>CM075671.1:169059970-179059970 GCA_037962975.1 Clitoria ternatea
CTAAAAAATCTCATAAATTGCTTTGTGGTTAATTTGATTCCATTTCTTGAATATTACTTAGACCTCTTAAGCGCTTATTATCTTGTCTTTTGTACTATTTGTTACTACTTGCCATTGAGTTTATCACCTTCAATAAACATAGTAACTAAAGAATCAACTTCAAAAGCATTCAAAGTAAAATTTTTTAATACTCAATTCACCCCCCCCCCCTCTTGAGTAGTTGAGGCCACTTGGTTAACAAGTGGTATCAGAGCTTGACTCTTGGTAAATCAAGCTTAACAGCTTCAAGAGATTAAATGGCCTCAAGTTCTCAAAATTTTTTTCCCGAGGGTAGTGCCATAAATAGACCTCCCGCTTTCAATGGGGAAGGCTACGCTTTTTGGAAAGCAAGAATGAAAATTTTTGTGCAATCAATTGATTTGAGAGTATGGAATGCTATTGAAAATGGTCCTTTTGTACCTATGCATATTGTTAATGATAAACAAGTTGAAAAACCTATGGATGAGTGGACTAGTGAAGAAGAAAAGAAAGTACAATATAATTACAAAGCAAAAAATCTTATCACTTCAACCTTAGGTCCCGATGAGTTCTTTAGAATAATTACATGTGATTCTGCTAAGGAAATGTGGGATACCCTTCAAATAACTCATGAAGGAACTAATGATGTTAAGGACTCAAAAATTAGCACTTTAACTAGCCAATATGAAAGTTTTAGAATGAATCCAAATGAATCTATTCTAGAACTTCAAAAGAGATTTACTTTGATCATTAATCATCTTATTACTCTTGGCAAATCTTATACTAACAATGAGCTTATCCATAAAGTTCTAAAAAGTCTTACTAGGGAATGGCAACCTCTTGTTACGACCATTAAGCAATCTCCCAACATAAATGAAATGTCTCTTGCCACTTTTTTTGGGAAACTACAAGAACAAAAACAAGAGTTGAAGGACTTAAAACAAGTGGAGGAAGAAGAAAAAGTCTCAAAAAAGAAAGGGCTAGCTCTCAAAGCTACCTCAATCATTGAAGAAGATTCCGAGAGTGAAGTTGATGAGGATGAAGAGCTAGGACTATTTGTGAAGTGTTTTGGAAGGCTCATGAGAAACAAAAAATTCCAAAAGGGCTTCTCCTCTAAAGGTAAGAAATTCATTCCTAAAGAAAATTCTACTTCACCTACTTGCTTTGAATGTGGTAAGGAAGGACACTTCAAGATGGATTGTCCAAACCTAAAGAAGAAAAACAAAGACAAAAGAACTAAGAGAAGAGCATATATAGCTTGGGATGAAAATGAGATAAGTAGCTCGGATGAATCGGAGAATGAAGAAGCAAACCTCTGTCTCATGGCCAATCACCAAGATGAAGAAGATGAGGTAAATTTTCATAACTTAGATAAGGAAGAATTACTTGATGCCCTTGAAAATTTGTATGATAAATTTACAAAAGTCTCCAATAAGCTTAAATTGTCTAGAAAAACAAGTAATACTCTAGAAATGCATCTCATGGAAGTTTGCAAAGAAAATGAATGTCTAAAAGAAGAACTAGAAAATGTCCAAGCATGCTCTAAGAATAAACCTTGTGAATTTGCTAAGAAATGCATTGATTTAGAAACCAAGGTCTTAGACTTGAATAGAACACTAGAAAGATTTACAAATGGTAGAGACAATTTAAATGTACTTCTTGGAAACCAACTTTGCATGTTTAACAAAACGGGACTAGGTTACAATCTAGGATCACATGCTCACAAGAAGGATAAACATTACAAAAATTTCTTTGTGCCACCTAGTAAATCATCTACACCTTTTGTGAAATGTAATCATTGTGGTCTTAAAGGTCATAACTCTTATAATTGCAATGTTAGAAGATTAGGACCAAAAGTAGTGAGAAAAGTATGGGTTCCTAAGGGAACATTTTCACAAACTAACCTACAAGGACCCAACATAAAAATGGGTACCAAGCTCTCTAACTTGAATTGTTTTGTAGGTATGTTTTAAGGCTAGTAACACCCATTGGTACTTGGATAGTGGGTGTTCTAAACATATGACGGGTGATAAAAGTAAGTTCATATCACTTACTCCACGAAACAAAGGATTTGTTACTTATGGAGATAACACAAAGGGAAGAATACTTGGAATCGGAAATGTTGGTAAAAATTCTTCCACCTCCATAAATGATGTATTATATGTTGAAGGACTAAAACACAACTTGCTTAGTATTAGTCAATTATGTGATAAGGGCTATAAAATTGTTTTTGAATCAAATGGTTGCATAATTGAAAATAAGCTAAACAAGGAGATAAAGTTCATTGGTCAAAGAGTAGATAACATTTACATGATTAATCTAGATTGTCTTGCTTCAAATGATGTGCAATGCTTCATAACTAAAGAGGATGAATCATGGCTATGGCATAGAAGAATTGCTCACATTCATGTAGACCATTTAAATAAACTTGTTTCAAAAGATTTAGTTATTGGTTTACCAAAACTGAAATTTGAAAATAAATTTTGTGACGCTTGTCAAAAGGGAAAACAAGTAAAGGCTTCTTTTCAAGCAAAAAATATTGTTTCAACAACTAGACCTTTACAACTCTTACATATGGATTTATTTGGACCTTCGAAAATCAAAAGTTTTGGTGGAAACTATTATGGTCTTGTGATTGTGGATGATTACTCTAGATATACATGGACATTGTTTCTTACTCATAAACATGAAGCATATCATGCATTTAAGAAACTTGCCAAGATCATCCAAAATGAACAAAATTTAAAAATAGCATCCATTCAAACGGATCATGGGGGAGAATTTGAAAACCAATCTTTTGAAAAATTTTGTGAAAAATTTGGCATTGAACATAATTTTTCGGCTCCAAGAACTCCACAACAAAATGGAGTAGTTGAAAGGAAAAATAGATCTCTAGCGGAGCTCGCAAGAACTATGTTGAATAAAAATAATATTTCAAAACATTTTTGGGCCGATGCGGTGAACACTGCTTGCCATGTTATGAATCGTTGCTTAATAAGGCCTATATTAAAGAAAACCCCCTACGAACTTTATAAAGGACGAAAACCAAATATTTCTTACTTTCACATTTTTGGATGCAAATGCTTTGTCTTAAATAATGGAAAGGAAAATCTTGGCAAATTTGATGCAAAATCTGGTGAAGCAATTTTCTTAGGTTATTCATCTACAAGTAAAGCATATAGACTCTTTAACAAACAAACTTATACAATTGAAGAGTCCATACATGTTAAATTTGATGAATTTAACCAAAATCCTCCGAAAAAGGAAGTTGATGATCTTGTAGGTACCTTCCAAGAAATGAACTTGGAAGACAAAGAAGAAGTCAACAATGAAGGAGGTACAACACAACTTAATAAACAACAAGATTGGGTAATCTTAAAGGACCATCCCTTGGACAAAATCATTGGAGAAATAACCAAAGGGGTAAGTACTCGAAATGCCATTAGAAATGCATGCAATCACTTAGCTTTTGTATCTCAAATTGAACCCAAAAATATTGATGAAGCCATTATTGATGAACTTTGGATGTTGGCCATGCAAGAAGAATTAAACCAATTTGAAAGAAATGAAGTTTGGGAACTTGTGCCAAGACCCAATGACCATTTAATAATAGGCACCAAATGGGTTTTTAGAAATAAGTTAGATGAAAATGGCATAATAACAAGAAATAAAGCTAGACTAGTTGCAAAGGGATATAATCAAGAAGAGGGAATAGATTATGAAGAAACGTATGCTCCCGTAGCTAGGTTAGAAGCCATTAGACTATTGTTAGCTTTTGCATGTTGTATGGATTTTAAACTTTATCAAATGGATGTCAAAAGCGCTTTTTTAAACGGCTTTATTCAAGAAGAAGTTTATGTAGATCAACCTCCCGGTTTTGAAAATCATAAATTTCCAAACCATGTCTTTAAATTGAGAAAAGCTTTATACGGTTTAAAACAAGCTCCAAGAGCTTGGTATGAAAGACTTAGTAAATTCCTTTTAGAAAATAATTTTGAAAGAGGAAAGGTTGATACTACACTGTTTATAAAACGCAAAAATAATGACATTCTTTTGGTACAAATTTATGTTGATGATATAGTATTTGGTGCTACTAATGAAAATCTTTGTCAAGAGTTTGCCAAGATTATGCAAAATAAGTTTGAAATGTCCTTGATGGGAGAACTCACCTTCTTCCTTGGATTACAAATAAAACAAACAAATGATGGAACGTTCATTAGTCAAACAAAGTATTGTAAAGAACTACTCAAAAGGTTTGAAATGGACAAGGCAAACGAAATAGCTACACCCATAAGCACATCTTGCTATTTAGACAAAGATGAAAAGGGTAAGGACATTGAAATTACTAAATATCAAGGTATGATTGGTTCTTTACTCTATTTAACAGCTAGTAGGCCTGATATTATGTTTGCAGTATGCATGTGTGCTAGATATCAAGCATGTCCTAAAGAATCACATCTCACTGCCGTAAAAAGAATTTTGAAATATCTTGTGAGTACTCAAAACGTAGGTTTATGGTATCCCAAAGGCGTTGAATGTAATCTTTTAGGATATTCCGACTCTGACTTTGCGGGTTGTAAACTTGATAGAAAAAGTACCAGTGGCACATGTAATTTACTTGGTAGTTCCCTTGTTTCTTGGCATAGCAAGAAGCAAGCAAGTGTTGCATTATCAACGGCTGAGGCAGAATATGTAGCAGCCGGTAGTTGTTGTGCTCAAATTCTTTGGATGAGACAACAACTTCTTGACTTTGGTGTTGTTTTAAACAAAGTTCCTATTAAATGTGACAACACTAGTGCTATAAATATCTCTAAGAATCCGGTCATGCATTCTAGGACCAAACACATTGAAATAAGACATCACTTCATAAGAGACCATGTTTTGAAAGGAGATTGTGTACTTGAATATGTTGAAACTTCAAAACAATTGGCGGACATTTTTACAAAACCCCTTCCAAAAGACCAATTTATAAATATTAGAAGGGAGTTAGGAATTTTGGAAATTGCCTAATTGATTTATTTTATCACACTTTCTTACCCCTCGAACATAATTTTTGCAAATCTTTAACTTAAAGATTTCAACTCATCTTTTCCATAAAATTTTCATTTCCTTGAACATAATTTCTTACTTTGTAATATAAATACAATTTTTGAAGAAAATTTATACTCACATTTTCAAAACATAATATCACTTGTTTTAGACCCCATGGAGTCCTCACGTAAGTAAACATATTTCTGACACAAAGATAATCTTCTATGTACCACATGGTTCTCAAAAATAAATGGCAAATGACTTTGATTTTCTTGACTATCTTATGCAATAAAATCACTGGAAAATTGCAAAATTTTAAGCCTATATAACCTCTCACTTTGCTTATTCAAAAGAAGGAGAAAACCTCATTATGATTGCTTACATGCTTCGAATTACTCTATGATATATGTTGCATGTTTTAGGGGGAGTTTTATATGCAAATGGTATCCATCTCTACAAAATGTGTGCTTCTTAAAGTGTTATATTCTTAAATGTTTTTGATGATGTCAAAGGGGGAGAAAATAAATATATATATTTATGCTAAGTGACATAAATTATCTTACAAAGGGGGAGAGATCTTTTATCTCTTCTTAACTTGTGCATGTGAAGTCATAAACATGTGGTATCAAATTGTATGTGAAAGGAGGAGTCATTTTTGCAATGTATTTGAACTGTTATAATACTAACACCCCAAGAGACAAACACTTGTTGTCATCATCAAAAAGGGGTAGAATGTGTTTATATATTATTATAGGTTTTGATAATGACAAACAAGTAAAGCAAATGTTCAAGACTCAAAATTCAATTATGATGATATGTTTCAATCAAGGCATTTACTTCAGTGGTTAAATCAAGTGACAAATAGTCTTGTTAAATGCCAAAGGAACAAAGGTTGAAAATCTTGAAGAAGCTGGCACGCTTGAGCGAAGGGTCAAGCGTGAATCATGAGAATCAGGTGCTTGGCACGCCCAAGCGTGAAGGAAGCTCGCTTGAGCGAGGGAGATAATTGTTAAGCGTAAGAATTAGATGCTTAGCACGCCCAAGCATGAAGAAAGCTCGCTTGAGCGAGGGAGACAGTTGTTAAGCGTGAATTGTGCAAGCTTAAGCGTGAAGGAATAGAAGTTGGCACGCTTGAGCGAAGGATCAAGCGTGAGCATCAGGGGTCTACAAGCTTGAGCGTGAACATGATGCATCGGGTTCGATTAAGTGCTGGACCAACTCGCTTAAGCGCTGGACAAGCTCGCTTGAGCGTGAAGACATGGAGCTCAAGCATGAGCGTGGAACAAAGCGTGATGCATCAGGAGCCCAAGTCTCGCTTAAGCGTAAACAAGTCTCGCTTAAGCGTAAACAAGGCTCGCTTGAGCGTGATAGCATGCTTGAGCGTAGATTCAAGCGTGAGCAAGCGTGGAAGAGAAATCAAAGGAAATATACATGGTTCGCTTAAGCGTGATTAAACTCGCTTGAGCGAGGAGGCCACTGAATTAATTACAGCATGATGTGCAGTTGAAGATTAAAAGTTCCAAGAAGAAAATTCAAACATCAAGCTACTCTCAGATGATTAACCTATGTCATTATGAGTCAGATAAGTTTATTTAATTTAAATAAGTTATATGAATTTGAATTTGAACCCGTGTTGAATATATGACAGCCTTACATCGCACTTAGACAAACTGAAACACACTATGAATACAAACATTCCAACATTCTCTGAGCAGATTGCACTCTCGAAGTCTCCACTACGCAAGTTGCAATTTAAGTAACTAAGAACAGACATACTCTCCACTGGTCTAGCTTGCTGTGGAAATTAAATACATGGCTTCACATGTTACTCCATGTCATCAAAGGAATTTTTAATTGCAAAACAATGCTCCATTCAAATTGTCGAAGAAATTATTTACTGTCTGGACCATGCTTCCATTTGCTATAAATAGGAAGCCTTGCAAAGGATTCAGTACACCAAGCATTTGAAGCAGTTCCATTTGCTTTCTTTCCCCTCCATTCTCTTGCTCTTCTTCTTGCTCTCTTTATTCTTGATTGGCATATTTCTTGAAGTTATTTTTTGAGAGTTAATTTGTGGGGAAATTATATTTGAGTACTTAATTTGCATATCCTCTCTTTGAGAGTTATTATCTTGTGTAAACTTTAACTTGTATATCCACTCTATCAAGAGAGTTTCCTTGTACACTCAAACACCAAACATACCAAAAGCCTTGGGTTGGGTTTCAACCTTGTAATTGTGAGATTGAGAGATTGGGTGGGGTGCCTTTGTACTTGTGAGAATTGGATTCTTGAGTGTGGGACACTAGGAAGTCGCAGTTGCTCAAAGTTGTATCTCTAATCTACAATAGTGGAAATCCTCTAAGTGGGTTGCTTAGAGGCGAGACGTACACCGGTGTGGTGGAACTCGTATATATCGGTTTGCAAATCTCTCTTCCCTAAACTCATTTAAATTTGTGCACTTAACTTGCTTGCTTGATTTTATTGCTCATTAACTTGGATTAAGTGCATGCTATACTAAGTTGCAAAATATTTTGATTAACATTGTTGTACTTGTCTTTTAGCAACACTCGTTATTGATCTTTCTAAAAAATCTCATAAATTGCTTTGTGGTTAATTTGATTCCATTTCTTGAATATTACTTAGACCTCTTAAGCGCTTATTATCTTGTCTTGTGTACTATTTGTTACTACTTGCCATTGAGTTTATCACCTTCAATAAACATAGTAACTAAAGAATCAACTTCAAAAGCATTCAAAGTAAAATTTTTTAATACTCAATTCACCCCCCCTCTTGAGTAATTGAGGCCACTTGGTTAACACTCCCTGCCTCCTCAGTAAGGCAGATATGATGAGAGGAAATGGAATGGGGCGGTTCACTTTATACCCAAGGGCATAAAAGTGAATCTGCTCAGATATAAGCTCGGCGATGTCGATGGTATGGCCCTGAAGAATAGAAAAGAGAAGGCAACAGCGTTCAACTGGAAGAGATGAGAGGTGGGTGACAGGAGTGATGTTATGAAGCATGAGGTAGGACCATGCCTAGGCTAGAGCGGTTAGCTGGGTCTTCAGGAGGTTAGATGGACTCCTTCCAACCTTACTTAGGTTGAAAAAGATTCCATCTTTGCTCAAGAAATGAGCAACCTCCTCGAGGGAGTATCCTAACTCTCCCTCAGTAGGAACCTTATTTCTGTTTTCCTTCCAGAAACAAGTATCATCCTCGGGAGTAGGCTCCCAAGGATTACCCAATAGGGTACTAATAGTGTCCCGGTCATATGTAATATGCCGGCCCCTCACCCAACTCGTCCGCTGTTGTCCTATGCTCGGTGCGTCCTGGCGAGTCCTGAAGGCGTTCGCATAAAACTCCCTCACTAAGATGGGATCCCCCTCAGTCGATAGAGAAAATAGGGGTCCCCATCTCCTCTTTTGAATTTCATCCTGCAGCTCAGGATAGTCTCCAGCACTGAGATCCAATACTCTCTCCCACATCAGCTTTTGGTCCTTAATCTGATGAAAGCGGGCCCATTTTGTGTCAGTGCGAAATCTCGTAGGATCCCTCGGTCCTAACACCTCCTGTCCCTGAAGATCAGGATCCTCAGAAGTAGTATAGGTGTCAAGTGGCCCTTCTTTGTCTTTTAGAAAGACCAGTGGTAGAGATGGATTTCTTCGGAGCCATCTGCAAAAAGTAAAAATTTTAAAATTAAACACACATTAAATTAAAAAGTAAATCACACATTACAATCATAAACAATCAACCAAATATTTACACAAAATTTAAAACACAAATATTTTTGGTTTTTCTAAGGATAAAAATTTATACAAAATAGACATGTAATTCATAAAATTCAAAACAACATATTTTTGTATTTTTATGATTTATAAAGAAAGTTAATATGCATATTTTTGGATTTTTAACAATAAAACAAAAATTCACACAAAATAATATGCATCAACAAATTTATTTTTTTTAATTTTTATAAATGCAAGAAAGTACAACAAATACTAAATAAGATAATTTATTAATTTTAAAAGAAAACAACAAACAAACTTTAAAATAGGCATACTGGACTGATTTATTAAAAACAAAAAATAAATATATATATGAAACAGTAAACATCACTCAATATTTAACAAAATTAAAAACAGAGGCTGACGCTACGTGTGGGTGGGATACTACGCGTCAGCCTGTTCTGCCCATGCTACGCTTCAATGGGACGCTACGCGTGGTCTTGCACTTCATACTCACGCTACGCGTCAGTGGGACGCTACGCGTGAGTTGCGCAGAACAGAAACAAAAATAGGGGTTGCACAGCAGCAAACCCTTTCCAAACCACATTCAATTCAATCAGCAAACAATTTCCAATGGTCATCTAATTCTAACCCTAACCACATGCAATTCTAAGATTTGAAAATTAAAATCAAACTAAAGAGAAAGGATTAGAAAACTTACTTGTGATCCCTTGAGCAAATATGAGAAGGTTTGGAAGTGTTGAGAGAAAAAGAGGGTTTTGAAATTCTTTGGGTCTTGAAAACTAAAATGAGGCAGAGAGGAGGTTTTAGGTTTTAAAACCTAAGATGGGCCTCTCTGGTTCAGTTTTAGAAACTAAACGTAGGCTCTGATGCTACACGTGGTTGGGACGCTACGCGTCATGTTGAAAATTCAGAGTCCATGCTACGCGTCATAGTGGCGCTACGCGTGGGCTTCTGTTTTTGATTTTTCAAAATTTTGATTTTCAAAATCCTTTTCTTTTGAGTTTTAAACCCCTTTTCTTTTTAAAAACATAATTCTAAAAATTTTTGTTTTGTTTTGTTTTTTTATGTTAAAAATAATTGAAAATAACAAGAAAAGAATGGGTTGCCTCCCATTGAGCGCTAGATTTAATGTCTCTAGCCAGACATTACCTCTAATTAATCAGGTGGTCTCCCAATATTCGTTGAGGAATCACCTGTCTTTTTCTTCCTCCTTCTTCTTCTCCGATGCTTGATTACTTGTCTTTCATCATTCAAAGCATCAGTTAATTTAAAACAATTTAATTGATTGGGAAGAGATATACCTGGTTCGGTTGAAGGGTAAACTTTATCATTCATCCTAAGATGTTCATGAGCACTGAAGTTTACCTCTTCTTCATAAACTTTGGCTGCAACCATACTTTGATCAACATCTACTCTTATCTTTGCAGTCTTCATGAAAGGTCTTCCTAGGATCAGGGGGATCTCAGTATCCTCCTTCATATCCAGTACCACAAAGTCAACCCTGAAGTGATACTTATCAACTTACCAATACATCTTCCACAATCCCAAAAGGCTTCTTGACAGAGCGATCCGTAAACTGTAAGTTCGTCTTCGCTTCTTTTAGCTCATATTCACCAATGCGCTTTATTAAATCTAAGGGCATCAGATTGATGTTTGCCCCTAAATCTAACAAAGCATTCCTGATGTTGATATTTCCAATGTTTACAGGAATGGTGAAACTCCCCGGATCTTTACATTTTTCTAGAGTTATGATGGTAGTACAGTTTGTTTTTTGCTCTTCATTTATTGGTTCTTGCATATTTTTTTCTTTTTCATTTTTTCTATTTTTTTACTTTCTTTTTCTTCTTCTTCTTTCTTTTTCTCATTCTTTTCTTTACAATCAATTTTTACAACATTAGAAAAAACAGCATTACATTGTTCCCTTGGATTTTGAGTGTTTGCAGTAAACCCAGAACTTTTTAATTTGGCTATTTCTTTTGCAAGCTGACCCATTTGTATATCCGATGCTTTCCGGGCAACTTCATTTGTCTCAACAAACTGTAATAGCTGTTGAATAGATTCCTCTATCCTTGCCAATCTTGCATTGTCAGTTTGTTGTTGCTTAAACTGATTGTTAGGAGGTCGGTTGGAAGGTCCAGCATCCTGTCTCCAGCCAATATTCTGATTTTGCCAACCTTGCAGGTAATTGTTAGGAAAAGAATTTCCATGATTGAAAGGAAAATTACCCAAGGGTGCTCTTTGATGGTTCATAAAATTGGCTTGCTCTTGCTCATTTCCACAGTAACCACATGGTTGTTCTCCCATGCAGTGCATACATTGTTTAAGTTGAGTAGGGGGTGGTGATGTTACTTAAGCAATTTGGAGTTTCTCCAATTGCTTGCTCATAACTTTAATTTGTTGGGCCAGTAATTTTTTCTGAGCCAATACTGCATCATTCACTCCCAATTCGAGTATTCCTGGCTTCCTCTGTACATTACCTCTTTCATGTTTTGCTTGGCGGTCACTGATAGACATTGATTCCAATATTTCAACAGCTTCCTCCACAGTCTTGTTCATTAAAGAACCACCTGCACAAGCATCTAACATCATCTTGAACTGAGGTAATAAACCATGGTAAACGATCCTTACCTTTTCGGCATCATCCAGGTTATGGTTTGGACATTTTCTCAAGAGTGCCTTGAATCGTTCCCATGTTTCCCCTAATGATTCATCATTATTTTGAGAAAAAGAATGTATGGCTGTCATGGCTTCAAAATATTTTGAAGGAGAATAAAATCTTTCCAAAAATTTTCTTTCAATATCGGACCAGTTTGTAAAACTACCCGATGGGCAAGATTTAAACCATTCTTTAGCTTAACCAATCAATGAAAAAGAAAATAACCTCATATAAACAGATTATTCTTGATTGGGTTCAAAACCAATTATGCTACATAACTCATAAAAAACAGTTAAATGTTCATATGGTTCTTCATGATTTAAGCCAGCAAATTGATTATTTTGAAAATATTTAAAGTAGCAGGTTTAATCTCCACTGGTATAACAAGTCCTTGAAACATTCCCGAAACTCAGGTGGACCATTAATAGCAGCGAACTGTCCCAAAGTTCTCCTTTCAGCAGCCATATTTGAATTTTCAAAAGTTTTAGAAGTAGAAGAAGATTTAGTTTGTGTTTTAGATTTCAAAGACTTGATTTTCTTTAAAAACCTTTCTATTTCAGGATCAAAATAAATTTTACCTGCAGTAGATCGGGTTTGCATACACAAACTAGACAAAGAAAGTTAGTGTAAAAGTAAAAGTAAACAAAATAAAAAATTTAACTAAGATAAAAAAATATTCACCACAGTAATTAAAAATTTACTGTTTTACTGAAACAATTCAATCCCTGACGAAGGCGCCAAAAAACTTGTTAACCCGGTGATAACGTCTGAACCGTTCGTTTCTACCACCGGGTTGTTAATTGGCAAGCGCACCAATCGTTCGTAGTTTTCAAAATTTAGACACTGGGATTGAAAGTCCAATAACAACAATAATTTTTTATTCACTATGGTAAATGTAAAGAAAATTATGGACAAAAGAATGATTTATATACAATTTATACAATATTCACAGGATAGCATGATTGTGTTGTTCATGAGATAAAAAGAAAATAAAAATCTATCTAAAAAGTTGAGTTGCAATCTAGAATAGGTAAGATACTTGAGATAAACACAGATAAACAAATTATGTTGGAAATTGGATCCCTAATCTAGAATAACAATGAGGAACTCAAGACATACATATTTAATCATCAAGTTTCATGTCATTGCAGCTTAAAATCATTATAATTGATCCCTCGTGATATAAATTCTAAGAATTCACCGTAAAGTCTGATCCCTCGTGAGCTTTCTCAGTAAAAACTTGCATTAAGACTAGGCCTTATGGAAATAATGGTTAACAACCCCTATAGAATTGAGATACCAAGGGTATTCCAACTTTTACATTTGTCAAAACAAGTTTCAATACGGCATGAATAATCATTCTCCCATTTGACATTCATACTAATAAAACAAGTTTCAATACATATGAAAATCATTCTCCCGTTTGACGTTCATATTAATAAAAGGTTGAAATACTAACATGGACTTGAATCATAAACATACAGAGGTCGAATTCACAACATTATACTCAATAGATTAGTTCACCAATTCCAACATAAACAAATTAGTTACACATGGTAAAAGTAGAAACAACACTTACAGAGTTTGACATTACGAAGACGATGGAAACTTCACGATACAACGACCACAATACACCAAAACACACTCAAGTATCTAGAAAACTATTCTAGAACTACAACTCACAAAAGAAGTACTCAAAGTCGAGCACAAAGAGAGAAAAGAAGAGAAGTGAATGACAATGGGATATATTGAATGATGTTGGATGGCCCTATTTATAGGGCTGAGCAAGGGTGCTGATGCTACGCGTCAGTGTGACGCTATGCGTCAGGCCCCTGACTCAGCTTCCATTACACAGCTGATAATGGCCACTTCAAATTATTAAATTTGATCATGCCTGGCCACTTGGACGTGTTTCCACTGTATTTTGGCCATTTGTGCTTAGTGGGGTGGCCCTTGGTGCTGAGTGGGGTGGCCATTATTAGGTCAAAGCTGAGTGCTTGGCCAAGTTGGATGTGGAGTCCACGCAGCACTGACGCTACGCGTGGCTGTGACGCGTAGCGTCAGCATCAAAATTTAGAGTCCACGCTACGCATGGGATTGATGCTACGCGTCAGATCCTCCAGTATAATTTTCTCTTGAATTCTTTACTTTTTCACTGTAAAACTAGAGAAAATTGATCAAGGGCAGATTATTTCCAACAACATCTATTTATTCAATTAAAACCTAATTTTCTAACAAATTAACCAAATTTTTATTTATTTTTAAGAAATTTTTATTAAAAGATTTATTGTAAATTTGAGGACTAACAAGTATCAATATTTGCATTCCTTGCATTCAATAGACAATTAGGGCGGATATGTCCCGGTTGATTGCATTGGTAGCACACCACCTCATCTTGAGGACAATCTCTCGCCAAGTGATTAGCACCACACTTAAAACAAGTAAGGCCTTGGATATTGCCACGACCTTGGTTACCAAATCCATGACTGCCTCTAAAAGCACTACGTCCTCTTGCATTTAAGGATCCACCATGAAAGAATTTATTCTTCTTGAATTGACCATGCCTCTTGAAATCAGAGAATTGCCCATTCAACTTAGAGTCATGCTTGCCATGACTCGAAAGAGTCATATCATCTTCTTTATAAATATGACACTTATTCACAAGCATCGGAAAACTTTGTATCTCTTGATGCCAAATAGCCTGCTTAATTTCAGGCCTCGGTCTATTTTCAAACTTCACACACTTCGATGCCTTGGTACCCTCTTGTTGATAAGGAGGATAGAACGCACAAAGCTCATCGAACTTGGAGGCATACTCCTCCATAGTCATATTACCCTGCTTAAGCTCCATGAACTCAAGCTCTTTCTTGCTTTTGTAGCTATCCGGAAAGTATTTCTTCAAGAACTCAACCTTAAAGTTTTCCCAAACCAAGGGAACATCAGCAGATATCATGCGTCCTCTAGCAAGATGTCACCATGCTTTGGCTTCATCATGGATCATAAAAACCGCATACTCCACTTTTTGTGCTTTAGAACACTCGAAGCTTGCATAAATTCTTTCCAAATCGTTAATCCAAGCATAAGCATCCTCAAGTTTATAACCTCCATGAAATTCAAAAGGTTTTCTCTTGAGAAATAGATCAAGACCTTGGGCACCTTGTCCCACATTCAGTTGGCCTTGTCTTTCCAAGAGGTCAGCAAAACGATTCAAGGCGTTTGCCATAGCAACAGCCTCACGATTAGGTCTACCCACCATATCTTAAGCCTATACATCAAAACATGAGTCAGACATGAGTATTCTAGACCAAACAATAAATTCTCAACCTATAAACTCAAAGATTTCAACATTCATTGGCCCATTATGCATCACATCATATAATCATGTCAACCTTAATACATAGTCACAATATATTCATTATTGAAGGTAAATAGTGTAAGGACTCTTGGCTGGACACAACAACAAGTACATCAATTTCAATTCAACAAGAAATAGCCACAAATCAATTAAATAATCCATAACTCAATCAATTATAGCTCATATGATCCAATCATAAGTGATAATTACTTGAACAACACCAATTATGTCTATATCAAGAGCAATCAATACTCTGATACCAGGTTGAGACGCCCCAAAAATCTTAATTTAATTATTTCTAATATTTTGGGACATTAATAAACCCACATACAACTACTTAATATTTATTTCCTTAATTAATCCTTTATTTTAAAAATTTAGGGTGTTACAATCGAAGCTAATGATATCACAAATTTTGTTATTTTTGGTCTAGCTCTACCCTTGCCTTTTGAATGGTTTGTGATACTTGAATTTCTTCAAGTTCTACTCTCTTCCCATTAATTCTTTTAGAGATGCACTTTCGTTTAAGAATATAGCATTCTAAGCAATAAACATTTTGTTCTCAAATAAATTGTAGAAATGATAACCTTTAGCTTTCTTTGGGTATCTCATAAAAAATATTCATTCGATTTGGATCTGACCTTGTCATAGTTAGATGTTTTATAGAAGCGTCATAATTCCAAATCATTATTAAAGATATACTAGACTAGGTTTTTTCTAGTCCATATCATATATGGTTTCTTTAATAAAGCCTAAGATGGAACATGGTTAAGTGTGGAAAAATTCATGTCATTAAAGTTTGACATTGAAGGAGTTAGGGATGTTTGATAGTAATCAATAATCAAACTGTGTCTAATAAAGTTTGACTTCTCCCCATGGAGATGTTATTATGGCATTCCATGAGGTATAAGTTAAGAGGAAATCTCCCATACTCTTAGATAGTTATCAAACTTATGGATCAAATTATTTGCTATCTTGATCTAATTGAAAGCTTTAATTATCTTGCAAATTTGGTTTTTCACTTCATTATGAATTCTTTGAACTTTTCAAAGGTTTCCTGACTTGTGTTACACAAATCCATACTCACTAAACTTTTTATTTAATGTGGCGAAGTATTGAAAAACATATCTAATTGTTGTTCCTATGGGCCCACATTCATAATTATGTATTAGACAATAGATTACTCGTCTTTCACTTTTCAGTGAATGTCTTAATTATTTTCCCAATAAATAAGATCTACATATCTTAATTGATTCCAAAATCAAAAAAGTCCAGCTAACCATATTAATGGAATCTACAAATGTGTTTCTCATTCATTTTCCTTAGGAAATAAAATCATGTAATGTAAGCCCATTACTCAATTATGTATCAACATTCTCTTGAGGAAATAAAGTTATTTTATTAAAGAAAACCTTTCTTGTCCAACAAGAAATAGTTTACACAATATCTAGTTCACTAAGTAGCCTAATAGGTGAACATCCTATTTGTAATGTAGCAACTTTTACTCCATTTTACACAGATTTCTTTACCCTGAGCCAATGATTTACTTCTTTGACCTTTCAAATTAATGTTAAATCTACATCTAGTATCTGATATTTGTAACAATCTTGGTTAACTAGGACAGTCCCTTCCACTAGATTATCTTACTTAATTGAAAGGTTACGAGTCTTAGAAAAATGTGGAAGTTTTTTTTGTACAAGAGAATTTGGTGGAACAAATACTTTATATACAACATTGTTATATACAACACATGGTCATACTCAAAACATTATACATACTCTAAACCTAAGGATCACGCAGGCTCCAGTAAGACCTTACTTCTGTTGTTTACTTAACTGTGCTTTTCTAATGACCTCCTGTGGTCCAATCGAGATTTGAAACAAAGTTGTAAGGGTGAGTTTACTCTTACATAACAATTAAAGAGATGTCATTTCTGACATTCTCCCATATAGCATAAGATGTACCATCATATTCCTTATTCTAATCGTAACCCTGCCTTGTCTCTTTTACTATTATGATATATAGTACTTATTCCATACTAGTTGACTGTATTACTCACCTATTTCTAATTATCTCTAACTCTATGATCATTTCCCTCTCTTCCCTTCCCACTTGTAATTATTTAAGATATTATATATATATATATATATACATACATATATTGTATTATATATCACCATATTTAATAACAGACATCACAAACAATCAACAATCAAGACATGAAATACAATGTTATGCATGGGTTCATTTCTGCTATGCTTCAACTCATCTTTAAGCCATTATGATGTATGTTGGCCCAAAACCATCTCATCATCCTCCGCATCACATTCACCAGAACCTGTCCTTCTCAGGCTATCCCTGGGTACAACGTTTCTGTACTAGAGCGATCAGAGCCCACCAACTCTTCCACACATCACATCACTGGGAACCAAGGACTCACAGGTCATACACATAATATAGATCCATATAATCTCATCTCATCATTTATATCATAAATGCGGAATTGGCTCTACACGATCTAAGCTACACTCCGTCTTTAGTTGAAGTACATTAGGCTTGCCACAGATTGTTCGACATTGGGCGTGAATCCAAGCCATTAGATGCCCGACCCAATTATACTCCCAAGATCCTACCTGGGGATCAAACGCAAATGTTCTCCAGCGTACCTCAATGTATGCTCTAGTTTTCCATCAAATCTTATGCAAATGATGCATGTTTCACATATCTTTCTTTTTAATTTCCATCACACTCGTCATCGGTAGGGTCCCCCAACAGCCGCTTTCATTCTTAACATCGAATTTATTTTATATCACCCTTTGAACCTCTTTCAATTATCCTTTAGAGAAAACGGGTCTAGCCAGGGATTTATCATAAGTCACTTGTGGTACACTTTTGTCAATATTAGGTAGGACTATTCTAAGGGTATAGGTTGTTCTAGCTATGTAGGTGTATACTTAGCTTCTACTAGTTGTTGGTTGGTTGTCTGATTAGTTGTTATTATTATTATTATTCTAATACTCATCATAACATATTCCTCTGATAATTAAGAATGAAAGAGGAGTTGAGTATACATATTTATCATTTCTCTGAATATTAACTTGCGTCTGAACGCATCATTATCTCATCGGATACATTCTATCATCATTCCATTGTCATATCATATCAGGATCCTGTTAAGCCCTAAAATAATGTTGGGTCTCTTATTGGCAAGCGCACCAATCGTTTGTAGTTTTCAAATTTAGATATTGTTCCCATAAGGATTGAATGTTCCAGTAATTCATAGTAATTCTTATTTACTATGGTAAATTTATCGAAACTTATTAACAAAAGAATGATTTATAAACAATTTATACAATATTCACAAAATTTGATGATTGATTTGTTCATGTTGTAAAAAGATGGTAAAGATAAAATCTATCTAAAAAGTTGAGATGTAATTCAGAATGACTCAGATACTTGAGGTAAAAACACAAATTGATAAATTATGTTGGAATTAGGATCCTCGCACTAAAATATAATGAAATGATTACAAACATACATATTTAATTATCAAGTTCATGTTATTACAGCTTAAAGTTATTATAACCGATCCATCGTGATATAAATTCTAAGTAGTCACCGTAAAGTCCGATCCCTCAGAAGCTTTCTCAATAAAAACCTGCATTAAGTCCCGGCCTTATAGCAATAATAATCACCAATTCTATCCCTAGTAATTGGCATATTAAGGGTATTTCAACTTTTACTTTCATTAAAACAGATTTTAATACAGCATGAATAATCATTCTCCCGTTTGACTTCCACACTAATAAAATAAGTTTCAATACGCATGAAAATTATTCTCCCGTTTGACATTCACATTAATAAAAGATTAAAATACTAACATAATACTTGAATAATAAACATACAGAGGTCATAACATCATATAATAGATTGATTCATCAAATTTCAACATAAACAATTTAGTTACATATAGTAAAAGGGAAAATAACACTTACAGAGGTTATGAACGATTGCTACTCTTCACGATACAAAAGCTCACAATACTACACAACACTCTCAAGTATCTAGAACTACTCTAGATTACAAACTCATAAAAGAACACTCAAACTCGAGTGAAAAAAGAGAAGAGAAACTCTAATTTGTAGAATGGGATGCCTTGAAAGTGATGGAAGAAGGCCTATTTATAAGGCTGAGGAAGGGTCCTGACGCTACACGTCAGGTTCCTGACTCAGCTTCCATTAAACACGTGATTAAGGGCCATGATTAAGCAATTTTTAATTACATAATGCCCAGACAATGGTTCCACATGTCTCCTAATTCGGCTTGGCAACTTGCATGAGTAGTTTGGCCATTATTTGGCCCTTTTTACTTAGTGCTTGACCAGCTGGAAGTGGAGTCCACGTAGCTTCTGACGCTACACGTGGATGTGACGCGTAGCGTCAGCATTAAAACTTCTCACGCTACGCGTGGAGTGCATGCTACGTGTCAGCTCTCCAGTTCTTCAATTTTCTCTTGAATTTCTCTAATTTTTCACTATAAAACTAGAGAAATTTGATCAAGGCAGATAATTTCCAATAATTTCCATTTATTACAATTAAAACCTAAATTTCTTTTAAATTAAACTAATTTTTATTATTTTTGACACAATTTTATTAAGAAATTTATTGTAAATTTGAGGACTAATAAATACCCCCAACTTTAGGACATTGCTCGTCCTCGAGCAAGAGAAAAACTTAAAAGTAATTTTGAAATCAAATTTTTGAATAGTCTAAAAATTTACCAAAAAAAGTAATTTCATAGTTTACCATTTAAAATAATCAAAAAAAGATGTCTTATGTAATAAAGGCTTTAAAGATAAAAAAAATTACAATGTCTTATTAAAAAATCAAGCATAATTTCAGGCTTACCTCACAAGTGTTTATCTCTGTACAAAGGTAATCTGTCAAGTCAATCGATCATAAAATCAAACAAATTTAATTTTGATTTTCATCTAACCAATGGTTATTAATACGGAGTCAAACAAGAGTCACAAGATCTTTTAAAGGGTTGTAATGAGGCTTGGCTACAAGAATTTATGGTTTTTCTTGAAAGCAAAAATCATAAAAGAGTATTTCATAATTTTTAGGCTTTTTTTTCTTGGCTCAAATCTCATTTCCCTTCATGGTGAATACCCCCAACTTTATCCTTTTCATTATTCTTTTTTTTGTTATGCATGTATATTTTTCTTTTTCTTTTTCATTTTATTTTTTTATTTTTCATATACATGCATTATGATAATCTTGAAAAGAACTAAGTTATAATTTTCACTCCCCTCAAACATTCTTGTTCAAAAATGCTCTTTGAGTCCATCAAGTAAAGGGAATGGTTAAAAATGATTTACGGATTTAGGGGTACCAAAGAAATTATTTTTAAGGCTTAAAATTGGCTATCAAAGGATAAATATGATTTTACCATGGTAAGCGCTTTGGCCTTAGCTTTGTGTTTACCAAAAAATGTGTCTTGATCATACTCTTGGATTTTTTGTATAACAACACAAATCAAAGAATTGAGCAAAATTAATTTAAATGAAATTATATCGAAACCCTCAAGTGTTTAGAGATCTCTCAGCTCACTGGTTTTCAAAATTAGCTTGATAGTTAATAAAATCATTGTAATTAATTTTATCAAAATTCCTAAATTACAAAAGAATTGATAATTGATTTTTAGAATTGGTTTTATTGTGTAAGAACCTTAAGTGTATAAATTTCTTTATTTTCAAAAATTTGATAATACTTATTATTTATAGAAAATATAAAATCAAATCACACCACACAAAATAAAAACAAACCATAATATAATCTGAATCAAATATCAAACGTACTAAAGTAAATACCCAAAATATCAAAGCGCCAAAACTAATGAAAAAAGCGTAAGAAAAAATGAAGATGGCTCTCAGTCCTCATCCTCTATATGATCATCCTCTTCCTCCTCATCAGTATCACCCTCGGTGTTATCACAATCTCTAGAAGGTCCACCTACCTTAGGGTATATGGGCTGGTCACCAGGCCAAGCTACATGAGCAGCAAATTCGACTAATGTCATAAATGGTGCCCCCTCTCCCTGTAACCTGTACTGATAAAATGAATCATGAAAGTGTACATAGGCGCGGTGAGAAGCAGCCATCATCTACATCATATGCTGATGCTCTACACTCATCCTAACGAATCACTCAGTAATAGCATCAGCAAATGGTGGCTGGACTGGTGGTCTCTTCCGTCTCTGTCTGGGTTGAGCCTCCTACTTAAGAGGTGGAAGCTCACACTAATGAACGAAATAATCCCTGTTCACTGAAACCTTGGGGACTCTTCCTGAAGAGCTAGTGAACTTCGTTGATGACACTTGTACCCCCTGCCTCCACAGTAAGGCAGAAATGATGAGAGGGAAAGGAACAGGGCGATTCCCTTTATACCCAAGGGCATATAAGTAAATCTGCTCAGAGATAAGATTAGTAATATCAATGGTGTGGCCCTGAAGGATGGAATAAAGAAGACAACAATGATCAACAGGTATAGAAAAGAGATGAGAAACTAGTGTGATATTATGGAGCATCAAATGAGACCACGCCTGAGCTATAGGGGTCAGCTGGGTCTTAAGGAGGTTTGATGGAGATCTTTCCACCTTACTAAGGTTAAAGAAGATTCCATCCTTGCTCAAAAAATAAGCAACCTGATCTAGGAAGTATCCTAGATCACCATCCTCAGTAGCAACCTTATTTCTGTTTTCCATCTAGAAACAAGTATCGCCCTCGGGAGTAGGCTCCCAAGGATTACCTAATAGGGTATTAATCGTGTCTCTGTCATATGCAATGTGCCGACCCCTCACCCAACTCGTCCTCTGTTGACTGATATTTGGTGAGTCCTGGCGTGTCCTATAGGCGTTAGCTTAAAACTCCATGACCAATATGAGATCCCCCTTAGTAGGTAAAGAAAATAAGGGTCCCCACCTACTCCTCTGTATCTCATCCTGAAGCTCAGCATAGTCTCCAGCACTAAGATCAAGGACCCTCTCCCAAATCAGTTTTTGGCCCTTAATTTGATGAAATCTCACCCACTTGGCATCAGTCCTAAATCTGGTAGGATCTCGGGGTCCCAACTGCTCCTCACCCTGAAGATTAGGATCTTCAGAGATGGTATTTATGTCAGTGGTCCTTCTCTGTCTCTTGGGACCAGTAGTGGGAATGGACTTCTTTGGTGCCATCTGCAAAAGAAAATTTATTTAAATAAAATATAAAAATAAATCACACAACATGCATCACAAAACATTTTTGATTTTTTAATAAGTTAGAGTAAAATAAAACATGTTTTTGATTTTTATTTTTTTATTTTTTATTTTTTAATTTTATTTTTATTTTTTTACCAAAATAATTCAAACATATAATTATATACATTACTCATACAAGTAATCTAAAATAAAACATGTAATTTTTTTGTTTTTACAAAATTAATTCATAAAATAAAACATACAATTTGGATTTTTCAATTTAAACACAGTATTTACAAAATTCAACAAATTTATTTATTTTTACATTTAAGCAAGAAAGTATAACAAACATACAATTTAAGAAATTTTATAAATTTTAAAAGAAAAACAAACAAACAAATTTATTCTAACAAAATAAAAAAGGAACAAAATTTTTATATTTTTATTTTTCAAAAATCTTAAAAATTAAAACAGAAACAAAAAGACATATATTTCACAGAAATTAAATAAATCACAAGAAAAAATTAAAAA
Source organism: Clitoria ternatea (assembly GCA_037962975.1). Lineage (NCBI taxonomy): Eukaryota > Viridiplantae > Streptophyta > Magnoliopsida > Fabales > Fabaceae > Clitoria > Clitoria ternatea. Next base: position 169,082,550 of record CM075671.1, read on the forward strand.
AAATCAAAATAGAGGCTGACGCTACGCATGAATGGGACGCTACGCATGGATGTGACGCTTTGCGTGGGCTTCTGTTCTGCCAATGCTACGCGTCAGTGGGACGCTACGTCGTGCCTCGCAGAACTGGAACATGAAAAATGGGGGTTGCGCAGAAGCAACCCCTCCAAACATCATTCAATCCACATATTCTCCTAATTCTAATAGCAAACAAATTCCCAGTGGTCTTCTAATCCTACTCCTAACCACATACAATTCTAAGAATCAAAAACAAACTAAGGGAAGGGAGAAGATCACTTACTTGGAATCCTTACGAAATTGAAGAGAGATGAGAGAATGTAGGTTTTTGAGAGGTTTGAGGAATAGGGTTTCTGAGAAAAATGAGGCAGAGAGGGAAATTTAGGTTTTAAAAACCTAAATTGGGCTTCTCTTGTTCAGTTTTTAAAAACTGAACGCAGGCCCTAACGCTACACGTGGTTGGGACGCTACACATCAGTGTAAAATTTTTACCTCCACACTACGTGTCAGTGGGACGCTATGCATGGGGTTTTGTTTTTCATTTTAAAAATTTAATTTTCAAAAAACCCTTTTTTTCCATAATGTTGTAACACCTTCTGAAGGACTTTGTTACAAAAGTGTGATCCTCCATCACTGATCAAGGTTCTTAGTGTTCCAAACCTGCAGAAAATGTTTTTCTTCAAGAAATTTACTATAGTTTTGGTGTCAGCATTAGGTGAAGTAATTGCTTCTACCCATTTTGAAACATAATCAACTGCCAAAAGGATATATTGATTTAATTAAGAGTAAGGGAAGGGTCCCATGAAATCAATACCCTAACAATCAAATACCTCAACCTCCTGAATGTTTATGAGAAGCATTTCTTGCCTTCTATTGACATTACCTATTCTTTGGCAGTTATCACAAGCTTGCACAAATGAGTGAGAATCCTTAAAAATGGAGGGCCAATACAAACCTAATTGAAGTATTTTTATAGCAGTCCTTTCACCATTAAAATGTTCTCTATAAGGTGATTGTGGTAATGTCACAACACATCTTTCTTTTCCCAATCGGGTACACAACGGCGTAGCAAATTGTCCACATGAATTTCAAATAGATGAGGGTCATCCCAAACAAAATATTTTGCATCTTTGAAAAAAAATTTCTTTGCTGCCAAGTTAAATCATTTGGAAGAATTCCTGCTACTTTAAAATTGGCCATATCAGTAAACCATGGCCATTTTGTTATTTCAAAAAGCTTTTCATCAGGAAATTCTTCTAGAATGTCTTTTTCTTTGACAGTAACCTTATCATTCATCAATCTAGAAAGATGGTCAGCGACCATATTTTCACTACCCTTTTTATCTTTGATTTCAGGATCATATTCCTGAAGGAGCAGAATCCATCGGATTAACCGAGGTTTAGAATTAGTTTTAGTCAAAAGGTACTTGATTGCCGCATGATCAGTAAAAATAATTATTTTTGAACCAATCAAGTATGATCTAAATTTTTCTAAGGCATATACTATGGCTAGTAATTCTTTTTCAGTAGTTGCATAATTTATTTGATTTTCATTTAAAACTTTACTAGCATAGTGTATAACCCTAAAAACTTTTTCATATCTTTGACCTAAAACTGCTCCTACAGCATAATCACTTGCATCGCACATAAGATCAAAGGGTAAGTTCCAATTAGGAGCAACAATTATAGGGGCAGAAACTAATTTTTCTTTCAAGGAATTAAAAGCTTTAAGACATGCTTCATCAAACTTGAATTCAACATCTTTATTTAGAAGATTTGTTAAAGGTTTAACAATTTTTAAAAAGTCTTGAATAAACCTTCTATAGAATCCAGCATGTCCTAAGAAACTTCTAATACCTTTTACATTTACAGGGGGTGGAAGTTTAGAAATTACCTCAATCTTGGCTTGGTCTACTTCAATACCTCTAGAAGAAATCTTGTGACCAAGTACAATACCTTCTTTCACTATAAAGTGACATTTCTCCCAATTTAGCACCAAATTTGTTTCAATACACTGCCTCAATATGGTGTCCAAGTTGGTTAGACATGATTCAAATGAATTCCTAAAGACTGAGAAATCATCCAAGAAAATCTCAATGCTCTTTTCAATTAGATCTGTAAAAATAACAAACATGCATCTCTAAAAAGTAGCAGGTGCATTACACAATTCGAATGGCATCTTTCTATAAGCAAATATACCAAAAGGACATGTAAAAGCAGTCTTTTCCTAATCAAGAGGGTCAACAGCAATTTGATTATATCCAGAGTATCCATCAAGAAAACAATAGTAAGCGTATCCAGACAATCTTTCAAGCATTTGATCCATAAAAGGAAGTGGAAAATGATCTTTTCTTATTGCTTGATTTAATTTTCTATAATCAATACACATTCTACAACTGGTGATAGTTCTTGTAGGGATTAATTCATTTTTATCATTAACAATTACTGTCATACCACCCTTTTTTGGAACAACTTGTACAGGACTTACCCATGCACTATCAGAAATGGGATAGATAATACCTGCTTTCAACAATTTCAAAACCTCCTTTTTGGTTACCTATTTCATGTTTGGATTGAGGCACCTTTGAGGTTGAGCAACAGGTTTAAAATCATCTTCCAACAAAATCTTATGCATGCAGTATGTGTGTTTGTATGTTGAAACAGGTTTTGATGAACGACAAACAATTGAAGGATCAAGAAATTTAAATTAATAAATACAAAGGAAGTTATACTAATAATTAATGAAAAAGCATGAAGATGAAGTCTACATTATTCAAGAAATCAAGGATTAACATTCAGGATCAAAAATTATGCAAGTAGGACCCAAAACGTGTTAAAATGCATCAAAAATTAAGAAGACAAGTCCAGGATAACTCTAGGAATCCATTCACCCCTCTGGGAATGGATTCCCACGTTGAGAAGTAGCCAGGAATCGATTCAAGAGCATGAGGAATCGATTCATCATCAACTTTGCACCCAGGAATCGATTCAGAAGTACCAGGAATCGATTCACCTTGATTTTTGCATGAAGGAATCGATTCACAGTTGAAGGAATCAATTCACTGCTTTGAAATGCACCAAGGAATCAATTCAGTGACTCAAGGAATTGATTCATTCACCTAGGAATCGATTCCCCTTGCCAGGAATCGATTCACTCGCTGTTTCTGATGCAAAAATACACTGGAGGAATCGATTTTTCACTTGAATCATACGTTGAATCATGGAAAACATCAGTACGCGTTTTCAGAAACTTAAACTCCGCTGATTCCTCTCTCAAGACTCAAATTAAAACGGCGTTGCATTAATTGAGGCAGACATTCGCATCCTTCAAGTCAAAAAACATGTAAGGAAACATTGACGCAGACAAATTTCAAATTAATTGCCTAAATTGAGGATCGGAGGTTGAAAGAAACTATGCTCATTTGCCTATAAATAGAGAGGAAACTGAAGGCAGAAGACATACCTCACACCAATGAAAAACTCCTTGCTTTCTTCTTGCTCTCTTATTATCTATGCTTAAAGCTCTCTGATTCTCTTCTTTGCAATTATAATTTTGAGAGATATATTGAGAAAAATATTTTCTTGATTGCTAAATTTACATATCCTTTTCTAAGAGAAGAAAAATATTTTTCAAGTGATTAAAATTTTTATATCCACTCTATTGAGAGAGTCACACTTGTAAAATCACATTCATAAATTTTGAGAGTTTTTGGGTTGGGTTTCAACCTTGTAATTGAGAGATTGGGTGGGTTACCCTCTTAGCTTGTGAGGATTAAGTACTTGAGTGTGGGACACTAAGAAGATGTAATTGCTCAAAGTGTGTATCTCAAATTCTTAATAGTGGAATCCTTCATATGGGTTACTTGAAGGCGAGACGCACACCGGTGTGGTGGAACTCATTATATCGATTTACAAATCTTTCTTCCTTAAACTCCTTTATTATTGTGATTTAATTTGCTTGGTAATTTAAAGTGTACTAGCAACGTGATATAAATTGTTTTATTAATCATTTAGATTAATTTATTTAATAATCCAAGTTATATTCTTGAATTAATTGTGCTAAAATCAATTGTTACTTTCTAAGTGCAAAAATAGCTTCCTAATTAATTTGATATTATTACTTGCTCATTTGTGTATTATTCTTATTTATCAAATTGATTACAAAAAGAATTAATTTCAAAAGCATTCCAACGAAAATTTTTAATACTCAATTCACCCCCCCCTCCCCGCTTGAGTAATTGAGGCCACTTGGTTAACAGTATGACGAACTTATACCTTTCAGATCTTCAAGTGTCCATCTGATTGCTTCTTGATTTCTTTTCAGTACTTCTACCATTTTTTCTTCTTCTGTTTCACTTAACAAATTACTAATAAATATTGGTTTTAGATTACCTTCTTTTAAAAAGATGTACTTTAGGTTGGAGGGTAGCACTTTCAGTTCAGGCCTCTGGATTTCTTCAACAGGTACTTCATGGATCTCTTCAATTTTTCTTGATTCAGGGGAAATTTCTTTTCCTTGATCAAGGCCTTCAAGATACCTGTCCACCTATTTCTCTTCTTCTTCACTCAAACATTCCACAGAGTTAGTTAATAACTTATTTAGAGGGTCAGAAATTGACATACCTTTGGATATGGAAAGGCAAACTTCATCAAGAACATCCACTTCAAAATAGTCTTGTTTTGAGTTGGGATGTTTCATGGCTTTGAAAACATCAAAGTTCATCTCTTCATCATGTACTCTTACTGCCAGTTTCCCATTATCTACATCAATAAGAACTCTAGCAGTCTTTATAAATGGTCTTCCCAGGATCAGGGGGACTTCAATATCCTCTTCCATGTCTAAAACCACAAAGTCAATAGGGAAGTAAAACTTGTCAACTTTTACAAGTACATCTTCCACAATACCGTAGGGTCTCTTAATTGATCTATCAGCCAATTGCAGAGTCATTTTCGTTCTCTGTGGATCGAGATCACCAATAAGCTTTGCCATGCTTAGAGGCATTAGATTAATGTTAGCCCCTAAGTCTAACAAGGCCTTCCTAATATTTACACCTCCAATGGAGACGGGAATGGTGAAACTTTCGGGGTCTTTCGACTTTTCCGGCATGTTATATTATAAAATATCACTACAACCTGCTTCAAGTTCAACAATTTCCTTATTATACCTCCTCTTTTTGGTAAGCAATTCTTTCATAAAATTTGCATAAGTTGGCATCTGTTCCAATGCCTCAGAAAATGGGATGTTTATGTGTAATTGCTTGAAATTTCAAGGAAACTTTTGTATTCTTTTTCCTTATCCTTTCTTGATGGTGCATGTGGATAAGGTAGATCCTTAACTGGAGGTGTCTGACCTAAATACTAATTTATTTTTTTGTTTTTTATTTTTTGATTTTTTTTGTTTTTCTTTTTCATCATTTTTTATTTTATTAACATCTTTTTCTTCATTTTTTTCTTCACTCTTTTTTCTTTCTTTTCTTTTTCTTCTTTTTTCTTTTTCCTTTTCCTTTTCTTTTTCTTTACAATCATTTCCTACAACTTTACCACTTCTTGTAAAAATAGTCTTACATTGCTCTCTTGGATTTTGAGTATTTATAGAAAAACCAGAGCTTTTTATATCAGTTACTTCCTTTGCTAACTGTCCCAATTGCATATCTGATGCTTTACGTGCGACTTCATTTGTTTGCATATATTGTAGCAATTGTTGGATAGATTCCTCTATCCTAGTTAGCCTTGTTGTTTGATCAGATTATGGTTGTTGTTGTTTGAATTGATTGTTAGGAGGTCTATTGGAAGGTTCAACATCTTGTTTCCAGCCAAGGTTTTGATTCTGCCAACCCTGCGGGTAATTGTTAGGAAAAGAATTACCAAGATTGATAGGAAAAGTACCTAAAGGTATTCTTTGGTGAATCAGAAAATTGGCTTGTTCTTGATCATTTCCATCAGGGGCACAGTAACCATATGGTTGTTCTCCCATGCAATGCACACATTGTTTCAATTAAGCAAGGGGTGGTGATGATACTTGACCAATTTGAAGTTTTTCCAATTGTTTGCTCATTGCCTCCATTTGTTGTGTTAGTAATTTTTGCTGAGTTAAAACTACATCATTCACTCCCAACTCAAGCATACTTGGCTTTCTTGGTGTACTACCTCTTTCATGCTTTGCTTGACGGTCACTAGTTGACATACACTCCATGATTGATATTGCCTCTTCAAGAGTTTTGTTCATTAAAGAACCACTTGCACATGCATCTAACATCATCTTGAACTAAGGCAATAAACCATGATAAACGAATCTTACCTTTCCAGCATCATCCAAATTATGGTTTGGACATTTCCTAAGCACTTTGAATCTTTCCCATGCTTCACCAAGTGATTTATCATGATTTTGTGAAAAAGAATGTATCACTGTCATTGTTTCAAAATATTTTGAAGGTGAATAAAATCTTTCCAAAAATTGTTTCAATATCGGACTAGTTTGCAAAACTACCAGGTGGACAAGATTTAAACCATTCTTTACCTTTCCCAATCAAAGAAAAAGGAAACAATCTCATGTAAATAGATTCTTCTTAATTGGGTTCAAAACCAATTGTGTTGCATAACTCATAAAAAATATTTAAATGTTCATAAGGTTCCTCATTATTTAAACCAGCAAATTAATTATTTTGAATAATGATAAGAGTGGCAGGTTTAATCTCTACTGCAACAATAGGTCCTTAGTACATCCCCGAAACACGGGGTGGTCCATTTATAGCAGCAAACTGTCCCAATGTTCTTCTTTGTTCAGCAGCCATATTAGATTTTTCAAAATTTTCAAAAGAAGATGAAGTTAAAGAAGAAGTAGTTTGTTTTTTTTAGATTGTAAAGCTTTGAGTTTCTTTACAAACTTCTCGATCTCATGATCAAAGAACACTTTTCCTACAGAAGATCTAGTTTGCATAAACAAACTAAACAAAAAAAGTTAGTGTAGTAAATAATTAAAGATAAAGTAAATGAATGAATGAATGAATGAATAATTAAATGTAAAAAGCAAAAAAAAAATTACCACAATAATTAAAAATTTACTATTTTACTAAAACAATTCAATCCCCGGCGTCGGCTCCAAAAAACTTAAGCCCTAAAATAGTGTTGGGTCTTTTATTGGCAAGCGCACTAATCTTTTGTAGTTTTCAAATTTAGATGTCGTTCCCACAAGGATTGAATGTTCCAGTAATTCTTATTTACTATGGTAAATTTATCGAAACTTATTAACAAAAGAATGATTTATAAACAATTTATACAATATTCACAAAATTTGATGAGTGATTTGTTCATGTTGTAAAAAGATGGTAAAGATAAAATCTACCTAAAAAGTTGAGATGTAATTCAGAATAACTCAGATACTTGAGGTAAAAACACAGATTGACAAATTATATTAGAATTGGGATCCTCGCACTAAAATATAATGAAATGATTACAAACATACATATTTAATTATCAAGTTCATGTTATTGCAGCTTAAAGTCATTATAACCGATCCCTCATGATATAAATTCTAAGTAGTCACCGTAAAGTCTGATCCCTCAAAAGCTTTCAGTAAAAACTTGCATTAACTCCTGGCCTTATAGCAACAATAATCGCCAATTCTATCCCTAGTAATTGGTATATTAAGGGTATTTCAACTTTTACTTTCATTAAAACAGATTTTAATACAGCATGAATAATCATTCTCCTGTTTGACTTTCACACTAATAAAACAAGTTTCAATATGCATGAAAATCATTCTCCCGTTTGACGTTCACACTAATAAAATATTGAAATACTAACATGGTATTTGAATAATAAACATGCAAAGGTCATAATCACAACATCATATAATAGATTGATTCACCAAACTTCAACATAAACAATTTAGTTACACATGGTAAAAGGGAAAACAACACTTACAGAGGTTATGAACGATTGCTACTCTTCACGATACAAAAGCTCACAATACTACACAACACTCTCAAGTATCTAGAACTACTTTAGATTTATAAACTCACAAAAGAACTCTTAAACTCAAGTGAAAAGAGAGAAAAGAAGCTCTAAATTGTAAAATGGGATGCCTTGGAAGTGGTGGAAGAAGGCCTATTTATAGGGCTGAGGAAAGGTCCTGACACTACGCATCAGGTTCCTGACTCAGCTTCCATTAAACACGTGATTAAGGGCCCTGATTAAGCAATTTTTAATTACATAATGCCCAGACAATGGTTCCACATGTCTTCAAATTCGGCTTGGTAGCTTGCATGAGTAGTTTGGCCAATATTTAGCCCTTTTTACTGAGTGCTTGACCAACTGGAAGTGGAGTCCATGTAGCTTCTAATGCTACACGTGAATGTGACGCATAGCGTCAGCATTAAAACTTCCCACGCTATGCGTGGAGTTCATGTTACGCGTCAACTCTCCAGTTCTTCAATTTTCTCTTGAATTTCTTTAATTTTTCACTGCAAAACTAGAGAAATTTGATCAAGACAGATAATTTCCAATAACTTTCATTTATTACAATTAAAACCTAAATTTCTTTAAAATTAAACTAATTTTTATTATTTTTGACACAATTTTATTAAGAAATTTATTATAAATTTAAGGACTAACATATCCCTACCGAGACACATTCTTGTTTTGATTCTTTATATAATGATTTGTCAATGCGTCTCAACATAATACATTCTTTCTTATCACATATATTTTATCAAGTCATTTCAACAATCTCATAGATGCATCTAATTCATCCAATACATACACATCAGCATGTAAATCCACCCAATTTAGTCAAACATACAATACGTATCAGGTATACATATTAGTGGACAATTCATATAGATCAGTGAAGGCATCTTTTAATTCATTTGAACAAACCATTCATCAAACAGACATGCATTAATTTACCAGGTTAATTCTTTGTCTTAGTCAGGTTATATCTTATTTTAGTAAGGTTAATCATAAAATATTGTTGCCCATTATATATATATATATATATATATATATATATCTTGTTTTATAATTACTAAACGCTCTTAAATGCTAAACAATACTCTTATTATTTCATTATAAGTAACATATATATAGCCATGGATACTTAGGCATATAAGTATATTCATTTACATAGCATATATATAAGTTATGATGAATATATACATATGCTTGTTAAATCCCTATTTTATATTTAATTATTATTACCTTAAATTACCATCTTTGTTAACTAGGTGCTTAACCTTTTTTATTTACTATTTTTAGGTTCTTATTAATACATCCATAAAATTTATTATTATCTTAAGTTGTCAATTGTTCATAACCTAGGTCCAATTCCCTTTTTACTTAACTAATTTCTAGTTATTAACCACATATACCTTTAACTACTACTCTTAAACTATCCTCTTTATTTATTAATCAATTGTCCTAGTTACTCTTAGATTCTTTTCATAAACCCATTTACTAACTCTATGTTGTCTGGTTATAACTTAAATTTTTCCTTCTTCTTCATTATTATTTAGTTATTACATAAAGATCTAATTATTTTCCTAAACAACTAAATCCTGTACTTAGCTTAAAATGTCCTAAATTTTATCATCGATATTTTATCAAGTTTGTCAACTCCAATTAGTTCCTCTTAGTCCTTTTATACTAAGTCCTAATCCTAAGGTCTATTTGATAGTTCATTACCCAATGCATTTGTTGAAAATCCACCAAGTCCTTAAAATATTTACTTAAATTTTTAATTCCTAACTTAATATTATTTTCATTACTTTTCGGATCCAAGGGTGTCTATGTGTTCTCTTATCTTGAAATATTTGTCCTCGGGTTGTTAGGTCCCACCTATTTTTTACACTCCTGTAATATACCTTTATCTTTTTTAGGAATTGAATCGGCTATATCTTGGCTTATAAATAATGTCCGTTATGAAGTGTAAATAATGTATTTCTACATTATAATTAATAATTGAAATGGTAGTAATTTAAATGGTATTCTTTTAATTTAAGAAGTAAGAGAGTACATGGCCATTTCCCTTATCAATATGCTTCCTTTAAATTAATTTCATGGAGGCATTTGGGGATAAAGTAGCATTTGACACTTCAACAAAATACAGGTTTTTCTTAACATGGTTGGCTGTTATTCCATTTCTTTAAGTAATAGTAATAATAGTATTTGTTATATTAACATCAATGGTGATAATAGTTAATAACAATAATAGTAGTAATTTGCAATTTAATAATTTCTTATACAGAAAAGCGAGGCGATAGAGCCGACCATTAGATTCAACAGTATAGATAAAAGAAAAGAATATTAAATAAGGTGGTAAGGCTGACCATTATAATATAGATAGAAGTAATGAAATAAAGGAAAAATTAATGCAGAGAATAAGGCAGCAAAGCCAACCATTATATTTAGTAATATAAATAACAAAAATTAAATAAAGAAAAATGTTAAGAATAAAGCGATAGAGCCGACCATTATATTCAATAAAATAAGTGATGGAAATTAAATAAAGAAAATGCTAAGAGCGGTGGCAGAGTCGGTCATTATACTCAATAATATAAGTAATAGAAATTAAATAAAGGAAAAGAAAAAAATGCTAAGAGTGGCAGCAGAAAATTCTGTAACTATCGGCAGGAGAATCAGAATTTAACGAAACTTGACGGGAGCGTTCCTGGAGGCCATAGGTATAATTTAGAACAAGTAAAAACGAGACCACACGAAGAGAAACTCCTCTTACCTCACAGGTAGCTCACGGTTTAGGAAGAGAAATAAGGGGTTGGTCGCTGAAATTTCACTGATTACTCAAAACTTTTCACTTATCTCTTCCCAGAACCGGGGCTTGGTAGTGCTTTAATGGTGGTGGCAGTTTCAAGAAAATAAGGCGTGGTGGTTACTGAAGAAATGAATGCCAAGAGGTAATATGAAATTGGAATTTAGAAATTAAGTGGAAGATATATGTATAAGGAAGGAGATGGAATTTGATTTAAATTTGAAGTCAAATAGAAGAAGTATGGAGGTAGCACATGAAATAGAATTGAGAAATTGGGATTGAGAAGCGTGAATTGAGAAATGTAAGAGATGAATTTTGTGATGTTGTTCCACAGCAAGGAAATTATATATAAATAGAATCTTTATGATGGCATGATGCATGACATGATCAAGTGGTATCATGTGGTGATTACCATGAATTTTAGAATAAAAAGAAGCAGTGTGTAGAAAGTGTAATAAAATATGGAGATTTAAGAAGGGAATTATGGAAATGAGGATTATGATTAGTGTATGCAGGCAAAATACATATAAATGGTGGCTTTACAATTATATATATAAATATAGGAATAAGACTACTTGTTAGACAAGTAGTAAATATCTTTTGAGGCAAGTTTTGATCTCCTTGTGGGGCAAGGAGGGGAATCTTATGGAACCAAGTTGAGGTTTATGTGGTAGTGTTTAATTGGGTGGTATGTGGTAGTGTTGGAAAATGGTGGCCGAAAATCAAATACCTGACGAGCAACTAGTGACCTATTCGAAACCCATTTTAAATAAATATACAATAATTTGTGGGATAGGAATTAGGAAAAACTTCCAACATGAAAGTTGTAGATCTAGATTTCTTATTTGATTTGATAAATCATACGTGAAAATCCAAGGTTGGTAGCTCGAGTTATGCCCAAACCAAGTTAAAGTGCTCCCAAAGCTCCTAAATTAAGAATACCTGAAAAGATAAATTTATAGATATTTTTCCTTTAAGAATCAGCCATTGTGCCCTTCATGAAACTTGTAGTATGTTTTGATATGGAACCATAGAAAAAGAACAAAGTGATTCCAGTATCATATGAGGGAGATATGAAAATTTATCTAAAAGAAGTCAGTGTTATTGCGAGAATGCAATGGTCCTGAGAAGATGTGCAAAACTATACTGACCTAAACAGATTCAGCCTTTGAAGTCTGCATAGAAAATGTAGAGAATTTTGTTACAAAGATTTTGACACTTAGTTTACATGAATCTGATATCGTATGAGGGAGTTATGACTTTTTGAATGAGCTAAACGTAAATAAAAAGATTCAAACAATGAAGTTTTGGATACAATTACCTAATTCTTGATTTAGGGGATGACAAGGTATGAATCAAGGCTCGAGACTAGAAATAGAGGTTATAGATCTCTTCGTAATGAAGAAACCAAGATTTAAATTACTCAATTTCAGTATTGTATGAGAATGTTAGGCCCAAAACACTGAAGGTGTTTAGGTCGGATACAGGGGTTCAAATTGAATCAGTCATTTCTTTTAGAAACCGGGTCGATAGGGGCCAAATTAGGATTTGGTTCCTTCAGGAAAAGTTCCTAAATCATCAAAACAAGTCACCAAGGACTGACCTTGCTACCATCGGATATCCCAAAACATATACATGATCAATCGAAGAAGGTACCTAAGGTACGGGTCAGGCCTATCGGATCAAACCTATTATCCTCGATTTGCCACAAGAGGGTCCTATCAGAACTAGTCTCCCTATAGGATCACTAATCTCAGGCTGAATTTTCAAAACCTAATTGTTGGTTGGGTCCCACAGTTCAAATCTGGGAAACTTGATAATATTTTATTATTTAAATATAATATTAATTAATTAAATATCTAAAAATAAAATATTATTACAATTATATATATAATTTTCAAAATATTTAATTAAATATATAATTTTTACCAAATATTAAAATATTAGTTAAATTCTAATTTAATCATTTCACACAATATATATATATATGAATACTTATTGATAGAAAAATATTATGAAGATTATCAACTAATTAATACCCAATTTAAACCAAATAATCACCATTAATTATCTACTAATATTAACACATTGTTTCTAATTTAGCGACATTATTAAACACTTATACTATCATTATATTCATATTTTGGCTTTTCTCTCTTATTATTATGCGTGTTAATCTCTCTACTAACCTTTGTATCTCTCTATACTAGATCTCCTCATTATTTACATTCCCTCAGTATTCCTATATTTCTTATTTAACATCCTACTGACTTCTCTTTTCACTATTTGCTCATTCTAGGATACTTCAGGGAGCAGGCCAAAGCCTTGAACTTTCTACAAAAAGCTTAACAGGGCGTTCTCAGGATTCCTCAGAGTCAGGGGTCTTATCCTAAAACTCAGGACTATTATAATATTAATGCTAGTGAAGTAGATAAAACTTGACTTCTATAACATGACATGAAGAAAATGTCTTACTTCCCTTCATTTGGAACTCATTTAACTTCTTTAGACAAATTATTTCAATGTCTGATTTAGCCAAAACTAAAAACGATTTCCTTTCTTGATCATATTTTAGACTTCTATTTATCCAGACCAACTTAGGCTTGATAGAGACTATATATTATTATATCATTTCTCTTTATTTATTCATGTTGTCTTTTACAACTTAAAGCTTATCTAGACTCTATAGGGTATCCATTACTTAATGATATATGATACTAGAATAAACCAAACATGACACACTGTCACTTCTTCTTGCTTGAGGACAATCCTCAAATCTTAATATCTGTCTAAGGATATATCTAGATAAAATGTTCTTCCAAAGGACAGATCGCAATGAAAACAATATTTGGTTTTCGTGACTATTTTAAAACAAATTATATGCAAATCGATCACTTTTATTATAAAATATATTTAACTTTTGGTCATTAAATAAATATGTCATCTCCTACTTTTTTGATTTAAATTAAATACCCTCACTGAATCAAAAAATCTCATTGGAAGACTTTTCTTGTGGGTTAAGATCTATATTTGGCCTAGTGTTGAGTCAGTTTTGGCTGATCACCCAACCCTTGGTTATTTAGGTAGGAACCACATTTCTAATTACATCTCATGCAACTCTTGGATGATTAGGTGGGTAATTATTTACCCTTATTCATCTTATGAATTTAAGCACAATCCTTATACCTCTATGTTATGTTCAATTCAATTGAAAAACTTAGTTAAGTTAAGGCCCTTAGAATGGGGGGTTAAATAAGTCTTAGACTCTTATGCAGAATTTGAACTTTTAGTGTGTAGGCAATCAGACTTGTAAAGGTAGACTTTTAAAGGGCAAGGAAAAAGAACAATGAACATAAGATATTTATAATGGTTTACTTCCAATACAGAAGCTATGTCCATTCCCTTCCAACTTGAAAGATTTCCACTATTGTAAAATCTCCTTTACAATAACAGCACCAGACTTGTGCCATAAGTATTCTTGACTCCAGCCATTCCCGGCTTAAACCCAAGTATTCTTTCAACAAGCCACTCTTGGATCAAACCCAAGTATTCTTTCAAAAGCCTCTTCAGACCATAAATTGTTTCCTACTGAAACTAAAGGCTGGCAACACAGCATACTTTTACACGATAATATATTTGTAAGGATAAAGTATGTAAGGTATTTTAGAGAACTTATTGTATAAAAGAGATACAAAGAATGAGTTGATACACTAAGTAATATGGACAAAAGGACCAAGGTCTGCTAGAGGTAGAACAACAAAAGAAAGCCTTTGTCTAAGAGAACTGAGAAGAGATTGAAAGAGTTTTTCTTAAAGATCACAAAGGTTTTCTCTTGTGTGTTTATATCTTCAAATTTGAATCTCTTCATATATATAAGGCACTCAAGATGACCGTTTGATAATCTAGTGAGGAGATATAACCGTTAGAAATCCTTTGAAGGAATTTTGCTTGTTTATAAGCACTAGACCTTGAGAAGATAATGAAATGCCAAAAGGTCTGGTATCAAGGAACTTTAAAGCTTGCATGAAAAATGAGTTCCTTAAAATCTTCAAAGCATAAAGATCATTTGTTTGCTTTCTTCTTTTGAATAACACACAAAGCACATTGCTGATGATCTCCTGTAACTTCCTGACACAAGAGCTGACTATAATTAACTTTTCTTAAATGCGCAGGATAGCTACATTGATTTTTTTGTAAACTAGCTTTGGTTGCTTTATTGTTTTGTCCCTTATCTTCTTTGATGATAAGCACAATTATCTTTGATAGGATCTTAAGTCAAAGCATCATTAAAGAGGAATTCAGAACATTGTATGATGAGTACTTGAAGTAAAGTTCTTGTTGCCTGATCTTGTTGTTTCAAAAGTCTAAAGTCTGATTGGTGGTCCAAAGGTCTAAAAGTCCTTAAATCAAACTTTTGTTTTGATGGACTCCCTCTTTCTTTTGTAACCTGTGTACTTAGAATTTGTTTCCTAAAGCACTTAATTTAAACAAGTTAGATCACACATGGGCAAACTTCATTTGATTTAAATGCCTTGATGTGTGTTATTAACAAATCTTAGGGTCTGGTTATATTTACGCAACATAGGGTCTAGTCAATGCTTATTACCAAAGATCTTTTTCAAACTAGACTTGGTTTCAACAATCTCCCCCTATTTACTGATAGCAAACATCAAGTCTTTTATTTAAATGAAGTCCAAGATATTAGAGCAAAATAAGGGAATTTCAACAACATAGCATCAGAGGAACATTATCAAAAACTCATATATCATCAGAGAATATATTCATGAGATATTAAGATTCAATCACATATCATAGCATTCATATAAAAGAAATCATATATCAGAGCATTCATATAAAAGAAATCATATATCAAAGCAATATGCTTTTAAGAAAAGATCAGATCTTAATAGACTTTTCAATCATACTTTTCAAAGATTAGAACAACTCTTATTAAGTTATGTATAAGAGCAAAGTATGTAAGCAAATCAGAGCATAATTTTCTTCTTAAATAAGAATTATGTGATCAGAGCATGGAAACTTAGAGCGTCTTTATCTAAAATATCAGAGCAATATCATTATTAGAGCAAAAGAAAAACTTAATTGATTTATCAAAAAAAAGTCAATGCAAAGCATTACAAGCATTTGATCCAAAACATTTTAACAGACTCATACTAGACTTACACTAATACTCCCCCTAAGACTATACCCAATAAAAGACTTCTATTATACTCCCTCTTTTGTTATCAACAAAGAAGAGTGACATCATAGAGGTAAACCATGGGCTGGGGTAGATATGATTAGGAGGAAGGCAGCAGTTGAAACAATAAATAGGTACGGGTCTGGAAGACAAAGATCTCTAAGGATTGAATGAATATAACAGATGGTTGATAAAAGAAGAGGGACTGATTAGGAGCCTCAGAAGAGGAGTCTTCTTCTCGTATCATCTAGAGATAATTACACCAAAAAGCATCAGCATGATCTTCTATTGGATTTAGGGCTGAAAAATACTCTTCAAAGATTCCTCAAAAAGCTCACAAGCTCTAAGATCACATTTTATAGTAATCTGACTTTGGAGGCATAGGCTTTTTCAGTCTGTCTTTCTCAATCTTCACAGCTTTTGGATTTAAATAATCTGGTACAAATAGAAGCTTTTTTCCAAGAGAAACAACTACATGAAGCTTATGATATTGTTTCCCTTGCCACATATCTAACATAACTCGGGTCTTTTCATCCTTAAGGGCATAACATATAGTAATGTATGATGCTGAGGTGAGGTGAGGGTTAAGCAAGACTTGGTCAAAAGGCATGAGTGAGGGAAAACAAGTAGCTGAAGGAAGGATTTTAATCTTCCTAGTGTTAAAACTAGGGGCTTTAACAATGGCTAGGTTGGAGGGGTGATGGTATCCTAATTCTTCTTTATCTAAGGCTAGTTTGATGATTTTAAAAAGAGGTAGACCAAGGGTAACAAGTGTAAGAGGGTAGGGGCTAGATGGTTTAGTATGAGGTCTGGGTGGGAAGATTCATAGATACCTTGGAGGAGGGGGTGTTGAAACAAGCTTATGATATGGTTAAGATATGGTCTGGTTAAGATAATCTAGTTGGGAAGATTGTTCAGGTTGAGGTTCAGAGGTTTGGTCTGGTTGGGTTGGAAAGGTGAACCCTGGTTGAGAAAAGGTGCTAACAACATCAGACCTTGCTCATTTCTGACTAGACTCTTCCTGTATCTCACTTCTTTTTATCTTTTCCACCATTTTCCTTCTAAAACCATCTGTATCACTATTGAACTCAGCCACTACTTTATAAAATTTGTTATCCAATCTATGTGATTCCAACTCTGAGTGTCAACCTCAGGAAAATGTTTAAGATGACTTTCAATAAACCTAATGTATTTAACATAGCTAGGATAGCCACCAAACTTCAGCAATTATTCCTAGTGAGCCCTCATGTCATTGAGATATGAGGTTCTCATCTCTTGATATTTTGCTTGCGAGGACCTTACCTGTCCATCCTTAAATAGACATATATGGATGCAAAGAAAGAAAAACATGAATTAATACTTACTTTCTTCTGAAGTGAGAGTAGACATCTTTGTTTGTTGAAGAGGAGAAACCTTCTTCTGCTGCTGAGCCACAGCCTTACTTTGCAGCTGGCTAAAGGGAATGCCATCATCGGAATCTAATGATTGAGCAACTGCTTCAGTGCCTTCAGAGGTAGATACATTCTTCTTAAGATAAGGGAGAGGAACCATAAACTTTGGTTTGGCCTTAATAGGTTAGTCAGACCTATCAGATTCATCAAACTTATCCAAAATAAGCCTTCTTGCTTTCTTCACTATAGAAATCTTAACTACCTTTTCTCTTAAAAGATGGTTTGGTTGGCTCAGGTTTAGACTTCTTCTTCATCTACTTTATGCTTGTAGGGGTAGGTTTTTTCTTAGGAGCTGAAGTAGGGGTAGACCTTTCCAAGGTCTGGTCCAACAAGGATGAAAAGGTTGGAAGCTTGCATACCAAAGAAGAAGACTAAATCAAATCACCAACAGTCTAAGTTTGGATGTTCTTTAATGTAAACATTTTTATCAAAATAGTAGGGTGGGGAATTTTGTTTTGCTTTTTCCCTACTGAAGATATTAGATATGTCATTATGACATTTGGTAGACTAACTTTCTCTTTCACCAGTATGTGGTACATGCAGAATCTGTCAAGCTTTGTCACTTTGTCCTTCATATTTTTCCTAGGATATAAAACTTGCTTCATGAGGAGATGAAGCATTTTTACCTTAGGAAGAAAATGCCCAGACACCAGCTTGGCTGGGTGAGACTTTCCATACAGTAACTTGTTTACCTCCAAAGAAGAAATAACTTCAGATTCAAAGTTATCTACATAGACGTTTCCAGTAACAAGGCATCCACTCACAGTTGTAATGACGTCTTCAGAAATATCAATGACCTTTCCTTTGAGATTCCCAAGGATGATAAACTTGAACTTATCCATAGATACACTATTCCAGAACTCCAAAACCAGTAAAAGGGAGAACGGCTCCCTATCCAAGTAGAAACAGGTCCACCCGATTCCTTTTATTTTAGCAGTGACGTCCCTTCCATCAAGCTTGTGTTGCTCTGGATAAAAGAAGAAGGACTCCACAATGTCTCCAAATAATAGCTTTGGTGCCATGGTAGAGAAGGTGAAGAGAGATAAGGAAGATGAAGGGTTTAGGGTTTTAGAAATAAGAAGGGTTTTAGCACACTATGAGAAAGAATGCTTTTGAGAGAAGAAAACTCAAGAGGTTTTGCAAGGAGGGAAATGAAGTGAAAAGGCACATGTTCAAAAAGGGCAATAACTATTCACTAGAGAAGAGAGAAAATGGTTCAAGTAACAGTTACACAAAAAGATATTAACTTCTGCCACGTGGTACGTTTTAAAATTAATGACAAAAAAACGTAAAACCTTTTAGTTAACACAAATCCCAAAAGATTTGTAACCTTTAACTCTTAGATATTAAATAGAAGCAGGCATTTATAGGTATAAACATATCAAGCAACTAAGCATACATTGTCAGACTCAAACCTTTCATGCATATTGATGGTTCAGAGTCAGACTTAGAGGGAGGTTGAATAAGTCTTAGACTTTTTGCATGGAATAATAAACCAAAGTAAGACAAGCAATCAGACTTTACAAAATTGACTTTAAGGAGCAAGGAAAGAAAGTAACACTAAGAGTTTATACAGGTTCACTTCTAATACAGAAGCCACGTCCAGTCCCTTCTAACTTGAAGGATTTGCACTATTGTAAATTCTTCTTTATAATAATAGCACTAGACTAGTGCCACAAGTATTCTTGACTCCAGCCACTTCTAGCTTTAAACCTAAGTATTATTTTACAATAGCCACTCCTAGCTTAACAACCCAAGTATTCTTTCAAAAGCCTCTTCAGGCTAATAGTATTTCCCACGCTCACTAAGGCTGGCAACACACCAAACTTTACACAATACAAATGTAGAGTGTTTGGTATCTTATAGGACCTAGTGTATAATAATATACAATGAAGAGTGTATACACTAAGTTATGAAAGACAATAGACCAAGGTCTGCAAGAAGCAGAACAAACAAAGAAGATCTTTGTCTTTGAAGTTCTAAGAAGAAAGATTGATCACAAAGCAAAGAGTATTCACGTGCCCCAACTAGCGATAACAAACATCCATCGCTAGATTGTATAACCTAGTGACGAACACACTCAATCGCTAATTGGGGCCGTATCAGCGACTGTATCAGTGATGACGACTCTTTATTAGACTTAGTGACAGAGACACCCTGTCGGTAAATGTTGTCACTTCATTGAACACAGGAAAAATATAGGTATGTGTCCCTCTAGCGATAAAATAAGTCTGTCGCTACGTTAAACAAGTATCACGACATCCCTCACCATCGCTATGCTGATCATAGGAAAAATGTTGGAGGGAAAGCAAAAAAGAGGAGGTCTAGAAAGCGTCAGCAAGTTGTAAAATTCAGCGATCAAGCCTAGTCCGTCGCTAATTGGTTACTTGTAATGACTCCATCGCTACCTTGGGCGCCAACAAAAAAATTGGAGGGAAACCTAAAAATTGGATGGAGGGAACATTAGCGATCGTTTCAACGACGAATCGTATTTAGCAACATAGCCAGTGATATATTGTTTCATATCTTAGCAATGACGTAATGGGTCGTCGTTCAGTTGGTAGGTAATTTCCTTTTCAAGGTCCCTTTTGCCTTGTGGTCGCTAATTAACGACGAGATGTTGTTGGTCGTTATTTTTAGTAGCTGTTAGGGATTTTTTTAGTAGTGATCTTGGGAGTACAACTGGGCTGTAAATCTAATGACTCGAGGGTAGCTCCCTGAGGCTGAACGTAGCAATGCAAACCTGGTGTACTTCGACTCAATGACGGAATGTAACTATGATCGTTGAGAATCAATTTTGGTTATTGTGTGATCACAATGTGGTTGTGTAAGGATCCTTCAAAATTAAGGACATGTGTTTCCTGTTGTACCTAGATGTTGTGGGGATTTGATGGTCTCCGGTTGCTCTAATGCAAAAATGTTGTTCCTGGTGTCAGACTAAGTAGGACGGTTCTAGTGATTATAATGATGATGATGAGATTTTGGACCCATATATATTGCATTCACAATGATAAAGGAAGAATAAATAATGAAATACCTGCATACATGCATACAATATGTTTGATTGATGTCTGACATGATGTGTGGTATATGTGTGATGATAACTATACACGATCCCTTATAACAAGTTAAATAAAGATGAGAGGCGAGGTAACGCTAAGTGAGGTAAGCAGGATTAAGGACGACGTTATGTGAGGATAATGAATAGGAATGGTATAGGTATGGCGCCCTTAATTTGGTAATTAGGTTAATAATATTAATTATTTGAATAATGAAACCGGGAGTAAATTTTTTACGGTTTTTAAAAATGAATAAAGGAAGAAGAACACCATAATTTAAACATTCAACAACTAACCTGGATCTATATAAAGACCTATCCTATATATGAAGATATGAGAAGGTAAGTAACTTAAGCCAACACTCCATCCCGATAAATAATTTCATACTTATCATTCAATGAATATCAAAATGCGTATGTTAATTTACAAGTATGAATGGATCGGGAAAAAGGGAAAGGATGCATGAATTAATGGTTAAAATGTGTAGAGAAGATGTACATTTAGCTACATGAGAATGCAATGGCCCAATAATGTCAATTATCCTTCAAACGGGTGAAAATATGCATTAACAGGGCCGGGAATCGATTCAAGGAATGCATGAATCGATTCCCAAGTTTCAGGAAATCGTGAACAACATACAATCAGGGCTAGGAATCAATTCCCAAGTTTGGTGAATCGATTCACGCGTGGGATCTTGCACTGAAATGTAAAAACAGGGGCCTGTGAATCGATTCCCCTCCTGGTGTGAATCGATTCACGCACGAGATTTGGCAAAAACAGGGCTTGTGAATCGATTCCCATATTTAGTGAATCGATTCACGCATAGGATTTTACAATGGATAGTAAAGACATGGCTGTGAATCGATTCCCCTTCCTGGTGTGAATCGATTCACATGATCCTTAAATTCCTGCGCAATAAAAATAGTGGCTCATGAATCGGTTCATACCTGTTGTGAATCAGCAGTTCAGTAGACAGTGCCTAAAATTACTAATTTATCTAACTTCTAAATACCCTAACTTTTTCATATGAATTACAATGCCCACCAAAATTTGACACCAACTAATATACATTATTTGTGACGTGTGGCCACTGACCGCACTCAAAAATTCCTAAAAATGAAGGACTTATGCGCATAAATGTGTTTAGTCCATTTTTGAGCATTTTTATGTACTCAGGGTCTATTCTCAGTGGAATTGACCCATTCCAATTTCTACAAGTCACAATTCATGTATATACGTTAGTGTAACCATCCTAATCCATCAATTTTTCATAAAACTCATGAATTCATGTATATACGTTCCTTAAATATGCCTAAAAATTCACTTATCATATTCATGTTTCTACATTCAATCCATATTCTAACACATGATATAGCTCAATACTCATGCCTATTCTAAACCAAACACATACATGGTGCATCAATGCCATTAATATGGCCAACAAGTTCAATTATCAACAATCATCATGGATTACATTGGTGATACAAAATGATCACAAGTTCTTTCTAATGATCCTAATGTATCAATCATCAATCTAGAGTATCTAATCTTCCATATCCAATCATCCACATATATACAAAATACTATCTATGGTATGGCTATACAAAACAAAGTTATAGGTATACAAAAAAATCCCTAAGAGATGTGCAAGTCATCAAAATCAAAACCATGCCGGCCAAGGCATCTATACCAATCATTTCTTTACAACATACCTCATCTCTTGAAAGGTCTTACTCCATGGTCAAACCCTACAACATAAAGGCTAAAAGTAGACAACATGGAGAGTGAGTATACTTTCTCAATGATGAAAATCCAACAATTATGATAATATAAGTATGAATGCAAACTAACATCTTTTCCTATCAAATAGTTCAATTAACAATGAAGCCAACCAATTTATAAAATCCTTTGAACACACATGTTCATATATATGATTATGGCGAGTCCATCATCAAGGATGTATCAAATAAGACCATATCATCAATTCATGATTTCATCACATCCATTGTCATAATTCATGAAATTCATAAGGGTTCACACCAATCAACAACACAAGTATAGTTAGTGACCAAAAGTGGATTTCATATATATCTCTCATAACATTCTCAATAGGGTATCCCTTTCTCAATTTTTGCCTCACTCAAATGCCATGTCCTTATGGCTAATACATATTTCGTATTTAGGAATGCACATATAACGGATCCGATTTTCATTTCACCAAGTTATCATAACCACTATAATCATTTATTTCATATTGGTTTCCCGCCACGCATGGGGTACTCCCCTTTTCATAACCCCACAAGGTATTCTTCGTGATCGCAACCACGTTTGTTTCAATTCATATTAGTTTCCCGCCACGCATGGGGTACTCCCTTCATAGTCCGCAAGACTAATTTCATTTAAGGTACCAAGTGATCGCAACCACTATAATCATTCATATTCTAGTCCCATAAGACTTTTGGTGTGTGATCGTAACCACATTCAAATGAAATGTTATGCATGCTATGAATGCAATAATGCTCATCCTAACCTTAGCCTTGCAAGGAATATCTCACCTTCTCGATTTAAGGGTATAATTCACATTCAATGTCATAGTTAGTGACATACAATCATATATCATTCTCCAAGGCATACCATTCACAATACTCAAGGGTTACTCTAGCCAAGGATTTCATATAATTGTTAATCCACACATGGAAAGCAAATAGCATACCATCATCACACTCTATAATTCATAATCTCATCAAATATTATTCCATAATCAATCATCATAAGATTTCAATCTCTAGTTCATGTCATATACATGAGGTACTTCAACCATTCAAGGAAGAACATGCAAATAGGCATCACTACATACATTATCATTTCACAAGGTATCATACATTTAGAAAATACACTCCTCTCCTACCTCAAGAGAAGTACTCTTCCGGGTTTGATGATCTCGCTTCACAAGAGTTATCAAGTCCTACATTGAATACACATAGGACTCCATCAAACATTCATTCAATAACATCATTAATTCCTTGAATATCACTAATGCATACATCCATATAAGTTTTATTATATCTTAGATTGTAATAGTTTCCATTTTCTTTTTCTTTAGGTTTCGGGAATTCCTTCCCTTAAACTAAAACTCATTATAATTAAAGCAACCACTCATTCAATTTGGTTACTCTCTTATGCAAATTCCTCACCCAACACCTTAAGTGGGTTTCTTATTTATGGCTTCCAACCACCACTATAAATAATATTCTATGGCAATTTCCTATATTTAATACATTTCCATCATCATTAAATGCCTATCCCATCTACATTACACATTTCCCCCAAAATCAAAGGTTGGGTTTTTATTAGAAACTCAACAAACATAATTAATGCATATGATTCATCACCTTCCAATCTGTATTTTCATGTACCCCTTCCTATGCCCATAGAAGTTCACATTTATTTCTCCTCTCCTTAGGGTTTATGCATTTAATGGTTCCATTCAATACCCATGTGCATCAAAACACTCTCCTAACCACTACAACCCATAACCTAGGGCTTTAGCTCATTGAAATTGGTGAGAGACTTGTCTTAAACCAAGAAAAGAGAGTGGGTACCAAGGGAGAAAGATGAGCACAAAAATGGAAGAAGATAGGAAGAGATTTCAAGCCACTATGGTCTCCTCTTTGCACATTGAAGAAACAAAATTGAAGAGGGGAAGAGACACCAATTTGTTCAAGCTTTAGAAAGTGGAAGAGATGAAGAAGATGAGTGGGAGAATAGGGAGAAAAGAGAGTAAAATGTTTTTGCCCCTGGAGGAGAAAGCATTGTGAATTTTAGAGAGGAGAAGGGAGTTTTTGGTTTTAAGTTTTTAACCCTTCACTTAAGCTTCTCCGTTTTACAACAAACAGGATCTCTGTTTGGGCTTAATACTTATTCTAAAAATTATTCTGAATATATATATTCGGACTCCCAATAATATATTTAACAGCCCTGACCAATGGAATCTTAATCAGAGATACTTGGTTCGACACCCATATTTTAACCGGGCATTTATTTTAGCACACCGAGCTTAGTAAATTATGAAAAGTTATAATAAATCTTAATTAATTTATTTTCCTACTTTTGGGACATTAATCTTTCCATACATAATTATTTGTCATTTATTCCCATTAATTAAATTATTTTTATAAAAATTAGGATGTTACAATGGGACTGAGGCCCGATCCTCAGGTACAGTTCAGATTATAAATTGTATACTGGTTGGGAGAACTGTCAGGAATGACAACTTCTCCTTTGTTTGTGAGTAAGGGGTTATTCATCACCCCTTTACATCTTTTTTTCAGATCGAAGGAAAGTCCCGTGTAGGCGATAAAGTTCACTAGAGGGGATTACTCACAACTGACAGAGTTGGCTTTGGTACACTAGGAAACATCAAGGAAGCGTGACAAAATGGGTAACAACAACATGGGAGCGCCTTAGTGAGATTATGTTCCTTGAGTCAAGTTATAAGAGCCTACATGCCCCTGATGTTTAGAGTCTGTATAGTGTGTTTGATGACCATGTATTATATATTAGTGTTGTATATAATATTCCTGTTCCACCATTGTTTCATATACAAAAAAAAACTTTCATATTTTTCTAAAACTCATAAATTGCCAGTTAAGCAGGATGATCAGGTGGAAGAGATTATCCTAGTTAACCAATGGTATTGTAACTAAACATTTAATTTTCCATTAATATTCAATAACAAAAAGTTCAATATCTATCCAAAATAAATAATCAAACCAACATATCAATAACTAAACTGGTCAAGTTTATTTTCCAAAATAGGTGATTAAATTTTTATAAGATATTATTAATATTATATTATTATTATTATTAAAATAAAATATATATAACCCATTGGGTTAATGTGTCCCGCCCTGCCAAAAACCCTAAAAATACAAAGCGAAACAAGCCAATTTCGAACATACTGCATACTAAATTAGGTCAACTCGTCCTACTCCGTTTTAGGTGGGTTGACGGGTTGGCCCGCCAGACTCAACCCACTTTGATATCTCTAGTGGCTTATGAATTAGGGGGGATGTAAGTTTTTTAAAACTAATAGGGTGAGTAGTAATTTTGTTAAACTTAGAGAGTAGTTTAAATAATTTACATTTGAAAAACTAACATAATTTATAAACAAATTAAATGATTTTAACTTATATTTAACTATTTTTTTAAATTAAATTAGTTGAGATATGTTTATATTAAAGGATGAAGGTAGTATAAAACATTTTTTTATTATGAACTAAAACAAATAATTATCTCAAAAATATTATTCCGGTAACAAAATAAAAAATGTTAACCAAAATTATTATTGGATATTTAAAATGGAAAAAATAAATTGAAAATTATGAAATATATCATTTTATCATTGAAACTTCAAATTATAGCATAAAATGTTGACTTTAGTGTACGTTTTGTTCTCCTAAATTTTTAAAATGCAGATACCTCCTGTAAAAAATTTAGTTTTAAGCACTACTAATTTCTACTGTGATAAAGAAAGGCCCATAACATTAAGTTGACTCTAAAATGCGGAGGTGACTAATTTTTAGTCCCTTAGTACATTGCTAGATGTCAATTTTCAAGATTAAAAAATAAAAATGGATGCAAAGTAAAGAGGTAAATTTGTGAAACATTGATAGCGGGTAATTGTGGAATGCTCTGGAACTTTTTGAAAGAAAAATAATAAGTGAAACCTGAGGAGCATAAATTGGAGGGAGATAATTGCGTAAAGTGAAAGGGTACATTATCTTTTCAAGTTTTAAAAATTATTTATGGTGTTAACCGGCATACTGTTAGTGCTAATGTAATTTCTTCTTTTATCAAGACTAACTTTTTTTCAACAAAATTTATATAATTAATAAAATCTATCTACATTTCTAACTGTTAAAATTGTGTGTAATTCTTTCCTTTAATTAGAGTTGAGAATAGGCTTAAGTTTTATAGAGTTTAGTATTTAAATATTAAATTTAAGTCTAGTTTATAATTTGATAGACTATATTTTTAAATTTGTCTTGATTTATCTAAAACTTTGGTTTAGTTTGATATCATTTTTAAAAGTCTAATTTAAATTATTATTAATGAAAAATAAAAACATATATTAAATAGATGAATTGATCTATCTTAAACATATCAATTAGAACACCATTCATACAATATACATTTAGTTATCAATTTTAATAATTTTAAAAAAAATTAATTTAATAAATTATAATTCATAAAAATATTATGTGTATTTATAAGTTATAATATATTACAAATTATATTTCTTTATCATATTATATGTTAAAGCTTAAAAAGTTAATTCGACAAATTAAAAGAAACTTGAACTATTTAATTAAATAGAACGGGGTAAATTAAATCTTAAATAGATGGATGATAGTCCGAGAAGGACCCCTTCCTCTAATATTTTATTGTGTGTAAACTATCCTTTTAATATTTTATAGAATACTTAAATAAAATATATTTTGATATATGAATTAAACAACCGTGTAAATCACGGGAGTTAGAAGCACCTGGTTGTACTGGAAAACCCGATCTGTTCTCTGTTCTTGAAACAAAAAGCAGGCCCAAAGGCCGAAGAAGCAGCGATAAGCAAGGCTCTCAAATAAGAGTGAAACTATCGCCAAAATCAAAATTAAACTTAACATAGACTGAAAGGAATACTCACGCTCTATCAGGTAAGCAAAATTGTTCCCTTCCCTTCGAACCCATAGAAAACCCAAAATGCTCAAAATTCGATTTCAGATGGAAGATATCTGTTTAAATGGTCTAATTTTCTCTGTTGAAAAGGTTGAATGCGGTCTGTGAACGCAACTGCAAAAGAGGATCTCAAGTTTAGGGAGGCCCTTTTGCTTTCATGAATCCATAAGGTACCGATTCTCACTACCCTTACAGCATACTTGAAAATCAGATTCCAATCCAACTTTATTATGTTCTTCCTATCAATGATATAATTGATGGTAATTTCATTCCTTCATCAGTTGATTTCATATTCGTTTATAAGCTATTTTTCTTTTATCATTTTTATATTTGTCTAAATTTTGAATATTTTGAAAATGCAAATCTTCTTATAACATTTTTTTATATAAATTTTAGCATTACCGGTAAAAGAAAATATAGCTTCTACCAAATACCACCTTACCTTTTTCCAATCATAAGCATTTGATTCAGCAGCTGAATGAAATGGTATGAAAATCCACGTACAAAAGAAGCCCAATATAAAATGAGACAATTAAATTTGTTACAGGTGCAAAACCAAAAATAAGGTTTATTAAAATTAATAATAAATTGCATTATAAAATGAAAAGGAGTATGAGTTGAAGTGGTAATAATAATATTAATAAGGCTTAATCGAGAAACATGTTTCTTATATAATTTCATGGATAATATTTAGTCTCACAATTTTTTTTTTTTGTTGGATTAGTCTCTAATAAATCATTATTTTTTATTTTTCTTCATCTAAACAATAAATTTTTTCATCCAAATGAATTATTAACGATAAGATGCGGAACCAAGATTTAGAAAAGAAATGATAGAGAGCGCAATTAACAAAACCTTCTCCTCTTGGCAGCGAAAGATGAAATGAAGGTGCTGTACAATGCCCTTGTTTGCCAAACATTTTTTTATGTTTAAGTTCTTTAATAAATATTAATCCATTAATCTAAAACTTTTCAACAACTCCACATTTTTTTTTTTGGTGAAACAACAACTCCACATTGGTTGGGTGTATATGACTAAGCGAGTGAACTTTTTTAATATAATATATTTAGAATTTAATTAGAATAAATTATTAATTAAAATACACGGATTACTTTAAAAGTTAAAAATTAGTTGATATTGGAAAAACTTTTATACTAACTGTGCATAGTAATTAAACTAATTAATCATACTAATTTATCTCAATGTCATAATTTTGAAATTTCAACTCATTAGCGTTTTTTAAAAGTCAAATGAAATAAAAATAATATTTTTTATTTTTTATACTCTATCCGGGTTTGAGTTATATAATCATTAATCTTTCTTTCAAGATTTAATAAAACTTAGACTCAAATATGAGACCAAATGCATTGGTTAATCTACTGACGAACGGTATAATGTAATTAATTGTATTTACATGAGAATGCTATGTTGATGAAAAACTGATTGAGAACTAACTGTTTAATCAGTAAGTTAATTTGACTATGAAATGTAAAATTAGATAGGAGAAAATTGTTTTTAAGCAGAGTTGAAGTTGCATTTGATAACTTATGAGATATAAATTGACTAATGGTTAATGGTTGGTTAAGTTGTTGAAATGGAACTTTAATTTTAAATTGAAAAATTGTACTAAAAACATACAAGGAACTTTACTTCAATTTTTTCCAATTAAATATATTGAGTATTATTAGTAATGGATTCATAGAATAAATATCTTTTTCTCCTTCCACATGGCTTAGTAGTACCGCTGGTACTTAACCCTAATAATATTTGTCTGTCTTTTAAAAAAATCGAAAAATAAAAATCAAAAAAAGTGTGAAAGAAGGTAGTAATTAATATGCAAAATGGAAGAACAGGGCCTCTAAGACAATGCCACCAAGGCGGCCCCCGGTGGAGATGGCGAGTGACAGTGACAGTGAAAACGAAGTGGTCTTGCAGTGCCTATCGTGTGAAGAAGAGTATGATCCCAAAGATGCGGGAACATGCAAAGAGTGTTACGATGAAGCAAAGGAGGAGCTCAAGTGCAAGAACAAAGAGTTGGAAGAGCTCAAGTGCAAGAACCAAGAGTTGGAGTCTAAGGCTTCGTTCCTCTCACTCTCCTCTCCTGTTCTCAACCATTCATTCTCTTTCTCTACCGGTCTCCTTCTTCTTCTTCCCGCAGATGACTCCTCAGCTTCTCCCATTCCCGCTCACAAGAACATTCTGGTATCCCACTCACCCTTTCCTTCTTTTTCCATTTTTTTTAGGGTTTTCTATTTTATACTGTCTAGTCTAAGTTTTGTTCAATTGATTGTTGATTCTTTCTTATTTCTGCTTTTGTTTAAAAGAAAAACAACATCTGAAGTGATGCACAGATGAATTATGCTTGTATTGATAAGATTTATTGGGTATCTACATTTAAAACTTGCATTTATGAATTCAGTCATGCACCAATTGAGATTTTCTTTTTTCTGAATGTTTGATAGTTGAATAATGGTTCTTAATAAAGGTAGAAAAGGGGGAGTGAAAATTAGTGATAAAAGAGATGGAGAGAAGGATGTAGGTTCGACTCTTTTTGTTAACAAAAGTTATCTAAATAATTATTAACTTTGACTTTTTCAAAAAAAAAAAAGGGGGGGGGGGGGGGGGGGGGGGGGGGTGGGGGGGTTTGTACTCACATTTTACATATATTATCTGTTTTTCTGTAATGATTATTATAGTAAGGTTCAATGAAATAGTCAGTTCGGATGTATGCTGTTTGATAACTGCTAGTATACAAGGTTGCGATTTTGTCAAATGCATAGAAAGTTCAGCACTAAGCATGTTTTGTCAAGGGAATAAAATGACCGAATGTTGACTAACAATTTTAACCAAGGCCTTGGCTCACAGTAAAGTCCCTACTCAACTGTCTGGATTGAAGTATCAACGACTGAACTAACAGGTTGCAATAGAGAGGTTTTCTGATCTAAAATTTGACCCTTTTTGAATATAATTGTCATTGAGAAATTCTTAACAGTCTAACTCTTAAGCTGCATGCCGATCTTGAATATGTGAATGGGTTAACAAATTTTAGTAGGAATCATTTACTCCCCAATTGTTTTATTTAACTATTAATCAGGGTATGCATCACACCATACTTTGTATTTTAATTTCTGATGTAGTTAGTGTGTATCATAAAGTAAAATAAAATGTTGAGTGCTTTGATGAAATTTACTAAATTATCGTTGCAATATTTTATGCTTGTTCTAAGTGATTTGGTTGGTTGTTTGGAATGAAACTGATAATTTAAGATATGATTAGGTTAATCGCTCTCCAGTTTTTAAAGCAATGCTTGAGAGTGATATGTCAGAAAGTCAGAGTGGCATGATCAAGATTGCTGATGTATCATGTGAAACTCTTCGTGCTTTTGTTAATTATTTATACACTGCGGAGGCATGCCTTAATGACCAGATGGCTGGTAGCTTATTGGCTTTGGGAGAAAAATACCAGGTGAAGCATCTCAAGACATATTGTGAGAGGTTTCTAATCTCCAAATTGAATTGGGATAAATCACTTGAATTATTTGACTTTGCATGTAAATACAACTGCAAACAATTAAGAAATGAATCCCTGGCAGTAATCATGAACAACATGACCAGCTTCACCAAAAATGACTATTACGATGACCTGGTGGAAAGTAATCCCATGCTTATTGTGGAAATATATGAAACATATGTTCGCAATCAAATTAATACTGCAGGGTTTCATTAGATTTAGAAACAGAACTTAGGAAGCTAGTCTACTGTAGCATTTTCATTGTCAATTATGTATGCTACTGCAGTTGAACATGCAATGCCTACAAAGGTCTGTCTAATGTTGAGGGATTGAGTAATTTAGCTTTGGGTGTTCAAACCTCATTTTTTATTGTAGACTAAAAAAATAGTTAAATACTATGTAGTACAGTTACGGAAACAAGGATGGAAACGGGAACGGGTAAACGTTAATCCCATAAAATAAAAAAAACGGGTACGGTGTGGAAACGTCTTAAAAATTATAGAAATTTTACATATGATATTACTACTAAATAAATTTGTTCATATGAAAATGCATAAAAACAACATCAATACAAAAACACACACTCCAATTTTGGCCCATCTAAGGACAATCTAGCAAATTTCAAATACTCCAAATCATCTAAGTTTCCAAATTCATCTCCACCAACATCCCAAATCTTGGTCTTCTTATCTTGGTATCGGTTAGAACTCCAAGATGACAAAAGAAGGTTGTTGTGGACAAATATTAGATCTTCAGCACATTTAGGAGTTAATTTGTTCCTCCTAAGTGAATTCACTCATTTAGAGGTGAAGAAGAAGAAGCTCAAAATTAGAGATTACCAGAGGAGACTAGAGTGGTCGAAGAAGATGAAGAAGCAACTCGGAGGTCACTGGTTGGAAAAGATGCTTAACGAAGGTTGAAGTTGAAAACCACTCGTCGGAGGCTTAGAGCTATCAAAGACGATGAAGATGTAGTGTCGCCGGAGTCGCTAAACAGCCGGTAGTAGTGAGATAGTGGAAACGTAATCACAGATAAAGGGGAAATGTAACGCTTAAAGGAAGGGGGAAATGTGAACACTAGCCCGCACCCTCCATATTTAGGTCAATTATGACCGATGTCTAGTCTAAGAGAGGAACCCCATAAGTGTTCAGGACATACCAGACCTAAAAGCTGCAAGTATGTCAAATAAGACTAAACATATGACAACAACATTGACAAACATCACAACAGAGTTGGTCTCTAATCAATGCCTGTAAATACTTGCATTCAACACACACAAAGTAATACATTTAATACCCGTAGTGTTCTGGTATTGAACTATTTACTAACTTAAACTTTAGAGTGTTCTTGCAGATAACACCTAAATTCGCCCATCAACATGGATTCCAAAAGCCAGATTGGAATGAGACTCAAAGACTTTAAGTTCCCACCAAACTCAGATACATAATATCAAATCTCACTGGACTGGTATAATATAAAAAGAAAGAGACACTCCTACCAATTCTCAATCGAAACTTGTCCCCCTATAACGGACAGTTCAAATCAAATTAATAATATAAAAATAAAACTTAGCAATAATTATATAAAAGGTTTTAACTTAAATAAGTGTTTTGGAATAAATTATTATAAACCAATTAATGAATATTAAGTATAACTTATTTTACTCATTTATTTATTTTAAACAATCCTAAGTAATTTATTTTGGAAACTCTCTACATGTATAATGTATAGTTTATTTAACTCATAATTCTTTTTTACATATATAAAAAAATTAGATTTAACTTATAATGTTAGAAATTCTCTCATTTATAAAAGAAATTATATTAAATTCATTAGATTTTTATGTGTTATAATATTAGTAGTATTTGTTTTTATTAATACAAAATTAGTTGAACTCATGTATAGTATATTTTTTCATATTTATTATTATGTATATAATAAAAAATAAGTTCAACTTTTTTCATGAAAATTAAAAAAATGTGGAATATGCATGTGCTTGTGCCTATGTTTCCACTAGTATATATAACTCGGCTAGGGGCTTCTAAAAATAAGTTTAACTTTTTTTATGAAAATAAGAAAAATATAACATCAAATTACCTAAGAAGAAATCATATCTTTGGTCAATTATATATGCTTGAGCCCACATTAGCCTTACTCTTGTCTCCAAGGATTTGAAGCCTATGTACCCGCCAAAAGTTTTAGATTTTTCCAAAGATCCAATTCTTAATGAAAAACTAGTTTTATGACCCAAGTATTGCACGGTAACTTTTTCAACACATAAAAATAATTGATGCAGAAATATTTAAGTTAATAATTCAATTTAGATTATATACCATTGGAAGAATATTTGAATCCTTAAAACAAATAAGGGTCAAGGGTCAACAAAAGAATTCGGGTTTACGTTTTGAAAAACTTGCAAAAAACTGAAAAGATAAAATATAGTTTTAGGAGTAACAAATTATGAAACAATGCTTCGATGTTGAATGTCAACATAATAAAACATGACCATGTACAAAAAAGAAGTTTAACATACGGTTGATGTTGAAAACATAATGAAAAATACAAAGAATGAATATATTAAAACATATTAACATGCAAGGACCAAAAAAAGAAAATTATTGCAAATAAAGAAAGAACATCACCTTCTTCCCATCAGCTTCGTCGTATAGTATCTCTATACCCTTCGTCATCTAGAAGACCAAAGAAGGCTCTCGGGGTTTAGGGTTCCAACAATTTGTGAAAAGCACGACCAATCAAGGAAGTGTCTTCAATATCAGGTCAAAGAAATATAACACAAACAAAGCGAAACCGTTTATAAAGGAAGAGGAAAACTCATTCAGGTGCTTTATGAGGACATACCTACCGGGAGATGAAATGACGGGAACAATCAATGAACATGCACCAGGGGAGAGGGAAAAACCAAAACGAAACGGTACACGATGGGGAAAACACACAGGCAAAGAAAGAAACAACCAAAACGATGCGACTCAATTGAAATGGGCGAAACTAAATGCATGCGGGTTTGGGGTTACAAAGTCACTAGGGGGTAGACAAAGCAAGAATCACTCGTAGGAAGGGAATACAATTAAGGGTTTACGGTACCAAGATGAGAGATAGCTTCTGTTTTTGGGATTACTTAAAAATAGAAATAAAAAATTAATAAAATAAATAAATAAATTTCTTAAGAACCCTTAATACATAAAGTGTTGTTTTAGGTGAGAAAGCAGGATTCACCAAACGGTGACACCTATGAAATTTTATTATCTAGTGAGTCCCATGAACTGTCAATTATATATTATTAAGATATGGGTATAAAATTACATAGAGTAGTAAGTACCATACAATGAATTAGACAAGATTATTAATAATAACTAATGACAATCATGAAAACTATCATGTTTAATTTATAATATTATATTTATTTTTTATTTATGTCTATCATTATGAAGATGATATTATTTATTTGTTTGATATTCATTAGATTAAACACATAAAGAGTAATGATTTAATTTTCATTTTAGATTCTATTTAGATTAGAAGATAACTAATAAAATTAATATTTAATTTAAGTTTTTAATAAAATTAAACCAGTTAAACTAAATAATGTTTAACTTAAAACTATATTTATTGTAAAAAAAATTTAAAAAGAATACCAATTCTATCTTTTTAAAAGCTCTTAAATTTATTTTCTTGACTGTGCTAAAATCTCTTAATTACTTTTTTTAAAAAAGTAACTTTTTAAGTTAAAAATAATTTGGTCAAACTAAAGTTAGTTAAATGATATATTGAAACATAACTTCATCATATAATAAAGCGGATTTTGTCACGATTAGGGTCTTTTATAAAAGAATTTATAATAATGGGGTATGTGCTAAAAAAATTGTTGGTCTGGGGTGCATTATGTCAAATCAATCTTTATAAACCGCCTGTTCAATAGACGTTTTTTGTGAACCGTTGGTTAAGGGGACGAGTTTCTATAGGTGTGACACATGTCAACCATGCATGGAAATTGTCCCTTCAAGAGGTGGTTTTAGGTGCTTTTTAGGTGGACGTGACTGGCCTGTAAACCGCCTGGTGGAAGGGCGGTTTTAGTTGCTTTTCAGGCTTGACATGACCCTTCCTGAAACTACCTGGTGAACTGGCGGTTTGCACGGTTATCGGGGCCAAAATTTGCCCATTTAAACGTGAAGTTCTCACGGTGGAAGTGTGCATTTGTGATCCATTTCTAGCTTCTACTTCCATTCCTTTGCTTATTTCAACAGTTAAAGTTGTGGTCCATTTCTAGCTTCTACTTCTATTCCTTTCCTTATTTTAGTAGTTAAAGTTGTGGTCCATTTCCAAAAAGTTGCATTGCATTTGTGGTTCCTTTGGGTTTATTTAAAAAGGTTAGTTGTATTTTTATTGTTAATGTTTAATTGTTTGTATGTTTAAAGTTAAGTAGTTAGTATTATATTAGTGTTTAATTATTTTAGGGATAATATTGTATTTAGTAAACTATGTATATAAATTCCTGTTAAACATATATTCTGTTTTATTTTGTTTGTTGTTTATATATTTATTATTTATATATTTTGTTTGTAGAATTTAAAATCTTGTTAAATATATATTCTATTTAATTTTGTTTGTTGTTTATATATTTATAGAATATATATTTTGTTAAGTATTATTTATTGTTTAGGGTTTATAGAATATATATTCTGTTAGGAGTTATTGTGTATATAATAATGATAATATATATTGTGTTAGAAGTTATTGTTTATACAATAATGATAACATATTCTATTAAATTTTTGTTAATCTTTATATTTGTGTTTGTAGAATATATATTTGTTCCATGTAAAAGTAATCCAATAGTTTTTGTCTGAGTAAATCAATTAGTAGTTGCAGGAATGACATCTCTGATAATAGTGATTCTATACACTAATGGGCGAAAATATGAAGACGTAGAAGGGTACACATTTGAAGGTGATAGAACGTTGATGCAGGTTAAGCGAGGTATTACCATAGAGCGGTTGAGGGGAAAGAATCTCTGTTACTTTGGAACTAGGATCGTCGCGGGTCATTATGCAATTAACTAGTAGGTTGAATATAGATAAAAAAAGCAAAAAAAAATCAAGATTTGTGTTAAATGGTGATGATGAGATTGAAGTTTTCTTAAGAATGTTTGAGTTATAGTTTAGTATGGTTGCGGTTAAGATATATGTTGATGTTGATGTTGTGGGCCCTTTATTGGCTGACAACCAAATAGGTTCCACAGCATGCCTTACACAGATTGAAGGTAAGTTAAATGAAAAGCAATTTATATTTAGTGTTTTGAGTATGAGTCTGAACCTTTGATTCTTGTTGTGTTATGAAGCTGAAAATAATATCAGTCTGTCGGATGATGATGATCCTGATTATAATGTGACTAAGGAATGTGACAGTAGTGAGGATGATGAATATGATGAAGGAGAAGTCCCAAATTATAGTGATATGGACACGGATGTTGAATGCGAGTTTGAGTCAGTCAGGTCAATGTCAACTATGGGAAATCCATAAAGTGTTGCGACAATTTTACCTAGCCATGTTGCATCCGGGTCGACAGGTTAGTACTTCATAAAGTAAGGCCTCTGACGGGACGTGGGTTTTGTGTACTAAAACTTGACAAGGTTTAGAAAATGATGTAGGAAGTTTACCATTTTGGAGCTCATCATCGTTTTACACCAACATCAATTTGACCCACCGAGATGAAGATCAACATTTGCAAGGGTTTGACAATGAACGTGATTAGCGTGTGGGTGATGATATGTATGTGGACTGCAGTTTACATCAAAGTCTGAGGTCCAGATGACACTTAAAAAGTATTCCATGAAGAAACACCAAACCTACATTGTTGTTGAATCAAACCCGACCTTTTTATTTCTGAAATGTCCAAATCAAATTGACGGATACGGGTGGAGGATGAGAGCAATGTTATCAAAGAAAACAAGTAGTTGGGTGGTCAGCAAGTAGACTAGGCCCTATACATGTGTGAATGTTGGGCTTACACAAGATCATCCGAAGCTAGATTCTGAATTTATCTGTTCATGCATACTAGGTTTGCACACGTTAATGCAGTTGTTGTCATTTGCTTTGGAGTTTAGGGGTTCACCTTAATCATGTTGTTTGTTACCAACTTATGTTACAGGGATGGTAAATCAGGATACGTCTGTTGCGATTTCAATGATTCAAGAAAGGGTATCAGCTGAATATGGGTTCACAGTCTCATACAGTAAGAGAATATACTAAATTTGTTATCCGATTACCAAAATTTTAAACAACACATCAACAAAAATAAAGACATTGACATCACAATGCCTACCTTGCAACATAGGGAGTTCCTACAGGTCTATCATGAGGTGGGACCGTCGAAGCAATGCTCGGGAACCTATCCCATGCCCAGACTTGAACCAGTAGGTGGAGGCCACAAATGGACGAACGATCATAGTTAGTTGATTTACATAATTCCCGATACAAATAGTTGAGGGCTATAGAACCCCAGCTATACTCCCCACATCTGTCCAGGTCTTCCAACAATGGCAAATATCTCAGTGGGACCCTACTGCTAGATTGATCGGAGAAGATAACACCACCGATTAGTCATAAAATATATGCCCTTGCAAACCATAACAATTGAACCTCATCCCCAAAGTGGTCCTCAATGTTATCAAATTGTTCTGAGATCCACTTCAGCTTCAACGTCCCGCTATGGAATACATCGTCAGGTGGATACACACCAAATAAATTTTGCACACATGCACTCCAATCCCGATCAGAAGTATCGACCATTAAGGGGAGACCATCAACACGTAACCCCGTCTGAATCGCCACATCCTGTAACGTAATGGTGCATTCACCAGGTGGCATATGGAATGTGTGTGTCTCAAGTCTTCACCTCTCAACAAGTGCAGGTACAATTTGGTCTGGCACAGAGCCTCTAGCACCACGAAAAAGCAACACATGCCTACATTTTAATATTCTGTCAGGTCTTCCATTGCATATTACTTCCGATACATACACATTTTGAAATTTCAAAAGACTTAGATTTTCGGGACCGGGTTTCACTTCACGGGATTGACCAAGAGATGAAGATGATGCTTCCATCCTACATAAAACAAGTTATAATTAATATTAAGTTCCAATTTACACAAAATATAAATGAACCAAATGTGCAACATAAAATATAAATCAACTAAATGTGCAACATAAAAAATAAATGAACTAAATGTGCCACATAAAAAATAAATGAACTACATATATATAAAATAAATATTGTAATTATAAAATATTTAAATATATTTCTTATTATATATTTATTAAATATAATTGTCACCAAACCTACATTTACATATTAAATTGAAATATACTTAATAACTAATATTAATATATTTATTAAATATTAATATGTTATCATTCATAAATATATTTATTAAAAATATAATTATCTTATATTTTCTAATATATTTATTATTAAATATATTACTATTTAATAAACTTATAGTTACTACAAAATATAATAATAAATATTTACTCATATATATAATGTTTATTATTAAATATAATAATCTATCCAATTTTAATTACAATCTTATCCTTAAACCTAAACAATATTTAATTAAACACTAATATAATACTAAATATTTAACATTAACCATACCACTAATTAAATACTAGTGACAAAATACTACTAATCTTATTTAATTAAGACTAACATTTTTTACTAACCACAAAAATAGTTTAACTACATTTACTTACAATATTATCCTTAAACCTAAACAATATTTAATTAAACACTAATATAATACTAATATTTAACATTAACCATACCACTAATTAAACACCAAAACAAAAAATACTACTAATCTTATTTAATGAAGAACAACATTTTTTTACTAACCATAAAAATAGTTTAACATTAAGTATTATATTAGTTTAACATTTTTTTACTTACTATATTATCCCTAAGCCCTACACAATATTTCCCTAAAACTAGTATAATACTAAATATTTAACATTAACCATACTACTAATTAAACTCTAATATAATACTAACTCTTAAATATTAAACATACAAATAATTAAATATTAAATCATAAATATATAACTAACTTTTTAAATGCTGCCAAAAGGGACCACAAATGCTTCACTGGATATGGAGTTATTGCTTTCAAAATGCTAAGGAGAAAGGGAATGGAAGTAGAGAAACAACAAAGAATTGCATGGACCACAACTGCGAGGACTTCAAGTTTTAAAGGCTAAAATCTTGCTCTGAAACACGTGCCAACCGCCTGCACTTGAAGTCGCCGGTCCACCAGCCAGTTTCCTGTAGCAGCAGTGCACGCCAGAGGAGTCACGTCAGTTACAACCCAGTCTGAAAAGCGCTCTGAAAAGGCCTTGAAACCGTCGGTCCACCAGGCGGTTTCCAGCAGCAACAGTGCACACTAGAGGAGTCACATCCGCAATCTGTAAAGCAGTAAAACCACCTCTTGAGGGGACCGTTTCCATGCATGGTTGACACGTGTTCAACATGCAGAAACTCGTCATCTTAGCCAACGGTTTAGAGAAGTTGTATTCTCAACAGACGGTTTACAAAGCTTGATTTGACATCTTCCACCCCAGACTAACAATTTTTTTCAAGACTACCCCAATCCCATCAATTTTTCTCAAAAGTACCCCAATGCTGCCAAAAAAACCTAATAAAGCACCATGTTTTCTTGAATTTCATGTTATATATGAAACAAGAGAGAATAATAAATATTAAATTCCCGACCAAATAGGCCAATAAATAAAATAAGCACCATTGGGAACCCAACAGAAGCCGACATAACTTTCCACCTTCCAAGAATTCTATGCGATTTGCCCCTATCCAATGATGGTTCTGCTTTGCCTGTTTTCCATCACCTCATGCTTTTGAGTCTTAAATAATGAGAGTTGCAGAGTCACACAGAATGAGGGCAAGAGAGGGAAAGACGGGATGATGGAAGAACAAGCAAAGGAAGAGTTGGAGATGCTTGAAGCTCAATATCCCAATCAGCATGAGTTTCTAAAGCAAGAGCTCAGGTCCTTCATTTCTCAACTCCAGTCCAACCGCCAGGATTCTCACCTTCATCCAGAAAACAATCACTGCACCACTTTCCTTGCTCTATTTGATACAGAAGGTTCTTTTTTAGTTGTTATTATTATTTTGTTTTGCTTTTTCTTTTGTAGATATATCACGGGTATTCACCGTCCATTAAAGTGCCTAATCCGTAGGCACCGGTAGCATAGTTGGTTTAGAATTTTAAAATTGTTCATCAAACTCCTCACATGATTAAAGGGGTTAACCCTTTCTGTTTAACCACACTTTTGATTATTATTGTTTTGCTATAATTGTTGTTATATGGATTTGAGATTTTTTTTATGTGAAGCAGAGTCCACCAACTTCAAGCGAATGAAGAAGAGTGGCTATGGTTTAGAACTTGCTTTGGCTGATACAGTAGTCATGGAGGGGAAGAGTGATGAAAATTCCTTGCTTGAATCTCCTAAAGCTGTTGTAGTGAAGCATTGTTCAAGCAGGAAGAACAAGAGGAAAGATAGGGTGGATTTGGTTCTTAAGAGAGCACAAACTTGTCTTGAAAAAATAAGACATTTTAAGGCATCCTTATTACTACGACCTTCCTGAAATTTGGAGGATATAAAGATGTCATGTTTTTTTTTTTTGGAGAAAAAAGATGTCATGTTTATACGCAAGTAATTTTGCATCTGCGTCTTGTTAAGGGGCATGACCAAAGAAACCCAAGGGCCAAGGTGATTTTTTTTTTTAATTGACGAACCCTTGTAAATTGGTTTATTGCATAGCCGTTATGATTTCTCAGGAATGGTTGAAGGGCCGCTTAGTTTAAAGTTTGTGTAAGGTCTTTAAAATAGAGTTTAGAAAACTGGGGTTTTAGAAATGTAATTGTAAAAATATGGAGTTTGAAAATAGTTATTTGTATTTAGATATTTTTGTTGAAAAAATTAGTGTTATTAGATTATATGTTATCTTATTTTTAAAGAACAAAATCTAGTTTTTTTACAAGCTTGCCACAATAATATACCCTTTATAAAACTGACGCATAGATATTTTATTTGGCTGACCAAAGATGACGAATAGCTATGGAAATGAAGAAGCATCATGGAAACAAATAAGCAACCTTCATTATATGGCAAAGGGTAAGTTTTGATAGTCTCAAATGAACTCAGTACATGCATTTCAACAACTTTTCAGATTCACAGTTGGCCAATGGCAAACCATATTTCAAATGGAAATCATGTTACCTAGCTGCAACAAATAATTGAAAAGCTAATAGCAGCATGTACACTGTTGCCACCGAGTTATCCTAAGTTAAAATGCAAATAAAACAAATCAAGATAAGGTAGAAAAGAATTGGAATACCGGAATCCCAAGGTTTATGAGGCAATAATGTACCCCAACGAAATTAAGCAGCACATTCATTTGAAGGTTGAACAAGAACCTCTGCATATCCTCAAAACCAAACCTAGCACTAATCAAGCTGTCAACGGCTTTTAGGTAATTCCCAACCTCAATTGATTCACAACGTGATAAAACTGAATCATGAAGGAAGTAATATGTTTGTTAGATGTTAGTTAGAAGGGGTTTATTCCTGTGTAACCTGCTACATGTTACATCTCCTTTGCTTCCTTGTATAAATACCTCATCAATATTCAACTTAAAATAGAAATGAAAAATTCAGTTGCAGAGTTTCTCTTATTTTCCAATTTTCCAGTGTGTACTTTCTCCTTCTTTTCTGAGTTTTATTATGGTACCAAAGTTCTAGGTTGGTAAAACTTCTCATGCAATGGTTCATGCTTCTTCTTCTGGTGGTGCTCCTCCACCACCACAAACTCTAGATCCTTCTCAAAATCCTGCGTCTCCATATTATATTCATCTCGGAGAAAATCCAACATTAGCTTTGGTTATGCCTATTCTAACAGGTAACACTTACCATTCTTGGTCTCGCCTAATGCGTAGAGTGTTATCTTAAGAATAAATTCAAATTTGTGGATGGATCTATCAATATGCCAAATCGCTTTGATCCAATGTTTGATCTGTGGGAGAGATGCAATAATCTGGTTCATTCATGGATCATTCATTCAATTTCTGATTCAATTGCGCAAAGCGTCGTTTATGTCAATCTTGCTTTTGATATGTGGAATGAATTACAGGAGATATTTTCCCAAGGAGACTTAATTCGAGTCTTAGAACTGCAACAGGAAATTTATGGCTTACGACAGGGTTCTTCAAATGTCACTGAGTTTTTCACATATTTGAAGAGTCTATGGGAAGAGCTTGAAAATTAGACCGACACCTCATTGTACTTGTATTGTACCTTGTTCATGTCTTGCTATGAGGAATGTTAGGTCACACAAGGAACAAGACAAGATTATAAGGTTTCTCACAGACTTGAATGATGAATATTCTGCTATTCGATCCCAGATTTTAATCATGGAACCTCTACCAACTTTGAACCGTGTGTTTTTTATGGTCTTGCAACATGAGAGGCAGAATGGGCTTGGATATGCTCCAGTTGATGAGGCTCAGTTCAGTGTGAATTCCACAGATACAAGGAGATTTGGTTTTGGTAGGGGGAAGAACAAGGTGAAAGTTTGCACCTATTGTGGTCGTGAAGGCCATACTATGGATCTTTGTTATAAAAAACATGGCTATCCATCACACAATTCCTCATCCATGAGAAGGAAGGGCAACACGTCCATTAATCTTACAAATACTGAGAATGATCAGGATAAGTAATATAAGGATATTGTTGATGAAATTGATCCCGGAAATAACATGCTTACTGATGAGCAGTATAGAGGACTTGTGAACTTGCTGAAGCAGACCAATATTGGAGGAAACCATGTGTCAAATCAATTTTCAGTCGTGAAAAAACAAGAAGAAACTGAGAAAATGATAACTGTTGCAGCAGCTGGTAAAAACATTAATGACTGGATACTTGATTCTGGGGCTTCTGATGATATATGTAGCTCCTTGAATCAGTTCAATTCGTATACTAGAGTCGATGACATGCTTGTGCATTTGCCTAATGGGGACACCATGTAACATCCCGAATTTTATAAAAATGAATAATTAATTGAATTAGTGAGTTGATGATTATTGAGGATGATTTGTAAGAATATGTGGATTTGTTGTGGCAAGGTAGGAATACATGTATATAAGATGATGAGGAGCTTGAATGCAGTTTGGAATGTAAATTCATAAGTATGAATGTTTGAATAGGCTGTATATGCCTTTCATGATGTGTATGAAATGTGGGATAAATTCAAATTTGGTTTGTAATGAGGAATTCCGAGTGAGAATGCTTAGGAACAAGTTATATATGCCTTATGTGATGTACATGATAGCTTGGATATGATTAAATTGGCTTAAAACGAGATTTCATAAGTTGAGCTGTGTGGAATTTGCGTTTCCTGTTTCTGTGCTGATAGTCTCGCCCGAGCGAGAAGGGATCTCGCCCAGGCGAGGATCCCCTGTATTGGCATAATGGTCTCTAGACCATTTTCGCTCAGGCGAAGGGTGAATTTCGCTCAAGCGAAATTTCCCAGGTATCAGTGTTGCTCTCTGGAAGGAATTCACAGTATCAGTGTTTGCTCTCTGGAGGAAATTCGCTCAGGCGAATGGAGTCTCACCCGAGCGAAGGGCCTGAGGAATGGCATTCGCTCAAGCGAGTGAGGAATCAGCTCGAGCGAGTACAGTGTGTTGTGACTAGGTGAGGTTCTGGACGAATCTCGCTTAAGCGAGAATGGCCGCGCTTGAGCGAGCCAATGAGGAAATGGTCACTGGACCTTTTTTGCCCAAGCGAGTGTGAGTGGCTTGAGCGAAAGTGGGAAGTGTGAATGCTGGGTGATGCTCACTCAGGTGAGTGACTTGTATGGTTGTGTCTTGACCGAGTGTATGATGAGTAAGAGGGATTCTTGACGAAATTCATTCGAGGGGGAACCTTAGAAAATAATTCTGTGATGTAGTGAATTTCCGAGTGAAATTCCGAGTGGCTATGCCAAGGCAGAACCCTCCGAGTGAGGGAGTAGATAAAATTCTGAGTGAGAGGTCTTCCTGTGTGATATTTCGAGCAGTTGTGTTCCGAGTGAAAATATCCGAGTTCAAGGTAACTCATTCCGAGTGGAGCCTCTTTGTGAGTACCGAGTATGGACACAAGGTGTGTTGTCCAGAAGTATTCTGGAAAGAGTTTATTCGTGGGGGAAAAACAAAGGAAGTCGGTTTTGGAATGAAATACCGAGTGGAAAACCAAGTGAGGAAGGACTCGATCTGGATTGTTTATCTGAGTGGATACTGAGTGAGTGTAAAGGCATAAGATAATTTCGTGTAATCATAGGCCTAAATGTTACCGAGTGGAAAATATAAGTAAACCCCGAGTGGGGAAAGGAGTTTAAATATGCCCGAATGAATTCCCCGAGTGAGTTATGGTTAAAGTAAACCCGATTAGAACTTGACTGTTGGGAACCTTCCCAAGGGGAAGGAGATTGAGTATTCTCCGAGTGTGAGAAGTGTAATTACACCGAGTGGTGTTTGGTTACGAAATAACCCGAGTGAGGAAGGTTTATGGATTCCGAGTGGGATAACCTTCATTTACCGAGTGGATTGTATAAGTGTGACCCTTGAGGATAGAATATAAATGACTAAGTATATACGATAGGTTGTTCCCAAGTGAATGGAACTCTGG
Source organism: Clitoria ternatea (assembly GCA_037962975.1). Taxonomy (NCBI): domain Eukaryota; kingdom Viridiplantae; phylum Streptophyta; class Magnoliopsida; order Fabales; family Fabaceae; genus Clitoria; species Clitoria ternatea. The sequence goes on from CM075671.1 coordinate 169,127,038, forward strand.
ATCCCGAGTGATAGACTATGCGAGTATGAGTCGGCCCTGAATGAGTTGGTTGAATGAAAAATGGATCGGTCTAGATTGGTATGTCAAGAGGGAAGCCGAGTGTGAGATGACTCGGATCTGGTTGAATTTTGCCGAGTGAAACCGAATGAATGTTGGGTCGGTTTTGGGGAAAATTCTGTCAACAGAAACCCGAGTGCTGGGAAGGATGACTTCTTGTCGGATTCGCTTAAGCGAATTAATACCTCGCTCAAGCGAGCGAGTATGGAAATAGATACTAGGGTTATTTCTCCTGTGCGAATGGAGAGGCTCACGCGAGATGGGGCTGTCTCGCTCAAGCGAATGTGGGTTTCGCTTGAGCGAGTAGCACCCTAATTGTATTTTTTCCCTCTTTTCTCTCAGTTTGTGTATATTGGCCCTTCTTTTCTTGATTCCGATGGCTGGACTCTTTTTCCCCTTACTCAGTTAGACACCCGAGGGATATAATGGTCATTAGTGCAAATATTAAAACATAAAACTCTCACTTTCTTCCACTTTCACGTCACTTCTTCCCCTCCTTTCTTCATTCTTTTTCTTCGTCTTCTTCCCTTCTCCATCTCTTCTTTTCTTCTCTCCAAAAACCTGAGCCGTGTGGAGTGTCTTCTCCTCCTCCACCATTTTCGTTTCTTATGGAAGTTTGAAGGAGAAGCTTGTGTTGGAACTCCTCCCCCTTCTCCCACTCTATTTCCATGTGGATCTCTCTCCATGGAAAGCTCATGTTGGCTCTTGGGTGAGGTAAGTTCCTCACCATTCTTTAGGAGTTTTTATGCCTAAACTTTGGATTCTATGTATGCGGGGGAGTATTTATGGCATATGGGTTGTTGGGAGAAGCTTAAAGTGAGGAAACCCTAGGTGGGGTGTTGTTATTATGGCTTTAATAGTGGGTTATTATAGAGATGCATGAATTAATACTTGGATGGGTGGAAAATAAATGAATAATTATGATGTTGATGGGTTCTAGTGAAACCCTAACTTTAATAAATTGGGGGAAATGTAAATTATGAATACAAAATATGTTTAATAATGACAGTGAATGATATTAATGATAAGAGATGGCCATTGATGGTGATTAATGAGTATTGGTAACAGTTGTTGGGTTTTAATGAAAACCCTTACCTTAAGAATTTGGGAATATATATATATATATATATATATATATATATATATTGTGACTTGAAGGTTGAATTGGAAGTGAATGGGTGATGTTTAATATGTATGTTGTTAGTTATAGTGATGAATAATGATGAACATTGTAGATAACCCTTAGTGGTGAAATCAATGGATATACATATTGGTTGGTGAATTGATAGGCTATGATGTTGTCATTAGAATTTGATAGTAAGGATGGTTTAAGAGAAACAAGAAAAACTTGTGTTGAGCCTTAAGTGACAATGATGACATTTGAAGGATCAGTGTGATTTGAGATTACATTATGTAATGGATAAGATGATGATGTTGTTGGATTAGTAAGCCTTTAAGATCTAGAGGATCTTGGCTTTGGGAAAGGAATTCCCGAAGCCTAATACAAATATATAACTTGGTGTTTATCAAGTCTAGGACTTGATGATAAACTAGAAAGTGTTTAAAAAGTTAAGAGGAATGCCTTGAGATGGCTTATTAATTGTATGAATGCATATGTATAATATGTAGATCGTATTCCGAATGGTGCAAAGGAGCTTTTGGAGCATTGGAATGGTTCGGCTCTTCCCTCAAGGTAGGAGAGGAGTTAACATTCAAATTGCATGAGTAAATTTAATAGTGATTGTTGTATGTGATGGATACTCATGCTTGCCTTGCCATGTATATGTATTGGATTAATTGAAATGACAACTTGATAATTATTGAGAATTATTATGATACTCTTGTGATGGGTGCAAGTAATTGACTTGCATGTGTGAGAGGCAATTATGAATGTTATATATGTATATGTAATTCGTAATACCTTGTTGCCACATATGTGGATTAATATTATGTTTGTTGCTATACCTTTTGATATCCATGTGTGGATTAATATTATGTTTGTTGCTATGCCTTTTGATATCCATGGGTGGATTACTATAAGTGATGTTTGTGGCCATTGGATGCCAATTATTTGAATGATGTGCCTTGAGGGGCCTTGTGAATATTTATATGCCATTGATGATAAAACTAAGATATACAATATATCCCTAATTGAGAGGGTGAGATATCCTTACGAGGTTGTTGTTGAGCATATGCATTATTGCATATTGCATTCATGGCATGGCATAGCATTGGTATTATGTGGTTGCGATCACAGTGATGAAAGATCCTGCGGGATTCTATGAAGGGAGTATCCCTTGCGAGGCGGGAAACCAATGTGATGATGATATGATATGGTAATGGTGGTTGCGATCACCTGATTATGGAATGTGAAAGGCCCTGCGGGGACCATTGTGTGATGATGAGCCAGTGGTTGCGATCACTAGGTATTTGATATGATAAAGGGCTTGCGAGCACCTATGATGCCCATGGTTGCGATCATGAGGCGGGAGTACCCCTTGCGAGGCGGGAAACCAATGATTATGAATGATTAATTATGGTGGTTGCGATCACCCGTGATATGAAATCGGATCCGTTGCATATGCATCAAACAGTTAACATATGCATAAGCTTTAAGACCATGGCATTTGAGATGGGATGACCACGAGTGTTGAGAAACCCCTTGCGAGGAGGTATTGAGTGAGACCTTAATGAATTAAGGATGATAATGATTATGAATGCCCTTGTTGATAAGTGGCAAAGTGATAGTGTTTGTGATTGTATATATGTTGTGCTTATTTATGATATGAATTACGATTCATGAGGCTTGTATGCCTATTGTGATAATGAGATAATGAATGAATGATAATTTGATGTTTGATAGCAAAGCACACATGATGTTTGTATGCATATACACATGATCACAATATATATGTATTATTCGTCATTTTGAATGTATAACTCACTCTCCCATGTGGTCTCCTTTTTAGCATTGTGATACAGGTTACCATGGGACGAGTTCGAATATAAAGATCAAGCTTGGATGAAGGTAAATAGTGGTAGAGGAATTGCCTTGGCCGGCATCATTTATGGATTCTTGTGTAATGAATAAATTGTATATGAATATATAGATGATTTAGAGATTTTGAGTATGTATAAGATAGTCCTTTGAATTGATGGATGATGAATATATATATATATGTGTAGAATATAAGAGATGATTTGATGTGTATTAGAAGGATTGAAAGTGAATGATATTCATTGATAATTGAGATAGTCGGGAGTACATTCCCGAACGTATATAATATTAGTTATATCTTAGGCATTGTATGCTTGCCGAGCCTTCTCTCATATCGTCATATATGGGACTAGGCGTGTGCCCGGTATACATATTCTTCCGCTGTATACTCTATTACCTTTGTATACCTTTATGGGCAATTTACCTATCGATCCAGTTATAGGTTATTTAATCTCACTCTTTGGTTTTCTGTGATTTGGGTCTTGATGTGGTCATGATGGTGTATTGGTATGCTTTCAAACGCGAAAAATTTATTCACAATTTTATTAATTATGTTGATCACATTGGGATTCGAGTACAGAAAATCAGGGGTGTTTCACACCATCACAGCACACATTATTGGCACAATACACTTAGCACCTTACATCACCTTGCACAACACAATTTACTTGCCATCATTTTCTCTGAACCTTATTTCAGTATCTAAGCTGTGTTCAGACCTTGATTGCTAACTGATCTTTGATCATGACCTCTACACTATACAGGAAAGGAAGAAGAAGAGGATTCTTGGTTTGGCTAAATTGCAGGGAGCCTATTTCACTTGTTTGGCAGTAAGGTCTGTAATTCTCTTGTTAATTCTTGTAATGATGGAGATGCTAAATGTAGTCACATAAATGATTTTCATTTGAAACCTTCTATACCCGTGTCCAACCTGTGGCATTTTAGGCTTAGTCATTGTTCTAGTAGGCGGATGAATTTAATAAAGAGCCAATATACTTTCATTTCTAATCCTAACTATGCTCTGTGTGAAAATTTCCATTTAGCCAAACAAAGAAAATTAAGTTTTCCATTTAGTCATTCCTCAGCCACTCAGATTCTAGACTTGATTCATGTGGACATATGGGGGCCTTATTCCACTACTTCAGTACATGGCCACAAGTATTTCCTTACCATAGTGGATGATTGCTCAAGGTTTACTTGGGTTGCCTTATTGAGAGGTAAGCATGAGGTCAGGAAACAGTTACATGATTTTGTGAGATTGGCCAAGGTTCAATATAATAAATCTGTCAAAGTGATTCAAGGTGACAATGGTCAAGAGTTTAACATGCCTGCCTATTATGCTGAACTTGGAATTGTTCATGAGACTTCCTGTAATGAGACTCCATAGCAGAATGCAAGAGTTGAGAGGAAGCACCAACACATCCTATCTATAGCCAGAGGCTTAATGATTCAGTTAGGACTCCCCAAGGCTTACTGGTCTTATTCCATTCTACATGTTGAATACCTTATTAACAGGGTTCCCTCACCTGTGTTGCAAAATCAATGTCCATTTCAGTTATTGACTGGGAACCTGCCCAACATAGAGGATCTTAAAGTGTTTTGTTCTTTGTGCTACACTTCCACACTTGAGGGGAGTAAAAGGAAACTTGATCCAAAGGCCATTCCCTCTGTTTTCTTGGGTTACAGAGCTGGAACCAAGGGCTATGTAACTTTGGACTTGAAACACCATGCCATCAACATCTCAAGACATGTCATTTTTTATTAGCAATACCTACCTTATAAGCATCCCATTCCATCCACTTCTTGGAGATATGCTCAGATTTCCAAGTCTTTACCACCTAAAATTTTTGAAACCACTCATTTTATTCACCAGAACATTGATCATTCTCAATGATCCGGTCTAGATACCAGTGTATGGACCGAAGGGTAATTTCACTCATTTTTACTCGTCTACTGGTGTAGCAGGTAAACCTTCAGACTATAACCCATATCAGATACCTTTCTATATCAGAAAGTCCAGGTCAGCACCACGCATACTAGAAAGCATCTGTGTCACTCGACAAATAGTACAAGGTACAGCCGCAGGGAGCAATGTTCATGAGAGACACGGAAGCGCCCGCGTCATGTGTCAGATTCCTATAGAATCGTACTAACACATTGTACGAATTATCCCCCAACCCTATAGGACTCTTGCACTCTCCGCATGGATGCATATAAATACCAACATTTCTATAACACTAGTACGTTAGACTCATTCTAAAACTTACGCCCGAGAACCTTGCATTCTGTTTTTGTTTGCTGACTTAAGCGTCGGAGAATCTTCGTAGGTGACACCACCTTTCGCCCTCTTCAACGTGAAATTTTGGTGAGAAGGATCTCTAGGACTCCAAATCCCTACTTCCTCACTAGAATAGGGGCTATAATACTGGATCCCCACTGGATCGATGTATTAAACACTGAAACAGAGAACATTTGTGGCTGGTTCCACACTAGATTTTAAACCCTGGTTCAGACCAGTTTACACCGTATCTAGGGTGGGTTTTTACATATGGGCCGGTCATAGGTAATTATAACATCCTGGATTTTTGGGGCAATCCCCCAGACCCTAATCTTGCCTGAGTATGCCTTGTTGTGTGTTTCTATGGAAAATGTGAGGCTTCAGCCTATGTTATAATGTGTCTATATTAGTTGACAATAGTAACGTTAAGACTCCGATCGGCTCGGTGGTATAGTTTTGTATGTGTGGCTTCAAGGGAAGCGATTATAAATTAAAGGGAAGTATTTAATATTAGGAATCATGATGAGGACAAAGATAGTATTAGTGATAATAAATAATAAATAAAATTGGAGTAGCGCGACTACGTCGACAGACGTAAAATTAATTTTCAAACGTTTGCATGTCATACTAACACTTTATTTAGGCTCGAAATTGAGTGCCAAATATTTGGTAGACCATGGGTGACAGGGAAGGATATAGGGTCAAACTTATTTGTCAAAATCCGTTGTCTAAATAATTCTCCTAAGATTCGATAAAATTCTAGAATTTATTTTCTGTAGTTCTGCCTATTTTTGGTGCAAAAAATTTTACGCATGTTTTGTTATTTTCAGCGTAACTTTATCTCCCGATGTCAAAATCGAATTATTCTTGTCCCTAAATTTCTGTAATGAAATTATAAACTCGAAGGCTAATTCTAAGCCAATCGTTCCCAGTTTTAAATTCTTCTTGCTGCTCCTAAAATTCGCGCAGTACCTAAACCTCTTTTCGTATGTTAATCATAACTCTCTCTACCGTTATTAGAATTGAGTGACTCTTGTCCCATAATTTTCATAATAAAATTCTCTACAACTTTTACAAAGACACCAAAAGTTAATTCTCAACCAATAAATCCTAGTTTCACATCCAATTTGGGTAGTATTTCATATTTTGGCCATAACTTTTGCTACAATTATCTGAATTGGATGATCTTTAGCTTGTTGGAAAGGGAAAAGATAGATCTACAACTTTTATGCTGATCGTTTTGCCTAATTCTCATCAGAACTTAATTTTAAATTTGTTCCAAAGAAGATACAAATTTGATAAGCCATGTGTCACCATGCATGGCCCCTTGTTCCATGCAACACCTTAGCTTGACACCTTATTTTCCACTCACTCAAGACACTCTAGAATGCTTCCATCTAGCTTTCCATGTGTCACCACCAACCTTGCCTTTTTTTTACAAGGTTTCCTAACTTAAGTAATTCATGCTTTCATTTTTTCACTAACCATCACTCTCTCCCATTCCCTTTCATTTTTCTCCTCCTTCCTTATTTTATTCCAGTCGTGACATCCCTTTTTTTCTCCTCTCTTCAGTTTTCCACACACAGCCACCAAGAGAATCTCTTAGCTCTCTTTTCTCTTCTCCTCTACCATCCATGTTGAGTTTTGTGTTTGAAACTCCATCTCTTTCACCATCCTTGCAACCTGAGACCACTATTATCACAAAGACCCTTCATTTTTTATCCTTTACTTCACGGTCACCATCTTTGAAGGCATGCATGTATTGATCCTTGCCTATGCATGCCATGCATATGGAAGTTGTAAGGTAAAATGTCTCGTCCCTTACTTTCTTCATTATGGCCGAATACCCTCTTCCCCCCGACCATTACTCTTTGATTTCCATTCTTCACCCTAAGCATGTTATATTTAGTGCTTTGCATGTGATTTTAAAGCCATGTGTGTCTTGATCATAAGTTGTGAATGACATACATGTGTGTTTTGGACCTTTCATATGGCCTAGAAAGTCACGAGTTCCATTTTGTGCATGCCAAAATTTGTAAAATTTTGTTAGAATTTTTTATGGGCATATATGAGGGGCTTCTAGTCTGTTTTAGAAAAAATCTTCAACATGAAAGTTGTTCCCCTCTTTTTTCTCTTTCCGGTAAGCCAAAGAATGCTAAAATTAAACGTCTAGAGTAAAAGTTATGCCCTAAACATTAAACGTTATCCAGGCTAAATTTTTAATACGGGCAGCAACCTATTTTAGGACTTTGGGATTGTTTTGCTCGAATCGGCTATCGGTACCTTCATGAAAGTTTTAGTAAATTCTGTTATAAAAATTTTGAGAATCAAATCATCAAAATCGGACACCTGTAGCCCAAGTTATGAGTAAAATATAAAAGTATGTCGTACGTGTTATGTCTAGTGTATTCCATGCAATTTTAAAAGCTAAAAATCCCCACCTTTGCATCATTGTTGCTCACAGTCAAAACCACCTTAAAGCCTATATTCTTGTTGCTGAGTTTCAGAGATTGTGTATGAGTTTCGGAGTCATCGTCAGAACCGTGGAACGAAAGAAATCAGAAGTCGAAACGCTGCCCGAAGAACTTGCTTAGGAAACCAAGGTAAGGGGGAGTTCTCCAATATCTTAGTGGGAATATTAGCATGTATAAGTGCAGGAACCTCCCTTGGATTCCGTCCAAACTGTGACTACATGCGAAAGAAGGGAAAGATACAATTTGAGTAAGAAAGTAAATGAATTGTGAAAAACCCAAGTTTTGCATGTAGTTATCTTTTTAAGAAAATTAAGTTTTTACGCTCACAGTTTGCCAGATTATGCATACAATATCTTAGCAACTTAAAATTATGCATAAAAATATATGTATCTTTATTTGTACTCTTGGTTGGACTGATACAAGGAAAATAGTCCGGTGTGCGTGTGACTGCGTTAGACCAAATACAAAATTAAGTTAGGAAGCTTAGCGTGGAAAGAGAATAGGGAAAATTAAAAAGGGTACGAAATGAGTAAAATAAGGAAAATTTATCAGGGGACATAATGCGTAAATGAACTAGTCGTCACAAGGGAAAGAATTGGATTATTAAGGAAGTAACAAGTAAAAATAAGTTAATAACGTAACCGATAAATTAGAAGGAAAATAGGTTAAACGACTATGTTCGGTAATTAAGTATAATAATATATTTGTGTGCACTTTAACTTGGTGATTACGAATGTGTTGTGAATGTGAATGTGTTGTAATGAGCTGTATGATCTTCTATGATTATGAACAATTCATGGCTACGTGAGTGTTTGATATCGTGTAGTATAAAGTAGCAATTATGTTAAATTTGGTAATGGTGTGTGGAATAGATTAGTTGTGCATGAACCCATTTAAGAAAAGTTTACAATTTAAATATGGCAAGATGCGCGATTGATGACATAAACTAATTGTTATACAACTGTAGAAATGTGAAATTCAACTCAAGTCTCGGTAGGGTTCACAACACGTAACTGGTTATGAGACAATATGTGATGGCATGTACTGGTACTTGTATTGATGTGGAAATATCATATCCCTGCAAAGTCTAATAATGATTAAGATTCATAGAATTGATCGACTCGTAAGACTTTGTCCTTAATCATCAGACAAGTAAAGGTTAAAAATAATCGGGTCAAGAAATAAATTATAAACGAATATTTTAAATTGTTTTATACTAGTAAGCAAAAACTAGAAGGATGTTTAAGTTGAATTTCTACTTTTAACTAAGTTTCGATTTTCTTAGTAAAAATATTAAAGTCTATAACATTTTGACCAAATAGGTGATTGAAAAGAGTTTTGGGTAAATATTACTATTGGATTTTTGAGAATGTATTTTAAAATTAATAAGTAAATTTTGACAAGTACTTTAAAGTACGACTGAGTTTAAAAATCTTGATCTTTAGAACCGAGGAACAAAGTTTCACAACAATAAATGCCTCAGAATGGCGTTCACTAGATCGGTTCATAGGTAAAACGATAACCTTTTGACATCTTTGGTCTCAAACCCCAACTATGAGTAGTGTATGCACATAATGAGGATTGGGGATTTGAGAATGAGTATACATGAATATAAGGACACATTTCAAAGATTTAATCAAACATTTTTGTAATCTTATAAATTATTTTCAGAAGGAGCGGTAGTAACCAAGTTTTTAAAGAAGTACTAAGTAAATATGTAAGTGTATGCGTTTTATAATCATAAGGACAATTTTTAGCAAGGGTTGAGTAAATAGGTTAGAAAAGTATGAGTTAGCATAAGGCAGATATGTAAGAAAACTTCTTTAGTAAGTCTCAAATGTGACATTAAGGACAAAGGACTTATCGAGCGTGGCATTTAGTAAATATGTTGGGAACTCAATATTAGAGCATACAATGAGGGGTACGCTGAAGGACACGAGCGTTTAGATCCCTATTCGGATCTCAAAGGTATAACCGGGTTGGGTTCATCCAATGGCCTAGAGTCGCGCCCAGATCCAGGCAACCCACAGGCCAACCAGGTATACCCTGACTAAGGACGGGTGTTACTAGGGCCGTGTGGTACCAAGTTCCTTTTCCTCTTTGGAGTATGATCACATTTATGAGACGTTGACGTTATGGTGGACTTGGTGAGCTCTGGTCGCTCTAGTACATATGCGTTATGCCCAATATTATACTATGACAGGATGGTGTTGCAAGGGTCCTCATTTGCATTCATGAAATACTTAATGATGAGATGATCATAATACACCTAACTCATCCATAGCATTCTAAATGACTAACCACATTATGATTATGGTTGTGAACTATATGATGTTGAGAATGTTTGTATTTGATTAGTGTAACTATATAACATGCTCTTGTTGTAGAACTGGTTGTTGTGTTGTATGAAAATAATTAGTCCCTGCTTGAAAGACTGTGACTAATATCGAGTAAGATAATTGTTAGTCACACTAGTTAGAAACCTTTAGGGTATGTGATAATAATTGGGTATTGGTTCACTAGGAGATTGTAGGGTCTAACACTATAATTAATGATAATTAATTGGTTCTGTATGTCTATAAGAATATGGTTTGGGTTAAGTAAATGATAAAGGTTTGGAAACTGAGTAGGTTGTTATGAGAGGACTATAACTAAGTATAGAATAGATAAAGGAAGAACGTAATGACTGCTGGGTGACTCTGTATATTGACTTCCCTAGAAATGGATTGGATTATCATTGTGGAATCTTGACTCATTAAGAGACCAGGCACATATCAAAGACACTTAGGTTAGGGAAATGGAATGAATTTATAGTAGGAACGATTCACTTGACGATTTGTCTCTGTGTGTGAAGCCCGTTAGGCATGACGGTGCACTTTGCATGTTTTCCAACAAGGTTGGAGTGAGATAAACTTACCCTTCTTGTTTTATGGTTTCTATTTCTGCATATTTATATATGCGCTCTAGGTTGTAAAGGACAGGCTCGATGAAGGAGAAGATCGGTATTAGAGCTACATAACAAATACAGTTGGATTTTTAGCTTGACGAAGTAGTGATTAGGGTAATTTATGTTTGTACTTTATAGGAGCCTGTGTGCTCCTGTACATTAAGAGTATGTAAGTTTCTGTTGAGACCATGTGACGTATAAAAATGTTTTTTTATTCAAGATCTAGATCTACCATTGTTTCTCATACAAAAAAGAATTTTCATATTCTTTTAAAACTCGTAACCTCTCAGTTAAGTGAGATGATCTAGTGGAAGGAATTGTCTTAGTTAACCGAGGTTATTATAGTAATCAAACATATTTTCTTACTAATATGAAAAGAAATTTATTCTATAAATTTTTTGCTTGAATTAAATCTTTTAATTCATTCAAAGCATTAAAAGTTTTGGTATATGTTTATAGTTTGTATTTTTTATTTTTAATTAAAATGGACATACCAAAAACTGTCCAAACAAGTAGCTGACTAAACCCTTTTTAACCCAATCTATAAAAGAATTGAACCCATTATAAACTGAGCCCGATAATTTATTTAAATAGCTTTAGAAAGGTGACACTTTTTTCTTTGCTATTTTCAGGTAGACTAAATTGAAACGATGAACCGAATGGGCAGGAGTTAGCCTCTAAAAAAATGCATTTTGATACTGATCCTGCACCTCTATGGTGGATAATGATACCTGGATTACATTAAAGTTTTTTGCATGTCTAAACATAGTATTATTTTTCAAAATACTTTTACCAGCTGAGTACATAGAGATTAATTTTAAGTTTAAACAATCGTGTGAATAAACTTACAAGATGTTTGGAATAACGGGTAAAATCCGTTTTTAGCCCTCTTAAAGTTTAGGTATTAAGGAAAAACCCATTTAAAAATTTTGACCCTTATAAAGTTTTAGGGTTTTTGAATTTAAGGAAAACGCTGTTAACTGATGAGGTGGCTAACGTTTATGCCACCTCATCAGTGACACATGTCATATGACATGGCCACTTAAGTTAATTTTATGTTAAATGGTGGTTTTATTAATTAAATAAGACATTAGTTGTAACATCCCGATGTTACCGAGTGAAATTAAGTCATTGAGATAATAATTGCAAGTGGGGAGATTGTCTATTAATTATAATTAACTTAATTAATTTAGCTGAGAGAATAAATGGCTGATTAAGTATGATTAATTATTAATTGTTGATTGATTATGACTGGGTATGACGTAAGCTGAGTGCTACCTCACGCTTTCCCACCCCACTCTTCTTTCTTCGTGCATGCATACATATAGGATTACTAGGCCTCTTTACCATTCATTCTTCCTTCAGCCCTTCTCTTCCGCCACTCCTCTCTTCTTCGTTCTTTCTTCTCCTTCCCCCTGTTCTCTGTTTCTATTTTCTACCACTGGGAGCCCACGACGACGCTACTGTAGAAGAGTTGGAACTTTCTCCGGCTGGAGAAGGACGACCCTCAAAGCAGAGGAAGAACAACTTCCTGTCCTCGAACCGATTGTAGAGTACGACTATACGAAGAAGACTGAACGAGGCAGACAGAGCATCAAACCAAACATCAGAAAGCAAAAGAGCTTCTCGAGTCTCTCCAGAAGGTAGGGGGCGCTTAAATGTTAAAATGCATGGTCGATGGACGGTACCGGATAAACGTATTACCTTGCGTGTGTGTGAAGGTGTCTGTGACGACTATGTGCAACGCATGATTATGAATCCTTGAATGCCATGTGTGTGATTGCAGGGTCCTGATTTTGGTTATACAATTGCATGCAAGTGTTTAGAGTCGTTGTATTGAATTCTGATAATTGGTCTTATCTAAACGTATATAATGCATGTTCTTGTTAATACCGAGAGGATATGTATGTGTGATTGTTGGCTGATTTCATTATGATATTGTACACATTAACCGTTTGAATACTGTGCATGCTAGTACGATGAGTGACTGAGCGTAGGAAATATGTTGGATCGGATGTGGCGCTCATGGTCACACAGAATGAGTCGGATACTTGAGGATACTCGTTACATACCCGAGGAATGGGGTGACCCGAGGAAGGTCAGGAGCCCAATAAAATGATCTCCAGTTACAGACCCTTGGCTAGATCCGGTGAGAGCCTGTGGTAGCCGTAGGAGCTAGAGTTAAGTCTTGAGACGTCAATGGGAGGCCGGTACCACGCGGGAAGGGCTAATAGACGAGAGGCCAATAAGGGAACCTGTAACTAAAAATCATTACTTAAGTCAGATCCGCAGGCATGCATGTAGATGAAACGTTGGTTAGGGTAGAGCGAATAGAATGGCTCAGAATGATACGAGTGAATTCCGAATGAGTTGATGTATACTTGTATGATTGAGATTGATCTCATGTGATATGTATGTAAGTAGATACCTTGAAAATACTATATTCCGCATGACTAAAATACAAATTGAATGTAAACCGAGTGAACGGGGGAGGGGCAAGTATTAATGCTGATGCCGTATCATTAACTGTCATTTAAATGTAAAAGCTCACCCCTACTGTGGCAATTTTTCAGTGAACGTCTCTCGAGATGATGACTGGAAGAGGAGCTGAATGTCGAGTGGAGTGTTGGTGCACTATGGAAATTATGTGTTTATGTATATGCTGTGTATATGTCTTGTTAAGCCTTGGCCGGCTCGTATTTCAGTCTTAGTCTCTTTATACTAGAACTTGAACCTTCTTGGGCAGAGGACGTGACTGGTACCTATAATTATTTATATCTCTCTCTGTATCTATCATACTGTGTGTTGTTCTATATTGCGTGAATGAACTGAGTAATATATGTATGCATACTTATGGAGTGTGTGAGCTTGGTATAGCTATGGGTAGGAATGGGGTTAATAGTTGAGGTGGAAGCGAGACCGTGTTTTAATCTGAGTGCAGCAGAGTTTAAGTATTACCGAGTGAATGAGGGCACGGGATACCGAGTGAGGATTGATCTAGATACTTATCGAGTGATAACCGTTAAGAGTTTCCCCGAGTGTAGCATAACTGAATATTTCTGAGTGGTTAAGATTGGGAGAAAACCGAGTAGAGACTGACTTAATGATTTCCCCGAGCGAATAAGTTGTCAATGCCGAGTGGAGTAGCTATCATGTTCCGAGTGAATGGGTTGTATGATAACTCCGAGTCCCGAGTGTCTGGATAGCCGAGTGTAGCTCCTCGCTCAGTGAACAAAGGATTCGCTCCAGCGAGTGTGTGGGCTAGGAAGGCTTTTGGGTAGTTCGTTTAAGCGTAGGGTACTCCGCCCGAGCGAGTTGGGCTATCTCGCTCAAGCGTATTGGACCTCGCTTGGGCGAGTGGGCTTTGTTTGTGGGATCCGTCTGTGCGTTTCTCTTCCCGCTGTCTACCTTCTTGGGTCGGTTTTTGGTCCTCTTGTCTTCCTCTCCCTTATTTCTTCTATGCGGATTCTTCTTGGTTTATTTGGGAAAAATTTTTCCCTATTTTTTTTGGTTGTATCTTTTTATTAAAAATTTAGGGTGTTACATTTTGGTATCAGAGCGGACCTAAAAGGTCCAAGGCCAAGGTATGCTTACCGAGTGTAGGCGGTTGTGTGCATTATGACCAAGTGGTCATCATTGTTGTGATATTCGGTCGGACATGAATGATGTGGAAACACTGGTTTGAGGACGGGAGATTATTCCCCTGGTCCGATTAATTATGAAATATATATGTGAATAGTGTAATGTGCTATAGTTATTGAGTATTGGGATGAAATCCGACCGCTGGTGAGCAACTTTGTATACTCATCCTTGAAGGGGTGTTAATTTCAGGATAAGTAATGACGAACCGCCAAAGCATGGAAGCCATAGTCGCGGCCTTCCAACATTTTGTTGACGTGTTTGAGAGGCAAGGCCAGCCTCGAGCTGAAGATGGCCAAGTGTTAGACCGCTTCCTGAAGAGGAAGCTGACTGAATTTCAAGGAGGACGTAACCCCGAGGCAGCCTATAAATGGACTCAAGAGTTAGAGAGGATTTTTGGGGGTCTTCACTGTACCGAGGCTCAGAAGGTAGAATGCGCAGTGTACATGCTGCGAGACGAGGCAGAAAATTGGTGGAAGATCGCCTGAACCCGACTGACTGATGCCGACACCCAGCTGACTTGGGAAAATTTCAAAGCATGCTTCCTAGAAAAGTATTTCCCCGACACAGTGAGGAGTCGGAAGGAATTGGAATTTATGGAACTGAAACAGGGTTCCATGTCTGTAGAGGAATATGCAGCCAGATTTGAAGAGCTGTGTTTGTTTTATCCGCCCTTTCAACAACCCGGGACTGAGAGTTCAAAATGCCTCAAGTTTGAGAACGGATTGCGATCAGACATTAAAAGAGCTTACAGATACCAGGAGATCAGAAGCTTTCCAGTGCTGGTGAATAAATGTAGGATTTTCGAAGAGGATGACAAGGCCCATTCGGGTCAGAGCAGTAGGACAGAACCCTCCTTAAGACCTCAACAGTCACGCTTCAAGAAATTAGGTAACATCAGGAGAAGTGGACCCTCTGCTAGATATAAGGATCGGATCAGTCGAGGGGGGCAGACTGGTGGACGTCCAAGATTTGGCAAGTGTTTTAAATGTGGTGGCGACCACTTTTCTCAGAATTGTGATGGTGGAGGAAATGTCATATGTTTTCATTACAATGAGAAGGGGCATATCCGCCCCGACTGCCCTCGATTACGCCAAGCAGACGCCCACGTGCATCGTGGAGGCCTCCGAGGGAGAGGTCGTGGGAATGGTAGCCAACGATCGGAAGGCAGAGATAATGGAGCCAGAGGGAATATGATGTTCGCCCCAAACAACCGAAGGAGAAATACCGACCAACCAGCCGTTGGGAGGGTATACGCCACCAACGCGGAGGAGGCTGCACAAGCGAATGACCTGGTACAAAGTAAGTGTTTACTCGGTAGATATACACTTAATGTAGTTTTTGATTCGGGAGCCACCCATTCTTTTATAGCTGATGAGTGTGTAAGGCCTTTAAAGTTGCCGACTGTGTATATGGATCGGACTTTGGAAGTAGCCAATCCGACTGGCACTAAGGTGTTGACATCATCGATGTGTAAAGACGTAACGTTTGTATTGGGCGATCGGAGTTTCACCTTCAATCTGGTGTGCGTGCCTCTGAAGGACCTTGACATTGTACTCGGTGTAGATTGGCTTTCAGCCAACAAGGTGTTGGTAGACTGTAGAAACCGCAGGATAATTTTTCTGAGGCAGAGCAATGAGGACCACACGGTGCAAGGTATAGCTCAGCTATTTATGATGCTTTCTCTAACTGAGGGTGAGAGTAGAGTCCGAGTGAACGATATTCCGACTGTCCGTGAATTCCCAGAGGTGTTTCCGGAAGATGTGCTGGGTGTCCCTCCAACTTGGGAAGTTGAGTTCTCTATAGACTTGATTCCTAGAGCCGAGCCAGTCTCCAATGCACCTTATAGAATGTCCCCAACCGAATTGGCCGAGCTGAAGAAGTAGGTGGATGAGTTACTCGGTAAACAATTCATTAGGCCAAGTGTATCACCATGGGGCGCACCCGTACTTCTTGTTAAGAAGAAGGATGGCAGCATAAGATTATGCATAGATTACCGACAGCTAAATAAACTCACGATTAAGAACCGATACCCGTTGCCCCGGATTGACGATCTGATTGACCAACTGCGTGGTGCCTCAGTCTTCTCTAAGATCGATTTACGATCGGGATACCACCAAATCCGAGTGAAGGACTCGGATATTCCCCAGACTGCCTTTAGGACTCGGTATGGCCACTACGAGTATGTAGTGATGCCGTTCGGTGTGACAAATGCCCCTGCCATATTCATGAATTACATGAACAACATATTCCACCCGTACTTAGACCGATTCATAGTAGTTTTTATTGATGACATCTTAGTCTATTCCAAGACCCCTGAAGAGCATGAAGAGCACCTCCGAGCGGTACTTCAAGTCTTGAAGGAGAAGCAGCTGTTTGCAAAATTTTCAAAGTGCGATTTCTGGATGGATAAGATCCACTTTCTCGGTCATGTGATTTCCAAGGAGGGTGTCTCGGTAGACCCTTCGAAGGTGGCAGCTATAATGGCATGGGAGAGACCCGAGTCGGTCTCGGAGATAAGGAGCTTTATGGGCCTGGCTGGTTATTATAGGAGGTTCATTGAGGGTTTTTCTAAGCTAGCCTTGCCACTGACTAAATTGACCCGGAAAAACGTCCCCTTCGTGTGGAGTTCCGAGTGCGAGAGCAGTTTCCGAGAGCTAAAAGACAAGTTGACAACCACTCTAGTATTGGCATTGCCTGACTTGCGAGAAAGCTTCATGGTTTACTGTGATGCGTCAGGACTCGGATTGGGATGCGTACTAATGCAGAAAGACCGCGTGATAGCTTATGCCTCTCGGCAATTGAGGCCTCACGAACAGCATTACCCGACCCACGACTTGGAATTAGCAGCTGTGGTCTTCGCATTGAAAATATGGAGGCATTACTTGTACGGATCCAGATTTGAAGTGTACAGCGACCACAAGAGCCTCAAATATTTATTCGACCAGAAGGAGCTGAACATGAGGTAGAGAAGATGGATGGAATTTTTGAAGGATTATGACTTTGAGTTAAAGTATCATCCGGGTAAAACGAATGTTGTTGCCGACGCGTTGAGTCGGAAATCCCTCCACGTGGCTGTAATGATGGTGAAGGAGGTGGAGTTATTGGAACAATTCCGAGACATGAATTTGCATGTTGACATCCCTTCGTCTCGGAGGATGACGCTCGGTACACTGAAGGTTGCCAATGGGTTTCTGAAACTGGTAATTGAGCAGCAGAGATCAGACCCCTACTTGGCTGAATTGAAGAAGACCCAGGCCAAGGGTAAAGATTTGTCCTTGACCGAAGGATCGGATGGGATTTTCTGAGTGAAGAATAGGATATATGTGCCGAGTGAGGGTGAGTTACGAAGGATGGTGCTGGATGAAGCCCATAAGAGCCTGCTGAGTATTCACCCGGGCACTACAAAGATGTACCACGACCTGCGACGACAATTCTGGTGGCCCGGATTAAAGAGAAATGTAGTGGAATATGTGGCTCGGTGTATCACCTGTCAGAAATCAAAAATCGAGCACCAGAAGCCGTATGGTGCATTGCAACCCCTGGAGATTCCCGTGTGGAAGTGGGACTCAATTGCCATGGATTTTGTCATGGGGTTGCCAAAAACCCGAGTGGGTCATGATGCGATTTGGGTCATAGTTGACCGATTGACGAAAAGCGCACACTTCCTACCTATAAACATGAGATACCCATTGCATAAGCTGGCTCAGATTTATATTCGTGAAATTGTCCGACTGCATGGAGTACCAGCTTCTATCGTGTCGGATAGGGATCCTAGATTCACGTCCCGGTTTTGGACCAGCCTGCACCAGGAGTTGGGCATGAAACTTTGGTTAAGTTCCGCCTACCACCCCTAATCGGATGGACAATCCGAGCGAACAATACAAAGTCTAGAGGACTTACTGAGAGCGTGTGTGCTGGAGCATGGTGGATGTTGGGAGCAGTACCTTCCCTTGATCGAATTTACGTACAGCAATAGCCACCACAGCAGTATTGGTATGGCACCCTACGAAGCCTTGTATGGATGAAAATGCCAGACCCCTCTCTGTTGGTCGGAAACGGGTGAAAGTCTACTTTTGGGGCTGGAAATTATGAGACAAACCTCAGAACAAATCCAAGGAATAAGGGAAAGGATGAAGACATCACAGGACAGCAGAAGAGCTTCTATGATAAACGCACCAAACCACTGGAATTTTCAGTCGAAGATAGAGTGTTCCTAAAGATTTCACCGAGCAAAGGAGTCGGGCGAGCCTTGGAAGTGGAAAGTTGAACCCTGATACATTGGGCCTTATGAGGTATTAGAACGAGTCGGTTCCATGGCATACCGAATCGCATTGCCGACCCACTTATCCCGATTGCATAACGTGTTTCACGTATCCCAACTAAGGAAATACCTACATGATCCCACTCACGCGATACCGGATGACGAAGTGGAGATTAAAGAGGACCTGACCACTGTATCAGTGCCGATTAGAATCGCAGACCGATCAGTAAAGCGTTTGAGAAGCAAGGACGTACAACTGGTTGAAGTGGAGTGGCAGCAAGACGGGAGTACTTCCTAAACCTGGGAACGCGAGGATGCCATGAGGCAGCAATACCCCGGGTTGTTTACTAAGGTAAGTTACCGAGTGAATTTCGGGGACGAAATTCTTTGAGAGGGGGAGAACTGTAACATCCCGATGTTACCGAGTGAAATTAAGTCATTGAGATAATAATTGCAAGTGGGGAGATTGTCTATTAATTATAATTAACTTAATTAATTTAGCTGAGAGAATAAATGGCTGATTAAGTGTGATTAATTATTAATTATTGATTGATTGTGACTGGGTATGAAGTAAGCTGACTGCTACCTCACGCTTTCCCACCCCACTCTTCTTTCTTCGTGCATGCATACATATAGGATTACTGGGCCTCTTTACCATTCATTCTTCCTTCAGCCCTTCTCTTCCGCCACTCCTCTCTTCTTCGTTCTTTCTTCTCCTTCCCCCTGTTCTCTGTTTCTATTTTCTGCCACTGGGAGCCCACGACGACGCTACTGTAGAAGAGTTGGAACTTTCTCCGGCTGGAGAAGGACGACCCTCAAAGCAGAGGAAGAACAACTTCCTGTCCCCGAACCGATTGTAGAGTACGACTATACGAAGAAGACTGAACGAGGCAGACAGAGCATCAAACCAAACATCAGAAAGCAAAAAAGCTTCTCGAGTCTCTCCAGAAGGTAGGGGGCGCTTAAATGTTAAAATGCATGGTCGATGGACGGTACCGGATAAACGTATTACCTTGCGTGTGTGTGAAGGTGTCTGTGACGACTATGTGCAACGCATGATTATGAATCCTTGAATGCCATGTGTGTGATTGCAGGGTCCTGATTTTGGTTATACAATTGCATGCAAGTGTTTAGAGTCGTTGTATTGAATTCTGATAATTGGTCTTATCTAAACGTATATAATGCATGTTCTTGTTAATACCGAGAGGATATGTATGTGTGATTGTTGGATGATTTCATTGTGATATTGTACACATTAACCGTTTGAATACTGTGCATGCTAGTACGATGAGTGACTGAGCGTAGGAAATATGTTGGATCGGATGTGGCGCTCATGGTCACACAGAATGAGTCGGATACTTGAGGATACTCGTTACATACCCGAGGAATGGGGTGACCCGAGGAAGGTCAGGAGCCCAATAAAATGATCTCCAGTTACAGACCCTTGGCTAGATCCGGTGAGAGCCTGTGGTAGTCGTAGGAGCTAGAGTTAAGTCTTGAGACGTTAATGGGAGGCCGGTACCACGCGGGAAGGGCTAATGGACGAGAGGCCAGTAAGGGAACCTGTAACTAAAAATCATTACTTAAGTCAGATCCGTAGGCATGCATGTAGATGAAACGTTGGTTAGGGTAGAGCGAATAGAATGGCTCAGAATGATACGAGTGAATTCCGAATGAGTTGATGTATACTGGTATGATTGAGATTGATCTCATGTGATATGTATGTAAGTAGATACCTTGAAAATACTATATTCCGCATGACTAAAATACAAATTGAATGTAAACCGAGTGAACGGGGGAGGGGCAAGTATTAATGCTGATGCTGTATCATTAACTGTCATTTAAATGTAAAAGCTCACCCCTACTGTGGCAATTTTTCAGTGAACATCTCTCGGGATGATGACTAGAAGAGGAGCTGAATGTCGAGTGGAGTGCTGGTGCACTATGGAAATTATGTGTTTATGTATATGTTGTGTATATGTCTTGTTAAGCCTTGGCCGGCTCGTATTTTAGTCTTAGTCTCTTTATACTAGAACTTGAACCTTCTTGGGCAGAGGACGTGACTGGTGCCTGTAATTATTTATATCTATCTCTGTATCTATTATACTGTGTATTGTTCTATATTGCGTGAATGAACTGAGTAATATATGTATGCATACTTATGGAGTGTGTGAGCTTGGTATAGCTATGGGTAGGAATGGGGTTAAGAGTTGAGGTGGAAGCGAGACCGTGTTTTAATCTGAGTGCAGCAGAGTTTAAGTATTACCGAGTGAATAAGGGCACGGGATACCGAATGAGGATTGATCTAGATACTTATCGAGTGATAACCGTTAAGAGTTTCCCCGAGTGTAGCATAACTGAATATTTCCGAGTGGTTAAGATTGGGAGAAAACCGAGTAGAGACTGACTTAATGATTTCCCCGAGCGAATAAGTTGTCAATGCCGAGTGGAGTAGCTATCATGTTTCGAGTGAATGGGTTGTATGATAACTTCGAGTCCCGAGTGTCTGGATAGCCGAGTGTAGCTCCTCACTCAGCGAACGAAGGATTCGCTCCAGCGAGTGTGTGGGCTAGGAAGGCTTTTGGGTAGTTCGTTTAAGCGTAGGGTACTCCGCCCAAGCGAGTTGGGCTATCTCGCTCAAGCGTATTGGACCTCGCTTGGGCGAGTGGGCTTTGTTTGTGGGATCCGTCTGTGCATTTCTCTTCCCGCTGTCTACCTTCTTGGGTCGGTTTTTGGTCCTCTTGTCTTCCTCTCCCTTATTTCTTTTGTGCGGATTCTTCTTGGTTTATTTGGGAAAAAATTTTCCCTGTTTTTTTTGGTTTTATCTTTTTATTAAAAATTTATGGTGTTACATTAGTTATTTAAATTTTTAATTAAGGTAAGTAATTTTTTTTCAAAACATTGCGTTTGAATGGTTGAGGCTTTCTGAAAGTCCCCTATTCCCCCCTCATATCTTGTCTTCTCATTCTCTCTGCTATACTCGTGGACTTTGAACCTCAATTATTGAGTGTCACTATCGTGCAAGCTCCACTTTTGTGTGGCTGTGGAAAGGTGTGGGCAGATGTCAACAACTAAAAGAGGCCATAATTTATTATGTAGGTACATTTTTTGAATGTTGTAGTATTAAACCCTATTATTTTTAATTTGCTTTGGGACAGGGTTTGGGGTGGAAGGACCACATGTTTCTTGTCTTTTTATGGGTGTGTTACACTTTTGTGATTAAAAAAGCATAATTTAGTATGTGTGTGTATATTGTATGTAGGTATGAGTTTTAATGTTATGATACACCATAAGGGGAAATTTAATGAGGGTCCACCAGTGTTGTATGTAGATAAATAAATACATGTCATTCATAATTTAGACTTGGATATATGGTCATACTTTGAGGCTAGGTCATTGGTGCAAGACCTTAGGCACATAGGGAAATTTAAACTGTGGTAAAAGAAATCAAAAGAGTCTGAGTACAAGAGTGTTATATAGGACTTACAAGTACAACCCTCACCTTCACTCTCTTTAACCTGAGCAGTAAGAGCACTACGAGCCCACTTGAAAAACCCACAGTCTTCATTGGTCTGAGACAAGAAAATACAACCCATAAAAAAACCCCAGCTACAAAAACCCTGAATGAAAATGATGGCCACTTACCAAGAAAAATGGACACCTCCAAAAGGCCCTTCCATTGTTCTTCTTTATTTTTGAAACAAGAAGAACAAGGTGCTCCCCACACCTACATCGAACATGTTCAATCTTCATGGATGAGGAACACTCGATTGAGACATTTGATGTTGCCATATATTTTTGAGTTCTGGTCCAGAGGTTGAAGACGTAGTGCAATTAACTTAAGTTTTGCTCCCATCCTTGTTAATTAGGGTTTCTTATTTTGGGGTGTCGTGATTAGGGTCCCAGGTCATGACGCAGACTAGGAGAATGGAATAAAAGGATGGTATCCGTATTGGAACAAGGCCCTTGGGAGGCCTAAAAAAACTAGAGGGTTCAGGGAGTCACCACTAATATTTATTAAGGAAAATATCAGGAAAACCTTTAAACGACACTGGTTTTTAAAATGAGATTCTGTTTGGTCAGGGAGTCGAATTACAGGTGAGGAAGGTATGTGCACCCCACACTGTCCGTTCTAAAACGGTTACCCAAATTGATCGTGTATAATTTAAAAGAAATAGTTATTAAATATTTCATCCTTCATAAAAATACAACAATGATAGAGGGTATTTACAGATAATATTCACTTGAACAAAATAATAATGAGAATATTTTAAAAAAATTAAATAATAGGATGTGCCTTCTATTTTTTCATTTTTTAAGTTTCAAGGAAAAACAAACAAGTGATTAAAAGATAGTAAAATAAACTAAAAATAAAAACAATAAGACATCTCGTCTAAATTATTTTTACTCTTTGAGTTTGAAAGGAAATACACAGACAAGTGCTTAAAAGACAACTAAAAATAATAAGATGTCTCGTCTCAATTATTTTTTGATTAAAACATAATTCATTGATTTTTACTGAGAAATACATGGTTCGTAAAAGTTTTTCAATAAATAAATGAAAAGGCATGAATAGATAAACATAAGAAAGGAAAATAGAATTAAATACATCCAAATAAAAAAAAGTGCATATATATTTAACAAAGTGAATTTTATTCAATCATTTTTAGAAAATAAGATTAACAAGATGTCTCATCCAAATTAATCTTATTTCAAACTTAAAAGAAAGGTAAATAGATAAATAAATAGGTAAGAGGGGAAACATAAACATAATGATAATAAATAAATAATCACCTATAAAAAACTTAAGAAATTATATAAAATGATAGACAAATGATTATGTAAAAGATAACTAAAAAATTATTGAGAAAAAAAAAAAATAATTGCAGAAAATTAAAGTGTAGAAAAATAAAGTATAGAAAAATAAATAAACAAAATGAATATGTAGAAGAACAAATAAATAAAAATAAAAGTACAGAAAAATAAATAAATAAAAATAAAAATACAGAAAAACAAATAAAGAAACCTAAAAGTGCATAAAATAAATAAATAAACAAATAATAGCAAAAAAATAAAGTGCGGAAAAATAAAGTGTAGAAAAATAAATAAAGAAAAATAAAAGTGAAGAAAAATAAATAAATAAACAAATAACTGTGAAAAAATAAAGTGTGGAAAAATAAATAAATAAAATAAAAGTGCAGAAAAATAAATAAATAAAAATAAAACTATAGAAAAATAAATAAAGAAAAATAAAAATACAGAAAATAAATAAATAAACAAATAAAGTGCAGTAAAATAAATAAATAAAAGTAAACTGTAGAAAAATAAATAAAGAAAAATAAAAATATAGAAAATAAATAAATAAACAAATAAAGTGTAGAAAAATAAATAAATAAATAAAAATAAAAGTACAAAAAGATAAATAAATAAAGATAAAAGTATAGAAAAAGAAATAAATAAAAATAAAAGTGTAGAAAAATAAATAAATAAAAATAAAAGTATAGATAAATAAATAAATAAATAAATAAAAGTACAGAAAATAAATAAATAAACAAATAACTATAGAAAAATAAAGTATAGAAAAATAAAATGCTGAAAAATAAATAAAGAAAAATAAGTGGAATGGAATACGATATCATAACACAATATCACAAGATAAAATAAATAACGATAATAATGATAACAAACATCAATTAAAATATACGAAATAAAGGAACTAAAAAGAAAATAAATGAAATTATGATCTTAATCATGGCAATCAAATTATAAATAAAATTCCACAAGGGAAAATTACAATATTAATAAAATAAACTCATATTAAAGAAATAAATAAATATTCTCATATTTATTAAAAATACCTTAGTACAAAAACAATTAAAGAGGAACCAAAATGGAATTCGGGAGATCGATTTTGTGTAGATTTCCCTTGCTTTTGGCTTTATTTGGACTCGATTTAAGGGTGTTTGGACGCCGGTTACAAGACTCTTATAGTAATTTTAGTCACAAAACTCACATACTAAAACATAATAGAGTAACACACACTTTCCTAACCATATTTCTATACTTCTATTTCTGAAAACAAACTTTTCTAAAAATCACACAAAAATATATCACTCTTTTCTCTCCTCCTCCTTCTTCTCCTTTTTTTCCATTTGCATCATCCTCTATTTATAGAGAAAAATTAGCCTTAGATCCCTCATCACATGCCATTACTTTTCTACTTTTTCAATTTGTCCAAATTTGATGTTAATTTTCTTAATTTTCTCCAATTATCCAACCAAACTGGGTCTCACCTCAATAAACCACCGAAACCTCTTTTCTTTTTTTTAATTTTTGTTTTTTTGATTTTTTTGCCCATTTTTGAATTTTTTGGCCTTTTTCCCCATTTTTGTTTTTTATTTTATTTTTTTGGGCCTTTCTAATTTATTTTTAAATATTTTGAATACAAATGAGTAAGCACTTACTCTTATAGAAATATTAACTATTTTAGAATCTTAAAATTATTTATTACACATTGGGCCATAAATAAAATACCCAATAAAGAAAAAGTACTACCCATGCTACAAGAAGTAAGAAGGTAATCACAAAACATCGGTTTCCCGCCCTTATTCTTTCCTCCTGGCTTCGACACCTATTGGCCATTGAGAAGAATTATGGAAGAAGGTTGATGAAAGGAGAAGTGTGGTAGGAATGAGGAGAGATTGAGTATTTATAGAAATGGAAAAGGTTACTATGCAATGGTCATTATGCAATTTTTTAATAATATTATTATTTTTTAAAAATTTAGTTAATTTTTTTTACAGGACAAAAATAGGTGTTTACAGCTGCCCCTCTTTACTTCATTTCATAAAAGAATATGAAATTTATTCATATTATTGATGTGAAAAGGAAATAAAGACGTGAACACCGTTAAGAATTCAAGGAAAGTTTGGAAGCTTCTGACAGAAAACATGAGACGCCCCAGAAAATACGGGTAAATTTTTCGCGATTTTAAAATCATTATTCAATGAAAAGAAGAATAAGTGGTGAAGCTTTCTAGTTCAACGCTTGGATCTATACAAAGCCACTCCCATATATGAAGATATGAGAGGGTAGATTAAAAGAAGATTTCATAATAAATTTCCAATTAAAAACAGCGGAAGAATTAATTAATTTGATTGTTGTATGATTGAATTTAAAGGAAGAAGATTTCATATGATTCAGGGATCCATAATATGCCCAAACTCATTTTAAGATGATGAAATAAGAGGTTTAATACAAAGGGAAATGCAATCATTTAAAACCAAGTAAATATGTACATCAGGATGCCACTCGCTCAAGCGAGTACCACATTCGCTTGAGCGAGCTCGTGTAGGCACGCTTGAGCAAAAACAGGAAAGGCTGAGCGAGGAAGAGTTTGAGCATCAGGGGGTCCCTTCGCTTGAGTAGACCCCATCTCGCTTGAGTGAGATTCGAAGGCCACACTTGGGCGAGCCAGCGAGACGCTTGAGCGAAGGAGGGGAATTGCCTTAGGGGCTAATCTCGCTTGAGCGAGTTCCATCTCACTTGAGCGAGATTGCTCCAGTGACATTAGAAACTCTCTGCCTAATTTTCGCTTGGGCGAGACAAGACTCGCCTGGGTAAAAATGGTCCAGTATCCAATTCCCCTCTCCTCGCTTGAGCGAGTCTCAAACCAAGGCCACTTCGCCTGAGCGAAAATGGTCCAGTGACCAACCACTGATTCCACCCGAGTCTCGCTTGGGTGAGAAGGCCATTCGCTTGAGCGAATTTTGACCAGTGGCCACACCCCTGTTTCACAAGGGTCTCACTCGAGTAAGACGACCACTCGCTTGAGCGAGTTCTGTAGAACTTGTGCAGAAACGTAAAATTTACACAACATGGCATATCAATTTCCATTTACTCCCAAATTAACTTATCCTAATGCATTATTTACACTTCATTATGCATTTACAAGTCCTCCAAATATCCTTACACTTCAAGAACAAACTACATTATTTCTATGCATGGAGTCGAAACTAATTCTACAAAATTTCATAAAATTCTCTAGTTTGTGAAACACTTCATTCATCCATGAAAATAAACATCATCAAATATCATGATTCATCATCTTACATCATTTGGGTCATAAATGAAAATTGGCCATACACACCAAGGTCCAATTTTCCTACATGACCCTCAAAATCATCATCTCTAATCTAGATAACAAAATAAGCATCCATATACATCACATGCTATACAAAAATCTAGATTTCACCGGCCAAGGCACTTCCTATACTCCTATTTACCTCCTTAACCAAAATGTACTTCAAAACATCCACTCTTCCCATACATGCCCTGCGTCACAAGTCTAAAAAATGGACAACATGGGAGAGTGAGTTATACATTCCAAAAGGATGAATATGAATACCATGTATATACAACAAACATGTATACTTGCATACACACAACACCTTATTCCTCATTATATCTTTATCACACATATAACTCAACATCATTTTAAGTCAAGCAAGGTATACTAGCATATACATAATCATGTCCTGCAACATTGGACTATTACACAATGCATCATTTTACTCAAATTATTATTTGGTATTCATATCTTCATGTTGTCTTAACGTATTATATCATCTTCATTACATCCATCATCAAAACTTATTTTCTTTGGCATACCTCCATGCTATATGCAAATGCTCTTAAACTAATGCATATGCACAATGGAACTTTTTAACAATTGCAGATCTGACTGTGGGAATAATAACACCGATTATGGGTTTCAAATATCATCATCTAACCATACCCCTACTGCAGTAGTAAAATGTGTACACTCATTCTTAAAATTTGCATGCATTCACCAATTGTTTTACTAGTACCAAACCATATCGCCTATCTTGCAACACCTGGTCATTTTCACCATGACCGCGGTATACAACATATTCGACATATGGTGTTACGGGCCAACCATGAGTTATATCATGGCAGCTGTGATCCCAAGGACCACCGGGGACACCTGCTCATCAAGAGCCACCCCCCACAAGGGTCAACCACGTGCGTCTCCCTGTAGCACAACATGGGAAGCTTCGTGACTTACACACTAAGTCGCAGGGGAAATATAAATTGCTCGTGCACAGAGCCGCCCTCCCACTGGGCCAACCGGGGGAATCCCCTAAAATTCCAACACCGGTAGCTATGCAGTATGCCATGGATGTAAATGCCAATCATATACATTTCTCATTCTATGCATCCTATACATGCCACTCATCAACATCATCATCAACACCATTACCAATATCACCACAAAGCTTTTAGTGGATTCATTATAGTTGGTTATTCTTATTAGTCTAAATCTTTGTGTGACATTCTCGATAATTCTCATTCATATCGTTCAATTTCATCATTAATACAAGGCTTTAATTGTTCACTATCAAACATCATCATCATTCATTATACATTTACGGTGGACATGTGTATCACCATATAATAATCAACAATTTACGCCACCATACAACACACCAAAATCATTCTAAATGCATCAAGCATATTTCTGGAACATATCATCAACATCATACACAACATTATGTAGCACTCC
Organism: Clitoria ternatea; assembly: GCA_037962975.1. NCBI lineage: Eukaryota > Viridiplantae > Streptophyta > Magnoliopsida > Fabales > Fabaceae > Clitoria > Clitoria ternatea. Next base: position 169,155,281 of record CM075671.1, read on the forward strand.
AAGTAAGGCAAACATGTATATCAATACATATGGCAATCATATACCATTCAAATTCATGCATTTAGAACATAACACTCCTCTCCTACCTCAAGAGAAGAATTTCGATTGATAAAACGCACCCGCCTCGTCGTTTGGAATGGATCCTACCTTATCATGCATATAGAATCTCAATCAATCAACTATTTAAGACATTATTTCAATTATATTTAATCATAATCATATCTATAATTTCTTATCATGTACTAGACATGTTATAGACATCATTTTTATTATTTATTAGGCTTCAGGAATTCCTTCCCATTAAGCCACATCCATTAGATTCAAAGGCTATCAACAATAATAACCCAACCTTCATGCCACTCTATTTATCTACATTCATATTCATCATTGTCATGCATTCCTTCTCAAGTATATTATTTAACCAATCATTCTCCACTTTCCCCAATTCTTAAAAGCTAGGGTTTCTCTAAAACCCAATAACTCTCATTAATGCCTCATCATTCTTCATCCCCTACCAACATAAATACATCTACTACACTTATCCCTCATTAAAACCTCACATTTATGGCCACCCACCTTAGGGCTCAAGTTTTAAATGCTTCTAATAAATACCCATTCACATACATGACTCCCCAAACCTTAAAAACTCATAACCACATCATTATTCCATCCAAAAATTGGTGAAATGGGCTTACCTCACCCAAAAACGAAATGGATTTTCAAGGCAGAGGGGGGCTACACGAAAATGAGAAGGAGAAGAGAGGAAGAACTTCAAGTTTCCAAGTTCTCTTCAAACGAAAATAGAGGGAATGGAGATGACACCACCTTAGCTACGGTTTTGGAAGAAGAAGAGAAGGGAAAATGGAGAAGGAAATAAGAGGAGAAAAAGGAGAATGTGTTTTTTCCCAAAGTGCTCAGCAAACAAACGTGAAAAGGAAGGGAAAAATATGAGTTTTGGCTTTAATTTTAACCCTTCATTAAAAGGTTCATCGTTTTATGGCAAACAGGATCTTTATTCGGGCTCAATAATTTATCTGAAAATTATTCTGAATATATTTTCGGACTCCCAATATTATTCTCAATAGCCCTGACCAATATCATCCTAATCGAAGATACTTGGTCCGACACCCACATCTCAACCGGGCTTATTTTCAGCTTATCCGGTCTCAATAAATCACCAACAGTCCCCAAAATCTTTAATTATTTCTAATGTTTTGGGACATTAAGTAATTCACATTCAATTATTCAATATTTATTTCCTTAATTAATCCTTTATTTTAAAATTTGGGATGTTACAAAACAAATAATCTGAGTCCTCTTTGAGTTGGGGGAACTTTGACAATAAAGGCGGTACTGGAAGCTTTTGATAGGAAACAAACAACCAAAGGGTGTTGCCAAAGACTTTGATAGGACATTCAGGGTAATACTACTGACTTTTTGATATAGAATGGGGGATCTAGCTATCTTTCTTCAAAAAGACCAATGAACGCAAATTCAGAAGCATGGAAAGGTAGAAGATGGATTTGGAAGGTTAATGGTGGAAATGGAATGGATTGGATAGGTGTAAAAGGGTTGGACGACACCTTGGAGAAGGATAAGTCCTACTCGTCACTCTAGGGGGATGAGAGCCTAGAGATAAGAGCTTGCTAGAAAGGAAAACTCACTCTAGCCTAAAGGAGAGACTAAGCACTCACAAATTCACAAAAATATGTATATTTCATTCAAAACTAATGGTGTGGAATACATGGAGAGGTAATCCTTATATAGGCAAGGTGGAGTGGTGGCCAAGCTAGGCAACTTGGGCTTCTCACTCTTCCTTAGGCCCAAAATCAACTAAACTAGGAAATATGGCCAACTACAAGGCCCAAAATGATGTACAAGGCCTAAAAGTGACCCAAAAATAAACCTAAACTATTTTGAGTACAACTAAAATTATTTATAAACTATGCCCTCATCATACTCTCCCTCTTAAAAAAAAGATTTATCCTCAAATCCTATAAAAGAAAAGAGAGTAATGAGTTGAAAAATAAAGGAAACTAAAAGGTACAAGAAATAAGGTAGGGTATTGACCACCAAGATCAAACACAAACCTTTTTATTTTTGAAAGGATGATATAAGAAATATCAGTAAAGAACACAATCAAAAGTTCCCATAAGAACGCACATGTGAAACTATGGATACCTCTATGATAGGTAATCATGCTACTATCTAAAGGCAATAAAATGAAAATATGAGTAGATATAGTTATATGATCATGTGAGATATAGAAAAATATTGACTTATTCTCAAAAAGATGGATTATCTTAAAGGGGTCATAGTGGGTAATGACATCTAAAGTTGGTACTAAAGTGTGCATGTCATGCAATGTTGCCAACAATTCTCTATATAAACCTTTATGAAAATAAATCATATCAACATGATCATAGATAAGATGTGAAAAATGCAATGAAATTGACATGTTAATTGATGGACAAAATGTTAATCTTATAAAAATTATACTATGCAACATGATAACATATGAAATGACTCTTGGAAAAGACAATTCAAAAGAGTAAATACATATGCTAATCCTATAAGATCCTATAATGATTGTATATATGCTAGAACTAATTCTAAGACAACTATGAATAATGATTGACCAATTCTCTTTACTAGGGACATGAGAAAATGGGTATGATTCTTCTATACTTCTAAGATCGTCCTGAGGCTTAACACTAATGATGGGTAGAGGCAAATTATCATTAATGCTAGATAAACTATCACTAATGATTGGAATGGACAAACTGTTATTGGACATATGAGTAGGTAAACTATGATCAAGGTGATTCTCTATTGAAACACTAAGGTTACTTAAAGATAAGTTATTATTCTCTACCTTATGTTCTCTATTTTTATTCTCCACCTTATGTTCTCTATTGAACATAAGGTGGAGAATAAAAATAGTGAGACTTTATGCCTGATGTTTTCTACTAGGGGTAAGGTAGCCCAGAGTATATGTCCGAGGCTTTGATAATGCTCTGATGTCTTTTTTTTTTAGGAATTAGGTTGCCTAGGCTGTGTACCTGAGGCTTTCGACAGAAGGTGACCGTTTAGGGGTATTGCCCTAACATTTACCTTTGAAAATTAATAGCCTAGGGATGGATACCTGAAGCTTTGAAAGAAAATAAATGACACAAGGGATTGCCCCGACGTGTTTTGATCACATGACATAGCCTAGTAATGGGTACCTGAAGCTTTGAAAGAAAATAAATGACATGTGTTTTTATCACACGACATAGGCTAGGAATGGGTACCTGAAGCTTTGAAAGAAAATAAATGACACATGTTTTGATCATACAACATAGCCTAGGAATGGGTACCTGAAGCTTTGAAAGAAAATAAATGACACGTGTTTTGATCACACCACATAGCCTAGGAATGGGTACTTGAAGCTTTGAAGAAAAATAAATAACATAGGGGATTAATCTGACGTGTTTTGATCACATGACATAGCCTAGGAATGGGTATCTGAAGCTTTGAAGAAAAATAAATGACACAGGGGATTACTCAAACGTGTTTTGATCACACGACATAGCCTAGGAATGGGTACCTAAAGCTTTGAAGAAAAATAAATGACACAGGGGTGGCTTGACATTTTGAGTAGCCTAGGAATGGATACCTGAGGCTTGGACATGAGGTAAGACTTAGGGAAATATCCCTGCCACTGTGACTTACGGTGGAGGATAGGTTTTTTAACTTTTGCAAGAGGAAATTGAATGATATGAAACTTGAAATTTATACTCAAGAAGAATGTGTTCTTACAGTTGAGAATTTTTTGAAGGACTGGGATTCAAAAGAGACAGACTTTTTAGTCTTATGACCCACTGGGAATTTCAAGTGAACACAAGGATTCTTACCCTAAACATTTATCTTAGCCAATCACCTTCACTGGATTTATTGATTTTGACTCTTCCTGGGGAACATTTGTTCATGTTATAGGCTGTCAGCTCGAGCAAATATGAGAATATTGTTTAACTGACTTTCTTGTAGCATGTTCGACCATATTTGAATCTTTTAAGAACTTTGGGAAAAGAAACTGGGGGCATGTCTCAATCCTGCATGGAAAATAATCAAGTGGAAAACTAAAGATTAATGATCTCGTTTCCCTAGGTGACACTCGTGATCTTCATAGGAATCCATATGACTCATGGCAGAGCGAAATATCTTCAACTAACAACCACTATATACTTAAGGAGTCTCAAGTTTCCCAAGATTAAAGTCACTTTGATCCACTTATATGTCTTCTGTTATTATTATTATTTTACTTATTTCATTTGAAAATGTTTCCCATCAATTAAATGATCCAGCAAAATACCTATAAAGGAAGAAATATTACGAGATTATGACAAAAACAAAAGTATTATTTGGTGGAATTCTACACATTTTTTTTACAAGTTTCACATCATGATTCAAATTTACAAAGGACATCAGTATCTGCTTTGACATCTGTACTACTCTTGAAATTTGAATTTTCCTCATCAGGTATAATACTTCTTAACAGCATCTGAATTTTCACTGGGAAAGGTAAGTCATCACCATCCATATTGGTCAAAATCAGAGATCCTCCTGAAAAGGCCTTCTTGACTATGAATGATCCCTAGTAATTGGGCCTCTATTTCCCCGATTGTCAGTCTGATTTGGTAAAATCTTCTTCAAGACTAGTTCTCCTTCTTGAAATGACAAGGGTGTACTTTCTTTTCGTATGCTTTCTTCATACGTCTCTGATATAATTTCCTGTAACAAAGAGCACTTAACCTTTTTCCTTCTATCAAGTTTAACTGGTCATACCGAGATTGTACCCATTCGGCTTCCTCTAATTTGGCATCCATGATCACTTTCAAAGATGGGATTTTCACTTTAATTGGTAGTACCGCCTCCATTCCATACACCAAAGAAAATGGTGTTGCCCCTGTCGAAGTTCAAACAGAAGTGCGGTATCCATGTAAAGCAAAAGGAAGTAATTCACTCCAGTCCTGGTAAGTTTCAACCATCTTCTGTATAATTTTCTTTATATTCTTGTTGGAAGCTTCAACCACTCCATTCATCTTTGGCCTATATGGAGATGAAATAAAGTGCTTGATTTTGAAATCTTCGTAGAGCTCCCTCATCATTTTGTTATTTAAGTTTGTACCATTATCAGTTATGATTTGACTTGGCAAACCATATCTGCATATTAATTCTTTCTTGACAAACTTGACTATGAAAGTTTTGGTTACATTGGCATAAGAAGCTGCTTCCACCTACTTTGTGAAGTAGTCAATGGCAACTAAAATAAACTGATGCCCATTTGATGCTTTTGGTTCAATGGGACCAATAACATCGATGCCCCACATTGTAAAGGGCCAGGGGGCTGCTAGGACATTGAGGGATGATGAGGGTACATGGATATTACATTTATGGCATTTCCTGACATAGTTGAAATAGTCTATCTCCATAATCATCCAGTAATATCCAGCCTTTAATATTTTCCTTGCTATTGAATGCCCGTTCGCATGAGTTCCAAAAGATCCTTCATGAACACTCCTTATAATTTCATTAGCTTCTGTGGCATCAACACATTTGAGGAGTATTGAATCATGATTTCTTTTATATAGTACATCCCCATTCAGAAAGAACCCCATAGCCAAACGTCTTAGAGTTCTCTTATCATTTTCAGAAGCATTTAATGGATACTCTTGACTTTGAATGTATCTCTTGATATCATAAAACTAAGGCTTTCCATCTGGTTCATCTTTAATCACATGGAAATACGCAGGTCTGGAACATCTTTCTACCTCAATAAGGGGCATATCACATTCTCTACTCACGTTGAACATGGAAGCCAACGTGGCCAAAGCATCAGCCAACTGATTATCATCCAGAGGGATATGATGGAAAGAGACTTCATTAAACCCTTTGATTAGCTCCATGATGTGAGCTTGATAAGGAATCAATTTGTTGTCCCTAGTATCCTATTCTTCCTTCAACTAGTGAATCACTAAAGCAGAATCTCCATATATTGGTAGAGATTTCACTTTTCCTTCCAGTGCTTCCTGAATTCCCAAAACACAAGCTTCATATTCTGCAATATTATTAGTGCAATCAAAGTAGAGTCTAGTAATGAATGGGAAAAGTTTATCATCTGGTGAGACTAGAATGACTCCAATCCCATGCCTTAATGCATTTGATGCCCCATTGAACATCAAAATCCAGGTTTCTTTTCGAGACTTTTTCTCTCCTGACAACATCATGATGTCCTCATCAGGGAATTCAAATGGCATAGGTTGGTAATCATTCAAGGGATGGTGTGCCAAGTGATCAGCTAAAGAACTCCCTTTTATAGCCTTCTAGGTGACATATTTGACATCATACTTAGTCAAAAGAACCTGCCAATAAGCTATTCTTCTCGTCAGAGCTAGTTTTTCAAAGATGTACTTAATTTGATCCACCTTAGATATCAACCAAGTAGTATAAGACGACATATATTGCCTTAGGCGACGAGCGGCCCATGCTAATGCACAACAAGTTTATTCCACAGTGGAATATCATGCTTCACGTTTAGTGAACTTTTTGCTCAAATAGTAAATAGTATGCTCTTTTCTCCTAGACTCATCATGTTGTCCCAGCACAGAACCCATAGATTCATCTATCACTATCAAATACAACAGGAGTGGTCTTCTGGGAGTTGGAGGAACCAAGATCAATGGGGATTGTAAGTATTGCTTTATTTTGTCAAAGGCCTCTTGGCAGTCATCATTCCATTGTGCTGGTTGATTTTTACGAAGCAATTTAAAGATTGGATTACATACAGCCGTTAGTTAAGAAATGAAATGAGCTATGTAATTCAATCTTCCAAGGAATCCTCATACTTCTTTTTCACTTCTAGGAGCAGACATTTCTATGATCGCCTTTATTTTATCAGGGTCTACTTCAATCCCTCTTTCATTGACTATGAACCCGAGTAACTTTCCAGATCTAGCACCAAAAGTGCATTTGGCCGGATTCAATATGAGTTTAAACTTTCTAAGACGTTCAAAAAGATTTCTTAAATCATTGGTGTGGCCTTCTATTGTTTTAGATTTGGCAATTATGTCATCCATATAAACCTCTATCTCTTTATGCATCATATCATGAAACAAGGTTACCATAGCTCTTTGATATGTTGCCTCGGCATTCTTTAGACCAAAGGACATCACTTTATAACAAAAGGTTCCCCATAAAGTGATAAATGTTGTTTTCTCCATGTCCTCGGGTGCCATCTTAATCTGATTATATCCAGAAAATCCATCCATGAATGAGAAGATAGAGTGTTGAGCTGTGTTGTCAACCAAAATATCAATATGTGGTAGTGGGAAATCATCTTTGGGGCTAGCCCTATTTAGATCTCGATAGTCTACACACATTCGTACTTTCCCATCTTTCTTAGGAACTGGGACAATGTTGGCTATTCATTGAGGATATTTTGTAACAGCTAGAAAACCTGCATCAAACTGTTTTGTGACCTCTTCTTTTATCTTTAAAAGCATCTCAGGTTTTATCCTTCTCAGCTTCTGTTTTACAGGAAGGCATTCTAGTTTTAATGGTAACTTATGCTCAACAATACTAGCATCCAATCTCGGTATGTCTTGGTATGACCAGGCAAACACATCATTAAATTTAATTAACATCTCTATCAGAATTTTCCTTTGCTTGATGCTTAGAGAAGTACCAATCTTGAGTTCCCTTTTATTTTCTTCACTCCCCAAATTTATGACTTCAACGATTTCTAGATAGGGAGAAATTTCTTTAGCTTCCTGATCTAGCAATCTTAATAATTCAGGTGATGGTTCATTATATTCTTCATCCTCTCCATTTGAATATTCAAAATCATGATACGAAAATGTAATTTTTTCATTCATTGAGGGGTTAGTTTCAGATCTGTAATTTATTTAATGTAAAAGGGAATAAGAAAATGGTTATTAGGTTATTTGTAAGAAAATAGACAAGAATCCTTAATGTGTATTTACTTGGATCATTATAATTGATAAAGAAACTTTTTATTGAAAAGAAAGGCCATAAGGCTTTGAACATAGTTAAAGGATCAAAGATCACAGAGTAATAAATTACATGTAACTGATCTCGGGAAACTCGATGGCCTCCCAATTACATAGAATGATGTCTGATGAACAAGGGTGAACATGACTTTCTTTTCCAAGAAAATCATTGCTGACTACTTCAACTTGATCAGGAGATGTCAAGCCCGCACTTTTGAAACTTCTGTAGAGGTCACAAACGGGTGATCCTGCAGTTTGGGGTTCTCAATTTTCTAAACGATCCATCTGTTTTTCCTTCTTTTCTTCAGTGACCCTTCTTTTCTCCGTTGGAGATGGGTAGGATCCTAACCTAAATCCATCCTTGTTTTCTTTAAGTTACACAGGCTCTATTCATCTACCCAAATTCTTTCCAAGTCCCTTTCCTGGCTCATATCCGGCCTTCATCATCATTTTTACCATCATTAGGGATACCTTAGGTAATTAAGCTATTGTCACCTTCTCACCTACATAGGTGGTATGGGCAACTTCCAAAGATTGGAAAGAAGTTTCCAAACTTTCTTTAGCAACCTCTATATAGGGAGTGGGCATAGGCTTACTGATTAAGAAATCCTCTTCACCAGAAACTATAACCAACTTATTATTTATAATGAATTTCAGCTTTTGGTGAAAAGTAGATAGAACAACCCCAGTAGTGTGGATCCAAGGTCTACCCAATAGACAACTGTATGCAGGAATGATGTCCATTACTTGAAATAGGACATTAAAAGTGCATGGTCCAACCTGAATAGGAATCTCGATGTCTCCTATAACCTCCCTTCTTGTATCGTCAAAAGCCCTCACTACCATGGTATTGGGTTTCATATGTGTTCCGTCAAAAACCCTCATTACCAAGTTATGTGAGAGTTATCTTGGGCATTATGTTTAGAGAAGAGCCATTATCGATGAGTACTTTTGCGAAGATGTAATCTCGGTATTTAACAGAGATATGCATAGCTCTATTGTGACCTCTTCCCTCAGGGGGCATTTCCTCATTAATGAAAGTTAAATAATCATTAGCTGTAATTTGATTACCTATTCCCCCAAATTTCTCAGGAGAAATATCTTGAGTCACATGAGCCTTGCTTAAGACTTTCATTAACATTTCACGATGTGGTTTTGAATCAAGCAATAGCGACAGAAGAGATATCTTAGCAATGGTACAATTTAGTTGGTCAACTATCTGGTAGTTGCTTTATTTGATGAACTTCAAAAATTCATAAGCTTCTCCATATATTACCTCTTGGGAAGGGTCTTGTTCTTTGTTCTTCCCTAGGTTATTCCTCCCTGTTGTTGGTTCAGGTTCTTTCCTTAATTCTTTCAGAGTAAAAATCTGACCGCTCCTAGTTACTCCACTTACCCTAGAAATATTCATAATTGAAGAAGATGGGTCACTAGTCGGGGGATGAGTGATCACCTCCGCTTTGTATTTCTATGGTACCGCATGAATATCTTTGAAAGTAAAGGGAGCTGGCACTCGAACTATCATTGACTGGTGACTTGCAACTTGTTCGGTCAGAGGTTCCTTAGTGTAATAGACCACCAAAGGAACGAGGGTGACTGAGCTTACTGAACCTGTACCATGTTGTCCATGGATCATGTTGATATCATCACAAGGGCGACGATAAACTTATACCAGATGTATGTCAAGTAATTTTTGGAGAATTTTAGTCAACTTTGCATCAACGGTTATCTAATTATGAACGTCCTCATTAGAACTCCGAGTTTCAGATATTAATCATTTCTTCAAAAACTCCTTATAGATCCATGGGAGAGGAGTTTTGATATCTGAAATATTCCTAACACAATCATTTCCCAAATCATGTGTTATTGCATTTACCCCAGCATTTCCATGATTAGGCAAAGGATTGCTAGTCACATTTGGGGTGCCTTCTTCAAAATTCAACCATTTGGCCTTTATCAAATCACGTGCTTTAAACTTTAAGGCAATGCAATTTTCTGTACAATACCCTAAGCCCCAGCATGATAATCATATTTTACATCAGGATTATACCCCTTAGGATATGGTGGCCCTACGGGTTTTAGGAGACATTGTATGACAAGAGAACTTTTGAGAAGATGAGGCAAAAGTTTAGTATATTTCATGAGAATTGGATCGAATTGGACAGAATGACTGTCATTGTTTGGCTTTTTTGTGAAGGATTTAGGTAGGAATTTTACGTGTATTGTTGGGTAGGAGGTAGTGGTGTGTTCCTAAAATTATGGATAGGTGGGGGTCTGTATGATTGAGGCTGGGAAAATGGATTTCTAGAAGCAGCAGCTATATACTGGTAAGGCCCATATGGTGGATAGTGAGGCTGGAAAAGGTAAGGGGAAGGATGGAACATTTTCTGATTACGTTGACCTTGCTTGCCCATTACAGCATTTGCTTCTTCACCCTCTCTTCTCCCTGCCCCTGTCATAGGTCTTCCTATTGACGATAAACTTTGGACAACTTTTCCAGTCCTCAAACCACTTTCAATTCTTTCTCCTATTACCACCATATCGGAAAAACTTAATGACACACTCCCAAGCATCATTTCATAGAAAGGTGCTTGAAGACTATCAATGAACATTGCCATTATCTCTTTCTCTATCAGGGGTGGTTCAACTTGTGCATCCATTTCCCTCCATCGTTGAGCATATTCTTTAAAGAACTCAGTATTCCTATTAGACATGTTTTGAAGCTATAGCTGGTCTGGTGCCATGTCCATGTTGTATTTGTACTGCTTTAAGAAGGCATCGGCTAGATCCTTCCAACAACGAATACGAGTGCGTTCAAGGTGAGTGTACAAGCTCAACGCTGCCCCAACAAGGCTATCTTGAAAAAAATGGATCAGTAACTTTTCATCATAAGTATATGTAGCCATCTTTCAAAAATAAATGGTTAAATGGTTACGAGGATAAGTAGTTCCTTTGTATTTATCAAATTTTGGCAACTTGAATATATGAGGAATTACCACATCTGGGACTAGGCATAATTCAGAAACATTTGTTATACCCAAACCACTTCCTCCTTCTACTGCACGTAACCTTTCTTCCAATATTTCCATTTGCCCTTTTGACAAAGGCGCTGCTGGCTGATCATGATTTGATGGAGGGACATGAGCTTTGTATAACAAGTTTTATAAAACACTAGCCTGTGGCATTGGGCGACCATAAAAGAAATATGGTAGGGTTGTTTGTGGGTTTGGTTGTGTGGCATCACTTGGAATCTGGTGGTTTTATGGTGGAATTGTATTATGTGCGGTGACATTGGGTGGAGCCTGAGTGTTTTGGGGAACAATTGTTGATTGGGTGAAATTTGGAGGGTTAGATGTCAGTGGATTGGGAATTTGTTGAGCAGCAGAAGGATTTTCTTGATTAGGATTAGGATACATGGTGTAATATCCTTGAGGTAGGCTATATGGAGGCTAGACATATGTTTGCTGAACATTCCCGTCTTAGGAAACAAAAGGTGGCAATGGCATACCATAAGGTTGGTGTGGGACGAATGGAGTCTCAGTGACTGGAGCAGGATCACTTAGGAGTATAGTCAAGGGTATGGGGCTTCCTTCTTGGGCTTGAACCTAAGGAGTAGATGTTTGATCCCCATTTCCTGCAGAGGATCCCCATTTCCTGTAGAGGATCCCTATTTACTGTAAAGGATCCCCTTTCTATACCTCTTTTTTCTAGGAGCTTAAGTATTTCTGCCATTTGTTCCTTGATTTGGCCAAGCTCATTCCTCATATCTTCAACCGAGCATTCCGGCTCTGCCATGAGTCTTGTTTATAGTCGGGTTTGATATGGATGCTTCAGGCCCTTTCTCCCTATGATGTTTATTAAAGAAGAAACTTAGTACAAAAATAAATATGGTTAAGGCAAAAAAATGAAAAGTACAAGCATGAAGAAGTATCATTAGGTGATCATAAATTTCGACAAGTTTCATGGAAATTATTCCTTAGAACGTCTTGTTCAAAAGTACTAAATTAAGAGAATAGAAATTAGCATGAGATCCTTTTATTATTGAAAATACAACATTTTATTACAAACAAGGTCAGTTTTCCCTTGCTTTTTCAATCATTGCCCTTATTTTCTCAAGTTGTCTTTTGTAATATTAAATAAAGATTGAAATCTATTCTGGCGTGCCGAGTGGATTTACCATTGCTTCCGCCTTTTTTAATAAATAGGGGATATCTTCAAGCGTTCCATTGGCTAAACTAGCTAACTCAGCAAAATGCCTCATCCAAGAATGGACCAAATCATCCATTTCTGCCACATCATTTTTTATCACTTGCACTATCTCTTGGTACCTTTCCTTATCATCCATGGCCTGCCACTTTTCCAAATTGATCTCTCGCTCACAAGCATTCATGACATCATTAACTTGTTGTTCTATTCTGTTAATTTGTGCTTTCATGAGATCTTTTTGAGTTTGAGCTTCTTCTTTGGTTTTTACCAATATCTCCCTTAATCATCCCTTATCTGCCATGATGACATCCCTCTGCCTGGCTTTAGTTTTCAACTGAGCATTTGCCACTCGAAGACATTGAACAAGCTGCGTGTATCCTTCCTCAATTCTCCACCTCTTGTTGACATCTTCAAAAGCATGTTCAACTTCACAGATTTTTCTTTTAGAGATGCACATTCTTGTTGAGCTTTAATCAATTCATCCTCCAAGACTTTGTTTTTCTCCACCAGGGCTGCTAGTTTAGCTTTTAAATCCTTGACCTCTTCACTCTTATGAGGAGTTTGGATGGGAAAAACATCACTTACAGAAATGCTAGGATCTTTGAAAGGTAGCTTGATTATAGCAACTCTATTCAGAATCCATTGGTCATAGCTTTCTCTAACGGCATGACTTCGGACACCTAATTCTTTTCCTTTCTTATGAATCTTTATCCAAGCATCTGCGACATCTTTGATGATGACAACATTATTTTCACTTGTAAAATAATGGATGAAAGGAACTAGCAATTCTTCCTCTGGTGGTTGACGCTGGGGGTAAGCGAGTTGTCACTTTGCAATGACTGGATTATAGTTAATACACCCTTGAGTTCCCATAAGAGGCACATTTGGAAACTTCCCGTATCGATAGATAATGCAATCTACCTTCATCCATTGAGAGTACCACCTGATTCTTTCCGCAGACATCCCAGCTAAATGGCTTGCCCATTCACGACTACTTTTCTTGGTTAACTGACACATCCTTAGATTTGAGATAGGATATTCAACTTTGCCCACTTGACTAAAGAAATGTGATGCAAGCCATACATATAACGCAGGTAAGCAACAAATGATCTTTTTCCCATTTCGAGTATGGCAAAAATCCATCGTGTAATATACATCGGCTAGGATAACGGTGATAGGATTTTCTCCTCTGAGCTTTCGAGAAAGAAAAATATCAATTGCCTTGTAATCAATATAATTATCAAGGCTAGGAAACAAAACCACATAGTAAATAGTCAGTACCAATGTAGCCATGAATGCATCCTAATCTTCTATTGTCGCCAAGTTATGCAATTGTTGATCAAAAAATCCTTGTGTAAACCCCGGGACTTGATTTCTGTTCAACTGTGCCCCTTTTAACACTCCAGGATCTAGCTTAAGGATGCAAGCTATTACGAAGATAGATGCTTGATGCTCAATTCGACGATAAGGTTTTTGATTTTCCAATGGTAAACCCAATATTTGCTCAAACTCTTCTAGTGCAGGAGCTAACTGAAAATCTTTAAAAGTAAAACATCACAAAGGAGGATCATAAAATTGTTCTAGAGCAGTGATTCCCTCTGTCTGTACCTCGACCTCTAAGTTCAAGATTTTCCCATATGTTCTTGCAAAAGTCATCTTCTGTGTAAGGCTCAACTTCTTTCCCTATGCTTGAAATTTAAGAGTATTAACCTTTCTGACCTTGAGGTGTAACAATTTTCTTAAACCTTGTGTTTTAATTGTATCTTTACCAAGTTTTATGTTAATTTCCATTTCCATGTTGATACTTATCAAAGTTTAATTTTCTTGTACAATAAAATAATGTAAAGTCAGATCATCAACTTGTAAACTATATTTTTTGTGAAATATTTTTTTAATAAAATGATGAATAACTTGACAATTTATTTGCAGGAATGAGTAAAAAGTAAAGTGAATGATTTCCCTATGTTGTCTTAAGCCAAGTTTTTTCCAAAAAGACCATCTAATGGGTTCTAAGGTTTTTTAATGTGATTCCTTACTAATGGTTGTTCTTCTTGTTTCTAAAAGGCCACCAAAGCTAAGATTCTATTTATGAGCTGATCACAACAGTAAGGGTTCCTACGTGGTGTGGGCATCATAAATAGAATCATACTTTGGCTGAGATTTACACGCGAATCAAGATGGAAACAAATGCCCCTGATAACATCGCTAATAATCTCTCCTAACTTATGTCTTTTGTGTGGCTCGGGTATAGGGTCCCTTCTCAATAGTGTGTGCAATAATGTGAGTGCTATGTGTGTGGGGGCATTCATACTTGAATTTTTTCCCATTCTGCATAACGAACAAACACAAGACAAAATAAATATTACATGTCTTCTACCCTATGATTCTAAATTAAGCAATAAAGAAGTAGGAAAAATACAAATAGAATAAATAGAAAATTAATTAAACAATGAGAATAATAACAAATAAATAAATAAGATGAAATAACTAGTAATCAATAAAAATATACAAGATCAATTTAATGGGCTTGACTCTCAAAAGTCCCCAGTGGAGTCGCCAACTGTCGCGACCGGGTCCCAGGTCATGACGTGGACTGGGAGAATGCAATAAAAGAATGGTATCCGTATTGGAACAAGGACCTTGGGAGGCCTAAAAAAACTAAAGGGTTCAGGGAGTCGCCACTAATATTTATTAAGGAAATATTAGGAAAACCTTTAAACGACACTAGTTTTTAAAATAAGATTCTGTTTGGTCCAGGAGTCAAATTATAGGTGAGGAAGGTATGAGCACCCCACACTGTCCGTTCTAAAACGGTTACTCAAATTGATCGTGTATAATTTAATAGATGATTATTAAATATTTCATCCTTCATAAAAATACAACAATGATAGAGGGTATTTACAGATAATATTCACTTGAACAAAATGATAATAAGAACATTTAAAAAAATTAAATAATAGGACGTACCTTCTGATTTTTCATTTTTTAAGTTTCAAGGAAAAACAAACAAGTGATTAAAAGATAGTAAAATAAACTAAAAATAAAAACAATAAGACGTCTCATCTAAATTATTTTTACTCTTTGAGTTTGAAAGGAAATACACAGATAAGTGCTTAAAAAACAGCTAAAAATTATAAGACATCTCGTCTCAATTATTTTTTTATTAAAAGATAATTCATTGATTTTTACTGAGAAATACATGGTTCGCAAAAGTTTTTCAATAAATAAATGAAAAGGCATAAATAGATAAACATAAGAAGGAAAAATAGAATTAAATACATCCAAATGAAAAAAATACATATATACTTAACAAAGTGAATTTTATTCAATCATTTTTAGAAAATAAGATTAACAAGGTGTCTCGTCCAAATTAATCTCATTTTAAACTTAAAAGAAAGATAAATAGATAAATAAAAAGGTAAGAGGGGAAAAGATAAAATTAATGATAATAAATAAATAATCACCTATAAAAATACTTAAGAAATATATAATGATAGACAAATGATTATGTAAAAGATAACTACAAAATTATTGAGAAAAAAAAGAATTGCAGAAAATTAAAGTGCAGAAAAATAAAGTGTAGAAAAATAAATAAACAAAATGAATGTGTAGAAGAATAAATAAATAAAAATAAAAATGTATAAAAATAAATAAATAAAAAATAAAAGTGTAGAAAAATAAATAAATAAAAATAAAAGTATAGAAAAATAAATAAAGAAACCTAAAAGTGCATAAAATAAATAAATAAACAAATAACTACAGAAAAATAAAAGTGTAGAAAAATAAATAAATAGACAAATAACTGCGGAAAAATAAAGTGCGGAAAAATAAAGTACAGAAAAATAAATAAATAAAAATAAAAGTACATAAAAATAAATAAATAAAAATAAAAGTACAGAAAAATAAATAAATAAAAATAAAAGTGTAGAAAATAAATAAAGAAAATTAAAAGTGCAGAAAATAAATAAATAAACAAATAACTACAAAAAATAAAGTGCAAAAAAATAAAATTCTGAAAAATAAATAAACAAAAATAAATGGAATGGAATATGATGTCACAACATAATTTCACAACATAAAATAAATAATGATAATAATGATAACAAAGGTCAAATAAAATATACGAAATAAAAGAACTAAAAAGAAAAAAAATAAAATTATGATCCTAACCATGACAATCAAATTATAAATAAAATTCCACCAGGGAAAATTGCAATATTAATAAAATAAACATATACTAAAGAAATAAATAAATATTCTCGTATTTATTAAAAATACCTTAGTACAAAAACAATTAAAGAGGAACTAGAACAGAATTCGGAAGATCGATTTTGTGTAGATTTCCCTTGCTTTTGGCTTCGTTTGGACTCGATTTAAGGGTGTTTGGACACCAGTTACAAAACTCTTACAGTAATTTTAGTCACAAAACTCATATACTAAAACATAATAGAGTAACACACACACACACACTTTCCTAACCATATTTCCATACCTCTATTTTTGAAAACAAACTTTTCTAAAAAATCACACAAGAATATATCACTCTTTTCTCTCCTCCTCCTTCTCCTTTTTTTCATTTGCATCATCCTCTATTTATAGAGAAAAATTGGCCTTCGATCCCTCATCACATGCTATCACTTTCCTACCTTTTCAATTTGTCCAAATTTGAAGAAACTCAGGCTAAAGGCAAGGACCAATTCTTAACTGAAGGTTCTGAAGGCATTTACCGAGTAAAAGGTTGAATTTATGTACCTAATTCGGGTGATTTACGACAATCGGTACTTGATGAAGCACATAGGAGTATGTTAAGTATCCATCCGGGTGCTACCAAGATGTATCATGATTTGAAATTGTATTTCTGGTGGCCCGAAATGAAGAAAGATGTAGTTGACTACGTGGCTCATTGTATAATCTGTCAGAAAGCGAAGGTTGAACATCAGAAACCGTCCGGTGGTTTACAACCTTTAGAGATTCCCGTGTGGAAATGGGATGCTATTACTATGGATTTTGTAATGGGATTACCCAGGACTCGGAGTGGTCATGATGCTATCTAGGTTATTGTGGACCGATTGACGAAGTCTGCACACTTCTTGCCGATTAATATGAGTTACCCCTTGCAGAGACTAGCACAGTTGTATATTAGTGAGATAGTCTGACTGCATGGTGTTCCATCTTCAATTGTGTCGGATAGAGATCTGAGGTTTACTTCCCGATTTTGGGGAAGTTTGCATCAGGAGTTAGGTTTGAAGCTTCGATTGAGTTCGGCCTATCATCCTCAGACAGATGGGCAGTTCGAGCGTACTATCCAGAGTTTAGAGGACTTGTTGAGGTCCTGTGTGCTAGATCATGGTGGTGGCTGGGAGCAATACCTTCCACTGATCGAATTTACTTATAATAATAGTTACCATAGTAGCATAGGTATGGCTCCATATGAGGCTTTATATGGCAGGAAATGCCGAACACCTCTTTGCTGGTCGGAATCAGGTGAGAGCTTAATGTTAGGACCTGAGATTGTGCAGCAGACCTCCGAGCAAATTCAAATGATCAAAGATAAAATGAAAGCATCCCAGGATCGTCAGAAGAGTTATCATGATAAGCAGACAAAACCGATTGAATTTCAGGTCGGTGACAGAGTCTTTCTGAAAGTTTTTCCTAGTAAAGGCATTGGGAGAGCTTTGAAAAGCAAGAAATTGAGCCCGAGATATATTGGTCGTATGAAATATTGAAGAGAGTCGGCCCTGTTGCTTATCAGATAATATTGCCTTCTCATCTGTCAAATTTGCATAGTGTATTCCATGTTTCTCAACTGAGAAAGTATTTGTCGGATCCTACCCATGAGATGCTTGATGATGATATTGAAATCCGAGAAAACCTGACCACTATAGCCGAGCCCACTGGTATAGTGGACCGATTGGTAAAACACTTGAGAAGCAAGAATGTCCAGCTGGTCAAGGTTGCATGGCAGCAAGATCAGTGTATTATGCATACTTGGGAATGTGAAGACGCTTTGAGGCAACAATATCCCGAGTTATTTCATTAATGTATGTCTTTATGTTTAAATTTTGAGGACAAAATTTTTGTAGGAGGGGAGAAATGTAACATCCTAAATTTTAGAATGTTAGAAAATAATTTATTAAGGATTAATGGAGAATTTCTGAATGAAATTCTGAGTGAATAATGTCTGAGATAAGACATTCCGAGTGAAAAATGGATATGATTCCGAGTGAAGTAAGACCGAGAAAACTACTTCCAAGTGAAGTTAAGATGTTTCGGAGTGAAACATTATTGAGAGAATCATTTCTGAGTTAAGAAAGACTGTGTCCAAATGAGACACTTTTGAGTGAGGTAAATCCGAGTGAAACGTCTCCGAGTGAAACGTTTCCGAATGGATCTTTTCCGAGAGAAGTACTTCTGAATGAAGGAAAGCTTTGATTTCGAATAAGTACTTCTCGAGCCGAGATATTTTCGAGTGGTGAATTCCCGAGTGGGGAATTTTTGAGTTGCGTGCGACACTTCCGAGTGGGTTGTCACCGAGTGAGACGTTTCCAAATGGAATAGCGTCGAGATATTTCCAATTTCTGAGTGGTATGGCACCGATTGGGACATACCGAGTGAGTCTTTTCCAGGGAGACTACTTCTGGACAGAGAAAGACTTTAACTTTGAATGAGTACGTTTATAAGTGAATAGTTTCCGAGGGAAGAAAATATCCGAGTGGTGAATTCATTTAATTCGTGCTCGGGTCCATATTCAGAGTTGCTGAGAGTTTGTGCTCGGGTTCGTATTCGAGACTGTCCTCGACCCCGAGTGATCCTTTCGAGTGGAAAGATTTCCGAGAAAGGATTGAACTTCGGATTCCGAGTGATCTTTCAGTTGTAAAACTTCCGAGTGACGCAAGAGAAAGACTTTGACTCGGGTAGAGATATATCCGAGTGAGATATGTCTGAATGGGGTATTTTCAAATGAGACATTTCTAAATGGGTCATTTCCGAGGAAGGAAAGCTGAGTGTTTCATGTGGAAACCTCTCCGTGTGAATTTCCTCTGAGTGAAGTAAATCTGAACGGAAAGAGGCTCTGATGAATCTTTCTCGGAAAGAAGGATAAGCTCAAGATACTGAAACTGAGTCAGAACTGATAATTACTTCAGTCATTAATGCTCTTCCACATCACTCTATTCTTCTAAATTCTAGCAGATTCTCTTTTTGTCTTTTCTAAGCATGGGACCCTCTCTGATGTCCTGTCCTCTTTTCATTAAATATCTAGTTTCTTCCTTATCATTTAAAGATACGTGTAGTAGACTTCTTCATTTTGTTCACATCTCTTTTGCATGAACGATATATATATCAACTTCTACTATTGAATCAGTTTAGAAACTTTGAAAGTGTAAAACATCACTTCTATCCTTTTCTCTCCAATCTTTACTGGAAATTATCAAACAAAGAAGAAAATCAATCTTCATTTCTTCTCTTCATGAAGAAACTTTGGACTGGTTCAGATCTGCAAATTCCAGTCGGAATTCGTGAGCAGTGATTTGGATATAGCTTGAAAAGCTGCTGGAACTCCTTATTTCCAGGTAGGGGGAGCGTTTACATTTTAAATGCATGGTTTATGAACGGATTCGGGATATTATTATTATCTTCAATGATAAATCCTAAATATGTATGATATGTGTAATATATTATAATACATGATGTTTTCCGTTCATGTGAGTAGTATTAATATTGAATTTGGTATGAAAAATGAATTGTATGTGTGAATTTATGATTATTCCTATGCATGAGATGCAGTAGGAAATATGATATTGATATGTGATTGATGATGTTATGAATGTTATTCATGAAGTTTTCATGATGTACGAATGCATGAGATGCATTTGATAAGCATGGGATGCTTGTGTACTGAACAAATATGAAATATTATTATGGTTTCGAGGATTCCACAAAAGACCTTGGGTGGGACTCAAGGCAAACCTCTTGAGCGGGGCTCGGGGTTTAGCCCGTGGCACTACCGTTGTCGCTGGGAGTGATTGTGTCACGTGAGAGGGCAAACAGTTTGGTACCAGTAAAACGGCCGGATCAGCTGAGAGCTGAGTTATGGCTAAGAGCCAGTGTTGCAACACAAATTAAAAGAGTTAATAATGGATCCATTTGATTGAGCATATGAATGCATTGATATATGTTATTGTGAATAACATGATGATTTATGATGAGATTGTGTGATATGAGTTTGATTTATATGTAGTTATGAATTGGACATTTAATCCGATTCAATAACTATCATTTGACATGTTTATGCTCACCCCTATTATTGTTATTTTTACAGTGGATATAGGACGCAGCGATGACATATGAAGTCACTCAGCCTGCAGGGAGCATTATGTATATATATGTATAGTACATGATGTACATAGTTATTTTGTAGTAGCCTGGGCCGGCTCCTGTGCATACCGAGTTATTATATTTATTTGTATACTTAAATGGGTCGGTCGGCTGATGTAAAAATGATATTGTTATTATTATGTTAATCCAAATTCTATTTTAAATCTGAAATTTTTTTGCAAAAAATTTATTTGGATTATTGAAATTTAATTTTAAATTTAAGGACGTTATAGTACCATACTCGCTTAAGCGAGTTCACGTGGTCACGCTTGGGCGAGTTATGAAATACGCTTGAGCGAAAGGGGAAATTGGCATCATGTGCCATTCTCGCTTGAGCGAGCTTTGCTTGAGCGAGATCGTCCCAGAAGCATCAGGTCCTTATTTCGCTTAGGCGAGGCACGCTCGCTTGAGCGAAAATTGGACAGAACCTCACTGTCCAAATTTCGCTCGAGCGAGGCCAGGCCTGCCTGAGCGAAATCCTTTCAGAGCCGATTTTTCCCTCGTTCGCTTGAGCGAATTGCCATACACTGGCCATTTCTCCTGAGCAAAAATGGCCCAGTAACTCTCCGCCTCGCTCTTGCTCGGGCGAGGCCTCTCCCGCCTGAGCGAATTATGACTAATTGCCACATCCCTGTTATAAGAGGATCTCGCTTGAGCGAGTTTTGTAGGACAGCGAAAAACATGGAATTTCACATACAACTTGGCATACCAAATCTCATTTTATACCATTTTAGCCTGTACTAATGTATTAGATACATTTTATCATACATTTAAAAGTTCATTCAATTGTTTATACATATCAAGATCAATTCTCATTCCTTTAATGCATGATATTTAAATCATTTTTACATAAACTTCATAAAATACTACAAGTTATGAAACACACCATTCATTCATAGAATTTATCATCAACAAGCATCATAATTCATTATCATACATCATCTAGGTCATTAATGAAAATTGGCCATACATACCAAGGTCCAATTTTCGTACATGACCCTCAAAATCATCAAACTACAATCTAGATGGCAAAATAAGCATACATGTACACTATATGCTACACAAAAATCTAGGTTTGCCGGCCAAGGAATTTCCTCTATACCTATTTACCTCCTTCATCAAAATGTACTTCAAAAGATTCACTCCACCCATGAGTGCCCTGTATCACAAGTCTAAAAAGTAGACAACATGGGAGAGTGAGTCATATATTCCAAAAGAATTAATATGAATACCATGTGATCATGTGCATATGTATCACAACATGTATACTTTGCATTCACGCATATTTCATCATCAACTATCATCACATAATACAAACATCTTTGTAAATCAAGCAAGTATAAAATCATACACATGATCTAGTCCTTCAACAAATTGGGCTATTACACATCTCATCATTTTACTCAAATTATTACTTGGTATTCACATCTTTTATGTTGTCTTAATTCATTTTCTCACCCACAACACAACCATCATCACATCTCATCACCTTTGGCATACTTCCTTGCTATATGCAAATGCTCTTAAGCTAATGCATGTGTACAACGAATTATTTCAACAATTGTAGATCTGACTGTGGGAATAAACATCTATTATGGGATTCAAGTATGATTATCTAACCATACCCCTACTGCAGTAGTGAAATATGTACACTTATCATCTAATTGCATGCATTTCACCAATCTTTTACTGGTACCAAACCGCATCGCCCATTTTGCAACACCTGGTCATTTTCACCATGACCGCGGTAACACATATTCAACATATGGTGTTGCGGGCCAACCATGAGTCTTATCATGGCAGCTATGATCCCAAGGACCACCGGGGATTCCTGCTCATCAAGAGCCATCCCCTACAAGGGTCAACCACATGTGGCTCCCCGTAGCACAACATGGGCAGCTTCGTGACTTACACACCGAGTCACAGGGGAAATAACAAATCACTTGTGCACAGAGCCGCCCTCCCACTGGGCCAACCAGGGGAATCCCCTAAAATTCCAACACCAGCAGCTATGCGGTATGCCATGGATGCAAATGCCAATCATATACATTTCTCACTCTACGCATCCTAATCATGCCACTCATCAATCATCATTATCATTATCCCCAACATCACCACAAGGCTTTTAATGGATTTATTAATGTTGGTTATTGCCATTGGGTTAAGTTTTCGTGTGGCATTTTCAATAGTTCTCATTAACATAATTCAATTCCATCATCAAGCACAACGACATCAATCTTTCACTATCAATCAAGGTATGTTATTCATTCACACCCATTCTCAATCAAACATCAACTATATTCATTTCACATTTATGGTGAACATAAGTATAACATCATATTCAAGACACCACAATTATTCTAAATGCATCAATGCATGTTGCCAAAACACATCACCAACATCATACATAACATTACAATTCTTCATAACATTACAAGCAAGGAAAAACATACATATTGTCATATATGACAATCAAATACTATTCAATTCATGTATTTAGAACATAAAGACTCCTCTCCTACCTCAAGAGAAGAATTTCGATTGATACGACGTTCCTGCCTCGTCGTTCGGAATGGGTCCTACATTAATATACATATAAAATCATAATCAATCAACCATTATCATATTTACAATTTCATAACATGCATATGTGAACACCTCTTTTGGTCCGGTCCAAGTGGAATAAATCTTTTTATACTGAATTCCAATTCAGAATGGTCAAATCTGAATAGAATAACTCAAAAATGATCAGATCCGAACAAGATGACTATGATAGGAGCATTTCCGAGTGGAATATAGACCTGTTGGAGGCAAATCCGAGTGAAATGACTCAGATTGGAGCATTGCCGAGTGGAGTATGACCATGTTGAAGAGAAATCCGAGTGAAATGACTCAGATTGGAGCATTGCCGAGTGGAGTATGTCCCTGTTGAAGAGAAATCTGAGTGAAATGACTCAGATTGGAGCAAATCCGAATGAAATTACTCAAAATAAAGCATTTTCGAGTGGAATAACTCAAAATGATCAAATCCGAGTCAAAATGAAGCATTTCTGAGTGGAATGACTCAAAAATGATCAAATCCGAGTGGAATCACTCAAAATGAGTCAGTTCCGAGTGAAATGCTTCCCTGTTGAAGTTGAATCCGAGTGGAAAGTTTCCCTGTCAGAGCCATTCCGAGTGAAGAAATTCAAATTTCCAATTCTGAGTGAGAAGAAGCCTATTTCCGAGTGAAAAATGGCCAAAATTCCAATTTCCGAGCCATTTCAGTCGGTTTCGTGTCATTGGTCACTCGGATTGTGGAGAGGAAGTGAAGTCCGAGCCAGGTACTCTCCCAATCAACTTCCGAGTCTTTTTCTTTGATTTTCAATCGGCTCTGAATCATCCTTTAGCGAACTCTGAGACCCTTTACCCATTTCCGAGTCATTTTTACGAACTTCCGAGTCATCATTCTCTCCAGTCAGTTCTTGGTCAATCTTCAATCATTTCTGACTCAGTTTTTTTTTTACCAATTCCGAGCCAGTCTTCAGTTGGAACCGAGTGACACTTCAGTCGGTCATCCCTCTTCAAACCAATTTCGTATCATCCTTCTTCAAACAATCAATTCCGAGCCCATTTCCATCAATTTCCGAGCCATACTTAAACCTTTCCCGAGCCCTTTTGGCCAATCATTTCCGAGTCAATTTTTGGTCAGTTCTTGGTTAGTTCTGACTCACTTTTTACCAATTCCGTGTGATCCCTCATCAAGCCAATTCCGAGTGACACTTTTAACCCAATTCTGAGTCATTATTCAACCATTTCAGTCGGTTCCGAGTCACTTGTCACTCAGTTCCGATTGAATGTCTCGCAGCAACTACAAACCGAGTAAAACAACTCGGAAAGGAGTATTCTCACTCGGCCTTCTATGGGAAATGCTTCATTCCACTCGGAATTGACTCCCAGTGAGGATGAATGCTGACTGAGAGGCTAATCCGAGTCGTCTTCTCTCGGATTTTCATATCCTCTCTCAGATTTTCAATATCCTCTCTCGGATTTCAATATCCTCACTCAGAATTCCATCATTTTCACTCAGATTTCCACTATCCACACTCGGATTTCCACTATTTTCACTCGGCCTTTCACCATCTCTCGGATCTCCACCTTGCTGACCTGGATCCCACCACCCAAGTGGATCCAGGAATCCTGGGGGTGGCAGACAGGGGCGGAGGTGGAGGGAATTAAAAATTCCCACCAGCCGTTGTCCCCCCACTACCCAAACCGAGTGGAAGCCTGAGTTGGCATTCCACTCGGAAGTGGAAGCCTGAGCTGGTATTCCACTCGGGCCAGCCTATAAATAGGCAAGGGGAAGGGCAGCTGAGGGGAGGGCATTCATTAGAGGAGAAAAACTCTGTCAAAAAAATGTTCGCTCTCTCTCTCTCTGACACCAATTCTTCTCTTCTTCTCCTTCCATCATCCCTCACCATATTGCCACAATCCTTCCATCCTCCATCCCTCTCCTACTCCAACACCGTCCTCACTCCCACTCAACAGCACCTTTCCCAGCCTTTTCCCCTCTCGGACCAGCACTCCTACTCCATCATCACTCGGTTTTCGCTCAACCTTCACCCGGTATTCCTCTTATCACTCGGATTTACTATTTTGCACTCGGTTTCCCTTATTTCTACTCGGATTCTCACTGTTTCACTCAGATTTTCACTGTTTCACTCAGATTTTCACTGTTTCACTCAGATTTTCACTGTTTCACTCAGATTCTCACTGTTTCACTCGGATTTTTACTGTTTCACTCGGATTTTTAATTTTCCACTCGGATCTTTCCAGTTTCCCTCGGTTTCCCTGTTTTCACTCGGATTTTCATAGTTTCACTCGGATTTTCATAGTTTCACTCGGTTTTCTTATTTTTCACTCGGTTTTCTTATTTTTCACGCGTTTCTTTCATTTTTTTTTGCACTCAGTTTTCACTCATTTTTTTTGCTTTGTACTAAAATATGATAAAGGGAATAAATGTTTCCTATGTTTTCTTTCTAGTTTAAATAAAAATCAAAGATAAATTATTCTTAGTCAGTGTCGTACGGAAAATACTTCCGTCTACACCACTTTTATAGGATTCGTACACGTGCGAAGAACTTCGCCTTGTATGGGTTCCTCACCATAATGATTCCCATCAACATTTCCTTAATCTTTTTCCTAAATAAAAAAAAATTTTAAGAACTACGTGACCCTGATTTCTCGAAAGCTCGAGAATACGTAGGAGCGGGAAACAGTTCCTGTCGGGCCCATCTTTCTTTATTCAATTTTTGGAGTTTTTCCATTTTCATCTTGCTGTTAAAAGGAGGAGCGAGGTTAATTTGGACGAGACATCCTGTTAATCTCATATCTTTTTTTTTATCTCTTTTAAAAGGAGGAGCGAGTTTAATTTAGACGAGACATCCTGTTAATCTCACGTAAATATTTTGTGTTGATTTTTGTTTTTTTTTGTTGTTTATTTTGTCGTTCCATACATTTTTCTTTTCATGAAGAAGTTAAAATCATTATTGGGTTAATTATAATGCGCACTATCAAATTGAGGTAACCGTTTTTATAACGGACAGTTGTGAGGTGCTAATACCTTCCTCACCTGTAATCAGACTCCCGAATCATGGAATTTCATTTCTATAACCAGTGCTTTAACAAAAGGTTTTTCCACTATTTTATCCTAAAAAATATTGGTGGCGACTCCCTATTTATTATTTAAAATAGTTTCGAGGGTCGGCCGCGCCGCCGCGATCCCGGTCGCGACAAATGGCGACTCCACTGGGGACTTAGAGAGTCAAGCCAGTCAATTTGATAGCGCATGTTTTAATTAGCATATTAAATATTTAACTTCTTTTATTTTATTTCCTTGTCAATGTTTAGTTTCTGTTTTGTTTGTATTCTATCATTATGTTCTGTAAATATCTGTGTGATCATTGAACCCTAGGGTAGTCAACTTTATTTTGTTGCTCTGTGTTTGTTCTATGTGCAGGATGAGTAAGGTACAGGTATTGAATGCCTCTTTCACACACTACACTCACAATTTACACACACTTTTGAGTAGGACCCTATACCCGGGCCCAAATAAGCTTAAGATTAGGAGAGGTTGATAGCGGAGCCATTTGGGATGTACTTCCTGTCTGGTTACTGTGAGAACCTCAGCTAGAGTTCGACTTATTCATGGTTCTCACACTTAGTATACTTCTTACTATTTGTGATCAACATCATGAATAGGATCTTGGCTCTAGTGACCTTTAGAAGTTTTAGAACAAGCCACCTAATGCGAGGTCTCACTGATAGATGAACCTTAGAACCATTAGGAGACCTCCAGAAAAACCCACCTTAAGGCACAAAAGAGGCAAACTTTACTTTTACCTTTTCTCATTCTCACTCTCTTTTCTGATCCAAAATATAGGACTACTTGCCTATTTAGTGGGTTACTTTTTTTCAAAAAAAAATGACATACTTTTAACTAGTGATCTTTTAACGGGCAAGTAGTTCTTTCTCTTTATGCACAAGTCTTTGGGCCCTGAGTTATAGATCTTTTGAATCATAAAAAAAAAAAGAAAAAATACATATCAAAAAAAAGAGAAAAAATCAAAAGAAAAAATCAATTTTCTTCGTATTGTCGATGATCAGAAAATCCGTAGCTCACATGACCCTTGATTTGACATAAGTTTTAGTAAATCGTAACCCCCCTAAATACAAAAATGTTTTCAAGAAAATTACTAGGGGAGTATCGATTTGCAAAGCACGTCATTTCCCAATGGCTCTTTCTCTCCTTTCTTTCTATTCTCATCGGAGGCTATTCAGAGCTTAACAAATACCCTTGACCAAGATATGGAAATTAATGTGGGATCAAACCTTTAAGAGATGGATCATGGTTCCCCGAGCTAGAAATAGCTAAACTTGAGGCTCTTATTTCATTTCAGAATGAAGGATTTTTTTGTCTTCACAACTATCCCGTATTAATTTCCATGTTTACCATACCTAGTACTTTTGAACGATACGTTCTAAGGAACGATTAAAGGATGCTTGTCAAGGTCTGTGATTGCTTCCCACGATATTCTCTTTCCTTTTGTTTCCACCTGACATTTCTTTTTCTTCTTTCACTCGACACCGAAAGACACTCTTACTAGATTTTCAAAGGAGACTCATGGCTGAAAGAGAGCAAGAAATTGAAAATCTCAAGAGTGAAGTTAATCAGCTAAGGAAGCAAGTGGCAGAGATGGCCAAACTTTTATAGAAAAAGATTATAGAGGAGGAACTCTTTACGGGTGTCAAGAATGGTCAACATTTGCCAACCATCCCACTCCACCTTCCTGGACTGACAAAAGACCAAATTCCCCCGTTCCATAACCAACAAGAGGATCGTGATTTACAAACGATGAACCCCCATATTTCACAGTCCTCCCAGTCGCCTGGGGCTCCTATCACAAGAATGTCTGCATCGGGAGATAAGGGGAAAAGAAAAGGGGATGCTAATTCAACTTCCTGTAACCAAAAAAGGGCCCAACCCAGACCAATAACACATACTTTCTTTCCACCTGCTAATCTCCTTACACCTTATATGGCCACCACTACCCCTAACCAGGGCTCTAATCTTTTCCCATTCCAACTCTACTTTCGTCCGTATATCCCTCAAACACCTTCCCATTCTCATTTGCCTGCTATTAAGTTCTCCCTTCCACAACCCTATCATCCCCCACTAGTACAAACTCAGCCACCTAATCCAGACCAAAGCACAATAAAACCCACTGGTAGTCGAACACCAGTCCGGTTCGACCCCATTCCTATAACCTACACAGAACTTTTACCTCACCTTTTTCGTAATTTCCTTGCAGTACCCTGCCCACTAAAACCGATGGTTCCTCCTTACCCCAAAGGTTATAATCCTAACGCCCGATGTGATTACCATGCTGGAGCCTCGGGGCACTCTACTGAGGACTGTCATACCTTGAAATTCAAAGTGAGGGATTTGATTAAAGCCAAGTGGCTAGATTTCCAGGAAGGGAGTCCCAATATAATCATAAACCCCAGGTCTAACCATGAGACTTCTGGGGTCAGTGTGGTAAAGAAGGACTAAGGGTGTAAAGAGGATGCATGCAAGTTTTTGTGAATCGCACGCCAACTGGAGAGGTTCATGACCAGGAAACCACCTGGTCCCTTATGACTTTAAACTTCTGTTTCTATGACGTTTCAACCCAAACGCTATGCCTAAGGCTTTGGGATATTGTTATGTAATAAGGGCAAAAACATGTTTTTATCATTTTAAGTTTCTCTCAATAAATACGTGTCAAATTTCAAAATGCCTTTTCTTGCTTTCCTTATTGTCACCTTGAATCCTTTTCCCTTTATTTGCTTTTTTTTCTTTCTTTTCTCATTCGCCATGAAAAACCGAATAAATGCCGGTCTGAAATGATCCTTCTGAGAACAATGAGATCCTAATTCCATTTCATAACTTTGACCACCCAGTCGATTGCACTGACAAAAAGGGTAGTAAAGACGGAAGTTCCTTGGCTGAATTGAGTAGGATGTTTGGATAAGGATTACCTAGCTCTGCCCAAAGGCAAGGTCCGCACACAGAATGAAGAGGACTCACAAACAACGGAAGACGTTACAAGCTCAGTCTGGTGATACAAAAGTCTACATGAATGAAGATAGTGCCAGACTCCATAAATGGCATATCTACCCTTCAAAGAAATGTTATCATTAATCGACATGGATAACAAAAGCTTACTAAGATGGTCAAGAAATACTCTCCCAAAAAAAACAAAAAAAAAACAAAAAAAAACAAAGAAATGATATAAAAAAGGTCAAGGTTGGTGCCTTACGCATATACCAATTAGGGCAAGCTGATTCATAGATCAAATTATCACTTTTCCACATGGGGGCATAAATGTTATCAAGCTAAGAACGTGACAAAAACAATGTTTCATCTGTGTCGCAATCAACACCCCAACTTTAAGGGAGTATAACTATTCCCACACCAGTGTAACCAATGGATTGGTCTACTGTGATACCATTAATATCATATTTCTTTACCACATTGGTTAGGAGAT
Organism: Clitoria ternatea; assembly: GCA_037962975.1. Lineage (NCBI taxonomy): Eukaryota > Viridiplantae > Streptophyta > Magnoliopsida > Fabales > Fabaceae > Clitoria > Clitoria ternatea. The sequence continues at coordinate 169,184,982 of CM075671.1, forward strand.
AAAATAGCTGGACCATAACAAAGGTACCAAAGGGGTCATTCCAAAAAAAAAATGATGAAAAAAAGACAATAACAAAAAAGAGAGGAAATAATGAACAAAAAGATAAAGGCTCGAAACGAGCCCCCTCATTGGTACCGAAAAGGGCTCGCCTTTGTTTCCTTGGATACATGGTGTTAGGGGCAAATTTTCCTATCCGAAATAACATCTATTCCCCCATAGGATGAGATCAAATTGAGAAAGATCAAATAAGCTCATTGGCAATCAGCTTAAACCTTTGTTGTGAGGGACACAACCTTAATAAACAAAAAAAAAGAAAGAAAAAGAAAGAAAAAAAGAGAGGCGTCACATGGAGAGAGAAGCTCGCTAGGCTGAAAACCTGGAAGGGCAGCTTAGGCAAAAGTTAGAGCAACCTGGTAAGCTGAAAACCTGAATAAGCGGCTCAGGCAATCAATTGGGATCAAGATTTTGGCCAAGTAATCGTAGTCCAATTACCTTTTCAGAAGCAGAGTCAAGTGGTGAATTCAGAGTCATGATGTGGGATTGAGATATGCTTTGTTCTCAGTAGTTCACTGGAAGATCCGTAAAATCATTCCTACTCTACCCAATTATTAATATTTCCTATACGTCTTCACTTGCTTTTTTTTGTTTTCCTTTTTTCCACACTTACTCGACTTGTAAATACAATCTCACCTATTTTTGACACGTATTTATTGTGACTTTCCATGATTTGATGAGACATATGTTTTCCCTTAATATATAAATGAAAAAGTAATGAAAATTTAAAGTCATGAGGACAAGATATTCCTGTTACTTGATCTCGCCTCAAGCAAACATTATGAAGACTAGGCCTGACATGTTTCCAAAGCTAGGGTTGTTTCATCTGCTCTGTTTCAGTCATGAGTCACTTCGAATCTCTAAGGATTGTGTTTTTGCGGTGAGTCTTTTCAAGTTCCAATTTGTTTTGCACCACTAACCTTTCTTGTAGGATGTTGTAATAAGTAGATGTGTCAAGTTTCAACCGCCAAAACTGGCACTTTCCAGGTGTATGTCCATCAATCTCCAAAGCTCACTCTCACCCTTACTCATTGAAGTAGGCTATCCTCGAGTTTCTTTTCATAATCCACCTAAATCATTGGACAAAACACCCTTCTATAGCCAAACACGACACCTTTCTGAGTTCTTTGAGGTTTCCATCAATACCTTGTAGTCGAAGCCGGCGTCTTCTCAAGGTTTCTATCTTGTTCATGAAGCATGTTAGGGGTCACATCTCCAAGAAATCAACTTGGTATATTCTAGAACCTGGTTAAGTTGGACGGGACACCCTATTAACCCCCAAATCTTTCAAACCTGGGACTTTACCCCCCAAGTTTATCATTCCTCACCTCCAGATCTTTTGTCGGCCAAGGGGCAGTGTCCTGAAGGTTTGAACTAAGGCATCCCCCTAGATTTCTTCTGTCCTGGTCAAGGAGTAGTTTCCCCTAGGACTCTTTTAATTGTGTCAAACTGGGGCGTCGTCCCCCATAACTTTTCTCTTTCAGTCCAGCGGCAGTACTCCTAAAACTTTCAGTCTTTCTAAACTGGTGCATCTCCCTAGATTTTTCTTCTATTCGAGAAGCAACACCCCTAGCTTCTCCAATATCTCCAAAACTGGGGCATCACCCTAAATCTTTTCAGCCAAAGGCCAGTCCCCTAAGTCCTCCCAATTTTCCAAACTGGGGCATCTCCCCACGTCTCTATTCTCTTTCTGTCAAGGAGAAGCACCCCTAATTCCTTCAGGCAAATTTTTCGAAAATGGGCATCACCCTAGGTCTCCCCTCTTTCAGTCAAGGGGTAGTTCTCCAAAAATCCTTTCAATCATACTCTAATTGAAGCATCTCCCTAGATTTCTCTTCCCTAAGAGACAATATACTGAACTCCCAAGCAACTCAAATTGGGGCATCCCCCAGATTTCTCTCCTCTGGTGGACCCACCATTCATCCCCAAAAGGAACACAAACTGAGAATTCCTCTCGAGGAAAAGCCACCAAATGGACTTTTAAAAAAAAAAACCTCCTAATCAGATTTAGGAAAACCTGTTTATACCTAACAGAATTACCTTTCTGATAGAACCACAGAGATCAAAGGCCACGCCTTCCTTTCCCAAGAGGAAAACACTTTCCCCAGTGGAGTTACCCTCATTAAAATGTCCCAAATTGGGACATCCATCAGATTTTTCTCCTCCGACGGGCTTGCCATGCATTCCCCAATGGAACCATAATCGCCAAAGCCAGCACCTTTCAAGGTTTTTTCTTCCATCAGGCGCCTTCAAAGTCTCATCCTTAACTGTTAAAGTCGCTATCTCTCAATTTCTCTTCCCTAGTAGAACTACACTTCCTAGACAAATTAAACTGGGGCATCTCCCCAGATTTCTTTTGTTCTAGCCATTCCCCAAGATTCCTTCAAACCATCTCAAACTGGGGTATCACCCCAGGTTCACCCTCTTTCAATCAAAGAGTAATTCCCCAAGATTCCTTCTCAACCATCTCAAACTGGGGGCATCACCCCAGGATCACTCTCTTTCAGTCAAAGAGCAATTCTGTCAATCATATCAAACTGGGACATCACCCCGAGCCTTTAGGACTAGTGAGTTAATTTGGACGAGACATCCTGTTAGCTCCCCCAACCTTTACATTTCCTGCCAACAGTGAGTTAATTCGGACGAAACGTCCTGTTAGCTCCCCCAAATCCTTTATCTTCCAGCCGCCTATCAAGGCATCCTTTACTTTGCAGCCGCCTATCAAGGCATCCTCTACTTTCCAGCCACCTATCAAGGCATCCTTTATCTTCCAGCCGCCTATCAAGGCATCCTTTACTTTCCAGCCGCCTATTAAGGCATCCTTTATCTTCCAGCCGCCTATCAAGGCATCCTTTATCTTCCAGCCGCCTATCAAGGCATCCTTTACTTTCCAGCCGCCTATCAAGGCATCCTTTACTTTCCAGCCGCGTATCAAGGCATCCTTTACTTTCCAGCCGCCTATCAAGGCATCCTTTACTTTCCAGCCGCCTATCAAGGCATCCTTTACTTTCCAGCCGCGTATCAAGGCATCCTTTACTTTCCAGCCGCCTATCAAGGCATCCTTTACTTTCCAGCCGCCTATCAAGGTATCCTTTACTTTCCAGCCGTCTATCAAGGCATCCTTTACTTTCCAGCCGCCTATCAAGGCATCCTTTATCTTCCAGCCGCCTATCAAGACATCCTTTAACTTCCAGCCGCCTATCAAGGCATCCTTTATCTTCCAGCCGCCTATCAAGGCATCCTTTACTTTCCAGCCGCCTATCAAGGCATCCTTTACTTTCCAGCCGCCTATCAAGGCATCCTTTATCTTCCAGCCACCTATCAAGGCATCCTTTATCTTCCAGCCGCCTATCAAGGCATCCTTTACTTTCCAGCCGCCTATCAAGGCATCCTTTACTTTCCAGCCGTCTATCAAGGCATCCTTTACTTTCCAACCGCCTATCAAGGCATCCTTTATCTTCCAGCCACCTATCAAGGCATCCTTTACTTTCCAGCCGCCTATCAAGGCATCCTTTACTTTCCAGCCGCCTATCAAGGCATCCTTTACTTTCCAGCCGCCTATCAAGGCATCCTTTATTTTCCAGCCGCCTATCAAGGCATCCTTTATCTTCCAGCCGCCTATCAAGGCATCCTTTACTTTCCCGTCCGCCTATGCAGACACCCTTTACCTTCCAGTCTACCGGGGGTCAATCCCGATCTTCTCACTTCCTGTCCATTTGAAAACAATTTTTCCCAGTCAATTCAGAGTTCAAAAAAAAAAAGAAAAAAAAAAGAGAGAGAAGAGAAGAAGAGAAACAGAAGTGGAGAATGCTCGTTTTTAAGAAAAAGAGGTCACACTGACTCGTGATTGCCCACACCATCAGTTGCCATACCGATCAAGAGGTCCCACTTGGCCCCTTACATCGGTGTTCATATCTTTACTTCTTTTTCACTTCAAAAACACAGAAGCTTCGTGTTTCTTTTGTGAAAAAGAAGTAAAGAGGGGCATCTGTGAACACCTCTTTTAGTCCGGTCCAAGTGGAATAAATCTTTTTATACTGAATTCCAATTCAGAATGGTCAAATCTGAATAGAATAACTCGAAAATGATCAGATCTGAACAAGATGACTATGATAGGAGCATTTCTGAGTGGAATATAGACCTGTTGGAGGCAAATCCGAGTGAAATGACTCAGATTGGAGCATTGCCGAGTGGAGTATGTCCCTGTTGAAGAGAAATCCGAGTGAAATGACTCAGATTAGAGCATTGCCGAGTGGAGTATGTCCCTGTTGAAGAGAAATCCGAGTGAAATGACTCAGATTGGAGCAAATCCGAATGAAATTACTCAAAATGAAGCATTTCCGAGTGGAATAACTCAAAAATGATCAAATCCGAGTCAAAATGAAGCATTTCCGAGTGGAATGACTCAAAAATGACCAAATCCGAGTGGAATCACTCAAAATGAGTCAGTTCTGAGTGAAATGCTTCCCTGTTGAAGTTGAATCTGAGTGGAAAGTTTCCCTGTCAGAGCCATTCCGAGTGAAGAAATTCAAATTTCCAATTCTGAGTGAGAAGAAGCCTATTTCCGAGTGAAAAATGGCCAAAATTCCAATTTCTGAGCCATTTCAGTCGGTTCCGTGTCATTGGTCACTCGGATTGTGGAGAGGAAGTGAAGTCTGAGCCAGGTACTCTCCCAATCAACTTTCGAGTCTTTTTCTTTGATTTTCAATCGGCTCTGAATCATCCTTTAGCGAACTCTGAGACCCTTTACCCATTTCCGAGTCATTTTTACGAACTTCCGAGTCATCATTCTCTCCAGTCAGTTCTTGGTCAATCTTCAATCATTTCTGACTCATTTTTTTTTTACCAATTCCGAGCCAGTCTTCAGTTGGAACCGAGTGACATTTCAGTCGGTCATCCCTCTTCAAACCAATTTCGTATCATCCTTCTTCAAACAATCAATTCCGAGCCCATTTCCATCAATTTCCGTGCCATACTTAAACCTTTCCCGAGCCCTTTTGGCCAATCATTTTGGAGTCAATTGTTGGTCAGTTCTTGGTTAGTTCTGACTCACTTTTTACCAATTCTGTGTGATCCCTCATCAAGCCAATTCCGAGTGACACTTTTAACCCAATTCTGAGTCATTATTCAACCATTTCAGTCGGTTTCGAGTCACTTGTCACTTAGTTCCGATTGAATGTCTCGCAGCAACTACAAACCGAGTAAAACAACTCGGAAAGGAGTATTCTCACTCGGCCTTCTATGGGAAATGCTTCATTCCGCTCGGAATTGACTCCCGGTGAGGATGAATGCTGATTGAGAGGCTAATCCGAGTCGTCTTCTCTCAGATTTTCACATCCTCTCTCAGATTTTCAATATCCTCTCTCGGATTTCAATATCCTCACTCGGAATTCCATCATTTTCACTCAGATTTCCACTATCCACACTCGGATTTCCACTATTTTCACTCGGCCTTTCACCATCTCTCGGATCTCCACCTTGCTGACCTGGATCCCACCACCCAAGTGGATCCAGGAATCCTGGGGGTGGCAGACAGGGGCGGAGGTGGAGGGAATTAAAAATTCCCACCAGCCGTTGTCCCCCCACTACCCAAACCGAGTGGAAGCCTGAGTTGGCATTCCACTCGGAAGTGGAAGCCTGAGCTGGCATTCCACTCGGGCCAGCCTATAAATAGGCAAGGGGAAGGGCAGCTGAGGGGAGGGCATTCATTAGAGGAGAAAAACTCTGTCAAAAAAATGTTCGCTCTCTCTCTCTCTCTGACACCAATTCTTCTCTTCTTCTCCTTCCATCATCCCTCACCATATTGCCACAATCCTTCCATCCTCCACCCCTCTCCTACTCCAACACCGTCCTCACTCCCACTCAACAGCACCTTTCCCAGCCTTTTCCCCTCTCGGACCAACACTCCTACTCCATCATCACTCGGTTTTCGCTCAACCTTCACCCGGTATTCCTCTTATCACTCAGATTTACTATTTTGCACTCGGTTTCCCTTATTTCTACTCGGATTCTCACTGTTTCACTCAGATTTTCACTGTTTCACTCAGATTTTCACTGTTTCACTCAGATTCTCACTGTTTCACTCGGATTTTTACTGTTTCACTCGGATTTTTAATTTTTCACTCGGATCTTTCCAGTTTCCCTCGGTTTCCCTGTTTTCACTCGGATTTTCATAGTTTCACTCGGATTTTCATAGTTTCACTCGGTTTTCTTATTTTTCACTCGGTTTTCTTATTTTTCACGCGTTTCTTTCATTTTTTTTTGCACTCAGTTTTCACTCATTTTTTTTGCTTTGTACTAAAATATGATAAAGGGAATAAATGTTTCCTATGTTTTCTTTCTAGTTTAAATAAAAATCAAAGATAAATTATTCTTAGTCAGTGTCGTACGGAAAATACTTCCGTCTACACCACTTTTATAGGATTCGTACACGTGCGAAGAACTTCGCCTTGTATGGGTTCCTCACCATAATGATTCCCATCAACATTTCCTTAATCTTTTTCCTAAATAAAAAAAAAATTTAAGAACTACGTGACCCTGATTTCTCGAAAGCTCGAGAATACGTAGGAGCGGGAAACAGTTCCTGTCGGGCCCATCTTTCTTTATTCAATTTTTGGAGTTTTTCCATTTTCATCTTGCTGTTAAAAGGAGGAGCGAGGTTAATTTGGACAAGACGTCCTGTTAATCTCATATCTTTTTTTTATCTCTTTTAAAAGGAGGAGCGAGTTTAATTTGGACGAGACATCCTGTTAATCTCACGTAAATATTTTGTGTTGATTTTTGTTTATTTTTTTTTGTTGTTTATTTTGTCGTTCCGTACATTTTTCTTTTCATGAAGAAGTTAAAATCATTATTGGGTTAATTATAATGCGCACTATCAAATTGAGGTAACCGTTTTTTATAACGGACAGTTGTGAGGTGCTAATACCTTCCTCACCTGTAATCAGACTCCCGAATCATGGAATTTCATTTCTATAACCAGTGCTTTAACAAAAGGTTTTTCCACTATTTTATCCTAAAAAATATTGGTGGCGACTCCCTGTTTATTATTTAAAATAGTTTCGAGGGTCGGCCGCGCCGCCGCGATCCCGGTCGCGACAGCATAGAACATGTTATAGACATCATTCCTTCATTTGTTAGGCTTCAGGAATTCCTTCCCATCAAGCCTCATTCATTATATTGAAGGTTACAAAACAACCTTAAGCCTAACATCCATAAGAATGTCCCATCAATCAATACCCATATTCTCAATATTATGTATTTGCTCTCAAATATATTATTCACCACACATTTATCATTTTCCTAAAATTCCCAAGTTAAGGTTTCACCTAAAACCCAACAACATTTATAAATAATCATCAACCTTCATCTTCTTCCAACAACAAGTTCATCTTCCTCATTTATTATCATCAAAGTTAGCATTTATGACAACCCACTCTAGGGTTTATACACATTTATGGCTCTTCACCAACCTCTATTCATATACATTACTCTCCCAAGTCCTAATAACTCATAAACATAGCATTAAACTCAAACAAAATAGTGAGAAGAGCTTACCTCACCCAAAACAAAAATGGAACCCAAGAAGGAGAGAAAGCTAAACGAAAATGGAGGGAAGAAGGAGGAGACTTCAAGCTTTGATGATTTCCTTCAAGCTCTAACCAAATGAAAATGGTGAAGGAAGAAGGAGACACCACTTTGTCTTGGTTTTTGAAGAGAAAGTGATGAAGAGAATAGAGAGGGAGAAGAAGAAGAGTGTTTCGCCAATTTGGTCAGCAAGCCAACAAAAATGATAAGGGAAAAAGAAGGCTTTTGGCTTTATTTTTAATCCTCCTCATTAAAAGTTCATCGTTTTATAATAAACAGGATCTCTGTTCGGGTTCAATACTTTATCTAAAAAATATCCCGAATACATATTCGGACTCCCAATAATACTCTTAACAGCCATGACCAATATCATCTCAATTGGAGATACTTGGTCCGACACCTATATTCTAATCGGGCTTAATTTCAGCTTATTCAGCTCCAATAAATTATGAGTAGTCCCCAAAAATATTAATTTAACTATTTTCAACATTTGGGACATTAAATAATCCACACACAACTATTTAATATTTATTTCCTTAATTAATCCTTTATTTTAAAATTTAAGGTGTTACAGTAATCACTTACTCTTATGAAAACAAACTATTTTAGAATCCTAAAATTATTTATTACACATTGGGCCATAAATAAAATACCCAATAAAGAAAAAGTACTACCCATGCTACAAGAAACAATAAGGTAGTCACAAAACATCAGTTTCCCGTATAACACCCCTGATTTTCTGTACTCGAATCCCGATGTGATCGTCATAATTAATAAAATTGTGAATAAATTTTTCGCGTTTGAAAATATTTCCAAGACACCACCATGATCACATCAAGACCCAAATCACAGAAAACCCAAGAGTGAGATTAAATAACCTAAAGCTGGATCGATAACTAAAATGCCCATAACGATATACAAAAATAATAGAGTTTACAGCGGAAGAATGTGTATACCGGGCACACGCCTAGTCCCATATATGACGATATGAGAAAAGGCTAGGCAAGCATGCAAACCTATTACTTTATCATATTCATGCACATTCCGCAATTGCATGCATTGCCTAAGATAAATACATATATATACATACATATACATCTACATTCGGGGATATTCACCTGACTATCTCAATCATCAATGAACATCATTCAATTTTAATCCTTCTTATACATATCAAATCATCTCTCACATTCTACATATATATTCACCATCCACAATTCAAAGGGATTATCTTTATACATATCCAAAATCTCTAAATTATCTATATTCTCATAAACAATTCATCCACTATACAAGAATCCATAAATGATGTCGGCCAAGGCACTTCCTCTACCACTATTTACCTTCACCCAAGCTTTAATTAAAATCCGAATTCATCCCATGGCAACCTGCATCACAATGCTAAAAAGGAGACCACATGGGAGAGTGAGTTATACATTCAAAATGATGAATAATATATATATATATATATATATATATTGTGATCATGTGTATATGCATACAAACGTCATGTGTGCTTTGCTATCAAATCATCAAATTATCATTCATATATCATCTCATTATTATAATAGGCATACAAGCCTCGTGAATCGTAATTCATATCATAAATAAGCACAACATATACTAATCACATACATAATCTCTTTGCCACTTATCAACAAGGGCACTCATAATCATTATCATCATTTCATTATGGCTTTTCTCAATACCTCCTCGCAAGGGGTTTCTCATCACTCGTGGTCATCCCATCTCAAATGCCATGGTCTTAAGGCTAATGCATATGTCAACTGTTTAATGCATATGCAACGGATCCGATTTTGAAATTCAACAATAATCACAATCACTTAAATTATCATCATCACTCAGGGATACACCCTTCGTGGCACCCCGTAAGGTGATTTATTCAACAACAATAGGACAACGTCCTCTTCACTCCGAGATATACCCTTCGTGGCACCCCGCAAGGTGATTCACTTCACAATAATTATCACAATACCATCATCACTTGGGGATACACCCCTCGTGGCACCTCGCAAGGTGATATATTCAACAATAATTACGATAACATCGTCTTCACTCCGGGATATACCCTTCGTGGAACCCCGTAAGGTGATTCTTTAATAATAATTCAATAACAATAGGACAACGTCCTCTTCACTCTGGGATATACCCTTTGTGGCACCCCGCAAGGTGTTATATTCAACAATAATTCAATAACAATAGGACAACGTCCTCTTCACTCCGGGATATACCCTTCGTGGCACCCCGTAAGGTGTTATATCAACAATAATGCATTTCAATGCCATTCTATACCATGAATGCAACAATGCAATAATGCATGTGCCCAACAATCTCGTAAGGATATCTCACCCTCTCAATTAGGGTTATAATGTAATGTAATTTGGCATCTTCAATAATCATGTAATTATTTACAAGCCCCTCAAGGCATATCATCCATATAATTGGCATTCAATGACCACAAACATCATTCATAACAATCCACACATGGATATAAAAAGGCATGGCAGCCAATCATAGTATTAATCCATACATAAAATTATTCGAAGCATATTCATCATTCCACATAAGGCAATCACACTTATGCCCAACACAATCATGTTCTTGGACATACATCTCAGAACTCATCATCAAGCCCTTAACATTGCTTTCGCATGATCATTCTTAGTGGTTAAGATTCATATTCCACATTATGCATATTTTGGGGTATACACAAGTCATCCCAATATTTTAATCGTTATTCCCCACCACCATATTATTTCATAGGCATATATATATCTATGCATTCTCTCAAGTATTATTCAATATAGGGTAAGGAGGGCCAATACAATCAGAACCGAGAGAAAAGAAGGGAAAATTCCATCAGGGGGGTCACTCGCCCAAGCGAAATCCCCACTCGCTTGAGCGAGTGCCAAACAATACACATGGGCAAGACAGAAGGGAGCAGAGCGAAAAGAAATAAGAAGTAACAGGGGGAGCTTCACTCAAGCTAAAACCGACTCGCTTGAGCGAGACACACAAGCTTCGCTTGGGCGGAGCCAGCGAGTGTAACATCCTGCTTTAATAGTAGTTCAATTATGTAATTTATGAAGCATGGAAGGTTTGTAAGTGTTGATCAATGAATAAAACACTCTATGGATGGTTTTTAATGCTCCAAAAGTTTCACTTTTGGATATAATTCTAGAATTTATATAGATCCTTATTGATAAGATCCAATTTCCGAGTAAAAATGCCTTAGAAAGAACTGTCCGAGTGAGAAAGAGACTCTGTTCCGAGTGAAAACTAAAAATTCCGAGTGACTAAAAGGAATTCCGAGTGGAAAATGGAAATACCGAGTGAAAATTGTATTTTTCCGAGTGGAACATGGTCAAGAGGACTTATTCCGAGTGAAATTCTATCTCAGAGACTCACTGCTGAGTCAAACATGGCAGGAAGACTCAATTCCGAGTCAATTATTCCTGAGTGACTCATTTCCGAGTCAAACACCTCAGAAAGACTCAATTCCGAGTCAATTATTCCTGAGTGACTCATTTCCGAGTCAAACACCTCAGAATGACTCATTTCCGAGTCAATTATTCCTGAGTGACTCGTTTCCGAGTCAAACACCCCAGAAAGACTCATTCCTGAGTCAAGCTTCTTCCAAAGACTCGTTTCCGAGTCAATCATAATGCAATACCGAATGAAGGTTCTACCGAGAAAAAACCCAAGGATTGGGAATCGGTTTTAATAAATTTACCGAGTGGACATTCGAGTGGAATGAGTCAGCATTGAGGAAATTCACCGAGTGAGAGCTGATTAGGAGAAGAGTCGGTTTGGAGATGAATTACCGAATGATGATTGACCTGATGTTGAGTAAGTTTTGGCAATAAAGAACTGAGTGCTTGGAATCGGTTTCAGAAGAATTTTACCGAGTAAAAACTTGAGTGAAAGACTGACTTAGAGCTGACTTAGTTTCAGGAGATTTTACCGAGTGGACTAAAATGTTGAATGAAAACCGAGTGGATTCGCTTAAGCTAATGAGTTCCTCGCTTAAGCGAGGAAGAGTGCCTGGCTCAAGCGAGTTCGTATTCGCTTGAGCGAAACTCACACTCGCTCAAGCGAGTCGGTTTTCGCTTGAGCGAAACCTTTTTTTCAATGCATTTTATGGCACTCGCTCAAGTGAGTCGGTATCCGCTTGAGCGAGAAGGACTCAATTTCTCTTCTTCTTCACACGACTGGTAGAATTCCTGTCGGATTAGAACTTGACCGAGTGAAAGGATGAAGGAAGAGGAGTCGGTTGAGTGAGATCGGAAGAAACACTTTTGATCCGTTCTAACCTCCAAGGTTAGGACGACATCAAGATTTCAAAGGGGAAGAACGGATGTCAATTAATACCTACATCACATCGGATGACCGGTGTAGAAAGGACTGACTGGTGTGTGTTACACACCGGATCAATACTTTACCGAATGAGTTCTAAGTCGGATGACCATGTGACCAGATTATTATTAATGAACACCGATTGGCTTTAAGGAAGGTTTAACTCAGCCTTCCTTAGAACCGATGTCCACACCGGATGACTTTGAGCCGGTGTACAAGACCGGATGAAGTCCGTCCAAAGAAGAAATTGAGGGACTGCTAAGTTCTCCTCAACTGGACTCGGAAGTAGAATACCAGTCGGTTTTGAGGTTCAGGAGTAACTTTTGACTCCTTTCTTGTCCCTTATGCATAGTTTAATGCATCTAACCCCATTAATTCCCTCTAGGGAGTAGGACGGCCAGAAGTGGACCATTATAAACCACTTTCTCATTTTTTTTAATTCTTCATTATCTCCACTAACAGCACTAAACACCCACTAATGGAAAAGTTGTTTTCCACTTGCTTTGCATTATTAACTCTGCCTTGCTAAGACCTGAACACGTTGGAACAAAGCTAGTAAACTATCCTTACCTTGACTTCCCTTCTTTCTCAATACTCCTTCAAACAGAAGCAGGAGGACAACCAGGGAACCATTTTTGAGTCGGCAAAACAAGTAAGAGGGGACAGGGTTGTGAATATTTGTGAAATGGGTAGAGTTGTATGCTGTTCTAGGATTCCAGTTTTAATTTCGTAACTTGTTGCTTAATTTTGAAACTGAAAACGTATGAATTTGTCTCTGACTTCTTCATGAAAGTTGTAGATCTTTTTGTTGTCTAAATTTTGAGACCTGAATCAATTAAATTGAGTATGTATAGCAAAAGTTATAGCCAAAACACTACTGCATGTCCGAGTGAAAGATTATTTCTATGTTTTATGCATACTTTGATATTCTGGGAATTATACATGCATAATCAGCCTTTGATGTCTTCACGAAAGATGTAGATATTCATGTTAGGGATCTATAGAAAGTGGTTTCAAGTTAAAAAGATGCTTGTAACTCTAGTTATGCTCAAAATACAGAAGTATGTTCATGATGCAAAACTGTTAACTATAAAATCCGAATCTTGTTTTCAATACTGGGAATTTTGTGGTATGAATTAGTGGATGGTGTCTTCATGAAAGTTGTATATAATTATGTTAAGAGTATTTTAGAACTGGTTTCATGTTAAAATCATTTGTGTAGCTCTAAAAACGTTGAAAATACTAATATATGTACGTTTTGAAAACTCACCTGGAGGCAGTGTTGTATTTTGTGGATAAATGGTATTTCTGCTTAGAATTTGAATTTATGATCTTTATGAAAATTGTAGATATTTGTGTTAAGAGTAATTTAGAACTGGTTTCATGCAAAAATCATTTTTGTAACTCCAGAAACACTGAAATTACTAACATATGTACGTTTTGAAAAACTCACCCTGAGGCAGTGTGGTATTTCATGAATAAGTGATATTTCTGTTCGGAATTTGAAATTGTGTTCTTCATGAAAGTTGTAGACAATTATGTTATTGAGCTACAGAAAGTGGAATCACCTAAAAAGGAGTTGATTTGCTCATATTATGATTGTTTTACTAACGTATGTCGCTGTTCAGAGATGCTGAAATTTACTTATAATGGTTATTATGGATAAAAATGATGTTTTCTCTATGAGTAATAATTATTATTGAATTCTTGAGTGATTATGAATTATTATGAATGTTGTTGAGTATCATACAATTTGTATATTGTGGTGGTGAAAAATTATGAATAACGAAATTAATTTATATGTACATGAATGCCTTGAGGTTATTGACATATGTGATTGAAATAGTAAATCCATGATTTTATGAATTATTATGTGTTGTGTCCATTGAGGACTTGTATTTTCCAAGAGGTTTGGAAATATGGATATCATGGTATGTTAAATAGTAATAAGAATTAAAGGCATTCATGCATCATAAGCATTTGGACGCACCATGGAATTTAGGGGTTCCATAATTGCCTACCCTGGTGGGAGGTTACTCTATGATGAGTTAAGCCCTATTTTGTTGTGTGCCATGAAGTGTAGGGATTCATGGTTTATGCAAAGTCCTACTTATGATATTTGTGTACTTCGGTACTTAAGCGCCATGAAGTGTAGGGATTCATGGTATATGCTAAAGCCCTATTTGTGTCTCTATGAGACTCTTACTACAGTATTCCCACCAAAACAAATGGATCCAGCATGACATCATTTGATTAATTAAAGATCTATTAAATGGACTTGTTTGGCATATTCATCATATCATTATGAGTTGTTGATTGTGTTTGTGCAATTTTATCTATTTTATACTTATTCTATATTCTGTCTCACTCTTACATTAATTTTTTTACAGTGAATGACACACAGAATGCAGAGTGATGCCATGATTGATGCCTATTTGAATTATTACTTGAACTTTGATTTTATGGGTTGTAATAAGTATAACATGTCATGTACCATTATTTTCTAAATCGTTTCCGCTACTTAAATATTTTCTTGAAATTAATTATTCACGACTAGTATGTATAATAATATTCCGCCATTATCGAATTTATGTGAACTCTGAGTTTAATATACGAATTTTAAATTGATCTTTCAAAAACATGAAAAATTTATTCGGAAAATTACACGGGACGTCACAGCGAGCATGGGCAAAAATCGTCCAGAAATGAGTTCCATACCGACTCGCTTGGGCGAGCATCACAACTAAGGCCATTCGCTTGAGCGAAATTCGGCCAGTACCAGTATAACCCATAACTAACTTGGGCGAAACCACCTCGCCTAAGCAAATAACTCCCAGAGCCGAGCATATGCTCACTCGCTCAACAAGTCTCCCAGTACTCGGGTTTCTGTTGACAGAATCCTTCCAAAACCAACCCATCATTCATTCGGTTTCCACTCGGCAAAGTTAATCCGGATCCGAGTCATCTCACACTCGGTTTCTCACTCGGCAATTACTCTAAAACCGACTCATCACTCAATCGATCCTCACTCGGTTAAATAATTCCAGACCGATCCCACACTCGCTTAGTCTTTCACTCGGCAATTCATTTCAAAACCGACTTCCTTTCTTTTTCACACAAGTGAAGTTATTCCAGAATACTTCTAGACAAACACACCATATACCCCCCATCGGTGCCATCCCCACTCAGAATTACACACACGGAGGGGCTCTACTCGGAACGAGTTACTTTGAACTCGGGAATTTCCACTTGGAACTCCACTGCCCGGGGTATCATATTGGGAGACCCTTCACTCAGAATTATACGCACTTCCTCACTCGGAAGGTTCTGTCTTGGACATAGCCCACTCGGAATTTCACTCGGAAATTCACTACATCATAAAATTATTTTCTAAAGTTCCCACATCTTAAATTATTTTCAAAACTCCCACTCGGATGGAATTCGTCCAGAATCTCCCTTGCTCACCATTCATTCGTCTCGCTCGGTCGAGGCACAACCATACCAGTCACTCGCTTGAGCGGAAATCTCACTCGCCTGGGCGAGATTGGTCCAGAGACCATTATACCAATACAGGGGATCCTCGCCTGAGCGAGATCCCTTCTCGCTTGAGCGAGAATATCAGCACCCCAAACAAAAATGAAAGTTCAATCAACTCAGCCCTTGAAATTTGCATTCAAAGCCAAATCACTCCCTTCCAACACCTCATAAACAAAATGTAAAGCTTATGCAACTCGTTTCTAAGCATTCTCGCTCGGAAGTTCTCATTATAAGTCAAATTTGAACATATCCAACGTTCTTACACATTATAAAAGGCATGTACCACCTGTTCACACATTCATATTTATCGATTTACATTCCGAACATATTATTCATGTTGAATTCAAACTCATCATCATCTCATATACATATATTCATACCTTGCCACAACAAATCCACATATTCTCACGCATCATCCTCAATAATCATCAACTTGCTAATTCAATTAATTCAATACTTATATAGGGCAAGGCAAGCATGAGTATTTAACACATACATCAAATCACTCTTAAATTTACTCATGCAATTTGAATGTTAACTCCTCTCCTACCTCGAGGGAAGAGCCGAACGGTTCCAATGCTCCGAATGCTCCATTGCATCACCCGGAATACAATCTACATACCATACCCAAGTATATTCACATAATTAATAACCATCATAATTTTAAATACTTGCTAGCTTATCATAAAGCTTAACCCCAATTCCTAGACTTGCTAAACACCAAGTTATGTAATTATGTTAGGCTTCGGGAATTCCTTTCCCAAAGCCAAGATCCTTAAGATCTTAAAGGCTAACTACGCCCAATAACATCATCATCTCATCCATTCCATAACGTAATCCCATATTACATCAATCCTTCAAACATCATCATTATCATCGTCTATTATCATACCTAATGATACCCATTAATCACCACAAATGGTTCTATATTATTTTAAGCAACATTTAATCTTAAACATCATCCATTCACTTTCAATTTAACCTCCTAATTTACAACATATCCATTTTCCCAAATTCAAAAGGCTAGGGTTTTCATCAAAACCCAACAACATTTACCCGTGCTCATTAATCACCATCATTGGCCATTTTTCATCATTAATATCATTCTCCAATATCATTAAACCTACATTCTACTCATATTTCACATTTTCCCCAATTTACTAAAGTTAGGGTTTCACTAAAACCCAACAACACCATAAATGCTCATTTATTTTCCACTCATCCAAGTATTAATTCCATGCATCTATAACAACTCACCATTAATGCCATAATAACAACACCCTACCTTGGGGTTTCCTCATATAAAGCTTCTCCCAACAACCCTTATGAAATGAACACTCTTTCAAATACCAAGAACCAAAATCTAAGGCATAAACTCATAAAGAATGGTGAGGAACTTACCTCAACCAAGAGTTGGCCATGAGCTCCCAAGGAAGAGAGAGCCACACGAAAATATGAAGAAGAGGGGAGAGAAATTCCAGCCACAAGCTTCTCCTTCAAGCCTTCATGAAAACAAAAATGGTGGAGGAGGGGAAGACTCCACACGGCTTAGGTTTTTAGAGAGAAGAAAAGAGGAAATGGAGAAGGGAGATAAGAGAAGAAGAAGAAGAAGTGTCATTGCCAAATGATGGCAAGAACCCAACGAATATAAGAAGAGAAGAATGAGCTTTTGGTTTTAATTTTTAATTCTCCACTAAAGGTTCATCATTTTATAACAAACAGGCTATCAGTTCGGGATCAATACCATATCCAAAAATTATTCCGAACATAGATTCGGATTCCCAATAATATTCTTAACAGCCCTGACCAACGGTATCTCAATCGGAGATACTTGGTCCGACACCCATATTCTCTTCGGGTACAATTTTATCTCTTAAAGTCCCAATAAATTATAATTTTCCAAAATAAATCCTAATTTAATCTTTCCAATATTTTTGGGACACAAATCCACACATATACAATTATTTACTATTTATTCTCATCAATTATTCATTTCTATAAAATTCGGGATGTTACATCCCGCCCTTATTCTTTCCTCCTAGCTTCGACACCTATTGGCCATTGACAAAAATTATGGAAGAATGTTGATGAAATGAGAAGTGTGGTAAGAAATGAGGAGAGATTGAGAATTTATAGAAATGGAGAAGGTTACTATGCAACGATTACTATGTAATTTTTTAATTTTTTTTATTTTTTATTTTTTATTTTATTTTTAAAATTTTTTTAATTAATTTTTTTTACAAGACAAAAATAGGTGTTCACATGGGGTTTAGGGTACAACTTCACATGTAAGCAACCATCTAGACCCCAGTGTAATTAATTAATAATATTTTTGACATGTGTCACTGATGAGGTGACATAAATGTTAGTCACCTTATCAGTTAACAACATTTTCCTTAAATTCAAAAACCCTAAAACTTTATAAGGGCCAAAATCGTAGGGTTTTTTTAAAGGGGCTTTTTTCTAATACCTAAACTTTAAGAGAGCTAAAAAGGGATTTTACCCTTGGAATAACATTTGTATTGAGATGGTTAAGTGTTTTGATAAAGAAAATTATGTTAACGTAATCATGGTACATGGTTAAGATATCATTTAAACAATACATACTAAAATTACTATGCATGTTGATATGTTATATTTATGCTTACTTATTGTATTATAATGGGAAATAACTATTTATAACACAACAATAATATGAATATGTCAATAAATTAAAAAGTTTCATGTGTTACTATAGCTGATATAAGAACTAAATGTATCAATAAATTTAATAGTTTAAACATAAAAATCACGCAATTAAAAATTAGAAGAGGAAAGTCAAACATTTAACAAAATCAATTATGGAGCAAATTTATATTTAATTAAATCAAAATTTAAATAATTTACATGAAATCATGTAGTTAAATTAAAATATTTCAATTGTACATAATAAAGACAGATGTCTTGGTAATGCATTAGCCTGGCTCATTCCTCAATGATAGAATATTCCTGCCAATCACCTTAGAGGATGGGACCCTCTCTAGTACTAGTAGTCTAGTAGGAGAAAAATATATGGGTTTTTTTGTTGTTTAAGTAGAGAAAATATATGGTTAGGGATTATTTTTAATTGTGTATGTATATATATATATACCCGTTGTTCGACCATTACATGGTTCATCTTTTTGGAATAGACAATAGTAAAGTTTGTATATAAACAGTGTCTTCAAACTTGAGTTATGACCATAATGGCTTCAGTGTCTTCAAGTTTGTAGGCGGCCTTTTGAGATACCTAATGATTTGTTAGGCAACCTTCAAATGTAGCTGCAAATGTAAGATGCATAATTTTTTAAAGAAAAAAGTTTAGAGATCACATGCTTAAGTCTTAACCCATGACAAATTAAACATTGCAGCAGTGGAGCCTCAATAAAGGTTTAATTATCGATGAGTCAAACAACACTTACAAATGGTAAGATAATTATTAAAAGAGTAATACACAATATGACAAATCAATATTATACAATTGAGGTATAATTGAGTGATATACAATGTAATAAATTAATAGAATAAGACACAATATGATAAATCAACATCACGTAGAGACACTTTCAACACTATGTAACAAATATATAAAAAAATCCTAAAATACTTTAAAACCAAATCTACATATTACATTAAACTAACATAATAAAGTTAAAATTCTGTAAAAATTCTTTATATAGATTTATATTTATTCTTCTTACTTATACTAGCTCTATTTGTATTGTAGTTAACAGATACTTAAAACATCAAGAGATAAAACCCATAAGAGAATCTAAATCTAAAGTCTTACTAGAGACCAACCTTAAAAGTAATTTTTTAACAAGGACATATAAAGAAAAATAATTGAAACAACAAATGATGTAGTGGAATAAAAGAGGAAAAAACATATATGAGGTTGACAAGAAAAAACATGAAAATAAAATTCCAAATAAAGATATATGAGGAAGTTGGTGGTAGTAGTGACCAGATTAAAGGTGGTGGAAAGTAGGGGTATTCAAGAACCAAACTGGGCTGCGACTAACTGCTAAACTAAACCAAACTGAGAACTGCGACAATCGCCAACTGCAACAACCATAAGATAAAAAAAAAAACCTCATTTTTTATTGCGGTTTGGTTCGGTTTACGGTTCCCTCTCCCAAAATCGAATCAAATCGCATCTTCACACACATTATCGTTATACCTTTTAGAATCAATTTTTTAGAGTTTATTAAGTGAAATTAACGTGTAATCTTTTAATCATTGAGAGTATTTATATTAATTTTATTTAGAGCCAATTAAGTGAAATTAATTATAAAACTAGCAACATTTTTAATGTTGTAGTTTTATTTAATTGTTATTTTTATTTATTTGTAACTACGATTTGTTATAGAGTAATGTTGATTTGTATGGTTATAGCATTAAGTGGTGGTGTTTTTAAACAAAACTAATTGAATTGTGATTTTTATTTTTAGAAAAAATAAGAATAAAATAGCATCAACCGAATTAAATCAAACCGCAATGGTGTGATTTATTTGGTTTGATTTTCATAATTTTTCAACCGAACTAAACCAAACCGTAAGTATTTTTTACATACAATTCAACTCATTTTTTCCTTCAAAACCAAACCAAACCGCACCACAAACTTCCTTAATTCAAAAGAAAGAAACTTAGAACAAAAACAACAACGAAAAACTCAAACAAATGAAGGGAAAACTCAGCTAATGTGAGAGAAAAATTACCCATAAAGGGCGGAAGCCTAGTCTAGCGCTGTTTGCTAAAATTGGCAATTTTACTTGTTAAGTTCAAATAAATGTTTTTTCTTTTTTGATTACTAAAGGGGCTAAAGCCCAAGAAAGAAGATTACAAGGAAGTTGCTCTAAGGGTAAAGACTCCTCTAGCATCACTAGAAAATAACTAAGAAATTCCTACAAGAGTAACATGATGAATAAAGAGAGGAGTTTTGATTACAACCCATATTAGCCATGAAATAAGCATAAAAATTGGTCTCTTTAAAGACATGGACCAAGTTGACCTACTGGTCATTTTTTAGCATCAATTTAGTTTTGTAGGGGAGTAACCTGGAAGTCCCGTACCCCAAATAAGAGCCCTAAACTAAATGAATAATAACCCGAAAGTCAACTTGCACAACCAATAAGGGGATTTGATGATACCAAGCCATATTAAGACCTTCATAAAGACCCCAAAGCTCGACCATAGGCTGAGCATTCCCCTAAAAATTGGAATAACCGATGATCCATCCAGCAATCTCATTTCTAAAGAGGCCATCACACCTAGTAAATTTTGTGGCACCTTTGCTTGCCCCATCACTATTAGTTCAAATAAAACAATAACCTAGACACAATCAATTACACAAACCAAACAAATCAAATCCATAACCCACCAAAACTCCAAAAAAAAACCTTACCACACTTTTCTTATTTTTTAAATTAACCATGTGTAATCAAGGATTCATTTCTATGATTAATGAATGACGAATCAACAAGTCAAAAGTAACTTAAAAAATTCCAAAAGCAAAAAAAAAAAAAACAGAAGAATTGAAGTGAGAGATCTAATACAAAATTGAAATGAAGATCCAGTAGAGAATTGAAGTGAAAATCCACACAATCTTCACGTTTAACACGGTTCTAATTTTTCATAAATCTTCCATCACCAATTTTCCTTTCCTAAACCCATGAAACAACCCAAGCTGCCATATTACCCACTAAAAGTAATCAACATGGAAATGTCTCTAGCGGGACTAGTGACACCCCTGTATCATAACGCATAATAGTCAACAAAATACCTTACAAAAGTAATCAACCCTACAACCATAAAATGAAATAGTATACTATTCTACAATATATAAAATCCGAATGTCAAGAATAAAAAGGGGTGCCAAAAGGCACATTTTTTTTGGTGAACCAAAAGACACATTAATATTTATATTATGCCGTTGACACTTGAAACCATCATGTGCATCAGTAGGCCCAAGGTATGATCACCATTGTGGATCCAAAAGGGAAAAAAACCTCTTTCCAAACAAACTAAATGATTGACCAAAAAAAAAAACAAACTAAATGAAAAAACGTATCTGAATCAGTTCAATAGTGAAAATAAAAATTGTGACCGGTTCGAATGGGTCCACCAGTTCACCGATTTTTAAACTTTTGGTTCAAAAGGGTCCAAAGAATCGGTTCCTGATTCTCAAAAAAGCAATTTTAGTCCCTTCCATATTCCACCATGGACATGGAGAAGGCGAAAACATAAATGTATTGAATTGTCTAGAATAAGTCAAATATCTGTATATGATACTGTAGCAACCTTCCTAGAATCACATTTCTTGCAGCTGAAGGGATCAGAAACAAATATAACGTCTGATACCTAGTTGAACATCACTTTTAAAGCGTAAAAGCCTATTGGTTTTCATGCAATTATTATATAAAGGTACACAAATATCAACATGCAATTGATTTGGGGAGAGTACTAGCACACGTTATTTAATTTACTAATTATGGAAGCAAGCATAAATATTTTATATAGACTAATAACACGAAGAACATACCAAAAATTGACACTTTCCTTCCATGAGGATATATTTGTATTTCAGATTTATCAGGTTAATAAATGATGGTCACTGCAGAATTTAAATTCACTATAGGCTGGGGATCCTAGCTAACAAAAGGTGATGCATGTAACTCCAAGTTGATAAGGCCAAGGGTTTAAAAGCTCAAAGAATATCCTAGTTAACAAAATTATGAGAGGTGGTGCATGTAACTTCAAGTTGAGAGGTCAAGGGTTTAAAAGCTCAAAGATCAATAGAGGACTTCTATAAAAGTAGATTATTGTATTAAATTAAATAAGAGAATTACCATGTGAGTTAGGCCAAGTATTTATAGAGAAAGAATTGCAACAAACTAAAACTAACCACGCAACTAAGTACTGTTATTACTAATTGTATAACAAACTAACTATATTGACACTCTTAACACGCTCCCCCAAGCTGAAGGTAGATACCAAATTGAAGCTTGGAATGGTCCATGTCTGTCTTGACTGTTTCAGGAAAAAGCTTGCGCAAGTTTCCAACATTCCCAGACACACCAACCCTCTTAAGCATACTATCAAACAGGTTGTAGACATCCCAAAACTGATCCCAAATATGAATGGGTGTGAAGCTAAACTAGCACCAAACAAGATTCCTAATCCGAAATAGGAACCAACGAAGAAAGTATCTTGCTGCCCACCAACCAAAACAATTGGTCTCAGAGAGTTATATACACCAAAGCAAAGACCACAAGACACTATAATTCCTACCAATGAGATGATGAAGGAAAAAGCAACCATTCCAGGAATACACAGTAGAAGCAAATTATCAAACAGATTACGGAAGACCCATGGTTGTTTACGACTCTCAGGACTCCATTTGATAAATGCTTGTTGCAAGCTCTCAGATACATTGCACGATTCAACCAAGGTAGCAGTTTCACTAGTGGCCTCAGATGACCAAGATCGCAGCGACTCAGAGCAGTGGCAGCGGCCATGGCAGATCAGAAAGTAGAGAAAAGAGTTGTGGAATTCTAGCATAATGATGCATTGAACAAATTTCACAAGGGTGGTGATTTTGCTGATGGCTTGAGGTGACCAAGATCATGGCAGCTGAGAAAGTGGAGCAAGGAGGTAATGGTGGATCAGAAAACAGAGAAAGAAAGTTGTGGAATTTGGGCGTCTGTTACATTTTGTGCGAATCCAAACAAAGATGTAGACGCCTCGCCCTCTCTGCAAATCTCAAAGACACATGACACCTTAATCTTTCTCTCTGGTGGATTAATATGTAGTCGCAGGGAGCCCTCTCGCCCAAAAAAAGTGCCATTGATACTTTCCACTTGCATGTTAGAGAACTCAGCTAGCAACAGAGTTCATCAAATCACCTTTTTTGCAACTGTTGTCAATGTCATTCTACTTGTTCGTTGCTTTTGCATGGATTCTGAGGGCGCTACCGACGCCATAAGAATCTGAGTTGAAGGTGTCAAATTTGGATGGAAGAGATGCTAGTTTCCAACCTTGAAGCTTTGCAGTATCAGAGAACAAGAATGCATGTTGTTCAGATTGCACCTCTGTGGTTCTTTTCTCGACTTCATCACCCGTACAGACAATGGCTTCTATTTCTCCTTCATCATCAACAACAGACTTTTCGATCTCTTCTTCTTCACCATTGGCAGCGGAATTGTTGTTCTCTTTAGAGTCTAGAACATTGCTCTCCCCATAGGAGAGCTCTGATAGCATAACATTATGAGAAGTGATGCATGTGACTCCAAGTTAAAAAGGCATAAAATCATAGAGCTCAAAGAACAAGAGAAGATTTCTATAGAATTAGCTCATTGTATTAAACTGGATAAGATGATTACAATGTGAGTTAGGCCAAGTATTTGTAGAGAAAGAATTGCAACAAACTAAAACTAACCACACAACTAACTAAGTATTATTGTTACTTATCATATAACAAACTAACTAAATTTACTCTCTTAACACCAGTAAACATTTTCTGCCTTTAACTTGCTAAAACGGATTAAGTTTTATTTATACTACGATGATCGGATCCCATGCATAAATTCACCTTTGAATTAAGTACGGCATAAAATATAAATGAAACAACTGCATTGGGCAAGAAAGCAGGGCAAGGTCCCTGTTTTGTATTTGCCTATGCATCCAGAAGTTCACAAAAGCACTGCAACAAGCATGATAAAATAATAACTATACATATAAACTAAAAATATTATGGTTAAACATCTAGATTTAAATTACAAGTTTACAGTGCACCATAATATCTGGCCATTAATGAGAAAGATAAGGCGCCATGCTTTTTGGAAATATTCTTTGTTTTCATTTCATTTTTATTTTTTAATTACCAAAATGTCATCTTGTTTTTTACTTCATTTCTTAATTTGAAAATTTTGAATTTCATTGTTTCTTATACAAGTTTTTTAATACAATAAATTAGGTGAAAATAATGTGACACTTCTATAGTTAAAAAGTGGTAAATAAAAACAAAATATATTTTGCTCATAATAAATGCCCCCAAAACTTCTGACCATAGAGATGAACACAGAGCAAAATCCAAGCACTCAACAGTTCTCCACTCCAACCAACTACCACTCCTTTTAAGGTTAAGGGACTAAAGTCATTGGACACCAATGAAACCAAAGAAGTTAATTAACTCACCGCTGACCTGCTGTCCAAACTTGAAGTACAAAGATAAAGTAATGTTCTGCAGTCTAGTCGGGAAGTTCCCATCCTTGCTTATAAGTGTTCATTAATCATCATCCAAATTGTCATTCCCCTTCAATAACTGCGAAAGAGAAAGAAAATTTGTT
This sequence comes from Clitoria ternatea, assembly GCA_037962975.1. NCBI lineage: Eukaryota > Viridiplantae > Streptophyta > Magnoliopsida > Fabales > Fabaceae > Clitoria > Clitoria ternatea. The sequence continues at coordinate 169,209,902 of CM075671.1, forward strand.
AAGAAGGATGCTTACTAAAAGGCTACAGAAGAAATTCCATCAAAAATAACCTAGCAATCTCATAGCTATAAGTGTTCGACATAGAGGAAGACCTAATAACAAACAAAAATCTCTTAAAAAGACATTGGTCTGAATGTTTTTAACATGGATAAATTGATCCACATGACCAATCACTGCCTAATAGAATAAGGCTTTGTAATTGTTTTTTTCATGTTGGCAAAGTATAAAGTGTTGCTTCATATCTTGGAACTATTTGTTTAATTTAATGTCACGCTGACAACAAGTCATTCCTTGCTTTTATAGCCAATGTCAATGGATACTTTCATAAGAAGTGAAAAAACAAAAATTAAAGATAGTTGTTAGTCTTAAAGTGAGTCAAAATCTTGCAGACCTAAATTACTTATTCAAACCAGTTTAGAACAGGAGATATTTGACAACAGAGGTTCCTAAATCCTAATGTATTGGTTCAATAACAATATCCACATAAATTGTTTTACTAAAATATTTACAACATTTAAATAAATATTTAACTCCCAAGACAGTTTTTGCTGCAATTTGTGAATACCCTTGGATGCCTACGCTAGGTGCCATAAAGAGAAACTTTCTTTTCTGAAAAAAAATCCCAAATTCTTTTTTTATCCCTCTTCTTCATATTATTGAGGGAACTTGAAGACCAGGTTATGAGTTTATGCAGACAAAAAAAAATACTGAGCTTTGCATTAGAGAGGGTGCTGTATATATCCCAGCATGTGTAGAACTATACATGAGTGTCCAGCATGATAATAATGCCATTTATAGACAAAGGTTGTGACACCATGGAGTATGGAGCATATTTATCAGGATATCATCACTAATCCAATAATGTCATGATAGAAATATTGCACTCATAGGTTTATAACTTGAGCCACTAAAAACAGAGTAATGTTAGAAATGCAAAGGAAAAAAACAACGAATTTGCATTCTCTGAGGTTTTCATGGCAACGCTTCTGCAGCAACTAGGGAACCATAGTTTAGCACCCTTCAATGTAACAAAAAAGTAAACTACAGTTTTTCACAGAATGTTTTCAGAACAAGCTGAAACAAAGTAATATAATGGGGTTAACTTATTTTCATAACAAGCTGAAACAAAAAAATCTGATGGGGTTAACTTATGTTCATAAATTCGCCCATCCAGTCCAGCTAGGAGAGAGCTTAACAGTAATTCCTAATTGGGAAATCTTCCTATCTATCAAACTGATCTATGCAGATCATTTAACCAAATTCATGACAAATCTGTTACCTTTGTATTTCTAGGTACTTATAAGCCAAAATAAACACATAAGAAAATTAAGCAATCCTGGACATGGAAAAGCAAACAAGGCACCTTAACAAATCAATCTTGCTAAAGTCAAGATGGTGACAAGTCATGTCTTTGTTGGTTGTCCACTTGTACAACCTAATTGCAGCTGCCTCTATCCTGCAACTTTGAATTAACAGCAGGCAGACCCCGACGCCCTAAAACAACAAGATCAAGTAGCCTTCTCCTTGTTTCATAGACAGGATTTGATTCGATCAAACGCCCTCGTTCATAAGCTTCCCTCAGGAATACAGTATGCCTTTTACCTTTAGTTGATAAATAGAAGATCCCTGGGTGATCCAGGAACAAATCCCTTATATTCAAATCAATCCCGAACCATTTTCTAAATTGGCTGATCTTCTCAACTTCCACCATCTTCTCGACTGTCAAACTCAGGAACTCATGAACAATCGACACAGCTCGTTTCTCCATAGCCATCTTCCCAGCCTTAGACTTCTTCTCACCCACCACCTCATAAGGCCCCACATACGGCAATCTCTGCCATTCCTTCACCTTGGCCTTGAAATTCTTGCCCAACCTCATCCCCGGAGGATACCCGTGTTTGAAACTGAACTGCATTTCCATCCTATCAATGCTGCAGTCCTCCTTGCAGCACTCAACAACTCTCCAATCCTCAACAGCAGCCCTAAAACCATCGCCAGGAACACCACCAACCAGCTTCAACAAATGAGTATTTGGTTCATGTGCATCACAAAGCTGAAAAACACTAGAATTAGCCGATATAACCGAGTCCTCAAAATCATCAGGCAACCCAAGCTCCTTCCAAACCTTGAAAACTGCTCTAAGAGGCACCATTTTGGATGCAGACATGGACAATATCCGAACAAGTCTTTCAACAACAACAGGCAGGGAAGTATTAATGACCTCAGCTTCCTGCCGCGAAACAGCTAGAGCAGCATCAGTTAACCTGCAAAAAGGCTGAAGCTTGGAAGGCTCATAGTAAATGTGGAAAATGTGAGGAAACTTGCGGAGGAAGGCAGTGGAGCCGCGGTTAAGGTGGAGCTTCTGGGACAGCCTGGAGAGAAAATCAATGGAGACTGAAGGGTTCTTTGGGTTTGCAAGGATGAGGTCTTCAATAGCACTGACTTTGACAAGGTTCTTGTAGTTGTCCATGAGTTTCTCAAATGTTGGGTCTCGAAATCTTGATGCTACGTATTGTGAAGAGGTGGTTTTTGATCTAACAGGGATTGAAACGCCAAGTGGGTGTTTGTATTTGATTACAAAGTTCACAATGTGGGTACCGATTAGTGTCAACAACTGCTTTTTGGTGCAAACTCGGATTGACATTTCGTCGAACACTTGAGCGTCAATTATAAGTAGAATGAAATTATGAAACACTGGGTTGTTTCCAAGTGTAAAAAACTATGTGATTGGGTAATAGATTGGAGGAACTACTACTTGGAGCACTACACTCTTCCACTTTCTAATCCGAGATGAAGGTTGTGGCGCAATTGTCACGGTGGAACTGGATTCTACACCTAAGCATTCTTTTTGGAAAAGCAATGACATCGATGAATGAAAAATGGAGACGCAAGAAATAACTAGTGAGAGAATAATAGAATAGAAAAACACAATTTTTGGGTGAAGAAAAAAAAAAGAGAGATAAATAGATGGTTCAAATTCAATCACTAATTTATTCCCTTGTGTTTCACTTTTATTTCAATTTTTTTATGATTGTAATTTTTATCTCTTAATTTTGTCAAATATTTAATCTTAGTTATTAGCTTTTAATTATACATTTTTAATTTTTAATTTTTTTCGATTTGTTAATATTTGATCTTCAAATTTTAATAATATGATTTTTATTCCTAAACTATTTTATTAGTCAATACATTTGGTCATCTATCTATTTTTTTATATAATTAATAATATTTTATATTATTATTTTTTCTAAATATTTATAGTTACTATATTGAAGTAGAAAATATCAGGGTTATCAAAACCCGACTAAACTAGTCGGTCAGACCGGGAACCGGTGCCTTATTCGTAGGGATGGAAATGGGTCAGTAGCTTGGCCTACATTAATTTTTTAAGGCCTGAGTCTAGCCTATTAGCCTGTTATAGGCTTTTTTTAAGACCCAACCTGTTTAAAAACCTGTTTATAATGAGATTTTTAAAAGGTCAACAACAACATAAAAAAAATTTGTGTTCTTTTCCTCCTAATTTTTTAATTGTAAATTTTTAATATTAATTTATATTATGTAAATCTAAATATGTAATATAAATATATATATATATATATATTATTTTATGTTATAAATACATTATATATATAACTAATTAATAATTAATCTAATTAAACAGGCAGACCCGTTGTGCTTCAAAGGCTTTTTAAAAATGACTTAGCCTATTTAGTTGAAAAGGCCCTGACAAGCCTAACCTTCTAGCCCAACAAGGCTTTAAACAGGCGGGCCATGGGCCCTTGACGAATGGCTGACTGATTTCCATCCCTACTTGTTCAGCCCGGAGGAGTAGGAAAACCAAGCATTCATTGAAAAAACTGGGTTGACACGATTCAAACAGGGTCAGTAAATTTATTTTAAGAAAAGTTAAGCTTAAAACCACGTCGTATTGAGCAAAATTAAGGCAAGAAAAATCCTTTTCTGATTTTCATTCTCCGAGGCTTCCGTATGCATCTTCCTTCCCTTGTGACTCATTCTGTCCCAGGCTCCCATCTGCATCTTTTCTCCTCGCTCTAAATCTCGTGCTCTAGGTTGTGCATCTACATCTCATCATCACACTTTGAAAGTCACGGGCTATAAGACTGCGTTCTCACCCCCTCATGGTGAACCCCCTTCTTCCATCAACGTCAAGCCTCTCACGGTGGTGAACCCCTCTCTTCTTATACATTCCCTCTTTTATTTAATATGCACGACCTCTGTTGAATGCCATGTTTTTATTTGTTTCTGATGTTGTTGTTCATTGTTTTGTGTTATTCTATTGTTCACTGTTCATCTTAATTGCATTTTAATGTTGGTTCTGTGGTGTTGTTGGTTAATTGTAGGAATTGAAAAGGCCCTAGTTTATGAAATCAAACTGAATTTGTTGTTGGTTAATTGTGACAGAAATAGCAAAACTGGGTATGGTGTGTGACTATTGTTGTTTGTTTATTGTTAAATTTGTTGTTGATTAATTGTTAAATTTACAAAGTTGGGCCAGGTGTCTGATATTGTTGTTGCTTAAATTTGCTGTTGGTTAATTGTTAAAAATTTGCCTTATTTAAAGTTTAGTCATATTTAAGACTCGTCATTCCTCCCATATAAAAAAAATTAAGTTCCTACCTAATAATAATAATTAAATTCCCATATAATATTTTTTTATAAATATTAAGTTATTTAGCAATCTAATTAATTATTATTTAATAAATAATAATAATAATTTATTAGTATCGGTTCAACCCTTAAACCAGTGCATTTACCGTTTCAATGACCGGTCCGATTTTGATAACTTTGGAAAATATTGATTTATAGACATAATAATATAAATACTATGTTCAAATATTTTATTATGACCGACATATACCATAATTTTATTGCTCGTGTTATTAATTGAACATAAAATATATATGAAATCGCATATGTTAATAATTTAAAGTTAAGGGACTAACATCAAACATCAAACATTTGATAAACTTTAAGATCAAAAGTACCTAACATTTTTTTTGTTTTAAAATAATTGATTCATTACTTATATTATAGCTTCATATCATATATTTTGTTAGTTTTAAATTAATGGTGTTAAAATATATATTTATGATATTTAAAAGTAATTCTTTGTATTTGTATAATATTTCAATTTCAATTTTGTTTCTTACTATGTACAGTGTGGTGTGTTTGGATACAGTTTTTAAGGGAGGAATTCAACATTTTAAGAAGACTGAACACCCCGGTTAGTCCCTGATTCTAGTGGCGTCGGACACTTAGGTCCTCCTATTAGTAACTTAGTCCCGTTAGTCCCCCACGTCTGTCGTCGTCGGACAGATAGGTCCTTGTCGTTAATTGAGTGCAAACGTCCGTCAGAGTCAACTGACGTGGCTCGTTAAATGCCACCGGGAATGCCACATTTCTAAGAGAGATGATGTCGTTTTGCTAAAACACCCCCGTTAGTCCATGACTTCGTTAACGTCGGACACTTAGGTCCCCAAGTTATTAAGTTGGACCCATTAATCCCCTACGTCTATCATCGTCGGACATGTAGGTCCCTGTTGTTAACAGACACTTAACGCCCGTTCCTTTCAGGTGACGTGGGTCGAATCCCTTGGATTAAAGAAATTATATTGCACTTCATGGCTTTAAGATGGTTTTAAAAGGTTTGCTTCCGCATCTAAGTAGTGCCTAATGTAATGGACAAATAGATGTAAGCTCTTTATTACTGCTGACTATTAGTTTGATGTTGAAAGAAACTGCCCATTCTAAATGGTAAAAGATTAGGCAGGAAATGTTGATTTGTTAATTTCATAAGCTAAACCTTTCACCCCATCTGTTTCAGTCAACTTTAAAAAGGGATAGACTTAAAAAAGAAACACAGAAATCAAGAGAACATCTTAAAGCCATCTTAAAGCCCTCGAGTGCATTATAATTTCTTTAATCCATGGGATTCGACCTACATCACTTGGAATGAATGGACGTCACTTGGAACGAATGAATATTAAGCATCTGTTAATGGCAAGGACCTACATGTCCGACGATGATAGACGTGGGGGATTAATGGGTCCAACTTAATAACCTGGGGACCTAAGTGTCCGACATTAACGAAGTTAAGGACTAACAGGGGTGTTTTAGCAAAACGACGTCGTCTCTCTTGGAAACGTGGCATTCTTGGTGGCATTTAATGGGCCATGTCAGCTGACTCTGACGAACGTTTGCACTCTATTAACGGCAAGGACCTTTCCGTCTGATGATGACGGACGTGAGAGACTAACGTGACTAACTTACTAATAAGAGGACCTAAGTGTCCGACGCCACTAGAGTCAGGGACTAACTTGGGTGTTTACTCTTTTAAGAAATTTAAATTCTATAGGTAAAAATGATTTGTTTGATATTAAATTTGAAAAGAAATAAAAATTTTAAAATTTTTATACGTAATTTGAAATTCCACTAAAATAGGTAGAATTTTGGAAATTTTACTAAAATAGGTGGAATTTTCAATATTCTTCTCACACTTTCATCCTTTCTACTCCTTTTGTCCTTCCTTCTCTCCCTCTTGTGCACACTTGTTTCATCTTTACTTTCTTTCGATTTTTCTCTAATCATTATCACTTTGATTCATCTGTTATTCTTGCCTATGTAACACCCTTTGTTTTCATAGAGAACTCGTAGGATAAAAATCTATTAAATTAGTTATGGGGTGTTAGGCTTCGACATGTTGTGTCTGATTTTGTTTTGATGAGTTAGCAATGGTGGTAGATGACTCCCAGGAAATAATGGTGACCCTGTGGAGAGGTTTATATTACCAAATATAGGGGAATAATAATATTTTTTTATTATAAAGTTATGCTAAAAGAGTTTAACAAATATCATAAGTCGAATCCCCAATCGCTCACGTATCGGGCTAGTATTTTGTAGCTTGAGTTTGGAATTAAGTGCAAAGAGCTTGGTGCTATCTTGGGGCATGAAAATGTCATGGAGCTGAATGAATTAATTAAGTTTTTTTGCTTAATTATCATAAATTTTATTAAAAATCGATTAAATTTCTCAACGATTCATTGTCGAAAAAATTTGAGTTTTTACAAGTAAAACCTTGTGCAATCTAGCATTTAAATTGAAACAAAAACATTTTCTACTCCTTCTAGGAAAGTCATGACCATGCCCCATCATGTCATCACCATTTCACAAATATTTTTATTTCTATTTGTATGCCATTTAATTGGCTTAAACCTAATTGTTTCCGTTATGTCACCTTGCTTTATTTCATGTCACCTTTTCTCACCCTCTCCATCACTTTAGCTATCACTCTCCACTCACTCTCCCTCTATATATGTGTGTGCCTTGTCTAAGTTATGCATGTATTTTCATTTAGAAAATAAGAGAACAAGTTGTCTCATTTTTCTCTCATTGGTTATAAGCTCCCTTTTCATTTTCTTCTACCACTAAAGTGTTTTCCTCTCCTTTCCACCATCCACCACTTTAGCCACCACCTCAAGGGCACTCTCTAGGAGAAAGGAAACGAGGAAAAGGAAGCATAAGTTTAACCTTTCTCCTTTTCATTCAATGTGAACATCACCTAGAGGTAGGGGGAGTTCTCTTAAGCCTTTTTGGTGTTGCATGCATGCAAGGGTAATGGAAATCACCCTAAGGTTTTCATCCTTAAATTAAGTGTCAAGAAGGGAGTTTCCTTTAAAAAGTTTTAGTTTGAAATAGTTTTTGAAAAAGGTTTGAGCAGGAAAATAAATAAGGCTTTCAACATCATTTTTGAGAAAAAAAATTGCTTCATTCTTGACCTTGATGAAGAAAAGAGTCTTGCATGATGATTTCTTGTATCTTGAATTTCCCGCATGTGATTATATGTATGTTATAGTATGCTGAAAATTTATGGTCATGTGTTGGATAAGAAGAAAAGGTTATTGATCATGGTGCATGCAAAAGATTAGTGCTAAAAATGTCATGTTTGGGTGATGTGTGACACCCCTGATTTTTAGAGCAAACCCTAAGACCCTAAACTTGTCTGTATGTGCTTTACTATGTGTTTTTATGGAAGTGTAGGCTTCATCTAGTTTTGTGTTTTAGATTTTCTATGTGTGGTAGAGTCTTGTATCTTGGATTTTAGGTGTGGGAGAGATTAAATGAGACTTTCTCGAATGAAGACAATCTTGTAGGAAAATTATTTGGGGTAGAAATTACGTAATTTCCATTAGACAAAAGAGTTCTATTAGGAATACAGTTGCAATGTCTGATTGCTTCTATTTCAAGTCAACAAACTTCGGCCTTGAGTTTGGAACCAAACCTTGAAGCCATGAATCAATTCTGGACCAAAATATCTTTAGAAATTCTAGTGTATTGATTAAATTTATTATCAATAAGTTCTTCTAGCTTAATTCTATTTTTTGACATTTGTCATCGAAAAATGTCAAAAACTGAGTTGTCTATTTTTGTTCTACCAATTGAACCCGAAACTCCTAAATTTCTTCCTAAGAAGTCCATGATCTATAATTGTTACCATGTACTATAATCCATTTAAGTTTGTATTCCAAATACCTAATTTGCATTACTTGAAAGCATAACCTAACGCCTCGACTTTGTCATGTTCTATTTTCCCTCATCGTTTCCATTCCCACTCACAACCATTAACCAACATATTGTCACCTTACTACTCCACGCCACCTCACCACATGAGCATGCTACCTTTTCACTCCTTACCGTGACATATGGCCACCTCATGGAACCTACATCATGTCAATTTTTCTTCTCCTAGGCCATTCACGACATCACCATAATGGCATCACCACTTCATGCTTTCTTTCATGTCACCATCCTTATATCACCCTATTACAATTTCATTTTAACTTTTTTATTTCATTCCATCACCAGTTAGTTCCACTCTCGGGTTCTCTCACTCTCTCAATCTCATGCATCATAAATTCTCTTATTCTCTTAAGTCTCTTATTTTCTCTTTGTGTGTCGAGACCAAAACTCCACTTTCATTCACTCGTTTCTCTCATGCTCTTATATTTGCTTGTACCTTTCATCCACTCTCTTTCTTTTCGTCCATCAAACATGCCATTGCCAAGCCACCACACCACCGTGCTCCCACTTTTCTTTGCTACCTTATTCATTTTTCTTCATCAAACCGAGCACCATCGACCATCGTACACCACCACTCTATTTTCTTCCTTACCACTATAACTCTACTTCTCTATCGATCCTCCTCCAAGCTTCATCATCATTCTCTTTGTGCCACCACCATTTTCTTCACCATGCATGATCAAGTTTTGAAAAGCGCTAAAGCCATGCATGTAAAGCATCAAGCTTGAAAAGCTCTCCTTCATCACTCTTTTACAACCCGAGACCACCACCAAGCCAAGATCTTTCATTTTCCCATCATCAACCTCACGACCATCTTCAATCCAGCCATGCATGCCTTGATCATTACCTAGGAATACAATGCATATAGGTTTTTGAGGTAAGAATTCATGTCTCTCTATTCCATGCCATGGCTGAGAGCTCCCATGATCATTTCCTCTTGATTATACTCTTTTCTCTTGATTTCTACTTCTAAGTGCATGCATGTTGTATTTGGCATCTTGCATGTAGTTAAAAGGAAAAAGATTCCATTTCTCTCACCATCCTAGCTACGACCATCACTCTTTAAAAAGTCACCATATTTTATTTTGGTTCTAGTCACTTGGAGTAAGTTTTGGAGTTGTTTTGGAAGCCCAAGGAACCAAGGAAAAAGAAGATCTAGACGTTGTCGAGAAACTTGCGTAGAAAATCCTAGGTAAGGGGGTCTCTATAATCTTGGTTGGAATATTAGGTATGCAAGGGTGAGAGAATCTCCCTTGGGTTCCCATCACTAAAACCGTGGCAAAACCGTGTTTGCATGCAAAATAAAGGGAAAGATTAGTTTGGAATGAAAAAGGAAAAGTATTTATGAAAACCCTAAGTTTTGCATGTGAAGATTTTAAGAAAAACCCTAAATATTGTCAGCATGGGTTTGACTCTAGATGCATGCAATATTTCTTATATATGATACTTATAATATGTGATATATATAAATATATATTGTTGATTGATGTCGTTATGGAAATATACTTGCATAAGTATTTAAGAATGTAAAATTGTTAATTTGTGATTGGTGTAATAAAATCTAATTTTTTGGTTATTACATGCAAATATGGATGTGAAGAATATGTTGGAAAAATATGTGTAATTATTAGATAATAAATTAAGGAATTTAACCTTAGGAATTGATGGAGAGAACTTGTTATTTGTCCATCAAATGTAATTTTATTTAATTGAATGATTACTGGAAAATGGAGAAATTAGTTACAAAGAAAATCAATAGAATATTGAAGTAATTGATAAATGAAAGTAATTCAGTAGTTAATATAATGGTATATTAGAAATATATGGAAAAAGGGATTTCAAAAATGTTAAGACAATGAGTTAGTAAGTTAAGTGTGAAATTTGTATCTGTGTATGTTATGTTGTGGTTATTAGACTTGATTGAGTTGAATAATATGATTGGCGATTTGTGGTAACTGTGATCATAATTGTGATGATGCATATGAATCCTATAAGACTATGTGAAACGTGTTATTGTGTGAAAATTTGTTAAATTATTATTAATGACTAGAATGAGTTGGATTATGATTGATGACATTGGATTATGCTGTAAATAAATTGTGGTAATGGATCAAATAAGTATGAGTTGATAAATGTAAAAATGAGTTGAAGTCTCGGTAAGGTTCATCGCAAGAAAAATGGTTAAGGAATGGAAATGTTATGTTGTGAATAAGAAATATGAGGATCCTGCAGAAATGTTAATGTATGTTGAATTTTGTACGTTATAGATTGTGGTAATGATTGAGAATTTCAAATTAAGCGACTCGTCGAGACTTTGTCCTTAATCGTCATTAGAGGGAATCAAATAATAAAGATGTCAGAAACTAGAGTCATGAGAAATTTATAGAACTTAGCTTTTATCCTTGAAATTTATTTTATGTGCTGGAAGAAATAATAAGTATAAAGTCATTTTGCTAATTAGTTAGATTAACTTGGAATTCTAAAATAAGTATAGAGTTGTAAGTTTTGATGAAAATCGATAAATGTTATAAAAGAAATTTGACAAATGTAGTCTTTAAGAAATAAAGAAAGGTTGTAAGTTTAACTATTTATTTAACCCTAAGAAAGTATTTTGATATTTAATAAATTTATAAATCATAAAGACCGAGGAACAAAGTTCTATAGCAATAAATGCGACAAGACGATGTTTGCCATAATGGTCCAAAGATAACAACTATAGATTTTCAAATAATTCTGAATTTTAGATCCCAACTTTCTTGGTGATTATCAACTTATATTGTAAATTGAGGGATTAAGATAAATATACTAATAAAAGAATTTAAACACTTGTTTATCATATGACATTCTATTTTAATAATAAAATAAGAATATCTTTTTTGTAAGGCATCAGTTTCTAGAAATTTTACAGAGTGCTCAAGCAAGTGTATACGTGAGTTATACATATATATATTTATTTATAATCAAAACAATAGTAACCTTGGAAGTTGGTAATAATTAGGTTAACTAAACAAAAGCAAATTAGGTATAAGTAAGAATTAATTTAACGTTATGCGATGAAATCCCTAAACGCATTAAACTTGACATTAAGAACAAAGGGCTAGTCGAGGGAGGACATTACCTGGCGACAATGATGAAATCAGTGTAAGTATAAAAAGTAAAGAAGATGAAATTGTGTTATCATGCATGATGTACATTTGAGTATGAGATGTGATTAGATCCTAAAGTCACAATGTTGGGGTACATTGAAGAACATGATCATTGCGATCCATGGAGTGAATGGGATCTTAGGAGTACAAACGGGTCGGGCGTCTAGAAGACTTAGTGTCCGGTAGTCCGTGGCAAGCCTGTTGTACTTTGACTCAAGCAAGTGTTACTAAGGCCATGGAGAGTCAGTTCCTATTTGTGTGGTCACCAGGGTGTGACATGTGTGTGGATCCATATTGATTATATTGTTAAGGACTATGTATGTCCCGTACCTTTGGAATAGTGGTTGGTGGAACTGGTGTACTCCAGTCACTCTAGTGATGAATGTTTATTGTTGATGATGATGAAGATAATTATGTGTTGATATGATGATGAGATGATATGAGGAATTATTAGGCCCGCATTGGCATCATGATAAATGTTATGACGAGATTGTAATTGAACTTACTCATGCATAGCATCTTGTGTGACTAACCTCATTTTGGTTGTGGTATTATATGTGCAATTATGTATGTGAATAAGATACTTGGGTTAATGAATGCTTTAGTATTCTAGAAGATGATATATGATGATTGGTAGAAATCTAATCGAAGGTCTGCCTAATTAGTATGATTGATATTTGGTTGTATAAGTATGTGATGATCATGAGTATCTTAGATTGAAATAGTAATATGATACAAGTAGTAAAGATGATATTGTTGGTAATAAATGAGTAAGTAATAATGTGTGACTGGAATTATTAAATATGTAACTAGTAACTGTTAGGTATGATCATGACATAAATATGTGTTGGTGTGACTTGAATGAATGATGTGTGAAATCCTCCTAATAAGACGATACACCCCGTCGCGTGTTTCCAACAAGACTGGAGTGAGATAAACTCACCTCTCTTGTTTGTGTTTACTATTATTATTTTATATGTACCCTCATTCTAGATGGAAACGAAAGGGAAAGTTGTAGTAGCTAAGTATTTAAGGGGACCCCGACGAATTAGAATGCCTATAGTCCAAAGAGGAAGGTTACCTACCATTCCTAAAGAAGGCCCTTCAGAACTCCTTATCTTCTTAGGAACCAAAAGAGAAGCCTGAAGAACTTTTAACTAAATGACCTTTATTTGATAAGGATATTGAGGTGGTGGAGGATTCGGTGTAGAGATACGGTGATCCTTTTCGTGCTTTTTGTATAGAAGACTATGTGCACTTGCTTGAGAATAATCTTCCTCTAGGGGAATAAAGTGTCCATCCTAATCCTGTGCCACCTATACCTAGAATAGAGTTGTACCTATGACAGAGGATGATCCAATGGATGGGGATGATGCTAAGGCTAAGGAAGGGGAGATAAAGGAGGAAATGAATGGAGAAGAGGAAGACCCTAAAGAGGATGTTACCTTTTCAGTAGGAGAAACTAGTAGTGAAGAAGGATTAAGACCTTCACCCATGGATAGATTGGTAGCTCAGGCTGAGTGCGACCATTCTCGGAGTTTCCTTCGATATGTTAGTTGGGGACTATCCAGAGATGATCCTGAAAGGGAAACACTTTCTTAAGGCCGCCTCGGAAGCATATCATAGCAGGAAGTGTGAAAGGTCATATTCATCCAATGGGGAAAGCTCTGATGATTCATCTGATTCTTCTGATAAAGACTAAACTTAGTTAGTAATAAGACTTTGCATGGACAATCCACTTGTGTCTGTAGTTAGTTGTGGGAGTCTGTGTGCCCTTGTTTTATTAGAGTATGTAAAAGCACTGTTGAAATGGTGTCCAAATAAATGTTTATGAATGTGATGACATCACTGTATTATCGTATAAAAAATCTTACTCTTTTCTTACAAAACACGTGACACCTTAGTTAATTAGGATGATCTAATATGAAGGATTTTCCTAGTTAACCGAGGGAGCTCACATGATGTATATATGGTTCTTGGTGTGTGTGGCTATACTAAAATTTTTGCATGCATAGGCTATTGAATATGGATGAAATATTTCTATGATCATGATGGCTAAATATCAAATGGTGATGTTGATGACATTGCATGCAAAGTTTCATAATGAAAAATGTTGTATTTTTGCCTTGCATTGGGATGTTTGATGGCTTTGCTTGGGATCTTTTATGCATGCATGAACTCTGGAATTTTTAACATGATTTATGATTAAAAATGTGGTTGAATACTGAATTGTAATGTTGATGTCATTACATGTAAAATTTCATGAAGAAAAATGCTATTATTAGCCTTGCATGTATAATATCTTATTTCTATGTATGCATGCATGGCTTGAGCTTGAGCTTGAGTGAAATGGTGATTTAAAGGGTTATATATATGCTAGATGATTTGCTTGAATGATTTGTAAGAAAGTTTGAAAAGTTAAGTTAATAATCAATGATAAAGGGACTAAAGTGTATGATGAATTAAATTAGTCCTAATGATGTTTGCATGAACATCCTTGGAATGTCAAGGTTGTATGATTTCCTTAAGTTAGTATGGATTTTGTGTTGCTGAATGATTGCTGAAAAGAAAGAAAAATGTTTAAGTGTTGGTGTGCATTCTTACTTAAAAACACAAAAAAAATATGATTTGTGGAGGGTATAAGGATGGGTGATGTTAGGACCTTTAGATCCTAAAAATGGTGGATGAAATACTTGATGATGTTGTGAAATGGGATTGCTACCCAATTTTGGAAAATGATGAAAAGTGGAAAGAGAAATTGTGACTTTGTCCTTAATCGTGAGCGGTAATGATTTAAGGGTAAAAATAGGATTTTCAGAAAAAAGAAATTGTCACAGGGGAAAACTGGATTTTGAGTTGAAATTATTATGTGAGTTGATGCTAAAGATATGAAACTTAAAAAGTTATTTAATTTGGGCATTTGATTAAACTAAATCAAAGTTTTCTTTTGAAAATAAGGTTTAAATTATGTTTCGGTAAAATCGGCGAGAAAAGGATTTTGATACTTCAATTTTTATTCAACATATTGGTGCTGCTACATATTTTAAGAAATTGAATGAATATTCTAAGTTTTAAATATGAGTCTTAAAAAGGATTTTGGTTTTTGAATATCGAAAGAAACGAAGCTCATAACCAACTTGGTCTTGAAATATTTTGCATAGCTTAACGCAGAGTTTAAATGATGGACTCCCTCTTTTATTTATAACATATGCATCACAGACTTGTAATCTGAAATAGTCAATTAGAGAAGTTAGATAACACATAGGTAAACTTTATTTATTTAAATGTCTTGATGTGCGTTATAAACAAATCTTAGGATCTTTAAATATTAACCAAAAACTCTAAAGTCCTTTATAAAACAGACTTGGTTCTAACACTATTTCTTTTGCATTTTCCCTAACTATATTAAAGTTTTTACTTCTTTAATTATTTTAGACTACTTAAGTCCTTGTTATCAAATGCCATTACTCCCTATGATGCTTTCTACATTCTTATAAAGACCAAGTATATTTTCTAGAATCAGATTTAGGTGTTTTGATGTAACAAGTAAACTATTTAAGATCTTCTACCCCTATGGATGAATATTATGGTATGGGTAATGAGTTTAAGTATGGTGGGTTTTTATCAAGGTGTTAAGGACAAAAGGCATTGCGTGTAAGAACCCTACCTGATAAGAAATTAAAAGAGAAAAGAGTAAAGTACTGCATTACATATGCATCATGTGCATGGGTTTGTGATTGAAAACTAGAGCTACAATGATGGGTACATTAAGAACATGGCCTTCTGATCCAATGGAAGTAAGGATCTTAGGAGTACAAATGAGTTAGGTCCACGAATGGCTCAACATAACAACTAAGGTCGGGCAGTCCGTGGTAAGCCTACTGTACTTTGTAACATCCTAAATTTTATGTATAATTAATTAAATAGAGGAAATAAATAAAATAAAT
The DNA here is from genome assembly GCA_037962975.1 of Clitoria ternatea. Lineage (NCBI taxonomy): Eukaryota > Viridiplantae > Streptophyta > Magnoliopsida > Fabales > Fabaceae > Clitoria > Clitoria ternatea. Next base: position 169,225,593 of record CM075671.1, read on the forward strand.
ATAGGAAATAATTATCTGAAGTCCCAAACATGTAGAGAAAATTATTTGGGCACCCCTTGAATTAATACAATTCATTCGGTAATTACTGTCGTCGTTTAATCGATGAAGGACGCATGGATAGAGTGAGGAGATAAGCTAAATATGTAGAGATACATTAGATAAATATTAAAAATGATTATTTATGTCCCAAGAATAAATCTAAATTAATTTAGGCATTTGTTAGATTTATCGTGAATTATTTAGAATTTATCAACGTCGTTTTAACGTCGGAAAACGTCCGGTCTAGAAATGGACTTTAAATGGGCTAGTTCAAAAATAAATGTCAAGAATTAGAAAACACTAAAATAATTATGTTAAACACAAAAATAAATCTGGAAAAATTTGTAGACAATTAATTGGGCAAAAAAGGGGCCCTAAGTGGCCAAAACGCTTCATTTTCGAGTCAAAAGTGCGATGATTTTCCCACTTTCTTTGGCTTGGGCGTGTTGCAGTTTGGGCTAACATTTCATCACCTTTCATAATCCCAAAATCTGATTTATGCAAAATTCAATTTCCCTTTCTATCTCCTTGTTTTCATGAAAACAACAACCATTCCCCTCTAAGACCCAAAATGCTCTTTTCCTCTTCCTGTTCCATGTGCCTTATGAAATGCCATTGCCAACCATGAAAGATTCTTGAGTTTTCTTGTGATTTCTTGAACAAGGAAACTTTGTAAGCACCATTAGCCCCTTATTCTTCTTCTTCTTCACCATATTTCCAAGTTTACATCTTTTCTTCTCTTCTCCCATGGAAAATCTAAAAATCCCCTCTTGCTCGCCTATTGTATTTTTGAAATTCTTAAGGCAATGAAGGACATTTTGGTGCATTTGGAATCTCTTAGAAGCATTGAAAGGCTTGAGTTCCATTTCTTAAATTTCTAGCATTCTTGAAAGTTAGGGATTTAGAACTAAAATTTGGGGTAAGTTGTAGAACCCTTATTAATCCTTAAACTAATGACTTGTAATTATTGGAAATAATGTTATTAGTGTTGAAACTTTAGGATTTTGGCATGATAATGAAAACCCTAGGTTAGGAGACCTTTGTTTGTTAGACTATTGTTAGTGACTTGAAATTAATTGGAATTGGTTATTAGAAATAAATTAAATGTTGTTAAATGTGGTTGGTTGATGTTAGAAATGCATTAATTGCAAAAAAAAAAAAAAGAATTGGAAGCTTACTTTATGTAAGGGGAAAATTTTCATTTAAGACTTGGATTGGTTTTATAATGACCTTAAAATAATTATGACTTGGATTGGTTTATAAATGGTTTATTAATGCATTGACTATAAATCTTAAAATGTATTGGAATCCCTAAATAAGAGAGAATGTGAGATTCTTATGAAGCCAAGACTAGCATATGCGTTCTTGCATTTCATGGTATGCATGACATATCATATTATAATGTATTGGGATCTTATGAAAAAGACATGTGCGAGGGATGAATGTTTAAGCGACTAAGCGTGGTTGCGATTACTTGACATGTTGAAATAATTGAGGTCTTGTGAGATCTTGTGAAAAGGATCCTTACGGGGGATTAGTATTTAAGCGACTATGCATGGTTTCAATTACTTGATAAATTGTGTACACATATGCATTATTTTAGTGGCATAACATATGCATTAGCCATAGGACATGGCATATGACCTTAAGGTACCTAAGAGGGATTGAATTCTGTGGTTGATAGAATTGAGAAATGAAATTGGAATTTATAAACACTGACTAAATATGTTAATATTGATAGTTTTAACTTGGAATATATATATATATATATATATATATATATATATATATATATTGGTGTAGAATATGGTGTGAAATATGATAAGAATTTGAATTAATGAATAGATTCCATAATGTGATATGGTTATTAAAATGTTTATGTTTGTACTTGGTGATAAGCATTATCGATTATGTCTTTAATTATTCAGTTGAATCCTTGATGGGAGAATACGTTTAGTTGCACTTACATGATTATATTATCACATTTTGTTTAATTGTTAATCATTGAGAAAGTATGCTCACTTTCCATATTGTCTACTTTTTAGCTTTTGTATTGTAGGATACGACTTTAGAGTTGGTGCTTTATTTTGAAGAGTTGAGCTATAGTGTGAAGAAGGGAGATGCTTAGATGCCTTGGCCAGCATGTTTTGAATTTTATTGATTATGACATTTGTTTTGAAATTTCTTGTAAATCGCATTTGTTTTGTATAGACTTACTATTATTTAATGCCTTATGATTGTGATGATGGTTTGATATACTTGAGACATTGTTGATATACTAGGATCATTGGGATGGACTTGTGATATTTTTGTATCACAAAGTAGTAATTGATAGTACATGGCACTAAATTGGAATCTTGCCAATGATCTTTGTGATTGGGATTATTAATGTCATATGCTGAATTTTCCTTACAAATTAATGAATATTGTGAAGAATAGGTTGTAGAAGAATTATTAATCTTGGCTAGTGACATATGGTGATACTTTGATGATGGGAATTAAATGATATAGGTTAATGACATGAATATGTGAAATTGTCCTTAATATAAGTATTAGAATGGTGTTATCAAATTATATGTGCATTGAGATTATTACACTTGAAGTTAGGTTCATGTATATATTCACATGAGATTGTGCAATTAAAACATAAGGTCATTGATAATGGACCTAGTGACATAGTAACATGACTTTAGATTATACATTAAACATAATATGGTAGTGTTACACCTAAAGGTATATTTATGAATGTGATAAGACATGATCATGTAATTTAGAATCTTTGAAGTGTCATGTAAATTTGGGAAAATAAGTAAGTGTTACTAATGTGACCCTTTTAGAACCCATTCTTAAAAATTCAAACTTTTCTTTGGACTAATTTTAAATATTCCGTAAATATGTGATTTGTAATTATGTGAATGATTGTCCTAAGTAGGCATTTACTTAAATAACACACCTTATATCATCATATATGAGATAGGTCTTTATATAAATTCAGGGTGATTGTTAGAAGTTTTAATTGTGGTGTTTTTTTTCCAATAGTTGTTTTTAATCGTGAAAAATTTATCCTAATTTTCATTATCTAAATATTAATATCTTTAATATTATTTAACGTATTAAGGGCGCCACATAGTTCAACTCAAAACGAGTGTTTCTGAGACCATGGAGAACCAGTTCCAGTGTGAATATGATCACGAATGGTGTGATGGTCATGGATTCATGTGTTGTTAGATACGCGTGTCCCTTACCTGAAGGTTGTGAAGGGAACTTGGTGTACTCTGGTCGCTCTAGTGTGAAAATGTGCTCCCTAGTGGACATATTTTGGCAGGTTGATTGTAATGAGAAAAGTATCTTATGGGTCTCGTTCGCATCATGAAACGCTAAGTAATGAGAAAGATCATAAGACATCTGACTCATGCATGGCACATTAAGTGACTAACCCTATCATGATTCATAATTATGCTCTGTGTGCGAATACTGAATGATATGATGAGATAATGATTGAATTCTAGATAACTATGATTGTTACAGTAGTGATCAGATATCAGTAATGTACTAGTAATGGATAGTGGGTTGTGTGATGTTGTACCTCTAGCAAATTAGATATATGTGTATTTAATAGTATAGGTTTAAGTGTGAAGATTCCTGTTGAGTGTGTGATGAGAAATGTACTAGAAAAGCAAATTGGTTAAAGTTGGCTATGTGAACCGTCAGGTATGATGGGGCATCCTTATATGTACAACAAACAAGACCGGAGTAAGATATAGTCACCCCTTTTGTCTGTGATTTCTTTTCCTTTATGGTTCTTTAGAATAGTGAACATGAGTTCAAAGGGAAAAGTGATTATCGAGGAACGCTCTCGAAGACCTCATCGGGGTAACACGTCAGCAATGCTTGAGGGAAGACCACCCACCATTAAGGAAGAAGTCCCCGTTAAATCTCTCCCAACCTCCTGAGAGACAGATGTGCAACCTAGCAAGCCAACCAGTAAAGATAGTTCTGAGACCTCTTCCTTTCTGATGAAGATTAAGAGTAAGGTTTTATCTTTATAGGTTTATGTATAGGATGTTTTATTAAGATATGTATCTGTGGGAGCCTCGTGCCCCTTTTTCCTTTCAAGGTATGTATGCACTATTGAAAACCATGCAACGATTTGACTCATGGAAATATTTTTGATCCACCATGTTTTTATCCTACATAAAAGATCTTTACACAAATTTTTACAAATTAAGTAACACTTTAGTTAAATAGGGAAAATCTAGTGTGAAGGATTGTCTTAGTTAACCAAAGACGTTACACTCAACAAAATTTCTCTAACACATAAAGATAAATATATGTAGACCATCTGTCTAAGGTTTGTTGGAAAAAAATGTCGCGTGTAAATTTTTTAAGAAGCATATTTAATTAAATAGGTTAGTCTACCGAATTTCCAAAAAGTCTATGAAGTCTATCAAATTTGCTTGTTTAGTCGGTCTATTATGTTAAATATTTATATTTAATGTATGTGTAATAATAAATATAATTATAATATTTTAAAATAATATATTAATAAAAAATTAATTTATAATATAACTTAAATAAAATAATAAAATCCTAAAATTATGTTTAGTGTTGTTAGAATTAAGTCTGAACTCATGACTAAGAAGTCTAAACCTCATGTAATTTGTTAATAATATACATCAAGACTCTTAGCTAAAATGAGTCTGCATGCTTATTTATCTAACCATTCTATTCAAGTGTGACAAGGAGTCCGTAGAACTCCATTTGCAAAGAATAAGGGGAGTCTGTATCACTCAAATCATTTTTGAAGAGAAGGAGTCTGTACTTACTCAAAGTTTTAATGAATCAAGCTAGTCTGAAGCTACAGACCACGAGAAGCTCTCTCATTCTTCAACTATTTGAAAAAGGATCTTTCTTTTCTAAATAAGAAGCTGCATGAACTTTCTCATATAATCTCTGTGCTTATCATCAAAAAGGAAATTAACGGAAAAGTTAAAAGGCATGCTTGCATATATCAAGAAAACTATTGCACGTATCTCAAGATGTTAAGAAAAGCTAAACTTGTGCAGGATAGACAATCTAAGGTCAACTGCTACAAAATGTACCTGCTTACTCAAAGTGCATAAGTAAAAGAGATCTTTTGTTAAACACCATCGAGGAAATCCATTTAAAGAAATATCTCTGAAGCATGTCTCTGCACTCGCTGATAGCACAATCCTCCAAGAGACCAATATTTTTAAAGATGAATCAATGACTATTTCAAGGAGGACTATAAATACAAGAAGCTTTAAAATCATAACAAGATTTTTGCCTCATTGCTTAACTCTCTGTTTTCTCTTAAACTAAAGTTTGAAAGACTTTTCTAAAAAGTTTCTAAGTCCTTGTATTTTCACTTCTTAAGTCTTCTTTATAGTTATGCTTCCAGCAGACCTTGACTTATAGTAGTATGTAACTCAGTGTACCTGTATAAGCATTTCATATCTTTGTACACTGAGTTATCTGTTGTAACACCAAAAACTCTTTATCACTACTTTTTGTAAGATCTAGTGTGTTGCCAGAGTCTGTTAGTATGGGAAACAATTGTGGCCTGAAGAGGATTTTGAAAGAATACTTGGGTGTCTAAAGCCAGGAGTGGCTCTTTGAAATAATACTTGGGTTATAAACTAGAAGTGGTTGAAGTCAAGAATACTTGTTGCACTAGGTTGGTGCAGATATTGTAAAGGTGTTTTTTACAATAGTGAATATCCTTCTAGTCTAGAGGGACTAGACGTAGCTTCTGTATTGGAAGTGAACCAGGATAAATCTGCTGCGTGATTCTCTATCCCTTTCTCTAGTCTGTTGAAATATTTTATTGCTTAAGCGGTCTGTATGTTTTCAAAAAAGAGTTTAAGACTTATTCAACCCCCCTTCTAAGTCTAACTTTGTACCATCAATTGGTATCAAAGCTTGTCCTTTTGGGGTGATTACTCCCTCAAGTAAAAAGGATCAAGATCCATGGCCTTTTCTCATGACCAGCTTATTACAGAAGGTTCATCTATGAACAGACCACCTGCCTTCCTTGGTAAAGATTATCCTTACGTGAAAGATAGGATGGAAATGTTCATCAAGTTTACACAGTATGCCTTATGGGGGATAATCACCAGAGGTCATGAACCACCTCCTACAGACAGTGAAGGGAAGCTTGTACCTAAAGAAAAATGGTCCACTACTGACTTTAAGAAAATGGAGTCAAATGCTAAAGCTAGATTTCTTCTAATTTGTGCTCTGAGTAAATATGAATACAATAAGGTTTACAACTATAAAACCGCTAAGGAGACATGGGATTCTCTTCAACATGACTATAAAGGAACCTTCAATGTGAAACGTTCAAAGAAAATCCTTGTGATCAAGAAGTACAACAACTTTAGGATGAAAAATCATGAGCCTGTTGACCAGATGTTTGGAAGATTTTAGACTCTACTCAATGAGCTCAAAGCCCTGGGATCCACGCCTTCCACTGAAGACATCAATGTAAAACTTCTTAGATGCCTACCAGAAAAGTTTGATACCAAGTGTGCAGCTTTGGAGGAAGCCAAGGACCTGAGCACTTTTACTCCGGATGAACTTCTTGGAGTTCTAAGAGTTCATAAGCTGAAGCTCAACCAAAAAGAAGTGTCGAAGCCCTTATCATCCAAGAACATTGCTCTAAAGCCTAGAGACTTCTAGGAGAAGCAAGAAGCCCAGAGTTAAGGAGTCAACTAGCTTAGATCTTGAATCTGATAAAGGACAAGACACTGATGAAGAGTTGGCCCTTGTTACTAAAAATTCCATAGACTTTTGAAAAAAAGAAAGGCGATGCTGGAAGGTTCAACAGAGAAAAACCTAAAGGTAAAATTTCATTTAAGTTTAAGACTGATAAATCTGCTCTAAAATGTTTTAGCTACAGAAAACCAGGACATATAAAGGCAGAATGTCCCCTTCTAAACAAAGATCAAAAGGATAAAAGAGAGAAAAAGAAATTTTTCAAAAAACAAAAATGACTCATCACTTGGGATAACGAAGACTCGATGAGTACAAGCGAGTTTGAAGAGGAAGAAACTGAGTCTGCTCAAATCTACCTTATGTCCAAAATAGAGTCAGAGTCTGAAGCAAGTTCAGATGAGTCTGAATCATAAGAGGTAAATCAATCCAAACTTAAACAAAATTATAAAGCTTTTTTTAAAGACTTTTCAATCCTTTTGAAAAATTATAAACTACTGAAAAAGAAACAGTCTAAAACTATTTCTTCATATGAAGATACAATATCTAAACTGAAGAAAAAGGATTCAGATCAAGAACTTCTTAAGGAGCTCGATGAGAAAGAAAAGATTCATTTTGAAGAGATACATAAGCTCAAAAAGGAAAATTATTTTTTGAAAACTGAACTCAAGATAAGGAAATCAAGTCGCTTTAACAAGAATTAAGCACACTTACTATAGACCTGGCTAGATTTGTAAATGGAACTAACAATTTATACAAACTTATGGGCAGATCCAAAGGAAGTTCAAAAAAGCTGGTCTGGGGTATGTTGAAGAAACTGATTTGAAAGAAAAGAGTTTTCCCTCTTTATTTTCTCAATCTAAACATAAGCATGCTAAATGAAACTATTACATGAAGCATGGTCATGTGATTCAAGATTGCTTAAAAAGAACAAGGAAAAATACAAAGAGTACTAACCCAACAAGATGTGCTTAAGGACATAAACAAAGCAAAACTACTCATATCTAGACAGTGGGTGCTCACATCACATGACAGGCAAAAGGTTTATGTTCCTAAACCTAGAACGATTTGAAGGTGGAAAAGTTACTTTTGGAGGAAACTAGTCTGGTCAAATAACTAGGATTGGTAAAGTTGGTAACATTCCTTCTTTTGTAATTGAAAATTTTTATTTTGTTTAAAGTCTGAAGCATAACCTACTGAGCATAAGTAAATTTTGCGATAGTGGTTATAAAGTCTCTCTTGACAAAGAAAAGTGTACAATCATCAATCTTGATGGAACTACTCTTTTCTCAGCCAACAGACACAACAACCTTTACAAGGTTAATTTGGGTGAAGTGGATAGTCAAAATGTAACTTGTCTTTTCTCTTCGTCTGAAGAGAAATGGATCTGGCACAAGAAGCTTGGACATGTTAGCATGAAACATATTTCTAAAATCAATAAAAAAAGGGTTAGTTAAGGGACTTCCTAGAATTTCTTTCAATGGAACCCAACCCTACGAAGCATATCAAAAAGGAAAACAACATAAAACCTCTTTTAAAAACAAGGATGTTGTTTCTACTACTAGACCACTAGAGCTGTTACATTTGGACTTATTTAGACTATCTCAAATCCAAAGTCTAGCTGGTAAAAGATATGGTTTTGTTATTGTTGATGATTTCACTAGAATCACGTAGGTTTATTTCCTAGCCCACAAAGATGAGTCTACACAAGTATTCAAGATTTTTTGTAAGAAAATCCAGTTATAAAAAAGAGTCTGTATTTGTACAATAAGAAGTGACCATGGTCGAGAATTTGAACACAAAATTTTTAAAAAATTCTGTAACAAAACTGGCATCTCTCACACATTTTCTTCTCCAAGAACACCTCAACAGAATGGTGTCTTGGAAAGGAAAAATAGAAGTCTGTTAGAGATGGCTAGAACCATGCTTTTTAAAAATGACTTACCAAAGTATTTTTGGGATGAAGCTATAAGCACTTCTTGTTATATTCAAAACAGAGTCTTTATCAAACCAATACTGAATCAGACTCCCTATGAGTTATTGAAAGGAAGAAAACCTAACATATCATATTTTCATCCATTTGGATGCATATGCTATATCCTAAATAAAAGAGATCAACTTGGAAAGTTTAACTTAAAGTATGATTTAGGTATTTTCATGGGCTATTCAAACATATCCAAATCCTACAGAGTCTTTAACACAAGGACTCAAACCATTAAGGAATCAATGCACGTAAGATTTGTCGATCTAACAAAGAGTGACAAGAAATTGGTAGATCTAGAGTATGATGATGTAGGTATTATGCAACCTAAAGGAGAACCTAAACCTTCAGACTCCACAGCTCCTTAACAATAAGGAACAAATCAACAGACAATGTCTGAACCAGAGAAACAAAGAGAATGGAAGTTCAAGACCTACTATCCTTCAGATCTCATTATTAGAGATCAAGTTGATGGTGTCCAGACTAGATCAAGACTTCACAATCAATCATCAATGACACTTGTTTTAGAATTTGAACCCAAGACCATTGAAGAAGCATTAGAGGATCTAGATTGGATCATAGCAATGCAAGAAGAACTTAACCAGTTTGAAAGAAACAAAGTCTGGAACTTGGTTCCAAGACCAAAGAACAAAAGCATCATTGGAACAAGATGGGTCTTTAGAAACAAACTAGATGAAGAAGTAAAAGTTGTAAGGAACAAAGCAAGGCTCGTAGCACAAGGTCACAATCAACAAGAAGGTATATACTTCACTAAAACCTGTTAGGGAATCCCATCAGGGTCAGGCAACGAAAACACAAAGGATTCCCAAAAATAAGGATTGCAAATACAATGTCTCAAAGCATTATGTAATTAAAGTTTTGATTTAGGGATTACCTCTTGTAGATGTACAACGAGTTCCTCAATCGAAGCAATTGTAGCTTTGCCCTTAGGAGTCCACACGAGCACTCCCACCAGAAAACCAAAGATCCGAATGCTAGTACAGAATTTGATTGCAATTTAATTTCTGAGCAGCAGCCTATGAGCATCTCATGCTCTATATATAGGCTTAGGTCTTGACCTGAGCTCTCATTAAACATTTGGCTCCTGACTCATTCTAAATAAGTTAGGCCCAAATAGTTTTATTTTTAGTCCAACTAAAATAAAACTATCCTCTAGTGGGCTTACTCTATGTGTGTGACCCTATAGGTAAGATATTCGGTTATATTAATAATAAACTATTTTATTATTAATATAAAATAAGAGCGGTATCTAGCAATACATCACTATGTCTGAATATTATTTATCATCGACATGACCTATAAGTGATAATTATTTTATATATTTATTCTTTTGTCACGATATCTAATTGGGCCCAAGGCATGGCCGTCGTCATCCTTGTAAGGCCGAATTCATTTTACTTGATACCAGAGTAGACTTTACAGAATAAATATCTAATATTTATTCATCCTAGCATGGCCATACATTTTGTTAGTCTCACTCCATCAAGTGGCCCATAGATATCACTTCTGTCACATAGGAGAGACAAATTCCATCTACATCACTCACATCCCTCTACATAATTTGTCTATTGCCTAATCACAATTTTTATGGTCATCTTATTACAGATAACGTTTGATTGTATTAAAATAATAAACTGCTTATGTAGGAATCGTAGTGACTTCAGGTCGAAGGACTATATACCATTATCATATTGAGAACCGTTTATGACACTTATGTAACGATCCATGCAACGTTCTCATGGTGGGTCTGTCCAATACAAAATTACTCTTAATCTGTACCCGCGTAAAGACTTGATATTATATATCCATGATTTGTGAGATCAAATCATCAGTACATTCACACACTAATCTTAATGTATTTACATGTCCCCATGTAAATACTTGATTAGGGATGTTTTAGGAATAATTCTCATATGACCTATTATTCCAGGATAAATAACATTAAAATTAGTCTAAAAACTGAAAATACTAATTTTATTGATAAGTTAAAATTGATACATTAATAGCTCATAGTGCATACACCAACAAAACCTTTGCTCCTGTAGCTAGATTTGAAGCTATAAGGATTTTACTTGTTTTTACTACTTATAAGGGAATTAAATTATATCAGATGGATGTTAAGAGCGTTTCTCTAAATGGTTTTATTGAAGAAATTTTTTTTGTAAAACAACCTTCTGGTTTTACAGATAAATCTTTTGAAACTCACGTCTTTAAACTTAGTAAAGCACTATATGGTCTGAAGCAAGCACCAAGAGCTTGGTATGATCGACTCAGTTCTTTTCCAAAATAAAAAGGCTTTACTAGAGGAAAGGTTGACATAACCCTATTTGGAAAAGGTTCAGATAAACACTTTCTTATAGTGCAAATTTATATGGATGACATTTTCTTTGGTGCTACTAAAGAAAGTCTATGCAAAGATTTTGTGAAAACCATATAGGCTGAATTTGAGATGAGCATGATGGGTGAACTCAAATTCTTTTTTGGTCTGTAGATTAAATAGACTACTGATGGAATTTTTATTCATCAATAGAAGTACACCAAAGAGTTGCTCATAAAATTTAAAATGGCTGATGCCAAACTTGTGAGTTCACCAATGCATCCAAATTGCATCATAAGTAAATGTGAATCTGACATATCAGTTGATCAGACTCTATATAGAGGAATGATTGAATCACTATTATATTTGACATCCAGCAGACCATATATAATGTTTAATGTGTGTGTCTATGCAAGATATCAAGCAGACCCCAAAGAATCATATCTATTTACAGTGAAGAGGATTCTGAGGTATTTTGCTGGTACCATTAACCTTGGGTTGTTCTATAAAAGAAGAGACTCATTTTCCCTTCATGGATTTTATGATGCAGACTTTACAGGTGATAGATCAGATAGAAAGAGTATAAGTGGTGGATGTCACTTTCTGGGAACCAGCTTGATTTTCTGGAGTAGTAAGAAACAAAACTCAATAGCTCTCTCTATAACTGAAGCAGAGTATTTGTCTACAGCCAGTTGTTGTTCATAACTTCTGTGGATGAAATATCAACCAGAGGATTATTCAATTAAAGAAGAAGAGATTCTAGTATTCTGTGACAACATAAGTGCTATCAACTTGTCAAAGAATCATATCCAACATTCAAAGGCAAAACACATTGAATTCAAGTACCACTTCATTCGTGACTATGTCTAGAAAGGGACTCTGGATATGAAGTATGTGGATATAGACCATCAATGGGTTGACATTCTCACCAAGCCTTTCGCGGAAGTCAAGTTTGCCTTTATCAAATATAATCTAAACATGCGTAATATAACTTAATTGAGATGTCTATATGATTGTGGTCTACATACTCCCTAACTTAATATTTTTTTTACTTATTCACCTGTATACTGAGAGACGCAATCTGTTCCCTTTTTAAAAATTCCTTTATTTACTCATTTATTTCTCTTTCATAACACGTGGCATTCACTTATTGCTTGGAATGCAACCATTTCTAAAAATTATTTTCCCTCCACTGTGCCACGTTGTCTTTAAATAACCCCTCTTAGTTGTCATTTCACCTCTTACAACCTTTTATTTCTCTACAACTTCTCTGTAACCACCATTTCTTTACCTTTTTTCTTTGAAACCTTTTTTCCCTAAAACTGTTCTTCTCTCCAAAACCTTTTTATCTTCCCAAACTTGATTTTCTCTCTACAATGGCTGGAGTTACCCTCTCTGTGAAGGATATGATTGAATCTTCGTACTTTAATGCTACTTAACATCAAGTTAAAGGAAGGGACGTTTTTGTTGAAATCAAAGGCATTGGTTGGAGTAGCTTCTGCCTGGACCAGGAACCATTCTTACCCTCAATGGCTCTAGAATTCTGGAAAACTATCTCTGTGGATAAGGCAAATTTATTCTTGTTGGAACTCTACGTGGAAAACAGATAGAGATCTCTGAAGATCTTCTGGTCATTGTTCTACATTACAATCCTGGAGGAACGGTCTTCTCTGAAGACTTTGAGTTCACTGAAGTGTCAAGCTTCACCATTAATGAAGCTCTATTTAGGAAGGCTCATCCAGACAAGCTAACCTCTAGCAGTCTGCTACCTAACGCCAAGATGCTTCATGTTTTGTTGCACCAACTCTTTTGCCCTAGGAAGTCTGCAAAAAATATATTCTCTAAGTTAGATAGATTCTGTATGTATCATATGTTGATGAAAGAACAAGTTAACCTTACCAGCATTCTACTCACCTACATGACTACTGCTGTTGTGAAGAAGTGGAAAAAGGTCCCATACCCAGCTGTGCTGATAAAGCTTTTCAAGCTGGAAAATATGCCTCTGGAAAATGTTACAGACTGGATGACCAAGGGTCCCTTGATCACCAAGCTTTCTATTTTCTCTCCCTGATGGACAAGACATCTGAACCTGCCTCAACTACTGCTGAAGTTCAGAAATCTTCTCTGAAGAGGAAGGTTAAGTCTAAACCCATAGAGGAACAACCTCAAGTCAAGAAGGCTAAGGTTTCAAAAGTTTATGTTTTGAAGTCTGGACCCTCTCCTGTCAAGAAGTCTGGATCCATCCCCTCTAAGAAGTCTGAAGCCACAGCTGCTGAAATGCCCGCTGAACCCATTCATGTATCATCTGCTTCAGATAATGAAGTGCCCATTGGGCAAGTTTTGAGGAAAAAGAAGTCTGCTCAAGCAACTTCTGGTGCTCATACTACTACAACTAAAGAAGCATATTCTACATCTTTAACTCCCTCTTCAAGAAGCTCCTATGACCCTGACTCCACCAAGCTTAAGGATTATGTCAAGATTCCCTCAAAGAAGCGATATGTTAATTTCATTCATTACTATTGTAGGAAGTTCCCTAATGTAAATGTCTCCAAATGGAGTAAGTATGATTGGGTTGATCTGTACAACCTCAGCCATGACATGTACAAATCAGACAGGGTTGAGTGGGATGCTCTAAAAGCTGAAAAGAAGAAGAAGAAAGCTGAAGAAGCTGCTTCTAACAAGAGAAAGTCTGCTGAAGCTACCAAAGTTCCAAAGACTCATTCTAAGAAGAAGATGTCTACGTCTTCAGTCAAGACCTCTGTGTAAGCATCAGTCAAGACTCCCTTCTCCACCCTCGCTACTCAACAGTCTACACCACCACCACCCAAGGTAACTGAACCCAACCCTTTTGTTCCCTCACCAACACCTATAGCTACCTTTTCTATATCTAACCTTAACTTGAACCTTCACAACCTGATCTTTTTACCAACCAACCTCAACCTATTATTACACCTTTTGAACCCTCTCAACCTCAACTTTCTGTAACTACCCCATCTGCTCCTGTTCCCAAATCAACTAAATCTAAACCAGCTGCACCCAAACTTAAACCCAAATCCAAAAAGGCTACCATGAAATCTCACCCTGCCTTTAAGCCTACCATACCCATTCCCTCATTATCCAAACCTATTATTTCAAAAATCATTTTCTCACCCCACACTAAATTCTACCAACCCCCAATTGTACCCTTAGCTAAAAAGAAAACCTGCACCATTATCCCTCAACTCCTTGGTTGTCCTTTCCCATACCATGCCCCTGGTGAACTCAAGGTCAATAAGCAAACCTTCTTCCCTAGTAGTGGTTTTAAAATTTTCCCTTGGGACAGGTTCTACCCTTCCATTTCTCTTGAGGAACTCTTATCCAACCCACACCTCTATAACCTTGACCTTCAAGCTTACACCTAAGCCATCCGTATGTAGCAAAAGCATTGTCAACATCTCAGAGATCACGAGCTTCTTACCAAGCCCTGGATTCAGATGTTTGCCAAGCCTGAGGCTCGTATTTTGGTATATCCAGACAGTATAATGCCCAAGAATCAGCGGATTATCACCAATAAGCTGAAAGGAAAAGTTTGGATCTCTAGTCCTTCTACACCTGAATGGTACATGCAGACTCCCAAACGTCTTCCTAATGATATTTTGAAGGTGCTTCGTTCAGACCCCTCCCCAGATGGTCACACCCGAGGATTGTTATGGTCTCACTATATTTGGGGACAAGATTAATAGTTCAACATATCTTTTGCTCATCCTTCTAGACTTATGGTTGATGTTTTTAATTTTTGGAATCATGTTGGGCGTATATCCAAGACTCATCCATCTTTCTTTGATCCATCTAGCACTACCCTCTCTGCCTCTGCCTGTGTGCCTTCCATTGTTTTGACCAATCATTCTAATTTCTTTTGTCTTTAACTTGGTCATTTAATTTTGGTGTCTACTTCTGCCACCTATTCATTTTAGCCTCTGTTACTCATTGTGTTCCTACATCGATTGCTTAGTCTCTATGATGTCCCTCTTATTGTTGATTACAAAAGGGGGAGAAGTGTCCAGAAGTAAATAAGTCTAAATAGTTAGGGGTAGAAGTATGTATTAGTCTGTAGTCTGTATTTTTTTCCTTCTTTGAAGTTTTTATGTAAACTTGTTACTTAAATAAATAATTATCTATTCAGTTTACATACACATCTCTTCAGAATATTTAGTGTTACAACTAAAGTATGTTATATGCGAAAAACTTGATCATCTTGAAAACTTATGTTATTTAGAACCAAGTATCTTTAATGCTTCAATTCTTCCTTTTTGAATACAGATTCCATTTTATCTTACAGACTTGATGTTTGTTATCAACAAATAGGGGAGGTTGTTAGAATCAAGTCTGAACTCATGACTAAGAAGTCTAAACCCCATGTGATTTGTTAATAATACACATTAAGATTCTTAGCTAAAATAAAATCTGTATGCTTGTTTATCTAACCATTCTGTTCAAGTGTGATAGGGAGTCTGTATAACTCAAATCTTTTTTGAAGAGAAGGAGTCTGTACTCACTCAAAGCTTTAATGAATTAAGTCAGTTTGAAGCTATAGACCACGAGAAGCTCTCTCATTCTTCAAGTATTTGAAAAAGGGTTTTTCTTTTCTAAATAAGAAGCTACGTGAACTTTCTCATATCATCTCTGTGCCTATCATCAAAAGGGAAATTAATGAAAAAGTTAAAGGCATGTTCGCATATATCAAGAAAACTGTCACACATATCTCAAGATGTCAGGAAAAGCTGCACTTGTCTAAGACTGACAGCCTAAGGTCAACTACTACAAAGTGTACATGCTTACTCAAAGTGCATAAGCAAAAAGGATCTTTTGTTAAAGACCATCGAGGTAATCCATTTAAAGAAATATCTCTGAAGCATGTCTCTGCATTCACTGATAGCATAATCCTTGAAGAGACCAACCTTTTCCAAGATGAATCAATGAATACTTTAAGGAGGACTATAAATACAAGAAGCTTAAAATCAGAACAAGATTTTTGCCTTATTTCTCAACTCTCTCTGATTTCTCTTAGAAACCAAAGTCTGAAATACTTTTCTAAAAAGTTTCTAAGTCCTTGTATTTTCATTACTTAAGTCTTTCAGTTTACCTATGTAAGCATTTCATATCTTTGTATGTTGAGTTATCTGTTGCAACACCAAAAACTCTTAATCTGGTGTCAAAGATCCGGAGTGGGAACCAGCCTCAAAAGTCAAGGATTGAAGTGTTTGTACACTGGTACAGTGGGTATCCAGTATTATGATCCAAATTCTCAGTGCGAGAATCTGGTCTTGTTGTCCTAAAGATCCTATACACCAAGCTTTTGCATTGAAGAGGGGCGAAAGGTGGTGTCACATACAAAGATTCTCCGACGCTCAAGTCAGTAACCAGAATGAGAATTCAAGCAATGTAACAGTGTGTTAAGAGTAAGAACAACATAACCTTTTATGAGTGTGAGAATCGACTATTTATAGATAAGCTTGGAGAATGAATCGTTAGGCACAGGTGGGTCAGGAGACAAATAGTACACTACTCAGTGTATGATTCTGACACACGACGCGGGGAGAGCCACATTTCTCACGTATCCTCCTTGCGGCTGTACCTTGTACCTTCTGTCGGTTGACGTGGATACTTTTCGGTATACAAGGTAAGGATCTAGACATTCCGGTATGGAGAACGTCTCATACGGAGTTACAGTCCGAAGGTATACCTGTGAGTCTGGTAGCACAGTGAGAGCAGATGCAATTATCTATCTGTCCCAGGTACCGATATCGAGACCGGATCAACTATTTTTTGTAAGATTTTGTGTGTTGCCAAAGTTTGTTAGTGTGGGAAACACTTGTGGTCTGAAGAGGCTTTTGAAAGAATACTTAAGTGTTTAAAGCCAGGAGTGGCTCTTTGAGACAATACTTGGGTTATAAGCCAGAAGTGGCTGCAGTTAAGAATACTTGTTGTACTGAGCTAGTGTAGATATTGTAAAGGTGCTTTTTATAATAGTGAAAATCCTTCTAGTCTAAAAGGACTGGATGTAGTTTCTGAATTAGAAGTGAACTAGGATAAGTCTGCTAAATGATTCTCTATCCCTTTCTATAGTCTGTTGAATTATTTTATTGCTTAAGCGGTCTGTACGGTTTTTGAAAAAGAGTTTAAGACTTATTCAACCCCTTTCTAAGTCTAACTCTGTACCATCAATTATGTTATGTTTAATTGAATAATTATTAGTTTTATATTGATGCATTATTGAATATGTTGAAGAAAAGTCTGGATGAAAGAAACTAGACTCCAGTAGTAGCACCCTTAGATTTGTTAATATCATACATCAAGAATTTTAGTAAGTGAAGTTTGTACATCTTATGACTAATTTGTGTGCCTAAGTGTTTCAGGATACAAGTCCTAGGCTATGAAACAAAGGGGGAGTACCACCATTCTAAAGTCTAGTAGTATAAGTAAAAGTCTGGTAGAAGCATCCTGCTAAAGTTGGAACATTTTAATCAAAAGATCGTAAATCCCTTCTTAACGTTCTTAATTTTATTTAAGTGATGCATTGGGACTTATGCTCTCTTCATATATACGTGCTTATCGTCAAAGAATCCAAGGAACAAAATCAAGCTCCGCAACAAATGTCATCGTACCTACCTCTGCTCATAATCAGAGAAAACTGAGCATATTCAAAAGTAATGTCAGCGTATCTTAAAAAGCCTTTCAATGCTGACTTCTAATCTTTCGCTTAATCAAGAAATAAGATAAGAATGGCTTTATGCATTGGAGATGCATGAGAAACTAATTTTATGAAAGAACTGAAGAAACCTACTACTAGAACCCTGAACCTGCTTCAACACATAAGGTCTGGTACCTGAAAGCTTAAGGTAAACTCCTTCACAGGATTTCCAATAACTATATCTCCTTTCAAGAAGCTGCAACGGTCATTTCTCTAGCAGTTATATATATATATATATGTATATATATCAAAGAATATTGAACTTAAACAATACAGAAAACTTACGAGCTATCATCAAACAATTCTCTCTTGAGTTAAATTCTCTTTATGTTCATTCTTCTCCTGTAGATAGAGACCCTTTTTGCTTGCTCTACCTCTAGCAGACCTTGGTCTCGTGTCATAACTTAGTGTATAATTTCATTTGTATATCTTTCATACACTAAGTTTTGTAAATGGCACTTTCTTTCACAAACAAATTGTAAAGTCTGGTGTGTTGCCAGAATCTAATTAGTGTGGGAACCAATATTGGCCTAGAAAGGCTTTTGAAAGAATACTTGGGCTTGAGCCAGAAGTGGCTTGTTGAAAAACACTTGGGCTTAAGCCAGAAGTGGTTGGAGTCAAGAATACTTGTGGCACTAGTCTAGTGCTGTTATTGTAAAGGAGAATTTACAATAGTGGAAATCCTTGAAGTTAGAAGGGACTGGTTATAGCTTTTTTGTTGAAAATGAACCAGTATAAACTTTGTGTTAATCTTTCCTTCTTACTCTTTTGTATCATTTGATTACAAGTTTTCATTTGGTTTGAATTTCTACAAAAAAAGTTCATGACTTATGCAAACCCCCTTCTAAGTCAGACTCTGAACCATTAATTGGTATCAGAGCTTGTCCTTTTAGGTTGATCACTCTTTCAAGTGAAAATATGAAAGCTCTATGGTAGCTTTTCAAAGTAATCAGCTGATTATAGAAGGATCCTCAATCAAGAGGCCTCCAGCCTTCTCTGGAGAAGACTGTAACATCCCAAACTTTAGAGAAATAAATTTATAGGATGATGATAATTAATTATTTATGGTCTAATATACATGGGAAAATTAATTAGACACTAATTATGATTTATCGCTAAATTAAGATTTACTGAAATATAATAATTTAACGGATGGTATGGGACCCACTAAGTCAAATTGGGTATTTGATGGGTCTAGAACATTTAGAAAATTATTGTGGTTATGGTGGTATGGTTAAAATAATTTTTGGTGTTTAGGAGATATTTATTTGGACACAGCGTATGATAATAAGCGGCAAACATACGAGCAAAATAGAATAAAAAGAAAATGAGAATTTCTTTTTTATCTCCTCTCATAGCCGTATGGCTATTCTCCTCTTTTCCTACTCGCTTTTGCACAATGGTTAATGGGTTTATGATTCATTGGGTAAAGGCATAAAGTTACAAGGCAATGACCATTGGATAATGACCAAAAGCTTCATCTTTTCTCCCTATCTCTTCCTCCAACCGTGCAACCCTTTCCTCTTACTCTATCTTTATTTCTTTTCTTCTTCTTCATCTTCTCTTCTACCCCAAAAGCGTCCACCACCTCCATATATACAAACCCCCATTTTAATTGCAAAATACTTGGTTCATCTTCTTCTCTCTCCCTCTTATTTTCATGTTTAGCTTGGTGCTTGGAGAAAATGGTAAGTTTTCATAACACCCATGGTTTTCTTGGTGATTTTGGGGTTCTTGAAGCTTAACAATAATTGAGAGGATGTTGTTTTATTGAGAAAATACATATGGAACCCAAATCCTAAGGTAGATGACCATTGAAATTTTGTTGTTGTTGATAATGGTATTAATATGATGTTGTTGTCTTGGAAGTGATTAAGTAATACAAAGGATTTATTAGAATTGATGTTGGTAATTTTGTTAAAAACCCTAACATATGGAATTTGGGGCTTTTGGAAAAATTTGATGAATTTAGGATTTATTGGTCTTAAGAATGATTTTGGATGAGGAAATGACTTTTAGAATGGTTTACAATAATTACTGATGTTAGGAGTTTAAGAAAATTAAGAAATATGGAAGACACTAAGTTGGAAATTAGAGGAAGTGATATTTAGTGTATGTTGGGCTTAGGAGTTATTTGTGATCATTTAATTCTTGAAAATATGGGTTAAGGGGAAAGAATTCCCAAAACCTAACAAAATAAGAAATATTGGTGTTTAAGACATGTTAAGCATTTTAGATATAATGATGCATATTTAGAATTTGAAGTTGATACCTTGATTGGCCAATTGATTGAAAATGGTATATATGTTAATGTAGGGTTTATTCCGAACGACGAGGCGGGACTGTCAGATCGCTCAGCTTACTTCTCTTGAGGTATGACACGTTGTCGTTGTCGGGTCAAATAAAAAGTTAAATTAATATAGTATAAGGTGAACAACCTTAGTCGTCTCTCGAGGACCTTAGTTAAATTAGTTACACTCAATTTGATTATAACAAATGGGAGGTTTATGTTGAGATTGAAAGAAAAACTAAGTAATTATATAATAGTGCAAAAAGTAAATTTATGAGTGAGTGAATAATCAAATTTAGAAATAACCAACCCAAGGAATAAATAACTCTTTAGTTAACTAATCATTGATCACAAATATGATTAAAAATAGTTAATTTCTCAACCTTGAATCATTTGGAATCCTTAAATGATTATATTCTAGAAAATCTTCTAGAATTGAATTAATGAACTAATAAGAATAATCAATCGATACATTCTTATTAATTACTAAAACAACTTTAAAACCATAGTTTGATTGAGTTAAGAAACTAAATAGAAATCTCTTATTTAGTGATTTAATCTTTGTTCTCAAATTGATTATTGATTAACCAACCAACATCATTTGAGATTATAGGTTGTTTAATTATATATCAATCGGATATATACTTAAATAATCTACCCTCATAAGTATTTAAGAAACAAAGAAAATTAATTATCTTCAATCAAAATATTAAGAACAAGAACTCAAAGTTAACATGAAAAAATTAAATTTCTTGAGTTGATATAGAAATTAATTAACATGAAAAAATTAAAACTTAGGAAACTAAAGCAAAGATATAGAAATGTAATGAAAACTAAAACATGTATTTCTTATGTATCTCTTCTGTATCTTCCTTACAACTTCAAGCACCTATTTATAGACAAGGTATCATAACACTATACATTCACTTTTTGATCATTAATGCATTTTTTCAATATTGGTGGGCTTGAAATTACAATAATTCAAAAGAAAATAATGGTAGGTGTTGAAATTCATTCTCCTCTTTATCATCTCCACCTTTCTAGTCAAATATGACCACCTATATGGACTAAGTTTGCAAAATCTTCAGCATGAAAGTTGTAGATCTCTATCTTATTGAGAATTTGGTGCAAGAATGAGGTCATTTGGACATCTACAGCTCTAGATATATGTATTTTAGTGAACTATGTCAATGCTGGTGGGACACATGCGGGCTGATTGATTCAAGCTCCATTTCTTCATTTTTTCAGATGTAAAATAACCAAATTTGGTCATCATGATGTAGGCCTCTATCTTATCTTTCCATGGGATCCAAGATTAGCCCATTTGGATCACAAAAGCCCAAGTTATGGCCAAAACAAGGCAAGATACTCAAGATACATACAAAAAATGAAAATTAAAACATATATACATCATACTTCAATTTAACTAAACCACATAAAACTTAATTAAAATACTATTATTAAACATAGTAATTATATAATAAACCCCAAGTGTAAAACTATAAGAAGTATATTAAAAATTGATTTATCAAATTCTCCCACACTTAAGCTTTTGCCCTCCAGGGCAAAACTAAACCAAAAACTAAAATGAGAAACAACAGAAAAAGGTTTTTTTTTAAATTGATTTTTGACTTTTTTTTTGAAATCTAAAATAATAAGTAATACACATCATCCCTTATATCAAGAAGTCATGATAAGTGTGAATAAGAAGCATTGCATACTAGTTACACAAATTGAATGATCAAATCAAAGAGTGGATGAAAATGTGATAGATGTTCTCTTCATGCTCTCTATATCTCGATTGTTTGGGTTTGTGTATACTCTCAGAAATCACCAAAATAAATTAACACTACCATAGGCTTGACAAATTTCTAATTTTCATATTTGAACACATATGCATGTAGAGATCAAAAGGACTTTATTAAGGTTATAATGGGGCCAAGGTGATACAGGGTGGATAAAATGAAATAATATGGCTAAACTTAGGGTTGGAAAAGAGCAATGAAGTGATTTAGTGATTGTGGAAGTATATTTTAAAACTCAATACTCAACAAAATGAAACATGATGGAGGATAAAACATGAGAATAAATCCTCCTGATTATTTTCATACATATATTCACCACTTTTTCTTTTTCTTCTTTTTTTAACATTTCCTTTTTATTTTTTTCTATTTTACTTTCTTTTGAACAATGAAACAATAACATACATATCTTGGGTACATTTCCACAATCATCAAGAATATTTATTCATAGTAATTCCAAAACTCCTAAACAATTCCTAAGCAAAAGTGATCATGTTTGTTTTGGCTATTGGCTAATTATGTGGCTGAATCAAGAAATGGATATAGTCTCAACGTGGGTAACAATGGAAAATATACAAGGTAAGGCATATGGCTAGTGTTTGGTTAAAACAAAAATAGCCATAATCACATCAAAGCATGCATATTAGTGCCAAGATATTGTTCCCTATGCTTCTTGCTCTGTACTTTTTTTTTCAAGGGCACTTAGTAACGAAGATACCTATAACAAATTGGTCAGTTCAATTGCATGTGAAATGATTAGTATAACTGAACAATTTGATTGTGTCATATAACCTAGTTTCATGGGGCTTGTGTTAGAACCCAAAAGAAAAATATCATCAACGCAACCATGAGTAACATCAAGAGGAATAACATAAATCTTAATTCATTTGTATGTATATGGAACGACTTTGCTATATCATCCATTAAGAGAAAATAAAGAACCTGATGATTGACTAGTGGTGAGGTGTGGCTCCGATCTGAAAGAAAATGATGAGTGCAAAGTGTGGCAGCTGGAGAATGACAAAGATGATGTTTATGCTTACAGAATGCTCGATGTTGAATGGAAATGATCATAGTGAAGGTAAAGGCAAAGGATACCTGACACTAAAGCAAAGATAGTGGTTGTGTGTGTGTGTTTTATTTTTTATTTTATTTTATTTTTAAATAATTTGATAAAGAAGGTGAAACGGTTATGGTTATCCGAGTGAGAAGTGTTGTGAGGATGCGTCTCAAGAGTTTGGACTCTTTACTCAACCCATCCCAACAAAAGTACTCATGCCAAAAAAAATTATTTTTGTTTTGTTTTGGTTTTTTATTTTAAAACATAAAACAAAATTAGACAAAAGTGATACTGAAACTATATAGTGAAGGATACGTCTCAAGACTTTGGTTCTCAAAGATGCATCTTTATGACTTTAGATGCAACTTTCCCAAATTAATCTTTACTTTGTCTATCTTCATAAAAAGATAATAAAATATATATATATATATAACTCAGACCCCCCACACTTATTCAATACATTGTCCTCAGTGTCTTATATGATTTTCACACTCTTTTTAATGAAAAAGTGAAAAAGAAATTATAACCGAAGGGTGGTGTTTGGTTTTGGATTCTTTTGCTTGTGTGTGTGATCCTTATCTTGCTTCAAGAGGGATTGAGGTTGGGGTAAAAAGCTCTCCAAAATATCAATCAATTCATCTGCATTTGAAGAAGCATGAATGAATAATCGATCCTCTTGAGTTATAAGGCCCTGTTCCACAGCCTTATCTAAAAAAATTAACAAACTGTCATAAAAACCATCAATATTTAACAATCCTAATGGCTTTTTATGAAGGTTCATGCTACACTATGATGCAATGCAAATATTTCCTCAAAAGTACCGAAACCTCCAGGAAGTGCAATAAAGGCGTCAACACCTATAACCATACGAGCCATTCGTTGATGGATGCTTGTAACTTTTACCTCAGTTCCTACAACAATAGTTGGTGTAATACCAATATGTTGTAGGATGATACTAGAGACGTTTCTTCCTTCAACTAGTGCAGATAGTGTCATGGAGCCTCTCAAACCCTGTACTCCTCCTCTATACAAGACCTTTATTTCTTTCGCAGCCAATAGTTTCCCCAACTTGGCAGCTGCTATTAGGTACTCCTTACAATTACCATTGTTGGATCCACCAAACACACAAATGGATTTGATTTTTTCATCTTTTTTTATGTTTTCTATATAGAGTTATGCGCCCTTATAGAGATGAAAACTGAGATTAAGTAATTGATGAAAGATAAAAAGTTTACACAATTATTATCATATAAAAAGAAATAATGGTACTAAAGAAATTTGAAATAACATGATTGAAGAAATAAAAATAGGTAATTTTTAAAAGTCAAAGTGAATTCAAAAAAGTAAAACATTGAAAATCATAGTAAATATGTACAATAGTGGTGATTGTGGCTCACATCTTCCTCTGGTTTTACGTCCAGTAACGGCTTAAACGCCTTCTATGAGTCAAGGTTTTTGCTACCCATCCAGTTTTCTTATAAACTGGAAAACAAGGTCGTTTAACGCCAGATTCCCAAGGCTATAGTTTTCTTTTTTTTGAATGAATAGATCATCTAATTTTAGAAGGACTCCTTGAATAATTCCACATGGATGCGTCTCAAGAGTTTGGATTAAGTTATCTAAGTTATACTCTTTACTCAGTCTATCCTTTATAAATTTGATTTTGTCCTCTCGATTTATAGATAACATTCCAGGGTTCCTACAACGTGTATCACAGTTCCATCTTGCACACTTATGGCAAACTCCCATCCTCTTAGCTCTTCATTTTTTAGAATAAGAACTACGTCCCATACCAGGAAAATGTTTTATATAAGACCTATGTAATTCACCAGAAAGACGTACATTTGCTTCAATAAGCCAATGAACATCCTCTGGAATACCAAAATATGTGAGTAGTTTTAACCTTTGAACTTGAGCTTTGTAAATTTTTACAACCACATCGCGTGGAAGTATAGGGAATCTTTCCTTAAGTTTTGTAAGGGTTTGTTCCATTGTCAGATTACTTTGAAGCTGTAGCTGTTTAGAAAAGAGAGAATAGAAAATAAGGTTATAGAGAATAATAGAGATGAAGAAGGTGAAAAGGTGATAGGTTGCCTTCTATCAAGCGCTTGTTTAACATCACAAGTCTGATGATGACTTTTTAACTATTGCAAGAAAATGATAATAATGCCAAAACAATAATAGTAATAATGATTGAGACAAGTGTTAGCACCGAAAAAAATAATGATATAATTAATTAATATCCATTTTTTATTTTTTTTATTTTTATAAATATTGTTATTAGGAAAAATTAGTCAAAATATTTGGCATCACACAAATACACCTTCGTATCTGTGTGCTCTTGGAACCCTTGAAAGAAAGGTTTAAGTCGGTGCCCATTTACCTGGAAAACCTTGTTTGTCACTTTATCTAAAATTTCAATCACACCATAAGGAAAGATATTAGTTATTTCAAATGGGCCTGCCCATTTAGAGCGAAACTTACCATATATGAGCTTTAGACGTGAATTGTACAATAAAACTTTTTGTCCAATGAAAAAGTTTTTTCTCAAGACCTGTTTGTCATGAAAGGATTTGGATTTTTCTTAATAGATTTTAGAACTTTCATAAGCTTCTAAACGAATTTCTTCCAGTTCCTATAGTTGGAGTTTCCTTTCTTTACCGGCCTCATTTAAGTCCAATTTATATTGTTTTACTGCCCAATAAACTTTGTGCTCAATTTCTACAAGTAAGTGACATGATTTTCCAAAAACAATCCTATAGGGTGACATTCCAATAGGTGTTTTATAAGCTGTTCTATAAGCCCAAAGAGCATCTTCTAACCTTTTGCTCCAATCTTTCTATTTAGTTGTATTGTTTTTTGAAGGATCATTTTTAATTCCCGATTGGACACTTTAGCTTGCCCATTTGTTTGAGGGTGATAAGGTGTTGAAATCTTATGCATAACTTCATTTTTTTTAAGAAGGGACTCCATTTTATGGTTACAAAAATATGATCCTTGATCACTAATGATGGCCTTAGGAACACCAAACTTCAAAAATATGTGTGATCTAACAAAATCTGCAACAACTTTAGAATCATCAATTTGAGTAGCCTTAGCTTCAACCCATTTAGACACGTAATCAACTGCAAGAAGTATATAAACAAAACCAAAAGATACAGGAAAAGGTCCCATGAAATCTATGCCCCAAACATAAAAAATTTCACAAAATAACATGAGTTGTTGAGGCATCTCATTTCTGTGAGATATGTTTCCCATTCTTTGACATCGTTCGTAAGATTTATAAAATGTATATGCGTCACGAAAAATTGTTGGCTAATAAAAACCAGATTCTAACACTTTCCTTGTTGTACGTTGAGGTCCAAAATGTCTACCACATGCATATGTATGTCAAAATGTAAGAATGGAATGAAATTTATTTTTAGGCACACACCTTCTAATGACTTGGTCACTACAAAGTTTCCATAAGTAAGGATCATCCCAAACATAGTACTTAGAATCACTTTTTAGTTTTATTATTTGTTGTTTAGATGCATGTATAGGAGTAATAGAAGCAACCAAGTAGTTTACCAAATCAGAAAACCAGGGAGTGGAATCATGTATTCCCATAAGTTGTTCATCAGGGAAATCATCTCTAATGGAAACTGGGTCAAGTTTTTTTTCAATTCTGTTTAAGTGATCAACCACCAAATTTTCTGCTCCAATTTTATCCCTAATTTCAATGTCAAATTCTTGGAGCAACAACATCCACCTGATTAATCTTGGTTTTACATCTGGTTTCTTTAAAAGGAACTTTAATGCTGCATGATTTAAAAATACAACCACTTTTGAATCGAGCAAATAAGATCTAAATTTATCAAGTGCAAACACAATAGCAAGTAGTTCTTTTCTGTGGTAGTATAGTTTATTTGTGTAGTATCCAAAGTTCGTGAGGCATAGTAAATAACATGTTGTACTTTACCTACTCTTTGAGCAAGAATAGCTCCTAATGCATAATTTGATGTATCACACATAAGTTCAAATGGAAGTGACTAATCTAGTGCCTGGATGATGGGAGTTGTAGTTAAAGCTTTCTTTAAACAATCAAAAGCCTCTTTATTTTTGTCATTAAAATCAAATGTTATATTTTTTTGTAATAAGTTAGACAACGGAAGGGCTATCTTACTGAAGTTTTTTATAAACCTTCTATAAAAACCTGCATGACCAAGAAAAGAACGAATATCTCGCACACAAGAAGGATAAGGTAATTGAGAAATTACATCAATTTTTGCAGGATCTACTTTTATACCTTTTTTAGATATTACATGGCCTAAAACTATCCCTTCTTCTACCATGAAGTGGCATTTCTCATAATTAAGAACAAGGTTAGTTTCAATGCATCTATGTAATACTTTATCTAGACTATTTAAGAAAGCATCAAATGATGAACCATAACATCCATAAATACTTCTATGTAATTTTCAAGAAAATCAGAAAAGATACTAATCATACATCTTTGAAAGGTACTAGGGGCATTGCATAAGCCAAAAGGCATCCTCCTATAAGCGAAAGTGCCAAAAGGACATGTAAATGTTGTTTTTTCTTGATCTTCTAGTGCAATATAAATTTGGAAGTAACCTAAAAATCCATCTAAAAAGCAGTAATGAGACTTACCTGCCAGTCTTTCTAAATTTGATCAATGAAAGGTAAAGAAAAGTGATCCTTTCAGGCTGCTTTGTTAAGTTTCCTATAATCAATGCATACTCGCTAACTATTTTGGATTCTGGTAGGAATTAGTTCATCATTTTCATTTTTGACCACTGTGATTCCAGACTTCTTGGGAGCCACTTGTACAGGGCTGACCCAAATGCTATCTGATATAGGGTAGATAAGTCAGCTTGTAATAATTTTGTTACCTATTTTTTAACTACATCAAGGATCTGGGGATTAAGTCTTCTTTGTGGTTGCCTTATTGGTTTAACTTCTTCCTCTAGTAGAATTTTATGCATGCACATGGAAGGGCTAATACCTGGGATATCTGCCAAAGTCCAACCAATTGATTTCTTATGCTTCCTAATAATCTGCAACAACCTTGTTTCTTGATCAACATTTAATTTGTTAGAAATAATCACTGGAAGATTCTTATCTTCCTCTAAATATGCATACTTTAAATGTTTAGGAAGAGGTTTTAACTCTAACGTGGGAGGCTGCATTATTGAAGGAATCAATTTGGTTGAATTTGTCTCAGCAACTTGTACTTCAACATAATTAGATGTATTTGTAACTACTTTAATCAAATTATTACACTTTGATTCTTTTGAAACAACATCTGAAACTATATTTTCTATTTTGAGGGAGTTTGTATCATTATTATCATTAAGCATATATTTCTCAATTTCAACACACACATTGCATTGATGAG
The DNA here is from genome assembly GCA_037962975.1 of Clitoria ternatea. NCBI lineage: Eukaryota > Viridiplantae > Streptophyta > Magnoliopsida > Fabales > Fabaceae > Clitoria > Clitoria ternatea. Next base: position 169,253,969 of record CM075671.1, read on the forward strand.
AATCCATGCATGAATCATAAACAAATGAATCATAAAAATCAGACAATACAGGAAAATCAATATCATCAAACAAGTTAATAAGATTATCATCAACTAAATCAGTTATTAAGTCAATTTGAAAAACAAAATGGTCCTCAGTAGGATGCTTCATAGCATCTAAAATGTTGAATCTAACCACACTATCTCCAAATTCTATGGAAAGAGTTCCTGCATGCACATCTATCTTTGTCCTAGCTAGTTTTAAGAATGGTCTACCTAAAATTATTAGAGCTTTATTAGTGGAAGTCTCATTTTCCATATCTAGAACAAAAAATCTATAGGAAAAATTAAATCATTAACTTTAAGAAGGACATCTTTAATGATTCCTGCAGGATGTACAGAGCTTCGATTTGCTAATTGTATCACCACACCTGTAGTTTGCAAAGGTCTAAGGGAAAGTGAAGTAAATACAGTCATAGGCATAACATTAATGGATGCACCTAAGTCTAGCATGACATTTTCAAATTTGTTATTGCCTATTGTGCATGGAATGGTAAATGTCCCAGGGTCTTTACACTTTTCTAGTATATATAACAAAGGTTTCTCAATTAATGCAGACACATTTCTACTTATGTTAATCCTTTCATTGCCTTTTAGTCTTCTTTTATTAGTGCATAGTTCTTTAAGGAATTTGGCATATCTTGGGATTTGCTTGATGGCTTCTAATAAAGGTATATTTACCTCTACTTTTCTAAATGTTTCTAAGATCTCTTCATCTAGTTTCTTATTTTGTATAGATTTTTGTCTTTGTGGAAATGGAAAAGTGATATGTTGTTTATCAGGACCAGCTACAGAAGGAGGATTTGTAAGAGATATATTATTATTATTATTATTACTTGAACTATCTAAAACTTCTTTTGCATGTTTTTGTGATAATAGTATTTTTAGTTTGTTGTTGTTTTTCTGGTCCATGGATAACTTTACCAGATCTTAAAGTAATTGCACTTACATTTTTAGGATTGACAATTGTCTGAGCGGGTAACTTATCTGAACCTTGAGACTACAAATGGTTTAAAGATGTAGCCAATTGCCCAATCTAATTTTCAAGAGTCTGAGTTATAGCCTCAGTTCTTTTTTGGAAGTTTAAATTATCTACTGACATTTGCTTTATCAATTCCTCCAAATTTGATTTCTTAGTGGAAGGCGCAGCTATTTGTGTAGCTTGTTGTTGAATATGAGGAGGTTGATAAGGTATGCTTGGTCTAGTATTTGCCTGAAAAGGTACATAAGGTTGTTGTGAGGAATTACCCCATCTTAAATTAGGGTGATTCCTCCAGCCAGGATTATATCTGTTAGAAGAGAGATCATAATTGTTATGTTGTTGTTGTGGCAGTCTGTTATTATATAAGTTGGCAACACATACTTGAGGATTTTCATCGGGAATTTTAGTTTCTTACAGTGTAGGACAACAATCGGTATAATGATCTAATGAAGTACAGATAGCATATACCTTAGCAGGGGTTGTAGGTTGTTATTTTTGAGACACAATAATATTTTTCATAAGTGTTGCTAGTTCTGTAAATTTACTTTACCATTTTTTATCTCCATCATTAGTAGTTTCAATTTCATTGACTCCTCTAATTACTACAGAATTATTTCTAGTGGCATGTTGTTGAGTATTTATGGCCATGTTCTCAATTAAAGTTTTTGCTGCATGTGTAGTTTTATTTTGCAAAGCACCGCCACTAGCTGCATCAACCAAAGTTCTATCCATTGGATTAAGACCTTCATAGAAATATTGTATAAGAAGTTGGTCTGTAATTTGGTGATGGGGACAACTAACACACAATCTTTTAAATCTTTCCTAATATTCATAAAGATTTTCCCAGTCATGTTGTCGGATGCCACATATTTCTTTTCTAATTAAGGAAGTTCTTGAAGCAGGGAAAATTTTTTCAAGAAACATTTTATTAAGGTCATCCCAACTAGTAATTGAGCCAGGAGGAAGATAAAATAACCAATCCTCAGCAATATCTGCTAGGGAGAAAGGAAAAGCTTTAAGTTTTACATGTTCTTCTGAAACACCTTCAGGTTTCATGGTAGAGCAAAGAATATGAAATGCTTTTAAGTGTTTATGAGGATCTTCTCCTGCACGACCATGAAACTTGAGCAACAAATAAAGTAAACTAGTTTTAAGCACTAAAAGTACATCTTCCTTAGGATATAAGATGCATGATGTTTGATTAGTGATATCTGGTGTAGCTAGTTCTCTTAATGTCTTTCAGCCATGTTATACAAATGCTCAGAAGATGAATATTTAGTTTCACTACTTATGTTATTAGTTACAATATTATTATTTGTTTCGTTATTATTGCCTAATAGTCTCTTGGATGATCTATTTAGTTGATGAAATGTTTTATCTATTTCAGGATCAAAAGGATGTAATGGTTCGGGATTAGATCTAGTCATGCACAATACATATATACATATTGCAACAAGATACTACAACTATGTAATAAAATGAAAAAGTTATCATTTTAATTATTTAATGCTTAGAACATATATTTAAATATGTAAAGATTTTATTTTTTAATATTTTTTACTTTTTTTTTAAATGGTTGAAAATAAGATTACTAGAAAATAAATAAAACTATAATAAAGTGGATTTTTTTTAATTTTTTTAACAAGCTTATATTCAACCAAACCTGAATATCTTCAACACACCTACAAAAAAATTATAAAACATATTAGGTAATTGAATACAAATAATTAGGACCAAAGGTCCCTGGTAACGGTGCCAAATTTGACACGTTGTCGTTCTCAGGTCAAATAAAAAGTTAAATTAATATAGTATAAGGTGAACAACCTTAGTCATCTCTCGAGGACCTTAGTTAAATTAGTTACACTCAATTTGATTATGACAAAGGGGGGTTTATGTTGAGATTGAAAGAAAAACTAAGTAATTATATAATAGGGCAAAAAAAATTTATGAGTGAGTGAATAATCAAATTTAGAAATAAAAAACTCAAGGAATTAATAAATCTTTAGTTAACTAATCATTGATCACAAATATGATTAAAAATAATTAATTTCTCAACCTTGAATCATTTGGAATCCCTAAATGATTATATTCTAGAAAATCTTCTAGAATTGAATTAATGAACTAATAAGAATAATCAATCGATATATTCTTATAATTACTAAAACAACTTTAAAACCATAGTTTGACTGAGTTAAGAAACTAAATAGAAATCTCTTATTTAGTGACTTAATCTTTGTTCTCAAATTGATTATTGATTAACCAATCAACATCATTTGAGATTATAGATTGTTTAATTATATATCAATCGGTTATATACTTAAATAATCTACCATCATAAGTATTTGAGAAACAAAGAAAATTAATTATCTTCAATCAAAATATTAAAAACAAGAACTCAAAGTTAACATAAAGAAAAATTAAATTCCTTAAAAGATAATATTAAATTAACTATAACTTTGATTATAAAAGTAAATAACAAATAATAAAATTAACTTACTTGATATTGAGGAAGGGAAATGAAAACCATAACTTGAGGGATGGAATATAGAACAAAGAAATAAAGCAAGAGAAAGAACTAAAACTTAAGAAACTAAAGCAAAGATATAGAAATGTAATGAAAATTAAAGCATGTATTTCTTATGTATCTCTTCTGGATCTTCCTTACAACTTCAAGCATCAATTTATAGGCAAGGTATCATGACACTATACATTTGTTTTCTGATCATTAATGCATTTTTTCAACATTGGTGGGCTTAAAATTACAATAATTCAAAAGAAAATAATGATAGCTGTTGAAATTCATTCTCCACTTTATATTTTCCATTTTGCAAGTTAAATATGACCATCTAGATGGCCTAAGCTTTCCAAATCGTCAACATGAAAGTTACAGATCTCTTTCTTATTGAGAATTTGGTGTAAGAATAAGGTCATTTGGACATCTACGGCTCTAGATATGTGTATTTTGGTGAACTATGTCAATACTGGTGGGACACATGTGGGCTGATCGATTCAAGCTCTATTTCTTCATTTTTTCAGATGTAAAATAACCAAATTTGGTCATCATGATGTAGGCCTCTATCGTAGCTTTCCATGGGCTCCAAGATTAGCCCATTTGAATCACAAAAGCCCAAGTTATGGCCAAAACAAGGCAAGATACTCAAGATACATACAAAAAATAAAAATTAAAACATATATACATAATACTTCAATTTAACTAAACCACATAAAACTTAATTAAAATACTATTATTAAACATAGTAATTATATAATAAACCCCAAGTATAAAACTATAAGAAGTGTATTAAAATTGATTTATGAAGGTAGGAGAGGAGTTTATATTCTAAATGCATGAATAGAGTATTTATTGATTGTTGTATGTGATACTACACATGTTTAACTTATCCTTGATGTATTGGTGAATTGTGATGTGGGATAATCTGATGCTATTATGCTTGACAATTGTGTATCATGAATTTGGAATATTGGTGGTATGCTTTGTGGTGGTTGTTAATTGTATTGAGAATTTGGGCAAATGTTGTGCCTCCTTGTTGTTGAGAGTGTATGTGTATTCACCATAAATCTTAAATGATGAGTAATGATATGGAATGGAAATGGATAATATTGTTGAGCATACCCTTAAATATGGATGAAAGGTTAATGACTATTATTGTTGATGATTGTTAATGCCATTGTGGTTGATGCAAGTATAAACTTGTATGTATAAGTTTAATTTGTGTTGATTGAGAATGTTATGAATGCCACACTAAAATATGAAACAATGGCAATAATTAATGAGATAAAATTCCACTAAGAATTATGTGGTGGTGTTGATAATGGTGATGTTTGATGAGTGGCATGATAGGATGTATAGTGTGAGAATGCATATGCTTTGCACTTGTATTGCATCCATGGCATATTGCATAGCAGCCGGTATGGGATGTTAGGGGTTCCTCTGGTTAGCCTAGTGGAAGGGCGGCTCTGTGGACGAGCATTGTTGTTACCCTAGTGACTCAGTGGTAGAGTCACGAAGCTGCCCATGCTTAGCTACGGGGAGCTGCATGTTGTTGACCCGGTGGGGGTGGCTCTTTGAGGAGCAGGTGTCCCCGATGGTCCTTTGGATCACAGCTGCCATAGTATGATTCATGGTTGGCCTGCAACACCAAATGTTGTTACCACGGTCATGGTGAAAATGATCGGTGTTGCAAGATGGGCGATGCGGTTTGGTACCAGTAAAATATGGTGTTATGCATGTAATCTATGATAAGTGCACACATTTTTCTACTGCAGTAGGGGCCTGATTATTTATCTATGCTTGATACCCACAATTGGTGCTTTTATATTCCCATAGTCAAATCCGCAATTGATAATGATTTCCTTGTACATATGCATTAGCTTAAGAGCATTTGCATATAGTATAGTGATATGCCAAAAAGAGGATGAGTTTGAGGTGATGATTGAAATGGGTGAAAGAAAACCTAAAGACAACAAATAAACTATCTATGTGATGAAAATACTTTGTGTATTGGTGATGATACTTATGGTAGCCTAATATGATGAAGGGTAATGATGTGTGTATCTGTATGCGCTTTGCTATAAGTTTTGGTTCATGATTATGATACATGTATACATTGATAGAATGATGGGGTATGATTTTAAACGGTGTTCTGCAAAGCCTACATGTTGTTATATGCATATGCACATAATCATAAACATATTCATATTCATCACTTAGAATGTATAAGTCACTCTCCTATATTGTCTATTTTTAGCCTTGTGATGCAGGATGTGCATGGGGTGAAATGCATCATATTTTGGAAACTTATGTTTTGATGGAGAAGGTAAATTAGTGGTAATGGAATGCCTTGGCCGGCAATTTTTTGAGTTTTAGATTATATATGTAATGAATCACAATAGTGTGGATGTATATGTGGTGTTGATGACCTAAGAAGATATTTTAGCGATCAATGTGGGTATCCTTGAATCTCTTCTTACACCCTTTCACACTCTCAAGTTAACTTACACGTTCTACAATTCCTTAAGTGATGATCATGTGGCTGATTGTCCAGGGAGAACTCTTGTTTCAACTACATACCTTCTCCTATAATCATATATGGGATAGGTCTTTAAAATGGTCTGGGGTTTGTTGTCAAAGTTTTATTTTGTGGAGTTTTTTATCCATCATTGTTTTTACCATGAATCGTAAAAAAATTATCCTAGTTTTCATTATCTAATTAATGATACCTTTAATAGTATTTACTATTAAAGGCGTCGCCGCAAAGATTATCCAAACTGGAATGATAGATAGAAATGTTCATAAAATCCACCCAGTACTACCTTTGGGCTAGAGTTACTAATGGACACTATGATGCTCCTACTGATGGAGAAAGGAAGCCCAAATTAGAAGATGAATGGATAATCAATGAAATCAAGAAGATGGAGATAAATGCTAAGGCCAGATTTCTGCTTACTTGTGCTCTTACTTAGTCTGAGTACAATAAAGTATTTAGCTATAAAACAACTAAAGAAGTCTGGGGTGCTCTTCAATGTAGTTTTGAAGGCACATCCAATGTCAAAAGATTTAAGAAGATACTATTAACTAAATAGTATGATACCTTCAAGATGAAGGAACATGAGTCAGTAGATCAAATGTTTGGAAGATTCCAAACTTTGCTAAATGAACTCAAAGCTCTTGGTACTACTTATAACATCCCGATTTAAAAATTAATTACCAAGTGAAATAAAGCCATTAAAATAATAATTTTAGAAGTGGAAAATTATTTATTAATTACAATTAACTTAATTAATCAAATGATGGCTGATTAAGTGTGATTAATTATTAATTGTTGCTGATGGTGGCTGGGTGACGTGAGCAGGCTGCTGTTTCACGCTTTCCCACCCCACTTTTCCCTTCCTTCGTGCATGCATATATAATTGGTCGTTGGATCTCTTTGCCTTTCATTCCTTCAGATTTCCCTCTGCGACTTCTCTCTTCTTCTTCCTTCTTCTTTTCCTCGTCCTTCTTCTTCTTCTCTATTCTCTGTCTCTATTTTCTGCTTCTGGAAGCCACAACGGTGGTGATGTAGGGGAGTCGGAGCTCCCTCCTGCTAGTAAAGGACGATCGTCGAAGCGAAACAGCCCTGTTCCTGAGCCAATAGCGGAAGACAACAGTGTTCAAGAAGAGGCTAAACGAGTGGAGGTATCGAGCGAAGCAGCGAGGCAAAGGACCAACATCCAAGCAGAAGAGTCTCTCGAAGTTTCTTAGTTGGTAGGGGGTATCTTATATCTTAGATGCATGGGTTATGAGCGGGTTCCGGGTGTTGATGATTGTTGTTTCTGTATTCTGTTTATGTGTTGTGCTTGCATGAGGAGTGTGTAATACCCGGGTGCATGATGAGTGAGAGTTGAGTGTTGCATGTTTAGTCCCGTCCATGAAATGTATGTTGATAGCCTTGAGAATGTCGAATGATTACGTGGAAAGGGTGTGCTGAATTGTTGATGATGATTACCGTGTAGTTTATGGGACATGTAAGTTGTTATGAATATAAAATGCTGACTGCATGTGATCAAATGTTGACATAGTGAATCTGATAATATATTGCACCGATGCATGTGCTGTCTAAGTCCTGATACTGCTGAATACCGATTACATGAGATGCTTGTGTTGTTGGGTTAATTTATTGAATCCTGATACTGCTTGACACCGATTGCATGGAACGCATGTGTTGTTGTATTCATCTCTCTGAGCTATGATACTGATCGCATGAGAAGCACATGTGTTGGACTAATATGTTGAGTTCTGAGAATGCCTATTACCAACTGCATGTGATGCATGTACTGTGGAGTGAAAGGTTATGTATATGAACTCTGTGTTGTGTAATGAATCCGCGTGAGGCGCATGGGATGCGTTTGTGCTGGGAGTATGTAGTGTGGGACACTACCATCGGTTATTTAAAAACGTGGGACGCTGTGAAATCCTTTGAGTGGGACTCAAGGTAGCCTTGAGTGGGACTCGGGCTGCCCGTGAACACCTCCGTTGGCACTGAGAGCGTTGGTGTCACCTTGTGGGCAAACGGTTGGGTACCTATAAAACGGCCAAGTAGCTGGGAGCTGAAATGATAGCTGAGAGCTATGTATAAACAGGCTGGGAGCCTACGTTACAACGTCGAAAACCAATTACACACGAATGCGGAACTGAGTGAATTATTCTGTATGCATATACTGACTGTGCCGATTGAAATCTGTTCTATGTATGATTGTTAATGTTATTGAAGTGTTATGTGCATGTTTAATGATATCCGTGTGCATTTATATCGCTGCATGATTGAGGATAATCCGAGTCAGTATCTATCATTTAATATCTAAGATACTCACCCCCTACTGTGGCAATTTTTCAGTGAATGTCTCTCGGAATGATGAATGAAGGAGGAGCTGAATGCCGAGTGAAGTGCTGGTGCACTATGGAAATTATGTGTTTATGTATATGCTGTGTATATGTCTTGTTAAGCCTTGGCCGGCTCGTATTTCAGTCGTAGTCTCTTTATACTAGAACTTGAACCCTCTTGGGTAGAAGACGTGATTTTGTGCCTGTAATTATTTATATCCCTCTCTATATCTATCATACTGTGTGTTGTTCTATATTGCGTGAATGATCCGAGTAATACATGTATGCATACTTATGGAGTACGCGAGGTTGGTATAGCTATGGGTAGAAATGGGGTTAAGAGTTAATGTGTGAAGCGAGACCGTGATTTATTCTGAGTGCAGAAGAGTTTAAGTATTACCGAGTGAATGAGAGCACGGGACACCGAGTGAGGATTGATCTGGATACTTACCGAGTGATAACTGTTAGAATTTTCCCGAGTGTAGAATAACTGAATATTTCCGAGTGGTTAAGATTAGAAGAAAACCGAGTGGGGACTGACTTAATGATTTCCCGAGCGAATAAGTTGTCAATGCCGTGTGGAGTAGCTATCATTTTCCTGAGTGAATGAGTTGTATGATAACTCTGAGTCTCGAGTGTCTGGATAGCCGAGTGTAGCTCCTCGCTTAGCGAATGAAGGATTCGCTCCAGCGATTGTGTAGATTTGGAAGGCTTTTGGGTAGCTCGCTTAAGCGTATGGTACTCCGCCTGAGCGAGTCGGGCTGCCTCGCTCAAGCGTGTTGGACCTCGCTTGGGCGAGTGGGCTTTGTTCGTGGGATCCGCCTGTGTGTTTCTCCTCCCGCTGTCTATCTTCTTGGGTCGGTTTTTGGTCTTCTTGTCTTCCTCTCCCTTATTTCTTTTGAGCCGATTCTTCTTGGTTTATTTGGGAAAAATTTTCCTATTTTTGGGTTTTATTTATTTATTAAAATTAGGGTGTTATACTACTCCCTCTATAGAAAACATCAATGTTAAGCTTCTTGGAAGCTTGCCTGAAAGGTTTGATGCTAAATGTTCTGCACTGGAAGAAGCTAAGGATCTAAGCACTTTCTCTTTGGACGAGTTTCTTGGAGTTCTCAAAGTACATGAACTAAAGCTAAAACAGAAAGAGGTCAATAAACATTTGTCCTCTAAGAACATTGCCTTGAGGTCTGATGAGTCAAGCAGAAAAGGTAAAACTTTGAAAACTAAGGAGTCTTCAAGTTCTGATGAGGATTCTGATGTATCAGGTGCTGACACTGATGAGGAATTAGCTCTTGTAACCAAGAGATTCCACAAACTGCTGAAAAAGAAAAAGTTCAGACCTGACAAATTCCAAAAGAATGACTACAAAGGTAAAACTCAATTGAAATTTAAAACTGGCAAGTCTATTCTTGAATGTTTCAACTGTAGGAAACCAGGTCACATAAAAGTGGAATGTTCTCTCTTGAATAAAGACAAGAAGAAGGAGAAGAAGAGGTTTTTCAAGAGACAAAAAGGATTGATAACCTAGGATGATGAAGAATCATCAAACTCTAAAGAGTTTGAAGAAAAGATAGAATCTGTACAAATTTGTCTCATGGTAAATGAGGAATCAGACTCTGAAGAAAGTTCCATTGACTCAAATACTAAAGATGTGAGTTATTCTGAACTAAAATAAAACTATGATTTATTATTTAATGACTTCTCAATGCTTTTAAAGAATTTTAAAAAATTGAAATTGAAACATGTTGACACTGTTACTGATTTTGAAAATCAAATTTCAAAACTAAAAGAAGAGAAGCTTGACAAAAATGCTTTAAAGGAAATAGAAGAAAAAGAGAGGATACATTTGGAAGAGCTAAATAGAGTAAGAAAAGAAAATACTATTTTGAAAAATGATTTTGAAAAATCCAAAGTCTGTTGCAGCTCTCATAATGAAGAAATCATTAAATTGCAAAAGCAAGTAAGCTCTCTTACCTCAGACCTGAGCAAATTTGTGAACAATATTGAAAATTTGAACTTACTATTGGGAAAGTCCCATGGCAACAGAAAAAGGCCAGGTCTGGGATATATAGAAGAAAATGATTTCAAGCAAACTTCATCTTCTTTATTTACTTTAAAGGACCAGAAACATGTCAAGTGTAATTATTGTGAAAGGCATGGTCACTTAATCAATGATTGCAGAAAAAGGAAAAAAAGAAATGAAAAAATTGCTAACAATGTTGGACCGAAGAGAATATGGGTACAAAAATCATTAATTATTCCATTTGCAGATATGCTTCAGGACAAAGACATAGCCTCAACACTGGTATCTGGATAGTGGATGCTCGCATCATATGATAAGAAGAAGGTCTATGTTCCTAGACTTGGAACAGTTTAAAGGTGAAACCATTACCTTTGAAGGAAACCAGACTGGAAGAATCATTGGGTCTAGTAGAGTGGGTAAAATCTTTAAAGACTTGAGGCTGTGGCAGCTATTGATGGAGTTTAAGCTTAGGGAACCCATCAAGTTTTGATTTTATTTCAAGGTGAGTGCATGCTTCAATTATGAACCCTACTCCTCTTTTCGAATTCCTTTCCTTTTGTGCATGTAACTAAGTTTGATATTCTTTCCCCCTTTATTGAGCATGGACCGTGAGCTATCGAGAAGAAGGGAAGTGAAGCTTAAAGCCACCACCAACCTGCATTGTGAGACATAAGAGGTAGGGAAAATCGAACTCCTTCTCCCTCTTTTCTTTTAGCCATGTAAGAAACGCAATCCATTATAATTAATTATTGAACCCTTGCTTGGGTTGTTTGGGGCAGCACTTGAAAAAATTATTTCAAAGGTAATTGGTTAGCATTTTGAGTATTGGAAATGTATCGGAAGGACATTAATGAGCGGAATGATACTCTAGTAAGTCAGTACCTTTTGAATCTATGTTGGGTTCTTGAATTGAGCTTCAAAACATGCAAAATGTAATTTTAAATGGCTCCAGTAATTGTTTAATATTTTAGGAAATTATTAGTAATTGTTGTCGCTGCCCGGAAAAATCTTTCAACCTTGTATCAACGTATATTGCTACTTTCAGTATGTCTCGATGACCTAAAATTTATGATTCTCACTTTGAAATGCGTTGATAAGTAGTTTGGAATTATTGAAATAGTTGTTTTGGATTTTAGAAATTTTTGGAATAGCAAAGGATTGTAGTTGGACGGTGTTTTTGTGATTAGAAGCTAAATCGTTAAGCAGAATCATCGTAAGGTACGTTTAACGTACGATGGGGATTACTAGTTGAATAATAAATAGGGATTTGATTATGGGGTTATGGGTTGGACTAAAGTTTTACTTGCTTTTGTAGGATATTATCATTCTAATTTTCATTTGTTTAGGAAAGAAATTATATCCAGTTTCAAACCTTATTATCTTTGTGCATTGGTTGGATTAAATTATTTTATGGTTGGAATTGTGTTAATACCTACTTGTGATTAATGTTGAATTATGCTTGGTGATATGTGTATGTGTATTCCACCATGTGATGGATGCATGATGTAGTGTGAATTATTGTCATATTCCAAATTAAAATGATGTAATATTGGTTTGACCTTGTGGAAGTTGGGATGGATGATGATTATAGAGTTGTTATTGTGGAATGGTCTAGAGAATTAGGCTATGATGTTAGTGTTGATAGTGTTTACGCGCTATGGTTCACATCTCATGCATTGATTGCATTCATGACATCATATGCATTTCCAGCACTATAGTTTGTTCAAGAGACTGTCACGATTATAGTGCTTTGGTTCATTATGTAGTCTATAGCATGTTGCTTTTGAGGCTATCGATTATAGTGCTGTGGTTCACTGGTAGTCCTCGGGTACCACCAATTATAGTGTTATGGTTCACTGTGTGGTTACCCAAATGCCCCTCGATTATAGTGCTAGGTTCAACAAGTGGGTTATCTTAGCACTTGCTTGTATTATTAAGTCATATCCGCATATCATTATTTTTGTGCACAACTGAAAGAAAGGATTTCTAAGGTCATGGCATGCATATATTGCATTGGTGAGTATTGATAGTTATGTATAGTTGATGGATGCTCGGGTGAAATTACGGAGATTTATAATTTGAGCCTAAAAGCCTTTGTGCTTATGTTATTGAGTATGGTAGATTCTAATTTTGTATAGATATTATGTTTATAGTGTTTAGTGAAATGGTACCTTGATGTTATCTGATGATAGAGAAGTTAAGTAATTACCTTGCTTTCGAATTGCTACTTATTATTTGATTAGTACTCACCCCTTTAAAATTATGGACATTTCAGTAAATTTATAGGGGATGAGTTTGCTTGATGATCCGAAGGGGGGAATGTATTGCTCAGCCATAGTGGATGTAAAATGTAACACTCTCGGTTAATTAAGATAATCTCTTCCACCAGATTACTCTGGTTAACAGAGAAGTTATTAATACGTGGTGGAACAAAAACATCATATATACATATATACATAACCATATCATACATACAAAAAGTGGTCTCAACAAACCCATACACTAAAATGAAAGAGGGGCATGCAGGCACCCATACAAAATATATAAGCGTATAAACAGATAAAATAAACCTAATGACTAAGCATCTCCTCTTATGAAATCATCATCAGACCATGGTGACTCTAGGACATCCGAGGTGGCTACTAACTGCGTCAGGTCAGGGGGATATGATGATTCAGGAGGAATCATGCTTGAAAACGGCTGGTCGCTGGCCTACTGAACTGGCTCATGCCTCCTGCTACTGTAGAGCACATATGCCTCTGCTAGGAGACCTTGGGCTACTGAAAACATGACCGCATTATCCTTAGTTTCTCCATACATATAACTCCCGAAGATATGTCGGAGAAAGCCTTAAGATTAATCACATTGGTGCCTAGCAAGATATTTCTCCATCAGCGTCATCACCAGTATTCCTGGCTATACTGGAACGTCCATTAAACGTCCACTAGGCTCATAAACAGCTAGAGGCTCTAATGGCGGGAGCTGCTGGGGTAAGGCTGGAAAAGCGACTGGGTCCTCAGCCATCGGGTCCATTAGTGCATCAAGTGGAAACTCCTCAGGATCCTTATCATCATCATCCACTAGTAGAGGTACATACTCGGGAGTCTGGGCTCTCTAAAGGTCTACCCCTACCAGACCTGGCACGACTGGCGCCTCTACCTGCTAAATAAGTCATGGAACCATAAGAGGTACTAGCAAAAGGTGGAAACCAAGAGGGTCAGCCATCAATGCTGCCTCCTTGCTTGACAACTCCTCTATCTCGTCAATACTCAAAGGGCATGGTGGATCGCCATAACGTCAAATCGTACTCTCTATGACCTCCACATCTCAATCATATGGTCACTCGGGCTCTAGCTAGGGCAGAGGAAGTACATCAACTGGGGCTTCCTTGGGTTCTTCCAGTATCGCGGGTATGTGGTTGGGGCCAGGCTGGTCTTTTCTACATGAAGAACTCCTCGTCCGGTATGAATGCCTGATCGGGGATCTAAAAAATAGTGTTAAGGGTGAGCTTCCACCTCTACAACAATTGAGAGGGTGTCATACTGACACACATCCCACACAATACAAATAATCCAGGGTCAAGGCCTCCTACTCTTTTTGGGTCCCTAGTGAGTTTTATTCTAAGTTATCTCACTTCTTTTGATCTTGAATAGTCATCCCTATTCCTTACTACTCTTGAAATTATTAATACTCATATAATCACAATCAAATAATAATAAGGGATCAAAATTTCTCACCAACAATGATGTAATGCATGTTTTTCATTTCTTGATTTAATATTTTTTAATCAGTATGATGCATGTGGGCCTATTTTCTCCTTATCAATCACAACACATCCTACGTCATAATCCCATCTTATCCTCCTGCCCAACTAGAGCGACCGGAGCTCGCCTCATTCTGTTTTTCATAAAAAGGGTAAGGACATGCAGTCCAATCAATGGTGGATCCAAACATATCTCGTCAAAATAGGCACTACACGGCCATAGAAACACTCGTCCTGAGTTGAAGTATACATGAGTTTCCATAGGCTGTCCGGTCTTAGGCACGAATCTAAGCCATTTGAGGTCCGCCCCCAGTATACTCCCAAGACCACCCTCATGGGACTGAGACGCCGTTGTCCTTCAGTGTACTCATCACTGTATGCTCTAGGGGATCATTCTATTATCTCTCCTTATCCTCCACATGCAGTATGCAACTTACTTGTCTTATTATAAAAGTTGCCCGAGTACTAGACGGAACCTTACTTACTCAACATACTTGTCCTTGAAGCGCGTGTAAACTTCTTGATCTATCCTTAACCGGGGTCTAGGATCCGGTGTCAGGACAGCCTCAAGAGTTGAAGATTGAATAAGATTGAAGACCGGCTGTGTGTATCCGGTCTCTCTGACCCGACCTCTCAGCATGTGGAGGTCGGTCTTGTTGTCCTGGAGATCCTTCACACCGACCTCTCGCGTTGGCATGGGCGACAGGTGGTGTCACCTGCAAAGATTCTCTGATGCTCAAGTTAGAAGAGTGTAAGTGAACTCTGTTAATGCTCAAACAGTATAATAGCTAGAGAGAGAGCAAGGACAACATAACCTAGAACATGTATTGCAATATGTTACTTATAGTTGAGCATGGAAATGAATCGTTTGGTGTTAGTGGGCCCACTGGTTCTGATAGTGTGTGTAAAGAGTCAATCCGAGTGGGCCAGCATTCTGAATATGCCCAGAGAGTAGGTGAATTATCAGTGTACTTTTCTGTCACATGGATGGAAAGGTAATCACCTTTTCCATAAATCACGCTGGTGATTGTACCTACTCCTGTCGGCGGATGAAAGGGATATACTCCACTGTGCAGAATTCCTTCTTCATTATGATATTGAAGTAGTCAATTATAAGTCACCCGGTGTAGGAGAGCGGATAGGCCACCCGGTATCTTGGATGTCACCTCAGATGACCGGTGTAAGTGAAATTTGCCTAGTGTGTTGCAGACCAGATCGATATCTTTGACTCTGGTTAAGCTCTAGGACGGCTATAAAGACTTTACTTCAGGCGAGATTGGATCAACATGTTCATCGACTGGACCATTATCCTGGGATACCGGTTGACTTCTAGGAAGGCTGAGTCGGCCTTTTGTCCTTAAAACCAGTATCCAGACCGGATAACCTTGGGGCCGGTATCCAGACCGGATCATTTGTCCCCTAGCTTGTGTGAGGGACTGTAAGTTGCTCATATAAGCTACACAGTTCATGAGAGGTCTGCATGCCTGCGTATCCCTCAATAATACAAGTTATGTTTTTCCACATGTGTATTGTGTAATATTGTGATGCCATGAAGAGTAATATAACTTAGATATATATATCTTTTTAGTATTCTATAATCCGTTCAGTGTGATTAATCTTGAGGTTGGATTGAAATAATTGCCTAAGAAAATTAACCAAATCAGTTAAGATAAATAGGCTTTAGAATGGAGAAATATATAAATGAATACTGTCCCCAAGTATAAGTATGTTAAGGGATTGGTACCTCTCAGGGGACATTACCCTTAATTCTTTTGGGGAAAGAAGGAGTCGATCTGTCATTCTCGACCATGGTGCTCAGGACGGATGACTAGCAATAATTCGTATTTGA
The DNA here is from genome assembly GCA_037962975.1 of Clitoria ternatea. NCBI lineage: Eukaryota > Viridiplantae > Streptophyta > Magnoliopsida > Fabales > Fabaceae > Clitoria > Clitoria ternatea. Next base: position 169,270,006 of record CM075671.1, read on the forward strand.
TCCCAATCGTCGATTCTCGGAGTAGGTGATTGAGATTATCCATTCTGAAAGAAGTATTTCAATCGTAGGAATACAGATCGGGTCTTGATAGTATTCCACCATGAGGATGATGATGGGAGTTGTCCGCGCCAGGAGTTACATCATCAAATCACAGATTGGGTCTTGATAGTATTTCACTAGATTAACCCTTATACGAGAACTAAATTTCTACTTCTTTATTTAGGTGATTCATTTAGTGTTTTAAGGATTTAACCATCATCCTCATTTCCAAAAATCTTGGTTTTAGTAAGAAAATCCAAAACTTCATTCTAGAAATTATTACCTAACTTATATCCCACACTAGTTCCTTTTATTACTTATTTCAAATTTAAGATTTTAAATTCTTTCTATAATTCTTATTATACTTAGTCACTGGAAATATTTAAACTCATAATACTTATTCGTTACTTTAATTCCTTAAGTTACCTTTATTTTGTTTGATTATTTATTTTATATCCGCATCAAATTCTTAAAAAAAAATTCTATAAATCATAATAAACTCTTAAGATGAAGATATCACTTTCAGTAAAATAAAATAAGGCGTCGTAATCGTCCTGATTGGCGAAATTTCTTAAAATGTGCACTTTTCTTGAAACTACTCTGAGGATGCCTAGTGATGAATCTAACTTCTATTAGCGGGGCTTACCAGGAAAATTACAATAAGTTACATAATAACACATCAAAATTTTTAATTAAATATTATAACCAAATCAAATCACGATCAAGCCCGCCTAAACTCTAAAATACCTAATTTCTTCGTCTTAGCTCTGATTGTAGTAAGATTTTCTCTGAGTACACGAATATCGAGGCACACTTTACGAGATTATAAAAATGCTTATTGATTTAAAATATAGTAAAATTTATCATTGATAATGAAAAATTATGCAGTTTGAGATCTAATCGTTGGATCGCGATGAAACTCGAAGGGGTTATCCCTAGATACTAGAGAAATATTATAGAGCAATTTAAAATGCATAAAAATGAAGTGAATCTCCCCTTACCGCATTGGACAACTTCAATTTAGAGAGAGGAGAGAGATGGGCTCGCCACAAATTTGCTAAACGCTTCAAATTGTTCACCAATCATCGCTGATAGTTCCCGATCCTAAGGAAACCACACATGCAATTAAAAATAGGCAAAGGTGTAACGGTTTTGGGCTTCTGAAATAAGGGGAAATCACTTCAAAATGCAGGCCAAAATTCTATCTCTTAATAGAGAAAAGAAGAGTATTTCCATCTAAGAATCAAAAGCTAAAATTTCTTCTTACCTTGCCTAAGAGATCACGCAAAAAGGGAGGGTGTGGCCAAGAGGAATCAGCTACAAAACCTTGGAATTTGAATGAAAAAAGTGAAGAAGTTGAAGCTATGTTTTGGTTAGGGTGGTGATGTGAATTTGGAGGAGAATAAGAGGAAGGAAATTGAAGTTAGGAGTTGGTGTGGTGGGGGGTATTGTGGTTGTGAATGAAGTAAAGGTTATAGTGGTTGATTTAAGGTGATGTGGGCTTGAGTTTAAATGATCTTGGGGTTATGAAATGAAGAATTAAGGGAGGTGTGTGTGTATGTATTAGGTTCTATCTGAGTAAAGAAGAGAGTTGGGTGAGTGGAGGTAACGGGTGATGGGAAAGGTAATTAATACCTTGCATGTATCCTAATTGGTAAAATTTAGAGGTGGGGGGCTGAGTGGAGGGGGAGAGCAAGGAGGTGACACCTCTCATGGTGAGTGGCGTAAGGTGGTAAGGTGGTCGGAAACGGGTGGCTGAAAAATGAACTTGTTACACAAGAAATTAAGACGTGCAGGATTTTTAGGAACCGAAAATTAAGATGGTTAAAAATAAATAAGGATTAATTCATGGGATAAGAATCTCAAAAAATAGTCAACATGAAGTTTGTAAAGCTTCTTTATCCCTTTAATTTTATATATCATTTGTGAAGATCCAAGGTCGGTAGCTCGAGATATGCCTGATTTAAGATAAGGTTCTCTTGAAGCTACTGAATCAGTTAGGGCTGCAGAAATAAATTCATAGTTATTTTTCTTTTGAGAATTTGCTTTTGTTTCCTTCATTAAGTTTATAGGGCTTTTTTGATACGGGTCCATAGAAAAAAGAACGAAGCGATTCTAGTATCGAACAAGGGAAATACGTGGATTTTTCTGGAAGCTGCCAACATAGTGATGAGACAGTTAGGGGTCTGTGAAGATACATAAAACTGTATCGATCTAAAGGGATTAAGCTCTTGATGTCTATATGGAAAACATAGTGAATTTTGTTATAGAGATTTTGACACTGGGTTTACATGAATCAAAGGTCGTATGAGGGAGTTATAAATTTTTGAATGAACCATGTGCGGGATAAAATGCCCAAACGATGAAATTTTAAGGTGGACATGCTTAATCCTTGATTTAGGGGGTGATAGAATGGGCACCGGAGTTCGGGGATAGAAATGAAGGTTATAGATCTTTTCGAAACAAAGAGATCGAGACCAAAATCATCTGATTCTATAGTCGTATGAGTAAGTTAGGCACATAACACCAAAGGTGTTTAGGTCAAGCTTTAAAGCTAATTCCGAGGAAATCAATTTAGGGAAGAACGGGGTCGATAGAGTCCGAATCAAGCGTCGGTCCCTTTAGGAAAAGTTCCTAAAACATCAAAATGATTCACAAAAGATTAACCGTACCGCCATCGGATATCCTGAGGTATATACACGACCAAACGCAGAAGACACTAGAGGTTTTGATTGGACCAGTTAGACCGAGTCAGTCATCCTTGATTCATCACAAGAGATTCCTAACAGGACTAGTTTCCCTACAGGATCACTAGTCTCGGATCATACAGTCAGAGTCTGACCTCTGGTTAGGTCCCACAGTTCAAATCTGGGGAAACGGATAATGTTTAACATTAAATATTAATAAACAACTAAATAAATTTTAACTAAACATTATTATAGTTAAATATATATATATATTTTTTCAAATTCATTATTAATAATATTAAACATCTAAATGAATAATGATCAATTATTTTCTTTTATATAAATTAATTAATAGAATATTAATGATAAAAATTATTAACCAATCGATATCGAATTAGAATAAAATAATCATTACTAATTATATTTGTTAAAGAACCAGTTATTATATTATAAAATTTCAAGTTTAATAAATAAATAGATATTAAATACTTAAAATTAGATCTAAAATTTAAATAATTAAATATTTTTAATAACTACTATTATAATCAATAAATGATTATTGACTAAAATTAGATATTAATTACTAAAATTAAACATTATTTATTAATCATCATTTCACCAAATCAAACATCATTAGCAAGAAGATATTTACCTTATCAACATTTTAAAATCAAACAAGATTATTATCTCATATTAACTACTATTAGATCAATAATCTATCTCTAACAAAATAGTATCTTTAAGTATTTGTTACCATTATCCACTTATTTTATTGAACCGAATTTTTCACTACTCACACTCTCTCGAGGTCTTCTTCCCTTATATTTATAGTAATTCAAGGATCAGGCTAAAGCCTTAACTCACTTTAAAAGGCTCAATAGAGCACTCTTAGGGGTCCTAAGAACCTAGGGTCCCTACTCTGAAAAATTAGGACTGTTACAGTGTGTGTGTGTGTATGTGTGTGTGTGTATGTGTGTGTGGTAGTGCATGGTATGATCTGAATATTTTGATGATTTTGGTATTGATAGTGACTTTGATATTCATGCTATAGATTAGGATTGCTTGTGGTGAATGGTGACTGAATTGGTATTATAGCTTGCAATTTTAATGAATTGGGTAATGAGCCATAGACATATATATATATATATATATATATATGGGTTATAGGTAGAGAGTTGTAGTGTGTGATGTTTGCCTATGAGCGAAATTGTTACTTGAAGAAGTGTTATCACTATTCTATAAATGTATTCATTTCTATAGTCTCTAATAAATTGACAAGTTCTGGATATTGAGTGAATTCTATAAAATTATTGATGAAATATAGTTTGAGATAGTATGTGATGTGGATTGGATAGACTAGACTTGAAAATTAGTTCTTGTATCTAATTTGGTGCTTAAGACTGAATCCTAATAATATTATATTTAATATTCTGTTGAGGTCTTGATAGTTGATACCATTAATATTCTATTAATGACTGGTATTTGGTTTTCCCCTTTCCTAATGGTTATCGGTGTGTTGTGTGTCTATTTTATGTTAGGCTTCCTAATTGCACATTCCATTGCCTCTGCACGTCATATGAGATTGCAACTTTGTTGGGCTGTTGATAGTAGAAGGATGGCAAGGTTTTGGAAATTGTAGATTTTATACCTTCTAAGTTATTCACGGTATTGTTTGCCTTTATCAGTATCAATTCATACTGGTCTCTTACTATGTCCATCAGGTAATCTTAGCCTAAACATTATTAAGAGATTAAATATGAATAAAGTTATTTTGTTATGATTCTATTAGGAGATAAAATAAGATTCTTAGATAGGATAATATTGAATATGTTATTAGGAGACTAGATTAGAATCATTAGATTATTTTTACTATGATTTTGTGAGGGTATTAGTGATTCTTCTAAGAGATTACTATAAATTATAATAAGAAATATACCCTGAGTATGTGGAAAATTACTAACTATTAGCTAGAGGGCAATGGGAATGAGTTCTCAATTAATAGCTACTACTCTAGGAGTGATTTATCCCCCATAATTATCCTTATTGTAATCCTTTCCATCAATAGAAGATATTATTTTTTTGTTATCTATTAAAGAATCCTTAGCAGATTAATTTAATTATAATACCATTAGTTTCTTATATACAAATATGGCCTTAAATTATCTTGCTCAATGAATGTAGTCTTCAACTTGTTTTATAGGAGCTGCTTATATTTATCAATGTAAATTCAAGTTGCAAGTGACTAATTATTTGCATTCTTTTTTCCCTTTACACCTATGCTATCATATCTTACAAAATTCCCATATTGCAATTTTTATAAAAAGGGTTAGAATTCTGACCAATATATTAAAGATTTTTTATTATTATTCGGGATACATTGCTTGCTCGTTCTTAACTGGTTAACATGTAGACTAGGAAAGGTTGGCGCTGTGGTAAATTATTCTGAGGGAAAAACTAAAACTGTAGAATGTGGTAGGTATATCTAGATTCTAGAGTCTGAGAAGAACATGTAAAATGACTAAACACTATCTAAGATTGTTAAAGTTATCTTTTTTAATAGGGTCTATGATTTTATTAGGCTTTGTATTTGGAATGACGTATATTGATTAAAGTTGGTGGCCTTTGTAGTAAGAGTTGGTGAATACTTCTTATGTTTAAGGAGTTAGGAAAATGTATATTTGTGGTGATATTGTAGTTAAAAGTAAAAAGGCATGCACTAACATTTAAGGGTGATCTAGTATCATTTAGAAAAATGAGTCAGTTTGGTAACTTGGTTTCTAGAGTAGAGTTGTTATGCTCTGATATTTTCAGAGATCTGGCTAAATTCTTTTTTTTATTTAGGTTTCTATCTCAGGGATAAAAGTAGGAATTCAAAGGAAAAATGTAGGGTGTGTAAAATTGTGTTCTTCAGTTTTGTGTAAATTTTCCAGAGTAATTTATGCAATTCCTAGTAAAATTTTCATACATATGCAATTTTAATTCTTAATCTGTTATAAACTTTCATTTAAGACTTGTTGTATTTAGTTCTTGTCACAGTATTACTCAGGAAACTCTGTTTAAATGCAACATTTGTGATGCTTGTAGATATCTTTGAATTTCCATATGCCACAGGCTTGTAATATATATATATATATATATATATATATACATACACACACACAGAGAGAGAGAAGTTAAGAGAGACAGGTAGTAACCCCTCATCAGGAAAAGGCTCTAAACCCACTTGTTTAACAGGCAATCTGATGGTATAAAGTTATACTTAGAAAGGGGTTGAATAAGTCTTAAACTCTTTTTCAAAAATATTTTGCAAACAGACCACTCAAGAGAAATACTGATTTTACGGACCAAAGATAAGGAAAGAGGAAAATGCACAATAGAAATTTATCCTAGTTTACTTCAAACACAGAAGCTAGTCCCTCCCTTCAACCCGAAGGATTTTCACTATTGTAAAACACCTTTACAATCTACACGAACATAGTGCGCCAAGTATTCTTGACTCCAGCCACTTCTGACTCATACCTAAGTATTGTTGACACTAGCCACTCATAGCTAAAAACCCAAGTATTCTTCCAAAAGCCTCTTCAGGCCATAAGAGTTTCCCAATACTAACAATTTCTGGCAACACACCAGAAAATACAAAGTGATGGTAATAAAATATTTGAGGTTACAAACAAATAACTCAGGGTACAAATATATGAAAATAGTATAGACACACTGAGCTACAGACTACTATAAGTCACGATCTGCACTAAGCAGAACTATAAAGAGGACTTAGGTAGTGAATACAAGAACTTAGAAACTTTCAAGAAAAGTCTTTACAGACTTAGGTTTCTAGAGAGAAAATAAGAGAGAGTTCATGAAAAGAATCAACAGCATTACACTCTTGGATTCAAAGGCTTCTTGTATTTATAGTCCTTCTAAAAAGATCCGTTGATCCAACTTAAAGGATGTTAGTCTCTTCGAGTATTGTGCCACTAGTGATTCTAGAGACATGCTTTTGAGGAGTTTCCTAAATTGGACAACTTCGAAATTCTTTCAGCAAAAGATCCTTTTTGCTTATCCACTTTGAGGAAGCACATACATACCATAGAAGTTGACCTTAGGCTTTCTATACTAATCAGGTGCAGGTTTTTTGACCTCTTGAGATGTGTGGGGCAATTTTCTTGAGACATGCAAGAAAGTTTATCAACTTTTCTATTGATTTCCTTTTTAGTGAAACTCTCAGAAATGACACGAGAAAGTTCATGCAGCTTCTTTTTTGGAAATAAGAGATCCTTTCTCAAATACTTCAAAGAGTGAGGTCATTTCACGGTCTGTAGGTTTACTTGACTTTCAATCTTGAAACGCATTGAGTTTCATGGACTCCCCCTATCATTTACAAGTGGAGCTCTACAAACTCCTGGCACACTTGGATAGAATTGTTAGACAAACAAACAGTACATACTTCATTTAAGCTGAGAGTCTTGATGTGTGTTATTAACTAATCACATGAGGTTCAGACTGCTCAAACATGAGTTCATACTTTACTCTAACATTCCCCCCTATTTCTTGATAACAAACATTAAGTCTCAAGGATAAAATGAGTTCTGCATTAAATGAAGATTTGGAACATTTAATATCAAGTCATAGCATAAGTTTCAAATTCTTTCAAGTGTTTGCAAAAGATTGTCAAGATAATCATATGCAACAGACTTTAAGGGAGTTAAAGCAAAGAATCATCAATAAAACTAAAAACATAGACAATGAACAATTTTTATTGATGAACACGAGAGGTGTTACATACTAACAAAGAACACCAAAAAATAACTATCTGCACAACCTTTTAACTTAGACTATAACCCAACATATTCTCCCCCTTTTGTAATCAACAAATGAGGGTCAACTAAGACGCTGACGTCTTAGGATTAGAGGCATCATGGCTGATTAGAACTATTGGAGCTGGATCCTGCTTCACCTATGTAACATCCTAGGTCATTTTACATTTATTTATATTCATTTGATTAACTTTACAATAACTTTTTCACGTTTTCGAATAATTGATCAAGCCCCGTTTCAAAATGCTATCTATTTTCGATACACGTATTTGAAGTAATACATAGTAGCGATTTAATTAAGTAAATAAAATAAGAAAAGGAATTTTAGTCAAAGGACGTAAGAAGAGGGATATGAAGTCAAAGCCCTCTCGCTTGAGCGAAACCGGATTCGCTTGAGCGAGGTCCGAAGTCTTTGCTGAAGCAAAGCCAAATCCGCTTGAGCGAGAGACACATTTCTTTCCTAGGCGAGGTAGAGAAATGCTTGAGCGAAGGCCACATCTTCGGACAGGACGAACAAAATGCACACACAGACCCACATGGGATTTCACTCGGCAAAGTGTTTCACTCAGCTCAAGGATTTCACTCGGGAAGCGCTCCATTTCCATCTACTCGGACATTCCTCACTTGACTCATTACTCCCCCTTTAATCGGATAATTCCACACGGTCCCAACTATTTCGTCAATAATTTAACCTCCACCACTCGGTTATAGCTTCTCCGAATGACTTCACTAGATGAATACCCTATTCTTACTTCCCTCGGGGAAAACTCAGATTTTCACTCAGACACCTCCAAATCCTCATCATTCAGAACTCTCTCCCAACCAATCTCACTCGGGCATGGGTGGAAACTTCACCTAGTGGTGAAGCAAACATTAAGCTGGCGGGCCCTCGCTCTACCATGGATGAATCGACTCGGGCAAGTCTCGCTTGGTAAAATTCTGTCACGACAAACTCGTGTAAACATAAACTAAGCATAAAACAGTGTCATTTCACACCAGATTAAATTCAAGTCAGCATACAGGCAACATTACACGCTTAGAAAATTCCTAAAACATAGTTATATTCGACAGCTACTCAAAATCATTCGGGCCTTGGCATCGATTTCCCCTTGGCGCGACTCCATGGCTCTGGCTTCCTCCCTGTCACTGGTTACTAAATTGAAAACAACAGCAAGGGTGAGTATTTGGCATCATAATTAATATGGAACAAAATCAACATGTTATAATCCTAATTAAGCTCTGTCCAGCTGTATTCTCATGACTTTACAAATCACACTCGGCCAATATGACAAACTCCACTCAGAAACATAACATAATTCACCCGGCAATATTAATAATTTTACTCGGCAAATGTAACAAATGTCACTCAGCAATTATGCACATCCCAACCAATAATTCATCAATTACCACAACTGACTCTTATATAAAATTTGACACCTAGTATCCGGATACTAAAAGGATCCACCTTCAGCTGGGAGTCCGACTTGACATCCCGTGAACCTGACTTGGTTCACCGAGCTCGACTTGGCTCCCCTTTTCAACCACTGGGTCAAAGACCTCTGGGTAGCTTAACTGGGTCCGACTTGACCACTGAAGCCAAAATAGGGTAATTTATACCGTTGGTCGTCCTCCACCACATAATCACATTTAATCACATATACATAAACATATCATTCTGATTATCACTTGCAACTGTCAGAAATTGACCAGTGCTCACAGCGTAGGGCGACCGACTCGTCAAGCCCTTCAATATAACATACTGATTATCTCAAGCATTACGTATTTCATGCCATTGCAAGGTATACACACACATATCCACACATAAATGATCCACATTCTCTCAGCATTAAATATATCAAGCTCATGACAAGGTTAACTCCACTACACACCCGATCTTCAGCTGATCGATATATATATATATATATATATATATATATATATACGTCAAACATGCACAACATAGGTACACCACAATATTCGAGAACACTTTCTTACCTTACTCGTACTGTTCAGTGACTCAGATAGGAAACAGATCCTATTCTAATTAATCATAACCCAAACACCCCCTTACCTCGATTCCACGCTTCGATGATCTGCTCTCGGTGTCGATCCCTTCCTCTGAGTACAGGATTCGCAGTCTCAGCTCCGACCCTCAGCCTTTCGCTGTCTAATCCACCACCTACGGGTTAGAATGCAACACCCATTAACTCAACCCCTCAGCTCTTAGGCCACATTTGAGCTCATACTCACCTAACGAGTGGAGAACGGGCTCGAATATAGCCATGCATGGCCCTTGGCTACCAGAGAAACGAAAGGGGTAAGGAGCCATAAAATAAAATGGATCAGTGGACTCACCTTGAGGCCACGATCATAGGAATGAGGTTCGATTGAAGCTTTCATACGAATAGAGTCCTCCTTTGGTACATGCAATTCAGCAACGAGAGAAGAGAAGACGAAGGAGGAGGAGGACAGATTAAGAAGAAGAAGTGATTTATGAATAATGGAGAGAGAGGGAATTTCCTTTTTATATAAAGTTCAGGGGCAAGACAGCCTTTTCCCCTATTTCATTTATATTCTCATTAAAGTTTTTAATCAATTTCATCTTATTGGATTCTTTTATAAATTTCGACCCACTATGCTTATTCGCTTTCTCTATGTTTAATTATTTATAGCTGCCTGATACCTCGTAAGAGTATCGACCCGAGTTGGATACCGTCCAACCGGTGTCCAAGCGTAGTGTTTGCTCCTCGGTAATCCGAGCTATCACTTGAGAGATCGGATACTTCACCCGTCCTCACCTCTTTGTTATGCACATCCGCTTGCCTCAACCATCCAAGAGGTTGATCCAGATTATGATCCCGAGCTAGGCGTTCTCCTCACACCGATTAATCCAAGGCCACTTCCAGGCACACCGGATGAGCGTTAGCCACGGGACCGCATGTCTTTGGCCGTTCTTCCCAGCACAACCGATCTTTCACACCGTTTGGTCCTTACGATTAAGACCGGCTCAACACTGGATTCCTTGACCTCGGTCTAAGCAAATTAAATATTAAATAAGTCTCTAAAACATTTGCTAATATTTTTCCACTCTCATAATTTTTATTAAAATACCAGGAATGTTACATCCACCCCCCTAAAAAGGGGATTTCGTCCCCGAAATCAGTGTCCCGATTGAAAAAGATGGGGGTACATCCTCCTCATATCCGATCCTAATTCCCAAGTGTAGTTTATCCAATTTAAATTCTGCCATTTCACCTTCACCAACGGCACCTCCTTGCTTCTTAACCATTTTGTTTGATACTCCTCAATACCGATCGGTATGGCTTCGACCGTCAGGTTTTCTTTCAATTCAATAGAGTCACTTGGTACTATCATCGTGTCACACAGAATATAGGCGTGAAGCTGAGATACGTGAAACACGTTATGAATGTTAGTCAATGACTGGGGAAGATTCAGTCGGTAAGCAACTTCACCGATCCGCTCTAATATTTGGTAAGGTCCAATGTATTTCGGATTAAGCTTTTGGCTCTTCAAAATCCGACCTATACCCTTAGTCGGTGAAATCCTCAAGAACACCCAATCGCCCACTTGAAACTCAAGCGGCCTATGCCGATTGTCGTAATAGCTCTTTTGTCGGTCTTGGGCAATCTTTATCTTTTCTCGGATTAAAGCAACTTGTTCGTTCATCTCTTGAATCAGCTCAGGCCCCAGATGAATGGCATCGCCATTCTCATTCCAGCATAATGGAGTACGACATTTCCGACCGTAAAGGGCTTCATAGGGAGCCATCCCAATGCTGCTATGGTAACTGTTATTATATGCAAACTCCACCAAAGGCAAGTATTTTTCCCATGATCCACCCTGCTCTAACACACATGCCCTCAGCATATCCTCGAGGGTCTGCATGGTTCGTTTCGACTGACCATCGGTCTGGGGATGGTACGCCGAGCTCAGCCTGAGCTCAGTACCCAGTTCTTGTTGCAAGCTTCCCCAAAATCTTGAAGTAAATCGGGGATCCTGATCAGAAATAATGCTTGAGGGTACACCGTGCAGTCGTACAATCTCAGCAACATACAACTTAGCCAATCGGTCTAGTGACCATCTCATATTCATCGCCAGGAAGTGGGCACTTTTGGTTAGTCGGTCAACAATTACCCAAATCGCGTTGCACCCGGTTTGGGTGCGAGGTAGCCCGGATACGAAGTCCATGGTGACGTTTTCCCACTTCCAGATCGGAATTTCTGGGGGCTGAAGCAAACCTGGGGGTCGTTGATGTTTGACTTTACACTTTTGGCATATCACGCAGGACCTTACGTATTCAGTTATTGCTTTCTTCATGCCTGGCCACCAGAATTCCTTCTTCAAGTCATGATACATTTTCGTCACACCGGGATGAATACTTAGAGAGCTCCTGTGTGCCTCAGCTAGCACAGCTTGCCTGAAATCTCCATGTGCAGGCACCACCACTCGGTTCTGGAATCTCCATATTCCATCATTGCCCCGAGTTAACTCCATATCCTTGCCTCGAGCCTGGGTGTCAATCATTTTCAGCAACTCCTCATTGTCTTTTTGAGCCGCAACAAGAGACTCCAGAAATTCATTGGAGATCCTTAACATTCCGACCGTCATTCAGTTTGGAGCGTCCATAACAACTCCAATATTCATGTTCCTAAAGCTCTCCAGCAGTTCCTGCTCTCTGCCCATCAAATAAGCCGCGTGCAACACCTTCCTGCTTAGGGCATCGGCCACAATATTCGCCTTACCCAGGTGATACCTCAAATCGAAGTCATAATCTTTCAAGTACTCCACCCACCTTCTCTGCCTCATGTTTAGCTCTTTTTGATCGAATAAATATTTCAAGCTTTTATGGTCACTGAACACCACAAAACGAGATCCATATAGGTAATGACTCCAAATTTTCAATGCATATACTACTGCTGCCAATTCCAGATCATGGGTTGGGTAATTCGATTCGTGGGGTCTCAATTGCCTGGAAGCATAGGCAATCACCCGGTTAGATTGCATCAGCACACATCCCAAACCGAACTTGGATGCATCACAATACACCACAAATTCCCGTGTTACATCAGGCAATGCAAGCACCGGGGCAGTCGTCAAACACCGTTTGAGAGTCTGAAAGCTCAGCTCGCACTTCTCCGACCACACAAAAGGGCTCTCTTTCCTTGTCAACCGAGTCAGAGGGAGTGCTATCCGGGAGAACCCTTCAATAAAACGTCGATAGTATCTAGCTAACCCGAGGAAACTTTTGATTTCCGTTACCGACCTCGGTCTCTCCTAAGCCATAACCGCCTCAATTTTTATCGGATCAACTGAGACACCCTCTCGGGAAATTACATGTCCTAGGAATTGCACACTATTTTCCCAAAAGTCACACTTGGATAGTTTAGCATACAGCTTTTTCTCTTGGAGTATCCGCAGAACGATCTGAAGGTGTTGAGCATGCTCTTCAACCAACCTCGAACATACCAGGATGTCATCAATGAACACCACCACAAACTGATCCAAGTATGGTTGAAAAATCCGATTCATATAGTCCATGAAGATGGCGGGGGCATTCGTCACTCCAAAGGGCATTACAATGTACTCGAAGTGCCCGTACCGAGTCCGAAACGCTGTCTTCGGTATATCTTCCGACTTTACTCGGATCTGGTGGTATCCCGACCTTAAATCGATTTTAGAAAACACAATAGCGCCCCTCAGTTGGTCCAGCAAGTCATCAATCCAAGGCAATGGATATTTATTTTTTATCGTCAATTTATTCAACTATCGGTAGTCGATGCACATTCGTATGCTACTGTCCTTCTTCTTTACCAGTAACACCAGAGTGCCCCATGGTGAAGCACTCTATCGGATAAAACCTTTTTCCAGCAGTTCATTTCTTTATTTCTTTACCTCGGCCAACTCCACCGAGGACATTCTATATGACGCTCGGGACACAGGCTCTGCCCCGGGAATTAAGTCAATAGACAAATCAATCTCCCGACTGGGAGGCAACTCTGAAATTTCTTCCGAGAAAACATCAGGGAATTCACAAATAATTGGAATATCACTTGGTAGAAGGCTATACCGACCCTCCGAAGCAAATAAAATAACATACGTGGCTGAGACATCATTTACCACATCCTTCGCGTCAAGTTCCTGAGAGAAAACAATACTTTTCCGATAGCAGTCGACCATCACATGATTAACAGCTAGCCAGTCGAGACCTAGAATAACATCTAAGTTCCTCAACGGCATATAGATAAAGTTCACACGGAAAGTACGGTCTTCAATTTGCATCGGCATATCTCTACACACGGTGGTCGCACGAAAAGTGGAACCGGTTGGAGTGGAAACAATAAGGGCGTTCTCCATTAACCCGATCGGCAAACCAAGCCGTCGCACACAACTCTTGGAAATAAATGAATGGGTCGCGCCCGAATCATAAATTATATCAACAAGATAGCCATAGATGAAGCACTTACCCTACACCAAGTTGTCATCCCTCGTGGCTTCCGAGGCATCAAACGCGAACACTCGCCCGATCATAGCATTCTGGGCACCACTAGACTGGGCATCAGATCTTCCCAATTGCTGACCTCCCCTACCAGCACCATGCCTGCCTCCCCTCTAAAAATTGGCACCCCGAGTCCCAGAAGGGTTGGTTCGATTACCTGGCCTGCTCTGCTGCTGCCTCTGTGGGCAATCGGGCCTAAGGTGCCCTGACTGTCCACACTGAAAGCATACAATCTGATTGGCTGGACAGTGTTTTGAAATATGGCCTTCCTGGCCACAATTGTAGCACGCATAGTTACCAGAGAGATTACCCGATCGACCAGTAGAGCCCCGACCGGAAGAAGATGAAGAAGTAGCAGAAGACTTGTCGCCCCGAAAGAATTGGCCCATCTTCTTGAAGCTGAAGCCCTTTTCTTTCAGTGGCTTCTTGTCTCTCGGCTGGGACGTCCTTTGTAACTGCACCTCTTCAGTTAGTCTAGCTTTGTTCACCAGGGTCGGGTAGTCCCGAATCTCCATAGGTACAACTACACTACGGAGTTCAATCCGTAATCCAGCCTCGTATTTAGCACACTTGCTGCCCTCAGTCCCTTCCAGCGAAAAAGGATGGTAAAAATCACACAGCTTGTCAAACTTGCTGGTGTACTCGGCCACAGTCATTTGGCCCTGCTCCAACTTCAGGAATTCCATTTCCTTCCGGATTTTGTAGTTATCCAGGAAATACTTAACGAGGAATCTCCTTCGAATATTTGCCCACACTAGTGGCTCAATTGCCACGTTCATCTGTACCTTCATCCGGGACCACCATACTCTAGCTTCATCCTTTAATTGATAGGTAGCAAACAAAACTTTTTGCTCTTCCGAGCACTCGAAGTATTCAAAGACCTGCTCTATGTCCCTGACCCAAATGTATGCCCCATCATAATCGTGTCCTCCCTTGTAAGCCGGGGGATTCCTTTTTAGGAATTTATCCAGAGTGGGACCGGACTCGGTCTTACTCATCAACTGGGTAAACTTGGAGAAGAAATCGTCCCCTCCACCGGAACTGGTTCCTTCGATCATATTGTAATTCTACAATGAGCAAACACATCACCATTAATAACCAGTGTCAATTAGGGAGTCAGAAATTTACCTCACACACACAGAATGCCATGCCGATGGAGTGCCAAGGGAACGATGCCAAGCTGCACAAGCAAACACAACATAATTGGATGCAACCAGCCCTCACCGGACTCATACAATCACTGAATTGACCCATGCACCCGGCTCTAGAAAGACCGCTCTGATACCAAATGTAACATCCTAGGTCATTTTACATTTATTTATATTCATTTGATTAACTTTACAATAACTTTTTCGCGTTTTCGAATAATTGATCAAGCCCCGTTTCAAAATGCTATCTATTTTTGATACACGTATTTGAAGTAATACATAGTAGCGATTTAATTAAGTAAATAAAATAAAAAAGGAATTTTAGTCACAGGACGTAAGAAGAGGGATATGAAGTCAAAGCCTTCTCGCTTGAGCGAAATCGGATTCGCTTGAGCGAGGTCCGAAGTCTTTGCTGAAGCGAAGCCAAATCCGCTTGAGCGAGAGACACATTTCTTTCCTAGGCAAGGCAGCGAAACGCTTGAGCGAAGGCCACATCTTGGGACAGGACAAACAAAACACACATACGGACCCACATGGGATTTCACTCGGCAAAGTCTTTCACTCGGCTCAAGGATTTCACTCGGGAAGCGCTCCATTTCCATCTACTTGAACATTCCTCACTTGACTCGTTACTCCCCCTTCAATCGGATAATTCCACACGGTCCTAACTATTTCGTCAATAATTTAACCTCCACCACTCGGTTATAGCTTCTCCGAATGACTTCACTATGTGAATACCCTATTCTTACTTCCCTCAGGGAAAACTCAGATTTTCACTCGGACACCTCCAAATCCTTATTATTCGGGACTCTCTCCCAACCAATCTCACTTGGGCATGGGTGGAAACTTCACCTAGTGGTGAAGCAAACATTAAGCTGGCGGGCCCTCGCTCCACCATGGATGAATCGACTCGGGCAAGTCTCGCTCGGTAAAATTCTGTCACGACAAACTCGTGTAAACATAAACTAAGCACAACACAGTGTCATTTCACACCAGATTAAATTCAAGTCAGCATACAGGCAACATTACACGCTCGGAAAATTCCTTATACATAGTTATATTCGACAGCTACTCAAAATCATTCGGGCCTTGGCATCGATTTCCCCTTGGCGCGACTCCATGGCTCCGGCTTCCTCCCTGTCACTGGTTACTAAATTGAAAACAACAGCAAGGGTGAGTATTTGACATCATAATTAATATGGAACAAAATCAACATGTTATAATCCTAATTAAGCTCCGTCCAGCTACATTCTCATGACTTTACAAATCACACTCGGCCAATATGACAAACTCCACTCGGAAACATAACATAATTCACCCGGCAATATTAATAATTTTACTCGACAAATGTAACAAATGTCACTCAGCAATTATGCACATCCCAACCAATAATTCATCAATTACCACAACTGACTCTCATATAAAATTTGACACCTAGTATCCGGATACTAAAAGGATCCACCTTCAGCTGGGAGTCCGACTTGACATCCCGTGAACCCGACTTGGTTCACCGAGCCCGACTTGGCTCCCCTTTTCAACCACTGGGTCAAAGACCTCTGGGTAGCTTAACTGGGTCAGACTTGACCACTGAAGCCAAAACAGGGTAATTCATACTATTGGTCGTCCTCCACCACATAATCATATTCAATCACATACATATAAACATATCATTCTGATTATCACTTGCAACTGTCAGAAACTGACCAGTGCTCACAGCGTAGGGCGACCGACTCGTCAAGCCCTTCAATATAACATACTGATTATCTCAAGCATTACGTATTTCATGCCATTGCAAGGTATACACACATACATCCATACATAAATGATCCACATTCTCTTAGCATTAAATATATCAAGCTCATGACAAGGTTAACTCCACTACACACCCGATCTTCAGCTGATCGATAAATATATATATATATATATATATATATATACGTCACACATGCACAACATAGGTACACCACAATATTCGAGAACACTTTCTTACCTTACTCGTACTGTTCAGTGACTCAGATAGGAAACAGATCCTATTCTAATTAATCATAACCCGAGCACCCCCTTACCTCGATTCCACGCTTCGATGATCTGCTCTCGGTGTCGATCCCTTCCTCTGAGTACTGGATTCGTAGTCTCAGCTCTGACCCTCAGCCTTTCGCTGTCTAATCCACCATATACGGGTTAGAATGCAACACCCATTAACTTAACCCCTCAGCTCTTAGGCCATATTTGAGCTCATACTCACCTAAGGAGTGGAGAACGGGCTCGAATATAGCCATGCATGGCCCTTGGCTACCAGAGAAACGAAAGGGGTAAGGAGCCACAAAATAAAATGGATCAGTGGACTCACCTTGAGACCACGATCACAGGAATGAGGTTCGATTGAAGCTTTCATACGAATGGAGTCCTCCTTTGGTACATGCAATTCAGCAACGAGAGGAGAGAAGACGAAGGAGGAGGAGGACAGATTAAGAAGAAGAAGTGATTTATGAATAATGGAGAGAGAGGGAATTTCCTTTTTATATAAAGTTCAGGGGCAAGACAGCCTTTTCCCCTATTTCATTTATATTCTCATTAAAGTTTTTAATCAATTTCATCTCATTGGATTCTTTTATAAATTCCGACCCACTATGCTTATTCGCTTTCTCTATGTTTAATTATTTGTAGCTGCCTGATACCTCATAAGGGTATCGACCCGAGTTGGATACCATCCAACCGGTGTCCAAGCGTAGTGTCCGCTCCTCAGTAATCCGAGCTATCACTTGAGAGATTGGATACTTCACCCGTCCTCACCTCTTTGTTATGCACATCTGCTTGCCTCAACCATCCAAGAGGTCGATCCGGATTATGATCCCGAGCTAGGCGTTCTCTTCACACTGGTTAATCCAAGGCCACTTCCAGGCACACCGGATGAGCGTTAGCCATAGGACCACACGTCTTTAGCCGTTCTTCCCAGCACAACCGATCTTCCACACCGTTTGGTCCTTACGATTAAGACCGGCTCAACACTGGATTCCTTGACCTCGGTCTAAGCAAATTAAATATTAAATAAGTCTCTAAAACATTTGCTAATATTTTTCCACTCTCATAATTTTTATTAAAATACCAAGAATGTTACAATCTATCAACCATAAAATGTGATTCCTTAGGCGTCGTGAATCTTCTTCAGTATTGTGAGCTGATTGAAGGAGTCTGGATACTTCCTCATCTGAAAGTCTATTAGATCTGGGATCATCCCATGCTGGCACATATGGTTGGATTAAATCTAAAATTGGTTCTTTGCCTTTCCAGGATGAATGCGACATAGGAACAGGGTGAAGCCTTTCTAGAGCAATGAAAATTCGGGTTGTTGAAAGAATGAATGCAGATTTTGTTCTACCAATCTAAATATCTGTGAAGGATCTGCCTTGATGAATGTATGATAATATTGCTCTTTGTTCCTTCCTGAGCTTGTAATACATAGCTACGTCGGATGTGGAGCATAGACGATCATCATGAAGAATATCTTGTACAGACAAAGGGGAAAATATGACTGAAGTTTTTATGGATGGCAAGGTGATTCCAGTAGATGGTAGTTTGTATTCTGGGTGAAAAATAAGAACAGAGATGAAGACAGATGAAGGAATCTGCATTGCTTGATCTTGAACAGGAGTAACAGCTGAAATTTCCTGATCATGTGAAGGTTGGTCCATAATCATTGGAGAGGTAATACTAAATGGTGGAGGTGATGACATACTTTCTAGTTCAAAAGAGGTAGAGTTGGAGTCCGAGGAATCAAAAATCATAGGGTTGAGAGTAGAGGAACCTTCTGAAACACTTTTTCTTGTAGAGATATGCTTGAGCATTCCCCTTGTAATTCATCCTAAAAAGCGAACAGGAGTAGTTGGTGGAGCCATCAAAGAGTTAGCAGTAGGTGGTTTACTGATCTTCACAGATGGTCCAGACTTTCTCATGGAGGGACCAGCACTTGGTATTCTAAGAGAGATACCAATAAAAGTTATGAGTTTCTTGCTAGGAGGTTCAGACCCTGGTTGATCTGAATCTGATGAGGAGTTGTCTTCAAAAGATGTCTTCTCATCCTTTGGAGGCAATCTTGGTTCAGTTTGTTGAGGAGCTTTAGAAGAAGTGAGAATCACAGAAAATATAGAAGCTTTAGTACCTAAGCTGCCACACATCTTTAAGTCTCTTGAGCTTTACACATCAATACCATATTGCTCAAAGATTTTGCTCAAGACTCCTGGAAAAGGAATTTTCTTCTGCTTTCTGATAATGGTGGTGAACATATACCACATAATTACACTGGGGAGGCTGACAGGGGTCTTCTTCATCATGAGGACCATAGAGAACTTATCCAACTTTGTTACCATATCTCTTGCACTCTATCTTGGAGAGAAAATCTGTCTTATCAATGCATACAGAAACTTTTGTTTAGGTAGCAGGTCTTTCACAGAAGAGTTAGAGGGGCTTCCAAACCATAGAGATAGATATTTGCTTTAGCTTTTGAAATTATACTTACAATGTAGTCATCAGAAAAAGCAAGTCCATCATAAGGCAACCACAGGTATTTACAATGCCATCAAGAGTGATTTCAATACCTCTATTATGAAGATACCCAGAAATCATTGAATCTTCCTTGTTGACCGAGACCGAAGGCCAGAACTTCAATATCAATGAAGGTGAATAAGCATAAATGGTTGAACAGAATGAAATCCAACTGATGCTCTCTAGTTCCACCAAGATGTCTCTGCCTTCATTCTTATATTGAATGGAAGAAAAGTATATGGATTCAACAATGTGGTTTTCATTGAAGATGACTCCTTCCATTGATAAAAAAAAATTTCAAAGATGAAGGGTTTTTCAAAAAGAGTTTTTAGTGTAACTGGAAGGGTTTTCGAAAGAAAGAAGGTTTTGTAGAGAAAGAAAAGATGATGGGATGGTTTTCAAAAAGGTGAAAAGACATGTAAGTGTAAAACGCATTTATAGGCGACGTGGCATAATGGAGGGAAAAGCAATTTTTAGAAAATGATTGTGCTTCGAGCAATAAAAATGTGACACGTGTTTTAAAAGAAGTTAAGTAAATATTTAAAAGAATTAAAAGAGGTGCAGACTACGTCTCTCAGATTTTCAAAGAATACAGAGAAAATAATTCTAAGTTATAGAGCATGTAGACAACAATTGTACATATATCTTAATCATTCAATGTTACGCATGTTCAGACTGTATTTGATAAATGCAAACCTTGCTTCGGCTAGGGGCTTTATGAGAATATTTGCCCATTGATGGTCTGTATCTACATATTGTAGATCCAGAATGCCTTTCTGAATGTAGTCCCTTATAAAGTGATACTTCACTTCAATATGCTTTGCCTTTGAATGTTGGATTGGATTCTTTGACAGATTGATTTTACTTGTGTTGTCACAAAATACTAGAATTTCTTCTTTCTTGATTGAGTAGTCCTCCAATTGGTACTTCATCCATAGAAGTTGAGAACAACAGCCAACTACAGATAGATATTCTACTTCAACTATCGAGAAGGCTATGGAGTTCTGTTTCTTGCTACTCCAGGAAACTAAGCTTGTTCCTAGAAAGTGAGATCCACCACTAGTGCTTTTTCTATCTATTCTATCATCTGCAGAGTCTGCATCACAGAAACCATAAAGAGAGAAAAAGTCTGTTCTCTTATAGAACAACCCGAGGTTAGTGGTACCTACAAGATACCTTAAAATCCTCTTTACTATAGATAGGTGTGAATCCTTGGGGTCTGCTTGGTATCTAGCTCACACACACATTAAACATTATATTTGGTCTGTTGGATGTTAAATACAATAGTGATCTAATCATTCCTCTGTAGAGAGTCTGATCAACTGATATACCAAATTCATCTTTATTTATAGTGCAATTTGGATGCATTGGAGTACTCATTGGTTTGACATCAGCCATTTTAAATTTTAAGAGTAATTCTTTGGTGTACTTTTGTTGATGAATAAAGATTCCATCGGTAGTCTATTTAATTTGCAGACCAAGAAAGAATTTGAGTTCACCCATCATTCTCATCTTAAATTCAGCCTGTAGAATTTTTGCAAAATCTTTACACAGACTTTCTTTTGTATCACCAAAGATAATGTCATCAACATAAATTTGTACTATAAT
The DNA here is from genome assembly GCA_037962975.1 of Clitoria ternatea. NCBI lineage: Eukaryota > Viridiplantae > Streptophyta > Magnoliopsida > Fabales > Fabaceae > Clitoria > Clitoria ternatea. The sequence goes on from CM075671.1 coordinate 169,291,361, forward strand.
AAAATGTTTATCTGAGCCTTTTCTAAATAGAGTTGTATCAACCTTTCCTCTAGTAAAGCTTTTTGATTTTAGAAAAGAACTAAGTAGATCATACCAAGCTCTTAGTGCTTGTTTCAGGCCATACAGTGCTTTACTCGGTTTAAAGACATGATTTTCTAAAGATTTGTCTTAAAACCCAGAAGGTTGTTTTATAAAAACTTCTTCTTCAATAAAACTGTTTAGAAAAACACTTTTAACATCCATCTGATATAATTTAATTCCTTTAAAAGCAGCAAAGGCAAGTAAAATCCTTATAGCTTTGAGACGAGCTACAAAGGCAAAGGTTTTAGTAAAGTCTATACCTTCTTGTTGATTATACCCTTGTGCTACGAGCCTTGCTTTGTTCCTTACAACTTTTCCATCTTCATCCAATTTGTTTCTGAACACCCATCTAGTTCCAACGATGCTTTTATTCTTTGGTCTTGGAACTAGGGTCCAAACTTTATTTCTTTCAAACTGGTTCAACTCTTCTTGCATGGAAATAATCCAGTCTTGATCTTCCAAAGCTTCGTCAATGGTTTTAGGTTCAAATCCTAAAACCAATGCCATTGATGTTTGATTCTGAATCTTTAATCTGGTTTGCACTCTTTCAATTTGATCTTTAATGATGAGGTCTGAAGGGTGCTAGGCTTTGAATTTCCAATCTCTTGGTTTCTCTAGTTTAGGTGTCGTTTGTTGCTCTAATTCCAGTGGTTAAGAAGCAGTGGAGTCTGAAGGCTCAGGTTGTTCTTCATTTTGCATAATACCTACATCATCACCATCTAGATCTGCTAATTTCTTGCCAGTCTTTGTCACATCATCAAATCTCACATACATTGATTCCTCAATGGTCTGAGTTCTTGTATTAAAGACTCTAAGATTTTGAGGTATTTGAATATCCCATGAAGATACATTTATCACACTTAGAGTTAAACTTTCCAAGTTAATCTCGTGTGTTTAGGATATAGCATGTGCATCCAAATGGGTGAAAATATAAAATGTTGGGTTTTCTTCCTTTCCACAATTCGTAGGGAGTCTAATTCAGTATTGGTCTAATAAAGACTCTGTTCTGAATATAACAAGAAGTTCTTACAGCTTCAGCCCAAAAGTATTTTGGCAAATCATTTTCATAAAGCATGGTTCTAGCCATCTCCAGTAAACTTTTGTTTTTCCTTTCCACAATACCATTCTGTTGAGGTGTTTTTGGAGAGGAAAATATGTGAAAGATGGCAGTTTTATTACAGAATTTTTCAAAAATTTTATTTTTAAATTCTCTTCCATGGTCACTTCTTATTGTACTAACAAAGATTCCTTTTTTAGACTGAATTTTCTTATAGAAAATCTTGAACACTTGTGCAGACTCATCTTTGTGGGCTAGGAAATGAACCCATGTCATTCTGGTGAAATTATCAACAATAACAAAACCATATCTTTTACCATCAAGACTCTGGATTTGGGATGATCCAAACAAATCCAAATGTAGCAACTCAAGTGATCTGGACATAAAAACAACATCTTTGTTTTTAAAAGAATTTTTGTGTTGTTTCCTTTTTTGACATGCTTCTCAGGGTTGGGTTCCATTGAATGAAATTCTAGGAAGTCCCTTGACTAACCCTTTTCTATTGATTTTTGAAATATGTTTCATGCTAACATGTCCAAGTTTCTTATGCCAGATCCATTTTCTTCAGATAAAGAGAAGAGACATGTTACATTTTGATTGTCTAGTTCTCCCAAATCAACCTTGTACAGGTTATTGTGTATGTTGGCTGAGAAAAGAGTGGTTCTATTAGCTTTGATGATTGTACATTTTTCTTTATCAAAAGAAACCTTATAACCACTGTTGCAAAATTGACTTATGCTCAGTAGGTTATGTTTCAGACCTTCAACAAAGTAAACATTCTCAATTACAGGGAAAGGAATTTTACTAACTTTACCAATCCTAATGATACGTCTGGACTGGTTTCCTCCAAAGGTGACTTTTCCTTCTTCAAACTGTTCTAAGTTTAGAAACATAGACCTTTTCCCCATCACATAAGGCGAGCACTCACTGTTCAGATACCAGAAGTGTTGCTTTGCTTTTGTCCTTAAGCACATCTAAAATAGGAATAATCATTGCCTTTGGTACCAAGAACTTTTTGTGTCCTAAAAGGTTAGTTGACTCAACACTTTTTCTTTTTCTCTTAGGACAATATTGAATCACATGACCATGTCTTTTGCAATAGTTACATTTAGCATGTTTATGTTCAAACACAAAGTGCGATTTTAAGCAATCTTTAGTAACATGACCATGCTTCTTGCAACACTTGCATTTGACATGCTTATGTTTAGACTGAAAGGATGAAGGGGGAGTTTTCTTAATCTTGAATCAGTTTCTTCAACAAAACCCATACTAGCTTTTTTGGAACTCCCTTTTGATTTTCCCATAAGTTTATAAAGATTTTCAGTTCTATTGACAAATTTAGCTAGCTCTATAGTAAGTGAACTTACTTCCTATTGAAGAGACTTGATTTCTTTTCCTTGTGAGATACAATACGAGTCTTAACTATTAAGTTCAGTTTTTAGAAAATTATTTTCTTTCTTAAGTTTGTGTATCTCTTCAGGATTTATCCTTTCCTTCACATCAAGTTCCTTTTGAGATTGTTGGTCTGAATCTTTTTTCTTTAATTCAGATATTTTATCTTTATATGAATAAATAGTTTCGAACTATTTCTTTTTCAGTAATTTATAATTTTTCAAAAGGATTAAAAAGTTATTGAAAAGAGCTTCACAATTTTCTTAACGTTCAGATTGATTTATCTCCTCTATTTTGAAGTCATCTAAACATGATTCAAATTCTGAATTAGTGTTGACTATAAGACATAGCTGATGAGTCTCTACCTCTTCTTTAGACTCACTAGAGCCAGTTGAGTCTTCATCATCCCATGTGATGAGTCCTTGTTATTTCTTAAAGAACTTCTTCTTCTCTTTTCTATCTTTTTTGTCCTTGTTCAGCAGAGGATATTTTGCTTTCATATGTCCTAGTTTCCTGTAGTTAAAACATTTTATGGCAGATTTTTCAGTTTTAAACTTAAAGGAACTTTTACCTTTAGGTTTTCTTTTATTGAACCTTCCTCCTCTACTTTTCTTCTTTAGGAGTCTGTCAAATCTCCTAGTCACTAGAGCTAGTTCATCATCAGTGTCCTCTTCACCTTTGTCAGTTACAAGTTCTGAGCTAGTTGATTCTTTAATTCTTGGTTGCTTACTTTTCCTGGGAGCCTCTTCAGACCTCAGGGCGATATTTTTAGAGGATGAAGGCTTGGACACTTCCTTCTAGCTAAGCTTCAGTACATGAACTCTTAGTACACCAAGAAGCTCATCAAGAGTGAGAGTGCTTAAATCTTTGTCTTCTTCTAGAGCGACACACTTGGCATCAAACTTTTCAAGTAAACAACCTAAAAGTTTCACGTTGATATCTTCAGTGGAGGGCTTGGATCCAAGGCTTTGAGCTCGTTGAGGAAAGTTTGGAACTTTCTAAGCATTTGTTCTATAGACTCATGATCTTCCATCTTGAAGTTATCGTACTTCTTAGTCACAAGAATCTTCTTAGATCTTTTAACATTTGAAGTACCTTCATAGTTGCGCTGCAGGGCATTCCAAATTTCTTTTGTTATTTTGTAGTTTTACACTTTGTTGTATTCTGATTTTCTTAGAGCACAAATCAAGAGAAATCTTGCTTTAGCATTTGATTCCATCTTTTTAGTGTCAGCAGGAGCCCATTTATCTTTAGGAATGGGTTTTCCTTCATCATCGGTAGGAGCTGGTTTATCCCCTTTGGTGATTATTCCCCATAAGGAATATTGAGTAGACTTGATGAACATTTCCATCCTGTCTTTCCAGTAAGGATAATCCTTACCAAAGAAGGAAGGTGGTCTATTTGAGGATGCTTCTTCTGGAATGAGCTGATCTTTGAAGATGAGGCCATGGATCTTGTAGCTTTTTACTCATGAGAGTAATCAACCTGAAAGGACAAGCTCTGATACCAATTGATGGTACAGAGTTAGACTTAGAAAGGGAGTTGAATAAGTCTTAAACTCTTTTTCAAAAATATTTTGTAAACAGACCGCTCAAGAGAAATACTGATTTTACGGACCAAAGATAAGGAAAGAGGAAAATGCATAATGGAAATTTATCCTGGTTTACTTTAAACACAGAAGCTAGTCCAGTCCCTTCAGCCTAAAGAATTTTCACTATTGTGAAACACCTTTACAATCTACACCAACACAGTGCACCAAGTATTCTTGACTCCAGCTGTAACATCCTAATCTTTGGATTAAGGGTAATTAAGGATTAAACATTAATTAAGGATAAGTTAATTAGTAGTTGTGGGAAATTGCAAATCAGCTAAGAGATAAATCTGATCCACTCCAATTAATGCGTGATGGCTGATAGCTGACGGACGGTGACGTGAAGGTGCAGCAATCATCATCACATGTGGAACCCACCTGCTCTTCGAACGTCTCCAAGAAATATTTGGGCTGAAGACTCTCTATTCTCCCACTACTTTTCTCATTCTCTCATTTCCTCAGAAATCCTTTGGAGACCGTCCTTCTTCCTCTTCCCTTTCATTGTTATCTTCTTCCTTTTCATCTCTCGTTTTAACTGTTAGTGTTCGGTAGGAAGTTGTAGTGTGAGATATATAAGACTGGGTGGTTGTTTGCTGTGAGTAGCAGTTGAAGAAAAAGGATAACCTTGGTCTTCCCAAGCTGGTTCAGAGTTGATATCTGGGTTCGAGGACTGTTCGTGTGAAGGAATAACCAGTCAAGTGCTCTAACTCGAAGAACTCTAAGTTCTCCTAGAGGTAGGGGGAGTTTAACACCTCGAATGCATGATTTGTGAACGGGCCCAGGGTAGAAGTATCGCGTGTGTGTGTGTGTGTTTGTGAACTTGATGATTGTGTAAAATACTTTGATGATACTTCATGATTATCGTGTGTACGTGTTAACTAGGTTCTGTTGATAACTTTGTATGTAAAGGTATGAGATTGAGATGTATGCGTGTTAGGGTGTTACATTTAAACATAAAAAGGGTACTCGTTACGTATGTATATACCGAGTGTATATTGTGGAACAGTTGGTAGATATATTATGATTGCTCGCATGTACATGGTGGGATTTCATAATGAATCTATGAGATGTATGTACTGCATGGCTTTACCGACTGAGATACTATTGTGTTACTAATGAATACTTGTTGAATATGATAAAAGTCCCTGGGTTGGACTCGGGGCATTGCTGAGTGCACTAAGCGTGGGACGCTTGAAGACCTTGGGTTGGACTCAAGGCAAGCTTACCGAGTTGGACTCGGGGCTTCCCGTAACACTTCCGTTGTTGCTTGGAGCAATTGTGTTACGTGTGAGGGCAAACGGTTTGGTACCAGTAAAATGGCCGAGTCAGCTTGGAGCTGAGTAAAAGGCTTGGAGCCTATGTTGCAACATAATAAATGCTAAAAATCGATCAGAATTGAATGTGTATATGTTTATATTATTGATAAACTCGACACGATTGCATGTGAATGCGTTGGGGTTGATAGGGATGATATAGCCATGTATTAGTTGAATGATTTCCGACTGAATGGCCCTGTGTGTATAGATATGCTTAGTGGTAGTGCATGATATGTGTTGAGCTAGTCATTGCATTGTATAATGACGGTTGGAGGATTTTCGAGTCATTAATTATCGTTTTATATATGTAAACTCACCCCCTGCTGTGGCTATATTTCAGTGAATGTTGCTCGGGACAGCGAGTGAAGGAAGAACTCATTTCCGTGCGCAGAGTATCGGAATTGTGGAGGCATATATATATATAAATATATTTAGATTAAATGAAGGATGTTGTCACAGCCTTGGCCGGCTCTAGTATAATCTTTTGTTTAAATGTTTGAGGGTTAAATCTCTTGGGTTGAGAGTACAACTTATCAGATATAAATATATATGTATATGTATTGCTATGCTATCTTATTCTCTGAGTAATGATTGTAGATTAAGGTTCGAGAGGGATATAATATGTTCGACTAAGTGTATGAGTTGGTATGATTCTTAAGAAAGAGGAATGTGCTGAGTTATTAGTGAGGAAGACGAGATATTTGGCCCTATCCCGAGTATGGAAGGACTAGAGTACTTCCGAGTGAAACATGTTCGTTGGGCTAACCTTAAGGGGAAATGACCTAAATAAGTTATGAGAGTTACGTCCTGCAACTATTTCCGGGTGTATAAGATTTAGGTTTTCCGAGCGAATGTGGTCGTATAATCCGTGTAGGGTTTTACTTAGAAACCGTCCGCGTCATAATCTATTAGAATCTACCGAGTAACGTAAATCTGGAATTTACCGAGTGAATAGGTGATTATACATATATCAGTGTTTATGTTGATTTGATGCTTCTTACCGACTGGAATACTAGTGATGTTGTGTGAACTATTCCAAGTTAATGAATTCCGAGAGGATTATAGAAGATTTAGATCCAGTTCCGAGTGAGATGTACTGAGTAGCTTTTTCCCGAGTGAAGCTTTATGGTGTGCCCGAGCGGGGAATGATTTGAATATCCCGAGTGGAAAATGCGAGTGATCCTCTTCTGAGAGGAGAGTTATTGGAATAGATTGAGACTAGAATATAATCTAAGTATGTAATTCATGTATGATCCGAGTGAAAGGCTGACTGGGATGACTCGGTTTTGGAATTTAACTACCGAGTAGATTCTTGAACGAGGGGTGACTCGGATTTTGACTGAATTTTCCGAGTGGATCCTTATGTAACCCCTGTGGATAAAACTGTGAGACTGTTGTGAGCTGTCGAGTAAGGCGTGTGTGTGTTAGGACCGATACCGAGTGAAACCCGTGTACCGAGTGAGGAACTTGTAGAATACCCCGAGTGAATTGAGGTTGTGTTATACGGAGCGGCGTTGATTGGAAGATATTCTGAGTGAGGGTCTATGGAACCGGAGTAGGATAACCTTCAGTTGCCGAGTGGTGGATTTGCCGAGTGTGGCTTCTCGCTTTAGCGAGTGAGTTCTCACTCCAGCGAGTATGTTGGTTGGGAAGGCTTTAGTATGGTTTCGCCTAAGCGATTGTGTGCTCGCCCGAGCGAGTTTGGCTGTCTCGCTCAAGCGGAGTCGGATCTCGCTTGAGCGAGTGAGCGTTGTATTGTGGTTTCGCTTGAGCGTGTTTTATTCCTCCGCTGTTTCTCTCCTTGGTCGGTTTTAATTGCCTTGCCTTCCCTTTCTTGTTTTATTTTGGCCCGGTTCTTCATAATTCATTTGGGAAAAATTTCCTTGTCCTGGGTTTAACTCTAATTAATTCTAGGATGTTACACCAGCCACTTCTGGCTTATACCCAAGTATTCTTGACACTAGTCACTCCTAGCTAAAAACCTAAGTATTCTTCCAAAAGCCTCTTCAGAGCACAAGTGTTTCCTAACACTAACAATTTCTGGCAACACACTAGAAAATACAAAGTGATGGTAGTAAAGTATTTGAGGTTACAAACAAATAACTTGGCATACAAATATATGAAAAGAGTACAAGCATACTGAGCTATAAACTACTATAAGTCACGGTCTACACTAAGCAGAACTACAAAGAGGACTTACATAGTGAAGACAAGAACTTAGAAACTTTCAAGAAAAGTCTTTACAGACTTAGGTTTCTAGAGAGAAAATAGGAGAGAGTTCAGGAAAAGAATGAACAGCATTACACTCTTGAGGCTTCTTGTATTTATAGTCCTTCTGAAAAGATCTGTTGATCCAACTTGAAGGACGTTGGTCTCTTCGAGTATTTTGCCACCAGTGATTACAAAGACATGCTTCTAAGGAGTTTCCTAAACTGGACAACTTCGAAAGTCTTTCAACAAAAGATCTTTTTTTTTTATCCACTTTGAGGAAGCACGTACATACCATAACAGTTGACCTTAGGCTTTCCGTACTGATCAGGTTCAGCTTTTCTGACATCTTGAGATGTGTGAGGCAGTTTTCTTGAGACATGCGAGAAAGTTTATCAACTTTTCCGTTGATTTACTTTTTAGTGAAACTCTCAGGAATGACACAAGAAAGTTCATGCAGCTTCTTTTCTAGAAATAAGAGATCCTTTTTCAAATACTTCGAAGAGTGAGGTCGTTTCACGGTCTGTAGGTTTACTTGACTTGATTCAATGAAGCTTTGAGTAAGTACAGACTTCTTCAATCTTGAAACGCATTAAGTTTCATGGACTCCTCCTATCATTTATAAGTGGAGCTCTACGGACTCCTGGCACACTTGGATAGAATTGTTAGACAAACAAACAATACAGACTTCAATTTAGCTGAGAGTCTTGATGTGTGTTATTAACAAATCATATAGGGTTCAGGCTGCTTTAACATAAGCTCACTTTGACTTTACTCTAACACAATCTATATCCAAAGAGCAAATGGCTAATAAATGCAGTAGAGATATTGGAGTGAGTCAAAGATTAATTTCATTATACCATGTAATAAATTAATGTTTAGTGCCAACTTCTAAACGCAGGTAGGGCATATACACCGTGTAATACATGGTGTATTTTTTAATACTATCGCCAAGGACTTTTTCGATTTTTATTTTCCTTTCCCTTCATGTGTGCGCGCACCAGCGCCTAATGCAGTGTACCAACGCTGGCTTGGTTGGTCCTCTAATGTCCCCTGCGCGCGAGTATCCTTTGCTGTTTCCTTTGCATGAATGTGCATATGAGTGAACGATGTGCCTTGTTCCCTCGTTCACTCCTCGTTGTACGTACAACCGCTGGCTGGGCCTCCATACGCCACGCGGGTTTTCCAAGTGATGGAGCTCATGGTTTCATGTACACGTGTAACGTCCTGGTAGTGTGTGAAACTTTGTCCTATATGACCCCTTTGTTCCAAAACCACGTAGCATGCCAAATTGAATTGTTGGGAGGCATATGGGTCTATTGTGACCCTTTTTGTTGAGGATATCTTATTGCCTTGGGAACTATACTTCAAAAACAGTGTCACTAGAATGATGTGTTAAATAAGCATTGTAGAAAGGGAATATTGGTTAGTTATTTAAAAATAAGGTCTGACCAATTCAAGGATAAGATTTACCAATTCAAGGATAAGATTTACGTAAGTCAAAGTTTATTCATAAATATTATAAATAACATTTCTAATTATAAAAAAATTATAAATCTTGTACATAGAATTTAGGATATTAATTGATTAGTGTAATTAATTTTGAAATTAGATCAAATCCTAACACTCTGTCCCTAGCAGAACTTGGTCTCGTGTCATAACTTAGTGTACAATTTCATTTGTATATCTTTCATATACTAAGTTTTGTAAGTTACTCTTTCTTTCACAAACAAACTATAAAGTTTGGTGGGTTGCTAGAATCTAGTTAGTGTAGGAAACATTGTTCCCCTGAAAAGACTTTTGAAAGAATACTTGGGCTTGAGCCAAAAGTAACTTGTTGAAAGAATACTTGAGTTTAAGCCAGAAGTAGCAGAGTCAAGAATACTTTTGCCACTGGTTTGGTGCTATTATTGTAAAAGAGATTTTATAATAGTGGAAATCCTTCAAGTTAGAAGGGATTAGACGTAACTTTTGTGTTGGAAGTGAACCATTATAAAATCTTTGTGTTAATCTTTCCTTCTTACTCTTTTTCATCATCTAATTACAAATTTTTATTTGGTTTGAATTTCTATAAAAAGTGTCTGTGACTTATTCAATCCTCCCTTTCTAAGTTAAACTCTGAACCATCAGAATAATTTATGGCTTAAGACATTTTTAACTGGTAATGTCATTGCTTAGAATTTAGTATTTTTGTTTTCTCATTTTATAATTGTTAAAATAGGTCTTATGACATTTTTGGTTTAATATGTTGTTGACCTCCTGAAACTAAAATGCAGATTAGCTTGTTAGTAAACAGGCCTTGAAAAAGCAATAAGGTCATGCCTATTGTTGAATTATACTAAGCCCAAACCTAAAGAAAAACATATCACATGTTAGACTCAGACTTTTAGATTTTTTATTAGTTAGCTTTAGGCCTAGCAAAACCCTATCCAACCTAGCCTTTTTCAAGCTCTTTCACACCTTTTTTCTCTCTATTAGTAAGGTTGACTTGTTTATATGTAATTCTTGCACTAATTCACTCTTTTTTTATGAGGTAATAATCTTCTAAGATATTTTTCTATATACAATGTAACATCCTGAATTTTAAAATGAGAGAATTAATTACCGAAATAAATATTAGAAATTGGTATATGGAGTATTTAATGTCCCAAACTATTGAGAAAAATTAAATTGATAATTTTGGGAATTTTTGGTAAACTTTGGAGACCGGTTAAGCTGAAATTAAACCCGGTTGAAATATGGGTGTCGGACCAAGTATCTCGGAATGAGATGATATTGGTCAGGGCTATTGAGAATATTATTGGGAATCCGAATATGTATTCGGAATAATTTTCAGATGATGTATTGAGCCCGAACGGAGAACCTGTTGGTTATAGAACGTTGAAGTTTTAATGAATGGTATTAAAATAAATCAAAAACCCCATTTTCCTTTCTCTATTCACGTGGGATTGCTGATGGTGTTGGACATTACACTTCACTTTCTTCTTCTTCTCTTCACCATCTTCTTCATTTCTCTCTCTTCCTTTTCCTCCAAACCTTAGCAAGTGGTATTATCTTCTACTCTCTTTCATTTTCGTTTTTGTGAAGCTTGAAGGAGGCTTGTGGAGCTGCTGTATTCTCCCTCTTTCTCTCTATTTTCACAGCTTCCTCTCCCCCTATTGAACCCATTTTCGTTTTTGGGTGTGAGGTAAGGAATACTCACCATTTACTTGGGTTTTTGCCATGGGTGTATGATAATATGAGTTTTGAAACCATGCATGTGTATGGATGTTCTTGAGGAGAGTAATTAATGCAAGGGTTTGATGTGGATTCTATGAAAGTAAGGTTTCTTTGAGAAGTAATAAAGTGGATGCATTTATGGTTGGAAAGAGAAGAGTATTTATGATGGTTGTTGGAATTTTATGAAACCCTAACTTTATGAATTTGGGGGAAAATGTATATGGAGGTTGGTGAACATTTATTGTGGGTAATAAATGTGAGTTGTGATGCATAAGGGTCATTGGTGATGGTATTTTGTTGAAGGGAATTAATAATGGAGAAACCCATGAAAGGGGTTTGGTTGTTGAGTGCATAATAATAAATGGTGACACCTAACCCATGGTGGTTATGGTGGATAAAATGAAATAAAAGAGTTTGAGGGTTATAATAATAAAAACAACAAGTATTTATTGATATATAAGTATTGGAATCTTAATGAGTAAGTAGAAAATTGATTGTGTAATGTATTATGATGTAGGAAGTGACCCCATTGACGAAGCGGGACCATCGAACCGCGTTGATCACTACTTCACTTGAGGTAGGAGGGGGTAACTTTTCTAAATGCATGATTTCATCCATTGGTGATGTGAAAATATGTATATGTGATTATGTTAATGGTTGTTTGAATGGATGATATGATATGTGTGACTTAAATGCATTTAGAATGATGATTGCTATGTGGCATTGTGTTTGGGATAAAATTAATGATGTGGTAATATTATATTAATGAAGTATGATGATGGTTTGCAACCATATGTGGATTGAGATTGTGATGTGAATATCCCAAATATGTGTGTATGAGTTATGGAATGTGTATGCCACTAACTATTGATGTGAATGAGTTCAAAGAGAATTGGGATTGGATGAGAATGATGGGAATATTGAAATCCACCAAGTGGTGGTGATGAATGATTGAATGTGGAGCGGCATCTAGGATGCGCAGTGTGAGGATGCATTGAAATTGCATTTGCATTGCATCCATGACATATCATAGCTGTCTATGTGGAATATTAGGGGGTTCCACTAGGCGGGCCCAGTGGGAGGGCGGCTCAGTGCACGAGCGGATTGTGATTTTCCCCTGTGACTCGGTGTATGAGTCACGAAGCTGTCCATAGTTTGGTTACGAGGCACCCTATGTGGCGGGCCCAGTGGAAGGGCGGCTCTGTGGTGAGCAAGTTTACCTCGGTGTCTGACTGGACACGGCTCTCTCGATGTGTGTTCGGGAAGGCCCGTAGCACTTATGGTAGTTGAGGCCACGATGTTGATTCGCAAGTCACAAGGTGACTAGTGCTACAAATGGGCGATAGCGGTTTGGTACCAGTAAAATTATGAGAATGTAAGCATGCTTGAATTGAGATATATGTTGATCCGGTCCTAACACCGGCCCCCAAGAGCATGGCTTTAATGCCTTGCCAGATCAGCATTTTGAATAAAGAGAAGTACTCTTCAAATACACTACAAATACTATACGGAGTGCATACCGCCAGGGCAAGTAACGCCGCCAAGGTTCATGACTCCGCCCAGGCACGTTACCCCGCCAAGGAATGTAACTCCGTCCAGGCATGTTACTCCGTCAAGGAATGTAACCTCGCCAAAGTTGTTACTCCGCCAAGCCATAGGCTGAACATTGGCGGAATACCGAATTTCCCCTACTGTGTAGCGAGCCCATACTCACAACCTCGGCACGAGATTGACTCTGTCTTGAGAGGTTAATAATGGGAATCACGCTGTCACGCATAAAGGGAAATAACAATAAAATATTAAAGCACTAACGCTTTCCAGACAAGTTGTGATACCTACTACAATAATGGTGCATGTAAACGGCGCAGGGACCCACTACCTTTTCAGCATTATGCCTGAAGACAAGGAGCGGGTCCTACCAATAATGCAGCACCAGTAACAGGTATATAAACCTCTCTCGAAAAGGTATAAGGGATCTTTCCCATTCTCTTAACCCTATACTCTCTTACTTGCAGAATTCTCTCTGATTGTCTTTCTAAGTCTCTAAGTATTCTGAAATACTGACTTGAGCGTCGGAGAACGATTGCAGGTACCACCCCCAATCGGGTCAAGGCAACGTAGATCCCGTCAGGCGGACTGTGACACCGCCCAAGAGTACACTACACTCCGCCTCAGCATACAAAGACTCTCCATATTTACATTTATGCGCATATTGCTTTGTATCAAATACACATTTATATGTATATTTTGAGTTGTTCTACAAATACACTTCTACACCCCCTGTAAAGAACAGTTCATTGGCACGCCCAGTGGGACCTGTAAACTAGGTAATCCCACAATCTTTGATCAATCTTCATCATCAATGGAGAGACAAGGACCAGAGATGGGGAACGAGGATTCTCCTCCACGCAATCCCAGACGTCTTAACTTCGATGATGATGCTCAGAAAAAAGGAACGCAAGCCGATTCTCTAGATCCAAGAGATGACATGATTCGAATGTTGAGAGAAGAACTTGCGGAACTTCGTCGCGAAAAAGCAAACCCAGTGCATGAAAAAGCTGGTCCTGCAAGACAGCCACATCATGAACCACACATGCAGGAGGAATCAAGTACTCCTCACTACTCTCGTATTCCTACATACATGGAAGAGCAACGAATCCTCCCACTGGTGAATGCTCAGCATCAAGAAAGAAGGAGAGCAGGCTCAAACGCATCCCCCTCAGGGTATAAGATGAGCATCCCATTTTCCAAAAGGCTCATGAATGCACATGTACCCAAACATTTGCAAACTATGCAGCCCATTTCTATAGGGAAATATACTGGGGAAACAGATCCCTCTAAGCATTTAGATGCTTATATCTACGAGGCCATGTTTCTAGGGGCTGAGGAGGATGTCATGTGCAGAATGTTCCCCAGAACCCTTACAGGCGAAGCTCTTAGTTGGTTCAAGAGCTTACCTTCAGGTTCCATTGATTCGTGGGAGGAGCTGGCCTCAGCTTTTGGAAGCCACTTCGTGATCTCCAGGGATGCACCCAGAACCTCTCATACCTTGGCTCAGATCAAACAAGGCGACAAAGAATCTCTGAAGGATTTCCTTAAGAGATTTTACAAGGAAGCAGCCATGGTCCCTGATCTGACTGAGGCAATCCAGTTGCATATTCTCATAGAAGCTATGCAACCAAAGTCACCTTTCGCTTTGTCTTTGGCAAAGGGACCTCCAACCACGATGGAGGAATTTCGCAGGAAGGCGTCTAAGTACGTGGGTATTGAGATGCATCTGGAAGCCACTGCATCTCGCAGTAAACCACTCCCTGCAACTCCACCTCAAGACAAAGGGAAAGATAAATTGTTGAAGAATGACAAGTCCCACCAAAGGGACAAAGTAGGGAACCAACCTTTCAAACAGCAGGACAGACGCGTGTTCAATTTTGCTCACTATGCACCACTGAACACAACCTGCGAGCAAATCTTGCGTGAAATAGTATGGACCACCCTCAATGTTTATGGAATTTAACGTCCACCTCCAATCAGGCGCGGTGGAAACCCAAAGAAATATTGTGAATTCCATGAGTCAGTTGGCCACACCACAGAAGAATGTAAGCAACTCAAAAATACCATTGAGGTGCTCATTCGTGAAGGTAAACTGAAACATTATCTGTTCAAAGGCAAATCTCATGATGAGCCTGAGAAGTTTGAAAAGCGACATCGTGATCGTTCTCCGGATCCTGATAGTACTCGGGAACCAAAACGTACGGCGGTGTCAGAGAAACAAAAAGGCATTGTTTTGGAGTCCGCCCAACAAGAACCGAGCCCTGAACCTAGGTCGCGAGGTAAAAGGCAGGTGGTGGACATGATTGCTGGAGGCTTCACAGGAGGCGGACCCTCAAACACCGCCCGGAAAAATCATCATCGCATGATCTTATCTGTGCAGGGCAAGAACAAAGAATATCGCCCATTCAGGGACGGAGTTCAGACTCCGCCTATAACTTTCACAGATGATGATTTTGGCCCAACCATTCCTGAGGGAGATGATGCGGTAGTGATCATTGCGGTGATCGCTAATATGGATGTAAAACGCATCCTAGTTGATCAGGGAAGTTCCTGCGACGTTATTTTTTATGACTGTTTTAAACGCATGGGACTGACTGACGCTGATTTGCAGCCTTACACACAGGACCTCACAGCCTTTAATGGCACCAAACAGCCTACTAAAGGCTACTTGGACACAAGGATTACCTTCGATGGTGAACCTGGAGCAAGGACTGTGAAATCCAGGGTCCTTGTCATTGATGTTAAATCCCCATACAATGGCATCATTGGGCGGCCTACTCTGAATGCCATGGAAGCCATCGTTTCAACCCCCCACTTGTTAATCAAGTTCATCGACAAAGATAATCAAGTCTCATTTGTCAGGGGCGACCAGGAGATGGCTCGTTATTGTTACAATTTAAGTCTTAACATGGTGAAGCTTGAGACCATGTCTAAGAAAAGGAAATTGAACGAAGGAAACAGTGCGGCGGCATCCGTCAACTTGGTGGATCTTGATCCCAGGGCGGAGTCTTCTATAGACCCACTGAATCCTTTGAAACCAACTCCCGATGGTGGTTCCAAGTCTATTGTTTTGGGCAGCACCCCGGAGCAAATTACTAACATCAATGACAAGCTGGAGCCTAATATGGAAGCAAGACTGATTGCACTCCTCCATGAGTACAAGGAAATTTTTGCCTGGACAGCCGCAGACATGCCTGGTATGGATCCTAACTTCTGTTGCCACCGCCTGGCGGTGTATCCTGAAACTAAGCCGGTGGCACAAAAGAAACGGCGTATGGGTCCTGCTAAGCAAAATGCTGCTTGCGAACAAACCGAAGAGCTCCTTAAGGCGGGGTTCATCAGGGAACTCCGTTACTCTTCTTGGCTGTCCAACGTGGTTATGGTGCAGAAAGCCAATGGGAAATGGCGCATGTGCATAGACTACGTTGATTTGAATAAATGTTGTCCCAAAGATCCTTATCCTCTCCCCAACATTGACAGACTGGTTGACGATTCATCAGGATACAAGTATCTATCCTTCATGGATGCTTACTCCGGATACAACCAAATTCCAATGTGCGAGGATGATCAGGAGAAAACAGCATTTATCAACGACAGAGGAGTCTTTTGCTACAATGTCATGCCATTTGGGCTGAAGAACGCTGGGGCCACCTACCAGCGCATGATCAACAAGGTCTTTGAGGGCATGCACACAAAGCTGGTGGAGGTTTATATTGATGATATCATCGCCAAGACTCCAGAGGGAGGAGACCATGTTGAAGACCTACGCCTCATTTTTCAACGCTTGTAGCAATACAACATGAGACTCAACCCACTAAAATGTACATTTGCTGTACCTGGAGGAAGATTTTTGGGTTTCATGTTAACATAAAGAGGCATAGAAGCTAATCCTGACAAGTGTCGTGTGATACAAGAGTTGCAGAGCCCCAAAACACTGAAAGAGGTACAATCCCTCAATGGCAAAATCGCTGCTCTAGCACGATTCATGCCAAAAATGGCTCATCGCTCTCTCCCCTTATACAAGATGCTGAAGAAGGATAAGAAATTTAATTGGGGCCCAGAGCAAGAGGCGGCCTTCCAGAGCTTGAAAAATGTCTTAGCCAGCCCTCCAATCCTGGTAAAACCAAGCCCAGGTGAGCAACTCATCGTTTATTTGTCTGTTTCAGATGAAGCGCTGGCAGTGGCCCTGGTCAAAGAAACAGTCGAAGGCCAACGACCGGTGTACTTCACTGGTAAAACATTGCATGGTGCAGAGTGCCGTTATCAGAAGATTGAGAAGGCAGCACTTGCAGTTGTTTGGGCCTCACGACGCCTGAGACCATATTTCCATGCACACCCCATCTTGATTCGCACAGACTTGCCACTCCGTACTATATTGTTCAAGCCAGACTTGGCAGGAAGGATGATCAAATGGGCCATAGAACTCTCTGAATTCGACATATCCTACGAACCAAGAACTGCTATCAAGGCACAAGTCCTAGCAGATTTCGTAGTTGAATTAACAGGCTCTAGCCCAGATGCAGATCATTCACACTGGACAGTATACGTCGATGGGTCTTCAAACAGCAAAGGATGTGGGGCAGGAATCGTTATAGAAAGTGATGACGGGGTACATCTTGAAATTTCATTGCACTTTACCTTCACTACGTCTAACAATCAGGCGGAGTATGAAGCCTGCTTAGCCGGACTCAGAGCAGCACAAGATATTAGGGCCAAAACTGTCACCCTATGCAGTGATTCTCAACTAGTCATCTCACAAATTCTTGGTGAGTATCAGGCTAAAGAACCTCTACTGCAACAATATCTGGACTGCGTCAATGAGTTGAAACAGCGCTTCGATGAAGTAACTTTCAAGCATGTACCTCGCGAAGAAAATACACGTGCTGATATCCTGTCCAGGTTAGCCAGCACAAAGAAGGCGGGGTGCACAACCACGGTTGTACAGAGTACTTTGGCGGAGCCAAGTATATCCCTTCCCTCTTTAATTCATATGATTAAAAGCCGCCCCGTTGATGACAACTCCTGGGTAACACCAATAGTTCGTTATCTTGTTAATGGACAATTACCCACGGATGATCTTGAGCGAAAGAAGCTAAGGAGGGAGGCACCCTATTATACACTCCTGGATGGGCAGCTATACCGCCGAGGAATTTCTGTCCCGTACTTAATTTGCATAAATGAAAACGAGGTGCCAGCTGTTTTGGAAGAAGTCCATGAAGGGCAGTGTGGACATCATCCAGGGGCACGGAGTCTAGTGAGAAAAATCCTCAGGGCGGGGTATTGGTGGCCCACTATGAAGCAAGACACTACCTCATATGTTCAAAAATGCGATCAATGTCAACGATTCGCTAATTTTCACCATACTCCAGCTGAGGAAATGTCATCATCAATAACGCCTTGGCCTTTCTATCAATGGGGTATGGATATTCTAGGTCCATTCCCAACTGCGCCCGGCGGAATCAAATACTTGATAGTTGGTGTTGATTATTTCACCAAATGGATTGAGGCAGAGGCAGTGGTGCACATAACGTCAGCCAGGACTCGAAGATTCGTTTATGAGAATATCATTGCACGTTTCGGAGTCCCTGAACGCATAGTCACTGATAATGGCACCCAGTTCACAGATCGCAAGTTCACTGAACTCTTAGAAAATCTCAGCATCACGCAGATTTTCTCTTCTGTGGAACACCCTCAAACCAATGGACAAGCAGAGGTCGCCAACAGAGAAATCTTGAAGGGCCTCAAAAAACGCCTTGGTGAGGCAAAGGGAGATTGGGCAAATCAGTTATGCCATGTTTTATGGGCATATAGAACTACCCCACACTCCACCACAAATGAATCTCCGTATCGGCTAACATATGGAGTCGAGGCTGTTATTCCCATAGAATTAACAGCTCCTTCAGCTCGAGTCCTCCATTTCAATGAGGAAGCCAATCAACAGAACCTCGCACACGAATTGGAGGTTTTGGCGGAGTTGAGAGAGGAAGCCTTTGTGAGTGATCAAGCTGTCAAAGCAAAGGCCGCCAAACGGTATAATGCACGCATGTGCGAACGCCGTTTCAAAGAGGGAGATTTGGTCCTGAGAAGGGCCAACATTGGCAACAAATTTGCGCACCAAGGCAAATTGGCACCAAATTGGGAAGGTCCATACCGAGTCATCGAAGTTTTGGGCAAGGGTACATACCGCCTAGAAAACTTGGATGGTACTCCGGTCAGAAATAAATGGAACATTTTGAATTTACGCATATATTACAGTTAGTTGGGTAATACGGTATGATCTTTTCTTCCTAACTCAAGGATCTTCCTCTGTATGCTTTCCTTGAAAAGGTTTCGAAAAGATATATCCCAACTCAATCTTTTATGTAATTCCATTCTCAATGAAATGCCTTCCTGCATTTAATCTTCACTCTAACTTTGAATTGATTATCCATGGCAGAATTTGTTCCCATGCAGATAAAACAACGACTCTAAAATTGAAGCACAAACGCATAACTCTTTATTCCATAAAGATCAACCAACATGCAACGCCGCTTCACAAACGGAGTCAACAAAAACTCCTTGGGGAATTGGTGTCTCAGCTATATGCTGCACCATACCGACCCTAAGGTACAGAAAACTCCTTGGGGGGAAAGGATTGGTGTCCCAGCTATATGCTGCACCATACCGACCCTAAGGTACAGAAAACTCCTTGGGGGGAAAGGATTGGTGTCTTAGCTATATGCTGCACCATACCGACCCTAAGGTCCTACAGGCCGCCTATGGAAAGAACTAGTGTCACAGCTATATGCTGCACTAATTCACCCCCAAGGTCCTGCAGGCTTCTTGTGGGAAGAGCTGGTGTCACAGCTATATGTTGCACCACGCTAACCCCAAAATCCAACCAATTTCTTGCAGGATGAATTGGTGTCACAGCTATATGCTGCACCATACCGCCTCGAAGGTCCAACCAATTTCTTGCAGGATGAATTGGTGTCACAGCTATATGCTGCACCATACCGCCTCGAAGGTTTAACCAAATTCTTGCAGGACGAATTAGTGTCACAGCTATGTGCTGCACCATACCGCCTCGAAGGTTTAACCAATTTCTTGCAGGATAAATTGGT
Source organism: Clitoria ternatea (assembly GCA_037962975.1). Taxonomy (NCBI): domain Eukaryota; kingdom Viridiplantae; phylum Streptophyta; class Magnoliopsida; order Fabales; family Fabaceae; genus Clitoria; species Clitoria ternatea. The sequence continues at coordinate 169,310,879 of CM075671.1, forward strand.
GTCACAGCTATATGCTGCACCATACCGCCTCGAAGGTTTAACCAATTTCTTGCAGGATAAATTGGTGTCGCAGCTATATGCTGTACCATAGCAATCCTCACTTCGATGATTTTCATTCAATCAGGAGTTGCACTCCAATCAAAATGCAAAAGGATGAACATTCCATCCAAAACTTGACTCTGCCTAACTCCCAATGTTTTACAGAGTACATGAGCAACAAACTCAAGCACTACCCAACAAGTTCAAGTAAGTTCAACACTTGTAAAATTGTGCTTCATTAAAATTCCTAAGAAGCCACTCCGCCTTCTTACGGAATCCAATTCCTTTTAAATTCCTAAGAGGCGACTCCGCCTTCTTACGGAATCCAATTCCTTTTAAATTCCTAAGAGGCCACTCCGCCTTCTTACGGAATCCAATTCCTTTTAAATTCCTAAGAGACGACTCCGCCTTCTTACGGAATCCAACCTCATTGAAATTCCTAAGAGGCCACTCCGCCTTCTTACGGAATCCAATTCCTTTTAAATTCCTAAGAGGCGATTCCGCCTTCTTACGGAATCCAACCTCATTGAAATTCCTAAGAGGCCACTCCGCCTTCTTACGGAATCCAATTCCTTTTAAATTCCTAAGAGGCGACTCCGCCTTCTTACGGAATCCAACCTCATTGAAATTCCTAAGAGGCCACTCCGCCTTCTTACGGAATCCAATTCCTTTTAAATTCCTAAGAGGCGACTCCGCCTTCTTACGGAATCCAATTCCTTTTAAATTCCTAAGAGGCCACTCCGCCTTCTTACGGAATCCAATTCCTTTTAAATTCCTAAGAGACGACTCCGCCTTCTTACGGAATCCAACCTCATTGAAATTCCTAAGAGGCCACTCCGCCTTTTTACGGAATCCAATTCCTTTTAAATTCCTAAGAGGCGATTCCGCCTTCTTACGGAATCCAACCTCATTGAAATTCCTAAGAGGCCACTCCGCCTTCTTACGGAATCCAATTCCTTTTAAATTCCTAAGAGGCGACTCCGCCTTCTTACGGAATCCAACCTCATTGAAATTCCTAAGAGGCCACTCCGCCTTCTTACGGAATCCAACCTCATTGAAATTCCTAAGAGGCCACTCCGCCTTCTTACAGAATCCAATTCCTTTTAAATTCCTAAGAGGCTACTACGCCTCACTATTAAAATCATTTCAATGAAATTCCCACGAGGTTACTACGCCTCACTATTGAAATTACTTCAGTTAAATTCTCAAAAAGGCTATTCCGCCTCGTTATACTTAGTCATATTTCATTAAGTCCTCAGATGAATATTCCGCCTTTTCAATATCATTTTACAAGGCATAAATACGACGGACTTAAACACTACTTCTATGAACAAGTATACATTTGCAGAAAATACGCTTCATTAATATTGTCAAGGATTGATAAAAGTCCAGAGCCTATCCTGGAACAAGGCAATATTAACAAAATTCAAAAATTAAAAGCTGGCGAAGGGTTTCAGGAGCTGGTCTTTAAGGGTCGGACGGCATCCCTTCTTGTTGGGCAGAGGTGGCCTGACCTTCACCAGGTTTGCTTAAACTTTGAGAAGGAGGCAAGTCCGCCAGAACATATTCGTCATTGGGCGCAGGAGCATGACCCCCTTGAACAGGCACCATCAATTCTCCATTGATGAACTCATAGTAAGGATGAATGCCTGTGGTGGACAGAGCAACGCCTGGATTGCGATAACGGAGTTGACGAACAGCCATGCTGAAAGCATCATCAATCGCTGCCTCAGCCGCATCCAGCGTGGATTGTAAATCCTTGTCGAGCTTTTCATTGGCGGCCTCAGAGGTAGCTTTTTCAGCTTGCAACACTTCAACCTGTTTTTCAAGGTTAGTGTACGCAGTAGCTGCTTGGTCTAACTCCGCCACCCAGGCATCTTTGGCAGAAGCTTTATCAAGTTCAAGGAAAATCAACTTCTGCTGAAGCTCACTTACATCCTCGCCCAATTTTTGTTTCTGCTGAATTAAGTCTGAAACTTGTTGTTTCAGCAGATTATTGTCAGCCCTCACCTGGGTCAGGCCACTCACCTCCTCGCCCAGTTTTTTGTTTTTCTCTTTTAAGCCGGAGACTTGCTTCTCCAGCAAAGTTTTGTCAGCTCTCACCCGAGCCAGCTCCTCCTCCAGCTTCTTGGTGTTGGCATCGGCGGTGTCAAGGTGTTTGTCCTTGGCCTTGATCACCTCGGACAGCTGCTCATTGTCATGTTCCAAGCTACGAATCTTTTCCACAGACTCGTGGTAAGACGCCTGAAACATGTTGGCCTCGGCAGCAACGTCAGCTATCCGGGGGACAGAGGCCAAGAAACCATCTATCTCTGCAAGGTGCCACCTCGCAGCTGCTGCACCCTCCGGAATCTCGTCAAAGTCGAGGTCGGGGCGGAGGATGAATTCTGGATCACGCCTCTCTGATTGGCGGGATCCTATATTTGTGAAGTACAGAAAGGGATTCAAGCGAGACCCCGCCTCAGGCATAGAAACCAACCGCCTGGATGATTCCCCTGGCACATCAATCGGGAAAACTGTTGTACCTCGAGTGGTCAAGCTCAGGGCGGGATCCTCAGACGGGCGGACTGGGGAAATTTGAATTCTCCCTGTCTCGTCCCCCGTATCTTGGTCAGAAGGGGCTTGGAATCCCTCCGCTTGCTCCCCCTCGACATCTTCTTCAGGGATGCCTTCAACTCCGCCCGTAGTAGCAGAAGTACCCACAACAGGTACTTCCGGAGTCTCCTCCAAATCAATAGCAGCATCAATTGATGCTCCTTCCTCAACCCTCTTCTTGCTTTTGGTCCTCCTTCTTTGCAAGGGCTGGGGGTCTATTTCCTCTTCTTCTTCTTCAGCAGCTTCTGGTTCTTGGCGTTTTTTAGAACGCCTTTCAACAGTAGCTGCTGAAGATCCTGCACCACCTTCAAAATTTACTATGTTGGTAGAGGCAGGGAAGGGAAGGGTCTTTGTGAGAGCAGCAGTCAGATTCCTCCTGGGCTGCACATTATTCTCCGCGTTTATTTCCCTGCGGCTCATTTGGATCTGCTTGATACGATCCATCCCAGGGAACTCAGCGATTTCTCCTGTGAAATAACAAGATGAGGATTCAGTTAGAAAATGCAAGATAGAGGAAATACTCAATCATATTGCAATTGTTCATAATATTACTCAAGTATCCTTGAGCATCCCGCCCAAGCAGCCTTCGACAAAGAATCAGCTTGTGGACGGAGTTGTACTCCTTCAACATCCGGAGTACTTCCACAGACGCCGCCGATAGAGCACCCTCTTCAACCTCATACGCTCGTTTGGTTAAGAGAAAGTGCTCATGCGTCCATGCCACTGGAAATCTATCAACACCTTCTTTATTCCGCCAAAAAACAGGTTTGTCCTTCCTGACGGATACCTTCACAAAACTCATCCTGAAGTGAAGTCCGCCTTCTTTGGCGGAGTCAGCAAACGCCTTAAAGTTCAAAATCTTTGGCTCCGCCCGGAGAGTCACAAAACCCATGCCGCCGGTTTTCATATTTACTCTCCTCATAATACGGCAGAAAGCGAAAAACAACGCCACTGTAGGCGTAAACCCCAAATGTTCAGCCATCACCTCAAAGCTGCGAACTATTCCCCAACCATTAGGATACAGCTGAGAAGGGGCACAGTCCAAGAACCTAAGCACACCCATCTGGAATTTATTCAATGGGAAGCGCACCCCTAACTGGGTAAATAGAATATCGTACATATATATGGTACGATCATTCTGAGGACGATGGCAAACCCGTTCATACGTCTTGGGTGAACGGACGATGAACCTATCCTCATACCGCTCATCCTTCCAAACCGGAACAGGCAACTCCACTACCCCTCCGCTTGTTGTCGCATGTCGAGAGGAAGCATCCTTGACATCTTCCTCAACCCAACAGTAGGGGTCATTCTCGAGTGTCTTTTTCCAATCCAGTCCATGTAACACAACATTTCGACACTCTGCCATAGTCAGCACTTGTGTATGGGAAACACCTCCTGACACAAATGAATGTACAGCATTACTAAAGTACTCCACGCTGCTATAAAACGTCGAGTCCCTCCCAGTATAAAAAGCCTCATCTCCACTCTCAATGTCAGAAAACATGGGACGAACAGAAACCCTAGAACGTGACTCTGACCTCTTTCCTCTCATCTTCCTTTTTACGAGCACACAATAAGGGAAAACAAAACCAACCCAGTGAAAATGGAGAAGCAAAGAAAAGGAGGAAGCAAGTACCTTAAACTTCTGAAAGATAGAAGAACTCCAAACACCAATAAATTCGCAAGAAAGTAGCAAAAATACTTTCAGCAAACGAATATGAACTGAGAGATGAAGCAAAACATTTCCCTTCTGAGAGTTTACCTATTTATAGGCATGGCTTGGGGGGAAAATAAACGAATCCTCAGAAATTTCAAAGATGTGTTTGCAGCCGTTAGATAAATCTCATCAACGGTTCTAAAATTGAAATATGCGTTTACAACCGTCGGATTAGTCTCAATGACGGTTCCTTTTTTGCTGAAACCGATAGATATATCTAAGGGCAGATATTTCATGGGCCACGTTTTCAAAATCCAAGGCCCACGGTAATAACCTCGAAAACGGTTCTCCATTGCCATCACGCGCATTTATGTCCCATCATTGGAATGGCAACCGTTACGAGGGCATACGTGGCAATAGGAGACTGAAGAATAAAAAACGTGGTTTCGAGGCGCATTAATGACAGGCGTGTCAAATGATGACAGCTAATAAATGCACGAAAGCACTTGTCCACAAAACCTGGACTAGCAAATACCGCCTAAACCCATGCCTACAAAAGCTAAACTTAAGTGTTGTAGCTTATTAAAGTGACTCCGCCAGTCACTATAACAAGCTAGGGGGCATATGATCCGGTCCTAACACCGGCCCCCAAGAGCATGGCTTTAATGCCTTGCCAGATCAGCATTTTGAATAAAGAGAAGTACTCTTCAAATACACTACAAATACTATACGGAGTGCATACCGCCAGGGCAAGTAACGCCGCCAAGGTTCATGACTCCGCCCAGGCACGTTACCCCGCCAAGGAATGTAACTCCGTCCAGGCATGTTACTCCGTCAAGGAATGTAACCTCGCCAAAGTTGTTACTCCGCCAAGCCATAGGCTCAACATTGGCGGAATACCGAATTTCCCCTACTGCGTAGCGAGCCCATACTCACAACCCCGGCACGAGATTGACTCTGTCTTGAGAGGTTAATAATGGGAATCACGCTGTCACGCATAAAGGGAAATAACAATAAAATATTAAAGCACTAACGCTTTCCAGACAAGTTGTGATACCTACTACAATAATGGTGCATGTAAACGGCGCAGGGACCCACTACCTTTTCAGCATTATGCCTGAAGACAAGGAGCGGGTCCTACCAATAATGCAGCACCAGTAACAGGTATATAAACCTCTCTCGAAAAGGTATAAGGGATCTTTCCCATTCTCTTAACCCTATACTCTCTTACTTGCAGAATTCTCTCTGATTGTCTTTCTAAGTCTCTAAGTATTCTGAAATACTGACTTGAGCGTCGGAGAACGATTGCAGGTACCACCCCCAATCGGGTCAAGGCAACGTAGATCCCGTCAGGCGGACTGTGACACCGCCCAAGAGTACACTGCACTCCGCCTCAGCATACAAAGACTCTCCATATTTACATTTATGCGCATATTGCTTTGTATCAAATACACATTTATATGTATATTTTGAGTTGTTCTACAAATACACTTCTACACCCCCTGTAAAGAACAGTTCATTGGCACGCCCAGTGGGACCTGTAAACTAGGTAATCCCACAATCTTTGATCAATCTTCATCATCAATGGAGAGACAAGGACCAGAGATGGGGAACGAGGATTCTCCTCCACGCAATCCCAGACGTCTTAACTTCGATGATGATGCTCAGAAAAAAGGAACGCAAGCCGATTCTCTAGATCTAAGAGATGACATGATTCGAATGTTGAGAGAAGAACTTGCGGAACTTCGTCGCGAAAAAGCAAACCCAGTGCATGAAAAAGCTGGTCCTGCAAGACAGCCACATCATGAACCACACATGCAGGAGGAATCAAGTACTCCTCACTACTCTCGTATTCCTACATACATGGAAGAGCAACGAAGCCTCCCACTGGTGAATGCTCAGCATCAAGAAGGAAGGAGAGCAGGCTCAAACGCATCCCCCTCAGGGTATAAGATGAGCATCCCATTTTCCAAAAGGCTCATGAATGCACATGTACCCAAACATTTGCAAACTATGCAGCCCATTTCTATAGGGAAATATACTGGGGAAACAGATCCCTCTAAGCATTTAGATGCTTATATCTACGAGGCCATGTTTCTAGGGGCTGAGGAGGATGTCATGTGCAGAATGTTCCCCAGAACCCTTACAGGCGAAGCTCTTAGTTGGTTCAAGAGCTTACCTTCAGGTTCCATTGATTCGTGGGAGGAGCTGGCCTCAGCTTTTGGAAGCCATTTCGTGATCTCCAGGGATGCACCCAGAACCTCTCATACCTTGGCTCAGATCAAACAAGGCGACAAAGAATCTCTGAAGGATTTCCTTAAGAGATTTTACAAGGAAGCAGCCATGGTCCCTGATCTGACTGAGGCAATCCAGTTGCATATTCTCATAGAAGCTATGCAACCAAAGTCACCTTTCGCTTTGTCTTTGGCAAAGGGACCTCCAACCACGATGGAGGAATTTCGCAGGAAGGCGTCTAAGTACGTGGGTATTGAGATGCATCTGGAAGCCACTGCATCTCGCAGTAAACCACTCCCTGCAACTCCACCTCAAGACAAAGGGAAAGATAAATTGTTGAAGAATGACAAGTCCCACCAAAGGGACAAAGTAGGGAACCAACCTTTCAAACAGCAGGACAGACGCGTGTTCAATTTTGCTCACTATGCACCACTGAACACAACCTGCGAGCAAATCTTGCGTGAAATAGGATGGACCACCCTCAATGTTTATGGAATTCAACGTCCACCTCCAATCAGGCGCGGTGGAAACCCAAAGAAATATTGTGAATTCCATGAGTCAGTTGGCCACACCACAGAAGAATGTAAGCAACTCAAAAATACCATTGAGGTGCTCATTCGTGAAGGTAAACTGAAACATTATCTGTTCAAAGGCAAATCTCATGATGAGCCTGAGAAGTTTGAAAAGCGACATCGTGATCGTTCTTCGGATCCTGATAGTACTCGGGAACCAAAACGTACGGCGGTGTCAGAGAAACAAAAAGGCATTGTTTTGGAGTCCGCCCAACGAGAACCGAGCCCTAAACCTAGGTCGCGAGGTAAAAGGCAGGTGGTGGACATGATTGCTGGAGGCTTCGCAGGAGGCGGACCCTCAAACACCGCCCGGAAAAATCATCATCGCATGATCTTATCTGTGCAGGGCAAGAACAAAGAATATCGCCCATTCAGGGACGGAGTTCAGACTCCGCCTATAACTTTCACAGATGATGATTTTGGCCCAACCATTCCTGAGGGAGATGATGCGGTAGTGATCATTGCGGTGATCGCTAATATGGATGTAAAACGCATCCTAGTTGATCAGGGAAGTTCCTGCGACGTTATTTTTTATGACTGTTTTAAACGCATGGGACTGACTGACGCTGATTTGCAGCCTTACACACAGGACCTCACAGCCTTTAATGGCGCCAAACAGCCTACTAAAGGCTACTTGGACACAAGGATTACCTTCGATGGTGAACCTAGAGCAAGGACTGTGAAATCCAAGGTCCTTGTCATTGATGTTAAATCCCCATACAATGGCATCATTGGGCGGCCTACTCTGAATGCCATGGAAGCCATCGTTTCAACCCCCCACTTGTTAATCAAGTTCATCGACAAAGATAATCAAGTCTCATCTGTCAGGGGCGACCAGGAGATGGCTCGTTATTGTTACAATTTAAGTCTTAACATGGTGAAGCTTGAGACCATGTCTAAGAAAAGGAAATTGAACGAAGGAAACAGTGCGGCGGCATCCGTCAACTTGGTGGATCTTGATCCCAGGGCGGAGTCTTCTATAGACCCACTGAATCCTTTGAAACCAACTCCCGATGGTGGTTCCAAGTCTATTGTTTTGGGCAGCACCCCGGAGTAAATTACTAACATCAATGACAAGCTGGAGCCTAATATGGAAGCAAGACTGATTGCACTCCTCCATGAGTACAAGGAAATTTTTGCCTGGACAGCCGCAGACATGCCTGGTATGGATCCTAACTTCTGTTGCCACCGCCTGGCGGTGTATCCTGAAACTAAGCCAGTGGCACAAAAGAAACGGCGTATGGGTCCTGCTAAGCAAAATGCTGCTTGCGAACAAACCGAAGAGCTCCTTAAGGCGGGGTTCATCAGGGAACTCCGTTACTCTTCTTGGCTGTCCAACGTGGTTATGGTGCAGAAAGCCAATGGGAAATGGCGCATGTGCATAGACTACGTTGATTTGAATAAATGTTGTCCCAAAGATCCTTATCCTCTCCCCAACATTGACAGACTGGTTGACGATTCATCAGGATACAAGTATCTATCCTTCATGGATGCTTACTCCGGATACAACCAAATTCCAATGTGCGAGGATGATCAGGAGAAAACAGCATTTATCAACGACAGAGGAGTCTTTTGCTACAATGTCATGCCATTTGGGCTGAAGAACGCTGGGGCCACCTACCAGCGCATGATCAACAAGGTCTTTGAGGGCATGCACACAAAGCTGGTGGAGGTTTATATTGATGATATCATCGCCAAGACTCCAGAGGGAGGAGACCATGTTGAAGACCTACGCCTCATTTTTCAACGCTTGCAGCAATACAACATGAGACTCAACCCACTAAAATGTACATTTCCTATACCTGGAGGAAGATTTTTGGGTTTCATGTTAACACAAAGAGGCATAGAAGCTAATCCTGACAAGTGTCGTGTGATACAAGAGTTGCAGAGCCCCAAAACACTAAAAGAGGTACAATCCCTCAATGGCAAAATCGCTGCTCTAGCACGATTCATGTCAAAAATGGCTCATCGCTCTCTCCCCTTATACAAGATGCTGAAGAAGGATAAGAAATTTAATTGGGGCCCAGAGCAAGAGGCGGCCTTCCAGAGCTTGAAAAATGTCTTAGCCAGCCCTCTAATCCTGGTAAAACCAAGCCCAGGTGAGCAACTCATCGTTTATTTGTCTGTTTCAGATGAAGCGCTGGCAGTGGCCCTGGTCAAAGAAACAGTCGAAGGCCAACGACCGGTGTACTTCACTGGTAAAACATTGCATGGTGCAGAGTGCCGTTATCAGAAGATTGAGAAGGCAGCACTTGCAGTTGTTTGGGCCTCACGACGCCTGAGACCATATTTCCATGCACACCCCATCTTGATTCGCACAGACTTGCCACTCCGTACTATATTGTTCAAGCCAGACTTGGCAGGAAGGATGATCAAATGGGCCATAGAACTCTCTGAATTCGACATATCCTACGAACCAAGAACTGCTATCAAGGCACAAGTCCTAGCAGATTTCGTAGTTGAATTAACAGGCTCTAGCCCAGATGCAGATCATTCACACTGGACAGTATACGTCGATGGGTCTTCAAACAGCAAAGGATGTGGGGCAGGAATCGTTATAGAAAGTGATGACGGGGTACATCTTGAAATTTCATTGCACTTTACCTTCACTACGTCTAACAATCAGGCGGAGTATGAAGCCTGCTTAGCCGGACTCAGAGCAGCACAAGATATTGGGGCCAAAACTGTCACCCTATGCAGTGATTCTCAACTAGTCATCTCACAAATTCTTGGTGAGTATCAGGCTAAAGAACCTCTACTGCAACAATATCTGGACTGCGTCAATGAGTTGAAACAGCGCTTCGATGAAGTAACTTTCAAGCATGTACCTCGCGAAGAAAATACACGTGCTGATATCCTGTCCAGGTTAGCCAGCACAAAGAAGGCGGGGTGCACAACCACGGTTGTACAGAGTACTTTGGCGGAGCCAAGTATATCCCTTCCCTCTTTAATTCATATGATTAAAAGCCGCCCCGTTGATGACAACTCCTGGGTAACACCAATAGTTCGTTATCTTGTTAATGGACAATTACCCACGGATGATCTTGAGCGAAAGAAGCTAAGGAGGGAGGCACCCTATTATACACTCCTGGATGGGCAGCTATACCGCTGAGGAATTTCTGTCCCGTACTTAATTTGCATAAATGAAAACGAGGTGCCAGCTGTTTTGGAAGAAGTCCATGAAGGGCAGTGTGGACATCATCCAGGGGCACGGAGTCTAGTGAGAAAAATCCTCAGGGCAGGGTATTGGTGGCCCACTATGAAGCAAGACACTGCCTCATATGTTCAAAAATGCGATCAATGTCAATGATTCGCTAATTTTCACCATACTCCAGCTGAGGAAATGTCATCATCAATAACGCCTTGGCCTTTCTATCAATGGGGTATGGATATTCTAGGTCCATTCCCAACTGCGCCCAGCGGAATCAAATACTTGATAGTTGGTGTTGATTATTTCACCAAATGGATTGAGGCAGAGGCAGTGGTGCACATAACGTCAGCCAGGACTCGAAGATTCGTTTATGAGAATATCATTGCACGTTTCGGAGTCCCTGAACGCATAGTCACTGATAATGGCACCCAGTTCACAGATCGCAAGTTCACTGAACTCTTAGAAAATCTCAGCATCACGCAGATTTTCTCTTCTATGGAACACCCTCAAACCAATGGACAAGCAGAGGTCGCCAACAGAGAAATCTTGAAAGGCCTCAAAAAATGCCTTGGTGAGGCAAAGGGAGATTGGGCAAATCAGTTATGCCATGTTTTATGGGCATATAGAACTACCCCACACTCCACCACAAATGAATCTCCGTATCGGCTAACATATGGAGTCGAGGCTGTTATTCCCATAGAATTAACAGCTCCTTCAGCTCGAGTCCTCCATTTCAATGAGGAAGCCAATCAACAGAACCTCGCACACGAATTGGAGGTTTTGGCGGAGTTGAGAGAGGAAGCCTTTGTGAGAGATCAAGTTGTCAAAGCAAAGGCCGCCAAACGGTATAATGCACGCATGTGCGAACGCCGTTTCAAAGAGGGAGATTTGGTCCTGAGAAGGGCCAACATTGGCAACAAATTTGCGCACCAAGGCAAATTGGCACCAAATTGGGAAGGTCCATACCGAGTCATCGAAGTTTTGGGCAAGGGTACATACCACCTAGAAAACTTGGATAGTACTCCGGTCAGAAATAAATGGAACATTTTGAATTTACGCATATATTACAGTTAGTTGGGTAATACGGTATGATCTTTTCTTCCTAACTCAAGGATCTTCCTCTGTATGCTTTCCTTGAAAAGGTTTCGAAAAGATATATCCCAACTCAATCTTTTATGTAATTCCATTCTCAATGAAATGCCTTCCTGCATTTAATCTTCACTCTAACTTTGAATTGATTATCCATGGCAGAATTTGTTCCCATGCAGATAAAACAACGACTCTAAAATTGAAGCACAAACGCATAACTCTTTATTCCATAAAGATCAACCAACATGCAACGCCGCTTCACAAACGGAGTTAACAAAAACTCCTTGGGGAATTGGTGTCTCAGCTATATGCTGCACCATACCGACCCTAAGGTACAGAAAACTCCTTGGGGGGAAAGGATTGGTGTCCCAGCTATATGCTGCACCATACCGACCCTAAGGTACAGAAAACTCCTTGGGGGGAAAGGATTGGTGTCTCAGCTATATGCTGCACCATACCGACCCTAAGGTCCTACAGGCCGCCTATGGAAAGAACTAGTGTCACAGCTATATGCTGCACTAATTCACCCCCAAGGTCCTGCAGGCTTCTTGTGGGAAGAGCTGGTGTCACAGCTATATGTTGCACCACGCTAACCCCAAAATCCAACCAATTTCTTGCAGGATGAATTGGTGTCACAGCTATATGCTGCACCATACCGCCTCGAAGGTCCAACCAATTTCTTGCAGGATGAATTGGTGTCACAGCTATATGCTGCACCATACCGCCTCGAAGGTTTAACCAAATTCTTGCAGGACGAATTGGTGTCACAGTTATGTGCTGCACCATACCGCCTCGAAGGTTTAACCAATTTCTTGCAGGATAAATTGGTGTCACAGCTATATGCTGCACCATACCGCCTCGAAGGTTTAACCAATTTCTTGCAGGATAAATTGGTGTCGCAGCTATATGCTGTACCATAGCAATCCTCACTTCGATGATTTTCATTCAATCAGGAGTTGCACTCCAATCAAAATGCAAAAGGATGAACATTCCATCCAAAACTTGACTCTGCCTAACTCCCAATGTTTTACGGAGTACATGAGCAACAAACTCAAGCACTACCCAACAAGTTCAAGTAAGTTCAACACTTGTAAAATTGTGCTTCATTAAAATTCCTAAGAAGCCACTCCGCCTTCTTACGGAATCCAATTCCTTTTAAATTCCTAAGAGGCGACTCCGCCTTCTTACGGAATCCAATTCCTTTTAAATTCCTAAGAGGCCACTCCGCCTTCTTACGGAATCCAATTCCTTTTAAATTCCTAAGAGACGACTCCGCCTTCTTACGGAATCCAACCTCATTGAAATTCCTAAGAGGCCACTCCGCCTTTTTACGGAATCCAATTCCTTTTAAATTCCTAAGAGGCGATTCCGCCTTCTTACGGAATCCAACCTCATTGAAATTCCTAAGAGGCCACTCCGCCTTCTTACGGAATCCAATTCCTTTTAAATTCCTAAGAGGCGACTCCGCCTTCTTATGGAATCCAACCTTATTGAAATTCCTAAGAGGCCACTCCGCCTTCTTACGGAATCCAACCTCATTGAAATTCCTAAGAGGCCACTCCGCCTTCTTACAGAATCCAATTCCTTTTAAATTCCTAAGAGGCTACTACGCCTCACTATTAAAATCATTTCAATGAAATTCCCACGAGGTTACTACGCCTCACTATTGAAATTACTTCAGTTAAATTCTCAAAAAGGCTATTCCGCCTCGTTATACTTAGTCATATTTCATTAAGTCCTCAGATGAATATTCCGCCTTTTCAATATCATTTTACAAGGCATAAATACGACGGACTTAAACACTACTTCTATGAACAAGTATACATTTGCAGAAAATACGCTTCATTAATATTGTCAAGGATTGATAAAAGTCCAGAGCCTATCCTGGAACAAGGCAATATTAACAAAATTCAAAAATTAAAAGCTGGCGAAGGGTTTCAGGAGCTGGTCTTTAAGGGTCGGACGGCATCCCTTCTTGTTGGGCAGAGGTGGCCTGACCTTCACCAGGTTTGCTTAAACTTTGAGAAGGAGGCAAGTCCGCCAGAACATATTCGTCATTGGGCGCAGGAGCATGACCCCCTTGAACAGGCACCATCAATTCTCCATTGATAAACTCATAGTAAGGATGAATGCCTGTGGTGGACAGAGCAACGCCTGGATTGCGATAACAGAGTTGACGAACAGCCATGCTGAAAGCATCATCAATCGCTGCCTCAGCCGCATCCAGCGTGGATTGTAAATCCTTGTCGAGCTTTTCATTGGCGGCCTCAGAGGTAGCTTTTTCAGCTTGCAACACTTCAACCTGTTTTTCAAGGTTAGTGTACGCAGTAGCTGCTTGGTCTAACTCCGCCACCCAGGCATCTTTGGCAGAAGCTTTATCAAGTTCAAGGAAAATCAACTTCTGCTGAAGCTCACTTACATCCTCGCCCAATTTTTGTTTCTGCTGAATTAAGTCTGAAACTTGTTGTTTCAGCAGATTATTGTCAGCCCTCACCTGGGTCAGGCCACTCACCTCCTCGCCCAGTTTTTTGTTTTGCTCTTTTAAGCCGGAGACTTGCTTCTCCAGCAAAGTTTTGTCAGCTCTCACCCGAGCCAGCTCCTCCTCCAGCTTCTTGGTGTTGGCATCGGCGGTGTCAAGGTGTTTGTCCTTGGCCTTGATCACCTCGGACAGCTGCTCATTGTCATGTTCCAAGCTACGAATCTTTTCCATAGACTCGTGGTAAGACGCCTGAAACATGTTGGCCTCGGCAGCAACGTCAGCTATCCGGGGGACAGAGGCCAAGAAACCATCTATCTCTGCAAGGTGCCACCTCGCAGCTACTGCACCCTCCGGAATCTCGTCAAAGTCGAGGTCGGGGCGGAGGATGAATTCTGGATCACGCCTCTCTGATTGGCGGGATCCTATATTTGTGAAGTACAGAAAGGGATTCAAGCGAGACCCCGCCTCAGGCATAGAAACCAACCGCCTGGATGATTCCCCTGGCACATCAATCGGGAAAACTGCTGTACCTCGAGTGGTCAAGCTCAGGGCGGGATCCTCAGACGGGCGGACTGGGGAAATTTGAATTCTCCCTGTCTCGTCCCCCGTATCTTGGTCAGAAGGGGCTTGGAATCCCTCCGCTTGCTCCCCCTCGACATCTTCTTCAGGGATGCCTTCAACTCCGCCCGTAGTAGCAGAAGTACCCACAACAGGTACTTCCGGAGTCTCCTCCAAATCAATAGCAGCATCAATTGATGCTCCTTCCTCAACCCTCTTCTTGCTTTTGGTCCTCCTTCTTTGCAAGGGCTGGGGGTCTATTTCCTCTTCTTCTTCTTCAGCAGCTTCTGGTTCTTGGCGTTTTTTAGAACGCCTTTCAACAGTAGCTGCTGAAGATCCTGCACCACCTTCAAAATTTACTATGTTGGTGGAGGCAGGGAAGGGAAGGGTCTTTGTGAGAGCAGCAGTCAGATTCCTCCTGGGCTGCACATTATTCTCCGCGTTTATTTCCCTGCGGCTCATTTGGATCTGCTTGATACGATCCATCCCAGGGAACTCAGCGATTTCTCCTGTGAAATAACAAGATGAGGATTCAGTTAGAAAATGCAAGATAGAGGAAATACTCAATCACATTGCAATTGTTCATAATATTACTCAAGTATCCTTGAGCATCCCGCCCAAGCAGCCTTCGACAAAGAATCAGCTTGTGGACGGAGTTGTACTCCTTCAACATCCGGAGTACTTCCACAGACGCCGCCGATAGAGCACCCTCTTCAACCTCATACGCTCGTTTGGTTAAGAGAAAGTGCTCATGCGTCCATGCCACTGGAAATCTATCAACACCTTCTTTATTCCGCCAAAAAACAGGTTTGTCCTTCCTGACGGATACCTTCACAAAACTCATCCTGAAGTGAAGTCCGCCTTCTTTGGCGGAGTCAGCAAACGCCTTAAAGTTCAAAATCTTTGGCTCCGCCCGGAGAGTCACAAAACCCATGCCGCCGGTTTTCATATTTACTCTCCTCATAATACGGCAGAAAGCGAAAAACAACGCCACTGTAGGCGTAAACCCCAAATGTTCAGCCATCACCTCAAAGCTGCGAACTATTCCCCAACCATTAGGATACAGCTGAGAAGGGGCACAGTCCAAGAACCTAAGCACACCCATCTGGAATTTATTCAATGGGAAGCGCACCCCTAACTGGGTAAATAGAATATCGTACATATATATGGTACGATCATTCTGAGGACGATGGCAAACCCGTTCATACGTCTTGGGTGAACGGACGATGAACCTATCCTCATACCGCTCATCCTTCCAAACCGGAACAGGCAACTCCACTACCCCTCCGCTTGTTGTCGCATGTCGAGAGGAAGCATCCTTGACATCTTCCTCAACCCAACAGTAGGGGTCATTCTCGAGTGTCTTTTTCCAATCCAGTCCATGTAACACAACATTTCGACACTCTGCCATAGTCAGCACTTGTGTATGGGAAACACCTCCTGACACAAATGAATGTACAGCATTACTAAAGTACTCCACGCTGCTATAAAACGTCGAGTCCCTCCCAGTATAAAAAGCCTCATCTCCACTCTCAATGTCAGAAAACATGGGACGAACAGAAACCCTAGAACGTGACTCTGACCTCTTTCCTCTCATCTTCCTTTTTACGAGCACATAATAAGGGAAAACAAAACCAACCCAGTGAAAATGGAGAAGCAAAGAAAAGGAGGAAGCAAGTACCTTAAACTTCTGAAAGATAGAAGAACTCCAAACACCAATAAATTCACAAGAAAGTAGCAAAAATACTTTCAGCAAATGAATATGAACTGAGAGATGAAGCAAAACATTTCCCTTCTGAGAGTTTACCTATTTATAGGCATGGCTTGGGGGGAAAATAAACGAATCCTCAGAAATTTCGAAGATGTGTTTGCAGCCGTTAGATAAATCTCATCAACGGTTCTAAAATTGAAATATGCGTTTACAACCGTCGGATTTGTCTCAATGACGGTTCCTTTTTTGCTGAAACCGATAGATATATCTAAGGGCAGATATTTCATGGGCCATGTTTTCAAAATCCAAGGCCCACGGTAATAACCTCGAAAACGGTTCTCCATTGCCATCACGCGCATTTATGTCCCATCATTGGAATGGCAACCGTTACGAGGGCATACGTGGCAATAGGAGACTGAAGAATAAAAAACGTGGTTTCGAGGCGCATTAATGACAGGCGTGTCAAATGATGACAGCTAATAAATGCACGAAAGCACTTGTCCACAAAACCTGGACTAGCAAATACCACCTAAACCCATGCCTACAAAAGCTAAACTTAAGTGTTGTAGCTTATTAAAGTGACTCCGCCAGTCACTATAACAAGCTAGGGGGCATATGATCTGGTCCTAACACCGGCCCCCAAGAGCATGGCTTTAATGCCTTGCCAGATCAGCATTTTGAATAAAGAGAAGTACTCTTCAAATACACTACAAATACTATACGGAGTGCATACCGCCAGGGCAAGTAACGCCGCCAAGGTTCATGACTCCGCCCAGGCACGTTACCCCGCCAAGGAATGTAACTCCGTCCAGGCATGTTACTCCGTCAAGGAATGTAACCTCGCCAAAGTTGTTACTCCGCCAAGCCATAGGCTCAACATTGGCGGAATACCGAATTTCCCCTACTGCGTAGCGAGCCCATACTCACAACCCCGGCACGAGATTGACTCTGTCTTGAGAGGTTAATAATGGGAATCACGCTGTCACGCATAAAGGGAAATAACAATAAAATATTAAAGCACTAACGCTTTCCAGACAAGTTGTGATACCTACTACAATAATGGTGCATGTAAACGGCGCAGGGACCCACTACCTTTTCAGCATTATGCCTGAAGACAAGGAGCTGGTCCTACCAATAATGCAGCACCAGTAACAGGTATATAAACCTCTCTCGAAAAGGTATAAGGGATCTTTCCCATTCTCTTAACCCTATACTCTCTTACTTGCAGAATTCTCTCTGATTGTCTTTTTAAGTCTCTAAGTATTCTGAAATACTGACTTGAGCGCCGGAGAACGATTGCAGGTACCACCCCCAATCGGGTCAAGGCAACGTAGATCCCGTCAGGCGGACTGTGACACCGCCCAAGAGTACACTGCACTCCGCCTCAGCATACAAAGACTCTCCATATTTACATTTATGCGCATATTGCTTTGTATCAAATACATATTTATATGTATATTTTGAGTTGTTCTACAAATACACTTCTACACCCCCTGTAAAGAACAGTTTATTGGCACGCCCAGTGGGACCTGTAAACTAGGTAATCCCACAATCTTTGATCAATCTTCATCATCAATGGAGAGACAAGGACCAGAGATGGGGAACGAGGATTCTCCTCCACGCAATCCCAGACGTCTTAACTTCGATGATGATGCTCAGAAAAAAGGAACGCAAGCCGATTCTCTAGATCCAAGAGATGACATGATTCGAATGTTGAGAGAAGAACTTGCGGAACTTCGTCGCGAAAAAGCAAACCCAGTGCATGAAAAAGCTGGTCCTGCAAGACAGCCACATCATGAACCACACATGCAGGAGGAATCAAGTACTCCTCACTACTCTCGTATTCCTACATACATGGAAGAGCAATGAAGCCTCCCACTGGTGAATGCTCAGCATCAAGAAGGAAGGAGAGCAGGCTCAAACGCATCCCCCTCAGGGTATAAGATGAGCATCCCATTTTCCAAAAGGCTCATGAATGCACATGTACCCAAACATTTGCAAACTATGCAGCCCATTTCTATAGGGAAATATACTGGGGAAACAGATCCCTCTAAGCATTTAGATGCTTATATCTACGAGGCCATGTTTCTAGGGGCTGAGGAGGATGTCATGTGCAGAATGTTCCCCAGAACCCTTACAGGCGAAGCTCTTAGTTGGTTCAAGAGCTTACCTTCAGGTTCCATTGATTCGTGGGAGGAGCTGGCCTCAGCTTTTGGAAGCCACTTCGTGATCTCCAGGGATGCACCCAGAACCTCTCATACCTTGGCTCAGATCAAACAAGGCGACAAAGAATCTCTGAAGGATTTCCTTAAGAGATTTTACAAGGAAGCATTAATTACCGAAATGAGAGAATTTTAAAATGGTCTGTAACATCCTGAATTTTAAAATGAGAGAATTAATTACCGAAATAAATATTAGAAATTGGTATATGGAGTATTTAATGTCCCAAACTATTGAGAAAAATTAAATTGATAATTTTGGGAATTTTTGGTAAATTTTGGAGACCGGTTAAGCTGAAATTAAACCCGGTTGAAATATGGGTGTCGGACCAAGTATCTCGGAATGAGATGATATTGGTCAGGGCTATTGAGAATATTATTGGGAATCCGAATATGTATTCGGAATAATTTTCAGATGATGTATTGAGCCCGAACGGAGAACCTGTTGGTTATAGAACGTTGAAGTTTTAATGAATGGTATTAAAATAAATCAAAAACCCTATTTTCCTTTCTCTATTCACGTGGGATTGCTGATGGTGTTGGACATTACACTTCACTTTCTTCTTCTTCTCTTCACCATCTTCTTCATTTCTCTCTCTTCCTTTTCCTCCAAACCCTAGCAAGTGGTATTATCTTCTACTCTCTTTCATTTTCGTTTTTGTGAAGCTTGAAGGAGGCTTGTGGAGCTGCTGTATTCTCCCTCTTTCTCTCCATTTTCGCAGCTTCCTCTCCCCCTATTGAACCCATTTTCGTTTTTGGGTGTGAGGTAAGGAATACTCACCATTTACTTGGGTTTTTGCCATGGGTGTATGATAATATGAGTTTTGAAACCATGCATGTGTATGGATGTTCTTGAGGAGAGTAATTAATGCAAGGGTTTGATGTGGATTCTATGAAAGTAAGGTTTCTTTGAGAAGTAATAAAGTGGATGCATTTATGGTTGGAAAGAGAAGAGTATTTATGATGGTTGTTGGAATTTTATGAAACCCTAACTTTATGAATTTAGGGGAAAATGTATATGGAGGTTGGTGAACATTTATTGTGGGTAATAAATGTGAGTTGTGATGCATAAGGGTCATTGGTGATGGTATTTTGTTGAAGGGAATTAATAATGGAGAAACCCATGAAAGGGGTTTGGTTGTTCAGTGCATAATAATAAATGGTGACACCTAACCCATGGTGGTTATGGTGGATAAAATGAAATAAAAGAGTTTGAGGGTTATAATAATAAAAATAGCAAGTATTTATTGATATATAAGTATTGGAATCTTAATGAGTAAGTAGAAAATTGATTGTGTAATGTATTGTGATGTAGGAAGTGACCCCATTGACGAAGTGGGACCATCAAACCGCGTTGATCACTACTTCACTTGAGGTAGGAGGGGGTAACTTTTCTAAATGCATGATTTCATCCATTGGTGATGTGAAAATATGTATATGTGATTATGTTAATGGTTGTTTGAATGGATGATATGATATGTGTGACTTAAATGCATTTAGAATGATGATTGCTATGTGGCATTGTGTTTGGGATAAAATTAATGATGTGGTAATATTATATTAATGAAGTATGATGATGGTTTGCAACCATATGTGGATTGAGATTGTGATGTGAATATCCCAAATATGTGTGTATGAGTTATGGAATGTGTATGCCACTAACTATTGATGTGAATGAGTTCAAAGAGAATTGGGATTGGATGAGAATGATGGGAATATTGAAATCCACCAAGTGGTGGTGATGAATGATTGAATGTGGAGCGGCATCTAGGATGCGCAGTGTGAGGATGCATTGAAATTGCATTTGCATTGCATCCATGACATATCATAGCTGTCTATGTGGAATATTAGGGGGTTCCACTAGGCGGGCCCAGTGGGAGGGCGGCTCAGTGCACGAGCGGATTGTGATTTTCCCCTGTGACTCGGTGTATGAGTCACGAAGCTGTCCATAGTTTGGTGACGAGGCACCCTATGTGGCGGGCCCAGTGGAAGGGCGGCTCTGTGGTGAGCAAGTTTACCTCAGTGTCCGACTAGACACGGCTCTCTTGATGTGTGTTCGGGAGGGGCCCGTAGCACTTGTGGTAGTTGAGGCCACGATGTTGATCCGCAAGTCACAAGGTGACTAGTGCTACAAATAGGCGATAGCGGTTTGGTACCAGTAAAATTATGAGAATGTAAGCATGCTTGAATTGAGATATATGTGTACATAATTTTTCTACTGCAGTAGGGGCATAGTAGCACACCTATGCTTGTCCCATAATTGATTTAATGATATATTTTACCACAGTCGGATCTGTATTGTTTTGATGAGAAATTCTTGTGCATATGCATTAGATTTAAGAGCATTTGCATATAGTTAGAGATATGCCTAGTTGAAAGCCCTAGTGGCAATGGATGATTGAGAATTGAAAGGGGAAAGAGTTGAATACTAACCCGATGTGTGTGTTTGGCAATCCAAATGATTGATATCGTGAATGTGTACTTGAAATTATAAGATGTATTGTGTATAATGTATGATGTGGTGTAATGATGGCTAATTGTGCAAGTATACATGTATTTCATCATAATGCATGACTTTAATTTATTTAGATTATGTTACTCACCTCCCCGTTGTCATTTTTAAAGTTGATGTAGGTATGACTTAAATCCTACAGCTTTTGGAGGCCGAGTATGAAGGAGGTAAAATATGGATAGGAATGCGTAAGCCTTGGCCGGCATGAAAAATCTGTTTTGGTAGAGTATATGAGGTTTATGTACTCAATTTTGTAATGTTGATAATTTTGGAGGTCATGGGAGAAAATTGGACATGTTTGTGTAATGACAATTTTCATTCATGACCCAAAAGATGTAAAGAATGAATCTGAATACTTGACTTTGTTAAATGAATGGATGTTGTGTTTTCATGCTATACTATGGAGCTTGTGGAATGACGTGGAATATAGATGTATGTAGGGAATGCATGTGATTTGATGATGAATTTAAATTATATGCATGGAATCAATATTAGCATGACGATGTTGGTGGTATTTGATTCAATGAAAGGATTATGTAGTTTTAGACTATAGTATTGTATGAATTGGTATATGCATAATGGAGTAAGATATGGTCATAGGAGAGGCCAAGATAGGAGAGGTCAATGGTTCATGTACTAAGTTAGATGGGATTTTCGTTTCTGCTAAGATTCTGCAGAACTCGCTCAAGCGAGCAGTAATCTTGCCCGAGTGAGATTGTTGTGGAACAGGGGATTCGCTTCTGCCCCAAATTCGCTCAAGCGGACACGTATTTCGCCCAAGCGAGATTACCACAGAATCAGTGTTTTGATTCTGGACAATTTTCGCCCAGGCGTGAAGGGCAGCGCTCAAGCGAGGGAGAAGGAGAATGGATTCTGGACGATTTTCGCCCAGGCGAGTGGTGCCTCGCCCAAGCGAAAATTGGCCAGAGAGTTCTCAACGTTTCTGGACCAATCTCGCTCAAGCGAGCCTTGGGTCGCTCAATCGAGATCGACTCCTGATACTCCTTTCCTCTTCGCTCAAGCGTCTCGCTTCCTTCGCTCAAGCATTCCTTCATTTCTCGCTCAAGCGAGATAGGGCTCGCTCAAGCGAGCTGGGCCCTGATGCTCATTCCTTCATTTCGCTCAAGGTCGCTCAGCGTTCGCCCAAGCGTGGGTACGCTGGCTCGCTCAAGCGACTTGAGTCACGCTTGAGCGAGTATGCCCTGATTCTCATTTTGTTATTTTAAATTAAATTTTTAAAATGTTATGCATTATTTCTTCTTTAGATATTATTTTAAAGGTATTGAGGAGTATATTTAGGCCTTCTAGATTATATAAATTGTATCCCATATTTTTATGAATGGACTCCTATTGAAAATCAATTAGCCACTAATTAAACCAAATTAAATAATTCTTCAGCTGCTTCTGATTGAAAAATATATAGTTAGTTTCACCCTCTCATATCTTCATATATGGGAGTGGTTCATTTTAGATCCAGGGGTTTGGTGAAAAAAATATTTCACTACTTTAATTATTGAATTTATTAATATTTTCAAAGACGCGAAAAATTTTCCCTATTTTACTTGGGGGTTTGGGGCGTCTCAACCTGGTATCAGAGCATTCATTGCTCTTGATATGATTATAAATGATGTTATCCATGTATATATTGCTTATGGCTGATTGATTTATGAATTATATGGATGAGTTATGAAGGTAGTTATTGAAATGAGATTATTAAATGATTGTTGTTAAGCCCGGCCAGGCAATTCCTTTCTCATATTTACCTTCAAATTGTGAAATACATTATGATGATACTTGTGTCAATGAAGTTAATGATAAATGATATGTATACACATTGGGTGAAGAAACTTCAAGTTTCTAATTATATTCATGTTGTTGTATATAGATTGAGTGATGGCGTATAGGCGTAATCCTGATACAATTGCTATGATTGAGGCCTTTAATCGCTTTGCTGACATACTTGCACAGCAACAACAACCTGTTGGTCAGCCGAATCAAGGCCTTGACCAATTTCTTAAGCGAAAGCCTTCTGAATTTCATGGAGGCTATAAGCCAGAAGATGCTCATGTCTGGATCCGTGACTTGGAGTGGATATTCGCTAGTATGGAGTGTACCGAAACTCAGAAAGTAGAGTATGCGGTGTTTATGGTTCGGAATGAGGCCGAATCTTGGTGGATCCTTACCCGTGGGCGTATGACTGCTGCCCACACTCCTTTGACTTGGGAGAATTTCAAAGCTGAATTTCTTAAGAAATATTTTCCTGCAAGTTACAAAAACAAGAAAGAGCTTGAATTCATGGAACTCAAGCAAGGCGGCATGTCGGTTGAAGAGTATGCTATGAAATTTGAAGAGTTATGTGTGTTTTATCCTCCCTTTCAGCAAGAGGGCACGGAAGTTTCGAAGTATGTTAAATTTGAGAATGGACTGCGCCAAGAGATTAAGAAGGCGATTTGTCACCAAGAGATTAGGAGCTTTCCTACTCTTGTGGATAAGTGCAGAATTTTCGAAGAGAATGATATTGCTCCAAGGAACTACTCGGGGAATGATTACAAGTTGAAAGGCCAATCTTCTAGCTTCAAGAAGAAAGGCAACTTTAAGAACAATAGACGATTTGTGCGTGGGTCCTCTTCTTTTAGAGGTGGACGTGGTGGCGGAAGGCATGGTGCCGTTGGTGGCCGAGGTGATGGCCAAGGACTCCGTTGTTATAGATGTGGTGGAAATCACTTAGCCAGAGATTGCAATCATGAAGAAACAGTGGTGTGCTATAGATGCAACCAACCGGGGCATATCCGCCCTGATTGTCCTTTGAATGTTGCAGATGTTGTGCCACGTGATAATGCAAACCGTGGAGGCTATGGTGCTTTTAGAGGCCGTGGTCGTGGAAACGGTAATGGTGGAAGAAATGGAAACCGAAATAGTGGTAACGGTCGTGGTAATGGAAACGGCCGAGGTAATGCTAATGGTGGTCGGAATGGCCCAACTTGTGGTGTTAATCAACAAATGGCTGGAAGAGTCTTTGCCGTGACCGGTGAAGAAGCAGCACAAGCTGAAGACCTTGTTCAAAGTGAGTGCCAGATATACGGTAATGTTGTTAATGTGATATTTGATTCAGGTGCTACGCACTCTTTTATTTCTGAAGAATGTGTGAGGCGCCTGCGAGTGCCTGTAAGTATGATGAAAGGTGCAATATTGGTGACTACACCGACCGGTGCTTGCTTAAGATCGGTGACTCGATGTGAGAATGTAGAGACGGTCTTGGAGGGTAGAAAATTTGTTGTATCCTTCGTGTGTTTACCTATGAAAGACCTGGATGTTATCCTAGGCATGGATTGGTTGTCCGCCAACAAGGTTTTGGTGGATTGTCATAGTAAGACGGTGATTTTCCCAACCTCTAATACTGAAGGCTTTGATGTGCGAGGTATCTCTCAACTTCTCGTGATGTTCTGTTTGGTTGATGGGAATGGTGTTTCCCAATCTGGTGGAATTCCTATTGTTTCGGAATTTCCCGATGTGTTTCCGGAAGAGATTCCCGGATTACCTCCTCCACGAGAAGTGGAATTTGCTATCGATCTTATTCCAGGTGCAGAACCTGTTTCCCGAGCTCCTTATAGGATGTCTCCTATGGAGTTAGCTGAGTTGAAAAAGCAAGTGGAAGAATTGCTTGAACGGGAGTTTATTCGCCCAAGTGTGTCTCCTTGGGGTGCTCCCGTATTGCTAGTGAAGAAGAAAGATGGGAGCATGAGATTGTGCGTTGATTATCGCCAACTCAACAAACTGACCATTAAAAATAAATACCCTCTTCCGCGTATTGACGATCTTTTGGATCAATTGAAGGGTACTGTTGTATTTTCGAAGATTGATTTGCGTTCTGGATATCATCAAATTCGGGTGAAGGCCGAAGATATTCCCAAAACTGCTTTCCGAACGCGGTATGGACATTATGAATACGTGGTGATGCCATTTGGTGTGACTAATGCCCCTGCGATTTTCATGAGCTACATGAATCGCATTTTCCATGAATATCTTGACCAATTCGTCGTAGTGTTTATCGATGATATTTTGGTGTATTCCAAGAGTCATGAAGAGCATGAAAGACATCTTCGTCTTGTGTTGACTATTCTACGAGAAAAGGAGTTGTATGCGAAGCTCTCTAAATGTGAATTTTGGCTGTCTGAGGTCCAATTCCTTGGACATGTTATTTCAAATGATGGAGTCGCGGTGGATAGATCTAAAGTTGAAGCTGTGATGGCTTGGGAAAGACCAACGTCAGTGATGGAGATAAGAAGTTTTCTTGGTCTTGCCGGTTACTACCGGAGATTTATTGAAGGGTTTTCCCGTTTGGCTTTACCACTAACGAAGTTGACTCGGAAGAATCACTCTTTTGTGTGGACCCGTGAATGTGAAGAGAGTTTCCAAGAGTTGAAGTTAAGGCTTACTACTGCACCGGTGTTAGCATTGCCCGACTTAACGAAGGAATTTGTGGTATATTGCGATGCATCTAAGCTTGGTCTTGGGTGTGTATTGATGCAAAAGGAGCGTGTGATAGCCTATGCGTCGAGGCAGTTGCGACCGCATGAGGTTAACTACCCTACACATGATCTTGAATTGGCGGCGGTGGTGTTTGCATTGAAGTTGTGGCGACACTACTTGTACGGCTCCAAGTTTGTGGTCTTTAGTGATCACAAAAGTCTTAAGTACTTGTTTGATCAAAAGGAATTAAATATGCGTCAAAGACGATGGATGGAGTTCCTAAAGGACTATGAATTTGAATTAAAGTATCACCCCGGTAAGGCAAATATAGTTGCTGATGCATTGAGCAGGAAGTCATTGCATGTCTCCATGATGATGGCAAAGGAAATGGAGTTGATAGAACAATTTAGAGATTTGAATGTGGGCGTGGAGACTTACACTTCCAAGAAAATGGTGTTGGAGATGTTGAAGGTGGCAAATGAGTTTCTTGAATATGTGAAGGTGCAACAACCCAATGATGAGTATTTGATTGAGATGAAAAAGACCCAAGAAAAGGGGAAGAATTTGTTCATAGAAGAAGGTCAAGATGGTATTTGGCGTGTGAAGGGCCGAATTTATGTTCCCTCAAGCGGTGATGTGAGAAAACGTATACTTGAGGAAGCTCATAAAAGCGTATTGAGTATTCATCCTGGTTCCACTAAGATGTACCAAGATTTGAAGAAGAATTTCTGGTGGCCTGGTATGAAGCGTGATGTGGCGAATTTTGTAGCATCTTGCCTTGTTTGTCAAAAGGCGAAGGTCGAGCACCAGAGACCATCTGGTTATTTGAGACCGTTGGAGATCCCGGTTTGGAAATGGGATAGTATAGCTATGGATTTTGTTTCTGGACTACCCAGAACCCGTGCTGGAAACGATGCTACATGGGTGATTGTTGATAGATTGACAAAATGTGCTCACTTCTTGTCCATTAATATGAAGAGTCCTTTGGAGAAATTGGCACAAATATACATCAAGGAGATTGTTAGACTGCATGGTGTTCCATCCAACATCATATCCGACCGTGATCCTCGGTTTACTTCTCGGTTTTGGGGACGTTTGCATGATGAGTTGGGTTCTAAGTTGAAGCTTAGTTCCGCTTATCACCCTCAAACCGATGGGCAATCGGAGAGAACTATACAAAGCTTGGAGGATCTATTGAGAGCTTGTGTACTTGAGCACGGTGGATGTTGGGAGAGATTCCTCCCATTGATCGAGTTTACATACAATAACAGCTTCCATTCCAGTATAGGTATGGCACCGTATGAGGCGTTGTATGGAAGGAAGTGTAGAACTCCCTTGTGTTGGCTTGAAGTTGGTGAAAACTTGGCTTTAGGGCCGGAGATCATTCAGGAAACTACAGAGCAAATTAAGAAGATCCAAGAGAATATGAAGATTGCTCAAGATAGGCAGAAGAGTTATTATGACAAGAGACATAAACCCCTTGAGTTTCAAGTGGGTGACCATGTGTTTTTGAAGGTCTCGCGTGATAAAGGCATTGGAAGGGCATTGAAGAGTGGGAAGTTGAGCCCTAGATTTATCGGACCTTATGAGGTGTTGGAGCGGATTGGTGAGGTTGCTTATCGGATAGCACTCCCTCCGCATCTTGCTAATCTACACAACGTGTTTCACGTATCGCAGTTGAGGAAATATGTTTATGATCCTCTACACGTGATCCCTATGGACGAGATTGAGGTGCGAGATGATCTATCTATTTCTCCTGTTTCTGTTCGCATTGTCGGACATTCCGTGAAGAAATTACGGAATAAGTTGGTACCTTTGGTGGAGGTCGCTTGGAAACATGGAAATACTGAAACGTTCACATGGGAACGCGAAGACGATATCAGAGAACGGTATCCTGACGCATTCGAATCCGGTATGTTAAATTTCGGGGACGAAATTTTCTTTTTGGTGGGGTGGACTGTAACATCCTGAATTTTAAAATGAGAGAATTAATTACCGAAATAAATATTAGAAATTGGTATATGGAGTATTTAATGTCCCAAACTATTGAGAAAAATTAAATTGATAATTTTGGGAATTTTTGGTAAATTTTGGAGACCGGTTAAGCTGAAATTAAACCCGGTTGAAATATGGGTGTCGGACCAAGTATCTTGGAATGAGATGATATTGGTCAGGGCTATTGAGAATATTATTGGGAATCCGAATATGTATTCGGAATAATTTTCAGATGATGTATTGAGCCCGAACGGAGAACCTGTTGGTTATAGAACGTTGAAGTTTTACTGAATGGTATTAAAATAAATCAAAAACCCTATTTTCCTTTCTCTATTCACGTGGGATTGCTGATGGTGTTGGACATTACACTTCACTTTCTTCTTCTTCTCTTCACCATCTTCTTCATTTCTCTCTCTTCCTTTTCCTCCAAACCCTAGCAAGTGGTATTATCTTCTACTCTCTTTCATTTTCGTTTTTGTGAAGCTTGAAGGAGGCTTGTGGAGCTGCTGTATTCTCCCACTTTCTCTCCATTTTTGCAGCTTCCTCTCCCCCTATTGAACCCATTTTCGTTTTTGGGTGTGAGGTAAGGAATACTCACCATTTACTTGGGTTTTTGCCATGGGTGTATGATAATATGAGTTTTGAAACCATGCATGTGTATGGATGTTCTTGAGGAGAGTAATTAATGCAAGGGTTTGATATGGATTCTATGAAAGTAAGGTTTCTTTGAGAAGTAATAAAGTGGATGCATTTATGGTTGGAAAGAGAAGAGTATTTATGATGGTTGTTGGAATTTTATGAAACCCTAACTTTATGAATTTAGGGGAAAATGTATATGGAGGTTGGTGAACATTTATTGTGGGTAATAAATGTGAGTTGTGATGCATAAGGGTCATTGGTGATGGTATTTTGTTGAAGGGAATTAATAATGGAGAAACCCATGAAAGGGGTTTGGTTGTTGAGTGCATAATAATAAATGGTGACACCTAACCCATGGTGGTTATGGTGGATAAAATGAAATAAAAGAGTTTGAGGGTTATAATAATAAAAACAGCAAGTATTTATTGATATATAAGTATTGGAATCTTAATGAGTAAGTAGAAAATTGATTGTGTAATGTATTGTGATGTAAGAAGTGACCCCATTGACGAAGTGGGACCATCAAACCGCGTTGATCACTACTTCACTTGAGGTAGGAGGGGGTAACTTTTCTAAATGCATGATTTCATCCATTGGTGATGTGAAAATATGTATATGTGATTATGTTAATGGTTGTTTGAATGGATGATATGATATGTGTGACTTAAATGCATTTAGAATGATGATTGCTATGTGGCATTGTGTTTGGGATAAAATTAATGATGTGGTAATATTATATTAATGAAGTATGATGATGGTTTGCAACCATATGTGGATTGAGATTGTGATGTGAATATCCCAAATATGTGTGTATGAGTTATGGAATGTGTATGCCACTAACTATTGATGTGAATGAGTTCAAAGAGAATTGGGATTGGATGAGAATGATGGGAATATTGAAATCCACCAAGTGGTGGTGATGAATGATTGAATGTGGAGCGGCATCTAGGATGCGCAGTGTGAGGATGCATTGAAATTGCATTTGCATTGCATCCATGACATATCATAGCTGTCTATGTGGAATATTAGGGGGTTCCACTAGGCGGGCCCAGTGGGAGGGCGGCTCAGTGCACGAGCGGATTGTGATTTTCCCCTGTGACTCGGTGTATGAGTCACGAAGCTGTCCATAGTTTGGTGACGAGGCACCCTATGTGGCGGGCCCAGTGGAAGGGCGGCTTTGTGGTGAGCAAGTTTACCTCGGTGTCCGACTGGACACGGCTCTCTCGATGTGTGTTCGGGAGGGGCCCGTAGCACTTGTGGTAGTTGAGGCCACGATGTTGATCCGCAAGTCACAAGGTGACTAGTGCTACAAATGGGCGATAGCGGTTTGGTACCAGTAAAATTATGAGAATGTAAGCATGCTTGAATTGAGATATATGTGTACACAATTTTTCTACTGCAGTAGGGGCATAGTAGCACACCTATGCTTGTCCCACAATTGATTTAATGATATATTTTCCCACAGTCGGATCCGTATTGTTTTGATGAGAAATTCTTGTGCATATGCATTAGATTTAAGAGCATTTGCATATAGTTGGAGATATGCCTAGTTGAAAGCCCTAGTGGCAATGGATGATTGAGAATTGAAAGGGGAAAGAGTTGAATACTAACCCGATGTGTGTGTTTGGCAATCCAAATGATTGATATCGTGAATGTGTACTTGAAATTATAAGATGTATTGTGTATAATGTATGATGTGGTGTAATGATGGCTAATTGTGCAAGTATACATGTATTTCATCATAATGCATGACTTTAATTTATTTGGATTATGTTACTCACCTCCCCGTTGCCATTTTTAAAGTTGATGTAGGTATGACTTAAATCCTACAGCTTTTGGAGGCCGAGTATGAAGGAGGTAAAATATGGATAGGAATGCGTAAGCCTTGGCCGGCATGAAAAATCTGTTTTGGTAGAGTATATGAGGTTTATGTACTCAATTTTGTAATGTTGATAATTTTGGAGGTCATGGGAGAAAATTGGACATGTTTGTGTAATGACAATTTTCATTCATGACCCAAAAGATGTAAAGAATGAATCTGAATACTTGACTTTGTTAAATGAATGGATGTTGTGTTTTCATGCTATACTATGGAGCTTGTGGAATGACGTGGAATATAGATGTATGTAGGGAATGCATGTGATTTGATGATGAATTTAAATTATATGCATGGAATCAATATTAGCATGATGATGTTGGTGGTATTTGATTCAATGAAAGGATTATGTAGTTTTAGACTATAGTATTGTATGAATTGGTATATGCATAATGGAGTAAGATATGGTCATAGGAGAGGCCAAGATAGGAGAGGTCAATGGTTCATGTACTAAGTTAGATGGGATTTTCGTTTCTGCTAAGATTCTGCAGAACTCGCTCAAGCGAGAAGTAATCTTGCCCGAGCGAGATTGTTGTGGAACAGGGGATTCGCTTCTGCCCCAAATTCGCTCAAGCGGACACGCATTTCGCCCAAGCGAGATTGCCACAGAATCAGTGTTTTGATTCTGGACAATTTTCGCCCAGGCGTGAAGGGCAGCGCTCAAGCGAGGGAGAAGGAGAATGGATTCTGGACGATTTTCGCCCAGGCGAGTGGTGCCTCGCCCAAGCGAAAATTGGCCAGAGAGTTCTCAACGTTTCTGGACCAATCTCGCTCAAGCGAGCCTTGGGTCGCTCAATCGAGATCGACTCCTGATACTCCTTTCCTCTTCGCTCAAGCGTCTCGCTTCCTTCGCTCAAGCATTCCTTCATTTCTCGCTCAAGCGAGATAGGGCTCGCTCAAGCGAGCTGGGCCCTGATGCTCATTCCTTCATTTCGCTCAAGGTCGCTCAGCGTTCGCCCAAGCGTGGGTACGCTAGCTCGCTCAAGCGACTTGAGTCACGCTTGAGCGAGTATGCCCTGATTCTCATTTTGTTATTTTAAATTAAATTTTTAAAATGTTATGCATTATTTCTTCTTTAGATATTATTTTAAAGGTATTGAGGAGTATATTTAGGCCTTCTAGATTATATAAATTGTATCCCATATTTTTATGAATGGACTCCTATTGAAAATCAATTAGCCACTAATTAAACCAAATTAAATAATTCTTCAGCTGCTTCTGATTGAAAAATATATAGTTAGTTTCACCCTCTCATATCTTCATATATGGGAGTGGTTCATTTTAGATCCAGGGGTTTGGTGAAAAAAATATTTCACTACTTTAATTATTGAATTTATTAATATTTTCAAAGACGCGAAAAATTTTCCCTATTTTACTTGGGGGTTTGGGGCGTCTCATACAACACTTAAACATAGAATCTTACTTGAGGAAGTAACCTTAATTTTAGTCCTTTAAATATATATTTTTTATTTTAGTCTAAAAAATTTTAAAATATTTTAAAATAATTCATATTATCACTTATTTATATTATAATATACATCTAAACACAAAACTAAAATGGATCTTACATAAATAACAGTGGATTACAATAATTTTTTATATTTTTTAAAATTTTACCAAATCTCGCTTTTAACAAGCGTATAGTGTTGTCTATAGATCATTGTATGTAAGCCAATAACTTGTTTTTTGAAGAAGGAATAAGGCAATAACTACAATTAACAATATTTGATATTAAACAAATAAGATACTACACACTATTATTATAAGCCAATTCATGAGTAAGAAATAATGGCTAAAAAATAGAATCAAAATATAAGAACTGTATCTCAAAGAGCCGACGGAGAGAACAACCAACATCTAATATCCTCCACCTCTTATGAAAAATCTTAATCGGAGAAAAGCCATACGCACCATATATACTAATAAACAAAATATACTAGTGATTTCATAGCCTAAGCCTGAACTTACATCTACTACTTGAAATTCTAATATCATTATTAGCACTAAGGTTATCCACCAAAAGCCTACATCTCACCCTGAACTTGACTTTGAAGAGCTTCAACTTACCAAGCTTAACCCTCACAGGTTGATTGACATTAAGATTGAGTGGAATATTGTTTGTCTCTTGTAGTTGCTGCTGAGCTTTATTCAACAAGCCATTTGCATCTTGTGTTTCCCCTGAAAGAGGAAGATCAAGCACTGTGGTATTCCTGTGACCCTGGTAGAATTTTGGCAAAGACCCTTCACATAATTTTGTGTCCATGTACCAAGCACTTATGTGGCTTCCACTCACATAGTAAATTCCAATCTTCTTGTTTGGATTTCTAGCAGTGATTGTGACATTGAAGGTAGCAAAGAGGCTATTGTTGTCAGAAACATTGAACTGGCTTATTCTCAAATGGTCCACTGAGTATTTAGGGAGCTTTGGCCTAAACACAAGGTATAGTACCCCAATTGTGATTGCAATAGCAACAATCAAAATGACTAATATGCTAAAAGTCCAACACATGAACCTGCAGCAACAGCTGCTTCTTCTCTTTGGTGGCTTTGAATGCATTACAGGAAAGGTGCGTTGAGGAAGTGGTGGATGATCTGATTTAGCAATGTTCCCTTGAACCAAAGGTCTATGTGGTGCCTCCACATCATGATGCACTGGATGAACTCTTTGATGATCAGCCATGTTTAATAACCATATGGTATAATCAAAATACCAAGAAGAAGAAATATGTATATGTATATGAATGATCTACTAGCTAGCCCTTGATGATGTATATATATTCCTTCTACCCCTTTTAATTTTTCTGGTTCATAAGTTATGTATGTCACATATATAGGTGGATATTAATAGGATTAAGATGTAATTACAAGAGGGTAACATGAAACACACGTATTTAGGAGCGGCTTCAAGGTTCCTATTTGTGTTTGACTTGAATAGTTAAAACCCATCAAGCTTTTATTTTGTAACACTGATTTATTAATCACAAGTGCCAATTATTCAACATTGTGTCTTTATAATGCAAATGGACCATGTTTAGTGCCGTGGAAGTGGTCGAACCAACTTTCTTGCTTTTAATATTTAGGAACTACTTCCCCCATCAAAATTGCGTCCATACATTTGAATGGATCTTACGAAAAATGTAAAAACAGAAGTATATGGTAAAATAAAATATAATGAACTTGAATGTTCAAATAATACCCTTTCATGCACATTGATTTACCCGATGAAAGAAAAATATGTCTTTTAACTTAATAGTGACATTTATTATTATTTAATACTACCTCTATACTTTATATATATATATATATATATATATATATATATATTAATTTTTTTAAAATTAATCATGTTGATTGTTTGTCTCAAAATTAAACCTAGTGACAGTTTGTCACACGACACTGAGTATTGAAATTGGAACCTTAGGATCTATAATTTTAAAGTTGGAAGGCTTCTAAAAATTTAAATTTCAATTCCAAGATTTAATTTTAAAGAATTACAACATGGTGTCCTTGAATTACTAATTCCTAACAAATCACACTTTCACTATACCGTCATTATCACCATTATTGTCATTGTCATTGCTCTCACCGTTACAATTACCATCTCTACCACTATTGTTGGCACCACCACCACCACCATAATTGTCCTCTCTACCATCATCATCATTGTCCTTGTCATCATCACATTGTCACTACCTCCACCACCACTGTTATTGCTATCATCACCACCACCCTGTTGTTGGTGTCACTACAACCACCATTATTGCCACCACTCTCACTGCTACAACCTTCACCACTTCTACTACCAATATTGCAACCACTACTATCATTACTACCGCTATCACCACTACAATTGTTGTCACCGTTGTTATCATTATTGTTACTACCATCATTTTAACTTAGAATTGTAATTCCACATTTAATTTTGTATAATCCAAAATTGGAATTGAAATTCTAATTCTAAAACTCTTAGAAATATTGACTTGTCATTTTACATATCATTACTTTATAAGGAGATTGAAAGTAACTTTTATATTACCCAATTATACTAGTGGAAAAAGGCTTTTTACCGATCCTTTTTGGCTTTTTACACCAATTGTAGGACCAGTGTAGATGCAGCAAGTGAGAAAAATATGGACTGTTTACACTGGTTTTGGGACCGGTGAGAAAAATCATTTTTACATCGGGCGTTTAGATTATGATCGGTGTAAAATGTAATATTTACACTGGTCCTGTTCGTTACAACCGGTGTAAATATTATATTTTACATCGGTCCTTATGTTTAAAGCAGAGACATTTAACACCAGTTGGTTACCACAACTGGTGTAAAAAATATTATTTTTTTCCTTTTTTATTTTTTCAACTTCCCTTTTTTTCCACTTCAATCCTGTTCAGTTTCAAACTATTTACAAAACTACCACCGCCTTATTTTATAGTTATGACTAGGTAACTAACTTTTTGACTAAAAAATAATAATAATTGAGTAACAAATATATAATATCCCTATCCATCTCCATCAACAGGATGGCAAAAATCTAAAACAAAACAATTTGCATAAAATTTATATTAAACCAAATACCATATTTGTTCTTCAATGGAACATTGTAAGATGTTTTCCCTAACATGCATCATTCCAACTACAGTGCATACTTCTCCTAGGAGAATACAAATGCCTGACACTAAAAAGAATCCATTCTATGCTAAACTTATAAATATTAAAATACCATGAGACTTTGACATTGTTACATGCCAACAACACTTGATTGTCTTGGACCTAAATTCTTTTTATAGCTTATGAGACATGTACTAGAAGATACTCACTACTAAATTTCACCCAAATCTGATGCCCCGTATACTCAGCAAGCTTGGTGCGTGGAACATTAGAATACCATATCTGTAAGAAAACAATTATGCATGAAAAAAAATATTTAAACAGTTTCTAACCCGACAAGCATGTGTGTTAAAGAACACAATAAAAATCTTAATAAGTACACATATTATAACCAAAGCTAGACTGGTAATTAAGGTACAAAATTGATGCCCGAAAGAGAAATAATTTGAAAGAAGATGCTAACAAGACAAATGCTTTGTAGTGGCCCAGCAACAAGTATTCATAAAAGAAAAGGTATCCTTTATTATTATTCTCATTTCATTCTTAGATTCTATATTGATTATCATAAGCTAAATAAAAACCATATATAATCTCATGACCTACTTAATTTTCCATCTTTTGAATTTCTTATTCTGAGTAAATTTGTACTAGTAAGAGAATTCCTTAAAAGAAATTTGTTCTCTCAACTTAAAATTTGATAGTATTAAAACATTGTTATTAACTTTCTCATGAGTAGAGTCATTTTTGTTATATCTATATTACTAATTCTTAAATTATTATTATATGATAGTCACAAATTTTTAAAATTTCATTACTAATATAATAGTTACATGAAAATTAGTTTTCAAGTTGAAAAACATACTTTTTTCTTAAGGTGTAATTAATGAAACTAAAACTAAAACCTCTTTATTCCTCTGTTATTAGTGGAAGATAGACAAAGATGACTCACAATTGCAACAAGCGTAGAAGCATACATTGCTACTGAAACACCTAAGCCAACGCTACCAACAAAAAGCTTTTGGAGACGATTATCATGGAAGGCAAAAGCTGAGAGTAAAGCAATTATGCAGAACGCAAGCATAATCAGTATTGCAATCATGGTTACTCTCACCTGCAAAAATGAAACACATAGACATCTCAAAAACTTTGTCTCTTTTGCACCTATATAAAAAGCCTTTTTTTCACTAGTGAGTGTTGAGTAAAGGACTGAATGCCAATTGAAAAGTGACAAGAAATAGACACTATTTGATATTACCAAAAGGATCAAGAAGGGCATATAAAGAATGATATTTAAGAAACTTAAAATACCATATCCAAATATAAAAAGACTTATATTGCATGCCTATTTTCTCAATAAGTGTTATTGACACTTGTTATAAGAAATGAGGGTATTAGTATCCTAATAAGGAATCATGATTCCTTCTCTTTTTTCTTCCTTCTTTTACATCCATACACAGTGACAAGCATATAACGAAGAGTCATATAGGGGGTTAAGGAATTGTTGGTATCCTATTCATTGTCTTATGAGCTTGTGGACATACAAGACATTGTTAGTTATAAGTGTGTTTATGCCTAGACTCTTTCTTAATCTTGATCTAGAACAAAGACATTTACACGTATAAATATTTGTTATTTACAATGAGACAAAATTTACATTAAAAGAAAAAATTAAATTACAGTGTAAAAGAAAAGATATTAGATCAAATAAGTTTCTTTTTCTACCATAATTTCACTTTATTACCTTTAGTGACTTCTAAATGTTAATCAAATAACAGAAATAGAGTTCCTATGAACCAAAACTTAAGTATTAATACGGCCATCAACTGGAGAGAGTTCCAATGAACCAAAATCAATTACCTGTATTACACAATTAAAACTACAGTGAAAATCACCAGTCTTACTAACCAAAAAGCCTTATAGAAAAATTGTAAAATATATATATCAAACTACAACAAAGATGAACTTATTGGCAGAAGATTTTAGCTCTTACTTTCAAGACCACAGCTCTTCTAGTGTAATGACCAAAGAGAAAGCAGAGTATCCCATTATCCTCTGATTTAATCATTTCCAAGAAATCCCTTTGTTCAATATCATGGATTCAAAATCACCAACTGATATTTGAAATATAATACTACAATAAATCTATCTCCAAAGGAAACAAGTAAAGAATAGCATAAATATTTGAAGTTGTTGATTAAAAAGTTTTCAAATGGCAATGAAAGTGACCAGAAATAACAATTACAAAGAAATTGAATGATGGATATGACATTAGTATGGTAAACAGCATGCTCAAAATAATGGTAAGCCAAAGCAAGAAAAACTAGCAAGTTATCTGAACACCAATTCCTTATGCTCTAAGAATAAAATGTTAACATGCATTTCACCTTCGTGGAATAAACTTATTTCAATACTTATGTCCCAAGATACAAAAATCAAAGAACTGTGGGTGCCTAAAACTTTTACCATTTGATGAAATACTATCACAATTAAGAAGACATGCCATTAGTCCATATTTATACAAACTAAAGAAAGTGCAATCATACTTACTATGTCTACAACCACATGATCAAGAGAAAGAACATAACCATGCAATCCATCACTGCCTCCATGGCCTGTAATAATGAAACAAATTATTCCAACCCATCACAAAATGACAAGGACAGATAGCAAAACTCAAGAAGAAAAATTAAATTTAGGATAATACATACACTATTAAAGGGATATAAACATGCACATTGCCACGTAATCCAATAGTAGGAATTTTACTCCAAAAAAGTCTAGGTAAACACTCTAAAGAAAAGGAAAGAACTATGTACCAAAGAGGATATTTATACACCAACTGGAGAAGGAAATCTTAAATTACCAATCTAGTCCATTGCATAGACACCAAAGTTGCATGATGTTAATTGTCTTGCAAAGTCCGCATATCTTCCACTGAAGAATAAATACAAAGACATAAGTGAAATATGCTAATCAGATTTTCTATGTCAATCTTTCATGATTAGAACTTGCTAGACATATGTGGGGGAGTTTCTTCTCCAAACCACATAATAAGAAACCACCCACAAACCAAATCCATACACAATCACTCATAAGTAAACTCTTAACTTAATCATCGAGATTATAAATTAGGTACTTTAGTCCTGAGATGTTAAATATCTCAATTTAGTATCTAACTTTATAAAATAACATTTAATTTAGTCCTTCTTGATATAGCATGCAGACAATTCATAGTCCTTCTTAAATCCCCAATTCATGCCACATACAGACAATTCATAGTCCAACCCAATACTCCAAAACAGTCACTCTCGACATCAAAAATCCCAGTTCACACACCCACTTAAACATCACACCCCATCAACTCGACACAAGAGTAAACATTAATACTTTTCATAAAAAAACAAAATCCCAATTAAATCTTTAACAAAAAATAAAAAGACACCCTAAAAGAACCCAAATAAAAAATAAAGAATACACGTATACAGAGACTTACGGGGGTGTAATAGAACTTCCTTCTGGGTGGCTCATCGGAGAGGTTGTTGAAGGCGTCGTCGACGGTGGTGGGGGTCCATCGACAGAGAAATAGGCGAAAGGAAGCGTTAGCATTGTTGGTGATGGTGGTGTTGTGATAATGAGAGTGATAAGTATTATGGAAGGAAGACGGGGTGACATGGACCCATTTTTTCTTCCATTTCCTAACGGGGCCACTGAACATGAAGGGTGTACCACAATGAGAGGAGGCACGACTAAACCTTGAACCTACAGTTTCCATTTTCTGAGTGGATAACATGTCTGCTTCTTTTTGTGTGTTCTTGACCCCAAAAAATGGTGACAGAGTGATAAGGAAAGGAAGGGCTCCGCCAAACGTAGATGCATGAAGAGCTTTAAAAAAGGCAGGGCTTTTGAGAGAGAGACACTGTAGGGCTTCGAGAAGGGGAAGGGCTTGAGAGAGAGGGGGTTCGTGAGGAGAGGGGGAGAGGAGAAAGGAAAATGAATCAAAAAGGGGTGGGTAATCTAAAAAGATTTCTCACCGGTTCAAAATGAAAAACTGGTACAAAATTTACATTTCTCCCCAGTCTAAAGTGTGGACCGGTACAAACATAACTATGTCTCACCGTTCTAAATTATAAATCGGTATAAAGCTTGATTTTATTTACAAAACTACCACTACCTGGCCACTATAAAAACCCCGGTGTAAAAAACTTTTTTTTCACTAGTGTTATGATAAGAGATATAAATGGTTTAATTAATGTAGCTCATTTATTATTATTCTAATTCTAAAATAATTATTTAGGAGTATTTTAAAAAATAAATTATATAGAAGTCTAAAAATTAAAATGACGAGATAGTGGTATCGTTATTCCACCTAATAATAAAATGTTAAAGGTGTCAATAATGTAGATATTGTTTTATCAATGAATTGAGATAAATAAATACTAATAATAAAATTGCAATAGTATTACTTTTCTTTTATATATAAAAAGTATATGAACCTATGTAAATTTTTTGAATAAAATAATAATAATATCATTACATAAATTGATTATTAAATTTAAATTACCTTTAAAAAAAATTATTTAACTTTTATCTATATAACATCAATATTAATATACGGTCTAGCAAATAATTTCATTTTCTTCTAATATTAAGTGATTTGATAATATTATAATATAATAATTATAATATTAAATCTATTTCAGTTATAATTATACTAATTAATTTTAAATAATTTATCATTAATTATGATTATAATTAAATTAATTAATTTTTAAATAATTCATGATTAATTTTGTAAATTTATATTTAATTATATATTTTTTAAAATTGATGTTAAATTTTAATTTATATATTCAACTCAATATATTTGCACCTAATTTTAGTTTTAATATAAATTAAATTAGGTTTAAATATGTTTTTTATTCCTGTAAAATAATCTTTTAGTTTTAGTCCCTATACTTTCTTTTCTTTTATATCCCTCTTATATTTAATATATTATTTTTAGTACTTACTTTGAATCTGAATTTGTTACCCATATTAGCAATTAACATACAATATTAAGTATGAATAAAATTGTCAAGCTCTTATCCGATTTCAAAATTAATTATGCTAAACGATTGATGTTGTAATTACTATGTACATGATTCCTATTTTAAGAATAAATTTTTTCACAATTAATCTTGAACTTATCTGACCCACAACAATTACACTACAGACTATTCTTATTTACAAAGTATAGTGCATGAACATCACGTTTTTTTTTCAACGCAACAATTATTGGCTACATCAAAATACCAAGTTTTGGTATAAGGGACAAAACCTGGGTATGCCAAAGCCCAGGTATGGCGTTTGGGCGCTCAGGACATGGGAAAGATGGGAATAAAGCCTTGTCATGAGCGTATGAGCGCCGCTACGACATTGGAACACGCAAGCCTGGGCCATGGGGTAGGATGAAGTGAATTGGCACAAAATTTTAAAGCATCAGGTGGGCGTCTCGACGCCTATCAGGGTAGGTGCAACATAGATGCGGCCACTATGGCCGAAGCTTTTCATCGATTCGCTGATATACTTGAACGTCAGCAACAACCCAAGGGTCAAGCAAATCATGGCCTTGATCGTTTTCTCAAGAGAAAACCTTCTGAATTTCATGGGGGTTTCAAGCTAGAAGACGCTTATGTATGGATTCGTGACCTGGAGCGAATCTTTGCTAGCATGGAGTGTATAGAAGCTCAAAAAGTACAATATGCAGTGTTCATGGTCCATGAAGAAGCTGAGTCTTGGTGGATCTTAATTCGTGGGCGCATGGTGGTGGCTCGCATTCCCTTGACTTAGGAGAATTTTAAAGTGGAGTTCCTAAGGAAGTATTTTCCGGAAAGCTACAAGAGTAAGAAAGAACTTGAGTTCATGGAGCTCAAGCAAGGAAGCATGACGGTGGAGGAGTATGCCTCCAAGTTTTAGGAGTTATGTATTTTCTACGCTCATTTTCGTCAAGAAGGTACCGAAGCTTCAAAATGTGTCAAGTTTGAAAATGGGTTATGCCAAGAGATTAAGAAGGCAATATGTCACCAAAAGATTAAGAGCTTTCCTACTCTCATCAACAAGTGTATGATCTTTGAGGTGTAGTGCCTAAGACTTATTTGGGGCATGATTACAAGTTGAAGGGCCAACCTTTAAGCTTCGAGAAGAGAGGAAATTTCAAGAAGAACTGAAACTTTGTCTGTGGTGCCTCTTCACTTAGAGGTGTATGTGGTGGTGGTGGAAATGGTGGCCGAGGTAATGGCCAAGGTCTTTGGTGTTTTCGATGTGGCAGAAACCATTTAGCTTGTGACTGTGACCACAAATATCCCGCGGTGTGTTTTCGATGCAATCAATTAGGGCACATTCATCCCGATTGTCCTTTGAATGCAACTGATAAGGTGGTGAGGAATGAAGCAAGCCGTAGAGGCTATGGTGCTTTTAGAGGCCGTGGTTATGGAAACGGTAATGGTGGCCGAAATAGAAATGGAAATGGTTGCAACGGTCGTCGTAATAGGAATAGTTGTGGGAATGGAAATGGCAATAGTGGCCAGAATGGTCATAATAATTGAGCTAACCAATCGACTGTTGGAAGAGTCTTTGCTGTAACCGATGAGGAAGTTGCACAAGCCAGTGAGTTGGTCCAAAGTAAGTGTCGAATCCTTAGTAAAACTGTTGATATTTTATTTGATTCAGGTGTAACATATTCCTTCATCTCGAAAGAATGTGTAAGGCAAATAAAGTTGCTAGTGAGTATGATGAAAAGTTCCATAATGTTATCTACACCAATCGGTACTTGCCTACGGACAGTTATTGTGACATCCCGACACTGTTGTGGGAGGGCAATGATCGCCGGTGTATAGGCATGGACAAGGAGCGGCTCCTGGCAGGCTTCTAGTGGGAGGGACACATGAACTAACCGAATACATACCAGAATGAGAGGGATCCAAAGACTGTATAGGTATGGGACTATACAGTCGAGGATAGCTTAAAGGAATGAATTCATACTACCTATACCAACAAATGCATTAGCCTTTTCGGTGGCCTATCACTTAAGGACTCCAAGGTTAAACGCGCTTAACTTGAAGAAATTATGGGATGGGTGACCTCCTGGGAATTTCTCAGGAAGTGTGTGAGTGAGGACAAAAACACACTGGAAAGGTCTCGTGTTGGTTTGTGGGGAGAGTTGTTCATTCCTGAAAAAGGGGTCGGGGAGTTACAGTTACTCGATGTAACAATGTCGAGTTGACTCTTAAGAATCAAAGTTTCATCGTATCCCTCATTTGTTTACCAATGAAGGACCCGGAAGTTATTCTGGGAATGGATTGGTTGTCTGCCAACAAGGTCTTAGTAGATTGTCAAAACTGGAGTATTGTCTTTCCTTTTTCTGATGTCGAGCGCTTTAGTGTGCAAGGTATATCCTAACTTCTTGTTATGCTATGCATGGTGGATGGGGATAATAATGTTCAAACTTGTGATATTCCTGTTGAATCCGAGTTTCTTGATGTATTTCCTAATGAGGTACTTGGTTTACCTCCTCCACGAGAGGTGAAGTTCTCTATTGATATAATTCTAGGAGCGGAGCCTGTCTCTCGAGCCCTTTATCGAATGTCTCTGATGGAATTGGTCGAGTTGAAAAAGCAAGTTGAAGAGTTGTTGAAGCGAGAGTTTATTCGCCCAAGTGTGTCTCGTTGGGGTGCACCTGTACTATTGATGAAAAAGAAGGATGAGAGCACAACACAATGTGTGGATTATCGACAGCTCAATAAGTTGACCATTAAGAATCGATATCCTTTACCTTGCATCGATGATCTTTTAGACCAGCTAAAGGATGTCGTGGTGTTTTCAAAGATAGACTTGCATTCTGGATATCACCAAATTAGGGTGAAGACCGAAGATATTCTAAAAACCACTTTTTATACTCGTTATGGCCACTATGAATATGTAGTGATGCCTTTTGGTGTGACGAATGCTTCTGCGATTTTCATGGATTACATGAATCGTATTTTCCATGATTATCTTGACCAATTTGTGGTGGTGTTTATTGATGACATCCTCGTCTATTCTAAGAGTTGAGAAGAGCATGAAGAGCATCTTTGTGGCGACCCGCGTCAATTTAGTTTTTATTTACACTCGGTTAATCATTTTTCACAATAGATTTTTCGTGTTTAATAAAAAAAATTTAGGTCTTAATAAAAAATAATTTTTACTTTTCTTAAACATACTAAAAATAATAACCGATCGGAAATAATTCCATAATAAAATAGGATTTAAGTAGAATCAGCGAAAGAGAAACGAAGACAGGAGGGTCATTCGCCTGAGCGGGACCCTGATTCGCTTAAGCGAAACCCGAGAAGGTCGCTTAGGCAAGATCCGACTCGCTTGGGCGAATGCTACACTTTAAACCTGAGCGAACAAGACTTACAAGGAAAGTCAACAAGTCGGGTTTCACTCGGAATAGGTCCACTCGGTCATCTCTCACTCGGGAACAGCTTGACCTCACTTCACTCAGAAAAGGTTCACTCGGATATACCTCACTCGGAAACACTCTGATCTTTCTTCACTTAGAAGCATTCTAATCTTCACTCGGAAGTACTCTAGTCTTCTCTCGGAAA
The DNA here is from genome assembly GCA_037962975.1 of Clitoria ternatea. NCBI lineage: Eukaryota > Viridiplantae > Streptophyta > Magnoliopsida > Fabales > Fabaceae > Clitoria > Clitoria ternatea. The sequence continues at coordinate 169,353,915 of CM075671.1, forward strand.
TATTCTAATCTTCACTCGGAAGTACTTCTCTCGGCCATAGCTCACTCAGAAATATCCTAACCTTTCACTCGGTGGAGCTCTCTCGGGCATTCCTCACTCGGAAACATTCTACCCTTTCCTTCACTCGGAAAAGATTCTCCCGGGCATATATCACTCGGGAACATTCTAACTTTTTCACTCGGAAACGTCCTAATCTTTCTTCACTCGGAAGTGGCGAGGAATACTCACAAGTGAAATAGGCACCAAATCGACCGGCCCTCGTTCGGACAAGACTGAATCCGCTCGGGCGAGATTCGCCCGGTAATCGACTATACTACAGCGTGAATTCACTCATAAAAACAAACACCGATCACATAGCATCAAGAATTTATATTCACGTCATTCAGTATATCGATTCAATTTAGTTTAACATACAGGCAACATGTTGTAGCATCACACACTCGGAAAACTCATTATACACATTACACAATGTATTTCAAAATCACTCGGTGCCTTGGCATCAATCCTCCGCTTGGCGCACCTCCATGGCTCCGACCTCTTCCCTGTCACTAGTTACTAAATTGAAAACCACAGCAAGGGTGAGTGTTTTACATGATAATTAATCTAGAACGGAAATTAACAATTTACATGTATATAAACTCCGTCCGACTGCTTTATCCACAAATCGCAAATCACACTCGGCAACATAGCAAACCACACTCGACAAGTATAGCAAATCACACTCGGTAAATACAGCCAATCACACTTGACAAATACAGCAAATCACACTCGACAGATATAACAATTCATACTCTTCAAATATATTCACACTCGGCAATATAGCTAATCACACTCGGCAGATATAACAATTCATACTCTGCAAATATAATTATTCACACTTGGCAAATATAACAATTCATACTCGGCAAACATAATAATTCACACTCGGCAAATATAACAAATCGCACTCGGCAGATACAATAAATCATACTCGACAAATATAACAATTCATATCACAACTCAATTCATCAATTGTCACCACTAACTCTCACATAAAATTGACGCCTAGTATCCAGATACTAAAAGGACCGACCTTCAGCTTGGGGTCCGACTTGACACCCCGTGAACCCGACTTGGTTCACCGAGCCCGACTTGGCTCCCCCTCAACCACTGGGTCATAGACCTCTGGGTAGCTTAACTGGGTCTGACTTGACCACGGAAGCCAAAAACAGGGTAATACATACCGTCGGTCATCCTCTACTACATAATCACATATTCAATTATATAAACATAGGCATATCATTACGATCATCATTTACAACTGTCAGAAACTAACTTGTGCTCACAACATAGGGCGACTGACTTGTCAAGCCCATCAATATAATGTCCTCTCATATAGCAAATACTTATCATACATATACAATTCACATTTCTCATCAAACAAGCGACCTACTTGTCAAGCCCGACATCACATTGCCACCATACATTTCGATTATCAACATCAAGTATTTCAAACTCAATCAAGCCACACACACAATCCTCAACCGATTGATGTCCATATTCACACATGCATACATATACACACATTCACATACAACTTATCATTCAGCAATATCTCTTACCGTGTTCAAAACTGGTTCAACGACCCGGAACCAACATATTTACCTATTCTAATTAATTATAACCCCAACACCCCCTTACCTCGGTTCCAAGCTTCGACAATCTGCTCTTGGTGCCGATTACATCCTCTAAGCACTAGGTTCACTGTTTCACTTCCGAATCCAGCACCAGCTCCGTCAATTAGCCTTTCGGTGTTCGTTCTGCTACCTTGAGACCACGGTCACGGAAATGGGGTTATCACAGAGTTTTGATGCGAAATGGATCTCCCTTCAGAGCATGCAGCTCACAGCGATGGAGGAAGGAGAAGAAGAAAAAGAAACCGAAGCAGGAGAAAGAAGCAGACAAAGAAGGAGAAAGAAGCAGTGGCTCACGTGAATAATGAGGAAAGAGAAAGGGAACCACCTTTATTTAAGGCTCAGGGGCAACCGGTAACTTCCCCAACCGGTCACTTCCCCATTCCCATTACTATTTCATTAAACGTTTTAACTAAACTTTTCTCTTCTTCTAAACACACCTCACTTATTATTAACCAATCAAATAAATTTATTTACATTCACAATATTTAATCATTTATAATTGTCCAACAATTCATAAAAATATCAAATAAATCCCTAAAACAATTATTAATATTTTCCACTACACATAATTTTTCTAAAATATCCGGGATGTTACATCCACCCCCCGTAAAAAGGGATTTCGTCCCTGAAATCAACGTACCTATTGAAAAAGATTGGGGTACAACCGTCTTATGTCCGATTCCAATTCCCAAGTGTAGGTTACCCTATTCAAATTTTGCCATGTCACCTTTACCAATGGCACTTCCTTGTTCCTTAGCCGTTTGGTCTGATATTCCTCAATACCGATCGGTGTAACTTCCACCGCCAGGTCCTCCTTCAATTCAATAGAGTCACTCGGCACAATCATGGAATCACACGAAATATAGGCTCGGTGTGACACATGAAACACATTATGGATGTTAGTCAATGACTGGGGAAGATCCAGTCGGTAAGCAACATCACCGATCCTCTCCAATATTTGATACAGTCCGATGTATCTCGGATTAAGCTTTTGGCTCTTCAATATCTGACCTACACCTTTGGTCGGTGAAACCTTCAGGAATACCCAGTCACCCGCCTGAAACTCAAGTGGTCTACGCCAATTGTCATAATAACTCTTCTGTCAGTCTTGGGCAATCTTTATTTTCTCTCAAATCATAGTAACTTGTTCATTCATCTCTTGGATTAACTCGGGCCCCAGATGAATGGCATCACTATTTTCATTTCAACACAATGGTGTACGACACCTCCAACCATATAGAGCTTCATACGGAGTCATTCCAATGCTACTATGATAGTTGTTATTGTATGCAAACTCCACCAAGGGTAAATATTTTTCCCATGAGCCTCCTTGCTCCAACACACATGCTCTCAGCATATCCTCTAAAGTCTGTATAGTTCGTTCCGACTGACCAACAGTCTGCGGATGATAAGCTAAACTCAGTCTTAGTTCATTACCCAATTCTTGTTGCAGACTTCCCCAAAATTTAGAAGTGAATCGAGGATCCCGATCGGAAATTGTAACATCCCAGATATTTTAACAAAAATTACGATGAGTGGAAAATATTAATAAATGATTTGGGATTCATTGGACAATCCAAGAAAACGATCCAAAGCCTTGAAGACTTATTGAGAGCTTGCGTATTGGAGCAAGGGGTTTTTGGGAAAGATTCCTACCATTGATTGAATTTACATATAACAACAGCTATCATAGTACTATTGGTATGGCTCCCTATGAGGCCTTGTATGGTCAAAAGTGTAGGACTCCATTGTGTTGGCTTGAGACTGGTGAAAATTTAGCATTAGGGTGAATTGATTGCGGAAACCAATGAGCAAATAAAAAAGATATGAGAGAAAATAAAAGTTGCCCAAGATCGACAGAAGAGTTACTATGATAAGAGGCGGAAGCTACTTGAATTTCAAGTCGACGATCATGTATTCTTAAGGGTTTCAAGAGACAAAGGTATTGGTAGAGCCTTGAAGAGCAAGAAGTTAAGTCTAAAGTTTATTGGAGCATATGGGATCCTTGAAAGGATTGGTGAAGTGGCATATAGGATTGCTCTTCCTCCGTATTTGGCTAATTTGCATGATGTATTTCATGTTTCACAATTACGGAATTATGTGCACGATCCTACGCATGTGGTTGCCCTCGATGATGTTGAGATCAGGGGGAATTTATTCGTTCCTCTAGTACCTGTTACTATTATAGGGTGCTCTATCAAGAAATGGTGGAAGAAGTTGATCCCATTGGTGAAGGTGTGTTGGAAGCATAGAGATGTGATTACAACCACTTGGGAACATAAGGACGATATGCGTGAATGTTATTTTGAGATATTCGAATCAGGTTAGTAAATTTAAGGTGGAAATTTCTTTTAAGGTGGAGTGGATTGTTGTAACATCCTGGATATTTGTAGAAAAATTATGAGTAGTGGAAAATATTAATAATTGTTTTAGGGATTTATTTGATATTTTTATGAATTATTGGGCAATTATAAATAATTAAATATTATGAATGTAAATAAATTTATTGATTGGTTAATTATAAAAGGGTTAAATGAGGTGTGATTAGAAGAAGAGAAAAGTTTAATTAAAACTTTTAATGAAATTATAAAGGAAATGAGAAGTGACTGGTTGGGGAAGTGACTGGTTACCCCTGAGCTTTAAATAAAGGTTTCTTTCTCTTTCCTCAATCATTCACTCTCTTACGTGAATCTTCTACTTCTTCTTCGTCTGTTTCTTTTCTTCTTCTTCTTCCTCCATCGTTGCGAGCTGTATGCTCTGAGGGGAGGTTCATTTCGCATCAAAACCTTGAGATAATTACATTTCCATAACCGTGGTTTCAAGGTGAGTCCATTGAACCGTTTAAATTTGTGTTACCTCATCTCTTTCTTTTTCTCCTTTGGACCGAATGGTCATACATGGCGGGGTAAGGTACAGATCTTCACTCCTCTTGGGTGTGTGAGCCTGAAAATGGTCTTTTGACTGTGAGGGTGGTACGACGTTAACGGGTTTCGTATATCGACCCCGTAGGTAGCAGAACAAACACCGGAGGACTGATTGATGAAGCTGGTGCTGGATTCAGAGGAGAAACCATGAACCCAGCACTTAGAGGACGTAATCGGCATCAGGAGCAGATTGTCGAAGCTTGGAACTGAGGTAAGGGGGTGTTTGGGTTATAATTAATTAGAATAGGACATACTTTGGGTCCGAGTCATTGAACTGATTGTGAACATGGTAAGAAATGATACTGGATGAAAGTTGTATGTGAAAGAGTTGTATGTGAATGCATGTATGTATATGGACACCGATCGGTTTAGGATCGTGTGTGTGTGGCTTAAGATGATTATGAATTTGAAATATTTGATGCTGTGATAATCAGTGTATAGTGGCAATGTGATGTCGGGCTTGACAAGCAGGTCACCCGTGTGATGAGTATATGTGTTGTTGATGGCCACTTATGATATAATGAGAAATGTGAATATGTATGATTGTGTGGTATGGGACGGCCAACGGTATGTATAGCCCCTCATTTCCGGCTCCCGTGGTTTTTGTGCCCAGTTGAGCTACCCAGTGGTCAAGCAGGACCCAGTGGTCGAGGTGGAGAGTCAAGCAGGACTCGGTGAACCAAGCAGGGTTCACGGGGTGTCAAGTATGACCCCAGCTAAAGGCCGATCCTTTAGTATCCGGATACTAGGTGTCAATTTTGTCTGAGAGTCAGTGGTGACAATTGATGAATTATTAGTTTTGATGTGTATGTGATTAATTATATTTGCCGAGTACAGTTTGTTATATTTGCCGAGTGTGAATTGTTATATTTGTCGAGTGTGAATTGTTATACTTGCCGAGTAAGAATTGTTATATTTGCCGAGTGTGATTGGCTATGTTTGCGGAGTGTGAATTGCTATAATTACCGAGTGTGACTTGCGTTTTGATGATAAAGCAGTCGGACAGAGTTTATACTCGTATTTTGTTATTTAAATTCTGTTCTAGATTAATTATGATGCTAAACACTCACCCTTGCTGTGGTTTTCAATTTAGTAACCAGTGACAGGGAAGAGGTTGGACCCCTTGAGGTACGCCAAACGGAGAATTGATGCCAAGGCACCGAGTAATTTTGAATGAATTATGTGTAATATATATATTTTGAGTTTTTTGTGTGATGCTACAACATGATTGTGTTGAACTAAATTCGAATCGGTATGCCGACTGATGTGAATATGAATTTATATTGCTATGTGATTGGTATTAATTTTCATGAGTGTTTGCTGTAGTAAAGTCAATTACCGGGCGAATCTCGCCGAGTGGATTCTGTCTTGTCCGAGAGAGGGCCGGTTGATTTGGTGCCTATTTCGCTCGTGAGTATCCCTCGTCCCTTTCCAAGTGAAGATTAGAATGCTTCCGAGTGGTTAAAATGTCTTCCGAGTGATGAATGGCTGAGAGAACCTTTTCCGAGTGTAGGAAGGTCAGATTGTTTCTGAGTGATGTATAACCAAGCGAACTTCTTTTGAGTGGAAGATTGGGATGTTCCCGAGTGAACTATGGCCGAGCGAACTATTTCTGAATGATGGTTAGGGTGTTTTCCAAGTGATACATGACCGAGAGAACCCTTTTCTGAGTGAAGATTAAGTTGTTCCCGAGAGAGAGATGACCAAGTGGACCCCATTGCCGAGTGAAACCTGACTTGTGAATTTTCCTTGTAGGTCTTGTTATCCGCTCAGGTTTAAAGTGTAGCATTCGCTCAAGTGAGTCAGAACTCGCCTAAGCGACCTTCTCGGGTTTCGCCTAAGCGAATCAGGGTCTCGCTCAGGCGAATGACCCCTGTCTTCGTTTCTCTTTCGCTGATTCTAATCAATCCCATTTTATTAATGGATTTATTTCCAATCGGTCATTATTTTGAATATGCTTTTATTATTTTGAATGTAATTAAGAAAAGTAAATATTATTTTATATTAAGACCTAATTAATTATTTGTAAATACGAAAAATTATTACGAAAAATGATTAACCGGGTGTAATTAAATGGAAAATTGACGCGGGTCATCACAATTGTAACATCCCAAAAATTGATAAAAATATTAAATTAAGAGGCATAGATAGGGAATAATTATGCATAAATTAATTTATAACCTGAAAGGTTAGAAATAATTAAATTGACAATTTTTATGATCATCAATAATTTATTATAGCTTTTAAAAGTTGAAATTATGACCCGATTAAAATATAGGTATCGGACCAAGTATCTCCGATTGAGACACTGTTGGTCAGGGTGATAGAGGATGATATCGGGAATCCAAACATGTATTTGAAATAATTTTTGGATAAAGTATTAAGCCCAAATGGGGATCTTATTTGTAATAAAACGAAAGAGTTTTAATGAAGGATCAAAATTTTAACAAAAACTCTTCTACTTCTCTTCTTTTCCCGTCACCCACTCTCTCTCTCTTAAGACATTCTCTTTTCATTTCTTCTTCTACTACTTCTTCTACCTCTTTCTTTCCTCTCAAAAACCCAAGGTGGGCGTGTCTCTTTCTCCTCTCTATTTTCATTTTCTCCTTCAAGCAAGGAGAAGGTTGTGGTGTGGAACTCTTCTCTCCTTCTTCTCTCCATTTTTATCACTCTCCCTCATTCTCTTTGGGGTTCTAGCTTTTTTGCTTGAGGTAAGCTTTCTCCTTCATTTTTATGAACTTTGAGCCTTAGGTTATGGATTTTGGAAGTGTTGCATGAAAGGGGTATGGCTTAGAAACCATTCTAGACAAGCACTAAGGTGGGTGTGAGATTTTGGTATGGTATTATGTGTATGCCTGGTGGCACACAAAAATAGGTATGCATGGGGTGGAAAATGATAGGCATTGATAAAGGTTGTTGGGTTTTGGTGAAACCCTGGCCTCTAGAATTAGAGAAAATGAGAAATATGAGTAAGTAAAAGTTTACCCATGATGGTTAGGTGATATTAATGATGAAAAGTAAGAATGATGATAGGAAATGGTCATGCATGTGTAAACCATTTGATGGCCTTAAGTCCAAAGTGCTTAATAATAAATGTGAGCACCTAGACCATGGTGTCTATGGTAAGACAATGAAATATAAGCAATATTAGAGTGTAAGTGGCATGAACTCTATGTAGTTAAACCAAAAGTGTTTAAATCTTGGTGGTTGAGATGGAAAGTAATTGTGTGTGGCATGTTGTGTAATGTAGAAAATGACCCTATCAATGAAGCGGGACCTTTGGACCACGTCGACTACTACTTCTCCTAAGGTAGGAGGGGGTAACATTCTCTAAATGCATGATTTCATCCATTGTTGAATTATGTACATTTTTGTATTGGTGTGATCCTTGTGTTATTTGGATGAACGATTGGATGTTATGTATGAATTGAATACATTTGGAAAGATTAGAATGGTATTGTGAATGTGTGAAATAAAAACTCTATGTGGAATGATTTACGGCTTGTGATTGTTTCCTTAAATGCCATAATTGTGATTTGTATGTACATGATGTATGACATCCATGGTGTGTGTGGAAGAAATTGATGAACCATGATTTCAACTAACAATTGATATGAATGAAATTCTATGATGTGTGATGATGGCGATTGATATGGATGTTGAAATCCACTAAGTAAGATATGGTAATGATGGATGTGGAGTGGTTCTTAGGATGCATAGTGTGAGAAATGCATTGATTTGGCATTTGCATCCATGGCATATCATACGCTATCTAAGTGGAATATTAGGGGTTCCACTAGGTGGGCCCAGTGGGAGGGTGACCTAGTGCATGGGTAAATTATGTTGTTCTCTAGTGATTCATTAGAATCATAAAGCTGTCTGTAGTTTAGTGATGAGGCACCCTACATGCCGGCCCCGATAGGTGGGCGACTCTGTGGTGAGCAAGTATCCTCATGGTTTCTAATGGGAAACGACTCTCTCGATGTGTGTTCGGGAAGGGCCCGTAGCACTTTGTGCCCACATTGTTGAATCCGCAAGTCACGGGGTGACTAATGCTACAAGGGGGCGATAGCGGTTTGGTACCAGTAAATGTTGTGATTATGCATGCAAAAGTTGAACTATAAGTACACATTTACTACTGCAGTAGGGGCATAGTAGCACACCTATGCCTACACATTTTATGATATCGTATTCATATAGTCGGATCCGCATTAATCATCGATTCATTCGTGCATATGCATTAGCCATAAGAGCATTTGCATATAGCCGGTGATATGTCGAGTATGTTGATTTGTGAGAAAATGAAAAATTGAAGGAGATTTTAGTATGGTGAACTAACTTAAGTGAATGGTTGTGATGATTAACAATAATGTTATTGATATGTTGAAACATGTGGTATATTCGTGATATGAGTTTGGAGAATACGTATGTACATATTATCATAATGTATGGATTAATTCATTTAGTTTATGTTACTCACCTCCTAGTTGCCATTTTGTAAAGGTTGATGTAGGTTTTTCTGGAAACCTAAGCCCTTTTTGGAGGTGGAGCATTTTGAAGGAAGGTAAATATGGAAATAGGAGTCTTGGGTCGTGGTCGGCAATATATATAAATTTTGGTGTTTATATGTGTTGTATAACGCTTGCACGTTTTGGTTGATAAGACTATTGAGTTGAATTGTGTGACCTTTTGAATAGGTCCTATGGGAAAATTACGACCAAAACACTTGTATGATATGCTTATATCGAATGAGTATTTTGGGAATTAAGTTGATTGATGATAAAAATGAAGCAATGATGTCAAACTTATCATGTAACGTCATATTCCAGAGTATCGATAATTGACCCATATAGAGTGTGCCAATAAGTTAAAATGTTCATGTGGGCCTTTATGTCACATTGGTTTGGTAGGTTAAGTTAAAATAGACATAAAATATAATCTTGTATGTGATGATCTAGGTTCAAAATTGATAGGTGGGACTTGGTGGAGCAAGTCCTAAATGGTTATAAAAAACTGTTAAAAATGATGGTTTGGACCAAATTGTCAATTAGGGTTAATTGTCCTCTCTTGAAATTTAAAAAACTTAAATTATTGGGTAAAAGCTGATAATCTCGCTCAGACGAGATGATTCGTGCCCAAGCGAGACTTGCGTGCATCTGTTGGGTGGTCTCCAGCCGTTTTTCGCTCAAGCGAGCTTGGCTTCGCTCGAGCGAGGGTCAAAGGAGTCTGTTCTGTGAATATCTCACTCAAGCGAGTAAACATGAAAGTGGTTTTGGACGTTTTTCGCTTAGGCGATGATGACTCGCCTGAGCGAAATAATTAGCAATTAGTTACTAGACAAAAACCGCCTGAGCGAGGATCACTCGCTCAAGCGAAGGGAATGAGTATTAGACACTGGTCAAATTTTGCTCAAGCGGTTATGGCCCGCTCTAGCGAATTGAAGGGTCTGATGGTGCTGAGTGATTCGCTCAAGCGAATCCTGTCTCGCCCAAGCGAGTTATGTTGATTTCGCTTAAGCGAATTATGGCTCGCTTAAGCGAATTGTGAAGATTTTGATTTCTTCACTTCCTTCATAATCTATGGGTCCTCTCTCATATCTTCATATATGGGACGAGGCTTATGCCCGGTATGTAACAGCCCCGGTTTTCCGTACTCAGATCCCGATGTAATCAAGATAATAATCAATAAAAAGGCGGGTAAATTTTTCGCGTTTGAAATGTTTCTAAACACCTCGATGATTACACCAAGACCCGAATCACAGAAAACCGAAAGCGTACGATTTAATAAGGTATAACTGGATCGATAGCTAACTTGCCCATAACGGTATACAAAATAATAGAGTTTACAGCGGAAGAAGAATGTGTATACCGGGCATATGCCTAGTCCCATCTATGAAGATATGAGAAAAGGCCTAAGCAATCATACAGTTTCATAGTATAAGCCTATTAGGCCACAATCGACTATGTGCTTGAATCATAATCATATATCATCAATCATAAGTAGTCTCTACGTGAGACATCCATCACCAGATAGTATAAATCTAATCATCACTTACATACTAAACTTATATTCACCATTCATAAATTCAAGGGATTATCTTATACATATCCAAATTCACTAAATCCTCAATATCATCACATACAATTTATTCTATATATTAAAGTTCACAATTGATGTCGGCCAAGGCACTTCCATTACCACTATTTACCTTCGCCAAAACTTCAATTCAAAGTTTCATCTCAACCCATGATAACTCTGCATCACAATGCTAAAAAGGAGACCACATGGGAGAGTGAGTTATACATTCAAAATGACGAATATAATATATTATGATTATGTGTACATGCATACAATCATCATGTGTGCTTTGCTATAAAATCATTAATTCATCATTCAATCATCATCACATTGATATAATAGGTATATAACCCTCATGAAACGTATTTCACAACATAAGCAAGCACAAGCACATACACAATCATATTGCCACTTATCAATAAGGGCATTTACAATCATTATCATCATCTTATTAATTCTTTATTCCATTCCTCCTCGCAAGGGGTCTTTCATCTCTCGTAGTCATCTCATCTCAAATGCCATGCACCAATGGCTAATGCACATGTCAACTGTTTAATAATGCATATACATGGATCCGATTTCATTTCATCAGGTGATCGCAACCACCATATCATTCATTCACATAGGTTTCCCGCCTCGCAAGGGGTACTCCCTCTAGCAGCCTCGCAAGGTGCTTTCTCATGATCGCAACCATGTTCAATAATTCATATTGGTTTCCCGCCTTGTAAGGGGTACTCCCGCCTCGTGATCGCAACCACGGGCATCATAGGAACTCGCAAGCCCTTTTTCATATCAAGTACCAAGTGATCACAACCACTGGCTTATCATCATACAACCCCGCCGGATGTCTCATTGTTATCGCAACCACATATCAATCATTTTATAATGGTTTCCCGTCTCGCAAGGGGTACTCCCTTCTCGTGATCGCAACCACGGAATATCATAGGAACTCGTAAGCCTTTTTTTCATCTCAAGTACAAAGTGATCGCAACTACAATGCTATGCCATGCCATGAATGCAAGATGCAATAATGCATATGCCAATCTTAACCTCGCAAGGATTTCTCACCCTCTCGATTAGGGGTATATTACATATTTAGTTTTATTATCATTAGCATACAAGTAATCAAAGGCCCCTCAAGGCACAACATTCATAATCACATCAAACCACGCATGGTAATCCGAAGGCATATCAAGCATCATAGCATTGAATCCACGCATGGAAATCAACAAGGCATGTTAAGAAATACACTTCAAGTTCATAGAATCATATACATGCCAATATAATTTGAATTACATATACAAGTTTACACTTGGATCAAACACAATGGCATTATAGTCATCAACAATAATAATCACCATGTAATTAAGGGTATGTTCAACAACAATATCCCTTTTCATTAGACACCATTAATCATTGTTCAATATAATGGCATCATCCACTCAAACATCATCGTCATTTTCCCTAATTCAATGATTTATAACAATTCATTTCCATATAATTGTCCCCTTATTAGTTTCATCTACACTCAAGGTGGGTCATATGACCACAACATTTACTTTCATTGTTATTCTTAATATATCAATAGAGGGGAAACATATATGTTTTCATAACCTAGCATAGGCATACACATACCTTGCCATGGCCTTAAGCCATTCCCCTATCACCACTAAGTCATACCACACATGTACCCCTAGTGAATTCTCTCGTTTTTACATACTAAAAGGGGTTTTAGGCAATAATGAGCCCATGATAAATTTCAACATTAAGACATGAGGAAAGCTTACTTTTAGTTTTAAAAATAGTGGGACATGTCACAAATATCACCTATTAGTCCCAATTTGATAACCATAAAAAGTTGGGTTCAAAAGCCTCTTAAATTTGAATTTTATGACGCAGTAGGTCTGGTGTTTTATGCCTAATGAGAGTTAGAAAACTCCAATTAATGTGAGACTAATTCTTACACCTCTGTAACATAATTATCTATAACTTTCATGAAGAAGTCGGAGGCCAAAAAGGTCATTAAGGTGCCCAAACGGGCCAAAAACAACAAAGAAAATAGACCAGTTGGAAAAACAGCACAGTAGTGGCCATAACAAGGCTCTGAATCGATTCAGGCTCATATGAATTGATTCAAGCGTCCTAAAATCTCAAAATATGACAAACAGAGGACCTTGAATCGATTCAAACTCGTATGAATCGATTCAAACTCCCCTGGAGCCTAAAATAGTGAAAACAGCACCTCTTGAATCGATTCAAAGGGTCTTGAATCGATTTAAGACAGCCCTGCTGCTGTTTTTATACAGAAACGCAAGATTTTTTAACTTCTAACCCTCCTAACTTTCTTGTATGAACTCCAAATGCTACAAAATTTTAACCCCAACAAATATACATCATTTGTGACGCGTGGCTACCGGCCTCACTCAAAAATTCTCAAAATTAAGGAACTTATGCGTATAAATGCATTTTACCCATTTAAGTCATTTTAATGCAACTCAAGGGTCATTTCTCAATGGAATTGACCCGTTCCAATTTCTACAAGTCATAAACTACACATAGAAGCTATTGGGACTATCCCACGCCATCAAAATCATGCGACACTTAAATTGACTCTATAAGTTCCTCAATTATGCATTATCTTTTAATCTTATCATTAATGTCACCATAATGGTTATCACATTCAATGCCAAACATCCACTTAATTTCTCAATTCACAAAACATATACTTCATCCCCTCAAGGATGGTTTATCAACCACATCATTCCCACCAAAAGATAGCTAACCATTCATCATCATCACATATACATATATATATATCATCATCAATAGTCAATAATTGTCATTCACATCATTCCACTATAAACATGGCAAGGCAAGCATGAGTGTCAAGACATACAATAATCATCAATTATATAACTCATGCAATTTGAATGTAAACTCCTCTTCTACCTCGAGAAAAGAACCGCAATCCAAGTGCTCCGGTTATTCCGCGTCATCATCCGGAACACAATCCTACCAACAAACATATATGTAGTCGTTCAATCATAAGCCATCACAAGGCTTTCATCATATCTCTTAAACAATCACAAACATCCCTTAAGGCTTGGTAACAAGTTCTAAATGTGTCAAAACACCTATTCACATACTTGTGTTAGGCTTCGGGAATTCCTTTCCCAAAACCAAGATTTTCTAAATCTCAAAAGGGCTAACCAACCCAACAACAACAATGTCACATCCTTACTAATATTACTCCCAATCACATATAAGTCATCATAGATCCTTTTAGCTTCTTTTAAGACCCTCATCAATCAACCACTAAGGCCTTATCAAATCACAATCTTATTCCATTTGTTTACCCTATCATAACCATCATGGTTTTGGTGTTCAAACTTATCATTATTCATTTAAAGGCCATACTTATCTATAGGTTCCCATACTAATGACTTTCAACCATCACCATTAACCACTTACCTCCATTAATGGCATCCCTCATCATCGACAAGTATCCTCCCAACATCGTCAACAATACCCATATTTTAAATATCATATATTTCCACTTAAAATCATTCCTCAAACCAACATTACATATTTTCCCCAAATTCTCAAGGCTATGGTTTTATCAAAACCCAACCAACATTATTAATATTCATCAACCATCATCAATGGCTACATTTCCTCATTAATATCATTCTCTCACATCATTAAACACACATTCTACTCACATTTTACATTTCCCCCCAATTCCTAGGGTTAGGGTTTCATTAAAAATCCAACAACCACCATAAATAATCATCATCTTCCACCACCAAACACCACATTTTTGTGTACCCCTCTACATCAACACAAAAACACATATTTATCACACCCCACCTTTGGGTCTTGCCTAAAAATGGTTCCTAATCCATAACCCTTGCATATTTTACACTCCCTCAACAAATAAACTCATAATCAATGGCATAAACTCAACAAAAATGGTAAGGAACTTACCCCAAACCAACAAACAAGCGAGCTTCCAAGAGAGGGAGGAGCCACACAAAAATAGGAAGAAGAGAGGAAAAGGAACTTCAAACTCCAAGCTTCCTTCAAGCTTCCTTGAGAACGAAAATAGAAGGGGAAAGAGCACAAAGCCTCCTCTAGGTTTTTGAGAAGAGAAAGAGATGAAGAAAGAGAGGAATAGGAAGGAATGAAGGAGAAGAAGAAATGAAATGTGTTTGCCAAGGGAGAAAAAAGGGCCAACGTGAGAAGTGAGAGGAGAATGAGAGATTAAGTTTTTAATTTTGCCCATCATTTAAATTTTCTCCGTTTTATAACTTACAGGATCTCTGTTCGGGCTCAATACTAAATCCAAAAATTATTCCGAAGACATATTCAGATTCCCAATAATATTCTTAATAGCCCTGACCAATGGCATCTCAATCGGAGATACTTGGTCCGACACCCATATTTTAACCGGGTAAAATTTTATCTCCTAAAATCTCAATAAATTATAAATATCCATAATAAATCCCAATTTAATTATTCTAATATTTTGGGACACTCATTAACTCATTTATAATTATTTACTATTTATTCCTCATATTTAATCATTTTTAGAAAATTTGGGATGTTACACGGTATACGAATCCTTTTCCGTTGTGACTCTGTTATATTGTATACAACTTGGGTTATTCATTATGGATCCAGTTTATTAAAATCTTTAAAAACCCTCACTTTTTGTTTTCTATGGTTCGGGTTTTGATGTAATTGTTGAAGGGTTAAACCTCTTTAAAAACACAAAAAATTTACTCACAATTTTATTTAATTAACTATCTTAATTACATCTGATCTGGGTTATGAAAATCAGGGTGTGACATAAATCATACTCCCATTTTACATAAAATACATATATAATCATAGTAAATAAGGATATTAAGTATAGAATTTCAATTTTATTTTATTTTTAAGTTACATATAATTTTTTAAATGTAAATATCATCAAAACTTTGAATTACGTATACATATAGTTTTTTAACAAATATAATATTTATTTTTAATTTTAACACAAAAATAAGTATAGTATTTCAATATTAAGATAATTCACTAAAATTACATATAATCTCGTAATGATTGTAAATCAAAAAGTTGCAATGCGGATACTATTTAATTATATTTTGAATCAAATACATATAATTATAGTAACCAAGAATATTAAGTATAGTGTTTTAAATTTTATTTTTGTTTTGAATTTTTAGTAAAATTTTGAATGTAAATATAACCAATTTGAATAAAATCAAAGTATAAGGTTTGAATAACTTTTATTATTATTATTTAGCGACGAATAAGAATATCCAACTTATAAGAGAAGAGATAATGAAATCAACATTAGATAACTCTAACAATCCATTAATGTAGCGGGTCAACTTTGCATATCATAACATGTTAGAGAGTTTCAATGAACCCAAATATTTTAAGGAGAGAGCTATTTCGACTCCTATATTGGAATTTGTTGAATTGGTAAATGACTTTATACTTTCTTTAGTTTCAGAAAGCGAAAAAGAATATTTAAGTTCTGATGTAACATGTGTATCAAATGGAGATTCCAAAATCAGGGGAGAGTAGTTTACAACTAAATTCCTAAAAGATATAAGCGTTTTGGTGTCCCTAACCATAAACTAAAATTAAAAGTTGACATTTCAATCATGCTTTTGAGGAACATTAATGACATTAGGTTAAAAGTTACTAATTTAAGAAATAATGTTATTGGTGTTATTGTGATTACAGGGTCACACATTAGAGATAAAATCTACATCTCAAGAATGTCTATGATTCCATTTGATTCAAGATTACCAGTTCAAATTCGAACGACGTCAATTTTCTATTTGTTTATGTTTTGTTATGACAATAAACAAGAGTTAGAGCCAATCTTTATCCCATGTTTGATTGTATCTTCTGAGACCTGTATTCACCCATGGATAATTGTATGTGCTATTTCAAGGGTAAGATAAAAAAATGATTGAAGTTTTTTGATTTTAACAATGAAGAAAATTGTAGCAACACAACAACAAATGTAGTCTTCTTAGAAGTATTTAGAAATGTTTGATTTTAACATTTTAGTTGGATAATACATACATATATCTTTATCTTCTTTTATTTATTTAATTATAATTCTTACTTTGTTTATTACTCTATTAATCAATACTATATTTCAAATTGCACTTTTGGTTTAAATTATTTTTACTTTTCTTATGATTTATAAAATTAAATTAATGTGAATTATGTAAAAAAATAGCAATTCAACCCGTGCAAGGCACAAGTATCATTACTAGTTGTTTTATAATATAGAGTAATTAAATAGGGCCGTATTTTATAGGATATTGACATATGATAAAATTATCTAAAATAGATTTCACAAAATTAAATTGTCTTATATATATATATATATAAAAAGTATCTTATGAGAAAGATTTTCTTATGTGAAAGTGAGAGAATCGAATCTAACCGTATAACCACACATGAATGATTGAGATTAAAAAATTTTCAAAATCATATGATCACTTAAAAAATAATATGATTTTTTTAAAAATCTTTCTATATGATATATCCTATATATACCATAGGGATTAGGACGTCTAATTTTGAAGAAAATGTAAAACGGGACTATTACCGTAAGGGATAAACCATTGAAAATGAGTAGCCGGGCACTTAAAATTGTTTCGGACTTTCAAACCGAACATTACACATGTTTGACAATTTAATCCACTTGCACATATAAGCAGCACAACAACCAAGTATATAAAATAGTTTTCTTTTCATATTTCCTATTCGGGTTTGAGCAATGAGGAACCAGAAAATTTGACAAGACAGGGTAAAATAATATCTCTTATTTATATACAATAACCTATCACTCTCTTAATATTATAAATTATAAATTTAGTGGGGCATGTGCCCTCATTCAAGTTAAGCAGGAACAATGTGACAAGCTCTTTCATCCACCCGGATATGATTGTCTTTGAAAAATGATAGTTATGGTTAACACTCAGAAAGTTCTATCAATCAAGATTTCACGAGGATACATTTCTTTTTACTCGATCTCAAGAACCTATATTATTAGTTGATCGTACATTCGGTAGTAGATGAGGATTAGTTTGATTACAACGTATCATTACATGATCAGTATCTTTTTCATATTAATGGTTTGATTGAGTCACTTTTGTTTTTTAGTTTTTAAAGATAATATTAATATACAATTTTAAAAACTTCATTTTTGACAACTAGATGAAAAGAAAATTGTTTAATAAATATGTTTTCAAAAATTTGATTATTATTTTTTGTTAATATTGTTAGGGAAAACCCAAAAACCTCAATATAGAAATCAAAGTATACAAATAAAGACATAAGATTTTGACTATGGTAAAGGTAAAGACAATGTAGTGACCGTGGAGGTTGAGGGTGGTAATGACACAAAAACAAAAACTCGAAACCATGGAAGAAGATGGAATATGAAATAAGAGTTATGGTGAGGGCGAAGAAGGAAGAGGTATATGACGATAACAATAAAGACCAAGGAGGTGACAACGGCAAAAACTTACGAGGATAGTAGAGGAAAAGAAATAAGAGTGATAATACTTTAGAGAGAAATGAGTAAAGATGAATTAAAGAACTAGTTTTTAGATTTTAAAAAAAGTTAAAATTAAAAACTAAAACTACAAAAGTTGTTATTATAGTTTAGTTTTAAAAAATAAAATACGAAACAATTTTAAAACAATTCCTATAAAATAGTTGATAAATAATTTTTAATTTTTAAATTAAAGAAATTAAAAACTGTTTTTCAAAAGAGGTATTAAACAAAGTCTGAGCTCTCCCCAAATTAAATCTCAATTCTAAATTATATTAATTAGTTTAAAAGATTTATGTCACATTGTTCCAGGTATAATTTAAAAATACATATTTCTCAGGACTGATTACTTATGCTATTCATTCGTATAATCAACTTGTATCTATCAAATTGTCGCTTTCGTAAACTGCATCCATTCATATTTTAAATAAACAAAGATTATAGAAGTTTCAATGGAGGCCTTTTCATAGCCTATTTAACGCGTCCAGGGACAAAGTCATAGCTCATGACGTTTGATTGCTAGAAGTCTAGAACTTAGAGTTCATAAAATGAAAAATAACCCTACACCTAATATGTTAAGTAACGTGTGTGTTAATTTAATTATAAAATAGGCCTTTTGAGCTTTGACTTTTCCTAAGGCCAAGTCATCTTTTGGATGCAATCATCTCACTTTCTTTTTTCCTTTCCTTTTGTTGGTCGATTGTGAATCCGTTCAGTAGTGCTTGTCAAGGAAAAAAATATTCGTTAGTATGTCGTTTTAGAAAAAACAAAAATATTATAAAAATATGCAGAAAAATAAAAAATATATTTGTATACTTAATTTTTAAAAAAAATATTTGAGGAATAAAATGTAATATTTAAAATTTTTTCCAGAAAATAATTACTATTTGAAGAACTATCCAAAATTGTTTTTTTAAAATTTTTCATTGTAAAAAAGGATGTGTGTTTTAAATTTTTTCAAAGAATAATAGAAAGCACAATATTCTATTTTTTTCAAAATATGAAAGAAAAACAAAAATAAAAATAAAAAAATTAGTTTTATTTGAATATATCTTTTAGTTTTTCAAACTAAAAAATTGATACAATGTCTGAACATATTTTCATAATTTTCATACTTTTACAGAAAATGAAAAATTTTAAAAATTTATTGAAAATTAAAAAATGTAAACTGGAGAAATGATGTCTCAACTAAACACACCCTAGTTGTATCATCCTGAATTTTAATTAATTGGAAAATTTTAGAAAACAATTAAGAATTTGGTTTAATTTAAATTATTAAATATTAGGATCTAAATTATTAGATTTAGTGTTTTTGATAAACTAAAATTTTTAGGATTGTATAAATTAATTAAATGAGTTTTGATAAATAGAAATTAAAATGAAAAAAACTAAATAAACAAAATTTAATTAATTAATTCATTTTCTTTTTATTTTTTTATTTTCTTCTTTTCTTCACATGTGTACCCACTTTTCTTTATTTTCTTCTTTTCCTCAGAAGTGTACCCTATTTTCCTTCTCTTAGTTTTGTGCTTCTTCTTTCTTCTCCAGCCACCATCTTGTTCTCCTCTTCACTATCAACCAAACTGTGCCTCTTCTTTATCCACTCCCTATCAATTTTGTTTTGATTCTTCATCAAGGTAAGGTTATGCATAGCTTAAATTTCCATTTTCTTTGTCTTTAACATTCATTAATTTCGGGTTTCTTTCTTCTCCCTCTAGCTTGGCCATGGCATCCATTAGAGAGAATGGTTGAAGGAAGAAGCTTGGAAAATCCTCAAATTCCATGTTCTAAGCCTCTAAGGTAATGACCCCAAGCTTATGCTATTTTAATGTCATTTTCAGCCATGGGAACCATAAACCCACTTTTCCATTTTTGTAGTCTTGCTTCGATGACTATTGGGAGGTACTTGGAAGTTGATTTCAAAGGTTGTAGGAAAGGGTTATAAGATTCTAAAACCATTTTGGCGCTCCAATGCAAATTATCTTAACTTTTGGTAAGTTGGAGCCTTTCAAAACTTAGCCGATTAAATGTTTAGCTTCGATTATTGCGTTTTATGGGCTTGTAGATTGTTAAAATATATTTAATTAATTTTTAGGAATTATTTGAATAAAGGTTGGTGTTTGGAGTTGAATTGGAATTAAAAATTAACTCGAAAAAGCCAGATATTATCGCCAAGAGGTACGTGTTGACATACGAGTGGGTTTATTTTTTGAGTAACGAATAGAAACTATTATATCGAGGCTAGAACTTTAATTTAAAAAGATTTAAATTGAAAAGTAGTGTCCGGAAATGATAAATTTGTAATGTATGTTTTATTCACTTGATAGTTGAACTATGATTAAGCTTGAGAATCAATGATTAATTGATAATATTACTATCGAGAAGTTATTGACTATGTCGTGTGGTGATACTATATACATTGAAGCATGATATGTTAGTTTATGTGTTGTTTGATAATTTATTGTTGGTAATAAAATGGTAATGGTGGTAATTATATTTAAATGTGATTTAATAGCTCCATGTATTCGATTTTTGTATATGTGAATTGATGAATGATGAATTTAGGAATATTAAGGTTAATGGAGCTAGGCTAAATTTGTCAAGTGTGATGCCCCAATTTCTCAGACCCGAATCTCGATGCAAGTATAATTAATAAGTGAAAATACGAATACATTTTTTAGTTTTAAGCTTATACACCGAACCCCTTGCATCACAGACTGAACCATAGGAAACCAAGTGCCATAATATGATATAATACAACAATAATTGAATCGGTGAAATGGAACCCCAAACATATATGCAACGAAGAATAAGATAGCACCGAAAAAAGGCATACACGGGGTATCCTTCCCTCCCCATATATGAGGATGTGAGAAAGGAACCAAGAGAGTACAAGTCCCACGTTAGATGTTATATGCAAACATGTGAATAAGTATGCACAAAGGAGCTAAGAAGCATAGGGATGAAACCCCTAAACAAGGAAGCATGTGACATCCCGGCACTGTTGAGGGTGGAGAGTAATTGCCGATGCATAGACACGGACAAGGAGAGGCTCCTGGCAGGCTTCCAGTGGGAGGGACACATGAACGAATTGAATACATACCAGAATGAGAGGGATCCAAAGATTGTATATGAATGGGACTATACAGTCGAGGATTCCTTAAAGGAATGAATTCGTACTACCTATACCAATAAATGCATTAGCCTTTTCGGTGGCCTATCATTTAAAGGACTCCAAAGTTAAGCGTGCTTAACTTGGAGTAATTCTGGGATGGGTGACCTCTTGGGAAGTTCTTGAGAAGTGTGTGAGTGAGGATAAAAGCACACTAGAAAGGTCTCATGTTGGTTTGTGGGGAGAGTCGATCATTCCTGAAAAGCGACCGGGGCGTTCCAGCTTTATAACACCCTCTCTTACACCTTAATAAATTCTAGAAAAATTTGTAAATTTTTTTTACTAAAGATATGATTGTTAAAAAGAAACTATCAGAATAAATTACATATATCATGATCTGTCCTGAACCGGGGTCTAGAGATCCGGTGTCAAGTCAATCATAAATAGTATGAAGATTCTGTGCATAAGACCGGATATATGAGTATCCGGTGTAAATATCCGTTGTCCTTGTATAAGGAGGGCGGATTGGGCGTTCTGGAGGTCCTTCGCACCGGCCTAACGCGTTGATGTGGGCGAAAGGTGGTGTCACCTACAAAGATTCTCCGACGCTCAAGTCAGTGATAATATTCCAAGTGAGCAATGTTTTTCAGAGAGTAATCATAAATAGATTTTGTCAAAAGATCCCTCCCCTCATTGATGAAGAGAGTTCATATACCTGATTGGCTCGAAATACAAGGACATATTAGTGGGGAACCACTAACCTCCAATAGCACTATATATTATTATTTTATTATGCACTTGCCAACATGATTGGGTCAAGTGGCTATTTTATATTGAGCGTAGAGTGTATAGACTAGAATCAGGGGACAAGTTAATCATTCCCGTGAGCAGACTTTGGCTCGTAGTGCAGGGAATTATTGATCGGTCCCTGTAGCAATGCCTTTTGTCTTTTGCATAGTGACGTGTGAGTTATCCAGTGTCATGGTGTTATCCTGGACAACCGGTATAGGGAGAGCACCTGATACGGAATTAGAGTCCGGATGTATACCGATGACACCGGTCACACACTGGCGAATTGACTAAGACGTTGAAATATATCTTGTAGGACGGATACCGGTATTGAGACCGGATCATATATCCCCTAGCTTGTGTGAGGGACTGAGTAGTTGTTCACATAAGCTATTCAACCTGCGAGAGGTCTGAATATCGGTATGCTTATGCGCATAATAGTTTCTTCACATGTACTATCATATTGCAAAGAACCGTTCTTTAATCGAAAGATCCGATGTCTTGATGTCGTCACAATGGATTCGGACAAAGATTTGCTGTATGAGAATTTCAAGAGTTTGTTGGAATTGAAGACTCTTGAAATTCGCGTAACGGCTGTAAAGCGTGAATTGCGTCGCATGATTAGACATTAAATGCTTCTAATCACGTGGGCGAGCAATTATTGCGTCTAAGATGGAAATCTCAGTAACCGTCGTTTAGGGCTTACTGGGCCTACAATTTTTGAAACTTCTGGGCCCAGCGGATAGGCCCTTCGTCGAATTGATATTGTTTTGGCGCGCATGAATTTGGAACGACGGTGTCGTTTCACTTGTGAACCAACGCGTTTAGTCGTGGACGACACAACCTCAAGAGTTGGTAACCGAACCCTTTCGTTTCCTATTAAAGAAACACTTAGTGGATTCTGGGTTCCACTCGTTTCTGATTTCTTAGCAAAACTCTGCAAAAATTTTGCAAGGACGTTCGTCGCTTGTTCTACGAAGCTTTTCTCAGTTTTCATCCTCCTCATCATCTGAGGTATCTATTTTTCTTTCCCCTGTTATTTTCATCTTCTTTTGCCCTGCTGTTTCTGTTCGAAAAGAATGTACTTTATTTAGGGAAAGATTAATTTCTCGCAACCCTAATTGTCATGAGGGAAGAATCCTTGTGATTCTTTCGAGGGCTGAGTCATGTCGCTCAGAAAGGGGATCTTACTCACTATGGAAAGTGACTTTTCCCTTCTCAGAGTCGTCCTCTGATTGTAGTCGCTCTGAAAAGTGAAATGAGTAATGATTATCACCTTTCTGACGATATGAATTTTTATCGTAGATAAGAGATTTCGGTCTAGGCGACCCAAATGGCGACTGGAGAAGGAACCTCCGGAGATCACGCCGTTCTGAAGACAGCAGAAGGTCTCTACAGCGTTGCTGTCTCTAGGCTGAATTGGGAAGAACTTCAGGCTAAGTGGCCTTTCTGTTGGGTTGCTGATGAGTTTAAGAACTTGGTTTCCCGTCATGCAAATGAGGATGGATCTCGAATTCAACCAAGATTCACACTTCATGCAGAGGAAGAAATGAAAAAGTGGTTCAGGGTGTTTGCACCACTCCCTACAGAACGGATATGCCACGTCGTGCCAAATGACCGTTCTGTATACATGCATGATTTCGTATTTCATTACCTCGGAGTTCATTTTCCCTTATCCGAGCTTCAGATGGGTGTGTTAAAGTTCTTAAATTGCGTACCCTCTCAACTTCATCCCAACGGTTGGGGCCTCATCCGTGCTTTAGAGGTTCTGGGCGATTATTTCAACTTTACACCCACTGTAGCGATGCTATTCTATTACACTCAAGTAGTTCGGAGGGCTAACAAGCAGGGCGGTGTTGGTCTAGTAACACTCTGGACCCTATGTTCCTTTGTGAACTTCGAATCCTACACCGATTCGGCTAAAGTTGATGGAAAATCATTCAAATCCTACTTTACCCGGATATCTGTTAAGAAGAAGAAACCCGTCTTTTGGAGGGATGAAAAGGGTCTTAATAAATTTCCTCTGAGCTGGACTCATAAGCATTTTCTTTTAAACTCCCAAGCATATTATGCTGATCAATCCGAGCTATCCCCCGAATCGTCGAAAGTGTTGTTTGCACTTGAAGCACACACTATACGTTCCAAAGTATTTTCGTGTAGGCGTCTTTTAAGTAGTTCAAGCGGAGTCCGGGACGAATATCTACGTAATTCTCATTTTATTTCTCTTTTTCTCCTTTGTCAAATGTGTCGAGTATCTCGTAGTTGCTAATATCTTGTGTTTGTGCATACAGGTGAAATAGAGCAGGCATCTCCGAAGATGAATAAATTGAAGGGGTTTAAAACGGCAGGTAAATCCGTAGCTCGTGAGAATGAAATTCAGGCTAAGACTTCTGTAAAGGATCATCCTGAATTGATTATTCTGACCTCGAATGTAGAAGGGGAGATTCCGCTGGTCGAGGGCGGCTCAACTGGTGTTGGCGCAACTACGGGTAGGCCCCAAATAACCGAGAGGAGGAGAAAGATCAAGAATGATTCTTCCGGAGGACCGTCGAAGAAACATAAACCTTCGAGGAGTCCAAAAAGGGGAAGGGCTTCAGAAGGTAAAGCTGTAGAGATTTCGGATGCAGCTGATGTTTCTTCCGGACTCCATAAGGGCATTCCTGCCGGGGTTTCTGGATCTAGTCCGATCTCCTACCCAACAACTTCATTCCTTACCCCCTTCCTCTCATATTGGGGAACTACTCCAGCGATTCTTCCTCAGCCGCTGTATGAACTCCGGCCCACACTTAAAACTAAAGAAATCAAGGAAGCGTGTGAGGCCGAAAAATGGCAGTTAGCAGAACTGACTGGGATGCTTCACTCGTTCAGTTTGTTAGCTGACGACGTTGACAAGGTTGATGAGCTGACTGATAAAATAGAACAGCTCAACCTCTCGTCGGGGAAGGACAAAGCCACTCTAAGATTAATGGAAGACCGCCTTGCCAAGTCCAAAGAGTTTGGAGATATTATGAACAAGGAGAACCTTAAGCTTAAAGGCATGCTCAAAGACTTGGAGGATAAATTGGCAGAGAGGGAGGAAATGCTTGATAAATCAAAGGAAGAACTCCGTAGCAGCCAGGCTAAGCAAGTTGAGCTCGAAGATAAAAGTAAAGCTGCTGCGAAGGATTACTTTAAACAAGCCGAGGAGTGGTCCCAAAAGGAGAAGAAGTTCTTCCTTGAGATCGAGGGACTGAAGGCTGGGAGCACGGAATCTGAAGGATCGAGTGGGGAACTATCGAGGTTGCGGGAAGAATTGGCTGTAGCAAAAGCTGAGAAGCAAGAAGCTATTGATATATGCACTCAAGCGGTTGAAGAATCCTTCGGCCTGGCTATACGCCAAGTTTTCTACCGCAACCCCACTGCGAAACTTAGCCTCTATGGTATGGATCTGTTCTATGAATTCCATGGAGGAAGGTTAGTCACAGTGGTTGATGGTCGACACGAAGATCCTCCGAAGTCCTTGTACGGTTTGCCTCCCCTTCTTGAGGGTCAAAGTATGGGACTGGATTTCGTCTTTCCTACGTCTGAGGTTGCCTCATCTACAGAAGGTACTAAAGCTCCTGAGGGGAAGACTCCTGAGGAAATCCCAAAGGAAGGGACACAAGAGCTTGGAGCAGGGGAAGCGTAGAAAGAGGCTGAAGAGCAAATTCCCCCTCCGTAGTTTTGTTTTTGCTTATATGTAAAGTTGTGTACCGGGATTAACTCCGGTTTTGAACCGTTACATGTAATTTTGTGTTTTTGTTTTCCTTCTCAATGAATGAATGAAATTCTATTCAGATATTTGTCTTGGATGTATATATCGTCTCAATACCTGATAGTTCGTTTTGTATGACTAACTGTTGAGGTCGAATCGAAATAATTACCTTAGAAAATTAGGTAATTTTAGAACAGAAAGACATATACATGAATACTGTCCCCAAGTATAGGCGTGTTAAGGAATAGGTACCTGTTGTAGGGCTTCATCCTTAATTCTTTTGGGGAGAAAAAGAGTCGATCCGTTGTTCACAGAAGCGGTATCACAAGACGGATGACTAATATTAATTTCTGTGATTCTCACAGGACGGTCCACAGAGTAAACCCGTTGTTTAATGTGAGAGTATTGTTCTGAGCTCAGGGAACTGCACAGATACACAAAGGTGATGGTTGATTGATGGGAATTTGTTCACGCCAGAAGTTACATCGTCGAATCACGGATTAGGTAATTGAGATCATCCGTCCTGGGAACATATGTTACGCCAAGAGTTACATCATCGAATCACAGATTAGGTGATTGAGATCATCCGTCCTGGGAATATATGTTACGCCAAGAGTTACATCATCGAATCACAGAATAGGTGATTGAGATCATCCGTCCTGGGAACATTTACTTCTCAATCGTACGGATTGAGTCTTCAATTTCATATCCGAATCCGAGTGTGGATTCATATTCAAAAGTTAATCCGGTATCGAAATAAGATTATCACTCTACTATCCCCCTAGCTTATGTGAGGGATTAGTAGATTTGCTCATATAAGCTGCATCGATTGTGATATGTCTGGATACCAGTTCGTCTGTTAGAGGAGTATTTATCTAACACATGGTAGATTTTGAAATTGTACTGTCGTGTAAATGTCCGTTCTTAGAAAAAGAATCCGTTGTGATGGAACTCTTTAGGACGGATTATGGACAGATTCTCTGCGAGAATCCCAAAGGTGTTTGGAACTCGCGACCTTTGGTATTCGAGCAACAGTTTTAATATCTCCCATGATTGGACATTTAATGCCATTAATCACGTGGGTGAGCCATTATTGCGTTAAATGCGCATGTCTTTATAACCGTCACACGGGAGCTTGGTGGGCCTAAAATTTGAATTTAATAGGCCCATTTAGAAGGCCCTGTAATAAATTGATGGCATTTTTACGCCTTTGGATTTAAAACGACTATTTAATCCACCAAAAGGGAGAGTCGTTTGAGAGTAAACGACAGGTTGTTTGAGTCGGTATTTGAGACTCTTCATGCCCTGAAAAAATACATATTTTGAAATTTCAGAAATCACTTCATCTTGCTTCCCTGACGAACCTCTGCAAAAAATTTCGAGAAGACATTCCTGTTTGCCCCTATGAATTTTGATTCACTATCCTCCTTCATTCCTAGGTAACCCTTCTCCTTCGTCTTTTCGTGTCTTCTTTTAGTTTCTCTGAATGTTTAGGAGAGGTTTTAGTTCGGGCCGTGTTAACCCTAGGGGAAGAGGAGGAAGGGTCTTAACTCGAAACCCCTCAAGTCATGGTGGGAGGATCCCTGTGATCTTCCAATCAAAGCCACCTTATTCAGAGAGGGAGGCGTCACCGTATCCAAGGCGAAGGGTGATAATACCCTCTTCAGAATCCTCCTCTAGTGAGAGTGCTGAGAGTGCTGATTTATACCTCTCTGATGATGTGGATTTTTACCGCAGTGTAAAAGCTTTTAAGATGGCAATAAAGAAGACAACCGGAGGAAGAACTTCTGGTGATGAAACACCCTCTCAACGGTACATCATAAAGACAGCTTCCGGATTGTGCAATGTAGTTGCACACCGGATTGATTGGGTGAAGTTCCAATGGAAACGTCCATTCAGCTGGGTGGCTGAGGAATTTCGTGATACACCTTCCATTCATGCTCGGGAGGACGGAGCAGAGTTGGAACCGCGCTTTACTGTTTTCAAGAAGGAAAAGCATAGGGGGCGTTTTATGGTGTTGGCTCCACTTCCAACAGAATGGATATGTCATACACCGGATGAAAGGTCCATATATATGTATGACTTCCTATTTCTGAATCTAGGTGTGCGCCTCCCTTTCACAAAATTTTAGATGGGGGTTCTGAGGTTTTTGGACTGCGCCCCTTTACAACTTCACCCCAACGGATGGGGATTGATCCGTTCTCTTGAAGTGCTTGGGGAGCACTTCAATTTCACGCCAACGGTGGCTATGCTTTTTTATTTCTCACAAGTAGTCCGTCGTGCAAATAAAGAGAAGGGAGGAGTAAGTTTGATAACCCTCTGGACTCTCTCCAAGATCATCAACTTTGAGTCCTACACTGACTCCGCCAAAGTTGATGGTCGTTCCTTCAAATCTTATTTCACCAAGATCAGCGTTAGGCCTGAAGATCCAATTTTTTGGTTAAATGAAGATGGGATTCAAAAATTTCCTGTTGCCTGGATGCATGAACATTTTTTGTTAACCTCCCAGGCCTATTATACTGATGAAGATGAATTGAGCCCAACTTCGATCTCTGTTCTTTCTACTCTTCAATCATACACTGCCTCGCACAAATTTTTCTCCTGCAGGCGTTTGCTAGGGTCAAAGTCCACCCACGAGGAATATTTGCGTAATTTTTCTGTCATTTTTCATGTTCTCTCATATTATACCTCGAAATCTTTGATCTCTAATTGTGTTATTTGATTTTGCAGTTGAAATCGAGGCTAAGTCATCAGAGATGAACAAGTTGAAAGGGCTCAAAGCTAGAGAGAACTCTGTTACAGCTGAGAATGACATTTAGGCAAAACGGAATTCTAAGAAGGCTACTGCTGAGACCATAACACTCACCTTGTCTGCTGGTGACGATATTCCCTTGCTGGAGGGCGGATCTGATAAATCGACCTCTGATGTTGTGGTTAAGAAGGGCGGAGAGAAAAGGAAGAAGGCAAAAAATGATTCCTCCAAGACCTCGGAGCCTGAACCTTCTCCCAAAAAACCAAAAATTTCCAAAGGGGTTGCTAATCCGGAGGCTTCTAAGGGAAAGAAAGTAGAAGGGCTTACTCCGGATGCCCCAGGTAGTGTGATTACCTTCGGTGCAAAACCAATAACTTCCTATTTTGTGCCCAAAGTTCCTTGCCCCCCTGATGGCAGTTCCGGTCTCGCCCAATACCTTATGTATGAGGGTCCTGTGCCTGAATGCATTCCTGAGTCCCCATACAAGCTGAAGACTCCATTAGAAAGCGAAGAAGTAACCAAAGCTTGCGATGCCGGACAGAGGCATTTGGCAGAATTGTCCGGTCTTTTGAAGTCGGTTCGCAAGCTTTTAGAAGATAATGAAAAGCTTAGTAAATTGGTTGGCAAGGTTAATGACCTTAACGTTGCTGCAGCTAGGGATAAGGCAAGTATCCTCCAACTGGAGAATAGATTAGAGGCTTCCAAAGAGGAAGGGTATAAAAAGGACGAGGAAATTGCCAGTCTGAAATATCTTGTTAAGGAGCTGGAGGTCCAGATACTTGATCAGAAGAAAACCAATTCCGACCTCCATGCTAGCCTTTGTACAGAGAAGGAGCATTCGGCTAAATTATCGGAAGAATTGAAGGACGCCAAGGTCGTTTACGCCCAAGGAGCAGAAGACTGGTCACGTAAGGAGAAGGAGTTACTTTTAAAGTTGGCGGGTTCAACTGACGAAGTCAAAACTTTGAAAGCAGATTTGGATGAGGCTGTAGATATGTGTGACCAAGCAGTCAAGGAATCTTTCGGGCTGGTTGTTCATCAAGTTCAATACCGGAATCCCAAAGTGTAACTTAATCTGAACGGTATTGATCCGTTCTATGAGTTTCACCAAGGGAAACTGGTGGTCGTTGTTAATAATCGTCAGGAGGATCCGCTAACACCCCGTACAAGTTTACTCCTCTACCTGAAGGTCAGTCAATGAAACCTTCTCTCCTGAAGCCTATAAGCGAAGGGACAAGCTCTGGTGCTAATGTAAGTAAGGCTACAGGTGATGAGGGAGGCAAAGCCGGAGGTAAAGGCAAAGGGAAGGAAGGAGAGACAAGTTAAAAGAAATAGTGTCCTCCTTGTCTTAGTTTTTATTGATTCAAATCTGCTGTGTTCCGGGATCAGCTTCGGATTACTGAATGAATTCCTTCGTGTAATTTAGCATTTGATCAATAAAAGAACAATTTGCCTTTATATGTTTGTCAGTTGAAAACAGCTTCGATAGTGAAGAACGGATATTAACATATAACCTTCACTTCGGATTTGAACATGCAGGATGAAGAACGGATAGGGACATAACTATCGTTCTCATGTATGGGCACTTTGGTAGCTAAAGGCTTGGTTTGACAGAAAAGATAGAGTATCTTCTGTCAAGTATGGATAATTTGGTGTGATAAAGTCATTTTCTGGAATCACACGTTTGGTATACAAGCCTGGTAAAAAGTGTACCTTGCTCCTTGAAGATCAGGCCTTTTGGTTGTAAGTACCATAATGGGGATCGCCATTGTGAGGGAACATGCTCTTGTCATGAGAACGGCTTGCAATGTTAATCTTGAGGGGAAGTGATTGTGAGAATGTTTCACTAAGAGTTCATCCCTCGAAGTATTCGTTAGGCTGTTGATACTGTCCCCCAGTATTGTTGGATGATCAGTTCTGAGTGAATATTTGATTGTACAAATTCCGAGTGAAACTTCCGAGTGGAAGTTCTTCTGAGTGAGAATTTCCTAGTGAAAATTCTGCTGAATGAAGATTTCCGAGTGGAATTTTTGCTGAGTGAAGATTTTTAGTCGCATTCGGTTTTATTGTACTCATTACACTCGGAGTTCAATTCTGCCATGGAAGACGTCCGATTTCCACGTGATGTATCACCAAGTGAATAATCTCCTAATGGGAAATCACCGAGTGAATTATTTTCTGACTCGGGGAACGGATGAGAAAAACTCTGAGTGAAATATTTTCGATTCCCGTTTGATGTTAAGCCGGGTGGAAGTTTTCCGAACAGGAGATCACCGAATGAGGGATTTCCGAACGGGAAGTCAGCGAGTGACTTATCTCTGACTTTTGTGTTGCACGCACTGACTGGAGAATTTCCGAATGAAATGCTTCGGATGAAAATGTCTGAGAGGCATACCCGAGTGTGATACTCTAGGGTAAGATTCCACCGAGTAAAATTTCTCCGATTGCTGCCCGGTATGGTACCGAATGGAGAATTTTCGAATACTTCGGGTGAATATGCTTCAGATAAGGGCATACCTGAATGAATTATTCTTGAGTCGGAATTCATGAGTCGGGCTTCGAATAAATAATGCCGACTGGAGAATTGATGACCCGAACTTATTGTGTTTGGAGTTCGGTTCGATCCTACCATCCAAAATTCTGATCGGGGTTCGGTTTTGATCCTACAGCCCATGTCGTATTTGGCGTTCGGTTTGATCCTACTAGCCATTCTTTAGTCGGTCTTTGGTTTTACCCATTGACGATTCTTCACCGACGTTCGGCCAGACCTACTAGTCGTACTCGGGGTTCAGTTTAATCCTACAATCCGAGCCTTCAACACGGGGTTCAGATAAGGGCTAATCCTGAACCTACTGCGCCCGTTACTCGGGGTTCCGTGTGGTTTTGGACAAGAACCAGCTTACTGCGCCCAAGCCTTCAATACGGTGTTGGATTTTACTCATTTACCGTTCTTCGAATGGGGTTCGGTGCAATCCTACAACCTATTTCCTGAGGTTCGGTTAAATCCTACAACCCAGGTCTTCACCGGTGTTCAGCCAAACTTACTGACCGTACCCAGAGTTTGGTTTAATCCTACAATCTGGGCCTTCAAAAGGGGTTCGGTACAGCCTTGTGAAAAAGGTCTGATCCTACTGCACCCTTTTCCTGGGATTCGGTATGATCCTTGCAAGAGGACCAATCCTACTACGCCCAGGTCTTCAATTGTTCACACATATTCGAGGAGTTACATCGTCAACTACATAATTGGTAGTTGAGATCATCCGTCCTGAATATGTTTGTGCACGCCGGATAGACTGAAAATGACAGCATAAGAAAAACTTGAAGGAGTTAAGTTGATATGTGAGATGCTTATTGAGTAAAAATAAGAATTACTATAAAAGCTAGCTAGGATCATAATATTGGTTTCTCCGTCGAACACTCTCAAGTGAGGAGAAAAGAGTGCAGGTTGCTCCAGCAGCTAGCAGTAATAAATGCGCAAGTTCTGGGTATTCCATTTGTTTCGGATCGGTGTGCCATCAAGGTTTTCAAGGCGGTAAGAGCCTTTACCAGCGACCTCGGATACCCTGTAAGGGCCCTTCCAGTTCGGGGCTAATTTGCCTTGATGAGCAAATTTGTTTCCCACACTTGCTTTCCTCAAAACCAAATCCCCGATGTTGAAAGTCCTTGATTGGACTCGTTTATTGTATCGAAGGGCAGTTTTGGCTTTGATGGCTTGATCTCTAATGAATGCAACCTCTCTGAGTTCTTGTATGACATCCATTTTTGATGCCAAATTAGCGTCGTTGCTTTCTTCAGAGAAATACTTGACCCTAGTAGAAGCAATTTGCAGTTCTACAGGTATCATTGCCTCCACCCCGTAGGTCAGGCGATACGGGGATTCATTGGTGGAAGAATGAGGCATTGTTCGATATGCCCAGAGGACGTGACACAACTGATCTGTCCATCCGCCCTTGGCCTCGCCTAGACGTTTCTTTAGTCCTTTCAGCACCTCCCTGTTGGCCACTTCGGCTTGGCCGTTGGTTTGGGGATGTTCGACGGAGGAAAAAATCTGGATTATTCCTAACCCTTCAAGCAAATCTGTAAATTTCCTGTCCGTGAATTGGGTGCCATTGTCTGTGACAACCCGTGCTGGGATTCCGAATCGTGTTATGATATTTTCATACATAAAACGACGAGTTCGGGCTGAAGTAATATGGACCACCGGCTCTGCTTCAATCCACTTAGTGAAATAATCGAACCCTACAATGAGATATTTGATGCCCCCAAGAACAGTTGGGAAAGGACCCAATATATCCAATCCCTATTGGTAGAACGGCCACGGGACAGCGGATGTGAAGAGTTCTTCCGCCGGTGTGTGGTGAAGATTAGAGAATTTTTGGCAGGCATCGCATTTCTTGACAAAGTCAATGGAATCCTGCTTCATTGTAGGCCACCAGTACCCCGCCCTGAGGATTTTTCTCATCAGACTTCTTCCTCCGGCGTGGTGCACACATTGTCCTTCGTGCACTTCTTCCATCACTCCTTGTACCTCATCTTCTTTTAGACAGATTAAGTAAGGTACTGAAAGTGCCCTTCTGTAAAGGTTGCCATCGATCATAGTAAAGTATGGCAATTCTCTTCTTATTCTTTTCTTTTCTTTCTCATCAGTGGGCAACTGCCCATCGGCCAAATAACGGATGTAGGGAGCCATCCATGTGTCACCGTAAAGGGAATTGGTCATTATGGCGTTTAGAGAAGGGAAAAGAGGAATGCTGGGCGATGTCAGAGTGCTTTGGACCAATGTTGTGGTGCTACCAGGTCGTTTGGTGCTTGCTAGCCTGGAGAGTATATCCGCTCTTGTATTATCTTCGCGTGGAACGTGCTTAAATTCCATCTTTGAGAATTTTTCTCTCAACTCATTGACGCAGTTTAAGTATAATTGGAGTTGAGGCTCACGGGCTTGATAATCTCCCAAGATCTGTGAAATCACAAGCTGTGAGTCACTGCAGAGCGTTGCCTCGGAGGCTCCGATGTCAATCGCAGCTCGTAGTCCGGCCAAGCAAGCTTCGTATTCAGCTTGGTTGTTGGAAGTTTTGAAATTAAAACGGAGGGAGATCTCCAAGTGTACTCCATCGTCACTTTCAAGAACTACCCCTGCACCAGAGCCCTTCTGATTTGATGAACCATCAACGTAGATGGTACAATGAATGCGAGGTGTAGCTGGATCTATCCCTGTCATTTCCATAATAAAATCTGCCAGGACCTGAGCTTTAATAGCGCCTCGAGGTTCATAGGATACATCAAACTCTGAGAGTTCAATGGACCACTTGATCATCCTACCAGCGAGGTCAGGTTTGATTAACACAGAGCGGAGTGGAAGGTCCGTTCTTACCAAGATTGGATGTGTGTGAAAGTACGGTCGTAGCCGTCTAGAGGCCCAAACAACAGCGAGGGCGGCCTTTTCAATTTTTTGATACCGGATCTCAGCACCTTGTAAGGTTTTGCTGGTGAAATAGACCGGTCTTTGTCCATCAGGAGTTTCCTTTACTAAGGCTACGCCCAAAGCTTCATCTGAAATAGCCAAGTATAGGATGAGCGTGTCCTCGGGGTCAGGCTTTGCTAGAATAGGAGGTTTGGACAACACCTCTTTAAGCTCTTGAAATGCTTGCTCTTGTTCCTGTTCCTATTCGAATTTCTTGGACTTTTTCAGCACTTTATACAAAGGAAGTGACCTGTGAGCCATCTTTGGCATAAACCGTGCCAAGGCTGCTACTTTGCCATTCAGGGATTGGACTTCCCTCAGATTTTTAGGGCTTTGCATGTTAAGAATCGTTTGGCATTTCCCTGGATTGGCCTCAATACCGCGTTGAGTCAACATGAAACCCAAAAACTTCCCAGCTGGGACAGCGAAGGTGCATTTCAATGGGTTTAACCTCATGTTAAATTCTCTCAAGCGGGTAAACACTTGGCGTAGGTCGTCAATATGATCACCTCCAACCGGTGTTTTGGCTATGATGTCGTCGATGTACACTTCGACAAGCTTGGTGTGCATGCCCTCAAACACCTTGTTGATCATGCGCTGGTATGTGGCCCCAGTATTTTTCAGGCCAAAGGGCATAACTGTGTAGCAAAAGACACCACGATTATTTACGAAAGCTGTCTTTTCCTGATCCTCTTCACACATCGGAATTTGGTTGTAACCTGAATACGTGTCCATAAAGCTCAGGTATTGATAACCAGAGGAATCATCTACCATCTGATCTATATTGGGAAGAGGATAAGGATCCTTCGGACAGCAACGGTTAAGGTCCACATAGTCAATGCACATTCTCCATTTGCCATTGGCTTTCCGGACCATTACTACATTAGAGAGCCAAGAGGAATAACGGATTTCCCTGATAAATCCGGCCTTCAGCAATTCCTCAGTTTGTTGGCAAGCTGCTTTCTGCTTCTCTGGTCCTAATCTTCTCTTCTTTTGGGTAACCGGTCTCGTCTCTGGGTAGACGGACAATTTATGACAACAGAAAGCAGGGTCTATACCAGGCATATCGGCTGCGGTCCAAGCAAAAAGGTCTTTGAACTCCTGTAGGAGCATCAATAGTCGCTGCTTCATTTCTGTATCTAGCTTGTCATTAATATGGGTGACCTTTTTTGGAGAATCTCCCAAAATGATGTCCCTGGAACTTCCATCCGGTGTAGGCTTGGATGGGTTGGACGGATCAATGTGCAAATCCGCCCTAGGGTCTAAGTCGACAAGGCTCACAGAACCAGCAACTGCTCCAGAATCATTGAGTTTCCTCTTTTTGTTGGATGCTTCCAACTTTGTCATATTCAGGCTCAGGTTGTAGCAATACCTGGCCATCTCCTGGTCACCTCGGATGGATGAGACAGCATTGTCTTTATCAATGAACTTGATAAGGAGGTGTGGAGTTGATACGACTTCCTCCATAGCATTCAGGGTGGGGCGTCCTATGATGCCGTTGAATGGTGACTCGACATCGATTACCAGCACTCGGGATTTAACCGTTCTGGCTCCTGGCTCGCCTTCAAAAGAGATAAGGGTGTCAAGGTATCCCTTGGTTAGTTGATTTGCACCATTGAAAGCTGTTAGTTCCTGTGTGTAAGGCTGTAAGTCTGAGTCATTAAAACCCATCTTTTTAAAGCAATTATAAAAAATAACATCACAGGAACTTCCCTTGTCAACAAGGATTCTTCGGACGTCCTTGTTGGCTATGACTGCAACGATGACTACAGCATCATCTCCACCAGGAACGGTAGGGCCAAAATCCTCATCAGAGAATGAAATTATTGGAGCTTCAACCCCTCCTCTGTAAGGATGATTGTCTTTAACCTTTCCTTGTATAGACAGAATCATTCTATGATGATTCTTCCGGGCTGTAATTGAAACTCCTCCCCCAGCGAACCCTCCAGCGATCATATCAATGACTTCACGCCGGCCTTGACGCTGTTGTTGAGGTATGTTATCTCTATGTGTTGTTTCATCAGTCATTACACCTTTTTGTTTCTCCATAGCAGAGAATTTTCTAACCGGATTACGGTTATCGTCATCCCCGTCGTCTGGATCTCTTTCTCTTTTCTCATTCCGATCTACCCTGTCAAAGGATTTTTCTTTGAACAGGTATTGCTTTAATTTTCCTTCTCTAATTCGCGTTTTAACTGCGTTCTTTAGAGCTTGGCATTTATTAGTGGAATGACCATTTTGTTCATGAAAATCACAATACTTACAGGGGTTCCCTAGTCTCTTCATAGGGGCTGGCCTTCTAATGCCATAGATGCTAAAAGCTGGCCATCCGACCTCTCTCAAAATCTGAGATGGCTTGGCTGATAGAGGTGCATAATGGTTGAAGGAATTAACACGCCTTTCTCGAGGTCGAGGAGAGGGGTTATTAGCTTTGTGATTGGTGAATGACCTCTCCATGCGTTCTGACCTCGTTTTCTCCTTACCCTTTTGGGGTTGGGAATGTGGTGTTGGTGGCTTTTTCTTTGCAGCCATAGCTTCTAGGTGCATCTCTATACTTACGTACTTTGAGGCCTTTTTCCTGAACTCCTCAAATGTTAATGGTGGGCTCTTTGCTAATGAGAGAGCAAAAGCTGATCCTGGCTGCAACGCCTCGATAACGATATGCAGCTTAATGGACTCTGTGAGGTTAGGAACCAGGGATGCTTCCTTGTAGAACCTCTTCAGGAAATCCTTTAAGCCTTCGTTTTCGCCTTGCTTAATTTGAGCCAAAGTATGAGATGTCCTGGGCACATCTCTAGAGATGACAAAGTGAGTTTCAAAAGTAGCTGCCATTTCAGCCCAAGAATCTATAGATCCAGAAGGTAGACCTTTAAACCAACCGAGGGCCTCTTCTGATAATGTCCGTGGGAACATTCGACACATCACATCTTTATCAGCCCCTAAGTACATGGCTTCAAATACGTAAGCATCAAGATGCTTAGTAGGATCAGTTTCGCCATTATACTTTCCAATGGAGAGTGGCTGAGTGGTTTGAAGATGTTTGGGGATGTGGATGCTCATAAGCCTCCTTGAAAAAAGAACTTTGAGTTTGTAAGTTATCGGGGGTGCTGTAGTTAGCTTCCTCTTCCCTCGAGTAGCTTTATCATCAGAAACGTGGGTCTGTCCTCTTCCCTCAAACGTGGGGATGTTTGAGTATTGGAGAGTTGTGGATTTTTCCCCGTCGGTTGTATGGTGTGTCCCACCAGTTTGGGATGTTGATTTCTCTCCCAAGTTCTATCTTTCGCGTTTTAATTCTACTAACTCCTCCATCAATTTCCGTATCATCTCATCTCTTAGATCGGGTGCAGATACTTGCACCATTCTTCTTGAACTTTCGACAGGTGACTCAAAAACCAAACGTCTGTTCGTTGGTTGTTCTTGGGCCGTCACATCTTCTACATGCCCATCAGATATGTTTCTTCTGTTGCCTTCCATGACGCAAGGTCAGACTCTATAAACGAGAGGTGGGAATAACTTTATCGGGTCCCACTGGGCGTGCCAATGATCTGTCCTGAACCGGGGTCTAGAGATCCGGTGTCAAGTCAATCATAAATAGTAGAAGATTCTGTGCAGAAGACCGGATATATGAGTATCCGGTGTAAATATTCGTTGTCCTTGTATAAGGAGGGCGGATTGGGCGTTCTGGAGGTCCTTCGCACCGGCCTAACACGTTGATGTGGGCGAAAGGTGTTGTCACCTGCAAAGATTCTCCGACGCTCAAGTCAGTGATAATATTCCAAGTGAGGAATATTTTTCAGAGAGTAATCATAAATAGATTTTGTCAAAAGATCCTTCCCCTCATTGATGAAGAGAGTTCATATACCTGATTGGCTCGAAATACGAGGACATATTAGTGGGGAACCACTAACCTCCAATAGCACTATATATTATTATTTTATTATGCACTTGCCAGCATGATTGGGTCAAGTGGCTATTTTATATTGAGCGTAGAGTGTATAGACTAGAATCAGGGGACAAGCTGATCATTCCCGTGAGCAGACTTTGGCTCGTAGTGCAGGGAATTATTGATCGGTCCCTGTAGCAATGCCTTTTGTCTTTTGCATAGTGACGTGTGAGTTATCCGGTG
Organism: Clitoria ternatea; assembly: GCA_037962975.1. Classification (NCBI taxonomy): domain Eukaryota; kingdom Viridiplantae; phylum Streptophyta; class Magnoliopsida; order Fabales; family Fabaceae; genus Clitoria; species Clitoria ternatea. The sequence continues at coordinate 169,392,160 of CM075671.1, forward strand.
TCATGGTGTTATCCTGGACAACCGGTATAGGGAGAGCGCCTGATACGGAATTAGAGTCCGGATGTATACCGATGACACCGGTCACACACTGGCGAATTGACTAAGACATTGAAATATATCTTTAGGACGGATACCGGTATTGAGACCGGATCACATCATTTCTGAAATACCTCATAAATATTATTAAAACTTTATAAAGTAATTTTACATTCATTCGAAGAAAATAAATATTAAACATTATAAGAAAGAGAGGAAACTCCATGGCCCTGAAGCAGTTACTTAATAACATTATTTATTCATTGGACCAAGGTATTCATACCGAGCTCACTTTCTAGAACGTGCTATATTTACTGCCGAGATTCTTCGATCTTTCCCTCTGAACCATCAATTTAAAACATATGAAACAAAAACACGGAGAAAGGAGTAAGAAACAGAATATAATATTCCTAAATGAGACATAAGCAACAAAGGGTTTTCACAAACTAATATATAATAATATTAGTCACAATCACATACACAATCAATTATAAATGTATGAATGTTATGCAATATCTTCATCATAACTTACCTATATATGTGGGCCCTTAAATTTTAATTTGCACTGGGTCAACCAAGAGTTTACACTGTTCCATAAGTTCAGATAATAATAATATGAATAGCTCAACTGGCATGAAAACACTTAGAGACTAGTCAGATTAAGAAAGTTTTTATTGTTAAAGTACCCGACACTAGGGAGCTACCCCAGGTCCCCTGAAACACCCTTTCATACCCTTTTATCTCAAGGCTCGCAATTAAGCCTCCTCTAATGTATCCTCAGTTTCTATAATCCGTCCCCAGACAATATCATTTTGTTTCACTTTAATGATTCATGATGTATGAACTACTCGTGTATTTAGTTGGTTAAGGCTTTTAGAAACTTAATTATTAAATACCTTAAAGGTTTACAATCATTTCAATAAACTGTATATTTTCTCAATTCTCTAAATTTCTGTCCCACAGAAATAAATTTGATACAATTTTTGAATCTCACTGGAATTGAGTTTCTAAGCCTTAAATATCTCAAAACTTTCTCATATAAAACTTTACATAATCTTTCTCAAATTGAATCTTAACAAGATCAAATTTAGAAATCTCAATTATTTCCAAATATCTTTAGTTATTAAGTTGGAAAAATAAAATAATTTTCTTTTGAAAATTTTATTTTATTAAAAGAGAATAATCTTTAAATCATTAACCAAAAATACTTAAAATTATAAAATTTTTCTTTAATTCAAGATTTAATTATCTCAACCTTTTTATAAATTAATTTTCATAAAATGACTTCTTTCTAAAATAAATACTAAATTTTTTTATTCTAAATATTAAAAGTAAAGTTAATAAAAATAATTTCTAAGAAGAAATAAAAGATTTAAAATAATAAAAATTTAAAGAGTAAGGTAAGAAAATTCTTACTGAGTTTTAGCCTTTCGTCATGTTTGCTATATGCTCAACTTCATATCACAAGATCATCAATCATAATCAAATATTATTAATCACAATATCATCAATCACAATCAAATAATGTCAATCACAATCAAATAATATCGATCACAATTAAATATCATCAATAATAATCAAATACTAATAATTATAAGCAAATCAATTAAATATAATTCAAAATTTAATGGTTATTTAAATTATCAAAATTGATTTTGAGTCCTTATAGTCCATTCCTTGCATAGGTCTATGTAAATTCATATAATCCAGTCTTTGCATAGGTATAGTTTAGTCCATATAGGTCAAACTAGTCTAAGTCCTTGCATAGGTTCAGTCCAGTTTGTATAGGTTATGAAAGTCGAGGTCCTTGCATAGGTATGTTAGAGTTAGTTACACCAGATATTTAATTTAAAATTTATTATAAATTTTAAGTTAAAAAGTTAATATTTTAAAATAATATTATTAAATTTAAAAAGAGTATGGGACTCTTCTCATTATTCTTATGTCTTTTCATATTATATTCCTATCTCACTCCCCTTACCTCTTCTATCCTGATTCGTTATTGAAAATCCGTGTACGCCTCGTCTCCGAGTTCTAAAACATACCATTTAATCACTAATGGAAAAATGGTTTTTCTCACCGGACTTTTTACACCGGTTGTAAAGTAACCGGTGTAAACAATGACGCGGTAGCAATTTTGTAAATACCTAATAACTTTACACCGGTCTTATTTTAGAACTGGTAAGAAATATATATTTTACACCGGTCTTACTTTAGGACCGGTATAATTTAAAATTATAATTTTTGTTTCACCGGTTAGAGTTTTTGGACCGGTGAGAAATATAGTACCATTATTATACAAATCCCTCTTTCAATTCCAACATTTCTGCCCTAGGCTTCCTCAGACCCTTTATCGGCTTCCTCTTATTTTCTTCGTCTCAAATGGTGACTGGTTCTATCCCTTTCCAACGTCTTCCTCTTCCAATGTCTCTATCTCCATCTCCCAACTCTCTTCTCCCTTTACCACCACCGACCACAACATCTACCTCCCCCACTCCCACACCAAAACCCTCTGAAGCCGTTACAACCGTCCAATAACCAAACAACACAGTTGAAACTGCCCAACAGGAGGACTCCGCGGAGCCCGTGAAAAAGATTCGCCATATGTCATCTTCTCAGGAGAAGGTCATAGAGCTGAAGAAGTGAGTTCCGCAACTAAAGAAGAAGCCCTCGGAGTTTGATCCCGTGTCGCTTCTCTTCTTCTACCTGGCCTTCGACATGATTTCTGAAGAGAGTTGGAGGATCGTCATCCAAAAAACGATCTTCTCATGGCGGTAATTCCCGACGAGTTTCTCTCTCTGCGCCGAAAGTGCTTTCTTCGTGATTCGAGAAACTCATTTCGCAGATAAATGATTGAATACCCTACCAGTTTATTTTTGAATCTCGATGTGATTGATGCGTGTTGCCTCCGAATCCAATGGGAAAGTGTCTCGTCGGCTTCGTGTTGCCTTCGTTGCTTCTATCAGGTACCACGTTTTCCAATTTCTGCTTTCTCAACATAGTGACAGTACGCTTCTCAGGTAGATTGAATAAACTTTTTTTATAGAAATTTTGTATTATATGCCAAGTTGATATTGATAGTTCCTATTCAGCATAATTTGTTAGTTACTGATTGATTTAATTTTACGCTGCTACTAGTTTTAAGTTTCTAACATATTGAAAATTGAAATTCATATCTATTATAAAAAATAGATTGTATTTGTAGATTTGGAACTAACAAAGCTAGAATGTTGTAAAATCTTGGAAGTTGGACTGTTAGAGTTAGTCGTTTGTGACTGATTCTGAAGTGAGAGTGAGTAGGTAGTAGTTATTATTGAGTATCTTCATGTATATACTTTGTGATTTTGTTTCTTAGAGCTTTGAAAAGATTTGCATGTATGTTTGTTTTTTTGATAATGAGTTGAGTTACCTTTCTAATATTCATGTCTGGTTTCTTTATGCAAAGTGCACATGAGTGGATATGTACTCTGTTATGGAAGTGCGTACTGATTTTTATTTGCTTTGCTTTCCTGTAGCTGCTTTAATCAACTGGAGTTTGATCTCTCTATTTGATTTGATAGCCTTTCTTCTCATTCTGTACAATGTATCATAACTAGGTAAGCTACTTAGCTCTTTCTGTTCGGCTTCCAAGTGACCATTCTTACATCTAAAACTATAGTTTTGATACTATACACAATGTGCTAACAATATGGTCTCTTTCTTTTTTCCTAAAAGGAATTTTTATTCTCATTGTTCAATCATTGTCACCTGTCAAATAGTAGTTTTCTGTATGTCTATATTGACTATAAACAGAATAATTCTTGGCTAGTAGTAAAAGCATATTGTCAACAAACATAGGGATGCCGATTTTGGAATTTTATAACACAAGTTACATCTTTTAAAAAACTCTGGAAGCTCAGATTGTAGGCATGAAACAACAGTTTCCATGTATGAACCAGTACTAATTGCTGCTATCAGTATATTTACTTGTATAGTGTGTGATTTGTCCAATTCTAATAAGTTAATCATGAAGTTATTGCAGAAGAAATTCAGGATCATTAGACTAAAGTCTAAATTGATTTCATCAAATCTTTGAATACATGAAACAAGGTGAAAAGAAAATAACATATTGTAACTATTAGTTGAATACCTATTCATTATTTGCTTGATGAAATGCAGGTTCAGGGGAACTCATTTCAGAAAAAGGTGACCTTACTCTTTGGGATTAGCCATCCTGTAGAGGTATAAACTTTAGTTCCAATTTTCATTTAAAAATTCTTGCTGTTGAATTATGCAAAATCTTACAGTTTTTTTCCTTTTTTTCACATAAAAACCAAGAACAGTTGAAACTGATTTTCTGTCTCGAACAATGTGTTTCTTAGATCCAAGGAGATTCTATTCATTTCATGCTTTTTCAGTTCCATTTTTGTCTTGAAAAAATGCTATACAATATTGTTCTTTTTCAGAATTACTAAAATGCTTTATAATCTATTAAGCTATTTATGAAAATAATTCATTATTAAGGAAGAGTTGATTCATTTTTCAGTTTGATTAGAGTAATAAAAAAATCATACTCTTTTTCATCCACCCAGGCCTAGTTAGTGGTAGACCATTTCAGTAATTTAAATATTAGTTTTCATTATATAAAAGAAAATCAGTTGAATTGGTTTTCAAAATATGGAGCAATCCCTAATCAAGTCTTTTAAATATAATTTTTATAAAATATTGTTTTGACTATCATATTGATCATCCAAAATTTAACAGTAAAATTTTGGATTTCTTAACATTAAAAATATTAGCTTAAAATTTTTTAATGATGAACATAATAATCAAGTAAATATATATAAAATTATTTATTTAATAACCATAATTTTTGAAATTCCTAATTGTTAACACCTTTAATTTCCACAGGGCACAAGACTAATTTATATCATTGTTATTGAACTCAAATTGAATTGGTTGATGACCGGTTAAATCTAGGTGATTATAATCCAGCATAAAATTCTCAACTTTTTGAGCAAGAATCATATATGGGCCAAAAATATATGAAAAGACTAACATTAGCTTTTTGCCTATGTTCTTGAAAAATAATGGAAACTAGCTTAACTTTTGGCTTCCCAGATTGATGTAATTAGGCATATATAGGAAGAAATTATGGACCGTTTCTCCATTTCTGGTCCCTATAGGTAATGCCTTCCAGAATTTCTTCACTTTTTTGACCCATTTGATTGTTCGTATCTTGTTCTTGTTCCTGCATATGTGGCGGTGGAACTTCTCAAAGACCGTTTTATTTGGAATGCTAGGAAGAGTTCAAAGCTTTCTGAAAGAATAAGGTGCAAACCATTGATAAAGATCTTGCTATATTTTATTTATGTAATATGTACTTATACCTATTTTTTGCTTTTGGTTAACAATTTTGTTCCCTGTTCTTCCATTTTATTCATTTGATGTTAATATATCTAAGAAAAGTAACGAGAGTAGTTTGAGAAGTATATTTCATGTGCTATTAGTAATAAGAAAATGCACCTTTTATTTGCATTAATCAGGTCCCTGTGCTTACTTCTGTACATTCTTTGCTAAGTATGTATGAGGTAATGTGCGTTTGTGATTGTAACTGCTAGCCAAATCTTAAACACTTAAGACTAATTAAAAGATTCAAATATTATAAATATAAAAATAATTAAAAGATACAAAAAATTATTGGAGTGGTATACAAATAGGTTTGTCTAGCCACTTAAACTCGAGAATATACCTGTCATGAAATTGGCTTCCTCTAACAGCCAAGCATGCTTTGGAAGTTGATGCCTTTGTGTCTTAAATATGAATTGTTAATGCTAATTAAGCACAGTAAAAAAGACCTATTAATTCATTCATATAAATCATTCCTCAAGAGTGGTAACAGCTTGAAGGTTATTTATGTATGTAATAATTTTTTAAACTAACTACATTAAGGTTTCTGGTGTTGCATAGTTAATGACAAAATTCTTGTGAACTTCTATCAGCAGGATGATAGTGAAGATGATCCAGAAGATGCTTCAGTTTTTAAATCTCATAGTCCTCATTCACCCTCCCAAACCGCATTAGTTAAAGTGTCAAAACTAGTGGACAACTACCTTGTTGAGATGAGATTGCCCCTGATGCAAACTTGAAGCTCTCTAAGTTCTTGGTCATTGCAGAAACATTTTTCTTTGTATGTTTTGTTTTCTATGTCTGATTGTATGTGCACAACATTTTTCTAGATGTAATGAACAAGTTTAAGGGAAATGAATTAGAGTGAACATATTGGTGTTCAACATGATCAAAATTGAGTTGTGAATATGATGTCTAATGTCTCTTTTAGTTGAGTTTTGTTTTCCTTTAGCAAAATACCAAGCTTTAGCTGACTTTTCCACTCATGTATTTGATTTTGAAAATTAAAGTTGATGACACTTTCTAAAATTGTAACGAAAGTGTACTAAATTGGCATTGCCCGCAATTGAAATGTACTTAATTAAAAATGAAAAAAAAGAACTTTTTACACCGGTTGTGTAGTAACCAATAGGTGTTAAAATTCTATTTTTTGTACCGGGCGTAATAAACAAGACCGGTGAGAAATTTAATATTTACACCGGTTGTAAAGAAAAGGACAGGTGTAAGTATTATTTTTTATACCGGGCGTTTTGAATATGACCGGTGAGAAATGTAATATTTACACCGGTTGTAAAGAAAAGGACCGGTGTAAGTGTTATTTTTTATACCGGGCGTTTTAAATAGGACCGGTGAGAAATGTAATATTCACACCGGTTGTAAAGAAAAGGACCGGTGTAAGTATTATATTTTATACCGGGCGTTTTAAACAGGACCGGTGTAAAAATTGTTTTTCTCACTGGTCCTAAAACCGGTGTAAAAAGTCCATATTTTTCTCACCGGCTCCATCCACACCGGTCCTACAACCGGTGTAAGAAGCCAAAAGGGACAGGTGTAAAAAGTCTTTTTTCCACTAGTGAATATAGTTACAAGATGAAAATTTAGATTACTATTTGAAACAGAAAGGGTAAATAGTAATTATGTATAGTAACGGTAAATAGTAAATTTTAAATAGTTACTGTGAATAGTAATAATAAATAGTAAAACGTGAATAGTAACCGTAAATAGTAAAATGTGAATAGTAATAGTAAATAGTAAAATGTGACAGTAAATAATAAAACGTAAATAGTAACGATAAATAGTAAAACGTGAATAGTAAAAGTAAATAGTAATAGTAAATAGTAATTTACTATTTGAATAGTAATTTACTATTGAAATAGTAATTTACTATTCAGAATAGTAACTTAAAATAATATTATATCCAGTATAATAATAGATTTCTAAAACGATATGAAAATAACCCTAAAAAATATAAAAAAGAGGTATTCTTACCTTGTTATTTTAGCATAACCTCCTTCCAAAAAAATTATTTCTCTCTCTTACTTCCACGACTATCTCTCTAGCACTACTATATTAAGAAAATTTAATAAGAAATTATGATTTTTCTTCGTTCCTTCTCTCGGTATTTATAGGAAGAAAAATTACTATGTATTTTATTATTTTATTATAAAAGTACTGTGCAATTTCTAAAATTTTTGTTTCTAGTTACTGTACAAGTTTAAAAATTTCATACATGCACAGTGTTTTACATAGTAAATGTCGGCTAAATTATTAAGCCAAATAGTAACCTTTCACTCGGTTAATTTTATATATTCAAAATCAGTTTTTTTTAAAATTTAGTGATATTATATCAGTCCTCACTAATTTTATAATAAATAATATAAAGTTTAAATTTGAAAAATCTAAAATTTTATGTTAATAAAAATTTATTGGTACGTTTCCAATTTTTTTACGATTGGTAAAAATCAAGATTTTCTCAAACCGATCATTTTTAAATAAGTCTACTTGAAATAGATTTTAGAAAATTTTCTTATAATTTAAATGCACTTTCTTATAAATATTTTTAATTCTTATAAATATTTTTAATTTAAGTCCCTTTATATGAATTTAAAATACATTATTTTATTAAAAGATTTCCAAAATTCCAAAAATTTCTAGAAAAATCATAAATAATGTGTAGATTAAAAAGTTTTAAAGAACCATGATCTAATTCCTTCAAAATTTTAATATAAAAATAAAAATAGGGGTATTACAAAGCACACATGGGCAAGTAATGGAAAAGGAAACATGAAAAATTTGGCCATCTGGCAATGTGTTCCACAGCCTTGCTATGGTTCCTACCACCGGTTGTGGCTTACACTGCCAGGCAAGGAAAAATGCACACTTTTTGGGTCCTTAATGTAACATCCCGAATTTTAAAATAAGAGAATTAAATACCGGAATAAATATTAGAAATTAGTATGTGGAATATTTAATGTTCCAAACTATTAAGAATAATTAAATTGATAATTTTGAGGACTGTGAGGGAATTATGGAGACCGGTTAAGCTGAAATTAAGCCCGGTTGAGATATGGGTGTCGGACTAAGTATCTCGGAATGAGATGATATTGGTCAGGGCTATTGAGAATATTATTGGGAATCCGAATATGTATTCGGAATAATTTTCAGACGATGTATTGAGCCCGAACGGAGAACCTGTTAGTTATAAAACGATGAAGTTTTAATGAATGGGAATTAAAATAAATCAAAAACCCCATTTTCCTTCTCCTATTCACGTATGCGCTGCTGAAGGTGTAAACATTACACTTCATTCTTCTTCTTCTCTTCTTCATCATCTTCTCCATTTCTCCTTCCTTTCCTTCTTCCAAAAACCATAGCAAATTGAGCTCATCTTCCACACCTCCTCATTTTCGTTTGAAGGGAGCTTGAAGGAGGCTTGTGGGGCTGCTGTTTTTCCTCCTTCTCTTCCTCATTTTCGTTGGTGTTCTCCTCCCTCCTAGAACCCATTTTCGTTTTTGGGTTTTGAGGTAAGTATACCCATTTTTGCTAAGGTTTTGGTTAAGAGTATGTGGTATTATGTGTTTTGGAAGCCATGCATGTGAATAGATGTTTTGAGGAGAGCATTTAATGTATGAGTTATGTTGGGTTTTAAAAAAGTAAGGTTTCTTGGGGGAGTAATGAAGTGGATACATTTATGGTTGGAAGGAGAAGAATATTTATGATGGTTGTTGGAATTTTATGAAACCCTAACTTCATGAATTTGGGGGAAATGCATAATGGAGGTTGATGAACGTTAATTGTTGGTAATAAATGTGAGTTATGATGCATAAGGGTCATTGGTGATGGTATTTTGTTGATGGAGGTTAATAATGGAGAAACCCGTGAAAGGGTTTGGTTCTAGAGTGCATAATAATAATGGGTAGCACCTAACCCATGGTGGTTATGATGGATAAAATGGAATAAAGGAGTTTTAAGAGTTAAAATAAAGTAAACATCAAGTTATTGATATATGTATAAGTGTTTGAGTCTTAATGGGTAAATAGAAAATTGATTGTGTAATGTATTGTGATGTAGGAAGTGACCCCATTGACGAAGCGGGACCATCAAACCGCGTTGATCACTACTTCACTTGAGGTAGGAGGGGGTAACTTTTTAAATGCATGATTTCATCCATTGATGATGTGAAAATATGTATATCTGAGTATTTTGATGATTGTTGAATGGATGATGTGAAAATGTTATGATTTGAATGCATTTAGAATGATAATTATTGTGTGGCATGTATTTAGGATAATATTGTAATGTTGTGATGATACTATGTTGATGAAGTATGATGATGGCTTGAAACCATGTGTGAATTGGAATTGTGATGTGAATATCCCAAATATGTGCGTATGAGTTATGGAATGTGTATGCCACTAACTATTAATGAGAATAAGTTCAAAAGAGAAATTAGATTGGATAAGAATGATGAGAATATTGTAATCCACCAAGTGGTGGTGATGAATGATTGACTGTGGAGTGGCATCTAGGATGCATAGTGTGAGGATGCACTTGATTTGCATTTGCATTGCATCCATGGCATAGCATAGCTGTCTATGTGGAATATTAGGGGTTCCACTAGGCGGGCCCAGTGGGAGGGCGGCTTAGTGCACAAGCGTATTGTGATTTTCCCCTATGACTCGGTGTATGAGTCACGAAGCTGTCCATAGTTTGGTGACGAGGCACCCCATGTGGCAGGCCCAGTGGGCGGGCGGCTTTATGGTGAGCAAGTTTACCTCGGTGTCCGACGGGACATGGCTCTCTCGATGTGTGTTCGGGAGGGGCTCGTAGCACTTGTGGTAATTGAGGTCACGATGTTGATCCACAAGTCACAGGGTGACTAGTGCTACAGATGGGCGAGCGCGGTTTGGTACCAGTAAAATTATGAAAATATAAGCATGTATAAATTGAGATATATGTGTACACAATTTTTTCTACTATAGTAGGGGCATAGTAGCATACCTATGCTTGTCCCACAATTAAATTAATGTTGTATTTTTCCCACAGTCGGATCCGCATTGTTTGATGAGAAATTCTTGTGCATATGCATTAGCTTTAAGAGCATTTGCATATAGCTGGAGATATGCCTAGTTGAAAGCCCATGGTGGCAACGGACGAATGAGAATCGAAACGGGGAAAGAGTTGGATACTAACCCTATGTGTGTGTTTGGCAATCCAAATGATTGAAATTGTGAATGTATACTTGAGATTATGAGATGTATGATGTGTGATGTGTAATGTAGTGTAATGATTGTATTTGTGCAAGTATACATGTATTTCATCATAATGTATGACTTTAATTCATTTGGATTATGTTACTCACCTCCCCGTTGCCATTTTTAAAGTTGATGTAGGTATGACTTAAATCCTACAGCTTTTGGAGGCTGAGTTTGGAAGGAGGTAAATATGGATAGGAATGTGTAAGCCTTGGCCGACACGAAATCTGTTTTGTAGAGTATATGAGGTTTATATACTCAATTTTGTAATGTTGATAATTTTGGAGGTCATGGGAGAAAATTGGACATGTTTGTGTAAGGTCAATTTTCCTACATGACCCAAATGATGTAAAGAGTGGATTATGAAACTTAACTTTGATGAATGAATGAATGCAGTATTTTATGCTAGTTCATGGATTTTGTGAGATAATGTTGAATTGAGATTATATGCATGGGATTAATATTAGCATGATGGTGTTTATGTTAATTGATTCAATGGAAGAATTATGTAGTCTTCGATGGTAGTATTGTATGAATTGGTGCATGCATAATGAGGTAAAGTATGGTCCTATGTAAGGCCAAAATAGAAGGGGTTAAGGTTTCATGAGCTAAGTTCAAGAGAATCTTCGTTTCTGCTGAGTTTCTGCAGAACTCGCTCAAGCGAGTGATAATCTCGCTCGACCGAGATTGTTGTGGAACAGGGGATACGTTTCTGCCCCATTTTCGCTCAAGCGGCAGTGCATTTCGCCCAAGCGAAATGGCCACAGAATCAGTGGTTCGATTCTATACTATTTTCACCCAGGCGTGGGAGTAGGCGCTCAAGCGAGGGAGAAGAGATTTGATTCTAGACGATTTTCACCTAGAAGAGTGGTGCCTCGCCCAAGCGAAAATCGGCCAGAGAGTTACTGATGGTTCTGGAACGATCTCGCTCAAGCGAGTCATGCACCACTTAAGCGAGATCGGGACCTGATGCTCCTTCCCTCTTTTGCTCAAGCGCTTCGTTGCCTCGCTCAATGTTTCTTTCGTATCTCGCTCAAGCGAGACAAGGCTCGCTCAAGCGAGCTGAGCCCTGATGCTCATTCCTTACTCTCGCCCAAGGTCGCTCAGCGTTCGCTTGAGCGAGTATCGACCTGATGCTCCATTAAAATCTTTGTTATAAATGGATTTTGCTCCTATGCATTATACCTTCTTTAAATATTATTTTAAAGTTATTGAGGAGTATATTTTGGACCTCTAGGCTATATAAACTAAATTCCACATTTTTTTATGAAACTCCTCCTCTTGGAAATCAATCGGCCAGTGAACAAATTAAATAATTCTTCCGCTGACTCTGACTGAAAAATAATATTTTAATTTCACCCTCTCATATCTTCATATATGGGAGTGGTTTATTTTAGATCCAGGGGTTTGGTGAAAAATACTTCACCACTCTAATTATTCGATTTATTATTATTATTATTTTCAAAGACGCGAAAAAAATTTTCCCCTATTTTATATGGGGGTTTGGGGCGTCTCACTTAAGGCAGTGAGTTCCACGGCTTGGCTGTGGTTCTCACTGGCATGCCTTATTTCTGGCATGCAAAATATCCTATTTTGGGAACCCCTAGTCCATGCATTATTTGGGACCTTTTTGGCATACATCACTCCCATAATTCTTTGTATTTTGAACATGGGAACACTCATATAACATCATGCATTTAACCAAACAATCATTCATCTCATCTCATACAATTTTGAAGCTTGTTCCATGCCATTATGCAGAAAAATTTGGGACCATGGCAACTCATCCAAAAACTCACCAAACCTATCCAAGTGACCCATTTTATGATTCCAACATGTTCTAACATACAATAAATGTTGTCTAACTTGTATATAAACACTAAAACATCATGGATCAAAATATGACCCCCTAGATTCCCTTTCTAGGCTTGTTTCATTCTTATTCCTTATCACTTATATGATGCCAAAATTTTGTAATATTAACATGTATGCAATTATATTTCAAAAGTCACATTTTCATCATCAATTACCATCCTAAAACTTTAAAGGTTCACAAACACTATTAAGCTATTACATCATAAACACAATATGTTATGCACCAATTCAAATTCTACAACAAATTTTTCACAGCAATATATATATATATATATATATATATATATATATATATATATATATCATTGGTTCTATTATCTTGTGTTCTTCACACCAAATCAAAAGGCACACAACACTACATTAACAATCAACCTCGTGACCTAATAATAGGTTTTCCACATCAACTATGCCAAAATATATACATCATTGGCATCAAAATTTTTCTATGTAATTAATACCAAATCACATTATATCTACATAGCTTTGCATCATCATGTAAATCACCAAAACATGAAATCAAAATTAAAATAGCCATTATGGCTTAACATTAACACAATAACAATTCCTAATTAACCACACACAATTCATTACATAATCCACAAAACATATATATACATCATAAGCCTTTCCCATGGAATTGTGCATCCAATCCGCCTCTAAGCTCACCAAGCATCCTTATTTCCTTAAAAATTCACTATAAATGACATTTGGAGAAGTGAGTATCACTCCAAGTAGTAAATAACAAATGCAATAATATATCAAGTGTAGTTTTGAAGATTATACACACACACATTGTTAGTCCTCAAATTTACAATAAATCTTTTAATAAAAATTTCACAAAAATTATAAAAATTAGTTTAATTTGTTAGAAAATTAGGCTTTGAATTTAATAAATGGATGTTGTTGGAAATAATCTGCCCTTGATCAATTTTCTCTAGTTTTGCAGTGAAAAAGTTAAGAAATCAAGAGAAAATTACACTGGAGGAGCTGACGCGTAGCCTCATCCCACGTGTAGCATCAACAACTATTTCTGATGCTGACGCTACACGTCACAGCCACGCGTAGCGTAAGTGCTGTGTGGTCTCCACTTCCACTTTGGCCAACCACTCCACTTGGACCCAATAATGGGCACTCCACTCAGCACCAAGGGCCACCCCACTCACCATGAAAGGCCAAAACTCGGTGGAAACATGTTCATGTGGCCAGGCATGATCAAATTTAATAATTTGAAGTGGCCATTATCAAGTGTTTAATAGAGGCTGAGTCAGGGGTCTGACGCGTAGCGTCACACTGACGCGTAGCGTCAACACCCTTGCTCAGTCCTATAAATAGGGCCATCCAACACCATTCTAAGGCATCCCATTCTCATTCACTTCTCTTCTTTTCTTTCTTGTGCTCGATTTTGAGTACTTCTTTTGTGAGTTGTAGTTCTAGAATAGTTTTCTAGATACTTGAGTGTGTTTTGGTGTATTGTGATCGTTGTATCGTGAAGTTTCCATCGTCTTCGTAATGTCAAACTCTGTAAGTGTTGTTTTTACTTTTACCATGTGTAACTAATTTGTTTATGTTGGAATTGGTGAACTAATCTATTGAGTATAATGTTGTGAATTCGACCTCTGTATGTTTATGATTCAAGTCCATGTTAGTATTTCAATCTTTTATTAATATGAACGTCAAACGGGAGAATGATTTTCATGTGTATTGAAACTTGTTTTATTAGTATGAATGTCAAACGGGAGAATGATTATTCATGCTGAATTGAAACTTATTTTGACGAAAGTAAAAGCTGGAATACCCTTGGTATCTCAATTCTATAGGGGTTGTTAACCATTGTTGCCATAAGGCCAGGTCTTAATACAAGTTTTTACTGAGAAAGCTCATGAGGGATCAGACTTTACAGTGAATTCTTAGAATTTATATCACGAGGGATCGGTTATAATGATTTTAAGCTGCAATGACATGAAACTTGATGATTAAATATGCATTTCTTGAGTTCCTCATTGTTATTCTAGATTAGGGATCTAATTTCCAATATAATTTGTTTATCTGTGTTTATCTCAAGTATCTTACTTATTCTAGATTGCAACTCAACTTTTTAGATAGATTTTTATTTTCTTTTTATCTCATGAACAACTCAACCATGCTATCTTGTGAATATTGTATAAATTATATATAAATCATTCTTTTGTCCATAACTTTCTTCATATTTACCATAGTAAATAAAAAATTACTGTTGTTATTGGACTTTCAATCCCAGTGGAACGATATCTAAATTTTGAAAACTACAAACGATTGGTGCGCTTGCCAATTAACAACCTGGTGGTGGAAACGAACGGATCTGACGCTATCGCCGGGTTAACAAGTTTTCTGGCGCCGTTGCCGGGGATTGAATTGTTTCAGTAAAATAGTAAATTTTTAATTACCGTGGTAAATATTTTTTTTACCTTAAAAATTTTTTATTTACTTTTACTTATTGTTACACTAACTTTCTTTGTCTAGTTTGTGTATGCAAACTCGATCTACCGCAGGTAAAATTTATTTTGATCCTGAGATAGAAAAGTTTGTAAAGAAAATCAAGTCTTTGAAATCTAAAACACAAACTAAATCTTCTTCTACTTCTAAAAATTTTGAAAATTCAAATATGGCTGCTGAAAGGAGAACATTGGGACAGTTTGCTGCTATTAATGGTCCACCCCGAGTTTCGGGAATGTTTCAAGGACCTGTTGTACCAGTGGAGATTAAACCTGCTACTTTAAATATTATTCAAAACAATCAATTTGCTGGTTTAAATCATGAAGAACCATATGAACATTTAACTGTTTTTTATGAGTTATGCAGCACAATTGGTTTTGAACCCAATTAAGAAGAGTCTGTTTACATGAGACTTTTTCCTTTTTCATTGATTGGTAAAGCAAAAGAATGGTTTAAATCTTGCCCACCAGGTAGTTTTGCAAACTTGTCCGATGTTGAAAGAAAATTTTTGGAAAGATTTTATTCTCCTTCAAAATATTTTGAAGCAATGACAACCATACATTCGTTTTCTCAAAATAATGATGAATCATTAGGAGAGACCTGGGAACGATTCAAGGCACTCTTGAGAAAGTGTCCAAATCACAACCTGAATGATGCCGAAAAGGTAAGAATCGTTTACCATGGTTTATTGCCTCAGTTCAAGATGATGTTAGATGCTTGTGCAGGTGGTTCTTTAATGAACAAAACTGTAGAGGAAGCAATTGAGATATTGGAATCAATGTCCATTAGTGACCATTAAGCTAAACCAGAAAGAGGTAATGTACAAGGTATACTTGAACAAGGAGTAAATGATACAGTGTTAATTCAACAAAAATTGTTGATACAACAAATTGAGGCAATGAGTAAACAACTAGGAAAACTTCAAGTTACCCATGTACCACCACAACTTCAAGCTCAATTAAAACAATGTGAGTATTGTATGGGCGAACAACCATGTGGTTACTGTGTTCTTGACAAGAATGAACAAGAACAAGCTAATTCCTTGATTCATCAAAGATTACCTTCAGGTAATTCTCTAAATCCTCTTGTAAATTCTTTTTCTAACAATTACTTGCAGGGAAGGCAAAACCAAAACTATGGTTGGAGGCAAAATGCTAAACCCTTCAACAATCAAGATGATTACAATACTAGATTGACAAAGGCTGAAGAAAGTATTCAACAATTGATGCAATACATGGAGACAATTAAGGCTGCACGTAAAGCATTAGATCAACAGTTGAGTCAGCTAGTAAAAGAAGTAGCCGACATCAAGGAATTCAAAGTGAAAGAATAATGTAAGGCTATCTTTACAAGAAGTGGTAAAACTGTAGGTATGGATTATGAAAAAGAAAAAGAAAAAGAAAAAGAAAAAGAAAAAGAAAAAGAAAAAGAAGAAAAAGAAAAAGAAAAAGAAGAAAAAAAAGAAGAAAAAAAAAGTGAAAAAAATAAAGAAAAAGATGAAATAAAAGAAAAATAAAAAAATAAAAAAAATCAGTATTTGGGATAAACACCTCCTGTCCAGGATTTACCTTATCCTCATCCACCATCAAAAAAAGATAGAGAAAAGGAATATAAGAGATTCCTTGAAATTTTTAAGCAGTTACACATAAACATTCCTTTTTCTGAGGCATTAGAACAAATGCTTACATATGCTAAGTTTATGAAAGAACTAATTACAAAGAAAAGGAAGTATGATGAGGAGATAGTAGAACTTGAAGCAAGTTGCAGCGCTATTTTACAATACAAGATGCCAGAAAAATCCAAAGATCCTGGCAAATTCACTATTCCTGTCTCTATTGGCGGAGTAAATATCGGAAAGGCTTTATTAGATTTAGGGCTAGTATCAATCTAATTCCCCTAAGTATGATGAAGCGCATTGGTGACCTTGATCCGCAACAGACATGGATGACTCTGCAATTAGCTGATAAATCCATCAAGAGACCTTATGGGATTGTAGAAGATGTGCTTGTAAAGGTTGATAAATTCTACTTCCCTGTGGATTTTGTGATCTTAGACATGGAGGAAGATGCTGATGTTCCTCTAATTCTTGGAAGACCATTCATGAAAACTGCTCGAGTACTGATTGATGTAGACAACGGGAAGCTAGCAGTAAGGGTGCATGATGAGGAAGTGAATTTCGATGTCTTCAAAGCAATGAAACATCCTAGCCCGAAGCAAGACTGTTTCAAAGTGGACATCCTTGATGAAACTTATCTTTCCTTATCAAAAGGTATGATTATTTCTGACCCATTAAATAAGTTATTGACTAACTCTATTGAATTTTTGAATGAAGAAGAGAAGAAACAGATTGAAAGGTATCTTGAAGAATTCGATCAAGGGAAAGAAATTTCCTTTGAATCAAGAAAGATTGAAGAAATTCAAGAATCACCTGTTGAAGAAATCCAGAAACCTGAACTAAAAGTGTTACCTTCCATTCTAAAATACATCTTTTTGAAAGAAGGTAATTTAAAACCAGTAATCATTAGTAATCTATTAAGTGAAACAGAGGAAGAAAAACTGGTGAAAGTATTGAAGAGGAATCAAGAAGCAATTGGGTGGACACTTGAAGATTTGAAAGGTATAAGTCCATCATACTGCATGCACAAAATCTTGTTGGAAGATAATTTCAAACCTATTGCTCAACCTCAAAGACGCCTCAACCCAACTTTGAAAGAGGTAACCAAAAAAGAGGTTCTGAAATTGCTAAAAGCAGGTATTATTTATCCTATTTTTGATAGTGCATGGGTAAGTCCTGTTCAAGTTATTCCAAAAAAAGGTGGTATGACAGTAATTGTTAATGAAAAAAATGAACTAATTCCTACAAGAACTATCACCAGTTGGAGAATGTGCATTGATTATAGAAAATTAAATCAAGCAACAAGAAAAGATCATTTTCCATTGCCTTTTATGGATCAAATGCTTGAAAGATTATCTGGACAAGAATATTATTGCTTTCTTGATGGTTATTCTGGATATAATCAAATTGTTGTTGACCCTCTTGATCAGGAGAAAACTGCCTTTACATGTCCTTTTGACATATTTGCTTACAGAAAAATGCCATTTGGATTATGTAACGCATCAGCTACTTTTCAAAGATGCATGTTTGCTATTTTTGCAGATTTAATTGAAAAGAGCATTGAGATTTTCATGGATGACTTCTCAGTTTTTGGGAATTCATTTGAAACATGTCTATCCAACCTGGACACCGTACTAAAGCGGTGTATTGAGACAAATTTAGTGCTTAATTGGGAGAAATATCACTTCATGGTGAAAGAAGGAATTGTACTTAGTCATAAAATTTCTTCTAAAGGCATTGAAGTTGACCAAGCCAAAATAGAGGTAATTTCTAAACTCCCACCTCCTGTAAATGTAAAAGGTATTAGAAGCTTTTTAGGACATGCTGGATTTTATAGGAGGTTTATTCAAGATTTTTCAAAAATTACAAAACCTTTATCAAACCTTCTAAATAAAGATGTTGAATTCAAATTTGATGAAGCATGTCTTAAAGCTTTTAATTCCTTGAAAGAAAAATTGGTTTTTGCCCCTGTAATTGTTACTCCTAATTGGAATCTACCCTTTGAACTTATGTGCGATGCAAGTGATTATGCTGTTGGAGCAGTTTTAGGTCAAAGATACGAAAAAGTTTTTAAAGTCATACATTATGCTAGTAAAGTTTTGAATGAAAATCAAATAAATTATGCAACTACTGAAAAAGAATTACTAGCCATAGTATATGCTTTAGAAAAATTTCGATCTTACTTGATTGGCTCAAAAATAATTGTTTTTACTGATCATGCTGCAATCAAGTATCTTTTAACTAAATCTAATTCAAAACCTCGGTTAATCAGATGGATTTTTCTCCTTCAAGAATATGATCTTGAAATCAAAGATAAAAAGGGTAGTGAAAATATGGTAGCTGACCATCTTTCTAGATTAATGAATAATGAGGTTACTGCCAAAGAAAAAGAAATTTTGGAAGAATTTCCCGATGAAAAACTTTTCAAAATAACACAACGGCCATGGTTTGCTGACATGGCCAATTTCAAAGCAGCAGGAGTTCTTCCCAATGATTTGACTTGGCAACAAAGAAAAAAATTCTTTAGAGATGCAAGATATTTTGTTTGGGATGACCCTCATTTATTCAAAATTAGAGCGGATAATTTGTTACGACGTTGTGTGCCTGATTGGGAAGTAAAAGATGTGTTGTGGCATTATCATAAATCACCATATGGAGGACACTTTAATGATAAAAGAACAGCTGCAAAAGTTCTCCAATCAGGTTTATACTGGCCCTCTCTTTTTAAAGATGCTCACTTATTTGTTCAATCTTGTGATAATTGCCAAAGAACAGGTAATGTTGGAAGAAGGTAAGAAATGCCTCTCACAAATATACAAGAAGTTGATGTATTTGATTGTTGGGGAATTGACTTCATGGGACCTTTTCCTAACTCATACCCAAATCAATATATTCTTTTGGTAGTTGATTATGTTTCAAAATGGGTGGAAGCAATTGCTACCCCTAATGTTGACACTAAAACTGTTGTGAATTTTTTAAGAGTTAAAGAAAAGACACTTCATACCAGGTCAGCAAGTTTTATTGTTCAATTCAAGATTAAAATTGTTTCCTGGAAAATTGAAATCAAAATAGTCAAGCCCGTTTTTGATTAAAGAAGTCAAACCATATGGAGCAGTGGAAATTGAAGATCCAACTTCCAAAAGAAGTTGGATGGTAAATGGGCAAAGGTTGAAACTATATTTGGGTGGTGAAATTAACAAAATTACCACCAGTTATCTTTTAACTGACCTTTGAAATGCAAGAATGTCAGGCTGGAGACACTAAACCTAGCGCTCAATGGGAGGCAACCCATTTTGTTATTTGTTTATTTTAAATTATGTGAAAAAAAAATATAAATTTTATCTTTCAATAAATAATCAAATTTTTGTTAGTAAGTTAATTTATTCACTTAACATTTTTACATAATAAAACCAATTTTGTAAAATCAATTATTAATTCTTTTATAACTTAGGAATTTTGATAAATTTAATTACAATAAGTTTATTAACTATCAAGCAAATTTCAAAAACCCGGTGAGTTGAGAGATCTTATTAAACACTTGAGGGTTTAATCGACATAACTTCATTCGAATTGATTTTGCTTTAATCTTTGATTTGTGTTGTTGTACAGAAAATTTAGGAAAATGATCAAGGCACATTTATTGGTGAAAAGAAATCTTGGGCCAAACAGCTTACCTTGGTAAAAATTATTTTATCCTTTGAAAGCCAATTTGAGCCTAAAATAAATTCTTTGGTACCCTTAAAACCTAAATTTGTTATAACCGTTCCCTATACTTGATTAATTAAAAGAGCAGTTAAAATAAATGAAAAATATCTTTAGTGTTCTTACAAAAATGGGGAATGAAAATAAGCAACTTGATTCTTTTCAAAAGAAAATAAAGTATGAAAAAGAAAAGTCAAAAATAGTGAAAAGAATCAAATTGGGGGTATTTATTTTTTATCAATAAAAGAAAATGAGAAGTTTGGATCAAGAGAAAGCCTAAAAGTTATAAAATGCTCTTTTATGATTTCAGGTTTTTAAATTCCAAGAAAAACCATTGATTCTTGTAAGCCAAGCCTCATTACAACCCGTGAAAAGACCTTGTGATTTCTGAATTAACTTTGTATAACCAACCATTGATTAGATGAAAATCAAAATTTAATTATTTGATTTTATGATTGATTGAGTGAAACAGGTTACCAATTGCATTGAGATAAACACTTGGAGGGGTAAGCCTGAAATTATGCTTGGTATGTTAATAAAATATTGTAAAGAATTTTATCATTAAACCTTTGTTATATTAGATGTCTATAATTGATTATTTCAAAATGGTAAATTGTGTAATTACTTTTTGTGGTAAATTCTCGGACTAACTCAAAAATTTGATTTCAAATTTTTATTTTTTATTTTTCTCTCTTGCTTGAGGATGAGCAATGTCTCAAGTTGGGGGTATTTGTTAGTCCTCAAATTTACAATAAATCTTTTAATAAAAATTTCACAAAAATTATAAAAATTAGTTTAATTTGTTAGAAAATTAGGCTTTGAATTTAATAAATGGATGTTGTTGGAAATAATCTGCCCTTGATCAATTTTCTCTAGTTTTACAGTGAAAAAGTTAAGAAATCAAGAGAAAATTACACTGGAGGAGTTGACGCGTAGCCTCATCCCACGCATAGCATCAATAGCTATTTTTGATGCTGACGCTACGCGTTACAGCCACGCGTAGCGTCAGTGCTGCGTGGTTTCCTCCTCCACTTTGGCCAACCACTCCACTTGGACCCAATAATGGGCACTCCACTCAGCACCAAGGGCCACCCCACTCAGCATGAAAGGCCAAAACTCGGTGGAAACATGTTCATGTGGCCAGGCATGATCAAATTTAATAATTTGAAGTGGCCATTATCAAGTGTTCAATGGAGGCTGAGTCAGGGGTCTGACGCGTAGCGTCACACTGACGCGTAGCTTCAGCACCCTTGCTCAGCCCTATAAATAGGGCCATCCAACACCATTCCAAGGCATCCCATTCTCATTTACTTCTCTTCTTTTCTTTCTTGTGCTCGATTTTGAGTACTTCTTTTATGAGTTGTAGTTCTAGAATAGTTTTCTAGATACTTGAGTGTGTTTTGGTGTATTGTGATCGTTGTATCGTGAAGTTTCCATCGTCTTCATAATGTCAAATTCTGTAAGTGTTGTTTTTACTTTTACCATGTGTAACTAATTTGTTTATATTGGTGAACTAATCTATTGAGTATAATGTTATGAATTTGACCTCTGCATGTTTATGATTCAAGTCCATGTTAGTATTTCAATCTTTTATTCATATGAACGTCAAACGCGAGAATGATTTTCATGTGTATTGAAACTTGTTTTATTAGTATGAATGTCAAACAGGAGAATGATTATTCATGCCGAATTGAAACTTGTTTTGACGAAAGTAAAAGCTGGAATACCCTTAGTATCTCAATTCTATAGGGGTTGTTAACCATTGTTGCCATAAGGCCAGGTCTTAATGCAAGTTTTTACTGAGAAAGCTCACGAGGGATCGGACTTTA
The DNA here is from genome assembly GCA_037962975.1 of Clitoria ternatea. NCBI lineage: Eukaryota > Viridiplantae > Streptophyta > Magnoliopsida > Fabales > Fabaceae > Clitoria > Clitoria ternatea. The sequence goes on from CM075671.1 coordinate 169,414,332, forward strand.
CGGTGAATTCTTAGAATTTATATCACGAGGGATCGGTTATAATGATTTTAAGCTGCAATGACATGAAACTTGATGATTAAATATGCATGTCTTGAGTTCCTCATTGTTATTCTAGATTAGGGATCCAATTTCCAACATAATTTGTTTATCTTTGTTTATCTCATGTATCTTACCTATTCTAGATTGCAACTCAACTTTTTAGATAGATTTTTATTTTCTTTTTATCTCATGAACAACTCAACCATGCTATCTTGTGAATATTGTATAAATTGTATATAAATCATTCTTTTGTCCATAACTTTCTTCATATTTACCATAGTAAATAGAAAATTACTGTTGTTATTGGACTTTCAATCCCAGTGGAACGATATCTAAATTTTGAAAACTACAAACGATTGGTGCGCTTGCCAAATAACAACCCGGTGGTGGAAACGAACGGATCTAACGCTATCGCCGGGTTAACACACATACCAATACATCATAATACATGAGTAGGCTATTTTGCCTTTGTCATTTGTGAAATTCATACATCACTAAATATTATCCAAACTTCCAATACCTATTACATTTTCACAGTCTCAATGCAATTACTCACATGTCATGGACTTTTCAAAAACCATATCATTTTCAATACATAAATCATGCAGTGTGGATCCAATTTAATGGGCGGAAAATCAAAGTGCTTATTGAGGAACATGGCTATACATAAAAAGAAAAGGGAAGCCGTTAGCAACCAAAGTGCTAGACAAATCAAAGTGCCCCAAGAATGGACAACCTTAATATCCACGACAAACCAAAGTACCATAAAAGTGGATATCCTAGATATCTGTAATGAAACAAAGCGCTATACTTATAATATCCCAAAGCGAATCGAAGCGCTAGACAAATTGAAGTGCGAAGGGCAAAATTAGTCCTCAAGGATTTAAAGCTCCTCCTCAAGAGCAACCGTTCACCGGAGCAAGCAACAAGAGACCTTGTAACTCTTGCGCCTAAACAAATATCCATATGATGTCATAAACCAAAATACAGTATGCATGAAAGTGAACCGAAGTGCTACCTCATAATATAGACATCATAACCTAGCTCCACTAACATTAATACTCACCAATATAACATCCATCACAATACACATATCTAATCAAATTTATGGAGCCATTTAACTTCACAATTACATAAACATCAACACATTTATATAATACCAATAATAATTCTCATCAAATATTACATATCGTTGCCAACATATTCATGTGGCATTACTAACAATTCATGTCAACACCACACAACAACACATCCAAACCAAATGTCACAAAATATTATTATATAATATTATCAACCACGCAAATCATTTATAACTAAGACTTCCCGGTTTTCAGATTACGCTTACTAATTTCTACTTAAGTGATAAACCTTCTCCGTGTGTCACATACCTCAGTTAATTTTTAAATCTCTGAATTTGATTCTGAATGTCGATTTAGCTCTGAACGTCCAATTTCCTATATCCAAATTTTTTTGAAAATTAACAAAATCCATTCTCGTAACTTATAAACCTCCAAACTATAAGAATCAAACAAGAAACATTTAATTGACAGAGATTTAAAAATATTTTACTTACTAAAATTTATGAAACTCGTCATTGAAGCGTCGAAACCACCTTGGAGCTTCAAAACTCCTTCTGAGAAATGGGAAAATGGGTTTCATGTTTTGGTCAAAGAAAAGAGAAATGAAGATACCCAAAACTTAAAAACTTACCTTGTGAGCTCAAAGAAGATTCAAGCTTCACCTTCACCTTCAATGGTGGTCACGCTTTAGAGAGAGAAGAAGGAAAGGATGAACTTGGAAATACGAAAAAGAAAGAGATATGGGAATTGAATTTATACATAACCTTACCTTGATGAAGAAAAATGAAAGTGATGGGGTGAAGGAAGAAGAAGAGGCACGATGTAGTGGAGGAAAAGAAAAAGAAGATAAGGGCTTGGAGAAAGAGAGAAAGTGACGTGTGATTGATGGAGAAAGAAGAAAAGGAATGATGTAGGAAGGAGGATCTAGTTCTTCTTCTTCTTTCTCTTTTGATAAATAAAAATAAGGATTAGAGTTTACCAAGGAAAATAAGGAAAAAGGAAATGAGGGAGGCACCACCTAGAGAGAATAAATCTCAATCTCGCCACCTAGGGGCGGAAACCCTATGATAAGAGTTTGCCAAAGTTTAAGAAACCCTAGCTAAAATGAAGGAGGAAAATTCAACTCCACTAATACTAAAATGTATTCTCTCAATTCAAGGTATGTGCTTTACAAAAGAAAGCATGCCTTATATAAGATAGGGGGTGGCACTTACTCTAACCTAATGGGTTTCACTCTCCTAATCCCAAAAGCATTAAAACTAAGGAAAATTAAGAAAAGTGGCCAAATACAAGGCCCAAAAACATTTACAAGGCAAAGATGACCATATAAGGCCTAAACCTATAGCCCAATAAGGCTTTCTAACCTTGATCTAAAATAATGAAAAATATATATAAAAGAAACAAAAGAATTATTTTAGTTAAAATAAGTCCTCTGGCTGTGTCCTTATTAAGGAAGATGATGGTAGGTGAGGAAAAGAAAGTACATGTGAGGGGGAGTGAAGAGTGACATGAGTGTGAACATTTATTTTTGTCCGAATAAATAATATTTTTTTAAAAAAAGAAAATATTAAAAAATTACATAGTGACTATTGGGAATAGTACCTTCTCTATTTCTATGAATACTCAATCTCTCCTCATTTCTTACCACACTTCTCTTTTCATCAACTTTCTTTCATAATTTTTCTCAAGCAATGGCCAATGGGTGTCTAAGCCAAGAGGAAAGAATAATGGAGGGAAACTGATGTTTGGTGACTACCTTCTTGCTCCTTGTAGCATGGGTAATAATTTATCTTTATTGGGTATTTTATTTAAGGCCACATGTGTAATAAATAATTTTAGGATTCTAAAATAGTTTATGTTTCCATTAGAGTAAGTGATTACTCATTTGTATTCAAAATATTAAAAAAAATTAGAAAAAATTAAATAAAAAGGCCCAAAAAATCAAATCAGAAAAAAAATGAAAATAGGCCAAAAAAGGCCAAAAAAATAAAAAACAGGCAAAAAAAATTCAAAAAAAGAAAATAAAAAAAATAAAAAGAAAAAGAAAAAGAAAAAGAAAAAGAAAAAAGTTTCGATGGTTTATTGAGGTGGGACCCAATTTGGTTGGATAATTGGAGAAAATTGAGGAAATTGACATCAAATTTGGACAAATTGAAAAAAGTAGGAAAATGATGGCATGTGATAAAGGATCCAAAGTCAATTTTTCTCTATAAATAGAGGGTGATGCTAAAGGACAAAAGGAGGAAGAAAGAGGAAGGAGAGAAAAGAGTGATAAATGTTTGTGTAATTTTTTAGAGATTTTGCTTTCAAAAATAGAGATATGGAAATGTTGTTAGGAAAATATGTGTTTTACTCTAGGATGTGAGTTATGTGACCCAAATTACTGTAAAAGTCTTGTAACCGGTGTCCAAACACCCTTAAATTGAGTCTAAACGAAGCCAAAACTAGGAAAAATCTACGCAAAATCAATCTCCGAAATTCCATTCTCGTTCTTCATTAATTGTTACTGTACTAAGGTATTTTTAATAAATACAAGAATATTTATTTATCTTTATTTATTCATCTTTATTTATTTTTATTTATTTATTTTTCTACACTTTTATTTTTCTTCATTTATTTTTCTGCACTTTATTTTTCCGCACTTTATTTTCTTGTAGTTCTTTACTTATTCTTTTATTTTTCTATAGTTTTACTTTTTCTTTATTTATTTTTCTGTACTTTTATTTTTTTATTTATTTTTCTGTACTTTTATTTCTATTTATTTATTTTTATGCACTTTATTTTTCCACACTTTATATTCCTGTAGTTATTTATTTATTCATTTATTTTTGTGCATTTTTATTTTTCTTTACTTATTTTTCTACACTTTTATTTTTCTTTATTTAATTTTCTGCACTTTTATTTTTATTAATTTATTTTTCAACACTTTATTTTTCTGCAATTATTAGTTTATTTATTTATTTTCTGCACTTTTATTTTTCCTTATTTACTTTAGTGCACTTTTATTTTTATTTATTTTTCTACCCTTTTATTTTTATTTATTTATTTTTCTGCCCTTTTATTTTTATTTATTTATTTTTCTTCACTTTTATTTTTATTTATTTATTTTTCTGTACTTTATTTTTCCACACTTTTTTTCTACAGTTATTCATTTATTTTTCTACACTTTTATTTATTTTTCTACATCTTAACTTTCTGCATTTTATTTATTCTAATTTTTCTTCTCAATAATTTTGAAGTTATCTTTTACATAATCATTTATCTATCATTTTATGTGATTTCTTAAGTTGTTTTATAGATAATTATTTATTTATTATTATAATTTTATATTCTTTGCTTTTATCTATTTATTTAACCATTTATCTTTCTTTTAATTTTGAAATGAGATTGATTTAGATGAGACATCTTATTAATCTTATTATCTAAAAATGATTGAATAAAATTCATTTGCTAGTTTTAGTTAATTAAGTGTATATATATTTCTTTATTTTCACATCGATATATTTAATTCTTATGTTTATCTATTTTTACCTTTCCATTCATTTATTTGTTTATTTATTCATTGTTTTAAACCAAGTGTTTTTCTGTAAAATTAATGGATTATCTTTTAATTACTAGAAAGATAATTTAGACGAGACGTCTTATTTTTTTATATCTTTTAATCACTTGTTTGTTTATTTTCCTTCGAACTTAAAGAACGAAACTTGGGTGATGTGTTCAATTATTTAATTTTATTTTATGTCTGTTTATATTTTTTCCAAAATATCCTTATTATTATTTTGTTCATGTGTATATTGTCTGTAAATAACATCTATCATGGTTGTATTCTTTATGAATGATGAAATATTTAATAACCATTTTTTTAAAAAAATTATACATGATCAATTTGGGTAACCGTTTAAGGACGAACAGTGTAGGGTGCTAATACCTTCCCCACCTGTAATTCGACTCCCAGACCAAACAAAATCTCATTTTAAAAACCAGTGCTGTTTAAAGTTTTTCCTGATATTTTCCTTAATAAATATTAGTGGCAACTCCCTGAAACCCTTTAGTTTTTAGGCCTCCTAAGGGCCGTATTCCAATTCGGTCTCGTTTTCTTTTTATTGCATTCTCCTAGTCCGTGTCATAACCCGGGACCCTGGTCGCGACAGTTGGCGACTCCTTTGGGGACCTTTTGAGAGTCAAGCCTGTTAAATTGATCTTGTGTATTCTATTGATTATTAATTATTTCATCCTATTTTTTTGTTTATTTTGTTATTCTCGTTGTTTGTCTAATATTCTATTTATTTTGAGTTTACATTGTTTTTATTTGTTGCTTTAATTTAGAACCATAAGGTAGAAGACATGTGTTATTTGTGTTTGTTCATTGTGTAGAATGGGTAAGAAAATTCAGGTATGAATGCCCTCACACACATCACATTCATATTTGTGCACACTATTAAAAATGGACCCTATACCTGGGCCCCGTAAAAGACATAGTTAGGGGAGATTATTAGCGGTGTCATTTAGGACGATACGTCCTACCATGATTCACGTGAAAATCTCAGCCGGAGTGTTATCTTAGTTATGACGCCCACACTAAGTAGGATTCCTTACTTTTTGCATAAGGCTCATAGCTAAAGATCAAAGCTCTGGTGGCCTTCTTAGAACCAATTAGAACAGCCACCTTGTGAGGAATCATGTTTGAAAAACCTTAGAACCAATTAAGTCGCTACCTCAGTCTAAGATACAATGGGGCAAACATTCCTCTTATCTTTCATTCTAAAAAATATTTTTTAAAAAAAGATTTTACAAACAATGTATTTTTTAACACAGATCATGATAAATATTAGATCCTTCCTTTTATTAATTTGTTTTTTGTGTTTTCTTTGTGAAAGGTGAAATTTAAATATTGGTAAGTATCACAGAAAAATGGAATTTAATATGAGAACAAGTGATCAGGAAGTGAAGGCAACTGGTTTGAAAAATTTATTACATCTCAAAATCATAAAATTGAATACTAGCAATCTGTTATCCTTAGGCAAACTGATGGATATTACTAAGAAAATGACCTTCGCAAGGAAGTATGGAAAGATCCTAAAATTCTTAGAGGTCAAAGTGCAGGAAGGGGCCCTTACTGCTCTAGCTCAGTTTTATGATCCTCCTCTCCGTTGTTTTACATTTAAAGACTTCCAATTAGCTCTTACTCTAGACGAATTTGAGCAGATATTTGGCTTGCCATTGAAAGATCTGAAACCTTATCGATGAACCGAGCATCATGCTTCCATTTTCAATATAGCTCGTGTTCTCAAGATAGACCCTAAAGTACTTAAGAGAGCTCAGTTGAACAGGAACTAGATTTAGGTTTTGCACTAACCTTCTTTGAGCAGCAACTTCTTAGTCAGGCAGGGAAAAAAGAATGAGACATGTTTATTGACACTTTGGCATTGGCTATTTATGGTGTGGTCCTTTTCCTCAGCCTTGATAATTACATTGATTTTAAGGCAATTGATGTTTTCCTGGCTCGAAAGCTTAGAGGAGAAAGTTCCATTACCACTGTCTTGGCTGACATCTATTGTACAATGGATTCATGTCACAACCGGAATGGGAGGAAGATCGTCTATTGTCTACCTGCCTTGTATCTGTGGTTTACTTCACATGTCTTCAATCTAGTTGGCAAGGTCGAATGCCCTATCTCTGATTTGAAGCTCCTTCGGTTAACCAGGAAGACTAATAGGGAATGGGCAGGACATCTAGCAGGATTGTCTGCAAACATGATTTGGTGGTACCCTCAGTGGATGAATGTGGATTCCATTATTTACTGCTAGGGGAAATTTCCCAATGTGCCTCTCATGGGAACTCAAGGATGTATCAATTACAATCCTGCCATTGTGAAAAGACAGCTTGTTTATCCTATGCTCCAGCCTCCGGAAGAAAAAATGGTGGTACCTTTCCTTCATTACTATATAAAGAGAAATAGTGCTCTCGTTATCCAAACTGTCATTGATTCTTGGGCCAAGGTCCATAAAAAAGGAAAAGAGTTTGGTGTCCGAAGTTATGTTGCAAAGGAAAGTTACTATAACACCCTAAATTTTAAAGAAAACAATTTATGGAATAATGGTGATTAATTATTTATGGTCAAATAATTATGGAAAATTTTATTAGATACTAGAGGTGAATTATCGGTAAATTGAGATTTACCAGAACCGGGTGATTTAATAGACGATGTGGACCTACTTGGTCAAGTTAAATAATTGATGGGTCTAGAATGTTTAGAAAATTATTGTGGTTGAAATAATTTTTAGTGTTAAGGAAATAATTATTTGGACACGACGTAGGATATGAAACGGGGAAAATATGAGCCAAATGGAATTAAAAGAAATCCAAAATCCCATTTCTTCTCTTGTCATGACCGTAGCCTCGTTTTCTCTTTCTCACTTGACCCTTTTGTCCATTGTGTAATGGGGAATTATTACCCATTGGTAAAAGGTAACATGATGCACTCTTTGGACCAATGGACAATGTCTAATTTTTGCACATTTCCCCTCTCTTTTTCTCTATCACCGTGGACTTCTTTTCTTCTTCCCTCTTCTTCATTTTTTTCTTCTTCTCCTTCACCCCTCCATGGACAAAACCGAATCCCTCCATTCCCACCTTTATCTCTTGCCAAAATTAATACTTGAGCATGGATTCATGGAGCTTGAATGGCACTTTGGGGCAAAGATCAAATGGGTTCTTGACACGCTGTCATTGTCGGGTCAAATAAAAAGTTAAATTAATATAGTATAAGGTGAACAACCTTAGTCGTCTCTCGAGGACCTTACACTACAACAGAAATTGCAAAAGGTAACGCTAGTATTGTCTGCGGTTGGGCAGAACCGCAGACATTGATGCTCAAAAGGGAGTATTTTATGTGGGTAAGGAATTAAACGCAGACAATAATATTATCTGCGATTATACGTAATAACCGTAGACTATAGTGATCCAAAATTTCCAATCGCGTGCGGTTTGGCAACTTTCGCATATAATATATATTTAATAACTAAAGAGAAGTGACTTTTGCAAATAATATATAATAGTTATTTTTTATCCTTTCTCTCTCCGAGCTTGACGTTTCATTTTCTTAAGAGAAGAAGAGCAACTAATAGTGACGCCATTAGGTGCCGGAAATAAAGTTGGTCGATCATGCCTTTACATGTCTTACCAAGGCAAAACCATCTTGTTCGATTGCGGTATTCACCCTGCTTACTCCGGCATGGCTGCTTTACCCTACTTCGATGAAATCGTTCCTTCCAACGTCGACGTCCTCCTCATCACTCACTTTCACCTTGACCACACTGTTTCTTTGCCCTACTTCCTCGAAAAAACCATCTTCAGAGGAGGCTGCGTCTTCATGATCTACGCCACCAAAGCCATTTACAAGCTCCTCTTGTCTGATTTCGTCAAAGTGAGTAAGGTCTCTGTCGAAGATATGCTCTATGATGAACACGACATCAATCGCTCCATGGACAAAATTGAGGTTTTATATTTAGGGTTTTGCTCAATTATTTGATTATTTTTTAATACACAAAACTTAGTTTGTTAGTATAAAGGGTTTGATTACATTGAATGGAATTGAAGTGCATTTTGGTGTGCTGATAGTTACTGTGATGTGGGTTTTTTTCACCTGTTTTGTGGTGATGTGCTTGATATAAAGATTTTAACTTTGGTTCTCACAGTTGGTCTTGTGCTTGCATACTGTGAGATTTCAGGTTAGATGTTTATATCCATGATTACTTAATGAAGAGGGATTTGAAAGCTTTTGCTCAGGCATTTCAAGCTGAAGGGAAAGTGTCATCAGACCCTGTTGGTGAGTTTCATACCAATGAATTGGTTGGATACTTGGATTCAATGTTTCTGTTTTATCTGTTTTTCTAAATTATAATATGGGATTGTAACTATTGATGCTCCTGGTGGATTTCTGTTCGAGTGGTGGTTGGTTTTCTAGGACATATTTATTGCCAGAACCAACGAGAAACACTTAGAGGTTGCTGCATCTTATATCGAGGTTGGTTTGAAAATTTTCATTTTTTTGTTAGTTTGTTTATAACATCATTCTTCTTGTGTGCTAAATATAAGTAGGATGGTTATGATAGAAGTTCAGTGAAGGAAAAGTAGTGTTGAGAAGATGAATTGTCAGTGAATTAACTTTTGGTGTATTCACTATTCACTATTTGATATAGAAGTATTTGCATTCTATCAGTTTTAACTTCCAAGTACTCCTCCTAAGTTGTGGGTGATTTGGGCTACATTTTCTTGTTTAGTGTGTAGTTTAGTAGTTGTTATCTTCTCAGTAGTATGCTTTAGTCTACTAAGATTACAGTGAGATGTTTAATGTTTAATTCCAGGTTTCTGACTAGTTGGCTGGCAGTGTGATTTCTAAAAATAACAAGTTTAAACCAGTGGTTATTTTTATCTGCTGCTGATTATGACTTTTAATGACTTTTGATGTTGAGTTTACCGATATGAAATCATAAATTGCACATAGAAAACTGTTTCTGCATTATTGTGTAAACTTTTGGTAGCACGACAAATTTGAATGTATAGTTATGCAAATCTAAATCTAGGGGACAAAAACTTGAGAAGTTGATTACCAGGGTTTGATTTACCCAACCAAAAACTGGAGTTGAATCTTTCTCCATTGTCATGGAAATTTGTATATGTAGCTTTCTTTTACTGTGAGATAGATGGTAGTTCACTATGTCTACAATGTGATATGATTGTCCATGTTGGTTGGTGGTAAAAGAACTCATGAAAGATATCTACTATTAAGGCAAAGAGTTGAGGTATGTGTTCTACTATAAAAAATTTCAAGCTATCGAGCTTTTAAATAGTATGTTGAAGTTTATTCATCTTATTTGGGCATTATTTTTTTGGCAGTTTCCAGGTGACAAACCTGCCCAGATGGAAGAGTTAGGGCTGCAACCACTGGATCAAAATGAATCAAGGAAGGATGGAAGTCACTCACTCAAGCTAAAATCTAGAGATTACCAGCAAAATCAGAGTGTCCCACCTGTTCCAAGGCAGGAAAATTGCATAAATGGTCATGTGAAAATGGATAAAAAATTAATTGATCTTAATACTAGGCCACTGCGGTTAAATGGATCAGCATCAACCAACCAGGTAATTGTGTCTCATTAGCCATATTGACTTAAGTTTATCGATTGAGGGATGTTTTCTAAATTTTGCTTTCATAACCCTTAATTTATTTGGTTTTCTTAATCTTGTAGAAATGGGAAGTTTCTACATTTGGTTTAGTTAAACTAACGTTTTATCTATTTTTCTAGGAGCAAGGTATGAATATGCAAGTGTTCCACTGGTAGAATCTTTTAAACATGAGGTTGAGATGTAACAAGGCTACAATGTATAGTGTGTTTATGAATTTTACTTTTACACTTTTGACTTTGTTGTTCGTGTGGAATTTGTTTTTGTTTTCTTGAAGCTTGAATTGTTTGATTTTGTGTATCTCTCTCTCTTTACTCAGAGCATGTTTGGTTCATCACAGAGTCCTCCGACGTCTTCCTCCGGCACAACGCATGAAGAAATGACATAATTGTCTTCCTCCGGCGTCGGATCTGAGGTGCAGCAACCCATGACCGGCTTCTTAAGGTAAGAAACCCCCATCCTTTTTCTCTTTTCCATTTCTTTGGCTGGTTATTTTGTCTGTGTTTCCATTGTGGGTGGGACAGGGTTGGGTTCTATTGGGGGTGGGTTTAGTTCTGTCAGGGGTGGTTTTCGTTGGTTGGAAAGGAGTCCGGGGAGGGGTTATGTTGCAAGGAAGAGGGGTTGCTGGGGGCAAACGTCGGGGAGAAGGGTCGGGGTTTGTTGGGTTATGCTTGGGTTGGGGTAAGGTTTCGGGAATAGGGGTTGTTGCTGCTGTTGGTTGGCTGGTGTGGTGGGTTGGGGACGTCGGGTTTGGGGTTGGGAAAGGGTCGGGTTTGGGCATTCTGATGGGCTCGGGCTCGGGTTGGGGGATGGGTTAGTGGTGGGGCGCAGAGGCTGTGAAAGTAAACATGTGGTGGTAGTTGTAGTCGGCCTTTGATTTATATATACGAACCTTATTTCCTTTTTGATTGTACTTTTTCTTCTTTTCTCTCTAATAAAATTTCTCTTACCAAAAAAATAATACTTTCTAGGAGTCATCAAGTATCAATTGTTATTTTGAAGATATAACTAGGACTTGGCTCAGTTATGCCTTCTATTACTAGTTAGTTATCATTTTGTTGCTTGGTTGACAGATGGAGTGAAAGTTAAGGTACAATTCTATGATGACAAGCCTTTATCTGCATCAGTTCCAAAACATGTAACATGTATTGTCAAGGAGGTGATTACAGTCACCCCAAGGTATGTAGCATAACCTATTATTGTATTTAAAAATTGTACTTCATGTGTATGTTTCTAATTTTCAACCTTATTTTGGAGGTACCTTTTTATGTAACTAAAACACTAAACAGTTAGATCTTGAATGCTTTGGCGAAGGGCCAATCTGGTTGATAAGTGATGGCTTTTCTTCATCCTTTCTTTCTCATCGTATATGTTGAGCTAAATTTTATGAAACAGAAGTAGATATAGTATGGATTTCAGTGGTCATTAACGATTTTGTTATATTATTGTTCCCTCACCATATTTCATTTATGCTCTTTATAGTTAAATGCTCTGAAGAAGTACAATATCACTGTATATAGATTCTTTTTATAATAATTATTCTATGTATGTACTCTGTATTGTGATCACTTTTGCTTTCTTCTGTATGTGACCACTTATTTTCCTCATTTAGTTATTTACAAGGATACTTGAGCTCTATGTGCTGATAAGTAATTATAAATAATAATAGCTGCTTCAACTTGGCTTGATTACCTAAGATCTAACTGCAATTTTAACTGCAGACTCCAGGAAGAGAACTAGAATTAGATTGAGGCCATCAAGAGGAAAATTTTAATTTCACAATTTTGTAGGGTCTGAATATTGGTGATGACTGCTATTATCAATATAATATATGCTCTGTTGTGTAGTAAGTAAACATAGAATTCTTCTCATATCACGTCTCCTGTTCTTTCCCTATCTTAACAATTTTGATATTATAATATGCAAATCCGTGTTTGTTTCATTACCTGTTGAAATCATAGTACTGATTATTTTACCTTGCAAGACTTGCTTTCAAATAAGCAAATAAAGAATTGGTTTCATTAAATGTTGAAATCATAGTACTGATTATTATTACTAAGCTTTACTTTCTGATATCAATTTTATAGATATAATTTTTAAATGTATAAATTTGAAGTTTCATTCTGAGATTATTATTCCGTATCCCAAATACATTATAATCTGATAGGGTGCCTTGGGGGAAATGGGTTGCAAAGTGGAGTTGTTATCAATTCAATTTTATCTTTATTGAGGCTTTGGTATTTTGACCAACCTATCTGACCATACTGGCTCTCTTAAAATTGAAACCGAAAATAAAGGTACAACTAACCAAAAATAAAGCCAAAAAGGGAAACAAAAAATTGGGTAATTTCTAGAATTATTTGGAAAATTTCTATAAATTAGGAATTGGGGATAGGAATTAGAAATAAGTAGGAGTGATAAGCTATTCTAGTAGTTAAAGTTTCGTGGAGGAGGGAGAAGCTTGCAGGTTTGACTCTCACCTCACTAAGAAAAAAGCTAACATTTAAATTAAATTGCCTGTTTCAAAAAAACAAACTAGAAATAAGTAATTGACTTTATTTTCTACAACTGGCTCTGTTTCCTGATTCCTCCCTTAAACTTTACTTTCTCAAATTTTACACATCTCTAAGATTCATAGTTGTTTACCCTTATGTCCCATGCTTAATAAAGTCATGTTGACTGATGGTGAAGTAGCTGCACTTGCATAATATGAAAACTTTGAATCTTTAGTGGGTAAGTTCCTTAGGAACAGCTTTGATGCTAGAACCTAGACTGATGGTGACATGAAATTCCTTGCTTGACAAATTTAATTAGTTTATAATATTTTTCATCAAAATCTACATTTCACCATGTGATTTTTTCTACCAAGTTATGTAAAATGTGTTGGTTCATGAGTTGCTTGTGTGCAGGTTTATTAAAATATTTAATACAGGTTCATCACCTGAAGGTTCTAGTAGTGACTGGGTTCAGCTGCATGAAGGTTCTGAAAAAGGTCACCACTAGAAAGTTAACCCTTCAAAGGGTAAGGATTCAGAAGATGAGTCCAGTGACTGGCTTGCCGTTGATGATTTTAATTAGATAGACTTTTCTTGTTTACCAAGTTGTAAAGGTTCAACATTTTCCCCTATTCGATGGTTCTGTGTTTAGGGAAATACAAAATCATATAAATTTATTATAGTATTTTTGTTCATATACGCGGGTACATATTTCTCGTTTGTACAAGGCTGATGTAGGGCAGTGGGTAAACATCACTCATTTGTTGATAGTGTACAATGCAAACAAAATCAAGTATTTCAATATTGTAGTAATTTAAAAGTTTTTGTTACTGGGATCTGTAACATTGCATAACTATCAAAGTGATAATAACATAATTTACTCTATGTTCAATATTGAAACTTCTGCCAAAAATAAAATAAAAAAGGTAAACTAAAACCTCCTCCCTGGAGGTTTCAAGAAATAATAATGATCCCTAAAGTTGTGCCAAACTATTGTCAGCGGTTCCACACTACAACCGCAGACATTGTTTGATTATTGTCAGGGGTTCTACACTACAACCGCAGACATTGTTTGACTATTGTCAGTGGTTCCGCATCCCAACCGCAGACATTGTTTGACTATTGTCAGCGGTTCCGCGTTACAACCGCTGACAATACATAACTAATGTCAGCGGTTTAAGCGCTGATGTTGTTTTTAGTGCTATTAATAGCGCCATTATTGTCTGCGCTCGCACAACTGACAATAGCTATGACGGAACCGCTGACAAAGGCCTTTTTTGTAGTAGTGTTAGTTCAATTAGTTACACTCAATTTAGTTATAACAAAGGGGGGTTTGTGTTGAGATTGAAGGGAAAATTAAGTAATTATATAATAGTGCAAAAAGAAAATTTATGAGTAAGAATAATCAAATTTAGAAACAACCAACCCAAGGAATTAATAAATCTTTAGTTAACTAATCATTGATCACAAATATGATTAAATATAATTAATTTCTCAACCTTGAATAATTTGGAATCCCTGAATGATTATATTCTAGAAAATCTTCTAGAATTGAATTAATGAACTAATAAGAATAATCAATCGATATATTCTTATTAATTACTAAAATAACTTTAAAACCATAATTTGATTGAGTTAAGAAACTAAATAGAAATCTCTTATTTAATGACCTAATCTTTGTTCTCAAATTGATTATTGATTAACCAACCAACATCAGTTTAGATTATAGATTATTTAATTATATACCAATCGGTTATACACTTAAATAATCTACCATCATAAGTGTTTGAGAAACAAAGAAAAGTAATTATCTTCAATCAAAATATTAAGAGCAAGAACTCAAAGTTAACATAAAGAAAAATTAAATTCCTTGAGTTGATTTTAAAAGATTAAGCTTCCATGATAATTTTTAACAATGAAAGCTAATATTAAATTAACTATAACTTTGATTATAAAAGTAAATAACAAATAATAAAATTAACTTACTTGATATTAAGGAAGGGAAATGAAAACCATAACTTGAGGGATGGAATATAGAACAAAGAAATAAAGCAAGAGAAAGAACTAAAACTTAAGAAACTAAAGCAAAGATATAGAAATGTAATGAAAACTAAAGCATGTATTTCTTATGTATCTCTTGTGTATCTTCCTTACAACTTCAAACATCTATTTATAGGCAAGATATCATGATACTATACATTCATTTTCTAATCATTAATGCATTTTTTCAACATTGGGGGGCTTGAAATTACTATAATTCAAAAGAAGATAATGGTAGGTGTTGAAATTCATTCTCCTCTTTATCTTCTCCACCTTGCAAGTCAAATATGACCATCTAGATGGCCGAATTTTACAAAACCTTCAACATGAAAGTTGTAGATCTCTGTCTTACAAGAATGAGGTCATTTGGATATCTACAACTCCAGATATGTGTATTTTGGTGAACTATGTCAATGCTGGTGGGACAATGAGGGCTGATTGATTCAAGCTCCATTTCTTCATTTTTTTCAGATGCAAAATAACCAAATCTGATCATCATGATGTAGGCCTCTGTCTTAGCTTTCCATAGGCTCCAAGATTAGCCCATTTGGATCACAAAAGCCCAAGTTATGGCCAAAACAAGGCAAGATACTCAAGATACATACAAAAAACAAAAATTGAACCATATATACATAATACTTCAATTTAACTAAACAACATAAAACTTAATTAAAATACTATTATTAAACATAGTAATTATATAATAAACCCCAAGTGTAAAACTATAAGAAGTGTATTAAAATTAATTTATCAAATTCCCCCACACTTAAGCTTTTGCACTCCAGGGCAAAACCAAATCAAAAACTAAAATGAGAAACAATAGAAAAAGGTTTTTTTTTAAATTGATTTTTGACTTTTTTTTGAAGTCTAAAATAATAAGTAATACACATCATCCCTTATATCAAGAAGTCATGATAAGTGTGAATAAGAAGCATTACATACTAGTTACACAAATTGAGTGATCAAATCAAAGAGTGGATGAAAATGTGATAGATGTTCTCTTTATGCTCTCTATATCTCAATTGTTTGGGTTTGTGTATACTCTCAGAAATCACCCAAATAAATTAGCACTACCATAGGCTTGACAAATTTCTAATTTTCATATTTGAACACATATGCATACAGAGATCAAAAGGACTTTATTAAGGTTGTAATGGGGCCAAGGTGATACAGGGTGGATAAAATAAAATAGTATGGCTAAACTTAGGGTTGAAAAAGAGCAATAGAGTAAGTGATTCAGTGATTGTGGAAGTTCATTTTGAAACTCAATACTTAGCAAAATGAAACATGATGGAGGATAAAATAGGAGAATAAATCCTCCTGATTATTTTCATACATATATTCACCACTTCTTCTTTTTCTTCTTCTTCTTTTTTTTAACATTTCCCTTTTTTTACTTTCTTTTTGAACAATGAAACAACAACATACATATCTTAGGTACATTTCCACAATCATCAAGAATCTTTATTCATAGTAATTCTAAAACTCCTAATCAATTCCTAAGCAAAGGTGATCATGTTTTTTTTGGGGCTATTGGCTAATTATGTGGCTGAATCAAGAAATGGATATAGGCTCAACGTGGGTAACAATGGAAAATATGTAAGGTAAGGCATATGGCTAGTGTTTGGTTAAAACAAAAATGGCCTTAATCATATCAAAGCATGCATATGGAACATAATACATCAAAAAGAAATAAGTCAAGTTCTAGAATACTAATAAATAAGGGTCAATCAAAAACAAAAGAAAGATGACATAATCTGGTTCATCCAATTAAGCTCAAAATCTCACCGAGGGTGGTCAATCTATCATAATTCATATACACTTTGATCTTCACAAACAACTTATTAAATTAATATGCAAGGAAATTATTCACAACATTTCATGAAATATTGGACAAGGGTGATGTAATTACTCATTAGTCAGACAAATTAAAAAAATCAGTGAAAAGCATATAAAATTTAAAATGAAAAACTGGAAATGATGATTTTTTTTGTGAACAAGAAACAAAGAAGAAAAAATAAATCATAACTAAATATTGGTGTCAAGATCTGGTTCCTTATGCTTCTTGCTCTGTACTTTTTTTTAAGGGTGCTTAGTAACAAAGATACCTATAACAAATTGATCAGTTCAATTACATGTGAAATGGTTAGTATAACTAAACAATTTGATTGTGTCATATAATCTAGTTTCATAGGCCTTGTGTTAAAACCCATAAGAAAAATATCATTAACACAACCATGAGTAGCATTAAGAGCAATAACATACATCTTAATTCATTTGTATCCCTATAGAAAGACTCTGCTATATCATCCATTAAGAGGAAATAAAGAACCTGATGATTTCCTAGTGGTGTGGTGTGGCTCCGATCTGAAAGAAAAGGATGAAGGCAAAGTGTGGCGGCTGGAGAATGATGAAGATGATGTTTATGATTGCAGAATGGTTGATGTCGAATGGAAATGATTCTGGTGAAGGTAAAGGCAAAGGATACCTGACACTAAAGTAAAGATCGTGGCTATGTGTGTGTGTGTGTGTTTTTTTTTTGTTTTTTTAAAAAATTGATAAAGAAGGTGAAACGATTATGGTTATCCGAGTGAGATGTGTTATGAGGATGCGTCTCAAGAGTTTGGACTCTTTACTCAGCCCATCCCAACAAAAGTACTCATGAAAAAAAATTATTTTTTTATTTCCAAACAAAAAAATTAAACAAAAGTGATACTGAAACTATATAGTGAAGGATACGTCTCAAGACTTTGGTTCTCAAAGATGCATCTTTATGATTTTAGATGCAACTTTCCTAAATTAATCTTTACTCTGTCTATCCCTCACAAAAAAAATAATAGAATATATATAACTCAGACCCCCCTACACTTATTCAAGACATTGTCCTCAGTGTCTTATATGATTTCCACAGTCTTTTTTTTTCTTTTTTTTAATTTTTAATTTTTAATTTTTTAATATAGATAAAGGTGAGAAAGAAGTTATAACTGAAGGGTGGTGTCTGGTTCTGGATTCTTGCGCTTGTGTGTGTGATCCTTATCTTGCTTTAAGAGGGATTAAGGTTGGGGTAAAAAGCTCTGTAAAATATCAATCAATTCATCTGCATTTGAAGAAGCATGAATGAATGATCGATCATCTTGAGTTATTAGGCCCTGTTCCACAGCTTTATCTAAAAACATTAACAAACTGTCATAAAAACCATTAATATTTAACAATCCTAATGGCTTTTTATGAAGGTTCATGCTACACCATGATGCAATGCAAAATATTTTCTCAAAAGTACCAAAACCTCCAGGAAGTGCAATAAAGGCTTCAACACCTGTAACCATATGAGCCATTCGTTGATGGATGCTTGTAACTTTTACCTCAGTTCCTACAGTAATAGCTGGTGTAATACCAACATGTTGTAGGATGATACTAGAGACGTTGCTTCCTTCAACTAGTGCAGATAGTGCCATGGAGCCTCTCAAACCCTGTACTCCTCCTCTATATAAGACCTTTATTTCTTTCGCAGCCAATAGTTTTCCCAACTTAGTAGCTCCTATTAGGTACTCCTTACAATTACCATTGTTGGATCCACTAAACACACAAATGGATTTGATTTTTTTTCATCTTTTTTTATGTTTTCTATATAGAGTTATGCGCCCTTATATAGATGAAAACTAAGATAAAATAATTGATGAAAGATAAAAAGTTTACACAATTATTATCATATAAAAAGAAATGACGGTACTGAAGAAATTTGAAAAGACATGATTGAAGAAAATAAAAATAGGTAATTTTAAAATTCAAAGTGAATTCAGAAAAGTAAAACATTGAAAACAACAGTAAATATGTACAGTAGTTGTGATTGTGGCTCACATCTTCCTCTGGTTTTACGTCCAGTAATGGCTTAAACGCCTTCTATGAGTCAAGGTTTTTGCTACCTATCCAGTTTTCTTAACTGGAAAACAGGGTCGTTTAATGCCAGATTCCCAAGGCTATAGTTTTCTTTTTGTTGAATGAATAGATCATATAATTTCAGAAGGACTCCTTGAACAATTCCACATGGATGCATCTCAAGAGTTTGGATTAAGTTATCCAAGTTACACTCTTTACTCAGTCCATCCTTTATAAATTTAATTTTGTCCTCCCGATTTATAGATACCATTCTAGGGTTTCTACAACGTGTATCACAGTTCCATCTTGCACACTTATGCCAAACTCCCATCCTTTTAGCTCTTCGTTTTTTAGAATAAGAGCTACGTCCCATACCTGGCAAATGTTTTATATAAGATTTATGTAATTCACCAGAAAGATGTACCTTTGCTTCAATAAGCCAACGAACATCCTCTGGAATGCCAAAATATGTGAGTAGTTTTAACCTTTGAACTCGAGCTTTGTAAATTTTTACAACCACATCGTGTGGAAGTGTAGGGAATCTTTCCTTAATTTTTGCAAGGGTTTGTTCCATTGTCAGATTACTTTGAAGTTGTAGCTGTTTAGAAAAGAGAGAATAAAAAACGAGGTTATAGAGAATAGTAGAGATGAAGAAGGTGAAAATGTGATAGGTTGCCTTCTATCAAGCGCTTGTTTAACGTCACGAGCCTGACGATGACCTTTTAACTACTACAAGAAAATGATAATAATGCCAAAACAATAATAGTAATAATGATTGAGACAAGTGTTAGTACCGAAAAAATGATGATGTAATTAATTGATATCTATTTTTTTATTTTTTTATTTTTTTTATTTTTTAATAAATATTGTTATTAGGAAAAATTAGTCAAAAATATTTGGCATCACATAAATACTCCTCCGTATCTATGTGCTCTTGGAACCCTTGAAAGAAAGGTTTAAGTCGGTGCCCATTTACCTTGACAACCTTGTTTGTCGCTTTATTTGAAATTTTAATCACACCATAAGGAAAGATATTAGTTATTTCAAATGGGCCTGCCCATTTAGAGCGAAGCTTACTAGATATGAGCTTTAGACATGAATTGTACAATAAAACTTTTTGTCCAATGAAAAAGTTTTTTCTCAAGACTTGTTTGTCATGAAAGGATTTGGCTTTTTCTTTATAGGTTTTAGAACTTTCATAAGCTTCCAAATGAATTTCTTCCAGTTCCTGTAGTTGGAGTTTCCTTTCTTTACCGGTCTCATTTAAGTCCAAGTTACATTGTTTTACTGCCCAATAAGCTTTGTGCTCAATTTCTACAGGTAAGTGACATGATTTTCCAAAATACAATCCTATAGGGTGACATTCCAATAGGTGTTTTATAAGCTGTTCTATAAGCCCAAAGAGCATCTTCTAACCTTTTGCTCCAATCTTTCCTATTTGGTTGTACTTTTTTTTGAAGGATCATTTTTAATTCCCGATTAGACACTTAAGCTTGCCCATTTATTTGGGGGTGATAAGGTGTTGAAACCTTATGCATAACTCCATATTTTTTAAGAAGGGACTCCATTTTACGGTTGTAAAAATGTGATCCTTGATCACTAATAATGGCTTTAGGAACACCAAACCTGTAAAATATATGTGATCTAACAAAATCTGCAACAACTTTAGAATCATCAGTTCGAGTAGCTTTAGCTTCAACCCATTTAAACACATAATCAACCACAAGTAGTATATAAACAAAACCAAAAGATGTAGGAAAAGGTCCCTGAAATCTATGCCCCAAACATAAAAAATTTCACAAAATAACATGGGTTGTTGAGGCATCTCATTTCTACGAGATATGTTTCCTATTCTTTGACATCGTTCGCAAGTTTACAAAATGTATATGCGTCACGAAAAATTGTTGGCCAATACAAACCAGATTCTAATACTTTCCTTGTTGTACGTGGAGGTCCAAAATGTCCACCACATGCATATGTATGACAAAATGTAAGAATGGAATGAAATTCATTTTCAGGTACACACCTTCTAATGACTTGATCACTACAAAGTTTCCATAAGTAAGGATTATCCCAAACATGGTATTTAGAATCACTTTTTAGTTTTATTATTTGTTGTTTAGATGCATGTATGGGAGTAACAAAAGCAATTAAGTAGTTTACCAAATCAGCAAACCATGGAGTGGAATCATGTATTCCCATAAGTTGTTCATCAAGGAAATCATCTCTAATAGAAATTGGGTCAAGTTTTTTTTCAATTCTGCTTAAGTGATCAACCACCAAATTTTCTGCTCCAATTTTATCCCTAATTTTAATGTCAAATTCTTGGAGCAGCAACATCCACCTGATCAATCTTGGTTTTACATCTGGTTTCTTTAAAAGGAACTTTAATGTTGCATGATCTGAAAATACAACTACTTTTGAACCGAGCAAATAAGATCTAAATTTATCAAGTGCAAACACAATAACAAGTAGTTCTTTTTCTATGGTAGTATAGTTTATTTGTGCAGTATCCAAAGTTCGTGAGGCATAGTAAATAACATGTTGTACTTTACCTACTCTTTGAGCAAGAACAGCTCCTAATGCATAATTTGATGCATCACACATAAGTTCAAATGGAAGTGACCAATCTGGTGCCTGGATGATAGAAGTGGTAGTTAAAGCTTTCTTTAAGCAATCAAAAGCCTCTTTATATTTGTCATTAAAGTCAAATGTTATTATTTTTTTTGTAGTAAGTTAGACAACGAAAGGGCTATCTTACTGAAGTTTTTTATAAACCTTCTATAAAAACCTGCATGACCAAGAAAAGAACGAATATCTCGCACACAAGAAGGATAGGGTAATTGAGAAATTACATCAATTTTTGCAGGATCTACTTCTATGCTTTCTTTAGGTATTACATGGCCTAAAACTATTCCTTCTTCTACCATGAAGTGGCATTTCTCATAATTAAGAAAAAGGTTAGTTTCAATGCATCTATGTAATACTTTATCTAGACTATTTAAGAATGCATCAAATGATGAACCATATACTATGAAATCATCCATAAATACTTCCATGCAATTTTTAAGAAAATCAACAAAGATACTAATCATGCATCGTTGAAAGATACCAGGGGCATTGCATAAGCCAAAAGGAATCCTCCTATAAGCAAAAGTGCCAAAAGGACATGTAAATGTTATTTTTTCTTGATCTTCTGGTGCAATATAAATTTGGAAGTAACCTGAAAATCCATCTAGAAAGCAGTAATGTGACTTACCTGCCAGTCGTTCCAATATTTGATCAATGAAAGGTAAAGGAAAGTGATCCTTTTGGGTTGCTTTGTTAAGTTTCCTGTAATCAATGCATACTCGCCAACTATTTTGGATTCTAGTAGGAATTAGTTCATCATTTTCATTTTTAACCACTGTGATTCCAGACGTTTTGGGAACCACTAGTAGAGGGCTGAACCAAGTGCTATCTGATATAGGGTAAATGATGCCAGCTTGTAATAATTTTGTTACCTCTTTTTTAACTACATCAAGGATCTAAGGATTAAGTCTTCTTTATGATTGCCTTACTGGCTTAACTTCTTCCTCTAATAGAATTCTATGCATACACATGGAAGGGCTAATACCTGGGATATCTGCCAAAGTCCAACCAATTGCTTTCTTATGCTTCCTAATAATCTGCAACAACCTTGTTTCTTGATCAACATTTAATTTGTTAGAAATAATCACTGGAAGATTCTTATCTTCCTCTAAATATGCATACTTTAAATGTTCAGGAAGATGTTTTAACTCTAACATGAGAGGCTGCATTATTGAAGGAATCAATTTGGTTGAATTTGTCTCAGCAACCTGTACTTCAACATAATCAGATATATTTGTAACTACTTTAATCAAATTATTACACTCTGATTCTTTTGAAACAACATCTGGAACTATATTTTCTGTTTTAAGGGAGTATGGATCATTATTATGATTAAGCAGATATTTCTCAATTTCAGTATACACATTGCATTGATGAGAATCTATGCATGAATCACAAATAAATGAATCACAAAAATCAGATAATACAGGAAAATCAACATCATCAAACAACTTAATAATATTATCAACTAAATCAGTTATTAAGTCAATTTAAAAAATAGAATGATCCTCAGTAGGATGCTTCATAGCATCTAAAATGTTGAATCTAACCACACTATCTCCAAATTCCATAGAAAGTGTTCCTGCATGCACATCTATCTTTGTTCTAGCTGTTTTTAAGAATGGTCTACCTAAAATTATTGGAGCTTTATTGGTGGAATTCTCACTTTCCATATCTAGAACATAAAAATCTATAGGAAAAATTAAATTGTTAACTTTAACAAGGACATCTTCAATAATTCCTACAGGATGTGCAGAGCTTCGATTTGCTAATTGTATAACCACACCTGTAGTTTGCAAAGGTCCAAGGGAAAGTGAAGTAAATACAGTCATAGGCATAACATTAATAGATGCACCTAAGTCTAGCATGGCATTTTCAAATTTGTTATTGCCTATTATGCATGGAATGGTAAACGTCCCAGGGTCTTTACATTTTTCTGGTATATGTGACAAAGGTTTCTCAATTAATGCAGACACATTTCTACTTATGTTAATCCTTTCATTGCCTTTTAGTCTTCTTTTATTAGTGCATAGTTCTTTAAGGAATTTGGCATATCTTGGGATTTGCTTGATGGCTTCTAATAAAGGTATATTTACCTCTACTTTTCTAAATGTTTCCAAGATCTCCTCATCCATTTTCTTATTTTATATAGATTTTTGTCTTTGTGGAAATGGAAAAGGGATATGTTGTTTATCAGGACCAGCTGCAGAAGGAGAATTTGTAAGAGATATATCATTACTATTATTACTTGAACTATCTAAAACTTCTTCTGTATGTTTTTCTGTGGCAATAGTATTTTCAGTTTATTGTTGTTTTTCTGGTCCATGGATAACTTTACCAGATCTTAAAGTAATTGCACTTACATTTTTAGGATTGACAATTGTCTGAGCGGGTAACTTATCTGAACCTTGAGACTGCAAATGGTTTAAAGATGTAGCCAATTAACCAATCTGATTTTCAAGAGTCTGAATTGTAGCCTTAGTTCTTTTTTGAAAGTTTAAATTATCTACTGACATTTGCTTTATCAATTCCTCCAAATTTGATTTCTCAGTGGAAGATACAGCTATTTGTGTAACTTGTTGTTGAGTATGAGGAGGTTGATAAGGTCTGCTTGGTCTAGTATTTGCCTGAAAAGGTACATGGTTGTTGTGAGGAATTACCCTATCTTAAATTAGGGTGATTCCTCCAACCAGGATTATATCTGTTAGAAGAAAGATCATAATTATTATGTTGTTGTTGTGGCAGTCTGTTATTGTATAAGTTGGCAGCACATACTTGAAGATTTTCATTGGGAATTTTAGCTTCCTGCAATGTAGGACAACAATCGGTATAATGATCTAATGAAGTACAAATAGAACATACCTTAGCAGGGGTTGCAGGTTGTTATTTTTGAGACACAATAATATTTTTCATAAGTGTTGCTAGTTCAGCAAATTTACTTTCCCATTTTTTATCTCCATCATTAGTAGTTTCAATTTCATGGACTCCTCTAATTACTACAGAATTATTTCTAGTGGCATGTTGTTGAGCATTAGCAGCCATGTTCTCAATTAAAGTTTTTGCTGCATTTGTAGTTTTATTTTACAAAGCACCACCACTAGCTGCATCAACCAAAGTTCTATCTATTTGACTAAGACCTTCATAGAAATATTGTATGAAAAGTTGGTCCGTAATTTGGTGATGGGGACAACTAGCACACAATCTTTTAAATCTTTCCCAGTATTCATAAAGATTTTCCCGGTCATGTTACCGGATGCCACATATTTCTTTTCTAATTGAGGAAGTTCTTGAAGCGGGGAAAATTTTTTCAAGAAATATTTTCTTTAGGTCATCTCAACTTGTAATGGAGCCAGAAGGAAGGTAAAATAACCAATCCTCAGCGATATCTGCTAGGGAGAAAGGAAAAGCTTTAAGTTTTACATGTTCTTCTGAAACCCCTTCAGGTTTCATGGTAGAGCAAAGGATATAAAATGCTTTTAAGTGTTTATGAGGATCTTCACCTACACGACCATAAAACTTTGGTAACAAATGAACTAAACCAGTTTTAAGCACAAAAGGAACATCTTCCTCAGGATATAAGATGCATGATGTTTGATTAGTGACATCTGGTGTAGCTAGTTCTTTTAATGTCTTTTCAGCCATGTTATACAAATACTCAGAAGTTGAAGGTTTAGTTTCACTACTTATGCTATTAGCTAGAATATTATTATTATTATTATTATTATTATTATTATTATTATTATTATTATTATTATCTAATAGTTTCTTAGATGATCTAACTAATTGATGAAATGTTCTATCTATTTCAGGATCAAAAGAATATAGTGGTTCAGGATTAGATCTAGTCATGCACAATACATCTACATATATTGTAACAAAATACTATAATTATGTAATAAAAGGAAAATTTATCATTTTAATTATGAAATACTTAGAACATATATTTAAAAATTTAAAGATTTTTTTATATTTATATTTTTTTTCAATGGTTGAAAATGAGATTACTAGAAAATAAATAAGAATATAATAAAGTAGAATTTTTTTAAAATTTTTTTTATATGCTCACATTCAATCAAGCCTAAATATCTTCAACACACCTACAAAAAAAATGTAAAACATATTAGGTAATTGAATGCAAATAATTAGGACCAAAGGTCCCCGGCAACGACGCCAAATTTGACACGCTGTCGTTGTCGGGTCAAATAAAAAGTTAAATTAATATAGTATAAGGTGAACAACCTTAGTCATCTCTCGAGGACCTTAGTTTAATTAGTTATACTCAATTTATTTATAACAAATGGGGGTTTGTGTTGAGATTGAAAGGAAAATTAAGTAATTATGTAATAGTGCAAAAAGTAAATTTATGAGTAAGAATAACTAAATTTAGAAACAACCAACCCAATGAGTTAATAAATCTTTAGTTAACTAATCATTGATCACAAATATGATTAAATATAATTAATTTCTCAACCTTGAATCATTTGGAATCCCTAAATGATTATATTCTAGAAAATCTTCTAGAATTGAATTAATGAACTAATAAGAATAATCAATCAATATATTCTTATTAATTACTAAAATAACTTTAAAACCATAATTTGATTGAATAAAGAAACTAAATAGAAATCTCTTATTTAGTGGCCTAATCTTTGTTCTCAAACTGATTATTGATTAACCAACCAACATTAGTTTAGATTATAGATTATTTAATTATATACCAATCGGTTATACACTTAAATAATCTACCATCATAAGTGTTTGAGAAACAAAGAAAAGTAATTATCTTGAATCAAAATATTAAGAGCAAGAACTCAAAGTTAACATAAAGAAAAATTAAATTCCTTGAGTTGATTTTAAAAGATTAAGCTTCCATGATAATTTTTAATAATGAAAGCTAATATTAAATTAACTATAACTTTGATTATAAAAGTAAATAACAAATAATAAAATTAACTTACTTGATATTGAGGAAGGGAAATGAAAACCATAACTTGAGGGATGGAATATAGAACAAAGAAATAAAGCAAGAGAAAGAACTAAAACTTAAGAAACTAAAGCAAAGATATAGAAATGTAATGAAAACTAAAGCATGTATTTCTTATGTATCTCTTGTGTATCTTTCTTATAACTTCAAACATCTATTTATAGGCAAGATATCATGATACTATACATTCATTTTCTGATCATTAATGCATTTTTTCAACATTGGTGGGCTTGAAATTACAATACTTCAAAAGAAGATAATGGTAGGTGTTGAAATTCATTCTCCTCTTTATCTTCTCCACCTTGAAAGTCAAATATAACCATCTAGATGCCCTAATTTTGCAAAACCTTCAACATAAAAGTTGTAGATCTTTGTCTTATTGAGAATTTGGCGTAAGAATGAGGTCATTTGAACATCTACAGCTCCAGATATGTGTATTTTGGTGAACTATGTCAATGCTGGTGGGACACATGAGGGCTGATTGATTCAAGATCTATTTCTTCATTTTTTCAGATGCAAAATAACCAAATCTGATCATCATGATGTAGGCCTCTGTCTTAGCTTTTTGTGGGCTCCAAGATTAGCCCATTTGGATCACAAAAGCCCAAGTTATGGCCAAAACAAGGCAAGATACTCAAGATACATACAAAAAATGAAAATTGAACCATATATACATAATACTTCAATTTAACTAAACAACATAAAACTTAATTAAAATACTATTATTAAACATAGTAATTATATAATAAACCCCAAGTGTAAAACTATAAGAAGTGTATTAAAATTAATTTATCAGTTCTCCTTCCTCTTTACTATTTTCATTTTTGGTGGAGCATGGGCTTGAGGTAAGGATTCTTGCTCCCCTCACTATTTTAGTTATGGTTTTGTTGTTGATTAAGTTGGAAATGGTAATGTTAGAAGTTATACGTGTTGATGAAGATGTGAACCTTAGGCATGAATGGCTTGAAAATGTGATTCTTGATTATGGTTTGGTGTTAGAAATGGATGAGGGTTAGGTTTGCATATGAATTTTATAATGGGTTGAAGTTGTTGTTGGGTGATTTTAGAGAAAACCCTGAGTGTTGATAAATTGAGGATTTTTGCCCAATTGATGGTTTTAGTGATTTTTATGCCTTGAGAATGATTTTATATAAGGAAATGAACATTTAGAAGTATTGGGATTGATTATTGATGTTGATAAATTTTTGAGCTAAGTTGATGTTATGTGAATGATGATATATGCATGTGAAACCCAAACCATATGATAGATGACCATTGGGAACATTGTGTGTTGTTTACATTGGTTGGCACTTTGATGATGATAACATGCTTATGATGATATGTGAAAATGGTTGGAATTGATGGTTGTCAATTTGTGTTGAATCCTTAAGAATTGATAAAATTGAGGCTTTTGGCATAAATGAGGAGATTGATGATTTTGTTGTCATGAGAGTGACTTTTGGGTTTAGAAAAGATGATTGGAATCATTGGTGTTGATATTTGAGGTTGTTGGATTTTAATGAGGATTTGATGAGGCCTTAGGCATTGATATATGCCATTGAGGTTGTTGATTGATGATGGTCTTAAATGGAACCATGGGGCTTGTATTGGACATGAATGATAATAATGATAGTTGAATAGTCCATAAGATGATTTGGAAGACTTATGGATAAGAGTGTAGACAAGTCCAGGACTTGATAGTGAGTTTTAAGAGATGATGCCTTGTGATGGTTTATTAATTGCATGTATATGTATGTGTTGTTGATAGGATTCAATTCTGGATGAAGATGTGGAATAATTGGAGCATTTGCGTTGCGGTTCTTCTCTCAAGGTAGGAGAGGAGTTTGCATTTCAAATTTGCATGAGTGGATCAATGTTGAATTATGTATATGTGTGGACTCATGCATTGCCTTGCCATGAATATGTTTTATGTTGAATAAATGATGTAATGAGTGATGGCTTGGCTTTTGTTGAATGTTAAGAAAATTTTGTATGTATATATATATAAATATGAAATGAAAATGAGTGCTTGATTGTCCCTCGCTTGGGCATGAATTAAATGTTGATAAAAATCTATGAATGGATGAGTTATTTAAAGTGTAGAGGATTGTTTTGTGATAATTGTATAGCCAAATGAGTGAAGTAGTGATGTGGAGTATTGTTAAAACCTCCCTTATGTAATTGATGAATTAGAATTAGAAATGAAGAGATATAACTTGTTGGTATAGGCCTAAGGATATGATTCCATCTAAGTATGATGTTGGGTTAGGCCAAATTTTACAAAGGATAGATAATGCCATGTGATAATGAGTGAAAAACTTGAGTGTTGGGCGTGAGATGATGATGATCTCGCTCAAGCGAGATGGATCCTCGCTCAAGCGAGAGTCCCTTATATCAGAGGGGTGGCCTCTGGCCCAATTTTGCTCGGGCGAGCAGGAGTCTTGCTCAAGCGAGACGCATATGCAACATGGGGTGAGCTACTGGACGAATCTCACTCAAGCGGGTGTGGCCGCGCTTGAGCGAGCGAGAGGAAAAATGGTTCTGGATAGGTCTCGCTTAAGTGAGTGGCGAGGCAAATGGAATCTTGCTCAAGCGAGTGGGCCTTGACTGAGGTACTAGACGTTTTTCACCAAAGCGAGCATGAGCTGCTTGAGCGTGCACGAAGGTCTGACGTTGTGACTCCACTCACTCAAGCGAGTGGCCAAGTGAAGGAAATTTTGCTCAAGCGAGCAAGCATGAAAACGTTACTGGAGGAATTTCGTTTACGCGAGAAGGCTCGCCCAAGCGAGCTTTGCTGATCTCGCTCAAGTAAAGGTGAATCTCACTTGAGTGAGTTTCCCCCAGAATTGAATTTATTCCATTTTCTTTATTGTAGGCTTATGTTGGACCCTTTCCCTTATACAGTGAGATTCTTGAGGAAATGTATATGGGGTATTTAATGATGGTATAACATGGTGGTGATTGGAATTGATGGATACACTTGGGATAATTTAATCATGATATATTCATCTCCAAGAATGTGATATGAAAGAATGATAATGAGAGTTTGATAATGGGTCATGAGATATACCCTTGAGTGAATATGAACCCAATGAAAGAATGATTAAATGATGAGGTGTTTGTTATAAACCGATGAATCGGAGATGACAATGATAATGTGTAATGATGAATGATGTTGTGGATCATTTCCTTGAGTAAAGGATGATCGTTATTATTAATAATTCTTTTGTGTACCATTATGTATGATACAAGTGTGATCTTGTATGTGTAGTTTGAATTATATTAATGAATTATTGTGAATACCACACCAATATATATATATATATATATGAGACAGTGGTGATGAATGATGAGATGAAAATCCACTAAATGAATGTGTGGTAATATGGATGAATATTATGTAATGTTGTAATGCCATTGTGGTTGATTACAAGTATTGACTTGCATGTATGATATGAAATATATGTGAAATATGTTGAGAGGAAATGCCACATATAAAACTTGAAAAACAATGGCTAAAACCAACAATGATAAAATTCACTAAGGTGTGTATGGTGGTGTTGGTGATTATGATGATGATGTATGATGAGTGGCATTTAGGATGCACAGTGTGAGAAATGCATTTGATTTGCATTGCATTGCATCCATGGCATATCGTACGCTGTCTATATGGAATGTTAGGGGTTCCACTAGGCGGGCCCAATGGGAGGGCGACCCAATGCACGGGTATGTTGTTGTTGTTGTTCCCTAGTGATTCTGGGAATCACAAAGTTGTCCATAGTATGGTTATGAGGCACCCTATGTGGCGGGCCCAGTGGGCGGGTGGCTCTGTGATGAGCAAGTTACCTCGGTGTCCGACAAGGCACGGCTCTCTC
Organism: Clitoria ternatea; assembly: GCA_037962975.1. Taxonomy (NCBI): domain Eukaryota; kingdom Viridiplantae; phylum Streptophyta; class Magnoliopsida; order Fabales; family Fabaceae; genus Clitoria; species Clitoria ternatea. Next base: position 169,444,534 of record CM075671.1, read on the forward strand.
GATGTGTGTTCAGGAGGGGCCCGTAGCACTTGTGGCGAGTGAGGTCATGTTGTTGATCCACAATTCACGGGGTGACTAGTGCTATAGATGGGCGATAGCGGTTTGGTACCAGTAAAAATATGTTGTGAAGCATGCATGAATTGAGGTATATGTGTACACATTTTTCTATTGCAGTAGGGGCATAGTAGCACACCTATGCTCAACCCACAATTTGGTGTTATTTCCACAGTTGGATCCGCATTTGTTGTTTATTCCATTGTGCATATGCATTAGCCATAAGAGCATTTGCATATAGCATGGAGATATGTCAGATGATGATGATGATTGATGATGATTGAGATTGTGGTATGATGTTGATGAGATGGGTAATTGATATACCTAAAAGACCACATAAAAATTTATAAATGATATGAGTACAACAAAAAGATATCGAATATGACGAAATATGTGTTATGGCCTATTATAATGTAGGGCATAATTATTATGATTAATGATATTGATGATAGCCCATGGTGGCTTTGAGAAAAGACCAGAATGATCAATATTGACGACATTGGCCCATTGTGGCATTATGATAGATGTGTATATGCTTGCTTTGCTATGATATGATGGGTGAATACATGATATATATATATATATATATATATATATATATTGTGAAATGAATAGATTATGATAATTGTTGATGTGTTTAGCAAAGCATACATGATGTTGATATGCATATGCATATAATTTTAATTGTATTCATATCATCATTTGAAATGTATAACTCACTCTCCCATGTGGTCTACTTTTTAGTATTGATGCAAGAATATCATAGGGTGAGGATGATTTTTAAAGTAAGCTTTGGTGAAGGTAAAATAGTGGTAATGGAATGCCTTGGCCGGCAGTATTTGTGAATTATTTCATTATGGGTAAATGTATATAAGATTGTTGATAATTACTATTATTGGTGGATGTAATGTGAATAATGTATAAGTGTTAATAATGTATGACTTTAAGGATGAATTGAATATGGTCAATTATAGATTATGAGTATTGGAGATGTATGATGCATGATCATATAGATATGTATATACATAAATCTTAGGCATTACATGTTCATGAAATTATGTGAAAAAATGATGGTTGTCTATTAGGCTTATGATATGCCTTTGCATGCTTTACCGAGCCTTTTCTCATATCCTCATATATGGGACTAGGCGTATGCCTAGTATACATATTCTTCTTCCGCTGTAAAACTCTATTATTTTGTATACCGTTATGAGCAAACTATTTAACGATCCAGTTATTGATAATCAAATCTCACCTTTTGGTTTTCTGTGGTTCGAGTCTTGATGCAGTCGTGGTGGTGTTTCGAAAATATTTTGAACGTGAAAAATTTATTCGTATTTTTATTGTTTAATTATTTAGATTACATCGTGATTCAAGTCCAGAAAATCGGGATGTTACAGTTACCACCAATGGATTCCAAATAGGGTAGCTATTGTCAAGTTACCCTTCAAAGATCACAGCGCTCATATGAAAATACACTTCCCATTGAAAGAGAGGAGATTGAAAACCTGAAAAGTAAGCTAGCTGAAATGATGGAGAAAAACCAAGTATTAGAGGATGAACTAATCAAAGCTCAACCAGACAATGCTTCCCTTAAGAGAGAAAGGTATGAATTAGAAACTGCCTTTGAAGATGTCAGTAAGAAGCAGAGAATGGATAGAGAATATATGAGGAAATTGGATTAATGCCTCCAAATAGCAAACAGTCAGTTGAAAACCAAAGAAAAGCAAAAGGATGATATATTGGCTGACAAAGGGCGATTACGGGAAATCTTAGCCAAGACAAAGGAAGAAGCTCAAGCTCAGAACGACTTTATGCAAGCATGAATTGATGAATTAGAACAGTCAAGGATGTCGTCAATGCTTGCGAGCGTGAGATAAATGAGGGAAAATGGCAAGCCATGGAGGATAAAGAGAGATATGAAGAGATTACAGTTTAATGGCTCTAGAGAGGGTTAAGATGGAAAGTCTTATCTATTCTTGGAAAAAACGTTTTTCTAACTTTGCTGGTCTTGCTAATAGAACACTTGGAGATATTCCTCACATGTTGAAGAAAGCTGAAGCAATGGTGAATCCACTTTCTACACCAGAAGAAGTTATAATTTTCATCCAATACTACAAGGGGCGATTAGATGAAATAAAGGTCTTGATTGCGAAGGCGAGAGAAAATTGATTTGTTATAACAAATGATGGAACTTGTTGTTGAATAATGAATAAATCTCATGTTAAATTCCTATTTTTCTTAACTTAGTACTTTAGAATAAAACATTCTAAAAGAAAAGTTTATCTGTGCTTACCGATGTTTAAAATTCATTTATGTTTCATTACATTATTTAACAAAATTTCACTGTTTGTAAGGGGGTTTCTTTGTACGTACCCACATCACGGGTACGGAGGGTTCAAGGCATCCTTGTAGGACTAGACTGCAAGCAAGGCTCATGGCAGAGACGAAACCATCTACTATGGACGATTTAAGAAATGAGGTCAATCAGCTCAAGAAGTAAATGGTAAAGATGGCCCAGCTTCTAGAGAAGAAGGTCACGGAAGGAGGATCCTCCACAGCAAGTAGGGATCCTGATGCTACCATGCAAAATCAGGAAGGGAATCCTATACCCTTGACCATACATGCAAACAACCTTGCTCCATGAATCTCAACCCTTCTAGCACCCACCATATGGTATGCCATTTCCATATTTTGTTTCCCAAGATAGGAATGCTCAGCAAACATATGTGTGGCCTCCATACGGCTTACCTCAAGGGTATTATACTATGAATCCTAATCCTACTCAGGAAAATCCTTCCACCGCCTAATAAATTCCTAACCCCCAGACATCTAACCCTCCAATTACCAATCAAACAACAACCATTCCCTAAAATATCTCAAACTCAACCACAAAGCACCCTATAACCTAATATTATACACCTAATTATGCCATGCATCCCATTCCAACATGCCTACCTACATATGACACACCAGTCGTCTGTCCATCAAGATCCTGCCCAAAATGCTTCCCTCGGTACAATGAATCCAAATACTGTCACAGCTTCTTTACCAAGAGGGCAAATAGAGTTGTTAGAAGAGAGGCTCCGAGCTGTCAAAGGAGGAAACAGTCTAGGTATAACAAATGTTGCTGAATTGTGCTTAGTGCTAGATGTAGTTATCCCTTCAAAGTTCAAGCTGCCCGAATTTGACAGATACATGGGTACCACATGTCCGTGAATCATTTGACAATGTATTGTCAGAAAATGGCTACATATTCTCATGATGAGAAACTGCTAATCCACTTCTTCTAAGACAGTCTTGCTGGGCCAACTCTTAGTTGGTACACACATCTTGAAAGGACACACATCCGATGTTGGAAGGACTTAGCAGATGCTTTTCTCAAGAAATACAAGTACAACATGGACATGGCACCAGATAGACTCCAGTTGCAGAATATGTCTAAAAGGGAAAATGAATCCTTCAAGGAATACGCTCAACAGTGGAGAGAATTAGCAGCCCAAGTAGAACCACCTTTGATCGAAAAAGAGCTTGTTGCTACGTTCATTGATACTCTCCAGGAACCTTCTATGATAGAATGCTTGGGAGTGTCTCATCAAACTTCTTTGATATAGTAGTGATTGGAGAAAGAATTGAAAATGGGATGAGAACTGATAAAGTTCCCCAAGGAGTAGGGAAGATCGCAATTGGGGCAGTAAAAAGAAGAGGCAGAGAAATAAATTTTGTATACGGTAACCCAAGGCCATCAAATCCCACCATCTACCAACATCCATATGTTTTCCAACCACCTCATCCATCCTACAGACCTCATCCATACATAACTACCGCTTCTTAAACCCCATCATTTCCATATCCACAGCCTTATCAATCACCACCTAGCCAAAATTTCAGAAATCCATCACCTTTAACACAACAGTGGGTACCTAATCCCAATGAAAATCTCACATCTAGAAAACCAAACAACGAACATGCACCCGTATAGTTCAACCCAATTCCCATGTCATATACTGAATTGTTACCACTTCTCATCAAGAATACTTTGGTTGTATCTTGCCCGTTGAAACCAGTTGAACCGCCGTATCCTAAGGGATACGACCCTAATGCCAAATGTGATTATCATGGTGGAGCACTGGGTCATTCAACGGAAAACTGCATTGCCTTTAAATACAAGGTCTGGGACTTGATTAGGGGAAAATGGCTCAATTCTCAAGAAGGAAGTCCAAATATCTTGACCATCCCTCTACCTGATCATGGGACCTCAGGAGTAAATGCAGTCTTGAAGGACAAGGGAATTAGTCATGTAAAAAGAGTAGCAGAAGTGAGAAACTCTTTTCCGTGGATATACACTCAACTTTGCAAGAGAGGAATGATAACCAAAATTCTAAATCTCGATCTTGATCAAGTGTCTGCTAATCTTAATTTTCTGAATGCCTTGCAAGGATTATTGGGCACACATTTGGTAGAGATTTATTGTTGCCCTCATGAAAGTGCAAATATGATCAAGAAGAACGCGACTCTAGCTCAGTCAGCCTAGGTACAACAAAGCCTCTAGTGCTCTACTATGACAAAGACGTTCATCCTGTTGTTCAACATCCGTCCTTGATAGTTAGGACCCTATCTCCATTTTTGTACAAAGATACCCATGCAGTAATCCCTCAACTCCCAAAAAAATCATCATCCTCGGTAACCAATATTTCTAGGACGAGTGGAATGACTAGGAGCGGATGAATTTATGCTCTTGAAAACTTGAGAAAGGAGGATGTGCCTGTAAGTGAAAAAGAAAATCGTGGTAAGGAAAAAGAACAAGACCCTCCCCAAGGAATAACAAGAGGAAGATGCTTGTGAATTCTTGAAATTCATTAAGCAAAGTGAATACCAAGTCCTCGACTAGTTAAATTACACTCCTACAAAAATATCCTTGTTGTCTCTCTTATTGGATTTAGAATCACATCATGGAAGGTTATTGAAAGTCCTGAATAAAGCACATGTTGCGAAAGATATTTCATCAGAGAAGTTTGAAGGGATAGTGGGGCATATTGCCTCAAATGACTACTTAACTTTCACCGATGAAGAGATACCTACCGCAGGGAGAGGTCATAACAGAGCATTACATATCTCTGTCAAATGTCAGGATCATATCCTAGCCAAGGTCCTAGTTGACAATGGCTCCTCTCTGAATATCATGCCAAAGTCCATTTTAAATCAACTCCCATTTGATGGGACATATATGAAGCCAAGCTCAATGGTAGTAAGAGCTTTTGACAAAACTCGAAGAGAGGTCATTGGAGATATTGAGATCCATATCCAAGTGGGCCAATGCACCTTCAACATCTTGTTTCAAGTGATGGATATCAATCCTGCCTATAGCTGTCTATTAAGGAGGCCTTGGATACATTCTGTCGGTGTGCTTCCATCTACCCTCCATCAAAAGCTAAAATTTGTAGTAGATAACAAGCTAATTATTGTTTCTGGTGAGGAAGATTTCCTCATTATCAAGCCCATGTTAACTCCATACATAGAAGCAGCCGAAGAGAGTCTTGAGACTTCCTTCCAGTCATTGGAAATTGCTCATACCACTTATGTGAGTGAAGGGTTATAACTAGCTCGTCCTTCCAAAGCTTCTATGATAGTGGCTAAAGTAATGATGAAATCTGGATTCCAGCCAGGGAAAGGGATTGGGAAGATGCTTGATGGAGGAGTAGAACCGTTATGGGTTAAGGAGAACAAGAATGGCTTTGGGATAGGATATCAGCCATCGCCAATGGAAAGAGCGAAGGTCTTCGTAGATAAAAGAGAAAAACGACTTGCACGACTAGAAAATCTGGAATCTCTAACTGCAAGGATCCCTATCTGTGACCTTTATCAAAGCTTCAAGAGCACAGGCTTGACATCTCCAGACTAAAATGATTCCAAGGGTGAAGAGGACTTGATTTACCCTTATTCTCCAGATACTATGCTGTGTAATTGGGAAGTCATTGAGTTTCCAGAGATCCTAAATTTCACTTCAAAATAATTGTTCACTTTATAGGTTTCTGTTTGAATCCTTTAGCCATGCCTAAAGCCTTAGGATGAATTTTTAATAAGGGCAAAAGCATATTTCCTTTATCATTTTAAATAAATGATATTAAGTTCAATTGTCATTTTCCTTATTTTGCCTTTTTATATTAAATAAATTACAAATCTGAAATTGAATCCTAAAATAATAAAATTACTTTCTCCCATCATGATTTTGATCCAACAAGTGAGGAGGACGAAGAGTCCGATGAACCTTCCTTGAATTACTAAGGCTGCTAGATCAGGAAGCTAAAGAAATTTTTGAAGTCAAAAATTTGGGGAGTGATGAAAACAAACAAGAACTCAAGATCAGCACCTCTTTAAGTAGTAAATATAGAAGGGAATTAATAGAATTGTTGGTTAAATTCAGTGATGTGTTTGCTTAGTCGTATCAGGATATGCCGAGATTAGATAACTGCATCGTTGAACACAAGTTTCCATTGAAACCCGGTTGCGTCCCCATAAAGCAAAAGTTGAGAAGGATAAAGCCAGAAATGCTCTTGAAAATTAAAGAAGAGATAACTAAACAGTTGGATGTTGGGTTCTTGACTGTCTCTAAATACCCTAAATGGGTGGCCAACATTGTTTCGTCTCGAAGAAAGATGGGAAGGTACAAATATGTGTTGATTACCGGGATTTGAATAGAGCTAGCCCAAAGGATGACTTTCCATTACCAGATATTGATGTTCTTATTGATAATACGGCCCAACATTCCATTTTCTCATTCATGGATGGATTTTCTGGGTATAACCAAATCAAGATGGCACCCAAAGATATGGAAAAAACTATTTTCATTACTTTGTGGGGAACCTTCTGTTACAAAGTAATGTCTTTTGGGTTGAAAAATATTGGTGCCACTTACCAAAGAGCGATGCTAACTCTATTTCACGACATGATGCATAAATAGATAGAGGTCTATATGGATGATATTATTGCCAAATCCAAATCCGAAGAGGGTCACTTGATTGACCTACGAAAGCTCTTTGAACACCTGAGAAAATTCAAACTCAGGTTGAATCTGGCTAAATACACTTTTGGGGCCAGGTTTATAAAGTTGCTTGGGTTCATTGTCAGTGAGAAAGGAATCGAAGTGGATCTCAATAAAGTAAAGGCCAAAGAGGAAATACCTATTCCTAGTATGGAAAAGGAAGTCTGTGGGTTCTTAGGAAGGTTGAATTACATAGCCCGTTTCATATCTCAATTAATGGCTATATGTAAACTAATCTTTAAGTTACTACGTAAGAATCAACCGATATAGTGGAATGATGAATGTCAAGAAGCTTTTGACAAGATAAAGTAATACCTGTAAAACCCACCTATCTTGGTCCCACCAACTCTAGGAAGAGCTCTTCTTTTATACTTAACCGTGCTAAACGAGTCCATAGGATCAGTACTAGGGCAACATGATGAATCAGGAAAGAAAGAATATGTCATTTACTATCTAAGCAAGAAGTTTACGGAATGTGAAGCCAGATATTCAGATATGGAACAAACTTATTGTGCGCTAGCGTGGACAGCCCATCGCTTGCGGCAATATATGTTATGTCACACTACTTGGTTGATATCTAAGATGGATCCCATCAAATACATATTTGAAAAACTGGCCCTAACTGGGAGAATAGCCCGGTGGCAAGTTCTTTTGATTGAATATGATATTGTTCATGTCATTCAGAAGGCTATAAGAGGAAGTGCCTTGGCAGATTACTTAGTCTATCATCCTCTGAAAGGCTACCAACTAACGTCATTCGAATTTCCTGATGAAAATATATGATGCTGTCAGAAGAGAAAGATTATCCTGATGAAACTTGGACTTTGATGTTTGATGGAGCATCAAATGCATTGGGGCATGGTATTGAAGCCATTCTAATCTCACCAGATAGCATGTTTCACTGCTAGACTTTGCTTTGATTGCACCAATAATATTGCAGAATATGAAGCTTGTGTTTTAGGAATTCAGGCAGCACTTGTAGCAAGGGTAAAATCTCTACAAATATATGGAGATTTCGCCTTAGTGATTCATCAATTGAAAGAAGAATGAGGTACTAGAGATGGCAAATTGATTCCTTATCAAGATCACATCATGGAATTAGTCAAAGGGTTTGATGAAGTCTCTTTCCATCATATTCCTCGGGATGATAACCAGTTAGTCGATACTTTGGCCACATTGGCTTCCATGTTCAACGTAAGTAGGGAATGTGACATGCCCCTCATCGAGATTGAAAGACGTCTCAAACCTGCATATTGGCATATGATAGAAGAAGAACCTGATGGGAAATCATGGTTCCATGACATCAAAAATTACATTCAAAATCAAGAATATCCCCCTGGTGTTTCAAAAAATGATAAAAGAACCCTCAGGTGCTTAGCCATGAATTTTTTTGTGACTGGGGATACAGTTTACAAGAGGAATTATGATTCTGTTCTCCTTCGTTGCGTTGACACGACGAAAGCTAACAAAATCATGAAGGATATTCATGAAGGACCTTTTGGAACACATGCAAGTGGGCATTCAATGGCAAGAAAAATTCTCAAAGCTGGATATTATTGGATGACGATAGAAAATGATTGTCATAACTATGCTAAGAAATGTCACAAGTGTCAAACCTATGCAGATAACATTCATGCACCACCATCTTCTCTGCATGTTCTAACTGTACCTTGGCCTTTTGCTATGTGGGGCATAGATGTTATTGGTCCCATTGAACCAAAAGCATCGAATGGTTATCATTTTATTCTTATGGCCATTGATTACTTCATTAAGTGGGTTAAAGCAGTTTCCTATACCAACATGACAAAAAACGTTATGGTTAAATTCATCAAGAGAGAATTAATTTGCAGATATGGTTTGCCAAGTCAAATCATCATTAATAATGGCACGAACCTGAATAATAAAATGATGGATGAACTATGTGAAGAGTTTAAAATCAAACATCTCAATTCATCTTTATACAGACCCAAGATGAATGGAGCGGTGGAAGATGCCAACAAAAACATAAAGAAAATCATACAAAAGATGGTTGAAACCTACAAAGACTGGAGTGACTTGCTTCCTTTTGCTTTACATGGGTATCGTACCTTTGTACGAACTTCGACAGGGGCAACACCTTTCTCATTGGTATATGGTATGGAAGTTGTTTTACCAATAGAAGTGGAAATTCTGTCTTTAAAAGTAATCATGGATGCCAAATTAGAAGAAGCTAAATGGGTTCGGTCCTGGTATGATCAACTAAATTTAATTGACGGGAAAAGGTTAACTGCTCTCTGTCATGGACAGTTATACCAAAAGCTTATGAAGAAGGCATACGAAAAGAAATTGCGACCTCGTCAATTTCATGAAGGTGATTTGGTACTAAAGAAGATCTTACCAAATCAAAATGATCACCGAGGAAAATGGAGGCCAAATTATGAAGGACTATTCGTCGTAAAGAAAGCCTTTTCTGGAAGAGCTTTGATTTTGATGAACATGGACGGTGAGGAGTTATCTTTCCCAGTCAATTCAGATGCAGTCAAGAAGTATTAGGCTTAAGAATACTCTAAAAGGATAGGGTAGTCTTTATGTCCGCCAAAAGTTTGGATTGAAATTATGATGTAAACCTGTAATTTTCCAAGTAAATAAGTGGAATTCTCAATTTAAGTTCCAATATTTGTTTTGTTAGGTTTCATTAGCATGCATTTTGTGAAAATATTATTTAAAACCATGAAAAGCATATTTTCAGTCTCAAACAGCTTGATACTTCCCAATTACGTAGACCTTGGTAATCAAACATATTCTACTCTGCCATGAGTAACATCGAGTCCCATAAGGATTATGGGTGTCATTTGGAGAAACAAGATCATTAACCTTTGGTTTTCCACATGATTATTTTCCATGAAGGATTAAGGCATGTCCCCCAATTTCTTTTCCAATAGTTCTCAAAGGATTCAAGATGTGGTCAAACCTGCTACAAGAAAGTCAGTCAAAGATTATTCTCATATTTTTTGTAGCTGAAAGGCTATAACAAGAACAAATATCCCCCATAAAAAGTTAAAATCAACAGTTCAAGTCCATCACTTAACCCTAGTAAAGGTGATTTACTGGGATAAAAAAGTTCAAGAAAAGAATCCTTGTATTCACTCGAAATCCCTAGTGAGTCATATGACTAAAAAGTCAATCTCTTTTAAATCTCAATCCTTCAAAAGTCTCAACCTCGAGAACACATTCTTCTTGACTACAATTTTTAAATTTCATACCATTCAATTTCCTCTTGCAAAAGTCAAACACATATCCTTCACCGTAAGTCACAGTGTCAGAGATATTTCCCCCTAAGTCTTGCTTCATGTCCAAGCCTTAGGCATCCATGCCTAGGCTACTCAAAAAAAGTATATATCAAGATATCCCTTATGTCATTTATTTTAAAGTTTCAGGTATCCATTCTTAGGTTATGTCGTTTGATCAAAACATGTCAGGGCAACCCCCTGCATCATTAATTTTTCTTTCAAAAGCTTCAGGTACCCATTCCTAGGCTATGTTGTCCAGTCAAAACACATCGGGGTAATCCCCATGTCATTTATTTTCTTTCAAAAGCTTCAGGTACCCATTCCTAGGCTATGTCGTCTGATCAAAACATGTCGAGGCAACCCCCTACGTCATTAATTTTTCTTCAAAGCTTTAGGTACCCATTCCTATGCTATGTTGTCTGATCCTAAACATGTCGGAGCAATTCCCTGTATCATTTATTTTCAAAGCTTCAAGTACCCACCCCTTGGCTGTTCATTTTCAAGGGCAAATATTAGGGCAACTCCTCTAAATTGTCACTTTCTGTCGGAAGCCTCGGGTACACGCCCTTGGCAACTTAATTCCTAATAAAACATCAAACATATTCTTGGAGTTTTGTACCTGGTAAAACCCCAAATACCATTCTGTCCCTAAAGGAAAGTCTGAAGTATCATATTAAATGTCCTATCAAAGCCTACGGCAACACCTTTTGGTTGTTTACTTCTTCTCAAAAGCTTCCAGTACCACCTTTAAATTGTTTATTGTCAAAGTTCCCTCAACTTAAGGGGGACTCAGTTTATTTGTTTTCTGTGAGAGGCCCCCAAATTTTCCTTGAATTCTTGACGGTGTTCACGTCTTTACTTCCTTTTCACATCAATAATATGAATAAATTTTATATTCTTCCATGAAAAGAAGTAAAGAGTGGCAGGTGGGAACACCTATTTTTGTCCGGATAAATAAATTTTTTTCTTAAAAAAAGAAAATATTAAAAAATTATATAGTGACCATTGGGAATAGTACCTTCTCCATTTCTATAAATACTTAATCTCTCCTCATTTCCTACCACACTTCTCCTTTCATCAACTTTCTTTCATAATTTTCCTCAAGCAATGGCCAATGAGTGTCGAAGCCAAAAGGAAAGAATAAGGGAGGGAAACTAATGTTTGGTGACTACCTTCTTACTCCTTGTAGCATGGGTAGTAAGTGATTACTCATTTGTATTCAAAATATTTAAAAAAAATTTAAAAAATTAAATAAAAAGGCCCAAAAAAATCAAATAAAAAAACAAAAAATGGGCCATGAAAGGCACAAAAAAACAAAAGTGGGCCAAAAAATTAAAAAAAATGAAAATCAAAAAGAAAAAAAGAAAAAGAAATAGTTTTGGTGGTTTACTAAGGTGGGACCTAGTTTGGTTGGATAATTGGAGAAAATTGGGGAAATTGACATCAAATTTAGACAAATTGAAAAAAGTAGGAAGTGATGGCATGTGATGAGGGATCCAAAGCTAATTTTTTTCTATAAATAGAGAGTGGTGCTAAGGCAAAAAAAGAGAAAGAAGGAGGAATGAGAGAAAAGAGTGATAAATTTTTATATAATTTTTTAGAGATTTTCCTTTCAAAAATAGAGATATGAAAATGTGTGTTTTACTCTAGTATGTGAGTTGTGTGACCCAAATTACTATAAAAGTCTTATAACCGGTGTCCAAACATCCTTAAATTGAGTCTAAACGAAGCCAAAAACATGAGAAATCTACGTAAAATCGATCTCCGTAATTCTGTTCTCGTTTTTCATTACTTGTTACTGTACTAAGGTATTTTTAATAAATACAAGAATATTTATTTATCTTTTTTATTCATCTTTTCTATTTTTATTTATTTATTTTTTTACATTTTTATTTTTCTTTATTTATTTTTCTGCACTTTATTTTTTTCTCACTTTATTTTCCTGTAGTTTTTTACTTATTCTTTTATTTTTCTACACTTTTACTTTTTCTTTATTTATTTTTCTGTACTTTTACTTTTCTTTATTTATTTTTTTACACTTTTATTTCTATTTATTTATTTTTCTTCATGTTATTTTTCTGCACTTTATATTCCTGTAGTTATTTATTTATTCATTTATTTTTCTATACTTTTATTTTTCTTTATTTATTTTTCTACAATTTTATTTTTCTTTATTTACTTTTTTATACTTTTTATATTAATTTATTTTTTCACACTTTATTTTTCTACAATTATTAGTTTATTTATTTATTTTCTGCACTTTTATTTTTCTTTATTTACTTTTTTACACTTTTATTTTTATTTATTTATTTTTCTACCCTTTTATTTTTTTTTTTTACCTTTTATTTTTATTTATTTATTTTTCTGCACTTTTATTTTTATTTATTTATTTTTCTATACTTTATTTTTTCACATTTTATTTTTCTACAGTTATTCATTTATTTTTCTACACTTTTATTTATTTTTCTACATCTTAATTCTAATTTTTCTTCTTAATAATTTTGAAGTTATCTTTTACATAATCATTTATCTATCATTTTATAGATAATTATTTGTTTATTATTATAATTTTATATTCCCCGCTCTTATCTATTTATTTAACCATTTATCTTTCTTTTAATTTTAAAATGGGATTGATTTAGATGATACATCTTATTAATCTTATTATCTAAAAATGATTGAATAAAATTCATTTGTTAGTTTTAGTTAATTAAGTATATATATATTTCTTTATTTTCACATCGATGTATTTAATTCTTATGTTTTTCTATTTTTACCTTTTCATTCATTTATTTGTTTATTTATTCATTTTTTTAAACCATGTGTTTTTTGGTAAAATTAATGGATTATCTTTTAATTACTAGAAAGATAATTCAGACGAGACGTCTTATTTTTTATTATCTTTTAATCACTTGTTTGTTTATTTTCCTTTGAACTCAAAGAACGAAACTTGGGTGATGTGTCCTATTATTTAATTTTATTTTATGTCTGTTTATATTTTTTTCCAAAATATCCTTATTATTATTTTGTTCATGTGTATATTGTCTGTAAATAATATCTATCATGGTTGTATTCTTTATGAATGATGAAATATTTAATAATCATTTTTTAAAAAAATTATACATAATTAATTTGGGTAACCATTTTAGGATGAACAGTGTGGGGTGCTAATACCTTCCCCACCTGTAATTCGACTCCCGGACCAAACAGAATCTCATTTTAAAAACCAATGTTGTTTAAAGGTTTTCCTGATATTTTCCTTAATAAATATTAGTGGCGACTCCCTGAACCCCTTTAGTTTTTAGGCCTCCTAAGGGCCGTGTTCAAATTCGGTCTCGTTTTCTTTTTGTTGCATTCTTCTAGTCCGCATCATGACCCCGATCACGACAATGAGTTTTTGAGGGAAAAAGAGAAATGCAAAAATTAATTAAATTAGTTAGTTTAGGTCGGTGAAGGGTAATTCGATTCTTTAACCTTTTTGGCTAACCACCGAAACTAAATACCCTTCGATTTAAATCCTAAAATTTACCCGACTAATGCCGTAATTTAATGGGTCACTTTTTGTCCTGAAAAACAAATCTCCATATAATTAATTAATTTTTCCCACTAAATTCTTATCAATTCTTCCATTTAGATGTTTACTAGAATTTTCTAATTATTCAAAATCAGGATATTACATCAAGATTGTGCAGTTACAACTTGATTCGCATCCATGCATAATGCTTAATTAACTCATGACATCATATGCATTTGTGTCAATAGTGCTTTGATTCGCTCAGCACTTAGATTTGTTGCATGGGTCTGCCGATTATAGCACTTAGATTTGTTGTGTTCCTAAGGTGCCACTATTTATAGCATTTAGATTTGCTGTATAGTTAACAAGATATCCATCAATTCATAACACTCAGATTTGTTGTGTGGATTATATATATATATATATATATATATATGTGTGTGTGTGTGTGTGTGTGTGTGTGTGTGTTGGAAATATGCACTAAAAGCCTATATAGGACATATCATTTTGAATAACGCATTTTTTGTTAAATAGTTTAATAACCTTTTATTTATCCTTGGAGTAATAGGTCATATGAGAGTTATTCTTAAAATGTCCCTAGTCAAGTATTTACGTGGGGACATGTAAATACATTAAGACTAATGTGTGAGTGTACTGATGATCTGATCTCACAGATCATGGATATAGATGATATCAAGTCTTCACACGGGTACACATTAAGAGTAATGATGTACTAGATAGATCCACCATGAGAACGTTGCATGTATTGTTACATGAATGTCATAAACGTTTCTCAATGTGATAATGGTATATGTAGTCCTTCGACCTAAAGTCACTACGATTTCTACATAAGGAGTTTGTTGTTTTAATACAATCAAACGTCTTCTGTAGTAAGAGGACTATAAAATTGTGATTAGGCAATGAACAAATTATGCAGAGGGATGTGAATGATGTAGATGAGATTTGTCTCTCCTATGTGACAAGAGTGATATCTATAGGCCACTTGATGAAGTGAGACTAAGAAAATGCATGGCCATGTTAGAAAGAATAAATATTGGATATTTATTCAGATAAAGTCTACTCCGGTATCAAGTAAAATAAATTGGACCATACAAGAATGACGCGACTATGCCTTGGGCCCAATTAGGATATCGTGACAAACGAAACAAAGATATAAAATAATTATCACTTATAGGTTATGTTGATAATAAATAATATTCGGACATAATGATGCGTTGGTAGATGCCGCTCTTATTTTATATTAATACTAAAATAGTTTATTATTAATATGACCGAGTATTTTACCTATAGGGTCACACATATAATAGCTTTTATTTTAGTTGGACTAAAATAAAGCTATTGGGTCTAACTCATTTAGAATGAGTAAGGAGCCCACTCTTTAGAGAGAGCAAATTAGGTCAAACTTAAGCCTATAAATAGAGCATAAGATGCTCATAGGCGGCTCACCAAAAAGTGACACAAAAGTGAAAAAGTTACAAAAGCTATACGCCGTCAAACTAGCATTTGGAATGTGTAGTGTTTCTGGTGGGAGTACTCGTGTGGACTCCTAAAGGACAAGGCTATGAATGTTTCGATTTTCTTAAGAGGTAATTCTAAAATGCTTAAGTAAAATATTTTATGTTGTCTTATGCTTTGAAACACGAAGTTTTGCAAGTCCAATGGGAATCCTTGTTTTTCCACTACTTATGCACTAGGGATTCCCTAACAATATAACCATCATTTCCTTAAGTTAACATTTTGATTTGCTTTGGCATTTAGATTTGGCTTTCACCTGAGTCAGATCCGTATTTCGTGATTTATGCATTGAAAATGATATGATTTGGAAAAGCCCATGGCATCTGAGTATTTGCATTAAGAGTATCAGAATATAATAGGTAATGAAAGGTTTGAAAGTATTTAATGATGTTTGAAAGTATTGATATAAAGTTTGATGAATTATATATAGTTGTGTTTGATTGCAATATATTAGATTGCATGAGTTTACTTATGACTATTATTGTAAGTTACTATTTGTCACTTTGAGTGGTACTTACCCCTCTAACTTCCATTTTAGTGAGTTTTCAAGGTGATGATGGCATTTGGTGAGCTTGGAGATAGAGTAATGCAATGTCAAAGAAAGAAATTATGTTTGATTATTTTGGTGTGGTATTAAATATAAACATAAATTAATTAAATAACATAAATATCCATATTATTAAATTCTCAAGAAATTTTTTACGTTGATAAATCATTCAAAGGGGACACCATAATTATAAAAGCCAATTGACACTCCTGAATCTATTTAAGAACTTATATCATATATGATGATATGAGAAGGTTTGCATGCCATAAACAAAGCCTAATCCTTACTTTAAAGTGTTAAAACAAAAGCACAACACCCATGTAACCAAATTTAATTCAAACAATCATCACACATATGTTCACGAAAGGTTTAAGATTGCCCAAGAAGCAAGGGAAAATGATGTCAAAACCTACCAAAAATGTGGTATATAATCCTACTTAGCTATGGAGTTAAATAGGCAATGAGCAACTAAAAAGAAGGGAACACGACTTAGTATTATTGTTCCCCACGGCCAAGCTTTCCATTATATAGCAAAGTCCCAAAAATTACAATTTTTTTGCTCATAACTTTGCACCTTTTTCTGCCTAAATAACCTCCAAGTGACACCAAATTTTAACACAACCGTAAATACATTACTTGTGACTTTCTCTAATAGGTCTTACTTAAAAATTCGTTCCTTAACTCAAGTTATGCTTAATTTTGTCTCTGCCTTGAACCATGACAACACCAAAATTTTTTGGCTAAATCTTGACTTGGAACTCAACATCTCTTAATGTCTAGATGACCTCCAAATAACCCCAAATTTTAACACAACCTTAAGTACATTATTTGTGACTTACTCCAACAAGTATCACTAAAAAATTCATTCCCTAGCCCAGGTTATGCTTAATTATGTACACACTTTAAAACCATGAAAAAACCATAATTTTTTGGCTAAATTTTGACTTGGAACTCAACATCTCTTTACGCCTAAATGATCTTCAAACTTCATGAAACTTTATGGACATGTGTATTAGCCTAATTATAAGGTATTTCAAGCATTAGATCTCAAAAATTCCTAATAGAACTCAATTTGGACTTCAAGTTGTAAAATGGCCAATTATGCATTCAAAACTCAACCTATCACTTTCTAAACTAAACATCCTAATGTACTATGATCTTTTCCTATAATTCATATACCTAAAAACAAACTTGTTGCAAAAGGTTTCAAGCAATTTAGTCCATTATTCCAAAAGATAGCTTCCTTACTTCCATCTATCATAAATCCTTTACAAATGGCCATTAAACTTGCAATCTAATCAATTATTGACATTCCTTACCAAATCATCACCTTTCTATCTCTATTTTAGGTCTATAAAATCTATCCTACACATTTCGTGCCATAAGCATCATCATTTCATAAGTCTAGCCAATATATGCATTTCCATACATGTAAATCAACAACATCACAACATAATTACATCAACACTACAATTTTCAATTTTATTCCATTTACACGAGGGTTCTATATCAACACCATGGTTTGCATATCATCACCAATCTTGGCATTTTAAGAGTAGAAACTTCACATTCTCACAACATATACTAATTCATCCTTCAAGGTATAATGCCATTGCATCAACATTATACCATTCATCAATATATGCCATATCTTGATACAAAAAGATCAAAAAGCTAGTAACCTTGATCCTAGCATATCAAGTTCATCAATTTATCATAAGTTATCTTTATTTACATAAGTCATCAATTACAAATGTAGTTTTACAACATCATTGTCATCCAATAACAAAATAAACAAGCTCATCGGCCAAGGCAAGACAAGGACATTCTTCACATTATACCTCTTAACTCAAACGGCTATCACCTCTAAAATATCACAAGTTTGTCCTACAACAAAGACACTTTAAAAAATGGCAATGGGAGAGTGGGTAACAATTCTCAATGATGATACATTACACTATGATAATATACATACTCATGTACACATACCATACTATCCTCTAGGATATGTAGCATCATAAATCATGCATACTACCATTGGTCATGCACTAATACATGCATTAACTAGTTATAATCATCATCATAAGTATACTTATAATTATAATCATCACCATGAAACCAAATTATCAATTCATCATCACAATCATAATCATGATCATCATCTTATAATCAAATTATCAATCATCAACATAAGGCATCATTACCATATACATCATCATGTCAATATTTCATTAGTGACCATTTTCTTATTACTCAATCTCTCATCAATCACCACCATATATCACCACAAAATGGCATCATCAAAGTTATATGCAATGTTCCTATGGCTATAATGTGTGCATTTTCTTTTTTATGCATACACGCCTACAAATCTGTTTATGGGAATATTGCTAAATATGTGTACATATTAGTGCTATGAGCACATCATGCTTTTGTAGGTACTAAAATGCTATAAATAAAGCCTATAATATAAGCAACACTATCACTTTCACGCCCTATAGTGACAAGAAATGACCTTCCTAAAATAACAGGCATAATGGAGTCTTCATCCATCTCTAAGACCACAAAGTCGGTGGGTATGAATAACTTACCCACTTTAATAGGGACATCCTCAAGGATACCCACAAGATACTTCACTGATCTATCAGGAAATTGTAAAGACATCCTAATGGGTTTCTTACAAATAGATAAAGGCATCAGACTAACACAAGCCCTTAAATCACATAAAGCTCTATAAATGCTCATGTTCTCTATCATGCATGGTATGGAGAAGATGCCTGGGTCTTAAAGCTTAGGGGGCAACTTCTTTTGAATCACATAACTTCACTCCTCAGTAAGTGTAATAACTCTATCTTCCTTAATTTTTCTCTTATTAGACATAATGTCTTTAAGGAACCTCACATAGCTTGGCATTTATTGTAACGCCTTAGTAAATGGAATATTAATGTAAATTTTCTTAAGAACTTCAAGAAACTTACTAAACTACTTGTCCAATTTAGCTTTTGCCAACCTTTAAGGATAAGGAATTGGAGGTTGGTATGGTTTTACCTCTTCCTTCTTCTTCACCATGGCTTCATCAGCTTTGGATGCAATGACTACACCTGGCTTATCAACAATAGGCTCATCTTCATGTGTTGGTGTTGGATCTTCCAACACCTTTCCACTCCTTAGCATGACTGCCATGATATAACTCCTAGGCTCTTCTTCTAGTTTCCCAGTAAAGGTACCTAGAGTCCTTATGGATTGTGAGGCTTGTTGAGCTATCTGGGTCTCCAACATCTTGTTGTGTACAACTATGGCATCCATTTTGGAAGATAAATTCTTGATAGCATTTGTAAACTCCTCATTCTTCTTCATTTGATTGCCTATGAATGTCTCTATCAAGGATTCCAGTTTTGACTTTTATGGAACATAGGAGCCTTGTGGAGTAAATAGTCCTTGTGGATAAACGAGGTTTCGTCCAGTACTCAGGCACCCTTATGATAAAATAAATAGATTGCATACTACATATGGAGTATAAGGAGAGATGTAGAGTGATCCCCTAGAGCATACAGTGATGGGTACACTGGGGAACAATCAGCGTTCCGACCCTACGGGTGGTCTTGGGAGTATACTAGAGCGGGCATCCAATGGTTCAGATTCACACCTGAGACCGGATAACTCGTGGAAAATATGGAATACTTCAACTCAGAGCGCGTGTTGCTAGGACCATGGAGTGCTTGTACTGTAGAGATGTAATTCGCCATTGTGATAATAGGACTACGGGTCCTTACCCATTTATAAAAGTCAGAACGAGGAGAGCTCTGATCACTCTAGTTGGGCAAGGGGATAAGGTTGGATGGTTATGCATATGGTTATTGATATATGAGGTTGATGAGTGAGAGTTAGGCCTCATTGCATACTGGAATCTAATCAAGATAAATGATAATGAACCTAACACATGTATAGCATCTTATAGTTGTGTGATAAACTCTGTTGGTATGTATTATTTTGTGTACATTCTAAATCACATGAATGTATTGGTAAATGTTGTTTTAATTTTTGTATATGTTTAATTACATGTAATATCTGTGGCTACGCTTGCATGTGAGTGACTTGGGTAGAGAGCTTATACTCACCCATCTTTGTTGTGTATCTATTTTCCTTTCATTGTGATCGTCAGCCGAAGGACAAGATTAGCGTGACTAAAATCCAGACTACCTACGGTAACAGACATTGAGCTGTGGAAGTAGGCTGTTAATACTTGTGGTTCGTGTCGAAACTGTTGTAGGTCTCGATGTTTAGCTTTTATAGTACTATCGTAGTTGTTATTGGGAGCCTGTGAGCCCCGTATCTTTTGAGTACACTACTACCATGAAGAACTAACCTACTTTATCATAATGTTTATTTTGAACTATGTACTAATGATCACTAAACAAAAGAAAGAAAAAAAACTTCTATTTTTCTCAATAACTTGTGACTCCTTAATTAAGTAGGACATTCCAGTGTGGGAATTAGTCCTAGTTAATCAAGGGTGTCACATTGGTGGTATCAGAGCATGGTCAATTCTTCAAGCTTGGGGTGTGGACCGCCAAGGTTCCCTCGTACTCAAGAGTTGTTCACGAGACGTTAGTACTCGCGTAGTAGAAATTGATTACTTGTTTGTGTGTGTAGGGCCTCCCAAAGTGGGAAGACTCATGAATTTTCTATTAAAGTGACCCTTTTCCTTCAGTCATCATGGCACGCGGGAATGACACAACGTGGAGTACTTTGTTAGATAGAAGGGTAGAAGTTCTGGAATGTCAGGGGACTAATACTGTAACACCCTCGGTTAACTTGGACAATCCCTTCCACTAGATTGTTCTACTTAACTAAGAGGTTACTATTTTGATAAAAATGTGGAAATGTAAAAATTTTTGTTTTATAAACTCAAACCATAAACCGTAACGACACCATAACATAAAACTGAAATACCATAAAACAAATAACTAAAATCAAAGTAACGACATTAAGTACAATAAAGGGTGAAATCAAAAGAAATAATATCATCATTAGTGGTGGACAACATCGTCAGGATATATACATTAGTATAAAATACTAGCATCATCAGTCCCATCCTACTAGAACTACAGGGCACACAGGCTCCCTGACTATATACAAACAAAATAAAATAGAACACCTACTCCAACTCTCTAATCCTCGTCACTAGGAGGAGAATCTGAACGGTTTGGTCTGAAAGTCAATGGTGATAGAGAGGGAAGTCTAACATCAGGTAACAGTCTTGAGCTCGATGATGGCTAATCTGGCATAGGAGAGGGAAACTGTCCATATCTCTTATTATATGCATTAAAGGCCTCCCTCATCAAGTCCCTCGCAGCAGGGGATATCTCATGAAACTGCTCGGTACCCCTGTACATATAAGTCCCGAACACGTGTCTGAGGAATTAACAAGACTGGTCCCACTACCTCTTAGCAAGGAAAACATCCATCTGAGTGATGACATGAGCAACAGGAGGAACCAAATCCTCCATTATCATGTCTGGTACATACATGTCTATCAACTCGACGATCAATGCTATTAGGGCAGGAGGAGGTGCTGACGCTGCCACTACGTCAAGGAACTCTGTAGGTGGAAGCTGGACTGGTAGGGGAGAAAGATCCGTCGGGTCAACCATAGCCACGTCAGCAGGGGCAGGTCCGGAGCCTCCCAAAGGTTCCTCCTCTGGGTCTTTATTCTCTTCAGGAACCTCCATGATAATTGGTAGTCGGGCAGGTATCGGTGGGAGGTCAGTAGAATTTGTCATCACTATGTCAGCAAGAACAAATCTAGGGTCTCCCTCTGCTACAATCTTGGTGTGCTCATGCCTAATACACGAACAAAGGAAAATCAGTGATCTGCAATAGGTGTAAAGGTGAGCTCTCTCTTCCAAACAAATCAGAGGGTGTCATTTCTGACGTACTCTCACAACCATCAATCAATTACAGCCATGATACTTGCACTCAGGGGAAAACTAGTCCTTCTAAGTTATACCATACCTTTCTAACTTTCCTAACGTTCCAATACCATACCCTAGTTCCAAAACTAATCTCTACTACATTCAAGATAGATTTTATCACAACAGTTATGTAATCACAGTTACAATGTATCAATGTTATACAATGCATGAATTCTTTCAGTATATCTTAGATTGTCCATCTTTCTTATTAGTCTATATGTATTCATGTGGGTTCATTCTCATCTCATCAGTTATACTCATCATCATCATCCTCAAAACCCGTCTTGTACAAGTTGTCCCTGTACATAACATTTCTGAACTAGAGCGGTCGGAGCCCACCAACTTCTCTTATCTCATACTTGGGTATGATGGACTCACAGGTCCACTCGATATTGGCCATTTCATCATATCAATTATACTAGGACTTAGCTCTAAATGACCATAGTGATATTCCGTCTAAGTCGAAGTAAGGTTGCAATGGACTGTCCGGCATTGGGTGCGACTCCAAGCCACTGGATGCACAAACCAATGTACTCCTAAGGTTCTCCGTGGAGATCAGACGCTACTGCCCTCCAGCGTACCCCAGTGTATGCTCTAGTTTCTCAATCGACCATTCTTATGTATGATGCATATGACACACAAGATCTTATTCTTTCTCTTGATCCCCGTCACTGGTAAGGTCCCGTTAATGATTCATTTCCATTCTCAATACCCTTAATTTCATAGGTATTATCCAAGTCCAAGGGTAAGTTATATGGGTTATATGAATAAGTCAAGGATTATGGTAGTTGGGCTTTTAAAGGTTGGGTATGGTTTCATATGATATCTCATCCGTATACATACAATCATATCACTTCTTTAGTGATTGGGTAATTGAGAATGAAAATGACCTAGCATATCATCTCTCTACACATCGAGTACGATTCATCACTTTCTCATACTTATCATTTTCCATATCGTATACTTCACTTTTCATTACGGGACTCGTTACCGTGATGGGTACTTATTAATTTTCTTATTCTCTAATGAATCATTAACATATCATATTGTACAATGTATATTTCATAGCATGATTATACTATCACAGTATCATCACTAATTAATTTATGTAATTTATCAGCATTAAAATAATATCATATTATCCATCCCTTCATACCTCATCCCTCTAATTCATCATACAAATCTCACCTAACTGTCCCTTACCTCTGACCTCTATAGGTTCGTTCCTTACAGATTAAGTAGTATTTTATGAAGTGTATTACCTTCTAAGAATTATAGCCTTTTTGTATACAAGTCTAACTCTTATGTTCAATTAAGTGTTTCTTTAAGATAACTGCACATGTACTACCTCCCCCAGTTGTTGTTAATTAATACCTTATCCAAGTAATATTACTATTTAAAGTGTTACTTGTCCTTAAGACATATTTACTTCATCCTAGACTCATAGTCAAATATTAGTTTCTTTATGAGTACGCTAATTTTTATTCCCTTAGGTGTCATTCATTTATTCTACTCTAATTTAATTGGTCCAACTAATTATTATATACCTTAGTCACACTATAATTCATTTAGTTATTTCGATCCTCAATCTAGTGAACCTTATTAAGGTGGTCTATCAATTAGAACTAGTATTCCTAATCCTTATTACTTATTACTCTATTCCTTATTAGCCCAAGTAGTAATTATTTCTAAGTTCATTTTAACTACACCCCTTTCCTGGTTTTGGTTCATTTCCATACTAATAACTCGCCAGGTATTAACTTATTTAATTCTTATACTTATATTTTATTCTAATTTTTGTCTTAGTGATTTAGCTTTATCTCTAACCTTAACTCCATGAAATTACAAGACTTAGTTCCACTGCTATTTAACTTATAGATATGCTACTGTTCTCAGTTACTTATTCTAGTTGTTTCATTATTACCGGTTCATCTAAGTATTATCTTTTAGCGTTTACTAACCATTAATCACATAATCACTTATACATTAATTTCTTTAATTCCTATCATATCATTTAATTTATTATCATACTACTTTTTAACTTAAGCTTATTTACCTTACCATTTTCAAAAGACCTTAGGAAAATATCTTTGAAAATCCAGTAAAAAATAAAATAACCGTCGAAAACATCCCGTTCAGTAGAATTTCTCAAAAATCGTATACTTCTTGAAAATGACTCCGGCCACTGAGCGGTGAACTTAAATTCTAATTGCGGGGCTTACTGGATGATTTTATACCATTTACATCAAGATACATAAAAATATAAAATTTATTTATGCAATCATATCGAATGCTAACCGAGCCCACCAAACACTAAAATCCGTAACTCTTCTGTCTTGGCTCTGATTTCGGTAGAATTTCCTCCGGTTGTCTGATCGTCGAGACACGAATTATGATATTTTATAAAATATTAAATTTTATTTTTAACTTAACATAATTATCCTCGATTGTTAAAATTGTATATTTTGAAATCTAGTCATTGGATCGCGACGAAACTTAAAACTATAACCCTTAGGTACTAGAATAACGTTACGGAACAATTCTAAGACACAATCAACCGAAAAGAGGCTCCCCTTACCTCATGGATGCTCACGGTTTAGAGAAGGAAACAAGGGTGAGTTGTCAAAATTCTGCTAAACGCTTTTGATCATCCACCGATAAACGTCGATACCTCCCGATCCTAAAATAATTAACATGTATGGTTATAAAAGGGAAGGATTGACCACGGTTTGGTCTCCAAACAGCAAGGAAATACCCTTTAATTTCTCAAATAAAAACTGATTTTGAACCATATAAATCCAAGAACAAGCTCCAAGAGAAAAATTTGGCAACTCACCTTGAATGGTTCCTAAATGGGTCACAGTTTTGAGGAGCTCCAAGGCAAGACTATAGATAATTTTAGAGGATTGTTAAATGTAAACAAAACTAAAAATAGAGGGTTGTTTATGTGAAGAATTGGTCATAGGTTTTGAGAGAAGGAAAGGTGAGTAGAAGGATCTTTAATATTTGATGGTGGTTTGGTAGAGATGTGGCCTTGAAGGTGGCAGTGGAAGGTGGCTCATGGTGATGATTGGAGAAGAAGAGATATTGATATATGAGGTTGATGAGCAGGAATTGGACCCCATTATATACTGGCATCAAATCAAGATAAGTCATAATGGACGTAACACATGCATAGCATACTATAACTGTGCGACTAAACCTCATTCTCCCTGTGTGTGTTCCAATTTATTGTGTGGTTGCTCTGGTACATATTATATAGGTTCTTTATATCTGTTTAGCGTATGTATGTCTGTTTAATATTTATGGCCACCCATGCATATGAATCATATGGGTTAAGAGCTTATACTCACCCCTTTTGTGTTGTGTGTCTATTTTCCATTCACTGTAATCATCAATTAAAGAGCAAGTCGAGCGTGAGCAGGATCCAAACTACTTGCAGTAATGGACGTTGAACTATAGACGTAGGCTATTAATACTTGTGGGCCATGTTGAGACTGTAGTAGGTCCCGACATTTAGCTTTTATGTTATGCTATTATTCTATAGTTGTTTTATTAGGAGTTTATTAGGAGCCTGCGAGCCCCGTACCCTTTTGAGTACACTACTGTTATGAATAATTGATCTATATTTTATGGTTTGTTCAAACTATGTACTGATGATCACCGATAAACAAAAAAATATTTTTCTAAATAACTTGTGACTTCTTAATTAAGTAGGACGTTCCAGTGTAGGATTAGTCCTAGTTAATCGAGGGTGTCACAGAAAACTTAAATTGTAAAGTGGGATGTTGTAAGGTACGTTTAATGTACAAGGGGGATTACTAGTCGAATAATAAGTAGGGATTTGATTCTGGGGTTATGGGTTTGACAAAATATTTATTTGCTTATGTATGTTAGTAATATTCTAATCTCCATTTTAGTTATGAAAGAATCTGTCATAGCCCCGAACCTTACTATTTTCATATATTAACTTGATTAAATTGTTCTATGGCTGAAATTGTATTAATATCAACTTGCGATTAATGTTGAATTATGCTTGATGATATGTACATGTGTGCTTAAATATGTTGTCGATGCATAACGTTTGCTAGATATGCTTGTGATGTTGTGTGTTATTGGAAGAAATGTAACATACTGATTTCCTTGTTTAACTTTGTATTGTTATTGTAAAGGTGGGATATTAAGTGATGAACTAATGACAAATGGCCCTAGTGGCATGTTATATGTGATGTGATGTGGATTATTATTATGTTGTAAATTAAAATGATGTGATACTTATTAGGCCTTGTGGTAAATTGTGATGAATGATGATTGTTGAATTGATATTGTGGAATGGTTTAGAGGAATAGGCTATGATGTCAGTATTGATAAGATTCCCATCATATGCATTATGCATTTCATGGCATCATATGCATTTGGTGCTATGATTCATCCAGCACTATGATTTGCTAATAAGACTGCCACTTATAGTACTACAATTCACTGAGCAGTTCTTTAGTACCAATGAGGTACCGCTTATAGTGCTACGATTCACTGTGTGGTTGCTTAGGGTGTCACCGTTTATAGTGCTACAATTCACTATATAGTCACCCAGATGCCCCTCAATTATAGTGCTACGGCTCATTGAGTGAGTTATCTTTGGTGTTGTTGTTGTCTTGGAAAGACAGATCTACATAGCATGTTTTTATGCATTGAAAGAAATATTTTAAAAGTCCATGGCATCTATACTTGCATATGCGCATATATAAAAATGTAAGCTCTATGAGTTGCTATTGTAATGAAGAAGAATTAGAGTAATCTTTGGAGATGTATGATTTAATTCTTAGAAGCTTTAGTGCTTGTGTTATTAGAGGATGGTTGATATTGATTTTATGCAACTGTCACGTTCAATGTGCTTAGCGATGTAAGAGCTTGATGTTTGATTGATAATGAGAAAGTAAAAATGATTACCTTGTTACTAAGTTGGTATTTATTATTTGATTAGTACTTACCCCTTAAAACTTGTGGAACTTTCAGTGAATATGCAGGGGGATGGGTCTGCTTGGTGATCCAAAGGTGGAATTACATTGCTCGGCCATAGTGGATGCATCTGCATATATATATATATATATGTAGTTCTATATAGTATAGCCCGAATATTTTGATGAACATAATGTTGGCATATATCTTTTGATTTTATGGAATATGGACTTGAAATGCATTTTGATGAATGGTGGTGACTGGATTGATACCATGACTTATGATTTTGATGAATTGGGCATTGAGCCATAGATATATATATATATATATATATATATATATATATATATATTTGAGATTTGAATTTCATGGGTAGGTTTGATATGTTATGATTAGACTTATATGGATTGTGATTCCAGTTTAGATGATGTAAGTGTGATATTGTGTAACTATATGGTGCTTTGATGGAATTCAATGTGTCAAAGTGAGAGTTTGTGGGAATTAGACTCCCCAAGTTGCCTCTACATGTTAGAATTTGCATATTGAACAATATGTACAAGTCCATATTATGAGTTGTAGTGCATTTGACCATTTTAGTAATTTGAGTTATGCATAAAATGACCAAAACATATTTTTCTGCATAACTTAGTCATATGATGGTGTATATGAAATTTGGGATACATTGGACTTAAAACGAGTGATTTAGGGGTCCTAGAAGTTAGCAAACTTAGTGTAAGGACCTTTTTGAAAAAATCAGGAAATTGCTTCTGGTGTGGGCGTTCCCATGCTGGTTTGGGCATTCCAACACACAGACTCTGTGCCATCTTCCATGTGTTAGGTGTCCCAATGCCCATGGTGGTGTCCCAATGCTGGTTGGGTCCGGTCTTGTTTCCCTCTTGGCACCTAGTCCCTTACTTCTCTGTTACGCGTTTAAATGCCAGCCCTAACGTGTATACACTGGGGGACTGGCTGGTCCATATGCCTTGCTCACTTGCCTTGGGCATTTGAACACCAGCCTCAGTGTATATACACTGAGGCACTGTTGTCCCATGTGGGTTCCCTTGACCTTGGGTGTAGCCACGCCCACACATGACCCTCTTACTCTCAAACCACCTTCACGCTGATGCAATGTTACTTGAATATGTCTGTTTTGTATGTAAACTTGTTCTATTTAAAAAGTCTGAATGTTTTCATGAAAGGTTTGGGTCTGATAATGTATGCTTAGTTATTTGATATGTCTGAACCCATAAAAGTTTGCTTCTATTTAATACTGAGAGGAAAAAGGTTAAAAATCTTTTAGGATTTGTGTTAAAGTTTTATTAACTTTAAAATGTACCATGTGGCAGAAGTTAATATCTTTTTATGTAACTGTCACCTAAGTTATTTTCTCTCTCTTCTCAATGAACAGTTTTTGCACATTTTAAATCAAGTGCCTTCACTTATTTTCCCTCCTTACAAGTTCTCTTTCTCTCTTTATTGTGCTAAAACTCTTACATTTCTAAAACCCTAAACTTTCATCTTCTTCACCTCTCTTGAACTCTACCATGGCACCCAAGCTCTCAGTGGAAGATATTGTGGAGTCCTCCTACTTTCATCCCGAATAACACAAGCTTGATGGAAGGGATATGACTGTTAAAATTGAAGGAATTGGATAGACCTATTTCTATATGGATAGGAAGCCCTCTTACCTTTGCTTGTTCTGGAGTTCTGGAGCAGTGTCTCTGTTGATAAGTCCAAATTCATCATTCTTGGCAGCCTTAAAGGAAAGGCCATTGAAATTTCTAAAGACGTCCTCACAGCAGTGTGTGGTTGGCCTGCTATTGGAAACGTATTTGCAAATGATTTTGAATTTGAAGTTATTTCTTCTCTAGAAATAAACAAGTTATTGTACAGGAAGTCTCACCCTGCCAAGCTGGTGTCTGGGAGTCTTCTCCCTAAGGTGAAAATGCTTCATCTCCTCATAAAGCAAGTCTTTTGCCCTAGGAAAAGCATAAAAGACATAGTTACTAAGTTGGACAGATTCTACATGTACCACATGCTTGTGAAGGAGAAGGTCAGCCTACCCAATGTCATTATGACTTATTTGATTTCTTTAGTGGGGAAGAAGTACACCAAATTGAAGTTTTATATGTAAGTATGCAAAGTAGTTTTGATGAATGACAAAGTATTCATGATGATGATGGAATGGCAAAGGTTCAGAAACAAGAAGGTTCAAGCACAAAGACAATGACCAAGAATAAAAAGATGAAGATGCCTCACAAAGAGTTAAAGAAACATGAGCTATGGAAGACAAGGTTGATGACATGAACTAAATCATGAAGAACAAGCTCATAAGTTGAAGAAGAATCAAGGAAACAAGCATGAGGATCAAAGGAATAAGCCATGGGTCAATACATATCAAGAACATATCAAAAACCTTGAAGAATTGTATCAGGTACATGTACTAATCGATTACCACAATGGAATAATCGATTACCATAACTCTGTTTATGGTACAATCGATTACAATAAGAAGGATAATCGATTACATAGGTTCTGGAATGAACATAATCGATTACAGATAAAAGGCTAATCGATTACCAGTTAAAAGTTTGAAGACTGAGCATCAGGTATTCACCATAATCGATTACCAAGTCAAGCATAATCGATTACGTAAGTTCTGTTTTGTCCATAATCGATTGCACAAGTACCTAATCGATTACCATGCTGCGAGACACAAATTAAGAGCATCAGGTATCAATCATAATCGATTACAAGGCAAGGAATAATCGATTAGAATTCGATTACAGTAGAAATGCTAATCGATTACCTGCTGCATAATACTGAAGATTTCAAAAGCTAATCGATTACAGCTCGAAGGCTAATCGATTACCATAGTGTCAGAATGTGGGAAAATGCTTTTAAGTGGAACTCCAGCTCATTTCTTCACTCCCACTTTATGCTCATGCTAAGGTATCCGTTGGAGACAATGTGCAACGGCTGGAAACCCTAAAAATGGCTATAAATGAAGCATGGATTTAAGCAAGAAGAGAACACAAGAGGAGAGACCAAGGCACAACACAAGGCAATCAACATTCTTCCTCTAGAGGTCTTTTGATTTCATTTCTCTTGTATATTCTGCAACTCTTGTTTCTAAACTTGCATATTGCTTTAAGAGTTGTTGGATTGTGAGTTTCATTTGCATATCCTCTCTTGTTGAGAGTTAAAATTGGTGAAAGCTTTCATTTGTGTATCTACTCTATTGAGAGAGTTAATTGCTTGTAAACCAAACACCAAAACACCAAGGTTTTTCACTCTAGGTTGAGTGGTCACAAAGGTTGGGGTTCAACCTTTGGGTTATTGAGAGATTGTGAGATTGGGTGGGTTGCCCTTTGCTTGTGAAGATTGAGTTCTTGAGTGTGGGACACTAGGAAGCTGCAATTGCTCAAAGCTTGTATCTCAAATCTTCAATAGTGGAATCCTTCAAGTGGGTTGCTTGAAGGCGAGACGTACACCGGGTTGGTGGAACTCGTTAAATTGGTTTGCATTTCTCTCTACCTTGAACTCTTTATACAACTGCGCATATAAGCTGTTTGTTGAAATGCTTGAGCTGAATGTGTGAATCAAAGTTGTTGTTCAAGTAGAAAACTAACTCTGCATGCCAAGCGTTTGATAATTTGCTTGAATCAATATTTGGTAAAGTTCTTAAAAACTGAAATTTGTTTTAACTTGCCAAGTATCTAGATCATTGTTTCCTATCAACTCTTATGTGATACTTACTTAATTGCCTTCACCTATTTCATGCACACAAGCTGTTTGATATATTGAATGAGTTGAACCCTTATAGGAAACATCACATTATTTATGAAATAAATCTATGCACTCCAACTGATTGATAAATTGTTTAAACCAATAACTTGCCTTGTTTATCACACTTAAAGCTAAATATTGTCATTGCACATCAAGTGTGTCATAGTGTGATATGTACATAGAAGTTGTTGTCTCTTCATCATTGCATCATTTGTATATTACTAACCATTTCTAAGGGGATTCCGCGCGAAAATTTGAAACACTCAATTCACCCCCCCTCTTGAGCGTTGAGGCCTTGGCTAACAAGTGGTATCAGAGCTTGACTCTTGCCACAAGGCTTAACAGCTGCAAGAGATCAAGATGGCCTCTACCTCTTATGATGCATTTTTGGAAAATGGCACACTAAATAGACCTCCAATCTTTAATGGTAAAGACTATGCTATTTGGAAAGAAAGGATGAAAATCTTTGTCCAATCCTATGACCTCAAGGTATGGAATACTATTCAATTTGGTCCTTTCATTCCCAAATACATTGTTGATAATATAGAGTATTTGAAGCCCATGAACTTATGGACTAAGGAAGAAGAAAGAAAGGTACAATTTAATTCAAAAGCTAAAACTCTTATCACATTAGCATTAGAACCTAATGATGTTTCTAGAGTTATTATTTGTGATAATGCCAAAGAAATATGGGAAACTCTTGAAACAATTTATGAGAATACTAATGATGATAAAGATGCAAGGATTAGTACCATTTCTAGCCAAAACGAAGGCTTCAAAATAAGTTTGGAAGAAGAGATCAATGAATCGGAAGAAGAACTTGCATGCCTAATGACAAAGCACTCCCAAGATGATGAGGTATGCTCTTTAAATGCATTTAGTTATGATGATGATGATGATGAATTTGATAAAGATAAATTACTAGAAGCTTTTGAGGAACTGCATGAAAAATTTGTCTTGTTATCAAGGAAATATGCATGCTCTAAACAAACCATTTTGACTCTTGAAAAAGAATTGCATGATGGTCATATAGAAAAAGAAAATCTTAGAGTTCAAAATGATGAGTTAATAGCTTCAAATGTATCTCCTAAGACTTGTAATAATAATAATGATTGTATGCTTATTGATAAGTGTATGCTTCTTGAAAATGAGAATAAAGAACTAAAAGAAGCACTTAGCAAGCTTACACATAGTCAAATACCTCTAAGTGCACCTATTGAAAATCGAAGGCATACACTTGATAGAAGGAAAATAAGCCATTACAAGAATCCCTTTGTGTTCTATAAGGAAAAATCCAAATCCTCTCTAAGATGTACAAATCATGAAAGAAAAGGGAACTCATTGTCAAATTATTTTAAAAGAAAGCACATAGAACATAATAGGAACCATTACCATCATACCATGACATATTCATTGGATGCAACATGTTTCTATTGTGGAATATATGGCCATATATCTTCAAATTGCTTTGTTAAGAAATCTCGTCAAAAGAGCATGAGAAAGGTATGGATTCCAAAACAATCTTGAAATCCCAAACTAACAAGGAAGGACCCAAGTCTCAAAGGGTACCTTAAAATTTTGAAATCTTGTAGGTAAACTTCAAAGCAACAACTTCTCATTGATGGATGACCAAATCTCATGGCCTAAGGAGATATCAATTATCTCAATCTCCACTCCAAAAGACAAAGAAGAAGAATATAGCAAGCCAAGATTATGATGACTCATCATACATCTAGAAGGAAGTTGAAGTTTTTGTAAATACCCTTCAAACAAAGAGATGAGAAAGAAACTTCAATGAAACTCACACAAATTGGATTGCACCAAGACAAAATTCAATGGACAAACACTAAAGGTGATACAACCAAAAGGTATGAATACTCATCACACAATTTATACGAATGCTCATGAATCTTGATATGTGAATATCTAACCTTGATTTGATATGCAAGTTTAAGCATGAAAGATGTTATGTTTTGAGATGAATGAATGAATAATCTTAGAACCCCTTAAACTCATGAAAACCTAAGGATCAATAGTGCTTATACATGATGATTAATGATTAGTAATGATTGATGATGAGTTTAATGAATGATTGTTTGAATAACATGGTACATGAACAATCTTGAGATTAAAGATGATTATGCACAAACATGTATGAATCTTTGATAATATTTAAACCCTTGATGATACATGAACTCTTGATAATATATCATGAATTCTTGGTTATTGTTTTGATAATGATGCATGAATTTTTGATTGAATATGAGTTCTTGATGATGTATCATTTATATGTTGTTTAACTAGTGGTATCTAAATAACAAACATCTTCCTTTAACAATAGTATGAATTGAATTAGTAAGAGGAAGAGATCATGAGGACATAATCTTGATTATGTGCTGGTCACTATGCCTTGATAATGAATACACATATTGCGTGTACAAGTGGTATCATACATGACATCAAGATAATAAGTGGTATGACATACATGGCAATGAATATATGACTTGCAGCCACATTATGATCATGAAATGTTTTTGTGACTTGTCTCTATATGTTACTAATTATCTATGCAAAATGCTTTCTCCTACATATTTGATAAATGCCATATGTGCCCTAGGTAAATGATTGACTAGACTTATATATAACAAAAGAATATATATATATTGGCATATGTTTGCATGAGTAAGCCAACAAGTTGTATTAATCATTCCATCTTTGCTTTGATACCTAGACATAAGTGAAATTGCATTAATAAAGTGGTATCAACATCTATATTTATCCTTGTTAAATTGCATGATTAAGGGGGAGTTTCATAACATTTCTCTCTAACATGTGATATCTATTGATGATATGTTATCTCTTTATCAAGTGGTATGAAAAATTGAGCAAATCTTTTTTAGAAAACTCTCTTTCCAAAACAATACTGCATCAAAGACCCAAAATTGGTACAAACTCTTGTGGACTCAATGCTACTAACAAAATGCTTTGCAAAGAGTTTGTTAAGGTTATGTAGGATGACTCAAAATGGCAAATCAAACTACCATACTGGGCGAACAAAGAATTATTCAAGGAATATAACATGGAAACAACAAAATGCCACACAAGGATGTGAAAAAGGGTATAAAACTTGCAAAATACCAAGGTATGATCGAATCCTTACTCTACCATCATGCTCCGTGAAATATTCAAATCATATTAACAAGTGGTATGAATAACGAATTTCACAAGCTACATATATCACTTCATCCCTGCTCTGATACCTAGATATAAGCATACATTGTTGAAAATCCTTCTATATTACTGCTCTGATACCTAGAAATGCATCAAGCCATATTAATGAAATGATTAACAAGTGGATTGTTATATGCAATGGTATCTAACCTTTGAGTGGTATTCATTCATATTATAGTATCTATTATTTCAACAATGGTATCTATTAAAAAGAGATCATATGCATTAAAAAGTAAACAAATGGTATCAGACTTGATTAAATTGACCTACAAGTGATATCAAACTTGATCAAATTCGTATAATCAATTTTACATGTTAATAAGTGGTACACTTTTTACAAATGGTATCAATTACAGTAGTAAGGGGGAGCATACATATGAATGACTATCCTTCATTTCACTTCTTTACGACTATGCTCATGGCACTTATTCTTACAATGTTACTTCTATTCTCCTGTATGCTTACTTGGAAAATTATTCTTATGCGTTTTGATAATGCCAAAATAGGAGAAAAGTATGGGCTTATTTGAAGTAATTATGAGCTTATGTGCCTATCCTAATAGAGAAAATTACTTACTTATATTTGACTCATTTACAAATATTCGAGTAATGATATATGTGCTTAATTGAAAAGAATCATGTGAGATTACCATACCTGAAAATGATACTCACTACATGATTAAAATAAGTTAGCAATCAATCATGTGCTTACTTGATGAATGAATTATATGATTGATTATTGACCCTAGATGCAATAAATGAATTTATATGTTGATGGCATAGATTATGACTAAGATAATGATCTTTTTGATGATGCCAAAGGGGGAGAGATTAGTGGAAGGATCAGTAAAAAGAATAGGATGCCATTTATGCTAAAAAGGGGGAGAGATATCATGCTTCCATCATTTTATATGTTTAAAATAGTTGGCATAAGTTATAAGATTAAGGGGGAGAATAACACTTAAACAATGAACTTAACTAGCATTCATTACATCATATAGGGGGAGAATACATATAACCATTGATTGTCATTATTCTATGAAACTAACACCCCACGAGATGAACATTGGTTGTCATCATCAAAAAGGGGGAGAATGTGTTTAAATGTTGAAACAGGTTTTGATAATGACAAATATGAAAACTAAGACAAAGACTCCTAAAGGAAGAAAGGATATTACCATGAAGCCAATATGATGAATTTGCAACACATGAATACAAGCCATGTGGAACATTAATTGTCATCATCAAAAAGGGGAAGAATGAAGTTGCATATGTAAGTATGCAAAGTAGTTTTGATGAATGATAAAGTATTCATGATGATGATGGAATGGCAAAGGTTCAGAAACAAGAAGGTTCAAGCACAAAGACAATGACCAAGAATAAAAAGATGAAGATGCCTCATAAAGAGTTAAAGAAACATGAGCTATGGAAGACAAGGTTGATGACATGAACTAAATCATGAAGAACAAGCTCATAAGTTGAAGAAGAATCAAGGAAACAAGCATAAGGATCAAAGGAATAAGCCATGGGTCAATACATATCAAGAACATATCAAAAACCTTGAAGAATTGTATCAGGTACATGTACTAATCGATTACCACAATGGAAAAATCGATTACCATAACTCTGTTTATGGTACAATCGATTACAATAAGAAGGATAATCGATTACATAGGTTCTGGAATGAACATAATCGATTACAGATAAAAGGCTAATCGATTACCAGTTAAAAGTTTGAAGACTGAGCATCAGGTATTCACCATAATCGATTACCAAGTCAAGCATAATCGATTACGTAAGTTCTATTTTGTCCATAATCGATTGCACAAGTACCTAATCGATTACCATGCTGCGAGACACAAATTAAGAGCATCAGGTATCAATCATAATCGATTACAAGGCAAGGAATAATCGATTAGAATTCGATTACAGTAGAAATGCTAATCGATTACCTGCTGCATAATACTGAAGATTTCAAAAGCTAATCGATTACAGCTCGAAGGCTAATCGATTACCATAGTGTCAGAACGTGGGAAAATGATTTTAAGTGGAACTCCAGCTCATTTCTTCACTCCCACTTTATGCCCATGCTAAGGTATCCGTTGGAGACAATGTGCAACGGCTGGAAACCCTAAAAATGGCTATAAATGAAGCATGGATTTAAGCAAGAAGAGAACACAAGAGGAGAGACCAAGGCACAACACAAGGCAATCAATATTCTTCCTCTAGAGGTCTTTTGATTTCATTTCTCTTGTATATTCTACAACTCTTGTTTCTAAACTTGCATATTGCTTTAAGAGTTGTTGGATTGTGAGTTTCATTTGCATATCCTCTCTTGTTGAGAGTTAAAATTGGTGAGAGCTTTCATTTGTGTATCTACTCTATTGAGAGAGTTAATTGCTTGTAAACCAAACACCAAAACACCAAGGTTTTTCACTCTAGGTTGAGTGGTCACAAAGGTTGGGGTTCAACCTTTGGGTTATTGAGAGATTGTGAGATTGGGTGGGTTGCCCTTTGCTTGTGAGGATTGAGTTCTTGAGTGTGGGACACTAGGAAGCTGCAATTGCTCAAAGCTTGTATCTCAAATCTTTAATAGTGGAATCCTTCAAGTAGGTTGCTTGAAGGCGAGACGTACACCGGGTTGGTGGAACTCGTTAAATTGGTTTGCATTTCTCTCTACCTTGAACTCTTTATACAACTGCGTATATAAACTGTTTGTTGAAATGCTTGAGCTGAATGTGTGAATCAAAGTGGTTGTTCAAGTAGAAAACTAACTCTGCATGCCAAGCGTTTGATAATTTGCTTGAATCAATATTTGGTAAAGTTCTTAAAAACTGAAATTTGTTTTAACTTGCCAAGTATCTAGATCATTGTTTCCTATCAACTCTTATGTGATACTTACTTAATTGCCTTCACCTATTTCATGCACACAAGCTGTTTGATATATTGAATGAGTTGAACCCTTATAGGAAACATCACATTATTTATGAAATAAATCTATGCACTCCAACTGATTGATAAATTGTTTAAACTAATAACTTGCCTTGTTTATCACACTTAAAGCTAAATATTGTCATTGCACATCAAGTGTGTCATAGTATGATATGTACATAGAAGTTGTTGTCTCTTCATCATTGCATCATTTGTATATTACTAACCATTTCTAAGGGGATTCCGCGCGAAAATTTGAAACACTCAATTCACCCCCCCTCTTGAGCGTTGAGGCCTTGGCTAACACAAATTTCCCTACCCTGCTGTGTTGATCAAGGTATTTTCCCTGGAGAATGTACCAACTTAGACTGTTGGTGACTTGATCAAATGTTCTTCCTTGGTGAGCAAGTTTCCCATATTCTCACCTTTGCTGGGCCAGACCTTAGAAAGGTCTACCCCTGCTTTAGGTCTTAAGAAAAAGTCTACCCCTTCAGACTTGAAGCAGAAAAAGAAGTCTGAAGCTGCTCCTAAGCCAGTCAAGCCAGCCTTCAACAGAAAAGGTGATAGAATCAAGACTTCTGCTATGAAGAAAACAAGAAAACTTATTTTGGAAGAGTCTGATAAGTCCGATAGGTCTGACTCACACATTAAGGCTAAACTAGAGAATATTATTCCTCCTCCCTCTCCAACTAAGAAGGAAGTGTCTGTTTTTTAAGGCATAGAAGCAACTACTGAGTCTTTAGATTCTGATGATGGTATCAGCCTCAACCAATTATAGAGCAAGGTTGTGGCCCAGCAACAAAAGAATGCCCTTCCTCTTCCTCCTCAGCAGAAAAAGATGTTTACCCTTACTCTAGAAGAATATAAGCAATTTGTTCATGTTTTTATTGCTTTACACCATTCTGTTTCTGTATAAGGCTGGACAGCTAAGAAGGTATGGCAAGAAAAGTATCAAGAGATGAGATCTTCCTACTTTAAGACATGAAGGCTCAAAAGGAAGAAATGCAAAAGTCTAGTGGCTATCCTAGCTACACAGAGTTTATTAGGTTTCTTGAGTTGCATTTCAAACATTATCTTGGGACTGACACTCAAAGCTGGAATAACTTTGATTGGATCAACAAGCTCCATGAAGTCATGGTTGAATTTAATAGTGATGAAGTTGGTTTTAGAAGGAAGATGATGGAAAAGAGAAAAAGGGGTGAAATGCAGGAAGAGTCTAGTCAGAAACAAGCAAAGTTTGATGTTGTTGGCACCTCTTCTCCTCAACTAGAGTTCTCCTCTCCATCCCAACCCTCTCAACCTGAAACCACCTCAACAAAACCTCCTGATCAGACCCCTCAAACTTTAAATTTAACAAACATTTAAAATTTGATTTGCAACTTTTACAAATCAAATTTAAAATATAATATTAAAATCAAATATTTTATTTGTAATATTTACAAATAAATAAAATACCATGATGGCTAGATTTCAACTTTTGAATCCTAATTTTCATTACGGCTAAGGTTTAACTCTTAAATTTTTTAAACATAATCTATCATGAACAATTCATATTAGAAAAAAAAACATATAGACATGCATTGCATACAACCTTTGGTTTCAATTTAATTAAACAAACATAAAATTATGTTTTATAATTAGAACATATACAAAACAATCCCCATTACAACATACAACATGTTCATATAATAAAGCACATCCAAAAAACATGTTCTTTAATTAAAATGTTAAGTCAATATACACAAAACAAAATTAAATTGATACTAGCTTTCAAAAAGGTGCAACCTTTGCAACATATCTAATAAAAAATGCAACCTTTGCATAATATCTCATTAAAAATGCAACCTTTGCACCATATCTAATAAAAGATGCAACCTTTGCAAAAAGATTTGACCTTTACAATTCCTTTCGTAAAAATTTTTGTTTTACATGTTCTTTAAACAAACATTTGCTCAAAACATGATTTTGTAACCTGGCTCTGATACCACTGTTAGGGAATCCCTAGTGCATAAGCTGTAAAAATACAAGGATTCTCATTGGACTTACAAAACTTTATGTTTCAAAGCATAAGACAAACATCAAATATATTAAGCGTTTTAGGATTACTTCTTGAAATAAATCGAAGCAGTCCTAACTTCGTCCTTTAAGAGTCCACACAAGTACTCCCACCAAAAACGCTACACCTTCTAAATGCTAGTTTGACGGCATGTGGCTTTCGTAACTTTTACGTGTTTTCTGTCTCTTTTTTGGTGAGCCGCCTATGAGCATCTTATGCTCTATTTATAAGCTAGGATTTGACCTAATTTGCTCTCTCTAAAGAGTGGGATCCTTACTCATTCTAAATAAGTAAGGCCCAATAGCTTTATTTTAGTCTAACTAAAATAAAAGTTATTTTCTAATGGGCTTACTCTATGTGTGTGACCCTATAGGTAAAATACTCGGTCATATTAATAATAAACTATTTTATTATTAATATAAAATAAGAGCGACATCTAGCAATATATCATCATGTTTGAATATTATTTTTTATCAATATAACCTATAAGTGATAATTATTTTATATGTTTGTTCCTTTTGTCACGAAATCCTAATTGGGCCCAAGGCATGGTGGCATCGTCCTTGCGTGGCCCAATTTATTTTACTTGATACTGGAGTAGACTTTATCCGAATAAATATCCAATATTTATTATTTCTAGTATGGTCATGCATTTCCTTAGTCCCACTTCATCAAGTGGCCTATGGATATCACTCCTGTCACATAGGAGAGACAAATCTCATCTACATCACTCATATCCCTCTGCATAATTTGTTCATTGTCTAATCACAACCTTTATAGTCCTCTTGTTACAGAAGCCATTTAATTGTATTAAAACAACAAACTCCTTATGTAGGAATCGTAGTGACTTCAGGTCGAAGGACTGCATATACCATTATCACATTGAGAATCGTTTATGACATTTATGTAATGATTCATGCAATGTTTTCATGGTGGGTCTGTCCAGTACATCATTACTCTTAATGTGTACCCGTATGAAGACTTGATATCATCTATATCTATGATCTGTGAGATCAGATCATCAGTACATTCACACACTAGTTTTAATGTATTTACATGTCCCTACGTAAATACTTGACTAGAGACATTTTAGGAATCTCATATGACCTAGAGCTGGCAAAATGGGCTGGCCCGCATGGGCCGGCCCGAACCCGCCCATAAAAATGTAGTGCGTGGGCTTAAAATAAAAATTTAAAATCAATACGTGGAAAAAAAGCCCGACCCTAAAAAAGCCCGAAAAAAATGGCCCGAGTGCGGGCTAGCCCGTGTGGCCTGTGGGTGGCCCGATTATTTTTAAAAAATAAAAATAATAATCTTAGTTAGTTTAGGTGCTTACTTTTGTGACTTTTATTATGGACTTTAATGAAATATATGATTCAACTTTGTGCATTTTGTTTTCTTCCATAATGTTTCTTTGATTGATTTTGTACATTTTATTAAAAAGCATAATATAGAAAGTCAAACATAATGCCATCTCCATAAGATAATATCACTTTATGTCAACACCAATAGTTATGTAGTTCATGACTTCACCTTAATAAGGCTTCACAGTGTTGCCGTTGTGAGTGGATAATATCACTTTATGACTTCACCAATAGTTATGCGCTACGTTATATGCATTTTTAATTTGATTACGACAAAACTTGAAGCTGTATGTCCATAATTTTTTAGCTATAGCCTATATGTTTACACAAATCATGATCTTTGATATATGTATATTTTTTTAATCGTGTGCCTTTCTCATTCGTTAATGTCGTTTTAATTAAAACTTTTTCTAGTTAATTTAATTAAATAGTATTGTTACATAGAACATTCTTTTTATAAATTTATTTTTTTAACTTTTTTAAGCGGGCCACCCAAAGTGGCCCGTGGCTCGTTGAGGGTCGGGTTAGGGCCTTTAATTTCAAGGCCCGAATTTTTACGAGCCTTTTTTGGCCCGACCCTAAATGGCCCGCAGCCCGATAAAGCCCGTCCCGTTTAGGGCCGCCTGCCCAAATTGCCAGTTCTAATATGACCTATTACTCAAAGGATAAATAAAAGGTTGTTAAACTATTTAAGAAAAATGCCTTATTCAAAATGATGCGTCCTATATAGGCTCTTAATGCATATTTCCAACAGATTACATTAGACCGTCTTAATCCTAAAGCTGAAGTTATTCAGAGAGGAAGAATGAAAAATCCTTTTCCCCAAAGGGAGTGTACTACAAGGCTACCTGGGATGATCCCAGACCCTAGGAGCTTTTAGCAGATTCTCTAAAAAGTATTCTCTCTACACCTCATCCAACTGAGCATCATGCTTGTGCCTTGCGGAACCACTATCTATGATAATCGGGACATTAAGGCTCTGTCTTTGGTCTCGCTCCTAGGAATAAAGAACTTTTCCATGCTCGGATCTTTTGGGAGAGACATGGTACAACTTTCAAGAGAAGTGTTTGCTTTATTAAGCAACCCATCTTTTTTTATCAACCATCTATTATCTTTATTCAATCTTTAGATATTTTTATCATCCAAACCCGTTACTTGCTTCTTGTTTCAACTGTTGCCTTTCTCCTTATTCACTCAGCCCACGGTTTTATTTTTCCCCTCTGTGGTGCCCCTCCCATGGTTTCATTTTCCTCTTTGTTGATATCAAAAAGGGGAGTAAAATCAAGATTTAAAATCAGGAAGTAAAAGTCTTTTATCAGATTAATCTTAAGGGGAGTCTCTTTTGTCTTAGGAAATAAAGTATTAATCTTTATATTAGTCTTTGTAATGTTCTATGTAATGCTTTGGACTGAATCTTTTGATAATTAATGAAGTCTTCTTTTGTTCTAATAGTGATGTTGCTTTGATTTTTATTAGATAAATATACTTTAAATTTCTAATAAAAAAATCATGATTTGGT
This sequence comes from Clitoria ternatea, assembly GCA_037962975.1. Lineage (NCBI taxonomy): Eukaryota > Viridiplantae > Streptophyta > Magnoliopsida > Fabales > Fabaceae > Clitoria > Clitoria ternatea. Next base: position 169,486,319 of record CM075671.1, read on the forward strand.
TTACTTGCTCTAAGCAGAAAAACATGCTTTGTTTACTTTGATATATGACTTAATAAAAAATTGTGTTTGATCATTGAAATTCTATTTTGCAAATCCTTTAAGCTCTGATCTTCTTAAAAGCATAGGATCTAATCTTTTCTAAGTGCTTTGATACATGTTTTCCTTTGGAACACAATTGCTCTGATACATTATCTCTTTTATATGAATGATCTAAAACTTAATATCTCTCGAATAGATGCTCTGATGCTATATGAGATTTTAGTAATATTGCTCTGATGCTATCTTGTTATGATACCCTCTAACAAATTTGCTCTAATTATCTTGGACTTCATTTAAATAAAATACTTGATGTTTGCTATCAACAAATAAGGGGGAGATTATTGAAACTAAGTCTAGTTTGAAAAAGAAATTTGGTAATAACCATTTACTAGACCCAAGTTGTGTTAATATAACTAGACCCCAAGATTTGTTAATAACACACATCAAGACATTTAAATTAAATAAAGTTTATCCTCATGTGTTCTAATATGTTTAAATTATGTGTTTTAGGAAAGAAATTCTAAGTACACAGGTTACAAAAGAAAAAGGGAGTCCATCAGGATAAAATTCTAATTCAACAAAACTCTGATTTTAGGCTGTGCCCAAAAAAAGTTTGGCTCAAGTAAGTTCAGAGGTTTAGACTACCAATCAGACCTCAGACTTTTAAAGCAACAGGTTCTAGCAACAAGAATGTTACTTTAAGTACTCATCATACAATGTTGTAAACCCTTTTTGATGATGCTTCGAGTCAAGCTCCTATCAAGGATAACTGTACTTATCATCAAAAAAGATAAGAGACAAAATGTTGAAGCAACCTGTAAAGAAACCAATGTAGCTACCCTGCGTATTTCAAAAAAGCTAATTATAGTAAACTCTTGTGTCAGGAAGTTATAGAAAGTCATCAACAATGTGCTTTATGCATTAATCAGAAGAATAAAGACAACAAATAATCTTTATGCTCTGAAGATCTCAAGGAACTCTATTTCCATGCAAGCTTCAAAGTTCCTTTATACCAGACCTTTTGGCATCTCATCATCCTTTTAAGGTCTAGTGCTTTTGAACAAGCAAAAACTCCTTCAAAGGATTTCCGACAGTTATATCTCCTCACCAATTTATCAAACGGTCATCTTAAGTGACCTATATATATTTGAAGAGATTCAAATTCAAAGAGATAACAAGTGAGAACCTCTATGATCTTGAAGCAAAGCTCCTACAATCTCTTCTTTGTTCTCTTTTCTTAGACAAAGGCCTTGTTTGTTGTTCTACCTTTAGCAGACCTTGGTCCTCTTGTCTATCTTACATAAAAGTGTATCAATTCATTCTTTGTATTTTTTTATATACTAAATTCTCAGAAACACCTTACGCAATTTATTCTTACAAACTTGTTGTTGTGTAAAGGTCTAGTGTATTGCCAGCCCTTAGTTTCTGTGGGAAACAATTTGAGCCAAGAGTGACTTGTTGAAAGAATACTTGGGTTTGAGCCCGGAGTGGCTTGTTGAAAGAATACTTGGGTTTAAGCCAAGAGTGGTTGTAGTCAAGAATACTTATGGCACAAGTCTGATGCTTATATTGTAAAGGAGATTTTACAATAGTGGAAATCCTTCAAGTTGGAAGAGATTGAACGTAGCTTCTGTGTTAGAAGTGAACTAATATAAATTTCTTGTGTTTATTCTTGTTTTTCCCTACTCTTAAAAAGTCTGCTTCACGAGTCTGATTGCTTGCACTTTAAAAGTTCATATTTCGTAAAAAGAGTCTAAGACTTATTTAACCCTCCCATTCTAAGTCTAGTTATAAATGATAACTATATTGTTAATGGTGACCAAATGTTCTCCTAAATTTAATGGTGATTGGACCTTCTTAACTTAATGGTGATCAACTGCAAAAAAACACCTCAAGATTCCCCTACTGTATTTATAGGAAAATATGGACATGAAGAAATAAGTGATCCACTCACCCCCCTCTATTTCAAAAAAGTAACTACTCACTCTTTTAAAATACGATCTACTCTTCCATTATTCAAATAAAAACAAATAAATAAAAAGAGAAATAACAATGATTAAAAAGAAGAAAGAAAAAAATAAAATAAAAAGAAATAAGAAAGAAAAGAAATGGTCAGAGGAAAGAAAAAATTTTAAAAAAATTGAAATGAAATAAAAATAAAAAGATAAAAAAACAAAATAAAAAATAATATAATATAATAATAAAAACAAATGAAAATAAAAATAAAAGTAAAATAATAATGATAAATAAAATAATAAATAAAAATAAGAAAAAAATTTCTCTGTGTAAAATGCTACTAAGAGATAGAAAATAAAATAAAATATTTTTATATTTTCTAAATTTAATAGTAAATAAATATTTTTTGAAATTTGATTTTGATGAAAAATAAAGAAAATGGTATTTAAAAGTTTGAAATAAAAAAGGATTAAAATCAAACCAAGTTATTTGTATTTTTGAAAAAAAATTCTTATTTTTTAAATTTTTTAATAATAAAAAATAGTGTTCGAACAAAAATCAGTGTCAATATTACCTTACTTAAACAAAATTGTAATTTGACCAAAAAAGTACAATTTAATCGCATTGAGGCCAACGTGGTTCTCATATTCTTTCATTTAGGTATATTACTTTTCATTTAGTTTTGGTTTTCATTCACGATGGTGAGTGGTTTAAGATTGGTTGTAGCCTCCACCACCATGGTTCACACTATTGAGTTTATGAGTAGTCACAATTGGTAAACATTGTAATATGCTTATTGGGTAAATTTATGATTTCATTATTTGCTTGCTTCCATATTTAGAATTCACTTAAATCAATTATGACACCTTATTTATGTTATTTGTTTTTATTGGGTTAATCTCGAATACACGAACCTTAGGGAGAGATCCACCTAAGAGCACTTAAGGGAACTTAAATGAATCAATACCATAAAACAAACATTTAACAATTGGGATGAAACTAAAACTCTAAGAGTACCTTTAATTAATTGTTTTCCTAAATTTTTAATTATATTGTCTTTTACCTCTTATGTGCCTAGTCTTTGAAACCTTAAAACCATTATTTGTTCAAACTAAGGTCCGATAACCCAAGGGTTCTTAGTAATGTGGTCCTTTAATAATCTTTTTATTATGTGATAGACCCGTGCAACTTGTTTCATTTATTTTAATTAAACTGTGGAGATTTTCTTAACTAACCTTGAACTATAAGGAGCATCCTCAACTAAAACATTAGGACATTGTGGGGGCAATTACCGGAAACCTCTCCTAAGCCCATAACTAGTCCTATATGTGCAACCCACACATTTCCTTTGGATAATAATTTGTGGCAAGACAAAGCTACAATAAAGGCAACCTATGTATATTGCCTGTATTCAACAAAATCTTCTAGTAACCAAAGGTAGCTAAGTAGGACCCTACTAGAAGAATAGTCAATAAAAAATAACCCCACCAAATATACACTTTCACATATCGTTCAAGTTGTTCCTTATTTCCCCAATGATCATTAATATTAGAAGAAATGATCTTAGATCCATTTCATCTTCAAAGAAGACCCATTAAATCATGACAGAGGAGGTAAAATAGCCAATTTTTATAGAACATAAGAGGCCCAATCCTGGGGCACTATCTTTTGCGGTAACCCGACCTAGCCATTACATACTAGGACTGCTCATCTTATTTTTAACACTTTATCAAGTCTTTCATTCCAAACATGTTTGAGTAGCATGTTTGTCCTGTAGTGATAGTAAAGAATGATCCTCTCTGCACCAGCACAAATTTCTTAACATGAAGTCATACTAAATTCTAATTCAAAATTCAAATTCACGTATTATTTTCTAACTACCAAAAACCAATAACAAAATTAGTTTTATGACATAAGAACATAAATCTCAGCAAAATAATTGCCTCACTTTTCAAAGTTGGAGAAGCCAACAAATTACTTATTTTTGAAGAAGAAACCGAGATCACAATGGTGTCGATGAAGCTTATATGGTCTACCTTTTATGAGTAAAGAAGACAAGTTTCAGATATGAAAAATGGGGGTCATGGGGTATTAATACATAGTTTTAGTACCTGTTTTCCTTAGGATTTGTGTCATCCTTGCCATATCCATCTTTCACGTACGAAACGTGTTTTTTACTTGAAAGTTTGATTTATATATATATTGTTATTGATATTGATTACAACTTAAAATTGTAGCACGAATATAACAGAGAAAGAAAGGTTCGTATATATTGGCAGTGCAAAATCACGAGGAAAGAAGAATGGAATGGAAGGACCCTATGGTCAATACCTGATGTAACCGAGAGAGAAAGAGGAAGAAAGGTGCAATGTGTACTCGTTCGTGGAGCAAAGTAATTTCTATCTGAGGGTAGGAGCGTCATTTAATATGGAAGAAAAGAAAGGAGATGGTGGAAGTAGAAAAACGAAGGTGCATGGAGAAATACCCGTCATAATAATTAATAACTACTAATAGCCACCACAAATGTTGGTCTGCACTGTTTCTGATACTAAACGCAACACATCACCCCCTCACTTCTCTTGTCCATAATGGCGTCGCGGTGGTTCTGCTCCTCTCTCTCCACCACCACCGTCGCCTCCGCCACCACCACAACCCGCCGCAACTCCCAGGCATCCCAATTCCCCATGAAACCCCGCCAAATCGCATCCCAACCATCTTCGCTCCGATTCAGGGTTGCATGCTCCAACAAAACCGCCTTCAAAGCCGGCGAACAACTGGAGACTCCGAATTCGCCTCCGCCGGTGGACTGCGTCGGAACAGGCCAAGACGTGGAATGCCTTGTCGACGCACAAGACAAACAAACCGACTCCCCTTCCTCATCATCACCGTCGTCGATTCCTTGCCTGGGCGAAGCGTTGTGGGAATGGACGGTGCTGGTATCGCCGTTCTTCTTCTGGGGAACGGCAATGGTGGCCATGAAGGAGGTGCTTCCCAAATGTGGCCCTTTCTTTGTCTCCGCGTTTCGTCTCATACCCGCTGGGTTCCTTCTCGTGGCGTTTGCTACTTCCAGAAAGAGACCTTCCCCCTCTGGCTTCAACGCTTGGCTTTCCATCGCGCTCTTCGCTCTTGTCGACGCTGCTTGCTTTCAGGTCAGCTCCTTCTTCTTCTCCTTCGTGTTTCTGTTCCGTGAATGCAGATAGGTAGATGCTCACTGGTTTCGACTTTGGTGATAGGGTTTTCTTGCTGAAGGATTGCAGAGGACTTCTGCTGGTTTGGGCAGCGTATGTTCAAGGCACTTCAATTCTTATTTCAATTTTTATTTTATTTGTTTTATCTTCCCTGTCCACGCCGAGTTTAGATTTATTTCTATATCTCTGTACTTTAGAAATAGAAGAGTATAAGACAATATTAACATTTTTTCCAAGTATATATTGATCTTCTTTAGATTGATTATACCCTGAAAGCATTAGTTAAATACCAGTTTTAACTACAGAAAGAGAAAGATATTTTAGGAAAGACATGAAAAGAAGATATATTAAATGCATTTTTTTCTAGTCACCAAAAAAAAATGCATTCTTTTCTGTATGTCAAAACCAAAGTAGATAGATAAAAATAAGGGATAAAGTATTAGTATTAGCTCTTAACATGAATTCAAAATGGAAAGTTTTTATTCAAATTTGGATTTTTAATGAATTGGAAATCACATAAAGTATGCATTGATCACACTTATTTGTCTTGAAAGTCCAACATAGTAATTGGTGAGGATATTAAGTATCGGGTGTTGAATCTGAACAGTGATCTTGATACTCATTCCCATTCCCCTTCCCCTTCCCTACTATTCTAATGGATCAACAAAAAATGGATCACACTCATTTAATGAAATTCTTTCTATTATTATTCTTCACCCAATACTTTTTTTTGGTATGTTAATTCATACCTTAACTATTGAAAGTGCAAAATTTTTATAAGAAATTGTGATGTGACTGCTTTATAAATCAACATTAATGATGATTTTATATGAAAACTTTTTATTTTTCATTCCTTAATTGGCACCCTTAGCCCCCCCATTCACGCAGACACACATATACGTGATTCAGCTGAGCATTTCCCCATTTTCACCGTCATAAATATGTTTCAGTTGAGTAAGATCAGTGTGGATGTTAATGTTTTTTCCTACTGAATTTCAATGTAACTATATTTTTAGGATTCAAACATGAAATTACTTGTTGAAGTATTAGGGTAGTACTTAACAATTTTTTAAATTTATTATTATTTGGTCATGCTAACCAGTGTACATAGGATGCTATATTAAGATTTTGGAAACAGAAGGTTTTTTGTGTTAAAATTAAAAAGTTATTATATTAATAAATAATAACTTCAAATATTATACTTTTTTAAATAGAAGTCCTTCAATTTTCACATTCAATTATGTAATCATTGCCTTGATTACCATTTACCCCTATTTTTGGTTTATGTTTTTCTGTCTCACTCATAATGGATGATCTAAGTTTATTATTGAAACCGGTGAAATTACTTTGTAAAATACTGTTTGTGTTGTAGGGATTGTATAGAATTGTAGGTGGAATTTTATTTAGGTGAACTTTGTGTGTTGATTCAAACTATGCCTTTCCAGTTCTGATTGCAAGATTGTTGCTTGCTTTGACAGTCTATCAGGATATATATTTCAGGTTATAATTGATTCGCAGCCTTTGACTGTGGCTGTACTTGCAGCTCTGTTATTTGGTGAGTCAATCGGGATTGTTGGAGCTGCTGGGCTTGTACTTGGTGTCATAGGACTTGTACTACTCGAGGTAAACTTTGATTCAGCATTGAATTCTAATTAAAAATCACCAAGTTAATTGAAAACTTTGATTCTGCACAACCCAAGATTAGCAGAGGAATTCTTATATATCCAATGTAGATGGCACAAAGGATATGCAATAGTTACTACCTTCCAGAACATACAATTACCTAGTTAGTTCTTTTATTTTGAAATATGCAGTATTGTCTTTAACTGTCAAATACCTTGTGTGTGTGTGTGTGTGTGTGTGTGTGTATAATATAATGTAGTGGGGCAAACACTAATGATGATTATGTTACAGTTACCCGCCCTTTCATTTGATGAGCGCAACTTCTCACTGTGGGGAAGTGGTGAGTGGTGGATGCTTCTTGCTGCTCAGAGTATGGCAGTTGGCACAGTCATGGTTCGGTGGGTCTCCAAGTACTCTGATCCTGTCATGGCAACTGGATGGGTGTGTTTCATATCCCATTTTGGCTCTAGTGTTAATTTTATGTTGATTACCATTGAAAATTACCTTTGAAACTTGACTGAATGATTGATTTTTCATAATCCTATCCTATTATAAATTACAATCCCAAAATACAATATGAATTTTCCTTACTTTTTTTTATCACAATCCTATCTTGTTTGGAGCTTAGTTTCCGTTAAAATATTATGAACCGGTCTATGTATCTATCTATTTATTTATAATATGTAAATTTTGAAGCGCACAATATTATGCTGTCATGTGTCAAAAGCGCTTATTACTATGATGCCATGTGTCAAAAGCGCACAATAATGGGCCCGTTTGTTTAAGCTTATTTTTAGGTGCTTTTTAAAAAAACACTTTCTCTATAAATAGTTTTTTTAATAAATAGGTCAGAGTTGTTTTTTAAAATAAGTAGAAATCTACTTATTTTTTGTTTCTGCTTACTTTTAAAACTTTAAACAAACACATAAAAATTTAAAATAAGTATTTTTTTTAATTAAAAAAGTATTTATCTCTTAAAATAAGTTTAAACAAACAAGCCCAATATGATGCTTTGTCAACTTTTTGTCCAGTAATATCTTCATGTTCTTAAATTGTCATTAATCGTTTCATTGATCCTTTTATGTTTCAAATTTTTATTAAGACATTATTTGTCGTTTCTAATGCAATATATTTATCTTTTAGGTTAAAATACAAATTCACCTTTTGTAAAATTTAGGGTTTAGGCAAAACCCCCTATAAATAAAAATAACCACTTTTAACCCTTTAAATTTCCAAACACCCCTATTGTTCATTGTCAACGGTTCCGCCTATATTATTGTTTGCGATTGAACCGCTGACATGAACGACAGTGGCTAAAAGGGGTCATTAGAGAGGTTTTTCTAAATCCTATATTTTACGGGGGTGAATTTGTATTTTAACCTTATCTTTTATTACTCATTTCACAAAAATATGCTCCCTATAAAATTACAAATTGAGACACTTCCAAACTTATAATCTACTTTCCAATCTATTTATAATATATAAATTCAGATGCATATGATACTAGACTGTCATGTGTACTTTCCAATCTTTGCTTAATTTGTCCATTTGCAATGTCTTTTATTACACTACACCTAGCATCTTTTGGGATATGTTGGATATGTAACATATTTCGATCGGTTCTTAGCTAATGAAAGAGAAAGAGATCAAATATTGATTTGATTTCTGTTAGAATGATGTAAATATAGTAAGATATATTTTAGGACTAAATATATCAATCATATCTTTAATTGTATATTTTGTATTTATGTACAAAATCCCTATAAATACAAAAGCTCCGGGTGATCACAAAACACACGGAATTCATATGTCTTCTTGTTTTTCTCTCTTTTAACAATTTCAATATTGAAAACTCAATCATCACATGTTTGATTCTTATATGGTTAAAATAATGCTCATCTTCTGCATGTCCTGAATCACTATTTGGTTTCAAGTATTGAAAACTCACTCATCATCAGATTAGAGTTCTGATCATGTTTGATTGTTATGTAGTTAAAGTAGTGGTTACCTTTTGTGTGATAAAATTTATTCCCTATTTTATTTCCTTTATAAAAAGAAACTTATATTCGTTGATAAGTATATATTTGATTCATATTATCCATTCCTCATTATGGACCACTATAACATGATTGTTGACAAATTATTTTTTGAGATGCATACATAATATTAATCACATGTTTAATTTTACAAATAGATTTAATTGTGAAAGTAGTTATTATTATTATTATTATTATTATTATTATTATTATTATTATTATTATTATTATCATAATCAAATTTAACCATTGAATAGAGGATTAGTATCCCTTGCATTGTAGTAGTCATTGTTAAAAAATAAAAATTAATTCTCTTCATCACACCCTAACCTGTTATCGGTTTTTCTTTTGAAGAAAATTGTTTTCCAAAGCTACATTTCTGTAAATATTGTTAAAAAGAAAAATTATATTCGGTGATTCATAATACTCTAACTTGCCTACAAAGTGTACATGTATATATATATATATATATATAGATGGTAATGATTAAAAGGTTTTTAAAACCACATGATTACTTAAAAAGTCACATAACTTTGTGAAAGATTCACATGACTGATATAGTCTAATCTCAACCATTCATGATAAAATCTAATGATTAAAATTTATTGCTCTCGCTCTCACTTAAGAGAACCTTTCTCATAAGCTATATCGTCTATATATATATATATATATATATATATATATATATATATATATATTGTCTTCATATCTCATATTTACTTACACAATGTGATTGTTGTGATTATGGAACACAGATCACTAAAAGTATATTACACATTAACCAGTAACAAAGGAGATGAGAGTTAACATTGTTATACGAATATGTAAGAGATATGTGTTAGATTTAGATAAACTCTTCTTGAAACATACTAACATCATTTTTTCATACAATTATACTTTCTAATTTCAATATACACTGATAAAAAACTTTAAAAAATTTTAAAAATAAATCTGCTCATGGGTTTATATCTAGTTTATTTAAGTCTACACACATACACACACGTGTTTTAATGTGTCATCGTGCTTCCTTGCATTACCCGTTTTAAATCAGACATGGTAATTTTACTTAACTATGAATTTGGATATCATATCTGTTAACGTTAAGTCTATGTCTGAAACTGGTGAAAACGTGTTGTATAGGTCTTACATTCATATCTATTGATTTAGATTATTTCATTTGATCAACAAAAAAAAAATCTTATTTTTCAAGAAAAGATTGGAAGAGCAGGCAAATAAAGGGTGCTATATAGTGCATGATATTACAGTTTAAGAACTCTCAGTACTAAGCATCTCTCAAAACTTTACTCTTTCCTACTGCAGCATATGATTATTGGTGGTCTCCCACTTGTGCTGTTCTCAGTTCTTAACAATGACCCTGCTGTAAATGGGGGTCTTAAAGATCTCAGCTCAACTGATATATTGGCACTCCTTTACACATCTGTTTTTGGAAGCGCTGTCAGCTATGGTGTGTTCTTTTATAGTGCAACCAAAGGTCTGTATGTCTCTCCTTCCATAACCTTTCCCCTTTTCTTTGTCTTCATCAATGTGTTTCCTATTGTTACATAAAATATACAAATCCCAGCTTTCGCATCAAATCCAAAATGGTTCATTTCTTCTTCCATAATGTAATCACCGAGTTATTGCTGCATCTTTTCAGTTACTGTTATGAACTTTCATTTTGTTCTTCAAAAGCCATATTGAGCCCATAAAGAAAATGCCATGTTGATATTTCATTTTTTATGCCCTGCAGGTAGCTTGACCAAGCTCAGTTCGCTCACATTTTTGACTCCGATGTTTGCTTCAATTTTTGGGTAAGGCTGCCTGACAATGCAAGAATCCTAAAGGATTCTCAAGTAATTTCAGATTTTTGAAACTATGATGTAAAGAGATAAAGAGATAAAAAGATAAAAAAGAAATAATTGATGGTTATATTATTATATAGCTTCTTTACTAGCATGGTCATAAAGGAGGAACAAGTGACCATATTTTATAACTTCAAAATTTTGTATGGGAATAACAATCCCTCAATCTTTCAATTTTGTGTCCTCAAGGTTGTAATTTTTGTGGATCAGGCTACAATGGTTACAAATCTTTGTGATCATTGGTGGTCATTATATCGAGTTGGTGATGTCGTTTGTTTATTTTAAAATTAAAGTATACTATAACTTTAGAGTGCCCCTTAATTGAAAAAACAGTTTTTACTTAATCTCAAATCAACAATTCAAAGAAAATGAGGAAATAATGATTCGTTGAATTGAGACAGAAGTTAAGATTATTTTTTCAATTGAATGATATTGTGGAGTTAAAGTATACTTTAATTTCAAAATAAACTAATACAAGACAACGTGATCCAATTTTTGTATCTGTTTGGTAACTCATTTCCTCTGGGGATTCTCATTTTCTCATGTTTCAGGTTTATGTATCTTTATTAGGACCTTTCTATGACACATTTTGCTTTGGTATTTCAGGTTTCTATATCTTGGTGAGACTTTCTCACCAGTACAACTGGTTGGAGCCTTTATTACTGTGGCTGCAATATACATGGTTAACTTCAAAACCACTTCTGAATGAATTGCCAGTTCTTTTACCGGTCTTCTTTCATCCTATCAACCGATCAATTGCTCGAGGAACTAGATGTTTTCAACCTACTCAAAATGCGAATGCTAGAAGCAAGTTTGGACAAGGACAGGAGAAATTTGAGTGATTTACAACATTGAGTCCTCTTGATCATTATTTATACTGTAAATACAATTTTGTTTAGTTAATTAATTTAGGCTTCGAGCCTGATCCTAGGCAATGTCTTCCTTTGTTGTCTTATGTGTAAGATGGCTTGAGCGTTACATTATAACCGAAAGAAATGTATATATTATGACTGGTCTCTATTAATCCTGAAAGAAATATACATCTTGGTCCTTTTACTACATTCAGCGTAGTAGAAAGTAGAAAGTGCTATAATATTGGGAGCATAAAAATGCATAAAAAAAGGGCAGCAGCCCTAATCAAAAGCAATTTGACAATATTCACCTTGGTTACACATAACACAAGGCCCTTGTAAGACCTTTAGTCTCGACTGAAGTTTATGTTCCATTTACAAGTTTCACATCACATAAAAATCAAGGTTAATAATAGTCTATAAACATGCTCTCTTCTTGAATCATTAAGATACCATTTACAAAGATAAATCTGTAAGGCTTAAGACAATCAAAACAAATAATATCTTAAACATAGTAGCTCTATCGATTTTGAGACCGAAACATGATACTTATAAACCGCTTACCTCATTTATATATATTTAATACTGAAACATGACATTTATAAACTGCTTACCTCATTTATATATACTTAATAAGAGACTAGGTCACATTTTAAATTTTTTAACAGTACATCATTATCCATTGTGGAGTACTAAAAGCCCTTATAAACTCACTGAGTAATTATGATTGTTGGAAGGGTCTGAGTTGACATAAATGGAGCTTAAACTATGTCCTGTTTATACAATTTGAATTAAAGAAATAGAGACCATAAATCTCGAGGAAGAAGAGTGTTAAATGAACCTTAAAATTAAATGGAGTTGCAAAGTGTGCAACTCCAAACAGAAGGAATGTCAAACTAATGAAGTGTTTAAAATACAAGATGAAGGTGAATTCATTTAACACATCTATGTGGATACAGCTGCTGTGACAACAGGTACTGTATGAAGAAATTTATTAGCACCAAGCCTGCCACGCCCTATTCCACTGCCATGCTGATGATCACACACTCTCCTCTTGCTGTTCAAGCTCTTCCTTGCTCCATCCACATCAGACCCTGCTTGAGATGACACCCTCCCTTCCAAGCCTAATGGACTTTTCTGACCCTCATCTTTGGAGGGGTTCAATCTCGAAGTCCAGGAATCTTTTGAATCAACAGAATTGGGTTCCCATGAAGAAGTGCCCCAGTGTTGTTGCTGACCACTACTTGCAATGAAGCTGTTGCTTCCTGAAGACTCTTGGTCCTCCATGTCCACCCCTCCTAGTGAACCACCCCTATTCACTGTCACATACTTATGCAAGCTTGGTTCCAACACATCATCATCGTTGACAACTAACATAGATTCCACAACTGGTTCCTCGGCATCTGGCTCCCTCTTCCCATAATTATTACTAACATTGTATTCATTCCTAATACACTGGAAACCAGGTTGACTTCTGTCATCTGCACCACAGAAGTTTAAGCTGGTATTGGCATTGAGATCAGCAACAGCTTCAAGGATAGAACACGCTTTGGTGACACACGCTGGGAGAGAAACAGGTGTGTTCTTTTGATGAAAGTTCTGAATATCTTCAAGCAACAGTGAAGTGTAGGACAGTGGAGGATTCAATAGGGCTTCAGGGTTGAGGTCTAAGTCCCGTGATCGCCTAGAAGACCGGCTTCTTGTTAATATCTGGGGCCTTAGATTCTCAACCTCTGGTGGTACCATTGTCTTCACAACAACATTATCAGTCATTGAACACTTCAATTTGAAATCTTCCTCTTGTTCCACCTTTGTCTTGCAATTCACACTCACTCCCTTGACCAATCTGGGCTTCTGCAATGGGAAGAGAAAAACAAAACATCATTACAACAATCAATTGACAGGACTAATGAATTACTAGTGAATTTTTAAACACAAAAGATCAAATCTTTGAAGCTGGGAAATTCTTAACCAGATGTTGAAGAGTAAAAAATACCTGATTAGCTTCTACTTCAAACTCCTTCTTGGGTCTATTTTGCACCCTATTGTTTGCTGTCGAATGTGGAAAAGCAAGGGAGTTAGGTTCAATTTCACTCAGAGGGTTTCTTTTGTAAGGTGATTGTTCTTCTTTCCTTGAATTGTTGCGGCTAAGGGATGGCTGCAGCTGATTCTCATTCAATGCTTTGTTAGCATTAGCCACATTCCCATTTGCTCTTGCAGGAGATTGAGACCTTGGTGAGGCAGCACCAACATTTCTCTTAACTGTGATCCTCTTGATGCCTGTGGTTGCTGCAGCACATTCTCCACCCCCATTGTTACTCTTATCCATCACCAATGATGAAACAGTAGCAGGCACAGAAACCATCTTAGCAGGCCTAGAACCAGTAGTGTTGCCATTGTTTCTTGCGGTATTGGCAGGTGTTGCAGTAGTAGTCTCTGAGGATCTTCTTCCAGGAGATCGACTAACTTTCCTCTCTCTACTGCTGGATCTTTGTTGCTGCTCTCTTTCCCTGCTTGGTGTTCTTCTTCTTCTCTCCTGAGATAAAGAAGTCCTAGATGGAGACTGCCGGTGCCGTGGCCGGTGTTGGTGCCTTTCATCCTCACACAAATCTTTGTTGTTGGCTTTCTTTGGGTCCTCATCAGTGGAAATTGTGTCATTGTCACAGTGATCAAAATCATAACTTCTCTTTGAACCTGAGTACCTTTTTCTCCCTCTTTCTCCAGCAGCAGCAGCAGCATTGTCTGAAGAGCTTCTGCTGAGTCTTCCACAATGTATGAGAATTGCATCCACCTCTTCTTTTGTACAGCTCGAAGTCCTCACTGCCACACCCATGTTTGTTGTTGGTGCTGTCTTGTCACTCATTGAATCTGCTGATTCAATTGTTTCACCTGGTTGTGGTGAATTCTGCTGAGAAATTCCAAGTGGGGACTTGGAATTTCTGTCTCTATCATCATGACTCTTCCTGTGCTTGATGATGAATATCTCCTTTTTAACATGTGTTTCACATTCTTGAAGAGGGCCATCATGTTGTTTCTCTTCAACTTTGTTCTGCTTCTTCAGTTTCACCTCAGCTTCATCAGTTTCCACTTTGGGTTTGGAATTGGCAACAGTGACACCGTTCACAGAAAGTGCTGTGGAAGGTGCTGACTCGGTTCCAGCAAGAGGTGAAGAGGTGCAAAAAGACCCTTTCTTTTTACTCAAACATGCACCCATGGAATTTTGAGGTTTGGACTTGAAATGGAAAAGAGAGAAACTTGATGGGAAAAAATGGATATTGAGAAAGAAAAAAGAGAGAAACTTGAATGAAAGGAATGGATAACGGAATTACAATAGAGATGGAACAGGGGGAAGAATCAATTTTTTGATAAAAAGATTGTGACTTTTTTAATTGATGAGAATGAAAGAGAAGATATTCAAAATTTGAAAAGCAGGGCGGGCTAATGCAATTCTGTAACATAGAACCGTTGTGAAAAGGTCATGCTTTCTTATGTTGTGTCCCCACCTTAAATTTCTTAATCCTTTTATGACCTCAGATGTCTGTCTACTCTGCATTTCATTTCTTTGTTTTGCCTCCTTATTCTGTCGGGATTCAAATTTCTACCATGGTTATATTTGTTTGGATCAAGAAAAATTTACCATTAAAGTTATACTAAATTCATTTTAAATCGTCAAAGATAACAAAAATCATTTAAATTAATCTTAATTATAAATTTATATTGTGTGATTTTTCTATATAAAAAAACTCAATATTCAACAAGACAAGAATGTTAGGAACGGTTACTAGAAAAATGTACACTCCTTATATAGGGTATTTTTTTTGGTATTTGATGATAGAGATAAAAAAGACAAAGAGAAGGAATAAGATGTAATAATCTACTAGTAGTTGAAAAGAAAAAAACATTGCTGATAGATAAGTATAAAATAATAATTTTAAAAATTAGACCGAATAAATCTAAATAATAAGATATGAAATCAGGTAAGTGAAAATAAAATCATTTAAAACTTTTTATTGATACATAATAAATATATTTTATTATTACCGGATTAAACATAATTAAATCAATAAATCAAAAATTAATATCTTCATCAAATCAAATCAACTAATATTATCAAGATTAGACCACGTTACCCAATACAACTAGTTATAGTATAAATCGATTAAATAATCAATTTAAATCAATCTTTG
Source organism: Clitoria ternatea (assembly GCA_037962975.1). Taxonomy (NCBI): domain Eukaryota; kingdom Viridiplantae; phylum Streptophyta; class Magnoliopsida; order Fabales; family Fabaceae; genus Clitoria; species Clitoria ternatea. The sequence continues at coordinate 169,502,061 of CM075671.1, forward strand.
GTTCAATCATTGTCCAATTCTTAGATTGACGAGTTCGCTTCAACTGATATCCTTACTTAGTTGATGAATGGTTCAATTTTAAAAATATTAAATAAAAATGTTTAATGCAATTAGTGTGAATATATTTATTGTTTGAAATTCGCGATAACCTGAACATACGCATAAACTCATCATCATGGAACCAAACAAATGTGATGTCAGTATAGTCAAACCACCATACCATGAGTCTGTTGTGAGACTTGCCTCAGTCAATCATAAAAGGTCAAGTCACTTAAAAATTACTGAAATCATCTAAAGTACTGACTGAGTTCTTTAAACAAATCCTTGATTGTATGGCTACTCACAATGAAATGAATTATGACAAGAATTATCATGCAGCTTATGCTTTATGAAGGATTATTATTATTATTATTATTATTATTATTATTATGTGAAGCAAGCATTCACATATTTTTTTTTCGTGGCACCTGAAGACATTTAAGTCCAAATTAGCTAACGTCTAAGAACTCATCGCAAGTAGATGAAACCACACTACATATGCAATGATGAGAAATCAGAATATTTAAAACATGAATATACAATCTCAACTATTTTTAGCAAAAGAAAAGAAAAAAATCCAACCATGGCAATAATTTTAGCCCAGGCCAGCCAGAGTTATTGTCCAACCGTGAGCCTGCGGCGTACAGTCCTGAGCACAAGAGTTTTGCATAGTTCCGTGTGGCTTAGCAGAGGCAATCCCATTGTTCATCAAATGCTTGAATAACACCAAAGCAAAAATGTATCAAGGTGAACCAGATACTCCAGGGAAGAGTTCCGATATCTTATTGAACACATCCATTACCTGAAATGTCATGTGGAAAAGCCAATAAAAAAACAAACAATATTTGAAGATAGACATGTTATATTTTCAGGGTTCACTGTTGAAGATGGAAATTATTTTAGTTTCATTTCATTCATTAAAACATAGTGAAATGCGCGTAAAGATTCCTATGAGAGAACACTAATTAGATTGTCTCTCTAGATAAGCATAAAATAAGATGTCATTTGTTTTGTCAGTATGTTGTCATTGATTAATTTGTTGAATCCAAGAAATTCAGCAACTCCAAATGCAATCGCTATTTCTTTTATATCGGCAAATGTTAGTAGTTAGTTTTTTGTTAAGTGTTAGTCAGAGATTCAAACCTGCAACCTTTCCCTTCCTTTCTCATCACCCTTCTCTCAACCACTGGACCAGCCATATCCCCTACACTAGCTAAAATTTTGATTGACTTATTTGAAATTTTAACAAGCTAGCATTAGAAAGCAAAAATATGACTGTTAGTCCTTTAGATGATTCAAGACTAATGATTGGATGAAATTGATTTGAGGTATGAACCAAATGTCAGTATATCCACTATTTCAAATCCCATGACTTGCAAGGAAATAGCACGACCTGTAGTCTCAAAAAACAATATAAATTAAACTAACCACAACCTAGACCAGAAATAAGGATCTATAAGTAGAACGTGGAACAGAGAACCTATACATGCCAAAGAACCAACAGGAAATATCTGGTTCTAATATGGGTATCAACATACCTCCTTGTCATTTTGATATTTAGTAATATTCATTGGATTCTGTGAACACTGCAACCATAATTAGATACAGTTAGAGTTTTGAAATGAAATACAAATGAAGTAATTGAATTATATTAGGACATACATCCATAATAGCTGCTTGAACTTTCGGATTTTGAAATGCCATTGCAACATCAGGATTGGCCATAATCTTTGAAATGACTTCTTCTGGAGAAAGCCCAATTTGATCTGGTGGAAATGAAAAAAAAAATTAGAGGATAGAGAAAGCGGGAAGAAATGGTACTTAAGGCATTAGCAATGTTTGAAAGGCATTAACTGATGATGCCTAGTAGCATATAGAGGTATATCAATCAGCAAAGACTAGCAAATCGTGTCAAAAAGTCAAGAATGCTGAATCACACACCAAATACTATTTTTTAATAAATTAGCATGAACTGTGATGTGCCAAATCAGAACGTGGCTAACAAGTCAGTATTCATCAAGTGTGGGCCACCACAAGAGAATTAAAACAAAAAATCATATCCAAACCAAGAGTCGTTTATCAATTTACTGAAATTTATTATTTTGAACAAACATCAGTATCTCACATCATAAAGCACATCTAAAAACAAAGATTTGATTAAGAATATATTTGAATGCTGAGTAGCAAACACACAAATGAATCAGCTTAAGAAGAACATGTGCACAATTGGAGTTACAACTTAAGGCATCCATATGTAATGCAACTCATGCAAAATTAAGTGAAAAATTGGCCTTGATATTCAAGAATTAAGACGATCAATATTCCCAAAGGATAGAACCAGGAAAACGCATTGTATTTGAGAATATTTTCAAGCCAAAATGTTACAAGAGAAGCAAGCAAAATTGAAACTAAGATGAAGTTATCAATTCTTTAGTTGATCCTGCTCTTAGAGAAGACATGGCATGTCTTAATAAAATGTAAGGCATAAAAATAAAAACATACCAAATTGTTGCTTAACTTCAGGACTATTGATGTCAAAATTCTTTAAGGTATCCATCATTCGGCTGTCCCATTCAGTGCTTCCACTCATGTTGTTTCTAAAATCAAATATGTAGAAAAATACATAGGATATATGAATCTTTAAACAACAGAGAAGATTTTACACCTTTATTAACAAAATATGCATAGATTCATCAAACTGAACCACACAAATGAAGCTAGAGAGGGAAATAACAAGAATAATTACATTTTTCAGCTACCTAAGGTCTCAAATTAATGCAATGACTTGGAATGTGATTATAAATGGTTAACACATGAGCATTTGTAGTTGTAAGGCAGGTGAATTCTAGCAACAAAAGGCTAAAATTTAAATCAATCTAAATAAGAGCATACGGAGAAGGACAACAGGAAGAAACTTGAACAATGGAGTCTGGAAATAACAACAACCATTTCCACTCTCATAGGTTAGATGAAAGGTTTGCATTCAAAAGTAGAAGTAAAACTAGCATTTCATCAAAGACCAACTCTTTTCCCAACTCCAAATCAAAGGTTGTAACATATAAACTAAACAAAGATGCTATTGCTATTCACCACAAAACTAGTTTTTCGTAGAAATATGGCAAACAAGCTTAATAGTTAATATAGGTAACATTTTCCCATTAGCTTGATAATGTGCCAAATTAGTTTTTTTGTAGAAAAATATCAAACAAGCTTGACAATATTGGTGGAATGGGAGGGCTTTGAAGAAACCATACGAAGAACTTACAGCATTTCTTCAAGTTGCTGACGGTACTGTGGATTCTGCAGCATCCCTATTAGAAGCAACAACAGTACAAGAACTATTACACATTGGCCAGTCATATTAAGATTTTCTTCAGAAATTAATATCAACCAACTGAAAGAAAACATGACTTTTGAGTGTTGATCTACAAACTACTTATAAACAACATAGAAAGTGCTTCCATTATATGATGTTAGTAACAAATGAAAAATGACATCCAATTATGTGTTTTACAAAGACAGTCATAATAACAAGCATATTCAGCATTGTGGTTACACATAATTTGTTTACAATAAGGTGCTAAAGAATGAACATTATAGTCTGCACAAATGAATTTTAAGACTTTGATTAGCACTGCATAGAACTAGAACAGAAAATTGTTGATAGTAGAGAATTACATTTGAAAGTAGTAGGGTTCCTCATCTCCTCGGGTAAATAGCTGCAACAGAACCCAACAACAAAAAAAATTAACTTCTTATGGATAACAAGGGGAAGAAGTACTTAAACAGTCTTAAACAAACACATAAATCATTTGTAAATTTACATAAAGTAATCATGATAACAATTGCACTGGAAATTAGTTTAATGTGAGACTATAAGATTCAGAGAGAGTATAAACTAGCACAATATTAGAAGGGTAGAAGCAAATTAATGGGGAGAAAGAAAGTTTATCAGAAATTAAAGGAAAGAAAGCAGAAGCAGAGGTTTCCCCTAGAACCACCTGACGCAAAGTGCACAGAGGAGGCAGTTAAAGAATAATTAATAATTAAGATCTACGGTAGGACTTTATTCAAATCCAAACTTCTAAAATTTTAATAGGAATAAATAAAAGAATGAAACAACTTCAAACTCCAATTCTGAGTATTACACAGGTGCTAGTACTACTGTCATCAGCATTTCAAATATTAGACACTTCCAACATTTAAGGAACCCTTTTCCATATGTTTAAACTTGGACTACTTAAAGCTTAAACTTATCCATATTCATGCTGACAATGCCAGAATAAAATATCTACAAGAAATGCAAGATCATAATCATTATATATTAAGACAAAAGGAACTAATATTACGGATAGACCATCTTCTGCACTGTTGGGTCCTCCATCATTTTCTCCAAAGAATCCACTGATAAGACTGATTTTCCTATCCAAAAATAAACAGGGGGGAATTAGGACATTAAAACGATAATTGTAAAAACAAAAAATTCACGACAACAAACAAGGTTCAGCCCTAAGTATCACTGTAATTAGAATTTAGAAAATAATGCTTCTTGGAAATAATTATATTTTATTTATGACATCATTTGAGTCTAATGACTGAAAATATTAAATCGGAGCTGAACAGTTAATGTTAGTTGACAAGAAAGACTTCACAGTAAAGAGCAAATTTAAAAAGATATGTGAAGATCACATTATCCATCATAAAATCAACAATGATAGCAAGATTAATCAATATTTAGTATCATAACTTATGTTGAAAACAAGGAAACCGAGAGACATTGGATGAATTCCATGTGTTTGAAATACACATCGAAGTAGCCTTTTTATAATAGCAATGTAATAAATATAGGATCAAAATACAATCATATACAATCAATCCTAATTACATATTTCTATATTTACAATATTCTAACACTCCCCCTCAAGCTGGAGCATATAAATCATATGCACCAAGCTTGTTACATATGTATTTAATGTGAGGACCCCTAAGAGACTTTGTGAGAACATCTGTCAATTGGTCATTGGAATTTACAAATTTCGTAACAATATCCCCTGATACAATCTTCTCTCTTATGAAGTTGCAATCGACTTCAATGTGTTTGGTCCTTTCATGAAACACAGGGTTAGAAGAAATGTGCAATGCAGCTTGATTGTCACAAATGAGAGTCATAAATGTAGTTTCCCCAAATTTTAGTTCTTCAAGCAAGTGTTTAAGCCATATGAGCTCACATGTGGCCAAAGCCATGGCTAGGTACTCCGCTTCTGCACTTGACCGGGCTACAACACTTTGCTTTTTACTCTTCCAAGAAATCAAGTTATCCCCAAGGAAGACACAATACCCTGTTGTAGACCTCCTATCAATAGGAGATCCTGCCCAGTCAACATCTGAGTATCTAGTTATTCGAGTATGATCCTTGTCTTCATACAAGAGTCCTTTACCTGGTGCCCTTTTGATATATTTTAAGATGCGGATGACTACATCCCAATGACCTTCACAAGGGGAGTTGAGAAATTGACTTACTACACTGACTGCAAAGGAAATGTCAGGACGTGTAACAGTAAGGTAATTCAATTTTCCAACTAGTCTTCTATATCTTTCTAGATCTAAGAGAGGCTCCCCCTGTTCTAGCATAAGCTTAGTATTAGGATCCATGGGAGTATCTACCGGTTTGGTCCCCATCAAGCCAGTCTCCTCTAAAATATCCAACGCATACTTTCTTTGAGAAATCACAACACCTGAACTAGATTGTGTCACCTCTATTCCTAAGAAGTAGCGAAGCCTTCCAAGATCTTTTGTCTGGAAGTAATGATGTAAGTGTTGTTTTAAGAGAACAATGCAGTGTGATCACTCCCTGTGATGACAATGTCATCAACATACACAACCAAGTAAATACACCCGGAGGTAGAATGGCGATAGAAAACAGAATGATCCACCTCACTCCGAGTCATGCCAAATTCTTTTACGACAGCACTGAATCTGCCAAACCATGCTCTTGGGAATTGTTTAAGACCATACAGGGACTTCCGAAGCCGACAAACCAATCCTGAACACTCCCCCTGAGCAACAAAACCAGGTGATTGCTCCATATACTCACCATGAGGAAGGCATTCTTGATGTTCAACTGAAAAAGAGGCTAATGACTAATGGCAGCAATGGAGAGGAATAGGCGTACAGAAGCCATCTTAGCCACCGGGGAGAAAGTATCATCATAATCAAGGCCAAAAATCTGAGTATAGCCTTTGGCCACCAAACGAGCTTTTAGACGATCAACAGAACCATCTGGACCAATTTTGACTGTGTAGACTCACCTACATCTAACCAACTTCCACTGCTTTATAGTGCACTCATTTCGTCAACCATGGCTTGTCGCCATCTAGGATGGGACAAAACTTCACCTGCATTTTTAGGAATGGCAACAAAAGACAAAGAAGACACACCAATATAATGGGAAGGTGACAGACGATGATAAGACAAGGCAACATAATGAGGAGAAGGATTACGAGTGAAACGAATACCTTTACAGATAGCAATAGGAAAACTACTATTAGTGGGCGGAGCCGGAGGAGATGGAGGAGTTGGCTCCAAAGGTGAGTCAGAGGGGACTTCATCAGCTGGAACCTCCAGAGCAAGACGCGGCCGGCGTTGATATACCTGAAGAGGACGAGGTGGATTGTGATATATAACCTACATGGGAGAAACAGAAACAGGACCAGAAGAAGTAGGACTAGACACGGTTGTCAACATCAGCCGAAAAATATGCAGTAGACTCAAAAAAGGTAACATCAGCTAAAAAAAATAACGATGAAGACTAGGAGAGTAACATTTGTAACCTTTTTGAGATCGCGTATAACCAAGAAACACACACTTAGTAGCCCGGGCAAAGAGTTTATCATTGCCCGTGCCAAGGTTGTGCACAAAACAAGTAGAACCAAAAACACGAGGAGGTAAAGAATATAAAGACTGATGAGGAAACAAGATGGAGTGAGGTACTTGATTATCAAGGACGGAGGAAGGCATGCGATTAATTAAATGACAAGCTGTAAGGACAGCATTCCCCCAAAACCGATGAGGAACATTACCATGTAAAGTAGGGGTGGTTTCGACAAGATGTCGATTTTTTCTTTCGGCAATTCCATTCTGTTAAGGAGTATAAGCACAAGATGTTTGATGTAAAATCCCATGGGATGCCATAAAAGTTTGAAATGCATTAAAGAAATATTCACGGGCATTATCACTACGCAAGATACGGATAGCAACACCAAACTGAGTTTTGATTTCATTGCAAAAATTTTAAAAGATTGAAAATAACTCAGGATTTTTCATTAAAAATAACCAGGTACACCTAGAGTAATCATCAATAAAAGTAACAAAATATTAATAGCCCAAATTAGACACTATACGACACGGACCCCAAATATCAGAATGAACTAAGCTAAAGGGAGACGCAGCTCGACCTAAGACTCGATTATGAAAAGAAGTACGACTATGTTTACCTAATTGACACGACTCACAAGATAATGTAGACAACTTGGAAAGGGTGAGCACCATTATTTGCAATTTATGAAGACTTGGGTGACCCAACCGAGCATGGAGGAGACTGGAATCAACCGCTGACCCAACGTGTGCAGAAGGTTGAAGTTGATAAAGCCCATGTGACACATCTGGTGTCAATCATCTGTCTCGAACTCCGGTCCTGGATGAAAACAGAATTTTTAGTAAAGGAGACAATGCAATCAAGAGAGTGAGTCAAACGACTAGTGGATAATAAATTAAAAGGAGACCCAGGCACATAAAGAACATTGTCAACAGATAAAGAAGGAAGGGGATTGACAGTGCCAAGTCCGTGATATAGAGTTTGGGACCCATTGGCCATAGTAATAGAAGGTAAACAATTAGAACTAGAAAACGTAGAGAATAAGGATTTGTTACCAGTGATATGATCGGTGGCCCCAGAGTCAAGGACCCAAGGACCAAGAGAATGAGAAACACCAATAAAAGAATTACCTGTTTGCACTACAGAAGCCGTGGAACCTGAAATTTTGGACTCCTCTAACCACCGAAGATAGTCATCGTAACTAGGTGTGGGCACAGCTGACGGTCCAGACGAAGGGGTAGTGGTGTGTGGCTCAGGCACTCTAGCAAGGACTTGCACAACATTTGCCATTCGTGGGATGACCATGTAATAGGAAACAACGGTCAATAGTATGTCCAAGCTTATGGCAGTGCTTACATTTTGGGCGAGGTCTGTCAAAACGACGATTGTTGGTGCGGTCCTGAGCAATAAAGCAGAAGTGTCAACCTCAACAGGAACAGGCACCGACGGAGCAAGTACAGGTGCGGGAGACTTGGCTTCGGCACGAATGAGAGTGGACCGAGTAGAATCCATGGTAGGGACCACAGGAGAGCCAAGAATTTGCTCACGAACAATCTCATACTCAGGAGGGAGACCGTATAATGCTAACGCCATAAAGAGCTTGCGACGGTTCTCAAGATCTGTGGATGGATTGATAGCCAAGGGAAGAACTTCATTCAAATCATGAAGAACACCACTAACCTTGCCTAGATAATCAGAGATAGGACCAGTAATCTGATGAGGAGTAAGCAGCTGCATAAGAGTCTCACAAACCCCATATAATCATTGAGTATCATTTGCATAAAGGAGTTTGGCTTGCGCCCAAAGAGATTCACAGGTGTCATAAGGGCGAAAAATTTGTTTCTGAGTAGGAGACAAGGTGGATTTCAAAATGCTACAAAGTTGAGCATCGAGAGTACCCCATTTAAGACGATCAGCAGCAGGAATAGAGTCTTCTTTGGTTGTAAGATGGTCAAGATAACCATGTTCCTTAAACCAAAGTTTGACATCTGAAGCCCATGTCCCATAGTTGGTTCCGTCGAATTTTTTAGCATTTAGAGTGTTAAGGACAATGATAGGACCAGTAACAGCAGCAGCAGCCATCAAGAGAGAGAAAATGAACAGTAACAGAGGAGAGAGAAAGTGCAAAACAAACTGTAACAGCGTCAAATGATCTCCGAATCAAACAACCAATGGCAGAAACAGTAGCTACACAGGGAGGCGATCACGACGGGCCAAGGTGGAAGCTGAACGGAGCAGCCACGCGCCGGTGGTGGTGCGGCCAGGAGAGAGAAACTGACGGACAAAGCCGTGCGTGGGGGCGCGTGCGACGGCCAATCGAGCCGGGGTTTCGGGTCCGATCGGGAGACTGTGGTCTTGATCTGGTGGTGGTCGGCCGGAAAAGTCATCAGAAAAAGGTAGCTACAGTCTACGCGGTACTGTTCACCAGAGAAAAAGCTGGAAAAAAAAACTGGAAATACAGTCGGAGGGAAATGCACGACCAAAAAAAAAGGATCGAAAACTTGGAGATGAAACACATGTTTCGAAAAAATTTCACCGATAAGCAGTGGGCCCATTGGGTAAAACACGGATTAGGGTTGCCTTTCATTAGGCTCTAGATACCATGTTGAAAACAAGGAAACTGAGAGACATTGATGAACTGTGTGTTTGAATACACATTGGAGTAGCCTTTTTGTAATAGCAATGTAATAAATACAGGATCAAAATACAATCATATACAATCAATCCTAATTACATATTTCTATATTTACAATATTCTAACAATTTATAACAAGAAAAACTCATTTGGCAGGACTGATTCAAAACCATGTCATCAGTCACAATGCATTTCCTTGAAAATGAGGCTAGAATAGAATCAATAGATGTATCACAATGCATGGGGTTTTACACCAATAAAGCCAAACTGTAAATATTTAAAATTTCCATTGAATCTACTTACTTGAAGATTGAGAACCAGTTGGACCACCAAAACCTTGGTCAAAGGGAGCTCCATTCTGAGAAGCCTTCAATAAATGTGTATTACACAGTAAGGACAAACAAATCACTGCACTGCACTACTTTAGCAAAAACTTGTATCTGAAATACTCACTTCCTCTGGAACCGGGGGTTCCTTGACTAAACTTGATTCATCATCTGTATAACTTTCAAACGGACTCTTCTGCACAGTTTCTTCTGGAGAAACATCTACAAAAGCTGTAATAGAAAATATTAGGAACACTAAGACGAAAATTTTCAATTTTTATACAGACATAAAAGTCAACACACAGTAACTTTGGAATTAAAAGTCATCAAGACAAATAATTGTGAGGCAACGTAAATGCATGCAGGCAGGAGCTCAAGCAATACAGCAACATACATTCGTCCCAGCTACTACAAGAATAAGAAAGCTTAAAGTTCACTTTCCATGGCAAGACTAATGAGCCATTAATTTAATAGTAGGCTGAATCAATTGACTATATTCATTGGAAAACTCCATGAAGAGAGGGAAACAAGGTTTGATCTCAAGTTCAGCACAGGCATACCAAATCACCCTTTAATCTTATCTAGTACTTCAGTTCAGTTTAGATATATGAATTTCAACAGTGGTCCTGCTTAAAAGCCAAAAAAAATGCACTAAATCAAATAACTAGACAAAGGAAAAATGAATGGCCTTCCATAGGTTAAATTACCTAAAACCACAGATACATCTCCTGGTGGACATATCTCCATACCATTTACAAATTCACAAGTAGCACATCTCATCCAACAAGAAAGAAATAGGAATGCTAAGCAGAGATTATAAATTACCAAGTTTTTTGGATTCACTCTTTACTTCCACTTCTTCATTAACACCGGTGTTGGTAGTTGGAGCAGCTTCCACTTTTGTTGCAGGTACATCTACAGTGACAGTGGTTTGAGATGCGCTTGATGCAGAAGATGCTCGAGATTGAGTACCTGCAGAACTAGCAGGTGCAGCAGGCCCTGTTGCTGGAGGCATTGGAAAGGGGAAAGGAGATCCAGGAGAAAAGGCACTGCTGTCAGATTGGTTATTTTGCGTATTCATCTGGCCCATCAATGTCTTGAAAGCTTGTTGCATTGCATATTTCTGAAAGAATATCAAAAAAATGTTAAAATTATGCAAAATGTTCAGGGATTAGTTCTTATAATTCTACAAAGAATTCAGTTAAATGGCATATAAAATATGGTTCACCAGGCATCTACTACAACTGACAAAGAAATACAAATAATGAAAGATGCCATCACAAACAATGCCAATATTCTCATGAAGATAATAAATATAAGTCTCAATTTAAATAGAACTCTAATAATGCTATGTACTTACTAGCTTCCCAAAAAATAGAAGGGTGAATTGTAAGCAATGTAAATTGGATTGCATACAAGAAGCATTATGTTAGCTAAAAGCTGCAAAATTGTTTAAGCATCTGTAAATACTAAATATCCCATCAGGAAGAAAGATAAAGGGCTATTTGATATTTAAGAACACGTTTCTATTTTCATGTTCTTTTTTACTTTTAATTACAAAATTGTCACCTTATTTTTGTTTTCAAAAGTTTGCATTGGAGACAATGAAACCAATTTTTTTATACTCATTATCTCGTCCTCTTCAGGTATATCAACGCCAGCCCCGTCCTGCTCTGGAGGTTCCAGCTGATGAAGTCTCATCTGACTCACCTATGGAGCCAACTCCTCCATCTCCTCCGGCTCCGCCCACTGATAGCAATTTTCATATTGCTATCCGTAAAAGGTATTCGTTCCACTCGTAATCCTTCTCCTCATTATGTTGCCTTGTCTTATCATCGTCTGTCATCTTCCCATTATCTTGGTGTCTCTTCTTTGTCTTCTGTTGTCATTCCTAAAAATGCAGGTGAAGCTTTGTCCCATCCTGGATGGCGACAAGCCATGATTGACGAAATGAGTGCACTACAAAGCAGTGGAACTTGGGATCTTGTTCCTCTTCCCTCCAGTAAGATAGTGGTCGGATGTAGGTGGGTCTACACAGTAAAAATTGGTCCAGATAGTTCTGTTGATCGCCTGAAAGCTCGTTTGGTGGCCAAAGGCTATACTCAGATTTTTGGCCTTGACTATGGTGATACTTTCTCCCCGGTGGCTAAGATGGCTTCTGTACGCCTATTCCTCTCCATTGCTGCCATTAGTCATTGGCCTCTTTTTCAGTTAGACATCAAGAATGTCTTCCTCCATGGTGATCTTACAGAAGAAGTATATATGGAGCAACCACCTGGTTTTATTGCTCAGGGGAGTGTTCAGGATTGGTTTGTCGGCTTCGGAAGTCCCTGTATGGTCTTAAACAATCCCCAAGAGCATGGTTTGGCAAATTCAGTACTGTCGTAAAAGAATTTGGCATGACTCGGAGTGAGGCGGATCATTCTGTTTTCTATCGCCATTCTACCTCCAGGTGTATTTACTTGGTTGTGTATGTTGATGACATTGTCATCACAGGTAGTGATCACATTGGCATTGTTCTCTTAAAACAACACTTACATTATCACTTCCAGACAAAAGATCTTGGAAGGCTTCGCTACTTCTTAGGAATAAAGGTGGCACAATCTAGTTCAGGTGTTGTGATTTCTCAAAGAAAGTATGCGTTGGATATTTTGGAGGAGACCGGCTTGATGGGGACCAAACCGGTAGATACTCCTATGGATCCTAATACTAAGCTTATGCCAGAACAGGGGGAGCCTCTCTCAGATCCAGAAAGATATAGAAGACTAGTTGGAAAGTTGAATTACCTTACTGTCACACGTCCTGACATTTCCTTTGCAGTCAGTGTAGTAAGTCAATTGCTCAACTCCCCTTGTGAAGGTCATTGGGATGCAGTCATCCGCATCTTAAAATATATCAAAGGGGCACCAGGTAAAGGACTCTTGTATGAAGACAAGGGTCATACTTGAATAATTGGATACTCAGATGCTAACTGGGCAGGATCTCCTATTGATAGGAGGTCTACAACGGGGTATTGTGTCTTCCTTGGGGATAACTTGGTTTCTCGAAAGAGTAAAAAACAAAGTGTTGTAGCCCGGTCAAGTGCAGAAGCGGAGTACCGAGCCATGGCTTTGGCCACATGTGAGCTCATATGGCTCAAACACTTGCTTGAAGAACTAAAATTTGGGGAAACTACATCTATGACTCTCATTTGTGACAATCAAGCTGCATTGTACATTTCTTCTAATCCGGTGTTTCATGAAAGGACCAAACACATTGAAGTAGACTACAACTTCATAAGAGAGAAGATTGTATCAGGGGACATTGTCACAAAATTTGTAAATTCCAATGACCAATTGGCATATGTTCTCACAAAGTCTCTTAGGGGTCCTCGCATTAAATACATATGTGACAAGCTTGGTGCATATGATTTATATGCTCCAGCTTGAGGGGGAGTGTTAGAATATTGTAAATATAGAAATATGTAATTAGGATTGATTGTATATGATTGTATTTTGATTCTGTATTTATTACATTGCTATTATAAAAATGCTACTCCGATGTGTATTCAAACACACGGAATTCATCCAATGTCTCTCGGTTTCCTTGGTTTTAACAGAAACCAAAAATAAAAACAAAACCTTTTCTCTAATTATTTAGAGTTTTGTTTCTAAACATTGGAATTTAGAGTAATGTGTACCTTTGTTAAAGTCCCATATTAGGCAAAAATACATGTTTGGTCATCTAACTCTTTGCGAGGTTCCAAGTTGACCCTCTAGCTTTGGTTTGATTTAGTTTGATCCTTTAAGTTTCTAAAGTGTCTCAGTTTGGTCCTTTTGTATGTTAAATTTCATAATTTTATCTATCAATCTAAGTTTCTTCTTTAAAATTTGTGTTTCTTTTTTACTTTCTTTCAAACAAAATGGTTATTTCATTAAATTCTGCCAAACAAAATTGTGAAATTTAACACACAAAAGGACCAAACTAGGACCCTTCTAAAACTTAAAGGACTAAACTGAATCAAACCAAAGTAGGACAAACTTGAGACCTTGCTAAGAGTTAGAGGACCAAACATGCATTTTCGCCTTATTATTATTATTATTATTATTATTATTATTATTATTATTATTATTATTATTATTATTATTACTATTACTATTATAGATAAAACAGACTACAGACTCATGTGACTATGCAAGATAGCTTTATCAGATTATCAACAAATCTGTAATTACCAATTTTTCAGTTAAGATAAACTACTGATTTATCTCAGCTTAGATGGTTAGAAAAGTCTTTATTGTGGGAGGTTAAGAGGAGTAAATCTTGGCCTATTACTTTCCCAATCTTGAATAGTCATCCAAGATGTACTGATGAAGATTTGCTCGTGACATTGTCACAATAAACCACTACTCTGACTTCTATGGTCCATATACCTTAGAGCAGAACTCAAATAATGCACCAGCTTACCCTGTGACTCACAAAATTTCTTACATCTTACACCCATAATTACAGTCAAGGTTGTCAGACTCGAGAGTCTACCTAGACTCGTTTTGGCTAGGTAGACTCGACTCGCTAACTCGACTCGTAAACTCGTAAGAGTTTACCTCATACTAAAAATTATATAAAACTAATATAAGACATGCATCCAAACAAGATATACCATCATAAAATAGTTAAAAACTAAAAATCCAACCATTCAATTGTCATAACAAATAGTGTTGCTGCTAGAGGAGCTTGAACAGTATTGTTGCTGGCCTTTGAGCCACCATCTTTCTCACTCTCAGACATGCTGAATAGAGAGGAACAAGAGGAGGATGAGAAGAAACAAATGTTGGCCTTGAATCAGAATGAAGAAGAAAGGAAAAAACAAAAAATATACCTCTTACTGTTGGGTTTTCGTCGCGGCGGTATGGGAAAGTGACGCGTAGTCGTCGCAGGTGGTGGGTGTGACGCAGGTTTAGTGCAGGTGGTGGGGTCACGTAGGTGCAGTCGCAGCCTCGCGGGTAGTGGGTCGTAGTTGGCGTCACAAAATCACGAAGAAGAAGAAGAAGAAAGGTCGCGTCGGTGTCGGAGTTGGAGAGCGGTGGTGGGTCGTGTAGTGTCGGGGGCCAACACGAAGTTGAATGGTGTGGAGGGCAGTGGCTGTCGCACGAAGTAATGGAAAATGAAGAAGCTGCGTGTGAAACCTAAAGAAACAGGGGCCAAAACGCTGCGTTTCATTAATTTGGGAATTAGGGTTTTCAATTTTTCAAACTCGGTGGACTCGCTCAAAACTCTAGAGTTTGCAAGAGTCTACCCGAGTCTGCAAGAGTCTACCCGAGTCAGAGAGGGTCCGAGTTTCCAGCGTTTTAACTCGTTTTGCCTAGGTAGAAACGTAGACTCGTAAGAGTCTACGAGTTGACTCTAGAGTTTGACAACCATGATTACAGTGGAACTCAAAGAATGCACCAGCTTGTACTAATGCCTTGCAATAAAGTGGCACTAACCTTTAATCTTGTAGCTACCTGCAAAAACAAATAATTAATTAAACATAAATCAGATATAAACCTCATCATAAGTGTATGCTAAATATAGGTGTGACATAGGTTCTCACCACTGAAAATAGTGCAGAAAGCCCAACACCAACACCAATCCAGAAGAGAGGTGATCCTCTAGAAATATAGATAATAGACAAATAAAAATGAGAACTTGTAAGTAAAATATATCATCAATTTTAACTCAATCAAAAATCTGTTCAAAACAACCCCCCCCCCCCCCCGGTAGTTGGTCATCATAAAAACACAAGGTCAAACAATTTAAATAAAATTCGGTAGATAATTACATAGTTGATGATGGAGGTGGAGACAACTGTGGGTTAACTCCAGTTGATGTTGTTTCTTGACTATTAGAAGAAGAAATACTAGCAAAATGCTTCACTATCAGCTTCTCCTGCACTGTATCCCCAGTATGTATTACACATGACTCTTAAGAGATGAGTGAAAAGTATTCATCAACCCCAAAACAAGAAATGTCAATAAACATCACAAATATACATTACCAAAATCAAGGGGGGTAATTACATAGATATGCATGCATTTTTAACCATGAATTCCAAATGCAACCAACTAATTTTGGCCTTGAGTATAACCTTGCTCCAAAATTCATAATACAGTCCTTTCCACAAACACTATACATAATTGTGAAACAAACTGCAAAGATGTTTTTCTGATTTACAGTAAATTAGGCCCATTCATGTGCACCATTTTTAGGCAAAAAAATATTTTTTTGTTGAAAAAAATTGAACATGATTTTGAATTAAAAGCAAAAGGCTACATCATAAAACGCACATTATTGTAACATGTTCAAAAGCCAAAATCCCAAATCCCAGATATAATAATAACAATAGACAAAGTTACAACCTTTTCTCAGAAGTCAGTAACAGTGACTTCTAAAAAGAATGCTACATAATAAAGCGCTTCTCTTCTTTCACAGCTTGTCCAAACACTCCCTAAACCCTAGAAAATGGGACATAGTGTATCCGTGGCTCTATTTTGACTATTTTAGACTGCTCTGATTCCAGTCAATAACAGAAAGCAACATGTACAATTCTTCTATTTTTCGGTGCATTGGAGAAGAAACAAAAAGCCAAACAAATACAACAATAGCATCATTATACAAGTCAATTCGGCCTCAACTTCAATAATACACATTTCATAGAACTCCTCACAATACAGTATATCTTCTTTCTACTAAACATGAATTCTGACAAAAATTGGAATCCCCCCAAAGCCCAAAACACACACACACACAAATACAATAATCAAACATAAAAGAGAGTTCCAAAAATCTGTAAACAAACACACATGCACACCCAAAAAAAAGAGAATAATAAAAAAAACACAAACGAATACCGGATTTTGGATTATGATTGGATTCAGGATTAGCCCCGGTAGCATGAGAAGAAGAGAGAGCAGAAACACGGCTTCTAGAATGGTGAGAAGCAATGAAGACCCTCCCAAAAGAAAAAGGTTTTCTTCTGAATAAGTCTCTAGCAGTGGCATCTTTTGCAGAAAAATGCCCAAAAAGCAAAGGTTTCGAGGAAGATACAAGGGCCAAGTTAAGGTTCTCCATCTTCTTTTGGCTTCCAAGCTATGGAACCCAAAATCAAATGCACAATAAGAACAGAGAAATTAAGAAAAAATAACAGGTTTCAAGCTATGGAAATCAGTGGTAATAGAAGCAGTAGTGAATTTTTAAGAGAAAGTGGTGGGAAATTAAGGGAAATTTATGAACTTTAACACATTTCAGTATGCGGGGTTTCAAGTTATAAGCGGCTTGAACACAGGGGAGAGCGGGGTGAGTGAAGTTTTGGGTTTTGGCTTCTGTTGTGGTAGGGATAAGTGAAAAACCTCAAACTTCGCATTTTTTTAGAATTAGATTATGTTGTCTATAAAATACACCCTCTTTTTTTGGTCCTTGCCCTTTATTTTCAATTTCAATGTGATGGGATTAATAGGATATATAAATTATTGTAAATTTGATACAAATTTGATTTTTAACGAGAAAAAAAATTCGGGAGAAGTAAAATATATATTTTATTAAAGAAAATATAAATGTTTTCTATTTTTGGTAATATTCCATAGTACTATTTTTATTTTCTATTGTAATACTAGGATAATAAAAATATTACTAAATGGATCTACAAAATACAATTTCAATATTAATATGTATTTTATTAAAAAAATCTGAATATGCTCAAAATCTCGACCAAAATAAGACATCCTAACACTCTGATACCACTATAAATATGACACACTAATGCTCATGTAAATAAAAACACAAGGAAAATTTTTTCGGTTAATTGCGAACCTGTTTTGGCCGCCTGAAAATCCCAAACATTGACCAACTAGGCTTAGAACAACCTAGGCGGAAGCTAGGTGGAGTTAGAAAGTATTTTCAACTTATTTAGAGGTCCCAAGGGCATGGTAATCAATAACACCAATTGGGTAATCAATTACCAGGCAACAGAACGGCTCTAATCGATTAGCTAATATGTTACTAGGGTACTAATCGATTAGTTAATCTATTACGCAAACCAGCTAATCAATTACCACCATCCAGAATGACCCTAATCGATTACGCTAATTGATTACCACTCATCCAAAATGGTCCTAATCGATTAGCCATACTAGAATGCAGAAAATTAATCAAATTTTGGTATTCCAGCCAACTTTCGCATGCCATAACTTCTCCAAATGACCTCCAAACACGGTCAAACTTTGACTTCACCTAAAATACATCATTTGTGACACATGCCAATCGGCCACACTCAAAAATTCCCAAAATTGAATGACTTATGCATAAAAATACGAATTGACCATTCTAGGCCATAAACATGCAATTTACACCTCAATTCTCAATGGAATTGGTTCATTCCAATTCTCATAAGTTTAAAACAATGAAGGCAACCTATTGGGCCTATCTGGAGGTTTCAAATCCTCATGGATCGCAAAATGATATATCTAGTTTATGATTATGCATAATTTTCAATCAACAACACCATAATTAACATTTTAATGATATCAAATCAATTCTCAACATACTCACACCTCAATTGTAATATGATACACACAATTTCCTACCCATGATAATCATCAACCAAAATATGTATATCAAGTGCAATTCCTAGGCATATTATAAATCAAAGTACTCATCATGGACCCATCCATGGTTCATATTCTAAATCCTCATCACATATCATCATTACTATTATAATACAAGATCCATCATCAAAATTCAATATGAATATCATCATTTACTAGTATGTATTAATCCGATCTAGACTTTCAGTGAAGTCATCAGCTACCTAAGTTTCACTATACAACATATACCATCAACAAAATAATTCTATACACATATGAGCTGGCCAAGGCTATACGGTACCAAAAGCTATACAGCTATACATAGTATATGCAAGATACATCGTGTCGTCACATTTCCATCCCAGGCTTGGTGGCTCCTCACCATTCCTCACCTGGATCCAGATCCATTGAAAAATAACCACAACTTAGGGGTGAGCATATTATATATTAAATAATAACTATTGAACTAAATTTCCATCTGGGAACCACAATTACCTATCCGTCCCAAAGAAATCTATTTCGCTAGCGAAGGGGGGCGGGGAACCTCAAACAGAATCTTCTTCCAAGGAGTGACGACTGGGCAGTTCTTAATGGAGACATCAGCAAGAGTAATGAAGCCATGCTTAAGATCATGAGCGACAGAGGCCTGATCAGCTTGAAGCACATGGAACATCCCAAGGTCATTATTCAAGAACAAGTCTGGGAACCCATGGAGTCTTTCAATAGGAAGATGATGATATCGTTTGAGAGCAAACAGTTGAATATGAAGTCGGTAAGGATTTAAAGAATGATGGTTCACAATGGCTTGATTTTGAGGGCTATAATATCCAGGGTCAAAGGTGTCAAGCACCGGTTTGTAATCAAAATATTGAGGTAATGTGGGATAGTATTTGAGAAAAGGGGGAAGGCGAGACTTATGTATAATAATGGAGGTGGGAGGATAAGGAACAATGGCTAAGGAAGAAGGTATGTGAGACAAAGGTGGAGGAAAAATGGCAAGAGGAATAGGTGGAGAAGAAGAGGGAGCAGAGTCTGGGGAAGACAGGAGTTTAGACCTTGGTCATTTGAAGGATGCCTCAGGAGAAGGAGATCTCTTATGCTTGAGTGATGCTTTGAATGCATTAGTGTCACTTCTATAAAGAGCAACAGTGACAAAATTTGTTGAGCCAGTCAAGGTGTTCCCAATTGCAGACTTCAGAAAGTGGATGATGCCTTAAATAGCCATGAATAAAGTACAAGTAGTGGTTGTATGCCAGATACCCACCACATTCTTGTAAGGTGTTATGATTTTCAGCCATGACTTTGTGATAGTCATTACAAAGCTTGGTGAACTTTGAATTCTAGGCTGAAGAATCCCATTCTGATACAGAGATATCTGGATTCAACGTAGTGAAGACAGAGAAAATAAGTCCAACGCTTCATCATCAGAAAGTGGCTTCAAATGAGACTCAAAAGATAGTCGAAACAAAGGTATTTTAGTTTGTGGGGCTTTGGCTACAGAAACCTTGATTCGCTTACTAGGACCAGACTTCTTCTTGCTAGAATGCTATTGCAGCTTTCCAATGAGAAGATGATCATCAAGGTTCGAAGAACCCTTAGGTGATGTGGGAGTTGCAATCAAAGAGGAGAAGGGTGTTTGAGCAGGTAGTGAGTTTGGGTTGTCTGAGGGGGCAACAGATTCTTCAAGAACCAATTTCCTGAGCTTCTTAGTGAAACGAGTACTTGGAGTGTGGGATGAAGTAGACTTTCTTTTCTTCAAAGGTACAGACCTTTTCTTCTTCTTTTGGAGGGACAAAGCAGTGCTTGGAGGTGAAGTAGATGCCGAGGAGAAAGCTGGTAACTTACAAACCATCATGGAAGGGGTAACTAAATTCGATACTGAATGGGGTTGCACATTCTCAAGTGCAAAGACTTTAATAAGGACGGCAGGATAAAGAATGTTATTTTGTTTCTTCCCATTGGATGAGATTAAATACGTCATGATGATGTTGAGTACGCTAACCTTCTCTTTGTTGAACATGTGATACATGTAAAAATGATCAAGTTTGTTGACAGTATCTTTTACACTTTTCTAGGGCAAAAGATTTATTTCATCACAAGGTGCAACATTTTGGCCTTTGGGAAGAGAAACCCTGATGCAAACTTGACCAGATGTTGATTTCCATACAACATTTCATTTATCTCCAGTGAAGAAACCACATTGAACTCGAAGAGTTCATCGTACACCTCCCCCTCATTGGGGCATCCAGTAGCAGTAGCGATGAGGTTCGTAGAGATTTCTATGGACTTCCCGTGAAGAGAACCAAGAACGAGAAACTTTGACTTGTCCATTGAGACTGAATTCCAAAAGCTAAGAACTATTGATGGAGAATAAGGAGTTTGGTTGAGATAGAACTTCGTCTATCCAATGTTGTTGAGCTCTTCAGAGATATCACGCCTTCTAGTTTGTGCTACTTGAGGTTGAAGACCGAGGAGTCAACAATGTCGGACGCCTTGAATGTTATTTCTTTGGGGAAAGGAGAAAAGGGTTTTCAGAAGAGAGAAGAAGTTTTTCAAAAGAGAAGTTGAAGAGGGAAGAGAAAGGTATGATGAAAGATAGTGGCAAAGAGTGAAAGTGTGGGGATGTTTTTTTAAAAAAAAAATTGCAACAAGAGAGAGAGAGAGAGAGAGAGAGAGAGAGAGATGTATTCAGAGAGCGGTTATACTAAAATGTAATAACTGTTGCCACGTTTTAAAAAGTAGAAACTAAAATTTATTTAATATAGTCAGTCTCTCAAAGTGCGAAGTCAAACAAGACAAGGTATATCAGATTGATACATAGAACAGACTATTTAGGCAAAAAAATTAAATTTAAATTATGCTTTATAAAATTAAACTTGGCCTCTGTTAAAGGCTTAGTGAAGATGTCTGCCTATTGATGGTCTGTGTCCATGAATTTTAGATCCAAGGTTCCCTTTTGGACATAGTCACGAATGAAGTGATATTTTACTTCAATATGTTTTGCTTTGGAGTGCTGAATAGGATTCTTAGAGAGGTTTATTGAACTTTTATTATCATAGAAGACTAAAATTTCTCCTTCTTTGATTGAATAATCTTCAAGTTGATATTTGATCCAAAGAAGTTGAGAGCAACAACTAGTGGCAGACATATATTCTGCTTCAGCAGTTGATAATGCAATGGAATTTTTCTTTTTACTACTCCAAGAAACTAGGTTGCTTCCCAAGAAGTGACATCCACCATTGGTACTTTTTCTATCAACTCTATCTCCAGCAAAGTCTGCATCATAAAATCTAGAAAAAGAGAAAGAGTCTGTTCATTTGTAGAATAACCCAAGATTAGTTGTTCCAGCAAGATATTTGAGAATCCTCTTCACCATAGATAAGTGTGATTCTTTGGGATCTGATTGATATCTTGCATTTACGCAAACATTATACATTATGTCAGGTTTGTTAGTGTTATTCCTCAAATTCACAATAAATTTCTTAATAAAATTGTGTTAAAACAATAAAAATTAGTTTAATTTGTTAGAAGTTTAGGTTTTAATTGTAATGAATGGAAGTTATTGAAAATTATCTACCTTGATCAATTTTCTCTAGTTTGTAGTGAAAAATTAAAGAAATTCAAGAGAAAATTGAAGAACTGGAGAGCTGACGCGTAGCATCAACACCACACGTAGCATGAGGACTTTTAATGTTGGCCCTATGCGTCACAGCCACACGTAGCGTCAGAAGCTACGTAGACTCCACTTCCAGGTGACCAAGCACTCGGCCAAAATGGATAAAGAATGGCCAATCTACTCATGCAAGTTGCCAAGCCGAAGTGGGAGAGAAGTGGAACCATTGTCTGGGCATTATGTAATTGAAAATTGCTAAATCATGGCCTTTAATCACGTGTTTAATGGAAGCTGAGTCAGGAACATGACGCGTAGCGTCAGGACCCTTCCTCAGCCTTATAAATAAGTCATTCTCAAAGCATTCAAGGCATCCCATTCTGCATTCAGAGCTTTTTCCCTCTCTTTTCACTCGAGTTTGAGTGTTCTTTTATGAGTTTGTAAATCTAGGGTTCTAGATACTTGAGAGTGTTATGTAGTATTGTGAGCTTTTGTATCGTGAAGAGTTGCATTTGTTCGTAACCTCTATAAGTGTTGTTTTCCCTTCTACCATGTGTAACTAAATTGTTTATGTTGGAATTTGGTGAATCAATCTATTATATGATATTATGATTACGACCTTTGCATGTTTAAGAATCAAATGCCATGTTAGTATTTTAATCTTTTATTAGCGTGAATGTCAAACGGGATAATGATTTTTATGCGTATTGAAGCTTGTTTTATTAGTGTGAATGTCAAACAGGAGAATGATTATCCATGTCATATTAAAACCTGTTTTAATGAAAATAAAAGTTGAAATATGATGCCAAATCTCCGAGTCATTATTTTGATGTATATTTCTCAGAAGATTTACACTTTGGCAAGCGCACCAGTCATTAAAATTGTATTATATTTGATCATCCCACAGGGATTGTGGTAAGTACCTCAATCTCAGACTAGTACAAGCTGAACCAACACAAGCACAGAAAGTTCATTCGGTTTTTGGTTGTTTTAATGTTTTATAGTTGTTTTTGTATTTCCAGAAACAGAGTTAAGATGAAATGTGAAAGGTGATTAATAGAAAATAGGTCAGGATTGCTTCGGCTCATAAATTCATCAAGAAACATGCAATTAAAGTATAATCAAACTTCATAATCTAGAGGACAATCCGCTTGTGGTTATTCCCTAATTCCTTAGGT
The DNA here is from genome assembly GCA_037962975.1 of Clitoria ternatea. Classification (NCBI taxonomy): domain Eukaryota; kingdom Viridiplantae; phylum Streptophyta; class Magnoliopsida; order Fabales; family Fabaceae; genus Clitoria; species Clitoria ternatea. The sequence goes on from CM075671.1 coordinate 169,525,323, forward strand.
GAAAAACACTAATCCTTAAGCATCGAACCTTAATTCCTTAAGTGCTCAATTAACCTAAGAATCTAATGCAAAATTGGAGGTTGAACTCTAACTATTCACCTAAATTGATTAGGCCTAAACTAGTTAGAAAGCTGGAAATTACCTAAGCTTCAACCATGATTCCTCACTAGCGAAGTTCTTCATCAGTTCTGGATTTGTCAATCTAGCAATTCAGATTCACTCCTCAGCTTGTTCGCCTCAGGATCTAGAAGTTGATTTCCTTGCTCACAGCTTCAAGACTCCATTGCTAACCTTCGCAATCCCAACCTTAGGGATTTAGAACTCCATTGACTTCGGTTCCATCGAAGGATTGTGGAACGTCATGGAGGAGAGGATTTAGAGAGAGAAAATGAAGTAGTGAGATGTTCAAAGTTTGAATCAATTGTGTTCGATGTATTCTGTGTGAATCTATCTCTGTTTTTCACAGAATGTGTACAAACATATATATAGGCATCTACCTAACTAACTAACTTAACTAATAACTTAGAAAACTTAAGTTAACTACTAAACTAACTAACTAATTACATAATTACAAAATAACTAACTAGTTACAGCTCAGCTCTTAACAGATTCCAGTTCATCATTAGCTAATTTACAGCTCAACACTAACTAATTAACAGCTCACTACTTAAATTACTAAAGTGCAGAAGTAGGAGAGAAGGCAGCAGGAAACAACACTGGTGCCGAGTGGATTCTGGAGGGAACAACAGTATTGCTTTCTCGCTTAAGCGTTATGAAGAAGCTTGGGCGAGGGGTGATGTTTTGGGGTCACGCTTGAGCGTAAGCTTGCTTGCTTGAATTTTTGACCCTCGCTTGGGCGAATTTAACTCTCGCTTGAGCGAATTGATTATTCAATCAGCACTCTGAAATTGACGCTCGGGTTCTTCTTTTTATTTCAATCGGTTCCCTGTTCTATTTTGGAGTCAGTATCTTTTGGACTCTTTTCAGTCGGATTTATGAAGTCTCACTCGGTTTTTTTCAAATCTCGCTCGGCTTTTTCCTTTCGGCTTGAGCGATCCTTTTCCTGCATCAATAAATAACTAATTTGCCCAGCATTTGTTTACTGATTGTCCAGTATTTGCATGTTGGGTTAATGAAAACTTAATTTCTTAACTAATTAATTGTTTTAAATCAGTTTCTTTACATAAATTAAGCACTTTTGAAATAATTAAATAAATTATAAATTATTAGCAATTAATTAAATAATAAGGCTAAACTAATCACTAAACAATGAATTAAGTCAAATAAAAAGCAGAATTAATTAAGCCTTTTCAAGACTTATCACATCCCCAAACTTAAAACTTGCTTGTCCTCAAGCAAATATTCAGATTAATTAACTAACAAGCTGTTATTCAACACAATCAACCTTTCCTTAACTTAGTTCATGCTATAACTATTGAATACCGACCATTCTTTCTTTTCGTAATTTCTAAAAGTATAATCACTTACACCTCCTCTGGGAAACAAGCTGTTGATGCTTTCCTTACTGGGTCGGTGTTTCACTCTTCTCTCGGTGTATAGGGTAAATAGAATGCACTCATCACCTGCATACTTGTTAGATAAACATAGGCTTGCAACAGTTCTACACGTCATGCCATATGCCAACACAATCAGATCAGTAAGGGCTTTTTTAGCTTAATATGGGGCTGGGCTACAGGCTCAATTATTGTTTTCCGAGTGAATGTCGGGTTACAAGATGTATCCACTGATGCCTTGACTCAATTTTTAACTTAACTGCCTCTACTTAGCAAGCTCCATTATTTTCTGAGTGAATGCTAACTTAATAACTTACGGTGCTTTGCACCTTCTTTTTCTTTCAGTCCTTCAGACTTTTCCTTTTCTTTCTTCTCTATCTTTTTCCGATCATACATTTTTTTTCAATCGATGCTTTGCACCTTTTTCCTTGCTGATTTTTTTCATTTTTCTTCTCAGCTTTTCTATTTTTCTATTTCTCCCTTCATTTCTCTATTTATTCATCTATAACCAAGGTCGGAGTGTGTCCTTAATTGATGCTAGGCACACTCTTCATCCCCAAACTTAGAACTTGCTAGTCCCTAGCAATAAGTAAGACTGAGCAATTCATCAGTGGAACATCCAGGGGTAAATCAGTCAGTTTTTTTTTCGAGATAAATAGGCTTGTAACGTTAGGTGAATAAACAGAATAAAAGGGTCTCAGGCTCAAATATAATTTTTGGGTCAAAGGATAATTAAATATATTAGGAAGGCTACTTTTTGGCCCTTGCTAAATTAACAAAGAAGGCCTTCATCATTTCCGATTTGCTGGCATACAATCAATTAGCAAGTACTGAAGCAAATTCTGTCTCACTAACTAGCATGCACGTTCACTCAGAAAAGAATAAAACAGGCTCAAAAGCTACAAATATAATAGTTGATCAGCCAGTCATGTCCCCAAACTTAATTTAAGGTCATACATTCAGATTGCTAACTAGCATGCCGAGTAAACAATTAATTAATGATGAAATAGTTATGGTCAGGGATCATGAGTTAAACAAAGCCGATCAATTAATTTATCCGACTAAAGCCTAAGGATCAGCAAACTTTAACTTATTAAGATGGATGTGAAATTAAACGCAATTAGCATATTTTAGCAATTAATGAGTCAGAGTAATAGAAGACTTCCCTTTTTACCTGAGTGGCTGTGAATGGGAAACACGTGGTCGGATTGGGATGCATGAATTTACCGATACATTTGAAAAACAGAATAATAACAAGCAATTTTAACAAGGAAATAAAATTTCATTACAACTAAAATAAAAGAGAATTCATTGTTCGGGAAACACTTAAAATAATGCCAAGTCATTACATAAAAACAATCATAAAAACACAGAGCAATAACTCAATCATCTTGAGCCTCATTCTCTTTGTCTTGCTCTGAAGATGATGGAAGATCAGCTGCCAGGGGTACATCCTCAGAGGGAATAGTGAATCCAATGGAAGCCAACCATGCATCTCTGTCAGGTGGGGCTCCCATGTCTGCTGTGTGCTCTACCCTCAATTTGGTGGCAATCTTCCTGAGCATGAGATCGTGGTTCAAGACCCGATCATAAATTCCAAGTTGTAACTTCTTCATGACCTGTAATTCCCGCAACACCATAGAAATGTCAGAAGAAGAAGAACCGGCTCCTGTAGATTGCCTGGGACGCTCGGGCTCTCTGGTTTTAAACTTTATAGCATATTCGTCAGTAGCCTTAACATCTCTGAACTTGGGCCTGTCAAAACTTTCAACTTTTGGCGATTTGTTCCGCTCAACTGCAGGGGATGCATTCCTTTGAACCAAAGGAGATGCATTCCTTTCAGCTTGACTTTGACTGGGTGCATGTTCAGAAGAATCAGATATACTTATGGTTGCCACTTCCTTTTCGTTATCTGTTTGCTTTTTTTATCACACTTCCTTCTGCAAAATTTGGTCTAGGTTTTTGTAGGAGTCTCTGTGATCTTCTTTTCATGGTTAATGATAAAAAAATGCTGATAAACAACCTAAATGAAAATAACAACAGAAATCCAAAAGAAACACAGCAAACCAAAAATGTGAGATGCATGGCTATGAACAATGGAAGAATATTAACAAAGAAACAGGAAAATACTAAGCATGTACTTAGAAGTGAACAAAATAAGTGAAATAAGTGGAAAGATGGTACCTTTCTTAGGAATCAGAAAGTGCCTTTTCGTCTTCAACCCAAGTTTCAGCGTAGGAATTTAGGGTTTGGAAACTGAAAGGTTTTTATACTATTGAAGTCACTATCCAAGAATGCGTAAGTATACTCCAGCTTTATTTATTACTTTATTATTATTATAATATTTTTTTAGACACTCTTACTCGGCATACTTATTGAATAGATGGAAGATCGAGTGAGGGTGGGAAGAGATGCCGAGTGGACTCACGAAAGATGAGTGATAGTGATGAAGAAGACGAATGAATGAACAAATGATGAAAAAGAACGAATGAATGAAGGCGATAAGTAAATGAAAGAGTGAGTGGAAGAACAAATGGAAGAACGACACGTGAATGAATACAGGATCCCGAGTGAATGAACACTGAATAGAAATGATCCTGAGTAAATGAAGGACGAATAGATACAAGAACGAGTAAAAGAATGGATGAATGAAGTAGAGTGCATGAGAGACGAATGCACAACTGCATTAAGATGAGAGTGAACAGAAAAGCAAATGGAAGAAAGAACAATGAAAGTAAGACCGAGTGAAAGAAAGAAAGAGTGAAATAAATGACGATTGGAAGAATGTATGGAAGAACGGGTGGAAGAATGACAGAGTGAATAAAGGACGAGTGAATTAAAGTGAACGAATGAATGAAAACCGAGTGATCGAATGGGAGACAGTGAATGGAAGACTGCAGAGGAAGAGACCGAGTAAATGAGTGAAAAGAGTGAAAAGAAAATGACCGAGTGAATATGGAGAAAGATACCGAGTGATAGAGATACTGAGTGGTAAAGGATGAGTGGAAAAGTAAACAAAACAATGAGTGCAGAGAAGGAATGAGTAAATAGAAGAACCGATGAATAAAAGACGAATGGAAAAATGAGAGCAAAGCTGAGTGAATGAAACAACAATTGGAAGAACGAATGGATAAAAGATAGAGTGCGGTAATGAAAGACTGAATGACAGGTGAGGAACGAAAAAGAAAAAGTGACCGAGTGGAAGAAAGATGAGTAGATTGTTGGTGGATGAAAAAGAAAAATACAGAGAGGTTTGTGTGAAAACCACGAAAGAATTTAGGTGGAACGAAACAACGAGTAAATGAATACCGAGTGGATTATGCCGGGTAAGAATAAAAAACGAATGAATGAACAAAGAGTGGTTGGAGAACAGAAAAACGAGTGAAAGAACACGAAAGAATGACTGACTGGCCGGGCGAATAAACATGAGTGAAAGACAAAAGAAGAAGGAGATAAACTGAGTGGATAAAAGAACAACTACAGTGGAAACTGAGTAAATAGAAATACTGAGTGGATGAAAAAGAAAAACGGAAGACGAAGCATTCATTAAATAATGAGTGAAAAAGATCAGGTGAATAAGTGACGAATGGAAGAATGAAAGAGTGACCGAGTGAATGGAGAACGAGTGAAAGAGATCGGGCGAGGGAATGAGAGACTGAGTGAGAAAGATGAGTGGATGGCTGAGAAAAATGAAAAACCGAGTGAATACAAGACTGACAGGAAAAAAAACTGAGTGAATAAGAGACTAATGGATACAAAACCGACTGTGATGAGTGATGAATCCGAGTGATAAAAGGTTGACTGAAATAAATCACCCTTCATCATCTGAGCCGCTTATTAAATCAACGATCAGAAATCCTTTATTAAAGTCTCCCTTTTTATTCACATCAAAATTTGGAATTTATTGAAGAATGACGAGTGAAGTTCAGTCGGGAAAAAGGGTTAAGAATGAGTAACAGTTATCCGAGTGTACTACTCTCGCTCAAGCTCAGTAAACTTTCGCTTGAGCGCGAAACAACTGCAGCAGCTTCTCGCCTAAACTACAAGTGCTTCGCCTGAGCGAAATGGAAGAATCAGACTCGAACTCCCTTCTTTAAAACTTCACAAATTTTATTCAAACGTTATTCACTAAATTTTTAGTTTTCTTTTCATTAATTCCGACACAAAGCACAAAATAAAATACTCAGAACGTAGGGCTGCCTCCCTAGAGCGCTTCTTTAAGGTCACTAGCTTGACCTTTTTGCATCTAAGAGGATGCCTGCAGTAACAAGGAGGTTTTCTGCCTATCAAACTCTCCTCCAAAGTAGAGTTTGAGTCGCTGGCCATTTACCTTAAAATTCCGATCGGTGGTCGAGTCTTTCAACTCAACTGCACCATGAGGAAAAACCTCATTTACAGTAAAAGGCCCCGACCACTTAGATCTAAGTTTTCTAGGGAAGAGTCTCCGTCGGGAATTGAATAACAAAACCTGATCACCCGTTAGAAACTCCTTCTTATTAATCCACTTATCGTGCCACCTCTTTGTTTTCTCCTTATAAATGGAGGCACTTTGATAAGCGTTGAGTCGGAACTCCTCTAGTTCATGGAGTTTCAAAACTCTTTCCTCCTGGGATTGGTCACAATCCATGTTTAATAGCTTTGTGGCCCACCACGCGTTGTGTTCCAACTCCACAGGGAGATGACAAGCCTTACCGTAAACTAATTGATACGAGGACATGCCAATCGGAGTTTTGAAGGCTGTTCTATAGGCCCACAATGCATCATCTAATTTTATCGACCAATCTTTCCTAGATTTCCTGACCACTTTCTCTAAAATTCTCTTGATTTCTCTATTTGACAGCTCAACTTGTCCACAAGTTTGTGGATGGTAAGGAGTGGATATCTTATGTAAAACCTTATAGTGACGCAGGGCTTTTTCCATTATTTTATTACAAAAATGTGAACCCCCATCACTAATGAGCACTCTTGGAACTCCAAACCTAGAGAAAATATTCTTAATGAACCTAAGCACCACATGTGCATCATTGGTTCTGGTCGGGATTGCCTTCACCCATTTAGAGACATAATCAACAGCAACTAGTATATATTCGTTGGAGAACGACTTTGGAAATGGTCCCATAAAGTCGATACCCCAGACGTCAAATAATTCCACAATTAAAATGTTTGTCAAAGGCATGCCAGCTTTAGCAGAGAGACCTCCGCTCCTTTGACATTTATCACACCTTTTGACATACACTTTAGCATCCTGAAAGATAGTCGGCCAATAAAAGCCACTCTGTAAAACCTTTACTGCTGTACGGGAGGCACCATGATGACCTCCATAATAGGAGTCGTGGCAATGCCACAAGAGCCTTTCTTGCTCGGATTCAGGCACACATCGCCTGATTACTCCATCTACTCCTATTTTATACAGAAATGGATCATCCCAAAGAAAGTTTTTGCTATCATGAAAGAATTTTTTCTTCATTTGGGATGTCCAGCCATCAGGTACCACCGAGGCACTTTTGAAGTTGGCCATATCAGCATACCATGGCCCGGTGATAATTGCCATCAGCCTCTCATCTGGAAATTCTTATTTTATTAAAACAGAATTCAATTCACCTTCCAGACGAGACAGTTGATCGGCAACTGAGTTCTCTACTCCCTTTTTGTCTCGTATTTCTAAGTCAAACTCCTGGAGTAACAGAACCCACCTGATCAGTCTCGGCTTAGATTCTTTCTTAGCTAGTAAGTACTTGATTGCCGAGTGATCTGTATATATAATGACCTTGGCCCCAATCAAGTAAGCACAAAATTTATCAAATGCATACACCACAGCAAGCATTTCTTTTTCAGTAGTGGTGTAATGTATTTGATTTTCGTTCAACACTTTACTAGCATAATAAATTACATGAGTTAATTTTCCTATTTTCTGACCCAGCACAGCTCCGACTGCAAAGTCACTTGCATCACACATTAATTCAAACGGTAAAGACCAATCGGGTGCTGCAAGGATCGGAGCTGAAGTCAAACTTTGTTTCAATTTTTCAAAAGCCTTGACACAGTTTTCATTAAACACAAACACATGATCTTTTACAAGCAAGTCGGTCAAAGGCTTAGCTATTTTTGAAAAATCTTTTATGAACCTTCTGTAGAAGCCAGCACATCCTAGAAAACTCCTCACTCCTTTCACATTGATCGGAGGAGGAAGCTTTTCAATGATTTCTATTTTGGCTCTATCCACTTGAATGCCCTCAGTAGAGATTTTGTGGCCAAGGACTATCCCTCCCTTAACCATAAAATGACATTTTTCCCAGTTAAGGACGAGGTTAGCCTCCTGGCATCTCACCAGCACCTTAGATAGGTTGCTGAGGCATGAATCAAAACTACTACCAAAGACAGAGAAATCGTCCATGAATACTTCAATGAATTTCTCCACCATGTCCCCAAAGATTGCCAGCATACACCTTTGAAAGGTTGCTGGAGCGTTGCACAAACCGAATGGCATGCGCCTATAGGCAAAAATTCCATATGGACAGGTGAATGCTGTCTTCTCTTGATCTTTTGGGTCAACCACAATTTGGTTATAACCCGAGTAACCATCAAGGAAGCAGTAGTATTCATGACCCGATAATCTCTCAAGCATCTGGTCGACAAACGGTAAGGGAAAGTGGTCTTTCCGAGTGAAGTCATTCAACCTTCTATAGTCTATACACATTCTCCATCCTGTGGTCGGTCTAGTAACTATGACTTTACCTTTTTCATTTTTAACAGTTGTCATCCCTCCTTTCTTGGGCACCACTTGGACCGGACTGATCCAAGCGCTGTCCGAGATAGGATAGATGATTCCTGCATTAAGAAGCTTGACCACCTCTTTCCTGACAGCCTCTTTCATTATGGGGTTCAATCTGCGTTGTGGCTGAACTACAGGGGAATAATCATCCTCCATCAGAATTTTGTGCATACAAAATGATGGACTGATTCCCTTCAAGTCAGAAATATTCCAGCCAATCGCAGATTCATGTGTCTTTAAAACCCCTATTAATTTGTCAACATCCTCTTCTTTTAAGTCAACATTAATAATGACAGGATGTGTTTCGTCCTCTCTCAGGAAAACATATTTCAGATGAGAAGGTAAAGGTTTTAAATCACATTTTTCTTCAGAAACTTCCTTTCCTTTCTCAACTTCAGTAATTTTCAAATCATTTTTCTTTTCTTTCTCAAAATCACCTACTTCCAATACTTCCAGTAGGTTCAGCATTTCCGAGTGAGAGTCATTTAACTCCTCAATCTCGGAGTCAAAGTCATCCTCCAAAAAGGTTCGTAATGCCTCTTCCTCAGTTTTTAAAAGCATTGGAGTCTGGTAACTTTTAATTTCTTCAATCATTAAACAATCCATCCTTTCAGTCGGATGTTTCATGGAATTGAAGACATTAAAGGTTACCTGCTCCTCCTGAACTCTCAGCATGAGTTCACCCTTTTCTACATCAATCAATGCTCTGCCTATAGCTAGGAAGGGTCTACCTAAGATCAAAGGAATCTCTCGATCAGCCTCCATATCCAACACTATAAAATCGGCTGGGAAGATAAATTTGTCTACTTTAACTAACAGGTCTTCCAGCATCCCCTGGGGATATTTAATGGACCTGTCAGCCAACTGCAAAGACATGCGAGTCGGTTGCAGGTCATTAATTCCTAGTTTTTTCATCAAAGATAGAGGCATTAGATTTATACTAGCTCCTAGGTCACAAAGGGCACTTCTTACATGAATATCCCCAATTGCACATGGTATTGTAAAAGATCCAGGATCTTCTAGCTTTTGAGGAAGTTTCTTTTGAATGATTGCACTACACTCTTGAGTGAGAGCAATCATTTCATCCCCCTTAAGCTTCCTCTTCTTAGACAATAGCTCTTTCAAAAATTTTACATAAGAAGGCATCTCCTGCAATGCCTCGGCAAAAGGGATATTTATGTGAAGTTTCTTGAATACATCTAAGAACCTAGCAAACTTTTGCTCTTCTATTTGCTTTTTAAACCTGTGTGGAAATGGAGCATTCCTCAGTTTTTCAGGAGTCAGCTTAGAAGCTTCCTCCAGAATCAAATCGACCTTTTTCTTTTTCTTTTGGTGGACTTTATTTTCTTTTTCTGTTTCATTTTCATTTTTAGCTTCATTATTAACCTGCTCAGTTTCTTGCACTATTTCTTTTTCTTTATCTTTTTCTGAACCTATTTCCTGACTCGGAGATGGAGAAATAATTTTTCCACTCCTAGTGATTATAGCCTTGCAATGTTCCCTTGGATTTACCTCGGTATCTCCAGGGAAATTGCCTGCTTGCCTCTCAGCTAATTACTTAGAAAGCTGTCCGACTTGATTTTCTAGATTTCTTATGGACGCTTCCTGATTTTTGAAACTGGCCTGAGTGGCCTGGATGAACTGAGAAAGTACATTCTCAAGTTTTGACTTTTCTTTAACAGGAGGGTGAGAAGGTTGTTATGGTCTATTTGTGGGTTGATTTTGTGGAATGTTCTGATTCAAATGTGGACCTTTCTGCCAGGAAAAATTAGGGTGATTCCTGTAATTAGGATTAAAGGAATTAGAAAGATAATTCCTTTGATATTGTTGCTGCCCCATATAGTTCACTTGCTCGGAAGGCACATTTGGATCACACATTCCATTCTCATGGTCTCCACCACAAAAGTCACAACTTATCATAGAAACTTGACTCGGCTTTTGGAGTTCTGAAATCTGTATGCTTAGTTTCTCTAAAGCCTGAGTCATCAACTTACTCTGAGCCAGATAAGCATCTTGTGCTTCTAGTTCTAATATCCCTCTCTTAGGGACTTGGCTCCTCTCACTAATCAGACATTCATTAGAAGCCATAACGTCAATCAGCTCTATAGCTTCTTCTACAGTTTTAGTTGTTAATGAGCCTCCAGCTGAGGCATCAATCAGGACCCTGGTAGCTGGCCTGACACCATTATAGAAAATAGTCACCTGTTGCACATCAGAAATCTGATGATGAGGACATCTCCTCAAACTCTCTTTATACCGATCCCATGCTTCCATCAAAGATTCACCTTCTCTTTGTTGGAAACACGTGATTTCATTATGCAACTTCACATATTTAGAGGGAGGAAAGTATTTAATCAAAAATTTTCTTTGCAAGTCCTCCCAAGTGGAAATACTGCCTCTCGGTTGACTCTGCAACCAGGCTTTTGCTCGGTCCCTTAGAGAAAATGGAAACAACCTCAGTCGGATTGCCTCGTCAGGGACTCCGTTCATTTTTACTGTATCACAAATTTGGAGGAAGGTTGCTAGATGCAAATTTGGATCCTCAACCTTACTTCCTCCGAACTGTTCATTTCTTACCAACTGTAGTAAAGCTGGTTTAAGTTCAAAATTATTTGATGAAATTGGTGGCTTAAGGATGTTAGATTGCGATCCTTCTTCAGTCGGCCGGGAGTAGTCACCTAATGTAACTCTCCTCTGTTCTATTTCTTTTTGTTCTTTTTGCTTTTTCTCTTTTCTCAGTTTACGTTCTAACAAGTCGATGTCAGGATCAAAGAAGAAAGGCTCTCCTCTGCTCCTTGACTGTATACAACAATTGTCAAACAAAAGAATGATTCACAGCTACGACTACAGCTACAAGAAAACAACAAACTACTACTAATAAAAACAAAATTCAAACTACGTATTAAATGTAAACAAAAGTAAACGGTTCAGTCTAGTACCGGTCCAAGGATTGTTAATATTACTCAACAATCCCCGGCAACGGCGCCATTAACTTGATGCCAAATCTCCGAGTCATTATTTTGATGTATATTTCTCAGAAGATTTACGCTTTGGCAAGCGCACCAGTCGTTAAAATTGTATTATATTTGATCGTCCCACAGGGATTGTGGTAAGTACCTCAATCTCAGACTAGTACAAGCTGAACCAACACAAGCACAGAAAGTTCATTCGGTTTTTGGTCGTATAATGTTTTATAGTTGTTTTTGTATTTCCAGAAATAGAGTTAAGATGAAATGTGAAAGGTGATTAATAGAAAATAGGTCAGGATTGCTTCGGCTCACAAATTCATCAAGAAACATGCAATTAAAGTATAATCAAACTTTATAATCCAGAGGACAATCCGCTTGTGGTTATTCCCTAATTCCTTAGGTGAAAAACACTAATCCTTAAGCATCGAACCTTAATTCCTTAAGTGCTTAATTAACCTAAGAATCTAATGCAAAATTGGAGGTTGAACTCTAACTATTCACCTAAATTGATTAGGCCTGAACTAGTTAGAAAGCTGGAAGTTACCTAAGCTTCAACCATGATTCCTCACTAGCGAAGTTCTTCATCAGTTCTGGATTTATCAATCCAGCAATTCAGATTCACTCCTCAGCTTGTTCGCCTTAGGATCTAGAAGTTGATTTCCTTGCTCACAGCTTCAAGACTCCATTGCTAACCTTCGCAATCCCAACCTTAGGGATTTAGAACTCCATTGACTTCGGTTCCATCAAAGGATTGTGGAACGTCATGGAGGAGAGGATTTAGAGAGAGAAAATGAAGTAGTGAGATGTTCGAAGTTTGAATCAATTGTGTTCGATGTATTCTATGTGAATCTGTCTCTGTTTTTCACAGAATGTGTACAAACATATATATAGGCATCTATCTAACTAACTAACTTAACTAATAACTTAGAAAACTTAACTACTAAACTAACTAACTAATTACATAATTACAAAATAACTAACTAGTTACAGCTCAGCTCTTAACAGATTCCAGTTCATCATTAGCTAATTTATAGCTCAACACTAACTAATTAATAGCTCACTACTTAAATTACTAAAGTGCAGAAGTAGGAGAGAAGGCAGCAGGAAACAACACTGGTGCCGAGTGGATTCTGGAGGGAACAATCACTGTTTTAAATATTAGCCTTTTCGCTTGAGCGAACTGGGTTCTCGCTTGGGCGAACTTGAAATATGTACTGCAGTATTGCTTTCTCGCTTAAGCGTTATGAAGAAGCTTCGGCGAGGGGTGATGTTTTGGGGTCACGCTTGAGCATAACCTTGCTTGCTTGAATTTTTGACCCTCGCTTGAGCGAATTTAACTCTCGCTTGAGCAAATTGATTATTCAATCAGCACTCTGAAATTGACGCTCGGGTTCTTCTTTTTATTTCAATCGGTTCCCTGTTCTATTTTGGAGTCGGTATCTTTTGGACTCTTTTCAGTCGGATTTGTGAAGTCTCACTCAGTTTTTTTCAAATCTCGCTCGGCTTTTTCCTTTCGGCTTGAGCGATCCTTTTCCTGCATCAATAAACAACTAATTTGCCCAGCATTTGTTTACTGATTGTCCAGTATTTGCATGTTGGGTTAATGAAAACTTAATTTCTTAACTAATTATTTGTTTTAAATCAGTTTCTTTACATAAATTAAGCACTTTTGAAATAATTAAATAAATTATAAATTATTAGCAATTAATTAAAAAAAAGGCTAAACTAATCACTAAACAATGAATTAAGTCAAATAAAAAGCAGAATTAATTAAGTCTTTTCAAGACTTATCAAAATACCCTTAATATACCAATTATTAGGGATAGAGTTGGTAATTATTGTTATGTTAAGGCTAGGACTTAAAGCAAGTTTTTACTGAGAAAGCATCTGAGGGATCAGACTTTACAATAATTATTTAGAATTTATATCAGGAGGGATCGGTTATGATGACTTTAAGCTGCAATAACATGAACTTGATAATTAAATATGTATGTTTGTAATTATTTTATTATGTTTTAGTGCGAGGATCCTAATTCCAACATAATTTGTTAATTTGTGTTTTTACCTTAAGTATCTGAGCTATTCTGAATTACATCTCAACTTTTTAGATAGATTTTATATTTTCTATCTTTTTACCACATGAACAAATCAACCATTAAATTCTGTGAATATTGTATAAATTGTTTATAAATCATTCTTTTGTTAATAAGTTTTGATAAATTTACCATAGTAAATAAGAATTACTGTGAATTACTGGAACATTTAATCCTCGAGGGAACGATATCTTTTTGAAAACTGCAACTGTTAAATTGGTACGCTTGCCAAGAAAAATTCCCAACATTATTTTAGGGTTAAACAAGTTTTATGGCGCCGTCGCCGGGGATTGAATTGTTTTAGTAAAATAGTAAATTTTTAATTACTGTGGTAAAAATTTTTTTACTTTAAATTATTCATTTATTCATTTACTTTATCTTCAATTATTTACTACACTAACTTTTTCTATTTAGTTTGTTTATGCTAACTCGATCTTCTGTAGGGAAAATGTTCTTTGATCCTGAGATCGAGAAGTTTGTAAAAAGACTCAAAGCTTTACAATCTAAAAAAAACAAACTACTTCTTCTTCAACTTCATCCTCTTCTGAAAATTTTGAAAAATCTAATATGGCTACTGAACAAAGAAGAACATTGGGACAATTTGATGCTATAAATGGACCACCCCGTGTTTCGGGGATGTACCAAGGACCTATTATTGCGGTAGAGATTAAACCTGCCACTCTTAACATTATTCAAAATAATCAATTTGCTGGCTTAAATAATGAGGAACCTTATGAACATTTAACTATTTTTTATGAGTTATGTAGCATAATTGGTTTTGAACCCAATCAAGAAGAATTTGTTTATATGCGATTATTTCCTTTTTCTTTGATTGGGAAAGCTAAAGAATGGTTTAAATCTTGTCCACCAGGTAGTTTTGCAAACTGGTCCGATGTTGAAACAAAATTTTTGGAAAGGTTTTATTCACCTTCAAAATATTTTGAAGCAATGACAACCATACATTCTTTTTCATAAAATCATGATGAATCACTTGGTGAAGCATGGGACAAATTCAAAGCGCTTCTTAGGAAATGTCCAAACCATAATTTGGATGATGCTAGAAAGGTAAAAATCATTTATCATGGTTTATTACCTCAGTTCAAGATGATGTTAGATGCATGTACAGGTGGTTCTTTAATGAACAAAATTGTTGAAGAGGCAATATCAATCATGGAGTCTATGTCAACTAGTGACCGTCAAGCAAAGCATGAAAGAGGTAATGCACCAAGGAAGCCAGACATGCTTGAGTTGGGAGTGAATGATGTAGTTTTAGCTCAACAAAAATTACTAACACAATAAATGAAAGCAATGAGCAAACAATTAGAAAAACTTCAAATTGCTCAAGTATCATCACCACTCCCTGCTCAATTGAAACAATGTGTGCATTTCATGGGCGAACAACCATATGGTTATTGTTCCCCTGATGGAAATGATCAAGAACAAGCCAATTTTATGATTCACCAAAGAATACCCTTAGGTACTTTTCCTATTGTTAACCCGGCGATAGCATCTCAACAGTTCTTTTCCACCACCGGGTTTGTTAATTGGCAAGCGCACCAATCGTTTGTAGTTTTCAAAATTTAGATATCGTTCCACTGGGATTGAAAGTCCAATAATAACAGTAATTTTCTATTTACTATGGTAAATGGGAAGGAAGTTATAAACAAAAGAATAATTTATATACAATTTATACAATATTCACAGGATAGCATGATTGAGTGGTTCATAAGATAAAAGAAAATAAAATCTATCTAAAAAAACGAGTTGCAATCTAGAATAGGTAAGATACTTGAGATAAACACAAATAAACAAATTATGTTGGAAATTGGATCCCTAATCTAGAATAACAATAAGGAACTCAAGACATGCATATTTAATCATCAAGTTTCATGTCATTGCAGCTTAAAATCATTATAACCGATCCCTCGTGATATAAATTCTAAGAATTCACCATAAAGTCCGATCCCTCGTGAGCTTTCTCAGTAAAAACTTGCATTAAGACCTGGCCTTATGGCAACAATGGTTAACAACCCCTATAGAATTGAGATACCAAGGGTATTCCAACTTTTTACTTTCGTCAAAACAAGTTTCAATACGGCATGAACAATCATTCTCCCATTTGACATTCATACTAATAAAACAAGTTTCAATACACATGAAAATCATTCTCCCGTTTGACGTTCATATTAATAAAAGGTTAAAATACTAACATGGACTTGAATCATAAACATGCAGAGGTCGAATTCACAACATTATACTCAATAGATTAGTTCACCAATTCCAACATAAACAAATTAGTTACACATGGTGAAAGTAGAAACAACACTTACAGATTTTGACATTACGAAGACGATGGGAACTTCACGATACAATGATCACAATACACCGAAACACACTCAAGTATCTAGAAAACTATTCTAGAACTACAACTCACAAAAGAAGTACTCAAAGTCGAGCACAAGAGAGAAAAGAAATGCTATGGAATGGGATGAGATGGGATGATTTGACTGGTGTTGGATGGCCCTATTTATAGGGCTGAGCAAGGGTGCTGACGCTACGCGTCCCTGTGACGCTACACGTCACACCCCTGACTCAGCCTCCATTAAACACTTGATAATGGCCACTTCAAATTATTAAATTTGATCATGCTTGGCCATATGGACATGTCTCCACCGATTTTTGGCCTTTCATGGTGAGTGGGATGGCCCTTGTGGCTGAGTGGAGTGCCCATTATTGGGTCCAAGTGGAGTGGTTGGTCAAAGTGGAGGTGGAGACCACGCAGCACTGGCGCTACGCGTGGCTGTGATGCGTAGCGTCAGCATCAAAAATAGCTGTTGATGCTACGCGTGGGGTGAGGTTACGCGTCAGCTCCTCTAGTGTAATTTTCTCTTGATTTCTTAACTTTTTCACTGCAAAACTAGAGAAAATTGATCAAGGGTAGATTATTTCCAACAACATCCATTTATTGAATTTAAATCCTAATTTTCTAACAAATTAAACTAATTTTTATAATTTTTATGAAATTTTTATTCAAGCTTTTATTGAAAATTTGAGGACTAACAAATACCCCCAACTTGAGACATTGCTCATCCTCGAGCAAGAGAAAAATAAGAAAAAAATAAAAATTTGGAATCAAATTTTTAAGTTAGTCCGAAAATTTACCACAAAAAATAATTACACAATTTAACTAATTTGTAATAATCAAAAATTGATATCAAATATAACAAAGGTCTAATGATAAAATTGTTTACAATATTCTATTAACAATCAAGCAGAATTTCAGGCTTACCTCACAAGTGTTTATCTCTATGCAATTGGTAACCTATTTCACTCAATCAATCATAAAATCAAACGAATTTAACTTTGTTTGTCATCTAATCAATGGTTATTTATACCGAGTTAATTCGAAAATCACAAGGTCTTTTCACGGGTTGTAATGAGACTTGGTTTTCAAGAAGTAATGGTTTTTCTTGGAATTCAAAAACCTGAAATCATAAAAGAGCATTTTATAATTCTTAGGCTTTTTCTTGACCCAAACTTCTCATTTTCTTTTATTGATGAAAAATAAATACCCCCAACTTGATTCTTTTCACTATTTTTGATTTTTTTTCTTTTTCATACTTTCCTTTTGAAAAGAAACAAGTTGCTTATTTTCACTCCCCAGTTTTGTGAGAACACTCAAAATATTTTTCATTTATTTTAACTGCTCTTTTAATCAATCAAGTATAGGGAATGGTTAAAACAAATTTAGGTTTTAAGGGTACCAAAAAATTTTATTTTAGGCTCAAATTGGCTTTGCAAAGGATAAAAGACTTTTTACCAAGGTAAGCTGTTTGGCCCAAGGTTTTGTTTCACCAATAAATGTGCCTTGATCATTTTCTCGAATTCTCTGTACAACAACACAAATCAGAGATTAAAGCAAAATCAATTCGAATTGAAAATATGTCGATTAAACCCTCAAGTGTTTAAAAAAAATATCTCTCTGCTCACCGGGTTATTGAAATTTGCTTGATGGTTAATAAACTTATTGTAATTAAATTTATCAAAATTCCTAAGTTATATATAAAAAAAATCGATAATTGATTTTACAAATTTAAGTTTTATTGTGTAAAAACTCTAAGTGTATAAATTAACTTACTAACAAAAATTTGATTGAAAGATAAAAATTTTATTTTTGGATTATTTTTTCGAAAAATAAGCAAAAACGAATAACTACGTAAAAACACACCACACAATAATGAAATACCATAATATAAAGTGTAAATGTAAATGTAAATATAAACTAGAATCAACTGTACTCAAAGTAAATGCAAAAGAATAAGAAGATGACATCATCAATCTTCCATCTGATCATCATCCTGCTCCTCCTCCTCATCATCACCATCTCCATCAGAGTCAACCTGTGTGCCAGAAGATCCACCAGTCTCAGGGTAGGTAGGCAAATCTCTGGGCCAAGCTACATGTGCTGCAAACTCGGCTGGGGTAACATAAGGTGCTCCCTCTCCCTGTAACCTGTACTGGTAAAATTCATCGTGAAGATGAATATAAGCTCTATGAGTGGCAGCCATCATCTGCATCATATGCTGATGCTTAAGTGATATCCGGGCAAAGCCCTGTGTGACAGCATTAGTAGATGGAGGCTGCACTGGTGGTCTCCTCCTCCTAGGTCGGGGCTGAGCCTCCTGCTCTAGTGGTGGAAGCTCGCACTGCTGCACAAAATAATCTCTGTTCACTAGAACTTTAAGGACTCTCCCTGAAGAACTAGTGAACTCTGGTGAAGGTACAATGACTCCCTGCCTCCTCAGTAAGGCAGATATGATGAGAGAAAAGGGAATGGGGCGATTCACTTTATACCCAAGGGCATAAAAGTGAATCTGCTCGGATATAAGCTCAGCAATATCAATGGTGTGGCCCTGGAGGATAGAATAGAGAAGGCAACAACGATCAACTGGAAGGGAAGAAAGGTGGGTGACAGGAGTGATATTATGAAGCATGAGGTGGGACCACGCCTGAGCTATGGGGGTCAGCTGGGTCTTTAGGAGGTTAGATGAACTCATTCCAACCCTACTCAGGTTGAAAAAGATTCCATCCTTGCTTAAGAAATGAGCAACCTCCTCGAGGGAGTATCCTAACTCTCCCTCAGCAGCAATCTTGTTTCTGTTTTCTTTCCAGAAACAAGTGTCATCCTCGGGAGTAGGCTCCCAAGGGTTACCCAATAGGGTGCTGATGGTGTCCCGGTCATATGAGATATGCCGACCCCTCACCCAACTCGTCCGCTGCTGCCCAATGTTCGGTGCGTCCTGGCGAGTCCTGAAGGCATTTGCATAAAATTCCATCACTAAGATGGGGTCCCCTTCAGTAGGTAGAGAGAATAGAGGTCCCCATCTCCTTTGCTGCACTCTATCCTGAAGCTCAGGATAGTCTCCTGCACTCAAATCAAGGACCCTCTCCCAGATAAGTCTCTGACCCTTGATTTGATGAAACCGTGCCCATTTCGTATCAGTGTGAAATCTGGTGGGATCCCTCGGTCCTAACACCTCCTGTCCCTGAAGATCAGGATCCTCAGAGGTGGTGTCGGTATCCGTGGTCTTCCTCTGTCTTTTAGAGGGACCAGCAGTGGGAATGGATTTCCTAGGTGCCATCTGTAAAAAGTAAAAATTTAAAATTAAACACACATTAAACAATAAATCACACATTAACAATCAATCCATAACATTTAAATCAAAAATATTTTTTGTTTTTCTAAAATTGAAATTCAAATACACCACAACATATTTTTGTTTTTTATGAATTATAAAGAAAGTAACACACATATTTTCAAATAATACAATTTATTCAAAATTTCATACAAATTTATTCTTATGCAAGAAAGTATAACAAATACTAAATATGAAAATTTATTAACAACAACAACAAACACACAGTAAAAATTAACAAAAATTAAAAACAGAGGCTGACGCTACGCGTGGCGTGACGCTACGCATCAGCCTGTTCTGCCCACGCTACGCGTCTGTGGGACGCTACACGTGGGCTCACAGTTCATCCTCACGCTACGCGTGAGCTGCACAGAACAGAGAAAAAAAAATAGGGGTTGCACAGCAGCAACCCCTTTCCAAACCACATTATATCCATTCAATTCCTAATTCCTAACAGCAATCAATCCCAATGGTCTTCTAATCCTAATCCTAACCACATTTATTTCTAAAAATCGAAAATTAAAAACAAAACTAAAGAGAACAGATTAGAACACTTACTTGTGGTTCCTTGAGCAATAGGATTGAGAGAGCTTGGAAGAGAGAAAGAGGTTTCGAAATTTAGGGTTTTGAAAACTAAAGTGAGGCAGAGAGGAGATCTTAGGCTTTAAACCCTAAGATGGGCCTCTCTGGTTCAGTTTTAAAAACTGAACGTGGGCTCTGACGCTACGCGTGGATGGGACGCTACGCGTCAGACCCAAAATTCAGAGTCCAAGCTACGCGTCAAAGTGGCGCTACGCGTGGGCTTCTGTTTTTGATTTTTCCAAAGATTTTTGATTTTCAAAACCTTTTCTTTTCAGTTTAAAACCCCTTTTCTTTTAAACAAGTTTAAAATTTTTGTTTTGTGGTTTTTTTTTATGTTTAAAAAAATTCAAAAAAAGAATGGGTTGCCTCCCATTGAGCGCTAGGTTTAATGTCTCCAGCCAGACATTACCTTTGATTAATCAGGTGGTCTCCCAATATTCGTTGAGGAATCACCTGTCTTTTTCTTCCTTCTTCTTCTTTTCCGATGCTTAATTACCTATTTTTCATCTTTTAAAGCATCGGTTAATTTAAAACAATTTAATTGATTGGGAAGAGATATACCTGGTTCGGTTGAGGGATAAACTTTTTCCTCATTACTTATTCTTAGGTGTTCATGAGCACTGAAGCTTACCTCTTCTTCATAAACTTTGACTGCAACCGTACTTAGATCAATATCTACTCTGATCCTTGCAGTCTTCATGTAAGGTCTTCCTAGGATCAGGGGGATCTCAGTATCCTCCTTCATATCCAGTACCATAAAGTCAACCTTGAAGTGGTACTTGTCAACCTTTACCAACACATCTTCCACAATCCCAAAAGGCTTTTTGACAGAGCGATCTGCAAACTGTAATTCTGTCTTTGCGTCTTTTAGCTCATATTCACCAATGCGCTTTATTAAATCTAAGGGCATCAAGTTAATGTTAGCCCCTAAATCTAATAACGCATTCCTGAAGTTGATATTTCCGATTGTCACAGGAATGGTGAAACTCCCCGGATCTTTACATTTTTTCGGGGTTATACAGTTTGTTTCTTGCTCTGTATCTATTTGCACATTTTTTTCTTTTTTGTTTTTTTCATTTTTTTCTATTTTTCACTTTCTTTCTCTTCTTCTTCTTTCTTTTTCTCACTCTTTTCTTTACAATCAATTTTTACAACATCAAAAGAAATAGCATTACATTGTTCCCTTGGGTTTTGGGTGTTTGCAGAAAACCCAGAACTCTTTAATTCGGCTATCTCTTTTGCAAGCTGACCCATTTGTATGTCTGATGCTTTTCGGGCAGCTTCATTTGTCTCCACAAACTGCAATAACTGTTGAATAGATTCCTCTATTCTTGTCAATCTTGCATTGTCAGTTTGTTGTTGCTTGAATTGATTGTTAGGAGGTCTGTTGGAAGGTCCAGTGTCCTGTCTCCAGCCAATATTCTGATTTTGCCAACCCTGCAGGTAATTGTTAGGAAAAGAATTTCCATGATTAAAAGGAAAATTACCTAAGGGTGCTCTTTGATGGTTCATGAAATTGGCTTGCTCTTGCTCATTTCCACAGTAACCACATGGTTGTTCTCCCATGCAGTGCATACATGTTTTAAGTTGAGCAGGGGGTGGTGATGCTACTTGAGCAATTTGGAGTTTTTCCAATTGCTTGCTCATAACTTCAATTTGTTAGGTCAGTAATTTTTGTTGAGCCAACACTGCATCATTTACTCCCAATTCGAGCATTCCTGGCTTCCTTTGTATATTACCTCTTTCATGCTTTGCTTGGCGGTCACTGATAGCCATTGATTCTAATATTTCTATGGCTTCCTCCACAGTCTTGTTCATTAAAGAACCACCTGCACAAGCATCTAACATCATCTTGAACTGAGGCAATAGACCATGGTAAACGATTCTTACCTTTTCGGCATCATTCAGGTTGTGGTTTGGACACTTTCTCAAAAGTGCCTTGAATCGTTCCCATGTCTCTCCTAGTGATTCATCATTATTTTGAGAAAAAGAATGTATGGCTGTCATTGCTTCAAAATATTTTGAAGGAGAATAAAATCTTTCTAAAAATTTTCTTTCAACATCGGACCAGTTTGCAAAACTACCCGGTGGACAAGATTTAAACCATTCTTTTGCTTTACCAATCAATGAAAAAGGAAAAAGTCTCATGTAAACAGACTCTTCTTGATTGGGTTCAAAACCAATTGTGCTGCATAACTCATAAAAAACAGTTAAATGTTCATATGCTTCTTCATGATTTAAACCAGCAAATTGGTTGTTTTGAATAATGTTTAAAGTGGCAGGTTTAATTTCCACTAGTAAAACTGGTCCTTGAAACATTCCCAAAACTCGGGGTGGGCCATTAATAGCAGCAAACTGTCCTAATGTTCTCCTTTCAGCAGCCATATTTGAATTTTCAAAAATTTTCGAAGTAGAAGAAGAATTAGTTTGTGTTTTAGATTTCAAAGACTTGATTTTCTTTACAAACTTTTCTATCTCAGGATCAAAATAAATTTTACCTGCGGTAGATCGAGTTTGCATACACAAACTAGACAAAGAAAGTTAGTGTAATAATGATAAGAAATAAATAATAAAAAAATTAACTAAGGTAAAAAAAAAATATATTTACCACGGTAATTAAAATTTTACTGTTTTACTGAAACAATTCAATCCCCAGCGACGGCGCCAGAAAACTTGTTAACCCGGCGATAGCATCTCAACAGTTCTTTTCCACCACCGGGTTTGTTAATTGGCAAGCGCACCAATCATTTGTAGTTTTCAAAATTTAGATATCGTTCCACTGGGATTGAAAGTCCAATAATAACAGTAATTTTCTATTTACTATGGTAAATGGGAAGGAAGTTATAAACAAAAGAATAATTTATATACAATTTATACAATATTCACAGGATAGCATGATTGAGTGGTTCATAAGATAAAAGAAAATAAAATCTATCTAAAAAAAATGAGTTACAATCTAGAATAGGTAAGATACTTGAGATAAACACAGATAAACAAATTATGTTGGAAATTGGATCCCTAATCTAGAATAACAATGAGGAACTCAAGACATGCATATTTAATCATCAAGTTTCATGTCATTGCAGCTTAAAATCATTATAACCGATCCCTCATGATATAAATTCTAAGAATTCACCGTAAAGTCCGATCCCTCGTGAGCTTTCTCAGTAAAAACTTGCATTAAGACCTGGCCTTATGGCAACAATGGTTAACAACCCCTATAGAATTGAGATACCAAGGGTATTCCAACTTTTTACTTTCGTCAAAACAAGTTTCAATACGACATGAACAATCATTCTCCCGTTTGACATTCATACTAATAAAACAAGTTTCAATACACATGAAAATCATTCTCCCGTTTGACGTTCATATTAATAAAAGGTTAAAATACTAACATGGACTTGAATCATAAACATGCAGAGGTCGAATTCACAACATTATACTCAATAGATTAGTTCACCAATTCCAACATAAACAAATTAGTTACACATGGTGAAAGTAGAAACAACACTTACAGATTTTGACATTACGAAGACGATGGGAACTTCACGATACAATGATCACAATACACCGAAACACACTCAAGTATCTAGAAAACTATTTTAGAACTACAACTCACAAAAGAAATACTCAAAGTCGAGCACAAGAGAGAAAAGAAATGCTATGGAATGGAATGGGATGGGATGATTTGAATGGTGTTGGATGGCCCTATTTATAGGGCTGAGCAAGGGTGCTGACGCTATGCATCCCTGTGACGCTACGCGTCACACCCCTGACTCAGCCTCCATTAAACACTTGATAATGGCCACTTCAAATTATTAAATTTGATCATGCTTGGCCATATGGACATGTCTCCACCGATTTTTGGCCTTTCATGGTGAGTGGGATGGCCCTTGTGGCTGAGTGGAGTGCCCATTATTGGGTCCAAGTGGAGTGGTTGGTCAAAGTGGAGGTGGAGACCACGCAGCACTGACGCTACGCGTGGCTGTGATGCGTAGACGCGTGGGGTGAGGCTACGCGTCAGCTCCTCTAGTGTAATTTTCTCTTGATTTCTTAACTTTTTCACTGCAAAACTAGAGAAAATTGATCAAGGGCAGATTATTTCCAACAACATCCATTTATTGAATTTAAATCCTAATTTTCTAACAAATTAAACTAATTTTTATAATTTTTATGAAATTTTTATTCAAGCTTTTATTGAAAATTTGAGGACTAACACCTATCAATCTTGGTAATTCTTTTCCTAACAATTACCTACAGGGTTGGCAGAATCAGAACTTTGGCTGGAAACAAGATGTTGGACCTTCCAACAAACCTTCTAACAATCAATTCAAACAACAACAACCACAATCTGATCAAATAGCAAGGCTAACTAGGATAGATGAATCTATCCAACAATTGCTACAATATATGCAAACAAATGAAACTGCACGTAAAGCGTTAGATATGCAATTGGGACAGTTAGCAAAGGAAGTAGCCAACATGAAAAGCTCTGGTTTTTCTACAAATACTCAAAATCTAAGAGAGCAATGTAAGGCTATTTTTACAAGAAATGGTAAAGTTATAGGAAATGATTGTAAAGAAAATGAAAAAGAAAAAGAAAAAGAAAAAGAAAAAAATGACAAAGAAGAAGAAGAAAAGAAAGAAAAACATGTTGATGAAATAACAAATGATGAAAAAGAAAAACAAAAAAATCAGTATTTGGGTTAGACACCTCCAGTCAAGGATATACCTTATCCACATGCACCATCAAAAAAGGATAAGGAAAAAGAATACAAAGGATTCCTTGAAATTTTCAAGCAGTTACACATAAATATCCCATTTTCTGAGGCATTGGAATAGATGCCAACTTATGCAAAGTTTATGAAAGAATTGCTTACCAAAAAGAGGAGGTATAATGAGGAAATTGTTGAACTTGAAACAGGTTGCAGTGCTATTTTACAATACAACATGCCAGAAAAGTTGAAAGACCCCAAAAGTTTCACCATTCCCGTATCCATTGGAGGTTTAAATATTGGGAAGGCCTTGTTAGACTTAGGGGCTAGCATTAATCTAATGCCTCTAAGCATGATGAAGCGTATTGGTGATCTCGATCCACAGAGAATGAAAGTAACTCTGCAATTGGCTGATAGATCAATCAAGAGACCCTATGGTATTGTGGAAGATGTACTTGTAAAAGTTGACAAGTTCTACTTCCCCGTTGACTTTGTGGTTTTAGACATGGAAGAGGATACTAAAGTCTCCCTGATCCTGGGAAGACCATTTATGAAGACTGCTAGGGTGCTTATTGATGTAGATAATGGAAAACTGGCAACAAAAGTACATGATGAGGAGGTGAACTTTGATGTTTTCAAAGCCATGAAATATCCCAACTCAAAACAAGACTGTTTCAAAGTAGATGTTCTTGATGAAGTCTGCCTTTGCATATCCAAAGGTATGTCAATTTCTGACCCTCTAAATAAGTTATTGACTGACTCTATGGAACGTTTGAGTGAAGAAGAGGAGAGACAGATGGACAGGTATCTTGAAGACCTTGATCAAGGGAAAGAAATTTCCCCTGAATCAAGAAAAATTGAAGAGATCCAAGAAGTACCTATTGAAGAAATCTAGAGACCTGAACTGAAAGTGCTACCTTCTAATCTAAAGTACATCTTTTTGAAAGAAGGTAATCTAAAACCAGTAATTATTAGTAATTTGTTAAGTGAAACAGAAGAAGAAAAACTGGTAGAAGTGCTGAAAAGAAATCAAGAAGCAATCAGATGGACACTTGAAGATCTGAAAGGTATAAGTCCGTCATACTGCATGCATAAGATTTTGTTGGAAGATGATTTTAAACTTGTTGCTCAACCTCAAAGGCGCCTCAATCCAACCATGAAAGAGGTAACCAAAAAGGAGGTTTTGAAATTATTAAAAGCAGGTATTATCTATCCCATTTCTGATAATGCATAGGTAAGTCCTATACAAGTTGTTCCAAAAAAGGGTGGTATGACAGTAATTGTTAATGATAAAAATGAATTAATCGCAACAAGAACTGTCACCAGTTGGAGAATATGTATTGATCATAGAAAATTAAATCAATCAACAAGAAAAGATCATTTTCCACTCCCTTTTATGGATCAAATGCTTGAAAGATTATCTGGACATGCTTACTATTGTTTTCTTGATGGATACTCTGGATATAATCAAATTACTGTTGACCCTCTTGATCAAGAAAAGACTACTTTACAATTTCCTTTTGGCATATTTGCTTAAAGAAAGATGCCATTCAGATTGTGTAATGAACCTTGTGAACACCTCTTTTGGTCCGGTCCAAGTGAAATGAATCTTTTTATGCTGAATTCTAATTCAGAATGACCAGAATGGCTCTAAAATAATCAGAACCGAGCAAAATAACTCAGAATGAAGCTTTTCCAAGTGAAATACAGCCCTGTGGGAGGCAAATCCGATTGGAATGACTAAAAAATGATCACATCTGAACAGGACGACTCAAGTTAAAGCATTTCCGAGTGAAATACAGCCCTGGTAGGGATAAATCCGAGTGAAAAAACTCAAAAATAGTCAAATCCAAGTCAAAATGAAGCATTTCTGAGTGGAATGACTCAAAATTAATGAAATCTGAGTGGAATCACTCAGAATGAGTCATTTTCGAATGAAATGCTCCCTGCTGAAGTCAAATCCGAGTGGAATATGCTCCTGTTGGATCAAATCCGAGTGAAATCACTCAGAATGAGTTAAATCCGAGTGATATTACTCTGAATGGAGAAAATCCGAGTGAAACTACTCAGTTTTGGGCATGTCCGAGTGGAGTATGACCTGTTGGGTGGGAAATCCGAATAATGACTCAACAATGGACCAATCCGAGTGGAGTATGACCTGTTGAATTCAAATCTGAGTGAAATGACTCAGACTAGATGTAAATCCGAGTGGATAATTCCCTTTCAGATGCATTCCGAGTGGAGTATGCCAGTTTACAAGCCCTGATTGCAAAAAATGTCAATTCCGAGTGAAAGGAATGCTGATTGAAGAAAATCCGAGTGAAAGTGACCAAGTTCCATTCGGATTAAGAGCTCACAAGGTCAGTTCCGAGTGAAACCTTCAAGCAGTTAACTTTTGGGTCACTATTGAAGACATTCCGAGTGAACATTCCAAGCAAAGACAAGATCCGAGTAGCACGCCTCCGATTGAAGTGATTCCGAGTGAAACACTGATTCAATCATTTCTGAATCACCTTTTAATTGGTTCCTGAGTAAAATACTATTCAAACAATTCTGAGTAAAGTTTCCACCCGTTTCCGAGTGAAACCATTGTGAAGAGGATTCCCGAGCGAATGTTCCGAGTGACCTTCCCCCATTCCCGAGTGAGCCAGCCTTTTCCCAGTTCCGAGCCCCTTTTTCACTCGATTTCCGAGTAACTTTCCCCCATTCCCGAGTCATCTTTCTCCCAATTCCCGAGTCATCTTTCCACCATACTTCAAACCTTCACACTTCACATATTCCAGTCGGATCCGAGTCATTTGTCACTCGGATTGTGGAGAGTAGATGAAGTCCGAGTCAGTTTTCACTCGGTTCTGACTCAATCCAATTGCACAACACCAACATGATTTTTCCAGTCGAATTTTTCCCCCTTTCCCACTCAGAATTGACTGAGAGGGTGATCCGAGTCATTTACACTCGGATTTCCAACATTTACACTCGGAATTCAACATTCTTACTCGGATTTCCAATATTTTCACTCAGATTTCCATAATTCTCACTCGGAATTCTTCCATTCTCACTCGGATTCCCACCAGGACCCCCTGTTAGCCCGTGCTGACTTGGATTCCACCACCCAAGTGGATCCAGGAATCCTGGGGGTGGCAGACAAGTGGCAAACAGGGTTGGAAGTGAGGGGAATTAAAAATTCCCACCCAGCCGTTGTCTCCCACTTCACTCTGAGTGGAGGCCTGAGCTGGCATTCCACTCGGAAGTGGAAGCCTGAGCTGGCCTTCCACTCAGACCAGCCTATAAATAGGTAAGGAGCTGAAGCTTTCAGCCCTTACACACACCTTACAGACTTACACACACACCTTACGGAGACTTACACACACAGATACGCATCCAGCACCCTCCTTCCTCTCTTCATCAGCCAGCCGTTGTCTCCAACAGCCACGCCGTCCTCTCCCCTCAACACAACACCGCCCAACACTTCATTCCTCTCAGCCAACACCGCCCAGCCAACCGTCCTCTCCAAAACCGACCTCCTCATCCCTTCACCTACACACCGTCCCAATTCCTCTCACAACACCGTCCTCTCCCCTCAAGTACACCAAATCCAACCTCCTCACTCCACTCAACTCCAATACCGTCTCTCTTCTCGCTGTCTCACTCGGTAAATCACTTCTCACTCGGTAAGCTCACTGTCTCACTCGGTTTCTGCTATTTCCACTCGGTTTCCTCATTTTCACTCGGTTTTTCCTTGTCCTCACTCGGTTTTCTGCTTTCATCACTCGGTTTTACCATTTTCACTCGGTTTTTCCTCTTTCTCACTCGGTTTCTGCTATTTTTACTCGGTTTTTGCCATTTTCACTCGGTTTTTCACTTCTCCCACTCGGTTTTCACTCATTTTTCCTCTATTTTCAGAATTTATTGTTTCCCTTTCTCTTTTGTAGCTTCTACTACGTTTTTCCTTTCGTTCCATAGTAAAATATAATAAAGAGAAATAAATGCTTCCTATGTTTTCTTTCAAATCTAAATAAAAATCAATAAAAAGAAACAAATCATTTTTAAACAATGTGTCGTACGGGAGCACTCCCGTCTACACAACCTCTTTAGGATTCGTACACGTGCGAAGAACTTCGCCTTGTACGAGTTCCCCACCTCAGTGACATCCATCATCATCTCCCAAGTCTTTTCCTAAAAGAACAACACTCAGAACTACGTAACCCTGATTTCTTGATAATTCAAGAATACGTAGGAGCAGGACTTTAACTCCTGTCGGGCCCATCTTTCTTATTTCTTTTTGCTGATTTATTTCCTTACTTCCACGTTTCTTTCATAAATGTTCTTTTTTTGGTTACTTCCGTGAAAATCAATTTAGACGTGACGTCTTGTTGGTTTCCCCTAGTTTTTGCTTAAGCCTCGCCATAATTCATAGGGGAGGGATACTTAGGACGAGACGTCCCGCTTATCTCTTTCCTATCCCTACTTTTTTTATTTCGAGGATGTATAATTTAGGCGTGACGCCTTATTAGCATTCTTTTCCCCTCTCTGTCTCATATCGAAGTCGAGTTTAATTCAGATGAAACGTCCCATTGACCTCGCTTTGACATTCTATGTTTGTACAGTTCTCTCACTCCATTCTGTCGTTTTTAAAATAAAAAAATACAACAATGAAAGGGAAGAAATAAACCATCTTTTGTAAGGCTATTTATGTTGCGCATTTTCAATCTTGGTACTATTTTTGACAGGCGATGTAGGGTGCTAATACCTTCCCTACTCGTAACCGACTCCCGAACTTGAATCTCAATTTTTTTAACCAGTGCTTTACTGAACCTAGTTTTTTCCAATGTTTTTCCTATGGATAAAAATGTTGGTGGCGACTCCCTGTTTTATTCCACCCCTCATCCTTTCTCTCTCGCCGCGCCGTCGCGATTTAGGTTACGACAGATGGCGACTCCGCTGGGGAAGCTTAAGAGAGTCAGGCCAGTTTGGTTAAAAGCGCGTTTTTTATATAGCCTTTGTTTAGCTTGGATTTCTTCCCCTTGTTTTTTTATTTTCTGTTAATTGTTGTGAATGTTCGTTATTATTTGCATCTTGATATTCGTTTTATTATCCGTGTTCTGTATGATTGTTGAACCCTAGGGTAGAGGACTATGTTACTTTTCTACAATCATTGAACCCTAGGATAGATGACTTTGTATATTTTGTTCTGTGTTTGTTCTCTGTGGAGAATGGTGTAAGGTAAAAAGGTATTGAATGCCCTTTCACACACTACACTCACAAATTACTCGCACACACTTATGAGTGGCGCCCTATACCCGGGCCCCAAATGAAACTTAAGTTAGGAGGGGTTGGTATACGGAATCGTATGGGATGTACTTCCTATCCGGTGATCGTGAGAACCCCAACTAGAGTTCGACCTCTTGTGACATACGCACCTAGTGGTTCCCCACTGTTGCGTCCCTGTCATGGGTAGGATCTTGGCTCTGGTAACCTTCTAGAAGTCTAGTATAAGCCACCTGGTGTGAAGAGTCACTTTTAGACAAGCCCTAAGGTCCAGAGAAAACCTTCAACAAAACCTGACTTAGGCCACGAAAGGGCAAAACTTTACTTTACCTTATGTCATTTTCACTTTTCTGTTATTAAAAAGGGATTATCTATCATCCAAAGATTCGCTTAGTCTTGGAAAATTTTTTGGAACTCACAAGCATTCTTCGGGTGAATAGATGATCCTCTCTTTTTTGTCATGTATCTCTGAGTCTGAAGTCATAGGTTCTCCTAATCGTCAAAGGAAAAATCCAAAAAATTATACTTCATTTCCCTCTGGTTGAAGTGGCAATGACGATTGGGAAAACCTACGACTTTTGAGCTCGCATAACTGATTCCATTCTTTGTCTTGATATTCGCAGGGGACGATTTCGAATTTGTCGGTATTTCTAAGACAGTATGGAAATTAACATGGGACACAGTAATTGTGATATAAGGGTGACTGAATTAAAGAAGATATTGCACCTCAAGGCTAGGAAGGTCAATACTGACAGTTTACAAGCACTAGGGAAAAAACTGAGCTTGACACAAAAGATGACTTTCGCAAGGAAGTATGGGAAGATCCTGAAACTCTTGGAGGTAGACATCCAAACAGAAGCCATCATAGCTTTGGCACAATTCTATGACCCACCTCTCCGTTGTTTCACTTTCCAAGACTTTCAACTGGCACCATCTTTAGAAGAATTTGAACAAATATTGGGTATGCCAATGGAGGGACAGATTCCTTATCGCCATTTGGACCATCATGCGTCAATCATTTCTGTCGCTCGTATTTTGAAGGTCCATCCTGAAGTGTTAAGAGGAGTACAAATGAACAGAAACCAGATTCCCGGATTTACTAGGGAATTTCTGGAGAAGCACATGCATGTCCTGGCAGAAAGGGAAGAATGGGAAGCTTTCATTGATACCTTGGCTCTCACTATTTACGGAGTTGTCTAATTCCCTAACTTAAACAACTACGTAGATTATGATGCTATAGGTGTCTTCACCGCTCGCAAGCACAGAATGGAAAATCCCGTCACAGCAGTGTTGGCCAATGTCTATTGCACCTTGGATTTATGCCATACCCAAGGAGGAAAGAGGATTATTTGTTGTTTGCCTGTTCTATATGTGTGGCTCACATCCCACGCTTTTCATCAACTATGCAAAGCCGAGTGTCCCATCTCTGATTTGAAATTGTGTTAGCTGACAACTAAGAATGGGCGTGAATGGGCTAATCACCTTGTAGGCCTTACAGCAGAAAAGGTGAGATGGTGTCCTCAGTGGCTAGAAGTTGAGTCCATCATTTATAGCTGTGGAGGATATCTAAATGTTCCTCTAATGGGGACACAAGGCTGCATCAATTATAATCCTGTTATTGCTAAGCAGCAGTTGGCTTATCCTCTACTTGGGCCGCCGGACGAAGCACTACTTACTCCTTTCGTTCTGTACTATGCGAATGGGAATTACACCTCCACTATTCGGGACATAGCCAATGCCTGGTAGAAGGTCCATAGGATGGGCAAAGAACTGGGAGCACGAAGCCACGCTGTGAGAGTTGAATACTTAGATTGGGTGGTGAACAGAGTCTCCATCGTGAAATTGCCTTTCAAGAGCCCTTCATACCAACCCGAGGACACAGTTCCTCCGCCGTGCATTGTGGAGGACAAGGTTACCATATCGCTGAAAGCCCAAGTAGAAGAGCTAAAGGCAAGGAATCAAAAACTGGAAGAAGATCTCTTGAAATGCCAACAAGAATGCGCCTTCCATAGGAAAGAGAACTCCGAAGGAAGACATGCTATGGAAGAAATGCGGAAAAAGAGAAAGATTGACGAAGATTACAGAATAAAACAAGATCAATACCTTCGGGCGGCCAATTCGCAACTAAAGATGAAGGGTCAGCAGAGTGATGCTGTATTGGCCGAAAAACAAATTTTAAAAGACATGCTGGTACAATCCAAGGAGAAGGGAAAGGAGGCTTTGATGCAAAAAGAAATGCTACAAACCCAAGTCCATAAATTGGAGCAACAGCTTGATGAAACGATGAGAACTTATGAGCAAGAAATACATGCTGAACAGAAGAAAACCCTTGACGTCGAACGCCGCTGCCAAGAAGCCACACGAGCTTTGGGGACAGAGTTAGCTCAACGGGATGAAGTCATTCATTTATGGATGGACCGTTTTGCCAAGTTGGCATACCTATCCAATGGAATCTTGGAAGATTTTCCCTCAATGTTAAAGCAGGCCGAAGGCATGGTCAATCCCCTATCCACCCCAAAGGAGATATCATCATTTTTGAACTATTGTCAAGAAAGACTTTGCAAAATGAAAGTCATGATTGCCCAAGCTAGGAATGGCTGAATATTGTAACCGTATCTTTCAAGTAACATTGTACCTTTACAGATGAATGGGATGATGAATTAATGTGCCTTCACAGTTTGTCTCATGTTAATTTCCAATATACTGTTACACTAAGTACTTTTGAACACGACGTTCTGGGGAAAGGTCAAGGAATACGTGGCAAATTCGGAATCGTATCCCGTGAATGCCCATTTATTTTTTTTATTCTTCTTTTAGCTTCTTTAACTGTTCCCTCTATTTTTCTAACCATTTGTCGTGATTCCTTAGACGCTACGGGTAAGCATCCCTACGCGACCAGGCTCAGAAAGAAACTCATGGCCGAAATAGAGCAAGAGAATGAAAACCTGCGAGCTGAGGTTAATCAATTGAAAGAACAAATGGCTGAAATGGCCAAGATGTTTGAAAGAAGGATCGCAGAAAGGGATTCTTTAGCAGAAGTTGAAAATGCTAGGCAGCAATCTCCCGTTCTCCAACACGCTCAAGGTCATGCTGGGGAACCAAGCTCAAATCCTGCAGGGCCTACTGTTACCGTTCGCCTTAGTAAGTCGAACCCTGCTCACGTTCAACAACACTCTTTTGTTGATAAAGAAGGGAATGTTGTACCCTTCCCACAGTATGGGTTACCCCCAGGCTATTTCCCACCACTCCAAGAAGAGCCAGATTATCAGGAAACAATCCTTCACGCGGCTCAACCGAACATCCCACCTGTCTGAAATCCTCAAGCGATTCCGGTCCATACACAGGCTGAACAACCACAAGCTGCCCAAGCCACAGCTGGACACCAAGCCTCAATTCTGAATGAGAGCCCGGCACATGTTGACCGACCAGTCAAGAGTGCTAGTCACTATGTCGTCACAGGACCAAGTACTGCCACTGCTGCTACCCAGGAAGGAAGATTAGAGTTCTTGGAAAGGCGATTAAGGGAAATGGATGGGAGGAATCGATTTGGATTAGGCAGTGCTGCACAACTCTGCCTAATTCCTGACGTTGTTATTCCTCCCAAATTCAAAACACCTGAATTTGATAAGTATCGGGGGCTGACATGTCCGAGAAACCATCTTACCATGTACTGCCGGAAGATGGCTTCGCATGCTTCCAACGACTCTCTGCTCATCCATTGTTTTCAAGATAGTTTGGCTGGAGCGCCTCTAACCTGGTATAACCATCTTGAACGTTCTCGTATACGCTGTTGGGAGGATCTAGCAGATGCTTTCATGCAGCAGTATAAGTACAATTTGGACATGGCGCCGGATAGAGTACAATTGCAGAACATGTCCAAGAAAGACAACGAGATATTCAAAGAATACGCCCAACGGTGGCGCGAAGTAGCAGCGCAAGTTGACCCACCTTTGTCTGAGAAAGAGGTGATCTTGACATTTATTGACACACTCCAATCGCCATTCTATGACAAGATGATCGGAAGTATTTCCTCCCATTTCTCCGATATCGTCACTATCAGAGAAAGAATAGAAAATGGCCTCCGGACAGGGAAGATCGCCCGAGGCCCAGCTGGGGTTAATGCAGCAAGAAGACCCTCCCATGTGGAAGGAAAAAGAAGAGAGGGAAAGACTAATCTGATCTCCCATAATCAGGGAAGAAACCAGCCGAGGCCACCCACCCCGGTCGCCTTTCCATCAACCTATCATAATACACCACATCCATATGTGGCCGCCGTTCAAACACCACATCCACCACATTTCCGCCCACCTGTCATGCGACCGCCTGCACCACTACAGGCACCATATCAACCACCACAAGCTCCGTACCAGCAGCCACAAATGAACCCGCCGAATCCAAATCAGAGAAGGCAAAACAACGACCGTGCCCCACCGCAATTTGATCCAATTCCCATCACTTACACAAAGCTTCTCCCTTACCTCATCGAAAACACGATGGTAGTACCCTGCCCTCTAAAGCCACTTCAGCCGCCATATCCTAAAGGGTATGACCCGAACGCACGGTGTGATTACCACGCCGGTGCACCGGGACATTCTACTGAGAACTGCTTAGCACTGAAATTTAAGGTAAGGGACCTCATTCGGGCTGACTGGATAAGCTTCAAAGAAGGGAGCCCAAGCGTGACAACTAATCCCCTTCCAAACCATAAAGGATCGGATGTCAACGCTATAGAAGGGGATGAAGAATGCATTTCCAAAGTAGAAGACATCCAGATGCCTTTGGAAACAATACACTCCCATATGCTGAAGATGGGATTAATAGAAGGGTCGTGGGGTAAAGAGCATAATGACCTCCAGTCCGTAAAACGAAGGGACTTCCAGGAAACCCTTCAAAGACTCATGAATGCTCGAGTCGTAGAGGTCTATAGGCACCGTGAAGGACAAATAAATGTGGTACAGGAATAGGGTAAGGCACGAGTTCCGAAACCCCTAGTCGTATACTATAACAAGGATACGCCAGCAGCTTCGGCTCCTGCCAAGACTGTCTTCACAGTAAGGGCACCAACCCCTTTCCCCTTCCAAAGTTCCCACGCTGTGCCATGGAGGTACAATACAGATGTGGTCGTCACCAATCCAGAGGCGGTCAACTCCATACTATCCTCCTCTATTACAAATATAACCGGAGTGGGAAGAATGACACAGAGTGGAAGGATATATACACCACCTGAGCCCAAGCAAGGCAAGACTATCGGAGAAGGAAAAACTGGAAAAGAAGTAGCCTCTGGCGAAACAAAGGGGGCTGTGACTGAAGAGGAAGCCTAGGAATTCCTGAAGTTTATTCGCCATAGTGACTACCAGGTGTTGGACCAATTGAACCACACCCCTGTGAAAATTTCCCTGTTGTCTTTGCTAATGAGTTCTGAACCACATCGAAACTCGTTGATGAAGGTGTTGAGCGAGGTGCACGTGAAGCATGATTTACCCGTCGAACAATTTGGGGGCATAGTAGGGCAGATCGTTGCCAATAATTACTTGACCTTCACAGATGAGGAAGTACCTATCGAAGGAAGGGGGCACAACAAAGCCCTCCATATTTTTGTGAAATGTCGGGATTATATCCTGGCAAAAGTACTTGTGGATAATGGATCTTCTCTAAACGTCATGCCAAAATCCACGTTGGCAAAATTGCCTTTCGACGGAACATACATGAGGCCTAGCTCTATGGTTGTGCGGGCTTTTGATGGGACACGTAGGGAAGTCATTGGAGAAATTGAATTGCCCATACAAGTCGGGCCCTGTACTTTCCAGATACTCTTCCAAGTAATGGATATTGCGCCCGCCTACAGCTGTTTACTAGGGCGACCATGGATCCATTCGGCAGGGGTGGTCCCCTCCACGCTGCACCAAAGACTAAAATTCATCATCGACAACAAGTTGGTGACTGTTTCTGGGGAAGAGGACCTTTTGGTCAGCAAACCCATATCCACTCCGTACATCGAGGCCGCCGAGGAAGCCCTCGAAACATCCTTCCAAGCCTTGGAGATTGCCAATGCAACAAGCATTGTGAAGATGTCTTTCCCCAACGTACCTCTAATGGTGACGCTGAACATGTTGCGGAAAGGGTACCAACCTGGAAAAGGATTGGGGCGGGATTTAGAAGGCAGAACCCAACCGGTGACTCTCCCAGAAAATAAAAACAGATATGGTTTGGGATATAAGCCCACTATGACGGATAAGAAAAGGGTTGAAGAGGAAAAGAAGGGGAGGAGGACTGCTCGCCTTACTGGTCAAGAGATCAACACTGCAAGAATCCCTATCTGCGATCTTTATCAGAGCTTTAAGAGCGCCGGAGTGATATATCCGGATCAAGTTGCCATGGTGGAGAATGAGCCTGACCTCAATGTGGAGCTGGTTTATGCTTGCCATCCAGATCAAGAGCTGAGCAATTAGGAAATCATGGAGTTCCCTACAACCATTAACATTTTATCAGAGTAATCACTGTATTTCATAATTTGGTGGTCCCCTTGCTATGCCCAAGGCTCCGGGACCCATTTTGTAATAAGGGCAAAACTTGTTTATTTTATTTTTGAAAATCAATGGACACATTTTTATTCCCCATCACCTCATCTTTGTGTATTCTCTGTTTCTTAAACCTTTCACTTGTTTGCTTCTCTTTTCACTTTATAATATAACCCGAATGCAGATCCAAAAATGATTTCCCTGAGAACGATGAAAACCTGGATTTATTTCATGACCCTGTTTATCCAAACGATTACGTCTACGAGGAAAGTGAGGAAGACTTTGGACCCTCATCTGAATTGACGAGATTATTGGAACAAGAGGATAAGGAGATCCGCCCACATCGGGAGGAAATTAAAATCATCAACCTTGGAGGTGAAGGAGAAGATAAAATGATCAAGATAGGCACCTGCCTGAGTAAAAACCAGCAAGATGAATTGATTGAACTGCTACTGGAATTTCGGGATGTGTTCGCTTGGTCATATCAAGATATACCAGGGTTGGATAACAGCATAGTGGAACATAGATTGCCTCTGAAACCAGAGTGTCCACCAATTAAGCAAAAGCTACGAAGAATGAAACCGGAAATGCTTCTCAAGATCAAGGAAGAGGTCAAAAAACAATTCGAAGCCGGTTTCTTGGCCGTAGCCAAATATCCACAATGGGTAGCCAACATAGTCCCGGTCCCAAAGAAGGATGGAAAAGTGCGGATGTGTGTGGACTATCGAGATCTAAACAGGGCCAGCCCTAAAGACGATTTTCCTCTTCCACATATTGACATGTTGGTTGATAACACAGCCCAGCACTCCATTTTCTCTTTCATGGATGGTTTCTCCGGGTACAATCAGATTAAAATGGTACCCGAAGACATGGAAAAAACCACGTTCGTTACTTTGTGGGGTACTTTCTGTTACAAAGTAATGTCCTTTGGTTTGAAGAACGCAGGGGCAACTTATCAGAGAGCAATGGTCACTTTATTCCACGATATGATGCACAAGGAAATAGAGGTCTATGTGGATGACATCATTGCAAAATCCAGAACCGAGGAAGATCATGTCTGCGACTTGAGGAAATTGTTTGAACGGTTGAGAAGGTTTAAGCTTAGATTGAATCCTACCAAGTGCACGTTTGGCGCAAGGTCAGGCAAACTGTTGGGTTTCATTGTAAGCAAGAAAGGAATTGAAGTGGATCCCGACAAGGTCAGGGCAATCCTAGAAATGCCACCTCCTTGCACAGAAAAAGAAGTCAGGGGGTTCTTAGGAAGATTAAACTACATCGCTCGATTTATCTCACAATTGACATCGACCTGCGAGCCGATCTTCAAGTTACTCCGTAAGAACCAACCGAGGCAATGGAATGAGGACTGCCAAACAGCTTTTGAGAAGATTAAGTAGTACTTGAAAGAACCACCAATATTGGTACCACCAACCCCTGGGAGACCACTGATTTTATACATGACGGTACTGGATGAGTCCATGGGCTGCGTATTGGGTCAGCACGATGAAACAGGAAAGAAAGAACATGCCATATATTACCTAAGCAAAAAGTTCACTGATTGTGAAATGCGATACTCGCATTAGAACGAACTTGTTGCGTGTTAGCATGGGCTGCGAAGCGTTTAAGGCAATACATGTTAAGTCACACTACCTGGCTAGTCTCTAAGATGGATCCTATCAAGTACATCTTTGAGAAGCCAGCCCTGACCGGAAGGATTGCTCGATGGCAAGTGCTGCTAACTGAGTACGACATAACATATGTCACTCAGAAAGCCATAAAAGGGAGCGCTTTGGCTGACTACCTAGCCCATCAACCCATAAGTGATTACCAACCAATACTGTTCGACTTCCCAGACGAGGATATTTTAGCATTGTCCGACGAAGAAGAAGGCGGTAACAAGGACAAATGGATTTTAAGATTCGATGGAGCTTCTAATGCTTTGGGACATGGAATCGGAGCCATTTTGATTTCACCAAAGAAAGAGTTCATACCTGTCTGTGCCAGGCTATGTTTCGATTGTACCAACAATGTCGCTGAATATGAGGCGTGCTCCTTAGGGATCCAAGCGGCATTGGATATGAAAGTAAGAACACTGGAAGTCTACGGAGACTCTGCTTTAGTCGTCCACCAGTTGAAAGGTGAGTGGGAAACCAGAGATAGCAAGCTTCTCCCCTATCACACCCACATTATGGAAATGATCAGAGATTTCGAAGAGATTTCTTTTCATCATGTTCCTCGGGAAGATAATCAAATGGCTGACACTTTGGCCACTCTTGCTTCAATGTTCAAAGTAAACAATGACTATGACGTACCCCTCATCGAGGTAGAAAGGCGTCACGAGCCCGCATACTGCCAAGTAGTCGAAGAACAGTCGGATGGAAAACCTTGGTATCATGACATTAAGAGGTATATCCAGAGGCAAGAATACCCTGACAATGCCACAGAAAATGACAAGAGAACCCTGCGACGGCTCGCCATGGGGTTTTTCTTAAATGGAGACGTGCTTTACAAAAGAAACTATGATTCTATCCTTCTTCGCTGTGTTGATACCGCTGAAGCAAATAGAATCATGAGGGATATCCACGAGGGATCTTTCGGAACTCACATCAATGGGCACGCCATGTCAAGGAAAATCTTAAGGGCTGGTTATTTTTGGATGACCATGGAAGCAGACTGCTTCGCCTATGCTCGGAGATGTCATAAGTACCAAATATATGCTGATCACATTCACGCCCCCCCGTCATCTCTAAATGTCTTGTCAGCACCATGGCCTTTTTCGATGTGGGGCATGGATGTCATTGGTCCCATTGAACCAAAGGCTTCAAACGGCCATCGTTTCATTTTGGTCGCCATTGATTACTTCACAAAATGGGTGGAAGCAGCTTCATATACTAATGTAACCAAAGGTGTTGTTGTTAAATTCGTCAAGCGTGAGATGATATGTCGGTACGGCCTACCGAGTCAAATCATCACAGACAATGGTACAAACCTGAACAACAAAATGATGAAGGAGCTTTGTGAGAGCTTTAAGATCTCCCACCATAATTCTTCTCCATATCGCCCAAAAATGAATGGGGCAGTCGAGGCAGCGAACAAGAATATCAAGAAGATAATACAGAAAATGGTGATAACCTATAAAGACTGGAACGAAATGCTTCCTTTTCCTCTGCACGGTTATCGTACGTCAGTCCGGACCTCGACTGGGGCAACTCCATTCTCTTTAGTTTATGGCATGGAAGCAGTCCTGCCTTTTGAAGTGGAGATTCCTTCCCTCCGAGTAATCATGGAAGCCGAATTGGTTGAGGCCGAATGGATCCAGACTCGACATGACCAATTAAATCTGATTGATAGTAAGAGACTGACTGCCCTCTGCCATGGTCAGTTATATCAAAGACGTATGAAGCGAGCATTTGAAAAGAAAGTACGACCCCGACAGTTCCAAGAGGGAGACTTGGTGCTCAAGAAGGTTTTGTCAATGCATAAAGATCACCGAGGCAAATGGACTCCTAACTATGAAGGGCCGTATGTCGTGAAGAAAGCTTTTTCCGGAGGTGCTCTCATACTCACCAACATGGATGGGGAAGATCTACCAATGCCTATAAACGCGGATGCAGTGAGAAGATACTACGCGTAAAAAAAAAAAGAAAAAGAAAAAAAGAGAGGCTCGCTAGGTTGAAAACCTGAAAAGGCGACCTAGGCAAAAGTTAGAGCAATTGATGGGGTCGAAAATCCTAAGAAAGCGGCCCAGACAAATTCACACCCTATAGATTCAACAC
The DNA here is from genome assembly GCA_037962975.1 of Clitoria ternatea. Taxonomy (NCBI): domain Eukaryota; kingdom Viridiplantae; phylum Streptophyta; class Magnoliopsida; order Fabales; family Fabaceae; genus Clitoria; species Clitoria ternatea. The sequence continues at coordinate 169,565,223 of CM075671.1, forward strand.
TGTAATGCCAATTTTCCAAATCACAGACAGGGGGATGGGTCTAGAACATCGAAGCCATTGTCAAGTCACGCCCTCGAAAGCAAAATCAGAAGATAAACAAGAAATCATGGAAAAGACTAGAATTTTGTCGCTCTCAGGAAATCGATGGAGGATCTAAAAGGCCTTCCCTTCCATCCTTACCATCAATTCCTCACATCTCGTCATATTTTTGCATTATTATTGTCACCTGTACATATCTGTTGTTCATAAATAAAAAAATTTCCTTTCTTCTCACATGTGTTCATGACTAGAATGAATAAACAAGTTTTGCCTAAAAAGAATTTCTTAAAAGATGATTTTTGAGAAAAACGAAAACACAAAGTTATAGGGAACGAAGTGGACACCGTTGCCAGATCTTACCTCAAGCAAGCTCAACCAGCTCTGCGAAACAACCTCAATGAAGTCAGAAGTAATAATTATTTTGGCCATGAGTTACTTCAACGCCTGTCGCCAAGGGAGTCCGCCTGTAAGTTTTTAATTAGTTTTGTGTTTCTCTGTTAAAGGATGGCCGGAAACCATGATCCCCGAAATGTGTAGTTACCCAACTCTCTCCTTAGCAGACCTTCGACATGTCCGCAGTAAACCCCAAGTCCATTCTCTTTCACCCAAAGGGGCATTACCCTGAATCACCAAATTTTCTCCCCCAGTGGAACCATAATCGCCAAAAACTACACTTCCCAAATCCTTCCCCAGTGGGAGTACACTTCCTAGTCAACCCAAAACTGGGGCATCTCCCCTGATTCTTCTTTCATTCAAGGGGTAGTTCCCCAAGATTTCATCCAATCATGTCAAACTGGGGCATCTCCCCGGGTTTATTCTCTCATCCGAGGGACAGTTTTCCCCAAAGACTCATCCAATCATGTCAAACTGGGGCATCTCCCCGGGTTTATTCTCTCATCCGAGGGACAGTTTTCCCCAAAGACTCTTCCAATCATGTCAAACTGGGGCATCTCCCCGGGTTTATTCTCTTATTCAAGGGGCAGTTCCCCGAGATTTCATCCAATCATGTCAAACTGGGGCATATCCCTGGGTTTATTCTCTTATTCAAGGGGCAGTTCCCCAAGATTTCATCTAATCATGTCAAACTGGGGCATCTCCCCGGGTTTATTCTCTTATTCAAGGGGCAGTTCCCCAAGATTTCATCCAATCATGTTAAACTGGGGCATCTCCCCGGGTTTATTCTCTTATTCAAGGGGCAGTTCCCCGAGATTTCATCCAATCATGTCAAACTGGGGCATCTCCCCGGGTTTATTCTTTCATTCAAGGGGCAGTTCCCCAAGATTTAATCCACAGTCATGTCAAACTGGGGCATCTCCCCGGGTGTATTCTCTCAATCAAGGGGCAGTTCCCCAAGAACCCGCAGTCATGGCAACCGAGGGTCAACCCCAACCTTTATATTTCCTGCCAATAGTGAGTTAATTCGGACGAGACGTCCTGTTAGCTCCCTCAACCTTCACATTTCCTGTCAACAGTGAGCTAATTCGGACGAGACGTCCTGTTAGTTCCCCCAATCTTTATCTTCCTGTCGCCGATCAAATGGCACCTTTACTTTCCTGTCGCCGATCAAATGGCACCTTTACTTTCCTGTCGCCGATTAAATGGCACACCTTTACTTTCCTGTCGCAGATCAAATGGCACCTTTACTTTCCTGTCGCCGATCAAATGGCACCTTTACTTTCCTGTTGCCGATCAAATGGCACCCCTTTACTTTCCTGTCGCCGATCAAATGGCACCTTTACTTTCCTGTCGTCGAACAAATGGCATCCTTTTACCTTTCAGTCACCAAAGAAGGCACCCTTTTTCTCCCGGTCGCTGAATGAGGCACCCTTCTACTTCATGTCATTCAAAGGATAATTCCCAGTTAACCGCTTCTTGCTAAAAAAAAGAGCACTGCTTCACTTCTTTTTTCCAGATTTAAAAAAAAAAAAAAGAAAAAGAAGAAGAAGAGAAAAGTGAAACGGAAGAGGAAAATGCTCGTCTTTAAAGAAGAAAGGTCACACTGACTCGTGATTGCCCGCACCATCAGTCGCTATACCGATCAAGAAGTCCCACTTGGCCCCCTGCATCGGTGTTCATATCTTTACTTCCTTTTCACTTCAAAACACAGAAGCTTCGTGTTTCTTTTGTGAAAAAGAAGTAAAGAGGGGCATCTGTGAACACCTCTTTTGGTCCGGTCCAAGTGAAATGAATCTTTTTATGCTAAATTCTAATTCAGAATGACCAGAATGGCTCTAAAATAATCAGAACCGAGCAAAATAACTCAGAATGAAGCTTTTCCAAGTGAAATACAGCCCTGTGGGAGGCAAATCCAATTGGAATGACTAAAAAATGATCACATCTGAACAGGACGACTCAAGTTAAAGCATTTCCGAGTGAAATACAGCCCTGGTAGGGATAAATCCGAGTGAAAAAACTCAAAAATGGTCAAATCCGAGTCAAAATGAAGCATTTCTGAGTAGAATGACTCAAAATTAATGAAATCCGAGTGGAATCACTCAGAATGAGTCATTTCCGAATGAAATGCTCCCTGCTGAAGTCAAATCCAAGTGGAATATGCTCCTGTTGGATCAAATCCGAGTGAAATCACTCAGAATGAGTTAAATCCGAGTGATATTACTCTGAATGGAGAAAATCCGAGTGAAACTACTCAGTTTTGGGCATGTCCGAGTGGAGTATGACCTGTTGGGTGGGAAATCCGAATAATGACTCAACAATGGACCAATCCGAGTGGAGTATGACCTGTTGAATTCAAATCTGAGTGAAATGACTCAGACTAGATGTAAATCCGAGTGGATAATTCCCTTTCAGGTGCATTCCGAGTGGAGTATGCCAGTTTACAAGCCCTGATTGCAAAAAATGTCAATTCCGAGTGAAAGGAATGCTGATTGAAGAAAATCCGAGTGAAAGTGACCAAGTTTCATTCGGATTAAGAGCTCACAAGGTCAGTTCCGAGTGAAACCTTCAAGCAGTTAACTTTTGGGTCACTATTGAAGACATTCCGAGTGAACATTCCAAGCAAAGACAAGATCCGAGTAGCACGCCTCCGATTGAAGTGATTCCGAGTGAAACACTGATTCAATCATTTCTGAATCACCTTTTAATTGGTTCCTGAGTAAAATACTATTCAAACAATTCTGAGTAAAGTTTCCACCCGTTTTCGAGTGAAACCATTGTGAAGAGGATTCCCGAGCGAATGTTCCGAGTGACCTTCCCCCATTCCCGAGTGAGCCAGCCTTTTCCCAGTTCCGAGCCCCTTTTTCACTCGATTTCCGAGTAACTTTCCCCCATTCCCGAGTCATCTTTCTCCCAATTCCCGAGTCATCTTTCCACCATACTTCAAACCTTCACACTTCACATATTCCAGTCGGATCCGAGTCATTTATCACTCGGATTGTGGAGAGTAGATGAAGTCCGAGTCAGTTTTCACTCGGTTCTGACTCAATCCAATTGCACAACACCAACATGATTTTTCCAGTCGGATTTTTCCCCCTTTCCCACTTAGAATTGACTGAGAGGGTGATCCGAGTCATTTACACTCGGATTTCCAACATTTACACTCGGAATTCAACATTCTTACTCGGATTTCCAATATTTTCACTCGGATTTCCATAATTCTCACTCGGAATTCTTCCATTCTCACTCGGATTCCCACCAGGACCCCCTGTTAGCCCGTGCTGACTTGGATTCCACCACCCAAGTGGATCCAGGAATCCTGGGGGTGGCAGACAAGTGGCAAACAGGGTTGGAAGTGGGGGGAATTAAAAATTCCCACCCAGCTGTTGTCCCCCACTTCACTCTGAGTGAAGGCCTGAGCTGGCATTCCACTCGGAAGTAGAAGCCTGAGCTGGCCTTCCACTCAGACCAGCCTATAAATAGGCAAGGAGCTGAAGCTTTCAGCCCTTACACACACCTTACAGACTTACACACACACCTTACGGAGACTTACACACACAGATACGCATCCAACACCCTCCTTCCTCTCTTCATCAGCCAGCCGTTGTCTCCAACAGCCACGCCGTCCTCTCCCCTCAACACAACACCGCCCAATACTTCATTCCTCTCAGCCAACACCGCCCAGCCAACCGTCCTCTCCAAAACCGACCTCCTCATCCCTTCACCTACACACCGTCCCAATTCCTCTCACAACACCGTCCTCTCCCCTCAAGTACACCAAATCCAACCTCCTCACTCCACTCAACTCCAATACCGTCTCTCTTCTCGCTGTCTCACTCGGTAAATCACTTCTCACTCGGTAAGCTCACTGTCTCACTCGGTTTCTGCTATTTCCACTCGGTTTCCTCATTTTCACTCGGTTTTTCCTTGTCCTCACTCGGTTTTCTGCTTTCATCACTCGGTTTTACCATTTTCACTCGGTTTTTCCTCTTTCTCACTTGGTTTCTGCTATTTTTACTCGGTTTTTGCCATTTTCACTCGGTTTTTCACTTCTCCCACTCGGTTTTCACTCATTTTTCCTCTATTTTCAGAATTTATTGTTTCCCTTTCTCTTTTGTAGCTTCTACTACCTTTTTCCTTTCGTTCCATAGTAAAATATAATAAAGAGAAATAAATGCTTCCTATGTTTTCTTTCAAATCTAAATAAAAATCAATAAAAAGAAACAAATCATTTTTAAACAATGTGTCGTACGGGAGTACTCCCGTCTACACAACCTCTTTAGGATTCGTACACGTGCGAAGAACTTCGCCTTGTATGAGTTCCCCACCTCAGTGACATCCATCATCATCTCCCAAGTCTTTTCCTAAAAGAACAACACTCAGAACTACGTAACCCTGATTTCTTGATAATTCAAGAATACGTAGGAGCAGGACTTTAACTCCTGTCGGGCCCATCTTTCTTATTTCTTTTTGCTGATTTATTTCCTTACTTCCACGTTTCTTTCATAAATGTTCTTTTTTTGGTTACTTCCGTGAAAATCAATTTAGACGTGACGTCTTGTTGGTTTCCCCTAGTTTTTGCTTAAGCCTCGCCATAATTCATAGGGGAGGGATACTTAGGACGAGACGTCCCGCTTATCTCTTTCCTATCCCTACTTTTTTTATTTCGAGGATGTATAATTTAGGCGTGACGCCTTATTAGCATTCTTTTCCCCTCTCTGTCTCATATCGAAGTCGAGTTTAATTCGGATGAAACGTCCCATTGACCTCGCTTCGACATTCTATGTTTGTACAGTTCTCTCACTCCATTCTGTCGTTTTTAAAATAAAAAAATACAACAATGAAAGGGAAGAAATAAACCATCTTTTGTAAGGCTATTTATGTTGCGCATTTTCAATCTTGGTACTGTTTTTGACAGGCGATGTAGGGTGCTAATACCTTCCCTACTCGTAACCGACTCCCGAACTTGAATCTCAATTTTTTTAACCAGTGCTTTACTGAACCTAGTTTTTTCCAATGTTTTTCCTATGGATAAAAATGTTGGTTGCGACTCCCTGTTTCATTCCACCCCTCATCTTTTCTCTCTCGCCGCGCCGTCGCGATTTAGGTTGCGACAAACCTGCTACTTTTCAGAGATGCATGTTTGCTATTTTTGCAGATCTAATTAAAAAAAGCATTGAGATTTTCATGGATGATTTCTCAGTCTTTGGGAATTTATTTGAATCATGTCTAACCAACTTAGACACCATACTAAGGTGGTGGATTAAAACAAATTTCGTGCTAAATTGGGATAAATGTCATTTCATAGTGAAAGAAGGTATTGTACTTGGTCACAAGATTTCTTCTAAAGGTATTGAAGTGGACCAAGCCAAGATTGAGGTAATCTCTAAACTCCCACCCCCTGTAAATGTAAAAGGTATTAGAAGTTTCTTAGGACATGCTGGATTCTATAGAAGGTTTATTCAAGACTTTTCAAAAATTGCTAAACCTTTAACAAATCTTCTAAATAAAGATATTGAATTCAAGTTTGATGAAGCATGTCTTAAAGCTTTTAATTCATTAAAAGAAAAATTGGTTTCTACCCCTGTAATTGTTACTCCTAATTGGAACTTACCCTTTGAACTTATGTGTGATGCAAGTGATTATGCTGTGGGAGCAGTTTTAGGTCAAAGATATGAAAAAGTTTTTAGGGTTATACACTATGCTAGTAAAGTTTTAAATGAAAATCAAATAAATTATGCAACTACTGAAAAAGAATTACTAGCCATAGTATATGCCCTAGAAAAATTTAGATCATACTTGATTGGTTCAAAATAATTGTTTTTATCGATCATGTGACAATCAAGTACCTTTTGACTAAAACTGATTCTAAGCCTTAGTTAATCCGATGAATTTTGCTCCTTTAGGAATGTGATCTTGAAATCAAAGATAAAAAGGGTGGTGAAAATGTGGTCGCTAACCATCTTTCTAGATTAATGAATGATGAGGTTACTGCCAAAGAAAAAGACATTCTGGAAGAATTCCTCGATGAAAAACTTTTTGAAATAACAAAGCAGCCATGGTTTGCTGATATGGCCAATTTTAAAGCAGTAGAAATTCTTCCAAATGATTTAACTTGGCAGCAAAGAAAATTGTTTTCAAAGATGCAAAATATTTTGTTTGGGATGACCCTCATCTATTCAAAATTGGTGTAGATAATTTGCTATGTCATTGTGTACCCGATTGGGAAATGAAAGATATGTTGTGGCTGTTGTTCAAGTGGCCTCAATACTCAAGAGGAGGGGTGAATTGAGTTATAAAACTTTTGCTTGGAATACCTTTGAATTTGATTTCTATAACCAAGTTTATGAGATTATGCAAGTGAAAGCAAGTAACAATGATATGCAATGCACTACAAGAGGTAAATATTGCTGAGGCAATTTAGCAAACACTTGGTGTGCAATGTCTAAAGTATAGCAAATTAAGCAAGTTCAAATATGCTCTTCTCAACCAAGCAATACCAATCAACAAATATGCAATGTATGGAAGTAAAAGAGTAAGGAAGAGAAGCTTGCAAACCGATGTAACGAGTTCCACCCAATCCGGTGTACGTCTCGCCTCTAAGCAACCCACTTAGAGGATTTTCCACTATTGTAGACTAGAGATACAACTTTGAGCAATTGCGGCTTCCTAGTGTCCCACACTCAAGAACCCAATTCTCACAAGTATAAGGGCAACCCACCCAATCTCTCAATCTCACAATATCCCAAAGGTTGAGTCCACAACCTTTGTAACCACTCAATCCTAGAGTGAACAACCACTCAACCTAGAGTGAATAACTTGTGTGTTTGGAGTTTGTGTTTACAATCAATATACTCTCTTAATAGAGCAGATATACAAGTGAAAAGCTCTCCAAATTTCTAACTCTCAAGATGAGAGGATATACAAGTGAAAGTATAATATGCAAGAAATAGGCTTACAAAGCACAAAAATTAGAGCTAAGGATTCGTTGCTTCTTGATTCTTGTTGGGGGTTCTGTGTGCTTGTGTTCTTCTTGCTTTTATAGAGCCAAGATAGCTGTTGAGGAGTCCCCTAGCCGTTGCAAGATGATGGCTCTGTGCATAGTGGGATTTGAGTGCTTGTTTTCCACTTAAGTCTGTCTATTTAGTGGTGTTTCCCACTATGTGAATCGATTCGTAGATCCTTGAATCGATTCAGAGTATTCTGTTCTATGCATTTTGAAGTTCCAGAGTCGAATGAATCGATTCGAGCTTTGTTTGAATCGATTCAGAGCATTCTGTTTTGGGTTCTTGGTCTGTCAGCATCGTGTGAATCGATTCAGGGTCCTTGTGAATCGATTCAGGACATACTGTTTGCAATCTTAGTGACTTCCAGGGCTGTGAATCGATTCAGGGTCATGGTGAATCGATTCAACCCATTCTGTTTCTCATTTTTATGACCTCCAGGGCTGTGAATCGATTCACTCGTGCTTGAATCGATTCAGACTCTTCATTTTGACATTTTCTCATGCCTGTTGGTCATCCATTTGAATCTAATGATGCATGGTTGCTTTCCTTTTGTTTGATTCATTGGTTTCTTCATCTCTTGAACCTTTGTGAGATCATTTTCCTCTTTTATATGAAATCTCTAATTGTTTTTGATTTGAAGACTTCCCATTGCTTGTTTCCATTGTCATTATCAAAACCTGTTATCACATGCAAATACATTCTCCCCCTTTTTGATGATGACAACCAATGGCCATCTCTTGGGGTGTTTATTAGCCAATAACAAGTTATGAAAACTAATGTCTCTGTTTTAAGCAATTATTTCTTTTAAGAAAGTAGGTCTCCCCCTTTGTTTTTCAATAAAACCATCAAATGATCTCAAGCGTTGAAATAATGTCACACCTGTATCACATTCATATATATGTATCATATTCGCATATATCGCACATAAATATATCATATCGCACATGTATCGCACGTGTAGCTCTCTATCTCTCCATCTCTCCCTCTTTGTCATTATCAAAAACAAAAGTTGGAAGTACGCAGTAAATCGAGTAGTAATCACAGGCAAATGCAATTGAGATAAACCAAAATAATTAACCAAACGAGATAATTGTTCAACCGACATAGCAAAGTAAGAAACTAAGACGAGATAGTTGTGCAAATAATTGACCAAAACAGAAACCAAAGCAAATAACCAAGTCTGAATGTGAAAAATAAAAGGAATAAAGAAAAGTAAAGATCAGTCATGGATGTGGGAAGTGAATGCTGGATATCTGGGTGGCAAGCTCCGTGTATCGCTCTTCCATGTTTGCTTCAATCCTGTCCAGTCGAGTGTGGATGTTTGCTTCCATGGAGTTGAGGCGCTGGTCCAGGTGAGCAGTGAGTCTTGTGAAAAGATCATCAGTAGCAGTGGGTGGAGGAGGAGGAGGAGGAGGAGGAGCGTCATCTTCAACTTCATGTCGGGGACGCCTAAGAAATTGCCACCTGCCTTGGTATTCCACAATATTCATCTTAGTGAGATGAGATTTGCCAATAGGTGCTTTGGGACCGACCACTTCCTTGATCTCATTTTTCAAGTCCACTTTAAAATGGTGGAGCAATTTGGTAATGAGTATGGCATATGGAAGATGGGCGAGGTTTTGGGCTTCAACCATGTGATGCCTAACCAAGTCAATCCAATTTATGTCTTTCTTATTGACAATTGCCCAGAGCAGCAAGATTTGGGCCTCATTTAGCCTTGCATAATTTCCACCGGAGGGGAGGAGAATTTTGACAAGGACAAAGTGCAAGAGGCGGTGATGGAGACTTAAGGTGCCAACCGTGCTCGAGGGACCTGCAAGATTAAAGAAAGCTCTTGCCTCCAACGGATTATAATTCCATGCAAGAGGAGGTTCTTTGCCATGGAAGGAAGCGTTGCTAAGAGGGAGTAAGCCAACTTGATTCATTACCTCATTATCAAGAATGATAGTCTTACCTTTCACTCGGGCAATATAGCGAGCATCTTGAAGGCGTAAAGTGGAGTAGAATACACGAATGAGTTCGGGGTAGATTGCTACTTCCTCAAGAGCCATGAAGCCAACTAGCTCTTGTTGATGTAAGGTGGTGAGTAGAGGAAGTCCAGATGCTTCAAAGAATGGGAGATCAAGCCAATGGGGAGAAATGAGATGTTTCTCAGAGAATGAAGATTGGTACCTTTCAAGATCCTTTTGGGTAGTGAATAATCTAGATAAATCAGAGTGTTGAGGCATGGAGGCTGCAGCGGTGTTTGCACGTTGTTTCTTGCGAGGTTGAGAGGAGGAAGCCATGGAGGATGAAGGATTTGAGTGGAAGGTTTAGAGAAGAAGTTGAAGAGATTAGAAGTTGAGAATTTTGAGAAGAGAGAGTGGGAGATAGTGGAAGAGTTAAATGAGGGAGTGTGTGAATTTATCAGCGTGAATATGCAGTAACTGACGCGTGAATCGATTCGAGGAATGCTGTGAATCGATTCGAACGTTACTGATTTGAGAGAAATGAAAGGATCAGACACGTGAATCGATTCGAGTATGCTGTGAATCGATTCGAACCTCTCTGTTTGAGGGAATATGGACCATCAGGTGTTTGAATCGATTCAAGGGGAGTGTGAATCGATTCGAACGATACTGTTTTGAGGATTTTTGAACCAACAGGTCTGTGAGTCGATTCGAGGGGGTGCTGAATCGATTCGAAGGGCTGTTTCACTCAAAATTCATTTCTTTCCATTCCAATATATACAAGGCATGAGGAATCCCATATAGGATCATTAAATCTCCATTTCCATGGGGTTCTTTTGCATTAATCACTAGTAAAGGTGTCATGCAACCAATACACAAGATGAAGTGATCACTTAAACACAATTTGTCATATCAAGAATACCCAATTCTCTTCTAATGTAAATAAATTGCTCTCTAGCCAAGGGTTTTGTGAAAATATCTGCTAGTTGCCTAGAGGTTTCAACATGTTCAAGCACACAATCCCCTTTTAACACATGATCTCTAATAAAGTGATGCCTAATCTCAATGTGTTTGGTCCTAGAGTGCATTACTGGATTTTTCGAGATATTAATGGCACTAGTGTTATCACATTTAATAGGGACTTTATTCATGGTAATACCAAAATCAAGAAGTTGTTGTCTCATCCAAAGAATTTGAGCACAACAACTACCAGCTGCTACATATTCTGCCTCAGCTGTTGACAATGCAACACTTGCTTGTTTCTTGCTATGCCAAGAAACAAGAGAACTACCAAGCAAATGGCATGTACCACTAGTACTTTTTCTATCAAGCTTACACCCCGCAAAGTCGGAATCAGAATATCCTAAAAGATTACATTCAACACCTTTGGGATACCATAAACCAACATTTTGAGTACCCACAAGATATTTCAAAATTCTTTTTACGGCAGTTAAATGTGATTCTTTAGGACATGCTTGATATCTAGCACACATGCATACCGCAAACATAATATCAGGTCTACTCGCAGTTAAATACAGTAAGGATCCAATCATACCTCGATACTTGGTGATTTCAATGTCCTTACCCTTTTCATCTTTGTCTAGATAGCAGGATGTGCTCATGGGTGTAGCTATCTCGTTTGCCTTGTCCATTCCAAACCTTTTAAGTAGTTCCTTACAGTATTTGGTTTGGCTAATGAACGTTCCATCAATGGCTTGTTTTATTTGTAGTCCAAGGAAGAAGGTGAGTTCTCCCATCAAGGACATTTCAAACTCATTCTGCATAATCTTGGCAAATTCTTGACAAAGATTTTCATTAGTAGCACCAAATATTATGTCATCTACATAAATCTGTACTAGGAGGATGTCATTATGTTTGCGTTTTATAAACAATGTAGTATCAACCTTTCCTCTTTCAAAGTTGTGTTCTAAAAGGAATTTGCTTAATCTTTCATACCAAGCTCTTGGAGCTTGCTTCAAACCATATAAGGCTTTTCTCAATTTGAAGACATGATTTGGAAATTTATAATTTTCAAAACCGGAAGGTTGATCTACATAAACTTCTTCTTGAATGTAGCCGTTTAAGAACGCACTTTTGACATCCATTTGATACAGTTTGAAATCCATACAACATGCAAAAGCTAGCAATAATCTAATGGCTTCTAACCTAGCTACGGGAGCATATGTTTCTTCATAGTCTATTCCTTCTTATTGGTTGTATCCCTTTGCAACTAGTCTAGCTTTGTTCCTAGTTATTATACCATTTTCATCTAGCTTATTTCTAAAAACCCATTTGGTGCCTATTATTAGATGATCATTGGGTCTTGGCACAAGTTCCCAAACTTCATTTCTTTCAAATTGGTTTAACTCTTCTTGCATGGCCAACATCCAATGTTCATCAATAATGGCTTCATCAATATTTTTGGGTTCTATTTGGGATACAAAAGCCAAGTGATTGCATACATTTCTAATGGCGTTTCGAGTACTTACCCCTTTGGTTATTTCTCCAATGATTTTGTCCAAGGGATGATCCTTCAATGTTACCCAATCTTGTTGTCTCTCAATTTGTGTTGCACCTCCATCATTGTTGACTTCTCCTTCTTTGTCTTGCAGGTTCATTTCTTGGAAAGTACCTACAAGATCATCAACATCTTCCTTTCTCGGAGGGTTATGGCTATTTTCATCAAATTTGACATGAATAGATTCCTCAATGGTATTTGTTTGTTTGTTGAAGATTCTATAAGATTTACTTGATTGAGAATATCCTAGGAATATTGCCTCATCAGATTTTGCATCAAACTTTCCTAGATTATCCTTTCCATTGTTGAGCACAAAACATTTACATCCAAAAATATGAAAGTATGCAATGTTGGGTTTTCTACCCTTGTAAAGCTCATAGGGGGTTTTCTTTAAAATAGGCCTTATCAAACATCTATTCATAACATAACACGCGGTGTTTACCGCATCGGCCCAAAAATGTTTTGCAATATTGTTTTCATTTAGCATGGTTCTAGCAAGCTCCACTAAATATCTATTCTTTCTTTCAACTACTCCATTTTGATGTGGAGTTCTAGGAGCTGAAAAGTTGTGATTAATACCATGTTTTTCGCAAAACTTTTCAAAAGATTGATTTTCAAATTCTCCCCCATGATCGGTTCTAATGGATGCGATTTTTGAGTTTTGCTCATTTTGGATAATCTTTGCAAGTTTCTTGAATGCATGATATGCTTCATTTTTATGAGCAAGAAACAATGTCCATGTATAACTTGAATAGTCATCTACTATAACTAGACCATAGTAATTACCTCCAAAGCTTTTGATTTTGGATGGTCCAAATAGGTCCATGTGCAAAAGTTGTAAAGGCCTTTGAGTAGAAACGATATTTTTGGATTGAAAAGATGCCTTTACTTGTTTTCCCTTTTGACATGCATCACAAAATCTATTTTCAAATTTAAGCTTTGGTAAACCAATTACTAAATCTTTAGAAACAAGTTTGTTCAAGTGGTCTACATGTATATGAGCTATTCTTCTATGCCATAGCCATGTTTCATCCTCTTTTGAAATGAAGCATTGTTCATCATTTGTAGACAAACTATCCATATCAATCATGTAAATATTATCAATTCTTTGACCTACAAACTTGATTTCCTTATTAGTCTTATGCTCAATTATGCAACAATTTGATTCAAATAAAACTCTATATCCTTTGTCACATAATTGACTTATACTAAGTAAATTATGTTTGAGGCCTTCAACATACAATACATCACTTATGGAGGTGGAAGAGTTCTTACCAATATTTCCAATGCCTAGGATTCTTCCCTTAGTGTTGTCTCCATAGGTGACGCTTCCTTTTCGTTTGGGAGTGAATGATGTAAATTTGGTTATATCTCCCGTCATATGCTTCGAACACCCGCTATCCAAGTACCAATGGGTGTTGCTTGCCTTGAAGCATACCTGCAAAACAAAATCATTTTAGAGAACTAGGTACCCATTTTATGTTGGGTCCTTTAAGGTTAGCTTGTGGGAACGTTCCTTTGGGAACCCACACCTTTCTTAAGACCTTTGGTCCTAGTTTCCTAACACTACACTTATATGCACTATGTCCTTTGGTACCACAATGATTGCATTTCATAAAAGGTGAGGAGGATTTGCTTGGTGGTGCAAAGAAGTTTTTGTAGTGCTTCTCCATTTTATGATTACTATGTTCTTGGTCATATCCTAGACCAGTTTTACTAAACATGCATTTTTGTTGCCCAAGTAGGATATTCAAATTATCTCTTCCATTTGTGAATTTCTCTAGTGTCCTATTTAGGTCTTCAACCTTGGTTTCTAACACAATGCACTTCTTTGCAAAATCACAAGGTTTATCCCTAGAGCATGTTTGAACTTTCTCTAGTTCTTCTTTTAAGCTCTCATTTTCTTTATATACTTCCATGAGATGCAATTCAAGAGTATCACTAGTTTTCCTAGATGCTTTGAGTTTACTAGAGATTTTTGTAAATTTATCATATAATTCCTCAAATGCATCTAACAGCTCATTTTTATCTAAGTCAAGAAGATTTACCTCATTTTCTTCTTCTTGATGATTTGCCATTAAGCAAAGATTGGCTTGCTCATCTTCCGAGTCGTCGGAGCTGCTCACATTGTTCTCATCCCAAGCAATATAGGCTCTTCTTCTTCTTTATTTGTCCTTGCCCTTCTTTTTGAGGTTTGGACAATCGGCTTTGAAGTGCCCTTCCTTGCCACATTCAAAACAGCTTGGTGAAGAGGAAGTTTCATTAGAGGTAGATTTCTTACCTTGGGGCTTAAAGTTCTTTTGGAACTTTTTGTTCTTCATAAATCTTCCAAATCTTTTTACGAACAGCCCAAACTCTTCTTCTTCATCTAAGTCACTGCATGATTCTTCCTCATGCATGGAGGTGGCTTTGAGGGCTAGTCCTTTCTTCTTGGTGGATTTCTCCTCTTCCTCGGCTAGCTTCAATGCTTTAAGTTCTTGCTCTTGTTCTTGCAATTTTCCAAAGAGTGTTGCAAGAGACATTTCATTGATGCTAGGAGATTGTTTTATTGCTGTGACAAGAGGTTGCCATTCCCTGCTGAGACTTTTCAAAATTTTGTGCACAAGCTCTTTGTTAGTGTACACTTTGCCAAGAGTAATAAGATGGTTAATAATAAGTGTAAACCTTTTCTGCATATCTACAATAGATTCTCCTGAATTTATCCTAAAGCATTCATATTGGCTAGTAAGAGTACTAATCTTTGAGTCCTTTACATCATTAGTACCTTCATGGGTTACTTGAAGAGTATCCCACATTTCTTTAGCGGTTTGGCATGTCATTATTCTAAAAAATTCGTCTTGTCCTAAAGCCATGGTAATGAGATTTTTGGCCTTGTAGCCATATTGGACTTTCTTTTCTTCCTCGCTAGTCCATTCATCTATGGGTTTTTCAACATTCTTGCTATCTATGGTATGCATTGGTATATAGGGACCATTTTCAATGGCATTCCATATTCTCAAGTCAATTGATTGAATAAAGATTTTCATTCTCTCTTTCCAAAAGGCATAACCTTCCCCATTGAAAGCGGGAGGTCTATTTATCGCACCACCCTCGGGAAAAACATTTTGAGAACTTGAGGCCATTTAATCTCTTGAAGCTGTTAAGCTTGATCTACCAAGAGTCAAGCTCTGATACCACTTGTTGTTCAAGTGGCCTCAATACTCAAGAGGGGGGGTGAATTGAGTTATAAAACTTTTGCTTGGAATACCTTTGAATTTGATTTCTATAACCAAGTTTATGAGATTATGCAAGTGAAAGCAAGTAACAATGATATGCAATGCACTACAAGAGGTAAATATTGCTGAGGTAATTTAGCAAACACTTGGTGTGCAATGTCTAAAGTATAGCAAATTAAGCAAGTTCAAATATGCTCTTCTCAACCAAGCAATACCAATCAACAAATATGCAATGTATGGAAGTAAAAGAGTAAGGAAGAGAAGCTTGCAAACCGATGTAACGAGTTCCACCCAATCCGGTGTACGTCTCGCCTCTAAGCAACCCACTTAGAGGATTTTCCACTATTGTAGACTAGAGATACAACTTTGAGCAATTGCGGCTTCCTAGTGTCCCACACTCAAGAACCCAATTCTCACAAGTATAAGGGCAACCCACCCAATCTCTCAATCTCACAATATCCCAAAGGTTGAGTCCACAACCTTTGTAACCACTCAATCCTAGAGTGAACAACCACTCAACCTAGAGTGAATAACTTGTGTGTTTGGAATTTGTGTTTACAATCAATATACTCTCTTAATAGAGCAGATATACAAGTGAAAAGCTCTCCAAATTTCTAACTCTCAAGATGAGAGGATATACAAGTGAAAGTATAATATGCAAGAAATAGGCTTACAAAGCACAAAAATTAGAGCTAAGGATTCGTTGCTTCTTGATTCTTGTTGGGGGTTCTGTGTGCTTGTGTTCTTCTTGCTTTTATAGAGCCAAGAGAGCTGTTGAGGAGTCCCCTAGCCGTTGCAAGATGATGGCTCTATGCATAGTGGGATTTGAGTGCTTGTTTTCCACTTAAGTCTGTCTATTTAGTGGTGTTTCCCACTATGTGAATCGATTCGTAGATCCTTGAATCGATTCAGAGTATTCTGTTCTATGCATTTTGAAGTTCCAGAGTCGAATGAATCGATTCGAGCTTTGTTTGAATCGATTCAGAGCATTCTGTTTTGGGTTCTTGGTCTGTCAGCATCGTGTGAATCGATTCAGGGTCCTTGTGAATCGATTCAGGACATACTGTTTGCAATCTTAGTGACTTCCAGGGCTGTGAATCGATTCAGGGTCATGGTGAATCGATTCAACCCATTCTGTTTCTCATTTTTATGACCTCCAGGGCTGTGAATCGATTCACTCGTGCTTGAATCGATTCAGACTCTTCATTTTGACATTTTCTCATGCCTGTTGGTCATCTATTTGAATCTAATGATGCATGGTTGCTTTCCTTTTGTTTGATTCATTGGTTTCTTCATCTCTTGAACCTTTGTGAGATCATTTTCCTCTTTTATATGAAATCTCTAATTGTTTTTGATTTGAAGACTTCCCATTGCTTGTTTCCATTGTCATTATCAAAACCTGTTATCACATGCAAATACAGTGGCATTGCCACAAATCACCTTATAGAGGACATTTTAATGGTGAGAAGACTGCTGTAAATTTTTTTAATCAGGTTTGTATTGGCCCTCCATTTTTAAGGATTCTCACTCATTTGTGCAAGCTTGTGATAACTGCCAAAGAACAGGAAATGTCAATAGGAGGCAAGAAATGCCTCTCATAAACATTTAAGAGGTTAAGGTATTTGATTGTTGGGGTATTGATTTCATGGGACCCTTCCCTTATTCTCAATTCAATCAATATATCCTTTTAGCAGTTGATTATGTTTCAAAATGGGTAGAAGCAATCACTTCACCTAATGCTGACACCAAAACTGTAGTGAATTTCTTGAAGAAAAACATTTTTTACAGGTTTGGAAAACCAAGAACCTTGATCAGTGATGGAGGATCACACTTTTGTAACAAAGTTCTTCAGAAGGTGTTACAACATTATGGAGTGAGACATAAGGTGGCCACGACATATCATCCACAAACCAATGGACAGGCTGAGATTTCAAATCGTGAAGTGAAAAGAATTTTGGAAAAAACTATGTCTTCTTCCAGGAAGGATTGGTCACAAAAGCTTGATGATGCACTCTAGGCATACAGAACTGCATTCAAAACCCCTATTGGCCTTTCCCCTTTCTAAATGGTCTATAGAAAAGTTTGTCATCTTCTAGTAGAGATAGAACATAAAGCATAATGGGCCTTAAAATTCCTCAACTTTGATCCAAACACGGCAGCTGATAAAAGAAAGTTGCAGTTACTTGAGTTAGAGGAAATGAGAAACAATACTTATGAGTCATCTAGAAGTTACAAAAATAAGGTGAAAGCTTACCATGACAAGAAAATTAAGAATAGACACTTCACACCAGGTCAACAAGTTTTATTGTTTAATTCAAAATTAAGACTGTTTCCTGGTAAATTAAAATCTAAGTGGTCAGGCCCATTTGTGATCAAGGAAGTTAAATCATATGGAGCAGTTGAGATTGAAGATTCAACTTCCAAAAGAAGTTGGATGGTTAATGGGCAAAGATTGAAACCTTATCTGGGTAGTGAGATCAACAAACTCACTACCATTTGTTATTTGACTGATCTGTAATATGTAGGATGTCAAGCTAGAGACAGTAAATCAAGCGCTCAATGGGAGGCAACCCATTATTTCTTCTTTATTTTTATTTTTATTCAAAACATGTGTTTTTATAAATTTTAATTAAAACTTTGATTTTTAAATAAAAGGGGTTTTAAAATTAAAAGAAAAGGGTTGATGAAAATTAAATTTTAAGAAAATAAAAAACAAAACCCCACGCGTAGCGCCACACTGACGCGTAGCGTGGAGGTAAAAACTTTGCACTGACGCGTAGCGCTCAGCTACGCGTAGCGTCAGGGCTTGCATTTAGTTTTTAAAACTGAACCAGAGAGGCCCAATTTAGGTTTTTAAAACCTAAATTTCCTTCTCTGCCTCATTTTACACAGAAACCCTAACCCTTTCAAACCCCTTTTCTCCTTCAAACTTCCACATTCCAGTCTTCATCATTTAATCAAGTAAGTTCTCTAATCCCTTTCTCTTTGTTTTTGATTTTAATTCCTAGAAATGTATGTGGTTAGGTTAGGATTAGAAGACCATTGGAAAATTGTTTCCTCTTAGAAATAGGTAAATGTGTGGATTGAATTAGGATTGGAAGGGGTTGTTGCTGTGCAATCCCTGTTTTCATGTTTCAATTCTGCGAGCCCAAGGGCTGACACATAGCGTCCCACCCACACGTAGCGTCAGGTCCCTATTTTTGTTTTTCTTAATTTTTATGTTTTAATTTTATGTTTTTAAAAAAATTGAAAAATTAAAATTATTTCTTTTTATTTGCTTTAAAATTTTTTTTATTGTGTGTGAAATTTTTTTGTTTGTTTATCTTTTCTTTTTAAATTAATAATACTTCTTAGTTTGTATTGTTTTTTATACTTTCTTGCATAAAAATATAAAATAAAAAAATTTTTGTTAAAAATTTTCTAAAAAAGATAAAAAAAATGTGTTGTGTGAACTTTATTAAAAATAAAATTTTTCTTAATTTTATTTTGTGTGAATTTTATTTTAAAATTGTATGATGTGTGAATTTTACTATTTTTTTAAAAAAATCCAAAAAATAAAAAATAAAAAAAAAATATATGCATGTGAATTTTTGTTGTTTGTTTATAAATGCATGAAATATTTTGTTTTGTTAAAATTATAAAAATCAAAAACATGTATGTTTTATTTTACTTTAAACCAAAAATATTGTGTGATGCATGTTGTTGTGTGAGTGATTTATTTTTATGTTTTATTTAAATAAAATTTTATTTTTATAGCTGGCACCGAAGAAATCCATTCCCACCACTGGTCCCAAAAGACAAAGAAGGGCCACAGATACTGATACCACTTTTGAGGATCTTGATCTTCAGGGAAAGGAGTAGGCGGGACCCCGTGACCCCACTAGGTTCAGGACAGAAGCCAAATGGGCACGTTTTCATCAGATTAAGGGCCAGAAACTGATCTGGGAGAGGGTCTTTGATCTTAGTGCTGGAGACTATCCTAAGCTTCAGGACGAGATATAAAGGAGGAGGTGAGGACCCCTATTTTCTTTACCTACTAAGGGGGATTCTATATTGGTCATGGAGTTTTACGCCAACGCCTTTAGGACACGCCAAGACTCATTAAATATCAGTCAGTAGAGGATGAGTTGGGTGAGGGGTCGGCACATCACATATGACAGGGACACGATTAGTACCCTACTGGGTAATCCTTGGGAGCCTACTCCCAAGGGCGATACTTGTTTCTGGAGGGTAAACAAAAGCAAAATCGCTACTGAGGTTGGTGATCTAGGATACTTCCTGGATCATGTTGCTTATTTTTTGAGCAAAGATGGGATCTTCTTTAACCTGAGTAAGGTTAACATATCTCCATCAAACCTTCTAAAGACCCAGATAACCCCTATAGCTCAGGCGTGGTCTCATTT
The DNA here is from genome assembly GCA_037962975.1 of Clitoria ternatea. NCBI lineage: Eukaryota > Viridiplantae > Streptophyta > Magnoliopsida > Fabales > Fabaceae > Clitoria > Clitoria ternatea. Next base: position 169,584,747 of record CM075671.1, read on the forward strand.
GATGCTCCATAATATCACACTAGTTTCTCATCTCTCTTTTATACCTGTTGATCATTGCTGTCTTCTTTATTCTATCCTTCAAGGCCACACCATTGATATTGCTGACCTTATCTCTGAGCAGATTCACTTGTATGCTATTGGGTATAAAGTGAATCACCATATTCCTTTCCCTCTCATCATTTCTACCTTACTGAGGAGGTAGGGGGTGCAGGTGCCATCACCAGAGTTTACTAGCTCTTCAGGGAGAGTCCCCAAGGTTTCAGTGAATAAGGATTATTTTGTTCATCAATGTGAGCTTCCACCTCTTGAGCAGGAGGCTCAGCCCAAACAGAGACAAAGGAGACCACCAGTCTAGCCATCATTTGCTGATGTAATTACTGAGGGATTCGCTAGGATGAGTGTAGAGCATCAACATATGATGCAGATGATGGCTGCTTTTCACCGCGCCTATGTACACTTACATGATTCATTTTATCAGTACAAGTTATAGGGAGAAGGGGCACCATTTATGACACCAGCCGATTTTGCTGCTCATGTAGCTTGGCCTGGTGACCAGCCCTCATACCCTGAGGCAAGTGGACCTTCTAGAGCTCATGATGACACCGAGGGTGATGTTGATGAGGAGGAGGAGAATGATCATATGGAGGATGAGGATTGGGAGTCATCTTCATTTTTCTTATGCATTTTCATTACTTTTAACACTCAGTTTGGTATTTTGGTATTTACTTTAGTATGTTTGATATTTGATTTGGATTATATTGTGGTTTATTTTTATTTTGTGTGGTGTGTTTTTATTTTTGCATATTTTCTAAAAATAAAAAAATAAAAAATAAGTATTATCAAAATTTTGAAAATAAAGAAATTTATACACTTAAGGTTTTTACACTATAAAACCATTTCTAAAATCAATTATTGATTCTTTTGTAATTTAGGAATTTTGATAAAATTAATTACAATGGTTTTATTAACTATCAAGCTAATTTCGAAAACTGGTGAGCTGAGAGATCTTTAAACACTTGAGGGTTTCGACATAATTTCATTCAAATTAATTTTGCTTAATTCTTTGATTTGTGTTGTTGTACAGAGGATCCAAGAGTATGATCAAGGCACAATTTTTTTTGGTAAACACAAAGCTAAGGCCAAAAAGCTTACCATGGTAAAATCATATTTATCCTTTGATAGCCAATTTTGAGCCTTAAAAATAATTTCTTTGCCAGCCCTAAATCCGTAAATAATTTTTAACCATTCCCTTTACTTGATTGAATAAAAGAGCATTTTTGAACAAGTTTGAGGTTCTTACATAAAAGGAGAGTGAAAATTATAACTTAGTTCTTTTCAAGATTATCATAATGCATGTATATGAAAAATAAAAATGAAAAAGAAAAGATAAATATATATGCATAACAAGAAAAAGAAATAATGAAAAGGATTAAGTTAGGGGTATTTACCAAAAAAGGAAATGAAATTTGGGCCAAGAAAAAGCCTAAAAATTATGAAATGCTCTTTTATGATTTCAGGTTTTTGCTTTCCAGAAAAACCATAAATTCTTGTAGCCAAGCCTCATTATAACCCTTTAAAAGACCTTGTGACTCTTGTTTGACTCTGTATTAATAACCATTGATTAGATGAAAACCAAAATTAAATTTGTTTGATTTTATGATCGATTGAGCTGACAGATTACCTTTGTATAGAGATATACACTTTTAAGGTAAGCCTGAAATTATGCTTGATTTGTTAATAAGACATTGTAAAATTTTTTATCTTTAAGCCTTTATTGCATAAGACATCTATTTTTGATTATTTCAAATGGTAAATTGTGAAATTATTTTTTGTGGTAAATTTTTGGACTATTCAAAAATTTGATTTCAAAATTGTTTTTAAAAGCTTTTCTCTTGCTCGAGGACGAGCAATGTCCTAAGTTGGGGGTATTTGTTAGTCCTTAAATTTACAATAAATTTCTTAATAAAATTGTGTTAAAAATAATAAAAATTAGTTTAATTTGTTAGAAGTTTAGGTTATCTGCCTTGATCAATTTTCTCTAGTTTTGCAATGAAAAATTAAAGAAATTCAAGAGAAAATTGAAGAACTGGAGAGCTGACGTGTAGCATCAACACCACGTGTAGCGTGAGAACTCTGATGCTAACGCTACGCGTCACAGCCACGCGTAGCGTCAGAAGCTACGTGGACTCCACATCCAGGTGGCCAAACACTCAGCCAAAAGGGCCAAATAATGGTTAATCTACTCATGCAAGCTGCCAACCTAAATTGGGAGACAAGTGGAACCATTGGGCATTATGTAATTAAAAATTGCTAAATCATGGCCCTTAATCACGTGTTTAATGGAAGCTGAGTCAGGAACCTGACGTACAGCGTCAGCGTGATGCATAGCATGAGGACCCTTCCTCAGCCTTATAAATAGGCCATTCTCAAAGCATTCAAGGCATCCCATTCTGCATTCAGAGCTTTTTTCCTCTCTTTTCACTTGAGTTTGAGTATTCTTTTTTTGAGTTTGTAAATCTAGAGGGTTCTAGATACTTGAGAGTGTTGTGTACTATTGTGAGCTTTTGTATCGTGAAAAGTTGCATTTGTTTGTAACCTCTGTAAGTGTTGTTTTCCCTTTTACCATGTGTAACTAAATTGTTTGTGTTGGAATTTGGTGAATCAATCTATTATATGATATTATGATTATGACCTTTGCATGTTTAAGAATCAAATGCCATGTTAGTATTTTAATCTTTTATTAGTGTGAACGTCAAATGGGAGAATGATTTTCATGCATATTGAAACTTGTTTTATCAGTGTGAATGTCAAACAGGAGAATAATTATCCATGTCGTATTAAAACCTGTTTTAATGAAAGTAAAAGTTGAAATACCCTTAATATACCAATTACTAGGGATAGAGTTGGTAATTATTGTTGTGTTAAGGCTAGGACTTAAAGCAAGTTTTTACCGAGAAAGCATATGAGGGATCAGACTTTACAGTAATTATTTAGAATTTATATCACGAGGGATCGATTATAATGACTTTAAGCTGCAATAACATGAACTTCATAATTAAATATGTATGTTTGTAATTATTTTATTATGTTTTAGTGCGAGGATCCTAATTTCAACATAATTTGTTAATCTGTGTTTTCACCTCAAGTATCTGAGCTATTCTGAATTACATCTCAACTTTTTAGATAGATTTTATATTTACCATCTTTTTACCATATGAACAAATCAACCATTAAATTATGTAAATATTGTATAAATTGTTTATAAATCATTCTTTTGTTAATAAGTTTTGATAAATTTACCATAGTAAATAAGAATTACTGTGAATTACTGGAATATTCAATCCTTGAGGGAAGGATATCTTTTTGAAAACTACAACTATTAAATTGGTGTGTTTGCCAATAAAAAGACCCAATATTATTTTAGGGTTAAACAGTTGGATGTAAGATACAAGAGTGAACCAATCATTCCTCGTTATAAGGTTTGATCCACTAATGTGCCACGCTTATCTTTATTAATGGTACAATTGGGATACATGGGAGTACTCATGACTTTAGCATCAACCATTTTAAACCTTTTGAGTAGTTCCTTGGTGTACTTTTTTTGATGAATATAAATTCCATCACTAGTCTGTTGAATTTGCAAGCCTAAGAAAAATTTAAGTTCACCCATTATACTCATTTCAAACTCTTCTTGCATCATATTTGAAAAATCTTTACACAGACTATAATTAGTAGCACCAAAAACAATATTATCCATATAAATCTGTATAATAATAAAGTGTTTCTTAGATCTTTTTCTGAAAAGAGTTGTGTCAACTTGACTTCTTGTAAAGCATTTTAAAATAAGAAATGTACTGAGTCTGCCGTACCATGCTCTGGGAGCCTATTTTAGACCATACAGTGCTTTACTTAATTTAAAAACATGATTGGGAAGAGACACATCTTCAAAACTAGGAGGCTGTTTTACATAAACTTCTTCTTCAATAAAATCGTTCAGAAAAGTACTCTTTACCTCCATCTGATATAATGTAATGCCTTTAAAGGCTGCAAATGCCGTACCATGCTCTGGGAACCTATTTCAGACCATACAGTGCTTTACTTAATTTAAAAACATGATTGGGAAGAGACACATCTTCAAAATCAGGAGGCTGTTTTACATAAACTTCTTCTTCAATAAAATCATTCAGAAAAGCACTCTTTACCTCCATCTGATATAATGTAATGCCTTTAAAGGCTGCAAATGCAAGAAGTATCCTGATTGCCTCAAGTTTGGCTACAGGAGCAAAGGTTTCAATGAAATCTATACCTTCTTATTGCTTATATCCTTGAGCAACCAATCTTGCTTTGTTTTGAATTACCTTTCCATTTTCATCTAACTTGTTTTTGAATACCCACTTGGGAACAAGTATCCATACTTTGCTTCTTTCGAATTGGTTTAGTTCCTCTTACATGGTAAAAATCCAATCTGTATCCTTTAGCGCATCCTAAATATTCTTTGCCTCTACTTCTGAGATAAGAGCAATTGTTAATTGATTATGAAGACTAGATCTGGTTCTTACTCTAATAGCTTGATCTCTAATGATAAGATCTGAAGGATGATAAACTTTGAACTTTCAATCTTTTAGTTTTTCTGGTTCAGGCAGTTGATCTTGTTTTGTCTTTTTAGAATTTGTTGAATTCGGTTGGCCATTTTCAGTTGATTGGTCTATTGACTATTCTTCTTCTTGTTGTATTTATGCATCATCAGTATCTAGATCTGCCAGTTTCCTGTCAGTCTTTTGAAGGTCATCAAATCTTACATGTATAGATTCTTCTATGGTTTGAGTTCGAGTAATGAACACTCTATAAGATTTTGATGTGGTAGAGTATCCCATGAATATTCCTTTGTCACATTTTGAATCAAATTTTCCAAGATAATCCTTGGTATTCAGAATATAACAGATGCATCCAAAAGGATGAAAATATAAGATGTTGGTTTTTTTACCTTTCCATAATTCATAGGGAGTCTTATTCAGTATTGGTCTAATAAAAACTTTGTTTTGAATATAACAAGAAGTACTCACAGCTTTTGCCCAGAAATATTTTGGAAGATCATTTTCACAAAGCATGGTTCTGGCCATTTCTTGTAAAGACCTATTTTCCCTTTCCACAACTCCATTTTGTTGTGGAGTTATTGGTGAGGAAAAACTGAGTTATTCCAGACTCATTATAGAATTTTTTAAAGATTTCATTTCCAAATCTCTGCCATGATCACTTCTTATTGTACCAATACAGGAAGTCTATAATTGTAACTACAATTTAAAATATATACCAGAAACATTATATCCCAATCACATCTCCTTAATCATCCTAACATTATACCCCAATCACATCTCCAAAAATTGAATACAGAAATAATCCAAGTTCAACATTGAATATAAAAATAATCCTACTTTAATATTCAATATAGAAATAATCATCCAATGGAAAAGAAAAAATTAACTCCAACAAAATCCCAGTTTAATATTGAATTGAACAAAAATTCAAGGTGTAAAAATGGAAGTTTCATACCTTGAGGAGAGGGTGAGAGCAGTGGGAAGAGAGGCAGTTCTTCTCATTCTTCCTATGATTATGGTGGACTCGACAAGCAACAAACAATGTCTCATCCATAAACCTCTTCTTTAACAGAAAAAAAAGAAAATAATTTTTTGAAAAAGACCCATTCAATTTTGAGTTTTATAACCCAATTTGACCGGTTCTAAATCCTTTATCTTTTTTACTTTCCTTGGCTGGTTTTTGGTATTTTTTTTGTTAGTTTGAGCATAATAATTGATAAAATTAATGTTCCTACATTCATCTATAGAATGACCATGATTTTTACAATAATTGCATTTGATAATTTTTTGTTTTTCTGGAACAAAAGTAGGAGCTGAAGGCTGCTTAAAAACTTTTGATTTCAGAGCATTTTTCTTGTTTACAAAACCTAGACCAAGTTCTTTTTTTATTTCCCTTGGATGTTCTTAGTAAAGCATTTAAATATTTAGTACTAGTAATGAACTTACTTAGATCTAAGGTAAGAGAGTTGACAAGATTTTTAGTTTAATAATTTCTTTTCTTTACATTTGCAGTGGTTTTGAGATTTGTCAAAATCCTTTTTCAAAGAAGTATTTTCTTTTCTTATTTTACTTAACTCATCAAGATTTACTTCTTTTTCTTCTAAAGTATTTATGGTGCATTTTTCTTCTTTTAACAATAAGATTTGATTTTTAAAATTAGTGATCATATCAACATGCTTTAATTTCAGTTTTTTGAAATTCTCTAACAATTTAGAGAAATCATCAAATAACAAGTCATAGTTCTGTTTGAGTTCTGAGTAACTTACTTCTTCAGAGACTGAGTCACTGAGGCTAGCGTTTGAGTCTGTTTCTTTGCTTGCCATGAGACAAATGTGAGATGACTTACTTTCTTCATCAGATTCTTTTGAGCTGGATGATCCTTCATTATCCCAAGTAATCAGACCTTTTTGTTTTTTTGGAAACTTCCTTCTTTCCCTTTTGTCCTTTCTTTCTTTGTATAGAAGAGGACATTTTGCTTTTATGTGCCCTGGCTTTTTGCGATTAGAACATTCTAAGACAGATTTGTCAGTTTTAAACTTAAAATGACTTTTACCTTTGAAGTCTTTCTTTTAGAGAGTTTCTGGTCTGAACTTCTTCTTCCTTAGTAGCTTATGAAACCTTTTGGTTACAAGAGCCAACTCTTCATCAATGTCATCCTTTGATTCACCAGAGTTTGGTTTAGAACTAGACAACTCTTCTATTTTTAGACCCTTCCATTTTCTCATTTCATCAAATTTTAAGGCAATGCTCTTAGTGGAAGTAGATTTGCTGATTTCTTTTTGCTTCAGCTTCAGCTCATGAACCCTAATAACTCCAAGCAACTCATCTAGAGAGAAGGTGCTCAGATCCTTAGCTTTTTCTAGAGTAAAACATTTTGCGTCAAATCTTTCAGGTAAGCATTTGAGAAGCATTTGCAGTGGTTCCTAGATTTTTTAAGCCATTTAGAAGTGTTTGGAATCTTCCAAACATTTGATCTACTGACTCATGCTCCTTCATTTTGAAGTTGTCATATTGTTTAGTTAACAATATCTTTTTTGATCTTTTGACATTTGAAGTTCCTCCATAATTACGTTGTAGAGCATCCCAGACTTCTTTCGTTATTTTATAGCTGAATACCTTGTTGTATTCAAACTTACTGAGAGTGCATGTGAGAAGAAATCTGGCTTTGGCATTGATCTCCATTTTTTTTATTTCATAAGAGATGCATTCACTTTTAGCTTTAAGTTGTCCTTCACTATTGGCAGGAGAGACATAATCACCGTTGATGATGACCGCCCAAAGATTATATTGAGTGGATTTTATAAACATTTCCATCCTGTCCTTCCAGTATGGATAATCTTCCTCAAAGAAAGCTAGGGGTTTGTTGATGGAAGATCCTTTTGTGATCAATTGATTACTTTGAAAAGCTGCCATAGATCTTGATCCTTTTCACTCGAGGGAGTGATCAACCCAAAGGACAAGCTCTGATACCAATTGATGGTTTAGAGTCAGACTTAGAAAGGGGGGTTGAATAAGTCTCAGACTCTTCTTAAGAAAATTTTGAATCAAAAGCAAATATAAGTAAGCAAATGATAAAGAGAGGGATAGAGTAAATACACAAAGTTTATACTGGTTCACTTCCAACACAGAAGCTACGTCTAGTCCCTTCCAACTTGAAGGATTTTCACTATTGTAAAATCTCCTTTACAATATTAGCACTAGACTCGTGCTCCAAGTATTCTTTCAATAAGCCAGTTCTACCTCAACCCAAGTATTCTTTCAACAAGCTACTCCTGGCTTAACCCAAGTATTCTTTCGAAAGCCTCTTTAGGCCAAAGTGTTTCCCAATACACAAACTAGTCCTGGTAACTCACCAGACTTATACAAACAGTAAGAATAGAAATGTTCTAGGAACTTAGTGTACAAAAATGATAGGCAAATTTTAAGATTGAATACTAAGTATTTTTGACACAAGACTTGAGTCTACTAGGAGCAGAGCTAGTGAATAGTGAGGGTCTTTGTCTTTTTACAAGAAATTGAACTAAGATTGAATGATGACTTGATGAGCTTTCTTTTTAGATGTTTTTCTCTTCTCAACTGAATGTTTCAAACCTTCTTGGTATTTATAGTGACTTGAAAGATATAATCACTATCACTTCTTGAATGAAGATATAGACATTGGAAATCCTTTGAAGGTGTTTTGCCATAGGCTTCTTGAAATCAGACCTTGAGTTGAATCTAGCTTAAGAGAGGTCTAAGTCATATTTCAGAATTTTCACGAGAATAGTTTCTCATGCATTTCCATGCATGAATCCTTTCGTGAACTTATTCTTGATTAAGCGAGAAATTGCTATTAGAGTTATCCTGATAAGTTTTCTGACTTAGGATCAGAGTTCGTAGAGGTAGGTATGCTGACAGCTGCTGCTCAAGTTGATCTTGTTCTTTAATGATAAGCACGTAAATATGGTATGATCATTTTTAGCGAAGCATCACAAAAATAGATTTTTTGAACATTGACAGGAGTTCTTTATTTAAGATGCTTCTATCAGACTTTTGGAACATACACTCCCCCTTTATTTTTATAACTCGATCTTCATATCCTAGAAATACTTTTACACTTAAAAGAAAATGTTATGAGCAATTCAGACTTTATTCTTTTAACAAAAATACTTGATGAGTGGTATAAACAAATTCAGGGATTATACAGTCTGGGGTCTAGTCCAACAGGACTTAAAACTTATATTTTTGACCAGACTTTTCTTAGCAATTAATTTGAAGAATTTAGAAGCGCCATTTCAAGAAGCAAAACACGATTAAGAGTGGGCCATGCACATACCTAAAAGCCCAAGAAATTAAAAGCTCTCTTTCTTTAACAATGGTTGCTTAAGGAGAAAAAGAAGATGGCACCTGCTTATGATGTTTCAAGAAAATTGAAAAGAGATGGTAAGACAAAGGAGGATGAGCCGTGGGAGAAGAAGGAATGGCTCAATCTCTTTTCTCTTCTTTCTACATGCACGAGAGTGTTAGTGAGGAGTTGAAAGAATTAGTGTTAGGTTTAGTGAGGAGTTGAGAGAATTAGTGTTATGGAGAATAAGGGCAATATAGTCCTTTTGCTCATTTGATTAATCTCTGAAACTAATCGAGTAACTTTAGGCTATCTGAAACCTACCCTGATAAATTTCAAAAATTACCAATAATTAGGTTCAAGATGTTATAATATTCCCTTCCTTCAACAAATTTTGTCCTCAAAAATTAAAATATCATATACCCTAATAAAATAACTCTGGATATTGTTGTTTCATCGAATCCTCATGCTCCCAGGTAAATGTGACAATATTCCTCTGCTTCCAAGCCACCTTCACCAATGGTACATTCTTGCTTCTCAAGTGTTTGATCGATCTATCCATAATTTGGGTAGGTTCAGTAGGTACAATTATATTTTTTTTTAATCTCAACATCGTCATCAGGAATTTCATGTGTAGAATCAGGTAAATACTTCCTTAACTGGGATACATGAAATGCGTTATGGAGGTTAGCTAAATGAGGAGGAAGTGCAATCTGGCAGGCCACAGAACTGACCCTTGTGGCGCCTTAATTCCTAGATCCAAATCCCGATGTAAACATAAATAATCAATGAAAATACAAATAAATTTTTCAAAGTTTAAAGCTTTACAACAACTTACTTACATCAAGATTCAAACCACGGAAAACCGGAGGCCACAGTTTAAAGAATTAAGAAAGAAATAGATAAAAAAGCAAAAGCCCACAATGTATACACAATGGTATTTAACAATGGAAAAGAGTTAAGTGTATACTAGGCATCCATCTCATCCTATATATGAAGATATGAGAAGAGATCCAAAGAAGACACAAGGTAATTACTAAAGTATAGTGAAAACATGTGTATTTGGTTAGGCAAACATGCCATGAAGCAAAGGGGTGTAAATCCTAACTAAAGTAGCATAAAAACACCATTTAGGAATTCCACTAGTGGTGGAAAAATTCTATTGGTCGTGGAATCCATTCCACTGGAAGTGGATCAATTTGCCATTTTACCCAAAAATTACACGTTTCAAGTCAGTGTGATCCATTGGCAGTGGGAATTTCCCACTGGCTGTGGAACACTCTGCCTTTTTGTCCAAAATTGTATGATTTAAGGTCAGTATGATCCACTGGTAGTGGGAATTTTCCACTGGCTATGGATCACCCCTTGATTCTCTATTTTTCAATTTCAAAAGTGTTATGCCTTGGGACCTTGAATCATGCAATACCTAGACCTTTTTGGACAAATAAAAACCATATTTTTTAGGGCACAAACATGGGGAAACATCATAAAATCATTAAGCCCTTTTTGTATCATAAATCATCCATCAATTAAATCATCAAATCTATGTCTAAACCATGCATCAACATTGAATCATATTCTAGTGATTTAATATCTCATCAACTCATGAGCTTTCCATCAACATAGACATTAATACCATCACGATGGCTATCAAATTCACATTGTCAAACATCAATATGGCTATTTACAAAAGAATTGGCCAATGAGACCATATATGTACCCAAAAGAATACAGGTTCAAGTATTTAAATACTTAGGCCATTGCAACCACATCAATATCAACATCATGGTCATCAAAATACACATATTATCTAAGTTTTAAACATTTGCCGACCAAGGCATTCCTTTACAACTATTTTACCTTATTCATCAAAACATAGATTTCCAAAATGAATTGCATCCTCTCCCCATGCAAGTCCTACATCACAAGGCTAAAATAGACAACATGGAGAGTGAGTTATACATTTGAAATGATGAATTTGAATACGTTGTGATCATGTGTATATGCATATAAACAACATGTGTGTTTTGTACTACAAACCTTAATTATCAAAGAGTCACCATCAATGTATCATCATAGGCATATATCATACTCATCAATTATAAACAACAACAAGCACATATATATACACATCACATGACCTTTCAATATATTGGGCTATCACAAGTATCATCACCACTTACATAGCTTACGTCATAAATATTTTACTTATCAATTTTTTGGTTTCATTTCCCATTTTCACCATCACCGTTTGTCACCTTAATATCTCAATCTCAGTTGGCATATCACCGACTATATGCAAATGCTCTTAAGCTAATGCATATGCATAAGGAATCATATTTAACCATTTTGCTCAATTAATGCATTGAGGATCCGATTATGGGAATATAGAACATCAATGTGGGTTCAAGCATAGATATATAACCATGCCCACACTGCAATAGTAAAATGTGTACACATACATATCAAATTTGAATTTTACTAGTACCAAACCGCATCGCCCATCATGCAACACCAGTCATTTTCACCATGATAACGATAAACAACATCAACAACAAAATGATGTTGCGGGCCAACCATGAACCATGTCATGGTGGCTGTGATCCAATAGGACCATTAGGGACACTTGCTCCTCAAAAGAGCCACCTCCACCTGGTCAACCACTTGCAATCCCTCGTGATTAAGCATAGGAAGCTTCATGATTCTACCACTGAATCATTAGGGTAAACAAATGCTCATGCAGAGAGCCGCTTTCCTACTAGGCCAACCGGAGGAATCCCTAACATCTCATACCGGTAGTTATATAAATATGCCATGGATGTACTGCAAATGTCAATCATATGCAATCTTACACTATGCATCCTGCCATGCCACTCATCAATCATCCATCATCATTCTCATCAACATCACTACCTAAATTCTTAGTGGATTTTAATTTTCAATAATTCTTGCCATTGTTTCAAGATTAAGTATGGTATTCATAATCTCTTTTTACAACATAATTTCACACACATCATATCCTCACAATAGCATCAATTACAATGGCATTAACAATTCTCATCAACAATAATCCCTATCAATTTTTCATTAACATTCAAGGGTATGCTCAATCAACAACATCTATTCTAATCTCATAAAAAATCATTATTCAGTACTAGTGATGATCATGTACATCTTTATAACAACACAAGGCATATATTTACCCAAATTTTCAAACAATCATCAATCACCACAAAAGCACACCATCAATATTCTAAATGCAATCATATATTTGCCAAGCAATCACCATCACCATATCCAATATTACACGAATCCAAAATAACAATAGCAAGGCAAACATGAGCAACATCACATACAACAATCATTAATTATTCAACTCTTACATTTAGAATATAAACTTTTCTTCTACCTCAAGAAAAGTAATCTGAGCGATTAGATGGTCCTGCCTCGCTTTTCAGATTTTGTCCTATAATTAATACTTTATAATACAATCAATTTCTCATTCAAAAGTATCATTCTCAATTCTCAAGTACATAAGTAATTATATTCATGATTCTCATTATGTTTTAAATATCATATAGGCTTTATTTTCTCATTTTATTAGGTTTTGAGAATTTTTTCCTATTAATTCAAATTTTCTATAATCAAATGACTACAAACACAAACTTTCAAGTCAGCCAATACAAACCAAACACCTTACCCATAATCCTTAATGGGTTTCCAATGCCTCAAAACACATTGTAACATTTCTAACACCACCAAATGCAACTTCTATCAACTTGAAAACTTAGAACACCAACACCTTTCTTGATTCCTTAAATTCTTAACATCAATAATTAATACAACTTATTCCAAAATTCATTTCCACATACAAAAATCATTCTCATGGTAAATAAATTCCAAATTTCTCAAGTTTTGTCAAAAGCCCCAAATTCCAAATTTTAGGGTTTTAACAAAAATCACCAAACATCAATTCCAATCACTTCCTTGCACCATTTTAAGTATTCTTAAGACATTGATATTATATTCCAATCATCATCAACAACAACAAATCCAAATGGTCTCCTAACCTAGGGTTTATGGTTCCACATGCCTTTCTTGTCATAATAACACCTAAACCTTTATTATTAAGCTCTAAGAACATCAAAACACCTATTTAAATGCCATTAAGGACATAAACTCTTACCTCAAACTCCGAGCTAGCAAGAAAATGAAAATGAGGATGGGAGAAGAAGAGGTGGGTGGTAATGTGCCCCAAAATGCCTTCAAAGCTTTATGAATCTAAGAAATCCAATTAATTTTGAGTGAAAAATGGCTTAGGGAAAGAGTGACAGTTTTGGGCACATAAAGGAAAAAAGAAGATGAAGAATGAAGTGAATATGGAAAAAGAAGAGAGCTTCACCAAAAATATGAAGAAAGGAGAGAGGAAAGATTGCAAAAATTGGGTATTACCCAATGGTCAAAAAAGATGCACCAATCTATTGTCCAAAAGTCCACAAAACCCCATTGTCCAATGGTCAATGGAGAATAAAGCGAGAGAGGGAAAAGGTCACGATCAAATAAAGAGGAAAAATAGGGAATTCACATTTTTCTTTAAATCCATTTCATTCATAATTTCATTATTTATAAGCATACGTTGTGTCCATATAAATATCTCCTTAATTCCAAAAATTATTTTAATTATACCGCCATACCCACAATATTTATCTTATTATCCTAGACCCTTCAAATATCCAATTTGGCTCAATGGGTCCCACACCTTCAGTTTAATAATTCAGTTTCAATAAATTTTATTTTATCGATAAATTGTAATTAATACTTAATAAATTTTCCTATATGTTTTGGACATTGAATAATTAATTATCATCACCATCTAATAATTTATTTTCTGATTTTTGGGATGTTACAACCTTTTTCAAGATTTCATAGGGTCCAATGTATCTCAGGCTTAATTTTTTTACTTTTGAACACTCGGCCAATGCCCTTGTGAAGAGAACCCTTCTGGAATACATGATCACCAACCTGAAACTCAAGGGGTTTCCTCCTGTTATCATAATAACTCTTCTGACGATATTGGGACGCCTTCATCTTTAATCTGATAATCTAAAGTTGTTCTGAGTTTTACTACACAATTTCAGGCCCCAACATCAGGCTCTCACAGGTTTCTAACCAACAAAGAGGTGTCTGATATTTTCGGCCATACAAAGCCTCAAATGGAGCCATACCGATGCTACTGTGGTAACTATTATTATATGTAAACTCTATCAATGGGAGAAACTACTCCCAATAACCACCATGCTCTAGCACACAGGACCTCAACAAGTTCTTCAAACTCTAAATAGTACGTTTCGGCTGCCCATCCATCTGAGGATGATAGGCTAGACTCAACCAGAGCTTTGAGCCTAACTCTTGATGCAAGCTTCCCCAGAACCAAGAAGTGAACCTCGGATCCTTATCTGATACAATAGTAGATGGAACACCATGCAGTCAAATAATCTCACCAATGTATAACTATGCCAGACACCGCAACAGATATCTTATGCTGATAGACAAGAAATGTGCAGACTTCGTCAATCTATCCACAATAACCTAGATGGCATCATGACTAGCTTTGGTCCTGGGTAATCCCATCACAAAATCTATGGCGATTGCATCCCATTTCCATACATGAATCTCAAGGGGTTGTAAACCACCAGATGGCTTCTGGTGCTCAATCTTTGCCTTTTAGAAAATAATGCAATGAGCACATAATCAACAACATCTCTCTTCAAACCAGGCCACCAGAAACATAATTTTAGATCCTGATACATCTTTATAGTACCCAAGTGGATACTTAACATACTCTTATGAGCTTTATCAAGAATCATCCTTCTTAGATCACTAGAATTAGGCACATAAATTTGGCCTTAAACCCTCTAAATACCACCAGGATCTTCAGACAAAGACAAATCCTTACCACCAGCTTGAGTCTCTTTCAATTCAGCAAGATAAGCATCAGACATCTATTGTGCATGAATAAGTTTTAGAAACTCATTAGTTATCTTCAATGTACCAACAATCACCTTATCTGGTGAAGAAATATCCATAACTAGATTCAAATTTCTAATATAGTATCAACATGAACAAATTTCCGGCTTAAGGCATCAGTGACAACATTCGCCTTTCCTGGATTGTACCTCAACTCAAAATCATAATTTAAAAATTCAATCCATTTTCTCTGCCTCACATTCAACTCCTTCTGATCAAGCAAATACTTTAGACTTTTATGATCACTATACACTTTAAATCTAGATCCATACAAGTAATGTCTCCAAATTTTCAGTGCGAATACCACAACTGCCAACTCCAAGTTATGTGTGGGATAGTTCTGCTTATGAGGTTGCAGCTGTCGTGAGGCATAAGCTATAACTCGATCATTTTTCATCAACACACACCCAAGGCTCAACCTAGATGCATCACAATACACCATAAAACTCTTTTGTAAATTAGGCAATGCTAACACATGAGTGGAAGTCAATTTTGCTTATAATTCTTGGAAACTCTTCTCACATTCAGGGGTCTACAAAAAAGTAACACATTTTTAGGTTTACTTAGTCATGGAAAGTTCAATTTTAGAGATTCCCTTAATAAATCTTGTATAGTAACCAGCTAGACTCATAAAACTTCTAATCTCAATAACGGATTTGGGTCTCTCCTAAGCCATAACAGCTTCCATCTTGGATGGATCAACTACAACACCATCCTTAGAAATGACATGTCCCAAGAATTGGATCTTATCACATTTAGATAATTTGGCAAAAAACTGCTTCTCTTTTAATACTTAAAGTACCAGACGGAGATGTTCTTTGTGCTCTTTGTGAGATTTGGAATAAATCAGGATGTCATAAAACACCACCATGAATCGATCTAGATACGGATAAAAGATATTGTTCATGAACACAGTATGAGCATTGGTTACACCAAATGGCATTACGACATATTCATAGTGGCCATAACAGGTCCTGAACGCCATTTTTAGAATATCCAAAGCCTTAACCCAGATTTGGTAGTATCTAGATCATAAATTAATCTTTGAAAAGACTGAAGCACCCCTCAACTGATCAATCAGATCATCAATCCTCAGTAATGAGTATTCGTTCTTTATTATCATCTTGTTCAATTGGCGGTAATCAATACACAATCGTATACTGCCATCTTTCTATTTAATCAGTAACACTGGAGTACCCCACGGTGATATACTAGGTCAAATAAATTATTTCTCCAATAGTTTATCAACTTGCTTATTCAATTCCGCTAGCTTTACATGGGATATTCTATATGGGGCACTAGAGACTAGTTCAACTCCAGGCACAAGATCAACCGAGAACTCAATGTCTTTAAGGGGAAACACTAGGAACATCCACCAAAAACACCTTAGGAAAATCACATACAATAGGAATATCATCTAACTAGGATCCATTCTTTCTGTCAGCTAAACATAATAGTACAATCAATTGGGATATACCTTGGACAGTGAAGTCTTCGATACTCCGCATCGGAAAGATCACCCGTCAGTTCTTATAGTCAACCATCACCTTATTAACTTATAGCCAATCCATACTAAGAACAATATCAAGACCCTTCAAGGGTAAATAGATCAAGTCGGTCATGAGTCTCTTATCACCCAAGGTGAAAGATAAATCTCTACATGCAGTGGTTGTCTGTAGACTAATGTCAGTGGGGGTAGACACAACAAAAGTGCAACCCATGTCATGCACAGGCAATCTCAAGCGTCATACTTTAAACCATTACTGAGTGTTGGTGATCATGTATTCTTAAAGGTTGGTGATCGTGTTCGTGATAACAGTAGGAAACCCCTCGAGTTTCATGTTGGTACTCATGTATTCCTGACGGTTTCTCCTTACAAGGGCATTGGCCAAGTGTTAAAAAGTAAAAAATTGAGCCTGAGATACATTGAACGCTATGAAATCCTAAAGAAGGTTGGTTCTATGGCTTACCAAATTGCACTTCCTCATCATTTGGATAACCTTCATAATGTATTTCATGTATCCTAGTTAAGGAAGTATTTTCCTGATTCTACATATGAAATTCGTAATGATGATGTTGAGATTAAAGCAAATTTGACTGTACCTATTGAACCTACCTAGTTCGTGGATAGATCGATCAAACACTTGAGAAGTAAGAATGTACCATTGGTGAAGGTGGGTTAGAAGCAGGGGAACACTATCACATTTACCTGGGAACGTAAGGATTCAATGAAACAACAATATCTGGAGTTGTTTCATTGAGGTATATGATGTTTTAAATTTCAAGGATAAAATTTCTTAAATGAGGGGAGTATTGTAACATCCTGAATTTAATTATTGGGTGATTTTATTAATCAATAATTAAATTAGGAATGTGTAATTAATTTTAAGGCAGTTATGTTAATTTTTTAATTTATCAGGGTAGGTTTTAAATAGCCTAAAGTTACCTGATTAGTTTCAGAGATTAATCTAATGAGCCAAAAGACTATATTGCCCTTATTCTCCCTAACACTAATTCTCTCAACTTCTTACTAACACTCTAGTGCATGTAGAAAGAAGAGAAAAGAGATTGAGCCATTCCTTCTTCTTCTACGGCTCATCCTCCCTCATCTTACCATCTCTATTCAATTTTCTTGAAACATCGTGAGCATGTGTCATCTTCTTCTTTTGCCCTTCTCCTTAGGCATCTATCATTGAAGAAAGAGAGCTTTTGATTTCTTGGTTTTTAGGTATGCGCATGGCCCACTCTTAATCATGTTTTGCTTCTTGAAACCCCACTTCTAAATTCTTCAAATTAATGTTATTAGCAAGCTTTTGGGACCATTAGCGTGTGTGAGTGGCTTCAAAAGCTTGGAGTTTCTTGATTCCACCATCTTTGGTAAGTTATAGCTTGATCTGTAGCTTTGTTTGGTTTTATCTCACGAATTAGGAGTTTAACTCCTTGATTTTCATGGTTTAGAGGGTATTTTGAGGTGTTTTAAGGTACGAGCGGCATTAGGGGTTTTGTGAAACCAAGAACCGGAAGTCGCTGGAGCTATTTAGTAAGTTGTAGCTTATCAAAATATGATCAACCAATGTTTAGTGTTGAATTATGGTTTTAATAGCGTATGGGTTATTAAAAATGATTATTATGAAATTTAGGGATTGTTGGCTTTGGAAATTAGTAACTGAAAAGTAGTTGGAGCGTGTTAGAAAACAATTTGAGCTTTTGGAATCGAGGATTCCAGGTAGAGGGTACATTTATATTTTAAATGTATGGATTATGAACGAATATAGGTATATTTACATGTATATGTTTGATGAATTAATGCTTGTAAGAGAATTAATGATGTTGATATGACATGTTTGACTATATACCCTATTTCAATACTGTTGTTGGAATTGATGAATTCTTATTGAGATTGATTCAGTTCATATGCTATAGCTTGATAAATTGATGATTTTGTGGTTATTGGCATTAGTTTACAATGATATTAATGATTAATGATGATATGGAAATGATAATGATTATGGTAAATATGATAATTGGATTGGCTTTCGATAACTAAAAATTAGAATATGAAATGGTTATGATTGAATTGCATGTTATGCATAATATGGAATTGGAATTGAAATCCTTTAGTGATAGTAACCAAGTGGTGGCCCCTGGTGATGGTAATCAGGTGGTCTGGAAATCATGAATGTGTGTTGTATAACATTTGCATATTTAGACACACATAGGACTATAGGGGGCCTATGATGCTAGCCTAAATGGTAAGGTGGCCTTTGGATAGGCAAAGACATTGTGTGGTTTCCTTTAGGATCCACAGTTGCCCTGGATTGGGTTCAAGGCCGACCCATAACACCTTGTTGAGTTGCCGCTGTCACTGAGAGTGGCTGGTGTTACATTATAAGTAAGCGGTTTGGTATCGGTAAAATGAAATTGAATATATGTTGTGAAAATTTATACACTGTAGTGTATTTTCCATCCTTAGAGTTAGATCCGTATGCATATGTATTTGCATATTGTGATTAAGAATTAGAGGTTATTGGATAGCTTATGTGATGAGATTGATATGGTCGAATGCATTATGTAATGCAATTTTATGTTAGATGACAGTAGATGATGATATTTGTGATAATTATGTATTAATTTGTATATTATGGTAGAACTGGATAGGTGATTGTAGTTACCAGGTTGTAATCTAATTTAATAGTTATTATTTAACATATAATATGCTCACTACTAAGTTTGTGGTTGTTTTTCAATGGATTTGGATCGTGGTGAGAGTGGTGAATGGTTATCAAGTCTCTGATCAGGCTGTTGTGGATATTGCATATATAAATATTATGCATAAATGTAAAGCTTTTAGTATAGTGAGCCTGGCCGACTCCTAATGTAAATTCATATGTTTCGTGTAGTGGAACTAGGTAACCGATGGCCTTATTGGAGGTCTAGAATTGGTTTTTGATGCTTAATTTGAGAATTATGATGATCTTGTTGATATTGATGATGATGAATTATATTGGATGCCATGGATAGGTTTAAAATGAATATATTGAAAAGCTTATGCCCAAGAATTATGGATTGAGAATGAAATAAAATAAGATTGCATTATTGGGTAGGGAATTATGCTTATAATATTCAATATGAGTTGTTGATTTTGATGGAATAGGTTTGATACCATTTATTTGATGAATGCTAGGTTACTTCATTGGAAATTATGCATAATAAGGAATTGAACAGGTTAAAATGAGATCCATGAGATTCTGGGACCTCTGGATAGGTTCAATAGCTCATATTTGATATTTAGAGTTTGTGAGAATTGGAATGGTTCAATTCCATTAAGATTTGATGGGTCATGTTGTTAGGGAATCCCTCAGGGTCAGGCAACGGAAATATAAAGGATTCCCAAAAAGGAATTGCAAAATGAATGTTTCAAGGCATTGCTTACAAAATTAAAATTTTGTTTTAGAGTTTACCTCTTGTAGACACGAAACGAGTTCCTCAATCAAAGCAATTATAGCTTCGTCCTTAGGAGTCCACTCGAGCACTCCCACCAAAATCTGAATTTCTAAATGCTAGTACAGAAGTTTAGAGATTAATCCTAATTTCTGAGCCGCAACCTATGAGCATATCATGCTCTATATATAGGCTTAGGTCTTAAGCTAATAAGCTCTCATTAAACATTGGGCTCTTGACTCATTCTAAATGAGTTAGGCCCACTAGTTTTATTTTTAGTCCAACTAAAATAAAACTATTCTCCGGTCGGCTTACTCTATGTGTATGACCTTATAGGTAAAATATATGGTTATATTATCAATAAACTATTTTATTATTAATATAAAATAAGAGCGACATCTAGCAATACATCATTATGTATGAATATTATTTATCATCGACATGACCTATAAGTGATAATTATTTTATATATATATTCCTTTTGCCACGACATCTAATTGGGCCCAAGGCATGGTCATCGCTATCCTTGTATGACCCAATTCATTTTACTTGATATCAGAGTAGACTTTACAGAATAAATATCTAATATTTACTTTTCCTAATATGGCCATGCATTTTGTTAGTCTCACTTCATCAAGTGGCCCATAGATATCACTCCTATAACATAGGAGAAACAAATCCCATCTACATCACTCACATCCCTCTGTATAATTTATCTATTTCCTATCACAATCTTTATGGTCATATTACAGATGACATTTGATTGTATTAAAACAACAAACTCCTTATTTAGGAATCGTAGAGACTTCAGGTCGAAGGACTATATACCATTATCACATTGAGAACCGTTTATGACACTCATGTAACGATCCATGCAATGTTCTCATGGTGGGTCTGGCCAGTACAACATTACTCTTAATGTGTACCTGTGTGAAAACTTGATATTATATATATATATATATATATATATATATATATCCATGATTTGTGAGATTAAATCATCAGTACATTCACACACTAGTCTTAATGTATTTACATGTCCCCATGTAAATACTTGATTAGGGTCATTTTAAGAATAATTCTCATATGACCTATTATTCCAGGATAAATAATTTTAAAGCAATCTAAAAACTTGAAATACTTATTTTATTGATAAGTTAAAATTGATATATTAATAGCTCGTAGTGCATACACCAACACATGTTGCATGTTTATGACCTAAAATGGTCAATTTGCATTTTCAGGCATAAATCACTCAAATTTGGAAATTTTTATGTGTGGCCAATTGCCACACATCACAAATGATGTATTTTAGGTGATGTCAAAGTTTGGCAGTGTTTGGAAAAGTTATGGCATGCGGAAGTTAGCCAAAATACCAAATTCTACATAATTTTCTACATTTTGGTATGGCTAATCGATTAGTTAATCGATTAGGACCATTCTGGATGACTAGTAATCGATTAGGGTCATTATGTTGCCCTGGTAATTAATTACCTACTTGGTGTAATAGATTACCATGCCCTTGAGACCTCCAAATGAATTGAAAACACATTCCAACTCTACCTAGCTTCTGCCTAGGTTACTCTAAGCCTATTTGGTCAATGTTTGGGACTTCCAAGCGGCCCAAAATAGGTTTGCAATTAACTGGAAAAACTTTCTTGGTATTTTTATCTAATTGACATTAGAGTGTCATAATTATAGTGGTATCAGAGCGTTAGGATGACTAATTGGAAAATATAATTTATATGTAGAAAATTTTAATATAACGTTTTAAATGTAAAATAAATTATAATAGAAACATATTCAATCGTTTGATCATTAAAAAAAGTTAAATTATATATAAAAAGTCCTAAAATTGTATGAAAGTATGATGACCCCCCGCCCTAAGGTTTTTTTTAAACACTGTTGAAATTTTTTTAATGTTTGTGTGACGCTCTTGTTGTTAAGCTTCGTTATCTTATTATTCATATAGACTGGCTGGAACAAAAAAAAAGGACACGATACATGTAAAAATTAATAGAAAAGAAAAGAAAACATAATCCATATGGTGAATTTCCTCTCAACAGTAACAATTTTGTGATTTCTCCTAAATGTTAAAACCCTAATTTTCTCCCTCTAAAAATCAATAACCATAGATTATTTCATCTAAGCTTTATTCACATTCTAATCACTCTCATTCTGTTCTACCATCCAGATGTCTTGCTTGTTCTGCTCATCTCCTTCAAATGCAAGGACACTACGATTACCTAGATGCATGTGTAGGGAGCCACCACTGTTGCTCACTTCATATAGTACAAACAACCCAAGAAGGCCTTTATAGAAGTTTCCAAATTGGATGTTAAGTTTTCTATTACTTTACAAGGTTGTTTCTATAGGAGTTGCTTGTATGCCATAATTAGTTAGGGGACCTTCATTGCTAGTTTTGTAGAATGAGGATTCTTGTGGATTCTTTTAGTGGGTTAACATGTGTCCATCTACTAAAACCACAAATTACAGAATGACAAATGCTTTAAACCCAGCTTTGGAAAAAAGCACAAGGAGAGTTGTTAGGCTAAACAGGAAATTAATTACAAGAAAAAAGACCTTCATCCTGACCATCGTGTGTGTTATATATGTTCTAACCAAAGGTTGGGGGGGTGATGGTTGTAAGGGGAATGTAGGGGATTTGTCATTGTTTGAAATCAATCTCTGTAATTTTGTCAGGTTAGTATTAGGCCCCTATACCATTTAAGTGTTTGTGGAAAGACCATGTATTTCCTATATTGAAGTGTAGCTTGTGTCCATGTCCTCTTAATGAAAAAACATATATTAGCTTTGTAAATCTTTTATGGTTGATGCATTATTGGTTATTAATCTTGCCAATTCAAAGTGATCCTCAAAATTGATTGGACAAATCAAAACATCAAAATTCTATAGATATTAAATCATAATATGTTTTCAAAATGTAACAATAAGTTTGTAGCCTAACTTGTGTTATATTAAATCAACCAAAATCATTGAATGTTATTAAAGTTCTAGGACCCAAACCAATTGGGTTCCTAAATCATGTTCAATCATTGCTTCTTGTGCCTTATTTGGTGGTAGATCTATTTTATTTAAAACCCTCTCTCTTCTTTTTCCTCTACCTCTACCCTGACCTTTCCCCATTCATATTCCTATATTAGTTCTATTCAAGTTTGAATCAACAACAATAACATCGAGTAGAGGATTCTTCCTTGGTTAACCTAGTCTCCTTCTTTAATCTTGTTCTACTGTTACTTGGTTAGCCTCAAGTGGTCCATTCACAGGTGCAGCTATTGTAGCAACATCTGTCACAACACTAGTTGCCTCTGGTGGTCCATTCACATTTACAATTGTTGCACTCTCGGTTCTGCTTGCTTCACTTACAGCAACGTCAATAATGACTTCTTCTTGAGTGTCAATTTCCTACAATGAAAAGTATGTTAGTTCAAAAACTTGCAACCTTCTAACATTAGTGAGAAATTGAAACTTAATTTTAATAGATTACATGTATTATTGGTTGCTTTGGACATGTTGATCTATTATGACCAGCCTTACCATAAATGGTGAATAGATATTATGCAAGTTTCTTCCTCACTTTATTAGGGTTTTCATCCTCGGTTGGCCTGTGCTTTTTTAGTCTTCCAAGATCCCTCTTATACCATGTGCAGCATCTTAATTCCTCAGACTTGAATCCTAATGTAAACACAAATAATTAATAAAAATACAAGTAAATTTTTCACAATGATGTTTCCCAAACCAACCACTTGCACCAAGATCTGAACCATGAAAAACAAGAGGCCATAATTTAAAATGAATATGAACAAGAAATGGATTGATAATCGAGAGCTTTCTTTGTATACACAAAGATGTACACAAATAGCGGAAAAGAAAAATGCATATAGGGTATCCATCCCTTCCCATATATGAAGATATGAGAAGAGATCCAAAGGCAAACAAGACTCATGGAATAAGTTATGCATGATAAGCTAGTTAGGGTATACAATTGACCCATGAATTGTAGGTTATGTTTTTGAGTTAGGAAGCAAAGAGATGTAATCACTAATCAAAAAGGATGTAATTGGACAAGCAAATGATGCGAAACAAAAAATTTTAAGCACTTGGCAGTGTGATCCACAACCAGATCGTGGTTCAAACCATGGCCATAGTTTCCATAATTTGCCAGGTGAAAACAAACACAAAAATTGCCACAAACAATAGAGAGTTCCATGACCAGGCTGTGGTTCTTACCATGGTTGTGATTTTCTCTACCATAACTGAACCTTGGCACTATTTTTCTATGCTTTTAGAATCCTAAAACATGCACTTATTGGACCATTTTTAGTACACAAAGACTAACCAGTTCAAGGCACAAAACAGGGAAAACAATCACAACTTCTTAAAGGCATGCATGATGAATTATTTTGAATACTAGTACTATACTTTGTTTCTAGTGCTTTTTTTTCTATTTTAACTTGGTTTAATTCATTGCTAAGTCTTGAAATGTTTTCTTCTAGAAAAGAATTATTATTCTTTACTCTAATGAATTTCTTAGCAAGCTTTTGATATTCATTATGTAATTCTTCAAAAGCATCTTATAATTTGATGCAAATTCATTAAGGATGAAATTCTATGACAAGCGCACCAATTGTTAAAAATGTAATATATTTGTATTGTCCCATGGGGATTGTGTTAAGTATCACAATCTTAGGAAACCTTTTACCGAACCTTACACAAAAGGGATTGTGTTTTTAGGTTTTCTATATTTATATTGTTTTTGTGAATTTTTAACAGTAGTGTCACCAGTAGAATTATGTCAGCAATTAATCTATACTAAACAAACAGATTGGGATCGAACTCAGCATACCATAAATCATAAATTCGCATGAACTTAACATCAAACACAATGAAAACAGAATTCAATTTCACAGATGGATAACTCTAAATCTCTTAGGTAATTACCACTGATCCAACTTAAACTAACCCTAATCCCTTAGGTTCTAGCTTCAATTGAATTTAATATGGAATTAAGGCAAACCCTAGCACTATCCTAATTCTTTTGGTATAAATACGAATAAGAAACTCTTACCATATTCCTCTCTAATGAGAACTTCAAAATGGTTTTGGATTTCCCTATCCAAGGGTTGAAGATAAACAATTGTTTTGTTTAGAACCCACTCTACTTGCATCTTCAGCTTCACTCAATTGAGATTTAAAGCTATGAAGGCCTCATTCAATCCTAATCTAAGGGGAATTACTCACACGTGGATGGGAAATGAAAATAGAACACAAAGGATGAAGATTAGGGATGAGAGAATCTAAAGGGAGAAAATATTTAGAGAGAGAAAGAAAATCAAAGAATGAAGTGGAATCTGAAAATTAGTTATTAGTTAGATACCATGGATCTCTATATTACATTTATATATAGCTTTCCAACATAAGTACCTAAACTATTATTTACAACAATGCCATTAATAAAAATACAAATAAATAGTTAAGTTCAGTTAACTAAAATACAGAACATGCAAAGTCCAAAAATAATTAAGTTGTGAACATGCATGAGTGCCTCGGTGTATAAACGTTGGGCTCGAGCGTATGGACGCTGACTTTCTGAACTACAGTTTGATGGTAAGGAAATGTGAGCGTATTGTAACAGCCCTGATTTTTTTGAGAATAGGAAACCAGACCCTCAGGACTCCTGAGGATACTTTGTCGAGTTTTCGGTAGAAAGCTTCAGGCTTTGGCCTGTTCCCCGAGTAGTTTAGTATAAGAAAGATTGTGAAAATGGAACTAGTAAGATGTTTAAGATAAAGTATAAGAATACCGAGAGAGCATAACGAATGAGAGAAGCAGCAATAAGAAAATAATAATGACAACATCCAACAACAACGATTATTTTGAGAAGTGATTAATTTATAATTTTATTAGTTGATAATTAATTCCTACCAATAATATTTTATAGATAATATTTAATCCTGATAATTAATATCTAATCTCAATCAATAATTATTTATTTAATTAGTAATCATGATTAATAATAAAATATTGTATTGTCGGGTTCCTCAGATTTGAACTGTGGGACCCAGCCGGACTTCAGACTCTGACCGTTCGACCTGAGACTAGTGATCCAGTAGGGAAACTAGTCCTGTTAGGATCGTTTCATAAAGGATTAAGAGTGTCTGACTTAGCCTGACTAGCCCAATCAAAACCTTTAACGTCTCCTACGTTTGACCGTTCATATACCTCGAGATATCTGATGGTGGTACGGTCAGTCTCTGGTGACTCGTTTAGACATTTTAGGAACTTTTCCTAAAGAGGCCGAAGCCTGGTTCAGACCCTGTCACCCTCGTTTTTCCATAAAATAATTTCCTCAAAAGTTGTTTTAAGCTTGACCTACATATCTTCAGTGTTTTGGACCCAACTTTTGCATACAAACATGGAATAGGATGATTTTGGTGTTAATCTCTTTGATTTGAAAAGATCTTCAACCTTAGTTTCTAGCCCCAAACTCCGATTCTTACTCTGTCAACCCCAAAATCAAAAATTAAGTGTGTTCACTTCAAAATTCCAACATTTGGACGTTTTTCTCCACGCATAGTTTAGAAACAAAATTCATAACTTTCTCATACTACCTTTGATTTATGCAAACTTGGTGTCAAAATCTCTGTAACAAAATTACCTGCGTTTTCCATGAAGACATTGAAGGCTAAATCCCTCTAGATCAGTACAGTTTAATAAATCTTTGTGACCCCTTGGCTATTTCATCGCTATGTTGGCAGCCTTGGATAAAATTAGCATATCTCCTTTGTCCGGTGCTTGAATCACTTCATTATTTTTGCTATAAATCTATATCAAATAATTTTACAATTGATATGAAGGGCATAAAATTAAATTCCTAAAGGAGAATTAATGGTGAATTTATTTCTAAAGTCGTAGTTGATCCGGGAGGCTTTTGGAGCACCCTGTTGTAAATCAGGTATGTCTCGGCTACCAAACTTAGATCATCTCAAATGATATATCAAATTAAAGAGGAAAGGAAGATATCAAAACTTAATGAAGGGCTTAAAGGCCAATTATTACTCCATAAATCCCAGAATTTAAAATACTACATTGATTCATGTTTTCCTAGTGGCAGCTTGCACTAGGTTCAGTATTTTTCACATATCTCTCTCTTATATGACCATAAAATTAAATGATTCTTTAACCAAAATTTTCTTAATGCAGTTATCTACAACTTTAATGTAGAACACAAAACCTAAATACCTACCAATTTTGCCTAGAAAATTAATCTTTGCAAGGAACAAAAATCCTGTCACAGCCCTACATCCCTTTTGTATTTCGGCCATAACTCTCTCATTTCTTAATGGAATTTTTTATGCAATATATCAAATTAAAGATAACAAAAAGATATAAAACTTTTATGTTTGGCCAATTTCAAATTCGGCTCAGAAGGACCCCTAAAAGCCCAAACAAGAGGACGCCCCTGGTTGTGCCACACCAACTTTCTCATGCAACATGAGCCAATCACTTTCTCCCACCCACTAGACACTTGTCCCACTCAGCCTCACCCCTTGTCCAGTAAGTTCACCATATGCCCTCCTCTCCTAAACTCCTCTCCCATACATGACTACAACCCACCACTTGTCACACTCATGCCACACTTCTTACTCAACATCATCACATGTTGCCACAATGACTAACAAGTGTTAAAAACTTGTTTAACAAGTTTTACAACTTGTCTAACAAGCTTCTTTGCCAAAAGAATCTGGTGCATTCATCCTTCATTCATGTTGCTGCCCTCCAAAATACCACAATCACATGTTTCTATTCATGCCATCATGAACATTTATGTACCATGACTTATCTATACATATTACCATGTCCTACTCCCTTTCCATTATTTTGACCACTAACTCCATTCTTTTCTCATGACAAGCCATAACCTCTTTCTATATTCCTTTCTAAAAATCCAACAACCATAACCTCCTTCTCCAACCATCACCATATCCCTTTTAAGCCACCATAACACCACTTTTCAATCGGTAAGCGATCGACGACCCCTTTTTCTGTTCCGATTTCAAATCCTTTTTCTGCTTCTTTGTCTCTTAAAATTTTCATGGCTATTTTCTCTTGTTCTTTGCTGTCCGTAACCAATTCTCACTCCTTTTGCTCTTACATGTTCGATTCCTAGAGCCCCAGAGGCGATTGGGAGCAATTGGCGCGATATATTGAACGATCGGTAAATTTTTGGCAACCGGTTCTCTAACTTTCTTTAATTTAGTATGGTTATTTCCTTTGACTCCTTGCTGGCCGTGATGTGCTCCATTCTTTTTGGTGGTTACATGTTTCGATTTTAGGTACCGGAGGGCAACAGGCGACGATCAGAAGGCGTTCGGGGTATCCGATAAATTTTTCGGCAAAGTCACCATTTTCTTTCTCCGGACAGCGACTGTCCCATGAGGTAAAGGGGTCTCTTCCTCATTTGATTGCATTTTTGGTTGTCCAATAATATTGCTTGTGTATTCGGGGACCTCTGTTTCAAATTTCATTGTGATCCAACGATCGGATCTTAAATCGTAAAATTTTTCGTAATCGACGATCAAAAAGTTATGTTTTTAAACTTATCAATATTTTGAAAATTTTATTTGGCGTAACTCGACGTTCACGTACTCGAAAGGATTTTATCATGATCGGACGAACGGGAAGAGATTTAGAAAATTTAGCATGTAGGCGGGCTCGGTTTCATTCAATATAGTTGTATTAATTATTTTTTTAGTTTCAGATGTTATTATGTAATTTGTAGAATATTATCTGGTAAGCCCCACTATTAAATAACTTAAATGATCATTTAAATGCCGCCGAGTTATTTTGGAAATATGGTGCACGTTAAAACGAATTTTCTAACTAGAATAGAAAATTTTGTGACACTTTTAGTGACCACTTAAAAAGAAATGGTAGCCTTAGAAATTTAAGAAAAGAGATAGATTTAATAAAAAGAGATTTGGTTAAAAAGAATGGACTTTGAGATTAATTATTCTAGTAGATTAAAGATACTTAGAACAAAGAAATAACGAACTAGAATTTTAAAATTTGACTAAGGTTCTGAAAAGAATCCTACTAAATTTATAGAATTATTTACTTAAATAAATTCAGTTTAGAATCTGGAACTTTTATGCCTAGAATAACTTAGTTAGTAACTAAGAGATGAAATTTTGGGGTATGCTAGTTTTTAAGCTCACAAATAAAACAAATAGAACTTATTGAATCAATTGGACAACTTTCGGATGACTAAACAACATTAGGCCAATTTAAGATATCTCAAACTAAATAGGTTTCTAAATAGTAAGGGGGTAATTAAAAAAATAAAAAAATTAAAAGAGATTAATCATAATTTAATAAATCAATTAATTAGTCACTAAAGAAAGGAATTATCGAATATAGTAAAGTCACGTTTAAGAAAGATATCACTATTGAGATGTAAGAGATTAAGTTGGGACAAAAGGAGTCCTATCCCAGAATACTAATTAATAAGAAAAGGTTTTAGGACTAAATCTTAGACTTATCGTGAAAAGAAACTAGACCTATTAATTAAATAGTAACTTTTAGTAACTAAGAAATAGTAGACTTAGTTGTGATATTAAGATCAAGGTAGTACCTAGATTTCTAAACAGTTAATGAACATTCATAAAGGGAATAAATTTAGTTAATCAAAAGAACGCATTTAAAGGAATAATTTAGTTAATATAGTTAAGAATAATGAAGTAAGAGTTACACAATTTGATAACCTTAAGTTGAAGAAAAATATTGCTAAAGCGCTACGAGATCCTAAAGGATTAATGATCCGTTTAGTGACCAAGAAAATGAGTTATTCAACAAATAAAGCCCAACTAGATTAATAAAATAGAATAGACAGGTCACTTAAAGATAGCCCAGGATTTCATAATTGGGCATTAGGGAATAAAATAACAAAATAAATCAATTCTACCGGATTAAAAAAAACATGAATAGTTTAAGAGAACCCAAATCTCTCGAAAAGCAACCTGAACTGATGTATAACTTAAAATGTCTAGTAATAACCCGACATAAAAGCTAGCACGTCAAATTTAATATCGATAAATATATCGTTCACATAACACCCATAAAATGTAAGATTCGAGGCACGCGTTGTTATGTATATTATGCTATCACTGTATAACTATTGATGTGACATGCTAATGAATTGAGTAAAGTACCTCATACGTATATCGTAATGATGAATGTTGTATTTGGCGATTGCTATGTAACTGTGTGCATGAATGAATATGTGTAATTATATATGATGAGTATGTGTGCTGAAATATATGATGAGTATGGTATAATAACATGTGTATGGACTATGATATTGTACTTGTATGATGCATTGAATGAATATGTTGAAATAAATAAGAAAAGAATAAATGAAGAAATGTCTAGGTAAGGGATCCTGAGATGAATAAATTTTGAAAATAACGTGATAAGATTAGATCAGATCCGATATGATGATGGGCATTATAGCGCCAATATACCCTGTGGTTTTCTGGAAAATGTGAAATCTCGTTTCATTTCTAAGTGTCGAGTAAGACCATTATGGATTAGGAAATTTTAAGAAAATAAAGAAAGAATTAATTGAAATAGACCCCACATCAGAAATGAAATAGAGTCATTGAAAGGACCCTACCGATGACTAGTAAAAAGAAATTGTGTGTTGTGTGCATCATACATGGAGTATAAGGGTGATGGTCGAGTAACTCCCTAGGTACACTGAAGAATCTGTTGCGCCTCGATACCCGAGCGTAGTCTAGGGAGTATATCGGAGTCGAGAATTCCAAGTGGCATCAAATTCGCACCCGTCACGGGACAGCCCATGGCAAACTCTGGTATACTTCGATAAGAGGCAGGATTTTCTATGGTCGTGTAGTGGCCATTCTGATGAGATGTATTTTGGATCCTTGTTGATGGGGCTGCATGTCCCTACCTTTGTGAAAACAGAACGAGGCGAGCTCCGGACACTTTAGTGGACATGAAGGATAAGGCGGGACTATGATATGTATTATGTTGGGAATGATGAGGAAGAGATGGGCCCATATGCATCATGATGACTAATAAAGAGAAAGGAAATAACGAAATGAACTCATGTATTGCATCATCATGATGAGATTGTGATTGTGTATTGATTATATAGATACTACTAATCCTGAGAGGAGGATGGGGAACTGAAATGGTTAGAAAAAATAATAATAATAAGAGTGGTAAGATAACTTAGAATACATACTAGGGACCCCAAAAGAGAGTTGGAAGGGTTGATTGTAATTGATTGAATTGTATGGGGCGAGTGTCAGTGATGACACCCCCCGATTGTTGTGGAAGCAGAGACTCACCTTTACATCCATTTTTCCAGACTTCTGACTAGGCATGGGTACCGTATCAGGAGTGTAATCTGTCAAGAAGACCAGGCGGGTTACGGAAACCTAGAGGAGATTCCCTCTGACATGTCGATACAGTCGTTACCTGTGGATCCATTGGATTGACCGAGGATAAATATATTAGGTTCATTTTATTTGTATTTATGGGAGCTTGCGGGCCCCTTTACTCTTAGTATGTACAGTTACTATTAAGACCATGCATTATATATGATTACATTGTATATAACGTGTATCTGTCCCACCAAGTTTCCTTGTACCAAAAAGAAAAAAAACTTTCACATTTTTCTAAAACTCATAATCTCTCAGTTGACCAGGATAATCTAGTGGAAGGGATTATCCTAGTTAACCGAGAGTGTTACACGTATGGCTTGGCGTAAGTTAGGTGTACAACCGTGTGGTCCCTGGCATGGTGTAGTGCTAGTCATAAGAGCTAGCATGTGGATTGGCCTAGGAACGCTAGTGTTCTGAAGGCACCTGATGGTGGAAATGTTTCCTAGCGTTTGCTCACGCCAAGCCTCTGGATCATGGCTCTTGGTTTGGTTGCTTGGTTGGTGCTTGTTACTTGATTCATATAATTGCTCCCTTGTGCCTTACTTGAAACATACAAAATACAAAAATTTCCAACGTACCAACGTTTGCTTAAACAGAGGTACGTTGGGTTAAAAATCCAATATTTTAAATACTTACAAAATTAAACTAAAACTCATAATTAATATTTAAAATGCAAATAATTTATAAAATGGATAATTTCCTCAACATAATGAGTATTTACTATTTCTTTCTATAAATTAATAAATACGTAATGTTAATTAAGCAAATACAATAGAAAATGACCCAAATAAATAAGTATTTTCAAGGCTTATCATATCCCCAAACTTAAGACTTGCTTGTCCTCAAGCAATAGCTCAAGCTTTCTTACTCAATACACCGAATTCATTTTTCACACTAAACCACACTTGGATAAGTCCAACTGCAACACACAAGTGATAAGCCTTTCAATTGATCCATAATAATCTGAATGCAATACTTAGAATGCAAGCTATAATGATGATGCTTCAATCTCACAAGTTAAGTGTTTCACTTTACACTCAATGTTTAAGGTTCATAAATATGCACACTTACTTTTAGAGCAACATGTAAACATAGGCTTGCAACTTCCCTAGGCATTATACATATAAGCAAATACACATGGATCAATGAAGACTTTCCTTGGCTTGTAATGAGGTTAAGTTATAGGCTCTAATTTTGTTTTCTGGTCAATGCAAGGGTAGTGGATATGCTTCACTAAAGTTGTCTTGCCTTGACCTGGTTCTTCTTTCTTTTTTTCACATATTTTTTTTTTTCAAACAAAGATGAAAGGTGATTATTTTTTGTGCTTTTTCTTTACAACATTTTCAAATTTTCCTCAATTTCTTTTCTTTTTAGAGCTTTACTCTTTTTCAACTTTTCTTTTGTCCATTAGACTTTCTTTTCCTTTCTTTTTTTTCTTTTGCATCTTCTTGCATGTTCATCATTCTTTTGCAAAATTTTTAGATTGTTCATTTTTTTAAAGTGTGCCTTTATTTGTTGTGTTGCATTGTGGATTGTCTTGTCTTGATTAATTGCTAGTCCCTGGCAACTAATTAAGACAAGACAAGACAAGATAAGCCACAATGCAACACATCAAGGGTTTACTAATGGTTTTTCTCAAAATTTCATAGGCTTGTAATGTCAGGTGATATTTTTCAAAATAAATAGGCTTAGGCTAAACTTAAAATGTTAAGGGATAATTATATAGAAGAAAGGCTATTTTGGATCTAGTTAATTCATGAAACATTGCCTTCATCATTTCTATGTGACAAATGTAAACATGCACAACCAAGGGAAAAGGGCAAGTTCTAACACAATTGCTAAGCAAACACACTCATAATAAAATGACTTAGGTACAAGTCTCACAATAGATAAAGGTAAGCATCAAACATCACATCCCTAAACTTAAGATATTGCATTGACATCAGATTATTATCCTAGGCTATCACAAATGCACTAACAATCAGAACATGGCAAGAATGGAAAAAATATCCAATAAAACCAACACATATATTGCAACATGATTAAGTCTATGCCTAGGACAAGATATCTCACCATTAGGGTGTTAAAACCTAAAACTTATTCCAACTATTATAACCTATTCATGCATCGAAAATTCTTTGTTGTTTTCCAAATTTTAAAGAGATAGGGATAGAGCACTTCCCTTTATTACCTTTGGTGTGGTTCATGGTTGATTAGTGAAATGAATTAATAAAACGAGCTATTTACAGGGAAATGAAACAATGAAACAAAAAATGGAAGAAAATGAATGATGGGTGTTGTACAATGACAAGAAATACAAACACAACTAATTTTTTTTATTGCAGAATTCAAAGAACAGAAATTGAAAAGTACATAATTGAAATGACACAAAATTAAAAACTTTTACACTAAAACAAAACATAACATAAAAAACAAAATATAACATCCTAACTATGCCTCCTCTCATCATTATCATTCTCTTTTTCATCATTCGCTACTGCCTCTTGCATTGGTACATCTTGTGATGGAGGAAACTGTATGTCCTATAGTGGAATAATAAAAGTAAAGTCTAAACTCATGATTGAGCGGTTTGAACCCCAAGTGATTTGTTAATAATACACATTAAGACTCAGTTAAAATAAAGTCTGTACTGTTTTGATGTCTAATAATTTTGTTCAAGTGTGCCATGAGTCCGTAGAGCTCCAGTTGTAAATGATAGGGGGAACGTGAAACTCAATACGTTTTAAATATGAAAAAGTTTATACTCACTCAAAACATCCCTGAATCAAGTCAAGTGAACCTACAGACCATGATGCAACTTCACTCTTCGAGGTACTCGAGAAAAGGATCTCTTATTTCCAGAAATAAAGCTGCATGAACTTTCTCCTGTCATCTCTAAAGTTTGCACTAAAAAGGAAACCAATGGAAAAGTTGATAAGCTTTCTCGCATGCCTCAAGAAAACTGCCTCACACATCTCAAGATGTCAGAAAAGCTAAATCGGATCAGTACGAAAAATCTAAGGTCAACTGCTATGTTAAGTATATGCTTCCTCAAAGTGGATAAATAAAAGGGATCTTTTGCTGAAAGACTTTTGAAGTTGTCCAGTTTAGGAAACTCCTCAGAAGCATGTCTCTGCAATCACTCATAGCACAACACTCGAAGAGATCAATGTTCTTCAAGATGAACCAATGGATCTTTTCAGAAGGACTATAAATACAAGAAGCATTTGAATCCAAGAGGGCAATATTATTCACTCTTTTCTTAAACTCTCTCTAGTTTTTTATCTAGAAACCTAAGTCTGTAAAGACTTTTCTTAAAAGTTTCTAAGTTCTTGTATTCAATACATAAGTCCTCTTTGTCATTCTGTCTTGTGCAGACTGTGACTTATAGTAGTTTGTAGCTCAGTGTGCCTATATTCATTTTATATATTCATATGCTGAGTTATTTGTTTGTAACTTAAAACTCTTTACTACCTTCACTCTGTGTTCTGGTGTGTTGCCATAATTTATTATGTGTTGGGAAACACGTATGGCCTGAAGAGGCTTTTGGAAGAATACTTGGGTTTTTAGCCATGATTGGCTAGTGTCAAGAATACTTGGGATAAGGCAGAAGTGGCTGGAGTCAAGAATACTTGGTGCATTATGTTTATGCAGATTGTAAAGGTGTTTTACAATAGTGAAAATCCTCTGGTCTGAAGGAACTGGACTAGCTTCTGGGTTGGAAGTGAACCACGATAAATTTATGTTGTGCATTTCTTCTTTTCCTTATCTCTAGTCCGTAAAATTAGTTTTTCTTTCAAGCGATCTGTTCGTGAAATTTATAGAAAAAGAGTTTAAGACTTATGCAACCCCACCTTCTAAGTCTAACTCTGTACCAACAAAGGTGGTCGCCATCTTGCACAACATCATATCATGATTAAGCACCAAATCAAAGGTACCCAATTACGTACGTTTCATGGTTTGTAACTCTTCCATAAGATTGGTTAAGGTATAGGCTGTGAAATAGAATAGAAAGAAAGAATTGGAAAAGAAGAAAAAAACAAGAAAGTCTTTGCTTGGAGCTTGAGCCTCCAGTAAAGGAATGAAAAATTTGGCTTTAATAGACCAAGAGTCTATGGTCATAGGCAATGGGATCTTGGGGGATAGGCCTATGGCTATTTTTTTCTTGTACATAAATAAAGTAGTGAGAAAAAAATAAAATAAAATAGAAAGAAAAAATAGAGTTTGAAAAAAAAAGAGAAAAGTCATTTTAAAGATCACTCAATGGACCAGTGTGCTTATGCTCACCAGCGAGCATGCCCACACGTGAAGTTAGCCACCTTTTCAAGATGGGTTCTAGAACTTCAGTGTCAATGCGCTGGGGAGCGAGCATCCCTACGCCCATGTACTCCCCTTGCATTTACCTTGGTCCCGAAAAGCAATGTTTTTCACCATCCCTTTCCTATGAATAAAACCCACCAGCGTATGAACCTCTACACCATTCCTCTCTCACTATTCAGGTAATTTCAATTCTTGTAATTTCAATTCCTCTATTTGAAAATAAATACATAAATAAATTTTAGTTGTGTGTTTTGTATTTCATACCATTATATAACACCTATTTCTTTCATGTGTGGTTCAATGTTGTGTCATTGTTATTTTCAATTCCTTGTAAATAATTCCATTTCCAAAACACACCAACCAACCATTCAGCTCACCACAGGTAATAAAGGGAAGTGTTCTATCCCTATCCTTAATACTTTGAAAACTAAAAATATTTTAGATGTATAACTAGGCTGTTAGTATTATGAATAAATTTTAAACTTTTACATCCAAAATGCTAAGATAGCTTGTCTGGGGAAATACTTTATTATACCTGCATATTTGTGCTAGTTTTGTTGGAAATATTTTGTCATGCTTATCATGCTTTGATTATAGTGTATTTGTGATGGCCTAAGACAATAATTTGATATCATTGCAATGCTTTAAGTTTGGGGATGTGATGCTTGATGCTTACCTTAGTATATTGTGAGAATTGTGCCTAAATTTTATTGTGAGTGTGCTTGCTTAGTAACAATGTGGCAGAACATGCCTTTTTCCTTGCTTATTCATATTGTAATTGGCATATGAAAATGATAAAGGCCCTGTTTCTATTTATTAACTAGAGCCAAATATAGCATACCTTGTACATATTTATCAATTGACCTTAATTACTGAGCCTGAGACTTTTCTTCAATGATAATACCTACATTACAAGCCTTGATTTTTTGAGAAAAACTATGTATTAACCCTTGAGGTGTCATTGATGGCTTGTGTTGTCTTGATAGGTTGCTAGGGACTAGCAACATTTAAGTTTAGGGAGATAAAGTGTGCTTAACAGCAATAAAAAGGCACACTTTGAAAAAAATTTAGTTGTGAAAAGAAAAGGTGGAAGGTACAATAAAAAGGTGCTTGAGAACAATCAAAAGAAAAGGAAAGAGTCCAAAGGACTAGAAAAAAAAAAGAACAAAGCTCTAAAATTGGTTAAAACAAAGTTAAAAAACTCAAGAGGAAGTAGCACACAAGAGAAAGTTCTGAAGTTACCTTCTACTATTTTTTAAAAGAAATGGAAAGAAATTCAGGTTCAAGGCAAGGGAACCATCAATGAAAACACTCATTGCCCTTGCATTGACTAGAAAAACAAAAATAGAGCCTGCAACTTAACCTTATTACAAACCAAGTAAAGTCCTTATTGATCCTTGTGCAGTTGCTTTTATATATGATGCTTAGGGTAGTTGCAAGCCTATAAGTACATTTTACTTTGCAAGTGAGTGTGCATATTTATGAACCATATACACTTGAGTGCAGATAGTGACACTTAACTTGTGAGATTAAAAGCATCATTATCATAACTTCCACTTTTAAGTATTGTATTCGGGTTATTATGGATCATTTGAGAGGTTTATCATTTGTGCATTGCAGTTGAACTTGTGTAGGTCTGGCTTGGTATGGAAAATGAGCTTAGTTCATTGATTAATTCGAGTGTTTGCTTGAGGACAAGCAAATTTTAAGTTTAAGGATGTGATAAGTCTTGAAAAGACTTATTTATTAGTATTATTTCTAATTGTATTTTAATAATTTGTGTCAAATTAATTATTATTCTATTCATTTAGTAATTAATTAACAATTTTAATTATTCAGTCAAATAATAAAATATTGTAGTATTTTTAAGTAATTAATAATTTAATTATTAATTTAAACTAATAAAAGAAAGTTGGTTATTTCAGGTGCTGTCACTGAGCTAGTCAACGTGCCCACGCTAGGAACCAGCGTACCAACGCTTCCACTAGCATGCCAACGCAGATCCATCAGCGTACCCATGCCCATACCCAGCATAGGTACACTCATGAGCTTGTCAACACCTACTAATCGTCTTCAGCTATGCGTCACAATGCTGAGCCTTATGCTGATGCTTTCCAGACCACCAACGTACCCATGTTGAGAACCAACATACCCACGCTCAAGGTACGCTCACCATCAGACCCTGATCCCAGAAGCCCAACGTGCCCATGCCTAAGTACAACGTTCCTACGCTCAGCTGCTGCTTCTAGTGAAACCCACCAGCGTGCCTACGCCCAAGTACAACGTGCCTACACACAGTGACTAGTCCATTTAGTTTTTGTTTTATTTTCAGAATTCTAAATGTTGTATTTTTATTAACTTAAGTTAGTTATTTATTTTGTACCTCTTAATTAATTGTATTCTCTGTAATTATTTACTTAGGATTTTTAGTTAAGTCTAGGAAAGCTATATATAGCTGTATTGTAAAGAATCAACTAACTAACTTTCAGATTCTAATTTCATTTCTTAGATTTCTCTCATCTCTCTAGGTCTTATCTCTCTAAATTCTCTCATTCATAACCTCTATTCTCTATATCCATTTTCATTTTCCTCCATGAGTTCTTAATTCCCTAGGATTAGGGTTGATTAAAGCTGCAATCAAGCTAAGATTCAATTTACTAGAGTGGAGGATTCAACTAAAGCAAGTTTTGAACATTGGAATTGTTGGATCACATCTCTTGGATTGGAAAATCCAAGGCTTATTTAGAAGCAATCATTAGAGAGGCATCATGGTGAGAGCTTCAGATTATACTTCCTAACCTAGTTGCTTCATGCCTAAGGAATTAGGTGAACAACTAGGGTTCCCTTGAATTTCATAATTGGCTTTAACATGAACTGATACCTAAGGAATTAGGATTATTTTGTATTGAGTTAGTGATAATTACCTAAGGAATTAGGAGTTATTCATCTGTGAGATTCAACCATGCTTTAATTGAATCTGAAACTACTATCATTAGGATTTAAGTAAAGTTGTATGCTAAGATTAATTCTAATCTGTGTGTTTAGTATAGATCAATCACTGACTTAATTCTACTTGTGACACTACTATATGAAAATTCATAAAAAAAAATATACAATTCAGAAAACTACAGGACTTTATTGGCTTTGTTGTAAGGTTCAGCTAAAGACTCTTCAAGATTGTGGTACATAACGCAATCCCTGTGGGAACGATCAAATATATTACTTTTTAACGATTGGTGCGCTTGCCATAAAATCATCATCCGATATGACAACATCATTGTCCAATGCCTTCTTAGATTTAATTTTTATGCAGCTTTCCTCATACATCTTGACCCTTTGCTATTTGGCCAAATGAGTAACAATAGAGCAAAATGGAAGATGTACTCTTGCATAAGTAGCACTCACCATTTCGGACAAAATAAGTTTAGCCAAGTCAATATAAAGTCCCTCTATCAAACAATAAATTAGTACCATACACTTAATCACAATCTCAGTAGAGTGTGCCATAAGTTGTATAGATGAAAAAACATACTGGCACCAAATAAAGGGATAGGGTGCAAAGAATTCTTATGTAAAAATTTTGGAACACCTTTGAAAGTGGTTTCAAATTGCATCCCTTCCCTTTAGCAGACTTCTAACACTCTCTACCAATAAAACATGTTTTGGTCTGGTGATCCTTTACAGGATCTTTGCATACTGACACTCCATTCCCTCCTCTATGCTTGGTATCTTTAGTGTCTTCCTCAAAATTTTCACTAAGAGTTCAACCATTACTCCTCTTACAAAGGAATTATAAGGAACTTCCTCCTTTATGTTGGGGTCTTCATTTGGGTGATTACTAGAGTAAAACTCCTTAGTAATTTCTTGATAACCCTGACCTAAGACCTCTTTAAAATAGGTCTAACCTCTCCTAATCATGGCCTCTTATACTAGGGTATGTGGGCAAGACTCTTTAGCATTCTTGAAAAGACTTGAATGTTGAACTGGATTGATTTGAATGATGTATTTAATGATTGATAGTGATATAGTTTATGAATATGAAAATATATGTAAGTTTTGTGAGAATCTGTGAACTGGGTTGTGTTGTATAAGGATCTGCCATATTTTTGTTTATAAACTGACATAAAGCTGAATTGTGATTAATTAGCTGAATGCTATAATTTAATAAAAAAAGTATGGAACTAAGATAATAATAAAAATATTGAAGGAATAATGGTTGTTGTTTGTGCTATATGATGTTGGGCACTGACTGAGGTATATTGATTAATTTATGCGCATTGTGAATAGAATGTGTGTTGTACAAGAATTTGTTGGTATGGTTGTTAATGATTTAGTTGCAATTGAATGTTGATTGATACATTGGATGAAGATGTAAATGAGTATGATTTAAAGATTAAAAGTGTATTATTGAATGAATAATAATGAATTAAAGTCCTGGTAGGGTCTGTGATGAATGACTGTTAAAGGAATGGATATTGATAGGCGTGATAAGGGTGTTAATGTGTGATGATAGATGCTGAGATGAGTATATGTTCTTTGAAAAAACCTTGTGAAGGCATTGATATATGGTATGATCATATATGTGGAATGAGTGGTGATGATGATTGAGAATTTTGAAAGCAAGCGACTCGTTAAGATTTTGTCCTTAATCGTTATTAAAAGAAGAATTAAATGCAACAATACTAGAGATTAATCAAATAGGGAATTTATGGACTGACGTTTTCTTAATTTATGAATTATTGTATATTGATGAGTCTTTAGAAAGTTATCAAGTTGATTTTTAAATTAACTAGTTCAGGATTTCCTAGAAGAAGTATAAATATTTATAAGTTTTAGTAACATTGACAATTTTATGAGAAAGAAGTTTTGGGGAAATATTACCCTCAAAATTTAAAAAGAAATATCTTAACGATAAATTATTTTATAAATTTTTATTTCAAAGTTTAAACTAATTCAAGAGTTTTAATCTTTAAGATCGAGGAATAAAGTTTCGCAGCAACAAATGCTATGGGACCACGTTCACTATAGCGTTCTAAGGAGAAAAATGATAAGTTTTTAATATCTCAAATCTTAACTTCAAGAATATTCGAACAACACGTATTTTCAATGAAGATTAGGTACTTGAGAATGAGTATATATGTATATGACTACTTCCATAGTTCATAGATTTTGTTATGTAAGAAATACTTGTTAACCAAGAATTATTTTCCTTGTATAAATTTATTTTGAAGAAGACATCGTAACCTTAATTTTAGAAATGGTATTAACTATATATATGTATATGCATGCGTGTATTTTTATATTCATAAAGGTTGATTTTAAAATAATAGTAATAACTAAATTAGCTAGGTATAAGTAAATATGTCAGAGAAATGTATGTAAGTGTGAAAAGGTTACATGAAGAAGATTCCTTCATGGGACTTTAACTTGACATTAAGGACAAAGGACTTAGTGAGGTACGACCCTACCTGGTGATAATAATATGGATTAATCTGCATTGTGATTGAGATTTGTGATTGGATACTAGAGCTATAGTGAAGGGTACGCTAGAGGGTGGTGAGTGTCTTACAGTACTTTATTTAGGGTCATTTCCTTATGTTTTTAGAGCATATTGTATTGCATTTTCCCATTTATCCTAGATTATTTGTTTTATTTTCGCACATGTTGCTCAAGTATTCTTGTTTCACAGGTTTTACATTGTACGAAACTAATTAAAGATAAGTTTGAGGTTCTAAGAGTACATGAAGAGAAGTAGGGACTCAAAGTAAGCAAGAAAAGCCTCCCAGAGAGAACTACGGCCGTGGCAAGAAACACTGTCAAGCCGTGGTTTACACTGCCTTTCAATTGCATTGGATTTGGCCCTTCTAGAGAGTACCACGGCTTGGCCGTGTTTCCTGCCACGACTGTGGTTCCTGCCACGATCGTGGTTCGGGCTACGTGAAAGACATTAAAAACGCAGCCCTAGCTCTAGTGGAGGCATCTTTGATCTTTCTTTAAACTTTTTTGGACTATGGCGGTTGAAGGGAGGAACTTTGAAGAGGGAAAAGGAAAAGAACGCTGAAGTGCAAGGACTAATCAGAGAAGATTCGTGAAGGCAATTAATATTTTGATTAGGGTTTGTAATTCTTGAGTAATATGCTTTTGATTCTATTTATTTTCTTGAATCCTTATTTGTGGTACTCTGAATTTATGGGTAACTAAACCTTTTTTTCTTGGGATGAAAAAAGTGTGATGGCTCTATGTAAGGTTTTAATTTATTTCCTATGTTAATAAACTTCTGTCTTTTATTTAGTTTAATTGATTCTCTAGGCACCTTGTGAATTAGAAATAATCCTAGTTGGTCTCAAACAAGCCTGGTGTACTTTTACTAGGATGAGTGTCACTAAGGCTGTGGAGTGCAAATTTTGGTTGTGTAGTGATCATAATTTGAGGTGTGATGGATTGAAATTATGTTTGGGCTGTTGTGTGCCCCTTACCCTTTGTGTTGTGAAGAACTAGTGTACATCGGTCACTCTAGTATAGAAGCGTTGTGCCTAGTATTCGTACTGTGCAAGACGACTTTGATGAGAAAGATGTTGTATGGGCCTATATTCGCATCATGAAATACTTAATGATAAAATAATCATAAAACACTTGACTTATGCATAGCATCTTGAATAGCTAGGTTAAGTGTTAGCTTAATTGATTAGAGAACCTTATGATACATGATAATGATTTAATGTTAACATAGCTATGGTAGGACTATAATTAAGTGTTGGATGTAATTATATGCTAGCTCAGTAGTAAACTGGTAGTGTTGCGGGTTATAATAAATGGTAGCTAATGTATTTATCTCTGGATAGACTGTGCTGATGTATGTAAGGGATAATTAAATAATGGTTATATATAACTGATGTTATGAAAATCTAGATAAGAAGTAAGTTATTATGATGGAATTATTAGTAGGTTATATGATGATGTCTGTTGCGTAAGGAAATGGTATGTATTAGGGATAGGTAAGACTTGTTTGATGGTTTGATTGTGTGTGAAATTCGTCAAGCAGGATGGTGCACTTTTGCATGTGTTTCCAACAGGGCTGGAGTGAGATAAACTCACTCATCTTGTTTTATGGTTTCTGTTATATATGTATATATATATATAGGCTTATGAAGGGTAAAGTCAAGGGAAAGAAGAATCACTGCTGAGGAATGTTTGAGGGATTCTTGTCAAGGACACTTCAACATAAGTCCTAAAAAGAAAAAGTTACCTG
Source organism: Clitoria ternatea (assembly GCA_037962975.1). Taxonomy (NCBI): domain Eukaryota; kingdom Viridiplantae; phylum Streptophyta; class Magnoliopsida; order Fabales; family Fabaceae; genus Clitoria; species Clitoria ternatea. Next base: position 169,627,695 of record CM075671.1, read on the forward strand.
CGGCCATTTTAGAGGCGCGTTATAGTAGGCAATGTTGAAGAGTAAGTTCAACCCTCGAGAGGAGTAGTGTTAGGTTAATTTGTGTCCATATTTGGTGGTAGTTTGTGTGCCCCTATCTATTAAGATTATGTAGCACTGTTGAGACCATGTCATATGTGGAAGGATTTTGTTGAGGTTCTCAATCCACCATTGTTCTATCGTACAAAAACAACTTACATATTTTTACAAACTATATATAAGTAGGATGATTCAGTGGAAGGAATTTTCCTAGTTAACTGAGGGAGGTCATACAGTACAACCCTTTAGGGCTTACAAAATGCATACTTTGTCTTTGGTTTCAATAATTTTGCACCTCTGATTTCCTTTAACTCCAACTCCTCTTCTGAACATAGTATCAGTAAATTTAAACGAGTGTCCTTCATTCTCCCTTTGATATCCTTAACTGTATCAAATATATACATGAATACATTCCTATGTATATGTATCACATCTATATTACGGTAAAGTAAACAATTTCCCTAATGAGGCAATTGCCAAAAGATACTTTTCTTGGTCTAATTGTGTTGCTTACCATATTCAGGGTTTAGGGTTTAGGGTTTAACCCATGCTCTGACATGACTCTGAACCATTGGGGGCCCGACCCAGTTGTACTCCAAAGATCTTCCACTTGATCAAACACTCTTGTTTCTCCAATGTACCTATCATTAAGGCTCTAGTTTCTAAACTCAAATCTATGCATATAATGCGCAATGTGATGCAACACTTTAATATTCTCTCTTTTTACTTTTGTCAAACAGGGTTCTTACATGTGGTGTTCTTTTTTCGTAATATCCCGGGTAAATACACCATACCATGCTTATTACTCACACCCAAATCTTAGTTTACAGGGGCCTCAAAGAGTCTTGTCTTAAAGAACCTTAAATATTTTACTAGTCATTTCAAAATATTAATATGACTCTAGAAAATATACTCAGTACTTATAAAATATGAAGGAAGCCTTAAGAAAGGTATAGTAATTAATAGGGAAAACTTAGGTAGCCGAAAGTAATTTAAAGAAGTAAGGACTTTGTTGTACTAGGAAAAAGGCATAAAAGTAGATTTATGAATATAGCGCTCTTTGACCTAGTTTAAAAGAGAAATCTTGGCTATAAAAATCAAACACTTATCTTGCATGAATGGCTGGTTTAAATATTATTTAGAGTTATCATGAAAGCTCTGATAATATTTTTGGAATCAAAAATCCCTTGACAACTTGATTCTTTTACGATTCGTTGGAAATGTTGCTTTGTCAAACTTTTGACTACAAACTCTATTTCCTTTGGTATCTAAAACCAAAAATTCTTTCAAAAATCAACTTTAAAACTTAAAATATTCATTTAATTTCTATAATACGTAGTAGCATCAATGCTAAATTAAAATTGTAGTTTTAAAACCCTTTTTTCGCCAATTTTGTCGAAATCATAACTTAAACCTTATTTTCTGTGGAAAACTCTGATTTAGTCGAATCAAAAGTCCAAACTAAATAACTTTGAAGGTTCTATATTTTTAACATAAAATAACATAATAAATTCTACTTAAAAACTAGTTTGCCTCTATGACAAATTCTTTTGCTGAAAACCATATGTTTACACTTAAACTTTTACCCATCAAGTTTAAGGACAAAGGTATCAATTCTTTATACCCTTATTACCTTTTAGGATCCAAAGGTCCTAATCGTCACTCATCCTTATATCCTCCAAAAACCATAATTTCCTCGCATTTTGAGTAAGAACCTGTGTTGACACTTGGCAAATTTTTCTTTCAATATTCAATACCATATTTTAGTAACTAAATCATCAATCCATGTCCCAAATTCCAGATTTCCAATATGCATGTAAGGATCTTAAACATAAACATCAAATAACCTACATGCAAAATGAAAGATAACATTTTTCACCAATAAATCTTGCATGCAAAAGGATCAAACCCAACATTTAGCATTTAGCATTCAAGGCACAAATCATCACATTCTTAACATCATTAATCTATACATGCAATCAGCCAAAAGTCATAAAAATGGACATGCAAAACCTTTGTTCATTAAGGGTTAAAAATGAAACTTTGGCTCCAAGTTTTCTCAAAATCTTGCTTAAGAAAAAATCAAATTTTTTAGAACTGAACCTTGGTTTAAATCCATGGAAAACACCCACTTTTAACCCTTAAATCAAGATGGAAACTTAGGGTGATTTCTAATCCGGTCTAGATACCGCCTAAGGGTAAAAGTGTAATTTTACCCGCTTTTAGCCATCTACCGGTGTCACAGGTGGAGCTTCAGACTCACACAATGGTATAAGCTACTATCTCTATATCGGAACATCTAGGTCATCACCATTGCACATCAAAAAGTAACCTACACATACGACAAGTAGTACAAGGTGCAGCCATTGGGGGAAACGTTTGGAAGAGACTGGGCACCCGTGTCGTGTGTTAGCTTTTTGTAGAGTCATACTGACACATGTTACGGAATGTTCCCTAACCCTAAAGGACTCTTACGTTCCTTGTATGTATATAAATACCAAGGATTTCTCAATAATTGTACATTTTTTCCTCATTTCTCTAATCTACACTCGAACTTACGACATTCTTAATCTAATTGTTGACTTGCGTGTTCGAGTGCCTTTGAAGGTGGTACCACTTATCGCTCCCTACAATGCAAAAGCTTGGTGTGTTGGATCTCAAGAACTCCAAATCCTCTATTTCCCCACTGGAATAAGGGCTATAGTACCGGATCCCTATTAGACTAGTGTACAAATATCTCAAGAGAGGAATATTCGTGGCTGGTTCCTATACCGGATTACTAACCCCGGTACAGACCAGTTCATTGGCACGACCGGTGGGACTCGCTAAATTGATTCATACTTTCATAAAAGTTCACAAGTACCTATGGAAGGCAACATAAGAGTTCCTTCGGAGGGGCATGTTGAGGACGTTACTCACTTGAAGAATAGGCGTTTGGTCTTTAACACCCCTGGAGTAAGTTCCAGGAGAGTGGTAGTGGCAGTGGCTTCAGACCCTCATAATGATATTATCAGGCAACTCAAGAAGGAGTTAGTTGAGTTAAGGCGTGATTATAGGGAAATGGAGAAAAACGTTGTTCTCTAGGAAGAAGAGACGCGTGAGGAGTCCAGGAGGGAGAAATTTAAGCCTGTCCAATACTCCAAGATCCCCATGTACCAAGAGACGGAGCAATCTCAAGATTTTGGTGACCAGACAAGGGTTAGAAGGAAGGACCCAGTAGTAGGGTGACGAGAGCTTACAAGCTTAATGTCTTATTCTCTTGAAGGCTGATGAATATGCATATCCCAAGGCACTTGCAGACAATGCAACCCTATTCTATAGGGAAGTATTCAAGAGAAACTGACTTGAGTAAACACCTGGACGCCTAGGCTTATGAGGAAATGTTCTTAGGAGCCGTAGAAGATGTCATGTGCTATATGTTCTCTCGCATATTGATTAGGGATGCTCTGAGTTGGTTCAAGGGACTACTGTCGGGGTTAATTAATTCCTGGGAAGATATGGCAGTAGCTTTCGTGAAGCACTTTGTTATTTCAAGGGATATACCCAAGATATCGCACACCCTCGTCCAGATAAGACAGGGAGAGAATGAATCTTTGAAGGATTTTCTGAAGAGGTTTTACAAGGAAGTGGTGATGGTCCCTAATCTTACTAAAGCAATCTAGCTGCACATCATCATTGAGGCTTTACAGCCTAAATCAACCTTTGCTCTATCTTTGGTGAAGAGCCAGTCGGTATCCTTCGAGGAATTTTGAAAGAAGGCATCAAAATACGTTGGTATCGAGATGCAACTCGAGGCCACAGTGGTGAGAGCAAAACTAGCTCCTTGGGTGTCACAACCGCCAAGGGAGAAAGAGAGGGCTGGGCCAGAGAAACCCTTTTAGAGGGAAAGGTTTAAGGACCTACAACTACAACCAAGCAGTAAGAGAGATGTGTTATTGCCTTTAATAATTATGCACTATTGAACACCTGACCGGCGTAGATTTTGAGAGAAGTTGGATGACCGACGTTTAGTGTATATGGAATCAGGAGATCGACCCTATTGAAAAGACCAGGAAATCCCCGTAAGTATTACAATTTCCATAAGCAGACAACACATTCTATGAAAGAGTGTAGGTTACTAAAGGACACAATTAAGTTTCTTATCTGTGAAGTAAGTTGAAGCAATACCTCTTCAAGGGGAAGTCGCTAGATGAACCAGATCGGATGGAGAAGAGGAATCGTGACCAAGATGAGGATAGTGATGATAGTCGGGGTCCCATGAAAAGGTTTATTGCTGCTGAAAAGCAGAAAGGCATGGTAATAACTGAAGTCACGTAGGAGGATAAGGAATCCACACAGCAGCAACATGGTAGGTATAAAGTGATTGATATGATCGCTAAAGGCTTTATAGAGGGTGGCATGTCAATCTAGGCTCGTGAGAACCATCACCAGATGATCCTTTCTGTTCAGGGCAGACCTCAAGATAATTGCCTATTTCACGATGACATGCAAGCCCTGGTGATTTCCTTTTCTGATGAGAATTTTGGCCCTACCATTCCCAAAGGAGATGTTGCAGTGGTTATCATCACCGTCATAACAAATAAGGATGTCAAGCAAATCCTTGGGATCAAGGGAGTTCTTGTGATCTTATTTTTTATAATTACTTTAGAAAGATGGGTTTTAATGACTCTGATCTATAACCTTATACGCAGGAGTTGACAACATTTAATAAACACCGTCGTGTCTTTTGAAGGAGAGCCCAGAGCACGGACGGTGAAATCTAGAGTCTTGGTGATTGACATTGAGTCACCATATAATGGTATTATAGGCTGGCCCACCCTAAATGCCATGGAAGCCATTGTTTCAACACCACACCTCCTTACCAAGAGATAGCCCGCTATTATTACAACCTGAGCCTCAACATGGTGAAGTTAGATGCGTTAAACAAGAAGAAGAGGTTGAAAGAAGGAGGAGCCACACCAGGATTAGTTAACTTGATTGACCTTGATCCTTGGGTTAAACTCAAGATTGATCCTCTAAACCCATCCAAACCCACATCAGTTGAAGGCTCTAAGGAAATTGTATTGGGAGACACCCCAGCAAAAGTCACGCACATCAATAACAATCTAGAGACCGGTATAGAGCAACACTTGCTTATGTTGTTGAAGGAGTTTAAAGATCTCTTTACATGGATAACTGCTGATATGCTAGGGATGGATCCCGATTTCTGTTGTCATAAACTCTCTGTCTACCAAGAAACCAAGTCGATGGTCCAAAAGAAGAAAGGGTTAGGGCCCAAAAAGTAGAAGGCTACATGTGAGCAGACGGAGGAATTACTGAAGGTCGGATTTATAAGAGAAATCCCGTATTCTTCTTGGCTCTCTAATGTCTTGATGATGTAGAAGGCCAACAGGAAATGGAGAATATACACAGATTATGTTGATTTAAACCGTTGCTGCCCAATGGACCTTTATCCTTTTCCCAACATAGATAGAATGGTGGACGATTCATCTAGTTACCAGTACCTGTCCTTCATGGACACAAATTCAGGGAACCAGATCCCGATATGGGAGGGAGAGCAAGAGAAAATGACTCGTCAATGACATGGGTGTGTTCTGTTACACCGTTATGCCTTTCGACTTGAAGAACGTTGGTGCCACATACTAGCGTATGATCAATAAGGTGTTTGAAGGCATGCACACCAAGCTGGTAGAGTTATACATTGACGATATCATTGCGAAGACCCAGTGGAAGGCAATCATGTGGAGGATCTACACTAAATTTTCTCATGTCTGAGGCAATACAACATGCGCTTAAACCCCCTAAAGTGCACTTTTATAGTACCCACTGGAAGATTCTTGGGTTATGTTGACCAAGCAGCCTTAGCACGATTCATGCCTAAGATGACTCATCGATCGCTCCCCCTGTATAAAATTCTGAAGAAAGATAAGAAGTTTCAATAGGGGCAGAAGCAAGAATATGTTTTCCAAGACCTCAAAGATATGTATCCAGACCTTCTATTCTGGTAAAGTCTGACCCCGAAGAGCAGCTCATTTTATACCTGGCTGTTTCAGATGATGCCTTAGGAATGGCCTTGGTAAAGGAGACACCTGAGGGTCAGAGGCCAGTGTACTTTACAGGAAAAATGTTGCAAGGAGCCGAGGCCGGTATCAGAAAATAGAAAAATCTGCCTTGTCTGTCTTATAGGCTTATCGACGCCTCATGTCGTATTTTCATGCATATCCCATCGTGGTAAGGACAGATCTCCCACTTCGTTCTGTCCTAAGTAAGCTAGACCTCGTAGTAGAAATGACTGGTGTGGATCCTGATACATCTCGTTTGCATTGGACGATGCATGTAGACGGTTCTTTGAATGGTAAAGGCGGTGAAGCCGATATAGTGGTTGGGAGCGATGATGGGGGCATCTGGGGATCTCTATACACTTCAATTTTAAGATGTCCAACAACCAAGCTGAGTACGAAGCTTGTTTAGCAGGTTTAAGAGCTGTTCTGGATATCAGAGCCTCTATAGTGACCTTCTACAACAATTCACAACTGGTGATTTCACAGATTCTTAGGGAATACCAAGCTAGGGAGCCCCAACTTCAATCATACTTGAGTTGCGTTAACAAATTGAAGGAATGCTTCTTGTCGGTGGAATTTAAGCATGTCCCGAGGGAAGAGAATCCTAGAGCAGATATATCTGCCACCACTGATGAGACTAAACGGGAAATAGAGCGGTTGAAAGAAAAGAACATCTGCCTCTCTAAAGGCTGTGATCAGGCCCATCAAAGGATCCAAAGCCTCAATGAAACAAACCAATATCTTTGAAGTCTAAGGAAGGCTTGAAAAAGGAGAGGGACGGACTCCGCAGCAAGGTAGGCGATCTGGAGTAACTCATGGCCGATCTTCAGAAGAAAAATGAGGATCTGTTCTCAGCGGTTGCAAATGAGCAGACCAAATATAAAGATAATATGGTCAAGTTTGCTTGTGCTGCTATGGACTCCTTTAGCCATGCAGTCCGCCAGGTTGCCTTCCGAAATTGAGGTACCCCACTCAACCTCAACGGGATCGATTTCTTCAATAGGTTCTGTAATGGAGAGCTGGTTACCAAGGTTAATGATGAATTCTATACCCCTTTTGATGAGCCATTCTAGTTTTCTTCTTTGGCAGCGGGGGAAGATGATACTTCTCAAGAGGAGAACCGGAATAGGGATAGAGGCTGGAGATGACAATGTCAGTTCAGAGAGGGAGGAAGAAGACAACAATGGCCGAGTGAACCCTTAGAATTTCTTTTTTTGCTCTGCAGGTGGGATGAGTTCCTCCCTCTGTTTGGATATTTACAATTTTGCTTGGCCGCTGTGCCCCCCTTTTTGTACTTGATTCATATTTTGTGAATGAATTTCAGCTTTTTTCTACCGATATCATCTTTATGTTAATACCTTGTAAATTTTAGTTGCTTTTATCATCCAAAGTTATAATATCATCAAATGGACTTCATTGGATAAGTATAGTCATTTTGTCTTTTAAAATCAATAACTATTACAGGTTTCGTACCTCTTAGGCATTACCATATCGACACGTATTAACCACTCCGGGGTTTATATGCAGAACAACTTAACCATTCTGGGGTTTTTCAACCACTTCGGGGTTTACACACAAAATAACTTAACCACTCTAGGGCTTTTCAACCGCTCCGGGGTTTGAATCTTGAAATAACCGCTCTAGGGTTTTTCAACCGCTCCGGGGTTTAAACTTGAAATAACCACTCTAGGGTTTTTCAACCGCTCTGGGGTTTTAAACTTGAAATAACCACTCTGCGGTTTTTTAACCATTCCAGGGTTTAAACTTGAAATAACCACTCTAGGGTTTTTCAACCGCTCCAGGGTTTTAAACTTGAAATAACCGCTCTGGGGTTTTTCAACCGCTCCAGGGTTTAAACTTGAAATAACCACTTTGGGTTTTTCAACCTCTTTAAGGTTTTAATCTTGAAATAATCGCTCTGGGATTTCTCAACCACTCTAGGGTTTAAACTTGAAATAACCGCTCATTCGAAATAAACTAGCAAGCAATAATTACTTCAAATTTGTATTTTATTTCTGAGTAAGCACCCCGATTGCATGCCTCATTATAAAAATCATAAGTAAACCCTATGGGAAAAACCTTAGGTAGGGAAAAAGAGTGCATGACTTGTGATGATGGTTAGCTGTAATAAACACATAGATTCTTTACATTCTATTTATTCTTGAAAACTTCGCCTTGTAGTGTTTCTAGAAGATAAGCTTCCCCGGGGTTACTTCATTCACCCGGTATGGTCCTTCCCATGTCGGCGCTAACTTTCCTTGATATGCAAAACGATTTTCCACTGATGCTTTTCGTAGGACGAGATCGCCTACATTGAACCTTTTCTTTTGGACCTTCATATTATATCGTACTGCAGCTTTGGCCTTGATTGCCTGATCCCGAAAAAAAACTGCTTCTCTGACCTCTGATATCAAATCCAATTCATTCTTTAATCTTGGGTCGTTGTCCTCTTCATTAAATTATTGAACTCTTGGTGAAATCTGATTAATTTACACCAGTATCACTACATCCACACTATATACTAGCCGGAAATAGGATTCTCCTATAGATGAATGAGGTGTTATCTGGTATGCCCACAAGACATAGCATAACTAGTTAAACCATTCTCCTTTTGCATCACCAAGTTGTTTCTTCAAACCTTTCAGAATTTCTCTATTTGCTACCTCAGCCTGACCGTTGATCTAAGGATGTTCTACTGATGAAAAGACTTGCTTTATTTGGAGTCCTTCAAGAAGACTTTTGAACTTGGCATCAGTGAACTGCGTTCCATTATCTGTAATGAATCTTCCTGGTATCCCGAACCTTGTGATAACATTTTTATAGAAAAATCTTCAAGTCCGGGCTGCGGTGATATGTACAATTGCTTTTGCCTCAATCCACTTTGTAAAGTAATCCACTCCGACTATCAAGTACTTAACCTTGTCAGGCGCCTTCGGAAAAGGTCCCAAAATGCCCATTCCCTATTGATAAAAGAGCCATGGAACAGCCGATGTAAACAACTCTTCAGCTGGGACGTGGTACTTATTGTTGTTCTTCTGGCATGCATCACACTTTTTGTTATACTCCACAACATCCTTGGTTAAGGTGGGCCACAATAACCTGCTCATAAAACCTTTCTAGCCAAACTCCTTTCTAGACATCTCAAGACGGAGCCAATATCCCTCTTCTAAATAAACTTCTATTTACCAAAATGAAATTTGGTAACTCCTTCTTCAGCTTCTTCTTTCTCAATGGGAACTCCAGAAGTTGTTCGCTCATCATATACCAGATTATCAGAATGACCCAAGAATCTTCTAGATAGGCTCTGAACTGGATGACACAAACTTTAAGTGGAGTAGAGATACTTGGAGCAGCTAAGGTGCTCTGTATGATCGTAGTAGTGGATTCTGCCTTTTTAGTACTGGCCAACCGAGATAGAATATCCACCTTGACATTTTCTTCTCTTGGGACATGTCTGTATTCAACACTTACGAACCTTTCTCCTAACTCCTTGACCTTAGCTAGATATTGCTGCAACAACAACTCTTTAGCCTGATAATTTTTATTTATTTATGAAATTATGAGCTATCAATCACTACAGAGTACTGCGATTCGTGCTCCTACATCTAAGGCTGCTCTCAGTCCTACCAAATATGCTTCATACTCTGTCTGGTTGTTCGATGTCTTGAAATCAAACTGAAGGGAAATTTCTATGCTCACTCCGTCCTCACTCTTTATGACTACTCTGGCTCCACATCTTTTTTGATTTGACGATCCATCTACATAGATAGTCCAATGCTCCCTTAACGGTGCTGGAACTTCTCCTGTTAGCTCTGTCATAAAATCAGCCAATACTTGAGCTTTTATGGCCGCCCTGGGCTTATACGATATATAGAGTCTGGTTTATGAAAAACTACTTTTAATAGGAGATCAGTTCAAACTGTGATGTAGTGTGCATAAAAGTACTATCTCAGACGTTGAGACATCCAGACTAATGCTAAAGCAGCTTTCTCCAACTTCTGATACCTACATTCCGACCAATGAAGGACTTTTCCCACAAAGTACACCGGTCGCTAGCCTTCAATGGTCTCTTTTACTAGCGCAGCTCCAATAGCTTTGTCTGACACAGAAAGGTAGACAAACAGCTTCTCACCGGGGTCTGGCTTTGTCAACACCGGTGGATTGGCTAAAACTTCCTTCAGCTCCTGAAACACCTTCTCCTGCTCTTCGCCCCATTGAAATTCCTTACTTTTCTTCAACACTTTGTACAAGGGTACTAACTGGTGTGCTATTTTTGGCATGAACCATGGTAATGCCATAACTTTCCTATTCAACGATTACACCTCTCTTACATTTATTGGACTCCAGAGCTCTCTTACTACCTTACATTTATCGGGGTTCACCTCTATGATCCTCTGGGTGAGCATAAACCTAAAGAACCGTCCTGCAGGTACTGTGAATATACACTTCAACGGGTTCAATCTTATATTGTACAGCTGGAGCCTTTGAAACACTTTCCTCAAGTCTTCAACGTGATCTCCTCCTACTGAGGTCTTAGTTGTAATGTCATCAACATATACCTCCACTATCTTTGACCTCATTCCTTTGAAGATTTTATTCATCATATCCTCTGGTAAGTAGCTTCGACATTCTTCAATCCAAATGATATAATCATATAGCAAAAGACTTCTTTATCATTTACGAACGCCGTCTTATCTTTATATTCCTTTCACACCAGGATTTGATTATACCCGGAGTACACGTCCATGAAGGACATGAGTGTAAATGTTCTAGTGATGGATTAATTCATAAGTTGGTACCTTGAATTTAATATCGATGAGTATGTTATTTGTACATGTTACATGGGTAAGCATTAGGAATATGTGTTGTCTTGGAAGATGTGATACTATTAAATGGTTGTTGATGTATGATCATGCATGTGTTGATTGAGTAGAGTATTTCATAAACATAATATGCTGATGGATGTTGTGTGATGCATGGATAACTAGATAAGGAAATTTGTAAATAAGAGATCTGGAAAATGGTATCAGTAAAGGTCCTAAAATGATTAAAATATGAAAGTGTGTGAGACTCAGATCGGAGATAAATTGTGGTTGTTATAGCGCCAAAGTACCCTAATTTTCAAGAAAGTATGAAATCTTATTTTATTCCTAAGTGTCGGGTAAGATTACTAAAATAAAGAAAAAGAGAAATTTTGATTATGCTAGATAAAGAAAAAGAACTCGACATTAGGAATAGAAAGGAGTCATTTAGGGGACCCTGCCGAGGACCAATAAATGAAAAATGAATAGTGGAATTATGCATCATATATGGAGTTAAGGAGGGATATTGGAATAATCCCTTAGAGCATATAGTGATGGGTACACTGGAGAAATAGTTGTGCCTCAACCCCCGAGGGTAGTCTAGGGAGTATATCGGGGATGAACCTCCAATGGCTCAGATTTGTACTTGAAGCCAGACACCCATGGCAAACTCTGATATACTTTGACAAGAGACAGGGGTTTCTATGGCCGTTGAGTGCCCATTTTGATGAGATGTGTGATTGGCCATTATGATGATAAGACTGCATGTCCTTACCCATTTGTGAAAAATAGAACGAGGAGAGCTCTGGTCGCTCTAGTTGGGCAGGAAGGATAAAGTAGGATTATTGTGCACATGGATATTGGTATATAAGATTAATAAGTGGAAGATGGGCCCACATGCATCATGATGAATAATGAAGAAAATTGAAATAATAAAATAGACTCATGCATTGCATCACCATACTGAGATTGTGATTGTGTGTTGATTATAAAGATGTTAGTAACCCTAAGAGGAGGATGGGAAACTGAAATGGTCAGAAAAATAAGAGTGGTGAGATAACTTAGAAGGTAACTTAGGGACCCCAAAGAGAGTAAGCGGGAATCGATTCTGGATGATTGTATTATGTGGGGCGGGTGTTAGTGATGACACTCCCCGATTATTGTGGAGGTGGGAACTCACCCTTACACTAAATTTTTTCAGACATCATGAGGATGGATACAGACTTCGTATCGAGGATTAGCCAGGCTCTTCTTGGACTCAGGATGAATAGAATAGGTTAATTTTATTTTCATTTATAGGAGCCTGCGTGCCCCTTTACTTTTAGTATGTACATTTACTATTGCGACCATATGTTTTATATAACTATGTAGTCTATATGATGTATCTATTCCACCAAGTTTTCTTGTAAAAAAAATTCCATATTTTTCTAAAACTCGTAACCTTTCAGTTGACCAGGATAATCTAGTGGAAGGGATTGTCCTAGTTAACCGAGGGTGTTACATGGAATCTGATGTAATGTGTAGAATGTTTCCCAGAACTCTCATCAGAAAGGTGTTGCTGGTTCAAAGGCCTTCGTACAGGAACGATAGATTTTTGGATCGATATAATGTAAGTGTTTGGTGACCACTTCGTTATTTCTAGGGACATCCTTGTGACTTCCTACACCCTGGCTTAGATTAAGCAGGGTGAGAAGGAATCCTTATAGGTTTTTTAAATGGTTTATTGAAGAGGTTGCTATTGTACCTAACCTAATAGAAGCTATTTAACTTCATATTGTTATTGAAGCCCTGCAACCAAAGTCTACATTTTACCTTTCCCTGGCAAAGGGACCATCTTATCGTTGAAGAGTTTTGAAAGAAAGCCGCTAAGTACGTCAGCATCAAAATCCACTTGGAGGCCATAGTGGTGAAAAACTCCATAGCACCCACCCTAACCTCACAAGAAAAGGAGAAAAAAACCAAAATTTAAGAAGATACCTCAGAAGGACAAAGTTAGAGAGGTTTAACCTTGTCTCCATAACAAGAAAAGTGTTAAGTTTCAACCACTACACTTCATTCAACACCAGACTAGCTTAGATTCTAAGAGAGATCAGATGATTATCTTTTTCTATATATGGAATTATGAAACCAACGCTTGTTAGAGGCCTTGAAATCCTAGGAAATACTGTGAATTCTATGAGTAGTTTCATCTAGCCATAGAGGAATGCAAGCAACTAAAAGACACTGTTAAAATCCTTATTAAAGAGGGGAAGTTGAGGCAGTATCTTTTGAAAAACAAGAGGATGAACCAGACCAATTTGAGAAGAGAATGAGAGATTAATCTCTAGATGGTGATGAAGGGCGTGGCTAGAAGAGATTCACATAGGCTGAAAAGTAGAAGGTGTAGGTAGTAGAATTTGTCTAAGAAGAGGATGATGTACCCCTTGTGACATCCCTCGGTTAACTAGGATAATCCTTATCACTGAATCGTCCTACTTAACTAAGCTTCCATGAGTTTGTAAGAAATTGTATAAGATTTTTTTTGTACAAAAGACAAGGTGGATCAAATACATGATCGTATAATTTAAATTATACATGGTCTCAATAGTTCTTTACATACTCTGAATGAAACAGGGGCACGTAGGCTCACATAAACATATACAAACTCAGTTTAACTAATAACTTATACCTATCTTACATAATTAAAACCCTAACTCTACTCTTCATTAGAGAAGGAAGGGTCCTTGAGACTATCCTTGCTGGTTGAGCTTGCTCTTCCATATCGTCTACTGTAGTACGCCTCCAAGATGACCTTAAGTAATCTCTTCCCTTTCAGACTCATGTCTCGAACATCCTCAACGGGGTCTCCTCGAACGCTCTTCAACAATACTTTCCTTTTGAATTTATCCTTTAATACCCTACGGATTTACTTAGACTCAACAAAAGCCACAAAACAAGAAGGGTGAGTTTATCTCACTTTAGTCTTATTGGAAATACATGCAGAGGTGTACCGTCATACTTGACAAATTACACACACAACCAAAACATCAAACCAGTTGTATCTAATATGGATACATACTATTTCTAAACTCAACAGATATCATCTTACAACCTACTAGTCATTTCTAATTTCATAATACTAGCCTACTCACTATCCAGAGCCTTATAGTTGTCAATTAAATAACCATTATTTTATTGTTCCTAGTATAACCTCACCACCAGATCATATACAAATACATATATTGACTACTATTTATCATAACACATAGCCTATCAATTTATTACTAAGGCAATGTACAACTACATTCATCAATTAGTAATATATCTAACACAAATACACCATGTCTATTCTAGTATCCAATCATTGTTATATCTAATACTCAATCACCATCACCATGTTAGCATCTTATAAGATCATATTAATCAAACATAGATATCTTCATCATCACACAATCCATAATACAATCATAATATAGTTAGTCACTTAAGATGCTATGTATGAGTTAGGTGTCTTATGATTATCTTATCATTAAGTATCTCATGATGTGTATGGGGGTCTATAAAACATTCTTCTCATTAAAGTTGTCCTGTCACAATATGTATATTGGGCAGCATAATTCTGTACTAGAGCGACCAGGGCATACCAAGTTCAACACAATTACAGGTAAAGGACACACAGGTCCAATCATCCATAATTTGTGATCACAATCCAAAAATGAGAACTTGGTTCTACACAATCCTAGAAACACTCGCTTGAGTCGAAGTATAACAGGCTTGTAACGGGTTACCCGGTTTTGGGCACCACTCCAAACCATTGGAGGGCTTGACCTATTTATACTTCTAAGATCCCCTAGCTTTACGGTTCACAATGAACATGTCCTTTAATGTACCTATCATTGTAGCTCTAGTTTCAAATCATAATTATAGTTTCAATTCATATGATATATGTATGATACACATTTATTCTCTCTTAATCTTTAATAATCCTTATTATTATCATCGGGAAGGGTCCATCCTCGAGAAGTCCTTTGTCCTTAATGCTAAGGGAAATTCAAATAGAAGAACTCTTATTACCCTACGTATTCATACTTATATATTCTTTACCATGATTACTTTAACTTAAGAAATCAATACGTTTTTTAAAATCATTTATCATATAGAGGAAATAACTATTGATAGATTATCACTTTTTGTATAGTTGGATAACCGAGCTATATAAGTGGTTATAAGCATACATATACTTTCTCAAGTCCCTTATCTTCACTAAAACATATATTCTTGAACACTTCAAAAGTTTGGACTTGAGATTTAGAGATATAAGAGAATTTGTCATTTTGGTCCTTGGACCATTTTAGTGGACGTCGTCTTGTTGCACTTGTCGCTATGGAACTTTTCCCTTTAGTCTTAAGGTTTAAAATTCATAAAATAGTTTAAGCGTATAAATACTTCTTGAATCAAAGGATTGTGTCTGCTCAAAAAGTCTCTTTCAAATAAGTTTGTCAATTTTTATCGAAAACTTTGAAATGGTTATATGTTTACTAGAAAACTTAGAATGAGTTAATTAAAAAGTCTAGGTCGGATAATATTTGAAAATATACTATTTTAATATAAGATAAATCAATAATTTAATTTAGAAAATAGTTTACTCAAAAGTCCTTTATCTTGTTCATTTTACCATATTTATCCCTTAGTCCCCTTTTCACCGACGATTAAGGACAAAGTCTCATTGATTTGATTTGTCCTATTTGTTCCCAATATCTCAATTCACAATTATATATTTATTCCAATATGAATCACAAATTCATTGAACCTCACAAAAGTCCCTAACACACCTTGTCCTTGTAACTCCTGTCGAAACCGCGTTTTTTGATGATTTCCCCACCACGGACCCTGTTGGGACTTCTATTCATTTTTGATATCCATTTAGCCATACAATACTCAATACACATATAATTATAACATATAAACTCATAATAGAATTCAACATTTAAACACACCACAAAATGTCCACTTAAATATTTTCATCACTTAACAATTATTTTAACCAATTCATGCATCAATTAAATTTATTTTTTAATATTCCTATTACCATTTAAATCAATATACTTATGAATTTACCTAGCCTCACGTGACAATTTCAGGGCTACACACATAGTCAAATTTTTACACTAAGCCATCAAACTTGTCATACAAGGAAAACCATAACATCATTTTTCTTGAAATTTCATAAGCATCATCGTAAGTATGTTCCATATCATTTCCAACCATTCAAATACATATATTTAATTTTATTTCAGTAACTTAAAATCCAAAACTTAACACCCATCAAAATTTCCACATGAAAATCCCTAAAAACTTATCATTTAAGTAAAATTATGCAACACCATTTTCTACCAAATTTTGCATGTATCCTTATCATCATCTAATATAACATTTTTAATCATTAAAATCCTTAAGTGACTAACTCAAGTTTAGTGGCTAGTTCAATAAAAAATTACAGCATCTACACCTTTTTATAAATTCATACACACAAGCTTAAAATGGCGTCTTTCCTTGTTAATTCCTTACATGCAACTAGGATTCATGGCATTCCTTTTTCATACAACATCTTAGTGAAAATTCAAGCACCTAGAATAGGTTCACACTCACACCAAATCAACATGCAAAATTGCCATGCAATTTAAGATACATATACATATTGCCAAAAATCATATTTTTAACATATTTACTTCAAATGCATGATAACCAAACATGGATTTCTTCCATTTCAATCTCAACCAAAAAAGTTCAACCATGATATCACACATATCTTTTAGGTTAAAATCATCTAAAATGTAGGAGACCACATGTAAAGTCAAGACCAAAACCAATGGTAGAAAATATAGGCTTTTTCTTGAAAAATCTAGGTGAAAACTTAGAAATATTTTTACTTGAAAATAATTTTCCAAAACTAAACCAAATCACACATTTATTTTCTCATAAAACACTATTTCACCTTTGATTTGGTGATGGAAACCCAAGGGAGGTTCCCACACTTTTGTATGCCTAAAATTCCAACCAAGAACAAGGAGAACTCTCCCTTACCTAGGGCTTTGCATGTTGGAAATGGAGAAAACTTTAAAGGTTAATCTTACTTGCTTCCTCCTTGCTCCAAGAAGCTATAAAACCATGCTTTGAGTTACTCAAAAATTAGGCTAAGTGGTGGTGGTGTTTGAAGGGAAAAATGATTGCTTTTGAAGGTGTGGTGGTTATAGGTTTTTAGTGATGTTTGGTGGTGATCTTGGCTTCAAGACTTACATGCAAGGTTGGATTAAGGCCATGCATTCATGGAAGATAGATGGTGAAATTAAGATGAGAAAAAAGATGGAGAGGAAAAGATATTGGGGGTCACAGCTAGGAGAGAAGAAGGTGATGAAGAAGACTTGATTTTTCTTAGTGTTAAGCTTTGCATGCAAGAGTTTAGGCACAAGCTAGACATGCAAAAATGGGAGAGGAACTTGGCGTGAAGGTGCTGGTCATGGTGGATGGTGGAGAAGATGGAGAAGAGATGAAGTTATAGAGAGGGAGAAATGGAAAATGACTTATGACCATGGTGAAGAAAATGACAAAAGAATGCCCAAAATTTTATCATGTTGCATGCACACATATATAGGGAAATTTATGGAAATAAATCAACATAAGTTCAACTTAAAGAAGGGCCAAGTGTTAAGTTGATGGTGTGCATGGCAATGGACCAATAAGGCAAGAATATATGGCTTGGCGGGTGAACTCATGGTGACACATGGTTGTGGGATTTAAATCACATTCTGTTGTGATTTTAAGAAAATGATGAATTAAAATTATCTTTTTTCTTTCCTCATTCCAACAAGTTATAGAACGCCTAAACCCAATAACTAGAGCAGAAGTTATGCTCAAAATACCAAATGTTATTCAAGCTGGGTACGTGGCTACGGGTCAGTGACTTATGATACAAACTGGGATTTTTAGGGTTAAAGCTGGCTTTTAGTGTCTTCATAAAAGTTGTAGAAAATCTTCTTACAAATATTTTAAGACCAAGATCACTCAAATCTAATGTTGGTAGGTTAAGTTATACCAAAAATAGTGGAGCATGCACACAATTATCAGGTTTAGTGCAAAACAGGACCAAGAAACAGAACTGGGATTTTGATTGGTTTTTGATGAGTTTTAAAGGAACTAATGAAGCAATGAATCTTAATTGGTTGAACCCCACAAAATTTTCTTCTCCTCAAGATCTTCTAAAATCCTTGGCATACAGTTCCTAGCTCAAAGCACAAGGTGTTGGTGCGATATGCGAACAATCAAAAGCTGGTTTACGGTTTTGGCATAACTACATTATCTTAAGTCCATTTTTATTTATTATCACCATTACCATCATCATATCTATTATTCATCATATATCTTTCAACGACACACACACAATTAGAGCACAGAATTGGTCGAAGCCTAGATTTTTCATAAAGAACACACAACATAACCTGATTTTATAGGTCCAAGGCCTAAGGGATATTCCTTGAAAATCATTGGTGTTACACCCCTTCCACTCCCAAAAGGAAGGAGGAAAGTAATCGAGATGATTGTTAGAGGTGTCATTGGTAGCGGTGTCTTTAACACTTTAAGGAAAAATCATCTCAAGGTGATCATGTCGGTTCAAGACAAGAAGGATAATAGACCTTTTAGGAACAATGTCCAAACACCTTCCGTCTCATTCTTTAATAATGATTTCAGCCCAACCATTCTTGGAGGAGATGATGAAGTGGTCATTGTGGCCGTAATCACCAATATGGATGTAAAGTGACTTTTAGTCAATTAAAGGAGTTCTTCTGATGTCATTTTTTATGATTGCTTTAAGAAAATGGGTTTAACCGACATAGAATTACAACCTTATATGTAGGATTTAACAACCTTCAATGAAACTAAGTAGCCTACTAAAGGATACCTGGATACATGAATCACCTTTGACCGTGAGCTCGGAGCCTAATGATCGATGTCAAATCCACTTATAATGACATCATAGGGAGATATACCCTCAACACCATGGAAGCCATTGTTTTGACCCCACACCTACTCATCAAGTTCATTGTTAAGTAAAATCAGGTTTCTTTAGTTTAGTCTGACCAAGAGATGACCAGGTATTGTTACAATTTTAAGTGTGAGTATGGTGAAAGAAGAGGTGTCTATAAAGAAATACAAGTTAAATAACGGAGGAATATTGCTGGAACGATCAGTCTGATTTACCTCAACCCTAGAGAGGAGTTGAAGATTTATCCTCTGAACCCCTCGAAGCCTACATTGGAGGGGGGTTCTAAGTCCATTATGCTTAGAGATGTCACTAACGTATATCAATGACAAGCTAGATACCAATATAGAGAAGAGGTTAGTTAAGCTTCTCTAAGAGTTCAAAGAGTTATTTTGCTACACTGTGATTGATAATACCCTACATTGATCCAAATTTTTGTTGCCACAAATTGGCAATATACCTAAAGACGAAGCCATTTGTATAGAAAAAATACGTTTGGATCCGTAGAAATAGAAAGTTGCATGTGACAAGACATAAGAGTTTCTCAAGGCCAATTTCATTAGAGAAATTTGATATTCTTCATGGTTGTCCAATGTGGTTATCGCCTAGAAGTCCAATGGCAACTAGAGGATATGTTTAGACTATGTTAATCTCAACCAAAGTTGCCCCAAGGACCTTTACCCCCTCTACAGGTTCTTCTGGATACTAATTCTTATCGTTTATGGATGCAACTTCAAGTACATCTAAATTCTGATATGGGAAGGGAACGAAGAAAAAATGGCTTTCATCAATGACAAAGGTGTGTTTTATTACATTGTCATGTTGTTCAGTGGTGGGGTAGTTGTTCCATTAGGCTTAACGTCTAAGATTTTAGGATAAACACATATAAAGAGAAAAAAAAGAGTGAGTCCACGTTCAAGATCTATGGCGACTTGACTCATATCACACGGGTTTTACACACTATTAAAAAGAGATCCATTTATGACAAAAAAAGCCGTCGTTAACAACCAGTAATCTGTCACTAAATATATCGACAATGACATTAGCTACAGCAAAACCTCGTCGCTAAGAACCTGGTTACTAACAAGTCAGCAACGACAAGTGAACACCGTGGCAAACATTATGATGGCAGGATGTCATCGTTGAAGGTGGTGGTCCCCTTTGTGCGTGATCTATCGCTATTTCGGTCCAATATTAGCAACGGTAAATGCCTCATCATTGACAATTTAAGTTACTATATCGCTAGTCGAGGCTAATTTAGGGATCGCGACGAAGTCGCAGCTAATTGGATGACGAAGCGCCATTGCTAAAGGCATCGCTATGGAGGAACCAAACTAAGTGACGGCGTTAACTTCGTAGTTATGTTTTTAATGGGTATCCGTCGCTAATGTGATCGTTAAAGAGGAACCAATATTAGCGACGGGTCATCTCCGTAGCTAAATATTTGATGGGTCATCTCGTCACTGAGTTGGTCACTAAGGAGGAACCAAATTTAGCGATAGGAAAGATCCGTAACTAAATATTTGATGTTCCGTTCGTCGCTGGCTTAGTCATTAAGTGATGACCAAATTAACGACGATATTATTCCTAACGCTAATAATAAAAAATGTTTTTTTAGATATTATTTTCATAAAATTTTATAGATTTAAGGTTTAGTATTATAAAGTATATTTTATAAAGTTTGGTTAATTCCTTTAATTCCAACTCCCAAGATCAGTGAAGTCTACTACCAGTGGGAATTTCCCACTGCCAGTGGATGTCATTGTTTGAACCATTGAAAACCTTTGAAAATCGTGTATAAGACCCTGTGTGTACTTATGCAATGTATAAATATGAAAAACATGCATGCATTTGAAATGGGAAATTAAAAATAAAAACATGCTTCAAAGAAAAAATATCATGCAATACAGTAAAGAAAACATGGGGTTACCTCCCTATTAGTGCTAAGTTTAGCATCTTCAGCCAGAAGTTTACCCAAATAAAATAAAGAACATTATGCATCAAGCAGATCCAAGACACTTGCTTGTTGGATGGGTTCACCTATCAGATAGTGTTTGAGTCTCTGTCCATTTACCTTAAACGAACCAGACTTCTCGCTCCATAACTCGACGGCTCTAAAAGGAAAGTCCTTAGTTACCTTAAATGGTCCCGACCACTAGGACCTCAGCTTACCAGGGAAAAGCCTTAAACAGGAATTAAAAAGAAGAACTATATCTCCTTGATTGAATGATCTTTGAAGGATGTGATGATCATGCCATATCTTAGTCTTCTCTTTGTAAATACGGGTATTTTCATATGTATCCAAATGGAGCTCTTCCAGCTCGTTTAGCTCTAATAACCTGCGTTCACCTACAACCTTATGATCAAGATTAAGCATTGTAATTACCCAAAACGATTTATATTCAAGCTCTACAGGTAAATAGGAAGGCTTCCCATACACTAGCTTAAAAGGTGTGGTTCCGATAGGAGTTTTGTATGTGGTTCGATACGCCCATAAGGAATCGTCTAATTTAATAGACCAATCCTTACGAGACGTATTAACCACTTTTTGAAGAATATTTTTGATCTCCCGATTGGATACCTTAACTTTTCCACTAGTTTGAGGGTGATAAGGTGTAGCAACCTTGTGCCTCACTCCATACTTTTTCAAGAGGGTCTGAAAAGCTTTCTCAATAAAATGAGACCCTCCATCACTAATTATGCATTTAAGGACCCCAAACCTTGAAAAGATTATCTTTTTGAAAAGCTTAATAGCAGTCTTGGCATCCAAATGAGGTGAAGCAATAGCTTCCACCCATTTAGACATGTAGTCAATTATTACTAAGATAAAATAATTTCCGAAAGAAGAGGGAAAAGGTTCCATGAAATCAACACCTCACACATCAAATAATTCAACCTCTAAAACACTATTCAATGGCATTTCATGCCTCTTACTGATATTACCTGTTCGTTGGCATGAATCGCAAGTTAGGACATACTTACGTACATCCTTAAAGAGATGTGGCCAGTAGAATCTCGCTTGTAGTACTTTGGAGGCTATTTTGGAGGTGCTCATATGACTTCCACAAGAAAAAGAGTGTAATAGTGGTCCAAATGGCATGGACTTCATATTTTGGGACACACCTCGTAATCAAACCATTTGCACATTGTTTGAAAATGAGGGGTTCCTCCCAATAGTAGTACGTAACATCTGAAAAAAACTTTTTCTTCTACTGAAAACTAAGGTCAGGGGGTAAAATGCAACATGCAAGAAAATTGACAAAATCCGTATACCACATAACCTGTTGGGTACTAAGACTCAATAGTTGTTCATCTGGAAAAGACTCATTGATTGGAACAACATCATCCATCTCTGCTTTTTTAGATGACAATCTAGACAGATGGTCAGAAACAAGATTCACAATACCCTTCTTATCCTTAATCTCTAACTCAAATTCTTGCAAAATTAGAAACCATCTAATTGCTTCTTTTTTATGCAATGGATACTTAATGACAAAATCGTCAGTGAAAACAATAACATGTGAACCTACCAAATAAGATCTAAGCTTATCAAAAGCAAAAACAATGGCTAACAGTTCCTTTTCAATTGTGGCATAGTTTACCTGGGCATCATCCAACGTTCGACTAGCATAATGGATAACATGGAGCTTTTTATTTTTCCGCTGCCCAAGTATAGCCCCCACTGCGTGATCACTCGTATCACACATCAACTTAAATGGGAGTTCCCAATTGAGGGGTTGCACAATAGGAGCGGAAATCAAAGCCTGCTTGATCCTGCAAAAAGCCTCTAAACAAGATGAATCAAAATTAAAAGACATATCCTTACCCAAGAGATTTGTGAAAGACTTTGTGATCTTGCTGAAATCTTTAATGAACCGCCAGTAAAACCAGGCATGCCCAAGAAAGCTCTGAATTCCTTTCACATTGGTAGGTGGGGGAAATTTTTCAATCACCTCCACCTTAGCCTTATCGACCTCAATACCTCTCTCAAACACCAAGTGTCCAAGAACTATGCCTTCCCTTACCATGAAATGGCATTTTTCCTAATTCAAGATCAAATTGGTCTCTTCACATTGCTGCAAGACTCAGCACAAATTAGTCAAACAATTATCAAAGTCTAAACTATGCACTGAAAAATCATCCATGAAAACTTCCATCACATTCTCAATTAAATTAGAAAAGATGGCCTACATACACATTTGAAAAGTCACGATTTGTTACACAGGACAAAAGGCATTCTCCTATATGCATATGTCCCATAAGGGCAAGTGAAGGTAGTTTTCTCTTAATCAGATCGGTGGATTGGAATTTGATGAAAACCTAAGTACCTATCGAAATAACAGAAATAAGAGTGCTTTACAAGCCTCTCAAGCATTTGATCAATGAAAAGAAGGGGAAAAGATCTTTCTTTATGGCACTATTTAATTTTCTATAATCAATGCACATGTGCCAACCAGAAACTATCCTAGTAGATATTAGTTCCTGTTTTTCATTTTTCACAATAATTATCCCTCCCTTTTTAGACACCACATGAACCAGACTCACCCACTTGATACTAACAACAGGGTATATGACTCCAGCATCAAGCAATTTTAAAATCTCTTTCTTAACCACTTCTTGCATTTTCGAATTTAGTCTTCTAAATGGTTCTACAGTGCGCCTACTCTCATCCTCTACAATTATCCTATGCATACAAAAAGAAAGGCTAATCTCCTTAATATCATCCATGGTATACCCAATAACCTTCTTATACAACCTAAGCTATTTTAGAAGTTCGTCAGTTTCCATAAGATTCAATTTAGCACTCACAATGACAGGATATGTAGAGTCTGGGCCAAGAAATTCATACCTCAGTGAAGCCAGTAAAGGCTTCAATTCCACCTGGGGGCTCACCACTTTTTCACACATAACCTCAGTATCGTGTTTTAGTGGGGCTTCTCCTTCAGAGCAATGTGATGTTCCTGTAGGCTCAATCATGAAAACAGATTCAAGCGGGTCATGAGGAAGAGTTTCTTCCTTCACCACTTGGTCAACAAAATCTACACTACAACAGACATCCTCATTTAAAAGTTTTTTTATGTATCTTTCAGACTAAAATTAACCTTTTGGTCTCCAATAATCAGAAACAACCTTCCATTTCTGACATCTATAACCACACCCGTGGTTGCCAAAAATGGTCTGCCTAGGATTATAGGGATCATGGAATCCTCATCCATTTCTAAAACAACCAAGTCAACAAGAATAAAAAACTTTCCTACTTTGATAGGAACATCTTCTAAAATGCCTACAGGGTATTTAACAGATCTATCAGCAAGTTACAAAGACATTCTAGCAGGCTTTAATTCACCCAATCCCAATTTTTTAGAAAGACAATGGCATTAAGCTAACACTAGCTCCTAAATCACATAATGCTCTATCTATTTCCATGTCACCAATCATGCAAGGGATAGAAAAACTACTTGGATCCTGAAGCTTGGGTGGTATCTTCCTTTGGATCAGTGCATTGTACTCCTCAGTAAGTGTTACTATACCATCTTCTTCTAGCTTCCTCTTGTTGGACAAAATATTCTTCAGGAACTTCACATAGCTAGGCATTTGCTGCAAAGCATCAGTGAAAGATGTAACATCCCTATTTTTAGTAGCAGTCTTATTTTATAAATTATGAAGTTTAGAAGTTCTGTAAGAGTTAATAAGTGAATAAAATACCATGAGGATGGTCTGTAATATCCCAAAAATTTCATTTTTATGTATAATCATGGAATTTATATAGACCATTAATGATATTACCCATTTTCCAAGTGAAACATGTCTTAAATAAGACTGTCCGAGTGAAGAAAGGGATCTGTTCCGAGTAGCCGAGAGAAATTCTAAGTGAAGGCTATGTTTTCGAGTGACCAAGATAAATTCCGAGTGAAGGTTATGTTTTCCGAGTAAGACGTGATCGAGAGAACCACTACCGAGTGGAGTCCTGGCCTCGGAGACATTTGGAGTGAAGTGTGTTCGAGAGAACCACTTCAGGGTGAAAGGTCCGAGTGACCCGTTTTCGAATGACTCGTTTCCGAGTCAAATGACTTCGAATGACTCATTTCCGAGTCAAGGGTCTCTGAGTAACTCATTTCTAAGTCAAACACCTCCGAGTGACTCGTTTCCAAGTCAAACATCTTCAAATGACTCATTTCCGAGTCAAACATCCTCAAGTGCCTCATTTTCGAATAAAACTTCTCTGAGTGCAACGTTTCCGAGAGAAGTACGTCCAACCAAAGGAAAACTCATTTCCGAGTAATATATATCCGAGTGTGTTATCTCCGAGTGGAGTGTAGCTTTCCTGACGTCGACTGAAATATATATCGAGTGAGTCATTTCAGGTGAGGTACTTCTGGAAACAGATAAGGGTTGACTCCGAATGACCTCAGTTATAACATTTCCGAGTGACAAATTCCGAATGACCTTTGGTCATATGAATTTCGAATTATGCACTTCCCAAGAGAAGTATTTTCGAGTGAAGAAAGATCCTTAAGTACTTTCGGGCAGAAGTATATCCGACTGGATAGCTTCTGAGTGAACCAATTCCGAACAAAAGTGGCTGACTGAGAACATTTTCAGACGGATATATATATCCGAGTGAGATATTTTCTGAGTGAATCCGAGTGAGGAAGTTCCGACTGAGTCTCCTCCAGAGAAGGAAAAGCCGACCGAGTGTTTCAAGCAGAAACACTTCCGAGTGAAATCTCTTCCGAGTGAAGCTATGCTGAACAAGACTCTGATGGAACTCTTGGAAACAATTAGCCGACCAACGTCAGAATGGAAAGGGGACTTGATTAATGGAGACCGACTTAAGCACTCATCAGCGTTCACATCACTGCTATATGGAATCTGACCAGTTTATGCACTCACCAGCTAGAACCTGACCGACTTATGGGATCCATTGACGTGATGTCCATTCCTAATGGCCAAGTGGGCCGTTCCATTATCAGAATTGCACTTTTTTACTCCAATCATAGCACCTTTTATATATTTTAATATATATTCACTTCAATCATACTAACTCTTGTACGTAGGCGGCAGAAATGGTCAATTACAGCTCTCTTTTTATCCAAAACTCTCCATTATTCCCATAATTAACGCACCTAATCTTCAATCACCAAAAAGCTTGTCCCTCACTTGTCTTTTGCATTATTAAATTGATACCACAACTCATTCCCAAGTCTGAACTCTCAGAACCAACGAAACTTAGTAAAACACACTCTTTCTTATTTTCTTCTCTACGTACAAGGCTCTCTCTCTCTCATTTTTCTTTTCCCGTCACTATGAGCTGAAGCAAGGGAAATAACAAAACGTCCTCAACTCCATTAAGGTTAGGGGGGTATATTCTCTGGTATTTCTGGGGGGGGAACCGAGTGTTTGGAAAGGGCTAAGGTACTTCTGGTCCTCACCTTTCCAGGACAGGTTCAGGAATTACTGTTAAATTAAATGTTTTAATGTTTATATATTTGTTTTATATATTTTTATGTATATGATTAATTGGCTGTGTTGATTATTATTAACCATGATGAATTAAATGATATGATCGGTATTGAATTATGAAAATATTAAGAACCATGGATGTCTATGTGAATTTCAGTGAGGAAGTTTTGAAAAATGAGATGAACGTGGGAATAATGATGAAGGGTTACCATTTATGCCACTGTTATTATTATTATGATTACGATTATTATTATTATTATTATTATTATTATTATTATTATTATTGTCATTATCAGTATTTGATCCGGTCTCAATACCGGTATCCGACCTGCAAGACATATTTCGACGTCTTTGTCAAGACATCAACGTGTAACCGGTGTCATCGGTATACATCCGGACTGTAATTCCGTATCAGGCGTTCTCCCTATACCGGTTGTTCAGGATAACACCATGACATCGGACAATACACACGTCACTGTGCTACAGACAAGGATAATTGCTACAGGGATCGATCAATAATTCCCTGCACTACGAGCCAAACTCTGCTCACGGGAATGGTCAACTTGTTCCCTAATCCTAGTCTATATTCTCTATGCTCAATATAAAATTGCCACTTGACCCAATCATGCTGGTAAGTGCGCAATATAATAATGCTAATGGGAGTTGGTGGTTCCCCACCAACGAGTCCTCGTTAATCGAGCCAATCAGGTATATGAACTCACTTCATGATTGAAGAGGGGGGGCTTCAGCTCTTTTACGTCTGATTCCTCTCTGAATACATTCCTTACTTGGAATATAATCACTGACTTGAGCGTCGGAGAATCTTTGCAGGTGACACCACCATTCGCCCACTTCAACGCGTTAGGTCGTTGTAAAGGATCTCCAGGACGCCCAATCCGCTTTCTTCACCCAAGGACAACGGATACATACATCGGATACACACACATCCGGTCTACTAGACGGTATTGACATACTATTCGTGACTGGCTTGAGATCGGATCTATTGACCCCGGTCCAGGACAGATCATTGGCACGCCCGGTGGGACACGTTAAAGTTATTCCCACCTCTCGTTTAAGAAGTTTGGTTTCTTATTATGGAAGGGAATGGGAGAAACCAACCGGATGGGCATGTGGAAGACATCACTGCCCAAGAACAACCAGTGAACAGGCACTTAGCTTTCGAGTCGCCTGTGGAAAGTTCAAGAAGAATGGTGCAGGTTTCAGCACCAAATCTGAAGGATGAGATGATAAGAAAGCTGAGGGAGGAACTGATGGAATTGAAGCACCAAAGAAAGAGCGTGGAGGAGAGAGCCATGTCTCTGATCAAGGGGACACATCACACAACTGAGGGAGAAAAATTCTCTACCCCCCAGTATTCAAATATCCCCACATTTGAAGGGAAGGAACAGATCCACGATTCTGATAAGAGAGTTGTTAAAGGGAAGAGGAAGCTGATGACAGCCTCTCCAGTAACTTACAAGCTCACAGTCCCTTTTTCAAGGAGACTTATAAGTGTACGCATCCCTAAGCACCTACAGACTACTCAACCTCTCTCTGTAGAAAAATACAGTGGTGAAACTGATTCTACTAAGCATTTTGATGCTTATACACTCGAAGCCATGTACCTGGGGGCAGATGAAGATGTCATGTGCAGGATGTTCCCTTGGACTCTCGTTGATGATGCCCTTAGCTGGTTCAGGAAGCTACCATCAAGTTCCATTAACTCATGGGAAGAAATGGCAACAGCGTTTGTGGACCACTTTGTCATTTCCAGTGATATTCCCAGAACATCTCATACCTTGGCTCAGATTAGGCAAGGGGAGCATGAAACCCTCAAGGACTTCTTGAAGAGGTTTCACAAGGAAGCAGCTGCTGTTCCAAACTTGGCAGAAGCACTTCAATTGCATATAGCAATAGAAGCTTTACAACCAAGCTCTGCTTTTGCCATGTCATTGGCAAAGAATCCTCCAGTGAATTTTGAAGAATTCAAGAGGAAAGCATCCAAGTATGTGAGCATTGAAATACACTTGGAAGCAACAGCAGCAAGAAAGAAATCCCCAACGTTACAACGGAGTGATAAGAGCAGATCCAGATCGGGTTTTACCAAGAAGGTCTAATGAGTCATAACCTCGACTCATCTCTCTTTCTCTCTTTTGTAATTCATAATTAATGAAATACTCTAAATGGTTCACCCATTATTTTTATGATTTTATTCGATGCACAACACTGTTGTGACAAGATACTTTCAGGACGGATGATCCTAACAATGTATCCGTTGTTAGCGATGAACCTCTTCGAAGGTACAACTGGGTGAATCACCCCATTCGAAGGCCCAGATTGTAGGATTAAACCGAACTCTGGGTACGGTTAGTAAGTTTTGCTGAACACCGGTGAAGGCTCGGATTGTAGGATTGAACCGAACTCCGAGTACGACTAGTAGGTTTGGCCGAACGTCGGTGAAGACCTGGGTTGTAGGATTAAACCGAACCTCAGGAAATGGGTTGTAGGATTGCACCGAACCCCATTCGAAGGCCCAGATTGTAGGATTAAACCAAACTCTGGGTACGGTTAGTAAGTTTTGCTGAACACCGGTGAAGGCTCGGATTGTAGGAT
This sequence comes from Clitoria ternatea, assembly GCA_037962975.1. Taxonomy (NCBI): domain Eukaryota; kingdom Viridiplantae; phylum Streptophyta; class Magnoliopsida; order Fabales; family Fabaceae; genus Clitoria; species Clitoria ternatea. The sequence goes on from CM075671.1 coordinate 169,656,710, forward strand.
TGAACCGAACTCCGAGTACGACTAGTAGGTTTGGCCGAACGTCGGTGAAGACCTGGGTTGTAGGATTAAACCGAACCTCAGGAAATGGGTTGTAGGATTGCACCGAACCCCATTCGAAGGCCCAGATTGTAGGATTAAACCGAACTCTGGGTACGGTTAGTAAGTTTTGCTGAACACCAGTGAAGGCTCGGATTGTAGGATTGAACCGAACTCCGAGTACGACTAGTAGGTTTGGCCGAACGTCGGTGAAGACTTGGGTTGTAGGATTAAACCGAACCTCAGGAAATGGGTTGTAGGATTGCACCGAACCCCATTCGAAGGCCCAGATTGTAGGATTAAACCAAACTCTGGGTACGGTTAGTAAGTTTGGCTGAACACCGGTGAAGGCTCAGATTGTAGGATTAAACCGAACTCTGAGTACGACTAGTAGGATAAACCGAACGTCGGTGAAGACCTGAGTTGTAGGATTAAACCGAACCTCAGGGCATGGGTTGTAGGGCTGGTCCTTCTTCAAGGCCACAAACCGAACCCCATTCGAAGACTACATGGGTTGTAGGGCTGGTCCTTTTTCAAGGCCACAAACCGAACCCCATGCGAAGGCTCAGGCGCAGTAGGCCGGTTCATACAGAAAACCGTGCTGAACCCCGAGTAACGGGCGCAGTAGGTTCAGGATTAGCCCTGGTCTGAACCCCGTGTTGAAGGCTTGGATTGTAGGATTGCACCGAACTCCAAGTACGGTTAGTAGGATCGAACCGAACACCGTGTGAAGGCTGGTGAATGAGTGAAATCCAACACCGGTTGAAGAAGAAACACTCCCCCAGGACGGATTCTCTCAAACACATATTCTGTGAGTTGACGAGGTAACTCCTGGCGCGGACAATTCCCATCATCATCCTTATGATAGAAGTCTTTGAAGACTCAATCTGTACTCTTACGATTGAGATACACTCCCCCAGGACGGATGCTCTCAATCACATATTCTGTGAGTTAACGAGGTAACTCCTGGCGCGGACAATTCCCATCATCATCCTTATGATGGAAGTCTTTGAAGACTCAATCCGTACTCTTACGATTGAGATACAGTTCCCCAAATTCGGAATAATACTCTCACAATGGACGACATCGTTTTCTCCAGTGAGAGTAACGAATTAATAATAGTCATCCGTCCTGTTACACCGGATCGACTCTTTCTCTCCCCAAAGGAGTTAAGGGTAATGCCCTATGACAGGTACCAATCCCTTAACAAACTTATACTTGGGGACAATATTCATGTATATGTTTCTCCGTTCTAAAACTTATTTATCTTAAATGATTTGATTAATTTTCTGAGGCAATTATTTCAATCCAACCTCAAATATTAATCACGCTGAACGGATTATTAAATGCTTTACTCTTCATAAAACATTGAAGGCTTGGGCGCAGTAAGCTGGTTCTTCTTCAAGACCACGCTGAACCCCAAATGACGGGCGCAGTAGGTTCAGGATTAGCCCTGATCTGAACCCCGTGTTGAAGGCTCGGATTGTAGGATTAAACCGAACTCTGAGTACGACTAGTAGGACTGACCGAATGTCGGTAAAGAATCGTCATTGGGAAAAACCAAATACAACATGGATTAAACCGAACACCAAATACAACATGGATTGTAGGATCAAACTGAACTCCGAACACAACAAGTCTTTGGCTATCAAAATGCCTATGCATGAAAACGATAGTTATACGTCTCTATCCGTTCTCCATCTTGCATGTAAAAATCCGGAATGAGGGTTCTACGTCCATACCCGATCTTCACTACTTAAGTCCGGAATGATTCATTACACATGCAATCCCTCTATTAAAGCTGTTTTCTACTAAACGTACTACGATTGGAAAAATGTCGGCAGGACGGATGATCTCAATCACCCATTATGTGATATGACGATGTAACTCTTGGCGTTGTGTACTTTTCCAGGACGGATAACCTCAGTCACCCATTATGTGATATGACGATGTAACTCTTGGCGTTGTGTACTTTTCCAGAACGGATAACCTCAGTCACCCATTATGTGATATGACGATGTAACTCCTGACGTTGTGTACTTGCCCAGGACGGATGATCTCAATCACCCATTCTGTGATCTGACGATGTAACTCCTGGCACCACACACACCCCAAGGACGGATGATCTCAATCACCTAATATGTGACCTGACAATGTAGTTCCTGGTATCGTACACATCCCTAAGACGGATGATCTCAATCACCTATGAAGTGATTCGACGATAAAACTCCTGAACTTGTTCCCATACAGATAAGACAACGGCTCCAAAACTAAAGCACAGATGCATAACTCTTTATTCCATAAAGATCAACCAACATGCAACAAAGCTTCGTAAACGGAGTCAATAAAAACTCCTTGGGGGGAAAGGATTGGTGTCACAGCTATATGCTGCACCATACCGCCTCCAAGGTTTAACCAATTTCTTGCAGGAACAATTGGTGTCACAGCTATATGCTGCACCATACCGCCTCCAAGGTTTAACCAATTTCTTGCAGGAACAATTGGTGTCACAGCTATATGCTGCACCATACCGCCTAACTACCAATGTTTTACGAAGTACATAATCAACAAGTTCAAAAGTTCAACACTTGTAAAATTGTATTTCATTGAGATTCCTAAGAGGCTATTCCGCCTCCTTACGGAATTCAACTCCTTAGAAATTCCTAAGAGGCCACTCCGCCTTCTTACGGAATCCAACCTCATTGGAATTCCTAAGAGGCTACTCCGCCTTCTTACGGAATTCAACTATGAAGTGATTCGATGATAAAACTCCTAGTACGAACAATCCCCATCATCATTCTTATGATGGAAGATTTTGAAAGTTAATCCGCACTTTCGCTCTGAAGTGGTATTCTCCCAGGACGGATGTTCTTTATCACTTATCCTGTGATACAATAACTTTCCTCCATGGAATTCATAGATCGGATCTCTTAATTTAAGAACGGTTCTTTACGAATGACAACAAATGCTAAGGAACAGTTTAACGCATAAGTTCACCGGTATTCAGACCTTTCGCAGGTTAGGTAGCTTATATGAACAACTGCTCAGTCCCTCACACAAGCTAGGGGACATATGATCCGGTCTCAATACCGGTATCCGACCTGCAAGACATATTTCGACGTCTTTGTCAAGACATCAACGTGTAACCGGTGTCATCGGTATACATCCGGACTGTAATTCCGTATCAGGCGTTCTCCCTATACCGGTTGTTCAGGATAACACCATGACATCGGACAATACACACGTCACTGTGCTACAGACAAGGATAATTGCTACAGGGATCGATCAATAATTCCCTGCACTACGAGCCAAACTCTGCTCACGGGAATGGTCAACTTGTTCCCTAATCCTAGTCTATATTCTCTATGCTCAATATAAAATTGCCACTTGACCCAATCATGCTGGTAAGTGCGCAATATAATAATGCTAATGGGAGTTGGTGGTTCCCCACCAATGAGTCCTCGTTAATCGAGCCAATCAGGTATATGAACTCACTTCATGATTGAAGAGGGGGGGGCTTCAGCTCTTTTACGTCTGATTCCTCTCTGAATACATTCCTTACTTGGAATATAACCACTGACTTGAGTGTCGGAGAATCTTTGCAGGTGACACCACCATTCGCCCACTTCAACGCGTTAGGTCGGTGTAAAGGATCTCCAGGACGCCCAATCCGCTTTCTTCACCCAAGGACAACGGATACATACATCGGATACACACACATCCGGTCTACTAGACGGTATTGACATACTATTCGTGACTGGCTTGAGATCGGATCTATTGACCCCGGTCCAGGACAGATCAGTATTATTCTTATTTCTATTATTATTATTGTTGTTACTAATATTATTATTGATTATTTATGAACAATGAAATAAGGAACTTATAATTATGAATATGATTTATTATTATCATTATCATTATTCTAGTTATTATTATTATTATTATTATTATTATTATTATTATTATTATTATTGTTGTTGTTGTTGTTGTTATTATTATTATTATTATTATTATTATTGCTATTGTTATTATTGTTATTATTATTATCATTATTACTATTATTATTATTAATATTATTGTTATTCTTATTACTATTATTATTAACTATTATTATTGTTACTGATATTATTATTGTTTAATTATGATTAATGAAAGAAGGGATATATTACTTACTCTTTAAACGAAGCATTATTTTGGCTAAAATATAACCGATATATTTTCTAGAATAATAATAAAAATGACTTACAACGTCTGAAAAATTGATGGGACCCAAGAACTTGTATGAGACTGGAAACACATAGATACCCAAGGATCAAATGATAAAAATAATGCATTTCGTATCATGAAAATATTTTTTTGAGGGAGTAAAACTAGAGCATACACCTGGTACGCTAGAGGACATTCACGTTCGATCTCTGAGGAGAATCTTGGGAGTACAACCAGAACGGAAACCCAATGGCATCAGAGTCGCACCTGGAGCCGGGTCAGACAATGCAATTCTGGTGTACTTTGACTAAATGATGGAGTGTAACTATGATCGTGTAGAGCCAAGTCCTAAGATAATATATAATGATTGGAACCAGTGAGTTCATTCGTACCTTATGATGATTAAATAATGAATGGGGGACTTGGTGAGCTCCGATCGCTCTAGAACGGAAACGTTGTGCCCAAGAGGCAACTTGAGCAGGATGACTTCCAAAGAATGAGATAATGGTGATGGTGGATTGATTTATTGGGCCCACATGCATCATGAGACTTAACTAAAGATAAATTATAATAAACCAAACTCATGCATTCCATGACAACATCCTTGATCATTATATTTGTAAATATGTTAATTATATGATTTATGTGATATTATCTGTTGTCTGGATATGTCCGCACCAGGAACTTCCAGGGTCTGGGGTTTATACTCACCCTTTCTGTTGATTAATAACAAAGGAGCTAGGAAACCTAGAACAAGAATACGAAGAACAGCAATATACTGAACCAACTGGGAGCCCTCATTAAATGAAGATATATGTAGTTGAATATTTATGAATAATAAGACAATGGATGACTGTATAAATATTTAAGGGTGCCTGCGTGCCCCATTCTGTTAAGAGTATAATTACTTATAGTTTGTGAATGACTATGTGAATTATCTACTATTTTCTTCCACTGATCTGCCATTATTTTATTTATAAAAAAAATATTCATTTTTTTTTAAAACTGTTAACACTCTTAGTTAAATAGGATGATCCTATAGAAGGGTCTATCTTATTTAACCGAGGGTGTTACAAAAGGAATATTATTATATAGGTTTTTAAAAACCTTAAGGAACTTACCAAACTATTTGTCCAACTTGGCCTTGGCCAAGCGCTGAGGAAATGGAATGGAAGGCTGATAAGGCTTCACCTCCTCCTCATTCTCACATGGTTTCTCTTCCTCAATCACCAGATGAGATGGAGACTCATCTGATTTCTTTTCCTTCATAGCTTCCTCTTCGGTCATACCAACTAGACCATCATACTTAGTACCAGTCCTAAGAGTGATAGCCATAGTGTTATTGGATGATCCCACCTTAGGCTTTCCAGGAAAGGTTCCTGGTATTCTTATGAAAGAATAGGCCTGTTGGGCAATTTGATTCTCCAGCATTTTGTTATTGGTGGCAAGAGAGTCCATCTTGGAAGTTAATTTCTTGAGGGCATCAAAGAACTCATCATTTTATTTTAGTTGAGTAGCCACAAACGTCTCCATCAAGGACTTTAATTTTGATTTTTATGGAATGTAGGGTCCTTGTGGTTGTCTGTAGTTACTTTGGTTGCCTTAGAATGGAGGTGGTCTGTTTTGGAAACCAGGTAGGCCTTGTGGTTGTCTATAGCTATTACCATAATTTCCACCATAGTTTTTGATTGCATCCACCTGTTGCATTTCTGGCTCAACACTTTAAGTTACCCCAAGCTGACAACCTGATATGCTATGACCTGTAACACCACATAACTCACACACCACATTAGAAGTACCTGTTCCTAACTTATCAAATTTAATAGATAATGCTTCTATTTTAGTAATAAGAAGGGAAATAACATCTAAAGAGTACTTACCTGGAGTTTTGGTTGGTAAACTCCCTTCTGAAGACCACTGGTATGTGTTTTGGGCAACTTCCTCAATGAGGTTGTAACCTTCCTCCATGTTCTTACTCATGAAAGCACCGCCAACTGCATAATCTAAGGTTACTTTCTGGTTCGGAGTAAGCTCATTATAGAAGATATGCACAGTCAGCCAGCATTCAATTCCATGGTGTGGGCATTCCCGGAGCATTTCTGTGTATCTCTCCCAGGCATCATATAAATTCTCATCATCTTTCTGAGTGAAAGTGATGATCTATTTCCTCAACTAGTCCGTTTTGCTATGTGGGTAGTATTTGTTGAGGAAGGCATGAGACAACTGCTCCCATGTAGTGATTGACCTCTTCAGGAGTGCATACAACCAAGCTCTAGCCTTGTCCCTCAAGGAAAATGGGAAAAGCCTCAACCTGATTGCATCGTTCGAGATCCCATTTACCTTGAGTGTATCATAATACTCAAGAAAAATTTATAGATGCAGGTTAGGATCCTCAGATGGTAATCCTCCAAATTGATTTTGTTGAACCATCGAGAGCAAAGATGGCTTCAACTCAAAATTTTTCGCTTCAATGTTTGGCCTAGTGATGCTAGACCTCCTACCCATTGCATTGGACGTTGCAAAATCACGGAGTGCTCTATTGTTGGGATTATCCATTTATGCTTGGCTTGTTGAGCTCAAAGCCTGTTGCTTGCTTTGTTCTATTTGTTTCCTAAGAGCTTGGATTTTTTGGAGAGTCCTTTCGATCTCAGGATCAAAAGTATGTTCAAAGCTAGCACTTCTTTGCATACAGGGGCCTGCACAAACTTACAAAACAACAAAGAACCCAAGTGTAATTCTGCAGAAGAATAAAAACAAAAACCAGAAAAAATTATACAAAAAAAATAAAAGAAAATCTAGTCTAATCAAAACACTACTTAGCCAATATTAGGGGACAATCCCCGGCAACAACGCCAAAAACTTGATAGCCAACCGCAAGCGCACGGGGTATCGTAATAATAAAAAGAACATCGTTCCCATAGAGATTGTGCCTAATTACTGGTTTTAACAATGATTCAATTATCTAGAGAAATCAATTCAATTTAATAAGAACTTAAAGTGCGTAAAAACTAAATTACTAACAAAAACTCAGAGTCTTGTCATAAAGAAGATTTAATCACTTTTAAAAGATCAATTGAAGGAAACTTCTTAGGAATTTTGGGGTTCATATGAGAGCACCAAATCTAAGTACAATTCATCTCTTCAATTATTCTATTTCGTTTCTAAGGTGGGTTTCCCTAAATCAATTAATAACTTTCTCTAGAAACCTTATTAATGTACCTAATCACCAAAGAACAATGTTCAATTTACCAATTAAGTCTGTTACGCTCTGTGAAAACCCAATTAATTCCTTAAATAGTTTTGCTTACTCTCACAATTCAAAACTATAGGTTCAGTTCCATGCTTTTCAAATCACATGTTAATCTTTTGATTACCCATATAATTTATTAACATCTACACTTATTTCTAAGTCTTGTAGAAGCATTAAGAATCCATGAATTGAATAGAAAATAAAATTTAATAACTAAAGGATGAAGAACAATCAAATATGATACATGGACATACTACCCCTTAATCCTAAGAATAAAATTTAGTGTGCCATAACAAGGATGATTACAAAGCCAGAATACAATAAATCAAGCCCCAACAAAAACAAAATCTAGAAATCAGAAATTAGAAGAGCTCTCACTATGTCTCCCTAATCTTTTCCCCAAATCTGCAAATCAATGTTCTTCAATGTTGTTCCTTGAGAATCCCTTCAATTATCTTGAGAAAAACCTTTTTTTTTCTTCCAAAAAGTCTCTAATGTCACTTATTCCCTTTCCAGTGCATGCCCATGTTTTAGTATGCTCAAAAACTGCTCCTACAACCAAGGGAAATGTCAAACGTGCAAAACCCACTGGCAGTGGGAAAAACTTACAGTCAGTGGATCGTGACAGGGTCCAAAAATCCCAAATTTTGATTCTGGACCAGCAAGACCCATAGCCAGTGGGAATTTCCCACGACTAGTTAGTTTCTTCTCTACACCAACTCCCAATTTGCAACAAGGTCCACGGCCAGTGGACTTCTCTGACTCAATTTTTTACGTATTAGGGCCTATGTCAGTGAGATCCACGGCCAGTGGGAATTTCCCACTACCAGTGGATTTTTCTGATCCTCATTAAAATGCTCCTGGAATACTCTTTTTGATGTATCTATTTCCATTGTGCATCCCAAGGGTTGATATGGATTTTATTTCATGCTTTTAGATGGTTTGGACTCAGTTCCCTTCATCATATGTGTCTTGTTTCCTTGGTTATGAAGCTAAAACAAAACACTTTCTATAAAATAAAGACACCAGAGTAACATATGTGGCATAGAAGAAAATAAATGGGATTAAGGGGAAAAACTAACAAATAAACAAAAAACTTAAACAAAAACACCCTCAAAACTAATACAAACTAGACACTTATCAATGACCTAATTTTGTATTGTGCCATTATTTTAACTATATTTTTGCTTATTCTGACTTTACCTAATTCTAATTTGTCTGAATTTGCATTCTACTTGTGCTTTGTTTCTATGATTTTTATTCCTTGTTATTTTGAATTTTGCATGCTAGGTTGGGTTTCATTTTGGTCCCTCGGGTTTTATTGTGACTTTCATTAGGATTAGATTAGTATCTACTCATCTTGTTTAGGGTATACGAGACATCTGGTTGAATACAGAGAGTGGCATATAAAATTGACCCAATAGTTAATGCATATAGAATCTTATTTATATGTTCTCTCTTTTATCTAGTAGAAGAAGATTGAGCCTTTTAATAGGCTTATGCCATGTGACATAAGCGAGTTTCTTTCTTGAAATCTTGCATGTTAAAACCTCTTAACCCTTTATCTATATATGTACTCTAACTTGGATCAAGCAGTTTCTTGATCTATCTCTAAAGATCCTTATTTCTAACGCATAGGTTACTTCACTTAAGTCTTAATTGGAAAAGTAACTTTGCAACCAAGTATTTACCGATTGAAAAGTGGGAACATTATTTCCAATAATAAGTATGTTATCCATATACAAGACCAAAAATACAGTTGTGTGGTTTATAATATTCTCATAGTCAGAAGATTCATCTTCATTTTTAATGAAGATTCCATCTTCTAAGAGCTTTCTTTAGATTACAAATGAAACATTTGTAGTTCATTTACCTTTCTATATGCTTTAGGCTTAAGAAGCCTTTAGATTATGTCACATACACATCCTAAAAATGTTTTTCATATTAACATCTACCATATCTTATAATGATGATATACTGCAATAACAAGCAGGATATAAATGAATTTAAGCCAATTGACAATTTACTAATCTTGCTTTAAAGGTATTTATCATCCATGTTTTTTTTCATTCTTAAAACCCACTTGCATCATACAGGTTTTACCCTTTTGGGTGCATAAACCAAGGTTCATTGTCAATGTTCATGGAGTCAATTTTAGATCCCATGGTTTCACACCATGTCTTAGATTCTAAACTTGTAATGGCCTCTTCATAAGAAGCATGTTCATTTATCAATATGTCTCATTCCTAATTCATAAGATATTCATATCTTTCAAGTTTGATGACATATCCTATCTGATCTATGCAAGTTTTATGTTATCAAAGCTGAAGAGGTAACCTTTGTGATTCTTGCTCCAGCTCCATTATTGTCTTTTGAATGCCTTATGGTATTTGAATTCCTTCATGTTCTACTATCCTCCCACCGGTTCTTTAGAGATGTACTCTTGTCCAAGAACATAGCACTCTAAGCAACAAATATTTTTATTCTCAGATGGATTGTAGAAATGATAACCCTCATTTTCCTTTAGGTGTTCTACAAAAAGACATTTATTTGACTTGGAATTGACCTTCATAAAAGCTTCATAATTCCAAATCTTCATTAAAGAAAAATTAGGTCTCTTCTGAGTCCATATCATATATGATCTCTTTCAGAAAGCCATAAATGGAATACAGTTGAGTGTGAAAATTTCTATCAACAAAATTGACATTGAAGGAGCTAAGGATGTTTGATAGATCAATCAAAAATCAAACCACGTCCAACAAAGTTTGACTTCTTCTTTTGGAGATGATATTTTGGCATTCCATGATGAGTGGATTAAGAGATAATCTTTCATTCTCTTAGATTGTCATTAAACGTAAGCCTCGAATATTTATTATCTTGATATTATCAAAAGCTTTAATCGTCTTACTTATTTGGTTTTCTAATTCATTCATTTTAATATACTTAACATATACGATTGTTTCAAGTTTTATGGTGTGAAATCCATTACTCAATTATGCATCAACATTTTTTTGAAGAAATAAAGTCATTTTATAAATGAAAAACCTTTCTTGTCTAACAAGAAATAATTTGCATAATATTTAATTCACTAACTAGCCAAATAAGTGAAGATCGTACCACTAATGCAACAACCTTTGCTCTATTTTACACGTAGATTATTATTCACCTTTAGTTAATGATATACTTCTTTCATCTTTCATATGAATTTAAGAACTGCATTTAGTATTTAATACTAATGTTGTTAAAGTAGACCAAACTTGACTTCTATAACATGAAAACGTGAAGCAGAAGTCTTACTTCCCTTCCTTTTGAACTCTTTCAAGTACTTTTGACACATTTTTTCAATGTCTTGTTTGGCCAAAACTAGAACCAATATCCTTTCTTGATCACCTCTAGACTTTTATCTTCCTAAACCAACTTGTCCTTGATAGAGTTTATGTACGATAATATCGTACATCTTTATTTATTCATGTTGCCTTTTACAGATCAAAATTTATGGGTTGTTGCCTTTTATTTATTCATCTTTATTTATCCAATACCTATCAACAGGTGATCCTAAGATGGGCTAAACATGACATGTAAGCACTTTCTCTTTCTTGAGGATAATCCTTAAGTCCTGATACCTATCTAGGATTTTTTTTTAGATAACATTCTTCTAAAGGATAGATCATAATAAGATTTTGTCCTTGTTTCCAAAAACAAAATATATACAAATATATATCACATTTTACTATAAAATATATTTAATTCTAGTCATTAATTAAATATGTCTCCCACTATTTTGATTAAAAAAATACCCTTAATGAATCAGAAAGATCTCATTGGAAGATTTTTCTAGTGGGTCAAGATCCATATTTTGCCTAGTGTTGAGTCAGCTTTAATGATCGCCCAACCCTTTATTATTTAAGTAGGAAACTTATTTTTAATTACATCTCATGCAACTATTGGATGATTGGGTAGATAACTCTTTACTTTCATTTATCTTCTGAATTTAAGCTCAATCCTTACACCTCTAAGTTACTTTCAATCCAATTGAAAAACTTAGGTAAGTCAGAGCCAAATAAAAATAGTTTGCATATTACAATCATCCCATCGTGTGCACCATAGTAATATAAAAGATAGTACCCTGCATTGGCATGCCCATTATTTATTAACATTAGTCTTGATGAACGATACTTATTGGAAGACATTTAAACTTAATATTAACGTTTCTAGGTTCTTTAATTTGATTAAATTTACTTACTTAAGTCTAATAATAAATGGTTGGATAATCCAATTATCCACCCCTTACTAATGTCAATAAAGGCACATTCCTTTAGTAGAATCGAGACTTCATTAAAACTAGCGTTGATGAGTGTTTCATATTGGAAGGAGTTTTAGTCTTGACATGTATGTCTTTAGGTTATTTTAATCCAATTAAAAATCACCCAATAAATTAAACTCAATAAGTTACACTTGGATAATCCAATTATCTAATCATTTCTGACTAAACATAAATAAAGGTACTAGCCATGGCATGACCTACACTTTATATATATCAAGTTTGTTATTGTTACTTATTAGTAGGCTTGATTGTCATATTTGAGAGATTTTAACATACTTATTCTTTACTAAACCTTGTTAAACACTTTAACGTAAAATTAACCCAAAAATATGCAATCAAAATTGTGAGATAGTTATGGTCTTTCTAAAAAATAAAACAAAACTTAAAGGAACTATGGTGGCACCATTTCTTGGAGTCTTACTTCTCGAATCCACTATCCTATGAAGTCCTTACTCCTTGGTTCCTTTCAAGGTTAACATCTTATAGCGTCACCAATTCAGCTTTCTTTTAGGTCTTCATCTCATTGTCTCGACCTAATCAAGATTACAAAATATATAGAAACTCGTTTTACATATGAGTAAAAGGTTGAGAACAGAAGTACAACAAAATAAAGAAAGATACATCATGTAGGTTGTATGTAAATGAATTTAAAATTCTAATACCATAACAAATCACCATATAGTGTCTTAATTAATCAATTAATTAAGAAATTAATGTATTTAAAATAAAATAAACTTTAAAGCAAATAATTGAACATGTATCGTTGCAAAACATACTACGCGGATTATTATGAGGTTTTTGTTGCCCGTACAACAAGTAGTGGTTCTGATCAAGGGGAAATCATCGCTTATGGGGTGTTGGGTAGAGTTTAGGTATAAAAATTTAGTATTGCAACCAAGTTAGTTCCCCAGGAAAAAGAAATGGGTCTCGAGTGACCACTTAAATATCAAATCTTTCCTAGCCAGAACATTCCACTAACCCTTAAGAATCAAAATTTTTTGTTAGGATTTCAAATCCTACTTCTAGTTTCAACTCTTGAATCCAAAATATTTCACAAATAATATTAATTTTAACAAACATTTAAAAATTGATTTGTAACTTTTACAAATTGAATTAAATACTAATTAAAATTAAATATTTTATTTGTATCATGAATATTTTTAGTGGATGTCCCCTCCCTCTTGTCCTATAAATAGAACTAGGAGCTTCACTCATGGAGACACTCATATATATTGGAGCACAACTTCAATTCTCTCCTCTCATTTCTCTCCATAATTTCCTTCCTCCATAATTCTTCTTCCTTCATAATTCTTAGCTTATTTTATAACACGTTATCAGCACGAAGTTCTAACCAACTGATATCTAGTCAAGTCTACAAGAGGTAATATATGATTATTATTATTATTATTATTATTGTTATTCTTGATAATTTTAATTTATATACCTTATGTTATTTATGTATATATCATAAAAGTTCCCGAAGAACTCATATTTTAAACATCCTAGAAGGATGTATAAAATTATATCTATGAAAAAAAGGTTCTTGAAGAACTTATTTATAAACATCCTTGTAGGATGTATAAAATTAATACTCAAATATTCAGAATTCTTGAAGAATTTACTGGTCATTGTTACTTTGCCGATTATATAATTTTGCTCTTGATATGCGCTTTTTTACATTATTAAAGTTGATTTTCATTTCCATTATTATACCCGCCGATTCCATTATTTCTTGTTTTCCACTAGTGTATGATCCATTTTATATAAATGCACATATATTGAGTCATGCTACTTGTTTTAATATATTTTATATATGCTACTTGTTTCCATTAACTTCATGCGTGATTATATATTATTTGTTAGCCACGTGATTACTATTGTCCATTATAACTTGCACTTTTCATAATGCTGATCCACTATAACCTACACTATTGTTGCGTGATTTATGCTTGTGATATAATTTTTATTTTATATTTGTAACTTCTATTTTATATAGCGTGATATTCAAATGCTATGTTGATCCATTAACTTTAAAATTGCTACATATATTTTATATTGCTACATACTTTTGTTTTATATGCTACTTGTTTTATATTGTAAATTAATTTTGTATTAATAATTGTATTTCACTTTTACCTTATTTACAATTAATATAATATACTTTATTATATAAAAGAGTTAATAAATAAAAGTATAACAATGAATTAATATTTACTGATAGTTCCTGAAGAATTATAACAATCTAATATATATATATATATATATATATATATATATAATGTACCTCCTATAACTTCAGGGGATATACTCTTTGAATTTATTAATTTGCTAGCTGATTAATTATACCTGCTCTTTTATCTTTAGCTGCTTACCTTTACCTGTGTTGATTAATATTCATTACCTTTTATGTGTTACCTGCTCCAATTTTACTATTTTGCTAACTACTGCGTTCATAATTGCTATTTTATCATTATTATAATATATTTTTTTATAAAAAGAGTTAATAAATAAGATACGCATTAATAGGGAATCAAACCCAGGTTTATACCATGGTAAGTTATTACTCTACCACTAGACCTCTAGTACTTGAATGATATTTTATGAAAACTTTTAAATTTTTATTACTAGGTTATTTATATGAAATTTTATTTATACTTGTCTCCTTGTGGCTGAAAAAAATAATGAGTCCCGTCTCACTGGAACCGCTTCATTCCCAAAGTGAATGTAGCAATACATGATCATTATACTCATGGTCATGGTCGAAATGATAACAAATCATCATTTACATGGAAAAATAAAGAACGTATGAAAAAGGAAAAAGATGTTCAAAGTATCGAACAAACTAAAAATATTTGCTATCGTTGTGTTAGCCAAGGCCACTGGTCTCGGGTTTATCGCACACCAAAACATCTGATTGATCTATACCAACAATCCCTTAAAAATAAAGGGAAAATAATAGAAATAAATTTTACTGATATGGATGATGTTTATACTCACTTTAATGTTGATGATTTCCTTACTCTTCCTGAAGAAGACATTGACCACTTGGTTGGAGAGGGGAGTGCCTGTAAATAAGTTATTCATATAATTTATTTTGTTATGAATTTAGTCTTTATCAATAGAATTTTATGTTAAATATTTATTATTGTTAATTATATTTTTCACTTATGTTTTTTTATTATTATTATTTAATGAAGAATGAATGCTCATGTGAATGATGAAGATATATGTCTTGTAGACAGTGCAGCAACTCATACTATTCTCAAGAATGAGAAATATTTCTACCATATAGTAAAACAAGAAGCCAATGTTAATACTATATCTAGTAGTATAAATATAATTGAAGGCTCCGGCAGAGCCAGTATTTTGTTACCTAGAGGAACAAAATTGCACATTAAAGTGCATTATATTCTACAAAGTCTCAAATAAATTTATTGAGTTTTAAGGATATCCGCAGAAATGGATACCATATTGAGACCACAAATGAAGGAAATGATGAATATCTTTACATCGCAAAGTTAATTTTTGATAAGTAATGTATATTGGAAAAATTGCCTTCATTTTTCTCTGGTTTATAATACACGCATATTAGTACTATTGAAACAAATGCCATAGTAAACCAGAAGTTTACAAATAAGAATGACTTTGTTTTTTGGCATGAACGAATAGGTCATCCTGGAACAATAATGATGCAAAAAATAATTGAGAATTCAAATGGTCATTGCTTGTCCAGCAGACAAATTCTTCGAACTAATAATTTCTCATGTGCTACTTGTTCTCAAGGGAAATTAATTACTCGGCCATCACCAATGAAAATTGAAAGTGAATCACTCACATTTTAAAGCGTATAAAAGGTGATATTTGTGGACCATTTAGATACTTTATGGTTTTAATTGATACATCAGCTAGATGGTCACATGTTTGCTTATTGTCAACTCGCAACCAGGCGTTTGCGAGATTATTAGCTCAATTAATTCGTTTAAGAGCTCATTTTCCTGAGTATCCAATTAAGAAAATAGTCTCGATAACGCTGGTGAATTCACATCTCAATCTTTTAATGATTATTGTATGTCCATCAGAATTGATGTTGAACATCCTGTAGCACATGTTCATACACAAATGGACTTGCTGAATCATTAATTAAATGTTTGAAATTGAAAACTCCCAATTTCAACTTAGGGACATGCAATCTTGCATGCAATAGCACTTATTCGCATCGGGGCTACAAATTATTATGAGTATTCCCCTTTACAATTGGTTCATGGTAAAGAACCAAATATTTCCCATCTAAGAATCTTTGGAAGTGCGGTATATGTTGTAACACCCCTAATTTCATTATTTCTTATTTAAAATAAAATTTCAAAGGAATTTGATTATAGTTCTTTAGAACTTTTTGATTGTTATACAATTTGTAATTTTTTGGAATTTTTATATTTTTTTCATTTTTTTAAGAATGACAAAAATACCCTTAACCTTTTATCTAATAACCAAAATGTTACTGCCGACATCGTCGCTTATTTATTGCTTACATCATCGGTTGGTAAATACTTACATCATGAATAGTCACCGGTGGGTAAATACTTACATCATGAATAGTCACCGGTGGGTAAATACTTACATCATGAATAGTAAAGGGTTGGTAAATACTTACATCATGAATGGTAAAATAAATAATTAAGTAATCTTAAATAGTAAAATTCTCTTCCTATAAATAGATGGCTCATTTACAACATTTTCACACCAAAATTAGAGAGAGAATCTAGAGAGATAGTACGTAAGAAATTAGTGGGGAGTAAATTTTTTTAGTAAAAAGAGGTTCTGCTGGAGGTGTAAGGTAATAGCATCTTTCTTCTATATTCTTTTTTTGATTATTTAAATTATTCTTTTTAGCACTCTTAAACTATTAATATGTTATTACTATTATGAATAAGTTACTATAGTAAAAATAAATTACCATTATGCGTTATTTTTACTATTTACTGTTACTTTTAATTATTTACTGTTACTATTTACTGTTACTATTCACAATTTACCATTTACTGTTATTATTCAAAATTTATCATTTACCGTTATTATTCAAAATTTATTAGTTACTATTACTATTCAAAATTTATTATTTACTATTACTATTTAAAATTTACTATTTATCGTTACTATTTAAAATTTACTATTTACTGTTACTATTCAAAATTTACTATCTACTATTATTGTTCACGATTTACCATTCACCACTATTATTCAAAATTTACTATTCACGATTTACTATTTACTGTTATTATTCAAAAAAAACTATTTACCATTACTATTGATAATTTACCATTTACCTTTACTATTACTATGCATAGTTAATATTTATCATTTTGATAGCAATCTTAATTTTTATCTTATGCTTATACTGAAATAAATTAGTATTAATATTTTATTAGAACTCAGAGGCGCAGAGCGAATTCACTTTTGGTAGCAAATCAAGGTAAGGGGGAGTGAGATAAGAATATAATATAAAAATACATAAGAATATTGGGAGGAGTCCCCTACTCCTTTTAAAGATAACAATATTATTATTTTAAAATAATAACTTTCAACTTAAAATTTATAATAATTGTTATTAATAAATTAAGTATCTCATGTAACTTAATCTGAAATATTTATTCAAGAACTTAAACTATTATGACCTATGTGGATTGGACTGAACCTATGCAAGGACTTGAATTACTACGGACTGGACTGAACCTATGCAAGAACTTGGACTATTATGACCTATATGGACTAAACTAGACCTATACAAGGACTGGACTATCTTGGACTTACATAGACCTGTGCGAGGAATTGACTATAGGACTTAAAACAAACTTTATTAATTTAAATAACCATTGAATTTTGAATTATGATATTTATAACTGATGTTTAATTATTTGATTTTGATTATGATTGCTAATATTTATTTGTGATTGATGATGTTTACTTGTGATTGATAATATATGATCTTGTAATGTGGAGTTTAAGCATATAGCAAGCATGACGGAAAGCTAAAACTCAGTAAAAATTTATTTATCTCCTACTTCCTTATTTACTTATTCATCTTTATTCAAATTACTTTTAAGAAATTTCTTAGTTTTCAATGAAACTACATAAGTTTTTAGAAATCTCTTTTTATCTTTTAAAATATATATATATATCTTTACTAAAATTAAGATTTTTAGTTAGTGTATCAGAAAGAAAAAGAAAGAGAAATTATTTTATAAAAATAAATTTTTACTAATATTTTAATATATATATATATATATATTATTTTCAAAATGTGTAAAAATTTTCAAGTACTAAGGTTTTAAAGATTGATAATTCTGAATTTGAGTTTTTAGTAATTAATTTTGAATTGACCTATAAACTTTCTAAAGAAGGTTGTGAAATATATTTAAGGCTTTGAAACTCAAATTATAAGGAGATTTGATTTGTGATTTGAAGAGGAACTGTACTAAAATTCTATATGTGTATTTGAGAATTTGAAAAAGTACAGTTTACTGGGGTGGCTATGTCATGATTCGTAGGCCCCGATAATATAATTGAGTTTCTAAAAGCCTTAACCAACTAAATACGCGAGTAGTTCATGCATCATGAATCATCAAAGAGAAACAAAATGATATTGTCTAGGGATGGATTATAGAAACCGAGGATACATTAGAGGAGGCTTAATTGTGAGCCTTGCGATGAGAGGGTGTGAAAGGGTGCTTCAGGGGACCTGGGGTAGCTCCCTAGTGTCGGGTACTTTCACAATAAAAACCTTCTCAATTTGACTAGTCTCTAAGTGTTTCCATGCCAGTTGAGCTATTCGTGTTATTATTATCCAGAATTATGGAACAGTGTAAACTCCTGGTTGGCCCAGTGTAAATTAAAATTTAAGGGGCCCGCATATATAGGTAAGTTATGATGAAGATATGGCATATCATTCATACATTCATAATTGATTATGTATGTAATTGTGATTGATATTATTATACTAGTTTGTGAAAACCATTTATTGCTTATGTCCCATTTAAGAATATTATATTCTGTTTCTCATTCCTTTCTCCGTGTTTTTGTTTCATATGATTTAAATTAATGATTCATACAGAGGGAAGGATCGAAGAATCTCGACACTATATATAGCACGTTCTAGAAAGGGAGCTCAGTATGAATACCGTGGTCCAATGAATAAATAATGTCATTAAGTAACTGTTCTTGGACCATGGAGTTTCCTTTCTTTCTAATAATGTTTAGTATTTATTTTCTTTAGATAAATGTAAAACTACTTTATAAATTTTAATGATATTCGTAAGGTATTTCAGAAATATTGTATGTAATTTTACTCTGATAGTTTCTTTTAACGATTATATTTTTAGTAACAAAAAATTTATGAATTTCTATATAAATTATTGAGATGTTACAAAGGGTGTTACATATGTTCCTATCTCCCCTCCATAACACACTAAGATGGGACCTCAAAGAAGGTTAGGAATATACGTTGGATATAAAAGTCCATCTATAATAAAATATCTTGAACCCATAACAGGTGATTTATTTACAGGTCGTTTTGTTGATTGTCATTTTGATGAATCTGTTTCCCACCATTAGGGGGAGAAAATAAACAGTTGGATACAAGGATTAGTTGGAATGAGATATCTTTATCTCATCTTAATCCTCAAACAAAGCAATCTGAACTAGAAGTTTAGAAAATAATTAGTTTGCAAAATTTAGTAAACAAAAGAGTGACTAAGTCACACATACCAACTGTTAATACTCTAATAAAGATTGATATCCCTGAGGGATAATCTTTGTAAATGAGTCTGAAGCCAAAATAAAACGTGGCAGACTTGTTGGTTCTAAAGATAAAAATCCTCTGTAAATAAAGAGGATGGTCGAATTGAGGATATAAAAACCCCAGTAGAGTCTCCTAACATAATCAAGGTTTCAAATCCAGAAGATACCAAGGTACCTGAAATTGATAAGAATAAAGAGATCTCTATAAATTATGTCATGGATGGAATATAATAGAATCGACATGAAGTCGATATTGATGAAATTTTTGCATTCAAAGTAGCTCTTGATATTATAAATGATGATAAGAATCATGAGCCAAAATCTATTAAGGAATGTGCACAAAGAAAAGATTGGCCAAAGTGGAAAGATGCAATGCAAGAAGAGTTAAACTCACTTTCAAAATGAAAAGTTTTTGGACCTACAGTCCAAACACCTGAAGGTGTAAAACCAGTTGGGTACAAATGGGTCTTTATGCGAAAAAGAAATGAAAATGGTGAAATTATGCAATATAAAGCAAGGCTTGTTGCACAAGGTTTCTCACAAAGACCTGGTATTGATTTGATGAAACATATTCACCAGTGATTGATGCAAGTACTTTTTGATACTTGATTAGTTTGGCAATTCGTGAAAAACTTGATTTACGCCTAATGGATGTTGTTGCAACATATTTATATGACTCACTTGAAAATGACATCTATATGAAACTCCCTGAGGGATTTAATTTGCCTAAAGCAAAATGACATCTATATGAAATTCCCTGAAGGATTTAATTTGCCTGAAGCATACAAGACAAGTTCTCGAGAAAATTATTCAATTAAATTGAATAAATCCCTTTATGGACTAAAGAAATCTAGACGTATGTGGTATAATTGTCTTAGTGAATATTTATTGAAAGAGGGATATAAAAATGACCTGAGTTTATTATAATTGCCATTTATGTAGATGATTTAAACATCATCGGAACTCCTGAAGAGCTCTCAAAGGCTGTAAAATGCTTGAAAAAGGAATTTGAGATGAAAGATTTGGGAAAAATAAAGTTTTGTCTTGGATTATAATTAGAATATTTAAAGGAAGAAATTTTAATGCACCAAAAGACTTATACAGAAAAAGGTACTAAAGCGGTTTTATATGGACAAATCATACCCATTGAGCAGTCCAATGGTTGTAAAGTCACTTGAAGTGAGCAAAGATCCTTTTCGACCTCAAGAGAAAAATGAAGAACTACTTAGTCCTGAAGTACCATATCTCAGTGCAATTAGTTCACTAACATATCTTGCTAGTCATACATGACTTGATATATCATTTGATATCAATTTGTTAGCAAGGCATAGTTCTTTACCCATAAAAAGGCATTAGAATGGGATTAAGCACATATTTCATTACCTTAGAGGTACAATGGACATGGGTTTAAATTTCCCATATGTATCTAAGGCAAACCTAATTGGTTATGCAGATGCAGGGTATTTGTCTGATCCTCATAATGGTCGATCACAAATAGGATATTTGTTTACATGTGGTGATACAGCAATTTCATAGAGATCCATAAAACAAACGATCACAGCAACATCATCTAATCATGATGAAATTCTAGCATTACATGAAGCAAGTCGAGAATGTGTTTGGTTAAGGTCTATGATTCAACATATTCAAGAAACTTGTGGCTTGCATGCTGGAAAATTACCCCCAACAATTTTATGTGAGGATAATGCAGCTTGCATCTCCCAATTAAATGAGGGTTATATTAAAGGAGATAGAACAAAGCATATTTCACCAAAATTTTTCTTTACGCATGATCTCATAAAGAACGGTGATATAAATGTCCAGCAAGTCCGATCATGTGAAAACTTAGCAGATATTTTTACAAAATCATTGCCAACCAAAGTCTTCGAGCAACTAGTACAGAAGATCGATCTTCGACACCTTAGACATGGATTTTTGATGGGGGAGAATTAAATGTTTGTACATTTAATTAATTATTTAATTACTTTGTAAAGAATGTTGTACTCTTTTTCCTTCACTAGGTTTTTATCCCACTGAGTTTTTCCTAGTAAGGTTTTAATGAGGCACATTCTAAAATATGGACATCTAAGGGAGAGTATTATGAAATTTTTTAGTGGATGTCCCCTCCCTCTTGTCCTATAAATAGAACTAGGAGCTTCACTCATGGAGACACTCATATATATTGAAGCACAACTTCAATTCTCTCACCTCATTGCTTTCCACAATTTCCTTCCTCCATAATTCTTCTTCCTTCATAATTCTTAGCTTATTTTATAACAATTTGTAACATTTACAAATAAATAAAATATCATCATGGTTAGGTTTCAACTGTTGAATCCTAGTTGTTAAGATAGTTAGGGTTTAACTTTTAAACCTTTATCACATCCACCAACATGAACCTTTTGTTCACCATAGAAATGGTATACACATAGATCACGTATAAATTTTAATTTCTATTTAATTAAATTACCATATATATAATAATGTATTTGAAATTAATGAACATATATAAAGCAATCATCTTTACAACATTAACATGTTCATACAATTAAGCATATCCAAGCAACATGTTCTATAATTAAAATTAACAAGGCAATCATCGTACATAAAACAAAAACTAATAAGCTTTCAAAAAGATGCAACATTTGCATCATATCTCATAAAAAACAAAATGTAACATTTTCAACATTTTCACAAAAAGATGCAATCTTTGTAACTTTTTCACAAAAAGATTCAACCTTTGCAACTTTTTCTCTCAAAAGGTTTTAACAAGTTCTTAAAGAAACAATCATTTGTCCAAAACATGATTTTGCAAGTCAGGCTCTAATACCAAGGTTAGGAAATCCCCAATGGTCAGACAATAAAAATACAAGGATTCCCAAAGGTTCTTACAAAAATCCATGTTTCAAAGTACCAAATCAAGGTATTGTTTAAGAATCTTTTAAAATATACCTTTTGTAGCATAGAACATTTGATAATGGGTAAAAGTATACTCATCTCTATAGAAGTCCATGGGAGAACTCCCATTAGATTCCACACATACAAATGTTAGTTCGTCAGAGTGCGACCTTCACAACTTTTATGAAATCTGGTGTATCATAAAAGTGACGCCTATGATTATCCTATGCTCTATTTATAAGCTCAAAGTTGGACCTAACTAAGACTCTTTAGTGATTAAACTCTTTACTTATTTTAAATGAATTAGGCTGAATAGTTTTAATTTTATCCTTTGGTTAGATTACTTTATAAGTGTGACCTTATAGGAAATATATCTGGTGGGATTTCTCTACGTGTCCTGTAGCACCCTTGGTTAACTAGGATAATTCTTCACACTATATCTATCTCACTTAACTAAGTTGTTACAAATTTTATGAAAAAATTAAAGAGATTTTTTTAGACGTAGTATAACAAACTTCTAATTCATATCTACCAGGTATACCAAGTAAGTGCTCTCCTAGGTTGTCTTCCTATTAAGTAAGTCAAACACCTACTCTTCTTCTTAATAGTATTGACTCGAGGTAGTTCCCCACTTTATAGCTCGAAACCTTGTCTGTGTGCTTCACGATTGTCCTCTAAAAGGGTTACAGATAAAACACACAACAAAGTAGAGGGGTGAGTATAACACTTCCAATCTATGGGTATTCATGCAAGGGTAGCTTAATGCAATCACACATACAATGTAAGGAAGTTCATCTTGGGGTTATAACTATCCACACAATGTACTAGTCAATAATATGCTATGCATGAGTTATAAGTCTTATGTTTCATCGTTACTTAATGTTTCATGATGCGAATAGGGCCTATAAATCATTTTTCTTATCACAATACCCTACCAAAGTACATCTTCTAAGTGGTATAATTTCACGCTAAAGCGACCAGAGTACACCAAGTTCCTCCATAACCACAAGGTAAGGGACACGCAGATCCAATAATCACATGGATCCATGACCACTGCATAATTCATGATCATATTCAAAAATTGAAACTGGCTCTCCACGATCTTAAACACTCGTTTGGGTCAAAGTATGATAGGCTTGCTACGGGTTGCCTGGTCTAGGGCCTGACTCCAGACCATTGGGGCCTGACCCATTCATACTCTCGAGATCCCAGCTTAAGGATTGAACGCTATTACTTCTCCAATGTACCCATCATTATAGCTCTAATCTCAAACCCCAAATCGATGCATATGATGCGTATGCATATGTGGATGTAATGTTTTATACTTTTCTTTTAACACATTGTCGAGTGGGGTTCTTAGGCTCAGTGTCCTTTGTTCTTAACATGTCTTATGTACTATTAAAATATACATGTTAAAATATTCTAGTTTATAGGGGTTTCCAAAAGAATTCGCATCATCGAAAATCGTAGTCCCTTACATTATTAGTCGAAATATCACGACTTAGGCTTAGGGCCTAATACTTAATATTTGTAAGAATAAAGATGTGTATATATATAGGCATACATATAATTATATATAGAAAAAATTCATTTATTTGAAAATATAATTTTCTTCACGTTGACAACGTAAAAGAAATCTTAGAGTAAATAACGATTGTCGGTCTAGCTAAAGTCAGGTTTCATAAAAAATTACTTTTTTTATTCTCAAGTCCATTTAAAACCTTTATTTAAATTTAAGGAAACTTATTAGATGTAATGGAAATTACAAAACTCCTCACAGTTTGGTTCTTTTACCGATCGTTAGAAACGTCGTTTTGTCGTATTTTCAACTACGAGTTTTATTTCTTTCGGTGTCAAGACTAAAATTTTCTTTTAAAAAAAGTCCCTTTAAACTTTAATAAATTAATCAAATTATGAAAGTAATTTACTATATACTCTTTTAAAAATTTTCTAAAGGTGAAAACTTATTCTTGTCGGTTTCATCGAAAACTTGTTTTAGGTGGTATTTTCGTCTGAAAACTCCGATTAACTTGGGTCAAAAGCCTAATAGAATAACTTTTAAAGTCCTATATTTTTAAAACTAAATAAATTTCAAATTGTATCCCAAAATTCAAAATTCCCTTTGTGCCTCTTATTTCTTTCAAAAACTTTACGTTTTTACTGCTAAAATGTCGTCGATCGTATTTAAGGACAAAGCCACCATTTCAACACATTTTTGCTTTATTTTTTCAAATTGGAGAACAACTATTCTCTTCTCATTATCATAGATATTAAATGAAAAAAACAAAAAACCAATGGCCTTGTGGGCATCCACCCTTTACCTTTCAAAAATACGTTTCTTTCATGTTTTCAGCCAAGAACCCGCACTGACACTAAGGATTTTCTTTTATTCAACCAACCATCCACAAGACTAACATTTTAATACTCAATATAGTCATTGTTTTAGTAGCAAGAACATGCAATTATCAAGCCATGAATCATCACCAAGCATATCAAATCATCACACAAAAAATATAACTTTCCAAGGCTATTTCATAGAACTTTTGCATGCATTAAGGGCATATGTAGTCATGATTTTTAGGCATAAAATCCACTCAAAATTTTAGATTTTTCCACATGCATGATGAGATCCAAAGCATACATGCCCATACTTTCACATGCAAGCAAGAAAACAACAATTTCATCCATGGATCTTTACATGCAAACAAGAAAATAACAAGCATTTCCAAACCGTTTTTGGCACAACAATTTTCACCACTTCAAGATATCATTTAAAGCATGCAAACTAGCCAAGAATACATGCAAGAGCATAGCTTTTTCTAAGGCCAAATGTTAAAATTTTCTCATATAAAAAGGTGTTATTTTCTTAAAATTTCCTTGGCAAAACATAAACTTTTCAAAACCGTTTTTAGCCTTAAATTCAAAGGGAAAATTTTCATTTTTTGGCACTAAAAGAAGGTAGAGACCTTAGCGTGATCTCTACCACCCATGCATGCAATAATCCATGAGAGAAAAGTTTAAGGTTCAGGGATATAATTTCCCCACATCCAACATCATACTTCATTAATACATTATACTTCATTATTATCATATATGTCAGTTTCACAGCAACAGTTTCCAGACATACATACTCATTTCAAACTATATCAAAGTTATAATTAATCTCATCATGTCTCATATGATCCTGTCCTACTCATCTCAAAAACATAGATGGCTCATATAGGTAGCTTAACAATCATGGCATGAATCATTGATACAACATTAACTAGTCTATTTAAAATACACCATGTCGTCCATAATTCATAATCACCTATCAAGACAACACCCAGCCAACACAGCCACATCAGTAACACAAAGTTCTTAATACCCGAGCTTGAACTATCCTTCCATTTTCTAGCTCATAAACAAGTACAATACATATTTCAAGGTCCAGCCAAACACAATTTACTACAGACTATTAACCAATACAATACTCACAATCATGATCATCAATCCACACAAAACATTATAAGTACCTACACACAACTGATAATCACCATCACCAATCAAATCACATCCTCATTTATTGATACAGTTAGTTAATCAGGGTGCTATGTATATGTTAGATTAAGTATGCATCTTTCTTTTATTCGTTTAAATCTCATGATACAAATGGGGCCCATTAACTCATCATCATCATTATCATAACAACAACAACAACAATATCATCACCATCATATCACCTTACTAGTATGTCTACTCGTGAGCAATGACCTTCGTGGAATTACCAGTGCGGCCGGAGTCCTTCCGAGTTCTCTGCTAGGGGTATATGGACCCAATCATCATGGATCAAAACCTCATATCTCAGACATGGAAACATAACCAGAACTCATGCTACACAGCCCTAGAAAGGATCGTTCGCATCCAAGTACTCCTAGTTGGCCACGAACTATCCGGTATCGGGTGCAAACCGAGCCATCTGGACGCCTGAACCCAGATATACTCCTAAGGTTCCTTTTGAACATGAAACACCTACATTCTTTAGTGTACCCTATACAAAGTAATGCAACTAGCCATAGTACAACAACAACAACATCTCATAACAATACAATGATGCATGAATGCTCAACATTTTTCATTCATTATTAACACAATCATTTTTCATCATAAAGTTACCGGGTAGGGTCCTTACATTAAAGGGTCATTGTCCTTAAAGGTATAATTCACCACTACTTCCATTAAACATTTTTCCTCCTTTAACAAAATTCTCAAGTCAATTAGTTTCCAACTCAAAATCAACTTTTCACTTAGAAGTAATTAAATCATCAAAAGATCTTCAAATAAAGTCAATAAAAGATCTCAAAGATAAAACTTCAAATAAAAGAAATTTATAAAGCACTTGTCCAGTGGGGAATCCTAGTTTGGGGTTCCCAAACCAAAGCCATTCGTTATTTTAAAATTTCTTAATTCGTAAAATAGGGGAATATTAAAACTAACCCAAATTCAAAAATAATTTAAAACCATCTCACTATTAAGGACAATGACCCATTATATATCCACGACACTTTTTTGTTTTCTATCTCAAGGTGTCATCAACCCATATCACAATCTCAAATCATCAACCATCCAGGGGTTAAAAGGCATTAAGCCCGCTCATCATCAATTTCACAACATGATTCATTCAAATCTTTTCTCATGGACCCTACCGGAACTTTACTCATCTTTTCATTTTCATCAATATATTCATCAATACAATCCCATACGATTCATCATCAGTTCTTAATCATAAGGTCAGTATTTATGCATGCATATTCACATAATCAATCTTATTAGAAATACACCACAATCATGAGAACATCTTATGACACATGTTATTATTATTGTCAGCTCATTCTTAAATTTCATCAATTCAATTCTCATGTATTCTTAATACACATTTTACTCATTAATCAACACCACGCATGCTCAATCACATAAACAATTCATCAGAGATTCATAACATTCATCAAGAAATTCTATTTCTCGTTAACAGTTGAATCTCATCAATCGGTTTCATCAATTTAGTCTTATGCAAATTTAAAAATCATTTCTCATTCACCAAGTCAACTCATCAATTCACACAACAATTATCAGGCAACTCCATAACACGATTTATTACTACTTATTAGTTCATTCTCATCAGTCTAAATTCAATAATGGATTCATAACACAACACTACTACTCACAACCAAGACTTGTCAATCAAGTACTTCAACCCTTGATCATTTTTAGTTAACAAAGCCTCCAATAATTTGCTAAAACTCTCTGTCACTATATTATTTGACTTATTAAAAATCTTAAGATCTGGACTAATTATTTTAGCCCTCAAGTTATCATAAAATTCCCATCAATTAATGACTAAATTCTAAAAATTCAATATTAGGCCATTTTTATTTTTCCATCAAAAATTTAAGTTATCATCATCTTGAGTAGTAAAAATCCTTTTTCGTCAAAAACCAAGCTTTCTCTTTAACTTCTGCAGAATTTTCTTTAGTTTTAAAACACCAACTATTTGAAAATGTTGTGCTTAAAAATTCTAATTCATTTAAGGCTTTCTAAACTCAACATTTAAATGTTCTCATAAACTCTTCAATTTAACTTTCTAAATTCTTAGTTATTTTTCTTTTATAAAATTTTCCTAAGCTTGAATTGTCATGAGAAAATTTATTACTAAAAGAAATTAGATGTTACAATTTTAATTACTTAAAATTTTCAACTTTTAACGCCTAGCGTTGACATTTAACAGCCCTTATTTTCTGTTTTTAATACCACCAAAATCCTGACTTTTAACACCTGTTGAAAACTTCAGATTTAAATTCTTTTAAAGTCTCAACTTTTTAACACCGCTTGTTCCAGCCTTCAACACCTACTGAACTAGACTTATAAAACCTGCTGATTCAGACTTACAACACCTGTTATACTTTATTATAACACCTTTTTCCCAACTTTTAACACCTGCACTTTAGACTTATTACACCAGTAAACCCCTATTTTTAACATCTCAAAAATTCTATTTTTGACACCACAATGTTCATCACCAGCAAATTAAAAATTCACCTCCTTATCACTAAGCAAGTCACGGCCACCACATCAAACATTTCACACAAATTCCTAAATATCTAAGAACATCACATAAACCATCAATTATCTATCTTCAAACAACAAATATCCATTAAAACACTAAGAAACTCACGGTTGGCACATGGACACCACACATTAATTTTTTTTCAAATCATCACGAAATCTATCAACAAACATTTTTCAAGCAAATCAAATATCTAATCCCCACCATGCACCTCTCGGCCTCTACCCCTATAAACATGCAAGCTACAAATTTACCATTCATCACACATACATGCATATACAACCATCATTCCAAAATCACAATTATCCTCATCATCACCGTGCATGCCCATGACAAGACTAAGGGTCTTAGCTTCACAAAGTTATGCTATTAACACACAAAATGCCATAGAGAAATAACATGTTCATGCATGGATCAAGGTTTAGTGAGCCTTGTGTCCCCCTTTATCTTAGGGTAACTCACAGGCATGAAGAGGATGAAAGGAGGTGTCATAAGTTTGTTTCCAAGCTTCTCAAAGTGTTGATCCAACTCCCTAGTGAAGATTGATGTTGCTGCCATGGTAGAATAGGAAGGAAAGATCCCACACTACTACAAAAAACACTTTTAACACTGGGTAAATTTAACTTTTAACACCGGATTTTTAGGGGGTCTTAACTGCACGGGTGTTAAAAATTAAGACAACTAACATCGGATATTTATCCATTTATCTGGTGTTAATTACTACTTTTAACACTAAACTTATAAAATATCCGGTGTTGTTTATTCATTACAACACCAAACTTTTTTAAACATCCGGTGTGAAATATTGTTTTCCACACCAATTAGTTCTTATATCATTTTATCCGGTGTTAATTATACTTTTTTGTAATACTTGCCTTTTTTGTACCTGACATTAAAAATATTTTTAACACCTATATATTTGATATAACCGATGTTAATTTTATCAAATTTAACACCTGTTTCAGAATTTAGTTGGTGTCAAAAGTTCCTGCATTGAATGCTTTGTTTATTTTTTATTAAAAAAACAATTTAATAAAAAATGGACATCCATATATATGCATTAGTAATATTGAAGGTTAAACATTAATATTCATATTAATGTTAATTTAACTATATGATATATACACATATCCAAAGCATCAATAAATATAAATACATAAAGTTAATAATCAATATATCACATCAACACTCTAAGAAATCTTCTTCTCTATTGCTCGCTTAAGTGCTTTGTATTTTTTTCTCATCACTACTGGAAAGCTCACCTGAAATAAGATAAAACAATTGTAACATTCTATTTTCTACTCAAATAGAAAATAGATATTAATATCTCTTTAATAAGAAACATTTATTATTAGTTAATTTATTATTAACTAATTAATATTTTTATGAAATTTTGGTACTTATATTTAATTATTTTGTTAAAATAATAATAATAATAAATATATATTTTGAATGGGGATTTTAAAATGACTTAATTAGTATTCACTGACTAAGAAAATTATATTAAGAATTTTTAGTATCTTTATTATTTACAACTTTTATTTTATGTTTCTATATATTTATGATTTAACTCTTATTAGAGTTTTAAAATAAAATTTTGAAGGAATTAGATTATGGTTCTTTAGTACTTTTTGATCTATGTATTATTTATGATTTTCTAGAATTTTTTAAAAATTTTTAAAATATTTTTTTAAAAAATATTTTAAATAATTTTATATTTATATAAAGTTACTTAAAATTAAAAATATTTACAAGAAAGTGATGTTAAATTATAAGAAAATTTTCTAAAATCCATTCCAAGTAGACTTATCTGAAAATGATCGGTTTGAGTAAAATCTTGATTTTTACCAATCATAAGGAAACCGAAAAGATACCAACAAATTTTTATAAACAGAAAATTTTAGATTTTTAAAATTTAAACTTTATATTACTTATTATAAAATTAGTGAGGTCTAGTATAATATCGCTAAATTTAAAAAAGGACTGATTTTGAATGTTTAAAATATACCGAACATATAGTTACTATTTGGCTTAATAATTCAATCGTCATTTACTATGCAAAACATTATACAGACTAAACTAAACCTATACAAGGACTAGGCTATCATGGACTTATATAGACATGTGTGAGGAATGGACTTTAAGGACTCAAAATCAACTCTATTAATTTAAATAACTATGAAACTTTGAATTATGATATTTATGAGTGATATTTAATTGATTTGATTTGATTATGATTGGTAAAATTTGATTATGATTGATGATATTTAATTATGATTGATAATATTGGATTGTGATTGATGATGATCTTGTGATATGGAGTTTGAGCATATAGCAAGCATGACGGAAAGCTAAAAATCACTAAGAATTTTCTTACCTTACTCTTTAAATTTTTATTCTAAGAGAAAGTATTTTATAATTATTTTAGTCTTTTATTTCTTCTTAGAAATTATTTTCATTAACTTTACTTTTAATCTTTAGAATAAAATCTAGTATTTATTTTAGAAAGAAGCTATTTTATGAAAATTAATTTATAAAAAGGTTGAGATAATTAATTCTTAAATTAAAGAAAATTCTTATAGTTTTCAGTATTCTTAGTTAATGATTTTAAGAATTGTTTTCTTTTAGTAAATTAGAAGTTTAAAGTAAATTATTTTAGTTTTCCCCAACGTAATAACTAAAGGATATTTTGATATAATCGAGATTTCTAAACTCGGTCTGGTTAAGATTCAACTTGAGAAAAATTATGTAAATATATAAAGTTTTCTATGAGAAAGTTTTGAGATATTTAAGGCTTGAAAACTCAATTTTGGGGAGATTTGAATTTGAAAACTGTACTAAATTTATTTCTGTAGAAGAACTTATGGAAATATACAGTTTATTGAGATGATTTGTGAACCTTTAAGGCATTTATTA
Organism: Clitoria ternatea; assembly: GCA_037962975.1. Taxonomy (NCBI): domain Eukaryota; kingdom Viridiplantae; phylum Streptophyta; class Magnoliopsida; order Fabales; family Fabaceae; genus Clitoria; species Clitoria ternatea. The sequence goes on from CM075671.1 coordinate 169,688,237, forward strand.
ATTGAGTTTCTAAAAGTCTTAACCAACTAAATACACAAGTAGTTCATACATCATATAATATTAAAGAAAAGAGATGTGATATTGTCTAAGGACGAATTACATAAACTGATGATACATTAGAGGAGGTTCAAATGCGAGCCTTGGGATGAGAGAGTGTGAAAAGGAGCTTCAGGGGACCTAGGGTCGCTCCCTAGTGTCGGATACTTTCACAATAAAAACCTTCTTAGTCTGACTAGTCTCTAAGTGTTTCCATACTAGTTGAGTTGTTCATATGCCACGAAGACATTTATCTATAATTATGAAATAGTGTAAACTCCTGGTTGGCCCAGTGCAAAATAAAACTTTAAGGGCCCTCATGCATAAATTGAATGAAGTAGTAGCATTAAAAACATTGCATGACACTCATGTGATTATGACAATTTATGTGTGTGGTTGTGAGTGAAAGTATAATTATTATTATCCTTGTGAAAACCCTACATTGATTATGTATATGAATATGATTGATATTATTATATTAGTTTGTGAAAACCCTTATACTTATGTCTTATTTGTAAAGTATTATATTTTTTTTCTCACTCCTTCTTGTTTGATTTTTCATGTCCAAAATAAATGTTATGTTGGTATATAGCTAACAGTTCAAGATGAAGAACGTAATTACAAGAAGGTAAAGTGGTCTCATCCTCAATTGAACAGGTGAAGAGATGTGGCAAGAGTAGAATTCAAAACCTTATGGTTCAAAGACTAGAATTGATTTGTTACTGTCGTAGTAAAGGTATAATGTTAAAAATATCTTTAGTTTTAGTTTACCTTATTACAATATCATGTCTGGATAATTGTAACAAGGTAAAGGTTAAACTTTGATAAACCTTATTATTTGGATTTAATACTGTAATCTTTTATCACTTATAATTTCTATAAATTTATTTTATCATTATGGACAAATATTAAACGACAATTTTTTTTACTTTCAATATTTAAAGGAAATCAGGTATATATATATATACGTCCTTGTATACGCGAGATAAGGAACGATAAATATATATATCTTTCTAAAGTTTTTGAAAGCAATAGGAATATATATATATATATATATATATATATATATATATATATATATATATATATATATATATATATATATATATTGTGTATATAAGGGGGTGTTATAACAATAAAGGTCATTTCTAATTTAACTTAATAAATAGCTTTATAGCAACAAACAAATAATAGAACACAATGAACCATTGCTTTGCCTGACCGACAAAAAACTCGCTTTCAATAAGGTCTACAAATTGCATGTCATTGTTTTCATTTGCCAACTACATTAGTCATAAAAACTAGTTATTTAAAATGAACCAACAGTCATTTAGTGTAAAAATAAAGAAAAGAAAGAGTGAAGGAACTAGAAAAATTACGCTGGTGTAGCACGGAGGCAGTGTAATTAAAGGGTAAAATGGTGAGAGAAGTACAAGTATAGAAGTGACATACGCTGTGTAAATTTAGAAGCTTCTCATTATTTAACTTTTCCAAATACAATACAAGTTCCATTGCTGCTAGATTCACAAATAGACAATAGTAGTAGCTAGCCAACACAAACTATGAAACAAACCAAGGTAAAAAGAAAAAAGTTGAAGTTCAATATTCATTAAATACATTAAACACACACACAACTTACCATACAATGCATCACCTTTTTCTTCGTGATCAAACTCTGAAAATGGCTTCAACATTGATTGTAGCAAAATCTTTCCTCCTCTTTTATTCTAGTGTTCATCAAGTTTAAAAAAATTAATTAAAACAACGAGATTGTAACTTAGGAATAGCAGAAAATGGTATAGCAAATTGCCTAATATTCCATCATCATCTCAACATGTTGTCTTTCCTCCAAGCTTGATTCCTTGAAAAAGCTGTAAATTGAATGTGATGATTTACCAACATTCAGGTCAATAATAAAATTGAAATTACAGAAGAACATGAAATTTTCAAGGTTAATACTTAGCCAATCCCTTTAGGGATTTGTCAAAGTAGGCATACATGGCATGATACACGCAGAAGACATTGTATTCCATGCTAAATCAATAGAAAAAAGAAAATAGTGTCACAATTTTGCATGAACATATTTCAAATTAAGACTTTATTTTCCACAAATTAACAGTCACACAATAAAAAGAAAATGTAGAAAATTTTTCTTCACCATTTGTATACAACCAGTCTTGCACCTGAGCAGAGTAAAAGCTTAAGTCAAAATTCTGTGATAGAAATACAATATACTATTTTTTTACTGATAAAAAAATTAAATATTTAATTACCATTTCATAAGTTGCACGTAATACTATATACTAATAATTAAGGATAGAAATACTAAAGAAAAATATTATAGGAAGCTTAAAGAATACATTGATAAAAATCTATACAACGATTTCATTTCATAATGTGTGTTTTAGTTTTGACTAGACATATAATAAATAAAGAAGATAGTGATACCATTTATAGGTTGTTTGCTAAAATCTCCACTTGTACTAGTTTCCATCCTCACGTAATTATAAGTGTGATATTGTCCTTGAGTGTCATTTAAAGTTGATAGTAGTCTTCCTTAACAATTAAAATTGTTAAGAAAAGGTTATTTAAACAGCTAAAATAGCTAATGACCAACATAATGGCCAAATTAAGCATTGAAGGACTAATTTGGTAATCATAATCTTAAAAGGACCAAGTTGTTAGACATTTCATCTTTAGAGGATCAAACTGATTGTTTACCCTCCGACAATTCATTTCAATCAATAAATCACAACTACCTATAAAGTAGGAGGCCAGTAGTAAAGTGATAATTACATAACATAATTTAGACAACTAAGTCCTTTCTCATTTGGTTCCCCAAGCTCATAACATTTGGCATCACAGTGAGAGTGAATGATGGAGACGAAATGAGCATAGGGGGCAAAAAACCTTGAGAAAATTTAACTGAAAAGGTAGACAGCTGAATGAACTATGAACCAAATAATTTTATCACAAATACATCATTTATGGAATTTAAAACTCTTAGTTAAAATCTAATTATGCAACATTTCATACATCGGTTACTGCATTCATTTCATAAATCATTACTTTCTAAATTCCAATGAATTTGTCCCTGTTTTAGTATTGTAAAAGGAAAAAGAAAACAAAATTGTTTGGTCATTTACTTGCCAAAGTTGAAATATATTGATGTCAGCGGAAGGACATAAGCAAGTAATTAAAAGAGGTCAAACAAGTTGAATCAGAATATAAACAACAAAACACTGAAATAATATGTGACTACTTCAACATCATATATATTATATACAGGCACATTCAAAATGAAAAAAATAGGAACATCAATACATGAGTTCTTTTGTAGCATCATCATATATATGAAATAATTTGTGATAGTTGCAATCCCCTCTGTCAATTTATTAGACAAGAGATAAACATATATAAACTTCTTGATTTAATATATACATTTTAACAATTGATCATTTTCTTGATAGTTGAGAATTAAATAGCATAAAACATTAACATTCAGAGAATTCCTTGAAAAGACAATCTTCTCAATGCATACATAATATAGAGTACAATTGAGAGCATAGAATTCTCAGCATCGCATACACATATTACCATCACCACACACACTTACAATTCTTAGCATGGACGTGCAATTACCATCCAATTTGACCTGAAGTTAGGGAGAAAAAACTAAAAGGAAGAAAACTATGCCATTCTTTTACTTACCCTTATTGACATATATTGATCCAGGGTAGAGATTTTCACGTGCCTCGATAATACAATTCTCAATGCCATCAACAATGACATCAAATGACTGGCGCACAAATCCAAGAGATGTTATAATATATAAAACATATTTGAGATAACCCCAGGACCAACATAAGTGTGAATTCCACCAATGGCTACATTCTTTTCAGTGCACAAATCACCATATCTGTCGAACAGAATATAAAAGTATGACATCAAACACATAAATATTGAGATCAAAATATATAACTAATTGTACAAACCAAAGTAAAACAAAATTCCTCAGGCTACACAATTTCTTTATCACATAGTAACTTCATAATTGAGAGTAACTACTTCTAGTACCTTGCTTTTAGCCTCTCAAGTACTTTGATTGTCGTAATCTGTGAGGCCATACACATATCAAGGTTCACAAATACTAATCCTTACCCTTTGTTCTGCAACAATGAAACCACGAGCCAGTAGCCTGAAGTGAATTCCACAATAATGCGTACCTAATGAATCAAAGAGAAAAGAAAATAACACAATTTGACATGAAAATTGTTAGGGCTCATGTTGAAATTAGAAATTGCAAGGTGCTCGAATCTGTCACCATTTCAACTGAATCGCTTTGTGGACCTAAAACCAAATCGAAAAGAAAACATTGTAACAAATAACTGCATTTCAAGATTTTGAGAATCTAGAAGTGGGTTAAGAATCTTACAAAGTTTCTCGAAGAATGCTTTGGTAGATGTACATCGACCAAATTTCGGAGACATGGAAGGCCAACACCAAGACACGGTAGAGGTTATCGCGGTGAGCCTTCATCAAAACATCAAAATCCATTATTTTTGTTCACCGCAACACAGAGAGCAAATGAGAAACCTTTCCTCAATGTTTAGCAATGGCCTCTAATCAAAATAGAGAGTAACATAAAAGATAAAGATTGGATTTCCTTGCAGATTTCCACGATGAGGCTTCTTGATAAAAAGAGATGAATGAATCGAAGAAACACTAGTATTTGTGAGAGTAAGAGGGTGAGTGTGAGACGAGAGGGTTCTGTGAGAGGGAAAGTTTTCAACTATTTTAATTTTAATTAAACTAAATAACACCAGGTAAAAATTTAATAGGTATTAAATATTACTTCATTAATTAATTAATACCGGGTAAAAAAAGATAGGCGATAATTATATTTTTCACACCAAATATTTTATAATTCAGTATTATAAATTAAAAACAAACACCATTTATTTACAAAACTACCACCGCTCACTTTTTAACACCGGATTTGTTAATATCCGACGTTAGTTTTAGATGTTAAATGTGATTTTTATAGAAGTGTCATCTTTCCTAGGTGGTGTTTATGGGTTCCATGGAGACCAAGGGGGAGAAAACTTCCAACTTCACGTACAACAAGGGAATCAAAGAAAACTCACATGAAATTGAAGATTATAGTGATTTAAAGCTCAAAAAGGGGGACATAAGATAAGCTCTCGGGTTCTTTAGGGGAAAGAGAAGAGAGTTAGGGTTTTGTGGCCCTTGGAGAAGGAGGAAGCCACATTGGTGAGAGTAGGGATGTAATGTTGATCGTGAAAAGAAAATGAAGAAATGAGGGATGAGGGCTAAGGGGGATGTTGTTTAGTGGTGGTATTGTGGACATGATAGAGAAAAAAGGAAGGGAATGGCTTGGTGTGCAAGAGAAAAGAGTGGAAAAATAACTCTGAAAAAAAAGAGTGAAGGAAAAGAAAATTATATAAAGGAGGGAGAGGGCTGATACCGTGAGAAAAAGAAAGGGAAAATAGGCGCACCAAAATTTAAATATAGCAAGGTTTTAATCTTGTAAGCAAAACAAAATTTAAATAAAGGACATGCAACCAATAGGAAATGATTTTAGTTGCATGGGAAATTCAAATTTAAGAGAGAAGACATGAAAGGATATTAAAACATATGAAATAAAGTTTCAAAATAATAGGTTCAGCTTTCACATTAAAAGATGACAAGACCAGTTAAAGAATTAAAGGCAAAGCTGTCAAGAATTAAGGGAAATATTACGAAATTCACAATAAATTGTGGGATGGGAATTTGGAAAAATGTCCAACATAAAAGTTGGAGATCAAATTTTTCCCTTTAAAATAAGCTAAATAATGTGAAAATTTCATATCAGACGAAGGAGATATGACCAAAATACGCAGGGCTACCAGAATTTGTTTCGAATCAGGTACAATAGCCTTCTTGCTAAAAGTAGGATCAAATGATTGGGAATTTGCAAAAATGGTCAACTATAAAGTTTTTGATCTTTTTCTCCTGTTCTAAACGAGCTACAACACAAAAAATTTTGATATCAAAAGAGGAAGATACGCCCTCAACACTGAAGGTTGTCTAGAGTTGAAACAAATTAACAGGGCAGTGCTTTAGAATTAAAATTAGGAAAAATTGACAAGGAATTAAATTTTGAGGTCTTCATCAGAGTTATAGATAGAAAATTATAGAAAAATAATGGATCAATTTTGATCACGGACGAAGAAACTATGACCAAAACACTGACAGGTGCGCAGATTAATCAGGGAATTAATTTGGTGCAGGTTTAAAATAAAAACTGGGCCAAATGCATAAGGAATAATGTTTTGGGCTACACATGAACATTGTAGAGGCTTTTAATAGGGAATTATAGAAACAAGAACTAAGGTGTTTCGACATTAGGAGAAAAAGTTACGTCGAAAACAATTTAATAGGTACAATGGCTCAATATCAAATCAAAGGCCAAAGGTAAAAATAAATAATCAGAGTCTAAACCGACTTCCAGGAATTCCAACAATATGTATTGTTCACACACAGAAAGTAGGCACATAGAAAGTGACTACCATTGGCTCGTCTCTATTGGGGCCGCCTTTGGGAAAGTCTGACATATCAAAAGTGATGGTCACCATGTCTGAATCTTCCTGCAATAAATTTACCTGATCCAATCGGTGTGATTGGCGTGCACGAGCACCTGGGAATCTACCTGAAATGGTGTGAATGACCCTCCTTCTGTCTTCCCTCCCCTCTGCAGGTCCCAGGGATCGAGAGCGTGGGGCTCGTGGTCCGTCCCGGGTCTGGAGTTCAACTTGATCGGGGTGTTCTCTTCCCCTTTTCTGGTTTCCCTCTTTTGGTCTATCATTCTCCGGGTGACGAACCTCGCCAAGTGCCCCTAGCGAATTAGATGCTCTATTTAATTGTGGAGGGAGCGACATTCCTCCGTCGCATAGACAGGGACTCGGTGGTACTCACAATATTTGGACGTGTCCAACCTTTTTGGCTCTTCTCCTAGGGGGAAAGCGTAAAGAGTCCAGTATTATAGACTTCATGCATGATTCGATGGCGATGATCCTTGAGCGGCGTGAAGTTGGTGTACCTAAGAACATTGTAAGCATCAACATGCTTGTCTTGACCCTGCCTGGGGCTTCTTTTGTTTGGGTTGGGTTGATGAATGGCCCGATCGAAGGAGACTATCCGATCAGCCTCTCGCTCATGAACAGCGATATATCGGGAGGCCTTTGTCTGAAAATCATCCATGTCCTGGGGAGGCTTCTTGTCCAGGGATTCAGAGAACTTACTCGGGCGTAAGCCAGTTTGTATGGCATGTAATGGCATTTCAGGACTAAGGTCTCAGATCTGGATGGCCTGCTCGAAAAAACGGGCCATGTACTGCTTCAAGGTTTCACTCGGGAGCTAGCATAGGTTCACCAAGCTATATGAAGTCTGCTGCATGGCCCTGTTGGTGGAGAATTAGTTAAGCAATTTCTTACTGAGGTTGGAAAAATTGGTGAAACTCTTCTGGGGAAGGTGGGAGAACCAGCAAAGAGCCGACTTGGTCAATGTAGTGGGGAAAGTTCGGTAAAAGAGGGAGTCTGACGCCCTGGTAACCAGCATGATGGTGGTATACATGGTAAGATGTTCTTCGGGGTCCCCTCTGTCGTCATATTTTTCCATGGAAGGGGGCTTGTAGTTTGGAGGGGTAGGAGTATCCATGATCTGATCAGACCATAGATGGGCAGTAAAAGAAAGCTCAGGTTCATATCTCGTAGTCTCTCGCGTTTGGTAGGAAACGTGGCCAACGACCTTTCATTGGGCAGATCAGCCCATTGTTACTGGAGGCCTCTCGCTCGCCATCTCTTTTTCCCCAGAGTTTTGTGTTTTCTTGCTGTAAGTTGGCATCTATTCTCTGTAGGGTTTCCACCATGTTCGTGAGTTACTGTATCTGGTTGCCATGATTAGATGACTCTGGGTGACGTCTGTCGTCTTCTTCCCAACGGGTGTTTTGAGTGTTGACCATGGCTGCTCTCAAAATAAGGATTAGGGTTGGAGAAAATGGTGTAGGATCCATTTTACTGAGCCCCATGGTGGGCGCCAAAATGTTCACACATAGAAAGTGGGCCTAAAACCCTGGAGAATCTCCCTAGGGATTTGGTCTATCATCTCTCTATAATGTGTCACTTAATTTACAACATGCACATAAAAGGTACATACATTTATACCTAGGTTAGAATCATAAAAAGCCCAAGCCCATTATACGAAAACCAACGGGATCCTCTCTTTAGCTAAAATAGAGGGGACTAGGAGAACAGGTGGGTCCCCCCGACCCCGGGGGGAACAGGAGCCCCCCAGCCATGAGCCTTAGGCCTAAAGCCGGGCGAAAGGGCTGAGTATAGTTACATGGAGTTCCTTCGCCTTGGGGTGAGGCAAGAAGATTTGGCCCCCGAGGGGCGTAATTGAGCCGAAAGGAGTTGATCTCCGAGAGGCGTGGTTGAGCCAAGAGGAGTTAATCTCCAAGAGGCGTGGATGAGCCAAGCAGAGTTGATCTCCGAGTAGCGTGGTTGAGCCGAGAGGAGTTGATCTCCGGAGACGTGGATGGGCCGAGAGGAATTGATCTCCGAGAGGCATGGTTAATCTGAGAGGAGTTGATCTTTGAGAGGCGTGGTTGAGCCGAGAGGAGTTGATCTCCGAGAGGCGTGGATGAGTCGAGAGGAGTTGATCTCTGAGAGGCATAGATGAGCTGAGAGAAGTTGATCTCCGAGAGGCGTGGTTGAGTCGAGAGGGATCTTGAGAAATGACTTGTGCGTTTTTAGCCACATGGCAGAGAGCTGGTAGCCGCCATTTTTTCATCTTGGGGGTCACTCGTGCCTGTCATTATTACGCCGTTTTTGTGCCCTTATGTCATTAATGCGTCATTTAAAACACGTCGTTTCACCCTATGTTATCCTAAAGCATCGTGTCCGTTGATTAGAAATCCCCTCGCTCCCCCACCATTGGATTCACATCTACATCGCTTCATTTGAGATAGTTTCCCAAAACGTCGCATCCCTTCATTTTCAAACCTCATCGTATTCTAACCATTGGATATGGGACGGTGAAAAGGTAGCTTCCTTGCCTATAAATTGGCTTGGCCTTTCTCTTTTGTGCTCTTTAGGCTTTTATTCCACTATGCTTGTACCCTTCTTTTCTTCCTTGAAGCTTTAGCTTATTGGACTTTATTGCTTCCAAGTTCCATCTTCCTCTTATCTTCCTAGCATTCTTTACCTTTTACTCGTCGGGTTAGTATCTTTCCCCTTCTAATTGCTTTTGTTGTGAGAGTTGTGACGACACAACTGTAGTGAGTTCCTATGAGTGGGTGAAGGATAAGGTGTTGGTTATTTCCTCTTCCATTCAAAGTGAGGAGTCTGTGGCCCAACTATGGGGGGGGAACGTTTAATCACTCTACTCTTGCCCGTAATGTAGAATCTGTTTGTTTTTCTGCCTCTAATAGGGTTTGCCATAAGCGTACTGACCCGAGTGAGTTAGACTTTACCTTTGTGTATGAGACTTTCTTTTCTAGGCTACATATGTCTTTCCCTTTTTCCGACTTCGAGGTCAGGGTGTTAAGTGCCTTAAACATCGCCCCCACACAATTGCACCTGAACGGATAGGCGGTCCGTGGGTTGGGTTTCTCTTAATGATGTCGCTGTTGGTGTATGCACTATGAGCCTTTATGCTTTTTTATTTGTATCATTTTTCTACTTATCAATAGAATAAATATTTCAGTTTAAAATTGTTTTAAACATATTTATCCTTGGAGTAATAGGTCATATAAAAATTATTCCTAAAATGTCCCTAGTTAAGTATTTACATGGGGACATGTAAATACACTGAGACTAGTGTGTGAGTGTACTGATGACCTGATCTCACAGATCATAGATATAGATGATATCGAGTCTTCACACGGGTACACATTAAGAGTAATGATGTACTGGACAGACCCACCATGAGAACGTTGCATGGATCGTTACATGATTGTCATAAACGATTCTCAATATGATAATGGTATATGTAGTCCTTCGACCTGAAGTCACTACGATTCCTACATGAGGAGTTTATTGTTTTAATACAATTAAACGTCTTCTGTAACAAGAGGACTATAAAGGTTGTGATTAGGCAATGAACAAATTATGCAGAGGGATGTGAGTGATGTAGATGGGATTTGTCTCTCCTATGTGACAGGAGTGATATCCATAGGCCACTTGATGGAGTAAGACTAAGAAAACGCATGGCCATGCTAGAAAGAATAAATATTAGATATTTATTCGGATCCAGTCTACTCCGGTATCAAGTAAAATAAATTGGGCCGTACAAGGATGACGCGACCATGCCTTGGGCCCAATTAGGATATCGTGACAAAAGGAATAAACGTACTAAATAATTATCACTTATAGGTTATGTTGATAATATTCGGACATAATGATGCATTGCTAGATGCCGCTCTTATTTTATATTAATAATAAAATAGTTTATTATTAATATGACCGGGTATTTTACCTATAGGGTCACACACATAGAGTAAGCCCATCAGAAAATGTTGTCTTATTTTAGTTGGACTAAAATAAAGCTATTGGGCCTAACTCATTTGAAATGAGTAAGGAGCCCACTTTTAGAGAGAACAAATTAGGTCAAACCTAAGCCTATAAATAGAGCATAAGATGCTCATAGGCCGTTCACTCAAGTGAGACACAAATTCGCAAAAGGTTGCAAGAGCTACACGCCGTCAACCTAGCAGTTGGCAAGTGTTGCGATTCTGGTGGGAGTGCTCGTGTGGACTCCTAAAGGACGAGGCTACGACTGCTTCGGAGTTCTTCAAGAGGTAACCTAAAATAATTTCGAAATTGTTTTTGTGCTTTGAAACACGGAACTTTGCAAATCCTATGGAATCCCTTTATTTTTTGCTGCTCATGCTTAGGGATTCCTAACAGTCGCCAACCGCAGCTTAATCAGGGCTTTCGACCAATCCTATAAGAATTTCAAAATGGGCTTTTTCAAAATCCGAGTGGGGTTGGACCCTTCTGGGAGGACTTTTTGCATTATCCCGACACTCGGCCTCGATTTCCCCTTTATTGGACTTGTAATCCTATCCAGTTCTGGGTGTCCTGGGATGATCTGTCCCTGTCCGAGAGGGCGGATGCCAAGTTTCTCCTCGAGGACTTGAAGACGTATTTCAGCTTTCAGGCTCTAATAGCCTTATCCCCTCATCCGAGCGCCCTTGACGCCTGGATCGGTGAGTGTGATTTTAATTATACTGTGTTCTGTACTTTGTTGTCTGACTCTGGTTTTTCACTGATTGCTTCTGTTTATGCAGCTGACATGACTTCTCACAATATCTCTATCAAGGATTTGAGAAAACGCTACTCGGGCAATGATCCCAAAGTTGTTAGGAAAAAGGCTGACGGGAAGAAAGGATCAAGGGTGAGCTCAACGATCCCTACAGGTGACTCCCGGGGATTGGCGAGAGTGGTGACTATCGCCGCACCTACCAACATAGTGCCTCTGACCTTGCAGATACAAAAGAAGGTGGGTCAAACATCGAAGAGGCACCGCCAAGATGACTCCGCTAAAGAAGGTGCAGCTTCAGGGTCGGTAGGGCTGGAACTCTGGGAGAGGGTCATCCAAAGTCCCCGCGCCATACTGAGGAGAAAGTGGGAGGTGGTCTCCACACCATTGTGGTATCTGATAGCCCTGAGAAGGAAACAGGGTCTCTGAATCCCCGGGACCGAGTGAAATAGAGTTCCTCGAGGGTTGCTTCTATGGAAAGCTTGTCGACCGAAAGGATTGCTGGTACCCTGCCCAGCAAGATGGAGCTGGAGGATTAGCATTGGGAGATCTTTGCCAATGAATATTTATGCGGCACCAACAATCCTACGCATTCGCTGTGGGATGTTCGCTTCCCAGTTTTGGGTTTTGTGGACTGCACAGTAGTGCTTAAGGAAAACGAGATGAAGTTCGAGGGGTCGAGTGCGGTGGCTGTATGCCAGGCCGTAGAGATGTTTAACCTCCGGGTGACTTCAATGACTTGGTTTCTGGAGAATCGCTTCACCGAGCAAGAGAAAGAATTGATGGCTGTTAACTCGGCGATAGTGTCTGAACCATTCGTTTCTACCACCGGGTTGTTAATTAGCAAGCGCACCAATTGTTTGTAGTTTTCAAAATTTAGATATCGTTCCACTGGGATTGAAAGTCCAATAACAACAGTAATTTTCTATTCACTATGGTAAATGTGAAGAAAGTTATGGATAAAAGAATGATTTATATACAATTTATACAATATTCACAAGATAGCATGGTTGAGTTGTTCATGAGATAAAAAATAAAAATCTATCTAAAAAGTTGAGTTGCAATCTAGAATAGGTAAGATACTTGAGATAAACACAGATAAACAAATTATGTTGGAAATTGGATCCCTAATCTAAAATAACAATGAGGAACTTAAGACATGCATATTTAATCATCAAGTTTCATGTCATTGCAGCTTAAAATCATTATAACTGATCCCTCGTGATATAAATTCTAAGAATTCACCGTAAAGTCTGATCCCTCGTGAGCTTTCTCAGTAAAAACTTACATTAAGACCTGGCCTTATGGCAACAATGATTAATAACCCCTATAGAATTGAGATACCAAGGGTATTCCAACTTTTACTTTCGTCAAAACAAGTTAAATACACATGAAAATTATTCTCCCGTTTGATGTTCATATTAATAAAAGGTTGAAATACTAACATGGACTTGAATCATAAACATGCAGAGGTCGAATTCACAACATTATACTCAATAGATTAGTTCACCAATTCCAACATAAACAAATTAGTTACACATGGTGAAAGTAAAAATAACACTTACAGAGTTTGACATTACGAAGACGATGGAAACTTCACGATACAACGATCACAATACACCAAAACACTCTCAAGTATCTAGAAAACTATTCTAGAACTACAACTCATAAAAGAAGTACTCAAAGTCGAGCACAAAGAGAAAAAAGAAGAGAAGTGAATGAGAATGGGATGTCTTGAATGGTGTTGGATGGCCCTATTTATAGGGCTGAGCAAAGGTGCTGACGCTACACGTCAGTGTAACGCTACGCGTCAGGCCCCTGACTCAGCTTCCATTAAACAGCTGATAATGGCCACTTCAAATTATTAAATTTGATCATGCTTGGCCACTTGGACGTGTCTCCACTGTGTTTTGGCCATTTGTGTTTAGTGGGGCGGCCCTTGGTGCTGAGTGGAGTACCCATTATTGGGTCCAAGTGGAGTGGTTGGCCAAGTTGGAGGTGGAGACCACACAGCACTGACGCTACGCGTGGCTGTGACGCGTAGCGTCAGCATCAAAATTGAGAGTCCACGCTACGTGTGGGATTGATGCTACGCGTCAGATCCTCCAGTATAATTTTCTCTTGAATTCTTTACTTTTTCACTGCAAAACTAGAGAGAATTGATCAAGGGCAGATTATTTCCAACAACATCCATTTATTGAATTAAAACCTAATTTTCTAACAAATTAACCAATTTTTTATTATTTTTATGAAATTTTTATTAAAAGATTTATTGTAAATTTGAGGACTAACAATGGCGCCGATGAAAGAAAAAGTTTCCCTATAATATGAGAAGGACTCGTTATGGAGCCATCATGAATTCACCTCCTTGTAACTCAGGGATGCTCTAAAGGCAGTCGGGGGCCTGGCAAATGACTTGAAGCATGTTGAGGCCGAGTTTGTAGAGGCCCAAACGGGGAGGAAACTAGCGGAGTCAAAGATGGCTATCGCTGAAGAGTAGTGTGCCAATCTAGGTAGGCGCTTGGGGCCACCAAGGAATCATACGCCTTGGTGTGTACGGCTCGGAAGGAGGTTGAGGAGAAGCTGAGGCGTGCTAAGAGCGACCTTAAGAAGCGTAAGGCAGAGGAGGTGGCTTACGTCCGTTTCATGGAGGAGCAACTGGCTGAGAAGAACGTGGCAGCCTTCGACCTTTGCTAGCAGCAGATTCAAGTGTTAAACCCTTCAGTGGATCTCAATCTGGAGGGGATCGGGCCCTTCTGAGTCATGTTGAACGGTGAGATCGTTGATCTTTCCGATTCAAAGGATGAGGGGGAGGCAGCCATTGAGGATACTCCAAAGGCTGAGGCAGGTGTAGAATCGACTACAGCCCCCGAGTCAGTGCCAACCAATGTGGAGGATGGGACGCAGCCAGATGGGACTGAGAGTGATAAGCTCTAAAGCGAGGGTGAGGGTGGTGTTCCCTAGGGTGAGACTCCAGATGCCAGTGTAGGTCCCTGAGTAGCTAATAACTTTGTCTTCTTGTTGTTTCCTGATAATTTGATGTAATGTTTTACCTTTTATGAATAAAATGAGTCGTACCTTTATCTTAATGTCTTTATTCATTATAGTTCATGTATGCTTTATTTTTCAGATGTTATGTGTGTGGGTACACAAGTGTTGTCAAGAGGATTGATTTTTTACTCGGGCTTTGAGTACTTAGACGAGTTCACAACGTATTTACCGAGGGAACCGATTTCTCACTTGGACTTTGAGTACTTAAACAAATTTTAAGTTTCACAACGTATTTACCAAGGGAATCGATTCCTCGCTCAGACTTTGAGTACTTAAACAAATTTTAAGTTTCACAACATATTTGCCGAGGGAATCGATTCCTCGCTCAGACTTTGAGTACTTAAACGAATTTTAAGCTTCACGAAGTATTTGCCGAGGGAATCGATTCCTCGCTCAAACTTTGAGTACTTAAACGAATTTTAAGTTTTACAATGTATTTACCGAGGGAATCGATTCCTCGCTCAGACTTTGAGTACTTAAATGAATTTTAAGTTTCACAGCGTATCTACCGAGGGAATCTATTCCTCGCTCAGACTTTGAGTACTTAACCGAATTTTAAGTTTCACAATGTATTTGCCGAGGGAATCGATTCCTTGCGTGGACTTTGAGTGTGTTACTCTTCTTGACTGAATGAAATTTTTATTGAAGAAATGGGGGCCCTATTAAAACCTCCCGGGAGAAAAACCCTGTGGGAAAAACCTCTCGGGTAGGAAAAAGAGTGCCCTAATGTACAAAGGTTAACTATAGTAAAATTTTAAGTGAGTGCCATTCCACATCCTTGGTATCTCTTTTCCAAACAATTCTTCTAAATGGTAGCGCCTTTTCCCATGGCTTTTTTGACTCAGTATGGACCTTCCCATGTAGCAGCAAATTTGCCTTCCTCTTGAGGCCTTTGGTTGTTGTCTGCGGTACGTAACACATGGTCTCCTTTACGAAAAGGTCGGGGTCAGAGAAGAGAGTTCCAACACTGAGCGGACTTTTGTTTAGTTGCTTGTATCTTTACATATGCGACATCGTGCTGTTCTAGACTGAGATCTAGGTCCTCACGTCTTCCATTGGTATTCAGGTATTCATCATAGGTGGGACGTCGGAGAGTAGGCTCCCCTAACTCTAATGGGATCATGGCATCGGCCTCATAAGTGAGTCAGAATGGAGTCTTGTGGGTTGATGAGTGTGGGGTTGTGTGATATGCCCACAGAGCCCTGGTAATTCTTCCTCCTATCTTCCCTTGGCTTCTTTGAGTTGCTTTTTAAGTTCTTGAAGGATTACCTTATTTGTGGATGTTCTACAGATTAGAATTTCCGCTTGATTCCCAGGTTCTCACAGAAGTCAACAAAACCTTTGTCCATGAACTGACGGCCATTATCCGAGATGATTGTGTACGGTAGCCCGTGCCTACAAATGATATGTTTCCACGTAAAAGTCTGAACCTTGGCTGTAGTAATAGTTGTAAGGGGTTTTGCCTTAATCCATTTGGTGAAGAAATCAATAGTCATTAGAAGAAATTTGACTTACTCTTTTCTAGGTGGAAATGGGCCTAGGATGTCCATCCCCCAGGTGTTGAAGGGCCAGGGGGCTAAGATTCCATGTAAAGGCTCTGGGTAGCTATAGATTCGGTTGGCGTTGTGCTGGCACGGGTCATATTTCTTGATAAACTTAGAGCAATTGGCTCGTAAGGTTGGCCAAAAATATCCTGCTTGAAGCACTCTAGCAGCTAGGGGCAGACTCCCCCGTGAAGGCTGCAAATCCCCGAGTAGAGCTCTCGTATTACATAGTCAGCTAGCTCTTCATTCAGGCATTTTAGGAGTGGCATAGTGAAGCCCGTTTTGTAGAGTTGCCCGTCTAGCAGGGTGTAGTTGGCTGTTTGTACCTATAACATTTTAGCCTACTGATGGTCTTCTAGAAGAGTCCCATGCCTGAGAAAATCAACAATTGGGGTCATCCAAGTATTTTTGATCAAGATTTCACTTACCTGGTGTGTATGTTAAGCCTCTTGAATTGTGGGTTCCTCCAAGATAATTTGGATGATTGTCTTGAGGTTCCCTACTTTGACCGTACTAGCGAGCTTGGAGAGCAAGTCGGCACGCTCATTCATCACTCAAGGAACATAAACTATATAGAAATGTTTAAGGTCCCTTGTCAATTCATTCACTCGGGTCAAGTACTTCATCAGAATCGGGTCTTTGGCTTGGTATGACCCTTCTACCTACTGAGCCACTAGTTGGGAGTCCATTTTTGTCTGCACGCATCGAGCCCCTAAGTCTATGGCAGTTTGCAACCCAACAATGAAAGCCCCATACTCTGCTTGGTTATTGTTGGCTTTGAACTAGAACCTAAGTGACTCCTCGACCACTAATCCAGTAGGAGATTCTAGTATAACACCTGTTCCACTGCCCTTTGTATTGGAGGATCAATCTACAGAAAAAGTCCATAGGCTGTGTGTGGCCTCATAGTCATCTTTGTCTTCTCCTAACTCCACCAGGAAGTCTGCCAGCACCTGGGCTTTAATAGGACCTCTGGGTTCATATCGAATACCATATTCTGATAACTTAACAGCCTAAGCAACCATTTTAACTACGAGCTTCGGCTTCTAGAGGATTTTTCCAAGTGGTTGGTCAGTCCTAACTACCACTTAATGGCTATGAAAGTAAGTCGGAGTCGGTGGGCTGCCACGACAAGGCTGTATATGAATTTTTCAACTCTTTAGTACCACACTTCGGCCCCCTGTAATGTCTTGCTAGTGAAGTAGACTGGTCTCTGAACCAGACCGTCTTCTTGGACTAAGATTGAGCTTACTACTTTGGTACCTATGGAAAGATAAAGGACCAGTTCCAACCTCATGTCTGGTCATGTTAGAATCAGTGGGGATGCAAGATAGACCTTTAGGTCCATAGACGCCTTTTTACACTCTAGTGCCCATTCGAACGAGTCTGTCTTCTTTCAACACTTTGTAGAATGGCATAGACTTTTCAGCAAATTTTGAAAGGAAATAAGAGAGGGTCGTGATCCGACCGGTGAGGCGCTGGACCTCTTTGATATTTTGGGGGCTTCACATCTCAAGTATGGCACAATAATGGTCCGGGTTGGCCTTAATTCCTCGATGGTTGAGCGTGTATCCCAAAAACTTCCCCCTTGGACCTCAAAGAATCATTTTTCAGGGTTCAACCGTATATTGTGCCTGCACAGCTCGGAGAACGTCTCTTCCAAATCCTGCACGTGTGAATCCGCCTATTTAGTTTTGACCAGCATGTCGTCTACATAGACCTCCATGTTTCTCCCAATTTGTCTGGCAAAGATTTTATCAACTAGCCTCTAATAAGTAGCTCCTGTATTTTTTAGACCGGAAGGCATCACCCGGTAACAGTAATTCGCCCCACCTGTGATGAACATTGTCTTTTCCTCATCTTTGGGGTCCATTTGGATCTGGTTGTATCCCGAGTATCCATCCATGAAGCTTAAAATCCTGTATCCTAAAGTTCCATCCACCAAATCATCAATACTAGGTAAAGGATAGGGATCTTTGGGACATACCTTATTCAGATCAGTGAAATTGACACACATCCGCCACTTGCCGTTCGACTTTTTTACCATGACCACGTTAGATAACCAGGTCGGATATTTGACCTCCCTGATGAAGTTGGCAGATACAAGCTTGTTTATCTCCTTCTTGACTGTATTCTTCTGATCGGAGCCTATTTTTTGAGGCTTCTAGGATATGGGCTTAGCATCTGACTCGATGTTGAGTGAGTGGCAAATTATACTAGGATCTATGCTTGGCATATCAGCTGGCCTCCAGGCAAATAGATCTGCATTTTCTTTTAGCGGGTTGACAAGGGCTTTTTCGAGGACTAGGTCAAGTATTACACTAATCCACGTGAACTAGTTCAGGGAGGGCCTGACTTGGACAAGCTTAAGAGACTCTATCGGCTAGGGTCTCTCGAATTTTCTATCATCAAGAGGGTCAAACCCTATCTCTATGTCTTCTTCAATTATAAACGCCTCCTTGGGGCGGAGGCTCTCATAGTAGCATTCTTGAGTAACTTTTGGATCTGCCCTGATAACCCCCATTCTTCCGTCCATGAGTGGAAACTTTATGGTTAGGTGCATGGTAGAAACTACAGCACTCAGGGCATTGAGGGAAGCTCGCCCTAACAACGCGTTGTAGGAGCTAAGGAAGTCAACGACTAGAAACTTGACTTTGACTACATGGCTATCTCTTCTATTCCCGAAAGTGGTCCTCAGGTCGATAAACCTTAAAACCTGCCTAGAGTCACCAAAAAAATTGAGTAAAGTCCCGTCATACCTTTTTAACCACCGGGTGGGGAAACCCATCTTCTGGTACGCCTTCCAATGTAGGATGTTTGTTGAGCTTCCCTGATCTACGAGCACTCATTCCACCACAAAGTCTTCAAATCATAAGGTGACTGCCATTGGCTTATCCCTGTTGGGGCCGCCTTTGGGAAAGTCTGACCTATCAAAAGTGATGGTCACTGTATCTGAATCTTCCTGCAATAAATTTACCTGATCCAATTGGTGTGATCGGCGTGCACGAGCACCTGGGAATCCACCTGAAATTGTGTGAATGACCCTCATTCTGTCTTCCCTCTCCTCTACAGGTCCTAGGGATCGAGAGCGTAGGGCTCATAGTCTGTCCTGGGTCTGGAGCTCAACCTGATCGGGGTGTTCTCTTCCCCTCTTCTGGTTTCCCTCCTTTGGTCTATCATTCTTCTAGGTGACGAACCTTGCCAAGTGCCCCTAGCGAATTAGATGCTCTATCTAATTGCGGAGAGAACGGTATTCCTCCGTCGCATGGACAGGGGCTCAGTGGTACTCACAATATTTGGACGTGTCCGACCTTTTTGGCCCTTCTCCTAGGGGGAAGCGTAAGGACTCCAGTATTATAGACTTCATGCATGATTCAATCGCGATGATCCTTGAGCGGCGTGAAGTTGGTGTACTTAGAAGCATTGTAAGCATCAACATGCTTGTCTTGACCCTGCCCGGGGCTTCATTTTTTTGGGTCGGGCCGATGGATGGCCCAATCGAAGGAGACCATCTGATCGGCCTCTGGTTTATCAATAGCGATATATCGGGAGGCCCTTGCCCGAAAATGACCCATGTCCTGGGGAGGCTTCTTGGCCAGGGAGTCGGAGAACTTACTTAGGCGTAAGCCAACTTGTATGGCGTGTAATGCTACTTTAGGACTAAGGTCTCGGATCTAGATGGCCTGGTCGAAAAAGCAAGCCATGTACTACTTCAAGGTTTCCCTCGTGAGCTAGCTAGGTTCACCAAGCTATGTGAAGTCTGTTGCATGGCCCTGCTGGTGGAGAATTGGTTAAGGAATCTCTTACTGAGGTCAAAAAAATTACTGACACTCTTTTGAGGAAGGTGGGAGAACTAGCAAAAAGCCGACTTAGTCAATGTAGTGGGGAAAGTTTGGCAAAAGAGGGAGTTTAACACCCTGGTAACCAGCATGGTGATGGTATACATAGTGAGATGTTCTTCGGGGTCCCCTCTGTCGTCGTATTTTTCCATGGAAGGGGGCTTATAGTTTGGAGGGCAAGGAGCATCCATAATCTGATCAGACTATGGGTGGGCAGCAAAAGAGGGATCAGGTTCGTATCTCGTAGTCTCTTGCATTTGGTAGGAAACGCGGCCAATGACCTTTTGTTGGGCAGATCAGCCCCCATTGTTACTGGAGGCCTCTCGCTCTCCATTTCTTCATCCTCGAAGTTCTGCATTCTCTTGTTGCAGGTTGGCAACCATTCTCTGTAGGGTTTCCACCATGTTCATGAGTCGTTGTATCTGGTTATCGTGATTAGATGACTCTGGGCGATGTCCGCCATCTTCTTCCCGACGGGTGTTTCGAGTATTGACCATGGCTGCTCTTAGAATAAGGATTAGGGTTGGAGGAAAGTGGTGTAGGATCTGTTTTATCGGGCCCCATGGTGGGCGCCAAAATGTTCATACAAAAAATGGGCATAAAACCCTAGAGAATCTCCCTAGGGATCTGGTCTATTATCTCTTTATAATGTGTCACTTAATCTACAACGTGCATATAAAAGGTACATTTATACCTAGGTTAGAATCATAAAGGGCCTAAAACCAACAGGATCCCCTCTCTAGCTAAAATAGAGAGGACCAGGAGAATAGGTGGGCCCCCCCCGACCCCGGGGGGAACATGTACCAAGGGTATAAATTAACTCAATATTAGGGACCCAGAACATCCATCCCACCTCAGGGCCTCAGACACCTTTTGTAACTCGATCTGATTCCCGGTTCCATTTTTGGTACAATTCTCTGATGAGCATGTCCTTTGGGGTACATTTTAAAATCTTTATTATTATTAATATTATTAAAAATTTCATCACCATGTCATGTCACTGATTGACACCACATCAAGTCACCATTTATCTTACATTACTATTTTAAATTTTACTTCTCTTAATTAATCATTCAAATAATTACCATTCAACCACCCCTCCTCATAAGTTACTCTATTTAATCCACTTGATCTGTCCCCGACCGGGGTCTAGGATCCGGTATCGGGACAGCCTCCAGAGTTAAGGATTGGATGAAGTTGAAGACCAACTGTGTGTATCCGGTCTCTGTGATCCGGCCTCTCAGTGTGTGGAGGTCGGTCTTGTTATCCTGGAGATCCTTCACACCGACCTCTCGCGTTGGTGTGGGCGACAGGTGGTGTCACCTGTGAAGATTCTCCGACGCTCAAGTTAGAAGAGTATATAATGAACTCTGTGATGCTTAAGCAGTATAATAGTGAGAATAAGAGTAAGGACAACGTAACCTTACATGTGTATTGGAACATGTTATTTATAGTTGAGCATGGAAGATGAATCGTTGGGTGTAAGTGGGCCCATAGGTTCTGATGCCGTGTGTAAAATGTCAATCAGAATGGCCCAGTATTCAGAGTATGCCAGGGGGTAGGACAATTAGCAGTGTACGATTCTGACACAGGGATGGAGGATAGTCACCTTTTCCGTAAATTATGCTTACAATTGTACCTACTCCTTTCGGTGAATGAAAGGGACGTATTCCGCTATACAGAGTATCTTTCTCGTTATGACAGTGGCAATCGGATAGAGGTGTCAGATGAATGAGAGCGGATACCGACCGGTGTAGGAGAGACTTGCATCGTATAGTTGAAGACCGGGTCGGTATTCTGTGATACCGGTTGATCTCTAGGACGGCTGATATTTTTGCCGACTGGATCATTGTCCCGTGATACCGATTGAACTTCTAGGCTGGCTAAGATAATGATCTCTTAGTCTTAGGGCCGGTATCCAAACCGGATAACCTTGAGGCCAGTATCCAGACCGGATCACCACTTAATCATAAAAAATACATCAATTTACCCAACCATAACACATAATCAGATTCACCATTATACCCCATCATATAATTAGGCCTTTCTTCTCTCACAAACATCTCACATATAAACTGGCTGAAGCCCACAAAATCATTAAATATCAAGCCTCATATCACTGGCCACAGCCACAATCACAAACAATTATCATTGAATATCAATAAAACACAACAAATGGCCCTACTGGCCTTTCCCGAAAAGGTTGGGATGTTATAAAAGATATTAACCTACCTCATTCATTAAGGGTGAGCTCCCAGAATATACACATGCATTGTCCAAAGCCTAAATCTCATTTATAAAATTAGACTGGAGTAATAACGTATATTAGGTCATAAACTCCTATAGGAAAAATGAGGGATGTTACATATCCGACCCTATAAGGAGCAGTATCTAGCAATACACCATTATCTAAATATAAATATCAAATTCATATAACCAATTTATATGTTTGTTCCCTTTGTGAAGATATCTAATTAGGCCAAAGGTATGTCATACCCCGATTTCCATAACCCGGATCCGACGTAATTGAGATAATTAATTTAATAAAAGTATGAATAAATTTTTCGCATTTTAAAAGAGGTTTGACACTTCAACAATTACATCACGACCCGAACCATAGAAACAAAGAGTGAGAGTTTTAAAGTTTTAATAATCTGGAATGATAAAGAAAAGCCTAAATTGGTATACGATATAATAGTTATAGCAGAAAGGTTCATATAACAGGCATAAGCCTCATCTCATATATAAAGATATGAGAGAGGATGTAAGGAAAAACTCATTTTTAAACATGTGATTTCAGGTGCTGCCACAGGACCCACCTGCGTAAGTACGTTGGATTCTGGCGTACCCACGCCCAATGTCTCAGCACCAACTAGATCCCACGCGTGTCAACATAGGTCCACCAGCGTATCCACGCCCAGAGCCAGCATAAGTACGCCTGCCAATCCCTGCCAGCCACGCGTAACAACACTGAGGGAAAAGTGCTTACGCTGATACACTTCAGTCAACCAGCGTACCCATGTTGAGAGCCAACATACCCACGCTAAAAGACACTAACTAACAGACCCTGAACCCAGAAGGTCAACATGCCCACGCCAAGAACTAGCGTGCCTACGCCCAGTGCTACACCATGAACCAGACAGCTAGCGTACTTACGTTGTTAGCTAGCATACTTACGCCCAGTTACTGGTCCACAGGCTCCATTCTGTACCTTTTGGTCCTTATGTTTTCATAACCTTAGGTCCCTTTTTCACTAGGCTATTCAACTCCAATTTGCATGAAATTTTATATGCAACTTATCTAACCCAATATCAATTATGTGACAAAGTGTCAAGCCCAAATTCCATCCCAATCAAAATCTAAGTTATAGGGTAGTTTTATGCATATTTAGGGCATTTTACAAGACATACCAAAATACAATTGGCTAAGTCTTGGTCTAAACTCTCTAGAGACCTATATTCACATATGTAAATGTGACTTGCTCCAACAAGTCTCATTTAATAACTCATTTCCTAGATCAAGATATGTCTTAGTGTCAATTCATACCCTTTCTAGCTAACCTAAACATGCCAAATTATAGACTAGGCCTAATTGGCCACAACCTACCATGCACACAAGTTTCACACATATATTATGGGTTGTAGGTGACCTCTACATGGAGTCTTATCCACTAAATGAAAATACGACCTATCCACTTCCTTGTTTTGCATCCAATTCACAGTATTAATGATAAACAAATCACATTTTCATTCTAATGAGTCACCATTCATATAATATCATCATTCATTCATCCATATAGCATAAAAATCATTGTATCATAATTAACATCAACTATTGTTAAGGTCATAACCAAAAATTAGCCTTCTAAAACACTAAGGTCTAATTTTCACACATGACCCTCAAAATCAATATCCATAGCTATCCAAATATCATATACAAGACATAAACATTGTGTTTTTCACGAACACAATTGCCGACCAAGGCACAAGGGCTTCTGGTGCTGAAATCCTGAGCCATTAATTTGGTGCAAAAATCTTAGTAAAATCAAATGTGACTCTCGGATTTACACCTTGGCAAGCACACCAGTCGTTAAAATTGTAGTGTATTTGATCGTCCCACAGGGATTGTGGTAAGTACCTCAATCTAGGACTAGTACAAGCTGAACCAACAGAAAATACATGAAGTTCATTCGGTTTTTATGGTTTTAGTGTTTTATAGTTGTTTTTGTATTTTCAGAAACAAAGTTAAAGTGAAATGAGGAAAGTGATTAATAGAAAACAGGTCAGGATTGCTTCGGCTCACAATCTCCTCAAGAAACATGCAATTAAGTATAATCGAACTTCACAATCTAGAGGACAATCCGCTTGTGGTTATTCCCTAATTCCTTAGGTGAAAAACACTAATCCTTAAGCAATGAACCTTAATTCCTTAAGTGCTCGATTAACCTAAGAATCTAATGCAAAATTGGAGGTTGAACTCTAACTATTCACCTAAATTGATTAGGCCTGAACTAGTTAGAAAGCTGGAAGTTACCTAAGCTTCAACCATGATTCCTCACTGGCGAAGTTCTTCATCAGTTCTGGATTTGTCAATCCAGTGATTCTGCTCCACTCCTCAGCTTGTTCGCCTCAAGATCTAGAAGTCGATCTACTTGCTCACAGCTTCAAGACTCCATTGCTCACCTTCGCAATCCTAACCTTAGGGATTTAGAACTCCATTGACTTCAGTTCCATCGAAGGATTGTGGAACGTCATGGAGGAGAGGAATTAGAGAGAGAAAATGAAGTAGTAAGATGTTCGAAGTTTAGAATGAAAAAGAATGTGTTCTATGTATTCTCTGTCTCCACACACTTTTACAGAGTATGTACATGAATATTTATAGGCATCTAACTAAACTAAATAACTTAACTAATAACTTAGAGAACTTAAGTTAACGAATAAAACTAATTACACAGTTTACAGAGTAACCAACTAATTACAGCTCAGCTCTTAACAGGATCCAGCTCAGCCTTAGCTAATTTACAGCGTAGCACCAGCTAATTGACAGTTCACTACTTAAGTTGCTAAGGTTGCAGCAGTGGAGAAGAAGGCAATGGAAGCGGAAACAGTATTGCACCAGGTGTGTGTTGTTGGAGGGAAGAAACAGGGTTTAAGTTACTGCTTTTTCGCTTCAGCTGCTGGGTTTTCGCTTGAGCGGATTAACTCTCGCTTGGGCGAGTTCGGGAATTGTACTACAGTGTTGCTTGGTCGCTTAAGCGTTATGGCGAAGCTTGGGCGAATTGGAAATATGTAATACAGAATGGCTTTCTCGCTCAAGCGTGATTGCTTCGCTTGAGCTAATTTTTATCCTTCGCTTTAGCGAATTTAACTCCCGCTTGAGCGAGTTGATTATTTAATCGGTATTCTGTAGTTGGCGTTCGGGTTCTTCATGCAATATTCCGAGTCCTTGTTCTCTTTCGGAGTCAGTGTCTTTGAAGTCTCACTCAGTCGGTCTTTGGACTCTTTTCAGTCAGAATTGAGAAGTTTCACTCGGATTTTCCAAATCTCGCTCGGCTTTTGTAATTTTCACTCAGATTTGTCTTCTTTTCTCAAGTACGCCCTGTTCCTGTACCAATAAACAGCTACTTGCCTAGCAATTATACGCTGGCTGCTTAGTGAATTTATAAATACTTCAAAATTCCTTATCTAATTAATATTTTCAATCGGTTTCTTACATAAATAACATACTTTTGAAATAATTAACTAAAACATGAATTATTAACAAATTATTAAATAATAATATCAAAACTAGACAATACTTAGTAATTTATGTTAAATAAACAGTGGAATAATTAAGTCTTTTCAAGACTTATCAGCTTCCTTTTCCATATTTACCTTCTTCATAAAAAGCTTTACCTCTAAAAAGCATAGGTTTCCAAGAAAGCCTACATCAACCTTTTAAAATAGCAACTAGGAGGTGAGTAACATATACCAAATGAATTGATGTCATACATTATGATAGTACATATACATACATATGCACAATATATGTTCTTCAATAGAGACATATGAACTAAACACACATCGTCTTATTTCACTTCAATATAGCACATGTCTAAATCAACATATTTACATTATACATTAATCATTGGCTATATTATCAAGTATAACCACACAATTAAGGTTAGTAACACAATTTCTTTCTCTTTTCTTATCAATCATCCATCACCACAATGGGTTACCAAACTCGGGCTATATACAAATGCTCTTATGGCTAATGCATATGCACAAAGGAATCATTATTAAATCGTGGATTCGACTGTAGGAACAACATCATATAGTATGTGGTGTTGTTCAAGTGGCCTCAATACTCAAGAGGGGGGGTGAATTGAGTTATAAAACTTTTGCTTGGAATACCTTTGAAATTGATTTCTATAACCAAGTTTATGAGATTATGCAAGTGAAAGCAAGTAACAATGATATGCAATGCACTACAAGAGGTAAGTATTGCTGAGGCAATTTAGCAAACACTTGGTGTGCAATGTCTTCCTCTTCAATTTATAGAGCCAAGATAGCTGTTGAGGAATGCCCTAGTCCATCATAGCCGTTGCAGTTAGTGGAAATTTGAAGAATGGTGGAGACATGACCTGGTTTCCCACTTAAATCTGTTTTTCCACTAGTGTAATCGATTACACCCTCGCGTTGTAATCGATTAGCTTCAAGTCAGAGACTTCCTAATCGATTATTTCACTTCCTCTAATCGATTAGCATCTTGTACCTGATGCATTTAATTTGTTTTCGCAGCATCCTAATCGATTAGCATGTATTGCAATCGATTACCTTAAATTCCAGTGGCTTCCTAATCGATTGTGTGGCTTCCATAATCGATTAGCCATCATACCTGATGCATTTAGTTCCATTTCTAATCGTTGTAATCGATTAGTCTCTGGTGTATAGTCGATTACCTTAATTCCAGTGGCTTCCTAATCGATTGTTCAGCTCCCTAATCGATTAGCTTTCATACCTGATGCAATTTCTTCCAAAACAGAAAGCTCCTAATCGATTAGCATCTATGGCCTAATCGATTAGCTTCGCTGTTACTTCAATTCTGATTTCATGTCTTTGTTTTTGCATTGTTTTCTTCAAGAGTGCTTGTCATTATCAAAATCTTTGCACATTTTTGGACCTGTTAACATATTCAAACACATTCTCCCCCTTTTTGATGATGACAACTATGTTCATCTCTTGAGGGTTGTTAGTTTAAATAGACTTATCTTTTTGCAAAAACAACTCTGCTACATTATCTCTTTTTCAAATAGCAGATGACCAATTTCAAAAATCAATTCAGCAGCCAATGTCTTATCTCATTTTATCTATTGTCTATTATCTCTTATCTATAACTCTCTCCCTATCAAAAGGAATTTAACAAACAGATAACATTTTTCAATTTTGTTAACAGAGCATCTATTAGTACCAGAGCATATTCAAAATTGTAGTCAGAGCATGTTATCTATTATCCATATTCTTAATAACAGAGCATATTCAACATTGTAGTCAGAGCATGTTATCAATATTATCCATATTTGTATCAGAGCATTATCCAACATATGAACATATATTCTTCTCCCCCTTTGTAATCATCAAAAATAATTTAGAGCAGTAAAGAGAAATAATATAAGTTGGAATAAGATACTTTTATTGAATTTAGAAAATGGGAAATACAAGAGGCAAAATTATGCAAAATTCATAACATAAAGAAACCAACAAAACATAACTAATAGTCTAATTATCCGGGTTGAAGAAGCGGATTTCTGCAATTTGGTGAGCCAGCTCTTCATAACGCTGCTGCATCATCTTAAAATGTTGCTGCTCGGTCATTGAAAACTCTTGGAGGGAGTTTTCAAGTCGATCGAAGCGGCGATCAAGATGGGCGTAGAGAGATGCAAATGGGTCAGCTTGTGGTGCAGATGAAGAGGCTGATGGTGCAGCTTGTGGTTGAGGTGGAGGAGGAGGAGGAGCAGGTGCTTCTTCAGCAGGAGCTTGGAAGGGAATATTGGCATAAACGCCCTCCATTCGTGAATACCATGCTCCATTTGAGAAAACAAGACCCATTTTGGTGAGGTGATGGGTGCCAATGCAAGCTCTAGGGGGCACTTTCTCAGAGAGTTCCCCTGCTAAATCTACTCCACAGAATTTGAAAATTTTGGTGAGGAGGATACCATAAGGGAGCTTTTGCTGGTCCTTGGCATGGCGCATGTGGAATTTGATCAACTGAACCCAGTTGATCTCTTTGTGGTTCAGCATGGCCCACATTAAGAGGACATCATCCTCTTTAACTAGAGCATAGTTCCCACCACAGGGAACAATCATCTTGACCAAGAAGAAGTGGAGCAGGCGGTTGTTCATGGTCAAGTGGCCAACTAGTTTGTGGTTGCTCCTAGGGCGGTCAGCTTTCCATAAAGATTGGTGAGCAGTAAGAGCATTGAAGCCCCATTCATCCTCAGGTTCGCCTCCATCAAAGTCAGCGTTGTTGAGAGTCAGTTTAGAAATTTCCGCAAATTGGGCATTTGAGAGTTTGATGGTTGTGTTTTTCACCTTGGATTCAACCATCCCATTGACAAGGCGGAGGTTGCAGTAGAATACTCTCATAAGCTCAGGATAGTATTCTTCTTCTTTGAGGGATAAGAAGGGAAAGAGGTTGTAGTGGTTGAGGCTTTGGGTGAAGGTAAGGCTTGGGTTGTCAAAGGTGTCAGCAATGGTGTAGTGAGGAGTCATGATTTCCTTTTCAGAAAAGTTCTTCATGAAGTGTTGAAGATCTCTAGGGGAGGAGAAGAACCTTGAAAAATCAAGGGGGTTATGGGCTTGAGCAGTAGAGGACCTAGCTCTCTTGACATTCCTTGAGGTAGACATGGTAGAAAATGCAAAAAGAAGGAGATGAAGAGAGATGAGTGCTAGAGAGTTTTAGAGAGGTTTGGGAGAAAGGAGGTAGTGTGAGATGAGAAGGTGAATGAGAGGGTATTTATAGTTGAAAATTAGGTTTAGGAAGGAGGAAAGAGAGTTTAGAAAGGAGTGAAGTGAGTTAAGAGAGGGAGTTGTTCGAGTGAGCCTAGGAAATTAGAGTTTTGACTCATCAGAACGCATACTAATCGATTACGAGTCAGGTGGTAATCGATTAGATCACTGTTTCTGGGGAATTTCAAACGTTTCATACAGAGGGTAATCGATTATAGGCTTAGGGTAATCGATTAGTTTAGAAACAGAAACGTCCTAATCGATTGGGGCAAGGTGGTAATCGATTATGAAGAAGAGGAAACGTTTTAAATTTGAAACAGAAGCTTCGTATTCGATTGTGGATTAGTGATAATCGATTGCCTTAGAAACAGAATGGTTGTAATCGATTATTTGTAGGTGCTAATCGATTATCTTAGAAACAGAATGATTGTAATCGATTATGGGTGAGGTCTAATCGATTATCTAAGAAACAGAAGCTTAGTAATCGATTGGGATTAACAATGTAATCGATTATAGAGTCAAAATTTCAAACATATCAAACAGCAAGGTTCCAAACATGAAATGTGATATATACCATGCATTATGCCATTTAACAATGTTTTTATCAAAATATTCAAACACAACTGGACATGTCAAGTATGCCTAACTCTCTTCTTATGTGAATGAATTGCTCTCTAGCCAAGGGTTTTGTGAAAATATCCGCTAGTTGCCTAGAGGTTTCTACATGTTCAAGTACACAATCCCCTTTTAACACATGATCTCTAATAAAGTGATGCCTAATCTCAATGTGTTTGGTTCTAGAGTGCATTACTGGATTCTTGGAGATGTTAATGGCACTTGTATTATCACATTTAATGGGGACTTTATTCAAGGTAATACCAAAATCAAGAAGTTGTTGTCTCATCCAAAGAATTTGAGCACAACAACTACCAGCTGCTACATATTCTGCCTCAGCTGTTGACAATGCAACACTTGCTTGTTTCTTGCTATGCCAAGAAACAAGGGAACTACCAAGCAAATGGCATGTACCACTAGTACTTTTTCTATCAAGCTTACACCCTGCAAAGTCGGAATCAGAATATCCTAAAAGATTACATTCAACACCTTTGGGATACCATAAACCAACATTTTGAGTACCCACAAGATATTTCAAAATTCTTTTTACGGCAGTCAAATGTGATTCTTTAGGACATGCTTGATATCTAGCACACATGCACACCGCAAACATAATATCAGGTCTACTTGCAGTCAAATATAGTAATGATCCAATCATACCTCGATATTTGGTGATTTCAATGTCCTTACCCTTTTCGTCTTTGTCTAGATAGCAGGATGTGCTCATGGGTGTAGCTATCTCGTTTGCCTTGTCCATTCCAAACCTTTTAAGTAGTTCCTTACAGTATTTAGTTTGGCTAATGAACGTTCCATCAATGGCTTGTTTTATTTGTAGTCCAAGGAAGAAAGTGAGTTCTCCCATCAAGGACATTTCAAACTCATTCTGCATAATCTTGGCAAATTCTTGACAAAGATTTTCATTAGTAGCACCAAATATTATGTCATCTACATAAATCTGTACCAAGAGGATGTCATTGTGTTTGCGTTTTATAAACAATGTAGTATCAACCTTTCCTCTTTCAAAGTTTTGTTCTAAAAGGAATTTGCTTAATCTTTCATACCAAGCTCTTGGAGCTTGCTTCAAACCATATAAAGCTTTTCTCAATTTGAAGACATGGTTTGGAAATTTATGATTTTCAAAACCGGGAGGTTGATCTACATAAACTTCTTCTTGAATGTAGCCGTTTAAGAACGCACTTTTGACATCCATTTGATACAATTTGAAATCCATACAACATGCAAAAGCTAGCAATAATCTAATGGCTTCTAACCTAGCTACGGGAGCATATGTTTCTTCATAGTCTATTCCTTCTTCTTGGTTGTATCCCTTTGCAACTAGTCTAGCTTTGTTTCTAGTTATTATACCATTTTCATCTAGCTTATTTCTAAAAACCCATTTGGTGCCTATTATTAGATGATTATTGGGTCTTGGCACAAGTTCCCAAACTTCATTTCTTTCAAATTGGTTTAACTCTTCTTGCATGGCCAACATCCAATGTTCATCAATAATGGCTTCGTCAATATTTTTGGGTTCTATTTGGGATACAAAAGCCAAGTGATTGCATGCATTTCTAATGGCGTTTCGAGTACTTACCCCTTTGGTTATTTCTCCAATGATTTTGTCCAAGGGATGATCCTTCAATGTTACCCAATCTTGTTGTCTCTCAATTTGTGTTGCACCTCCATCATTGTTGACTTCTTCTTCTTTGTCTTGCAAGTTTAATTCTTGAAAAGTGCCTACAAGATCATCAACATCTTCCTTTCTCGGAGGGTTATGGCTATTTTCATCAAATTTAACATGAATAGATTCCTCAATGGTATTTGTTTGTTTGTTGAAGATTCTATAAGATTTACTTGATTGAGAATATCCTAGGAATATTGCCTCATCAGATTTTGCATCAAACTTTCCTAGATTATCCTTTCCATTGTTGAGCATAAAACATTTACATCCGAAAATATGAAAGTATGCAATGTTGGGTTTTCTACCCTTGTAAAGCTCATAGGGGGTTTTCTTTAAAATAGGCCTTATCAAACATCTATTCATAACATAACACGCGGTGTTTACCGCATCGGCCCAAAAATGTTTTGCAATATTGTTTTCATTTAGCATGGTTCTAGCAAGCTCCACTAAAGATCTATTCTTTCTTTCAACTACTCCATTTTGTTGTGGAGTTCTAGGAGCTGAAAAGTTGTGATTAATACCATGTTTTTCGCAAAACTTTTCAAAAGATTGATTTTCAAATTCTCCCCCATGATCGGTTCTAATGGATGCAATTTTTGAGTTTTGCTCATTTTGGATAATCTTTGCAAGTTTCTTGAATGCATGATATGCTTCATTTTTATGAGCAAGAAACAATGTCCATGTATATCTTGAATAGTCATCTACTATAACTAGACCATAGTAATTACCTCCAAAGCTTTTGATTTTGGATGGTCCAAATAAGTCCATGTGCAAAAGTTGTAAAGGCCTTTGAGTAGAAACAATGTTTTTGGATTGAAAGGATGCCTTTACTTGTTTTCCCTTTTGACATGCATCACAAAATCTATTTTCAAATTTAAGCTTTGGTAGACCAATTACTAAATCTTTAGAAACAAGTTTGTTCAAGTGGTCTACATGTATATGAGTTATTCTTCTATGCCATAGCCATGTTTCATCCTCTTTTGAAATGAAGCATTGTTCATCATTTGTAGACAAACTATCCATATCAATCATGTAAATATTATCAATTCTTTGACCTACAAACTTAATTTCCTTATTGGTCTTATGCTCAATTATGCAACAATTTGATTCAAATAAAACTCTATATCCTTTGTCACATAATTGACTAATGCTAAGTAGATTATGTTTGAGGCCTTCAACATACAATACATCACTTATGGATGTGGAAGAATTCTTACCAATATTTCCAATGCCTAGGATTATTCCTTTAGTGTTGTCTCCATAGGTGACGCTTCCTTTTCGTTTGGGAGTGAATGATGTAAATTTGGTTATGTCTCCCGTCATATGCTTTGAACACCCGCTATCCAAATACCAATGGGTGTTGCTTGCCTTGAAGCATACCTACAAAACAAAATCATTTTAGAGAACTAGGTACCCATTTTATGTTGGGTCCTTTAAGGTTAGCTTGTGGAGATGTTCCTTTGGGAACCCACACCTTTCTTAAGACCTTTGGTCCTAGTTTCCTAACACTACACTTATAAGCACTATGTCCTTTGGTACCACAATGATTGCATTTCATAAAAGGTGAGGAGGATTTGCTTGGTGGTGCAAAGAAGTTTTTATAGTGCTTCTCCATTTTATGATTACTATGTTCTTGATCATATCCTAAGCCGGTTTTACTAAACATGCATTTTTGTTGCCCAAGAAGGATATTCAAATTATCTCTTCCATTAGTGAATTTCTCTAAGGTTTTGTTTAGATCTAGGACTTTATTTTCTAGATCAACACATTTCTTAGCAAAATTACAAGGTTTACTAATGGAACATACTTGAGCATTTTTCAATTCTTCTTTTAAACATTCATTCTCTTTGCAAACTTCCATAAGGTGCATCTCTAGAGTGTCACTAGTTTTCCTAGATGCTTTGAGTTTACTAGAGATTTTTGTGAATTTATCATATAATTCTTCAAATACTTCTAACAGCTCATTTTTATCTAAGTCAAGAAGATTTACCTCATTATCTTCTTCTTGATGATTTGCCATTAAGCAAAGATTGGCTTGCTCATCTTCCGAGTCGTCGGAGCTGCTCACATCATTCTCATCCCAAGCAATATAGGCTCTTCTTCTTCTTTGTTTGTCCTTGCCCTTCTTTTTGAGGTTTGGACAATCGGCTTTGAAGTGCCCTTCCTTGCCACATTCAAAATAGTTGGGTGAGGGAGAGTTTTCTTTAGTGATAGGTTTCTTACCTGAGTTTTTGAAGCTTCTTTGAAAGCGTTTGCCTTTCATGAATTTCCCGAAGCGTTTCACAAATAGTCCAAATTCTTCTTCTTCATCAAGTTCACTTCCAGATTCTTCTTCTTCATTTGTGGAAGTAGCCTTGAGAGCAAGACCCTTTTTCTTGGAAGATTTTTCTTCCTCTTCCGCCATCTTTAATTCTTTCAGCTCTTGTTCTTGTTCCTGCAACTTACCAAATAGAGTGGCGAGAGACATTTCGTTTATGCTAGGAGATTGTTTGATGGCGGTAACTAGCGGTTGCCATTCTCTGTTAAGACTTTTCAACACTTTATGAATGAGTTCTTTGTTAGTGTAAGTCTTTCCAAGTGTAATGAGTTGATTAATGATGAGAGTAAATCTTTTTTGCATATCAACAATCGATTCATGAGAGTTTAATCTAAAGCATTCATATTGACTAGTAAGAGTACTAATCTTTGAGTCCTTTACATCATTAGTGCCTTCATGGGTTACTTGAAGAGTATCCCACATTTCTTTAGCAGTTTGGCATGTCATTATCCTAAAAAATTCATCTTGACCTAAAGACATAGTAATAAGATTTTTGGCCTTGTAGCCATATTGGACTTTCTTTTCTTCCTCGCTTGTCCATTCATCTATAGGTTTTTCAACATTCTTGCTATCTATAATATGCATCGGTATATAAGGACCATTTTCAATGGTATTCCAAATTCTCAAGTCAATTGATTGAATGAAGATTTTCATTCTTTCTTTCCAAAACGCATACCTTTCCCCATTGAAAGCGGGAGGTCTATTTATCGCACCACCCTCGGGAAAAACATTTTGAGAACTTGAGGCCATTTAATCTCTTGAAGCTGTTAAGCTTGATCTACCAAGAGTCAAGCTCTGATACCACTTGTTGTTCAAGTGGCCTCAATACTCAAGAGGGGGGGTGAATTGAGTTATAAAACTTTTGCTTGGAATACCTTTGAAATTGATTTCTATAACCAAGTTTATGAGATTATGCAAGTAAAAGCAAGTAACAATGATATGCAATGCACTACAAGAGGTAAGTATTGCTGAGGCAATTTAGCAAACACTTGGTGTGCAATGTCTTTCTCTTCAATTTATAGAGCCAAGATAGCTGTTGAGGAGTGCCCTAGTCCATCATAGCCGTTACAGTTAGTGGAAATTTGAAGAATGGTGGAGACATGACCTGGTTTCCCACTTAAATCTGTTTTTCCACTAGTGTAATCGATTACACCCTCGCGTTGTAATCGATTAGCTTCAAGTCAGAGACTTCCTAATCAATTATTTCACTTCCTCTAATCGATTAGCATCTTGTACCTGATGCATTTAATTTGTTTTCGCAGCATCCTAATCGATTAGCATGTATTGCAATCGATTACCTTAAATTCCAGTGGCTTCCTAATCGATTGTGTGGCTTCCATAATCGATTAGCCATCATACCTGATGCATTTAGTTCCATTTCTAATCGTTGTAATCGATTAGTCTCTGGTGTATAGTCGATTACCTTAATTCCAGTGGCTTCCTAATCGATTGTTCAGCTCCCTAATCGATTAGCTTTCATACCTGATGCAATTTCTTCCAAAACAGAAAGCTCCTAATCGATTAGCATCTATGGCCTAATCGATTAGCTTCGCTGTTACTTCAATTCTGATTTCATGTCTTTGTTTTTGCATTGTTTTCTTCAAGAGTGCTTGTCATTATCAAAATCTTTGCACATTTTTGGACCTGTTAATATATTCAAACACATGTGGGTCAAGCATAGGTGTGCTACTATGCCCCTATTGCAGTAGTAAGTGTGTACACTTATCTCATTATTTACATGCATAACATCTTTCTTTTACAGGTACCAAACCGCTATCCACCCATATGTAGCACTAGTCACCCGTGACTTGCGGATCAACAACATGGCCTCACTTGCCAAAAGTGCTATGGGCCCCTCCCGAACACACATCGAGAGAGTCGTGTCCCATAGGGATACCAAGGTCACTTGCTTATCACAGAGCTGCCCACCCACTGGATCCGCCATATAGGGTTCCTCACCACCAAACTATGGACAGCTTTATGATTCCAAGAATCATTAGGGAACAACAATAATTTTACCCAAGCACAGGGTCGCCTTTCCACTAGGCCCACCTATTGGAACCCCTAACATTTCACATAGACAGTGTATCATATGTTATGGATGCATATGCCAATCAATGCATTCCTCACACTGTGCATCCTAAAATGCTACTCCAAAATCAACAACTCGCCACCATCACTTAGTGAAAGTCAATATCCGCATCATTCTTAATCATCACTAATTATCATTGGATTTCATTTACATCAATAGTTAGTGGCAATCATTATTCATCAAATTACATGTCATGGGATGTCCAATATAATTATAATTAATTCAATCATGGTCTCAATGTCATTCACAAACAAGTCATATTACCATGAATCAAGTTCAACATCATAATCATCTTCTCAACAACATTCACCATATAACACAAATCATTCTAAATGCATTCCAAATCACATAAACATCAAGATATTCATCTAAGCTAAATTATAGAAACACATCCATACATACACATCAATAATGGATGAAATCATTCATTTAGGAATGTTACCCCCATACAACATTCTTATGGTGGGTATGTCCAATACACCATTACTCTTAATGTGTACCCTGTGAAGAATTGATGTCATCTATATCCATGATCTTAGAGATCAGTACACTCACACACTAGTTTTAATGTATTTATATGACCTCATATTAATACTTGACTAGAGATATTTTACGAATAGTTCTCATATTTATCTAATATTTCAAGGACTAACAAAGGTTGTTAAACTATTTAACCAAAATTCCTTATTCAAATCAAGTGATATGTCCTAAATGCATAGCCTCTTAGTTCATACTCCCAACAGTCAGGTCATGGCCTTATCTTCTTTTTCCAATTAAAATTCTTTTTAGTGTCCAACTCAATGATCGGAGGAAGGACAAGAATCTCCTAGGAAGGAATAGCCGCTTGGTCACTACTAGAAGCAAAATGCTTTAGAAAATTCTTTTTGTTGAATTTAGTGGTAGGGATCATAAAAGCTACATAGAAAAGAAAACAGATAACCAAAATGAGTAAGTGAAAAAAAATAAAGAAAAATTAACAATTGATAAACTTACACATAAGTTTAACTAGGTGAATGGGATTGCTAGCCAAACCAATCAGAGTAGTGAAATTGAAAGCCTGCCCTATGTGATGGAGTTGATTAGCAGTAGATTTTTCCTTGGTAGTCAAGTCTGTGGCCTTTACCTTCACCCAAACAGTAACTCAGGCCCAATAAAAGGGAAGAGAATGTCACCCATCGAGGAGGTTAAGAAGCTCTCATGTTTGGGAGTGGGGCAATGTTTGAATAGAAACCCTTTAAGGCCCTTAAAAGATTTGTTGAAGATACCAAGAATCTTCCAACCTACCATACCACTAAAAGAAACCCAGACCTTATATTTAAATATTTTAAATTGAAAGAAAAAAGAGAAAATGACCATTGTGAGGGAAACCTTCCATTCCCTATAGAGAATTTTGAAGGCACAAACAAACCCTTAATTGTTCGAACGAAGGAGCAATGGATTAATATTACTGGCCCGTAAGGTATTTTATTGAAATGAGCTAAGGGGAAATAGTAATTAAAGCTAGAAGAAGAGCACTTCATATACATAAATAAAATCTAGGCCAAATTCCTAGATTTTGCCTTCACGCACCCTTTCATCCTCACTATAGGACACACATTCTATGTCATCTTCAATGCCAGTTCTTGATAGGTGGCATTTACTTCTTAACTCGATAATACGTTGAGCACTGTGAATTGGTAATCAAGTTTGGAGAACCTCAGCAGTTGCTCAAGAAAAATCCTGAGTCGTAACACCAGCTGAGGGAACCTCACCAACACCCTTTAACATTCACCCTTTATGCATCCATTATCAAAGTTACTATCCTAAAACTCTACTATTGCACTTAGGAAAAATAGAGCAAAATGGAGAAAAGGAAATGACGAAGGAGACAAAGCAGGAGATGGGAAACCAAGAAAGAGAGATTGGCAAAGAAGGAAGATGAGTGCAATAATGGAAGGAAAGAAATTCAAGAAAGAAGAAGAAGAAGACACATTTAGCAAAATAGGTGTGAAGGCTTCAACCTTCAAAGCTTAAACTCCTCTAAATATGGAACAAACTTGACTCCAACTATTGGAATTAGTAAAGAGAATGCAAAAGCTCAAGGGAAAACACACAAAGAGATTTGAGGAAGGAGAAATAAAGAAGTGGGAAGAAAAGGAAAGAAACAAAAAAGAAAAACTATTTAAGAAGAAGGGTAATGTTTGAAAACCCAAACCATTAAGATCCAACGGTGGGAAACTAGGGAGACATCCCAATCCAATGGTGTACATCACTAGGAAAATGGATGAAATCCAATGGTTATAAAAATAGGAAACATTATTATATCCAAGGGTCATAAATCCATCATTATAGTGAAGAAAGATTAAGTGATGAGCTAATCCAATGAATATGAAGGAGAACATATCCATGGGGTTAACATAAGCAATC
The DNA here is from genome assembly GCA_037962975.1 of Clitoria ternatea. Classification (NCBI taxonomy): domain Eukaryota; kingdom Viridiplantae; phylum Streptophyta; class Magnoliopsida; order Fabales; family Fabaceae; genus Clitoria; species Clitoria ternatea. The sequence continues at coordinate 169,726,133 of CM075671.1, forward strand.
AAACCCGTCTCACTTCTAACACGTGGAGAAAAAAGAATACACATCAAAACTTGCACAAGCTCTAGGCTTAAGAACAAACAAGTGATGCGGTAGATATTGAATACAGGTAATCATGAAGTATTAGGAAACAAGAAGTTACTTAAAGAATGTAAAATGTGTGATGAGTCAAAATGTTGCCTTATCCTGCTCAACTCATTATGTACCAGACACGTCTCTTCCTAGAACTAATAACATTACACCCAACACCTGTCTCTCTGCCCGAGAGTAGGTAAATCCTAATTAGATAAGTTACCCTTTAGAACAAAAAGCTCATTGTCTCTCACTAAAACCTATACATTGTCAAGATCATACACTTCTCTCTTAAACCTCAATCCTAGGAAGTATGGTCTATGACACACCTTTTTTCTTGGCTAAAAGGATAAATGACTTTAAGAGACCATATTACTGTAACATCCTGGATTATTCGAGAGAATCTATAGAGTGATGGACCTATAAAAGTTTGATGTGTGATAATAATTGCTTGTGTATGAGGTTATGGTCAATGATGTGATCTGTCTATATTGGTTGATGATAATGATGCTTGGGCTTCGATCGACGCTATATTGGCTTTGTATAAGGGTAGTAACACCCGGGTATGGGAACTAGTGTTATAAGGATAATATTGATGATGGTAATGATAATAATAATAGTGGTAATAATAACATTAGTAATTATAATTACAATAATAAAAGATTTAATTCAAAAATAATTTCTGACGGCATGTTACACTAGAAGCTGTGCGTGGAGCTAAGGATGAGCAACAGGAATTTTTGAAGGTCTTGAGATCAGAGGAGTGTTTTGACATTTTATCATTTGATTGAAAATCATTTCCTAAATTGTTTACCTAAAGTATGTTTCAAAAACCGGTTAGAGTCTTGGCTTTTATGCTATATTAAAACATAGTGTAAACTATGGGTATGAACCTACCTATCTATTTTTGTCGTAACTTTTTCTCACGGCATTGAAATTAAATGATTCTTGTCCTCAAATTCTTGTATCGAGATTCTCTATAATTTTCATGAAGACACCTAAGCCCAATTCTGGACCAATCAATCCCAGTTTACTAAAATATCCCATTGACCCATAATTGCGTTTATTCACCTATACACCTTTCAATATTTTGAGCATAACTTTTTCCACAGCGCTCAGAATTGAATGATTCCTCTTTTTGAATTTTTTCATATCAAAATTTTCTATAATTCATATGAAGACCATGAATACCACTTCAAAACGCACAAATCCCAATTTATTTTTAAGTTGCTGGACTTGAAATTCACGCGGCAACTGCACCCTCTTTTGTATTTTGCCCATAACTTTTTCTACTCTCATCGAAATTGAATAATTCTTATCTTAAAATTTTCATAACAAAATTATCCATAACTCTTATGAAGACACCAAAAATTATTTCCTAGCCAATAAATCTTAGTTTTTATTATAAGTTGTTGCTTCCAGATTCGTGTCCAATTTGGGCAGTCTTTTGTATTTTAACTATAACTTTTGCTACGGGTGTCAAAATTTAATGATCTTTGGCTTGTTGGAAAGGGAAAAGAAAAATTTACAACTTTAATGTTTACCATTTTACCCAGTTCACTTCATATATTGCCCTTAATTTTGTGCCAACAAAGTGATGAAAATAAGCCTCCACAACAGCCCATGTGCCATCATGCATGTTTTCTTTGTCCCATGCAACTTGACACTTAGCTTCCACTAACACCAAAGACATTTATAATATTTCCATCTAACCTCCACATGTCAAGACCACCTTTACTCCTTGTTCAACAAGTTTCTTCACCCACCTAATAAGTCATTTTCTCTTGTTCCATTTCCAACAAAAAAATTGCCACCAGAATTATTCAGCATTCCACTCTTGCTCTTTCTTCAATTTTTTTTCACCATCACCAAATGTCACTTCCCCCCTTCCACTCTTATTTTACTTTACCATCTTATCTCCATACCACCATGAGCCACTATTCCTTTTCTCTTCCTCATTCCACCTAAAACCCACACCACCACCATAAAAGCTCTTTTTTTCTCCCTCTCCTCTTTACAATTGAGTATACACCACCATTATAAAAGTTTCTTCTCTCTTTTAACTACCCACAAATAGCCACACTTCCTTCTCTTTGGATCATTCTTGGAACTCTTGGAAGGACAAGAAAAGGCAAGCAAATAAGCAAGCACTCAAAGGAACCATCCTCCTTTCTCACATGAAGCAGCTTGAAGTAAAGAGAGACCTCTCCATTAAACCTTTCTTGGTCATATTGCATGCATGACATTTTTTATTTTATTTTATTTTTGACCATAAAAAGTTTCTCTAATCTTAACAAAATGGACATGCATGCTTGTTACTTTAATCATCTCATTAAAATAATGGTTGCATGTAAATGAGTAATCACAAAAATGGAGGCTTTGGTATTTGCATGAGTAATATATGACATGTATGTGATTTTATGCCCTTGAATGATATTGATGATGTTGAAATTTTGAATATTAAGAAGATATTCCCTTGCATGTTAGTTGGCACCATGTGTGTATGTGTGATAACTTAAAAGTGTGAAACTTTGACTATATGACTAAAATTGTGATCTTTGTATTTTTTTATGAATGATGTTCAAAGTGTTGAAAATCTAACATTTTAAGGAATATATATTTTCATGTTATCTTAGGCGTTAAATGCATGTGTGCTTACCTTTTTTAAATATGAAATTTTTTATGCATGTTGATATTAGTGTTTTAATGTTTTTGTGATGAAAAATGGAGTGTGAAAATATGGTCACTATGCTTCCCAAATTAAAATAAAAATAAATAATAAGGTTTAAAGAGGAAAAATGAAATTTTATGCATAAATAAATTAATATGTTAAATGACTTGATTTTTTGTGTGAAAATAGATGTTAAAATAGCTTGTTTCCCTTGCTATTTCTATGAGAAAATATTGAATAATTGTGTTCTTATGAAATGAGAAAATGCATGGAAGTCCCGGTAAGGTCCGTAAAGGAAAAATCAGTAAATCAGGTACAACGAAATGCATAAATGTTAAGGTATAAGGGTGGATAGGCACGCTACCTTTATATTGTAATTTTTTGCTTAATTTTGGTATGTAATTGTAACAGCCCTGATTTTTTAGAATAGGAAACCAGACCCTTAGGACTCTTGAGGATACTCTGTTGAACTTTTGGTAAGAAGCTTTAGGCTTTGGCCTGTTCCCCGAGTAGCTCAGTATAAGAAAAATAGTAAAAAGCGGAACTAGTTAAGATATTTAATATGAAGTATAAGAATGTCGAGAGAATGCAACGAGTAAGAGAAACAACAATAAGAAAATAATAATAACGTCCGATAGAACTGTTTCATAATATGTTAATAACGATTATTTCATCAAATTGAGTACTAATTAATTTATAATTATATTATTTGATAATTATTTCCTGCCAAAAATATTTAATAGACAATACTTCATCTTGGTAATTAATACCTAGTTCCAACAAAAAAATATTTAGTTTGGAAATGTATTAAAAGTCTAATTATTTTATTTTAAGTGTTGAATATTTATTTATTTATTCAATTTAAAATTTTATAATATTATTTAATAATAATTATTTATTTAATAATAATTATTTTAATTGAGTATTAATTAGTTGATAATTATTTAGTTAGTAATTATTCCCTGCTAATAATATTTTAGTTTAACATGTAATAATAAATTATGCTTAATAATTAATATTTAATATTAATATTAATAAAATATATTCAATTAATTATTTTGAAAATATATAAATATTTATAATGATATTTTATTTTGAAATTATATCTTAATTAATAATTATGATTAATAATAACATGTTATCAAGTTCCTCAGTATTGAACTGTGGGACCCAGCCTGAGGTTGGACTCTGATCATTCGACCCGAGACTAGTGATCTAGTAGGGAAACTAGTCCTGTTAGGACCCCTCCGTGATGAATCAAGGGTGTCTGACTTGGCCTAACTGGTCCAATCAAAACCTTTAACGTCTCTTACGTTTGACCGTTCATATGCTTCTGGACATCCGATAGCACACGGTCAATCTCTAATGACTTGTTTTGACGTTTTAGAAACTTTTCCTGAAGAGACCGAAGCCCGGTTCGGACTATATCACCCTCGTTTTTCCATAAATCAGTTCCTTCATAAATCATTTTCAAACTCGATCTGAATACCTTCGATGTTTTGGACCCAAATTTGGCATACGATCTGGGAATCAGATGATTTGGGTCTCAATATATTCATTTTGAAAAGATCTTCAACCCCCGTTTCTAGCCCCAGCCCCGATTCTCACTCTGTCAACCCCAAAATCAAAGATTAAGTATATTTGTCTCAAAATTCCACCGTTTGAACTTTTTCCCTGTGTATGATTCAGAAAAAATTCATAACTCTCTCATATAACCTTCGATTTGTGCAAACTTGGTGTCAAAATCACTGAAACAAAATTATCTACATTTTTTGTGAAGGAACCAAAGGTTAAATCCTTCTAGATTGGTACAGTGTAATAGATCTTTGCAACCCCTTGGTTGTTTCGTTTCAATGCTGGCAGTCTTTGGTAAAATTTACATATCTCCTTCGTCTGATGGTTGAATCACTCCGTTATTTTTGATATGGATCTATATTGTAGACCTCTACAATGTTCATGAAGGGAAAGAAACCTAATTCTCAAAGGAGAATTAATGGTGAATTTATTTCTGAAGACATAGCTAATCCAGGAATCTCCTAGAGCACCCTATCGTAAATCGGGTATATCTTAGGCTACCAAACTTGGATCACCATAAATGATATATCAAATTAAATAGAAAAATAATACCTATAAACTTCATGAAGGGCTCGAAAACCCATTGTAACATCCCGATTTTATATTAATTACTGAGTGAGGTTAAACCCAAGATTAAGGGGGGTTAATTGGGATTTCATGACCAACTAGATTAATTGCTTAATAATGATAATGATAATAATAGGAAATGGACTAAGCTGCCCTTGGTGGTGTTTGAGAGAGTTTCGATTCTCTCTTTCCTTCCATCCTGCGTGGTCCCCACGAGTGATGGCTGATGGCTTTAATTGGATGGAATATTGATGGGACTTGTATTAAATACGAAGGTGATGGCTGTGGCAGAGCAGCGTAGTGATGGGCTGAGTGGGAGTGGGAGTGTATGTTGATAAGCTTTAGCTTGGTTTTCCTCCTCACTCTCTTTATCTCCTCGTTGGTGCATACTCTGATGAGAGAAGTGCTCTTTTTTCTCTCTAGAATCCATGAGGCTTTCTGCCTCTTTGCCTTCTCCTTCATCTTCTTCTTCTTCCACTCATGCATGGTGTGGAACCGAGTGGAGTATACTGATAATCAACGTGTTGCTGTGAAGAACAGCATGGGGGAGTGCAACAGCATATGGCTGTGTGCTTTGGAGGCTGGGTTCAGGTTCCTTCCCTGTTCCCTGGTGATTATTCTTCTTCTTCCTCTTTTCCTCATCTTCGTTGATGGGTTGTTGTGCCTCGGTTGGAAGCTGTAGTAGCTGTGTGTGTGCCTGGGAGGTTTGGCATGGGTGCCTAGGTTTATGGATGTTGGTCCATTGTTGTGAGGCAGAGTTACTTTGGAGAGGAAGAAGGCTGAGGACGTGTTACTGTGTGAGGACAGAGTGAGTCTTGGTGGCTTGATGCTCGATTAGAGACAAGGTTGGAGACAAGGTTGGTTCTCTAAAGCCTCGAGCAGTATGTTGATGGCTGGGCCGAGTCATTCTGTTAAAGAACGTGGGACCAAGGAGCTATTGGTCGGATCTGAGAGCCCGAGGAGCTGCTAGAACCCCCATTCCAGGTAGGGAGCGCTTTACATTTTAAATGTATGGTTAGGGACGGATCCCGGGTGAATGCATTTTTGTGTGCATGCCTATGGTTGCGAATGTGTGAATGTATAAAACGTATTAGTTTGGTGTTGACCGAGTGCCTATGATAAGGTTTATTATGTTGAGTCCTGTGTTTGGTATGATATTTAACAGCATGCGATATATGTACTAATATTACTGGTACCGAGTGGATATGTAGGACGATTGTTTGATTCCTGTATGGAATAATGTTATTGCTTCACATGACTGTGCATTATTGGATGAAACCCAATTGAATGATGCCGAGTGTAAATATATGAAATGTCAGTGCATGAGATTGATTAATTGAAATATAATACCGTGTATTACGGAGCATGAGGATTTCCTGGTTGTTAACCGTCATTTCAAATGTAAAAGTTCACCCCTGCACCATTTTTCAGTGTACGCAGGTGGGCCTGGAGATGTGGAGAAAGCCTTAACCCAAGTGATGGGTATTTATGTTGTTGTAGTGTATTGAGAACGCTGTACCAAGTGTATTTAATGTGTTAAGCCTTGGCCGGCTCATTGTAGCAACGTTGTATAGTGAATATAATTTATATATATGTATATATACTGAACCTGAGTTATTGGAATCTGAGTGTAAGTTCCTATTTGTATATATATGTTTGCATGGGTAGTATGTGCTGGAGTCGGCTAAAGATTAATGTTGAATGAATAATATAAGAAGTATTCCGTGTGTAGGAATGTTTATATCCATATAAGTATTTAGGTTGACTTGATGCTTCTTACCGACTGGAATATAAATGATGTTGAATAAATAATTCTAAGTTAATGAATCCTGAGAGAATATAGGAGGCTTGGACCCATTTCTGAGTGAGGACCACTGGGTTGCCCCTTTTTATTATCGAGTGAAAATATGGGTAAACCCCGAGTGGGGAATGATTTGGTTTAACCTGAGTGGAAATCCGAGTGAACCTCTCCGAGGGAAGAGTTGTTATGATGGATTAGATTGGGCATATTCTAAGTGTTTTATATTTGATCCGAGTGAAGTTATACATGTATTCCGAGTGAACATGGTACCTATTCCGAGTGAATAAGGTAATATGTATTCTGAGTGCGTAAGTGTGGAATGAGTCTGAGTGAGACTTGATGTTGTGATTTCTCCGAGTGTTGAGGAGTTTGGATCATTCCGAGTGGAATGGATTATGAAGGTTATTTCTGAGTAATGAATGGCTAAGGTAATATTCGAGTGAGATTAGGCATGACTGCCGAGTGTGAGGCCGAATGAGTGTTGCTCGGTCTTGGTATTAGATACCGAGTAAGATACTACTTAGAGGATGAGCTGGTTTATGAATGATGTACCGAGTGATGAACTTGTAGAACACCCCCGAGTAAATAGTTGTCTCTAGATACTGAGTGGTGGATTTGCCGAGTGTGGCTTCTCGCTTCAGCGAGTGAGCTCTTACTCCAGCGGGTATGTCGGTTGAGAAGGCTTTCGTATTAATTTCGCCCAAGCGGATGGCCTTTCGCTCGAGCGTGTTGTGCTGCTTCGCCCAAGCGGAGTCGGATCTCGCCTGAGCGAGTGTGCGTTGTATTAGGAGTTTCGCTTGAGTGTTGTTCTATTCTTCCGCTGTCTCCTTTCTGGTCGGTTTCCCTTCTTTCTGGTCCCGATTCTTCATGTGAATGGCTTTCCTAGCTTCTGGTTGGCTTTTTGGCCTTCCTTCGTATTTTTCTTATTCTACCTGGCTGTTGGGTAGATTTTTGGGAAAATTTTTCCCTGGTGTTGGCTTAATTAAATTTAGGATGTTACATTTTGGTATCAGAGCAGACCAAAATGTCCATGGCCAAGGTATGCCTACTGTGTGTGGGCGGTTTTATGCAATATGACCGAGTGTCATCATTGCTTGTGAATTCCTATTGGATTTTATGGATGCTTACTTATGATTAGTGTGATTATATAGCTATGAATTCTGTTGGAGGTCAGTAGTGAAGGGTACCACTGTTGTTATGTTGATTTGAGGGTAGAAGAGTTATTGCTACCTTGACCCGGTTGCCTATGAAATGCTTAGGATAACTCTAAGCCTGAGTCGGCTGTGAGGAATTGGAAAGTGGGTGTTGGAACCTCCATGTGTATAGAAACTATATTAATTGGCTAGGACTCTTGTACGTGCCATGCTAATGGTTCATGGCCGAGTCATGCTTGTGGAATGGATTAAAACTCGTATATTGAGTTGGCTGAGCGAATAATATTCCAGAGATTCCCTAGTGCGATGAATTCAAATTCTGGGTGTGGTAGTGCCATTTGAGAAGGATGTTTTGTAACCCGACACGTGAACCCTATGTAATATATATATATATATATATATATATATATATATATCATATAAGTGATTGAGTGTGAACCCTGATTGAATATTTAGATTATGGTAGAGTCTTGGTTCCGGGTTTGTGATAACCGAGTGAATGATTGATGGATATATTTATATGCTGACCTATATGAGTTGAAACGATATAATTTGGACGGGTTCCGGGTGGTTCTGCTTTAATGTTCTTGTGTTATGATTGAAATATGTGATCTGTGTGTGATTGATTATGATGCATGCAACACCCGGATATTGCGATAGATATTAATTATGAATCATTGTGATGATATCCTGTCTGAAAGATGTGTATATGTATATATATATGCTAATGAGAATGTCGAGTGGCTTATGTTGTGAGTCAGTAAATAGGAGCTGTGTGTGATTTATAATGAAATGCATCAGCGATGAACGCTTCTCCGAGTGGGCAATCAGATGAATGCATGGGATATTGAGGATTCTGAGATTAATCCGAAAAGACCTCCGAGTTGGACTCGAGGCCATTCTTGGAGCATGAGCATTGGATGCTTAATGGAAGTCCTTGGGTTGGACTCAAGGCGAATGCCGAGTGCATTGGAGTTGGACTCCTGGTGAATAAATCATATGCATCTGATTCACCGACTGGATGAATGCATGTGTGTTGACACTGATGCCGAGCGCATTAAGAGGGCATGGCAGTGACATATGTTGAGAGTATATGCAATGTGTACAGCCGTGTGGAACTTGATTAGTTTCGAATTGAGTAAGTTGTGTCTGATTTGTGTTGATTGATTGATATGTTGTATTATGTTCGATACATGTTGGTTGACGTGTTGTGGCTAAGGATTGGTGTATCAAACACCCGGTTTGTGGTCATTATGATCTGTGTGTTGTTGTTATGATTCCGTCCATAAGATGTAAAATAATATATATGAAATACCGAGGGAATGTATGTAAATGTGAATGGCATTATGATTGCCTGGTGTATGCACTAAGTCATTGTCATACCGACTCCTGCTTATGACTTTGAGTGATAAAATATATTTGATATGTGTGATAAAGGTGAAAAGCCGAGTGTAAGAGACATGGGTCGGTTATGTTGATTTCCGTTTGGGATTTTATAGGGAAAAACATGTATTGCTGAGTGCTTGTATTGCCGAGAGCATGTGATTATGTAATATGATGCATTGGATGCATGTGTTAATCTTGAATGCCGAGTGCATTGGCGTTGGACGCCTGATGAAAGACCATATTCATCCGATTCGCCACTGAAATGCTTGGAGCATATAGCGTTGGATGCTTAATACCGATCGGCAATCAGATGAATATGTGTTGATATATATATATAAGACCCTGGGTTGGACTTAGGGCAGTACCTAGTGCACTAAGCGTTGGACGCTTTAAGACCTTGGGTTGGACTCAAGGCAAGCTTACCGAGTTGGACTCAGGGCTGCCCGTAACACTCCCGTTGTTGCTTGGAGCAATTGTGTTACACGTGAGGGCAAACGGTTTGGTACTTGTAAAATGGCCGAATCAGCTTGGAGCTGAGTGAAAGGCTTGGAGCCTATGTTGCAACAATAAAAATGAATAATGAATAACCGGATCCGGGTGAATTGAATGTGTGCACACTTATGAATTGTTATTGAGCTCAATGTGTAATGTTTGAATACGTGAATATGATTTGATTGGGACGAATTCCGATTGGATTATGATATAGAGGCACTGTGCTAGATTCCATGTGAAATCTATTGCCATTTTACTGTTTTTACATTAGTGGTAAATTGTGTTTTATGATTGCTGATGCGTGATGTGCCTAGGTGGTGCATGACAAGGGTGTTGATGTAATGTGTGCTTGAATATGCGAGTGATTTGCCATTAATTTTGTGAGTATTATCTGAGTGAAGGCAGTCGGTGTGAGTGAAATGATTGTGAGGATACTGTTCCGAGAGACTCTCCATGCCATAGGTATTGTGGCAGTGTGCATTTTGCAGTGACTTCATGCAATTGTTGCGACCCTATAGGAATGAGGTGTCATCCTATAAGTTGGATGCAGCAATTCATGAGTTGGGCAAGTGAGACTGTAGCTGCTTATGTGGAAGGCTTGAGTCTATCGGGCTGTTCTGAGTGAAAATGAGAGTTGTATTGAGTGAATAATAAGTGGTTGAGTATTATAACGTGGATAGAAGGTTGTTTAACCTTGATGTGTTTACCTCCGAGTGACTCAGAGGTTATTTGGTGTGAATTGGCTATTAGCCAATAACGTGCTGATTTAATTTTTGAGATGAATAGGTGACAAGGTGAGGGTTTCTCGGGAAAGAATTAGTATATTCCGAGTGTGAACAGTGGAATTAGATCTGAATGAAAACTTTCCGAGTGAAAGAATTATTGAGTGAAATCACGATGTCCCGAGTGGAACGATATTGTGGGTGAAACTCCTAGCCCCTGTGTATATTCCACTGAGTAATCTTTTCTGGGAGGAGAAAGGTATTTCTAGATGGGAAATGGAACTTCGAGTGAGTAAGTTCCGAGTGAATGGCTCCCTAGGGGAGTAGATATCCGAGAGAAGGATTTAATTGAAGGTGTACTCAGGTTTGATTTCGTTATAGGCTTGAATTCCGAGTGAATTTTAGTAAGTAGAAAGGTTTCTGGGTGAGAACTGCCTTCAAAACCCCGAATGGTATTTTTGAATGAGAAGTCCGAGTGATATTCTCTGGGCGTAGGCATGGAATTGACCAAGGATTGGTCAGAAATTTGGGGTTTTAAGAACCGAGAGAGGTGTCTGTAGAGTATGAATCCATGTAAACCGTGCTAATTGGAGCACATTAAAGCTCTTTTGAGTGTTCATTTTGGTGTTGCCAAGATATATTATAGTTCAAGGGAAAATTTTGTGGTAGGATATTGAACGTCCGAGGGTTTAATCCGAGATGAATCGGTCGGTAGTGAGTATTGGTGGGAATCGGTAATGTTGTTTGCCGACTAGATTCTTTCCAACTGGTTGATTAGTACTCAAGATGTGTCTCATATGACACGATTTTGAGCCTATGCTCTGTGAAGGTATTTAATTGAACCGAGTGATTCCTTTGAGTCGGGGAACCTGATACTAGAATTATGCTGATAGAAGTTGAGAATGTAGAGCCGAGTGGCCAAACAACTAGAAAGTGCTTTTGATTGAGGTGAATTGGCAGAGTGAATGGAGCAATTTGTACGTTTCTAAAATGAAATCTTGAATAGATTGGAGTTTTGGAAGAGGAAATTGTAATCAGGTAGGACCTGACCCATGTGTTTTGCCGACTGGAATCGTGGGGCAGTCGGTAAACCTCTTCAGAAGTGAATTTTTACCAAGTGAAATTGTGAACCGGTCGGTAAATGCTTGGGAAGCACAGATGTGTAATTTAGAAACCTAACCATGATTTCCGAGCGATTTGTTGAAGCGAGTTATGTTTGAATTTCGAGGACGAAATTCTTTAAAGGTGGGGAGAAATGTAACATCCCGATTTTATATTAATTGCTGAATGAGGTTAAACCCAAGATTAAGGGGAGTTAATTGGGATTTCATGACCAACTAGATTAATTGCTTAATAATGATAATGATAATAATAGGAAATGGACTAAGGTGCCCTTGGTGGTGTTTGAGAGAGTTTCGGTTCTCTCTTTCCTTACATCCCACGTGGTCCCCACGAGTGATGGCTGATGGCTTTAATTGGATGGAATATTAATGGGACTTGCATTAAATATGAAGGTGATGGCTGTGGCAGAGCAGCGTAGTGATGGGCTGAGTGGGAGTGTATGTTGATAAGCTTCAGCTTGGTTTTCCTCCTCACTCTCTTTATCTCCTCGTTGGTGCATACTCTGATGAGAGAAGTGCTCCTTTTTCTCTCTAGAATCCATGAGGCTTTCTGCCTCTTTGCCTTCTCCTTCGTCTTCTTCTTCTTCCACTCATGCATGGTGTGGAACCGAGTGAAGTATGCTGGTAATCAACGTGTTGCTGTGAAGAACAACATGGGGGAGTACAACAGCGTATGGCTGTGTGCTTTGGAGGTTGGGCTTAGGTTCCTTCCCTGTTCCCTGGTGATTATTCTTCTTCTTCCTCTCTTCCTCATCTTCGTTGATGGGTTGTTGTGCCTCGGTTGGAAGCTGTAGCAGCTGTGTGTGTGCCTGGGAGGTTTGGCATGGGTGCCTCGGTTTATGGATGTTGGTCCATTGTTGTGAGGAAGAGTTACTTTGGAGAGGAAGAAGGCTGAGGACGTGTTACTGTGTGAGGACAGAGCGAGTCTTGGTGGCTTGACGCTCGATTGGAGACAAGGTTGGTTCTCCAAAGCCTCGAGTAGTGTGTTGATGGCTGGGCCGAGTCGTTCTGTTAAAGAACATGGGACCAAGGAGCTGTTGGTCGGATCTGAGAGCCCGAGGAGCTGCTGGAACCCCCATTCCAGGTAGGAGGCGCTTTACATTTTAAATGTATGGTTAGGGACGGATCCCGGGTGAATGTATTTCTGTGTGCGTGCCTATGGTTACGAATGTGTGAATGTATAAAACGTATTAGTTTGGTGTTGACCGAGTGCCTATGATAAGGTTTATTATGCTGAGTCCTGTGTTTGGTATGATATTTAACAGCATGCGATATATGGTACTAATATTACTGGTACCGAGTGGATATGTAGGACGATTGTTTGATTCCTGTATGGAATAATGTTATTGCTTCACATGACTGTGCATTATTGGATGAAACCCAATTGAATGATGCTGAGTGTAAATATATGAAATGTCAGTGCATGAGATTGATTAATTGAAATATAATACCGTGTATTATGGAGCATGAGGATTTCCTGGTTGTTAACCGTCATTTCAAATGTAAAAGTTCACCCCTGCACCATTTTTCAGTGTACGCAGGTGGGCCTGGAGATGTGGAGAAAGCCTTAACCCGAGTGATGGGTATTTATGTTGTTGTAGTGTATTGAGAACGCTGTACCAAGTGTATTTAATGTGTTAAGCCTTGGCCGGCTCATTGTAGCAACGTTGTATAGTGAATATAATTTATATATATGTATATATACTGAACCTGAGTTATTGGAATCTGAGTGTAAGTTCCTATTTGTATATATATGTTTGCATGGGTAGTATGTGCTGGAGTCGGCTAAAGATTAATGTTGAATGAATAATATAAGAAGTATTCCGTGTGTAGGAATGTGTATATCCATATAAGTATTTAGGTTAACTTGATGCTTCTTACCGACTGGAATATAAATGATGTTGAATAAATAATTCTAAGTTAATGAATCCTGAGAGAATATAGGAGGCTTGGACCCATTTCCGAGTGAGGACCACTGGGTGGCCCCTTTTTTTTTTATCGAGTGAAAATATGGGTAAACCCTGAGTGGGGAATGATTTGGTTTAACCCGAGTGGAAATCCGAGTGAACCTCTCCGAGGGAAGAGTTGTTATGATGGATTAGATTGGGCATATTCTAAGTGTTTTATATTTGATCCGAGTGAAGTTATACATGTATTCCGAGTGAACATGGGTACCTATTCCGAGTGAATAAGGTAATATGTATTCTGAGTGCGTAAGTGTGGAATGAGTCCGAGTGAGACTTGATGTTGTGATTTCTCCGAGTGTTGAGGAGTTTGGATCATTCCGAGTGGAATGGATTATGAAGGTTATTTCTGAGTAATGAATGGCTAAGGTAATATTCGAGTGAGATTGGGCATGATTGCCGAGTGTGAGGCCGAATGAGTGTTGGTCGGTCTTGGTATTAGATACCGAGTAAGATACTACTCAGAGGATGAGCTGGTTTATGAATGATGTACCGAGTGATGAACTTGTAGAACACCCCCAAGTAAATAGTTGTCTCTAGACACCGAGTGGTGGATTTGCCGAGTGTGGCTTCTCGCTTCAGCGAGTGAGCTCTCACTCCAGCGGGTATGTCGGTTGAGAAGGCTTTCGTATTAATTTCGCCCAAGCGGATGGCCTTTTGCCCGAGCGTGTTGTGCTGCTTCGCCCAAGCAGAGTCGGATCTCGCCTGAGCGAGTGTGCGTTGTATTGGGAGTTTCGCTTGAGTGTTGTTCTATTCTTCCGTTGTCTCCCTTCTGGTCGGTTTCCCTTCTTTCTGGTCCCGATTCTTCATGTGAATGGCTTTCCTAGCTTCTGGTCGACTTTTTGGCCTTCCTTCGCATTTCTCTTATTCTACCTGGCTGTTGGGTAGATTTTTGGGAAAATTTTTCCCTGGTGTTGGCTTAATTAAATTTAGGAGGTTACACCCATTCTTACTCCATAAATTCTAGAATTTAAAATACCATACTTATTCATGTTTTCCTTGTGGCAGCTTGCACTATGTCCAGTATTTTTCATGTTTCTCTCTCGTGTGACCATGAAATCAAATGATTCTTTCACCAAAATTTTCATAACCCAATTCCCTACAACTTTGATGAAGGTAATGAAGTCAAACTCCTCACCAATTTTGCCCAGAAAATTAATCTTTGCAAGAAACATTAATCCCGTCATAGCCTTATACTATTTTAGTAAATGGGTCATATCATATTCATTTCTTAATGAAATTTTTTATGCCTTGTATCAATTTAAAGATAAGAAAAACTCCTACAATTCTTATGTCGGCCTCTTTTCCAAATTCATCCTGTATCATCCCTTAAAAGCCAAAACAAGTTGACGCCCCAGTACTTGACACATCAGCCCCTTCATGCAACATGAGCCTATCACTTTCTCCCACCCACTAGACACTTGCCTTGCCCTAGAAACTCCTTCCTCCATGCATCACCACCTCTTGCCACCTCACTAGAGAGGTGTCAACCTCCAGCCACTCCTTTCCACTTAGCCCACCACTTGTCACAACCAGCCACACTTCTTGCTCAACAAGTTTCACCACTTGTCTAGCAAGCTGAATTTTTACATAACCATTCTACACTTAGTAAAAGTCCTAGTCTCATTGTCCATCCCTCTTATCCCTCACAACAGCAACCTTCTACTCTCCACTCTCTTCATCCTTCACTTAATCATCCATAATCATCCATTACTTCCTCCCAATCACGGCCACACCACCACCAACCACCTTAGATTCTCTTCTCCTCCATTCTTCTCCTCTAACCCATGACCTTCCTCCTACCCAACAGTCATCTTTTACTCAGTCTTCTTCAAGTATAAAGCTCTTAAAATCCAGTTAGAAACCCTCTTGCCTTGGCCTCTTGGAGCTTTGACCATCCAAGACCACCAAGGTAAGGATTTTTGCATTTTGGTTCTTGATCTTGTCTCCTCTTTCTTTGGTGCCTAAAATAGTTTGTGTTTTTGATTTTGTGGCATTTTCCTCTCTGTTTTGGAAGCCCAAAACCGTGACTCCATTGTCCTCTTTTGGTTGTATTGTTGTTTTCTTAGGACCAGGAACCGTAAGCGATGACCGACGATGAAACCATGAAAAAATTTGAAGTCTATGACAAATTTTGGTAAATGATTCTTTACTTTGAACCAAATACATGGCTGTTTTGTAACTCTCCATTGCTCTCCATGACCTTTAATAGCTCAAAAATTTCATGCATGTTAGTTTTTAGCGACTCGGAAGTGATCGGTAAATGTTTTAGAACGTTCGACGAATTTTTGACGGGTTTGCCATTTTTTCCTCCGGACAGTGGCTGTCCGGCAAGGTAAGGGGAGTCTCACCTTGTTTAATCTTATTTTTAAACATCCCATAATATTGTCTTAGTATGTAGGAACCTCTGTTTTAAATTTCATCGCGATCCAACGGTTAGATTTCGAGTTACGTAATTTTTCATTAGCGGTTGTTAATTTTAATGGAATATGTTGTAAAAAGTATTTTAATAAATTTTGTTAAGTGTATCTCGATAATCGCATACACAAAAGAAAACCTAAAATGAAAAACTTAGAAAGTTTAGCGTTAGGCGGGCTCGATTGATTCGATATGGTTGTATTATTATATTTTAAATTTTATGGTGTTATTATGTAATTTATAATTTGATTCCGGTGAGCCCCGCTATTAGGAATTGATTTATCACTACATATCGCTAAGAGTATTTGGATGACTTTTAAGAAAATTTACCGACTAGACAGTTCCGACGCTTTATCTCACTATGTTTTAAAAATTGGAATTGTTTTTAATATTATAAAGTTTTATGAAAGATGATTAAATAGATAAATTGATTTTGAGAAGTGAAAATTTTACATAAAAGAGGTTTTATTGACAAATGACAAAGTTAGGCCCAATAGATTTTTGCAAACTAAGAATAAGCAAAATTTTTTGAAAGGTGATGAATGCTAGAATTTAGAAAATAATTATGACTAATTTTAGTGATCAAATTTAGTGACCAACTAAGAAGAATTTTAAAATAGGATTTTAATAAGTTACAAGCTAAGAAAAAGAAAAAGAGATAAAAGAAATTTTGATGCATAACCAAGAAATGGATATTCAGATTTAGAAAAAAATTAGTGACCAATTTTAGTGACCACTTAGAGTAAAAGTATAAGAAAAAGAGGGCTTTAGGAATTTTGAAGTAAATGGTATAAATGACTAAACAACATAGGAATGAGTTTAGAAGTTTAAGTAAGAAACAAGCATTAGAATTTTGGAACATTGGTAACTAATGATAGTAAAGGACATGGAAGAGATTTTTGGATTTCAACTTTAGATTAGTAATAAAAGGATTATCTTATAAATTAAATGATAACTTTTAAGGAGGGAATACTCAAATTAAGTATTTAAGCATAGAAGTTAAGATATGGACTAAATCCTTAAGTAATAAATTGTCGTCTTAGAGAAAATCAATCTTAGTTGATTAAATAAAGGTAACTAAACAAATTAAATTAGTTAGTATGATTTGCAATGATGGAAATAAGAAATGGTACTAAAGGTTAACGATTGAAAACCTAGAGAGGATATCACTAAGGAAACCAATCTGTTAATATAATTAGAGCTAGTGGGAGCAAAGAAAAAATACAAAAGTTAGTGACTAGAAATTTAGAGAAAATAATGCTAAATTAATGATTATACATAAGGAATTAGTGACCCATTTAGCGACCAAGTTAATAAGTACTCGACTAATAGAACTTGATTAGGATTAATAAAAGAAAGTCGACAATAGAGACCGCTTAATAATGACTAGACATTAGAAAATTTAATGAGATAAGGAAGTTTAACAAGCTAAAGTAAATGTTACTAAGAATAAAGGTTTAAGAAAGGGAGAAATACCGACGTCAACATTATTTGGCAGGATCAAAGCACCAGCTTAAATATCGTAGAGTAAATCAAGGATGAATTAACCTGGTAGAAGCAAGTAAGAGACAATGAAATGCATCTTAAATAAATCGAATGGACACTTTAGAGAGATAAGTATGACTATACTACAATATTTAAAGGTTAAAGTGGATCTTTAATAAACTAAATTTGCCTAGATGATGTACTTTGTAGTTATAAGATCACTTGGTAACCAGGGATAATTTATGGATGAAGAAAAGTATACTAAGAATATGACTTCACTAGTAATAAGATTGATTAGGAATGATAATCAAATTAAATAGTCAGATAGATACGAGTAAGAAACCAAAATTTAATCACTTATAAGAGACGTCCATGAGTACACCTGTATGCTTGATCCCCTCATTATAATAATACATATAATGATTGTTGTATAGTACTTGTATGATGAATGTTGTGTGTGGCGACTATTATGTAATCGTGTACATGAATGAATATGTGTTAATTATACATGTTAAGTATGTGTGATGAAATGTATGATGAGTATGGTATGATGACATGCGTATGGAATGTGATATGGTAGAAATACTTAAAGAATACCATGAGCTGATAAAATGAATTGAGTAATGAATGAATGGAACTTGTATGATGCATTAAATGAATATGTTGAAATAAATAAGAAATGAATGAATGAAGAAATGTCTCGATAGGGATCCTAAGATGAATAAATTACAAAAGTAATATGATGAGAGTAGATCGGATCCGATGTGGTGATGGGCATTGTAGTGCCAATATACCTTGTGGTTTTCTGAAAAATATGAAATCTCGTTTCATTTCTAAGTGTTGGGTAAGATTATTATGGATCGGGAAATTTTGAGAAAACAAAGAAAGAATTAATTAAAATTTAACAAAAAGAAAGAGATCCAATGTTAGAAATGAAGTGGAGTTATTGAAAGGACCCTACCAATGACTAGTGAAAAGAAATTGTGTGTTGTGTGCATCATACATAGAGGATAAGGGTGATGGACGAGAAACACCCTAGAGCATAACAGTGAGGGGTACGCTGGGGAACAACTAGCGTTCCAACTCTGCGGGAGGTCTTGGGAGTATACCGGAGCGAGCGTCTAATGGTTCGGATTTGCTCCTGAGACCGGATAGCCTGTGGCAAATTTGGTATACTTCAACTCCGAGCGAGTGTTGCCAGGACCATGGAGTGCCCGTTTTGTAGAGATGTGATTGGCCATTATGATAATAGGACTACGGGTCCTTACCCATTGTGAAAACCAGAATGAGGAGAGCTTTGGTCGCTCTAGTGGACAGGAAAGATAAGGCGGGACTATGATATGTATTATGTTAGGAACGATGAGAAGGAGATGGGCCCACATGCATCATGGTGACTAATAAAAGATTGGAAATAATGAAATGAACTCATGCATTACATCATTGATTTAGATTGTGATTGCTCGTAGTTTGAATATGATTGTATAGATCTTAGTAATTCTGAGAGGCGAACAGGAAAATAGGAATGGTCAGCTGAGATCAAGGATGGTGAGATAACTTAGAATGTATCTTAGGAACCCCAAAGAGAGTGAGAAGGACTCGATCCTAGATTAATTATGTTGTATGTGGGTAGATGTTGATGAGACACCTTCCCGATTGTTGTGGAGGTGAAGACTCACCCTTACGCTAAATTTTTCCAGACATTGTGGAGATGGATACAAACTTCACATCGAGGATCGGCCAGACTTTTCTTGGACCAAGGACGAATAGAATAAGTTAATTTTATTTTCTTTTATGGGAGCCTACGTGCCCCTTTACTTTCAGTTTATACAGTTGCTATTATGACCATGTGTTGTATATATGATGTATCTATTCCACCAAGTTTTCTTGTACAAAAAAAACTCCCATATTTTTCTAAAACTCGCCAGTTGACCAGGATAATCTAGTGGAAGGGATTGTCCTAGTTGACTGAGGGTGTTACATTGGCATGTGACATCCTGGTGCTGTTGATGGTGGGGAGTGATCACCGGTGCATAGGCACGGACAAGGAGCGGCTCCTAGCAGGCTTCTAGTAGGAGGGACACATGAATGAATCGTATAATACCAGAATGAGAGGGATCCAAAGACTTTATAGGTATGGGACTATACAATTGAGGATAACTTAAAGGAATGAATTCGTACTACCTATACCAACAAATGCATTAGCCTTTTTGGTGGCCTATCACTTAAGGCTTCCAAAGTTAAACGTGTTTAACTTGGAGTAATTTTGGGATGGGTGACCTCCTGGAAAGTTCTTGGGAAATGTGTGATTGAGGACAAAGCACATTGGAAAGGTCTCGTGTTGGTTTGTGAGGAGAGTCGTTCATTCCTGAAATGCGGGGGTAAAGGACACACATGTCTTGAAACAATATGGATCCATCACACCCATTCATGATCAGATTCAAGCGGAACTAGCACTACACGGCCATAGAAATGCTCATCCTAGTCAAAGTACACTAGGCTTACCATAAACTACCCGACCTTGGGTGCTACGCTGAACCATTGGGTACCTGACCCGGTGGTACCCCTAAGATTCTCCCACGGAATCAGAACGCCCACATTCTCCAATGTACCCTTTCACTATGTGTTTCTGGCTACAATCCAACCCACAATTTTTGACATGTGCAAATCATGCATCAATGCTTTATTTTTAGTCTTTCCTTTATCCATTGTCATTGAGTTGGGTTCTTGCATTGGCAGTTTGTTGTCCTTTATGTGGAGGCGTAGCCCGTCATATTGTCCCTAGTGTTTTATGGATTTAGTTCTTAAGAG
Organism: Clitoria ternatea; assembly: GCA_037962975.1. NCBI lineage: Eukaryota > Viridiplantae > Streptophyta > Magnoliopsida > Fabales > Fabaceae > Clitoria > Clitoria ternatea. The sequence continues at coordinate 169,746,366 of CM075671.1, forward strand.
GTTTATTACTAAGATTACGCCTCTGTCACCTGTTACTTGGTTTCTTATGAACTTCTAGTTACATAATGAACAATATAAGTTTCAAGGAAAATCTTTCTGCTTACTTCGTTGTCCTAAGTTAACTAATACAGGAGAAATTAACCTTTTCTAATGAAAATAACATATATCCATATAAGTACATATGATAAACAATGCCTTTTCCTTCTTTGAGGTATAGTATTGTAAACTTTGGAATTCTTATTTGATAGATGTGTTTATATTCTGGTGATACAATAAAGAAAGTCTAACCGTGCCATTATAGCCACTGTATATTATTAACCGAATTGGTAAGGTGTTGTTCCATCATATAATTCACTGCAGAATTGTTATCGTCTCGGTCTTACAAGAAATCTATTCATTCAATAGTTTAAAAACTAGGAAAGTTAATCGTAGAAAATCGTCACTCTTAAAAGATTTATTATACCGATATAATAGATGTTGTCCCATTAAATTATATTGTGATAAAACTTTGTCCTATAGACCCTTAAACCAGATCTCTTTTTTACCTCTTACCCTTTTGAAATAATTGATGTTTATTAGTAATCGTACTTGATAAAAAACATTGTGTAGCCAAAAAATACTATTTTTGTAATTCTTTAACCGATTTATGAAACGTCATCCCCCCATATTAATCGGCCATAAAACTTTATTTTCTTTCGGTTCTTAGGCCCAAATCCTTTTTGAATTCATTTTAATGAACCTTTGTATAAAATAGTTCCTTAACTACATGCCTACCAGCTTTTGCCTGGTTTGTCCCCAAACCATACCGTATTAGGAGAGGCCATGCTTTAATACAACTGTAACTCCCCGAGGTTGTTGTGGGAACTTGGCGAGCTCTAATCACTCTAGCAAAATATGATCAATATTCCTCCCAGTAGACGTACTGAGGAGATGAGATTTATGGAACGAGGTTAGGTCCCGTTCGCATCATGAGAACTCTGATTAATAGGAAAGTCATAAAACACCTAATTCATGCATAACATTTGAACGACTAACAACACTTAATGTGTGATTGAGTCTTGTGATGATCATATTTATGAGTCTTGTGATGATTATATTTGTGAGTCTTGTGATGATCATATTTATGAGTCTTGTGATAATCATATTTGTGAATTATGTGATGATTATTCTTATGAGTTTTGTGATGATCATATTTGTGAATTGTGAGATGACTATGTTTGCAAATTGTGTGATGACTATATTTGTGCCCGGGTGATGCATTCGTATACAATGCTGTTAAATTGTAATAGACCGACCATAAAATTTATAAGTATGATTTAAAGGAGAAATAACTCATTAGGCAGTCATTGGTTGATAATGAACCCTAGGGAGTATGTGTTAGTCCTCAAATTTACAATAAATTTCTTAATAAAATTATGTAAAAAATAATAAAAATTAGTTTAATTTCTAAGAAATTTAGGTTTTAATTGTAATAAATGGAAATTATTGGATTTTATCTATCTTGATCAATTTTCTCTAGTTTTGTAGTGAAAAATTAAAGAAATTCAAGAGAAAATTAAAGATCTAGAGAGCTGACGCGTAGCATCAACACCACACGTAGCATGGGAATTTCTGATGCTGACGCTACGCGTCATAGCCACGTGTAGCATCATAAGCTACGTGGATTCCACTTCCAGGTGGCCAAACACTCTGCCAAGTGGCCCAAATAATTGCTAACCCACTTACACCAGATGCCAAATCATAGTGGGAGATAATTGGCCCAATGTCTGTTTATGATTAGAATTAAATAATCTCAATCATGGCCACTTCAAGCTACATTTAATGGAGGCTGAGTCAGGAACCTGACACGTAGCGTCAGAACCTTTTCTCAGCCCTATAAATAGGCCAATTCCAAGGCATTCATAGCATCCCATTCTGATCCAATTCAGTTCAAAGATTCAAAATTTCCCTCATTTCTTTCAAGTTTTGAGTGTTCTTTTGAGAGTTTGTAAGTTTAGAGTGGTTTTTAGATACTTGAGAGTGTTTTTTTTAGTATTGTGAATTCATGTATCGTAAAGTGTTTCCACACCTTTGTAATGTCAACTTCTATAAGTGTTGTTCTTACTTTTACCATGTGTAACTAAATTGTTTATGCTGGAATTTGGTGAATCAATCTATTATATGATGTTGTGATTATAACCTCTGCATGTTTATGATTCAAGTACCATATTAGTATTTCAATCTTTTGTTAGTATGAATATCAAACAGGAGAATGATTTTCATGCATATTGAAACTTATTTTATTAGTATGAATATCAAACGGGAGAATGATTATTCATGCTGAACTAAAATCTGTTTTAATGAAAGTAAAAGTTGAAATACCCTTAATATACCAATTACTAGGGATAGAGTTGGTGATTATTGTTTTCATAAGGCCAGGACTTAATGCAAGTTTTTACTGAGAAAGCTCATGAGGGATCGGGCTTTACGGTAACTACTTAGAATTTATATCACGAGGGATCGGTTATAATGATTTTAAGCTGCAATGACATGAACTTGATAATTAAATATGTATGTTTGTAATCATTTCATTATATTTTAGTGTGAGGATCCTAATTCCAACATAATTTGTCAATCTGTGTTTTTACTTCAAGTATCTGAATTATTCTGAATTACATCTCAACTTTCTAGATAGATGTTATCTTTATCACCTTTTTACCACATGAATAAATCAATCATCAAATTCTATGAATATTGTATAAATTGTTTATAAATCATTCTTTTATTAATAAGTTTTGATACATTTTCCATAGTAAATAGAAATTACTGTGAATTACTGGAACTTTTAATCTCAGTGGAACGATATCTAAATTTAAAAACTATAAACGATCAGTGCGATTGCCAATTAAAAGACCCAATAGTATTGAGGGTTTAACAGTATGCCTTTAAATGAGTAACGTGGAAAGCTTATGTCTGTTTGATAAGATGTATGAACATAGGGTGAAGATCCTACAAATTACGTGTGTACCTTCTGCATGGTTTGATGCCAAACTAAATGGTTTGGGGAAAACGTCAACAATGATGAATATCCCGTTATGTAACCAACAAGTAGGAGTTAGTATGTCACTTTTACTAATCATTCCCTTAGTATGACGGGTCGACACTTGAAGAGGGTCAAGCAGGGTAACTCAGTGTTTAGTGGAAGACTTCTAGTTATCAAGAAAGAAATTCTGGATGCTCCTGAGATGGACTATGTAGAAGTTGACATCTGGACTACCAAATAGCGAATGGAACCCCCAAAAGAAGAAGAAGAAAAAGAAGAAAAAGAAGAAAAAGAAGAAAAAGAAGAAAAAGAAAAAGAAGAAGACCCCGACTTCACCCCCTTAGAGCTTGAATTAGGATTCTTGGGGAAAAACGATTGGTGGTGAAACGGGTAGTAGTAGTAAGGTCAGGTTTCTAGGTGGGTTATCGTATGGACAGTCTCGTTGTTTATGTTCAGTGGTCAAGTTGTAGTTGTTTATATTTTAAGCTTGCGTGCCTTTGTTACATTTAGAGTATGTAAAGCAATGTTGAATCATGTATGAATTGTTGTTATGAATGCAATGATCGACCTTTATTTCTTATATGACTTAAAAAAATTATCAATTTTACAACTTTAACTACTTTTAGTTAACTAAGATGATCTGTTGTATGGGATTGTCTTAGTTAACCGATGGGTGCTACAATTACTACTTTCGTATACCTTCAAAGGGAAAATCCTACTTAAGGAAGGCAAACGCCTTTAACCATGTCACCTGACTCAGGCTAGTCATTCTTGCTGGCCAACCAACTATTAGTACTACAGTCTCACAAAGAAGTTATACAAGGGCACCAAAAAATTAGTCTCTTCTCGTGCATGTCTAAACTTTAGAGACCGCTGGCTCCTATTTCTCCCAAGATACGATATACCTAGATGTTTAGGAACCTTCTAGAGTTTAGGGGAATAAATTATCAATCTGTGAAGTTATGACATTTAATAGTTTTCGTTTTTGGGAAACCTCCTATTCTTGGATATTTAGGCCCTATGTAGTGCCTTCATGTACTATTCTAATCAAGTGTTTCAATAGAGAAAACCTATGACGTTGTTTGGATTGTGAAAATGTTTCCTATTTGTGTTTTCTATTTTTGAGTTTTAATTATAAAACTACCATCATGTTTCCTGTTTCCAAAATTTTGTACAAGAAACATTAAAAACAACTTTTTCTGTTTCTTGTTTTCATTTTTTCGTTGTAAATTTTTTAAAATAGGAAATATGATGACAGTTCTATAATTAAAACTGAAAATAGTAAATAAAAACAAGAAATGTTTTCACAATTCAAACAGGGCCTAAAGTGCTTGTATTTGTATTTAGGGTTTTTTTGTGAACACTAACTAAATGGTGTTTCATACATTTTTTTTAAAATATCATAACCTGAATTATTTAATTAAATAGGCTGCTTAAAAACCTATAATTATCCTTTTTACCTTACAAGCCTAAGGCCATTGTTATTACCTTTCCCTCCCCCCTCAATTCCCATTTTTTTGAAAAAAAAAGTATTCCAATATTAGCCTTATGTACACCCTTTCTTCCTATTATGGTTTTCCAAAAAACAAAATGACTCTTCAAATCTCTCCTCGAACCTCTTAATGGTGATTTCGTTGTCTCTTTTGCCCCGCACCATTCCGAATGTTTATTTTCATCAGTGGTTAAACAAAATAATCGGTGATAATAGACATTTGGTTTTATTAATAGATAAAAATAGAATCGCAAGGCAATAAATATATATTTTAAAATAAAATACACATATCAGTACTGAAATGATTAACTATTAGAATTTAATCCTAATAAATAAAATAGTTTAAAAGCTTAATACTAAAACAAATTATCTAAAATAATTAATTCTAATTTTAAGAGTCAATTTTACATTTCAATTTACAAAAATTCATAATTCTTTATTCAACTTTTTCTTGATTGAATTTGTTTTTTCCTTTTTCCCTGTAGTCCAAACGAGGGAAAATTATGTTTGTGTGACTTGAATTGAAAACCGAGTATATGGTTGTGGGCATGTCATTCAAATTCAAATCAAATTCATGGGACCCGCCATATCTCCACCCTACCCTACACGCATCATTGTTAGAAACCGTTAACTCACCGTTAATACCTTGACTACCACAAGTAACAGAACACTTGTGGGTGGCAACTCCGTCAAGTGTCAACCTCCACCTTCTCTGCTTCTTCGTGTCCTATCCTCTATGTATTTCTCTCCCTTCTCCGCTCAGTTTCTCCCTCCTTCCGCATTTTCTCTCTCTTCATTTTTTAAAGGGAAACAATGCACACAAAGATTCTCTAGCTCTTTCCTTTTTTTTCCGTACATTTAACTATTACACGATTTTCGCCATTCCCTTTTAGGAAGTTGTTACCTTTGAGCACCGATTCCAATGAATAATAGGGTTTGAATCTTGCACATGATAAAGGAAGGTATGTTGTTTGGAAAAATTGGATTTTCATGGAGAAAACTTTAATGGGTAGTGTTGAATTTTTGTGATACTTTGCTTTTTTTTTTCACATAAAGTTCATTTTTTTATCTGGGTTTTGAAGGAAAAAAAATGTGGGGTAGGTGGTGGAGTGCTGGTGGTGGTAGTTTTGGATCTCTGAGGCAGAGGGTGTCTGCAATTGTCAATGTTAGTCACGGTTATGGGGAAAAGCTTCATCCTTTGGACCATAATTTGTTGGGTTTGAAGGGTGCCATTGCAGTGATGTGTGATGGAACAAAGGGTGGAAGAAGTGTGGCACCTTTATCTGTTGTGCTGAACCACATCAAGAGGGGTGTATCTTCTTCTTCTGGTGATGGTGGTTTTGGCAATGTTAAGGGAACCGAAGATTCTATTTCATTTTCTGAAGCAAAGAAGCTTATTAGATTGGTGAATGTGGAGTCCCTTAAAGTGAAGCTTGGAATGGAAGGGAAGGAAGTTATTTCATACTCTGAGCTTCTTGAAGCCTGTGAGAGCATGGGGATTGCAAGGAATCCTGAGGAGGCTGCAGCTTTTGCTAGGGTTCTTGATGAGGCTGGGGTAATTCTCCTCTTCAGGGATAAGGTGTATTTGCATCCTGATAAGGTGAGGTTTTCAACTGTTTTTATTGTGTATGGCTGGCTATCTTTTCATTGTTGCTTTTCTTTTCCTCCAGTTTGATTTGTTTATGTTTATGTTTGGCATAATAAGAACATAGTTTGTGTTTGTGGGGCTCACATGAAGCATGACCAGATCTAAGTCTATTTCAGTCTTACTCTTTCTTAGCATAGTTGCATGAGATGTCAATTATTGCTTCTTTTCCTGCTTTTTGGTGTGAGGGTCCTGTCTGGCCCTTGTGTTACACATCTCTTTTCAAACAGGGAAATATTGTATGGTTTTTGATTATATATGGGTTTGTGCAAAAAAGAGTTAGGGATGGGGTGTGACTTGTATAGCATCTATCTACCCTTTTGAATATTGGTGTTAGTCATGTAGGTGACTCATTTGTTGTGATTTGAGTTTGCTATGGCTAAACACCGTGGAGAATGGGTGTCATTCTATTTTGTTTTCATATCTGAATCTATTGATTAATGATTTACACTTGAGTTTTCTTCCTTATATGCTTTGTGCCCTTTCCACTTTTCATGGTACTGCATAGGTAGTAGAGCTGATCAAGCCTTGATGCAGGTAAAGTTTTGTTTTGTTTTTTTTTTTCTGAACTAGTAAGGAGAACAAGGTGAATTGGAAATTATAAGAGCTTCAATTTCAAGACTTCTATAGCTCCAAATTACTTCATTGCAACTTCTCAATGTCTGATATCACCGTTTTAGACTCATTGACATATTTGTCATGATAAATATATCTGTTTGTCTTGACACTAATGAAAATACAATTCTTATAAACTGTCATTCTTCCTTGGGTGCCAACCTCAGCTTTTCTATCTACTAACCACATACATTACTAGATTCTGCTTATTTGGTTGCAGAATATCAACATTACTTAAATTCTGTTTTTCTTCAAGGTAGTAGTTTTCACAGCTGTTATTTATCACCACCAGTTTCTTTCATTTGAATAGAATATTGAGATTGAGGGGATGGCATACATTGCTTTTATGTAGACCTTGTAATGGATTCTACAAGTACAAGTATGCAATATTTTAATTGTCTTTTATGTGTTGGTTATGCAAAAGGTTCCCAGATAGTTGTATTGAAGTCTGCACTTTTCTTGCCCTTTGTTAAAAAAATCCAAAGAATATTTGCCAGTAGTCTGTCTAGAATATTCATTTAAATTTTGGAGAACTTGACTCGTTTGAGGTTGAAGCATGCATCGAGACATGATCAGAAGTTGTGTTCTTGAAAGCCTCCACTGTCGTTAAGTATAGCTAATTATCCATGTTTCTAGTGCACTGTCTGACAGACATGGCATATTGCGCTCATGCCTCATCCTACACCTACTCTGGCTACCATGGTTCAAATTAAGTCCACCAAGAACTTGGAGGTTTGGTTGTAGAAAAACAAATATATGTGTCTGCTTCAATTTTTGGAAGTGTTAAATTCTTAATGGTGTGTTCAGTTTAGTATTCTACCATTTATTTGCTTGGTTTCTGCCTAGTCTAGTTCAAACATCTGTTGTGTTGGGTCTTACTTGGCAGTATGCTTGTTTGGATGATATTATCTACCAATTTTGGATAACAGAAGCAACACTCTACCCAAGGATTGAATGTATTAGTTTGGGGCAATATGGGAGGGAAGGAAGGCCAGGACATGAATATCCTTGGGAGGAGCTTTACTTCTGTTATCCAGCACTGATTTGTATCTTCCTCTCTGATCTGGTATCCAAATTATAGGCATACAGAAATAGAGGACTTCTGTTAATAAACATTCTAATCATGTTCTATTAGAAGCCTATTAAGCTACTTTAGGGGCTGTTTTGTTTGATAAAACATTTTTTGTTTTCATTTCATTGTTTCCTTTACAAAACTTTTGAAAACAAAATGAATTATGAGGTGACAGTTTTATAATTAAAAGTAAAAATAAAAAATAAAAACAGAAAACATTTTCTCAAACCAAACAACTAGTTTTTAGAACAGCGCTGTCTGTGGCAAAAATAAATTACCTGGTTCTGGTGTTATTGGAAAAGCACTGCAGAATCCTCACTTGTGTTTGATAAATCAGATTAGTTTACAGTGAATGGCCTGAAGGCTTTTATTTTACTTATCTTCTCTCCCATATTTCCCAATCAACATTTTGTTGCTGATATGAAGTCATAAACAGTTTTTTTTTCTTTCTAAAAATGCTTTCTAGAGCTAGAGAAAGTAAAATGCAATTCAATTGTCAGTTTTAATAATGTGGGTATGTTTCTAAATTCACTGATCATGTTTCTGTTGGATGGCAATCTCCATGTGGTTAGGTGGTGGATCTGGTCCGGAGAGCTGTTCCATTGGCATTGACTTCTGAGAATGATCCTATGAGGGAGGAATTAAGGAAACTGCAGGAGCAGAAGGAGGAAATTGATTTGTTGGCACATAAGCAGGTGCGACGCATCCTCTGGTCCGGACTAGGACTTGGTGTAGTTACTGTCGGGTTCTTCTTCCGGCTAACATTCTGGGAATTTTCATGGGATGTAATGGAACCAATTGCATTTTTTACCACAACCACTGGGTTAGTCATAGGCTATGCCTACTTTCTATTCACTTCAAGAGACCCCACATACCAAGACTTAATGAAGAGGCTCTTTCTTTCAAGGCAGAGGAAGTTATTTAAGAAGCATAGTTTTGACATTGAGAGATTCAAGGAGCTCCAGTGCAAGTGCAAAACACCTTTACATGCTAACACTGTTTTAAAAAATCGCATAGGGGTGGAACTGGATCTTGAAGATGCTTTGCATAGAGATTAACATTTTCAGGTGGATTTACCGTACAACTTTTCTTTCGAATATATTGCAGTTAACCTTGTTTCCCCCTGTTTTAATTTTGGTGGGGAGAAGATTTAGCTAACTATAGTTTTGGCTTCTTTGATACTATCTTCCTCATACATACTTTATTTTGTCCTGTTTCCACACCTTCAACTGTTGGTATAATGCATTTCAACTGTTGATACAAAATTCGTATGTATCTATGAAAATGGTATACAACCCGCAAGTTTTAAAATTATTTTAATATGTCTCATGGTTAAATTTATTGCATAAATTATTTGAAAATAATTTCTTAAAACAAACATTTAATTAAATCAATTTAAATATAAGCAAAAGAACTATTTTTGTCTAACTCATTAAATACAAAAGTATTTATAAAATGCTCTTATTTAATGTGTACTTTAATTTTTAATAGAGAGACTAAATACTTCAATGAAGGGTATTATAATAAAAACTTAAATTTTTATAGATGAAATTAATGACATGAAAATAAGGTTAACTATTTTTCTAAAAGGTGTGGAGTGGTTTTTTTTCCTTATATTTAAGGATATAGGATAGAGGTAGTGAGTAATAGAAGTTGAGCTTCAATTATTAATTAGAAAATAACATTAAAGGTATAGCTTTCTATACCAAAATTATATATGTAAAATTAAAATTGATCACCTAACACCTTAGAAACAATAGGCAATGACTTGTGTGAAACTATGAGTGCGGTTTTAATTTGTGCAAATCTAGTAAAAAGGTCACATATTATGGAAACATTGTTTATAACGTGTGCAGTCCAAAAAAGTTCCGAGGGATCAACTTTTATTATCCTTTGAAATAAAATATCGGTAAAAAGAAAATAGATAAGTCATGAAGGAGAAAAATCAAGGTTTTAATCTAAATTTTGATACTTTGTTTATGTCATACACTAACACTAAATTGAGGTTGAGTTAATAGGAAAAAATAATTCATTAGTTTAATATAAATTTAATTGTCTCAATGGTGTATATAATTAATATTAACATTTAGATTTTTTTTATTTTCATAATTAGTTATCAAACAGACACTCATTATGAGGATTAGCAATTGGATATATGATAGTGCTAATATTTTAAAATATGAAATTAAATTTATCGAATAAAAGAATATGTTATTGTTGTAGTTACGGAAAATTTTATATATTATATTTGAATTTAAATTTATCAAATAAAATATTGTATTATATGAGTTAATAGCTACATGAATACTATCAATAATCTAAAATCTTTATATATCCTCAACGGGGGTTAGTACAAATGGTAAACAGGTTTTTTGGTATTAATTAAGAGAGATCTGGGGGGGGGGGGAATCTCCGTTGGGAATCTCACCTACCATATTTAGGTACGCGATATAGGTAATTGATTGGTAAAAAGAGTACAATTGATTACTGAGAAATTATAGGTCTGGTACTCGATTATCAGGTATTTCATATGCAAACAAAGATTTTGCAATCAGTTATTTCATGTAAAATTTATCAAGAAACATAGTGTAACCTAATGATTCAGAGAACAGACTTAAAATGGGGGGAGGGGTTAAATAAGTTTGTTCACTTTTTCAAACTAAAAGGTGATATTTAAGCAAAAATGCGTTAAGCACAACAGACCAGACTTTTGCGAGATAGACAACATGATTCTTTGATTGAATGAGCGTTATTTACTATACTTTTACTATCAAAGATATTAACGATAATGCATCAGACTTTTGATAGTTAAAGAGTTAGAGAGAAAGAGATATCACACAAGCGATTTTATACTGGTTCACCTCTAACACGGAGACTATATCCAATACTTTCAAATCTGAAGGATTTCCACTATGTAAAAATCATTTACATCAGATGTTGAGTATTATTGACTTCGACCACTCCTGGCTTAAGCACAACCATGCTTTTCAGTATTCTTGATTCCAGCCACTCCTGGCTTGAGCACAACTCATGCTGAGGGAGAGACTGTCAATTATATGACCATTGAGAGAGTTGTTGTACAAGGGACAAAAGCCTTTCTTATTGGAATTACACAAAGGGCAAGAGCTTTTGCTGTTAGAGAGAGACATTCTGTGCAAGCAATATAGATTTGAGAGCTTTGAGATGTGTGCAATCGTAGGTTAAATAGAGATAGCATAAGTTTCGCAAAGAGGGAAAGCTTTGATTCAAGGAATCTCTGAATGCGTATGATAGAGGTGAAGCTTAGATGCTTTTTAGATTAGATCAGAATCCACCCCGTTTAGTCAATCTTCCTTTCGAGAATCTTTTCTTTAAGCTTTGATGAAGATGACTTGTGACCATTGATGCTTCATGTATCATACCACCTCTGAAATGATTCAGGATGAGGAGAAAGGATTTGATGCTTTCATATATTCTGAAGCTTGAATAAGGTTTTCAGGTCTGGGTCTGGTGAGTTATTCTGATGCAAGAGAATATCTTTTGAAGTGAATTACCAGACCTTTGATTCTTCTTTTGTCATAGAATGTAGAGTCCATGTTGTGATTAAGCCTTTCAGACTTTTGATCCATAGGCTCCCCCTTTCTTTTGTAGCTTAAGCCTTATGTTTCCTAAAACACTTAAACACTCACATCAAACAATAACACATGGCTTTATTTAAGTTAGAATACATAATGTTAGTTATCAACAAATCTCATGGAATCTGCTTTATTAAAAATGGTTTCAACTTCGACCAGACTTTTCTTCAACATAACCCATATACCAATCATCCTAACTTCTTTCAGTATCCATTCAATACAACACTAGCATTATGCCTAACACATTAAACCACTTATTCCATTCACAGTTTCAATATATACACAAATGCATTCCAATATCTCATCCAAATCCATTTAATTCAAAAACCAAGCTTCTCAATCCAATAATTCCACATACAATTATGTTCAAATTACCAATACCACAACCTAAACAAATCATCATTTTCCTCTTTTCATCATAAGCATACACCCACCTTAATTCCTCTAACCATACCAATGGTATAACCCTACCTATACTAACTAATTTTTCCTAACCCCCACACAATGTACCAAAAATAATTCCTACTAACATCAATCAAACCTCAATTTCTAACTTTCATACACCAAGATCACCAATTTACCAATTCACCTTAAAACCTAGAATCTTTTAGAAAGAAGATAAAATTACCTTGAACTCTTGATGCTTCTCACACTTAGATTTTGAAAGAATCAAGATAGATGCTCCCCCTTGAACCCGTGCATGATGGAGAAAGTGATGAAAGAGTGAAGACTCTCTTTTGACCTTGGGGGTAAAGGTGGTGGTGAAAATGAGAGAAGGGAAACCACCCACTTAAGAAGGAACAATGAGAAAAAAATGTTTGATTGAGAGAGTAAGGGTGAGAAATAGAGAAAGAGGAACGATATTAGGAGGTGAATTGAGAAAGAAGATGAAACTTGCTTGTGAAGGCGGTGAATTTCAATAATGGGAATGAATAAAGAGAGTGAGGGTAAGTGTTACTTTGTTTGGTATGTGGTTATGATGGAGCAAGGTATATGGTAATTAGAGTGAGGTGCACTATCTTGAAAAGATTTATAAATAGGTCCCTATATAAACAGATATTTAAAAACACCAAAACATTAAAAACATAAACAAAAGGGAAGTTACAATGTTAGAAATATGTACTAGGAGCCTATATAGGACACACCACTTTAAATAAGGCATTTATGTTAAATAGTTTAACAACCTTTATTAGTCCCTGCAATAATAGGTCAATATAAGAACTATTCCTAAATTTTCCTTATTCAAGTATTTATATAGGGACATATAAATACGTTAAGACAAGTGTGCGAGTGTGCTGATGATCTAATCTCATAAATCATAGATATGGATGATATCAAGTCTTCGTATGGGTACACATTAAGAGTGGCAGAAAAATATTAATAATTGTCCTCAAATTAATGTTAGATCTTCAGAAATCATTATTAATTTATATGAATGTAATTTTAAATAATTAGATATTTTGAAATTAAGTAAAATTATTTGATTGGTGGATTATTAAAATTTAGATAAAGTTTAAATGAGTGGTGGTAAATTTAAAGTTACTGAAGGGTTAAAAGGTAAGTTTTAATTTAAGTTTTAAAAGAAAATAGAAAAGAAAAGGGTAAATTACTAGTATGCCCATAATGAAATAAAAACAAAAGCAATTCCTTCTTCTTCTCCATTTCATTTCACGCGTGTTTAGGGTTCTCCAGACTAAGACGTCATCTTGACTGTTCTGGAAGGTCAATTGGTATCACAGGTCAACATCCGGACTATAAAAATACTATGCTAGGAATTCTTCCTTCACCGATTATCCGAGGTAGCACCTAAAACACCGGACACATGATCCGTTCTCATTCTTCCGTTACATATAACCGTTTGCCTAACGCAACGATAGAATAAGTGGTTTCACTACTTATCACGATTGATACCTTGCACAGCGGAAGATGTCTATGTCACCCGTCGAAAGGTGTAAAGTACAGCTACAGGAGAGATATACGGAAAAGGTGGATCTTCCCCCATCCCTGTGTCAGAATCGTACACTGATCATTGACCTACCCTCGATCGTACACTGAGCATCAAACTACTTTGATTGATACGCTACACACGACATCAGAGCCTCCTGGCCCACTTGCACCCAACGATTCATTTTTCACGTTTAACTATAAATAGCATATTCTCATACACATGCAAGGTTACGTTGTTCTTACTCTTATCATACTATTGCATTGCTTAAGTGTTCTTTGAGTTCTCATTCACTCCACTAACTTGAGCGTCAGAGAATCTTCGCAGGTGACACCACCTTTCGCCCCTGTCAACGCGAAACTCTGGTGTGAAGGATCTCCAAGACAACAAGACCGGTCTCTCCCACTGAGAGGTCGGATTATAATACCGGATACCCACTGTACCAGTGAACAAACACTCAAACCACTAAATTTTATGGCTGGTTCCCACACCGGATCATAGACCCCGGTTTAGACCAGTTCATTGGCACGCCCAGTGGGACCCGATAGAGTTATTCCCACTTTTCGCAGAAGTTTGAAAGTTAGCCATGGAGGGAGATGGATATGATTTCGTCGATGGTCATGTAGAGGATGCGACCCATCATCATACTAGCAGGAGACTTGTTTTCGAATCTTTTGGAACCAACTCGAGGAGGATGATACCTGTCGCAGCCTCAGATCCTCGAGATGAAGTGATAAGGCAACTCAGGGAGGAGTTAATGGAGTTGAGAAAAGAGAAGAGGGTGACAGACAGTAAAGCAACGTCTCATGCTGAAGAGACTCACCACACATCTGGGAGAGAGAAATCCACCATTCTCCAATATTCGAAGATTCCCACCTATGAGGAGCGAGAACAAACTCAAGACTCTGGAGATAGAGTCAGTGGAAGAAGGAAGGAGCAGACGGTGATGACCTCTGGGACGTATAGACTCAACGTTCCTTTCTCGAGGAGGCTCATGAGTGTGCCTATCCCCAAGCATCTGCAAACAACTCAACCACTTTCAATCAAAAAGTATAATGGAGAGACGGATCCCACTAAGCATCTTGATGCTTACGTGTACGAGGCCATGTATCTGGGAGCAGATAAAGATGTAATGTACAGAATGTTCCCATGAACACTCATAGAGGAGGACCTCGGTTGGTTCAAGAGTTTACCTTCAGGTTCGATAAACTCCTGGGAGGAAATGGCAGCTGCCATTTCGTCTTTTCTAGAGATATTCCCAAGACTTCTCATACCTTAGCCCAGATCAGGCAAGGGGAGAATGAAACTCTTAAAGAGTTCTTGAAGCGGTTCTACAAGGAGGCAGCCATGGTGTCTAATCCTACCTAGGCCATTCAGCTCCATATTGTTGTCGAGGCTTTGCAACCTGGATTAGCCTTTGCCTTGTCCCTGGCAAAGAGTCCTCTGACAATGTTTGAGGAGTTTCGGAGGAAAGCCTTGAAGTATGTAGGCATAGAGATGCATTTGGAGGCCACAACAGCTAGACTGAAGCCATCAATGCCATCCCCTCAACCACGGAGAGATAAGGAAAGGTTGAGGCCAGAGAAACATGTCCAGCGAGATGATTTCATGAGCCCTCGACCTCAGCAGCGGGGCAGGCGTGTAGCCTCTTTCAGCAACTATTCCCCGCTGAACTCCAGGTATTCTTAGATTTTGAGGGAGGTTGGATGGCCCACGCTCAGTGTATATGGGAAAAGGAAGCCTGCCCCAATGAAAAGGCCTGGTAATTCTAAAAAATATTATGCTTTCCACGAACAGGTCGGTCATACCACGGATGAAAAGGCGTTGAAGAATGCGGTGGAGACCTTCATCAGGGAAGGAAAATTGAAACAATACTTATTTAAGGAGAAGTCCTTGGATGAACCAGACCGGATGGAGAAGAGAGGAAGAGATCATGATGACGAGGGCGATAACAGTCGTAATCCGGTCAGGAGATTCTCAACTGCTGAGAAACAAAAAAGAGTTGTGATCAGTGAGGGTGCTCAGCAGGACGGTATGCCTCAGCAGCAGAGGCAAGGCCGGCATGAGGTAATTGATATGATCGTTGGAGGGTTTGTTGGCGGAGGAGCGTCAATCACAGCTCGTAAAAATCATCACTGAATGATTCTGGCTGTACAAGGGAAGCCTAGAGATAACCTTCCTTTCAGGGACGACATGGAAGCACCGGTGGTGTCATTTATAGACGATGATTTTGGCCCAACCATCCCAGGAGGTGATGATGCAGTGGTCATTATCACTGTGATAGCTAACAAGGACGTAAAGAGAATCCTCGTTGACCAGGGAAGTTCCTGTGATGTTATTTTTTATAATTGCTTCAAAAGAATGGGTTTTAATGATGCAGATTTACAGCCTTATACGCAAGAACTCACAGCCTTCAACGGAGCAAAGCAGCCCACCAAGGGGTATCTTGACACCCTTGTGTCATTTGAAGATGAACCTGGAGCAAGAACGTGAAGTCCAAAATTTTGGTGATCGATGTGGAGTCGCCTTACAACGGTATCATAGGCCGTCCTACTTTGAACGCAATGGAAGCAATTGTGTCCACTCCACACCTCCTTATCAAGTTCATTGATAAGGACAACGACGTATCTTCGCTCCAAGGTGACCAAGAAATGGCCAAGTACTGCTACAACCTGAGTCTAAATATGGTGAAGCTGGAGACTTTTAATAAGAAGAGAAAGTTGAATGACGGAGGAACAACGACTGGGTCTGTCAGTTTGATTGATCTTGATCCCAGAGCGGAGTTGAAGATCGACCCATTCAACCCCTCAAAGCCCACACTGGATGAAGGTTCCAGGGACGTCATTTTAGGAGATTCCCCAGAGAAGGTCACTCTATCAATGATAATCTAGAGTCGATTATGGAGCAGCGTCTGTTAGCACTCCTCCAAGAATTCAAAGACCTTTTTGCATGGACTGCTACAGATATGCCTGGGATGGATCCTAATTTCTGTTGTCATAAGTTATCCTTCTATCCAGAGACGAGGCCGGTTGCCCAAAAAAAAAAGGAGATTGGGGCCAGAGAAGCAGAGGGCAGCATGTGAACAGACAGAGGAGCTGCTTAAACCTGGATTTATCAGAGAGATTCGCTATTCCTCTTGGCTTTCTAATGTGGTGATGGTTCAGAAGGCCAATGGCAAGTGGAGAATGTGTATTGATTATGTAGACCTCAACCGCTGCTGCCCAAAGGACCCATATCCTCTCCCAAATATTGATCGTATAGTGGATGATTCCTCTAGTTATCAGTACCTAAGTTTCATGTATGCATATTCGGGGTACAACCAGATTCCGATGTGGGAGGAGGATCAAGAGAAGACTGCTTTCGTCAATGACCGTGGTGTTTTTTGTTACACCGTCATGCCTTTCGGTTTGAAGAACGCCAGGGCCACATACCAACGTATGATTAACAAAGTGTTCAAAGGCATGCACACCAAGCTGGTGGAGGTGTACATCGACGATATCATTGCCAAGACCCCTGCTGGGGGAGATCACATTGAAGATTTGTGCCAGGTATTTACACGATCGAGGCAATATAACATGAGGCTAAACCCATTGAAATGTACTTTTGCTGTCCCAGCTGGGAAATTTCTGGGTTTCATGTTAACTCAATGGGGCATTGAGGCAAACCCTGGGAAATGCCAAGCAATACTAGGCATGCAGAGTCTGAAGAGCTTGAGGGAAGTGCAATCTCTGAATGGAAAAGTGGCAGCACTGGCTCGATTCATGCCTAAGATGGCGTATAGATCCCTTCTCCTGTATAAAGTTTTGAAAAAATCTAAGAAATTCGAATGGGGATAAGAGCAAGAGTAGGTATTCCAGGAGCTCAAGGAGGTGTTGTCGAGTCCCCCGATCTTAGTGAAGCCAGACCCTGATGAGACCCTCATTTTGTATTTGGCTATTTCAGATGAAGCTTTGGGAGTAGCATTGGTCAAGGAAACCCCAGAGGGGCAGAGGCCAGTATATTTCACCAGCAAGACGCTACAAGGAGCAGAGGGTTGATACCAGAAGATTGAGAAGGCCACTCTGGCAATTGTTTGGGCTTCATGACGGTTAAGGCCGTACTTCCACACGCACCCAATTTTGGTGAGAACGAATTTGCCACTCCATTCCGTTCTACGCAAGCAGGACCTCGCGGGGAGGATGATTAAGTGGTCTATTGAACTTTCTGAGTTTGAAGTTTCCTATGAACCTCGAGGAGCTATCAAAGCCCAAGTCTTAGCTGATTTTATCATGGAGATGACGGGGGTAGACCCATCCATACTTCGTGCTCACTGGACCGTCTATGTAGATGGGTCATCAAATAGTAAAGGATATGGAGCTGGCGTCGTCGTGAAGAGTGATGATGGTGTGCATTTGGAAATCTCTCTTCGATTTAATTTTAAAACTTCCAATAACCAGGCTAAATACGAAGCATGTCTAGCTGGACTCCGAGCCGCGATTGACATCGGAGCAACAGAAGTGACTATCTGTAGTGACTCACAGCTGGTGATATCGTAGATTCAAGGTGAGTATCAGGTCCGTGAGCCTCAACTTCAGCTATACCTGAATTGTATGAATGAGATAAAAGGGAGATTCTCTGTGTTGGAGTTTAAGCATATACCGAGGGAAGAAAACACTAGGGCAGACATTCTCTCGAGGGTTGCGAGCACGAAGCAACCCGAAAGCACAACTACCGTGGTGTAAAGCACTTTGTCATCGCCCAGTATCCCTTTGGCCCCATCTTTGAATGCAATATCGTATCGAGCCTTTGATGAGAACTCATGGGTGGTTCCTTATATACGATATTTCATGGATGGACAGCTGCCCACTGATGACCTGGAGAGAAAGAAATTGAAGAGGGAGTTACCTTACTTCACACTGATTGATGGCATGCTCTTGCGAAGAGGATTTTTTGTACCCTACCTTAGGTGCTTGAACGAGAACGAGGTACGAGGCATGCTGGAAGAAGTGCATGAGGGGCAATGTGGGAACCACTCTGGAGGAAGAAGTTTGATGAGGAAGGTCCTCAGAGCTGGTTACTGGTGGCCTACAATGAAGAAGGACTCCATTGAGTTTGTAAAGAAGTGTGATCCATGTCAGAGATTTTCCAATCTTCATCACACACCGGCCCATGAACTTTCTTCATCAGCCGTGCCATGGCCTTTCCATAAGTGGGGCCTCGATATCCTGGATCCATTCCCAACAGCACCCGGAGGTATCAAGTATTTGATAGTTGGGGTGGATTATTTTACCAAGTGGATCGAAGCAGAACTTGTGATGCACATTACATCAGCTCGGACATGACGTTTCGTGTACGAGAATATTATAGCATGTTACGGAGTGCCAGGATGGATTGTCACAGATAACGACACTCAGTTTACTGACAAGAAGTTCACAGAGTTGCTTAAAGGATTGGGGATAGTCCAAATCTTCTCATCTGTTAAATACCCTCAGACGAATGGCCAAGCTCAGGTAGCCAATAGAGAAGTGCTGAAGGGACTTAAGAAGCGCCTTGGTGAAGCAAAGGGTGGATGGA
Organism: Clitoria ternatea; assembly: GCA_037962975.1. Taxonomy (NCBI): domain Eukaryota; kingdom Viridiplantae; phylum Streptophyta; class Magnoliopsida; order Fabales; family Fabaceae; genus Clitoria; species Clitoria ternatea. The sequence goes on from CM075671.1 coordinate 169,765,324, forward strand.
CGGATCAACTATGTCACGTTTTGTGGGTATACTATGCAACACCCCATTCTTCTACTAATGAGTCTCCATATCGTCTTACTTACGGGGTCGAGGCGATGATTCCAGTGGAGCTCTAGACCAAATCGACAAGGGTGGAATATTTTTTTGAGGAGAATAATAGTGCCAATCTGGCGTCAGAGCTAGATGCTCTTCAGGAGCTAAGAGAAGAGGCCTTTGTTAGGGATCAGGCGATAAAAGTGAAGGCCGCCCTTCGATACAAAAAGCGCGTTCAACATAGAGCATTTAACACAGGAGAGCTCGTTTTGAGAAAGGCGAGTGTGGGGAATAAGTTCACTCACCAAGGAAAGTTAGCACCGACGTGGGAAGGCCCATACAGAGTATCCAAGGTGACTGGCAAATGATCATACCGCTTAGAAGAGCTCGGTGGCACACCGATCCACAACAAGTAGAACACTCAAAATTTATGTATTTATTATAGCTAGTTGGTAAGATGGCATGTACTCTTTTTCCTTACTTGAGCTTTTTCCCAATGGGTTTTTCTCAAGAAGGTTTTAACGAGGCATGACCCCAGCTACGCTTTCTTTGTAATCCTTATTCAATTTATTGAGAATGCCATTCATGAACATGATGTCTTCACGCTCTCTTTCTATGTCATGATTTATAGCTTTACACCATCGTACATGAAAGCCCTCAGGACGGATGATCCCAATCACCTATTCTATGAGTGGTGATGTGACTCCTCGAGTGGAATAATGGGTTATAGGATCAAACCTTTTTCAAGGTTGTACCGAACCCCATTCGAAGTCTCGGATTGTAGGATTAAACTGAACTCTGAGTACGGTTAGTAGGTTTAGCTAAACACCATTGAAGACCTGAGTTGTAGGATTGAACCGAACCTCAGGAAATGGGTTGTAGGATTAAACCTTTTTCAAGGTTGTACCAAACCCCACTTGAAGGCTCAGATTGTAGGATTAAACTGAACTCCGAGTACAACTAGTAGGTTTGGCTGAACGTTGGTGAAGACTCAACCATCATCCTTATGATTGAGATTGAGATCGTAGAGATCGGATAGAATTTTTCATCCCCAAAGGAGTTAAGGGTAGCACCTTATAATAGACATTTACATCCCAATATACTCATACTTGGGGATGGTATTTGTATGAACAATTCTCTGTTCTATAACTTATCTATTTCAAGCTCGATCCAATTATACAGAACGGTCTAGCGAATGTTGTGAAGGTAAAATCGTAACATATATGCCTAAGTTATGTTATAGCAATACATTTCTCGTAAATGTTAAAGACAAAACTCAAGGAAAATTTCTTTTATTCATGAGAAAAATCTACATAAGTTTGAATGAAACTGGAGTTGATCCTAGCACACAGCAGAAACGAATAAAAGAAAAACTAAGGTACAGATGCCTGAACCTCCGCCGTGGGAACCTCCTTTTCTCTGCCCTCTTCCTCCCGCTCTTGGGCCCCTTCACCTCCGGGCTCCCCATCTTTTGGAATGTTATCTGGAGTAGTACTTTCAGGGCCCAGAGTGACTAGTGCAGGCTCCATGCTTTGACCTTCAGGGAGAGGAGGTAATTCATAGAGAGAATCGGAAGGATCCTCATGCGTACCATCACTCTTAACCTCAACCAGCTTTCCTCCGTGAAACTTATAGAACGAATCAAGCCCATATAAATTGAGTTTCACGTCGGGGTTACGATAAAAGACCTGGCAAAGAGCTAGACCAAAGGACTCAAAGGTTACTTTTTTACATATTCCCAGAGCCTTGGCCGCCTTGGCCTTGGAAGCAGCCATCCTTTTTCGAAGCTGGGCGTTTTCCTCCTCCATCGAGCCAGCAGAGGCACTCCCCTTCTTCAGTTCTTTAATTTGGGCCAGCAACTCCTTCTCCCTGGCCTCCTACTCCCCCGTGCTCTTGCTATGACCGGCCTCCGCTGCTGCAAGATCTTCGCTCAGCTTGACAGACTTCTTTTTCTCAAGCTGTAGCTCTTCTTGCATTGAATTGATTTATTTTGTTGCTGGAGTTCAGAGACTTGCCGCTCCAAAGACTTGTTCGTCATGTGAAGATGACTTATTTTGGTAACTTGCTTCTGCGCTAACTCCTTAGCCTTCTCCAATTCTGTCTCAACTCCCCTTGCAGTTTCTCTTTGTTTAGCTGCCCAGACTTCCTTCACAACGATGTCAGCTTCAAGTTTTTCAACTTGTTCTATGTAATCCGCTGTCTCGCCTAGGGAGTCCAATAGGCCTAAAAATTTGTCTAACTGCCAGCGGCCAGCCTTGCAGGCACTTCTTACCTCAGCGGCCTCAAGTGAGGGTCGGAGGCAGTATCTTGGTTGGGGGAGCGTTGGAGGCATGGAGCCTTGATACCAGAGGAAGGGAGAAAGGAAGGACTCCTTTGGAGGGGAGCTGATGATGGGAACTTCATCTTCTGACCTCGCCCCTAAGTCAGTGTTGGAAGGAAGAGTAGGAAAAGATTCGACCAGTTTTTTCCCTTTATCATTCTTCATACCAGTCTCCTCCAAGGTCCTCTGCCGCTTCTTGGGGGACCCATCAGTGGAAGGCTTCTTCTTATCTGCAGCCTTGACCAAGACTCTCCTTCTTTTCTTCTCAAGGACGGGTTACTCTTGCTGTGGAGCCTCCTCTTTACCACCCTGTTCTTCGTTCAGAGGCACCTTATCTCCCACAACGGAGGTCAATGGAATTATTGGAGCTTCAGCCTTGAAGGAGTTCCTCTTGGCTTGGATATTATTCTCATCAGAAGAAGAGTCATCATCAGCCAACATAGACTTCAAGGAAAACGTATCGGCGGAAACTTCTTCGATTTGTTCTGCAAAAAGAAGAAAAGAAAACATAAATACAGAGGTCGAAATGGGAAATATAATATAAAATAGACATAAAGGTGATAGAACGGATATTTACTAAGATATTCATCCCTAACAGCGGCACTCCCAAGGAGGTGCTTGTAGGAAAATCCTTTAAGGGCCACTGAGCACGACCGCATGGCGCTTAACACCTCCACAGAGTGTGGGGAAAGTTTTCCCTCTTTAGTGTAATAAGCACGGCTTATTAGTAGGAAATGCTCGTGCATCCAACTAGTGTGGAACTTCGAAATCCCCTCTTTATTAAGCCAGAAGACCGACTTATTACTCTGCACCCGAATCCACGTGTAGTACTGCTTGAACGAATGGCCATCAATCTTCGCGGATTCGGTAAAGGACTTGAAGTTTACTATCCTCGAGTCATATTGGAGCGTAATGAACCCAAGGCCGCCTTTCTTATTCGCACGACGGACCACTTGGAAATAGTAAAAGAGTTTTGCCACAATGGGTTTAAAGTTGAAGTGCTCCCCAAGAACTTCCAGAGCACGCACCAGACCCCAACCATTTGGATGTAGCTGCGTGGGGGTACAATCCAGGAAGCGGAGGACGGCCATCTGGAACTCCGTTAAGGGGAAGCACACCCCCAGATTCTAAAAAACAAAGTCATACATTTACACCGACCTCTCATCTGGGACCAGATGGCATACTCTCTCCATCGGCCGAGGTGCGAGAATAAGGAAACGCCCCTTGTATCTTTCCTTAGAGTAGACTTGGAAGCACGGCTTCACTGGGCCCCCATCTTCCCTGGCGTGATGTGAGGCTATTTCTTTAAACTCCTCTTCAACCTAGCAATATGGGTGCTCCTTGTTCAGCCTCTCCTAGTTCAGCCGGTGTGCAACAATGTTAACACACCCTTCAGCAGTTTGGAGAATCAGTGTTTTCCCAGATCCTAGAATCTCCATAGCACCAGATGCGTGTTGAAAAGCCTCTGTGCTGTGATAAAAGGCAACATCGTCAGAGAGGTACCCTTCCGTACTCGATCCACTGTTAGAGCGACTGGTAGCCCTCAAGCTGAAGGAATCCTCAGGGAGGTACCGAACCACTGGCAATCGTGAGGAGAAAGTTCCAGCCCTTTCTGAGCGATGAGACCCGGCCACAGGAAGATTCATAGGAATCCTCCCACCATAGTGGCCTGAGGGGGCACGAGAACTCTGTCTCCCCCTATTCGAGGTACCAGCGCTGTTCTGCCTAGGGCGCATGGTTCTGGTTTAAAGAAACTTAAAGAAACATAAGTTTAAAGAGGAAAGAGAAGTGAGGTTACCTAAGGAGGAGTTAAGGTTGGAAGAGGATGAGAACTTCATAAAAATGGCAGCGACGGTTCCTTCAAAATTTCTGCAGAGTTTCACTAAGCTTGAAGGCAAATGTGATTTCTGAAATTTGCTAAGTCACCCTTTTATAGGTGACGAAGGGGTTCAATGATCACCCAAGAGTTGTGTCGTATGTCTCCAAACGTAACCTTTCAAAGTTAAAATGACTCCACCGTTTCATACTCAAACACGTGAAAAGCATGACGATTCGCAAAAAGTTCATTCGAAATGGTCCCAAAATCCAGAATTCTAGGCCCAAAACATCCTCAGCGAGGGTTACCAAATCTGAGGCAATAATGACTCGATCATGTGCCAAAAGCATTTATTGTCCGATCATTCAGAAGCATTAATACGATCCAGCAGTCACTCGAATACCAAGAGTTACGAGTTCCAAAAACTCTTGGGATTCCCCTCATTACAAATCTTTATCCAAATCCATTGCAGGAATGTTATAAGAGCGGTTCTTTCGCTCATAGAATAGACCAACAGGCGGAATATTGGTACGGAACTTGTACGTATTTTAACAAGAACTTTTGTATACAACACTGGTATCCAGACCTTTTGCAGACAACATAGCTTATATGAGCAACTTGATAGTCCCTCACACAAGCTAGGGGACAGATGATCTGGTCTAGATACCAGCCTCCAGACTAAGACATCATCTTGACTGTTCTGGAAGGTCAATCGGTATCACAGGTCAACATCCGGACTATAAAAATACTATGCTAGGAATTCTTCCTTCACTAGTTATCCGAGGTAGCACCTAAAACATCAGACACATGATCCGTTCTTATTCTTCCGTTACATATAACCGTTTGCCTAACGCAACGATAGGATAAGTGGTTTCACTACTTATCACGATTGATACCCTGCACAACGGAAGATGTCTATGTCACCCATCGAAAGGTGCAAAGTACACTACAGGAGAGATATACGGAAAATATGGATCTTCCCCCATTCCTGTGTCTGAATCGTACACTGATCATTGACCTACCCTCGATCATACACTGAGCATCAAACTACTCTGATTGATACGCTACACACGATATCAGAGCCTCCTGGCCCACTTGCACCCAACGATTCATTTTCCACATTCAACTATAAATAGCATATTCTCATACACATGCAAGGTTACGTTGTTCTTACTCTTATCATACTATTGCATTGCTTAAGTGTTCTTTAAGTTCTCATTTACTCCACTAACTTAAGCGTCAGAGAATCTTCGCAGGTGACACCACCTTTCGCCCCTGTCAATGCAAAACTCTGGTGTGAAGGATCTCCAGGACAACAAGACCAGTCTCTCCCGCTGAGAGGTCAGATTATAATACTGGATACCCACTATACCGGTGTACAAACACTCAAATCACCAACTTTTGTGGTTGGTTTCCACACCGGATCATAGACCCCAGTTCAGACCAGTTCAAAAGGGTTAAAAGGTAAGTTTTAATTTATGTTTTAAAAGAAAATAGAAAAGAAAAGGGTAAATTACCAGTATGCCCTTAATGAAATAAAAACAAAAGTAATTCCTTCTTCTTCTCCATTTCATTTCATGCGTGTTCTGCTCTCTTCTTTTCCTTCCATTGTCGTGAGCTATTCGCTCTAATCGGAGGGCGATTTTATGTCGAAACTTCAAATTGATCGCGTTTTTGGAATCTCGACAACGAGGTAAGTCTATTAGTATCCTTAATTTCAAGTTTCCTCTCTTCCATTCTCTTTCTCTCTCTAGCCATGACACCCATTGCATGTGGAGGGTTTGGTTTTGCTTTCCAATGATTATGTAAGGCTTGAAATAAGGTTCCTAAAGCTATGGGTATTTCGAAATGCACCTTCCCCTTTCCTTTCTCTCTTGACCGAATCTTATATTGGCTTGGGGGATGTTGGTTTTTCATGTTTACGGTTATGTGGAGCTTAGTTAAGGTTCTAGGAGCAATTGGTGTTGTTAATAATTAATGGGTCATTGGTTTTGGAGTTCGTAGGTGATGAAACGGATGCTGGAAGACCAATTGATGAAGTGGGTGTTGGATTCGGAAGCGGAGAAGCTAATCAAGTAAGCGTGGGACGCGACTGACACTGTGAGCAACTAGAAGAAGCTTAGAATCGAGGTAAGAGGGTGTTCAGGTCATAATTAATTAGAATTGGTATGTATATTAGGCTCGGGGCGATTTATAAAATATTGATGGATTGCGAGAAGTAGGAAAATTAGTTAGATAATGATTATATATATATATATGTATATATGTATGTAAAATTATATGCATGGTTTGATAATTAATAAATTAAATAGGAAGTGAAAGTCATAAATTATAAGTGGGATAATTAATTAATTGAGTGAAAGTGATGATATGTGTTATAAGAACTATATATATATGTGGTATATTGTGGATGGTGAATTAAAATGAATATTGATGACGTCTATTGTTGTATATGTCATTATAAATATGGATAACTGGTTGGAATTGATGAAATAATAATGTTTGAGATATTATAATATGGTGTTTAAGGGTCGGGTTTAGGTGACCACCCTGTGTGATTGTTAAATGTCAGTTTCTGACAACTAAATATGAATATGATGATGACAGATTGTGTATGGAATATGTATATATATGTTTATGTGGTGTGGGATGGCCGACGATATGATTTACCCCTCGTTTTCAGCTCCCGTGGTCTTTTGAGATCCAGTTGAGCTACCAATGATCAAGTAGGACCCAATGGTTGTAGTTGAGAAGGAGAGCCAAGCAGGGCTCAGTGGGCCAAGTAGGGTAGGGTGTCAAGTATGACCCCCAACTGAAGGCCGATCCTTTAGTATCCGAATATTAGGAATCAGATATATGATGCGAGTTAGTTGTGATATAAGTAAATTAATGATAATGATGTTTTATAGTGAATTCGATGATGGTTGATGGTATGGTATGAAATTGGGGATATTCATGATATTGGATGCAATGTGTGTATATGGATTATGTTATTCTGAGATTATATTAAGGCTTAGGTGAATACAGATTTTTATAAAATAGAATAGCTAATTATATAACGTAATGAGATCGGTAAGTTAACATTAAGAAGTATATTAAGTTATTAAATTGATAAGTGTTTTAGTACACTATAAATAAGATTTAATTCATTTAGAATTTTAAATCATTTTGCATTGTATTTTCCAAATTTTCATGATTTTTGCTTTATTTCCATTGTATTCTACTCAGGTATTTTTATTTTGCAGGAGTTGATACATTTGAGACTATTGAGGATATATTTTTGGAATAAATACATTTAAGGAAAAATGGATGACAAAAATTCAGATTTTGGAAAATGATTTCATGCTATTAAATTTTTACAAATTTGGAAAGCAATTTTAAACCCATTTTTACATTAACTTCAAAGCTTTAAAGGTTTACCAAAATTTTTACTATGTAAGCTTTGAAATCTCCATTTGTAAAAATTTAATATGCAAAATTAGAAAGTTAAAGGGAGCCCATGGTCATGCAACAAAGGAAATGGCAAGTTTTTAAATTTTTATTCCAAATAGTTTCATGACAAATTTGGTTCCACTTTGCCTGAGTGTTCTCACGGTTTTGGCTTCTCCAAAGGCAAGAAAAATGCTTTAATTTGTTAAATAAACATGGTCTACAAGTGCATAATTTTTTTAACCATTTATTCTAGACCATGTCCTACTATTACCTTTCATAACAACTAATTTTTCCAAAGGCATAAGGCACCTCACGGTTTTGGCTTCTTAAAACATGGAATTTGCTTTCATTAAATTAATGCAAAGTTGTTCAACATGGTCCACTATGTCCTCCATAATTTTAAGAAGGTGTCTTACCTTTATTTTCATGACAACAAGACTTCCAAAATGGCAAAGCAATTCACGACTACAACACTCAAAATGCAAGGACTTTTGCTTTAAAAATTCAGCAATCATGTACCAATTTGCAAGACACATTCATGGCTATGTAGTGCTAGAATTTGGACTCCATTTTCTTGCATTAAAGTGAAGAAATTCAGCCATGAAAATAGCCCCCTTGCCAACATGAATTGCACCAAGAAAGTGGTCCATTATGCTTTGATTTTTCATGATTAATTAGCTTTTATAATGCAAATTTTTAATGCTAAATTCTCCTTGTTAAACACTATAAATAGACCTTAATTCTAAGGGTTTAGACACACCATTTCACACCAAGAACATCTTGGGTAGCTCTTGAGTTTAGGGACAAAAATCTGAATTTTTACATTCAGAATATAGTGGGGAAACAATAGAAATTACAACGGGAAAAGCAGTGATAGAGTTACCTCTGGGCTTTTTGGAGACCGTAGGTCTTTCTTTTACTGTATCATGTGTTTTATGCTTTGTTATCCTTTAACTATGTGTATGAAGTTTAGTTACTTCATGGGTAACTAAATTAATTATCTTGGGATGACGGGGGTGTGATAATACTTTGTGTTAATGTTGTTTTGACTTTTAAGTTAATAAATTTCTATTTTCCAATTAATTCAAATTTTACTCAATGTTCTTAGTAATTCCAACAAAGAATCTAAGTGATAAAACTGTATACTTACAGGTATATTAGTAAGATTAAGTAATTAATAGGATTGACCGATTCATTAATTACTGGAAAGCTTTTGAATTAATCATGAGATTTTGAAATACTTTTTGTGACCCCGGTAAAAATCTAGGAAAGTAATCAAAATTCTTTTGAGGAATTAAAAAGGGATTTTCACTAATGGGTCTTTCTTTGGGATTGAACGCGGTTCTCCGTACATTAGGTACATTAATAGAGTTCTGACCGGATCATATTAATTAACTGAAGGAAAACCTAACTTGGAAAACTTAATTTGATTTTTGTTAATTAAAAGTTAAAATTGTTAACATAAAATAACATCTTAAACCCCGAAATCCCAAGATACTCTTAACTCTATTTTTAACCCAAGGTTAATATTTTTTACTGTATTGTAAATAATTTTTTACTGTAAGGTAAAAAATAATTTTTTAATACAAGGTAAATAATTTTTACTGTAAGGTAAAAAATGGTTACTGTAAGTTGAGGTAAATATTTTTTATTATGAGGTAAAAAATATTTACTGTGAAAAAATTATTTTTTACTGTCTATCTTGTTTTGTTTTAAATACAAATTATGTGTGCAAACTTTAAAATTGTTTATCTGGATAATTAAATTTCAATATACTGGTACTTAGAAACAGTCCTAGTGAAGACGATAATCTTTTATATCACGCGACATAACTCGTGCGCTTGCGACCCCTGTCAAATTTTTGGCGCTGTTGTCGGGGACTGTGTCCCAATATCGACTGTATTGAAATTTGATTAGATCAAATATTTTTTTACTATTGTATATTTGCTGTAATATTTTTTAATTTTTGCATTTAGTTAATTATTCTATTTTTTATTTTATCTGTGTTATCTTTTCCTATTTTTTATTTTTTTAGTTTGTTTGCTTTGTTTGTCCTTTATTTTTTTTATGTGACGAAGTCAAAGTGTCAATCTAAAACTAGAGTGTGACCTTAAGATAGAACGCACCCTTAGAGCCTTAAGAAAAAAAGAAAAAACAAAACAAATGGGAGACCATAATAGGGCTTTAAGAGATTTTGCTGCTCCAAGCACAAATGGAAAAGGGTCTAGCATCGTTAGACCTACAGCGGAGGCGAACAATTTTGAATTAAACCTTCACTACTTTTTATGGTTCAACAAAACCAATTTGAAGGATTACCCTCCAAAGATTCCAATCTTCATCTCCAAATTTTTCTTGAATACTGTGACACCCTAAAAATGAATAGAGCAACTAATGATGGCATCTGCTTAAGACTTTTCCCCTCCTCCTTAAGAGATAAAGTGAAGGCGTGGTTATAATCACTTCCAAAAGGTTCCATCACAACATGGGAACAATTGTCCCGTGCTTTCATAAATAAATGGTACCCAAGAAATAAAATTGACTTGTTAAGAAAACAAATAATAAATTTTTACAAAAAGATGATGAGTCATTGTATGAAGCTTGGGAGAGATATAAGGAAATATTGAAAGAATGTCCCCATCACGGGATAGAAAGGTGGTTGATAGTCCATATCTTCTATAATGTACTAAATTCCACGCAAAAGATCTCCTTTGACACTGCTGTTGGTGGTGCTTTCATGAGCAATAATGTGGAAGAAGATTAAAATCTGATTGAAGAAATAACTCAGAATACTCATCAATGGAACTCTTGAAGAGGTTTACCTGTTAAAACCCGGGTAAGTATTCCTTTGATGCTTTTTCCCTACTTTCTTACCAAAGTTGAAGCATTAACATTAAAACTTGATAAGTTAAGGTCAATAGGTGCTACTAATGTTGTTTGTGAAGTTTGTGGTGTTTTATGACATGCAACTACAAATTTCCATTTAGCAATGACCTTAAATCAAGAACCTGAAATACAACAGGTGGATGCCATTGGAAATTTCAATGGAAATTTTGGGAACTGATCTAGGGTGGTGACCAGGGCCCAGACCGGGGTCCAAGAGCACCACGCCACGTCACTGAAAAGGCTGGCAAGTCCATGACTAAAATCTGAAACCGTTGGTTGACTACGGATTCCTCCCTTAACCTTGGCCCATAATTGATGACCAGACAATAAGTCAGAGGAGGTATGAGCAACCTGACCCTGTGGATACTGTAGCAACAGTAAGTTACGAATATAGTCAAATCACTCCCTAAGCTAAGGTAAACACTATAAAGACAATTCATTTATTACTGAAGAAGGATCTGAGCTAATCTTGTAAGTTACCTCTGTAATATCACATTACCTTAGTGATGGTACTGACTTAATCATCAGAGAATCTTCTGCAGGTACACCTCCGGTGTAGTACCTTAATTCCAAAATGGACAAAATATCAATAGCCACCTATACTTGAAGAACCTTGGATTCCCATTGAACCTAGGTGTGAAAATACCGTACTCTACTAAGGCGGTGTAAAACTGAGAATTAGTGAAGTAACTACGGTCAGGGTACCTAACCTTTGACCCCGGTCAAGACATCCAACTCTTGACCCCGGTTCCTAGATAGAACATTGGCATACCCAGTGGGACCACATAAATTTGTGAGTCCAACATCGCACTAAACGAAGATTATGGAACGACCTAGAGGAGACAAAACCCCGGAAGGACATGTCCAGAATGTGGAAAAGACATTAGATTACAACGAAGGTATAGTAGAGACCTCTAGGATGGAATTAAGAACCTAAGCCGTAGTGCGAGCAGATCCCAGGGATGAAGTAATAAGGCAGCTGCGTCAGGAGATACAAGCGCTGCGAAGGGAGAATCGAAGTGGTGACCTGAGGCAGCTAGAAAATCCTTATCAGCAGGAGAGGTCCTTGACGTATGCGTATGATGAGCAAGAGTCTACACATAGGACTGAAGAGATGAGTAGCCAAAGGAGGGTAGTGCATCACGACAGAGGGGGAGAATGCCGGTTCAAAATCCCATTCACCCGAAGATTAATGGGTGTTCCAATTCCAAGACACCTCCAGACCCCGCAGCCGTTGTCTGTGGGGAAGTACACTGGGGAGTCATACCCCGGTAGTCACCTGGATGCCTATGTCAATGAGTCTCTATTCCTAGGCACAGAAGAGGATGTTATGTGCTGAATGTTTCCAAGGACGCTGTCCGCTGAAGCTTTGGGATGGTTCAAGAGTCTGCCAACTGGGTTAATAGATTCCTGGGACGAATGGACCATGTATTCCTACAACACTTTGTAGTGTCAAGAGATGTACCTAAGACATCGCACACGTTGGCATAAATTAAGCAAGGGCTAGAAGAGAGCTTGAGATATTTTCTGAAAAGGTTCTATAAGGATGCCGCCCTTGTCCCTGGGTTGTCAGAGGAAATACAAATGCACATTGTGATGGAGGCCTTGCAGCCGCAGTCACCTTTTGCATTATTATTAGTAAAAGGGCCAGCCCAGATGTTTAAAGAATTAAAAAATAAAGTAGCAAAGTATGTGGGAAGAAAGATGCATTTGGCAGCTACCAAACAGAGGAGTACAGATCAGGAAGAGAGCTAAAGATTAGAGAAAATAGCGAGGCCTGAGAAGAAGGGATCCGGTAGGGACGTACTCCCAAGACCAAAAGAAAGAAGAAATATGAAAGCAGTGCAACACACTCCATTGACAGTACGACCTAGTCAAATTTTAAGGGAAATTGGCATAAGAGGAATGATGGTGAATGGAGTAAGAAATCCTTTTCCTATGAAGAGAGCTGGAAACCCAAACAAGTACTGTGAGTTTCACGAGCAGGCCAGACATACCACTGATGAATGTCGGCAGTTGAAGAAAGCTATCAAGATGCTGATTAGAGAAGGGAAGTTGAAACAATACCTGTTCAAATAGAGGATGAATCCAGAGCCAGAAAGAGTAGCACCCCAGAGAAGGGAGACTGATACAGTTGAGGAAGAGGCTCGGAGTTTGAAAAAACCTGCGTTAGATAAGGGGAAAGATGTGGTGGATAACATTGATGACAATGATGAGTCATGGATAAAACCACCACCTAGTTCAGGTAAAAGAGATATCATAGACATGATTGCTGGAGGGTTTGCTGGAGGAGGAGTGTCAAATTCAGCAAGAAAGAATCATCCAAGGATGATCATGTTAGTCCAAGTGAATATAGAAAGCAGACCATTCAGAGATGGCATTAAAACCCCAGCCATTAATTTTACTGATGACGATTACGACCCGACAGTGCTAGGAGGTAATGACGCAGTAGTAATTGAAGCTGTGGTGGCTAATAAAACAATCAGAAGGATGTTGGTGGATCAAGGAAGTTCGTGTGATGTCATTTTCTATGAATACTTCAAGAAAATGGGTCTCTCAGATTCAGATCTACAGCCATACACCCAGGAGTTAACCGCGTTCAATGGCGCCAAGCAGTCCACTAAAAGTTATTTGGACACCAAACTAACATTTGAAGGAGAACCAGGGTCAAAAATGGTACGCACAAGAGTTTTAGTGATCGATGTCAAATCCCTATTTAATGGGATTATTGGGCGCCCTTCCCTGAATGCCCTAGAAGCAATGGTGTCAACTCCATATTTATTGATAAAGTTCATAGACAAGGATAACCAAGTGTCCTTTGTCAGGGGTGATCAACAGATGGCGAGGTACTGTTATAACCTCAGTGTTTTAATGACTAAGGTGGAGGAGTCTATAAAAAGAAAGAGATTGAATGATGGCAGACCAATACCGAAATTTATAAATTTGATAGATCTTGACCCAAGAGAGGAATTGAAGTTAGACCCAGAGAACCCTCAGAGACCAACGCCTAAAGAAGGAGTCAAGAAGGTGATGTTGGAAGAAGACCTAGCTAGGGGCACGGAGATTAACGATTCCTTGGATCAAGGAATGGAAGAACGTCTGGTCAAATTACTAAGAGAATTTAAGCACTTGTTCGCATGGACTGCGACCAACATGCCAGGAATTGACCCAAACTTCTGCTGTCATAGGCTGGTAGTTTATCCGGAGTCAAGAGCGGTGGCACAGAAAAGAAGACTGGGTCTAGAAAAATAGCAGGCGCGAGCAAACTGAAGAGTTGCTAAAGGCCAGATTCATAAGAGAGGTGCAATATTCATCCTGGGTCTTGAACGTAGTAATGGTGAAGAAGGCTAATGGTAAATGGTGGATGTACACATATTTTACAAATCTGAACAAGTGTTACCCCAAAGACCCGTACCCCTTACCAAGCATTGATCAAATGGTGGATGATTCGTCGGGGTACCAATTCCTATATTTCATGGATGCATACTCCGGCTATAATCAAATTCCGATGTGGAAAGAAGATGAAGATAAAATGGTGTTTGTGAATGACAAAAGGGTTTTCTGCTATACTATTATGCCATTTGGATTGAAAAAATACAGGAGCTATATACCAAAGAATGATGAACAAGGTCTTTGATGGAATGAGATCAAGAATAGTCGAGGTGTATGTTGATGACATAATAACCAAGACCCCAGTTGGGGGAGACCACATCGAAGATTTAAGGGGTGTATTTCAGAGGCTGCAGCTCTATAATATGAAGTTGAACCCACTAAAATGCACGTTTGCAGTACCAATAGGGAGGTTTTTAGGATTCATGCTAACACAAAGGGGCATAGAAGCTAATCCTGACAAATGCAAGATAGTGAGAGAATTGCGAAGTCCAACTAATGTAAGGGAGATGTAATCATTAAATGGAAAAGTGGTGGCTCTATCTTGGTTTATGCCAAAAATGACACACCGGTCATTACCCCTTTACAAAGCACTAAAAAAGAACAAGGAGTTTCAATGGGGAGAAGAGCAGGAGAAAGCGTTTCAAGAGCCGAAGGAGGTTCTGGCAAACCCACCAGTGTTAACAAAGCCTGACCCCGGAGAGAAATTATTCGTTTACTTGTCCGTATCTGATGAAGCAATTGGGGCCGCACTGGTAAAAGAGATAGTTGAGGGCCAGAGACCGGTGTATTTCATTGGGAAAGTGCTGCAAGGATCAGAGGACCGATATTAGAAATTGGAAAAGGCAGCTTTGGCGTTAGTCTAGACGTACCGACGTTTAAGATAGTACTTTCATGTACATCCAATTATAGTCCAAACGGATCTCCCATTAAGAACAATTTTTCATAAACCAGACTTGGCAGGAAGAATGACAAAATGGGCGATCGAATTATTAGAATTTGATATTTCCTATGAACCCTAGACAACCATAAAGGCTCAAGTTCTGGAGGACTTCGTGTCGGAGTTGACAGGAGAAGCCCCGACACTACCACGGGAACATTAGAAGATCTATGTTGATGGTTCATCAAACGAAAAAGGATGTGGGGTTGGAGTGGTGATTGAGAGCGAAGACGATGTGAGGGTCAAGATATCTCTCAGATTTGATTTCAAGATGTCAAATAATCAAGTAGAGTATAAGGCATGCTTGGCAGGACTCAGAGCAGCTCTAGACGTAGGGGCACGCACGACGGTGCTCTATAGTGATTCACAGTTAGTGATCTCACAAATTAATGGCAGTTATCAAGCAAAGGAGCCGTTGTTGTAACAATACCTGGTGAAGGTTAAGGAGTTAGGAGAAAGGTTCACTGATGTGGAATTTAAACATGTCCCCAGAGAAGAATATATTAGAGTCGATGTTCTATCTCAGTTGGCAAGTACAAAAAAGGCAGGATGTACGACTACGGTTATACAGAGCATTTTAGCTGCTCCAAGTATCTCAAACCCACTTAAAGTGTATGCCATCCAATTCAGAGTGCATCCAGAAGACTCCTGGGTTTTTCCAATTATCCGATACATGGTGAGTGGACAGCTTCCAGAATGCCCAGTCAAAAGGAAGAAGTTGAAAAAGGAGCTGCCAAACTTCACATTGATAGACAGAGGCTTGTTTAGAAGAGGAGTGACGGCACCTTACCTAAGATGCTTAAACGAGGCCGAGGTCGATGAAGTCCTATCCGAGGTGCATGAAGGGACGTGTAGTAACCACTGCGAAGGCAGGAGCTTGGCTAAGAAAGTGTTAAGGGCAGGTTATTGGTGGCCCACTCTAACCAAGGACGCAGTGGAGTATGTCAAAAAATTTGATGCATTTCAGAAGAATAGCAATGAGCACCATGTCCCAGCTAAAGGGTTATTCACATCCACGGTTCCATGGCCTTTCTACCAATGGGGCATGGATATCTTAGGACCTTTCCCAAAGGCTGAGGGTATAGTAAAATACCTTATAGTCGTGGTGGACTATTTTACAAAGTGGATTGAAGTGGAAGTAGTAGTGCATATCACCGCGGCACGGACGCAAAGATTCTTTTATGAGAATATAATCACAAGATTCGGAATACCAGGAAGAGTAATAATGGATAATAGGATGCAGTTCACAGATAACAAGTTCGGAAGTCTGCTTGACAGACTATAAATTAAACAAGTATTCTCATCGGTTGAGCACCCTTAGACCAATGGTCAGGCCGAGGTCGCAAATAAAGAAATCCTAAAAGGACTAAAGAAACGCCTTGGTGAAGCAAAAGGAGAATGGGCCAACCAATTATGTCATGTTTTATGGGCACATCAGACAACTCTATATTCATCATTCATCTACTAGTGAGGACCCATTTCAGTTGGTATATGGAGTAGGCGTGGTGATACCAGTGGAAATAAATTTAATCTCTCCAAGGGTCCAGCAATTCGATATGATGGATAATGATCAAAGATTAAGGAATTAGTTGGATTTACTACCTAAAGTCAGAGAAGTAGATTTTGTTCAGGATCAAGCTGTTAAAGCAAAAGTTACATTGCGCTACAATATGAAGGTCCAGCAAATTTAATATAGGCGACCTCGTCCTAAGAAAGGCGGCAGTTGGAAATCGCTTTGCGCATCAAGGAAAACTGGCACCGACGTGGAAAGTGCCATACCGGGTGAACGAAGTCATACCAAGAGGAGCGTACTTGTTGGAAACTTTAGAGGGAAATGTGTTTAAGAATAAATGGAATGTAAAGAATCTCCATGTGTATTACAGCTAACCGACACTACAAGTCATGTACTCTTTTTCCCTACCTAAGGTTTTTCCCATAGGGTTTACTTGGGAGGTTTTTAATGAGGTATGCAGCCGGGGTGTTATTCTATCAATAAAATATAGTTTTATGAATGTGCATGATAACAATTTCTTTCAGCAATCTTCCCCAAGTTTCCATTAAACCCCGGAGTGGTCTAAGGATCCTAGAGTGGTTAAGTTTTATTAAACCCTGGAGTTATCTAAGGACCCCAGAGTGGTTAAGTTCCAGTAAACCTTGGAGTGGTCTAAAGACCCCAGAGTGGTTAAGTTTTATTAAACCCCAGAATGGTCTAAGGACCCCAGAGTGGTTAAGTTTTATTAAACCCCGGGGTGGTCTAAGGACCCCAGAGTGGTTAAGTTTTATTAAGCCCTAAAGTGGTCCAAGGACCTCAGAATGGTTAAATTTCTATTAAATATGTGGTAAAGTTTTAAGTAAATTACGGAATAATTTAAGGATTCTAAAACAAATCAAGCACATAGTGGATGGATAACATTTATACATGCTCTGAATTATAACAAAAAACGATGAAAACAAAACATTGATATCATCGACAAGAGTAATTACAAAAGTAAAGGCACAAGGCCAAAGTGATCAAAATTCAAAATGGGCGGAGCTCATCCTACCTACAGAGCAAAAATAAAACTAAGGATTTGGTGGAGGGCCTTCTTCCTCTTCGCCCTCGGAACGTTTGGGTCCCCTAGACTGTCATCCTTTCCCGCCGCCAAAGGACGAAGCTTGAAAGGCTCGTCAGAAGGAAAGAAGGATTGACTACCCATTTCGGTCACCAACTCACCATTCTGGAATCGGTTGAAAAAATTAATCCCTTTCAGGTTGAGATGGGTATCCCAGTTCTGGTGGATTACCTGGCAGACTGCATGACTAAAGGAGTCCATGGCAACATGAGCAAATTACAACATATCTTCTGTTAACCAAGTGGCCTCAATTACTCAAGAGGGGGGGGGGGTGAATTGAGTATTAAAAAATTTTACTTTGAATGCTTTTGAAGTTGATTCTTTAGTTACTATGTTTATTGAAGGTGATAAACTCAATGGCAAGTAGTAACAAATAGTACACAAGACAAGATAATAAGCGCTTAAGAGGTCTAAGTAATATTCAAGAAATGGAATCAAATTAACCACAAAGCAATTTATGAGATTTTTTAGAAAGATCAATAACGAGTGTTGCTAAAAGACAAGTACAACAATGTTAATCAAAATATTTTGCAACTTAGTATAGCATGCACTTAATCCAAGTTAATGAGCAATAAAATCAAGCAAGCAAGTTAAGTGCACAAATTTAAATGAGTTTAGGGAAGAGAGATTTGCAAACCGATATATACGAGTTCCACCACACCGGTGTACGTCTCGCCTCTAAGCAACCCACTTAGAGGATTTCCACTATTGTAGATTAGAGATACAACTTTGAGCAACTGCGACTTCCTAGTGTCCCACACTCAAGAATCCAATTCTCACAAGTACAAGGGCACCCCACCCAATCTCTCAATCTCACAATTACAAGGTTGAAACCCAACCCAAGGCTTTTGGTATGTTTGGTGTTTGAGTGTACAAGGAAACTCTCTTGATAGAGTGGATATACAAGTTAAAGTTTACACAAGATAATAACTCTCAAAGAGAGGATATGCAAATTAAGTACTCAAATATAATTTCCCCATAAATTAACTCTCAAAAAATAACTTCAAGAAATATGCCAATCAAGAATAAAGAGAGCAAGAAGAAGAGCAAGAGAATGGAGGGGAAAGAAAGCAAATGGAACTGCTTCAAATGCTTGGTGTGCTGAATCCCTTGCAAGGCTTCCCATTTATAGCAAATGGAAGCATGGTCCAGACAGTAAATAATTTCTTTGACAATTTGAATGGAGCATTGTTTTGCAATTAAAAATTCCTTTGATGACATGGAGCAACATGTGAAGCCATGTATTTAATTTCCACAGCAAGCTAGACCAGTGGAGAGTATGTCTGTTCTTAGTTACTTAAATTGCAACTTGCGTAGTGGAGACTTCGAGAATGCAATCTGCTCAGAGAATGTTGGAATGTTTGTATTCATTGTGTGTTTCAGTTTGTCCAAGTGCGATGCAAGGCTGTCATATATTCAACACGGGTTCAAATTCAAATTCATATAACTTATTTAAATTAAATAAACTTATCTGACTCATGATGACATAGGTTAATCATCTGAGAGTAGCTTGATGTTTGAATTTGCTTCTTGGAACTTTTAATCTTCAACTGCACATCATGCTGTAATTAATTCAGTGGCCTCCTCGCTCAAGCGAGTTTAATCACGCTTAAGCGAACCATGTATATTTCCTTTGATTTCTCTTCCACGCTTGCTCACGCTTGATCCTTCGCTCAGGCTGCCAACTTCTATTCCTTCATGCTTAAGCTTGCACAATTCACGCTTAACAACTGTCTCCCTCGCTCAAGCGAGCTTCCTTCATGCTTGGGTGTGCTAAGCACCTAATTCTTACGCTTAACAATTATCTCCCTCGCTCAAGCGAGCTTCCTTCACGCTTGGGCGTGCCAAGCACCTGATTCTCATGATTCATGCTTAAGCTTGCATAATTCACGCTTAACAACTGTCTCCCTCGCTCAAGCGAGCTTCCTTCACGCTTGGGCGTGCTAAGCACCTAATTCTTACGCTTAACAATTATCTCCCTCGCTCAAGCGAGCTTCCTTCATGCTTGGGCGTGCCAAGCTTCTTCAAGATTTTCAACCTTTGTTCCTTTGGCATTTAACAAGACTATTTGTCACTTGTTTTAACCACTGAAGTAAATGCCTTGATTGAAACATATCATCATAATTGAATTTTGAGTCTTGAATATTTGCTTTGCTTGTTTGTCATTATCAAAACCTATAACAACATATAAACACATCTTCCTGGTACTTATTCTGCTCATCTGTGACTGCCACAGGCAATTCCTCATTCTTCTTGCGAAGGTCGGTCACCTGGCCCTCCAGTTCGGCCACGTTCCCGAGCAGTCCATCCTTCTCTTTCTTCCAACTCTCCTCGGACCGCTGAAAGGCTTGGTTAGACTCATTGAGGGACTTAATCCTCTGATGAGCCTGACTACAATCCTCAGAGAGGTGGGAGTTTTTAGCCTTCAGATGGTCCAATTCCAGCTTTGGACCGTCGTTAGCGGCAGAGTAGATGGCGGAGAGAGTTTTGATGTTGTACTGCATCACCTTCTCAAAGGAAAATTTGATATCTTCCTTCTCTAACCCAGGCTTGAGGTAGAAGAGGAGCTCAAAACCGGTATCAGAAGGAAGGGTTCTGGTTATTAGGTCCTCCAAAGCCTCCATACCGGAATAAGGAATGGGAGGAATGTCATCATACACAGGGGTCTCAGTCGCCACCTCCTTGCCCTTGTCAACCACTCAAGGGGCGGGATTCATCTTCTGCTTCTTAGACGCCCCGACGGCCTGTCCTTTGTCCTTCCGCTTCTCAAGGGCGTCTTCAAGATTAATCACCCTACCGGGATGTAGAGTCCAGAAGACTTCCTCATCTTTGGAGTGACATTATTTTTGGCCGTAGTGTCAACTACTGACCTCTCCATCAACTTACGGAGGTTTTCCAGGGCAGCGGCACTCATGTTCCCTGAAAAGCATAAAGGGCAATCAGTAAACTACGATACACAAATATATGAAAGCAAAAAGAGATGGGTAGATACCCAAATGAGTGAGATACTCATTTTGTGTCTCCACGGTGCCAAGGAGAGAGCGACACTTGAGGGGGGCACGTCGGGAGATATTGTAGAGGGTGTCAACCACCGTCTTGGCAGATTCAAAAAGGGAGGACCATCAACGACATAAGCCGAACTCTCCAGTAAAAAATGCTTGTGAGTCCAGCCGGTGTGGATCTTGAACCGGCCTTCTTCATCCTTCCAGAAAGGAGCCTCCGTCCCTTTAACATAAAGTTTCAGGAAGAAGTTCTTGGAGGAGCCTCCGACGATTTTGTAGGAGTCCGCAAAGGCTGCAAAGTTGACGATGTTACTCTAACACTGGAGATTGACGAACCCCATTCTAGTTCCACCTCAGCGCATCACACGAGGAAACCAGAAGAAGATGGCGATGGTGGGGGTGAAGCCTAAGTGCTTACCTAGGACTTCAAGAGAGAGGACCAAGGCCCAACCGTTGGGATGGAGTTGGCTGGGGGTGATGTTTAAAAAACGCAACACCCCCATATCAAACTTATTCAGGGGGAACCAGACTCCTACCTTGGTTATTGTGTAATCATGAAAATAAATAAAGCAGTCCCTCAGAATGTGGTAGATCCGCTCTGTGAGTGTAGGGGCAAAGAGGGCAAATGAATTGGCGTACTTCTTTGCGCGCTAGTAGTACTCAATTTCAAGTTCCACCCCATCTGAAGGTTTGGCGAGGCGGTTGTATATGGGGAATACATCCTGAGAAACTAGAAATATGGATCTTCAGCCTTGTGAGCTAACCAATTTACTTTGTCCGTAATCATGAAGGTGCCGTTGGGGTCGTTCCTTAAAACTGATGAGCCGGTGGTGTCCATGGTTACAACATGCGCTAAAAAAAGGACATGTGAGTAAAAGTCAGTATCATCAGCATAGTAATGCACTATGCTGGAGTTCTCACTCTGGTCCAGAGACACAAGAGGAAAAGGTGAAGGAGGATTCTGAACTCCAGAAGTGGAAGACTCCACCTGGGAGGTTGAGCCCAAGTTAACTGGAGTCATCCACCTGCGGATATCCATTTGAGTAAGCCGAGGTCCCTTATGAGGAACCTCGGGTGGCCAAGATATCAAAGGGTTTGAAATAATCTCACAAGAGGAATCTTGTTCTTGGCCGTGGTTAGATTAAAAGGAAGACATGATAAAAAAAGGGTTCTTTAGAGGCTACCTATAGGGATGATGCGAACAGTTCTTCGAGTACGAGCCAGGATGAAGTGGGAGAGAAAAATAGACAATGGTTAAGCAGAGTTTTGGTAAAAAAATGAATGAAGTGAAGCAGCAGAGACACTTGCTTTTATAGGTAGAAAAAAACATGGGCCAAAGTTCAACTGTTGCGGCCCATGGAAGAAGTAGAAGACGAAGCGTCACGGCCCAAAAAAGAGCATCGTTTCGCCTGGGAATGACGTCATCTGATGGCGCCTGGAAAACATGACCAATTGTAACTTGACATGTTAACAATCTGCGTGAAATGGCAGCTTTTACAGGTAAAGCGCATTAAATGCCTCACCTAACCTAAAGTATATCTAACTACGGCTGTGCTGGCACATCGGCACTTACACCCCGATAATTTTTTCAATCGGACTTTAAATAGTTCATTTATTGTAGTAACACTACAAAAATAAACTATAGGGCAAATGATCCGGGGTGGTGACCAGGGCCCAGACCGGGGTCCAAGAGCACCACGCCACATCACTGAAAAGGATGGCAAGTCCATGACCGAAATCCGAAACCGTTGGTTGACTACGGATTCCTCCCTTAACCCCAACCTATAACTGATGACCAGATAATAAGTTAGAGGAGGTATGGGCAACCTGACCCTATAGATACTGTAGCAACAGTAAGTTAGAAATATGGTCAAATCATTCCCTAAGCTAAGGTAAACACTATAAATACAATTCATTTATTACTGAAGAAGGATCTGAGCTAATCTTGTAAGTTACCTTCGTAACATCACATTACCTTAGTGACCGTACTGACTTAAGCATCGGAGAATCTTCTACAGGTACACCTCGGTATGGTCCCTTAATTCTAATACAGACAGAACATTAATAGCCACCTATACTTGAAGAACCTTGGATTCCCACTGAACCTAGGTGTGAAAATACCGTACTCCACTGAGGCGGTGTAAAACTAAGAGTTAGTGAGGTAACCACGGTCAGGGTACCTAACCTTTGACCCCGGTCAAGACATCTAACTCTTGACCCCGGTTCCTAGATAGAACAAGAACAATTTTAGAGGACCACCTGGCTTTCAAAATAGAGCTCCTAAGACTCAAGGAATGCAAGGTAATTATAGGCCTATTCAAGGGTCCTATGTCCCACAGAAATCTAGGCTTGAGACACTTATGGAAGCTTTTGTAAGTACTCAAGCAAAACAAAATGAAGAGTTCTCAGATGCCATCAAGACTCTGACATCTAAAATGGATTCACTAGCTATCAACAACAAAATATTGGAAACACGGATAGCTCAACAAGCATCTAATACCATGAGACCTCTAGGAACATTTCCTGGAAAGCCTGAAATTGGACCTTCACATCAGACTATGGAATCACTCTTAAGAGTGGGAAACAAATTGAGACCCCAGCTCCTATGAAGGAAGGAGAAGCATCCAAAGACACGGAGCTAAAAGTTGATGCTCTTCCACTAATTGATGAAAAGGAAATCCCACAGAAGAAGCAGGAAGAAGTAAAACCTTACCAGCCTAACATTCCATACCCATAGAGATTAGCTAAGTCTAAACTTGATATGCAATTTAGGAAATTCCTAGAAGTTTTAAAGAAGTTGTACATAAATATCCTATTCACTAAGGCACTATAACAAATGCCCACCTATGCCAAGTTTCTCAAGGACATTTTGTCTAACAAGAGGAAGCTTGAGGAAGATGGAACCGTGGAACTTACTAAGGAGTACAGTGCTCTGATTCAAAAGAAGCTACCACTAAAACTCCAAGATCCAGGTAATTTTTCTATCCCTTGCATGATTGGTAATATGGGTATTGATAGAGCTTTGTGTGATCTAGGAGCTAGTGTTAGCCTGATGCCTTTGTCTATTGCTGAAAAACTAGGCTTAGGAAAACTGAAACCTACCAGGATGTCTTTGCAACTAGCTGATAGATCTGTTAAATTCCCAATAGGAATTTTAGAAGATGTTCCAATTAAAGTAGGAAAATTTTTCATACCTACCGATTTTGTTGTGCTTGAAATGGAAGAAGATTCTATGATTCCTATTATTCCAGGTAGACCATTTTTAGCAAATTGCAGGTGCTGTCATTGATGTAAAAAATGGAAAATTGTCTCTTACTGTAGAGGATTAAAAGGTTGAATTTAATTTTCAAAATGCCATGAAAAAACCATTAATTGATGATGTACGCTATAGAGTAGATTTTGTTGACCAAGTGGTGAAGGAAAAGGAAGTTCATAACCTCCCTCATGATCCACTTGAATTTGCTTTATCTAATGATTTTTCAAGCACTTCACAAATGCACATTGTTGATTCCTTGAATGAAAAGGACCGATTCCCAAGGTTGAACTTAAACCACTACCACCAGTGCTCAGGTATGAATGTCTTGGCCCTGATTCTACTTATCCAGTGATTGTGAATGCTAATCTGAATCTTGAGGAAGCTAAAAAACTTTTGATGCAAATTAGGTTGTATAGGAAATTCATAGGTTATACCATGGATGACATCAAAGGGAATAGTCCTTCTTTATGTATGCATAGGATAATTACGGATGATGAGAGCAAGCCTTCGGTTGAACACCAAAGAAGGATAAATCCCAAAATGCAAGAGGTGGTAAAAGCAAAGGTATTTAAGCTCTTAGATACAGGGGTCATATACCCTGTTCCTAATAGTGAGTGGGTGAGTCTAGTGCAATTAGTACCTTAGAAAGGAGGGATAACAGTGATAAAAAATGAAAAAAATTAAACTAATCCTAACTAGGATAGTTTTTGGATGATGTATGTGCATTGATTTTAGAAAATTAAATCAAGCCACAAAAAAGGATCATTTCCCCCTCCCTTTCATTAATCAGATATTGTAGAGGCTAGCCAAGAACTCTCATTTTTTTTACCTTGATGGGTATTCAGGGTTTCACCAAATTCTTGTTCACCCTTCAGATCAAGAAAAAACTACATTCACATGCCCTTATGGAACTTTTGCTTATAGGCGTATGCCTTTTGGTTTGTGTAATGCACCTACAATATTTCAAAGATGTATGCAAGCCATATTTTCTGATTTAATTTAGAATATGATGAAAGTTTTCATGGATGATTTTTTTGTGTATGGTTTCAGTTTTGATGATTGCTTAACTAATCTGTGTAAAGTTTTGCAACGCTGTGAAGAAACCAACTTGGTACTTAATTGGGAAAAATACCATTTCATGGTAAGGGAAGGTATAGTACTTGGACATTTGATTTCTGAAAGAGGTATTGGGGTGGATAAGGAAAAAATTGAAATCATTAAAAAATTGCCACCTCCAAAAAATGTAAAAGGAATTAGAGGTTTTCTTGGACATGCCAATATTTACCGGAGGTTCATTAAAGATTTTTCAAAAGTAGCAAAACCTCTAACTTACCTTTTAGGAGAGGATGTGTCATTCATTTTTGACTCTGATTTCCTTGATGCTTTTAATAAAATTAAGCAAGTTTTGATTTCTGCACCCATTGTGCAACTTCCTGATTAGAATTTACCATTTGAGCTGATGTGTGATGCAAGTGATCATGTAGTTGGTGCTGTTCTTGGGAAAAGGAAATATAAGAAGCTCCATGTTATTTACTATACTAGTAAAACATTAGACGATGCTCAAATTAACTATGCCACCACTGAGAAGGAGTTACTAGCAGTTGTCTTTGCATTTGACAAATTCAGATCATATCTGGTAGGTTCAAAGGTAATTGTGTATATTGATCTCTCTGCTGTCAAATACCTGTTACAAAAGAAAGATGCAAAACCTTGGTTAATTAGATGGATTCTACTCTTTCAAGAATTTGACCTAGAAATAAGAGATAAAAAGGGCACTGAAAATGTTATAGCTGATTATCTTTCTAGGTTACAGGTTGAGAAAAATGAAATGGATAAGGGTATTGCCAATAAATGATTCTTTCCCAGATGAACAATTTTGTAATATGAGTATAAAACATATTCCTTGGTTTGCTGATTATGTCAACTATCTTGTCTGTGGTATTTTACCCCTTGATTTGAGTTTTCAGCAACAAAAAAAGTTTCTATCTGATGTGAAACACTATTACTGGGATGAACCTTTGCTCTTCAAATAGTGTGCTGATGGGATAATCAGAAGATGTATCCCAGAAACTGAGGTAAATGAAATCCTTTAACACTGTCACTCTTCATCCTGTGGAGGTCACGTGAGCCATACCAAAACTACCATCAAAATTTTCTAAGCAGGATTCTATTGGTGATACATTTTCAAGGATACAAAGAGGTTTGTTCCTTTTTGTGATGTTTGTTATCGTACAAGTAATATTTCCAAAAGAAATAAAATGCCTCTAAATAATATTCTGGCAGTTGAATTGTTTGATGTTTGGGGTATAGACTATATGAGACCTTTTTCCTTCATCTTGTGGAAACAAATATATTTTGGTTGCTGTTGACTATGTATCTAAATGGATTAAAGCAATTCCTTCACCCCATTCAAATGCTAACACTGTCATCAAGCTTTTCAAGAAAATAATTTTTCCAAGGTTTGGGGTTCCTAGAATAGTGATTAGTGATGGGGGATCGCATTTTATTAAAAATACTTCTGAAAAACTTTTGAGAAAATATAGGGTGAAACACAAAGTTACCACACCCTATCACCCCCAAACTAGTGGACAGGTTGAAGTTTCAAATAGACAAATCAAAGCTATTTTAGAGAAAACTGTAAATATGACTCGTAAGGATTGGTCTCTTAAACTGGATGATGCTCTTTGGGCATATAGAACTGCTTATAAAACTCCAATTGGGACTACACCTTACCGATTAATTTATGGAAAACCCTGTCACCTGCATATTAAATTTGAATATAAATCTTTTTAGGTAATTAAAAAGCTTAATTTTGACCCAAAAGCTACAAGAGAAAAGAGGTTGTTGTAGATGAATGAGCTGTAGGAACTAAGGCTTGATGCTTATCAGAATGCCAAGATTTATAAAGAAAAGACCAAGAAGTGGCATGACATGAAAATTCTACGTGGGTCTTTTAAGGAAAGAGACATAGTTCTTTTGTTTAATTCCAGGTTCAAACCATTCCAGGTTCAAACATGTAACGGTTATGGTCTTCCTAGAAAATAAAATAAAATAAAATAAACCTAAAGGAACTATGGTGCCTTGACTTCATGATGTCCTACTTCTTGAAACCACCATCCTCCTGGAGTCACCACTCTTTTGTTCCTTTCAAGGTCATACCCATCAAGAGTCACCATGCTAGGTTTCTTCTAGGTCTCCACCTTGTTGGCTTCTTCCAGATTACAATGTAATAAAGAAACTCGTTTTACATACGAGCAAAGGGTTGAGAGAACAAATTCAAGAATAGAGAAAGGCACAACACACAGGCTGTATTTAAAATTAAATAAAAAAATCTAAGACCATAACCATTCACCGTTGTACGTGTTAATCAATCAAATAATAAAGTGATCAATTGTATTTAAAATAAAATAAATTTTAAAACACATAATTAAACACATAGGGTAATAAAAGGAAAACCACGCAAAAAAGTTTGGCGGTTCCATTGACCGTTCAACGGATAAGGTTAGGGGGAGGCTACCCTTTATAGGGTGCCGAGTGGTGTTCCAACCTAAAAATTTAGTACTATAATCAGGTTAGTTCCCAGGAAAGAGAGATGGGTCCAGAGTGATCGCTTAAGTATCAAGTCTTTCTTAGCTAGAACATCCCACTGATAATTAACAGCTCAAAATATTCGGGTTATGATTTCAAACAATTTGAAATCTTAAATTTTGAAATGGTCAAATTTTAACTATTAAACCTTATCTTTTGACCCTAATAATTAACCTAAAGTAAGAATAGTCAAGGTTTAACTTTTAAACTTTATCTCTAGAGTCTCAATAATAATCCTATTTTTAGGAACGATCAAGGTTTAAATTTTAGACCTTATCTCTAGAGTTCAAGATATTTTATTTTAAATCCTATTAAATTTGATGAAGATATTATCTTTAATTGCAACTTTTGTAAATCCTATCAAAATTTATTAAGGATTAAATATTTGATTTTAAAATTATTAAATTTAATAAAGATTTTATCTTCTATTTGTAACAATTACAAATCATATTAAATTTAATAAATATAAATCAATTTGTAACTCCTACAACTCACATTAATTTTAAAAAGATCACATACGATGCAAATTCTATTAAAATTAATAAGAATAAATTATTTAAATTTGTAACTCTTACAAATCACATTAATTTTAAAAAGATCACAAACGATGCAAATCATATTAAAATTAACAAGAATAAATTATTTAAATTTAACAAATAATTAAAATTTGATTTGCAACTTTTACAAATCGAATTTAAAATATAATAAAATCAAATATTTTATTGATAACATTTTACAAATAAATAAAATACCATATAAAGGTTATGATTACAGAATGAACAAATTATGCAGAGGGATGTGAGTGATGTAGATAGGATTTGTCTCTCCTATGTGACACGAGTGATATCTATAGGCCACTTGATGGATTGAGACTAAGGAAATGCATGGCCATGCTAGAAAGAATAAATATTGGATATTTATTCAAATAAAGTCTATTCCGATATCAAGTAAAAATAAATTGGACCGTACAAGGATGACGCGACCATGCCTTGGGCCCAATTAGGATATCATGACAAAAGGTACAAACATATAAAATAATTATCACTTATAGGTTATATTGATAATAAATAATATTCGGACATAATGATGCATTGCTAGATGCCGCTCTTATTTTATATTAATAATAAAATAATTTATTATTAATATGACCGAGAATTTTACCTATAGGGTCACACACACAGACTAAGCCCATTAGAAAATGTTTTGTTTTATTTGTCACGATATCCTAATTGGGCCCAAGGCATGGTCACGTCATCCTTGTACGGTCCAATTTATTTTACTTGATACTGGAGTAGATTTTATCCAAATAAATATCCAATATTTATTCCCTCTAGCATGGCCATGCATTTCCTTAGTCCCACTCCATCAAGTGGCCTATAGATATCACTCCTGTCACATAGGAGAGACAAATCCCATCTACATCACTCACATCCCCCTGCATAATTTGTTTATTGCGTAATCACAATCCTTATAGTCCTCTTGTTACAGAAGACGTTTGATTGTATTAAAACAACAAACTCCTTATGTAGGAATCGTAGTGACTTCAGGTCGAAGGACTGCATATACCATTATCACATTGAGAATCGTTTATGACATTCATGTAACGATCCATGCAATGTTCTCATGGTGGGTATGTCCAGTACATTACTACTCTTAATGTGTACCCGCATGAAGACTTGATATCATCTATATCCATGATCCATAAGATCAGATCATCAGTACACTCATACACTAGTCTTAATGTATTTACATGTCCCCACGTAAATACTTAACTAAGGACATTTTATGAATAACTCTCATGACCTATTACTCTAAGGATAAATAAAGGTTGTTAAACTATTTAACAAAAAATGCTTTATTCCAAATGATGCGTCCTATATAGGCTCATAGTGCATATTTCCAACAGATAATTGGTAAGTGTTGGAAATATGCACTAAAAGCCTATATAGGACACATCATTTTGAATAAGTCATTTTTTGTTAAATAGTTTAACAACCTTTATTTATCCTTGGAGCAATAGGTCATATGAGAGTTATTCCTAAAATGTCCCTAGTCAAGTATTTACGTGGGTAGTCAAGTCATGGGGACATGTAAATACATTAAGACTACTGTGTGAGTGTACTGATGATCTGATCTCACAGATCATGGTTATAAATGATATCAAGTCTTCACACGGGTACACATTAAGAGTAACGATGTACTGGACAGACCTACCATGAGAACGTTGCATGGATCGTTACATGAATGTCATAAATGATTCTCAATTTGATAATGGTATATGAAGTCCTTTGATCTGAAGTCACTACGATTCCTACATAAGGAGTTTGTTGTTTTAATATAATCAAACGTCTTCTGTAACAAGAGGACTATAAAGGTTGTGGTTAGGCAATGAACAAATTATGCAGAGGGATATGAGTGATGTAGATGGGATTTGTGTCTCCTATGTATAAACCACTTGATGGAGTGAGACTAAGGAAATGTATGGCCATGCTAGAAAGAATAAAGATAGGATATTTATTCGGATAAAGTCTACTCCGGTATCAAGTAAAATAAATTGGACCGTACAAGGATGACACGACCATGCCTTGGGCCCAATTAGGATATCGTGACAAAAGGAACAAACATATAAAATAATTATCACTTATAGGTTATGTTGATAATATATAATATTCAGACATAATGATGCATTGCTAGATGCCGCTCTTATTTTATATTAATAATAAAATAGTTTATTATTAATAGAACCGAGTATTTTACCTATAGGGTCACACACATAGAGTAAGCCCATCAGAAAATAGCTTTTTATTTTAGTTGGACTAAAACAAAACTATTGGGCCTAACTCATTTAGAATGAGTAAGGAGCCCACTCTTTAGAGAGCAAATTAGGTCAAACCTAAACCTATAAATAGAGCATAAGATGCTGATACGCGGATAACCAAAAAGAGACATAAAATATGCAAAAGTTACAAAAGCTACACGCCGTCAAACTAGCATTTGGAAGGTGTAGCATTTCTGGTGGGAGTACTCGTGTGGACTCCTAAAGGACGAGGCTACGACTACTTCGATAATCTTCAAGAGGTAATCCTAAAACACAATATTTTTTTTGTGTTTGTCTTATGCTTTGAAACATGACGCTTTGCAAATCCTATGGGAATCCTTATATTTCCGCTGCTCATGCACTAGGGATTCACTAACAGTGGTATCAGAGCTTGATTGAAAAACCATGTTTTGGGCAAATGTTTGTTTAAAGAACATGTAAAATAAAATAAAATTTCTTTTACGAAAAGAATTGTAACGGTTGAATCCTTTTGCAAAGGTTGCATCTTTTATTAGATATGTTGCAAAGGTTGCATGTTCCAATTATCATTTGGCTAATAAGCCCATGGATATTGAGGTTCCACAAGCGGTACTTCCCAATACTGTATTTTATGAGATATGTTGCAAAGGTTGCACCTTTTGAAAGCTAATATCAATTTATTTTTGTTTTATGTATATTGATTGCTTTTCTCAACATTTTAATTAAAGAACATGTTTTTAGGATGTGCTTTATTATATGAACATGTTGTATGTTGCAATGGTGATTGTTTTATATGTGTTCTAATTATAAGGCATGTTTTATGTTTATTTAATTAAATTGAAATCAAGGGTTGTATGCAATGCACATCTATATGCTTTCTCTTTTCTAATATGAATTGTTCTTGTGAGATTATGTTTAGGATTTAGGGTTTATGATTCAAAAGTTGAAACCTAGCGTAATGGTATTTTATTTATTTGTAAATGTTACCAATAAAATATTTGATTTTAATATTATATTTTAAATTCAATTTGTAAAAGTTACAAATCAAATGTTAATTGCTTGTTAAATTTAAAGTTTGTAAGAGTTACAAATTTAAATAATTTACTCTTATTAATTTTAATAGGATTTGCATCATTTGTGATCTTTTTAAAATTAATGTGATTTATAAGAGTTACAAATTTAAATAATTTATTCTTATTAATTTTAATAGGATTTGCATCATAGGTGATCTTTTTAAAATTAATGTGATTTGTAGGAGTTACAAATTGATTCATATTTATTAAATTTAATATGATTTGTAATTGTTACAAATAGAAGATAAGATCTTTATTAAATTTAATAATTTTAAAATCAAATATTTAATCCTTAATAAATTTGATAGGATTTATAAAAGTTACAAATTAAAGATAAGATCTTTATCAAATTTAATAGGATTCAAAATAAAATATCTTGAACTCTAGAGATAAGGTCTAAAATTTAAACCTTGATCGTTCCTAAAAAAATAGGATGAGTGTTGAGACTCTAGAGATAAGGTTTAAAAGTTAAACCTTGACTATTCCTATTTTAGGATAATTGTAAGGGTCAAAAGATAAGGTTTAAAAGTTAAACCTTGGCTGTTTCAAAATTTAAAATTTCAAATTGTTTGAAATCATAACCGAATATTTTGAGCTGTTAATGGTCAGTGGGACGTTCTGGCTAGGAAAGATTTGGTACTTAAACGGTCACTCCGGACCCACCTCTCTTTCCTGGGAACTAACCTGATTACAGTACTAAATGTTTGGGTTGGAACACCCCTTGACCCTGTCTATTGAACGATCAATAGAGCCGCCAAACTTTTTTGCATAGTTTTGCTTTTATGATCCTGCGTGTTTAATTATGTGTTTTAAAATTTATTTTATTTTAAATACACTTAATTACTCTATTAATTGAATAATTAACATGTCCAGCGGTGAATGGTTATGGTCTTAGATTTGTTTTATTTAATTTTAAATACAGCCTGCGTGTTATGCCTTTCTCTATTCTTGAATTTCTTCTCTCAACCTTTCGCTTGTATGTAAAACGAGTTTCTTTATTACATTGTAATCTGGAAGAAGCCAACAAGGTGGAGACCTAGAAGAAACCTAGCATGGTGACTCTTGATGGGTATGACCTTGAAAGGAACAAAGAAGTGGTGACTCTAAGAGGATGGTGGTTTTAAGAAGTAGGACTTCATGAAGTCAAGGCACCATAGTTCCTTTAGGTTTATTTTATTTTATTTTATTTTTTAGGAAGACCATAACTATCTCACAATTTTGATTGCATGTTTTGGGGTTTTATTTTACGTTAAAGCGTTTAATGAAAGTCGATAATGAACAATAAGAAAATTGAAATCCCTCAAGCCCGACAATCATACCTTCCAATAAGTAATAACGTCTAACTTGATATAGATGAAGTGCAGGTCACGTCATAGTTGGGTGCTTTTATTTATGTTTAGAAGGACATGATTGGATAATTGGATTATCCAAGTATAACTTATTAAGTTTTATTCAAATAGACATTTTTTAATTAGATTGGAAAAGCCTAAAGGTATGAACAGTCTAAAACGCGTTCTAATAAACAACAATCGTCAATGCTAGTTTCAATAAAGTGTAGGTTCTGCCAAAGTAGGGTGCTTTTATTGATATTAGTAAAGGATGATGGATAATTGGATTATCCAACCATTTGTTATTGGACTTATCTAGGTAACTTTAATCAGATTAACGAACCTAGAAGCGTTAATATTAAGTTTAAACGCCTTCTAATAAGTAACATTCGTCGAGACTAATGTCAATAAATAGTGAGTCTACCAAAGCAGGGTGCTATCATTTATATTAGTAAGGCGCGATGGGATAATTGTAATATCCAAATTGTTTTTATTAGGCCTAAACTTAACTAAGTTTTTCAATTAGATTGAAAATAACTTAGAGGCATAAGGATTGAGCTTAAATTCATAAGATGAATAAGGGTAAAGAGTTACCCACTCAATCATCCAAGAGTTGCATGAGATGCAATTGGAAATGTGTTTCCTACCTAAATAACCAATGGTTGGGCGATCAACCAAAGCTGACTCAACACTAGGCCAAATATGGATCTTGGCCCACTAAAAAAGTCTTCTAATGGGATTGTTTATGATTCAGTGAGGGTATTTGTTTTTGAATCAAAATAATGGGAGACAACATATTTATTTAATGACCAAAATTTAAATATGTTTTAAATAGAAGTGATAGATTTGCATGTAATTTGTTTTAGAATAACCATGATAAACCAAATATTGTTTTGTTGCAATCTGTCCTTTGGAAGGACACTTTATCTAGAAAAATGCCTAAATAGGTATTGAGACTTAGGAATTATCTTCATTAAAGATGAAGCGACAGTGTGTCATGTTTGGCTTATATATCATCTATGGTTGGGTCTTGAATACCCTATGGAGTCTGCATAAACTCTGAGTGGTAAAATGCAATATGAATATATGGGAGATATACGATATGATCGTATGCAGACTTTATTAAGGCCAAGTTGGTCTGGAAATCTAAAAGGTGATCAAGAAAGGAAATTGTTTCCAGTTTTAGCCAAATAAGACATTGAAATAATTTCTCTAAAGAACTTGAAGGAGTTCAAAAGAAAGGGAAGTAAGACTTCCACTACAGGTCATGTTATAGAAGTCAAGTTATTTTACTTCACTAACATTAGTATCAAATACTAGTAGTAGATCTCAAATTTTGAAAGATCAAGGAAGTAGATCACTTGTTAAGGGTAGAGAAATCTGTGTAAAATTGAGCAAAACTTGCTACAATAAAGATAAGATCTTTACCTATTGGGCTAGTTAGTGAACTAGACATTGTGCATATTGTTTCTTGTTGGACAAGAAATGTTTTTTATTATAAAATAACTTTATTTCATCAAAAGGATATTGATGCACAATTGAGTAATGGATTCCACATCCTAAATCTCAAAACACCTATCTATAACAATTGTCAAAGTAGGTTAAAATAAGTGATTTTGAACTTTACTTACATGGTATTGTCTTCTAAGGTAAATGAATAAGAAACACATTTCTAAATACCATTAATGTGGTTATATGGACTCTTTTGATTTTGGAATCAATGGAGACATGTAAATCTTATTTATTGGAGAGATAATTGAGACCTCATTCATTGAAAAGATGAGTAATCTATTATCTAATACATGATGATGTATGTGGGCCTATTGAAACAATAACTAGATATATTTTTCAATTCTTCAACATACTAATTGAAAAATCAATGAGTATGGATTTATGTAACATAAGTTAGAAAGTCTTTGAAAAGTTCAAAAAATTCATAATGAAGTGAAAAACCAAATTGGCAAGACAATTAAAACTCTTGATTAGATCAAGATAGCAAATAATTTGAGCTACAAGTTTAATAACTATCTAATAGAGTGAGAGATTACCTCTTAACTCATTCCTCATCGAATGCCTTAACAGCATCTCTACAGGGAAAAGTCAAATCGTGTTGGACATAGTTTGATTATTGATTACTATCAAACATCTCTAACTCCTTCAACGTTTCTTTATTGACAAAATTTCCACACTTAACCATGTTCCATCTTAGACTTTCTTAAAGAAACCATATATGATATGGATTAGGAAGAAACCTAGTATGTCTTTACTAATAATTTGGAACTATGATGCTTCTATAGAGCATCCAACTCTGACAAGGTCAGATCTAAATTAGATAAATGTCTTCTGTGAGATACCTAAAGAAAGCTAAGGGTTGTCAGTTCTACAATCTATCTGAGAATAAAAGGCTTGTTGCTTAGAATGTTGTATTCTTGAATAAGAGTACATCCCTTAAAGAATCAGTGGGAGGATGGTATAACTTGAAGAAATTCAAGTATAACAAAGCATTTAAAAGGCAAGGATGGACTTGAAGCAGAAATCACAAAGTGTTGTGACATCCTTAGCTCCTATAGCACAAGAATTGCGTAAGATCAAATAGGATATGTCACCAAACCTAAAAGATATGGATATCTTATAAATCAGGAAGAAGGCATATTGCTAAATGACCAAGCTTCTTATGAAGACGCCAATACAAGTTTAGATTCTAAGACATGGCATAAGACCATGGGATTTGAAATGGGCTCCATGTATATTAACAAGGTACGAACCTTGGTTGACGTACCTAAAGGGTAAAACCTATACGATGCAAGTGGTTTTTCAAAAGGAAAACTAAACATGGATGGTAATAAAAGTACCTTTAAAAGCAAGATTGACAAAATTCAATTAGCTTAAGAACCATTTAGATCTTACTTGTTGTAGCAGTATACCACCATTATGAGATATGTTAGATAGATGTCAAGATGGAAATCATCTTGAGGATGTGTATGTGACACAACCTAAAGGCCTTTTATGCCTGAAACATCTAGGAAGGTATGTGAACTGCAAATGTTCTATTTATGGACTAAAGCAAGCTTTTAGAAGCTAGAATCTTCATTAAAGAATGAAGATAAATCTTGTGACTATAAAAAGGTTAGTAACTACATAATTATAGTTCTAGTATTACATGTAGAAGACATGATTCTTCTAGAACTAATAATATTCTCATTCTATAGTCGAGAGTATCCTTAAACACTTAAGAAGGACTAAGGATTTGATCTTGATAAATGGAAGATGAGCTTGTTGTAAAGGTTACATCGATGCTAATCTTTTGATTAATTTGAAAGACTTAAGATTGCAATAAAAATATATGTGTTGTCAAGATGGTTGCAATGTATGCTTGAAAGGTTCAAAGCAAGAAACAATTATTGGTTCTACTAACAAATCTAAGTATTTTGCTATGTTAAATTACAAAAGAAGTCAATTTACATTTAATCATTCTAAATGTTTTGTACCCTATGAGTTTCCACTGTGATGACAATGGAACGATATAACAATATAAGGAAGTGGATTAATCCAAGCATATACTTAAATAGTTCCATCTTTGGAAGATGTGAAAATATGCAATGTGCATACCAACAAATTGTTGGGAACCCACTAGTAAAACCGCTTACGTAGTAAAAGCATGAGGGCACTGTAGACGTCATTGGGCATTAACCTTATCGGCTCTAAGTGCAAGTGGGAGATTGTTGGAAATATGCACTAAAATCCTATATAGGACGTATCATTTTGAATAAGTCATTTTTTGTTAAATAGTTTAACAACCTTTATTTATCCTTGGAGTAATAGGCCATATGAGAGTTATTCCTAAAATGTCCCTAGTCAAGTATTTACGTGGGTAGTCAAGTTTTTACGTGGGGACATGTAAATACATTAAGAATAGTGTGTGAGTGTACTGATGATCTGATCTCACAGATCATGGTTATAAATGATATCAAGTCTTCACATGAGTACACATTAAGAGTAATGATGTACTGGATAGACCCACCATGAGAACGTTACATGGATCGTTATATGAATGTCATAAACGATTCTCAACGTGATAATGGTATATGTAGTCCTTTGACCTGAAGTCACTATGATTCCTACATAAGGAGTTTGTTGTTTTAATATAATCAAATGACTTCTGTAACAAGAAGACTATAAAGGTTGTGGTTAGGCAATGAACAAATTATGCAGAGGGATATGAGTGATGTAGATGGGATTTGTCTCTCCTATGTGACAAGAGTGATATCTATAGGCCACTTGATGGAGTGAGACTAAGGAAATGCATGGCCATGCTAGAAAGAATAAATATAGGATATTTATTCGGATAAAGTCTACTCTGGTATCAAGTAAAATAAATTGGACTGTACAAGGATGACGCGACCATGCCTTGGGCCCAATTAGGATATCGTGACAAAAGGAACAAAAATATAAAATAATTATCACTTATAGGTTATGTTAATAATAAATAATATTCAGACATAATAATGCATTGCTAGATGCCGCTCTTATTTTATATTAATAATAAAATAGTTTATTATTAATAGAACCGAGTATTTTACCTATAGGGTCACACACATAGAGTAAGCCCATCAGAAAATAGCTTTTTATTTTAGTTGGACTAAAATAAAACTATTGGGCCTAACTCATTTAGAGAGTAAGGAGCCCACTCTTTAGAGAGAAAATTAGGTCAAACCTAAGCCTATAAATAGAGCATAAGATGCTCATAGGCAGCTAACCAAAAAGAAACACAAAATATGCAAAAGTTGCAAAAGCTACATGTCGTCAAACTAGTATTTGGAAGGTGTAGCATTTCTGGTGGGAGTACTCGTGTGGACTCCTAAAGGACGAGGCTATGACTGCTTTGATAATCTTCAAGAGGTAATCCTAAAACCCAATATTTTTTTATGTTTGTCTTATGCTTTGAAACACGAGGCTTTGCAAATCCTATGGGAATCCTTGTATTTCCGCTGCTCATGCACTAGGGATTCCCTAACAGTAAGTGACCGACCTGACTTTGTGAAGAATTTGAAAAGGACTAATGAAACAATAGTGAAGCTTTTTGGCACGAATGACCTTTCCCACTCTTATAGTGCATGTAAACTTTAAGAACGCATGCTCACCTTCTGAACTCAAGAAGTCTACACCTCTTTTCTGGATAACTCTTTTACCTGCTAAGTAATTTGAAGATTTTCCTTAACTGACCTGATCTTATAAGTGGTTTCCTACACAAGGTGAGAACCTAACAAGGCTTTCTCCTTCTCTCGCTTCTGCATAACATATGAGTGATCTACACTTACTACCATAGTGCTTCATAGGGTGCCATTCCTATGAAAGAGTGGTAATTATTGTAAGAAAACTCTATCAAAGGCAGGAATCTACTCCAATCATCACCTCCCTTTAGGACACAGGCTCTAAGCATATCCTCTAAGGTTTTGATGGTTTACTTTGAATGGCCATCAGTCTAAGGATGATAAGTAGTGCTAAAACTCAATCTAGTCCCAAAAGCCTTTTGCAAGCATGTCACAAAGTCCATGGTCATAGTCTCCTATTTTCACTCTGGGATGGCTAAGGGTTGTAAGGGTCTTGAAGGCTTCTAGTGCTCTATTTTTACTTTTTGACAAATGAAACACTTGGACACAAAGTTTATAATATCTCTCTTCATCCCATGCCATCAAAACATGATCTTTAAATCATGATACATCTTGGTTGTATCTGGGTGAATTGAATTGGCACCCTTATGGCTGTCTTCCAACACTAACTTCCTAAGATTCGCATCCCTTGGAATACAAACTCTTCCTTTGAAAAGAATGACCAGACCATTAGCTTCCAAGAAGTAAGGTTGACCTTTCAAGCGTAACAAGTTTTTGTCCTTTACTTGAGCCTTCCTAATCTGGCCCCTAAACTCACTTTTAATACCTAGCTTACTTAAGGACAAACTTAACTGACCAACTGAAACTTCTAGACCTAGGTCTCTAAATTCTTCCAACAACCTCAACTCATTAATCAATATGGTTGATACATGGAGAGATTTCCTACTCAAGACATCAACCACTACATTAGCTTTGTCAAGATGGTATTTCAACTCAAAATCATAATCTTTGAGAAATTCCATTTATCTTCTCTGCCTCATGTTTAATTCTTTCCGATCAAATAAATATTTAAAACTCTTATGGTCGACTTCAAACCTAACCCCATAAGTGTAGTGTCTTCATATTTTTAATGTGAAGACCACCTGCTAATTCAAGGTCATGGGTAGGGTAATTCTTCTCATGGGATTGTAATTGCTTAAAGGCATAGGCAACTACACCTGTCTCATACATCAAAACATCTCTTAAGCCTTGCCTAGATGCATCACAAAAGACTTGAAGGACCTTGGACAAGTCTAAGATGACTAGAACTAGAGTTATGGTTAACTTTTCCTTAAGCTGGCCAAAAGCTCTCCTCACTATTATGATCCCACACAAAAGGTGCTCCTTATAAGTTAACCGGGTCAAGGGAAGTGTTATCTAAGAGAATCCCATTGATGAATGTCTTATAGTACCCTGTTAAGCGTAAGAAGTTATGAATTTCAGTTATCGTTATGGGATGTTCCTACTTCAACACCGTTTTTACTTTACTAGGGTTTATGTGGTGCTTTTAATCTAATAAATAATATCAATAATAATAACAATTAGATAATGAAAATTAGGATAAATTTTTCACGTTTAATAATTTTGTTGGACAAAAAACACCACAATTAAGATTTTAATTATCAACCCCGAATCTATTGAAAGACCTATCTCACATATGACGATATGAGAAGGTATAAAATTTGAATGATGTCTACTTGCTTCAAGAGTGTCCCAAGGCACAATACCCACTAATAGCCTACCGTAATCGCACGGGGTATCGAAGTAATAAAAAGATATCGTTCCCACAGAGATTATGCCTAAGTACTAGTTATAACATTGGTTTAATTATCTAGTGAATCGATTAAAATGAATTACTAAAATGATGATGAACAGTAAATTAGAAAACAGAAAATTTAACATCTTTTGTAGAAGAAAATCAGAGCCAGTATGGGAAATTTAATCAAAGGTAAATCTTGGGGTATTAAGGGTTCATATGTTAGTATCAAAATTAAAGGTTACTCGCCTATCCAATTATATGATTTTGTTTCTAAGGCAGATTCCCCTAAGTTAATTAAAACTTTTCTCTCGAAGCCTATTAACGTGCCTAATTCCCAAAGAACCGCGTTCAATTTGTTAATTAGACCCTTTACATTCTATGGAAATCTGATTAACCCTCAAACAATTTCGCTTACCATCGTAAATCAAAATCATAGGTTCAATTTAGGTATTTTTAAATTACATGCCAATCTCTCGATTACTGATAAGTCTTGAAAAGACTTAATAATTTCACCTTTAATTTAACTTAATCTGTTTAATTTTGTTTAGTTTGGCATTATTATTTAATAAATTGTCATTAATTCTGGTTTTATTTATTTATTTCAAAAGTGTTTAAATTATCCAAGAAAATGATTAAAAAGATAAAATAGTTAAGGAAATTTGTTTATTTGTAAATTCATTAACCTAGCGTACATACGCTAAACAGCCAGCGTATATACGCTAGGTATTTATTTGTTTATATGTGCAAGAACAGGTGCAGTAAGGAATTAAAACTTCACGCTCAAGCTTGGAAGTTCCACGCTCAAGCTAGAGGTCACCATGCAATCCACGTAAATGTCACAGCATGCAGCCTTCGATCACACTCAAGCTCACTGATTCACGCCCAAGCGTGATTCTATTGCATTCATTAATTCAAGTTCACGCTCAAGCGCCTTCCATTCACACTCAAGCTTGAAGTCCAAATGCAATCACGCCCAAGCGAATATTTAACAGAATGCATTAAATAAAGCTCACGCTTAAGTGCCCTGCACTCACGCTCAAGCGTGAGGTTGTTTATTCAGTTCATTATTTTTCCCTCCAAGTGAAGTGCTGCAGTGATCCCATTAATTATCGTTTAAGTTGTTAGTTACTGTTGTACCTTAGTAATTTATGTCTTATAATTAATCATTTATCTGTAATCATGTAATTAGTTTAATTATTAATTAAGTTTCCCTTGTAATTAATTAGTTAGTTAGTTAGTTAGTTGTAAGTTACCTATATATACTTGTACATACTTTGTAAACAGAGAGAGGAGACACACACAAAAGCAATAACACGATTCATTTTTCTCAATTCTAATCTCTCTTTAATTCTCTTCTCTCTCTAAACTCTCTCGTCCATGTCTCCTCGCATTCCTTCAACAGAATCCATTCCCATGGGTTTCTAAACCCCTAGGGTTGGGATTGCTGAAGCTTCCGATGGAATGTTGAAGCTGCATTAAGGAAATTATCTTCTAAAGTAAGAGGAGAACAAGCTGAGAAGTGGATCTACTCTACTGAATTGACAAATTCAGATCCAAATAAAGAATCTCACCAGTGAGGAATCATGGTTGAGGCTTAGGTAACTTCTGGCTTCCTAACTAATTCAGGCCTAGTAATTAAGTGAATAGTTAGGGTTCAACCCCCAATGTCGCATTAGATTTCTCTGTCACTGAACACCTAAGGGATTAAGGTTTAATGCTTAGGAATTAGTGTTAATTACCTAAGGAATTAGGGATTAACCATCTGTGAATTGTCCTCTTACATCTGAAGCTTAATTGAACCTCGATTACATGTTCCTTGATGAAGTTATACACTGAAGTAATCCTAACCTATCTTCCATTAATCAAATTTCATCTCCTATATTGTTGCTGAAAATACAAAAACATTGAAAGTATAAAAACAACAAAAACAAAATGAATTCTTCACTGCGTTGTTCTGGTTCAGCTTGTGCTAGTCCAAATTGTGGTAATTACCTCAATCCCTGTGGGACGATAAAATATATTACAAATTTAACGATTAATGTGCTTGCCAAAAGAATATAATCCATCAGGATTTATGCATCAAGTTAATGGCGCCGTTGCTAGGGATTGTTGAGTAATATCAATAATCCTTGGACCGATACTAGATTGAACCGTTTAATTTTGTTTTTGCATTTAGTAGTAGTTT
Organism: Clitoria ternatea; assembly: GCA_037962975.1. Taxonomy (NCBI): domain Eukaryota; kingdom Viridiplantae; phylum Streptophyta; class Magnoliopsida; order Fabales; family Fabaceae; genus Clitoria; species Clitoria ternatea. Next base: position 169,806,888 of record CM075671.1, read on the forward strand.
AATTCTCATTTTTAGTATAACAGTAGCTTGTGTGTAGCAGTAGAAGTAGATTTAATTTTGTTGTGTGAAATATTCGGTGTATGCAGTCAAGGAACAGAGGAGAGCCTTTCTTCTTTGATCCTGATATTGATTTGTTAGAGCGTAAGCTTAGAAAGGAGAAAAAGCAAAAAGAACAGCAAGAAATGGAATAGAGGAAAGTTACACTAGGTGACTACTCTAGACCTACTGAAGAAGGATTGCAATCTAGCATCCTTAGGCCTCCAATTGCAGCTAATAATTTTGAACTTAAACCAGCTTTACTGCAGTTGGTTAGGAATGACCAATTCGGTGGAAGTGAGGTTGAGGATCCAAATTTGTATCTAGCAACCTTCCTCCAAATTTGTGATATAGTAAAAATAATGGTGTCCCTGATGAGGCAATAAGATTGAGATTATTTCCTTTTTCTCTAAGGGATCGTGCAAAAGCCTGGTTGTAGAGCCAACTAAGAGGTAGTATATCCACTTGGGAGGATTTACAAAGAAATTTTTTGATTAAATATTTCCCTCCTTCCAAGTATGCCAAATTACACACAGAAATCACTTGTTTCCAGCAGAGAAAGGGTGAATCTCTGATGGAAGCATGGGATAGGTACAAAGAGAGTTTGATGAAATGTCCTCACCATAGGATTCCTGATGTACAGCAAGTTACCATATTCTATAATGGTGTAAGACCAACAACTAGAGTCTTGATTGATGCCTCAGCTGGAGGTTCATTAACCACAAAAACTGTAGAAGAAGCTATAGAGTTGATTGATGTCATGGCTTCTAATGAATGCTTAGTTAGTGAAAGGAGCCAAATCCCTAAGAGAGGGATATTAGAATTAGAAGCACAGGATGCTTATTTGGCTCAAAGTAAGTTGATGACTCAGGCTTTAGAGAAACTAAATGTACAAATTTCAGAACTTCAAAAGCCTAGTCAAGTTTGTATGATGAGCTATGATTTTTGTGGTGGAGACCATGAAAATGGCATGTGTGATCCAAATGTGCCTGCTGAGCAAGTTAGTTACATGGGGTAGCAACAATTTCAAAGGAATTATCCCTCTAATTCCTTTAATCCTAACTATAGAAATCACTCCAATTTTTCATGGCAGAAAGGTCCACATTTGAATCAAAACATGCCACAAAATCAAACCACAACTAGACCACAACAACCTTCTCCTTCTCCCTCTAAAGAAAAGTCTGAACTTGAGAATGTGCTATCTCAGTTCATTCAGGCCACTCAGGCCAGCTTTAAAAATCAAGAAGCGTCCATCCGAAATCTGGAAAACCAGGTTGGACAGCTCTCAAAACAGTTAGCTGAGAGACAGTCTGGCAATTTTCCTGGAGATACTGAGGTAAATCCTAAGGAACATTGCAAGGTAATAACCACAAGGAGTGGGAAAGTTCTTCTCTCTACTCCAAGTCAGGAAAATAATTCAGAAAAAGAAGTAGAAAAAGAAAAAGAGCAGGAAAGTGAGCAAGTTAATGATAAAACTGAAAAGAAGGTAGAAACAGAGAAAGAGAAAGAAAACCAAGTTCATCAAAAGAAAAACAAAAAGATTGATTTGATCTTGGAGGAAGCTGTTAAGCTAACTCCTGAGAAATTAAAGAATGCTCCATTTCCACATAGATTCAAGAAACAGACAGAGGAGCAAAAGTTTACTAATTTCTTAGATATGTTTAAAAAGCTTCACATAAATATTCCCTTTGCTGAGGCATTTTCCTATGCTAAATTCTTGAAAGAGCTCTTGTCTAAGAAGACAAAGCTAAAGGGAGATGAGATGATTGCTCTCACTAAAGAGTGTAGTGTAATTATTCAAAAGAAACTCCCTCAAAAGATAGAAGATCCTGGATCTTTTACAATACCTTGTGCAATAGGGGATGTTCATGTTGGAAGTGCTTTATATGATCTAGGGGCTAGCATTAACCTCATGCCTTTATCCTTAATGAGGAAGTTAGGAATTAATGACCTACAACCAACTCGTATGTCTTTGTAGTTGGCTGATAGGTCTATCAAATATCCTCATGGGATACTGGAAGATCTGTTAGTTAAGGTAGATAAGTTCATCTTTCTAGCAGATTTTATAGTTTTGGATATGGAAGCTGATAGAGAGATTCCTTTGATTCTAGGGAGACCCTTCTTAGCTACTGGAAGAGCTTTAATTGATGTAGAGAAGGGAGAACTCATGCTGAGAGAGTTCAAGAGGAGCAGGTAACTTTCAATGTCTTTAATGCTATGAAACATCCAGCTGAGAAGATGGATTATTTTATGCTTAAAGAAATTAAAAGTTATAAGACTCCTATGCTGTTAAGAACTGAAGAAGAGGCTTTACAAGCCTTTCTTGAGGATGATTTTGACTCTGAGATTGAGGAGTTAGTTGACTCACATAATGAGTTACTGAACTTACTAGAAGTATGTGAAGTAGGTGAATTAGAAAATGAAATGAAAGAAAAATTAAATAATACCAAACTTGGAAAAGGTAAGGAGGTATTTGAAGAAAGGAATGATTTAAAACCTTTGCCTTCTCATTTGAAATATGTTTTCTTAAGAGATAATGAATCACATCCTGTAATCATTAATGCTGAATTAGAAGATGAGGATGTAGAAAAACTTATAGGGTTTTAAGAAAACATGAGTCTGCTATTGGTTGGAACATTTTTGATTTAAAGGGAATTAGTCCATCATTTTGTATGCATAAAATTTTGATGGAGGATGACTATTCCCCTATTGTTCAGCCACAAAGAAGATTAAACCCCTTAATGAAAGAAGCTGTAAGGAAGGAAATGGTTAAACTCCTTGATGCAGGGATTATCTATCCTATCTCAAATAGCGCTTGGATTAGTCCAGTCCAAGTGGTGCCTAAGAAAGGTGTGATAACCACTGTTAAAAATGAAGAAGGTGAAGTCATTACCACTAGACCAACTACAGGTTGGAGAATATGTATAGACTATAGAAGGTTAAATGACTCCACTAGAAAATACCACTTTCCTTTACCATTTGTAGACTAAATGCTTGAGAGGCTGTCAGGTCATGAGTATTACTGGTTCCTTGATGGATATTCTAGTTACAACCAAATTGTGGTTGATCCAAGAGATCAAGAGAAGACAGCCTTTACCTGTCCATATAGAATCTTTGCATATATGCGCATGCCATTTGGTTTGTGCAATGCACCAGCAACCTTTCAAAGGTGTATGCTGGCAATTTTTGAGGATATGGTAGAGAAGTTCATTGAGGTGTTTATGGATGACTTCTTTGTGTTTGGAAACAGCTTTGATATATGCCTCAGTAACCTATCCAAGGTGCTGGTGAGATGTCAAGAGACTAATCTTGTCCTCAACTGGGAAAAGTGTCATTTTATGGTTAGAGGATGGATAGTCCTTGGCCATAAAATCTCTGCTGAGGGCATTCAAGTAGATAAAGCCAAGATTGATATCATTGAAAAGCTTCCTCCTCCAATCAATGTGAAAGGAGTGAGAAGTTTCTTAGGATGTGCTGGCTTCTATAGGAGATTTATAAGAGATTTTTTGAAAATAGCAAAGCCTTTAACTGATTTACTTATGAAAGATCATGCTTTTGTTTTTGATGAAAACTATGTCAAGGCTTTTAAAAATTTTAAACGAAGATTAATTTCAGCTCCAATCCTTACAGCACCTGATTGGTCTTTACCATTTGAACTCATGTGTGATGCAAGTGATTTTGCTATAGGAGCTGTGCTGGGGCAAAAGAAAGAAAAATTAACATATGTAATTTATTATGCTAGCAAAGTTTTAAATGAGAATCAAATAAACTACACCACTACTAAAAAGAAATGCTTGTTGTGGTGTATGTATTTGATAAATTCAGAGCTTACTTAATTGGTGCTAAGGTCATTGTCTATACAAATCATTCAACAATCAAGTACTTGATAGCTAAAAAAGAATCAAAGCCAAGGTTGATCAGGTGGGTTCTTTTACTTTAAGAGTTTGATTTAGAAATAAGAGATAAAAAGGGAGTAGAGAACTCAGTGGCTGATCAACTCTCTCGTCTGGAGGGAGAATCAGATTCTATCTTAATTAAAGAGGAATTCCCAGATGAGAGGTGTGACGACCCGCGTCAATTTTCTCATTTTTTCAATAGATTTTTCACTTTTAATAAAAATCCACCCGGTTTCAATATAAAATAATAATTACTTTTCTTAAATATATTCAAAATAATAAAATCATACTTAAATTAGCAAAAACCGATCAGAAATAAAAACTTGAATAAAAGCATATTAAAAATAATGACCGATCAGAAATATTTTAACAAAATAAGATTGAATCAGCGGAAGGAATAAAACAGAGTCAGGGGTATTCGCCTGAGTGAGCCCCTGATTCTCTTAAGCGAGTACCGACTCGCTTGAGCGAATGCCACACGGCGAACCAAACTCACGAGTCGGGGTTTTGCTCGGAAAAGGACCACTCAGTTATGTGTCACTCGGCAACAACTTATAATTTCATCACTTAGAAAACTCTTAGCTTTCATTCACTCGGAAACTGTTTCTCTCGGGTATACCTCACCCGGAATACAATCTTAAGCTTCACTCAAAATAGTTCGCTCGGCCAATAGCTCACTCGGGAACATCCCACCTTCCTTTACTCGGAAAAGCTCTCTAATTTTTACTCAAAAAGAGACAGGATACTCGAGTGAGATAGGCACCAATTCAATCGGCCCTTGCTCGGATAAGAAGAAATCTACTCGGCTAACTTCACCCGGTAATCAACTCTGCTACAGCAATGCAAAATTTATTTATAAAATAAACACCAATCATTTAACGTCAAGAATTTATTTCATCACACGGGCAACACTGTAACATCAAGCACTTGGAAAACTCAATATATACATATATTACACTTCATTCAGATTCACTCGGTGCCTTGACATCAATCCTCCACTTGGCGCACCTCCATGGCTCCGACCTCTTCCCTGTCACTGGTTACTAAAAATGTAAACCACAGCAAGGGTGAGTGTTTAGCATCATAATTAATCTAGAACGGAATTTAAATAAAATACAAGTATAAACTCCGTCCGATTCCTTTATTCTCAAACTGCACATCTCACTCGGCATTTACTCACAGTCAGCAATACACACACTCGACAATCATAGCAATTAACACTCGACACTTATTGCATTTCTCACTCGGCAATTATAACCATCACACTCGACAAATTATGACAGTTCACATTCGTCAGATACAATAAAATTGCACTCGGCAAATATAACATCATACTCATCAATTCTCACTGCAAGTACAATAATTCATACTCGGCAAACATAACAATTTTTCCACTCGGAAAATATAACATCACTCAGCAATTATTTCAATTTTCATTCGGCAATTAAAACCAATTCACACTCGGTAAACATAGCCATCATACTCAGCAAATATAACAATTCATACTCGGAAATTATCTCACTCGGCAAGTATATCAAATTATACTCAGCAATTATTTCAAATTCTCATTCATCAATATGACAATCCATACTCGGCAATTGTATCAAATTGTACTCGGCAAATGTACACATCATATTCATCAATTATAATACTGCATACTCGACAAATACTACACTCGGTAAAATTATCAATTCATCATTTATCACCACTGACTCGGTCAAAATTGACACAGTATCCGGATACTTAAAGGATCGACCTTCAGCTGGGGGTCCTACTTGACATTCCGTGAACCCTGCTTGGTTCACCGAGTCTTGCTTGACTCCCCCTCAACCACTGGGTCATAGACCTCTGGGTAGCTCAACTGGGTCCTGCTTGACCACTGAAGCTAAAAACGAGGGTAACATATACCGTCGGTCGTCCCATACCACAATCACATTCACATTACACAAGTGGCCATTAATAACATCACTCGAGTGACCTGCTTGTCAAACCCGACTCATTAATAACATCACTCGGGTGACCTGCTTGTCAAACCCGACTCCACATTGCCATAAAACATCAATTGTCATAGCATCAATTATTTCAAATTTCAATCGACTCAAGCCACATACACACGATCGGAAACCGATCAGTGTCTACATACATGCATCCATACACATTTCACTTGGCATCATTTCATCAAAGCATCAAATAATTCCATTTCACTCAGAATACACCACTCACACGATCAGAAACTGATCGGTGTACATACATATACATGTATTCATTCACATTCATATACAATTCATTCGGCATTATAACAATTATCACAACATCAAATACTCCTCTAGTCACACGATTAGAAACTGATCGGTACTCACACACATACATACTCACATTCTCAAATTTCATTCAGCAAAGTCACACACATACACGATCCTAAACCGATCAGTATGCATATTCATACGTACATTCATATACATATTCACACAGTTTTCACTCAGCATCAACTCTCACCCGTTTCAGTCTTCCAACGACTCGGAAAATGTCCAATTCTAATTAATTATAACTCGAACACCCCCTTACCTCTGTTCTGAGCTTTAACAGTTGCTGGGTGCACCGTTCCACCTCCGTTCCAGCACCAGCTTCCTTAATCGCTCCATCAGTGTTCGTTCCTCCACCTACAGTTCTGGAACGTGAAACATATTAACGCCACACCACCATGCACATGGTAACAGGGCCATTTCCAGGCTCACGGCCAAGAGGAATGGAGATCAAAATAGTACTCCTCCTCTCATGGCTATTCGTCCAGAAAAGAAACAAAAGGGACAAGATAAGAAACTTAACAGTCCAAAGAACTCACCTTAAAATCAGCCTCGGCTATGCAACTATTTCAAGATTTGATGCAAAGATGGACCTTCCTTCAAGCTTCCAGCTCTTCGACGATGGAGGAAGGAGAAGGAGAAAAGGAACAGGTGAAGAAGAAGAAGAAGCTTCTCGCAGAAGTGAATGATTGAGAGAGAGAAACCTTTATTTAAATCATGGCAACCGGTCACCTGCCCAACTGGTCACCTCCAACCGGTTACCTGCTCAGCCGGTTATTTCTCCATTTCTTTTACAATTTCTTTAAAGATTTAAATTAAACCTCTCTTCTTTTAATCACACCTTTTATAATTAACCCATAATTCATAAAAATATCAAATAAATTCCTAAAAACAATTTTTAATATTTCCACTTCACAAAAATTTTCCATAATTATCCAGGATGTTACAAGAGACTGATGGCAATTATCACAGGGCCATGGTATGCTGATATGGCCAACTTTAAAAGTGCCTCTGTGGTACCTGAAAGGTGGACATCCCAAATGAAGAAGAAATTCTTCCATGACAGCAAAACCTTTCTTTAGGATGATCCATTTCTATATAAGATAGGAGTAGATGGAATTATTAGGAGATGTATGTCTGAATCAGAGCAAGAAAGACTCTTATGGCACTGACATGACTCCTATTATGGAGGACACCATGGTGCCTCTAGAACAACAGCAAAAGTATTACAATGTGGCTTTTATTGGCCAACAATTTTTCAGGATGCTAGAGTATATATACAAAGGTGTGATAAGTGCCAAAGAAGTGGAGGCCTCTCTGCTAAAGCTGGCATGCCTTTGACAAATATTTTAGTTGTAGAGCTATTTGATGTTTGGGGCATTGACTTCATGGGACCATTCCCAAAGTCATTCTCCAATGAATATATCCTTGTTGCTGTGGATTATGTCTCCAAGTGGGTGGAGACAATCCCTACCAGAACCAATGATGCACATGTAGTGTTTAGGTTTGTAAAGAAGAACATTTTCTCTAGATTTGGAGTCCCTAGAGTCCTCATTAGTGATGGAGGGTCACACTTCTGCAATAGAATCATGGAAAAATCCCTGAGGCATTATAAGGTACTCCATAAGGTGTCTACTCCATATCATCCATAAACTTGTGGACAAGTTGAGCTTTCCAATAGAGAAATCAAGAGAATATTAGAGAAAGTGGTGGGGATGTCTAGGAAAGATTGGTCTGTGAAATTGGATGATGCATTGTAGGCCTATAGGACAACATTTAAGACTCCAATTGGCATGTCACCTTATTAGTTGGTATATGGTAAGGCTTGCCATCTCCCTGTGGAGTTAGAACATAAGGCATGGTGGGCCACAAAGCTGTTAAATATGGATTTTGACCAATCTCAAGAGGAAAGAGTCCTAAAACTCCATGAACTTGAGGAGTTCAGACTCAATGCTTATCAGAGTACCTCAATCTATAAAGAGAAAACTAAGAGGTGGCATGATAAGTGGATAAATAGAAAAGAGTTTCACAAGGATGATAAGGTCCTGTTGTTTAATTCTAGACTGAGACTATTTCCAGGAAAACTCAGATCCAAATGGTCTGGACCTTTTATTGTGAATGAGGTTTTCCCTCATGGTGCAATTAAGTTGAAAGAACCAGCCACTGGAAGAACATTTAAAGTGAATGGCCAGAGACTCAAGCTCTACTTTGGAGGAGAGTTTGATAGGCAGAAATCCTCCATAGGCATCTTCTTTGGTGTCAAAGGTCAAGCTAGTGACCTTAAAGTAGCGCTTGAGGGTGGCAACCCTACATTTTGATTGTTGCATTTTGTGTTTTGAGTTTAAAACAATAAAAGAAAATTAAAAAGTTTGAATAAAGTGTGAATAAACTTGAAAACTTTTTGAATAAGGTTTGAGCATTCATACACTCAAATCCTAGTGTACCTACGTGTAATTCCATTAGCTAGAATTAGGATCAGGTACCCCTGGCGCTTGAGCGAGCTTTTATGCACTCAAGCGTGATCTTAAGCTAAGTTCCTGGCACCTAAGCATGATCCTCTCATGCCTGACCGTGACTTTGGGTAAGCCTCGCGCTTGAGCAAGCTCGGGTCCATGCTTGAGCGTGACCCTTCATGCTGATTCAGGCGCTTGAGCTTGGCCCGTCACGTTTAAGCGTGATCAAGAAGTGCATGCTCCTATGTCCTACGCTTGAGTGTGTCCACTCAACACTTTAGCGTGACCATCCTTGTGTATTACGCGCTTGAGCAAAATAATATCAAGCTTAAGCGTGATTGAGCTTGTACCAAATCTGTCACATGTTATGCATTATGCGCTTGAGCATGCATTTACTCATTCCTGAGCATGAGCTTCCTTGTATGCCACTGACTGAAAAGAGTCCCATGCTTGGGCGTGCTCGGGGTTGAGAAAGTTGAAAGCTTATCGCCTGAGCATGGTCCCTCAGCGCTTGAGTGTGCCCCATGGTACTTTCTCCTTGCTTGAGCCAAGTAGTGTACGCTTGAGCATGATTCATGGTTATGCCTCACGCTTAAGCGTGATAGTGCAAGCTTGCAGCGTGATTCATACCTGTTACCACCTGTGTGCTTTAATTTGGGCGTTTATACGCCCAAGGTTCAGCGTAACTACACGTACCTCATGTATTGGGTTTAACAGTATAAAACCCTCTCAGCGTACAAACCCTAACTCTGTACGTTGAAAACTTGGGTTTTGAAGAGGAAAAGGCACAATCTGTGGATTCCTTTGAAAGGTAACATATTTTCATTCTCTAACTTCAGTTGATAACTAGAATTGTTGTAGTTCATTGTTTCAATTTCAAATCTATTTCATTCATCATATCTTTTCATCTCACATTTTCAATTTGTTGTAATTGTGTTGTTTGTGCATTTGTATCCATTTAGGCTTTATAAATACCATCCTTAACATTCACAATGTCCACAAATCACAAAGACTTCTTAGGAGAACAGAAAGAATTGTTGAAATAAAAAGTGTGAAGAAAACCCCAAAAGAGAAAGGAAAGGGGGTGGCTACTGTAAGTACCCCTATTTCTTCACCACCCAAAAAGAGTAAAAGCCTTGAGGAGGAAAAGAAGTCTCAGATAGTTGAGAATTTTGATGGGCATAGGTTTAGAGATTTTAAGGCTGCCCAAGAATATGAGAACAAATTCAAAAATAGAGGAGTAATAAGGGAAAGGGCTCTGGTCCTTGATGAAGATAATTGCTCGGATATTGATGTAAAGGCTGCTATGTTTGAAAGGGGATGGCAATATTTTAATGAGAACTTAGGCAATGGCTATTAAGAACTCACTAGGGAATTTTATACCAATCTAAGGGCCAATCCTATTGAGGATAAGTTTCCTTTTTCTTCTTTCTTAAGAGGAGTCACCATTCCTCTATCTGGTCACATACTGAATAAGCTTTTGAAAGTACCTATTTTAGTTGATGAAGGATGTCACTACACTTGGAAAGTAGATATCTTTCATAGGGCTGAAAATGAAAATCTTAGGAAAGAAATTTTAGAGGAATGATGTGAACAAGGAGCTGCATATATAACAAAAGTAAATGGTGCACCAAAAAGTGTCAGGAAGAGCTGTTTGAATCATCTCCCCCTCTTATGGTGCTACTATGTCCTTTCATCCCTACAACCCGTGGCTCATGCTACTGAGGTTGCCATTAAGAGGTTGGTATTGATTTACTGTTTAATGAGAGGCTTGTATGTTAACTTGGGAGAGTTAATACTAGAGGAGATGATAAAAATCATTGAAAAAAATCTCCAACTGCCATATTGCTCTGTTATCGCTTTGTTGACCCAAAAGAATCAGGCTAGGTTGAACTATGAAGAATTGACAAAGGTAAAGCCTGAGAAGATTATGGATAAATACTGGGTGATAGACCATATTGACCATTTTATGCCTTAAGAGTCAAAGCGTCCCAGACAACCTAAACCAACATCTTTTGCACCACCACCTTCAACAGGTCCAGGTACTTCTTTTGATCTTTCCAAGGTTATGCAAGAACTTCAGGTTATGAAGAAGATGCAGCCGAGAACCTATGATCTGGTCCTGAACCATGATCTCATGCTGAGAAAGATTGCCACTGCAATGAATGTGGACCACACTGAAGAAATGGGAGTCCCACCTGACAGAGACCTATGGTTGGCTTCCATTGGATTTACCATTCCCCCTGATGACACACCTTTAGCAACTGAATTTCCACCCTTCCCTGAGCAAGACAATGATGAGCCGATGGAGGAAGAAAATGAAGAAGAAGAGGACTAATATTTTACTTTACTTATGTTTATGTTATGTTACTTTCAGGTTGTAATAACTTTATTATACTATCCTTTGTTGAACAATGTCTTCCCTTTTCAATTGTAATGACATTATATTTTTATGTTAAGTTGCTTGTTGTTAATTTCTTTTCTGCTTTGTATTATCTAAATTCTTGCAACCATCACTCAACCAATCACTGCCATATATGTAAGAAGGGAAGTAGTCTATCCATTAATCTTCTTAAATTATGAAAGGTGTTAACTATGTTTAATTTAGAATCCATCTTAATAATTTATATCTTGCTGATTCTCAGGCATCAATTGGATAAATTAATTGATTCACATTGCTTGATTCATGATCCCTGTCCATAACTATTTCAATCCTGTATTATTTGTATATTCACCATGCTAGTTAGCAATCTGAGTTTATAATCTTGCATTAAGTTTGGGGACATAATTGGTTGATTACTTATAATTTATTAGCTTTTGAGCCTTTATTAATTTTTTTTCTGAGTGTGCCTGCATTATTGTTAGTGAGACAAAATTTTCTTCAGTGCTTGCTAAATGATTATATGTTTGCTAATTGGAAATGATGAAGGCCTTCTTTGGAAATTAGCCAGGGCCAAATTTAGCCATCCATATTATTAATTATCCTTTGACCTAACAATTATATTTTGATCCTGAGACCTTTTTATTCTGATTATGTACCTAATTTTACAAGCCTATTTATCTGAGCAAAACCAAGTGAATTATCCATGGATGTTCCATTGATGGACTGCTGAGTCTTATCTTATTGCTAGGGACTAGCAAGTTCCAAGTTTGGGGATGAAGAGTGTGCCTAACAGCAATTAAAGGACATACTCTGACCTTAACTATTGATGAGGATTTTGAGAAATGAAAGGAAGAATAACAAAAGTAAAAAAAAAAAGTGAAAGATCAGCAAAGCAAAGGTACAAAGCACCACAATAAAAGAAAAATGGTATTGAAAAAAATGAAAAAGAAAAAAGAATGAAAGAAAGAGTCCAAAGGACTAAAAGAGAAGAAGGTGCAAAGCACCACAAGTAGTTGAGTTATCCCTCATCTGAGAAAAATAAAAGCAAAAAAGTTGGTTAGTAAAGGCATTTAAGTTAATATTGAGGCAAGGCATCAGTGGGCACATCTTTTAACCCAACATTGATGGGAAAAACAAAAATGGAGCCTGTAGCCTAACCTCTTTACAAACTTAAAAAGCCCTTACTGATCCAATTGTATTAGCATATGTCATGATGTTTAGAACTATTGTAAGCCTATGTTGATCTGACAATTATGCAGGTGATGAGTGCATACAATTGAACCTACACACTGAGAGAAGAGTGAAACACTAATCCTTGTAAGGAAAGTATCACCAGCTTGTTCCTAAAGGAAGTGTGAGTAATTATATTTTCAGAATTTACGGAAAGACAACATGATGGATATTTAATAATTATGGTATGAATTAAGTTAAGGAAAGGTTGATTGTTTTGAGTGAGTGCAATTAATTTAATTAATCTGAGTCCTTGCTTGAGGACAAGCAAGTTTTAAGTTTGGGGATGCGATAAGTCTTAAAAAGACTTAATAATTTCACCTTTAATTTAACTTAATCTATTTAATTTTGTTTAGTTTGGCGTTATTATTTAATAAATTGTCATTAATTCTAGTTTTATTTATTTATTTCAAAAGTGTTTAAATTATCCAAGAAAATGATTAAAAAGATAAAATAGTTAAGGAATACCCACTGATGTCTACTTGCTTCAAGAGTGTCCCAAGGCACAATACCCACTGATAGCCTACCGCAAGCGCACGGGGTATCAAAGTAATAAAAAGATATCATTCACATAGAGATTATGCCTAAGTACTAGTTATAAAATTGGTTCAATTATCTAGTGAATCGATTAAAATGAATTACTAAATTGATGATGAACAGTAAATTAGAAAACAGAAAATTTAACGTCTTTTGTAGAAGAAAATCAGAGCCAATTTGGGAAATTTAATCAAAGGTAAATCTTGGGGTATTAAGGGTTCATATGCTAGTATCAAAATTAAAGGTTACTCGCCTATCCAATTATATGATTTCGTTTCTAAGGTAGATTCCCCTAAGTTAATTAACACTTTTCTCTCGAAAGCCTATTAACGTGCCTAATTCCCAAAGAACCGTGTTCAATTTGTTAATTAGACCCTTTACATTCTATGGAAATCTGATTAACCCTCAAACAATTTTGCTTACCATCGTAAATCAAAATCATAGGTTCAATTTAGGTATTTTTAAATTACATGTTAATCTCTCGATTATTGATAAGTCTTGAAAAGACTTAATAATTTCACCTTTAATTTAACTTAATCCATTTAATTTTGTTTAGTTTGGCATTATTATTTAATAAATTGTCATTAATTCTGGTTTTATTTATTTGTTTCAAAAGTGTTTAAATTATCCAAGAAAATGATTAAAAAGATAAAATAGTTAAGGAAATTTGTTTATTTGTAAATTCATTAACCTAGCGTACATACGCTAGACAGCCAGCGTACATACGCTAGGTATTTATTTGTTTGCATGTGCAGGAACAGGTGCAGTAAGGAATTAAAACTTCACACTCAAGCTTGGAAGTTCCACGCTCAAGCTAGAGGTCACCATGCAATCCACGTAAATGTCACAGCATGCAGCCTTCGATCACGCTCAAGCTCACTCATTCACGCCCAAGCGTGATTCCATTGCATTCATTAATTCAAGTTCACGCTCAAGCGCCTTCCATTCACGCTCAAGCGTGAAGTCTAAATGCAATCACGCCCAAGCGAATATTTAACAGAATGCATAAAATAAAGCTCGCGCTTAAGTGCCCTGCAGTCACACTCAAGCGTGAGGTTGTTATTCAGTTCATTATTTTTACCTCCAAGTGAAGTGCTGCAGTGATCCCATTAATTATCGTTTAAGTTATTAGTTACTGTTGTACCTTAGTAATTTGTCTTATAATTAATCATTTATCTGTAATCATGTAATTAGTTTAATTATTAATTAAGTTTCCCTTGTAATTAATTAATTAGTTAGTTAGTTGTAAGTTACCTATATATACTTGTACATACTTTGTAAACAGAGAGAGGAGATACACACAGAAGCAATAACACAATTCATTTTTCTCAATTCTAATCTCTCTCTAATTATTTTCTCTCTCTAAACTCTCTCGTCCATGTCTCTTCACATTCCTTCGACAGAATCCATTCCCATGGGTTTCTAAACCCCTAGGGTTGGGATTGCTGAAGCTTCCGATGGAATCTTGAAGCTGCATTGAGGAAATTATCTTCTGAAGTAAGAGGAGAACAAGCTGAGAAGTGGATCTACTCTGCTAAATTGACAAATTCAGATCCAAATAAAGAATCTCACCAGTGAGGAATCATGGTTGAGGCTTAGGTAACTTCTGGCTTCCTAACTAATTCAGGCCTAGTAATTAGGTGAATAGTTAGGGTTCAACCCCCAATTTCACGTTAGATTTCTCTATTTCTGAACACCTAAGGGATTAGGGTTTAATGCTTAGGAATTAGTGTTAATTACCTAAGGAATTAGGGATTAACCATCTGTGAATTGTACTCTTACATATGAAGCTTAATTGAACCTCAATTGTAATCCTTGATGAAGTTGTACGTTGAAGTAATCCTAACCTATCTTCTATTAATCACATTTGATCTCCTATATTGTTGCTGAAAATACAAAAACATAGCAAGTATAAAAACAACAAAAACAGAATGAATTCTTCACTGCGTTGTTCTGGTTCAGCTTGTGCTAGTCCAAGATTATGGTAATTACCTCAATCCCTGTAGGACGATCAAATATATTACAAATTTAACGATTGGTGCACTTGCCAAAAGAATATAATCCATCAGGATTAATGCATCAATTACCCATATGATTTATGATCATCTACGCTTATCTCTAAGTCTTGCAGAAGCATTAGGCATACATAAATTGAATAAAAAGTGAAATCACATAGATTGGAATACGAAGAACAATTAATTGTAACACATAGGCATACTACATTCTTAGCCCCAAGAAA
This sequence comes from Clitoria ternatea, assembly GCA_037962975.1. NCBI lineage: Eukaryota > Viridiplantae > Streptophyta > Magnoliopsida > Fabales > Fabaceae > Clitoria > Clitoria ternatea. The sequence continues at coordinate 169,821,965 of CM075671.1, forward strand.
AGAGTTTAGTGTGCCATAAGGATTATTGTCATCATGTTACACATCACAAAATCAATGCCAAGCATAAAAGATATCAAAAGTATAAAATAGGGATTTAGAAATTACAAATTAGTTTTCACTAGGATTCCTAATTCTTCCTCCCAAATCCGCAGAATTGATTTCCCTTGATGGTCTTGACTCTTGATTCCCAATGAAAGCTTCCTAAACGATCCTTCAAAATCTCCCAAAAGGTGTCTCTCAAACTGTCTCTGCAGAACTCTCCCTTTTCTCTCCCCCTAGTGCCCAACAAAAACCTTAAACAAATTAGAGATTTGGGCCTCGTAGGGGACAACCACGGGAGTGGTTCGAGTCCTAATCCGTTTTAAACAAAATTTTGTAACTTTATGTAACAGACAGAGCCAACCACGGCCAGTGGTGAATAACCATGGCCAGTGGTGGCTTCTGACTTCATGTTCTTTGCTCCATAGTGCCCCATAGTGTTCCATAGTGCCCACCACGACCCGTGGTGGATAACCACGGCCAGTGGTGGATAACCACAACCAGTGGTGGCTTTTGACTTGCTTTTCCTCTTTTCTAGTGCTAACCACAGCCAGTGGTTTGCCATCACTGGTAGTGGTTTCCTCCAACCTTGCCAAAATGCACTCCTAAAGGCCTCAAAGGTGTCTTCTATCATCCACTTTGCCATTTTTTTCTTTAAAAGAGACCTAGAACATCATTGATCCTGCAAAAATAGGAACAACTAAGTAATATGTGGGGAAAAGAATCAAAATCAAGGGAATCAGGCATGAAACAATATGCAAAAACCCTAAAAACTCGACCTAAAAATAACCAAAAATAACACACAATGCACACTTATCAAAATACCCTAAACTAAAACATTACTTGTCCTTAAGCAATCACTGAATCCATACAAGCATATAATGAAAAACCAACAGACCCAAGCAAACATAAGGAATCTTGTGTTTATTTATTTTCTTTGTTTTTGTGTTTTTAAGAGATTGCATAAACTACCAGAATATACCACAATCAACAATCAAACCATATTCATTAAGATTAGACCTAGGGTACTCTTTCTCACTTTCCACTCAGTGTATGTGCTTGTGTTTCAATCCACTCAGACCACAACATTCTAAACACTACCATAGGCTTGGCAATTGACCACAAACTCCGTAATTATCAAGATAACATACATTGGTCAAAAGGTCTTTTAAAGGGTTGTAATAGGGTCAGGGGATTTATAACATAAGAATGGAAACCAAGAAAAAGGGAAATGCAAAGGGCTTAATTCTTTAAGAAGAGAAGTATCACAAGAAGGCAAGTAAACCTCAATTCAATAACTCTCTATACTTTCAAACCATAAAGGGTATGATTCATTTTTCTTTTTCTCTTCTTTTAATTTTGAGATTAAACTCCTTATCTTTCCTTTTCTTTGAATCACACACCCCAAACTATCATGGTTTTTGTTTTTCAATTTAACAACTTTTAGTTAGCTTACCCTTTTTGCCTCTTTTATATGTGAACTAGAAATCCTAATGTTAAAGGTTTTGAAAGAAAATATCATATTATTTCATGGCTCAAAAGGGATAACTAAGGGGTTACACTTTTCAACAAATTCTGAGGTTAAAGAAAACAAAACCTAAAGAGCCTTTTTCATTCCAAGCATGCATTCACAAACCGTTTTGAATTGGTCAAAAGCCAAGTTCTAGAGTGCTATGAAATGTGTGAATCACTCAGTCAAAGAATCATGGGTCATTTACAATTTAATGCACTGAACACCCTATTGGCTCAAAAGCTCACAATGGTAATTGACTTAATTAAAGAAACACAATCATCATGCAGAGTGATTATTCTGGCAAGAATAGCAATCAAAAACTTTTTATTTATTTATTATATATATTTTTTATACAAGATTCACCCAAGTAATGCTTAAAATCCAACCAATCTACACCACATGTCATATAGATAACAATAACTACAATCAACAATCAATGCTAGCCTAAGGCATATGAGTCGACATACAATCATGCAAATAAACTAGAACATAAGAATAAACAAAAATAAAAAGGAATAAAGTAAGAACGAGCTGAACTTTTGTGTACCTATCACTCCAAACTAAAACTGGATATTGTCCCCAATGTTCATATCAAGGGGGCCAAAGAGGGCTGTAATTGAGAAACCAGGGGTAAAAGGACACAAAAGTTCAACTGGTACATGTCATGGAGAAAAAGGGTAGAAGTGACCCTGCTGGGTATGCCAGTCATACATGGCTTCTACCCGATAAAAAATCTGATCAATGCGGGCCCCCTAAGAGTTTGCTTAGCAGACATCTGCTGAAGCAAGGTTTACATTTGCTGCATAGAGAAAGGTGGCTCCTCACGAAAATGAGAAGGCTCACCCTGCTCTAGAGGCCCAGTGGGTAGTGGCATCTCGGTAGAGAGTGGAGTATGGCCATGTGTCTCTGCAAAAAGAAAAAATGTCTTGCCCTCTAAACTTATAAAAGTAGGATCAGGCAAGGGGTGAGGAATAGAAAAACCAGGTATGACTAAACAATAAACATTATGCTCCTTTAAAATCATTCCCATATTTATTAATTCACCTATATCTACCCTTTTTGGTTGGTGAAGAAGATTATCCTGCTCTAAATCTATACCCACATACCTTGCTATAGGATTAATGTAACCTGCAAGAATAATTTTACCAATAGTGGCATTGCCAACTTGGGAAAATTGGCTACCTAACCATTTAGCAGAGTCAATATGAGTATTATTAAGCATAGAGTGCAAGAAAAATACCTCATCTTACCGGACGGTACCGGGGCTATCAGACCTACCAAAAAGGGAGCGGGCCATAAACCGCTGAAGGTATCGGAAAACGGGATGATGAATGGAGGAAGCTTGGAAGAGGAAGCATCATAGTTACCCTGTGCACTGGAAATAAAGGACCAAAAGTATCCTGGTTTAAAGTCCTTTAAGATGCTAGTAGCACCCGCTGGGGGAAAACCATACATTTTAGCCACCTCATCCACATTTATTTTATAATCAGTACTGTTCAGCCTAAATGACATTTCCCAACCATTAGTAGTTGGGTACCTACTCACCTCCACTGAACTTAGGAATTCTAAAGAGGTACACTCATACACGGGTTCAAACAATTCAATAAAGGAATCCCAACCCACATTTTGACATAAGCGCAATGTATCTTTAAAAATTCCTAATTCCATCAAAGTATCTTTGTAGAAAAATCTAGAGGAAATAAGCTCTCTAATTAATAAAGACTCCAACCTCATCTTTTACCCCTCCAATGGGTATTCAATATCATTCAAATCAGAGTAGTTAGAAGACTTACCCTTGGTCTTCCTTTTCTTGGAGGGAATCTTAGGTGCCATGGAGTTGAACAAAAACTTGGAGATGACCTAATAAAACCATACAAAAAGGGTTAAAAGCATTCTAATTCAAGCTCCAAAGTTTTGCATCATAACAAGAAGCAACACCTATATAATCTCATACATTCATGGCATGTAATAGAGAAATGGACATATATGAATAATTAAATACCATGAGAGATGAACTAGACCAAATGCATATTCAAATCATACAACAATTCAAGAATTTTGTCTCTTGGGCATTTCATCAAACACTTGGTGGGCACTAAATAAATGAGTGCCAAATGCAACATTCAATAGCAATGTTCCACTCATCAAGTTCAATAGCCACAATAAACAACCAATTTCAGAATTTAATCCACCAATCAAACATTCAATCACCACCAAAGATCAAAGTTTGCACAAAAACATAAATGGGGTACATGAAAAGGTATGAACACTAGATAAAGTTCATGAAGATTTAGTGTTACCCATTTGGTTTTATAGCATTCAATTTCATCACAAAGCAATTAGGGAAAGCTTAAATGAATCAATTTAAGAATTTCATACTAAATCCCCAAAATTTTAGAAACCTCTAAAAACGCAATGAGAAACCCCAAACTAATGAGAAAGAGTAGAATGCTTACTTGATTTAGAGAAGAGAAAAGATGATTCAAGTAGCAAGATGATGAAGATGCAAAGAGATTGAGAGGAGTTTGAGTTTCTTAAATGGTTTGGCGGGTATTTTCAAAAGGTATAGGTGAAGGAAACAAGAAGGCAATGCATAAAAGAGGGGTACTAGGGCATGGGGTGTTTTAAAAAATGAAAACCCCCACGCTAGGCCGAATCACGGCTAATGGTGAATAACCACGGCCCGTGGTGTGTTCTATTTTGGCCCAGATTTTAAAATGCAAATAGCCCATAATACCTGATGGCAACCACGAGCAGTGGTGGGAAACCATGGCCAGTGGTTGTCTTTGTTTCGTGCCCAAAAATTCTTGAAATACAAGGGGAAATTCCAGAGCTAACCATGGCAAGTGGTTCTCACTGTTTCATGCCCAAAAATTTAATGTTTTCAGTGGAAAAAGCCTGGGCCAAACCACTACCAGTGGTGGATAATCATAACCAGTGCTTTGCACTATTTTCACCCAGAAAACACTTATACATTCATGAAAATTATTGTGTCAAACCACTGCTTTCAATCTAAAAATTATGTCAAGCAACCCAATTTAAAACACCTCCTTTTGATGCCAACCAAATCATGCAAAATGGTGATTAATTCAAATATCTTACTCCACAAAAGGCAACATCAAAATATTTTTGTGTTTATTTTAATTTTTACACCAAACATGCAAGCAAACAAATTCATGTAAAGCAATTGAAATAAAATGACAAATGAGGTTACCTCCCCAACAATGCTAAGTTTAACGTCTCCAGCCAGACATTTTTCACCATTTGGATTTTCAAATCTAATGCATCAAGCAAATCCAAAGTACTTGCTTAATGAATGGGCTCACCTGTCAAGTAGCGCTTAAGTCTTTGCCCATTCACTTTAAATGGTCCAGACTTTACGCTCTATAACTCAATAGTGCCAAAGGGAAATACTTTCAAAACTCTAAACGGTCCCGACCATCAGGACCTCAGTTTACCTGGAAATAAACTTAATCTAGAGTTAAATAACAAGACCATATCACCTGGATTGAATGTCCTCCGAAGGATGTGACGATCATGCCAACGTTTTGTTTTTTCCTTATTGATCTTAGCATTCTCATATGCATCCAAACAGAGTTCCTCTAGTTCATTTAGCTCTAATAACCTGCGCTCACCTGCAACCTTATGATCAAGATTAAGCATTTTAACTGCCTAAAATGATTTATACTCAAATTCAACAGGAAAATGACAAGGCTTCCCATATACTAGTTTGAAGGGTATGGTTCTAATAGGGGTTTTATATGCAGTACGATACGCCCATAAGGAATCGTATAATTTAATAGACCAATCCTTACGTGATGTATTGACCACCTTTTGGAGAATATTTTTTATCTCCTTGTGGGAAACCTCAACCTGTCCACTAGTTTGAGGGTGATAAGGTGTGGCAACCTTATGCCTCACTCTATATTTCTTGAAAAGGGTCTGAAAAGTTTTCTCAATAAAATGAGAAACACACTTAGGTACCCCAAACCTTGGAAATATAATCCTTTTAAAAAGCTTAATAACAGTTTTAGCGTCTGAATAAGGTGAAGCAATGGCTTCCACCCATTTAGACACATAATCAACTGCTACCAAGAAAAACTGATTTCCAAAGGAAGAGGGAAAGGGTCCCATGAAATCAACCCCCCACACATCAAACAACTCAACCTCTAAAATGCTATTAAGTGGCATCTCATGCCTCTTACCTATGTTATCTATTCGTTGGCAAGAATCACAAGTCAGGATATACTTACACACATCCTTAAAAAGGTGTGGCCAGTAGAACCCAGCTTGTAATCTTTTCGAGGCTGTCTTAGATGTGCTCATATGGCCTCCATAGGAAAGATAGTGGCAATGGTCCAGGTGTTAGGGAATCCCTAGTGTATGAGCAGCGGAAATACAAGGATTCCTATAGGATTTACAAAGCGCCGTGTTTCAAAGCATAAGACAAACACAAAAAAATATTATGTTTTAGGATTACCTCTTGAAGGATATCAAAGCAATCATAGCCTTGTCCTTTAGGAGTCCACACGAGTACTTCCACCAGAAATGCTACACCTTCCAAATGCTAGTTTGACAGCGTGTAGCTTTTGCAACTTTAACGTATTTTGTGTCTCTTTTTGGGTAGCCACCTATGAGCATCTTATGATTTATTTATAGGCTTAGGTTTGACCTAATTTTCTCTCTAAAGAGTGGGCTCCTTACTCATTCTAAATGAGTTAGGCTCAATAGTTTTATTTTAGTCCAACTAAAATAAAAAGCTATTTTTTGCCGGCTTACTCTATGTGTGTGACCCTATAGGTAAAATACTCGGTTATATTAATAATAAACTATTTTATTATTAATATAAAATAAGAGCGGCATCTAGCAATGCATCATTATGTCCGAATATTATTTAATATCAACATAACCTATAAGTGATAATTATTTTATATGTTTGTTCCTTTTGTCACGATATCCTAATTGGGCCCAAGGCATGGTTGTGTCATCCTTGTACGGCCTAATTTATTTTACTTGTTACTAGAGTAGACTTTATCTGAATAAATATCTAATATTTATTCTTTCTAGCATGGCCGTGCATTTCCTTAGTCTCACTCTATCAAGTGGCCTATATAGATATCACTCCTGTCACATAGGAGAGACAAATCCCATCTACATCACTCACATCCCTCTGTATAATTTCTTCATTGCCTAATCACAACCTTTATATTCCTCTTGTTACAGAAGACGTTTGATTGTATTAAAACAACAAACTCCTTGTATAAGAATCGTAGTGACTTCAGGTCGAAGGACTGCATATACCATTATCACATTGAGAATCGTTTATGACATTCATGTAACAATCCATGCAACGTTCTCATGGTGGGTCTATCCAGTACATCATTACTCTTAATGTGTACCTGTGTGAAGACTTGATATCATCTATATCCATGATCTGTGAGATCAGATCATCAGTACACTCACACACTAGTCTTAATGTATTTAAATGTCCCCACATAAATACTTGACTAGAGACATTTTGGGAATAACTCTCATATGACCTATTACTCCAAGGATAAATAAAGGCTGTTAAACTATTTAACAAAAAAAGCCTTATACGAAATGATGTGTCCTATATAGGATCTTAGTGCATATTTCCAGCAATCTCCCACTTGCACTTAGAGCCGACAAGGTTAATGCCCAATGACGTCTATAGTGCCCTTATGCTTTTACTACACAAGCAGTTTTACTAATGGGTTCCTAACAATTTTGTTGGTATGCACATTGCATATTTTTACATCTTCCAAGGATGGAACTATTTAAGTATATGCTTGGATTAATCCACTTCCTTATATTGTTATATGGTTCCATTGTCATCAAAGTGGAAACTCATAGGGTACAAAACATTTAGAATGATTAAATATAAATTGACTTCTTTTGTAATTTATCATAGCAAAATACTTAGATTTGTTAGTAGAACCAACGACTATTTCTTGCTTTGAACTTTTCAAGCATACATCGCAACCATCTTGAAAAGCTATATATTTTGATTGCAATCTTAAGTCTTTCAAATTAATTAGAAGATTGGCATCAGTGTAACCTTTACAATGAGCTCATCTTTCATTTATCAAGATCAAATCCTTAGTCCTTCTCAAGTGTTTAAGGATATTCTTGATTATTGAATGAGAATATTATTAGTTCTAGAAGAAGCATGTCTTCTACATGTAATACTAGAACTATAATTGTGCAATTACTAACCTTTTTATAGTCACAAGATTTATCTTCATTCCTCAATGAAGATTCTAGCTTCTAAAAGCTTGCTTTAGTCCATAAATGGAACATTTGCAGTTCACATACCTTCCTAGATGTTTCAGGCATAAAAGGAATTTAGGTTGTGTCATATACACATCCTCAAGATGATTTCCATCTTGACATCTATTTACCATATCTCATAATGGTGGTATACTGCTACAACAAGCAGGATCTAAATGGTTTTAAAGCTAATTGAATTTTTTCAATCTTGCTTTTAAAGGTACTTTTATTACCATCCATGTTTAGTTTTCCTTTTGAAAACCCACTTGTATCCTATAGGTTTTACCCTTTAGGTGCGTCAACCAAGGTTCATACCTTGTTAAGATACATGGAACCCATTTCAAATCCCATGGTCTGATGCCATCTCTTAGAATCTAAACTTGCATTGGCCTCTTCATAAGAAGCTTGGTCATTTAGCAATATGCCTTGATAAGTGTTTTAAAACACTATTTTTCACTGGTTAATTTGTTTAAAATAAAATGTTTACAGTATTATTTTTTCCAACTTTTGTAATTTCTATTTTCTTTTTACTGTTTCCATTTAAGTGTTGTATTTTGTGTGAATTAATGGAATGTTTTAAAAGTATTTTTTAGAATTGGAATGATGCTCTTTAAAATTATCAAAAGAACTTAAATCATAAATTCTATTTCTATAAAAATCAATTTTTGAGTATTCCATTTAAATTAAGTACAGTGATTATTTCTCTTAAATCCAAAATAAAATTTTTTTCTAAAATTACAAGATGTTTCAACGTTAATTTACTATACTGAAAGGTGGTTTTGTGTAGCTTTGTTTACAAATATTTCTTGAATAAAAGAAGTCAAATTGTTTCCTACTTATGCAAGGCTTTAACGTAAAATGCTATGGCTGAATGGTAACATTGAATAAGCTTAAAGTTGATTAAATTTTCTTCCTCCTGCAGCTATATATTTCACGTGAACAGCCTTGCTAAAGGGGTCCCATGCTTCAATTTTGACTTAGTCAAAATTGGACACAAAAATAGTAACATGTGCCTATTATTATTTTTTTATTTCATTCTCCATTCTTTCACTCTAAATTCACGTTAACATGCTTGCAAAAAGGGTCCCATGGTATAGATTTTATTTTAATAAACCAAGCCATCCATTTCCCCTTGTCACTCACGGTCAACAACAACAATTTAAGCTTTTATCCATTAGTCCACACGGTCACTTGTTTCTTTGCCCATTGTGCCAATTTTTTATGTTACACTTCCACTTTCTCAAGCAATTCACGTGAAAGGCTGCAGAAAAGGAAATTGGACAGCAATTGCACATTAAATAAAGAGCAATTAACATGAAAGTGGACAACAAATTGACAAGAAAATTAAGACCAAAATCCAATGTGAAAGCTGATGGATTTTAAGGCAATTTTTAATTGAAAATCTGACAGCAAACAGCAAAGAAAACAGCAAGAATTGGACAAGCTGCCAATGTGAAAGGCTTAACTAAAAAGGGTCCCATTTTCTTTCAATTGCCAACGTGAATGGATGAACAAAATGGACAAGGGAAAGCTGAAGAAAAATTGGAGAACAAACAGCAAAACGTGAAACAACATGGGAGACCATTTTGATGAATTTTGCCAACGTAAAAGGACAGCAAAACAACAAGAAAATTGACACTAAATTAAGAGCTAATTTGACGAGAATGGACCAGCTTGCAAGCATCACACGGCACCACATCAAAATCCAATTCATTCATGCAATCCACGTCAATACATCCAAGAAAACAAGATACCATTTGCCTTATTTTATGCATTGTTTGCCAATTGCTAAATATTAAATGTTGATCCCACTCACGGCAATATATCAACCAATTTTCCACTCCCATTTGTCCAGCAATTAACCACGAAAATGGAAGGAGAAGCTGGCCACTCAAGATTGTAAGGCAACCACCAAACAAAGTGCCATGTTTTAAGAAAAAAAAATAGAGAAATTCAAGTATAAAAGCATGTGTATGTGCAGCTAAAAAAAACACACCAGGAGAAGATCATTCAGCACACAAAAACCGTGTGGTGCAGTAGCTATTAGGCAGAGAGTTTTATTTTTCTTGTTGTTACTTTGGGAAAAATTGGAGAAAGTAGTGAAAGTAAAAGGTTAAATTTGTATACAGTGGAAGGATCTTAAACTACAGTGGTAAATTTATTGGGCTTTTGGAGAAACCCGTAAGTCTTTATTTTTACCATGAGTTGTATGTTTTATTTCCTTTCCATTATATATATGAATTTGTACCATTTCATGAGTAACTAAATTAATTATCTTGGGATTTTAGGGGTGTGACAATATTTTGTGTTAATGTTATTTTGACTTTGATTTAAATAAATTTCTGTTTTCCATTTAGTTCAAATTATGCTCAATGCTCTTAGTGATTCCTAACAAGAACCTAAGTGATAAAACTGTATACTTACGGGTATATTAGTAAAATTAAGTAATTAATAAAATTGAGAGATTTATTATTACTGGAAAGTTTTTGAACTAAACCTAAGGTTTTGAAATACTTTTTGTGACCTCGGTAAAACCGTGAAAGTAATAAAAAAATCTTTTGAGGAATAAAAAGGGATTTTCATAAAACGATAATGGACCTTTCTTAGGGATTGAACGTTGTTCTCCATACGTTAGGTACATTAATAGGATTCCGAGAGGAACATATTAATTAGCTTAAGGAAAATCCGCCTTGGAAAACTTAATTTGATTCTTATTTATGAAAAGTTAAAATTCATTAACATAAAATAGAGTCTTGATCCCCCGAAATCCCAAGATACTCTCAACTCTGATTTTTAAGTGTCTAGAAAATTTTATTTATTTATTCGTATTCTGTGCAACTTTATTTTGTGTTTTATTTTACAAAAAACATTAAAAATCAATTGTGTGGATAATTAAATTTCAATATGCTAGTACTTTGAAAACAGTCCCTGTGGATACAATAATCTTTTATATCACACGACATAACCCGTGCGCTTGCGGGCCCTGTCAAGTTTTTGGCGCCGTTGCCGAGGGCTGTTGTCCCTCAAATATCGACAATATTGAAATTTGATTAGATCATACTTGTTAATATTGTTATTTTTATTTTCATTTTATTTTGTTTGTTTGATTTATTTCTTTTTTGTATATTTATTTGTTTTTAGTAATTATTTTATTCAGTTATTTTGTATTTTTTTCTCTATTACTGTTACTATTTTTGTTTTTCTGATTAATTGTTCTGTTATTGTTAATTCATTTTGTTTTATTTGGTTCTTAAATTTGGTTATTCTATTTTACTGTTGTATATTTAGTGTGATATTTTTCTTGATATTATTCCGTTCTTCGTATTTGTTTATTGTTGTTGTTTTCTTTTTCTTTTATTTTATTTGTTTTGTTTATTTATTTTTCTGTATATTTATTTTAATATTTTTATTGTTTATTTTATTTTGTTTGTAATCTTGTATTTTGTTCTTTTTTGTGTATCTGTTGTTGTTTTATTTTTGTGATTATTTATTTTATTTGTCATTTATTTTTGTTTTATGCGATGAAGCCGTAGTGTCGATCTAAACTTAGGATTTGACCCTGAGATAGAACGTACCCTTTAGAGCTTTAAGAAAACAACAAAAACAACAAAAACAAGAAAAAGAAAAACAAATGGCAAACCAAAACAGAGCCTTAAGAGATTTTACTGCTCCAAGTACAAATAGAAGAGGGTCTAGCATCCTTAGACCCACAGTGGAGGCTAACAATTTTGAATTGAAGCCTTCACTGCTCTCTATGGTTCAGCAGAACCAATTCGGAGGATTACCCTCCGAAGATCCAAATCTTCATCTTTAAATCTTTCTTGAATACTGTGATACCCTGAAAATGAATGGAGCCACCAATGATGCCATTCGCTTGAGACTCTTCCCTTTCTCCTTAAGAGATAAAGCAAGGGCGTGGTTATATTCTCTTCCTGAAGGATCCATCATGACTTGGGAACAACTATCTAGTGCTTTCATCAATAAGTGGTACCCAAGAAATAAAACTGATTTGTTAAGAAAACAAATAATTAATTTTGCACAAAAAGATAATGAATCCCTATATGAAGCCTGGGAAAGATACAAGGAGTTGCTGAGAGAATGTCCTCACCATGGGATAGAAAGGTGGTTGACAATCCATATTTTCTATAATGGACTAACTTCCCACAAAAGATCTCTTCAGATGCTGCAGCTGGAGGAGCCTTAATGAGTAAAAATAATGATGAAGCTCAGAACCTGATTGAGGAAATAGCTCAAAACACTCACCAGTGGAACTCTAAGAGAGGATTACCTGCTAAAACACCAGGTAAGTACTCTGTTGATGCTCTTTCCCTACTTTCTGCCAAAGTTGAAGCATTAACATTAAAACTTGATAAAATAGGGTCAACAGGTGCTACTAATATTGTTTGTGAAGTTTGTGGTGTTTCAGGACATGGAGCTACAAACTGCCATTTAGCAATGACCCTTAATCAAGAACAAGAAATGCATCAGGTGGATGCTATTGGAAACTATGGAGAAAATTTTCAAAATAACTATAGACCTTCACAAGGTCCACCTGGCTTCCAAAATAGGCCACCTCCATTCCAAGGTAATCAAAGTAACTACAAACCTCAACAAGGATCCTATATTCCACAAAAATCAAAGCTAGAATCCTTGATGGAGACATTTGTAGCTACTCAACTTAAACAAAATGACGAATTCTCTGAGGCAATAAAGAACTTAGCTTTAAAAGTGGATTCTCTTGCCACCCATAATAAAATCTTGGAAAGTCAGATTGCCTAACAAGCTTCTTATTCGACAAGAGCACCAGGAGCATTTCCTGGAAAACCTGAAGCTGGACCATCCAACCAAACCATGGCTGTCACTCTTAGGAGTGGTACTCAATATGATGGGCCAGTTGGTAAGATTGGAAAGGATGAAAAGAAAATGGATGAATCTTTATCTAACCCAGTGATTGAAAAAGAGAAACCACAAGAAAAGAAGGAGGAGATTAAGCCATATCAACCTCTTATTCCATTTCCTCAGCGCTTGGCTAAAGCAAAGTTGGACAAACAATTTGGTAAGTTTCTTGATGTTTTAAAGAAATTGTATATCAATATTCCCTTCACGGATGCTTTGCAGCAAATGCCCACATATGCGAAGTTCCTGAAAGACATTTTGTCCAACAAAAGAAGACTGGAAGAAGATGGTACAGTGGCACTTACTGAAGAATGCAGTGCTCTAATTCAAAGAAAGCTTCCACCCAAGCTCCAAGATCCAGGTAGTTTCTCTATTCCTTGTATGATTGGTGACATGAATATAGATAAAGCATTGTGTGATTTAGGAGCGAGTGTGAGTTTAATGCCATTATCTATTACTGAAAAGTTAGGATTGGGTGAGCTAAAACCTACTAGGATGTCTTTACAATTGGCTGATAGATCTGTAAAATATCCTGTAGGAATTTTAGAGGATGTTCCTATTAAGGTAGGAAAATTTTTTATACCTGCTGACTTTGTTGTGCTTGAAATGGATGAAGATTCTTTGATTCCTATTATTTTAGGCAGACCATTTTTAGCAACTGCAGGTGTTGTGATCGATGTCAAGAATGGTAAGTTGTCTCTGACTGTTGGAGACCAAAAGGTTGATTTTAACTTAAAAAATGCTTTAGAAAAACCTTTTAATAATGATGTTTGCTGTAGTGTGGATTTTGTTCAACAAGTGGTAAAGGAAGCAACCCTTCCTAACGACCCACTTGAAACTGTTTTCATGATTGAGCCTGCAGGAACATATGATTGCTCTGAGGCCCCACTAAAACATGATACTGAAGTCATGTGTGACAAAGCGGTAAGCCCCAATGTGGAATTAAAACCTTTACCAGCTTCATTAAGGTATGAGTTTCTTGGTCCTAATTCCACATATCCTGTGATTGTTAATGCTGAATTAAATCCATGTGAAACTGAAAAACTTTTGAAACAACTTAGGTTGTATAGAAAGGTAATAGGTTATACAATGGATGATATCAAAGGGATTAGCCCTTATCTTTGTATGCATAGGATTACTGTAGAAGATGAAAGTAGGCCCACAGTAGAACCACTTAGGAGATTAAATCCAAAAATGTAAGAAGTGGTTAAAAAGGAAATTTTAAAATTGCTTGATGCTGGAGTCATATATCCTGTTGATAGTAGTAAATGGGTAAGTCCTGTCCATGTGGTGCCTAAAAAGGGAGGAATAACTGTAATTGAAAATGATAAACATAAATTGATTCCTACTAGGATTGTCTTTGGTTGGCGCATGTGCATTGATTATAGAAAGTTAAATAGCGCCACGAAAAAAGATCATTTTCCTCTCCCTTTTATTGATCAGATGCTTGAAAGACTTGCGAAACATTCTTATTTCTGTTATTTGGATGGGTATTCTAGTTTTCATCAAATTCCCACTCATCCATCTGATCAAGAAAAGACTACCTTCACTTGCCCTTATGGGACTTATGCTTATAGGCGCATGCCTTTTGGTCTGTGCAACGCACCTGCGACTTTTCAAAGGTGTATGCAAGCAATTTTTTCTGACCTTATTGAAAATGTGATGGAAGTCTTTATGGATGATTTTTCAGTGCATGGTTTGGATTTTGATAACTGTTTAACAAATTTGTGTCAAGTCTTGCAGCGTTGTGAAGAGACCAATCTGGTCTTGAATTGGGAAAAATGCCATTTTATGGTAAGAGAAGGAATAGTTCTTGGACACTTAGTATCTGAGAGAGGTATAGAAGTTGATAAGGCTAAGGTAGAAGTGATTGAAAAATTTCCCTCACCTACAAATGTGAAAGGTATTCGGAGTTTTCTTGGACGTGCAGGGTTTTACCGTCGGTTCATTAAAGATTTCTCCAAGATCACAAAGCCTCTTACAACTCTTCTGGGTAAGGATGTGCCTTTCAATTTTGATTCATCTTGTATGGAAGCTTTTTGCAGGATTAAGCAAGCTCTAATCTCTGCCCCCATCTTTCAACCCCCTGATTAGGAACTCCCATTCGAGTTGATGTGCGATGCGAGTGATTACACAGTGGAGGCTGTGCTTGGGCAACAGAAGGACAAAAAGCTCCATGTAATTCATTATGCTAGTCGGACGCTGGATGATGCTCAGGTAAATTATGCCACAACTGAAAAAGAAATGTTAGCCATTGTCTTTGCTTTTGATAAATTTAGATCTTACTTGGTGGGTTCACATGTTATTGTTTACACCGATCACTCTGCCATTAAGTATCTATTGAATAAAAAGGAAGCAAAGCCTAGGCTGATTAGGTGGATTCTAATATTGCAAGAATTTGACTTGGAAATTAAGGATAAGAAGGGTACTAAGAATCTGGTCGCTGACCACCTGTCTAGGTTGACATCCGAAAAAGAAGAAACAGATAATATTCCCATCAATGAATCTTTTCCGGATGAATAATTCTTGAGTCTTAGTATCCAACGTGTTCCTTGGTATGCTGATTTTGTAAATTTTCTTGTATGTGGTATTTTACCCCCTGATCTTAGCTTTCAGCAAAGGAAAAAGTTTTTTGCAAATGTTAAACACTACTATTGGGATGAACCCCTCCTATTCAAGCAATGTGCTGATGGTTTGATCCGAAGGTGTGTTCCACAAGATGAGGTCCATGATATCCTGAACCATTGCCATTCTTTTTCCTGTGGAGGGCACATGAGCACCTCCAAGACAGCCGCTAAAATATTGCAAGCTGGGTTCTATTGGCCAAATATTTTTAAGGATGTACGTAAGTATGTTCTAACTTGTGATGCTTGCCAAAGAACAGGTAACATTGGTAAGAGACATGAAATGCCATTGAATACCATTTTAGAAATTGAATTGTTTGATGTATGGGGTATTGATTTTATGGGACCTTTTCCTTCCTCTTTTGGAAACCAGTTCATATTAGTGGTAGTTGACTATGTGTCAAAATGGGTGGAAGCCATTGCTTCACCCCATTCTGATGCTAAGACTGTTACTAAACTTTTCAAGAAAATAATATTTCCAAGGTTTGGGGTCCCAAAATGTGTTATAAGCGATGGAGGGTCTCATTTTATTGAGAAAACTTTTCAGACCCTTCTAAAGAAATATGGAGTTAGGCATAAGGTTGCTACACCTTATCACCCACAAACTAGTGGACAAGTTGAGGTATCCAATCGGGAAATTAAAAATATTCTTCAAAAAGTGGTTAATACATCATGTAAGGATTGGTCTATTAAGTTAGATAATTCCTTATGGGCGTATCAAACCGCATACAAAACTCCCATTGGAACCACACCTTTTAAGCTAGTCTATGGGAAGCCTTGCCATTTACCTGTTGAGCTGGAATATAAATCTTTTTGGGCTGTTAAAACTCTTAACTTTGATCATAAGGCTGCAGGTAAGCAAAGATTGTTGGAATTAAACGAGCTTGAAGAACTCCGCTTAGATGCATACGAAAATGCCAGAATTTATAAAAAAAACCAAACAATGGAATGATCGTCACATCCTACGGAGAACATTCAATCCAGGTAATATGGTTTTACTGTTTAATTCTAGATTGAAGCTTTTCCAGGTAAACTGAGATCCCGATGGTCGGGACCATTCAAGGTAACAAAAGTCTTTCCCTTTGGAGCTGTTAAGTTATGGAGTGAGAAATCTGGTACATTTAGGGTAAATGGACAGAGAGTAAAGCACTACTTGACAAGTCAACCAATACAACAAGCAAGTGACTTGGACTTGCTTGATGCTCCTGATGAATAAATCTAAATGGTGAGAAGTCTGGCTGAAGACTTAAAACTTAGCACTGATAGGGAGGTAACCCTATAAAAATTTGTTGTTTCATTTTGAATTTAAAAAAAACTATGTCAAATCCCGGTTTGGGGTTACTCTAGGTAAGTTTTCTTATTCTTTTATCATCCATTTTAACATTGAGGACAATGTCAAATTCTGGTTTGGGGTGGTAGATAAGAAAACTTAACTATTTTGTTTGTATTGTGTGATTATTATTTTATTTTGCATGTGGGTATGATTTTCCTTGTTTTGTTTGTCATCTTGTAATTTACCATGATTGCATGATAATTAACTTTGAACACAAGGCTAAAGTATCTAAGGACCCCAAAATTTTGAGTAAAATTTTTCAAAAATTTGATTGTTTAAATGTCAAACAAATGTTTAAACGAACCTTATGTGATTAAAATTTTCTTTGAAAATACTTTCCATGGTGAGACTTGAGCCTAAAAGGGTAATTTATCAAAAATTTCAAACCCACATCTTCCTAATGGAGTGAATCTCATAGTCATTAATATTCTAGAACTTGTTTTTTAACCGAATCAAATTGGTTTTTGATTATATGTCTTAGGATGACAAAGACACAAATTAGGTCTTATTCTTAAGCCTCAGAATTTTTGCACAATTTGACCTCTAGTGGCCCCTTTTGAGCCTAAAAGTGAAAATTTTTCTTTGAAGCCTATTCATTGACTGATATTCTCTTAAAGGTGAAAAAGTTGGAAATTTAGTGGAGCAAAGAAATAAAAAGGACTTAAGAAAAATATGTATGGGATGTAAACAAAAGAAAAGAAAATCAAAAGGATGATATTGAATGAATTATAAAAAGTCCATAAAAGTTTAAAAATTTGTTGTGTTAGTTTTTGAATTTGAATCATTCATGACTGTTTAAGCCCTTTTGTATTCCATTTTTCTTGAAATTCCTACCTTGACAATACAACCCATAGCCCCGTTACAATCCTTTGAAAGACCTTTTGACTTTGACATGCTTTCTATCTAAACTGTGGAGTTTCTGGTTTATTAACAAGCTTATGGTAATATTTTTTTTTGACTATGATGATTTGAGTGATACACAAACCATGAAACACTAGAGTGAAATTGTGAGAAGAGTATCTCAAGTCTTGACACTAAAAATTGACTCACATAAGAAAATTAATTTTGGCATTTGAATAAATCTATTTCTCTGTCTTGGGTTCTCTAGTTTACTGAGCTAAGTGTTGTCTGTTTCTTATCGTGTGAATATGGTGATTGCTTGAGGACAAGCAATGTTTTGATTTGGGGTATTTTGATAAGTGTTTTAAAACACTATTTTTCACTAGTTAATTTGTTTAAAATAAAATGTTTACTGTATCATTTTTTCCAATTTTTGTAATTTCTGTTTTCTTTTTACTGTTTCAGTTTAAGTGTTGTATTTTGTGTGAATTAATGGAATGTTTAAAAAGTATTTTTTAGAATTGGAATGATGCTCTTTAAAATTATCAAAAGAACTTAAATCATAAATTCCATTTCTATAAAAATCAATTTTTGAGTATTCCATTTAAATTAAGTACAGTGATTATTTCTCTTAAATCCAAAATAAAATTTTATTCTAAAATTGCAAGATGTTTCAACGTTAATTTACTTTGCTGAAAGGTGGTTTTGTGTAGCTTTATTTACAAATATTTCTTGAATAAAAGAAGTCAAATTGTTTCCTACTTATGCAAGGCTTTAACGTAAAATGCTATGGCTGAATGGTAACATTGAATAAGCTTAAAGTTGATTAAATTTTCTTCCTCCTACAGCTATATATTTCACGTGAAGAGCCTTGCTAAAGGGGTCCCATGCTTCAATTTTGACTTAGTCAAAATTGGACACAAAATTAGTAACATGTGCCTATTATTATTATTTTTTATTTCATTCTCCATTCTTTCACTCTAAATTCACGTTAACATGCTTGCAAAAAGGGTCCCATGGTGCAGATTTTATTTTAATAAACCAAGCCATCCATTTCCCCTTGTCACTCATGGTCAACAACAACAATTCAAGCTTTTATCCACTAGTCCACATGGTCACTTGTTTCTTTGCCCATTGTGCCAATTTTTTATGTTACACTTCCACTTTCTCAAGCAATTCACGTGAAAGGCTGCAGAAAAGGAAATTGGACAGCAATTGCACATTAAATAAAGAGCAATTAACATGAAAGTGGACAGCAAATTGACAAGAAAATTGAGACCAAAATCCAATGTGAAAGCTGATGGATTTTAAGGCAATTTTTAATTGAAAATCTGACAGCAAACAACAAAGAAAACAGCAAGAATTGGACAAGCTGCCAACGTGAAAGGCTTAACTAAAAAGGGTCCCATTTTCTTTCAATTGCCAACATGAATGGATGAACAAAATGGACAAGGGAAAGCTGAAGAAAAATTAGAGAACAAACAGCAAAACGTGAAACAAAATGGGAGACCATTTTGATGAATTTTTCCAACGTAAAAGGACAGCAAAACAACAAGAAAATTGACACTAAATTAAGAGCTAATTTGACGAGAATGGACTAGCTTGCAAGCATCACACGGCACCACATCAAAAGCCAATTCATTCATGCAATCCACGTCAATACATCCAAGAAAACAAGATACCATTTGCCTTATTTTATGCATTGTTTTCCAATTGTTAAATATTAAATGTTGATCCCACTCTCGGCAATGCATCAACCGATTTTCCACTCCCATTTGTCCAGCAATTAACCACGAAATTAGAAGGAGAAGCTGGCCACTCAAGATTGTAAGGTAACCACCAAACAAAGTGCCATGTTTTAAGAAAAAAAATAGAGAAATTCAAGTATAAAAGCATGTGTATGTGCAGCTGAAAAAAACACACCAGGAGAAGATCATTCAGCACACAAAAACCGTGTGGTGCAGTAGCTATTAGGCAGAGAGTTTTATTTTTCTTGTTGTTACTTTGGGAAAAATTGGAGAAAGTAGTGAAAGTAAAAGGTTAAATTTGTATACAGTGGAAGGATCTTAAACTACAGTGGTAAATTTATTGGGCTTTTGGAGAAACCTGTAAGTCTTTATTTTTACCATGAGTTGTATGTTTTATTTCCTTTCCATTATATATATGAATTTCTACCATTTCATGAGTAACTAAATTAATTATCTTGGGATTTTAGGGGTGTGACAATATTTTGTGTTAATGTTATTTTGACTTTGATTTAAATAAATTTCTGTTTTCCATTTAGTTCAAATTATGCTCAATGCTCTTAGTGATTCCTAACAAGAACCTAAGTGATAAAACTGTATACTTACGGGTATATTAGTAAAATTAAGTAATTAATAAATCGAGAGATTTATTATTATTGGAAAGTTTTTGAACTAAACCTAAGGTTTTGAAATACTTTTTGTGACCTCGGTAAAACCATGAAAGTAATAAAAAAATCTTTTGAGGAATAAAAAAGGATTTTCATAAAACGATAATGGACCTTTCTTAGGGATTGAACGTTGTTCTCCATACGTTAGGTACATTAATAGGATTCCTAGAGGAACATATTAATTAGCTTAAGGAAAATCCGCCTTGGAAAACTTAATTTGATTCTTATTTATGAAAAGTTAAAATTCATTAACATAAAATAGAGTCTTGATCCCCCGAAATCCCAAGATACTCTCAACTCTGATTTTTAAGTGTCTAGAAAATTTTATTTATTTATTCGTATTCTATGCCACTTTATTTTGTGTTTTATTTTACAAAAAACATTAAAAATCAATTGTGTGGATAATTAAATTTCAATATGCTGGTACTTTGAAAATAGTCCCTGTGGATATAATAATCTTTTATATCACGCGACATAACCCGTGTGCTTACGGGCCCTGTCATGCCTCCTTCTTGATTTATAAGATATCCATATCTTTCAGGTTTGGTGACATATCCTATTTGATGTTACACAAGTCTTGTGCTACTGGAGCTAAGGATGTCAAACACTTTATGATTTCTGCTCTAAGTCCATCCTTGACTTTTGAATGCTTTGTGTTACTTGAATTTCTTCAAGTTCTACTATCCTTCCACTGATTCTTTAAGGGATGTACTCTTATTCAAGAATACAAGATTCTAAGCAACAAGCCTTTTATTCTCAGATTGATTGCAGAATTGATAACCCTTAGCTTTCTTCAGCTATCTCACAAAAGACATTATCCAATTTGGATCTGACCTTGTCAAAGTTAGATGCTTTATAGAAGCATCATAGTTCCAAATTATTAGTAAAGACATACTAGGTTTCTTCCTAGTCCATATCATATATGGTTTCTTTAAGAAAGTCTAAGATGGAACATGGTTAAGTATGGAAATTTTGTTAATAAAGGAACGTTGAAGGAGTTAGAGATGTTTGATAATAATCAATAATCAAACTATGTCCAACAAGGTTTGACTTTTCCCCATAGAGATGTTATTATGGCATTCCATGAGGAATGAGTTAAGAGGTAATCTCTCACTCTATTAAATAGTTATCAAACTTGTAGCTCAAATTATTTACTATCTTGATCTAATCAAGAGCTTTAGTTGTCTTGCTAATTTAGTTTTTCACTTTATTATGAATTCTTTGAACTTTTCAAAGACTTTCTAAGTTATGTTACATAAATCCATACACATTTGTTGTTCAAGTGGCCTCAATACTCAAGAGGGGGGTGAATTGAGTTTTTAAACTTTTTGTTGGAAAGCCTTTGAACTTGATTCTTATGTTCAAGTATACAAGTTTATGCAAGTGAAATCAAGTTTCATGAAATGTGCAAGGCAAAACAAAGGTAAATATAGTAGAGACAATTTAACAAACACTTGGTGTGCAGTATTCAAGGTTTATCAAATTAGACAAGTTTAAGAGTGCAAGCCACAATCAATCAACACAAGCTAATTTAGCATAGTATATGAAAGTAAAAGAGTAGGTAAGAGAAGCTTGCAAACCGATTTAACGAGTTCCACCAATCCGGTGTACGTCTCGCCTCTAAGCAACCCACTTAGAGGATTTCCACTATTGTAGACTAGAGATACAACTTTGAGCAATTGCGGCTTCCTAGTGTCCCACACTCAAGAACCCAATCCTCACAAGTATAAGGGCACCCCACCCAATCTCTCAATCTCACAATATCCCAAAGGTTGAACCCCAACCTTTGTAACCACTCAACCTAGAGTGAACAACCACTCAATCTAGAGTGAACTTTGGTGTTTGGTGTTTTACAAGCAAGTAACTCTCTCAATAGAGTAGATGTACAAGTGAAGGTTCTCTTAAATCTATAACTCTCAAGAAGAGAGGATATGCAAATGAAATCTCAAAATATACAAGAATGAGGGCTTAAAAAGCACAAGAGTAAGTAGAGAAATGTAGCTTCTTGTTGTGTATTGTTGTGCTTGAGTTCCTCTTGAATTTATAGAGCCATTTGAGAGCTTGAGGAGTGCTTTTCTTCTTCCTAGCCGTTGCACATAGTGGGGATCTGAAAAATGGTTGAGACATGTGCTGGTTTCCCACTAATATATGTTTTTCCACTATGGTAATCGATTATCCCTTTGGGTGTAATCGATTACAACTTGAATTTTTCATTCCAGATCGTGCGGTAATCGATTAGCCAACCCATGGTAATCGATTAGCCAACCCATGGTAATCGATTTATCTAACGGCTGCAAACACATCTAACCGTTGATGAGATTTATCTAACGGCTGCAAACACATCTTCGAAATTTCTGAGGATTCGCTTATTTTTCCCCCCAAGCCATGCCTATAAATAGGTAAACTCTCAGAAGGGAAATGTTTTGCTGCATTCCTTGCTTCATATTTGTTTGCTGAAAGAGTTTTTGCTACCCTCTTTGCGAGTTCACTGGTGTTTGGAGTTCTTCTATCTTTTAGAAGCTTAAGGTACTTGCTTCCTCCTTTTCTTTGCTTCTGCATTTTCACTGGGTTGGTTTTGTTTTCCCTTATTGTGTGTTTGTGAAAAGGAAGATGAGAGGAAAGAGGTCAGAGTCACGTTCTAGGGTTTCTGTTCGTCCCATGTTTTCTGACATTGAGAGTGGAGATGATGCTTTTTATACTGGGAGGGACTCGACGTTTTATAGCAGCGTGGAGTACTTTAGTAATGCTGTACATTCATTTGTGTCAGGAGGTGTTTCCCATACACAAGTGCTGACTATGGCAGAGTGTCGGAATGTTGTATTGCATGGGTTGGATTGGGAGAAAACACTCGAGAATGACCCTTACTGTTGGGTTGAGGAAGATGTCAAGGATGCTTCCTCGCGACATGCGACGACAAGCGGGGGGGTAGTGGAGTTGTCTGTTCCTGTTTGGAAGGACGAGAAGTATGAGGATAGGTTCATCGTCCGTTCACCCAAGACGTATGAACGGGTCTGCCATCGTCCTCAGGATAATCGTACCATATATATGTACGATATTCTGTTCACCCAGTTAGGGGTGCGCTTCCCATTGAATAAATTCCAGATGGGTGTGCTCAGGTTCTTGGATTGTGCCCCCTCCCAGCTGCATCCGAATGGATGGGGAATAGTTCGCAGCTTTGAGGTAATGGCTGAACATTTGGGGTTTACGCCTACAGTGGCGTTGTTTTTCTCCTTCTGCCGCATTATGAGGAGAGTAAATGTGAAAACTGGCGGCATGGGTTTCGTGACTCTCCGGGCGGAGCCAAAGATTTTAAATTTTAAGGCGTTTGCTGACTCCGCCAAAGAAGGCGGACTTCACTTCAGGATGAGTTTTGTGAAGGTATCCGTCAGGAAGGACAAACCTGTTTTTTGGCGGAATAAGGAGGGTGTTGATAAATTTCCAGTGGCATGGACGCATGAGCACTTTCTCTTAACCAAACGAGCGTACGAGGTTGAAGAGGGTGCTCTATCGGCGGCGTCTGTGGAAGTACTCCGGATGTTGAAGGAGTACAACTCCGTCCACAAGCTGATTCTCTGTCGAAGGCTGCTTGGGCGGGATGCTCAAGGATACTTGAGTAATATTATAAACAATTGCAATGTGATTGAGTATTTCCTTTATCTTGCATTTTCTAACTGAATCCTCATCTTGTTATTTCGCAGGAGAAATCGCTGAGTTCCCTGGGATGGATCGTATTAAGCAGATGCAAATGAGCCGCAGGGAAAGGAACGCGGAGAATAATGTGCAGCCCAGGAGGAATCTGGGTGCCGCCCTGACAAAAACTCTCCCCTTCCCTGCATCCACCAACATAGTAAATTTTGAAGGTGGTGCAGGATCTTCAGCAGCTACTGTCGAAAGGCGTTCTAAAAAACGTCAAGAACCAGAAGCTGCTGAAGAAGAAGAAGAAGTAGATCCTCATCCTTTGCAAAGAAGGAGGACTAAGAGCAAGAAGAAGGCTGAGGCGGGGACGTCAATTGATGCCGCCATTGATTTGGAGGAGACTCCGGAAGTACCTGTTGTGGGTACTTCTGCTGATATGGGCGGAGCTGAAGGCATTCTCGAAGAAGATGTCGAGGGGGAGCAAGCGGAGGGATTTCAAGCTGCTTCTGACCAGGATATAGGGGACGAGGCAGGGAGAGTTCAAGCTTCCCCAGTCCGCCCGTCTGAGGATCCCGCCCTGAGCTTGACCACCCGAGGGGCGGCCGTTTTTCCCATTGATGTACCAGGGGAAACATCCAGGCGGCTTGTTTCTTTGCCTGAGGCGGGGTCTCGCTTGAATCCCTTCTTATACTTTACAAATACGGGATTCCGCCAGTCAGAGAGGCGTGACCCAGAATTCATTCTCCGCCCCGACATCGACTTCGAGGAGGTACCGGAGGCTGCCGCAGCTGCGAGGTGGCACCTTTCTAAATTAGACGGTTTCTTGGCTTCTGTCCCCCGGATAGCTGACGTTGCTGCTGAGGCGAACATGTTTCAAGCGTCTTACCACGAGTCTGTGGAAAAGATTCGTAGCTTGGAGCATGACAACGAGCAGTTGTCCGAGGTGATCAAGGCCAAGGACAAACATCTGGACACCGCCGACTCCAATATCAAGAAGTTAACGGAGGAGTTGGCTAAGGTGAAGGCTGAGAAAGCCCAGCTAGAACAACAAAATAAAAAGCTGGGCGAGGTGGTGAGTGGACTTTCCCAAGTCAAGGCTGATAACATTCTGCTGAAACAACAAGTTTCAAATTTAGATCAGCAGAACCAAGTTTTGGGCGGAGGCGTGAGCATTCTTCAGCAGAGGCTAGTTTCCATAGAAATAAATAAAACCATTGCTGAAGATGCCTGGGCAGCGGAGTTGAGCGAGGCAACAACCGCATATGGAAATCTTGAAGTGCGGGTTCAAGAGTTGGAAGCGGAGAAGACTGCCTCAGATGCCACCAGTGAGAGGCTCGACAAAGAATTACAATCTGCCTTGGACGCAGCTGAGGTGGCGATTGATGATGCTTTCAGCATGGCTATTCGCCAACTCCGCTATCGCAACCCAGGTGTTGCTCTCTCTACCACAGGCATTCATCCTTATTACGAGTTCATCAATGGAGAATTGATGGTGCCTGTGCAAGGAGGTCATATGCCTGCGCCCAATGATGAATATGTCTTGGCGGAGTTGCCTCCTTCTCAGAGTTTGGCCAGGCCAGGAGAAAATCAGCTCACCTCCACTCAGCAAGAAGGGGAGCCGTCTGACCCTTAAAGATCAGCTTCTCAGTCTCCTCTTCAGTCTCTTTGCAAGTTTTGTTTTTTGAATTTTGTTAATACCGCCTTGTTCCAGGATAGGCTCTGGACTTTTATCAATATTGGCAATATTCAATAAAACATATTTCCTGCAAATGTATGCTTGTTCATAGATGTAGTGTTTAAGTCCGTCGTATTTATGCCTTGTAAGATGATATTGAGAAGGCGGAGTATTCATCTGAGGACTTAATGAAATATGACTAAGTATAACGAGGCGGGATAGCCTTTTAGCAATTTTGGTGAAGTAAAACTCAGTAAGGAGGCGAAGTAGCCTCTTAGGAATTTCAATGAAACGAATTCAGTAATGGGGCGGAGTAGCCTTTTTGAGAATTTCATTGAAATGATTTTAATAGGGAGGCATTGGAGCCTCTTAGGAATTTCCAAGGAATTGGATTCCGTAGGAAGGCGGCGTGGCCTCTTAAGAATTTCCATGAATAGATTCCGTAAGAAGGCGGAGTGGCCTCTTAGGAATTTCAATGAATTGGATTCCGTAAGAAGGCGGCGTGGCCTCTTAGGAATTTCAATGAATTGGATTCCGTAAGAAGGCGGCGTGGCCTCTTAGGAATTTCCATGAATAGATTCCGTAAGAAGGCGGAGTGGCCTCTTAAGAATTTCAATGAATTGGATTCCGTAAGAAGGCGGCGTGGCCTCTTAGGAATTCAATGAATTCGATTCCGTAAGAAGGCGGAGTGGCCTCTTAGGAATTTGCATAAGTTGTATTCCGTGAGGAGGCGGAATGGCCCCTTAGGAATTTCAATGAATTGGATTCCGTAAGAAGGCGGCGTGGCCTCTTAGGAATTTCCATGAATAGATTCCGTAAGAAGGCGGAGTGGCCTCTTAGGAATTTCAATGAATTGGATTCCGTAAGAAGGCGGCGTGGCCTCTTAGGAATTCAATGAATTCGATTCCGTAAGAAGGCGGAGTGGCCTCTTAGGAATTTGCATAAGTTGTATTCCGTGAGGAGGCGGAATGGCCCCTTAGGAATTCCCAAGGAATTGGATTCCGTAAGAAGGCGGTATGGCCTTTTAGGAATTTCCATGAATAGATTCCGTAAGAAGGCGGAGTGGCCTCTTAGGAATTTTAATTAAGCACAATTTTACAAGTGTTGAACTTACTTGAACTTGTTGGGTAGTGCTTGAGTTTGTTACTCATATACTCCGTAAAACATTAGTAGTTGGGCGGAGTCAAGCTTTGGATGGAGTGTTCATCCTTTTGTGCTTGGACCGGAGTATGACTCCTGATCAAATGTGAATTGTTGAATCCAGGATGGCTATGGTGCAGCATATAGCTTGTGACACCGATTCATCCTGCAAGAAATTGGTTAAACCTTTGAGGCGGTATGGTGCAGCATATAGCTGTGACACCAGTTCATCCTGCAAGAAATTGGTTAAACCTTTGAGGCGGTATGGTGCAGCATATAGCTGTGACACCAGTTCATCCTGCAAGAAATTGGTTAGACCTTTGAGGCGGTATGGTGCAGCATATAGCTGTGACACCAGTTGTTCCTGCAAGAAATTGGTTGGGGTTAGCGTGGTGCAGCATATAGCTGAGACACCAGCTCTTCCCACAAGAAGCCTGCAGGACCTTGGGGGCGAATTAGTGCAGCATATAGCTGTGACACTAGTTCTTTCCATAGGCGGCCTGCAGGACCTTGGGGTCGGTATGGTGCAGCATATAGCTGAGACACCAATCCTTTCCCCCCAAGGAGTTTTCTATACCTTAGGGTCGGTATGGTGCAGCATATAGCTGAGACACCAATCCTTTCCCCCCAAGGAGTTTTCTGTACCTTAGGGTCGGTATGGTGCAGCATATGGCTGGGACACCAATCCTTTCCCCCCAAGGAGTTTTCTGTACCTTAGGGTCGGTATGGTGCAGCATATGGCTGGGACACCAATCCTTTCCCCCCAAGGAGTTTTCTGTACCTTAGGGTCGGTATGGTGCAGCATATAGCTGAGACACCAATCCCCCAAGGAGTTTTTGTTGACTCCGTTTGTGAAGCGGCGTTGCATGTTGGTTGATCTTTATGGAATAAAGAGTTATGTGTTTGTGCTTCAATTTTAGAGTCGTTTTATCTGCATGGGAATAAATTCTGCCATGGATAATCAATTCAGAGTTAGAGTGAAGATTAAATGCAGGAAGGCATTTCATTGAGAATGGAATTACATAAAAGATTGAGTTGGGAGATATCTTTTCGAAACCTTTTCAAGGAAAGCATACAGAGGAGGATCCTTGAGTTAGGAAGAAAAGATCATACCGTATTACCCAACTAACTGTAATATATGCGTAAATTCAAAATGTTCCATTTATTTCTGACCGGAGTGCCATCCAAGTTCTCTAGGCGGTATGTACCCTTGCCCAAGACCTCGGTGACTCGGTATGGACCTTCCCAATTTGGTGCCAACTTGCCTTGGTGCGCAAATTTGTTGCCAATGTTGGCCCTTCTCAGGACCAAATCTCCCTCTTGGAAACGGCGTTCACACATGCGTGCGTTATACCGTTTGGCGGCCTTTGCTTTGACAGCTTGATCTCTCACAAAGGCTTCCTCTCTCAACTCCGCCAAAACCTCCAATTCGTGTGCGAGGTTCTGTTGGTTGGCTTCCTCATTGAAATAGAGGACTCGAGCTGAAGGGGCTGTCAATTCAATGGGAATGACTGCCTCGACTCCATATGTCAGCCGATATGGAGATTCATTCGTAGTGGAGTGTGGGGTGGTTCTATATGCCCATAAAACGTGGCATAACTGATTTGCCCAATCTCCCTTTGCCTCACCAAGGCGTTTTTTGAGGCCCTTCAAGATTTCTCTGTTGGCGACCTCTGCTTGCCCGTTGGTTTGAGGGTGTTCCACAGAAGAGAAAATCTGCGTGATGCTGAGATTCTCTAAAAGTTCAGTGAACTTGCGATCTGTGAACTGGGTGCCATTATCAGTGACTATGCGTTCAGGGACTCCGAAACGTGCAATGATGTTCTCATAAACGAATCTTCAAGTCCTGGCTGACGTTATATGCACCACTGCCTCTGCCTCAATCCATTTGGTGAAATAATCAACACCAACTATCAAGTATTTGATACCGCCGGGCGCAGTTGGGAATGGACCTAGAATATCCATACCCCATTGATAGAAAGGCCAGGGCGTTATTGATGATGACATTTCCTCAGCTGGAGTGTGGTGAAAATTCGCAAATCGTTGACATTGATCGCATTTTTGAACATATGAGGCGGTGTCTTGCTTCATAGTGGGCCACCAATACCCCGCCCTGAGGATCTTTCTCACCAGACTTCGTGCCCCTGGATGATGTCCACACTGTCCTTCATGGACTTCTTCCAAAACAGCTTGCACCTCGTTTTCATTTATGCAAATTAAGTATGGGACAGAAATTCCTCGGCGGTATAGCTGCCCATCTAGGAGCGTATAATAGGGTGCCTCCCTCCTTAGCTTCTTTCGCTCAAGATCATCCGTGGGTAATTGTCCATTAACAAGATAACGAACTATTGGTGTTACCCAGGAGTTATCATCAACGGGGCGGCTTTTAATCATATGAATTGAAGAGGGAAGGGATATACTTGGCTCGGCCAGAGTACTCTGTACAACCGTGGTTGTCCACCCCGCCTTCTTTGTGCTGGCTAATCTGGACAGGATATCAGCACGCGTATTTTCTTCACGAGGTACATGCCTGAAAGTTACTTCATCGAAGCGCTGTTTCAACTCGTTGACGCAGTCTAGATATTGTTGCAGTAGAGGTTCTTTAGCCTGATACTCACCAAGAATCTGTGAGATGACTAATTGAGAATCACTGCATAGGGTGACAGTTTTGGCCCCAATATCTTGTGCTGCTCTGAGTCCGGCTAAGCAGGCTTCATACTCCGCCTGATTGTTAGACGTAGTGAAGGTAAAGTGCAATGAAATTTCAAGATGTACCCCGTCATCACTTTCTATAACGATTCCTGCCCCACATCCTTTGCTGTTTGAAGACCCATCGACGTATACTGTCCAGTGCGAATGATCTGCATCTGGGCTAGAGCCTGTTAATTCAACTACGAAATCTGCTAGGACTTGTGCCTTAATAGCAGTTCTTGGTTCGTAGGATATGTCGAATTTAGAGAGCTCTATGGCCCATTTGATCATCCTTCCTGCCAAGTCTGGCTTGAACAATATAGTACGGAGTGGCAAGTCTGTGCGAATCAGGATGGGATGTGCATGGAAATATGGTCTTAGACGTCGTGAGGCCCAAACAACTGCAAGTGCTGCCTTTTCAATCTTCTGATAACGGCACTCCG
Organism: Clitoria ternatea; assembly: GCA_037962975.1. Taxonomy (NCBI): domain Eukaryota; kingdom Viridiplantae; phylum Streptophyta; class Magnoliopsida; order Fabales; family Fabaceae; genus Clitoria; species Clitoria ternatea. The sequence continues at coordinate 169,851,499 of CM075671.1, forward strand.
CACCATGCAATGTTTTACCAGTGAAGTATACCGGTCGTTGGCCTTCGACTGTTTCTTTGACCAGGGCCACTGCCAGCGCTTCATCTGAAACAGACAAATAAACGATGAGTTGCTCACCTGGGCTTGGTTTTACCAGGATTGGAGGGCTGGCTAAGACATTTTTCAAGCTCTGGAAGGCCGCCTCTTGCTCTGGGCCCCAATTGAATTTCTTATCCTTTTTCAGCATCTTGTATAGGGGGAGAGAGCGATGAGCCATTTTTGGCATGAATCGTGCTAGAGCAGCGATTTTGCCATTGAGGGATTGTACCTCTTTCAATGTTTTGGGGCTCTGCAACTCTTGTATCACACGACACTTGTCAGGATTAGCTTCTATGCCTCTTTGCGTTAACATGAAACCTAAAAATCTTCCTCCAGGTACAGCAAATGTACATTTTAGCGGGTTGAGTCTCATGTTGTATTGCTGCAAGCGTTGAAAAATGAGGCGTAGGTCTTCAACATGGTCTCCTCCCTCAGGAGTCTTGGCGATGATATCGTCAATATAAACCTCCACCAGCTTTGTGTGCATGCCCTCAAAGACCTTGTTGATCATGCGCTGGTAGGTGGCCCCAGCGTTTTTCAGCCCAAACGGCATGACATTGTAGCAAAAGACTCCTCTGTCGTTGATAAATGCTGTTTTCTCTTGATCATCCTCACACATTGGAATTTGGTTGTATCCGGAGTAAGCATCCATGAAAGATAGATACTTATATCCTGATGAATCATCAACCAGTCTGTCAATGTTGGGGAGAGGATAAGGATCTTTGGGACAACATTTATTCAAATCAACGTAGTCTATGCACATGCGCCATTTGCCATTGGCTTTCTGCACCATAACCACGTTGGACAGCCAAGAAGAGTAACGGAGTTCCCTGATGAACCCCGCCTTAAGGAGTTCTTCGGTTTGTTCACAAGCAGCATTTTGCTTAGCAGGACCCATACGCCGTTTCTTTTGTGCCACTGGCTTAGTTTCAGGATACACCGCCAGGCGGTGGCAACAGAAGTTAGGATCCATACCAGGCATGTCTGCGGCTGTCCAGGCAAAAATCTCCTTGTACTCATGGAGGAGTGCAATCAGTCTTGCTTCCATGTTAGGCTCCAGCTTGTCATTGATGTTAGTTATTTGCTCCGGGGTGCTGCCCAAAACAATAGACTTGGAACCACCTTCAGGAGTTGGTTTCAAAGGGTTCAGTGGGTCTATAGAAGACTCCGCCCTGGGATCAAGATCCACCAAGTTGACGGATGCCGCCGCACTGTTTCCTTCGTTCAATTTTCTTTTCTTAGACATGGTTTCAAGCTTCACCATGTTAAGACTTAAATTGTAACAATAACGAGCCATCTCCTGGTCGCCCCTGATAGATGAGACTTGATTATCTTTGTCAATGAACTTGATTAACAAGTGGGGGGTTGAAACGATGGCTTCCATGGCATTCAGAGTAGGCCGCCCAATGATGCCATTGTATGGGGATTTAACATCAATGACAAGAACCCTGGATTTCACAGTCCTTGCTCCAGGTTCACCATCGAAGGTAATCCTTGTGTCCAAGTAGCCTTTAGTAGGCTGTTTGGCGCCATTGAAAGCTGTAAGGTCCTGTGTGTAAGGCTGCAGATCTGTGTCAGACAGTCCCATGCGTTTAAAACAGTCATAAAAAATAACATCGCAGGAACTTCCCTGATCAACTAGGATGCGTTTTACATCCATATTAGCGATCACCGCAATGATCACCACCGCATCATCTCCCTCAGGGATGGTTGGGCCAAAATCATCATCTGTGAAGGTTATAGGCGGAGTCTGAACTCCGTCCCTGAATGGGCGATATTCTTTGTTCTTGCCCTGCACAGATAAGATCATACGATGATGATTTTTCCGGGCGTTGTTTGAGGGTCCGCCTCCTGCGAAGCCTCCAGCAATCATGTCCACCACCTGTCTTTTACCTCGTGATCTAGGTTCAGGGCTCGGTTCTCGTTGGGCGGACTCCAGAACAATGCCTTTTTGTTTATCTGACACCGTCGTACGTTTTGGTTCCCGAGTACTATCAGGATCCGGAGAACGATCACGATGTCGCTTTTCAAACTTCTCTAGCTCATCATGAGATTTGCCTTTGAACAGGTAATGTTTCAGTTTACCTTCTCGAATGAGCACCTCAATGGTATTTTTGAGTTGCTTGCATTCTTCTGTGGTGTGGCCAACTGACTCATGGAATTCGCAATATTTCCTTGGGTTTCCACCGCGCCTGATTGGGGGTGGACGTTGAATTCCATAAACATTGAGGGTGGTCCATCCTATCTCACGCAAGATTTGCTCGCAAGTTGTGTTCAGTGGTGCATAGTGAGCAAAATTGAACACGCGTCTGTCTTGCTGTTTAAAAGGTTGGTTCCCTACTTTGTCTCTCTGGTGGGATTTGTCATTCTTCAACAATTTATCTTTCCCTTTGTCTTGGGATGGAGTTGCAGGGAGTGGTTTGCTGCGAGATGCAGTGGCTTCCAGATGCATCTCAATACCCACGTACTTAGATGCCTTCCTGCGAAATTCCTCCATCGTAGTTGGAGGTCCCTTTGCCAAAGACAAAGCGAAGGGTGACTTTGGTTGCATAGCTTCTATAAGAATATGCAACTGGATTGCCTCAGTCAGATCAGGGACCGTGGCCGCCTCTTTATAAAATCTCTTAAGGAAATCCTTCAGAGATTCTTTGTCGCCTTGTTTGATCTGAGCCAAGGTATGAGAGGTTCTAGGTGCATCCCTGGAGATCACGAAGTGGCTTCCAAAAGCTGAGGCCAGCTCCTCCCACGAATCAATGGAACCTGAAGGTAAGCTCTTGAACCAGCTAAGAGCTTCGCCTGTAAGAGTTCTGGGAAACATTCTGCACATGACGTCCTCCTCAGCTCTTAGAAACATGGCCTCATAGATATAAGCATCTAAGTGCTTAGAGGGATCTGTTTCCCCAGTATATTTCCCTATAGAAATGGGCTGCATGGTTTGCAAGTGTCTGGGTACATGTACATTCATGAGCCTTTTGGAAAATGGGATACTCATCTTATATCCTGAGGGGGAAGCGTTTGAGCTTGCTCTCCTTCCTTCTTGATGCTGAGCATTTACCAGTGGGAGGCTTCGTTGCTCCTCCATGTACGTAGGAATACGAGAGTAGTGAGGAGTACTTGATTCCTCCTGCATGTGTGATTCATGATGTGGTTGTCTTACGGGACCAGCTTTCTCATGCGCTGGGTTTGCTTTTTCACGACGAAGTTCTGCAAGTTCTTCTCTCAAGATTCGAATCATGTCATCTCTCGGATCTAGAGAATCAGCTTGCGCTGCTTTTTTCTGAGCATCATCGTCGAAGTTAAGACGTCTGGGATTGCGTGGAGGAGAATCCTCGTTCTGCATCTCTGGTCCCTGTCTCTCCATTGATGATGAAGATTGATCAAGATTGTGGGATTACCTAGTTTACAGGTCCCACCGGGCGTGCCAATGAACTGTTCTTTACAGGGGGTGTAGAAGTATACTTGTAGAACAACTCAAAATATACATATAAATGTGTTTTGATACAAAGCAATGTATGTATAAATGTAAATACAAAGAGTCTTCGTATGCTGAGGCGGAGTGTAATGTACTGCGGGGCGGTGTCACAGTCCGCCTGACGGGATCTGACTTGCCTTGACCCAATTGGGGGTGGTACCTGCAATCGTTCTCCGACGCTCAAGTCAGTATTTCAGAATACTTAGGGACTTAGAAAGACAATCAGAGAGAATTATGCAAGTCAGAGAGTGTAGGGTTCAGAGAATGGGAAGAAGATCCCTTATACCTTTTCAAGAGAGGTTTATATACCTGTTACTGGTGCTGCATTATTGGTAGGACCCGCTCCTTGTCTCCAGGCATAATGCTGAAAAGGTAGTGGGTCCCTGCGCCGTTTGCTAACACCATTATTGTAGTAGGTATCTCCACTTGTCTGGAAAGCGTTAGTGCTTTAATATTTTATTGTTATTTCCCTTTATGCGTGACAGCGTGATTCCCATTATTAACCTCTCAAGACAGAGTTAATCTCGTGCCGGGGTTGTGAGTATGGGCTCGCTACGCAGTGTGGGAAATTCAGTATTCCGCCTGAGTTGAGCCTATGGCTTGGCGGAGTAACAACTTTGGCGAGGTTACATTCCTTGACGGAGTAACATGCCTGGACGGAGTTACATTCCTTGGCGGGGTAACGTGCCTGGGCGGAGTCATGAACCTTGGCGGCGTTACTTCCCCTGGCGGTATGCACTCCGTATAGTATTTGTAGTGTATTTGAAGAGTACTTCTCTTTATTCAAAATGCTGATCTGGCAAGGCATTGAAGCCATGCTCTTGGGGGCCGGTGTTAGGACCGGATCAATAGCGTTGTTGCATCATCTCAAAATGTTGTTGCTCGGTCATTGAAAACTCTTGAAGGGAGTTTTCTAGGCGATCGAAGCGGCGGTCAAGATGAGCATAGAGTGATGCAAATGGGTCAACAGGGGCAGATGAAGAGGCTTGAGGTGCAGGAGTAGGAGTAACAGGGGGATGATCTTCCTCAAATGGGCTGCTGCCATGAATTCTGTCACTCTTGAGGATCCACCTTCCAGCTACACAGACCATACCCATTTTGTTGAGATGGTGAGTGCTGATGCAAGCTTAAGAGGGCACTTTTTCAGCAAGTTCCCCAGCCAAGTCTACTCCATTAGCCTTAAAGATTTTTGTGAGCAAGATGCCATAAGGCAGTTTGTGTTGCTCCTTGGATTTCAGAATGTGGAGCTTGAGGAGTTGAATCCAGTTGATATCTTTGTGATTGATGATTGCCCACATCAGTAGAACATCATCTTCCTCAACCAAGGCATAATTTCCACCTCGAGGAATAAGCATTTTGACCATAAAGAAGTGTAGGAGACGATTATTAAGAGTTAAGTAGCCTACCAATTTGTGATTGCTGAGAGGACGGTTAGTCTTCCAAAGAGATTGACGAGCAGGGATAGGATTGAAGTCCCATTCATCTTCCAGATGACCCCCGGCAAATTCAGCAGTGGAGAGGGGAATTTGTGTGATTTCAGAGAGGTGCTGGTTGGTGATTTTGAGAGTCACATTTTTGACTCTAGCTTCCAATGTGCCATTAACTAGTTTCACATTGTAGAAAAATACCTCATGAGTTCAGGGTAATAAAACTCTTCCTTGAGAGTTAGGAATGGAAAAAGATTGTAATGGTGGAGGAGTTGAGTGAAGGAAAAATAGGGGTTCTCAAAGGTTAGAGCATCAATAAAATGGGGTGTGATGATGTCTTTTTCTGAAAACTTCTTTATGAAGTTTTGGAGGTCTCTTGGTGAGGTGAAGAACCTAGAGAAGTCTAGGGGGTTGTTGGCTTGGGGTATGGAGGATCTTGCCCTCTTGACAGAGCGGGAGGAAGACATGGTGATGGAAAGGCAAAGAGGAGAATGAGAAGGAGAGGGAGCTTCTTGAAGCTTTTGAGAGATTTAGGAAGAGAAGGAGGTGGTGTAAGGTGAGAGTGATAGTGAGGGTTTTATTTATAGGGAAAAGGTGAGTGTTGGGTGAAGAGAAGAGAGTAAATGAGGGAAAAGGAGATTGGGCCGCTGGTGTGCCTCGGAACTCTGCATTTTGACTGTATAATACCGAGGCTAATCGATTACGAGGCATAGGTAATCGATTAACTTACAGATTTTGAGGAATTTGGAACGTTTCACGCATGAGTAATCGATTACGTTCAACAAGTAATCGATTAGATTTCAAAACAAAATGTTTATAATCGATTAGGATGTGTTTGTAATCGATTAGGAAGAAGTTGAAACGATTAGACATGAACCAGAAGCTTAGTAATCGATTGAGTGATGTTGTGTAATCGATTACTTTTGAAACATGAGTTACATAATCGATTATTGAAAGTTTCTAATCGATTGTCCATTAGATAGAAGCTAAGTAATCGATTAGGTGATGTTGTGTAATCGATTACTTTCGAGACAGGAGCTTAGTAATCGATTATGATACTCTGTGTAATCGATTATATGCTGTAAAAATGCCTAGTTTTGCAGATTTTCCACAAGGGTGTTGGAGTTTTAATGGATCATATCACAACAGAACATAAACTTATTCAAGACATGCTATAAAATAAGAGTTTATCAAAATACTAATCATTCAAACACAATTGTTCATGTCAAGGATTCCTAATTCTCTTCTAATGTGGATGAATTGCTCCCTAGCTAAAGGTTTGGTAAAAATATCTGCTAGTTGCCTAGAAGTTTCAACATGCTCAAGTATACAATCACCCTTTAATACATGGTCTCTAATGAAATGATGTCTAATCTCAATATGTTTGGTTCTAGAATACATTACAGGATTCTTTGATATATTGATAGCACTAGTATTATCACACTTAAGAGGCACATGGTCCAATACAACTCCAAAGTCTAGAAGTTGTTGTCTCATCCAAAGGATTTGAGCACAACAGCTACCAGCTGCAATATATTCTGCCTCAGCTGTTGATAGCGCAACACTTACTTGTTTCTTGCTATGCCAAGAAACAAGAGAACTACCAAGCAAGTGACATGTTTCGCTAGTGCTTTTTCTGTCAAGTTTACATCCTGCAAAGTCTGAATCAGAGTAACCAACTAAAGTGCATTCAGCCCCTTTGGGGTACCATAAACTAACATTTTGAGTCCCAACTAAATATTTCATTATCCTTTTTACTGCAGTGAGATGTGATTCTTTAGGACAAGCCTGGTATCTAGCACACATACACACAGCAAACATGATATCCGGTCTTCTAGCGGTTAAGTAAAGTAAGGATCCTATCATACCTCTATATTTTGTGAGTTCAACATCCTTACCTTTTTCATCCTTGTCCAAATAGCATGAAGTGCCCATGGGTGTGGTTGTATCATTTGCTTTGTCCATGTTGAATTTTCTAAGTAGTTCTTTACAGTACTTGGATTGATTAATGAATGTGCCTTCATTAGTTTGCTTGATTTGAAGTCCAAGGAAGAAAGTGAGTTCTCCCATCATGGACATTTCAAATTCTTCCTGCATTAACTTAGCAAACTCTTTGCACATTGACTCATTAGTGGCACCAAATATTATATCATCAACATAAACTTGTACCAATAGTATGTTGTTCTTTTTGTGCTTTATGAATAGAGTTGTATCAACCTTTCCTCTTTCAAAATGATTTTCTAGAAGAAATTTGCTTAACCTTTCATACCAAGCTCTTGGAGCTTGTTTCAAACCATACAAAGCTTTCTTTAATTTGAAAACATAATTTGGAAATTGATGGTTTTCAAAACCTGGAGGTTGATCAACATATACTTCCTCTTGAATGTATCCATTCAAGAAAGCACTTTTAACATCCATTTGGTACAATTTGAAGTCCCTACAGCATGCGAAGGCTAATAGTAGTCTAATTGCTTCTAATCTAGCTACGGGTGCATACGTCTCTTCATAATCAATGCCTTCTTATTGATTATAGCCTTTAGCTACTAGCCTAGCTTTGTTCCTAGTAATAATACTATTTTCATCCAATTTATTCCTAAATACCCATTTGGTTCCTATTATTTGGTGATCATTGGGTCTTGGCACAAGCTCCCAAACTTCATTTCTTTCAAATTGATTTAGCTCTTCTTGCATGGCCAACATCCAATGTTCATCAATAACAGCTTCATTAATGCATTTGGGTTCTATTTGCGATACAAAGGCTAAATGATTGCATGTATTTCTAATTGCATTATGAGTACTTACACCTTTTGATATATCACCTATGATGTTGTCCATGGGATGATTCTTCAAAGTGATCCATTGTTGTGGTTCCTCATGTTTGGCTTCATTTGTGTCTTTGATTTCTCCTTCCTTGTCATCTAAGGACAATTCTTGAAGAGTACCTACAAGATCATCAACATCTTCCTTTCTTGGAGGGTTATGGCTACTTTCATCAAACTTTACATGAATAGACTCTTCAATGGTGTTTGTTTGTTTGTTGAAGATTCGATAAGATTTACTAGATTGAGAGTACCCGAGGAAGATTGCCTCATCAGCTTTAGCATCAAACTTCCCTAGATTATCCTTTCCATTATTGAGCATAAAGCATTTACATCCAAAAATATGAAAGTGTGCAATGTTGGGTTTTCTACCCTTGTAAAGTTCATAGGGGGTTTTCTTTAGAATAGGCCTTATTAAACATCTGTTCATAACATAGCAAGCGGTGTTTACAGCATCGGCCCAAAAATGTTTTGCAATGTGGTTTTCATTTAACATGGTTCTTGCAAGCTCCACCAAGGATCTATTTTTCCTTTCAACTACTCCATTTTGTTGTGGAGTTCTAGGAGCTGAAAAATTGTGATTTATACCATGTTTTTCGCAAAACTTTTCAAAAGATTGATTTTCAAATTCTCCCCCATGATCGGTTCTAATGGATGTAATTCTAGAATTCTGCTCATTTTGGATAATCTTTGTAAGTTTCTTGAATGTATGATATGCTTCATTTTTATGAGCAAGAAACAAGGTCCATGTATATCTAGAATAGTCATCTACAATAACTAGACCATAGTAATTACCTCCAAAGCTCTTGATTTTGGATGGTCCAAATAAGTCCATGTGCAAAAGTTGTAAAGGCCTTTGTGTGGAAATAATATTTTTGGATTGAAAAGATGCCTTTACTTGTTTTCCCTTTTGACATGCATCACAAAATCTATTCTCAAACTTAAGCTTTGGTAAACCAATTACTAATTCTTTGGAAACAAGTTTGTTTAAGTGGTCTACATGTATATGAGCTATTCTCCTATGCCATAGCCAAGTTTCATCCTCTTTTGTAATGAAGCATTGTTCATCATTTGTAGACAAACTATCCACATCAATCATGTAAATGTTATCAATCCTTTTTCCAACAAATTTGACCTCTTTGTTTAGCTTATTCTCAATTATACAACAATTGGATTCAAATAAAACTCTATATCCTTTGTCACATAATTGACTTATGCTAAGCAAGTTATGTTTGAGTCCTTCAACATACAACACATCACTAATGGAGGTAGAGGAATTTTTACCGATATTTCCGATACCAAGTATTTTACCCTTGGTGTTGTCTCCATAAGTGACACTTCCTTTTCTTTTGGGAGTAAATGATGTAAATTTACTTATGTCTCCCGTCATATGCTTTGAACACCCACTATCCAAATACCAATGGGTGTTGCTTGCCTTGAAGCATACCTACAAAACAAAATTAGTTTAGAGAACTAGGTACCCATTGTATGTTGGGTCCTTTAAGGTTAGCTTGTGGTAATGTTCCTTTGGGAACCCACACCTTTCTTATAACCTTTGGCCCTAATTTTCTAACGTTGCAATTTGAAGAGTTATGACCTTTAAAACCGTAATGATTACATTTCATAAAAGGTGAAGATGATTTGCTTGGTGGTACAAAGAAATTTTTATAGTGTTTTTCCCTTTTGTGATTGCTATGTTCTTGATCATAACCTAACCCGGTTTTATTAAACATGCATCTTTGTTGGCCAAGCAAAATATTCAAATTGTCTCGTCCATTGGTAAACTTTTCTAATGTCCTATTTAGGTCTACAACCTTGGTTTCTAACGTAATGCATCTTTTTGCAAAGTCACATGGTTTGTCCTTAGTACATGCTTGAACATTTTCTAATTCTTCTTTTAAGCTTTCATTTTCTTTGCATACTTCCATAAGATGCATTTCAAGGGTATTACTAGTTTTCCTAGATGACTTAAGCCTATTGGAGACTTTTATAAATTTATCATATAACTCCTCAAAAGCATCTAGTAGTTCATTCTTATCTAAGTCAAGAAGGCTTACCTCATTATCTTCTTCTTGGTGATTGGCCATTAAGCAAAGATTTGCTTCCTCATTGTCCGAATCGTCGGAACTACTTACATCATTCTTATCCCAAGCGATGTAAGCTTTTTTTCTTCCTCATTTCTCCTTGCCCTTCTTTTTAAGATTTGGGTAATCCGCCTTGAAGTGCCCTTCCTTGCCACATTCGAAACAACTAGGTGAAGAAGAAATTTTATTTGAAGTTGGCTTTTTACCTTGGGGCTTGAAGTTCTTTTGGAATCTTTTGTTCTTCATGAATCTTCCAAATCGTTTTACAAACAGCCCAAATTCCTCTTCATCCATGTCACTGCATGATTCTTCTTCATGTATAGAGGTGGCTTTGAGAGCTAAGCCTTTCTTCTTGGAGGATTTCTCTTCTTCCTCCGCTAGCTTCAAGACTTTTAGTTCTTGCTCTTGCTCTTGTAGTTTCCCAAAGAGTGTTGTAAGAGACATCTCATTGATGCTTGGGGACTGTTTTATGGCTGTGACAAGTGGTTGCCATTCCCTGCTAAGACTTTTTAAAACTTTATGCACAAGTTCTTTGTTAGTGTAAACTTTGCCAAGAGTAATGAGATGGTTAATAATAAGAGTAAATCTCTTCTTCATTTCTACTATGGTTTCCCCTGAGTTTATTCTAAAGCTTTCATATTGACTTGTCAAGGTACTAATCTTGGAGTCCTTTACATCGTTAGTACCTTCGTGAGTTACTTATAGAGTATCCCACATTTCCTTAGCGGATTGACAAGTCATTATTCAAAAAAATTCATCTGGACCTAATGCCATAGTGATGAGATTCTTTGCCTTATAGCCATATTGCACTTTCTTTTCTTCATCACTAGTCCATTCATCCATTGGTTTTTCAACATTTTTACTATCAATAGTATGCATTGGTATATAAGGACCATTTTCAATGGCATTCCAAACTCTCAAATCAATAGATTGAATGAAGATTTTCATTCTTCCTTTCCAAAACGCATAGCCTTCCCCATTGAAAGTGGGAGGTCTGTTTATAGCACCACCCTCGGGAAAAAGGTTGTGAGAACTTGAGGCCATCTAGTCTCTTGAAGTTGTTAAGCTTAGTTTACCAAGAGTCAAGCTCTGATACCACTTGTTGTTCAAGTGGCCTCAATACTCAAGAGGGGGGGTGAATTGAGTTTTTAAACTTTTTGTTGGAAAGCCTTTGAACTTGATTCTTATGTTCAAGTATACAAGTTTATGCAAGTGAAATCAAGTTTAATGAAATGTGCAAGGCAAAACAAAGGTAAATATAGTAGAGACAATTTAACAAACACTTGGTGTGAAGTATTCAAGGTTTATCAAATTAGACAAGTTTAAGAGTGCAAGCCACAATCAATCAACACAAGCTAATTTAGCACAGTATATGAAAGTAAAAGAGTAGGGAAGAGAAGCTTGCAAAATGATTTAACGAGTTCCACCAATCCGGTGTACGTCTCACCTCTAAGCAACCCACTTAGAGGATTTCCACTATTGTAGACTAGAGATACAACTTTGAGCAATTGCGGCTTCCTAATGTCCCACACTCAAGAACCCAATCCTCACAAGTATAAGGGCACCCCACCCAATCTCTCAATCTCACAATATCCCAAAGGTTGAACCCCAACCTTTGTAACCACTCAACCTAGAGTGAACAACCACTCAATCTAGAGTGAACTTTGGTGTTTGGTGTTTTACAAGCAAGTAACTCTCTCAATAGAGTAGATGTACAAGTGAAGGTTCTCTTAAATCTATAACTCTCAAGAAGAGAGGATATGCAAATGAAATCTCAAAATATACAAGAATGAGGGCTTACAAAGCACAAGAGTAAGTAGAGAAATGTAGCTTCTTGTTGTGTGTTATTGTGCTTGAGTTCCTCTTGAATTTATAGAGCCATTTGAGAGCTTGAGGAGTGCCTTTCTTATTCCTAGCCGTTGCATATAGTGGGGATCTGAAAAATGGTGGAGACATGTGCTGGTTTCCCACTAATATATGTTTTTCCACTATGGTAATCGATTATCCCTTTGGGTGTAATCGATTACAACTTGAATTTTTCATTCCAGATCGTGCGGTAATCGATTAGCCAACCCATGGTAATCGATTATCATAAAGTCACTAATTGATTATATTTTGACGTGTAATCGATTAGTGATGATACCTGTTGCATTTAATTTACTTCGCAGCTACGTAATCGATTAGTCCTTTATAGGTAATCGATTAGGTTCAAGTCAGAGGAATTCTAATCGATTATTTCTTAGCCTGTAATCGATTAGGGATGATACCTGATGCATTTAATTTGGTCACGCAGCTGTGTAATCGATTACTGCTTCCTTGTAATCGATTATTGACGTTCCAGTGGCTTGGTAATCGATTATTTCATGTCCCATAATCGATTAGCTTCAACACCTGATTCTCTTCACTCAATTTTACAAATGGTAATCGATTATTTGATTCTACAATCGATTAGTTAACAAAACAGTGGCCATATAATCGATTAGATCTTGGCTCATAATCGATTATCTTGTGAAACAGAGGCTTCTTAATCGATTATTTGTGTGGTGTAATCGATTATCTTGACAAGCAGAGGCTTCGTAATCGATTATACTTCCTTGTGTAATCGATTAGCTTCGTGGTTTTTGCAGTCTGATATTGTTTCTTTGTTTTCCAAGAGTTTCTTCAAGAGTCCTTTGTCGTTATCAAAATCCTTGCTCCTGAAATCATATTCAAACACAACATTGACTTTTCAATTAGTATGTTGAAGTATTGAAAAATATATCTAGTTATTGTTCCAATAGGCCCATATACATCGTCATGTATTAAATAATAGATTACTCATCTTTTCAATGAATGAAGTCTCAATTATCTCTCCAATAAATAAGATTTACATGTCTCAATTGATTCCAAAATCAAAAGAGTCCATATAACCACATTAATGGTATTTAGAAATGTGTTTCTTATTCATTTGCCTTAGGAGACAATACCATGTAAGTAAGGTTCAAAATCACTCATTTTAACCTACTTTGACAGTTGTTATAGATGGGTGTTTTGAGATTTAGGATGTGGAATCCATTACTCAATTATGCATCAACATCCTTTTGAAGAAGTAAAGTTATTTTATATTAAAAAAATTTCTTGTCTAACAAGAAACAATATGCACAATGTCTAGTTCACTAACTAGCCCAATAGGTAAAGATCTTATCTTTATTGTAGCAATTTTTGCTCAATTTTACACAGATTTCTCCACCCTTAGCAAGTGATCTACTTCCTTGATCTTTCAAAATGTGAGATCTATTACTTGTATCTGATACTAACATTAGTAAAGTAAAATAACTTGACTTCTATAACATGACTTGTAGTGGAAGTCTTACTTCCCTTTCTTTTGAATTCCTTCAAGTTCTTTGGACAAATTATTTCAATGTCTTATTTGGCTAAAACTGGAAACAATTTCCTTTCTTGATCACCTTTTAGACTTCTAGACCAACTCGACCTTACTAGAGTCTGTATACAATCATATCGTATATCTCCCATATATTCATATTGCCTTTTACAACTCAGAGTTTATGCAGACTCCATAGGGTATTCAAGACCCAACCATAGATGATATATAAGCCAAACATGACACACTGCCACTTCCTCTTTATTGAAGATAATTCTCAAGTATCGATACCTATCTAGGCATTTTTCCAGATAAAGTGTCCTTCCAAAGGACAAATTGCAACAAAACAATATTTGATTTGTCATGGTTATTCTAAAACAAATTACATGCAAATTTATCACTTCTATTTAAAACATATTTAAATTTTGGTCATTAAGTAAATATGTTGTCTCCCACTATTTTGATTCAAAACAAATACCCTCACTGAATTAGAAAAAATCCTGTTGGAAGATTTTTCTAGTGGGCCAAGATCCATTTTTGGCCTAGTGTTGAGTCATCTTTAGCTAATCACCCAACCCTTGGTTATTTAGGTAGGAAACACATTTCCAATTACATCTCATGCAACTCTTGGATGATTAAGTGGGTAACTCTTTACCCTTATTCATCTTATGAATTTAATTTCAATCCTTATGCCTCTAAGTTATTTTCAATCCAATTGAGAAACTTAGTTAAGTTTAAGCCAATAAAAACAATTTGGATATTACAATTATCCCATTGCACCTTACTAATATAAATGATAGCACCCTGCTTTGGCAGGCCTACTATTTATTGATATTAGTCTCGACGAGTGTTACTTATTAGAAGGCGTTTAAACTTAATATTAATACTTCTAGGTTCTTCAATCTGATTAAAGTTACCTAGATAAGTCCAATAACAAATGGTTGGATAATCCAATTATCCATCATCCTTTACTAATATCAATAAAAGCACCCTGCTTTGGCAGAACCTACACTTTATTGAAACTAGCATTGATGAGTGTTGCTTATTGGAACATGTTTTAGACTATTTATACCTTTAGGCTTTTCCAATCCAATTGAAAAATGTCTATTTGAATAAAACTTAATAAGTTATACTTGGATAATCTAATTATCCAATCATGTCCTACTAAACATAAATAAAGGCACCCAACTATGGCGTGACATGCATTTTATCTATATCAAGTTAGACGTTATTACTTATTAGAAGGTATGATTATCAAGCTTGAGGGATTTCAATTTTCTTATTGTTCATTACCGACTTTCATTAAATGCTTTAACGTAAAATAAAACCCCAAAACATGCAATCAAAATTGTGAGATAGTTATGGTCTTCCTAGAAAATAAAATAAAATAAAATAAACCTAAAGGAACTATGGTGTCTTGACTTCGTGAAGTCCTACTTCTTGAAATCACCATCCTCCTGGAGTCACCACTTGTTTGTTCTTTTCAAGGTTATATCCACCAAGAGTCGCCACTTTAGGTTTCTTCTAGGTCTCCACCTTGTTGGCTTTTCCAAGATTACAATGTAATAAAGAAAACTCATTTTACATACAAGTGAAGGGTTGAGAGAAGAAATTTAAGAATAGAGAAAGGCACAGCACGCAGGCTGTATTTAAAATTAAATAAAAAAATCTAAGACCATAACCATTCACCACTGGACGTGTTAATTAATCAATTAATAGAGTAATCAATTGTATTTAAAACAAAATAAATTTTAAAACACATAATTAAACACGCGGGGTCATAAAAAGAAAACTACACAAAGAAGTTTGGTGGTTCCATTGACTGTTCAACGGACAGGGTCAAGGGGAGGCCACCCTTTATAGGGTGTCGAGTGGCGTTCCAACCCAAAAATTTAGTACTGTAATCAAGTTAGTTCCCAGGAAAGAGAGGTGGGTCCGGTGTGACCGCTTAAGTACCAAGTCTTTCCTAGCCAAAACGTCCCACTGACTGTTAACAGCTCAAAATATTTGGATATGATTTCAAACAATTTGACATCCTAATTTTAAGTTTCAACTCTTGAATCATAATTTTTGGAACGACTAAGGTTTAACTTTTAAACTTTATCTTTTGACCCCAACAACTATCCTAAAATAAGAATAGTCAAGGTTTAACTTTTAAACCTTATCTCTAGAGTATCAACAATCATTTTACTTTTAGGAAGGATCAAGGTTTAAATTTTAAACCTTATCTCTAGAGTTCAAGATATTTTATTTTGAATCCTATTAAATTTGATAAAGATCTTATCTTTAATTTGTAACTTTTGTAAACCCTATCAATTTTATTAAGGATTAAATATTTGATTTTAAAATTATTAAATTTAATAAAGATCTTATCTTTTATTTGTAATAATTATAAATTATATTAAATTTAATAAATATAAATCAATTTGTAACTCCTACAAATCACATTAATTTTAAAAAGATCACATACAATGCAAATCCTATTAAAATTAATAAGAATAAATTATTTAAATTTGTAACTCTTACAAACTTTAAATTTAACAAACATTTAAAAATTTGATTTGTAACTTTTATAAATCGAAAATATAATATTAAAATCAAATATTTTATTTGTAACATTTACAAATAAATAAGATACCATGATGGCTAGGTTTCAACTTTTGAATCCTAGTTTTCATTACGGCTAGGGTTTAACTCTTACACTTTCTAAACACAATCTCGCATGAACAATTCATATTAGAAAGAGAAAGCATATAGACATACATTGCATACAACCCTTGATTTCAATTTAATTAAACGAACATAAAATTAACATGCCTTATAATTAGAACACATATAAAATAATCACCATTGCAACATACAACATGTTCATATAATAAAGCACATCAATAAAAAATATGTTCTTCAATTAAAATGTTGAGAAAAACGATCAATATACACAAAACAAAATTAAATTGATATTAACTTTCAAAAAGGTGCAACCTTTACAATATATCTCGTAAAAAATGCAACCTTTACATAATATTTCAATAAAAAATGTAACCTTTGAATCATATCTAAGAAGAGGCAACCTTTGCAAGAAGATTTAACCTTTACAATTCTTTTCAGAAAAGAATTTTTTTTCACATGTTTTCTTTTAAATAAACATTTGCCCAAAACACGGTTTTGCAACTAGGCTCTGATACCACTGTTAAGGAATCCCTAGTGTATAAGCAGCGGAAATACAAGGATTCCCAAAGGATTTACAAAGCGCCGTGTTTCAATGCATAAGACAAACACAAAAAAATATTACGTTTTAGGATTACCTCTTGAAGAATATCAAAGCAATCGTAGCCTCGTCCTTTAGGAGTCCACACGAGTACTCCCACCAAAAATGCTACACCTTCCAAATGCTAGTTTGACGGCGTGTAGCTTTTGCAACTTTTGCGTATTTTGTGTCTCTTTTTGGGTAGCCACCTATGAGCATCTTATGCTCTATTTATAGCCTTAGGTTTGACCTAATTTGCTCTCTAAAGAGTGGGCTCCTTACTCATTCTAAATGAGTTAGGTCCAATAGTTTTATTTTAGTCCAACTAAAATAAAAATCTATTTTCTGATGGGCTTACTCTATGTGTGTGACCCTATAGGTAAAATACTCGGTTATATTAATAATAAACTATTTTATTATTGATATAAAATAAGAGCGGCATCTAGCAATGCATCATTATGTCTGAATATTATTTAATATCAACATAACCTATAAGTGATAATTATTTTATATGTTTGTTCCTTTTGTCACGATATCCTAATTGGGCCCAAGGCATGGTTGTGTCATCTTTGTACGGCCCAATTTATTTTACTTGATGTCAGAGTAGACTTTATCTGAATAAATATCTCTTATTTATTCTTTCTAGCATGGCCATGCATTTCCTTAGTCTCACTCTATCAAGTGGCCTATAGATATCACTCCTGTCATATAGGAGAGACAAATCCCATCTACTTCACTCATATCCCTCTGCATAATTTGTTCATTACCTAATCACAACCTTTATATTCCTCTTGTTACAGAAGACGTTTGATTGTATTAAAACAACAAACTCCTTGTGTAGGAATCGAAGTGACTTCAGGTCAAAGGACTACATATACCATTATCACATTAAAAATCGTTTATGATATTCATGTAACGATCCATGCAACGTTCTCATGGTGGGTCTGTCCAGTACATCATTACTCTTAATGTGTACCCATGTGAAGACTTGATATCATCTATATCCATGATCTGTGAGATCAGATCATCAGTACACTCACACACCAGTCTTAATGTATTTACATGTCCCTACTAAATACTTGACTTGAGACATTTTACGAATAACTATTATATGACCTATTACTCTAAGGATAAATAAAGGTTGTTAAACTATTTAACAAAAAATGCCTTATACAAAATGATACGTATATTTCTAACACCAGGATGGCATGGACTTCATCCTCTGGAACACACATCCTAATCAAACTTCTTTTTCTGTTGAAAACCAAGGTCATGGGGTAAAATACCACAAGTAAGAAAATTAACAAAATCTGCATACCAAGGCACTTATTGGACACTAAGACTCGGTAGTTGCTCATCTGGAAAAGATTCATTGATGGTAACAACATCACTCATCTCATCTTTTTTAGATGACAACCTAGATAAGTGGTCAGCAACAAGGTTCTCATTACCCTTTTTATCTTTTATCTCTAAGTAAAATTCTTGCAGAATCAAAATCCACCTAATTAGCCTAGGCTTTGCTTCTTTTTTATGTAAAAGATACTTGATGACAGAATGGTCAGTATATATAGTAACATGCGAGCCTACCAACTATGATCTAAACTTATCAAAAGCAAAGACAATAATCAATAATTCCTTTTCAGTGGTGGCATAATTTACCTGCGATTCATCAAGGGTACGGCTAGCATAATGGATCACATGTAGCTTCTTATCCTTCCGTTGCCCAAGCACAGCCCCCACTGCGTGATCACTAGCATCACACATCAACTCGAATGGGAGTTCCCAATCAGGGGTTGGTACCACAGGAGTAGAAATCAAAGCTTGTTTAATTCTGTAAAAAGCCTCAAGACAAGATCAGTCAAAAACAAAAGGCACATCCTTACCCAAAAGATTAGTCAAATGCTTGGTGATCTTGCTCAAGTCTTTAATGAATCGCCGGTAAAACCCGACATGCCCAAGAAAGCTTCAAATACCTTTCACATTGACCCGTGGGGGAAAATTTTCAATCACCTCTACCTTAGCCTTATCCACCTCAAATCCTCTCTCAGACGCCAAGTCTCCAAGAACTATGCCTTCTCTTACCATGAAATGGCATTTCTCCTAATTTAAGACCAAGTTGGTCTCCTCACAGCGTTGCAAAACTTGGTACAAATTAGTCAAACAGTTATCAAAACAAACCATACACAGAAAAGTCATCCATAAAAACTTCCATCGTATTCTCAATCAAGTCAGAAAAGATGGCCTGCATACACCTTTGAAAAGTCGCAGGTGCATTACACAAGCCAAATGGCATTCTCCTATATGCATATGTCCCATATGGGCAAGTAAAGGTAGTTTTATCTTAATTAGATGGATGGATGAGGATTTGATGAAAACCTGAGTGCCCATCCAAATAACAGAAATAAGAGTGCTTAGCAAGCCTCTCAAGCATCTGATCAATGAAAGGAAGAGGGAAATGATCTTTCTTTGTGGCGCTATTTAGCTTTGTATAATCAATGCACATACGCCACCCAGAAACTATCCTAGTAAAAATTAGTTCCTGTTTATCATTTCTCACAATAGTTATCTCTCCCTTTTTAGACACCACATGAACTAGACTTACCCACTTACTATTAGCAATGGGATATATAACACCGGCATCAAGCAATTTCAAAATTTCCTTCTTAACCACTTCTTGCCTTTTTGGATTTAGTCCCCTAAGTGGTTCTACTATAGGCCTACTCTCATTCTTTACAGTTATCCTATACATGCAAAAGGAAGGGCTAATCCCTTTATATCATCCATTGTATAACCAATAACCTTCCTATACAACCTAAGTTATTTCAAAAGCTTCTCAGTTTCACATGGATTCAAGTTAGCATTTATAATGACAGGATATGTAGAGTTAGGTCCAAGAAATTCATACCTCAGTGAAGCCGATGAAGGTTTCAATTCAACAGTTGAGCATACCTCTTTCTCACACATGACTTCAGTATCATGTTTAAGTGGGGTATTCTCTCCTAAACAATCTGATGTTCCTGTAGGCTCAATTAATAAAGCAAATTCAAGTGGATCCTTAGGAAGAGTTTCCTCCTTCACTACTTGGTTAATAAAATCCAAAGAACAAACATCAAAAGGTTTCTTTAAAGCATCTTTCAAACTAAAATCTACCTTTTGGTCTCTAATAGTCAGAGATAATTTTCCATTTTTAACATCTATTACCGCACCGTGATTGCCAAAAATGGCCTGCCTAGAATAATAGGGACTATAGAATCCTTATCCATTTCCAAAACAGCAAAGTCAGCAGGAATTAAAAATTTACCTACTTTAATAGGCACATCTTCTAAAATACCCATTGGATATTTAACAGACCTATCCATTAATTGCAATGACATCCTAATAGGTTTCAGTTCACCCAATCCTAATTTTTAAGCAATAGACAATGGCATTAAGCTAACGCTAGCTCCTAAATCACATAGTGCACTATCAACAACCATGTCACCAATCACACAAGGGAGAGAAAAACTACTTGGATCCTAAAGCTTGGGTGGTAGCTGTTAGTCCTCAAATTTACAATAAAATTGAACTGTTCTTTACTGGGGGTGTAAAAGTATGGTTGATGAACAATTCAAAATGTACATGTAATGTCACTCTGGTACAAGGAGATATTTGTAAATGTGCAAGTACGGAGTATCCTTGCATACTGGGGCGGAATACAATGCACTCTGGGCGGTATGACAGTCCGCCTGAAGTAACCTCCTTTGCCTTGACACAATTGGTGGTGGTACCTGCAATTATTCTCCGACGCTCAAGTCAGTATTCTGAAATACTGTAAGACTTAGAAAGCAAATCTGAGAGAATTATGCAAGTAAAACTGTAAGGTTCAGAATTGAGGGGGGATCCCCTTATACCTTTTTGCTGAGGTTTATATACCTGTTACTGGTGCTCCATTATTGGTAGGACCCGTTCCTTGTTTTCTGGCATAATGCAAGAAAGGTAGTGGGTCCCTGTGTCGTTCACGAGCACCATCGCTGTAGTGGGTATTTCCACTTGCTTGGAAAGCGTTAATGCCTTATTATTTTATTCATTGTTCCCTTTTATGCGTGACAGCGTGATTCCCATTTTCAACCTCTCAAGATAGAGTCAATCTCGTGCCGGGGTTATAAGTATGGGCTCGCTACGCAATATAGGAAATTCAATATTCCGCCTATGGCTTGGCGGAGTAGTATGCATTGGAAATACTTTATGCATGTGTATAAGATATTCAATATTTTCCACCTTGGCGGAGTAATAAGCTTTGGCGGAGTAACGTGCCTTGGCGGAGTTACGTGCCCTGGCGGAGTTACATGCCATGGCGGAGTAACATGCTTTGGCGGTATGTACTCCGTATAAAAGTAATTATAAGGTATTTGAGACGTACTTCTCCTGTTTAAAATGCTGATCTGGAAAAGCATTAAAACCATGCTTTTGGGGACCGGTGTTGGGACCGGATCATATGCCCCCTAGCTTGTTATAGTGACTGACGGAGTTACTTTAATAAGCTATAACACTTTTAGCTTTTATAGGCATGGGTTTAGGCGGCGTTTGCTAGTTCAGGATTTACGAACAAGTGTTTTCATGCATTTATTGCTTTTGTCGTTACTTGCCACGCCTGTCATTAAAGCACCTCGAAACCACGTTTTGCCGCTTCAATATCTCATTGCCACGTATGCCCTCGTAATGATTGCCATTCCAATGATGGGACATAAATGCGTGGGATGGCAGTTGAAATACGTTTTCGAGGTTATTACCATGGGCCTTGGATTTTGAAAATGCGGCCCAGGAAATACCTGCTACTAGATTCATCTATTGGTTTCAGAATCAAAGGAATCGTCAGTGAGATTCATCCAATGGCTGTAAACATATCTTTGAAGTTTTTGAGGTTCCGCTTATTTCCCCCCAAGCCATGCCTATAAATAGGTAAACTCTTGGGAGAGGAAATGTTTTGCTTCGTCTTCTACCTTGCATTTTTGTGCTGAAACTGCTTTTGGGACGCTACTTTCTCGCAAGTTGTTTGTTGTTCTCAGTTCATCACTTCTTCAGAAATTTTAAGGTAACTCTCTTGTTCCTTTGTTTTCTGTCTTCACTGTTATTGGGTTGGTTTTGTTTTCTTTATATGTGTGTTTGTTGAAACGAGGATGAGAGGAAAAAAGTCAGAGTCATGCTCTAGGGTTTCTGTTCGCCCCATGTTTTCGGATATTGAGAGTGAAGATGAGGCTTTCTATACTGGGAGGGATTCAATATTTTACAGCAGCGTGGCGTGTTTTAGTAATGTTGTACATTCGTTTGTATCAGGAGGTATTTCCCAAATACAAGTGATAACGATGGCAGAATGTCAGAATGTTGTGTTGCATGGGTTGGACTGGGAAAAAATGCTTGAAACTGACCCTTATTGTTGGGTTGAGGAAGATGTTAAAGATGCTTCCTCTCGTCATGCAACAACAAGTGGTGGGGTGATGGAGTTGTCTGTGCCAATCTGGAAGGATGAAAGGTTTGAAAGGAGGTTCATCGTCCGTTCGCCGAAGATGTTTGAACGTATATGCCATCGTCCTCAAGATGAACGTACATTATACATGTACGATATTTTGTTTACCCAGCTGGGGGTACGATTTCCGCTGAATAAGTTCCAGATGGGCGTACTCAGATTTCTGGACTGCGCCCCTTCTCAGCTGCACCCTAATGGTTGGGGGATAGTTCGCAGCTTTGAAGTGTTGGCTAAACATCTGGAATTTACGCCTACTGTGGCGTTGTTCTTTGCTTTCTGTCACATCATGAGGAGGGTGAATACGAGAACTGGTGGTATGGGTTTTGTAACTCTTTGGGCGGAGCCGAAGATTGTGAACTTTAAGGCGTTTGCTGACTCTGCCAAGGAAGGCGGACTTCACTTCAGAATGAGCTTTGTAAAAGTCTCTGTCAGGAAGAACAAGTCCGTCTTTTGGCGGAGTAAGGAGGGAATTGATAAATTCCTAGTAGCGTGGACCCATGAGCACTTCCTCCTAACCAAACAAGCTTATGAAGTTGAGGAGAGTGCCCTATTAGCTACTTCCGTGGAAGTCCTACGGACATTGAAGGAGTACAACTCCGTCCATAAGCAGATTTTATGCCGAAGGCTGCTTGGGCGGGATGCTGAGGGATACTTGAGTAATGCTTTATCATTAACAATTCCAATGTTGTTTGAATATTACTCCTGTTGTTTCCTGCAGCTTCTAATTGTATTTATGTATGTTATTTTGCAGGAGAAATCGCTGAATTTCCTGGGATGGAGCGTATCAAGCAAATTCGCATGAGTCGCCAGGAAATCGATGCGGAAAACAATGTGCAGCCTAGGAGGAATCTGGCTGCTGCTCTGACAAAAAATCTTCCTTTCCCTACTTCCACTAATGTAGTGACGTTAGAGGGTGTTGCAGGGTCCTCGACGGTTGAGGTTGAAAGGCGATCTAAAAAACGCCAAGAACCGGAAACTGTTGAGGTGGAGGAAGTGGATCCTCACCCCTTGCAAAAGAGGAAGACTAAGGGCAAGGAGAAGGTTGGGGAAGTGGCAGGGGCATCATCTGATGCTGCCATTGATGTGGAAGAGATTCTAGAGACACCAGCTGTGGATGTCAATGCTGAAGTGGGCGGTATGGAGGGAGTTCCTGAAGAAGATGTTGTGGGGAGGAGATGGAGGGAATTCAAGCTTCTCCAGTCCGCCAAGCTGAGAGTCCTACCCTGGACTTGACTGCTCGAGGAATAGCAGTTTTCCTAGTCAATGTTCCAGGGGAGCCATCTAGGCGATCCGTCTCTTTGCCTCTGGCGGGGTCTCGTCTGAACCCTTATTTGTATTTCTCAAATGTGGGATCCCGCCAGTCAGAGAGGCGTGATCCGGACTTCATTCTCCGCCCGGACATCGACTTTGAGGAAGTTGCAGATGCCACTGCTGTTGCAAGGTGGCATCTTGCTAAAATTGATGGTTTCCTCGCTTCCGTACCACGTATTACGGAGGTAGCTGCTGAGGCCGCCATGTTTCAAGAATCATTTCATGATTCTATTGAAAAAATACGTAGCTTGGAGCATGATAACGAACAGCTGTTGGAGGTGATCAAGGCCAAAGATAAACACCTTGACACCGCCGACTCTGATATAAAGAAGCTTGAGGAGGAGCTGGCTCGAGTGAGAGCTGATGTCTTGCTGGAAAAGCAAGTTTCTGGCTTGAAGGAGCAGAATGTAAAACTGGGCGAAGAGGTGGGCGGACTATCCCAGGTGAAGGCTGATAATGTTCTGCTGAAACAACAAATTTTAGATCTGAATCAGCAGAACAAAGAACTGGGCGAAGGTGTGAGCGAACTTCAGCAGAGGTTGGTTTCCTTTGAAATAAATAAGACCGTTGCTGAAGACGCCTGGGCGGCAGAGTTGGACCAAATAGCCACTGCATACAGTAACTTTGAAAAACAGGTTCAAGAGCTGCAAGTTGAAAAAGCCACTTCAGATGCTACCAGTAAGAGGCTTGATAAGGAGTTACAATCTGCCTTGGATGCAGCTGAGGCGGCAATTGATGATGCTTTCAGCATGGCTGTTCGCCAACTCCGTCATCGTAACCCAGGCGTTGCTCTCAACACTGCAGGCATTCATCCTTACTATGAATTCATCAATGGCGAACTGATGGTGCCTGTTCAGGGGGGTCATGTTCCTGCGCCCAATGTAGAGTATGTCCTGGCGGACTTGCCCCCCTCGCAAAGTTTATCCAAGCCTGGTGAAAGTCAGCCCAGCTCCGCCCAACAAGAGGGGGTGCTATCCGAGCCTTGAAGACTAGCTCTGAAGTCTGTTTGCAAGTTTTGTTTTTCTTTGAATTTTAATGATATTGCCTTGTTCCAGGATAGGCTCTGGATCTGTATCAACTTTTGACAATATTCAATAAAATATATTTTCTGTAAGTCTATACTTGTTCATATAAGCAATGTTTGAGTCCATCGTATTTATGCCTTGTAAAATGATATTAAGAAGGCAGAATATTCATTTGAGGACTTAATGAAATATGACTAAGTATAACGAGGCGGAATAGCCTTTTTTGAAATTTGGCGAAGTAAAATTCAGTAAGGAGGTGAGGTAGACTCTCAGGAATTTCAATGAAACAAATTTAGTAATGAGGCGGAGTAGCCTCTTAGGAATTTCAATGAAGTATAATTCCGTAAGGAGGCGGAGTAGCCTCTTAGGAATTTCAATGAAGTATAATTCTGTAAGGAGGCGGAATAGCCTCTTAGGAAATTCAATGAAGTATATAATTCCATAAGGAGGCGGAGTAGCCTCTTAGGAATTTCAATGAAGTATAATTCCGTAAGGAGGCGGAATAGCCTCTTAGAAATTTCAATGAAGTATAATTCAGTAAGGAGGCGGAGTAGCCTCTTAGGAATTTTAATAAAATATAATTCCGTAAGGAGGCGGAGTAGCCTCTTAGGAATTTCAATAAAGTATAATTCCGTAAGGAGGCGGAGTAGCCTCTTAGGAATTTTAATAAAGTATAATTCCGTAAGGAGGCGGAGTAGCCTCTTAGGAATTTCAATGAAGTATAATTCCGTAAGGAGGCGGAATAGCCTCTTAAGAATTTCAATGAAGTATAATTCAGTAAGGAGGCGGAGTAGCCTCTTAGGAATTTTAATAAAATATAATTCCGTAAGGAGACGGAGTAGCCTCTTAGGAATTTCAATAAAGTATAATTCCGTAAGGAGGCGGAGTAGCCTCTTAGGAATTTCAATAAAGTATAATTCCGTAAGGAGGCGGAGTAGCCTCTTAGGAATTTCAATGAAGTATAATTCCGTAAGGAGGCGGAATAGCCTCTTAGGAATTTCAATGAAGTATAATTCCGTAAGGAGGCGGAGTAGCCTCTTAGGAACTTCAATAAAGTATAATTCCGTAAGGAGGCGGAGTAGCCTCTTAGGAATTTCAATAAAGTATAATTCCGTAAGTAGGCAGAGTAGCCTCTTAGGAATTTCAATAAAGTATAATTCCGTAAGGAGGCGGAGTAGCCTCTTAGGAATTTCAATGAAGTATAATTCCGTAAGGAGGCGGAATAGCCTCTTAGGAATTTCAATGAAGTATAATTCCGTAAGGAGGCGGAGTAGCCTCTTAGGAATTTCAATGAAGTATAATTCCGTAAGGAGGCGGAGTAGCCTCTTTGGAATTTCAATAAAGTATAATTCCGTAAGGAGGCGGAGTAGCCTCTTAGGAATTTCAATGAAGTATAATTCCATAAGAAGGCGGAATAGCCTCTTAAGAATTTCAATGAAGTATAATTCCGTAAGGAGGCGGAGTAGCCTCTTAGGAACTTCAATAAAGTATAATTCCGTAAGGAGGCGGAGTAGCCTCTTAGGAATTTTAATAAAGTATAATTCTGTAAGTAGGCGGAGTAGCCTCTTAGGAATTTCAATAAGGTATAATTCCGTAAGGAGGCGGAGTAGCCTCTTAGGAATTTCAATGAAGTATAATTCCGTAAGGAGGCGGAATAGCCTCTTAGGAATTTCAATGAAGTATAATTCCGTAAGGAGGCGGAGTAGCCTCTTAGGAACTTCAATAAAGTATAATTCCGTAAGGAGGCGGAGTAGCCTCTTAGGAATTTCAATGAAGTATAATTCCGTAAGTAGGCGGAGTAGCCTCTTAGGAATTTCAATGAAGCACAATTTTTACAAGTGTTGAACTTACTTGAACTTGTTGACAGTGCTTGAGTTTATTGATTATGTACTCCGTAAAATATTGGTAGTTAGGCAGAGCCAAGTTTTGGATGGAGTGTTCATCCTTTTGAATTTGGACTGGAGTGTATCTCCTGATCACGTGACAATTGTTGAATCCAGGGTTGGTATGGTGCAGCGTATTGTAACATCCCCGTTTTAAAATTTAATGCTGAATGAAGAATAAACCATTAAGATTTTATTTTTAACTAAGAAATAACTGTTAATTGCATTTAACTACTTAGGATTAAGCCATTAAAATATTAAAAATGGTGGTGGTCAGGGGATGGGGTGGAGTGCACGTGACTGCTGGACACGCACTCTCCCATCCCACTCTTCTTTTACTATGCGCATGCATATATATATATATAAGCGTGAGCCCTTGGCGGAAAAAGCGCACTTGCTATTCCTTCAGACTCCCTTCTCCGTCACTTCATTCTCTACTTCCTCCCTTCGTCTTCATCTTTCTTCTTCTTCTTCCTTACTCTTCGCTCCTGGAGGTCTTGGTTGCAGTACTGGAGAACGGACCACACTTCATCCCAGAATCAGGCGCAGGACACGACAAGCCAAGGAAGACCGAACGAACCAGGAGAAAGACGTCGGACCCAACAACGAGAACAGAAAGGTTTCTGAGGATTCTTCTAAAGGTAGGGGGCGCTTGCATGTCGAATGCATGGTCTAAGAACGGTACCGGATGAATGTATTGCTGAGTGCGGGTGTGTGTGTGCCTGTATTTATAATCATTAGAACTGATGCTGTGCATGTGTGCATGTATTCATAATTACTAAAACTGATGCATGATTTGAGATTCTGATAGTGATCTTCGTGGCGATGGTGTGGCCTGTTCGTGGATGATAATGATGGATCTATTTTGTTGTCACTATGAAAAGTATGTATGTGCATGTTCTTAATTGGATTGCTCAGTGTTGTTAGTTTGATGACCGATTGTAACATGCGCTGGTGTGACTGACTGAATGATTGCGAGTAGTGGGGGATATCCGTTCTTACTTAATGACTACGGTAAGGTGTTCATGGCGCGATGATGTGTAATAATGAATGTGTTAGTTGCATGAGTAAGAGTGGGGTGACCCATGGAAGGTCAAGAACCCCAAGGGAAACGACTTCCAGTTACCAACCCTGGCTAGATCCTAATAAAGCTCGTGGTAGCCGTTGGAGCTAGAGAAGAGAGTCTCGAGACGCCGTGGGGAGGCCGGTGCCACCTGGTAAGAGCTGAGGGACGAGGGGCCAAAAGAAAAGGGGACCGTAACTAAGAGTCTTTACCCGAGTCGGATCCGCGGGCATGCATATAGAAATAAGGCTGATTGTGGTGATGTATAAACCTATGTATGTGCATGTGTATGATTTTGAATGCATGAATATATATATTTAAATGTGGAACAAACTCTGTGAATTATGTGTGTCATGAATGTTGTTTGAATTGCATGAATTTGGTTACTTGAGAAAGGTGGAGTGATAGCAGGAGCGTGTACTGACGCTGATACCGAGTCTGTGAGTATCATTTTACATGTAAAAGCTCACCCCTGCAATGGCCATTTACAGTGAATGTCTCTCGTGAGGAGGATCAGAAACAGAGCTAGAATGCTGGGCGGAGTGCTGATGCATTTGGAAGGTTTAATTAAGGCGTTGTTAGATTAAACCCGGACTGGCTCATACCGGATGTTAGTGTTTTGGGGATGAATGGAACTTTACGGGCAAGGAGAAGTCCGATTTTGTATTGTAAATATTGACATGCACTTTTATGTATATATATATATATATGGATGTATGGTTTTGGTGCGCGTGATGCCATGTGCTGCCTTGTTCCTAATTATGCTTTAATAGATACGCAGGGACAGTCTGATTGAGCAGGTTATAGTTAAGTCGGAGTGAACCGAGAATTGTCTTAGGAAAATTTATGTCGGATACGTTGGGCGGAGTCGTACCCCGCCCGAAGTGTGGGAGCAATTCGCCCAAGCGCGAGGACTCACGCTGAAGCGAGTAATTACCAGAGTGAGATATCGACCATTATCCTTTCCTATCCGTTGTGATGCTAACCCAATCCAGACCCCGATGTTGACCCCGAATTGGGCGTTATGGCTAAGTCCGCCCAGGCGTCGTCATACTTAGTTGAGCTGGGTGGAATAGGTTCAGATCCCTCCTTTCTCCACAACCTACTAACGTATATGTACCCTGTAACTTCTCATTTTTTTTCTGAGTGAAAGGCGAGTGTGAGGATTTACTTAGTGAACCCTTGTCCATACCCGATGGAGGAAATTACCTTGTAGTTGTGTTAAAGAGGCGTTATGTAGATTTCGTTTAGGCGGCGTCATACCTCGCCCAAGTAACTAGGACAGCCCGCCCAAGATAAATATACCCCGCCTAGCCACGTAGGATGATTCTAACTCCGCCTTTCCACCAAATGCTACGCGTGTGAATATATTAACATATTTCCCTTATCTATTCCTCCCGTTGAGTGATCAGTATTACTCGAAGGGAAGCCTCATTGTGAAATCTCCTCTATCCGCTGCTGCATTACCATACTCTGCCTGGACGGTGTCAGACCCCGTCTGAGCTAATAAACGGTGTTGTGCAATCCGCCCTAGTGTTGGTGCGTTACGATAAACCCATTGAGCCGACCCCAGTTTTAGTTTCCCTGTAGGTTGCTATGTGCGCGTGAATGCTTCTCGTTCTTCCCTTGCTTGCTCCCTCATATATCGAATAATACGGGACTGTTTTGTGAAAAATTTTCTTATCTTTTTTTTTTTGGAATTTTAGTTGCAATTAAATAGGGTGTTACATTTTGGTATCAGAGCAGACCGAAAAGTCCAAGGCCAAAGTATGCTTACCAAGTGTAAGCGGTGATGTGTGTGTCTTTTTGATTGAATGGTTGAAATTGTTCTGATGCTGGTTGACCTGATTGATGATTGACTTGAGGACAAGGGGTTGTTTTCCCCTGGTCCGATTGTGTGTATGACTTAGGCGAATGACATAATGTGCTAAGCTATTAATTGTTGGACTAATAACTAGATCGGTAGTAAGTGGCTCCGTATACTTATCCTTAAATGTCAATTTCAGGATAAGGAATGGCGCATCGTCAAAGTATGGAGGCTATAGCCACAACATTCCAACGTTTTGCTGATGTGTTTGAAAGGCAAGGCCAAACTCAACCTGAGGATGGCCATGTGCTGGACCGCTTCCTGAAGAGGAAGCCGAATGAATTCTTAGGAGGACGGAACCCTGAGGCGGCGTTCAAGTGGACTCAGGAATTAGAGAGAATTTTTAGGGGTCTTCGCTGTACCGAAGCCCAGAAGGTGGAATGCGCAGTGTATATGCTGCGAGATGAAGCGGAGAATTGGTGGAAGATAGCCAGGAGCCGATTCCCCAAAGATGACAATCAACTGACGTGGAACGATTTCAAGGCCTGCTTCCTAGACAAATACTTTCCCGATACAGTGAGGAGTCGGAAAGAGCTGGAGTTTATGGAGTTAAAACAGGGCTCCATGACTGTGGAAGAATACGCGACCAGATTTGAAGAATTGTGCCTGTTCTATCCGCCCTTCCAGCAGCCAGGAACGGAGCACTCCAAGTGTCTTAAGTTTGAGAACGGACTGAGATCGGATATCAAGAGGGCCTGCAGATACCATGAAATCCGGAGTTTCCCTGCCTTAGTGAACAAGCGTAGAATATTCGAAGAGGATGACAGGGCCTATTCGGGCCAGTGCAGCAGAGCCAACCAGCACCTGAGGCCTCAGCAATCACGTTTCAAGAGGCCAGGGAACGTGAGGAGGAGTGAACCCTTCACCAGATATCAGAACCATAATGACCGAGGGAGACAGTTGAGTGGGCGACTAAGGTATGGCGGATGCTTTAAATGCGGCGGTGATCATTTTGCTAAGGAATGCAATGATACAAATGTTAAATGCTACCACTGCGGAGAGAAGGGACACGTTCGCCCGGACTGCCCCCAACTCCGCCAGGCAAACACCAATGTGCGTCAAGGAGGATTTCAAGATCGAACCAGAGTGAATGATAACCAACGACCTGGTGGCAGAGGCAACGGAACCAGAGGAAATATGATGCGTGCCCCGAACAGCCGAGAGAGGAACACCAGCCCAACAGCGACAGGAAGGATCTACACCATCAATGCAGAGGATGTTGCACCAGTAAACGATCTAGTACAATGTAAGTGCTCACTTGGAATGAATACGCTTAATGTTGTTTTCGATTCGGGAGCAACCCATTCTTTTATAGCTGATGAGTGCGTGAAACGGTTGAAGCTACCAACTGTGTCTATGAACCGGACTTTGGAAGTGGCCAGCCCCACTGGCCCTAGTGTGTTCACATCGTCAATATGTAAAAATGTAGCATTTGAGTTGTATGATCGGAGTTTCACCTTCGATCTGATTTGCATGCCCTTAAAGGGTCTTGTTATTGTGCTTGGAATAGATTGGCTTTCAGCCAATAAGGTATTAGTAGATTGTAGAAACCGAGAGATAGTTTTCCCAAAACAACCCACTGAAGATGGCACGGCACTAGGTATAACCCAACTATTTATGATGCTTTGTCTAACCAAAGATGAGAATGAGCCCCTAGTGAACGAAATTCCGGTTGTCTGCGAATTCCCAGAAGTGTTCCCAGAGGACGTCCCGAGTGTGCCTCCCAATAGAGAAGTTGAATTCTCTATAGACTTGATCCCTGGAGCCGAACCGGTCTCCAGTGCACCCTACAGAATGTCCTCAACTGAATTGGTAGAGTTGAAGAAACAAGTGGATGAGTTACTTGAGAAGCAGTTCATTAGACCAAGCGTGTCACCATGGGGCGCACCTGTGCTACTTGTTAAGAAGAAGGATGGCAGCATGAGACTTTGTATAGATTATCGACAGCTTAACAAACTCACAATCAAGAATCGATACCCACTGCCTAGAATTGATGATTTAATTGACCAGCTGCGTGGAGCCTCAGTCTTCTCGAAAATCGACTTACGATCGGGATATCACCAAATCCGAGTGAAGGACTCGGACATTCCTAAAACTGCCTTTAGGACTAGGTATGGTCACTATGAGTATGTAGTGATGCCGTTCGGTGTGACAAACGCCCCTGCTGTTTTCATGAATTACATGAACAACATATTCCACTCCTTCTTAGATCGGTTTGTTGTTGTCTTCATCGATGATATTCTAGTTTATTCTAAGACATCTGAGGAGCATGAAGGAAATTCAGGCTAGAGGAAAGGATTTATCCTTGGCGGAGGGGTCAGATGGGATCTTCCGGGTGAGAAACAGAATATACATACCAAGTGAAGGAAGATTGAGAAGAATGGTGCTTGATGAAGCCCACAAAAGCCTACTCAGCATTCACCCAGGAACCACAAAAATGTACCACGACTTGAGGAGACAGTTTTGGTGGCCCGGACTAAAGAAGGATGTGGCGGAGTACGTGGCCCGGTGTATCACTTGTCAGAAATCGAAGGTAGAGCACCAAAAACCGTACGGTGCAATGCAGCCTCTAGAGATCCCCGTGTGGAAATGGGACTCAATTGCGATGGATTTTATCATGGGATTACCCAAAAACCGAGCGGGCCATGATGCCATTTGGGTCATTGTTGACAGATTGACGAAGAGTGCACACTTCTTACCAGTAAATATGAAGTACCCATTGCATAAATTGGCTCGAATCTACATTCAAGAAGTTATCCGACTGCATGGCATACCTACTTCCATCGTCTCAGATAGGGACCCTAGATTTACGTCCAGGTTTTGGACCAGCATGCATCAAGAATTGGGGATGAAGCTTTGGCTTAGTTCTGCCTACCACCCCCAATCGGATGGACAATCCGAGCGAACAATTCAGAGTCTAGAAGACTTATTGAGAGCGTGTGTGTTAGAGTACGGTGGGGACTGGGAGCAGTACCTTCCCTTGATCGAGTTTACGTACAACAACAGCCATCATCACAGCATTGGCATGGCACCTTACGAGGCATTATATGGGCGTAGATGCCGAACCCCACTCTGTTGGTCGGAAGCGGGTGAAAGTCTATTACTGGGACCAGACATCGTGAAGCAAACCACAGAACAGATCCGAGTAATAAGGGAGAAGATGAAAGCATCACAAGACAGGCAGAAGAGCTACCATGACAAACGCATCAAGCCATTGGAATTTCAAGTCGGAGATCAAGTGTTTCTGAGAACCTCTCCGAGTAAAGGAGTTGGACGAGCCTTAAAAAGTGGGAAGTTAAGCCCTCGCTACATCGGACCTTATGAGGTAGTAGAACGGATTGGCCCCGTGGCATACCGCCTCGCGTTACCAACTCACTTGTCCCGATTACACAACGTTTTTCATGTGTCTCAGCTAAGGAAGTATTTGCATGACCCCAGCCACACGATGCCTGACGACGAGGTAGAGATCAAGGAAGACCTAACCACTGTGACTACACCGGTTGGAATCGTGGATCAATCGGTAAAACGCTTAAGAAACAAGAACGTAAGGCTGGTTAAGGTGGAGTGGCAGCAAGGCAAGACCACCTTCTACACATGGGAACGCGAAGACGCCATGCGACAGCAGTACCCCGAATTGTTTACCTAGGTAAGTACCGACTGAATTTCGGGGACGAAATTCTTTTTCAGTGGGGGAGAACTGTAACATCCCCGTTTTAAAATTTAATGCTGAATGAAGAATAAACCATTAAGATTTGATTTTTAACTAAGAAATAACTGTTAATTGCATTTAACTACTTAGGATTAAGCCATTAAAATATTAAAAATGGTGGTGGTCAGGGGATGGGGTGGAGTGCACGTGACTGCTGGACACGCACTCTCCCATCCCACTCTTCTTTTACTATGCGCATGCATATATATATATATAAGCGTGAGCCCTTGGCGGAAAAAGCGCACTTGCTATTCCTTCAGACTCCCTTCTCCGTCACTTCATTCTCTACTTCCTCCCTTCGTCTTCATCTTTCTTCTTCTTCTTCCTTACTCTTCGCTCCTGGAGGTCTTGGTTGCAGTACTGGAGAACGGACCACACTTCATCCCAGAATTAGGCGCAGGACACGACAAGCCAAGGAAGACCGAACGAACCAGGAGAAAGACGTCAGACCCAACAACGAGAACAGAAAGGTTTCTGAGGATTCTTCTAAAGGTAGGGGGCGCTTGCATGTCGAATGCATGGTCTAAGAACGGTACCGGATGAATGTATTGCTGAGTGCGGGTGTGTGTGTGCCTGTATTTATAATCATTAGAACTGATGCTGTGCATGTGTGCATGTATTCATAATTACTAAAACTGATGCATGATTTGAGATTCTGATAGTGATCTTCGTGGCGATGGTGTGGCCTGTTCGTGGATGATAATGATGGATCTATTTTGTTGTCACTATGAAAAGTATGTATGTGCATGTTCTTAATTGGATTGCTCAGTGTTGTTAGTCTGATGACCGATTGTAACATGCGCTGGTGTGACTGACTGAATGATTGCGAGTAGTGGGGGATATCCATTCTTACTTAATGACTACGGTAAGGTGTTCATGGCGTGATGATGTGTAATAATGAATGTGTTAGTTGCATGAGTAAGAGTGGGGTGACCCATGGAAGGTCAAGAACCCCAAGGGAAACGACTTCCAGTTACCAACCCTGGCTAGATCCCAATAGAGCTCGTGGTAGCCGTTGGAGCTAGAGAAGAGAGTCTCGAGACGCCGTGGGGAGGCCGGTGCCACCTGGTAAGAGCTGAGGGACGAGGGGCCAAAAGAAAAGGGGATCGTAACTGAGAGTCTTTACCCGAGTCGGATCCGCGGGCATGCATATAGAAATAAGGCTGATTGTGGTGATGTATAAACCTATGTATGTGCATGTGTATGATTTTGAATGCATGAATATATATATTTAAATGTGGAACAAACTCTGTGAATTATGTGTGTCATGAATGTTGTTTGAATTGCATGAATTTGGTTACTTGAGAAAGGTGGAGTGATAGCAGGAGCGTGTACTGACGCTGATACCGAGTCTGTGAGTATCATTTTACATGTAAAAGCTCACCCCTGCAATGGCCATTTACAGTGAATGTCTCTCGTGAGGAGGATCAGAAACAGAGCTGGAATGCTGGGCGGAGTGCTGATGCATTTGGAAGGTTTAATTAAGGCGTTGTTAGATTAAACCCGGACTGGCTCATACCGGATGTTAGTGTTTTGGGGATGAATGGAACTTTACGGGCAAGGAGAAGTCCGATTTTGTATTGTAAATATTGACATGCACTTTTATGTATATATATATATATATGGATGTATGGTTTTGGTGCGCGTGATGCCATGTGCTGCCTTGTTCCTAATTATGCTTTAATAGATACGCAGGGACAGTCTGATTGAGCAAGTTATAGTTAAGTCGGAGTGAACCGAGAATTGTCTTAGGAAAATTTATGTCGGATACGTTGGGCGGAGTCGTACCCCGCCCGAAGTGTGGGAGCAATTCGCCCAAGCGCGAGGACTCACGCTGAAGCGAGTAATTACCAGAGTGAGATATCGACCATTATCCTTTCCTATCCGTTGTGATGCTAACCCAATCCAGACCCCGATGTTGACCCCGAATTGGGCGTTATGGCTAAGTCCGCCCAGGCGTCGTCATACTTAGTTGAGCTGGGTGGAATAGGTTCAGATCCCTCCTTTCTCCACAACCTACTAACGTATATGTACCCTGTAACTTCTCATTTTTTTTCTGAGTGAAAGGCGAGTGTGAGGATTTACTTAGTGAACCCTTGTCCATACCCGATGGAGGAAATTACCTTGTAGTTGTGTTAAAGAGGCGTTATGTAGATTTCGTTTAGGCGGCGTCATACCTCGCCCAAGTAACTAGGACAGCCCGCCCAAGATAAATATACCCCGCCTAGCCACGTAGGATGATTCTAACTCCGCCTTTCCACCAAATGCTACGCGTGTGAATGTATTAACATATTTCCCTTATCTATTCCTCCCGTTGAGTGATCAGTATTACTCGAAGGGAAGCCTCATTGTGAAATCTCCTCTATCCGCTGCTGCATTACCATACTCCGCCTGGACGGTGTCAGACCCCGTCTGAGCTAATAAACGGTGTTGTGCAATCCGCCCTAGTGTTGGTGCGTTACGATAAACCCATTGAGCCGACCCCAGTTTTAGTTTCCCTGTAGGTTGCTATGTGCGCGTGAATGCTTCTCGTTCTTCCCTTGCCTGCTCCCTCATATATCGAATAATACGGGACTGTTTTGTGAAAAATTTTCTTATCTTTTTTTTTTGGAATTTTAGTTGCAATTAAATAGGGTGTTACACGTATAGCTGTGACACCAATACTTTCCGCAGGAAATTTGCTGGACTTTGGGGTCGGTATGGTGCAGCATATAGCTGTGACACCCACTCTTTCCACAAGAAGCCTGCAGTACCTTGGGGTCGAAATGGTGCAGCATATAGCTGTGACACCCACTCTTTCCACAAGAAGCCTGCAGTATCTTGGGGTCGAAATGGTGCAGCATATAGCTGTGACACCGATTCCTTCCACAGGCGGCCTGCAGGACCTTGGGGTTGGTATGGTGCAGCATATAGCTGTGACACCAATCCTTTCCCCCAAAGGAGTTTTTTGTACCTTAGGGTCGGTATGGTGCAGCATATAGCTGTGACACCAATCCTTTCCCCCCAAGGAGTTTTTTGTACCTTAGGGTCGGTATGGTGCAGCATATAGCTGTGACACCAATCCTTTCCCCCCAAGGAGTTTTTTGTACCTTAGGGTCGGTATGGTGCGGCATATAGCTGTGACACCAATCCTTTCCCCCCAAGGAGTTTTTTGTACCTTAGGGTCAGTATGGTGCAGGATATAGCTGTGACACCAATCCTTTCCCCCCAAGGAGTTTTTTGTACCTTAGGGTCGGTATGGTGCAGCATATAGCTGTGACACCAATCCTTTCCCCCCAAGGAGTTTTTTGTACCTTAGGGTCGGTATGGTGCAGCATATAGCTGTGACACCAATCCTTTCCCCCCAAGGAGTTTTTTGTACCTTAGGGTCGGTATGGTGCAGCATATAGCTGTGACACCAATCCTTTCCCCCCAAGGAGTTTTTTGTTGACTCCGTTTGTGAAATTGTGTTGCATTTTGGTTGATCTTTATGGAAAAGAGTTATGCATCTATGCTTCAATTTTTGGAGCCGTTGTCTTATCTGCATGGGAACAAGTTCTGCCATGGATAATCAATTCAAAGTTAGAGTGAAGATTGAATGTAGGAAGGCATTTCATTAATAATGGAACTACATAAAGGGCTGAGTTGGGGTATGTCTCTTCGAAACCTTCTCAAGGAAAGTATATCTAGGAAGAACCTTGAGTTAGGAGGAAAGGATCATACCATATTACCCAACTAGCTGTAATATATGCGTAAATTTAAAATGTTCCATTTATTCCTGACCGGAGTGCCATCTAAGTTTTCTAGGCAGTATGTGCCTTTGCCCAGAATTTCGACGACTCGGTATGGACCTTCCCATGTTGGTGCCAATTTGCCTTGGTGTGCAAATTTGTTACCGATATTGGCCCTTCTCAAGACCAAATCTCCTTCTTTGAAACGGCGTTCAGAAACACGTATGTTATACCGTTTGGCGGCCTTTGCTTTAACAGCTTGGTCCCTTACAAAGGCTTCCTCTCTCAACTCCGCCAAGACCTCGAGTTCATGGGCAAGGTTCTGTTGATTGGCTTCTTCGTTGAAATGGAGGACTCGAGCTGATGGGGCTGCCAATTCAATGGGAATAACAACTTCGACTCCATATGTCAGCCGATATGGAGATTCATTTGTGGTGGAGTGAGGGGTTATTCTATATGCCCATAGAACGTGGCATAATTGATTTTCCCAATCTCCCTTTGCTTCACCAAGGCGTTTCTTAAGGCCTTTCAAGATTTCTCTGTCGGCAACTTCAGCTTGGCCATTGGTTTGAGGGTGTTCCACAGAAGAGAAAATCTGCGTAATGCTGAGATTTTCCAGGAGTTCAGTGAACTTACGATCTGTGAATTGGGTGCCATTATCAGTGACTATGCGTCCAGGGACTCCGAAACGTGCAATGATATTTTCATATACGAATCTGCGAGTCCTGGCTGATGTAATATGCACCACTGCCTCTGCTTCAATCCATTTGGTGAAGTAATCAACACCAACTATCAAGTATTTGATACCGTCGGGCGCAGTTGGGAATGGACCCAAGATATCCATGCCCCATTGATAGAAAGGCCAAGGCGTTATTGATGATGACATTTCTTCCGCCGGAGTATGGTGGAGATTTGCGAATCGTTGACATTGATCGCACTTTTGAACATACGAGGCGGAGTCATGCTTCAGGGTGGGCCACCAGTACCCCGCCCTGAGTATTTTCCGCATAAGGCTACGTGCCCCTGGATGGTGTCCACATTGCCCTTCATGGACTTCTTCTAACACAGCTTGCACCTCATTTTCGTTTATGCATATTAAGTAAGGAACAGAGATTCCTCGTTTTTGAGTTGCTTACACTCCTCCGTGGTATGGCCAACTGACTCGTGGAACTCACAATATTTCTTTGGGTTTCCACCGCACCTGATTGGAGGTGGACGTTGGATCCCATAAACGTTGAGGGTAGTCCATCCTATTTCACGCAAGATTTGTTCATATGACGTGTTCAGGGGTGCATAATGAGCAAAATTGAACACACGTCTATCTTGCTGTTTGAAGGGTTGGTTCCCTACTTTGTCTTTTTGGTGGAACTTGTCATTCTTGGATGATTTTTCCTTGTCTTTGTCATGATGTGGAGCTGCAGTGGGTGGTTTACTGCGAGATGCAGTGGCTTCCAGGTGCATCTCAATACCCACATACTTGGACGTCTTCCTGCGAAATTCCTCCATCGTGGATGGAGGTCCCTTTGCCAATGACAGAGCAAAAGGTGATTTTGGCTGCATAGCCTCGATGAGGATATGCAACTGGATTGCTTCTGTCAGATCAGGAACCGTGGCTGCCTCTTTATAAAATCTCTTAAGGAAATCCTTCAGAGATTCTTTGTCACCTTGCTTGATTTGAGCCAAGGTATGAGAGGTTCTAGGCGCATCCCTAGAAATCACGAAGTGGCTGCCAAAAGCTGTGGCCAAGTCCTCCCATGAATCAATGGAACCTGAAGGTAAGCTCTTGAACCAACTAAGAGCTTCATCTGTGAGGGTCCTGGGGAACATTCTGCACATGACATCCTCTTCTGCTTCTAAGAACATAGCCTCGTAGATGTAAGCATCTAAATGCTTAGAAGGATCTGTTTCCCCAGTGTATTTTCCTATAGAAATGGGCTGCATAGTTTGCAAATGTCTGGGTACATGTGCATTCATGAGCCTTTTAGAAAATGGGATACTCATCTTGTATCCCGAGGGGGGTGCATTTGAACCTGCTCTTCTTCCTTCTTGATGTTGAGCATTTGCCAGTGGGAGGCTTCGTTGCTCTTCCATGTAAGTAGGGATGCGAGAGTAGTTAGGAGTACTTGATTCCTCCTGTACGTGTAATTCATGGTGTGGCTGTCTTGCAGGGCCAGCTTTCTCGTGCATGGGGTTCGCCTTTTCACGACGAAGCTTTACGATTTCTTCTCTCAACATTCGAATCATATCATCCCTCGGATCTGGAGAGTCAACATGCATTGCTTTTTTATGAGCATCGTTGTCGAAGTTGAGACGTCTAGGTCCTGGTCCTGTACTTCTGGTCCTGCATTGCGTGGAGGAGAATCCTTATTCTGTACTTCTGGTCCTGGTCTCTCCATTAATGATGAGTGTGATGGAAATTCCTCAAGGATTATGGGATTTCCAATTTTACAGGTCCCACTGGGCGTGCCAATGAACTGTTCTTTACTTGGGGTGTAAAAGTATGGTTGATGAACAATTCAAAATGTACATGTAATGTCACTCTGGTACAAGGAGATATTTGTAAATGTGCAAGTACGGAGTATCCTTGCATACTGGGGCGGAAT
The DNA here is from genome assembly GCA_037962975.1 of Clitoria ternatea. Lineage (NCBI taxonomy): Eukaryota > Viridiplantae > Streptophyta > Magnoliopsida > Fabales > Fabaceae > Clitoria > Clitoria ternatea. Next base: position 169,890,661 of record CM075671.1, read on the forward strand.
ACAATGCACTCTGGGCGGTATGACAGTCCGCCTGAAATAACCTCCTTTGCCTTGACACAATTGGTGGTGGTACCTGCAATTATTCTCCGACGCTCAAGTCAGTATTCTGAAATACTGTAAGACTTAGAAAGCAAATCTGAGAGAATTATGCAAGTAAAACTGTAAGGTTCAGAATTAAGGGGGGATCCCCTTATACCTTTTTGCTGAGGTTTATATACCTACTGGTGCTCCATTATTAGTAGGACCCATTCCTTGTTTTCTGGCATAATGCAAGAAAGGTAGTGGGTCCCTGTGTCATTCACGAGCACCATCGCTGTAGTGGGTATTTCCACTTGCTTGGAAAGCGTTAATGCCTTATTATTTTATTCATTGTTCCCTTTTATGCGTGACAGCGTGATTCCCATTTTCAACCTCTCAAGACAGAGTCAATCTCATGCCGGGGTTATAAGTATGGGCTCGCTACGCAATATAGGAAATTCAATATTCCGCCTATGGCTTGGCGGAGTAGTATGCATTGGAAATACTTTATGCATGTGTATAAGATATTCAATATTTTCCACCTTGGCGGAGTAATAAGCTTTGGCAGAGTAACGTGCCTTGGCGGAGTTACGTGCCCTGGCGGAGTTACATGCCATGGCGGAGTAACGTGCTTTGGCGGTATGTACTCTGTATAAAAGTAATTATAAGGTATTTGAGATGTACTTCTCCTGTTCAAAATGCTGATCTGGCAAAGCATTAAAACCATGCTTTTGGGGACCGGTGTTGGGACCAGATCAAAAATCTTTAATAAAAATTTCATAAAAATAATAAAAATTAGTTTAAATTGTTAAAAAATTAGGTTTTAAATTCAATAAATAGAAGTTGTTGGAAATAATCTGCCCTTGATCAATTTTCTCTAGTTTTACAGTGAAAAAGTGAAGAATTTAAAGAGAAAATTAAAGATCAGGAACCTGACGCGTAGCATCAACACCACGCATAGCGTGGGGACTTTAAATGCTAACGCTACGCGTCACACCCAGGCGTAGCGTCAGAACTGCGTGGACTCCACAGCCAGCTTGGACAAGCACTCAGCTAGTGACCCATTATTGGCCACTCCACTCTGCACAAATGTCCAAGCCGAACTGGGGGATAGATCCAAATGGCAAAGCATGATTGAATAAATAATTCCTTAGTGGCCATCTCCAACTGCGCTTAATGGAGGCTGACTCAGGGAACTGACGCGTAGCGTCAGGACCCTTCCTCAGCCCTATAAATAGGGCCATTTCCAACACTTCTAGGCATCCCATTCTGATCCATTCCCACTCTTCCCTTCTCTTATACACTCGAGTTTGAGTGTTTCTTTTGTGAGTTTGTAGTTCTAGAATAGTTTTTTAGATACTTGAGAGTGTTGTGTAGTATTGTGATCGTTGTATCATGAAGTTTCCATCATCGCCTTTGTAATGTCAATAACTGTAAGTGTTGTTTTTACTTTTACCATGTGTAACTAATCTGTTTATGTTGGAATTGGTGAACTTATCTATTGAGTATGATGTTGTGAATTCGACCTTTGCATGTTTATGATTCAAGTCCATGTTAGTATTTCAATCTTTTATTAATATGAACGTCAAACGGGAGAATGATTTTCATGTGTATTGAAACTTGTTTTATTAGTATGAATGTCAAACGGGAGAATGATTATTCATGCCTTATTAAAACTTGATTTAATAAAAGTAAAAGTTGGAATACCCTTAATATACCAAGTACTAAGAATAGAATTGGTAATTATTATTGCCATAAAGCTAGGACTTAATGCAAGTTTTTATTGAGAAAGCTCACGAGGGATTGGACTTTACGGTAAATACTTAGAATTTATATCACGAGGGATCGGTTATAATGATTTTAAGCTGCAATGATATGAATTTGATGATTAAATATGCATGACTTGAGTTCCTCCATTATTATTCTAGATTAGGGATCCAAATTCCAACATAATTTGTTTATCTGTGTTTTATCTTCAAGTATCTTAGTTATTCTAAAATTGCAACTCAACTTCTTAGATAGATTGTTATTCTCTTTTTACCACATGAACAACTCAACCATGCCATCTTGTAAATATTGTATAAATTGTATATAAATTATTCTTTTGTGTATAAGTTTTGATAAATTTACCATAGTAACTAGAAAATTACTGTACCTATTGGACTTTCAATCCCAGTGGAACGATATCTAAATTTTGAAAACTACAAACGATTGGTGCGCTTACCAATTAATAGACCCAACAGTAAAACAAAGTAACAAGTTTTCTGCAACATTATATCATCCGGGTTTAACAAGTTTTCTGGCGCCATCGCCGGGGATTGAATTGATTCAGTAAACAGTAAATTTTTAATTACTGTGGTAAAAATAATTTACCTTAGTAAAAATTTTTTAATTTATTCATTCATTTATTTATTTTAACATTATTTTACTAATATTTCTTTATTTAGTGTGTTTATGCAAACTCGATCTTCTGCAGGAAAGGTGTTCTTTGATCTTGAGATCGAGAAGTTTGTAAAAAAACTTAAAGCATTAAAATCTAAAAAAACAAAAACTTCTTCAACTTCATCTTCTTTTGAAAAATCTGAAAATTTTTAAAATTCTAACATGGCTGCTGAAAGGAGAACATTGGGACAGTTTGCTGCTATTAATGGACCACCTCGTGTTTCGGGGATGTATCAAGGACCCATTGCTGCTGTAGAAATCAAACCAGCTACTTTAAACATTATTCAAAATAATCAATTTGCTGGTTTAAATAATAAGGAACCTTATGAACACTTAACTGTTTTTTATGAGTTATGCAGCACAATTAGTTTTGAACCTAATCAAGAAGAATCAGTTTACATGAGATTGTTTCCTTTTTCTTTGATTGGGAAAGCTAAAGAACGGTTTAAATCTTGTCCACATGGTAGTTTTGCAAACTGGTCCGATGTCGAGAGAAAATTTTTGGAAAGATTTTATTCTCCTTCAAAATATTTTGAAGCAATGACAGCCATACATTCTTTTTCATAAAACAATGATGAATCATTAGGAGAAATATGGGAACGATTCAAGGCACTCTTGAGGAAGTGCCTGAACCACAACTTAAATGATGCTGAAAAGGTAAGGATCGTTTACCATGGTTTGTTACCTCAGTTTAAAATGATGTTAGATGCTTGTGTAGGAGGTTCTTTAATGAACAAAACTATGGAAGAAGCAATAGAAATATTTGAATCAATGTCCATCAGTGACTGACAAGCAAAACATGAAAGAGGTAATGTACAAAGAAAGCCAGGTATGCTCGAATTAAGGGTTAATGATGCAGTATTAACTCAGCAAAAATTGCTGACTCAACAAATTGAGGCCATGAGCAAACAATTGGAGAAACTTCAAATTACTCAAATGTCATCACCACCTCCTGCTCAATTAAAACAATGTATGCATTGCATGGAAGAACAACCATGTGGTTACTATTCCCCTGAAAGAAATGAGCAAGAGCAAGCCAATTTTTTGAACCATCAAAGAATACCTTTAGGTAATTTTCCTTTCAATCTTGGTAATTCTTTTCCTAACAATTACCCGCAAGGTTGGTAAAATCAGAATTCTGGCTGGAGACAAGATGCTGGACCTTCTAACCGAGCTCCAAATAATCAATTCAAACAACAACCACAATCCGATCAAACAGCAAGGCTAACACGGATAAAAGAATCTATCCAACAGTTGCTTCAATACATGCAAACAAATGAAGCCGCACATAAAGCGTCGGACATGCAATTGGGACAGTTAGCAAAAGAAGTAGCTGACATGAAAAGCTTTGATTTTTCTGCAAACACTCAGAATCCAAGAGAACAATGTAATGCTATTTTTACAAGAAGTGGTAAAGTTGTAGGAAGTGATAGTGAAAAAGAAAAAGAAGAAAAAGAAAAAGAAGAAAAACAAAAACAAAAACAAAAACAAAAACAAAAACAAAAAGAAAAAAAAGAAAAAGAGAAAGAAGAAAAGAAAGAAGAAGAAGAAGAGAAAAAAGATGAAGAAAAGAATGATGAAAAAGAAAAACAAAAAAATTAAAAAATTAAAAAACAAAAAAATCAGTATTTGGGTCAGACACCTCCAGTTAAAGATTTACCTTATCCACATGCACCATCAAAGAAGGATAAGGAAAAGGAATACAAGAGATTCCTTGAAATCTTTAAGCAATTACACATAAACATTCCATTTTCTAAGGCATTGGAACAGATGCCAACATATGCAAAGTTTATAAAAGAATTGCTCACCAAAAAGAGGAGGTATGATGAAGAAATTGTTGAACTAGAAGCGGGTTGCAGCTCCATTTTGCAACATAATATGCCAATAAAGTCGAAAGACCCTGGAAGTTTCACCATTCCTATTTCCATTGGAGAGATAAACATTGGAAAAGCCTTGTTAGACTTAGGGGCTAGCATTAATCTAATGCCTCTAAGTATGATAAAGCGAATTGGTGACCTTGATCCTCAAAGAATAAAGATGACTCTGCAACTGGCTGATAAATCAATTAAAAGACCCTATGGTATTGTGGAAGATGTACTTGTGAAAGTTGACAAGTTCTACTTCCCTGTTGACTTTGTGGTATTAGACATGGAAGAAGATGTTAAAGTTCCCCTAATTCTGGGAAGACCATTCATGAAGACTGCTAGAGTGCTCATTGATGTAGATAATGAAAAGCTGGCAGTAAGAGTTCACGATGAAGAAGTAAACTTTGATGTTTTCAAAGCCATGAAACATCCCAATCCAAAACAAGATTGTTTTAAGGTGGATGTTCTCGACAAGGTCTGCTTCTCCATATCCACAGGTATGTCAAACTCTGATCCTTTAAATAAGTTATTAACTAACTCTTTGGAATTTTTGAGTGAAGAAGAAGAAAAACAGGTAGACAAATATCTTGAAGATCTTGATCAAGGGAAAGAAATTTTCCCTAAGTCAAGAGAAATTGAAGAAATTCAAGAAGTACCTGTTGAAGAAATCAAGAGGCCTGAATTGAAAGTGCTACCTTCGAACTTAAAGTATATCTTTTTGAAAGAAGGTAATTTAAAACCAGTGATTATTAGTACTTTGTTAAGTGAAACAGAAGAAGAAAAAGTGGTTGAAGTCTTAAAAAGGAATCAAGAAGCAATTGGATGGACGCTTGAAGATCTGAAAGGTATAAGCCCATCATATTACATGCATAAGATTTTACTGGAAGATAATTTTAAACTTGTTGCTCAACCCCAAAGATGCCTCAATCCAACCATGAAAGAGGTAACTAAGAAGGAGGTTTTGAAATTGCTGAAAGCAGGTATTATCTATCCCATTTCTGATAGTGCATGGGTAAGTCCGGTACAAGTTGTCCAAAAAAGGGTGGTATGATAGTAATTGTTAATGATAAAAATGAATTAATTCCAACAAGAACTGTCACTAGTTGGAGAATGTGCATTGATTATAGAAAACTAAATCAAGCAACAAGAAAAGATCATTTTCCACTTCCTTTTATGGATCAAATGCTTGAAAGATTATCTGGACAAGCTTACTATTATTTTCTTGATGGATATTCTGGATACAGTCAAATTGCTGTTGACCCTCTTGATCAAGAAAAGACTGCTTTTACATGTCCCTTTGGTATATTTGCATATAGGAAAATGTCATTTGGATTGTGTAATGCACCTGCTACTTTTCAAAGATGCATGTTTGCTATTTTTGCAGATCTAATTGAAAAGAGCATTGAGATATTCATGGATGATTTTCCAGTCTTTAGAAATTCATTTGAAACATATGTCTAATCAATCTGGACACTGTACTGAATCGGTGTATTGAAACAAATTTGGTGCTCAATTGGGAGAAATGTCACTTTATGGTGAAAGAAGGAATTGTACTTGGTCACAAAATTTCCTCTAAAGGTATTGAAGTAGACCAAGCCAAAATATAGGTAATCTCTAAACTCCCACCCCCTGTGAATGTGAAAGGTATTAGAAGTTTTTTAGGACATGCTGGATTCTATAGAAGATTTATTTAAGATTTTTCAAAAATTTCTAAACCTTTAACGAATCTTCTAAATAAAGATGTTGAATTCAAGTTTGATGAAGCATGTCTTAAAGCTTTTAATACCTTGAAAGAAAAATTGGTTTCTGCCCCTGTAATTGTTGCTCCTAATTAGAATTTACCCTTTGAACTTATGTGTGATGCAAGTGATTATGCTGTAGGAGCAGTTTTAGGTCAAAGATATGAAAAAGTTTTTAGGGTTATACACTATGCTAGTAAAGTTTTAAATGAAAATCAAATAAATTATGCAACTACTGAAAACGAATTACTAGCTATGGTGTATGCCTTGGAAAAATTTAGATCATACTTGATTGGATCAAAAATAATTATTTTCACTGATCATGCTGCAATCAAGTACCTTTGGACCAAAACTGATTCTAAACCTTGGTTAATCCGATGGATTTTACTCCTTTAAGAATATGATCTTGAAATCAAAGATAAAAAGGGTAGTGAAAATATGGTCGCTGACCATCTTTCCAGATTAATGAATGATAAGGTCACTGCCAAAGAAAAAGACATCTTAGAAGAATTTCCTGATGAAAAACTTTTTGAAATAACAAAACGGCCATGGTTTGCTGATATGGCCAATTTTAAAGCAGCAGGAATTCTTCCAAATGATCTAACTTGGCAACAAAGAAAAAAAAATTTCAAAGATTCAAAATACTTTGTTTGGGATAACCCTCATCTATTTAAAATTGGTGTGGATAATTTGTTACGTCGTTGTGTACCCGATTGGGAAAAGAAAGATGTGTTGTGGCATTGTCATAAGTCCCCTTATGGAGGACATTTTAATGGAGAAATAACTGCTGCAAAAATTTTGCAATCAGGTTTATATTGGCCCTCCATTTTTAAAGATTCTCACTCATTTGTTCAAGCTTGTGACAACTGTCAAAGAATGGCTAATGTTAACAAAAGACAAGAAATGCCTCTTACAAACATTCAGGAGGTTGAGGTATTTGATTGTTCGGGTATTGATTTCATGGGACCTTTTCCTTATTCTCAATTCAATCAATACATTCTTTTGGCAGTTGATTATGTTTCAAAGTGGGTAGAAGCAATTGCTTCACCTAATGCTGACACCAAAACTGTAATGAATTTCTTGAAGAAAAATATTTTCTGCAGGTTTGGAACACCAAGAACTTTGATCAGTGATGGAGGATCACATTTTTGTAACAAAGTTCTTCAGAAAGTGTTACAACATTATGGAGTGAGACATAAAGTGGCCACAGCATATCATCCACAAACCAATGGATATGCTGAGATTTCAAATCGAGAAGTAAAAAGGATTTTGGAAAAGACTGTGTCTTCTTCCAGAAAAGATTGGTCATAAAAGCTTGATGATGCACTCTGGCATACAGAACTGCATTTAAAAACTCCAATTGGCCTTTCTCCTTTTCAAATGCTCTATGGAAAAGCTTGTCATCTTCCAGTAGAGATGGAACATAAAGCATATTGGGCTTTAAAATTTCTCAATTTTGATCCAAATGCAGCAGCTAACATAAGAAAGTTGCAGTTATTTGAATTGGAAGAAATGAGAAACAATGCTTTTGAAACATTTAGAAGTTACAAAAATAAGGTGAAAGCTTACCATGATAAGAAAATTAAAAATAGACATTTTATACCAGGTCAGCAAGTTTTATTGTTTAATTCAAGATTAAGACTGTTTCCTGTTAAATTGAAATCTAAATGGTCAGGTCCTTTTGTAATCAAGGAAGTTAAATCTTATGGAGCAGTTGAGATTGAAGATCCGACTTCCAAAAGAAGTTGGATGGCTAATGGACAAAGATTGAAACCATATCTGGGTAGTGAGATCAACAGACTCACTACCATTTGTTATTTGACTGATTTGTGATGTGCAGATGTCTATCTAGAGACTGTAAATCAAGCGCTCAATGGGAGGCAACCCATTATTTCTTTTCTTTATTTTAAGCTTATTTTTACATAAAAAAAAGGGTTTTAAATTTTTACATAAAAAGAGTTTTTTTTAAATTTTTAGATAGAAATTTAATTTTGAAAATAAAAAGGGTTTTAAAATTTTAAAAAAGGTTTTTAAAAATTAAATTTTGAAATTTAAAAAATCAGAACCCCACGTGTAGCGTCCCACTGACGCGTAGCGAGGAGGTTAAAATTTCAACCTGACGCGTAGCGTCCCACCCACGCGTAGCGTCAGAGCCCACGTTCAGTTTTTAAAACTGAACCAGAGAGGCCCAATCTTAGGTTTTAAAACCTAATATTCCCTCTCTGCCTCACTTTAATTTTTGAAAACCCTAATTTCCTAAACCCCTTTTTCTCTCAAAAACCTTCAATCCTCTTCACTCCTATTTGCTCAGAGGATTCCAAGTAAGTTTTCTAAATCCTTTCCCTTTAGTTTAATTTCAATTTCGATTTTTAGAATGCATGTGGTTAGGATTAGGATTAGAGAACCATTGGGAATTGATTGCTGTTAGAGTAAGGAAATTAATGGATTGAATGTGGTTTGGAGGGGTTGCTGTTGTGCAACCCCTGTTTGTGTTTGAAACTGCATACCTCACGCGTAGCGTCCCACTGACGCGTAGCGTGAGGCATGAACTGTAAGCCCATGCGTAGCGTCCCACTGACGCGTAGCGTGGGAAGAACAGAATTGACGCGTAGCGTCCCACCCACGCGTAGCGTCAACCTCTGTTCCTGAATTTTGTTAATTTTTGTATGTTATCTTCTAATATTTGTTTTCTGTTTTTAATAAATTTGTTAGTATGCCTCTGTTTGCTATTTGTTTATTTTTCTTTTGAATTAATAAAATTTTTTATTTTTGCATTTTTGTTATACTTTCTTACAAAAAAATAAAAATAAATTTGCATAATTTTGTAAATATGTATGTTTGATGATGTTTTGTGAAATTTATGCATCCAAAAATATGCATGTTAATTTTTCTAATAAATTACAAAAATTCAAAAAATATGTTGTTTTTAACTTGTTATGGATTTTGTGTGAGTTTTGCGTTTTGTGTAAATATTTAATAAAATTGTTTTTAGAAAATCCAAAAACATGTATGTTTTAAATTTTTTTAATATTTTATTATTGTGAATGTTTTGTATAAAATATATAAGCCAAAAATAATTGCTAAATGTTTGATATGTTTTTAAAATATTGTAATGTGTTTGATTTTTAATTTTTCTTTTTGCAGATGGCACCAAAGAAATCCATCCCTACTACTGGTCTTAAAAGACAGAGAAGGACCACGGATACTGACACCACCTCTGAGGATCCAGATCTTTAGGGTGAGGAGGTGTAAGGACCTAGAGATCCCACCATATTTCGCACTGATACGAAATGGGCCCGGTTTCACCAAATAAAGGGCCAAAGACTCATCTGGGAGAGAATCTTAGATTTGAGTGCTGGGGACTATCCTGAGCTGCAGGATGAGGTCCAGAGGAGGAGATGGGGACCCCTGTTTTCCTTACCTATTGAGGGGGATCCCATCTTAGTGATGGAATTCTATGTTAATGCTTACAGGACTTGCCAGGATGCGCCAGACATTGGACATCAGAGGATGAGCTGGGTTAGGGGCCGGCATATTGCTTATGACCGGGACACTATTAGTACCCTACTGGGTAACCCTTGGGAGCCTACTCCCGAGAGTGATATTTGTTTCTGGAAGGAGAACAGAAACAAGATCGCGACTGAGGATGGTGATCTAGCATACTTCCTAGATCAGGTTGCTCACTTCTTGAGCAAGGATGGAATCTTCTTCAACCTGAGTAAGGTTGGGAGGACTCCATCTAACCTCCTCAAGACCAGCTGACCCCTATAGCTCAGGCATGGTCTCATCTCATGTTGCATAACATTACTCCTGTCACCCACCTTTCTTCTATCCCAGTTGATCGATGCTGCCTTCTTTACTCCATTCTCCAGGGCCATATTATTGATATTGCAGAGCTGATTTTTGAGAAGATTCACCTTTATGCCCTTGGGTATAAGGTGAACCGTCCTATCCCATTCCCTCTCATCATATCTGCCTTACTGAGGAGGCAAGGAGTTGTTGTGCCATCACCTGAGTTCACTAGTTCTTCAGGGAGAGTCCCCAAAGTTCTAGTGAACAGAGATTACTTTGTCCAGCAGTGCGAGCTTCCACCACTGGAGCAGGAGGCTCAGCCCAGACAGAGGAGGAGGAGACCACCAGTTCAGCCACCACCTGTTGATGTTGTCACAGAGGGATTTGCCAGGATGACACTTGAGCATCAGCATATGATGCAGATAATGGCTGCCACACACAGAGCTTACATGCATCTTCATGATTCATACTATCAGTACAGACTTCAGGGTGAGGGAGCACCATATGTTACACCAACTGAGTTTGCAGCCTATGTGGCTTGGCCTGGTGATCTGTCGACATACCCTGAGACTGGTGGACCGTCTAGAGCACATGCTGAGTCAGAGGGTGATGCAGATGAGGAGGGAGATGATGAGATGGAGGACTGATTGGTGTTATCTCATTTCTGTTACATACATTCTAGTTTACTTTTAGTTCTCTATTTACATTGGTATTTTTACTTTTTGGATATTATATTATAGTTTATTTTTATGTGGTGTGTTTTATCTTTGCGTAAAATTTTTATCATGGTGTGTTTTTGCGTATTTTCTTTATAAAAAAATAAAAAATAAAAAATAATAATAAATATATATTTTATCTTTTTAATAAATAAATCAAATTTTTGAAAGTAAGATAATTTATACACTTAAAGTTTTTACACAATAAAACTAATTTTGTAAAATCAATTATTGATTCTTTTATAACTTAGAAATTTTGATAAAATCAGTTACAATAAGTTTATTAACTATAAAGCTAAATTTCGATAACCCGGTGAGCTGAGAGATCTTTTAAACACTTGAGGGTTTATTCGACATAACTTCATTCGAATTGATTTTGCTTTAATCTTTGATTTGTGTTGTTGTATAGAGAATTCAAGAAAATGATCAAGACACATTTTTGGTGAAAAGAAAACCTTGGGCCAAACAGCTTACCTTGGTTGTAACGCCCTTATTTTTAATAATTAATTAACCCAAACACAGAAGAAAAATTTTTCACAAAAAAAACCACTACTAATCAGATGGCATAGAAGAGAGGAGGAAGGCGAGTGGAAGTTAAGGAACACACACACACACACGCATGGCTACCTGCGGAAGGAATGGAACATGAACCAACTCCGCCCAGTTCAGCGAAGCATAACAACGCCTGGGCAAAGTCCATCACAATGTCCATTCGCTCAGGCGGGGTCCAACACCGCCGAACGAGACAGGATAATGCAACCACGGAAGAGAGGGGTATTTAGGCGGAGTTCCTCAATGACATCTACTCGTTTTAGCGCGATCACACACGCTTGGGCGAACCGTCCTAGTCTCTCGGGCGAGGTATGACTCCGCCTAAGCGGGGCCATCACAAGCCTTCCAAAAGCCGCACTCGCTGGAGCGAGTACCATGCTCGCTGGAACGAGGAGCCACACTCAGCTAAGTAAACGCTCGGACCCAGAGTCATCCTTCACTCATTCACTCAGAAAATGATAGCTAACTCACTCGGATTATAAATAACTTACGCTCGGAATCCATTCCATTCTAACCCTCTTACACTAACTTCTTTCACAGGAGAGGATCGCTCAGGGTTTTCACTCGGGAATACGAACTCTTCCTCACTCGGGTTTCACTTATAATTCCCACTCGGCAAAACCATCCTCACACGGGATTTATACATACTCTCACTCGGGATCGAACTGTCCCATCCACTCGGTATCCATATTATTCTCCATTCTATTTTTCCCACTAAGTCAAGGTTCGCTCGGATTCTTCTATCACTATCAATTCTCTGCAGTAGGGCCCCCCTTAAATTCTAAGGTGTCACTCTCCAGTTGGAAATCTTCACTCGGCAACTTCTCACTCGGATATCGTTGGTTATTTGACACTCGGGGGAGAATCCTAGCAATTACACTCGGAAAGCTTATCTAGACTTCCATCTTCGAATCCTAACAACTCGCTGCTCGGGACAGCCTTCCACACCAATCCTCACTCGAAATTACATGAGTCCTCCCACTCGGAAAGTACTAACACGCATATTTGCATATAAATTACCCAGACATCACCTAGAAATAAATAGTCATGCAATATGGCATAAACATAGGTATATATATATATATATCAAATTTACAACCACGTTGCCCCGTCCCCATTCCGAGGGATTCAAGTCTGTCTAAGAGGGGCTATAAACAAAACACGAGCCGACCAAGGCTGACTCCAAACATTATACACAGCATAAACAGAGTCATAAAGCTTCTATAGTGCATCAGCACTTCGCCCAGCATTTCAACTCTTCCTCCGATCCTCATCTCGAGAGATGTTCATTGAAAAATGGCAACTGCAGGGGTGAGCATCTTAAATTTTAAATGATAGATACCGATTCAGGTTACTTCTTATTCATACAATGACATATACCCATACATACACATAATCCTATGACAACTCGATAATATTAACACTCCACAGTCGGTGACACAATGCTAGGGGTCCTTAAGTCAGGATATTTCTTCATAACATTTATCAATCGGAATACACAATTCTCACTCGGGTATAAACGTATTCACAACTTCTCAACAACATATTATACATTCATGGAGCAGGTTTCAGTCAGCAATTATAGTACATGCACACGGAATAACGCACTCATTCACAAGTAAACACCACTTCACTAACATCATCACATGCATAATTAATTCCACATAACATCAGTAGCCATATAAGCACAGATTATTCACTCGGTTCCGCATACGTGTGTAATCGGTTCTAACGTTGCAACGTAGGCTCTCAGCCTTTTGTACATAGCTCTCGGCTACCGTTCAGCTCCCAGCTGCTTGGCCGTTTTACGGGTACCCAACCGTTTGCCCACAGGTGACACCAACGCTCTCAGCGTCAACGGAGGTGTTCACAGGCAGCCCGAGTCCCACTCAAGGGCTACCTTGAGTCCCCCCTCAAGGATTTTGCAGCGTCCCACGCTGAATAACCGATGGTAGTGTCCCACACTACGTGCTCTCAGCACAACCGCATCCCATGCGCCACACGCGGATTCATCACACAACATTGAATTCATGCACACAACCTCTATTTAATCACACGTATTTCACATGCAGTCGGTAATACACATTTTCAAGACTCTGCATGTTAATCTAACACATTCAACCTTCATGCAATCATCATCATAGTTCCATTAACAACATAGGAGCCCAACGCAATCGATGTCAATCAGTATTAAGCTTCTATGAGCATTTTCATCAACTCAAGTATAACATACACTCGGTTTACAGCAGTATCTGAACTTAAATCAATGCATGCATCTATACGAAGATCAACAGGTTCACACAAGCATTTCAAATCAACATAGCACAACATGCAATCGGTATATGACAACGTCAAAACTTAATCAACGCATGCATCCCTATAAACACGAATGGATTCAATAAGCATTCCCATCAACACAGCATGACATGCAATCGGGCTCTATGGTAAGGTATGCATCCTCAAGGACGATGATAACATGCAACACTCACTCTCATTTATCATGCACTCGGATATTCTACATGCAAGTATATCATGCAACAGAATACAGTTCCATAATTATCAATGTCTTCCAAACCCGTTTGTAACCCATGCATTTAACATGTAAGGTACTCCCCCTACCAACTGCGAGACTCCGAGAGATTCTTCTATTGGGGTGTTGGTTCTCTCCCTTGTTGCTTCACTCAGCGTTCCCTCTGGAACACTATTGTTTTCCACGAGTGGTGTAGGGCTGTTTTTTGCTTCTATTTTGACATCCGTCTTCTACTCGCATGAGGGAGCTCTGACTCCACTGCAGTACCTTCGCCTTGGCTCTCCGAAGCAGGGTATGGAATAGAGAGCAGAGAAGGAGAAGAGAAGAGCAAGAGAGAAGAGAAGAAGGGAGAAAAAGGGAGTCTGCAGAGGGGTTTTCGAGGGTGAAAGGGCAAGGGCCATCACCTAATATAAACACATGCACGAAGAATAGGTAGGTGAGATGGGGAAACGTGAGGCAGTAGTCTTGCCCATGCCATCCTGTCCCGTCAGCACCTTCCAACATTAATCTCCTCACACCTTTTAATTAATTAAGTTAAGTGTAATTAGTGAACAGATTTCCTCTCTTAAATTATCATTTTAAATGGCTTTATTTTGCCCGGTTCCTATTTATTAAAATTGGGATGTTACATTGGTAAAATTATTTTATCCCTTGAAAGCCAATTTTGAGCCTGAAAAATAAATTCTTTGGTACCCTTAACCTATATCAGTTTTAACCATTCCCTATATTTGATTGATTAAAACAGCAATTGAGCAAAATAAAAATATTTTGAGTGTTCTTACAAAAATAATAGGGAGTGAAAATAAGCAACTTGATTCTTTTCAAAGAAAAAGGAAATAATAATGAAATATGAAAAAGAAAAATTAAAAATAGTGAAAAGAATCAAGTTGGGGGTATTTATTTTTCATCAATAAAAGAATTGAGACTTGGGCCAAGAGAAAGGCTAAAAAATTGCTCTTTTATGTTCTTAAGCTTTTGAATTCCAAAGAAAATCCATCATTTCTTGTAGCCAAGCCTCATTACAACCTTTGAAAAGATCTTGTGATTTTTGAAAATATCTCTGTATGATCAACCATTGATTAGATAAAAATCAAAATTAAATTTGTTTGATTTTATGATTGAAAGAGTGAAACAGGTTACCCTTGGCATAAAGATAAACACTTGTGAAGTAAGCCTAAATTTATGCTTGATTTGTTAATAAAATATTGTAAAGGATTTTATCAATAAACCTTTGTTACATAAGATTTCTATAATTGATTATTTCAAAATAGTAAATTGTGAAATTACTTTTTATGGTAAATTCTCAGACTAACTCAAAAATTTGATTTCAATTTTTTATTTTTTATTTTTTTCTCTTGCTCGAGGACGAGCATTGTCTCAAGTTGGGGGTATTTGTTAGTCCTCAAATTTACAATAAAATATTTAATAAAAATTTTATAAAAATAATAAAAATTAGTTTAAATTGTTAGAAAATTAGGTTTTAAATTCAATAAATAGAAGTTGTTGGAAATAATCTGCCCTTGATCAATTTTCTCTAGTTTTGTAGTGAAAAAGTGAAGAATTTAAAGAGAAAATTGAAGATCAGGAACCTGACGCGTAGCATCAACACCACGCGTAGCGTGGGGACTTTAGATGCTGACAATGGCGTCACACCCACGCGTAGCATCAGAACTGCGTGGACTCCACAGCCATCTTGGACAAGCACTCAGCTAGTTACCCATTATTGGCCACTCCACTCTGCACAAGTGTCCAAGCCGAACTGGGGGACAGATCCAAATGGCAAAGCATGATTGAATAAATAATTCCTTAGTGGCCATCTCCAGCTGCGTTTAATGGAGGCTGACTCAGGGAACTGACGTGTAGCGTCAGGACCCTTCCTCAGCCCTATAAATAGGGCCATTTCCAACACTTCTAGGCATCCCATTCTGATCCATTCCTACTCTTCTCTTCTCTTATACACTCGAGTTTGAGTGTTTCTTTTGTGAGTTTGTAGTTCTAGAATAGTTTTTTAGATACTTGAGAGTGTTGTGTAGTATTGTAATCATTCTATCGTGAAGTTTCTATCATCGCCTTTATAATGTCAATAACTGTAAGTGTTGTTTTTACTTTCACCATGTGTAACTAATCTGTTTATGTTAGAATTGGTGAACTAATTTATTGAGTATGATGTTGTGAATTCGACCTTTGCATGTTTATGATTCAAGTCCATGTTAGTATTTCAATCTTTTATTAATATGAACGTCAAACGGGAAAATGATTTTCATGTGTATTGAAACTTGTTTTATTAGTATGAATGTCAAACGGGAGAATGATTATTCATGCCTTATTAAAACTTGATTTAATAAAAGTAAAAGTTGGAATACCCTTAATATACCAATTACTAGGAATAGAATTGGTAATTATTGTTGCCATAAAGCCAGGACTTAATGCAAGTTTTTATTGAGAAAGCTCACGAGGGATCGGACTTTACGGTAAATACTTAGAATTTATATCACGAGGGATCGGTTATAATGATTTTAAGCTACAATGATATGAATTTGATGATTAAATATGCATGACTTGAGTTCCTCCATTATTATTCTAGATTAGGGATCCAAATTCCAACATAATTTGTTTATATGTGTTTTATCTTCAAGTATCTTAGTTATTCTAAAATTGCAGCTCAACTTCTTAGATAGATTGTTATTCTCTTTTTACCATATGAACAACTCAACTATGGCATCTTGTAAATATTGTATAAATTGTATATAAATTATTCTTTTGTGTATAAGTTTTGATAAATTTACCATAGTAACTAGAAAATTATTGTACCTATTGGACTTTCAATCCCAGTGGAACGATATCTAAATTTTGAAAACTACAAACGATTGGTGCGCTTGCCAATTAATAGACCCAACAGTAAAACAAAGTAACAAGTTTTCTGCAACATTATATCATCCGGGTTTAACAGTAGCTTCCTTTGGATCAAAGCACTGTACTCCTCAGTGAGTGCTACTGTACCATCTTCCTCTAATTTACTTTTATTGGATAGGATGTCCTTCAGGAACTTCGCATATGTCGGCATTTGTTGTAAGGCATCTGTAAAAGGAACATTAACATAAAGCTTCTTAAGAGCTTCAAGAAACTTACCAAACTGTTTGTCAAGCTTGGCCTTAGGCAAGCGCTAAGGAAATGGAACTGGAGGCTGACATGGTTTCACCTTCTCCTTCTTTTCACTTTGTTTCTCTTCCTCAGTTATTAGATGAGAATGAGACTCTTTCCCCTTCTTCTTTTTCTTGGCCTCCTCTTCAGTCAAATTCACCAGACCATCATACTGTATACCACTCC
Organism: Clitoria ternatea; assembly: GCA_037962975.1. NCBI lineage: Eukaryota > Viridiplantae > Streptophyta > Magnoliopsida > Fabales > Fabaceae > Clitoria > Clitoria ternatea. Next base: position 169,907,642 of record CM075671.1, read on the forward strand.
TAAGAGTGATAGCTATGGTGTGATCAGATGGTCACGTTTCTGGATTTCCAGGAAAGGTTCCTGGCATTCTGAGAGGATGAGGCCTGTTAAGCAATCTAGTTCTCCAACATTTTATTATGGGTGACAAGAGTGTCCACCTTGGAGGTCAGCTTCTTAATAGTATCAGAGAACTCATCATTTTGTTTTAACTAGGTGGTCACAAAGGTCTCCATCAATGACTCCAGCTTAGATTTCTATAGAATGTATGGTCCTTGTGGTTGTCTGAAATTACTCTGATTGCCTTGATAGGAAGGTGGTCTGCTTTGGAAACCAGGTGGTCCTTGTGGTTGTCTGAAATCACTTCCATAATTTCCACCATAGTTTCCAATAGCATCCACCTGTTTCATTTTTGACTCGGCATTCTGAGTCACTCCAAGCTAACATCCTGAAATATTATGACCTGAAACACCACACAGCTTACAAACAAGATTAGAAGTACCTGTTCCTAATTTATCAAATTTATTAATTTTAACAGATAATGCCTCTACCTTAGCAGTTAATAAAGAGAGAACATCAACAGAGTACTTACCTGGAGTTCTTGGAAAACTCCTTTCTGAAGACCACTAGTATGTGTTTTAAGCAACCTCCTCAATGAGATTGTAACCTTCCTCCATGTTCTTACTTATGAAGGCACCGCCAGCTGCCGCATCTAAGGTTACCTTCTAGTTCGGAGTGAGCCCATTATAGAAAGTGTGCACTGTCAACCAGCGTTCAATACCATGGTGTGGGCATTCCTGGAGCATTTCTTTGTACCTCTCCCTGGCATCATAAGGAGTTTCATCATTTTTCTAAGCGAAAGTGATGATTTGCTTCCTCAACTGGTCTGTTTTGCTCCTTGGATAATATTTGTTGAGGAAGACATGAGACAGCTGCTCCCATATAGTGATTGACCCATCCAGAAGCATATACAATCAAGATCTGGCCTTATCCTTTAAGAAAAATGGAAAAGCCTAAGCCGGATTGCATCGTTTGAGACCCCATTTACCTTGAGCGTGTCACAATACTCAAGGAAATCTAAAGATGCAAATTGGGATCCTCGGATGGCAATCCTCCAAACTGACTTTGTTGAACCATCGAGAGCAAGGATGGCTTTAACTCAAAATAATTCACCTCAATGTTGGGTCTAGTGATGCTAGACCTTTGGCCCATCGCATTAGGCGCTGCAAAATCATGAAGTGCTTTGTTGTTTTGATTTTCCATATGTGGTTGGCTTGTTGAACTTGAAGGTTGGTGCTTGTTTTGTTCAATGCGTGTCCTAAGAAGTCTAATCTTTAAAAGAGTTCTTTCAATCTCAGGATCAAATATATGCTCAAAGCTGTCGCTTTTTCACATAAAGAGGCCTGCACAAATTTATAGACAACCAAGAAAAACAAGTGTAATTCTGTAGAAAAAATTGAAATAAAACTGAAAATGTAGAAAAATATGCAAAACAAATATGTAGAAAATGCACACTAGTCTAATCAAACACCGCTTAGCCAATATTGGGGGAAACACAATCTTCGGTAACTGCGCCAAAAACTTGATAGCCTACCACAAGCGCACGGGGTATCGAAGTAATAAAAAGATATCATTCCTACAGAGATTGTGCCCAAGTACTAGTTATAATGATGGTTCAATTATCTAGTGAATCGATTAAAATGAATTACTAAAACGATGATGAAGAGTAAATTAGAAAATAGAAAATTCAACGTCTTTTGTAGAAGAAAATCAGAGTAAGTTTGGGAAATTTAATCAAAGGTAAATCTTAGGGTATTAAGGGTTCATATGCTAGTATCAAAATTAAAGGTTACTCGCCTATCCAATTATATGATTTCATTTCTAAGGTAGATTCCCCTAAGTTATATAACACCTTTCTCTCGAAAGCCTATTAACGTGCCTAATTCCTAAAGAACAGCATTCAATTTGTTAATTTAACCCTTTACGTTCTATGGAAATCCGATTAACCCTCAAACAAATTCGCTTATCGTCGTAAATCAAAATCATAGGTTCAATTTAGGTATTTTCAAATTACATGCCAATCTCTCGATTACGTATATAATTTGTGATCATCTATGCTTATCTCTAAGTCTTGCAGAAGCATTAGGCATACATAAATTGAATAGAAAGTGAAATCACATAGATTGGAATATGAAGAATAATTAATTGTAACACATAGGCATACTACATCCTTATCCCCAATAAATAGTTTAGTGTGCTATAAGGATTGTTGTCATCATGTCACACATCACAAAATCAATGCCAAGCATAAAAGATATCAAAAGTGTAAAATAGGGATTCAAAAATTACAAATTAGTTCTCACTAGGATTCCTAATTCTTCCTACCAAATCTGCAGAATTGATTTCCCTTGATGGTCTTGACTCTTGATTCCCAATGAAAGCTTCCCAAAAGATCCTTCAAAATCTCCCAAAAGTTGTCTCTCAAACTGTCTCTGCAGAACTCTCCCTTTTCTCTCCCTAGTGCCTAACAAAAACCCTAAACAAATTAGAGATTTGGGCCTCGTAGGGGACAACCACGGCCAGTGGTTTGAGTCCTGATCCTTTTTAAATAAAATTTTGTAACTTTGTGTAACAGACAGAGCCAACCACGGCTAGTGGTGGCTTCTGACTTCCTGTTCTTTGCTCCACAATGCTCCATAGTGTTCCACAGTGCCCACCACGGCCAGTGGTAGCTTCTGACTTGCTTTTCCTCTTTTCCAGTGCTAACCACGACCTGTGGTTTCCCACCACTGGCAGTGGTTTCCTCAAACCTTACCATAATGCACTCCTAAAGACCTCAACAATCTCTTCTTTCATCCACTTTGCCATTTTTCCTTAAAAGAGACCTAGAACATCATTGATCCTGCAAAAATAGGAATAACCAAGTAATATGTATGGAAAAGAATCAAAATCAAGGGAATCGGGCATGAAACAATATGCAAAAACCCTAAAAACTAGACCTAAAAACAACCAAAAAATACACAATGCACACTTATCACCCACCAAAAGAAATTTAATCAAATAATTACTAAACATGTATTTGCAGAATATCTAAGTTAACCCAAGAGTAAGAAGGGATCTTAGGATTGGTTCTAAGAAGGCCTAAGATTATTAAAAGTTATATAATAAAGTTGGTTACCTATTAAATAATTTTCCCAAATTAACTTTAAACCAAGGGTCTTCATAAACATATTTTAAGATGCTAGTTATATTGCTTCATAAACATTGAATTACAACCTAATTATTGGTAATGGTTATCTAGTTCTAAAAATAGTACTTTGCCTATTTTTCTAACCCAATTCAATATATTAATTCTAAGGATCTAATTCCAATAACTCAACTCACTACACATAATTTGACACCTAGCTACAACACTTCCATATTATAGTTATAATTTTCAACATAATGGCATGCTAGTATGTTACTAAATCAATCATTAACACCCCTAATTTTACCAATACATTTTCATGTATATTTTGGATCTAGAAATACGGTGTAATAGTCTCACATCTCAATATGTCTCACTACATGAGTAATTGACAATATCATTCTAGTACTTAGACTTGGAACAATCCTTCATATTCATATCATTATTTTCCATCAATTAATTCTCATCATCATGGTAGCTCTACATGTAAAAAGCTAAGGGTAATAATTCTTCTTACGACTTATCTAATCACAATATTCACCCTTTGTAATTAAAATACTAAAAATCATCATCTAGGCTCTAACATCATATCATGCATTATCATATACTAGCTGTGATATAAAAAGATCACAAGTCCACCATAAATAATCCTTGTATATCAACCAATATCTCAAGAATATCAAGTCATCATCATAATTATAAGGTATTAATTAATAGTATATTTATGCAAAAGAATGTGATATACAAATAATCAAAAGTATACTGGCTAAGGCATTCAAGCGTCTCCTTCACACTATACCTCTTTATTCCAAAAAGTCTTACTCCGAAAGCCATGTCCTACACCACAAAAGCTAAAAATTGACAACGTGGAGAGAGAGCATACTTTCTCAATGATGAATCAATAGACATAAATGTAATAATATATATACATATATGTGTGTGTATGTGTGTGTGTGTGCAACCAACACATTCTCCTCTTAAGGAGTTTCAATTAAACAATAGACATAAGCCATATTAAATTTCATCAAGCACATACATAAATAATTTCAATAGCCGTATCACAATATGGAATCACTCCACTAATTCATATCTTTATCATATTTCATATCACATTCCATATATATCATCAAAGAAACAACACTAACGGCAACAACACAATTAGTTAGTGTCCATTAATCCCAATATCATTTTTCAATTCTTAACATCAATAGGTTTCTATCCCTCTTGGGTATCTCAAGGTCATATGCCATGTTCCTATGGCTAATGCATATGCTATGCCACCAAAATAATGCATATGAAATGAATTTGATTATGGCAAACATTTAATCACATGTGTACACAATTATTATGTGCTTGCAAGCATAATATGCTTTTACTGGTACCAAACTGCCATTGCTCATTTTGTAACACTTCACACTTTCTTAAAAGTGAGCATGGTAATAAATAATAAGTTACACACATGTCTTAAATGTGTTACGGGCCTATCATTGATTTCATCTTTCAAGGCAATTACAACCACGCATAGTTGTTCAAATATTTATTCCCTCATAAGGGTTACCTTCCCACTAGGTCTTGTTTCAAAATATCTCGCAAGATATGCAAACTATATTATGATATGTCATGCATGCCATGGAATGAAACAATGCACATGCAAGTCTCAGTCACATTCAAGTCTCACACCCTCACTCACAGGGGGACCTCTTTATATTAAATTCCTAGAGTCAGTGGCATGCAATCAATTCAAAATGATTTTCAAGGCATACTATTTGCTACACAATCTCTAAATTCATCTTTCCACAATATTCCATACATGGAAATCAAGAAGGCATATCATACAAATATATCCCAAATGTATGTTATCAGTACACTTGCCAATCCAGAATTATTCATCAATAAGATTCAATCATATTTAATTGTATACACTAGGGAATCATACCCATTCAAGGTAAATATGCAAGCATACACCCACACATATAATATCATCATGTAATTGAATATGCATTTAGAAAATATACTCCTTTCCTACCTCAAGAGAAGTATCCCACGGGGTTCGACGGTCCCATTTTTACTAGAATTATCAAATCCCACTTTAAATAAAGGTAGAACTATATCAAACACCAATGAAAATTTATCTTTGATAAAAATAATAATTATAACCATAACATAAACAACATCATACTAGGCTTGTATAATTATTATCTTTTCGGTTTTGAGGATTTCCTTCCCTTTTATAACATTTTACAATACTTTATAGGTCTAAAACCATTTCTATAGATCACACAGGGTTCAATAATTATTCATTTAGCTCCACAAAGCTTTCAAATGATTTTTCTACATCGTTCTTAACACTTACGATATTTTTATCTTGACAGCCAACAAGTTTTTCATTGTTATAAATCTTATAAACATTGGTTTTCAATATCTAAAAATATCAATCTTCACTGATGAGTATACTAACACCTTTATAATTCATCTCATATCATTAGAAGCATTTATCATTCACCCTACACCTGGTTCTTATTAAATATCCTCATAAACACCAAGTTTTCTTCTTAAATAAATATATAACTAACTCTATAAATACCAAATAACTTCTACAATTGTTGTTTCAAGTCTACTAATCATTTTCCTACAAGTATTAGCACACCTATGGTCTCTAACACCATGTTCACTTGATTTATTGGCTACTAATCTATTAGCCCTTCAACTAAAATTATTATCTGTCATTAATAAATACTACCACATGTCCAATAATTCATTTCTAGTCATTATAAATATTTTTAAAGTATAAGAGTGATATTCTTTCAAATTTCTACTTAGGCTTTCCAATAAGATGTCATACTAATTTTTCTTCATCCTTTCTAATATGAATTCTTAGGCTCAATAATTATCTCAATAATTACTAATACGTCCCAACAAGGCTTTCCAAAATCAATGGCATATTTATTTCCTATAAACCATGCATGCCCTCCATTAAAGTTATCATAAATGCTATATTTTTCCAATCAATAATTATACAATAACTACCATAAACCACCCAACAATACTTTCTCAAGTACACCAACTAGGCTTATGAATTTATGAATTTATGAATTTATTTATGACACTTTGCCACCATTTTCCCATATTAGAATGCATTTCAATGCTTACTAACAAATTCATTTTCCATGACAACAATGCCAAACTAATTCTACAACATCAATTCAAGTCCTATAATTATTTTGGCATCAATTATGGACCATTTAAGGCTCTTGAACATAACTTCCCTAAATTTTAAAGTAATGGTTCTATTTCTACAATTAATGCTTCACCAACATCAACCAACCACATTTAATAACATGTAAACCATTTCCTACATTACATGACTTCTAAAACCTATCAAGCCAACAACATTCAAGTTCCAATAATATATTAAAGAGTCATCTTTTTCCTACATTACATGACTTCTAAAACCTATCAATAAGTCCATTTTCCATGCTAACAACATCAAATCAATTCAACAACATTAATTTAAGTCTTATAACTACTTTGTAGACCTTAATTTTGCATTTTATTAAGTTTCAGAAATTCTTTTCTCTTAATCAATATTTTCTAACATTTTAATAGTTATACCTAATGTCTAACCACACCAATTTCAACATCATTCTCTTCACCCATTATCAATAATGGTTCCAAATGTTCCATAACACCTATTTCTTACTTATTTTGATAACCACAACAAGGACATAATCTTTACCATATTTAATCATTTAATTAACCAAAACTTTATCATGGTTTCATAACTTCTCATCACCAATAATTTATATCAACATCCTAAACTTATTTCCTTATTTAACAATCATTTTAATGACAATAAATCACCATTTCCCTAAATTTTGCCAAAAGCCCTAATTTTCTCAATTCTAAGGTTTAACTAAAACATCTAAACAATAATTCCAATCATTTTCTTGCATCATTTCAAGCATTCTCAAGCCAATAGTTTTGTGTTCCTATTATCCATAACAAACATCAAATCCCAATGGTCTCCTAACCTAGGGTCATGGTTCCACATGCATATCTTGTCATAACAGCACCTAAACTACCATTTCCAAGCTTCAACAATAAAAGCCATTAAGGACATGAGCTCTTACCTCAATACCAAGCTCTAAGAGAAAATGAAATTGAAGATAAGAGAAAGAGCAATGATGGAAGATATGCTCCAACGTGCCAATAATGCCTTAAGAATCCAAGGAAATCAATGATTTTTGAGTGAGAATGACATAAGAGGAGGTGGGTTTGGTTTCGGCTAAGAGAGGGAGATAAGAGATGAAAAATCAGCAGAGAATGGTGTAGGAGAAGAAGCCATTGAAAATTAAGAAAAAGGGAGAGAGAAATGTTTGTAAAATTGGGTATTACCCATTGGATAAAGTGCTAACTTTTGCTTTTGCCTTTTGGTTCATAAAACCCCTTTAACCATTGGATAAAAGAGTGAAAATAGGAAAAAAAATATGCACGACAATAAGAAGGAAAAAGGAAGGGAATTTGTATTTTCTTTTAATTCATTTCTGCATGTAATTTTGTCGTTTGCTAACGTACGTCGTGTCTGTATAATTATCTTCTTAATTCTAAATATTATTTTAATCATACCACCATAACCATAGTATTTATCTTATTATTCTAAACCCATCAAATATCCAATTTGACTTAATGGGTCCACACCATTCGTTAAATCATCTGGTTTCAATAGATTTCAATTTACCGATAAATCGTAATTAATTCTTAATTAATTTTCCTATATGTTTTGGATATCAAATAATTAATTATCATTATCTAATAATTTATTTTATAATTTTTTTGAGATATTACAATTTAAAACAACCTTCCCTTGTGTACTACATGACTTAGAAACTAGATCCCGCTCAACCAAAACTCACACTTTTACAGCTTAGCAAACAACTTCTTATCCTAAAGGATTTGAAGGACTATCTTCAAGTATTCCTCATGCTTCTCTGGAGTCTTAGAATATATGAGAATGTCATCTATAAACATCACTACAAACCTATCCAAATAAGGTCTAAAGTTCCGTTTCATGTAGTCCATAAACACAGTAAGAGCATTGGTTAGGCCAAAGGGCATGACAAGGTACTCATAATGACCATACCTCTTCCTAAAAGTTGTCTTAGATATATCTTCTAACCTATGCCTAATCTGGTGGTACCCCGACCTTAAATCTATCTTATAAAATACTAAAGCCCCTCCTAACTGATCCAACAGATCATCTATCCTAGGAGAAGATACTTATTCTTTATAATCAACTTGTTCTATTATCGGTAATCAATATACATTCTAAGGCCCCCATCTTTCTTCTTCACTAAAAGTATAGGAGCCCCACAGGGAGAAGCAGTAGGCCTAATTAATTCCTTCTTTAAAAGGTCCTTTATCTATTTCTTAACCTCGGCTAACTCTATAAGGAGCTTTAGACGTTGGTCCTGAACCAAGGACTAACTCTATGAAGAACTCTACTTCCCTCTCAAGTGGTAAGGTGGTAACTTTGTCAGGAAACACCTTCGAGTATTCCCTAATAACTAGGATAGCTTCAATGCTCAGACTAGACTTTGAATCCATTAAAAACAAAAGCATGTATCCTTGAATATTATCATCACCACAAAAAGGTTCATACTTAATAATCAGAGTAGGTAATAAGAAATTTTCATCAAATTTTATTAGGATACATACAAATTTACTAGCACAATCTAAAATAACATTATCGGCAGATAACCAATTCATTTTGCATTAATATCAATCAAAGACAAATAGAATAAATCAACACAAAAGCTTCTATTTTGCACAGTTAGGAAACATGAAGCACATACTAAGGAAACAATAAATTTTCCCTCTGAGGGTGGAGAGCATTAACTCACAAGGAATTTTAAAAACAGGAAGTTTTAAGTGATCTATACAATTTTAAGAGAGGAATGAATTAGTGGCTTTAGAGTCAAATAATACAGTTAAAGGTTAATTTCTAATTAAGCACTCACCTTGGATGAGATTGTCTGATTTCTTAGCCTTCTTCCCACTTAAGGTATAGAATTTCCTTTGGTTTGATCATTTGACGTCATAGCTGGCCCTTGTGGCTTCCATGGGAATTGGCCACTCATGTGCCCTAACTTCTTACAAAAGAAGTATACACCTTGCCCTTTCAAACTTACCCCACGGTGATTCTAACTAAAGGTCTTGCATGTCATTAGTGCAGATTCTACTAGTTTAGCCACTTGCTTCCCCTTGGAAGCATTCCCCTTTTTAGAGAATTCCTCTTCTCTTTTTCTCTTCCAAGGTTGGGATTTATTGGCATCCATATCGAGAAGTGACCTCTCAATGATTTGACACTTGTGGATCAGGGTTTGGTAATCCCTAATTTCCAAAGCTATCAAGTCTCAGTCCTTGCCTAAACTGTTTGGATTTACATGCTTCATTTGGTTGGTTCATTAAGTTATTGGTAAACCTAGCCAACTCATCAAACTTGGCCACATACTGGCCCACTATCATTTCACCTTACTTTAATTTAAGGAATTAAATCTCTTTCTAGTCTCACAAATTGGAAGGAAAATACTTTTCTAGAAATAGAAAACTAATCCCATGTAATTTGAACTCGATTAGCCTCCATCCTTTCATGATAACCCCTCCACCAACGCTTAGCTTCACCATTTAACTGGTAGGTTGCCAAGTCTACCTTGTTTTGCTCAGAACACCTTATTACATGGAAAATCTTATCCATCTATTATAGCTACCTCTCGGTCACCATCGGATCATAACCTTCATCAAATGTCGACTCTTAGGCGGCGGGTTATGGTTCAAGGCCACAATTACCAACCCCTCCTTAGGCCATTGCTTGGGAAAGATGATTCATGGATTAGGTCATCTGTTGCATAAAAGAAAGGTTTGCATTTGCAGTCAGTTTATTTTCAGTCTCATTACATCGTGGTCTACCTCGTTTTCTAGAAGCCATACCTTCTGCAAACAAGCATGTAATCATTGAGTTAATTATACTCATGGATTTGTAATTCAAAGTGTATGTAACATCCCAAGTTTTACATAGAATTAATTAATTAGAACGAATACATAGAATAATTATAGAAAATAATTATTTGATGTCCCAATCATGTAGAAAAATTAATTGGGAACCCCTTGAGTTAATACGACGAAAACAGTAATTACTGTCGTCGTTTAATTGACGAAGGATGTACGAACAGAGTATAGGGAAACATGTCGAGAAACATTAGATAATTATTAGAAATGAATATTTATGCCCCAACAATGAAGTTAAATTAATTTGAGCATTCGTTGAATTTATCACGAATTATTTGGGATTTATCGACGTCGTTTAACGTTAGAAAATGATCGATTCAGAAAACGGGCCTTAATTGGGGCTTAAAACTCACTAAATCAAAAATAATTATTGAGTATTAGAAAATGTTAAAATAATTATGTTAAACAAAAAAATAAACCCAGAAAAATTTGTAGATAATTAATTAGACGAAAAGGGGGCCCTGGGCGGCCAAAATATTTCATTTTCGAATCAAAACATGACAAATCTCACCCAACCAAATGGGCTGGCCATGCACATCATTGTGGGCTGTTTCCCATCAGTTATACAAGCCCAAGATGAAGGATTTGCCAAAAAAAAATAGGCCTTAGAGCCAAAAATTTTAAATGAAGGGCATTATTGTCATTTTGCATAAAAGACCAAACCTTTCCTCTTCCTTCTCCCTTCATTTCACGTCTGCAGTAGCCCCCTCCATTCTCCAAAAATGAAAATTTTTTCCTCTTCCTCTCTTCTCTTATGCGTCAAAGTGGTGCCATCTTCCATTGAGGTTTTGTGAAATGTTTTTGAAGGGAAAGCTTAGGTAAGTGTCTACAATCGCTAGGCTTCATCTTCTCCATTTCCTCTTCTCCTTTCTCCATTCATTTCCTTCTCCCCTTCACCATGTCCCCAAAACTGAAAATGCAACTTGAGCTCACCATGCTTATGATGAAAATTTCATGGTCTAGGTGGGTTCTTCTACACTTTGGTGGAGCTTGGAGTTTCTTTGGGTGCTTGAATCTCTCAACCTCACTTCCTTTTGCTCTTTTGAATTTAGAATTTAGGATTCCATTAGGGTATGTCATGAACCCTTAAGAAGCTTTAAATTAGTAGCATAATATGTTATAAATTATGAGATTGGTGTTGGAAAAATTGATGTTTTGCATGTTGTTATTGTTGGATAATTATTTTTATGACTTGAATTTAATGTGAATTAGTTGTTGAAATGGGATTAATTATTATTGGAACAAATGGTTTGGTTTTGGATGGCTATTAGGTAAAAGAGGTTAAAAAGAAAAAATGTGTAGTGTATGAGTGGATTAAATGATGAATATGGATTATTGGAATTGAAAGAAAAGATTATTGGTCTACAAAACATTATTGGATCACATTAGGCAAGAAAAAGCTACTAGTTAAACTTAGAGAAGGTTGTCGTTGGTGATAGGTGACTTGGCCATGTAAGTAAGTAAGAAAATTTAAGTCATGATTTAAAATTAGATATGACCATGATTTTAGGAGAACTACTAGTGAATGAGAACTAAAAGTTATAGGTGAGTTGTAGTGATAGGTAATGGTAGGAAGTCATTAGGAATAAATGGTGTTTCCAAAGAATTAATATAAGACACCTTAATGTTTAAGGACCATTAGTGACAATTTGTTGTCTAAAAAGAATAAAGAACAAAATTGACTAGAAATGCTAAGTGATGAAGGACTTGATGCCTTATATGGGAAAAACTATTAGAAATGAAAAGTAATGAGATGAATAATTTAATTCAGGCTTTGGAGAGCCTAATGGATGACTCCTTGAATTTTTTCTAATTACCAATAGTGAATTTCAAATCCTAAGACAAAAAATGTGATAAGGAAGGTTTACGCTCCAAACCTCCAAGATGGAGAAGGGATAAGCATAACAAAGTTTCACATACATGAATATACTTATGTATCTCTAAAAGAGACTTAGTTGTTGACATTGATTCAATGATAGGATGATGTTTAATATGGCCTTGTACTTATTGAAAATGTAGGCTTTGATCGTTCTTGTGAGGCGGGATCATCCGACCCATCCAACCCCACAGAATACTTCTCTTGGGGTAGGAGAAGAGTTTATTTTCTAAATGTATGGTCATGATGTTGATAATGTATGCATGTGTGAGGTATATTTATATGTTGGCCTTGGTTGTTTTTATTGTTGCCATGTATGATGAATATGTGAAGTAAGACTCTTTGAATGACATGGGTGGTGAATTGATAATTGTGATGATGATGTACCCTTGATGTGTCTTCTTGACTTATGCATGATAATGAAGTGGGATTATGTGAAAATTGAGACCACCATATGCACTTTTTGCATCTTATGGCATACATAACGTATCTCATATATGATATTTAATGATCTTGTGTTGATCTTGGGAATAACGACCTTGCGTTGGTTGAATGTATAAATGACTATGCGTGGTCATAGTGTATACCATGTGACATGTTTTATTGATCTTGCGTTGATCTTGATAATGAAACCTTGCGTTGGTTTTAAATATTGAACAACTATGTGTGGTTGTAGTCACATGAGTACAATATGCACATGAAGAGAAAATGGAATTATTCAAAGTTGGTCTCATTGCATATTCATTACTTATTGGATAGCATATGCATTATTTATGAGGACATAGCATTTGAATTGGAGTATCCAAAATGAATATGTCTTATGAGTACCTTGAGTTGAGAAATATTGTTGGTGATGTTTGGCTAGTGTACAAATGTAGTGATGACTATTGTTGGTGAAATTAGATTGATGTTTAAAGCTTTTGGCATGAGTTGGCCTTTGGAGTGTATGATGTATGAACTTGATTGTTACATTGTAGCCTATATATTGTATTAATAAGATTGGGTATGTTGATGGAAAATGTGTAAGATTGCTTCACTATGTATGAATTATCATTATAATTGCTCATCATTGACAAAATATACTCACTCTCCATGTTGTCCATTTTAGCCTTGTGATGTAGGATGGAATGGTGGAGTGACATTCTTTTTGAAGAGGCAACTTGGTGTGAAGAGGGTATAATGGTTGCCTTGGCCAACATTTCTTTTTGGACTTGATGATCTAAATTCTTTTGTAGAATTTAATGTGTATAGGCATTATTTTGTATAGCTTGACTATTGGTGTAAATGTCTAGGTTTTTGAAATTATGAATGGATGTTGTTAAATTATTTGTTGGTATACTTGGAATGTAGAGATTGATTTATGATTTTGTTAGTATATTGGAAGTTAGTGTTTATGAACCTTCATGAATGAGGTTATTATGCATGAATGTTGAGATTATGTCATGATATTGTGTATATTGCATAGATGTGGTTATGGAATGGATTTGACCTTGGTTATGACTCTATTAAGAGGACTAATTGATAAGAAGAAAAGATTGATGATTAATTAGCATGTATGGATGGTATTCTCACCTAAGTAGATTCTTAGAAAATTTTGTTGTGGATACTCATGATTGTGAACTATTAGGCTTGAAGTGTAGGGCTATGGGTATGTACCTTGAATTTGAATGATTAATGTTCAATATGAGTAATAGAGGAATTATTGCATGACAATCTTATATGTTGATGAAGTCAATTAGGTACTTGCTCAACTTTCACCTTCTCATATCTTCACATATGGATCAATTTCTAATTAGATCTAGGGTAGTTATTATGAGACTTGAATTGTGGTGTGCCTTAATCAAGAGTCGGAATAAAGGCGAAAAATTTTCCCTACTTTTTATTAATTAGAAGTCGATATCCATAACATCGAATAGCGGTTTTAGGGCACCACAGTGTACACTACCTAGAAAATAGAACAAACTTTTCAAGTAATCAGCCTTAGGTTACACGGAAAGTACAGTCTAAATGACTCGAACTGCTTTGATACCAAAAATGTAACACCTTAAATTCATCATATCTCATATACATGAAACTTAAGGGACTACATAAAGGTATATTTAATTTAAATTCATAAACCATACAAAGTATAAGGCTTAAAACTAAAAAGGTTGATGCACAAGAGTTTTTGTTTAGATTACAGAAAGGAAAGCCCATTGCTTACTACCTTAGCACAAAAATGAACAAAAACAGATAATTCCTAAAGCTCTTAAAGGTTTCCAATCACCTAGACTATTCACTTAAAAACACCATAACCCTGAGATATACAATTCATATATCTCAGTAACCCTAGGTTAATAAAATAGTCCAAAAGGTATTTTCAACTACTAAGTGGAAAACATTTTCTTGTCTTTTCCTAGAACTCAAATTCATTACACACCTTATAATATTTACATGCAAAAAAGTATCATTGACACTAAAACTTACATAACTTTAAAACTCATGATTAAAATGTGTTAATTCTTTTATGTGTTGGCCAAAGCATTTAATTTAGCAAGCTCACCTAGTCCGTGGAGGCGTCCCCCCACTATGGACACTAAAAAGCAGCCCTAGATCACAAGGTCTTATTAATAATTCTATGAAGATTAATGCAACCATCCTTGACAATATAAGACCATTATCAGTTCCCTTGTGATGCCAATGTGATTTTTCAATTACGTTTTAGAGCTTCAACCGATTTACAATTGATAATTATGCACCTCGACACATATAAATTCAAGGAATTCACATATATAAGCAAAAGTAAGGTTGAAAAAAGGTTTTCATATCATTTATAATAGAGGAATTGATTGTTAAAAAGAGTATAATCGATTACTAAGAAATTAGATCTCTAGTAATTGATTATCAGACTTGGATAATCGATTATCATAATTTGGATAATCAATTATTCTAGTTTGGATAAACAATTACTGATGTATCAGGTATTTCATTTACAAACATAGATTTGGTAATCGATTACCACCACCCTGTAATAATTGATTACTTCATACAGAATAACACATATCAGCAGAAAAATGCAGAATTTACTAAGAAACATAGTGTAAACCATATACCAATCATCCTAACTTTCAGTATCCATTCAATACAACACTAGCATTATGTCTAATACATTAAACCACTTATTCCATTCACAATTTCAATATATACACAAGTGTATTCCAATATCTCATCCAAACGCATTTAATTCAAAACCATGCTTCCCAATCCAATAATTCCACAACCTAAACAAGTCATCATTTTCCTATTTTCATCATAAGTATACACCTACCCTAATTCCTCTAACCATATCAAATGGTACAACCATACCTATACCAACTAATGTTTCCTAACCCACACATAATTTACCAAAAGCAATTCCTACTAATATCAATCAAACTTCAATTTCTAACTTTCACCAACCAAAATACCAATTTACCAATTCACCTTAAAACCTAGAATTTTTTGGAAAGATGAGAGGCTTACCTTAAACTCTTGATGCTTCTCACACTTGGATGTTGAAAGAATTAAGCTAGATGCTTCCCCTTGAACCCTTACATGATGGAGAAAGTGATGAAAGAGTAAAAACTCTCTTTTGACCTTAAGGGCTAAAGTTGGTGGTGAAAATGGGAGAAGGTTGGAAAGGTGTAGCATGTACACTTCCAAGGGGTGAAACATGCGTATAAGCATTTTCAAGGGATGAAAAATACAAGTTGAGTGACTCTCCTAGGCGAGAAAGGTCTCGCCTAGGCGAATTAGCTAGTTTCTCATACTTTCTCCTACGCGAAAGGTGTTAAATTCCTAACCCAACCAATTTTTCAAAATGTATTTTTTCTTTTTTAGTTTTAAGAGCATATTTTAAAACACGTTTATCAAACAAGTTTTTTCTCTTCTCTCTAACTAAATTGTAATATCCCAGTAATTAAAATCTAATTAATTACGCTATAAAGAATTGACAAATAAGTTATTTGAGATTTAATAACAAGGAGATTTAGTGCCAGATAAGTTGGTAGAGTAATGCCAAGGAGATTTAATTATTGATGTCTATGAGTAAACATGTAAATCTGTTATGTTTTGAGCAATTATGGCTATAGTGATAGTTGTATAAATATATGTGTGTCTAGTGTTTTGTGACACATGTTGCCACATGATTAATAAGCGTGATTATCTTGATGATCTGAGTGTGGTGTTAAGGATTTGGATGAGGGTCATGATATATACACACACATACATGTGGTTGTATGATGTGAATGATAATTGATGGTTCAGAGTCAGACTTAGAAGGAGGGTTGAATAAGTCTCAGATTCTTTTCACAGAACTTAAAAACTTTACAAGCGCAAGCGAGAGACTTTTGTACCAGAATTTTAAGAGTAGGGATAGAGAGATTGAACACAGAGAATTTATATTGGTTATGTACAGTCCCTTCAGACTTGAAGGATTTCCACTATTGTGAAAACACCTTTTACAATCATAGCACCAGAACGTGCCATAAGTATTGTTGACTCCAGCCACTCCTAGCTTAAACCTAAGTATTGTTTCAACAAGCCATTCTTGGCTTAATACAAAGTATTCTTTCAAAAACCTCTTCAGGCCAATAATTGTTTCCCAACAGAAACTAAATATTGGCAAAACATCAGACTTTACACAGATACAAAGTTGAATGAAAGATGTGTTTGATGTTTCTGAGGACTTAGTGTATAAAAAGATACAAGATAGGAATAGATGCACTAAGTAAGAAAAACAAAGACCAAGGTCTGCTAGAGGTAAAACAACAAAGAAGGTCTTTGCCTTAGATAAGTAAGTTAAGACTAAGAACTTGAAAGAGCAGTTTTTTTTTAATTCAATATTCAGATATTGCAAGTCTTCTCATTGAGATAGGCCTTTGAGATAGCCGTTGTGGAATAGTTAAAGGGAGCCATTATGAGCATCAGACATTGAAGATGATATAGAGACAAAAGGTCTGGTATAAGGAACATCAGAGCTTGCACAGAAATCGTGTTCCTTAAGAGCTTCAGAGTAAAAGACCTTATGTTGGCTTTGTTCTTTCAACAAAGATGTGCATAGCATATAAGGTTGACCTTATGAAAGTTTTCTGGCACAAGAGCTGATCTTTATCAGCTTTTCTGAAATGCACAGAGTAGCTACATTAGTTTCTTTCCATGAGAGCTTTGGTTGCTACACTGTCTTGTCTTTTTTTCTCTTTTGATGATAAGAATAGTTCTCCCTGATAAGAACTTAGTTCAGAGTATCATTATAAATAAGCATTGATCTTCATTTGATGTGAGCTTGGAGTAACATTCTTGTTGCTTCAAAAGTGTGGAGTTTGATTGATGAAGCAAGTACGCGTGCTAAGTACTTAGCAGTCCAAAAGTCTGGATAAACGTACTTGAACCAGACATTTCTTGAGCAAAGTTCTAGGATCAGACTTTCCTTCCGAAGAGCTTGTTTGATAGCTGTTTTTGATCCCACTCAGACTTATCTTGAGATAACTTGCATGGTTCAAGGTAGACTTTTTAATTGATGGACTCCCCCTTTCTTTCGTAACCTATGCACTTTATGTTTGTATCCTGAAACACTTAATTGATCAGGTTAGACAACACATGGGCAGACTTTATTTAATTTGATTATCTTGATATGTGTTATTAACAAATCTTGAGATCTAGTATGATAATCAATATTTTGAAATCCTTTATAAACCAGACTTGGTTCCAACAATAATAAATATATTATCTGATGACCAGGGACTGTAATATGGCACTGAGCCATTTTGTATGATGATATATATAATTTTAGGAAGGTCACTATAATCATATGTATGGGGTGTAGTTGTATGCGTATAATGATTGCATGAATAAATGGTAATGAGCCAGTTGAATGTGAATATTGAATGTAATTCATGATAATGTGGGTTTGCTTGTGTAACACCCTGATTTTCTGGACTTGAATCCCGATGTAATCTAAATAATTTAAACAATAAAAATACAAATAAATTTTTCGCATTCGAAATAATTTCAAAACACCACCACAACTACATCAAGACTCGAACCACAGAAAACCAAAGGGTGAAATTTGATCATCAATAACTGGATCGCTAAATAGTTTTCCCATAACAGTATACAAAATAACAGAGTTTACAGCAGAAGAAGAATGTGTATACCGGGCATAATAGACAACCATCATCTTTTCACATAATCTCATGGACATGCAATGCCTAAGATATATGTATATACATATTTATATGATCATGCATCATACATCTTCGATATTTATATTCTATAATTGACCGTATCCAATTCAACCTCAAATTCATATATCATCATCGCTTATGCATTCCCAAAATGATTACATAATCAACATCTATAATTGATAACATCATAATATCCATTTCATACACAACTCAATAAATTACAAACGCTGCCGACCAAGGCATTCCGTTACCACTATTTACCTTCCCAAGAGCTTTACTTTATAAACATTCTCGTCCCATGATATTCCTGCATCAATGCTAAAAAGTAGACTACATGGGAGAATGAGTTATACATTTCAAATGACGATATTAATACGATTGAAATTATGTGCATATGCATATCAACATCATGTATGCTTTGCTAAACACATCAACAATCATCATAGTCTATTCATTTCACAATATACATATCATGTATTCACCCATCAATTTGTATCAAAGCAAGCATATACACATCTATCACAACCCCACAATGGGCCAACATCATCAATATCGACCATTCAGGTCTTCTCTTAAAGCCACCATGGGCTATCATCATTATCATCAATCATAAGTAATTATGCCCTACATTATAATGGGCCATAACACGCATATCATCATATTTAATATCCTTTCGTTGTATTCATGTCTTTTATCCATTTTATGTGGTCTTTTAGATATTCAATTACCCATCTCATCATCACCATACCATAATCTCAATCATCACTAATAATCATCATCAACCTCTGGCATATCTCCATGCTATATGCAGATGCTCTTATGGCTAATGCATATGCACAATGGAATAGACAACAAATACGAATCCGACTGTGGGAATAAACATCAAGTTGTGGGTCGAGCATAGGTGTGTTACTATGCCCCTAATGCAGTAGAAAAATATGTACACATATCTCAAAGCATGCATGCATATCAACAACATCTTTTACTGGTACCAAACCGCTATCGCCCATCTGTAGCACTAGTCACCCCGTGACTTGCGGATCAACGACATGGCCTCAACTGCCAAAAGCGCTACGGGCCTCTCCCGAACACACATCGAGAGAATCGTGTCCCGTCAGACACCGAGGTACTTGCTCATCACAGAGCCGCCCACCCACTGGGCCAGCCACATAGGGCGCCTCGTCACCAAACTAAGGGCAGCTTCGTGACTCACACACCGAGTCACAGGGGAAACAACAAGAATGCTCGTGCACTGAGTCGCCCTCCCATTGGGCCAACCGGGGGAACCCCCTAATATTCCTTACCGGCAGCGAATGATATGCCATGGATGCAATGAAATGCAAATCAAATGCATTCTCACTCTACGCATCCTAAATGCCAATCATCAAACATCATCATCATAATCACCAACACCACCATACACACCTTAGTGGATTTTATCATTGTTGGTTTTAGCTATTGTTTTCAAGTTTTATATGTGGCATTTTTATCTCAATATATCATTTATTGTACATGAAAGTCAACACTTGCAACCAACCACAATGGCATCACAAACATCACAAATCATCATTAACATTCATTAATCTTTCATCAATATCACCACATAATCATTTAGGGGATTTTCATATCATTATTCATTACCATTGTTTCATCTATATATATATATATATATATATATATATATATATATATATATTGGTGTGGCGTTCACAACATCTCATTATTATATTTCAAACCACACAAACAAGATTACACTTGTATCACTCACAATGGTACACAACAACTCATCAATAATAACAATCAACCTCAATGACAATCATCCTTTATATGAGAAAATAATCAACATCATCATCCATTTATTACTCATTACCCTTCATTCATATCCCACTTTTGGTGGTCAACAATTATGTTTTTCACTACATATTATGGGTATAAACGAATTATCCCAATGTTTTAATCAACATCGAACACCACCATATTATATCAAGCTTATATACCCCCTATACATTCCCTCAAATGTCTCACAATACAAGGAAGGGGTTTATCATAATCCCAAAACAAAGAAAATAAAATAAAATTACATTCTGGGCAACTAGCTCAAGCAAGACCCATACTCGCTTGAGCGAGATTGAGGTGGGTCGCTTGAGCGTCCAAATTTTTCCCTGAACGAAGAGGTTTTCTAAGTATCAGGCCCCGATCTCGCTTAAGCGGGCCACTCTCGCTTGAGCGAGATTCCTCCAGTGTCTCATTTCAGGCTCACTCGCTCGAGTGAGGCTCCTCACACCCTCTTACTCGCTCGGGCGGAAAACGTCTAGTACCCAATTCCATACTCGCTCGCTTGAGCGAGATCAAATATGCCTCACCACTTGCTTAAGCGAGATACATCCAGAACCATTTTCCATCTAGCTCGCTCAAGCGTGGCCATACCCGCTTGAGCGAGATTCATCCAGTAGCTCATCCACCTATTCCACGCACGTCTCGCCTGAGCGAGACTCCTACTCGCCTAAGCGAAATTGGGCCAGAGACCACCCCTCTGATATAGGGGACTCTCGCTTGAGCGAGATCGTCATTACACGCCTATAACTCAAGTTTTTCACTCTACTTCACATGCCCATAT
This sequence comes from Clitoria ternatea, assembly GCA_037962975.1. NCBI lineage: Eukaryota > Viridiplantae > Streptophyta > Magnoliopsida > Fabales > Fabaceae > Clitoria > Clitoria ternatea. Next base: position 169,928,566 of record CM075671.1, read on the forward strand.
TCTTCTTATACAAAATTTACCTCAACTCAACATCAAACATAAATAATTCATGCCCTTAGGCCTATTCCAACAAGCTATACCTCTCCATTCAAAATTCTAATTCAATTAACTAGATAAGAGGGATTTAACACACTTTCTCATCACAACCATGCATATTATTGTTCATAATTATCATAAATACTATTTCGCATCTCAAGTGATTTATCTATTCATAGGTTTTAATTAACAATAATTCATGTCCAACCAAGGAACAATCAAGCACTCATCTTCATTTCATATATATATATATATATATATACATATACAATTCCTTAGTAATCAACAAAGGCCAAGTCATTATTCATCTCACCATCAATTCAACATTTAACACATTCATGGCAAGGCAATGCATGAGTTCATACATATATATAGTTTAACAATTATTCACTCATGCAATTTGAAATGTAAACTCCTCTCCTACCTCGAGAGAAGAACCGCAATCCAAACGCTCTGATTGCCTCGACTATTCCGCATCATCGTCCGGAATACAATCCTATCAACAAACACATATTTGTACATGAAATTAATAAGCCATCATAAGGCATCATTTTCTTAAAACTCATTATCAAGTCCTAGACTTGTCTAAACCCCAATTCATACGCTTATGTTAGGCTTCGGGAATTCCTTTCCCAAAATCAAGATTCTCTAGGTTTCAAAAGGCTAACCAAACCTAACAACCACAATATTATATCCCTTATCCTTAAGGCATCCAACTCATCATGTGAATCGTCCAATTGTCATCACTGTCACTCAAATTCATTATAAACCATCTTAACTTCACTTAAACCATCATCAATCAACAAATTTCAAGTGACACATATCATGGCCTAAGGCCTCATCAAATCCTCATCAAAATCCAACAACCTCTAATATCAACTCCTCTAATTCTCATATATCTTCATATACATATGTCTTTCAACTTTAAGATTGGAACCTCATCAAAATTCAATAACTCTAACAATTATGACCAATCATTCTAATCATTTTCACATATCATCATAAGCATGTTATCATCATCAAAGTGCTAACCAATGTAAACAGCACACAATGTTCCCAATGGTCATCTACCCTATGGTTTGGGTTTCACATGCATATATCTTCATACATACATTTTGGACTTAGTTCAAAATTTTATCAACCTCAATATTCAATTCCAATACTTCTAGAAATTCATTTTTCTCATATAACTCATTCTAAAGCATCCAAAATCATCAATTTGGCCAAAAACCCCCAAAATATCCATACTTAGGGTTTCTCTAAAACTTTTCCAACAACATTCTACAATCCACCATTTTTCCAAGAATCCTTATAAACTCAATCACCTCATTCTCATATATTCACAAAACCATAATCAAAATCATTTCTCAAACATTCAAGCCTAGGGTTTACATCATCTCCATTATCATACAAAGTTTCTAACATCACCATTTCCAACCCAACATCACAAAGCCATAAATAAGATAATGAGGAGGTAAGAAATCTTTACCTCAAGTCCATGCCCTCTCCAAAACGAAAATGAGAGTGAAGAAGAGGGAGATGACCAATGCAAAGCTCCCATGCTCCATAAATGCTTCACAAGTCCAAGCTTTGATTTAATTTTTGGCGAGAAATGGAGGTGGAAGGGGTGAGGTTCGATTTTTGCCATGGGGGAGTGAAGGAGGAGAAGAAAAATGAAGAAGAAGGAGAAGAGAAAGGGGCCACCGAAAATGTAGAGGAAGGAGAAAGAAATTGACTAAAATTGGTCATTGTTTATTGGGTAAAAGAGTGCCTCAACTTTACTTTTACCATTGGGTAATAATTCCCTATTGTCCAATGGGTAAAAGACCAAAAGAAGAAGGAGAAAGTTGCTACGGTTAAGTGAAGGGGGAAAATAGGAAATTTACATTTTCTTTTAATCCCATTTGGTTCGTATTTTCCCCGATTAATATCACACGTCGTGTCCAATTAATTATTTCCTTAGCACTAAAAATTATTTTAACTATACCACCTTAACCATAATAATTTTGTAAACATTCTAGGCCCATTCAATATTTAATTTGACCAAGTAGGTCCCACATCATCTGTTAAATCACCTGGTTTCGGTAATTCTCAATTTAGCGATAATTCACCTCTAGTATCTAATAAAATTTCCCATAATTATTTGACTATAAATAATTAATCACCATTATTCCATAAATTGTTTTCTTTAAAGTTTAGGGTGTTATAACTTGGCTGTGTTTATGGACTATATCTATGTGTGGCCAAGTTTAACTAGGAATAGATGGTGATAAGTGTATGATCATAGGTGTGTTGAGATTATAGGTGAAGAATTGAATTGTAATGGGAAAGTGGCTAATTAAGCCAACTGAAAGGATAAAATTGAGTTCCAGCGGGATCCAAAATCCCCAGAGGGTATTAACAGAACCCAAGGCATAATTGGAGTGTGTGGTGACAAAGAAAGGAATTATGTAAAAAAAAAAATACTTTATATAAAATTTTTGGCACCGCCAGACATTACGTTCCATTGAAGGCAAATTTGGATAGAATTATAGACCTCATCCAGGTTTTAAGGGAGAACCTACCAACTGCATGTTTCAGCTTCCCTTAGATGGTCGATGTGGTTTCAAGCACCATAAATCTTTCTCCAACCTTTATCCTAGCCAATCCAAGAACCTTGACGAGCTATCCAACGAATCTAAAAAGAAGTACTTCTTTTATGACCGATTATCACTTGACTTATCTTTCCTCATAGAAAATGGGGCCTAAATTCATCTTTTAATTTTCTTCATCTTGGGTTGATGTTGAATTCTTGGCCTAGTGGAGAATTGATGGAATTTGACGTTTGAAACTTGAATCACCTTTCTTTGGCAAGATCCTCCTTCAATGCATCATGTGTATCGAGATCTTGGAGCCATGGGAGATATAATTTCTTAGATCTACTCCGTCTTTGCATGTTTTTGAAATTTAATCACATGTTACTTTTACTTTTTCTCCTGTATCCAAATCTAACTTCAATGGTGAATTTGGAAGAACTTAATTTTTTGTTATTTTTGGCGCTCTTGAATTCTAACTTTTAGTTTGAATTTTTTAAAGGTTGATCATAAAATTGTTGATTGGATTTGATAGATCTTAATGAGAATGAGAAGATCACTTTAATCAATTTATTTTTTAAAACTGGGTTTTAGATTGATTGAAATTTTGATTCTTAACTCTAGGTTTTTCGCACCACTTTCTTCTCTCTTCCAATTTTTATCAAGTTTGTGCTAAATTCTTGTGGGGCTAGGCATTTAATTGATTAGACGGAGCCTAATGTGTTTTTCCATCAATTTGTGGGTGGCTTGAATCTTGAATTTGGAAGCAAATTTCATGGTGATATAGTTGGATTTTTTTGCACTTTTTCGAAGTGTTATTTATTTGTTCATACTTGATTCTTGAATTTGATCTACTTTTTTTTAATGAATTGTGTGTTGTTTAGAGTTTCTAGATATAAAAGCTCATTAATTCTAATGTTTGAGTGTCTTAATTGAGGTAATTCTCATACTTGTTCATTTTGTGTTCATATGTTCATACTCTTCCTTCCAAGCTAAATTTCACTTTTATTCTTCACAAGTTCATCATGCAAGTGCACTTTGATCCTTGTGAACTTTGTTTGAAGCATGTTTGAGTGAAAAGCCAATACAAAAAAAGGAAAGTGAGATTAAAAAAATCAGAGGGGTAGAACTGCAAATATTAAAAGTTTATACAATGACAGAAAAAAGCATTTTGTGAGAATTCTCGATAGGATTCCTCTAAAGCTGAACGTGGTCAAGTTGACATTTTGTTCATGACTCCCGAGAGGGCATGCACTATTCCTATTAGGTTTTGGAATAAACATGTGCATAACCTTCAGGTGTGTAGTGGAATTATCTTGAGTGCAGTACTATATACAGTTTACTAGTAAATTGAGGTGCAATGGAATGACTCTATTAATTCTATTACTGGATGCACTTTATTAGAAAACTATATTTTTTTCTTCAATATTTGGGTTATAGGGTGATAAAGTTGAAGCAATTTCCCCCATACATACCCCTCACCATGGAATAAATTCTTAGCACAATTAAGATATACTGGTATAGAATCAATCATTTAATTACATAATTTGGCCATTAATCAAATAAGATTTAACTAAAAATTTTCTAAAATAATAGAAGATAATAAAGGAAAAGGTGCTGTAAATTAAATTTTCAGTGAAACTTTTAGCATGTTAATTGGCATTGCTATGCTTAATTAGTTATAATCAACCGTGATTCTAAGGATTTTTTATCTGAAAATTAATCATATGCCATTAAAACAAATATTATAACTCTCATTGAATTTTAAAACCAATCTTTATGGTTGATAATTAAATAAGAAATAAAGAAATAAGTAGTAATAATATTTTAAAACAATCAATTAAGATATATTGATATAGAACCAATCCTTTAATTACATAATTCAGACATTAATTAAAAATTAAATTTCAAAATTTTCTGAAATATTTTTTATTATAGTAACTATGTTGTATATATTTTGAATCAAAATTAATCTATTAAATTATTTTCAATGCAAATAAAATGGAATTAGAATACAAAAAGTTAGAATTCAAAATATTAATCAAGATTATCATAATGTTTGATGAGATGGAATTCAGAAGTAATATAAAATTGAGAAAGGAATTATATATGACTTGTACTTAACTTGAATTTCAGGAAATTCAAGAATAAAGTTGTGAAATTTTTCATAAAACATAAACTCTAATAATCTAAAAAAACAAAACATAAGAAAAGATAATAAAGAAAAAATGTGATGTAAATTAATTTTTCAGTAATCATTTTAAAGAAATTAGTGAAATCAATAGACCTTGATTGTGACAGATTCCAAATCACTTTTTTTTTTCAAACAAAATTTTAGTTAAATTGGATCTCACAAGAGCATGTTTCAAAGCTTGATGAACACTTACAAAGATACTTACTTATCACCCTACTAACAAGGTTTATATCATCTACTAACAAAGTCTTCTCGTCGATGAAATTTGAATTTATAACCTTATTGACAAAAATTCAATCCTTAACAAACTATATCAACTCTAATTTGTGATTCCAAATCACTTTAAATATCCATTCCAAATTTTTAGAACAACTTCACATAAAAATAAATAAATCTTTCTAGTTTTTGCCGTGGAGTTCGACGTAGTTGAATCATGAGACCTTTAACCAACAAAGCTTCTATGAATTATCCATTGCATGCAAAGATAGAAAACTTTGCTGAATCCCTTATGTAGTGACAAAAAATCCAAATGATCAGATTAAGAAAAAAATGAATTATCCATTATAGAAAATATAGAAAAACATTGTTGAATCTCTTATGCAGTGGCGGAAATTCAAATGACCAAATTAAGAAAAAAAATGTAATTTAACCTTTCAAGACACACTTTATGTGGGTCTTTGTCCAATAAAAAATTTAGATTCCTGGATCTTCAGAAGCCGGAGTCATTTGCCTATGATTTGGGCATGCGAAGAAGAATAAAAGGAGCCATAGTGGATCGTCAAAAATGAGTGGTGAAAATAAGATGCAACATCCATTATAAGCCCTAAAGAAAGAAGTGGTATGCAATGATTGGAAAAGGAAGGGATGTAAGATAGATTGAATACGTACAAAGTTGACATGTCAGCAAATATGACAATTTTATCAGTGTGTCAACTTGAGAATGAATATCTCCAAATTTATAAATTATAAATAGATAAACAGATGCACGCAGTAAGTCAGTCATATATTGTTTTTAATAGGAGTAGTACTTAAAAAATCTTATGCATCAACATTTTTACATAACCCTATACATATTAGCTTTCTTGTATATTAAAAACTCACACTCAAGGCAATTCAGCATTTGAACCACGGAATCTTCATCGGATCCATTGAAATGCTCCAGAATATCAGTCAAACTAGCCTGAAACCAATGAAACTGTCTGAATGATAATCACAAAGTTAAGCATAATATATACATATATCAGAAGGTTTTGTCAGAGATATAAATAAGTCTCCACTAACCCCTTCATCAAGGTTCTTCAACCACTCTACAATAGAACTCTCTGTAGCTTTCAATTTAGTTGAGTTTACTTCCTCTGTTTCACAGACTTTATGTCGCTTGCTTGTGAATTCCCCCTCAGAGACTGCTGCAAGCTTATTCACCTGGAAACCATTCATGGGTAGAGGTGCCTCGTCAATTTCCAAGTTGCGTGTTTCCATCAAACTTTTGGCAGAAATGTCATCTTCATAAGGCCTTTCCATGGGGCATGTTTCCGACGTAGGCTCCGACAAATTTGAAGCATTATTTATGGGTTTTTCATCTTTTTTAGTCTGGTGACTTCCAATTTGAATTCCTTCTAAGTATATTCCAGAGCTTTGCATTGACAAATAAGTCTTGATGTGCTGATAATTAATCTGCCCCATGAAAATTTATTGGTCTCAAGGTCATGGAAGGGATAAAAGGTACACCAGCCAGAATTTACAAAAGAACAAATGATACTTAATCTCCATTTCTTTGGTGGGAAATTACCTTAGGATGTTATAAGGGTTTTGGTATATTCACATTTCAGTGGTTCATGAGTAATGCTTATAATGTAACAATTTCTTCACATGATGGAAAATGTAGCTTCTGGATGGTTAAAATTTCAGAATCTGCAATACTAACCTTACCTGTTGCTAAACTTACCTTGTGACATTTGTCCACTCTGATTGGTCAATGGTTAACAGATAAGTATCAGAATCATTTTGCAAAAACAAGGAGGGATATTTTACAAAATAGCATTATTTTCAAGAAAACAAAACATATATCACAAATCTAAAGTAAGTAGTGGTTAGGAGGACTCAGATATAGAAAGAAATATATTGGACCATATATTTGGCCCAATATGAAGATGTATTCAAATCAAGAAGGTAGAAGGTTTGAACTCACATCTTCTGGCAATTCATTTTTTATAGGCTTCAGCTTATCTGTAGATCCAACCTTTAAAATTGCACCCTGAATTTCTGAAATGATCTCTTGCGTAAGTCCTATCATCTCACAGAATCTAGTCCAATCAAAAGGTAATCCGTCTTGGGCAGCTTCTAGGAGATATTCAGTGACAGTTTGTTCTTTAATAGGAGCTGATCTACCAGGAAAATTCTGAGATTACAAAAGATAGGAAAGGAAAAAGTTATACGGGGAAACAAGTGAAGCACAGATTTTTGTAAGTAACAACAGCCTAGTATCATACAGCAATCGACTGAATAGAAAGACCATCTTCATGCCACATTTTCCATGCTTCAAACTTTGCTGATGTCAACTTCTTGGATTTGATGGTTATTGGAGATACTTTCCTTACTTCATTAGTTTGCAAACTCGCTTCCCCATCCAATGAGAGGTCTAATACTTGAGAAAGTTTCTGAATAACTTGAAGAAAATGATCTCCATATTTTGTTACAAGGTGCTGTACAAAATAGTTTGGAGTCAGCATTTCAAATAATATGACAGAAAAATAGAAAATAGAAAATTGCTTCAGTTGTCTGGAGACATGTTTACAGGTCCAACTAAATTTAACAAAGCAGCATGCTCTAAGATATTAATGATCATTGAAATGTAAACTACTGTCAAGAGATCACTTATTCAGAGGTTTAACACTTGTTGACAAAGTTAGTATAATATTCCCCCTTTAGGAAATCTAGAGAGCCACTTCTTAGTATTCCAATAAACCTGAGTCTTCATGCACCTTAAACTGTAATGGATGCTGAGAATTCTAGTGTTCAGCACCTACAGGATTTTGATGCAGGGAAAAAAACATTTATTGGAGAAAAACAATTTATACATACAAACAATTAAAAACTAGCTACAGCGTTAGACATTCACCTAAATCTTATAATATTTATTTATGATTAACCATTAGCAAATACCATTCATCTGAATTGATGGTTTAGAAAAGAAGTCTTGATAATCATTAGTTTCAAAATAAAACCCAAATTCAGATAAATTATCAAATAAGGTGTTTTCTTAGAACAGACGAGGCTTCTATTATTAAAAAACTGATAGTAAAACTAAAGTGTATCAGGGAAGGAAGTCCATCAAATTATAGATTTAGTTGATTGAAAATTAGAAAGCATATAAACTAAGAAACGTATCAGGATTGAAAATTGTGTAAATTAAAAGCTTTCAAGGGAAAAAGTGACTTGAGAAAGATTTCAACAAAAAAGTACAAACCAAAAACAAATAATTAATTTGTGTTCACTAAATCTGTCAAAACCGTGTTGCTCATTGAGTATTTTAGGAAGTTTTATATTTTATTCCTACTGTAATCCTATTCTATGTCACAGTTGTATCTTCCAAATAAGGCATCTAGACCTGAAATTGGGAAATAGCATTGTTGTCCTTGAAACTAAGAGGAGAACAGAACAAGCACCTTGTTGAGAATGAGGAAACCGAGAGGTATTGGATGAATTCCGTGTGTTTGAATACACAACGGGTTAGCATATTTATAATAATGAAATAATGAAATAATGAATACAGGATCATAACATAATCATATAGAATCAATCCTAATCAATTTACAATATTCTAACACTCCCCCTCAAGTTGGAACATATAAATCATATGCACCAAGCTTGTCACATATGTACTTAATACGAGGACCCCTAAGAGACTTTGTGAGAACATCTGCCAATTGATCATTGGAATTTACAAATTTTGTAACGATGTCCCCTGATACAATCTTTTCTCTAATGAAATTGCAATCTACTTCAATGTGTTTGGTCCTCTCATGAAACACTGGATTAGAAGAGATGTGCAATGCTGCTTGATTATCACAAATGAGTGTCATTGGTGTAGTTTCCCCAAATTTTAGTTCTTCAAGCAACTGTTTGAGCCATATGACCTCACATGTAGCCAAAGCCATGGCTCGGTACTCCGCTTCTGCACTTGACCGGGTTACAACACCTTGCTTCTTACTTTTCCAAGAAACCAAGTTATCCCCAAGGAAGACACAATAGCCCGAAGTAGACCTTCTGTCAATAGGAGATCCTGCCCAGTCAGCATCTGAATATCCAGTTATTCTCATATGACCCTTGTCTTCATACAAAAGCCCTTTTCCTGGTGCCCCTTTGATATATTTTAAGATGCGGACGATTGCATCCCAGTGACCTTCACAAGGAGAGTTGAGAAATTGACTTACTACACTGACGGCAAAGGAAATGTTAGGACGTGTGACAGTAAGATAATTTAGCTTTCCAACTAGTCTTCTATATCTCTCTAGATCTGAGAAAGGCTCCCCCTGTTCTGGCATAAGCTTAATGTTGGGATCCATAGGAGTATCTACCGGTTTGGCCTCCATCAAGCCGGTTTACTCCAAAATATCCATCAAATACTTTCGTTGAGAAATCACAATTCCTGATCTAGATTGTGCCACCACTATCCCCAAGAAGTAGCAAGTCTTCCAAGATGTTTTGTCTGGAAGTGATGATGTAAATGTTGTTTTAAGAGACTAATGCCAGTGTGATCGCAGCCTGTGATAACAATGTCGTCAACATACACAATCAAGTAAACACACCCAGAGGTAGAATGTCGATAAAAAACAGAATGATCCGCCTCACTCCGAGTCATGCCAAATTCTTTTACCATAGTGCTGAATCTGCCAAACCATGCTCTTGGGGATTGTTTAAGACCATAAAGGGACTTCTGAAGTCGGCAAACTGATCTTGAACACTCCCCCTGAGCAACAAAAACAGGTGGTTGCTTCATATATACTTCTTCAGTTAGATCACCATGGAAGAAGGCATTCTTGATATCTAACTGGTAGAGGAGCCAATGAAGAATGGCAGCGATGGAGAGAAATAGGCGGACAGAGACCATCTTAGCCACCAGGGAGAAAGTATCACAATAATCAATACCAAAAATCTGAGTATAGCCTTTGGCCATTAAGCGAGCCTTCAACCAATCAACAGAACCGTCTGGGCCAATTTTGACTATGTAGACCCACCTACATCCGACCACTGTCTTACCAGAGGGAAGAGGAACCAGATCCCAAGTTCCACTGCTTTGTAGTGCACTCATTTCCTCAAGCATGGCCTGTCGCCATCCATGATGAGATAAAGCTTCACCTACAGTTTTAGGAATGGCAACAGAAGACAAAGAAGACACACCTATATAATGGGAAGGGGACAAACGAGGATAAGACAAAGCAACATAGTGAGAAGAAGGATTATGAGTGGAACGAATACCTTTGCGGAGAGCAATAGGAATATCACTATCGGGGGAGGGACCTGGAGGAGACGAAAGAATTGGCTCCAAAGGTAAGTCAGATGGGACTTCATCGGGAGGAACCTGCAAAGTAGGCCGAGGCTGACGGTGGTATACCTGAAGAGGGCTAGGTGGATCGGTTGGGACATCTGTGACCTCAAGAGACTGAAGTATAACCTGCAAGGGAGAAACAGAAGCAGGAACAGGAGAAACAGGACGAGACGCAGAGTTGTCCCCGTGGGGTCTGTAAAATAGGGACAAGACTCAAAAAAGGTAACATCAGCAGAAACAAGGTAACGATGAAGACTAGGAGAGTAACATTTGTAACCTTTTTGAGACCTTGTATAACCAAGAAACACACATTTAGTAGCCCGGGTAGAAAGTTTATATTGCATGGGCCAAGATTGTGGACAAAACAAGTAGAACCAAAAATACGAGGTAAAGAATATAAAGATTGATGAGGAAACAAGATGGAATGAGGTACCTGATTATCAAGAACAGATGAGGGCAAGCGATTAATTAAATAACAGGCAGTAAGAACAGCATCCCCCCAAAACCGATGAGGAACATTACCATGTAAAAGAAGTGTTCGAGTTGTTTCGACAAGATGGCGATTTTTTCTCTCTGCAATGCCATTCTGTTGAGGAGTATGAGCATAAGATGTTTGATGTAAAATCCCATGAGAGGCCTTAAAAGTTTGAAATGAATTAGATAAATACTCACGGGCATTATCACTACGTAAGGTACGTATAGGAACACTAAACTGAGTTTGAATTTCATTGCAAAAATTTTTAAATATTGAAAATAACTCAAAATGATTTTTCATTAAAAATAACCAGGTGCACCTAGAGTAATCATCAATAAAGGATACAAAATATTGATATCCTAAAGTAGACATAGTACGACACGGACCCCAAATATCAGAGTGGACTAAACTAAAGGGAGACGCAGCTCAACCTGAGACTCGATTATTAAAAGTACGACTATGTTTACCTAACTGACAGGACTCACAAGACAATGTAGATAACTAGGACAGGGTAGGCACCGTTATTTGTAATTTGTGAAGACTTGGATGACCCAGCCGAGCATGAAGAAGCCTAGAATCCACCGCGGACCCAACATGTGCAGAAGGTTGAAGTTGATAAAGCCCATGTGACTCACATTCGGTGCCAATCATCCATCCCGAACTCTGGTCCTGAATGAAAACAGAGTCTTTAGTAAAGGACACAATGCAATCAAGAGAACGGGTCAAACGACTAATGGATAATAAATTAAAAGGAGACCCAGACACATATAGAACATGGTCGACAGATAAAGAAAGGAGGGGATGAACAATGCCAAGTCCTTGAGATTGGGTTTGGGAACCATTAGCCATCGTAATAGAAGGTAAAAAACTAGAGTTAGAAAGAGTAGAGAACAAGGACTTGTTACCGGTAATATGATCGGTGGCCCCAGAGTCAAGGACCTAAGGACCAAGAGAGTGAGAGACACCAACAAAAGAATTACCCGTGTGCACTACAGAAGTCGTGGAACCTGAAACCTTATGCTCCTCAGACCATCGGAGAAAGTCGTCGTAAGTAGGTGTGGGCACAGGCAGCGGTCCAGAAGAGACGGAGATAGGTGGCTCAGGCAGTTCAGAAGGTACCTGCACAACATTCGCCATCCTGGGGGGACGACCATGTAATAAGAAACATCGATCAATAGTATGGCCAAGCTTATGACAATGCTTACACTTGGGGCGGGGTCTGCCAAAGCGACGATTGTTATTGCGGTCCTGAGCAAGTAGAGCAGAGAAGTCAGCCTCAAAAGGAACGGGCACCGAAGGAGCGGGCGGAGTAGTGGCAGACTTGGCCTTGGCTCGGATTAGAGTTAACCAAGTGGAGTCCATGGTAGGGACCACAGGAGAGCCAAGAATTTGCTCACGAACAACCGCATATTCAGGAGGAAGACCATGTAAGGCTAACGCCATAAATAGTTTGCGACTGTTCTCAACATCTGTGGAAGGATTGTCAGCCAAGGGAAGAACTTCATTCAGATTATGAAGAACGCCACTGACGCGGCCCAAATAATCAGAGATAGGACCAGTGATATGCTGAGGAGTGATATGTTGAGGAGTGAGAAGCTGCATAAGAGCGTCGCAAACGCCATATAACCGCTGAGTGTCATTGGTATGAAGAAGCTTGGCCTGCGCCCAAAGAGATTCACAGGTGTCGTAAGGGCGAAAAATCTGTTTCTGAGCTGGTGATAGAGTGGATCGCAGAATGCTACAAAGTTGGGCATCGAGAGTGCTCCATTTGAGACGGTCATTGGCAGCAATAGTGTCTTCTTTGGTAGTAAGGTGATCAAGATAACTATGACCCTTAAACCAAAGTTTAACGTCAGACGCCCATGTGGCATAGTTGGTGCCATCAAATTTTTCAGCGTGTAGGGTATTGAGAACACTAAGAGGACCGGTAATAGGAGGATCAGTCTTCGCTGCGGCAGGGGTAGCCATCAGAGGAGAGAGAAAATCACACACAGCGGAGCAAAACGGACTTGAACAACGTTAAACGATGTCCGGAACAGACAAATGAGGGCAGAATCTGAAAGTAGAGAGAGAGGCGAGTAGATCGGTGCCAGCCAGAGCCGGAATGGAGCCACCACGCGTCGCCATGCGCCGGTGGAGACGGGGCTAGGAGAGAGAAACCCGCGGATAGAGATGCCGCGCGTGGGAGTGCGTGCGGCAGCCGTAGGGGTGGGCTTCTAGGGTTTAGCCGATCTGGGGGGCGGTTCCGATCCCAAGGGTGGTGGCCAGAAACGTCACCGGAAAAAGGGGGCGGTGGCAGGCAGAGGCGGTTCTGGGGTACCGGAACAAGTGGTCGGAGATATGGACACAACCGGCAAGAAGAAGAAAACGGAGAAACCTGGAATATAGGCACAGGTTTCAAAATAAAATTTTCACAGTAAGCAGTGGGCCCACTGGGTAAACACGGATTAGGGTTGTCTCTCGTGTGGCTCTAGATACCATGTTGAGAATGAGGAACCCGAGAGGCATTGGATGAATTCCGTGTGTTTGAATACACAACGGGTTAGCATATTTATAATAATGAAATAATAAATACAGAATCATAATACAATCACCTTACAACCTAGAAAAAAACTAGTAGGGTGCAAGTGGGTATATGTCGTGAAGTATCGGGCTGATAGGACTATTGAACTTTACAAGGTTAGTGGCCAAAGGATTCACTCAAACCTATGGAGTGGATTACTTGGAGACATTTGCCCTGGTTGCTATAATGAACACGGCCAGAGTAATATTGTCATTAGCAGCAAATCTTGATTGGGGCCAGCAGCAGTTCAATGTGAAGAATGTATTCCTACCCAGAGACCTTGAAGAAGAAATATACATGGAGTTACTCCCTGGTTATGATGGACAGGTTGCTGTTGGAACTATTTGCAAGCTAAAAAAGGCTCTATATGGGCTGAAACAATTCCCAGTAGCATGATTTGGAAGATTCACCAAAGTTATGATAGGTCTGGGATACAAACAGAGCCAAGGGGATCGCACTTTATTTATCCAATATTCAGTTTCAGGGTGAGAAACTATATTATTGGCATATGTAGATGATATTATAGTAACTGGGGACGACAAAAAGGAGCAGCAAATGTTAAGTCAATGCCTTGTCATGGAATTTGAGATTAAGACATCAGGGAGACTTAAATATTTTTTGGGGATTGAAGTGGCCCATTCCAAGAAAGGAATATTCATATCTAAACAAAACTGTATTACTGACTTATTTAAAGAAACAGGTAAGACTGCATGCAGACCGGCAAGTACTCCAGTTGATCCAAATATAAAGTTCGGAAGTGTGGAGGAGGATATTGCCGTGGACAAGAAAGAAAAGGAAGATGGAAACAGAGAAACAAAAGAGTGATTCATTATTTAATATTTGTTAGTGAGATACAAAAAAATAGGAGGTATTTATATCCAGCAGGTTATAACAAAGTCTGTTAGGAGTTTGTTATAACTAACAGCTGTACACAGGCCATATACTCTAACATAACCCCCCATAAACTTAGGGTGGATGAACAAGTAATGTGTTGTTAACTACTCTAAGTTTATCCTTAAGAACTAGAAACTTGGATGGAGGTAAGGCTTTGGTGAGAATGTCTGCTATCTGATCTTCAAAAGGAATATGCAATATAGTGAGAAGCTTGTCCTGAACCATATCCCGAACAAAGAAGATATCTAGCTCCATATGCTTGGTTCTAGAGTGAAGTACAGGATTATGACATAAGTTGACTGTGCTGAGGTTATCACAGTAAACATGAGGCTTAGTGAATGGAATTTTAAGTTCAGTTAGAAGAGATTGCAGCCACATAATTTCCTGTGTAGTGACTGCCAGGCTTCTATATTCTGCTTCAGTGCTAGATCTGGAGACAACAGGTTGTTTCTTTGCACACCAGGAGATCAAATTTGGCCCAAGAAAGACACACATTCCAGATGTGGATTTTCAATCATCAGGGTCTGATGCCCAGTCTGCATCGCAGTACCCTGTGATTTCAAGAGGTTGAGATGGGTTGGCCTTCTGAAGTAGTAAACCATGACTTATAGTGCCTTTAAGGTACCTTAAAATTCTCTTAACTGCCTGCCAATGATGAGTCTGAGGAGCTGATAGGAACTGGCATGCTTTGTTTACAGCAAAGCTGATATCAGGGCGGGTAATTGTAACATACTGTAAAGCTCCTACAGTAGATCTATACAGGGTAGGATCTTCAAGGATATCTGACCCTTCCTTTGTTAACTTTGCTGAGGAAACCATTGGGGTGGAAATTCCATTGGCAGATGTCATACTTGCTTTTTCTAGGAGTTCTGAGATGTATTTGGACTGAGATAACACAACAGAACCATCTTGTAGTGGAGTGACTTGAATACCTAGAAAATATTCTAAGTTCCCAAGTTGTTTTAGTGCAAATTCTTGATTCAATTGAGTGATAAGGCTTTGAATCACAGTAGGGGAGTCACCAGTAACAATGATATCATCTACATATATAAGCACATACGTTTTATGAGATACATGATGTCTAAAAAACAGAGAAGAATCACACTTGCTTGAGCAAAATCCAAATTTGATGAGAGCTGCTTTAAGCCTTTCAAACCAGGCCCTAGGGGCCTGTTTAAGCCCATATAGAGCCTTGTGAAGTTTACAGACTAAACTCTTGTCTGATGATTCAAACCCTGGAGGTTGAATCATATAGACCTCTTCTTCAAGAATTCCATTTAAAAATGCGTTGTTAACATCTATTTGTTGAATGGACCAACTCTGTGTGAGAGCAACAGTGAGGATAGTTCTGACAGTAATGGGTTTTACAACAGGAGAGAAGGTTTCATCAAAGTCAAGACCTGGTCGTTGATGAAATCCCTTAGCTACTAAGCGAGCTTTAAAACGATTAAGGGAACCATCTGCATTTTTCTTGACCTTGTAGACCCATTTACACCCGATTGCTTGTCTATTGGGTGGTAACTGCACAAGGGTCCAGGTTTGATTCTTAAGGAGAGCTGTATGTTCTTCTTTCATAGCCTGCACCCAGTTTGGATCAGTTAAGGCTTGTTTAATAGTAGTGGGTTCAGTATAGGTGAGGAGTATTCTAGGATGAGTTTTTGGTTTAACAATGCCATTCTTGGCACGAGTGCACATGCTGTGAGTATTGTGAGGATTAATACAAGGAGCTGTATGAGGTAGTAATGAAGGAATAGCTGAGGGAACTTCAGACGGTAAAGAGACAGATTGGGCAATTGACTGTAATGATTGAGATGGTAGATTAGAAGAAGGCTGAGCAAGAGGTGAAGGGGCAGAACCGTGTGATTGATGATGAGAGGACAAAGGCCTGGATAAAATGGGTGAGTAAGCATCCAGATGAGAAGTGGATATGGTTGGAATCGAGGCAGGTATAGAGGCACTTGGAGATGGTGTGGTAGACTGAGAAAACAGGCTAGGATAGGGAAATCTATCCT
Source organism: Clitoria ternatea (assembly GCA_037962975.1). Lineage (NCBI taxonomy): Eukaryota > Viridiplantae > Streptophyta > Magnoliopsida > Fabales > Fabaceae > Clitoria > Clitoria ternatea. The sequence continues at coordinate 169,944,861 of CM075671.1, forward strand.
CGTGAAACACTACATCTTTTGAAATGAAAATTCGACCATCAGCTGCGAGACATTTATAGCCCTTATGAGACGGGGAATACCCAAGGAATATGCATTCCTTAGAGTGAAAATCAAATTTGTGTGGGTTATAAGGTCTAAGGAACGGAAAGCAAGCGCAACCAAAGACCTTGAGGAATTGATAATCTGGTAACTTACCAGACAACTTGAAATAAGGTGACTGATTCTGCAGAACAGGTATGGGTAGCCTATTAATGAGATAGGCAGCAGTAGTGAAGGCAGAATCCCAGTATTCAAAAGGAAGTTGAGCTTGGGCCAGCAAGGTAAGGCCAGTTTCAACAATATGACGATGCTTACGTTCCACTGTACCATTTTGGTGATGTGTATGTGAGCAGGTCACGCGATGAACAATCCCCAAGTCCGTGAAATAGGAGGCTAAGACACGGAATTCACCTCCCCAGTCAGTCTGAACAGACTTGATTTTGCTATTAAGTTGTAGTTCCACCAAGTTTTTAAACTGACTAAAGGTCTGAAAGGTATCAGACTTGGAACGAAGAGGAAACACCCAAGTATATCGAGTGTATGCATCCACACAGGTTAGTAAGTACTTAAAGCCTGCAGCAGTTTCAACAGGAGCAGGGCCCCAGAGATCACTAAAAATAAGCTCCAAAGGGGCTGTGTAAGTGTGTGAAGATGAGGGCGCATGAAGACGATGTACTTTGCCAAGACAGCATGCAACACAGTTTGAGTCATCAGAAACTTTATTAGGTACTGCAATATTACAAGATTGTAAGGCATGACGAAGGGCCTCATGATGAGGATGACCTAAACGACAATGCCATCTATTGTATGCTGAAGAACTAGTACAATAAGTCTTTGAATCAGAAACTGTAGGGACATCTGTGAAATTATTAACAGTTGAAAGAATAGAACGAGTGCACCCGGACGAAGGAGGGATGAGCTCAAATCGATAGAGGCCTTGTGCATCAACGCTGCCATGTAGAAGAACTTCAGAATTGTCCTGTGATTTGACAACACAATATGTGGGGTGAAATTCAAAATACACCTTGTTATCACGAGCAAATTGACTTACACTAACAAGGTTCTTAGTAACATTAGGTACAAGAAGGAGATTTTTCAAATGCAGAGACCGATGATGTGAGAAAGGAGAGGAGAATGTACGTGTGCCAGTAGAGACAATGGACAAACCTTGACCATTTCCCATTAGGACCTGTTCATTTCCTTGTGTTGGAGTTGCATCAACCAAGTTGTGAGCATCATTAGTGACATGATTTGTGGCTCCCGAGTCTGGATACCATGCTTGAGAGGTCGAAGGTAACGCAGATGCCATGAGAAATGCTTGGGCTGGAGTGGAGGTTGATGGAGGTGCTTGTGGCCTATTGTAGATAGCATTTGAAGTTGAGTGAATTGGTTGGGAGTATGCAGGGTGCAGGAGATAAGGTGACATAGGTGAAATCGGTGGGAGAGATGATGTAGAGTAGTATATGGAAGAAGGAAAGGAGTGGTGAGGAGATACACCAGGTGTTTGATAAAAGGATTGAGAGGGATGACCAGGGTGAGTGTTGGAGTACGAGTTAGGGATTTCTTGAGCGCGATGGTAACACACTGATGCCTCATGCCCAAACTTATGGCAGATCTGACATTGAATATTTGATCGTCCTCCAAAGCGACCTCCACGGCCTCTGGAGCGACCAAAACGGCTTCCTCTAGGGCGAAAATCACCACGAAAATCTGATCGAAGATTACCATTGTCTCGCCCTGTCTGTTGATGTGCATGAAAACCTGATGAATATGATTCTTGATACGGTTGTTCCTGCATTGGCGTTGGCACAATCTGAGCTACATTTACGGACATGGTTGCGGTTTCAAGAATTCGTTTCTTGGCTTTTTCCAAGCGAACTTCATGTGCTAGTAACAGCGCTTCAATTTCAGCAATAGAATGATGATCTGATCGCATTTGAATCACTGCAATTAGTGGATGATAATCCTCCGGTAAGCCATCAAGAATGGCTTCAAGATGATCACGATGTGATATTGGTTCTCCGATAGATGATAGTGTATTCACTATGGCTTTTATCTTCTGTAGAAACTCTGAAATAGGTTGATTTCCCTTGCTTGATGTTTTTAGTTCAGACCTGAGTTGACTAGCCTGAGCCTTGCTCTGTGCTTCGAAGAAGTTATGAAGTTCATCCCATACTTGCCAGGAGTGGACACAGGTCATCACACGGGGAAGCAGCGACTCGGAAAGTGAGGAAAGAAGCCAGGTGAATAGCAGCGAGTCTTGCTGCTCCCATTCAGTGAAGGCTGGATTGACATTTCCTGATTCACGATCTGCTGATGAAACAAATTTCGCTGGAATTGTTGGATTCACAACAAATCGATGCAGCTTGTGCCCTCGAATAACTCCTTCTACCTGCTGTTTCCACAGATAAAAGTTCTTCTCCGTTAGCTTGATTGTGAGCGTGTGTGAGAACGTATTTGCTATCTTTGGTGAAGACACCTCCGAATGGTTTGTTGAGGAAGACATGGCTTATGGATCGTAGTGCTCTTGATACCATTTCAGAAAAAGAAAGAAAAGGAAGATGGAAACAGAGAAACAAAAGAGTGATTCATTATTTAATATTTGTTAGTGAGATACAAAAAAATAGGAGGTATTTATATCCAGCAGGTTATAACAAAGTCTGTTAGGAGTTTGTTATAACTAACAGCTGTACACAGGCCATATACTCTAACAGTGGGCAGGCTTATTTACTTATCCCACACTAGGGCAGACATTACTTTTGCTGTGAGTCTTGCTAGCCAATTTTTATGCACCAACCAAAGGAAGCACATTTACAAGCTGCCCTTAGAATTGTTCAGTATTTAAAGGGGACTCTAGGAAGAGGGATTTTGTTCAAACAAAACAAGAGTGTAAGTCTTGAAGCATATACGGATGCAGATTATGCTGGGTCAGTTGTGGACAGGAGATCAACTACTAGATACTGCACCTTACTTCGTGGAAACCTAATGACTTGGAAGAGCAAAAAACAGAGTGTAGTAATTGAGTGCTGAAGCAGAATTTCGAGCAATGGCCGAAGGAATATGTGAACTTCTATGGCTGAAGATTATATTGGATGACTTGAAGATAAGGTGGGATGGACCTATGAGGTTATATTGTTTGTGACAATAAATCTGCAATTATTATAGCCCACGACCCGGTGCAGCATGATAGAACTAAACATATTGAGGTGGATAAACATTGTATCAAGGAAAAGGTAGAGAATGGCTTGATTTGAAGCCCATACTTGTCCACTCAGAGTCAACTTGCAGACATACTGCCCAAAGGGCTGAACTGCATTAACTTCGAAAGAATTATATCCAAGCTGCGAATGGGAACACTTACTCACCAGCTTGAGGGGGAGTGTCAAAACCGTGTTGCTCATTGTGTATTTTAGGAAGTTTTATATTCTCACAACTGTATCTTGCTATTAATACTAGGTGTATGTATTTAGAAACAACCCTATAATCTCAGGGATTTGTCTCCCTAGAATTAGCTGTCCATATTTCCTAAAATAGCCAGCAGATTCATGTATATATGGGTCTAATGACCTCGTAATTTAAATATATAAAAAAAGGAGAATCTTATTCCTTCTAAATCTGAGAAAAACCATGTTGATGACTTTCCAAATTTGTAAGTTAAACTCAACTGTCATCGAACTGGTTCCTGCTAATTCTTCTTGAACCAGTAGGACTAGTTAGCAGGAATTTCAAAATGTTAAAGAGCTACCTGATTCACACCATCAATGTTAGCTAGTCTTGCTTTTGTAGATGGTCTCGTCAAGGCAATTTTCCTGATTGTTTGATCACCACACAGAGCATATCTACAAAGAAGGTATAATAATAGCTTTAGGAAAAAAACTATTGATAAAAAAAACTGCAAGTAAGAATTGGTTGCCTTCAAAATGTTAAAAAAGAAAAGAAAACCATACGGAGCTGTTCCAACACTTCTTGCAAGCTTTAATCTTTCTTCTAACAGCTTTTGGTAGAGCTGTCCCTCAGCCTGAGTAGAGAAGTACACCACAAAGTTTGGAAATAACAGATACAAAATATATTAGGAAAATAAACACGTGGCTAATGTTTCTTATAAACAAATCATATTGAGAAGAAGACTTCTATTTTTCTTTTTTCTTTTGCATAAATGACTGTTACTTATCTTACATCTACAGATTGTCAGCTAGTTTTCCAAGAAGTTTCATCGAGGATAAAAGAAAAGAAAAGAAAAGAAAAGAAAAGAGAGAAAAAGAGTTGAATAAACATAAGACAACTCAATAACCAACCTGTGAAAACCCCTCTGATTCTGAAGTGGCTGAAGTTTTGAGTTCTTGTGTGCTTCCATAATCCTCTTCTCCCAGCATTTCAGCAGTCAACAACAATACCAAGGTAGGTTGATGATCTGGTGTAAAAGAGGCCAAAAATTGCTCTCCTTTTGAACTAACACTGATTCAAGGAAGAACAAAGTCAATGTCTAACAATTGTAGCTTCAGTTATGAAACACATTAAAACACCAAGAAATTAAATAGGCGCATAATAGACAGTTTTCGAAGTTAGATAAAACATAAAACAAATCCATTACTACATTTTACATATGTTAAAAGAGAGGAAACTGAGAGAGCATGATATGAATTCCGTGTGCTGTGATCACAACAAAACTTTTAAATTTATAGAGAATTTTACATAATTACAGAATATACAATTTCCTAATTTAAGACTAATTACATAAAGATGGAATCAATCTAATTAATCCTAATATGTATGGTTACTATATTTTCGTAACTCTAACACTCTCCCTTAGCAATCCCATTCTGTTGGGGGGTATGTGGCTAGGAGATTTTGATGCAACACACCATGAGATGTCATAAAACTTTGAAATTGTGTGTATTATCACCTTGCAAAGTGCGAATAGGAACACCAAATTGATTTTTTATTTCATGAAAAAAAGAATGAAATATAGAAAATAATTTGGACAATCTTTCATGAGATATGACCAAGTACAATGGAAAAAATCGTCTATAAAAGTAACAAAATATTTGAACCCTAATGTAGAGTAAATATGACTTAGACCCAAACATCTAAATGAACTAAAGCAAAAGAGGAAGAAGCCCGACTAACACTGCGACTAGAAAATGAGGTACGAGCATGCTTACCTAATTGACACGACTCGTAAGATAAAGACTCTAACTTAGAAAGGCTAGGAACCAACAACTTTAATGTATCAAGACCTAGATGTTTTAACTGAGCATGAACTAAAAGAGGAGATGTCGCCGATCCAACAAGAGAAGGCCTGTTGAGTTGATAGAGGCCGTGAGACTCACATCCAAATACAAGCGTCCGCCCTACGCTCCGGTTTTGCAAAGAAACTAATTCTTTAGTAGAAGAAATTACGCAATCAAAAGATCGTGTAAGCTAGCTGATGGACAATAAATTAAAAGGACCACCAGGGACATACAAGACATTATGAATAGAAAAAGAAGGAAGAGGATGGACATTACCAACACCTCATGACTGTGTTTGAGAATCATTTGTCATAGTGACACTACGTAAAGTAACCAAAAGTAGAAAAAGAAAAGGGATTTATTACCAGTGATATAATCGGTGGCCATAAAATTAAGGACCTAAGGACCCAAGGAATCACCAGTGTGTGCAACAACAACAGTGAAACCTGAAACTGACAATCTTCATACCACTTCAGGAAGTCATTGTAGGAAGGCGATGAAGTTAGATCCGGAAGCAAAGACGAAGTAGAAGCTGAAAAGTAGTACTTATCAGCCAATTGCTCGGAAGAGAGAAGTGCACCATGAGAACATAACAAACAGTAACCAAAAACAAACCAAACATGTCCAGTTTCACAAAGTAAGGACAGATCCTAGACCTCCTCAGAATGAACAGTTCAGGCCTCAAAGGATTGGCCGGAACAAAGCAGGCACGCGCGCCACTTGCGGCTACTAGTGCGGCGAGGAGAGATAAAACCATAGCAACAAATGGAGCGCGTGGGTAGCCGGTTGGACTCAAGCTGCCAGGGATGGGCCAATGTAGGCCAAGTGCTTCCAATCCAATAGTTGTTTGCCAGAAAAGTTATCGGAGAATAGTTGCCAGTGTGAATAGGGACTGCCCGTATGGGCATGTCACAGCTCCAATGATGGCGAGACCGACAGGAAACGACCAATGTATGTGAGACGAGCCTGACGATGTGTTCACTGGTTTGAATGAAGCTGGGTGGGGCGGTGGCTTACAAAACCTTCTACGAACAAAACACCGAAATTGGAACTGGAAACACAGTTTCAGACACAAAATGATTGGAGGAGGACTAACGAAAGAGGTTTGAAAATTGGAAAGGACTTGGGTTTCAAAAAAAAAATTACACAATGAGTTGTGGATCCACCAGAGTCATAGAAAAGAACGCCTCTCATTAGGCTCTAGATACCATGTTAAAAGAGAGAAAACCGAGAGAGCATGATATGAATTCCGTATGTTGTGATCACTTTGGAACTTTTACATTTATAGAGAATTATACATAATTATAGAATATACAATTTTCTAATTTAAGACTAATTACATAAAGGTGGAATCACTCTAATTAATTCTAATATGTATTGTTAGAATATTGTAAATATAGAAATATGTAATTAGGATTGATTGTATATGATTGTATTTTGATCCTGTATTTATTACATTGCTATTATAAAAAGGCTACTCCGATGTGTATTCAAACACACGGAATTCATCCAATGTCTCTTGGTTTCCTTGTTTTCAACATGGTATCTAGAGCCTAACGAGAGGCAACCCTAATCCGTGTTTTACCCAGTGGGCCCACTGCTCACCGGTGAATTTTTTTTTTCGAAACCTGTGTTTCATCTCCAGGTTTTCGATAATTTTTTTTCGGTCGTGTATTTCCCTCCGACTGTATTTTTTTTTCTCCAGTGAACAGTACCGCGTACACTGTAGCTACCTTTTTCCGGCGACTTTTCCGACCGACCACCACCAGATCAGGACCGTAGTCTCCCGATCGGCCGAACACCGAAACCCCGGCTCGATTGGCCGCCGCACCCGCCCCCACGCGCGGCTTCTCTGTCCGTCAGTTTCTCTCTTCTGGCTGCGCAACCACCAGCACTTAGCGGCGCGTGGCTGCTCTGTTCAGCTTCCGCCTTGGCCCGTTGTGATCGCCTCCCTGTGTAGCTACTGTTTCTGCCACTGGTTGCTTGATTCGGAGATCATTTGACGCTGTTACAGTTCGTTTTGCACTTTCTCTCTCCTCTATTACTGTTCATTTTCTCTCTCCTAATGGTTGCTGCTGTTGTTACTAGTCCTATCGCTGTCCTTAACACTCTAAATGCTGAAAAATTCGACGAAACCAACTATGGGACATGGGCTTTAGATGTCAAACTTTGGTTTAAGGGACATGGTTATCTTGACCATCTTACAACCAAAGAAGACTCTATTCCTGCTGCTGATCGTCTTAAATAGGGTACTCTCGATGCTCAACTTTGTAGCATTTTGAAATCCACCTTGTCTCCTACTTAGAAACAAATTTTTCACCCTTATGACACCTGTGAATCTCTTTGGGCGCAAGCCAAACTCCTTTATACAAATGATACTCAACGGTTATATGGGGTTTGTGAGACTCTTATGCAGCTACTTACTCCTCAGCAGATTACTGGTCCTATCTCTGATTATCTGGGCAAGGTTAGTGGTGTTCTTAATGATTTGAATGAAGTTCTTCCCTTGGCTAACAATCCATCCACAGATCTTGAGAACCGTTGCAAGCTCCTTATGGTGTTAGCATTACACGGTCTCCCTCCTGAGTATGAGGTTGTTCATGAGCAAATTCTTGGCTCTCCTGTGGTCCCTACCATGGATTCTACTTGGTCCACTCTCATTCGTGCCAAGGCCAAGTCTCTCGCACCTGTACTTGCTTCGTCGGTGCCTATTCCTGTTGAGGTTGACACTTTTGCTTTGATTGCTCAGGACCGCACCAACAATCGTTGTTTTGGCAAACCTCGCCGAAAATGTAAGCACTGCCATAAGCTTGGACATACTATTGACCGTTGTTTCCTATAACATGGTCGCCCCCCACGAATGGAAAATGTTGTGCAAGTCCCTGCCAGAGTATCTAAGCCACAAACCACCACCCCTTCGTCTGGACCGCCAGCTGTGCTCACACCTACTTACGATGACTATCTTCGGTGGTTAGAGGAGTCTAAAATTTCAGGTTCCACGGCTTCTTTAGTGCAAACGGGTAATTCTTTTGTTGGTGTCTCTCATTCTCTTGTTCCTTGGGTCCTTGACTTTGGGGCCACCGATCATATCACTGGTAACAAGTCCTTATTCTCTACGTTTTCTAGTTCTAATTGTTTACCTTCTATTACTATGGCCAATGGGTCCCAAACTCTATCTCACGGGCTTAGCACTGTTCATCCCCTTCCTTCTTTATCTGTTGACAATGTTCTTTATGTGCCTGGGTCTCCTTCTAATTTATTATCCACTAGTCGTTTGACTCACTCTCTTGATTGCATTGTCTCCTTTACTAAAAATTCTGTTTTCATCCAGGACCGGAGTTCGGGAGGGATGATTGGCACCGGATGTGAGTCACATGGGATATATCAACTTCAACCTTCTACACACGTTGGGTCAGCGGTTGATTCCAGTCTCCTCCATGCTCGGTTGGGTCACCCAAGTCTTCATAAATGGCAAATAATGGTGCCTACCCTTTCAAAGTTGTCTACATTATCTTGTGAGTCGTGTCAATTAGGTAAACATAGTCGTACTTCTTTTAATAATCGAGTCTTAGGTCGAGTTGCGTCTCCCTTTAGCTTAGTTCATTCTGATATTTAGGGTCCGTGTCGTACAGTGTCTAATTTGGGCTATCAATATTTTGTTACTTTTATTGATGATTACTCTAGGTGTACCTGGTTATTTTTCATGAAAAATCGTTCTGAGTTATTTTCAATCTTTCAAAATTTTTGCAATGAAATCAAAACTCGGTTTGGTGTTCCTATCCATATCTTGCGTAGTGATAATGCCCGTGAATATTTCTCTAGTGCATTTCAAAATTTTATGGCATCCCATGGGATTTTACATCAAACATCTTGTGCTCATACTCCTCACAGAATGGAATTGCCGAAAGAAAAAATTAACATCTTGTCGAAACCACCCGTACACTTCTTTTACATGGTAATGTTCCTCATCGGTTTTGGAGGGATGCTATCCTTACAGTTTGTTATTTAATTGATCGCATGCCCTCCTCCGTTCTTGATAATCAGGTGGCTCACTCCATCTTGTTTCCTCATCAGTCTTTATATTCTTTACCTCCTCGTGTTTTTGGTTCTACTTGTTTTGTCCACAACCATGGCACGGGCAATGATAAACTCTCTGCCCGGGCTACTAAGTATGTGCTTCTTGGTTATACTCGATCTCAGAAAGGTTACAAATGTTACTCTCCTAGTCTACATCGTTACTTTGTTTCGGCTGATGTTACCTTTTTTGAGTCTACTCCATATTTTTGGGCTGATGTTGACAACCGTGTGTCTAGTCCTACTTCTGGTCCTGTTTCTGTTTCTCCCATGCAGGTTATATATCAGTCTCCGGTGGTCGCTGATATCCCGACCAAGCCACCTCGTCCTCTTCAGGTATATCAACACCGGCCCCGTCCTGCTCTGGAGGTTCTAGCTAATGAAGTCCCCTTTGACTCACCTTTGGAGCCAACTCCTCCCTCTCCTCCAGCTCCGCCCACTGATAGTAGTTTTCCTATTGCCATCCGTAAAGGTATTCGTTCCACTCGTAATCCTTCTCCTCATTATGTTGCCTTGTCTTATCATCGTCTGTCACCTTCCCATTATATTGGTGTGTCTTCTTTGTCTTCTGTTGCCATTCCTAAAAATGCAGGTGAAGCTTTGTCCCATCCTGGATGGCGACAAGCCATGGTTGACGAAATGAGTGCACTACAAAGCAGTAGAAATTAGGATCTTGTTCCTCTTCCCTCCGGTAAGACAGTGGTCGGATGAAGGTGGGTCTACACAATCAAAATTGGTCCAGATGGTTCTGTTGATCGTTTGAAAGATCGTTTGGTGGCAAAAGGCTATACTCAGATTTTTAGCCTTGATTATGGTGATACTTTCTCCCCGGTGGCTAAGATGGCTTCTGTACGCCTATTCCTCTCCATTGCTGTCATTAGTCATTGGCCTCTTTTTCAGTTGGACATCAAGAATGCCTTCCTCCATGCTGATTTTACAGACCAAGTATATATGGAGCAACCACCTGGTTTTATTGCTCAGGGGGAGTGTTCAAGATTGGTTTGTCGGCTTCGAAAGTCCCTGTATGGTCTTACACAATCCACAAGAGCATGGTTTGGCAGATTCAGTACTGTCGTAAAAGAATTTGGCATGACTCGGAGTGAGGCGGATCATTCTGTTTTTTTATCGCCATTCTACCTCTGAGTGTATTTACTTGGTTGTGTATGTTGATGACATTGTCATCGCACGGAGGGATCACACTGGCATTGTTCTCTTAAAACAACACTTACATCATCACTTCCAGACAAAAGATCTTGGAAGGCTTCGTTACTTCTTAGGAATAGAGGTGGCACAATCTAGTTCAGGTGTTGTGATTTCTCAAAGAAAGTATGCGTTGGATATTTTAGAGGAGACCGGCTTGATGGGGACCAAACAGGTAGATACTCCCATGGATCCTAATACTAAGCTTATGCCAAAACAAGGGGAGCCTCTCTCAGATCCAGAAAGATATAGAAGACTAGTTGAAAAGTTGAATTACCTTAGTGTCACACGTCTTGACATTTCCTTTGCAATCAGTGTAGTAAGTCAATTTCTCAACTCCCCTTGTGAAGGCCATTGGGATACAGTCATCCGCATCTTAAAATATATCAAAGGGGCACCAAGTAAAGGACCCTTGTATGAAGACAAAGTTCATACTCGAATAACTGGATACTCAGATGCTGACTGGGCAGGATCTCCTATTGATAGGAGGTCTACAACGGGGTATTGTGTCTTCCTTGGGGATAACTTGATTTCTTGGAAGAGTAAAAAGCAAAGTGTTGTAGCACGGTCAAGTGCAGAAGCAGAGTAACGAGCCATGGCTTTGGCCACATGTGAGCTCATATGACTCAAACACTTGCTTGAAGAACTAAATTTGGGGAAACTACATCTATGACTCTCATTTGTGACAATCAAGCTGCGTTGCACATTTCTTCTAATTCGGTGTTTCATGACCAAACACATTGAAGTCGACTGCAACTTCATAAGAGAGAAGATTGTATCAGGGGACATTGTTACGAAATTTGTAAATTCCAATGACCAATTGGCAGATGTTCTCACAAAGTCTCTTTGAGGTCCTCGCATTAAATACATATGTGACAAAGGTTGGTGCATATGATTTATATGCTCCAGCTTGAGGGGCAGTGTTAGAATATTGTAAATAGGATTGATTGTATATGATTGTATTTTGATCCTGTATTTATTACATTGTTATTATAAAAAGGCTACTCCGATGTGTGTTCAAACACACGGAATTCATCCAATGTCTCTTGGTTTCCTTGTTTTCAACATGTATGATTACTATATTTTCATAACTCTTACAACATAATAACTTGAAGAAGTTACCTCACAGTTTTGTACACATCAGTAACAATCTCCTTCAAATAACCTGTAGAACATTAGGGATCAATTGTAAATTGCATCTAACTATTTCTGCTAATTGCATTTGTAGTATATAATAAAAGATTGTATCATTTATAGAATATGTTTAAAATCTCACATTGACTAATGATATGATTAACTAAAAGTATATAAGGTGAGGTCAATCTTCATCCTATGAACTAATTTTTAGGATTGAGTTAGGTCCAACGCCCAAATTTAAGATGGTATCAAAGTCTATCCTATATCTGTTATTGGGCACCCATATTTGTCCATGCTCCATTCTGAACAGGGTCACCCGTATTTGCCACACTTCATTCCTGAATATGAGGGGGTGTGTTAATAAGTCTCACGTGCCATCCGTATTTGTCCATGCTTCATTCCTGAGAGTGTGGTGTGTTTAAAGTCCTACATTGACTAGTGACATGGTCAATTAAAAGTGTTGAAAATAAGGAACCCAAGAGACCTTGAATGAATTCTGTGTCTTTTGGATCACAGCGGAGCTATTGTATTTATAGGAAATTATGTACATGATTACAGATAAGATAATACAAATATCTACAAGTTAAAAACAAACTAATCTAATATAATTAATTAGAGATAACTTTATCTTTAATTTTAACACACCCCCTCAAGCTAGAGCAGATAAATCATATGCACCAAGCTTGTTACATATCAATGTTATCAATGGCGGATGGCGGTTCATGGCGGTGAGCCAAAAAAATGCCATAAAGGTTATGGCGGATGCCATGGCGGGTTATGGCGGATGCCATGACAGTCATGATAAAAACTCTATTATATGTAGAAATATCATTAAAAAACACTGCAGAATGAAAAACTAAGCAAAACTAACATAATAACTCAACTAAAATTATACCATAACAATGTAAAACATCACATAACTAATTAATGAAAGGTTCAAAACAATAATCATCAACAGCTACAACTAAAATGTTTAAAACAAACAAGGTATAGACTAAATAGAAACTAATCTTCCTCTCCAACCCCAACATAGTCATTATCTTCATTCCCATTGTCATCTTCAAAGAGAAATCCCTCATCATCCTCATCTTCTGAATCCTCCAACCCCAACTCAGTTTCATTTTCCTCTTCACTCTCACTATCTTCCTCAAATTCAGGTTCTTCTTCAATTAATATCCCTTTTCCCTTGGATGATGAAGCCACCTTCTTCTTCTTGTTAGACCTGATAGCAATGGCAGCACTTGAAGATTCTGTCTCTTAGTTTTTTGCCTGGTATATACCCTTGGCTCTCCAACTCCCGAAGCTGCATAAACAGTTCACCAATTCAATGCATTATCATCCTCAAAGACCAAATCAGCAGCACCATCATTGTTGTCATAATCCATTTCCCCAACAAGCCATTCATTGCACTCGTCTATGTCATTGAGTGAGATTGGATCAATTTCATCTCTAATGTTGTATCTCTTTGCAAGAGTTTGGTTGTATTTGACATAAACCAAGTCATGCAACTTCTTGTGATCCAACCTATTTCTTTTCTTTGAATGGATCTACATATCAAAATTATTATAATTAGTAAACTTTTAAAGTTTAAAGATAGATGAGATAAAGAGTTTGAGACAATTACTTGCTCAAACACACTCCAATTGCGCTCACACCAAGATGCGTCGCAAGTCAAACTAAGTATCTTGATGGCAAGTTGTTGCAAGTTTGGTGTCGTATGTCCATACATCCGCCACCATTGAGCTACAAAATCAGTATTTGGAGGAGATTTAGAAGTGAAAATTTAAATATAATTTACTAGAAAAGTAAATTAGTAATTAGATTCTCACCAGGAGCAATGGTTTTCCTTTGTTTCCGTGCAAACTCGCATCCAAACAAACCACTACCGTCCTTATAAATTGGAAGCTCAGTGAGGATCTTCTGTTACACATCTGGACTTGGCACCAACCTCTTGATACAATCATACAACCCGATTGTAACCTCTAAATCATATTCAATTCTTGGGTTGGAATAATAAAACTCCGGATTCAGATAATGACCAGCCGCATGCAATGGTTGGTGAAGTTGGCAACTCCATCTACGATCAATGATTTGAAATACATCCTTGTATTTGCTTTCATCATTGTTAAAGGCTTTCATGATGGCCTCCTTTCCCTTATCCATTGCTTCATAGATGTAGCCCATGGCTGGTTTCCTTTCCCCATCCACAAGTCGAAGTACTCGAACAAGAGGTGCCATAACTTTAAGGGTAAAGACCACATTCTTCCAAAAATTAGGCATTAGAACAACCTGTGTTGCTTGCTTCCCCTTGGCTTCCTTAACTTGTTTTTCATCCATTCATCAAAGGTAAACATCTTCCTCAAGTTCTCTTTTTGTTGATGAAGCCTTTCTAATGAAAGAAAGGAGGTGGCAAATCTAGTGACTGCATGTCTCACTAACTCCTTCCCTTCAGTGAAACGCCTCAATAAACTAAGGGTACTAGAATGGGCATAGATAAAACCAACAACAGCTATCCCCCTCTGAATTGTCTTCTTGACCAATGGAAGCTTTCCAATATCTTCAAGCATCAAATCTATGCAGTGTGCAGCGCAAGGGGTCCAATAAAGGTGTGGCCTCTTCTCTTGTAACTTCTTCCCAGTTGAAACATAGTTTGAACCATTGTCTGTGATTATTTGCACAACCTTGTTCTCTCCAATCTCCTCCACTATAGAGTCAAGCAACTCAAACAGTTTGTCACCGGTCTTCACAAATGGTGATCCATTAACAGACTTCATAAACATAGTCCCAGCAGGTGAATTAACCAAAAAATTAATCAAACAGCGCTGCTTCCTATCAGTCCATGCATCGGACATTATAGAACAACCGTGCTTTGCCAATTGCTCCTTGTGGTCTTTTAAAAGATTATTGGTGTGCTCCAACTCTTTGTTTAACAATTTAACTCGCATGTCATGGTAACTAGGAGCTTTCAAATTTTTTCCATAGGCACCAATGGCATCAAGCATGTCTTGGAAGGCTGAAGATTTGATTAGGTTGAATGACAACCCGGATGTGTACCAAAATCGGGCTATCATTTGGTGAACCCTTTCCTTTGCCTCCTTGTCACAATGATCTCGGATGCTAGCTTGCCTTAACCTCTCCTTCTTTCTTCTATCAATGGCAAGTCAGGTTTCCTACAAAACAAGTCCATAGGCCCCTTCTTAGGAATCTTCTTTGAAGCACTAGAAGTGCCTGAAGAAGGGAGCAAATCTTGATTTTCTCCTTCATCCTCCTCACTTTCAGCATATCCCGTGTTTTCAAGATCTAGATCTCTCATTGAAACTTTCAGTAGTTTCACCCCTAGCTTTCTCTTCTGCGTATTTAAGAAGTTCCTCTTTCACTTCCGTTGGACATTTTGTACAAGCCTTAACATTTCCCTTCTTTTTGGTTAGATGTTGCTTGGCTCGGGTAATCCCTCCTTTCATAATCTTCCCACAGAAATTACAAAGAGTGGTGTTGGTGTCCGTTTCCATAAGGGTACGGACATATTTCCGACCGGGATCACTTCTGTTTTTTGAGGATTGTGTTAAAGCAGATTCAATGGCCATCTGGACTGATTGGCTACTACAAGGATTTGATTGTTTCACTAAAATGATAATCAAAAAACAAAAAGTGAAACTCAATTGAAATAAAAAATTGTCAAGAACTGAAAAAATTTATAATGTAGAATTAAACTTAAAACTGAAACTTTGAAAGAACAAAAACATGATACAATTATGCTAGAAATGCTACTGTTCACAAAAGAAAAAAAAACTATGTTGTAATGCTAGAAATGAATGCTTTGTTGTTCACAAAAAATTTACAGTAATGTTAAAATTAATAAACTCAAATAATGAAACTAAAAAAATATTATTTTATGTTGTGTAATGCTGTTCACAAAAAAAAATATAAAATAATGAAACTAGAAATGTTGTTCACAAAAAAAAATATAAAGTATGTTGTGTAATGCTAGAATTTAGAAATAATGGACGGACAGAGAGAAGCAACAAAGAAGAGAAAAGAAACAGAGAAGAGAGAAGAAACAGAGAATGAAACTAAAAAATAATGACCAATAAAATGAAGATTAGAGCAGAGATGGCATGGCAGAACAAAGAAACAGAGGAGAGATGGCATGGCAGCAGAAGAAACAGAGATGGCACAGCATAACAAGGAAAAGAAAACGAACCTACAAACAGAGAGAAGAACAGAGGAGAAAAGGGGACGCCGGAGAAGAAGACCAGTACGCCGAAGATGAACCAGCACGCCGGAGAAGGAGACCCGAGCGCCGGAGAGGGTGGAATCGCGCTGGAGAAGAAGACTCGAGCGCCAGAGAGGAGGAAATCTCATCGGAGAAGAAGACCCGAGCGCTGGAGGGTGCTAAAACGCCTTGGAAACCGCCGGGAACGAATCGGAAATGGAGGGAGAACTGGGAAATGGAAGTGGCTGCTCTGTTTTAGCGCTTTCTTCTTCATTTTCAGCGAGAAATGGGAAACCCGAAAGGTTTGGGCTCCCGAGTCGGAAACCGAGTCGACGGCCCAAAACCTTTTTTTTTTGCTTTTTCTCCAATTTCCGCCATGTCCCGCCAGCGACCGATATTGCGCCTTGCCCATGTCGGCGCCATGAAAAACCGCAACGCCATGACCCTTTCATATTGGCCGTTCAATTTCCGCCACGCCATAGCGCCATGGCGGCGCCATGGCCGATTTTTGACAACACTGTTACCTATATAGTCAATCTGAGGGTGTAACACCCCAATTTTAATATAATGTACCGGGTGAAAGAAAGCCATTAAAATAATAATTCAGAAGTGGAAATTGTTCACTAATTACCCTTAACTTAATTAATTAAAAGGTGTGCTGATTGAAAAGGTGATTAGCTTTAGTGGATGCTGATGGGACTGGGTGACGTGAGCAGACTGCTCCTCACGTTTTCCCACCCCACCATTCCTTTCCCTCATGCATGCGTTTATAATTGGTTGATGGCTTTCCTTGCCATTCATTCTTCAGAATTTCCCTGCGAGTTCTTCTTCTTCTTCCTCCTTCTCTTTCTCTCTTGTTTTCCTTCTTCTCTTCTCCTTCTCTGCTCTCTGTTTCCACTCCCTGTTTCGGAGGCCACGTTGACGGTGCTGCAGAGGAGTCAGAGCTCCCTCATACGAGTAAAGGACGAGCGTCGAAGCAGAAGCAGAAGCAGCCCTGCACCACTCGTGGAAGGCAGCAGTGTTCCAGTGAAGGTTAAACGAGTGAAAGTGTTGAGTGAAGCAGCGAGGAAAAAGGACCAGCGCCCAAGCAGAAGAGTCTCTCGGAGTCTCGTAGTTGGTAGGGGGAGTACCTTACATGTTAAATGCATGGGTTATGAACGGGTTTCGGGTGTTGATAATTGTGGTTCTGCATTCTGTTTGTATGATGTGCCTGCATGTGGAGTACCCGAGTGTAGGATAAGTGAGAGTGAGTGTTGCATGTTATCATTGCCCTTGAAGATGCATGCGTTGATTAAGTCCTGACACTATTGTATACCGATTGCATGTTATGTTGTGTTGATTGGAATACTTATTTGAATCTGTTGATCTTTATATGGATACATGCGTTGATTAAGTCCTGATACTGTTGTATACCGAGTGCATGTGATGCTTGAGTTGATAAGAATACTTATAGAATCTTGATATTGATTGACACCGATTGCATTGGACCTTTATGTTGCTATATCCACCTAATGGAGCTATGATGATGATTGCATGGAAGTATGTGTGTGTTAGATTAATATGTGGAGTTCTGAAAATGGGTATTACCGACTGCATGCGAAGTATGTATGGCTGAGTGAAAGATCGTGTGCATGAACTCTATGTTGTGTGATGAATCCGCGTGTGGCGCATGGGATGCGTTGTGCTGGGAGCACGTAGTGTAGGACACTACCATCGGTTATAAAGTGTGGGACGCTGTAAAATCCTTGAGTGGGACTCAAGGTAGCCCTTGAGTGGGACTCAGGCTGCCTGTGAACACCTCCGTTGGCGCTGAGAGCGTTGGTGTCACCTGTGGGCAAACGGTTGGGTACCTGTAAAACGGCCAAGCAGCTGGGAGCTGAAATGATAGCTGAGAGCTATGTACAAAAGGCTGAGAGCCTACGTTGCAACGTCAGAACCGATTACACACGAATGCGGAACCGAGTGAATAATCTGTGTATATTAACTGTTGATATTGCTGGAATTGATTATGCATGAGATGATGAATGTATATATATATATATATATATCCGTGTGCATATGCTGTTGATGCTGATTGAAACCTGTTCTATGAATGTATGTTATGTTGTTGAAGAGTTGCGTATATATATATAGCCGAATGAGAATTGTGGGTTCTAACTGATAAATGTTCAAAAGATGCATTCTGATTCATGGACCTTAACATCATGTCACTGATTGTTGTATGTTAATGTTATTGAGTTGATGTGTGTAAGGGGGCGAGTGACAACTGGTGGATTCCGATCGGTAAGGATCTTGTGTGTGTGTGTCCTAGTTGATTAGTAATACTCTGACCTTAATCATTGCCACGTGTGATTGTGTGTGCGTATATATATATATAGTTGTATAAATGTGAGACAACCTGAGTCAGTATCTATCATTTAAAATTTAAGATACTCACCCCTACTGTGACAATTTTTCAGTGAACATCTCTCGTAATGAGGATTGGAGGAGGAGCTGAAATGCCGGGTGAAGTGCTGATGCACTATGGAAATTTTATGACTGTGCATGTGCTGTATATAATGTTTTGGGTTAAGCCTTGGCCGGCTCGTGTTTTGCTGTTAGTCTTTTATACAGAGTTGATCCCCTTAGAATGGGAATATGACAATGTGGTTGTAAATTCGTGATATGCACTCCTATATACGTATATATATATGCCTATGTTTATGCTATGTTGCATGTCTATCTTATACTGTGTAATGCCTGGGTAATCTATACATATATATGTGCACTCATATTCCCGAGTGTGTAGGAAATGACATAACTTAACATGAAGAAGCCAATTTATGGCCTAGAGGGTGAGTTTGTGACTCTGTCACCGAGTGGGGGAGGTTCAGACGCTCCGAGTGAGTGAAATCAGATAGCTCCGAGTAGGAATTGACATAGAAGACTGCCCCTAACGATGAGTTGTTAGGATCGAAGTTGAGAGCCTAAATATACGTTCCGAGGGGTCACTACTAGGATTTCTCCCGAGCGTAGGATAATCAACGAACCCCGAGTGAGAATCCGCCGAGTGAAGGTTTTCCCGA
Organism: Clitoria ternatea; assembly: GCA_037962975.1. Taxonomy (NCBI): domain Eukaryota; kingdom Viridiplantae; phylum Streptophyta; class Magnoliopsida; order Fabales; family Fabaceae; genus Clitoria; species Clitoria ternatea. The sequence continues at coordinate 169,963,820 of CM075671.1, forward strand.
CAGGAGAGTGACACCTTAGACTCTAGGGGACCCCATGGTAGTAAACTGTTAGTGACAAAGGAATCTGAGTGAGTCTTAACTTAGTAGAATGTTTAGAGTAGGAAGATTATAGACACCGAGTGAAAACTAAGTGAAATACCCCGAGTGGCAAAAGGACGTGAAGGTTATTCAGAGTAAGGAGTCCTCCTAGATTCTGAGTGAGTGATAGTGGGGACCACTTCCGTATTATTCGCGTATATGTTCTGATATATGAAACTGTAGAATAAGTTGCATTGTCCGAATGGGACTAGTAGGTGCAAGAGCTAAGTCCGAGTGGACTGAGGTTGGATCCTTCCGAGTGAATCAGGCGCTGGAACCCGAGTGCGGAAATGCCGAGTGAAATGAACGAATACCGAGTGAAGCTTTCGCTTGAGCGCGTGCGCGTTGCTATGTGACCTGCCTACGCGATTTCCCCTTCTTCCGCTGTTAGTTTCTTGAATTTCTTTTGTTCTTTTGTTCTTCTTCTCCTCTCATTCTTATACCGTAGTATTCCGGTTTTAATTGTGAAAAAAAAAAATTTCCTCTGTTTTTCTTGTCTATGATTTGTTTAAATTAGGGTGTTACAGAGGGCCCCTTAGAGACTTAGTGAAAACATTCGTCAACTGATCATAAGAATTAACAAAGCTAGTAAATATTTCACCAGACAAAGCTAGTTCCACTGCTTTGTAGTGCACTCATTTCCTCAATCATGGCTTGTCGCCATCTAGGATGAGAAAAAGCTTCACCTGCATTTTTAGGAATGGCAACAGAAGACAAAGAAGATACACCAATATAATAGGAAGGGGACACACGATGATAAGACAAAGCAACATAACGAGGAGAGGGATTATGAGTGGAACGAATACCTTTGCGAGGGCAATAGGAACACTACTATCGGCAGATGGATGCGGAGGGGACGGAAGAGTTGGTGCCAAAGGTAAGTCAGATGCGACTTCATCAGGTGGAACCTCCAAAGTAGACAGGGCCGACGGTGGTAGACTTAAAGAGGACGAGGTGGCTCGGTCGGGATATCTGTGACCACAGGAGATTGATATATAACCTGCATGGGAGAAACAGAAACAGGACTAGACACAGAGGTGTCCCAGGTGGGAGCTGTAAAATATGGACAAGACTGGAAAAAGGTATACAAGGTAACGATGAAGAATAGGAGAGTAACATTTATAACCTTTTTGAGACCTTGTATAACCAAGAAGACATATTTAGTAGCTTTGGCAGAAAGTTTATCAGTGCCCGTGCCAAGATTGTGTACAAAACAAGACGAACCAAAAACACGAGGTGGTAAAGAATATAAAGACTGATTAGGTAACAAGATGGAATGGGGTACCTAATTATCAAGAACAGAGGAGGGCATGCGATTAATTAAATAACAAGCGGTAAGAACACCATACCCCAAAACCGATGAGGAACATTACCATGTAAAAGAAGTGTTCGAGTTGTCTCGACAAGATGTCGATTTTTTCTTTCTACAATGTCATTCTGTTGAGGAATATGAGCACAAGATGTTTGATGTAAAATCCCATGAGAAGCCATAAATGATTGAAATGAATTAGAGAAATACTCATTGGCATTATCACTACGTAAGTTATGTATAGGAACACCAAACTGGGTTTTAATTTCATTGCAAAAATTTTGAAATATTGAAAATAACTCAGAACGATTCTTCATTAAAAATAACCAGGTACACCTAGAGTAATCATCAATAAAAAAAAACAAAATATTGACAGTACAACACGGATCCCAAATATCAGAGTGGGCTAAGCTAAAGGGAGACGCAGCTCGACCTGAGACTCGATTATTAAAGGAAGTACAAGTATGTTTACCTAATTGACATGACTCGCAAGATAATGTAGACAACTTGGAAAGAGTGAGCACCATTATTTGTAATTTGTGAAGACTTGGATGACCCAACGAGCATGGAGGAGACTAGAATCCACCGCTGACCCAACATGTGTAGAAGGTTAAAGTTGATAAAGTCCATGTGACTCACATCCGATTCCAATCATCCGCCCCGAACTCCGGTCCTGGATGAAAACAGAATTCTTAGTAAATGAGACAATACAATCAAGAGAACGAGTCAAACGGCTAATGGACAATAAATTAAAAGGAGACCCAAACACATAAAGAACATCGTCAATAGTCAAAGAAGGAAGAGGATGAACAATACCAAGTCCTTGAGATTGAGTTTGGGACCCATTAGCCATAGTAATGGAAGGTAAAAAACTAGAGTTAGAAAGGGAAGAGAACAAGGACTTGTTACCAGTCAGTGGCCCCAGAGTCAAGAACCCAAGGACCACAAGAGTGAGAAACACCAACAAAAGAATTACCCGTTTGCACTACAGAAGCCATGGAACCTGAAACCTTGTGTTCCTCAAACCACCGGAGAAAGTCGTTGTAGGTAGGTGGAGGCACAGTCGGCGGGCCAGAGGAGGTGGAAATGGGTGGCTCGGTCATTTCGGAAGGTACCTACACAACATTCGCCATTCTTAGGGGGCGACCATGTAATAGAAAACATCTATCAATAGTGTGTCCAAGCTTATGACAGTGTTTACATTTTGGGCGGTTTCTGCCAGAACGACGATTGCTGTTGCGGTCCTGAGCAGCCAAAGCAGAAGAGTCAGCCTCAACAGGAACCGGCATCGAAGGAGCAATCATAGGAATGGGAGACTTGGTCTTGGCACAAATTAGAGTTGACCAAGTAGAATCCATTTAGGGACCACAGGAGAGCCAAGAATTTGCTCACAAACAACCTCATACTCGGAAGGAAGAGCATGTAATGCGAGTGCCATAAAAAGTTTGCGGCAGTTCTCAAGATCAGTGGACGGATTGTCAGCCAAGGGAAGAACCACATTCAAATCATGAAGAACACCACTGACTTTGCCCAAATAATCAGAGATAGGACCAGGAATCTGCTGAGGAGTAAGGAGCTGTATAAGAGTTTCAAACCCCATATAACAATTGAGTATCACTGGTATAAAGGAGTTTGGCTAGCGCCCAAAGAGATTCACAGGTGTCATAAGGGCGGAAAATTTGTTTTTGAGTAGGGGACAAAGTAGACTTCAAAATACTTCAAAGTTGGGCATCAAGAGTGCTCCATTTGAGACGGTTAGCAACAACAATAGAGTCTTCTTTGATTGTAAGATGATCAAGATAGTCATGTTCCTTGAACCAAAGTTTGATGTCGGAAGCCCATGTGACATAGTTAGTGCCATCAAATTTTTCAAAATTTAAAGTATTGAGAATCATAACAGTACCAGTAACAGTGGCATCAGCCTTCGAGTGAGCAGTAGCAGCCATAAGAAACATAGAGGAGAGAGAAAAACACAAACAGAGGAGAGAGAAAGTGTAAAACGAACTGTAACAGCGTCAAACAATCTCCGAAACAAGCAACCAGTAGCAGAAACAAAAGCCATAGAGGGAGGCGAGCACGACGGGCCAAGCCGGAGGCTGATCGAAGAAGCCACGCGTCGGTGGTGGTGCGGCCAGGAGAGAGAAAGTCGCGGACAGAGAGGCCGCGCATGGGGGCGCATGCAGCGGCCGATGGGGTCGGGATTCCAGGGTTCGGCCGATCGGGAGGCTGCAGTCCTGATCCGAGGGTGGTCGGCCGGAAAAGGGTAGCTGCATTGTACGCAGTACTGTTCATCGGAAAAAAAAACAGAAAAAAAGGTGTAGTTGGAGGAAAACACACGACCGAAAAGGAAGAGGGGATCGAAAACCTGGAGATGAAACATAGGTTTCGAAAAAAGAATTTCACCGGTGAGCAATAGGCCCACTGGGTAAAACACGAATTAGGGTTGCTTCTCGTTAGGCTCTAGATACCATGTTGAAAATAAGGAAACCGAGAGACCTTGGATGAATTCCGTGTGTCTTGGATCACAGCGGAGCTATTGTATTTAGAGGAAATTGTGTACATGATTATAGATAAGATAATACAAATATCTACAAGATAAAAACAAACTAATCTAATCTAATCTTACCTAATTAATTAGAGATAACTCTATCTTTAATTTTAACAAAAAGTACATAAGGTGAGGGTAATCCTTATCCCATGAGCTAGCTTTTAGGATTGAGTTAGACTCAATACCTAAATTTAAGAGTATAAATTATGAAGTCTGCCATAAAATCACTGCGGCAATAAATATAGACATAAGTTACCAAATAAATAACAGGAAATGCATGATGAACTGGTTGTGTTTGAAAACAAAAGAAAATGACAATTATTTTCTTTTCGAATGTTTTCTTATTAGAGATGATATGTTGATACAGCTACTAGACCAAAAGCTCTAGCTAAAGAAGTGAAGAAACTCATACAATGAAGATGAAAGTGAAAGAAGAAAAATTCATTCAGGCAATCTGATAAGGACCTTGGGCAGCAGAAAAATATAAGAGACTTAATGGAGGATAAATTCTTTGGCCCAGTTCCATGTAAACCACCTATATGGAAGGTACATTCTAGGATGAGGGTGAAAGGGATGAGAGGATGGATATCTGATGAGCTGGCCAGGTTAGGTAGCATAGTTATTAATAAAAGGGAGAATGAAGAGAAAAGGCCTCTGGTGGTAAGACAGTAATTACACCAAGGATCTTAATAGGAGAATTATTACTCTGGGTTTTCTGATTTCTGTTATCAATAAAATAATACAGTATTGCACTTCAAGTTTTGCCCAACAGGCCTAGGTTTGTTTCCCGGCAACCAAAAATGTGACTGTTTAACAATATTTGTTATGACTTATGAGTCTTATGACTATAACTGGGTAAATTATTTCCACTTGAAATACCTTGAGATATTAATTGATGTCCAAGTGCTTTCCACCAATTTGCTGGATAACTTTTCCCCAATCCATGAAGTGGAAGTATGTCAAACCGAGCATCAAGAATTTTCTTGGCCTACAAGCCACATGCAAATACAACTATCAGCAGCTGGAAGGACATAATAAATTTTAAAGGCAACAATAATGGTCAAGGATGAACGGAAACCCAAATAATACTTAGTATACCAATTACAATTAGAAGGCCTCCCTAAAGCATAGTAACCAGAGGTGGCAAAGTGAAGGTGCCAAATCGCTACACTCAATCTGTTTGGGTACTAGGATTTGAATATGCTTATCAACCATTCCATATCAGAATCAGCATGCACTAAAGCTTCAATGATTGTCACAAAGATTAATAATAAATAAAGTTTATAGTTTTTTACATACCAGCATGCAATTTAGAGCTGAGTACCTTTTTGTGCAGCAGAATAATGGAAATCTTCATTATATTTAAACACTTTTAGGATCATATTCTAAATGAAGACATGTCTATTGTCAGTTTAATGCATCTAAATTCAGCATATCTGATCAAACTTCCACCAATGGATGGAAGTTGGAAGATGCATTTCAATGGTGCTTTCTTTAATCATTGTGTTGGAACCATTACTTGAATATTATTTTCAATTTTGTATTGTGTAAATGGCAGACCTAGTTAATCTTTGATCCTTAGGCCTGTGAAAATTAAAAGAGTTCAAGAGAGAAAGAGGCACGGCAGAAAAGTAAGAGAGAAATAAAGAGAAAGATAAAGTCATTTGTTTTATTATATGATATTTGTGTACAACAGATTATTATTATATATAAACTGAAAGGGGTAAATGTAAAGGTAAAACAGAATGGTTACTATACAATAGAATATTAACAGAATTGGTTAATGTGCAACAGAATGACTGGCTTTGCCAGTTACAAGTTATACTGGATTTCTCTAATATTCCCGTGTGTAATTCCAGGACCTTCTATCATCCATATCAGAGGCCCAATCAGCATCACAAAAGGCTGTTATTGAGAGAGAAGAGAGAGAGGCAGAAGGCCTCAATAGCAGGCCATGGTGTTGAGTTCCTTTTAGATACCGAAGTATCCTCTTAACTGCTTGCCAGTGAGTAGAAAGAGGATTCGTGAGAAATTGACATGCCTTATTCACACTGAAGCCTAGCTCAGGTCTAGTTATTGTGACATTGTAGAGCTCCCACTATGGACCTACATAGAGAAGGGTCAGAACACGGGTCCTCTTCAGTTTTGTTCAACTCAACCTGCAAGAGGATTGCATGGGGGTGCTAATAGCTTTGGCCTCAGCCATGTCGGATCTTGCCAAATGGTCCTTGATATATTTGGATTGGGAAAGATGCATGAGTCCATTTGGTAGTTTGGAGACTTCTATGCCTAGAAAATAGGAGGGGGAGCCAATATCCTTTAGGGCAAATGTGGTGTTTAAACGAGTGATGAGAGAGGAAATGAGGGAAAAGGAGGATCTTGTGATGATAATGTCATCAACATAGACTAGTACATAAAGCGTTCCTTTGGTCTCTTGCAGTGTGAATAAGGATGAGTCACATTTACTATTGTGAAACCAGAGAGCATGTAAAGTGGAAGATAGCCTATCATACCAGGCTCTAGGAGCATGTTTGAGTCCATGAAGAGCTTTATGCAGTTTACTGACAAGGGTGGAATCTTTGGTAAACCCTGAGGGCTGTTCCATGTACACTTCCTTATTAAGCATGCCGTTGAGAAAGGCATTGTTGACATCTATTTGATGTATAGTCCAGGACTGAGTTAAAGCAATGATGAGAATAACTCGAATGGTGACAGGTTTGACTACGGGAGAGAAGGTTTCAACATACTCATAGCCCTCTTGTTGATGAAAACCCTTTGCCACTAGTCTACCTTTGTACTTATGAATAGAGCCATCTAGGTTCTCTTTAATTCTAAACACCCATTTGCAGCCAATGGCAGACCTGTGAGGGGCAGAGGTACAAGTGACCAGGTCTGATTGGCCAATAGAGCAATATATTCTTCGGTCATTACTGCAGTCCACTCAGGGATTTAAGTGCTTGAGAAGCTGAAGTAGGTAAAGGAAAAGCTGCTGCAGCAGCAGTATGAAGAAGAGTGGGATGGAGTTTTAGTTTTACAATACCATACTTGGACCTAGTTTGCATAGGGTGAGGGGCCCTGATTTGGCCCTGTGCAGAGGGAATATTGTGGCCAGAAACTGTGGGGGAAGAATCAATGGGGCTCGGGTCAGATGTAGCAGTGGCAGGATCATTTATGGGTTCAGCAGAATTGGAAGGGGAGGAAGCTGAATATACAGGTGAAGGAGGAAAAGTATTCAGGGGTTCAACATAAAACATAGGAAGAACTTCAGGTATGGTGGATGCTGGAAGAGGAGTGGTCTGAGAATTGGAAGAGACCATTTGAAAAGGAAAACGATGTCCATTGAAGAGAACATCCTTAGAGATTAGGGGTGTCAATTTCATCCATTTATCCATTAAGTATCCAATCCACCCACACATAATCCATCCAATCCATCCATTTATAAAATAAGAATATGATGGATTTAATGAATTGGATCCCATTTATTTATTGGATGGATATGGATGGATCCATCATAATTTTAATCCATTGGACTTTACTTTTATTTTTTTATTAAAATCCATTGGATTTTTTAAAAAAAATCCATTTCACGGTTACAGCTTGTGTCAACTATTCTCAATGTTTCTTCACTTAATTGAACCATTTTCCAACGGGTTTCATTTTCTGTACTGCATCCTCCTTAAGTATTCTAACCCATTATAATTATTATTTATTAAATCACACCTATATTGCCCATTATTTTTATTATTATTATTATTTATTCAATCACACCTATATTTATTAATTTTGTTTAAATCCGTAACATTCAATTCATCACACTAAGATTTATTCTCTTAACGGATATTTTTTTATTTATAAAGCACAAATACAAAATCTTACTTAGAGGAATTAAATATGTACTAAATAAATCTTTTACATTACTTTTATCATCAGATAAAAATTTCTATAAAATTCTATAATAAAAATTAATTATTTACACTACTTTTTCTGGACAATATTATTTAATTATTTACACTACTTTGAGAATCCAAAAATCCCAGTAAGATTCAATCTTAATTTTAAAGGCCTTTGTGGAAATTTGTAGCACTAGCTTTCGTTGATGTTTTGTCCAAGACTCGGAGCATTCAAATCTTCATCCACCGTCAGTTCTTTCAAACTATTGCCTAGCACTATGTTCTTTCAGTTCAAACTAGATCATTTATTAATGGTTTGTTTGGTTAAAACCTAGGCTTGATTATCAACCTTAAAAAAATTATATAATCAAACAAAGTTTTAACTGTCTCGAACGATGTGAATAATCAAATATTAACATTTTAAAAAAGAATTAAAAGAAAAAATTAGAGAGTAAAAAAATAAATTAAAATGTAAGAATATGAAGCGAGAAAATTAAAAAAGAATTAAAAGAAAAAATTTAGAGGGTAAAAAAAGAAATTAAATACAAAATATGGAGAGAAATTAAAAGAAAAAATTTAGAGAGAAAAACAAAAGAAATTAAAGAATAAGAATATAAAGTGAGAAAATAAAAAAAGAATTAAAAAATAGAGAACAAAAAAAGAGAAATTAAAATGTAAGAATATGAAGGGAGAAAATGAAAAAGAATTAAAAGAACAAATTTGGAGGGTAAAAAAAATTAAATAAAAAATATGGAAAGAAATTTAAAAAAAGTTTAGAGAAAGAAAATTAAAGTGTAAGAATATAAAATATAAAATGAAAAAATAAAAAAAGAAATTAAGAAAAAAATAATACTATTTTTTAAATGGATGGTTGGATATCCATCTACAAAAAAGATGGTAATGGATGGATTGGGTGGATTTAGTTAATTAAGGTTATGGATTGGATGGATATTCCAAGAGTTTTTAAATAAATCATAAATGGATTAATGGATGGATTTTTGTCCATCCCATAAAATTTAACTCAAATCTTATCCAATCCATCCATTTGACACTCCTACTAGAGATGTAAATCTTGCCATCTTGAGAAAGGCATTTGTAGCCTTTGTGATGTTGTGAGTACCCTTAAAAAGTTAATTCTGCAGAGCGATAGTTCAATTTATGCTTAATGTATGGTCTAAGAAAGGGAAAACAAACACAGCCAAAGGTTTTGAGGATGGAGTAGTCAGGGGCTGTTTTGTATAACTGAGTATATGGGATTAGATTTCCATGTGAGAGAGATGGTAATCGGTTGATAAGAAAGGTGGCTGTTTGAAACGCATGATCCCAAAATTTAAGTGGAAGAGAAGCTTAGGACAGCAAGGTGAGTCCCATTTCTACAATATGTCTATGTTTTCTCTATATAACTCCATTCTGATGATGTGTACGAGGACAGGTAAGCCTATGTTGGATGCCTAGTGCTGTTAAAAAAGAGGCGAAAGGCCTAAATTCCCCTCCGCAATCAGACTGAACCGCTTTAATTTTGTAACCAAGCTGTAATTCAATCATACCTTTAAACTCTTTGAAAACAGAGAAGGCTTCAAATTTCCTTTTTAGAAAATAAATCCAAGTAAACCGACTATATGCATCAACAAACGATAAATAATAGTAGAAACCTTCAAATGATTCAATATGCGCAGGCCCCCAAACATCACAAAAAATTAATTCAACGGGTGTAATATAAACTATAGTCGAACGAGAAGAGGGAAGCCTGTGAGCTTTGCCCAAACAGCACAACGAGCAAAAGAAATCATGACTTTTATTTAAGATAGGTATATAACAATGTTTACCTAGTGTGCTAATAACATTTGTCTCAAGATTGGGTTTTAAATTGATATATTTTATTGAGACAATGTACAGAATATATATATACAGCAATCCTATGCTATTTTAGGAAACATCATTAATTCCAATTCTATTCTAGGATCCCTTGAGTTATGGGATTTTCCCTATCTTTGCATATCTGTACAGCTGAGCAAATCTCCTAAAATATTACAAATAATTATTTCCTAAAATTACTCTGTTTCCCACACTCCCCCTCAAGCTGGTGAATAGGTATTTTCCATTCCCAGCTTGGATATATTCCTTTCAAAACTATGGCTGCTCAGTTCCTTAGTGAGGATGTCCGCTAGTTGTTGTTGAGAGGACACATATGGAGTACAAATCAAGCCGCTATCAAGTTTTTCCTTGATGAAGTGTCTGTCTACTTCAATGTGCTTAGTTCTGTCATGTTGGACTGGGTTATGAGCTATACTGATTGCTGATTTTTTGTCACAATATAGTCTCATAGGTTGTTCCCATGCTATCCCTAGGTCTTCCAAGATTATTTTAAGCCATAGTAATTCACATACACCTTGTGCCATGGCCCTAAATTCTGCCTCGGCACTGGATCTAGCCACTACACTATGTTTTTTGCTCCTCCAAGTCACAAGATTTCCTCCAAGAAAGGTACAATATCCTGTAGTAGATTTCTTATCTATAATGGATCCTGCATAGTCAGCATCTGTGTAGTCTTCAAGCTTCATATTTCCATTTCTCTTAAATAGAATTCCTCTTCCTGGAGTCCCCTTGAGATACTGTAGGATTCTATGGGCAGCTTGCAAGTGGGTCTCCTTTGGGTTATGCATGAACTAGCTAATCAGGCCTACTGCATAAGCAATGTCCGACCTGGTATGAGATAAATATATAAGTCTGCCCACTAGTCGCTGATACATTTCCTTGTCTACAATCGCATCTTCTTCTGCACTTCCAAGTTTCAGATTCGGTTCCAATGGAGTGCTGGCAGGTTTGCATGTTGTCTTCCCAGTTTCCTTGAGCAAATCAACAATATATTTCTGCTGAGATATAAATATCCCTTTCTTGAAGTGGGCCACTTCAATTCCCAAAAAATACTTCAGCTTCCCTAAGGTCTTAATCTCAAACTCTTTGGCCAAGCATTGGCTTAACAGTTTTTGTTCATCTATATCACTTCCAGTCACTATAATATCATCTACATACACCAGCAATTCTGTTACTCCCCCTAACTTTGAGTGCTTAATGAACAAAGTATGGTCTCCTTGGCTTTGTTTGTAACTCGACCTATCATAACTTCAGTAAATCGGCCAAACCATGCCCGTGGGGACTGTTTCAGCCCGTATAATGCCTTCTTTAACTTGCAAACTGTGTTGGCAACTACATCTCCACCATATCCTGGAGGTATCTCCATATAAATTTCCTCTTCGAGCTCTCCATGTAGAAAAGCATTCTTTACATCAAACTGTTGCAAATTCCAATTACAATTGGCAGCAAGAGATAATATTACTCTAACTGTATTCATTTTAGCAACAGGAGCAAAAGTCTCCAAATAATCTACCCCATAGGTTTGAGTGAAACCTTTGGCAACTAGTCTTGCCTTATATCTCTTAATTGCCCCATCAGCCCTGTATTTTATTGTGTAGACCCACTTACAACCAACTGGTCTCTTACCATCCGGCAGAGTAACTAACTCCCAGGTGCTGTTTTTTCCAGTGCCTCCATCTCAACATCCATGGCTTGCTTCCATTTTCTGATTAGCAGCACAGTTTGAGATGAAGGATCTTGGAAGACTAAAGTATTTCCTAGGGATTGAAGTTGCTCGTTCCAGACAAGGCATTTTTATATCTCAAAGAAAATATGTTCTTGATCTCTTGAAGGAAACAGGCAAGCTAGGATGCAAAGTCGTTGAAACTCTAATAGAACAGAATCATCGTATTGGGAATGAAGAAGAAAGTCCAGTAGTTGATAAAACTCAATATCAAAGACTTGTTGGAAAACTCATTTACTTGGCTCATACTAGACCTGACATAGCCTATGTTGTTAGTGTGGTTAGCCAATTTATGCATGAACTGTTAGGGAATCCTATTAGGGTCAGGCAGCGAAAACACAAAGGATTCCCAAGAAAGAATTGCAAACACGTATGTCTCAAAGCATTATGCTAAATTAAAATTTAATTAGGGTTTACCTCTTGTAGACGCAGAACAAGATCCTCGATCGAAGCAATTGTAGCTTCGCCCTTAGGAGTCCACACGAGCACTCCCACCAGAAAACTAACGATCCGAATGCTAGTACGGAATTTTAGTGTAATCTAATTTCTGAGCAGCAGCCTATGAGCATCTCATGCTCTATATATAGGCTTAGGTCTTGACCTGAGCTCTCATTAAACATTGGGCTCCTGACTCATTCTAAATGAGTTAGGCCCAAATAGTTTTATTTTCAGTCTAACTAAAATAAAACTATCCTCTAGTGGGCTTACTCTATGTGTGTGACCCTATAGGTAAAATATTTGGTTATATTAATAATAAACTATTTTATTATTAATATAAAATAAGAGCGGTATCTAGCAATACATCATTATGTCCGAATATTATTTATCATCGACATGACCTATAAGTGATAATTATTTTATATATCTATTCCTTTTGTCACGATATCTAATTTGCTTGAAACCAGAGTAGACTTTATAGAATAAATATCTAATATTTATTCGTCCTAGCATGGCCATGCATTTCATTAGTCTCACTCCATCAAGTGGCCCATAGATATCACTCCTGTCACATAGGAGAGACAAATTTCATCTACATCACTCACATCCCTCTGCATAATTTATCTATTGCCTAATCACAATCTTTATGGTCATCTTATTACAGATAACGTTTGATTGTATTAAAACAATAAACTCCTTATGTAGGAATCGTAGTGACTTCAGGTCGAAGGACTACATACCATTATCACATTGAGAACCGTTTATGACACTCATATAACGATCCATGCAACGTTCTCATGGTGGGTCTGTCCAGTACAACATTACTCTTAATGTGTACCCGTGTAAAGACTTGATATCATATATCCATGATTTGTGAGATCAAATCATCAGTACATTCACACACTAATCTTAATGTATTTACATGTCCCCATGTAAATACTTGATTAGGGACGTTTTAGGAATAATTCTCATATGACCTATTATTCCAGGATAAATAGTATTTGTCTAAAACTGAAAATACTAATTTTATTAATAAGTTAAAATTGATACATTAATAGCTCGTAGTGCATAACCAACATGAACCCCGAGAAAGGCATACGCAGATTGTAACTAGAGTTCTTCAATATCTGAAGGGAAACCTGGGAAGAGGATTGTTATTTAGAAGAGAAGGTGAGTTGTCATTGAAGGCATATACAAATGCAGACTATGTTGGCTCTATTATTGATAGGAGATCTACTTCAGGATATTGTATGTTTCTAGGTGGAAACTTGGTTACATGGAGAAGCAAAAAGCAAAATGTAGTGGCTCGGTCAAGTGCAGAAGCAGAATTTCGATCCATGGCACAAGGAATAATGAAACTTTTATGGATTAGAAACATATTGGATGATCTCAAGATCCAATACAAGGCACCTATGAAACTGTTTTGTGGTAACAAATCGGCTATCAGCATTGCTCATAATCCAGTTCAGCATGATAGAACAAAACACATAGAGATTGACAGAAACTTCATCAAAGAGAAACTTGATAGTGGTCTCATAGAAACGGCATATGTTCCTTCCAATGAACAGTTAGCAGACATCCTAACAAAGGGACTTCTCTTGGGCATATCCAACATGAGACTCCTCCTACTTTCTTCACTTCTAACAATTGCCACTACTTCATTGAAGCATGGTACCTTCTGCTTCCCCAAGATTTGAATCCTTACTTGATCAAATTCAGAATTCAAACCAACAAGGAAGTCATACACCCTGTCCTGTTCAATATATTCCTTTAAAACTGCTGCATCCTCAGAGCATTCGGTTTTTATCACCCTATAATGGTCCAATTCCATCCACAGAGACTTCAGCTGATTGGCATATTCAGTAATAGTTCTATTCCCATGTTTTGCTGCCAAGGTTTGTACTTTTACATCATATACTTGGGCAGCATCTTTGGCTATAGAGTAGGTTTGCTCTAAAGCATCCCAAATCTCTTTTGCTAAGTTAAGGAACATACAGGTATCACTTATTTCTGGAATCATTGAATTCCAGAGCCAAGTCATAATCATTGAATCCTCTTCATCCCATTTAGTAAACTTGGGATCCTCCTTTTTCGGTGCAGTTTCCATCATGTGACCTGTGTAACATCCCAAATTTTTATGAAGGTGAACAATGTGGTAAATGACTTAGAATGGGAATTGTTGTGTATGAACATTGGATACAAGTATTAAATAATTATTATAAGGCATATGAAGTATAGAAGTGAGTTAATTGGCTTTGGATGGATTTTGGCATGTATGGTTGTTGGGGACTTATGTTCTGCCCAGGTTTTGATATTCTCACCCGAGCGAGAGGGATTCTCGATCAAGCGATAATCTTTTGTGTTGGTTTTAGGGTCTCTGGCCCGATCTCGCCCAGGCGAATGGGCTACTCGCTCAAGCGAGTTAAGTGTGAAGCGAGCAGAAGAGGGATTCTGGACGAATCTCGCTCAAGCTAATGTTGTCGCGCTTGAGCGAGCGAGAGAGGGTGTGGATTCTGAGTGTTGGTCGCTCAAGCGAGCCTGGGACGCTTGAGCGAGTGGTGTGGGGTCTGATGCTGGGACCCTATGCGAAGGTCACTAAGAGGGTAATAATAATAATAATATTATGCCTTGGTGGCTTATGAGAGAAGCTTTGGTCCTCTCTTTTTCCTTTTTCGCGTGGTCCCCACGTTGTTGGCTGAATGCTTAGTTGGATGGGAGTAATCATTGCTGAGAGAGTTTGCATTAAATGCAGATGGGATTGCATTAATGAGGATGGAATGTTGATTGAAATGGGAGCAGACGCTGGCTGCATGGAGATAAGTCTTCAGCTTCACGTTTTCTCTCCTCATCCTCTCCATTTTGCTTGGTGTATGTTATTATGAGTGAGAGAAATGCTCCTCCTTCTCTCTAGAGTTCATTAAAGCTTCTGCTTCATCTTCCTCTTCTCCTTCATCTTCTTCTTCCACTCACGCTTGGTGTAGAACCGAGTGGAAGAGTGTTGCTGTGTAAGGAACAGCTTGGTGAGTGAAACAGCTTGTGGCTGTGTGTGTAAGCTGGGTTACACCTTGCTTTCTTGGTGCTTCTCCTTCTTCCTCTCCTTCTTCCTCCATGTGATGGGTTGTATGAGGCTCAGTTCAGAGAGCCTGCAGCAGCTGGGTGTGTGTGTGCATGCCTCGGTTTGTGGAGGCATGATGATTCACAGATGACGAGGTTGAGCTACTCTTGTGAGGATGAAGACATGCATGATGCATGAAGGCATGGTGGTCCTCCACTGTTGGTGAGGACTGACTCTTGATGCTGTTCTTGTGATGGATACAGCGTTGGAGTTCTTCACTGAGCTGGGTGAAGACTGAGTTGAGTCTTGATGACTCTTTCCAGTGTTGAAAGCCAAGCAGGGTGCTGCTGTGGCTGGACCGAGTGGTCCTGTGACTCCTGGAAGCTTCATCCAGGTAAGGGGGGCTTTGCATCTCAAATGCATGGCTTATGGGCGGATTTCCGGGTGGCATGATTGCATTATGTTGTGTTTGATGTGTATTGTGTGCTGTTGTTGAGTTGAACCCGGATGTATGATTATTTATTGTTGCATGGTACATGTTTATCTGTCCAAGATATGTATGATGATATTTGTGATGATGTGAGTTAATGCATGAGATGCATGTGCTTGTATTATGTATGTTGAGTGCATTGTATGGCCATTCATGAGTCCCCGTATGTAATTATGTATTCAAAAGGGCATGTGATGTTTGTTATTGAATTTGTGTGTGATAAATGAATGAATGGAGACTGTGATGATGAATGCTAAGTAAAATATTGGCATGGGATGATTAATAGAGTTGATTTCCGAGTGGAAATTTCATATACAATGGTGTGAGGCTTAGAAAATGCTGAGTCCGAGTGTATCCCATGAAACAGCCTATGAGGCTTGTGAATAGATGATAATTCGAGTGAACGGCATAGTGATTGCCGAGTGGATGTGGTATAAGCCGAGTCATCTGATTGTCGTTGAATTGCCGAGTGCACATGATGTTGAACGCAGACTTCCGAGTGGGCAATCGAATGAATATGAGTTGAATTTATAAGCATACGTGTTATTGTGTTACTGAATATGAACACCTTGCGGGGTGCCACGAGGGTATTATCCCGAGTGAAGAGGACGGGGTCCTAATGTTGAATATGATGAAAGACCCGGGTTGGACTCGGGCAGTGCCTGGGGCACTAAGCGTGAATGAGACGCTTGATGAAATGCCGAGTGCATTGGCGTTGAACGCCGAGTGAATGAAACCGTATGCATCCGATTCGCCACTGGAATGCGTTGGATTTTTATACCGATCGGCAATCAGATGACAACATGTGATGAATATATTTAAGTCTTGGAGCTGGGCTCGGACAGACTCCTTGAGTATGGCTCGGAGTATGAATATTGTTGAGATAGTCTTGGGATAGACTTGAGGTGAAATCCGATTGAGGGATTATATTATTGATGAGGATATTAGGCTTTATAGCCGAGTGGAAGGGGTAAGAAACCCGATTGAAGATGCTTGTGATTGTTCATGTTGAATGGCAGTGTTCATATGCTGATTAATGTTGTGTGTTATGGCATGTTGTGGATTCTGTGATTAATCCGAGCCAATATCTGTCATTTAATATGTAATGCTCACCCCTACACCATTTTTTTCAGTGTTTGCAGGTCGGTTTGGAATGTTATGATGGCCTTAAAACCCGAGTGATGGGTGTTTATGATAAGGCTGAGTATATAATATTACGTACCGAGTGTATACTGATGTATTAAAGCCTTGGCCGGCTTGTATTGTCTATATTGTATAATGGATACAATTCATTTGTATATGAATCCGAGTGTATGCGTGTGTATATACATATATCTTAAGTTGATAACATGGTTATGAATCGGTGGAAGTGTATTGCTGTAATAGTAGTCGGATTTGGAATTAGAGAATATATCTATACAAGTGATTTATGTTGATTTGATGCTTTCTACCGACTAGGAAATGATGACGTATGAATATCACTAAGTCGGTGAATTCTGAGTGGAATATATGTGGCTTAGTTGCTTTTCCGAGTGAGTCTTATGAATGGGACTCCATATCCGAGTGTAACTCATGTGTGAGCCTCTTTATCTGAGTGTGACACATCTGTATATTAATAACCTTTGTGGATTCCGAGTGAAAAATATATAGTGAACCCCGAGTGGGGAATGATCTTGTATAATTCGAGTGAACTTCTCCGAGGGAAGGGTTGTTGGTGGCTCAGATAAGAAATAATCTAAGTGTTTATATATATATATATGATCCGAGTGGAGTTACGCATGTATTCCGAGTGAACATGGTTACCTATTCCGAGTGGATAGGGTAATATGTAATTTGAATGGCTAAGTTATGGAATGAATCCGAGTGAACTACTTGGGAAATTCCTCTAAGTATTGAGGAGTTCAGACAATTCCGAGTGGAATTGTTTAGGAAGCTATTTCCTAGTGATGGATGTTAAGGTATTCTCCGTGTGAGAAATGAGGAATATTCTGAGTGGAGTATGGTTGTGGAGATCCCTTCTGAGTGAAGGAAGATCCATATATTCTCCGAGTGAGAATAGGCTTGAATGCCGAGTGTATGGCCGAATGAGTATTGGTCGGCAATGATATTAGTTACCGAGTGGAATACCACTCTGATGATGAGTTGGTTAAGAATGATTAAACCGAGTGATTTATGGCTGAGAGGAAGCCTATGTATTCTCTGAGTGATGGAGTTCAATATACCGAGTGCTAAAGGGTTGATATTTACCGAGTGACTCGAGGTTGAATTATACCGAGTGGTGTTGGGTTGGAAGATATTCCGAGTGAGGGTTTATGGAATCCGAGTGGGATAACCTTCAGTTACTGAGTGGATTGTGTGTGTGCCTTGGTGTATAAATTTAACGACTAAGTTATGGGGTGTATGAGTGTTGGGGTTGTTTCCCGAGTGACGGAACCCCATAATGCTGAGTGGACTAAGACATTAAATTCCGAGAGGACTTAGGCATGAATTCCGACTGGACCTGATCGTTTACCGAGTGAATGAATGTCTCGGTTTCCCGAGTGATTGAATGTCGAGTGGCTTCTCGCTTCAGCGAGTGATTCCTCGCTCCAGCGAGTATGTTGTTTGGGAAGGCTTTCGTATTCGGTTTCGCTTAAGCGAATGTGTGTTCGCCCGAGCGAATTGTGTTGTCTCGCTCAAGCGGAGTCGGATCTCGCTTGAGCGAATGCACGCTGTTTGTGGGATCGCTCAGGCGCTGTTGTTTTCCGCTGTGGAAGATTTCATTTGCCTTTGTCTTCCTTTCCTTTTTCTCCTTGGCCATGGGACCAGCTCTCATATCTTCATATATGAGAGTGGATTTTGATAGATCCAGGTATGTTCTTGTGAAAAATTGGCCCCTATTTTTAGGGTGTCACAACCTGACTTCCCTTTTCCTTTCAGTAGGGTGCAGACAAGCTGGGCCCACTTCAAGTAATTTCTTCCATCCAAACGATATACTGGATGAATATTCTGTAGCTCCCCGGTCTGCTGGGATTGGATATCCCCTTTTCCTGGGGTAGGATTCACGACTTCTTCCATCCAAACGGATTATATGTGCGATCAAGGCACAAGGAATGTAGCAGCAATGTAGGCTACCGTCATAGGGTTAAGAGTCAAGATTAAATTTTAAATTGATATATTTTATTGAGACAATGTACAGAATATATATATACAGCAATCCTATGCTATTTTAGGAAACATCATTAATTCCAATTCTATTCTAGGATCCCTTGAGTTATGGGATTTTCCCTATCTTTGCATATCTGTACAGCTGAGCAAATCTCCTAAAATATTACGAATAATTATTTCCTAAAATTACTCTGTTTCCCACAATTTGTGTGAAGGTGGCCTAATTTGTTGTGCCACGGAGTGTAATTCGTGAACGTGTGTGGTACAAATGGTCTAGCCGTGAGTGTGTTAGATTGAATTTGTGGAACAACAGAATTTTTTATAATAGAAGGTACAACAGAATTGAGAGAAAATGGTGATGCGACACAGGGAGAAATTGTTGATGTAGAGAAGACATATGAATTCCGTGTGTTTTGTGATCACCCGGAGCTATTGTGTTTATAGGGATTTTGTACATAAATACAACATATACAATTAAAGATATGATTGATATATTTAATCCTAAAATATATCTTACTATATTTACATCATTTTAACACTCCCCCTCAAGCTGGAGCATATAAATCATATGCACCAAGCTTGTTACATATATAGTCAATCTGAGGGCCCCTTAGAGACTTAGTAAAAACATCCGCCAACTGATCATTAGAATTAACAAAGCTAGTGGATATTTCACTAGATAAGACGTTTTCTCTAAAAAAATGACACTCAACTTCAATGTGCTTCGTCCTCTCATGGAAAACTGGATTCGAAGCAATATGCATAGCGGCCTGATTATCACAGATAAGTGTCATCTGTGAAACCTCTCCAAATTGAAGTTCTTGAAGCAATTTTTTGAGCCATATGAGTTCTTGACTGGCTATAGCCATAGCACAGTATTCTGCCTCCACACTGGATCTAGCTACAACGTTCTGCTTTTTTCTTTTCCAAAAGACAAGATTACCTCCGACAAAAATGCAATAACCAGAAATGGACCTTCTATCAATGGGAGAGCCGGCCCAATCAGCATCAGAGTATCCAAAAACTCGAGTGTGTCCTCTATCTTCATATAACAGTCCCTTTCCAGGATCTTTCTTTACATATCGAACAATACGAGTCACTGCATCCCAATGTTCCTTACAAGGAGAGTTTAGGAACTGACTAACCACACTAACTGCAAATGAAATATCTGGGCGAGTGACAGTGAGATAGTACAACTTGCCAACTAAACGTCTGTATCTCTCAGGATCCGGAAGGGGCTCCCCCTGTTTTGGTAGGAGCTTGACATTGGGATCCATGGGAGTGTCAACTGATTTGGAGTTTAGCATCGTTGTTTCTTCCAGAATATCCATTGCATACTTTCTTTGGGATATGACGATTCCATTTTTGGATTGCGCTACCTCTATCCCTAAGAAATATTTGAGTTTGCCAAGGTCTTTCGTCTGAAAGTGCTTGAAGAGATGTTGCTTTACCTGTGTAATACCAAGGTGATCACTGCCAGTAATAACAATGTCATCCACATATACCACCAAGTAAATACAACCACCAACTGAATGACGATAGAAGATAGAGTGATCTACTTCACTCCTAATCATGTCAAACTCCTGAATCACAGTACTGAACCTGCCAAACCATGCCCTGGGAGAGTGTTTAAGGCCATATAGAGATTTTCGCAAGCGACAAACAAGTCTAGAAGACTCCCCCTGAGCAATAAAACAGGGAGGTTGCTCCATGTAAACCTCTTCAAGCAGGTCACCATGAAGGAAAGCATTTTTGATGTCCAACTGGTATAAAGGTCAGTGACGAATGGCGGCAATAGAGAGGAAAAGGCGTACCGAGGGCATTTTGGCAACAGGGCAGAATGTATCTCCATAATCTAAGCCGTAGATTTGAGTATAACCTTTGGCGACAAGGCGGGCTTTGAGGCGGTCAACTGATCCGTCCGGGCCAACCTTCACCGTGTACACATCGACAACCAACAACAGACTTCCCTGGTGGTAGAGGAACGAGATCCCAAGTTCCACTGCTTTGTAAGGCACACATTTCATCCATCATAGCTTGTTTCCATCCTGGATGAGTAAAGGCATCTCCTGCATTCTTAGGAATAGAAACAGAGGACAAAGAAGAAAGACAAGAGTAATAGGATGGAGAGATGCGATGATAACTCAAAACAGTATAGTGAGGAGAAGGATTACGAGTAGAACAAATACCTTTGCGTAGGGCAATAGGAAGATCTGACTAAGGAGGCGGGACCGGAGAAGAGGTCGGATGAGTGAGCCCAGGATATGAGTCTACAATTTGATCGGTGGCAAGCTGTGGTGGTAGAGAATGAGGACAACACATATAGACTTGCAAAGGAGGAGGAGGAAGAGGATCTGGAGAGGGAGGAAGCTCCTCAGGAGGAGAAAAGAGGACTGTAGGTGTATTCATAGGAAGAGGAGGCGCTGGTGGAGGTGTTTCAGACTTAAAGAAAGGAACATCTTCAAAGAATGTAACATCTGCAGAGATAAAATACCTGCGAAGAGAAAGAGAGTAGCACTTGTATCCTTTCTGGGTACGGGGATACCCAACAAAAACACATTTATGAGATCTAGCAGATAATTTATCAATGCTAGGACCAAGGACATGAGAGAAACAAGTAGAACCAAAGACGCGAGGAGGTAGAGAGTGAAGAGGACGATGTGGATATAAGACTTGATGAGAAATTTTACCTGGAAGAACAGAGGAAGGCATACGGTTGATGAGATAGCATGCAGTAAGGACGGCATCACCCCAAAATTAAAGAGGAACATTAGAATGAAGAGTCAGAGTGGTTTCTCAGTGACCTGAGAGGAAGCTGAGGTCAGGGCTGGAAACACATAAAGTCCCACATGATTAACAAAGCCTTCAAGTAGAACCTGGTGGGAATCCTGGGATTTTACAAAACAATAGTTAGGATGGAACTCAAAATAGACCCTATTATCCCTAGCAAACTTGCTCATGCTAAGCAGGTTCTTAGTGATAAACGGCACTAGAAGCATGTCATTAAGCAGGTTCTTAGTGATGTGTGTGTAGTGAAGCAGGAAAACAGGAAGAACCAACTAGAGAAATAGGTAAACCTTGTCCATTCCCAAGATTGACTTTGTCGAAACCAGTAGCAATCTGATGACGATCAAACGTGACATGATGGGTAGCTCCAAAATCTGCTATCCATTGGTGCGAAGGAGTTGTCTGAAGAGAGGATGATGGGTGGGAGGACTGAGGTGGAAGGCAAGGAGCAACTGTAAAATTGGCTAGGGCAGCAGTGATGAGGTTAGAGGATGGATGAGTTGGTGGATAAGAGAAGGAATTGGGATATTGAGCGTGAATGTATAGAGGGGGAGGGACAGAGAAGGAGGAAGGGCTCGAAGAATTCATGTAAGGCTGAGCATTAGGAGAAACCATAAATGGGCGAAACTGAGAAGAGTGAAAATTACCTGGAGAATGAGGAACATAGCCAGAATTAAGGTTGAAGAATTGTGTGTTGAACCTTTGGTAACACATTTGGGCGTCATGTCCATTCTTGAAGCAGATTTGACATCACTGCATCCTCTGGTACCACGGCCTCTGCCGAAGTGACCACCACCGCGAGGACGAAACCCACAAAATTCTTGAAATTGAGGCATCACGTTCAGCTCAGGGAGAAACAGTGGTTAACAATGGTTGAGACTGAGGAATAGACCTAATTGTTAAGGCTTGTGAAGGCTGAGTAGCATTCACTTGCGGAAGTGTACTCTGTACCGAGTCACTTGAGTCTTGCACTGAAAGGGTTCCATGAGTGAGGTTCACTGACGCCGTAGGAGGAAGAAAGCAATTCTGATCCAGGTGTGACTCGTGGGCAAGGAGGAGAGACTCGACTTCGAAGAACTCAAAGTGCTCAGGTTTATTGGTGAGCACAGCGACAATGGCGTCGTAATCTTCGGGAAGTCCGTCAAATACAATACCAAGTTGTTCCTTAAGGGGAACATGATCTTTGATAGCAGCGAGGGTGTGAGCAATGGTTTTGACTTAGAGAAGGTATTCAGAAATCGACTTGGACTCCTTTTTAAGGTTGCGGAGTTCCAATCTGAATTGTCGAGAGCAAGTATGGGTTTGCCCATGAAAATGAGCACGAACTTTGGCCCAAAGTTCAGAACCGATGACTCGAGTGAGAACGGAGGCAGAGAAAGACGACTGAAGCTAAGAGAAAAGGAGCTGATCTTGTTGTTCCCAAAGATGAAAGGCTGGGTTGACACGATTATTGACTCGATCGTCTTTTGTGAGAAAACGAGAAGGAATCGTTGGATCTTCAACGAGATGGAGAAAAAAACATCCTCTAAGGACTGGCTCGACTTGCTGTTTCCAGAGTAGGAAGTTCTTGTCGTTAAGCTTCTCGACGATGGTGTGAAGAAATGCCAACGGCAGTGCGGGGAGAGAAAGAAAGGGAGGCGCGGCCATGGAGAGTTCAAGCTCTAGATACCATGTGAAAATTAAGAGTGAGAGAGAGAGAGAGGCACAACAGAAAAGTAAGAGAGAGATAAAGAGAAAGTCATTTGTTTTATTATATGATAATATTTGTGTACAGCAGAATATTATTATATATAAACTGAAAGGGGTAAATGTAAAGGTAAAACAGAATGGTAACAATGGTAACAGAAATTGATTACTATACAACAGAATATTAACAGAATTGGTTAATATGTAACTGGCTTTGCCAGTTACAAGTTATTCTGGATTTCTCTAATAAGGCCTATAATATCAAAATCCCCAAAGTTCTCCCATCAATCAGTTGCTGAGTAGCGCATAAAGAGGGGAATCACAACGCTAGGGAGATCCACCACCACACTGAGGAAATGGGCCAAGAAAGCAACCATACAAGTGTTGAATACCATAATATAACATTATAACCCAACACCTTAAGAAATTAGGCATATTGGTATTTACACTTACAAATTGCTCAATCTGCTTATTTCTACTCAATGTGGGACAAATTCACACTTGCACTGACTCTGATCTATATGTAGAAGTTCAAATCTTTTTGTAAAATATCTATTGATGTTTAGCAAGATGAAAATGGGTTGATATAAGCATACTCCAAAAGGACCAAATAAAATAACCACAACTATCAAATAGGGCTGAAAAGCTAACAACCTCCAGGTAAAAGCAACACAGAAAAAGTGACAATAAAAAATTAATAATCTGCTTATTGTAAACAATATGGCAATTACCATAGAAAAGATTATTTGTGATTTGTGAACAGAAAAGTGAGGATAATCACAACAATAGATAAAGTGGAGAATGCATTATAAAAAGAACAAGAAACTAATAGTAAAGCCACCAAAAAAAAGTGAATGAAATCCTTTCAAATGAAATTAAAACATTTCCAAGTTTTAATTTAGAATAGATTACCCGAGACCCCCGCAGGACGTCAATGGGCATATTAAGACCCCATCTGCCCCTGCATGAATGAATGCAAGCCATTAGAAGAAATGCTTCTCTCGACAAGTCACGCTCCTTCCTTAAGATTTTGCAATTGTCACAGTTTCCTGTAAACAACACAAAAGAAACTGAAAATTAGAGTAAACTAAATGGGAAAGGTTATTTTCAGGCAAGATTATTATCAGTTTTGTCAACTTGTCCAATAAGCTGATATATTAAGTCACTTAAAGAGCCTCAATTTGACTCTATTTGCAACAAGTTGGGTGCACCAAGGTTGACAAATTCCTTATTAAAATCCTACAATTTTGTGATTTTTGGGAAGTCCAACGATTTAGATCGTAGCTGGAATCCAAAATGAGTGAGATCTGAGTAAAATCCTGATTGAAATTTGTAAAATCCTTAAAATCCTACGATTTTTTATTCTGAAATGGCAGGATCCCAAACATGACTTGTTTTGGCCTACATGACCCACTTTTCCAAAGAGAAAACTGTTAAAAGTCTCACATTGACTAGAGATATGACCAATCAAAAGTATATAAGGTGGAGGATAAACCTCATCCTATAAGTTAGCTTTTAAGATTGAGTTAGGCCCAATACCCAAATTTAAGATGGTATCAGAGTCTATCCTAGATACGTTGTTGGGTCACTCATGTTGTCCACGCTCCATTCATGAGTGTGAGGGTGTTCTATAAGTCCCACGGGCCACCCGCATTCATCCACACTTCATTCCTAAACACGAAAAGGTGTGTTAATAAGTCCCACTGGCCACCCGTATTCATCCGCGTCCCATTCCTAAGTGTGAAAGGGTGAGTAATAAGTTCTGTGGGCCACCCATATTCATCCACGCTCCATTCCTGAACATGAGGGGGTGTGTTAAAAGTCTTACATTAACTAGACATATGGCAGGTATATAAGGTGGAGGGCAATCATCATCTTATGAGCTAACTTTTAGGATTGAGTTAAGCCTAATACCCAAATTTAAGAAAAACCTAATTGCTAAATTAAGATTCAAACACACCTCACACAACATTTTTCAAGCTTTGCACACTGACTACCATCCTCTAACGCCAACAACTAGCTTCTCACACCATTCTAGGATTATACTTTGAAATTTGGATATTGTTGAGAGAGTGAGAAAACGAGAGAGCACATATAAAATCCGTGTACCTTGGATCACAAAGGAGTTATTATATTTATAGGAAATTGTACATGATTACAAATAAGATAATAAAAAATATCTAACAATATAAAAAACAAACTAATCTAATCTAATTAATTAAAGATAACTCTATCTTTAATTTTAACACTCCCCCTCAAGCTGGAGCATATGGATCATATGCACCAAGTTTGTTACATATGTAATCAATTCGGAGACCCAATAGAGATTTAGTGAAAATATCTACTAATTGATCATCGGAGTTTACAAAACTGGTGGATATTTCACCAGACATTACTTTTCCCTGATAAAGTGACAGTCAACTTCAATATGTTTCGTCCTCTCATGGAAAACCGGATTTGAGGCGATATGCATGGCAAATGACATTTGTGCAACCTCTCCAAACTTAAGTTCCTGAAGCAACTGTTTGAGCCATATGAGCTCCTGACTGGCTATAGTCATAGCACGGTACTGTGCCTCCACACTAGACCTGGCTATAAAATTTTGCTTCTTGCTTTTCCAAAAGACAAGATTACCTCCGACAAAAATACAGTATCTGAAAATTGACCTTCTATCAATGGGAGAATCTGCCCAATCAACATCAAAGTATCCGATAAAGCGTGTCCTCTATTTTCATATAACAGACCCTTTCTAGGATCTTTCTTGACATATCGAACAATACGGGTCACTGCATCCCAGTGTTCCTTACAAGGAGTGTTCAAGAACTGACTTAACACCCTAACTACAAATGAGATATGGGCGAGTAACCGTGAGATAGTTCAATTTTCCAACGAAATGTTTGTATCTTTCAGGATTCGGAAGAGGTTCCCCTTGATTTGGTAGGAGCTTGACATTGGGATCCATAGGAGTGTCAACTGACTTGGAATTTAACATAGTGGTTTCTTCCAAAATATCCATTGCATATTTTCTTTGGGATATGACGATTCCATTTTTAGACTGCGCTACCTCTATCCCCCAAGAAATATTTGAGTCTGCCAAGGTTCTTCGTCTGAAAGTGCTTAAAGAGATGTTGCTTTACCTGTGTAATGCCAAGATGATCATTGTCGCTGATAACAATGTCATCCACATAAACCATCAAGTAAATACAACCAGCAACTGAATGACGATAGAAAACAGAGTGATCGGCCTCACTCCGGATCATGCCAAACTCATGAATCACAGTAGTAAATCTATCAAACCATGCACTGGGAGACTGCTTGAAACCATATAGAGATTTCCGCAGTCAACAAACAAGTGACCCCCCCCCAGCAACAAAACAGGGAGGTTGCTCCATGTAAACCTCTTCAAACACGTCACAGTAGAATGGATACCTTTGCGAAGTGCAATGGGAAAATTTGACTCAGGAGACGGGACCGAAGAAGAGGTTAGATGAGTGAGCCCAGGATGTGAGTCTACAATTGGGTTTGTTGCAGGTTGCAGCAGTAAAGGACGAGGATGTCGCTAATAAACCTATAAAGAAGGAGGAGGAAGGGGATCTAGAGAGGAAGGAGACTCCTCGGGAGGAGAAAAAGGAACTGTATGTGTAGTCACAATAAGAAAAGGCTCTGGTGGAGGGACTTCGGACTCAAAGAAAGGAACATCTTCCAAGAAGGCAACATCAGCAGAGATAAAATACCTGCGAAGAGTAGGAGAGTAGCACTTGTCTCCTTTCTAGGTGCGGGGATACCCGACAAAAATACATTTATGAGATCGAGTAGATAATTTATCCATCCCAAGACCAAGGATATGAGAGAAACAAGTAGAACCAAAGACTCGAGGGGGTAAAGAATGAAGTAGACAATGGGGATATAAAACTTGATGAGGAATTTTACCTTTAAGTACAGAGGAAGGCATACGATTAATGAGATAGCACGCAGTAAGAACTACATCACTCCAAAACTCAAGAGGGACATAAGAATGAAGAAGAAGAGTCAGAGTTGTATCTAGAAGATGTCTATTTTTGCGCTCAGCAACCCCATTCTATTAGAGGGTATAAGCATGGTTGACAAAATCAAAAGTAAGATTTTACGATTTTTGCTCCTGGTTACGATTCAAATCGTGGAAAAAATTGCCCAAATCATAGTGAAATCGGGAGTGAAATCACAAAATCGGTTAAATCGTAAGATTTCACAATTTTTCTTGTCTGCGGCTCTGCTTCTATTCATCCTGTTTCTCTCTACATCACTTCATCTTTCTTCTTCATCTTCCTCGCTCTACGTCACTTCTTTCTTCTTCATCTTGCTCGCACTGTGTCCCGTTCTGCTTCTGTGCTTCTTCATCCCTCTCATTCACAGTAATGGCTACCACAGCAAGAAACTCTGGAACAACATCAACAGGTCGAGATGGAGGCAGTTCTGGTGGTGTTGTTGCCTCTGCAAATATCCTCCCTCCAACCCTAAACCTATAAATGCTAGGATTATGCTTTAGATATGTTTACACTGTTGTTTGTTTATGTTTTATGTTATGAATTATGAGTTATGGATTTTTATGCAAGTTTATGATGTCTTTTCAATAGATTTATGACTTTGAATTATGCTTTTATATGCATATATATGAATTTATATGCATATAAACATGTATATACATAATAAGTAAAATCTTACGATTCGATTTACAATTTTACGATTTGTGATTTTTCTACCCGTTTACGATTCAACATGAAATCCCGATTTTGTCAACCTTGGGTATAAGGGCAAGAAGTCTGAAGTAACACAGCATGAGATGCCATAAAAGTCTGAAATTGGTTATATAGATATTCACGTGCATTATCACTTTGTAAAGTACGAATGGAAATCTTAAATTGAGTTTTTATTTCATGAAAAAAAGATTGAAAAATAAAAAATAACTCAGAACGATCTTTCATCAAATATACCCAAGTGCAACGGGAAAAATCATTTATAAAGGTAACAAAATATCCAGAACCTAAGGAAGACGAAATACGACTGGGACCCCAAACATTCAAATAAACCAAAGCAAAAGTGGACGAGGCCTGATTATTAATGCGATTAGGAAAAAGGGTACGAGTATGCTTACCTAACTGACATGACAAAGACTCTAATTTAGAAAAAATAGGAACTAATTTCCTTAATACATCCAGACTTGGATGTCCTAACTGAGCATGAATGAGAAGAGGGGATGTTGATGCTGAACCAACAAGAGATGGCCTTTGAAGTTGATAAAGACCGTGAGACTCACATCCGAAGCCAATAATCTTCCCCGCTTGCCGGTCCTACAGAGGAACAGAATCTTTAGTGAAAGAGATGATACAATCAAGAGTACAAGTAAGTTGACTAATGGATAACAAATTAAAGGAGGCACCAGGAACAAATAACACATTATCAACCGAAAGAGAAGGAAGAGGATGGACAATACCAATACCTTGAGACTGTGTTTGGGAACTGTTAAAAGTCCCGCATTGACTAGAGATATGGCCAATCAAAAGTATATAAGGTGGAGGGTAAACCTCATCCTATGAGCTAGCTTTTTAGGATTGAGTTAGGTCTAATACCCAAATTTAAGATGGTATCAGAGCCTATCCTAGATCTGTTGTTGGGTCACTCATGTTGTCCACGCTCCATTCCTGAGTGTGGGGGTGTTCTATAAGACCCATGGGCCACCCGTATTCATCCACACTCCATTCCTGAGCGCGAAGGGGTGTGTTAATAAGTCCTACTGGCCACCCGTATTCATCCACGTTCCATTCCTGAGTGTGAAGGGGTGTGTTAACAAGTCCCGTGGGCCACCCGTATTCATCCACGCTCCATTCCTGAGCGTGAGGGGGTGTGTTAAAAGTCCCACATTGACTAGAGATATGGCCAATCAAAAGTATATAAGGTGGAGGGTAAACCTCATCCTATGAGCTAGCTTTTAGGATTGAGTTAGGCCTAATACCCAAATTTAAGAGGAACCATTGGCTATGGTAATAGAAAGTAAGTAACCAGTGGTAGAGATAGAAGAAAAAGAGATTTATTACCATTAATATGGTCGGTGGCCCCTGAATCAAGAACCCAAGGACCCAAAGAATGAGAGATGCCAATAAAAGAATTACCAGTGTGTGCAACAGCAGTAGTGGAACAGGAGGCCTGACGTTCTTCACACCACTTCAGGAAGTCATTGTAGGAGAGCGATGGAGACGAATCTGGCAGCAATGGCGGAGCGGAAGATACTGCAGGAGCTATAGGTGTGCCGGAGGAGAGAGAAAATCAGGGGCAGCAATGAAAAACAGACCAAACGGAGGGGGAAAATTGGGGAAAACTGTAAAGGAACACCAGATAGGGGTAGAGGAGACCGACACGAGCAAAGCCCAAGTGGTCGCGCCTCACAGGAGATGAGACGCGGAGCCACGTGCAGTGAAGATACGCGGCGCATGGGTTCACACGTAGAGAACGGTGGTGGCACGTGGAAGCGCTGCTAGCGGGAATGGGCTGGTCTTGGAGAGAGGAAGCTGCCTGTGGGGTCGCCGGTTGGAAACGACCGCGGATGAGATGGTGGCAGCAGGCAGAGAAGAAAAAAAAACGAGCTACCGAAGGGAAAAACTGGTTGGAGAAAGAAACACAACCAAAAAATATATGGGAGATCGAAAACCTAGAGGAGAAACACAGGTTTCGAAAAAATTTCACCAGTGAGCAATGGGTCCATTGGGTAAACATAAATTAGGGTTGCCTCTTGTTAGGCTGAAACCATGTTGAGAGAGTGAGAAAACGAGAGAGCACATATGAAATCTGTGTGTCTTGGATCACAGCAGAGCTATTGTATTTATAGAAAATTTTACATGATTACATATAAGATTATACAAATATCTAACAAGATAAAAAACAAACTAATATAATCTAATTAATTAGAGATAACTCCATCTTTAATTTTAACAGATATGTTTACATTGTTTTTTGTTGTGTTTGTAGTTTTTTTTAAGAGTTAAGAGTTATGAATTATGACCTACTTATGACTTATGTTATGAATTGAGTTATAAATGTTTTATGTAAGTTTAAGAAGTCTTTTTAATACATTTATGTGCATATATATGAATTATGGTTTTATATGCATATATATGATTTTTATGCATATTATAAACATATATGTGCATAATTTGTAAAATCCTAGGATTCTATTTGCGATTCTACAATTTGCGATTTTTTCTCCCTCTTCTAATTCAAAGTGTAATCCCAATTTTGTTAACTTTGGGTGCACGATGTACATGATCTACCTTGATGGGAACACATACTATTCGCCTTACACTATAAACTCTATGAAATACCAATGGAAACTTACTAAGCATCAGCACTAACTTTACAACTGCACAACTATATTGAAGGATTGAAATGAAAGGCACAGACCACATCTATCAGCTGAAAATTTCTCCCCAAAGTATTCAAGCAAGAACTTTCTTCTGCAAGTTGTCAGCACACAGTAGCGTTCAGCAGCTAACAATGACTCCATAACAGCTCTTCTTTGATTTTCCTGGAACATTGGAGTCCTACATATATTAGTAAGTGTATAAGGAAAACTTGCAACTAAACCACAAATATCATTAGTCAAACTTTGTGCATACTGTTTTTAAATCTCCACAATAAAATTCGCCCTTTGCAAAGCCACTTCTTGAGTAGTAAAGCCAGCAAACAGACTCTATACCATCTCTACCACACCGCCCACTTTCCTGGTAGTAGGACTCTAGACTCTTAGGACAACCATAGTGAATCACTTGTCTTATGTTAGGTTTATCTATGCCCATGCCAAAGGCAATGGTTGCCACCATGATTTGCAGTTCATCTCTAACAAATAATCTGAAGAAGAGCAAATAATTCAGTTAGGTCTGAAAAACATTGAAGCATCTTCAGCATTAGAGAGAAAGGTATCTTGGGGAGGGGTGAAGGAAGGATCGTACTTCACCTTCACAATGATCCAATATGAAAATTCATTTCATATTCTAAATTAAGAAAGGATATTTACCTATGAGACTCCTCTCGGGCTTTTCCATTCATTTGGCCATGGTACATTCCTGCTTCAATACCTGCTTCTGCAAGCGACTTGTATATCTACTTAAAATAAGATCAAGAAAGTTAAAACAGAACAAAAGGCTGAAGCAGATATATATATATATAGACAGAATATTGACAATGAAAAATCCAACAAAGAGATCCAGAAGATAAAACAGAACAGATAGATCACCAGCTTCTCATAAAACATAACAAGAGACCCATAAGTAATTGACTGAAGAGCAATTGAACAAAACATGGTGAAAGGTCAGGAACAAAAGTTACTCCGTGGACATGGATGTTTTCAATCAAACATTTCCTTTTGCATACTTAATGTTAAGCTTAGCAGTTTTATTTCAAGCCTACAGTAGTAATATGACACAACAGCAACACTATCCTGGGATTCACTCATAAGATTTCTTTGAATAATACCTGCTCTACATCTTTGATTGTTGTGCAGTAAACTATAGTTGAACCACCACTGGCAACTTCTTTTGAAATTTCTCGCACAAGCTCATCAATAAAAGATTGTCCCCGGTTAAATGGTTTGACACCATAAAAAAGATTTCCACGGTCAAATGAGCCAACCATAACATAAGGATTATTCATCTTCAGGGAATTGATGATGTCAAATCGAACCCTGGCAGTATAGCACAAAAATGAACATGACTGTTTGTTTCATTTTACTAGATAGAATTAGAGTGCGCTATTAATTAAATGGTCCATGAAGTACAACATTGTAAGAAGAAGCATCACATAAAACCATTAATTGAATTTTAGAAAGTAGAAAATAGAAATATCAATTAACTCTAATCCATTCTTATAGAAATACACACAATAGGGTTAAACACAAGTAAGAAAAACCTTTTTTGTCAGGGTAAGATTGATCTTGTAAAACGGCAAAAAAAAAGAAAGAGAAAACAAGTGCCACAAGTACACTGAACAGGAAGTGCTGGTGGAATTGATAGGATAAGTCAAATAGAAACCTGCCGGCCATTCACTGTAAACTAAAATCAAAACCAAGTTAGAATTCTACAGTGTTTTTCCAATAACACCAGAACCAGGTAATTTATTTTTTGACACAAACAGCATCATTTGGAAAACTAAGTGGCTGTTTGGTTTGAGAGAATGTTTTCTATTTTCAATTCCTATTTTCACTTTACAAACTATCACTTTGTTTTCTGTTTTCAAAAGTTGTATAGAAAACAATGAAGGGAAAACAAGAAACGAAAATAGAAAATGTATTCTCAAACCAAGGGGCTGTTAAAATAGCTTAACAGGCTTCAAATAGAAAAGGACCAGAATGTACAGCAAAATCAAATGTTTATTGACAAAAGTCCTCTGTTTCTGGATGCCTGTCATTTTGATACCAGATCAAAGAGCAAGATACAAATCAGCGTTGGATAACAGAAGCAAAACTCTATCCAAGGATATTCATGTCCTGGCCGTCCTTCCCTCCCATATTGCCCCAAACTAACACACTCTACCCTTTTCTATTCCTAATTCCATGTCTTGTTGTCTTTACATCATTATTGTTAGATTCATGTCTCTGAACGTGGAGACAGTCGAGTCTACGTCCCACACTCGGTCTATCGTCCCACGTCCTGGTCTGAGACGGATTCTACTAAAGAGGGTGTGGGGACATGAACAGAGTCGTAGAGGCATGGAGACGATGGCGTCTCTGTCTCACGTGAGACTGGGAAAAAAACCAGGTCAAGCAGCCGACCCCGTTCCAAAAGATGAACCCCCCCCCCCCCTCTAACCCTAAAAACCCGATTTCTCCTCCTTTTCATCGTCTCTTTCACATTTCCCTCTCTCTCATCTGCTGCAACTTACATCCTCCCTCTCGAATGCATCTCTTGAGCTCTCCCCGTCTCACTGTCATCTAAGTCTATAACTATGCATCTCCCTCTCGAGCTCTCAGTCTCTGCTCTCCATCTCTCTCTCGAGCTCTCGATCTCCCTCGAGCTCTTAATCTCTGTTCTCTATCTCTCTTGAGCTCTCGGCCTCCCTCTCCCTCGAGCTCTCTGTCTCAAGCTCTCAGTTTCCTT
The DNA here is from genome assembly GCA_037962975.1 of Clitoria ternatea. Lineage (NCBI taxonomy): Eukaryota > Viridiplantae > Streptophyta > Magnoliopsida > Fabales > Fabaceae > Clitoria > Clitoria ternatea. Next base: position 169,996,967 of record CM075671.1, read on the forward strand.
CTCTCAAGCTCTCTTGTTCTCTCTTTGACTCTAACCGGAGATGTCAGCCAATGCTGAAGGGGTAGGTGGGGCAGGGGTAGAGGCAGAGGTAGGTTCCAATGGTGGGGCTCCTCCCTCTGTTACAAGTTCAGGTTCTGTTAGTATTGACAAAAAGTTCTGAAAAATACACCAGGAAATAGGAGAGATATTAGCTGGAAGTATGGTGCCATAGATGGTGATTGAACAAAGGTGATGTGTTTATTTTGCAGGGAGCTGCAAGGCATTTACAGGCTTAAACACCATTTGGTTGGAACCTCTAAGGATACGGCACAATGCAAGGCTGTCACTGGTGAAATTAAACAAGAATTGTTGAATTATAAGTTCAAATTACATGATGTTGCTGTGAGGAAGGTAGCTGCAACTAGTTCAGCAAGTGGGGTTGATGTTGATGCACAAAGTGGAGGGGGTGTGGCTAAGAAAAGGAAAAGGGATGATTCCCTTACCTTGCCATTCAAGAGAAAGACAAGTAGTCAAGAAACAATTAATTCTATTTTTCAGAAAAGTTTGAGGGAGGAAGCTTGTCAAGAAATTGCTACATTTTTCTACAACAATGCTATACCTTTCAATGTTGCCTATTCTGATGAGTTCAAGAAGATTCTTGATTTGGTTGCTAGACATGGTTTAGATTTAAACCACCTTCCTACCATGAGATCAGAGTTAAGTATTTAAAGCAAAAGGTTGATTCCACCAAGGATCATTTGGAGAAGCATAAGGCTTTTTGGAAGAAAACAGGTTGTACCATTATGACAAATGGGTGGACTGATAAGAGAAGAACTATATTGAATTTCTTGGTGAACAGTCCGATAGTAACTGTGTTTTTGAAGTCTATTGATGCTTCTGATATTTCTAAAATAGTTGAGAGAGTTTTTAGGATGATGGATGAAGTTGTTGAAGAGGTGGGTGAAGAGAATGTAGTGCAAATTGTCACCGACAATGCAGCAAACTACAAGGTAGCTGGAGAGCTATTAATGGAGAAAAGAAAGAGGTTGTATTGGACTCCATGTGCAGCTCGTTGCATTGATCTAATGTTGGAGGATCTTGAGAAGTTGTCAATCCACAAGGAGACAATTGCACTGGAAAAAAAATTACAACTTTCATCTATTCAAGGAATGTACTGATTTCTTTATTGCATCAGTTTACCAATGGCACAGATTTAATTAGACCAACCACTATGCATTTTGCTACTTCTTATTTGACATTGTGTTAAAGGTTCCATCCCAAAACCAATTGGCAATGGTTGGAGTGGCCTAACAGGTATTTAAACCATGCGAAATATTATAAGGCAGGCGATGTGGGACTTCAAACACGCCCCCTCCAACGAAGCCTGCCGGACCAGGCAAGTGGTAACTTTTGACCCACAACGAAAGGGCAACTCTTGGCCCATAAGAACCGGAAAGAATGTTCTGCCTCTGATACCATGTTAAAGGTTCCATCCCAAAACCAATTGGCAATGGTTGGAGTGGCCTAACAGGTATTTAAACCATGCGAAATATTATGAGGCAGGCGATGTGGGACTTCCAACATCCCTCTTTTGGTCGTGATCATCTCTCCGACCACCCCTTTTTCCGTCCAGCATCCGCTCTGCCCGCCGCCGCCGTTTTCCAGTGACTCTCCGGCCGACCACCCCTCGGATCTGGAGCGTCTCCACCAGAACTGGCCCAACCCTGAAACGGCGCCCATCAACCCTGAAACGGCGCCCATCAACCCTGACACACGCTCCCACGCACCTCCCCTTTGTTCCGTGACTTTCTCCTGGCCACGCTTCCACCTGCGTGTAGAGGCTCCCATCAGACTCCGGTTTGGACCGTCATGCTCGCCTCCTTGTCTACACTTAGATTTTGGTATTAGTTATCCGTTTTGAACACCATTTGACTCTGTTTTAGGGTTCATTTTTCTCCGCTGCTTGTGACTTTCTCTCTCCTCCAAAATGGTAAATGTTGTGCAGCCAGCCATTTCCACCTTTGCATCTGGACAACAGACTATACTCACACCTACTTATGATGATTTTCTTCAGTGGTGTAAGGAGTGCAAGATTTCAGGTTCCATGGCTTCTGTAGTGCAAACGGGTAATTCTTTCGCTGGTATTTCTCACTTTCTTGGTCCATGGATCCTTGACTCAGGGGCCACCGATCATATTACTGGTAACAAATCCTTATTCTCTACCCTTTCTAGCTCTACTTCTTTACCTTCCATTACTATGGCTAATGGATCCCAAACTCAATCTCAAGGACTTGGTATTGTTCACCCTCATCCTTCTTTATCTGTTGACAATGTTCTTTATGTACCTGAGTCTCCTTTTAATTTATTATCCATCAGTCGTTTGACTCGCTCTCTTGATTGCATTGTCTCATTTACTAAAGACTCTATTTTCATCCAGGATCGGAGTTCAGGGCGGAGGATTGCCACCGGATGTGAGTCACATGGGCTTTATCAACTTCAACCTTCTACACATGTGGGGTCGGCGGTTGATCCCAGTCTCCTCCATGCTTGGATGGGTCATCCAAGTCTTCACAAATTGCAAATAATGGTGCCCACACTTCCCAAGTTGTCTACATTATCTTGTGAGTCATGTCAATTAGGTAAGCATAGTCGTACTTCCTTTAATAATCGAGTCTCAAGTCGAGTTGCGTTTCCCTTTAGCTTAGTCCACTCTGATATTTGGGGTCCGTGTTGTACTGTGTCTATTTTAGGATATCAATATTTTGTTTCCTTTATTGATGATTACTCTAGTTGTACCTGGTTATTTTTAATGAAGAATCGTTCCGAGTTATTTTCTATATTTCAAAATTTTTACAATGAAATTAAAACCCGGTTTGGTGTTCCTATACATACCTTACGTAGTGATAATGCCCATGAGTATTTCTCTAATTCATTTCAATCATTTATGGCTTCTCATGAGATTTTACATTAAACATCTTGTGCCCATACCCCTCAACAGAATGGAATTGCAGAAAGAAAAAATCGATATCTTGTCGAAACAACTCGGACACTTCTTTTACATGGTAATATTCCTCTTCGGTTTTGGGGGGATGTTGTCCTTACAGCTTGTTATTTAATTAATCGCATGCCCTCCTCCGTTCTTGATAATCAGGTACCTCACTCCATTTTGTTTCCTCACCAGTCTCTATATTCTTTACCACCTCGTGTTTTGGTTCTACTTGTTTTGTCCACAGCCTTGGCACGGGCACCAATAAACTCTCCGCTCGGGCAAATAAATGTGTTTCTTGGTTATACAAGGTCTCAAAAGGGTTATAAATGTTACTGTCCTAGCCTTAATCGTTACTTTGTTTCCGCTGATGTTACCTTTTTTGAGTCTAGTCCATATTTTACAGTTCCCACTGTGGAGAACTCTGTGTCTAATCCTACTTCTTGTGGCCCTGTTTCTGTTTCTCCCATGCAGGTTATATATCAGTCTCCTGTGGTCACCGATATTTCGATCGATCCACCTCGTCCTCTTCAGGTGTATCAACGTCGGCCCTGTACTACTTTGGAGGTTCCACCTGATGAAGTCCCATCTGACTTACCTCTGGAGCCAACTCCTCCACCTCCTCCGGATCCGTCCCCCGTTAGTAGTTTTCCTATTGCTATCCGTAAAGGTATTCGTTCCACTCGTAATCCATCTCCTCATTATGTTGCTTTGTCTTATCATCGTCTATCACCTTCCCATTATATTGGTGTCTCTTATTTGTCTTCTGTTGCCATTCCTAAAACTGCAAGTGAAGCTTTCTCTCATCCTGGCTGGCGACAAGCCATGATTGAGGAAATGAGTGCACTACAAAGCAGTGGAACTTGGGATCTTGTTCCTCTTCCCTCCAGTAAGATAGTGGTCGGATGTAGGTGGGTCTACACAGTAAAAATTGGTCCAGATGGTTCTGTTGATCGCCTGAAAGCTCGTTTGGTGGCCAAAGGCTATACTCAGATTTTTGGCCTTGACCATGGTGATACTTTCTCCCCGGTGGCTAAGATGGCTTCTATACGCCTATTCCTCTCCATTGCTGCCATTAGTCATTGGCCTCTTTTTCAGTTAGACATCAAGAATGTCTTCCTCAATGGTGATCTTACAGAAGAAGTATATATGGAGCAACCACCTGGTTTTATTACTCAGGGGGATTGTTCAGGATTGGTTTGTCGACTTCGGAAGTCCCTGTATGGTCTTAAACAATCCCCAAGAGCATGGTTTGGTAGACTCAACACTGTCTTAAAAGAATTTGGCATGACTCGGAGTGAGGCGGATCATCCTGTTTTCTATCACCATTCTACCTCCGGGTGTATTTACTTGGTTGTGTATGTTGATGACATTGTCATCACAGGAAGCGATCACACTGGCATTGTTCTTTTAGGAATAGAGGTGGCACAATCTAGTTCAGGTGTTGTAATTTCTCAAATAAAGTATGTGATGGATATTTTGGAGGAGACCGGCTTGATGGGGACCAAACCGGTAGATACTCCCATGGATCCCAACACTAAGCTTATGCCGGAACAGGGGGAGCCTCTCTCAAATCCAGAGAGATATAGAAGACTAGTTGAAAAGCTAAATTACCTTACTATCACACGTCCTGACATTTCCTTTGCAATCAGTGTGGTAAGTCAATTTCTCAACTCCCCTTGTGATGGTCACTCGGATGCAGTCATCCGAATCTTAAAATATATCAAAGGGGCACCAGGTGAAAGGCTCTTGTATGAAGACAAGGGTCATACTCGAATAACTGGATACTCAGATGCTGACTGGGCAGGATCCCCTATTGACAGAAGATCTACAACGGGCTATTGTGTCTTCCTTAGGGATAACTTGGTTTCATGGAAAAGTAAAAAGCAAAATGTTGTAGCCCGGTCAAGTGCAGAAGCGGAGTACCGAGCTATGGCTTTGGCTACATGTGAGCTCATATGGCTCAAACATTTGCTTGAAGAATTAAAATTTAGGGAAACTACATCTATGACACTCATTTGTGACAATCAAGTTGCATTGCACATTTCTTCTAATCTGGTGTTTCATGAAAGGACCAAACACATTGAAGTAGAGTGCAACTTCATCAGAGAGAAGATTGTATCAGGGGACATTGTTACGAAATTTGTAAATTCCAATGATCAATTGGCAGATGTTCTCACAAAGTCGCTTAGGGGTCCTCGTATTAAATACTTATGTGACAAGCTTGGTGCATATGATTTATATGCTCCAGCTTGAGGGGGAGTGTTAGAATATTGTAAATATATTAGAATTGATTAGATTGATTGTATATGATTTGCACTATGATCTTGTATTTATTAATGTTTTATTATAAATATACTACTCTGTTGTGTATTCAAACACACGGAAATTCATCCAATTGTCTCGATTTCTTTCTCTTGAACAAGATTGATTGTATACGATTTGTATTATGATCTTGTATTCATTACTGCTTTATTATAAATATACTATTCCGCTGTGTATTCAAACACACGGATATTCATCCAATTGTCTCTTGGTTTCCTTCTCTTGAACAGGTTTCTTGATGGATAAGAAAGGAGGGTTGATAAGGATGTTCACATCAAAGGAGTGGAAGTCGACCCAATCTACTAAGCTTAAGGATGGAAAGTTTTGTGAAGCATTGGTTATGGATAAGGAGTTTTGGAAGAATATTGTGACTTGCTTGAAGGGTGCATACCTGTTAATCAAGGTGCTTCTCTTGGTGGATTCGGATGAGAAGCCTGCAATGGGTTTTATGCACGAAGAAATGGACCGTGCAAAAGAGAAGATAGCAAAAGCATTCAAAAATGTGAAGAAAAGGTAAACCTATTACCTACATTAAATTATTCAATTTACGTTTTGGGAACTAATTAAATTATTCTTTCATTCTTTACTTGCCAACCTCTTTGGGACATCATTGATAAGAGATGGAACAATCAACTTCATAGGCCTTTGAATGTCGCGGGCCTTTACCTTAACCCAATTTTCCATTATGCTCCTGAACTTAAAGCTAATTTTGAGATTAAACATGGACTGTATGATTGCCTACAACAGATGGTGGGGGATATGGAAGTGGTGAAGAAGATTAATGCTCAGTTAGAGGAATTCAAATACAAAACGGAATTTTTTGGTAGTCAAATAGCCCTTAATGGAATTCAGATCAAAACTCTAACACAATAGTGAGAGTCTTACGGTGATGAAACTACAACAGAGCTGAGTTAAAAGTTCAATATTCATGTCTTGAGCTTGATGTGTAGTTCTTCTAATTTGTGAGCGTAACTAGAGTGCATTTGAGATGGTATTTGCTAATTTATTTATTACTTATTAATAAATACTTTTTATATTATATTTTTGCTAAATTATTCATTACTTAATAAACTTTAGGTTCACACTAAGAGGAGGAATTGAATGAAGCAAAAGACGATGAATGATGTCGTCTTTGTCATGGCTAACTCTAAATTGGCCAAGAAGAAGAATGCAAGGAAACCAAAGGAAAATGTCATTGATGATCTTTCTTCGAATGATGAGTGGATTGCAAATAATCCTGATGTAAGTCAAGATATGGAAGATGTTGGAGAAGTTAGTGGGGATACTATTAGTCGTAATTCACCTCTTGATGATCTAGAGATTCCTATTTTTTGAGTTTTTAATTAATGTCTTATGTTTGATGTGTTTGTGTTAGACATTGAGTTTTATGTTTACAACTTTGACTTTGTTTTAATATTATGAAGTTTATGAGTTTAGTTTGATATTTTTTATATTTATATATGATTTAGTATTTCTATTAGACTTTTCCGTTTTGTCTTACGTTTCACGAATCTACGTTTCGCGAAACCCCACTACGTTTTAACAACCTTGCTTTACATTATATTAATACATTTATTCACAGTTAGTAAAAGACTTGGATTTCAATCTCTTATCCTTTCCCCATCCCTTCTAACATAGACCTTTTTAAATGGATACCTACAACAACTTCAAAATTTGTCCGTCACTCAAAATCTCATCAACATATAAGGCTTACAATAGTAGAGATTATCCCTATCATTATCATCACAAAATGTGAAATGTGGGAGGAGCTTTGTTAGCTAGTGAAGGAATGTTGGAATAAATTATGGAAAATGAGAAGTTAAAAGCAAGAATATGAATGAGGAAATTAAGCCGTGTTTATGATGATTAGAAGATAGATTAAAATAGTAACTGTTAAATTTAGATATCGTTCCTAACTCAATTCTAAAAGCTAGCTCAAAGGATGAAGATTATTCTCATCTTATATATTTTTAGTTGACTATATCTCTAAACAATGTGAGACTTTCAACACACTTCCTCACGTTCAAGAATGGGGTATGGACAAATACAGGTGGTACGTGAAACTTATTAATACACTCTCTCACACTCAGGAATGAAGCGTAAACAAATATGGGTGGGCTCGTGGGATTTATAGAACACCCCCTCACGCTCAGGAATGAAGCTTGTACAAATCCAAGTGACCCAATAACAGATCTAGGATAAACTTTGATACCATGTTAAATTTAAATATTAGGCCTAACTCAATCTTAAAAGCTAGCTCATATGATGAGGATTACTCTCACCTTATATACTTTTAATTGGTCATATATCTTTAGACAATGTAGAACTCTCGATAGTAACATGTTAAGTTTCAAGTAGTCTTCAAACTCTTCATAGGTTGTACTACCTTGATTTTGTAATTCTTCAATTATTCTCCAGCATTTACCATTCTTGCTGTTATTTCAAGAAAGACAAAGGCGATAGAAATGGACAGAAAGGAAAATAAAAGGTGAACATGGACTGAGGTTTTGGAATCATGTGATAGTAAAGCATGATGATAAACTTCATGTAAAACTAAAAACCATGATTAGGACACTGACTTGCAAGTAAAAGTTAAATTTATCAGTAATGACAAAAAAATATATACAAGACAAAGGGAACACAAACTGCGAATCAGAATCATAGAAGTTACAGCAATGTTGTACTTCACTAAAACAGCCAAAGCTAAAGATGCTTACTTATCAGTAGCAGTTGCAGTTAGACCAACAAAAGGAACATCTAGCAGAACCTCACGTAACTTGTCTAAGTGCTTGTATTCCACCCTAAAATCATGCCCCCATTCTGATATGCAATGGGCTTCATCAACAGCGAAAAGACTAATTCCAGACTTTAGCAAGTTGGACCAGAAACTACAAAAATAAGACAAAAGATCATATTCATAATTAGATAAGTTTGGTGGTCAAATTCTATAAAGCTATTCCGAACTAGCAACTAGAAGTCATATCTAAAACATGCTCAAGCATTATCATCTCAACTAACCACAAGAAAGATGCAATAAGAACACAACCACACAAGAATCACAGGATCCATCACACAACTAACATGACACCATGTCATGCTATCATTATTATCTGAGTCAGTTCAGTTTTAACAACTAAAAAAGTAAAAATCCAAGCACTAGGATCTCTCCAGCTCCTAGGGAAAAAAAGAATCTTGATAAAATAAGGAAAAACGATCCTTTTTATCCAGTTAGGATTTTAGTAACTTTTACCACTTTTTAGAACAGAACACAAGTAACCTAAACCACCAACAGTAAGAAAACTATTATTTGAGATTTTGTTTGAAATATTTTTAACCATGAAATATTAAATCCATCATATAAAACTATTCCATTTTTTACATAGTCATATGACTAAAGTATTTATTCAAGGGTGAGGGACATATAACCCAAATATTGAAAATGATAATTTACTAATGAAGTGCATCTAGTCATAGAATTATTAGAGGCATTCCTCGCTCCTCAATTTATCACTAAGCTAAGACGCAATAGTAATGCACTCAAGATAATGTCACAATCTACACAGCTGAAGGTTATGCACATATTTATTCCAATACCTATTTGGAATTGTACATGCCCTCTCAGGAGTCATGAACAGAATGTCAAATTGACCACGTTCAGCTTTAGAGTGTACAGTGGAATCCTTCTGAGCACTTCCCAGATATTCAGCTTTGATGCCCCGCTCTTTCAAAGCCATCACCTGTTTTACCATTCCTTCCATATTAGACAATCAACATTTGAAGATATAGAAATGCATTAAGAGCATAGAAATGCAGGAGAAAAAAAAAACTACCCATTTGAAAGAATCAACTAATTCACCTGGTCTTGCATCAAGGATATCAAAGGGCTTACAACTATCCCAGTCTTCTTAACAACTAGGGGAGGTATCTGATAGCTGTTATACGTTAAAAAACAAGAACATTTTCACGTTGTACTCTCCAGTTCAGGAAGAGGAAAAAACAAACAGTGTGGGAGAGGACAGTAATAATTTTTACCACAAGGACTTGCCACTTCCAGTAGCCATGACTACCAAGCAATCCCTTCTCTCAATAATTTTCTCAATAACATCTTTCTGATAACACCGAAAATCCGAAAATCCAAAGTATGTCTGGATAATGACAGTAACAAACCCATCAGCATTCAACAATCATAAAACTCAAATTGATAAAACACAACATTCACAACTACTGATGCAATTCAACAAGTTTTCTACTCCACATTCAACTAATTTACTTTCTCCCCGCCTAAAACAGCAATAAAACCCAAACTTTTTTCAAACCCGCCAACGAGATTTAAAAATGGAACGTGGGTAACAAAGGTTTCCTTCAACAAACGAAGGAAGCGATGAAAGTGAAGTTAAGTGCATTGAACAGCTAATGATAATGGTTTACGAAAAGGAAGAATTGATTAGGATTACCTTGAGAAGCGAGGGCATGGTATCCATGGTTGGGAGACGAAGAAGAGAAGAATGAGGTTAGCAACTTCAAAGTCGAACACTGTGTACCATGTACACTGACACTCCCGCCAATTCAACCGGAGGCACATACATTCCTCGCCTCAATTTGGGCGTTTTTTATTGGGCTTGATTATGGACCAATATTTTAAAATACATTTATTCCGAGCTGAGATTTATCGGGTGAATGCTAAGGTGGAATTTGGTTTTTTAGGTTTACAGTGGACCAAAGAATATTAACAGTTGAATGTTAATTAACGGTCTTAATTCATTAAAGGTTACCTATTTAACAGGTTACCATATCAAATTTCTAATATTTTCATTTTTTTCTTTGAAATCTAATAAATTCTAAATATGTCAAGTTTTAATATATCTAACTAGTAGTGGACCCGTGCATTTGCACGGGTAGTTTAAGGAAAATTGTAAATCGATAAGAATGAGTGTGTGAACGGGTGGTATATGCCTTTTATAATGTGTAAGAACGTTTGATGGGTCTAAATTTGATGTATAATGAGAACTTCCGAGTAAGAGTGCTTGGATCGAGATGTATATGCCTCACATGTTATATATGATGGTGTATAATTTCGTACATGTGCATTGAGATTTTTAACGCCAAGTCACCGAGTAATCACTTAAAACTGAAATAACATTTGAAGGCTCGAGCGAGTGCCACATAAAGCACACGGGCATGATAGAAGGGAACAGGGTTAGGAGAAAGAAAGTAACAGGGGGAGAGCTTCGCTCAAGCGAATCCTGACTCGCTTGAGCGAGACACGTAAGCCTCGCTTGGGCGGAGATAAGGCGCCTGGGCGAAATCCGACCAAAATCAGCTGCAATACCGACTTGGACAGCTAGGCTCGCAACATAAGGTTCCAAACAGCAGAGTTCCCCCAAAAGCGACTCACTTCACTCGAGTTTCCATTGGCAGGATCCTCACCAGAGTTATGATTAAAATATTTTTTTTGTTGCAATTATACCGAGTCCTCCCTCACCCAGTATTACACTCGGTATATTCATCTTAAATCTGAGTCATCATCCGTTCAATCTTTCCGTCGGTACTTCCTCCCAAAGCCGATCTGTCATTCAATTAGTTTCCACTCGGTAAAATTATTTTGGATCCGAGTCCTCACACACTCGGTTGTCTACTTAACACTACACTAAGCTGACCCTATTTCACTCGGTCTAACACTCGGTACGATCATGTCAAGTCTGAGTCTTCCCTCACTCAGCTTCCCGCTCAAAAAATGTATTTATAAAATCCGACTATCCACCTAGTGAGTCAGTCACTCAGAATTTCATTCTAGAGACCGACTCAATACTTGATTGAATTTTTTTTCTTCTGCACTCTTATTAAATCCTGACCCCACACTGCTTCTGGGATACTTTGGGTCGGTCAGATCTGATTTCTTAAATTTTAAAATGGTTGTACTCCTTGACTTCAATCACACAGCATTACCCTGTTTTAATTTATTCTGCTGTTCTTAATTGGGGCATTTATTCTTAACTGCTCCTCTTGATTTACCTTCTCATATCTTCACATATGAGACAGGTCTCTGATGGTTCAGGAAAATAAATAAATAAATAAATAAATAAATAAATAAATAATGATGCAATCTTATTATTTGTAATTATCTGGAATTAAATACACTAATTGGCGAAAAAAATTTATCCCTATTTTTGGGCAGTAAATGGGATTTGCTACTGGCCCACATTCGCTCAGGCGAATGGACATTTTGCCCAAGTGGGATTGTTAATAGAATCAGGGGTAGCCACTGGACAAAATCCGCCCGAGCGATTGAAATTCCGAGTGACCTATGTCCGAATGTGAACCTTCCGAGTGAGGGAGTGGATCTAATTTCGAGTGAGAGGTCTGCCTGTATGATATCCCGAGCAGTTCAGTTTCGAGTGGAAACTTCCGAGTTCAAAGTAACTTGTTCGAGTGGAGTCTCTCCGTGTGTGTAGTTCTGAGTGGGGATGGCACGGATTGGGGGATATATGGTGTGTTGACCAGAAGTACTCTGGAATAACTTCACTCATGTGAAAAAGAGAGGGAGTCGGCTTTGTAATAAGTTTACCGAGTGGAAAATTGATCGAGTGATGGTGGGTCTTGGAATTGTTTAGCCGAGTGAAAGACCGAGCGAGTGTGGGGTCGGTCTGGAATGATTTAACCGACTGAGGACCTATCGAGTGATGAGTCGGTTGTAGAGTAATTGCGGAGCGAAAGACGGAGCGAAAGATGACTCGGATTCAGAATTAGATAACCGAGTGAAAGACTGATTGAGAGATGACTCGGATTTGAAGTAAATTGTCGAATGAAAGGCCAAGTGAGAGACGAGTCGGCTTTGATTGCTTTGCCGAGTAGAAAAGCAAGCAAGATGAGTTGGTGTGAGGGTGTGTTACCGAGTGAATGATTGATCGAGTGATAAGTCGGTTTTAATGTAAATTGCTGAGTGAGGGAGTGAATGAGACGAATCGGTTCTGGAATAACATTCCCGAGTGCAAAACCGAGTGTTGGGAGAAACGACCTCTGGTCAGATTCCGCTTGAGCGAGTGTGAAATTAGCTACTGGAGCAATTTCGCCCGAGCGATTGGCTGGTGTGTGGTGTCTCGCCCAAGCGAGCCACATGGAAATTTAATACTGGCAAGATTTCGTCCGAGCGAGATAGGTTCGCTCAAGCGAGACTGGGGTCTGATACTTAAAATCCCCTATTTGCTCAGGAAAACCTGCGGCGCTCAAAGGAACTGCGCTCACCTCGCTCAAGCGGAAGAATTTGCATGAATTAATTGAATTTTAAAAAAGAAATGACCCAATTAATAAGTATTCCATAACTGTGCAAAACACGGTCGAAGTCACGCACTCGGAAATCACCCTCTCGGTTCCTTCACCCCTCACTCTTTCTCAATCTTTCTCGGTCTCTCATCCACTCGGTATCTCTTTCAGTCATTGTTTCATTCAGTCGTTCTTTTTCTTGATCTTTCAGCGTATACAATTAATTGAATTTTAAAAAAGAAATGACCCAATTAATAAATATCCCAATTGTTTCCAATTTTGTATTTTTGGAATGAAATATTTACGGAGGTGACTACCACAATAAACAAAGACAACCAGAAGCTCAAAAAGGCATTGATACTTATTTTCCTTCTGAAACAAAAGAGACCATGACATTATGTAATCATATACAAAATATCAGAAGTATTAATAACCTGTTGCTCTAATTGCTTGTTTTTCTCTTCAAGTCTTTGCATTGTAGCTTGCTGATTCTTCAAGTTAGTTGCCTCAGTCCTGATCTGACAGAGCAAATACGACCAAACTTAAAGAAATCCTTAAATAATTGAAAGGGACTATTGAAATGGGTACTTACTATAGATTTTGAAAGACTTCCTTAAAGACAACATTTGTAGTTGTGTTTGAGGGTCTTCCTTCATTATCATGTATTAAAATCTTCAAGCCTTCTTTACTTTGAACTCGGGAAAGTGCCACATATAATTGACCATGACTAAAAACTGGTTTTGGCAAATATAGTCCAACATTGGCTAGTGATTGGCCTTGAGACTTATTGATTGTCATAGCATATGAAACAATTATTGGAAATTGTCTTCTAATAAGTTTAAATGGCCAAGGAGATTGAGATGGAGACATAGACATTCTAGGAATACAAATTACATTTCCATTATTCTTTCCAGAAATAATTTTTGCTTCAATCACATGATTTGTCAACCTTGTCACGATCAATCTAGTGTCATTGCAAAGACCTTCTAATTGGTCTATATTCCTCAACATCATAATTGGAGTTCCAATTTTTAATTTGATCCTATGGTTAGGAAGGCCAGAGGTTCACAGTGAGTTTAAAAATTCTGGAGTAAGTGCTTCAAATGCTGGATTTTCAACAACTTCTGTTTCATCAATAGAATCAGAGCTTAGGTATTCTTTCCCATCTCCTAGAACTAATGAAAGAAGATAATCATTTATTTGATCAACAACATCTATGGTTGATGCTAAAATTGCTCTTGACTATAAAAAGTCTTCTTTTGTGTACTGCTGCACTAAATTAGGATATGTACTTTGAACTATAGCATCTATCGGATCATGAAAATCCATGATAAGAAATGAATTTGGAATTCTTATGGTTGCATAACCATCATTTGACTCACCAATTTTTCCATCTCCCACATCTAATATCCACTGAGAAAATTCTCTCAATTCTTCTGCATTTGAATTGCTTAGATTATTTTGGAGACGCATGTTTTTTGTGAGAGTAAGCATATGACAATGCTGCCAAAGGTATGAAGCATTAATTGTAGCATTTACAATATCAGATCGATTTCCTCTAGGAATGACTGGTAAAATTTGTCTAAAGTCTCCTCCAAAAACAATGACTTTTCCTCCAAAAGGAGAATTACCATTATTAGAATTGCTCATAATGTCTTTCAATGTTTTGTCAAAAGCTTCAAAACAAAACTTATGGGCCATTGGAGCTTTATCCCATATTATTAGTTTTGTTTCTTTCAACAGTTCAGCTAATTCACTACCTTTATGGATATTGCAAGTAGAGTTCTCAAATGTAGGAACAGGAATAGCAAATTTTGAGTGTGTTGTTCTACCTTTGGGCAATAATAATGATGCAATACCACTTGAAGCTACAGTCAAGACAATAGAACCTTTTGAACGTAAGGCTGAAGCTAATGTCCTCCATATAAAAGTTTTACCAGTACCGCCATAGCCATAGAGAAAAAACATGCCTCCTTGTTGGTCGTTCACACTTCTAATTATTTTATGAAATATGTCAAGTTGTTCATCTGAAAAATGTAAAATAAACAAATAAATAATTTAGTTTAGATAGGTAAGTTTAGTAAGCTTATCATAAATAAGATATAATGATAATGCCAAGAGGTACATACACAGCCTACCTGTAAGACATTTAAACAAATTTTGAAATTCTTGGCTCAACTCTTCCTTATCATAGTCACATTCTGCATAAATAAGTTTATTTCCTATGTGACTTGTAATAGTTCCTTGTGGATAAGGCATTGATGGGTAATCTTTAAGACTTTTTCTATTTAACTGTAATAGCTCCTCAACTTTCAACAAAGTTAAATTTTTCAAGTCTGCATCATTTATCTGTAAATCTAAAAAAAGGTGCAATATTAATTTAAAAGATATGATGTTTGTATTGATATCAAAGCATAGACTTTGTATTTTAATAATGAACAAATATTAGAATTAAGAGGCTACCTTGAATGCCAGACATTTTTCTTTGATCATGAAGGATACCATCTGCTAACCATTGCCATGTTTCTTCCCAAACATGTCCAGGTCTATTGATGCTATTTGAGAGAATCATCATGACAAATAGTTTTCTCAAATAGTGTCCTGAACCCCAGTCTTTAGCCTCTCTAATAGCTTCAATATATTCTGTATCATCTTTTAGAAATCCCATTGCAAAACATGCTTCTTTAAAATTTGGATACTGAATATTACCAACAATTCTGATGTCTTCATAGCTGCATTGTCCTTTACTAACAGATAACATCATTCTCAAGTAAAATAACTCCCCAGTGCTTGGAGGAATCCAATTAAGTCTTCCAATGGTGTAACCTTGCTTTCTTGGTTTCCATCTTCTTTCTTTTGCAACATAAACAAATTTTGATATAAATTGAGCATATGTAAGGTTTTTTCCTTCAGAATATTTTTTATTTGCATCCATCCATGATGTAAACATAGAGTCTTTAACAGTTGGTCTTGAAAGCAAGGAATCAATATCCTCATAATCATTAAAATAAACAGATTGCTCATTTGGAAGATGAAAGTATAATCTTTCAACTGCTGGTGTTCTACTGTGAATTGGAAATGAGAAAATTCTCCAACATGCCTCACATGGTGAGATATATCTGTAATCAAGATAGTCTTTGATTTCATCAATCACCTGAACAAAGGATTCATCTTCAGTTTGTGAAGGAATGATAGTTGCTGTAATACGATCATATCCTTTGTGGATATACTTGAATAAGTACTTTATTGAAGTACTTTGATTACACCATTCAATGTTTATGTGAGCCTGATACTTTAATAAAAGCTGGGGATTATAAGGGACAACATAGCGATTATCAAGAATGATACCATTCTTTTCAACTTCATTTCCATTGTTTCTTCTTCTGTAAACAGGAAAACCATCTTGGTCCACAATAGTTGATATTTGAAATTTCTTAGGATAATACCTTGAGCATTTACCATTTTTCATGCATGGTGATGATGTATTAGCTAAACCACAAGGACCATGAATCATATGAGTTTTGACCAACTCATACAAATCTTTATTTTGATCTTGATTAGGAATCTCAGCTGAAATAATTTTATCAATGTCGTCAGGAGTTGGGTACTTGCTAGATGAATGTAAGAAGAGAAGTATGTGAGCATGTGGCAAACCTCTTTTTTGAAATTCAATAGTGTATAAATCTGCATGATAAAAAAATGTTAATATATTTTATTTGTAAAATTACATATTATAATTGTAACAATAATCCAATCACATACATGCAACAATTGTACCAAATATCTTGTTTTTTGTCAAATCTATCATCAACTGATCAAGTTTTATTTTGAAGATCCGAGTAATTATATCAGGATGATCTTGTGCTTTCAAATGTAAAGGCCTGAGCAACCTTTGAACTTCTGGCCAATTCAGATTACATGTGAAAGTGAGAAACAAATCCGGAAAGCCAACAAAACTACAAATTTCCATTGCATCAAAGTATAATTGATCCATGTATCTACGTCCTCCAACAAAAGTTGAAGGTAATATGATCCTCTTCCCCTTATTTGAACCTTGAGTGTGAACTTGATCATTAGATCGATGCAAATTGTTGTATTTATCAACTCTTAATTCTTTTTGGTGAGTCCTGATGTAAGATAATCTTTCTGACTCCATCATGGTATATCCGTCCACCACAAATTGTTGGAAAAGTCTTCTTGATCTGAGTAATGTTTGTGCTTCATTTACTCTAGATTGGAGTCTGAAACACAAAAACTCTCTAATAGTTACTCTATTTCTTTTTGACACTTAGGAGACATTTGTGTTTCTATGTTGCACATCATGTCTATATCTATCTTCACCATAAGGAAACAAAAGAGGATATTGCAAGCCCAAATAGCCAGCATGAAGCTCATTGATTCTTTGTAATTTTCCACTTTGTGTCTCAAGTATTATATCTCTATTTGATGCACTGTCAAAGTCACTAACAATAAGAGCAGCAACTTCAGAAACTGTAGGTAGATTATATATTCTGCCATCAGTAGTTCTCTCAGAAATTGATTTCAACTTGAGATCATGTAAAGATGAATCTTGAAATCTTTGCTTTGCCATTCTAAAAGATTTAGCAAAGACGTTAAACTCATCAAGCATGGCTGTTAATTTGATGATGATTTGCGGATCCAAGTTCTCTTGATATCTATGATGTAAAATATTGTAAATTGTTAGAAAAATTTTGAGGTAGCATTATCATGAGAAAGTACAAATATGAAGAAACTTTATTTACCTTAATCCTCAAAGCCTATTTTGAATTTCATTCTCAGTGTCATAAATATAAAGTTGTGCAAATTTGGGTGTATGACCAGGCATAGGCAGCAAACTTCCAATGAGGTGGCATGATTGTCCTTGAATTCTAACTGAAGGTGGTCCCCTCCCATTATTATATGTTTTATCAAGTTTTGCTCCTGGTGATGTGAAAGCAAACATCATATTATATGCACGAATATGAGCTTGGTAATTCTTGCTATCAGATGAATCATGATCAAAAAGCAGATGTTGTAAAACATGGGGAGGATTCTTTAAAAGGGGAAGTTGTATCTTTCCAAGTCCGTAACAAAGTTGAAATTTAGGATTTGAAGTACTTTTATGTTTCTTAATTCTCTCTTGATACCACATGTTAGCCCCACAAAATTGACATTTGAAGACAAGATCTCCAATATCATTATATCCTGTAATAAAAATATAAATAATAATCAACAACATAGATGAAACATGAAAGCAAATTTTTAAAAAATAGTGATATGTCTTACCTAAATTAAGTTGTCCATTATCTACATTGTCCTCATTTATGGGTAGACTTTCGTTATGAAAAGCTGAAGGGGTTTCTATAATTAAAAACGCAAAAGTCATGTATATGATTGTATGAATTAGCGAAATGTTTAAAAAATGTAACTTGTTTTTAAAAAAATTAAATACAAAACATGAAGTGTTATAAAGAGTGTTATTACCTTCTAAGTCATCATACTAAATTGAAGTGATTTCTGTTTCATTAAGTGATACATAATGGTTGCCTTCAATAACAACTTGCTCACAGTTCAAAGGGTGTTCTAATTGTTGAGTAACTACAGTATGAGAATTAGGAAATGAAGATATTTGACTGTCTTTTATTTGAAGGAACACTTCATTATCTCTGTTGTGGTTGATATCAGAAAATTTGCTCATGAGATTCTGTCCTAGTGAATGAATATCAGCAAGTCTTCTTTTTTTATACCTGTCTTGGATAGAGGAACTTGGTTGGGTGTAAGAACCATAACCAAAATTATTCTTATATCCTTCATTAACAACAACTGATGACACATCTCTTAACGGTGTGAATGACATCTTCATGGTCATTGTGTTTGAAGTAATGTCTGTATTTGAAGCATGTATAGGTAAAAGATTCTCTGCATCACAAACACATTATATAACTATTAAAATAAACTATACATAACTTTTAAAAAATAAACTAATTATTTTTATTTCTAAAGTTAAGTGAAGTTATAATAAAACCTTTGTTGCATTGGTTTCTCGAATTTTGACTTGCATTGGTGTTCTTCATGGTAGAATTTTGTTTTTGATTTAAAATTTCTTTTCTTCTCAATCTTGCCTTTGTTGAAGCAGGCCTTTGTTCAGACATCCCTAAAACATACAAACATGTATATGTGAAAATCAGTAACGGTAGTGTATAGCAAGTCTCATACTTGTTTTATCCCTATTTTAAACATACTATAGAAACAACAATGATATTCTCAACCATTCCAAAGAAAAGAAGTAGAATTCTATCTGCTTATTAAAAAAAATTGTCATTATAAATAGAAGATAAAATGACTTAAGAGGTTTTGAGATAAAAATGACTTCAGAAGAAAATTCTTACGTTAGATCTGAAAATGTAAAGAAAAATGATACAGATAGAAGATCAAAAAAGCTTCTAAATCTAAAATAACAGTAAAATGGCTTTTTCTTACCTTGAATTTGAAAATGTGAAAAAACAAAGGGGAGAAATAGAGGAAGAAGAAGCTTCTGGTGAGTAATTAAATGTAATGAAACAGAGAGAAAAGAAAAGGGTTGCAGAAAACAAAGGGGAGAAATGGAGGAAGAAGAAGCTTCTGTGACTGATTAAATGTAATCAAACAGAGAGAAAAGAAAAGGGTTACAGAATATTTGAAAATATTATTATTTTACATTTTACATTCTTGGTTTTTGTTCTTTTGTAAGCTGTAAGCGTTGTAGAGTTGAAGTACAATTTGCAGTGTAGAGTCTGCAATGCACAGTGCCTATATATATATGTGTGGTATTAATAATCATTCATCAAAGTACTTGTACTTTTTTCTCAATTACTACACTTCTTTTTGCTGACAATGTTACCTCAGTTACTACACTTCTTTTTAACTTCTTTTTGCTATACACCGTTCTTCCTAACGACATTACCTCTGTTGCTATACACTTCTTCTTCGCCCGAACGATTGGCTGGTGTGTGGTGTCTCGCCCAAGCGAGCCACGTGGAAATTTGATACTGGCAGGATTTCACCCGAGCGAGATAGGTTCGCTCAAGCGAGGGTGGGGTCTGATACTTAAAATCCCCTATTTGCTCAGGAAAACTTGGGGCGCTCAAGCGAACTGCCCTGACCTCGCTCAAGCAGAAGTGAATCGAGCTTGAGCGAGATACCCAGAACTTGGGATTAAGCTTTTTCCCTCTGTAATTGATGCCAAGCCCCATTCCCTCTTTCATCCACTCGGTATCTGTTGCACTCATTGTTTCATTCAGTCATTCTTTTTCTCGATCTTTAAGCGTATACAGAGATTCATCACAATTTTTGAATTGAGCCAGAATTTGCATGAATTAATTGAATTTTGAAAAAGAAATGACCCAATTAGTTTTGAGTTAAATTTAGTAAGTTTGAGTATTATTGTGATGGTATAGAAGATAAAATAAATAACATTTTTATTTAAAATATAAGATTACTTTAGTAGCTAAAATATAAGATTAGTCTAGTAATTAAAAGACTGACCGAGTGAATGAAGAGTCGAGTGGTGGAGTGAGAGACGGAGTGAGGGAAAAAGAGACTGCAGAGAGGGAGTCAGCGAAAGAGACCGACTGAGGGAGAAAGACAGATGGAGTGAAAGAGCGAGAGGGAGAGACGAGTGAAAAAAGGAACCGATTGAGGGAGATTATCAACAAACATTCATTCATAGTTGTTCAACTCGAGTATTTAAAATTGCTTTATTATAAATAATCATGTACCTTACATATGATTTATATGGATTTACTAATTAATAAATAAATATAACTACCATTTAAATGTGAATTTAATAAATTAAAGATTTTTTTAGGTAACATATCATTCTGACTATATCTCAATATAAAAATTAATAAATATTCTAATTATAATTAAAATTTCAAGATTTCTATTTGATATCATCATATTATAACATATTTATTTTCTATAAGTGGGCAAAACACGGATCATTATCTGGCTATCGTATTCAGAGCCAAAGATGACATATTTCCGACTGGGTTTCCAGAGCCAAACACGGATCATTATCTGCCTATCATTATCTGGCTATCGTCTCCAATCATGCTCCAAGTCGCGAACAGTTAAATTTCCACTGATCTCTTTCACTCGTCTCTCCCTCTCGGTCTCTCTTTCACTTGTGTCTCTCTCGGTTCCCTGACTTCTCACTCAGTCTCTTATTCCCTCACCCGATCTCTTTTACTCGTTGTTTGATCCACTCTCATTATGTCACTGTCTCGGTTCTTTCACCCTCTCGGTTCCCTCACCCCTAACTCTTTCTCAGTCTTTCTCAGTCTCTCATCCACTCGGTATCTTTTTTACTCGTTTCATTCACTTGTTCTTTTTCTCCATCTTTCAGTGTATACAGAGATTCATCACAATTTTTGAATTGACCTAGAATTTGCATGAATTAATTGAATTTTGAAAAAGAAATGACCCAATTAGTTTTGAGTTAAATTTAGTCAGTTTGAGTATTATTGTGATGGTATAGAAGAAATAATAAATAACATATTTATTTAAAATATAAGATTAGTTTAGTAATTAAAATATAAGATTAATTTCGTTATTAAAAGAGTGACCGAGTGAATAAAGGGCCGAGTGATGGAGTGAGACAGCGAGTGAGGGAAAAAGAGACTGTAGAGAGGGAGTTAGAGACTGACTGAGGGCGAAAGAGATCGACTGAGGGAAAAAAAGAGTTAATACCTATTTCCATATATGATATCTCCTTCCTTAAGTTAAGAGTTAATACCATTGCAATTATTTTAACAATACCTTGCTAATATACATATTTAACAGTAGTTTCTTGTATCAGAAAAAAGGAAAGCTTATAATTTCATGAGTGGCAGAATGATACAACAAAACAACTTAATGCTTTTCATACAAAAAGTAAATTTTCATAATTAATTAACAGACCAGCAGTTGTCAAATATCAAAACCAACATATTCGTGCTTGTATGTTCTTCACAGTCGGTTTGGTTGTAAAGTATATTAATTAGTATAATTACAAAACAAATACTAAGTACTATCCAAAATATACTAATTTACCTAATCATAAGAAACTATTCATTCAGTTTTTATGTGCTTTGTTATTTTAGAGGTAGAAAGTTGACTTTGAGTTAACTCTTCGAGCACATCATCATGTTGCATTTCAGAAGATACTCTCTTTGCAGGTGTTGAAAATCCTGTTTGGGGATCAAAATCTGCTGTAGCAAATAAAGATTGCTGTGACATTAAAAAAAAGGAATGAGATTCAACACTTGTATAATGAATTTAAATAAGAAATTGAACCATATAAAATATCTATTTTAACTTACAGTTTCAAATATATCTTGCTCAAACACTGGCTCCATAATTGATTTGCCTTTATCAGTTTTTAGAACACCCTAAAATTTAGTTAAATCTAAAGTTAAAAAATGTTCAAATCATGTTTATTAAAAACATTACATGATGTATACATACCTCAGACTTTGAAATTTGTTGTATGATAGAATCTATTATATGAACATCCTCTGAGAAATTTAGCACGGAGTGTTGCTTGTATGGTGGTTGAACTTTAATCTTAAAAGCCAATTGTTTCCCTAAGATACTATCAATAGGTTCAGGGATAGACATTAGATCCAACTCACCTTCCTACAAAAAAAAGAGTCAAAAAAATAAAGATTTCATTAATTATTTTGATTAATTGATTGTCTTGTGTGGGAAAAAAATGATATATGCATACCAAAATCTGTTGTTTTCTAAGTTCAGATGCTGTTTGCTTAACCAACTGAATGCAATTTTCATCCCACAAGACAAACCTTGATCTTGCTTCATCATACGAAACCAATACCTCTAACTTAAACCTGTTTATAAAAAAAATCCGTCCACTTAAGGAAATTGTCAAGTGTCATAAATAAATTCTAGATTTTTAGAAGGATGTAAGGTTACTAATAACCTTAGCATTGTTTGTAATATTTTTGTCCCACAACTTTGACAGTTATATGGTACATGTTCTGGATTTGCTTTCTTGTTGCACTTACTGCATGCTTCATAGCACCAACCATTTGCAACACATATTTTGTCAATCTTTGCGACAGTTACATAACACTTCCTCTACAAAAAATAAATTTATTGTTATATTTTAGTCTATTTGATAGAGGCAATTAATAAGACCAATTTAATTACAAATAGAAATGTATAAATAAATAATAAACAAAACCTGATTGAGTTCATTAATTTTCATTAAACTTTTAATTTCTGCATTTTGGAAAAATTTGTCTTCAGTGGAAAGTTGAGAAGCTGAAGGGAGTGAGGTGATTTTCTGACTATAAGACTCCTGTGATGGATCCAAACTGCAATTCAAAATAAAATTAGCACAGTAAACAGATAAATCAAGTTAGAGAGAAGGATATTCTTTATACCTCTTCTTGTATTCACGAATCTCAAATATGTCCTCATTAATTAGCAGCTTTGAGGTATACATGGAATTTTGAATGCTGATTTGATCCATTCCTAACAAAAATTTTAAAAGGTTACATGTAATATATGTAAAAATCAAATAAATATATTTATAATATAAAATGATAGTTTAGTAACCTTTTGAGTGTCTTATTTTTGCTAGTGTAAACACTATCACTATGGGTCCACATTCAGTCTTGTCCAAGAAATTTTTAAGCTGCTTTGCATATTCTTCCCAAAGAGTGCAACTTAATGTATTGCCCCTTTGATTAGAAAAGGAAAAGTATAATATGTTAAATAACAAATTTTTATTTAATAACAAAGTTTCTAAAAAATGAAGCAATACTGGTTCACAGCTTTTTACTCATTGACCTATGGTTTTTCATCCTGATCACCGCAAAATTCTTTGGAGATGTCCATTGATATTGTTCTACAACAACAAATTCACCAATCACATCTGTTTAATTAACAAAAGAAAAGTAAGCTTTTGTAATTAAATTTAATGACAGATTATAAATAAATTTCAAATAAAAATCATTATTACCCACTAATACATCTGGGCAAGCATTCCCAAATATGATGTCCTCAAAGCTAGTAAAATGATAAATATATTCTGGTATCTCAAGAGTATCAATTTGTTGTGCAATTGTTCCTTTTGTAAAGCATAACTTATAACGATGGTTCGATATTTTATATTGGTTGGTATAATCTTCAACCTCAAAATTTTGAACAATATATTTCTTGCCCTCTTGGAGTTGAGATTTCCAATTATCAAAACACCAACTTGGTAAAATAGCCAATATTTTATCTCCCTGTACATAAATATAAGGCCAATAGCTCAAATTATATTCAAATTTTAAACAAATAATGTTTCAGACAATATAGTAACAAATATAACATTACCTTTTTATCCATAAATATCAACTCCATGGATGCTGGTTTTTGAGGCCTATCAACACATCGCAAGTTGACAATTCTTACGCATAGTTTCCATGTTTCCTTTGTATTGTTGATTTCATCAATATCATTTACCTTACATGCCATGGCTAAAAGCAAATAAAGAGGTTTATTGAGTAATATAATATATTAATAAATTATTGCCAAATCTCTCTAATCATAGCAAGTGTTATACTTGCTTTATGTGAAGTATAAGGATATTATAACATTCTTAATAAACAAATAAAACAAATTATTGTCCAACCAGTCTAATCATAGCAAATGTCAATCTTGTTTTATTCGTATTGTAAAGCTACTATAGGAATACCAATAATCTTGAGGAGCATTCTTTAAAATTTACACCTCTAGTCACAATAAGGCATACACACAAATATTATCAACATGTATAAGTGGTAATCAATAATGTACTAGGGGTGTTCATCAACCGATCCGAACCGCAAAAAACCGCTCAACCGATCCAAAGAAAACCGAAACCGATTAAACCGAAAACCAAAAAAACCGAAACCGCAAAAAAACCGCATTTCATATGTGGTTCGGATCGGTTTTCGGTTCCACCTATGAGAACCGAACCGAACCGAACCGATCCGCAGGTTTTATGTTTTAATGTTTTCATTTCATTTAGTCACAACCTCTTTCACTTATTTTTTTATTAGTTTGTTTAATTTGGTCTCTATATTTTATTTTGTAATTTTGTTTGAAGTATATGATAACACTTATTTTTTAAAAATTTGTCCGAGTTAGAGGAAGAATAAGAAGACTAAAATCTTGACTCAAGGTTTTTAATATTTCAATTATTTTACATTGAATCTTATTTAAATAGTACTTTATTTATTTTATGTTTAAATTTAAATTATTGAAAACTTGTCTTATTTTACTTATTAATGATTCTTCTATAGTTGAGAACTTAAAATATTCTTTGCATTGTTATAATTATAATATTCATTTGATTTTATAAAAAAAAATAAAATGAGGAAAAAAACCGCATAAACCGATCCAATCCGAACCGCATTTGATCGGATCGGATCGGATCGGATGGTGCCATTCATTTCAACCGAACCGAACCGCAATTTAATAAAGTGATCGGATCGGATGGTATTTTGTCATAAAACCGAACCGATCCGGACCGCGAACACCCCTATAATGTACACAACAACTCTTTTGTTTTTTAAAAAATATTATCAACATGTATATGATGAAATCGATGACAATAGTAATGTATACAAACTCTAGTCTTCTTAAAAAAATCAAAAACCATCTTTACTTGACTATGGGTAAACCATCTTTACTTGACTATTTGTTTTATGTCACATGTACATAAAATGGACTAAGAATAACATGAAAACATGAGATAAAGATGACTTTACAGAAAAGTTCTTAACTTGGATATGAAAAACGAAAAAAGATGAAAAAAACAGTATACATGAAAAATAACAAAGCTGCTAAAACTAAAGTAACAGTAAAAAAAACTTTAGAGAAGGATTTGAAAATGTAGAAAATAGTCAAGAGATATGGAAGAAGAAAAAGCAGAGAAGGAATATGCATAGTTCTTTTACAATGTTAGAGAAGGAAGATGAAAAAGCAGCGAAGAAGAAGCTTTCAGAAACGGACAGTAAAGTTCTTAACTTTGATATGAAAAAGGAAAAAAGAAGAAAAAACTTAAGTAACAATAAAGATGACTTTAGAGGAGGATTTGAAAATGTAAAAAATAGTCAAGAGATATGGAAGAAGAAAAAGCAGAGAAGGAATATGCGTAGTTCATTTAGAATGTCAGAGAAGGAAGATGAAAAAGCAACAAAGAAGAACCTTTTAGAAAGGGACAGAGTTTTTTCCTTACGTTTGAAATCTAAAATTTAGTCCAGAAACAGGGAAGAAGAAGAAGCTTCTGTAAGAAAGAGACATAATACAACAAATTAGTCAACAAACATGGAAGAAGAAGCTTCTGAAAGAAAGAGACTGAGTTTCTACCTTAACTTTAAAGTGTGAAGTTTACTCGAGGGAAGACAGTAATAGGGAAAAAGAAGAAAGTCCCGGAAGTCAAAAGATAATAATATATTAAAATGAATTGAATAACTATTTCAAGTCCAATTAAGTAATATAAGATAATAAAATATAAAATCAAAAAATAAAAAAAATTAACTAAATAATTGTAATTTAATAAAGAAATGACCCAATTAATAAATATTCCATAGCTGGGCAAAACACGGTCGAAGTCACGCACTCGGAAATCACCCTCTCGGTTCCCTCTCCCCTGACTCTATCTCAGTCTCTCATCCACTCGGTATCTCTCATCCACTTCCGAGTGAGAGTGCTTGGATCGAGGTGTATATGCCTCACATGTTATATATCATGGTGTATAATTTCGCATTTCCTGCAGGGATTCTGCAGAACTCGCTCAAGCGAGTGAGAATGTCGCCTAAGCGAGATTGTTGTAAAAAATGGGATTTGCTACTGGCCCAAATTTGCTCAGGCGAATGGCCATTTCGCCCAAGCGGAATTGTTAATAGAATCAGGGGTAGTATTCGCCCAAGCGAGATGAGTGAACGGAGAATGGGTGAGATCCTGGACAACTTCTGTCCAAATGGGAGTTTTGAAAACAATTTAAGTTGTGGTGAATTTCCGAGCAGTGGAGTTTCGAGTGGAAACTTCCGAGTTCAAAGTAACTCGTTCCGAGTGGAGTGCCTCCGTGTGTGTAGTTCCGAGTGGGGATGCCACCGTTTGGGGGATATATGGTGTGTTGACCAAAAGTACTCTAGAATAACTTCACTCGTGTGAAAAAGAAAGGGAGTCGGCTTTGTAATTAATTTACCGAGTAGAAATCCGATCGAGTGATGATCGGTATTGGAATTGTTTGCCCGAGTGAAAGACCGAGGGAATGTGGGGTCGGTCTGGAATGATTTAACCGAATAAGGATCGATCGAGTGATGAGTTGGTTGTAGAGTAATTGCCGAGCAAAACACCGAGCGAGAGATGACTCGGAATCGGAATTAACTAACCGAGTGAAAGACTGATTGAGAGATGACTCAGACTTGGAATAACTTGCCGAGTGAAAGGCCAAGTGAGAGACGAGTCGGCTTTGATTGATTTTGCCGAGTAGAAGACCAAGCGATTGGCTGGTGTGTGGTCTCTCGCCCAAGCGAGCCACATGGAAATTTGATACTGGCAGGATTTCGCCCAAGCGCGATAGGTTCGCTCAAGCGAGGCTGGGGTCTGATACTTAAAATCCCCTATTTGCTCAGGAAAACTTGGGGCGCTCAAGCGAACTGCCCTCACCTCGCTCAAGCGGAAGTGACTCTCGCTTGAGCGAGATACCCAGAACTTGGGTTAAGCTTTTTCCCTCTGTAATTGATGTCGAGCCCCATTCCCTCTTTCATCCACTCAGTATCTGTTGCACTCGTTGTTTCATTCACTCGTTCTTTTTCTCGGTCTTTAAGCGTATACAGAGATGAGTGAACGGAGTTGAACAATATATTAAAAGAGTGACCAAAGTGAAAGAGCGAGAGGGAGAGATGAGTGAACGGAGTTGAAAAATATATTAAAAGAGTGACCGAGTGAATGAAGGGTCGAGTGGTGTAGTGAGAGACGGAGTGAGGGAAAAAGAGACTGCAGAGAGGGAGTTAATTAATAAATATTCCAACCCTTGTACTTTTTTAATTATTTTAATAGGCTGTGAGGTGACATGTTGTCAGCAAAAAGCAGTGGATGAAAGAGGGAAGAAAAGTCTGGAACACAATATAATAGACAAAAATAAAAGATAAGGTGACACGTGGAAGAGAATGACCTTCTTTTAATATAGAATAAATAGATTAACATTTTATAATTAATGACATACTCTATTAATTTAATTAACATACCATATTAATTTAATTAACTTACAAAAATTAGAAAAATCCCAAAAAAAATATCAGGTTTGGTTGCTTCTTTTCAGTTCGTCTTCTTCAAGTGTTCCAGGTGAGAGAGCTCTCTGCGATTTTATTTTCGATTCTCCAGAGAAGAAGATCAGTAGTCGTGTTTCGCCGAGATTTGCAAAGAAGGCGCAACGTCACTATTTGGATTTCCAGAAAACGTGACGAAGTGCAAGAAAACGTCAGAGAAAATGTTTAGAACGAGTTAATTTTTACGAAGCGATTTCTGACAATTGGTAACAGATTGAGTTAATTTTCTCCTTCGATTCGACCTCTCAATTTGATAGCAGGCCATCCCTTCTCAGGTGAGGCTCGGTGAGGCCGTTCACACAATGCAGGAATTTGAATCGGCGATTCAGAAGGAATCCTCGAAGATTCTGGTGCCTGGTGGCGAGATCCACCCGCTCACGTGCTACGTCATGAACTACATAGCGTTCCTCACATATTACAGCAACGCGCTCGCTGATATAGTCGTCGATTGGTCGCAGGTCCGTTGTCGGAATCTTACTTCTAGAGTCCAAATCGAGATGGAAACAATCAGTCGCCGAAGGTAGTGGAACGCTTTGCGTGACTGGTTAAAGAAGCACGAAGCAAGGTGAAAGAGTACGTCTCCAAGTACGGGCGATTTGGATGGAGCAAAGTGTTGCATTATTGCCCGAAAATCCACCAGCGGAGATGGCGATGGAGAAAGTGAGGGCTATCTTCTAGAGCATTACCTGTCCTCACTTCTTTAATCTAATTTCTTAATATTTTAAAACTAACCAACAAAATGGGACTAAGTGTAATATATAAAAATTATGTGTTAAATATTTAAATTTTAATAAAATAACATAACTTGTTATAACATGTTACCTTGAATAGGTTTATTGTATTGTATCTTTTATCGTGTTTTAGTTGAAATAATACTTCTCTAATTTTTTACTTTTGAGTTTTTAAGAAGTTTTGTAAATTTTTTATTTTTAAAAAGTATAAAAAATTATAAAAATGGGTTTAGACATTACGAATTTTTAGTATGGAAAATTGAAAAAATGTGTTAAAATGTAATTATTTTAAAGTCCAAAACCCCCTTAAAATTTGAAGTCCCCTACCTCTCAAATCACCACCACACCCACCTACATAAATTGTGAGCAACCCACAACCTTTTAATTTGCTTTCTGACGTGAATTGAATTGTATCTTTTATTAGCTTCTTCTGTATGTCTTTTCGTCGCGAACCCCTCGCAGCGTTTATCACATCTAGCAGAGCCACCTTCACCAAGCCGCTCACATTGCCATCGCCGCCCACACTTGCCATGGATTTAAAAGTTGATGTAGAAAAGTTGGTTTTTTTTCCTAACATTGATGGTGGGGTTGGTGGTTTCATTAGATGGGAAGATGAAGTGTTGTTGTCATTGGAGAATCAGGAGAGGAGTAAAGAGGAATTGGTGAACTAGTATGATGTGGATTGGATTATAGATGGGATTTGTGGGTTTGGATATGTTTTTGAAATGTAGTGGTGCTATTGTCTTAATTATTTCTAGGTTTTCTCCATTTGCTATTAGTTAGGGATTGTTGGTTTATTTATTTTTTAATAAGAGACAAGGCATTTGATTTAGAAGGGGTGAACATGATGAATTTGTTGATTTGAAGGTATTGATGAAAGAGAGGGTGTGGTTGAGATGATGTTCTAGGCTTAAAGTGACTAGTTAGGTGATGTAGATAATGATGACTATTCACACCTATTACAATTTTAAATCGTAAACAATGTTATGTCATTTTTAAAAAAATTGACACATAGAAATTATGTGTTAGTGATAAGATGTCACATAAGGGTATCATGTAAGCTAAAGTTAACAGAAGTTGAAAGAAATTAACAAAAGACACCTAATACCCTAATACACTGATAGAAGTGAAAACTGATGAACCACATATGAATTTTTAATATTTAAATGACCTATTAACCTGATTATGTAAAAGTGAGGAATCAAATAATGTGTTTACTCTATTTTTTTTTAAAAATTATCAAACAACCTGTGTAAGGTTTAGCAAAAAGGTACAACTCAAAGTTCCAAAACAATAAGATAAATTCTGGATAAAAATTGAATATCAAATTCTGTCCCCATATAATGTGCATTTTTATTTAGATTTCTCTTTTTCTAAAGCCACTTATAATGTGAAGGTGTCAAAACACAAATTTTCTGTATTCAGCAGCCTCGAGAGCCATTTCTTCAAGGCTCCTGTCTCTCCTCTCTATATCCACTTCAAGATCTCGATTCAACTCCTTCTCCTTTACATTTATCTACATCAATAACAATAAAGAACAAGCAGCATGATACCAAGGTCAAAGACTCAATATGAAAATTAGCTGCATAAAACGACCAAATTATTAGCCTCCATCTTACATCATCATAAATGTCATCATTGTTCTCATAATCATCACTTTTGCGGGGAAGGATATGGATATGAACATGAGGCACTGATTGCCCTGCTTGTGGTCCATCCTATGATTCATAAGAAACATGATTTGGTTAGGTTCAAAGATTTTGCCTTAGACAATTTCATTAAAAGGAACATGACTACACTCTAGCATTTTTTGTATTTAACGATTAATGGGAGGGAGAAGCGTGGAAACCATGGTGTAAACCCTGTTCCAATACTTTATGTTCATGTTGCTGACTTTAGAGGATACATGACTATAGTACTTAGTAAAAGGTAAAAACCAGATGGTTGAGCTTGAAGCCCCCCTTCAATTATCTTACTTGGATACAAAAAGTTAGTGATGAGGCTTTATGGTAGCTCTCTAGCTGCCTACCAAGTTTCCTTGCTATGTGCCACAAATCTGTGTTTTCATCATCAGTGAGATCAGCAACACGTTTCACTTCACGCTTTGGAACAATGAGCACATGTAGATAGATACTGTTAAGTCAATCAAGTTCAGCTTCAAGATAACCAACTATATTGAAGTTTTACGTTATGCAAAATAATTGAGTATAATTCTCAAGACTCTTATAAGCAAGCAAATCTGTGGAACCAATATTATATCAAGTGTGTATGTTCTTTTGCCCTTTTCATGTCACTCTATCAGTTACTAACTCATCACATGGATTTTCTAATAAAATAGTGCACAGTGACCGTTGTAATTTTATATATTGAAGCATTGCTGATATGCAGATTTGTGAGTATTTGGCTTCGGTCAAAAAATCATTGCTTCAATTTGAAATTCACCATACTATGAAAATGGATTAACCACCCCAACCCAGAATGTATGATTAACATCCCGTTGAAAAGGATATGACCTGCAAATGGCAAAAAACATAAAAAGAAGCATGTCACATCACATCTTTGGATGTAGAAATGATTTTAAAGTACAAAATTTATTATTAATTCAGTAAATCATTGCAAAATACATTAGACTAATTACATGAGGAGTATGATAGAGAAAAAAAATTACTAAGTTTTCTTAGAAAAATAAAAAATTATTCTTAAAAAATTTAAAAAATAGAAAAACTGTTTATTTATAAATTATTTAAAATTTTTTATAGAAAAATAGAAAACTAATTTTCTATTTTTTTAAGAAAATTAGAAAACTCTTTTAAAAGGTTTTTTAAGAAAAGTAGAAAAATAAAAAAGACGGTAACTGAATTACAAGATAAGGTAATTGAATTACAAGATAAGGTAACTGAATTATAAGATAGAGACTGCTGTAACCAAATAAGAATATGAAACAAACAGCTACTGATTCGAAAAGTTCTACTACTATTATTTTGAAATATATTTAAACGCAAACTCGTTTGCTCTCATTTTAATATAACTTTAAATTTTTGTCATAATTTTTATGTGACTATACACTCAATTAATTTGAATTAAAGAATGTTTGAAAAAAAAATTGGAAAACTGAATGCATTTGAACAACTTTTTTAATTTTCTAGTTTTCCAAATTGAAAAACTGTCACATTATCTAAATGAGTTTTTAAAATTTTTCTAACTATTCTAGGAAATGAAAATTTTAAAAAACAAGCAGAAAACTTTTCTCAGAAAATTAGAATAATATTCTGTTACTAAACGCAACCTTAGTTTTTGAATCATTAGATTTATCTCAAATTTATGAAGGGATGACCTGACATTGTTTTCAAAACTCTGCATATTCGTTATTGTTCATTCACTTCATTGCTTTGTCATACCTAGCTGCCTCCTTAATACAACAAGAAAGCATATATTTTCTGTCTTTATAAATAATTATAATGTTGCTATCTTATTTTCTTTCCAATTATTTAATTCTTTTTCTTATTTTTTATACAAATCATTGAAAACAAAAGTAAAATGAGATATTTTTGCGAAAAATAAAAGTAAAATGAAGGTAAGGTTGGAGTTTTATGATTTATATATGAGTACAAAGAATTAAAAACATGATCTCAAACTAAAGAAGCCTAAGCGCATCTCGACACAGGTTCTTACACCATCTCCATCCAAAGCATTGGAGGTGGGTTGCTTAACTTAATATATAAAATATAATTCTTCGTGTTCTTTTATACTGCCATATTATTTAAGTAACTCATTCAATTTTTTACTTTAGCTCATTCTTATTTTTTATTAGAAAACTTTATATCATTATTATATATTGTAAATAAAATAAAACTTATATATTTACATAAACATGTTGAAATTAATATTAAATTACAATAAAAATAAAATTTAATTCTAATCATTGTTGTTTTCGAAACATTCCCATATATGTTCCACTAAATCCACTTGAAGATGATGATGTATTCTCTTTGACAAAGTTTCGCCCTCTTCTGTAGGTATCCTGCAAGACTAGAATGAGCATTCTTCAACATAATTCGTGTTTGGACCTTGTTCCCTAGGAAATCATATGAATAATCAATGTTGCTTCCATATGATTCTCGTTCATCTTCAACAACCATGTTGTGCAACATTATGCAAGCATATATTATATGCTTCAATGCATTCATATGCCAACCTCGTGTTAGGCCATGTATAATTGTAAATCGTGATTGGAACCCCAAATGCTCATTCCACATCCTTTCTACACCTTCTTGATTTTGAGTAAATAATTTTCTTTTCTCTCCTTGTTGCATCAAGATGGTCTTGACAAATTGTACCACGGGAGCTATCCCTTGCATAACATCATTTAAGCCTTCAGATTGATTCAGGACATTGATGTTGTTGTTTGAATCAGTAACACCAAAGAATGCATGTCAAATCCATAAGTCTTGTGATGTCATTGCTTCAAGATGATTGTGGGTGTTCCATGATCACCTAAACAAAATTGACCTTTCCAAGTTGTAGGACAATTTTTCCACTCCCGATGCACACAATCTATGTTACCTAACATACTAAAAAAACCATAGGATCCCTTATTCTCAACAGGCGTTTGATGTCATTGTTGTTAGATTTCCTCAAGTACTCAGACCCAAATACTTTATTTACCCCTTTAACAAACTTCTCCAAGCATTCAACTATAATGCTTTCACCAATTCAAACATATTCATGCACATTATCAACAAGTGATCCATAGGCTAACATACGAATTGCAGCAGTGCATTTTTGCAAGGGAGATAACCAATTTTTACCTGTTGCATCATTTTTCAATCAAAAATAGCTGTCATGATTGCCAAATGCTTCCATGACACAAAGGAATACATGTTTGCGTATTTGAAACCTTTGTTGAAATTGACCTTCTTGGATTTGAAGAGAAGTAGTCATTCAACAATCGAAGGTGTCCCTTTCATGGTTCCTTTCTATATGAGTTCCATGATGTTTACATGTACTTGCTTCTTCTTGAATTTCCTTCTCTAGTATTGACAGCAAACAATCTTTTTCTAATTTAAGATTATTCATTTCATCAAACAGTATTTTTCACTCAAGATGATTTTGATAATTAGAGTCATAGGATGCATTTTGGAGTGTGTTATTTGGAACATCACTTAACATAGGATGAGCTTACATAAGTTTTAAGATACTAATGGCTAGTTTGAATAATGACTAGTTCGAATAACAGCTAGATTGAATGATGACTAGTTTGATACAACATAAAAATTAAAATATAAAAAACCCTAAAAATTAAAATTCAATAACCTAAAGTTAAATGATTGTTAGACGTTCTTTGATTTTTCTAACAATTTTATTATGAACCTGTAGTTGTGTTTCATTCATTCCAAATGTGTCTTACATGAGAATGTCATACTCCCTTACCATCATCTCCCTTTCTTTAAGATGTCTCAATTTAGCATCTCAGACATCATTTCTTTATACGACTCTTGAATTGCTTGAATTATTATGGTTTTGGAAGATGTATCTTTAGATTTTTCTTTGGCCTTCCTTTTTGCCATTTTTACCCCCATAGGCCACACTAAAGGAGATGGTGTTGTGTCGAAATCATAATTTATGGGTGTATCTAACACCCTCGAAGATGTATATGCCCCTGAAGCAAAAACTTTTGTTTTTTTTGAAGATCCTTCTTGACACCCTGAATTCCATTTGGGGTCATCTTTTAATAATCACCAAACATACTTAAGTTTGAATGGCTTATTGTTGTTATCGCTAGAATAAATGTCAAAAGCATCGTTGATGATATCGTTCTTAGAGTACCCATTCCTCCTTCTCTAAACAGCTTGTTTGTAGCACTCACAAAACTTTTGAATCGTACTATTTATCTTTTGCCAAGTGCAACTGATTTCTCTCTTATAAATGACCTTGATGCTTATTATAATTATCTTTTACTCTTAACCTAAAACTCTTTACTTTTTGGTTAACCCTACAATTAGATCTTTCGAAACATTCAACCATGATTGAATAAGTAATTTGTCTTTATCTGTTGTGTTGAAGAAAAGTCTGGAAAATATCAAATCATTTTAACCTTAACTCATGAGATTTGTTGATAACTAACATTAAGAATTCTAACTTAAATAAAGATATTTGTTATCACTTGATGTGGGTATTTAAGTGTTTCAGGAAAAGGCCTAAGCTACAAAAGAAAGAGGGAGACTACGCATAGAAAGCTTATGCATCAAAAGTCTAGAAGACTTAATCGTAACTTGAAATCTTCAATCCAAGACAAAAGAAGAATCTAAAAGGTCTGGCATTACACTTCAAAAGAAATTCTCTCATCCGAGTAACTTATCAGACCCAGACTCAAACAGTATCATGTCAAGCTTTAGAAAATACAAAAGCATCAGACTCTGTCTCCTCATCTTGAATCATCTCAGAAATGGTCTGGTACATAAAACATCAACAGTCATAAGTCATCTCCATCAAAAGCTTATTGAAAAGTTTCACAAAAAGAAAGATTGACTAAACAAGGTGGATTTTAATTTAGTCTGAAAAGCAACTATGTTTCACCTCTATCTCATGCATTCAGAGATTCTATGAATCAAAGCTTTCCTTGGTGAAACTAGTGCTACATCTACTTCATCTACGACTGCATACTCCTCAAAGCTTGCATATCTATGTTATGTGTACAAAACGTCTCTCTTTGACAACAAAAGTTCTTAGCCTTTGTGTAACTACATCAAGAAAGACTTTTGTCTTTTATACAACTAACTCTCTCAACGACTATATAATTAACAAGCCTCTTCCTGAGCTCAACAAGATAAGTCTATATAAACAGAATCTACCTCTTCTCTGATGTAGCTCTCTAGAAGAACAAAAAGAAATATTAGAAGAGGGAAAACTATTTATGAAGAGCAGAGCAGATCAAAGAACATAAAAGAGTAAGAAGGATAGCTCACGTTATGAGAAAGGAGAAAAATACAAGACACGGTAATGAGGGCTTGTATGAACAATTGTGAGCATCATATGACTCAGAAGAAAAGAAAATAAATTACAAAAGAAGAATGGAGAGTCATATGAAAAGAAAAGAGAAAGAGAAAGAGCTTGTGAGATAAATGAGCTTATCACACAAAGATAGTGTGATAAAAAGAAAAGAAGACTCACAAGCTCTAGTTGTTCACAAGCCGTGAAAAGAAGAAGGCTTATCTTGTTTAAATTCTTTCTATCTTTTGTAAATACAGATTTGTAGACCTGTCAGGAAACACCCTGGCCTGGAGAGGCTTTCGAAAGAATACTCAGGGTCTGAGCCAGGAGTGACTCATGAAAGAATACTTGGGTCTTCCCTAGGAGTGGGTGCGTGCAAAAGAATACTTAGAAGCATGGGGTGTGCTTAGACCAGGAATGGTCGGAGTCAAGAATACTTGGGGTAAGGAATGGCTAGAGTCAATAATATTCATAAGCTCGGTCTGAGCTATTTATGTAAAAGTTTTTACATAATGAAAATCCTTCAGATTTGAAGATACTGGATGTAGTCTCCGAGTTGGAGGTGAACCAGTATAAATCTTTTGTGTATTGTCTCTTTCTCTCTTACTTTTTACTATCAAAAGTCTGGTGCATTATTATTGTTAAAATTGATAGTAAAAGTTTGGCGAAATACGCTATTTCGATCAAAGTATCCCTCTCTCTGCCTCTTAAAAGTCTGGTTTGCTGCGCATAACATAATAATGTTTAAATATTACTTTTTGGTTTGAAAAAGTGAACAGACTTATTCAACCTCCCTTCTAAGTCTGTTCTCCAAACCATCATGTTGTACGTCTTGCTTTACTTTTGCTAGCACCAGTTCTTCCCTCTTCATTGATGTCAGTATTTTATACCTCGACTTGAGAAGATAAAGATGAAATTTGAAACTCAGATATAGAACCTATCTGTGTTTGAGGTTGTTGATTGATATCATGACCATGACTCATACCTGTTAGAACCCCGCTAAACATAGCAACATTTATTGTTGGCGGCAGAACATTAAATCCATATTGTCCAGATGTTGTAAATGGATTAATCATATTTACCATTTAAGGATGAAAGAAATTTGTGAATAGAAACATGGAAAATTTCTCCATGTTTAGGTTAATTGATAAATTTGTAGACTTTTGATCATTTGAAGGTTGATTTTCTTGTATGAAATTGAACCATTAGAGCATGCAAACATGGACTGAGTTGTTCTTCTACTCATTCAATGAGCACCCCAAACCTCATTAGAGCATGCAAACATGGACTGAGTTGCTTAGCAGGGGTTCTTGTTTAAGATAGAAAAAGTATGAATGATTCATGTGTACATGTAAGACCCACCAAACATTGCTGACAACAATTTCGCCAAGCAAATTACAAGGGAAAGCCTTAAAAAAGCTCAAGTTATCCAGAAAATAAAATTAAGGAAAATAATAAAGCATTGAGAAAAAAAGGTGAGGGAGCATCATACCAGGCACGGCTGGACGCAAGTTGACAAAGGCATAAGAAAGATCAGTTGTATGGAACACTGAACTGTGGTGAATCTTATGAGCTCCAAAATCATAGTACTCACGTTCATCACCCATCTATATTAGCATCCAAAACAAAATCCTTATTCTCGATATGCATAAAGAAAATTATTATTATTATTAATAATAGACAACAGATTCTGTGTACTCACCTTGATGAATGTGCAAGCAGATGCTCCACAATTCGCATTTTGCTTTGAAATTTATAGGTGTAGAAACTCCCGAGTGTTTTTTTTCTTCATCTTTTTAATATTTCTGCTTACTTGCTCCATTAATCTTTTTCTTTTGAAGACTAATGGGAAAAAGTTTACAAATCAACAAGTCTTTGAAAAAATGTTTTAAAATTGTGAATCATTAATCATATCAACAGTTGGTCAAATCGACATTCAATAACTGTTAATTAGTCCTTATCTCACAATGGATTTCTTTTTTTTTTCTTAAGATTATCATCTATTTTAATATGGAAGAGCAGTTTGAATATATTTAATAAAAAATAAATTAGTGAATAGGTTGCAGATTATCTGAGTGTATATATTTTTTTTTGTCATTCTAAGTGGTTTAGTTTCTATACTCAAAGATATTGCCTGTTGACCATAAATTACAAAATATTGTTATGAGTAGAATCGTGTGAAAGTGGAAAGCATAGGTTATTGGAACAAAAATTGGTTAAAGGATGGGGAGGCATTTCTTTGCTAATGCAAAGCGGTTGAAGGCAAAAGGTTTGGTGATCATTTACATTTTTGTCATATTCTTCTTCCTCGGTCATGTTTATAAGAGTTTTTGTTTTTAGAAACTATGATATTTTTTACGAGACTTTTATTTTAAAAAATTTGAAAACATTTACTATTATTATTATTATTATTATTATTATTATTATTATTATTATTTATATATAACCTTTATAATAATTGAACTTTTTTACTTTTATACTGTTAATATAAGATTAGAATCTAACTTTAAAGAAACTTAAAATTTTAGTAAAACATTTTTCAAAAGCTAATACAATTTAGCCATTTCGTAATTTATGTGATATGGTTGGGAACGGTCTCATTAATTATTTCTTAATCTATGCAATATAATTGTAAAAGGCTTGATAGAGTAAAATGTTAAATGGGTCTCATTAATTAGGCTAATCACTTATTTGCTTTATGAATGGGAAAAAGCTAAGCGGAGCCTATCAATAATTCTCTAATGTCATCGATCAATATTGGGTCTAAAATAAGAATTTTGTAAACGCCGATTCTAATAACTCAGTTTAAGTCACTAAAATTGTAAATTTTTTTAAGAATCAATACATACATACATATATATATATATATATATATATATATATATATATATATATATATATATATATATATTATCCTTAGTAGCTTAAACTTAGAAGTGGGGTTAACAAATTCCTAAAATACAAGGAGATTTAAATGCCGTTACCTTAAGTTGAATTAGATTGTCATGGTTCCTTGAAACTTTAGTAGAATGCTACAAACCATAAATAACAAGTTCCCATAGGCCATAAGAACATAATTTGAGAGACTGGTCCAGTGCAACTCAAGAGTTCTAAATTAACAAAATAAGCTTTTCTGTGGCTACAAGGAAGTGTATTAAAATTGTCTACTGAGAAAATCAGATCACATGATGATGCAAACAATTTAATTTCTACTGCCAGCTAAAGTTTTATAAGAAAAGTTTTCTGTATTCATCTGCCTCATGAGCCATCTCTTCAAGGCTTCTGTCTTTCCTCTCCTTGTCCAAGTCAAGCTTTTGCTTCAATTCCTTCTCCTTCTCATCCATCTGACCAGTGACATACAGCGGTTAAAGAACACCTAAAACGAAGCCAAAATATTAAAAACAACAGTATAGCCATAAGAAAAATAGTCAATCCTACCGCATCATATATTTCATCGTTCTTCTCGAAATCACCACCTTTCCGAGGAACAACATGAATGTGAACATGAGGTACCGTCTGCCCTGCTTCGGGTCCATCCTAAGGTACATGAAGTTAATTTAGTTATTTTAGGGAAATTTGAAACACTAAACACAGGCCAAGATCACAGAGTTGAACCACCCCTTTAGCATTTGACCATCTCATCTATATAGAGATTGCTTAACATTAAAATAATGAAGATCACGGTTATTTTCAAATTTCACCCAGGAGCAATTACAAAATATTATACATACAAGCGGTGACTTAAACCATTTTCCAGAGAAAAAGGAAGGAAATGGATAATGCAATAGTAAAGTTCATCATGTTTTCTAGCATGCTTACTAACTTACAAACTAGAGCGAGGAAGAAAATAATTCTTAAAACTCTATCTATCATGAGTCTTTGTAGAAAACAAATGAAAATGATAATTAAACACTCAGATATCAGCATTCGACAATTGGTTCTTCAACATTTCATCTTTTTTAACTACCACAATGCTAAGATATGAATGTGTCGTCTTGATCACATGCTGGTATATGCATGAAAATAAGAGACAGCAAGAGAATAGGTAAACAACTAGAAGGAAATAGAAGAATAGGGTCAGCATAGATTTGACTTCTGATTGGGTCAAATATAAAGGGTGAGTGTGTAACCAAAGTCAGGATTGGAAGTCTGCAACACAATCTCATTCAGCAAAAGGTTCCCTTCAATAACCTTTTAAGTGTCCTTCTTAATCTTCCTTGACTTTCTTCACAGGACATCAAATCATTAGCTCAACCCTCCTTACAAGCACTTCTAAGGATTTTCTCTGCACATGCCTAAACCACCTTAAATGATTTTCTACCATTTTCTCCTCAATAGGTGTCATGTCAATTCAACTTCGAATACAATCATTACATATTATATCTTTCCTTGTATGGTCACACATTCATTTCAATATCCTCATCTCAGTTGCCCTCATTTTGTGTTCTTGTTGGCCTTTCACTGCCTAGCAATCACTCACATATAGCATTGTTTGATCTTATAGTAGTTCAATAACACTTCCCCTTAAGTTTATTAGGTACTTTCAAACAAAGAAATAGCACTAAATAAAAGAATATGAGCAATCTTCCAGACATAAAATGAGTATGTTAAAGTAGAAAGTAAATTGAAATGTCAAAGAAGAATGACTTTAATTCAAATGTGTAAAAGAAATTGTTAAACGAGCTGAGCAAGCTCCAGGTCAGTCTTACTTGTATAGCAAAAGTAAGCGACAAAGCTTTATGGTAGCTCTCAAGCTGTGTACCAACTTTTTGTGCAGTAAGCCACAAATCAGCTGTCTCATCAGCAGTGAGGTCAACAAAACGCTTAACTTCACGCTTCGGACAGATAAGCACATGTAAAAACTGTTAAGTCAATCATTTATATAGCCATCTGATCAAGCTAACACAGCTTTACACTGCACAAAATAAAAGAATGTTGCACCCAAAATTCGAGGTTCTTTAGTGATTAATGACAAAACAAATATAAATGATACCAAGTCTAGCTGTTCTTTCAACACTAACTTTTAAACCACCATATGCAGGACACGGATGAGTTCTCCATGCCTATACAGTATATCATATTATCACTATCAACACAACTAGAAAACCACATGTATAATCTATCAAAGGTTGAATGCAATTCTAGTGACCAAGATCAAACCATAAATTAAAATAGAACACTGATAATATAAAGAAGCTCCACAACCAGACTCACTAAGATGTCCCTTATGATCAAGAAGAGGAAACCAAAGAACATATTGTGCTGGATCACATGTATGCAGTATCGGGTATGGAGCAAAACTCTTTAAGTACTCAACTCTCAACATAACTATCTTGATCATAGATTCTGTTTTTGCAACTAAAACATTAACACTCCATGAAATTCACTCAGTTAAAAATTCCATTCAGTCCTGAACCACAAAATAAATAAATAAGTGCATCAACCATCACCATCCAGCACTGTCATTGAAACTTGAAACCCATATAAAGGATATGACCTGAAAAGGGACAAAAAGGAACAAATCAACAAAATGGGTCATTTTAAATCTCAAAAAGATAACAACTTTAAAAACAACACAGTAAAAAGACAATTTCTAATTTTTGGGCTATACCTATATTGTTCTTGTAGTAAATGAATTCAATTCAATTAAAAAGAAAAAAAAAGGGAAAGTGAATACTGAGTGTTTGTAGAATTGATACCAGGGAGAAGAGGACGGAGGTTGACCATGGCATAAGAGTGATGAGTGGAGTAGAACACTTCACTGTGGTGTATCTTGTATGGCCCAAAGGTGAAGTCTTGTGCAGCCATCTACGTGAAGAGAAGAAGGGAAAAAGTTAGTTATGGAAAATGGGAAATTGAGAGAGAGAGAGAGAGAGAGAGAGAGAGAGAGAGAGAGAGAGAGAGAGAGAGAGAGAGAGAATTGATCGAAGCTCACATTAATGGTGGATGACCAGAATGGTCGGATTCGTAACGCTGTTGAAGAATGTGGCAGAAACCAACGGGGAATTTTGCTAATGCAGTGTAACAACACCATTTGCAACCTTCGATCCTTTAGGCAAATACTTATTATGCGTCTATGTAAGAAAAAACATAAAATATAAAATTGAATATTTTTTTATGATAAGAAGATTTAAATAATTTAGAGTCGAGTATAAGAATCTGTAAAAAAAAAGTTGGGTAAAAATGCATATCGTGGGATTTTATCCACTAATAAATCAAATTTGAATTTATTTCTGACGCAGCGTGAATTTAAATAATTTGAGTTCAATTTTAATAAAATAAAAACAAGAATGTTTATATTTATAAAAAAATTGAAGAACTAAGAATGTTTATGGTTAGCTTTTATTTGCTTGAAAGGTTCAAACGAGAAAATTACATGTCTGTTAGGGTTTTAAATACGGTTATTAGGGTTTCTAATGAACTCATGCGAAACAGAAATACTAGATGGAACAAAGTAAAGGGAGGAAGGAACGGTTGGTGAGGATGTAATGCAAGAGAAGAAGGTGAAAGTTAATGAGAGGAAGCGATGAAGGATAGTGGGATCAAACCCTTTTTGAAATTGTCACAGGGTTGTTATGTGTTGTTGACCAAAGTTGTATAACAATGTTTGTCTATGTATTAATGGGGTGAGTCTCTTATGTTAACTCCTAAAAGAATATATGAAGTTCTTAAAACCCTTCAAAAGTTTTGATTATGACAAAAATAATACAATATTTAATGTACTAATGTTTCAAGGTTGTGCGATGCATATTTGAAGATACATACAAGCCACAAGTCAAGGAACAAGAAGTCATGAGTAGTTGTCTAAATGTTTGCAAAACTCTCAAACTTTACTTAGATGCATTGTATGGAGATAGTAAATATAAGCCAAAGCTCGTGCTTCAACAATAACTTATAATCACTCTGACTTGAAGTAGACTATCTATCCAATCAAATAATTTCAAAAGGACTACCTTAACAAACGAAAAGTTAGAAAACCAAGATGTTCACATGTTGCCAAAAACTAAATATGTTTTTCAAATCATCCCAATGACAGGGCCCGCAAGCGCACGGGTTATGTCGCGTAATATAAAAGATTATCGTTCTCCACAGGGACTGTTTTCAAAGTACTGGCACATCAAAATTTAATTATCCACACAATTGATTTTCAATTTTTGGTATTTGTGAAAAATAA
Organism: Clitoria ternatea; assembly: GCA_037962975.1. Lineage (NCBI taxonomy): Eukaryota > Viridiplantae > Streptophyta > Magnoliopsida > Fabales > Fabaceae > Clitoria > Clitoria ternatea. The sequence goes on from CM075671.1 coordinate 170,039,765, forward strand.
AAATTAACAGTAAAAATTTTTTACCTTACGGTAAAAATAAAAATTTACCGTGGGTGAAAAATAGAGTAGAGAGTATCTTGGGATTCCGGGGGTTTAAGATATTATTCTACGTTGACAATTTCAACTTTTTATAAACAAAAATTAAATTAAGTTTTCCAAGGCGAATTTTCCAAAAGCCAATTAATATTTTCCTCTCGGATTCCTATTAATGTACCTAACTTACAGAAAGCGCTGCTTAATCCAAAGAAAGGCCCATTATCGTTTTATGAAAATCCCGTTTTTACTTCCTCAAAAGAATTTTGATTACTTTCACGGTTTTACCGAGGTCACAAAAAGCATCTCAAAAATCTTAGGTTTAGTTCAAAGCTTTCCGGTAAAAATAAATCTCTCGATTTTATTAATTACCTAAACTTACTAATATACCCGTAAGTACATAGTTTTACCATTTAGGCTCTTGTTAGGAATCACTAAAAGCATTAAGTAAAATTTGAACTAAATGGAAAACAGAAATTTATTTACTTTTAAGTCAAAATAACATCAACGTAAAATATTATCGTACCCCCGTTTTCCCAAGATAAAAATTTAGTTACACATGATACGGTATAAATTCATACATATAATGAAAAGGAAATACAACATACAATTCATGGTAAATAAAACTTACGGGTTTCTCCAAAAGCCCAGTAAATTTTCCACCGTAAATCTTTGTTCCGGATCCCTCCACCGTATACAAATTTAACCGCTCAATTTCATTGTCCTCTCAATTCTTATTTCACAAAATAAAAATACAATACAAAGAAATAAAATTCCACACTACACACACTGTTTTTCTTTTGTTTAATTTTCTGACTCAATATTCTCTTCCTCCAAATTTTCACTGCTACTGTCCGGTATTAAAACTGACTCCTCTCTGCATTTGCTGTCCCATATTTATACTGGTTTCAGCTGATTTTTATTTTTATTTTCTTTCAATCTGTCCAGCCTATTCTTCCACCTTGTCCCCTCACTTTTCCTTGGCAATATGGAGCAAGAAATGGAGACCCATTCACGTTAAATGCTGTCTCCATTTACCTTCATTATTCTGCTGTTCAGTGTCCCATTTATTGTTGTCTTCTTGCTGTTTGTTTCATGCTGTTGCTGTTCAAAAATTCCTTGCTATTTGATGTTTTGTCATTGCTGTTTGCTGTCAGCTCCCTTGCTGTCAGCTTTTCACGTGAATTTGAGAGAGTGAAGGAGAAACCATTCCAAGCTTGGCCGTAAGAGTGCTTGTAATGCATGGTCCAAGTGAGTGCTTTGAATGATTCAAAGTATTTATAAAAAAAATTGAGAGCAAAGGACAAGGTGGGCCGTGGAAATGAATGAATGAAGGCAAAGGAATATTAAAGAAAATTGCATGTTGCCTTGCCTTTTCTTTCTTGTGCCGTGAGAGTGAGTTGGATGCAATGGTCAAATAATTCAAAATAAATGAAAGCAAAACATGGTGGGACAAGGTAGGCCATGATAATTGGAAAAGGAAATGTTAAACAAATGAAAACAAAGTGCCATGCCTTTTCTTTTTGTATGGTGCCATGAATGAATGAATTCATTTAGCAAAGTTTATGAAACTTTGGTGGTAGGCCATGGTGGGATAAAGTCTTAGGTGAAAAGCTTAAAAAAATTGAAAGCAAGTGGTGCCTTGGCTTCTTGTGTTCAACCGTGGAATGCATGAAGAATTTGGAAGGCATTTGCATATTATTTTATTGGTACATGGAGCCAAAGAAGAAACCATTTTTAACACAATTTTCCAGCAGCAAAAACCAAGTTTTCAGGGCTGAAAACAGTGGAAAAATAGATGAAAACCGTGCAGAAACAGAGTGCTGGAAAAACAGTGACAGATAGCAGAAACAGTAGTGAAAACAGCAGTAGAAACAGTGGAGCTGCTGAAAAATACAGACAGCAGTAAAAATACAGTGAAAATAGTAAAATAAAAATAAAAATAAAAATATCAATCCATCATATTTTTCAAATTCTCAAAATTGTGTTTTTTAATTGTTCCATTTTCATTAATTCATGCAAAATACGATACTTGGACAATGACAGTGAATTTAAAGCGGAAATCATGAAAATCGGAGGAAATAATACAGTAACAACAGAAAATGTAAACAATTTAAATAGTGAAAAACAGTGTTCTAAAACACTTATCAAAATACCCCAAACCAGAACATTGCTTGTCCTCAAGCAATCACCATATTCACAAGACAATATACATAAAACACTTAGCTCAGTAAACTAGGGAACCCAAAACAGAGAAACAGATTTATTTAAATGCCAGAATTAATTTTCTTATGTGAGTCAATTTTCATTGTCAAAACTTGAGATACTCTTCTCACCATTTCACTCTAAGTGTCTCATGGTTTGTGTATCACTCAAATCATCATAGTCAAAAATATTACCATAAGCTTGTTGATCAACCAGAAACTCTACAGTTTAGATAGAAAGCATGTCAAAGTCTAAAGGTCTTTCAAAGGATGTAATGTGGCCATGGGTTGAATTGTCATGGTAGGAATTTCAAGAAAAATGGAGTACAAAAAGGCTTAAACAGTCATGAATGATTCAAACTTCCATCATAATTTCAGAAGCTAACAGAGCAAATTTTTGAACTTTTATGGACTTTTTGTAATTCATTCAATATCATCCTTTTGATTTTCTCTTCTTTTCTTGCTTTTCTTTTCATCCCGTAACATATTTTTCTTAAGTCCTTTTTATTTTTCAAGTTGCTCCACTTAATTTCTATCTTTTTCACCATTAAGAGAATATCAGTCAATGAAAGGTTTCAAAGAAAAATTTTCATTTTCAGGCTCAAAAGGGGCAACTAGAGGTCAAATTGTGCAAAAATTCTGAGGCTTAAGAATAAGACCTAATTGTGCCTTTATCATTCTAAGACATACAATCAAAAACCATTTTGAATCGGTTGAAAAACAAGTTCTAGAATATTAATGACTATGAGATTCACTCAATCAAGAAAATATGGGTTTTGAAAATTTGTTTGATAGATAACCCATTTTGGCTCAAGTCTCACCATGGAAAGTCCTTTCAAAGAAAATTTTAATCACATAAGGTTCATTTAGACATTGATTTGGCATTTAAACAATCAAATTTTGAAAAAATTTTATTCAAAATTTTAGGGTCCTTAGATACTTTAGCTCTGTGTTTAAAGTTAATTTATCATGCAATCATGGTAAATTACGAGATGACAAACAAAACAAGAAAATAAAAAGTTGTAAAATAAAATAATAATCACACAATGTAAACAAAACAGTTAAGTTTTCTTACCTACCACCCCAAACCAGACTTTGACATTGTCCTCAATGTTAAAATGGATGATAAAAGGTAAAGAAAACTTACCTGGAGTAACCCCAAACCGGGATTTGGCTTAGTTTTTCTTTTCTTTTCTTTTCTTTTCTTTTCTTTTCTTTTCTTTTTTTTTTCAAATTCAAAATAAAACAACAAATTTTTATAGGGTTACCTCCCTATCAGTGCTAAGTTTTAAGTCTTCAGCCAGACTTTTCACCATTTGGATTTATTCATCAGGAGCATCAAACAAGTCCAAGTCACTTGCTTGTTGTATTGGTTGACCTGTCAAGTAGTGCTTTACTCTCTGTCCATTTACCTTAAATGTACCAGATTTCTCACTCCATAACTCGACAGCTCCAAAGGGAAAGACCTTTGTTACCTTGAATGGTCCTGACCATCGGGATCTCAGTTTACCTGGAAAAAGCTTCAATCTGGAATTAAACAGTAAAACCATATCACCTGGATTGAATGTTCTCCGTAGGATGTGACGATCATGCCATTGTTTAGTTTTTTCTTTATAAATTCTGGCATTTTCGTATGCATCTAAACGGAGCTCTTCAAGCTTATTTAATTCCAACAACCTACGTTCACCTGCAGCTTTATGATCAAAGTTAAGAGTTTTAACAGCCCAGAAAGACTTATATTCCAGCTCAACAGGTAAATGGCAAGGCTTCCCATAAACTAGCTTAAACGGTGTGGTTCCAATGGGAGTTTTGTATGCGGTTCTATAAGCCCATAAAGAATCATCTAACTTAATAGACCAATCTTTACGTGACGTATTAACCACTTTTTGAAGAATGTTTTTAATTTCCCGATTGGATACCTCAACTTGTCCACTAGTTTGTGGGTGATAAGGTGTAGCAACCTTATGCCTAACTCCATATTTCTTTAGAAGGGTCTGAAAAGTTTTCTCAATAAAATGAGACCCTCCATCACTTATAACACATTTTGGGACCCCAAACCTTGGAAATATTATTTTCTTGAAAAGTTTAATAACAGTCTTAGCATCAGAATGGGGTGAAGCAATGGCTTCCACCCATTTTGACACATAGTCAACTGCTACTAATATGAACTGATTTCCAAAAGAGGAAGGAAAAGGTCCCATAAAATCAATACCCCATACATCAAACAATTCAACTTCTAAAATGGTATTCAATGGCATTTCATGTCTCTTACCAATGTTACCTGTTCTTTGGCACGCATCACAAGTTAGAACATACTTACGTACATCCTTAAAAATATGTGGCCAATAGAACCCAGCTTGCAATATTTTAGCTGCTGTCTTGGAGGTGCTCATGTGCCCTCCACAGGAAAGAGAATGACAATGGTTCAAAATATCATGGACCTCATCTTGTGAAATGCACCTTTGAATCAAACCATCAGCACATTGCTTGAATAGGAGGGGTTCATCCCAATAATAATGTTTGACATCTGCATAAAACTTTTTCCTTTGCTGAAAGCTAAGGTCAGGAGGTAAAATACCACATGCAAGAAAATTTACAAAATCAGCATACCAAGGAACACGTTGGATACTAAGATTCAAGAGTTGTTCATCTGGAAAAGATTCATTGATAGGAATATTATCTGTTTCTTCTTTTTCGGATGTCAATCTAGACAGGTGGTCAGCGACCGGATTCTCAGTACCCTTCTTGTCCTTAATTTCCAAGTCAAATTCTTGCAATATTAGAATCCACCTAATCAGCCTAGGTTTTGCTTCCTTTTTATTCAATAGATACTTAATGGCAGAGTGATCAATGTAAACAATAACATGTGAACCCACCAAGTAAGATCTAAATTTATCAAAAGCAAAGACAATGGCTAATAGTTCTTTCTCAGTTGTGGCATAATTTATTTGAGCATCATCCAACGTCCGGCTGGCATAATGAATTACATGAAGCTTCTTGTCCTTCCGTTGCCCAAGAACAGCCCCCACTGCGTAATCACTCGCATCACACATCAATTCGAATGGGAGTTCCCAATCAGGGGGTTGTACGATGGGGGCAGAGATTAGAGCTTGCTTAATCCTGCAAAAAGCTTCCATACAAGATGAATCAAAATTGAAAGGCACATCCTTACCTAGAAGAGTTGTAAGAGGCTTTGTGATTTTGGAGAAATCTTTAATGAACCGACGGTAAAACCCTGCATGTCCAAGAAAACTCCAAATACCTTTCACATTTGTTGGTGGGGGCAATTTTTCAATTACTTCCACCTTAGCCTTATCAACTTCTATACCTCTCTCAGACACCAAATGTCTAAGAACTATTCCTTCTCTTACCATAAAATGGCATTTTCCCCAGTTCAAGACCAGATTGGTCTCTTTACAACGCTGCAAGACTTGGCACAAATTTGTTAAACAGTTATCAAAATCCAAACCATACACTGAAAAATCATCCATAAAGACTTCCATCACATTTTCAATAAGGTCAGAAAAAATTGCTTGCATACACCTTTGAAAAGTCGCAGGTGCATTACACAGACCAAAAGGCATACGCCTATAAGCATAAGTCCCATAAGGGCAAGTGAAGGTAGTCTTTTCTTGATCAGATGGATGAATGGGAATTTGATGAAAACCTGAATACCCATCCAAATAACAGAAATAAGAGTGTTTCGCAAGTCTTTCAAGCATCTGATCAATAAAAGGGAGAGGAAAATGATCTTTTTTCGTGGCGCTATTTAACTTCCTGTAATCAATACACATGCGCCAACCAGAGACAATCCTAGTAGGAATCAAGTTATGTTTATCATTTTCAATCACAGTTATTCCCCCCTTTTTAGGCACCACATGGACAGGACTTACCCATTTACTACTATCAACAGGATATATGACTCCAGCATCAAGCAATTTTAAAATTTCCTTTTTAACCACTTCTTGCATTTTTGGATTTAATCTCCTAAGTGGTTCTACTGTGGGCCTACTTTCATCTTCTACAGTAATCCTGTGCATACAAAGAGAAGGGCTAATTCCTTTGATATCATCCGTTGTATAACCTATTACCTTTCTATACAACCTAAGTTGTTTCAAAAGTTTTTCAGTTTCACATGGATTCAATTCAGCATTAACAATCACAGGATATGTGGAATTAGGACCAAGAAACTCATACCTTAATGAAGCTGGTAAAGGTTTTAATTCCACATTGGGCTTTACCACTTTGTTACCCATGACCTCAGTATCATGTTCTAGTGGAGCCTCAGAGCAATCAGATGTTCCTGCAGGCTCAATCATGAAAACAGTTTCAAGTGGGTCATTAGGAAGGGTTTCTTCCTTTACCACTTGTTCAACAGAATCCACACTACAGCAAACATCATTATTAAAAGGTTTTTCTAAAGCATTTTTCAAGTTAAAATCAACCTTTTGGTCTCCAACAGTCAGAGACAACTTACCATTCTTGACGTCGATCACAGCACCTGTAGTTGCTAAAAATGGTCGTCCTAAAATAATAGGAATCAAAGAATCTTCGTCCATTTCTAGCACAACAAAGTCAGCAGGTATAAAAAATTTTCCTACTTTAATAGGAACATCCTCTAAAATTCCTACTGGATATTTGACAGATCTATCAGCCAACTGTAAAGACATCCTAGTAGGTTTTAGCTCACCCAATCCTAACTTTTCAGCAACAGATAATGGCATTAAACTCACACTTGCTCCTAAATCACATAATGCTTTATCTATATTCATGTCACCAATCATACAAGGAATAGAGAAACTACCTGGATCTTGGAGCTTGGGTGGAAGCTTCCTTTGAATTAGAGCACTGCACTCTTCAGTAAGTGCCACTGTACCATCTTCCTCCAGTCTTCTTTTGTTGGACAAAATATCCTTCAGGAACTTCGCATATGTAGGCATTTGCTGCAAAGCATCTGTGAAGGGAATATTGATATACAGTTTCTTTAAAACATCAAGAAACTTACCAAATTGTTTGTCCAATTTTGCTTTAGCCAAGCGCTGAGGAAATGGAATAGGAGGTTGATATGGCTTAACCTCCTCCTTCTTTTCTTGTGGTTTCTCTTCTTCAATCACTGGATGAGATGAAGATTCATCCACTTTCTTCTCCTCCTTTGTAGTCTTGCCAATGGGTCCATCATATTGAGTACCACTCCTAAGAGTGATAGCCATGGTATGGTTAGACGGTCCAGCTTCAGGTTTTCCAGGAAATGTACCTGGTGCTCTTTGAGAGTAGGAGGCTTGTTGGGCGATTTGATTCTCTAATATTTTGTTATGGGTGGCAAGAGAATCCACCTTTGAAGCTAAGTTCTTTATTGCATCGAGAATTCATCATTTTGTTTAAGTTGAGTAGCTACAAATGTCTCCATCAAGGACTCTAGCTTTGATTTTTGTGGAATATAGGGTCCTTGTTGGGGTTTGTAGTTACTCTGATTACCTTGGAATGGCCTGTTTTGGAAGCCAGGTGGACCTTGTGGAGGTCTGTAGTTACTTTGATAATTTCCACCATAGTTTCCAATAGCATCTACTTGATGCATTTCAGGTTCTTGATTAAGGGTCATTGCTAAATGGCAATTCGTAGCTCCATGTCCTGAAACACCACAAACTTCACAAACAACCTTAGCAGCACCTGTTGACCCTATCTTATCAAGTTTTAATGTTAATGCTTCAACTTGGGCAGAAAGTAGGGAAAGAGCATCAACAAAGTACTTACCTGGTGTTTTAGCAGGTAATCCTCTCTCAGAATTCCACTGGTGGGTGTTTTGGGCTATCTCCTCAATCAGGTTCTGGGCTTCATCCACATTTTTGCTCATGAAGGCTCCTCTAGCTGCAGCATCCAAAGAGATCTTTTGCGTGGAAGTTAGTCCATTATAGAAAATATGGACTGTCAACCACCTCTCTATCCCATGGTGAGGACATTCTCTCAGCATCTCCTTGTATCTCTCCCAGGCTTCATACAAGGATTCATCATCTTTTTGTGCAAAATTAATTATTTGTTTTCGTAACAGATCAGTTTTATTTCTTGGGTACCACTTATTGATGAAAGCACTGGATAGTTGTTCCCAAGTTGTGATGGACCCTTCGGGAAGAGAGTATAACCAAGCCCTCGCTTTATCTCTTAAGGAGAAAGGGAAAAGTCTCAAGCGAATGGCATCATTGGTGGCTCCATTCATTTTCAAGGTGTCACAGTATTCAAGAAAGATTTGAAGATGAAGATTTGGATCTTCGGAGGGTAATCCTCCGAATTGGTTCTGCTGAACCATAGAGAGTAGTGAAGGCTTCAATTCAAAATTGTTAGCCTCCACCGTGGGTCTAAGGATGCTAGATCCTCTTCCGTTTGTACTTGGAGCAGCAAAATCTCTTAAGGCTCTGTTTTGGTCTGCCATTTGTTTTTCTTTTTCTTGTTTTTGTTGTTTTCTTAAAGCTCTAAGGGTACGTTCTATCTCAGGGTCAAATCCTAAGTTTAGATCGACACTACGGCTTCGTCGCATAAAAATAAATGACAAATAAAACAAATAATCACAAAAAATAAAAAATAAAACAGCAACAGATACGCAAAATAATAAACAAAATACAAGATTACAAACAAAATAAAATAAACAATAAAAATACAGAATAAAATATTAAAATAAAAATATAGAAAAAGAAATAAATGAAACAAATAACATAAAAGAAAAAGAAAACAACAATAAACAAATACAAAGAACAGAACAATATCAAGAAAAATATCACACTAAATATACAACAGTAAAAAAAATAGAATAAAAAAAAAATTTTAAGAACAAAATAAAATAACAGAACAATTAATTAGAAATTCAAAAATAGTAACAATAAAAGAAAAAGGAACAGAATACAAAATACAAAATAACCAAATAAAATAAACACTAAAAACAAACAAATATACAAAAAGAAATAATTCAAACAAATAAAACAAAATAAAAATAAAAAAGAAATATTAACAAGTATGATCTAATCGAATTTTAATACTGCCGATATTTGAGGGACAACAGTCCCCGGCAACGGCGCCAAAAACTTGACAGGGCCCGCAAGCGCACGGGTTATGTCGCGTAATATAAAAGATTATCGTTCTCCACAGGGACTGTTTTCAAAGTACTGGCATATCAAAATTTAATTATCCACACAATTGATTTTCAATTTTTGGTATTTGTGAAAAATAAAAATTAACAGTAAAATTTTTTTACCTTACGGTAAAAATAAAAATTTACCGTGGGTGAAAAATAGAGTAGAGAGTATCTTGGGATTCCGGGGGTTTAAGATATTATTCTACGTTGACAATTTCAACTTTTTATAAACAAAAATCAAATTAAGTTTTCCAAGGCGAATTTTCCAAAAGCCAATTAATATTTTCCTCTCGGATTCCTATTAATGTACCTAACTTACAGAAAGCGCTGCTTAATCCAAAGAAAGGCCCATTATCGTTTTATGAAAATCTCGTTTTTACTTCCTCAAAAGAATTTTGATTACTTTCACGGTTTTACCGAGGTCACAAAAAGCATCTCAAAAATCTTAGGTTTAGTTCAAAGCTTTCCGGTAAAAATAAATCTCTCGATTTTATTAATTACCTAAACTTACTAATATACCCGTAAGTACATAGTTTTACCATTTAGGCTCTTGTTAGGAATCACTAAAAGCATTAAGTAAAATTTGAACTAAATGGAAAACAGAAATTTATTTACTTTTAAGTCAAAATAACATCAACGTAAAATATTATCGTACCCCCGTTTTCCCAAGATAAAAATTTAGTTACACATGATACGGTATAAATTCATACATATAATGAAAAGGAAATACAACATACAATTCATGGTAAATAAAACTTACGGGTTTCTCCAAAAGCCCAGTAAATTTTCCACCGTAAATCTTTGTTCCGGATCCCTCCACCGTATACAAATTTAACCGCTCAATTTCATTGTCCTCTCAATTCTTATTTCACAAAATAAAAATACAATACAAAGAAATAAAATTCCACACTACACACACTGTTTTTCTTTTGTTTAATTTTCTGACTCAATATTCTCTTCCTCCAAATTTTCACTGCTACTGTCCAGTATTAAAACTGACTCCTCTCTGCATTTGCTGTCCCATATTTATACTGGTTTCAGCTGATTTTTATTTTTATTTTCTTTCAATCTGTCCAGCCTATTCTTCCACCTTGTCCCCTCACTTTTCCTTGGCAATATGGAGCAAGAAATGGAGACCCATTCACGTTAAATGCTGTCTCCATTTACCTTCATTATTCTGCTGTTCAGTGTCCCATTTATTGTTGTCTTCTTGCTGTTTGTTTCATGCTGTTGCTGTTCAAAAATTCCTTGCTATTTGATGTTTTGTCATTGCTGTTTGCTGTCAGCTCCCTTGCTGTCAGCTTTTCACGTGAATTTGAGAGAGTGAAGGAGAAACCATTCCAAGCTTGGCCGTAAGAGTGCTTGTAATGCATGGTCCAAGTGAGTGCTTTGAATGATTCAAAGTATTTATAAAAAAAATTGAGAGCAAAGGACAAGGTGGGCCGTGGAAATGAATGAATGAAGGCAAAGGAATATTAAAGAAAATTGCATGTTGCCTTGCCTTTTCTTTCTTGTGCCGTGAGAGTGAGTTGGATGTAATGGTCAAATAATTCAAAATAAATGAAAGCAAAACATGGTGGGACAAGGTAGGCCATGATAATTGGAAAAGGAAATGTTAAACAAATGAAAACAAAGTGCCATGCCTTTTCTTGTTGTATGGTGCCGTGAATGAATGAATTCATTTAGCAAAGTTTATGAAACTTTGGTGGTAGGCCATGGTGGGATAAAGTCTTAGGTGAAAAGCTTAAAAAAATTGAAAGCAAGTGGTGCCTTGGCTTCTTGTGTTCAACCGTGGAATGCATGAAGAATTTGGAAGGCATTTGCACATTATTTTATTGGTACATGGAGCCAAATAAGAAACCATTTTTAACACAATTTTCCAGCAGCAAAAACCAAGTTTTCAGGGCTGAAAACAGTGGAAAAATAGATGAAAAACGTGCAGAAACAGAGTGCTGGAAAAACAGTGACAGACAGCAAAAACAGTAGTGAAAACAGCAGTAGAAACAGTGGAGCTGCTGAAAAATACAGACAGCAGTAAAAATACAGTGAAAACAGTAAAATAAAAATAAAAATAAAAATATCAATCCATCATATTTTTCAAATTCTCAAAATTGTGTTTTTTAATTGTTCCATTTTCATTAATTCATGCAAAATACGATACTTGGACAATGACAGTGAATTTAAAGCGGAAATCATGAAAATCGGAGGAAATAATACAGTAACAACAGAAAATGTAAACAATTTAAATAGTGAAAAACAGTGTTCTAAAACACTTATCACCCAACAACTTTGTGCAGATATTTAGTTATCATTAGATAAAAGGATCTTTGTCTGACAACGGTTATCTCAAAGGAAGCCTATATAAAGGAAACTCATTTAAGAATGCAAAATGCCTCAACTATCATCTTCTTCTCTCTCTACGCATTCTACAAGTTGTACAAAATACTTTGATTACTTTCTTGTAAAAATAGTTTAAAAGCTTTACTTATTTTATATCCTGAACATTTTGTAAGCTCAGACATCCCTGAGGTCTTTTGCTAAGACTTAGGAATCCTTTACTTCTCTATAAAGTTGTAAAAGCCTAAATAGGCTTGGTTAAGAAAGAATACTTGTGTAATTAGCTTAAAGAGGCTAAGTTAAGAAATAATAATAGGTAGTTAGCCTGAAGAGGCTTAGTTAGGAAAGAATACTTGTCTGATTAGCTTGAAGAGAGGCTAAGTTAAGAAAGAGTACTTGGGTAGTTTGTAATATCCCGACCTTTCCTGGAAGGTCCTGTAGGACAATCTGTTGTGTGATGTAGTTGTATAAGATTATTTGTTTGTGTTTGTGGCTAAGGCCAGTGATGTGATGTTTGACATTGGTGATTTTGTGGGCTTCGACCAATATATGTGTGATATTTGTGGGGGCAGTGAGGCCCGGTTATGTAATGTGGTGTGGAATATAATGAATATTTAGTGATTAAATAGAATAATATATGATGGGAAATAAAAGCCATGATAGTGATTTGATGTTGATTAGTGACATGACATGATGATATAATATTTATAGAGATGATAAAGATTCTAGAAAATATCTCAAAGAACGTGCTCGTCAGAAAATCGTGTTGGAAGCGGAACCGGGAATTGGATCAAGCGGCAGAAGGTGCCGGAAGCCTTGAGGTGAGATGGATACCCTGAGTCTCTGATATTAGGCCAATTATACCCTCGGTGTATATTTTAAGATTTTCTAAAAGTCAGTTTGAACCTCGACTCTTATATTTTACCCTTGGACCTTGTTTGAATATTGTGTTTTTGTACCTGTTGGACTATTTTCAATGTAAACATAAAAAGTTCCAAATTTTTGTTTCTAAATTTTTGTATCAAGACCCTCTACAATGTTTATGTGCCCAAAACCCAGTTCCTTGTGCATTTTGCCCACTTTGCAAAATAAATTTGTACCTGATTGTTTCCTTGATTTATCTGCACCCCTATTAGTATTTTGGTCACAATTTCTTCGTTCGTGATCAAAATCGCTTTATTCTTTTTCTGTAATTTTCTTAACTAAATTGTCTACAACTTTGATGAAGACCTCAAAATTTAATTCCTTACCAATTTTGCCTAATTTAATTTTTAAGCCACTGCCTTGTAAACTCATCACACCCTAAACAACCTTCGGTGTTTAAGGCATATCTTCCTCTCTGATATCGAAAGATGTTGTACTTTAGCTCTTTTTTAAGAGGGGAAAATATCTAAAACTTTGTTGTTGACCATTTTTGCAAATTCCTACCCTAGAATTAATTATTAAATTTGTAATTTCCCACTCTTTTCTCCATTATATTTGCTTTTAAATATTAATTTGATCTTTGTGTCTTTATATGTGAAACCTAAACCAAATCTTTTAAAATTCCTTTTATGTATCTTCTAAACCCTTTATGTCATGTCCTTTACAATTTAATTTCCCCATGCTATTAAGTTTGTTTCCATTGGTTGCATGTCATGTTCCTAATTATTTTGTTCCTAAGTTAAAACTTTGCCAAATTAATTCCTTGTGCATTTTCCCCTTTCTCACTCGGTACATTCACACCACAATAACCTTCTTCTCTCTATAAATATCTCTTTCCCTTTCTTATTTTCAGACTCCACTCATTCTCTTTGCTCTCTCCTTGCTGCCCACATTATTAAGCCTTTCCTCCTCTCTTTTTTTTCTCGACGTCACACACACCACCACCCGAGCACCACCAACCATCACCACCTCTTATTTCCTCTTTCCCTCTTTACGGCCGCACCACCAAACACACCCTTCTCACCTTAGCTTTCTTCTCCTCTCCAAAGCCACCAAAACCTAACCTTTTTCTCCTTTATTTATTGTGGTTGAGAGCCTCTTCTTCCATAGAGGTCTCTTTTCAAGCTTCCAAATACCCAAAGACCTCCATGCATGTCACCTCCTCCCCCTCATCATCACCATTTCAAGGTTGAAACTTCACTCCCTTTTCTTTCTCCATGAACCTGAGAGCAACACCATGGCCAAGGTGGAGTTTTTCTTTTCTCGCAACATCACACTCCATGGTAAGGCTTGGAGTCATCGTTGAAAGGGCTTGGAAGCAAAAAAAAGTCACCATCTCCTTTTCCTCTCCAAACTGTAAGCAAAACCCAAAGGTAAAGGGGACCATTGACCTATTAAACCTTCATCCAAGCATATGCATGTTGATTTAATCATGAATCTTGAATGTTTGTGGTCTTGCATGTTAATTTTGTGAACCTTGAATGTATGATCTTGATGCATGTGATGTTCAGTGATGGTGATAAAGTATGTAGTTTGATGATGATTAAGGGTTTTGAGTGTGTGTGCATGTTGTATTCGGATGTCTTGACAAATTTAATGGCTTTGCATGATGGTGAGGTTTTTGGCTAAGAGACCTTGGGAGGGTGTGTGACCATTTCTTAACTTAAAATGTATGAGTGATAAATAATATGATGTTTAGGTGTTTAGGAAAATTTGTTGTATGATTGTTGCTTGTGGCTGAGAGTGTTATGATGCCTTGATGATGAATTGGTTGCTTAAAAATGCTTGCTTGGTGGGTTTCATGATGTTTTATATGATCATAAATAACTATGCATAGTGTTTATGTATGTGACCGTGAGCTTTTTAGTAGTTTGGATGAAGGACTTTGTATGTGTGTTTTTGATCATGGCTGAGAGCCTCTTAGTGATTGAGATGTTCTAAAAAGTTTTGAAAAGATAGAAGAAGTATTAAAAATATAGTGGTGTTAAAACTAAAAATTAGAGGCCTTAAATGCTAGAAACTAATGGTATTAAAAGTTGGACCCTTGAAGAATTAAGATCTGAAAAATTTAAGTGGTGTTAATAGTCAGATTTTCAGTGATGTTAAAGATAGGATTTTAAGCAATGTTGAAGGTTAAATTTTGAGGTGTTGAAAACTAAAATTTTCAAGTGTTAAAAAGTGAAGTTAAACCCCTTTAAGTGAGTTTATATATATATATATATATATATATATATATATATATAAATTAATGACATTTAAGCCTAAGAAATTTTATAAACTAGTTGTGAACTAAACGAGTTAATATAAACTAATTGGAAAGTTTCATAAAAATAATTGCATGCTGAATTTTTAGAAGGTCTTAGGAAAGTTTTATTTTTAAGCATAATATATTCAAATATTTAATGATAATAGAATAAAGGAATTTTTGATACAAAAGTAAGAAAGAAACTTGATGTTTTATAAAGAAAATAAGAAATGGTTATATGCTGAACTTTTAGAATTTAATTGGTATTAATGAGAATTTTGTGGTAATTAAGTGCTTAAAATAATTATTCTCGACCCTATGATTTTTGGTAAATGAACTGATGTGGAAAGAATAAGTTTTAGCATGTAATGCCTTGTGAATGCTTGCTGCCCTGTCACGTTTAATTAGGAGAAAAATGATTTTGTGTGAATTTATTGAATATTAAGTTATTTAAAATGGCTATGGTTTGTATTGAATTTTTGGGTGTAAAGAGTAACACTAAATTTGTGCATAAGTTAGAAAGAAAAGATGGATGTTATGATTAAAATTTAGAGGTGAATATACATTGAATTTTGAGAAATTAGTGAGTTTAATGTGAAGCTTTTGAATGATAAGTAGTTGTGTGATGGGTTTATTGATTATGTGAGTTGATGTGCTATTTGACATTGAGATGTGTGTTTGAGTTAAAGATGCTTGTGTTGTGGTGATGAAATTGATATGTAGATGGATGTGTGTAGTGTTGCCATGTTATGAATGAATTAGATTTAATATGATGATGGAGTTTGATTGATGAGCTTGATCATGTGAATGTGCACATGTGGTGTTAACCTTTGTGATTGAGATGTGTTGTAAAATACATGAAATTTGAAATGATGAATTAATTGATGAAGATGAAATGTAAAATGAGTTAAGTCCCAGTAGGGTCCATGAAAGGAATTCAAATAAGATATGATTGAGAATTATGATGTTGTGCTTAATAATACCCTGAGTGTGAAAATGAAAAGAGTTGTGAGTGCGTAATGGTCTTTGTTCTTAACTACGTGTTAGAATGGTTGAAAATGAAGAAAATGGAGTGTGAATAGTTTTGAAACATTTTCTATTTCTGGACAGTGCATAATGCTTTTCTTATTTTATAATTGTAGAATTTTGAAAATGAAGTGGTTTTGGCTTGAGGATTTCCAAAATCAGAATTTTCTAGTGGAAAGGTATTTTTGAAAATGTAAAAAATTATTCCTTTAAAAATTGTATTTTAAGAAAGCATATTTTTATAGTTAAGGTACTGAAAAATATTTAAGGAGTTTGAGAAGTGATGTTTTAAATTAATTAAGACTATTCTTAATGATTTTAAGCACTTTAAAGGAAAACATTGATTTAAGGATTCAAGAGATCAAATGATTTTGATAAATTATTTTAAAGAAAGAATGTTTCTTCTGAGGAGACAATGATGGAATGAATGTAAGAATAATGTGATGGGTTATAATTTTAAGGACAATAGACCATTGACGCAAGGACCCTACCCGATGACTATGAGATAATAATAAAAAGTGAAAGATGATGAACATTCATGCATCATTGCATTATGAGATTTTGATTGTATAGTGGGCAATTGCATTACAGTGATGAGTACACTGGAGAGCCTTGCATTGTGGCTCAAGTTAACAATGAGGAGCCTTGGGGGTATCCTTGGGTTAGGCGTCCAATGGTTCGGTGTAGCTCCCGGTGCTGGATAGTCTATGGTAAGCCTGGGATACCTTGACCTAGACGAGCAGTTTCTATGGCCGTGTAGCGCAAGTTCTGACCCCTATTTTTGGATCCATGGTTGTGTTGGGTTGTAGCCCTTTACCCCTTTTTCTTGGTTACAAAGACTTGAAAGAACTCGGGCCGCACTGGTATACCACGATGATCATTCCTCTTAGTAGATGTACTGGAGAGATGATGATGAGTTGATGGGCATCATTTTACATCGTGAGATTTAAATGAAAGAAAGATATATAATGGACCTAACACATGCATAGCATCTTGATTGATTAATTGCATTATGAATGATAATATGTTGTGGTTGTGCTTGTGACTGGGGTTTGTGATATGTATATAAAGATGCTTATGTATAGATAAGAGTATGTTACTATAATCTATACTTATGGATCTTGATGTGATACTAAAATAATGTTCTAAGGGAGTGTTATGCTGTGATGTGATAATTATGAAAGGTGTTATAGACTATGTCTGGTAATTGTGATTGAAAGTATAGTAGCTATGGTGAACTATGTTATAATCCATGCAATAATTATGATGAATGTGACCATGTCCTCTATGAGTTACATGATGAGTAGAGTAGGATCATATGAGGTGTGATGAGATTATGCATAATTAGAGTATAGTCTTATCATAGATGTGAAATGCTTGTTGATGATATGAATTTCATGATGTGGAATATGGAGGAAGTATATCCCCGATCTTGAGTGGTGTTTGTATGGTATGTGATGACATGGTAAGGGGAAACGTCAGTGATGATGGACTTCCCATTGAGCGGTGGGCAAGTAGGGTTAGCGTCTTACCTTTATATTTTTGGTTTAGCATGGTTAGCGGGCTATTGAAGAGATGTTGCACGTGTGGTATATCATGCTTAATCCCCAATGATCATGTATGAGCTGATATTGTTTATGAGATGATGATCCACCATGTTTTGGGTTTCATATTTATTATGTACAAAAAAAGCTTTCTTATTTTTAGAACTTTTACGTGACACTCTTAGTCAACTAAGACAACCTAGTGTAAATATTGTCTTAGCTTACTGAGGGCGCCACATTGTTGGTATCAGAGCCTGGTCAATTCGACAAGGCTTGGGGTATGGACTGCCATGCCCTGCTATACTCAAAATGTTGTTTGTAAGTCATTAGGCTTGTGTGGTAGGAAGTAGCTGAGGCATTGGTATGGTCTCGAAGGGAAATTGTAAACATATTGGTCGCAACGGATGCAGAGCTGGGAGTATTATGAAACCTTGCTAAAAAGAAATATTAAGGACTACATGAGGATTTAAGTCATATCCGAACTAATGTTTAGTGCGCGTCGAGCGAATGCCTTCAAGAATTCAGAAAGTTAAGAAGTACTTTTATTCGAGGCAAAGTTACAAGAAGAGTTAGCAGTGAACGCGGATGCTTGGGTTTCATTATAATCATAAGTGTAGGGGAATTTTGAGGACAAAATTCTTAAAAAGATGGGGGGAGTGTAACATCCCGACCTTTTCTAGAAGGTCTTGTAGGATAATTCACTGTGTAATGTAGTTGCATGAGATTACTTGTTTATGTTTGTGGCTAAGACCAGTAATGTGATGTTTGATTTTGGTGATTTTATGGGCTTCGACCAGTATCTGTGTGATATTTATGGGGGCATGATGAATATTTATTGATAATATAGAATAATATATGATGGTAAATAAAAGCTATGATAGCGATGTGATGTTGATTAGTGACATGACATAATGATATAATATTTATAGAGATAATAAAGATTCTAAAAAATATCTCAAAGAGTGTGCTCGTTAGAAAATCATGTCGGAAGCGGAACCAGGAACTAAATCAAGCGACAAAAGGTGCTAGAAGCCTTGAGGTGAGATGGATACCCTGAGCCTCTAATATTAGGTCAATTATACCCTTGGTGTATATTTTAAGATTTTTTGAAAGTCGATTTGAACCCTGACTCTTATATTTTACCCTTGGACCTTGTTTGAATATTGTACCTTTGTACCTATTGGACTGTTTTCGACGTAACTTCTTTTCTCGACATCGAAAAATTCTGATTCTTATTTCTAAATTTTTGTATCGAGACCCTCTACAATGTTTATGTTAAGTCCAAAACCCAGTTCCTTGTGCATTTTGCCTAGTTTGCAAAATAAGTTTGTACCTGATTGTTTCCTTGATTTATCTGCACATCTGTTAGTATTTTGGTCATAATTTCATTAGAAGATTCCAAACCATCATCAGCAGATTAAAAGCCATTGGAAGGGAATACCCTCTTGAAGAAAACGACATTAAGATCCTTGATAGTTTATTAAGTGAATAAGAATTGAAGGTTATAACCATTGAGGAATCAAAGGATCTGAACAAAATAAAGCTAGATGAACTTCTAAGTTCTTTAAATCACATAAGCTTTATCTCGAGAATAGAACACCAAAGAAGCAGTCAAGGACTTTGACTTTAAAGTTTTCTAGATCCAAGTCCTTTAAAGAAACACCTTCAAATGCGTTAAAGGTGGATGAAGAAGGATCTGACTCCTTAAAAGATGACTCTAGATCAAATGATGAACTCCTCTTCATCACCGAAAGAATCAACAAAATGTGGAGAAGAAAGAATGGATCAACCAAACCTAGAAAAAGCTTTAACTCAAAAGGTAAAAAAGTCATCAAAGATGACACCAAATCTGACATTACATGTTTCCATTGTAGGAGAGCTGGACACATGAAGGCAGATTGTCGTTTTCTTAAAACGAACTCCAAAAGGAAGTTCAAGAAGAAGAATGGAAGGTGGCCACCTAAGAAGACTCGGATAGTGGTCTGAAAATGATAAAGGGGCCATCGACTCGGCTCAGATATGCCTGATGGCATGCTCAGACAACATGTCTGAAGATGAAGACAAAGAGGTAAGTCCTAAATTGTTTGAAATAGAGATTGCCTTTGATACATTATTAAATGATTTTAAGTTTCTTTTTTCTAAGAACTCTAATTTAAAGAAATAATATGAGTTGTTAACTCTTACCTTAAAGAACAAGGATGATGAAATCAAAGAACATAAAAAGAAGAATGAAAACTTGGATAAAGTCATAAGCTAAACTCTGACAACTGGAAAAGTTGAGATACTCCAACAAAAAATTGATGAGCTTACTAATGACCTGTCTAAGTTTACATTGGGATTTGAAAAACTTAGTCCTATACTTAAGCTAAGTAAACCCATGTAGATGAGACTAGTATTGGTTTTGGTTATAGCAAGATGAAACCTAAACTTGCATGCTTTCACTATGGTAAAGATGGACATTTATCTTCAAAGTGTTTTCACAATAAGAAAAAAAGAAATATACCTTCTGTTACTAACAAGAAAGAACCTAAGAAAATTTGGGTACCTAAGTACCTAATTATTCCTATTACAGACATCTTTGGTAGGAAGAAAAAAGTTAGCTAGATAGTGGCTGCTCACGATACATGACAGGAGAAAGGTCTATGTTCCTTGCATGAAGGAGGAATTGTTGCCTTTGGAGGAAACTAACCAGGGTACATTATAGGAATTGACAAGATTGGTAAAGCATTTTTTCCTTGCACTGATAATTTTCTCTATGTCAAAGCCTTAAATATAATCTACTGAGCATTAGTCAATTTTGTGATGTGGATATGATGTTTCTTTTGACAAAGAAAAAATTATAGCGTAAAACAAAGATAATTCAGTATCTTTTACTGCTTTCAAACATAAAAATCTTTATAAAATTGAGTTAGATGATCTGAAAGATCAAGATGTAACATGCTTATTCTCAAAAAGTGATGAGACCTGCCTGTGGCATAAAAACCTTGGTCATATAAACTCAAAACATCTCCTTAAGTTGAGTAAACTAAAGAATGTGAAAGGTTTTCCTATATAGAATAAGCATGTTAAAGGGGAAAATAAGTAAAAACTTTTTAAGAAAAAACTCTTTATGAAGCTTGTTAAAGGGGAAAATAAGTAAAAAATTCTTTCAAATCCAAAATTTTATCTCAATATCTAGACCCTTTGAGTTATTGCATATGGATCCATTTATACCAACCATCATTCAAAGTCTAGGAGGAAAAAGATATGGATTAGTCATTGTAGATAACTATACTAGATTAACATAAGTATACTTCCTAGCCCACAAAGTTGAGTCTTGCCTTATCATTAAGATATTCTATAAGAAGGTACAAAATGAGAAAAGGATTTTGTATCACAACCATAAGAAGTGATCATGGAGTTGAATTTGAAAATGAAAATTTCAATTGTTTTTGTGAAAAGAATAAAATTTCTCATAATTTCTCTGCTCCTAAAACACCAGAATGAATGATGTGGTTGAAAGGAAGAGCAAAACATTGCAAGTAATGGCCAGGACTATGTTATGTGAAGGGTCTACTTCCATCATTTTGGTTGTGAATGTTTCATCTTAAACATAAGAGATCAACTTAGAAAGTTTGATTCCAAAGTTGACAAACATATACTTTTGGGGTACTCAGACACCTCAAAAGCATATAAGATTTTCAACACTAGAACTCAAGTTATTGAAGAATCAATCCATGCAAAGTTCAATGATAACCATTAGGTTGATAAATAATTGTCAAACCTAGAAGATGATTTTATAAGTCTAAATGTCAATGATAAGATAAAACTCAAAGATGAAGAAAGAAACACTTCAGACAATGCAACAAAAGACATATAAAGATATTAAACCATCTAAAAGACCATCTGAGGTCTAACAGCCTAAAGAGTAGAAATACAAGACTCAACATCTAGCTGATCAAATCATTGGAGAACCTATTTGAAAGAGTTAAAATAAGATCAAGCTTTAGAGAAGCATAAATAACTCTCATATCTTAAATATAACCCAAAAATATAGAATAAGCTTTGAGTAATGAATACTGGATCTTGGCTATGTAGGAAAAAACTCAACGAGTTCACTAGAAGTGGTATGGGAATATGTTCCTAAACCAAGCAAGAAATCCATCAGTGGAACTAGATGGGTGTTAAAAAACAAGCTAAATAAAGATGGTATAGTTGAAAGAAACAAGGCAAGACTTATTGCTTAAGGATACAATCAACAAGAAACATGTCAAATAACCCTTTGGCTTTGATGATCTAAAGACACCACAACATGTCTTCAAGCTAAAAAAGGCTATGTATGGACTCAAACAAGCCCTTAGAGCTTGGTATCAAAAATTAAGGTTTTCTCATGAAAAATAATTTTTCAAGAGGAAATGTTGGCACAACCTTTTCCAGATGAGAAAAAAAGATGATTTTATCATTGTACAAATCTATGTAAATGATATCATCTTTGGAACAACAAATGGCTATCTTTGTAAAGACTTTTTTGAGTTGATGTATAGTAAGTTTGAAATGAGCATGATGGGAGAACTTAAGTTCATTTTAAGACTTCAAGTTTACCAAATGGTGGTCGAGAACGTGGTAATGGATGAAATGGCGGCTGAAATGGCGGTCATGGTGGTAATCATGGTAAGAGACATGGTAATGGCCGTTGTGGCGCTTCGATTCCCCGAATCCAAATCCTGATATAAACATAACTAATTAATGAAAACAAAAATAAAATTTTCATGATTTAGAGCTCCATAACAAACCACTTACATCAAGATGCAAACCAAAGAAAATCAGAGGCCACATTTTAAAGAAATGATAAAGAAATGGATCGTAAAGCAAAAGCCTACACCGTATACACAATGATATTTAAAACAATAGAAAAGAGATAAGTGTATATCAGGTATCCATCCATTCTCATATATGAAGATATGAGAAGAAATCTAAAGAAAACACAAGATCAATGCTAAAGATTAGTGAAGACGTACTCAACAGGTTACGTATTTAAGCCGTAAAGCAATGAGGTTAAATAGGGTACCTAAAGGGATGCAAAGGACCAAGCAAAGACATAAAAACATAAAATTTTTGGGGCTCCTGGCAGTGTAATCCACAACCTGACCGTGGTTCTCTCCAGGTCCGTGGAACCCATTGCTGTTAAGAGGAAACAGACATAAATTTTTGCCGTCAGGAACAGAGAGTTCCACGGCCTGGCCGTGGTTCTCTCCAGGGCCATGGTTCTTTTTGCTAGAACCACATTTTGGCACTTGTTTTCCATGATTTTGGGATCCTTTCCTCTTGTACTTTTAGGGATCAATTTGGCATATGAAAATCACATAAAGGCACAAAAACATGGAAAATATCACCAATTCATTAAATCCTTGATTCCTTAAATCATACATCAAATTAATCATCAATACCATGCCTATTCTAAGCATCATTAATGGGTCTTAACCCCAGAAATTTCAAGTCTCATCAACTCAAGAACTTTCCATCAACATATATATCATTGCCATTATAAGGACTATCAAATTCACATTTTCAAATATCAATATTGGCATTTACAAAAGAATTAGCCATTGTATACACATGTATACTTAAAAGAATAATGGTTCAAGTGTAAAAGAAAATAGGTCATTGCCATCAAATCATATCAACACCGTTGTCACCAAAGTACATACATTTCTAAATTTTAAATATTGCTGGCTGAGGCATTCCGTTACGACTATTTTACCTTCCATACCAAAACATAGGTTTCCAAAATGAAATGCATCTTACCCCATACATGTCCTGCAATCACAATACTAAAAAGAGACAATATAGGAGAGTGAGTATTACATTCAAAATGACAAATTCAAATACATTGTAATCATGTGTATATGCATATAAATAACATGTGTGCTTTTCACCACAAACATCGATTATCATCAAGTCATTACCAATATATATCATTATAAGCATATAACATGCTCATCAATTAAAACCAATGGCAAACACATACATATTCACATAAGATTGCCCTTCATCATATTGGGTTATCACAAGTATTAACACCATTTTACATAACTTTCATTATAAATATTTTGCTTATCAATTTTTGGGTTTCATTCTCCCATATCTACCATCACTATTCATTATCTCAATATCTCGATCTCATTTGGCATATCACCAAGCTATATACAAATGCTCTTAAGCTAATGCATATGCACAACAAATCATATTCAACAATTTTTCAGATTCGATTGTGGGAAAATAAATCATCAAATATGGGTTTATACTATAGTATCAACAACAATATGTATAAATATGAACATCAATCAATATTTTATTGGTACCAAACCGCATCGCCCATAATGCAACACCGGTTATATCACAATGATAGCAACAACAATAACTCAAATATCATAAAATGGTGTTGCGGGCCAACCATGATTCCTCACCATAGCAATTGTGATTTAATAAAACCACCAAGGAAAACCTACTCCTCAAAGAGCCACCCCTACCGGGTCAACCACACACAATCCCCTGTGATTAAGCATGGACAACTTAGTGATTCAACCACCGAATCACTAGGGTAACAAAATGCTTGTGCACTAAGCCGCCCTCCCACTAGGCCAACTGAAGGAACCTCTAACATCCCATACTAGCAGTTATGCAAATATGCCATGGATGCAATATAGATGCAAATCATATACAATCTCACATTATGTATACTACCATGCACTCATTAATCATCCGTCATCATTCTCATCAACGTCACCACCCAAATCTTAGTTGATTTTAATTTCAATTAATCTTGCCATTGTTTCAATTTTTAGTGTGACATTCACAATCTCTTTAATCATCTTAAATTTTTCATCATCATTACCAACTCAACATTTGACATTAAATATAATGGTATTCAATCATTGTCCCAACAAATTCATCACCACTCATGGGTGTATCATACAACAATACATCATACACTTTTCATCATCAATCATCACATTTCATCAATAGTGGTGAAATATAAATATTTGTCACAATAAGACATCAGTATATTTTTTTTGCCAAAACTTCAAATCAATATCAATTACCGCCAAAGACACACCACATGTATATTCTAAATGCACTCATATATTGGCCAAGCAAGACACCACCATAATGTCCAACGTTACAAGGAATCACAACAACAATAGCAAGACAAACACGAGTAACATCACATACAACAATCATCAATTATTCAACTCATGCATTTAGAATATAAACTCCTCTCCTACCTCAAGAGAAGTAATTCGAGACAGCCCTGCCTTATTTTCTGAATTTTGTCATATAATTAATACATATATAATGCAATCAATTTCTTATTCAAGCATCATTCTCTATTCTTAAGCACATAAATAATTATAGTCATGATTCTCATCATGTTCTAAATATTTTATAGACTTTAATTCCTTACTTCATTAGGTTTCAGGAATTCCTTCCCATTAATCAAAATTTTCTAAAATCTAATGAATTGCAAACACAAAGCTTCAAGGTACCAACTCACACCAACACCTTACCCATCATCCATAACGAGTCTCCAAAGCCTTAAACATATTATACCAATTTATTCATGCCAACACCACCAAAACACAACTTCTACTAATTTTAACAACTTAGGATACCAATACCTTTCTTGATTCCTTAACTTTTCAATTCCAATATTCATTATCACGCATTCCAACAATTCATTTTCACATACAAAAACATTCTCATGGCAAATAAATCTCCAATTTCATTAATTTTGCAAAAGCCCTAATTCCTAAATTTTAGGGTTTTCACCAAAACATCCAAATAACAATTCTAATAATTTCCAATCATCAATTCAAGCACAATCTAGCTTATTAATTCATGTACCATTATCCAAGCACCAAAATTCACATGTTCATGTCTTCTTGCCTAAGATTCAAAGGTTCCACATGCATGTCTTAACTAATAAACACCCAAACCACCATTATTAAGCTCTTAGAACCTCAAACAAGAAATAAAGTGATAAAGGTCCATGAACTCTCACCTTAAACTCCAAGCTTGTAAGAAAATGGAAATGAGGATGAGGGAAGAAGAAATGAGTGGAAATGTGCCCCAAAATGCCTTCAAAGCCTCATGAATCCAAGAAATCTATTTGATTTTAGTGGGAAATAGCTATGGAGGAGGGTGGACGGTCATGAAGCAAAGAGAAAGAAAGAAAAGAGAGCAAAATGCAATGGACATGGGGGAGAAAAAAGCCCGTTGAAAATAAGGGAAGAGAAAGGAAAAAGAGAAGCAAAATTGGTTATTTCTAATATGCATCCTTGTCATTTTGCCTAAGAGTCCACCAAACCCCATTGTCTAATGGTCAATAGAGTGTAAAGAGAGTGAGAAAATATGGATGGTAGATAGAGGGAAAAAGAGAGGGAATTTCCATTTTTTCCTAAATTCTATTTCATTCGTAATTTTATCATTTGTTAACATACGCAGTGTCCGTATAATTACTTCCTCAACTCTAAAAATTGTTTTAAACATACCACCATAACCAGAATAAAACCCTCATTATTTTATGCCCATCAAATGTCCAAAATGATTTAATAGGTCCCACGCCTTCTGTCAAATCGTTTTGTTCCAGTAGATTTTAAATCATCGATAATTCTCAATTAATGTTTATTTAATTTTCCTATAAGTTCAAGACATCAAATAATTAATCATCATCATGTAAATAATCTATTTTTTAAAATTTGGGATGTTACAGTCATGGCAATGACAATGGTGCTCACAATGGTAATGGCAATGGTGGGAGTCACCCATAAGTTTTTGGAAGAGTCTTTGCTGTGACAACAAATGAAACAACGTAACCTAGTGGCTAGGTTGAAAGTAAGTGTAAGATTTTTTGTATTTATATACATGTTATTTATGATTCGGGTGCTACCCATTCTTTTATATCTGAGGATTGTGTTTAGCGATTGAGATTCCTAGTGAACATGATGAAAGATGCTCCTATGGTTCTACTTCAACCGGTGCTTGTCTTAGATCGATTACCCATTGTGACAATGTCGAAATACTCCTAGAAGGAATAAAATTTGTTACTTCTCTTATTTGCTTACCTATGAAGGACTTGGAGATTATACTTAGTATGGATTGGCTTTCTGCCAATAAAATCATGGTTGATTGTCAAAGAAAAACCACTATCTTTCCTTTTCCAAGCATTGGGAAATTTGATATTTAAGGTATATCCTAACTTTTCATGTTATTGTCTTTTGTTGATGAGACTAATGTTTCTCGTCCTTATAATATTTTGATTATATCTAAATTCTTAGATGTCTTTCATGAAGAGGTTCCTGGTTTGCTACCTCCATGGGAGGTTTTTGTTGAAGAAAAGTCTGGTAGAAAAAGAAACTATGGAATATTACTAAACCAGACCCCAGATCACATGTTATCTTCAAACCCTAGATTTGTTAATAACATACATCAAGAATCTATTGGTAAATGAAGTTTGTATATCAGGAAACTAATATGTGTATTCGAGTGTTTTAGGACTTAAAATGCACAGATTATAAAACAAAGGGGGAGACCATAAAATTAGAGCCTAAATCACAACACTTGGAAGATGTCCAAAAGTCTGTTAGAAGAAGCCTTCTTTACTTAATTAAACTACAGACTTATAGGCATCAAATGGAGAACGTTCATTAGAAACTTAATTGTAATGTTCTAAAATCTATTTTGATGATGCTTGAGGTTCTATCTACTTATCATATATGTGTGCTTATCATCGAAAAAATAGGAGACAAACAAGCTATGTAACCAACTTCAGAATACCTAAAACTACGCAAGAATAGAAAAAGCTGAACCAAGTCAGTAAATGTGTCTGCTCAAAATCAGAAGGCACTCAACATTGACTTCTACTCTTATTCTTAATCAAACAAAGCAAACAAATAGCTTTATTTGTTAAAGTTGCATAAGAAGCTATTTTCATGCAAGAACAGAAGAACCCAGTTATCAGACTCTTGAACACCTCTCTAAATATCAAAGGTTTGGTACCTGAAGCTCAAAGTAAACTCCTTCACAGGATTTCCAACGTCTATATCTCATTTCAAGAGTCAGCAATGATCATATTCTAGCACCAATTTATACTGAAGAAGATTGAATTGTAAAGTGAAACAAGTCATAGAGAGATCTCTTAAGAAAAGTCATCATTCTCTGTATTATTCCGCCTCTAGTAGACCTTGGTCTCGTGTCCTTCATAACTTAGTGTACAATCTCTTAATTGTATATTCTTATACACTAAGTTCTGTGAGATACCTTTCAATTCTTATAAACAATCTGCAAAGTCTGGTGTGTTGCCAGCCTTAGTGAGTATGTGAAACACTGTTAGCTTGAAAAGGCTTTTGGAAGAAGACTTAGGTGTTTAAGCCTGGAGTGGCTTGTTGAAAAAGAATACTTTTAAGCCAGGAGTGGCTAGAGTCAAGAATACTTATGCATAGGTCTGGTGTTGTTATTGTAAAAAAGATTTTACAATAGTTGAAATCCTTTAAATTAGAAGGGACTGGATGTAGTTTCTGTGTTGGAAGTGAACCAGTACAAATTCTCTATGTTGCTTTCATTTCCTTGATCTTTAAAGTCTACTTGATTACTTATTATTCTTTGGTTCTATATTCCGTGAAAAGAGTCTGTGACTTATTCAACCTCCCTTCTAAGTTAGACTTTGAACCATCAATTGGTATTAGAACTTGTCCTTTGGGTTGATCATTCCCTCAAGTGAAAGGGATAAAGATCTATGGCAGCTTCTTAGAGTAATCAACTGATAGGAGAAGGATCCTCATGGAGTTATTAAGGGAGATGACTCTTTTACCTTCCTCATGGTTGGATTTATAGTGTTAGTGGGAGGTGAAAGAGCTAACCTCTCTATCCTTTTTTAACTTTATTTGAAGTTGATCCTCTAAAACCTGCTAAGGAGTTAAGGGATGTAACACTATTTTCTTATTCTCATGCTTGAAAGTGAGGGTGTTAGAGAACCCCTCATGGATAACCTTCCTATCAAACTGCCAAGGTCTTCCTAACAGGATATAGGTTGCTTCCATGGGTACTACATCACATAACACTTCATCTTTGTATGACCCTATGGTGAAGGAAATTAAAACTTGTTTATTTACCAGCATCTCTGTAACATCCCAAAATTTTGAAATGAAGGATTAAATTAAAGAAATTAATATTGAATAATTGTATGTGAAATAATTAATGTCCTAAAATATTAGGAGTAACTAAATTAAGATTTTTGGGGACTGTTGGTGATTTATTGAGACCGGTTAAGCTGAAAATTGACCCGATTGAAATATGGGTGTCAGACCAAGTATCTCCGATTGGGATGATACTGGTCAGGGCTGTGGAGAATAATATTGGGAGTCCGAATATATATTCGGAATAATTTTCAGATAAAGTATTGAGCCCAAATAAAGAGCCTGTTAGTGGTAAAATGATGAAATTTTAATGAATGGAATTAAAAATAATGCAAAAATCCAATTTCTCTTCTTAACCTCCCGTTGGTTTATTTTCCCCTTGGCAAACCCGTTGGTTCTTCTTCTTCTCTACTTCTTCATTATCTTCTCTTCCAAAATCCCTAGCCAAGAGGTGATCATCTCCCCTCCATTTTCGTTTTCAAGGAGCTTAGAAGGAGATCATTGGAGTTGAAAATTTCTTCCTTCTCCTCCCCATTTTCATGCATCTTTCTCCCTCTCTTGGAACCCATTTCATTTTTGGGTGTTAGGTAAGTATACTGACTCTTTTGTTGAAGTTTTTGACCATGGGTGTGTGTTATTATACTTTGGGGGAGTAATGTATGTGGATGGGTGGTTGAAGAGAGCATTTAATGCTTAAACCCTAGAATGGGTTGCCATAAATATGTGTATTTAATGAGGGACAAGAGTAGTAGATGCATTTATGATGGTAAGAGATGAAGAATGATGAGACATTAATGAGAGTTGTTGGGTTTTAAAGAAACCCTAGCTTTTAAGAATTTGGGGAAAGTTATGAATATTGGTTGGATAGTGTGATTGAAAGCAAATATAAGCCATTAGGTATATGGGTAATTATTTGTTGTGGTATTTTGTGAAGGTTGGGGCTATGGTTGTTTTGTGGCCCTTGAATTTAATGAATGTGGCTTGACGGGAAGGAATTCCCGAAGCCTAATAAATGATAAAATTGAGGTCTATAACATGTCTAATGCATGTTAAGAAATTGTAGATACGATTATGATTAAATAGAAATGAATGATGTCTTAAATAGTTGATTGATTGGGATTCTATATGCATGTTAATGTAGGATCCATTCCGAACGACGAGGCAGGTGCGTCTTATCAATCAAAATTCTTCTCTTGAGGTAGGAGAGGAGTCTTATGTTCTAAATGCATGAATTTGAATGTTATTTGATTGCCATATGTATTAGTATGCATGTTAGCCTTGCTTGAAATGATATGAGAAATTGTAATGTGGTGTATGGTATGGATAATGTGTTTGACAACATGCTTTGATGCATTTAGAATATTCATGGTGTGCTATATGGTGGTGTAGAATAATCAATGATATGAAGTTATGCTTGTATCCACCATGAATATAATGTGATTGTTGATGATGTTGATTGAGAACTATCGTAATGCCACACAAATGTTTAAATTAATAAAAATAACCAACAATAATGAATCCACTAAAAGCCATGCGGTGATGTTGGTAATGGTGTTGATGATGATGTATGATGAGTGGCATGTATAGGATGCATAGAGTGAGAAATGCATATGATTTGCATTTGCATCCATGACATACTGCATAGCCGCTGTTGTTGGATCATTAAGGGAGTTCCCTCGGCCGACCCAGTGGGAGGGTGGCTCGGTGCACGAGCAAGTTTTATTTCCCCTGTGACTCGGTGTGTAAGTCATGAAGCCGCCCATGTATTGCTTCGGGGAGCTACATGTGGCCGACCCTTGTGGGGGGTGGCTCTTGACGAGCAGGTAACCCCGGTGGTCCTTGGGATCACAGCCGCCATGATTTGATATCTGGCCGGCCCGCAACACCATATGTGAATATGTTATATACCACGGTCATGGTGAAAATGACTAGGTGTTGCAAGATGGGCGATGCGGTTTGGTACCAGTAAAACAATTGGTGAAATGCATGCAAATTTAAGAATAAGTGTACACATTTTACTACTGCAGTAGGGGTATGGTTAGGTGATCATACTTGAGTCCCACATTTGGTGTTTGTATTTCCCACAGTCAGATCTGTAATTATTAAAATATTCTATTGTGCATATGCATTAGCTTAAGAGCATTTGCATATAGTAAGGAAGTATGCCGAAGGTGATGAGATATAATGATGGATGTGATGAGGATGTAATGATATACTAAGACAACATAAAAGATATGAATACTAAATAATAGTTTGTGTAATAGTCAAATTGTGGTGGAACTTGATTATGTATATGCTGTGTACTTTGTCTAAATTTTAATGTTATTTGTGATGGATGTATGATGGTGTTGTGATGATAAAGAATATGATGAGTGATATGTATGTGCAAAGTATACATGTTTTGATGCTTATGTACATAATCACATGGTATTCATATTCATTCCTTTGGAATGTGTGACTCACTCTCCCATGTTGTCCATCTTTTTAGATTTGTGATGCAGGGCAATTGTGGGGAGAGTGGACGTTTTGAAGTACATTTTGGTTAAGGAGGTAAATAGTGGTATAGCTTGGCCGGTGAAAACTAGATTTTTGTATAGCATGTGATGTATATGAATGCTTATTTTGTTATCTAGATTAGCAATGACGATTTTGGTGGGTCATGTAAGAAAATTGGATCCTAGTGCGTATGGCCAATTTTCATTTATGACCCAAATGATGTATATGATGAATTATGATGCTTGATGATGTTGATTCTCATGAATGAAAGGTGTGTATTGAGACTTGTAGCATTTTATGGAATTTGTGAGATAATGATTTCAAATGATGTGCATTGAATGAATGATTTGAATGCTATGTAATGAATGCTAGGAAGTTAGATTTAATATGTGTGAAAGGGTGGATAGACTTCCAAATGCATAATAGAATATGAGGGATGCATTAGGATGTGCTAAAATAGTAATAAATGTTATTTGATATGTTGAGTTACATGAAATTCCCATGTTTGGTCGTTTTCTGCATAACTCACTCAAGCGAGTGGTGATCTCGCTCAAGCGAGATCCCCCTGCATCAGTGTTGTTGTCACTGGCCGAAATTCGCTCAAGCGAAGGGCCTTCTCGCCCAAGCGAGATGGGTCTGGAATTAGTGGATGGACACTGGACCAATTTCGCTCAGGCGAAGTGGCCTTGGTCTGGGACTCGCTCAAGCGAGGAAAAGATGAATTGGGCACTGGATGATTTTCGCCCAGGTGAGCCTCGTCTCGCCCAAGCGAAAATCAGGCAGAGAGCTCTTAATGTCATTGGGACAATCTCGCTCGAGCGAGAAGGAACTCGCTCAAGCGAGATTGGTCCCTGATGCAGATTTCCTCTCTCGCTCAAGCGTCTCGCTGGCTCGCTCAAGGATTCTCTTCGCATCTCGCTCAAGCGAGGTGGGGCTCGCTTAAGCGAGAGGAGCCCCTGATGCTAAGATTTTTCCTTCGCCTAGCTTTTTATGGTTTCACCCAAGCGTGCCTACGCTGGCTCACTCAAGCGAATGTGGTACTCACTTGAGCGAGTGGTATCTTGATGCACTTGTGTGTTTTGTTTATAAATAATTATAATATCCTTTGCATCAAACCCCTTATTGTATCATCTTAAAAATCGGTTTGGACCTGTTATGGATCCCTGAACCTTATGAACTTCTCTCTTTAATTTCAATCACGCAACAATTAAATTAACTTAATTAATTAATTCTTCCGCTGTCTCTAAATAGAAGTTTATTATGAACTTACCCTTACCCTCTCATATCTTCATATATGGGAGTGGCTTTTATAGATCCAGGTATTGAACTTGAAAGCTTCACCACTTACTTTTCCCTCCATTGAATAATGACTTTACAATCGCGAAAAATTCCCCCGTATTTTCAGGGCGCCTCAATCTCACCCCTCTCATTTAACCATTGAAGTTATAAGGCCTAGGGTGATCTAGAAGTTTTAAACCCATTTTGTGAACTAGCTTCTGACTAGCCACGTTCTCACAACTCCCACTATCTACAATTAGAGAACATAGTTTTTCATTTATGTAACATCTGGTGTAAAAGATGTTCTCTTTTTGTGTACAGTCATCCGCCTTTACATGACTTCCAAGAAGTCGTCGAATCATATAAAGTTCACCATTATCTCCCAAAATATGTTCACTGCCATATGAGTCACTACTCAAGTCATCACTTGAAGAGTGAACATCAGAATTAGAGTCTAATTGACTTGAGTAGCACCCGTTATTTTTCAAAATCATAGTTTTCTTTGTAGGGCAGTCAGAAGCAATATGTCCTCTACCTAGACATTTAAAACATTTAATGGCAGAAGATTTGGAAGAGGAAGGTTTGGATGTGAAGTTATTTTTATCTTTGTTAGTCCTATAGATTTGACCTTCTTTATGCAACTCACTCTTTACTTGTGGAGAAGAAGCGCCCACTCCCTTTTCCCTAGGTTTTCTTTCAAACATCTCTCTTTTTCTAAGGCTAGAATCCTCCTTGCCCTTCCACTTGGGCTTAAAGGGTTGGTAGTCCCCTTTATTATAGGAGCCCCTCTCATGAATTTGGCGTTCTACCTTAGTGCATTGATGTAAGAGTTCTTTTATATCAACATGGGGTAAAAGCTCTACTTTATTCTTTATGTTCCTATTAAGACCATGGAGGAATCTATACATAAGAGTTTCCTCATCCTCCTCAAGATTAGCCTTAACCATAGCAATTTCTAAGGCTTTGTAATAGTCTTCCACAGATTTTGACCCTTGGGTGAGTCTATTTAGCTTGGCTAATAGCTCCCTATGATAGTAGGATGGAACATATGTTTTCCTAAGCAAGACTTTGAGGTCTACCCAATCTTCTATAGGCGGGAACTCATCTCTCTTTCTCTCTTTTCACACTTGGGACCACCAAACTAAAGCATAGTTTTGAAATGAAAGGGTTGCAATCCTAAACTTTTTGTTTTCTTTTATTTGATGAGAATTAAAAAGTTGCTCTACCCCCTTCTCCCATTCCAAATAGGTCTCCACATCACTCTTCCCATGAAAAGGTGGTATTTCTAACTTAACCTCTTTTAAGCCTACCTCTTCTCTCCTATGATGTCTCCTAGTATCATCCTCATTACCATTCTCTTGATGGCTATTATGTCTTTGATTTCTTTCCCTATGTCTTGGTCTAGGTTGAATATTTGTATTTTCTAGATTATCTAACCTAGAATTGATTTTATTCAAATTCTCCATTATCAACCTTAAGGGGGACATGTCATCTGTATCAGTAGATGACATGTTGAGAAATCAAAACAAGTAGAAAAAGAAGGCAAACAATAGATATGCTAGTTGGATGTGCAAAATAAAAATAAAATTGAAACTTAACCTAGCATGCAAGGACAAAGTATATTTAAAAGTAAGTAAACTAATAAAGCAAATAAAATAGAACTAGTCATGGTGCACAAAAGTAAACTAATACCTAAGCGCACTACTCTTAATCAACTAAATAAACCAAAGTCCACAAAAGTCTAATGTCCGTACAGTAAATACCCCGGAATACAAGGGCTAAAGTAAAAAGGGAAAAAAATGACAATATTTTTTTATTTTTTTCAAGGCTTTGCTTTCAATACAATTGTCTTCAAGTCTTCAAGCTCTAAGACCACCACGACACAAGCTTAAGAAAACTCAAAACAAATGTTAGCGTAATTAATATAGGAAATCAAAGGAAGAAGAAAAAAATGGTCACTCCACTCTAGTGTTTCACTCTCACCACTCTTCCAAATTGGTTTAAGTTCCTTAACCTCAAGCAATGCCACTCTTACCTCTATGTTCCAAGTATGCTACCCCCAAGATATTGAATTAAGACTTATCCCAAAAGAAAGCCAAAGGTATGAAAACTCTAACACAAAACTTTAGAAGAAAGAAAGACAAACAACAAAAGTGAAATTAGAAAAGGGTAACTCAAATTGGATTTTTTGTGACAAGAGGAATGACTCAAAGTAATAAAAGATAAAATAAATGGAGCTTCTACTTAGGATTTGAAATTGCTGTGACCACACAAAAAATTGACAAAACTAGACAATCAAACAAATAAATGCATAAGTGAAACAAGCACAATTATAAAGACCTAGAAACCTAGAATGCAAAAACTTGTGTAAGAAAAGGTACCAACTTGCAAAATTGAATTTTAGAGTTTCTTAAACAAGTATAAATGATGATTAAGGGCTTTCAAACAATTACAATCAAGATGCTCATATTTTTTTTACCGTTTTTTTACTTTTAATACTTTCTTTTTCTCTTTTTTCTAAATTCTATTTTTTTTTTGCACTTGAAAGGATTAACACAAAATCCTAAAATTGAAACCAAGAAACAAGCACAAAATTCAATTTTAGCGCTCTTTACTTACACATAAGCATGCATCTTCTCCCATATGAATTAGGCATACAAGGAAAGTATTTTTTGACATTTAAAATGCTAGAAAACAATATGCAAAATTTAGATTTAAATGAAGCTATTGTGCTGGACCAAAAAAATTTCAAAAATAAGCCCTAGAAGAAAGCTATGGAAAGAATCTAACAAGCCTATAATTTGAGCACAAAATAACCATCTAAAAATAAGATGGTTTAACCAAGGATTTGGAGCCTTAAGCCAAAATAAATTTTAATGGCCTAGAATTCAACACACTACTCATAGATTCAAGCAAAAATTTAGGAATAATAATAAGGCTCCAAAAATGCACCAAGACCTAATTTTGGCTCTAGGAAAATTAAAGCTTTCAAGATCAAATTTTTATCACATAAAAGGAATGTTAATGGTGCATAAACACAAAATTTAAAGCATATAAATAAGGTATATTAGGACTCAATCAATATGCATAAATAAATTCAGAGGAAACAAGAAAGGATATCGGAAATATGTATTTTTTTATATTTTTTAACAAGAAGGCATATAAATTGTAAATAATAAAAATAAAAAAACCCAAGAAAGACAAAACTTAAAGAGAAGAATGAAGAAAAAGAACCTTAGGCTCTAGATACCACATGATGTAGGAAGGAGGATTTAGTTCTTCTTCTTCTTTCTCTTTTGATAAAGGAAAAATAAGGATTAAGGTTTTACCAAGAGAAAATAAGGAAAAAGGAAAAGGGGAGGCGCCACCTAGGGAAGATAAACCTCAATCTAGCCACCTAAGGGAGGAAACCCTGGGATAAAAGTTTACCAAAGTTTAAGAAACCCTAACTAAAATGAAGGAGGAAAATTCAACTCCACTAATACTAAAATGTATTCTCTTAATTCAAGGTGTGTTTTTTACAAAAGAGAACATGCCTATATATAGGCTAAGAAGGGGGCACACCACTTAACCTAATGTGCTTTACTCTCTCCAAAGCCCAAAAACCACTAAAACTAAAGAAAACTAAGAAAATATAGCCAAAATTCAAGGCCTAAACTTAAACATAAACATGAAATAGTCATGTAAGATCCAAACTAAAAATAATTCTAAACCTAATTAATTCTTTTAAAAATGTTTCTAAAGAGCATAGAATGACCAAAAGGAGGCCTAAATGAGGCCTGTGTCATGCCCCCTTCTTTAAGATGATTTGCCCTCAAATTTGGTCAAAGTAGAGACAAACCTACACGAAGAAGGGAAAAGTAAAATGAGTCTAGAAAATGAAGAAGGAAAATAAAAATAAAACAAAATTAGAAGGCAAAGGAAGATAAGACATGAGATTTGTCACCAGGGTCAAATACTAACCTTTTTACTTGTAAATAATGGAATCCCTCATGTATCCTAAAGACGGTATGAATGATATGAAGCTCAATGAGGATGAGATGAGGTATAGAGAAATGATCACGTACAGTAGAAGTAATCAAGGGCATATGAAGCAATAGAGTAGAATGAACTGCCCTAAGGGGATCATAATGTGTAATGGTATTTAAACTAAGGACTAGATCATGCATGGCATCCAAAGATGACACTAACTCCCAATATAATCCCCTATGAAAATGAATAGTAGAAACATGATCAAAGATATGATATGGGTGTAAATAGAAAAAGTTAGGAAATGAAAAAATAACAAACCTATGAAAAGTTTAGATACAATTAAAATAAGAAAAGACAAAACATAAGGAAAAGTTAACTCAAAAGAGTAAAGACACAACTCTATCTTAAAAGAACCTATAATGACTATATGCATCCTGCAAGTAATCCTGAGAAAACTATGCAAACATATAGTTCCATTCATCCCATGGTGAATAGGATAGGGTGGAACACAAATCTCTAAAGGAATGAACACTTCAATGGGAAAAGAAGGGGAGATGCCTATTAAGCACAAGGGCGTGCTAGAAGTGTATGTATCATGAAGCATATAGAGGGGATGGTGAAGGAGCAAGGCTCGCTTCACATGATGTTTGGAGGCAAGAAGAGAAGAATGCCTCATGGAGTTATTAAGGGAGATGACTCTTTTACCTTTCTCATGGTTGGATTTATAGTGTTGGTGGGAGGTGAAAGGGCTAACCTCTCTATCTCTTTTTAACTTTATTTGAAGTTGATCCTTTAAAACTTGTTAAGGAGTTAAGGGATGTAACACTATTTTCTTATTCTCATGCTTGAAAGTGAGGGTGTTAGAGAACCCCTCATGGATTACCTTCCTATCAAACTGTCAAGGTCTTCCTAACAGGATATGGGTTGCTTCTGTAACACCCTATTTAATTGCAACTAAAATTCCAAAAAAAAGATGAGAAAATTTTTCACAAAACAGTCCCGTATTATTCGATATATGAGGAAGCAGGCAAGGGAAGAACGAGAAGCATTCACGCACACATAGCAACCTACAGGGAAACTAAAACTGGGGTCGGCTCAATGGGTTTATCGTAACGCACCAACACTAGGGCGGATTGCACAACACCGTTTATTAGCTCAGACGGGGTCTGACACCGTCCAGGCGAAGTATGGTAATGCAGCAGCGGATAGAGGAGATTTCACAATGAGGCTTCCCTTCGAGTAATACTGATCACTCAACGGGAGGAATAGATAAGGGAAATATGTTAATACATTCACACGCGTAGCATTTGGTGGAAAGGCGGAGTTAGAATCATCCTACGTTGCTAGGCGGGGTATATTTATCTTGGGCGGGCTGTCCTAGTTACTTGGGCGAGGTATGACGCCGCCTAAACGAAATCTACATAACGCCTCTTTAACACAACTACAAGGTAATTTCCTCCATCGGGTATGGACAAGGGTTCACTAAGTAAATCCTCACACTCGCCTTTCACTCAGAAAAAAATGAGAAGTTACAGGGTACATATACGTTAGTAGGTTGTGGAGAAAGGAGGGATCTGAACCTATTCCACCCAGCTCAACTAAGTATGACGACGCCTGGGCGGACTTAGCCATAACGCCCAATTCGGGGTCAACATCGGGGTCTGGATTGGGTTAGCATCACAACGGATAGAAAAGGATAATGGTCGATATCTCACTCTGGTAATTACTCGCTTCAGCGTGAGTCCTCGCGCTTGGGCGAATTGCTCCCACACTTCGGGCGGGGTACGACTCCGCCCAACGTATCCGACATAAATTTTCCTAAGACAATTCTCGGTTCACTCCGACTTAGCTATAACCTGCTCAATCAGACTGTCCCTGCGTATCTATTAAAGCATAATTAGGAACAAGGTAGCACATGGCATCACGCGCACCAAAACCATACATCCATATATATATATATATATATACATAAAAGTGCATGTCAATATTTACAATACAAAATCGGACTTCTCCTTGCCCGTAAAGTTCCATTCATCCCCAAAACACTATCATCCGGTATGAGCCAGTCCGGGTTTAATCTAACAACGCCTTAATTAAACCTTCCAAATGCATCAGCACTCCGCCCAGCATTCCAGCTCTGTTTCTGATCCTCCTCACGAGAGACATTCACTGAAAATGGCCACTGCAGGGGTGAGCTTTTACATGTAAAATGATACTCACAGACTCGGTATCAGCGTCAGTACACGCTCCTGCTATCACTCCACCTTTCTCAAGTAACCAAATTCATGCAATTCAAACAACATTCATGACACACATAATTCACAGAGTTTGTTCCACATTTAAATATATATATTCATGCATTCAAAATCATACACATGCACATACATAGGTTTATACATCACCACAATCAGCCTTATTTCTATATGCATGCCCGTGGATCCGACTCGGGTAAAGACTCTCAGTTACGGTCCCCTTTTCTTTTGGCCCCTCGTCCCTCAGCTCTTACCAGGTGGCACCGGCCTCCCCACGGCGTCTCGAGACTCTCTTCTCTAGCTCCAACGGCTACCACGAGCTCTATTGGGATCTAGCCAGGGTTGGTAACTGGAAGTCGTTTCCCTTGGGGTTCTTGACCTTCCATGGGTCACCCCACTCTTACTCATGCAACTAACACATTCATTATTACACATCATCGCGCCATGAACACCTTACCGTAGTCATTAAGTAAGAACGAATATCCCCCACTACTCGTAATCATTCAGTCAGTCACACCAGCGCATGTTACAATCGGTCATCAGACTAACAACACTGAGCAATCCAATTAAGAACATGCACATACATACTTTTCATAGTGACAACAAAATAGATCCATCATTATCATCCACGAACAGGCCACACCATCGCCACGAAGATCACTATCAGAATCTCAAATCATGCATCAGTTTTAGTAATTATGAATACATGCACACATGCACAGCATCAGTTCTAATGATTATAAATACAGGCACACACACACCCGCACTCAGCAATACATTCATCCGGTACCGTTCTTAGACCATGCATTCGACATGCAAGCGCCCCCTACCTTTAGAAGAATCCTCAGAAACCTTTCTGTTCTCGTTGTTGGGTTCGACGTCTTTTTCCTGGTTCGTTCGGTCTTCCTTGGCTTGTCGTGTCCTGCGCCTGATTCTGGGATGAAGTGTGGTCCGTTCTCCAGTACTGCAACCAAGACCTCCAGGAGCGAAGAGTAAGGAAGAAGAAGAAGAAAGATGAAGACGAAGGGAGGAAGTAGAGAATGAAGTGACGGAGAAGGGAGTCTGAAGGAATAGCAAGTACGCTTTTTCCGCCAAGGGCTCACGCTTATATATATGTATATGCATGCGCACAGTAAAAGAAGAGTGGGATGGGAGAGTGCGTGTCCAGCAGTCACGTGCACTCCACCCCATCCCCTGACCACCACCATTTTTAATATTTTAATGGCTTAATCCTAAGTAGTTAAATGCAATTAACAGTTATTTCTTAGTTAAAAATCAAATCTTAATGGTTTATTCTTCATTCAGCATTAAATTTTAAAACGGGGATGTTACAGTTCTTCCCCACTGAAAAAGAATTTCGTCCCCGAAATTCAGTCGGTACTTACCTAGGTAAACAATTCGGGGTACTGCTGTCGCATGGCGTCTTCGCGTTCCCATGTGTAGGAGGTGGTCTTGCCTTGCTGCCACTCCACCTTAACCAGCCTTACGTTCTTGTTTCTTAAGCGTTTTACCGATTGATCCACGATTCCAACCGGTGTAGTCACAGTGGTTAGGTCTTCCTTGATCTCTACCTCGTCGTCAGGCATCGTGTGGCTGGGGTCATGCAAATACTTCCTTAGCTGAGACACATGAAAAACGTTGTGTAATCGGGACAAGTGAGTTGGTAACGCGAGGCGGTATGCCACGGGGCCAATCCGTTCTACTACCTCATAAGGTCCGATGTAGCGAGGGCTTAACTTCCCACTTTTTAAGGCTCGTCCAACTCCTTTACTCGGAGAGGTTCTCAGAAACACTCGATCTCCGACTTGAAATTCCAATGGCTTGATGCGTTTGTCATGGTAGCTCTTCTGCCTGTCTTGTGATGCTTTTATCTTCTCCCTTATTACTCGGATCTGTTCTGTGGTTTGCTTCACGATGTCTGGTCCCAGTAATAGACTTTCACCCGCTTCCGACCAACAGAGTGGGGTTCGGCATCTACGCCCATATAATGCCTCGTAAGGTGCCATGCCAATGCTGTGATGATGGTTGTTGTTGTACGTAAACTCGATCAAGGGAAGGTACTGCTCCCAGTCCCCACCGTACTCTAACACACACGCTCTCAATAAGTCTTCTAGACTCTGAATTGTTCGCTCGGATTGTCCATCCGATTGGGGGTGGTAGGCAGAACTAAGCCAAAGCTTCGTCCCCAATTCTTGATGCATACTGGTCCAAAACCTGGACGTAAATCTAGGGTCCCTATCTGAGACGATGGAAGTAGGTATGCCATGCAGTCGGATAACTTCTTGAATGTAGATTCGAGCCAATTTATGCAATGGGTACTTCATATTTACTGGTAAGAAGTGTGCACTCTTCGTCAATCTGTCAACAATGACCCAAATGGCATCATGGCCCGCTCGGTTTTTGGGTAATCCCATGATAAAATCCATCGCAATTGAGTCCCATTTCCACACGGGGATCTCTAGAGGCTGCATTGCACCGTACGGTTTTTGGTGCTCTACCTTCGATTTCTGACAAGTGATACACCGGGCCACATACTCCGCCACATCCTTCTTTAGTCCGGGCCACCAAAACTGTCTCCTCAAGTCGTGGTACATTTTCGTGGTTCCTGGGTGAATGCTGAGTAGGCTTTTGTGGGCTTCATCAAGCACCATTCTTCTCAATCTTCCTTCACTTGGTATGTATATTCTGTTTCTCACCCGGAAGATCCCATCTGACCCCTCCGCCAAGGATAAATCCTTTCCTCTAGCCTGAATTTCCTTCATTTCAGCTAGGTAAGAGTCCGCCTGTTGCTGTTCGTACACGGATTTTAAGAATTCGTTGGCAATCCTCAACGTACCGATTGTCATCTTCTGAGAGGAAGGGGCGTCAACATGCAAGTTCATGTCTCGGAACCGCTCCAACAACTCGACTTCTTTTGCCATCATGGCTGCTATGTGGAGGGATTTTCGACTCAATGCGTCTGCTACGACATTTGCCTTACCTGGGTGGTATTTCAACTCGAAATCATAGTCCTTCAAAAACTTAATCCATCTTCTCTGCCTCATGTTCAGCTCCTTTTGGTCGAATAGGTATTTGAGGCTCTTATGATCGCTGTATACTTCAAACTTGGATCCGTACAAGTAATGCCTCCAGATTTTCAATGCAAAAACTACTGCTGCCAACTCCAAGTCATGGGTCGGATAATGTTGTTCGTGGGGTCTCAATTGTCGAGAGGCATATGCTATCACTCGATCCTTCTGCATGAGTACACATCCTAATCCGAGTCCGGACGCGTCACAATAGACCACGAAGCTTTCTCGTAACTCAGGTAATGCCAACACCAGAGCAGTTGTCAACTTATTCTTCAGCTCTTGGAAGCTGCTCTCACACTCCGGACTCCACACAAAAGGAACGTTCTTCCGAGTCAATTTAGTCAGGGGTAATGCCAACTTAGAAAAACCTTCGATGAACCTTCTATAATAACCTGCCAAGCCCATAAAACTCCTTATTTCCGAGATCGATCTGGGCCTCTCCCATGCCATTACAGCAGCTACCTTCACAGGATCCACCGAGACGCCTCGCTTGGAGATCACATGCCCGAGGAAGTGGATCTCATCCATCCAAAATTCGCACTTTGAAAGCTTTGCAAACAATTGCTTCTCCTTCAACACTTGGAGTACCGTCCTGAGATGTCCTTCATGCTCCTCAGATGTCTTAGAATAAACTAGAATATCATCGATGAAGACAACAACAAACCGATCTAAGAAGGAGTGGAATATGCTGTTCATGTAATTCATGAAAATAGCAGGGGCGTTTGTCACACCGAACGACATCACTACATACTCATAGTGACCATACCTAGTCCTAAAGGCAGTTTTAGGAATGTCCGAGTCCTTCACTCGGATTTGGTGATATCCCGATCGTAAGTTGATTTTCGAGAAGACTGAGGCTCCATGCAGCTGGTCAATTAAATCATCAATTCTAGGCAGTGGGTATCGATTCTTGATTGTGAGTTTGTTAAGCTGTCGATAATCTATACAAAGTCTCATGCTGCCATCCTTCTTCTTAACAAGTAGCACAGGTGCGCCCCATGGTGACACGCTTGGTCTAATGAACTGCTTCTCAAGTAACTCATCCACTTGTTTCTTCAACTCTACCAATTCAGTTGAGGACATTCTGTAGGGTGCACTGGAGACCGGTTTGGCTCCAGGGATCAAGTCTATAGAGAATTCAACTTCTCTATTGGGAGGCACACTCGGGACGTCCTCTGGGAACACTTCTGGGAATTCGCAAACAACCGGAATTTCGTTCACTAGGGGCTCATTCTCATCTTTGGTTAGACAAAGCATCATAAATAGTTGGGTTATACCTAGTGCCGTGCCATCTTCAGTGGGTTGTTTTGGGAAAACTATCTCTCGGTTTCTACAATCTACTAATACCTTATTGGCTGAAAGCCAATCTATTCCAAGCACAATATCAAGACCCTTTAAGGGCATGCAAATCAGATCGAAGGTGAAACTCCGATCATACAACTCAAATGCTACATTTTTACATATTGACGATGTGAACACACTAGGGCCAGTGGGGCTGGCCACTTCCAAAGTCCGGTTCATAGACACAGTTGGTAGCTTCAACCGTTT
The DNA here is from genome assembly GCA_037962975.1 of Clitoria ternatea. Classification (NCBI taxonomy): domain Eukaryota; kingdom Viridiplantae; phylum Streptophyta; class Magnoliopsida; order Fabales; family Fabaceae; genus Clitoria; species Clitoria ternatea. The sequence continues at coordinate 170,082,989 of CM075671.1, forward strand.
CACGCACTCATCAGCTATAAAAGAATGGGTTGCTCCCGAATCGAAAACAACATTAAGCGTATTCATTCCAAGTGAGCACTTACATTGTACTAGATCGTTTGCTGGTGCGACATCCTCTGCATTGATGGTGTAGATCCTTCCTGTCGCTGTTGGGTCGGTGTTCCTCTCTCGGCTGTTCGGGGCACGCATCATATTTCCTCTGGTTCCGTTGCCTCTGCCACCAGGTCGTTGGTTATCATTCACTCTGGTTCGATCTTGAAATCCTCCTTGACGCACATTGGTGTTTGCCTGGCGGAGTTGGGGGCAGTCCGGGCGAACGTGTCCCTTCTCTCCGCAGTGGTAGCATTTAACATTTGTATCATTGCATTCCTTAGCAAAATGATCACCGCCGCATTTAAAGCATCCGCCATACCTTGGTCGCCCACTCAACTGTCTCCCTCGGTCATTATGGTTCTGATATCTGGTGAAGGGTTCATTCCTCCTCACGTTCCCTGGCCTCTTGAAACGTGATTGCTGAGGCCTCAGGTGCTGGTTGGCTCTGCTGCACTGGCCCGAATGGGCCCTGTCATCCTCTTCGAATATTCTACACTTGTTCACTAAGGCAGGGAAACTCCGGATTTCATGGTATCTGCAGGCCCTCTTGATATCCGATCTCAGTCCGTTCTCAAACTTAAGACACTTGGAGTGCTCCGTTCCTGGCTGCTGGAAGGGCGGATAGAACAGGCACAATTCTTCAAATCTGGTCGCGTATTCTTCCACAGTCATGGAGCCCTGTTTTAACTCCATAAACTCCAGCTCTTTCCGAATCCTCACTGTGTCGGGAAAGTATTTGTCTAGGAAGCAGGCCTTGAAATCGTTCCACGTCAGTTGATTGTCATCTTCGGGGAATCGGCTCCTGGCTATCTTCCACCAATTCTCCGCTTCATCTCGCAGCATATACACTGCGCATTCCACCTTCTGGGCTTCGGTACAGCGAAGACCCCTAAAAATTCTCTCTAATTCCTGAGTCCACTTGAACGCCGCCTCAGGGTTCCGTCCTCCTAAGAATTCACTCGGCTTCCTCTTCAGGAAGCGGTCCAGCACATGGCCATCCTCAGGTTGAGTTTGGCCTTGCCTTTCAAACACATCAGCAAAGCGTTGGAATGCTGTGGCTATAGCCTCCATACTTTGACGATGCGCCATTCCTTATCCTGAAATTGACATTTAAGGATAAGTATACGGAGCCACTTACTACCGATCTAGTTATTAGTCCAACAATTAATAGCTTAGCACATTATGTCATTCGCCTAAGTCATACACACAATCGGACCAGGGGAAAACAACCCCTTGTCCTCAAGTCAATCATCAATCAGGTCAACCAGCATCAGAACAATTTCAACCATTCAATCAAAAAGACACACACATCACCGCTTACACTTGGTAAGCATACTTTGGCCTTGGACTTTTCGGTCCGCTCTGATACCAAAATGTAACACCCTATTTAATTGCAACTAAAATTCCAAAAAAAAGATGAGAAAATTTTTCACAAAACAGTCCCGTATTATTCGATATATGAGGGAGCAGGCAAGGGAAGAACGAGAAGCATTCACGCGCACATAGCAACCTACAGGGAAACTAAAACTGGGGTCGGCTCAATGGGTTTATCGTAACGCACCAACACTAGGGCGGATTGCACAACACCGTTTATTAGCTCAGACGGGGTCTGACACCGTCCAGGCGAAGTATGGTCATGCAGCAGCGGATAGAGGAGATTTCACAATGAGGCTTCCCTTCGAGTAATACTGATCACTCAACGGGAGGAATAGATAAGGGAAATATGTTAATACATTCACACGCGTAGCATTTGGTGGAAAGGCGGAGTTAGAATCATCCTACGTTGCTAGGCGGGGTATATTTATCTTGGGCGGGCTGTCCTAGTTACTTGGGCGAGGTATGACGCCGCCTAAACGAAATCTACATAACGCCTCTTTAACACAACTACAAGGTAATTTCCTCCATCGGGTATGGACAAGGGTTCACTAAGTAAATCCTCACACTCGCCTTTCACTCAGAAAAAAATGAGAAGTTACAGGGTACATATACGTTAGTAGGTTGTGGAGAAAGGAGGGATCTGAACCTATTCCACCCAGCTCAACTAAGTATGACGACGCCTGGGCGGACTTAGCCATAACGCCCAATTCGGGGTCAACATCGGGGTCTGGATTGGGTTAGCATCACAACGGATAGGAAAGGATAATGGTCGATATCTCACTCTGGTAATTACTCGCTTCAGCGTGAGTCCTCGCGCTTGGGCGAATTGCTCCCACACTTCGGGCGGGGTACGACTCTGCCCAACGTATCCGACATAAATTTTCCTAAGACAATTCTCGGTTCACTCCGACTTAGCTATAACCTGCTCAATCAGACTGTCCCTGCGTATCTATTAAAGCATAATTAGGAACAAGGCAGCACATGGCATCACGCGCACCAAAACCATACATCCATATATATATATACACATAAAAGTGCATGTCAATATTTACAATACAAAATCGGACTTCTCCTTGCCCGTAAAGTTCCATTCATCCCCAAAACACTAACATCCGGTATGAGCCAGTCCGGGTTTAATCTAACAACGCCTTAATTAAACCTTCCAAATGCATCAGCACTCCGCCCAGCATTCCAGCTCTGTTTCTGATCCTCCTCACGAGAGACATTCACTGAAAATGGCCACTGCAGGGGTGAGCTTTTACATGTAAAATGATACTCACAGACTCGGTATCAGCGTCAGTACACGCTCCTGCTATCACTCCACCTTTCTCAAGTAACCAAATTCATGCAATTCAAACAACATTCATGACACACATAATTCACAGAGTTTGTTCCACATTTAAATATATATATTCATGCATTCAAAATCATACACATGCACATACATAGGTTTATACATCACCACAATCAGCCTTATTTCTATATGCATGCCCGCGGATCCGACTCGGGTAAAGACTCTCAGTTACGGTCCCCTTTTCTTTTGGCCCCTCGTCCCTCAGCTCTTACCAGGTGGCACCGGCCTCCCCACGGCGTCTCGAGACTCTCTTCTCTAGCTCCAACGGCTACCACGAGCTCTATTGGGATCTAGCCAGGGTTGGTAACTGGAAGTCGTTTCCCTTGGGGTTCTTGACCTTCCATGGGTCACCCCACTCTTACTCATGCAACTAACACATTCATTATTACACATCATCGCGCCATGAACACCTTACCGTAGTCATTAAGTAAGAACGGATATCCCCCACTACTCGTAATCATTCAGTCAGTCACACCAGCGCATGTTACAATCGGTCATCAGACTAACAACACTGAGCAATCCAATTAAGAACATGCACATACATACTTTTCATAGTGACAACAAAATAGATCCATCATTATCATCCACGAACAGGCCACACCATCGCCACGAAGATCACTATCAGAATCTCAAATCATGCATCAGTTTTAGTAATTATGAATACATGCACACATGCACAGCATCAGTTCTAATGATTATAAATACAGGCACACACACACCCGCACTCAGCAATACATTCATCCGGTACCGTTCTTAGACCATGCATTCGACATGCAAGCGCCCCCTACCTTTAGAAGAATCCTCAGAAACCTTTCTGTTCTCGTTGTTGGGTCCGACGTCTTTCTCCTGGTTCGTTCGGTCTTCCTTGGCTTATCGTGTCCTGCGCCTGATTCTGGGATGAAGTGTGGTCCGTTCTCCAGTACTGCAACCAAGACCTCCAGGAGCGAAGAGTAAGGAAGAAGAAGAAGAAAGATGAAGACGAAGGGAGGAAGTAGAGAATGAAGTGACGGAGAAGGGAGTCTGAAGGAATAGCAAGTGCGCTTTTTCCGCCAAGGGCTCACGCTTATATATATGTATATGCATGCGCACAGTAAAAGAAGAGTGGGATGGGAGAGTGCGTGTCCAGCAGTCACGTGCACTCCACCCCATCCCCTGACCACCACCATTTTTAATATTTTAATGGCTTAATCCTAAGTAGTTAAATGCAATTAACAGTTATTTCTTAGTTAAAAATCAAATCTTAATGGTTTATTCTTCATTCAGCATTAAATTTTAAAATGGGGATGTTACAGTTTCCATGGGTACTACATCACATAACACTTCATCTTTGTATGACCCTATGGTGAAGGAAATTAAAACTTGTTTATTTATTAGCATCTCACCCCTCTTATTTAACCATTGAAGTTATAAGGCCTAGGGTGATCTATAAGTTTTAAACCCATTTTGTGAACTAGCTTTTGACTAGCCATGTTCGCACAACTCTCACTATCCACAATTAGAGAACATAGTTTTTCATTTATGTAACATCTGGTGTAAAAGATATTCTCTCTTTGTGCACAGTCATCCGCCTTTACATGACTTCCAAGAAGTCATCGAATCATGTAAAGTTCACCATCATCTCCTAAAATATGTTCACTACCATATGAGTCACTACTCGAGTCATCACTTGAAGAGTGAACATCAAAACTAAAGGTTGATTGACTTGAGTAGCACCCATTATTTTTCAAAATCATAGTTTTCTTTGTAGGGCAGTTAGAAGCAATACGTCCTCTACCTAGACATTTAAAACATTTGATGGCAAAAGATTTGGAAGAGGAAGGTTTGGATGTGAAGTTATTTTTATCTTTGTTAGTCCTATATATTTAACCTTCTTTATGAAACTCACTCTTTACTTATGGAGAAGAAGCGCCCACTCCCTTTTCCCTAGGTTTTCTTTCAAACATCTCTCTTTTTCTAAGGCTAGAATCCTCCTTGCCTTCCACTTGGGCTTATAGGGTCGGTAGTCCCCTTTATTATAGGAGCCCCTCTCATGAATTTGGCGTTCTACCTTAGTGCATTGATGTAAGAGTTCTTTTATATCAACATGGGGTAAAAGCTCTACTTTATTCTTTATGTTCCTATTAAGACCATGGAGGAATCTATGCATAAGAGTTTCCTCATCCTCCTCAAGATTAGCCTTAACCATAGCAATTTCTAAGGCTTTGTAATAGTCTTCCACAGATTTTGACCTTTGGGTGAGTCTATTTAGCTTGGCTAATAGCTCCCTATGATAGTAGGGTGGAACATGTTTTCCTAAACAAGGATTTGAGGTCTACCCAATCTTCTATAGGCGGGAACTCATCTCTCTTTCTCTCTTTGCACACTTGGGACCACCAAACTAAAGCATAGTTTTGAAATGAAAGGGTTGCAATCCTAACCTTTTTGTTTTCTTTTATTTGATGAGAATTAAAAAGTTGCTCTACCCTCTTCTCCTATTCCAAATAGGTCTCCACATTACTCTTCCCATGAAAAGGTGGTATTTCTTACTTAACCTCTTTTAAGCCTACCTCTTCTCTCCTATGATGTCTCCTAGTATCATCCTCATTACCATTCTCTTGATGACTATTATGTCTTTGATTTCTTTCCCTATGCCTTGATCTAGGTTGAATATTTGTATTTTCTAGATTATCTAACCTAGAATTGATTTTATTCAAATTCTCTATTATTAACTTTAAGGGGGACATGTCATCTGTATCAGTAGATGAGATGTTGAGAAATCAAAACAAGTAGAAAAAGAAGGTAAACAATAGATATGCTAGTTGGATGTGCAAAATAAAAATAAAATTGAAACTTAACCTAGCATGCAAGGACAAAATATATTTAAAAGTAAGTAAACTAATAAAGCAAATAAAATAGAACTAGTCGTGGTGCACAAAAGTAAACTAATACCTAAGCGCACTACTCTTAATCAACTAAATAAACCAAAGTCCACCAAAGTCTAATGTCCGTACAGTAAATACCCCGGAATACAAGGGCTAAAGTAAAAAGGAAAAAAATTGACAATATGTTTTTATTTTTTTTACAAGGCTTTGCTTTCAATACAATTGTCTTCAAGTCTTCAAGCTCCAAGACCACCACGGCACAAGCTTAAGAAAACTCAAAACAAATGTTAGCGTAATTAATATAGGAAATCAAAGGAAGAAGAAAAAAATGCTCACTCTACTCTAGTGTTTCACTCTCACCATTCTTCTAAATTGGTTTAAGTTCCTTAACCTCAAGCAATGCCACTCTTACCTCTATGTTCCAAGTATGCTACCCCCAAGATATTGAATTAAGACTTATCCCAAAAGAAAGCCAAAGGTATGAAAACTCTAAGACAAAACTTTAGAAAGAACGACAAACAACAAAAGTGAAATTAGAAAAGGGTAACTCATATTGGATTTTATGTGACAAGAGGAATGACTCAAAATAATAAAAGATAAAATAAATGGAGCTTCTACATAGGATTTGAAATTGCTGTGACTGTGACACCCTAAAAATAGGGGCCAATTTTTCGCAAGAACATACCTGGATCTATCAAAATCCACTCTCATATATGAAGATATGAGAGCTGGTCCCATGGCCAAGGAGAAAAAGGAAAGGAAGACAAAGGCAAATGAAATCTTCCACAGCAGAAAACAACAGCGCCTGAGCGATCCCACAAACAACGTGCATTCGCTCAAGCGAGATCCGACTCCGCTTGAGCGAGACAACACAATTCGCTCGGGCGAACACACATTCGCTTAAGCGAAACCGAATACGAAAGCCTTCCCAAACAACATACTCGCTGGAGCGAGGAATCACTCGCTGAAGCGAGAAGCCACTCGGCATTCAATCACTCGGGAAACCGAGACATTCATTCACTCGGTAAACGATCAGGTCCAGTCGGAATTCATGCCTAAGTCCTCTCGGAATTTAATGTCTTAGTCCACTCAGCATTATGGGGTTCCGTCACTCGGGAAACAACCCCAACACTCATACACCCCATAACTTAGTCGTTAAATTTATACACCAAGGCACACACACAATCCACTCAGTAACTGAAGGTTATCCCACTCGGATTCCATAAACCCTCACTCGGAATATCTTCCAACCCAATGATGAGTGTTTTGCTTATATTGAGTTTGCTGAAAGAGAATCAAGTTTGTATAATATGAACTCAATGAAATGGATGTGCCAAGTTTAAACACAGAAGTTGTAATATAGTATAGTTGTCGTTCCACTGAGGAGGTGCTAGAATGAAGACTTTAGTTTGAATTGATTTGGCAGAAAGTTTTTGTTTGGGTTTGTTGTGAATGTTGTTGAATGAAAAACAGCAAGTAACAGAATAACAGAGAATAATATTGTGCAAAAGATGACAGTAAATGAGGTTGGAAAAATCAGTTTTGTAAAACAGGGATTGGCTTCATCACATCTTCACCTCTGTAAGCTGCATAAGTTTCCATATAAGTAAATCGAAAAGATAAGTTCTACGTCACAATCAAAGTCATTTGCATCGATCCCTCGACTACAAAATTCATAAGAATGATTTCCAAACCGCTGATCCCTCAGTCACTTTGGAAACCATTCCAGCATTATCGATCGATTGTTTTGACGTTTGTTGCGTTAGACGCCATCCCTGGCTACCTACTCACAACAAGCATTTCTTTCAGGGTCTGCTTTCAAAAGTCACTTCCCAGCATACTCAAGAAAACTTTGAACAAGAAAATAGTGATCAAGTACTTTCAGGCATTAAACGTAGAAGGAAATACAGCAACTTATCAAATCTTATTACTAAATGAAAACTTACAGCAGCATTACTTTAGTGTTGAATGGATTACAGCCAATCCCATAAGGAAGATTTAGCTACTCATGCCTTGCATTTTCACTATCAACAGAGTGAATACAGGAAATAATGGAAAGTATGAATGAAATACAGAGGATGAATCTGATGTATGATGTGATAGGAGATTGATGATTCTGATGCCCTGTTTGCAGCTTGCTTTATAGGAGTTTTTGGCTTAGCTTCTCTTACCCACTTGCGTAGAACCCATGCGGCATCTTTCAGAGACTGGTGGAAACAGCAGAAAGTGGATGAGTTTGCATCACATTACGGGTGAATAAAGAATTAAGAAGCCCACGCTGTGTGAGTCACGCTTGAGCTTGATGGTCACGCTCAAGCGTGAAGGGTTCTGAAGCTTTTTGATAGTCTTGCGCTTGAGCTTCCTTGTCCACGCTTAAGCGTGGGTCCTTTGTTCAGCATATGCTTGATCCTTCGCTTCAAGCTGGGCATGTCACGCTTTGAGCGAGCTCCTCTATCCCAACATATGTACTCCACGCTCAAGCCACGCTCAAGCGGGATCGAGGTCACGCCCAAGCGGCTCCTTCTCACGCTTGAGCGTGAGATGACCCTAATGCTGTTTCTTAATTCAATTCAGTCACGCTTTAAGCTCCTTAGTGCCACGCTTGAGCGTCAGTCATGCATGAAGTCACGCTTGAGCGAGCTCGGGTTCACGCTCAAGCGTGAGGGGCTGTTGGTGTGTTCCTCATTGTTTCACGTGGGTGCATGGGCAACGTGGCTTTTGTTTCCTCCACGCTCAGGCGTGTAGTGTACCACGCTCAAGTGTCCTTTGCTTGATGCTCTTTGTTTCTTCAAGGCTTTTGACAAGTTGTTCACTGATTTTCAAATTTCAAGCTTCTTTTCTTAATACTCCCTTTATAATCAAAATCATGCTCAATTATTTATCAATTTTGTTAAGTTATTCAAAAAATAGTTCTAATTGAGCCATGAATTTAATCATAAAATAAGCACTCATCAAACTCTCCCCAACCTAGATTTTTGCTTGTCCTCAAGTAAAAAGAAGATTTGGAAAGGGAAACAAGCATTTCAAAAATCTGAGTTTCTGTTGCAGACAAAAGTTTAAAAGGCAATAATCTGAGTTAATGTCTAGACAAATGATTTTCTTAATACCAATTCCTTAAAATGTAATGCACCATTACCTTATTCATAAAGCATGTAACCCATTGCTGTAAGAATATAGAATTTCTCATTATTTCTTACCATGTGTCTGTTTCGCTCATCCCTCATGTGTCTGTTTCGCTCATCCATCATTAGAACTGTTCTGTTAACATTGCCCGTCATTTCTAGTAAAACCAAAATTCAAATGAATAGCAAGGATCAGAAGGTCTTTTAAGGGTGTAATGAGGCTGGGTTAACAAGAAACTTTGGTTTTTCTGGGTTTCAAAACGCATGTTTTAAAGAAGAGCATAAGTGTTTTTGGTTAATTTAGAAGGCTCCTTCTCTGCATTGAAACTTCAGAATTTTCTTTTGTTTTACTCCAGCTCTTTTATACAATCTTTGGAGAGCTTACTTATTCTTTCTGCATTTTCTTCTACTGCCTCCATTTGTTTCATCTTCTTTTGAGAAAATTATTTTATGCTCTTTTTTCAAGATGAACATGCAGGTGAGGTAGAATTTTTGCTTTTATGCTTAGCTCAGGACAGAGAGAGAAAAAACAATTTTTCATGCTTTTATGGCTCAAAGATGGGCTGCCAAAAAATCGGATATTTTTATCAGGGTAGCTTTTTGGCTCTTGGCTAACTATTTTTTTCAAAATTGCCTTATCATTTCCTTGCTTGTTTCTTAAGAAAAAGGTTTAATTAGAAAATCAGTCAATGCTAATTTAACAAATTCAAATGAGGCTCTCAAGTGTTTAGATTTTCTCACCTCTCATCAAGATATAAAGCTTACTTCCTTATTCTAACAGAAAAGGGTTCAAGTCATATAAACAAGCAACAATACATGCATTCCAGTTCCTTGGTTCTTAATTAAGTCATTTTGCCTAAAAAAAAAGAATCAGTGTTGTTGCCTAAAAACATTGTGCTGCTTAGAAACTTTTCTTTGTTCAAAAAGTGAAATCTTTGGTTGGGGTTTTCAAAGATGTTCAAAGTTTTAATCATCAAAACAGGAATAATCACAAACAAACAAGAATAATCACAAGCAGATAGGAATAATCACAGGCAGATAATCTCAAGCAATTTCTAAAGTGTGCTGTACTAAAGATAAAGTAAAGCTATAAATTGTCAAACTAAGTAGCAATTTTAATTGTCAAGAACTGAAAGCATTAAAAAGTTTCACTCTTCCTCGGATGAGTCCTCCTCTATTCCCAAGTCTCTTTCTGGAGGTCCCTGAGTGAAAGTTCCTGGCCTATCCTCCTGTGTAGCTTCACCTCCCCCCACAAAAGGAGGCCTGTCCCCAGGCCAAGCAAGCAGGGCCTCAAACTGGGCAGGTGGCATCCATGGATTGTGTTGACCTGCAGGAATGCTATGATAAAGGCCATTGTGAACATGTAACAAACCTCTATGCTGAGCGTTCTGCTGGGCCAGGAGATGGCTGTTTTGAACTTTCAGGATGTGAATGCCTTGTAAAATCAGGTTGGCTTCTGTGCTGAGGGGGGGTGGGCAGGTGCAGTGCTGAATGCTTGCTGTGCTGCTTGTGAGGCATGTGGAGGAGGTACATCAGTTGCAGGGAGTGCTGGATTACTGTAGTAACGCTTAATGAAGCGTTTGTCTATGGAAGGCCTGATTGGTTTGAGGTCTTGTACCTCAAAACCATGAGCTGCACAAAAATCAGTGATAAAGGCAGGAAAACCAAGACTCCCTTTTACCTTTTGACCTGCCTGGGAATACTTCTGGTCAGAAATCACAAACTTGTGGATTTCATCCGATAGTACTTGGGCTAGATCAATAGAGATGTCCTCTCTCAGAATGCAGTATAGGAGATAACACCTACTAAAAATCAAATCAGAGACATGAGCGTTAGGTGCTATGTTAGCTAATAAGAAGGAAGTCCAAACTTGAGCAATAGTAGTCATGTCCTTTCTTAAAACTCTCAGTGGTGTCTCCCCTTGCCCCATTTGAAAGTGGTGTCCTGGAACACAAATAGCGGCTTCAAGGTCATGTGTGGCAATGAACTGGTTCCTTGCAACCATGGCAGCATATTCGCAGATTTCCCTTTCTCCTAAGGTCATGATGTTCCCCAAGTAGAAATTGATTGTGTCTCTGTCATATGAGAGCCAGGTACCCCGCACATAGGTTTTTCGTTCCCCCCTCCATCTCTTGTCCAGGCGTTTGCATAGAATTCTCTTACCACTTCAGGGTCAAATTTCTCCCTTGGGTAACATACTTTTAACCAATTTCTCCTTCTTATGATCTGCAGGAAGGCATCGCATTCTCCCAAGGCCAAGTCTACTTTCCTTTCTGGTATGAATGTCCAATTTGAGATGTCTTCATACCGCTTGCTGTTGCCTTGCTTCCTGAATCTTGGAGCATCATTTTGTTCATCTGTTCGTGGTCTTTTGCCCTTGTTCTTTCGGGAACTCCTTTTTGGGGAAGTGGTGGCAGGGGGAGTTGGTGCAGTTTGCTTGGTTCTGGCCATCTGCAAGAAAGTTAAGAACCATTTTGCACTTAAGATACTTCCTTTCAGTACTTTTATCAAACATTCAGCATGCATTAAAGGAATGTGAAACAGAAAAGGGTCATGCATTACAAAGAATTTGAAATACAAGAGCAAAGCTTGAACGTTTTTCTCTAAACAATTCAGAAACAACCAAGCATAGATCATAGCATTCAAAAAAAACAGGAAGAAGTTGTTTAAAGGCTTCACTATATTCTCAAAAGAAATGTATCAATTCTCCCTACACAGTAGTCTAATGCTTTGAAATTCAAAAAGAGGATAGTGCAGCAGTTACCTGGAAGGATCCGAAAGTGAAAGAGAGAATGGTTTGCAAAAGAAAAGTGTGACTTATGAGATGAAAAGACAATTATTGGAGAAGAGAGGGCGGTTACAAAACTTAGAGAGTCAGAAGGTTGTTGAACGGTTATGTGAGTGAGAGAGTGGGCAGTTTCAAAATTCTGCATTTATTAGCATCAGGGGCTGTTCTGCATTCTCACGCTTAAGCGCCATGATTTCACGCTTGAGCGCGAGAGTTCCACGCTTGAGCGCCATATATCCACGCTTGAGCGTGATCGGCCTGGATCCAGAGTCTGAGAATGAAGACTTCACGCTTGAGCGTGTTTTTGTCACGCTTGGGCGTAAGAGTTGCGCGCTTGAGCGCAGGGTTATCATGCTTGAGCGTGTGGGCATTGTTCCCAGGTATACTTTCCTCGCTCAGGCTGGTGTTTATCTCGCTTGAGCGTGTAACAAAATTTTAATACCTGATGCTCTATTCAATGTCTCGCTTGGGCGCATGTTTGGCACGCTTGAGCGCAGGGATGTTGCGCTTGAGCGCCAAAGTGTCACGCTTGAGCGTGATCAACCACCTGATGCTTAGTTTAATTTCTCGCTTGGGCGCAGGGGTCTTGCTTTGAGCGTGGTAGCCTCTGATTGCTGTCCAGGTCCTTTCGTTTAAGCGTAAAAGGTCACGCTTAAGCGAGATCGGGTTTATTTTGTTGAAAATTTCTTTAGCAGAGGTGCCACGCTTAAGCTTGACTCTCACGCTTAAGCTTGATGAGGATGGTTTAGGACTTACCTTGGCTCGCTTAAGCTGGATTATCCACGCTTGAGCGTGGTGATGTCCTCATGTCTCTCTGAATTCAACTTCCAGCTCCAGTTTTGTTTGCCTTTGTAAACAGAAACTTTAAAATGAAATAAAATTTTCAAGGAAAGAAAGCACAAAAGATTGGGTTGCCTCCCAATGAGCGCTTGTTTAACGTCATTAGCTTGACGCCTGAGTTTGGTCATGGGTCTTTTAGCAGGATGTCAGTGGCAACCTTCTCCACTTCTCCTCCTAAATAGGGCTTTACTCTCTATCCATTCACGACCCAAGTTCTTTCAGATTTAGGATCTTGTAATTCAATAGCTCCATAAGGTTTCACCTCCTTCACAATAAAGGGTCCTGACCATTTAGACTTGAGTTTTCCTGGGAATAGTTTCATCCTTGAGTTGAAAAGAAGAACAGATTGTCCCTGGTGAAAACTCTTCTTCATGATGTGTCTATCATGGTAAACCTTCATTTTCTCCTTGTAGATCCTGGATGAGTCGTAGGCATGATTCCTCCACTCTTCCAACTTATGCATTTGGGTCTTCCTCTCGTCAGCTGATGCTTTTGGGTCATAGTTGAGGGTTTTCAGTGCCCTAAATGCTTTGTGTTCAAGTTCCACTGGAAGATGGCAATTTTTACCATACACCAACTGATAAGGTGAAAATCCAGTTGGTGCCTTGTATGCTGTTTTATAGGCCCATAAAGCGTCATCTAACTTTAATGACCAATCTTTTCTGCTTTGGCTTATTGTCTTCTCCAGTATCCTCTTAATTTCTCTGTTGGATACTTCCACTTGGCCATTGGCTTGAGGATGGTAAGGGGAAGTTACTTTGTGCTTGACTCCATAATGTCCAAGGCATCTTTGGAGTTGACTGTTGCAGAAATGAGAGCCTCCATCACTTATTAAGACTCTTGGGGTGCCAAACCTGCTGAAAATGTGTTTCTTAAGAAATTTGATGACAGTCTTGGCATCAGCTTTAGTACATGCCATGGCTTCCACCCACTTAGAGACATAGTCTACTGCCACAATTATGTACTCATTTGAGAATGACATTGGTAATGGCCCAGTAAAATCTATGCCCCAGCAATCAAAGACTTCTATTTCAAGGATGGCAGTCAAGGGCATCTCATGTCTTTTTGATATGTTTCCTGTCTTCTGACATGCTTCACAATGCTGCACAAAAACATTAGCATCTTTAAACAAAAAGGGCCAATAGAAACCTGATTGGAGGATCTTTGCTGCTGTCCTTTCCCCATTGAAATGTCCTCCATAGGGTGAGCTGTGACAGTGCCATAGGATGCTCTCAGCCTCCTCTTGGGACACACATCTCCTCAAGATGTGATCTGATCTAAGTTTGAATAGGTAGGGGTCATCCCATATGAATTGCTTCGTATCCCTTAGAAACTTCTTCTTCTGCTGCCATGAAAGGTCATCAGGCAGTACTCCAGCAGCTTTAAAGTTGGCCATGTCTGCAAACCATGGTCGTTCTTTCATCATCAGTAGCTTTTCATTGGGAAATTCTTCCTTCACTTCAGGTTGGAGCCGTGTGACTTCCTGATTGACAAGTCGGGACAAATGATCTGCAATAAAATTTTCGCTGCCCTTTTTGTCTTTGACTACTAGGTTGAATTCTTGCATTAGCAAGATCCATCTAATTAGTCTGGGCTTAGAATCAGGTTTATTCAACAAATATTTAATGGCAGCATGGTCAGTAAAAATAGTGATTTTGGAACCAATCAGATAAGGTCTAAATTTCTCCAGGCCATACACTATTGCTAAGAGTTCTTTCTCTGTTGTTGCATAATTTGTTTGTGCAGGGTTTAAAACTTTACTAGCATAGTGTATAACATGAAAAATTTTAGCCTTTCTTTGTCCTAATACGGCCCCAACAGCATAATCACTGGCATCACACATCATTTCAAAATCTAGTCCCCAATCAGGGGCAACTATTACAGGTGCACATATTAGTTTATGCTTTAGAGTTTCAAAGGCATGTAAACAAGAATCATCAAAAATAAAAGGAGTGTCTTTGTTTAAGAGATTACTCAAAGGCTTTGCAATTTTTGAGAAGTCCTTGATGAACCTTCTATAAAATCCTGCATGGCCCAAGAAGCTTCTGACTCCTTTTACATTTCCTGGTGGTGGCAATTTCTCGATTACTTCCACCTTTGCTTTGTCCACTTCAATGCCTCTTTTGGAGATTTGATGTCCTAACACAATGCCTTCAGTCACCATGAAGTGACATTTTTCCCAATTCAAAACCAAATTGGTGTCTACATATCTTTTCAACACAATGGTCAAATTTTTCAAACATTGATCAAATGATGAACCAAAAACAGAGAAATCATCCATGAAAACCTCTATGCATTTTTCCACCAAATCAGAGAAGATAGCAAGCATACATCTTTGAAATGTTGCAGGGGCATTGCACAATCCGAAGGGCATTTTTCTGTATGCAAATACCCCAAAGCGACATGTGAATGCTGTTTTTTCTTGATCCTCAGGTGCAACTGCTATCTGGTTATACCCTGAGTATCCATCTAGAAAGCAGTAGTATGCTTGACCTGCAAGTCTTTCTAGCATTTGATCCATGAAGGGCAGAGGAAAATGATCTTTCCGGGTAGCAGTGTTTAGTTTCCTATAATCGATACACATCCTCCATCCTGTGACAGTTCTTGTAGGGATCAATTCATGTTTCTCATTCTGTATGACAGTGATTCCTCCTTTCTTTGGAACAACCTGCACAGGGCTCACCCAAGAGCTATCAGAAATAGGATAGATTATACCAGCTTCTAGCAACTTGGTTACCTCCCCTTTTACTACTTCCTTCATAGTTGGGTTCAAGCGTCTCTGTGGCTGAGCAATTGGTTTGAATTCTTGTTCCATGTAAATGTGATGAGTGCAGTAAGCTGGGCTTATTCCCTTCAAATCTTCCAGCCTCCATCCAATCGCTGTTGAATGCTCTTTCAATACTTGAATCAACTGCTTCTCTTCGGTACCTGTCAATTCCCTGTTAATAATAACAGGTTTTTGGTTATCATTATCAAGAAAGACATATTTCAAGTGTGGAGGTAAAGCTTTTAACTCCACTTTTGGTGGAACAACTTCTTTTGTTTCCTCAGACAGCCTTTTAAAGTGACTTTCTTTTTGAGCATCTTGCTTGTCCTTGTTCTTGTCTTCATCCATTGCTCCAACGTTCAGCTCATCCAGTGGATCTTTGTTGAACCATTCGTTGGTTTGTTCTCTGATGGCTTCTTCTTCAATGTCAATTTTGAAGCACTATTGTTTGTCTTTTGGGTATTTCATTGCATCAAACATGTTGAAATTTACTTCTTCATCTTGCACTCTCACTTTTAACTTCCCGTCATCCACATCAATGATTACTTTTGCAGTCTTCATGAAGGGTCTCCCCAAAATGAGAGGTACTTCTACATCTTTTTCTATATCCATTATGACAAAATCTACAGGAAACACAAACTTGTCAACTCTTACCAGTACATCTTCGGCTATGCCATATAGAAATTTCATAGACCTATCCGCCAGCTGGAGGGTCATCCGGGTTGGCTTTACCTCAAGATCTCCAATTTTTTCACCATTGAGAGAGGCATTAGATTAATGCTTGCTCCCAAATCCAAGAGTGCTTTTCCTACTGGTAGAGTACCAATAGTTACTGGGATTGTGAAACTTCCGGGGTCTTTTGTTTTTTGTGGCAGTGCCTTTTGAATGATGGCACTGCAGCCTGCTGCAAGCTCCACTGTTTCTTCAGAAAATCTCTTCTTCTTTGTTAACAGCTCCTTCATAAATTTAGCGTAAGTTGGCATTTGCTCCATGGCTTCCACAAAAGGTATGTTTATTTGTAACCTTTTGAAGATATCCATAAATCTTGCAAATTGCCTTTCCTTGTCCATTTTTGAAGGGTTCTTTGGATACGGCAAGCTCTTCAGTTGTGGTGTTGGGTCGTCCACCTTCTTCTTCCCTTCTTTTATTTCTTTTTTTTTCTTTTTCAACCTCCTCCTTCATATTTACATCATTATTCTTCTTTTCACTAACTTCCTCTTCTGTTTCTTTTTCTTCTTCTACTTTTTCTTCCACCTTGTCATTCTCTTTTTGTCCAATGACCTTTCCACTTCTTGTTGTGATTGCTTTGCATTGCTCCTTTAGATTTGGGTGTGTATTGGCTCCAAATTGGGAGTTGTGATGCTCTGCAATTTGGCGAGCCAATTGCCCCACTTGTGTCTCCAGGTTTCTTATCGAAGCATCAGTGTTCTTTTGGTTGGTGATTGAGACCTGCATGAATTTTTCTAGAGTGTCCTCTAGTTTTAATGTCCTTTCTGTCAATGAAGGACCTTGCTGATAAGGTTACTGTCTGTTGGATGTGCTTGCTTCTTGCTTCCATCCACCACTTTGACTATTCCTCCATCCCTGTGAAAAATTATTGGGGTAAGTATTGTTATTGAAGTTACTTTGCTTACCTTGGTTATTCATATAGAGGATAGATTGGTCTCCTTGTTCTCCTTGGCAGTGTCCATTCTGATGTTCTCCCCCACAAAAGTCACATCTCATTTGTGCTTGTTGGTTTCCTGTAGAGGACTGTACAGCATGCAGTTGTTGCGGGAGTTTTGCCATTTGCTGTGTCAGAACTTCAATTTGTTGTGTCAAAATCTTATTTTGAGCCAAAATGGCATCTGTTGTATTAAGTTCCAACACTCCCTTCTTTTGGATTTGTGTTCTGTCATGCTGAGCCTGGTAATCTGTGGATGATAATGCTTCAATGATCCTTGTAGCTTGCTCTGCATCCACTGTCATCATGGTTCCTCCAGCTGCTGCATCCAAAATCATTTTAGTATCACCCTTTAAACCACTGTAAAAGATATTCAATTGGGCAATATCTTCCAGTCCATGGTTTGGGCATCTTCTGAGGAGAGATTTGAAGCATTCCCATGCTTCACAAAAGGGTTCATCATGGCTTTGTTTAAATGTTGTGATATCTGATTTAGCCTTGATGAATCTGGATGGTGGGAAGAATCTGTGTAGGAATTTTTCCTCCACTGTCTCCCAGCTGTTCAAGCTTTGATTTGGGTGTGACTGGAGCCATTCTTTAGCTTTTCCTGCAAGAGAAAAAGGAAACAATCTTAGGTATGCTGCCTCAATTACTTCCTGTTCAAATCCCATTGTTCCTACCAATTCATAGAATGTGGCCAAGTGAGTGTAAAGATCTTCACTGGACATTCCATGAAATTGATGGGAACTAATTAAACTAAGGAAAGCAGGTTTCATTTCTATAGCCCTGATTGTATTTGGTATAGCAATGCTTGAGTAGTGTCTAGGTCCTTGTTGCAATGTGTAATCTCCAAGTGTTCTCCTTGGTGGATTTTGATTATTGCTGTTGTCCTCCATTGTAACAGAGGAAGTTTGTCCTACGTGGAAGTTCTGCTTGGCTTTCTTGATTTTCTTGAGGAACCTGTCTATCTCAGGATCAAATGCAAGTTGTTCTTTTGTACCCTGTCCTCTCAAGATCATAAATCAAGAACTCAAAGTAGCAAGGTTAAAAAAAATAAAAAACAAATTACAAACAAGTTTATTTACACTGTCTTGTCAATTCAATGCTAAAATATTCAAACTTAAATCACCTCCCTGGCTGCGGCGCCAAAACTTGATGAGTGTTTTGCTTATATTGAGTTTGTTGAAAGAGAATCAAGTTTGTATAATATGAACTCAATGAAATGGATGTGCCAAGTTTAAACACAGAAGTTGTAATATAGTATAGTTGTCGTTCCACTGAGGAGGTGCT
This sequence comes from Clitoria ternatea, assembly GCA_037962975.1. Classification (NCBI taxonomy): domain Eukaryota; kingdom Viridiplantae; phylum Streptophyta; class Magnoliopsida; order Fabales; family Fabaceae; genus Clitoria; species Clitoria ternatea. The sequence goes on from CM075671.1 coordinate 170,101,144, forward strand.
AGAATGAAGACTTTAGTTTGAATTGATTTGGCAGAAAGTTTTTGTTTGGGTTTGTTGTGAATGTTGTTGAATGAAAAACAGCAAGTAACAGAATAACAGAGAATAATATTGTGCAAAAGATGACAGTAAATGAGGTTGGAAAAATCAGTTTTGTAAAATAGGGATTGGCTTCATCACATCTTCACCTCTGTAAGCTGCATAAGTTTCCATATAAGTAAATCGAAAAGATAAGTTCTGAAGCTTTTTGATAGTCTTGCGCTTGAGCTTCCTTGTCCACGCTTAAGCGTGGGTCCTTTGTTCAGCATATGCTTGATCCTTCGCTTCAAGCTGGGCATGTCACACTTTGAGCGAGCTCCTCTATCCCAACATATGTACTCCACGCTCAAGCCACGCTCAAGCGGGATCGAGGTCACGCCCAAGCGGCTCCTTCTCACGCTTGAGCGTGAGATGACCCTGATGCTGTTTCTTAATTCAATTCAGTCACGCTTTAAGCTCCTTAGTGCCACGCTTGAGCGTCAGTCATGCATGAAGTCACGCTTGAGCGAGCTCGGGTTCACGCTCAAGCGTGAGGGGCTGTTGGTGTGTTCCTCATTGTTTCACGTGGGTGCATGGGCAACGTGGCTTTTGTTTCCTCCACGCTCAGGCGTGTAGTGTACCACGCTCAAGTGTCCTTTGCTTGATGCTCTTTGTTTCTTCAAGGCTTTTGACAAGTTGTTCACTGATTTTCAAATTTCAAGTTTCTTTTCTTAATACTCCCTTTATAATCAAAATCATGCTCAATTATTTATCAATTTTGTTAAGTTATTCAAAAAATAGTTCTAATTGAGCCATGAATTTAATCATAAAATAAGCACTCATCACCCAACACCACTCGGTATAATTCAACCTCGAGTCACTCGGTAAACATCAACCCTTTAGCACTCGGTATATTGAACTCCATCACTCAGAGAATACATAGGCTTCCTCTCAGCCATAAATCACTCGGTTTAATCATTCTTAACCAACTCATCATCAGAGTGGTATTCCACTCGGTAACTAATATCATTGCCGACCAATACTCATTCGGCCATACACTCGGCATTCAAGCCTATTCTCACTCGGAGAATATATGGATCTTCCTTCACTCAGAAGGGATCTCCACAACCATACTCCACTCAGAATATTCCTCATTTCTCACACGGAGAATACCTTAACATCCATCACTAGGAAATAGCTTCCTAAACAATTCCACTCGGAATTGTCTGAACTCCTCAATACTTAGAGGAATTTCCCAAGTAGTTCACTCGGATTCATTCCATAACTTAGCCATTCAAATTACATATTACCCTATCCACTCGGAATAGGTAACCATGTTCACTTGGAATACATGCGTAACTCCACTCGGATCATATATATATATATATATATATATAAACACTTAGATTATTTCTTATCTGAGCCACCAACAACCCTTCCCTCGGAGAAGTTCACTCGAATTATACAAGATCATTCCCCACTCGGGGTTCACTATATATTTTTCACTCGGAATCCACAAAGGTTATTAATATACAGATGTGTCACACTCAGATAAAGAGTCACCTATACAAGACTCACTCGGAAAAGCATCTAAGCCACTCATATTTCACTCCGGATTCATTAACTTAGAAATATTCATACATCATCATTTCCTAGTCGATAGGAAGCATCAAATCAACATAAATCACTTATATATATATTCTCTAATTCCAAGTCCGACTACCACTACAGCAATACACTTCCACCGATTCATAACCATGTTATCAACATAACATATATATGTATATACTCATACGCATACACTCGGATACTTATTAACTTTATACTTTCCATTCACCAACACATTCAGTCGGCATGCATATAATACCATCACTCAAAGTATATATATATATTAACATGCACTCGGGTTTCCAATAACCCAACTTCAATACATATATAAAGTGTATTCATTATACAACATTAATATGAGCCGACCAAGATTTAACACATCAAAGACACTCGGTACATTACATTATGTACACAACAACATCAATAAACACCCAACACTCGGGTTTAAGACCACCACATCATCCAAACCGACCTGCATACACTGAAAAATGGTGTAGGGGTGAGCATTACATATTAAATGACAAATATTGGCTCGGATTAATCATAGAATCCATAACATGCCATAACACATACATCAATCAGCTCAACATTCACTGCCATTCAAATATAAACAATCACAACCATCTTTAATCGGGTTTCTTACCCCTTCCACTCGGCTATAAAGCCTAATATCCTCATCAATAATATAATCCCTCAATCGGATTTCACCTCAAGTCTATCCCAAGACTATCTCAACAATATTCATACTCCGAGCCATACTCAAGGAGTCTGTCCGAGCCCAGCTCCAGGACTTAAATATATTCATCACATGTTGTCATCTGATTGCCGATCAGTATAAAAATCCAACGCATTCCAGTGGCGAATCGGATGCATACGGTTTCATTCACTCGGCGTTCAACGCCAATGCACTCGGCATTTCATCAAGCGTCTCATTCACGCTTAGTGCCCCAGGCACTGCCCGAGTCCAACCCGGGTCTTTCATCATATTCAACATTAGGACCATGTCCTCTTCACTCGGGATAATACCCTCGTGGCAACCCGCAAGGTGTTTATATTCAGTAACACAATAACACGTATGCGTATAAATTCGACTCATATTCATTCGATTGCCCACTCGGAAGTCTGCGTTCAACATTAATTTCATTCGGCAACTCAACAACAGTCAGATAACTCGGCTTATACCACATTCACTCGGCAATCCTATGCCATCCACTCGGATTATCATCTATTCACTTGGATTTATCCTCTATTCACTCGAATTTATCCTTTACAGTAAGCATTTCATGCTTTCCTCCATAAAGCCCACTCGGAATTCATCATAACAGTCCCCATACATGCATTTATCATAAGTATATGCATGAATAAGCATCATACGCATTTAATCATATTATCACAAATATAGGGACCAATAACCACCACACAATGCACTCAGCATCAACGTAACATGCGTCTCAAGCATTACAACATAATCATCATACATCATATGGACAAATAAGCATGCACCATGCAGCAACAAATAATCATACAACCGGGTTCAACTCAACAACAGCACACAATACATATCAAACACAACACAATACAATTATGTCACCCGGAAATCCATCTATAAGCCATGCATTTGAGATGCAAAGCTCCCCTTACCTGGATGAAGCTTCCAAGAGTCACATGGACACTCGGCCCAGCCACGGCAGCACTCTGCTCGGCTTTCTGAACGTGGGAAGAGCCACACAGCTTCCCTGCCAACCAGCATCAGTCTTCAGCCTTTCGCTCAAGCCACACATGTACTCGCTTGAGCGAAATGGGTCCAGTGACCATTTCTTCACTGGCTCGCTCAAGCGTGACCATTCTCGCTTAAGCGAGATACGTCCAGAAGCTCATCAACACTCCATGCTCCACTCTGCTCTGCCACCCAGTCAGTGGAGAAGCTTCCAAGCTCCACCCAACCATGACTTCTTCCTCGCAACGTCCCAACCTCAACACAGTGGGTCATCTTCCACAAACCAAGACACTCCATGCTGCTGGCACAGGCTCCCAACCGAGCCACAAACAGCCTCATCAACAAGAGGAAGAAGAGGAGAAGAAAAAAGACCAGCAAGAAGGAGAACACCAGGGAACAGAGGAGGGACCTGAACCCAACCTTCAAAACACACAGCCACACGCAGTTTCACCATCACCATGCAGCTCCTCATCACCACGTAGTTCCACTCGGTTCTACACCATGCGTGAATGGAAGAAGAGGATAAAAAGGAGGAAGAAGATAAAGCAGAAGCTCCAACAAGTTCTAGAGAGAAGGAGGAGCACTTTTCTCATCAGGATATACACTTCCAAGGAATGAAGGGAGAGAATGAGAAGAAAAATATGCAACCAAGGCCTTATTATCTCAGCCTCATCAGCATCCAATTCATCATAACATCCCACCCTCATTTAATGTAAGTCCATCAACATTTAATGCCAATTCTCTCAGCAATGATTACACAAACACCACGTGGACAAAGAGGGAGAGAAAACCGGACCCATTTGACCATCAAGGCACATGAGTCATCACTATGGGGACCACACAGAAAAAGAAAAGAGAAAAGGGAAACCGGGCCCTACAATGATCCAAGAGCACCAGTGGTCCCTCATTAATCAATTGCCTCGCCTGAGCGAATTTCATCCTTCAAGACCTTTCGCTCAGGCGGGTTCCATCCAGCAACTGATTCCTTTCGCCCTCGCTCGGGCGTCCCAAGCTCGCTTGAGCGACCAACACTCAGAATCCATTTCTTCTCTCGCTCGCTCACGCTGATCCCTCATTCGCCTGGGCGAGATCGGGCCAGAGCCCTTGTAATCAACACAAAGGATTCTCGCTTGAGCGAGAATCCCTCTCGCTTGGGCGAGAAGTATCAGGACCTGGGCAGAAACGTGAGCTCTCAATATCACACATAACAAAATCCATTCAAAGCCAATTTAACTCAATTCCATCCTTCATATATCTTACAATAATCATTTAAAACTTGTCTCCAGTGTTCGTGCACAACAATTTCCATTCAACTATATTCAACCATTTGCCATTCTCATCAATTACTCATTTTTATAAAATTCGGGGTGTTACAGTGACCACACAAAAAATTGACAAAACTAGACAATCAAACAAATAAATGCATAAGTGAAACAAGCACAATTATAAAGACCTAGAAACCTAGAATGCAAAAACTTGTATAAGAAAAGGTACCAACTTGCAAAATTGAATTTTAGAGTTTCTTAAACAAGTATAAATGATGATTAAGGACTTTCAAACAATTACAATCAAGATGCTCATATTTTTTTTACCGTTTTTTACTTTTAATACTTTCTTTTCTCTCTTTTTTTTTAAATTCTATTTTTTTTTTACATTTGAAAGGATCAACACAAAAGCCCAAAATTAAAACCAAGAAACAAAGCACAAAATTCAATTTTAGCACTCTTTACTTACACATAAACATTCATCTTCTCCCATATGAATTAGGCATACAAGGAAAGTATTTTTTGACATTTAAAATGCAAGAAAAGAATATGCAAAATTTAGATTTAAATGAACCTATTGTGCTGGAACAAAAAAAAATCAAAAATAAACCCTAGAAGAGAGCTATAGAAAGAATCTAACAAGCCTATAATTTGAGCACAAAATAACCACCTAAAAATGAGATGGTTTAACCAAGGATTTGGAGCCTTAAGCCAATAAAAAGAAATTAATTTTAATGGCCTAGAATTTAGCACACTACTCATAGATTCAAGCAAAAATTTAGGAATAATGATAAGGCTCCAAAAATGCACCAAGACCTAATATTGGCCCTAGGAAAATTAAGGCTTTCAAGATCAAATTTTTATCACATAAAAGGAATGTTAATGGTGCATAAACACAAAATTTAAAGCATATAAATAAGGTATATTAGGACTCAATCAATATGCATAAATAAATTCAGAGGAAACAAGAAAGGATATCGGAAATATGTATTTTTTAATGATTTTTAACAAGAAGACATATAAATTGTAAATAATAAAAATAAAAAACCCAAGAAAGACAAAACTTAAAGAGAAGAATGAAGAAAAAGAACCTTAGGCTCTAGATACCACATGATATAGGAAGGAGGATTTAGTTCTTCTTCTTCTTCTTTCTCTTTTGATAAAGGAAAAATAAGGATTAAGGTTTTACTAAGGGAAAATAAGGAAAAAGGAATGAGGGAGGCGCCACCTAGGAAGGATAAGCCTCAATCTCTCCACCTAGGGGAGGAAACCCTAAGATAGGAGTTTACCAAAGTTTAAGAAACCCTAACTAAAATGAAGGAGGAAAATTCAACTCCACTAATACTAAAATGTATTCTCTCAATTCAAGGTGTGTTTTTTACAAAAGAGAACATGCCTATATATAGGCTAAGGAGGGGGGCACACCATTTAACCTAATGGGCTTTACTCTCTCCTAAGCCCCAAAACACTAAAACTAAAGAAAACTAAGAAAATATGGCCAAAATTCAAGACCCAAACTTAAACATAAACATGAAATAGTCATGTAAGACCCAAACTAAAAATAATTCTAAACCTGATTAATTCTTTAAAAAAATATTTCTAAAGGGCAAAGAATGACCAAAAGGAGGCCCAAATGAGGCCTATGTCAGACCTCTAGCCTTCTTTGGAGAAGACTACCCATACTGGAAGGATAGAATAGAAATGTTCTTAAAATCCACCCAGTATAGTCTGTGGGCTGTCATTGTAAATGGTGATTATGAAACTCCTATTGATAAGGATGGAAAGCCTAAAACTAAAGTTGAATGGAGTACTGTGGAAATTAGAATGATGAAGATAAATGCTAAGTCCAGATTCTTGCTTACTTGTGCTCTCAACAAATTAGAATACAATAAAGTATTCAGTTACAAAACAGCTAAAGAAGTCTAGGATGCTCTTCAAAGCAATTATGAACGCACCTCCAATGTTAAAAGATCCAAGAAAATACTGTTAACCAAACAGTATGATACTTTCAAGATGAAGGAACATTTAACTATGGATCAAATGTTTGGAAGATTCCAGACTTTGTTAAATGAGCTCAAAGCTCTTGGAACCACACCCTCTATAGAAGACATCAATGTAAAGTTTCTTGGAAGGTTGCCAGAAAGGTTTGATGCCAAATGCTTAGCTCTAGAAAAAGCTAAAGACCTAAGCACATTCTCCTTGGATGAATTGCTGGAGTGCTCAGAGTGCATTAGCTGGAGCTGAAGCTGAAGCAGAAGGAAGTTAGCAAACCTTCCTCCTCTAAGAGCATTGCTTTAAAGTCTGATGAATCAGACAGAAAGTCTGAAGCACTGAAAGTTGAAGAATCCACAAGTTCTGACCCAGACTCTGATGAATCAGAAGCTGATATAGATGAGGAATTGGCCCTTGTAACCAAGAGATTTCACAGGCTGTTAAAGAAGAAGAAGTTCAGACCTGGCAAATTTCAAAAGAAGGACCACAAAGGTAAAAATTAATTCATGTTTAAAACTGACAAATCTGTTCTATAATGTTTCAACTGCAAGAAACTAAGACATATGAAAGTAGAATGTCCTCTCCTGAATAAAGATAAGAAGGACAGAAGGAAAAGAAAAAAATTTCTTAAAAGGTAGAAAGGATTGATAACTTGGGATAATGAGGAATCATCACTGAAGAGTCTAAAGAGGAGATAGAGTCTGCTCAAATTTGTCTCATGGAAAATGAGGAACCAAACTCTGAAGCAAGCTCAAGTGACTCAAAATCTGAGGATGTAAGTTATACTGAACTAAAGCAGAATTATGATTTATTATTCAGTGATTTTTCTTAACTCTTGAAAAACTTCAAAAAGCTGAAAGTAAAGCATGTTGACATGGTCACTAATTTTGAAAATCAAATTGTAATATTTAAAGAAGAAAATCTTAAAAAAACACTTTGAAAGAAATGGAAGAAAATGAGAAGATGCATCTTGAAAAGTTAAGCAAACTCAAAAGAAAATACTCTTTTGAAAACAAATTTTAAAAGTTCTAAAGTCTGTTGTAACTCTTAAAGTGAAGAGATCATTAAGTTGTAAAAGCAAGTTAACTCTTTACCTGAGACCTGAGCAAGTTTATAAACAGTACTATAAACTTGAACATACTTTTGGGAAAATCCCATGGTAACCATAAAAGGCCATGTCTAAGATATGTAGAGGAAAATGATTTCAAGCATCCTTCACCTCCTACATTTGTTTCAAAGAATCAAAAACATGTCAAATATAATTACTGCAAAAAGCATGGTCATTTAATCAATGATTATAGAAAAAGGAAAAAAAGAAATGAAAGAATTGCTAACAATTGCAGACCCAAAAAGATATAGGTACCAAAATCATTAATTATTCCAATTGTAGATATGGGCAAAGCCTCTGCATTGGTATTTAGATAGTGGATGCTCGTATGATATGATAGGAAGAAGGTCTATGTTCCTAGACTTGGAACAGTTTAAAGGTGGAACTGTCACCTTTAGAGGAAACCAGACTGGAAGTATCACTGGGTCAAGTAACGTGGGTAAAATTCCTCCACCTATTACTAAAAATATATTTCTTGTTGAAGGTCTGAGACACAACCTACTAAGCATTAGTCAATTTTGTGATAGTGGGTATAAAGTCTCATTTGATAAGGAAAAATGTACTATCATCAATCATGATGGATCCATACTCTTCAATGCAAACAGGCATCACAACCTATACAAGGTTGACTTGAATGAACTGAATGATCCAAATGTAACATGTTTGTTTTTAAACTCTGAAGAGAGATGGATCTGACACAAAAAGCTTGGGCATGTAACTATAAAACATATTTTAAAACTTCACAGAAAAGGCCTTGTTAAGGGTTTGCCAAAAATCTCTTTCAACAAAACCTTACCTTGTGAAGCATGCTAAATAGAGAAACAACACAAAACCTTATTTGAAAACAAGAATGTTGTTTCCACTGCCAGACCCTTAGAACTATTACATTTAGATCTGTTTAGTCCATCTCAAGTGCAAAGTCTGGCAAGGAAGAAGTATGGATTTGTCATAGTTGATAATTACATAAGAATGACATGGGTATACTTCTTAACTCACAAGGATGAGTTTGTAATGGTATTTAAGATTTTCTATAAGAAAATCTAAAGTGATAAAGGTTTCCGTATTGGTACAATAAGAACTGATCATGACAAATAATTTAAAAATGAAATTTTTTAAAAATTCGTCTAGTATAACTCATAATTTTTCTTCTCCAAGAACACCTCAACAAAATGGTGTTATGGAAAGAAAAATAGATCTCTACAAGAAATGGCCAGATTAATGCTTTGTTAAAACAATATTCCAAAATAGTTTTAGGCAGAGGCTTTGACCACTTCTTGTTATATTCAAAACAGAATTCTCATCAGACCTATACTAAATAAGACTCCTTATGCATTATGGAAAAGAAGGAAATCCAACATCTCATATTTCCATCCATTTGGTTGTACCTGCTATATTCTTAACACTGGGGATTATCTTTGAAAATTTGATTCTAAATGTGACAAAGGAATATTTATGGGATATTCAACCACATTAAAATCTTATAGAGTTTTCAATACTAGAACTCAGACCATTGAGGAATCAATGCATGCAAGATTTGATGATCTTCAAAACACTGACAGGAAACTGGAAGATCTAGATTCTGATAATGTAGTAATACTAAGACACAAAACTAAACATGAAAAGAAAGGAACACACTGATCAATCAGAACCAGCTGAATATGAAGACAGAGTCTGAATAAACTCAGCTAAGGACTGAACTAGAAAAGCCAGGAGATTGGAAGTTTAAGGCTTATCATCCTTCAGACCTCATAATTAGAGGTTAGGTAGCTGGAGTTAAAACCAGATCTAAGCTTCTCAACCAATCCTCAATTGAACTAGTTTCAGAATTGAAACCCAAGTTTATTACAGAAGCATTAGAAAACAATGATTGGATCATTCCCATGCAAGATGAGTTAAATCAGTTTAAGAGAAATAAAGTCTAAATCCTTGTTCCAAGACCCAAAAATAAAAGTATTATTGGAACTAAATGGGTCTTCAAAATAAACTTGATGAAGATGGAAAAGTTATAAAAAACAAAGCTAGACTTGTAGCTCAAGGCTACAACCAATAAGAAGGTATAGATTTTACTAAAACATTTACACCTGTAGCCAGACTTGAGGCTATCAGGATACTTTTTACATTTGATACATTTAAAGGTATCACATTATATCAGATAGAGGTGAAGAGTGCTTTTCTGGATTGTTTCATTGAAGAAGAAGTTTTTGTAAAATAACCCCTTGGTTTTGAAGATATATCTTTTCCAAATTATGTTTTCAAACTAAGTAAAACACTGTATGGTCTAAAACAAGCTCCAAGGGCTTGGTATGACAGACTCAATTCTTTTTTGATTTGAAAAGGCCTTACAAGAGGAAAAGTAAACACAACTCTGTTCAGAAAAAGCTCTCAAACACTTTATTATTGTACAAATTTATGAGGATGATATTGTTTTTGGTGCTACTGATGAATGTCTGTGTAAAGATTTTTCTGAAATGATGCAAGCAGAATTTGAAATGAGCATGATGGGAGAACTTAAATTCTTCTTAGGCTTGTAAATTAACAGACTAATGATGGTATTTCCATCCATAAACAGAAGTACACCAAGGAGTTGCTCAAAAAGTTTAAAATGGCAAATGCTAAGTCAATAAGCACCCCTATACATCCAAAATGTATAATTAATAAAGATGAGTCTGGTACATTAGTGAATCAGACCGTGTATAGAGGAATGATAGGTTAACTTCTGTACCTCACATCTAGAAAACCTAACATAATGTTTAGTTTGTGTATATGCACAAGATATCAATCAGATCCCAAGCAATCACATTTGTCTACAATGAAGATAATTTTAAGATATCTTGTTGGCACAACTAACCTTGGGCTGTTCTATAAGAGAATAAACTCTTTCTCTCTATCTGGATATTATGATGCAGATTTTGCAAGAGATAGAGTGGATAGGAAAAACACAAGTGGTGGATGCCATTTTTTAGGAAAAAGTATGATATCATGGGAAGCAAAAAGAAGAATTCAATTACACTCTTAATAGCAGAAGCAAAATACATGTCTGTAGTAGGGTGTTGCTCTCAACTTCTTTGGATAAAGTACCTACTTGAAGATTATTCTATCAAAGAAGAAGAGATACCTGTGTTCCGTGACAACACAAGTTCAATAAATTTGTCAAAGAACCCCATTCAATATTCAAAGGCAAAGCATATAGAAGTAAAGTATCACTTAATCAGAGATTATGTGCAAAAAGGAATTCTAGACATGAAGTTTGTAGACACAGACCATTAGTGGGTAGATATCTTTACAAAGCCTGTAGCTAAGGCCAGGTTTGCTTTTATCAAGCATAATTTAAATCTAAGAAACATTGTTTGAATTAGTATGATGCATTCTTTATATTTCAAAAGTCTGCTTGTATATTTAGTATAAGTCTGGTGCTATCAAATTGTTGCTTCATAAGTCTGGACCCACTTTTATGCACTTCTTATATTTCTGAGAGAGAAATTGTTTAAGTCTTTTGGGATTCATGTTAATTATCAAACGTTTCACATTTTATTGCTTTTTATTCTGAAATTTACAATGTGGCAGTAGTTAATACCTTTTGTATAACTACTACCTGAACGTACCCCTTTCTCTTCTCACTAGTGAATAGTTATTACCTTTTAAATTTGAGCCTTTTCTTTTACTTATCATTTCACACTTTTATGAAAAACCTCTCTCTCTCCTTCTCTTAAAAACTCTTCCTCTCCTTAAACCCTAAACCCCTCTCATTCTTCTCTTTTAAGTTTCTGCAATGACATTCAAAGTCTCAGACATTGTGGAGTCCTTTTTCTTTCATCCTAGGAAGCACAAGATGGATGGTAGGGATATATATGAAGAACTCAGTGGCATTGGATGGACCAAGTTCTGTATAGATAGAGAGTCCTACTCACCTTTACTGGTCTTGGAATTTTAGAAGACTGTGTCTGTTGACAAGTCTAAGTTTATCGTGTTGGGTAAGCTAAAAGGAAAAGTGATAGAGATTTCAAAGGATGTTTTGGCTACTGTTACAGGATGCTCATCTATTGGAGAAGTGTATGCTGAAGATTTTGAGTTTGAAGTTGTCTCCAGTCTGGAGATAAATGAGCTGCTATATGGCATTGCTCGTTTTGTCAAAGCAGTGTATGCAAACCTACTTCCTAAGGTTAAGATGCTTCACCTGGAGAAGCAAGTGTTTTGTCCTTGTAAGGGTGCCAAGGACACAGTAAGCAAGTTGGACAGATTCTACATGTATTACATGCTGATGAAGGAAAAAGTAAGTCTGCCCAATGTTATTATGACTTACTTAATATCTTTAATTAGGAAAAAACATAACAAGATTTCATACCCAGCAGTGCTAATGAAGGTCTTTGCACTAGAGAATGTGCAAACTCAGACTATAAGTGACCTGGTGACACCTACCTCCTTGGTAAACAAGCTACCTGCCTTTTCACCTCTGTTGGACTAGACCCTGGAAAGTTCACTTCCTTTACCTCCCAAGAAGAAAAGTTCTGCCCCTGAAGACTCAAAGAAGACTAAGTCTGAAACTGTTCAAGCCAAGCCTATTCCCGAGAAGAAGGGTGGCAGAGTGAAGTACTTTGCTAAGAAGATCAAAAAAATGGTTCTAGATTTTTTTTGATGAGTCTAGGAGTTCAGATTCATCTATAAATGTGAAACCATGCTAGATGATCCCTCATTCTTCCTCCCTTACAAAAGAGATAGACCCTATAGAACCTATAAAGTCTACACCTGGAGATGACAAAGAGTCTTTAAACTCTGATGATATAATCCCTCTTAGTCAACTTCAGAGAAAATCAGTGGCTAAGAAATCTCAACCTAAGCAGTAGCAATAGCCATCTCCTCAACAGTAACCTGCACCACCTTAGATCCAAAAATCTTAACAGAATCAACAACCACCTCAGCAAGAGCAACCAAAAAAATCATCTCAACCCCAGTAGACCCAACAGTCTCAGCCCCAACCATTATAGTAACAGCAACCTCAACAGCAGCAGAGACAATAGACTCTCTGTGGAGAAGCCTTACAATAGTTTATCAATATCTTTATTGCTATGAACCCATCTGTTTTGATATATGGATGGACTGGAACCAACTGGCAGAGAAAGTACAATAAATTGAGGGTAGATTATTTGAAGGTTATGAGGGTAAATAAAGAAGAATTAGTGAAGTGTAATGGCTATCCAAGCTTTGCTAAATACATGAAGTTCATCTCTGGTCATCTGAAGAGCTTTCTAGAGTATATTATGCTGAAATAGAGTCATCTTGATTGGATAAACAAATTCTATGAAGTTGTTGGTGAGTTTCAAAGTGATGAGACACACTTCAGAACTTCTCTTATTGGCAAGAGGAAGCAAAGAGCCTTTGAGTCTGGGCCAAGTGTAAAGAAAACTAAGCATGATATTGTAAGTAGCCCAGACCCTCTATCTTATCTCCTCTCAAAATTCTCTCAGTCTACTTCATCTTCTCAGACAACCCCTCAGCCAACCTTATCTTCTCAACCAAACCCCATATGTGTTACTCTTCACCTTAAACCTTTAACCCAGATCCCATCAGCTAATTGCCTTACCATTGTTTCCCTTCTAGATCCTCCTAGTGCTGCCCTTCCATCTCAAAACCCCCATTTCACATTATTAATCTTTGAATATCTATATTTAAAATCTTCAAACCTATGCTTAACCCTATAGACCCTAGTTACAGAAGCCTCCATAATTTAGCCATTGTTGGTAACCCAAACTTTGATGGCTGCATACTCCGTATCCTACCTTCTACTCCCAGATATGTACCACCATTGCCCTTGGAAAGACTTTTACCTTACCCTCACCTTGTCTGACCAGAAGATATTGCTATGCATCAATTCTTAGTGGTTGAACAAGTCTGTGTTGTAAGAGACATGAAATTTGGTATGGAAAGACATAAGTTAGCTGTCATGAACAAATTGGTTGTTATGACTCCAAGGAAGAAAATTCTGTTTGCTCATGACAGAAGGCATACAATAATTATCTAGATTAATCTCGGCAAACTTAAGAATCCTATGCCTCCTAAGATCAAGCCTTACTACAAAGGTCCTCTCAGTCCTCGTGAGCTTTCTAAAGCTAGCCTGCAAAGCATGTTGATTGCTCCTAATCGTACAGAAGCTCATGTTGATGCCTTCTGGTCTCACCACCTTTGGACTAGTAGAGAAGAAGGATCCTATTCATTTCATTCATTCCCTCTAAATCCTATCTTTCTCTATCATCCTTCTGTTATCTATTTTGATTCTCCTTTTATCATTATTCATCAGAGTCACTACTTTCTTCTTGTTTCCTCTGTAGCTTTTCTCCTTATCAGCTCCACTCCAATCCCATGCTTTGACTCTCAACTCTCTATGATGCCTCCTCTTTGGTTGATATAAAAAGGTGGAGATATATAGAAGTCTTTTTGAGTGGGTATAAACTCAGAAGTCTGTTAAGTCTATTGTGTCCTTAATTATGTCATTTGATTTTTTAGTACTTTTTGTAATGATTTCCTATGATTAATGAAATGGTGTTTTTGCTCTAACACATATTTTGCTTTGATGCTCTAACATATGATGCTTTGATTGCTAAATTCTTTGTTATGATTTAACAAGTATGAATATTCAAATTTAATGTACTTACATGAAATCTGGTGACAATTAATTGAAATCTGAATAACTCAGATTAATGGTCAAGATCTCTTTATTAAAACTCTACTCTGAATCAATTGCTGTTGTGATAAGAACTCCTCATTTTGCTCTGATCATAGACTTCATTTATAAAAAGACTTGATGTTTGCTATCTATAAATAGGGGGAGATTCTTGAAGAAAAGTCTGATAGAAAAAGAAACTATGGAATGTTATTAGACCAGACCCCAGATCACGTGTTATCTTCAGACCCTGAATTTGTTAATAATATACATCATGAATCCATTGGTAAATGAAGTCTGTATATCAAGAAACTAATATGTGTATTCGAGTGTTTCAAGACTTAAAATGCACAGATTATAAAACAGATGGGGAGCCCATGAAATTAAAGTCTGAATCATAACACTTGGAAGATGTCCAAAAGTCTGTTAAAAGAAGCTTTCTTTACTTAATTAGACTACAGACTTATAGACATCAAATGGAGAATGTTTTTCAGAAACTTAATTGTAATGTTCTGAAATCTATTTTGATGATGCCTCAGGTTCTATCCACTTATCATATATGTGTGCTTATCATCTAAAGAAATAAGAGACAAACAAGCTATGCAGCCAACTTCAGAATACCGAACACTGCGCAAGAACAAAAAAAACTGAACCAAGTCAGCGAATGTGTCAGCTCTAAATCAGAAGACACTCAACATTGACTTATGCTTTTATTCTTAATCAAACAAAGCAAACAAATAACTTTATTTGTTAAAGTTGCATAAGAAGCTATTTTCATGTAAAAATAGAAGAAGCCAGCTACCAAACTCTTGAACACCTCTTTAAATATCAAAGGTGTGGTGCATGATGCTCAAAGCAAACTCCTTCACAACATTTCCAACATCTATATCTCCTTTTAAAAGTCAGCAACGATGATATTCCAGCACTTATTTATATTGAAGAAGATAGAATTGCTAAGTGAAACAAGTCAAAGAGAGATCTCTTACGAAAAATCATCATTCTCTGTATTATATTCAATCTTTCTTTTTAGACAAAGGCCTTCCTTGTTTATTCTGCCTTTAGCAGACCTTGGTCTTGTGTCCTCCATAACTTAGTGTACAATCTCTTAATTGTATATTCTTATACACTAAGTTCTGTGAGATACCTTTTAATTCATACAAACAATCTGTAAAGTCTGGTATGTTGCCAGCCTTCGTGAGTGTGGGAAACACTGTTGGCCTGAAGAGGCTTTTGGAAGAATACTTAGGTGTTGAAGCCATGAGTGGCTTGTTGAAACAGAATACTTGGGTTTAAGCTAGGAGTGGCTGGAGTCAAGAATACTTGTGGCACAGGTCTAGTGCTGTTATTGTAAAAGAGATTTTACAATAGTGGAAATCCTTCAAGTTAGAAGGGACTGGACGTAACTTTTGTGTTAGAGGTGAACTAGTATAAATTTTGTGTTGCTTTCTTTTCCTTGATCTTTATAGTCTGCTTAATTACTTGTTATTCTTTAGTTCTATATTCTGTGAAAAGAGTCTGTGACTTATTCAACCCCCTTCTAAGTCAAACTCTGAATCATCAGTGTTGAATTCACTATTGACTTAGTTCTTATTACAGAACCTATTTCTATGGCTCCTTAGAGGATGTCTCGTATGGAGTTGACTGAATTGAAAAAGCAAGTCGATGAGTTACTTGAAAAAGAATTTATTAGACCTAGTGTATTACCCTGGGGAGCTTATGTTTTATTAGTGAAAAAAGGATGGGACTACACGATTGTGAGTTGATTACCGCCAACTAAACAAAATGACAGTAAAAAATAAATATCCCTTGACTCACATTGATGATTTGGTAGATTAGTTGAGAGCCGTTGTTGTGTTTTCAAGGATTGATTCGCATTTCGATTATCACCAAATCAGAGTGAAGACTGAAGACATTCCGAAATCTACTTTTAGGATGCGGTATGGCCATTATAAATATGTGGTGATGCCATTAGGAGTGACTAATTCTCTAGCTAATAGATTACATAAATTGCATCTTTCATGATTATCTTGATAAATTCATGGTTGTGTTCATTGACGACATTTTGGTGTATTCCAAAAGCCACAAGGAGCATGAAGAACATTTAAGATTGGTATTAAATGTACTTAGGGAGAGATAGTTGTATGCTAAGCTCTCTAAATGTGAATTTTGGTTAGAAAATGTTTAATTTCTTGGGCATGTGATAACCGAAGAAGGCATTTTTATTGATCCTTCTAAGGTTGAGGCAGTTATGGCATGGTCTAGACCTACATCCGTTACTGAGATTAGAAGCTTTCTTGTTCTTGCTGGTTATTACCAGAGATTCATTAAAGGGTTTTCTCATCTTGCGAATCCTTTGACAAAATTAACTAGAAAGAATCAACCTTTTGTGTAGAGTCTTGAATGTGAGAAAAGTTTTGAGGAATTAAAGATGAGACTCACTTCTAGGCCTGTATTGGTACTTCCTGATTTGTAGGAAAACTTTATAGTGTATCGTTATGCTTCCAAGCATGGTCTTAGATGTGTTTTAATGTAGAAGGAACGTGTTATTGCTTATGTTCACGTCAATTGAGACCTCATCAAGTTGATTATCCCACACATGACCTAGAATTAGTGGTAGTTGTGTTTGCTTTGAAAATTTGGCATCATTATCTTTATGGCTCAAGGTTTGTGGTCTTTAGTGATCATAAAAGCTTGAAATACCTCTTTGACCAGAAAGAATTGAATATGTGTCAAAGGAGATGGATGGAGTTCTTGAAATACTATGACTTTGAGTTGAAATACCATCTGAGAAAAGCTAATGTGGTTACCGATGCTCTTAGCAGGAAATCGCTATATGTATCGGCCATGATGGTTAAACAATTTGAATTAATTGAGGAGTTTCATAATTTGAATATTAGAACTGAAATTCAATCCTCAAAGAAGATGTGTTTTGTAACAGCCTGAGTTTATAGGGATAAACCCCTAGACCCTCAGGACTTGTTAAACTTTCTATGAAAAACATGAGGCTTTAGGCCTACCCTATAAGTTGTCCTTAGTATGAGGAAGTGATAAAAGTAAGCTCGACTGAGATGTTAGTAAAAGATATAGTAGCCCTGAGAGGATATAAGTCATAGAAACCAAGTCGAGAGAATATAAGAGTTGTGAAAGAGGATGAGGATAGTGGTAATCCTAGAGAAATGCAAAAATAAGGAACACGGAAAGCCAAACAACCACTAACGATAAAAATCATACATGATAATTGACTAGCATTAATGATATTTGATTGCAGTAGTGATATTTAATGGTAATTAAAGTTTAGTAATAATATATCTGTTAGTATTGTTTAATGTTTGGTAATAATATTTTAGTTAATATTTACTCAATAAAGATATTTAATTACAAAATGTTTAATAATAATAGTTAATAATATTTAATATTTGTTAATCCTGTTTAGTTAGTACTAGTTAATGATATTTCCTCGACCATAATATTTAATTGTATAATAATAATTAAATATAATATTTTCATATTTAATTTTAATATTTAATTAATATTTATTTAATTAATTTCAAATATATATATGATATATTTGATTTAATAGTAATATTTAATTAATATTTATTTATTTAATTATTTGATAAAAATATTTAATAATAAAATATTGTCAGGTTCTCGAATTTAACTTCAAGACCTGGTGGTCGATTAGGTATCAACAATCTAGCCTAAGATTAGTAATCCCTTAGGGAGACTAGTCTAGTTAGACCAATCTTGTGATAAATCAAGGAAAACAGGTTCGGACCTATAGACCTGACCCGTACCTCAGTTACCTCCCATATTTGGCTGTGCAAGTGTTTTGGGATATCTGATTCTAGCATGGTCAGTCCCTAATGAATCGTTTCGATAATCTAAACACTTTTCTTGAAGGAACCTAATCCTAATTTGGGCCTTATCAACCCCGTTTCTTGAGAAAACAATCAATTAAACCGGAACCCCTAGATTTGACCTAAGCACCTTCCGTGCTTCAGGCATAACTTTCACATACAAGGTCGAAATCAAACGATTCTTGTCTTGGTTTCTTCATTATAAAAAACCTAAGAATCTCTATTCCTATCCCTGAGAGCTAATTTGCAAGTTAACCACTCCTAATTTGAGAATCAAGAATTCATACTCCGAAACCCCGTTTGTTAAACCCGTTAAATCGTACTAGTTTATGAGAAAAATCATATCTACCTCATATAAGCTTAGAATCAGTTTGTTCTACTTTCATAATTCTTATATCAAAGCCTTGTATAATTCTCGTGAAGGACTCAAAAACTAATTCATGCTCAATTAATGCAGAATAATAATTCTTTTCAGGAAGTTATTGTTCATATTTTTCCTAGACCGGTTTATAGTAAATTGCATATCTCTCTCTCATACGATGCCCGATTCACACGATTCTAATTTCATATTTCTCAAAAAAAATTGTCTACAATTTTTATGAAGACCTCAAAGGCCAAGTCTCACCCCACGAGAACAGTTAATTCAATCTTTTCAAGGTTGTTCCAAATTCGTCACAGCACTGCCTAGTTTTGGTAAAATACGTATATCTCCCTTATACAATGTTGAAACCACTTTGTTATTTTTTATGGTTTTGTATCAGAAAACCTTACAACTTTTATGAAGGGCTTGAAGCCCAATTCCCAAAACCCTAATCCCATTAAATTAATCTTTTCATCCCTAAAGAATTCAGGAGCTCCAAGAGCACTTTTTCTTGGTTCGGCATAACTCTCGCTCCGGTTTCTAAATTTTTATGTGTTATATACCATTTCAAAGAGAAAATGAAGATCTACAACTTTCATATCAGGCACTTTCCCTAATTCTACCCAAACATTAATTAGGAATTTATTTAAAACAGGTTTCGATTAAGGTACTAGTCGCTCATTGTAACATCCCAGATTTTTGAGAAAATAAATTTATTGGATGATGATAATTAATTATTCATGGTTAAATAATTATGGAAGATGTTATTAGACATTAGAAGTGAATTATCGGTAAATTAAGATTTACCGGAAACGAATGAATTAACAGATGATGTGGGACCCACTTAATCGAATTGAGTGTTTGATGGGTCTAGAATGTTTAGAATATTATGGTGATTAAGATGGTGTAGTTAGAATAATTTTTAGTGCTAAGGAGATAATTAATTGAACACGACGTATGTTATTAGATGGGAAAATACGAGCTATAATGGAACTAAAAGAAAATGAGAATTCCTATTTCTCCTCTAGTTTAGCCGTGGTCTCTCTTTTCTTTTCACCTTGCACTCTTTTAACTAATGGATATAGAATTTTATGGCACAATGGACAAAAGCATTGAGACATGGTTTTACCCATTGGACAATGTCCAATTTTTACACATCTTTTCTCTCTCCCTTTTCCCTCATTTTTCGGCAGCTCCCTCTCCCTTTCTTTTCTCCTTCGTTTTCTTCCCCTCTTCTCCCTTTCTCCTCCAAAAACCGTTTTCCCCCATTTCTATCCTCTCCATTCACCATTTTCACTCAAAAAGCTTGGATATATGGTGCATGCATGGAGCTAGGAAGCTTACATTGGTCCTTCCCTTCTTCTTTAACCTCATTTTCGTTTTGGTGGAGTTTGGACTTAAGGTAAAGATTTCTTACCTCCACATCATTTTATTATGGTTTTGTGATATTGGGTTGAAGATGATAATATTAGAAGCCTTGCATGTGGATGGGTGTTGATTGTGTTGGTAAACCTAGAGTGAAACTTTAAGCATGAATAATGGAGGTGTGAAATTGAACATGGTTTGATGTTGTGGGATGAAGAGAAAGTTATAGTAACCATAAAGATTTTAGGAGATTGATTGAGAATATTGTTAATTGATTTTAGATGGGAAACCCTAAGTGCTAATGAGATGGGGGTTTTGACCCACTTGATGATCTTGATGATTTTTGGTACCTTAGAATGATTTTATACATGGAAATGGATTTTTGTAGGATATGGGTTGAATATTGATGTTGATAAAATGGGGAGCTAAGTCATGAGTTGCAAATGATGATATATGCATGTATATAGGTATGTTGATTTGAGGGATTAGTAAGTGTTGATATTTATGATGTTGACAATGATTGCGAACCATTAATATTAGACTAAGAGAATGGATGTTTAAATTGATAAAGCCTTAGGTCTTGTTATAGGCCATGGTGTTGTTGATGTTGGGTTGTTTAGCCCTTTGAAATCTAGAAATCCTAGCTTTGGGGAAAGGAATTCCCGAAGCCTAATACAAGCATATGAATTTGGAGTATTAGACAAGTCTAGGACTTGATCATGGGTTAGGTGATGATGTCTAAGATGATGCTTTGTGATAGAATAATAATGGCAATTGTATGTATATTTGTTGTGATAGGATTGCATCCCTGACGATGATGCGGAGCGATCGAGACATTTGGAGCATTGGAATTGTGGATCTTCCCTCGAGGTAGGAGAGGAGTTTGCATTTCAAATCGCATGAGTGAATTCATTGTTAATTATGTATATGTTAAACTCATGCAATGCCTTGCCAAGAATATTTTATATGATTAATTTGATGAAGTGATAATTAATGGCTTGGCTTATGTTGATTGTTATGCTAATATATGTATATGTATGATGTTAATGATAAATGCTTGGTAGTCCCTTGGTTGGACATGAACTGAATGATGGTGGAACTTTGTGAATGAATAAGTTAAACCAAGTGTAGAGGATTATTTTGAGATGAGAGGTGTATTAAAGCCTTCATTTTATAGTTGAGGAATTAGGATTTAAAAGAGTGATTAATGAGTTAAAATGAGAATTTATGAGTATGAATGGTTAGAGCTAGTTTTACATGCCTTATATGATGTGTAGGATGTGATGATGTTGACCAATTTGGATTGGTATGAGTCTTGGTGTGTTAGTTATGAGATCTTCACGTTACTGCACTTGAACTGGTAGTCTCGCTCAGGCGAGATGAGGTTTCGCTCAAGCAAGACACGTACCACATGGTTGAGGTAGCCACTGGACGAATCTCGCTCAAGCGGGCGTAGCCGCGCTTGAGCGAGCGAGATGGAAAAATGGTACTGGAGAGATCTCGCTTAGGCGAGAGGCGGGGCATGTTGGGTCTCGCTCAAGCGAGCGAGCACGAGATTGGATACTAGAAGGATTCCGCTTGAGTGAGAGTGACTCGCTCAAGCGAGATAGTGACCTGATGCTCTAAACTCCTTCGCTTAAGGAGAATTTTTAGGCGCTCAAGCGACCCACTTCGATCTCGCTTAGGCGAGGGTGTGACTCGCTCAAGCGAGCGGGCGTGAAAAACGTTACTGGAGGTATTTCGCCTACGCGAAAGGGCTCGCCCAAGCGAGCGACGTTGATCTCGCTTAAGCGATGGTGAATCTCGCTTGAGCGAATTGCCCTGCATTGAAATTCATTTCATTCCTTGTATTAGGCTTGTATTGGACCCCTTTCCTTGGTAATATGAGATGATTAAGGGGATGTGTTAAGGACAATATAATGATGATAAAACATGGAAGTAATTGGGATTAATTGGCACTTTGGGATCAATTGCTTGTGATGTATTTGCCACCAAAATAGAGTAGCCAAAGAATAATAATGAGGATATGATGGTGGGGTTATGAGAGATATTCCAGAATAATTATAAGACCGAGGGGTAAATGAATAAATGACATTGTATGAATTATAATTGGATGAATTAGAGGAAGTATAATATTAAATAATGCTAGATGATGATGTTGAACACTCTCTTGCACAAAGAGGTGTATATTTATATTGATGAATGGTTGTGTACCATTGTGTATGATACAAGCATAGTCTTGTATGTGTGGTATGAAATATGAAATTGATAATGTTGTGAATGCCATACAATTTTATATATATACTTATATGAGTATACTTGAGCAATGGTAATGAATAATGAGATGAAAATCCACTAAATAAAGTGTGATGATATTGATGAATAATATGTGACGTTGAAATGCTATGGTGGCTGTTTGCAAGTGTTATCTTGCGTGTATGAGATGAAATAATTATGAAATATGTTGTGATGAAAAGGCCACGTATAAAACCTGAAACCCATGGTCAAGAAATAAATAATGAGAAGGCCCACTAAGGCGTACATGGAGATGTTGGTGAGTATAATGATGATGATGATGACTGGCATATCGATAGCTGTCTATGTGGAATATTAGGGGGTTCCACTAGGCGGGCCCAGTGGGAGGGCAGCTCAGTGCACGAGCATTATTGATGTTTCCCCTGTGACTCGGTGTGTGAGTCACGAAGCTGTCCATAGTTTGGTGACGAGGCACCCTATGTGGCGGGCCCAGTGGGTGGGCGGCTCTATGGTGAGCGAGTTACCTCGGTGTCCGACGGGGCACGGCTCTCTCGATGTGTGTTCGGGAGGGGCCCGTAGCACTTTTGGCAAGTGAGGCCATGTTATTGATCCGCAAGTCACAAGGTGACTAGTGCTACAGATGGGCGATAGCGGTTTGGTACCAGTAAAACATGTTATTGAGATGCATGCATGCTTTGAGATATGTGTACACATTTTACTACTGCAGTAGGGGCATAGTAGCACACCTATGCTTGACCCACAACTTGGTGTTTATTCCCACAGTCGGATCCACATTGGTTGTCAAATTCACATAGTATGGAGATATGCCAGAATATGATAATGATTGATGATGATTGAGATGTTAATATTGGTGTCGATGAGATGCGAAGTTAATATGATGAAAGACTACATAAAAGTAATAAATGATATGAACATATGAAATGATGTTGAATATGACGATATGTATGATATGGCCCAATATAATGAATGGCGTATTTAATTATGATTGGAAATGATGATTTTAGCCCATAGTGGCTTGATGAAAGACCAAGATGGTCTATATTGATGAGTTGGCCCATTGGGGCGATATGATAGATATGTGTTGGCCATTGTGGCGGTGTTATAGATGTGTATATGCTTGCTTTGCTATGATTTGATGAATAAGCATGAAATGAATATATATATATATATATATTGTTGAATTAATAATTTATGATGATTGTTGATGCGTTTAGCAAAGCATACATGATGTTGATATGTATATGCACATAATTTCAATTGTATTCATATCGTCATTTGAAATGTAAACTCACTCTCCCATGTGGTCTACTTTTTAGTATTGATGCAGGAAAACCATGGGGTGAGGACGTTTATGAAGTGAAGTTTTGGGAAGGTAAATAGTTGTAGAGGAATGCCTTGGCCGGCAGCTTTATAACGTAATGTGTTATGTATATGATGGATAATATGATGTTGTAATCATTAATATGGATGGACGAATTATGAGTATAGTTATACATTTGGTTGATGTACTAATAGTGGATATATAGGAATTGAAATTGAGCTGATTATGGGCTTTTATGAATAAGAATTTTAATGATGTATGATGCATGACCATATAGATGATTACATGTTTATATCTTAGGTATTGCATGCTTATGAGATTGTGCAAAATGGTGATGGTTGTCTACTAGGCCTATGTTATGCCATTGCGTGCTTTGCCGAGCCTTCTCTCATATCTTCATATATGGGACTAGGCGTGTGCCCGGTATACACATTTTTCTTCCGCTGTAAGCTCTGTTATTTTTGTATACCGCATGGGCAACTATTTATCGATCCAGTTATAAGTTTTTAAATCACGCTCTTTGGTTTTCTGTGATTTGAGTCTTGATGTGGTCATGGTGGTGTTTTGGAAATGTTTTCTAACGTGAAAAATTTACTCGCATTTTTATTAATTATGTCGATCACATCGGGATTCGAGTACAGAAAATCAGGGGTGTTATACTCATCGAGTATTCAGTTTCCGATACCCTAAATTGCTTTTTCGGTCACCATTTTTCTTGCCACCATGCATAAACCATTCTAGCCTCACCACCTGGCTTGCTAAACATGTAGAAAAATCTGCACTAAACTCCTTGCTCATTAAGTTTCACCAAACTTGCACATTAAGTAGTTAAAATGCATATACACTACTAAAAAAAACCTCTTAGTGACGGACACACACGGTCGCTATTTTATGACATACCCGTCGCTGAGAGTGTTAGTGACGGCGTTTCAAACGGCAACGTGGCCGTCGCTAAAACATTCGTCACAGACAGAACAACGACAAGGAAATACTCCGTCGCTAAGTTTTCAACCACGTACTACCGTCGCTACAATGGTCCCTGCTTTGGTAACGTTTACCGTCGTTAATGGTAACCATATAGCGACCACGTGTCGCCGTCACTACATATAACCGGACAGCGACCACGTGACGCCGTCGCTACATGTAACCAGACAGCGACCACGCTAGGCCATTGCTACATGTAACCAGACAGCGACTACGTGACGCCGTCGCTACATGTAACCAGACAACGACCACGTGACGCCGTTGCTACATGTAACAATACAGCGACCACGTATAGCCGTCGCTATGTGTAAACATTCAGCGGCCACCCAGAACCGTCGCTACAGGTAACATATCAGCGACCACTATCTTCTGTCGCTATTTGTATAATTTCAGCGACCACTAATGTGCCGTCGCTAATAATATTTTTTTAGTAGCCTTTTTATTTTAATTTTAGACTATTATTTAATTTTAGACTATTTTAAATAGTATTTCTATTCGCTGAATGCTTGTTTTTTAAACTAGAAATTTTGATAATTAAATTTTGAATATTTTTTAATATAATATTAAATTAAAAACACAATAATAGATTAAATTTAATTATCAAAATTTAATTAAATTATTAATAATAATCACAATAAGGTGTTTTTCTTAGAATTTAATTACAAATATGTAATATTGACAAATAAAATAATAAATAAAGAATAACATAAAATGAGGGAGGTATGAAACACCGAGTATACGGTCTTTCTTGAATGTTGATGTTCATTTGGAATTTCGGCAACATTTCGCATTGGTCCCCGAGTACACAGAGTTACATGTAGTATGAAACACCACACGCAGACATGCACCCGGAGACAATACGAAACACCTTAACCGAAATTACCAATGAACATCAACGACACAAGATAGACCATATGCAACATTGATGGGTTACGCCCTACTGGTTACAAATTCATCCCAAACTGTCCAACCGGGGCAATTCAAGATCCAACACAACACGGTATGTCGTTAGGTTGTCTTGAATCTTGAACGGGAAGCTAGTGGGTACAGACACGATTAAATCCTACATTATTAAACTTGAGTTAACTTTTTTATGTTCCTTACCGAAATTTCAGCAGAGTCTCCCCTGTAAACTAAACATTTCCAAATTTTCTACAACGCCCTGTTACACACAGAAGATTTTCCAATACAGTTTAATTTATATGTTATGCATTGTATATGAAATTGAGGGAGGTAATTACCACAACCTAGTGAGCTCTGCTCTCCACTAACAAACAATAATACACATGCATTTTTAACATCATGTTATCAGCATACAAAACCAATGCCTAATGAGCTCTGCTCTCCACTAACAAACAACAATACACATGCACACTTTTAACACATGTTATCAGCACACATAAGCAATGCCTAATGAGCTCTGCTCTTCACTAACAAACAACAATCAACATATATACACTTCAAAAGATATAACATACATAGCCAAAAAGTTAACGTTATGGGATTACCTTAAGAACGAAAGTAAGCGTTTGGAAACGAAGCTGAAGAAAGACCAATAAAGACCACGTGTATGGTGTGCTAGTCTGCATCACAAACGGAGAAGTGATTGACATTATTTACACAATCTCAAAGGCACAACAACATAGTAGAGATATGGCATTATTTACACAACAACGACTTCTTAGTGATCTACAGACTTGGGATCCACGTGAGAATTAGTTCATGAGAGAGACAGTACAGACTACATTTGCATTATTAAACATTTAAAGTTATTTAACGAGTGTGTATGAAAAATCACTTAAAAGTCACACTCTACCAAAGTGTAGATATTTTACAAACTATAGGTCTGTTGGGTTAATTATGCATGCTAGTGTTGGGATTAGTTTCAAGTGATTATTCAGGATCTTTTACAAGTGATTATACAGCCTTCTACCACCTTCATTTTCAAGTTCACGCTTCACTACTTCACCTCCTAACTTATTATGTTTCTTATCATTGTGTAAGAATAGAGTTTTCACAATTTAATAGAGTGAATTTAAAGGAATTATAATAAATACATGTACAACAAACACTGGTGCTATGATCATAATCTCGAAGGAGGAGTTTGAGTCACTAAGTCATAAAGTTGAAGAATCTGATAAATTAGAAGAGATGAAAGTGGTTGCTGCCAAGGTTTTGGGAAGGTTATAGATTCCCATCCATAAGAAATGACCCCAGGACCATGCTTTCGAGTTTCTAAAACTTATAAGATCTCAAGAGGGGGTTCAAATTTTAAAGTTGAACTTGGATTAGACAAAAATCAACCATGTACTCATAAAATAGAAAGCAGCATCTGCAAGTCAGCTTGCAAAATATCTGATGACTTTAGAGTCCCACTTGTTGAGATCAAATTCATTCATTTGAGTAAAATTCACTATTCTATATTTACAACTAAGTTTAAACTGTTTAAAATGGTTTTTTTTTTAAATTGAGAATAAACCTATTTATTATCTTTTCATTCTAATAAAAAATTTACCATTTTAACTTTTAAGTTACTTTAAATTAATCCTAATAATTGAGGTTAACAAAAGATTAATATTAGTTATATTTATGACTGATGTAAGACTTACTTTAACATCAATTTAGGAGAGATTTATAATCAGCCCCTCAATCTTCAGTTTAAATTGTTAGAGATTTAACACAAGATAAGCAAGTAAAGGCATCTCTAACTAACTAATCACTAGTATTAAATAATAAACTATGCATTTCTCATACACAAGCTCAAATTTAACTTCCCTCTACCCTTTTTCCATTTATAATTAGTCGTAATAACTTTTTTAAATGCAAAAACAGTTTTTTAATGCTGCCTCTTAATTATAACCTGTTGACTTCACCACTACTATGAATATGGCTTTTATTTTTTTGGCTGCTACCTCTCTCTACAGATTTCCTAGATTCTACTATAGTGCATTTCATAATACTTAAATGTGCCTCAATTAGTATGAGGTTGGTGTGATGTGGTTTGGTAATTTTAAAATAAAAATAAGTTGAATAATTAATACAATTTGATTTGCTTAAGGAAAATTGAAATGAATGGTTTCACTTGGCATGGCTTGGCTCAACTCAGTTGATACGATTTTAAACTTCAATTTCTAATACCAAAGACTTAGTTATATACTATATAATAAATATGTTGTTCACCCAACACTAACAAATTAACAATAAATCAAATTATAACTTTAACAAAAGTTCAAAGCAGCACAAAGCAGTCATTATCAAAATATCATATGAAACAGAAGTCTTATCTTTAACACATGACAATAATAAAAGGCTAAAGATAATTGGATTTTAAGAGACTTTAGAAGGCACAACTAATAAACATGAAATAATAGTTACAATGAAAGAATTCAATATCAAAATCAATGCAATCTATCTGCCACACCTTCCTTTAATGTGGGATGACCCATAATTCCAACCAAATAGTATAAAGTTCCATAATGCCTTACTACTATTGTAACATTATCTCTCAGATGCTTCAGAGTTCAGAGTTTAGACTTCAAACAGACTCGACTTTTGTTTCAGAGCATTTTAAACCTACTTACAACATTTGTAAGAAAATTTTTAGATTAATATACATCTATACATCTTATCCATCTAGTTATCAGTTTTACCAGACACATCATATTCACATATACAGATACCTCACTGGTCAATTTCTAATTCCAAAGACTTAGTTATAGACTATATAACAAATATGATATTCACCCAACATTAACAAATTAACAATAAATCAAATAAGAGAGGGAAAGAGTTTTAGAGACTAATCTCACCTACCAAGTCCTAAATGAAATTTTGCGTTCCTAAGAAATACTGAACAACTAAATAGAGAACTTGAGAAAGGGGCTGAAAAACTTAAGACTGCTGAAAAAAATTATGATACGTTGTATAAATCAAATCAATCTCTTCGGTTAGAGGCTGAAAACCTGTTGTAGAACATAGCTATGAAGGATCAGGCACTTTTGGAGAAGCATACTGATCATGAGAAGCTTCAGAGTCTAATGCATAAAGAGTATTCTAATTTTCAACAAATTGAATCCACTCTACAGACACTATACAGGTTGTATTCTAAATCACAACAGGAGCAAAGAAGTCTTGTTTTAGAGCTTAAACATGGGCTTCAGCTGTTGAAGGACTTGGAGTTTTCAAAACAAGGTTTTACAGAAGAAATGCAGGAGAATGTGGAAGAAAATAGGATTCTGCATGAACTTAGTTTTTCTTCTACTAGGTCATTATTAAGAAAACAACAAATGGAAATCTCTAAACTGAAGGAGATCAAAGAGAAACTTGAACGAGAGTTTGCTATAAATAATGAAGAAAACAATGCCCTCCAGCAGGAAGCTCATCAAATAAAGGATGATATCCAACACTTGAATGATAGATATCAGGCTATGCTGGAACAACTACAGACTCTAGGCTTGGATCCTAAGTATTTTGCAGCATCTGTGAAAGATTTACAAATTGAGAACTCAAAGCTAAAAGAGGTCTGCAAAATGGAACGCAATGAGAAAGAAGTTCTTCGTGAAAAGTCAAAGGATATGGATGAGCTTTTGATAGAAAATACTTTATGGAATTCTCCTTGTCAAGATTAAATGACGAGTTGGATGGATTAAGAGCAACAGTGATGAAAGGATATGGATGAGCTTGAAGGTTTGAAGGCTAAATCAACTGACTTGGAAGAATGCTGCAGGTTGCTAAATGATGAGAAGTATAATCTTCTAAATGAAAGAAGTGATCTAGTATCTCAGTTGGAGAGTGTTGAGGAAAAATTAAGCAACCTGGAAAAGATGTTCACAAAATTGGAAGAAAAATATACTGATGCAGAGAAGGACAAAGAAACCATAGATAATCAAGTAGAAGAACTTTGTGCTTCAATTTTGGTGCAAAAAGAGAAGCATGCCAATCATAAATAATCTAGTGAAGCCTGACTCACAAATTTGGAGAATCTTGTTCATGTACTACAGGAAGAACTGTGGTTGAGGAAGATAGAATTTTTCAAAAGAAGTTGAAAAGGCTGTAAATGCTCAGCTTGATATGTTCATTTTACAAAATTGTATAGAAGATCTGAAACAGAAGAATTTGGCCTTGTTAACTGAATATGAAAGCACGTTGAGGCATCAAAGTTTTCTAACAAAGTTATCTCCGAGCTGGAAACTAAAAATCTCATGCAACTGATGGAAGAGGAGTTTTTGCTACATGAAATTAGAAAGCTTAAAAGGTGTATTCATCAAGGATGTGGGGCTCTTCGGATTGATCCAGATGGCAGGCATGACAAAGGAATCAAGCATGAGGAAATACCAATATCACATATTTTGGACAATATTGATGGCTTGAAAAGTTCTCTTATGAAAAGCCAAGAGGAGAAGCAGTAGTTGTCTGTAGAGAATTTTGTCCTAGTAACTTCACTTCAGCAGTATCAATCTGAGAGAGAAAAATTGGAGTCAAAGAAAAAGTCCATGGATCAAGATTTTAAGACCATGAGAGAGCATAATGTAAGGTTATACAAAGAGAAGGTTGAACTTCTAGAGATGAACAAGCAACTAAAGACTAAAGTGGCCAATGGAGAAGAAAAAGAGAACCTCATCTTCAATGCAGTTGGAGAAGCATGGAGGAGACATGCAAAGGAAGAGAGTAACAGAACAAGCAAGAAGAGGTTCTGAACAAATAGGAAGGTTGCAGTTTCAGGTGCAAAACATCCAACACATATTGCTGAAATTGGGTGATGTAAAGAACCACAGAGGGAAAAATAAAATGTCTAGACCAACAAGTGTGTTGCTAAGGGATTTCATTCACATTGGGAAGAAAAACAATAGAAGGTGCAGGAAAGTGTGTGGTTGTGGATGTTCAAGGCCTTCTTCTAACTTTACTTTTTGTGGCACTTCTTCTAACTTTAATATTTTATTTTATTTTTTACATTTTGATTGTTTGTTACTAATATGGTCAGTGTTCAATTTTAGTCCCCTGTTAACTTCTTAGCATCTTTTAATTGTTCTTTTGGTTAAATCCGGAACCCTCATTTTGTGCTCAAATAATCTAACAGATTTAGAATAGGAAATGACTTAAATGATTCAGATTCTGGAAATTTGGTGGGAATTTGATGAGATTGGTGGAAAGTGACGTTAAGATTTTTAAGAAGGGAAATTTGGGTGGAATATGATGTTTGGATTCATGGTTTTGAAGAAAGGGTTTCCTTGAGTTCAATTAGTTCAGTTTATGGAAATTTTGAGAAGAAAAATAAAATTTTTACTATTTTGGGTTAGAGGAAAACCAGTGGGAGGATCTGAGTTTGAATATAACAAATAAAAAGAGACTAGAATATCAAATTTGAGCATGAAATTATTAAGGGACCAAAATCATGGATTAGCTATAATAGAAGGACCAAAAGTACTACAATTAAGACTAAGTTTAATCTTATGATTTATGATTGATTGGTGTTTTTGTTCATTATCTTATGTTTAATTTCTATTGTTGATTAAAGACAGCCAAAAGCATCACCATCAGAGTATGCAAGAGCTAACAAGGAGCTCCGGAAGCTGAGTGGTTCAGTAGACCTTATTAATGAATTGAGGGCCAAACAGAAGGTAACAAGTTGATGTAAGCTTTGCCTAAATGACAAGTGCTGTTTTAGAATTATGACTTTACAAGAATAAAAAGGATACAGAGAACAAGAAAGCATTGCTGAATCATGTCTTATCCTCATTTTATGATTTTCAACTAATGGTTTGGGGACGCTGATTATCTCTCTTTCAAATGGACTTCTTTTTACTTGGGGAATCATTAAATTGTGTTCAGTAGAGCTAAAGTTGAAAGTATTTTATGGCTTGGTTTTTGGTTGGAGTCGTTACTTTGTATGGGAGGGGGATTTTATACTGTCTTAATCTATGTGCATTTGTAGCTCAGCTTATTTTTGAGAAATAATAATTTGTTTTTTCTAGCTTGTTGAGAGAGCTTCTAAATAATAAACAACCAATTAAAGGAACTTACTAAAAGGGTCTCATAGTAAAAAAAAAAATTGACTGAGTTCAATGGCATTGTGTAATCCATATAGCTGACTTCACCTAGTGGGATAAGGTTATTGTTGTCTGTTGATGTCCTATTTTAGATTTAATTTTCATTTTTGTTTTCATCATCTATTTAGTTAAGCATACCTGGTTACCAAACAAGTATTTGATGATGAATTACTACTTGTTTAGATACTTTGATGACTTGATTCATAATGAAAAACAATGGTATCATTTGATCCATTTAGTCAACTCCACCTAGTAGGAAAAAGGTTTTGTTTTATTGTTCAAGTTTAAAGAAATAAGAAAGGGAATGAGAAGGTAGGTTTTTTTCACAGGTAAATTATCTAATTTTACCCTTTGACTATCAACGGGAAATTGTTGGCTTGAAGTCACTAATGGCAGAATGTTCTGAGGATAAAGACATGCTTAATATGGCTACAGAGGAAATAAGCCTGGCCATAGAGAAAGAAAGAAGATTGCAAAGTTTGCTTCTGAAGTCATTACTTCCTAAGGATGATGCTGATGAAAGGGATTGCATTTTGGAAGTGCGAGCAGGTATTGTGTCACTGTTGAAAATGGATGTCTATTATCAATTTTCGTCAAAGACATGTTCAATTACTGTTTTCATCTTAGATCTTGTTTCATCCCCTTTTCTTTTACCATTTTGTCCAGGCACTGGTGGGGAGGAGGCTTCCTTATTTGCAATGGATATCTTTAAAATGTAAGGTTACATTTATGTCACTGGAATTTGCTCACATTTAGAAACTGTTTTTAGTTTTCTGAAAGGGGTCTTATCTGACATAATGTAGGTATGAGAAGTATGCTCACAAAAAAGGTTGGAAATTTAAAGTTGTAGATATAGCTCAATCTGATCTTAAAGGGTACAAGGTGCATATTTCATTCATTAGTGCACACTAAGTACGACCTTATTCTCAGTGCTTTTCTCATTTATGTGTTTTGAATTGTTGATTGCAACATCAGCCATGTATTACAACTTTCTGGTTGTACTGTGCCATAAGTTCTTTATTGTAGAATTGAATATCACATCATTTGGACTTTATTTTCTCAGGAAGCTAGTGCAGCAATTGCAGGAACTGGTATTTTTAGGAAGTTAAAATTTGAGAGTGGAATTCACAGAGTGCAGATTTTAGCTACCACCTCTCACATCCTATCTTAAACTAAATCTACTTTTAGCAGTTACTGACATTGTTCTTTCAACAGCGAGTTCCTGTGACAGAAAAGTCAGGACACGTTCACACCAGTGCTGTTTCTGTTGCTCTTTACTTAGCCTAATTACCTTTACCAATATAGTAATAATATACTAATCTCTTACATGTACATGTTTTATAATGAAAACTTATAATAATTTATGGGTATAGGACTAAATTTTAAGAACTTTTGCACCATCCTAAATTATTCCAATAATATTCATAGATGAAGTTATAGAGCATGGGAGTTACGGAGGAAGCAAATCAGCTTACCAAATTGAGGTCGTAGGTAACCTTTGCTCTCCATGAGGAAGGTCACATCGGAGGTTACCAAAGGCTCACGATGGAAACTGAGAAAGTGACAGAGTGTGAGAGATAGTCGCAAAAGAACTAATATGGAAGAAGGAAATAGGGAATTACGGGGAATTACTTACCGTTCGTCAGAGGTGGTATGGGAGGCCGCGCGTAGGAACTTGAGAAACACAGAGAGGAAGG
This sequence comes from Clitoria ternatea, assembly GCA_037962975.1. Classification (NCBI taxonomy): domain Eukaryota; kingdom Viridiplantae; phylum Streptophyta; class Magnoliopsida; order Fabales; family Fabaceae; genus Clitoria; species Clitoria ternatea. The sequence goes on from CM075671.1 coordinate 170,134,415, forward strand.
TGACGAAGGGGAAACTGAGAAGGGCACAAAGACAGGGAGGGAGATGAGCAGAGACGGGGGGAGCCAGAGAGAGGGAGGGACACAAAGAGAGAGGGAGATGACCGAAGATGAAAGTCAGAGGGAGACGGGGGCAAGGGAGAGAAGATTGGTTTACGGAAATGATTAGAACAAAACATTGGGGAAAAGGGATGTCTGAATTAGATTAAAATATTTGCGACGGTAGCCAAGCCGTCACTAACAAAGTAACTAAAGCGACGGACAATGATACACAGTTGCTCAACTAAACGCTAATTACCGACGACAACATGGCGTCGCTAATTAGTAATTATATAGCGATCGTATTAGTGATGGTAGTTTAGCAACAGCTAAAAATGCCGCTTATATAAAACTGGAGGGAAACAAAAAAATGGAGGGAGTTTTAGCGACCGACGACAACGACAGTGTTTTGGAAAACTGAGCGACGACGCAGCGATGGCCGCTGGTATGGTGACTAATTTTCTTTTAAGTCTGTTAGCGACGGTTTCGGTCCGTCGCTAATATTTGGCGCCAACAGAAAACTTAGAGGGAAACAAAAAAAGGTGGGAAGTGAAATATAGCAACCGTATAAGCGACGAGTGTTTAGTTAGCGACGACTTTAGTGACGGAATATTGCAATTTTCAGCGACGGGATTTTCTGGTCGCTAAGGTGGTTACTAACATTCTTTTTGGGTCCCTTTTGACATGGTCGTCGCTAAGTCGGTCGCTAATTTTAAGTGGCTATTTAGGGTTTTTTTTAGTAGTGATATATATATATATATATATATATATATATAGATTCACCACTACCTAACCAATTCCATCACACGCTGCTTGCTTATCAAGGAGTCACCATCTCATGCCATGATATCCCATGTTATGCCATACCATACGTATACCTATATATTTTGCGACGCTCTCTGCTTCATCTCACACCCATCATTCCAATTCAGCAATTTCAATTCCATTTCCTTAGGCAATTCCACTTCTCCATCTATGTGTGCCACCATTTCACTCTTCCTTTCTTGTTATGCATTCATATTTTCCTTTAAATCCATTCCATTTACTTACCTTCTTTTATTTTTTCTTCTCAACAGCAACATTCCAATTTCTTTCTTTCACTTCCACCACCAACACACCATAAATAGTCATCATTCCCTTCACCTTTTAGCTTCACCACCACAGCTCCACCACCGTGCACTATCACTCCAAGCCGCAACCTTTATTAACATCACCAAGTTTTTTACGGGAGCGATCGGAGCAAGTTAATGGGCGATCGATGAATTTTCAGAGCCCGGTTCCCCTTTTCCCTTCCAAGACCGAGAGTTAGCTAAAATAAAAAGGGTTATTCTCCCACTCAAACTTGTTCTGTTAATTTTAAAATTATGTATGTGCCTTAGTTTAACCTTCATGTGAATTTTTATGAATTTCTGGAGTTTTCTACCAGTAGTTCATGAAGTTCTACCACTGTTGGTAAGCCTGGTGCTCTTGCTTGTACGTTTTATTAGTGTTTCGAGAGTTCCTTCACCGTTTTTAGAGGACCTATCTGCCGAAAAAACTACATGTTACAGGCTTCCTGCTAATTTCTACGTTTAATTGTAATTTATTTTATATTGTTTATTTTATTATGCCGACGACCAAAAAATATTTACTCTGCGATGCCTAGAAAATTATAAAACAAAGGTAGTATACAATTTAAATAAAAGGATTTAAAGGAACTGAAATAATTAATAACCGCAATAACAAGAAAGGTAGTATACAATTTAAATAGATTTTATTATGATTAGTAATTTACAATAAATTTATGTTGATATATATATATATTCATATATATATATATATTCATATATATATATATTATTGAGTAAAGATTAATTAATAATTGCAACATTAATAATAATAACAATAATAGTATATAATTTAAATATCGGTTAGAAGTTACGTTAACAATGAATTCATATGGATTTTAGAAATATGTATATATATATATAAGTAAATCAATAAATAAGGAATATTGAGCTAATAATAATAATAATAATAATAATAATAATAATAATAATAATAAAAATAATAAAAATAGGGAATATTGAACTTATCAGTTTTTATAAAAAAAATAAACCAGGTATTGGCAACAATAAAATAAAATAAGATTAATCTCAACCAGATACTATTTCACAAGCAAAGTTATATTTTGGAGTTTATGAATATATATATATATATATATGTTTATATATATATTAGCAATTGAAAAATATTGATTGAAAACTTAATTGTTTTATGAGTAAACAATAATAATTATATTAGTATAAAAGGTAAGTAGAGAGTTTCACTATAAATCACGATATAATGACTTAGAGAGCAATAAGATAAGATTATGATTTTACTGGGGATGTATATATACACATATACACTCTTATCTCATTTATCGAGCTCAAAGAGGAATTAAATTGCAAAATCTAAACTACACATAGTTAATTGGGCTATTGTAGAGGTAGTTATATATATTGGTTTTATGAAATTATTCCAGTAGAAAAATATTATTTTAACAAGTTTTTCATTTATTTTTAGTGCCCTCATCAAAGAAATGATATTGACTGCAGATATTATGTTATGAAATTTATGAAGGAAATCATCTTACAAAGTCAAATGACAATTGCTGTCAAGGTTTGTGAATTCTGGTTGATATAGTTTTGAATTATGCTTTGATTGGAATTAAATGTTTAGTGAAGTGTGTTTATGATGCTAGAACTATACTATTCAGTGAGATATTTCAATCAAGATCATTCTCTGTGAACTCTTACGTCATTCTTTGGTCAGTGTGGTAGAAATGTGTGACTATTATAAATTTTGTAGTGTTTTATGATTTTTGCTTTGCTTGTAATTGTAAGTCTACATGATCTGAATGTTGTTAGTATGTTGACATGGAAACATGTATAGGAGGCTTAAACAAAATATATATTTTGGATTTGGGATTTTAGGTGTGGTAGGAATTAATCTTTAGATGCTATTAATTTATTTCTTGTTAGCCTTTGATTTTTAAGTTTTTGTTCTTTAAATAAGGTTATATGACATAATTTGTGTTGCCTTGTGTTTAGCTAGGACTACCATTATGTTGATGCTTTCACTGCTTTCTTAAGAAAATGGATGCTAAATTTATACATCAATAATGTGAACCATTCAATTATATATTATAGAGTGATGCACATGAATAAATATAGTGATTAACTTATTATAATTTTTTATCTTACTCTCATGAGCAACTAAATGAAGTAAAGGAGGATTAGGCTTAGCATATGATTCACAATATACTTAATTAGTTTCATTATATGAGTAGCTTAATGACCATATTTCGGAAAGCAATAATGAAACAAACTGATATAGCACTCGTTTCTTATTCTTTGGATATATATAACTTGATTGGAAATGTGTATGAGCTTGTGTGCTATAAAGAGATTTTATTTAGATTGTGTTAACCAATGTGAAAGTTAATAATAATTAGATATATTTAATTTTTATATTTAAATTAATTAATCAACTAATTTTCAACTTGTAAATTAGATAATATTATGTAATTCACTTTTCATTTTAATGTGTATAATTAATAGATATTTGAATAAATAAAAAATATTTAAAAATAAAAACTTTTCATAGCATTTATATTGACAAGGAAGTGCCATAAAAGAGTGACTTACAATAAAGTTTGTGATAACATTTAAAATTAAATGAAGAAATGTTATAAAAAGTATAATGTTATTACAATATTTAGGTATGAAAAATAAAAATGTCATAGTAAACTAACTCAATAACAGCATTTTAAAAATAAAACGCTCTAAATAGTATCACTCTATTATAGCATTTGTGCATGCAAAAATAAACGTTGTAAAAACGTAAATCAATTACGGTGTTTGTGTTAAAAACACTTGTGTTATCTTATTACAGCGTTTCCGTGTTTTTTGAAACACTCTAAATGTACATGTTTTATAGCATTTCCATAAACATTGTCAAAGGTTTCCACTTATTACTATATGCGAAACAATAGCATTTAAAAATGTTGTCAAACGCAGTGTGGAAATGTCGTAAAAGACCATTTCTAGCATAGTGATGTCCTTTTAATTCAAAGACTGTCTATTTTTTAGTATTCTATGTTAATGCTCTAATTGGCTAAAATATTTGTTGCTTTGATACATGTATATACTCTGATGAGGGAATTATTTTAAATTCATTTTGTTTTGATACATGTGTTTAATAACTAATGCTTTATCATGCTTTTATCTTATCTATAAAGAAAAAAACTATACTGCTAAAGTTATTGCAAATATCTAAGTAATGTTCTAACTTTAATTCATGCTGTGATATTGTAAGTGATCTGTTTCCTTAATCAAGTTCTGGTTCTAATAAAAGAATAGACATTGGATTTAGAGAGAACAAGCCAAATCTATCTTAGATGCATATCTTCAAGGGGAGTATATTCTGACTTCCTTACTTTATTTCAACATTTATTATTTGTTTTAAAAGAAAAATAGTATAATGTTTGTCATCAATAAAAAAAGGGGAGAACGTTAAGTCCATGAAAAAACATATGAGGTTTTATGGTCCCCTTAAATGTTTTGATTTATGGTGCAAACACTAACTATTTGAAGTTCTAATGTTTCAGGTTGTTTAAGTTTTGTTTATAGAAAAATATATTTGAAGCTAAAGAAACAAGTAAACTGACTGATGACTGTCTGAAGACTGGCGATCATCTAAAGGAGTTGCTCTCTCAGATGCACAAGATTAGAAGAATGAATAATAATCTCAAGTCATCACAAGCCAAAGTTCTGAAGTTCAAATGAAGTTTCTAGCCATTGCAACATGTCTATGAAGACAACATTCTTTTGAAGCTTTCAAGAAAATTGACTAAGGCTGAAATATTATGTTGTCTATTTTTACCAAAATGGAATGTGTAGAAATATCATAACTTTAAAAGATCAAATGATTACTATTACACCCGTCACTATTTGGTTCAAGTTGTCCCAAGTGGCCCTATGTGGCGCCCTTAATCCAGTATATAAGTTATAAATATTAATAATTAGGATACTAAAAGTAAGGGTAACTTTTTCACGTTTTTAAAACATGAATGGGGATGAAAAACACCACAATTATATTTTTAAATAACTAACCCTGGACCTATGCGAAACCCTAACTCATATATGAAGATATGAGAAGGTATATTATCAGAGAACTCGTATGAATCGATTCAAACGCCCTCTGTTTGTCAAAATTTGAGATTTTGGGACGCTTGAATCAATTCATACGAGCCTGAATCGATTCAGAGCACTGTTATGGCCACTGTTGTGCTATTTTTCCAACTGGTCTGTTTTCTTTGCTGTTTTTGGCCCGTTTGGGCATCTTAATGACATTTTTGGCCTCCGACTTCTTCATGAAAGTTGTAGATAATTATGTTACGGAGGTGTGAGAATTGGTCTCACATTAATTGGAGTTTTCTAACTCTCATTAGACATAAAACACCGGACCTACTGCGTTATAAAATTCAAATTTAAGGGGGTTTTGAACCCAACTTTTTATGGTTATCAAATTGGGACTAATAGGTGATATTTGTGACATGTCCCACTATTTTTAAGAATAAAAGTAAGCTTTTCTCATGTCTTAATGTTGAAATTATTATGGGCTCACTATTGCCCAAAAATCCCTTTTAGTATGGAAAAACAAGAGAATTCACTAAGGGTATATGTGTGGTTTGTCTTAGAGGTGATTGGGGAATGACTTAAGGCCATGGCAAGCTAAGTATATGTCTATGCTATGTTACGAAATCATGTATGTTTCCCCTCTATTGATATATTATGAATCTTGATGAGAAGTAAATGATGTGGAATGTAGTTAGCCTTTAAGATCTAGAGGATCTTGGCTTTGGGAAAGAAATTCTCGAAGCCTAATACAATTACATAGCTTGGTGTTTACCAAGTCTAGGACTTGATGTTGGGCTTTATGATAAGCTAGCAAATGTTTAAGAATTATGAGGAATGCCTTGAGATGGCTTATTAATTGTATGAATGCATATGTATATTATGTAGATCATATTCCGGGTGATGTGATGGAGCATTCGGAGCATTGGAATCATTTTGGCTCTTCCCTTGAGGTAGGAGAGGAGTTATATATTCAAATTGCATGAGTAGTTTGATGGTGATTGTTGTATGTGTTCTATACTCATGCTTGCCTTGCCATGTATATGTATTGAATTAATTGAAATGACAATTTGATAATTATTGAGAACTATTATGATATCCTTGTGATGGGTGCAAGTAATTGACTTGCATGTGTGTGAGGCAATTATGGTTGCTATATATGTATATGTAATTCGTAACACCTTGTTGCCACGTGTGTGGATTAATATTATGATGATTGTTATGCCCTTTGATATCCATGTATGGATTGTTATGAATGATGAGATGAAAATCCACTAAATGAAGTGTGGTAATATTGATGAATAATATGTGATGTTGAAATGCCATAGTGACTGTTTACAAGTATTGACTTGTGTGTATGATGTGAAATATATGCGAAAATATGTTGAGATGGAAATGCCACATTAAAACTTGAAAATAATAATTATGAAACCAACAAGGTTGAAACCCACTAAGGTGTATGGTGGTATTGGTGATTGTAATGATGATGATGGTGATGTTTGATGAGTGGCATTTAGGATGCACAGAGTGAGGATGCATTTGATTTGCATTTGCATTGCATCCATGGCATATCATTGCTGTCTATGTGGAATATTAAGGGGTTCCACTAGGCAGGCCCAGTGGGAGGGCGGCTGAGTGCACGAGCGTATTGTTGATTTCCCCTGTGACTCGGTGTGTGAGTCACGAAGCTGTCCATAGTTTGGTGACGAGGCACCCTATGTGGTAGGCCCAGTGGGCGGGCGGCTCTATAGTGAGCGAGTTACCTCGGTGTCCGACGGGGCACGACTCTCTCGATGTGTGTTCGGGAGAGGCCCGTAGCACTTTTGGCAAGTGAGGCCATGTTGTTGATCCGCAATTCACAGGGTGACTAGTGCTACAGATGGGTGATAGCGGTTTGGTACCAGAAAAAGATGTTGTTGAGATGCATGCATGCTTTGAGATATGTGTACACATTTTACTACTGCAGTAGGGGCATAGTAGCACACCTATGCTTGACCCACAACTTGGTGTTTATTCCCACAGTCGGATCCGCATTTGTTGTTGATTATTCCATTATGCATATGCATTAGCCATAAGAGCATTTGCATATAGCATGGAGATATGCCAGAATATGATGATGATTGATGATGATTGAGATGATGGTATTGGTGTTGATGAGATGAGAAGTTAATATAATGGAAGACCACATAAAAGTAAGAGAATATATGAATAAACGAAATGATGTGAATATGACGATCTGTATTTACGGCCCAATGTGATGAAGGGCGTGACTGTTTATGATTAATGATGATAATGAATATGAATGCCCTTGTTGATAAGTGGCTGGTGATTGTGTATATGATTATGTATGTGCTTGTGCTTATTTATGATATGAATTGCGATTCATGAGGCTTGTATGCCTATTATGATAATGAGGTAATGAATGAATGATAATTTAATATTTTGATAGCAGAGCACACATGACGTTGTATGCATATACACATGATCACAATATATATTATTCGTCATTTTGAATGTATAACTCACTCTTCCATGTGGTCTCCTTTTTAGCATTGTGATGCAGGTTACCATGGGATGAGTTCGGATTTCAATTAAAGCTTGGGTGAAGGTAAATAGTGGTAATGGAAGTGCCTTGGCCGGCATCATTTATGGATTCTTGTGTAATGAAAAAATTGTATATGATTGTATAGATGATTTAGAGATTTTGAGTATGTATAAGTTACTCCATTGAATTGATGAATGATATATATATATATATATATATATATATATATAGAATGTAAGAGATGATTTGATGTGTATTAGAAGGATTGAAATTGAATGATGTTAATGATTTGATGTGTATTAGAAGGATTGAAATTGAATGATGTTAATTGATGGTTGTGATAGTCGGGAGAAGATCCCCGAATGTAGATGAATATATTTATGTATATGTAATTATATCTTAGGCATTACATGCTTATATAATTATGTAAAAGGATGATGGATGTCTATTAGGCTTACGATATGCCATTGCGTGTTTTACCGAGCCTTTTCTCATATCGTCATATATGGGACTAGGCGTGTGCCCGGTATACATATTCTTCTTCTGTTGTAAACTCTATTATTTTCGTATACCGTTATGGGCAATTTATTTATCGATCCAGCTTCAGGTTTTATAATCTCACTCTCTGGTTTTTCTGTGATTTGGGTCATGATGTGGTCATGGTGATGTCTTAGAAATATTTTCAAACGTGAAAAATTTATTCGTAATTTTTATTAATTATGTCGATCACATCGGGATTCGAGTACAGAAAATCAGGGGTGTTATATATATGGTTTAATGAATAGCAGAGTGCGTATTCTAATTCAAGGATATGAATTAATCAAAGAAAAGTGTCAAAGATACATAAAAAATTGCTAAGTTATATTAGAAGAATGTTTAAATCAATTGCATAAAGGTACCATGTCACATTAATGCCCAACAACATCCAAAAATATAAATTTTTCATGGAAACAGGGGTATGAATCGATTCAAGTGCCCTATGAATCGATTCAAACGCTTCTAGAATCAAAACAGTGAAAACGGGACTCCTTAAATCGATTCAAGATCACATGAATCGATTCAAACAATCTTGGACATCATGAACAGTAAAAACAGAGAGCTTTGAATCGATTCAAAGTGTTCTGGAAGTGTGAACAGTAAAAACAATGATGATTGAATCGATTCATGCACTATTCTGAATCGATTCACATCAGTAATTATGCAGAAAAATCCATTTTTTTAAACTTCCAAACCTCCTAACTTTCTCATATGAAGTCCAATTGCTGCCAAATTTTAACACCAATTAAAATATACCATTTGTGACGCGTAGCCACTAGCCACACTCAAATATTCCTTAAAATGATGGACTTATGCACATAAATGTGACTAACCTGCTTTAAGGCATTTTTGTGCAATTCAAGGGTCAATTCTTAATGGAATTGACCCATTCCAGTTTCTACAAGCCACAAATCATGCATTGGTGCCATTCAAATTATCTCATGCAATCCAAACCTCATAAATCTATACTTGACCCTATTGATTCCTTATTTAAGCATGAAAATCATATAAAATTCAACACATTCAGGTTTCAACATCTAACCAATCCTTCCAACACATAAGTTGACTCAATCATCATGCATTAATCATCAAATAGAACTTCAACAAGGATCATAGTTCATCAATCATGCATTGTCTCTCAATTTAGACATCCAATACCATCAAAAGATTACAAAATGATTGTCCACTAACCAAAATGATCCTATGGCTTTTGTTTCTATTCTATGACCTCAATTATCAACAAGCCATCATTCACACAAGTTATTAAAATTTCATCATGGCCATACAAGGTATTTACATATATACACCTCAAAAGAAATATATACAAAACCATCACTACAAATCATGTCCGCCAAGGCATCTTTACGAAAAGGACCTTCTTCACATAACTTCTCCTCACATGAAGTGCCTCACTCCATAGTCACACCCTACAAAACAAAAGCTAAAAAGATAGACCACATGGAGAGTGATTATACTTTCTCAATAATGAACAATTCCGATAATTATGATAATATACATATGAATGCAAATCAATATCTTCTCCTATCAAGGAGTTTAATTAACAATGAAACCAACCAATCTATAGAATCCATTGAATACACATGTTCACACATAAATATGTGGTAAGTCGATTATTAAGGACATATCATATAAGACCATATCATCAATTTATGATTTAACAAGGGTCACATCCATCAACAACATAAGCATAGTTAGTGAACAAAGTAGATTTCACATTTATCTCATAATAATCCTAATAGGGTATCTCTTTCTTGATTCACTTCACTCAAATGCCATGTTCCTATGGCTAATGCACATGTCGTGTTTAAAATACATATGCACGGATCCGATTTTCATTTCATCAAGTAATCGGAACCACTATAATCATTCAATTCATATTGGTTTCCCGCCACATATGGGGTACTCCTTTCTCATAACCCCGTAAAGCTTTATTCGTGATCACAAACACATTTTATTTCAATTTATATTGGTTTCCTGCCACGCATAGGGTACTTCCTTCTCATGGATTCTCACAGGATTTTCTCTTGGTGATCACAACCATACATATTCATTTTCAATGGTCCCGTAGGGCCTATCATTTTATATGCCAGATGATCGCAACCACCAGCTCAATTTCACATAAACCCACAGGTTTTTTTCATTTCTAAGTACCAGGTGATCACAACCACTTTTCAATATTATCATATTAGTCCCATAAGATTTTTATTTATGATCACAACCATATTCAAATGATATGCTATGCATGCTATGTATGCAATAATGCTCATGCAAGCTTTGACCTCGCAAGATATATCTCACCCTCTTAATTAGGGGTATAATTTACAATCTAGATCATAGTTAGTAACACACAATCACACATACACACACACACACACACACACACACATATATATATATATATAGATTATCCTTGAAGGCATACCATTTACAAAACTAATGAACTTCTCTAGCTAAAGATCTCATATAATTTTTCATCCACACATGGAAGCAATATCATGTCATCACACATTATACAACTTGTAACCTCATCAAGCTATCATTCTACAATCAATCATTACCAGAGCCATGCTCAATTTCATATCACACACATATGATACTACATCCATTCAAGAAAGAACATGCAAATATGCATCAATACATATATTATCATCACACAAGGCATCATACATTTAGAAAATACACTCCTCTCCTACCTTAAGAGAAGTATTCTCCCGGATTCGATGATCCCGCCTCATAAGTGTTATCAAATCCTACATCAATCAATTGTAGGACCACATCAATGATCTACTCAAACATTATTCTCAATTCTTATGATACAAATACATGTATATACACTTATGACTCTTATCATGTAGTAGTAGCTTATGAACTTTATTCTTTTACTTTATTAGGCTTCAGGAATTCCTTCCCTTAAATCAAGACTTATTATGATTAAAAAGGGTCACAACATAAGTTACCCATACACTTCTACAGCCAACTCCTCAAGTGGGTTTTTCTTATTAATGGTTCCCAACCACTATCATAAATCATCATCTATGGCAATCTCTCATCATTAATAACATTCTCACCATCATTTAATATCTTTCCCATCTACATTACACATTTCCCCCCAAAATCATAGGTTAGGGTTTTATTAAAAACCCAACAAACATCATAAATGCATATAGTTCATCATCTTCCATCCCACATTTTTGTATACCCCCTTCAATGCCCATAAAACTCATATTCACATCACCCCACCTTAGGATTTTTATATCTCAAAGCTTCTCCCAACAACCCATATATAATTAATACTCTCCCAAGCCTTAATAATCCATAACCTAGGGATCAAACACCATTAAAATGATGGAGAGCTTACCTTATCCCAGAAACAAAAATGGGAGCCAAGGGAGAGAAAGGAGATGACAAAAATAGAAGAAGATAGGGAGGAACTTCAGGCTTCCATGGTCTCCTCCTTGTCCAATGAAGAAAATGAAATTTGAGAGAGGAGGGGGCACTAACTTGGTCAAGCTTTTTGAAGATGAAGAAGATGAATGGAAGTTAAAAAGAAGGGAATGAAATGTGTTTGCCCATGGGAAGTAAGAAACCAGCGTGAAAGAGAGTAAAGAGTGGGAGTTTTTATTTTAATTTTAACCCATCATTAAAACTTATTCATTTTTCAATAAATAGGATCCCTGTTCGGGCTCAATACATTATCTAAAAATTATTTCGAATACATATTCGGATTCCTAGTAATATTCTTTACAGCCCTAACCAACGGCATCTCAATCAGAGATACTTGGTCCGACACCCATATTTTAACCGGGTATAAATTTTAGCTCATGAAGCTTAATAATTTATGAAAAATCATATTAAACTCAAATTAATTTATTTCTATATTTTTGGGGCATTAATCTTACCATATATAAATAATTGTCATTTATTTCCCCTAATTGGATATTTATATAAAAATTGGGATGTTACACCCTACTTGCTTTTCAAGGAGATCAACATTGTTCTCTTTTTATCTCAATGACTTTTTTAATAGGCCTATATAAGGGGATGTTGCTATATGATTCAAGCTATTAAAGCTGAAAAACTACAAGAAACTATGATATTCTGCTGCAATCATAATTAGTTTTAAAGAGCTTCATAAGCTGCCTGCATACTCAAATATTTTATTATAAACAGTAATCTAAAGAGCTTTCTTTTTTCTTTTTATATTCTGAACTTGTTGTTTAATTACCCATAAGCTCAGTTCCTTAGAGTCTTGCTTGTAAAACTTAGGACCAAAATCTATTTTTCATACAATTCTACGTTATAGAGCCTGAAAAAGCTATGTCTAAAAGAGAATATTTGTTATTGTCTGTTATCCTAAAGAGGATAGTCTAAGAAAGAATACTTGTTGCTATCTATTAGCCTGAAGAGTCTAAGTAAAGAAAGAATACTTGTAACATAGTGTTGTGGGCACTTTTAGTGGATATGCTTTATAAAACTCTTATTGGGATGAATAGGGATTGGATGCAAGCTTTTGTTTTGAGGTGAACCAGCATACTAATTTTTATGTGTTGATTTCTCTTTTTAAACTACTTTTGACATAAAAACTTGTCTGTCTCAAATTTTTTTTTGAAAATTAGACGAGGATTTGTCTGAACTGTCCTTTAATAGTAGTTCAAACTTTCTTTGTAAAACTTTAGACGAAAAACTATCTTTTGAGAAACATTTTATATAAAGCCTTTTAAGTTACACTATTCAACTCCCCTTCTAGTGTGCAATGTGAACCTTTACAAGTAATGTCTTTTGAACTAAGAAAGGCATGTCAGCCTTGGAAGAATGCAGCGATAGTCAACTTTCTTGGGAAAATGCCTAGAATTCATGTGATGCGAACCACAGGGAAACATGGAATTTACTAATTTGGAGAATGATTATTTCTAAGTTTGATCTAGGTACTTGAGTGATTGTAAGCATGTGTTTAAAGGAGGACCTTGGATGATTCTAGGGCACTATTTAATGCTTTAACAATGACACCCAATGTTTTTATCATTAGGGGATAATATGACAAGGGTGGCCATTTAGGTTCAGGTCCTGGGATTATCGATCGAATATTATGAGAATCATATTATATGGAGGATAGAAAGTTGCTTGGGGTTTATGTTGAAAGTAGACACTAGTACATTGCGTGAAGTGAAGGATAGGAATGATGGTGGACATGTAAAGAAAACGGGTAGTTTGCAAGGCTATGCTAGAGATGGATATTAATAAGGTGATTATACCTATATTTGACCTAAATAGAAGGGTATAATGTCAAGTATGAAGGGTTAAAATTGATTTTCTTCCATGGTGGTTGTTATGGACATCAAAGGGACCGTTGCCCACTAATACTAATGAGAGGGAAAACAACTAAGGCTTGAAAGAGAAACCAACTAAACCACTTAGTAAGCCTCAAGAACCAAAGGTGAAGGAACATGTTGGCTAGTGGATGTTTTTCTAGAGAAAGCCATGATATATTGAGGGAATAAGAAAGGAGAAAGTTGGGGGCTAAAAAGATCTAGATACGTATCTATGGTGGGATTTAATGACAAGAGTGATGAAAATATAGGTGTTTTAAGAGTTAATAATAAGGGAAAAAAGTTAGGCCTTTGTAGGACTGGGAAAGGAACACATGAAAGACATGAATCCAATCTAACAGATAAGGTGAAAGGTAAGGGTACCATGGTTGACTTAGGAGAGAATGTTTTCAACGATGCTAAAAGTCTAAGGGTGTGATATCCCGACGCTGTTGAGGGCGGGGAGTGATCGTCAGTGCATGGACATAGACAAGGAGCGACTTCTGGCAGGCTTCTAGTGGGAGGGACACATGAATGAACCAAATATATACTAGAATGAGAGGGATCCAAAGACTGTATAGGTATGACACTATACAGATGACACTATACAGTCGGGGATAACTTTAAGGAATTAATTCGTACTACCTATACCAACAAATGTATTTTCCTTTTCAATGGCCCATTACTTAAGGACTCCAAGGTTAAGCATGCTTAACTTGGAGAAATTTTGGGATGGGTGACCTCCTGGGAAGTTCTCAGGAAGTGTGTGATTAAGGATAAATCACACTGGAAAGGACTCTTGGTTTGTGGGGAGAGTCGTTCATTCCTGAAAAGCGGTTGGGGTGTTACAGTGGTATCAGAACATGGTCTCTCCTAGTACGGTATGGTTCGGGGATGAATCAGGAAGAAGCTGGTGAGCATGTGACATCTCGACATTGTTGAGAGATGGGAGTGATCGCCGATGCATGGGCACAGACATCTAAAGACTGTATAGGTATGGGACTATTTAGTCGAAGATAGCTTAAAGAAATTAATTCGTACTACCTATACCAACAAATGTATTTACCTTTTCGATGGCTTATCACTTAAGGACTCCAAGGTTAAGCGTCCTTAACTTGGAGAAATTTTGGGATGGGTGACCTCCTGGGAAGTTCTCAGGAAGTGTATGATTAAGGACAAAATACACTGGAAAGGTCTCCTGTTGGTTTGTAGGGAGAGTCGTTCGTTCCTGAAAAGCGGCCGGGGTGTTACAGTGGTATCAAAGCATGGATTCTCCTAGTATAGTATGGTTTGGGGACGAACCAGGCAGAAGCTGGTGGGCATGTGACATCCTGCGCTATTGAGAGCGGGGAGTGATCGTCGATGCATGGGCACAGACAAGGAACGGCTTCTGGAAGGCTTCTAGTGTGAGGGACACATGAATGAACCGAATATATACCAGAATGAGAGAGATCCAAAGACTGTATAGGTATGGGACTATACAGTTGAGGATAGCTTAAAGGAATTAATTATACTACCTATACCAACAAATGCATTTACCTTTTTGGTGGCCCATCACTTAAGGACTCCAAGGTTAAGCGTGCTTAACTTGGAGAAATTCTGGGATGTGTAACCTCCTGGGAAGTTCTCAGGAAGTGTGTGATTAAGGATAAAATACACTAAAAAGGTCTATTGTTGGGATGTAGGGAGAGTCGTTCATTCTTGAAAAGCGGCCAGGGTGTTATAGTGGTATCAGAGCATGGCCTCTCCTAGTACAGTATGGTTCGGGGATGAACCAGGCGGAAACTAGTGGGCATGTAACATCCTGACGTTGTTAAGGGTGGGGAGTGATCGTTGGTGCATGAGCACGGACAAGGAACGGCTCCTGGCAGGCTTCCAGTGGGAGGCACACATGAATGAACCGAATATATACCAGAATGAGAGGGATCCAAAGACTATATAGGTATAGAACTATATAGTCGAGGATAGCTTAAAGAAATTAATATGTACCACCTATGCCAACAAATGTATTTACCTTTTTGATGGCCTATCACTTAAGGACTCCAAGGTTAAGCATGCTTAACTTGGAGAAATTCTGGGATAGGTGACCTCCTGGGAAGTTCTCAGGAAGTGTGTGATTAAGGACAAAGCACACTGGAAAGGTCTCTTGTTGGTTTGTGGGGAGAGTCGTTCATTCTTGAAAAGCGCCCGGGGTGTTACAGTGGTATCAGAGCATATGGCCTTTCCTAGTATGGTATGGTTTGGGGACAAACCAGGCGGAAGTTGGTGGGCATGTGACATCCTGACGTGTTGAGAGCGGGGAATGATCATTGGTGCATGGGCATGGATAAGGAGTGGCTCCTGGGAGGCTTCCAGTTGGAAGGACACATGAATAAATTGAATATATACCAGAATAAGAGGGATCCAAAGACTGTATAGGTATGAGACTATACAATTAAGGATAACTTAAAGGAATTAATTCGTACTACTTATATGAACAAATGCATTTGCCTTTTAAGAGGCCCATCACTTAAGGACTTCAAGGTTAAGCGTGCTTAACTTGGAGAAATTCTAGGATGGGTGACCTCTTGGGAAGTTTCTAGGTAGTGTGTGATTGAGGACAAAGCACACTGGAAAGGTCTCGTGTTAGTTTATGGGGAGAGTCGTTCATTCCTGAAAAACAGTTGAGGTGTTACAAAAGGGATGATCAAATTCCAAGACAATGGTTAGGTGATGTTATTATTAGGTCCCACACACCTTGTAGCAATGCACAATGGGTATCCATGTAGTTTGTGCATGCATATGAACCTAAGGGGTCTATCTGTTTCACCAATTCAGTTGACCATTCCAAGGATCATGTTTTAATCAATAATTCAATACCATATTCTACTTCTATAGGAAGAAGTTAGGGGTGAGGTTAGGATAAACCTATTATTGGGGTTTATTGAGAAGGATGGTGCATTGACCATAAAGGGTGATGGTTCACTCTAAGTTTATTCTCCTTTATTTGAGAGACCTCTTTCCTAACAAGTTTTTAACGACTTTGTGTCTTGGAATGTTAAGGGTGTGGGTAGTAATTCTTTTCATCATCTTATGAAGGATCTAAATGAAATATGTTATTGATGTATTTGTTATTCTTGAACCTTGTATTAGTGAGGCTAGGGCTGATAAGGTGATTAAGAAGCTTGTCTTTGCCAAACATGTTTGTATGGTGGCTCAAGTATTTTCAAGTGGCATATGGGTGCCATGGGATGATGATAATTTTGTGATTGAGGTTTTGGATTTCCATAGTCAATGTATTCATTTAAAAGTTAGTGATGGTAAAGGCAACCATCCTTGGTTGCTTACTTACATGTATGGAAGTCTTAGGGCATGTGTAAGTGTTGAATTATGGGATACATTGTATTCTTTAGGTACTTCCATGGATATTCCTTGGTGCATCATATATGAATCCAATGCATACTCACTTCCTGATGATAACAAAAGGGGTTAAAGATCAACCTATCATATATGAAGAAGTTTGATGATCGCGTGTAGGCTTGTAGTCTCCATGATTTAAGGTTTAAAGGTTCCATTTTTACTTGGAGAGATAGGGGTATTATAAGACACTTAATAGAGGGGTATGTAATAATACATGAAGGTTACATTTTAAGGAGGCTTTTATCACTTGTCTTCCACCTTTAACATCAAACCAGTTTCCTATCCTTTTGAATATTGAGAGTAGGCTTATATAGAGGAGAATGCTAGTTCATTTCATTTTATGTCTAGTTGGCTAGTTGATCCTTCCTTTAGTGCCTCGGTTGAGAATGCTTAGAGTAAATTAGGTGATTGAGGTAGTGCTTTGGTTGAATTTATAGAGAACACAAAGGAGTGGAACTTTTCTTATTTTGGCAACATTTTCCATTGTAAATGTCCCCTTCTTGTAAGGATGAATGAGTTTATTGTAAATAAGCTATCAACCTGAGTAAAGGCCTTAAACAACTATTGAATAAATTATGGTGGAGTATGAGACTATTTTTACCTAAGATGATTTATTTTGGTTTCAGAAAGCTAGAGTTGATAAGGCTAGATTTGAGGATTAGACCATTTGTTTTTTTCACCTTTCTACCATTAAGAGAAGGAACCAAAACATGGTTGAAGCTTTTACAGACGAGAATGAGGTCTTACAAATAGGGCCTAGGATTGTCAAAGATATGACACTGAACTTCTTTGTGGATCTTTCCAAGGTTGATTATTGGATTTTTAAGTGCAAGTTAGGTGGATTTTTCCAAAGCTTAATACAAACGTTTTTATCTATATCCAAGTGATTCCTATAGATTATGAAATCAAAAGCGTAATGTTTTATATGAGTCCACTTAAAGCTCCATGGCTTGATGAGATGCATCCTATATTTTTTAGCCTTAATGGGATATGGTGGGCGGATCAATATGTATGTAGCTTGGTTAAAGACATCTTCATGAATCTATCTAAAGTGGTGAGTATAATTGAAACCCTTTCCCCTGTTAATTTTAAAGATTGATTCTCTGGACCGAATAACCTATTATCGCTCAATCAACTGATGTAACATGGTGTACAAAATAGTAACTAAGGTCATTGGAAAGCGTATGAGGAATTACATAACCAATTTAGTTAGGCCCTTTCAATGCAATTTAGTTCCCGGATGACATAGTTCACATAACATACTTATAGCCCAGAAGATTTTTCACTCAATGCATACTATGAAGGGAAAAAAAGATTGAGTGACGATCAAGGTGGATCTTGAGAAAGCGTATGATCGTATTCAGTAGGAGTTCTTGATTCACACTCTTCACAACCTTGGATTTGATGAGAAGTTTTATCACCTTATTTATTATTGTGTGTTTTGTTGTAGGATACAAGTCTTATTGAATGGCAAAAAGACCTAAGTGTTTGCTCTAGAGAGGGGTGTTCATCAAGGTGGTTCTATTTTGCCATACTTATTTATTTTATGTGTTTTTAGAGGTTGAGTTAACTCATTTCTAGGGAGGTATTGAGACAAAAAAAAGACGGTTTGTATGCATAGGAAAAGGCCATGAGTTTTGCACATTTATTTTTTTTATAAATGTTCTAGTTCTTTTTGAAGAAGCTTCGATGGGTCAATTACAAGTGATGATGAACTATCTTGATAATTTTGTGTGGTGTCAAGGGCAAAGGTAAGTATTAGCAAAATCCGTATATTTGTTTTTAAGAATATGAATAGATCCAAAGTGAGAAAATTAAGCAATATCTCTAGCTTTGTTCTCATGTGTGACTTCGGTAAGTACCTAAGTGTGCCTAATATTCATGGGGGATAAATCAAGGAGAAGTACCAATGCTTGGTAGATATGGTCTAAAAAAGGCTAAGTGTTTGGTGTGCTAATAGCCATTTTCTAAACATGTTACTCCTACTCAGTCCATCCTTGGCGCCCTGCCAACTTACACTATGTAGACCACATTGATCCCAAAACTTGTGTGTAACTATTTGGAGAAAAGCTCACGTGATTTTTTTGTCAATCTTCAGGACAAACAAGAAGCTAAGATACATTGTCTTAGGATTATATTTATAGATCGAAGGCTCAAAGGGACCTTGGGATTCAGAAGAGATGTTTATTTAATCAAGCCCTTGTTATGAAGCTTAATTAGGGTTTGGTAAACCAACCAAAAACATTATGGGTTTGTATTTCGAGGGGTGAGTATAATTATGGGCATAAAGTGTTACCAGTGGTAAGAAGGAAGACTAGTGTCTCAAATTTGTGGATATGCATATGTAGAACCTGGGATGACATTCTTGGTGGAATTGGTTGGGTATTAGGGGATAGTTAGATAGTTAAGTTTTGGAAGCACCGTTGGCTCTATTTAGGTGTGATTCTATTGGAGGAAACTTTACTTCTTGTGCTTGAAGAGTTGGTCAAGGAGTTGATGTATAAGCTAGTAAATGAAATTAAGGTGAGTAATCTATTTCTAATACATAATGATGTAGATGGCCCATAGGAACAATAACTAGATGTGTTTTTCAATACTTCATTTCCTAACTGAAAAGTTCAGTGAGTATGGATTTATGTAACATAAGTCAGGAAGCCTTTGAAAAGTTCAAAGAATTCTTAATGAAGTGAAAAACCAAATTGACAAGGTAATTAAAACTTTTGATGAGATCAAGATAGAAAATAATTTGAGTCAGTTTGATAACTATCTAAAGAGTGAGAGATTACCTCTTAACTCATTCCTCATGGAATGTCATAATAGTATATCCATGGGGAGAAACAAAACTTTGTTGGACATAGTTCGATTATTGATTACTATCAAACATCCCAAATGTAGCGCCCTTAATTCGGTAAATGTTATTAAAGATATTATTATATAGATATTAAAAGTGAGGGTAAATTTTTCATAGTTTAAACAATTGCTGGACAAAGAACACTATAATTAAAACTTTAACAATTAACCTCAGACTTTTAAAGACCTATCGCATATATGACAATATGAAAAGGTATGTAGTTTAAACAAACGTTTACTTAAGACAATCAAAGTCATGATCACCATACAAGTGTTTGCGGAGAATGCAAGTTAATTCAAGAGCAAGAGTGGATATGAGAAATGATCCACGTAAGCGCAAGGTGATTTCCAAAACTTGATAAAAACATATACATTCATCTATACAAACATTCCATAATTGGGAGTATATGCATTTAATTAAAGAAGCATGTCAAAGAAGCATTTTATAAGCTATTATGGATAAAAGATTAAAGTACAAGCATAGGGACCCAAGGAGTATAAACCCATGGTAAGAAAAGTTCATTTTTAGTCTTAGAAATGGTAAGACATGTCATAAATATCACCTATTAGTCCTAAAATAAAAATCATAAAAAGTTAGGTTCAAACCCCTCTTAAATTTGAGTTTTATAATATAGTGGATCCGGTGTTTTACGCCTAATAAGAGTTAGGAAGCTCCAATTGAGGTGAGACCAATTTTCACACCTTCCTAACACATTTATCTACAAGTTTCATGAAGAAATTGGAGGCCAAAAATGTCATTAAAATACCCAAAAAAGCCAAAAACAAGGGAAAAGCAGTAGTTGGAAAAATCCTGATAGTGGTCATTCCACTGGCCGTGGTTGGCACTATATTGACCATAAAAATTACAATTTTTCCATGTTTTAAGGCAGCACCAACCACCGGCCGTGGTTGGCTCTTCTGTAGGCACCATTCTGTAGCTTTTTGGCCCTTAAGTTTTTGCCAACTTTGGGACCCCTTCTCACTAGGCTATTCAACTCCAATTTGCATGAAATTTTATACACAACTTACCTACCCTAATATCAATTATGTGGTCAAGTTTTAAGCCCAAATTCCATCCAAATCAAAATCTTAAGCTATAGGGTAGTTTTATGCATATTTTGGGCATTTTACATGACATACCAAAATACAATTGGCTAAGTTTTGGTATAAACTCTCTATGGACCTGTATTCACATATGTAAATATGACTTGCTCCAACAAGTCTCATCCAATAACTAATTTTCTAGATCAAGATATGCTCAAGTGGAAATTCGTGCCCTTTTTTAGCTAAACCAAGGATGTCAAATTGCAAACTAAGCCTATTTGGCCACAACCAACCATGCACACAAGTTTTATACATATATTATGAGTTGTAGGTACCCTCTTCATGAGGTATTGATCATCCGATGGGAATATGGCCTATCCACTTCCCATTACACATACATTTTAATATTCCACATGCTTATAAATCATGCATCATCATAGGTTACGATCCATAGATAACATCATTCATCAATGTTGAGGTCATAACCAAAAATTATCCTTCAAACCACAAGGCCTAATTTGCACACATGACCCACCAACAATATGCATCCATAATCATTCATTATTCATATATAAAATAAGCATTCACAAATATCATATACATTACAAAATGATTGCCGACCAAGACATTCCTATACAACTATTTTACCTTCTCCACCAAAACATTTAGTTCCCAAAACAAGATACATCTCACCCCATGCATATCGTGCATCACAATGCTAAAAAGAGACAACATGGGAGAGTGAGTTATACATTCCAAGTGGTGAATATGAATACATTTGTGATTATATGTATATGCATACAACAACAAGTATACTTTACATCAACAACATCAGTTATCATTATGGTTACATACACATACACATCATTGCCCCTTATCATTTTGGGCTAACACAACAAAATCACATACACGAAGTCTTTTCTTTGTATTCATATTTTATTTGTTGTCTTTGGGTTGTCTTTCACCTATTTTAACCATCATCACAACTCATCCTCTTTTGGAATATCTCCATACTATATGCAAATGCTCTTAGGCTAATGCATATGCACAACAGAGTTAATATCAATCGCGAATCCGACTGTGAGAATATAAAACACCAATTTGTGGGTTCAAGCATAGATATATAATCATGCCCCTATTGCAGTAGTAAAATGTGTACACTTATCTCATTGTTTGCATGCATAACATTATATTTTACTAGTACCAAACCGCATTGCCCATATTGCAACACCGCTTATTTTCACCATGACTGCGGTAAATAACATAAACAACATATGGTGTTGTGGGCCAACCATGAATCATACCATGGCAGCTGTGATCCACAGGACCACCGGGGACACCTGCTCCTCAAAGAGCCACCCTCTCAGGGTCAACCACATGCAGCTCCCCGTAGCTAAGCATGGGCAGCTTCGTGACTCCACCACTGAGCCACTAGGGTAAAAATAATAATGCCCGTGCACGGAGCCGCCCTCCCACTGGGCCAACCAGAGGAACCCCTAACATTCCCTTACCAGCAGCTATATGATATGTCATGGATGTAATGCAAATGCAAAACATATACATTCTCACACTATGCATCCTATCATGACACTCATCAGCATCACCACACAATTCTTAGTGAATTTTTATCTCATTGACTATTGCCATTGTTTCACATTTTAGTGTGGCATTCACAACATTTCACCAATGTAATTTAATTCACACATACAAGTTCATACTTGTATCAACCACAATGACACTAACAATCATCAATAATAACAATCATCAATTGTTCAAAGGTATGCTCACCAACAACATTCACTTTTATTCATCATCAATACTCAACAATCAATATTTATGGTGAATACACATATATTTTCAATGACTTAGGGCACCACAATTGTCTTAACATCTCATGATAATTATCAATCACCACAAAGCATACCACCAATATTCCAAATGCATAACATACATTTGCCAAACACATAACATTGCAATTCTACAATACAACAAAGGCAAGGAAAACATATGCAATATCATATACAACAATCAACCAATATTTAACTCATGCATTTAGAATATAAACTCCTCTCCTACCTCAAGAGAAGAAATCTAAACAATTCAACAACCCCTCCTCATCGTTTGGAATAGGGTCTACATCAATACACATATATATACATACATTTAATCAATAAGTCATCTCAAGGCATCATCAAAATTATAAATAATTGTTAACATATCATAAAGCTTAACAATAAGTCCTAGACATGTCGAAATACCAATTCATACAATTGTGTTAGGTTTTGGGAATTCCTTTCCCAAAACCAAGAATTTTTAAGTCTTAAAGGGTTAGCCATACCCAACAACAACAATATCACACCCATCATCTACAATGCATCCAACATTATATAAATCATCCAAATGTCATCATTGCCACCTAAGGTTCAACATAAACCATTTTAGCCTCTTTTAAACCAACATCAATCAATAAGTCCAAATAAGACTTATTATGGTCTTAGACCTCATCAAACCATAATTTTATTTCATTAATCCATCACAACCACCATGGTTTTGGTGTTCACATTCATTTCTATACATCTGATGGCAACACTCATCCATGAGTTCCATCATCAATGGTCACCTACCATTACTAATGTCATTTCTCACCATAATAATAACACCACACCTAGGTATCATACATTCACACTAAAAAAAATTAATTCTCTTAACCACAATAAATATATATTTTTCTAAATTTTTGGATTAAGGTTCTTCAAAATTCAATAACCACCATTTTCATATTCTCATGGTTCCTTAACCCATCAACAACAATAATCAATACCAATCATCCTAAACTCCATTTCTATACACAAAAGTCATTCTCATGGCAATTAAATCATCAATTTCTCAAACTTCACCAAAATCCCCAAACTACCAATTCTAGGGTTTTCATAAAAATCCTACAACAACCAATTTTAACTATTTTCTTGCACCATTTCAAGCATAACATCACCATCATTTTTGTGTACCACATACCAAGCCTCAAAAATCAATTTTCTCAAGTCACCTAGCTTAGGGTTTATGATGCATTTTCTTTATAACAATACCTAATCTTCCATTATAATGCTTTAATAACCTTAAAACCACCAAGAAAATCCATTAAACACTAAAAATACTTACCTCTTCACTAAGCCCCAATAGAAAACAAAATTTAGAGGGAAGAAGAGAAAGATGACTAAAGCTTAGTGATAAGTCTTGAAAAGACTTAATAATTTTATCTTTAATTTAACTTAATTCATTAAGTATTATTGAGTTTAGCATCGTTTAAGTAATGTTTTGTCATTCTTTAGGTTTTACTTATTTAACTAAAATATGAAGTAAATTATGCAAGAAAATGGATAAAAAGATAAACACATAAGGAAGGAAGCTTATTGAGAAATCCAGTAACTTAGCACATATACATTACAAAGCCAGCGTACATACGCTAGGCATTTGTTTATTTGTGTTTGACAGGATCTAAGTCCAGGAGTTCAGCGTAAGTATGCCTAACTTAGTGTATCATACACCCATCTTAATATCATCATCTAGTGAGCTAACATACATATGTTGGAATGGAGCGTACCAACGCATGAAGAATGAAGATCACAGTGCCAAAGGCAGAAGCCTAGCGTACATACGTTGGTCCCCTAGCGTACATACGCCTAGAAACAACCAAAACCATCAGACTAGTGGCCCAGCGTGCATACACTGGGTAGGCGGGCGTACATACACCGAGAAACAGAATCTAATTTACCAAGTCAGTAGGCCAGTGTACATACGCTGGACCCTAGCATACATATGCGCAGATTAAGTTAATATAAGGCACACAATTCCCACTCATATAGAATCCCAGCGTACATATGTTGATATGTGGGCGTCTCTACGTGCAGCTAGGAGGGAAACCAGAAATAGTTCTTTATTCAGTTATGTAATTTCTAATTATTTGCTTGTAAGCCTCTTTGGGGCAACTGCGTGATTTAGCCTTATTTGATAGTTAGTTCAAGGCATAAAACTATATATAGGTAATTTCCTTGTAACTTAACATAGAAGCAATAACACTACTCTCATTTTCTGATTTTCAATCTCTCTCTTCCATGGCTCTCTGCATTCATTCTTCTGCTGATTCCACTTCCATGGGTTGCTAAACCCCTAAGGTTGGGATTGCTGAAGCTTCAATGGAGTCTTGAATATGCATTGAGGAAATCATCTTCTGAAGCATGAGGAGAACAAGCTAAGAAGTGCATCTACACTGCTGAATTGACAAATCCAGACCTAATTGAAGCATCTCACCAATGAGGAATCATGGTTCAAAGCTTAGGTAACTTCTGGCTTCCTAGCTAATTTAGGCCTAGTAATTAGGTGAATAGCTAGGGTTCAATCCCTAATTTCACATTAGATTTCTCTGTCCCTGAACACCTAAGGGATTAGAGTTTAATGCTTAGGAATTAGTATTAATCACCTAAGAAATTAGGGATTAACCATCTGTGAAGTTGTCATCTTGAGTCTGAAGCTTGATTGAATCTCAATTGCATGTTTCTTGATTAAATTGTGAGCTGAAGTAATCCTAACCTATCTTTCATTAATTACACTTTATCTTTTCATATTGTTTTTGAAATTACAAAATCATAGAAATTCTAGAAAAGCATAAACAGAATGAATCTTATCCTATTTTGTTCTGGTTCAGCTTGTACTAGTCCTAGGTTGTGGTAATTACCTCAATCCCTATGGGACGATCAAATATATTAGAAATTTAACGATTGGTGCGCTTGCCAAAAGCAAATAATCCTCTAAGATTATGCATCAAGTTAATGGCGCCGTTGTCGAGGATTATTGAGTAATATCAACAATCCTTGGACCGGTACTAGACTGAACCCTTTAGTTCTGTTTTTACATATAGTAGTAGTTTAATTTTCATTTTAGTATTGCAGTAGTTTGAGTTTAGAAGTAGTAGTGGCCTTGAAATTGTCTGTGTCTAATATTTGGTGTATGTAGTCAAGGAATAGAGGAGAGTCATCCTTCTCTGATCCTGATATTGATTTGTTGGAGCGTAGACTTAAAAGAGAAAAAGCAAAAAGAACAACAAGAAATGGAACAAAGGAGAGTTACACTAGGTGACTACTCCAACCCTACTGAAGAAGGATTGTAATCTAGCATCCTTCGGCCTCCAATTGCAGCCAATAATTTTGAACTTAAACCAACCTTGCTATAATTGGTTAGAAATGATCAATTCAGAAGAAGTGAGGTTGAGGATCCAACCTTGCATCTAGCAACCTTCCTCTAAATTTGTGATACAGCTAAGATGAATGGTTTCCCTGAAGAGGCAATAAGATTAAGATTATTTCCTTTTTCTATAAAGGATCATGCTAAAGCCTGGTTGTAGAGCCAACTAAGAGGCAGCATATCTACTTGGGAGGATTTACAAAGAAAATTTCTGATTAAATATTTCCCTCCTTCTACGTATGCCAAGTTGCACACAAAAATCACTTGTTTCTGATAGATAGAGGGTGAATCTTTGATGGAAGCATGGGATAGGTACAAAGAGAGTTTGAGGAAATGTCCTCATCATCAAATCCCTGATGTGCAACAAGTTACCATATTTTATAATGGAGTAAGGCCAGTTACTAGGGTCTTGATTGATGCCTCAGCTGGAGGTTCACTGACTACTAAAACTGTAGAAGAGGCCATAGAGCTGATTAATGTTATGGCTTCTAATGAATGTTTAGTTAGTGAAAGGAGTCAAATCCCAAAGAGAGGGATACTAGAATTAGAAGCACAAGATGCTTATTTGGCACAAAGTAAGTTGATGACTCAGGCTTTAGAGAAATTCAGTGTACAAATTTCAGAACTCCAAAAGCCTAGTCAAGTGTGTATGATGAGTTGTGATTTTTATGGTGGAGACCATGAAAATGGCATGTGTGATCCAAATGTGCCTGCTGAACAAGTTAATTATATGGGGCAATAATTCCAAAGGAATTATCCCTCTAATTCCTTTAATCCTAATTATAGAAACCACCCTAATTTTTCATGGCAGAAGGGTCCACATTTGAACCAAAACATACCACAAAATCAGACCATAAATAGATCACAACAACCACATCCCCCTTCCCTTAAAGAAAAGTTTGAACTTGAGAATGTTCTATCTTAGTTCATCCAGGTCACTCAGGCCAGTTTTAAAAATCAAGAAGCGTCCATCCAGAATCTAGAAAACTAGGTTAGACAACTATCAAAACAGTTAGCTGAGAGACAATCAGGTAATTTCCCTAGAGATACTGAGGTAAATCCTAGGGAACATTGTAAAGCAATAACCACAAGGAGTGGGAAGACTTTGGTTCTCCCTACTCCAAGTCATGAAAATACTACAGAAAAAGAAAAAGAGCAGAAAAGTGAGCAAGTTAATGATAAAACTGAAAACAAAGTGGAAATAGAAAAAGAGAAAGAAAATCAAGTTCATCAAAAGAAAAAGAAAAGGAATAATTTGATTTTGGAGGAAGCTGTCAAGCTAACTCCTGAAAAATTAAAGAATGCTTCATTCCCACATAGATTTAAGAAGCAGTTAGAGGAGCAAAAGTTTGCTAAGTTCTTAGATGTGTTCAAAAAGCTTCACATAAATATTCCCTTTACTGAGGCATTACAAGAGATGCCTTCATATGCAAAATTTTTGAAAGAACTTTTGTCTAAGAAGAGGAAGCTTAAGGGAGATGAAATGATTGCCCTCACCTAAGAGTGTAGTGCAATTATTCAGAAGAAACTCCCTCAAAAGCTAGAAGATCCTGGATCTTTTATAATACCTTGTGCAATAGGGGATGTTCATGTCGAAAGTTCTCTATGTGATCTAGGGGCTAGCGTTAACCTTATGCCTCTGTCCTTGATGAGAAAACTAGGAATTAATGACCTACAACCAACTCGCATGTCTTTGCAGTTGGCTGATAGGTCTATCAAATATCCTCGTGGGATGCTGGAGGATTTGTTGGTAAAGGTAGATAAGTTTATCTTTCTAGCAGATTTTATAGTTCTGGATATGGAGGCTGATAAAGAGATTCCCCTAATCTTAGGGAGACCCTTCTTAGCTACTGGGAGAGCTTTAACTGATGTATAGAAGGGAGAACTCATGCTGAGAGTTCAGGAGGAGCAAGTAACTTTTAATGTTTTCAATGCTATGAAACATCCAGCTGAAAAGATGGATTATTTTATGCTTGAAGAAATTAAAAGCTATAAGACTCCTATGTTGTTAAAGGCTGAAGAAGAGGCTTTACAAGCCTTTTTAGAGGATTATTTTGACTCCGAGGCTGAGGAGTTAGATGACTCACAAACTAAGCTGCTGAACCTACTAGAAGCATGTGAAGTAGGGGAAGTAGAAGTTGAAATAAAAGAAAACTTAAATAATGCTATAATTGAGAAGGGTAAGGAGGTGTTTGAAGAAAAACATGATTTAAAACCCTTGCCTTCTCATCTAAGATATGTTTTCTTAGGAAATAATGAGTCACATCCAGTAATCATTAATGCTGAGTTAGATGATGATGATGTAGAAAAACTGATAAGGGTTTTAAGAAAACATGAATCTGTCATTGGTTGGAATATTTTTGATTTAAAGGGGATTAGTCCATCATTTTGTATGCATAAAATTCTGATGGAGGATGACTATTCTCCAGTTGTTCAGCCACAAAGAAGGTTAAACCCCATAGCGAAAGAAGTTGTAAGGAAAGAAATGGTTAAACTCCTTGATGCAGGGATTATCTATCCTATATTGGAAAACGCTTGGATCAGTCCAGTCCAAGTGGTGCCTAAGAAAAGAGGGATGACCACTGTTAAAAATGAAAAGGTGAAGTCATTATCACTAGACCAACTACAGGTTGGAGGATATGCATAGACTATAGAAGGCTAAATGACTCTACTAGAAAAGACCACTTTCCTTTACCTTTTGTAGATCAAATGCTTGAGAGGCTGTCAGGACATAAGTATTATTACTTCCTTGATGGATATTCTGGATATAAGCAAATTGTGGTTGATCCAAAAGATCAAGAGAAGACAGCCTTCACCTGTCCATATGGAATCTTTACATACAGGCGCATGCCATTTGGTTTGTGCAATGCACCAACAACCTTTCAAATGTATATGCTGGCAATTTTTGGGGACATGGTAGAGAAGTTCATTGAGGTCTTCATGGATGACATCTCTGTGTTTGGAAATAGCTTTGATATATACCTCAGCAACCTATCTAAGGTGCTGGTGAGATGTCAAGAGACTAATCTTGTCCTCAACTGGGAAAATTACCATTTTATGGTTAAAGGAGGGATAGTCCTTGGCCACAAAATCTCTACTAAGGGCATCTAAGTAGATAAAGCCAAGATTGATAACATTGAAAAGCTTCCTCCTCCAATCAATGTGAAAGGAGTGAGGCGTTTCTTAGGATATGTTGGCTTCTATAGGAGATTTATAAAAGATTTTTCAAAAATAGCAAAGCCTTTGACTGATTTACTTGTGAAAGATCATGCTTTTGTTTTTGATGAAAAGTGTGTCAAGGCTTTTGAAAATCTGAAACAAAGATTAATTACAGCTCCAATCCTTGCAACACCTGATTGGTCTTTACCATTTGAACTCATGTCTGATGCAAGTGATTTTGCTATAGGAGCTGTACTAGGACAGAAAAAAGAAAAATTAATACATGTTATTTATTATGCTAGCAAGGTGCTGAACGAGAATCAAATAAACTACACCACTACTGAAAAAGAAATTCTTGCTATGGTGTATACATTTGATAAATTCAGAGCTTACTTGATTGGTGCTAAGGTCATTGTATATACAGATTATTCAGCAATCAAATACTTGCTAGCGAAAAAAGAATCAAAGCCAAGATTGATTAAGTGGGTTCTATTACTCCAAGAGTTTGATTTGGAAATAAGAGTTAAAAAAGGAGTAGAGAACTCAGTGGCTGATCAACTCTCTCATCTGGAAGATGAATCAGACTCCATCTTGATAAAAGAGGAATTCCCAGATGAGAGGCTGATGGCAATTACCACAGGGCCATGGTATGCTGATATGGCCAACTTTAAAAGTGCCTTTGTGGTACCAGCAGGATGGACATCCCAAATGAAGAAAAAATTCTTCCATGACAGTAAAAATTTTCTATGGGATGATCCATTTCTGTATAAGATAGAAGTAGATGGAATTATCAGGAGATGTATGCCTGAATCAGAGCAAGAAAGACTCTTGTGGCACTTTCATGATTCCTATTATAGAGGACACCATGGTGCCTCTAGAACAGCAGTATAAGTGTTGCAGTGTGGCTTTTATTGGCCGACAATTTTTTAGGATGCTAGAGTATATATGCAAAGGTGTGATAAGTGCTAAAGAAGTGGAGGCCTCTCTGCTAAAGCTGGCATGCCTTTGACAAATATTTTAGTTGTGGAGTTATTTGATGTTTGGGGCATTGACTTCATGGGACCATTCCCAAAGTCATTCTCCAATGAATATATCCTTGTTGCTGTAGATTATGTCTCCAAGTGGGTGGAGGCAATCCCCACCAAAACCAATGATGCACATATGGTGCTGAGATTTATAAAGAAGAACATTTTCTCTAGATTTGGAGTCCCTAGAGTCCTTATTAGTGATGGAGGGTCACATTTCTGTAACAAAATCATGGAAAAAGCCCTGAGACATTATGAGGTACTCCATAAGGTATCCACTCCATACCATCCACAAACTTATGGACAAGTTGAGCTTTCTAATAGAGAAATCAAGAGAATACTAGAGAAGGTGGTAGGGAAATCTAGGAAGGACTGGTCTGTGAGATTAGATAATGCATTATGCGCCTATAGGACAACATTTAAGACTCCAATTGGCATGTCACCTTATCAGTTGGTGTATGGTAAGGCTTGCCATCTTCCTGTAGAGTTAGACCATAAGGCATGGTGGGCCACAAAGCTGTTAAACATAGAATTTGACAAATCTCAAGAGGAGAGATTCCTGAAACTCCATGAACTTGAGAAGTTCAGACTCAATGCTTATCAGAGTGCCTCAATCTATAAAGAGAAAACTAAGAGGTCGCATGATAAGTGGATAAATAGAAAGGAGTTTCAGAAGGATGACATGGTCTTATTATTTAATTCTAGGCTGAGACTCTTTCTAAGAAAACTAATATCAAAATGGTCTGGGCCTTTTATTGTGAATGAGGTTTTCCCTCATGGTGCAATTGAGGTAAAAGAACCAGACACTGGTAGAACTTTCAAGGTTAATGGCCAGAGACTTAAGCTCTACTATAGAGAAGAGTTTGATAGGTAGAAATCTTCCATGTTTTTATAGGCATCTTCTTAGATGTCAAACGTCAAGCTAGTGACGTTAAAGAAGCGTTTGAGGGAGGCAACCCAACATTTTATTACTATATTTTGTTTGTATGTTTTAAAGCAAAAAAAATTAAATAGGGAGAAAGAAGAAAAGACTAAAAAAGCTTAAAAAATGTTTGAATAAGGTTTGAGCGTACATACATTGTATTTCAGCGTACATACGCCAATCAGTAAAAGAATAAGAGTTTGGGACCAGATTGTGAGCGTACATACACTCACTCTCAGTGTATCTACGCATGGGTCCAGAAGGCAAAATAAGTGTGAGCGTACATACGCCCAGCTGGGGCGTAGCTAGCGCAAGAGCCAATTTTGGAAAATAATAAGGCTGAAAGCTGGCGTACATACGCCAGGACCCCAGCGTACCTATGTGTGGTGAGTCTGTTGCTTCAATAATGGAAATAAATCCAGCGTATATACGCTGATGCTCAGCGTTCCTACGCTGCGGTTCTATAACTAAGTAATAAAAAGACTTGTTAAAACAGGGAGTGGGCGTACATACGCCCAGGGTCAGCGTACATACGCGCGATCCAAGCTTTGCCATCTGTTGAAAACTAGAAAGTGGGCGTACATACGCCCAGGGTCAGCGTACATACGTGTGACCCAGGTTTAGCCAATTGATGCAACCAGAATGTAAGCATATATACACTAGGAGCCGGGTGTATATACGTGTGGTTCTACAGTATAAATACCAACCCCAGCATACAAACCCTAACTTCACCCCCATTTATGTTAAAAGCTCTGGTTCTTGAAGGAAAAGGCACAATCTTTGGATTCCATTGAAAGGTAACATCTTTTCCCTCCTTAATTTCAGTTACTGGCTTGAATCATTGCATCCCATCATTTTAATTTCGAAATTATTTCATCCATTATGTCTATTCATCTCACATTTTCATTTTCTTTTGTTACGTTTTCCTTTATATTTTTAACCATTTAGGCTCTATAAATACCACCCGTACCATCCATAATAACCACAAGACCACAAAGATTCATTAAGAAAACTGAGAGGATTGTTGAAATGGAGAGTGTGAGGAAAACCCAAAAAGAGAAGGGAAAGGGGGTGGCTACTTCAAGCACTCCTGTTTCTCCACCACCCAAAAAGAGTAAAAGAAACAAAGGAGAAAAGAGGTCCAAAAGAACTGAGGATTTTGATTGGCTTAGATTTAAGGATCTCAAGGCTGCCTAGGAATATGAAGGAAAATTTAAAAATAGAGGAGTGATAAGGGCTTTGGTCCTTGATGATGAGGAGTGTTCTGGTCTTGATGTAAAGGTTGTCATGTTTGCAAGAGGATGGCAGTACTTCAATGAAAATTTAGGCAATGGATATCAAGAACTCACCAGGGAGTTCTATGCTAATTTAAGGAGTAATTCTGATGAGGATGAGGTGCCTTTTTCCTCTTACTTGAGAGGAGTCACTATTCTTCTCTCTGGCAGCATATTGAACAAGTTTTTGAAAATACCCATGTTAGATGATGATTACTGTCAATACACTTGGCTAGTGAATGTCTTCCATAGGGCTGAAAATGAAAACCTTAGGCAAGAAATACTGGAGAAATGTTGTGAACAGGGGGCTGCATATGAAACCAAGGTGAGTGGTGCACCAAAATGTGTCAAGAAAAGCTGTCTAAATTATTTTCCCCTCTTATGGTGCCATTACATTCTCTCATCTCTACAACCTGTAGCTCATGCTACTAAGGTTGTCATTAAAAGGTTGGTGTTGATTTATTGTTTGATGAAAGGCTTCTATGTTAATTTGGGAGATTTAATATTAGTTGAGATGGTAAAAGCCAATGAAAAAAATCTTCAACTGCCATATTGCTCCATTGTCACTTTGCTGGCCAAAAAGAATCATGTTAGGTTAAACAATGAAGAACTGACAAAGGTGAAGCCTGAAAGAATTATGGATAAGTTATGGGTGATAGACCACATTGACCATTTTGTGCCTCAAGAGCCAAGGCGTCCCAAACAAACCAAACCATCATCTTCTGCACCGCCACCCCCAACAGGTCTAGGTACTTCTTTTGATTTTTTATGATAATGCAAGAACTCTAGGTCATGAAAATGATGTAGCTAGGAACCTATGATCTGGTCCTGAACCATGATCTCATGTTGAGAAAGATTGCCACTGCACTAAATATGGACCATACTGAAGAAATAGGAGTTCCAACTGACAGGGACTTATGGTTGGCCTCCATTGGGTTCACCATTCCCCCTGAAGACACACCATAGGCAACTGAATTTCTACCCCACCCTGAGCAAGACAATGATGAGCCTATGGATGAGGTTGCTGAAGAGGAAGATGAAGAAGCGGAGGACTGATAATTTAATTTGCTTTCACTTATGCTATTTTACTTTTGTGTTGTAATAACTTTATTGTAGTATCTTTTCTTGAATAATGTATTTCCTTTTTAGTTGTAATGAAATCATATTTCCCTGTTAATTTTTCAATGTTATTTCTTTTCTACTTTGTATTGTTCAATTTTTGCAACCATCGCTCACCAAATCTTTGCCATATAGGTAAAAAGGGAAGTAATCTACCCCTTAATCTCCTTAATTTGTAAAGGGTGTTAATTGTGCTTAATTTAGAATCCATCTTAATTATTTAAATCTTGCTAATTCTCAGGCATCAACTGGATAAATTAATTGATTTGCATTGCTTGATTCATGATCCCTGTCCATAACTGTTTCCATCCTTAATTATTTGTATATTCACCATGCTAGTTAGCAATCTAAATTTGTAATCTCGCATTAAGTTTGGGGACATGATTGGCTGATTACCTGTAATTTATGAGCTTTTGAGCCTTTATTATTTCTTTTCTAAGTGTGTATGCATTCTTGCTTAGTGAGACAAAATTTGCTTTAGTGCTTGCTAATGATTATATGTTTGCCAATTAGAAATGATGAAGGCCTTCTTTAGAAATTAGCCAGGCCAAATTTAGCCATCCTAATTACTATTAATTACCCTTTGACCTAATAATCATGTTTGAGCCTGAGACCCTTTCATTCTGAGTATATACCTAACTTTACAAGCCTATTTATCTGAGAAAAAACCAAGTGAATTATCCCTAGATGTACCACTGATGGATTATTGAGTCTTAACTTATTGCTAGGGACTAACAAGTTTTAAGTTCGGGGATGAAGAGTGTGCCTAATAGCAATTAAAGAACATACTCTGACCCTAATTATTGATGGGAATTTTGAGAAATGAAAGGAAGAAAAGTAGAAGCAAAAGAAAAGTGAAAAATCAGCAAAGCAATTCTTATATACAAAAAAAATGGTATTTAAAAAAAAGGTTGATTAAGAAAGAAAGAGTCCAAAGGACTGAAAGAGAAGAAGGTGCAAAGCACCACAATTAGTTGAGTTATCATTCATCTAAGGAAAATAAAAGCAAAAGGGCTGGTTAGTAGAAGCATTTAAGTTAAGATTAAGGCAAGGCATTAGTGGGCACATCTTTTAACCCAACACTGACCAGAAAAACAAAAATGGAGCCTGTAGCCTAACCCCATTACAAGCTTAAAAAGCTCTTACTTATCCAATTGTGCTAGCATATGTCATGATGTTTAGAACTGTTGCAAGCCTATGTTGATTTGACAATTATACAGGTGATGAGTGCATGTAATTGACCTTATACATTAAGAAAAGAGTGAAACACTGATCCATGTGAGGAAAGCATCACCAACTTGTTCCCAAAGGAAGTGTGAGTAATTATATTTTCAGAAGTTGCAGAAAGAAAGCATGAATGGTATTCAATAATTATGACATGAATTAAGTTAAAAGAAGGTTGATTGTCTTGAGTAAGTGTAATTGATTTAATTAATCTGAGTCCTTGTTTGAGGACAAGTAAGCTTTAAGTTTGGGGATGTGATAAGTCTTGAAAAGACTTAATAATTTTATCTTTAGTTTAACTTAATTCATTAAGTATTGTTGAGTTTAACATCGTTTAAGTAATGCTTTGTCATTCTTTAGGTTTTACTTATTTAACTAAAATATGAAGTAAATTATGCAGGAAAATGGATAAAAAGATAAACACATAAGGAAGGAAGCTTATTGAGAAATCCAGTAACCCAGCGTATATACATTACAAAGCCAGCGTACATACACTAGGCATTTGTTTGTTTGTGTTTGACAGGATCCAAGTCCAGGAGTTCAGCGTATGTACGCCTAACTCAGCATATCATACGTAGGGATGGCAAAACGGGCTGGCCCGCCGGGCCCTGGCCCGCCCCGCCAAAGCCCGCCAAAAAGCGGGCCGGGCTGGTCCGCCCCGCCAAGTTAAACGGGCCAAAATTCAGGGCCCGCCCCGCCTAAGGCGGGCTGGCGGGCCGGCCCGCCAAAGTTAAAATTGTAATTTTTTAAAAAAATGTGTCAAATTAAGATTAAAAAATTAAAAAAATAATTTTTTTAAAAAATTAAATAAAATATTATTAAAAGAAATGTATAAATAGTAAGAGATGTTACTTTTTTTTAAAATTTTAGAAAATCAAAGTATATATTTTAATAAAATAAAGTATAAATTAGTAATATTTATATTTTTTTCTTTTGGCGGGGGCCCGTCGGGCCAGCCCGCCCCGCCAAGGTTTTGGCGGGCCAATTTGGCGGGCCAGGCGGGGCAGGCCTTGGCAGGAGGCGGGCTAAAAATTCTTGTCCGCCCCCCCAAATTTGGCGGGCCAGCCCGTTGGGCCTGGTCCATTTTGCCATCCCTAATCATACGTCTATTCCCATACCATCATCCAGTGAGCCAACATACATACGCTGGAATGGAGCGTACCAACGCATGAAGAAAGAAGATCACAGTGCCAAAGACAGAAGGCTAGCGTACATACGCCCAGAAACAGAACCAAAACCATCAGACTAGTGGCCCAGCGTACATACGCTGGGTAGGCGGGCGTACTTACACCCAGAAACAGAATCTAATTTACCAAGTCAGTAGGCCAGTGTACATACGCTAGACCCTAGCGTACATATGCGCAGATCAAGTTAATATAAGGCACACAGTTCCCACTTATATAGAATCCCAGCGTACATACGCTGGTATATGGGTGTTTCTAGGCGCAGCTAGGAGGGAAACCAGAAACAGTTATTTATTCAGTTATGTAATTTCTAATTATTTGCTTGTAAGCCCCTCTGAGGCAACTACGTGATTTAGCCTTATTTGATAGTTAGTTCAAGACATAAAACTATATATAGGTAATTTCCTTGTAACTTAACATAGAAGCAATAACACTACTCTCATTTTCTGATTTTCAATCTCTCTCTAAACCTTTTCTCTCACTAAACTCTCTCTTCCATGGCTCTCTGTATTCCTTCTTCAGCTGATTCCACTTCCATGGGTTGCTAAACCCCTAGGGTTGGGATTGTTGAAGCTTCCAATGGAGTCTTGAATGTGCATTGAGGAAATCATCTTCTGAAGCATGAGGAGAACAAGCTGAGAAGTGGATCTACACTACTGGATTGACAAATCTAGACCTAATTAAACTATCTCACCAATGAGGAATCATGGTTGAAAGCTTAGGTAACTTCTGGCTTTCTAGCTAATTCAGGCCTAGTAATTAGGTGAATAGCTAGGGTTCAATCCCCAATTTGGCATTAGATTTCTCTTTCACTGAACACCTAAGGGATTAGAGTTTAATGCTTAGGAATTAGTGTTAATCACCTAAGGAATTAGGGATTAACCATCTGTGATGTTGTCCTCTTGAGTCTAAAGCTTGATTGAACCTCAATTGCATGTTTCTTGATAAAATTGTGAGCTGAAGTAATCCTAACCTATCTTTCATTAATTACACTTCATCTTTTCATAATGTTTCTGAAATTACAAAAACATAGAAATTCTAGAAAAGCATAAACAGAATGAATCTTATCCCATTTTGTTCTGGTTCATCTTGTACTAGTCCTAGGTTGTGGTAATTACCTTAATCCCTGTGGGACGATCAAATATATTACAAATTTAACGATTGGTGCGCTTGCCAAAAGAATATAATCCTCTGAGATTATGCATCACTTAGCTCCAATTTCCAATATATGCCTCGTGAATCCTTAAAAATCAATTAACTTTGAATGAATAAGGTTATGGAGAGTGGGTACACGGTTTTTGCAAGGAGAAAGGAAGAGAAAGAAGAAGAAAATGAAGTGAGATGGTGAGGAAGAGAGGCTACTGAAATTGAGAAAAAGATAGGGATTTTAGTGAAATTGGGTATTACCCAATGGTTAAAAGGATGCACCTTTTTGCTTTTACCAATGGTCAACAATTCCCTTTATCTAATGGACAAAAGTGAGTAAAGAGGTGTGGGAAAATGGGGCACGGTGATGAGAAGAGAAGAAATGAGATTTTACATTTTCTTTTAATTCATTATCGCTCGTATTTTCGCTATTTATTAACATACGTCATATCAAAATAAATATCTCCTCAACACCAAAAATTATTTTAATCATACCACCATAACCACAATAATTTTCTCAATATTCTAGACCCATCAAATATCCAATTTGACTTAATAGGTCCCACACTATCTATTAAATCATCTAGTTTTAGTAAATTTTAATTTACCGATAAATCACAATTAGTGTCTAATTAATTTTTCCACATATATTGGACCATAAATAATTGATTATCATTATCTAATAATTTTATTTCTCTAAAATTTGGGATGTTACACCTAACTCCTTCAATGTCAAACTTTATTGACATAATTTTTTTCATACTTAACCATGTTCCATCTTAGGCTTTCTTAATGAAACCATATATGATATGGTCTAGGAAGAAACCTATTATGTTTTTAATAATGATTTGACATTATGATGCTTCTATGAAATATCCAACTCTAACAAGGTTAGATCCAAATCGGATAAATGTCTAATGTGAGATACCAAAAGAAAGCTAAAGGTTATCATTTCTATAATCCATCTGGGAACAAATGGTTTGTTGCTTAGAATGTTATGTTTTTGAACAAGAATGCATCTCTAAATAAATCAATGGGGGGATAGTATAAGTTGAAGAAATTAAAGTATCATAAAGCACTCAAAAGCCAAGGGTGGACCTGGAGCAGAAATCATAAACTGGTGTAAAATCATTAGCTTCAATAACATAACACTTGTGTAACATATCTCATTTTTCTATAATGACCTATAAGCGAAGATATTTTGAATTTCCTATTTATGTGAAATGAATGAAGTTCGGGCTTCGGCCGTTATGTGTGTTATGTTCTATATACATGTCTTTTGATGATTAAGATGAATTAATAACCCTAGGGAGGTTATTAATTGTTAAATGATTTGTAGGATGATTATGATGATAATGTGGTGCCCTTAATCTGATAAATAATATTAATGATATTAATATTTAGATAATGAAAATTAGGATAAATTTTTTATGATTAAAACAACCGTTGGAAGAAAAACACCACAATTAAAAATTTTAACAATCAACCCCAGATTTATTTAAAGACCTATCTCCATATATGATGATATGAGAAGGTATGTAACTTAAATAAATGCCTAATTAGGACAATCGATCACATAATTACTAAACAAGTATTTGCGGAACATTCAAATTAGTCCAAAGGCAAGATAGGATTTTTAGGAATAAATTCTAAAAGAACACATGAGTAACACATTCCTTTTTCTCTAAACTTAAACACATTTCAAAAATTTAAATTACATGATCATATCTCATCACACTCAATTCATACACTTAGATGCAACACTACCATGTTATGTTCAAAGTATGATCCATAGTCCTCTTAGCATGTCACTAAGTCCATTATCAATAACTTTATATTTTAATCACACAATCTCATGTCTATATTTATTTAAACTTAAACTCTAAGTGTAGTAATTACAATATACATATAATTTGACGACATTATTCCAATACTTAAACTTAGGACAATTTCACATATTCATATCATTATCCTCTATCCATTAATTCCCATCATCATGATGTCACTATATGCCACTAGCCAAGGTTAATAATCCTTCTACAACCCATTCATCACAATATATATCAATTTATAAGAAAATTTCAACATATGTCATCCATAATCCCAAACACAAAAATCATTGATTAAGTTCCAATAATGCCATGCATCATCATATACCACTTTGTGATACAAAAAGATCATTAGTCTATCCCAATAATCCTAATATATCAATAATATCTTAAGGACATCAAGCCATCAACACAATTATAAGGTAGTAAATAAGAATATAGTTATATAAAACAATACTATATATAAGTGATTCCAAAAATATGTCATAGTTAATTTAATTCAAAACATGTCGGACAAGGCATTTAGGCATCTCTTTCTTCACATTATACCTCATCCCTTCAAAAAACATCAACTTCATAACCATGCCTTACAACATAAGAGCTAAAAGTAGATAACATGGAGAGTGATCATACTTTCTCAATGATGAACAATCAAAAAACTGTGATAATATAATTATGTAAGTGCAATTAAACATATTTTTCCATCAAGGATTTCAACTTAATGATAACAGACATAATTCCATATTAATCACCAAGCACCTACATGAACATTTCCCTTAGCCATATCTCATCATGGAATCAATTTATTGATTCACCTCTTTACCACACTATACACACATGCCATATAATCATATTCAAAGAGGTGACACCGACAACCATAACACAATTAGTTAGTACTCATAAATTCCAATTTCATCTTACAATTTTATCAACCATAGATTTCAATCCTTCTTAGGTACCTCAAGGTTATATGCCATGTCCATGGCTAATGCATATGCTATGCCACTAAAATAATGCATATGCAACAGATCCGATTTCAAGAAAATATTTATAACATATGTGTACACAATTTATCACATGCCCGCAAGCACAACATGCTTTTACTAGTACCGAACCACCAACGCCCCTTTCGTAACACTTATCACTCTCACAAAAGTAAATGCGGTAACAAACAATAAATGACATGCATGTCTCAAATGTGTTATGGACCCATCATTAATTCCATATATCAAGTAATTGCAACCACACATAGTCACTTAAATACTTATCCCCTACAAGGGTCCTTTTCATAAGATCTCGCAAGATCCCAATACATTACAATATGATATGTCATGCATGCCATGAAATGCAAGAATGTATATGCTAGCCTCAATTTCACAAGAATCTCACACCTTTTTATTTAGGGATTTATAGTACATTTAAAATTATAGTCAAAGGCATGTAACCAATTATACTATCCTCCAAGGCATACAATTTATCACAAAAGTCTCTAAGGCATCAATTTACATCATCCATAATATAATAGCCGAGGAGTCATATCAATGTCAATCCATACATAGAAATCAAGAGAGCATATCAAACAAGTATAATCTAAATATATATCATTATCATATTTACCAATCCAAAATCCAACCATCAATAAGAATCACTCTCATAACAACTTATACATAAGAGGTAGTATAATCATTCAAGGCAAACATACAAGTATACACCAACATATATATATATATATCATCAATAAACATTGCACATGCATTTAGAAAATATACTCATCTCCTACCTCAAGACAAGTACTCCATAGAGTTAGATGGTCCCGCCTCGTTTGAATGGTCAAGTCCTACATTAAGTAAATGTAGCACTATATCAAACACCAAGCTAAAATTTCTTTGATGTTAACAATTATTCCCATCACATATATAACATCATACTAACTCATAAAAATTTTATCTTTAAGATTTTAGAATTTGTTTACTTTTTTTATTTTCCAACACTTTAAAGATCTAGAACCTTGTCTACAATTTATCAAGTGTTCAATAATTATTCATTAAGCTTTACAAAGCTTCTAAGTAGTCTTGCATATTTTTATAACTACTTGTAGCATTTTTATTTTAAGAATTAACAAGTTTTCCATTCTTGATTTTCTACAATTTCCATACTTTTAACAATTAAAATATCCAACCTTACCAAACATCACTTAAAACACTAAGTCTTTTCCTCCTAAATAATTATCCAATCTTTACCAACATACAAACTAAGTTCCATAAATATTGTTTCACCACTAATAATGATTTCTACACTTGTTCTAGTTTGTCCATAACTTCCAATACCATGTTTTCTTCACTTAATAAGT
Source organism: Clitoria ternatea (assembly GCA_037962975.1). Taxonomy (NCBI): domain Eukaryota; kingdom Viridiplantae; phylum Streptophyta; class Magnoliopsida; order Fabales; family Fabaceae; genus Clitoria; species Clitoria ternatea. Next base: position 170,175,785 of record CM075671.1, read on the forward strand.
ACTAACTTCTTATTCTCTCAACCATAATTGTTTCCAACCGCTAACAAATACCACAACACTTTTAATAATTCATTTCTAGCTACTAAAAATATTTTCAAAGTAATTGGTATCATTATTTTAAATTCTTAACTTAGGATCTCTAACAAAGTAACTTACTAAAATCACCAAATCATTCCCTAGCATCTTTTTACTCAATAAATATTTTTTAGTTCTAGTATGTTCCAAAAAAGTTTTCTAGATTATTGACACATTTATTTTCTATAAATCTTACATGCTTGTCATTAAAACCCACCAAGAATGCTTTACTTTTTAATCTAAATAATTACATATCAACACCATAAATGCTAATCTACCTCCAATCATATTTTCCAAGTACACTAACTAGGCCTATGCATTTGAACCATCTATAATATTTTGTCATCATTCTTCATTCTTTAAATGGCATCCAAGCTAACAATACCAAATCAATCCAACAACACTAATTTAAGTCCTATAATCATTTTGACACCATTCATGGAGCATTCAAGGTCCTTGAACATATTTCCCCTGAATTCTAAAGTAAGGGTTTCATTTCAACGTTAAAATTAAAATTAAAATTAATGCTGCACCAATATCAATCAACCACATTTAACAATATTTATCTCAATTCTAATTTACCAAGCTAACCACATTCAAGTCTCTAACAACATTTCAAAAAGTCTTCTACCCTAAGGTTTTTGATCTAAAAGGTGTCTCCCAAAATAATAATAATAATAATAATAATAATACTCCTAATATTAATTATGATAACATTATCAATAACAATAATTATAATTAATCCCCTTTATACCTCGGCGTAGCAGAGGTAGCCAAATGGAGAAGAACGAACAAATTTGGTCATTGTAACTTTACCCTCACTACCAAAAACGTGGCATGAAGAAACAAGCCAGCACCAACGTTGTGGAAGCAAAATTGTCAAAGAAAATTAAGGAGTTCCAGTGATTAGAAAAGAGAAATGTTGGCAATTGTGTAATTATCAATTGAAAATAAAAATGGAGGGTTCTAGAAGGATGCGATGTCAGGAAAAGTCAAGAAGCCTTTTTCAATTATTATTATTTATTATTATTACTATATATATATATATATATATTAAGTATCGTCCCTTGTTCCATTACAATCAGCGTTCGTAGCTTTTCATTATATTTATTATTTAAAGGTAACGTGCATAATTATATATATATATATATGTACGTCATGTGTCCGTTTGAGTCTAATAATTGTCCTAAAATTATTCTGATTATATCATCGTGTTCACCATAATGATCTTACTAACCCTGACCATACAATGCCTAAAAGTGAGCACTGGATCCAACATCATCAGTTAAATTGATCAGGTTCAATAAATTTTATTTCACTAATAAATCATGATTAATATTTAATTAATTTTTCTATATAATTTGGGTATCCAATAATTAATCATTCTCTCATTAATAATTTATTTTCTAAATTTTTGGGATGTTACAATAAAAGTATTAGTATTAAATTATATTGGCATGGTGAATCGGTTACTCGATCACACGAAGTATCGTACTATGTGCTTTGGGCTTTGGAATAAATATCGAGTTTTTGATGTCTTTGTGGAAAGTAGAGAATGGAGAGTGATAGGGGTTGAACTAAATGAGTTAACTAACCTTTCCAACAATAAATAAATTCTAAGTCAAAAATCGATTAAAATTTCTTAATGATTTTCACCCGGAAAGTCCTGAAACTTTGTAAGTGAGGCCAAATACCTTTAGCGATTTAATTGTAATTAAAAACCATTTTCTTGTATCAAAATGCCACACGGCCACTACTATTTTCCAACCGTTAAATTTCATAAAAATGATCAAATTATATGGCCATGTATCTTTATAAAGTTACACACTAAATCACCTCACATCATCACACTTAATTACTTTTCAAATCACCTTTTTCCTTAATTCAAGCACTATTTTCCCCTCACCTAAGTCATCCCACTAACTCACTTAAAATATGAATTTAATTTGCCTATGTTATGTGTGCTAGCCTTGAGAAAAGAAGGAACAAAGTTGCCATTTTGCCTTCCCCTTGGTTGTGAGCCATTTCCTCCATTTTTTCTCATCATCAAGCTTCTTTTTCTCCTTTCCATCGTCAACCATTTCAGCCACCACCTCAAGATACCTCAAGACCACACTCTTGGAGCAAGGAAGCAAGGAAAAGGAAGCTTCAAGTCCTCTTCATCCTCCTCCATTCAACATGCAAACATCAAGAGGTAGGGGAGAGTTCTCATTTTTCTCTTGGGGCTTTATGCATGCATAGGTGATGGAAATCACCCTAAGGTTTCCATCTTTAAATTAAGGGTTAAAAATAAGTCTTTTCCTTATATTTTAAACTAGATTTTAGTTTTGGAAAATTTATTTTGGGAGCAAGAAAACTAGCAAGATCCTTGAGACACCTTGAGAAAGGCTTTATTTTTAACCCTAGAGGGAGAAAAATAGTTTGCATGTTGTTTCCATGATGTTTAGCTGGTTGCATGTATGAGATTATGTGTTTAGAAATATGACATTCAAGTGCCTTGAAGTTGGACATTATATGGTGGCTTTGATTACATTGCATGTCAAGATCCATGGTTAAAATGCTATCTTTTTGCCTTGCATGTGAAATATTTAGTGCCTATGCTTGAGATCCTTGTGTGCATGCTTGAAATCTGAAATTTTGAGCATGAATTGATATTGAAACATTGCTGGAAAAATTTATTTGGGAGAGATGTCATTTAGTTCTAAGTTGTCCAAAATGTTTACTTGAAGAACCATGGGAAAAAATTATGTTTTTAAAGTATTGTATGGTATGTGACGTGATGAATATAAGGATATTGAACCTTTGTTTTGCCACTGGAAAAATGAATATATTGAGTGTATACATTAAATTATTTGTAGTTGTTTGGATGTTGAAAGAAAATCCCTAAGTGTCAATGTAGGTTCTTGTAACATCCCTGTTTTTGGTAAGCAACTTTAAAACGAGGATTCTATAAGTGATAATCAGGACAGAGACCATCCAATTAGAATAATAATGAAATTGGGTTGAGGAGGCCCAATAAAAGAGACAACAAGCATATATTATAATAATAAATAGTTATATTTAACAATAAATAATAATAGAATATTAGGGAGAGTAAATAGAGGACCTCACGGGAAGTCAAGAATTGACTATCTGACCTTATAACTAGTACCCATATAATAAAATGGTTAAACTCATTGTTCATATAAAACAAGAAAAAATTAGGTCAGTTTTCGCACACCTGATTTATACTGAAAAGGAGCCCGTAGTTGTTCGTGCAAGCACTTCGAGATATTTGATTCCAACATGGACAGTCTCAAATGAACCGTTTCAACAATCTAAACACTTCTCCTAAAGGGACCCAACTCTAATTTAGACCCCATCAGCCTTGTTTCTTGGAAAGGGTTAAATCAGAACTCTTGAGTCTAGCTCGAACACCTTTAGTGTTTTGAGCCTAATTTTTTCATATGATATCGAAATCAAGTGATTCTCATCTTGGTTTCTTCTTTATAAAAAACCTAACAATCTCTATTCCTAGCGTCAAACTCTAATTCACGACCTATCATCCCCAATTTGAGGAAACAAGAATTTGTACTCTGAAAACCTATTATTTAATGTGTTAAATCGCACTAGTTTACAAGAAAAATCATATCTTCCTCATACGAGTTTAGAATCAGTTCATTCTATAACTTCCTTATTCTCATATCAAAGCCCTCTACAATTCTTATGAAGAACTCAAAAGCTAGTTCCTACTCAATCAACCCAAAAAAATTAAATCTTTTAGACCAAAACTGATTTCATAATTGATCAACCCAGCACCAGAAAAACGTGTATATCTCCCTCATACGATGTTGAAATGAATTTGTTATTTTTTATATGGTTCTGTATCAAAAAATCCTAAAACTTTCATGAAGAGCCCAGAAGCTAATTCCTAAAGGATTTTGCGCAGTAAACCCATCTTTTCAGGTAAAACAATTTTCGGAGCTCCGGGAGCACTTTTCCTTGATTCAGGCATAACTCTTGCTTCGAGTGTCTAATTTTTGTATGTCATATAACATTTCGAAGAGAAAAATGAGATCTATACTTTTCATGTTGACCACTTTTTCAGATTCTAAACGTAACTATCATTTTTATATTTCTCAAAGTTCCCATTAAAAATCGTAACTAGGGTTCCACTTGGTACCAATTGTCTCGACCCATAAGGCGAGTTTCTCTATATATTTACGTGTCATCCCTCTTCTTCACTCAGAACCACACTCTCTCTCTCTCTCTATTGAAGCTCTCTTTCTCTAAAAGTCTCCCCCTCCCTGATGGCAACACTATAACCACCACCTTTTTCCTCTGTTTCCACCGTGAACCATCACCGGTTTTCACCATTTTCCCTTCCACCACCTCCATGACAACCATCACCACCCAAAAATGTCATCTTGTCCCTCAGAAATAGCACCCCACCCATGGCCTCATCACCCTCTTTGGCCACCATTCATGGCCTCCACCACCTTCATTTCTACCGTTTTTCCTCCCGACAACCATCAATCATCGTTTCCCTCGATTTCCACTAAACCACTACAATTATCGCCTCTTTTAATAACCATCTACCACCATGGAAAGCAAACACATGGTTACCCTCTCCCTCCGTTCGATCCTTTGTATGTTGACCTAATCAGACTCCGATCATCGTGTAGATTTCAACGGCATGGACGGATCGTTGATCGGAGCTACGGATTGAAAATTGAGTTTATGCCCTTTCATCGGTAACCGTAGAAATGACACCTCAGGTATCGGGGGAATATCCTCGGGCATCCTGGGGTGAACCACATGCTCAAATCGGTTAAGGTCCCTGTTAGGTCCTTACCCTTCCGAGGCCAGGATCGGGAAGTTTTACTTACAACTAGTTATTTTGGTTTTTGGTAATATTTTATTTTCATGTTTATGATTAATTGGTTATGTTTGATTGTTACTAACTTTAGTGACTGGGTGGATATATTTAGGTACTGGACTGTGAAAACACTAAAAAGGACACTAGGTGTCAGTGTGGGTTCTAGTTAATAAATCTTGAAAAATGTGATAAATAGGGGTATAAGGATGGACAGGCACGTGGCCTTTATCTTGCAATTAATTTATGCTCAATGTTTGTAATAATTATTTTGAAGTGTGATTTATCATTTATGGCGTTATATTTGTCCTCAATTGTGTTAGTACCGAATTTTATGATACATGATGAATATAAAATTAATTATATCATATTAAAGATATTGAAAATAATTAACCATGTTATTTTAATTATTGATATTATTACTATTATTCTATCACCTTAAAGTATCTAAATAATGATATTTTAAATAAAATATTTTAAAGGATAATTTTCTTAAACCGAAATAAAATGAGACTTAGAGTCAACATTCACGACTAGGTCCCATTTTTATTAAATCGGTAAAAAGGATCCCAATGTATGTGTTGCACGATAACTCAAGTTAGATTTACTCAGTACACACAAATGGACGAATGCTACTTTATTCCCAAATACCTTATAAGTCTTCCAAACTTATTTAGGTATACCAATAAGAACAACGACTAATGATGTTTTTTTAGAAAAATCTTTACTCTATAAATAAGTGTTGAATGCTGCTTTATCCCTGAATGCTCCATGAATTTAATTCAAGGAAGCATACTGATAAGGGCAATGGCCAATATATTTCATTTCTCAAATTAAACCGAATTATTTAATTTCTAAAATTACGGTCATTGATTATTAACTAAATATATATTCTTTACCATTTAAAAAGGTAATTATTAAGCCAAGATTCAACTTGTATATTTCTTAAATAAAATATAGATATCTTATAAAGTCTAAAAAACAAGCGGGATGTAACAAGTTGAGGACAAATATTACGAGGTAAGGAACTATAGCATATTGCATATTGCATCATGCAAATATTTTAGATTGTGAAAAAAACTAGAGCAGCAAACGGGTTGTAAAATCCATGCCTAATTTAATATAAATTTTCAAATAATTTTTTTCAGGGTTCAATCATGTAGTAAGGTTGTAAGACCATCTAAATAGAAATAGACTTCCTATATGTGCGAAGGTCGTTTATAAAATGATTTTACCACCGTAGAGTCTAATAATTTCTCCATGCCTAACCCAACTACATGTGTTGTTATGTACATTAAAAGAATCAAGCCACAATAGGTAACCTCTCAAGTGTACATAACACTTAAAGATTCCAAGAAGTCAAATCTCACCTAGACTTGAACATAATTTATGCAAATGAAAGCATAACCTTTACAAAAAGAAGTCAAAAAGAGTCACAAAGGTTTGAATAATGAAGCCCTCGGCATAGCGGATCATGGGGGACAAGGCCATAACACAAAAGGTGAAAAATTTTCACTACTGGGAAATCCACTGGCAGTGGGAATTTCCCATCGGCGGTAGAATTCTCTGACTTCACGCAAAAAAAATTATAAACTGAGAAAAAGGGTCCACGGGCCATGGGAATTTCCCACTAGCCGTAGATCAACCTCTATTGCCCCATTATTCCACTTTCAACAAACTCTTACCTTGTATCCTTGATCCATGCAATGCTTAGACCCTTATGGATGTAATCTCACCACTACACACTTTGCTATTTAACATGCTCTCACATATAGTGCCTCATGGTTTAGGCTTAGCCATTCTATCTTGTATTTCCTTTTTAATTCTTGAACCTCTCACACCAATTATGCAGAATCTTTTCTACATAATTCCACTTTCACTCATCAACTTCATTCCTCCTTTCACTCAAATGGATTCCAAATGCTACAAGACTTTGTCACTAACACCTTGATACTAAATTGAACATGTACCACTAGTTTTTGCTTCAAAACTTCTATATGTGTATGGAACATGCACACTATTCAGTTCATATTCATATGTAGTGAGTACACCATCTCTAATCATCCAAACCCATTCAATTGAGTTTGGGGATCATCCAATTGCCTCTCAATACATGTATATGAGTTATCCTCACCATTTAATAGCTTGGAAACTTCACGGATCCAAATTTGGGCCCTCAAGTTCCTAATTATGCAGAACTTCATAAGGAATAACATCATAATATGCAGACCTACCCATGGATATAAATAACATGCATTCATTCAAACCTACGACTCAATGCCAATCCTCTAAAATTCAAAGTATCATACAACACATATGCATGCAATTCATTGTAAAATCTTACTAATCTATAAGAAGCAACATGCCTTATTCCATCATCCACTAGCACCTTTCATTAAAAGCACTTACGATTGCAATCAAACATCTTAAATAATTATACCATACTTATCCATCCTTGCTAAGCCTAACTTTCTAAAAGTTCACAATATCTATTATGGGCCATCATGCCTATTCCTTTGTAACTTCATGCATATACCTATTACATTAAACCAACACTATGTCCAACTTTTCTTTCAAGTTTTGCTACTTATAACTTCATAAACAACTTGAATTGCCAAACACAAAAAAGACATGTTTCATCATTCACACCACACATAATTTTACATTCACAACCTAAAAGCTATGAGTTAGCCATTATTACTCAGAACACAACACTATATAGAAATACACAAAATGTATACATAAATGAAGGTTTCTATATGGCATCTTCACTCAGTTTCACCTTCTTGAATCCTTTGGTCAGTAGCACCATACCCTTGATCGTTCACTAAAACCACAAAAAAGGGGTGAGGACTATTCAAAGAAACAAATAAATTCCAACATGCCTTATGCCTACCATTAATTATAAAACACCATTTAATAACAACTCGCATATTAATCCTTTGGACCCAACTACACCAAGGGATTCATGAATTACTCAATGAACAGTATACATAGAATGCAATGTGGATCTGACTCAATCACAAGGCAAATCATAGTTCCAGGGTAACCTAACCAGTGAATCATAGCACTATAGTGGCGGGTACCAAGTGACCACCAGTGAATCGTAACGCTATAAATAGTGACACCTTAGCTATACCACGAATCGTAACTGGCAGTCTCAACAGTAAATCATAGTGCTGGGCAAATCATAGCTCCATGTAAGTACATGTGATGTAATGTCATGTAACCAATACCAAAAATATGAATCATAATGTAAAATCCCATTACATCATAGTCAAGCTTTTTAAATCATTACAACCTTCCAACATCAAATGTTGCTAAATAATAATTAATCAAGCATAGAAAGTTATCTTTCTAACTAACCAACAACATCATATACCTATAAAAATTAATATATCACATAGCCTTCATGACCCAGCCCTAGAATTCAGCTACAAACATTCCAGGTTGCACTTGTACAGAACATATCACCATTCTTAATTGAATAACAACTTACTAATATAAGGAGGTATACTTAGTATACTTATAGTACGTAAAAATCGACCCTAGAATAGAAATTTTTATCTAATGCTTGAATTAGAAGCTCCTCCTTGTATGAAAAAACATACCTCGACGTGTTTCGACCTTCAATTTAATTCTCGGACAATGATCGATTCAAACAACAATTCCTAAAACAACTATAGTTATTTTTAGGCATTCTTAAGTTACCTTAAGCATACTATGGAGCTGATTTAAAGGGTTCGATATTGTTGTAGCGAAGAGACGTTTACCAGAAAGTATATATGCCATTCGATATAAATCCAGCCACCTCTGATACTTTGAAATCAAACCGGGTCGACACTAAATAGTATTGCAAGATGCTGCCACAACACCCATAAGCCAAAAGAAAAGAGTTTAAGCCATGAGTATTTCCCCCACCATAGCCGTGAGACAAAATGGAAAAAAAAAGCAAAAAGGCTTACCTTTTAAGGCTGTAAAATGACCACCCAAGTCTATGAAACTCTAGCTATAGTCATGGGTACATGTAGATTTGACTCTAAGAGACAGAGGAAGACATTCATTCATATGTATTCGAGAAATTAAGAATAATAGAACACAATTAGAGGTTTCAATCAGCTCACCTTGTCACGAAATTATGAAGGCATGCAATGAGGATGATGAGCAGGTAGGGAATACATAGACACCCAGGGGTCAAAGTAATGACAAGATTAAAATAATGCATATTGCATCAAGCAAATATTTTGGATTGTGAAAAAGCTAAAGTAATAGACGGGTACGCTGGAGGACATTCACATTCAATCCCCAAGGAGTATCTTGGGAGTACAACCGGGTCGAAAACCCAAATGGCCTTAGAGTCGTGCTTGAAGCTAGGTAAGGCGATGCAAGCCTGGTGTACTCTAACTAAATAATAGAATGTAACTATGATCGTGTAGAGCTAAGTCCCATAATGATATGATTGTAAATGATAAGATGAATTTGATCCATGTTGATTAGGACTTGTGAGTCCATGCGTATCCTGTGATGTGATGTGATATTGGAGGAATGGTGGGCTCTGACCGCTCTAGTATAGAAACGTTATGCCCAGTGACAGATTGGGACAATTTTGTGGACTAAAATGATAATGATAATGATGATGGATTGATTTCTTGGGCCCATATGTATCATGAGACCTAAACTTCCAGATAATTCATAATAAACCTAACTCATGTATACCATGATAACATCATTAACTATTGTGTGTTTTGATTGTCCTATCTATATTAATTATTGTCTGTTAGCTAATAGATAATGGATGAGTTTACGTATAAGGGAGCCTATGTGCTCATTCTGTTAAGAGTACAATTACTCAAAGTTTAAAAATGGCCATGTAAATTATTTAATACTTGTTTCTACTGATCCACAATTGCTTTACTAGTATAAAAAAAATTCTCCATTTTTTCTAAAAACTTGTAACCTCTTAGTTAAGTAGGATTACCTAGTAGAAGAGGTTTGTCTTAGTTAATCGAGGGTGTTGCAGTTCTTACCAAAAACACAAAAAGAAATTATGATTTTTGGAGGGTGTGTTGCCCTGATTCCTTGGACTCGAATCCTGATGCAAGCATAATTAATTAATAAAATATGAATAAATTTTTAACGGTGAACTTTCAAAAGCCAACTATTGCACCAAGATTTGAACCATAGAGAACCAGAGGCCACAATAAACTGAAAATGACAAACAATGGATCAATAATTCAAAACCCTATATATATACACACAGAGGAATACAAAAGCAATGATATAAGAAATGTATATAAAGGTATCTGTCCCTTCCCATATGAAGATATGAGAGGGGAACCAAGAATACAATTGATCAACAATGGAGTTTGATGAAAATGTGACAAATGATGGCTAACAACATGGTAGAAGTGTGTATCATTTCCACACATCAATTAACAATGAAACTTATCCATAAGAATTAACAACAAAAGGTTGAGTATCAAGTCATTAATCTACATAACCAATGAATACATGACCATACCATAGCTAAGACCATGAATTCAGGGACGTATCTTGCATAACTAGGAAAAGGGTTAAAATTTGCATAACATTACACTAGGGAATCACTCATACATGATGGTAAAACACATTTAAAAAAGTGCATATAGAGAGCCAAGGATTATGGGATCAAAACCCTATATAAAGATAGCTAAGGATTATGTGATTGTGTGATGGTTGGATAAATGTATAATGGTCATATCCAAACTCATAACAAGCACATACACAATCACAATCCATTTCCTTCATCACAATGGGCTATCACAAGCTTTTTCATAGTTTTTATGATAGTGTTTGTCAAGGTTATTTATATTGTCCAATTAGAAGTTTTTAACTTTCAATCAACCCTCACCTTTCTAGGTTTCAATCTCATACTGGCATATCTCTAGGCTATATGCAAATGCTCTTAGGCTAATGTATATGCATAAGAAATCATACTCATCAGTTACAGGTCTGATTATGGGAACAATCATCAATGTGGGTATATACTATAGTATTATCTCAACATAATGTGTACACACACAAACATATATATACATATATATATATATATATATATATCAACTAACATTTTTTTACTTGTACTAAACTGCATCACCCAAAATGCAACACTGGTCATTTCACTATGACTGCCGACAAATAACATATAAGATGTTATAGAAATTATATTGCAGGCCAACCATGATTCCTCACCATAGCAGTTGTGATTCAATAGAACCACCAGGGAAATCCTGCTCCTTAAAGAGCCACTCCCACTAGGTCAATAACATGCAACCCCCCGTGATTAAGCATGGGTAGCTTCGTGATTCTACCATGGAATCACTAGGGTAAGAATCATGCTCATGCACTGAGCTGCCCTCCCGCTAGGCCAACTCATGGAACCCTTAATATTCCAAATTGGCCAACTATACAGATATGCCATGGATACAAATGCAAATGTAGGTCATATGTATTCTCACATTAATGCATCCTACCATGTCACTTATTAACCATTAATCATTATTCTCATTATTACCACTATCTTCTTAGTGGATTTTAATTATACATAATCTTACCATTGTTTCAATATTTAATAGTGGCATTTACATTCTCTTTTAACAACTCAATTTCAACAATTGTTATAAACATACAACTTGTATCAATCACAATGGCATCAATAACACTTATCAATTTTCATCAACACTCATAGGTGTGCCACATAACAATGTTCATTCCAATTTCATTATCAAGCATTAACATTTAATGCTAGTGGTGAATCACGTATAATTTCACAACCATACATAGGCATATTTACACAATAATACACAGGCACACACTTGCCTAATCATCATAACATTCATTAATCCACCACAAGAGATAAACCATATATTATAAATACATCTAACATATTTGCTAAACAAGATTCCACAACAATGCCATTCATTACAACAAGTCATAGCAATCATGGCAAGGAAAATCTGATTTATCATACTATACAACAATCATCAAGTTATTTGATTCATGTATTTAGAATATAAAACTCCTCTCCTACCTCAAGAGAAGAAATCTGAGCGATTTGACGATCTCACCTCATCTACCAGATTTTGCCCTACATTCTATACATACATAAATGTAATCAATTGCTAGTCAAGCACCATTTTTAATCTTAAATACACAAATAATTATATTCATGATTTTCATCATGTCTCAAATATTTTTTAGGCTTTAGTTTCATATTTTATTAGGTTTTGAGAATTTCTTTTCCTAAATCAATATTTTCTATCTTTTAAATGGTCATACCCAATATTTTCAAAGTACCAATCTAACATCATTCTCTTTACCCATTATCCATAATGGTTTCTCAATGTTCCATAATGCCTCATTGTAATTTTTCATGTCATTCACATCAAGAAATAACTTCTACCATATTTAATAACTTAAGACATCAATATTTTGTCATGGTTCCACAATTCCTCATCACCAATAATTCATGTCATGCATTCTTAAATTTATTTCCATACTTATTAATCATTCTTATGGCAATAAATTGCATTTCCCCCAAATTTCACCATAGCCCACATTTTTCCAAAACCTAGTGTTTCAACCAAAATCATCAATAATAAATTCCATTAATTTTATTCACCATTTCAAGCACATCCTAGCCCTTAATTTCGTGTACAACATTTCATCATAAAGACTCATTCTCTAATGGTTATCTAACCTAGGGTTTCTAATACCCATTTGCATTTCTCAATACAACAACATCAGAACCACCATTTTTATGCTTCAAGACATCCAAAATAATGAATAGAAACTATAAAATAGTCAAGGGTCTTACCTTGTTCCAAGCTTGAAAAAGAAAATGAGAAAATGACAAGGAAGTGGAGAAATAAGTAAAAACTCGCTTCAATGTCTAATTAGTGCCACATAAATCAAGGTTTTGTAAGAAATTTTTAAGGAAAATGGCACATTAAGAGGCTTACAGTTTTGGAAGCTAAGAGAGGAAGAGAGAAAGTGATAAAGTTGAGGGAATAAAGAAGAAAACAACATAAAGTGAGAAAAAGGAGAAGAGAAAAAGTGATTTTCTTTCTCCAAATCTAAGCCACCCATGCCATCCAATGGTCCATATTCATTTTGCTTTTGTCCAATGGTCCATCTTGTTCTTTTATCCATTGGATAATGGAAGGAAAAGGTGAAGCAAAAAGGGAATGACACATGTAAGAGAGAAACGAGGGATTTTGTATTTTTCTTAATTCCTCTTTATCTTGTATTTTCACTAACTATAATTATGTTCAGTGTCTAAATAAATCCTTCCTCAACTTTAAAATTCATCTGAACATAACCTCATACTCATTTTAATTATCTTATTATCTTAAGTCCAACAAATGTCCAAAATAATTTAATGGGACCTATATCATCAGTGGAATTATTTGAGTTTAGTAAATTTTATTTTATCGATAATTCATAATTAATATTTAATTAATTACCCTACATATTTTAGGTGTCAAATAATTAATCATTTTCATATTCATAATTTATTTTCTAAAATTTAGGATGTTATATAGGGTATAAGGATGGGTGATGTTAGGACTTCTAAATCCTAAAAATGATTAATAAGATACATAATAATGTGTTAGAGTAGGGTTACTACCCAGTTTGAGAAATGGAGGTGAAGAGATAAGAGAATTAGAGACATTGTCCTTAATCATGATTGGTAACGATTTAAGGGTAAAAATGAGGTTTTCGATAAAAGAATTTGGTTACAGGGGTGAACTAGATTTTTAAGTTGAAATTATTATATGATTTGATGTTAAAAATGTAGAACTTCAAAAGTTATTCAATTTAGACTTTTTATTTGATTCAATCAGAGTTTTTTTTATAGAAAATAAGACGTAAATTATGTTTTCGATAAATCAGTGAGAAAAATGGTTTTGAGATTTCAAATTTTGTGCACAGTTGGTGCTACCACTTATTTTAAGAATTCAAATAATTTCTTAAATTTTAAAGAAAAAGTCTTAAAAGGGATTTTGGTTTTGGTAAATAGAGCTTGTAGCTGAAAACATGATGAAGCGACGTTTTCGAACAATCGGTAAAAGGATCAATCTATTAAGGGTTTTATGACCATGAATACATTACCTGAGCTTTTAAAATAAATTTGAATAATATTTTGAATAAGCTACTAAACCATGTTAAATGTTCGAATGTATAGTAAAGATTTCTCCTTTAAACTAAGTTGAAAAACGTTATATTTGTAAAAACTACTTTCATGCTTTTCCTAGTATAACAAAGCCCTTACTTGTTTAAATATTTTATACCATTTAATTTCTCTTTACTAGATGTTATTACTCTTCATAATGCTTGCACTATATTCTTATAAGGACTAAGTACAGTTTCTAGAATCATGTTTAGTGTTTTGAGATAACTAGTGAATCATTTAAGACATTTTCATATGAGACTCCTTGAGACCACTATGGACAGATATTTGGGTATGAGTAATGATTAAAATTATGGTATGTATTTACCCGAGGTGTTAAGGACAAAGGGTATTGCACGTAAGAATCCCACTTGACAAAAAGGTTAAAAAGAGAAGAGTAAAATGTTGCATCACATGCACATCATATGCATAAGATTGATTTTTGTACTAAAGCCTCAATGATGGATACCTTGGAGAACATGTTCGTTCAATTCCATGGAAGATCTTGGGACTACAACTGGGTTAGACCCTCAATAGTTTGGTGTCACGCCTGAGACCGGGCAGTATGTGGCAAACCTGGTGTACTTTGACTAAAAACAAGTGTTTTTAAGGCTGTAAAAAGTCGATTCCATTGTGATTATGGTCACTAATTGTTGAGATGGTTATGGATCCATACAAGTTTGGGCATGAATGTCTCTTTACCCTGATGTTTAGGAATTTAGTGTACTCTGGTTACTTTAGCATCCACTACCTAGTATGAGTACTATAGCAATATGGATATAAGGATATGGAATTTGTTTGGGCCCTATTCGCATCATGGAACACTAATTGAAGAACTCATGCATAGCATATTGATTGACTATCTCATTTTACTGATGGTTGTGATCTAAGATAATGTTCATATATTGTGTAACGATGAATATCCATTGGTTCAACTGTATGCGTGGTTGTGATAAGGTATCCTTGAATGCATACCCATGAGTTAGGAGTAATATACTCACCCTTCTAGTTTATTGTATGTTTTGTTTGTGATTCCTATATATGGAAATCGTGAAGGACGCGAATAAGGTTTTGACCAGTAGGAGTAGAAGTTCCCACCGAAGCGCCGTTGTAAGCAAGTAGAGAGTACGAGCATCTATCCTGTTTAGCCAAAGCACAACATGAAGGAATGCTTTTTTGGTAAACTTTAGTTATAGATTGATTTATGTTTAGGGAGCCTACATTCGTCGTTCTCCTATTAGAGTATGTAATCTTTTGCTTAATAAACCATGCCACTATAACATAAATGATCTAAAATTCATTTTTCTATACTCAATGTACAAAAAAAACTTCAAGTTTTCTCAAATTAACACCTTAGTTAAGTAAGGCAATCTAATGTAAAGAATTCTCCTAGTTAACCGAGGGCGTTATAAGGTGGTATCAGAGAACAGTTAATTCAACAAAGGCTTGGGGTGTAGACCACTAGGCTGTATTATACTCTGAAAGTTTGATTGAAAGTCATTAGGACTGATGTGGTAGGAATCTATTTGCTATACCCCATTTGTGAAGTCTTCTTGTGGAAGACTTATGAATCTTATGATAAAGCTATCCTTCTTTTTTTAGTGAGATGGCTCGTGGAAATGACAATACCATGAACACCTTGCTGACTAGAATAGTAGAAATGATTAAGTGTTAGGGAGCCTCTAGCTCCAATGCCGCTCCAAGGCGGAATCAAGGTCTCACAGATTTTTAGAAGAACAAACTAACATAGTTCAGAGGGGATTCGACCAGGAGGGAGCTCAGTTGTGGATTGAACATCTTGAGAAGATCTACCTTACTATGGGTTGTGTAGATGATGAAAAGGTAACCTATGCCATTTTCATACTAGTAGGGGAGGCCAAACATTGGTGGACCTACGCTAGGCTAAGATAGGCAGCCGATGGACCTACTATCACTTAGGAAAGGTTTAAGACAGAGTTTTTGGCCAACTATTTTCCAAAAGACGTTAAGAGATAGAAGCATGAGTTCTTTAATCTGAGGCAGGGAAGCATAACAGTAGGGGAGTACACCGCTAAGTTTGACGAGTTGATGAAGTGTTATCCATATTATACACAAATAGGTAAGGCATCTCAGTGTGCAAAGTTTGAGGGAGGTTTACACCAAGACATCTGTTAGGAGATCTATTATTATCAATTCACCAATTTAGCACCATGGTTGATCGGTGTCGTATCTATGGGCATACATCTAGGCAGAGGAAAGCAGAAGCATCAAGTCATGGTCCCTATATGTATATATCAGATAAGCATTGAAGGAGAGGCTTCGAGTCAGGGAGGCCTTACCCCCACCCTAACCACAATACGCTAAGGGATTCTCCCAGGACCCAGAGCAGCAATTCATCAATCAAGTGTTCCAATTATGGAGGACCTCACCAAGCGAGGTTTTGTGATATGTTATAACTATAGAGAAGTAGGACATAAAATCCACAATTGCCATAGAAAGACCTTTGGTAATATGAGAGAAAGCGCAAGAGATCAAGTAGGATGACCAATAGGTCGTGGGAATTGAGGATCGTTAACAAGTATGTCAGTCAACAATAACCCAAGAGCTAAAGGTGCAAACTACAACAACAACTGTTAGCGCACACTAAGGAACACTCTGATAGGGAAAGAGGCAGAGAATGCTAGAGTATTCACCATGAGTGGTGCAGAGGCTGCACAAGCAAATGACTTGGTGCAAGGTAAATGCTTCATAGGCGAGGTGCTTTTAAATATGCTATATGATTCGACGGCTACCATTCTTTCATATCTGATACTTGTATGAGACATATGAATCTACCTGTATCTCTATTACCCTGTAAGATGGTCGTAGTTACTGCCGCTAATAAACCCATTTGTCCCTCTTACGTGTGTTTGAGGTGTCTTCTCAATATCAATGGGAGGACCTTTCTAGTGGATCTAGTTTGTTTGCCTTTGTTTGATCTGGATGTTATACTAGGGATGGATTAGCTTGCTACCAATTAAATCCTTATCTATTATCATAACAAATTTATATCTCTCAGTGTTGTGTCCCATGAGAATTCCCAATTTAAAGAATCTAAGTTGTGTTCTGCTAGTCAAGGGAAGACTTTACCCCAAGAAGGAGTACGAGCCTATGTAGTTCTCGCAAGTTCAAAGTGTAAAAATAGGCCAAGTGTTGATCAGTTCTCGATTATTTGAGAGTTTCCTGAGGTTTTCCCTAAGGATATATCAGGATTGTCACCAAAGCGAGAAGTTGAGTTCGGTATCGGGCTACCATCAAATACGTGTGAAGACAAAGGATATTCCCTAGACCACGTTCCGAACCCGCTATGGTAATGTCATTCGGAGTGACAAATACACTTGTTGTTTTCATGGATTACATGAATCAAATCTTCCACCCATACCTCGATAAGTTTATGGTCGTATTCTTAACGACATTTTAGTTTATTCCAAGAGGCGAGAAAAGAACAACAAACATCTCAAAGTAGTTTTGGGTACGTTGCAGGAAAGGAAGTTGTACGCGAAACTGTCCAAGTGTAACTTCTAGCTATCAAAAGTGAAGTTTTTGGGGTATGTTATATTGAAAGAAGGTAGCTATAGACCCTGTGAAGGTAGAGGTAGTGTTGAAGTGGGGAAGACCAAAGAATATGACTGAGATTTGTTACTTTCTAGGTCTAGCCGGGTATTACCAGAGATTTATCAAGAATTTTCCAAAATCGTAATGTCATTGACCCAGTTGACTGGTAAAAATCAACCTTTCGTATGGACGGAGAAGTGTGAAAATAGCTTTTTGGAGCTCAAAAGAAGTTGACAAGTGTATTAGTGTTGATTTTACCGGACCCTGCTAAACCTTATGAGGTGTATTGTGACGCGTCCGGGCAAGGAATATGGTGTGTTTTAATGCAAGAACAAAGGGTTATGGCTTATGCATCTCATCAGTTGAGGGCCCATGAGGTGAATTACCTAAGCCACAATGTGGAGTTAGCCGTGGTTGCCTCTGCTTTGAAGATTTAGAGGCATCATCTGTATAGGACCAGATTCAAAGTTTTCAGTGACCATAAGAGTTTGAAGTACCTTTTTGACCAGAAAGAGCTCAACATAAGGTAATAGAGATGGATGGAATTCATCAAGGACTATGATTTTGAGCTTCGATATCGCCTTGAGAAAGCAAACATTGTGGCCGATGCTCTTAGTAGAAAGTCCTTACACCTATCATACATGATGGTAAAGGAGTTAGAGCTAGTGGAGGAGTTTCATGATCTAAATCTAATAGTGACCACAAGGAATAGAAGTTTGATGGTTGGACTGTTAAAGATCGCCAATAAATTTATGGACCACATTAAGAAAGCTCAAGAGACGAATAAGTTTCTTCAAGGGTAGTTAAAAAGGAAGGAGGGAGAGCCAACCAAGGAGTTTGTTAAGGACGAGCAAGGGACAATCAGGTACCAATGAAGAGTATGCATACCTGAGGATGCTGAATTAAGGAAATTTATTCTCGAGGAAGCCCACGAAAGTAAGTACAACATACATCTAGGCTTCACAAAGATGTACCAAGATCTAAAGAATATGTTTTGGTGGCTAGGGATGAAGAAGGATATAGCCGAGTATGCGATGATGTATTTGGTTTGTCAAAAGGTGAAGGCAGAACACCAGCGACATTATGGAACCTTTCAACCATTAGAGATTCCCGAGTGGAAGTGGGATGAAATCGCTATGGATTTCATGATCAACTTTCAAAGGACGATGACAACTTGTGATGCAATATGGGTAGTGGTGGATAGGATTTCAAAGACCGTTCATTTCATTTTGATCAATATGAAGTATTCTCTATATAAGCTTACCTAGATCTACATAAAAAAGATAGTGAGGTTGCATGGAGTACCATCCAAGATCATGTCAAATCATGACCCTCATTTTATATCACACTTCTAGGAGAGTCTGCAAAAAGCCTTGGGAACACAGTTAAAGTTAAGCTCAACATATCACCGCCAGACCAATGGCCAGTTCGTACATGTTAGAGGACCTTTTATGTGCGTGCATGTTAGAGCATGCTGGGTGTTGACACAAGTATTTACCATTTATTGTGTTCACCTACAACAATAACTACCATGCTGTTATTGGAATAACACCGTACGAGGCTCTATACGGAAGGAAATGTCGTACACCCTTATGTTGGTACGAGACAAGTGAGAAGGTTATAGTTGGACCAGGGATCATCCAGAACACCATTATAATTTTGTTCCAACTTAACTATTTTGATTAGTATATTTACATAGGGATTTATAAATAAATAATATTAAAGTATAAAAAATATATATAATTTCATTTTTTATGTTTTTCACAACGCAATCCTTTTTTTAATGTTAGATACTTAGATCAAGTTAGCTTGAAGGAAAAAAATCAACCAAACATAATCTAACTCAACCCCAAACTATTTCAACCATTTTGACTTATTTTTTCTTAAACTCGACGGTATATCCCCCAACATTAACAATATATATTTTTCATTTAAAATATATCTTACACAAGCTTAAGTTAAGCATAATGTATATGAACTACCGCATACTCTTCATCAAATTTAATCTAATTATTTTTTTTAATTTATAATAAGTATGTACTAAAACAATCTCCTTATTATAATTATAATTTATCACAATTATGTTATTCGAACCCATAATAAATTACTAATATATAGGTTGAGTAAGCATACATATTATTAATTATTGATACTGGAGAATAAAATATTTAGGTTTAATTATGCTTTCTTCCTTTAATTTTACCAAATGTTTGATTTTGTCCCCTAAATTTTAATTGTATGATTTTGGTTCTTAAATTAGTTAATCTATTAATATTTGGTCTCTGAACTTTTAATTGCACAATTTTAATCTTATAACTATTCAATTTTTCACATTTGATGTCTTTACATATTTTTCAATCAATTAATAACTTACATTTTAATATAGTATTTGATCTGTCCTGGACCGGGGTCAAGAGATCCGATCTCAAGCCAGTCACGAATAGTATGTCAATACCGTCTAGTAGACCGGATGTATATGTATCCGATGTGGGTATCCGTTGTCCTTGAATGAGGTGAGCGGATTGGGCGTTCTGGAGATCCTTCACACCGACCTAACGCGTTGAAGTGGGCGAATGGTGGTGTCACCTGCAAAGATTCTCCGACGCTCAAGTCAGTGATTATATTCCAAGTAAGGAATGTATTCAGAGAGGAACCAGTTGTAAAAGAGCTGAAGAAGAAGATCCCCAACTTCAATCATGAAGTTAGTTCATATACCTGATTGGCTCGATTAACGAGGACTCGTTGGTGGGGAACCACCAACTCCCATTAGCATTATTATATTGCGCACTTACCTGCATGATTGGGTCAAGTGGCTATTTTATATTGAGCATAGAGAATGTAGACTAGGATTAGGGAACAAGTTGACCATTCCCGTGAGCAGAATTTGGCTCGTAGTGCAGGGAATTATTGATCGATCCCTGTAGCAACAATCCTTGTCTTTTGCACAGTGACGTGTGTATTATCCGATGTCATGGTGTTATCCTGAACAACCGGTATAGGGAGAACGCCTGATACGGAATTACAGTTCGGATGTATACGGATGACACCGGTTACACGTAGATGTCTTATCAAAGACGTTGAGATATGTATAGCAGATCGGATACCGGTATTGAGACCGGATCATATGTCCCCTAGCTTGTGTGAGGGACTGAATAGTTGTTCACATAAGCTACTCAACCTGCGAGAGGTCTTAATATCGGTAAGCTTACGTGTGTAACAGTTCCTTAGCATCTGTTGTCATTCGTAAAGAACCGCTCTGAATTTAATAGAAAAGACCTTTCGGTACTGTCACAACGGATTCAGACAAAGATTCGTTGTGTGAGAATTTCAAGAGTTTATTGGAATTGAAAGCTCTTGAAGTTTGTGTAACGGCTGTAAAGCGTAAATTGCGTTGCATGATTAGACATTAATGCTTTTAATCACGTGGGCAGGCAATTATTGCGTCTGAGATGAAAATCTCATTAACCGTCGTTTTGGGTTTAATGGGCCTGAAGTTTTCAAAACTTTTGGGCCCAGTGGATAGCCTTTTGCTGAGTTGCTATCGTTTTGGCGCCCAAGAATTTGGAACGGTTGTGTCGTTTCGCTTGTGAACAGGTGCGTTTTATCGAGAACGACACAACTTCAAGAGGAGGTAACCGGTCCTCTTTGTTTCCTATAAAAGGAATACTTAGTGGATTCTGGGTTCCACTTGCTTTTGCTTTCTCAACGAAACTCTGCAGAAATTTTGCAAGGAAGTTTATCACCTACATTGCGAGGGTTTCTTCGTTCCTCAAATTCATCACTGTCATCTGAGGTAACTATCTTTTCCTTGTCGCTTTAGTTTCGCTTTGACTTGCTACTCATAGTTATAGAAAGTAGGCTTCATCAAAAAGGGGGGGGAATTAGTTTCCCTCAACCCTAATAGTTGTGGGGAAGAATCCTTGTGATTCTTCCTAAGACTGAACCGCGTCGCTCAGAAAGGGGATCTTACTCACTGCGGGAAGTGACCTTTCCCTTCTCAGAGTCGCCCTCTGATTGTAATTGCTTTTAAAATGCAGTGAGTAATGATTGCAACTTTCTGACGACATTTTATTTCTTATCATAGATTAAGGAGTTCGGTCTAGATATTTCCAATGGCAACTGGAGAAGGATCTTCTGGAGATAGTGCCATTTCGAAGACAGCTGAAGGTCTCTTCAGCGTAGTTGCTTCGAGGCTGAATTGGGAGGAGGTTCAGGCTAAATGGCCTTTCTGTTGGGTGTCCAGCGAATTTAAGGACTTGGCCTCTCGTCATGCGGATGAGGAGGGATCTCGAATTCAACCGAGGTTCACGCTGAGTACGGATGAAGAGACAAAAAAGTGGTATAGGGTTTACGCACCACTTCCGACAGAGCGGATATGTCATGTCGTCCCCAACGATCGTTCAGTGTACATGTACGACTTCATCTTTCATTATTTGGGTGTCCGCTTCCCATTAACCGAACTCCAGATGGGTGTTTTGAGGTTTTTGAACTGTGCACCCTCCCAACTTCATCCCAACGGTTGGGGCCTCATCCGAGCTCTCGAAGTGCTTGGGGAGCACTTCAATTTCACGCCAACTGTAGCGATGCTGTTCTACTACACTCAGGTAGTTCGAAGGGCAAATAAGCAGGGCGGAGTTGGTCTGGTGACACTCCGGACTCTCTGTTCTTTTGTGAACTTTGAGTCTTATACTGATTCGGCCAAGGTTGATGGGAAGTCATTTAAGACCTACTTCACTCGCATCTCCATTAAGAAAGGCAAACCGAAATTTTGGAAGGACGAAGAGGATGTTGACAAATTTCCCCTGAGTTGGACACACAAACATTTCCTCTTGAGCTCACACGCGTACTACACTGATCAATCCGATCTGTCTCGAGAGACGTCGAGAGTGTTGTTCGCACTTGAATCGCATACTACAGGTCGTCACGTCTTCTCGTGTAGGCGTTTGCTAAGTAGCTCAAGCGGAGTCCGGGAGGAATATTTGCGTACTTCTCGTTTTATTTCATCTTTCCTCCTTTACCAAATATATATAGAATATTTATAGTTGCTGACATCTTGTGTTTGTTCATGTAGGTGAAATAGAACAGGAAACTCCAGAAATGGACAAATTGAAGAAATTCAAGGCGGCTGGTAAATCCGTTTCCCGTGAGAATGAAGTGAAGCCCAGGCCCTCAACCAAGGATCGTCCTGAGTTAATAATACTGACCTCGGATGCTGAAGGGGATGTTCCGTTGGTTGAGGGCGGTTCTTCTGCCGCTGATGAATCCACGGGTCATCCTCCAGTTTCTGAGAGGAGAAGAAAAATCAAGAATGACTCAGTGGGAGGCCCGTCCAAAAAGCGCAAAACTTCGGAGGGTAAGCTTGTTGAAACCTCGGAAGCAGCTGGTGCTCCCTCTAGTCTTAATAAAGAAACTGCTGCTGGGGCTTCTGGGTCAAATCCGACCTCCTTCCCAACGACCTCGTTTCTCACCCCCTTCCTCTCCTACGAAGGTTCTACTCCTGCCACTCTTCCACCACCGATGTACAAACTCCGGCCTACGCTTAGTGTTAAAGAAATTGAAGAAGTGTGTGAGGCCGGAAGGTGGCAGCTAGCCGAACTTGCTGGATTGCTATCTTCCGTCAGCGAGTTGGCTAAGAACGTCGACAAGGTTGAGGAGCTAAGTGAAAAATTAGAAGAGCTCAACCTTTCCTCAGACAAGGACAAAGCCGCCATGAAGTTAATGGAAGATCGTCTTAACAAGTCTAAGGAGTTTGGGGATCTCGTAACTAAAGAGAATCTCAAGCTCAAAGGCGATCTTAAAAACTTGGAAGGCAAGGTGGCAGAGAAGGAGGAAGAACTCCGTAGCAGCCAGGATAAACATAAAGCTGATGCTGAGGAGTGGTCTCAAAGGGAGAAGAAGCTCCTTCTTGAGATAGAGGGACTGAAGGCTAGGAATGCGGAGTTCGAGGTGTCTAGTGAGGAGCTGTCCAAGTTGCGGGGAGAATTGGCTACAGCGAAAGCTGAGAGAGAAGAAGCTGTTGACATATGCAGCCGGGCTGTTGAAGAGTCCTTCGGCCTAGCCATACGCCAAGTCTTCTACCGCAACCCCATTGCGAAACTTAACCTTTATGGAATGGATCCGTACTATGAATTCCATGGGGGAAAGTTAGTCGCAGTGGTGGATGGTCGTCACGAGGATCCACCGACGTCCTTGTATGGTTTGGCTCCTCTTCCTGAGGGTCAATCTATGGGACCTGATTACGTCTTTCCTGTGTCCGAGGTTCCCTCTTCTGAAGAAAGGGCTGAGGCTCCTGGAGGTGAGACTCCTGCGGAGGTTCCAAAGGAAGGGGGACAAGAGCCTTGTGCTGAGGAGGCGCAAAAAACTGAAGAACAGATTCCTCCTCCGTAATTTTGTTTTCATTTACATGTATAGTTGTGTACCGGGATCAACTCCGGATTTTGAACTATTGTATGTAATTTCATTTCAATGAATGAATTTTGGTTGAAGAAATTTGTCTTCGTCGTTTCATGTATATTTAAATCGTTTCTAATCCGTTCTGTATAATTAATCTTAAGGCCGGATTGAAATAATAGCCTCGGAAGATTAAACAACAAATAAAATTTAGAAAGGATAAATATATACATGTCCCCAAGTGTGTATTAAGAAGAAGGTGCCTGTCTCCAGGGCATAATCCTTAATTCTTTTGGGGAAAGATGGGTCGATCCGTTGTTTAGCAAAGTAGTGTAACAGGGCGGATGACTGCTTCTAATCCGTAATATTCTTACAGGAGATGATAATATTGTTCCAAGTTTAGGGAACTGCAAGGAAGTGGTGTTTGAGTCCTTTATCATAAGGATGATGATGGGAGTTTTTTTTCTACACCAGGAGTTACGTCGTTGTATCACAGAATAGGTGATAAAGAGTATCCGTCCTGGGAGAATACCACTAGAAAGCGAAAGTGCGGATTGACTTTCGGAATTTTCCATCATAAAGATGATTATGAGTATTGATCATGCCAGGTGTTTTATCATTAAATCACTTCATAAGTGATTGAGATCATCCGTCTTGGGGATGTGTACGATACCAGGAACTACATCATCAGGTCGCATATTAGGTGATTGAGATCATCCGTCCTTTGGGTGTGTATGGCGCCAGGAGTTACATCGTCAGATCACAGCATGGGTGATTGAGATCATCCGTCCTGGGCAGGTACACCGCGTTAGGAGTTACATCGTCATATCACATAATGGGTGACTGAGGTTATCCGTTCTGGAAAAGTACACATCGTCAAGAGTTACATCGTCAGATCACAGATTAAGTGATTTAGATAATCCATCCTGGAGACATTTTTCAATCGTAGGAGTACGGATTGAGTGAATATTTTCATCGTAAGAATGATGATGAGAATTGTTCATACCAGGAGTTACATCGTCGAATCACTTTATAGGTGATTGGGATCATCCGTCCTGGAATGATTCACACCAGGAGTTACATCATCGAATCACAAAATATGTGATTGAGATCATCCGTCCTGGAATGATTAGTGGAGCTCTTCGTACCAGGAGTTACATCATCGAATCACTGAATAAGTGATTGAGATCATCCAATCAAGGGAGTGCGGATTCAATTTCCAATTTTCGCTCCATCCGAAATCCGAGTCTTACCTCTACTAGCCCCCTAGCTGATGTGAGGAAGCAGTTGACTTGCTCATATAAGCTATATTGATCATAGTACGTCTGGATTTCGGATTTGCACCGAAGTATAAATATCCGTTCTGGGAACCATGTTCCGTAGTGATGAAATTTTAAGGGCGGATTCCGCAATGGAAATATCAGAAGTTTATCGAATTTCGTAACCCTTGGTATTCGGGTAATGGTGGCCACGTTTCTAATGATTGGACATTTAATGCCTTAATTCACGTGGGCGCGCCATCATTGCATTAAGTGCGCATGTCTTAGTAACTGTCACGCATAGTTTTGTTGGGCCTAATATTTGGTTTTAATAGGCCCATTTCGATGGCTCTGTGACAAAATGATGGCATTTTCGCGCCATGAGGTACTAAACGACAATTTTGGTCCACTAAACGGGGAGTCGTTTGGGGGTAAACGACAGATTGTGTTTAGTGGGTATTTGAAAAATTTTTGTGCCCTGATACAGGCATATTTGGCAATCTCAGTTACCATTTCTTCTTGCTTCCTCGACGAACCTCTGCAAAAGTCCCAAGAAGTTCTTCGTGTCCGCCTCTGTGAATTTCAATTCACTATCCTTAGGTAACCACTTTCCCTTTGTTTTTTGCATCTCTTTTCAATATTTAAGAATGGCTAGGAAGGGTGTTAGCTTCAGTGGCGTTAGCCCTAGAGGAAGAGGAGGAAGGGCTTTGGTTCAAAACCCTAATGTTCGTGGTGGGAGGATCCCAGTGATCTTCCAATCGAGGCCACAGTATACAGGGGGGGAGGAGTCGCAATATCAAAGGCGAAGGGTGATTATACCCTCTTCAGAGTCTTCCTCCTCCAGTGAGAGTGTCGAAAGTGGGGATTTGTATCTCTCTGATGATGTGAAATTTTATCGCAGCATCAAAGCTTTCACAATGGTGACAAAGAAAGCCACTGGGAGAAAATCGTCTGAAGGGGAATCCCCTTCCGAGAAGTATATCTTGAAGACCCAATCCGGCCTCTGCAATGTGGTTGCACACCGGATAGACTGGGTGAAATTCCAACAGAAACGCCCATTCAGCTGGGTGGCTGAGGAATTTCGTGAGACACCGTCCGTCCACGCTCGGGAGGATGAAGGGGAGCTGGAGCCGCGGTTTACCGTTTGGAAGAAGGACAAATACAAATGGTGTTTTAATGTATTCGCTCCCCTTCCATCGGTACGGATATGCCACACACCGGACGAGAGGTCCTTGTTCATGTATGACTTTATATTTCTGAACTTGGGTGTGCGTTTCCCCTTGACGAAGTTTGAGATGGGAGTCCTGAGATTCTTGGACTGCGCCCCCTCGCAACTTCACCCTAATGGATGGGGATTGGTCCGCTCTCTTGAAGTGCTTGGGGAGCACTTCAACTTTAAACCGACGGTGGCCATGCTTTTCTACTTCACTCAAGTGGTCCGTCGTGCGAATAAGGAGAAAGGAGGAGTGAGCTTGATATCCCTCCGGACTATCTCCAAGATCATCAACTTCGAGGCGTACACTGACTCCGCCAAAGTTGATGGGCGTTCATTCAAGTCCTATTTCACGAAGATTAGCGTCCATCCGAATGAATCAATTTTTTGGTTAACTGAAGATGGGATTTCAAAATTCCCAGTGACTTGGACGCACGAACATTTTTTGTTGACCTCCCAAGCGTACTATACCGAGGAGGACGAACTGAGCCCAACTTCGATCTCTGTTCTTTCGGCTCTGCAGTCCTACACAGCCTCACACCAATTTTTCTCCTGCAGGCGTTTGTTAGGACCAAAGTCTACTCGCGAGGAGTATTTACGTAATTTCCCTGCCATTCTTCATGCGTTATTATGTCATTTGCCTTGAAAATTTTACGTCTCTGATTGTGTCTTTTGATTGTGCAGGTGAAATTCAGGGCGAGTCACCAGAGATGAATAGGCTAAAAGGACTCAAGGCCAGAGAGACTTCCGTTGCGGCTGAAAATGACATTCAGGCAAAGCGGAATTCTAAGAAGGCCACTGCTGAGACAATAATATTAACTTCATCTGCTGGTGATGATATTCCTCTGATCGAGGGCGGATCTGAGAAGGTGGTCGAGAAAAAGAAGAGGACGAAGCGTGATCCTTCGAAGACCTCAGACCGTCAATCCTCGCCCAAAAAGTCAAAAACTTCAAGAGGGGCTGCTGAGCCAGGGCCTGCTAAGGAAAAGAGAGCGGAAGGGTCTATTCCGGATACTCCAAGTGGTGTTATAACATATGGGGCGAAGCCAATAACGACTTATTTCGCGCCCAAAGCCTCTTGCCCTCTTGAAGATAGTTCCGGTCTTGTTCAACATCCGGTGTATGAGAGCTCCGTTCCTGAGGGCGTTCCCGAATCCTCACCCAAGGTGAAACCCTCGTTGAAGAGTGAAGAAATGATCAGAGCTTGCGATGACGGACAGAAGCACTTGGCTGAGTTATCCGAGCTCCTCAAGTCGGTTCGCGAGCTCACAGAAGAAAACGAGAGGCTCACCTCAGTGGTTGGCAAGGACAAGGCAATCATCCTCCAATTAGAAGGAAAATTAAAAACTTCCAAAGAAGAAACTCAGAAGAAGGATGAAGAAATTGCCAAACTGAAAAATCTTGCCAAGGAGCTAGAGGGTCAAGTTTCTGATCAGAAGAAAATCAATGCTGACCTCAATGCTCATCTCTGCACGGAGAAGGAACGCTCTTCAAAGCTGGAAGAGGGGTTGAAGGAGGCTAAGGTCATCCATTCTCTAGGAGTGGATGATTGGACACGTAAGGAAAAGGAGCTGCTATTAAAGCTGGCGGATTCGAATGGCGAGGTCAAGACCCTGAAAGCAGACTTGGACGATGCTGTAAACATGTGTGACCAAGCAGTCAAGGAGGCTTTCGGGTTGGCAGTTCGTCAAGTGCTATACCGGAATCCCAAGGTGTCAATTAATTTGAACGGTATTGATCCGTTCTATGAGTTTCACCAAGGGAAACTGGTGGCTGTCGTTGACAATCGTCATGAGAGTCCGCCTAACAGTCCTTATAAGTTTGCTCCTTTACCTAAAGGTCAATCAATGGGACCTTCCCTCCTGAAGCCCAAAAGTACAGGATCAAGCTCTCGCACTGAAGGAGGCAAGACCGGAGACAAAGGCAAAGGGAAGGAGGGAGACTCAAGCCAAAAAGAGTAGCGCCTTCCTTATTTCCTTTTTCGTTTTATTGATTCGAATTCGCTGTGTTCCGGGTTCAGCTCCGGATTATTACACGAATTGTAATTCTTATTAAATCAATAAAAGAATTTTTTACCTTCATTCTTGTTTAGTGAGAAACAACTTAAATAGAGGGATTGCATGTGTATTGTATCATTCCGGATTTAAGTAATGAAGATCGGATTGTATAACAAAATCTCCATACCGGACTTATACATGTGAGATGAATTTCATAATAAGATCACCGCTTGTGAGGGAACACATCATCGTCACAAGAACGGCTTAAGGGGAATGATTGTGAGATCGTTTAGACGAGAGTTCATTCCTCAAGATATTCGTTAAATCGTTGATGCTGTCCCCCAGTTTCATTGGGTGATGATTCACTTTGAATAAACTCTGAGTGAGATTTTCTCGTGAGAGCTTTTAAGAGTGAGGATTTAAAATAGAAATTCCTCTTCAAATATTTCCGACTGAGGGATTTCGGGTGAAAATGCCTTAGATTGTGGCGTACCCGAGTGAATTGTTTGTGTCGGAGTTTATGAGTCAGGTCTCAATTGAAGAATTGATGACTCAGAATATATAAAACTTCCAAATAAAGAACTTCATAAGAGAGTATTAATCTGGAGTTCAGTACAACTTACTTGTTGTGTTTGGAGTTCGGTTTGATCCTACTGTCCATGTCATATTTGGCGTTCGGTTGAATCCTACTAGCCGTTCTTCAATTGGTCTTTGGTTTTACCCAATGACGATTCTTCACCGACGTTCGGTTAATCCTACTAGTCGTACTCAGAGTTCGGTTTAATCCTACAATCAGAGCCTTCGATACGGGGTTCAGATCAGGGCTAATCCTGAACCTACTGCGCCCGTCACTTGGGGTTCAGCGTGGTCTTGAAGAAAAACCAGCTTACTGCGCCCAAGCCTTCGCATGGGGTTCGGTTTGTGGCCTCGAAAGAGGACCAGCCCTACAACCCATGTAGTCTTCGAATGGGGTTCGGTTTGTGGCCTTGAAGAAGGACCAGCCCTACAACCCATGTAATCTCTGAATGGGGTTCGGTTTGTGGCCTTAAAAAAGTGCCAGCCCTACCACCCATGTCCTGAGGTTCGGTTTAATCCTACAACTCAGGTCTTCACCGACGTTCGGTTAATCCTACTAGTCGTACTCAGAGTTCGGTTTAATCCTACAATCTGAGCCTTCACCGGTGTTCAGCCAAACTTACTAACCGTACCCAGAGTTCGGTTTAATCCTATAATCTGGGCCTTCAATATTTACACACTCGAGGAGTTACATCGTCAATTACAGAATGGGTAATTGAGATCATCCGTCCTGAGTATGTTCTTGTGCGTTGCGCATATTCGAAGAGTTACATCGTCAACTACAGAATAAGTAGCTGAGATCATCCGTCCTGAATATGCTTTTGTACACCGGATAAACTGAAAATCACAACATAAGAAAAACTCGAAAGAGTTAAATTGTTATGAGAGATTCTTATTAAATCAAAAATAAGAATTACAAGGAGAGCGTAGCTGTGAAAATAAATTCTCCAGTATTCAATCCAAGATAAGGATAGGAGAGTGTAGAAACAGCTAGCTATAGTAGATGCGCAAGTTTTGGGTGTTCCATTTGTTTCGGATTGGAGTGCCATCAAGGTTTTCAAGGCGATAAGAGCCTCTGCCAGTGACCTCGGATACCCTGTATGGGCCTTCCCAGTTTGGGGCTAATTTGCCTTGATGGGCGAATTTGTTCCCTATACTTGCTTTCCTCAAAACCAAATCTCCAACGTTGAAAGTCCTTGATTGGACTCGTTTGTTATACCGGAGAGCAACTTTGGCTTTGATGGCTTGATCTCTGATGAAAGCGTCTTCTCAGAGTTCTTGTATGACATCCATTTCAGATGCCAAGTTAGCGTTGTTGGTTTCTTCAGAGAAGTACTTAACTCTTGTGGAAGCAATTTGCAGTTCCACAGGTATCATTGCCTCGACCCCGTATGTTAGGCGATATGGGGATTCATTGGTGGATGAATGAGGCGTTGTCTGATATGCCCATAGGACATGACACAGCTGGTCTGTCCATCCGCCCTTGGCTTCACCAAGGCGTTTCTTTAGTCCCTTAAGCACCTCCCTGTTGGCCACTTCAGCTTGACCATTAGTTTGGGGATGTTCGACGGATGAGAATATTTGGGTTACTCCTAACCCTTCAAGCAAATCTGTGAATTTTCTATCCGTGAACTGGGTGCCATTATCTGTGACAATCCGTGCTGGGACCCCGAACCGTGTTATGATGTTTTCATACATGAAACGACGAGTTCGGGCTGAAGTAATATGCACCACCGGCTCTGCTTCTATCCACTTAGTGAAATAATCGACCCCTACAATGAGATATTTGATGCCCCCAGGAGCAGTTGGAAAGGGGCCCAGAATATCCAATCCCCATTGGTAGAAAGGCCATGGAGCAGCGGATGTGAAGAGTTCTTCCGCCGGTGTGTGGTGTAGGTTAGAGAATTTTTGGCAAGCGTCGCATTTTTTGACGAAGTCAATGGAGTCTTGCTTCATTGTGGGCCACCAGTATCCAGCTCTGAGGATTTTTCGCATTAAGCTTCTTCCTCCGGCGTGGTGTCCACTCTGTCCTCCATGCACTTCCTCCATTACACCTTGCACCTCATCCTCTTTGAGACAAATTAAATAGGGCACAGAGAGTGCCCTTCTGTAGAGATTACCATCAATCATGGTGAAATACGGTAATTCTCTCCTTAACCTCGTCTTTTCCTTCTCATCTGTGGGTAGCTGTCCATCAGCCAAATAACGGATGTAAGGAGCCATCCATGTATCTCCGTAAAGGGAGTCAGTCATTATGGCGTTTAGAGAAGGGAAAAGAGGGATGCTGGGCGACGTTAGCGTGCTTTGAACCAGAGTAGTGGTGCTACCCGGTCGTTTAGTGCTTGCTAACCTGGAGAGTATATCCGCTCTCGTATTCTCTTCACGTGGAACATGTTTGAACTCCACCTTTGACAATTTCTCAGTCAACTCCTTGACACAGTTCAAGTATAATTGGAGTTGAGGTTCGCGAGCTTGATAATCTCCTAAGATCTGCGAAATCACCAGCTGTGAATCGCTACAGAGTATCGCCTCAGAAGCTCCGATGTCAATTGCAGCTCTTAGCCCGGCCAAGCAAGCTTCATACTCAGCCTGGTTGTTGGATGTTTTGAAATTGAAACGAAGGGAGATCTCCAGGTGTACTCCGTCATCACTTTCGAGAACTACACCTGCTCCAGAGCCTCTTTGGTTTGATGAACCATCAACGTATATGGTCCAATGGACTCGAGGGTAATCCGGATCAGTCCCTGTCATTTCCACAATAAAGTCAGCCAGGACTTGAGCTTTAATAGCGCTGCGGGGTTCGTAGGATATATCAAACTCGGAGAGTTCAATAGACCATTTGATCATCCTCCCAGCAAGATCGGGCTTGATTAAGACAGAACGGAGTGGCAAATCCGTTCTCACTATGATTGGATGGGCGTGAAAGTACGGACGCAACCGTCGTGAGGCCCAAACAACAGCGAGGGCGGCCTTTTCAATTTTCTGATACCGGATCTCAGCACCTTGCAAGGTCTTGCTAGTGAAATAGACCGGTCTTTGTCCATCAGGAGTTTCTTTTATCAAGGCAACGCCCAAAGCTTCATCTGAAATAGCCAAGTACAGAATGAGTATGTCTTCGGGGTCAGGCTTTGTAAGAATGGGAGGTTTGGACAACACCTCCTTAAGCTCTTGGAAAGCTTTTTCTTGTTCCTGTCCCCACTCGAATTTCTTGGACTTTTTCAGTATTTTGTACAGGGGGAGCGACCTGTGAGCCATCTTCGGCATGAATCGTGCCAAAGCTGCTACCTTGCCATTCAGGGATTGGACTTCTTTGAGATTCTTAGGACTTTGCATGTCTAGAATCGTTTGGCACTTCCCTGGATTGGCTTCTATACCACGTTGAGTTAACATGAAACCCAAAAATTTCCTAGCAGGGACAGCAAATGTGCACTTCATTGGGTTCAGCCTCATGTTAAATTGTCTCAAACGGGTGAATACTTGGCGCAGGTCTTCAATATGATCGCCACCAACCGGTGTCTTTGCTATTATGTCGTCAATGTATACTTCAACAAGTTTGGTGTGCATACCTTCGAAAACCTTGTTGATCATGCGCTGATATGTCGCCCCAGCGTTTTTCAGGCCAAAGGGCATGACTGTATAACAAAAGACACCACGATCATTTATGAAAGCTGTCTTCTCTTGATCCTCTTCGCACATCGGAATTTGGTTGTAACCAGAATAAGCGTCCATGAAGCTCAGGTATTGATAACCAGAGGAATCGTCCACCATCCGATCTATATTAGGAAGAGGATAAGGATCTTTTGGACAGCAGCGGTTAAGGTCCACGTAATCAATGCACATTCTCCATTTACCATTGGATTTAGGGACCATCACCACATTCGAAAGCCAAGAGGAATATCGGATTTCCTTGATAAATCCGGCCTTCAGCAATTCCTCAGTTTGCTGACAAGCTGCCTTCTGTTTCTCTGGGCCTAATCGTCTTTTCTTTTGGGCCACAGGTTTCGTTTCTGGATAGACAGAAAGTTTATGACAGCAGAATTCAGGGTCTATGCCTGGCATATCGGCTGCAGTCCATGCAAAGAGGTCTTTAAACTCTTGTAAGAGAGCCAGCAGTCGCTGCTCTATTTCAGCATCTAGCTTGTCATTGATATGGGTGATCTTTTCTGGAGAATCTCCCAAGACAATGTCCCTGGAACTTCCATCCGGTGTGGGCTTTGATGGGTTGAACGGATCAATGTTCAAATCCGCTCTAGGATCCAGGTCGACAAGACTTACAGATCCAGCCGATGTTCCAGCATCATTAAGTTTCCTCTTTTTATTGGAGGCGTCCAGCTTTGTCATGTTGAGGCTAAGGTTGTAGTAGTACCTAGCCATCTCTTGATCACCCCGGATAGATGACACAGCATTATCCTTGTCAATGAACTTGATAAGGAGATGTGGGGTTGATACAACTGCCTCCATTGCATTCAGAGTAGGACGGCCTATGATGCCATTAAATGGTGATTTGACATCAATCACTAGCACCCGAGACCTAACCGTCCTGGCTCCTGGCTCGCCTTCAAACGAGATAAGGGTATCAAGATACCCTCTAGTTAGTTGCTTTGCGCCATTGAAAGCTGTTAGTTCCTGCGTGTAAGGCTGTAAGTCTGAGTCTTTAAAACCCATTCTTTCAAAGCAATTATAAAAAATAACATCGCAGGAACTTCCCTGGTCAACAAGGATTCTTCGGACGTCCTTGTTGGCGATCACAGCAGTGATGACTACAGCATCGTCACCACCAGGAACGGTTGGGCCAAAATCCTCGTCAGAGAAAGAGATTATGGGAGCCTCAATTCCTCCTCTGTAAGGGCGATTGTCTTTGACTTTCCCTTGCACAGATAGAATCATTCTGTGATGATTCTTTCGGGCTGTAATTGAAGCTCCTCCTCCAGCGAACCCTCCAGCAATCATGTCAATAACTTCACGTCGGCCCTGACGTTGTTGCTGGGGCGTGCTGTCTTTCTGTGCTGCATTATCGGTCATTACACCTTTTTGCTTCTCTGCAGCAGAGAACTTTCGAACCGGACTGGGGTTGTTGTCATCCCCATCGTCGGGATCTCTTTCTCTTTTCTCATTCCGTTCTGCCCTGTCAAAGGATTTTTCTTTGAACAGGTATTGCTTCAATTTGCCTTCTCTAATTAGCGTCTCAACCGCGTTCTTTAGAGCTTGGCATTCATCAGTGGAATGACCATTTTGTTCATGAAAATCACAGTACTTTCGTGAATTTCCTGGTCTTTTCATAGGGGCTGGTCTCCTGATGCCATATGTGCTGAAAACTGGCCATCCGACCTCTCTCAAAATCTGAGATGGTCTGGCAGATAACTGTGCATAATGGCTGAAGGAATTGACATGCCTTTCTCGAGGTCGAGGAGGGTGGTTATCCACCTTAGGATTGGTGAATGGCCTCTCCATGCGTTCTGACCTCGTCTTTTCCTTACCCTTCTGGGTTTGGGGAGATGGTGTTGGTGGCTTTTTCTTTACAGCCATTGCCTCCAAGTGCATCTCTATGCTCACATACTTTGAGGCTTTTTTCCTGAACTCCTCAAAAGTTGCTGGGGGGCTCTTTGCTAATGAAAGAGCGAAAGCTGATCCTGGCTGCAATGCCTCAATCACGATATGCAGCTTGATAGATTCTGTGAGGTTAGGAACCAGGGCTGCTTCCTTATAAAACCTCTTCAAAAAATCTTTTAAGCCCTCAGTTTCACTTTGCTTAATCTGAGCCAAGGTATGAGACGTCTTGGGTACGTCTCTGGAGATGACAAAGTGGGTTTCAAAGGCAGCTGCCATTTCCGTCCAAGAATCTATGGATCCAGAAGGCAGGCCTTTAAACCACCCGAGGGCTTCCTCAGACAATGTTCGAGGGAACATTCGGCACATCACGTCTTCATCAGCCCCCAAGTACATGGCTTCAAACACATAAGCATCAAGGTGCTTAGTTGGATCAGTTTCACCATTATACTTTCCGATGGAAAGTGGTTGAGTGGTTTGAAGGTGCTTGGGGATGCTGATGCCCATAAGTCTCCTTGAAAAAGGAACCTTCAGATTGTAAGACAATGGGGGTGCTGTTGTTGAATCTCTCTTTCTTCGGGAAGCTGCATCCTCAGAATCGCGAGTTTGTTCTCCCTCCTCAAACGTTGGGATCTTTGAGTACTGAAGAGTGGTGGACTTTTCACCATCAGTTGTGTGGGGAGTGTTTCGCGTGCGAGATGACTCTTTATCCTCGCTTTGCCTTTTTTCTCTTCGCAATTCAGCGAGTTCCCTCTGAAGTTGTTTGATCAACTCATCACGAGGATCAGGATCAGACACTGTTACTATCTTCTTTGAGTTGCCCCCATGAGAATCAAAGTTGAGTTTTCTGAAGGCGTTAGGATTGGTTCTGCCTTCAGCTTGATTCTCCACGAAGTCTTGTGCTTCGCCTTCCATGGTGGATTACCTGCTCTGTCAAAGGATATGGGAATAACTTTATCGTGTCCCACTGGGCGTGCCAATGATCTGTCCTGGACCGGGGTCAAGAGATCCGATCTCAAGCCAGTCACGAATAGTATGTCAATACCGTCTAGTAGACCGGATGTATATGTATCCGATCTGGGTATCCGTTGTCCTTGAATGAGGTGAGCGGATTGGGCGTTCTGGAGATCCTTCACACCGACCTAACGCGTTGAAGTGGGCGAATGGTGGTGTCACCTGCAAAGATTCTCCGACGCTCAAGTCAGTGATTATATTCCAAGTAAGGAATGTATTCAGAGAGGAACCAGTTGTAAAAGAGCTGAAGAAGAAGATCCCCAACTTCAATCATGAAGTTAGTTCATATACCTGATTGGCTCGATTAACGAGGACTCGTTGGTGGGGAACCACCAACTCCCATTAGCATTATTATATTGCGCACTTACCTGCATGATTGGGTCAAGTGGCTATTTTATATTGAGCATAGAGAATGTAGACTAGGATTAGGGAACAAGTTGACCATTCCCGTGAGCAGAATTTGGCTCGTAGTGCAGGGAATTATTGATCGATCCCTGTAGCAACAATCCTTGTCTTTTGCACAGTGACGTGTGTATTATCCGA
The DNA here is from genome assembly GCA_037962975.1 of Clitoria ternatea. Lineage (NCBI taxonomy): Eukaryota > Viridiplantae > Streptophyta > Magnoliopsida > Fabales > Fabaceae > Clitoria > Clitoria ternatea. The sequence goes on from CM075671.1 coordinate 170,212,038, forward strand.
TGTCATGGTGTTATCCTGAACAACCGGTATAGGGAGAACGCCTGATACGGAATTACAGTTCGGATGTATACCGATGACACCGGTTACACGTAGATGTCTTATCAAAGACGTTGAGATATGTATAGCAGATCGGATACCGGTATTGAGACCGGATCAGTATTTATATTATTATTTTACAAAAAAATTATTATCTCTATGAATCAATATATTTTTTTATCATGATATAATAAGTATGAATATTTTAAAAAATAATAACATCAAAATTTTATTAATTAGATAAAAAAAGGTAAGGGGACCAAATATAACAACAAATTAAATAGTTTAGAGATTACAATTGTGCAATCAAAAATTAATAAACAAAAACTAAATATATAGTAAAATTGAGAAACAAAAATATTATTAAGCGAAATATTTAATATCAAAATAAGAAGAGAAAATATGGAAAAAGAAAAGCCCAGTCCAAAAAAAAAAATGATTTTACAGAAAAGAAAAATCAATAGATAGAGAAAAAAAGCCCAGTCCAGAGTGTTTCTATCCATCATCATTGATTATCTATCTATCTATCATCTTGTGATTGTTGCTCAACTCAACAGACAACAATGGCGTCCATTGCGGTTATGGCTACCACCACTGATACCACCAGGTGGTCCATGGCTTCCTTGCGCTCTGCTTTACCCTCTCTTTCCTCTCCGTTGCGTTTCCCTTCTTCTTCACCAAAACTCCGAATTTCAAACACCAAATCCAAATCCCTTCTCACCTCTTTCACTGGCCTTTCCCCTCTTCACTCTCTCTTCCTCTCTTCTCCTTCTTCTTCTTCAGGTACTAACCTTCCCTTGCATTCCTCTTTTGCTTTTAACTCAATTCAACCCTATTCCATTTCTAAATACTTTCATTTGAATTCTTTCTAGTTTTCCAGACTACAACACTGAGCATGGAGTGAGAGTGTGCCACGGTTCTTTTATATATTAAAATTATGCCTTTCTTTACTCTTTTTTTTTTTTTTTTAAAAATTGCTTTTTGGATTTGTGATTACAATAATGGAAAATGAAAGAAACTCATAGCACGTTGATAGTTTGCTATCGTTTGGATGTAAAAGCATTGGAGTTTTTAGCTTATTGTTGTTGCTATACATTTTGATTGATATGGATGATAGAAGAATTTGTCATTTTGGTTTCAGAGAATGCTTTCTATTTTCATGAATAATTGCCAAAATGTTGACTTGTTTTTACTTTGTATTGTGTGTTTGAAGATTTGCATAGGAAGTTGTGAAAATAATTTAGTACAAGTTTCTTAGAAATTGGAAATAAAGTGATGATTTTGTAATTGTTTGTGAAAATAAGAAACAAAAACAATTCATTTTTACTAATCCGGTAGGCACAAACCAGAACTTAGTCTGGTTCATGTTATAGATCAAGTGGAGATCATAGTATCATACTGTAACATTTTTACTTTGCTAATGAGGTTGTTGTGTGGCAACGAAATCTGCTTTCCAATTGTGTTCATTATCCTTTGAAATTTAGCAGTTCCATTTTCATTGACTTTGCTTCTGAATTTTATCTTCTTGTTACAGAATATACTGGCTCTGATCACACTTTCACCATTATTGATAATGGTGGTAGAGTCTTTGCCATGAGACATGGGAGGCGGGTGCCCAAGCTCAACAGGCCCCCTGATCAGCGCCGGGCGCTCATCCGTGGCCTTACAACTCAGCTTCTTAAATACGGACGCATCAAGACCACCAGAGCAAGGGCGAGTGCAATTAGGAAGTATGTTGATAAAATGATCACTTTGGCAAAGGATGGTTCTCTTCATAAGAGGAGACAAGCCCTTGGGTTCATCTATGAGAAGCAAATTGTTCATGCTTTATTTGCAGAGGTTCAAGAACGTTATGGTGAAAGAAATGGTGGTTATACAAGAATTATTAGAACCTTACCTAGGCGGGGTGATAATGCACCCATGGCATACATTGAACTTGTGTAGCCATTGCCTATATTTTGAGTGCAATACTAGCAATGTTGAGTTTGGTAACTTGTTCAAATTTCAATGTTAACAATTGATTCTGCGGTTTTTCCTATGTTTAGTTGTATTTGTATTATTCCTTTTTGACTAGTTTGCAGTTTGCAATTTGTATCTCTCTGTACTTATGGACAAACAACCATCTCTGATCTTAAGTGATCATCTGCAGAAGGTCATAGATTCACTTACTTTTTAAGATTCCAGATGTTTTAGCTTGTTTGTATTTGTATTATGTCTATCTTTTTTATTAGTTTTGTGTTTGCATCTTTCTGTACTTGTGGACAAACAACCATCTTTGATCTTAAGTGATCATCTGCAGAAAGTCATATTATCCCTTTAAGATTACAGATGTTTTAAGTGTGTTTTTGACTAGTTCTCTGTTTGCTAAGTGAAGTTAACTAACCATCTCACTTTGATCTTAAGTGATCATCTTTCTGTACTTATAGACAAACTACGGATTTTGATTTTAACTGATCCTCTGTAAAAGGGTATATTCTTATTCTGCTTCACTGAAATAAGTGTAAATAATCAAATTGATCTTTGAAAAGAATCACTGATGGGCACTTTGATCCTTGGGAGAAAAAAGCTAATTGTTTTAGTCTCTGAAAAATTGTAAACATGAGATGATTTAGTCCATACATTAAATGGATGCAATGATTAAAATTTCCCAAACTTGTAATTTTAGGGGACTATCTGACTATGTTTTATATTTTAAAGATTAAATTGGGTATTTACTAGAAAAGAAATTGGTTGTAATTTCAATTGACAAAAACATCATCCAATATTAAGTAAGTTGATTTTCTTTGGAGAATTGATTTCAAAGGCAAGATATATTTGTTTAATCATTTCGGGAAAAGCCCTCATGCTGAAGCTGTTCCCTATTTGGGTAGATCTTGAGAGAGAGCACCCAAAAGTAAACCCAACAAATCAACAAAGCAGTGGTTGTGCTAGCTAGATCATTCCTTAACACTGGAGCAACACATGAACACAAGGAGGAGGATTAGAGACAAGACAAAGCACACTTGAGTTACACTTGACAGTTTATTTGCCAATCTATTCTATGCACCATTACTAGTGTATACACACAGGCCGAAGAATATGCATTGCAACAAATAATTTATTTTACTCTCTTTTGTATTTTATTTTTGAATTTTTTAATATCGTTTTTATGCTAAAAAATAAGTAAATTGAACATTGTTTTATAAAGTTAGGAATCAAATATGAAAATCTGAAATAAATTATCAATCCACACAATTTAGAAGACCAATTCAAAAAAATTCATTTTTAGTTAGTTTATTTTTTCATGGCTTACACTACTTTGTTTTCAGTTTATTTTTTTGTACAACTTTCTTTTGAGTTTATTAAACAATATACATATTTAAGGCATTACATTACATATTTTAAAATTTGAATTCTTTATTTTATTTTCTTATAATTTTAAAAAGTATAGGTTTAATTAAGTATTTTAAAATTCTTTTATACAACGTTATATTAGTCTTTAAACTTTTTTATCTTTTTTTATGAATGAAGGGGTTAAAACTCCAAAAAGAACTACAAAGGAAGCACATTATGTAGAAACCAAATACCCCTATTATCCTTTCTTACCAAAGAAATAAGAGATGATGGGCAAGTCTCAAAATAAGACACCCCTACTTCAATCTCTTGAGCTAAACTAGCCAAAAGATTGCATGATTGTTTGTTTGATGATGGACAAACAAAAGTAAAACATTTCAATCGAAAGCAAGGAGATGACAAATCTCCTTAATCAATTCTAAGCAATAATGGAGCTATAACCCTAATAAAACCAAGAGCAACAAAATGTTTCATGAAACCAAGAGCTACAAAAGAATTCATTTGAAGAATGAGACAATTAACACTATTAGTCCGTGGATTTGAAAACCCCGAATTCAGTGGTTTATAAAAAAGTTTCAATTATCATCATATTAGTTTTTAAATTGTTTTTATAAAATACTTAAAGATGAAATTTGTTAGGAAATTAATTTAAAAAAACAAAGGCCTAAAGTTAACAATTTGAAAATTGTCAATAAAAAATTATTAAATATAAAATATATCAAATAATTTGGAAATAATAGATAAACTTTATATTTGGAGGTTGATTCTTGTTTTTTATTAGAAAAATTTAAATTTTAAGATTTAAAATTAAGAAATAATTCTAACTCTCCTAATCATGTATATGTTGTGTCTTATGTAGAGTTGTCAAAATGGATTAGCCTTACCAGACTAGGTTGAATTTATCCGTAAAATGGACGGATTTAATCATTAAAGGTAAAAGCCCGAAAAAAAGCCAAACTTAAAAAGCTTGGCTGTGTCTAGATAACCGGTTAAACTCTCTCTCTCAGACACACAAAAATAAATTTGTGATAATAGTGTCATTACTTTTAAAATAAGAAAAATAAAAGTTTAAATAAAAAATTAACTTTTATGATTTAACTTAATTTGCAATGTTAAGTTTAAGGAGCTGGGAATGTAGTCATATTAAATTTTGATGAGAAATCACTTTGTTTCTCATAATAATATTGTTTGGTTTGATTTTAGTATATGGTCTGTTGTTTAAAAAAAGTTTAAACCAAAATTTATTAAATTTATAGAACCAACAACTTACGCCAATTTTTTATTATTTATTTATTTTATGTGACAAGAAATGTTTCAATTTGTTGATTTAGTAGTATCATAGTAACTAATTAAGGTAAATTAAATATTGGTAAAGTAACTAAGAAGAGAAGTAACTTGTGTAGATTTGAAGATAACTATAGATTTGAAGATAACTAGATAAGGTTGTCGTTGATATCTCACGACTTGTCCCGTTGTCTCTGAGCCATTTGCCATACCTTCAGGGGATACCCTTTGCTTCCTTCACTTCACTATTTGTCCCCAACACAAACACATTCTCTCTCTTTCTATCTTCTCTCAACTTTAGCCACTGACTAACAAGAAAAAATTGTGTGAAGAAGAAGAAGACCATGATGCTGGGTGTGGCCACTCTAACTTTGGGTTCTTCAACTACAATGGCAGCTCAAGGGCATGCTCAACAACATGCCACCGCTCTTGCCTCTGCCAATGGAGCCAGAAGGTGCAACCTTTCTAATAGGACTCACTCCTTGCCTATGAGTTTGGTGTCACCTACCAACCAAAATTGCAACTTTCTCTCTTCTAACTTCAAGCAACCAACTCATGCACGCCCCTTTACAACTGCTGTTGCATCTGTTGATTCTGACCACCTCAATTCTTCTGATCCTCCCTCCAAGGTTTGTTCCTCGCTTATATCAAAAGCGGACCGGACCGGACCGGACCGGTCGGTAACTATAAACCAGTTAGGGAACCCGTCTGGTCAATTTTTTATTACTACTCATACTGTTGAACCACTGTTGGATATCCGATTTAACTATGGTTTGTTAGAATCGGTATTACCACCAATTCAGTAATCGATCTGGTTCTAAAAACATTGCTCTCTTAGACACCAACCCCACATTGGATTTTCTGTTCAATTTTTATATCTTTTTACTCAATTTTTTATACTCATTGTTTGTTGTTATCATTTGTTGAATGATGTTACCCTTGTTCGTAGAGAAACTGGTTGATGATGATGATGATGGTGTGGTTTTTGAGTTTTTTTAATGGTAATTTGATTATTCCATTTCTTTTTTGCTTGTCTTTGTAGAGTGAAGCCAACAAGTATTATTTTCTTGTTGCCAATGCAAAGTTTATGTTGGATGAGGAGGAGCATTTCAAAGAACAATTGTTTGAAAGGCTTCGTCTTTACGGAGAACGTAATATGGAACAGGATTTCTGGCTTGTCGTTGAGCCTAAGTTCTTGGATAGGTTCCCTAACATCACCAAAAGGTTGAAGAGACCTGCTGTTGCTCTTGTGTCCACCAATGGTCCCTGGATCACGTAAGAATGTCGATTCTTTATCTTTCAGTGCTTTATTTTACAGTTGTGTTTAAATGTGGAGTACTTGAAAATCTGATGCTTGGATTGGCTGTCATAAACTATTAAAGGAGAGCAATTCTTTCATTTCATTTGCCTTATGATCCATGATCAAAGTGTGTGTGTTTTGAGCATTAAGAAAAGTAATTGTGTTAAATCTTGGTTGGAAGAGTTTCACCCCCCAAAGCAGTCTTGCCTTGGCTCAAACTGGGAAAGGGTGCATCAAATTGAAAAGGAAAAATTTGTCCGTGTTGTTTGTGTGTTCATGCATTCATACATAGGAACCTCTAGCAACCTATGCTTAACTACTTAAGCTTAGCCCGTGTGGCCAAAGTAGATGTCCTTTTAAATGCTTGCATTTTGTGGATTCTCATTTCTCAAGCAAAAATTGATTGTTTACTTCAACTTTTGTTTGGAAAATTTGGAGGTGTCGATTATTCCATGTGGTAAAAGAGTTTGTATATGTTTACCCCTCTAGTTTTAGAGTTTGTGTCTTGCTGATAGGAGCTCCCTCCTTTCAAATGTTATAATATGTAAAGATGATAGAAGAAAGAAACATATCATCAACAAAATTAATGCAATAATTAAAGTTGTCTCCATTGCATCAAATGTCAGCTTTTGATGTTTCAGCCACCTTTTAACTCTCACTATGCTTGTTTTGGACTTTTCGGCAGATTCATGAAGTTAAGACTGGACCGAGTTTTAGCAGAAAAGTTTGAAGCTGAGAGCCTAGAAGAGGCATTAGCCTTCAATCCGACTTACCTGGAGTTTGAGAAGCCTGAAAAATGGGTGGCACCCTATCCTAAATATGAATTTGGATGGTGGGAACCCTTCTTACCCCCGGTTCAGAAAGACGTGAAGTCTTAAGATATTCTTATCCACTATGGGTATTCAATCTTTTTCTACAATGGTTCATGTATAACCAGATGGTAGTGAAAGTTGGCTAATTTGCATTTAGTTTTGTAATTTTTGGAAGGTAGTATTGATTATTTAAAGTTGAAGTGATGTCCTTAGGATTTAAGTTCTAGGAATTGCAGTTTATGTCTCTCAAATGAGTTAAGTATATATATTGTTATGAGGTTGATGTTCTCTGTTGCTAGAATGTACTTGAAGGCCCACATCTTATTAGATTTTTTGTCTTTTGAATAAACTGATTTCTATGGTGTTCAGATGTAGATTATGTAAAGCTTTCATGTCAGGGCTTGAAATGTATAAACGTCCATCAAATGAACTTACCTCAATATACACACTTATACTTCTTATCTATTGTTACTTATAGGCTTCCCTAAAACATTTCCCTTGACATATCTGATCCTAAATCAACCTAGATCTTTGTAAGAGTTTACTTGGGCTTATATTATGATATAAGCACTTGTCCAAGTGTTTGGACGGACACATAAAAATAATTGATGAAAGTTGTTTTTAACTTATTTCAATAAGCTCTCTAGATCAACTTATGCAAAAGTGCTTATACTTATAAGCTGTTTTGAGCTTATTTCATTAAGTTTATTAACCAATCTTATGAATAAGTACTTATGTGATAAGTGCTTATTAAATAAACACAGTTAAATTATTTATCCAAACACATCCTTGGTGGATTTGACCAGCTGTAATTTTGGTGCTTGTCCTCCGTATACAGATACTCTACACTACACGTAGTCCATATCCTGCATTCTTTTACACCTCTTACAGATACACATAGCCCAAATCCTGCATTCTTTCACTCCTTGTGATGAACACAAGTTTTATTGTCATAGGGTCTGGGAAACTGTTAGGCCTAGTGTGACATGCAGGTTTCTTTCTGGGGTTGGATGGCCTCCTCTTCTTAAATGTTTTAGTCTGAGAAACTGTTGGGGGTGGTGGCCTGGTATAGGCCTGAGAAAGTGATTGCTTTTAGCCTTTGCCTCCCCTATGTCCAGCTGCTTAGTTGCTCGTCATGCAGTAATTGTATCAGACTTTGATTGTTTCTTAATAGTTAATCCTTGTGTGTAACTGCGCATATTGGAGCATGAATAGGTGGAATCTTGACAGATTGTAACACCTCTTCCATAAAAGACAGGTTCATATTAGAGGCATCTCATACATCCACTCTCTTCTTTGGCCTATTTTGTTAGCCTTGTTTTGACTTTGAACCATTGATGCATGTCCTAAATGACTTGAGGTAGTTTCCATTTGGGATGTTCCTATTAATCTTGTCTCTCAAGATCCATTTTGATACCAAGAATACTAAGACAAGAAAGCCACCTAAGCGCAGGGCTATTTGATTCATGTTTTATGTGAACTTTCACAGATCAATCCAATGATGTAGAAAGGGGTATTACTTTTTGTGTGTTGTTTATCTAGACTTACCAGTGGATGCTTTTTTTATTACATCGAGAAAAATGATTAGATATATGCTGAAAACTACGTTAGTAATAGTATAATGAAGCTATGTTTTAAAGAAAGAAGGAACACTGGGTTTCTTTCTTGTTCATGGAAGTGACACATGTTTCCTGCATTTCAAGGTTGCAAAATCATTCTCTTTGTCCCTTCCATGAGGCTGTCGTATTTGGAACTATGTTCTGCCGTCAGTTGTGGTCTACTTCTAAGACTAGCTTCTGCTGATGAATCAAAGCTTCTACCAGCTAACAAATATTGGCTTTGTTACTACTAAATGGTAATGACACATTGCCAACATCTATCACCTGCATCCTGGATGATAGTTAAATGGTCATATTTCTTCCGTCCATATAGTATCTTATCTGCCAATCAAATGCAGAGAATCATACCAAAGGCATAGTATTATCTTAGATCTCAGTAACATGATCTTTTCGGCACATATTGATGCATGATACCATTATTTGTGAAAGTAAATGGTTTCTTAATTGTTTCCCGTTTTTCTTATCAGATAGATAGACAGACAGGACCGTACAATTTCTAATGAATTTTCAATTAATGAAACATTGAGGCAAGTGAAGAACACTAAAATGGACCAATTTCTGCAAGCAAGAGGCGGAGGACAAATAAATAATATACCAAAAGCAAATATAATATGATAATGCATACTGAGGCCGGGTATGTGCATCAATAACCAACAGCAATCATATATGGAAAATGGTACTTCTTTTTTGGTATATGGAAAATGGTACTTGCAAACTAATTTTGTGCAACGTTTTACAAGGATTAACGCTTTTAGTTAACAACGCATGTTGTGTTTAAAATTATACCTATTAAATCAATTAATATTTCTGTTAATCACATAATACATCTCAAGTACAAGTTTATCCAACATAAACCATGGTTAAAACGATATAAATAATTATGTGTAAAGGCTAACAAAATTGGGATTTCATGTTGAATTGTAAAGGGACGAGAAAATCACAAATTATAAAATCGTAAAATCATAAATCGTAAGATTTTATTTATTATGAACATACGTGTTTATATGTATATAAATTCATATATACACATATAAAAACATAATTCAAAGATCATAAATCTATTAAAAAATATCATAAAGCTTGCATAAAATATCCATAACACATAATTCATAACATAAGTCATAAAGTAGGTTTATAACTTAAGAGTCTTAAACAAACAATTATGTAAGCATATCTAAAGCATAATCCTATTTATGGATAATCTAATCTAACAACTTAAGCACATTATAATTAAGAAGAAAGGGATCCATCATTTACTCTTTAAACATTATCTAATATTATCTAACATTATCTAAAACGAGTTTTTTAAACTATCTGCCCCATTTCAATAAAATTGTGAAATCTTACCATTTCAATGATTTCACGATTTCATTTGTGATTTCACTATGATTTCGCTCAAATGCGATTTTCGGTTGATTTAAATCGTCGGAGGTGGAAAAACTGGAAAATGGTGGGATGTTAGAATTATACTCCTGATTTTGTCAACTTTAATTATGTGATTATATAAACGTTAATCAAATGCACTTCTTCAGTACATCTTATATAGAAAGGCTAACTCAAATCTACAGAACCAGATGGGTAATTCTTGCACTTTATTTGTAGGAACTCTAGCTGCTACTGCTAAATACAATTGTGTAGCAACAACTTTTTGCACTTCTTGTTCGCAGCCTTGATAGAGAAATAAACAGAAGCTAAAGTACCATGCATGAAGCATTAAACCATAACACATGCAAAAGGAAATTGCATTACCTCTAAGCTCTAATCCAGAATGTTATCTTGCAAATGTTGGGATTTCCCGAAAAATCTTTTCATAAACTGTGCATACATATTCTTTAATTCAAACAATGCCTTCTCAGCAATAACGTCAACAACACCCCCATGCCTTTCATATACTGCTGGAACTATCAGCAATAAAACTGTCCCTACACCAGAGCAAAGAGAAAGCAAATTAGAACTATATTCGTCACAATCACATTCACCACATTAGAACCATTTAATCTACACATATTTAACATCACTGTCATGACAAATAGCTGCATGAATTATGCTATTGCATTTTGTAGGTGTTTTGTAATTTGAAAGTGGGTAGCTGACCTATATAGAATAGAGTTGCAGCAGTTAACCAATTGCTAAGAACTGAAGCAACTCCTAGTGTCACTGTAACCTGCAGATTACTTTCTTGTCAGAGAAAACCAAGTGACACTGTGACAAGATGAGTAAGCAAGCTTAGGAGGATGTTGAATGGCACCAAGAGAAATTTCTTCAAATCTTGTCCAGAAGCTAGGGCTCCAAATGTCATGAGTAGTCGGTTAAGTATACGTGTCATTGAAAGAGCAGTATTAACAAGCAACCTTTCGCGTAAGACGAATGCTGATGATTTAGGTGGTGATCTGTATCAACCAGAAAATAGTATCATTCCTTAATGATGCAAAACAATAATTAAATAAGCTATGCAGATAAATTCATCCAATGAAGCAACTGAAGAAAAATTAGTAGGCAGCATGATGCAAAGAGGTGGGGGGATCCTCTTACCACTACCACCAGTTCTTGCCAAGCCCTTTGGGTTGGGACTAGGTGATTCACTCACACTAAGTTTTAGACATTTTTTTCATTCATAAAAAATAGAAATAAAAAAATTAATGCATATTCCATTTCTTGTCACTGATTTGGTGAAATTGACACAAACGTGATTTGCTTCATAATGTGCAATTCAATCTGGTCTAGTTTGTGGAAGTGGCATGCTATGATGAAGAACAAGAAAACTAGTAAACTAACTCAAACTTTCTTACTGCAGCAAACTTGGAAGAAATGCAAAGGTGTTTGGGACTCAATTTGGTCTTTGGTAAAACAAGTATCAGAGTGCTTTCACCAACTCAATTTGATTTGTGTTTAGCAGAGATTAAAATAGAGACAGGTGAGATGGAAACAAAAACAGAAATTACTTGATTTCTATCATTTATTCCATCGTCATATTGATGGGTATAGGATAAATTTGGAGTAACATGTGATCATATTGTTTCAAAAATTAGACTACCTTATCATATAACCAATTAAATAAAGAATTAAAGAAATAATGCTTTAATAACTGATTGGTAGAGGGCATTAAACTCACATGTCAAAGAAGGATGTTAAATGAGTCCAGAGAAACAACACTGCCAATAGGAGTATGAGAGAGTCACAGATGAAACTAAGCAGGGTGTAATCCATCCTCTTAAAGAGCAACCATATGAAAGTTACACCAACAAGAATGCTTGCTGAGGTATGCTTGTCTCTCCACAGTATAATATCAGCAACTAAGCAGAAAGAAACCAAAGTTTTGCATCAATTTTACCATAGCTTGAACGGTTCATCTCAGTTGTTCTTTTTCTTTGTAAAATACTAAACAGATTCACTGAAATTTGCAAGACGAATGAAACTTGCGATTGCAAAGCATGTCATGTAAAAGAAGCAGAAGAGCATACTTTTTCCGGAGCCTAGTAGAACACGAAGAGGCCTTCTCCGGCCAAACAACCGGTTCTTGGTAGTGGAGAACACAAAGTATTTCTCAAATTCAGAGTCAAAATCTGGATCATCATCAACATCATCAAGTTCTTTCATGTTGAGAAAATCAGAGTCTGCAACATCCATGAGTTCTGTTGATTGAGCCATTATTTATCTTCCAACTCCTATTTATGCTAGATCTTTTCCCCAATATTGTTACAATTATGGTTGAACCTGTATACAATAACATTCTAGTTAAAAACAATGGCATGCATTAAGGTCGTTAGCTTGTTACAATTTGCAATTAATTCTCCTTTCATTCCTAATGTAACCGTTGAGAGAGGAGAAAAAATTAAACAAAGAAATGTAATTATCTTATCTTAATTACATTTCAAAATTTTTTATTTACCCTTAATTCATTAAATTATATATATTGTCCACAAAAAAGTAATTATAGTGTTTTAATACTCTAACTCGATAGTTAAATAAGAATAAAATTATTTCCTATCGGAAGATATTTAAATAGGAATGGCGGAGTATGTATATAACGCGTGTATGGATGTATTATCAGCAATGTTATGAACAAACAAAGATCTAACGATGACAAGTGCACAAACACGTACGCATGCATGAATAAATTTGTTAGCATGATGGAGAATTTGCATATACACGTACACATTTAAAGTCTAAAGTATGGTTTCATACCATCATGGATCTATAATCACTCGAGTGTTTATCATTGTAGAGCTTTCTTCTTTTCAAGAATCAATGGATTCAATTTCAGGGAACTTCTGGTTTTTACCTCTGCAACCTGTTACAAATCTCAGGATATACAACGATAACAATCCCTCAATTTTCGCATGAAAGCAATCATGAGTTAAAAGGGAAAAATAACGTGCACTTTTTCCTATTTGTTATGGTATTCAATTATATTAATTAATTTAACACTTAATATAACTATTTATAATATATAAATTTATAATCCCACCATACTATGCTGTCATGTGTGAAAAGTGTTTATTACTATGATGTCATGTGTCAAAATAGTGAAATAATAAGATGTTGTGTCCAATTTTGTTAAGGAATATCTTCATGTTCTTAATTAATTGTTCCATTGATTATTTTATGTTTCAAATTGTTATTATGACATTATTTATCGTTTTTAATGCAATATATTTATTTTCTATTACTCATTTCATAAAAATATGTTCTTTATAAAATTACGAATTAAGACACTTCCAAACTTTTAATCTACTTTCTAATTTATTTATCTATTTATAATATATACATTCAAATGCATACCATACTATCCTGCCCTGTGAACTTTCCAATCTTTACTTAATTTGTCCATTTGCAAGGTGTTTTATTACATTACACCTATCATATTTTTGGATATGTTGGATATGTAACATGTTTCGACTGGTTCTTAACTAATGAAAGAGAAAGAGAGCAAATATTGATTTGATTTCAAAAATTGAAAACTCATTCATCACACTATTTGATTTCAAGTATTGAAAACTCACTCATCATCATATTACAATCATTGTCATGTTTGATTGTTATGTAGTTGAAATAGTGTTTACCTTTTGTTTTTGTTCCTTATTTTATTTCCTTTATAAATATGTGGTCTTACTAGCATGAAGGATCAATGCAACAATTACAAAAAGAAACTTATATTCGTTTGCGAGTATATATTTGATCCATATTATCCATTCCTCATTATGGACCACTATAATATGATTGTTGACATTTTTTTTTGAGATGCATACATAATATCGATTACAAGTTTAATTTTAAAAGTAGATTTAATTGTGAATGTAGTTATCATTATTATTATTATTATTATCAAATTTAACCATTAAATAGAAGACTGATATCCCTTGCATTGTAGTAGTCATTGTTAAAAAAACATTAATTCTATTCATCACACTTTAACCTCTTTTGAAAAATATCGTTTTCCAAAACTACATTTTTGTAGATATTGCTAAAAAGAAAAATTAAATTTCGATTCATCATAATACTCTAACCTACCTACAAAGTCTCCCTCTCCCTCTCTCTCTCTCTCTCTATATATATATATATATATATATATATATATATATATTGAGAACATTATCTCCATATCTCACAGTTATTTAGACAATGTGTTTGTTGTGATTATGAGACACAGATCACTAAGAATATATTACATGTCCCTCTAATTAGCCAAGGTCCCCTTATTTCCTTATTTTAGGATATTATCTCTATCTCCTTAATTCTAGGAAACTATCTTTACTCCGTATCTTAGGAAATCATCCCTATCTATTAGATGTTAGGTCAAAATCAATGCGTTTCTTTGGTGTATAAACAAGGACCCAGAGTTCCTTTATAATTCAAGTGACATTTTGAGAAATAAATCATGTTTCCTAGAGTAATTCTTTAGGGATTGGTACTTTATACGCTCAGAGTGAATATTTTGGCGCTTACCGCAAGGCTTGGTAAAATGTTTCCTACATCCTACAAAAAAAATTGGCTCCAAGAAGGAGGAATATGGTGACCACACACAACAACGCTAGCTGGAGAGAGGATGATGACGCCCAAAGAGATCAGGATGGATGCAAGACGGCAACGACCAAATAAAGGAGGTCCTGACCCTGTTTAAGACACTACAGCGCACCGTAGAAGAATTAAAAAGGGAGAATGAATACCTATAAAACCACCGGTCGGAGGAGTGAGAGGCCTCTAGCTATCAAAGCACGCAGGCCATAGAATTGAAGGTAAACTAGAGCCCTCTGTTCCCTACTCTGCATATTCATTCATTGAGGTTGTAATGATAGCCCTCCACACCACGCCATTACAAGCCTCCTTTGATGGAGAAATATGACAGAAGAGGTGATCCAAAGAAACACCTCACCATGTTCACAACCAACCTCCTTATTTATGGGGCGTCTGACGCCCTCCTATGTAGAACCTTTCCCGCCACCCTCACTTAATTTGCCCTGCTTTGGTTCTCGCACATCCCCCTAAAAAGCATTTCATGTTTCACAGAACTCACAGAGAAGTTTCTTACCTAGTTCGTCTCCAGCCGAGTTCAGCAAACTTCCCATAGCCTGGTCAACCTCAAGAAGGGACGAAGGAAGACACTTAAGTAGTTCATGGCACTCTTCGACAAGCAGGCTATACAGATATGAGACCTAAGCTTAAAGGTGGCCTTCCACGCAATATAGACGGAATTGCATCTGGGTAAGTTTTCTGACTCTTTGGTCAAAAAGCCCCCAACTAATATGGATGATTTCAGGCAGACGGAGGCACGCTACATGAATATGAAGGGGCGTGAAGCCGATCGGGTTAGGAGCTCTGAAAATAACGAGGAAAGAGCAGAGCCACCAAGGAAAAGGTCTCAATCAAATAGGGAAACAAAGCTTGCCTCTTACCCTAATCCCAAATATGACACGTTCACCTCGCTAAACAGCAGGAGAGACAAGATCATGCACGAGGTCTATAACACGGGGCTGCTCAAGCTCCCCTCACTCGGAGAACAGGTTAAAGGGTTTGGATAGTCCAAGTTCTGCTAGTTTCATAGGACATTTAGGCATAACACCGAGGATTGCTGGTCACTTAAGAACTAGATTGAGCATTTTATCCAACAGGGATATTTAGGGCAGTTTTTTGACCAGGGAAAAAAGCACCACGAGAAGTTAAATAGAAAGGAGAAAGGGGATCATTGAGATAGGCAGAGTTACAACCATGGAAGTGCCACAGGCAGGAGCATGAGCGTTCTCGGTCCCATTGCTCAGAAGATGTAGGAGATGATGGAAAAAGAATCATACACACAATTTCAAGCGGATTCTCAAGAGACAGGGCCATCATATCAAGGAGAGAAGGATAGGTCAACCTTGTACACTTCCTCCAAAGATATGGGGTTATTACGTTTCGGGACCTGGAGGTGGTTGAATGTAACATAGGAAGAGTTTTGGTTGATCAAGGGAGCTCGACAGACATCCTTCATTGGAAGTCTTTCAAGTGACATAACTTACCCCACACTTAGCTCAAGTGATACGACGGAGCACTCCTCAGCTTCACAGGGGACTTAGTGAACATCTTGGGGTATGTAGAGTTGAAAATGACCTTCAGGTCAGGAGAGAATAGTAAGGCAATATGGTTAAATACTTGGTAGGTGATACTCCTAGCTCCTACAACGCTATACTCGGACACCCAAAAGTCAATACACTTGGCGTAATTGTCTCCACCCTCCACTTGACAATGAAGTTCCCACTCAAGGACGAGCGTATCAGGGTTGTTTGAGAAGACTTAGAGATAGCCTGGGAATGTTACCATGAAAGCCACTAACCGAGAGAAACCTTCACTATGGAAGAGGACATCGAGATCAGGTTTGACCCCAGGAAGAAAAAAAACATGAGCGACCCCAACTGGTAGAGTCCTTGAAGCTGGTACAGATTGGAAAAAGTACTAGCTAGTGCACCCGACTCAATGCCATGTTAGACTCTGAACTAAAAGAAGTACTAGTCAACCTCCTAAAGGCTAACGTCAATGTATTCGCATGCACCTCATCAGAAATGCCCAGGATTGACCCGAAGGTCATATGCTACTCCCTGAATATTGACAAAGATACTAAGTCGGTGTCATAGAGGCAACATAAACTAGGGCCAGATAGGAGAGACGCTGTGAAAGAAGAAACAAACAAACTCCTGGTAGCCAACTTAATTCGAGAAGTCAAGTACCCAACTTAGCTCTCAAACATAGTGATGGTAAAGAAAGAAAATGGCAAATAAAGGGATGTGTGTAGACTTCACCGACCTCAATAAGGTATATCCCAAAGACCCTTACCCTTTACCTAGTATTGATTGTTTGGTAGATGGCACCTTAGGATACCAGGTCCTAAGCTTTATGGACAGATATTCCAGGTACAACTAAATATAAATGGACTCAAGGGTTAAAGAGAAGACCTCCTTCATTATAGGAAGAGCAAATTATTGCTACCAAGTGATGCTCTTCGGGTTAAAGAATACGAGCCACGTATTAGAGGTTAATAGATAAAATCTTTACTAATCAAATTGGTAGGAACATAGAGGTGTACATGGACAAAATAGTGGTAATGACCAAAGATGTGAAAAACCACGTTAAAGATCTAGAAGAGACCTTCGTAGAGCTAAGGAGGCACAATATGCGTCTTAACCTAGGGAATTAATCCTTCGGGGTATAGGGTAGTAAATTCATGGGATACATGCTAACCTATAGGGGCATAGAAGCCAATCCAGATCAATGTCGAGCCATCTTGGAAATGTAAAGCCCACAAAATATCAAGGAGATACAACATCTCACCGAAAGGATTACAGCCCTTTCTCGATTCCTCTCTAAGTTCACAGAAAGATCCATTCCCTTCTACCCGGTGTTAGAAAAGTCAAACACTTTCTAGTGGACTAAGAAATATGAAAAAGTCTTCAAAGACTTAAAAGCATGCCTAGTCTCTCCTCCAATCCTTGCGACTCTAGACCTAGGGCTGAACTTATTATTTACCTTTTAGTCAGAGAAAATACCATCAGTGCGGCGTTAATACAAGAAGAGGGGGTAATTCAATGACCCGTATACTTTACTAGTAAAACCTTGCAAGGAGTTGAGACCCGATACCAAAGAGTAGAGAAGTTTGCATATAGCCTCATGGTTACAGCCTGAAATCTGAGGCTATACTTCCACAACCACCAGATTTTTAGTCAGAACCGACTAACCCATCGGCAAGATTCTACAGAAGCCCGAGCTTATAAGAAGGATGGTCACATGGGTTTAGAGCTTTCTGAGTATGGAATCTGATACAAGCCAAGAGGCAATCAAAACCAAATTTTTAGTAGATTTCATGGAAGAGTTGGGGGATGAAAAGGAATAGTATGATGCCGAGCACACCCTATGGACCATCTCAGTTGACGGTTCATCGAACCAAAAAGGAACTGGGGCAAGAATAATACTCAAATCACTGACCTGTGTTGCCATGGAGCAATCCCTAAGATTTTTGTTTAAGGAAAGTATCAACCAGGAAAAGTATGAAGCACTCATCGTCGGACTGCAAATGGCCCTAAACCACGAAGCCAAATGCATACAGTAAAAACCAACTCATAACTAGTCATCTAATAGGTGGAAGGAGCCTGTCAAGCAAAGGACCCTACCCTCACCAATTACCCATCCCAAGTCAAAGCGTTAGTAGCGGGATTCAAGTTGTTCAAGATCACACACATCCCCCAATCAGAGAATAGAAAAATATACCTACTTTCCAAGCTGCCAGCACCAAAAAAACCGAAAATTGAAGACACTTTTGCAGGTAACCCTCGACGAGCCTACTATCAAGGATGAGGAATAACAAATATATGAGATCACCACAACACCTAGAGAGAAAACATGGATGACCCTAATAACAAACTTTTCAACAAAGGGAATTCTACCAACCGACCCCTCTAAGGCCAAAAGGATAAAAACACACTCAGCTAACTACACTTGGATAGAAAAGCAGCTCTACAAGAGGGGGTTCACACTACCACTCCTCAAATTTTTTAAAAAAATCAAGCAGAATATGTAATGAAAGATCTCTACTCAATAATCTATAGACATCGCGCAGAGTACGACCTCTAGTTACCAGGGGAGGAGGATACTTTTGGCCCACCCTACGTTCAGATTCCTCTGATTTTATTAAAAGGTGTAAGCCCTGCCAAAGAAATACTAACAGGATACATAACCACCCAAGCCACTGCATGGAATTCTTTACCCCCGGCCCTTCAACACTTAGGGAATAGACATTTTGGGGCCCTTTCCCCCAGGGAAGGGCCAAGTGAAGTACCTCTTTGTCGCTATCGACTTCTTCACAAAGTGGATAGTAGCCGAGCTTCTCGCCATCATCTCTACATCCAAGGTACAAAGCTTCACCTAGAGGAACATCATTTGTAGACATGGGCTCCCCTACACCATCATCTCAGATAACGTGCAATAGTTCGTAGATAAACACTTCATCGACTTCTGCAAGAACCAAGGGACCAAATGTAGATTGTCATCGGTAGAACACCCCTAAACAAATGGCTAGGCTAAAGCAGCCAACAAAGTCATCCTCTAAGAGCTAAAATGCCAATTAGGACAAGCAAAAAGAAGGTGGGAAAAAAGCTACCCAGATCCCTTTGGGCTTACCATATAACCCCTCACTCGGTGACCTATGAAACGTTCTTCTACCTCACCTATGATGTAGACACAATGATTCCCATCTAGCTGGAAGAGCCCTCTCTCAGAAGAACCTGTTTTGATGAAGTAAAGAACGATGTGAAGAGACAAGAAGACCCAGACCTCAATCTGGAAGAACGAGATATAGCTTACATCAAGATACAGGCCTCTAAACAGAAGTCCACTTAGAAATGGAACACCTTGCTCAAACCTTGACCTTTTTGAAAAGGGGGTCTAGTTCTAAAAGTCTCTGACAATAATGGAAGAGTTAGAGAAGACGAGAAACTAACAGCCAACTGGGAAGGTCCATATCAAGTTCAAGAAGTAATCGGTAAATGGGCATACTAACTTAAGGATTTGGAAGGAAAAAGCATCCCACATACATGGAACGCTACACACTTAAAGGTGTACTACAACTAACACCGTGTAATCATTCACGGGGGCATTTTTTCCTACTTGAGGGGTTTTTTTCCCATTGGGTTTTTCCCTTAAAGGTTTTAACGAGGCTCGATAAAACAACAAAAATATAAGTAATATCTAGCTCATCTTGAGTATTCTCTTACGTTAAGTCCTAAAATCCCGATCGAGCGAGTAATAATAAAATTCTCTTACATTAAGTCCCAAAATCCGATTAAGAGAGTAAAGAAAGAATTCAATTACATTAAGTCTTAAAATCCTGACCGAGGGTGTAATTACAAAAATCAATTACGTTAAGTCCTAAAATCCTGACTAAGGGACAAACGACAAAAGTCAATCATGTTAAGTCCTAAAATCTTGTCTGATAGAGTAACAACAAATTCTATTTATGTTAAGTCTTAAAATCTTTACCGAGGGAGTAACGACAAATTCAATTTATGAAATTTCGAACGGAAAAAGCCTAATTATGTTAAAGTCCCAAAACAAAAAATTTCTAAGTTAGAACCATATCATGCAAGTAGATAACAAAAAAGAAAAACCGAGTTTATACATCAAAGTCAAAGAAGTACATAAGTAATCAAAACATGAAGATACAAAGAAAGAAACAGATTCAACCGACAGTAGAGGAGGTAACCAGTCATCATCTTAAGAAGGTGAAGAAGGAACTCCAGCTTCGCCTTGAGGAGGAGGAAGGGGAACTTTAGCTTTAACCTAAAGAGAGGGAGTGGAAGAATCAACCGCAACATCCTCACCCTCAAAATCCAGGGGATCCCTAACTTTCCCGACCACCACCACCTTGAAGAGGTCTACGCCCTCCCAAGAAATAATGAGAAGAGGATTCCAAGTCAAGATCTGCTCATGGAAAAGTTTGAAACCCAAAACATACTTCTTTGCTACTTCCCCTCTCAGGACCTCAACTTGCTCCTCCCACTCTCAGCCTTCTTTTTGGGCCTGGGCCTCAACATTATAGGCCCGAGACTTGGCATTCTAAGTTACTTGCCTTACTGACTCCAGATTCTCTTATGCCATCTTCAGCGACGCATCACCATCCATAGCCTTGACGACAAGCTCTTTTCGAGCAGCCTTGGAATTTTCTAAAGCCACCTCTTTGGCTCTTGTAGGTCAATCTCCTACCTCAGGCACTCCTCCAACTTGCCTAGTTTCTTCACCACTTTCTTTGCCTCACAGACTTTGCTCACTGAGTCATCCTCTCCTTGGTCAACGACAATATGGCCTTGTTTTGGACACCAATGTACTTATCCAAGAAATGTCTCATTGATACCGACCGAAGCATGAACATCTCTATTAACACCCACATACTTTCATCTATCCTTCTTAAAAACCAAGGCCCGGTCAATGAATTAAGGAATAAGAAATCAAATGTCCCACAGAGACTTGGCAGAGTTCCCAGCTTAGTGGTCCTAAAGCATAAACTACTCCTAGTCCTAAAAGGAAGAATCATCATTGATCTTGAGGGGAGCCACTAGACGCTCAGTTGTTATACGCTCCTGGGTGATCAAAGGGATCTCTAGAGATTTAGGAGCCTCTTTCAGCTAGACGACAAGAGACGCAAGCTGAACTTCCTACTAAATCCCTGACTGAGTCCTCTACATCTTCACAGCCCACACGATAGG
This sequence comes from Clitoria ternatea, assembly GCA_037962975.1. Lineage (NCBI taxonomy): Eukaryota > Viridiplantae > Streptophyta > Magnoliopsida > Fabales > Fabaceae > Clitoria > Clitoria ternatea. The sequence continues at coordinate 170,233,147 of CM075671.1, forward strand.
CTTGAGACCCAAAAAATTTACTACCGGTGTGGGAACGACAACCAGAGAAGTAATATCCGCAACCTGGGCAGCAGCAGAGGGCTCACCCTTGGCTGACCCCCCTGCCCGGCCTAGTAGGCCTTCTTCAAATCACGAGTAAATATCTTTATCACCTGAAAAAAATAAAAGCAGATACAAAGACTATACTTACACATCCAGCCGTCCAAGGCTCCTAGGTTGATGGACAGGGAAATCAATGTTTGAGAGCTAAAATAATGCCTCACTTCTTTTCCCTGAAAATTTACGTCATAGAGTAAAGCACGAGTAAAGCACGAGACAAGTCGTCACAGTTCACCCGATACTGGACAGGCCCTCGGGTCCAGTATAGAGGGAAGGAAGGTTGTCCATTCAAGTTGTAAAGAAAGTCCTCCCCTCTCACGTCAGGATGTACTCGAACCTTAAAGAAAGATCACTTGAAGTTTTTATAAGATTGGTCGAACGTGTAACACCTGTTATTTTTAGTAACAAACTCTAACCTAAGACTGTTACTTCCGCTTAATATTTTGGATGACTCTAGGCTTTGGTCAATACGTGTGCATGTTTTGTGAACTATTTTTAGTGATTGTTAGGGAAATAATGAGTACGATAGTAAATTTTAAAATAAGATTTTATTGGTTACAAAAATAGGAAAAGGATAGTATTGAATTCCGTTAGTTTGACGTGTCGGTTACCTGATCACGTGGGACGTTATTCTTTACTCCTTATACTCTATGGTAATTAGGAAGATTTTTATTTCTTTGTATAAATTAAGAAATGATGGGAGGCTAGACTAGAAGAATTAAGATTTCATTAGACATGTTGAAATCAAATTTTTACCATGAAACTAATTATTAATCTTTGACAAACCTTAACTGATTAACCCTATAATTCATTTACATGTATACTCGAATGTTTTTGGCATTTAATTATAGACTAGAAATCCTTCTCATGGATGAATTACCTCACGGCACCAAGCTCTTTTAGCCATTAATTTTACTAAGTTACATAACCATGTGTTAATAAATCTAAGTGACACCTAGATTTCCATTATGGCCTTAATTAATCTACCTTTGACACCTAGCAACGTACTTCAACCATTAGGTCTGAATTTAGTGGCCTAAATCCCACTAACTCTCTTGCTTAACCATGGCATTACATGTGTGTAAGTTAGAAACTTCTATCCATTTTCCATGCCTTGGCCGAGAGAGTGAATGTTATTCATTTACCAAAACTCTCTCATTTTCTCAAGTTATTTTCTCTCAAAATCCCCATCATCTTCCACTATTCAACCACCACTTCCTCCCTCCCTCCACCACTACCTTTCATGTGCAAACACCATCACCAAACACCATCCAGCAGTCCTACACCACCACCACCATTTTCTCTTTAAATCTATAATTTTCTCCATCATTTCTTCACCCTTAAACCGTACAACACCACTCTTAAATTTTCTTGCCTCCATCAAACATTTTTTTCCAAGAGAACGGGAGCCAAAGAAAGGAAGCACAAAAACCTATTTTCCTCCTCACTTTGCATGTCTAAGCTTAAGAGGTAAGGGGAGTCTCTTCCTTTTTGCTCTTAGGTTTTTCCATGCATGGATGGTAGAGATCATCCTAAGATCTCTACCTTTTCTTAGTGCCCAAATCTAAGCTTTCCCTCTTTAAATCAAAACCTAAAAAAGGTATGAAAAGCTTGAATTTTGTCTAGATTTTAGAAAAAATTTTAGTTTTTGGCACTAAGATGAAATAAAGCTTTGCATGCACTCTTGGTTAGTTAGCATGTTTTAAAAATTATGTTTTGGGATGATATAATTGTTGCATGAGATTGCATGTCAAATATATGTTTTTACATGTGAAGGTTTTGAAGAAGAAAAAAAACCCCTTTTCATGGTTGCATGTCATGTATGGTATCACAGCTTAATGAATTAATTTTTACATGTTAAAAATCTTAAACTTTAAGTAGATGCAATGCTTAAGATTATGCTTGAATTTTGTCCTTGGACACTATTTAGAAAAATGGTATGATGCATGAAAATGTTATATAAAAAATCCTTAAAAATTTCATGGATTTCCTTAGATAATTATTTGGGTTGTTTGTGTGAATTTATGACTTGATAAATCACGTATGAATGTTACTAGAATTTTGACTTAGTACAACATTTAGTTGTTAAATTTTATGGGTAATAGATTTAGATGAGAAAATTTTAAAGTATCGGTGCTAGTTCTTGGTCGTAACGCAAAGAAACTTCATTTTTAGAAGAAACAAGGAGAGACCTCATTTGGGTTATAATTTTATAATTTTATTGATTATTGTGTGTGATGGTAAGGAGGAAAAATGGTCACTTCCCGAATCGATATGGAATAGATTAAGAAACGTGAGAATTAATGGCTTTGTCCTTAAATACGTTTGAAAACATTTTTTGGCGATAAAATAGAAAGAAAAAGGGTAAACATGGAATTTTTAATTCTAAACTAAATTTTATTTTTATTTGACACTAAAAATATAAAATTTTGAAAGTTATACAACTTAGGCTTTTGAATTATGTAAATTAGGATTCCAAACAAAAATATAGATAATAACAAGTTTCTGATAAAAATTTACCCAATTGAAGTTTAGCCTTTTTGAAAGAATTTTGTTACTAATATTTTGTAACTTAATTCTTTTGTAAGGATTTTATAACTAATTTCAAAAGAAATTTTAGTTCGACGCCAAAGGAAGCAAAGTTTGTGGTAGAAAAATATGACAAAATGATGTTTCCCACTGTCAGTAAATAAAGATAGTTTTCCATAAAACTCTTATAATTTATCTTTTATCCAATGAGTTTTTTGTAATGCAAGCAAGGGTTTGAGATAGAATTAAAACTAAGAAAGGTATTTTGAATAGAACTTTAACTCAAACCGATTTGATAGTTGTTAGAAATTTTAAGATTATTTCCTTATGTTTTGTCAAAGTAATAAGAGAAAAGTTATTTTTTACTAAACCTAGTTTTATATAAGTATCTATAATTAGATATATTTACTTTTATAGATATATAATAATTAATCTAAGTCTTACAATGTAATATCTTCCTTAATAATCATATATATATAAGTTATAGTTATGGAACTTTTGATAAAACCCTATGAATTAGAAAGTTTAAAAGTATATTTTACCCTATGTGCTAAGGATAAAGGATACTGAGTCTAAGAACCCTACCTAGTACTCAGTTAACAAAAGAAGAAAGATAGAAGGTTGCATTCTGCATGCATTATTCGCATGTGGTTGTACGTTTAAGTACTAGAGCCACAATGACGGGCACATTAGAGGATGTTCGTTCGATCCATGAGTTGGGATCTTGGGGGTATAACTAGGTCGAGCCCTTAATGGTTTAGAGTCATACCCAGAACTGAGCAATTTGTGGCAAGCCCGGTTGTCGCAACCTGGATCGCGACGGCGCGACGAGAAAGAAAGAAAGTGTAGAATGAAACAGGGAGTCGCCACCAACGTTTTTATCCATAGGAAAAACATTGGAAAAAACTAAGTTTAGTAAAGCACTGGTTAAAAATTGAGATTCAAGTTCGGGAGTCGGTTACGAGTAGGGAAGGTATTAGCACCCTACATCGCCTGTCAAAAACAGTACCAAGATTGAAAATGCGCAACATAAATAGCCTTACAAAAGATAGTTTATTTCTTCCCTTTTATTGTTGTATTTTTTATTTAAAAACGACAGAGTGGAGTGAGAGAACTACACAAACATAGAATGTCGAAGCGAGGTCAATTGGACGTTTCATCCGAATTAAACTCAACTTCGATATGAGACAGAGAGGGGAAAAGAATGCTAATAAGGCGTCACGCCTAAGTTAGACGTTCTCGAATAAAAAAAACAGGGATAGGAAAGAGATAAGCAGGACGTCTCGTCCTAAGTATCCCTTCCCTATGAATTATGGCGAGGCTTGAGCAAAAACTAGGGGGAAATCAACAAGACGTCACGTCTAAATTGATTTTCATGGAAGCGACCAAAAAAAGAACATTTATGAAAGAAACATGAAAGTGAGGAAATAAATCAATAAAAAGAAATAAGAAAGATGGGCCCGACAGGAATTGAGGTCCTGCTCCTACGTATTCTTGAATTATCAAGAAATCAGGGTTACGTAGTTCTGAGTGTTTTTCTTTTAGGAAAAGACTTGGGAGATGATGATGGATGTTATTGAGGTGGGGAACTCGTACAAGGCGAAGTTCTTCGCACGTGTACGAATCCTAAAGAGGTTATGTAGACGGGAGTGCTCCCGTACGACACTATTTAAAAATGATTTGTTTCCCCTTTTTTTTATTTTATTTAGATTTGAAAGAAAACATAGGAAGCATTTATTTCCCTTTATTATATTTTTACTATGAAGCGAAAGGGGAAGGTAGCAGAAGCTACAAAAGAGAAAGGGAAACAGTAAGTTCGGAAAACAGACGGAAAAATGAGGGAAAACTGAGGGGAAGAAGAGAAAACCGAGTGAGAAAGAGGGAAAAACCGAGTGGAAATGGAAAAAACCGAGTAAAAAATGAAATACCGAGCGATAAAAGCAGAAAACCGAGTGAGGACGAGGAAAACCGAGTAAAAAAATGGTAAAACCGAGTGGAAATAGGAAAATACCGAGTGAAAGTAGTAGATTACCGAGTGAGGAGTGAATACCGAGTGAGACTGAGTGAGAAGAGGGACGGTGTTGGAGTTGAGAGGAGAACGGTACCGAGTGGTGAGGACGGAGAGGTAAAAGGGAGTTGGGGAGGTCGGTTTGGTGAGGGACAGTGTTTGGAGTGAGGAGTGAAGAGGTCGGATTTGGTGAGGACGGAGTGGTAACAGGGAGTTGGGGAGGTGTGTAGGAGAGAGAAGTGAGGAGGTCGGATTGGTGAGGAGAAGGAGGAGTGGGGCTGTTGGAGAGGGTGAGAGGAAGGAGCTGGAGGGTGTTTGGTGGCTGGAAGGGGCTGGATAGTGTGTGAGAGAGAGAGGATGAGGGTAAATTCAAGCAGAGTTTTCTCACTTAATGAATCCTCTGTTTCAAAGCTTCAGCCCTCTATTTATAGGCTTTTTCGAGTGGAAAGCCAGCTCAGGCTTCCACTCTGAGTGGAATGCCAGCTTAGGCTTCCACTCCGAGTGGAATGCCAGCTCAGGCTTCTACTCCGAGTGGAATGCCAGCTCAGGCTTCCTCTCCGAGTAGAATGCCAGCTCAGGCTTCCACTCGGTCCTGGTAGTGGGGGACAGTGGCTGGTGGGAATTTTTAATTCCTCCACTTCCGCCCCTTGTCTGCCAGCCACCTCCAGGATTCCTGGATCCACTTGGGTGGTGGAATCCAGGTCAGCATGTGCAATCCGAGAGAGGATGGTAGAAATCCGAGAGAGAATAGTGGAAATCCGAGTGAGGATGGCTCGGATCAGCCTCCCAGTCAGTATTCGTCCATATTGGGAGTCAATTCTGAGTGGAATGAAGCATTTCCCATAGAAAGCCGAGTGAAAAATACTCCTTTCCGAGTGAGAATTCTTCTGGGAGGAGCTATGAGACATTCAATCGGAACCGAGTGACAAGTGACTCAGAACCGACTAAAATGGTTGAATAATGACTCAGAATTGGGTTTAAAAGGACTCAGAATTGGGTTAGAAGTAGCTCGGTAATTGTTTAAAGGATGACTCGGAGATAGGTGAAAGATGACTCGGGAACGAGTGAAAAGTGGCTCGGTGATGGTTTGAAGTATGGCTCGGAAATTGGTGAAAATGGGCTCGGTAATTTTCTTGAGGAGGGATGAGAGGGAATCGGTTTGAAAAGGGCTCGGATTTGAGTGAGAGTGGTCATTCAGAATTAGGTGAGAATGATGACTCGGAACTTGGTAAAAATTGACTCGGAAATGAGTAAAGGATGACTCGGAATCTGGGTTAGAATGGTAAGTCAGATTTGGATGAAAATTGGTGACTCGGGTTTGATGAAAATAAGTGAAAGGATTCACTCGGTTCTGATTGAAGAAGCAACTCTCGATTCTGATTGAAGAGGCAACACTCGGAATTCTTTCAGTCGGATGTATTTTGCTCGGATCTCATCTCTCTGTGAAGCATTCACTCGGAATTTCTTCAAAAGTGACACAGAACTTTACTGCTTGAAGAATTTACTCGGAACTGACCTTCGGAGCCCTTAATCAGAATGGAACTTGGACATTTTCACTCGGAACCTTCCTTCCTTACACTCAGAAATTGGAAATTTGAATTTTTTCACTCGGAATCTACCTATTTTCCACTCAGACATTGGAATTTCACTCGGAAATCAGCTATTTGATGCACTTTCTTAGAAGTTCTTCACAAATTTGAGTCTTGGAAACACATGACTGTTTCCCAACTCACTCGGAGTCGGATTCATGCTTCAATCAGAATTAAAAACTCAGTTTTATCAATCGGTATCTCTTGAACCACTCGGAGAGACTTTGCACACATTCATTCAGAAATCATTTCATTCGGTTGCTGTCACCCGGGAACCGATTGAAGATTGACCATTCGATACAGGATCAGTCAAAACTTAGCATTTTCACTCGGAAAGGGCTTGCTTCCCACTCAAGACTTGGAGACTTGGTATTTTCACTCAAAAAAGCTTCCCCCCAATCAAAATTTGTCCTTCCAATAACACTTTGAGTCAGATTTTCCTTCGCTCAGACTTGTTTTCACTCAGATCAGTAGCAATCAGAAAGCACTCACTCGGATTTAGCATTTCTTCACTCGGATTAGATGCAATTAGAAAGTAATCCTTCTCAGCATTCATCCTCCAACAGAGTCAGCTATTCATCACTCGGAATGGCTCTGACAGGGAGTCATTCCACTCTTATTCACCTTCATCAGTGAAGCATTTCACTCGGAACTGACCCATTCTGAGTATTTCACTCAGATTTACTCCAACAGGGGGCACATTCCACTCAGATTTGATCCATTCTGAGTAATTTTACTCGGATTTACCCCAACAGACACACATTCCACTCGGATTTTTGTTCAACAGGGCTATATTTCACTCCTAAATGCTTCAATCAGAGTCATCTTACTCGGATTTGCCATTTTTGGGCCATTCCACTCGGATTTTCTTCATTTTGACTCAGATTTGACCATTTTTTGAGTATTTTCACTCGGATTTATTTCCACCAGGACTGTATTTCACTCAAAAATGCTTTAATCTGAGTCATCCTGCTCGGATTTGATCATTTTGAGTCATTCCAATCAGATTTGCCTCCAACAGGGCTGTATTTCACTTGGAAAAGCTTCATTCTGAGTTATTTCGCTTGGTTCTGATTATTTGGGAGCCATTCTACTCGAATTTGACCATTCTGAATTAGAATTCAGTATAAAAAAGATTCATTCCACTTGGACCGGACTAAAAGAGGTGTTCACAGATGCCTCTCTTTACTTCTTTTTCACAAAAGAAACACGAAGCTTCTGTGTTTTTGAAGTGAAAAGGAAGTAAAGATATGAACACCGATGTAGGGGCCAAGTGGGACTTTTTGATGGCGTCTGATAGTGTCGGCAATCACGAGTCAGTGTGACCTTTCTTCTTTAAAGATGAGCATTTTTCTCTTCCGTTTCGCTTTTCTCTTCATCTTCTTTCTCTATTTTTCTTCTTTTTTTTTCTTTTTCTTTTTTTTGTTGTTGTTTTTTTTTGGTTTTTTTGTTTTTTTTTTGCTCTTGCATTTTGTTTGTTTTTTTTTGTCCTAAATCTGGGAAAAAGAAGTGGGGCAGTGCTCCAATTTTTTAGCAAGAAGTGGTTAACTGGGAATTATCCTTTGAATGACATGAAGTAGAAGGATTGTCTTCTAGTTGACAAGAGGCGAGAGAATTGAGTGTCTATTCTCAATTGATTGGAGATGAAGGGTGCCTCATTCGGCGACCGGAAGAAAAAGGATGCCTTCTTAGGCGATTGAAAGGTAAAAGGATGCCATTTGTTCAGTGACAAGAAAGTAAAGTGGTGCCATTTGATCGGCGATAGGAAAGTAAAGGTGCCATTTGATCGGCGACAGAAAGATAAAGGGGTGCCATTTGATCGGCGACAGGAAAGTAAAGGGGCAGCCATTTGATCGGCGACAGGAAAGTAAAGGGGTGCCATTTGATCGGCGACAGGAAAGTAAAGGGGGTGCCATTTGATCGGCGACAGGAACGTAAAGGTGCCATTTGATCGGCGACAGGAAGATAAAGGGGTGCCATTTGATCGGTGACAGGAAAGTAAAGGGGTACCATTTGATCGGCGATAGGAAAGTAAAGGGTGCCATTTGATCGGCGATAGGAAGGTAAAGGTGCCATTTGATTGGCGACAGGAAGATAAAGGGGTGCCATTTGATCGGCGACAGGAAAGTAAAGGGGTGCCATTTGATCGGCGACAGGAAAGTAAAGATTGGGGGAGCTAACAGGACGTCTCGTCCGAATTAACTCACTGTTGGCAGGAAATGTAAAGGTTGGGGTTGACCCTCGGTTGTCATGACTGCGGGTCCTTGGGGAACTGCCCTTTGAACGCAAGAGAATGAATCTGGGGGGATTCCCCAGTTTGACACGACTGTGGGTTGTTGGGGAACTACCCCTTGATTGAGAGGATATACCTGGGGTGATGCCCCAGTTTGGCAAGTTTTGAAGGAATCTTGGGGAACTGCCCCTTAATGAATAAGAATGAACCTGGGGTGATGCCCCAGTTTGACTGTATTTAATGGAATCCTAGGGAACTGCCCCTTGACTAAGAGAATAAACCCGGGGAGATGCCCCAGTTTGACATGATTGGATGAAGCTTGGAGGGTGCTCCTTTTTGACAAAGAGAGGCCCTGGTGATGTCCTAGTTCAGACATTCTGGGAGCGCGGGGTACTCTCCTAGGGTCGACAAGAGATAATGACCTAGGGAGGATGCCCCGGTTTGACCTGATCGAAAGAGTCTTTGGGGAAAACTGTCCCTTGACCGAAAGAAGAATCTGGGGAGATGCCCCAGTTTTGGGTTGACTAGGAAGTGTAGTCCCACTGGAGAAGGATTTGGAAAGTGTAGTTTTTGGCAATTATGGTTCCACTGGGGGAGAAAATTTTGGTGATTCGGGGTAATGTCTCTTTGGGTGAAAGAGAATGGACTTGGGGTTTACTGCAGATATGCCGAAGGTCTGCTAAGGAGAGAGTTGGGCAACTACACATCTTGGGGATCATGGTTCCTGGCCATCCTTTAACAGAGAAATGTGAAACTAATTAAAAACTTACAGGCGTAGTTCCTTGGCAACAGGCATTGAAGTAACTCATGGCCAAAATAATTATTACTTCTGACTTCATTGAGGTTGTTTCGCCGAGTTGGTTGAGCTTGCCCGAGGTAAGATCTGGCAATGGTGTACACTTCGTTCCCTATAACTTTGTGTTTTTGTCCTTCTCAAAAACTCATTTTTAAGAAATTCTTTTTAGGCAAAACTTGTTTATTTATTCTAGTCATGAACACATGTGAGAAGAAGGGAAACTTTTTATTTATGAACAACAGATATATACAGGTGACACCAATAATGCAAAAATATGAATTGATGGCAAGGATGGAAGGGAAGGCTTTTTAGATCCTCCATCGATTTCCTAAGAGCGACAAGATTCCGGTCTTTTCCATGATTTCCTACTTATCTTCTAATTTTGCTTTCGAGGGCGTGACTCGACAATGGCTTCGATGCCCTAAACCCATCCCCTTGTCTGTGACTTGAAAAATTGGCGTTGCAGTGTTGAATCTATAGGGTGTGAATTTGTCTGGGCCGCTTTCGACCCCACCAATTGCTCTAACTTTTGCCTAGGTCGCCTTTTCAGGTTTTCAACCCAGCGAGCCCCCTCTTTTCTTCTTCTTCTTTTTTTTTACGCGTAGTATCTTTTCACTACATCCGCGTTTATAGGCATTGGTAGATCTTCCCCATCCATGTTGGCGAGTATGAGAGCACCTCCGGAAAAAGCCTTCTTCATGACATAAGGCCCTTCGTAGTTAGGAGTCCATTTGCCCCAGTGATCTTTATGCATCGACAAAACCTTCTTGAGCACCAAGTCTCCTTCTTGGAACTGTCGGGGTCTTACTTTCTTTTCAAACGCTCGCTTCATACGCCTTTGATATAGCTAACCATGGCAGAGGGCAGTCAATCTTTTACTATCAATCAGATTTAATTGGTCATGTCGAGTCATGATCCATTCAGCTTCAACTAGTTTGGCTTCCATGATTACTCGGAGGGAAGGAATCTTCACTTCAAAAGGCAGGACTGCTTCCATGCCATAAACTAAAGAGAATGGGGTTGCCCCAGTCGAGGTTCGGACCGAGGTACGATAACCGTGTAGAGCAAAGGGAAGCATTTCGTTCCAGTCTTTGTAAGTTACCGCCATCTTCTGTACTATCTTTTTGATATTTTTGTTCGCCGCCTCGACTGCCCCATTCATTTTTGGGCGGTACAGAGAGGAATTATGGTGGGAGATCTTAAAGCTCTCACAAAGCTCCTTCATCATTTTGTTGTTCAGGTTTGTACCATTGTCTGTGATGATTTAGCTCGGTAGGCCGTACCGACATATCAACTCACGCTTGACAAATTTAACAATAACACCTTTGGTTACATTAGTGTATAAAGTTGCTTCCACCCATTTTGTGAAATAATCAATGGCGACCAAAATGAAACGATGGCCGTTTGAAGCCTTTGGTTCAATGGGACCAATGACATCCATGCCCCACATCGAGAAGGGCCATGGTGCTGACAAAACATTTAGAGATGATGGGGGTGCGTGAATATGATCAACATATATTTGGCACTTATGACATCTCCGAGCATAGGCGAAGCAGTCTGCTTCCATGGTCATCCAAAAATAACCAGCCCTTAAGATTTTCCTTGACATGGCGTGCCCATTGATGTGGGTTCCGAAAGATCCCTCGTGGATATCCCTCATGATTCTATCTGCTTCAGTGTATCAACACAACGAAGAAGGATAGAATCATGGTTTCTTTTGTAAAGCATGTCTCTATTTAAGAAAAACCCCATGGCGAGCCGTCGCAGGGTTCTCTTGTCGTTTTCTGTGGCATTGTCGGGGTATTCTTGCCTCTGGATATACCTCTTGATATCGTGATACCAAGGTTTTCCATCCGATTGTTCTTCGACTACTTGGCAGTATGCGGGCTCATGACGCCTTTCTACCTCGATGAGGGGCACATCATAGTCATTGTTTACTTTGAACATTGAAGCGAGAGTGGCCAAAGCGTCAGCCATCTGATTATCTTCCCGAGGAATATGATGGAAAGAAATCTCTGATCATTTCCATAATGTGGGCGTGATAGGGGAGAAGCTTGCTATCTCTGGTTTCCCATTCACCTTTTAACTGGTGGACAACTAAAGCAGAGTCTCCGTAGACTTCTAGTTTCCTTACTTTCATATCTAATGCCACTTGGATCCCTAAGGAGCACGCCTCATATTCAGCGACATTGTTGGTACAATCGAAACATAGCCTGGCGCAGACAGGGATGAATTCTCTTTTTGGCGAAATCAAAATGGCCCCAATTCCGTGCCCTAAAGCATTAGAAACTCCATCAAATCTTAAAATCCATTTGTCTTTGTTACCGCCCTCTTTTTCGTCGGATAATGCCAAAATATCCTTGTCTGGGAAGTCGAATGGTATTGGTTGGTAATCACTTACGGGTTGATGGGCTAGGTAGTCAGCCGAAGCGCTCCCTTTTATGGCTTTCTGAGTGACATATGTTATGTCGTACTCAGTTAGCAGCACTTGCCATCGAGCAATCCTTCCGGTCAGGGCTGGCTTCTCAAAGATGTACTTGATAGGATCCATCTTAGAGACTAGCCAGGTAGTGTGACTCAACATGTATTGCCTTAAACGCTTCGCAGCCCATGCTAACGCGCAACAAGTTCATTCTAATGCGGAGTATCACATTTCGCAATCAGTGAAGTTTTTGCTTAGGTAATATATGGCATGTTCTTTCTTTCCCGTTTCATCGTGCTGACCCAATACGCAGCCCATGGACTCATCCAGTACCGTCATGTATAAAATCAGTGGTCTCCCAGGGGTTGGTGGTACCAATATTGGTGGTTCTTTCAAGTATTGCTTGATCTTCTCAAAAGCCGTTTGGCAGTCCTCATTCCATTGCCCCGGTTGGTTCTTGCGGAGTAGCTTGAAGATCAGCTCGCAGGTCGATGTCAATTGTGAGATAAATCAAGCGATGTAGTTTAATCTTCCCAAGAACCCTCTGACTTCTTTTTCTGTGCAAGGAGGTGGCATTTCTAGGATTGCCCTGACCTTGTCGGGATCCACTTCAATTCCTTTCTTGCTTACAATGAAACCCAATAGTTTGCCTGACCTTGCGCCAAACGTGCACTTGGCAGGGTTCAATCTAAGCTTAAACCTTCTCAACCGTTCAAACAATTTCCTTAAGTCGCGGACATGATCTTCTGTAATTCTGGATTTTGCAATGATATCATCCACATAGACCTCTATTTCCTTGTGCATCATATCGTGGAATAAAGTGACCATTGCTCTCTGATAAGTTGCCCCTGCGTTCTTCAAACCAAAGGACATTACTCTGTAACAGAAAGTACCCCACAAAGTGACGAACGTGGTTTTTTCCATGTCTTCGGGCGCCATTTTAATCTGATTGTACCCGGAGAAACCATCTATGAAAGAGAAGATGGAGTGTTGGGCTGTGTTATCGACCAACATGTCAATATGTGGAAGAGGAAAATCGTCGTTAGGGCTGGCCCTGTTTAGATCTCGATAGTCTACACACATCCGCACTTTTCCATCCTTCTTCGGGACCGGGACTATGTTGGCTACCCATTGTGGATATTTGGCTACGGCCAAGAAACCGGCTTCAAATTATTTTTTGACCTCTTCCTTGATCTTGAGAAGCATTTCCGGTTTCATTCTCTGTAGCTTTTGCTTAACTGGTGGACACTCTGGTTTCAGAGGCAACCTATGTTCCACTATGTTGTTATCCAACCCTGGCATATCTTGATATGACCAAGTGAACACATCCTGAAATTCCCGGAGTAGTTCAATCAATTCATCTTGTCGGCCTTTGCTCAGGTCGGTGCCTATCTTGATCATTTTATCTTCTCCTTCATCTCCAAGGTTGATGATTCTAATTTCCTCCTGATGTGGGCGGATCTCCTTATCCTCTTGTTCCAATAATCTCGTCAATTCAGATGAGGGTCCAAAGTCTTCCTCACTTTCCTCGTAGACGCAATCATTTGGATAAACAGGGTCATGAAATAAATCCAGGTTTTCGTCGTTCTCAGGGAAATCATTTTTAGATCTGCATTCGGGTTATATTATAAAGTGAAAAGAGAACAAACAAGTGAAAGGTTTGAGAAAAATATAGTGCACAAAGACGAGGTGATGGGAAATAAAATGTGTTCATTGGTTTTCAAAAATAAAATAAACAAGTTCTGCCCTTGTTACAAAATGGGTCCCGGAGCCTTGGGCATGGCAAGGGGACCACCAAATTATGAAATACAGTGATTACTCTGATAGAACGTTAATGGTTGTAGGGAACTCCATGACTTCCCAATTGCTCAGCTCTTGATCTGGATGGCAAGCATATACCAACTCCACATTGAGGTCAGGCTCGTTCTCAACCATGGCAACTTGATCCAGATATATCACTCCGGCGCTCTTAAAGCTCTGATAGAGATCGCAGATAGGGATTCTCGCAGCGTTGATCTCTTGACCAGTAAGGCGAGCAACTCTCCTCCCCTTCTTTTCCTCTTCAACCCTTTTTTTATCCGTCACAGTGGGCTTATATCCCAAACTATATCTGTTTTTATTTTCCGGGAGACTCACCGGTTGGGTTCTGCCTTCCAAATCCCGCCCTAATCCTTTTCCGGGTTGGTACCCTTTCCACAACATGTTCAGCATCACCATTAGAGGTACGTTGGGGAAAGACACCTTTACAATGCTTGTTGCATTGGCAATCTCCAAGGCTTGGAAGGATGTTTCGAGGGCTTCCTCGGCGGCCTCGATGTATGGAGTGGACAGGGGTTTGCTGACCAAAAGGTCCTCCTCCCCAGAAACAGTCACTAACTTGTTGTCGATGATGAATTTTAGTCTTTGATGCAGCGTGGAGGGGACCACCCCCGCCGAATGGATCCATGGTCGCCCTAATAAATAGCTGTAGGCGGGCACGATATCCATCACTTGGAAGAGTACTTGGAAAGTACAGGGTCCGACTTATATAGGCAATTCAATTTCTCCAATGACTTCCCTACGTGTCCCATCAAAAGCCCGCACAACCATAGAGCTAGGTCTCATGTATGTTCCATCGAAAGGCAGTTTTGCCAACGTGGATTTCGGTATGACGTTCAGAGAAGATCCATTATCCACAAGTACTTTTGCCAGGATATAATCCCGACATTTCACAGAAATATGGAGGGCTTTGTTGTGCCCTCTTCCTTCAATAGGTACTTCCTCATCTGTGAAGGTCAAGTAATTGTTGGCAATGATATGCCCCACTATGCCCCCGAATTGTTCGACGGGTAAATCATGCTTCACGTGTGCCTCGCTCAACACCTTTATCAACGTGTTCCGATGTGGTTCGGAACTCATTAGCAAAGACAACAAGGAAATTTTTGCAGGGGTGTGGTTCAATTGGTCCAACACCTGGTAGTCACTATGACGAATAAACTTCAGAAATTCCTGGGCTTCCTCTTCAGTCACAGCCCCCTTTATTTCGCCAGAGGCTACTTCTTTCTCAGTTTTTCCTTCTCCGGTAGTCTTGCCTTGTTTGGGTTTAGGTGGCGTATATACCCTTCCACTCCGTGTCATTCTTCCCACTCCGGTTATATTTGTAATAGAGGAGGATGGCATGGAGTTGATCGCTTCGGGATTGGTGACGACCACATCTGTATTGTACCTCCATGGCACAGCGTGGGAACTCTGGAAGGGGAAAGGGGTTGGTGCCTTTACCGTGAAGACAATCTTGGCAGGAGCCGAAGCCGCTGGCATATCCTTGTTATAGTATACAACCAGGGGTTTCGGAACTCGTGCCTTGCCATGTCCTTGTACCATATTTATTTGTCCTTCACGGTGCCTGCAGACCTCTATGACTCGAGCATTCATGAGTCTTTGAAGGGTTTCCTGGAAGCCCCTTCACTTTGCAGACTGGAGGTCATTATACTCTTCATCCCATGACCCTTCTATTAATCCCACCTTCAGCATGTGGGAGTGTATTGTTTCCAAAGGCATTTGGATGTCCTCTACTTTGGAAATGCATTCTTCATCCCCTTCTATGGCGTTGACATTCGGTCCTTTATGATTTGGAAGGGGATTGGTTGTCACACTTGGGCTCCCTTCTTTAAAGCTTATCCAGTCGGCCCGGATTAGGTCCCTTACCTTAAACTTCAGTGCCAGGCAATTCTCAGTAGAATGTCCCGGTGCACCAGTGTGGTAATCACACCGTGCATTTGGGTCGTACCCTCTAGGATATGGCGGCTGAAGTGGCTTTAGAGGGCATGGAACTACCATCATGTTTTTGATGAGGTAAGGGAGAAGCTCTATGTAAGAGATGGGAATCGGATCAAATTGCGGTGGGGCACGGTCATTGTTTTGCCTTCTCTGATTTGGATTTGGCGGGTTCATTTGTGGCTGTTGGTACGGCGTTTGTGGTGGTTGATATGGTGCCTGTAGTGATGCAGGCGGTCGCATGACAGGTGGGCGGAAATGTGATGGATGTGGTGTTTGAACGGCAGCCACATATGGATGTGGTGTATTATGATAGGTTGATGGAAAGGCGATCGGGGTGGGTGGCCTCGGCTGGTTTCTTCTCTGATTATGGGAGATTAGATTAGTCTCTCCCTCTCTTCTCTTTCCTTCCCCATGGGAGGGTCTTCTTGCTGCATTAACCCCAGCTGGACCTCGGGCGATCTTCCCTGTCTGGAGGCCATTCTCTATTCTTTCTCCGATAGTGACGATATCGGAGAAGTGGGATGAAATACTTCCAATCATCTTGTCATAGAATGGCGATTAGAGTGTGTTAATAAATGTCGAGACCACCTCTTTCTCGGACAGAGGTGGGTCAACTTGCGCTGCTACTTCACGCCATCGTTGGGCGTATTCTTTGAACGTCTCGTTGTCTTTCTTGGACATGTTTTGCAATTGTACTCTATCTGGCGCCATGTCCAAATTGTACTTATACTGTTGCATGAAAGCATCTGCCAGATCCTCCCAACAGCGTATACGAGATCGTTCAAGATGGTTGTACCAGGTCAGAGGCGCTCTAGCCAAACTATCTTGAAAACAATGGATGAGCAGAGAGTCATTGGAGGCATGTGAAGCCATCTTCCGGCAGTACATGGTAAGATGGTTTTTCAGACATGTCAGCCCCCGATACTTATCAAATTCAGGCGTTTTGAATTTGAGAAGAATAACAACGTCGGGAATTAGACAGAGTTGTGCAGCACTGCCTAATCCAAATCGATTCATTCCATCCATTTCCCTTAAACGCCTTTCCAAGAACTCTAATCTTCCTTCCTGGGTAGCAGCAGTGGTAGTACTTGGACCTGTAATGACATAGTGACTAGCACTTCTGACTGGTCGGTCAACATGTGCCGGGCTCTCATTCGGAATCAAGGCTTGGTGTCTAGCTGTGGCTTGGGCAGCTTGTGGTTGTTCAGCCTGTGTATGGACCGGAATCGTTTGAGGATTCCGAACAGGTGGGATGTTTGGTCGAGCCACGTGAAGGATTGTTTCCTGATAATCTGGCTCCTCTTGGAGTGGCGGGAAATAGCCCGGGGGTAACCCATACTGTGGGAAGGGTATGACATTCCCTTCTTTATCGACAAAAATGTGTTGTTGAACATGGGCAGGGTTCGACTTACCAAGGCGAACGGTAACAGTAGGCCCTGCAGGGTTTGAGCTCGGTCCTCCAGCATGACCTTGCGCGTGTTGGGGAATGGGAGATTGCTGCCTAGCATTTTTAACTTTCGCTAAAGAATCCCTTTCTGCGATTCTCCTTTCGAACATCTTGGCCATTTCAGCCATTTGTTCTTTCAACTGATTAACCTCAGCTCGCAAATTCTCATTTTCTTGTTCTATATCGGCCATGAGTTTCTTTCTGAGCCTGGTCGCGTAGGGATGCTTACCCGTAGTGTCTAAAGAATCACGATAAACGGTTATAAAAATAAAGGGAACAGTTAAAGAAGATAAAAGAAAAATAAATGGGCATACGCGGGATACAATTCCGAATTTGACACGTATTCCTCAACCTTTCCCCAGAACGTCGCGTTCAAAAGTACTTGGTATAACAGTATATTGGAAATTAACATGAGACAACTTGTGGAGATGAAAAAAGCTTCATTATTTTATTCTTCCAAACGATACAATGTTGCTAGAAAGATTCGGATTACAAAACTTTAGCCACTCCTGGCTCGGGCAATCATGGCCCTCATTTTACAAAGTCTTTCCTGGCAATAGCTCAGAAATAATGATATCTCTTTGGGAGTAGACAGGGGATTGACCATGCCTTCGGCTTGCTCCAACATTGAGGGAAAATCTTCCAGGACTCCATTGGCTAGGTAAGCCAATTTAGCGAAACGATCCATCCATGAATGAATAATTTTGTCACTTTGGGCCAACTTCATCCTCAGAGCCTGTGTAGTCTCCTGGCAACGTCATTCAGCATCAAGGGCTTTTTTATGCTCTGTGTTTATCTCTTGTTCGCAGGCATTTATTACTTCCTCTAGCTGTAGTTCTAATTTACGGACCTGGGTTTGTAACATCTCTTTCTACACCAAAGCCTCCTTTTCCTTCTCCTTGGATCGTACCAGCATGTCCTTCAAAATTTGTTTTTCGGCCAATACAGCATCGCTCTGCTGACCTTTCATCTTTAACTACGAATTGGCCACCCGAAGGCATTGATCTTGTTTTATTCTGTAATCTTCATCAATCTTTCTCTTTTTCCGCATTTCTTCCGTAGCATGCCTTCCTTCGGAATTCTCTTTCCTATGGAGGGTGCACTCTTGTTGGCACTTCAGGAGATCTTCTTCCAGTTTTTGATTCCTTGCCTTTAGCTCTTCTACTTGGGCTTTTAGCGATATGGTAACCTTGTCCTCCATAATGCACGGCGGAGGAACTGTGTCCACAGGTTGGTATGAAGGGCCCTTGAAAGGCAATTTCACGATGGAGACTCTATTCACCACCCAATCTAAGTATTCAACTTTCACAGCATGGCTTCGTGCTCCCAGTTCTTTGCCCATCCTATGGACCTTCTTCCAGGCATTGACTATGTCCCTAATAGTGGAGGTGTAATTCCCATTCGCATAGTACAAAACGAAAGGAGTAAGCAGTGCTTCGTCCGGCGGCCCAAGTAGAGGATAAGCCAACTGCCGCTTAGTAATAACAGGATTATAATTGATGCAACCTTGTGTCCCTATTAGAGGAACATTTGGATATCCTCCACAGCTATAAATGATGGACTCAACTTCTAGCCATTGAGGACACCATCTCACCTTTTCTGCTGTAAGGCCCACAAGGTGATTAGCCCACTCACGCCCATTCTTCGTTGCCAACTGACACAACTTCAAATCAGAGATGGGACACTCGGCTTTTCATAGTTGATGAAAAGCGTGGGATGTGAGCCACACATACAGAACAGGCAAACAGCAAATAATCCTCTTTCCTCCTTGGGTATGACAGAAATCCAAGGTGCAATAGACATTGGCCAATACTGCTGTGACGGGATTTTTCAGTCTGTGTTTGCGAGCGGTGAAAACACCTATAGCATCATAATCCACGTAGTTGTCTAAGTTAGGGAATAAGACAACTCCATAGATAGTGAGAGCCAAGGTATCGATGAAAGCTTCCCATTCTTCCCTCTCTGCCAGGACATGCATGTGTTTCTCCAGAAATTCCCTAGTAAATCCGGGAATCTGGTTTCTGTTTATTTGTACACTTTTTAACATTTCAGGATGGACCTTCAAAATGCGAGCGACAGAAGTGACTGATGTATGACAGTCCAGATGACGATAAGGTATCTGTCCTTCCACTGGCATCCCCAATATTTGTTCAAACTCTTCTATGGAGGGTGCCAGTTGAAAGTCTTGAAAAATGAAACAGCGGAGAGGTGGGTCATAGAATTGAGCCAGAGCTGTGATGGCTTCTGTTTGGACGTCTACCTCCAAAAGTTTTAGGATCTTCCCATACCTCCTTACGAAAGTCATCTTTTGTGTCAGGCTCAGTTTCTTCCCTAGTACTTGTAGACTGTCGGTATCGATCTTTCTAGCCTTGAGGTGCAATAACTTCTTTAATTCAGTCACCCCTATATCATAATTATTATGTCCCATGTTAATTTCCATACTGATTTAGAAATATCGACAAATTCGGAATCGTCCCCTGCGAACATCAGGACAAAAAATGGAATCAGTTATTATCAAGTCCTAAAGACCAATGTTCCTCCCAGGGATTTGATATAAGTTAAAAAAGTGGGGGGAACATGGATTTTTAAAACTCATGCGAGCTCAAAAGTTATAGGTTTTTCCCAATCGTCATTGCCATTTCAACCAGAGGGAAATAAATTAGAATTTTTTTGTGGATTTTTCCTTTGACGATTAGGAGAACCTATGACTTTGGACTCAGAGTTACATGACAAAAAAAAGAAAAAAAAGAAAAGAGGATCATCCATTCACCCGAAGAATACTTATGTGTTCCAAAGATTTTGACTAAGCGAATCTTTGGGTGATAGATAATCCCTCTTTAATAACAGGAAAATGAAAATGACATAAGGTAAAGTAAAGTTTGCCCTTTCGTGGCCTAAGTCAGGTTTTGTTGAAGGTTTTCTCTGGACCCTAGGGCTTATCTAAAAGTGACTCTCCACACCGGGTGGCTTATACTAGACTTCTAGAAGGTCACTAGAGCCAAGATCCTACCCATGACAGGGACGCAACAGTGGGGAACCACTAGGTGCATATGTCACAAGAGGTCGAACTCTAGTTGGGGTTCTCACGATCACCGGATAGGAAGTACATCCTATACAATTCTGTATACCAACCCCTCCTAACTTAAGTTTCATTTGGGGCCCGGGTATAGGGTGCCACTCATAAGTGTGTGCGAGTAATTTGTGAGTGTAGTGTGTGAAAGGGCATTCAATACCTTTTACCTTACCTCATTCTGCACAAAGAACAAACACAGAACAAATATACAAACTCATCTACCCTAGGGTTCCATGATTGCAGAAAAGTAACATGGTCCTCTACCCTAGGGTTCAACAAACATGTAAAACATAGACAACGAAACAAATAACAAGATATAATCAAAACAAGAACAAACATTCACAACAATCGACAGAAAATAAAACAAGGGGAAGAAATCCGAGATAACAACGGCTATATAAAAAGAACATGCGCTTTCAATCAAACTGGCCTGACTCTCTTAAGTGTCCCCAGTGGAGTCGCCATCTGTCGCAACCTGGATCGCGACAGCGCGGCGAGAAAGAAAGAAAGTGTAGAATAAAACAGGGAGTCGCCACCAACGTTTTTATCCATAGGAAAAACATTGGAAAAAACTAAGTTCAGTAAAGCACTGGTTAAAAATTGAGATTCAAGTTCGGGAGTCGGTTACGAGTAGGAAAGGTATTAGCACCCTACATCGCCTGTCAAAAACAGTACCAAGATTGAAAATGCGTAACATAAATAGCCTTACAAAAGATGGTTTATTTCTTCCCTTTTATTGTTGTATTTTTTATTTAAAAACGACAGAGTGGAGTGAGAGAACTGTACAAACATAGAATGTCGAAGCGAGGTCAATTGGACGTTTCATCCGAATTAAACTTGACTTTGATATGAGACAGAGAGGGGAAAAGAATGCTAATAAGGCGTCACGCCTAAGTTAGACGTTCTCGAATAAAAAAACAGGGATAGGAGATAAGCGGGACGTCTCGTCCTAAGTATCCCTTCCCTATGAATTATGGTGAGGCTTGAGCAAAAACTAGGGGGAAATCAACAAGACGTCACGTCTAAATTGATTTTCATGGAAGCGACCAAAAAAAGAACATTTATGAAAGAAACATGAAAGTGAGGAAATAAATCAATAAAAAGAAATAAGGAAGATGGGCCCGACAGGAATTGAGGTCCTGCTCCTACGTATTCTTGAATTATCAAGAAATCAGGGTTACGTAGTTCTGAGTGTTTTTCTTTTAGGAAAAGACTTGGGAGATGATGATGGATGTTACTGAGGTGGGGAACTCATACAAGGCGAAGTTCTTCGCACGTATACGAATCCTAAAGAGGTTGTGTAGACGGGAGTGCTCCCGTACGACACTATTTAAAAATGATTTGTTTCCCCTTTTTTTTGATTTTATTTAGATTTGAAAGAAAACATAGGAAACATTTATTTCCCTTTATTATATTTTTACTATGAAGCGAAAGGGGAAGGTAGCAGAAGCTACAAAAGAGAAAGGGAAACAGTAAGTTCGGAAAACAGAGGGAAAAATAAGCGAAAACTGAGGGGAAGAAGAGAAAACCGAGTGAGAAAGAGAGAAAAACTGAGTGAAAATGGAAAAAACCGAGTGGAAGTGGAAGAAACCGAGTAAAAAATGAAATACCGAGTGATAAAAGCAAAAAACCGAGTGAGGACGAGGAAAACCAAGTAAAAAAATGGTGAAACCGAGTGGAAATAGGAAAATACCGAGTGAAAGTAGTAGATTACCGAGTGAGGAGTGAATACCGAGTGAGACTGAGTGAGAAGAGGGACGGTGTTGGAGTTGAGAGGAGAACGGTACCGAGTGGTGAGGACGGAGAGGTAAAAGGGAGTTGGGGAGGTCGGTTTGGTGAGGGACAGTGTTTGGAGTGAGGAGTGAAGAGGTCGGATTTGGTGAGGACGGAGTGG
The DNA here is from genome assembly GCA_037962975.1 of Clitoria ternatea. Lineage (NCBI taxonomy): Eukaryota > Viridiplantae > Streptophyta > Magnoliopsida > Fabales > Fabaceae > Clitoria > Clitoria ternatea. The sequence goes on from CM075671.1 coordinate 170,254,993, forward strand.
TAACAGGGAGTTGGGGAGGTGTGTAGGAGAGAGGAGTGAGGAGGTCGGATTGGTGAGGAGAAGGAGGAGTGGGGCTGTTGGAGAGGGTGAGAGGAAGGAGCTGGAGGGTGTTTGGTGGCTGGAAGGGGCTGGACAGTGTGTGAGAGAGAGAGGATGAGGGTGAATTCAAGCAGAGTTTTCTCACTTAATGAATCCTCTGTTTTAAAGCTTCAGCCCTCTATTCATAAGCTTTTTCGAGTGGAAAGCCAGCTCAGGCTTCCACTTTGAGTGGAATGCCAGCTCAGGCTTCCACTCCGAGTGGAATGCCAGCTCAAGCTTCCACTCCGAGGGGAATGCCAGCTTAGGCTTCCTCTCAGAGTGGAATGCCAGCTCAGGCTTCCACTCGATCCTGGTAGTGGGGGACAGTGGCTGGTGGGAATTTTTAATTCCTCCATTTCCGCCCTTTGTCTGCCAGCCACCTCCAGGATTCCTGGATCCACTTGGGTGGTGGAATCCAGGTCAGCATGTGTAATCCGAGAGAGGATGGTAGAAATCCGAGAGAGAATAGTGGAAATCTGAGTGAGGATGGCTCGGATCAGCCTCCCAGTCAGTATTCGTCCATATTGGGAGTCAATTCCGAGTGGAATGAAGCATTTCCCATAGAAAGCCGAGTGAAAAATACTCTTTTTTGAGTGAGAATTCTTCTGGGAGGAGCTGTGAGACATTCAATCGGAACCGAGTGACAAGTGACTCAGAACCGACTGAAATGGTTGAATAATGACTCAGAATTGGGTTTTAAAGGACTCAGAATTGGGTGAGAAGTAGCTCGGTAATTGTTTAAAGGATGACTCGGAGATAGGTGAAAGATGACTCGGGAACGAGTGAAAAGTGGCTCGGTGATGGTTTGAAGTATGGCTCGGAAATTGGTGAAAATGGGCTCGGTAATTTTCTTGAGGAGGGATGAGAGGGAATCGGTTTGAAAAGGGCTCGGATTTGAGTGAGAGTGGTCATTCAGAATTAGGTGAGAATGATGACTCGGAACTTGGTAAAAATTGACTCGGAAATGAGTAAAGGATGACTCGGAATCTGGGTTAGAATGGTGAGTCAGATTTGGATGAAAATTGGTGACTCGGGTTTGATGAAAATGAGTGAAAGGACTCACTCGGTTCTGATTGAAGAAGCAACTCTCGATTCTGATTGAAGAGGCAATACTCGAAATTCTTTCAGTCAGATGTATTTTGCTCGGATCTCATCTCTCTGTGAAGCATTCACTCGGAATTTCTTCAAAAGTGACACAGAACTTCACTGCTTGAAGAATTTACTCGGAACGGACCTTCGGAGCCCTTAATCAGAATGGAACTTGGACATTTTCACTCGGAACCTTCCTTCCTTGCACTCATAAATTGGAAATTTGAATTTTTTCACTCGGAATCTACCTATTTTCCACTCAGACATTGGAACTTCACTCGGAAATCAGCTATTTGATGCACTTTCTTAGAAGTTCTTCACAAATCCGAGTCTTGGAAACACATGACTATTTCCCAACTCACTCGGAGTCGGCTTCATGCTTCAATTAGAATTAAAAACTCAGTTTCATCAATCGGTATCTCTTGAACCACTCGGAGAGACTTTGCACACATTCATTTAGAAATCATTTCATTCGGTTGCTGTCACCCGGGAACCGATTGAAGATTGACCATTCGGCACAGGATCAGTCGGAACTTAGTATTTTCACTCGGAAAGGGCTTGCTTCCCACTCAAGACTTGGAGACTTGGTATTTTCACTTGGAAAAGCTTCCCCCCAATCAAAATTTGTCCTTCCAATAACACTTTGAGTCGGATTTTCCTTCGCTCAGACTTGTTTTCACTCAGATCAGTAGCAATCAGAAAGCACTCACTCGGATTTAGCATTTCTTCACTCGGATTAGATGCAATTAGAAAACAATCCTTCTCAGCATTCATCCTCCAACAGAGTCAGCTATTCATCACTCGGAATGGCTCTGACAGGGAGTCATTCCACTCTTATTCACCTTCATCAGTGAAGCATTTCACTCGGAACTGACCCATTCTGAGTATTTCACTCGGATTTACTCCAACCGGGGGCACATTCCACTCGGATTTGATCCATTCTGAGTAATTTTACTCGGATTTACCCCAACAAACGCACATTCCACTCGGATTTTTGTTCAACAGGGCTATATTTCACTCCTAAATGCTTCAATCAGAGTCATCTTACTCGGATTTGCCATTTTTGGGCCATTCCACTCGGATTTTCTTCATTTTGACTCAGATTTGACCATTTTTTGAGTTTTTTCACTCGGATTTATTTTCACCAGGCTGTATTTCACTCGGAAATGCTTTAATCTGAGTCATCCTGCTCGGATTTGATCATTTTGAGTCATTCCAATCGGATTTGCCTCCAACAGGGCTGTATTTCACTTGGAAAAGCTTCATTCTGAGTTATTTCGCTCGGTTCTGATTATTTGGGAGCCATTCTACTCGAATTTGACCATTCTGAATTAGAATTCAGTATAAAAAAGATTCATTTTACTTGGACCGGACCAAAAGAGGCGTTCACACCGGTATACTTCGACTAAAGACATGTGTCACTAGGACCGTCGAAAGCCAGTTTCGGTTTTTGAAGTGATCACAATTTGAGATGTGATGGATCTATATTATGTTTGGAGTGTGTGTCCCTTACCCTATTTTGTAAGGAACTAGTGTACTCCGGCCACTCTAGCATAATAATTATGGTTCCTAATAGACGTACTATGACAGGATGATTATGTTGAGATGGATATGTTGAGGGCCCTATTAGCATCACAAAATGCTAATTAAAGATAAAGCATAAGACTTTTAACTCATGTATGGCATACCACTGATTAACATGTTATGTGAATAATGATAATCTGAGAAGAATATCTTGAGTTGATTATGAGATGATAAATGTTTGTTAATTGTATGAAATATGTATTATGTTTAGCTACCCACTGTATGAATACCCATTGGGTTGGAAGTACTGTATTCACCCCTCTAGTTGTTATGTGTTTTGTTTATATTCTTTCTAGAAGACAATTGTGAGAAACACAAACAAGGGTCCGAACTGTGAAGAAAAGGAGTTGTTACGTGAAGTCCTATGGAGACGTAGTATAGGCATCTGACCTACTCAGTAGAAGTACATGATAGGTGCATACCTAGTTGGTATACTTCTAATGTGAATGAATAGTTATTTTGGGAGCCTGGGTGCTTATTTCTTTTGGAGTATGTATGAATCTTACTGTATGAACCATGCAACTTGATGACTACTTTGAAGTGACTTGTTATATTTTGTGTATAAGAAAAAACTTTTCAAAATTTACAAACTTGTAAAATACCTTAGTTAAGTAAGATAGATCCAGTAGGAAAGATTGTCGTAGTTAATCAAGGGTGCTACAGAATACCTCTATTAGATGACAACCAAGAACCCTGCTTAGGGAGACCACCCTACTAGAACCCCTACCTTAAAGATCTTAGCTTAGAGAAAGAAGAAAAAAATAGGCACTAAAGGAGTACGCCCAAAATACTCACAAAGAACCTCAAAAGCCTTCACAAAAGTCCATCTGTTCGAGTGAAGTTCAGTCGAGGCAATATTGAGAGCACTTAGAATCCCTCTCTCAAAGTCAAAAAAATGGAGGAACAGGTAAAGATGGGAGAAAAAGGTGTCATACACACAGGTATAGTCCAACTCCTTGGGGTTTGTCCTTGCGTGATAAACCCTCTCATCCTTTGAACAACACACGTACTCAATGTCGCGGGTCAGCACTAACCCATTAAAAACCCCTTCTGCCATAACCTAAAAACCTCTTCTGCCATAACCTAACAATAGATTCCTCTTTTCAAAGGGAAGACTTGAAAGACAAAACCTCCTCCCTAACCCGATAAAAGACATTTGAAGAAGAAGCCATCTTTACTCAAAGGAAAATAAAAACAAAAGAAAAAGACACATTATAGCCCAGCAACACAAAATAAAGAAGAAAACATGAAGAAAAGACTAACCTTCGAGTATGAAGAAATAATCCAAGGAGTTTGAGATGATGAAAAGGAAAATGAAGAAAGGATAGGACCTAAGAACCAACAATGAAATAGGAAGCAAGGGAAAGCTCGTAGAAGCAAAGAGCCAAGGGAGAAAATCCACAAAAGCAAAGAGTCTAGCGAGAGGGTTCGTAGAAGTAAAAGCCAGAAAATGGAAAGAGGTTGGGCTATAAATAGGCAAGAGATGTGTAAAGCCTAAACAAGGATCTAATGGTTAGGAGCTACATGACCTATCCCATGACCATGATGACTTTATAGAAACAACTACCCTTGACATGTGGCAAAAGACCCACTAATTCCTGAAATGACGTGCAGTTTCTTAAGGGGCACATTCAAGGTCATGGGGATACAAAATGCTCCATTATTACAAAAACCTGCCTCATTTAAACACTACCTCAAAAAATGAAACAACGGCTCCCCACCATCAAAGACACGTGTCTCATCCAAGTCCCCCCTCAGAAAATGATCTGACTACTCGATATCTAAGCCTCTCAGTTGGGATCGAGACGACACGACTATTCAGGAAACATTCCCTACCCACCAACCTAGACAGAGGAACAAAACATCTTCCCCCAATTTTAGCATATAGCCACTTGGCATACAACCGCTCAATGCATAATCACTCGATAATCACTCGGTATATAGTCACTCGGCTTGTTCGATGACCGAGAGCTCGTGACTGAGGGGCTCCTGTCCTGCCCAGATTAGCTAAGGTCCCTCTTATTTTAGGAGATTATCTCTATCTCCGTAATTCTAGGAAGCTATCTCTATCCCCTTATCTTAGAAAATTATCCTTATCTATTAGAAGTTGGGCCGAAGTCAAGGCCCTTCTTTGGTGTATAAATAAGGACCCAGAGCCCTTTTTATAATTCAAGTGTTATTGTGAGAAATAAACCCTGTTTTTCTACAGTAATTCTCTAGAATTTGGTACTTTATATGCTTAGTGAACATTACCCATTATCTTTTTCATACATTTATGCTTTCTAATTTCAATATACACCGATAAAAAAACTTGAAATTTTTTTATGTATTATATAGATTAAATAACATGTTATTTTGCTTTGGTTTTGTTAATGTTAGGGTTGAGGTTAAGTAGTAAATATTTACATTAGTTTTAACATCTATTATAAGATTTTTCTTAATTTTTAATATTCTTAAATTTGGGTATTGGGCCTAACTCAATCCTAAAAGCTAGCTCATAAAATGAGGATTACCCTCCACCTCATATACTTTTGATTGGCCATATCTCTAGTCTATGTGGGACTTTTTTAACACCCCCTCACGTTCAGGAATGAAGTGTGGATAAATACGGGTGGCCCACGGGACTTATTAACACACCCCTTCACACTCAGGAATGAAACACGGATAAATACGGGTGGTGTGAGACTTGTTAACACACCCCTTCGTGCTCAAGAATGGAGTGTGGATGAATACCGGTGGCTCGTGGGTCTTATAGAACACCACCACACTCAAGAATAGAGCGTGGACAACATAGGTTACCCAACAACAGATATAGGATAGGATCTGATACCATCCTAAATTTGGGTATTGGGCCTAACTCAATCCTAAAAGCTAACTCATAGGATGAGGTTTACCATCTACCTTATATATTTTTGATTGGCCATATCTCTAGTCAATGTGGGACTTTTAACACACCCCTTCATGCTCAAGAATGGAGCGTGGATGAATACAGGTGGCCCACGGAACTTGTTAACACACCCCTTCACACTCAGGAATTGAACGCGAATGGCTATGGGTGGCTAGTAAGACTTATTAACACACCCCTCCGCATTCAGGAATGGAGTGTGGATGAATACGGGTGGCCCGTGGGTCTTATAGAACACCCTCACACTCAGGAATAGAGTGTGGACAACATGGGTGACCCAACAACGGATCTAGGATAGGCTTTGATACCATCTTAAATTTGGGTATTGGGCCTAACTCAATCCTAAAAGCTAGCTCATAAAATGAGGATTACCCTCCACCTTATATACTTTTGATTGGCCATATCTCTAGAGGCAGGCAATATGGGACTTTTTTAACACCCCCTCACGTTTAGGAATGAAGTGTGGATAAATACGGGTGGCCCACGGGACTTATTAACACACCCCTTCCACTCAGGAATGAAACCCGGATAAATACGGGTGGCGCGAGACTTGTTAACACACCCCTTCGTGCTCAAGAATGGAGTGTGGATGAATACCGGTGGCTCGTGGGTCTTATAGAACACCACCACACTCAAGAATGGAGCGTGGACAACATGGGTGACCCAACAACAGATCTAGGATAGGATCTGATACCATCTTAAATTTGGGTATTGGGCCTAACTTAATCCTAAAAGCTAGCTCATAGGATGAGGTTTACCATCTACCTTATATATTTTTGATTGGCCATATCTCTAGTCAATGTGGGACTTTTAACAAATATGTATTAATTATTTATATTTTTTAGGATGAGGACATTAATTATGTATACTTTATTGCAATTAAAACATTTTTTATAAATCAGTTGATTTTTTATTTTTATAAATTTTATGTACCATTTAAACATAATTTCACTCTAATTACTTGCTTGTAACTTTTCCCCTTAATTTAAAAATCTATATTTAAAAATTCACCATCAAATAATCTTTTTTATGCTTATATTCTATCATGTTAAGATTTAAATTGAATTTTATTGACTAAGTTAAAATTTTGTCTAATGAACAAACTTTCTTTATTTTTATGATAAGAAGATGATTTGATAGTGATTTTTCATATTTGACTTTACTGTTCGAGTTACCTAATATTATTACCTAATATTTGACTTTTCAATCTCACATTTTTAATTACTACTAGAAAAGTCTCAAATGACCACCGAAATTAGCCACCAAAAATATTTTGTCGCCATTAGCTACCGACTTTTGCCACCATTTATTTTTAGCAATTATTTTTTTATATGATTAGTGATAGAATTTGCAACCGAATTGTAAATGGTCATAAATTTGTGGCTAATCTGTCACAAAATGAGATTTCAAAATCAAATGCTATAATTAACCACTAAATTTGCTTTTCGTGTCTAACCATCATGTAGCCACCAAAATTAGCCGCAGAATTAGATATCGATGGCTAGCCTAAGAAAATTATTTATTTGTTTTAATTAGCCATAAAATATTATTTTGATGACTAATATGTTCGTTTAGGTGCTCCTCCAAAAAAAAAAGGGAATTCAAATCCATTAGCCACAAAAATTAGCCACAGAATTTGACAATGAAATTAGTCACAATTAGATATCGGTGGCTAACTCTAAGAAATCGGTGGCTAAGATTTTTATTTTGGCGCTTCTCCAAAAAAAGAAGGGAATTCAAATCCATTAGCCACATAAATTAGCTGCGGAATTTGATAATACAATTAGCCACATAATTAGATATCAGTAACTAACACTAAGAAAATTTATTATTCATTTTAATAGCTAGAGAATATTATTTTGGTGGCTAATATTTTTATTTTGACACTTCTCCAAAAAAGGGAAGGTGTGGCGCCCCGATTCCCGGATCCGAATCCCAATGCAAACACAAATAATCTTTAAAAATACGAATAAATTTTTCACGTTTTAAAAGCTTCGTAACCATCCACTTACACCAAGGTTTGAACCACGGAAAACAGAAGGCCATGTTTTTAAGGAATAAGAAAGAAATGGATTGATAAAGAAGAACCCTTATATAATTACACACAGGATAGAGTTTAATGATAGCAAAATGGAAACATGTATGCAAGGGTATCCATCTCGTGCCATATATGAAGATATAAGAAGAGATCCAAAGAAAACAATGTAATTTGAGCATTATAATTCCATTAATCGATTGCAACACCTTATTAATCAATTAACACCAAATCAAAGACAATTTAATCGATTAAAACACTATGCTAATCAATTAAGACTGAAACAGAAGCCTCTCAATCGATTAGCACACCATGTTAATTGATTAAGATTGAAATAGAGACCTCTTAATCGATTAGACCACTATGTTAATCAATTAAAGATCAAAATAGAAACCTCTTAGTCGATTTAGAGACCACCTTGATCGATTAATGCTCAACACAAAATCATCTTAATGGATTCAGAGACCACCTTAATCAATTAATACCAAAAATAGAATCATCTTTATCGATTAGAACACCTGGTTAATCAATTATCACATGTTGGTTAATCGATTACCCTAACATAGTTATCGATTAACTAGGATTCCAGAATGCACTTAATCAATTAATGCTGACCCTTAATTGATTAAGACAGCAAAATCCATAAACAAAAGCAATTATCACATGTCCTCATCAAAGACTCATATTCTTTCAAAACCCATTCATCAAATTAACTATCAAACCATTTCGGCAACAAAGTGAACCTAAAAACTCAATATAACATCAAATCCATATATTCTCCACCAACATAAACATTAATAACATAACAATGGCTAGCAAATTCATATTGTTCAATGTCAAAATGATCATTTACAAAAGAATTAGCCTATGTATACACAAGCGTATAGAAAAGAATACAAGTTCAAGTAATTAGAGTCTTAGGCCATAACCACCACATCCGTATCAACAACATTGTCATCTTAATAGATACAATGTCTAAATTTCAAAACATTACCGACTAAGGCATTCACTTACAACTATTTTACCTTCATCCCAAAAACACTTTACTTTTCAAAAGATCATCATATCCTATGATAGTCTTTTATCAAATGGCTTAAAAAGAGACAACATAGGAAAGTAAGTCATCATATTCAAAATGACAAAACGAAACATTCATGATCATGTGTATATGCATATAAATCATCATGTGCTTTACAACACAAGCACTAAAAGGCATTCCATGATCATAGGCACGCATAGCCAACATGTATATATACACAATAAATTCTTAAACGTCACCCATTGTGGATTATTACCATTTGTCATGGATTTTATCATATAGTTTTCATCATTAATAATCTCGTCTCTTCATAAAGTTTCACCTTTTCATCAATCATCACCATTTTGATATTTCATTCTAACTCTGATATATCTCAAGGCTATATGCAAATGCTCTTAGGCTAATGCATATGCATAAAAAAGTATACACAACAATTTGCAATAATGCACTACGGATCTGACTATGGGAAAATAAACACTAATGTGGGTTCAAGCATAGATATACAACCATGTCCTTACTATAGTAGTAAAATATGTACACTTATATTCACAAATATCAGTTTTACTAGTATTAAACTGCATCGCCCATCATGCAACACCTGTCATTTTCACCATGACAACGGTAAACAACATCAACATCAAATTGTGTTGCGGGCCAATCATGAACCATGCCATGGCAGCTGTGATCCAACAGGACCACCGGGGAAACTGCTCCTCAAAGAGCCACCCTCCACAAGGGTTAACCATATGCAATCCCCCGTGATTAAGTATGAGCAGCTTCGTGATTCCACCACTGAATCACTAGGGTAAATAAATGCTTGTGCATAGAGCAGCCCCCCACTGGGCCTACTAGAGGAACCCCTAACATTCTACACCGGTAGCTATGCAGATATGCCATGGATGCAATGCAGATGTAAATCATATACAATCTCACACTATGCATCCTACCATGCCACTCATCAATCATCCACCACCATCATCATCATCACCACCACCTTTATTTAATGGATTTTAAATTATTCGAGTATTGCTATTGTTTCAAAAGCTTCATATGGAATTTATATAATCTTTAATAATTCAATTCCATTCATTATCACAATGGCATCACAGCAACACATATTAACTTTCAATAATACTTATAAGTATGTTGCACAATAAATTTTCATCGTTTTCATCAACAAACATCATCATCATCATTAGTGGTGAAATACAAAGTATCTGATACTAGTTCATAGGCACACATATGGCCATACATAACAATACACATACATTTTCACCCAACAACACACCACATATATATTCCAAATGCATCAAACATTTTTGTTATCCAACAATCATCAAACATCCATTACATCATAATGCAATAATTAAGGCAAGGCAAATATAATTCATATCACCATACAACAATCATCAATATTTCTAATTCATGCATTTAGAATATATAACTCCTCTCATACCTTAAGAGAAGTAATTTAAGTGATTCGACGGTCCTGTCTCATCATTCGAAATTGGTCCTACATTAAAACATATAAATATCAATCAACTTGCCTATCAAGGAATTATTTTCAATTCTAAATATACAACATCATATTTAAAATTCTCAACATGTCTTAAACATGTTATAAACATCGGTTCCTCATTTTATTAGATTTCGAGAATTCTTTCCTTTAATCCAAATTTTCTATAATTAAATGGCTACTACACAAATTCCTCAAAATACCAATACACTGAATACCTTACCCATCATCCATAATGGGTTTCAATGTCTTAAATACATTGTACCAATTTATTTATGCTAACACCACCAAATATCACTTCTACCAACTTTATCAACTTAGCGCTTTATTACATTTTCTTGATTTCTCAAATTCCCAACATTAATAATTAATGTGAATCATTCAAAAAATTCATTTTCACATACCTAATCACTCTTATAGTAAGTAAGTTCCAAATTTCTTAAATTTTACCAAAAGCCTCAATTTCACCAATCTTAGGGTTTTCACTTAAATTACCAAACATCAATTCCAATCACTTTCATACACTATTTCAAGAATTCTTAAGCCATTAATTTCATATTCCAATCATCAACAACAAAATCTTAATGGTCTTCTAACCTAGGGTTTGAGTTTCACATGCATTTCTCAATATAACAACATCCAATCTTTCATTATCAAGCTTCAATAACCTCAAAACCACCAATAGAAACCATTAATATCATGAAATCTTACCTCTTTTCCAAGCTAAAAAGGGGACACGAAAATAAGGATGAGAAAGAAGGGATGGGTTGAAATATACCCCAAAGTTCCTTCAATGTCTCATGTTGCAAGCAAAACCATGAAATTTTGAGTGGAAATGGCGCAAGAAAGGGTGATAATTTTGGGAGCTTAAGAGGAAAAGGAGGAAGAAGAAGAAGAAAATGAAAAGGAGGAAATAGGGAGAAGATGGGCTGCCAAAAATGAGAAAGAGAAAAGGGGAAAATGTGATAAAAATTGGTCCTTGACTAATGGTCCAAAGAATGCACCACACCATTGTCCAATGACTAATGAAACCCTTTAACCAATGGTTAATAAAGTGAAAAGAAAGAGGGAAAAGTGGATGGTGATTGGAAGAGAAAAAAAAGGAAATTTTTATTTTTCTTAAATTCATATCCATTTGTATTTTCATCGTTTACTAACATACTCCACTTATGAATAAATATCTCCTCAACACCAAAAAATATTTTGAACATATCACCATAACCACAATAAATTCCTCTTTATTCTAGACCTATTAAATGCCCAAAATTATTTAATGGATCCCACATCTTTGGTTAAATTATTTGATTTCAGTAAATTTTAATTTATCTATAAATCATAATTAATTCCTAATTAACTTTCCCACATACATTGGACCTCAAATAATTAATTATCTTCATCTAATAATCTATTTCTCTAAAATTTGGGGTGTTACAGAGGGAATTCAAATTCGTTAGCTAGAAGAATTTGAAAATAAAATTAGCCACATAATTAGATATTGGTGGCTGATATTTTTGTTTTAGTGTTTCTCCAAGAAAGAAGGGAATTCAAATCCATTAGCCATGAAAATTAGCCGTAAAATTTGACAAACAAATTAGCCACAAAATTAGACATCGATGGTTAACACTAAGAAAATTTATTATTTGTTTTAATTAGCCACAAAATATTATTTCGATGGTTAAAATTTTCATTTTGGTGTTCCTCCAGAAAAATGAAGGGAATTCAAATATTTTCGTTTTGACTTAGCCATAGAAACCTTTCTTTTATCAAGCGGCCACGGATTTAGCCAGAATAAGTTTGGTGGCTAAACTATTTAACCTTAATCATCCATCTCAATCCATTTTGGACCCTTTGGTTATCGCTCTCTCAATCCCCTATCTCATTTCTCTATCTATCTTAAAACCTAAAACTCAATTCCCCATTCCTCCTTCTCATTTATTTGTTTCAATCACACTTCTCTCCACACTTTATTTGTATTGCTAATTCATATTCAAAGGCTAGTAGACGCAAGCCAAATTCCAACTTAAATTCTTGGATTTATTGCTAGTGAATTCTCACTTCCTTTTACCTCTCTAATAGTTTCCTTTTTTAGTTTTAAACTTGTATTATTATTTACGAGTGTGTGTGGAATCTTTGTGTAGTATAGGTGTTTGAGGAAGTGAAGAACATTTTATAAGTGTGTGAAAGTGTATGACTTTGAGTGTGTAAATGTCTCTTTGTGTTATATGTTCTTAAATTATTATACTTATTTGTCATGTTCCCTTTATTTGTCATTATCTTGGATTGGAACACTTTATACAGTGTATTATTTGTATTTTATGCACTTTTCACACTAAGTAATCGATTAACAAAAGGTAATGATTGATTACTCTTGTCGGGGTAATCAATTACTTAATTCCTGGTAATTGATTACTTAATTCCTGTTTGCTAAAATAATTTTTATTCATTAATAATCAATTAGGTCAATCTAGATAGTCAATTATTTAGCCTTAAAAACATAAAAAAACTCATTTGTAGCCCTTTGGAAAATTTTTTAAATGATATGAGTCAATTGCATTTTAGCATGGTTTAATTTCTAGTTTCCACACTTGCATGTTTGAGAGTTACATTATTATTTTCTCCTTTTTGATTTGTTAAATGATATTTGATCATTTTTGTTATTTGATTTTTCAGAAATACATGTATAGATGGAAAGATTCGATAATGATGATGTAAAAAATGCACTTCTAGTTAATTTTAGATTTGCATATCTTCAAGTGGATATTAAGTTTATAATAAACTTTATGTATAAGTAGTAATTTTTCCGTTTTAATTTGTGAAATTCAAGTATATGAGAAATTAGGATTTGTAATTAGAATGAATATTTAAAACTTAATACCATTACAATAATCAAATGTGAATCGTTTTACTTTTATCAATATACCAAAAAAATTGTGATATTAAGTTTTTTTGAAAAATGTATTAATAATTATATTAAAATGACCAATTTTTTTTAAATCATATAATGGCTATTTAGCCACCGAATGACCATGGAACACTAAGAAATTTATCTTCTATTAGCCACCGATTTAATCACCAACAACTATGGTCACAAAAATGCTTATTTTGTTTTAAAAAAAGACCGAATCTAGCAATGAATTAGTTTTATTTTGCAATGGAATTTCTTCTTCGCTAGCTAGACATAGAAAAGTAAATTTCATGGCTAATAAATTTAGCCACTAGGGTTTTTGTCATGACCAAGATTCAGTGGCTAATAGTATTACCGACAAAATTAGTAGTTTTAGCCATTGAAAATTTTGGTGGCTAAATCAGTTTTTTCTAGTAGTGAATCAATACGAAAATTGTGACGTCCTAAGTCAATTTACAAGTATTCTTATTTGTTTAATTAAAATTCACAACAAATTTTTCATGATTAAATAATTTAATTATGTCATAATTTAAGAAAATATTCATTTTCACTAGAAGGTCCCAAAACAACAATTATATAACAATTTAAAAGTACAAAATACCATTTAAAATGAAAAACTAAAATCTGGAAACAGAGGGCCTAACGCTACGCGTCAGCCCACGCTACGCGTGACACCCAGAATGCAGCCCCAACGCTACACGCCAGGCTGACGCTACATGTCAGCTTGACAGTATCAGTACCTAATGCTGTCATGGATTTTAGGCCAATCGACTAACTTCTAACCTACACAAATGGCCCGTTTTAGGTCTGATTGCCATGAACTGTCGACGCTGTCTGTTCACCAAAATTTCAAAATATGCGTAAGTTATGCGTAAAACAGAGTTTAACCCCCTTTTGTGCAAAACCCTTGCACCAAATACCTTAAATAGGTTCCAAATGGCCCAAGGCCAGTGCATACAGTTCTTAAATGCCCTAGGGGACCTATTGATATCTGCCGGGGGTCCCGAAACCCCCCCAGATCTCAGAATCACCTATTTAGTTCATTAAATTCACACTTACTCTCTATATGCATGACTTCTAAATTAATTAAATTCATCAATGCATCATTTAACACTCATCACACAATAATCATACACATCATAGACCAATCATGCATTTCCAATAGAACCTACCAATGATCATAACTTAGTCATGCAATGGCTCCGTGCCACAAATTATAATATCTCACATATCATCTACTAATATTATCATTCTATTCCTAACCTTATTAAGCTACACACTAAACTAATACACCATTCATTATCATCCACGATTATCATTACATCATATAATCATTATCACACATTATCAACACAACAAGTTAACTCAACAATCACACAAAACATAATATACTAATTCATCAACAATATTATCAAGTCATATGATAAATCTACATATTACATGATTTCGTTTATTTTACAAGTCTTTTGCATCCCTTGGCATCAATATTCCGCTTGGCGCACCTCTGGGGCATTGGCATTCTCCCTGTCACTGGTTACTAAAATTGAATAAACCACAGCAAAGGTGAGTGTTTGGCATATCATAATCAATATATGATAGAGTAATAAACCTAACCATATACTACCTATTATTCTCTTTACTATTTAACTTTTACGACTTCATTGCATTATATATATATATATATTTTCATCTCCTCTACCTTTTTATCTAATATCCATAGCCACACAAGTCACATGCATACACATCATTATTCATTAAACTCATCAATCACATTTCACATATTAATCTATATTTCATCATCTAACACATATCAATCATCAGTTCACAGATTTCACAACTGACTCGCATGCATCTGACTCCTAGTATCCAAATGCTAAAAGGATCGGCCTTCAGCTGGGGGTCCGACTTGACACCCCGTGAACCTGACTTGGTTCACCGAGCCCGACTTGGCTCTCCACCTCGACCACTAGGTCCTACTTGACCACTGGGTAGCTCAACTGGGAACAAAGGCCATGGGAGCTAGAAAATAAGGGGCTATACATACCGTTGTCGTCCCACACCATATAACCATATATTATATCATATCAAGCATGGCATATCATCAATACATCTTATATACAATGTCAAAAACTGACATGTACTCATCACCTGGGCGGCCTACTTGCCAAGCCCATCATCACAAGCCATGTTATACATTCACACAATCATCATCTTATTTATTCTCAACCCTTTCATTAAATCTTACATAGTAACATCAACAAATATCATACCACACATCACTAATACCTATCAAAATTTATAATTCATTAAATGTTACTCATGTATATAATTTATATATTTATTTTCCTTACTTCCTAACTCACATTTACTTAAATGGATATAGTTCTTTATCAAACAATAAATTAGTCACACTCAAACATACATATAAAAAATTATATTAATTATATTTAACTAACCTACATCATCCGTATTTATTTCTAAATAAATTCTAAGTCTCACAAAGCTATCATATATTCAAATCCTAATTAATTATGACCCGAACACCCCCTTACCTCTATTCCAAGCTTTAACGATTAGTTCTTGGTGTCGGTTGCGTCCAGCTGTTACTTGATTCACCATTCCTCTTCCGAATTCAACGCCCACTTCATCGATCACTCGCCCAACGCTCGTTCTGGCACCTACGGTTACCGAAACATAGAACCGGTCAGTACATTTTCTTCCTTACACTCCCAAACTCACCATCCAAGCTCCCAAATCCTTTAGATTTCAGAATTAAGGCCATCCATAACACATGCAAATCTGATTTAAGAAAGGAGAAAGGGGGGAAAAAGAGAAAACTCGTAATTAAAGGTTCCACGTTCCTAACCTCACTTCCCAAGGTCCAAAACCACCAAAAACCAAGGTTCCAGCCAAACTCCAAGAAAAATCACCAAGGAAAGAAGAAAATAGAAGAAGAAGAAAAGCTCGCGGGCTTCTATTTTGCATGCCCCTGTTTTAATCTGGTCGCGACGCTGATGCTACGCATCAGCTCATTAATTTGCACCTGACGCTACGCGTCCCAACCACGCTACGCGTCAGGGTCCTGATTCTATTTTCTTGAAATTTCCATTTTAAATTTCCATTTCTTTCAAGTATACCTTCTTTAAGCCATATGTTGTTTTAAAATCCTATATCTCTTAATTCCAACTTAATTTATTATTCATTTATCTTTTCTCATTTAATTTTTACGAAGGATGTTACAAAAATATTTATAAATATAAGGTGACATAGTTACTCACAAGTGAAAATGGTATACTTGGTATAAAAATTTTTATAAAAATTAAAAAAGCAATCGATTTATAAAAAAGAAATCTTTTAAATACAATAAAATATAAGTAATTATTACATATTGATAATTGAGGAGAATCTTGTAATGAATATTAAAACTAATATAAAATTTAATGTTTAACCTCATCCTTTAGTTCTTACGTTAATAAAACCCTTTTTTTTTATATTGCGTTAATAAAACCTTTTTTTTAAATAAGAAATAACATGCTGTGATCAGGATTCAAGTTTGTCTTATATGCTCTGAGCTAGAACACCAAGAGAAATGCTATGACATTTTCGTAAAACATTGTTCGAAAGGAAAGATACAAGAAGAAAGCAAAGAAAGTGTGATCAGTGATTTGATAGAATTTGGGTTCAATACAATTAAAAATGGTGTTGGTTGTGGTCGTGGTTTTTTATTCTGACTGATTTTATAAGTGGTGACTTTACCATTCTCAATTACACCAAACCCAAACCCGATTTGATAGGTTGAGATAGAGAAAAAAGATATGTTATAAAATTGTTCACAACTTCTATTTTAAAAATAGCAAGATGCTTTGTGCTGAAGAATTAGTTATATAATTAAACGCATTGTATTATTTTAGGTTAAATTTAGTAGTTTTATTATTTAAGTTGAATTACGTATATTTTTTTAGATTTAAAGATAAATTAACATTTAATATTGTTAATTAATTTAAATAAATCTTGATTTAATTTAAATTTATAATTTTTAAATTGGTTAAATATATTTTTAATGGTTAAAATTTATCTTTGGTACCATTACGTTTATTCTGGGTCTCATTTTTGTCTTAAATACGTCTTATATTTTAAAATAGTTTAAAAATGGTCTTTTCCATTAAAAAACTAAGAAAACTTGACTTTTTAAATTGGTTATTGTAGAACCAATTTAAAATATACTTTTTGAATCAGTTTCTATTAAGAAATAATTTAAAAAATATATTTTAAATTAGACCTTTATATTTAGGGAGCAAATCAAAACTTAAAATAAACATAAGATACTAAATATATATTTTAGCATTTTTAATCTAAGATTGAGACTTTTTTGTTTTGGTTCCTATATTCTAAAATCATTGATTTTAGTTATTAAGAATTAAAAATACAAGAAATTAGTTTCTTCGTTAAACTTTGGCACATACTTCTATTAAATGATTTTCACCGATCTTAGGAAAAGGTTTGTCATTTAACCTAGTTTTACTTCATCCTAAGTGAGGTTTGTACAATGAGTTACCCTAAATCTAAAAGGTTTTGACATAAAAGTTATGGATTTATTCAATTCTTTATATATAAGGATGAAAATGGTCAGACTAAATTTCTGTTTTGAAAAATCTAAACCTACTTTAAATTCTTAAGGTTATCAAAGATTTGTTTTAAAGATTTGAGTCTGAATTATTTTAAAATCTAACTTATTTGAAAACCTATTTTAATAGCTTGTTTATTATGAGACTTAAAAAATAGGTTCACAAAGCCCCAAAAGCCTACCAATTTGTGAGTGATGCATATGTAACTGGATTTCCCGTCCAACCACTTGTGAGCCATCATGAATTAAAAAAAAAGATGAATTTGGCTCGTCTAAGGAATCAATCATAAGAACTTATTACAACCAAACATAAACAAACTAACTATTACATAATATGAGATCTAAATCACAATCACCAACAAATTAAGATATCCATAAGAGGAAAAATGTAATCATATTAAATTAAATCGAAAATATGAATAGGTATATAACAATCAATATCATCAGAACTCAGATTGAAAGAGAAAAAAATAGATACAGGATTGAAGCATATAGAAGAGGAACTAGAAAAGAAAAGCCTCCATTCTATTTTTCATGGGAACATATATTCAAAGATGAAAAAGCACAGAATCATAAACGAAAAACACAATCTTGTCTTCCCCTCTGGCATGCCTTTGTTCCTCCCCTCTGTTCGTCATGAACGGAAACACACTCTCTGCCCAAATATGCTCCACCACGGTCACTGCGCGTTGCCATTCCACTTTGCATCCCTCAAGAAGAGCCATTGTGAGTCCCTTTCCTTTATCCTTCCTAGCCATCACCATTGTGCCACCTCAAACCACTTGTACTCACTGCCACAAAGTGAGACAACATGAAATGAAGAACTCGAGCTCACGGAGAGGAAGAAAGCGACGCATAATGATAACAATGAGAGTGAGAGTGAGAGTGATGGCTAGGGTTTTCTTAATCAACCAGATATTAATATTAATATCTCATTCTTTTTCAGTTTTAGGCTTTTTCTATTTTATTTTGTTTATAAATTATAAAATAACTTTAAAATATATTATAATTATTATATATATATATATATATATTATCAATATACTTTGAGTCTCACATGTTTTTTTAAAAGTCTATCCTATTTATTTAAATAAAGACCATCTTTGTTTAGGGTGTTTATTTAACTTAATGTTAATCTACCCTATAACTAGGATTTGTATGAGCTATCATAAATCCTAAAATTTCAACTTATGTGTATAATATGTAAATAGAAATAGAAATATGTCAAACTGTACGTTGGGTCTATGACCTAACCCGTTTAAAGTCTTTATAGACCTATCATACCAAAAAGTTAGGTTTGGGTTTTTTTAAAAGCCTATGGTCTGTCCTATATATTTAAATAAGTCCAAGCCTAGCTTTCTACATTAATGTCATCAAATATTTGGTTTGGTTTCCTAACATATTTAGTAGGCAAACATTTAATAACATAGGAAGGTACAATTTTACTTAATATTATGACTAAAAAATTCAACTAATATTTACTTATATGTATAACATATTTGTATATAAGTATCAAAATCATCAATATTACATGACATTGCTTCCAAGATCTTCTCCTTTATTAAATATGTAGCGTTTTTTATTTTTATTTTTGATAATTATTATTATAATTATTATTATAATTTAGTTCTAACACTAGTGGAAAATAGGCCTTTTACACCGGGGATTTTACACCGGTTGTAATGTGACCGGTATAAAAAATAAGGCGGTGACAATTTTGTAAATAATATACAACTTTATACCGGTTGGTAAATGGAACCGGTGAGAAAAATATAGTTTATACCTGTCTAATATTTGGACCGGTGAGAAATAGCAAAATTTATACCGGGCTAATATTTGGACCGGTAAGAAATAATAACATTTGTACCGGGCTAATATTTGGACTAATGAGAAATAATAAGATTTGTACCGGTCCTCTATTCAGGACCGGTGAGAAACCTTCACTTTTAACTCGCTCTCTCTCCCCACACTCGAAAGCCCTAGCCCCCTGCAAGCTATCTGTGCGCGACTCTCCTCTCCTCCCACACTGACATATTCATGACCGCCTTTGCCTCCCTACCTCCGCCTCAGCGACTCTTGAAGCTCTATTCCCGTTCCTCTTCTCTTCCATACCAAAATGGTTCAAATCACCACCCCCAAACCTCACCACATCTACCCCCTTACACCACTTCAAACTCGCGAACCTTCTTCTCCCCTTTCCCTCTCCGATCCCGCCGCCACAGTTCCCCACTCCCCCGTTAGGGTTTCCACCGCCATCCGCAAGCGAAAGACCGACTCAACCTGTTTAGACCGCGCCGAAGACCACAGAGGAAAGGGTTTTCTCAACTTAAGATCAGGAAAAAATGTTCTTAAGAGAACAGAAACTGAAGATTCAGAAAACCGAAGCAAAAGCCAAAGTGAAGAAGAGGAAGAAGAAATAATAACCATCTCTCTCGTCTCTCTCTTCTCCCTCGATTGGGGTCTCCCTCCCCATCCTCTGCTTCCTCCTCTGCTTCGCCGCCACCATTCCCCTTAGCTTCCTCTCCCACCTCCTCCCCCACGGCCTCCCCAAACACCTCTACTCCGCCAAATATTATCCACCTTTGCAGGCTCTACTTCACCATCACCTTTGCAGGCTTGCTGATTATACTCAGAGCCATAGATCATGGCCCTAACAACAAACATGCTTTTGATTGGGCTCTTATCCAACTTTGCAGGCTCGCTGATATTGTCCATCTCGTTCATGCCATTTCTGGTTTGTTACTTTTCTTCTTTTCTAAATCTTTGTTTTAATTTTTGAATTTTGATTTTCTTTTTATCAAACATTTTGTAGATTTGAAGAACCAAGTTGTTCACGATATAACCCAGGGGCTGATGGAGAAATTAGCGGTTGAGGCTTTTGAAGTCGTCATGGTTAGTCATTCTGTTTCTATTTTGTGATGAACAAAATCATTTTAATCGTTGGTCCCTTGTGAATTGAACAAAATGTTAGATTTTACTTTGTGGAAATTCTCTTTCAGGTGAAAATAGTTGCACGGATTGTGGAAGGTGATCCTGGAATATAAAACAGAGAAAATTTTGTTATACAAATGAATGCAGAGCGACATATTAGAAGCTCAAAGTAACTGCTACCAAAAGTATCACACTGAAACATATTGATGATCACACCTTAAGGTACGTGACATATGGAGGTTTTACATGCCCTCCCTTATTCAACTCTGACATCATTGACAACAATTTTAATATAGCACCTGCATTTAAACTTGATTTGTAATATGGCATGTGTGTTGCTTGGAAAAGTGTTAGTAGGCCAACTCACCAACTGACCTCATTAGAACCAGAGAATATAAGCCTCCATAAAAATGAAGGTTATTAGTTGATTTAAGAAGCTTTCATGCTAAGAAATGATGAAATTGTCAAAGGCTTACCTGAAATTGTTTCCCTTTGGTTTAAGATTTAAACCTGATAAATTGTATAAGTTGAGAATTGAATTAAATGAAGATGAAATATGTATTCTGTTTCAGGATTTTAATTCCGAAACAATAATTGAATTATAGTGTGATTCGTAAATATGGTGGCCCTGTGTGGAAGATTGCATGTGTTATTTTGCTTTTTGGAACCATTGTCATATTATTTAATAAGTGTTTTATTCCCTCCACACAATTTTAATCACATTCCCTCCATACATTGCTTTCAAGAAATTCCAAGACATGCTTATTTAGTATTTTATTTTTTTTGAAGTCTTATGAATATAAATATTGTTTCAAAGAGCAAAAACTGTTCTATTTTTATGAAATTGAATCTGATCAATGGATGTGATTGAGTTAATATTCAATAACTGCTTTAAGCATTAGTATTACCAATTACAACGAGTTAGTTTTGTTTGCTACTATTCCAGCTATTGAGATTAAAGCCTGGTGGTACTTGAAGTTTGGTTTTACTCTTGACAATTTGCTTCCTCTGCCCAGGATTGCAGAGTATTTTCAGAGGAGTGAAACTTTAGGTGGTAGAACTAGAGATTGGGTTGGTATATATGAAGAATGTGCAGCGTAAGTAATACAATACCATATCCTACTTAATATTCATATAGTTTTAGCTTCCTTGAAACTTAATTTAACCCTCCAACCTACCTATTCTCCTGCATAATATATGAGAAATGTGTTGAATGTAGCATATATAAGTTGCCAATGTCTTGCACTAATTTTAATCTTAGACACATACATATGCTTCATTTCCATTTTGGTAGCTGGTTTATTGGGATTATACTGCAACAAAGGTGTTAACCTTGGAGCAAGTGCCATATAGATTCATATAGATTAAGATCCCAGCTTATATACAATTTGTAAGGTTAATTCTAGGCTAACAAATTCTAACTAATTTTAGTTTGGAAAACTAACTAGCCTAACTAACACTAACAAAACAATAAATACATCTAAACTAACATGATGTGAGGTTCTCAAAAAGCGTCAGGCAACAGATGAATAAAATCTGTCCATAAGACAACACCATTATTGGTTCTGAAATTATGTCATGAGTGCATCATTATTGGTTCTAAATGAATTGGTTTTGGATTTGACAAAATGACCACTAGCTGCTTGAAAATGTGATACAAGGTTTGTTTTGATGATCACGTTTTTTTATCTTTTGTGTCCTGTCAGTGATCAGTGTTCAGCTAATGGAGTTGCCAATTTTCAGTGCAGGAATTTAGAGGTAGGGTCGCAGGTGTTGAAGTTAAACCCGTTGACACAACCGGTGCTGGTGATGCTTTTGTTAGTGGGATTATTTACAGCTTAGCTTCTGACCAAAGTCTTCTTCAGGTAATTCATAATTTTTTATTCATTCTGATTGTTGATTAAATTGTCCTGGCTCCATATGTTTGGAACAAGGAGGGTCTTAGAAAAGTTTTTTTTTGCACCTGTTTCATAACCAATTATAAAAATGAAGTTGTAAAAATTGATCCTATATATTATTTAAGGAACGAAATAAAAAGTTTCCTTTGACCAATCTTGGTCCAAGTGAAAACGAAATAGACTCTTTATTTTATTTTTATTAAAGTATTTATCATGGCAGAATGAGGAGCATCTCAGAAAAGCTCTATATTTTGCCAATGTGTGTGGTGCCATAACCGTAACAGAGAGAGGGGCAATTCCTGCCTTACCTACAAAAGAAGCTGTGCTGCAATTCACTGCAATATAGCAATATCAGTGACAGTTCTTTTGTCATAAAATGTAATATTTGTTTTTAAGCTATAGCTTGGTCATGCAGAGCTTCATGTATTCCGCTTCTCCTTGTCTTTGGGCTGTATTTTCTTATACGTAATAAATTCACTTTACATTGCTGGTTATTCATGTTGGTTTCATAGTTAATATGGATTATGGTTTGGTTATTAGGAGTAGGGTGGAGAGATTGGCAATTAAGAATCCTATAAGATAAGAAAAAGGCAATGATGATAAGAAAATTAACAAATAAGTTAACACAAAATGAAAATTTTATAAAAAAATTAAAATGTAAATGACTAAAGTCTAATGTCTCCTTTAGCTGAGTTTCGTTTTAGGCAAGAAGGGAAATTTTGTTTTTCTTTAGCTGATTTTCCACTATTGATTTTGAAAATTGAAGTTGATAATGCTTTCTAAAATTGTAACGTAAGTGTACTGAATTGGCATTGCGGATTAAAATGTACTGAATTAAAATTTTAAAAAAATAATATTTTTTGTACCGGGCCTAAAAATAGGACCGGTGTTAAAAGTATTTTTTTGGTACCGGGTGTAAAAATAGGACCGGTGTTAAAAGTTTAACTTTGTACCGGGCATAATCAACAGAACCGGTGAGAAAATAATATTTACACCGGTTGTAAAGAAAAGGACCGGTGTAAATATCATTTTTTATACCGGGCATTTTAAACAGGACCGGTGTAAAAACTATTTTTCTCACCGGTCCTAAAACCGGTGTAAAAGGTCCATATTTTTCTCACCGGCTCCATCCACATCGGTCCTAGAACCGGTGTAAAAAGCTAAAAGGGACCGGTGTAAAAAGCCTTTTTTCCACTAGTGTAAATTAAATTATATTCAAATTTTAATTATTTTTTGGTTTATAATGAAAAATCAAATATGAACTTATTACCTCAAGCTAAACTAACCAAATTAAGTATTGAATCTTGATACTATAGTTAAAGGTTAACTAAGTTATTGATATTTACAAATGTTGTGTCCAATCTAGACTTGGTTTTTGAAAAAAAAATTGTTAGAATTTGATTCCTAACTTGTTTTGAAGTGTTAAAAATTGATCTTTATCGTTACGAGAATTCGATAAAGTGATTTCTAGCTGTTGTAGATGGTTTTAGGGAGAAAGAAATTTATGAGTGGTTGAGGGAGAGAACTGGAGAGCCAAGGAGAAATGAAGAGAGGGATGAGAGAAGTAGGGGTTTTGATCCATTGAGGGTCCTTTACCAAAAAATTATTAATGTGGGGCTGAAACCAAAATAAATATAGTTGCCTGGGGTTATTCTTGTCTAATCAACCATTATGTTTCGTTAGTTGAAGAGGTGAATTTGTAAATTTGTAAGGGTACAAGATGAAACTGTGCATGCTTGCCACATGTCAAGCATGTAGAGAAACCGCATGTGGAAAGGACAAAATCAATGGACAAAATCGCACTACCATCAGACGAAATTGGGAAGGATGAAAATGGTGTGGGAATTTATGTAACATCCTGAATTTTAAAATAAAGAATTAATTAAAGAAATAGATATTAAATATTTGTATGAGGATTAATTGATGTCCCAAAATATTGAAAATAATTAAATTAAGATTTTTGGGGACTGTTGGTGATTTATTAAAGCTGGATAAGCTGAATTTAAGCCTGATTAAAATATGGGTATCGGATCAAGTATCTCTGATTGAGACGATAGTGGTCAGGGTTGTTAAGGATATTATTGGGAATCCAAACATGTATTTGGAATAATTTCTAGATAAAGTATTGAGCCCGAACAGAGATCCTGTTTGATCTAAAACGGGAAATTTTTAATGAGAAGTTAAAATAAAACATAAATCTCTTCTCCTCCCTCTCATCTTTTACGTGCCCCTTCTCCCTCTAAGGCAAACACCTTTCTTCTTCATCTCTTCATCTCCCACTCATCATCATCATCTTCTTCTTCTAAAAAACCCACAAGTGTGGTGTGTGCCATTGTTCCCATCTTCCATTTTCGTCCTCCTGATCAAGCAAGAAGGTGAAGCTTGTGATTGGAGCTCTCATCTCCCTCTCATTTTCATATTACTCCTCACCCATTCTAGGAGCTCATTTCTTTTGGCTTGAGGTAAGGATTTCCTTTCGTTTACTTGAGCTCTAAGCCCTAGGTTTTGGGTATTGGTTGTTGGGAGAGAGTTAATGCATATGGGTTATGTTAGGAGAGGCATTTATGATAAGAAACCCTAAGGTGAGGTGTTTTCAATGTGAGTTATATGAAGGCACAATGTTGTACATGAAAATGACATGAAAATGATGGGCATTGATGATGGTTATTGGGTTTTAGAGAAACCCTAACTTTATAAATTGGGGGAAATATGAAATGTGGGTAGATGAGCATTTATTATTGATAATAGATGTAATTTATGATAAGTAATGGCCATTAATGATGGTAAATGGTTGGTGGAGTTTATTAATGCGGGAACCCATGAATGGGTTTAGCTTTCAATGCATCACAATAATGAATGGAGGAACCTAACCCATGGTGGTTATGGTGGATTGAATGAAATAAAAGAGGTTTGAGAGTTAAAATGTTATAAAACACTAAGTTATTAAATATATAAACATTTGAGTCTTGGTGGTTGAATAGAGAATTGATTATGTGATATATTGTAATGTAGGAAATAACCCCATTGACGAGGCAGAACCATCGAACCATGTTGATTTCTACTTCTTTTGAGGTAGGGGGTAACTATTCTAAATACATGATTTCATTCATTAATGATGTGAAAGTATGTATGTATGTTTGTGTTGATAATTGTTTGAATGAGTGATGTGATAATTGTTATGCATTTAGAATGGTTGATGTTATGTGGCATGTGTTTGGGATGATAAATATAAAGTTATGTTGAGCATGTTGATGAAATATGACATGATGGTTTGAGACCATATTTTGAATTGAAATCAATGATATGAAATATCCCAAATATGTATGTATGAATTGATAGATGTGATTGCCACTAACTATTGATGTGTATGAGTCCAATGAGGATTGGTAAAGATTGAGGATATTGAGAATATTGAAATCCACTATGTAGTAGTGGTAAATGGTTGATTGTGGAGTGGCATTTAGAATGCATAGTGTGAGAATGCACTTGATTTGTATTGCATTGCATCCATGGCATATCATTGCTATCTATGTGGAATGTTAGGGGTTCCACTAGGCGGACCCAGTGGGAAGGTGACCCGATGCACAGGTATATTGTTGTATTTCCCTAGTGATTCTGGGAATCATGAAGCTATCCATAATTTGGTGACGAGGCACCCTATGTGGCGGGCCTAATGGGGGGCGGCTATATGGTGAGCGAGTTACCTCGGTGTCCGATGGGGCACGGCTCTCTCGATGTGTGTTCGGGAGGGGCCCGTAGCACTTGTGGCAAGTAAGGCCACGATGTTGATCCGCAAGTCACGGGGTGACTAGTGCTACAGATGGTCAAGAGCGGTTTGGTACCAGTAAAATATGTTGTTAAGCATGCATGAATTAAGATATAAGTGTACACATTTTTCTACTGCAGTAGGGGCATAGTAGCACACCTATGCTTGTCCCACAATTGATTTGTTGTTGTTTTCCCATAGTCGGATCCGCATTTGGTGATAATTCATTTGTGCATATGCATTAGCTTTAAGAGCAGTGGCATATAGCCAGAGATATGCCTAGTTGGAAGCCCGTGGTGGCGATGGATGATTGAGAAATAAAGAGGAAAAAAGTGTGATACTAACACTATGTGTATTGATGATGATACTAACACTATGTGTATTGATGATGATATTATTAATGATAACACCAAAAGGTGAAGTTCCCCGAAAAAGTTTCAATACCGACACATGGAAAACTAGGTGGAGATGGCACTGCGGGGGAAGATCAAGCTTGTAAGCTACCTTCCCTATTCGACGCTTCACTGCAAAGGGACCGAAGTACCGACGGGCGAGCTTCTGAGAAGGGCGTCGTAGGAGAGAGTTCTGTCGATAGAGGCGTAAACGGAGCTAAACAAAATCCGCCACCTCAAAAGAAACGTCCTGCCTATGTCGGTTGGCTTGGGCCACCATCTGTTGACGAGTTCGCTGTAGACACTCGCGTGTGGCTCGGAGAACCAGTTGTCGTTCTAACAAGGTAGCCTGCAACGAAGGCACGGAGACTTCCACGGGAAGGAAATCAGGGATCGTCGGAGGATGTTTCCCATAGAGGACACGGAAAGGGGGCATACCTATAGCCGAGTGATAAGAGGTGTTGTACCAAAATTCTATAAGATGCAGAAATCTAAACCAGGTCTTGGGACGGTCACCATAAAAACAACGCAGGTATGCTTCTAATGATCTATTAATTACCTCTGTCTGGCCATCGGTTTCTGGATGATAGGCGGTGCTATATTTAAGTGTTGTGCCCTGAGATTTGAATAGCTATTTCCAGAAGGTACTAAGGAAAAGGGGGTCTCGATCCGAAACGATCATGGAAAGGATTCCATGAAGTTTGCAGATTTCTACTGAGAAGCGGTGTGCCAGATCCGAGGCTGTATAATGAGTTGGTAAAGCGAGAAAGTGAGCTGATTTGGACAACCTATCGCAGACCACCCAAATAGCAGTGTGACCCAGGGAGTTTGGGAGATGGGTCATAAAATCCATGCTGAGATCCTTCCAAATCCTTGTCAGGACAGGTAAAGGTTGTATCAACCCTTTTTTCTTTGTAGTTTCATATTTAGAGGCCTGGCAAATAGAACATTTGGCTACAAAATTTTTGATATCTTTTCACATATTGGACCAGGAGAATGATGCAGCAAGTCGAGCTAGAGTGGGTTTGACGCCCGAATGACCACCAACTGGTGTTGAATGAAACTCATGAAGGAGACTTTGTCTCAGATCGTGATAATCAGGTATAAAAATTTTCCTTTTGTAATTAACAACCCCTGTCTCATTGAAAATTCTTAATTGGAGTTCTGCAGTTATTGGACTAAGAGTTTCCCCTTTGGATCCTGTGAGTAATACTGTTGTAGGATGGCAAACATGGATGGAACCACAGATGAGAGGGACAATAGAAGGGATAATTCACTTTGAAACTTTCTGGAAAGAGCATTAGCCACACGGTTTGCAGCACCAGGTCGGTAAAAAATTTCAAAATAGTACCCCTGTAATTTTATGGCCCAATTTTGTTGTTTTGGTGTTTGAAATTATTGAAAGAGTAGATGTTTAAGGCTTTGTTGGTCAGTTAAAATGTGAAAATGGTTGCCAATCAGGTACTGATGCCACTTCTTAATTGATTCTATTACAACATACATCTCTCGGACATATGTGGATGTTGTAGACATTCGAGGGCCCAGTTTTTTACTAAAGAAAGCCAGAGGATGACCTTCTTGGGTGAGGACAACACCAATGGCCACTGTAGAAGCGTTGGTTTCCAAAACAAAGAGTTTAGAGAAATCCAGAAGCGCCAAGATAGGAGAAGAAAATATTTTCTTTTTTAATTCTATAAATGCTCCAGTAGCTGTAGAATGCCATTGACGAAGTAAATCGGTGAGAGGAGCGGCGAGTGTGGCGTAGTGACGTACAAAACGTCTATAGAAACCGGTCAGACCGAGGAGACCTCTTAAAGTCGTGAGAGAACGTGGTTGAGGCCAATCTGTAATGGCTTACACCTTTTTGGGTCTGGGGTAACACCCTTAGATGAAATAATATGTCCTAAATAACTAACTTTAGGAGTAGCAAATGAGCACTTAGAAAACTTCACAAAAAACTTATGAGTTGAGAGCAATTGTAAAACTGAATTCAAATGTGCAACATAATTAGTGAGTGTAGAACTATAAACAAGAATATCATCAAAAAAGACTAGAACAAACCAACATAGAAATGGCCTCAAAAGGTCAGTCATAGCAGCTTGAAATGTAGAAGGAGCATTGGCAAGCCCGAAAGGCATTACTAGGAATTCATAATGCCCATCCCAGGTTCTGAAGGTTGTTTTCTGGGTGTCAGGAGGATGCACTTGTATTTGATGATAACTTGAGTGAAGATCAAGTTTAGAGAAAATGGTAGCTGAACCCAATTCATCCAGTAGGTAATCAATTGTAGGGATAGGAACCTATCCTTAATGGTGATAGTATTCAAAGCCCTATAGTAAACATAGAAACGCCAAGTACCATCTTTCTTTTTTACCAAAAGAACTAGGGAAGAAAATAGGCTTTTGCTAGGAGTAATAATACCCTGTTTGAGCATATCTTGAATTAGGCTAGTCATGGCTATTTTTTGAAAATGAGGGTAGTGATAAGGTTTAACATTGATGAGGGAGGTGTTGGGTAGGAGGGAAATGTGATGGTCATGGTCTCTGGGAGGTGGAAGGTCAGTGGGTTTAGAAAAAATATGGAAATGAGAAAGTAATAGGTTTGAAATTGATGTGGGCAGTGTGAGTAATGCTGGGTGGGATGGTTCAAGGTTATCATAAGGAGGGGAAAGATGAGGCGAAGGTTGAAATAGTAATAAGTGACAAGAAGCAATGGAGTCAGTGTGAAGAAGATGAAAAAATTGGGTATAAGTTGAGGGGTGTAAGGAGGTGTGGTTTTCACCCGAAAGAGTGATAGGTTGAAGTTGATGGTTAAAGGACATGCTAGGGATTGAAAAATCAACAGTAATGGGCCCTAGGGTGCGTAACCATTCAATCCCTGAAACCACATTAGCACCCTCAATCGAAAGCAGGTAAAAGGAGATAGAAAAATCATGGCCTTAGATTGCTATGGGAACCTAGGGACAGAGGCCAGAACAGACAATGTGAGCGCCATTGCCAACCATTACAGGAAATGCAGGGGTAGGTTGGGTTAATAACTTAAGGTGTGAAGCAATACGGGGTTGTAAAATGTTGTGGGAACTTCCAGAGTCAATAAGGACTCGTACAAGCAAGCCAAAAATATATCCTTGAAATTGGAGGGTCTGGGGTGATGGTTGGCCAGTGAGAGCTTGGGGGGATAGTTGAAAATTAGTGGAGTCGGTTAGAGAAGAATAAGTAGGGTCAGGGGAGTTTGACGGCTGATGGGTAAGAGGGTCAGAGGGTGAAGGGTCCTCATCAGATAATAACAGTAGGAAACGACTTGAAGTACACTTGTGGCCTGGGATGAATTTTTCATCACAATTGTAGCAAAGCCCTAAAGCTCTGCGTTCCTGTATTTGGGCAGGGGTTAAACGTTTGATAGGTAGGGAAGAAGGGGTGGAGCTTGAGGTTGACGCACCAAATATGAACGAGCATCTTTGAGTTTGGATTCAATCAACTTTGCCAGCCCAATTGCTTGTGTGATTGAAGAGGGCTGTAGGATGGCCATTTTGTTGTTCAAGTGGCCTCAATACTCAAGAGGGGGGGTGAATTGAGTTATAAAACTTTTGCTTGGAATACCTTTGAAATTGATTTCTATAACCAAGTTTATGAGATTATGCAAGTGAAAGCAAGTAACAATGATATGCAATGCACTACAAGAGGTAAGTATTGCTGAGGCAATTTAGCAAACACTTGGTGTGCAATGTCTAAAGTATAGCAAATTAAGCAAGTTCAAGTATGTTCTTCTCAACCAAACAATACCAATCAACAAATATGCAATGTATGGAAGTAAAAGAGTAAGGAAGAGAAGCTTGCGAACCGATGTAACGAGTTCCACCCAATCCGGTGTACGTCTCGCCTCTAAGCAACCCACTTAGAGGATTTTCCACTATTGTAGACTAGAGATACAACTTTGAGCAATTGCGGCTTCCTAGTGTCCCACACTCAAGAACCCAATCCTCACAAGTATAAGGGCAACCCACCCAATCTCTCAATCTCACAATATCCCAAAGGTTGAGTCCACAACCTTTGTAACCACTCAACCTAGAGTGAACAACCACTCAACCTAGAGTGAATAACTTGTGTGTTTGGAGTTTGTGTTTACAATCAATATACTCTCTTAATAGAGCAGATATACAAATGAAAAGCTCTCCTAAATTCTAATCTCTCAAGATGAGAGGATATACAAGTGAAAGTACAATATGCAAGAAATAGGCTTACAAAGCACAAAATAGAGCTATGAATTGTTGCTACTTGGTTGTATATTTGTGCTTGTCTTCCTCTTCAATTTATAGAGCCAAGATAGCTGTTGAGGAGTGCCCTAGTCCATCATAGCCGTTGCAGTTAGTGGAAATTTGAAGAATGGTGGAGACATGACCTGGTTTCCCACTTAAATCTGTTTTTCCACTAGTGTAATCGATTACACCCTCGCGTTGTAATCGATTAGCTTCAAGTCAGAGACCTCCTAATCGATTATTTCACTTCCTCTAATCGATTAGCATCTTGTACCTGATGCATTTAATTTGTTTTCGCAGCATCCTAATCGATTAGCATGTATTGCAATCGATTACCTTAAATTCCAGTGGCTTCCTAATCGATTGTGTGGCTTCCATAATCGATTAGCCATCATACCTGATGCATTTAGTTCCATTTCTAATCGTTGTAATCAATCAGTCTCTGGTGTATAGTCGATTACCTTAATTCCAGTGGCTTCCTAATCGATTGTTCAGC
This sequence comes from Clitoria ternatea, assembly GCA_037962975.1. Classification (NCBI taxonomy): domain Eukaryota; kingdom Viridiplantae; phylum Streptophyta; class Magnoliopsida; order Fabales; family Fabaceae; genus Clitoria; species Clitoria ternatea. Next base: position 170,286,506 of record CM075671.1, read on the forward strand.
TCCCTAATCGATTAGCTTTCATACCTGATGCAATTTCTTCCAAAACAGAAAGCTCCTAATCGATTAGCATCTATGGCCTAATCGATTAGCTTCGCTGTTACTTCAATTCTGATTTCATGTCTTTGTTTTTGCATTGTTTTCTTCAAGAGTGCTTGTCATTATCAAAATCTTTGCACATTTTTGGATCTGTTAACATATTCAAACACATTCTCCCCCTTTTTGATGATGACAACTATGTTCATCTCTAGAGGGTTGTTAGTTTAAATAGACTTATCTTTTTGCAAAAACAACTCTGCTACATTATCTCTTTTTCAAATAGCAGATGACCAATTTCAAAAATCAATTCAGCAGCCAATGTCTTATCTTATTTTATCTATTGTCTATTATCTCTTATCTATAACTCTCTCCCTATCAAAAGGAATTTAACAAACAGATAACATTTTTCAAATTTTGTTAACAGAGCATCTATTAGTACCAGAGCATATTCAAAATTGTAGTCAGAGCATGTTATCAATATTATCCATATTTGTATCAGAGCATTATCCAACATATGAACATATATTCTTTATCCAACATATGAACATATATTCTTCTCCCCCTTTGTAATCATCAAAAATAATTAGAGCAGTGAAGAGAAATAATATAAGTACTGAAATGAGATACTTTTATTGAATTGAAAAGAAAATGGGAAATACAAGAGGTAAATTTATTCAGAATTCAGAAAATAACAAAAAAGAAACCAACAGCTAAACAGAACATAACTAAGAATCTAATTATCCGGGTTGAAGAAGCGGATTTCTGCAATTTGGTGAGCCAACTCTTCATATCGCTGCTGTATCATCTCAAAATGTTGCTGCTCGGTCATTGAAAACTCTTGGAGGGAGTTTTCAAGTCGATCGAAGCGGCGATCAAGATGGGCGTAGAGAGATGCAAATGGGTCAGCTTGTGGTGTAGATGAAGAGGCTGATGGTGCAGCTTGTGGTTGAGGTGGAGGAGGAGGAGGAGCAGGTGCTTCTTCAGCAGGAGCTTGGAAGGGAATGTTGGCATAAACGCCCTCCATTCGTGAATACCATGCTCCATTTGAGAAAACAAGACCCATTTTGGTGAGGTGATGGGTGCCAATGCAAGCTCTAGGGGGCACTTTCTCAGAGAGTTCCCCTGCTAAATCTACTCCACAGAATTTGAAAATTTTGGTGAGGAGGATACCATAAGGGAGCTTTTGCTGGTCCTTGGCATGGCGCATGTGGAATTTGATCAACTGAACCCAGTTGATCTCTTTATGGTTCAGCATGGCCCACATTAAGAGGATATCATCCTCTTCAACTAGAGCATAGTTCCCACCACGGGGAACAATCATCTTGACCAAGAAGAAGTGGAGCAGGCGGTTGTTCATGGTCAAGTGGCCAACTAGTTTGTGGTTGCTCCTAGGGCGGTCAGCTTTCCATAAAGATTGGCGAGCAGTAAGAGCATTGAAGCCCCATTCATCCTCAGGTTCGCCTCCATCAAAGTCAGCGTTGTTGAGAGTCAGTTTAGAAATTTCCGCAAATTGGGCATTTGAGAGTTTGATGGTTGTGTTTTTCACCTTGGATTCAACCATCCCATTGACAAGGCGGAGGTTGCAGTAGAATACTCTCATAAGCTCAGGATAGTATTCTTCTTCTTTGAGGGATAAGAAGGGGAAAAGGTTGTAGTGGTGAAGACTTTGGGTGAAGGTGAGGCTTGGGTTGTCAAAGGTGTCGGCAATGGTGTAGTGAGGAGTCATGATTTCCTTTTCAGAAAAGTTCTTCATGAAGTGTTGAAGATCTCTAGGGGAGGAGAAGAACCTTGAAAAATCAAGGGGGTTATGGGCTTGAGCAGTAGAGGACCTAGCTCTCTTGACATTCCTTGAGGTAGACATGGTGGAAAATGCAAAAAGAAGGAGATGAAGAGAGATGAGTGCTAGAGAGTTTTAGAGAGGTTTGGGAGAAAGGAGGTAGTGTGAGATGAGAAGGTGAATGAGGGGGTATTTATAGTTGAAAATTAGGTTTAGGAAGGAGGAAAGATAGTTTAGAAAGGAGTGAAGTGAGTTAAGAGAGGGAGAGTTTCGAGTGAGCCTAGGAAATTGGAGTTTTGACTCATCAGAACGCGTGATAATCGATTACGATACAGCTGGTAATCGATTAGATCAATGTTTCTGGGGAATTTCAAACGTTTTGAACAGAGGGTAATCGATTATAGGCTTAGGGTAATCGATTAGGTTAGAAACAGAAACGTCCTAATCGATTTGGGCAAGGTGGTAATCGATTATGAAGAAGAGGAAACGTTTTGAATTTGAAACAGAAGCTTCGTAATCGATTATGGATCATGGATAATCGATTATCTTAGAAACAGAATGATTGTAATCGATTATGAGTGAGTTCTAATCGATTATCTTGGAAACAGAATGATTGTAATCGATTATGGATGAGTTCTAATCGATTATCTTAGAAACAGAAGCTTAGTAATCGATTGGGATTAACAATGTAATCGATTATGGAGTCAAAAACTTCAAACATATCAAACAGCAAGGTTCCAAACATGAAATGTGATATATACCATGCATTATGCCATTCAACAAGGTTCTTATCAAAATATTCAAACACAGTTGGGCATGTCAAGAATGCCTAACTCTCTTCTTATGTGAATGAATTGCTCTCTAGCCAAAGGTTTTGTGAAAATATCCGCTAGTTGCCTAGAGGTTTCTACATGTTCAAGTACACAATCCCCTTTTAACACATGATCTCTAATAAAGTGATGCCTAATCTCAATGTGTTTGGTTCTAGAGTGCATTACTGGATTCTTGGAGATGTTAATGGCACTTGTATTATCACATTTAATGGGGACTTTATTCAAGGAATACCAAAATCAAGAAGTTGTTGTCTCATCCAAAGAATTTGAGCACAACAACTACCAGCTGCTACATATTCTGCCTCAGCTGTTGACAAAGCAACACTTGCTTGTTTCTTGCTATGCCAAGAAACAAGGGAACTACCAAGCAAATGGCATGTACCACTAGTGCTTTTTCTATCAAGCTTACACCCCGCAAAGTCGGAATCAGAATATCCTAAAAGATTACATTCAACGCCTTTGGGATACCATAAACCAACATTTTGAGTACCCACAAGATATTTCAAAATTCTTTTTACGGCAGTCAAATGTGATTCTTTAGGACATGCTTGATATCTAGCACACATACATACCGTAAACATAATATCAGGTCTACTCGCAGTTAAATATAGTAAGGATCTAATCATACCTCGATATTTGGTGATTTCAATGTCCTTACCCTTTTCGTCTTTGTCTAGATAGCAGGATGTGCTCATGGGTGTAGCTATCTCGTTTGCCTTGTCCATTCCAAACCTTTTAAGTAGTTCCTTACAGTATTTGGTTTGGCTAATGAACGTTCCATCAATGGCTTGTTTTATTTGTAGTCCAAGGAAGAAGGTGAGTTCTCCCATCAAGGACATTTCAAACTCATTCTGCATAATCTTGGCAAATTCTTGACAAAGATTTTCATTAGTAGCACCAAATATTATGTCATCTACATAAATCTGTACCAAGAGGATGTCATTTTGTTTGCGTTTTATAAACAATGTAGTATCAACCTTTCCTCTTTCAAAGTTGTGTTCTAAAAGGAATTTGCTTAATCTTTCATACCAAGCTCTTGGAGCTTGCTTCAAACCATATAAGGCTTTTCTCAATTTGAAGACATGGTTTGGAAATATATGATTTTCGAAACCGGGAGGTTGATCTACATAAACTTCTTCTTGAATGTAGCCGTTTAAGAACGCACTTTTGACATCTATTTGATACAATTTGAAATCCATACAACATGCAAAAGATAGCAATAATCTAATGGCTTCTAACCTAGCTACGGGAGCATATGTTTCTTCATAGTCTATTCCTTCTTCTTGGTTGTATCCCTTTGCAACTAGTCTAGCTTTGTTTCTAGTTATTATACCGTTTTCATCTAGCTTATTTCTAAAAACCCATTTGGTGCCTATTATTAGATGATTATTGGGTCTTGGCACAAGTTCCCAAACTTCATTTCTTTCAAATTGGTTTAACTCTTCTTGCATGGCCAACATCCAATGTTCATCCATAATGGCTTCATCAATATTTTTGGGTTCTATTTGGGATACAAAAGCCAAGTGATTGCATGCATTTCTAATGGCGTTTCGAGTACTTACCCCTTTGGTTATTTCTCCGATGATTTTGTCCAAGGGATGATCCTTCAAAGTTACCCAATCTTGTTGTCTCTCAATTTGTGTTGCACCTTCATCATTGTTGACTTCTTCTTCTTTGTCTTGCAAGTTCATTTCTTGGAAGGTACCTACAAGATCATCAACATCTTCCTTTCTCGGAGGGTTATGGCTATTTTCATCAAATTTGACATGAATAGATTCCTCAATGGTATTTGTTTGTTTGTTGAAAATTCTATAAGATTTACTTGATTGAGAATATCCTAGGAAGATTGCCTCATCAGATTTTGCATCAAACTTTCCTAGATTATCCTTTCCATTGTTGAGCACAAAACATTTACATCCAAAAATATGAAAGTATGCAATGTTGGGTTTTCTACCCTTGTAAAGCTCATAGGGGGTTTTCTTTAAAATAGGCCTTATCAAACATCTATTCATAACATAACACGCAGTGTTTACCGCATCGGCCCAAAAATGTTTTGCAATATTGTTTTCATTTAGCATGGTTCTAGCAAGCTCCACTAAAGATCTATTCTTTCTTTCAACTACTCCATTTTGTTGTGGAGTTCTAGGAGCTGAAAAGTTGTGATTAATACCATGTTTTTCGCAAAACTTTTCAAAAGATTGATTTTTAAATTCTCCCCCATGATCGGTTCTAATGGATGCGATTTTTGAGTTTTGCTCATTTTGGATAATCTTTGCAAGTTTCTTGAATGCATGATATGCTTCATTTTTATGAGCAAGAAACAATGTCCATGTATATCTTGAATAGTCATCTACTATAACTAGACTATAGTAATTACCTCCAAAGCTTTTGATTTTGGATGGTCCAAATAAGTCCATGTGCAAAAGTTGTAAAGGCCTTTGAGTAGAAACAATGTTTTTGGATTGAAAAGATGCTTTTACTTGTTTTCCCTTTTGACATGCATCACAAAATCTATTTTCAAATTTAAGCTTTGGTAGACCAATTACTAAATCTTTAGAAACAAGTTTGTTCAAGTGGTCTACATGTATATGAGCTATTCTTCTATGCCATAGCCATGTTTCATCCTCTTTTGAAATGAAGCATTGTTCATCATTTGTAGACAAACTATCCATATCAATCATGTAAATATTATCAATTCTTTGGCCTACAAACTTAATTTCCTTATTGGTCTTATGCTCAATTATGCAACAATTTGATTCAAATAAAACTCTATATCCTTTGTCACATAATTGACTTATGCTTAGTAAATTATGTTTGAGGCCTTCAACATACAATACATCACTTATGGATGTGGACGAGTTCTTACCAATATTTCCAATGCATAGGATTCTTCCCTTAGTGTTGTCTCCATAGGTGACGCTTCCTTTTCGTTTGGGAGTGAATGATGTAAATTTGGTTATGTCTCCCGTCATATGCTTTGAACACCCGCTATCCAAATACCAATGGGTGTTGCTTGCCTTGAAGCATACCTACAAAACAAAATCATTTTAGAGAACTAGGTACCCATTTTATGTTGGGTCCTTTAAGGTTAGCTTGTGGAGATGTTCCTTTGGGAACCCACACCTTTCTTAAGACCTTTGGTCCTAGTTTCCTAACACTACACTTATAAGCACTATGTCCTTTGGTACCACAATGATTGCATTTCATAAAAGGTGAGGAGGATTTGCTTGGTGGTGCAAAGAAGTTTTTATAGTGCTTCTCCATTTTATGATTACTATGTTCTTGATCATATCCTAAGCCGGTTTTACTAAACATGCATTTTTGTTGCCCAAGAAGGATATTCAAATTATCTCTTCCATTAGTGAATTTCTCTAAGGTTTTGTTTAGATCTAGGACTTTATTTTCTAGATCAACACATTTCTTAGCAAAATTACAAGGTTTACTAATGGAACATACTTGAGCATTTTTCAATTCTTCTTTTAAACATTCATTCTCTTTGCAAACTTCCATAAGGTGCATCTCTAGAGTGTCACTAGTTTTCCTAGATGCTTTGAGTTTACTAGAGATTTTTGTGAATTTATCATATAATTCTTCAAATGCTTCTAACAGCTCATTTTTATCTAAGTCAAGAAGATTTACCTCATTATCTTCTTCTTGATGATTTGCCATTAAGCAAAGATTGGCTTGCTCATCTTCCGAGTCGTCGGAGCTGCTCACATCATTCTCATCCCAAGCAATATAGGCTCTTCTTCTTCTTTGTTTGTCCTTGCCCTTCTTTTTGAGGTTTGGACAATCGGCTTTGAAGTGCCCTTCCTTGCCACATTCAAAACAGTTGGGTGAGGGAGAGTTTTCTTTAGTGATAGGTTTCTTACCTGAGTTTTTGAAGCTTCTTTGAAAGCGTTTGCCTTTCATGAATTTCCCGAAGCGTTTCACAAATAGTCCAAATTCTTCTTCTTCATCAAGTTCACTTCCGGATTCTTCTTCTTCATTTGTGGAAGTAGCCTTGAGAGCAAGACCCTTTTTCTTGGAAGATTTTTCTTCCTCTTCCGCCATCTTTAATTCTTTCAGCTCTTGTTCTTGTTCCTGCAACTTACCAAATAGAGTGGCGAGAGACATTTCGTTTATGCTAGGAGATTGTTTGATGGCGGTAACTAGCGGTTGCCATTCTCTGTTAAGACTTTTCAACACTTTATGAATGAGTTCTTTGTTAGTGTAAGTCTTTCCAAGTGTAATGAGTTGATTAATGATGAGAGTAAATCTTTTTTGCATATCAACAATCGATTCATGAGAGTTTAATCTAAAGCATTCATATTGACTAGTAAGAGTACTAATCTTTGAGTCCTTTACATCATTAGTGCCTTCATGGGTTACTTGAAGAGTATCCCACATTTCTTTAGCAGTTTGGCATGTCATTATCCTAAAAAATTCATCTTGACCTAAAGACATAGTAATAAGATTTTTGGCCTTGTAGCCATATTGGACTTTCTTTTCTTCCTCGCTTGTCCATTCATCTATAGGTTTTTCAACATTCTTGCTATCTATAATATGCATCGGTATATAAGGACCATTTTCAATGGTATTCCAAATTCTCAAGTCAATTGATTGAATGAAGATTTTCATTCTTTCTTTCCAAAACGCATACCCTTCCCCATTGAAAGCGGGAGGTCTATTTATCGCACCACCCTCGGGAAAAACATTTTAAGAACTTGAGGCCATTTAATCTCTTGAAGCTGTTAAGCTTGATCTACCAAGAGTCAAGCTCTGATACCACTTGTTGTTCAAGTGGCCTCAATACTCAAGAGGGGGGGTGAATTGAGTTATAAAACTTTTGCTTGGAATACCTTTGAAATTGATTTCTATAACCAAGTTTATGAGATTATGCAAGTGAAAGCAAGTAACAATGATATGCAATGTACTACAAGAGGTAAGTATTGCTGAGGCAATTTAGCAAACACTTGGTGTGTAATGTCTAAAGTATAGCAAATTAAGCAAGTTCAAGTATGTTCTTCTCAACCAAACAATACCAATCAACAAATATGCAATGTATGGAAGTAAAAGAGTAAGGAAGAGAAGCTTGCGAACCGATGTAACGAGTTCCACCCAATCCGGTGTACGTCTCGCCTCTAAGTAACCCACTTAGAGGATTTTCCACTATTGTAGACTAGAGATACAACTTTGAGCAATTGCGGCTTCCTAGTGTCCCACACTCAAGAACCCAATCCTCACAAGTATAAGGGCAACCCACCCAATCTCTCAATCTCACAATATCCCAAAGGTTGAGTCCACAACCTTTGTAACCACTCAACCTAGAGTGAACAACCACTCAACCTAGAGTGAATAACTTGTGTGTTTGGAGTTTGTGTTTACAATCAATATACTCTCTTAATAGAGCAGATATACAAATGAAAATCTCTCCCAAATTCTAATCTCTCAAGATGAGAGGATATACAAGTGAAAGTACAATATGCAAGAAATAGGCTTACAAAGCACAAAATAGAGCTATGAATTGTTGCTACTTGGTTGTATATTTGTGCTTGTCTTCCTCTTCAATTTATAGAGCCAAGATAGCTGTTGAGGAGTGCCCTAGTCCATCATAGCCGTTGCAGTTAGTGGAAATTTGAAGAATGGTGGAGACATGACCTGGTTTCCCACTTAAATCTGTTTTTCCACTAGTGTAATCGATTACACCCTCGCGTTGTAATCGATTAGCTTCAAGTCAGAGACTTCCTAATCGATTATTTCACTTCCTCTAATCGATTAGCATCTTGTACCTGATGCATTTAATTTGTTTTCGCAGCATCCTAATCGATTAGCATGTATTGCAATCGATTACCTTAAATTCCAGTGGCTTCCTAATCGATTGTGTGGCTTCCATAATCGATTAGCCATCATACCTGATGCATTTAGTTCCATTTCTAATCGTTGTAATCGATCAGTCTCTGGTGTATAGTCGATTACCTTAATTCCAGTGGCTTCCTAATCGATTGTTCAGCTCCCTAATCGATTAGCTTTCATACCTGATGCAATTTCTTCCAAAACAGAAAGCTCCTAATCGATTAGCATCTATGGCCTAATCGATTAGCTTCGCTGTTACTTCAATTCTGATTTCATGTCTTTGTTTTTGCATTGTTTTCTTCAAGAGTGCTTGTCATTATCAAAATCTTTGCACATTTTTGGACCTGTTAACATATTCAAACACACATTTCACACCTAATATCCGGTACCAAGCCTAAGATAAAGCAATTTAGGAGCATTTCAGGTGGAAGGCCAAATACCCGATTTGAGATTTTCTCAAATTGAGCTTGATAATCAGTAACTGTCCCATGTTGTCAAAGTTTAAACAGCTCCGCCTGATGGTTCTCATATGTTGAGGGACCAAAACAAAGTTCTAATGCTCGAACAAAAGTTGCCCAGTCCCTAAGTTGGCGATTGTGGTACATCCATTTAAACCAACATAAAGTTTCACCACGCATATAAAATGCAACCATGGGAAGACGAAGTTCAGGGGGTACTTGGTAGAACATAAAAAACTAGTCTGCCTAAAATAAACAATCCAAGGGTTCAAACCCATCAAAAGGCTACAAATCCAATTTAGGGGGACGAAGGGGTGGGGAAGATGTGGTTGGAGATGGGGCGGTAAAAGGGGAAAAGGGAAAACCAGTAGGGGAAAAGGTGGAAGTAGTGGGTTGGGTGGAGTAGGTGGGTCCTGGCATATTATGGGGCATGGTAATGGGATTTTGGAACAAAGGGTAAGGGTTAGAAGAGGTGGAAGCTGCGGTTGTGAGGGGAATAGTATAGGGTATAACGATTGGGCTGTTAGTGGAGGCAATATAAGCTGTTGTGGTTTCTGGGGAAGTGGTGGCAGGAGAATAGGATTGGGACCTATCTTGCTGGGAGCCAAGTTAAAGGGTGGCAACTTGCTCCAATAAGCCGCCCATAAAAGCTGTCATGGCATCATGCCTAGAGTCCATAGTAGTTTGCAAGGTGTGGTGTCCAGTGTCTTGGAGGAGGTGATGATCCTCTAGCTGGGTGTGAAGGGAGCTCAATTTATCAGCAATGGATTGGAGGGCATCTTCCAAGTCCTTGGAAGAGGAAGGTTTAGGAGGCATGAAGGTAAGAGCAATGAAAGCACCAAATATTGATAGGAACTACCCTACAATTTCTTAGCTACCAGATTATAGTTTTAGCTACACAAATTCTACTAACAGGAAAAACAAGTAATTTCATTTCATTCCCTTCTCAGAGACAAGGATTCCATGCAAATGATTACAAGAAGGATAGATAGATGCCCTAACACAGTTGGACCTATAAGACCACTTAAATAAAATCCTTAAGCCAATTGGGCCTTTTTGTTACCCTTCTAGGCCTGCTAACAATTTCTGTCTTTGTCTCATTCTTATCATAATTAAACAAATAAAGAGGGGATTTGAATTGGCTTCCTCTTCCAATCTTAAAGATTTTTCAACAAGTAGGCGAACATTTATAACTCTTAATTCTTTTTTTAGGTATAACTCTTAACACTCGTATTCATATGTTCAATTGTTTATATTGCAATTTGAGAGGATGTCAAGTATTTGAAACAATGTAGTGTGTATAAAGTATTCCGCGAAATAAAAAATTTAGATTTTGTGGGTGAGTGGTCAAAGCCTGATGATGATAGTTAATAATACTCGTTTGCCTGTAAAGAGTGACTTACGGCAATCAGATGAACCAATTCTTTTCCAACTCTTCCCAGATGCCAAATCCATTTAAAATATTATAAACCAAAAATTGCACTTTATTGTTGTATCTCCCCTTTCCTTGTTACATACAAAATCTGAGTTGGTCATCCTACATTTGAAAAATTGGGGCTATAACTTAATAATAACCAACAAACTTATTAGTCCAACATAATAAAATGATTTATTCAAATACAGGAAGGTGAACTAACAAAAGATTGCAAATGGTCTACCATAAGAGTTGGCCCACCTCTCTAGCTCTAGTATAAGACCAACCATTATCCTTAAACTTCTCGTACAATCTCACGAAGAAAATTCTCCATTTGCAAATCCCATTTCCATATTTTGCAATCAATTCAGCCATGGCCTCAGGCAAATCATTCATCACAGCTTTCATTCTTGCTTTGACACTCTCAAGCATGAGGCTGAGCCTAGGAGCTCGCCATCTCATGCAAACAACCACCCCAGTTGCACCAAATTTGCCAAGCATTCCCTCTTTGCCTAAACCAACATTGCCACCTTTGCCTTCAATACCAACATTGCCTCAGGGCAATGTTCCCCTATCTCTGCCACAGCCTACCCTTCCATCATTGCCTCCACTTCCAAGCATCCCCACTATTCCAACAGTCCCACAAGTCAGCATTCCTCCATTGCCAGCCACTTCATTGCCCAACATTCCTTCACTCCCCACAATTCCAACCACTATGCCCTCCCTCCCATTTCCCCCCTCTCCTCCACCTACTTCTAGCCCTTAAACACTTTCATTGTTCATGCTTGCCTAGCTAGCCTCTAACTTGGTCTTTCTGCCAAGTTGCATATATAACATATATAGCCACTAGAATGCATTATATATGCATGCAATAGATATGCCTTGATTCCTTTCATGTATGAGTATGTTTGGTGTCAAAAGAATATTGTATTTTATTTTCTATTTATGATCAGTTTCTTGCTGTTGCCTGTACTTTTTCTTATATTATAGATTGTGATTGATTACACAGTTATACAATTGTGATTTCTCCTCCTCTTAGTCTCTTTCCAACATCCTAATACAATTCCAGATGATGAGTAAAAGTAGTTCCCCAAGAAAAAAGTGCAAAGATGTTTTACTTTTTTAGGAAGTAAAGAAAGGGGTAAATTTTGTTAAACGACCAATGAGTTGCTGTCGGTACACTGCGAATGACTGCTAAGAATATGATTATTGTCGGGTAAAGGAGGGTAACTGTGGTTAATCCCAATAAAATATAAGTAAATGAGGAAATATGAACAGCTAATCATGAAATCTAGGGCGTTGAAACAAAAGCAGTGATGTACTTCCACACTAACCAATAATTCATGTTTCACTTTATAATTATTATTGTCAATAACGTTATCATGAGTTAGTACCATAACTGTTTTAAACAGTAAAAAAATAATCGACCTAGAGCAAAAACTATTAGCAATAATTTGATGTTGATCTTTTTGCATCTAAAACTCTCGTCAATTCCATACAAATTGTTTTTAATAACGATCCAATAAACATTCGGTACAATATAGCCCCCATGAGCAGGTAATACTGGGCAACTCAAAAGCAAAAAAAGTTTAAGAAAATAAGGGTCGGATCACTGTAATGACTGATATCCCTTAAGACCTGACCCTGATTAGAAAAGTTGACACCATGCCAGAGTCATAGCTATATAGCCAACTTGCTTCTGAACCAAATTTGCGGTTCTGACAGAAGTTAAATCACAAGTTGTACCACGACGAGATCTATAAATAATAAGCATTTATTAACAAGCACACATGATTATTACTCTCATTAATTTCACTCTAATCACTCATTATTACTATGTTATGATTGTTTACTGATTTAAGCATCAAAGTCCCTTTTGTAGGTACAACTCCAATTTGCCTAATTCATTGCGATTCGGACAATTCAAGCAGAGATTGAAGGGCACATGATTCCCACTCAACCTGTTTTATAATACCAGATTCCCATTGAGCCGGCATAATATTTGAGTGTTAGTGAGGTTCAACACCAGTTTTGATAGGTAGACTTTACCCCTACATATCGATCAGATCAAATACAATCATAAAAAATCTTGAACTATTATAGGTGGCAGTTGTTCGGTATCAGAGTATTAGAATAATGGGCCCGTTTGTTTAAGCTTATTAAAAAAATGATTATAAAAAAGCACTTTTTTTATAATCACTTTTTTAATAAGCAGATCAGAGTTGCTTCTTAAAATAAGCTAAAATCAGCTTATTTTCAGCTTCTGCTAATTTTTAAAACTTTAAACAAACACGTCAAAATTTAAAATAAGTGCTTTTTTTTAATTAAAAAGCACTTATCTCTTAAAATAAGTTTAAACAAACAAGCCCAATATCACACAACTGAAATAGAGATGAGAAAAAAGGAACTGAATACAATAATTTTACGTGGAAAACCCTCAACAGATAAGGAAAAAACCACGGGTAAGACTAGATAAATATTTTTATTAAGTGGAAGAAATATTACAATTTCTCTCTAATTAAAAGGACAGAACAATGATACACTATCTCTTAAGAAATAGGAGAATTCGGTCATTAGGAGAACCTTACAGGAGAATATTATAATTTTCTCAGAATTTTTCTTTCTAGGATTTCATACTTGTATATTACAAAATGTGCTAGAAGAAAATGGGATGCATAATTGAGTGAATGACTTTGGTATTTATAAGGAAATATAGACACTGTTCATCACTAATTTTTCAACAAAATTAGGTGTTAAAATTGCTGAATCTTGCATCCATTTTTAACTTTTCCTTTGCATCTAATTTTAACCATTTCATCCAATTTTGACTATTTGGTTCAAAAAGTGGCTTTATAGCCCAACATATCTGACGATCTCTCACTTACAGTAACTTTAGTGAATTTTTCAAAATTTTATTTTCTTGCTTGTTTCCTGCTACAATTACATTTCCGATAGGCTATAGGAGGAGCTGCACCATTTGAACTTGTCCATAGTGATTGGCTTTGTCATGACATTTGCTAGGTTGTCTTTTGTATGAATCTTCTGTAGATCCATATTTCCTTCCTCTACTACTTCTCGAACAAAGTGATATTACACTCTTAGGTGTTTCGTTCTAGAATGAAAAGTTGGATTTCATGCGCTATGCAAGACACTCTAACTGTTACGATACACCGTAATCTTCGGTTGCTTGTGCCTGAGTTCTTCCAATAACCTTTGTATCCAAATTGCTTCCTTACAAGCTTGAGTAGTTGCCATGTATTTTGCTTCTGTAGTAGATAATGCTACAATAGATTGTAATTTGGATAACCAGCTTATTGCTCCTCCTACAAGTATGAACACATAGCCTGTAGTAGATTTCCTTTTGTCAAGATCACTTGCAAAATTAGAATCAACATATCCTCTAACAATGAACTTTGATCCTCCAAAACATAATACAACACTCGAGGATCCTTTAATGTATCTTTGGATCCTCTTCACAGCATTCCAATGCTCTTTACTAGGATATGCCATGAACCGACTAACCATACCAACCGCTTGAGCAATATCTAGTCTAGTACAAATCATTGTGATGGTTTAGAGTTAGACTTAGAAGAGGGGGGTTGAATAAGTCTTTAACTCTTTTTTTTGATTTTACGGACTCTAAATGATTTAAAAATAAAACAGACCAGAGAAAGAAAAGAGAATCACACAACAAATTTATACTGGTTCACTTCCAGAGAAACACCTTTTACAATTACAGCACCAGACTAGTGCCTCAAGTATTCCTGACTCCAACTACTTATGTCTTATGCCTAAGTATTATTTCAACGAGCCACTCCTGGCTATAGACACCCAAGTATTCTTTCAACACAGTGTTTCCTACACTAACTGACTCTGGCAACACACTAGATTCTATAGAAAGGAATGATAAAGAGTTTTGTGTTATAACAGATAACTCAACGTACAAATATATGAAATATTAAGATGGGTACACTGAGCTATAAAACAACCTAACCTTTAATTAATAATTAAAAATACAAGGAAAAATTTTTCACGGTTAATTTAATGTTAATTAATTAGGAAAATATCAAAATCACTCAAAAGGGCCAAAAACAACAACCATACAACATGCCTAACGCCTAAGAACAGCCAACAACAAGAAAATATGCAAAACAACGCGTCAGCCCCATGCTTAGCATCAGCACTGTTTTTCGCACCAGATGCTACGCGTTAGCCCCACACGTAGCGTCAACATGACAGTAACAACAATGCTGTTGTCATGAGTTTTAGACCTTCCGGCCAACTTCTAACCTACCCAAATGGCCCGTTTTAAGTCCGATTTCCATGAAACTTTAAAGGCCACATGTTTTCCCCATTTCAGAACCGTTGGCGTTGTCCGGTGGCCAAAATTCCGACGTATGCTCAACTTATGCAGAAAAATCTATTTTGGTTAAAATATGGAATTTGTATGCACCAAACCCACCTAATTACATTCAAACAAAGTAAGGCCTACATGTACAACTCATAAATGGTATAGAGAACCTAACGGTCCCTTCCGAGGGTCCAAAAACTCGTCGGATCCCAATTTCACCTTTTCAGTTCCTAAATTCCACATTATCTATCATTATATTAATATGCCACATCTTATTTAATCATCCCATAACCACATGATTCATCACCATTTCATCATCCTACACTTTGCACACTAATGCAACTAGATGGCATCTAAGCTTCACAAAATGTAACATAGTCTCGTCATTTGCATAATTAAGCCTATACACACATAAAACACTAGTTTCTCATCAATCTAATTTTAAGACATAATTTAACTCAATTTAATATATATGCACAAGTCCTGCCAATTTATGCAATACAACAGTTTCTTGGATATCAAATGCATTAAATGCAATAAAATGGGACCTTCCATGGTCACCACATCCATATATCATCAACATTATACATATATCATCCATAATCTTATATAACATTATCTATAATCTCATTATCTACATCAAAATGTAATCTAGGTTTCTAGTGAAACCATCAGCTACCTAGGATCCACTAACAAGCATATACATAAATCAAAATGGATATCAATAGGAGCCGGCCAAGGCTATACCATAAAATACTATATACAAATATATACAAATACTCCTCGCACGCACACAGTGACATTTAACCAATCGTCGTCCCGGCCCAAATCCACTAAAATTTGAATGTGTCAAAAGATATTGATGTGTCAAAAGTACTTAAAAATTTAATTTAAATTGAAATTTGAAATTTTTTATTTTATTAAAATTTAGAAATATTAGTCAGAATATTTGAACTTTTTATATTTCAATTTGAAATTTATTGGTGCTTTTAGTCAATATCAAATTTAAAATTTTAATTTTTATATATTATATTAAAATTTCAAAATTGTATTAGTAAAAAAATTTAATTTACAGTAGTTAAATTTTTTTAATAAAGTAATATTAGGAAAGTAACTAATTTAAAAAAATGTTCAATCCTCTTATGTAGTTTAAAATTCCAATGGTAGTTATTGACTTACATTTGAAGTAAATAGTTTATTTGTTAATAATTTATAAAGTATCAAATAATTTTTGAACAATTATATGAAATTTAGTAGACTTTATCTATGAGAACTTTGAGTTTAATGGTTGAATTGATAAAATTCACTTTTGAAAGAGAGTTATATGAATGTGTCATTTTACTAAGTTTGACATTGTATGAGTTGGGGTGGTATAAAATTACGAATAACCTTTAAAATGCTTATTATTTTTAAGTTTGCTTACTAGAGCCAAACCAAGTCTCAACAACCAAAAGCCAACAACATATAAAAAATTTCGTTTAACAAATCAGATTTGATTTTCTTTAGGTAAATAAAGTCAAGAATCATTTTATAAACGGACATTGAACAAAGTATTCTTAAATAAAAAACATTTGAGTCATATCTATTGTGATAAATATGGTCATGTTATCAAAATTCACAGTCGTGTACCTGTTATCACCAGTAACACAAATACATATATAGGAGCAAAGTAAATAGATATTGTACATAACTAATTTTTAATAGCTATTTTAGCTAACCAATTTAAAAATGACTATTGTACATCACTAGGGTTAATAAATATTTCTATTTTTTTTAAATGTATATCAATTTCAAACACAAAAAACATGAATTGTAGCAAGTCTATAATTATATTATAATAAAATGACATTGTAGAGTTTAAAACATAAACAGTTAAAAGATTATAAAAACTTTTGAAAATTTCTATTTAAAAGTTCATTTGTAGAAAGAAATAAAATATAAAATACTATCGGTTTGTTAATATTCACCTTATATTTTATACTTTTTTTATCTTTACCTATTCCCAATAAATATTTGTTCTTATTAATTAAATTTTAATATTTAACACATGTCAGCGTCTCAGGAAGTGTGACCTCATTTATTTTACTTTTTCAAATTCATAATAAAAATAATGTTCAAATCAAATTAAAATATCAATTGTCATCACAATCAAAATTATTAATATTATTATCATTATTATTTTAACATTTCAATCATTCTCAATATTGTTTATATATTTTTTCTCTAATTTTATTACCTTAAAATTAATATATTGTTTTATATTTAAATTAAAATATACCACAATGTATTTCTCTTTAGCATTAGTTTATATTTAGATATAGTTAAGTATTTTATATATTTTTTATTTTTGAAAGAATAAGGGATAAATAACCCCAAATAATTAACTGCAAAATTCTAAGGAAAACAATCCCATAAGCATCATCTAACAAAAAATGAACATGACCCCAATCAAGATTTTTAAAATACTTCTTTTGATATTTTTGGATAAATTTCTTTAGATATTTAATTCAACAATATTTATTAAAAACATTTTTAACAATATATTTATTATAAAAAAATTATTTCATCATACCATACACTAGTGTAAAAAGTGGATATAACAACTGGATATAATCATGGGTTAGAGTGGATCAATGATAAAAGAATGCATGGTGGCATTTTTGAAATTATAAGGTAACTATATAATCACGGGTGGTGAACAACCGTAATTGTAGGTTCAAGGGTAACTATATAATCACGGATAACATCAGAACCGTCATTGTATCCTTAAATATATAATCACGGTTGTATTTCCAACCGTGGATATATAGTTCAGGGTTTAGGATTTATTTGTTGAATACTATATAATCACTGTTAACTCTACAACCGTGATTACATATTGATGGATACGATCACGGTTATGGTGTTAACTGTGGATATAGAGTTAATATTTAACCAAGGGTATTGGTGTAACCGTGATTATATGTGTAATATAATCACAGTTGTAAGGGGATCTGTGATTATATATCTTTTTAGAAACACTACTACAAAAAAGGCTATTGTCAGCGGTTCCGCTATTACTATTGTCAGCGGAAGAAGCGCTAACAATAAGGGCGCTGATAATAGCACTAAAAACAATGTCAGCGTTTAAACCGCTAACATTATCTATGTATTGTCAGCGGTTATGGTGCGGAACCGCTGACAATAGTCAAACAATGTCAGCGGTTGTAGTGCAGAACCGCTGACAATAGTCAAACAATGTCAGCGGTTGTAGTGCGGAACCGCTGACAATAGTTTGGTTTTTTTTTTTAAAATTTCAGTTTGTTAGTTTACTAACCTCTACCCCTGTATTAAATATTTTAATAAACAGATTCAGAATTATTGATATAGCAATATGAATACCTAAAGAAAAGTAAAACACCAACTAACAATTTTTTAAAATTGGTTTAGTTTTATGTACCTATATTACACACTACAATACTAATTCATACTAATTCCTGCATATAATAATTATCAATGAACATTATAGCACTAAGTGATACCAAAAACATAATTCTCGAACTAATGGTTACAGTATCATATACCTATATTAAAGACAAAAATATACTAATTTCCATAATTATTTCCCAAAAATGAAATATAACAATATTATCAGCGCAACATGAATACATCCACTAATAAATTTGATCAAGCCAAAGTATACATATATGTCATTATAGTATATTCTAGTCTAAATAATTTTAATTCTTGCACATGATAATTGATCAATGAACATTATTTCAGTAAGACATACATTGTATCGTAATGAATTTTCAACCATCATTAATTAACAATACTAATGAGTAACACACAGAGTTAGCATTATACTACACCAAAATATAGCACTTTAAGTATGAGTTCTATATATCTACTACTGGTATGATTCATGCGACATGTGCTATCCAAAAAATAAGTGAGTAATATCAATTGTTTGCATGATTCATATAACATATGAGTATTTTTTACTTCTGACAAGATTGATATAACATGTGCAGCCCAAAAAACATGGTGGTACTATCTACTGCTGGCATTGTTCATGTAGAGACTTTGACTGCAAAGGAAGAGTTACTTGGTTTCCTAATTAACAAAAACATAAGTAAATGAATACATATATGGTAAAAGTAGGAAATATGAACAAAGGAACTAAGAAATTATTAAATTTAAAAGTTGACCTAATTCAAAAATGTGTTGAAAACATATGAAGACCAATCATCCTTTACTTCATCCAACTGTTTAGTGTTATAGGTGGTACACTGATACTCATCAAAATACTACAAGTGTAAACATTTAAAAAATTATGGAGATTAACATACACATACACATTAAGAAAATGAAATTATAATGAGTGTATAATACTAGGCAAGGTTAGAGGCATACTGTCCTTGGAATCTTCGTTTGTCTCATTTGCATAATCTCTTTCATGAACCTCATTACATAATATCCACAGTCTATATTATTCTTTTGACGAGGGCACTACACATAGAAAATGTAATTAAATATTAAAAGCACTTCTTGGATTGATAAATCATAAAAGGTAAAAGATGAAAACATATACCTCCACCTTGCACCATTTCATTTGGGTCTTGAATTTGGGTATCTTGATTCCTCGAAAAGCACGATAAATACATATACACATAGTGAGTTATTTTTACATAAATATAATAAATGGAGATAGTAAACATGAACATAATGAATGAAAAAGTCATATACATTTAGGTTAGTCTCTTCCTTTTCCTTGTACCATGATGCAATATATTTATCCATATTCCATCTGTATGATCATTTCTTAAATACATGTTATCTTCTATCATTGGATCACTACCTTGTGATTGTGACATTCCTAAGAAAGGATTATCCTCAACATTATTATTTATGTTTTCCTTTGATAAAAGAACAATTGAACAACTTTTGTCTAAAGGGTCTGGGACATAGAACACCTGTTTAGCTTGCGATGCCAAAATAAACCGATCATCTTTGTATCCTTCTTTATTTAGATCAACTTGTATAAAGCCCGATCCATCCGCTCGGACACCATGGCCGTTGTCAACCCACTTACAACAAAAGACAACCTCTTTAAACATTACATAATCCAACTCCCATATGTGTTCAATAACCCCAAAATATGACATACTTGCATATATTGGATTTTTATCTTTAGCACTTGAGATATGCAATGCTTGAGCAACAAGGGTAAAGGTAATCATGCTTATTCATCACAACACAACACAATACAACCATATAATTATTAATCAAACATCTAAATCCATACACTCAATATTCAAATAATTTCTTAACCACACATTCATTTCTTAACTTATCCTTAACAATCTTGAATTAACTTCTCCTATCACCAAAAAGGTCTTTAACTTATCCTTAACAATCTTGAATTAACTTAACTTATCCTTAACAATCTTGAATTAACTTAGTCCCTTATACTTTTCTAAAACCTCTTTTTTTGTTATCAATTTACTTATGAACGGTTTTTAAGGCTAAAAATATAAAACTTAGAACCAATGAATCACATGATTCTTATAGATTCCTATTTAGTTCTAAGAATCCTTATTTAGCAATTTTATTATTTCTTAAAATAAACACTTAAATTTTAATTCACTTAGTTCCATAAACATGTTTGTCCCTAATCCATTATGTATTTAAAAACATTATAATTTAGAAGTTCTAGTTTATTATGATTTCGTAAAACCCAATATTTTAATACTTTGTAAGGTTCTAGTTCATTATAATTTTGTAAAACTCAATATTCAGATATTTTATAAAGTTCATGATTGAATATTTCTTCACCTAAATTTTTAAAAAGAATTTATTTACTAATAAGTTACCCTTACATCTCAATGCCCATAATATGTCCCTTTTTTCTAGTATTTATTATTGTTATTGTGGTATCCTATAATAATTACCCATACACATTACATATTAACAAGAATAATTACTATTTTTTTAAGAACTTTGACCAAGAAAATAACAAAACATAGGCTAAAATATATGGCCCAAAGCAATAACAAAAAAAACCTACAGGACTTGTTCACCTCCTAACGTCAATTAGAATAGAAAAGGGGCTGCTAAGTGACATTCAACCATCAAAATGTGGACAGCATAATTTGTAAGAGGAATCTCATACTTATAAACAAAATTAATGGGATAACAATTAATAATAAAAAATAAATTTGCTGCTACAAATACCAAAAATAGAATAAGATACCAAAAAATATATTATAAACAAGTCACCTTTGAGGAAGAAAACAGAGTAGATCAGGGAGCAAGGACAGTAGGTACAGCAAAAACAAATGTTAAAATGAAGCCTTCTACAAAACGCACAGAAAGATGGACCACAAAGATGACAAAATGATGGACACAAGAAAGCTACAGCATCTCAGCAGAAAAGAGAGGAGGGAAACAAAGAGGCACCTTTGGTTTTGGAAAGGGAAAGTACATGTTACTTTTGTAAAGACAACATGATATAAAAAAAGAAAAATAAATATTATACTTACCTTTTTCAGCTTCAGCGAGCGTCGTCCAGCGAGTGTAGCGTGTGGAAATATTAAATAATTTGACTATTGTCAGCGGTTAGCTACAGGAACCGCTGACAAAAACATTATCAGCGCTTACAACAATAACCGCTCACTTTACAATGAATATTGAAGCAATGTCAACGGTTGGACGGAACCACTGACAATAGTGGCGCTACTTTTTGCAAATTCTGTTGTAGTGAAACTTGAAAAGCCGCGCCTGATAACCTTTTTTCACTCTCCTTCTTCGTTCGTGTTGGTTCTCTTCTTCCCCAATCGTTTCCAGCTTCCGCAACCGTCCGTGCCTCCAGTTTTTGCTGTTGTTGCCTTCTTCTTACGCGTTCCTTGTCCTTGTTTTGCAGCATTGTCTGGTAAGTCCTCCCTGTTTTTGCTCGTCACTGTCTGGATGAAATCTCATATACATTGTTTGTTTCTATTTTTAGTGTTGATGCGATATATAGTGTTTATGCGATATATGTTGTTCATCTCATATGCTGATTTTGCTGAACACTTTGTACCACATTTGTTTCTCGTATACCATATGTTGTTCATCTCATATGCTGTTTTTATTGCTCATTTCATACGTTGTTCATCTCATTGTCAAACTTTGCTTGGTCCCATTTCCTTAATTATTCTTAGGTTTAAAACTTAATAAGCATATTTTATACTTGTGAATCGTAAGGCTTGCTTGCTTCTCTGTTATATTCATACAAATGTATGTGAGGGTCGGTTTTATTTATTTAATATCATGGGATCATCGAGTATACTAGTTTATAAACATCATGAGAGATTATAGGCAATATCCTCCATCAAACAAGTAAAATTTGTTGTCTCATAAAACATAACTTCACCACTTGTATCTTTTTTATACTTCATTGACATGAACTATGTAGTTGTATTGTAAGTACAGTAAAATTCTTCATATTAGAAATTATAACAAAATTATGTTATCTATTAAGCAAATTAGAAATTACGATGAAATTATTTGTCAACTGATTTATCCAATTTGTTAAAATATGATTAAACTATTATAGTTAAGCTAATAATTCTCACAAATAATGCATGTAGATAATCTTTTATTAACACCGTGAGTTCATTACTCTACGATTGTGGCTCTTTGTAATTTTCAAATCTGTGTAGTTTCTGTTGGAATTTTGAAAACACAGATACATTTGAAATATCATTATATTTTTTTAAAAAAACTAATAAATTTAACTGTTACTTACTTAACTATATTGATTTTATTTTTTCTTATAAAAAAGGAAATTGAGGAGTGGATATGTTCTTACAAAATTTATATTTCACTGTAAAGTATATAATGTTATTTCTGTTGTTGTTGGTTGCTTTCATATAATGTTATTTCTGTTGCTATTGTATATGTGTGGTTGTCAATCTTGTGAACTCGTAGGCTCATACTAGTTAACTAGTATGAAAGTTGCTTTGCATGAGTGAACCATAGTTCCCCGTTTGAGATTTGACACAAATGGTCATTAAATTAATTAATTTCATCGTTTGTGTTGAATCTTGAATTGTCCGTTTGGACAGTTTGGGATGAGCAATTGTTTTTATACGCTGTTGGTATGTACAAGTTAGGAGTTATTTTAAATTTTGATAAAGTTTTGGTAGTTTGCATTTTGTGTTGTTCTCTGGGTGCATATTTGGTTGTGGTTGAATTTGATTTGACCACTCTCATTTTGTGTACTTGGAGACCAATGAGAAATACTGTTAAAATTTGATCAAATTTTAAAATAATTCCTAACCTGTATATATCAATGACGTATAAAAACAATTGTATTCCTGAATGGATAGGACCACCACCTTTGTAAAAAAAGTGAGATTGATCATAGCACCTTGTAAATAGTTGGTATGGATCAGAGTTGGATAACTGCATCACGCATAAGTCTAGAGTACGAAAATGGAGTTGAATCATTTATAGAATTCATAACGAGGAATGCTGAGGAGGTAAATGGAAGGTATTTTTGCCCTTGTGTTAAATGCTTGAACCTGCGTCGGCTAGACTTGGAAGAGGTGCGAGAACATCTACTGTGTGATGGTTTTCTTCGTAGTTATACCCATTGGATATGACACGGCGAAGATGTGGTGGTGTCAAGTACCAGCTCTCAAACTGAAAATCGAAGCTCGATGCATGACACTGATGTGGGGGTAGAAGGTTTTAAGAGAGCTAATGTATATACGACTTTGTGTGAGGATTCTGAGAAGCCGTTGTATCGAAACTGCGTCAATTTCACGAGGTTATCAACACTTTTGCAATTGTTTAATTTGAAGGCCATAAACGGGTGGACGGATAAAAGTTTCACTAACTTACTGAAGTTGATGAAAGAAATACTCCCAACTAGAAACACCTTGCCGAATCGGAACTATGAGGCCAAAAAGGTGTTGTGTCCTATAGGTTTAGAGTATACGAAGATACATGCATGCCTAAATGATTGTGTATTATTCTGGGGTGAGTATGAAATTCTGCATCGATGTCCTAGGTGTGAGGTGTCACGGTATAAGAAGAAAGAGACTGATTCTGATAAAGTTTGTACTAAAGGGTCTCCTGCAAAGGTGTTATGGTATATGCCCATAGTTCCAAGACTAAAGCGTCTGTTTGCCAATGCAGATGATGCAAAACTTATGAGATGACATGCTAATGAAAGGGTTGTTGACGGACTACTTAGGCATCCGACAGATGGGTCGCAGTGGAAGAAAGTGGATACGATGTTTCCGAATTTTGCCCATGAACTAAGAAATGTTAGGCTTGCACTAGTCACGGATGGCATGAACCCGTATGGGAACCTGAGCACAAATCATAGTTCGTGGCCTATTTTGTTGTTTGTTTACAACTTGCCGCCATGGCTATGTATGAAGCGAAAATATGTTATGTTATCAATGATGATTTCTGGTCCATGACAACCGGGGAACGACATTGATGTATATTTAACTCCATTAGTTGAAGACCTGAAAATGTTATGGGAAGACGGGGTTGAAGTGTTTGACGGGTTTACAGGGCAATCATTCAAATTGTGTGCCACGCTATTCTGCATAATCAATGACTTCCCAGCGTATGGTAACTTATCCGGGTACAACATGAATAGTCATAAAGCTTGTCCTGTATGTGAGGAGGACTAGTTTTGTGCGGCTGGACCATGGTAGGAAAAATGTTTATCTTTGACATCAAAGGTTTCATAAAGCTAATCATTTGTTTTATAGGTTAAAAAAGTCATTTAATGGTGCGCAAGATTTTGAAATGCCTCCTCTACCACTATCTGGTCGCCAGATATATGAAAATGTGAAAGATGTCAACGTGGTGTTTGGTAAGTGTGAAAAACAATCCATCGCACAAAACAATTGGAAGAAAAAGTCAACATTTTTTGTCCTACCATATTGGAAGGAGCTTGATGTAAGACACTGCATTGATGTAATGCATGTGGATAAAAATGTGTACGACAGTTTGGTTGGAACACTCTTAAACATACCCGGGAAGACTAAGGATGGCCTAAATTCGCGTATGGACTTGAGTTGATGGGTCAGGATTTGCATCCATAATCAAGGGACAAATGGACATATTTGCCCTCAGCATGTCATATGTTGTCCAGAAAAGAAAAGCAAACTTTGTGTGAATCGTTGCGTAGTGTAAAAGTTCCATTTGGTTATGGTTCAAACATCAACACTTGTGTTTCCATGAAAGATTTGAAGTTAGTTGGGTTGAAGTCTCACGATTGTCATATGTTGATGCAACAGTTTCTACCTATCGCCATTTGTCACATTCTTCCTAAAAATATGAGAAATGTCATAACAAGACTATGTTTGTTTTTCAATGCCATATGTTGGAAAGTAATCGTCCCCGACGAATTGGATGTGTTGGAACAAGAAGCATCACTTATACTATGTCAGCTTGAAATGAATTTCCCGTCCGCTTTTTTTGACATAATGGTCCAGTTAATCATCTATTTGGTGAGATAGGTCTGTTTGTGTGGTCTAGTGTTCTTGCGGTGGATGTATCCTGTTGAGTGATATATGAAGATATTGAAAGAGTATATGAAGAATCAACGTCATCCTGAAGCTTCAATTGTGGAAAGGTATATTGCAGAGGAAGCAATTGAGTTTTACACTGATTATATGTTACATGCTGAAAGCATTGGTATTCTGAAGACTTGTCATGATGGGCAATTAGATGGGAAAGGTACGATTGGTAAAAAAAATAAAGAGCATGCCACGCGATGATGTCCTTCAAGCGCACTTGTATATTTTGAACAACACGGATGACATGCAACCGTATCTAACCACTCACAAAGAGCTAGTTAAGAGAAACAACCCTAGAATAATTAAAAATGGGTATTGAATGAACACAACAAGACATTCATGCAGTGGTTCCAAATGATCGTTTTGAAAGATACATCTACTTCTTTGATATTACATCGACTAGCATAGGGCCGCAACTTCAATGTCTTCACCTTCTGTGGGTATGACCTATATAACTATTCATTCTATACAATGACACAGGATAACAAGAGTACAAATCATAATAGTAGAGTTATGGTTATGGCTCAGTCAATACATTTCTCAACTTCTGATACCCAACCGCAAGCGCACAGGGTATCACGTAATAAAAAGTTATCGTTCCCATAAGGATTGTGCCCAAGTACCAGCTCACAGTGATTTAATTATCTAGATAATTTGTTTCAAAGTAAAAGGTACAGTAAAATTAACTAAGAACTAAAGACTATTGGTAGAAAACTCAAATCGAAATCCCTCTTTTAGAATCAAGATGAAAAAGGCTCTTGGGAATCAATAGGTTCATATGCAATGTACAAAATATAAAATTACCCTTTTTCTTTGTTATTCAATTTCTGTTCCTAAGGCGGATTTCCCTTATCTAATTAGTGAATTCCTCTCGAAACCTTATTAACGTACCTAATTATCAAAGAACCGCGATCAATTTGTTAATTAGGTCCTTTAGGGTCTATGAAAATCCCATTATTCCTGAAAGAGCTTTGCTTACTTTTGTAACCCAAATCTCTAGGTTCAATTTCATGCGTTCTAACGATATGCCAATATCTCAATCATCCATATTATTTAAATCCATCTAACCTTATTTCTAAGCTATTAAAAGCATTAAGATCTCATGAAATTGAATAGAAAATAGAAATCCAATAACAAAAGAAAATCAGAGTAACCTAACTTGATACTAACATATTTTCCCCCAAATCCCAAGAATAGGAAATTAGTTCCTTATGGAAGAGGTTACAAATCCACAAGTTACAAGAATTTGTCCCATCATTTAGAAAATAAGGATTACAAAAACAAAGGATTAAAGGTAGAAGAAGAGTTCTCACTAATCTTCCAATCTCTTGCCCAAAGCTTGAACCTTTAATCTTCCTTCTTGTTTCCTTTCTCAAGATCTTTAAGAAGAACCCTCAATTTTTACCTAAAACTTTCTTGTCCCTATTCTCTGTCTATCCCCTCTCTTTTTCCCACTCTCCAGTTAAAATTTGGCAAAAACTGAAAGTAACTGCTGCAGCGTGTGAAATCCACCGGCAGTGGATCGCATTGTGTTACACGCAAACGAATTTAATTAAGAAAACTGGGCAGAAACCACTGGCAGTGGGAAAATCCACGGCCAATGGGTTTTTTGGCAGTGTAATCCATGACCAGTGTTTTTTCCCATTGGCAGTGGTTTTCTCTGGCCTAATTTTTCTTCTTAGTGGTTTTCTCTGTGTCTTGGCAAACATGCAATTTTAGGGTGTTTTTGGGTTCTGGAGCATTTTCTTTGATACGTTCTTCTTCCATTGTTGGTCTAACTTTAATCTTGGATCTTCGACAAGCTCAAACTCTTCTCAGTTGCATCATCCCATTCAAAATCTTCTAAATCCTTTTGCTAGTAGACATATTCAATAAAGGTTTCTGCAAAAACAACTACCCAAGTAACATGTATGGAAGTAGAAGAATAACAATGGTAATTAGGGAAAAATAAGGTGAAAATAAACTAAAATTAAAACTAAATAGACCCTAAAACTAATGCAAACTAAACTTCTATCAAAATACCCTAAACTAAGACATTGCTTGTCCTCAAGCAATCACTGTATCCATACAACATAAAATGAAAAATTACCAGACCAAACAAACTTGAGGAACCTTATTGTTTATTTATGTGTTTATAAGTTATTATTCTTCAAATTTTTTTTTGTTGATTGCATAAACTACCAGAATACACCACAACAACCAATCAAACTATGTAAACTAAGATTTGACTAAAGATACTCTTTCTCACTGTTCACTCAGTGTTTGTGTTTCAATCACTCAAATCACTACATTATAAGCACTACCATAAGCTTGGAAAATGACCACAAACTCCACAGTTATCAAGAAAACATGCATTAGTCAAAAGGTCTTTCATGTGGTTGTAACGTGGCCAGGGGTTTATAGCATGTGAATGGAATCCAAGAAAAGGAAATTACAAAGGGTTAACATATGAGGAGTAATGGCATAAGAAGGAAAACCCCAAGTCAATAACTCTTTGCAAATTCAAACTATAAGGAGTATGGTTCATGTATTTTTCATTTTCATTTTCCAAACTCAACTCTTTTTTCTTTTTCCTTTTTCTATTTTACTTTTGAATATCAAACCCCTAACCATTACAATTTTTCTCTCAAACCTCCTTTAGTTTACCTTACCTCTTTTCCTCCTATATATATTAATGAGAAACATTATATCAAAGGCTTTGAAAGAACATTTCATTTCACGGCTCAAAAGAGGCAACTAGTGGATAATACATTTAACAAATTCTGAGGTTAAAGAAATAAAACCTAATTTGCCTTTTCATCCCAAGCATATATTCATAAACCATTTTGAATTGGTCAAAAGCCAAGTTCTAGAGTGCCATCAAATGTGTGAACCACTCAAAGTAAGAAACATGAGTAAGTAAAATTATCTGCACTGAGTATCCTATTGGCTCAAAAGCTCATAATGGTCACTTAGTTTAATCGGAGAAAACATAGCATCATGAAGAGTGATTATTCTGGCAGCAATAGCAATCAAAAACCTTTTTATTTATTTATTTATTTATTTATTAATTAATTTTTTTTCAAGGTTCACCCAAGCAATGCTTAAGATCTAACTAATCTACATCACATGTCATACAGATAACAATAACTGCCATCAGCAATCAATGCTAGCCTAAGGCATATGAGCAGACATATAATCATGCAAATGAGCTAGAACATAAACATACAATCATGCAAATGAACTAGGAAATAAAGATGAATAAAAATAAAAAAGAATAAAATTAGAGCAAGCTAAACTTTTATGTACCCATCACCCCAAACTAAAATTGGACATTGTCCTTAATGTCCATATCAAGGGGACCAAAGAGGCCCGTAATTGAGGAACCAGGGGTAAAAGGACACAAAAGTTCAACTGATACCTGTCATGGAGAAGGGGGTGGGAAGTGGCCCCACTGGTAATGCCAATCGTACATGGCATCAACTCTATAGGAGATATGGGTGAGCTGGGCTCCCTTCCTTTATTGCTCTCTAGACATGGACTCCATTTGTAAAGACATAGAGTCCATGCGACTGCTCATTCCCTCCATCATAGAGTACATGTGCTCCATGGAGAAACTGGAGCCAAAAGTGGATTGGGATGGGCCAGCAAAGTGCTTCGGGGGATGTGGCATATCAGTATCCACATGGTCTTCCTCAGCATCACCTATATCTGTAAACAGAAAAGTACTCTTGCCCTCCAGGCTAGTAAAGCTGGGGTCAGGCAAGGGGTAAGGTGCAAAAAATCCAGGAATAATTAAACTGTAAATACCCTGTTGCAGTACTATCATACCCATGTTAATCATTTCATCCATGTCTACCTGTTTGGGTTGACATAACAGGGTATCCTGATCTAAGTCAATGCCAACATAGCGGGCAAGTGGGTTGATATACCCGGCTATAACTATCCTACCAGAGGTGGCTCGACCAACTCGAGTAAATTGGCTAAAAAGCCATTTAGTTAAGTGGATCAGTATTTGATGGATCATGGCATAAAGAAAGTATAACTCAATAGCCCAAATAGTACCTGGACTGTCGAATCGCCCAATGATGGAACGGGCCATGAACCTCTGAAGGTATTTAAAAATAGGATGATGTATAGAAGAGGCTTTGGTGGATGATGGATCGTAGTTTTCTCTAGCCCCAAAAATTTAGGACCAAAAAGATTGACCCTGAAAGTCTCTTGGAATACAGGCAGTACTCGCACGAGCTAAAGGAGTACCAGTCATTGAGGGAAAACCATAAACGATATCTACATCCGCCAAATCCATTCTATAATCATTGTTGTTTAGCCTAAAGGTAATCTCCCAACCTGATTCATTTGCACAAGGTTTGATATCTATTGAGCTTAAGAACTCTAAAGCAGTGCGTTCATAGCAAGGTTTATATAACTCAATGAAATCACCCCATCCCACATTTTTGCATAGTTTTAAAGTATCATGGTAAAGGCCAAGTTCAAGAAAGGAGTCTTTGCACAAAAACCGGGAGGGAATAATATCCCTCGCAGTCAAAGAAGCAAGTCGTATTCTCTGCTCATCCGAGGTACACTCAATATCATCAATATCAGCATAATTAGATGACTTACCTTTTGTTTTATGCTTCTTGCCCACTGTCTTTGTTCTTCCAGAAGACATGTTTCCTTCCTGACAAACATAAAGTAGATAAAAAGTAATGCACACAAAAGATGTGAGGAGTGTATAAGTTCATGAATTCAACAAAAGATTCACCCAAAATAAAAGGAAGAATGCCTAGGTGTGGAAAAGTGCCTATGAAGTCATGTATCTTGTATCTAAGGAATAAGATCCACATGCTATAGTAAGAAACAATTCCAAGAAAAAAAATGAAGTGAACATGTTCTAGGCATTTTTACAAACACTTAGTGGGCATATAGTTTAGCAACAAGAGATTCATGAACAATCTTAACAAAAAGACTCCAAACCAATCCATATTTTAGGCACCCCAAACTATGATTTTCAATACCCCTTATGATTAGCAATGTAGGATAATCAAAGTATTTCAACACCTTAAAACATAATTCAAACCAATCTTGGTGAACTACTCCTAGAGGCAAAAGGAATTTCAAACAAATTACATGTACCCAATCCATTTTAACTCATTAACACTAATAATACCATCATGTACAAAAGCAATAGGGAATGAGTAACAATACCATGTAGGGGTAGTTATGAATGATTAATGACCAAGAACCTATGAACAAATTACACCTTGAACCAAAGTTAAGAACAAAAATTTTTGCTTGAGCATTATAGCAAACACTTGGGGGGCATATAGTTTGAACTATAAAATTCATGAACATGCAACACAAAGCCTTCCATTTTCACAATATGCACTCTACACATGAGTAATCATGAATCAATTTTGTTATATGTGTAACATAGAGTGAAAATCATAAAGGAAAATCCATGTGGGTTTTTATGAAAAAAAAGAACATGAACATGGTAATTCTTAAACAAAAGTTTAATAGCATGCCCCCATGAATTTTTTTATCATAAAATCACAAATGAGTGCATATAAACCCTTCCTCATGATTAATTTCCTCAAAAACAAAGCAAAATATCCAACATGAGAAAACACCAAACTAGAGAAATATCCAAAAATGAGAGTGAGATTTGATACTTACTTGATGAAGATGAAGATGAATGTAAGTAAGGATGTTGATGTGGAAATGAATGAAGGAAAGTTTAAGGTTAGAAATGGGGATAAAGGTTTCTCAATATTGAAGGGTCATGTACAATAGAAGGAAATGGGAGGTGTGACACCCCAAAAATAGGGTAAATTTTTTGTGATTTTAGTGTAATTAATTCATGATAGTTGCAAGTGGTGAAGCTATTTATTTATTTCCCCGGACCCATCAGAGACCTGTCTCATATATGAAGATATGAGAAGGTAAGTCAAGAGGAGCAACCAGGAATAAATGCTCCAATTAAAAATAGTGGAAGAATTTAGAATGAGTTAATGCTATGTGATTAAAATTAAAGAGGTCGACCATTATAAAAATTAATAAATCTGATTTTATGACTAAGGTTGTTATGAGGTAATATGGAATCAGTGTTTAATGAAAGGAAGAGAGAAAACAATTTAATCAATGCGTTTTGGGAAGTCAGGGTCCCCCTCGCTCAGGCGAAATCCCCACTCGCTTGAGCAAGTGCCATACAATACACTTGGGCGAGACAAAAGGGAGCAGAGCGAAAAGAGAAAAGGAGTTACAGGGGTCACTCGGCTCAAGCGAATTTCGACTCGCTTGAGCGATACACACAAGCCTTGCTTGGGCGGAGCCAGCGAGCGTGGGCGAAAATCTTCAAGAACCGAATTCAATACTGACTCGCTTGAGCGAGCACCTCAACCAAGGCCATTCGCTCAAGCGAAATTCGACCAGTCCCACTACTACCCATTACTCACTTGGGCGAGGCCTCCTCGCCTAAGGAGATAACTTCCAGATCCGAACTTACACTCGTCTGCTCGATAGGGCTTCCTAGTACTCGGGTTTTCATTCGGCAAAATCCTTCCAAAACTGACCCATCTCTCACTCAGTTTTCCACTCGGCGAATAATCTATACCGACCCATTTCTCACTCAGTTTTCCACTCAGCAAAATAATCTAGACCGACCCATTTCTCACTCAGTTTCCACTCGGTAAAATCATTCCAATTCCGAGTCATCTCTCACTCAGTTTCCCACTCGGTGAAATCATTCCAAAAACCGATTCATCACCTGATCGGTTATTCACTCAGCAATTCATTCCAAAACTAACTCATCACCTGATCGGTTTTTCACTCGGCAATTCATTCCAAAACTGACTCATCCCTTGATCGGTTTTTCACTCGGTAATTCAATCTAAATCCAAGTCTTTTCTCACTCAGTCTAGGCTCCCTAGCACTTGGTTTTTCACTCACCTCGCTGGGGTGAATGCCATCCCCAAGACCCTTCGCTCGGGCGAATTTTGTCCAGTGGCTAATTCCCCTCGCCCTCGCTCGGGCGAGACCCCATTCGCCTGGGCGAATTTCATCCAGTAACCAAACACTGATACTGGGACAATCTCGCTTGAGCGAGATCATCAGATAACATGCAGAAACTTGGAAATTTACACAACACAGCATACCAAAATTTAACTCAAGCTAATTCACCATAATTCATTACATCTCAATCATTATATTAGTCACTTAAAACTTATTCCAGACAAGCATGTTCAAAAATTCCCATTACGACTCATCAAACTATAAAAATCAATTCATTATCTCTTCTACTTCATAAAATTAATACACAAATATAATTCTTCATTCATTCCTTAAAATAAGGGAAGATTCGTCATTCATACATTCACAGGGTCATGATTGAAAATGAGTCATGGACAAAAGATCTCATTTTCCTCCATGACCTTCCCAAAATCATCATTTTATATATATCTAGTCATCATCCATACGAATATCTATTCTAAACCCATATTATACAAAATATGAAGGATGTCATACACATTACAACCCTTCCAAACAACTATAAAAAATCAAAATACTGCCGGCCAAGGCATTCTTTACCAAAAAAAGGCTTCCTTCACACTTCTCCTTCACAAAACAGCTCCAAAGCAAGTCCTACAACACAGGAGCTAAAAAGATGTACCACAGGGAGAGTGAGTATACTTTCTCAATGATGAAAATCCAACAAATAAGATAACATATGAGTAAAAACAATACAATTATTCCCTCCTCAAGGAAAGTTCATTCAACACTAAATCAATCACCCCTCAATATTCATCTAAATACATATACCCATCAAGTTTCCCAAAATCACATTAACCAATATCACAATCAAGATTAATAATTCAAAACAAGGGTTCCACCTACTCCTCTCATAACCTCACAAATAGAGTATCACTTTATGCCATGCTTCTATGGCTAATACGTGTGCTAGTGTTTATAATACATATGCACAGATCCGATTTCACATAAATTAACATCATCACTCTGGGATATACCCTTCGTGGCACCCCGCAAGGTGATATATTCATTTACACGATAACATCATCTTCACTCCGGGATATACCCTTCGTGGCACCTCGCAAGGTGATATATTTCATCAATTCATAACATCATCATGACTCCGGGATTTACCCTTCGTGGCACCCCGCAAGGTGATATATTCATATACACGATAACATCATCTTCACTCCGGGATATACCCTTCGTGGCACCCCGCAAGGTGATATATTTCATCAATTCATAACATCATCATCACTCCGGGATATACCCTTCGTGGCACCCCGCAAGGTGATATATTCATCAATTCATAACATCATCATATCGTTCATGAAGTCAATAACACATCATCACATAACATGCCATTCATAGCCTCATTTAGGCATCATCATATAAACACTCATTTCAAAACACCATACTCAATTCTCATTTCACACACATAATAATACATTTAATCAAGACAACATGCCATATTGCATTAATACATACATTATCATCATAATTCTCATACATTTAGAAAATACACCCCTCTCCTACCTTAAGAGAAGTACACTTCCAGGTTTGACGTTCCCGCTTCACAAGAGTTATCAAGTCCTACACCAATCATTATAGGACCTTATCAATTATTCATTCAAAAGCTATTTCAATATACATATGCATTTTTATGTACACATGATTCTCATCATGTGGAAGCTATCATAAGTTTATTCATTTGCTTACTTAGGCTTCGGGAATTCCTTCCCTTAATCCACCATTCATTTTTATCAAGGCTACAACCTAACTTGTTAGGTTATCCCATTGCCACACTTTACATTAATTCTATCTCAAGTGGGTTTTATTCATATTCTCCAACCACCATCTCTAGTCATCATTAAATGTTAATGCCTCTTCATTTATTACACTTCCCTCATCAATAAATGTTAACCCTTCAATATTACACATTTCCCCCAATTTAATAATCTAGGGTTTTGTAAAAAAAACCAACCCCGTCTTAAATACACTTCCATACTCATAATCTTTTAACCCTATCATCCACATATGTCATTTATTACTCATAAATACCTATATTTATTTCACCTACACCTTAGGGTTCATGCATTTAATGCTTCTTTTTTCTACCCACAACATTTAATACTCTTCCAAGTTACCATCCTCTATTCTCTAGGTTCCAAACGTAAAAGTAGTGGTAAAGAGCTTACCTTGCTCCAAAACAAAAATGGGATTCAAAGGGAAGATAAGGATGACGAAAATGAAAAGGAGGAGGGAGGAGCTTCAAGCCACAATGTCCTCCTTCAACTTGGAGAAAACAAAAATGGGAGAGAAGAATAGGCAAACCACTTGCTTATTTTTTGGGAAGGAAAGAAGAAGAAGAAGAAAGGAAGAGGAAGTGTGTTGGCGTGGAGAAGAAGAAAGTTACGGGAAAAATGAGAGTGAATTGGTGAGGTTTTTATTTTATTTTTATTCTCATCACTTAATTCTTCCGTTTTTCACTAAACAGGTTCACAGTTTGGGCTCGATACATATTCTAAAAATTATTCCGAATACATATTCAGATTCCCAATAACATTATCTACATCCCTGACCAATGGCATCTCAATCGGAGATACTTGGTCCGACACCCACATTTTATCCGGGTCAATTTTCAACTTATCCGGTCACAATAATTCACTAACAGTCTCAGAGAATCTTAATTAAATTATTTCTAGTATTTTGGAACATCAGTTAGTCCACATTTAATTATTCAATATTTATTTTCTTAATTTAACTTCCTACTTTAAAAATTCGGGGTGTTACAAGAGGGAGAAGTGTTGCATGTTAAATAGAAAAAGGGGACATTACCTGTTGCAATCCACGACCAATGTTTTTTCACACGGCCCGTGGATCTTGCTGTCCGTGGTCCAGAAAAATTGGTAAATGTACACTGTTGAGAACCCACAGCCAGTGGAGTTCTCTGCCCCTTGATGTGCAAAAATTTACCATCCATACCTGTTAAGAACCCACGGTCAGTGGGAGTTCTCTAATTTTGGTCTCCTAAAACACTGCGTTGTACCTGTTGGAAACCCACTGGCAGTGGGAAAATCCACTGCCCGTGGGTCTTGCTGCCTGGTTCCTACAAAATTTTACAAAATTAAACCCAAAAACAAGTCAGAAGTTCCCACGGCCAGTGGGAAAAAACACTGCCCGTGGTTCTTGCTGTTTCACACCAAGAATTGCTCTTTTATTTTAAGTCAGAGGATTCCATTGCCAGTGGAAAAAACACTGGCAGTGGATCTCACTATTTCCAACACTTCAATCCTTTAATTATGCTTCGGGACTTGCTTTTATTTATGCAACTTACTTATGCCAATCACATATGCATCAATAATGACCAATTAAAAAGAGAAATATGCAACAAAACAAAACAAGAACAATCATGCAATGCATTAGGATTATTCATTTTTATTTATGAATGGAAAATAAACATGCAACACACCAAATTGGACTTATTTAAATGAAACAAACAAACTTTATTTGAATGATAAGAAAAGTACTTAAGGAATAAGAAATGAGGTTACCTCCCCACAAGTACTAATTTTAACGTCTTCAGCTGGACGCTTGGCACCAATTAGGTTTAGGAGTTCGATACATCAAACAAACCACGACACTTGCTTGTTGTATCGGTTCTCCTGTCAGGTAATGCTTAAGTCTCTGTCCGTTTACCTTAAACAGACCAGACTTCTCACTACATACCTCAACGGTTCCAAATGGGAAAACCTTTATTACCTTAAATGGTCCCGACCACCAGGACCTTAGCTTACCAGGGAAAAGCTTCAACCTGGAGTTGAAGAGTAGAACCATGTCACCTGGTTGGAATGACCTCCTAATGATGTGTTGATCATGCCATTGCTTGGTTTTTTCTTTATATATACGGGCATTCTCATAGGCATCCAATCAAAGCTCTTCTAGCTCGTTTAATTCAAGTAACCTGCGTTCATCTATAACCTTATGATCAAGATTAAGAGTTTTAACTGCCCAAAAGGATTTATACTAAAGCTTTACAGGTGATAAGTCTTGAAAAGACTTAATTAATTCACCTTTTTATTTAACATTATTTAGTAATTATTGGTTAGTTTGTTAGTATTATTTAATAATTTGATAACAATTCGTGTTTTAGTTATGAATTTCAAAAGTACTTCATTTATGTAAGAAAACGATTGAAAATATTAATTAGTTAAGGAATTTTGAAGTATTTATAAATTCACTAAGCAGCCAGCGTATAAATGCTAGGCAATTAGCTGTTTAATGGTGCAGGAACAGGGCGCACTTGAGAAAAGAAGACAAATCCGAGTGAGAATTACAAAAACCGAGCGAGATTTGGAAAAATCTGAGTGAGACTTCACAAATCCGACTAAAAGGAGTCCAAAGACCGACTGAGTGAGACTTCAAAGACACCGACTCCAAAAGAGAACAAGGACTCAGAATATTGCATGAAGAACCCGAGCGCCAACTGCAGAATACCGATTGAATAATCAACTCGCTCAAGCGGGAGTTAAATTCATTCAAGCGAAGGTCAAAAAATTAGCTCAAGCGTAACTCCAGAATATCATTCTCGCCCAAGCTTCGCCATAACGCTTACGCGAGAAAGCCACACTGTAGTGCAATTTCGAGCTCGCCCAAGCGAGAGTTTAATCTGCTCAAGCGCGAACCCAGCAAGCTAAAGCATAAAAGCAGTAACTTAAACTCTGTTTCTTCCCTCCAACAACACACACTCGGCCCAGTGTTGTTTCCGTCTTCCATTGCCTTCTCTTCTGCACCTTAGTAATTTAAGTAGTGAGATGTTAATTAGTTAGTGATGAGTTGTACATTAGCTAATGATGAACTGGAATCTGCTAAGAGCTGAGCTGTGATTGGTTAATTATTCTGTAATTATTCAATTAGTTAGTTTAGTTTAATTAAGAACTCAGTTTTCAGATATTAGCTAAGTTAGTTAGTTTAATTAGATGCCTATATATATTCATGTACATACTCTGTAAAGAAGGAACAGAACAGCGTACAACATAATACACTTCATTTTCCATTTCCAATCTCTCACTACATTTTCATCTCTCTAAACTCTCCCATCCATGTCTCTCTGTATTCCTTCAATGAATCCAACGTTGATGGAGTTCTAAATCCCTAAGGTTGGGATTACGAAGGTTAGCAATGGAGTCTTGAAGCTGTGAGCAAGTAGATCGACTTTTAGATCCTGAGGCGAACAAGCTGAGGAGTGGAGCAGAATTGCTGGATTGACAAATCCAGAACTAATGAAGAACTTCACCAGTGAGGAATCATGGCTGAAGCTTAGGTAACTTCCAGCTTTCTAACTAGTTCAGGCCTAATCAATTTAGGTGAATAGTTAGAGTTTAACCTCCAATTTCGCATTAGATTCTTAGGTTAATCGAGCACTTAAGGAATTAAGGTTCATTGCTTAAGGATTAGTGTTTTTCACCTAAGGAATTAGGGAATAACCACAAGCGGATTGTCCTCTAGATTATGAAGTTCGATTTTACTTAATTGCATGTTTCTTGAGGAAATTGTGAGCCGAAGCAATCCTAACCTGCTTTCTTTTAATCATTTTTCACATTCATCGTAACTCTGTTTCTGAAAATACCAAAAACAACTAGAAAACATTAAAATCATAAAAACCGAATGAACTACCTGTATTTCGTGTTAGTTCAGCTTGTACTAGTCCTAGATTGAGGTACTTACCACAATCCCTGTGGGACGATCAAATATTCTACAATTTTAACGACTGGTGCGCTTGCCAAAAGTGTAAATCTGAGAGTCACATTTTATTTTACTAAGATTTTCATATCAATTTAATGGCTCGGGATTTTAGCATCAAGTTAATGGCGCCGTTGCCGGGGATTGTTGAGTAATATCAACAATCCTTGGACCGGTACTAGACTGAACCATTTTTGTTAGTTTCTGTAGATGTTGTTAGTAGTTAGTAAATTTCGTTGTAAGAGTAGGATTTGTTAAATCTTGCTTGAATTGTTGTTCATAGTTACTACTGTTTTGATTTTAGTTGTTTAGTTTTTAGCACGAACTATTACAGTAGCCTTGTTTGTAGTTAGTTGTTGCATTTATGTTTTTCCTAGTTCCTTTGGAAAGTGAAAAGTTGCAGGTAATGGATCTTGATGACACCTTAGCAGAGTTTCTTCAATATTCATAAACGTTATGCATGAACCATGAAGAGGAGGTACAACCAATTGAGGAGGAGCCATCGGAGTTAGAAAGGAGTTTAATTCACTTCATAAAAGTCACTCAAACCGGCCTCCAAAATTTTGACAATTCAATCATGAATATTCAAAAGCAAGTGGATTTTATTGCAAAGCAGTTAGCCGAAGAGCAAAGCAATACAAAGGTCGTACGAAGAAAAGACCAATATAAAGAGCCATAGGATGATGATGTTGGTCTAGCTGAAGATATTAAGTATGGGGAAGAAGAAGACCAGTTAGAAAATCTTGAAATGGATGAACCTGAACTTGAAGTTGATGTAGAAACAAAAGAAGAAGAAGAAAATATGGAAGTTCAGGGATATTTGATGGAAGAAGAGTCAATTGAAGAATGTGAAGAGGAAAGTGATATGGATTATACTTCAGAAGTGGAAGATGATAGTATATCTTGTGAAGCATTCTTTGATGATTGGAATGAAGAAGATTGGTCTGAAGAAGAACAAGAGCAAAAGTTAACCACATCTTGGCAACACAATATTGATACTGAATTTTTGTTGGAGCCAAGTGTGAACACAGAGAAAGAAGTAGAAGTTCATGCACAAGAAGACTTAACAGGTCTAGATGTTGAGAATATAAAAGAAGAAGAAGAAATTCAGCCATGTTATGAGGAGCGTTTGCTAGTGATGACTACTGCAGCTATGGAATTCAAAAGGAAACGTGAATCATCAAGTCAAGAAGAACATTGCTTGTGGCATAAAAAGAGGAAGACTAACAAAAAACAGAAAAAGAAAAAGAGTGAAGAAAAGAAAAAGAAGAAAAAGCAGAAAGTTTGGAAAAGAAAAGATTGGAGGAAAGTTATGTTGAGCATTAGCTTCAAACATAACAAGGAAAAACAAGGAGTAAAAAGACCAAGAGTGTACGGACATAAGAAATGGGATCCTGGAGGATGATCTTGTGTTGGTTTTTTCTTGTACATAAATAAAATAGTGAGAGACTGAACAGCATGAAAAAAATAGAAGAAAATAGAATCAGATTCCCTCCACGCTTGAGCGTCATTCCACACGCTCAAAGCATGACGGTGATGCATGGTTTTTTCTGCACCTCCGCTTGAGCGCCTCAAGCTCACGTTTGAGCGCAATCAGGGCTAAGGATGTGCTGTGCATTTCCTCACTTAAGCGAAATCTTAATGAGCCTGAGCGAGATTGACATGACCGGGCCACTGATACCCTTTTCGATCGGAAACTTCTCATGGGGACTTTAATAAATGGTTTCTGATTGTTGATGTAATAAACGGGTCAGATGATGAAGGGTGACTTATTTCAGTCAGCCTTTTATCACTCGGATCCCTCATTCCTCACTCCTCACTCAGTTTCTTTCTTTTATGTGTCACTCGGCCTTCTTTTCATATATTCCGTCATTCATTCCCATACTTTATCTCTTCCTCTCAGTCGTTGATTCATTCATTCGTGCTTTCAATCCACCTGAGCTCTTCCTCGGTTTCATCACCCGATCTCTCTGCATGTGTTGGTTGTTCATCCAGCCTTTCATTCACTCATTCTTTTGTCCACTCATTTTTGTCACTCAATCTTCTTCTTCTTCATCCATTCGGTATTCCGTTCACTCGGACCCCTATGCAGTCATTCTTGTATTCACTCGTTTTTCTCACTCAGTCGCTCCATAACATTCTGACTTTCGTTGTTCACCTCATTTTTCACTCGTTCTTCATCCACTCGGTATAACTTGTACTCGTCTATCCCACTCGGTCTTCATTCATTCGGTCACTCTATTTCACTTGTTCTTCATTCACTCCGTCAATCTTCCACTCGTCTTTCATTTATTTGGTCACTTTCACTTATCTACTCGTCTCTCCATCTTGGTCTCTTTCACTTCTGTCACTCGATTTTTCATTCACTCAGTCAATCATTCTCTCGTGTGTTCCTTCACTTGTTCGTTCTTTCACTCAGCCTTACTCTCATTCGTTCTTTCTCCCACTCACTTCTCGGTTCACTCGTATCTCATGGCAGTTGTTCACTCGTCCATTCATTGTCACACTCGGTTCTCATACACTTTTCTTTATTCATTCATTCTTTCACTCATTCTGTGACCCATTCGGTATTCATTCACTCAGTACCCTTTTCATTCAGTGTTTTATTCTCACTCACTCATCACTCAGTTCCTCATTCACTCGGTTTCTCGCTAGATCACTCGGTTTCTTCCACTCGTCATCTCCGTCATCCGATTGGTATATCCTTCACTCATCTCCTTCACTCGAAATATTCTCATTCGTTCTCCCATTCATTCTTCCATCCACTGGTCTTTTTCATCCACCCTCAATCTACTCGTCTTTCTTCCACTCGGTCACTCTCTTTTCCGTTCCTCATCCGTCATTCAGTCTTTCATTACTGCACTCTATCTTTTATCCATTCGTTCTTCCACTTGTCATTTTATTCACTCAGCTTTGCTCTCAATTTTCCGTTCGTTTTTCATTCACTCGGTTCTTCCATTTACTCATTTCTTCTCTGCACTAGTTGTTCTATTTACTCTTCCACTCGTCCTTTACCACTCAGTATCTCCATCACTCGGTATTTTTTCTCCACTTTCACCCAATCTTCCATTCACTCGGTTCTTCATTCACCCAGTCAATCTTTCACTCGTCTTTCATTTACTCATTCTTCATTCACTCAGTATTCTTTCCATTCAGTATATCATTCACTCGGGTTATTTCAGTCAGTTTGTTATCCCTTCGTTCACTCGGTTTTTCTTTCGTTTTTCTACTCGTCTCTCTCTCTGTCTTTCGTTCACGTATGTTTAATACACATATATTGTCCACTCGGCCTTTCAGTCACTCGACGATTTGTTCGCTTGTTTCCCTCACCGCTTCCTTCCCCGACCTCATCCACTCGGTATGGTTCTTTCACTCGTTTTTATTTACTCGGTCCCTGTCTTCATTCGTTTTTGATCCACTGGGTATCTATTTTGTTAGATCTTCCGCCTTCAGTCTGTCACTTTTATTCTTCATCTGATCTTTTATTCTGTCATACACTCGTCTCTCATTCACTAATTGTACATTCGTCTTTCTCTCTCTCGGTCTTTTATCTATTTGGTATGTGAGCTTTTAGCGAGAGTACCATATTGATGATACCTGATGTTATTTGGGTGACGCTTGAGCGGGGTTTGACACACTTAAGCGAATACCATACCTGATGCTTTATTTATTTTATTTTATTTTTTTAAAATTGGGCGTTGACACGCCAATATTTCAGCGTACTTACGCGTATTGCAGGAAAAGGCACATTTTCTAATTTCTGAGAAAGTCCAACCAGGTGCTTTCCATGAACTGCCAATCAGGTAAAAAGGGAAGTATTCTAGCTTTCCTACTCATTATTTGTTAAACTATCTTAACTATTTACTCATTAATTTATGTAATTTAAAATCTATCTCAATTATTTAACTCTCGCTGATTCTCAGGCTTTAGTCGGATAAATTAATTGATCAGTTTTCTTTAACTCATGATACCTGGCCATAACTTTTTCATCATTAATTAATTATTTATTCGATATGCTAGTTAGCAATCTGAATGTATGATCTTACATTAAGTTTGGGGACATAACTGGCTGATTAACTGTTATACTCATATGAGTTTTTGAGCCTGTTTTATTCTGTTCCGAGTAAATCTGCATGCTGGTTAGTGAGACAGAATTTGCTTCAGTGCTTGCTAATTATTGTATGTCAACCAATCGGAAATGATGGAGGCCTTCTTTGTTTATTTAGCCAGGGCCAAAAATAGCCATCCTAATTTTATTAATCATTCTTTGACCCAATAATTATGTTTGAGCCTGAAACCTTTCATTCGTTGATATACCTAACGTTACAAAGCCTATTTATTCAAGAAAAACCCGACTAGAGTACCCTGGATGTTCCATTGGTGAATTACTCGATTTTTGCTTATTGCTAGGGACTAGCAATTTCTAAGTTTGGGGATGAAGAGTGTGCCTAACAGTAATTAAGGACACACTCCGACCTTAATTATGGATAAATATGTAGAAAAATAAAAGGAAGAAAGGCAAAGCCGAGAGAAAAATGAATAAAGTCAGAAAAGAAAAAGAGGTGCAAAGCACCACAAGAAAAAAAAAATTCGATCAGAAAAAGATGGAAAGAAAAGAAAGAAAATGAAAAGTCCGAAGGACTGAAAGAAAAAGAAGGTATGAGTTATTAAGTAGCATTCAGTCGGAAAAGTTAAGAGAGTTGTTAGTAGAGGTAATTAAGTTAGAATTGAGGCAAGGCATCAGTGGATATATCTTGTAACCTATCTATGACTCAGAAAAACAATAATTGAGCCTGTAGCCCAGCCTCGTTATAAGCTTAAAAAGCCCTTACTGATCTGATTGTGTTGGCATATGGCATGACGTGTAGAACTGTTGCAAGCCTATGTTTATCTAACAAGTATGTAGGTAATGACTACAATTCATTTACCCTATACACCGAGAGAAGAGTTAAACACCGACCAGAGAGGAAAGCGTCAGCAGCTTGTCTCCCAAAGGAGGTGTAAGTTATTATACTTTTAGAAATTGCGAGAAGAAAGCATGATCGGTATTCGATAATTATAGCATGAACTAAGTTAAGGAAAGGTTGATTGTGTTAGATAACAGCTTGTTAGTTAATTAATCTGAATAATTGCTTGAGGACAAGCAAAGATTTAAGTTTGGGGATGTGATAAGTCTTGAAAAGACTTAATTAATTCACCTTTTTATTTAACATTATTCAGTAATTATTGGTTAGTTTGTTAGTATTATTTAATAATT
Source organism: Clitoria ternatea (assembly GCA_037962975.1). Taxonomy (NCBI): domain Eukaryota; kingdom Viridiplantae; phylum Streptophyta; class Magnoliopsida; order Fabales; family Fabaceae; genus Clitoria; species Clitoria ternatea. Next base: position 170,329,785 of record CM075671.1, read on the forward strand.
TGATAACAATTCATGTTTTAGTTATGAATTTCAAAAGTACTTCATTTATGTAAGAAAACGATTGAAAATATTAATTAGTTAAGGAATTTTGAAGTATTTATAAATTCACTAAGCAGCCAGCGTATAAATGCTAGGCAATTAGCTGTTTAATGGTGCAGGAACAGGGCGCACTTGAGAAAAGAAGACAAATCCGAGTGAAAATTACAAAAGACGAGCGAGATTTGGAAAAATCCGAGTGAGACTTCACAAATCCGACTGAAAGGAGTCCAAAGACCGACTGAGTGAGACTTCAAAGACACCGACTCCAAAAGAGAACAAGGACTTGAAATATTGCATGAAGAACCCGAGCGCCAACTGCAGAATACCGATTGAATAATCAACTCGCTCAAGCGGGAGTTAAATTCGCTCAAGCGAAGGTCAAAAAATTAGCTCAAGCGTAACTCCAGAATATCATTCTCGCCCAAGCTTCGCCATAACGCTTACGCGAGAAAGCCACACTGTAGTGCAATTCCGAGCTCGCCCAAGCGAGAGTTTAATCTGCTCAAGCGCGAACCCAGCAAGCTGAAGCATAAAAGCAGTAACTTAAACTCTGTTTCTTCCCTCCAACAACACACACTCGGCCTAGTGTTGTTTCCGTCTTCCATTGCCTTCTCTTCTGCACCTTAGTAATTTAAGTAGTGAGATGTTAATTAGTTAGTGATGAGTTGTACATTAGCTAATGATGAACTGGAATCTGCTAAGAGCTGAGCTGTGATTGGTTAATTATTCTGTAATTATTCAATTAGTTAGTTTAGTTTAATTAAGAACTCAGTTTTCAGATATTAGCTAAGTTAGTTAGTTTAATTAGATGCCTATATATATTCATGTACATACTCTGTAAAGAAGGAACAGAACAGCGTACAACATAATACACTTCATTTTCCATTTCCAATCTCTCACTACATTTTCATCTCTCTAAACTCTCCCATCCATGTCTCTCTGTATTCCTTCGATGAATCCAACGTCGATGGAGTTCTAAATCCCTAAGGTTGGGATTACGAAGGTTAGCAATGGAGTCTTGAAGCTGTGAGCAAGTAGATCGACTTTTAGATCCTGAGGCGAACAAGCTGAGGAGTGGAGCAGAATCGCTGGATTGACAAATCCAGAACTGATGAAGAACTTCACCAGTGAGGAATCATGGCTGAAGCTTAGGTAACTTCCAGCTTTCTAACTAGTTCAGGCCTAATCAATTTAGGTGAATAGTTAGAGTTCAACCTCTAATTTCGCATTAGATTCTTAGGTTAATCGAGCACTTAAGGAATTAAGGTTCATTGCTTAAGGATTAATGTTTTTCACCTAAGGAATTAGGGAATAACCACAAGCAGATTGTCCTCTAGATTGTGAAGTTCGATTATACTTAATTGCATGTTTCTTGAGGAAATTGTGAGCCGAAGCAATCCTGTCCTGTTTTCTTTTAATCATTTTTCACATTCATCGTAACTCTGTTTCTGAAAATACCAAAAACAACTAGAAAACATTAAAATCATAAAAACCGAATGAACTACCTGTATTTCGTGTTGGTTCAGCTTGTACTAGTCCTAGATTGAGGTACTTACCACAATCCCTGTGGGACGATCAAATATTCTACAATTTTAATGACTGGTGCGCTTGCCAAAAGTGTAAATCCGAGAGTCCCAATTTTTTTTTACTAAGATTTTCATATCAATTTAATGGCTCGGGATTTTAGCATCAACAGGTAAATGGCAAGGCTTTCCATACACTAGCTTGAAAGGTATAGTTCCAATGGGAGTTTTATAAGCGGTTTGATACACCTATAGGGAATCGTCTAATTTAATAGACTAATCCTTACGGGATGTATTAACCACTTTTTGAAGAATATTTTTGATCTCCCTATTGGATACCTCAACTTGACCACTAGTTTGAGGGTGATAAGGTGTAGAAACCTTATGCCTCACGCCATATTTCTTGAGGAGGGTTTGAAAAGATTTTTCAATAAAGTGTGACCCTCCATCACTGATTATACATTGCGGGACCCCAAACCATGGAAATATGATCTTTTTAAAAGGCTTTGTAACAGTCTTAGCATCTGAATGAGGTGAAGCATTGGCTTCTACCCATTTAGACACATAGTCGACTGCTACCAAAATGAATTTATTTCCAAAGGATGCTGGGAATGGTCCCATGAAATCTACACCCCAAACATCAAAAAGTTCAACTTCAAAAATATTATTAAGCGACATTTCATGTCTTTTAGAAATGTTACCTGACCTTTGACATGAGTCACATGTAAGGACATACTTATGAACATCCTTAAAAATATATGGCCAGTAGAAACCCGCTTGTAAAACCTTTGAAGTTGATTTAAAGGTGCTCATGTGGCCTCTACAGGATAAGGAATGGCAATGGTCAAGGATTTGTTGTACTTCCTCTTCTGGTACATATCTCCTTATGATACCATCAACACACCGTTTGAAAAGGAAGGGCTCATCCCAATAATAGTACCTGACATCTATAAAAAACTTATTTCTCTACTGAAAACCAAGGTTAGGAGGTACAATGCCACATGCAAGAAAATTAGAAAAATCTGCATACCAAGGCACTTGCTGGACACTAATACTCAATAGTTGCTCATCTGGAAAAGATTCATTGATGGGAACAACATCACCCATCTTATCTTTTTCAGATGGTACCCTAGATAAATAGTCAGTAACAAGATTCTCAGTACCCTTTTTATCTTTTATCTCTAAATCAAATTCTTGCAAAATCAAAATCCACCTAATTAGCCTAGGTTTTGCTTTTTTTATGTAAAAGGTACTTGATAGCAGAATGATCAGTATACACATTAACATGCGAGCCTACCAAGTACGATCTAAACTTATCAAAAGGAAAAACAATGGCTAATAATTCCTTTTCAGTGGTAGTATAGTTTACCTGAGCTTCATCAAGTGTGCGGTTAGCATAATGTATCACATGCAGCTTCTTATCTTTCCACTGCCCAAGCACTGCCCCTATTGCGTGATCACTAGCATCACACATTAACTCGAATGGGAGTTCCCAATTAGGGGGTTGTACCACAGGAGCGGAAATCAATGCTTGTTTAATCCTGCAAAAAGCCTCAAGACAAGATGAATCAAAAATAAAAGGAACATCTTACCCAAAAGATTAGTCAAAGGCTTGGTGATCTTGCTGAAGTCTTTAATGAACCGCTGGTAAAACCCGACATGCCAAAGAAAACTTCTAATGCCCTTCACATTGGTTGGTGGGGGCAATTTTTCAATCACTTCCACCTTGGCCTTATCCACCTCAATTCCTCTCTCAGACACCAAGTGTCCAAGAACTATGCCTTCCCTTACCATGAAGTGGCATTTCTCCTAGTTTAAGACCAAGTTGGTCTCTTCACAGCGCTGTAAGACTTGACACAAATTGGTTAAGCAATTATCAAAATCCAATCCATGCACAGAAAAGTCATCCATGAAAACTTCCATCACATTTTCTATCAAATAAGAAAAGATGGCTTGCATACACCTTTAAAAAGTCACAGGTGCATTGTAAAGGCCAAAAGGCATACGCCTATAAGCATAGGTCCTATAAGGGCAAGTAAAGGTAGTTTTCTCTTGATCAGATGGATGGATAAGGATTTAATGAAAACCTGAGTACCCATCCAAATAACAAAAATAAGAGTGCTTAGCAAGCCTCTCAAGCATCTGATCAGTGAAAGGAAGAGGGAAATGATATTTCTTTGTGGCGTTATTCAATTTCCTATAGCCAATACACATGCGCCACCCAGAAACCATCCTAGTAGAAACAAGTTCCTATTTTTCATTTTTCACAACAATGATCCCTCCTTTTTTAGGCTCCACATAAACTGGACTTACCCACTTATTACTAGCAATGGGATAGATGACACCAGCATCAAGCAACTTCAAAATTTCCTTTTTAACCACTTCTTGCATTTTTGGATTTAGTCTCCTAAGTGGATCTACTGTGGGCCTACTCTCATCCTCTACAGTTATCCTATAAATGTAAAAAGAAGGGCTAATTCCCTTTATATCATCCATTGTATAACCAATAACCTTCCTATACAACCTAAGTTATTTCAAAGGCTTTTTAGTTTCACATGGATTCAAGTCAGCATTTACAATGACAGGATATGTAGAGTTGGGTCCTAGAAATTCATACCTCAATAAAGCCGGTAAAGGCTTCAATTCAACAGGGGAGCTTCCCATTTTCTCACACATGAATTCAGTATCATGGTTAAGTGGGGCATTTTCTTCCAAACTATCTGATGTTCCTACAGGCTCAATTAATAAAACAGATTCAAGTGGGTCCTTAGGAAGGGTCTCTTCCTTCACCACTTGGTTAATAAAATCCACACAACAAACATCATCAAAAGGTTTCTTTAAAGCATCCTTCAAGCTAAAATCTACCTTTTGGTCCCCAACAGTTAAAGATAATTTTCCATTTTTAACATCTATTACCACGCCTGCGGTTGCCAAAAATGGCCTGCCTAGAATAATGGGGATCATCGAATCCTCATCCATTTCCAAAACAACAAAGTCGGCAGGAATAAAAAATTGAACTACTTTAATAGGCATATCTTCTAAAATACCTACAGGATATTCAATAGATCTATCTACTAATTGCAATGACATCCTAGTAGGTTTAAGTTCACCCAATCCCAATTTCTCAGCAATTGACAATGGCATTAAACTAACGCTAGCTCCTAAGTCACATAGTTCTCTATCAATGGCCATGTCACCAATCACACAAGGGATAGAAAAACTACCTGGATCCTGAAGCTTGGGTGGTAGCTTCTTTTGGATCGGTGCACTACACTCCTCAGTAAGTGCTACGGTTCCATCCTCCTCTAATTTCCTTTTGTTGGATAAGATGTCCTTCAGGAACTTCGCATATGTCGGCATTTGCTACAAGGCATCTATAAAAGGAATATTAACATAAAGCTTCTTAAGAACTTCAAGAAACTTACCAAATTGTTTATCAAGCTTGGCCTTAGCCAAGTGATGAGGATATAGAACTGGAGGCTGATATGGCTTCGCTTCTGCCTTCTTCTCACTTTGTTTCTCTTCTTTAATTTCAGGATAAGAATGAGACTCTTCCCCTTTATTCTCTTTCTTGGCCTCCCCTTCAGTCATCCCAACCAGACTATCATACTGTGTACCACTCCTAAGAGTGATAGCCATGGTGTGATTGGATGGTCCTGTTTTGGGCTTTCTAGGAAAAGTTCCTGGCATTCTTTTTGATTCTCCAACATCTTATTATGAGTGGCAAGAGAGTCCACCTTGGAGGTTAACTTCTTGATAGCTTCAGAGAACTCATCATTTTGCTTAATTTGGGTGGTCATAAATGTCTCCATCAAGGACTCCAATTTTGATTTCTGTGGAGCATAGGGTCCTTGTTGTGACCTGAAGTTATTCTGGTTACCTTGATTTCCTTGGAAGGGTGGAGGTCTATATTGGAATCCTGGTGGCCCTTGTTGTCTGTAATTATTCCCAAAATTTCCACCATAGCTCCCAATAGCATCCACTTGTTGTATTTCGGCCTTGGGGCCTTGGGATACACCAAGCTGACAACCTGTTGTGCTATGACCTATAACCCCACACAATTCACACACCACATTAGAAGCACCTGTTCCCAACTTATCAAATTTAATAGATAGTGCTTCTACCTTAGCAATAAGAAGGGAGATAGCATCTAAAGAATACTTACCTGGAGTTTTTAATGGTAAAATCCATTCAGATGACCACTGGTAGGTGTTTTATGCCACTTTTTCTATAAGATTGTACCCCTCCTCCATATTCTTGCTCATAAAAGCACCGCCAGCTGCGACATCTAATGTAACCCTTTAGTTCGGGGTCAATCCATTATAAAAGATATATACCGTCAACCATCTTTCCACTCCATGGTGTGGGCATTCTCGAAGTAACTTTTTATACCTTTCCCATGCATCATACAATGTCTCATCATCTTTCTGGGTAAAAGTGATGATCTGCTTCCTCAATTAGTCGATTTTTCTTCATGGATAATATTTATTGAAGAAGGCATGGGATAGCTGCTCCAAGTAGTGATCAACCCCTCTGAAACTGAATACAACCATGCTCTAGCCTTATCCCTTAAAGAGAATGGGAAAAGCCATAGCTGGATTGCATCACTTGAGACGCCATTCACCTTAAGTGTATCACAATACTCATAGAAAATTTGGAGGTGTAGATTTGGATCCTCCAATGGTAAACCTCCAAATTGGTTTTGTTGGACCATTGAGAGCAAGGAGGGCTTCAATTCAAAGTTGTTCGCCTTAATGGTTGGCCTTGTGATGCTAGGCCTCCTACCCATTGCATTGGGTGCTGCAAAATCACGAAGGGCTTGGTTATTAGGATTGTCCATTGGCACTTCAGTATTTGAACTCGAAGCTTGTTGCTTGCTTTGTTCAAGATGTTTCCGAAGTGCTTTGATCTTACAGAGGGTCCTTTCAATTTTTGGATCAAAAATATGCTCAAAATTGTGACTCCTTCGTATAAATGGACCTACACAATCCATAAAACACAACGAAACCCAAGTGTAATTCTATAGAAGAAATAGAAACCAAAAGTAGAAAAATTATGCAGAAAAAATAAAAATAAAAATAAAAAGAGTCTAATCTAATCAAAAACACTGCTTAGCCAATATTGAGGGAAACACAATCCCCGGCAATGACGTCAAAAACTTGATAACTAACCGCAAGCGCATGGGGTATCGCGTAATAAAAAAGTTATCTTTCCTACAAGGATTGTTCCTAAGTACCAGCTCACAGTGATTTAATTATCTAGACAATTTGTTTCAAAGTAAAAGGTGGAGTAAAATAAACCAAGAACTAAAGACTATTGATAGAAAACTCAAATTGAAATCCCACTTTTAGAATCAAGATGAAAAAGGCTCTTGGGAATCAATAGGTTCATATGCAATGTACCAAATCTAAAATTACCCCTTTTCTTTATTATTCAATTTTTGTTCCTAAGGCGGATTTCCCTTAGCTAATTAGTGAATTCCTCTCGAAACCTCACTAACTACCTAATTATCAAAGAACCGCGTTCAATTTGTTAATTAAGTCCTTTAGGCTCTATGAAAATCCCATTATTCCTCAAAGAGCATTACTTACTTTTGTAACCCAAATCCCTAGGTTCAATTTCATGCGTTCTAACGATATGTCAATCTCTCAATCATCCATATTGTTTAAATCCATCTAACCTTATTTCTAAGCCATTACAAGCATTAAGATCTCATGAAATTGAATAGAAAGCAGAAATTCAATAACAAAAGAAAATTAGAGTAACCTAACTTGATACGCATATATTTTCCCCCAAATCCCAAGAATAGGAAATTAGTTCCTTATAGAAGAGGTTACAAATCCATAAGTTACAAGAATTTGTCCCATCATTTAGAAAATAAGGATTACAAAAATAAAGGATTGAAGGTAGAAGAAGAGTTCTCACTAATCTTCCAATCTTTTGCCCCAAGCTTGAACCTCTGATATTCCTTCTTGTTTCTTTTCTCAAGATCTTCAAGAAGAACCCTCAATTTTCACCCAAAAATTATCTTGTCCCTGTTCTTTGTCTATCCTCTCTCTTTTACCTACTCTCTCCATTTAAAATTTGGTGAAAATTGAAAGTAACTGCTGCAGTGTGTGAAATCCACTGGCCGTGGGAATATCCACCGTCAGTTGATCGTACTATGTTACACCCAAACGAATTTGATTAAGAAAACTGGGCAGAAACCACTGGCAGTGGGAAAATCCACGGCCAGTGGGTTTTTTGGCAATGTAATCCACGACTAGTGTTTTTTCCCACTGGCAGTGGTTTTCTCTGGCCTAATTTTTCTTCTTCTCCCAGTGTATTCCACGGCCAGTGGGAATTCCCACTGGCAGTGGTTTTCTCTGTGTCTTGGCAAACATGCAATTTTAGGGTGTTTTTGGGTTCTGGAGCATTTTCTTTGGTATGTTCTTCTTTCATTGTTGGCCTAACTTCAATCTTGGATCTTCGACAAGCTCAAACTCTTCTTAGTTGTATCATCCAATTCAAAATCTTCCAAATCCTTTTGTTAGTAGACTTATTCAATGAAGGTTTCTGCAAAAACAACTACCCAAGTAACATATATGGAAGTAGAAGAATAACCATGGCAATTAGGAAAAATAAGGTAAAAATAAACTAAAATTAAAACTATATGGACCCTAAAACTAATGCAAACTAAACTCCTATCAACTTCAAAGGACAACAACCCTGTCATGGCCGAGTCATGCTACTTTGGTGTGATTGAAGATATATGAGAAGTCAATTACGGTCTTTTCACCGTTCCTATGTTTAAATATAAATGGGTTGACAATAAGAATGGTGTCAAAACTGATGATTTCGAATTTACATTGGTGGAGCTCAACAAGATAGGTCATAAGGAGGAACCATTCATCATGGCAAAGCAAGTAAAGCAAATTTTTTATTTTACTGACCCAGCTGACAAAGGGTGGTCAATTGTTATCCAAGGTAGACACAACATTAGAGACCCCAATCTTGATGTTGTGGAATTTCCTCCCGCTACAACATGTATTCTGACATCTGTCATGGAACATAACATAGATGATGTAGTTGCCAGTCGTCATGACCACCATGAAGGCTTGTGGGAAAATATTCCATCTTCATAGGGTATAATTGATTGTATTGAATGTTATGTTAATGAATCATTATATTAAATGTTATATTAATTATTCATTGTATTAATCATGTTACAAGTACTATATATTGACATCTAGTTTTTCCTTGTTTGGACAGATACTCATGGCTGACTAGGATCCACATTCTAGGTCCGACTCACAGGCTACAGATTCCTTTACTCAGAAGAGTAGAGGTGTTACTGGATGCAGGATATTGTACTTAGGCATCATTAGGGAGAGAGGTTGCGTGTTGACATTGATGTCAACACTGGTAGAATTCATAGACCACATGCCGCGAAGTTTAGCAGTTACTTGGGAGTTATGGCTCACACGAAGGTGTCCATTATTATCCCCGACTGGGATAATGTCAAGGAGGTCATGAAGAACCATATTTGGTCAGATATTATGGTAAGTTAGATATCATTTAAGTTTTATTTTAGTGTATTATTTCAAGTAATTTATAATAAACTATCTTATACGGACTAATTCCCACTTGTCGGACTCTTGGGAGTTACCAGCATATGACACACTGAAGAGCAAGGTCCTTAGTATTATTGCTGACCGATGGAGGTCATTCAAGTCCTCACTCACTAGGAGATATATAAGGACTTTAAATTCTTAATCAACAGTTTACCAATTATATTACCAATTTTTACCAATCCTTATTTTAACTGTGAATTGTAAGTATATATTTGGGGAGGAGCGAGGACAGTTCCCCAGAGAGAAATATACCTTCATAGAACATAAGACTTGGGATGCTTTCGTTGCATCTAGGCAGACCGACCAGTGGATGGTACATTGGTATTTAACATGATTAAATCATTTATAGTTTAAACGTAACTCTAACCCATTTTCTTTCTTGTTACAGGCCATACGAACGAAGGCACAAAGAATCAGGAAGCTGAATGACTACCCCCATAGATTGTCACGTGGGGGTTACCGACTATTGGAGGAGCACACGGCCTAGGAGAAGTCCAGTTAGTGTCAGGCTAGCCAACCTGACACCAGTGTTGTGGATCCCCCTTCCCTACCAACGTTTCATAAGAAATAGAAACGGGCCAGGGTCAGGAAGAGTGGCGAATACACTTCCTCACAAGATTAGGAGGTCGTCTCATGAATAGTAAGTATTCTCCTTATAAAGTTTTCAGATTTTTTGTTAATACGAAACCCTAAACACTAACTTGTTTAGTTTCAGGATTCCTTGGTTGAGCAATCAACCCAAGGCTAGGCAGGACACTTTGACTACCGCCATCGATAGGCTAGAGTACCCAGGAAGGGTGCGTGCTGTTGGTCAAGGTCACAGTAAGTTGTAAATTATTGTATCCTTTCATTTTGTTTTCTATTAAACAATTATGGTTTAATCATACACATTTCATAGGCCTCCAGGGCTATTACAGTACTCTCGACCCAGCACCCTTTGTCGAGTAGTTGGTGGAGCAGAGGGTTGAGTCGAGGGTGGCTGCTGTGAAGATTGAGTGCCGAGAGTAGATAATGGTGCTACACGTAGAGATAGGCCGATTCAAGGAGGAGATGAAGGCCTCACTCAACCATCACCAGGAGCTATTGCACCAGCTGTCGACCCACAGGTTGGATTCCTTATAGTATTTAACTATTCGTTGTTTGGAATTTGTTTCTTTAATTATTGAATAACTTCTGCTTGATGTGTAAATATATAGGTACGGAGGGTTAGCACTAAGGGGTCGTACACTGCAGCTGACCCTGATGATAATGGGGTCGAGGCTGTGGATACCCATCGATGTGAGTTGTTCATTGATGGGTCGGAGGAGCTAGTTGCCACTAGCATGGTGTACAACTTAGGCCCTATACTTCACCATTAGTCATTACCTGATGGTATGTCCAGGGTCTCTATTGTCGAGAAAATTGAGGAGGATGTTGTTGTGCCAGTGGCAACTCCAAAGGTGTAGACCGTTGGTCAGGCGGTGGGACACTTCCTTATATGGCCCAACAGATTCCTGTCGATTGGTCTTCCGCAGGTATAAACCTAAAACACTAACTAATTTTGTTATATTGTCAATTATGGTATAAACCCTTAATGTTTTAACTGTTCAACAAGAAGCAGGCCTGACATTGAAGAAGCCAAACCTCATCGATGATTTGATCCAGATGCTATGAAAGGTCGGGGCTGAGCTAGGCGAGGACGTTGTTGGGGTACCATGGCAGCCACTGGTGTTCGGCCGTCCAAGTTCACTACCGCTTTACATTACGTGGAGTGACTTGTACGAGATTATGATAGGGACGACGATGCTGAACATATCCGTCATTCAAATTTGGGAGTTGTATGTATATCATTTTAGGTCAGATTATTTCATTATACAAGTTATTTGTCACTAACCATGTCTAAACTTGTTTAGGTTTCTGCATAAAATTTGTGTGGACTTGGGTTTTGATGGAACTTATGGTTTCTTAGAGCCCTCTTTCATACAGAGGAGAGGGAACAGCAAGGAGGACACTCAGGCATACATCCAGAATTTGATGTATGAGTCTAGGAAGATGGTATACCTGGCCCTGTATCATAGAGGGTAAGATTCTATTCCATAATTATTGTCCATTAATTTTTGTAATTTGAAGTCTCACTTATCATTGGTAACTACAGCGCTCATTGGACGCTCATGGTGATCTGTCCCCGGGCTTCAATAGCTTTATACTTTAATTTTGTGTATGGGACTATTCCACAAGACCTCAAAACAATAGTAGACGCGTAAGTTAAACCCTAAAAAATAAAATAACTTTCTACAAATTTGATTATGTCATTTTTTTTCTTATACGATTCTAACTTATCTTGTGTTTATTCTAATAGAGGGCTATGGTTGGATATAGTTGACTGCATGGAAGTAAGTCAAACGGAAAAAAACTCGTGTGGGTGCACCCAAAAGTAAGTCAATCGAATTCATTCAAATCTTTATTATATTTGGAAAACTTGAGTTCACTTATTTTATATTTAATGTCCATTGTAGTCTTATAGGCAGGAGGGTAGCTTTGAGTGTGGCTATTATGTCATGCACACCATGTTGACTATCATCCAAGAACATTTAGTAGATGGATGGATAAATGTAAGTATCACTTGCCTAGTTTTCTACCAATTTGATCAAATTCATATAATAAATACAATTTTTGTTCTAATTGTTTTTTGTATTGTTTGTAGTACTTTCAGGACTGGTCATACTTCCCCAACACATATGTAGATAACGTTAGAAAGCAATGGGTCACATACTTCATTGAAGTGAGGCAAGGACTTAGATTGATATAGGATTTTTATTCTCTTATCATTGTACCTACTGTAGGGTTTAGGGTTTACATTTTATTAGTTTACATTCATGTCAATTGTATATAGTTTCATTTTCTACATTGTAATTATTTGGTAGAAATTAATGTTATATACATACCATTTATTTTCATTTATTGGTGCTGCATATGTTGGGGATATACTGTGTTGGCTGTATTCAATTGCAGGTTTGGGAAATCAATTAAATAGAGCCCACAATAAAAAAAACATCATATTTAATCACGGTTATTACAATAACCGTGGTAATAGAGCGTATTTAATCACGGTTGTTACCATAACCGTGATTATAACTAGTAATGTAAATGCATGTTTTATGACCACTTGCAATCACGGTTATGGTTGGCAACCGTGATTAAATGTGATCTATAACCACAGTTGTGAACCATGATTGAAAGCCCTCATCTATTACCACGGCTGTAACAACCATGGTTCATGAATCGTGATTAAAAGCCTATTTTAACCGTGATTAAATCCCTTTTATGCACTAGTGATACCAATTGCTTTATAAATTATTTTTTATCATTTATAAAATTTAATATATTTTATGTTTTAATCCAAACATTATAATTATAAATTAGAAAAAGTCTAACATAAAAAATATTTTACAAAAGCAATAAAACCGTGCAAGGCACGAGTTGTACTGCTAGTGTATTAAATGTATAAAGACTCTATACTACGAAAAACATAAAAGGACCATAGACTATACAAATACATATTCCTATCTACTTAGACTTATTTCACACTTCATACTTATCCTTTTTTTGGTATCAACAAGAGGAGGGACATCACAGAGACTTAGCAGCCTTGAGAGGGACAGGAAGACACTATGAGGCAAAAATAGAAATGAGATGAGAAATGGAAATAGACACTAAAAGTAAATGACTAATTTGATGACAAAAGAAGTGAGGGTGGTCAGTGACAATAGTGGAAGGGAAACAGATGAAAAGAGGGATAATGACTCTGGAAGGATCCCAAAAAGAAGGATAAGTTTGAGCAATTCTTCCAGCACGTCCCTAAAAATTACAAATGTCAATCAGAATATCTCTAGCAGAAGTGCTACAAGTATGATCACGTTCCCAGAGATAATGTGCCCCCAGACGCCCTTGGGTGTCCCCATTGGGAGAGTGGTTTGAGCAAAGAATCTTCAAAATATCATAAAGAAGTTTCTTTACAGGCCGCATATGTTAGTCAGGAGTAGAGGGTGCATAGATCTAGACTTTCTGCTTGAGCTTGTTGGTGATGACCCCGCGGTTATTGGGCATTAGACGGTTTAGATATACCAAGAGGAGGGCCCGAGGCTTGGCAAAAGCCTGAATCCATGGTTTGGTAGGGGCATTGAGATCTTGAATAAGTTGGCGAGTCTCCTATTGCAAGCGGATGTAATGTGGACATATCCAAGGAAGACCCTCACACTACATTGGAGAAAGGACTTGAAGCATATAGAGGTCCCCTCACAAGGGCAAAGACCAAACGGGCCAAAGAGAGCATCCATAAAGCCCTTTTCTCTTTTCTCTCTTCTAGTGGGCCTAAGCCCAATAAGGAACCTATGAGGATCTATATGTACTTTACTTGTCATATACTTTCTAAATAGTTTCTCTAGGCTTATAGGATAGCTTTGGGCCTTAAAAGGTCAAATGGGCCACTTTTGGGCCTTGTACTTTCCCTTTTGGGCCATGTATAGGCCATTTGTTCATCTTTTCTCTTAATGGGCCTTGGATCCGTGACCAAGCCCATCTAGCTAGTCCTTGGCCGAAATTCCTATGGCCTATATAAGGGCTTCTCCTTTTGTAATCAAGCACCATTAATTCATTTGTAAAATTTGAGAGCACTTAAGTGTTTCCTAGTGAGAGATTCTCCTCCTTCTCTCTAGAATTTGAGAGCTCTCTCAAGCTCTTATCCAAGGGGTTTCTCCCTCCCTTGGTGGTGAGTGGAGTTATCTTCCTCCTCCTTAGGAAGTGGCCTCCAACCTTTCCCTCTCCTCTTTTCCAAACCTTCCTCCATTGTCCACCTTCTCTCCTTCCATTTCCACTTTCCTTGCCTTTGTTTTTGGCGTCATCATCTTCTAGTTTTCTTAGGCTTTAGTTTCAGTTTTCCCTTGCATTCAAGAAGAAGTTCTCAAGCTTCCATTGAAGGAAGATAGAAGAAAGAGCCCTAGATCCAACCCTCTTCAAGAAAGTGCATGAAGAGCCTACATCATGTGGTATCATTGAGCCTTGGGAGGTTCTTTTCTTCTTCTCTTCCATTTTAATTTTCAGTTTTCAATTCATTTTGCTGGCTGGAATTCTGTTTCTTAGTCATTCATATGCCTTATTAATGCCAAGTTAGCATAGAAAAAAATCATAAAAAGTCTTAGTTCTTTTGAGTTTTTGTGCTAGTGTCTTTGTGATTCCAATTTTTGCATCTTGTTGTGGTCATTTTCGGTTAGCTTGTGTTAGCATTCTGTTTTAGTTTCTAAAAATCAGATTTGGCACATGTTAATTTTGGTTATTAGGTGGTTAGGATGTTGTTACATGTTAGTTACTTGTTAGTTGTTAGTTAGAGCCAATTTAGGAAGTTAGTTAAATGCCATGTGGAACCTTTTCTAGAGTTCTAGGAAGTTAATTGTTTCTCCTTTTTAGTGTGTAAACCGTGTGGATTAGGGGCAATTCAAGCATCTTGATTAGCTCCTACAAAGGTTCCATTCTAGTGTTGGGAGGTCTCACATTCAAGACACTCCAAAGTCAACTCAATTTTTAGGATTGTTAGTTTCTATTCTTAGTTTGATTCTAGGTTTAATTTTGTTGCACTATTAGGATATCTCTTTTACATTCCTATTTTCATCTTGCTTGCATCAAAAACAAAACTTGTCAAAAAAGATTTTAGTCACCTCCTATACATCAATTTAGGAGAAGGTTGCATAATTTGCCTTAAGCAAGAAGCATTAATTGAACTAGTTGAACCATTTGTGCAATTCGGTTTTGGTATTATAAAATTGGTGTTGTTATCTTGAAATCTTGAGAGGCAAAAGAAAAGAAAAGTATCAAAAGAAAAGAAAAGAAACACAAGAAAAGAAAAGTACCAAAAGAAGAAAAAGAGTGTTAAAGAGAAAGCCTCATTACAAAGTTGAATTTGAGACACCAAACTTCATCACCAAAATTTCGAAAGTACTAATACCAAATGAGAATTGTTTTCATTACTTGACTATTGCTAAGACTTGTTCATTAAGACTTCCTTGCTTATTCTTGCAACTTTAGAGTTTCTAGGCTAGGTTATACCTTAAACTTTGTTTCTTGCATTTGTTTTCTTGTTTGTCTTGTTTTGTCATTTTCAATTCCATTCCAAGTTAGCTTTCATTCTTTGAACTTTTATTTTCTTTTTAGAGTCTTGTCATTCCAAGTTAATTGTTGATCCTTCATTCTATTCCAATTGAGTAGCCATTATTTTTCTTAAGCCTTTTTAGTTTGTCATTTTTGCTTCTTTAAGTTTTGTCTTGAGTTTGTATTCTTTTGGACTTCTAAGATCACTCCATTTCGCCATTAAGTGAGGGTAGCATATTGAAACACTTGAGATTGGTGTGGAAATTGATTGAGCTTGATAATCTCTAAGAGAAGGCATACACTTGAGAGATACACTTTTGTGAGGTTTAAAGTTTTCTTTGTGATTTCCATTAACCAAATCTTGTTTGGAGTTGTTGTTTTGTCTCTTGCTAGGTAAAGTTGGAGCTTATACATCAAGAAGGACTTGTGAAGACACTTGTAAAGGAGGCAAAAGCTTTGTAACTAGTAGAACTTAGGCAAAGTTTTTCAATTCTTAGGCTTTGTGTAGTAGGATTTTGTCTTGTATTTTGGACACAACAAGGACATTGGACTTTTTGGACATTATAATTTTCCCTTTTGCTTGGTAAATTTCGAATTAGGATAGTGCATGTGCATTTGATTGTTAACTACTTTTAGTTAATTGGTTAGAGTTAGAAGTTACAACTATAATTAGTTAGTTAGTTGGTAGTTAGTTGAGTGTCTTAACTAATTAGTTAGTGGTTGGAACTAATTCTAGTTGTCATAACTAATTGTTAGTTGGGTTAACTAATACATAACTGAATTTAGTTAGGTAGTTATAGTGGTTAGACTTTGTTACAACCTCCATAACTAATTAACTACTTTTAGTTAGGGTTGTTAAGACTTAGTTAGTTAGTTGAACTAATTTTGTTAGGATAACTACTTCTTAAAACCGAATTTGGTTAGGCTTGTCTAGGGTTAGTTAATCACTAGCAACATCCTAGGACAAACATAATCAACTTAGGTTAAGGACAACCTAGGATTTCCATAAGCAACATAGGACTAACCTAGTTAAAGATAACCTAGGACATTATTTTTTCCTTAGGATAGAAACCTAGTATTGATATTTTAGGTTTGTTGAAGTGTTTTTTTCACTTGTATTGCATTCATCTTCCTCGACTAGCTTGTCTATACATACTTTTTTTTTTGTCTTACATTTATTTGTCAACATTAAAAGATGTCATCTAGTGATAGGGAAAACAAAAGCATGCTTCATAACATAATGGATAGCTTAAACACCATTAATGCTAGGCTAAACAATCTTGAGCATAATGAACCCCCTAGAACTAGGCATAGACAACGAAATCAAAGACATAACACTAGTGATAATGAGGAAGAAACAAGACAAAGAAGGCACCATGACTATAGGAGGGATGACATAGGCTTAAGAGAGGTAAAATTAGAAATTCCCCCATTCAATGGAAAAAGTGACATTGAAGCTTACTTAGAGTGGAAGATGAGGGTAGAACAAATATTCAACTCTCATCAAATAAAAGATGATAAAAAAGTTAGGATTGCAACTCTTTCTTTCCAAAATTATGCCCTAGTTTGGTGGACCCAAATTTGTAAGGAGAGAAAAAGAGACAACTTTCCCCCTATAGATGATTGGGTAGACTTAAAAGCTCTCCTTAGAAAAAGATATGTTCCTAACTATTATAGGGGTGAACTATTTAGCAAAGCTTAATAGGCTCACCCAAGGCTCCAAATGTGTAGAAGATTACTATAAAGCCTTAGAGATAGCCATGATTAGAGCCAATCTAGAAGAGGATGAGGAAACCCTAATGCATAGGTTCTTACATGGGCTTAATAGGAACATCAAAAATAGGGTGGAACTTCTTCCATATGTGGATATAGAAGAGTTACTCCACCAATGCACTAAAGTAGAAAACCAATTTAAGGAAAGAGAAGCCTATAGTGGGGATAACAATAGAGCCTATAAGTCAAAATGGGTAGAAAATAAGGGTAAGTTTGAGAGAAACCCTAGAGAGAGAGAAGTGGGCGCTTCCTCCTCTAAACCCCAAAGTGAGTTACACAAAAATGGAAAAGTCTTTCACAATCAACATGATAAGCATGAACCATCATCAAAACCACAATCCTCTAGATCTTCTTCCATAAAATGTTTTAAGTGCCTTAGAAGAGGACACATTGCTTCAGACTGTCCAATAAAAAGAACAATGATTTTAAAAACCAATGGAACCTACTCAAGTCAATCAGAGTCTAATTCTGATTCTCACTATTCAAGTGATGACTCTAGTAGTGATTCCAGTGACAGTGAGCATATTTTAGGGGATGATGGTGAGTTGTACATGATTAGAAGGTTGCTTGGTAGTCATGTAAAACTCGATGACACAACACAAAGAGAGAACATCTTTTATACAAGATGTTACATTAATGACAAATTATGTTCTCTCATTGTGGATAGTGGGAGTTGTGCAAATGTTGCAAGCCAAAGACTAGTCAAAAAGATGGGATTAGAGCTTATAGACCATCCAAGTCCCTACAAATTACAATGGTTAAATGAAAAAGGGGAAATGGTAGTCAATAAGCAAGTCCTAATCAATTTCACCATAGGCACATATAGAGATAAAGTCAAATATGATGTAGTACCTATGGAAGCAACTCATATACTTTTAGGAAGGCCTTGGCAATTTGATAGGAAGGTCCTTCATGAGGGGTTTACTAACACCCTCACATTTAAACTAGATGGTAAGAAGATAGTATTACATCCTCTAACTCCACAACAAGTAGCTAAAGACCAAATCCAAATGAAAGCTAAGAGAGAAAAAGAGTTAGGATCTTCTTCCCATGTGAGTTTAGAAAAACCAAAGAAAAACAAAAAAGACAATAAAGGGAAAGGAGTTGTTATCTATAATGACTCCCAACCAAATCTCTTTGCAAATAAATATGATGTGAAACATGCCATGTTTTCACAAAAGCATTGCTTGATCATATATCCAAAAGATATCCCTAACACTTTATTGTGTTCAATGGGCACCTCTCCTTCCCCCTTGACCAAAGGGATCCAAAATATCTTGCAAGAATTTAACGACCTCTTCCCAAAAGACATTCCAAAGGGGTTACCTCCTATTAGGGGAATTGAGCATCAAATAGACCTTATACCTGGGGCTAGTTTACCAAATAGACCTGCCTATAGATGCAACCCTAAGGAAAGTTTAGAAATAGAAAATCAAGTGAATGAACTACTTTCCAAAGGTTGGATTAGAGAAAGTTTAAGCCCTTGCGCATTACCGGTTTTACTTGTACCCAAGAAAGATGGTTCATGGAGAATGTGTACGGATTATAGAGCCATTAATAACATCACCATCAAGTATAGACATCCAATACCTAGGCTTGATGACATGTTAGATGAGCTTAGTGGATCTACAATCTTCTCCAAGATTGATCTTAAAAGTGGCTATCATCAAATTAGAATAAAAGAAGGAGATGAATGGAAAGCCGCTTTTAAAACCAAACTTGGCCTTTATGAGTGGTTAGTGATGTCTTTCGGCCTAACTAATGCACCAAGTACCTTCATGAGACTTATGAACCATGTTTTAAGGGATTTCATAGGGCATTTTGTTGTGGTATACTTTGATGACATTCTTGTGTACTCAAAGTCCATGACCTCTCATCTAATCCACCTAAGACAAGTTATGCTTGCCTTGAGAACAAACAATCTTTATGCTAACTTTGAAAAATGTTCTTTTGGCATGGATACCATTGTCTTTCTTGGTTTTGTAGTTAGTTCTAGAGGTGTTGAGGTAGATCACTCTAAGGTTAAGGCAATCCAAGATTGGCCTACACCTAAAAATATGAGTGAAGTAAGAAGTTTCCATGGTCTCGCAAGTTTCTATAGGAGATTTGTGAAATATTTTTCAACCCTAGCCTCCCCTTTAAATGAGTTAGTTAAAAAGAATGTTTCTTTTGTGTGGGGGCCTAGGCAAGAAAAAGCCTTTCAAGATCTCAAAGATAGACTCACTCATGCTCCAATTTTAAAACTTCCAAATTTTTCTAAAACCTTTGAGCTTGAGTGTGATGCATCAAATGTGGGCATAGGAGCTGTGCTTTTACAAGAAGGTCACCCCATAGCTTTCTTTAGTGAAAAACTTAATGGGGCCACTATTAACTATCCCACATATGATAAGGAATTTTATGCCTTAATTAGAGCCCTACAAACTTGGGAGCACTACTTAATCCCAAAAGAGTTTGTGATACATAGTGATCACCAATCTTTGAAATTCATCAAAGGGAAACATAAGTTAAACAAAAGGCATGCTAAGTGGGTTGAGTATTTGGAACAATTTCCTTATGTCATCAAGTATAAGAATGGCAAAACCAATACTGTGGCTGATGCTTTATCTAGGAGGCATTCTTTACTTACCTCTCTAGGAGCCAAAGTTATTGGGCTTGATGAAATTAGGTCTTTGTACCCAAATGATCTTGATTTTTCAAACATCTTTAACTCATCTTCCACTTCTACATCTCATAAAGGCTTCTACATTTTAGATGGCTATCTTTTTAAAGCCAATAGACTTTGTATTCCATGAAGTTCTTTAAGAGATCTAATACTTAGGGAGAGTCATGAGGGAGGACTCATGGGTCATTTTGGTAGAGATAAAACTTTGTCTATCTTACATGAACACTTTTATTGGCCCAAAATGAAAAAGGATGTTCAAAAACATTGCTCTAGGTGTATTGTTTGTAGAAAGGCTAAATCAAAACTTTCACCTAGTGGTTTATATACTCCCTTGCCAACACCTAGTGCACCTTGGATTGATATATCAATGGACTTTGTGTTAGGCCTGCCTAAGACCCAAAGGGGAATGGATTCTATCTTTGTGGTTGTGGATAGGTTTAGCAAGATGGCTCACTTCATCCCTTGCCATAAGGTTGATGATGCTAGTCATATTGCTAAGATCTTCTTTAAAGAGGTTGTGCGATTACATGGTGTACCCAAAACCATTGTTTCTGATAGGGACACCAAATTCCTAAGCCATTTTTGGAAAACTCTTTGGTCAAGGCTAGGAACACAACTCCTCTTTTCCACAACTTGTCATCCTCAAACGGATGGCCAAACCGAGGTAGTAAACAGGACCCTCTCACAACTTCTTAGGGTCTTAGTACACAAAAATGTAAAATCTTGGGATGAGTGTTTACCCCACATTGAGTTTGCATATAATAGGGTACAACACTCCACAACCAAGCATAGTCCATTTGAGGTTGTATATGGTTTTAACCCTCTCACACCCTTGAGGCCCAATTTATCAAAGATTTTCATGAGAAGGTTAGACACCAAATACAAACTAAAAATGAACATTATGCTCGTTGTGTAAATAAACAAAGAAAGGAGATCACCTTTGAGGTTGGAGATTGGGTATGGTTACACCTTCGAAAGGAACGCTTTCCCAATTTGCGAAAATCCAAACTCAACCCTAGAGGTGATGGGCCTTTTCAAATTCTCAAGAAAATTAATAATAATGCTTATGTATTAGATCTACCAGGAGATTATGGTGTGAGTGCTTCTTTTAATATAACTGATTTGTCTCCCTTTGATATAGATGATGAGGATGATGCCTTTGATTTGAGGACAAATCCTTTTGAAGGGGGGGAGCATAATGTGGACATATCCAAGGAAGACCCTCACACTACATTGGAGAAAGGACTTGAAGCATATAGAGGTCCCCTCACAAGGGCAAAGACCAAACGGGCCAAAGAGAGCATCCATAAAGCCCTTTTCTCTTTTCTCTCTTCTAGTGGGCCTAAGCCCAATAAGGAACCTATGAGGATCTATATGTACTTTACTTGTCATATACTTTCTAAATAGTTTCTCTAGGCTTATAGGATAGCTTTGGGCCTTAAAAGGTCAAATGGGCCACTTTTGGGCCTTGTACTTTCCCTTTTGGGCCATGTATAGGCCATTTGTTCATCTTTTCTCTTAATGGGCCTTGGATCCATGACCAAGCCCATCTAGCTAGTCCTTGGCCGAAATTCCTATGGCCTATATAAGGGCTTCTCCTTTTGTAATCAAGCACCATTAATTCATTTGCAAAATTTGAGAGCACTTAAGTGTTTCCTAGTGAGAGATTCTCCTCCTTCTCTCTAGAATTTGAGAGCTCTCTCAAGCTCTTATCCAAGGGGTTTCTCCTTCCCTTGGTGGTGAGTGGAGTTATCTTCCTCCTCCTTAGGAAGTGGCCTCCAACCTTTCCCTCTCCTCTTTTCCAAACCTTCCTCCATTGTCAACCTTCTCTCCTTCCATTTCCACTTTCCTTGCCTTTGTTTTTGGCGTCATCATCTTCTAGTTTTCTTAGGCTTTAGTTTCGGTTTTCCCTTGCATTCAAGAAGAAGTTCTCAAGCTCCCATTGAAGGAAGATAGAAGAAAGAGCCCTAGATCCAACCCTCTTCAAGAAAGTGCATGAAGAGCCTACATCAGGATGGCTTGGGAAGCGACATAGGAGGCATATGAGAAAAGGTGAGGGTTGGATAAGAGGTCTTTAGGAGGGATGATATAGTGGATATGAGACCATGGGAAAATTTGGACTCTACTTCCAGGGAAAAAGGTTTGTTTTGAAGGTAGGGAGTTCATCAGGGGCATGAAAGGGGAAAGGACGGCCAGGGAGTTGGGGGATTATGGTACAGGTTTTTCATATGGCTAGGGGTACAGTAGGGGGTTGGTAAAATTTGGTATATGGAGAATATGTGATTTCAGGTATAAGAGGTCTGGGCATAAAGGATATGGATACAGAAGATTTAAATGCAAGTTTAGATGGGGGTGCATACTTTTTTGGTTTGGGTTTGAGTGCAGAAGGCTTAGGTAGAGAAGGTTGAGTGACATAAGGTTTAGTTACAGAATTTGGTAAGGGAGTAGAAGGTTTTGGTTGAGATACCTTAGGTGGAGGGACAGATGAGAGATCTATGGTAGGGGTAGAGGATAGGGTTTAAACAAAAGTTGTAGATGACTTCTTCTTCTTCTTCTTCATAGAGAGCTTATGTGCCTTAGCCAGATCTTCAGACTTTCTTTTTATAGCACCTGCTTCAGCTTTAAACTTATGTATTTAGCATTATTTAACCTTGTTTTAGAAGAAATATGAGATGTAATTATCAATTCAATGAGTATTTAAAAGATAATTATCAATTGAACAAAATAAATACTTTTTTATTATTTTAGCAATTATATGCCTAATTAAGCATAAATAAATAGCATATTAAGAAAAAGTAGTTATTGACTTTTCCTTGACCTAAGCGTGCTAAAGGATGCCCTGAGCGTGCCTATGGTGGGCTGTATTTTGGTTTTACAGGATTCCAGAAAGTCAGCATGCCCACGCTGCTTACTGAGCGTGCCAGCGTTGAAGTATAGGTGAATTCAAGACTAAAACAGGAAGTCAGCATGTCTATACCGACAATGAGCGTACTTAAGGCCTTAGAAAGGATTCAAAGAGTTCAACGCATACACGCTCAGAGGTTACGTTGAATAAATCCATGACAGGGTCCAAGGCAGAAGGTCAGTATGTCTACGCGCAAGCAATAATTCAAGCTAAATTTCTAGGTAGAAAACTAGCGTACTAACGCTGGTTTCCAATGTATTCACGCACAGTCGAAAGTCAAGTTATAATCTCCAGGTAGAGAGCTAGCGTACTAACGTTGGTTTCCACTGTGGCTACACATGATTACGAGGGAGAAACTAAAGCATTTGAAATTCTATTGTATGTTAGTTATGTTAAGTTATCAAAATTGCTTGTAAGCCTCTTTGGGGCAAGTTTATAATTATTTGAGTTAGTTAGTTAGTTGAAACCCAAGGCTATATATATGTTTAGCACTTTGTAATTAACACATAGAGATTATTAATCAGATTCATTTCTCAGATTTCATTCTCTCTCTACACTTTCATTTTCTCAAATTCTCTCCCTTCTCTCTATGGCTTCCACTTCTACAAACACTTCTACACTTCCCATGGATTGCTAAACCCCTTAGGGTTGGGGTTGCTGAAGCTTCAATCAATTCCTAACTCTGCTTTGAGTTAGATTTCAGTTGAATGCATGTGAAAAACAAGCAAGGAAGTTGAAATTCATTGCTAGATTGAAGAATCCAGAGTAATCTCAAGTTCTACTCTAGATAGAAATCATGGCTTAGGACTCAGGTAACTCTTTGCCTCCTAGTTAATTCAGGCCTACATTCTAGGTGAATAATTAGGGTTCAACTCTTAATTTCACAATGGGTTCCTCTGTAGTTGAATACCTAAGGAATTAGGGCTTAAATGCAAGGAATTAGTGTTAATCACCTAAGGGATTAGGGGTTAATCATCTATGAAACCTATCACATACGTTGCTACTCGAATTAAACTTCAATTACATGATTTAGGATGAAATTGAATGCTGAGGTGATCCTAACCTGTCTTCATTCTTTGTGTTACAACTTCAACTTTGTGCATGTTATTGGAAAATACAAAAATATCAATTTCAACAAAAGCAAAAATACTATGAATTCTTTCTTAAATTGGTTTGGTTCAGCTAGTATTAGTCCTTGATTGTGGTAATTGCCACAATCCCTGTGGGAAGATAAAAATACTTAATTTTAACGACTGGTATGCTTGCCATAAATTCCATCACCTCGATGAGAATGCACACTGTTTTCTTCGCCTTAGCTTTTTCAGCTTCCCACGCAGCCCTATCAGACTTGTACATATCGTAATTGAGATTGTATAAGTCCACCCAGTCATACTTGGTCCATTTTTTGACAACCACATCAGGAAATTTCTTGCAGTAGTAGTGAATGAAGTTAACATATTGCTTCTTTGATGGAATCGTGACATAATCCTTTAAAGAAGTGAAGTATAGATCATAAGAGCTCTTGGATGAGGGGTTTTAGGAAGCAGATTAGGGTTCAACAGTAGTAGTAGCCTGAGTTTCAGAAGAAGGTTGTTCAGACTTCTTCTTTCTTAAGACTTGCCCAATGGGTAATTCATCATTCGAGGTAGAAGATGGATGAGTGAGGTGAGCAGGAATGGATCTAGACTTTAAGCAAGGATAGATCTGGACTTCTTAGCAGGAGTCTTGTTAGCCATTACATAAATTTTTGTAACCTTAGACTTCTTGGCCTTAGGTGGTTCCACTTCAGGTTCAAACTTGACTTTCCTCTTCAAAGGAGATTTCTGTACTTGAGCAGCTGTGGATGTAGGATGATCCAGTAGAGGAGAAAAGGATGGCAACTTGGTTATCAATGAACTGTAGGTCATCCAATCAGTTATAGACTCAAAGGGCACATTCTCAAGTTTAAAGATCTTCATGAGAACAACTAGTAAGGCATTTTCTTCTATTTTTTCACAACAGAAGTCATCATGTAGGTCAAGAGAATGTTGGCTAGATTTACTTGTTCCTTTATCATCATATGGTACATACAGAATTGGCCAACTTAGATACAATATCCTTTGTAGACTTGCGAGGATAGAACACCTGATGCATCAGGAGATGAAGCATCTTAGCATTAGGTAGCAGACTTATAAAGGTGGTTTTGTCTAGATGAGATTTCCCACACAAAGCATTAATGGTGAAGCTAGAGACCTCAATGAACTAAAAATCTTTAGAAAAGACAGTTCCTCCAAGGTTGCATTGAAGAACAGTCACCAACAAGTCTTTAGAGATTTCAATCTGCTTACCACGCAGAGTGCCAACCAAAATGTACTTTGATTTATCCACAGAAACAATTATCCAGAACTCAAGGGCCATTGATGGAGAAAATGGTTCTTGGTTCTAGCAAAAAATGCTTCATAGAGAGTAAGATTTCAGTCGTTATAATAGAGAAGAGGAAAAGTTTGAAAGGAAAAGGGGTTTTAGGGCCAAAAGAACTCGAAGAAGCAGAGAAAGAAAGTTGTAGAGAAGTTTTAGAGAAGTGAAAGGTTTTTGCAAAGGTTGAAATGACAAATAAGGGCAGTTATTTAAAGGCAACGTGGCTTAATGGAGGGGAAATAGTTATATTCCAAGCAATAACTAAATGCCAGGTGTTATGAAAAAGAAAGAAATGAATAAATAAATGATAAAACAGACTACGTCTCTCAACATAGAAGTGAATAAGTGAAATTACTCTAAGTTAGAAAACATGTAGACTATAGTTATACAGACACTTCAAGTACATGATATTTCACAAATTCAGATTATATTCGATAAAAGTAAACCTGGCTTCTTTAAAGGTTTAGTGAAGATATCAACCCATTCATGGTCTATATCCACATACTACAGATCCAGAGTACCTTTTTGAACATAATCGTGAATGAAGTGATACTTGACTTCAATGTGTTTTGACTTTGAATGGTGAATGAGATTTTTTGATAGATTGATAGCACTGGTGTTGTCACAGAACATGGGAATATCTTCTTCCTAAATTGAATAGTCCTTTAGTTGCTATTTTATCCACAGATGTTGTGACACCCTCAATTAACTATGACTAATTCCCATACTAGAATGTCCTACTTAATTAAGGAGTCACTAATTATTTAAGAAAAATAGGAGTTTTTTTTATTGGTGATCCTCACATGCAGTTCAAATAGAAATCATAACATAGATCGATTCTTTGTCAGAACAGTGTACTCAAAAGATACGAGGCTCGTAGGCTCCTAACAATAGTTACTACAAAATAACATAACATTAAATAAATGTCGGGACCTACAATGGTCTTGACACTAACGGTGAATATAAACAGTCGACGCCCATGGTCCACGTCCTCTACTACAGGTAATCCAGGTCCTGCTCGCATTTGTCTCGACCTTCGACTGATGACCGTAACAAGAGAAAATAGACACACAACATAGAAAGGGGTGGGTAAAAGTTCTCAACCCATAATATCCATATGCAAGGGCAACTTTAGATATTTAGCAAACATATAAGTATAAAGCAACAAGAAAAGCTGTACACAACATACCTTAGAATACTCATGCACTACTTTTGTCATACACAAGGAAAAAGGAACACCAACAGTGTTAATCAAACATTTATGGCATGTTATGCAGGTGTTAGGTTCAATGTTACTTAATTTTAATACTAATATGCAATGAGGCCAACCTTCCACCGATCAATCTCATATCTCAATAATCATGTGCACAACCATCCCACCTTATCCTTCTTACCCAACTAGAGTGACCAAAGCTCTCCTCGTCCTAGTTTTCATAAATGGGTAAGGACTCGCAGTCTTATCATCACAATGGCCAATCACACATCTCATCAAAATGGGAACTCAACGGCCATAGTAAACTCCCGCCTCTCATCGAAGTATATCAAATTTTGCCACGGGTTGTCCGACTCAGGCGTGAATCCGAGCCATTGGAGGTCCGCCTCCGGTATACTCCCTAGACTACCCTCGGGTGTTGAGGCGTGACTGTTTCTTTAGTGTACCCATCACTGTAGGCTCTAGGGGATTATTCCTACATCCCTCCTTAACTCCAAATGCAATATACCATGAGCTTATTTTATCATTAGGGTGCCCGAGTACTAGACGAAACCTTACCCGCTCGGCGTATTTGTCCTTAAAGCATGTAAACTATTTATAGTAAAAACCTTTTCGTGTAGTAGGCATCAGGGACCAAGGTCTAAATACTACCCAAATCATTTTTCTTAGAAGCATCGAGGTCGTTTCCTAAGCAAGTCTTATAAGAAAATCTTCTAGAATTAAAATATCCAATTTATTTTTCAAATCTATAAAGATATCTAAGTATAATTTGTTTATTAATATTTCAGGGAACGAAATTCTCTAACTTATTTTGGTTCTTTATTCAAAAGTATGAACTAAAAATTAGATATCATTTTTAAGAGAAAAAATAAGGACAAAATATTTTTCTTATGATTTTTCAATTCTTTACTAATGTCGTTTCGTCGTATTGACTTATGACGAACGAATTAAATTAGTTTCGACTTTAAAAAATTTTCATAAGTCCTTAAGTAAAACATTTCATCATTATAAAATATTTCTCCTAATCCTACATTGAAAATAAAAGAAATCCTCTTTTTCTAAATTAAGGATACTAAGTGATTAGTTTTCGTTGTTCATCAAAACTTTGTTTTTCTCGTATTTTATCTAGAAAATTCCGAATTGAGTGCAAAGCCAAAAGTGTTTAACTTTTAAAATACTAACTAAATATAGTAATTTTAAATACTACTTCTACCCAGAAACAGCCTCTACATGAAAAGGTAGCAAAGTCCCAAAGTTTGTCGTTTTAACGTTCATAAAAATACGTTTAAGGACAAATCGCACGTTGGAATTTCTCTGAACCAATTTTGCTCATTTGGGTATTTTTCTTATTCTCAACATTCACTTCTCATATCATAAAATAACCTCCAAAACATTTTTGCCAAACTTCTTCATTTACCCATGAAAACACATTTTACATTGTTTTTAACTCGCCGTTCGCGTCTAAACTCGTGTTCTATTGAATTTTCTTTATTAGTTATCACATCCACAAAATTTTTGTAAGTAAAGAGAACACTAAATCATCAAAAGTACAGCAGCTCAAACATCTCATCATTTTTCAAACGAAAATGAGCTTCAAACGTTTATAAAATCATTTTTTCAAATTTCTAGTATATCACATATTTACCATAAATATAAGCCATTTATTTTATTTATTTAATAAAATTCCATAATTAAAGATATATCCTAAAATTCATTTTTATCACATAAAATCCAAAGATTAAATCATGCAAACAAATCCCAAGTGCTAAGTCATTTTTAAGCGCGATTTTACGTTAGGATCTATTAATGTTAACTCTTTTAACTAAGAACATTATTTTTCCAGCAGCAACAATTAATTATTTTAAGCATCAAACTCATTTTAAAACACATTAGGTCCTCCAAAAATATGCTAATATCACAAGCCATCACTTAAACCAAGGAAACATAATATTTTGACAATTAATATAACATGCAAGCACTTCAAATTAATTTCTACAGCAACACAATTAATATCGTTAGTAACCTTGAAATTTTAATCTTCATAAAATCAAGAATCAAACTTAATCATGGTGCAGCCAAGGTATCACCCAAAGATCACAACTTTTCTAAAAGAATTTTCAAGATTCAAACTATAGAATAAGGATCTTTAAGGGGGTAACAAGGTATAAATGTCATGCATGTGTAAAATAATGGATTTAAACAAGTCAATACTCCCCCCTTACCTCAAGAATTTTGGCCTCAAGAAAACACCAAGTGCTTTAAGTCTTGCTCTTAGATCACCATTTATTGTTTCACCAAGGAGAAGAAAAATGGATGCTTGGTGGATGGTGGTTGACAAGAAATTGATGGTGAGATGGAGAGGGAAAATTTTGCTGTTTGAAGAAAATTCAAGAAGAAAGTAAGGTGGTATCTTATTTATGAAAGCTAGAAAGAATGGTAGGCGGGTTGGGTTTGGAAATAGTGGATGGATGATGGTGTTTAGTATGAATGGAAAAGGAGAAATAAAGAAGAAGGTTGCTGGGAAATATTTTTCTAATATAGAAAAATGAAGAAGCAAAGAAAGCAAGTGGTGTTTTTGGTGAAAGATAAAAATTGCATGGATTTTCCCTTGGTGGCTAAAGGATTCACGACCAAGAGAGTGCAAGGAGAGGTGTCACATTGCTTCCATGTAATTTCTAGGTGTCTCATGCAGCTCTTAGAGTGGTGGAGAAGAAGTTTGCATGGTCATGGCAAGTGGCAAGGTGGTGGTGCAATGTGATTGGTTAATTTTCATGTAAAGCTAATGTGTCAAGCAACAGGGGTAGTGACTTTTTCATGGTTTTAAGGGATGTTGTGGTCCAAATTTGGAAAAAGCCCAAACATAAAATTTAGATCTTTTTATTATCTTTAATTTTCTATATGAAACAAAAATTTTCATCAAGAAATGAGTGAGTTAAGGCCTATTTACGAAAATAGTGTAACGTTGTAACGGTATTGATGCTTCTTGCAAAGATTAATTTTTTAGGCAAAATCAATGGAGAATTTTGCTTTGTTCCCTTTATTAAACTTGTAGGAAATTAATTTTAGAAAAATTTTGTGAAAGATCCATTTGATTTCATGGTCATACAAATGAGAAACGCGAAAAATACTAAACATAGTGCAAGCTGCCACTAGAAAAACGTGAATCAGTGTGGTATTTTCAATTCTAGGATTTGTGGGGCAAGAATTGGCCTTCATGGTCAACATAAAAGTTGTATATAAATTTGATACAAAGATTTTGGGACAAGAATGACTCAAATCCAATAACCAGAGAGGGAGTTACACTCAAAATACGTACAGGTGCGCAGTTTGGTCTATACAGTTAACTTGAAAATAGAGTTTTTGGGCTTAGGTGGCCGGAAACGGGCATTGAGCCCTTCATGAAAATCATTAAACAATGTACCAAGGACGTTCTGGGATAAAGATAACTGACTCAGGTACTCTGAATGATTTCTTGGCCAGTGTAACATCCAGATTTTAAATTAAGTACCGGGTGGAATAAAGCCATTAAAATAATAATTTCAGAAGTAGGAAATTGTTTAACTAATTACCATTAACTTAATTAATCAAATGAGTGCTAATTTAAGTAGGATTAGCCGTTAGTGGTTGCTGATGGGATTGGGTGACGTGAGCAGACTGCTGCTTTACGTTTCCCCTACCCCACCTTTCCATTCCTTGTGCATGCATATATGTAGTGGTCGATGGTCCCTTGCCATTCATTCTTCAGAATTCCCTCTTCGATTTCTCTCCTCTCCCTTCTTCCCTTTCTCTTTCTCTCTTCTTCTTCTTCTTCTTCTTCTTCTTCCCTGAACGAGTAGAAGTATCGAGCGAAGCAGCTAGCAGAAGGACCAACGCCCAGGCTGAGGAGTCTCTTGGAGTCTCGTAGTTGGTAGGGGGAGTACCTTATATGTTAAATGCATGGGTTATGGACGGGTTCCAGGTGTTGATAATTGTTGTACTGTATTCTGTTGTATGATATACTTGCATGTGGAGTGCGCAATACTGGGTGCATGATGAGTGAGGGTGAACGTTGCATGTTTAGTATCGTCCTTGAGATGCATGCCGATAGCTTGGAAAATGTCGAATGATTGCATGGAAAGGGAATGCTGAGTGATTGATGATGATAACCGTGTGGGTTATGTGACCTGTGAGTCGATATAAATATAAGATGTTGATTGCATGTGATTAAGTGTTGGTGTAGTGGATCTGATAATATTCATACTGATGCATGCGTTGTTTGAATCCTGATGCTACTGAATACCGATTGCATGTTATGCTTGTGTTGATTTGAATACTTTATTGAAACTGATATTGGTTGACACCGATCGCATGGGACGCGTGTGTTACTGTATTTATCTACTTGAGCTACGTTTCTGTTCGTATGGAAGTATGTGTGTTAGGTTAACATGTTGAATTCCAAATGCGTATTACTGATTGTATATGAAGTGTATGTGTGGCTGAGTGAAAAATTATACGTATGAAGGCTGTGTTGTGTGATGGATCCGCGTGTGGCGCATGGGATGCGTTGTGTTGGGAGCACGTAATGTGGGACACTACCATCGGTTTACTGAAAAGCGTGGGACACTGTGAAATCCTTGAGTGGGACTCAAGGTAACCTCCGAGTGGGACTCGGGCTGCCCGTGAGCACCTCCGTTGACGCTGAGAGCGTTGGTGTCACCTATGGGCAAACAGTTGGGTACCTGTAAAATGGCCAAGCAGCTGGGAGCTGAATGGATAGCTGAGAGCTATGTATAAAAAGGCTGGGAGCCTACGTTGCAACGTCAAAACTGATTACACATGAATGCGGAACTGAGTGAAATACCCTGTGTATATTGATTACCGATGCTGTTTGAAATGAATTATGCATGTGACGATGTTAATGAGATGATGAATATATATAACCAAGCAAACTGTTTTGTGTATACATGTTGTTGATGCTGATTGAGATATGTTCTATGAATGCATGTTAATATTATTAAAAGTTGTGTATGTAAAGCCGAGTGGGAATTGTTGAATCCTGGCTGAGAAATGTTCAACAGGTGCATTCTGATTCGTAGGTATTATTATGTCATTGATTGTCGTATGTTAATGTTATCAAATTGATACGTGCATAAGGCCAAGTGATAACTGGTGGATTTCGATCGGTAAGAGTTTGACGTGTGTCCTGGTTGATTGGTACTGCTTTGACTTTGATCATTGCCATGCATGACTGTATATATATACATATATAGCTGTATAATTGTGGACAACCTGAATCAGTATCTATCACTTAATATTTAAGATACTCACCCCCCTACTGTGGCAATCTTTCAGTGAACATCTCTCGCAATGAGGAGTGAATGAGGAGCTGAATACCGAATAGAGTGCTGATGCACTATGGAGGCGGATGTTATGAATATTCTGTTTATGTGTTTTGTTAAGCCTTGGCCGGCTCATGTTAAGCCTTAGTTCCTTTTATTACAACCTAAACCCTTTGGAGTAGAGGACATGATGTGGTGCCTGTAATTAATTATAATTGTTATGATGCATGAAACCCTATATTGTGCATGAGAATCCGAGTAACCTACGCATACGTATTTGTTATGGGTGAGAGGTTAGTGTGACTATAAGTCGAAATGGAGTTGAGTGATGGCGTGGGAAGGGAGTTAGTGACTCCATCCGAGTGAAAGGGAGACTAGGTAATCCCGAGTGAATGAGGCAGTGTGATGCCAAGTGAGGGTTTATCAACCATAGAATGACACCTGAGACTCTAAGTGGATCCATTACAATAAATTACTAAATAGCTGGGAAAAATCCGAGTGAGTCCCGACTTAGAGGGAAAATCAGAGTAGGAAAGATTTGGGTACCGTGCGAGAATCGATCCTGATACCCTTAGCGTAATAACTGTTAAGGTTTCCCGAGTGAAGAGTGACTAAGTATTCCGAGTGAGAAGTCTTCATAAATTCCGAGTAAGCGGCTCGGGGAATCATTTACGGGTTACGAATATACATAAATGTAACCAATCAAGGGGAAATGGGGAGTGTGATATACTGTCTGGAAGGAACTGGGGTGCATTAGGGTCAATCCGAGCGAATTAAGAGATGGACCCTCCTGAGTGAACCATATACTAAAACCCGAGCGGGAAAGATACCGAGTGGAACAATAGGATACCGAGTGTAGTTACGCTTAGGCGTTTCTTCCCTTCGCTGCACGAGAGTCCCTTTTCCCTTGTTCTCTTCCTCCCTCTTCTCCTCGATGGGTCGGATTTGTTACTCTGAGTAGGCTATGTACGGTTTATTAACTTTAAAATTTGGAAAATTCCCCCTGTTGATTTTATTTATTTAATTAAAAAGTAGGGTGTTACATTTTGGTATCAGAGCAGACCGAAAGGTCCAAGGCCAAGGTATGCTTACCGAGTGTAAGCGGTTGTGTGCATTGTGACCGAGTGGTCATCATTATTGTGGCAATTGTTGAACCTGATTGATATTGTAATATTGATTTACGGATAGGAGGTTGTTTTCCTCCTGGTCCGACTGATTGTATAACATATAGAAATAGCATAATGAGCTAAAGTTACTGAATGTTAGACTGAGTTTCGATCGGAAGAATGTAACCTTGTAAACTTATCCTTGAAGGGGTGTGAATTTCAGGATAGGTCATGACGAATTGTCAAAGTATGGAGGCTATAGCCACAGCATTCCAACGCTTTATGGACGTGTTTGAGAGGCAGGGCCAACCTCGAGCAGAGGATGGCCAAGTGCTGGATCGCTTCCTGAAGAGGAGGCCGAGTGAATTTCAGGGAGGACGTAACCCCGAGGTAGCTTATAAATGGACTCAGGAATTAGAAAGGATTTTCGGGGGCCTTCATTGCACCGAAGCCCAGAAGGTAGAATGCGCAGTGTATATGCTACGAGACGAGGCAGAGAATTGGTGGAAGATAGCTAGAAGCCGATTTCCTGACGATGATACTCAGCTGACCTAGAATGACTTCAAGACATGCTTCTTAGAGAAGTACTTCCCCGACACAGTAAGGAGTCGGAAGGAGTTGGAGTTTATGGAGTTGAAACAGGGTTCCATGACTGTGGAAGAGTATGCGACTAGATTCGAAGAATTGTGTCTATTCTACCCACCTTTCCAACAACCCGGGACGGAGAGCTCCAAATGCCTCAAATTCGAGAATGGATTGAGGTCAGATATTAAGAGAGCCTGCAGATATCAAGAGATCAGGAGTTTTCCTGCATTGGTGAATAAGTGTAGAATATTCGAAGAAGATGACAAGGCCCACTCGGGCCAGAGCAGCAGAGCAAACCCTTACTTGAGGCCCCAGCAATCCCGCTTCAAGAGGCCAAACAACGCTGGTATGAACAGACCTTTTCCTAGATTTGAAGGTCGGAACCAACCAGAAAGACGACCAGTTATGGGGAACAGAAAATGTTTCAAGTGTGGAGGAAATCATTATGCTCGAGATTGCTGCAATAAGGGTGAGATGGTGTGCTTCCATTGTAATAAGAGGGGACACATTCGCCCTGACTGTCCCCAACTCCGTCAAGCAAATACAAATATGCGTCAGGGAGGTTTCCAAGAGAGGAACCGTGGACTCGATGGTCAAAGACCGGGGGGCGGAGGCAACAGGGCTAGAGCAAATATGATGGTTGCCCCAAACAACCGGAGGAGGAACACCGACCAACCTGCTGCTGGAAGAGTCTACGCCATCAGTGCTGAGGAAGTTGCGCAGGCGAACGACTTAGTGCAAAGTAAGTGTCTACTCGGTAAATATACACTTAGTGTAATTTTTGATTCTGGAGCCACCCACTGCTTCGTGGCTGACGAGTGTGTGAGACGATTGCGATTACCGACTGTAGAGATGGATCGGATTTTGGAAGTAGCCAACCCGACTGGCCCTAAGGTGTTGACATCCACGATATGTAAGGACGTAACGTTTGTGTTGGACGATCGGAGTTTTACCTTCGATCTTATGTGCGTGCCTCTGAAGGCCCTTGATATCGTGCTCGGCATGGATTGGCTTTCAGCCAACAAGGTGTTAGTGGATTGTAGAAATCGAAGGATAATCTTCCCGAGGCAGCACAATGAGGACTACACGGCACAAGGTATAGCTCAAGTGTTTATGATGCTTTGTTTAACCGAGGGTGAGAGTAAAGCCCGAGTAAACGAAATTTCGACTGTCCGTGAATTCCCAAAGGTGTTTCCCGAGGATGTACCGAGTGTCCCTCCCAATAGAGAAGTCGAATTCTCTATAGACTTAATCCCTGGAGCCGAGCCAGTCTCCAGTGCACCGTATAGAATGTTCCCGACGGAATTGGCCGAGTTGAAGAAGCAGGTGGATGAGTTACTCGGAAAATAATTCATTAGGCCAAGTGTGTCACCATGGGGCGCACCTGTACTGCTTGTTAAGAAGAAGGATGGCAGCATGAGACTATGTATAGATTACCGACAGCTAAACAAACTCATAATTAAGAACCGATACCCGTTGCCCAGAATTGACGACTTAATAGACCAACTACGTGGAGCCTCAGTCTTCTCAAAAATCGACCTACGATCGGGATATCACCAAATCCGGGTGAAAGACTCGGATATTCCTAAGACTGCCTTTAGGACTCGGTATGGTCACTACGAGTATGTAGTGATGCCGTTCGGTGTGACAAACACCCCTGCTGTCTTCATGAATTACATGAACAACATTTTCCACCCATACCTAGACCGATTTGTTGTTGTTTTCATTGATGACATCCTAGTCTATTCCAAGACCCCTGAGGAGCATGGAGAACACCTCC
This sequence comes from Clitoria ternatea, assembly GCA_037962975.1. Lineage (NCBI taxonomy): Eukaryota > Viridiplantae > Streptophyta > Magnoliopsida > Fabales > Fabaceae > Clitoria > Clitoria ternatea. The sequence continues at coordinate 170,364,819 of CM075671.1, forward strand.
GAGTAGTACTTCAAGTACTGAAGGAGAAGCAGTTGTTTGCAAAACTTTCAAAGTGCAATTTCTGGATGGATGAGATCCACTTCCTCGGACATGTGATTTCCGAAGAAGGTGTCTCGGTGGACCCTTCGAAAGTGGCATCTATAATGGCATGGGAGAGACCCAAGTCAGTGTTGGAGATAAGGAGCTTTATAGGCCTGGCTGGTTATTATAGAAGATTCATTGAAGGTTTTTCTAAGTTGGCTTTGCCCCTGACTAAATTAACTCGGAAAAACATTCCCTTCATATGGAGTTCCGAGTGCGATAGCAGTTTCCGAGAGCTAAAGGACAAGTTGACGACTGCTCCAGTGTTGGCATTACCTAACTTGCAAGAAAGCTTCGTGGTTTATTATGACACCTCAGGACTCGTATTGGGATGTGTGTTAATGCAGAAGGACCGAGTGATAGCTTACGCCTCTCGGCAATTGAGGCCTCACGAACAGCATTACCCGACCCACGACTTGGAGCTGGCAGCCGTAGTCTTCGCATTGAAGATATGGAGGCATTATTTGTTCAGAGCCAGATTTGAAGTATACAGTGATCACAAGAGCCTCAAATACCTATTCAACCAAAGAGAGCTGAACATGAGGCAGAGGAGATGGATGGAATTTTTAAAGGATTATGATTTCGAGCTAAAGTACCACCCGGGTAAGGCAAACGTTGTTGCCGATGCGTTGAGTCAGAAATCCCTTCATATAGCAGTAATGATGGTAAAGGAAGTGGAGTTGTTGGAACAGTTCCGAGACATGAACCTACATGTTGACATCCCATCCTCTCGGAAAATAACGATCGGTACGCTGAGAATCGCCAATGAATTCCTGAAATCCGTGTACGAGCAGCAGCAATCGGATTCCTACTTGGCTGAAATGATGGAGACGCAGGCCAAGGGTAAGGATTTGTCCTTGACTGAGGGACCGGATGGAATTTTTCGAGTAAGAAACAAGATATACGTGCCGGGTGGAGGAGAATTGAGAAGAATGGTGCTTGATGAAGCCCACAAGAGCCTACTCAGTATCCACCCGGGTACCACAAAGATGTACCACGATCTAAGGGCACAATTCTTGTGTCCCGGATTAAAGAGGGATGTGGCGGAATATGTGGCTCGATGTATCACCTGTCAAAGGTCGAAAGTTGAGCACCAGAAGCCGTATGGTGCATTACAACCCTTGGAGATTCCCGTGTGGAAATGGGACTCAATTGCTATGGACTTTGTCATGGGATTGCCCAAAAACCAAGCGGGCCATGATGTGATTTGGGTCATTGTGGACCGACTGACGAAGAGTGCACACTTCCTACCTGTGAACATGAAGTACCCGTTGCATAAGTTGGCTCGGATTTATATTCACGAGATTGTCCGACTGCATGGTATACTGACTTCTATCGTATCGGATAGGGACCCTAGGTTCACGTCCCAGTTTTGGACCAGCTTGCACCAAGAATTGGGTACGAAGCTTTGGCTAAGTTCCGCTTACCACCCCCAATCAGATGGACAATCCGAGCGAACGATTCAAAGCCTGGAGGACTTGCTAAGGGCGTGTGTTGGAGCACGGTGGGAATTGGGAGCAGTACCTTCCGCTGATCGAGTTTACATACAACAATAGCCACCACAACAGTATCGGTATGGCACCCTACGAAGCACTTTATGGTCGAAGATGCCGAACCCCACTCTGCTGGTCGGAAACGGGTGAGAGTCTGCTATTGGGGCCAGAAATTGTAAAGCAAACATCAGAGCAAATCCGAGTGATAAGGGAAAGGATGAAGGCGTCCCAGGATAGGCAGAAGAGCTACCATGACAAATGGACCAAACCACTAGAGTTTTTAGTCAGAGATAGAGTGTTTTTGAAGACTTCACCGAGTAAAGGAGTCGGGCGAGCCTTGAAAGAGGGGAAGTTGAGCCCCCGATACATTGGGCCTTATGAGGTGTTGGGACGAGTCGGCTCCATGGCATACCGAATAGCGTTACCGACTCACTTATCCCGATTGCATAATGTGTTTCATGTATCCCAACTAAAGAAGTACTTACCTGATTCTACCCACATAATGCCTGACGATGAAGTGGAAATCAGGGAAGACCTAACCACTGTAGCTGTACCGACTAGAATCGTGGACCGATCGGTAAAGCGTTTAAGGAGTAAGGACGTGCAACTGGTTGAAGTCGAGTAGCAACAAAACGGGTATGTCTCTTATACCTGGGAATGTGAGGATTCAATGCGGCAGTAGTACCCCGAGTTATTTACCAAGGTGAGTCACCGAGAGAATTTCGAGGACGAAATTCTTTTGAGAGGGGGAGAACTGTAACATCCCGATTTTAAATGAAGTACCGGGTGGAATAAAGCCATTAAAATAATAATTTCAGAAGTAGGAAATTGTTTAACTAATTACTATTAACTTAATTAATCAAATGAGTGCTGATTTAAGTAGGATTAGCCGTTAGTGGTTGCTGACGGGACTGGGTGACGTGAGCAGACTGCTGCTTCACGTTTCCCCTACCCCACCTTTCTATTCCTTGTGCATGCATATATGTAGTGGTCGATGGTCCCTTGCCATTCATTCTTCAGAATTCCCTCTTCGATTTCTCTCCTCTCCCTTCTTCCTTTTCTCTTTCTCTCTTCTTCTTCTTCTTCTTCTTCTTCTTCTTCCCTGAACGAGTGGAAGTATCGAGTGAAGCAGCTAGGAGAAGGACCAACGCCCAGGCTGAGGAGTCTCTCAGAGTCTCGTAGTTGGTAGGGGGAGTACCTTATATGTTAAATTCATGGGTTATGGACGGGTTCCGGGTGTTGATAATTATTGTACTGTATTCTGTTGTATGATATACTTGCATGTGGAGTGCGCAATACTGGGTGCATGATGAGTGAGGGTGAACGTTGCATGTTTAGTATCGTCCTTGAGATGCATGCCGATAGCTTGGAAAATGTCGAATGATTGCATGGAAAAGGAGTGCTGAGTGATTAATGATGATAACCGTATGGGTTATATGACCTGTGAGTCGATATAAATATAAGATGTTGATTGCATGTGATTAAGTGTTGTGTAGTGGATCTGATAATATTCATACTGATGCATGCATTGCTTAAATCCTGATGCTGCTGAATACCGATTGCATGTTATGCTTGTGTTGATTGGAATACTTTATTGAAACTCATATTGGTTGACACCGATCGTATGGGACGCGTGCGTTACTGTATTCATCTACTTGAGCTATGTTTTTGTTCGCATGGAAGTATGTGTGTTAGGTTAACATGTTGAATTCCAAATGTGTATTACTGACTGTATATGAAGTGTGTGTGTGGCTGAGTGAAAAATTGTAGTATGAAGGCTGTGTTGTGTGATGGATCCGCGTGTGGCGCATGGGATGCGTTGTGCTGGGAGCACGTAGTGTGGGACACTACCATCGGTTTACTGAAAAGCGTGGGACGCTGTGAAATCCTTGAGTGGGACTCAAGGTAACCTTTGGGTGGGACTCGGGTTGCCTGTGAGCACCTCTATTGACGCTGAGAGCGTTGGTGTCACCTTTGGGCAAATGGTTGGGTACTTGTAAAATGGCCAAGCAGCTGGGAGCTGAATGGATAGCTGAGAGCTATGTATAAAAAGGCTGGGAGCCTACGTTGCAACGTCAAAACCGATTACACATGAATACGGAACCGAGTGAAATACCCTGTGTATATTGATTACCAATGCTGTTTGAAATGAATTATGCAAGTGACGATGTTAATGAGATGATGAATATATATAACCGAGCAAACTGTTTTGTGTATACATGCTGTTGATGCTGATTGAGATATGTTCTATGAATGCATGTTAATATTATTAAAAGTTGTGTATGTATAGCCGAGTGGGAGTTGTTGAATCCTGGCTGAGAAATGTTCAACAGGTGCATTCTGATTCGTAGGTATTATTATGTCATTGATTGTCGTATGTTAATGTTATCAAATTGATACGTGCATATGGCCGAGTGATAACTGGTGGATTCCGATCGGTAAGAGTTTGACGTGTGTCCTGGTTGATTGGTACTGCTTTGACTTTGATCATTACCATGCATGACTGTATATATATACATATATAGCTGTATAATTGTGGACAACCTGAATCAATATCTATCACTTAATTTTTAAGATACTCACCCCCTACTGTGGCAATCTTTTAGTGAACATCTCTCGCAATGAGGAGTGAATGAGGAGCTGAATACCGAATGGAGTGCTGATGCACTATAGAGGCGGATGTTATGAATATTCTGTTTATGTGTTTTGTTAAGCCTTGGCCGGCTCATGTTAAGCCTTAGTTCCTTTTATTAGAACCTGAACCCTTTGGAGTAGAGGACATGATGTGGTGCCTGTAATTAATTATAATTGTTATGATGCATGAAACCCTATATTGTGCATGAGAATCCGAGTAACCTACGCATGCGTATTTGTTGTGGGTAAGAGGTTAGTGTGACTATAAGTCGAAATGGAGTTGAGTGATGGCGTGGGAAGGGAGTTAGTGACTCCATCTGAGTGAAAGGGAGACTAGGTAATCCCGAGTGAATGAGGCAGTGTGATGCCAAGTGGGGGTTTATCAACCATAGAATGACACCTGAGACTCTAAGTGGAACCATTACAATAAATTACTAAATAGCTGGGAAAAATCCGAGTGAGTCCCGACTTAGAGGGAAAATCAGAGTAGGAAAGATTCGGGTACCGAGCGAGAATCGATCCTGATACCCTTAGCGTAATAACTTTAAGGTTTCCCGAGTGAAGAGTGACTAAGTATTCCGAGTGAGAAGTCTTCATAAATTCCGAGTAAGCGGCTCGGGGAATCATTTGCGGGTTGCCAATATACATACATGTAACCAATCGAGGGGGAATGGGGAGTGTGATATACTGTCTGGAAGGAACTGGGGTGCATTAGGGTCAATCCGAGCAAATTAAGAGATGGACCCTCCCGAGTGAACCATATACTGAAACCCGAGCGGGAAAGATACCGAGTGGAACAATAGGATACCGAGTGTAGTTACGCTTAGGCGTTTCTTCCCTTCGCTGCGCGAGAGTCCCTTTTCCCTTGTTCTCTTCCTCCCTCTTCTCCTCGATGGGTCAGATTTGTTACTCTGAGTAGGCTATGTACGGTTTATTAACTTTAAAATTTGGAAAATTCCCCCTGTTGATATTATTTATTTAATTAAAAAGTAAGGTGTTACAGCCAGGACCAGGGGAAATTGCATGTTTAAATAACTTAAACAATATTACTTAAATATTTCCATTAAATCACTAATACTCTAATTAATTAACCTTTGTTATTATGAGTATTATAATCACACTTATTATTATTATTCTAACCATCACTATTACTCACTTAATTTAGTAAAATACCTGCCATTAGTTCACAAAATCTCTCTAAAACACACATCAGTTATCATACAGGCAAGTCAGTCATAGCCCAATCATCAATACATGTAAAACTAATATACAATCAAGATAATTGGCCTCAATGACCTAACACACAAAATGAGGGTTGTTACAGATGTTATGAACAACAACTGGTAGTAGACAGGCATTTTGCTTTTGCTGTTGAGAAGGCTATTGATTTCTATTTCTTCCTACTCTAGGAAATCGAGCTGGTTCCTAGAAAGTGACATTCATCACTTGTACTTTTCCGATCTGATCTATCACCTACAAAGTCTACATCACAGAACCCATGAAGAGAAAATGAGTCTGTTCTCTTATAGAATAGCCCAAGGTTAGTGGTACGTACAAGATACCTTAGAATCCTCTTCACTACAGACAAATGGGATTCCTTGGTGTCTGCCTAATATCTTGCATAAACACACACACTATACATTATATCAGGTGTTCTAGATGTTAAATACAATAGTGATTCAATCATTCTTCTATACAGAATCTGATCCACTGATGAACCAGACTCATCTTTGCTTATGATGCAATTTGGGTGCATTGGTGTACTCATAGATTTGGCATTAATCATTTTAAATTTCATGAGCAATTCTTTGGTGTACTTTTTTTGATGAATAAAAATTCCATCATTAGTTTGTTTGATCTATAGACCAAGGAAGAATTTGAGTTCACCCATCATACTCATCTCAAATTCAGCTTGTAGTAGTTTTAGCAAAATCTTTGCACAGACTTTCTTCAGTAGCACCAAAGACAATGTCATCCACATAAATTTACACTATAAGAAAGTGTCTGTCTGAGCCTTTTCTAAACAGAGTTGTATCAACCTTTCCTCTAGTAAAACCTTTTGATTTTAGAAAGGAACCGAGTCGATCATATCAAGCTCTTAGTGCTTGTTTCAGACCATACAATGCTTTACTTAGTTTAAAGACATGAGTTTTAAAAGATTTGTCTTCGAAAGCAGGAGGCTGCTTTACAAAAAACTTCTTCAATAAAGTCATTTAGAGAAAATGCTTTTAACATCTATTTGATATAATTTTATTCCTTTAAATGCAAAAAAGGAAATAAAATCCTTATAGCTTCAAGTCTAGCTACAAAAGCAAAGCTTTCAGTGAAGTCTATACCTTCCTGTTGATTGTAACCTTGTGCTACGAGCCTTGCTTTATTCCTTACAACTTTGTCATCTATATCTAGTTTGTTCCTAAAGACTCATCTTGTTCCAAGGATGCTTTTATTCTTGGGTTTTGAGACCAAGGACCAAACCTTGTTTCTCTCAAACTGATTGAGTTCTTCTTGCATGGCTATGATCCAGTCAGGATCTTCTAGAGCTTCTTCAATGGTCCCGGGCTCATGTTCTAAAACAAGTGCCATTGATGACTAATTATGAAGTCTTGATCTGGTCCAGACTCCTTCAACTTGATCTCCAATGATGAGATCTAAAGGATGGTAGGTATTGAACTTCTATTCTTTTGGTTTCTCAGGTTCAAACATTGTTTGTTGATTTGAGCTTTGTTGTTGATTATTTATGGAGTTTGATGGTTCAAATTCACTTTCAGGTTGTATAATTCCTGCATCATCATATTCTAAATCTGTCAATTTCTTGTGAGTCTTTGTTAGATCATCAAATCTTACATGCATTGATTCCTCAATGGTTTGAGTCCTTGTATTAAAGACTCGATAAGATTTTGATGTATTTGAATAGTCCATGAAAATACCTTTGTCACACTTTCAGTCAAACTTTCCAAGTTGATCTCTTGTGTTTAGGTTATAGCATGTACAACCAAATAGGTGAAAGAATGAGATATTGGGTTTTTTCCCTTCCACAATTCATATGGAGTCTGATTTAGTATCGGTCTGATAAAGACTCTGTTTTGAATATAGCAAGAAGTGCTCACAGCTTCATCCCAAAAATATTTTGGTAAATCATTTTCACAAAGCATTGTTCTAGCCATTTCTAACAAACTTCTCTTTTTCCTTTCCACAACACCATTCTGTTAAGATGTTCTTGGAGAAGAAAATGTATGAGAGATGCCAATTTTGTTAAAAAAAAATTTTAAAACTTTCATTTTTGAATTCTCTGCCATGATCATTTCTTATTGTACCAATGCAGACATCTTTTTCAGACTGGATTTTCATACAAAAAATCTTAAATACTTATACAGTGTCATCTTTATGGGATAAGAAATAAACCCATGTCATTCTAGTGTAATCGTCAAAAATGATGAAACCATATCATTTCCCAACAAGACTTTGAATTTAGGATGGTCCGAACAAATCTAAATGTAATAGTTAAGTGGTTTGGTAGTGGAAACAACATCTTTGTTTTTAAAATAAGTTTTGTGTTGTTTTCCCTTTTGACATGCTTCGTAGGATTGAGATTCATTGAATGAAATTCTAGGAAGACCTTTAATTAACCCTTTTCTGTTAAGCTTCTAAATATGTTTCATGCTAACATGTCCAAGCTTTTTCTGCCAGATCCACTTTTCTTCAGACGATGAGAAAAGACAAGTTATATTTTGACTGTTCAGTTCAATAAAACAACCTTGTAGAGGTTGTTATGTCTGTTCACTGAGAAAAGAGTAGTTCTATCATGATTGATGATTTTACACTTTTATTTATCAAACGAGAGTTTATAATCACTGTCACAAAATTGACTTATGCTCATTAGGTTATGCTTCAGACCTTTGACAAATTAAACATTTTTAATTACCAGGGAGGGAATGTTACCAACTTTACCAATCCTAGTTATTTGACCAGACTGATTTCCTCCAAAGGTAACTTTCCACCTTTAATTTGTTCTAGGTTTAGGAACATAAACCTTTTACCTGTCATGTGATGTGAGCATTCACTGTCTAGATACCAGTAATGTTGCTTTGCTTTTGTCCTTAAGCACACCTGAAATAGGAATAATCATTGCCTTTGGTACCCAGAACATTTTGGGTCCTATAGGGTTAATATTTTTTTGTATTCTTCCTTTTTCTTTTTAAGTAGTCTTGAATCCCATGACCATGCTTCTTGCCATAGTTGCATTTAGCATGTTTATGCTTAGTTTAAGAAGATGAAGAGGGAGAACTCTTTTCTTTAAAATCAGTTTCTTTAACTTACCCTAGACTAGGTCTTTTGGAACTTCCTTGGGATTTACGCATAAGTTTGTTTAGATTTTTAGTTCCATTTATAAATCAGGCCAGGTTTGTAGTAAGCGTGCTTGCTTGCTGTTGAAAAGACTTAATCTCCTTTTCTTGAGAGATACAACGAGCATCTGAACTATTTAGTTCAGTTTTCAAAGCCTTATTTTCTTTCTTAAACTTATGTATCTCTTCAAAATGCATCTTTTCTTTCTCATCAAGTTCTTTAAGAAACCCTTTATCTGAATCCTATTTCATCAGATCAGATATCATATCTTCATATGAAGAAATAGTTCTAGATTGTTTCCTTTTCAACAGTTTATAATTTTTCAAAAGAATTAAAAAGTCTTTAAATAGGGCTTCATGATTTTCTTCAATTCCAGATTAATTTACCTCCTCTAATTCAAACTCGTTTAAACTTACTTCAGATTCTGAATCTGATTTGGCTATAAGACAGATTTGAGCAGACTCTGTCTCTTCTTCAGACTCACTTGTACTGGTTGAATCTTCATCATCCCAGGTGATGAATCCCTTTTGCTTCTTAAAGAATTTATTTTTCTCTCTTCTGCCTTTTCCATCTTTGACATTCTGCTTTTATGTGTCCTGGTTTCCTAAAGTTGAAACATTCTAAAACAGACTTATTAGTCTTAAACTTAAATTGACTCTTACCTCTAGGTTCTTTTCTGTTGAACCTTCCAACTCATCTTTCCTCTTTTTTAGAAGTCTGTGGAATCTTTTGGTGACAAGAACCAACTCTTCATTGTTGTCTTCATCTCCTTCATCAGATGCAAGGTCTGAGCTAGTTGACTCCTTAACTCTAGACTCCTTGCACTTTCTGGAAGTCTTTTCAAACTTAATATTCTTAGAAGATGAAGGCTTTGATACTTCCTTCTGGTTGAGCTTTAACTTATGAACTCTTAGAACTCTAAGAAGTTCATCCAAAGTCAAAGTGCCGAGGTCCTTTGCTTCCTCTAGAGCAGCACACTTGGCATCAAACTTTTTTGGTAAGTATCCCAGAAGTTTCACATTGATATCTTCAATGGATGGCGTAGATCCTAGGGCTTTAAGCTTATTGAGCAGAGTCTGAAATCTTCCAAACATCTAATCAACAGACTCATGTTCCTCCATTCTGAAGTTGTCATACTTTTTGGTTACCAAGATTTTCTTGGAATGCTTAACATTAGAGGTGCCTTCATAGTTACACTAGAGAGCATCCCAAATTTCTTTTGTAGATTTATAGCTGTAAACCTTGTTGTATTTAGACTTGCCCTAGGTACAGATTAGGAGAAATCCGACTTTAGCATTTAGCTCCATCTTTTTGAAGTCAGCTGTGGACCACTTATCTCTAGGAACTGGTTTTCCTTCATTGTCCACAGGGGCTAGTTCATCACCTCTTGCGATTATTCCCTATAGAGCATACTAAGTAGACTTGATAAACATTTCCATCTTGTCTTTCTAGTAGGCATAGTCTTCACCAAGGAAGGTTGGAAGTCTATTCATAGAAGAGCCTTCAGCAATAAGCTGATCTTGAGGAGCGGCCATGGATCTTGATCCTTTTCACTTGAAGGAGTAATCAACCCAAAAGGACAAGCTCTGATACCAATTGATGGTTCAGAGTTAGACTTAGAATGGGGGGTTGAATAAGTGTTTAACTCATTTTCAATTTTACAGAATCTGAATAGTTTAAAAATAGAACAAACTAGAGAAAGAAAAGAGAATCACACAACAGATTTATACTGGTTCACTTCCAGAGTAGAAGTTACGTCCAATACCTTCAGACTTGAAGGATTTCCAATATTTTAAAAATACCTTTTACAATTACAGCACCAGACTAGTGCCTCGAGTATTCTTGACTCTAACAATTTCTGGTTTATACCCAAGTATTATTTTAACGAGCCACTCCTGGCTACAGACACCCAAGTATTCTTTCAAAAGCCTCTTCAGGAAACACAGTGTTTCCCCATACTAACAGACTCGACAACACACCAAATTCTATAGAAAGGAATGATAAAGAGTTTTGTGTTACAACAGATAACTCAGCATAGAGATATATAAAATATTAAGATGGGTACAATGAGCTACAGACTACTATAAGTCAAGGTCTGTTATAAGCAAACTACAAACAAGACTTATATATGTAGATACAAGAACTTAGAAATCTTTTAGAGAAAGTCTTTCATACTTTTTGGTTCTTGTAAGAGAGATTAGAGAGTGTTTAATGATATTGGCAAAAGTCTCTCTACGTTTGAAAACTTCTTATATTTATAGGCTCTCTTGAGATAGTCGTTGGTTCAGCTTTGAAAAAGTTGATCTTCTCAAGAATAGTACAGGCAGCGTTTACAGAGACATGCTTCAGATATATTCATATAAAAGGGTTGCCTCGACATTCTTTACAAAAGATCCCTTTTTTCTTATCCATTTTAAGCAATCTGGTATAGCTTTATAGGCGTTGACCTTTAGGCTATTTGACTTGCACAGGTTCAATTTTTACTGACATCTTGGGATATGCGAGGCAGTTTTCTTGGTTTATGCGAGCAGGCCTTCAACTTTTCCATTCATTACTTCTTTAAGAAAGGACACAAAGTTGACATGATAAAGTCCTTATAGCTCTTTATTTAGAGAGGAAAGATCCTTTTCAGATACTTTTAGAGGAGTAAAAAGAAACCATCTTAAAGTCTGTAGCTTCAGAAGAACTTGATTCAAAGAAGCCTTTAGTGAGTACAGACTCTCCTTTTCAAGATCGAATTGAGTTACATGGACTCCCTTTGTTCTTTGCAACTAGATCTCTACGGACTTCCTGTCATACTTGAATAGAACAGTTAGATAAACCAAACGTATAAACTTCATTTTAGCTAAGAGTCTTGATGTATATTATTAATAAATCATAAGGGTTCAGATTTCTTAGTCTTAAATTCTGACTTGATTCTAACACATTACATACACAAGGCTTCCTACCATTGATGCATATGGTACTCGAGACATTTCCATCCTTTCCGCTTCACTGCTAGGACTTATACTTGAGGATAATTTATAATTGATAGGAAGTTAGGTAGAAATTGGCTTACAGTTTTGCATGTTGAAGCACCATAAAACTTTCAATAAGTAGTTTCTTTAAGAAAGCCAAACTTTCCTATCTTTTGTCTCAGTGAATTTGCATCCCTAAAATCTTGTTTGTCGGTCCCAAATCCTTCATATTAAACTCCCTAGCCAATTACGCCTTCAATTCTTGGATTCGATCTTTGTTAGGGCCTACAACCAACATGTCATCCACATACAATAGCAAAATGATAAAATCATTATTACCAAACCTCATGTAGTACGTACAATGGTCTGAAAATAGTATGTTGTATCTGAGGCTTATAATGAAGGAATCAAATCTCTTGTACCAACATCTTGGCACCTACTTTAGACCATATAGAGATTTGGTTAACCTGCATACCAAGTTTTTTTTCCTTGTTCTTTAAAGCCTTCTGGTTGAAGCATATAAATTTCTTTTTCAAGTTCTGCATGAAGAAAATAGTTTTTATATCCAATTGTTCAAGATATAAATTAAATGAAGCACACATAGCTAACATTACTCTGATAGTAGTAAGTCTTACCACTAGAGAGAAAATCTCATTGAAATTATTGTCTTCTTTCTGAGCATATCCTTTGACCACTAGTATAGCATGATACCGCTCTACTTGATCATTGCCATCTCATTTAATCTTGTAAACCTATTTGTTTCTAATGGCTTTTCGTCCTCCAATAAGTGCTACAAGTTCCCATGTTTTATTTCTATATAAGGCTTCCAATTCTTCTGCATTGCTGCAATCCACAGAGAAGCATCTGAACTTCTCATAGCCTCCTGAAAGGTTGACGATTCTCCTTCTTCTGTTAGAAGACAATATGCATCATGGCTTACCATCACATAGTCTGAGTGCTAAGATGGTTTTCTTATCTGATGTGTTGATCGTCAAACTTCTTCATCATTGGTCTCATCTAGTTCTTGTTCTTCATGCTCTGGTTCTACTTCAGAAGAATCATCTTCTCTAGACTTTTCATCTATATGGACAGTTGTAGCTTCTTTAGAAGTGTTCTCATTTTTCTACTCACCTTGTAGTTCATTATCTGCAAAAATTACATACCTACTGATAATAACCTTGCGGGTAGTGGGATCCCACAGACGATACCCTTTAACACCGTCAACATAGCCCCAAAATATACATTTCCTAGATTTTGGATCCAGCTTTGTTCTTTCCCGGGTGTTGTATATACATACACAAGATAACCAAATACATGTCGATAAGAATAATCTACTTGCTTTCCTTTCCATACCTCCATTGGCATCTTAAGACCAATAACAGTTAATGGTGACCGATTTATCATATAACAGGTATTTTTGACTGCTTCTTCCTAGAAAGACTTGGCTAGACCTATAGTCTTCAACATACCTTGTGTACTCTCCAGGAGAAATTCATCCACTCTACTACATCATTCTACTAAGGCGTATATGGCACTATGATTGCCTCTTAATACCCTTTTTTGCAAAATGTTATAAATTCACTATTTGTATATTCTCTTCCATTGTTTGTCCTCAAGCACTTGATTTTCTTACCAGTTTCAAGCTCCACTTGTGCTTTAAACTCCTTGAATACTGGAAACACATCAGACTTCTTCTTGATTGGGTACACCCATAATCTCCTGGAATGATCATCAATGAAAGATACAAAATATTTTGCTCCTCCTAGGGACATTTCCGGTGACTCCCATACATCAAAATGAATCAAGTCTAATATGTGCTTGCTTCTAGTAGTAGACTTATCAAATTTCAATTTATGCTGCTTACTAGTCACACAATGCTCATAGAAAGGTAAATTTGTTGATTTAAGCTCGTGTAGGAGATTGCATTCTGCAAGAATCTTCAAGCCACATTTTGACATATGGCCCAATTTATGATGCCACATCATCGTCATTTTTTCTTGACTGGTTGAAGCAACTAATGCATCTGCTGCTTGCAATGTATCTCCCAAAAGTATATATAGATTAACAATAATCTTCTTTGCTTTCATCACTACTAGAGCCTCTTTCACCACTTTTAAGATCCCTCCTCCATATAGGTCTTGCAACTGAGGTCATCTAATTGCCCAATGGACAAAAGATTTTTCTTCAATCCCTTCACATGGCGTACTCCTTGAATAGTGTGAATAGCACCATCATACATTTTCAATTTGATGGTACCAATTCCAGCAATTTCTAAAGCATGATCATTTTCCATGAACATAGATCCTTCTAAGATAGGTTCATACATTAGTGTAAAACCAATCTCGTTGTGAAGTCATGTGTCATGTTGCTCCCGAATCTATTATCCATACATCGATGAGTTGTCTCTTGCCTTTGGAACTAATTGCAGCTTCACTATACATAATTTCTCCATCATCAGAAGTACTAGTAACACACCCTTGAGATGTACTTGCTCCAGGAGACTTTTCCAGATTTTTCTTGTTATACCAACAATCATTCTTCAGGTGCCCTTTCATGCCATAATTATAGTATTGAAAGTTCTTCTGTCTTCAAGACTTTGATCTGCCATGATTTTGGCTCCCACTAGGGCCACACTCCATTGATCTTCCTCTGGTCATTGTGAAGACTTCTACTTGCTTTGAACTTTATTTACTATCTTCTTTATTTTTGCGCCTGGATTCTTCTTCAAGAATGGCTCCAGTGACATCATTAAAGTGTAAACAACTAACAATATTATTGTTTGTTATATTGTTGATGAGTTAATCATATGAGTCTCGCAAGCTTTGAAGCAGAAGTTTGACACGCTCATTTTCTAGTATTGTAAAGTCTGACGCTGTAAGCTAAGCAAATAACGTATTTAGATTAATGATATGGTCCGTCATTGATGTGGACTCACTCATCCAAAGTATATACAACCCCCTCTTCAAAAAAAGTCTATTATGAAGTGATTTCACCTCATATAGGGTATCCCATATCTCCTTTGCTGTATGCTATTCTACAATGCTTAAGAAAACTGAATCCCTTATTGCTAAGTGCTAGATGGAAACAACGTTGTCATCCATCTCTTTTCACTTTTCGTCAGTTGTACCAGCGGTTCTTCCTTTAATTACTGCCAAACAATTTTCTTTTCTTAAAATTATATTTATCTTCAATTTCCACTGGGAGAAATTACTCCCATTGAATTTCTCAATCTCAAATTTCACCACCATTTTAATAACTACACCGGTTTACATAATTTCACTGTGAATAATATAGTATACGTGAACAGTGTTGTATATTTTTACCGCACACCAAAATAAATCTAGTATATGTTATCAATCATTACAAAAGTATACAACTAGACATGTGAAAAGTAACCATGAATAGTACTTAAGAATAGTACTGAACTGGTTTGAACCGGGGTCAAGGATCCGGTGTGGGACCAGCCACAAATATTCTCTGCTTTGAGTGAT
This sequence comes from Clitoria ternatea, assembly GCA_037962975.1. Lineage (NCBI taxonomy): Eukaryota > Viridiplantae > Streptophyta > Magnoliopsida > Fabales > Fabaceae > Clitoria > Clitoria ternatea. Next base: position 170,379,819 of record CM075671.1, read on the forward strand.
TTATACACTGGTATAGTGGGTACTGGTATTGTGTCCTTTATCTTAGTGGGAAAATAAAGGTCTTGTATTCTTGGAGATCCTTCACACCAAGCTTTCGCGTTGACAAAGGGCGAAAGGTGGTGTCACCTATGAAGATTCTCCGACACTCAAGTCAGTAACCAAAAAATGAATTTAAAATTTCTAAAGCGTAAGTTTGAGAATGAGTCTAACGTAACAGAGTTGTGAAAATGTTGGTATTTATACATGCATGTAGAGAATGAAGAGTCTTTTAGGGTTAGGGCACCAATTATACACTATGTCTATACGACTCTGACACACGACGCGGGCGCCTCCGCGTCACCTGCAAACGTTCCGCCGGACCTGTACCTTGTACTATTTGTCAGTGACATGGATGCTTTCTGGTGTGCTAAGTGCTGACCTGGACTTCTAGTATAGATATAAATCTGATAGAGACTTAGAGTTCGGAGGTTTACCTGCGATACCGATAAACGAGTGAGAATGGTTGAAATTACCTTATTGCTCATGTGTCGGTATCAAGACCAGATCATTTGCCCTCTAGCTTGTTTGAGGGACTGAATAAGTTACTCATATAAGCTATACCGCCTTGCCGAGGTCGCTCTTGTAGATGCTGATATCGGCTCTGATAACTTTCCTCTAAGGTCCCCTTTTATGGGTATGGATGTCGGCTTCAGACAACGTCCTGCTTTTACTTATGAAACTTAAGAGTTTTTGAATTTTGTAACTCCTCGCATTTAAGATTTGTAACTTCCAAACCTTGAGACACCACCAATGATGAGAAGTTATTACTAAAAACACATGAGCACTAATGATTGTGTGTGCGAGGATTCCCAAATGTTATGGGTAGTGGGTATTGGGCCCGAAATTCAAACGTTATAGCCCATTCGATTTCAGCTTTATGCAAAATGACATTATTTTCATGCGCTCTGGATTGAAATGACATTATCATTGGCCCTTGAAATGATGCATTTTCTGACAAACGACATGTGGTCTGACCGGGGGTTATTATGCCCCCTCCATAAGTATAAAAATAGGGCTTAGGTATTTTCTAGAAACCACTTTGCTTCTAACTAAGAAAAACTCTACTCAAATTTCTCCTTGAAGAAGTGAAGAGGTCGCTGCTTCAGTGTTCTCTTTGAAGTTCTCACTGTTCTCTGCTTTCTAAAACTTTCTTAGGTAACCATCATTTTCCCTTCTTCGGTTCATTTCCTCTACTATAGAATTATCACTATGCGCTTTAGGCAAGGTCATGCTGGTCTCGTGAATAGAGGGGAAGAATCCCTGCCAGGCCCTTCGGCTATCAAGGAGGAAGGATCCCCGTGAATCCTCCCAGGGCTGGGCCTCACCATTTAGAAAGGGACAAAACATCTCACTAAAGGCGGCGGGTAGGAATGCCCTTATCTGACTCCTTCCCTAGCTCAAGGGCTAGTCGTTCTTCTAGGAACGAGGTGAGTGCTGATTGTTACCTCTCTAATGATGTAGCTTTTTACAGTGACACAGATGCTTTTCATCTTGCCATAAGTAGAATGGCCGCCAAAGGCACTTCTGAAAATACCACTGCCCTCAAGACCATCAAAGGGTGTATTAACATGGTGGCACATCAGCTGGATTAGATGAAGGTCAACAAAAAGTACCCTTGTTGTTGGTATAAGATGAGATTTATGGAATAGTATCCCGGCATATTAGGGAAGACACGTGATGCTATCTCTGAGGTTCTCAGTTTATGCTGAGGAGAGGGTCAAAGAGCGATTCATGGTGCTCACACCCCGGCCAGCTAACAGAATTTTCCACCGCATACCGGACGAACGGTTCGTGTATATGTATGATTTGTGTTTCTTCGACTTAGGGTCCGTTTTCCCCTCACAGAGTTTGAAATGGGGGTGCTAAGATTTTTGGACTGTGCTTCCTCTCAAGTGCACCCTAATGGATGGGGCTTGATCTACGCCCTGGAGGTGTTGGGTGAGCACTTCAACTTCAAACTCACTGTGGCAATGCCTTTTTACTATTGCCAAGTGGTACGCCGATCGAACAAGAAGGGTGGCATGAGCTTCATGACTCTCCGTTGTGATGCAAAGGTTGTCAACTTTGAAGCCTTCAAAGAATCTGCCAAAGTGGATGAGAGGTCATTTAAACATTACTATACCAAGATCCGGATTCAACCTAATAAATCGGTCTTCTGGAGGAACAAAGAGGGTCTTCCTATATTCCCAGTCAAGTGGACCCACGAACACTTCCTACTCACCTCCCAAGCCTACTTCACTGAGGAGAATGAATTGTCCCCTTACTCGTGGAAGTCCTGAGTTCTGTAAACATACTCTTCATTATGTGGGAAATTTTCCTACAAGTGTCTACTGGGGTCTCCCTTCATTCAAAATGAATATCTAAGTAAATTTATGCTTTTATCCTTTACTGTCTGAATACCTATGTGTGTTGTATTTGAAACTAACATATTTTCATTTGCTTATGCAGAACAAATAGAAGAACTGTGCCCTATCATGGACAAGCTAAAGGGTATACTGGCGGATGAGGACTCTTCCTCTGAAGAGAACAACATTCAGCTAAAAAGAAACGCTGTCAAAGCACGTGTCGAAACCATTGCCCTGACATCCACTATGACCGGTGAGGTACCCCTACTGACTAAAACTGAACAGGCTAGTACCACACAGACTGAGAAAAAGAAAGAGAAATAGGAGAAGAAAAGGAAGAACTAAAGGGACGCTGGAGCATAAAGCCACCTTCTCCCACGCCAACCAAAAAACAAAAAATGCTGGAGGAAACCAGGATGACCAGTGCCTAAAAGGAGAAGGTTATCACCGCCCCTTAGGGCTCTTCTGACTCTAAACCTGAGGCTAGACTACATCCTATTATTGGTGTCTCCCATCCAGTGGTGTCCTGCTCTCCTCCAAACACCTCATTCCTATCACCCTTTTTGACGTATGAAGGACCTATGCCTGCTACACTTCCCAAACCAACATACAAGCTCAGACCTACACTGGAAGTCGTTGAAATTGAAGAAGCTTGTGAGGCTAGAAGGTGGCAATTGGCTGAATTATCTGGCCTCATTAACTTCTTGAGCAAGGCGGCTGCTAGCATCGAAGAGGCAGACAGACTTCATGCTAAGGTTGAGGCATTAAGTATTTCAGGCGCTAAAGACAGATACAATCTTCAGATAGCAAAAGAGCGCCTGAAAGAAAAGAAGGAATAGGCCATCGAACAAGAATTTGAGATCGGCTCGCTGAAGACCGTTGTGAAGGATCTGGAAAGGAAGATTGCCTAGATGAAAGAAGAAAACAAATAAGTCTCCCAGATGAAAAAAGAACTTCAAGCGGAAAAAGAAAAATTAACTAAACTGACTGAAGATCTGTAAGCTTTTGAGGCCAGGCGCTCAAAGCAGGTTGAAGAATGGGCTGTGAGAGAAAAAGAGTTGCTCTAGCAAATTGAAGAACTTAAGTAGGGGAATGTCGATACTGGGTCGATCGAGGAAGAGAACGTCAAACTGAGGAAGAGCCTCGCTGAAGCAAAAGCTAAAGCTAAGCAAGCCTTGAAGATCTATACTAATATGGTGTAGAATTTCTTCGACGGGGCCATCCATCAGATCTTTTACCACAACCCTGACATAAAGCTTGACCTTTATGGGTTGCATCCATTTTATAAGTTTCACGGAGGTAAGTTGGTCGCTGTAAAAGATAGCCAACATGAGGAACCTGACGATTCTTTATATGAGCTGCCACCTCTCCACGAAGGACAAAGTATGGAGCCTCATCTGGCCTCTTCTGGACCTAACAATGAAGAGAAGAATGAAAAGATAAAGAAGGGTGATGACAGAGAAAAAGTTAAGCTTGTAGAGGACAACGAGACCCAGCATGAAGCTCATGATGAAACTCCCTCTTCATAGCTAAATTCTCATGTTGAACGTAAGTTATGTTTTGGGATCAGCTCTAGTATTGACTGCTTCTACTGTTATTTTGAATATATATTTTAGCTACGTATACTTCTTGATATCTCTATGCTCATTTTGCCACATTATCGATGAAATATTTACGTTGTAGTTTCTTCGTAAGGATTTTTACTTTATATGATGTTGACTTCGGGCTCTTGTTTATCTTAGGCTTAGTCGTTTGCTTGTATGAGGGCCATTCTATAGAGACTGTATCGTTGGTCTTTGTATAAATAATACTTGCACCACTCGTTAGGGTCCGGTATGGCCTTGAATAAGGACCAATCCTTGCCACTCGTTGGGGTGAAGTTAGCTAGGGAAGCTCATGGAGTTATGTCGTCAGTTATAGAACAAGTAACTGAGACTATCCATCCAGGGGGTTATTCTCCATGGCCAATTACAAAATAGGTAATTGGGGTGCCATTCGTTGGGGTCCGGTATGGCCTTAAATAAGGACCGATCCTTGCCACTCGTCGGGGCTATTTTCCACGTCGTTCATAAGGCTATGTCATCAGTTAGAGATTAGGTAACTGGGATGAAGATTTAACTTGCACCACGCGTTGGGGTCCAGTATGGCCTTGAATAAGGATCAATCCTTGCCACTCTTTTGGGTGAAGTTAATTGGGGTGCCGCTTGTGGAGTTATGTCATCAATTACATGATAAGTAATTGAGACTATCCGTCCAGAGGGTCGTCATCCACACCATTCGCAAAGCTTAAAATCATAAAACAGAGAGAAGTGTAAATAACACTGTAATTAATAAACTTTCTTATTAAATGAAGTGTTTACAAGAGAAGCGTAGTTGGGACATGCCTTGTTAAAACCTTCTTGAGAAAAACCCAATGGGAAAAAGTTCAAGTTAGGAAAAAAGTACATGCCGGCTTACCAACTAGCTGTAATAAATTCTTAAGTTATATGCATTCCACTTGTTGTGAATTGGTGTACCATCGAGGTTTTCCAACTGATATGATCCCTTTCCAGCAACCTTGGATACGCGATAAGGACCTTCCCAAGTAGATGCCAATTTGCCCTAATGCACAAATTTATTCCCCACACTAGCTTTCCTCAGCACTAGATCTCTAACACCAAAGGCTCTATGTTAGACGTGCTTATTATATCGAAGGGCAGCCTTTACCTTGATAACCTGGTCTCGGATATATGCTTCCTCCTTAAGCTCCTGGACAACATCAAGCTCTGACGCCAGATTGGAGTTGTTATTCTCTTTAGAGAAATATTCTCCCTTGTTGAAGTTGTTTGAAGCTCCACTAGTAACATGGCTTCAACACCGTAGGTGAGACGGTATGGAGACTCATTCGTTGAAGAGTGGGGTGTAGTACGATAGGCCCATAAGACGTGGCATAGCTAATTTGTCTAGTCACCTTTTACTTCTCCCAAGCGCTTCTTGAGGCCCTTCAGCACTTCTCTATTGGCAACCTCCGCCTGGCCATTCATCTATGGATGCTCAACATATGAGAAAATCTAGACTATGCCAAGTCCTTCCAGCAGCTCTATAAACTTCTTATCAGTAAACTGAGTTCCGTTGTTAGTTATGATCCGTGCTGGTACCCCGAACTGTTCTATGATATTCTCATACATAAAACATCGGGTCTGGGCTGAAGTGATGTGCACCATAGGCTCTGCCTCAATCCACTTTGTAAAATAATCTACCCCCACAATGAGGTACTTGATACCCCCTAGAGCAGTAGGGAAAGAACCCAAGATGTCTATTCCCCATTGATGAAAGGGCCATGGTACCGCAGAAGTGAATAATTCCTCCGCCAGTGTGTGATAGAGGTTTACAAACCTTTGACATGGATCACACTTCTTCACAAACTTTATGGAATCCTTTTTTATTGTGGGCCACCAATAGCCAGCTCTCAAGATCTTTCTCATTAAGCTTTGTCCTCCACAATGGTGCCCACACTTCGTGCACCTCTTCCATCACCTCTTACACCTCGTTCTCATTCAAACAACGGAGGTAGGGCATAGAGAAACCTCTTCTAAATAGCATCCCATCCACCATTGTAAAATAGGATAACTCCCTATGAACTCTTCTTTTCTCGGCCTCATTAGTGGGTAGTTGTCCATTAACCAGATATCGGACGAAATGAACTACCCATGAGTCATCATTGAATACACGGAAAGTTATTGCTATATGCGATGGGGTCAGGGGAATATTAGGTGTTGTCAAAGTGCTCTAGACTATGGTGGTGGTACTCCCAGGCTACTTCATATTGGCTAACCTCAAAAGAATATCCACCCCCGTGTTCTCTTCTCTTGGCATATGCCTAAACTCCATCACTGCAAAACGCTCCTTTAACTCATTGACACAATTTAAATACAGTTGGAGTTGGGGCTCTCTAACCTGTTACTCTCTTTATATTTGCAAAATCACTAGCTGTGAATTGCTATAAAAGGTCACCTCAGAAGCTCTAATATCCAACGCTGCCCTTAGTCCAGTGAGATAAGCTTTGTACTCAGCTTGGTTATTGGAAGTCTTGAAGTTGAAGCATAAAGAAATCTCTAAGTGCATCCCATCGTCACTCTCAACCACCATGCCTGCATCACTTCCCTTACTATTGGAAGATCCACCGACGTATACCGTCCAATGAGAGCGGGGAAGGGTCGAATCTGCTCTAGACATCTTCACCATGAAATCTGCCAAAACCTGAGCCTTTATTGCACCGTGAGGCTCATAAGTCACATCAAACTTAGATAACTCGATTGACCATTTAATTATCCTTCACACCAAGTCCGGCTTGCTCAGCACTAAGCCAAGCAGAAGATTCATTCTTACAACAATAGGGTGCGTGTGGAAACACGGCCTCAAACGTTGGGAGGCCCAAACGACTGCCATGGCGGCTTTCTCGATCTTCAGATACCGACCCTCAACTCCTTGTAATGTTTTGCCAGTGAAGTATACTGGACTCTGTCCCTCTAGAGTCTTCTTTACCAGGACCACTCCCAAAGCCTCATCTGACACTGCTAAGTACAGAGTAAGCAGTTTTCCAGGATCGGGTCTCACCAGAATAGGAGGTTTGGACAACACCTCCTTAAGCTCTTGAAAAGCTTGCTCTTGCTCCTGCCCCCACTCAAACTTCTTTAACTTCTTCAAAATCTTTTACAGGCGGATCTATGTGCTATTTTAGGCATTAATCGTGTCAAGACTGCCACTTTTTTGTTCAGGGACTGAACCTCTCTCAAGTTCTTTGGGCTCTGCAGGTCCTGAATTGCTTGACACTTGCCTGGATTTGCCTCTATGTCGCGTTGAGTCAACATGAAACCCAAAAATTTTCCAACAGGAACAACAAAAGTGCACTTCAGTGGGTTCAAGCGCATGTTGTATTGCCTTAGGCGCAGGAAAACTTGGCGTAAGTCTTCAACATGGTCACCCTCAGTTGGGGTCTTGGAAATGATATCATCAATGCAAACCTCTACCAGTTTGGTGTGCATACCTTCGAAAACTTTATTGATTATTCGTTGGTATGTGGCTCCAGCGTTCTTCAGATCAAAAGGCATGATGGTGTAACAGAACACACTGCGGTCATTAATGAAGGCTGTCTTCTCCTGATCCTTCTCCCACATCAGAATCTAGTTATACCTCGAATACATGTCCATGAAAGATAGATATTGGTAACCAGATGAATCATCAACTATTCTATCAATATTTAGGAGAGGGTAAGGATCTTTTAGGCAGCAATGATTTAGATTGACATAATCCATATACATTCTCTACTTGTCGTTGGTTTTCTGCACCATCACCACATTAGAAAGCCAAGAGGAATACTGGATCTCCCTGATGAATCCAACCTTTAAAAGTTCCTCACTTGTAACCGGCCTTGTCTCTAGGTAGACAGATAACTTGTGGCAACAAAAACTGGGGTTTATCACGGGCATGTCAGCAGCAGTCCATGCAAAAAGGTCTTTGAACTCCTTGAGGAGCATAAGTAGACGTTACTCCATAACAGCCTCTAACTTGTCATTTATATGTGTGACCTTCTCTAGGGTATCTCCCAGTATGACTTCCCTGGAACCTCCCTCCAGTGTTGGCTTTGATGGATTGAGTGGATAAATTTTAAGCTCTGCCCTAGGATCAAGGTTAATCAAGTTGACAGATCCAGCCGCGGTTCCTTTGTCGTTCGACTTCCTTTTCTTATTGAATGCCTCCAACTTCACCATGTTGAGGCTCATGTTGTAGCAGTACCTGGCCATCTCCTAGTCACCCTAGATAGATTAAACATTATTTTCCTTATCAATGAACTTGATAAGGAGATGGGGTGTTGACACAATTGTTTCCATGGCATTCAGTGTGAGCTGGCCTATGATGCCATTGTATGGTGACTCCACATCTATCACCAATACTCTAGACTTGATAGTTCTTGCTCCAGGCTCGCCTTTAAATGACACCAGAGTGTCAAGATACCTCTTGGTAGGCTGCTTGGCTCCGTTGAAAGCTCTTAATTCCTATGTACAGGGCTGAAGATTAGAATCATTAAAGCCCATTCTTTTAAAACAATTAAAAAAGATAACGTCACAAAAACTCCCCTGATCTATAAGGATTCGCTTGACATCCTTGTTCATAGTTACCGCTATGATGACCACTGCATCATCTCCTCTAGGGATGGTCGGGCCAAAATCTTCATCAAAAAAAGAAATTGTTGGCGCCACCACACCGTCCCAGAATGGACGATTATCCCCGGGCTTACCCTGAACTGAAAGAATCATGCAATGGTGATTCTTCCTCGCGGTGATTGATGCTTCTCCACCAGTAAACCCCCCGACGATCATATCAATCACCTCACGCTGGCCTCGCTGCTGTTGCTGAGGTGCTTTCTCCTCCTGAGCCATCTCGGTGATAATAATCCCCTTCTGCTTCTCCGCAGCAGTCAATCTCTTCGTGGGACCCTAGTTGTTATCACCATCTTCATCGTGGTCACGATTCTGCTTCTCTATCCGTTCTGGCTCATCTATAGACCTCTCCTTAAAGAGGTATTGCCTCAATTTCCCCTCACAGATGAGGGTCTCCATAGCGTTCTTCAAAGATCTACACTCCTCAGTAGAATGCCCTACCTATTCATGGAAATCGCAATACTTGAGTGGATTTCCAGGACTCTTTAGTGGAGCTGGTCTCCTGATACCATATACGCTGAATGCCGGCCATCCTACTTCTCTAAGGATCTGCGTCGGTCTAGTATTCAGTGGAACATAGGTTCTAAAGGCAGCTACACGCCTCTCCTGTTGTTGGGGCTGAGGGTTCCTGAATCTGTCCCTCTAAAAAAGGCCTCGCCAGCCTGACCCTTTCTTTCTCCCTGGGCGGATGATATACCTAAATAGGTGGCTTTGTTCTCACCGTAGTGGCCTCCAAATGCATCTTAATGCCAACGTATTTCGATGCCTTCCTCCAGAATTCTTCAAACGACATCGGAGAGCTCTTTGCCAATGACAAAGCAAAAGCAGACTTAGGCTATAAAGCCTCAATAACGATGTGCAGTTGTATGGCCTCCGTAAGATTGGGGACCATGGCCACCTCCTTGTAAAATCTCTTAGGAAATCCTTCAGAGTTTCATTCTTACCCTGCCTGATCTGGGCGAAAGTATGTGACATCCTGGGAACATCCTGGAAATGACAAAATGATCACTGAACGCCATTGCCATCTCCTCCCAAGAGTCTATCGACCCTATTGGAAGTCCCTTGAACCAGCTAAGGGCCTATCCAACAAGGGTACAGGGAAACATCCAACACATGACGTCTTCCTCTACTCCCAAGAACATAGTTTCGTATGCGTAAGCATCAAAATTCTTACTCGGGTCAGTCTCACTCGTGTACTTCCCAGTAGAAAGGGGTTAGGTTGTTTGCAAGTACCTAGGAATAGGCACGCTCATCAACCTCCTGGAGAATGGAACATTAAGCCTATACGTCCCTGAGGTTTCCACCATTGGCTCTTTCCTCCTAGCTCCAAGCCTCTCCCCAGAATCCTGATTCTGCTCCCTCTCCTGACTTCTCTCTACCAGAAGCCTCACGAGTCTCCTCTGCCTACGAGACTGCTTTCTTCTCTGACTGCCTATGATCCTTCTTCAACTTAGCCAACTTCTCCCTGAGTTTCTTGATAATCTCATCACGAGGATCAGGCATCCCCAGGGGCATTATTCTCCTGGAACTCCCCGCTGGAGAATCAAAGGCTAGATGCCTATTTACTTGGGCCATAGCATCCTCCATGTGCTCCTCCTGAAACTCCCTCAAGTTGCCTTCCATGTTAAAGTCATGAAACTTCTACGAAAAATGGTAATAAATCTATCAGGTCTCACCGGGCGTGCCAATGAACTGGTCTGAACCGGGGTTAAGGATCCAGTGTGGGACCAGCCACAAATATTCTTTGTTTTGAGTGATTTATACACTGGTACAATGGGTATCCGGTATTGTTTCCTTTATCTTGGTGGGAAAATAAAGGTCTTATAGTCCTGGAGATCCTTCACACCAAGCTTTTGCGTTGACAAGGGGTGAAAGGTAGTGTCATCTATGAAGATTCTGTGACACTTAAGTCAGTAACCAGATAAGGAATTCAAGGTTTCTGAAGCATAAGTTTAAAAATCAGTCTAACGTACCAGAGTTGTGAAAATGTTGGTATTTATATGTGCATACGAAGAATGAAGAGTCTTTTAGGGTTAGGGGACCAATCGTACATTGTGTCTGTATGATTCTAACACACAGCGCGGGCGCCTCCACGTCTCCTATGAATGTTCCCCCGTACCTGTACCTTGTACTATTTGTCGGGTGACGTGGATGCTTTCCGGTGTGTTAAATGCTGACCTAAACTTCCGGTATAAATATAAATCTGATACGAACTTAGAGTCCGGAGGTTTACCTGCGACACCGGTAAGCGAATGAGAATGGCTGAAATTACCTTCTTACCCATGTGCCGGTATCGAGACCGGATCAAGTACCCCATGAATAGTATAGCAGCATGAAAAGTAACCAACGACCAATGGCTCTGATGTCATTATTCAGTATCAAAGTATTAGGAAAATATCACACAACTAAAATAGAGAATAGAAAAGAGGAACTGAATACAGTAATTTTACATGGAAAATCCTCAACAGATAAGGGAAAAACCACGGGTAAGAACAGAGAAATATTTTTTCTAAGTGGAAGAAATATTACAATTTCTCTCTAATTAAAAGAAGAGAACAATGACACTCTTTCTTAAAAAATAAGAGAATTCACTCACTAGGAGAACCTCACAAGAGAATACTATAATTTTCTCTGAATTTTTCTCTCGAGGATTTCACACTTGTATATTACTAAGTGTGCAAGAAAAAGATGGGATGCAGAATTAAGCGAATGGCTTTGTTATTTATAAGGAAATATAGGCACTATTCATCACTAATTTTTCAACAAAATTAGGTGCCAAAATCGTTGCATATTGCATCCATTTCTAACTTTGCCTTTGCATCTAATTTTGACCATTGCATCCAATTTTGACTAGTTGGTTCAAAAAGTGGCTTTATAGCCCACCATATCTGACAGCAATAACATTTGTTACATAAAATTAATCAAAAAGTGTACAAAGCAAAATACATTTACGACCCTGGGAAGCAAAAACTGTTTGCAAGAACTGAATTGCATAAGTTTTTTACACACCTAGTAGACAAATGGATGACAAAAGGAGTAGCTAAATATATGTCTATCAGGGCACCTCTTGAATAAAATTTTGGTGGCCCAAATAGACTTAAGAGGAATTAATGATATGTATAGCAACTACACTTTAGTGTGAGTAGTTCTATCCTTTGATTAAAATTAGAGTTCCATTACACTAATTTTTCTTGACTTTTAATATCAACTTTTTTTATTAATTGAAATAGTGGTAAAAGGGAAAATAATACTCCTTCTATTTTATATTCCAGGTCTCTAAAATATAAAAGGATTATTTCATTTTATAGGCATCTAGAAAAAATTAGGAGTATCTATTATATTTTTTCCTAATTGACCCTTAAACATTTAATTTTTTACATTTGTGTAATTAATATTTAATAGTGGAGTTTGACTTTAAATAAGGATAAATTTAAAAAAATAAAATTGAGTTTTCCTTTGAACTCTAAAGATAGCCTTTGGTTAATCATTACTTTGGTTGTGACACCCTCGATTAACTAGGACAAATTCCCACACTGGAACGTCCTACTTAATTAAGGAGTCACTAATTATTTAAGAAAAATAAGAGTTTTTTTAATTGGTGATCATCATATGCAGTTCAAATAGAAGTCATAATATAGATCGATTTTTTATCATAACAGTGTACTCAAAAGTTACGGGGCTCGCAGGCTCCCGACGACAGTTACTACAAAATAACATAACATTACATAAACATCGAGACCTACAACGGTCTCGACACTAACAGCGAATATAAACAACCAACGTCCACGGTCCACGCCCTCTACTAGGAGTAGTCCAGATGCTGCTCGCGTTCACCTTGACCTTCAGCTGATGATCATGGGAAAGGAAAAACAACACACAACAATAAAGTGGTAAGTACAAAGCTCTCAACTCATAACAAATACATACAAGGGTGGCTCAAGGATTTAAAACCATAGAAATGATTACACACATCATACCTTATAATAAAGATATAAAACTACACATACACAAATATCAACAACAATCGAAGGGTTAGTCATATAATGATGGCATGCTATACATGTGTTAGATTCAATTATTCTAAATATAATTCAATACCAATATGCAATGGGGCCTAACTTCCACTTATCAATCTCTTATCCTAATAATCATACGTACAGCCATCTACCCTTATCTCTCCTGCCTAACTAGAGCGAATGGAGCTCTCCTCATTCTGGTTTTCACAAAAAGGTAAGGACTCTTAGTCCCAACATCAAAATGGCCAATCACACACATCACCACAGAACGGGCACTCCATGGTCATAGAAAATTTCACCTCTTGTTGAAGTACACTAGAGTTTGCTACAGGCTGTCCGGCGACGGGCGCGAATCTGATGCCACTTGGAATTCCCACCTCCGGTTATACTCCCTAGACTGCCCTCAGGTATCGAGACACGATAGATTCTTCAGTGTACCCATCACTATATGCTCTAGGGGATTTTTCTAACATCCCTCCTCAACTCCAAATGTAAAATGCCATGTACTTGTCTTATTACTAGGGTGCCTGAAGTCTAATGGAACCTTATTCATTAGACGTATTTATCCTTAAAGCGTTTAGAGAATCCAATAGTAAAGTTCTTTTTGCATAGTGGATACAAGGAACCAAATTATAATTATTTCTCAAACCATTTACTAAAAATATCAAGAACATTCTCTAAACAAGATTTATAAGAAAACTTTCTAGTATTAAAAGATCCAATTTATTTATAAATCTATAAAGATATTTAAATATAATATATTTAATAAACTTTTCAAAGAAAACAATTTCTTTAAATCATTTGGTTTCTTTGTTAAAAAATATGAACTTAAAAATTTAATATCACCTTTAAGATAAAAGTAAGGACAAAACATATTTTTCAATTCTAAAAGATATTTTAAGTATAATTCATTGATTAAATTTCTTAGAGAGTAAGATTCTCTACTTATTTTGTTCTTTTACTCAAAGGTATAATTTAAAGGTTAGATATACATTTAAGAGAAAAATAAGGACAAAAATATTTTTTTTCTAATGATTTTTCAATTCTTTACCAATGTCGTTTCACTGTATTGACTTACGGCGAACGATTTAAATTGGTTTCGACTTTCTAAAAATTTTTATAAGGCCTTGGGTAAAATATTTTATCATTATAAAATATTTCCCCTAGTCCTATATTGGAAATAAAAGAAATTCTCTTTTTTTCTAAATTAAGGATATAAAGTAGTTAGTTTTACCGTTTATCAAAACTTTGTTCTTATCGTACAAACGAATTAGATTGATTTTACTTTCTAAAATTTTTCATAAATCCTTAAATAAAATATATTATTGTGATAAGGTAACTCTCCTAGATTTATATTGAAGATAAAATAATCCTTTCTTTTCTAAGGTAAAGATACAAAGCAGTAAAATCCCATTTCTTTGTCAAAACATTATTTTCGTCGTATTTTGCCTAGAAATTTCTGATTTGAGTGATTCCAAAGCCAAAAGTGTTTAACTTTAAAAATATCAATTAAATACAGTAAATTTAAAAATGAAATCTGTCCAGAAAATAGTCCTTACATGAAAAAAATACTAATTGCCAAAATTTGTTGTTCTAACATTCGTAAAAAGGCGTTTTAAGGACAAATCGCACGTCAAAATTTCTCCCAACCAATTTTCTTCATTGGGTATTTTTTTTATGCTCAAAATTCACTTCTAATACCATAAAATATTCTTCCAAAACAGTTTTACCAATTTCCTCCATTTGCCCGCAAAAATGCGTTCTATACCATTTCCAACGTTTTGTTCGTGCCTAAACTCGGGCCCCTTTTAATTCTTTTATCATTTACCACATTCATAACATTTTTATAATCACAAATAATATTCAAATACATCAAAATACATCAGCACCAAGTATTCACAAGTATTTACCAATAAATATTTTCTAAAACTCTTGTAATTTACTTTCTTAATGTCATAAACATATTATTTAATTACTATAACACAAAAATCACTTGTTCTTATTTTTAATAAAAATTCCAGAATTAAAGTTTTATATTAAAATTAACTTTTTATCACATAAATCTCAAGATCTTGCCATGTTACCAAATTCCAACCACAAAATTATTTTTTTCAAGTTTATACGTTAGGATCTAAAATTTTTAAGTTGTTTACTAACCATTAAAAATTTTTCCAGCAGCAATATTAGTTTATTATGAGTTATAAAACTAGTTTTGAAATATTTTATATTGTCTAAAAAAATATAATTAACACTCCAAGTCACCAATTAAGCCAAGAACTCATAATTTAAACAAGATCATTACATGCACATAGTTACAACCAAAAACAATTTTGCAACAAATAAAATCCAAGTTAGTAACTTCTCATCAAAAATTTCAAACTTTAAAAGATTAATTAAAACTTATAGTGTGGTCATGATGTCTCTTTAAAGATCCACATTTCTCATAAAAATTTTCAAGATCTAAACCATATAAACTAAGATATTTAAGGAGACATCAAAGTATAAGTGTTAAGGGGCACTTATACTTCACCATGCATGTACAAATTTATGGATTTAATTAAGCAATGTACTCCCTCCTTACTAACAAGATTTTTGTGCTCCAAAAGAAAAGCCAAGGACTTCAAAGTTTGCTTCTAGGCCACCATGATTTGCTTCATCAAGAGAAGAGAAAAATGGATGTATGGATGGTAGAGATTAATGTGATTTTGATGGTTAAAAGAGAAGGAAGATGTTGTTGTTTGGTGGGGGAGAAGAAGAAATTTTGATGACCAAAGGTAGTATCTTGGATTATGTAAAGTAGTATGATGTTTTAGGATGAATGAAAATGGATGTGTGATGGTGTTTTGAATGAAGAAAACATGAAGGAAGGAAGAAAAAGTTGGCTGGAGTTTTTTTTCTAGGCTAAGAGAAAGAAACAACAAGGAGAGCAAGGCAAAGTGACAAATTTTGCATGAGTTCCCTTGGCCTCCAAGGAGTCACATAGCCATGTACTTGGGTGGAACAAGTGTCAAGCTTGATTCATTTAAGAGAAAGGTGTCACAAGGGCTGATAGTGAAGTGGTAAAGAGTTATACATGGCTGGGATGTGACGACCCGCATCAATTTAATCATTTTTCGCAATAGAGTTTTCGCGTTTAATAAAAATCCACTCGGTCTTAATATAAAACAATATTTACTTTTCTTAAATACATTCAAAATAATAAAATCATACTTAAAATAGTAATAACCGACTAAAACCGATCGGAAATATTTCAACATAAAATAGGATTTAGAATCAGCGGAAGGAAGAAATCAGAGTCAGGGTTAATCGCCTGAGCGAGACTATGATTCGCTTGGGCGAGATCCGACTCGCTTGAGCGAATACTACTCTTTAAACCTGAGCGGACAAGACATACAAAGAAAGTCAACAAGTCGGGTTTCACTCAGAAAATAAGTCCACTCGGTCATCTCTCACACGGAAACAGCTTAACCTTACTTCACTCATAAGCACTCATATCTTCACTCGGAAGCGATTCTCTCAGCCATTGCTCACTCGGAGCCACCCTAACCTTCCACTCGGAAGTGGGTCTCTCGGTTATTCTTCTCTAGGAAAGAAATAAAGGATACTCAGGCACTAAATCAATGGCCCTTGCTTGGACAAGAATGATTCCACTCGGTGAGATTCGCCCTGCTACAGCAATGCAAATTCATTCCTAAATAAACACCGGTCACATAGCATCACAAAGTCATATCCGATTCAAATTTTAATTCTACATACAGGCAATACATTGTAGCATCAAACACTTAGAAAACTAAAAATATACATATATTACACAATTTATTCAAATCACTCGGAACCTTGGCATCAATCCTCCGCTTAGCGCACCTCCATGGCTCTGACCTCTTCCCTGTCACTGGTTACTAAAATTGAAAACCACAGCAAGGGTGAGTGTTTAGCATCATAATTAATCTAGAATGGAATTTAAATAACAAAATACGAGTATCAACTCCGTCCAATTGCTTTATCCTCAAATTGCATATTACACTCGGCAATTAACTCACACTCGACAATTATAGCAATTAACACTCGGCAATATAACCAATTTTACTCGGCAAATATAATAATTCTTATTCGGTAATTTTGGCAAATCACTCAGCAAATATAGCCATCACACTCGGCAAATATAGCCATCACACTTGGCAATTATAACAAACTGCACTCGGCAAATATAGCAAACTGCACTCGGCAAATATACACCACAATTAATAATTCATCAATTGTCACAACTGACTCTCACATAAAATCAACGCCTAGTATTCGGATACTCAAAGGATCGGCCTTCAGCTGGGTGTCCGACTTGACATACTGTGAACCCGACTTGGTTCACCGAGCCCGACTTGGCTCCCCCTCAACCACTGGGTCATAGACCTCTGGGTAGCTCAACTAGGTCCGACTTGACCACAGAAGCCAAAAACGAGGGTAACATATATCGTTGGTCGTCCTCCACCACATAATCATATATTCCATTATATAAACAGCCATTTCATTATGATCATTATTGTAACTGTCAGAAACTGACTTGTGCTCACAACGTAGGGTGACCGACTTGTCAAGCCCATCAATATAATGTTCTCACACTGTAAACACTTATCATACTTATAAAATTCACATTTCTCATCAAATAAGTGGCCAATAACAACATCACATACTCATTACTCGGGCGACCTGCTTGTCAAGCCCGACATCACATTGCCACTATACACCGATTGTCACAGCATTAAATATTTCAAATTCAATCGACTTAAACCACACACACGCACGATCCTCAACCGATCGGTGTCCACATACATACATGCATATACATTCACAACTTTCATCCAGCATCATCTCTATTATCACAGCATCAAATATTTCTTAAGTCACACACACACCCGATCCTAAACCGATCGGTGTCCACATTCATACGTACATTCATACACATATTCACATACTACATTCATCCAACATTATTTATTACTATGTTTCACAATCAGTCCAACGACTCGGACTTGTCCTATTCTAATTAATTATAACCCAAACACCCCCTTACCTATGTTCTAAGCTTCAAATTTCATTGGGTTCACAGTTCCACCTCCAGATCCAGCACCAGCTTCCTTAATCGTTCCACCAGTGTTTGTTCTACTACCTTGAAACCACTGTTACAGAAATGTAATTATTTCAAGGTTTGATGCAAAAGGGACCTCCCTTCAAAGCTTTCAGCTCTTAACAATGGAGGAAGAAGAAGAAAAAAAGTAACAGATGAGGAAGAAGAAACTTCACGTGAAAGAGAGTGAATGATTGCGCAAATGATTGAGGAAAGAGAAGGAAACCATTATTTAAACTCATGGCAACCGGTTACCTTCTCAACCGGTTACTTCCTCAACCGGTCACTTCTCCATTTCCTTTACAATTTCTTTAAAGGTTTAAATTAAACCTCTCTTCTTCTAATCACACCTTTTATAATTAACCAATAATTCATAAAAATATCAATTAAATCCTTAAAACAATTTTTAATATTTTCCACTACACAAAATTTTTCTATAAATATCCGGGATGTTACATCCACCCCTCCTAAAAAGGGATTTTGTCCCCGAAATCAACGTACCGATTGAAAATGGTTGGGGTACACCCGTCTTATGCCCGATTCCAATTCCCACGTGTTGGTTACCCCAATCAAATTCTGCCACTTCACCTTTACCAATGGCACTTCCTTGTTCCTTAGCCGTTTGGTCTGGAATTCCTTAATACCGATCGGTGTAACTTCCACTGTCAGGTCTTCCTTCAATTCGATAGAGTCACTCGGCACAATCATCGAATCACTCGGAATATACGCTCGAAGTTGTGACACATGAGATACATTATGGATGTTAGTTAACGACTGGGGAAGATCCAGTCGGTAAGCAACATTACTGATCCTCTCCAATATTTGATATGGTCTAATGTATTTCGGATTAAGCTTGTGACTCTTCAATATCTGACCTACTCCTTTAGTCGGTGAAACCTTCAGGAACACCCAGTCACCCATCTGAAACTCAAGTGGTCTATGCCGATTGTCATAGTAACTCTTCTGTCGGTCTTGGGAAACTTTCATTTTCTCTCGAATCAGAGCAACCTGCTCATTCATTTCCTGGATTAACTCGGGTCCCAGATGAATGGCATCACCATTCTCATTCCAACACAATGGTGTACGACATTTCCGACCTTATAGAGCTTCGTACAGAGCCATTCCGATGCTACTATGATAGCTGTTGTTGTATGCAAACTCCACCAAGGGTAAATACTTTTCCCATGAGCCACCCTGCTCCAATACACAGGCTCTCAGCATATCCTCAAGAGTCTGTATAGTCCGTTCCGACTGACCATCGTTCTAAGGATGATAAGCCGAGCTCAGTCTTAGCTCAGTACCCAATTCCTGTTGCAGACTTCCCCAAAATCTAGAAGTGAATCGGGGATCCCGATCGGAAATGATACTCGAGGGTACGCCATGCAATCGTACAATCTGAGTTACGTACAACTTAGCCAATCAGTCCAATGACCATTTCATGTTCATGGCCAAGAAGTGAGCACTCTTGGTCAATCGGTGAACAATCACCCAGATTGCATTACACCCGAATTGGGTACAAGGTAACCCAAATACAAAGTCCATGGTGATACTTTCCCACTTCCAAATCAGAATCTCCAAAGGTTGAAGTAAACCTGGGGGTCTTTGGTGTTCAACCTTGCATCTCTGACAAATCACACACGACTTCACATACTCGGTTATTGCCTTCTTTATTCCTAACCACCAGAATTCCTTCTTCAAATCGTGGTACATTTTTGTAACACCGGGATGAACACTCAAAGAACTTCTGTGTACTTCAGTCAGCACGGCTTGCCTGAAGTCACCGTTTACAGGCACCACCACTCGGTCTCGGAATCTCCAAATTCCATCCTTTCCTTGAGTCAATTCCATGTCCTTGCCTCTTGCTTGAGTGTCAAGCAGTTCCAGCAACTCTTCGTCGTCCTTTTGGGCCACAACTAAAGATTCCAGAAATTCGTTGGAGATCTTCAGCATTCTGACTGTCATCCGGTTTGGAGTATTCATAACGACTCCAATGTTCATATCCTGAAAGCTCTCCAACAGGTCTTGATCTTTGCCCATCAAGAAAGCTGTGTGCAATACTTTTCTACTCAGTGCATCGGCAACAACGTTTGCTTTGTCCGGGTGGTACCTCAAGTCGAAATCATAATCCTTTAGGTACTCCACCCATCTCCTTTGTCTCATGTTGAGTTCCTTCTGATCGAACAAATATTTCAAACTCTTGTGGTCACTAAATACCATAAACTGAGACCCATATATAATGGCGCCAAATCTTCAACGCATATACCACTGCTGCAAGTTCAAGGTCATGAGTCGGATAATTCTGTTCATGTGGCCTCAATTGCCTTGAAGCATAGGCAATCACTCAGCCGGCTTACATAAGCACACATCCCAAACCAAACTTGGATGCATCGCAGTACACTACAAATTCCTTTGTCACATCAGGCAGTGCAAGCACAGGGGCAGTCATCAAACACCGTTTAAGAGTCTGAAAACTTAATTTGCACTCTTCCGACCATACAAATGGGTTCTCCTTTCTCGTTAACCGAGTCAAAGGAAGTGCTATCCGAGAAAACCCTTCAATGAAACGCCGATAGTACCCAGCTAATTCGAGGAAACTTCTAATCTCAGTTACCGACTTAGGCCTTTCCCAATCCATAACCGCCTCAATCTTAGTCGGATCGACTGATACACCCTCTCAGGAAATCACATGTCCCAAGAATTGTATACTTTCTCCCCAGAAATCACATTTGGATAACTTAGCGTACAATTTCTTCTCTCGGAGTATCTGCAGAACAACTTGAAGATGTTGAGCATGCTCCTCAACCGACTTCGAATACACCAGTATGTCATCGATAAATACCACCACAAACCGATCCAAATACAATTGAAAAATCCGATTCATGTAATCCATGAAAATAGCAGGAGCATTCGTCACTCCAAAGGGCATTACAACATACTCGAAGTGCCCATACCGAGTCTGAAAAGCCGTCTTAGGGATATCTTCCGACTTCACTCGTATTTGGTGATATCCCGACCTCAAGTCGATCTTAGAAAAGACGACAGCACATCGCAACTGATCCAACAAGTCGTCAATCCATGGCAACGGATATTTATTCTTTACCGTCAGCTTATTCAACTGTCGGTAATCGATACACATCCTCATACTGTCGTCTTTCTTTTTCACTAACAGTACAGGAGCACCCCACGGTGAAGCACTCGGTCGGATAAAGCCCTTCTCAAGCATTTCGTTCACTTGCTTTTTCACTTCGGTCAATTCCACCGAAGACATCCTATAAGGCGCATGGGACACTGGCTCGGCCCTGGGAATCAAGTCTATCGAAAAATCAATCTCGCGACTGGGAGGCAACTCTGGAATTTCTTCCGGGAATACATCAGGGAATTCACAGACTATCGGAATATCACTTGGCATAAGATTATACCGACCCTCCGATGTAAATAAAATAGCATAGGTGGCAGAGACATCACTCACCATTTTCTTTGTGTTGAATTCCTGAGAGAAGACGATAGTTTTTTGATAGCAGTCCACCATCACATGGTTAGCAACTAACCAATCAAGACCTAGGATGACATCTAGGTTCTTCAAGGGCATACAAATCAGATTCACTTGGAAAATATGATCTTCCACTTGCATCGGCAACTCCCCACACATAGTGGTTGCCCGGAAAGTGGAGCCAGTAGGAGTGGAGACACTAAGAGCGTTCTCCATTAACACAATCGGCAAACCAACTTACACAGCTCTCAAAAATAAATGAATGGGTCGCACCCGAGTCATAAACTACATCAACAAGATAGCCATGAATGAGGCACTTACCCTGTACCAAGTTTTCATTCCTTGCAGCTTCCGAGGTGTAACACCCCAGTTTTCCAGACTCGAATCCCGATGTGATCGTCATAATTAATAAAATTGTGAATAAAATTTTCACATTTCAAATAATACCGGTGTCACACCAAAACTCGAATCACAGAAAACCGAAGCGTACAATTAAATAAACTAAAACTGGATCGATAGAATACTGGCCCGTAATGGTATATGAAAATAATAAAGTTTACAGCGGAAGAATATGTATACCGAGCACACGCCTAGTCCCATATATGACGATATGAGAAAAGGCTAGGCTAGCACGCAATGGCATATCGTGAGCCTATTAGACAATCATCAACATTTTACAATTAATTCCATAAGCATGCAAAGCCAAAGGTATAACTAGCTTATACACATTCGGGAATATGCCCCCGACTATCTCAATCATCAGCTTACATCGATCCCTTCCAATTTTTCTAATACACACTTAATCATCTAGTACATACTGTATTTGCGCCCCCAATTCACAGTTCCAAAAGGGATATCTTATACATATTCAAATTCATTAAAACATCTATATCATCGTAAATAACTTATACATTCCATAATTCCAATACATAATAATTCATAAATGATGCCGGCCAAGGCATGTCCTCTACCACTATTTACCTTCACCGAAGCTTGATCTTTAAATCCACACTCATCCTATGGCAACCTGCATCACAATGCTAAAAAGGAGACCACATGGGAGAGTGAGTTATACATTCAAAATGACGAATAACATATATATTGTGATCATGTGTATATACATACACACATCATGAGTGCTTTGCTATCAAAACATCAAATTATCATTTATTTATCATCCCATCATAATAATAGGCATACAAGCCTCATGAATCGTAATTCATATCATAAATAAACACAACATATTCACGGTCACAATTACCATCATTTTACCACTTATCAACAAGGGCATTCCTAATCTTTACCATCATCACAATAATTATCACCACACCATCATCACTCGGGGATACACCCTTCGTGGCACCCCGCAAGGTGATTCAATTCAATAACAATATGATCAACATCATCTTCACTCCGGGATTTACCCGTCGTGGCACCCCGCAAGGTTATATATTCCATATTATTCAACAACAACAGGATAACGTCCTCTTCACTCAAGGATTTACCCTTCGTGGCACCCCGCAAGGTGATTCATTTCAACATCATTCAATAACAATGCATAACAATACCATGCTATGCCATAAACGCAACAATGCAATAATGCATGTGCTCAACAATCTCACAAGGATTTCTCACCCTCTCAATTAGGGTATATTATTTGGCATCTTAATAATTATTCATAATCATTTTCAAAGCCCCTCTAGGCACATCGTTCATATCAGTGGCATCTCAATGGCCACAAACATCATTCGTAAAAATCCACACATGGTTATCAAACAGCATAGCAATATTAGAATATTATTCTACACTTGGAATTATCCAAGACATGGTCATCATTCACATATATGGCATTCACACTTATGCCCAGCATAATCATGTTCCTTACTTTGCACCTCAACACAATACATTTTTATATTTCACATCATATAATGGATCAATATCCATATTCAACTCCAATGGTTTTTAATACAAAATCAACAATAATACGATCATCCTTTACGCAAGGAAATGATCCGAAATATTATTCGTTTTTGCCCATTATCATTGTCATCTTTGATTTATCGGTTATTAACAATGCCTCATCATATATTCGTTCCCACAATGGGTTTGTATCACCCAAGGGTAAATTTTATAACTCATCGCCAAACCTTAACAATACCCTCACAGGTTTCATTCTTGGTGGTTAAGATTTATAATTCTCATTATATGTATTATAGCATAATCAAGTCATCTCAATAATTTAATCATTATACAACACCAAGATATAATTGTCTTAATTATATATTCCTTTTCATTCCCTCAAGCATCTCATATTATAAGGGAAGAAGGCCCAACACCATTAAATTAGGAAAAGGAAATAAAATTTCCATCAGGGGTCACTCGCTCAAGCGAGACCCCCACTCGCTTGAGCGAGATTAACACAGCTCGCTTGGGTGAGCTTCCTCGCGTAGGCGAAAACCATCCAGCAGCGTTTTCACGCCCGCTCGCTTGCATGAGCCACACCCTCGCCTGAGCCAGATTGAAAGTGGGTCGCTTGAGCGCCCAAAAATTCTCCTTGAGCGAAGAAGTCTGGAGCATCAGGTCATTATCTCGCTTGAGTGAGTCACTCTCGCTCAAGCGGAATTCTTCCAGTACCAATTTCCACCAACACTCGCTTGAGCGAGGTCCTAGCTCGCTTAAGCGAGATTCAGCCAGAGGCCCTCCCTTCATTCCACGCACGTCTCGCTTGAGCGAGACTTGCCAGAGCCAGCCACTCGCTTGAGCGAGTATCACCCAGAATCAGACCCCTCTCACTCGCTCAAGCGTCTCACACTCGCTTGAGCGAAAGACATCCAGTGTCAAATTCCTCTGTCGCTCGCTCAAGCGCGGCCACTCCCGCTTGAGCGAGATTCATCCAGTGCCTCACCTGTTCGCTTCCCACTTAACTCGCTTGAGCGAGTAGTTCACTCGCCTGGGCGAGATTAAACTAGAAACCAAATTTCTGATACAAGGGATTCTCGCTTGAGCGAGATTGTCAGGACTTGTGCAGCAAACGAAAATTCTCACAACTCACCTTATGAAATCTCATTCTAAATCAAATTGATTACATCCAACACATTAGAAACATCACATAAGGCACATAAAACTTGCTCTAATCATTCTTACTCAAAAATTCTCATTCTATCTTATTAATCACACCTTAAATTCATATTTATCATCCTCATATAAACATAACCATATAATCCTCTCATTGTTACACATACCATCCTTGGGAATCATTAAACTTCCAATCATATTTTCTCAATAATTGCATTAAACTTTAAACTTATCTTCATCACCCACGTAGGCATACATTTCAATAACAATCACCACCTATTCTCACATATCATCCATATAGTCAACCATTGCCATTCTCATTAATTCAATATATATATATATATATATATATATACACGGCAAGGCAAGCATGAGTGTAGAACATACAACAATCACTATAAATCTACTCATGCAATTTGAATATATAACTCCTCTCCTACCTCGAGGGAAGAGCCGAAACGATTCCAATGCTCCGAATACACGCTCCGAAAGCTCTGCTACATAATTCTGAAATGAATTCTACAGACCACATACATATACATACACATAATCAATAACCATCATAATTCTAACCATTTGCTAGCTTATCATAAAGCCTAATATCAAGTCCTAAACTTGATGAACACCAACTTATGCAATTGTATTAGGCTTCGGGAATTCCTTTCCCAAAGTCAAGATTCTCTAGGTCTAAGAGGGTTAACTATACCCAACAACACCAATATCTTATTCATCCCTCATCTAAAATGCATTTCTTCATTACATCAATCATCCAAATGCCATTATCATCACCTTGAGTTCAACATGAGTTATCTTAGCTCAAATCAATCTTCACTACCCATATATTCTAGAT
The DNA here is from genome assembly GCA_037962975.1 of Clitoria ternatea. Lineage (NCBI taxonomy): Eukaryota > Viridiplantae > Streptophyta > Magnoliopsida > Fabales > Fabaceae > Clitoria > Clitoria ternatea. Next base: position 170,404,956 of record CM075671.1, read on the forward strand.
AGTACATGTTATGGTCTAAGACCTTATCAAACTACACTTCCAAGTCATTGATCCATCACCACACTATGACCTTAATATCAATATTCATTCTTGCACATTTCCTAACAACACTCACCCATGAGCTTCATTCTATAAGATTTGGCATTACTATAATTATCCATCATTATAAATAACAACTTATACATTAATCACCATCAATGGCCATCTCATATCATTAATATCATTTTCTATCTTCATTAAACATGCATTCTATTCATATTTTACACTTTCCCTAATTGATTAGAGTTAGGGCTTCACCAAAACCCAACAACACACCTTAATACCCATCTATTTCCCATCACCATCCAACATTAACCTTAAGTACTCTTTTAAATGCTCATAAAGGCTCACACTTAAGCCACCCCACCTTGGAATTTCCAATATTAAAGGCTTCATTCAACCCCCAATAATTTTTCTAACCTAGGATTAATTCCACTCACCACCATTCATTAAAACAACATCTAACCTCCCATCTTAACACTTCAAAAACCTAAACCTTCAATAAAAACCATGGATGATCAAAAACCATACCTCTCATCCAAGCTTTAGCTTCACAACAAAAAATGAAGTAAAGGAAGAAGGAGAGAGCCAAGCCTTCATCCAAAGTCCATTCTTGCCTCAAGAATCCATGATGTGAAATTAATTTTGAATGGGTGAGGAGATGGGGAAGGTGACCACGGTTAAACAAGAAAGGAGGAGAAGGAAGATGAATGAAATGAAGAAGGGGAAGGAAGAAAGAAGCTAACGAGAATATGGAGAAAGGTGGAGGAGATTTTAATTTTAACTTAACCCATCATAAGTGCTTCTCCGTTTTATAACCAACAAGTTCACTGTTTGGGCTCAAAACATTATCCAAAAATTATTCCGAATATAGATTCGGATTCCCAATAATATTCTTAACAGCCCTGACCAACGGCATCTCAATCAGAGATACTTGGTCCGACACTCATATTCTAACCGGGTATAATTTTAACTTTTTAAGTCCCAATAAATTATAATTTTTCCCAAAATAATTCCCAATTTAATTGGTCCAATATTTTTAGGACACAAATCAACTCACATTAAATTATTTATTATTTATTCTTATCAATTATTCATTTTACAAAATTCGGGATGTTACAATTCACCCCACCTAAAAAGAATTTTGTCCTCGAAATTCAGTATCGATATACACACCATAAGGCCGTATTTCAGGCCGCACCTCAACAAGGTTTCAACGACATCATAGAATAACATTGGACTTACCAAAGTCCATCAAGCCACGTTCATCATCATATCACCATTCTTAATATAAAATCTTCACATCAAGTATGTTATATATTATGAATTACAACTCACCCAATAGAGCTCACATGTTCATACTCAGTATGACCAGATAGGTTCAATACATTCACCATAAGCAGCTACAATCCCTACACCTGCCCGGCCTATGTGTTGCTGCATCCGACATACAGGAAGGCGTCCCAATCCCGTAGTGGTTACCACAACACATAAAGTCGGCGTATAAGTGCATGCTGCCACAATGCCTATGGCATGTAAGACCATATCAGGACCAGTACTTTGTATTCCCATTGCTCATATTGGTCACACCTATTCAAACATTACTAGACCATATAAGACTTGGTGACAATCCTCACCAGTCCACCACTAACATATTCATATTTCATTGTCATTCTACAATTAATTTGGCATCCCTCATGCCATATCAATCATCAAATCTTAATTAACTTCACCATTAATCGGTGTACCAACCATAAATTCTCACTCATCACAAAATAAATACCCCATCCTTCGGTTTCATCCATCTAAATATATGTTTAAATAGTCCAAAATTCTTGTCTCACTTACATACTTGTTGGTTATAAATTAATTTGAGCCTTAAAAGACTCACCAAACTCTTATCAAGTAGGCTACTTAATCATACAACAAGCCTTCATAATAGGAATTTTCCTTATAGGTCATAACCAAGATTCATAAATCGGACATACATCACATATTCAAATTCTCAATCTAGGGATACAATAAATCACTTTTATCATACAACACACATAGGATTCTTGTGCCAAAGGATGTCAAATTCATCCCACACAAATGGCACCACCAAACATTTAAATTCAAAGATACCCACACTAGGGAATTTCTTCAATATCATTCATTCAACCAAATCAACCCTGTGAGTTACATTTCATTTAACAAGCATTCCTTGGCTAAACGCCACAGGCATAATGCATATAAGAGACCTAACCAACAATTCATATTCCAGGTGCATATGCACATCAAGATCTCAATAGGTATGGTCTATTACTACCATATCAATTTCCTTCTCAATATCTCCTATCCGTAACCAACATACGGCATAGGTCCATCATTATATCAATATATATATATATATATATATATCATATCCATGATCAACACATGGCATCAAATCATCATCATATCAATTTATATCTCATATCTCATATTCACATCTCAATATTTCATTTCCATGATTAACACTCAATCATGAATTTATCATCAAATCAATATGCATTTCATATATATCAACATTAATGCACAATAACAATATATTCGTCATTTGAAGGTAATAGGGTAAGGAACTTGGCCGGACTTACACAAATAATTTCATCAATCACATTTTGAGGAAATTCTCTCTCTCATATTCAATCCCATAATCCATTCATGATCATCAATGATCAACTAGGCTCCACATGTACATCATACAACCTCAATGAAAAAGGGTATACCCCCAATAGTCAACAACCACATCGTATGAATCACAATCTTATAGGAAATCCTCCTTGAGCATCAATACCAACTCAATATTAATGATGCACAATAATCCTCAATATGCAAATATGCCCTTAAGATCAATTCATAATTCTTAGACAATTAGTCATTCATAAATCCATACAGGGTAATCAACACCTCAACGTATCATTATCCTCTAGATAATTATCATTCTTACTCTATAAAAAACAGCCATACTTCAATGATTATCAAAAGGTTTCAATATCGAGCTATCATGCTCCAAACATCTTGTAATTTCAATTCAACACAGAGCAACTATGCTCCGACAATAACCAATAATTCTAATTCAGAGCAAAATATGCTCTGATACCACCTTTGTAACACCCCGGTTTTCCAGACTCGAATCCCGATGTGATCGTCATAATTAATAAAATTGTGAATAAAATTTTTGCATTTCAAATAATACCGGTGTCACACCGAAACTCGAATCACAGAAAATCGAAGCGTATAATTAAATAAACTAAAACTGGATCGATAGAATACTGGCCTGTAATGGTATACAAAAATAATAAAGTTTACAGCGGAAGAATATGTATACCGGGCACACGCCTAGTCCCATATATGACGATATGAGAAAAGGCTAGGCTAGCACGCAATGGCATATCGTGAGCCTATTAGACAATCATCAACATTTTACAATTAATTCCATAAGCATGCAAAGCCTAAGGTATAACTAGCTTATGCACATTCGGGAATATGCCCCCGACTATCTCAATCATCAGCTTACATCGATCCTTTCCAATTTTTCTAATACACACTTAATCATCTAGTACATACTGTATTTGCGCCCCCAATTCACAGTTCCAAAGGGGATATCGTATACATATTCAAATTCATTAAAACATCTATATCATCGTAAATAACTTATACATTCCATAATTCTAATACATAATAATTCATAAATGATGCCGGCCAAGGCATGTCCTCTACCACTATTTACCTTCACCGAAGCTTGATCTTTAAATCCACACTCATCCTATGGCAACCTGCATCACAATGCTAAAAAGGAGACCACATGGGAGAGTGAGTTATACATTCAAAATGACGAATAACATATATATTGTGATCATGTGTATATGCATACAAACATCATGAGTGCTTTGCTATCAAAACATCAAATTATCATTTATTTATCATCCCATCATAATAATAGGCATACAAGCCTCATGAATCGTAATTCATATCATAAATAAACACAACATATTCACGGTCACAATTACCATCATTTTACCACTTATCAACAAGGGCATTCCTAATCTTTACCATCATCAATTCATTAAGGTTTTACTTATACACCTCCTCGCAAGGGGTTTCTCATCATTCGTGGTCATCCTATCTCAAATGTACAATTAATCCGTTTCTATATCAACGGGTGATCACAACCACCATACTATTCATTTCACAATAATTCTAATAATAATATCATCACTCAGGGATTCACCCTTCGTGGCACCCCGCAAGGTGAATTATTTATCAATCAAACTATCATCATCACTTCGGGTCATACCCGTTGTGGCACCCCGCAAGGTGAATTATTTCCATATATATATATCCATGTCATCATCACTCAGGGCTACGCCCTTCGTGGCACCCCGCAAGGTGTTTCATTTCATAATAATTAACATAATACCATCATCACTCAGGGATACACCCTTCGTGGCACCCCGCAAGGTGATTTAATTCACAATAATTCAATATCAATAGGACCACGTCCTCTTCACTCTAGGATATACCCTCAGTGGCACCCCGCAAGGTGATATATTTATTTTAATAATCAATTATGCAATAGCATCTTCACTCAGGGACACACCCTTCGTGGCACCCCGCAAGGTGATTCTCTTCACAATAATTATCACCATACCATCATCACTCGGGGATACACCCCTCGTGGCACCCTGCAAGGTGATTCAATTCAATAACAATATGATCAACATCATCTTCACTCTGGGATTTACCCGTCGTGGCACCCCGCAAGGTGATATATTCCATATTATTCAAAAATAACAGGACAACGTCCTCTTCACTCAAGGATTTACCCTTCGTGGTGTAACATCCTAATTATTTGCAACTAATAAGTCCCAAAATATAAGAAAATTTTTCACAAAAATAGTCACGTAACATTTGATGTAGAAGAGAGCAGGCAATGGGGAAAAACTAAGAACATTCACGCGCATAAGGCAACCTACAGGGAAGCCAAAAACTGAGGCCGGCTCGATGGGTTTATCGTAACGCACCAACACTAGGGCGGATTGCACAACACCGTCCAGGCGGAGTATGGTAATGCAGCAGCGGATAGAGGAGATTTCGCAATGAGGCTTCCCTTCGAGTAATGCTGGTTACTCAACAGGAGGAATAAATAAGGGAAATATGTTAATACATTCACACGCGTAGCTTTCGGTGGAAGGCGGAGTAGAATCATCCTACTTGGCTAGGCGGGGTATATTTATCTTGGGCGGGCTGTCCTAGTTACTTGGGCGAGGTATGACGCCGTCTAACGAAATCTACATAACGTCTTTTTAACACAACTACAAGGTAATTTCCTCCATCGGGTCTGGACAAGGGTTCACTAAGTAAATCCTCACACTCGCATTTTACTCAGAAAACGAGAAGTTACAGGGTACATATACGATAGTAGGTTGTGGAGAAAGGAGGAGTCTGAACCTGTTCTGCCCAACTCAATTAATTATGACAACGCCTGGGCGGACTCAGCCATCACGCCCAGATCAGGAGTCAACACCGGGATCTCATTCTAATAACTACATCGCCTCAGCGCGAATCCTTACGCCTGGGCGAATTGCTCCCATACTTCGGGCGGGGTACGGCTCCGCCCAACGTATCCGACATAAGTTTTCCTAATACAATTCTCAATTTACTCTGACTTGGCTATAGCCTGCTCAATCATACTGTCCCTGCGTATCTATTAAGCACGTTTATAAAACAAGGCAGCACATAGCATCACGCACACCAAAACCATACATCTATATACATACATAAAAGTGTATATTAATATTTACAATGCAAAATCAGACTTCTACTTGTTCATAAAGTTCTATTCATCACAAAACATTAACATCCGGTATGAGCCAGTCCGGGCTTCGTCTAACAACGCCTTAATTAAACCTTCGAAATGCATCAGCACTCCGCCCAGCATTCCAGCTCTGCTTCTGATCCTCCTCACGGGAGACATTCACTGAAAATGGCCACTGCAGGGGTGAGCTTTTACATGTAAAATGATACTCACAGACTCGGTATCAGCGTCAGTACGCGCTCCTGCTATCATTCAACCTTTCTCAAGTAACCAAATTCATACAATTCAAACAACATTCATGACACTCATAATTCACAGAGTTTATTCCACATTTAAATACATATATTCATGCATTCAAACTCATACACATGCACATATATATATATTTATACATCACACAATCAGCCTTATTTCTATATGCATGTCTGCGGATCCGACTCGGGTAAAGACTCTCAGTTACAGCCCCCTTTTTCTTTTGGCCCCTCGTCCCTCAGCTCTTACCAGGTGGCACCGGCCTCCCACGGCGTCTCGAGACTCTCTTCTCTAGCTCCAACGGCTACCACGAGCTCTATTGGGATCTAGCCAGGGTTGGTAACTGGAAGTCATTTCCCTTGGGGTTCTTGACCTTCCATGGGTCACCCCACTCTTACTCATGCAACTAACACATTCATTATTACACATCATTGCGCCATGAACACCTTACCGTGGTCATTAAGTAAGAATGAATATCCTCCACTACTCGTCTTCATTCAATCAGTCACACCAGCGCATATTACAATCGGTCATCAGACTAACAACATTGAACAATCCAAATAAGAACATGCACATACATACTTTTCATAGTGACAACAAAATAGATCCATCATTATCATCCACGAGCAGACTACGCCATCGCCACGAAGATCACTATCGGAATCTCAAATCATGCATCAGTTTTAGTAATTGTGAATACATGCACACATGCACAGCATCAGTTCTAATAATTATAAAAACATGCACACACACACCCGCATTCAGCAATACATTCATCCGGTACCGTTCTTAGACCATGCATTCGACATGCAAGCGCCCCCTACCTTTAGAAGAATCCTCAGAAACCTTTTTCGTTCTTGTTGTTGGGTCCGATGTCCTTCTCCTGGTTCGTCCGGTCTTCCTTGGCTTTGTCGTACCCTGCGCCTGATTCTGGGATGAAGTGTGATCCGTTCTCCAGTACTGTAACCCAGACCTCCAGGAGCGAAGAGTAAGATAGAAGAAGAAGAAGAAGAAGAATGGAGACGAAGAGAGGAAGTAGAGGATGAAGTGACGGAGGAGGGAGTCTGAAGAAATAGCAAGTGCGTTTCTCTGCCAAGGGCTCACGCTTATATATATATATATATGTGCGTACATGCGCATAACTAAGAAAAGAGTGGGATGGGAGAGTGTGTGCTGCAGCAGCCACGTGCACTCCACCCCATCCCTGACCAGCACCATTTTTTGTACTTTAATAGCTTAAACCCACTTAGTTAAATGCAATTAACAGTTATTTCTAGTTGAAATCAAGTCTTAATGGTTTATTCTTCATTCAGCATTTAATTTCAAAACTGGGATGTTACAGTTCTCCCCCACTGAAAAAGAATTTCGTCCCCGAAATTCAGTCGGTACTTACGTAGGTAAACAATTCGGGGTACTGCTGTCGCATGGCGTCTTCGCGTTCCCACGTGTAGGAGGTGATCTTGCCTTGCTGCCACTCCACCTTAACCAGCCTTACGTTCTTGTTCCTTAAGCGCTTTACCGATTGATCCACGATCCCAACCGGTGTAGTCACAGTGGTTAGGTCTTCCTTAATTTCTACCTCGTCGTCAGGCATCGTGTGGCTGGGGTCATGCAAATACTTCCTTAGTTGAGACACGTGAAATACGTTGTGCAATCGGGACAAGTGAGTTGGCAACGCGAGGCGGTATGCCGCGGGGCCAATCCGTTCTACTACCTCATAAGGTCCGATGTAGCGAGGGCTTAACTTTCCACTTTTTAAGGCTCGTCCAACTCCTTTACTCGGAGAGGTTCTCAGAAACACTCGATCTCCGACTTGAAATTCCAATGGCTTGATGCGTTTGTCATGGTAGCTCTTCTGCCTGTCTTGTGATGCTTTCATCTTCTCCCTTATTACTCGGATCTGTTCTGTGGTTTGCTTCACGATGTCTGGTCCCAGTAATAGACTTTCACCCGTTTCCGACCAGCAGAGTGGGGTTCGGCATCTACGCCCATATAATGCCTCGTAAGGTGCCATGCCAATGCTGTGATGATGGCTGTTGTTGTACGTAAACTCGATCAAGGGAAGGTACTGCTCCCAGTCCCCACCGTACTCTAACACACACGCTCTCAATAAGTCTTCTAGACTCTGAATTGTTCGCTCGGATTGTCCATCCGATTGGGGGTGGTAGGCAGAACTAAGCCAAAGCTTCGTCCCCAATTCTTGATGCATGCTGGTCCAAAATCTGGACGTAAATCTAGGGTCCCTATCCGATACGATGGAAGTAGGTATGCCATGCAATCGAATAACTTCTTGAATGTAGATTCGAGCCAATTTATGCAATGGGTACTTCATATTTACAGGTAAGAAGTGTGCACTCTTCGTCAATCTGTCAACAATGACCCAAATGGCATCATGGCCCGCTCGGTTTTTGGGTAATCCCATGATAAAATCCATCGCAATTGAGTCCCATTTCCACACGGGGATCTCTAGAGGCTGCATTGCACCGTACGGTTTTTGGTGCTCTACCTTCGATTTCTGACAAGTGATACACCGGGCCACGTACTCCGCCACATCCTTCTTTAGTCCGGGCCACCAGAACTGTCTTCTCAAGTCGTGGTACATCTTCGTGGTTCCTGGGTGAATGCTGAGTAGGCTTTTGTGGGCTTCATCAAGCACCATTCTTCTCAATCTCCCTTCACTTGGTATGTATATTCTGTTCCTCACCCGGAAGATCCCATCTGACCCTTCTGCCAAGGATAAATCCTTTCCTTTAGCCTGAATTTCCTTCATTTCAGCTAGGTAAGAGTCCGCCTGTTGCTGCTCGTACACGGATTTTAAGAATTCGTTGGCAATCCTCAACGTACCGATTGTCATCTTCTGAGAGGAAGGGGCGTCAACATGCAAGTTCATGTCTCGGAACCGCTCCAACAACTCAACTTCTTTTGCCATCATGGCGGCTATGTGGAGGGATTTTCGGCTCAATGCGTCTGCTACGACATTCGCCTTACCTGGGTGGTATTTCAACTCGAAATCATAGTCCTTCAAAAACTCAATCCATCTTCTCTGCCTCATGTTCAGCTCCTTTTGGTCGAATAGGTATTTAAGGCTCTTATGATCGCTGTACACTTCAAATTTGGATCCGTACAAGTAATGCCTCCAGATTTTTAATGCAAAAACTACTGCTGCCAACTCCAAGTCATGGGTCGGATAATGTTGTTCGTGGGGTCTCAATTGTCGAGAGGCGTATGCTATCACTCGATCCTTCTGCATGAGTACACTTCCTAATCCGAGTCCGGACGCGTCACAATAGACCACGAAGCTTTCTCGTAACTCAGGTAATGCCAACACCGGAGCAGTTGTCAACTTATTCTTCAGCTCTTGGAAGCTGCTCTCACACTCTGGACTCCACACAAAAGGAACATTCTTCCGAGTCAATTTGGTCAGAGGTAATGCCAACCTAGAAAAACCTTCGATGAACCTTCTATAATAACCTGCCAAGCCCATAAAACTCCTTATTTCCGAGATCGATCTGGGCCTCTCCCACGCTATTACAGCAGCTACCTTCGCAGGATCCACCGAGACGCCTCGCTTGGAGATCACATGCCCGAGGAAGTGGATCTCATCCATCCAAAATTCGCACTTTGAAAGCTTTGCAAACAATTGCTTCTCCTTCAATACTTGGAGTACCGTCCTGAGATGTCCTTCATGCTCCTCTGATGTCTTAGAATAAACTAGAATATCATCGATGAAGACAACGACAAACCGATCTAAGAAGGAATGGAATATGCTGTTCATGTAATTCATGAAAACAGCAGGGGCGTTTGTCACACCGAACGGCATCACTACATACTCATAGTGACCATACCTGGTCCTAAAGGCAGTTTTAGGAATGTCCGAGTCCTTCACTCGGATTTGGTGATATCCTGATCGTAAGTCGATTTTCGAGAAGACTGAGGCTCCACGCAGCTGGTCAATTAAATCATCAATTCTAGGCAGTGGGTATCGATTCTTAATTGTGAGCTTGTTAAGCTGTCGATAATCTATACAAAGTCTCATGCTGCCATCCTTCTTCTTAACAAGTAGCACAGGTGCGCCCCATGGTGACACGCTTGGTTTAATGAACTGCTTCTCAAGTAACTCATCCACTTGTTTCTTCAATTCTACCAATTCAGTTGAGGACATTCTGTAGGGTGCACTGGAGACCGGTTCGGCTCCAGGGATCAAGTCTATAGAGAATTCAACTTCTCTATGGGGAGGTACACTCGGGACGTCCTCTGGGAACACTTCTGGGAATTCGCAGACAACCGGAATTTCGTTCACTAGGGGCTCATTCTCATCTTTGGTTAGACAAAGCATCATAAATAGTTGGGTTATACCTAGTGCCGTGCCATCTTCAGTGAGTTGTTTTGGGAAAACTATCTCTCGGTTTCTACAATCTACTAATACCTTATTGGCTGAAAGCCAATCTATTCCAAGCACAATATCAAGACCCTTTAAGGGCATGCAAATCAGATCGAAGGTGAAACTCCGATCATACAACTCAAATGCCACATTTTTACATATTAACGATGTGAACACACTAGGGCCAGTGGGGCTGGCCACTTCTAAAGTCCGGTTCATAGACACAGTTGGTAGCTTCAACCGTTTCACGCACTCATCAGCTATAAAAGAATGGGTTGCTCCCGAATCGAAAACAACATTAAGCATATTCGTTCCAAGTGAGCACTTACATTGTACTAGATCGTTTGCTGGTGCAACATCCTCTGCATTGATGGTGTAGATCCTTCCTGTCGTTGTTGGGCCGGTGTTCCTTTCTCGGCTGTTTGGGGTACGCATCATATTTCCTCTGGTTCCGTTGCCTCTGCCACCAGGTCGTTGGTTATCATTCACTCTGGTTCGATCTTGAAATCCTCCTTGACGCACATTGGTGTTTGCCTGGCGGAGTTGGGGGCAGTCGGGGCGAACGTGTCCCTTCTCTCCGCAGTGGTAGCATTTAACATTTGTATCATTGCATTCCTTAGCAAAATGATCACCGCCACATTTAAAGCATCCGCCATACCTTGGTCGCCCACTCATCTGTCTCCCTCGGTCATTTTGGTTCTGATATCTGGTGAAGGGTTCATTCCTCCTCACGTTCCCTAGCCTCTTGAAACGTGATTGCTGAGGCCTCAAGTGCTGGTTAGCTCTGCTGCACTGGCCCGAATGGGCCCTGTCATCCTCTTCGAATATTCTACACTTGTTCACTAAGGCAGGGAAACTCCGGATTTCATGGTATCTGCAGGCCCTCTTAATATCCGATCTCAGTCCGTTCTCAAACTTAAGACACTTGGAGTGCTCCGTTCCTGGCTGCTGGAAGGGCGGATAGAATAGGCACAATTCCTCAAATCTGGTCGCGTATTCTTCCACAGTCATGGAGCCCTGTTTTAACTCTATAAACTCCAGCTCTTTCCGACTCCTCACTGTGTCGGGAAAGTATTTGTCCAAGAAGCAGGCCTTGAAATCGTCCCACGTCAGTTGATTATCGTCTTCGGGGAATTGGCTTCTAGCTATTTTCCACCAATTCTCCGCTTCATCTCGCAGCATATACACTGCGCATTCCACCTTCTGGGCTTCGGTACATCGAAGACCCCTAAAAATTCTCTCTAATTCCTGAGTCCACTTGAACGCCGCCTCAGGGTTCCGTCCTCCTAAGAACTCACTCGGCTTCCTCTTCAGGAAGCGGTCCAGCACATGGCCATCCTCAGGTTGAGTTTGGCCTTGCCTTTCAAACACATCAGCAAAGCGTTGGAATGCTGTGGCTATAGCCTCCATACTTTGACGATGCGCCATTCCTTATCCTGAAATCGGCATTTAAGGATAAGTATACGGAGCCACTTACTACCGATCTAGTTATTAGTCCAACAATTAATAACTTAGCACATTATGTCATTCGCCTAAGTCATACACACAATCGGACCAGGGGAAAACAACCCCTTGTCGTCAAGACAATCATCAATCAAGTCAACCAGCATCAGAACAATTTCAACCATTCAATCAAAAAGACACAAACACCACCGCTTACACTTGGTAAGCATACTTTGGCCTTGGACTTTTCGGTCCGCTCTGATACCAAAATGTAACATCCTAATTATTTGCAACTAATAAGTCCCAAAATATGAGAAAATTTTTCACAAAAACAGTCACGTAACATTTGATGTAGAAGAGAGCAGGCAATGGGGAAAAACTAAGAACATTCACGCGCATAAGGCAACCTACAGGGAAGCCAAAAACTGAGGCCGGCTCGATGGGTTTATCGTAACGCACCAACACTAGGGCGGATTGCACAACACCGTCCAGGCGGAGTATGGTAATGCAGCAGCGGATAGAGGAGATTTCGCAATGAGGCTTCCCTTCGAGTAATGCTGGTTACTCAACAGGAGGAATAAATAAGGGAAATATGTTAATACATTCACACGCGTAGCTTTCGGTGGAAGGCGGAGTAGAATCATCCTACTTGGCTAGGCGGGGTATATTTATCTTGGGCGGGCTGTCCTAGTTACTTGGGCGAGGTATGACGCCGTCTAACGAAATCTACATAACGTCTTTTTAACACAACTACAAGGTAATTTCCTCCATCGGGTCTGGACAAGGGTTCACTAAGTAAATCCTCACACTCGCATTTTACTCAGAAAACGAGAAGTTACAGGGTACATATACGATAGTAGGTTGTGGAGAAAGGAGGAGTCTGAACCTGTTCTGCCCAACTCAATTAATTATGACAACGCCTGGGCGGACTCAGCCATCACGCCCAGATCAGGAGTCAACACCGGGATCTCATTCTAATAACTACATCGCCTCAGCGCGAATCCTTACGCCTGGGCGAATTGCTCCCATACTTCGGGCGGGGTACGGCTCCGCCCAACGTATCCGACATAAGTTTTCCTAATACAATTCTCAATTTACTCTGACTTGGCTATAGCCTGCTCAATCATACTGTCCCTGCGTATCTATTAAGCACGTTTATAAAACAAGGCAGCACATAGCATCACGCACACCAAAACCATACATCTATATACATACATAAAAGTGTATATTAATATTTACAATGCAAAATCAGACTTCTACTTGTTCATAAAGTTCTATTCATCACAAAACATTAACATCCGGTATGAGCCAGTCCGGGCTTCGTCTAACAACGCCTTAATTAAACCTTCGAAATGCATCAGCACTCCGCCCAGCATTCCAGCTCTGCTTCTGATCCTCCTCACGGGAGACATTCACTGAAAATGGCCACTGCAGGGGTGAGCTTTTACATGTAAAATGATACTCACAGACTCGGTATCAGCGTCAGTACGCGCTCCTGCTATCATTCAACCTTTCTCAAGTAACCAAATTCATACAATTCAAACAACATTCATGACACTCATAATTCACAGAGTTTATTCCACATTTAAATACATATATTCATGCATTCAAACTCATACACATGCACATATATATATATTTATACATCACACAATCAGCCTTATTTCTATATGCATGTCTGCGGATCCGACTCGGGTAAAGACTCTCAGTTACAGCCCCCTTTTTCTTTTGGCCCCTCGTCCCTCAGCTCTTACCAGGTGGCACCGGCCTCCCACGGCGTCTCGAGACTCTCTTCTCTAGCTCCAACGGCTACCACGAGCTCTATTGGGATCTAGCCAGGGTTGGTAACTGGAAGTCATTTCCCTTGGGGTTCTTGACCTTCCATGGGTCACCCCACTCTTACTCATGCAACTAACACATTCATTATTACACATCATTGCGCCATGAACACCTTACCGTGGTCATTAAGTAAGAATGAATATCCTCCACTACTCGTCTTCATTCAATCAGTCACACCAGCGCATATTACAATCGGTCATCAGACTAACAACATTGAGCAATCCAAATAAGAACATGCACATACATACTTTTCATAGTGACAACAAAATAGATCCATCATTATCATCCACGAGCAGACTACGCCATCGCCACGAAGATCACTATCGGAATCTCAAATCATGCATCAGTTTTAGTAATTGTGAATACATGCACACATGCACAGCATCAGTTCTAATAATTATAAAAACATGCACACACACACCCGCATTCAGCAATACATTCATCCGGTACCGTTCTTAGACCATGCATTCGACATGCAAGCGCCCCCTACCTTTAGAAGAATCCTCAGAAACCTTTTTCGTTCTTGTTGTTGGGTCCGATGTCCTTCTCCTGGTTCGTCCGGTCTTCCTTGGCTTTGTCGTACCCTGCGCCTGATTCTGGGATGAAGTGTGATCCGTTCTCCAGTACTGTAACCCAGACCTCCAGGAGCGAAGAGTAAGATAGAAGAAGAAGAAGAAGAAGAATGGAGACGAAGAGAGGAAGTAGAGGATGAAGTGACGGAGGAGGGAGTCTGAAGAAATAGCAAGTGCGTTTCTCTGCCAAGGGCTCACGCTTATATATATATATATGTGCGTACATGCGCATAACTAAGAAAAGAGTGGGATGGGAGAGTGTGTGCTGCAGCAGCCACGTGCACTCCACCCCATCCCTGACCAGCACCATTTTTTGTACTTTAATAGCTTAAACCCACTTAGTTAAATGCAATTAACAGTTATTTCTAGTTGAAATCAAGTCTTAATGGTTTATTCTTCATTCAGCATTTAATTTCAAAACTGGGATGTTACACGTGGCACCCCGCAAGGTGATTCATTTCAACATCATTCAATAACAATGCATAACAATACCATGCTATGCCATAAACGCAATAATGCAATAATGCATGTGCTCAACAATCTCACAAGGATTTCTCACCTTCTCCATTAGGGTATATTATTTGGCATCTTAATAATTATTCATAATCATTTTCAAAGCCCCTCTAGGCACATCGTTCATATCAGTGGCATCTCAATGGCCACAAACATCATTCGTAAAAATCCACACATGGTTATCAAACAGCATAGCAATCATTAGAATATTATTCTACACTTGGAATTATCCAAGACATGGTCATCATTCACATATATGGCATTCACACTTATGCCCAGCATAATCATGTTCCTTACTTTGCACCTCAACACAATACATTTTTATATTTCACATCATATAATGGATCAATATCCATATTCAACTCCAATGGTTTTTAATACAAAATCAACAATAATACGATCATCCTTTACGCAAGGAAATGATCCGTAACATTATTCATTTTTACCCATTATCATTGTCATCTTTGATTTATCGGTTATTAACAACGCCTCATCATATATTCGTTCCCACAATGGGTTTGTATCACCCAAGGGTACATTTTATAACTCATCGCCAAACCTTAACAATACCCTCACACGTTTCATTCTTGGTGGTTAAGATTTATATTTCTCATTATATGTATTATAGCATAATCAAGTCATCTCAATAATTTAATCATTATACAACACCAAGATATAATTGTCTTAATTATATATTCCTTTTCATTCCCTCAAGCATCTCATATTATAAGGGAAGAAGGCCCAACACCATTAAATTAGGAAAAGGAAATAAAATTTCCATCAGGGGCCACTCGCTCAAGCGAGACCCCCACTCGCTTGAGCGAGATTAACACAGCTCGCTTGGGCGAGCTTCCTCGCGTAGGCAAAAACCATCCAGCAGAGTTTTCACGCCTGCTCGCTTGCGCGAGCCACACCCTCGCCTGAGCGAGATTGAAAGTTGGTCGCTTGAGCGCCTAAAAATTCTCCTTAAGCGAAGAAGTCTGGAGCATCAAGTCATTATCTCGCTTGAGCGAGTCACTCTCGCTCAAGCGGAATTCTTCCAGTACCAATTTCCACCAACACTCGCTCGAGCGAGGTCCTAGCTCGCTTAAGTGAGATTCAGCCAGAGGCCCTCCCTTCATTCCACGCACGTCTCGCTTGAGCGAGACTCGCCAGAGCCAGCCACTCGCTTGAGCGAGTATCACCCAGCATTAGACCCCTCTCACTCGCTCAAGCGTCTCACACTCGCTTGAGCGAAAGACATCTAATGTCAAATTCCTCTCTCGCTCGCTCAAGCGCGGCCACTCCCGCTTGAGCGAGATTCATCCAGTGCCTCACCTGTTCGCTTCCCACTCGACTCGCTTGAGTGAGTAGTTCACTCGCCTGGGCGAGATTAAACCAGAAACCAAATTTTTGATACAAGGGATTCTCGCTTGAGCCAGAATCCATCTCGCTTGAGCGAGATTGTCAGGACTTGTGCAGCAAACGAAAATTCTCACAACTCACCTTATGAAATCTCATTCTAAATCAAATTGATTACATCCAACACATTAGAAACATCACATAAGGTACATAAAACTTGCTCTAATCATTCTTACTCAGAAATTCTCATTCTATCTTATTAATCACACCTTAAATTCATATTTATCATCCTCATATAAACATAACCATACAATCCTCTCATTGTTACACATACCATCCTCGGGAATCATTAAACTTCCAATCATATTTTCTCAATAATTGCATTAAACTTTAAACTTATCTTCATCACCCATGTAGGCATACATTTCAATAACAATCACCACCTATTCTCACATATCATCCATATAGTCAACCATTTCCATTCTCATTAATTCAATATATATATATATATATATATACACGGCAAGGCAAGCATGAGTGTAGAACATACAACAATCACTATAAATCTACTCATGCAATTTGAATATATAACTCCTCTCCTACCTCGAGGGAAGAGCCGAAACGATTCCAATGCTCCGAATACACGCTCTGAAAGCTCCGCTGCATAATTCTGGAACGAATTCTACAGACCATATACATGTACATATACATAATCAATAACCATCATAATTCTAACCATTTGCTAGCTTATCATAAATCCTAATATCAAGTCCTAGACTTAATGAACACCAACTTATGCAATTGTATTAGGCTTCGGGAATTCCTTTCCCAAAGTCAAGATTCTCTAGGTCTAAGAGGGTTAACTATACCCAACAACACCAATATCTTATTCATCCCTCATCTAAAATGCATTTCTTCATTACATCAATCATCCAAATGCCATTATCATCACCTTGAGTTCAACATGAGTTATCTTAGCTCAAATCAATCTTCACTACCTATATATTCTAGATAGTACATGTTATGGTCTAAGACCTTATCAAACTACACTTCCAAGTCATTGATCCATCACCACACTATGACCTTAATATCAACATTTATTCTTGCACATTTCCTAACAACACTCACCCATGAGCTTCATTCTATAAGATTTGGCATTACTATAATTATCCATCATTATAAATAACAACTTATACATTAATCACCATCAATGGCCATCTCATATCATTAATATCATTTTCTATCTTCATTAAACATGCATTCTATTCATATTTTACACTTTCCCTAATTGATTAGAGTTAGGGCTTCACCAAAACCCAACAACACAGCTTAATACCCATCTATTTCCCATCACCATCCAACATTAATCTTAAGTACTCTTTTAAATGCTCATAAAGGCTCACACTTAAGCCACCCCACCTTGGAATTTCCAATATTAAAGGCTTCATTCAACCCCCCAATAATTTTTCTAACCTAGGATTAATTCCACTCACCACCATTCATCAAAACAACATCTAACCTCCCATCTTAACACTTCAAAAACCTAATAAAAACCATGGATGATCAAAAACCATACCTCTCATCCAAGCTTTAGCTCCACAACAAAAAATGAAGTAAAGGAAGAAGGAGAGAGCCAAGCCTTCATCCAAAGTCCATTCTTGCTTCAAGAATCCATGATGTGAAATTAATTTTGAATGGGTGAGGAGATGGGGAAGGTGACCACGGTTAAACAAGAAAGGAGGAGAAGGAAGATGAATGAAATGAAGAAGGGGAAGGAAGAAAGAAGCTAACGAGAATATGGAGAAAGGTGGAGGAGATTTTAATTTTAACTTAACCCATCATAAGTGCTTCTCCGTTTTATAACAAACAGGTTCACTGTTCGGGCTCAAAACATTATCCAAAAATTATTCCGAATATAGATTTGGATTCCCAATAATATTCTTAACAGCCCTGACCAACGGCATCTCAATCAGAGATACTTGGTCCGACCCTCATATTCTAACCGGGTATAATTTTAACTTTTTAAGTCCCAATAAATTATAATTTTTCCCAAAATAATTCCCAATTTAATCGTTCCAATATTTTTGGGACACAAATCAACTCACATTAAATTATTTATTATTTATTCTCATCAATTATTCATTTTACAAAATTCAAGATGTTACAATTCACCCCACCTAAAAAGAATTTCGTCCTCGAAATTCAGCATCGATATACACACCATAAGGCCATATTTCAGGCCGCACCTCAACAAGGTTTCAACGACATCATAGAATAACATTGGACTTACTAAAGTCCATCAAGCCACGTTCATCATCATATCACCATTCTTAATATAAAATCTTCACATCTAGTATGTTATACCCGCCCGGTCATGACATTCTGGGCGCCACTGGATTGAGCATCTGCTCTCCCCGAGTGTTTGCCTCCACGACCAGCACCATGTCTAGCTCCTCTCGGAACATTAGCACCCCGAGTCCCAAAAGTGTTGGCTCGACTGCCATGCCCACTCGGTTGTTGCCTCTGTGGGCAATTAGGTCTAATGTGTCCCGGTTGTCCATATTGGAAACAAACAATCTGATTGGCCAGACAGTGTTTCGAAATATGGCTCTCCTGGCCACAATTGTAGCACGCACGGTTACCCGACTGGCTACCAGATCGGCCAGTAGAACTCCAACCAGACAAAGAAGAAGACGTAGCGGAAAACTTACTACTACGAAAAGACTGACCCGTCTTCTTGAAGCTGAACCCTCTTGCCTTCAGCTGTCTTTTATCTTTCGGCTGAAATGCTCTCTGTAGTTACACTTCCTCCGTCAGGCTAGCCTTGTTTACCAGAGTCGGATAATCCAGAATCTCCATCGGCACAATTACACTACGGAGTTCAATCCGTAATCCGGCCTCATACTTGGCACACTTACTGCCCTCGGTTCCTTCCAATGAGAAAGGATGATAGAAATCGCACAGCTCGTCAAACTTAGCAGTGTACTCGGCCACTGACATTCGGCCCTGTTCTTGCCTCAAAAATTCCATTTCCTTTCAGATTTTATAATTAGTCGGGAAATATTTGACAAGGAACCTCTTTCGGAAATTCACCCACACCAGTGGTTCACTCGCCGTATTCATCTGCACCTTGGTCCTAGACCACCATATCCTAGCCTCGTCCTTCAACCGGTAAGTCACAAGCTGTACTTTCTGCTTCTCTGAGCACTCAAAATACTCGAGTTGATTCGGTTTCTCTTATGCAAACATACACCCCACCGTAGTCATGCCCTCCTTTATAAGCAGGGGGATTCCTTTTCAGGAATTTATCAAGAGTGGGACCAGATTCGGTCTTACTCATCAATTTGGAAAACCTCGAGAAGAAACCATCTCCTCCACCAGAATTAGTTTCCCGGCCATAAAGTAATTCTATAATGAATAAACACATCACCATTAATAACCAATGCTCTACCAGGGAGTCGGATATTTACCTGATACTCATAATACAACGCCGCTGGAGTGCCAAGGGAATGATGCCAAGCTGCACAAACAACCACAAACACAATGCAATAGAATGCAAAATAGCCCAGTATAGGACTCATATAAATCACTGGGTTCACCCATACACTCGGCTCTAGAAAGAACCGCTCTGATACCAACTATGACAACTCGCGTCAATTTAATCATTTTTCGCAATAGATTTTTCGTGTTTAATAAAAATCCACTCGGTCTTAATATAAAACAATATTTACTTTTCTTAAATACATTCAAAATAATAAAATCATACTTAAAATAGTAATAACCGACTGAAACCGATCGGAAATATTTCAACATAAAATAGGATTTAGAATTAGCGGAAGGAAGAAATCAGAGTCAGGGTTAATCGCCTGAGCGAGACTCTAATTCGCTTGGGCGAGATCCGACTCGCTTGAGCGAATGCTACTCTTTAAACCTGAGTGGACAAGACTTACAAAGAAAGTCAACAAGTCGGGTTTCACTCGGAAAATAAGTCCACTCGGTCATCTCTCACACGGAAACAACTTAACCTTACTTCACTCATAAGCACTCATATCTTCATTCGGAAGCGATTCTCTCAGCCATTGCTCACTCGGAGACAACCTAACCTTCCACTCGGAAGTGGGTCTCTCGGTTATTCTTCTCTCGAAAAGAAATGAAGGATACTCAGGCACCAAATCAATGGCCCTTGCTCAGACAAGAATGATTCCACTCGGCGAGATTCGCCCTGCTACAACAATGCAAATTCATTCCTAAATAAACACCGATCACATAGCATCACAAAGTCATATCCGATTCAAATTTTAATTCTACATACAGGCAACACATTGTAGCATCAAACACTCGAAAAACTCAAGATATACATATATTACACAATTCATTCAAATCACTCGGTGCCTTGGCATCAATCCTTCGCTTAGCGCACCTCCATGGCTCTGACCTCTTCCCTGTCACTGGTTACTAAAATTGAAAACCATAGCAAGGGTGAGTGTTTAGCATCATAATTAATCTAGAACAGAATTTAAATAACAAAATACGAGTATCAACTCCGTCCGATTGCTTTATCCTCAAATTGCACATTACACTCGGCAATTAACTCACACTCGACAATTATAGCAATTAACACTCGGCAATATAACCAATTTTACTCGACAAATATAACAATTCTTATTCGGCAATTTTGGCAAATCACTCAGCAAATATAGCCATCACACTCGGCAAATATAGCCATCACACTCGGCAATTATAACAAACTGCACTCGACAAATATAGCAAATTGCACTCGGTAAATATACACCACAATTAATAATTCATCAATTGTCACAACTGACTCTCACATAAAATCGACGCCTAGTATCTGGATACTCAAAGGATCGGCCTTCAGCTGGGTGTCCGACTTGACATCCCGTGAACCCGACTTGGTTCACCAAGCCCGACTTGGCGCCCCCTCAACCACTGGGTCATAGACCTCTGGGTAGCTCAACTAGGTCCGAATTGACCACGGAAGCCAAAAATGAGGGTAACATATACCGTCAGTTGTCCTCCACCTCATAATCATATATTCCATTATATAAACAACCATTTCATTATGATCATTATTGCAACTGTCAGAAACTGACTTGTGCTTACAACGTAGGGTAACCGACTTGTCAAGCCCATCAATATAATGTTCTCACACGGCAAACACTTATCATACTTATAAAATTCACATTTCTCATCAAATAAGTGGCCATTAATAACATCACATACTCATTACTCGGGTGACCTGCTTGTCAAGCCCGGCATCACATTGCCACTATACACCGATTGTCACAGCATTAAATATTTCAAATTCAACCGGCTTAAACCACACACACACGATCCTCAACCGATCGATGTCCACATACATACATGCATATACATTCACAACTTTCATCCAGCATCATCTCTATTATCACAACATCAAATATTTCTTAAGTCACACACACACCCAATCCTAAACCGATCGGTGTCCACATTCATACGTACATTCATACACATATTCACATACTACTTTCATCCAACATTATTTATTACCATTTTTCACAATCAGTCCAACGACTCGGACTTGTCCTATTCTAATTAATTATAACCCGAACACCCCCTTACCTCTGTTCTAAGCTTCAACAATCATTGGGTTCACAGTTCCACCTCCGGATCCAGCACCAGCTTCCTTAATTGTTCCACCAGTGTTCATTCTACTACCTTGAAACCACTGTCACAGAAATGTAATTATTTGAAGGTTTGATGCAAAAGGGACCTCCCTTCAAAGCTTTCAGCTCTCAACAATGGAGGAAGAAGAAGAAGAAAAGTAACAGATGAGGAAGAAGAAACTTCACGTGAAAGAGAGTGAATGATTGCGTAAATGATTGAGGAAAGAGAAGGAAACCATTATTTAAACTCATGGCAACCGGTTACCTTCTCAACCGGTCACTTCTAACCGGTTACTTCCTCAACCGGTCACTTCTCCATTTCCTTTACGATTTCTTTAAAGGTTTAAATTAAACCTCTCTTCTTCTAATCACACCTTTTATAATTAACCAATAATTCATAAAAATATCAATTAAATCCTTAAAACAATTTTTAATATTTTCCACTACACAAAATTTTTCTATAAATATCCGGGATGTTACATGGGACAAGTTTCCAAGTGATGGAGTGCTCTTATTGGTTCCTTATGCATGAAGCTTAGGTGTCACATGCAGGAGCAGCAGCTTGCTCGTAGGTTTAGAGTGTCTTATGGACCGAATTAGCAATTATGCTGAACATCAAAGTTGTTGAACTTTTTGTTCTCTTTAAATCCATATAGAGAACAAAAAACTCCATTGAGAATTGAGTGAGATATGGCCCATTTACTAAAAGGGTGTAGGGCTGTGACGGGATTTTTGTCCCTTGCAAAAATAATTTTTCTGGGCCAAATGGGTTATGAATTGGGCTTTAGTTTCTTCATTAAAGTTGTGTAGAAATCTGTTAGAAAACGTTTGGTGAAGGCCTCATTCAATTTCATGGATATATGAGAGAGTTAAGTGGAAAATACTTCACCTAGTGCAAACTAATGCTGGAAAAAGGTGAATTGGTGTAGTGTTTTAATTTCTGGGATTTATGGGATGAGAACTGGTCTTAGTGGTAAACATAAAAGTTGTAGATAAACATACGTACAGACACGTATTTTGGCTCACCCGAGTAAATTAAAATCAACGTTTTTAAGCTTAGTTGTTTAAAATTGGGTATTGGGCTCTTCACGAAAGTTGTTGGGAATAACATGAGGGACTTCTTGGGATGAAAATATTTGACTCAAGTCCCACTAATAATTTCTAGGCTCAAACCGGGGTGTTACTCAGTTTTATTAACTTAAAACAATTACTTAATTATTTATTTTAAATCACTTAATGTTTTATTTTATAAATCTATGTTAATAGAGTGTTATTAACACATTATTAAGTTATCCTAATTATTTCTATTAATCACATAATTAAAGTTAGAACCTCTACCTTACACTCTTAAAATCTCTTTAAAACAAACATATAATCGGGTCGGTCATAGCCCAAACATCAGTACACATAAAATTATCACAGACTACAGACAACTGGTCTCAAGGACCTATCATACAAAAATGAGGGCTGTTACACTTGTAGCACTCTAGGTGTGAAAGAATAAGACATAGCTTGGTGTTCTACGTGATTCCTTGTGATAGAGAGAGTTTGGATGGAAAAAGACAAATGTACACATTATAACAAAAATCTTCATTGAGTGATATATAAATGCTTGAGTGTAAACACTTAGTGATTGGTGAGACTCTCAATATCTTATTGCTTGTTATCACTAACCCTTATTTCTTGTTAAGCTTGAAAAAAATTAATGTTTACTAGGTGGAGTTTCAACTTGAAGACTTGTATCTTGAACACAAAGCCTTGCAACACACAAATGTTTTTTTGGGACTTGTGTTGAATAATTCATTTTTCCTCCTTGTATTTAGAGGCTTGTAAAGTAAATTCAATTATAGTAGCTTCTTTGTCCTTGTATTTTGGGACTTTTAGACTTTGTACTTTTGGATTCTTGCTTGCTTTTAGAAATTACATAGGGTAATTGCGGTTCAAATTAGTTTAATTACTTGCTAATGACTAGTATATTACCTTGTCGCTTGCTTCCTAGTTATAGGTTAGTAATTTGGATTTTGGATCAAGTTTCTAATTCCTTTCTTTCCTCATTCATTTTGCTAGCTTTCATAGTGTAATGTTTGTTAGGACCTTTTAATCAACTAGTAAATACATTTTATTTTCTTTTCATAAAATTCAACAAATTGATTTTTAAAAAATGGCAAGTGGTGGTAAGCATAGTGCGGATAAAAGTATGGACAAATATGTACACTGTAGCAAGGATCATTACAAAACCGTCAAGAAAAGAGGAAAGGTAACTAGAACGACAAGGAAGAAAATGTGGTACTTTTCGATTAGTCCACATCTTCAATGTTTATATGCCTCATTGTCCATGGCAAAACACATGTGTTGGCATGCTCTAAACCAAACACAAGAGGGTCTTTTGTGTTATCCATCTGATGGGAAAGCATGGAAGTATTTGGATGGGCTTTACCTGGACTTTTCACATGAGTCGCATAATGTATGACTTGGCCTATGTACTGACAGATTCAAGCCGTTTGGTCAATACGAAAAAGTATACTCTTGTTAACCAGTGATACTGACCCCGTACAGTCTACCTGCTGAGATCTGTATAAAGAGGGAGATGATGTTTCTATCTGTACTGGTCCCAGGACCCAAAAATCCAAAGGTGAAAATAGATATCTTTTTCCAACCGTTGATTGAAAAGTGGACAGAATTCAGGGATGTTGGGGTTATGACTTATGATGCATCCTTAAAAAACAATTTCATGATGAGGGCTGTTTTAATATGGACCATTAATGACTTCCTTGTGTATGGTATGCTTTCTCTATGGTCAACGTCTGGGAAGCTTGTTTGCCCTATATGCATGGAACATACCATGGGGAATCACTCCCCTTTAGTGGCAAGACAAGTTATTTTGACTACCATTACACATTCCTACCATTGGATCACCCTTATAAGAGAAATAGAACTGCTTTTAAGAAAAACAAGGTTGTCAATGAACCTCCAATCCGTAGATTATCCAGTCCACATGTGTGGCAGAGAGTATCTGACTATTCTTACATCTGGCATAAGAATGTCAAGGAGTTTGCAAGGTATGGGAAGGAGCACCACTGGGTGAAGCAAAGTATCTTATGGAATTTGCCGTAATGGAAAGACTTATTATTAAGGCATAACATAGATGTCATGCACACTAAACGAAATGTTTTCATGAACATATTTAACATTGTGATGGACATCAAAGGGAGAACAAAGGACAATGAGAAAGCTGATTAGACATTGTAAGTTTGTGTTCTATGAAGGATCTAGAATTGAGGGATGTGGGATGCGGTAAAATGTTTAAACTGCAAGCCAAATATGCATTAACAAAAGCTCAACAGATAGCTGCCTGTCTATGGGTGAATAGGTTGACAATGCCTGACAGCTTTGCTTTGAATTTGAGTAGATGTATCGACCTAAAAAAGGGTAGACTATTCGACATGAAAAGTCATAATTGTCATGTGTTTATGCACTGACTACTGTCATATTCAATTCATGCCTTACCGAAACCCATCTGGAAATCGTTGGTTGAGTTGAGTCCTTTTTTAAAGAGTTGACAACAACAGTCTTAACGGAAGAGACTCTTGTGAGGATAGAGGAAAGCATTCTAGTGTTGATTTATAAGCTGGAACAAATTTTCCCCTAGTTTTTTTGATTCTATGGAGCACCCGTCGATTCATCTACCATACGAGGCTAGGGTTGGTGGTCCAATGTAGTATTGTTAGATGTATCCGTTTGAAAGGTTAGACGTTGGAACAACTTTACTTCCATTTTGAAATTTGTTGTAAAAATTAATGCATACATAACTCGTAATTTCTTTATGTTTCACTAGATTCCTATGTTCTTTAAAAGACAAAGTATCAAATAAGGCATGCGTTGAGGTGTCGATTTGTAAGGCATACTTAGTGGAAGAAATGACCATTTTTCTTCATTCTACTTTTTGACAGAGATAGAAATAAGAATGACTAGAATCTCTTGTAACCTTGTAGTGGCACCAAACCCTGGTGCGGATGAACAAACCTCAATATTTACCTATCTTAGTCATCCTGAGAGCAAGGTCATAGAATGTTACATTTATGAGAAACATCGAAAGGCAGCTCACTTGTACATTCTTTTAAACTACGAGGAAGTTGAACTATATCTCGAGTAAGTCACCTACTTTTACATTTTTTAAATTTGAACATAGGGTTTTCGTGTAGTCAAACTACTGTTCTTTAAATAGTATATATGTAGATTTACTTAGACAAGAGCAAAATGATATAACTGACGACTAAGTCCGCGGTGAGGTTTCATCCAACTTCACCGATTGGTTTGTACAACATGTAAGGCTCGTACACTTGTAGGTTTTTTTAAGTTATATAGTTATGTACATTCTAAAATTGTTGTGTGTTATGCTTTCACTAGATTCAAGATCCAAACAACCAAATTGAACACACTTTACTTCAAGCTCTGTCTTGGAGGCCCGTGAAAACTGTTAAAAAATGGTCAATTTACTACGTAAACGGCTATAAGTTTAACATTTTCTAATGAAGTGAAGGAATGTGAACACATAACTTTGGAGTTTGTGTTAAAGACACAACTAGACATTTATAGGAGGACTTATACGGTGTGTTAAAAGAGATCATTCAGGTTTCTTTCTCTGGGCGGGATAAAAGAGATTTAGTTTTATTCAACTGTGATTGGTACAACAACACAATCAGAGTGGGTGCAAAAGTCAACAACCATTACGACTTAATTGAGGTGAAAAATGGTAGATATAAAGGGTTTGGTCCCTTCATCTTTGCCTAGCAGGCCAAGCAGGTTTATTACACAGAATTCCCTAGAGGGCACCGGGACTGGTATGCAGTCATCAAAGCCAAGGCTCGTAGTCAGATCACTGATAACATCTTTGATGAGATTGAAGATGCTTATCAACTAGCTCGAGCGACCTCGACGACAGTCACTTAGTGTTGAATATTGATCCAGTCATACTAGATGAGACACTTGTGGCCTCAGGTAGTGAACACATTAACACACAAGTTGTCTTGCCATTAGAACGATCCAGGGCCAATTTGGACAATGATAACACGTCTAAAACAAGTTATGAGAGTCACATTGACACCGAAAAGGACTTCTAAACTGAAACAGACACAGTATGTAATTGTATATAAAAATATGTATATGTATATATGTTATTGTTGAGATTGCTTGATGCTTACATTGTTTCATCGATAGATAACTGGAAGTAGAGGATGCTTTGGTCGGGGTGGTGGTAGACACTCCCTAGTTACAAGGCTAGGTACCCCCACCACGCCAAAGGAGACCACACCGACCAATGACACTACACATGGGATGCCCACAGCGACCATTCTGGGTGATGCTACAGGCACTAGCACCCTGGAGGTGTCACAGCTTTAGCAGCAGGAGAAGCAGATCTGTGAGGCGACCCCTTCATTAATATTCAACCCTTTTCCAACTCTGGTCCCATTATCCATCATGGACGAGTAAGTATTACTATATTTCCTCAAGTTTATGTCTTTTTATACTAGTGTGTGTGTGTGCATGATAGCATAACTATTGCAAATGTTGAGATTGATATGATTGATGTTTGTTAGTGTAGAGCAAAGCTCACTAGGTACTTTGGTGTATGTTGTATGCTTGTGTTATCTGTAACGTTAAGATCCCAAATGATTGATGTTTGTTAGTGGAAAGCAAAGCTTACTAGGAACTGCTGTGTGTGTTGTATGCTTATGTTATCTATAACTAGGTACTGGTATGTGTGCTGATAACATAACTTTTGCATGTCTGTTGATGTTTGTTTACATTGAACTATATTGGAAAGTTTTGTATGTGTAACAGGGTATTTGTAAAAATTTGGAAATGTGTGATTTATAGGGGAGACTCTGCCAAAATTTTAGTGGACTCCTAAGGTTTATGTTTGTTTGATTCATTCGATTTTGTTGGTTAATTGTTTAATTGTTTGAACTATAGTTATGTTGATAGTACTCACACTACGAAGGTGATTACTAGGGTGTTGAAGGCCCAGTGGGATGGTCCTTACATCTCTTAGACAGATACTGGTAAGACTATCCAAGTTAGATGGTTTGATACTTTCTCGGTAAGTTTAGCACAACTCTTCTAATTTCATGTAACTGTTATTTTTGTGTAAATTGCTTACCTTTTTAATTTGGAATTGCATTTTAATTTACAGCGTGACTTTTGGTGGGAGGAGGGCATGAGTAATGAGATTAGGAGGATCTTTACTATAAAGACCTCCAAAATCATCAAAAGTACCCACTAGAAGGTGAGGGTAAAGGCAGAGCGCCCCCGCTAGATCCTCGAGCCCCACTAGAAAGGCATGCTACAAAAGTGAGGAAGAGTCTTGTTCTAGCAGGCTAGTGTTTGGAACAAGGCAAACAGGTAGGTTGATGCTGGAGCCTCTATTTACACCAGGGGTTCCATTTTAGTGGTAGAGCACAAAAAAGATTTGTAAGTACACTTTCTTAAAGATGTTTATTAATACATTGACTTGAAAGACATGTCCTAATAATTTTAATATGTTGTGAATTACAAGAGCAAAAGGAGAATCGTGAGCCTTTGTTATTTAAGGTGATGCAAATCACTAAGAAGAACAAGGCTGGTCACTGGGTTAACCAGAAGACCACAGAGATGGCGGTAATTTATCTAAACTTACAAATGTCTTTAATTTTTTTATACATTTAGATTTACTAACTTATTTGACTCTTTAAACATATGCAGGAGGCGTACCAGGCCATGCGGGCTCAGAAGGAGGCTGAGCTGGCCTCTCAGACTCCTGATGGGGAGGTACCTCTCACTCTTTCTTCTACCGATGACAAAGCCATCTATTTAGAGGCTGTCAGAGGTATCACCAAGAAGGGGAGGGTGTTTGGCCTTGGTGGGGTTGGGACCTAAATAGCCAAAATTAGGAAGACCCATTCCTCTTCCTCTACATTGCCAACAGATGTTGTTATGGTTATTCAGAACCTAAACAACGAGCTCACAGAGGAGCATAGAGGAGTGAGCAGAGCAGCAGCTAGAGGAAACTTGCAGGATGATGGCTCAGCAGGAGGCTCTGATTCACCGGTTGATGGAGTCTTTACTGGCTCGACCTGACGATGCAACTTCTGGTTCCCAGCCAGACCCACCAACCCAGGATCCCCCCTCCCCCATTGTTGATGGATTTTGTATTTAGTTTTTTTAGTGTTACACATTTTTGTACTTATTCTATTTTTATTCTTTGAGTTGTAAATAATATGATGGCTATTACTATACTTTTTATTCCACTGTGTTTATTGCTTCTTAATGTTATATCTTTTTTTGTTTATTATATATGTGTCTATTAACTAATAAAAGCACTATAAAAAATTAATATATATTAGTTTTATAAAAAAATTTCATCCAAGTTTATAAAATATACTTTAAATAACAAAATTATAAATTACCTTAAATAATAAAATTTTATGAAAAAAATTTAAAAAAATTAATTTTTACTATTAGGGATGGCCAAAACGTCATCGCTAATATTGATCCATGTTCAGCTACGGCTGAAGTTCCGTCGCTAATATTGGTCCTTATTCAGCTACGAACATAGTGACGACAATTATAAAAACATAGGTAAGGTTGAAGTGCCGTCTCTAATATTGGTCCCTTTTCAGCTACAAACATAGTGACGGTAATTATGAAAAACATAGCTACGGTATAAAGTCCGTCGCTAGTATAGCTACGACGTGAAGACGGTCGTTAATTAGGCTAAATTAGTGATGGTAGAACTTAAATTCGTCCGTGACAAACTGCTTACCATCACTAATGTGGGATCGAGCCAGCGACGGAAATGGCATAAAAGGTACTACTTTTAGTGATGGTATACGGCCGTCAAAAACTTGGCCACGATCTTTACTTGCCATCATTGACATGTTTGCCACCAGATTGGTAGCGACGGTATTCGGCCGTAGTGACAGAATCCTGGCTTTTAGCGACGACTTTTTCCTATCACAAATAGAAATTTTTTTAGTAGTGAATAGAGCATAAGATGCTCATTGCTTGCATTCTTCTGACAAAAATAAAATTTCATAAATATTATAGAGGCCGAGCTCCAACAAACTAACATTTGGAAGTGTGAAATCTGGTGGGAGTGCTCGTGTAGACTCCTTAAGGATGAGGTTTTTGTTGTTTTGGTTTGTTTTGTGTTGCTCTATAAGAGGTTAGTATAATGAATTGAATTGCTATTGTTTACTTTTAAACACGTTATTTGCAAGACCTTTGGGAATCCTTATATTTTGCTGCCTGACCAAATAAGATTTTGAACATGATTATCCTTTCTATTTCTTTAATAATTCTCGAATCCTTTCTCTCTCTTTTCTTTTCTTTAAGATTTAAATGAAACGGTGTGTTACACTTTTTTTTAAAAATGCATTTCAAAATTAACATAATTTGTAATGTATACTATGTAAGTTTTGCTCTAGTTTTTCTATGGAAACTATTAATTAGCATTGTTGTTGTTGTCCTACTAGGATATGTAAGTGTGTAATCTAAGACCATAATGTAACATCCCAAATTTTTAATAATGTACCGGGTGAATAAAACCATTAAAATAATAATTTCAGAAGGGGGAATTTGTTTATTAATTGCCATTAACTTAATTAATCAAGGGTGTGCTGATTAAAAAGGGTGATTGGCTTTAGTGGGTGCTGATGGGACTAGGTGACGTGAGCAGACTGCCCTTCACGTTTTCCCACCCCACCATTTCTTCCTCGTGCATGTGTTTATATTTGGACGAAGGTTCCTTGCCTTGTATTCTTCGAAACTCCCTCTGCGATTCCTCTCTTCTTCCTTCTTCTCTTTCTCTCTTGTTCTCCTTCTTCTTCCTTCTTCTTCTCTTCTCCTTCTCTACTCTTTGTTCCATTCCCTGTTTTGGAAGCCAAGTGACGGTGCTGCAGGGGAGTTAGAGCTCCCTTATACGAGTAGAGGACGAGCGTCGAAGCAGAAACAGAAACAGCTCTGCACCACTCGTGGAGGGCAACAGCGTTCAAGTAAAGGCTAAGCGAGTGGAAACATTGAGTGAAGCAGCAAGGAAAAGAACCAACACCCAAGCAGAAAAGCCTCTCAGAATCTCGTAGTTGATAGGGGGAGTACCTTACATGTTAAATGCATGGGTTATGAACGGGTTTTGAGTATTGATAATGGTGATTCTGTATTCTGTTATATGATGTGCTTGCATGTGGAATGCTTTGTTGAATCCATTCATATTCATATGGATGCATGCGTTGATTAAAGTCATGACACTGTTGTATACCGATTGCATGTTATATTGTGTTAAATTGGAATGCTTTGTTGAATCCGTTCATATTCATATGGATGCATGCGTTGATTAAGTCCTGACACTGTTGTATACCGAATGTATATTATGTTGTACTGATTGGAATGCTTGTTTGAACCTGTTGATCTTCATATGGATGCATGAGTTGAGTAAGTTCTGACACTGCTGTATACCAAGTGCATGTTATGCATGAGTTGATGAGAATGCTGTTAGAAGTTTGATATTGACTGACACCGATTGCATTGGGCTCATATGTTGTTAATGAAGCTATGATGATGACTGCATAGAAGTATATGTGTGTTAAATTAATATGTGGAATCTGGAAATGCGTATTACCGACTGCATGCAAAATATGTATAACTGAGTGAAGGTTGTGTGCATGAATTCTATGTTATATGATGAATCCGCGTGTGGTGCATGGGATGCGTTGTGTTGGGAGCACATAGTGTGGGACACTACCATCGGTTATTAAGCATGGGACGCTGTAAAATCCTTGAGTGGGACTCAAGGTAGCCCTTGAGTGGGACTCGGGCTGCCTGTGAACACCTCCGTTGGCACTGAGAGCGTTGGTGTCACCTGTGGGCAAACGGTTGGGTACCTGTAAAACAGCCAAGCAGCTGGGAGCTAATTTGATAGCCGAGAGCTATGTATAAAAAGGCTAAGAGCCTACGTTGCAACGTCTATACCGATACACACGAATGCGGAACTGAGTGAAATACTATGTGCCTATTTACTGTTGATATTGTTTGGAATTGGTTATGCATGCGAAGGTGTTAATGAGATGATGAATGTTTGCAACCGAGTGAATTACCCTGTGTGTATTAACTGTTGACATTGTTTGGAATTGATCATGCAGGTGGCAACATTATTGAAAGGATGAATGCATATAACCGAGTGAATAATCTGTGTTTATATTGCTACTGATGTTGTGTAGAATTAATTATGCATGTGATGGTGTTAATGAGATGATATATATATATACCCTCAGGACCGAGTGCACTATTCCATGTGCATATGCTGTGTGATGCTGATTGAATTCTGTTCTATGAATGTATGTCATGTATTGGAGAGTTGTGTATATAGCCGAGTGAGAATTGTGGAATCTGACTGATAAATGTTCAAAAGAAGCATTCTAATACACGGATCTTAATATCACGATACCGATTGTTGTATGTTAATATTATTGAGTTGATGTGTGTAAAAGGCCGAGTGACAACTGATGGATTCCGATCGGTAAGGACCTTGTGTGTGTTCTGGCTGATTGGCATTGCCCTGACTATAATTGTTGCCATGTATAATTCTATGTATATATATATATATTGTTGTATAAAGGTGAGGTGTCGCAACCTGGATCGCGACGGCGCGACGAAGAGAGAGAAACTCAGGAAATGGAACAGGAAGTCGCCACCAACATTTTTATCCATAGGAAAAACATTGGAAAAAAACTAAGTTCAATAAAGCACTGGTTAAAAATTGAGATTCAAGTTCGGGAGTCGGTTACGAGTAGAGAAGGTATTAGCACCCTACATCGCCTGTCCAAAAATAGTACCAAGATTGAAAATGCGCAACATAAATAGCCTTATAAAAAAATGGTTTATTTCTTCCCTTTTATTGTTGTATCTTTCTTTTATTTAAAAAAAACGACAGAATGGAGTGAGAGAACTGTTCAAACATAGAATGTCGAAGCGAGGTCAATGGGACGTTTCATCCGAATTAAACTCAACTTCGATATGAGACAGAGAAGGGAAGAGAATGCTAATAAGGCGTCACGCCTAAATTATACATCCTTGAATAAAAAAAAACCGGGATAGGAAAGAGATAAGCGGGACGTCTCGTCCTAAGTATCCCTTCCCTATGAATTATGGCGAGGCTTGAGCAAAAACTAGGGAGAAATCAACAAGACGTCACGTCTAAATTGATTTTCACGGAGGTAACCAAAAAAAACATTTATGAAAGAAACGTGGAAGTAAGGAAATAAATCAGCAGAAAAAAAAGAATAAGAAAGATGGGCCCGACAGGAGTTGAAATCCTGCTCCTACGTATTCTTGAATTATCAAGAAATCAGGGTTACGTAGTTCTGAGTGTTGTCCTTTTAGGAAAAGACTCGGGAGATGATGATGGATGTCATTGAGGTGGGGAGCTCGTACAAGGCGAAGTTCTTCGCACGTGTACGAATCCTAAAGAGGTTGTGTAGACGGGAGTGCTCCCGTACGACACCGTTTAAAAAAAGATTTCTAAACTAGAAAATATAACATGTGCAAAATTTATTACTTATTATTTATTATTATATGTATTTCTTAAGGGAAAAGGGGTAAAAATATTAACAGTTTAAACTATGCCACACAAACAAACATAACAAATAAACAGCAAACTGACAGGAAAATAAATGACTGAAAACAAGAGAAATAAGGAACAGAATACAACCGGTGTGGTGGGCTCAGGACCGATGTGGGAGTCAAGTGCAGCGACGGTGTCAAACCGATTCTGGACTTATACACTGACAGAAGCAATGGACCGGTGTTGGGCTCAAATCCTGAAAATTGAAGGATGCGACCGGTGTTGTTGGAGGTTGATCCGAAGTGAGTAAATGACTGGATGCTGTTGAGAAGTAATGAAGACTGACAAGGTAATGTGGTGTGGGAATTGGGACGGTGTTGGTTCTGTGCGAGGACGATGTGCGTTCGGGGTAGGGACGGTGAAGGAGCAGTGACTTTGAGTATTGGAAAACTTCAAGCTTTTTAAAGCTAAGGGGTCTTTTGTGGTGACTAAGACAGGTCACTGGTTTCAAGCGGGGAGGTCATTTGAGGATCTTGAGGAATCAGAGAGAATTTGAAGAGAGTTTTCTTGCAAAGAGAGGGAGTCCAAAACAGCCAACCCCTTGAGCTTCCTTGGTTGGGGCATTTATAGGGCTTTGAGGTCATGGGCTGAGGGTTTGGGACAACCAGAATTCCCACTCACCCATACGTGTAGTGGTGTGCAACCCTGGCCACTATCCGTTCGTGGGGAGCAGGGTTTCAGTGGGGTATTTTTTAATTGTCCACTTCCGCCTCCCTGTCTGCCATTTTTAGGGAGTGCGATTCCAGGTCATCACGCATAAACTTCTGACCTGGTCTTTTCGTTGTCAAGTTTGTAACATCGGTCAGCCAAACACCGGTTGGGACGGAGTCCCCACTGATCCGATGTGGCCTCTTAAGAACCTGGACCTGTATCTTCACACCGGTTGAGCCTTTTCAAGGTAGTATCACAGGGGCGGTGTTCTTCCTCCTAGTCCGGATCTACTGCCAGTCCGGTGTGCATGTTTCGATCTGAGATCCCTTGATTTTTTCTCGGGCCGGACTGACCTGTTACTTCGTTGTCAAGTGTACGACATCGGTGGTCCGGTGTGCATGTTTCGATCTGAGATCCCTTGATTTTTTTCTCGGGCCGGACTGACCTGTTACTTCGTTGTCAGGTGTACGACATCGGTGGTCCGGTGTTACCACTTTTAGGACCTTGGTCTGGTGTTGTTCCAATTTAGGCCGGACCAAAAGTGGTGTTCACATGAGGCAACCTGAGTCAATATCTATCATTTAAAATTTAAGATACTCACCCCTGTTGTGGCAATTTTCCAGTGAATATCTCTCGTAATGAGGATGGGAGGAGGAGCTGAAATGCCGGGTGAAATGCTGATGCACTATGGAATTTTACAACTGTGCATATGCTGTATAAAGTGTTTTGAGTTAAGCCTTGGTCGGCTCGTGTTTTTCTGTTAGTCTTTTTGACGGAGTTGAATCTCTTGGAATAGGAACATGATATTGTGGTTGTAAAAATTGTGATATACACTTCTATATATATATGCCTATGTTTATGCCATGTTGCATGTCTACCTTATGCTGTGAAATGCCTGGGTAATCCTTATATATATGCGCGTTCATATCCCCGAGTGTGTAGGAAATGACATAACTTATCATGAAGGAAGCCAACCTATGGTCCAGAGGGAGAGTTTGTGACTCTATCACCAAGTGGGAAGGTTCAGACGTTTTGAGTGAGTGTAAACCAAGTGAAATACCCCGAGTGACAAAAAGGGTGCTAAGGTTGTCCCGAGTGAGGAGCATTCATAGATTCCGAGTGGGTAATAGTGGGGACCATCCCCGAGTGGGACTAGCAAGTGTAAGAGCCCAATCTGAGTGAACTGAGATCGGATCCTTCCGAGTGAATTAGGCTCTGGACTCCGAGTGCGGAAATACTGAGTGTAGTGAGCGAATACCGAGAGAAGTTTTCGCTTGAGCGAGTACGCGTTGCTGCGTGGTTCACCTAAGCGATATCCCCTTCTTCTGCTGTCAGCTCCCTAGATCGGTTTTATCTCTCTTGCTCTTCTTCTCCTCTCGTTTCTTTGTACCAAGGCATTCTGATCTTCTTTTCTTGTGGACAAAAAAAATTTCTTTTTTACCGTCTATGATTCATTAAATTAGGGTGTTACACATAACATAAAAATGCATTCATTGATATCAGGATACATTTACAAAGGAAATGATACATCAAATAGGAAATGGATTAAAGTAAACAGAGGTTACATCCCTCAGTACTCATGGATTTGCTTTACTTCTTCCAACATAGAATTGTTAAATCTAGGAGTTTGGATTATTAATTTTATTTTAATTATTTAAGTTAATTAGAGGTTGTTAGAGTTTTTTCTAACATTGTGTGTATAAATAGAGCATTGATCAATAAAATAAGAAAGAGAAGAAATTCAATTCAAGTTTTTTTTCTTTTCATTCTTTGTCCATGCGTGAAAGCCTTGGCACTGAGTCATAGACTTAGTCGCACAGACTTAGGCACATTACACTGATTCTGTTGTGTTATACACTTAGAGTCTGTAATGAAAAATATAGCAAACTTAGAGTTTACAAAAAAGAGGATGTGGTTCCAATAGTGGTATCAGGAGCAACGTTAGAGGGACCTGTATCATTATGATAGCAAACAATATGCATTTTTCTATAAATCTTCCAGTTCTTAAAGTGAGGAACTTTGACCGATGGTATATACAGATGAAGGTGTTATTTAGGTTTCGAGATTTGTGGGATATTATTGAAAATTGAATTAAGAAGGTAACAGAGGAAACTAGTGAAGAAAAGAAGTTGGTACTCAAAGACTTGAAGAAGAATGATTGTAAAGCTTTGTTCATAATTCATGAGTGCATGGGCGAATCTAATTTTGAACAGATTGCAAAAGCCAAATCTGTAAGAGAGGCATGGGATAATCTTCATAAAGCATATGCAGGTGTAGAAAAAGTCAAGAAAGTGAGACTTCAGACTCTAAGGAGGAAATTTAAGATGTTGCAAATGGAAGCCAATGAGAGCATTGAAAGTTTCTTCAGTCATGTAGAAACTCTAGCAAACTCAATAGAAACTTAAGGAGAATCTTAAACAAATCAATATTTAGTTGAAAACTTTTAAGAAGCCTAACTCCAAGATTTGATCATATTGTTGTTGCAATTGAGGAGTCCAAGAATCTTGAAGAAATGATAGTGGATGAACTCCAAGGTCCTTTAAAGGCACATGAACAGAGGCTTAGTGAGAGGGATAATGAGAAAATCCCTAAGCAAGCTCTACAAGCTCAGCACCATTCAAGAAAAATGTTTGGTGAAAGTAGTAGGGGTAATGGAGGCAAAGGAAAATGGAATAATTATAATAAAAAAAGAGAATTATGTTAAAGAAGGAAGAAATAAGCATAATGATCAAAATAAAAGAGGATATCAGAGAAAGAAAAGGTTTTAGTGATTCTAGAGGTAGAGGGGGGAAAGAAGAAGTTTGATAATTGAATGTTATAATTGTGGCAAGAAAAGAAATTTTGCTGGTGAGTGTTAGAGTAAAGAAAAAGATCAAGTTGATGAAGCAAAGATAGCCCAAGAAGGTGGAACAAACTCGAAAAAGGTGCTGTTAATGGTGACAGTAAGTGCTGTGAATGATAATAATAAGCATTGGTATCTAGATACTGGATAATATAGACACATAACAAGTCAAAAGAATTGGTTTGTGAGTCTGGATGAATCTGTAAAGAGCAAAGTGAAATTTGCAGATGATAGTAGTCTTGTAGTTGAGGGTGTTGGCAAAACTATGATTCTAAGGAAGGATGGAGAATAATTATCGATTGAATGACTATTTTACATTCCTAGTATGAAATACAATTTGCGAAGTCTATGTCAACTATTAGAAAAAGGATATATGATGAACATGGAAAATAAAATGTTAAAAGTGTATGACAAGAAAACGAGACAATAATAAAAGTCCCACTGTCCAAAAATAGAACTTTCAAAGTTGAAATTAACATGTTGAAGCATAGATACCTTGCTGCTACAGTCTTAGAAAAAGAATGGTTATGGCACTACAAACTTGGTCAATTGCATAAGGTTATGAAATGAGTGCCAAATTTGAAGTCACCATCAGAGAAGTACAGAGACTGTTTGGAGTGCAAAAAGACTAGAAGTGTTCTTAAAAAATGGATTCCAGTAACAACAAAGCAAAAACTAAAAGTAACCTACTTAGATGTCTGTGGTGTGATGACCCGAAATGGCCTCACATAATATTATTAAAAATATCGTTAATTAGATAATAAAAATGAGGGTAAATTTTTCGCAAATTAAAAGTAATTAAAGAATGAAGAGAACCGTGAAATAAAACTTGACAAGTAACCCTGGACCATTTTAAAGACCAATCCCTTGTATAAAGATATGAGAAGGTGTGTAAGTTCAATTAAGAGTGCACCTTGGACAATCAACCACATGATCATCAACAAGGAATAGTGGAAGTATAAATCATTTTGAAAGTTATGAGGAGAGTTTGAAAGAGGTTCAAGGATACCCTAATGAAGTGCTAAATATAGAGAATATGCATATGTGTTGTTATATGGTCATGCCATGGCTCAATGTTACCCAAACATACACCAAAACTTATGAATTTTTGTTGAAACAGGGCTAGGAATCGATTTAAACACTCCATGAAACGATTCACATGTTTTTGGAGCTCAAAACAATGAAAATAGGGGTTCTTAAATCGATTCAAGCTCATGTGAATCGATTAAAGCATGTTGAAATTGAGACACAGTAAAAACAGAACCTCTTGAATCGATTCATGCTTCGTGTGAATCAATTTAAGCCATTCCAAAAGCTCTTGAATCGATTCAAGGGGTGTGTGAATCGATTCAAGTTCATCCAGGGGCTCATGAATCGATTCAAGGGACCCATGAATCGATTCATCACAGCATCCCTGCTGCATTATGCAAAATTTTCACATTTTTCCAACTTCCAAACACCCTAACTTTCTCATATCAACTCCAAAGGCTACCAAACTTTAACACAAACTAAAATATATCATTTATGGCGTGTAGCCACCAGCCACACTCAAAAATTCCTAAATACGAGAGAATTATACGCATAAATGTGTTTAACCTTTTTTAAGGTATTTTTGTGCAACTCGATGGTCAATTCTTAATGGAATTGACCCATTCCAGTTTCTACAAGTCATAAACTACACATAGGGGCTATTGGAACTATCATATGCCATTCATTTCTCATAAATCTCAATATGACCCTATAAGTTCCTCAAATTATGCATAAACATCTAAAATACAACTTAACATAAGCCTCATAAAACCATTATAATTCATGAATTAACATCATCTATTCATCATTGGGCATTAGTCAAGCATCACAATTGTCATCATACATTGTCTAGGTCATAATAAAAAATTAGCCATACATATAAGGGTCCAATTTTCATATATGACCTTCAAAATGAATATTCATCATCTCAAATACATAATGAGCATATATCCATATCATATGCTATACAAAACCAATAGTTGTTGGCCAAGGCACTTCCTATACACTAATTTACATCCACCATTATCACACCCCGATTTTCCAGACCCGAATCCCAATGTAGTCAAGATAATAATTAATAAAAATATGAGTAAATTTTTTGTGTTAAAAATAATTTCAAAACACCACAATGATTACATCAAGACTCGAACCATAGAAAACCAAAGAGTGAGATTTAACAATTTATAAACTAGATCGCTAATCAAAATACCCACATATGTATACAAAATAATTTGAGTTTATAGCAGAAGAGGAATATGTATACAGGGCACCTGCCTAGTTCCATATATGAAGATATGGAAAAAGACTCAAGCAATCATGCAATTTGATGACATAAGCCTATTAGGCCATAATCGACTATGCACCTAAATCATAATCATACATCATTAATCGTAAGTAGCCTCTACATGAGGTATTTAACTTCAAAATGGGATTAAAGAATTTTCACATCCTGTCATTCATACATCCATTATGCCTCAAGTATATATATAATCCCATCACACTCCAATTGACTACATTCGTTCCCTAAATGGTATCAATTCAATTATTATCATCGTTAATATATATATATATACATGTTTATAAATCACTATTTATCATTCCCAATATACATGACTCATTCATTACATCATACTTAATAAATACTATCGGCCAAGGCATTCCATTACCACTATTTACCTTCTCCAAAAGCTTTACTTCAAAGACACACTCTTATCCCATGACAACCCTACATTACAATGCTAAAAAAGAGACAACATGGGAGAGTGAGTTATACATTCAAAATGACAAATATAAATACATTGTGATTATGTGTACATGCATACAACCAACATGTGTGCTTTGCTATAAATCATCAATTCATCATTAAACCATCATTAAGATATTATCTTAGGCATACATGCCTCATTATTGGTAATTCATTTCAAGCACAAGCACATACACATTCATATAGCCTTTTTATCATCATGGGCATTCACAATTATCAACATTAAGTGATTAAATCTTTAATCAATTAACACTCTCTCAAGAGGTTCTCATCTCTGTTTGGTCATCTCTATCTCAAATGCCATGTACCTATGGCTAATGCATATGTTAACTATTTAATGCATATGTAATGGATCCATTTCAATCACCCATGTACACATGGTATCTCAAGTAATCGCAACCACTTATAATTCATCATTCTTATATTGGTTTCCCGCCATGCATGGGGTACTCCCTTTTTCATAACCCTGCAAGGCTTTCTTCGTGATCATAACCACGTTTCATTTATTTCATATATTGGTTTCCCGCCACGCATGGGGTACACCCTTCATAGTCCCGCAAGACCATTATCATATCCATATACTGGTGATCGCAACCACCTTTATCATTTCAATCTGTTATGTGATCACAACCATAAACTTATTCCCCCACGCATAGGGTACTCAATCATCATAGAATTCCATAGGATCTTTATCATTTTAATGTACTCGTGATCGTAACCACGTTCATCATTCTCATATATTGGTGATCGCAACCACCTTCATTCATTCATATATTGGTTTCCCGTCACACAAGGGGTACTCCCTTCATCTAGTCCCACAAGACTATTCTCATTGTGATCGCAACCATATAATCAATGTTATGCCATGAATGCAATAATGCATATGCCAAATCTTAACCTCATAAGGATTTCTCACCCTCTCTCACTCAGGGCTATATTCTATATTTAGTTTTGTCATTATTGGCATACAATTAATGACAAGGCCCCTCAAGGCACAACATTCATATTTACATTAATCCACATGTGGCAATTATAGCATATCAATCATTATAACCTTAGTCCACACATGGAAACCAACAAGGAATTTTAAAACATATATTCATTAATCATCATTGCATCTCAAGCGTACAAGTCAATACTTGCATTAATCATAATGCCATCATAATCATCAATGATAATCATCACCACTTATTTAAGGGCATGTTTAACAACAATATCCTTTTCATTCAACATTATCATTCATTATTCAACATGTATGGTATCATCCACTTTTAATCATTATCGACACTATTTCAAATTCATTGGTTTATAACAACTCATTGCCATTCAATTGTCCCCTTATTAGTTTCATCATCATTCAAGGTATTATATAGCCACATCCTTTACTTTTCATCATCAATCATCAAGTCATATCATTAGTGGTGGAACATTCATGTTTTCATAACATGATTTAGGCATATACACAGTTTTCCAATGTCTTAATCAATATCAAACACCACCAAGACACACCATCATTATATACCCCTAATATAATCTCTTTTTTTTACATAATAAAGGGGGTTTTGGGTAATAATAAGCTCATGACAAATTTCAACATTAATACATATGAGAAAAGTTCATTATTAGTCTTAAAAATAGTGTGACATTCCATAAATATCACCTATTAGTCCCAATTTAAAAATCATAAAAAGTTGGGTTCAAAACCCTCTTAAATTAGAGTTTTACAATGCAGTGGGTCCGGTGTTTTACGCCTAATGAGAGTTAGAAAACTCCAATTAAGGTAAAACAAATTTTTATGCCTCCGTAACATAATTATCTACAACCTTTAATGAAGAAGTAGGAGGCCAAAAATTTCATTAAGATGCCCAAACAAGCCAAAAACAACAAGAAAAAAATAGCAGTTGGAAATTTCTGATAGTGGCAATTCCACTGGCCGTGGAATCAACTGTCTGGACCACCGAAATTCCCATTTTTTTCCCATGTTCTGAGGCAGAATGATCCACTGGCTGTGGGAAATTCCCACTAGCCGTGGATCTCACTGCTGTAGGCACCATTCTATAGCTTTTTGACCCTTAAGTTTTTGCCAACTTTGGGACCCCTTTTCACTAGGCTATTCAACTTTAATTTGCATGAAATTTTATACACAACTTACCTACCCTAATATTAATTATGTGGCAAAGTTTCAAGCCCAAATTCTATCTTAATCAAAATCTAAGCTATAGGGTAGTTTTATGCATATTTTGGGCATTTTACATGGCATACCAAAATGCAATTAGCTAAGTTTTGGTCTAAACTCTCTATGGACTCATATTCACATATATAAATGTGACTTGCTCCAACAAGTCTCATCCTATAATTCATTTCCTAGATCAAAGTATGTGCCAATAGCATTTCAAGCCCTTTTTGGCTATACCAAGCATGTCATTCATCAAAGTCACATGGAATTCTCAATTCATAAAAGATATACATATTTCAACCCCTCATGGGTTATTCATCAACAACACATCACTCCCATCAAAGGGACACTAAACATTCATCATCAACATATATACACATATATCATTCTCAATAGCCAACAATTTGCTACTCACATCGTTTCACTATAAACATGGCAAGGCAAGCATGAGTACTATCAAATACATTCATCACTAATCATTCTACTCATGCATGTGGAATGTAAACTCCTCTCCTACCTCGAGAGAAGAACCACAACAATTCACACGTTCCAAACATTCCGCCACATTGCCTGGAATGCCATCTCCTATTAACACACACATATATACATATGCACTTAATCAATAAGTCATCACAAGGAATCATCACAAGTTTAGTAATTGATAACATCTCTTAAAGTTCAATATCAAGTTCTAGACTTGTTAAAACACCAATTTACATACTTTTGTTAGGTTTTGGGAATTCCTTTCCCAAAACCAATATTCTCTAAGTCTAAAAGGGCTAACCATACCCAACACCAACAACATGGTCTAAGACCTCATTAAGTCACATTCTTATTTCACTAATCCTTCACATCAACAATCAACATTACTCATTATTTTATATTCATAACAACACCTACTATAGGTTTCACCATTAATGGTTCTCTACCATTTTCACTATCATCCATCATCATACAAATCATCACCTAACATTGGGTACCTCATATCCATTTCTCAAAACCAATTCTTTTAGTCACAATATACACATTCCTAAATCTTAAGATTAGGATTCTTTAAATTCAACAACCATCATCCTCATTGTTCAAGCCTTTCCTAACAATATCTCAACTTTTAACACACTAAACAACTTAGAGTCATTACTCTATTTTCTTGATTTCACAATTCCTCAAAAACAACAATGAATATTACTCATTCAAAAACTCATTCTCATATATAAAACTACTCTAACATCAATAACTCACAATTTTCTTAAGAATTTCCCAAAGCCCCAAAATCTTAATTCCAAGGGTTTTCACCAAAAATCCATAATCATTAATTCCAACCATTTATATGCATCATTTCAAGCATCCATAGGCCTAGAACATAGCATTCAAACCATCATCCATAACCACAACAATCCCCAATGGTTATCTAACCTAGGGTTTGGTTCCACAGGCCATTATCCATCAAAATAATATCCAATCTCTCATTATAATACTTAAATAAGCTCAAAACCATCAACAAAAGCCATGGGTGTTCAAAAATCATATCTCTCTTCCAAGCCCAAAGCCAAACTCGAAAATGAGGTAAAAAGAAGAAGAGGAGAGCCAAGCTTTGCCTCCATAAGTCCAAAGGATCCCTTTTGATTTTGGGTGAAGATGGCCATGAGAGGTGGCGGTTCGGTTTAGGCAAGGTAAGGAATGGAGGAGAAGAAGGAAATGAAGAAAAGAGAGAGAAGGGGAAGTAACGTGAAATGAGAGGGATGAGAAGGAAGTTTTATGTTTTATTTTTAACCCTCAATAATAATTTCTCTGTTTTATAATAAACAGGATCTCTGTTCGGGCTTAATACTTTATCCAAAAATTATTCCGAATATATATTTGGAATCCCCATAATATTCTTAACAACCTTGACCAATGGCATCTTATTCGGAGATACTTGGTGCGACACCCATATTTTAATCGGGTATAATTTTAACTCTTAAAGCCTCAATAAATTATAACTAATCCTCATAAATCTCAATATTTAACATTTTTAGGACACTTATTAACCCAGTATAATTATTTACTATTTATTCCTCATATTTAATCAATTATATAAAATTCAGGATGTTATAA
Source organism: Clitoria ternatea (assembly GCA_037962975.1). Classification (NCBI taxonomy): domain Eukaryota; kingdom Viridiplantae; phylum Streptophyta; class Magnoliopsida; order Fabales; family Fabaceae; genus Clitoria; species Clitoria ternatea. Next base: position 170,449,057 of record CM075671.1, read on the forward strand.
CCATTAAAATGCACACTTCCAAAAGAGATATAACCTCACCCCATGAATGTCCTGCATCATAAGGCTAAAAGTATACAACATGGAAGAGTGAGTTATACATTCCAAAGGATGAATATGAATACAATGTGATTATATGCATATGAATTCAATGTCATGTATACTTTGCATAAACATATCATTCATCATCATAATTTCATCATCTCATCATCATATATCTCAATCATCTCTATAATTCATAGTAAAGTATATAAACATACACACATTCATGCCCTTCATCAAGTTGGGTTATCACACACATCAACGCGATACACAAATTTATTTCTTTGTATTCATATTTCATATGTTGTCTTTAGGTATTCATTCACCCAATCACAACCATCACCACATCTCATCACCTTTGGCATGTCTCCTTGCTATATGCTAATTCTCTTAAGCTAATGCACATACACAACAGAGTTAATATCAATCGTGGATCCGACTGTGGGAAAATAAACACCAATTTGTAGGTTCAAGCATGGATTCATACCCATACCCCTATTGTAGTAGTAAAATGTGTACATTTATCATCAATTTGCATGCATGTCACTATGTTTTACTAGTACCAGATCGCATCGCCCATGTTGCAACACTTGGCCATTTTCACCATGACTACAGTATACACCATAATCAACAAAAGGTGTTACGAGCCAACCATGATTCAAACCATGGCAGCTGTGATCCAAAGGACCATCGGGGATACTTGCTTCTTAAAGAGCCACCCCTATCGGGTCAACCACTTGCAATTCCCCATAACTATTCATGGGCAGGTTCGTGACTTACACATCGATTCACTAGGGAACAATAAATTCACTCGTGTACAGAGCAACCCTCCCACTGGGCCAACCGGGGGAACCCTTAACATTCCAACACCGGCAACTATGCAATATGCCATGGATGCAATGCAAATGTCAATCATATGCATTCTCATAACTGTGTATCCTAATCATGCCACTCATTAATCATCACCATCACTAATACCACTACACAATTCTTAGTGGATTTTATTATCTTTGGTTATTGCCATTGTTCCAAGTTTAGTGTGGCATTTTCAACAATTTTTCACTATCATAATTCAATACTTTCATCATTCACAATGGCTTCAAAATCATCAACTACAAACATCAATCTTTCATCAACATTCAAGGTATGCCAATCATCTATATTCATTTTCATTCATCATTAATAATGATCATTTCATATTCATGGTGAACACATCACAACCACATCACATTAAGGAATATCACTTTACAAGCAAACAACATCACCATATAGCATACCATAAACATTCCAAATGCACAATACATATTGCTAAGCACAACTATCATCATCATACTCAACATCTCAAGTTGTCATTACAACACAAGCAAGGTAAGCATACACATTGTCACATATGACAATCAACAACTACTCAATTCATGCATTTAGAATATAAAACTCCTCTCCTACCTCAAGAGAAGAATTCCAAGCAATACGACGTTCCCGCCTCATCGTTCAGAAAAGGTCCTACATTTTATAAGACACCATGAAATTATTTTCTACTCAACATCACCAAGATTTACATACTCTAACCTAATACTTGGTGCACATAACATTATTACCATTAAATCATTTTCCATTTTATTTCATTAATTTCACTACAACCACCATGGTTTAGGCATTCAAGTTTTACTATTATGCATTTATAACTCTACCCATCCGTTCTTATCAATGCTATCCATTATCATCAATAACTACTCTCCTAACACATTTACTCATACCCATCATTAAATTATCATACATTTCCTCTGAAAATATACTCTCAAATCATCATTTATCATTTTCCCCAATTTTCCATAGTTAGGGTTTCACTAAAACCCAACATCATAAATAAACATCAATATTTATCATCTCCCAACATAAATTTCGTGTACCCCACTAAAGGCTCATAAAAGCTTGTATTCAAGTCATCCCACCTTAGGGTTTCCATGTTTAATGTTTCTCCCAACAACCCTATACATTAAATGCTCACCCAAACATCTAAAACCTAAAACCTAGGGTTCAAGCTCTTGAAAAATGATGAAAAACTTACCTTAAGAGAAGGGAAGAGTGAGTTTCTAATAGAGGGAGAGGGGAACATGAAAATGAGTGAAGAGAGGGAGGAGCTCCAAGCCACAAGCTTCTCCTTCTTGCCAAATGAAAAACGAAAATGGAAGAGAAGATGCACACACCACCTTGCTTGGGTGTTTAGAGGGAGAAATATGAAGAGAAAACGAGGAAGAAGAAGAAGAGAGTGTTTGCCTTAGGAGAAAAGAGAGTGTCGTGAGAAATGAGAGAAGAATGAGGAATTAAGTTTTTAATTTGGCCCATCATTTAAGTTTTCTCCGTTTTATAACTTACAGTATCTCTGTTCGGGCCTAGTACTTTATCTAAAAATTATTTCGAATATAGACTCGGATTCCCAATAATATCTTTAATAGCCCTGACCAACAGTACCTCAATCAGAGATACTTGGTCTGACACCCATATTTTAACTAGGTATAATTTTAGCTTTTAAAGCCTCAATAAATTATGATTAATCTTCATAAATCTCAATTTAATTATTTTCAACATTTTAGGACATTTATTAATCCATGTATAATTATTTAATATTTATTCCTTCATATTTAATCATTTTATAAAATTTGGGATCCTACAATCCACCCCACATAAAAAGAAATTTCGTCCTCGAAATTTAACGTACCAGATTCAAAAGCATTCGGATATTGCTCCCGAATATCATCTTCACGTTTATGACACCCCTGATTTTCTGTACTCGAATCCCGATGTGATCGTCATAAAAATGCGAATAAATTTTTCGCGTTTGAAAATATTTCTAAAACACCACCATGATCACATCAAGACCCAAATCACAGAAAACCAAAGAGTGAGATTAAATAACCTAAAGCTGGATCGATAACTAAAATGCCCATAACGGTATACAAAAATAATAGAGTTTACAGCAGAATAATGTGTATACCGGGCACATGCCTAGTCCCATATATGACGATATGAGAAAAGGCTAGGCAAGCATGCAAACACCAAACACAAACTTATTACTATATCACATTCATACACTTACAACATACGCATACATTGCCTAAGATACAATAATTATATATATGTATATATATACATACATTTGGGGATCTTCTCCCGACTATCTCAACCATCAATGAACATCGCTCAATTTTAATTCTTCTAATACACAACAAATCATCTCTTACATTCCACATATATATATTCACCATCCACAAATTCAAGGATTATCTTATACATATTCAAAATCTCTAAATCATCTACATTCTCATAACCAATTCATTCATTACATAAGAACTCATAAATGATGCCGGCCAAGGCACTTCCTCTACCACTATTTACCTTCACCAAAGATTTAATTAAAAATCCAAACTCATCCCATGGCAACCTTCATCATAAGGCTGAAAAGAAGACCACATGGGAGAGTGAGTTATACATTCAAAATGACGAATAATATATATATATTGTGATCGTGTGTATATACATACAAACGTCATGTGTGCTTTGCTATAAAATCATTAAATTATCATTCATTCAACATCTCATTATTATAACAGGCATACAAGCCTCATGAATCGCAATTCATATCATAAACAAGCACAAGCACATACACAATCACATACACAATCACTTTGCCACTTATCAACAAGGGCATTCATAAATCATTATCATCATCTTATTAGATCTTTATCTCATTTCCTCCTCGCAAGGGGTTTCAAATCACTCGTGGTCATCCCATCTCAAATGCCATGCTCTTATGGCTAATGCACATGTCAATTATTTAATGCATATGCAACGGATCTGATTTTTTTTAATTCAATAATAATCACAATCTCTTAAATTATCATCATCACTCAGGGATACACCCTTCGTGGCACCCCACAAGGTGATATATTCAACAATAATACGATAACATCATCTTCACTCTGGGATTTACCCTTTGTGGCACCCCGCAAGGTGATATAATCAACAATAATAGGATAACATCCTCTTCACTTTGGGATATACCCTTTGTGGCACCCTGCAAGGTGATATATTCAACAACAATACATATCAATGCCATGCTATGCCATGAATGTAACAATGCAATAATGCATGTGCCCAACAACCTCGCAAGGATAGCTCACCCTCTCAATTAAGGGCATATTTTAATTTGGCATCTCAATAATCATACATAATCATTTACAAAGCCCCGCAAGGCACATCATTCATATAATTGGCATCTCATTGGCCACAACATCATTCATAATAATCCACACATGGATGTCGAAGGGCATAGCAAACAATCATAATATTAATCCACACATGTAACAACAAGGTTTTTCAGAACATATATATATATATGGCAATCATCATTGCCTCACACTCATACAAGTCAATTACTTGTATCAGCCACAAGGGTGTCATAGTATTTTCCATTATTCATCAATGCCATTATACATTCATTTGGTGGTTTTCAGCCCATCATAATTGTTATCTCCGATTTATTCGGTTATTAATATACACCTTGCTATTCAATCATTCCCATGAAGGGTTCATAATCACTCAAAGGACAATCTCATAACTCAACATCAAACCCTTGACATTTTTCTCACACACTTGATTCTTGGTGGTTAAGAATTCATGTTTCACATTATGCATATTATGGGTATAAACAAATTTTCTTAATATCTCAATCGTTATCCATCACCACCATATTATGTTATGGGCATATATATCTTTATACATTCCCTCAGGTATCACACAGGATAAGGGGAAGAAGGCCCAATACCATTAGAACCAAGAAAAGAAGGGAAAATTTCCATCAGGGAGGTCACTCGCTCAGTGAGACCCATATTCGCTTGAGTGAGACAGCCCATCTCGCTTGAGCGCCTTTATTTGCTCGGGTGAAATCACGCCAGAATCTATTTTCCACGTTGCTCGCTTGAGCGAGACACTACATACCCAGCCACTCGCTCAGGCGAAATCGTTCTAGTAGCCATTTCCACACTCGCTCGCTTGAGCGAGGTATCCACTCGCTTAGGCGAAAACCGACCAAAGGCCATCCTTCCCTTCCATACTCGCTCACTCGGCGAGGCTTCCAAACACTCGGTTTTTCACTCGGTGAATTTATTCCAGAATCGATTCCTCTCTCATTCGGTCTTTCACCTGGCTAAATAATTCCAAGACCGACCATCTCTCGCTCGGTCTTTCACACGGCTAAATAATTCCAAGACCGACTCCTCTCGCTCGGTCTTTCACTCGGCAAAATACTCTAAAACTGACTCATCACTCTATCGGTCTTTCACTAGGCAATTCATTCCAAAACTGACTTATTCCTGATCGGCCTTTCACTCGGTAATTCATTCCAAAATCGACTCATTCCTGATCGGTCTTTCACTCGGCAATTTATTCCAAACCGACTCATTCCTAATTGGTATTTCACTCAGCAAATTACATCAAAATCGATTCCTTTCTCTTTCACTCGAGCTAGGCTTCCTAGCACTCGGTCTTGCACTTGGCAGATTATTCCAACCGACTCCTCTTTCATTCGCTCAAGCGTGGCCACGCTCGCTTGAGCGAGATTCATCCAGAATCTCACCTGATCACAACACACCCAACTCGCTCGAGCGGAATACTCGCTCTCCTGGCGAAATTGGCTCAGAGGCCATAATACCGAGACAGGGGATTCTCGCTTGAGCGAGATCCCATCCCGCTTGAGCGAGAATATCAGTACATAGGCAGAACACGAAAATTCACACAACTCAACACATGAAATCATATTCAAGGCCAATTTAATCATATCCAACACATCATATACGTCATATAGGCACATAAAACTTGTTATAAGCATTCTTACTCGGAAATTCTCATTATAAGCCAAATTTGGATATATCCAACATTTCATACACATCATAAAAGGCATATACAACTGGTTCACACATTCATACTTATAGATTTTCATCCCAAGCTTATTATTCACATTAAAATCACACTTATCATTTTTAACAAACATATTCTCATACATTATCCACAATAATCATCAACTTGCCATTCCAAACATCTCAATAACTATATGGCAAGGCAGGCATGAGTATTTAACACATACATCAAATCACTCTCAATTTACTCATGCAATTTGAATGTTAACTCCTCTCCTACCTCGAGGGAAGAGCCGAAACGGTTCCAATGCTCTGAATGCTCCATCGCATCACCCGGGATACGATCTACATACCATATATATGCATACACATAATCAATAACCATCATAATTCTAACCATTTGTTAGGTTATCATAAAGCTCAACATCAAGTCCTAGACTTGCTAAGCACCAAGTTATGCAATTGTGTTAGGCTTCGGGAATTCCTTTCCCAAAGCCAAGATCCTCTAGATCATAAAAGGCCAACTAGACCCAATAATATCATCATCTTACCCATTACACAATGTAGTCTCAAATCACCTCAATCCTTCAAACATCATCATTATTACTCAATATTCAACTTAGCTCTCATATTCTTCAATAACCACAATGGTTTAGAACCTTATCAAGTTATAATCTTTTCACACCAATCCCTCACATTCCACATTCATAACAACACTCATCATTAAATATCACCCATTAACATTCAATTCAACTTTTCAAGCTATATTATATTTATTTCCCCAAATTCTTAGGGCTAGGGTTTCCATCAAAACCCAACAACTATTACCAATGCTCATTAATCACCACCAATGGCCATTTTTCATCATTAATATCATTCTCCAATGTCATTAAACCTATATTCTACTCACATTTCACACTTTCCCCGATTTATTAAAGTTAGGGTTTCACTAAAACCCAACAACACTCATTAATACCCATTTATTTCTCATCACTTTCCAACATTAATCTTAAGTGCCTCATTAAATGCTTATAAAGACTCACATTTAAGCCACCCCACCTTAGGGTTTCCTCATTTAAAGCTTCTCCCAACAACCCTTAGTCAATAAATACTCCCCCAAATATCAAGAACCCGAGATCTAGGGCGTAAACTCATAAAGAATGATGAGGAACTTACCTCAACCAAGAGTTGGCCATGAGCTTCCAAAAGAGGGAGGGAGAGAGCACGAAAATAGAGTGGGAGAAGGAGAGCTCCACACCACCATTGTTATCTCCTTCAAACTTGAAGCAACCAAAATGGGAGAAAGAGGAAGGGCACACCACATTTGGATTTTTGGAGAATGAAAGAGGAAGAGTGAGAAGAGGAGAAGAAGAGATAACAAAAAGAGAATAAGGGGGAGAAGAAGAAGTAGCGTGAAGCATAAGAGAGGGAGAAGGGTTTACGTTTTAGTATTTTGCTTCACATTAAAATCTCACCGTTTTATAACAAACAGGCTCTCAGTTCGGACTCAATACTAAATCCAAAAATTATTCTGAATATATATTCGGACTCCCAACAATATTCTTAATAGCCCTGACCAACGACATCTCAATTGGAGATACTTGGTCCGACACCCATATTCCAATCGGGTAAAATTTTATCTTACATAAGCTCAATAAATTATAAATATCCATAATAAATCCCCATTTAATCATCCCAATATTTTTGGGACACAAATCCACTCATATACAATTATTTATTATTTATTCTCATCAGTTATTCATTTTTATAAAATTCGGGATGTTACAATCCACCCCACCTAAAAAGAATTTCGTCCTCGAAATTCACATCGATATACATACCATAAGGCCATACCTCAGGCCACACATCAACAAGGTTCAACGATACCATAAAATAACATGGAACTTACCAAAGTCCATCAAGTCATGTTTATCATCACTTCATCATTCTTAACATAAAATTTCCACATCAAGTGTGTCATATATCATCAATTATAACTCGTCCAACAGAGCTCATATGTTTATACTCAGTACGACCAGATAGGCTCAATACATTCACCTTAAGCAGTTACAATCCCTACACCTTCCCGGCCTATGTGTTGCTGCATCCGACATACGGGAAGGCGTCCCAATCCCGTAGTGGTTACCACAAACACATAAAGTCGGCGCATATGTGAATGTTGCCACAATGCCTATGGCATGTAAGACCATATCGGGACCAGTACTTCATATTCCCATTGCTCATGTCGGTCATACAATTTCAAAAGATACTAGTCCACAACTAACATATTCATTTTTTATCATCATTTTACAATTAATTTGGCATAAACCATGCCATACCACTCATCAAACATTCATTAACATCACATTACATTAGTGTACTAACCATAGATTTTCAATCATCACAGGGTAAATACCCTATCCTCAAGATTCATCCATTTTAAAACCATGCTCAAATAGCCCAAAATTCTTGTCTCACTTACATATTGTTGGCTATAAATCAATTCGAGCCTTAAAAGATTCACCAAATTCTTATCAAGTAGGCTACTCAATCGTATAATGAGCTTTCACATTAAGGATTCTCCTCATAGATCACAGCCAAAGTCTATAAATTAGACATACTTCTCATATAGTATAACATCACTGTATGCTTTCTATCATCAATATAGCACCCTTCAAATAAAATAGGGGGGGTAATGACATGATCAAATTTCTATTCACCGACTCACAATCACTCATGTCACCCTTATGTCATATCGTAATCCATAGCTATTGTCATAATCACAACATCAAAGGTATACAATTGGCTCAAAGTCATACCATAGAATCATGTACACCATAACCAATACCAATCATACCCCAAATTCAACATTGTTATTCATCAATCATCAGGGGTTACATTCATTATTCGCACTCCATCACATACCGACCCTAGCTTCAACATCATATTTCACAATTAATTTTGTTATGGCTCAACCATTCACAAGATCTGATCAATCACTAGACTTAGAAAGTCTAAGGGTTACCTAGTACCCATCTGGGAACACTCCCATACCACACAACATTATTAAATATGGCTCATAAAAACAACATAGAGCCCAGACCACCATAGGGTCAATTAAATTAATCAGCCACAAAGTTTGATCATGCAAGGTCATATCAAGTCAATCTAGGTCATCACACCTAGTGAGTCAAAATCAAATTAATCATTCACTCAGTTTTCACACACCAAAAACTGAGACACAACACCAATCTAGGGGATACAACAAATCACTTATATCATATAACATATGGGGTTCTTGTGCCAAAGGATATAAAATCCATCTCTTACAAATGGCATAACTAATCATTTAAATACAAACATACCCACACTAGGGAATTCCTTCAATATTATTCATTCAATCAACTCCAACATGTGAGTTCCATTTTCATTTAACAAGCACTCCTTGGCTAGATGTCGTAGGCATAGTGCATATAGGAGATCCAACCAACAATTCAATTTCATTACATATTTCATGGTTTTAAAATCCATGGTCTACCACCATATCAATTCATTTTCTCCATATTCTCTGTCCATGATCAACACATGGCATAAATCCATCACCATATCAATTCATATCTCATTTTATATTTATCAACTCAATATTTCATTTCCATGATTAATATTCAACATAGATCCATCACCAATTCAATTTGCATTTTATATATCAACATCAATGCATAATAACAATATGTTCGTCATTTGAAGGTAATAGGGTAAGGAACTTGGCCAGACTTACACAATCAATTATGTCAATCACATATTGAGGAAATCCATTCACTCATATTCAATCTCATAATTCATTCATAATTATAATATGAGCAACTAGGCTCCACAAATGCATCATACAACCTCAATAAAAAAGGGTATACTCCCAATAAACAACAACCACGTCTTATGAATCACAATCTCATAAAAAGTCCTCATTGAGCATCAATCCCAACTCAACGCTAATGATTCTTAATAATTCCTCAATAAGCAATTATGCCCTCATAATTCGATTCACAATCCTTAGGCAATTAATCATTCACATTTCTACAAAGGGCAATCAATACCTTAACATATCATCATCCTCTAGATAATCATCATCCTTAAATCTATACAAAACAACCATATTCCAATAATGAGCATCCCGCTCCCAAGATCACCATAAATATCTCACCATTGAGCAATCATGCTCCAATCATCCATAACATCAATTCCTCACAGAGCAACCTTGCCCTGGTAGTAACCAATAACTCCAATTTAGAGCAAAATATGCTCTGATACCAGATTATGACACCCCTAATTTTCTGTACTCGAATCCCGATGTGATCGTCATAAAAATACGAATAAATTTTTCGTGTTTGAAAATATTTCCAAAACACCACCATGATCACATCAAGACCCAAATCATAGAAAACCAAAGAGTGAGATTAAATTACCTAAAGCTGGATCGATAACTAAAATGCCCATAACGGTATACAAAAACAATAGAGTTTACAGCAGAAGAATGTGTATACCGGGCACACGCCTAGTCCCATATATGACGATATGAGAAAAGGCTAGGCAAGCATGCAAACACCAAACACAAACTTATTACTATATCACATTCATACACTTACAACATATGTAACACCCTTAAATTAATGAATAAATAAACCCAAAAAAAAACACGGAAATTTTTTTCCAAATAAAACCAAGAATAACTGGGTACAAAGAAATACGGGCATGGAAGGCAGGAGAAGAACAAAACCGATCGGAACAGGCATACAGCGGAAGTCATAGAAGCGTTCAAGCGAAAGCCAACATAACGTACACTCGCCCAAGCGAGAACCAGTACGCTTGAGCGAGGCTGCCCACTTTCCGAGCGAAAGACCATGCGCTTGAGCGAAGCCAGAGGCAACAACCTCCTATCAGATCAAACTCGCTGGGCGAATACTTTGTTTGCTGCAGCGAGTAACTACACTCGGCTATTCAGACACTCGTGATCCAGAGTTATCATACGACTCATTCACTCGGAAAAGGATAGCTAGTCCACTCGGCATAGGACATCTTGTTCGCTCAGGGAAAATCATTAAGTCAATCCCTACTCGGACTTAGTCTAATCTTAACCACCCGGAATACAGATCCTCACTCACTCGGATTTTACATCATTCACTCGGATTATAAATATCATACACTTAGAATCTATTCCACTCTAAACCACTATACTGACTCCTCTCTCGGAAAAGGATCACTCGAGGGTTTCACTCGAAAATACAAACTCTTCCTCACTCGGGGTTTACTTATATTTTTCACTCGGGAACGGCCGTTCTTATTATAGGTTCACATAAGGCATTTTACTCAGAATCCATTTAAGTATCACCACTCGGAAAAGATGGCCCATACACTAGAGCTTCACTCAGAAATGGATCTAAACCTCCTATGTTCCTCTCAGGGTTCATTAACTTAGAATTATTCATACAACATCAGTTATATCCCAGTCGGCAAGAAGCATCAAATCAACATAAAGCACTTATGTATAAATATACGTTCCTAGAGGTATAAACCTGCCCCCAATCCAATCTACCGACCCATATATATGTAACCACATAATCGGAATACTCATTATCTTACATTATACATTCACCAATACTTACAGTACCGTACAAGTGACACCATGTTTATACTTCTTATAATCAATCTTTATAAATGCATATATTTAATCGTTATTGTACATGAGAGCCGGCCAAGGCTACACTGACTGAACATACTAAACGCAATACAAGCACTCAACAATCGGAGTTAACCACACTCGGACTTGAGGCCCTATCATCACTTTCGAGTCTGACCTGCACACACTGAAAATGGTGTAGGGGTGAGCTTTTACATATAAAATGACAGTTATTGACTCGGATTATACCACAATCCTCGACTATGCAATTCATACAATTCAATCATCCATAACACACTCTGCCGTTTAAATATGAATATTCACTCATCGTAAGCCGATCGAAATTCATTCCAGCCAATCCACTCGGTTATATCAAACTCACATTATTTGCAATCAAGTATAATCACAACCATAGGCTAGTACTGCACTCGGCAACAGCATATACATATATATATATATACATATATTCAATCACACATGGACATATAATTCATATCATTCATCACAGCATGTATAATACTCATGATATCATATTTCACTCGGCAAATACATTAGTATGCATGCTTCAATCCAATTAATTCATGTCCACATATGCAAACATTTCGTATTGAGCTCGGTATCAATCAAGAATGTGCACACATCAATTCACCCGGATCCGGTTACCAGTTTTTATTGTTGCAACATAGGCTCCAAGCCTTTCACTCAGCTCCAAGCTGATTCAGCCGTTTTACAGGTACCAAACCGTTTGCCCTCACGCGTAACACAGTTGCTCCAAGCAACAATGGGAGTGTCACGGGCAGCCCCGAGTCCAACTCGGTAAGCCTGCCTTGAGTCCAACCCAAGGTCTTCAAGCGTCCAACGCTTAGTGCACTCGGCACTGCCCCAAGTCCAAACCAGGGTCTTTTATATAATTCAACACATATTCATCTGATTGTCGATCAGTATTAAGCGTCCAACGCTATATGTTCTAAGCATTTCAGTGGCGAATCGGATGAATATGGTCTTTCATCAGGCGTCCAACGCCTATGCACTCGGCATTCAATGTATCAATCACATGCATCCAATGCAATACCATAACACATGCACACGACAATCACATACACTCGGCTGCACTCAGCAATACACGCACTTGGCTTTCTCATCAACAGCCACAATATCTCATACCTTCACATGGAATTCACACAGCATTGCATGCACTCGGCAATTTACCTATAACACTCGGTAACCATAATATTCACATGCATTTCAAGCATTTTAACACCACATAGATTTATGCCCTGCCCCATGCCTTATTGCACTCGACTATTCACAATCCCATCACATACATCAACTATATTGTATCATTCAGAGTCATAATCAGGAGTCGGTATAACAATGACGGAGTACATGCACTCGGAAACCATAATACCATTCACGTTTACATGCATCCAATCATATAATCACACATACGAGTATCAGTAAATAACCAGACAATGCACTCAAAATTCCTCATATGCATCTCATACGCTTAACATAAACATCATCAACAAGCATCATACTTCATATAGACGGAAAATCATACACAACACAGATAATAAACGTTATACATCCGGTTTACTACTCAACAACATACGACATCCAGAAGACACAACACAGTACATTAGCTCCACCCGGAAACCCGTCCATAAACTATACACTTGACATGCAAAGCGCCCCCTACCTGGAATGAAGCTTCCAGTCGGTCAACACGATACCCTGTTCCAGAGGAATGCCGAGTCGCTCAACTTACGGCTTGGAAGAACCAGAAGCATCCTCGAGCTAATAACGCTGACCAGTCGTCCTTCGACCGCTCCCTCCAACCCACATAACCACTGGCTCAGACGTTGGGCTCGGCACTCCGCATAGAGAACTCAAAGCTATCTCCACATCCACGAATAATTTGATTTTGCTAGCAAGGGAGGGTTCCTGATTCAAGGCATCTCAACGTCACTGAGTTGGGTGGAGGAGAAGATGACGAGGAAGGAGACGAAGGAACAACGAGGAAGGAAACAGGTTGCATGCAGAGGGAAATGCACACTCTCACCCTCTCTGGCTTGTCGAGGAAGGAAGGAGGACTCTGATCCTCAGACACCACTGTTGCGAGCTCACGGAAACAGAAAACAGAGGAGGAAGAAGAAGATCGAAGAGTGAAGAAGAAGAAGAAGAAGAAGAAGAAGAAAGAAGAGAGGACGGAAGGGAGAGAAGCCTGAAGGGGAAAAATGAATAATAAGGTGGTCCAGTAACACATATATGCATGCACGGAGAAGGGAAGAGTGGGGTGGGAAGTTGTGCAAGCAGCGGCCCCCCACACGCATCACACGCACATAGTTACAACTAATCAGCCTTTATTTCCTTAAGTTAAATTAATTAAGTCAATTATAATTAATAAATAATTTTTACTTTGAAATTATTATTTTAATGATTTATTTTCATTCGGCAATTAATTATTAAATCGGGATGTTACAGTTCTCCCCCTCTCAAAAGAATTTCGTCCTCGAAATTCAATCGGTAACTCGCCATAAATAAACAACTCAGAAAATTGCTATCCCAATTACATACACGACTATGCTTCCACAACATTCACCGACCGGATCATAATTTCACTCGGTAAAGCTTCACCACTAAAGCGGTATACTGACCGCCCCACAATTCCAGTCGGCAAAACACAGAAGTCAGGTCCTTCCTGATTACGACTTCATCATTCGGTATATTTATACCACCGGGTTCCCCGACTCAATGAGTCACTCAGCACATCCATGAACTCACATAGAGCATAGGCTCAATATTGTGTCGCATGGGACACATTCCAGATGTTATTCAACCAGTTGGGAAGAATCTAGTCGGTAAACAACATTACCGACTCCCACCAATACTCACTTCCGACCGATTCATCTTGGATTTAACCCTTGGTTTTCAAAACCCGACCATAAAATCTCTTCCTTACACCACAATGAACACTCAAAAGAGTTTCCATGTGCTTCAATTAGCACAATTTGCCCGGATTTGCTTCACATAGGCACTACACTAGATTCTAAAACCTTAGATTCCTACCCATGCCTTCGACTAATTCCATGCTTCCATCCTGAGAATATCACTCGGTCCTCTTACACAAAATATCATTCGGGGTTCAAGGGTAATTCTCACTCGGAAATCTTTCCACTTACCAGAAATTCACTCGTAATTCGAGCCTACTTCGAAACCAAACCTGAGTTCAATCCCAGCAGTCCCAATCACTGGCTTGAGTACGACTTCAATTAAATCCTTCTCTCGAATATCTACTCCCCTCGGAGACCCTTCACTAAGAAACTTGCATGCTCTAAGTTCCATTTTTCCGACCAGAAGTACTTTTCTCCTGGAGAAAGATCACTCGGTGAAACATCACACGGGTATTAGGGATCCTACACTCAATATCTCTACCTTCAGAACCGTTTCACATGGTACTATTCCACTCAGAAGTGGTACACTCCGAGTCAGATCACTCGAATCTTACCTTACTCAGAATGTTACGCTCGGACACTATTCCCTTAACTTAATACTGATCCTCCCTATGAGGTTCCACTCGGAACACCATAATTTTCACTCGGCAGTTCCTTCTCCCGGAAGGTTTTCACTTGGAATTATCTCTACTTTCTCACGCTTGGAATATACTAATCTTTCCCGAGCAATTCCTCACCTTACCATTTAGTTTGGCTCAAAATCCTGGTTTCCTCCTTAGACTACAGTATCACTCGGTTAACCTTATAAAACTCCAATTTCACTGACAGACTTGATCACCCCTCTTGTTTCAATAACTAATCATTATTTTAGTAGCCACTTTATATCCAGCAACCTCTAGTCCTCTCGGAGGCAAACCCATCAAGGTTAAACAAACCCTCTATCCTTAATCTGTTACATAACCACTTATTATTCACTTAATACAACTCTCATTTTCACTCAAAGCAGTCCGATAGACTCACCATTACTATAAGCAGTTACAGCCTCACCTGCCCGACTTATGAATTGCTGCATCCGACTTTAGGATGACGTCTCATTCCTATAGGGTTGCAACAATTACATAGTCACCGCAACGTGCACGCTGCCACAATACCTATGGCAGGAAGAGTCATCTCAGAACAACGTGCCTCACACCGACCAGACTCACTCAACTAACACTAATTCACACGGTAATTAATGGCAGTTCACACACACATTATAAGCAATTCATCTGCATCAATATCATCATTATGCATCACATAGGGTACATCATGCAACAACAATCATGAAAATTATTTATCACTTCTGTAAAACAGTACAATGGCAATAGGCTCCCGACTCACACAGGGTGCATGCCTCATCATTACATATACTCCAGAATAATTCACACGATGACAATCCTCGAGTACCGAACACCATTACCATAAGATGGCAAAACAATAATCGGCTTCTAGACAACACTGAGTAAACATTTCCTCTAAACCTTATTTACCACAAAACCATGGCTCGGATTTAATTCTCAATTCTCAGCTATATATATATATATAATAACATCACTCATTCGGATTCATGCAATTCAGTCAGGATTAAGCAATTCACAATCACATACTGTCATAACACACCATGAACTCGACAATGGCACTAATATACATACAGACACTCAGTCGGATTTCATACCAATTATTCATGGCTATATTATTGTTCACTACAGCATGCACCATAACCATAACATCATATTGCACTCGGTAATAGCATCGATATATATATGTACTCATTCAATAAGATTTACCCAAATCAATTCCAAACCACATTAAGAATTTCATTCACAATATCATATCCACATATTCATATAATTCACACTGAGCTCATTGACCATCGTAAGTGTGCACACAGACATCCAATCGGAAATTGCACCATAACATACATTCTCAATTATAACATCACATCACACTTGGCAACAACATCAATACATGCACCTTCATTCAGTCAAAACTCACTCATACAACATTATCAAGTCAGAATTTACTCAAATCATTTAAATCCATGCAAATCATGTTAGTTCAATAATAACGCTCTTACACACATACATGCGGATCTGACTCAAACAGTAATTTCATCTCATGTATGCAATTCTCATGCGATGTCATACAAGCATCCAGAGTTTACAGGTGCATCTCACACAGCCGTTAACAGATCTCAATCGTTCCAACACGACATATAGATTCACTCGGAATTTCACAGTTTCATCACAACATCACAGGCGTTTGTCATAGTGACTCACAACAGGCAAAACAGGGTAACAATACTACAGCACATCCTCTTGGCATTTTTAATGAAGTCAGCATGCATTTCAACACAACATCCAAATGGAAATCAACAGATCGACTCATATATCATGCATTCAGAAATCATCATGGTATTCTCATTCATATAGATTTGAACATGAAATTGCAAACAGAACTCAGAGAATCATCCCTTTTTAACTCACGCACTTGGCAATAATGGTAATATTCTTATTTACAAGCGTTCAGTCGGCATTCGCAGAGATATTAACATGCACTTATGGACAGAGTCGCACGACACCAACAGTTTACAAATACCGCAAATTCGGGAGTTACATGCATTATTACTTAATCACAGCACAGCTACCAACACATTTCACACATACCACATCATACGATAATCATTCAAGCCTCAATGAATTATTACACAATTGCTTTACTCGGCTCAACAACTCTCAAGGTTAATAAATTATTAGACTTAGAATTCCTAAGGGGTCACTACACCCATTGGTCCAGCATCTAGTCCATCACTCACTTGGTTTCTTCAATCGCCATCGTGACACAATCCCAATCTTAACATATACCCGATCTCACCTTTACTCACCTATCACACACCTAGATTTTCAACTTAGGAACTACAACACATCTCCTATACCGCAAATCATATACATCATATACCATTCATTCATCACACATTCAAATTCCTCAACAAGGCACAGACATACAACCACACCATTCTTAGTCAAACATATGTCAAATCCAATAGAAGATCATAAGCATATATCATCACACAAGTCATGATTGAACATGTATCAACATTTAATAGAATATCATAAGCAATTATGACAATTTGGCATAATGCACTCAACCGCCCACTAACAATAGGTAAACCTTGGCCATGGACCTTTTGGTCTGCTCTGATACCAAAATGTAACACCCTTAAATTAATGAATAAATAAACCCAAAAAAAACATGGAAAATTTTTTCCAAATAAAACCAAGAATAATCGGGTACAAAGAAATACGGGCATGGAAGGCAGGAGAAGAACAAAATCAATCGGAACAGGCATACATCGGAAGTCACAGAAGCGTTCAAGCGAAAGCCAACATAACGTACACTCGCCCAAGCAAGAACCAGTACGCTTGAGCGAGGCTGCCCACTTTCTGAGCGAAAGACCCTGCGCTTGAGCGAAGCCAGAGGCAACAGCCTCCTATCAGATCAAACTCGCTGGGCGAATACTTTGTTTGCTGCAGCGAGTAACTACACTCCGCTATTCAGACACTCGTGATCCAGAGTTATCATACGACTCATTCACTCGGAAAAGGATAGCTAGTCCACTCGGCATAGGACATCTTGTTCGCTCAGGGAAAATCATTAAGTCAATCCCCACTTGGACTTAGTCTAATCTTAACCACCCGGAATACAGATCCTCACTCACTCGGATTTTACATCATTCATTCGGATTATAAATATCATACACTTAGAATCCATTCCACTCTAAACCACTATACTGACTCCTCTCTCGGAAAAGGATCACTCGAGGGTTTCACTCGAAAATACAAACTCTTCCTCACTCGGGGTTTACTTATATTTTTCATTCGGGAACGGCCGTTCTTACTATAGGTTCACATAAGGCATTTTACTCAGAATCCATTTAAGTATCACCACTCGGAAAAGATGGCCCATACACTAGAGCTTCACTCAGAAATGGATCTAAACCTCCTATGTTCCTCTCAGGGTTCATTAACTTAGAATTATTCATACAACATCAGTTATATCCCAGTCGGCAAGAAGCATCAAATCAACATAAAGCACTTATGTATAAATATACGTTCCTAGAGGTATAAACCTGTCCCCAATCCAATCTACCGACCCATATATATGTAACCACATAATCGGAGTACTCATTATCTTACATTATACATTCACCAATACTTACAGTACCGTACAAGTGACACCATGTTTATACTTCTTATAATCAATCTTTATAAATGCATATATTTAATTGTCATTGTACATGAGAGCCGGCCAAGGCTACACTGACTGAACATACTAAACGCAATACAAGCACTCAACAATTGGAGTGCACCACACTCGGACTTGAGGCCCTATCATCACTTCCGAGTCCGACCTGCACACACTGAAAATGGTGTAGGGGTGAGCTTTTACATATAAAATGATAGTTATTGACTTGGATTATACCACAATCCTTGACTATGCAATTCATACAATTCAATCATCCATAACACACTCTGCCGTTTAAATATGAATATTCACTCATCGTAAGCCGATCAGAATTCATTCCAGCCAATCCACTCGGTTATATCAAACTCACATTATTTGCAATCACGTATAATCACAACCATAGGCTAGTACTGCACTCGGCAACAGCATATACATATATATATATACATATATTCAATCACACATGGACATATAATTCATATCATTCATCACAGCATGTATAATACTCATGATATCATATTTCACTCGGCAAATACATTAGTATGCATGCTTCAATCCAATTAATTCATGTCCACATATGCAAACATTTCGTATTGAGCTCGGTATCAATCAAGAATGTGCACACATCAATTCACCCGGATCCGGTTACCAGTTTTTATTGTTGCAACATAGGCTCCAAGCCTTTCACTCAGCTCCAAGCTGATTCGGCCATTTTTCAGGTACCAAACCGTTTGCCCTCACGCGTAACATAATTGCTCCAAGCAACAACGGGAGTGTCACGGGCAGCCCCGGGTCCAACTCGGTAAGCCTACCTTGAGTCCAACCCAAGGACTTCAAGCGTCCAACGCTTAGTGCACTCGGCACTGCCCCAAGTCTAACCCAGGGTCTTTTATATAATTCAACACATAGTCATCTGATTGTCGATCGGTATTAAGCGTCCAACGCTATATGTTCTAAGCATTTCAGTGGCGAATCGGATGAATATGGTCTTTCATCAGGCGTCCAACGCCTATGCACTCGGCATTCAATGTATCAATCACATGCATCCAATGCAATACCACAACACATGCACACGGCAATCATATCCACTCGGTAATAAATGCACTCAGCAATACACGCACTCGGCTTTCTCATCAACAGCCACAATATCTCATACCTTCACATGGAATTCACACAGCATTGCATGCACTCGGCAATTTACCTATAACACTCGGTAACCATAATATTCACATGCATTTCAAGCATTTTAACACCACATAGATTTATGCCCTGCCCCATGCCTTATTGCACTCGACTATTCACAATCCCATCACATACATCAACTATATTGTATCATTCAGAGTCATAATCAGGAGTCGGTATAACAATGACGGAGTACATGCACTCGGAAACCATAATACCATTCACGTTTACATGCATCCAATCATATAATCACACACACGAGTATCAGTAAATAACCAGACAATGCACTCAGCATTCCTCATATGCATCTCATACACTTAACATAAACATCATCAACAAGCATCATACTTCATATAGACGGAAAATCATACACAACACAGATAATAAACGTTATACATCTGGTTTACTACTCAACAACATACGACATCCAGAAGACACAACACAGTACATTAGCTCCACCCGGAAACCCGTCCATAAACTATACACTTGACATGCAAAGCGCCCCCTACCTGGAATGAAGCTTCCAGTCGGTCAACACGATACCCTGTTCCAGAGGAATGCCGAGTCACTCAACTTACGGCTTGGAAGAACAGAAGCATCCTCGAGCTAATAACGCTGACCAGTCGTCCTTCGACCGCTCCCTCCAACCCACACAACCACTGGCTCAGACGCTGGGCTCGACACTCCGCATGGAGAACTCAAAGCTATCTCCACATCCACGAATAATTTGATTTTACCAGCAAGGGAGGGTTCCTGATTCAAGGCATCTCAACGTCACTGAGTTGGGTGGAGGAGAAGATGACGAGGAAGGAGACGAAGGAACAGCGAGGAAGGAAATGGGTTGCATGTAGAGGGAAATGTACACTCTCACCCTCTCTGGCTCGTCGAGGAAGGAAGGAGGACTCCGATCCTCAGACACCACTGTCGCGAGCTCACGGAAACAGAAAACAGAGGAGGAAGAAGAAGATCGAAGAGTGAAGAAGAAGAAGAAGAAAGAAGAGAGGACGGAAGGGAGAGAAGCCTGAAGGGGAAAAATGAATAATAAGGTGGTCCAATAGCACATATATGCATGCACGGAGAAGGGAAGAGTGGGGTGGGAAGTCGTGCACAGCAGCGGCCCCCCACACGCGTCACATGCACATAGTTACAACTAATCAACCTTTATTTCCTTAAGTTAAATTAATTAAGTCAATTATAATTAATAAATAATTTTTCCCACTTTGAAATTATTATTTTAATGATTTATTTTCATTCGGCAATTAATTATTAAATCGGGATGTTACAACATACGCATACATTGCCTAAGATACAATAATTATATATATGTATATATATACATACATTTGGGGATCTTCTCCCGACTATCTCAATCATCAATGAACATCGCTCAATTTTAATTCTTCTAATACACATCAAATCATCTCTTACATTCCACATATATATATTCACCATCCACAAATTCAAGGATTATCTTATACATATTCAAAATCTCTAAATCATCTACATTCTCATAACCAATTCATTCATTACATAAGAACTCATAAATGCCAGCCAAGGCACTTCCTCTACCACTATTTACCTTCACCAAAGCATTAATTAAAAATCTGAACTCATCCCATGGCAACCTGCATCACAAGGCTAAAAAGGAGACCACATGGGAGAATGAGTTATACATTCAAAATGACGAATAATATATATATAAATATTGTGATCATGTGTATATGCATACAAACGTCATGTGTGCTTTGCTATAAAATCATTAAATTATCATTCATTCAACATCTCATTATTATAACAGGCATACAAGCCTCATGAATCGCAATTCATATCATAAACAAGCACAAGCACATACACAATCACATACACAATCATTTTGCCACTTATCAACAAGGGCATTCATAAATCATTATCATCATCTTATTAAATCTTTATCTCATTTCCTCCTCGCAAGGGGTTTCTCATCACTCGTGGTCATCCCATCTCAAATGCCATGCTCTTATGGCTAATGCACATGTCAATTATTTAATGCATATGCAACGGATCTGATTTTTTTTAATTCAATAATAATCACAATCTCTTAAATTATCATCATCACTCAGGGATACACCCTTCGTGGCACCCCACAAGGTGATATATTCAACAATAATACGATAACATCATCTTCACTCTGGGATTTACCCTTTGTGGCACCCCGCAAGGTGATATAATCAACAATAATAGGATAACATCCTCTTCACTTTGGGATATACCCTTTGTGGCACCCTGCAAGGTGATATATTCAACAACAATACATATCAATGCCATGCTATGCCATGAATGTAACAATGCAATAATGCATGTGCCCAACAACCTCGCAAGGATAGCTCACCCTCTCAATTAGGGGCATATTTTAATTTGGCATCTCAATAATCATACATAATCATTTACAAAGCCCCGCAAGGCACATCATTCATATAATTGGCATCTCATTGGCCACAACATCATTCATAATAATCCACACATGGATATCGAAGGGCATAGCAAACAATCATAATATTAATCCACACATGTAACAACAAGATTTTTCAGAACATATATATATATGGCAATCATCATTGCCTCACACTCATACAAGTCAATTACTTGTATCAGCCACAAGGGTGTCATAATATTTTCCATTATTCATCAATGCCATTATACATTCATTTGGTGGTTTTCAGCCCATCATAATTGTTATCTCCGATTTATTCGGTTATTAATATACACCTTGCTATTCAATCATTCCCATGAAGGGTTCATAATCACTCAAAGGACAATCTCATAACTCAACGTCAAACCCTTGACATTTTTCTCACACACTTGATTCTTGGTGGTTAAGAATTCATGTTTCACATTATGCATATTATGGGTATAAACAAATTTTCTTAATATCTCAATCGTTATCCATCACCACCATATTATGTCATGGGCATATATATCTTTATACATTCCCTCAGGTATCACACAGGATAAGGGGAAGAAGGCCCAATACCATTAAAACCGAGAAAAGAAAGGAAAATTTCCATCAGGGGGGTCACTCGCTTAGTGAGACCCACATTCGCTTGAGTGAGACAGCCTATCTCGCTTGAGCGCCTTTATTCGCTCGGGCGAAATCATGCCAGAATCTATTTTCCATATTGCTCGCTTGAGCGAGACACTACATACCCAGCCACTCACTCGGGCGAAATCGTTCTAGTAGCCATTTCCACACTCGCTCGCTTGAGCGAGGTATCCACTCGCTTAGGCGAAATCCGACCAAAGGCCATCCTTCCCTTCCATACTCGCTCACTCGGCGAGGCTTCCAAACACTCGGTTTTTCACTCGGTGAATTTATTCCAGAACCGATTCCTCTCTCATTCGGTCTTTCACCTGGCTAAATAATTCCAAGACCGACCATCTCTCGCTCGGTCTTTCACGTGGCTAAATAATTCCAAGACCGACTCCTCTCGCTCGGTCTTTCACTTGGCAAAATACTCTAAAACTGACTCATCACTCGATCGGTCTTTCACTAGGCAATTCATTCCAAAACTGACTTATTCCTGATCGGCCTTTCACTCGGTAATTCATTCCAAAATCGACTCATTCCTGATCGGTCTTTCACTCGGCAATTCATTCCAAACTGACTCATTCCTAATTGTTATTTCACTCGGCAAATTATATCAAAACCGATTCCTTTCTCTTTCACTTGAGCTAGGCTTCCTAGCACTCGGTCTTGCACTTGGCAGATTATTCCAACCGACTCCTCTTTCATTCGCTCAAGCGCGGCCACGCCCGCTTGAGCGAGATTCATCCAGAATCTCACCTGATCACAACACACCCAACTCGCTCGAGCGGAATACTCGCTCTCCTGGCGAAATTGGCTCAGAGGCCATAATACCGAGACAGGGGATTCTCGCTTGAGTGAGATCCCATCCCGCTTAAGTGAGAATATTAGTACATAGGCAGAACACGAAAATTCACACAACTCAACACATGAAATCACATTCAAGGCCAATTTAATCATATCCAACACATCATATACGTCATATGGGCACATAAAACTTGTTATAAGCATTCTTACTCAGAAATTCTCATTATAAGCCAAATTTGGATATATCCAACATTTCATACACATCATAAAAGGCATATACAACTGGTTCACACATTCATACTTATAGATTTTCATCCCAACCTTATTATTCACATTAAAATCACACTTATCATTTTTAACAAACATATTCTCATACATTATCCACAATAATCATCAACTTGCCATTCCAAACATCTCAATGACTATATGGCAAGGCAGGCATGAGTATTTAACACATACATCAAATCACTCTCAATTTACTCATGCAATTTGAATGTTAACTCCTCTCCTACCTCGAGGGAAGAGCCGAAACGGTTCCAATGCTCCGAATGCTCCATCGCATCACCCGGGATACGATCTATATACCATATATATGCATACACATAATCAATAACCATCATAATTCTAACCATTTGTTAGGTTATCATAAAGCTCAACATCAAGTCCTAGACTTGCTAAGCACCAAGTTATGCAATTGTGTTAGGCTTCGGGAATTCCTTTCCCAAAGCCAAGATCCTCTAGATCATAAAAGGCCAACTAGACCCAACAATATCATCATCTTACCCATTACACAATGTAGTCTCAAATCACCTCAATCCTTCAAACATCATCATTATTACTCAATATTCAACTTAGCTCTCATATTCTTCAATAACCACAATGGTTTAGAACCTTATCAAGTCATAATCTTTTCACACCAATCCCTCACATTCCATATTCATAACAACACTCATCATTAAATATCACCCATTAACATTCAATTCAACTTTTCAAACTATATTATATTTATTTCCCCAAATTCTTAGGGCTAGGGTTTCCATCAAAACCCAACAACTATTACCAATGCTCATTAATCACCACCAATGGCCATTTTTCATCATTAATATCATTCTCCAATGTCATTAAACCTACATTCTACTCACATTTCACACTTTCCCTGATTTATTAAAGTTAAGGTTTCACTAAAACCCAACAACACTCATTAATACCCATTTATTTCTCATCACTTTCCAACATTAATCTTAAGTGCCTCATTAAATGCTTATAAAGACTCACATTTAAGCCACCCCACCTTAGGGTTTCCTCATTTAAAGCTTTTCCCAACAACCCTTAGTCAATAAATTCTCCCCCAAATATCAAGAACCCGAGATCTAGGGCGTAAACTCATAAAGAATGATGAGGAACTTACCTCAACCAAGAGTTGGCCATGAGCTTCCAAAAGAGGGAGGGAGAGAGCACGAAAATAGAGTGGGAGAAGGAGAGCTCCACACCACCATTGTTATCTCCTTCAAACTTGAAGCAACCAAAATGGGAGAAAGAGGAAGGGCACACCACATTTGGATTTTTGGAGAATGAAAGAGGAAGAGTGAGAAGAGGAGAAGAAGAGATAACAAAAAGAGAATAAGGGGGAGGAGAAGAAGTAGCGTGAAGCATAAGAGAGGGAGAAGGGTTTACGTTTTAATATTTTGCTTCACATTAAAATCTCACCGTTTTATAACAAACAGGCTCTCAGTTCGGACTCAATACTAAATCCAAAAATTATTCTGAATATATATTCGGACTCCCAACAATATTCTTAATAACCCTGACCAACGACATCTCAATTGGAGATACTTGGTCCGACACCCATATTCCAATCGGGTAAAATTTTATCTTACATAAGCTCAATAAATTATAAATATCCATAATAAATCCCCATTTAATCATCCCAATATTTTTGGGACACAAATCCACTCATATACAATTATTTATTATTTATTCTCATCAGTTATTCATTTTTATAAAATTCGGGATGTTATAACGTTCCCACGTGAAAGTCTCCATATTGCCATGTTTCCAGGCCATCTTCACCAAAGGTACCAACTTGTTCCGCAACCTCTTCACAGAATGCTCCATAATAAGAATGGAAACATGAGGGATATTTAAAGCATCTTGCACATCAACGTCATCAACGGGAATCACATGCATAGGATTAGGAACATACTTCCTCAACTGTGACATATGAAATACATTGTGCAGATTCGCAAGATGTGGAGGAAGTGTAATCCGATTAGCAGCATCACCAATCCGTTCTAGGATCTCATACGGTCCAATGAACTTCAGACTTAATTTTCTACTCTTTAATGCTCTACTAATTCCTTTATCACACGAGACCTTCAAAAATACATGATCACCAACTTGAAACTTAAGTAGTTTATCCCTTTTGTCATAATAACTCTTCTGTTGGTCTTGAGCAATTTTTATATTCTCTTGTATCTTTCAAATTTGATCGGTGATCTCCTAAATAATCTCTGGCCCTAAGGCCAAGTTTTCACCAGTCTCCAACCAATATAGAGGCGTCCTACACTTTCTACCATAAAGCGCCTCATAAGGAGCCATACAGATACTACCGTGGTAATTGTTATTGTAAGTGAATTCAACCAATAGAAGAAATCTCTCCCAATATCCACCATACTCAAGAACACACACCCTCAACAAATCTTCAAGGCTTTGGATAGTCCTTTCAGATTGTCCATCAGTTTAGGGATGATAAGCAGAACTAAGTTTCAACTTAGAGCCTAACTCCTGATGTAAGCCTCCCCAAAATCGGGAAGTGAACCGAGGATCACGATCGGATATAATACTAAATGGCACAGCATGTAATCTAACAATCTCCTTTATGTATAATTAGGCTAGCTTCTCCAACGAACTCTTCATATTCATGGGCAAGAAGTGAGCACATTTCGTTAATCGATCTATGATCACCCAAATAGCATCATTTCCAGCACGAGTTCTGGGTAAACTAGAAACAAAGTCCATAGCAATATTATTCCACTTCCAAACAAGGATCTCCAAAGCTCTCAAATAACCGGATGGTTTTTGATGTTCAACCTTAGCCTTTTGACAAATAAGGCAAGATGCTACAAAGTTCGCCATATCATATTTCATACTGGGCCACCAGAAATTCTTCTTCAAATCTTGATACATTTTAATGGAGCCAGAATGAATACTCAACACACTCTTGTGAGCTTCCTCAAGCATCAATCTTCTCAAATCACCACCAGATGGAACATAAATTCGGCCCTTCACATGCCAAATACCATCATGACTTTCCGTTAAAAATGAATTCTTCCTATTAGCTTGAGCTTTTTTCATCTCAATCAAATACTCATCATTTGCTTGTTGCACTTTCACACATTCAAGGAACATATTTGCAACCTTCAACATCTCAAGGGACATTTTCTTTAGGGTATACAACTCTACGCCCATGTTCAAGTTTCTAAATTGCTCAATTAGCTCCATTTCTTTCACCATCATTGCGAAGTCATGCAATGACTTCTGGCTCAAACCATCGGCAACCACATTTGCCTTTCTAGGATGATACCTTAACTCAAACTCATAGTCCTTTAGAAATTCCATCCATCGCTGTTGGCGCATATTAAGTTCCTTTTGATCGAATAAGTACTTAAGGCTTTTGTGATCACTAAAGACCACAAACTTAGAACCGTACAAATAGTGTCGCCATAACTTCAAAGCAAACACCACCGCCGCCAATTCAAGATCATGTGTGGGGTAATTAACCTCATGTGGTTGCAACTGTCTTGACGCATAGGCTATCACATGTTCTTTTTGCATCAACATGCAACCAAGACCAAGCTTAGAAGCATCACAGTACACCACAAAATCATCCAGCAAATCAGGAAAAGCTAATACTAGTGCGGTAGTAAGTCTCAACTTCAACTCTTGAAAACTTTCTTCACATTCGAGAGTCCACATAAATGGTTGGCTCTTACGAGTTAACTTCGTCAATGGTAAGGCTAAACGGGAAAATCCTTCAATAAACCTTCAGTAGTAACTGGCAAAACCAAGGAAACTTCTTATTTCTGACACTGGCATTGGCCTTTCCCAAGCCATAACCACTTCAACTTTTGATCGATCGATAGCAACACCATCACAAGAAATCACATGGCTGAGAAATGAAATCTCATTCAACCAAAATTCACGTTTAGAGAGTTTATCATACAACTCTTTCATGTTCATGTTCCTCATGACTCTTAGAGTACGCCAAAATATTGTCAATAAACACCACGACAAGCTGGTAAAGATATTCATGGAAGATGCGATTCATGTAGTCCATGAAAATCACAGGAGCATTTGTCACACTGAATGGCATCACCATATACTCGTAGTGGCCATAACACATTCAAAAGTAGTTTTAGGAATATCATCAGTCTTCACCTGAATTTGGTGATATCCAGAATATAAGTTAATCTTGGAAAATACAATAGCACCATTCAATTGATCTAAAAGATCATCAATGCAAGGAAGAGGATATTTATTCTTGATAGTCAATTTATTGAGTAGGCGATAGTCAACGCACAATCTTATACTTCCATCCTTCTTTTTCACCAACAACACAGGAGCACCCCAAGGAGATACACTTGGGCAAATAAATTCTCTTTTAAGTAATTCCTCGACTTGCTTTTTCAACTCGGCTAACTCCATAGGAGACATCCTATAAGAAGCTCGAGAAACAAGTTCAACGTTGGGAATAAGATTAATAAAAAATTCCACTTCACGTAGAGGGGGCAATCCAGGAATCTCATATGGAATTCAGAAACAACAGGAATTTCACAAGATTGAAAAGTACCACTCCCATCAACCATACAGAACATCATAAGGAGCTGAGAGATACCTTACAGGTCAAAGCGTTCAGCATTTGGAGTCAGAAAGATCACCGCCTTATTATGACAATCCACCAAAACTTTGTTGGCAGATAACCAATCCATGCCTAGGATAATATCCAGGTCTTTCATGGGTAAGCATATGAGGGATAAAACAAACTTTCTACCCTTAAGAATCATCTCGACATTCTCACATCGAGTCACCGATCTCAAACAAGCACTGTCAGTGTAGTCACCATTATGGAGCCTTTCATCATGCAAACAGGTACTTTCAAGCGCCTTACACAATCCTTGGAAATAAATAAATGAGTAGCATCGTAATCATAGATAACACAAACCGATGTACCAAGGATTTCACACTCACCACGAATAAGATCTTCCGCTTGAGCGGCTTCTTCACCGGTAACGGTGAAAACTCTTCCAGTAGCTTTTAGTTGATCACCACCATTATGGTTACCACTCCTCCCATCATGGTCATTGCCTCGACCATTGCCATTATGTCCATCATTATGTTTCCACCATGGCCACCATTGCGGCCACCATTATGTCCATTGCCGTTTCCAAGACCACGACCTCCAAAACCACCATGGCCTCCACGGTTAGCATTATGATTCATGCGAGCGGGAGTATCAACATTTGCATTTCTTACATTCAACGGGCAATTAGGGCGAATATACCCCGGTTGATTGCATTGGTAGCATACCACATCATCTTATGGACAATCATGTACCAAATGATTGGCACCACACTTGAAAGAAGGCCTTGGATATTGCCATGACCTTGGTTACCATTTCCACCTCTTGGTCCACCACATCCTCTTACATTAGAGGATCCACCACGAAAGATCTTCCTCTTTTTAAAATGACCATGCCTATTGAAGTTAGAGGATTGACCCTTTAACTTGGGTTCATGCTTGCCATGACTCAAAAGAGCCACATCATCTTCTTTATATATACAACACTTGTTCACAAGTGTAGGAAAACTCCTATTTCTTAGTGTTGAATAGCCCACTTGATCTTGGGCCTCAAACCATTCTCAAACTTCACATACTTTGATACCTAGGTACCCTCTTATTGATAAAAAGGATAAAATGCACAAAGTTCCTCAAATTTAGAGGCATACTCCTCTACCGTCATGTCACCTTACTTAAGCTCCATGAACTCAAGCTCTTTCTTACTTTTATAGCTCTCCGGAAAGTACGTCTTTAGAAACTCAACCTTGAATTTTTCCCATGTCAATGGGATCTCAGCAGACAACATATGCTCTCTAGTAAGGCGTCACCATGCTTCAACTTCATCGCGGACCATGAAAACCACATACTCAACCTTTTAAGCTTCAGTGCATTCAAAGCTCACAAAGATTCTTTCCAAGTCGTTGATCCAAACGTAAGCATCCTCAAGCTTATACCCTCCATAGAACTCGGAAGGTTTCCTATTGAGAAATCGATCAAGACCTTAGGCACCTTGTCCCATATTTTGTTGGCCTTGTCTTTCCAAGAGATCCATAAATCGATTTAAAGCAGATGTCATAGCAGCAGCTTCATAATTATGTCTACAAGCCATGTTTCACGCCTATGTCTTAAGACATGGCTCATACATGAGTAAACTAGACGAAATAATTAACTTTCAACCTATATATTTAGAGGTTTCAACATTCAATGGTCTATCATGCTTTACATCACAATAATTGTATCAATCTCAATGCATGATCACAAAATATTCATCCTTGAAGGTAAATAGTGTAAGGAATCTTGGCCGGACTCACACAACAATCATATTAATCTCAATTCAATGTCAAACAATCACAATCCAATCAAGAAATCCATAACTCAACCCAATACAAATCATACAATTCAATCTTAAGCAACAACGGCTTGTATAACATCAATCAAGTTTTTATCAAAGAGCACTCAATGCACTGATACCACCTTTGTGATGACCCGGAATGGTGTCACATAATATTATTAAAAATACCATTAATTAGATAATAAAAATAAGGGTAAATTTTTTGCAAATTAAAAGTAATTAAAGAATGAAAAGAACCACAAAATAAAACTTTAACAAGTAACCCCAGACAATTTTAAAGACCTATCCCATATATGAAGATATGAGAAGGTGTGTAAGTTCAATCAAGAGTGCACCTTGGACAATCAACCACATGATCATCAACAAGGAATAGTGGAAGTATAAATCATTTCGAGAGTTGTGAGGAGAGTTTGAAAGAGGTTCAAGGATACCCTAATTAAGTGCCAAATATGGAGAATATGCATACGTGTTGTTATATGGTCATGTCGTGGCTCAATGTTACACAAACATACACCAAAACTTATGAATTTTTATTGAAATGGGGCCATGAATCGATTCAAACACTCCATGAATCGATTCACACGTTTCTAGAGCTCAAAATAGTGAAAATAGAGGTTCTTGAATCGATTCAAGCTCATGTAAATCTATTCAAGCATTTTGAAATTGAGGAACAGTAAAAGCAGAACCTTTTGAATCAATTCAAGCCTCGCGTGAATCGATTCAAGCTATTCCAGAACCTCTTGAATTGATTCAAGGGGTGTGTGAATTGATTCAAGTTCATCCAGGGGCCCATGAATCGATTCAAGGGACTCATGAATCGATTCATGACAGCATGCCTGTTGCATAATGCAGAATTTTCACATTTTCCAACTTCCAAACACCCTAACTTTCTCATATCAACTCCAATGGCCACCAAACTTTAACACCAACTAAAATACATCATTTATGACGTGTAACTACCAACCACACTCAAAAATTCCCAAAAATGAAAGAATTATGCACATAAACGCGTTTAGCTCGTTTTAAGGCATTTTTGTATAACTCAAGAGTCAATTCTTAGTGGAATTGGATCATTCCAGTTTCTATAAGTCATAAACTACAATAAGGCTATTGGAAATATCACATGTCATTCATTTCTTATAAATCTTAATATGACCCTATAAGTTCCTCAAATTATGCATAAACATCAAAAACACAACTTAACATAAGCCTCATAAAACCATTATAATTCATGAATTAACATCATCCATTCATCATTGGGCATTAGTCGAGCATCATAATTTTCATCATAAATTATCTAGGTCATAATCAAAAATTAGCCATTCACAAAAGGGTCCAATTTTCATATATGACCTTCAAAATAAATATTCATCATCTCAAATACATAATGAGCATATATCCACATCATACGCTATACAAAACCAATAGTTACCGGCCAAGGGACTTCCTATACACTAATTTACCTCCACCATCAAAATACATACTTCCAAAAGAGATATAACCTCACCCCATGAATGTCCTACATCACAAGGCTAAAAGTAGACAACATTGGAGAGTGAGTTATACATTCCAAAGGATGAATATGAATACAATGTGATTATATGCATATGCATTCAATGTCATGTATACTTTGCATAAACATATCATTCATCATCATAATTTCATCATCTCATCAACATATATCTCAATCATCTCTATAATTCATAGCAAAGTATATAAATATACATACATCCATGCCCTTCATCAAGTTGGGCTATCACACACATCAACACTATACATAAATTTATTTCTTTGTATTCATATTTCATATGTTGTCTTTAGGTATTCATTCACCCATTCACAACCATCACCATATCTCATCACCTTTGGCATGTCTCCTTACTATATGCTAATTCTCTTAAGCTAATGCACATGCATAACAGAGTTAATATCAATCACGGATCTGACTATGGGAAAATAAACACCAATTTGTGGGTTCAAACATGGATTCATACCCATACCCCTACTATAGTAGTAAAATATGTACACTTATCATCAATTTGTATGCATGTCACTATGTTTTACTGGTACCAAACCGCATTGCCCATCTTGCAACACCTGGCCATTTTCACCATGACCGCGGTATACACCATAACCAACGAAAGGTTTTGCGGGCTAACCATGATTCAAACCATGGCAGCTGTGATCCAAATGACCACCGGGGACAATGGCTCCTCAAAGAGCCACCCCCATCAGGTCAACCACATTTAGCTCCTCGTAGCTATACATGGGCAGCTTCGTGACTTACACACTAATTCACTAGAGAACAACAAATTCACTCGTACATAGAGCCGCCCTCCCACTAGGCTAACCGGGGGAACCCTTAACATTCCAGCACCGGCAGCTACGCAATATGTCATGGATGTAATGCAAATACCAATCATATGCATTCTCACAACTATGCATCCTAATCATGCCACTCATCAATCATCACCATCACCAATACCACTACATAATTCTTAGTGGATTTTATTATCTTTAGTTATTGTCATTGTTCCAAGTTTAGTGTGGCATTTTCAACAATTTTTCATTATCACAATTCAATACTTTTATCATTCACAATGGCTTCAAAATCATCAACTACAAACATCAATCTTTCATCAATATTTATGGTATGCCAATCATCTATATTCATTCTCATTCATCATCAATAATGATTATTTCACATTCATGGTGAACACATCACAACCACATCACATCAAGGCATAACACTTGCTAGGCGAACAACATCACCATATAGCATACCATAAACATTCCAAATGCATAATACATATTGCTAAGCACAACTATCATCATCATATTTAACATCTCAAGTTGTCATTACAACACAAGCAAGGCAAACATACACATTGTCACATATGACAATCAACAACTACTCAATTCATACATTTAGAATATAAAAACTTCTCTCTTACCTCAAGAAAAGAATTTTGAGCGATATGACGTTCCCGCCTCATTTAGAAAAGGTCCTACATTTTATAAGACACCATGTAATTATTTTCTACTCAACATCACCAAGATTTACATACTCTAATCTAATACTTGGTGCACATAACATTATTACCATTAAATCATTTTTCATTTTATTTCATTAATTTCACTACAACCACCATGGTTTAGGCATTCAAGTTTTACTATTATGCATTTATAACTCTACCCATCAAGGCTTCATACACCAATGGCCATCAATCACCATTAATGGCCATTCGTCTCATCAATGCTATCCATTATCATCAATAACTACTCTCCTAATACATTTACTCATACCCATCATTAAATTATCATACCTCTAAAAATATACTCTCAAATCATCATTTATCATTTTCCCCAATTTTCCATAGTTAGGGTTTCACTAAAACCCAACATCATAAATAAACATCAATATTCATCATCTCCTAACATAAATTTTATGTACCCCATTAAAGGCTCATAAAAGCTTGCATTCAGTACCTCAATCAGAGATGCTTAATAGCCCTAACCAACAGTACCTCAATCAGAGATACTTGGTCTGACACCCATATTTTAACCGGGTATAATTTTAGCTTTTAAAGCCTCAATAAATTATGATTAATCTTCATAAATCTCAATTTAATTATTTTTAACATTTTGGGACATTTATTAATCCATGTATAATGATCTAATATTTATTCCTTCATATTTAATCATTTTTATAAAATTTGGGATGTCACATGTGGTCCTTTCTAAACTGAATCTCTTGGAGGAAGCAGTTATTTTGTATCTTTAATTGATGATTTGACTAGAAAGTTATGAGTGTATATGATAATAAAGAGAAAAAGTGAAGTGTTTGAAGTGTTCAAAAAGTTTAAAGTTTTTGTTGAAAGAACTAGTGGAGAGCAGATAGAGACTCTCAGGATAGATGGTAGAGGTGAGTACACCTCAAAACTATTTCATGATTATTGTGAAGAAACAGGTATTATGCATGAAGCTTGTCCTCCTTATACACCTTAACATAATAGGGCAATTGAGAGGAAGAATAGAAGTATCCTGAATATGGTTAGAAGCATACTGAAATACAAAACTCTCCCACATTATCTTTGGAGTGAAGTTGTGTCAACAACAACATATCTACTCAATAGATGCGCCAAAAGAGATTGAAGGTTCAACCCCAAAAGAAGCATGGAGTGGACAAAAACTAAATGTTAGTTACATAAGAATTTTTAGCTCATTATCTTACAAATATATACCTTGTCAGTTGAGGCAGAAACTAGATGATAAGGGAGGGTAGCTGATCTTGCTTGGTTATCATTCAACAAGTGGCTATAAGTTGTTTAATACAAGAACAAAACAAGTGGTCATAAGCAGAGATGTTATTATAGATGAGACAACAGACCCAAACTTATAGAGAAGACCTAGACTTAGTTAGAGTGATTATTGATTCTAATAATTTTGAATCTGCTAAGAAAGATACATTAGCAAGTGCAGACCAAGGTCCAAGAAGATCTCAGAGAGTAAGAAGTGGACCCAAAAGTCTAGAAGAATATCAAGTACTTCCAGACATTAATATAAATGCAAAAGAAAACTTGGTACACTTTTCTTTATTTATGATGTAGAGCCATTAAATTTTGATGAAGTTATTGGAAATAAAAATTTGACAAATGCAATGAAAGAGGAGCTATATCCTATTAAAAAAAATAAACATGGAATCTTGTTGCTTTGCCACCTAACAAGAAAGCTATTTCAATAAAATAGGTTTTTAAAGTGAAGAGGAACCTAAAAGGAGAGATAGTTAAGCATAAGGCCAGATTAGTGGTAAGAGGTTTATGCATAAGTAAGGTATTGATTATGTGGAGATGTTTTCTCTTATTGCAAGAATCAAAATTATGAGAATTGTTGTTGCTCTTGCAAGTCTGAGGGGATGAAGTTTGTACTAACTTGATGTAAAGTCTGATTTCCTCAATGGCCTACTTGAGGAAGAAGTTTATGTAGGACAGCCCCCTAGTTTCATTGTTTCAGGTAAAGAAAGAAAAGTCTACAGACTGAACGAGGCCCTATATGGTTTGAAGTAAGCTCCTCATGCCTAGAATAAGAAGATTGACAATATTTTTCTTGAAATTGGCTTCACCAAATGTAATTTTGAGCATGGTGTTTATGTAAAAGGCAAATCAGAGACATATTTGATTATAGTCTATCTCTATGTCGATGATCGGGAGGTGATGATGGTGGAATAAAAAAATTCAAGCATATGATGTAGAAACATTTTGCGATGACAGACTTGGGTCAACTATCTTAGTTCTTAGGGATAGAATTCAGAAAAACAACGTAAGGAATTATGATGCACTAAAACAAGTATGCATTAGATATATTAAAGAAGTTTAATATGTCTGATTGTAACTTGGCAAATACATTAGCTGAAACTGGTTTCATTCTGAGAACAGAAGGAGAAGAGAAGCCTGCAAATGCAACCTTGTATAGACATATCGTAAGATCTTTAAGGTACCTATGTAATGCCAGACCAGATTTAGCTTAAAGCGTTGGTATAATTAGTAGATTTATGCAGAATCCATTGAGCTCACACATGGCTGTTGCAAAAAGAATAATGAGATATGTGAAAGGAACTACTAACTATGGAGTGTTACTTCTAAACAGCAGTAGTTCAAAAATAAACTTATTTGGGCTTACAGACTCAAACTAGAGTGGTGATCATGATGATGGCAAAAGTACAACTGGTTACATTTTCTATTATAGGGGAGCACCTATTTCATGGTGTTCAAATAAAGAAGATGAAGTAAAGATGTCTACTCGTGAAGCAGAATACATAGCTACTTCACTTGGTGCATGCCAGGGAATTTGGTTGAGGAAACTACTGAAGGAACTTAAGTCTAAAGGGTCAAAAGCTATGAAATTGTATGTTGGCACTAAGTCTACCATAAGCTTAGTCAAGCATCCTATTGATCATGGTAGAACCAAACACATTGAGACCTGTTACCACTTTATTCATGATAAAGTGAACAAAGAAGAGATTATGTCAGAGTATTGCATATTAGAGATAAATTTGGTAGACATTTTCACAAAGCCAATCAAGAAGAACAAATTTTAAGAGCTTAGGAACAAATTACTGTTCAGAGTTAAAGTATGAGAAACAAAATTATGGGGGAGTGTTAAATCTGGGAGCTTAGTTTGTTAATTCTGTTTTAATTGTTTGAGTTAGTTAGAGGTTGTTAGAGTTTATTCTAACATTATGTGTATAAATAGAGCATTGATCAATGAAATAAGATAGAGAAGAAATTCAGTTCAAGTTTGTTTTCTTTTTATTCTCTGTTCCATGTGTGAAACCTTGGAACTTAGTCGCACAGACTTAGGCACATTATATGGAACCCTAATTCCTCGAACCCGAATCCCGATGCAAGTATAATTAACTAATAAAATACAAATAAATTTTCATGGCTACATTCCACAAGTCAACCATTTGCATTAAGGACTGAATCACAGAGAACCAGAGGCCAAAATAAAATGAAAATGACAAAGAAAAGAATTGATAATTAAGAACCCTCAACGTATACACAAAGAAATACAAAAGCAGCAGATTAAGAAGTGTGTATAACACATATTCAGCCCTTCCCATATTTGAAGATATGAGAAGAGATCTAAAGGTAAACAAGACTCATGGAGAAAGCTATGCATAACATACTAATTAGGGTACGTAATTGAACCATGAATCCTAGGGTTGGAATCTCTAACCAAAGGAACACAAATGGACAAGCAATGGATATGAAAAGTAAAATTTTTAACCACCTGGAAGTGTGTTCCACGACCAGGCCATGGTTCAAACATGGTTGTGGTTCACACTACTTGTCAAGGGAAAACATGCACATTTTTAGGCTCCTGTGACAGAGGGTCCCATGATCTAGCCATGGTTCAAACCATGGTCGTGGTTCTCTCTACCAGACCTTGTTTCTAGCACCAATTTCTCATGCTTCTGAGAACCCTAGCCCATGCACTTCTTGGGACCTTTTTGGCACACATTGATCACTTAATTCATGGCATATTGACATAGTAATAATCATAACCTCTTGGGGTTTTTGTACCACAACTCATACATCATTTCAATCATTGGCATCATGCCTAAATCATGGAATATCAATAAGACATGCATATGTAAATAGTCCTCCTAATTATCATACAATCCCTACTTGGATTCGTCAATGAACTCACAAACATGGCATTCCAAGCCTTAGCCATAAAAAAAATTGTCCATTAACATAAACATCATTGCTATCGCATTGGTAATCAAATCTATATGTCCAAATTTCATCATTGTCATATATAAAAGAATTGGCCATTTACAACATCAAAAGAATAAGGTTCAACTTACAAAATAATCAAGGCCATTATCATCATAAATATCAACATCATCACAAATCATTTACATTGCTGGCCAAGACATTCTATTACTATTATTTTACCTTTATACAAAATCATCATTTTCCAAAATAAGGTCATCTCACCCCATGTAAGGTCCTACATCACAACGTTAAAAAGAGACAACA
Source organism: Clitoria ternatea (assembly GCA_037962975.1). NCBI lineage: Eukaryota > Viridiplantae > Streptophyta > Magnoliopsida > Fabales > Fabaceae > Clitoria > Clitoria ternatea. The sequence goes on from CM075671.1 coordinate 170,487,208, forward strand.
TGGGAGAATGAGCATTACATTTGAAATAATGAACTCAAATACTTGTGATTATGTTGTACAGGAATATAAATCACTTATGCACTTTGCAACATAAGTACCAACATCATCAAGTCATTCATGTTTATCATCATGGACATGCATAATGGTTATAGATCAAGTTCATGTCAAGCACATACACAATCATAATTCATTGCCCTTTATCACAATGGGCTATCACAAGTATTTTTCACAATTTTCATCTTAATGCTCATCAAAGTTATTTATTTGTCCATTTACAGGTTTTTAACCTTTCAAAGTCTCAATTTTATACCGGCATATTACTAAGCTATATGCAAATGCTCTTAGGCTAATGCATATGCATAAAGAGTTATACTCATCCATTACGGATCTGATTATAGGAATAATCACTAATATGGGTATATACTATAGTATCATCTCAACATAATGTGTACACATATATATCATCCAACATTTTTACTAGTACCAAATTGCATTGCCCAAAAATCAACACGGTCATTTAACTATGACAGTGACAAATAACATACAAGACATTATATAATGTGTTTTGGGCCAACCATGATTCCTCACCATGGCAGCTGTGATTCAACAGAACCACCGGGGAAATCTTGCTTCTCAAAGAGCCACCCCTTACTGGGTTAACCACATGCAATCCCTCGTGATTAAGCATGGGCAACTTCGTGATTCAACCATGAAATCACTAGGGTAACAATCATGCTCATGCACTGAACTGCCCTCCCACTAGACCAACTTGTAGAACCCTTAACATTCCAAATCGGGCAGCTGGATAGATATGCCATGGATGCAAATACAGATCATATATATTCTCACACTAATGCATCCTACCACACAACAAGAAATTCTCTTTTTAGGGGCGGTTTGTTACTAACAACTTCTAAAAAGTGCCGGTAATATATTTTGATTTAAAAAACTAGTGTCGCATTTTGCAATCGCCGGGAATGTAATTTAACAAACGGGTTTATGAAATGTCATGTGCGCCTATTATTTCATTATTCCCACAATTAAAATAAGTTTTATATTAAAATAAGTTTTTATTTAAGTTTTTTATTAAAATAAATTTTTTTACTAAAATAAGTTTTAAGAAGAAAGCTTCCACTCTATATCAGCATTGAACCCTCTCTAACAAAACACACGACATGACCTCGTCCCTCTCTATCCACCATCTTGGACACAACTCGATGATCTGTGGAGGCAACATTAATAGTATGTCCTTCAGTCACATCTTTAATATTTTCTAACAGTACTCTTAATCCTTGCTTTGACCTCACTCTTGACAATGCAACATAGAGTTGGCCATGTGTGAAAACTAGTTGTGGTAAGCAAATAAGATAGGATCTAAAAAGTACAGTAAAATTATTGAAATAAATTAACATATGAAGAAATGGTATTGTAAGCAAAAGAAATAGAAAGAAGTCAGGAGCTGAAAAGTACAGTAAAATTATTAAAATAAATTAACATATCTATTAAGAATAAAAGAAGAGTCTGAAATTCATTGTTACTATAATCATTTAGGCATCCTACCTTCGGAGTATAGGTTATGTATATCATTGGAATTGTATGGTAAGCAAAACAAATACAAAGATTCCACGACCTGAAAAATGTAGAAAAATTTTATAAATAAATGAATCTGTCTATCAATAATAGAAAAAATGCATGAAAGTAAATGTTACTATTACTGTTTAGGAAAAAGGATAATTGTATAAGTAGTTTGTTATACCTAAATCAAGTTTGTAAAAACCTCTTAGTAGACAACATTAATAGTATGTACTTCAGTCACATCTTCATGATTTTCTAACAGTATTCTTAATCCTTGCTTTGACCTCATTCTTGAGAATGCAACATATAGTTGGCCATGTGTGAAAACTGGTTGTGGTAGGTAAACACCAACATTAGAGAGAGATTGTCCTTGAGACTTATTAATAGTCATTGCAAATGACACAATCAAAGGAAATTGTCTTCGATTAAATTTGATTTCAAGAGTTTCACTTGAAGGAGTCATTGTCATCCTAGGAATATGAACTACATGACCAACATGGGTTCCAATTAGCACTTGACATTGAAGAACATGCTTCCCCATTTGCTTTACTTGTAATCTTGTTCCGTTACATAGGCCTTGAGACTGATCTACGTTTCTCAACAACATGACAGGCACCCCAATCTTCAAAGAAAGCTTGTGAGGGGTAGTCCTGAACAATTAATTGCATTCAAAATCTCTGGGGTAAAAGTTTCTAATTCAAAACTGGAATGCTTTTCGTCCATACAAAGACTATCTGAACTGAAGTAAATTTTTTCCTCTCCGTCAACCTTATCCATTATATAGTTGTTGACATTAGATACAACATCCAAGGTGGGAGCAAGAATACATCTTTCTTTAAAATAGCCTTCAGTGGACATTTCTATTAAGAGTGATGGATACACAAAGGAAATCAAGTCATCTAATCCAGTTTTAGAAGGAGATATTAAAATATCTCATGGTATTTCAACCTCAGATTCTCCTTCAGTCGAATCTCCAATCAAACCATCTCCGATCTTAAGAAGCCAAGTACTGAACTTTCTCATTGTAGATAACCTATTTGAGGTGCTACTTTGGGAAAGTTGCATGTTTTTAGATAAGGTCAACACTTTACGAAAAGACCACAGGTAAGAGGAGTTGATTGTTGCTTGACATATGTCTTACCTTGATTCTTTTGGGATTATCGGTAAAATTTGTCTAAAGTCACCCCTAAGAATAACAACTTTCCCTCCAAAAGGGAGATTAGGATCATATGAAGTAGAAAATCTTAGAACATCTCTCAACGTTTTGTCCAAAGCTTCAAAACAAAACTTATTCATCATAGGAGCCTCATCCCAAATGATTAATGTTGCTTTCTCTAATAGTTTGGCATGGACGGAACCTTACTTTATGTTGCAAGTTGAATCTTCATTAATAATAAGAGGTATCTTGAATCTTGAGTGAGCTGATCAGCCATTTGGAAGTAACAATGATGTAATCCCACTTGAAGCAACATTTAAACATATCTGACCATTAGATCTAATAGCTGCAAATAAAGTAATCCAAACATAAGTCTTCCCTGATCCACCATACCCATAAAGGAAAAAGAAACCACCTTTGTTTTCATGAACTGCTTCCATGATAACTTCATAGGCATTTTTTTGATCCCTATTAAGAGAAGATACATATTTAGAAAGAAGCATTGGCAAATGGTCCCGATTGAAGTTTAGCTCCTCAGCAATAATTCGGTCTTGAAGATTAGAAACAAAATCATCCAATGGGAAAGGCATGGCAGGAAATTCTTTTAGAGTTCTCCTATTCTGTTGTAGAATTTGTTCTATTTCTGCAAAGCATAAGTTCTTGATCTCTCCATCTCCAAAGTTGATAGCTACAAATATATGAACTCATAATCATGAAAACATAAAATAACAAAGACCAAAAGAATATTGAGTTTACTAAGGATATGAGAAAGCAAAGTTACCATCACACTCCATATTTCTTCTTTGTCTATAAACAATATCATCAGATAGTTGTTTCCAACAGGTAGACCAAACAACTTTTGGACTACATATAAGATTTGAAAGGAGGATTATTGAAACCAAAAGGAAGCTTCATTTATCGCATCAATAAATTCCCTATCATCTTGTAGGAACCCCAAAGCATAGCAAGCTTCTTTAAATGTTGGAAAAAGATTTCCGTCCACTGTTCGTATATCCTCGAAACTTTGACATCCTTTTTGTACATTTAGGAGAAGACATAGGTAGTATTGTTCTCCGATGCCAACAGGTACATGAGATATCCTTCCTATAGCATGACCTTGCTTCCTTCTTGACCACATGCCTATATCTTATTTCCATACAAACATTGTTGAAAACTCAATATATAATAATGATCTCCCCTCAGGATACGTTGAATTTGCTGTCATCCACCCAACAAACATTATGTCTTTTAAATTTGCTCATAAAAGGACATTTTCAAGGTTCTCTGCATTGTCGTACACAACTGTCTGCTCTCCAGGAAAATGAAAAGTCATATGAATTACTGGAGGTTCTCTGTATTGGATTTCAAATCTAAATAATCTCCATGCAGCTTCACATGCAGAAATGTACCTACAAAAAATTCAATCATCATTCCTTTATATATATTACTATAATGAAACATTGATTTCACAATACGATTCCTCAAATATATTTGAAAAGATTGAATCATTCAAAAATAGAACATCTAAATCAAATTATTTGAGAAAACATAACTATCTAGTGAGTCAGTTTAGTAAAATTACATTATGGTGTACAAAAATTTAAATGAGGTCTGTAAAAATAAGTTTCACATTGAGTGATATACCTGCAGTCATAGAACGTCTTAATTTCATCTACCACATCATCTTTAAGTAATGATGCTGTGACTCTATCACTCCCTTTACGAACATATTTAAACAAATATTTAATGGAGCTTGTTTGACATGTATACTCAACATTAATGTGACATGAATATTTTAGAAGCAGAACTGGATTGTAAGGAACAATAAAGCTATTATCCAATTCAATATCTTTTTTTGTCACAGTACGTCCATCATCTCTTCTCCTGTACTTAACCCTTCTTCATCCAAGATTGTGCGGTTTTGAAATCTTTTTGGAAAGTGCTTGGAACATCTACCATTCTTCATGCATGGAGACTTTAAATTGTATGAACCACATGGTCCATGTACCATATATTTTTGAACAGCCTCAAATAGCCTATGATGTACTTGTTTATCTGGAATCTCTGTAAAAATATATTTGTCAATATCCTCCAGTGATTATGGTCTATGTGATGGGTGCATGAACAACAAAATATGGGCATGAGGTAATCCTCTTTTTTGGAACTCAATAGTACAAACATCTGTAAAAAAAGGTAGGTAAGGAAAGTTATTTAAATCCATTTATTTATGCAAGGTATTTTATAACAACAAAACATAAACAATGACATTAATGAATGATAGATAATTAAAAACACTTACAACCATTAGTTTTTCCAAAAATGACTCCCTCTCTAAGATCGTAAATTAAGTGATCTAGTTTCACCTTGAAAACTCGACAAAGAATATTCGGACGATTTTCAGGTTTGATATTTCTTGGAACAACAAATCTTTTAATTTCATCCCAATCCGGATTGCATGTCATAGTGATGAAATAGCTAGGATACCCATAATGCTTGCATATAACAAAAGCATCTTTGCAATTGTTAAACATGTATCGAGGACCCCCAGTAAAAGAACCTGGAATAATTATTCGTTTCCCTGTAGATGTTGCTTGAGCATTACCTTGTGAGAATGACTGCTGAATGCCTTTATACTGATCAACCCTTAATTTAGGTTGATTAAAACGAATGTACTTTAACCGTTCTGACTCAACCATTGTGTACGCATCCACCAAAAATTGTTGGAACAATCTCCTAGACAACAACAACAAAGGAGATTCATGTTCTCTATCTTGGATCCTGTATGCGAAGAATTCTCTCATTGAAACCTTTAAACATTTCGCATTTGATCTTCTTAGTTTGGAGAGTTCACATGGGATGTTTGGTCGATATCCATATTCTCCATATGGAAACAACAATGGATATTGCAACCCAATATATTGGGGATGAAGAACATCAATTCGCTGTAACCTGCTAGACTGTGTTTCAAGTATAATGTCCCTTTCAACAATAGACTCGTCAATATCTCCAACTATCAATGTTGTAACTTCTGAAACCGTTGGAAGATTATATGTTCTTCCATCAGTATTTCTCTTACGGATCAACTTTAATTTGACATCATTGAAATTTCCTTCCTTAAAGCGGTGTCTCTTATGTCTAAATGATTTGGCCAAACGTTATGATCATTCAGCATATCTTTTAATTCTGTGACAATCTGAGCATCAATATTAAGACAATCTTCCCTAAATCTGCAAAGAACAATATAAGTGTGAAAAATAAGTACAAACAAAAAAATTATCATAAACACTATTATTACTACAAATTACAGAATACCTAATTACATTGATCCTGTTGTTAACTTCATTCTCAGTGTCATAAATATATAACTGAGCAAACTTTGCTATTTGTAAATATGCTAGAAGAAGACTCCCAAGTGAATGGAAATTTTGTCCACCAAGAACAAAAATAGGAGGACCAGAGCCATCATTAATACGATAATTGATCTTCCCAGACATAGACGTGAACGTAAACATTGCATTGAATGATTGAATATTTTTTAGAAAGTAAGCACTTCTTTCATCTTTGCCTGTCTGTAGATCAGTCAGTAGTTGAGGAGCTTTTTTTAATAACGGAAGTTGGACTTTGCCTTCCATACAACAAAGGGAAAATTTTGGGTTCTTTGACTTTTTTTATTTACACAACCTTTCATCTAACCACATGAAAGCCTTGCAATGTTCACGTTGATATATGGGATCTCCAATATCTAGAATATCAATATCTATAGAATAAAAGAAATTATTAATATGTAGAAGGTGAATAAATAATATTTAAACATAAAGGATAAATTAAAAAACCATTCCATTACAAAATCAATTAACAAAAATTAATTTTAACAAATTAGTAATTAAATTAATCTTTATATGTATGTTAGTTATTGGATGCAATGTAAATGATAACACTAAATCAATAGAGTTCATAGGTGAAGTTGATAAAAGAAAAATGAATAAAATCAATATCTTGATATTGTGGTTCATAATTAACATGATTGCATCCATCTAATTCATTGAATAAGTAAAGAATTATGGTTAGATGAAAAAAACCCAACAATATATTGAAGGAAGTAGGGTTGCTTATGATGACTCAAATGATTGCCTGACCTTGATTTTCAATAGTTGTGTCCAATGTTCCTAATTCTGCTTGTCCATTTCCACCAACAGGGTTTATGTCTGAAAGTTTAGTTCCACACAATATAATAGTTGATCAATTAAGTACATGTTTGACATTTTTTAATTTTGGTAGAATTAATATAGGTTGATTTGGAGTCATTTGTATACTATAAATTACCTGCATCAACTCCATTAGACACTTCCGATTCATTGTTTAATTGATGAAAATTGACTGGCTCCACACAATGTACCACTACAGTTACATATAAAGACAATAATAAAAAAGTTGCTTGATGTATAAAGAACTGATTAAATGGTTGGTTGTAAGTATGTTATGGTCAAACTCCTGGTTGGCTTAACAAACTACCTTGATCATTATTTGTTTCAATAGACTCTCTGAATTGTCCATCTTGAAAATGTTTCGGTTGATTTGAAACTTCAGCCTTAAACAAACCTGATAGGTTCTTTGAGGTATTAGTATCAATTATTCTAGACTGAACAATTTTATGCTTCTCAACTCCTAATGAACTACATACATAAAATAACTGATTAGTATGGGAATGGAACTTTAATAACATGATGTCTCTTAAATGATAACTCAGACAATATCCTTACCTCCTTTTTGGAAATACATGATATACCTCAGGCATTGTGTTTGAATTAGCTACAGAATCTGTTTAATAGCACAAAATAGTTATATAAAGTATATTAGCATATACATTATGTAACTATGAGATGGAAAAAAATGTTAAAAAATCCACCTTCAATATTTTTTCTCTTTGAAATTTACTTTGGGGTAGGAATCTTGACTCCTTTTTTCAAATAAAGGATTCATATTATCAATATAATATTAATCAATGTTAATTAAATGCATGGTTGACATTTTATAATTTTGGTAGAATTAATATAGGTCCATTTGTAGTTATTTGTATACTATAAATTACTTGCATGAACTCCATTATACATGATTCATTCATTATTTTATTGATGGAAATTGACTGGCTCCCCACAATGTATGACTATAGTTACATATGAAGATAATAATAAAAAGGTGGGTGATGTATAACAAAAAGATTAAATAACTGCAAGTATCATATATTTTGGTCAAATACCTGGTTGAGTTAACAAAGTACCTTCATCATTATGTGTTTCAGTAGATTCTCTGGATTTTCCATCTTGAAAATGTTTTGGTTGACTTAAAACTTCTACCTCAAACAATTCTGACAGGTTCTTTGAGCTATCAGTATCAATTATTCTAGAGTGAACAATTTTATGTTTCCTAACTCCTAATGAACTGCATACATAAAATAACTGATTAACATGAGAGTGAAACTTTGACAACATGATGTCCCTTAAATAACAACTCAAATAATACCCTGACCTCCTTTTTGGAAATACATGATATACTTCAGACACTGTGTTTGAATTAGCTACAGAATCTGTTTAACAAAACAAAATAGTTATATAAGGAATATTGCCATATACATTATGTGAGTATGAGATGGAAAAAAATATCAGAAGATCCACCTTCAATATTTTTTCGCTTTAGAATTTGCTTTGGGGTAGGAATCTTGACTCCTTTTTTCAAAGTCCCGTCCTCTAATGACATTTTAAAAGCATTCATATTATCAATTGAAGACTATTCAACATTTTTTGAAAGAGGGAAAAATCAAACATGTTAGTGTACCATTCGTTATGTCTGATAAAGGGGTTCTATTCATTGAATAGTGACTGGATTGTGGGTTTGTTGAATTGGTTAATCGTCCATCTCCTACAATAGAAAAAAGTCAGCAAACAAAGTTTTCTCATTATATGCAAATGGGTAATATGCATAACAAAGAAAACACAACATCTTCCCATTCTTTTATGATGTTCACCTTTCAATCGGAGTATAGGAGTTGATTAAAACAGATTATGAGCGGAATGTATTGTTGGCTGTCCTTCACATTCATTATTGCCATCTGTGGTATCTATTTGAACATGATGACATGATATATAACATTGGATGAAACCGAAATGAAATTTATAAAAACATGTTATAACATAGAATGCATATGAAGAGCAACAGTGAATAATGTTATAACATACGAAACATGTTATAACAATAATCTATAACATTTGGAGGAGTTTTCTAAGGTGGAATAAATAACAAATTATATAAACTAAAGTTTTAACTGATTCAATGTTTTATGTATGATATGAAACTTGGAAAAATGTGACAGCATTAACAATATCAAATCTGCTTTTGTCATGTTTAATAAAAGTTAAGATATCATTTGTCATGTTTGATAAAGCTTAAGATACCATTTGTCAAGTTTGATATAGGGGTTCTATTCATAGAAAAGGGATTGAAATTTGTAGGCATAAACAATCTGAACTATGCAGCTTCCCACAATGATAATAATAAACCAATCAGCTAAGCATCATTCTGTGACAGTCCCAATTGCGTAAGAAACATAACATGATATGTTATATTTGTAGTCCAACAGCATTTCTTATGCAAAAATTATTTAATGAGGCAAATACATAGTTGTGTGATGTTATCGTGATATGTTGTGCATCAGATGGGATTATAAACATTAAAATCTACTGCAACATTATTGAATAACTTTGTATACTACTGATAATTTTCCTTCAGTTACTGATCCGGCCTCGATACCGGTATTCGTTCTACAAGACATATTTCAACGTCTTTGACAGTTTGCCAACGTGCAACCGGTGTCATCGGTATACATCCAGACTCTAATTCCGTATCAGGCGCTCTTCCTATACCGGTTGTCCAGGATAACACCATGACACTGGATAACATACACGTCACCATACAGAAGACAAAGGGCATTGCTACAGGGACCGATCAATAATTCCCCACACTACGAGCCAAAATCTGCTCACGGGAATGATCAACTTGTCCCCTAAGACCAGCCTACACTCCTTACGCTCAATATAAAATAGCCACTTGACCCAATCATACTGGCAAGTACGCACTAAAATAATAATTTATAATATTATTGGAGGTTAGTGGTTCCCCACTAACGAATCCTCGTATATCGAGCCAATCAGGTATATGAACTATCTTCATCAATGGAGAGGGGAATCTTCAACTACTTTTCAACTTACAATTACTCTCTGAAATACATTCCTCACTTGGAATATTATCACTGACTTGAGCATCGGAGAATCTTCGCAGGTGACACCACCTTTCGCCCACATCAACGCGTGAGGACGGTGTGAAGGACCTCCAGGACGCCTAATCCATTCTCATCATACAGAGACATCAGATACATAAACCGGATACTCATATAACCGGTCTTCAGAGACGTAATCATTTCACTATTTGTGACTGGCCCGACATCGGATCTCTTGACCCCGGTTCTGGACAGATCAGTTACAATGGTCAGAATTATTGAGTAACAACTTGTGGACTTATCTATCACTGGAAGAGGCATCAAATAGTATAGAAGAACAAAGTTTCAAAAATAAACAAAAGAAGAGAATTGAAACAAATGACACATACCATTGTCATCTACACTATCAGATTTGATACAGCTTTGTCTTCCTTTTCTATAATGAAGTTGGTTTTGTCTCTTTAACCTTGCAAGTTTGTTTTCTAAGTTGTTGATGAACTCCATGAATATGACCTTTCAGCTGCTGTTATATTGAATGATTGTTTGCATGTTTCACTTTGACACAAATATGAAAGCATATGCTGCTGAGATAACAAAGACTTATTCGATCTGCATCAGCATAGAAGTCGGAAGTTGAAAAGTTTCCAGATGGGATAATGAAATGCCAAGACTTGGTTGGAATAATGATAAGAAGAAGCTCAAACTGCAAAGAAAGAGATTGAAAGAAGTGTAAACATGTTATAAATGTGACTGTTAAGGTTTTTTTAGAAATTATGTTATAATTAACTTAAGAAAACACCAAGACTAACAATACAATATCTGTTTGGCTTTATACATATCCAACAAGAATTAAAATGAGAAAAAAAAAGTCACTGTTGAGATAAATCCATTTCACACTTACAATATAAAAATCCTTAACAACTAATGGTTTAATGGGACACATGTACTTGATTTTAGAAGTCAATGTCTTTACTTCTGAGCAGAGTATATTGTCCAGCTATAGCATTATGCTTATGATTATATTAACCTTTTTTTTAAGTACTTACATGAAACACATTTAATGAACATTGGTTAGACAGGCATTAATTACATGCATGGTTATAGAACGTTTTAAAAAAAAAACTTAAATTTTAACCAAACAATGAAGCAACACATGAAGCTCTTAGAGAAGTTGGAATGTGCTTTATTTTTCTTATCAGTTGATTCATATCAAACTGTGTCTTAGTGGGGTTGGTTAAGTCATAACAGATCAACATTAAGATATTAAGGATCAACTTGAAATATATATGATATAAATCATATTAAATATATACGTGTAGGCAACATTTAATCGTGTTTATCAACAACATTTTTAGGAATTTTTAAAAGTAAGTTAATTTGTTGGAAATGAATGAAATCTTTTCGTTTGATTAATTTTTGTTGCATAAATTGTTTCCCTGGATCGTTTGAATAAAACATAATCCTTCCCATGTAAAATAAGAAATTAAAATTTTGATAACGTATCTCCTTTGACACTGCTTAAAGGGTATGGTATATGACATGTATAACATTAGGATTGTAAACAAAAGTCTAACATGCCGGATTTGATTATTCCATTATTTCAAATTAAGTTCCATCGTCATTGTTTTAGTATATTAGGGAACTTTGTTTAACATGATGGAATAGAAAAAAGTTTAATATCATCTAAGTTGATTAATATTATTTAATAAAACCTTATACATAAAAGTAAAAACATCAATTTTTAATGATATTTACAAAACAAAAATTTGGTTTCTCCGCTCTAAATGAGAAGAAGCATTGGTCACCATATTTCAGAGCATGGGTGTCACAAAACACCTTCCACCCACTTCCAAATTTTGTGCATTTTCTGAGCTTTTGTTTCTTTATCATACGACATATAACTTCAATGTCGGTTGGTCCATAAAGAGTCCACTCATTTGCTGAAGATGCAAGGAGATGCTCATAGGTATGTTTTGGCATATTCTATGATGAATAAAATATTTTTGACCAAATTAGTAAAGGTTTGTTTAAATTTTGGCAATATATATATATATTAATTAGTCTAACAAAAAAATCCAATATTAACAATCGAAAAATAAAACTCACCAGTTGGCTATCTTTCGCTTGATAAGCAAAGAGGGTCACACTAAAGTTTGCAGCATGGTCCTCAACAACAGGGTATGTTATTTCCTTCCCTTCTTCATCGAATATCCTAATGTTAAAGTCACCACCCCCCATATAATCTGTTACGACCCAGGAGTCAGTAATCAACTTGTAAAAATGTCACATGTTTTCTAAACCCTCCTTCAAGAAGCCTCATTTCTCAAAACGATGAAAAGTTATCTAAAAAGAATTATTCAATGGATCTTTCAAATGCCATGTGGAAGGAAGTTGATCACCAAATTTCTCTAAGAGGTCCTTATCTGCATGATCAAATATCTAAACATGATAGGAAATTAGGATCAGATCATTGTGAAGAACTTAAGAAAGATTACAATCTATCTTGGTCAATGAAGTTTGCAATGACAGTCAAAAACAACCAAATAGAAAACCATTAAACCATCCAACATAGAACAGCATTGTGTTACAATCGTGCAGTCCTTAAGGAAAAGAGAAGAGCAACAGAGAGATAAGAAGAGACACAAAAAAATACAGGAGAACAGAGAAGAAGACGGAAACAGTACAAAACGGTTTAATTATTTTGAAAACCATTCGATCATTAAACGAAAAAAAATAGAAAACAATTAAACCTTGCACTATAGAGCATCAGTGGGTTACCTTCTTGCAGTCATTAAGGAAGAATGAATTATGGAGGGAGTTTGGATCACTTGGCCAATCCATTTTGATTGTAAAACAGAGGCCTATGAAGCGTGTATGCAATGAAATGGTGGGAATCAAAATTATCCTTTATCTACAAAATGAAACAGAGCAACCCGTTGCTATTAGAAGGGTATGTGCGAAGCTGTTTATACCAATATACACCAAACAAGGTTGTCTTTGGAACATTGTAGAAAACGATGCTAAGAATGGAAGCATGCTTCAGTAAGAACATTAAATCAGAGGAAGTGTGAAACCCTTTTGTTGATTACGAAACAGGGTCATGTAAAACAGCACCTGTTCAAATTCTTCAATTAGCATTTAATGGCTGACGTTGGAGAAATAAAAAAGCCCACGCATTACATTGCAGGGGATGCTTACTTTGAAAATATTGAAAGAGGGTTGTATTATATTTACAGATAATATAAAATATAAAATATTCAACTTCTCTAATCCATTTTATAATAAAATATAAAATATTGAAGTTTTATAATTAATTTTATAATCTGATTAAAAGGGTCTTTTATTATCCATAGGGTACATTTATCATTAAAACAAAAATAATATATTAAATGGTATTAAAACTGCATATATGTTCTGTAATGTGATTAAAAAAGTTATTATTTATATCATATATTCATAATCTAAATGAAAAAAATTGTCAAATGATATTAAGATCTGCTTATGTATTTTATAATGAGATAAAAAATAAAAAATTGATTTAATACGTAACTTATTATGTCGATGTATGTATACACACGTTTAAATACGTGTATGTTACATATAATATGAAATATTAAACTTTTCTAATGCCTTTTATAATGTTATTAAAAGGGTTTTTTATTATTCATATGCTACATTCATGATTAAAATAAAAATAATATATTAAAATGGTATTAAAATTGCATATATGTTCAATAACATGATTAAAAGGGTGTTATTGTTTATATTAAACATTAACAATTTAAATAAAAAAGAATCTCAAATGGTATTAAGATCTTCTTATATTTTATAATGGGATTAAAAGATTAAAAATTTATTTACTACGTTACTTATTATGTCAATGCATATATACACACTTTTAAATACATGTATTTTAAATGCATGTATTTTAAAACCATATAAGGCGATATATGTTATGGTCAAGTAAATACTTAAAACATGATTAAGTTTGTATGATTTTTTCTACATATATGATGTCTTAAGCATTTGGATCCCTTTTGAATTGAAATAAGATTCATGTGTAGTAATCAATTATAAATATACTTGTTTAGTAACTAAAGGAAAAAACATACTAATTGACATGAAACGCAGTTTGTTTAGTAATAAAATCTTCAACCACATCCCCAACCCCACCTTAATTAACAATAACAATGATAATTCTTTAACAATAAATGAACTTCATTTGTGTAAACAAAATGATATGATAGTTAAAATTTATAGTAACCTGAAAACTCAATTGAAGTTATCAACCATTCTTCAACATAAGCAACATTCAATCATGGATACCAAAACACAAAATACAAATTGACTTTGATTGTTCAACAGAAAGAGTCAAACAATATAATTGTTCAAAAGAAACACTGATCATAAGGCATTGTTCGACATAAAAAGTGAAAACAAAAATCGTTCAAGACAACAGATCAAAATATTTTGGAACTCATCAACAGCCTCATGCACACAAACATAATCTACTTGACATTTCACTTTGGTTCTTTTTTCATAATCTTCCTGACTTTGTTTGATGAAAGTTGGAAATCATCTTGTGAATTGTCCTTAGAGAATACAATCCTATTGCCAGTAGGACGTTCAGCCTTCTGAGGTGTAACAATTGAATCATCTTTAAATGGTACATGAACCCCATGGGACTATACAAAAAATACAAAAGTTAACCAATTAGAATAATGAAAAAAGATACAGAAAACAAACATTGAATGTCAAACAAAAACTAAAGGAAAATGAAGTAAGAATCAGGATAATCCACAGTCCAATTTCTTTACAGGCATGATGCTGGAAGCTGAAAGGGTAACAATGGCATTTGTATTGTCAACATTTTCAGGATTTCCCATGGATGACTCTGATAGATTGTTCTGTACATTTGAATAAAACATCAAATTATAATGTAATCTAAAGAGGAATGGTGAGAATCTTCTTTGACAAAAACAAAAAGACTCATACTTGACTGGAATCTGAAGGGTAGATATCAAGTTTGTTGTCAGAAGCTTGTTTTGGGGCTGATGGAATAATTGAATCAAAAGACAAACTTTGATTGTCCTGTAGAAGTTTTATATTTTGAAACTCATAAAATCATATGACAAAATAAATTACATAAAGACAAAACCAATAAATGACATCTTACCTTAATAGAGTCAATTGAATCTCCAAGGTAACTTATTATTTCTGAATTCTTAATTGGGAGAGGAGACTGAAAAACATATAAAATAATCAGATAGGATGCTGCTGGTTTTAATGTCAATATAAAACGACGAAGATTAAAAAATAATGCAAAATCCTATTTACCTCATAAACCTTATACTTCTTTTCAAACTCAACAATCAATCCAATTTCGTTGCATATCTTAATAACATTTATCGTGTATGGAACCAAGGCCATAAACTCTTGTATTTTCACTTGAACTTTGAAAAGGAATTTTGTACCCTTCAGAACATCAAGTTCTTCAGGATACATGTTTTTATCTCCACCCTACATGAAGTTTAAAAGACAGTACATTAAGACAATTTTTTTTGAAATAAATGAACATCTGAAAAATGAAATGATACCCGTGAAGAATACACTGTGTGAAGATCTTGGGCAGAGATTTCTAGGAACTTCGCTGCCTCCCTATCAAATAGGATGAAAGATGCAGAGTCTGATCCATTGCCACCCTTAGATGGATACAGTATCTATTTTCAAAATTAACAAAAAATATTAGTTTTAACTATTAGGTCAAATAATTGTCACAAAAAAATAAGAAAACAATAATAGAAGAAGTAGGGAAAGGAACAATATTGAAGTGTAAATACCTCATGAGAAAAGAAGACACATGTGTTCTATAGTTTTTGCAGTAGTACATATCACCATTGACCTGAACTCCATACACATATTTGATACACCCTGTATAACACCAACTAAACACAAATTCAATCTGCTTGACGATCCCAAGAGTCACAAACACCCCATTCTATAAAGTGGAGAGAAAAGTATATTATATATTTAAATGAACTATATAAGTGCTGCTATACTGTTATGATACAAACATGCGCAAACAAAATATATTATATATTTAAATGAATTATATAATTGTTGATACTTACATACATGAAATATATTTAAAACTATATAACTTGAATAATTTTCATGAAAATAACAGACCTGCTTGAACTCCTTTAAATCTTCTATGGATTTGTATGTTGTAAGCCTCAGGAAGTCATCATGTGTAGTTATTTGGCTCTTATTGAATAAAGGGGTCAGTTGTTGAGAAGCAACAGTATCAGTTGACTGAATCCTACATAACACATAAATAAACTTTTATATAAGTATTAGACAGTTGTTGTTGTTGCAATACACTAAACAAAAAAATTCAATCACATACCCTATTGTGAAGTAACTAACTTTCTAATTTTGATAACTTTTGTTTTTAGTCGGCATTGAAATAGCATTATTGGAATTAAGAAGTGAATGCACATTTTAAAACAACATACCTTGTTCTAAAGTTCTGAATCTCAGGAATAAGGTTATTAATGTATAGTCGAGAGGTATAGCTGGTGTTGGACACACTCATCACATCAACACATTATACAAATTATAGAAATTATAGAAATATTATATAATATTATAAAAAATATATATATGTAAATGTCAAATGAATTAATAAAAAAAATACATGTTTATAAACACAAACCATTCCATTTTTTCATCGTAGCAAATTATAGGAGAACCACATAGCTTTCATCAACATTATTAGATATGCAAGCAATGAATTTCTTTGCAAACTCTTCCCACAAAGTGCAACGCAGCTTCAAACCTCTAAAACATATTGAAACAACAAATAACTGGATTTGTTAATAGATAATTTTAGAAAATAACAAAAGACTTTAGTCAAAAGGAACTACTCGAGGTTATCGAGTTCGATCACGATGTAGTTGGACGTGACCCCTGCCTTTTTGAATTCAATCAGCTCTCCTTTTCCAGTTAACATCCCAATAACGTCTGACACCAAAGAGAAATAGACTCGGCATAAGCAATTAAAAGACTGGGATGATGCTATGATACAAATAATAAGAATTGGATTTTTTATAACACATGTGTTACAAACAAACAAAAACCAAACTTGTACTTACCAACCAATTTTTTCTTCTCAAAAGCCTCCTTGTGTATTTCAGCAAAAGGAATAATGTAAAATACATTTGTTGGAATCTCAGAGTCCTCTACCAATCTCACCTGAGTTTCCCTCTTAAAAACATCCTAAATTCATGTGTAATAGGCCTATAGAGCTAGTCATTCAAGGCAACAACAATGCTGGAGATGATATACACATTGCCCTCACTTAATGCTCTCTCAAACAAATATGTATGGATAGGCTTGATAGAAACCTGTATCCTATCACCCTTTGAGAAAAAGAACATCACAATACAGGAAAAAAAATCCACAATCAGATATGCCATATTTTAATAACACTTGACAGGACAGGATTAAAATACTAACCAGTTCATCAACAACCACCATCCAACGATGCATCCTGGGAAGGGAATCTTTTGTTGGGCACTTTCCATAACCGTATGACTCTAAACTTCAATCGCCAATTCTTATCATCAAACCCAGCATCAACGTCCTTGACAAAGTCATAACAATGAGGGACCACAGCCATTGTAGTTGAACAGGGTTAGGTTGCTTGCAGAACAATGAATAAGAGAGAGAGATGGAAAGAAATGTGAGAATAAGTAAACACTTAAAACCTTTTTATAAAGAATTCTGATGGGGAAAACATTATATTAATACATGACCCTTACTGTCTTCATGCAAGGATATTTAAGAAGTAAGTCAGAGAAATTTATTTTTCCAACACTACTACTAATAATACAAAAAGTTATATAAAAAAGTTAAAGAAAAAAATGGAAAGAAGTAATTGTAACTGTCTGCTACATGACCCTTGAGTTTTTTCATAAAGGGATAATTAATTAATATGGTATTAACAATGCATCAGTTTCCAACACCCCTTCCATTAATTAATAATTAATACAGGATAAAACCCTTTCTCCCCATGATTACTTTTATTTAAAAATTGTTTATTATCAATTAGAAGGACTATTGAAATACAAATGACAACATAACACAAAAATGTTTTACAACACAAATCACAACATAACATACAACAGCTGCAGACAAATGAAAAGAGAATTGGACTTGCAAAAAGTGACTATTTCTTAATTGACATGGTTATTAGAATTGGAACATGATACATGTCGTAACCGAGGTCACGACGGCGCGGTGGAGAGAGAGACCGGGCCGGCCGTGGAGGGCCAGAAATAGGGAGTCGCCACCAATGTTTTTTATTCTCAGGAAAAACATTGGGAAAAAAACTATGGTTCATAAAGCACTGGTGAAGGAATGTGAGATTCGAGTTCGGGAGTCGGTTACGAGAAGGTATTAGCACCCTACATCGCCTGTTAGAAACAGTACCGGGATTGAAAACGCGCAACATGAATAGCCTTATTTAAAAATGTTATTTCTTCCTCTTTTGTATTTTTTTAGAATAGAATGGAAAGAACAAAATGCACGAACATAGAGTGTCAGAACGAGGTCAACAGGACGTCTCGTCCGAGTTAACCTCGACTTCGATGTAAGACAGAGAAGGGAAAGAATGCTAACAAGACGTCACGTCTAAATTAGTCATTCTTTGGTCAAAACACGGGATCAAAAATAGGAAGAGAATAAACAGGACGTCTCGTCCTAAGTATTTCCCTCCTTATGAATCATGGTGATGGTCAAACGAAAAACTAAGGGGAAATCAACAAGACGTCACGTCTAAATTGATTTTCATGGGAGTGACAGAAAAGATAGTTGTAAAGGAAACGTAAAAAATAAAAATAGGAATAAAATGGGAAAAGTGGGCCTGACAGGATTTCAAGTCCTGCTCCTACGTATTCTTGAGTTACCAAGAAATCAGGGTTACGTAGTTCTTGATGATGTTTTTTTTAGGAAAAGACTAAGAGATTAATAATGGATGATGTTTTTGAAGAGAACTCATACAAGGCAAAGTTCTTCGCACGTGTATTGGTTCTAAGGAGATTGTGTAGACGGGAGTACTCTCGTACGACACTGATTAAAAAAAAAATTTTAGGCTGGTCCAAATAAAAATGTATGAAGCACTCATTCTTGTTAATATTTATTATGAATCCTGGTGGGGGACTAATTCAATCAACAGAAATTAATAACTAATTGAAAGGGAAACGGATCCATCAAACAACAACTAAATTTGACAGAAAAATAAATAACGACAAGCATTGAAAATGAGGAACAGAGTGTGACCGGTGTGACGAGAGTACTGAGAGCCGGTGTGGACTCGAACACTGGAAACCGAAATGGCGCCGGTGTAGCTGTGGAACTATGGAGCCGGTGTACAGCTTGATGAACGGACGGAGTAAGGGGTTAGCGTAAGATCCAGAGTGAACTTGGTGAGGGCCTGGACAGTGTGAGGACTTGGTATATGGACCAGTGTGAAACTAATGAATGTGATTGGAGGGACCTGGGCAGTATCTAGGAAATGGGAAAGCTCAATGGAAATCAGGTCTAATCCGGTATCCTGGTAACAGTTGAGTCTGAAGCAAATTATAAAGTTCGAGGGACCAAGATTCTGGCTTTGAACTCCGGAGGAAACCTCAAGCTTTTTGATCAAGAGATTGTAGAGTTGGAGCAAGTTTTACAAGGGAATGGGGGAAGAGTTTCGACTCAAAGAAGGCTCCCAAAATTCCAACTCTTCGTGCCTCTTCCGATGAGGCGTTTATAGAGGTTCTGGGCGCTAGTTGAGTGCTTGGACAGCTCAAGCCTCCACTCACAGTGGAGGCAGCCTAGCCACTAACGGGTTGTGGGGGGCAGCGGCTGGTGGGGAATTTTTAATTATTTCCACTTCCACCCCCTGTCTGCCACTTCCAGAATTCATGGATCGACTTGGGTGGTGCGATTCCAAGTCACAGCATGGGCAATCCAACTCCTCGATCGGTACCACATGGGTCTATTATCAAGTTCATGAAAGTGTCTTCCCACGTTGGGTAAGAGAGGACATTGGTCTCACTTGGACGGTTTCGGGGAAACGATGGCTCCTTCATTGGCTCAAGATCGGTATCCCTCAGATCCAGACCGGTGTTCTTCTTATGGCCCAGACTGCTGTGTCAGTATCCATTCTTGGTTGAAAATGGTCAGATCGAAACAGGTGTTCACATATATGAAAAGCCCGAATGCAGAATCGATCCTTCGACACTCGGTGTGAAGGTCTGAATTCATTCAAGTAACACCGGACCCCTTTTTCATCCAGAGTTGATTCACTCGAGAATTATCCACTCGGATATACCTCTGCCCGAGAGGTATTCATTTGGAGTCAGACTTACTCGGGAATATCTCTTTCCGAGAAGTTTTCATTAGAGCCTTTTTTCATTCAGAATCGCTTCACTCGGGAATTCTTTACTCGAATATGTCTCCGCTCGAGAGATACTCATTTGAAATCAAAGCCTTTCATCGCTCAGAAGTACTTCTCTCGAAATTGACCCACTTGGAAGCGTCTCTGCAAGAAAAGTGCTCCTTCGAAGTTCAGAGCCCTTTTCGTTTGGAATCGATCCACTCGGGAACTATACATTCGAAAATATCTGCACCCGAGAAATACTCATTCAAAGCCTTTCTTCACTCGGAAGTAACTCCCTTGGAAGCAGCCCACTCGAAAAATGCCTCACTCGGAGACATCCCACTCGGCAACGTCTCACTCGGAGTCACCCTACTCGGAAATGATCATTCGGAAATATAGAACTTGAAAGAGTTTCTGTCCGAAAGGTATTCATTCGTAGTCAGAGCCTTTCTTCGTTCGGAAGTAACTCACTTGTAAGCGGCCCACTCAAAAATTCGTCACTCAGAGACATCCTACTCGAAAGTATGGAATTTGAGAGAGTCTCTACCCGAAAGAGGCTCATTCGAGATCAGAACCTTTCTTTGCTCCGAAAAACATCTCTCAGAAGCAACCCACTCGGAAATGCCTTACTCGGAGACACGTCACTCGGATGTATGGAACTTAGAAGAGTGTCTGTCTGAAATGTACTCCTTTGAAGTTTAGAGCCTTTCTTTACTCGGAAGTAATTCCCTTGAGATGACCTACTCAGAAATGGCTCACTCGGAGACACGTCACTCGGATGTATGGAACTTAAAAGTGAAAAGTGCTCCTTTGAAATCAGTGTTTCTCGCTCGGAAGTACATCTCCTGAGAATGACCCACTCGGAAATGGCTCACTCGAAAATGTCTGCCCGAAAAGTGCTCCTTTGAAGTTCAGAGCCCTTTTTGTTTAGAATCAATTCACTCGGGAATTCTCCACTCGGAAACATCTCTACCTCAGAAAAGCACTCATCCAAAGTCAGACACACTTTTCTTTCAGAATGACTTCAACCGGGAATTCTTCACTCGGATGTATCTCCCTCGGAATCAACCCTACTCGGAGACACCACACTCGGATATACCTTTGCCCGAAAAGTACTCCTTTGAATTCAGTTTTTTCTCGTTCATAATTATTTCCCTCGAAAGTGACCCACTCGAAAATATCTCTGCCCGGGAAGGACTCATTCAAAGTCAGAGCCTTTCTTCGCTCGGAAGTACTTCCCTCAGTGGTGACCCACTCGGAAATATCTCACTCAGAGACATCCCACTCGGAATTATAGAACTTGAGAGAGTCTACTCAAAAGGTATTCATTCATAGTTAGAGCCTTTCTTCGTTCGGAAGTAACTCCCTTGGAAGCAACCTACTCGGAAATTCCTCACTCGGAGACATCCCACTCGGCAACGTCTCATTCAGAAACACCCTACTCGGAAATGATCATTCGGAGTCACCCTACTCGGAAATGATCATTCGGAGTCGAAGTTCAGTCCTCTCAATTCTTTCCACTTGGGAATATTCCTTTCCGTGAAAAACACTCATCCGAAGTCAGACTCGGAAATTCTTCAATGATCCCTGATTTGGGCAACGGATGTCTGGCGCTTTTTTTAATTAAATCTTTGGTATTTGGGCCGGACCAAAAGAGGTGTTCACAATACATATACGGATAAAAGAGATGGCATAAAGTAATAGCGGAATCATTGCCCACATGTACCGTGTCTTATTTCAGTAAATAAGCAAATGGGAAACATCACCTTGGAAGGTACAAAGTGTGTTTTATAGAGCAGCTGATACTGTTATCACTTGGCTTTTGTTGCATTATAAACCAATGAGAAAACTGTAAATATTATTTTAAAAAGTCTTAATAAACCGATGTAGACAATGTGAAGGACTGTTAAAAAGCATGGTGGCGACATTCATTCATCCAAAGCATAATAAGGTAAAAGTATTCATTATAGAATGGGATTTCATTAAAATTGTTACATAAATCTAATCTGTCATTTTTCCCTTTATGATTTGATATTTTAAAGTCAACGAAAGCAAAATTCAGTTCCAAAAACTTAAAACAATTATATTTACTCGGTTTAGTTGAAAAATCAGATTTTAACGTAAGATAATTTTTGATAGTATTATAAAAATAGAACTTAACACTTCAGAAAAGTTTTTCAAACTGTCAAATTTTGCAGATGCACAATATAAATTTTAAAATTGTCAATTGTCAAAGAACCGTAAAAACTGATCAATTTTTGCCTACCCACTGAACATCACTTAAGACCAGAAAACTGACACCACATGATAAAAACACTGAACATCTCTAATACAAACGCTTAACTAAACAACCCTACCATTTTAGCAAGGATCTGTTTGGGCTTCTTAGTAAGAATGACTGGCACCAAATTGGAAGGCAAATCCTGAAAATAGAAAATACAAAGTTATCAATTTGGAATAACAGTATTACAAGGATTTCATACTAAACATTACTTACCAAAAAGTTTTCCAACTGAAATTTTGTAAGGACTTTGGTTTTAGAAAATCTAAGAACATCAAAATGTACTCGAGGTGGACGTCTCTCCATCTGTTAGACATAACTTGTTAATCTTTTTTGAATATATTAATAAATGATAAAACATACATGAAACAGTGTAAAAAGAGATCTATATGCAACAATATGGCATACAGAGTGTTGAACAGCTCGAACAGCACTGACATTGGAAGGGGCAACAGCAACAACTTCTTCAGACTAAGGATGAGGTCGATAAGAATAAGCAGAAGTTTAGTCAATGAAAGTTAAAATCGTAACAAAACACATACAGAGGGAAGTTCAATAAATATTTGCAATTGCAAAGACTAAAAATAACCTCGTCGTCAGATATATCAATCACAACTGATGGTTGGCGTCTTACAAACCCAGGTGGTCCATGCTGAGTTGATATATAAAAAAGATAAATCAACATAAAAAGATTGACATCAAAAGTGTGAAACAAATAAGATGTAGAAGGTGGGTTAAAATTATCCAAAATAAAACAAATAAAGTACACACCGAGATCGAATATTCATCATCATCGCCAGGTTCATTAATCTTAATAATAGTGTCTCCATCGGAGCTAACAACAACAACTGTATCATCTTGAGAGGGTTCCTATTAGAATTAACAAAGACATGTAAACAATGTAGGGTTACTTGTATTAACAATTGCCATATTTTTTGATCAAAATTATCAATTAATATGCCATCTAAGAAAGAAAACACATAAACAAACATATCCTAAAGAGAAGACACACAGAACATGAGATAAGTCATATATCATAAATGCAAGGAAATGCATTAAAAAACATGATACTACTAAAGAAAATACATAATTATAATAATTGGTATTAAGACAAAGAATCCCAATAAGTGCTGTTCTGATTTTGGTAAAATTTAAACATCGTATAATGACTTTAAAATCATTGAGAAGTCTTAGATTAACTAAATCACAAATTTTTTCATAGATTAAAAGGATGTCTATATTAAGTTTCAGGTATAGAAAAGATTTACATGAAATTTTCTTCGAACCATGAATAAATTATAAATGATTATAATCACTGCCATAATAAAAGAAAAAGTCCTAAACAGGAAAAGATAACCTGAGGGTTAGGTTGATCACGCATGATTTCTTTGCCCTTCCTTCTGGCAAAGATGTCACTAAAATGCTGGAGACCAAAAGGAAAGAAAATGATCAATTGTCAGTAAATTTCCTATTTCTCATCAAAATGATCAATTAATATGCCACCAAAGAAAGAAAACACAAAAAAAAAATTACCGTAAACAGAAAACACACAGAACATAAGATAAGTCATATATCATAAATGCAAGGAAATACGTCACAAAACATTATACTGCTAAGAAACCCACTCCCCCACACACTTGAAGTCATGGTTAAACACCATACATTGACTTTTAAATCATTCAAGACCTGTTATTTTCATATATCAAACTGATATCACAGATAATTTTCATATAAATAGAAGGAAACACATAAAAAACAATATCTATATTGACTTTCAGGCATAGGAAAGGTTGACATGAAATTTTTTTCAACACATCAATAACTTAAAAAATGATTATAATCATTGCCATAACAAAAGAAAAAGTACTAAACCCAAAAACATAACCTGAGAGTCAGGTTGATTGTGCATGATTTCTTTGCCCTTCCTTCTGGCAAAGATGTGACTGAAATTCTAGACACCAAAAGGACCAATTTAATTTTCAAGCAGAATACACCATTATCATAAGGTAAAATATCACACATGGAAGCAAATACAACACAAAAACCGTTAACTACCACACAGAAAACACATTATTTATTTTTCTATAATTTTCTATTTCAAAACATAAAATTTGATTAAATAGAAAATGAAGGGTATAAACGAATGGATGATATTAAACATGAAAATGCAGGGGATTTAGAAATTAGAATAACTTTTAGCAAAAAGGAAGGGATAATATCATTTAAACATATGGCCATTTAGAATTGCAGTTTAGTGCATTAAGTAGACCTAGTGCATATAATTATCTAACCAAAAATAAGGGTTTTGTTGTTCTTTTCTGTGAATTAGTGTGAATCAAATGAATGAGGACAATTTTAAAGTTCTTTTATATTTTAACCAATAAATATTTAAGAAAATAAAAATGCATCCATACACATAATTTAAAGAAACCTTACATAGGAAGAGAAATACATGATAAGCATTTTTTTAACAAAAGAAGATCTTTACTCTCTCTTTAAAAAAAATTTCTACTTAATAAGAAATGCCATCAATTTAGTATGATTAACATACCGGGTTCGCATCATCCGTCACAGCTTCATTGTTCATCATCTGAGGCTTTAAGATGAAAACAATAATCACATGGTAAGGACAACTATGCATATATAAAAAACATACACACAAATAACAAATTTGAAATGTGAAGAAAATAATCTATAAAAAATACATAGTAAATTAAACGTGAGCATGAATGACCACATACAATGTTCAGGGTTTCATAAAATAAGGAAAGTCAAAGTTAATTAGAATCACAGTTAAACAAAAATTAGGGTATCATAAAATAATCAATAGGGGATAAATTATTCTTACAATAAAACATGCAAAAGAAGTTATTTTTCCACACAGGGTATCAATTTTGCTTAAAAAAATTAGGGCATCATTAAAATGGAAGGGATTTAGAAATATAAATAGGATTCAGTCAACATGTAAACATATTAACCCTTAAAAAAAGAAAATGATCTAAAAAACAGGAAAATCCACTACATGTGAAATGCAGGGGATTTAGAAATCAGAACAACTTTTAGCAAAAAGGAAGGGATAATGTCATTTAAACATATGGCCATTTAGAACTGCAGTTTAGTGCATTAAGCAGACCCAGTGCATATAATTATCTAACCAAAAATAAGGGTTTTGTTGTTCTTTTCAGTCAACATGTAAACATATTAACCCTCAAAAAAAGAAAACAATCCAAAAAACAGGAAAATCCACTACATGCGAAAAATCCAGAAAACATGAAAAGCCACACATAAATCACTATAGAATGAAAAACATGGATAAAGAAAAATAAAAAGCAACTAACATACCATCTTTGGTGAACCCTCATTGTCCATGCAAGATGGGAGCTTCCTCTTCGTAGACAGCGATTCGAAAAACAAAAGATTAGCAGAGGTAGTCGATGGAGACTGAAGGGACAAAGACAAAATGAACATGAAGATCGAACAACAACGAAACAATAAGAAATGATCAACAGGGGAAAAAATACTTACAATAAAACATGAAAAAAGAACTTCGAAAACAACATACATACTATCTTTGGTGAGTCACCATTGTCCATGCAAGCTGGGAGCTTCGTCATCACAGAGAGGTTTCCAAACTAAAAGACCAACAAAGAGAGACGATGGAAAAAGAAGGCAGATGGAGAAAATACACACGAAGAGATAATAAGAGAGAAATCGTATGATGGAAAATGAAGAGGGAAGAGTAGCAGACGGACTCGATGAAAAATGAGGAGGGAAGAGTAGCAGACAGACTTGATGGAAAACGAAGATTTACAGAGTAAATACACGCCAAGAGGGAAGAAAGAAACAATATGAAACGATTGACTTGTTGGGAATATAAAATAAATAAAATAAATATGAAAATATATTTTTAATGGGTGTAGGAGGGAAAATGGGTGTAGAAAGGAAAAAAAGTATACCAGAGAGTGACACCTGAATTATAGAGTGATCTTGGAGGGAAAAATAGATGTAGGAGGGAAAACAGGTGCACCAGAAAGTGACTCCTCTTAAATTCCACTATAGTGGGGGGTTTTCAGAAACTCCTCTTTATAATAGATATAGATATGGTTACTCATTTTCAGCTTTTTGGTTTGAGTCCATCTACCTCCTTGTGTGTGTATATATAATATATATAAATATTTGGAACAAATCTTTGCTTACATTCTTGTTTCTTGTTCCTATAGTTTGCCTTTTGTTGAACAATTCTACTCCTCTTTCTTCCTCTTCTATAACTTTGGCTATCTGTCATGGTTAAGTGTTCGTGTTATTTGTGTAGTTCGTAGGTTCTTCATCGGGAGTAGATATGGAAGAGATATATTATGATTTTAGAAAACAATGTTTTGACTGTTCAAAGGAGAAGGGGACATTTTGCAAACTTGTCTACCCTACCAAGGAAACATTTGGATATTATCTCAAGAGTAGTGGTCATGGCTTTGAAGCTAAAGTTCTTGCTGCTACTGAGAAATGGGGGCAAAATGCGTGGGCTTCCTCTTTTTTTTGACAATTGCTATTATTCTACACATGTTTTTACTACTTTTCAGACATAATTTTTCATGGCATATTATCTATGTTTATAATTGGAACTTTATGTTATAAATCAATGTTTATGAATTATATATGTCTTACTTTTGGGTGCAATCCCCTATTTTTGTAACTAGGTAATTATAGATTTCTTCCCTTTCTGTCAAAGAGATGTGTATTTATTTTGGTTTCACTCTATAATGTTCTGCTTGTTGATCTTGTAGATTTGATTATCCTCAGCCAAGATTTCAAAAATTGATGAAAGAGCACTGCATGGAGCCGTTTTTTTAATTCCAGGTATTCTTATTTAGTGTTACTTATTTCTGTCTATCTCATTTTTAATGATGCAGACAATCTTATTCTCTACAGAAAAGGTAAAGTAATATAGACCTTATCAAGCCCCAAGTTTGTGATTTCAGTGTCACTTTGATGATTCCTTTTTTTCGCTTCCTGAATAAATGTTATAGGTAACTGCTAATAGCTGGGAAAGTGGATTGTTTATTTTGTTCTTGGTTGTATTTGACTTGTTGCTGGTTATGTTCTTATTAAGGTAATGTTTCCCTATAGATATATTATTTATAAGATATGAAATCATATTTTATTTAACTAAGATATGTGTAATTATTGAATGGGAAATTGATATTTACATTCAAATTTTTTTAATTTTAATTGAAATTCTTGTTTGATTTTCAATTGGTTTTGTTGGATTCTTATTTTTTCTTCATGCTAATAAACCTGATTGAAAGTGATAACTAGTTACTTATGTTCAATGTTATTCCATTGTTGGTCATTTGTAGAAAATTCACAGGGTGGTGGAAAGCTTAATTCTTTTGTAAAGATTAATGTCATTAAAAAGCTAACAGCCTCTGATGGCAAAAGTCCCACAGAACCAGAACAGAAGAAAAATGAGAATGACAATAAACCAAATACTGTCAGTTATCTTTGTGTCAAAACTATGGAAGTGATGAGGATTACTAGTGATAAATATTATTAAATGACTATTTCTTTTAGGATACTCCCATTAGATTGTAAATTGTATTTGTGATGGAATGTTGTTTTATTATTTTATTAAATGTTGCTTATGTTTCCCTGCTAGTTAATTCATAAGCCTTTATTTTATATTAAAAAAACAAAGTAGAAAAAGGGTAGTTTTTACACGAGTTGAAACTTGTACTATGATTAGTGGATATCTAAATTCTTATAATTAGCAAATCATGGAATGTCATTAAGAACCTCTTGTAGTGATAATCATCTCAGTTCTGAATGTGTTTTGGAACCTCTCAAAGTAGACCTGACCAAAAGGTTAATAGCTAAAGTGGAATCTTTTTTTTATAGAACAAAAAGCCAATTTTGAGGCTTTTTTAAAAAAAAATTGATGTGTTTAGTGGCGGTTATTTGCTAAGTCATAACTGCAGTAGAATAAATTAAATTTTGCGGCGGTTTAACTGACGGTATTCTAATTTTCATGTGTTTATGTGATAGGCATTTAGGGGCGGTTACAATATCTTAAAACGCCACCAAAGAACAGTTATTTCATTGCTGATGATGGTTAACACCGCCAGTAAATATTTATCATCTCCAGTTTTAGCAGCTCTTATGATGCCAGAAATTTATTTTGTGGCGTTTAAAACCCCCACTAAACCTATTGAATAAACGCCACTAAAAAATGAATTTCTTGTAGTCATGTCACTCATCAACCATAAATCATTATTTTCATCATTGTCGCCACCTTCTTAGTGGATTTTAATTACACAATATAGTCTTGTCATTGTTTCAATTTTCATTTATGACATTTATTTTCTCTTTTAACAATTTTAATTTTAACATTCATTACAAGCATACAACTTGTATCAAGCACAATAGCGTCAACAACATTTATCAATTTTTATCTACACTCATGAGTGTGTCACATGACAACAATTTCAATCTCATTATCAAGCATCAAGATTTAATGCTAGTGGTGAATCATACACATTTTTCACAACCACACATATAGGTATATTTTCACAACAATACATAGGCATACATTTGCCCCAATCATACATTCTTTAATCCATCATAAAAAGCACACCATATATTCTAAATGCATCAAACATATTTTCTAAACAAGGGACAACAACAAGGTCACTCATTACAACAAGTCGTATAATCATGGCAAGGAAAATATGATTTATCTTACTATACAACAACCATCAAGTCATTTAATTCATATATTTAGAATATAAAAATCCTCTCCTACCTTAGGAGAAGAAATTTAGGCGACTTGACGACCCTACCTCGTCTACCGGATTAGATCCTACATTTAATACATATTTAAACATAACCAATTACCTAGCCAATCACCATTTTCATTCTCAAATACACAAATAATTATATTTATGGTTTCTAATGTGTTTCAAATATTTTCTAGACTTTAGTTTCACATTAGATTAGGTTTCAGAAATTCCTTTCCCTTAATCATGTTTCTATCTCTTAAATAGTTATACCCAATATTCTTAAAATACCAATTTAACATCATTCTCTTCACCCATCGCCCATATTGGATTCTCAATGTTCCATCTTATCATTATTGTCCACACCAATCTTATCAAGAAAACACTTCTACCATATTTAATAGCTTTAGATCTCTTTATATTTCCTTGGTTCTTCCAACTCTTATCACTAATAATCAATGTCATACATTCCAAAAATTTATTTCCATACTCATTAGTGATTCCCATGGCAATAAATTAAATTTTCCCTGATTTTGCCATAATCCATATTTTTTCCAAAACCAGGGTTTCAACTAAACCACCAACAACCAATTCAATCAATTTTCTTTAATCATTTCAAGCATACATCAAGCCATAATTTCTGTGTACAACACACCTATTACCAAACTCATTTCTAATGATCATCTAACCTAAGGTTTACCCATTTGCATTTATCAACATAACAATATCAATAACACCATTTTTATGTTTCAAGACTTCCAAAATAATGAATGGAAACAATAGAAGTGCCACAATGCCTTACCTTGTTCCAAGCTTGAAGAAAAATGAGAAGATGAGAAGAAAGTGGAGAAATGAATAGATATTAGCTCCAATGTGTAATTAGTGTCATGTGAATCAAGTTCTTGTAATTATTTTTAGACAAATGGACACATAAGGGGGCTCACGGTTTTGGCTAGCTATGGAGAAGAAAGGATGAGAAAAATAAAGAGATTGGAGAAGTGGAGAGACATGGGCATGAGAGTGAAGAAGAAAAGAGAAGAAAGAAAATTTCTCTCTCTCAATCCAAACCAAGCCATTCATTCTAATTCAATGGTCCATATTCATTCACCTTTTGTCCAATGTTCACTTGTTAGCTTTTATCCAATGGGTAATGTAATGAAAAGTTGAAGCACCATTTATACGACAATGTCAAGTGAAAAAAAGGAATTTTGAATTTTTTTAATTCTATTTTCTCTCTTATTTTCACCAACTGTAAATATGTTCAGTGTCCGTATAAGTGCTTCCCCAACTTCAAAATTTAATTCGGATATATCCTCATACTCACCATAATTATCTTACCATCTTAAGCCCATCAAATGCCCAAAATAATTTAATGGGTCCTATATCACTAGTTAAATTATTCGGTTTTAGTAAATTTTATTTTACTGATAATTCATAATTAATATTTAATTTATTACCCTACATATTTTGGGTGTCAAATAATTTATCATTTTCATATTTATAATTTATTTTCTAAAAATTTTGGGACGTTGAGTCTGTTGTGTTATAGACTTAGAGTCTATAACGAAAAACAGAGTAGACTTAGAGTCTGCAAAATAGAGGACGTGGTTCTAACAAGAACAACATTTGAGTAAGCTAACAAATGTATTATTATCAGTTTGAAGCCTTGCACCCCCACATTTCAAAAAATAACCTCTAAACCATGCTAGAGTTACCAATTTGAGCAAACCCACAAATCATAACATTCCATGTAACAATGTCCCTCTTTAATAAATCATGAAAAAACACAACATGCATTTTAAAGACCATTATTACCACTATTGAAATACATATACACAAGAGAGTTCCCTACAAACTTACTAGATGATAACGTTCTTGTAAGGCATTTGGTAAAACAAAAGGTGAGAGGTGGGCATGACGAAAGTCAGAGAATTTGGAATTGAGACCTAAGAGGGTGTTGGTTAAGTGGGCTTGTGTAAGATGGTTGATCATTTTTTCTATCAAAATTTCTATCAAAGTGTTTTAGAAGTGTTAAAGCATTGATTTAATTTTTAAGTTAAACATTACCAGCGGTCGGTATAACCAACACTATTTTCCTCATACGGATCCAATAAAATCATGTCTCTTGTCACTTAACCCTCTAACCGAGAGGTTTTTAACTGTTAATAAATGGTTGTTATTATGGATAACCTATTTACCTAACGAAAAAATAAAAAGAATGACTAAAAGGAGAGTTTTGTTATAAAACAAGCCTATATTTACTTAGTACAAAACTTGATTTATAAAGTAAGTAGTGGTTGCTGATGGTATGGATGAAGTGAAAATTGGAAATGAAAGAAAGAAAGGCAAAGTATGTGTAGTAAGAGATGCAGAGAGGAGAAGAGAATGCAAGAAGCAGTTCCATTAATTCTCCTCATTGTGAGGGACATAAGTCCCCTTATATAAACCAATGGTGGACATCCACCTTTATAAAATATTTACAATACTCCCCATTGGATATCCATATTTTGGAATATGTCTTGTTAAAACCTTACTAGGAAAAACCCAGTGGGATAAAAACTTAGTGAAGGAAAAAGAGTACAACATTCTTTGTAAAGTACATTCATGGATAAAATAAATAATTAAATTACAAGTATTTAATTCTCCCCCTCATCAGAACATTTATGTAAGCGTCGAAGACCAATCTTCTGTACTAGTTACTCGAAGACTTTGGTTGGTAAAGATTTTGTAAAGATATCTGCTAGATTCTCACATCATCGGACTTGCTGGACATTTATTTCACCATTCTTTATAAGATCATGAGTAAAGAAAAATTTTAGTGAAATATGCTTTGTCCTATCTCCTTTGATATAACCCTCCTTTAATTGAGAAATACAAGCTGTATTATCTTCACACAAGATTGTTGGTGGTAATTTTCCAACATGCAAGCCACAAGTTTCTTCAATATGTTGAATCATAGACCTCAACCAAACACATTCTCGACTTGTTTCATGTAATGCTAGAATTTCAGCATGATTAGATGATGTTGCTGTGATCGTTTGTTTTATGGATCTCCATGAAATTGTTGTACCACCACATGTGAACAAATATCCTTCTTGTGATCGACCATTATGAGGATCAGACAAATACCCCATATTTGCATAACCAATTAGGTTTGCCTTAGATACATATGGGAAAAATAAGCCTATGTCTATTGTACCTCTAAGGTAGCGAAATATGTGCTTAATCCCATTCCAATGCCTTTTTGTCAGTGAAGAACTATGTCTTACTAACACATTGACAGCAAATGATATGTCAGGTTGTGTATGACTAGTAAGATACATTAGTGCACCAATTGCACTGAGATATGGTACTTCAGGACCAAGTAGTTCTTCATTTTTCTCTTGAGGCCGAAAAGGATCTTTGCTCACTTCAAGTGACCTTACAACCATTGGACTGCTCAGTGGGTGTGATTTATCCATATAGAATCGTTTTAGCACCTTTTCTGTATAAGTCTTTTGGTGCATTAAAATTCCTTCCTTTAAATATTCTAATTGTAATTCAAGACAAAACTTTGTTTTTCCCAAATCTTTTATCTCAAATTCCTTTTTCAAGCAATTTACAGCCTTTGAGAGCTCTTCAGGAGTTCTGATGATGTTTAAATCATCTACATAAATAGCAATTATAACGAACTCTTTTCTGAGTTTTTTCATAAAAATACATGGACAAATTGGGTCATTTTTGTACCCTTCTTTCAACAAATATTTACTGAGACAATTGTACCATATACGTCCAGATTGTTTCAGTCTATAAAGAGATTTATTCAATTTAATTGAATAACTTTCTTGAGGATTTGTCTTGTATGCTTCAGGCAAATTAAATCCTTTAGGGAGTTTCATATAGATGTTATTTTCAAGTGAGCCATATAAATATGCTACAACAACATCCATAAGGCGTAAATCAGGTTTTTCTCGGATTTCCAAACTAATCAAGTATCAAAAAGTAGTTGCATCCATCACTGGTGAATATGTTTCTTTGAAATCAATACCAGGTCTTTGTGAGAAACCTTGTGCAATAAGTCTTGCTTTATATCACACAATTTCACCATTTTCATTTTTTTCTCGTAAAGACCCATTTGTATCCAACTAGTTTTACACCTTCAGGTGTTTGGACTACAGGCCCAAAAACTTTCCATTTTGCAAGGGAGTTTAACTCTTCTTGCATTGTATCTTTCCACTTTGGCTAATCATTTCTTTATGCATATTCCTTAATAGATTTTGGCTCATGATTCTTATCATCATTTATAATATCAAGAGCTACTTTGAATGCAAAAATTTCATCAACATCAACTTCATGTCAATTCCATTGTATTCCATCCATGACATAATTTATAGAGATCTCTTTATTCTTATCAATTTCAGGTACCTTGGTTTCTTCTGAATTTGAAACCTTAATTATGTCAGGAGACTCTACTGAAGTCTTTATGTAACATCCCAAATTTTAAAATAGAGGATTAATTAGGAAAATAAATGTTGACAAATTGAATGTGAATTATTTAACATCCCAAACTATTGAAAATAATTAAATTAAGATTTTTGGGGACTGTTGTTGGTTTATGGAGACCGGTTAAGCTGAAAATAAGCCCGGTTGAGATATGGGTATCGGACCAAGTATCTCTGAATGAGATGATATTGGTCAGGGCTATTGAGAATAATATTGGGAATCCGAATATATGTTTGGAATAATTTTTAGATTAAGTATTGAGCCCAAACGAAGAGTCTGTTTGTGGAAAAACGATGAAGCTTTAATGAATAGAATTAAAAATAAATCAAAACCCCAAATTTCCCTTTTATTTTCATAATGGCTTCTTCTCATTCCCGTAGGAAACCTTCTTCTTCTTTTTTCTACTTTTCCTTCTCCATCTTCATCTCTTCCTCTTCCTTCTCTTAAAAACCCTAAGCTAAAGTGGTGACCCTTCTCCCTCTCTCCATTTTTGTTTGAAGAAGACTTGGAGACTTGAAGTTCTTTCTCCTCTTCTCCTTAATTTCGTGTGGTCTCTCTCTCCCTTGAAAACCCATTTCGTTTTGGGTGGGAGGTAAGCTATACTCACTCTTTTGTTGAGTTTTGGCCATGGGTGTATGTATTTATCC
This sequence comes from Clitoria ternatea, assembly GCA_037962975.1. Classification (NCBI taxonomy): domain Eukaryota; kingdom Viridiplantae; phylum Streptophyta; class Magnoliopsida; order Fabales; family Fabaceae; genus Clitoria; species Clitoria ternatea. The sequence goes on from CM075671.1 coordinate 170,521,821, forward strand.
TTGGGGGGAGTAATGTATATGGATGGGTGGTTGTAGAGAAGCATTTAATGCTTATGCCCTAAAGTGGGTGGCAATAAATATGAGATTTTAATAAGGGTTAATGATGGTAGATGTGTTTATGATGAGAAGGAAATGAAGATTAATGATGCATTAATGAAAGTTGTTGGATTTTGGTGAAAACCCTAACTATGAGGAATTGGGGAAAATGAATAATATTAGTGCAAGAGAGTGTTTTATGAAGGAATGCGTATTATAATGGATATGAACATGGATAAAGGAGGTTGTAAGAGGGTTGGAGTTATAATTGTTTGTAACCTTTGATTTTAATAAATGTGGCTTAATGGGAAGGAATTCCTGAAGCCTAATAGATGATAAAAATGATGTCTATAACATGTCTAGTACATGTTATGAAGTCATGGATATGATTATAATTATATAGAATTTAAATGGTGTCTTCGATAGTGAATTGACTGAGGTTTTACATGTATATTAATGTAGGACCTATTTTGAACGACGAGGCGGATGGGTCTTATCAATCGGAATTCTTCTCTTGAGGTAGGAGAGGAGTCTTATGTTCTAAATGCATGAATTTGGACGTTATTTGATTGCTATATGTATTGGTATGCATGTTACCCTTGCTTGAGATGATATGAGAAATTTGTAATGTGCTATACGGTGTGGATAATATGTTTGGCAACATGCTTTGGTGCATTTAGAATGTTCATGGTATGCTATATGGTGATGTATAATGGTCAATGACTTGGTGTTATGCTTGTATCTACCATAAATATAAGATGAATGTTGATAATGTTGATAGAGAATGATTGGAGTTTTTGTATTGATGATAAGGTTGAGTAATAAGAATGAGAATAAATGAGAATGCCACACAAAGACTTAAACTAACGTGAATATCCAACAATAATAAAAGCCTTGTGTTGATGTTGGTGATGATGATATTGTATGATGAGTGGCATGTATAGGATGCATAAAGTGAAAAGTGCATATGATCTGCATTTGCATCCATGGCATACTACATAGCTTCCGGTATTGGAATTTTAGGGGATTCCTCTGGTTGGCCCAGTAGGAGGGCGGCTCAGTGCACGAGCAAATTATATTTCCCCTGGGACTTGGTGTGTAAGTCACGAAGCTGCCCATGTTATGCTACGGGGAGCTGCATGTGGTTAACCCTTGTGGGGGGTGGCTCTTGATGAGCAGGTGTCCCCGGTGGTCCTTAGGATCACAGCTGCCATGATATAATTCATGGTTGGCCCACAATACCTTATGTTGATATGTTGTATACCACGATCATGGTGAAAATGACCAGGTGTTGCAAGATGGGCGATGCGGTTTGGTACCAGTAAAACAATTGGTGAATGCATGTAAATTTAAGAATAAGTGTACACATTTTACTACTCCAGTAGAGGTATGGTTAGATGATCATACTTGAATCCCACATTTGGTGTTTATATTTCCACAGTCAGATCTGTAATTGTTGAAATATTCCATTGTGCATATGCATTAACTTAAGAGCATTTGCATATAGCAAGGAAGTATACTGAAGGTGATGTGATATAATGATGGATGAGATGAAGACGTATTGATATACTAAGACAACCTAAAAGATGTGAATGTCGAATAATTGTCATATGTGATATTCGAATTGTGGTAAAATTTGATTATGTATATGCAGTATACTTGGTTCAAATTGTAATGTTACTTGTGATGTATGTGTGATGATGTTGTGATGATAAAGAGTAAGGTGTATGATATGTATGAGCAAAGTATACATGTTTTGATACATATGTACATAATCACATGGTATTCATATTCATTCCTTTGGAATGTGTGACTCACTCTCCCATGTTGTCTATTTTTAGATTTGTGATGCAGGGCACTCATGGGAAGAATTGACATTTTGAAGTACATTTTGGTTGTGGAGGTAAATAGTGGTATAGGAAGTTCCTTGGTCGGTGATATCTAGATTTTTGTATAGCATGTGATGTATATGAATGCTTGTTTTGATACCTAGATTAGTGATAATTGATTTTAAGGGTCATGGAGGAAAATTGAGTCTTGATGTGTATGATCAATTTTCATTTATGACCTAAATGATGTAAAGGATGAATTATGATGTTTGATATGTTAATTCTAATGAATGAATGGTGTGTATTGCGTCTTGTATCATTTTATGGAGTTGGTGAGATGATGAATGTCTCAAATGATATGCATGGAATGAATGGTGATTGAATTTGAAGGTATAGATAGTTGGATGATGATGATGTTAAGGTTTAATTCAATGAATGAATGAAGTAATTCCTAGATTATAGTTCTTTATGAAGTTGGTAGGATTTATAGATGCATAATGATGTAAAATAATGCATTAAGAAAGGCTAAAATGGTAGGAGATGATAATTCATGTGCTGTGTTGTGTGAATTCCCTATTTCTGCACAAGTTCTGCAGAAGTCGCTCGAGCGCGTGGGAATCTCACTCGAGCGAGATGCCTATGTTGCAAGGGTGTGGCCACTGGCCGAAATTTGCTCAGGCGGATGGTCTTCTCACTCAAGCGAGACTGGCCTGGATTAGTGTATGGTTACTGGACCATTTTCGCTCAGGCGAAGTGGTCCTATTCTGGTGGTTACTCAAGCGAGGGAAAGTGTGGATTGACACTGGACCATTTTCGCCCAGGCGAGCTCTGCCTCGCCTAAGCGAAAATGGGGCAGTGGGATTCTATGGTTGCTGGAGTAATCTCGCTCAAGCGAGATGGAGTTCGCTCAAGCGAGATTGGCTCCAGTGGCAAATCTCTTTTCTCGCTCAAGCGCCTCGCTGGCTCGCCCAGGTTGGGCATTTGCTTCTCGCTCAAGCGAGTTGGGACTCGCTCAAGCGAGAGGAGCCCCTGATGCATAATACCTTTCTTCGCTCAGTCTCTTTTCGATTCGCCCAAGCGTGCCTACGCTGGCTCGCTCAAGCGAATACGATTCTTGCTTGAGCGAGTGGCCCCCTGATACACATTTGTTTTGTTTTCAAATAAACTTTTATTTCTTATGCATTAAAGCTTTATCATGCATCACTTTAAGGGTATTTTGGAGTATATCATGATTCTCTACGCTATATGAAATACATTCCATGATCTCACGAAATCTCTTCTCTTGAAATTCAATCATGCAACAATTAAATTAATTAATTCTTTCACTGATTTTATTTGGAAAATTATTTATAAAATAATCCTTTAATTTACCCTCTCATATCTTCATATATGGGAGTGGTTTATCATAGATCCAGGTGTTGTATTAAGAGCTTCACCACTTATTTTCTCTTAATCGAATAATTACTTTAAATCGTAAAAAAATTTCCCCATATTTCTGGGGGCGTCTCACTTTATATCCTCGAATCGACCATCTTCTTTATTTACTTTTCTTTTTTGAGGATTTTTATCTTTAGAACCAACAGGTCTGCCATGTTTTATTTTGGCTTTAGACTCATTTGCAATTTTAGATTGTCCTTCAAGGATATCAATCTTTATTAGAGTATTAACAGCTGGTCTGTGTGACTTACTCACTCTTTTTGATCAGCAAATGCATTCGGCAATTGGTTTACTAAATTTTGCAAACTAATTATTTTCTGAACTTCCAGTCACTAGTGCAAAAATTGGATATAACAATGGGGATATATTCACGGGTAGAAGAGAATTAGTGATAAAAACATGCGCGGTGGCATTTTTGAAATTATAAGGTGAACATTTTAATCAAAGAAAACTATATATCCACGGTTAACATCATAACCGTGAACGTACCCATCAATATATATTCACGGTTGAGGAGTCAACCGTGGATATATAGTACCTGAAATATATATCGACGGTTGTATTCACAACCGTGAATATATATTTTAGGGTACGATCACGGTTATGATGTGAACCGTGGATATATATTGAAATCTATAATCACGGTTGTATTTCCAACCGTGGATATATAGTTCAGGTTTTAGGGTTTAATCACTGGGTACTGTATGTCCACGGTTGTTTCTATAACTGTGATTATAGATTTCAATATATATCCACGGTTGGGATCATAACCGTGGATATATAGTTAACATTTATCCACGGTTGTTTGTTAAACCGTGAATATATGTGTAATATATTCACGGTTTCAAGGGGAACCGTGAATATACATCCTTTCTAAAACTTCAAAAGCCGCGCCTTTCACTCTTTTTTCACTTTCTCTTCTTCTGTGCGTTGGTTGTCGTCTTCTCCATTCTCTCTGAGCTTCGTCCCCTGAGCTTCGTGCCCTTCTCTCTGTTCAGCATCTTCTTCCTTTCTTCATTCAGGTAGGTTCCCTGAACCCCCATTGTCATGCGTGTTTGTCATTCGGTCACTTGCTGCTGAGAACCCTCTGTTCCCTGAACCCCCCATTAAAATGCGTATGTAGTAGAAGCTGAACCAATGTTGCCTCTGTGTGTGTCTTTTCATTGTCAATGTTACCTCTGTATCTATATTTATTGGATGGCCTGCACGGAGGTCACCCGGTGTAGGAGCAGCGACGAACACTTCTTCTTCCTCTGTTTGTTATTTTGTGTTGTTTATGAATGGTCCTGTTTTGTTAGGTCGTAAGTACATAATAATTTCATTGTTCAATTATTGATTCTTTCTCTGTTGGTACATAATAATTTGATTCCTTATTTCCTGTGACACGATAGTTATTGGTTCAAAAGCTTAAGTTATAGAGAAAATTACCAGGTTTAAACTCTGTTTATATATCACAGATAATCGATTTTGCAACAGTGAAAATTTATCACCTATATATTCTAGAAAATTAAGATGGAAGCCTTATATTCATAGGATAACTAGTTACATTAACAATCTTTGGATGAACCAACCTATTGATTTGTAGTTGTAAGTTTAAATTGGGTGTATGAACTTTAGAAATATTATAAGATACCTCTTTTGGTTAAAATGTACTCCCTAAATTGAAAAGTTCTAAATGGTTGAGATTACTGTTCTCCTAGAACTTATATTGTTCTTCTTAAGTAGAATTTAACCAAATTCAACACCATGTCCATAAGCCGTAATCCATAAAATAAAAGTACAAATCTCAATTCTCATAATCCATAATCCATCATCTAACACCATAGTTCTACTTGAAAATAATAGAATTTAAAAATATCATATTAATTACTAAATAAAAGTCTAAAGTTTAAACCTGCATTATAAACTAACATCATAATCCATAATCCATAATCCATACTCCAACACCATACTTCTACTTCAAAATAACACAAATTAAAAACATCATACTAATTTAGGAAAAAAGTTAACTAAATTATTATCTATTTTATTTCTGTTATTGTTGGTTGCTCTTATATGTTATGTTTATTGCTATTGTATGTGTGTGGTTGTTAACTAGTATGAAAGTTATTGTGCATATGAGTGAACCGTAGTTCCCCGTTTGAGATTCGACACAAATGGTCATTAAATCAATTAATGTCATCGTTTGTGTTGAATCTTGAATTGTCCGTTTGGACAGTTTGGGATGAACAATTATTTTTTATACGTCATTGTTAGTATGTACAAGTTAGGAGTTATTTTAAAATTTGATAAAATTTCGGTAACTTGCATTTTGTGTTGTTCTCTGGGTGCATATTTGGTTGTGGTTGAATTTGATTTGACCACTCTCATTTTGTGTACTTAGAGACCAATGCGAAATGCTGCCGAAATTTCATCAAATTTTAAAATAAGTCCTAACCTGTATATATGAATGACGTATAAAAATAATTGTCATGCTGAATGGGTATAGGACCACCACCTTTGTATAAAAAGTAAGGTTGATCATAGCACCTTGTAAACAGTTGGTATGGATCAGAGTTGGATAACTGCATCACGCCTAAGTCTGGAGTACGAGGGGGGAGTTGAATCATTTATAGAATTCGTAGCGAGGAATGCAGTGGGGGTGAATGGAAAGTATTTTTGCCCTTGTGTTAAATGCTTCAACCTGCGTCGGGTAGACTTGGAAGAGGTGCGAGAACATCTACTGTGTGACGGTTTTCTATGTAGTTATACGCGTTGGATATGGCATGGTGAAGATGTGGTGGTGCCAAGTAATAGCTCTCAGACTAAAAATCGAAGCTCGATGCATGACAACGATGTCAACATGGATGACCGACTCGAGGATATGATCCGTGATGTAGGGGTAGAAGGTTTTAAGAAAGCTCATGTATATACAACTCTGTGTGAGGACTCTGAGCAGCCGTTGTATCCAAACTGCCTCAATTTCACGAGGTTATCAGCAGTTTTATGATTGTTTAATTTGAAGGCCATAAACGGGTGGACGGATAAAAGTTTCACTGACTTATTGAAGTTGTTGAAAGAAATACTCCCAGCTGGAAACACCTTGCCGAATTGTAACTATGAGGCCAAAAAGGTGTTGTGTCCTATGGGTTTGGAGTATGAGAAAATACATGCATGCCCAAATGATTGTGTATTATTCCGGGGTGAGTTAGAAATGCTGCATCGATGTCCTAGATGTGGGGTGTCACGGTATAAGAAGAAAGAGGCGGATTCTGATGAGGTATGCACTAAAGGGTCTCCTGCAAAGGTGTTGTGGTATCTACCTATAGTTCCAAGACTAAAGCGTCTGTTTGCTAATGCAGATGATGCAAAACTTATGAGATGGCATGCTGATGAGAGGGTTGTTGATGGACTACTTAGGCATCCGGCCGATGGGTAGCAATGGAAGAAAATGGATAGGATTTTTCTAGAATTTGCCAATGAACCAAGAAATGTTAGGCTTACACTAGCCATAGACGGCATGAACCCGTTTGGGAACCTGAGCACAAACCATAGTTCGTGGCCTGTTTTGTTGTTTGTTTACAACTTGCCGCCATGGTTGTGCATGAAGCGAAAATATGTGATGTTATCAATGATGATTTCTGGTCCACGACAACCGGGGAACGATATTGATGTATATTTAACTCCATTAGTTGAAGACCTCAAAAGGTTATGGGAAGACGGGGTTGAAGTGTTTGATGGGTTTACCGGGCGATCATTCAAATTGCGTGCCATGCTATTTTGCACAATCAATGACTTTCCAGCGTATGGTAACTTATCTGGGTACAGTGTGAAGGGTCATAAAGCTTGTCCAGTGTATGAGGAGGGGACTAGTTCTGTGCGGTTGCATCATGGCAGGAAAAATGTTTATCTTCGACATCGAAGGTTTCTTAAAGCGAATCATCCGTTTCGAAGGTTGAAGAAGTCGTTTAACGGTGCCCAAGATTTTGAAATGGCTCCTCCACCATTATCTGGTCGCCAGGCATATGAAAAGGTGAAGGACGTCAACGTGCAATTTGGTAAGTGTGAAAAACAGCACCCGACACAAAATAACTGGAAGAAAAGGTCAGTGTTTTTTGACCTGCCATATTGGAGGGAGCTTGATGTAAGACACTGCATTGATGTAATGCATGTAGAGAAGAATGTGTGCGACAGTTTAGTTGGTACACTCTTAAACATACCCGGGAAGACTAAGGATGGCCTAAACTCGCGTATGGACTTAGAGTTGATGGGTATACGTCAGGATTTGCATCCACAATCAAAGGGCAAAAGAACATATTTGCCTCCAGCATGTCATACGTTATCCAGAAAAGAAAAGCAGAGTCTGTGTGAATCGTTACGAAGTATGAAAGTTCCGTCTGGTTATGGCTCTAACATCAAGTCTTGTGTTTCCATGAAAGATTTGAAGTTAGTTGGGTTGAAGTCTCACGATTGTCACATGTTGATGCAGCAGTTTCTGCCTATCGCCATTCGTGACATTCTTCCTAAAAATGTGAGAAATGTCATAACAAGGTTGTGTATGTTTTTCAATTCCATATGTTGCAAGGTAATCGTGCCCGGCGAATTGGATGTGTAGGAACAGGAAGCATCACTTATATTATGTCAGCTTGAAATGTATTTCCCGCCCTTTTTTTTTGACATAATGGTCCACTTAATCATCCATTTGGTGAGAGAGGTCTGTTGGTGTGGTCCAGTGTTCTTACGGTGGATGTATCCCGTTGAGCGATATATGAAGATATTGAAAGGGTATATGAAGAACCAACGTTGTCCCGAAGCTTCAATTGTGGAAAGATATATTGCAGAGGAAGCAATTGAGTTTTGCACTGAATACATGTCACATGCTGCAAGCATTGGTATTCCAATGACTCGTCATGAAGGGAGATTGGATGGGAAAGGAACGATTGGAAAAAAAGTGAAGAGCATGCCACGTGCTGGTGTCCTTCAGGCACACTTGTATATTTTAAACAACACGGACAACGTGCAACCGTATCTAGCCACACACAAGGAGCTAGTCAAGAAAACCAACCCTAAAATGACTGAAAAGTGGTTGTTGAATGAACACAACAAGAGTTTCATGCAGTGGTTCCAAAAGACCGTCTTGAAAGATGCATCTGCATCCTCGACATTACATCGACTAGCACAGGGCCCAAACTTTGATGTCCTCACCTTTTGTGGGTATGACATAAACAACTATTCGTTTTATACAAGGACACAGGATGAAAAGAGTACAAATCAAAACAGTGGAGTAATGGTTGTGGCTCAGTCAATGCATTTCTCAACTGCAAAGGACAACAACACTGTGATGGCCGAGTCATGCTACTTTGGTGTGATTGAAGATATATGGGAAGTTGATTACGGTCCCTTCACCATTCCTGTGTTTAAATGCAATTGGGTTGACAATAAGAACGGTGTCACAACTGATGATTTAGGAGTTATGTTGGTGGACCTCAACAAGATAGGGCATAAGGACGAACCATTCATAATGGCAACGCAGGTGAAGCAAGTTTTTTATGTGGCTGACCCAGCTGACAAACGGTGGTCAATTGTTATCCAAGGTAGACACATTGGAGACCCCAATGTTGATATTGTGGACATTCCATCAACTACAACACGTATTCCAACATCTATCGTGGAACATGACATAGATGATGTAGTTGCCAGTCGTCATGACCACCATGAGGGCTTGTGGGAAAATATTTCATCTTAATAGGGTATTAATCTTGTTGGTGAGACATTGAATTACATGCTATATTAGTTATTCGTTGTTTTAAATGTTATATTAAATATTTGACAGTTTTTTTCCTTGTTTGGATAGATACTCATGGCTGACCAAGATGGACGATCTAGGTCCGACTCACAGGCCAGTGGTTCCTCTGCTCGGAAGAGTAGAGGTGTTACCCGGATGCCAGACGTCGCACGTAGGCGTCACCGGGGAGAGAGGATAGTTGTTGAGATGGATGTCAATACCGGTAGATTCAGTGGACCGCATGCCATGAAGTTGAGCAGTTATCTGGGGGTTGTGGTATGGTCGAAGGTGTCCATCATTATCCCCGACTGGGATAGTGTCGAGGAGGTGGTGAAGAACCAGCTATGGAGTGATGTTCTGGTAACTTAGATATTATTTAAGTTTTATTTTAGTGTATTATTTCATGTAACTCTTAATAAGGACTCCTTTATGGACTAACTCCTTTCATGTAGGATTCTTTTGACATACCATCTTCCGACATAGCGAGGAGGAAGGTCCTCGGTATCATGGCTGAGCGATGGAGGTCGTTCAAATCCATACTCACCACGAGGTATATTGAACTTTAAATTCTTAATCAACGCTTCACCAAATTGTACCAATCCTTAGTTTTAATGTACCTTTCATTGTAGGTATGTATTCGGGGACGACCAAGGAAAGTTCCCTGGAGAGAAATATCCATTCATCGATCAGGAGACCTGGGATGCTTTTGTTGCATCTAGACATTCTGCCGAGTTTCAGGTACATTGGTTTTTAGATGATTAAATTATGTATAATTTATACGGCTAACTGTGAATATTTTTTTTCTTGTTGTAGGAGACCAGAAAGAAAGCCAAAGAGACTAGGAAGCTAAATGACTGCCCACACACACTGTCACGTGGGGGTTACCGTAGGTTGGAGGAGCGGCTGGCACAGGAGAGGCTGAGTCAGTGTCAGACTGACACTGGTATTGTGGATCCCCCTTCCCCACCTGCACGCCACGACAAATGGAAGCGGGCTAGGATCAAGAAGAGTGGGGAATACACTTCCTCACAGGCTCAGGAGGTTGCCTCACGGATAGTAAGTATTCCCCTTTATATCAGTGTCTGTTTTTCAGTTTATGTGAAGGAAGTGAATACTAACTTATTTGGTTTCAGGATTCCTTGGTTGAGCAATCAACCCAAGGGTCTTTCGTAGCCCATGGACGGGAGGATATTTTGACTACCGCCATCGGCAGGCCAGAGCACCCAAGAAGAGTGCGTGCTATTGGTCGAGGTGTAGGTAAGTGCTAACTAACTCTATGCCTTCATTTTGTTATCTATTAAACAATTATGGGCTAATCATTCACATTTCACAGGCCTCCGCACCTATTACGGTGCTCCCGACCCTGCCCCATCCCTTGAGCAAATGGTGGAGCAAAAGGTGGCTGTTGTGAAGGCTGAGTACCAGGAGGAGATATCTAGGCTCCACCAGGAGATGGCCCGATTCAGGGAGGAGATGAAGGCCTCACTCAGCCACCACCAGGAGACTACTGCACCAGCCAGCGACCCACAGGTTAGATTCTTTATTTAATTTCCTTAATTTTATTGTTTGTAATCACTTTATTTCATTGTTGAATAACTTCTGCTTGATGTGTAAATATGTAGGTACGGAAGGTTAGCACTAAGGGGTCGTGCGCTGCGGCTGACCCTGACGATGACGGGGTCGAGCCACCAGACACCGGTCAATGTGACCTGTTCATTGACGGGTCAGAGGAGCCAGTTGCCACTGGTATGGTGTACAACTTAGGCCCTGTGGTTCACCATCAGACATTACCTGATGGTATGTCCAGGGTCTCGGTTGTGCTCGTCCTCGAGGAGGATGCTGCTGTGCCAGTGGCAACTCAGGAGGTGAAGACCGTCGGTCAGGCGGTGGGCCACTTTCTAATGTGGCCCAACAGACTTCTAGTGATTGCCCCTGGACAGGTAAAAACCCTAAACACTAACTAGCTTTATTTCCTTGTCAATTATGGTACAAAATGTGATGGTTGTCAATTGTTCAACAGGAATAGACATTGAAGAAGCCAGACCCGGCCAAGGATCCCATCCGGATGCTATGGCGCATCGGGTATGAGCAAGCAGAACCACTAGTGTTCGGCCGTCCCAGTGATTTTCCAGTTTACGTTACAAATTCTGACATTTGTGACATTATTTCGGGGACGTCGATGCTGAACGGCTCCATCTTTCAGTTGTGGGAGCTGTAAGTATATCCTTGTTTTGTCCAATTTTTTCATTATACAAGTTATTTGTCGCTAACCATGTCTTAACTTGTTTAGGTTTCTGGCAAAACTCTATGTGGACTTGGGTTTCCAAGGAACTTACGGTTTCTTAGAGCCCTCTCTCATACAGAGGCAAGGAAACACCTCGCAGAACACCCAGACATACATCCAGAATTGGATGTTTGAGTCTGGGAAGCCTATATACATGGGCCACTATCATAAAGGGTAATATTCTATTCCATAATTATTGTCATGAATTTTTGTATTTTGAAGTCTCACTTATCACTGGTAACTGCAGGGCTCACTGGACGCTTCTGGTGATTTGTCCGAAGGACTATCTTGCTCTGTACTTTGATAGTTTACATCGGACAGCTCCACAAGACCTGAAAGATATAGTAGACTGGTAAGTTCATCCCTAAAAAATAACCATAAATTCGATTACATCATTTTTAGAACTATACAATTCTAACTTATCTTGTGTTTTGTTTGACGTAGGGCGGTGGTTGGATACAATCTACTGATTGGAAACAAGCCCAAAGGAAAAACAGTTGTATGGGTGTACCCAAAAGTAAGTCAATCGTATTCATTCAAATCTTCAGTACATATTTTTTAAGTTGCGAATTCACTTATTCTATACTATATGTCCATTGTAGTCTTACAGGCAGAAGGGTACCTACGAGTGTGGCTATTTCGTCATGCACACTATGCTGACCATTGTCCAACATCATTTAGTAGATGGATGGACAGAGGTAAGTCTCATCATTTGGACTACTTTTCTATGAATTTCATCAATTTCATGTAATAAATAAAGCTTTTGTTCTAATTGTTTTGTGCATTGTTTGCAGTACTTTAATGACCGGTCATTTTTCCCAAAGGAACTTGTAGATGATGTTAGAAGGCAATGGGCCTCACACTTCATTGAAGTTAGGCAAAGCTAGATATAGGATCTTTATTCTTTTATATATGTATCTAGTAGGATTTAGGGTTTACTTTTATTAGATTACATTCAACTTAATTGTATATACTTTCATTTTTAGGTTGTTATGAATTGATATAGAAAATAAATTGTTATATATATACATACCATTCTTTTGATATAGTGTTGCTGTGGCATACTGTATACTGTACTGGTTGTCTGAATGCAGGGTTGGGAAACGATAAAACAGAATCCATTTAAAAAAAAAAACTCAGTATTTATTCACAGTTATGGCAACAACCGTGAATATAGACTATATTTATCCACGGTTACTACCATAACCGTGAATATAGATATATTTTATCCACGGTTGTCCATCATAACCGTGAATATAAGTATTAAAAGGTTTCAGTTACGAACTACTTATATTCACGGTTATGATGGACAACCGTGGATAAAATATATCTATATCCACGGTTGTCCATCATAACCGTGAATATAAGTGGATGTAACTGACACCTTTCAGTTCTTATATTCACGGTTGTGCTCGATAACCGTGAATATAAATAGTAAGTTATATTCACAGTTGTTCTTAACCGTGGTTAGATGTGATTTATTACCACGGTTGTTAACCGTGGTTAAAGACCATCATCTACTACCACGGATGCAATAACCACGGTTCTTTAACCGTGAATAAAGGCCTTTTTTAACCGTGATTATATCCATTTTTTCCACTAGTGAGTTCACATTGCTTTGTTTGAGGATTAAGATGTGAGAGAGATATCTCATTCCAACTGATCCTTTTATCCAACTGTTTGTTTTCTCCCCCTAATGGTGGGAAAATTGATTCATCAAAATGACAATTAACAAAATGAGCTCTAAATAAATCACCTGTTAAAGGTTCAATATTTTATTATGGATGGACTTTCATATCCAACATATATTCCCAACCTTCTTTGAGGTCCCATCTTAGTGCGTTATGGAGGAGAAATAGGAACATATACTGCACTTCCAAAGATTCTTAGATGGGAAATATTTGGTTCTTTACCATGAACCAATTGTAAAGGGGAATACTCATGATAACTTGTAAGTCTGATGTGAATAAGTGTTGTTGCATGCAAGATTGCATGTCCCCAAGTTGAAATTAGGAGTTTTGATCTCATTAACAATGGTCTTGCTATCAATTTCAAACGTTTAATCAATGATTTAGCAAGTCTATTTTGTGTATGAACATGTGATACAGGATGTTCAACATCAATTCTAATGGACATACAATAATCATTAAAAGATTGAGATGTAAATTCACCAGCATTATCAAGGCGTATTTTCTTAATTGGATAATCAGGAAAATGAGCTCTTAAACGAATTAATTGAGCTAGTAATCTCGTAAACGCCTGGTTGCGAGTTGACAATAAGCAAACATATGACCATCTAGTTGATGCATCAACTAAAACCATAAAATATCTAAATGGTCCACATGAAGGGTGTATTGGTCCATAAATATCACCTTGTATACGCTCTAAAAATGTGAGTGATTCACTTCCAATTTTCATTGGTGATGGCTGAGTAATTAATTTCCCTTGAGAACAAGCAGCACATGAGAAATTATTAGTTTGGAGAATTTGTCTGCTGGATAAACAATGACCATTTGAATTCTCAACTATTTTTCGCATCATTATTGTTCCAAGATGGCGTAGTCGTTCATGCCAAATGTAACATCTCAAATTTTAAAATAAAGAATTAATTAAAGAAAGAAATATTGAATAATTGAGTATGAATTATTAAAGTCCTAAAATATTAGAAGTAATTAAATTAATATTTTTGGGGACTATTAGTAATTTATTGGAACCGAATAATCAGAAAACTGACCCGGTTAAAATATGGGTGTTGGACCAAGTATCTCTGATTGAGATGCCGTTGGTCAGGGCTATAGATAATATCATTGGGAATCCAAATGTGTATTCGGAATAATTTTTAGAATAAGTATTAAGCCCGAACAGAGATCCTGTTTGTGGTAAAAGGGTAAAATTTAAATGAATAAGGTTAAAATTAAAACAAAACCGCTCCATTTCACCCTTGTTTTCTCGTGACCTTCTCTCCCTGGGCAAAGTCACATTTCACTCTTCTTCCCTTCTAAACTATCTCATTATCTTCATCTTCTTCCTCTCCAAAAATCTAGACTAAGTGGTGCCCCTTTTCTCTCCTCAAATTCGTTTACCATTGGAGCAAGAAGAAGATCATAGTGGCTTAAAGTTTCTCCTCTTTTTCCTTCATTTTCGTGCTCAACTCTTTTCCCTTGGTACCCACTCTTATTTCTTTGTAGAGGTAAGTTCCTCATCATTTTATTGTGCTTGGACCCTAGGATATGGGTTGTGGAGGTTTGGGAGAGCATTTAATGTATATGGGTATTGAATAGAAGCTTTAAATGAGAAAAACCTAAGGTGGGGTGAAATAAATGTGGACATTTATGAGCAATAAATGGGGTACTGGAAAATAGCATGAGAGGATGATGAATAATGATGTACATTTATGATGTTTGTTGGATTTTTAATAAAACCCTAACCTATAAATTTGGGGGAAAAGTGTAATGTGAATGGGGTTGGCATTTATTGAGGGAATAGGTGTTACTAATGATGAGGCATTGCCATAAATGATGATTGGTGATGGTGGTTGGAACCCATAAATGAAAAACCCACTTAAGGAGTTGGATGTGAAAATGGCACATGTGGGCAACTTGACTACTTAAGTTGTAGCTTTTGATAATAATGGATTTTGATTAAAGGGAAGGAATTCCCGAAGCCTTATTAGGCAAATGAAAGAAGCTTATACATGAATTACCACATGATGAAGAGTCATGCATATGTAAAAGTATATATTAAGAATGATGCGTGAATGGATGATTAATGTGGTCCTACAATTGATTAATGTAGGATTTAACAATACTTGTGAGATGGGATCATTAAACCCGGAGGTCTACTTCTCTTGAGGTAGGATAGGGGTGTATTTTCTAAATGTAAGATGCCTTGTATGTTGATAATGTATATATTGATGCCAAGTTGCATGTTTTCCTTGAATGGATGTAATGTCTTAGGTATGGCTTGATGAATATTTGAAATCCTTGACTAGGATTACTTTTGAGCATTATGAATGATATGTTTTGGAAGAATAATATGTATGATGAATTACGTGTTACTAACAATATGATTGAGTATGAGCTATACCCTAGATGAGAGGGTGAGAAAATCCTTATGAGATTGAGATATACATGAGCATTAATGCATATATATATAGCATGGCATGAATAAGCACATTTGTAATGTGAATAACCTTGCGGGGTTCCACAAAGGGAGTACCCGACGTGATGATGTTGAAATATTATGATATGAATAACCTTGCAGGGTTCCATGAAGGGAGTACCCCACGTGATGATGTTATGATAATTGATGAATGAATAACCTTGCGGGGTTCCACGAAGGGAGTACCTGACGTGATGACGGTATGAAATTGTAATGAATAACCTTGCGGGGTCCTATGAAGGGAGTACTCCTTGCTAGGAGGGAAACCGACGTGATGACAATTAATGTTAGTGGTGTTGATCACTATTGGAATGAAATCGGATCCTTGCATATGCATCTTTAAACACCAGCATGTGCCTTAGCCATAGAAGGATGGCATTGAGTGATACCCCAATGAGGAAGTTATGTAAAGTGTATATGCAACCCTATTGATCACTAACAATATCTGTGTCTATTGGTTTGGTGTGACTCAAAGAAATTGTATGGATATTAGTGTTCTATTCATTAGATGATTGAATGATTTTAATGTCACTTGAACTTCTTTTAGGGAGAAGATGTTAACTTGCATTCACATGTATATTATCACTAATTGTTAGATTTTTCATCATTGATAAAATATACTCACTCTCTACGTGGTCTATCCTTTTAGCTCTTGTGTTGTAGAGCTTGCCCATGGAGCTCATGTGTGGAGGAATGGTGTAAAGGAAGTCTTTTTGGGTAAAGAATACCTTGGCCGGCAAACATTTTGATTTTATGGCTTTTATGTGGACTTTGGTAATGCATATAGATATAATGAATATTTTGTATAGCCATGAATTGATGTGGACAACTTGTATGGATGATGTATAGATAGTGATGATTTTGGAGGTCATGTTGCAAAATGAGACTTTTCGGGTGTATGGCTCATTTTCGTTCATGACCTTACCTTTGTATGAACAATGAATATAGTGTGATTGATCTATAATTTGATAAATGAATGAATGGTTTTATGAGGGTCTAAATTTTGTAAAGTGCCCGAGTTGATAGACGTAGTTAGGATATAATTTATGAATTTGAATTGAGATCATAGAGTATGATCCATTGGGATATGTTTCAAATACTTAAAATGATGTATGATGTAGTGAGAATTGAGGAATGAATTGATACCTATCGATATTTTGTGTTTCATAGAGTATACATCATGATAAGCTTGATTGTGATGTGATCTAAAGAATTGAAATGAGATTTGTGTAATATAATGTTTGGAACAAGTTCTAAATACTTAATATGACGTAGGTGATGCATTGAACTTGTTTAATTTTGCTTTGAAGGGATTTTCATATGTTGAGTTGTTAAATTCCCATGTTTCTGCATTTTTACTGGTATTCTCACTCAAGCGAGATGGACTCTCGCTCAAGCGAGAATCCCCTGTGTTGGTGTATGGCCACTGGCCAAATCTTGCTCAGGCGAGAGCGAGTCTCGCTCAAGCGAGACTGCCCATGCATCAGTTGTTGGCCACTGGAGGAAAGTCGCCCGGGCGAGTAGGGCCTCGCCCGAGCAAGATCGAGGCACTTAGCTACTGGGCCATTTTCACTTGAGTGAAAGGCCTTTGGATGTGGCACTCGCTCAAGCGAGTGAGCGTATGTTGGATTCTGGACGATTCTTACCCACGCTCGCTTGCGTCACCCAAGCGCATCCTGAGGATCTCGCTCAAGCGGGATAGGGCTCGCTCAAGCGAGACGGCCCCTGATCCTTCTCTTCTTCTTTTCTCTCAGCATGTGTTGTGGCTCGCCCAAGCGCCCCACTCGGTCTCGCTCAAGCGAGTGTTACTTTCGCTTGAGCGAGTTGTGCTCTGATTCCCAAATTGCATTGTCTTGGTTATTCTCATTTTCCTTTGCACCAAATCTTCTACTTGTAACATCTTGTAAATGCTTTGAGCATATTATGAGGTCATTAAACCTCATGATGCTTAACTACCTTGAATCCAATCATATAACATTAATTTAACTAACTATTTTCACTGTTTTTAATTGAGAATTTCTCATTGATTATTTGTTAACCTACCTTCTCATATCTCCATATATGAGATAGTCTTTCTTATATCCAAGGTGTCAAATTAAGCTTTACCACTTGACGTCTTCATTAATTAATGGTGTTAAAATCATGAAAAAAATTTATCCCCATTTTCGGGGTGTTTCAACCTGGTATCAGAGCTTTGTTTGTACCTTGTTGCTATGATTGGTTAGTATTATCAAAACATGAAATGCATTTGGTGAATGATTGACCTCGTATCTTGATTTTGTATGGGTTGATTGTAGACGAAATGTGATTACTATAAGTTCGGCCAAGCTTTCTTCACACTATTCACCCTCAATGATGAATTCTTATGATTATGTGAATGCATGTGACACTATGATATGATGATATGCTCTTATGAGCTTTAGTGTGAATTAGTCGATGTTGGACTCCATGGTGGAAGGCCATAGCTTAATTTACGATGAATTACTATAGCATGAGACTGTAGAAACATTTATGGACTAGTTTACTGATGTTAGTTGAATTTAATGTTATGACTATAGATATTGTGATGGCTCGTCATCGTCAAGATCATGATGACGCTATAGCTAGAGCTCTGAATTACTTTGCGGACCTTCTTGAGTCGCAAAACCGTGATAGACAAGAAGCGGAAAGGAAAACCACTCCTGCTGCTCAAGGTACCCAAGGCCTTGACCTGTTCTTGAAGCGAAAACCCTCCGAATTCCACGGTGGATTTAGGCCCGAGCAAGCCTATAGTTGGATCCGAGATACTGAATGGATCTTCGACAGTTTCGAATGCACTGAACTCCAGAAAGTGGAGTATGCTGTTTTCCTATTGAAAGATGAAGAGGAGACTTTGGTGGAGACTCACCAAGAGTAGGATGATTGTTGTAGCTATTCCCTTGACTTGGGAAAATTTTAAGCTTGAACTTATGAGAAAGTATTTCCTGAGAGCTATAAGAGTAAGAAGGAGCTTGAGTTCATGGAACTTAAGCAAGGAATAATGATGGTGGAAGAGTACGCTTCCAAGTTGGAAGAACTCTATGAATTTTACCCTCCTTATTAGCAAGAGGGAACTAAAGCTTCTAAGTGCGTGAAGTTTGAGAACGGGCTACGCCCTGACATTCAGAGGGCCATGTGCCATCAAGAGATCCAAAGTTTCACGGTACTTGTGAATAAGTGTCGTATCTATGAGGAACATGCTCCACCTCATCATTCTAAGTTTGACTCTAAGTTGAAGAGTCAATCTTCTGGTTTCAAGAAGCAAAGAAGTTTTAGAAGGGGACGTTTTCTGAGGGGTGCTCATCCTAATTTTCAAGCTAGAGGCAGTGGTCATGGTAACACCTTTGGCCGGGGTAATGCAAATTCCAATGGGCCGAGATGCTATAGGTGTGGAGGACCTCACCATGTTCACGAGTGTACTCAACGGGATGACGTGGTTTGTTTCAAATGTGATCAGGTAGGACATATTCATCCTACATGTCCTTTACTTACAAGGCGGGCTCATATGCAAGCTAATACTCCCAACCGTGCTAATGCACCCGCTCATGTGAACCGTGGAGGCCACAATGGTGGTAGGGGCCGTGGTAATGGAAATAATGGCGGTCGAAATGGTGGACGTGGTGGCTATAATGGTGGAAGGCATGGTAATGGTCGTGGTAATGACAATGGTGCCCGCGACAGAAATGGAAATGGTGGGAATCCTCAACCAAATGTGAGTAGAGTGTTTGTTGTGATCAGTGAGGAAGCAACACAAGCCAATAACTTAGTTGACAGTAAGTGTGAAATACTCAGAAATTCAGTTCATGTTATTTATGATTCAGGTGCAACTCATTCTTTTATATCTGAGGATTGTGTTTGATGATTGATATGACACCCCTGATTTTTTATACTCGAATCCCGATGTGATCGTCATAAAAATATGAATAAATTTTTCGCGTTTGAAAATATTTCCAAAACACCACCATGATCACATCAAGACCCAAATCACAGAAAACCAAAGAGTGAGATTAAATAACCTAAAGCTTGATCGATAACTAAAATGCCCATAATGGTATACAAAAATAATAGAGTTTACAACAGAAGAATATGTATACCGGGCACACGCCTAGTCCCATATATAACGATATGAGAAAAGGCTAGGCAAGCATGCAAACACCAAACACAAACTTATTACTATATCACATTCATACACTTACAACATACGCATACATTGCCTAAGATACAATAATTATATATATGTATATATATACATACATTTGAGGATCTTATCCCGACTATTTCAATCATCAATGAACATCGCTCAATTTCAATTCTTCTAATACACATCAAATCATCTCTTACATTCCACATATATATATTCGTCATCCACAAATTCAAGGATTATCTTATACATATTCAAAATCTCTAAATCATCTACATTCTCATAACCAATTCATTCATTACATAAGAACTCATAAATGATGTCGGCCAAGGCACTTCCTCTACCACTATTTACCTTCACCAAAGCTTTAATTAAAAATCTGAACTCATCCCATGGCAACCTGCATCACAAGGCTAAAAAGGAGACCACATGGGAGAGTGAGTTATACATTCAAAATGACGAATAACATATATATATTGTGATCATGTGTATATGCATACAAACGTCATGTGTGCTTTGCTATAAAATCATTAAATTATCATTCATTCAACATCTCATTATTATAACAGGCATACAAGCCTCATTGTAACATCCCGATTTAAAACGAATTACCGAGTGAAATTGAGCCATTAGAATAATTATAAAAGTGGAGAGTTACTTGTCAATTATAATTAATTTAATTAGTTCAACTTTGGAAATGATGGCTGAGTAATTGTGACAGCTGGCCGCTTGTGAGTGGTGGGTGTCGTGAGTGGACTGCCAATTCACGCTTTCCCACCCCACTTCTCTTCTCTTCTCTTCATACGTATATATATATATATATCCTGGCCACGGTTGATATGTATTCCTTTTCAAAATTCCTCTTCTGCTACCTCTTTCTCCTAGTTCTTTCTTCTCTTCCTCGTCGTTCTCCTTCTTCTTCCCTGTTCCCTGTTCTCTATTCTCCGTTTCTAGAAACCCACAAAGACGGTGCTGCAGAAGACTCAGAGTTCCTCCTGTTGGTGAAGGATGACCACCGAAGCAGAAGGGAGTAGCTTTTTGTTCCCGAGCCGATTGCAGAATACGACTGCGTCGAAGGGAGACTGAACAAGGCAAACAGACCAGCGTATCGAATGTCAGGAAACAGAGGAGCTTCCCGAGTCCCTTCTGTAGGTAGGGGGCGCTTGCATGTCAAATGCATGGTTCATGAACGGTACCGGGCGAATGTATTGCTTAAAGTGTGTGCATGTATCTGTGACGATTGTGTGTGTGATGCATAATTGTTGATCCTTGGATTCCATGTGTATGTTAGTAGCATCTTGTTAATAGTTATACAATATTGTGCATGCTAGTATGATTGACGAGTAAATGTAGGAACTATGTTGAATCAGTTTCTACTTTGATGGTTACAAAGAATGCGTCGGATGAGTGATGATGCTTGCTGACAGAACGCATAAGCTGCATATGTTGGAATGGGGTGACCCGTGGAAGGTCAGGAACCCCGAAAGAATGATTTCCAGCTACAGGCCTTGGCTAGATCCTGTGAGGGCTCGTGGTAGCCGTGGGAGCTAGAGATAAGTCTCGAGACGTCAATGGGAGACCGGTACCACACAGAAAGAGCTAATGGACGAGAGGCCAGTAAGGGGGACCTGTAATTGAAAGTCACTACCTAAGTCGGATTCGCAGGCATGCATGTAGATATGAAGTTGATTAGGATAGTACGCGTGGTATGACTTGGGGCGATATAAATGAATTCTGAGTGAGTCGATGCATGTGATTGTGTGAATGAGAATGAACTTCACGTAATATGTATGTGAATATATGTTATTGCTATTATTCTGATCTTCATGGCCTTATTTTAATCTGAACGCGACTGAGTGATTATGGGTGTGCGTACTGATTCTGATACCGAGTCCCTGACTGTCATTTTATATGTAAATGCTCACCCTACTGTGGCTATACTTTTCAGTGAATGTCTCTCGGAATGAAGGATGAAGGAGGAGCTGAATGCCGAGTGAAGTGCTGGTGCACTATGGAAATTATGTGTTCATGTATATGCTGTGTATATGCCTTGTTAAGCCTTGGCCGACTCGTATTTCAGTCGTAGGCTCTTATACTAGAACTTGAACCTTCTTGGGTAGAAGTCGTGACCTTGTGCCTGTAATTATTTACATCCTTTTATACCTATCATACTGCGTGTTGCTCTATCTTGCGTGAATGATCTGAGTAATATATGTATATGTACTTACTGAGTGTGTGAGGTTGGTATGGCCATGGGTAGAAATGGGATTAAGAGTTGATGGGGAAGTGAGACAATGATTTATTCTGAGTTCCGAAGAGTTAGGGTATTACCGAGTGAATGAGAGCACGGATCACCGAGTGAGGATCGATCTAGGTACTTCCCGAGTGATAACTGTTAAGATTTTCCGAGAGTAGAATAATTAGTAATTACCGAGCGAGAATCCGTCGAGTGAAGGTTTCCCGACAGAAAGGCGTCACCTAAGGCTTAAGTGGACCCCGTTGTAACAGATTATTAGTAGTGAGGGAATCTGAGTGAATCTTGACTTAACAGGATAGCTAAAGCGGAAAAGTCATGGTTACCGAGGGAAAAATGAATGAATAATCCAAGTGGGGTAGAGCCTAAGTATTTTCGAGTGGTACCTGGTTGGGAAACATTCCGAGTGAGGGAGTTTATGGAATCCGAGTGGAGGACCCTCATTTCCCGAGTGGAACCCTTGAGTGATCCTCTTCTGAGAGGGGAGTTAGTGTAGTGGTTTAGAGTGGAATGGAATCTAAGTGTATGATAATCCGAGTGAATGATGTAAATTCCAAGTGGGTGAGGATCTATATTCCGGGTGGTTAAGATTAGACTAAGTCCGAGGGGGGGTTAACTTCATGATTTCCTGAGCGAACAAGATGTCATATGCCGAGTGGATTAGCTATTATTTTCCGAGTGAATGAGTCGTATGATAACTCTGGGTCCCGAGTGCCTATATAGTCGAGTGTAGTTTCTCGCTCAGCGAATGAAGGATTCGTCGCAGCGAGTGTACGTTGTCTTATGATCCGCCTGAGCGTTTCTTCTCCGCTGGCAGCCTCTTGAGTCGGTTTTACTCTTCTTGCTTCCCTTCCACTATTCTTTCTTGTCGGTTCTCCTTGGTTTATTTCGGAAAAATTTCCTCAGTTTTATTAATTATTTATTTACTAAATTAGGGTGTCTCACTCATGAATCGTAATTCATATCATAAACAAGCACAAGCACATACACAATCACATACACAATCACTTTGCCACTTATCAACAAGGGCATTCATAAATCATTATCATCATCTTATTAAATCTTTATCTCATTTCCTCCTCGCAAGGGGTTTCTCATCACTCGTGGTCATCCCATCTCAAATGCCATGCTCTTATGGCTAATGCGCATGTCAACTGTTTAATGCATATGCAACGGATCCGAATTTTTTTAACTCAATAATAATCACAGTCTCTTAAATTATCATCATCACTCAGGGATACACCCTTCGTGGCACCCAGCAAGGTGATATACTCAACAATAATACGATAACATCGTCTTCACTCCGGGATATACCCTTTGTGGCACCCCGCAAGGTGATATAATCAACAATAATAGGATAACATCCTCTTCACTCCGGGATATACCCTTTGTGGCACCCTTTGTGGCACCCCGCAAGGTGATATAATCAACAATAATAGGATAACATCATCTTCACTCTGGGATATACCCTTTGTGGCATCCCGCAAGGTGATATAATCAACAATAATAGGATAACATCCTCTTCACTTCGGGATATACCCTTTGTGGCACCCCGCAAGGTGATATACTCAACAATAATACGATAACATCATCTTCACTCTGAGATATACCCTTTGTGGCACCCCGCAAGGTGATATAATCAACAATAATAGGATAACATCCTCTTCACTCCGGGATATACCCTTTGCGGCACCCCGTAAGGTGATATAATCAACAATAATAGGATAACATCCTTTTCACTCCGGGATATACCCTTTGTGGCACCCCACAAGGTGATATAATCAACAATAATAGGATAACATCCTCTTCACTCCGGGATATACCCTTTGTGGCACCCCGCAAGGTGATATATTCAACAACAGTACATATCAATGCCATGCTATGCCATGAATGCAACAATGCAATAATGCATGTGCCCAACAACCTCGCAAGAATAGCTCACCCTCTCAATTAGGGGCATATTTTAATTTGGCATCTCAATAATCATACATAATCATTTACAAAGCCCCGCAAGGCACATCATTCATATAATTGGCATCTCATTGGCCACAACATCATTCATAATAATCCATACATGGATATCGAAGGGCATAGCAAACAATCATAATATTAATCCACACATGTAACAACAAGGTTTTTTGGAACATATATATATATATATATATATATGGTAATCATCATTTCCTCACACGCATACAAGTCAATTACTTGTATCAGCCACAAGGGTGTCATAATATTTCCCATTATTCATCAATGCCATTATGCATTCATTTGGTGGTTTTCAGCCCATCATAATTGTTATCTCTGATTTATTCGGTTATTAATATACACCTTGCTATTCAATCATTCCCATGAAGGGTTCATAATCACTCAAAGGTACAATCTCATAACTCAACGTCAAACCCTTGACATTGTTCTCACACACTTCATTCTTGATGGTTAAGAATTCATGTTTCACATTATGCATATTATGGATATAAACAAATTTTCTTAATATCTCAATCGTTATCCATCACCACCATATTATGTCATAGGCATATATATCTTTATACATTCCCTCAGGTATCACACAGGATAAGTGGAAGAAGGCCCAATACCATTAGAACCGAAAAAAGAAGGGAAAATTTCCATCAGGGGGGGTCACTCGCTCAGTGAGACCCACATTCGCTTGAGCGAGATAGCCCATCTCGCTTGAGCGCCTTTATTCGCTCAGGCGAAATCACGCTAGAATCTATTTTCCACGTTGCTCGCTTGAGCGAGACACTACATACCCAGCCACTCGCTCGGGCGAAATCGTTCCAGTAGCCATTTCCATACTCACTCACTTGAGTGAGGTATCCACTCGCTTAGGCGAAAACCGACCAAAGGCCATCCTTCCCTTCCACGCTCGCTCACTCGGTGAGGCTTCCAAACACTCGGTTTTTCACTCGGTGAATTTATTCCAGAACCAATTCCTCTCTCGTTTGGTCTTTCACCCGACTAAATAATTCTAAGACCGACCATCTCTCGCTCGATCTTTCACTCAGCTAAATAATTCCAAGACCGACTCCTCTCGCTCGGTCTTTCACTCGGCAAAATACTCCAAAACCAACTCATCACTCGATCGGTCTTTCACTCGGCAATTCATT
The DNA here is from genome assembly GCA_037962975.1 of Clitoria ternatea. Lineage (NCBI taxonomy): Eukaryota > Viridiplantae > Streptophyta > Magnoliopsida > Fabales > Fabaceae > Clitoria > Clitoria ternatea. The sequence goes on from CM075671.1 coordinate 170,546,873, forward strand.
CCAAAACCGACTCATTCCTGATCGGCCTTTCACTCGGCAATTCATTCCAAACCGACTCATTCCTGGTCGGTATTTCACTTGGCAATTCATTCCAAAACCGACTCATTCCTGATCGGTCTTTCACTCGGCAAATTATTTCAAAACCGATTCCTTTCTCTTTCACTCGAGCTAGGCTTCCTAGCACTCGGTCTTGCACTCGGTAGATTATTCCAACCGACTCCTCTTTCATTCGCTCAAGCGCAGCCAGGCCCGCTTGAACGAGATTCGTCCAGAATCTTACCTGATCACAACACACCCAACTCGCTCGAGCAGAATACTCGCTCTCCTGGCGAAATTGGCCCAGAGGCCATAATATCGAGACAGGGGATTCTCGCTTGAGCAATTTCCCGTCCCGCTTGAGCGAGAATATCAGTACATAGGCAGAACACGAAAATTCATACAACTCAACACATGAAATCACATTCAAGGCCAATTTAATCATATCCAACACATCATATACGTCATATGGGCACATAAAACTTGTTCTAAGCATTCTTACTTGGAAATTCTCATTATAAGCTAAATTTGGATATATCCAACATTTCATACACATCATAAAAGGCATATACAACCGGTTCACACATTCATACTTATAGATTTTCATCCCAAGCTTATTATTCACATTAAAATCACACTTATCATTTTTAACAAACATATTCTCATACATTATCCACAATAATCATCAACTTGCCATTCTAAACATCTCAATAACTATATGGCAAGGCAGGCATGAGTATTTAACACATACATCAAATCACTCTCAATTTACTCATGCAATTTGAATGTTAACTCCTCTCCTACCTCGAGGGAAGAGCCAAAACGGTTCCAATGCTCCGAATGCTCCATCGTATCACCCGGAATACGATCTACATACCATACATATGCATACACATAATCAACAACCATCATAATTCTAACCATTTGTTAGCTTATCATAAAGCTCAACCCCAAGTCCTAGACTTGCTAAACACCAAGTTATGCAATTGTGTTAGGCTTCGGGAATTCCTTTCCCAAAGCCAAGATCTTCTAGATCATAAAAGGCCAACTAGACCCAACAATATCATCATCTTACCCATTACACAATGTAGTCTCAAATCACCTCAATCCTTCAAACATCATCATTATTACTCACTATTCAACTTAGCTCTCATATCCTTCAATAACCACAATGGTTTAGAACCTCATCAAGTCACAATCTTTTCACACCAATCCCTCACATTCCACATTCATAACAACACTCATCATTAAATATCACCCATTAACATTCAATTCAACCTTTCAAGCTATATTATATCCATTTCCCCAAATTCTAAGGGCTAGGGTTTTCATCAAAACCCAACAACATTTACCCATGCTCATTAATCACCACTAATGGCCATTTTTCATCATTAATATCATTCTCCAATATCATTAAACCTACATTCTACTCACATTTCACACTTTCCCCAATTTATTAAAGTTAGGGTTTCACTAAAACCCAACAACACTAATTAATACCTATTTATTTCGCATCACTTTCCAACATTAATCTTAAGTGCCTCATTAAATGCTTATAAAGACTCATATTTAAGCCACCCCACCTTAGGGTTTCCACATTGATGTTCTCCCAACAACCCATATGCAATAAATACTCCCCCAAATACCAAGAACCCAAGATCTAGGGCATAAACTCAGAAAGAATGATGAGGAACTTACCTCACCCAAGAGTTGGCCATGAGCTTTCAAGAGAGGAAGGAGCCACACGAAAAATATGAAGAAGAGAGGAGCGGAATTCCAGCCACAAGCTTCTCCTTCAAGCTTCCATGAAAACGAAAATGGTGGGGGAGAAGAAGGCTCCACTTGTCTTAGATTTTCAAAGAGAAGGGTGGGGAGGGAAGAAGAAGGTGAAAGAAGAAGAAGAAGAAGAAGAAGTGTAGAAAGGAGAGGAAGGAAGTGACGTGAAAGTGGAAAGAAAGTGAGAGTTTATGTTTTAATATTTTGCTTCACATTAAAATCTCACCGTTTTATAACAAACAGGCTCTCAGTTCGGACTCAATACTAAATCCAAAAATTATACTGAATATATATTCAGACTCCCAACAATATTCTTAATAGCCCTGACCAATGGCATCTTAATCGGAGATACTTGGTCCGACACCCATATTCCAATCGGGTAAAATTTTATCTCACATAAGCTCAATAAATTATAAATATTCATAATAAATCCCCATTTAATCATCCCAATATTTTTGGGATACAAATCCACTCATATACAATTATTTATTATTTATTCTCATCAGTTATTCATTTTTATAAAATTTGGGATGTTACAATCCACCCCACCTAAAAAGAATTTCGTCCTCGAAATTCAAATCGATATACATACCATAAGGCCATACGTCAGGCCACACATCAACAAGGTTCAACGACACCATAAAATAACATGGAACTTACCAAAGTCCATCAAGTCATGTTTATCATCACTTCATCATTCTTAACGTAAAATTTCCACATCAAGTGTGTCATATATCATCAATTATAACTCATCCAACAGAGCTCACATGTTCATACTTAGTACGACCAAATAGGCTCAATACATTCACCATAAACAGTTACAATCCCTACACCTGCCCGGCCTATGTGTTTCTACATCTGACATACGGGAAGGCGTCCCAATCCCGTAGTGGTTACCACAAACACATAAAGTTGGCGCATATGTGCATGTTGCCACAATGCCTATGGCATGTAAGACCATATCGGGACCAGTACTTCGTATTCCCATTGCTTATGTCGGTCATACAATTTCAAAAGATACCAGTCCACAACTAACATATTCATTTTTCATCATCATTTTACAATTAATTTGGCATCCATCATGCCATACCGATCATCAATCTTAATCAAATTCATCTTAATTTGGCGTACCGATCATAAATTTTCAGTCATCACAAAGTAAATACCCCATCCTTGGGTTTCATCCATCCAAAACCATGCTCAAATAGCCTAAAATTCTTGTCTCACTTATATATTTGTTGGCTATAAATCAATTTGAGCCTTAAAAGATTCACCAAATTTTTATCAAGTAGGCTACTCAATCGTATAATGAGCTTTCACATTAAGGATTCTCCTCTTAGATTACAGCCCAGGTCCATAAATTAGACATACTTCTCATATAGTATAACATCATCATCAATATAGCACCCTTCAAATAAAATAGGGGGTAATGACATGATCAAATTTCTATTCACCGACTCACAATCACTCATGTCACCCTTATGTCATATCGTAATCCATAGCTATTGTCATAATCACAACATCAAAGGTATACAATTGGCTCAAAGTCATACCATAGAATCATGTACACCATAACCAATACCAATCATACCCCAAATTCAACATTGTTATTCATCAATCATCAGGGGTTACATTCATTATTCGCACTCCATCACATACCGGCCCTAGCTTCAACATCATATTTCACAATTAATTTTGTTATGGCTCAACCATTCACAAGATCTGATCAATCACTAGACTTAAAAAGTCTAAGGGTTACCTAGTACCCATCCGGGAACACTCCCATACCACACAACATCATTAAATATGGCTCATAAAAACAACATAGAGCCCAGACCACCATAGGGTCAATTAAATTAATCAGCCACAAAGTTTGATCATGCAAGGTCATATCAAGTCAATCTAGGTCATCACACCTAGTGAGTCAAAATCAAATCAATCATTCACTCGATTTTTACACACCAAAAACTGAGACACAACCCCAATCTAGGGGATACAACAAATCACTTATATCATATAACATATGGGGTTCTTGTGCCAAAGGATATAAAATCCATCCCTTACAAATGGCACAACCAATCATTTAAATACAAACATACCCACACTAGGGAATTCCTTCAATATTATTCATTCAATCAACTCCAACATGTGAGTTCCATTTTCATTTAACAAGCACTCCTTGGCTAGACGCCACAGGCATAGTGCATATAGGAGATCCAACCAACAATTCAATTTCATTACATATTTCATGGTTTCAAAATCCATGGTCTACCACCATGTCAATTCATTTTCTCCATACTCTCCGTCCATGATCAACACATGGCATAAATCCATCACCATATCAATTCATATCTCATTTCATATTTATCAACTCAATATTTCATTTCCATGATTAATATTCAACATAGATCCATCACCAATTCAATTTGCATTTTATATATCAACATCAATGCACAATAACAATATGTTCATCATTTGAAGGTAATAGGGTAAGGAACTTGGCCGGACTTACACAATCAATTATGTCAATCACATATTGAGGAAATCCATTCACTCATATTCAATCTCATAATTCATTCATAATTATAATATGAGCAACTAGGCTCCACAAATGCATCATACAACCTCAATGAAAAAGGGTATACTCCCAACAAACAACAACCACGTCTTATGAATCACAATCTCATAAAAGTCCTCATTGAGCATCAATCCCAACTCAACGCTAATGATTCTTAATAATTCCTCAATAAGCAATTATGCCCTCATAATTTGATTCACAATCCTTAGGCAATTAATCATTCATATTTCTACATAGGGCAATCAATACCTTAACATATCATCATCCTCTAGATAATCATCATCCTTAAAACTATACAAAACAACCATATTCCAATAATGAGCATCCCGCTCCCAAGATCACCATAAATATCTCACCATTGAGCAATCATGCTCCAATCATCCATAACATCAATTCCTCACAGAGCAACCATGCCCTAGTAGTAACCAATAACTCCAATTCAGAGCAAAATATGCTCTGATACCAGATTATGACACCCCTGATTTTCTGTACTCAAATCCCGATGTGATCGTCATAAAAATGCGAATAAATTTTTCACGTTTGAAAATATTTCCAAAACACCACCATGATCACATCAAGACCCAAATCATAGAAAACCAAAGCATAAGATTAAATAACCTAAAGCTTGATCGATAACTAAAATGCCCATAACAGTATACAAAAATAATAGAGTTTAAAACGGAAGAATGTGTATACCGGGCACACACCTAGTCCCATATATGACAATGTGAGAAAAGGCTAGGCAAGCATGCAAACACCAAACATAAACTTATTACTATATCACATTCATACACTTACAACATACGCATACATTGCCTAAGATACAATAATTATATATATGTATATATATACATACATTTGGGGATCTTCTCCCGACTATCTCAATCATCAATGAACATCGCTCAATTTTAATTCTTCTAATACACATCAAATCATCTCTTACATTCCACATATATATATTCGTCATCCACAAATTCAAGGATTATCTGATACATATTCAAAATCTCTAAATCATCTACATTCTCATAACCAATTCATTCATTACATAAGAACTCATAAATGATGCCGGCCAAGGCACTTCCTCTACCACTATTTACCTTCACCAAAGCTTTAATTAAAAATCCGAACTCATCCCATGGCAACCTGCATCACAAGGCTAAAAAGGAGACCACATGGGAGAGTGAGTTATACATTCAAAATGACGAATAACATATATATATTGTGATCATGTGTATATGCATACAAACGTCATGTGTGCTTTGCTATAAAATCATTAAATTATCATTCATTCAACATCTCATTATTATAAAAGGCATACAAGCCTCATGAATCGCAATTCATATCATAAACAAGCACAAGCATATACACAATCACATACACAATCACTTTGCCACTTATCAACAAGGGCATTCATAAATCATTATCATCATCTTATTAAATCTTTATCTCATTTCCTCCTCGCAAGGGGTTTCTCATCACTTGTGGTCATCCCATCTCAAATGCCATGCTCTTATGGCTAATGCACATGTCAGTTGTTTAATGCATATGTAACGGATCTGATTTCTTTTAATTCAATAATAATCCCAATCTCTTAAATTATCATCATCACTCAGGGATACACCCTTCGTGGCACTTCACAAGGTGATATACTCAACAATAATACGATAACATTGTCTTCACTCCAGGATATACCCTTTGTGGCACCCCGTAAGGTGATATAATCAACAATAATAGGATAACATCCTCTTCACTCTGGGATATACCCTTTGTGGTACCCCACAAGGTGATATAATCAACAATAATAGGATAACATCCTCTTCACTCTGGGATATACCTTTTGTGGCACCCCTCAAGGTGATATAATCAAAAATAATAGGATAACATCCTCTTCACTCCAGGATATACCCTTTGTGGCACCCCGCAAGGTGATATACTCAACAATAATACGATAACATCGTCTTCACTCCGGGATATACCCTTTGTGGCACCCCGTAAGGTGATATAATCAACAATAATAGGATAACATCCTCTTCACTCCAGGATATACCCTTTATGGCACCCCGCAAGTAATGTGGACATACCCAAGGAAGACCCTCACACTACATTGGAGAAAGGACTTGAAGCATATAGAGGTCCCCTCACAAGGGCAAAGACCAAACGGGCCAAAGAGAGCATCCATAAAGCCCTTTTCTCTTTTCTCTCTTCTAGTGGGCCTAAGCCCAATAAGGAACCTATGAGGACCTATGTGTACTTTACTTGTAATATACTTTCTAAATAGTTTCTCTAGGCTTATAGGATAGCTTTGGGCCTTACAAGGTCAAATGGGCCACTTTTGGGCCTTGTACTTTCCCTTTTGGGCCATGTATAGGCCATTTGTTCATCTTTTCTCTTAATGGGCCTTGGATCCATGACCAAGCCCATCTAGCTAGTCCTTGGCCAAAATTCCCATGGCCTATATAAGGGCTTCTCCTTTTGTAATCAAGCACCATTAATTCATTTGCAAAATTTGAGAGCACTTAAGTGTTTCCTAGTGAAAGATTCTCTTCCTTCTCTCTAGAATTTGAGAGCTCTCTCAAGCTCTTATCCAAGGGGTTTCTCCCTCCCTTGGTGGTGAGTGGAGTTATCTTCCTCCACCTTAGGAAGTGGCCTCCAACCTTTCCCTCTCCCTTTTTCCAAGCCTTCCTCTATTGTTCACCTTCTCTCCTTCCATTTCCACTCTCTTTTCCTTTGTTTTTGCGTCACTCTCCTCTAGTTTTAGGCTTTAGTTTTCGGTTTCCCATGCCTTGAAGAAGAAGTTCTCAAGCTTGCTTTGAAGGAAGATAGGAGAAAGAGCCCTAGATCCATCTCTCTTCAAGAAAGTATATGAAGAGCCTACATCATGTGGTATCATTGAGCCTTGGGAGGTTCTTTTCTTCTTCTCTTCCATTTTAAATTTTGGTTTTCATTTCTTTTGCTGGCTGGAATTATGTTTCTTAGTCATTCATATGCCTTATTCATGCCATGTTAGCATAGAAAAATCATAAAAAGTCTTGGTTCTTTTGAGTTTTTGTGCTAGTTTCTTTGTGGTTTCAATTTTTTGCATATTGGAGGGTCATTTTCGGTTGGTTATTGTTTCCATTCTGTTTTGGTCTCTAAAATTTTCAGAATTGGCACATGTTAAATTCGGTTATTAGGTGGTTAGGTTGTTGTTACATGTTAGTTAATTGTTAGTTGTTAGTTAGAGCCAATTTAGGAAGTTAGTTAAGTGCCATGTGGAACCTTTTCTAGAGTTCTAGGAAGTTAATTGTTTCTCCTTTTTAGTGTGCAAAACCGTGTGATATAGGGGCAATTCAAGCATCTTGATTAGCTCCTACAAAGGTTCCATTCTTGTTGGGAGGTCTCACATTAAAGACACTCTAAAGTCAACTCAATTTTTAGGATTGTTAGTTTCTATTCTTAGTTTGATTCTAGGTTTAATTTTGTTGCACTATTAGGATATCTCTTTTACATTCCTATTTTCATCTTGCTTGCATCAAAAACAAAACTTGTCAAAAAAAAAAAATTTAGTGACCTCCTATATATCAATTTAGGAGAAGGTTGCATAGTTTGCCTTAAGCAAGAAGCATTAATTGAACTAGTGAACCATTTGTGCAATTCGGTTTTGGTATTATAAAAAAAAATTGGTGTTGATATCTTGAAATCTTGAGAGGCAAAAAGAAAAGAAAGAAAAGTATCAAAAGAAAAGAAAAGAATCACAAGAAAAGAAAAGTACCAAAGAAGAAAAAAGAGTATTGAAAAGAAAGCCTCATTGCTAAGTTGAATTAGACACACCAAAACATCATCACCAAATTTCAAAATTACTAATACCAAAAGAAAAGTACTTCATTACTTGACATTTCTAAGACTTGTTCATTAAGACTTCATTGCTTATTCTTGCAACTCTAGAGTTTCTAGGCTAGGTTATACCTTAAACTTTGTTTCTTGCATTTATTTGCTTGTTTGTCTTGTTTTGTCAATTTCAATTCTATTCCAAGTTAGCTTTCATTCTTTTGAACTTTTATTTGCTTTTAGAGTCTTGTCATTCCAAGTTAATTGTTGATCCTTCATTCTATTCCATTTGAGTAGCCTTTATTTCTTGAGCCTTTTTAGTTTGTCATTTTTGCTTCTTAAAGTTTTGTCTTGAGTTTGTATTCTTTTGGACTTCTAAGATCACTCCATTTCGCCATTAAGTGAGGGTAGCATATTGAAACACTTGAGATTGGTGTGGAAATTGATTGAGCTTGAAAATCTCTAAGAGAAGGCATACACTTGAGAGATACACTTTTGTGAGGTTTAAAGTTTCTTTGTGATTTCTATTAACCAAATCTTGTTTGGAGTTGTTTGCCTTGTGTTCTCTTGCTAGGTAAAGTGGAGCTTATACATCAAGAAGGACTTATGAAGACACTTGTAAAGGAGGCAAAAGCTTTGTAACTAGTAGAACTTAGGCAAAGTTTTTCAATTCTTAGGCTTTGTGTAGTAGGATTTTGTCTTGTATTTTGGACACAACAAGGACATTGGACTTTTTGGACATTATAATTTTTTCCCTTTTGCTTGGTAAATTTCGAATTAGGATAGTGCATGTGCATTTGTGTGTTAACTACTTTTAGTTAATTGGTTAGAGTTAGTTAGAAGTTACAACTATAATTAGTTAGTTAGTTGGTAGTTAGTTGAGTGTCTTAACTAATTAGTTAGTGGTTGGAACTAATTCTAGTTGTCATAACTAATTGTTAGTTGGGTTAACTAATACATAACCGAATTAGTTTGGTAGTTATAGTGGTTAGACTTTGTTACAACTTCCATAACTAATTAACTACTTTTGGTTAGGGTTGTTAAGACTTAGTTAGTTAGTTGAACTAATTTTGTTAGGTTAACTACTTCTTAAAACCGAATTTGGTTAGGCTTGTCTAGGGTTAGTTAATCACTAGCAACATCCTAGGACAACCATAATCAACTTAGGTAAAGGACAACTTAGGATTTACATAAGCAACATAGGACTAACCTAGTTAAAGACAACCTAGGACATTGTTTCCCTTTAGGATAGAAACCTAGTATTGATATTTTAGGTTTGTTGAAGTGTTTTTTTTCACTTATATTGCATTCATCTTCCTCGACTAGCTTGTCTATACATACTTTGTTCTTGTCTTGAATTTCTTTGACAACATTAAAAGATGTCATCTAGTGATAGGGAAAACAAAAGCATGCTTCATAACATAATGGATAGCTTAAACACCATTAATGCATGCTTCATAACATAATGCTTCATAACATAGTGATAGGGAAAACAAAAGCATGCTTCATAACATAATGGATAGCTTAAACACCATTAATGCTAGGCTAAACAATCTTGAGCATAATGAACCCCCTAGAACTAGGCATAGACAAAGAAATCAAAGACATATGATAATGAGGAAGAAACAAGACAAAGAAGGCACCATGACCATAGAAGGGATGACATAGGCTTAAGAGAGGTAAAATTAGAAATTCCCCCTTTCAATGGAAAGAGTGACATTGAAGCTTACTTAGAGTGGGAGATGAGGGTAGAACAAATATTCAACTCTCATCAAATAAAAGATGATAAAAAATTTAGGATTGCAACTCTTTCTTTCCAAAATTATGCCCTAGTTTGGTGGACCCAAATTTGTAAGGAGCGAAAAAGAGACAACTTCCCTCCCATAGATGATTGGGTAGACTTAAAAGCTCTCCTTAGAAAAAGATATGTTCCTAACTATTATAGGGGTGAACTATTAGCAAAGCTAAATAGGCTCACCCAAGGCTCCAAATGTGTAGAAGATTACTATAAAGCCTTAGAAATAGCCATGATTAGAGCCAATCTAGAAGAGGATGAGGAAACCCTAATGCATAGGTTCTTACATGGGCTTAATAGGAACATCAAAAATAGGGTGGAACTTCTTCCACATGTGGATATAGAAGAGTTACTCCACTAATGCACCAAAGTAGAAAACCAATTTAAGGAAAGAGAATCCTATAGTGGGGATAACAATAGAGCCTATAAGTCAAAATAGGTAGAAAATAAGGGTAAGTTTGAGAGAAACCCTAGAGAGAGAGAAGTGGGCGCTTCCTCCTCTAAACCCCAAAGTGAGTTACACAAAAATGGCAAAGTCTTTCGCAATCAACATGATAAGCATGAACCATCATCAAAACCACAATCCTCTAGATCTTCTTCCATAAAATGTTTTAAGTGCCTTGGAAGAGGACACATTGCTTCAAACTGTCCAACAAAAAGAACAATGATTTTAAAAACCAATGGAACCTACTCAAGTCAATCAGAGTCTAATTCTGATTCTCACTATTCAAGTGATGACTCTAGTAGTGATTCCAGTGACAGTGAGCATATTTTAGGGGATGATGGTGAGTTGTACATGATTAGAAGGTTGCTTGGTAGTCATGTAAAACTCGATGACACAACACAAAGAGAGAACATCTTTTATACAAGATGTTACATTAATGACAAATTATGTTCTCTCATTGTGGATAGTGGGAGTTGTGCAAATGTTGCAAGCCAAAGACTAGTCAAAAAGATGGGATTAGAGCTTATAGACCATCCAAGTCCCTACAAATTACAATGGTTAAATGAAAAAGGGGAAATGGTAGTCAATAAGCAAGTCCTAATCAATTTCACCATAGGCACATATAGAGATGAAGTCAAATGTGATGTAGTACCTATGGAAGCAACCCATATTCTATTAGGAAGGCCTTGGCAATTTGATAGGAAGGTCCTTCATGAGGGGTTCACTAACACCCTCACATTTAAACTAGATGGTAAGAAGATAGTATTACATCCTCTAACTCCACAACAAGTAGCCAAAGACCAAATCCAAATGAAAGCTAAGAGAGAAAAAGAGTTAGGATCTTCTTCCCATGTGAGTTTAGAAAAACCAAAGAAAAACAAAAAAGACAATAAAGGGAAAGGAGTTATTGTCTATAATGATTCCCAACCTAATCTCTTCGCAACAAAATATGATGTGAAACATGCATGTTTTTACAAAAGCATTGCTTGATCATATATCCAAAAGATATCCCTAACACTTCCTTGTGTTAAATGGGCACCTCTCCTTCCCCCTTGCCCAAAGGGATCCAAAATATCTTGCAAGAATTTAACGACCTCTTCCCAAAAGACATTCCAAAAGGGTTACCTCCTATTAGGGGAATTGAGCATCAAATAGACCTTATACCTGGGGCTAGTTTGCCAAATAGACCTGCCTATAGATGCAACCCTAAGGAAAGTTTAGAAATAGAAAAACAAGTGAATGAACTACTTTCCAAAGGTTGGATTAGAGAAAGTTTAAGCCCTTGCGCATTACCGGTTTTACTTGTACCCAAGAAAGATGGTTCATGGAGAATGTGTACGGATTGTAGAGCCATTAATAACATCACCATCAAGTATAGGCATCCCATACCTAGACTTGATGACATGTTAGATGAGCTTAGTGGATCTACAATCTTCTCCAAGATTGATCTTAAAAGTGGCTATCACCAAATTAGAATAAAAGAAGGAGATGAATGGAAAGCCGCTTTTAAAACCAAGCTTGGCCTTTATGAGTGGTTAGTGATGCCTTTCGGCCTAACTAATGCACCAAGTACCTTCATGAGACTTATGAACCATGTTTTAAGGGATTTCATAGGGCATTTTGTTGTGGTATACTTTGATGACATTCTTGTGTACTCAAAGTCCATGACATCTCATCTAATCCACCTAAGACAAGTTATGCATGCCTTGAGAACAAACAATCTTTATGCTAACTTTGAAAAATGTTCTTTTGGCATGGATACCATTGTTTTTCTTGGTTTTGTAGTTAGTTCTAGAGGTGTTGAGGTAGATCACTCTAAGGTTAAGGCAATCCAAGATTGGCCTACACCTAAAAATGTAGTTAGTTCTAGAAGTTTCCATGGTCTCGCAAGTTTCTATAGGAGATTTGTGAAAGATTTTTCAACCCTAGCCTCCCCTTTAAATGAGTTGGTTAAAAAGAATGTTTCTTTTGTGTGGGGGCCTAGGCAAGAAAAAGCCTTTCAAGATCTCAAAGATAGACTCACTCATGCTCCAATTTTAAAACTTCCAAATTTTTCTAAAACCTTTGAGCTTAAGTGTGATGCATCAAATGTGGGCATAGGAGCTGTGCTTTTACAAGAAGGTCACCCCATTGCTTTCTTTAGTGAAAAACTTAATGGGGCCACTATTAACTATCCCACATACGATAAGGAATTTTATGCCTTAATTAGAGCCCTACAAACTTGGGAGCACTACTTAATCCTAAAAGAGTTTGTGATATATAGTGATCACCAATCTTTGAAATTCATCAAAGGGCAACATAAGTTAAACAAAAGGCATGCAAAGTGGGTTGAGTATTTGGAACAATTTCCTTATGTCATCAAGTATAAGAATGGCAAAACCAATACTGTGGCTGATGCTTTATCTAGGAGGCATTCTTTACTTACCTCTCTAGGAGCCAAAGTTATTGGGCTTGATGAAATTAGGTCTTTGAACCCAAATGATCTTGATTTTTCAAACATCTTTAACTCATCTTCCACTTCTACATCTCATAAGGGCTTCTACATTTTAGATGGCTATCTTTTTAAAGCCAATAGACTTTGTATTCCACGAAGCTCTTTAAGAGATCTCCTACTTAGAGAGAGTCATGAGGGAGGACTCATGGGTCATTTTGGAAGAGATAAGACTTTGTCTATCTTACATGAACACTTTTATTGGCCCAAAATGAAAAAGGATGTTCAAAAACATTGCTCTAGGTGTATTGTTTGTAGAAAGGCTAAATCAAAACTTTCACCTAGTGGTTTATATACTCCCTTGCCAACACCTAGTGCACCTTGGATTGATATATCAATGGACTTTGTGTTAGGCCTGCCTAAGACCCAAAGGGGAATGGATTCTATCTTTATGGTTATGGATAGGTTTAGCAAGATGGCTCACTTCATCCCTTGCCATATGGTTGATGATGCTAGTCATATTGCTAAAATCTTCTTTAAAGAGGTTGTGAGGTTACATGGTGTACCCAAAACCATTGTTTCTGATAGGGACACCAAATTCCTAAGCCATTTTTGGAAAGCTCTTTGGTCAAGGCTAGGAACACAACTCCTCTTTTCCACAACTTGTCATCCTCAAACGGATGGCCAAACAGAGGTAGTAAACAGGACCCTCTCACAACTTCTTAGGGTCTTAGTACACAAAAATGTAAAATCTTAGGATGAGTGTTTACCCCACATTGAGTTTGCATATAATAGGGTACAACACTCCACAACCAAGCATAGTCCATTTGAGGTTGTATATGGTTTTAACCCTCTCACACCCTTAGACCTTTTGCCCATTGAAGTTTCTGATTCTGTCCTTCATATGGATGGAGAGGGAAAGGCCCAATTTATCAAAGATTTTCATGAGAAGGTTAGACACCAAATACAAACTAAAAATGAACATTATGCTTGTTGTGTAAATAAACAAAGAAAGGAGATCACCTTTGAGGTTGGAGATTGGGTATGGTTAGACCTTCGAAAGGAACGCTTTCCCAATTTGCAAAAATCCAAACTCAACCCTAGAGGTGATGGGCCTTTTCAAATTCTCAAGAAAATTAATAATAATGCTTATGTCCTAGATCTACCAGGAGATTATGGTGTGAGTGCTTCTTTTAATATAACTGATTTGTCTCCCTTTGATATAGATGATGAGGATGATGCCTTTGATTTGAGGATAAATCCTTTTGAAGAGCGGGAGCATAATGTGGACATACCCAAGGAAGACCCTCACACTACATTGGAGAAAGGACTTGAAGCATATAGAGGTCCCCTCACAAGGGCAAAGACCAAACGGGCCAAAGAGAGCATCCATAAAGCCCTTTTCTCTTTTCTCTCTTCTAGTGGGCCTAAGCCCAATAAGGAACCTATGAGGACCTATGTGTACTTTACTTGTAATATACTTTCTAAATAGTTTCTCTAGGCTTATAGGATAGCTTTGGGCCTTACAAGGTCAAATGGGCCACTTTTGGGCCTTGTACTTTCCCTTTTGGGCCATGTATAGGCCATTTGTTCATCTTTTCTCTTAATGGGCCTTGGATCCATGACCAAGCCCATCTAGCTAGTCCTTGGCCGAAATTCCCATGGCCTATATAAGGGCTTCTCCTTTTGTAATCAAGCACCATTAATTCATTTGCAAAATTTGAGAGCACTTAAGTGTTTCCTAGTGAGAGATTCTCTTCCTTCTCTCTAGAATTTGAGAGCTCTCTCAAGCTCTTATCCAAGGGGTTTCTCCCTCCCTTGGTGGTGAGTGGAGTTATCTTCCTCCACCTTAGGAAGTGGCCTCCAACCTTTCCCTCTCCCTTTTTCCAAGCCTTCCTCCATTGTTCACCTTCTCTCCTTCCATTTCCACTCTCTTTTCCTTTGTTTTTGCGTCACTCTCCTCTAGTTTTAGGCTTTAGTTTTTGATTTCCCATGCCTTGAAGAAGAAGTTCTCAAGCTTGCTTTGAAGGAAGATAGGAGAAAGAGCCCTAGATCCATCTCTCTTCAAGAAAGTGTATGAAGAGCCTACATCAGCAAGGTGATATAATCAACAATAATAGGATAACATCCTCTTCACTCGGGGATATACCCTTTGTGGCACCCCGCAAGGTGATATAATCAACAATAATAGGATAACATCCTCTTCACTCTGGGATATACCCTTTGTGGCACCCCGCAAGGTGATATATTCAACAACAGTACATATCAATGCCATGTTATGCCATGGATGCAACAATACAATAATGCATGTGCCCAACAACCTCGCAAGGATAGCTTACCCTCTCAATTAGGGGCATATTTTAATTTGGCATCTCAATAATCATACATAATCATTTACAAAGCCCCGTAAGGCACATCATTCATATAATTGGCATCTCATTGGCCACAACATCATTCATAATAATCCACACATCGATATCGAAGGGCATAGCAAATAATCATAATATTAATCCATACATGTAACAACAAGGTGTTTTCGGAACATATATATATATATATGGCAATCATCATTGCCTCACACACATACAAGTCAATTACTTGTATCAGCCACAAGGGTGTCATAATATTTCCCATTATTCATCAATGCCATTATGCATTCATTTGGTGGTTTTCAGCCCATCATAATTGTTATCTCCGATTTATTCGATTATTAATATACACCTTGCTATTCAATCATTCCCATGAAGGGTTCATAATCACTCAAAGGTACAATCTCATAACTCAACGTCAAACCCTTGACATTGTTCTCACACACTTCATTCTTGATGGTTAAGAATTCATGTTTCACATTATGCATATTATGGGTATAAACAAATTTTCTTAATATCTCAATCGTTATCCATCACCACCATATTATGTCATAGGTATATATATCTTTATACATTCCCTCAGGTATCACGCAGGATAAGGGGAAGAAGGCCCAATACCATTAGAACCGAGAAAAGAAGGGAAAATTTCCATCAGGGGGGTCACTCGCTCAGTGAGACCCACATTCGCTTGAGCGAGACAGCTCAACTCGCTTGAGCGCCTTTATTCGCTCGGGTGAAATCACGCCAGAATCTATTTTCCACGTTGCTCGCTTGAGCGAGACACTACATACCCAGCCACTCGCCGGGCGAAATCGTTCCAGCAGCCATTTCCACACTCACTCGCTTGAGTGAGGTATTGTTAGTCCTCAAATTTTCAATAAAAGCTTTAATAAAAATTTTATAAAAATTACAAAAATTAGTTTAATTTGTTAGAAAATTAGGATTTAAATTCAATAAATGGATGTTGTTAGAAATAATCTGCCCTTGATCAATTTTCTCTAGTTTTGCAGTGAAAAAGTCAAGAAATCAAAAGAAAATTACACTAGAGGAGCTAACGCGTAGCCTCACCCCACGCGTAGCATCAACAGCTATTTTTGATGCTGACGCTACGCATCACAGCCACGCGTAGCGTCAGTGCTGCGTGGACTCCACTTCCAACTTGGCCAAGCATTCAGCTTTGACCTAATAATGGCCACCCCACTCAGCACCAAGGGCCATCCCACTCAACACAAATGGCCAAAACACAGTGGAGACACGTCCAAGTGGCCAAGCATGATCAATTTTAATAATTTGAAGTGGCCATTATCAGCTGTTTAATGGAAGCTGAGTCAGGGGCCTGACGCGTAGCGTCAGAACCCTTGCTCAGGCCTATAAATAGGGCCATCCAACACCATTCTAAATCATCCCATAGCATCCCATTCTCTTCTTTTCTCTCTTGTACTCGACTTTGAGTACTTCTTTTGTGAGTTGTAGTTCTAGAATAGTTTTCTAGATACTTGAGTGTGTTTCGATGTATTGTGATCGTTGTATCGTGAAGTTCCCATCGTCTTCGTAATGTCAAACTCTGTAAGTGTTGTTTTTACTTTCACCATGTGTAACTAATTTGTTTATGTTGGAATTGGTGAACTAATCTATTGAGTATAATGTTGTGAATTCGACCTCTGCATGTTTATGATTCAAGTCCATGTTAGTATTTCAACCTTTTATTAATATGAACGTCAAATGGGAGAATGATTTTCATGTGTATTGAAACTTGTTTTATTAGTATGAATGTCAAACGGGAGAATGATTGTTCATGCCGTATTGAAACTTGTTTTAACAAAAGTAAAAAGTTGGAATACCCTTGGTATCTCAATTCTATAGGGGTTGTTAACCATTGTTGCCATAAGGCCAGGTCTTAATGCAAGTTTTTACTGAGAAAGCTCACGAGGGATCGGACTTTACGGTGAATTCTTAGAATTTATATCACGAGGGATCGGTTATAATGATTTTAAGCTGCAATGACATGAAACTTGATGATTAAATATGCATGTCTTGAGTTCCTCATTGTTATTCTAGATTAGGGATCCAATTTCAAACATAATTTGTTTATCTGTGTTTATCTCAAGTATCTTACCTATTCTAGATTGCAACTCGACTTTTTAGATAGATTTTATTTTCTTTTATCTTATGAACTACTCAATCATGCTATCCTGTGAATATTGTATAAATTGCATATAAATCATTCTTTTGTCTATAACTTCCTTCACATTTACCATAGTAAATAGAAAATTACTGTTGTTATTGGACTTTCAATCCCAGTGGAACGATATCTAAATTTTGAAAACTACAAACGATTGGTGCGCTTGCCAATTAACAACCCAGTGGTGGAAAGGAACTGTTGAGACGCTATCGCCGGGTTAAGAAGTTTTCTGGTGTCGTCGCCAGGGATTGAATTGTTTCAGTAAAACAGTAAATTTTTAATTACCGTGGTAAATATTTTTTTTTACCTTAGTTAAATTTTTTTTTATTTTTTTACTTATTGTTACACTAACTTTCTTTGTCTAGTTTGTGTATGCAAACTCGATCTACCGCAGGTAAAATTTATTTTGATCCTGAGATAGAAAAGTTTATAAAGAAAATCAAGTCTTTGAAATCTAAAACACAAACTAAATCTTCTTCTACTTCTAATTTTGAAAATTCAAATATGGCTGCTGAAAGGAGAACATTGGGACAGTTTGCTGCTATTAATGGTCCACCCCGAGTTTCGGGAATGTTTCAAGGACCAGTTTTGCCAATGGAGATTAAACCTGCCACTTTAAATATTATTCAAAACAACCAATTTGCTGGTTTAAATCATGAAGAACCATATGAACATTTAACTATTTTTTATGAGTTATGCAGCACAATTGGTTTTGAACCCAATCAAGAAGAGTCTGTTTATATGAGACTTTTCCCTTTTTCATTGATTGGTAAAGCAAAAGAATGGTTTAAATCTTGTCTACCGGGTAGTTTTGCAAACTGGTCCGATGTTGAAAGAAAATTTTTGGAAAGATTTTATTCTCCTTCAAAATATTTTGAAGCAATGACAGCCATACACTCTTTTTCTCAAAATAATGATGAATCATTAGGAGAGACATGGGAACTTTTCAAGGCACTCTTGAGAAAGTGTCCAAATCACAACCTGAATGATGCTGAAAAGGTAAGAATCGTTTACCATGGTTTATTGCCTCAGTTCAAGATGATGTTAGATGCTTATGCAGGTGGTTCTTTAATGAACAAGACTGTGGAGGAAGCCATAGAAATATTGGAATCAATGTCTATCAGTGACCGCCAAGCAAAGCATGAAAGAGGTAATGTACAAAGGAAGCCAAGAATGCTTGAATTGGGAGTAAATGATGCGGTGTTGGCTCAGCAAAAATTACTGACCCAACAAATTGAAGTTATAAGCAAGCAATTGGAAAAACTCCAAATTGCTCAAGTAGCGTCACCACCCCCTGCTCAACTTAAACAATGTATGCACTGCATGGGAGAACAACCATGTGGTTACTGTGGAAATGAGCAAGAGCAAGCCAATTTCATGAACCATCAAAGAGCACCCTTAGGTAATTTTCCTTTCAATCATGGAAATTCTTTTCCTAACAATTACCTGCAGGGTTGGCAAAATCAAAATATTGGTTGGAGACAGGATGCTGGACCTTCCAACCGACCTCCTAACAATCAATTTAAGCAACAACAAACTGACAATGCAAGATTGACAAGAATAGAGGAATCTATTCAACAGTTATTGCAGTTTGTAGAGACAAATGAAGCTGCTCGGAAAGCATCAGACATACAAATGGGTCAGCTTGCAAAAGAAATAGCCGAATTAAAGAGTTCTGGGTTTTCTACAAACACTCAAAACCCAATGGAATAATGTAATGCTGTTTCTTCTGATGTTGTAAAAATTGATTGTAAAGAAAAGAATGAGAAAAAGAAAGAAGAAGAAGAGAAAGAAAGTGAAAAAATAGAAAAAAATGAAAAAAATGAAAAAGAAAAAAATGTGCAAGTAAATACAGAGCAAGAAACAAACTGTGTAACCCCGAAAAAATGCAAAGATCCAGGGAGTTTCACCATTCCTGTAATAATTGGAAATATCAACATCAGGAATGCATTATTAGATGTAGGGGCTAACATCAACTTGATGCCCTTAGATTTAATAAAGCGCATTGGTGAATTTGAGCTAAAAGAGGCAAAAACAGAATTACAGTTTACGGATCGCTCTGTCAAGAAGCCTTTTGGGATTGTGGAAGATGTGTTAGTAAAGGTTGATAAGTACCACTTCAGAGTTGATTTTGTGGTATTGGATATGAAGGAGGATACTGAGATCCCCCTGATCCTAGGAAGACCTTTCATGAAGACTGCAAGGATCAGAGTAGATGTTGATCAAAGTATGGTTGCAGTCAAGGTTTATGAAGAAGAGGTAAATTTTAGTGCTCATGAACATCTAAGGACAAGTAATGAGAAAAAAGTTTACCCTTCAATCGAACCAGGTATATCTCTTCCCAATCAATTAAATTGTTTTAAATTAACCGATGCCTTGAAAGATGAAAAACAGGTAATTAAGCATCGGAAAAAAAGAAGGAGGAAGAAAAAGACAGGTGAATCCTCAACGAATAGTGGGAGACCACCTGATTAATCAGAGGTAATGTCTGGCTGGAGACATTAAATCTAGCGCTCAATGGGAGGCAACCCATTCTTTTCTTGCTATTTTCAAAAAAAAATTAGAATCAAATTAAAAAGAAAAGGGGTTTTAAACTCAAAAGAAAAGGTTTTTGAAAATCAAAATTTTGAAAAATCAAAAACAGAAGCCCACGCGTAGCGCCACTGTGACGCGTAGCATGGACTCTGAATTTTGGACCTGACGCGTAGCGTCCCATCCACGCGTAGCGTCAGAGCCCACGTTCAGTTTTTAAAACTGAACCAGAGAGGCCCATCTTAGGTTTTAAAACCTAAGATCTCCTCTCTGCCTCACTTAAGTTTTCAAAACCTAATTTTCAAAACCTCGTTTTCTCTCTTCCAAACCTTATCAATCCTAGTTGCTCAAGGAATCACAAGTAAGTGTTCTAATCCTTTCTCTTTAGTTTTGGTTTTAAAATTTTCGATTTTTAGAAATAAATATGGTTAGGATTAGGATTAGAAGACCATTGGAATTGATTGCTGTTAGGAATTAGGAATTGAATGGATATAATGTGGTTTGGAAAGGGGTTGCTGCTGTGCAACCCCTGTTTTTTTCTGTTCTACGCAGCTCACGCGTAGCGTCCCACTGACGCGTAGCGTGAGGATGAACTGCAAGCCCACGCGTAGCGTCCCACGACGCGTAGTGTGGGAGTAACAGGTTGACGCGTAGCGTCCCATACACGCGTAGCGTCAGCCTCTGTTTTGAATTTTGTTAAAATTTTGAGTGATGTTATTGTTTCATGTATGTATTTATTTTTGTTTTTAATAAATCAGTCCGGTATGCCTATTTTCTTTTAATTTAATAAATTTTCTTATTTAGTATTTGTTATACTTTCTTACATTAATAAAAATTAAAAATATAAAAATTTGTTGATGCATATTATTTTGTGTGAATTTTTGTTTTTATTGCTAAAAATACAAAAATATGCATATTAACTTTCTTTATAAATCACAAAAATACAAAAATATATTGTTTTGAATTGTGTGAATTACATGTGTAAATATTTATATTTGTAAATATTTGGTTGATTATATATAATGTGTGATTTATTAAGTGTGTGCTTAATTTTGAAAATTTTTACTTTTTGGAGATGGCACCAAGGAAATCCATTCCCACTGCTGGTCCCTCTAAAAGACAGAGGAAGGCCATGGATACTGACACCACCTCTGAGGACCCTGATCTTCAGGGACAGGAAGTGTTAGGTCTGAGGGATCCTACGAGATTTCGCATTGACACGAAATGGGCCCGCTTTCATAAGATAAAGGGGCAAAGACTCATCTGGGAGAGGGTGTTGGATCTTAGTGCTGGAGATTATCCTGAGCTGCAGAATGGAATCCAGAGGAGGAGATAGGGACCCCTGTTTTCTCTACCTACTGAGGGGGATCCCATCTTAGTGATGGAGTTTTATGCAAATGCCTTCAGGACTCGCCAGGACGCACCGAGTATCGGATAGCAGCGGACGAGTTGGGTGAGGGGCCAACATATTTCATATGACCGGGATACTATCAGTACCCTATTGGGTAATCCTTGGGAGCCTACTCCCGAGGATGACACTTGTTTCTGGAAGGAAAACAGAAACAAGATTATTGCCGAGGGAGAGTTAGGATACTCCCTCGAGGAGGTTGCTCACTTCTTGAGCAAGGATGGGATCTTTTTCAACCTGAGTAGGGTTGGAAGGAGTCCATCTAACCTCCTAAAGACCCAGCTGACCCCTCTAGCCCAGGCGTGGTCCTACCTCATGCTTCATAACATCACTCCTGTCACCCACCTTTCATCTCTTTTAGTTGAGCGTTGTTGCCTTCTATTTTCTATCCTCCAGGGCCATACCATTGACATTGCTGAGCTTATATCTGAGCAGATTCACTTTTATGCCCTTGGGTATAAAGTGAACCGCCCCATTCCATTTTCTCTCATCATATCTGCCTTACTGAGGAGGCAGGGAGTCGTCGTACCTTCACCTGAGTTCACTAGTTCTTCGGGGAGAGTCCCCAAAGTTTTAGTGAACAGAGATTATTTCGTCTAGCAGTGCGAGCTTCCACCACTAGAGCAGGAGGCTCAGCCCAGACCCAGGAGGAGGAGACCACCAGTGCAGCCTCCATCTACTGATGCTGTCACACAGGGCTTCGCCCGGATATCACTTGAGCATCAACATATGATGCAGATGATGGCTACCACTCATAGAGCTTATATTCATCTTCATGATGAATTTTATCAGTACAGGTTACAGGGAGAGGGAGCACCTTATGTTACCCCAGCCGAGTTTGCAGCACATGTAGCTTGGCCCGGTGATTTACCTACCTACCCTGAGACTAGTGGATCGTCTGGCGCACAGGCTGACTCTGACGGCGATGATGAGGAGGAGGAACAAGATGATGATCAGATGGAGGATGATGATCAGATGGAGGATTGATGATGCCATCTTCTTATTTCTTCCATTTTACTTTGAGTACAGTTATTTTTAGTTTATATTTACATTTTACATTTACACTTTATATTATGGTATTTTATTATTGCGTGGTGTGTTTTTACGAAATTATTTGTTTTTGCATATTCTATTCAAAAAATAATCTAAAAATCCAAAAATAAAATTTTTAATAAATCAATCAAATTTTTGTTAGTAAGTTAATTTATACACTTAGAGTTTTTACACAATGAAACTTAATTTTGTAAAATCAATTATTAGTTCTTTATAACTTAGGAATTTTGATAAATTTAATTACAATAGGTTTATTAACCATCAAGCAAATTTTGATAGCCCGGTGAGCAGAGAAATATCTTTTTATATACTTGAGAGTTTAATCGACATATTTTCAATTCGAATTGATTTTGCTTTAATCTCTGATTTGTGTTGTTGTACAGAAAATTCGGGAAAATGATCAAGGCACATTTTTGGTGAAAAAAACCTTGGGCCAAACAGCTTACCTTGGTAAAAATTCTTTTATCCTTTGTAAGCCAATTTGAGCCTAAAATAAAGTTCCTTGGTACCCTTAAAACTAAATCTGTTTTTACCATTCCCTATACTTGATTGATTAAAAGAGCAGTTGAAATAAATGGAAAATATTTTGAGTGTTCTCACAAAAATGGGGAGTGAAAATAAGCAACGTGATTCTTTTAAGAAAAAAATAAAGTATGGAAAAGAAAAGTCAAAAATAGTGAAAAGAATCAAGTTGGGGGTATTTATTTTTCATCAACAAAAGAAATGAGAGTTTGAGTCAAGAGAAAGCCTAAAAAATTTTTAAAATGCTCTTTTATGATTTCAAGTTTTTGAATTCCAAGAAAAACCATTGATTCTTGTAAACCAAGCCTCATTATAACCCGTGAAAAGACCTTGTGATTTCTGAACTAATTTTGTATAAATAACCATTGATTAGATGACAAACAAAGTTAAATTCATTTGATCTTATGATTGATTGAGTGAAACAGGTTACCTATTACATAGAGATAAACACCTGTGAGGTAAGCCTGAAATTCTGCTTGATTGTTAATAGAATATTGTAAATAAATTTTATCATTAAACCTTTGTTATACTAATTTTTGATTATTATAAAATTAGTTAAATTATGAAAATTACTTTTTGTTGTAAATTCTCGGACTAACTTAAAAATTTGATTCCAAATTTTAATTTTTCTTATTTTTCTCTCTTGCTCGAGGACGAGCAATGTCTCAAGTTGGGGGTATTTGTTAGTCCTCAAATTTTCAATAAAAGCTTTAATAAAAATTTTATAAAAATTACAAAAATTAGATTAATTTGTTAGAAAATTAGGATTTAAATTCAATAAATGGATGTTGTTAGAAATAATCTGCCCTTGATCAATTTTCTCTAGTTTTGCAGTGGAAAAGTCAAGAAATCAAAAGAAAATTACACTGGAGGAGCTGACGGGTAGCCTCACCCCACGCGTAGCATCAACAGCTATTTTTGATGCTGACGCTACGCGTCACAGCCACGTGTAGCGTCAGTGCTGCGTGGACTCCACTTCCAACTTGGCCAAGCACTCAGCTTTGACCCAATAATGGCCACCCCACTCAGCACCAAGGGCCACCCCGCTCAACACAAATGGCCAAAACACGGTGGAGACACGTCCAAGTGGCCAAGCATGATCAATTTTAATAATTTGAAGTGGCCATTATCAGCTGTTTAACGGAAGCTGAGTCAGGGGCCTGACGCGTAGCGTCACACTGACGCGTAGCGTCAGCACCCTTGCTCAGCCCTATAAATAGGGCCATCCAACACTATTCTAAATCATCCCATAGCATCCCATTCTCTTCTTTTCTCTCTTGTACTCGACTTTGAGTACTTCTTTTGTGAGTTGTAGTTCTAGAATAGTTTTCTAGATACTTGAGTGTGTTTCAGTGTATTGTGATCGTTGTATCGTGAAGTTCCCATCGTCTTCGTAATGTCAAACTCTGTAAGTGTTGTTTTTACTTTCACCATGTGTAACTAATTTGTTTATGTTGGAACTGGTGAACTAATCTATTGAGTATAATGTTATGAATTCGACCTCTGCATGTTTATGATTCAAGTCCATGTTAGTATTTCAACCTTTATTAATATGAATGTCAAACGGGAGAATGATTTTCATGTGTATTGAAACTTGTTTTATTAGTATGAATGTCAAACGGGAGAATGATTGTTCATGCCGTATTGAAACTTGTTTTGACGAAAGTAAAAAGTTGGAATACCCTTGGTATCTCAATTCTATAGGGGTTGTTAACCATTGTTGCCATAAGGCTAGGTCTTAATGCAAGTTTTTACTGAGAAAGCTCACGAGGGATCGGACTTTACGGTGAATTCTTAGAATTTATATCACGAGGGATCGGTTATAATGATTTTAAGCTGCAATGACATGAAACTTGATGATTAAATATGCATGTCTTGAGTTCCTCATTGTTATTCTAGATTAGGGATCCAATTTCCAACATAATTTGTTTATCTGTGTTTATCTTAAGTATCTTACCTATTCTAGATTGTAACTCGACTTTTTAGATAGATTTTATTTTCTTTTATCTTATGAACTACTCAATCATGCTATCCTGTGAATATTGTATAAATTGCATATAAATCATTCTTTTGTCTATAACTTCCTTCACATTTACCATAGTAAATAGAAAATTACTGTTGTTATTGGACTTTCAATCTCAGTGGAACGATATCTAAATTTTGAAAACTACAAACGACTGGTGCGCTTGCCAATTAACAACCCGGTGGTGGAAACGAACTGTTGAGACGCTATCGCCGGGTTAACAGGTATCCACTCGCTTAGGCAAAAACCGACCAAAGGCCATCCTTCCCTTCCACACTCGCTCACTCGGCGAGGCTTCCAAACACTCGGTTTTTCACTCGGTGAATTTATTCCAGAACCGATTCCTCTCTCGTTCGGTCTTTCACCCGGCTAAATAATTCCAAGACCGACCATCTCTCGCTCAGTCTTTCACTCGGCTAAATAATTCCAAGACCGACTTCTCTCGCTCATCTTTCACTCGGCAAAATACTCAAAAACTGACTCATCACTTGATCGGTCTTTCACTCGACAATTCATTCCAAAACTGACTCATTCCTGATCGGCCTTTCACTCAGCAATTTATTCCAAACTGACTCATTCCTGGTCGGTATTTCACTCGGCAATTCATTCCAAAACTGACTCATTCCTGATCGGTCTTTCACTCGGCAAATTATTTCAAAACCGATTCCTTTCTTTTTCACTCGAGCTAGGCTTCCTAGCACTCGGTCTTGCACTCGGCAAATTATTCCAACCGACTCCTCTTTCATTCGCTCAAGCGCGGCCAGGCCCGCTTGAGCAAGATTCATCCAGAATCTTACCTGATCACAACACACCCAACTCGCTCAAGCAGAATACTCGCTCTCTTGGCGAAATTGGCCCAGAGGCCATAATACTGAGACAGGGGATTCTCGCTTGAGCGAGATCCCATCCCGCTTAAGCGAGAATATCAATACATAGGCAGAACACGAAAATTCACAAAACTCAATACATGAAATCACATTCAAGGCCAATTTAATCATATCCAACACATCATATACGTCATATGGGCACATAAAACTTGTTCTAAGCATTCTTACTTGGAAATTCTCATTATAAGCCAAATTTGGATATATCCAACATTTCATACACATCATAAAAGGCATATACAACCGGTTCACACATTCATACTTATAGATTTTCATCCCAAGCTTATTATTCATATTAAAATCACACTTATCATTTTTAACAAACATATTCTCATACATTATCCACAATAATCATCAACTTGCCATTCCAAACATCTCAATAACTATATGGCAAGGCAGGCATGGGTATTTAACACATACATCAAATCACTCTCAATTTACTCATGCAATTTGAATGTTAACTTCTTTCCTACCTCGAGGGAAGAGCCGAAATGGTTCCAATGCTCCGAATGCTCTATCGCATCACCCGAAATACGATCTACATACCATACATATGCATACACATAATCAACAACCATCATAATTCTAACCATTTGTTAGCTTATCATAAAGCTCAACCCCAAGTCCTAGACTTGCTAAACACCAAGTTATGTAATTGTGTTAGGCTTCGGGAATTCCTTTCCTAAAGCCAAGATCCTCTAGATCATAAAAGGCCAACTAGACCCAACAATATCATCATCTTACCCATTACACAATGTAGTCTCAAATCATCTCAATCCTTCAAACATCATCATTATTACTCACTATTCAACTTAGCTCTCATATCCTTCAATAACCACAATGGTTTAGAACCTCATCAAGTCACAATCTTTTCACACCAATCCCTCACATTCCACATTCATAACAACACTCATCATTAAATATCACCCATTAACAGTCAATTCAACCTTTCAAGCTATATTATATCCATTTCCCCAAATTCTTAGGCTGGGGTTTTCATCAAAACCCAACAACATTTACCCATGCTCATTAATCACCACCAATGGCCATTTTTCATCATTAATATCATTCTCCAATATCATTAAACCTACATTCTACTCTCATTTCACACTTTCCCCAATTTATTAAAGTTAGGGTTTCACTAAAACCCAACAACACTAATTAATACCCATTTATTTCTCATCACTTTCCAACATTAATCTTAAGTGCCTCATTAAATGCTTATAAAGACTCACATTTAAGCCACCCCACCTTAGGGTTTCCACATTGATGTTCTCCCAACAACCCATATGCAATAAATACTTCCCCAAATACCAAGAACCCAAGATCTAGGGCATAAACTCAAAGAATGATGAGGAACTTACCTCACCCAAGAGTTGACCATGAGCTTCCAAGAGAGGAAGGAGCCACACGGAAAATATGAAGAAGAGAGGAGGGGAATTCCAGCCACAAGCTTCTCCTTCAAGCTTCCATGAAACAAAAATGGTGGGGGAGAAGAAGGCTCTACTTGTCTTAAATTTTCAAAGAGAAGGGTGGAGAGGGAAGAAGAAGGTGAAAGAAGAAGAAGAAGAAGAAGTGTAAAAAGGAGAGGAAGGAAGTGACATGAAAGTGGAAAGAAAGTGAGAGTTTATGTTGTAATATTTTGCTTCATATTAAAATCTCACCATTTTATAACAAACAGGCTCTCAGTTCGGACTCAATACTAAATCCAAAAATTATTCCGAATATATATTTAGACTCCCAACAATATTCTTAATAGCCCTGACCAACGGCATCTCAATCGAAGATACTTGGTCCGACACCCATATTCCAATCGGGTAAAATTTTATCTCACATAAGCTCAATAAATTATAAATATCCATAATAAATCCCCATTTAATCATCCCAATATTTTTGGGACACAAATCCACTCATATACAATTATTTATTATTTATCCTCATCAGTTATTCATTTTTATAAAATTCGGGATGTTACAATTGAGATTGCCGGTGTGTTTAATGAAAATTACTCTTATGGTTACCACCCCAACCGGTACTTGTCTCAGATCGGTTAACCGGTGCGATAATGTTGACATTCTCCTAGAAGGGAGAAGGTTTGTTGTGTCCTTCATTTGCCTGCCTATGAAGGGATTGGAGATTATTCTTGGTATGGATTGGCTCTCCGCCAATAAAGTTTAGTTGACTATCAATAACGGACTGTCATCTTCCCTTCTTCTGATGTGGGGAAATTCGATGTGTAAGGTATAACTCAACTTTACATATTACTATCTCTTGCTGATGGGACAAATGGTCCCGATCCCCTTAATGTCCCTATGGTGTCGGAATTCTTAGATGTGTTTCCTGAGGAGGTACCCGGTTTACCGCCTCCACGAGAAGTTGAATTTACTATCGATCTTGTGCCTGGCGTGGAACCAGTGTCTATCGCTCCTTATAGGATGTCTCCTATGGAGTTAGATGAACTTAAAAAGCAAGTTGAGGAGCTACTTGAGAAGGAGTTTGTCCGACCCAGTGTGTCACCCTGGGGGCTCCTGTTTTATTGGTTAAGAAGAAGGATGGAACCATGCGGTTGTGTGTTGATTACCGCCAATTGAACAAGATGATGATAAAGAACAGATATCCCTTGCCCTATATCGATAACCTGTTGGATCAATTAAGAGATGCTGTGGTGTTTTCGAAGATCGATTTGTGCTCTGGTTACCATCAAATTCGGGTGAGAACCGAGGACATTCTGAAAACTGCTTTTAAGACGCGATATGGCCATTATGAGTATGTTGTAATGTCATTCGGAGTGACTAACGCTCCAACGGTGTTCATGAGCTACATGAACCGTATCTTCCATGAATACCTGGATCGCTTCGTTGTGGTATTCATTGACGATAACCTGGTGTATTCCAAGAGCCGTGGGGAACACGAGGAACATCTGAAGCTTATGTTGAATATTCTTAGAGAGAACTAGTTGTATGCTAAGCTCTCTAAATGTGAATTTTGGTTGGAAAATGTCCAGTTTCTTGGACATGTGGTGTCTGAAGAAGGTGTTTCAGTGGATCCTTCTAAGGTTGAGGTTGTTATGGCATGGCCTAGACCTACATCGGTTACTGAAATCCGGAGTTTCCTTGGACTTGCCGGTTATTATTGAAGGTTCATCAAAGGTTTTTCTCATCTTGCAAAACCTTTGACAAACTTAACAAGGAAGAACCAACCTTTTGTGTGGACGGTTGAGTGTGAGAGGTGTTTTGAAGAGTTAAAAATAAGGCTAACTTCTGTACCTTCTTGGCATTGCCTGATTTACAAGAAGACTTTGTGGTGTACTGTGATGCTTCCAAGCATGGACTTGGATGTGTTTTGATGCAGAAGGAACGTGTTATAGCCTATGCTTCATGCCAATTGCGACCTCATGAAGTTAACTACCCGACTCACGATTTGGAGTTGGCGGTGGTTGTGTTCGCCTTGAAGATTTGGCGTCATTATCTCTATGGTTTGAGGTTCGTGGTCTTTAGTGATCACAAAAGTTTAAAATATCTCTTTGATTAAAAGGAATTGAATATGCACCAAAGGGGATGGATGGAATTTCTGAAGGACTATGATTTTGAATTGAGGTATCATCCAGGAAAGGCTAATGTAGTTGCCGATGCCCTTAGTCGGAAGTCCTTGCATGTGTCAGCCATGATGGTCAAAGAATTCGAATTGATTGAGGAATTTTGAAATTAGAATGTTGGGACCGAAATTCAATCTTCCACGAGGCTATGTTTTGCTACGTTAAAGACATGCAATGAGTTCTTAGAGCTTGTAAAGGAGAAACAAGGAGATGATGATTACTTATAGGAGATGAGGAGATCTCAAAGTGATGGGAAAAATCTATTCCTTGTTGAGGGTGGTGATGGCTTATGGTGTGTAAAAGGTCGGGTGTACATGCCTTCATTTGGAGATTTGAGATATACGGTGCTTGAGGAGGCACACAAAAGCATTCTTAGTATTCACCCTGGTGCGACCAAGATGTACCAAGATGTACCAAGATGTAAAGAAGAACTTTTGGTGGCCCGGAATAAAACATGATATTGCCAACTTTGTAGCTTCATGCCTTATTTGTCAGAAGGCAAAGGTAGAGCATCAGAGACCTTCGAGTACTCTGAGACCACTTGATATCCCCGTTTGGAAGTGGGATGCAATTGCTATAGACTTTATGTCCGGCTTGCTAAGGACGAGGTCCAGATGTGATGGAATCTGGGTGATTGTCGATTGCTTAACAAAGAGCGCACATTTTCTACCCATTAGTATGAAGAGTTCCTTGCAGGATTTGGCATAGTTATACATCAAAGAAATTTTTGTGAGGTTGCATGGTGTGCCATCAAGTATTGTTTCTGATAGAGACCCCCGATTTACTTCCCGATTTTGGGGAGCTTACATAAAGCGATGGGCTCAAAATTGAAGCTAAGCTCGACGTATCATCCTCAAACTGACGGACAATCTGAGAGGACTATTCAGAGTCTTGAGGACTTATTCCGTGCTTCTGTTTTGGAGCACGGTGGTTCATGGGAGAGATATTTGCCCCTGATTGAGTTCACCTATAACAACAACTTTCACTCTAGTATTGGCATGGCGCCATATGACGTGTTATATAGAAGAAAGTGTCGAACCCCTTTATGTTGGCTTGAAGTTGGTGAGAACTTGGCCTTAGGGCCTGAGATTATTGAGGAAACCACTAAACAGATTAAGATGATCCAAGAGAAGATGAAAATCGCTCAAGACCGACAGAAGAGCTATTATGACAAGAGGAGGAAGCCACTTGAATTTTAAGTCGGTGATCATGTGTTCTTACGAGTCTCGCATGATAAGGGTATTCGGAGAGCTTTGAAGAGCAGAAAATTAAGCCCTAAATTCATCGGACCTTATGAGATCTTGGAGCGAATTAGAGATGTTGCTTATCGGATTGCGCTCCCTCCACATCTTGTAAACCTGCATAATATGTTCCATGTGTCGTAGTTGAGGAAGTATATTCACGATCCCTTGCACGTGATCTCTATTAATGATGTCGATGTGCGGGATGACTTGTCCGTTCCTCTCGTTTCGGTTCGTATCGTCGAGTATTCCGTGAAGAGGTTGCGGAATAAAATGGTACCTTTGGTGAAAGTAGCGTGGAAGCATGGAAACATGGAGACACTCACATGGGAACGCGAGGATGATATCCGTGAACGGTACCCTCACGTATTCGAATCCGGTATGTCAAATTTCGAGGACGAAATTTCTTTTAGCTGGGGTGGATTGTAACATCCCAAATTTTAAAATAGAGAATTAATTAAAGAAATAAATATTGAATAATTAAGTACAAATTATTAAAGTCCCAAAATATTAGAAGTAATTAAATTAAGATTTTCGGGGATTATTAGTAATTTATTGGAACCGAATAATCAGAAAACTGACCCGGTTAAAATATAAGTGTCGGACCAAGTATCTCTGATTGAGATGCCGTTGGTCAGGGCTGTAGATAATATCATTGGGAATCCGAATGTGTATTCGAAATAATTTTTAGAATAAGTATTAAGCCCAAACAGAGATCCTGTTTGTGATAAAACGGTAAAATTTAAATGAATGAGGTTAAAATTAAAACAAAACCTCTCCATTTCACCCTTGTTTTCTCGTGACCTTCTCTCCCTGGGCAAAGTCACATTTCACTTTTCTTCCCTTCTAAACTACCTCATTATCTTCATCTTCTTCCTCTCTAAAAATCTAGACTAAGTGGTGCCCCTTTTCTCTCCTCAAATTCGTTCACCATTGGAGCAAGAAGAAGATCATAGTGGCTTGAAGTTTCTGCTCTTCTTCCTTCATTTTCATGCTCAACCCTCTTCCATGGTACCCACTCTCATTTCTTGGTAGAGGTAAGTTCCTCATCATTTTATTATGCTTGGACCCTAGGATATGGGTTGTGGAGTTTTGGGAAAGCATTTAATGTATGTGGGTATTGAATAGAAGCTTTAAATGAGAAAAACCTAAGGTGGGGTGAAATAAATGTGGACATTTATGAGTAATAAATGGGGTACACGAAAATGGCATGAGAGGATGATGAATAATGATGTACATTTATGATGTTTGTTGGATTTTTCATAAAACCCTAACCTATAAATTTGGGGGAAAAGTGTAATGTGAATGGGGTTGGCATTTATTGAGGGAAGAGGTGTTATTAATGATGAGGCATTACCATAAATGATGATTGGTGATGGTGGTTAGAAGCCATAAATGAAAAACCCACTTGAGGAGTTCGGTGTGAAAATGGCACATGTGGGCAACTTGACTACTGAAGTTGTAGCTTTTGATAATAATGGATTTTGATTAAAGGGAAGGAATTCCTGAAGCCTAATTAGGCAAATGAATGAAGCTTGTAAATGAATTACCATATGATGAAGAGTCATGATATGTAAAAGTATATATTAAGAATGATGCTTGAATGGATGATTAATGTGGTCCTATAATTGATTAATGTAGGATTTGACAATACTTGTGAGGCGGGATCATCAAACCCAGAGGTCTACTTCTCTTGAGGTTGGAGAGGGGTGTATTTTCTAAATGTATGATACCTTGTATGTTGATAATGTATGTATTGATGCCAAGTTGCATGTTTTCCTTGAATGGATGTAGTGTCTTAGGTATGGCTTGATGAATATTTGAAATCCTTGACTAGGATTACTTTTGAGCATTATGAATGATATGTTTTGGAAGAATGATATGTATGATGAATTACGTGTTACTAACATTGTGATTGAGTATGAGCTATACCCTAGATGAGAGGGTGAGAAAATCCTTATGAGATTGAGGTATGCATAAGCATTAATGCATATATATAGCATGGCATGCATAAGCACATTTGTAATATGAATAACTTTGCGAGGTTCCACGAAGGGAGTACCCGACGTGATGATGTTGAAATATTATGATATGAATAACCTTGTGGGGTTCCACGAAGGGAGTACCCGACGTGATGATTTTATGATAATTGATGAATGAATAACCTTGCGGGGTTCCATAAAGGCAGTACCTGACGTGATAACGATATGAAATTGTAATGAATGACCTTGCGGGGTCCCATGAAGGGAGTACTCCTTGCGAGGTGGGAAACCGATGTGATGATAATTAATGTTAGTGGTGTTGATCACTATTGGAATGAAATCAGATCCGTGCATATGCATCTTTAAACACCAGCATGTGCATTAGCCATAGAAGCATGGCATTGAGTGATACCCCAATGAGGAAGTTATGTAAAGTGTATGTGCAACCCTATTGATCACTAACAATATTTGTGTCTATTGGTTTGGTGTGACTCAAAAAAATTTTATGGATATGAGTGTTCTATGCATTGGATGATTGAATGATTTTAGTGTCACTAGAACTCCTTTTAGGGAGAAGATGTTAACTTGCATTCACATGTATATTATCACTAATTGTTAGATCTTTCATCATTGAGAAAATATACTCATTCTCTACGTGGTCCATCCTTTTAGCTCTTGTGTTGTAGGGCTTGCCCATGGAGCTCATGTGTGGAGGAATGGTGTGAAGGAAGTCTTTTTGGGTAAAGAATGCCTTGGCCGGCAAACGTTTTGATTTTTATGGCTTTTATGTGGACTTTGGTAATTCATATAGATATAATGAATATTTTGTATAGCCAGGAATTGATGTGGATAACTTGTATGGATGATGAATAGATAGTGATGATTTTAGAGGTCATGTTAGAAAATGAGACTTTTCGGGTGTATGGCTCATTTTCGTTCGTGACCATACTTTTGTATGAACGATGAATATGGTTTTATTGATTTTTAATTTGATAAATGAATGAATGGTTTTATGAGGGTCTAAATTTTGTAAAGTGGGCAAGTTGATAGACCTAGTTAGGATATAATTTATGAAATTGAATTGAGACCATAGAGTATGATCCATTGGGATATGTTTCAAATACTTAAAATGATGTATGATGTAGTGAGAATTGAGGAATGAATTGATACCTATCAATATTTTGTGTTTCATAGAGTATACATCATGATAAGCTTGATTGTGATGTGATCTAAAGAATTGAAATGGGATTTGTGGAATATAACGTTTGGAATAAGTTCTAAATACTTAATATGACGTAGGTGATGCATTGAACTTGTTTAATTTTGCTTTGAAGGGATTTTCATATGTTGAGTTGTTAAATTCCCATGTTTTTGCGTTTTTACTGGTATTCTCGCTCAAGCGAGATTGATTCTCGCTCAAGCGAGAATCCCCTGTGTTGGTGTATGGCCACTGGCCAAATCTCGCTCAGGCGAGAGCGGGTCTCGCTCAAGCAAGACTGCCCATGCATCAGTTGTTGGCCACTGGAGGAAATTCGCCCGAGCGAGTAGGGCGTCGCCCGAGCGAGATCGAGGAACTTAGCTACTGAGCCATTTTCGCTTGAGCGAAAGGCCTTTGGATGTGGCATCCGCTCAAGCGAGTGAGCGTATGTTGGATTCTGGACAATTTTCGCCCACGCTCGCTTGCCTCGCCCAAGCAAATCCTGAGGATCTCGCTCAAGCGGGATGGGGCTCGCTCAAGCGGGTGGGGCTCGCTCAAGCGAGACGGCCCCTGATCCTTCTCTTCTTCTTTTCGCTCAGCATGTGTTGTGGCTCGCCCAAGCGCCCCACTCGGTCTCGCTCAAGCGAGTGTGACTCTCGCTTGAGCGAGTTGTGCTCTGATTCCCAAATTGCATTGTCTTGGTTATTCTCATTTTCCTTTGCACCAAATCTTCTACTTGTAACATCTTGTAAATGCTTTGAGCATATTATGAGGTCATTAAACCTCATGATGTTTAACTACCTTGAATCCAATCATATAGCATTAATTTAACTAACTATTTTCACTGTTTTTAATTAAGAATTTCTCATTGATTATTTGTTAACCTACCTTCTAATATCTCCATATATGAGATAGGTCTTTCTTAGATCCAAGGTGTCGAATTAAGCTTTACCAGTTGACGTCTTCATTAATTAATGGTGTTAAAATCACAAAAAAAATTTATCCCCATTTTCGGGGTGTTTCACCAAATAACAAGGTCATTCTTATTTGTAAACTTGTGGTTTACTATCGCATTTGTTTCAATTGTACTAATATATGTATAGTACAAACCGAAGGAAAATAAAGGCAATTTTTCCAATATACATTTCTTATCAGAAATTAACTTTGTGACGTAAAGATATTCATCATTTCCTTCATTTGTGGTCTCAATATGGTATCCATTTCTGGATATCCTTAAAACTCAATAAATTTCTTTGAGACTTCGTAGAATATAATGCACTTTCAATGTGCAATTTTGTTTCTCTAGGTAACAAAATGCTGGCTCTGTCGTAGGCTTCAATTATATTTATATTGGCAGATATAGTATTAATATTGGCTTCTTGTTTTACTATATGGTAAAAATATTTCTCACTCTTGAGAATAGTATGAGTTTTTACACTGTCTGCAAGACATATATCTTCATCATTCACATAAGCATTCATTCTTTATTAAATAAAAAAATCATGAGTAAAAAATATAATTAACAACAATAAATATTTAACATAAAATTTTATTGAT
Source organism: Clitoria ternatea (assembly GCA_037962975.1). NCBI lineage: Eukaryota > Viridiplantae > Streptophyta > Magnoliopsida > Fabales > Fabaceae > Clitoria > Clitoria ternatea. The sequence goes on from CM075671.1 coordinate 170,582,287, forward strand.
AAAGACTGAATTCATAACAAAACAAATTACATGAAACATTAAATAATTTATTTAGAGGCACTCCCCTCTCCAACCGGGTGGTCAATGTCTTCTTCAGGAAAAATAAGAAAATCATCAACATCAAAGGGAGTATAAACATCATCCATACCAACAAAATTTGTTTCTATTGTTTTCCCTTTATTCTTAAGGGATTTTTGGTATAGATCAATAAGATGTTTTGGTGTGCGACAAACCCGAGACCAATGATCTTGGCTACCACAACGATAGCAAATATTTTTAGTTTGTTCGTTATTTTGAACATCTTTTCCTTTCTCCATACGTTCTTTATTCTTCCATACAAATGATTTGTTATCATTTCAACCACGACCATGACCATAACCATATCCACGACTACGACCAATACCATGTCCCCGAGCATTACCTCGTCCACGACCACGACCATGAGTATAATGATCATGTGTCGCTACATTCACTTTTGGGTGGAGTAGTTCCAATTGGATGAGACTGATGATTTTGCATGAGTAATTCATTATTTTATTCAGCCATAAGGAGACAAGTAATCAATTCAGAATATTTTGTAAAACCCTTTTGACGATATTGCTGCTGTAGGAGCATATTGGATGCATGAAAAGTGGATAATGTTTTTTCTAACATGTCACTTTCAGTGACCTTTTCACCACATAACTTCAATCTTGAAGTAATTCTGAATAGCGTAGAATTATATTCATTTACAGACTTAAAATCTTGAAACCGCAAATGCATCCATTCATAACGGGCTTTTGGAAGAATTATATCCTTTTGATGGTCGTATCTCTCTTTTAAATTATTCAACAGAACAAGAGGGCTTTTAACTGTTAAGTATTCATTTTTTAACCCTTCATGGATATGGTGACGTAAAAATATCATGGCTTTAGCTTTATTTTGACTAAATGCATTATTTATATTTTTAATTGTGTCATTTTTAATTGTGTCTCCAAGACCTTTTGCATCTAAAGGGATCTCAGCATCTAGTGTCCATGATAGGTAATTTTTTCTAGTGATGTCAAGAGCCGCGAATTCAAGGTTAGTAGTATTCGACATAGTTATTTCTATGCAAGAAATTACAAATAATAAGTTAGATAATACTTCAACAAATATATTAACTATAATTATCATTATAATGATGGTAATAACAACAGTTATAACAAGTCAATAATGATTTTAAATATTTATATATATATTTTATTTTATTTATTACCACTTTTATATATAATAAAATATATTATATTAAACACCGATTTTGAGTCTTTTAAAAAAATAAATTATATATTTAGTGAAATAAAATCAATATGGATACAAATGGAATTAGGAGGTGTAGTGCGATGGAAAATAGCATCAGCTAAAGGTTAACATCTAACATCATGCACATACAAGTATGCAATAATAAAAATGGATCAATTTAGATTAATCAAGTGGAACAAATAAAGTAACAAGTAATGAATTATTGAATGTGTAGCAGCATATAAAATAAAATAAAAGTTATAATGGAAAAACAATCAGAAGTGGCAACGCAGTAATGGAATGGATCAGACAATGGAATAATAAAATAATAATAAAGACGCACTACAGGATATGTATATGTAGCAGCATATAAAATAAAATAATCACAGGCAAATATTAGGTGAATTGCTATAATGAGACCACACAGTGCAGTGCTATATTAGGTGAATTGGTAATCAAATAGAAATCAACTAGCAAATTAATAAAATGATATATTAAATGCATAAAGCTAAAACATAAAGTATAATAACTATTAATAAATATTTTAAGAATTCTTAAGAATTCTAAATAAGGATATTTATAAATAAGTTCTTCAGGAATCTTTTTTTTATGATATAGATATAATCTTATACATCTTTTCATCGGGAACTTTTATAATATATATGTAGTAAAAGATACAAAAATTAAAATAAAATCATGAAGGGAGAAATAAAATAAAATAATCATGTGTTACCTCTTGAAGCCTTAATTAGATATCAGTTAGTCAGAGTCTGGTGCTGTTAAAGTGTTATAAAACAAGCCTATATTTACTTAGTACAAAACTTAGTTTGTAAATTAAGTAGTGGTTGCTGATGGTATAGATGAAGTGAAAATTGGAAATGAAAGAAAGGCAGGCAAAATAGGTGCAGTAAGATTGATTATAAATTAGATTGATTTACGTTGTATTAAATCTATTTATTAACGTTAAATCGGTTTATGATCATCCAGAACACGTTAGGACGGATTGTAAGTTGGAAACTTTGTACTAGATTATAATTATAATTTCCCTATAAGTTTGGACCTTGTATAATTCTTCTGAAAAACCTCGAGGATAAATGACAATGGTGAAGTACACATGCAGGTATGAATGAGAATGGGTTTTATTCAAATACTTGAAGGAAGGGGTCATTTGAATCATCAGATTGTGGAGAAAAAAACAGAACAGGTAAGAGAAAATGCGTGGCGTGAAAAAATTGTTGTTGCAGTCGCCATGTTCCTGCTCCCGAAACATGTGCAGCGTTACATCCTTAAAGCTGAATTTCATGATCAACGCTCACATTAACGACAACAACATAAATCATGCTCGCAAACTGTTCGACGAAAGCCCCACGTCCCGCAACCTCGTTTCGTGGAACATGATGATGACAGCCTATGTCCAACGCCATCAAATCCAACATGCCCACGGCCTGTTCGACCAAATGCCCCTTAAAGATGCAGTTTCCTGGAACATCATGCTATCTGGTTTTCACAGAACAGAAAATACCGATGGGTTGTTCCAATGTTTCTTGCAAATGGGAAGAGCTGGTGTGGCCCCCAATGACTACAGCATCTCCACGTTGCTCAGAGCACTTCTACGTACTGAGTTGGATGTTTTGGTCCACCAGGTTCATGCTCTGGCACTGCATTTGGCACTTAACTTGAATATGTTTGTTGGGTCTTCATTGATCAGGGCTTATGCAAGTTTAAGAGAGGAGGAGGCTTTTAAGCGAGTGTTTGATGATATGTTGGTGAAAGATGTTACATCTTGGAATGCTTTGGTTTCTGGTTATATGGAAGTGGGAAGTATGGTTGATGCTCAAGCAACCTTTGATATGATGCCACAGATAAACGTGATTTCATGGACTACTTTGGTTAATGGGTATATTAGGAACAAGAGGATTAACAAAGCGAGGTCTGTTTTTAACAAAATGAGTGAGAGGAATGTGGTGTCTTGGACTGCAATGATAAGTGGGTATGTGCAAAATAAGAGATTTATGGATGCATTGAAGCTTTTTCTTCTGATGCTTGAGTCCGGAACTCGTCCAAATCATTTCACGTTTTCAAGTGTGTTGGATGCCTGTGCTGGTTGTTCCTCTCTATTGATGGGAATGCAGGTGCACCCGTGTGTTGTCAAGTCTGGCATACCAGAAGATGTCATCTGGTTGACCTCGCTTGTGGATATGTATGCAAAATGTGGGGATATGGATGCAGCATTTTGTGTTTTTGAGTCCATTTTGAATAAGAATTTGGTGTCGTGGAACTCAATAATTGGTGGTTTTGCCACACACGGGCTAGCATCACGAGCACTAGAGGAGTTTGATAAGATGGTGAAAGCTGGTTTTACACCTGATAAAGTTACATTTGTGAATGTGTTGTCAGCATGTGTACATGCTGGGCTTGTGGAAGAGGGTGAAAAGCACTTCGCTGCTATGCTGACCAAGTATGGAATCCAAGCAGAGATGGCACACTATACTTGCATGGTGGACCTCTATGGAAAAGCAGGGCAATTTGATGAAGCAGAAAAGTTGATTAAGAATATGCCATTTGAGCCTGATGTGGTGTTGTGGGGTGCATTTATTGCAGCCTGTGGCCTGCATTCAAATTTAGAACTTGGAGAGTATGCTGCAGAGAGGATCCGCAAACTGGAGAGGAATCACCCTGTTTCTTACTCAATACTTTCAAAGATCCAAGGTGAGAAAGGAACATGGGGCAGTGTAAATGAATTGAGGGACATGATGAAGGAGAGAAAAATCAAAAAGCAAAAGGCAATTAGCTGGGTTGAGTAAGCTCTTTGCAATTTGTGAGAAAATATGTTGCCAAGAAGAGAGAGGTCCTCACTCTCCATTCTTTTGTGGCTCTTTCTACTCCAATGAATTCCTAGGATGTTAGAGCCCAACTAATATGGGAGTGTTTATTATGAACATCCTAAAGCTCAAGCCAGTGGTGAGGGAACATGCCATATGTACTATTCATAGCTTATGAAAGTGTTGGGTGCCAATGAAAGCATTGGGTGGCGCCAATCAAATGGGTTTATGAAACCCACATATGATCACTCATTCAACTCATGGACTCGGCCAGGGTCAAACAAGAGTTGAGGCACTCACGCTGTGATAGTTCCAATGGAGGCGAGTGTACTTTCTTCTGAGTTTGGGATTGAGTGTAATGTCTGGATAGTTGAGAGGTGGTATTTGTAATTTGCCCCATCATAACCTCTTCCATTCATGGGAACACATCAGGGGCAGAGTTAAACATCATATGCTTTTCAAAATTAAAGCAATCACCCTTTCATTGTATAGTACTTAAAAAATGTATTCCTGTTCAACTCACTTATAAACTCATTAGTTTATTTCAGCTAGTACTCTACCAATTTGAAATTCTAATTCTGAGACTAAAAAAAGATGAATCCTTGTGTTTGTTTCTGTTGTTGATGCTGAAAATGAGTTATGTCATTTATAATGCAGAAGTTTATATGCTGTGTGTAACATGCACTGTTTTCCCCATTTCTCAAGCAAGAGAAGGAGAAGAAAAGCACAGTTGTGAGAGGCAAGGGGTTCAAGAGATCATTTTTACCCTTGATTTTTAATGTCAAATCCCGTGTGTTTAACAGACTGCTTAACAAATATGTTATAAGTCCATTTTGGATGGTAAGATTCTCCCTACCAAGCTTTAGCTTCCAATTACCGTTTCTCAAATTTTAATCTTATTATTCATTATGTTTTAAAATATTTGATCCAATATAAAAGAATTATTTCAATGTAAAAGAAATTTCACGCTGCAAATCGATATAAAATTTTTTGTTGAAATAGAATTTCAGGAATATCATGTTTGAAGGGAAAGCTTGTGATTTGACAAAATTAAACTTTGAGAATGTGTCACTCATGATTGTGGCAGATCTAATTATTTACAAGGAAATTGATTTGTCCTATATCTTTTACCATCCTTTCTTATCAGCTGTTATGTGGTGCCTTAATTTTGAATATATGCACATGATTGTTGATGGTGGGGAAATCAGAGATGATAAGTAGCAATGTAGCATCATCAAACTTCCTCACTGGTTGTTAGTCCAGCAATTTCTTTTAGTGGCTTCCACATAAACTTTCTCCTGATCATTGACATAAACATGAGAATGATATCATACAACTGTTAAGTGAGGCAACAAAAAGGTGGAAATGTAAAATTAGGCAAATTTAAATCTATAACAAAATAGAATAAAATCTATAGAATCTAAATAGAATAGAACATATAGAATCAAAATTTGGCAAATCCAAATCTATGACAATTTCTAGAAGCAAGCAACAAAATAGAATAGAACCTACAGAATCTAAATCTATAACAAACTTATAGCAATGTTAACAAGATCAGAAAATTTTACAGAAGCGGGCTCCTACCAGTTTCCACATTCTGCAATGACCCTCACATTAGGCCTGAGTGTAGGCAGCAGAGCAAGGAACTGCAGTTCTGCCTTAGAGAGAACCTGTGGAAGCCAAATCAATATTTAATACACCTGTACATTTAATTATGGGAGAGCCTAACATGCTTCTTTTCTGTTTAAGTATGAGTAAATAGTTAATTATGAAATTTGCATTATCAACCAATTTTGTCATTGACATTACTAAAAGAACAACTTTAATCCCGACTTTAACAAATATTAACCAATTCATTTTGGTCCAACATTTCCAAATTAATCAATTCAGTCCTTGAATTTGATAAACACCGATCAACTTGTTCCCTCATGGACTAAATTTACTTATGCACACCATAGTTAAGAACTAAATTGATTGAATGTTGATAGAATCAAGGATCAAATTCATAATGTCAAGGACCAAATTGTTTTATAGTTGCCAAGAACAACCAAACTGCCTAATAATACTAATTTATACGGAGTAAATTGATTTGTTTGAGTACATATGCAATAGAATCAATGTCATAACATACTCAAACACATAATTTACTCTTCATAATCCATTAAAGTGTTTGTATTTTTTGTGCACGTGATGAATATGGGCTTAGAAACCCTTTATACCTGATTAATTTTTTTATGATACAAATTTTAATTGAATATGTCATAATCCACACCTTGGCTTCAATTATCCAGACTACCAGTCCTTTCGCATTTGGGGGCAATGCTTCTAATCTGAAATCAACTTCTGGTGGGTAATACCACCTTGCTATTGGCTGCTTGCCAACGTGAGGCTGAGATTCATTACAAAATTGTAAATTTTTAGTAACCAACAAGCACCAAGAAAAACCAAAAAAACAAGACCAACCACAAGAGTCTTCTAAGCAAAGAAAAACTCACAGGGCAAACAGGGTGAATTTTGGTGAGAGTGGTTTCAGGGTCACCAAGGCCACGAGCTGAAAGGTCAAGGAAATAGTATCCTTGGCGTTTGAGACGTGACAAGTAGCGACCTTCATAGCCTCCTTCATGAGGGGTATATATTGCAAGTGCTTTGTGCTCTTCAACATCTGAAAGCCAACGTCCAATATCAAACCTCACCAAGTCACCCCCTATAAAGTCTCCTAGTCCAATACACCTTATCACCCCTACCCTTTTGCTTGTGTTGGTGCCACCATCTCTTACTCTCCAACCCTTCATCAACTTCACAGTGTTATGCTCTTTAACTATGAAGTTGCTCCTCATTGCACGTCGCTGCTTCTTTGTAACATTCAAGCATGTTGGCCATGCATAACTCAAGCTAGCAGAGGATGACATTTTTCTCTGATTATTTTGTGTTTCAAAAATGTGAGAGTTTATTGGAGAATGAGGTTCGTGATGTTTTGTTTTCTTCTTTTTATCAAATAAGTTATTGGAAGATAGAAAATGTTTGTTGGTGCTTGAAGTTGTTGGCAAATTAAACAAAGGATGAATGCTGTGAGTTGTATGGTGGAGAAATGAGATAAAGTGATTTGTCTTTACTTATAACCTATTTTGAGATGATACCATGTGGTGTGTATATTGACTATTTCTTTTTTCTCTAAAATAAAATTGAAAGCACGCTCTTGATTGTTGGTAGCGGCACTGCCACCATTTCTCATCAAAAGGTTTCCTGACGATTAGAGATTAAGTGATTTATCAAAAAGTAAATAATATGTGAATAGTAGAGTGAATCTTGCAAATTTTAACGGAAATATAGAAATACTAAACGAAGCGAATTAGAATTTAAAAGTTGAAGAATTAAATGTACGAAGTATAACTATATACGACTTGAATAGAAACCGTGTTCCAATCCCCCAAATAATTTCAGAGAATTACCAAGTAGTAAATCTCACATTCACTAAGATTATTTAGGAATTGTTAAATTTTCACATTTTCGGCAATTCATCCTCTCTCTCTCTCTCTCTCTCTCTCTAAATATCAAATTGTGAGAAAAATTATTGCGAGCAGCATTTATCTTTTTTTTTGGTCAACTATGTATTATTTATCTAATATATTTATTATTACATTTTTTTTAACATGACTATGTGTTGGGTGTCATTGTTTTTCTCATCGGTTGGATGCATGATACTCAGTATCATACAAATCGTAGATACATAATCGTGATTCGATACAAAACAACATCGGCTCAATATGACTTGCATAGGGTATCATTTTGTGTATAGCTTGAATCGCAAAGTTGAATCACTAATCAACCTTTGATTCGCATGATTTGAAAACATAGAAAGGGGGCTGTGAAGCAGGTCGAACCTATGTAATCCAAAACTTTTAAAAATATAGTTTTTAGGGTTTTTTTCTTCGCTTTTTTTTTACAACTGGGAGGGAAAGTTTTGAAAATGCTTCCCTCTTCTAACTCACATGATTTTTTTTATCTAAAGCAACTTTCTAATAACTCACCAAGGAATCTCATTCTTTTTATCCATCTCCACTATTTCTCTGCATCATGTCCCACTTTGCCTTGGCCCTCTCATCCTTTTTGGCAATTTTCTAGTAATTTCATTGGGCCCTTTCAAGCTTTCCTCCTTCTTGTGTTTCCCATGGGTTTACGTCTCTTTTTCTCTATTTTTTTCTTGTTTTTTATTGATTTGTAGGTAATGGCTAATCAAACAAAGAAGAAAACAAGAGATGGATATAACATCGAACCATTGTGAAGTTGTTCCGCCATAGGGGCTTATGGTCAAGTGAATGTATTTCTCATATACTTGTTGGGGTGGTGTTGCAAGGATAAAGTGTCAACTTCCTAGAACAAGAGGGGATGTCACTGCTTGTGCCTTAGTTCCTGGTGATGTTAGAGAGATATTTTTGAAGTTGTAGGAAGACAAAGAAAAGGATAAGGAAGTAACTACACGAGAATTGGACAAAGAAGTGAATATCCAAGGTCATGAACAAAGAATAAGGATTTCAACAAAGGATTTTAACATCTATGAAGAAAAAGACAATGAGTGAGATGTTAAAAGATAATGAGTTGGTGAACTAAGATATTTGCAAGTGCATCTATAGTAATGCTTTTCCATTTAATTTGGTTGGGTGTTCCGTATTTGTTTATATACTTAAATATGGAAAGGGATTAAAGCCTCCAACTTATCATGAAGTTTAGGTGTATTTGAAAAGGGTTGTTGAAAACATTTTAAACAATTAGAGAAAGATAAGTCTGAAAGGGGAAAATGAGGTTTCACATTAACGTGTGATGGGTGGACAGATGGAAAAGAAAGATCACCAACCAATTTTTTGGTTAACAGTCCAAATGGAACCATTTTCTACTAGTGATGTTCATAAAGGATTCAAATCAAATGTTTCAATGGCTGGATTTTACAATAGAAGAAATTACGGAGGAAAATATAGTACAAGTGGAAACAAATGATGCCTTTAATTTAGTGGCAACTATAGGAAGATCTATAGAAGAAGAGAACCAAATTCTTTTGGTCCCCTTGTGCAACTCATTGTCTTGATTTAGTTCTTGAAGACATTGACATGGTTTCTATTTTTTACCGTACCATTAACAATGCCATGAAAGTTACAACTTACATTTATAGGCACACTTAGTTCCTAAGTCAATATATAAAGCATTCTAAAGGAAGGGAATTAGCTAAAATTGTAGTTACAAGATTTGTAATTGCCTTTCTTACGTTACAATGTAAAATGAAACAAAAAAAAATGTTCTTCATTCCATGCCTACTTCAGAGAAATAGGCTACGAGTAGCCATGCTAATAAAAATAAGAGGAAGAAAGTAATGAACATTGTTCTAAGTGATCCTAAGTCTTGACAATCTATTCTATATGTCTTGCAATGGGTTACTCCACTTATGAAGGTGTTAAGGCTTGTAGGCTGATAAACATCTAAAATATGTGAATTTAAGGTGCATTTAGGATAAATTTAGCAAGAATTTGTTATATTTGAATGAGGTTAAAAATTATAATTCTAGATAAATTTGCTATGTTTGATGTATATAAGGTTTTTAATCCCAAAATTTTGTGTTAATATAGGTGAAAAAGGATGAAAAAGAGAAGAATGAGGAAGATGAAGTAAATACCTTTGAGAAAAAATGAAAAAAATTACACGTTCAGAGTAACTCGCTTAAGCAAGCTCAAGATTCACTTGAGCGACCGTGCTTTTGGGTTGGAAGATGTAATCAGTGTTATACTCGCTTGAGCGAGTTCACCTTAGCCTAAGCGAAAAATAGGTAGTGAGTAATTTGAAGAATTTGCTTGAGCGAGCCTCTACCTCGCTCAATCAAAAATCATCCAGAGGTAACCCTATTGGAATTCGCTTAAGCGAGACTCTTTCAGCTCAAGCGAAAATGAGGCAAAGAAGCAAAAGAAACAGGGAGGCTAACCCACTTAAGCGAGGTAGGCTCGCTTAAGCAAGTTTATGAGGGTAATTCAGCAATGTAAGAGGTTCTTTCAAAGTGAAGAAAGCCTACTCGCTTAAGCGAATTTAAGCTTGCCTAAGCGAGTTAGGCTGTATAAAAGGGAAACTTGGAAAATTTTATGGGGATCAATTGGAAACTCACAGCTGAAGACCTAGCTTCTTTGTGAATCATTAGAGAGATCTTTTTTTCATCTTCTCTTCATCTTCGATGTTTGTAATGGCTACCATGTGTGGCTAAGCTTGTCTTTTAGGATTGGATGTAATCGATTCGAACTCAACGTACTCCTGTTATATATTCGTATGTTTGGTAATGAAATTTAATAATTTTGGTATTCCATTCTATTTTTAATGCTTGATTCTATCTGATCAATAGTTTCTCGATCCTAGTTTTCTTTTGTTATTGGAAAATGACTTTTGAAAATTGACTTGGATAGAACACTCGTTGTGTTAGCTATTAGGAATAATATCAAACATAACGAACGTCAAAACAATCGCTCTTAATATTGGAGTATTGGCAAAGTGATTAAGGAATCAACGGTTTGAAAATATTCTTATGGATTTCATAGTTGAGGAATCGATACGAATGATTTTAGATTATGACATAAAAAGCATTACTTCGAATATCACTCTTACGAATATATGCAAGGTGTACAAGGGTGAGATAGATGAAATCCAATCCTAGTTTCTTTATATCTGATTTTCATCATTACTAGTCATTGGTTGTTATTTGTTAAAGTTAAATTTTCTGTACACAAAGTTCCCCTTTCATTAAAAAAATGAATTCAAACAAAATTTCTTGCTTAAATGGTTCAAAATTAGCTTTTGAAATTACACCATCCCTCAGTGGAACGACATCTGTTTTATACCGCAACAGGTGGTGGATAACTTGCCACGGGGACCCTATCATAGGCAGAGACTCAAAACTTGTCATTTTTAAGGAATCCGTAATGGTTAGACAGTAGAATACAAGGATTCCTATAAGGTATTTCACATCACATATTTCAAAGTAATAACAAATAGTTTAAATTCAATTAGTTGATTACCTCTTGATGTGTAGAATCAAGATGTTGAAGCAAAAGTAGCTTTGTCCTTAAAGAGTCTGCATGAGCACTCCCACCAAATTCCACGCATTTGAATGTTAGTTCGTCATAGCACGGTCTTTGTAATAATTACAGAAATTATGTATCACAAGAGTGCGACTAATAAGCATCTCATGCTTTATTTATAAGCTCAGGTATGACCTAATGAGCAATCCTTAGTGAATGGCTCTTTACTCATTTTAAATAAGTTAGGCCCAATAGTTTTAGTTTTAGTCAAACTAAAATAAAAATTATCTTCTAGTGGGCTTTCTCTATACATGTGATCCTATAGCAAAGTTATTTGGTTTATATTAAATATAAATATTTTATATTTAATATAATATAATAAGCGACATCTAGCAATACATCATTATCCAAATATAAATATCAAAATGACCTATAAGTGATAAACTTTATATGTTCATTCCTTTTATCATGATATCTAATTGAGCCCAAGGCATGGTCGTTGTCATCCTTGTATGACTCAATTTATTTTATTTTATATCAGAGTAGACTTTACTTGAATAAATATTTAATACTTATTCTCCCTAGCATGGTCATGCATTTTCTTAGTCTCACTCCATCAAGTGGTTGATAGATATCACTCCTACTACATAGGAAAAATAAATCACATCTACATTACTCACGTCTATTTGCATGATTCTTCACTTTCCAATTACAATTTTTATAATCACCTTGTTACATATGATAATTAATTGTATTAAGACAATAAAATCCTCGTGTAATAATTGTAGTGACTTCAGGTCAAAGAACTATATATACCATTATCACATTTAGAATTGTTTATGACACTCATGTAATGATCCATGCAACATTCTCATGGTGGGTCTGTCTAGTATATCATTACTCTTAAGGTATACCTGTGTGAAGACTTGATATCTTTCATATCTATGACCTGTGAGATCAGATCATCAATACACTTACATATTAGTCTTAACATAATTATATTTCCTTATATTAATACTTGACTAGGGACAATTTAGAAATAGTTCTCATATTGGCCTATTATTCAAAGGACTAATAAAGGCTATTAAACTATTTAACAAAACGCCTTATTCAAATAAGGTGATACGTCCTAAGCATATAGGCTCTTAGTGCATACTTTCAATAATCTCCCAATTTCATTTATAGCTAATCAGACTTACGCCAATGTATTTGGTGCCTTTGTGCTACTGCCGCGTGATAGCCAACAACAAGCGCACGGAGTATCAAAGTAATATAAAAGATTATCGTTGTCCATAGGGATTGTGCCCAAGTACCAGTTTACTATGATTCGATTATCTAGACAAATTGGTTCAATTAAAGGAAGGATTACTTTAAATCAGACTAAAAATAGAAATAAAACTTAATGCCTTTTTGGAATGGAAATCAATTGCTTTCTAAGAATCAATCAAAGGAAAACTCTTGGGAGTTAAGAGGTTCATATGCTAGTATCTAATTTCATGCAATTCACTTCCCCAATTATAAAATTTAGTTTCTAAGGTAGATTTTCCTAATGTAATTAGCAACCTTCTCTCGAAGCCTTACTAATGTACCTAATTTCCAAAGAACCACGTTCGATTTGTAAACTAAGTCCATTACATTTTGTGAAAACCCATTAACCCTCAAAAGATCTCGCATGCTTTCGCAATACCTAAGATCCTAGGTTCAATTTAATGCTTTTAAACAATATACCTACTCTCGTAGCCTACATCATTTGGAATCAACTACGCTCCTCTCGAAGTCTTGTAGAAGCATTAAGCATTCATGAAATTGAATAGAAAACATAAATTTCATAAAAGGGAGAAAATGAAAACTAGTCAATTCAATACATATGCATATAACCCCCTTAATCCCAAGAGAAGAGGATTAGTTCATCATAAAATTAATTAGAAAGCAACAAGCCATAAATTCAATTCCTAACATAGGAGAAAACCCAAATACAAAATAAGGATTCTGAAAATAGAAGAAAAACTTTCACTTTTGTCTTCTAAATCTTCACCCAAAACACTGTGATCCGATGTTCCTTGGTGTTGGTGTAACATCCTGGTTAAATCTAATTACCGATTAAGGTTAATTAAAGAATTAAGATTTATTGATTGAATAATAATAATAATAATAATAATAATAATAATAATAATGCCAGAAAATGATAAGGGTGCCCTTGGTGGTGTAAAATGGGGTTTCGGTCCCCTCCCTCTCTCTTCATTCACACTGATTGTGATTGATGGCTGAGGGGATTAGCATGAAATGATGATGGGACCGAAATTAATGGTGTTGTGACGGCTGATGGAGTGGAAGAGCTATCGCAGAGCAGTGTGATGATGGAAGCTTTAGCTTCACGTTTTATACTCACTCTCTGCCCATTCTTACCTTGTTTATGCTGCAAACACTCTCCATTCTCTCTTGAACTCCCTGGTGACTCTTCTTCTTCTTGCTGTTCTCCATCTTTGTCTTCTTCATTTTCTTCTTCCACTCAACACTGAGTAGAACCAAGTGGGAGAACGAAGTGGAACAGCGTGGTTGAGAGAGAGATATGTGTGGTGTTGAGTGTTTTGGAGGCAGAGATCCTCCTCTGTTCTGCCTAAGCAACGATGGATGCTTGGAAGCATAGAATCCTCCACTGGACTGAGTGTGGGGTAACGTTGTGCCTTGGAGGCTTGGCATGGAGTGTTTTGGTGGTAGATCTGCTCGTGAGGAGGCAGCGTTGGTTCTTCCAAAGCTGAGAGTTGAGTGCTATGTGAATAGCTGGAAGCTGGGTCGTTCTGTTGAGAACGAGTGACTGAAGAATGTTTAGTCGGTGCTGTAAGCTCAGGGAGCTTCTAGGATCTTCATTCCAGGTAAGGGGCTAATTTACATCTCAAATGTATGGTTTATGGACGGGTTCCGGGTGGTTTTGCTTAAATGTGTGGTGTCATGTTTGAAATATGTTGATTGATATGTTGTAGTTGAGTATTGGTGCATGAAACACCCGGATTTGTGATCATTGTGGTCTGTGATATTGTCATGATTCTGTCCCTGAGATGTATGATGATAAATATGAAATGCTGAGTGAATGCATGGAAATGTTGGCTTTTAATGAGTATGCCGAGTGCATGAATTGTACTGATCCCCGTGTGTGATTTTGTGTTTAAATGCATGTGATGCTTGTCATTGAACGTGCGAATGTTGAGTGCATAAGATGGGGGACTGTTGTGTTATTCCCGAGTGGATATTATATGAAATAGCATGTGATGCTTGTTGTAAATGATAATTCTGAGTGGATGGCATTATGATTGCCGAGTGCATGAGATGTGGGTCGGTTATGATTAATTCCCGTTTGGGATTTTATATTAAAAAGCATGTGATTTGCCAAGTGCATGTGATTGCCGAGTGCATGTATTGTGTTATTGCTATGCCGACCCCTGTTTATGAATAATAATGATAAAATGCATTGGATGCATGTTATTGATATTTGAATGCCGAGTGCATATGTGTGGAAAACATATTGAAAGACCTTGGGTTGGACTCAAGGCAATGCCGAGTGCATTGGCGTTGGACGCCTGATGAAAGAACCGTATGCATCTGATTCCCCATTGGAAATGCCGAGTGCATATAGCGTTGGACGCTTAATATTGAATCGGTAATCAGATGAATACGAGTGAAATATAATGAAAGACCTTGGGTTGGACTCAAGGCAATGCCGAGTGCATTGGCGTTGGACGCCTGATGAAAGACCGTATGCATCTGATTCGCCACTGGAAATGCTTAGAGCATATAGCGTTGGACGCTTAATACCGATCGATAATCAGATGAATATGTATTGAAAATATATTGAAAGACCTCGGGTTGGACTCAAGGCAGTGCCTAGTGCACTAAGCGTCTTGGGTTGGACTCAAGGCAAGCCTACCGGGTTGGACTCGGGGCTGCCCGTAACACTTCCGTTGTCGCTTGGAGTGACTGTGTTACATGTGAGGGCAAACAGTTTGGTACCAGTAAAACGGCCGAATCAGCTTGGAGCTGAGAAAAGGCTTGGAGCCTATGTTGCAACAATAAAAATTGATAATAAATAACCGGATCCGGGTGAAATGAATGTGTGCACACTTATGATTGTCATTGAGCTCAATGTAAATTATACGAATATGTGGAATATTATTTGGAATAACATGATTGATATAGTCTTGAATGACTTGAGTGGAATTCGATTGGATGAATGCATGTATACTGATGTTATTGCCGAGTGGAATGTGATGTTGTGGTTGTGATACATGCTGTGGTGAATAATCTGAGTTATATAGCCATGTACGAATTGATTAATCCCGATTGGAATATATGTATGTTGATGCTGTTGCCGAGTGCAAGATGATAATATGGTTATGGTATATGTTGGGTGAATGAAGGGAATTATATAGCCCTGATTGAGTTGAATGAATTTCGATCGGATGTTGTGTGAATATTCATATTGAATGACTGTGTTATTGCTGATTGAGATATGTTATTGTATAGTTGAAGATTTGAGAATAAATCTAAGTCAATAACTGTCATTTAATATGTAAAAGCTCACCCCTATTGTGGCTATATTTTTCAGTATATGCAGGTCGGACTGGGAATGAGGAGATGGCCTCAAGTCCGAGTGATGGGCACTCAGATTGTTGAAGTGTACATACAGTATATATTATAAATAGATATGTTAAGCCTTGGCTGGCTCTCTTGTAATCCGAACGGATTTACTTATATGGGTTGACTATTAGGATTGTGAACAAGTATACATTGTATACGTATATATATATATATATATATATATATATATATTACATTGTTATAAAGTTACCCGAATTGTTCATTATGTGGTGTTGAGAGAATAATGCTAAGTTAATAAATTCCGAGTGGAATATTGATGGGAGAGCCATTACTGAGTGAGGCTATTGTTTGTGTGGCCTTTTTCCAAGTGATGAGGGCTTAAAATGGTTCTGAGTAAGATGTACTCGAGTGGGCTACTTCCGAGGGAAGACTAGTCTATATGTTACCGAGTGAAAATATGAGTAAACCCCGAGTGGGGAAGGGTTTGAATATTCCCGAGTGGGAAATCCCGAATGAACCTCTTCCGAGGGAAGAGTAATTGTGATGATTCTGATTGGGGTGTTTTAGGGTCCTCTTCTGAGTGAACGAGGCTATATATATTCTGAGTGGATAAGCTTTAAATAAGTCTGAGTGATTTAACTTGGTGAATTCCTCCGAGTGATAAGAGGTCAGAGTAGTTCTGATTGGAGTTTGATTTTGGAGACTCCTTCCGAGGAAAAGTAGGTTTAAGTAATCTCCGAGTGAGGAAGATCAAGATATGCCGAGTGTAGAATGGATAATGAACTCCGAGTGAATCAAGGTTGAAATATACCGAGTGATATTGGACTGGGGAAAATAATCCGTGTAGGGGAAAGCTTATGGACTCCGAGTGGAGTAACCGAGGGAATCATTTCCCAAGTGTCGTGTAACGACTTTCCGAGTGAAATACGCCCGTGTGTTTTATAACTGTGATATGGCTAAGTAAGAATTTACCGGGTGAAGTATATTCCGATGGGGACCGTTCCCGAGTGAACTTAGGTCCCGAATCCGAGTGATGAAAATTACCGAGTGAATGGGTTCGCTTCAGCGAATGAAGATTCGCTCCAGCGAGAAATGGGCTCGCTCAAGTGCTGTATTCCACTGGGCTGTTTGACCGAAGCTGAGTCTTGCCCATGTGTGGCTTTCTGACTCGGTCTTCCCTTCTCTGATCGGTTTTTGCTTCCCCTTGCCTTACGTTTGGTTTATTTTTACCCCGACTACTTGGTGAATTTTGGAAAAAATTTCCCTGGTCTCGGTTTTGGGTTTATTAAGTCGGGTTGTTTCAGTTGGTCCTTGAATCTCCTTTGAAATCCCCTGAGAAAGCTCTTAATTTTCTCCCCTAAAAAGTGCCTAAAGTCTCTATCCCTCTTTCCAATGAGTGCCTCATTCCTTTTCCCTCTGAAACTGCTCCACAAAATAAGGGAAATGTAGAGTATGCAAAATCCACTGGCAATGGGAAAAACCCACAGCCAGTGGATCATGACAGGGGTCCAAAAATCTTCAATTCTGGGTTCCAGGAAGCCAGATCCACGGCCAGTGGGAAAAACCCACTGGCAGTGGATTTCCAAATAGCAAGAACCATGACCAGTGGGAATTTCCCACAGCCAGTGGGTTTTTTTCTTTGCGTAAAACTCCATTTTCCAGCAAGGTCCACTGCCAGTGGGAAAAACCCACGACCAGTGGATTTTTCTGTCTTTACTTTTACGCATTTTGGCTCAAGTCAGTGGATGTTGGTGTATGCACTATGAGCTTTTATGCTTTTTCATTTGTATCATTTTTCTACTTATCAATAGAATAAATATTTCAGTTTAAAATTGTTTTAAAACATATTTATCCTTGGAGTAATAGGTCATATAAAAATTATTCCTAAAATGTCCCTAGTTAAGTATTTACATGAGGACATGTAAATACACTAAGACTAGTGTGTGAGTGTACTGATGACCTGATCTCACAGATCATAGATA
The DNA here is from genome assembly GCA_037962975.1 of Clitoria ternatea. Taxonomy (NCBI): domain Eukaryota; kingdom Viridiplantae; phylum Streptophyta; class Magnoliopsida; order Fabales; family Fabaceae; genus Clitoria; species Clitoria ternatea. The sequence continues at coordinate 170,599,990 of CM075671.1, forward strand.
TAGATGATATCGAGTCTTCACACGGGTACACATTAAGAGTAATGATGTACTGGACAGACCCACCATGAGAACGTTGCATGGATCGTTACATGATTGTCATAAACGATTCTCAATGTGATAATGGTATATGTAGTCCTTCGACCTGAAGTCACTACGATTCCTACATGAGGAGTTTATTGTTTTAATACAATTAAACGTCTTCTGTAACAAGAGGACTATAAAGGTTGTGATTAGGCAATGAACAAATTATGCAGAGGGATGTGAGTGATGTAGATGGGATTTGTCTCTCTTATGTGACAGGAGTGATATCCATAAGCCACTTGATGGAGTAAGACTAAGAAAACGCATGGCCATGCTAGAAAGAATAAATATTAGATATTTATTCGGATCCAGTCTACTCCGGTATCAAGTAAAATAAATTGGGCCGTACAAGGATGACGCGACCATGCCTTGGGCCCAATTAGGATATCGTGACAAAAGGAATAAACGTATTAAATAATTATCACTTATAGGTTATGTTGATAATATTCGGACATAATGATGCATTGCTAGATGCCGCTCTTATTTTATATTAATAATAAAATAGTTTATTATTAATATGACCGGGTATTTTACCTATAGGGTCACACACATAGAGTAAGCCCATCAGAAAATGTTGTCTTATTTTAGTTGGACTAAAATAAAGCTATTGGGCCTAACTCATTTGGAATAAGTAAAGAGCCCACTTTTAGAGAGAACAAATTAGGTCAAACCTAAGCCTATAAATAGAGCATAAGATGCTCATAGGCCGTTCACTCAAGTGAGACACAAATTCGCAAAAGTTACAAGAGCTACACGCCGTCAAACTAGCAGTTGGCAAGTGTTGCGATTCTGGTGGGAGTGCTCGTGTGGACTCCTAAAGGACGAGGCTACGACTGCTTCGGAGTTCTTCAAGAGGTAACCTAAAATAATTTCGAAATTGTTTTGTGCTTTGAAACACGAAACCTTGCAAATCCTATGGAATCCTTTTTATTTTTCCGCTGCTCATGCTTAGGGATTTCCTAACAGTGGAATCCACTGGCAATGGGTTTTTCTTAACTTCACTAAAATGCTCCCGGAGTGCTCTTTTTGATGTATCCTTTCTCCATAGTGCATTCCAAGGGTCTGCATGACTTTATTTTTATGCTTTTGAAGTCTTGAATCCTTTACATCCATCCAATGCTTCATCAAATGCCCCTTGTTTCCTTGTTTATGAACCTATAACAAAGTATTTCCTGCAAAACATAGACACTTGAGTAGCATGTGCGGAATAAAAGAAAATCAATAGGATTTAGGGGAAAAACTAACACAATGAAACTAAAAATGATAACACAAGAACCCTAAAACTAATGTAAACTAGACACCTATCAAAATACCCTAAACTAGAACATTGCTTGTCCTCAAGCAATCACTATATCTACAGGATGGTAAACTAAAAATTAATAACCCGTGCAAAATTAAGGAACCCCAAATTAATTCAAATTATTTTCATTACGTTTTTCTTTTAAGATGATTACTTGAAAATGTCAAGCTAAAATCCAAACAATGAACAATCCACACTTCACTAAGATTGAACCAAGGGTACCCTCTTCTTACCTTCCCTCTTAGTGTTTTAAGTTTGTGTATAAAATCGCTCAAATCAACACACCTTAAACACTACCATAGGCTTCGCAATTGATCGTAGACTCCACAATTATCAAGAATACATGTCACAGTCTAAAGGTCTTTTAAAGGTTGTAACATGGCCAAAGATTCAATATGTAGGTATGGAAATCAAGAAAAAGGAAAAACACGAAGGGCTAAACCATTCCTGTGAAAAACAAGTTTCAAAGCAAGACAGAATAAGCATTATCTTTCACATTTAAACACTTTTAGGATCATAATTTAAATTTTTAGTAATTAACTCTTTTTTTCTCATTATCATCCTTCTCTTTTCCTTTCCTTTATTTCTCTTTTTCATTTCATTTTTTAAAACCCAAATCTCCACAATTGTATTATACCCTTTTTATTAACAATAAACTTTTTCTGTAGTTGTTATTCTTTTGCTTCTTCTACAAGAATCATGAAAATTAGGAAGCAAAGAGGCAATTTGAAAAAGAAATATGGAAATTGCATTAGGCTCAAAAGGGGAAACTAATGAGTTGATTTAATAAACAATTTCTGTGGCTAAAGAATAAGGCCTAAAGTGCCTTTTTCATTCTATGACATGCATTCACCAACCGTTTTGAATCGGTCTAAAGCCAAGTTCTAGAATGCCTAACATGTGTGAATCACTCAAAGAAAGGAAATAAGAGTTAAATTTTTAATCATTGCAAAACCCTTTTAGCTCAAAAACCTCACTATGGTGATTAGTCCAGATCCAAGAAAGCATGGATTTATCACGAGTCTTTCGTCTTAACAATTAGGCAATCTTCATCAAGAAAATTTTATCATATATATATATATATTATTTTTCTTTCAGGTTCCTAATAAGCATGTGGTTCATTTACTCAAAATTAAACGCACCCTATAACTCTAGCAATCACTATCAGAACTAGCAATGCTATCCTACAACACAACCAAAAAAATCATGTAATGCAGTGACAATGACAACAAACAAGAAAAATTATCAGGTTAAGTTTCAGTTTACCCATACCCCAAACTAATTTCGGACATTGTCCTCAATGTGCAATAATAAGAGATAATGATAAAAAGAAACTTAACTGGTATAGGATCATCTTCTCATAGAGAGGGAGGTGAGAAATTCCCCTAGTGATGACTTTATGGGTAGTGGCATCTCTTTGTCCAAAGGAGCATTCTTAGCATGATCTATACTTGAAAATAGGAAAGAAGTCTAGCTCTCAAAATCAGTGAAGTCCATTGCCAGTGGGAAATTTTCACTGTAGTGGATGTCATTGTTTTAACCATTGAAAATCATGCAATCATAAAAATAAATCACGTGTTTATTGATGCATATGTATAAATGGAAAAACAATCATGCATTTGAAATGGAAAAATGAAAGAACAACATGTCTTAAAAAGAAACATTATGCAACCAAATGGAAAAGTAAACGTGGGGTTACCTCCCCACAAGTGCTAAGTTTAACGTCTTCAGTTAGACTCTATACCCCAATCACAGTCAAGAACCTAATAGGGCCAAGAAATTCATACCTTAGTATGGAAGGTAAAGGCTTAAGTTCAACATTTGGGCTCACCACTTTTTCACATATGACCTTAGTATCATGTTTCAGTGGTTTGTTACCTTCACTACTTTTTCATGTGCCTACAAACTCATTTAGAAAAATAGAATCAAGTGGGTCCTTAAGAAGAATCTCTTCCTTTACCACTTGGTCAACTAGTTCATTGCTACAGCAAACATTATCATGAAAAGGTTTTTTTCAAAGCATCTATCAAATTAAAATCAACCTGTTGGTCCCCTACAGTCAGAGACAACTTACCATTTTTAACATCAATCACGGTACCTACAGTGGCTAAAAATGGTCTGCCTAATATAATGGGGATCATATAATCCTCATCCATCTCTAGCACAACAAAATCAGCAGGGATAAAAAATTTTCCTACCCTAATAGGAACATCCTCTAAAATACCTACAGGATACTTAATAGATCTATCTGCCAGTTGTAAGGACATCTTAGTAGGTTTCACTTCACTCAATCCCAGCTTCTTAGAAATAGACAGAGGCATCAGGCTAACACTAGCTCATAAATCACATAAAGCTCTATCTATTGGCATGTCACCAATCATGCATGGGATAGAAAAGATACCTAGATCCTGGAGCTTAGGTGGCAGCTTTTTCTGGATCAATGCACTATACTCCTCCGTAAGTGCCATAGTACCATCCTCCTCTAGCCTCCTTTTGTTGGACAACATATCCTTCAAAAACTTTGCGTAGATAAGCATTTGCTGCAAAACATCAGTGAAAGGAATATTAATATATAATTTCTTTAATACCTCTAGGAACTTACCGAACTGTTTGTCCAACTTGGCCTTAGCCAAACGTTGAGGAAATTGTATGGGAGGTTAATATGGATTAACCTCCTTTTTTATTTCACATGGTTTCTCTTCCTTAGTCAATGGATGGGAGGAAGACTCATCCACTTTCTTGTCTACCTTAGCTTCTGAGTCCGTCATGCCGGTTGGACCCTCATATTGAGTACCACTCCTAAGAGTGACAGCCATAATGTGGTTAGACGGGCCCGCCTCTGGTTTTCCAGGAAATGTCCCTAGTGCTCTTGTGGAGTTGGAGGCTTGTTGGGTAATCTGGGTCTCTAACATTTTGTTGTGGGTGGCTAGGGAATCCATCTTTGAAGCTAAGTTCTTAATCGGCTCAGAGAACTCATTATTTTGTTGGATCTGCGTGGTTATAAATGTCTCCATCAAGGACTCCAACTTGGATTTTTGTGGAGCATAAGGTCCTTGTTGTCTGTAGTTATTCCCAATGTTTCCACCATAGCTACCTATGGCATCCACTTGTTGCATATCAGACTCGGAACCTTGGGTTACTCCAACCTGACAACCTGTAATTGTGTGACATGCAACACCACATAACTCACATACCACATTAGCAGTACCTGTTCCCAACTTATCAAATTTTATAGTTAAAGCTTCTACCTTAGCAGTAAGTAAGGAAATAGCATCTGAAGAATACTTACCTAGAGTTTTTGATGGAAAACAACGTTCAGATGACTACTGGTATGTGTTTTGTGCCTACTTTTCTATAAGGTTGTACCCTTCCTTCATGTTCTTACTCATAAAGGCACCGCCAGCTGCAGCATCCAAGGTCACCCTTTGGTTTGGGGTTAAACCATTGTAGAAGATGTGGACTGTTAACCACTCCTCCACTCTATGGTGTGGGCATTCTCTGAGTATCTCCTTGTACCTCTCCCAAGCATCATATAAGGTTTCATCATCTTTCTGTGTGAACGTGATGATTTGCTTTCAGAGTTGGTCTGTTTCGATGCGTGGGTAGTGCTTGTTGAGAAAAGTATGGGACAACTACTCCCAAGTTGTAATCGACCCCTTCAGAAGTAAATACAACCAAGCTCTAGCTTTATCCCTTAATGAGAACGGAAAAAGCCTTAACCAGATCGTATCACTTGAGACGCCATTCACCTTGAGTGTATCATAGTACTTAAGGAAGATTTGGAGGTTTAAATTTGGATCCTTAGATGGCAATCCTCCAAACTGGTTTTGCTGAACCTTTGAGAGCAAGGAGGGCTTCAATTCGAAGTTATTTGCCTCAATGGTAGGCCTTGTGATGCTAGGCCTTCTACCCATTGCATTGGGTGCTGTAAAATCCTAGAGTGCTCTATTATCAGGACTATCCATTTATGCTTGGGTCGTTGAACTTGAAACTTGTTGCTTGCTTTGTTCTCTTTGTCTCCGAAGAGCTCTGACTCTACGGAGGGCCTGTTCGATTTCAAGGTCAAAGATATCTTCAAAGCTAGCACTTCTTCGCATAAAGGGACCTGCACAATTCATAAAATAACAAAGAACCCAAGTGTAATTCTGCAGAAAAATCAAGAAAAGAAAAACAAAAAAATAATAATGTAGAGAAAAAAATAAACAAAAAATTATGCAGAAAATAATTTAAATGCCTAATCTAATCAAATCACCACTTAGCCAATATTGGGGGTAACACAATCCCCGGCAACAGTGCCAAAAACTTGATAGTTAACCACAAGCGCACGGGGTATCAAAGTAATATAAAAGATTATCGTTCTCCATAGGGATTGTACCCAAGTACCGGTTTACTATGATTCGATTATCTAGACAAATTGGTTCAATTAAAAGAAGGATTACTTTAAATCAAACTAAAAACAGAAATAAAACTTAATGCCTTTTTGGAATGGAAATCAATTGCTTTCTAAGAATCAATCAAAGGAAAACTCTTGGGAGTTAAGAGGTTCATATGCTAGTATCTAAATTTCATGTAATTCACTTCCCCAATTATAAAATTTAGTTTCTAAGGTAGATTTTCCTAATATAATTAGCAACCTTCTCTCGAAGCCTTACTAATGTACCTAATTTCCAAAGAACCACGTTCGATTTGTAAACTAAGTCCATTACGTTTTGTGAAAACCCATTAACCCTCAAAAGATCTCGCATGTTTTCGCAATACCTAAGATCCTAAGTTCAATTTAATGCTTTCAAACAATATACCTACTCTCGTAGCCTATATCATTTGGAATCAACTACGCTCCTCTCGAAGTCTTGTAGAAGCATTAAGCATTCATGAAATTGAATAGAAAACATAAATTTCATAAAAGGGAGAAAATAAAAAATAGTCAATTCAATACATATGCATATAACCCCCTTAATCCCAAGAGAAGAGGTTTAGTTCATCATAAAATTAATTAGAAAGCAACAAGCCATAAATTCAATTCCCAACATAGGAGAAAACCCAAATACAAAATAAGGATTCTGAAAATAGAAGAAAAACTTTCACTTTTGTCTTCTAAATCTTCATCCAAAACACTGTGATTCGATGTTCTTTGGTGTTGGTCCTTGAATCTCCTTTGAAATCCCCTGAGAAAGCTCTTAATTTTCTCCCCTAAAAAGTGACTAAAGTCTCTGTCCCTCTTTCCAATGAGTGCCTCCTTCCTTTTCCCTCTGAAACTGCTTCATAAAATAAGAGAAATACAGAATATGCGAAATCCACTGGCAATGGGAAAAACCCACAGCCAGTGGATCGTGACAGGGGTCCAAAAATCTTTAATTCTGGGTTCCAGGCAGCAAGATCCACGACCAGTGGGAAAAACCCACTGGTAGTGGATTTCCAAACAGCAAGAACCACGACCAGTGGGTTTTTTTCTTTGCGTAAAACTCCATTTTCCAGCAAGGTCCACGACCAGTAGATTTTTCTATCTCTATTTTTATGTATTTTGGCTCAAGTCAGTGGAATCCATTGGCAGTGGGAAAGTCCCACTGGTAGTGGGTTTTTCTTAACTCCACCAAAATGCTCCTAGAGTGCTCTTTTTGATGTATCCTTTCTCCATAGTGCATTCCAAGGGTCTACATGGCTTTATTTTTATGCTTTTGAAGTCTTGAATCCTTTGCGTCCATCCAATGCTTCATCAAATGCCCTTTTTTTCCTTGTTTATGACCTATAACAAAGCATTTCCTGCAAAACATAGACACCTGAGTAGCATGTGTGGAATAAAAGAAAATCAATGGGATTATGGGGAAAAACTAACAAAAATAAACTAAAAATGATAACACAAGAACCCTAAAACTAATGCAAACTAGACACCTATCATCGCGCAAGAGGTTTCACTAGTGAATTTGTAACATTTCAAAAATTTATTTAAATGATTAATTGAGAGGAATAATTAATGAATAATTACATATAAGTTATTTAATGTCCCAAAATTTAGAAATAATTAAATTGAGAATTATTATGATTATTAATAATTTATTATGGCTTAAAAAGTTGAAAATAATACCCGATTAAAATATGAGTGTCGGACCAAGTATCTTCGATTGGGGTACCGTTGGTCAGGGCTATTAAGAATATTATTATGGATCCAAATATACATTCAGAATAATTTTTGAATAAAGTATTGAGCCTGAACGGAGATCCTATTTATGGTAAACCGGAGAAACTTTAATGAAGGGTTAAAATAAAATACTAAAATCCCTTCTCCTTCTCTTTACTTCACGCCTGCTTCTCCACTCTTTCTTCTTCTCTAACTTTCATCACTTTCTTTCTCCCTCACATAAACCCTTTCATTTCTCCTCTTATCCTATAAAACACCTCAAATTTGTGAACCCCATTGCATACCCATCCATTTTCGCACCTCTTCTCCACTCTAGATGGTGTTTTTGGCACTTAGAAGCTCTCCTCCCCCTCTAAATTTCATGGTTGTGCTAGGGCTTAGGATTTCTTGGAGCTTAAGGTAAGTTCCTCCATACTTTTGATGTTATGAGCCCTAGGTTATGATTTTATTTGGAGGGAGAGTGTTAAATGCAAATGGGTTGTTGATGGAAGCCATTAATGATGCCAAACCCTAAGGTAGGTGCATTTAATATGAGTTTTATGAGGGCATTGATGGATACACAAAAATGACATTAAATGTGATGGAAGTTGATGAGCATTGGTGATGGTTGTTGGGTTTTTAATGAAATCCTAACCCTATGATTTGGGGGAAATGTAAAATGTGAGTGTAATGTATGTTTAATGATATTAAAGAATGTTATTAATGAAGAAGAATGGCCATTGATGATGGTTGATGGTTATTAATGATGAGTAATGACCATTGATAATGTTAAATGGTTAATAATGATGGTTGAAAGCCATTAATAAGGAAACCCATAGATAGGTATGGTCCTTAAATGCAAAATAATGATTTTGAGCACCAAACCCATGGTGGTTGTGGTGGATTAAATGAAGTAAAAGAGGTTTGAGATTTAAAATGGTATAAACACCAAGTAGTTAATTAAGAGCATTTAAATCTTGGTGGTTTGGATGGAAAATAATTTTATGGTACATTGTGTGATGTAGGAAACGACCTCATCGACGAAGCGGAACCTTCGGACCGTGGTGATTTCTACTTCTCTTGAGGTAGGAGGGGGTAACATTTCTAAATGCATGATTTCATCCATTATTGATGTGTATGTATGGATGTGTTTCTATAATTTGGCTTGGGTCTTGATGTTCATGTGATTTGGAATGCATTTAGAATGATTTGTGTTATATGGTGAATATGTTGGGATGATGATTATGATGTTGAATTTGATTCTTGGTAGTGTGACTTATTAGTGAATGACTTTGAGACCATGATTGAATTAATTGCAATTGTGTTGGATATCCTATGACATGTAATTTGATGAATAATGATTACCACTAACTATTGATGTGAATAAAATCTAATAATAATTGGTAATAGTTGAGAATGATGAGGATAGTGAATTCCATTAAGTGTTGGTGGTGAGTTGATGATTGTGGAGTGACATTTTAGGATGCATAGTGTGAGAAATACATTGATTGGCATTTGTATTTATGGCATATCATACATTGTCTATGTGGAATGTTAGGGGTTCTAATAGGCGGGCCTAGTGGGAGGGCGACCCAGTGCACGGGTGAAATTATATATTGTTCCCCAGTGATTCTTGGAATCATGAAGCTGTCCATAGTTTGGTGGCGAGGCACCCTATGTGGCGTGCCCAATGGGTGGGCGGCTCTATGATGAGCAAGTGACCTCGGTGTCCCTATAGGGCACGACTCTCTCCATGTATGTCCGGGAGGGGCCTGCAGCACCTTTGGCAATTGAGACCATGTTGTTGATCCGAAGTCAGAGGGTGACTAGTGCTATATATGGGCAATAGCGGTTTCGTACCAATAAAAAAGGTAATGTTATGCATGCAATTAATGAGGTAAATGTACACATTTACTACTGCAGTAAGGGCATAGTAGCACACCTATGCTTGACCCATATTTTATATAATGTTGTTTCCCACAGTCGGATCCATGATTTGAAAATGATTCTTTGTGCATATGCATTAGCCATAAGAGCATTTGCATATAGCTGGAGATATGCCGAATTTGGTAGCCCTTGGTGGTGATAGATGATTGATAAGTATAAAGAAAGAAATTATGGTACTAACCTTAAATATGTGATGGTGTTTGATGAAATTGCCAATGATTTGATACATGTGTTGTGAATGTATTGATTGGAATATGTGCTATGTTGAAATGAAATAATATGATATATAAAAGAAGCATATGATGCTCTTTGAGAAATATTTGTTGTGCGCATATATATATATATATATCATCATAATGTATGACTTTAATTCATTTGGTATATGTTACTCACCTCCTAGTTACTATTTTAAAAGGTTGATGTAGGTATGTTGGACATCCAACTCTTTTTGGAGGTTAAGCAATGGTGAAGGTAAATATGGAAGGAAAGCCTGTAAGCCTTGGCCAGCGATCTTTTGTAGAGCACATGATATGTATATATGCTTGTTTTGTTTATGAATATTGAATGATGTTAGGTATTTATTTTGAGGGCCACTTTTGAAAATTAGGCCTTATGTGTTTTGGAAGGCAAATTTTTGGTTGTGACCTTAACAATAGTTGATGGTCATTATGATACGATGATTTTCATGTTGTATTGATGAATGGATATTGATGCTTATGTTGATGGAAATCCATAGATGGATGAATTGTTCAAAGTGTGAAGTTATGTTTATAATGTTTATGCATAATTAAGGAACCGATAAGGTCATATAGAGTTTTAGTATGTTTGGATGCCATGGAATGGTTTCAATAGTGCCTATGCATGATTTAGAACTTGTAGAAACTAGAATGGGCCAATTCAATTAAGAATTGACCCTTGAGTTATACAAAAATGCTCTAAAATGGGATAAACACATTTCTACACATAAGTCCCTCGTTTTTAGAAATTTTTGAGTGCGACCAGTGGCTACACGTTATAAATGGTGTATATTATGTGGTATCAAAATTTGGTGGTGTTTGGATTTCATATGAAAGAGTTAGGGTGGCTAGAAGTTAGAATTTTGGTGTATTTTATGCATTCTTCAGCAATCTGTTGTCATGAATCGATTCATGACCTGGCTTGAATCAATTCATGAGCCACTGGAATGGCATAAATTGATTCATGAGCTCCCTTGAATCGATTCATGAGCTGTTGGATTCGTATGAATCGATTCATGAGCCTCTGTTTTGTTGTTTTGAAATTCCAATTCACATGAATCGATTCATGGAATGCCTGAATTGGTTCATGAGCTTCTATTTTATTGTTTTGGATTTCCAATTCATATGAATTGATTCACATGAGTCCTAAATCAATTCATGAGCTTCTATTTTTACTGTTCTGGACCTCTAACTTGCATAAATCAATTCATGGATTGCTCGAATCGATTCATGGCTTGTTGTTTGTTAAAATTTACATACATTTTGGTGCTTACTTGTCCCTTTTTGCTTTATGGCATGTTTATGCAAATGAATGCACACATTTTTAACATATTTTAGCGACTGGTATGGGTATCCTTGAATCCCTTCTTACACCCATTCTTACTTATGAACTAATATGCATTTCCGCTAAACGCCTGCATGGTGATTGTGCAAGTGATTACTCTAAGTCAATATTTTTATAAATATCTACCTTCTCATATCGTCATATATGAGATAGGTCTTTAAAATGGTTCGGGGTTTGTTGTTAAAGTTTTATTTTGTGGTGTTCTTTATTCATTGTTATTCGTTTTTGAAATCACAAAAAAATTTACCCTTGTTTTCATTATCTAAATAAGGATATGTTTAATATTATTTACTGAATTAACGGTGCCACAGAATTCCTAACATATTTGTTGGTATGCATATTGCATATTCTTACATCTCCTGAAATGAAATTGTCTAAGTATATGATTGGATGAGCTTAATTCCTCAAGTTGTTCTACTATTCCATTGTCATCACAGTGAAGATGTGATGTCCTCAATTTATTTACCATTATTTTAAACCTTTGAATTAACACTAGTACAAAAATTGGATATAACAACGGGATATTATTCACGGGTAGAAGAGGATCAGTGATAAAAACATGCGCGGTGGCATTTTTGAAATTATAAGGTAAACGTTTTAATCAGAGAAAACTATATATCCACGGTTAACATCATAACCGTGAACGTACCCATCAATATATATTCACGGTTGAGGAGTCAACCGTGGATATATAGTACCTGAAATATATATCGACGGTTGTGTTCACAATAGTGAATATATATTCCTGGGTACGATGACAGTTATGTTGTGAACAGTGGATATATATAGAAGTCAATATTCACGGTTGTATTTCCAACCGTGGATATATAGTTCAAATTTTAGGGTTTAATCACTGGGTACTGTATGTCCACGGTTGTTTCTTTAACTGTGATTATAGATTTCAATATATATCCACGGTTGGGATCATAACCGTGGATATATAGTTAACATTTATCCACGGTTGTTTATTAAACCGTGAATATATGTGTAATATATTCACGGTTTCAAGGGGAACCGTGAATATACATCCTTTCTGAAACTTCAAAAGCCGCGCCTTTCACTCTTTTTTCACTTTCTCTTCTTCTGCGCGTTGGTTGTCGTCTTCTCCATTCTCTCTGAGCTTCGTGCCCTTCTCTCTGTTCAGCATCTTCTTTCTTTCTTCATTCAGGTAGGTTCCCTGAACCCCCATTGTCATGCGTGTTTGTCATTCGGTCACTTGCTGCTGAGAATCCTCTGTTCCCTGAACCCCCCATTAAAATGCGTATGTAGTAGAAGCTGAACCAATGTTGCCTCTGTGTGTGTCTTTTCATTGTTAATGTTACCTTTGTATCTATATTTGTTAGATGGCCTGCACGGAGGTCACCCGGCGTAGGAGCAGCGACGAACACTTCTTCTTCCTCTGTTTGTTATTTTGTGTTGTTTATGAATGGTCCTGTTTTGTTAGGTCGTAAGTACATAATAATTTCATTGTTCAATTATTGATTCTTTCTCTGTTGGTACATAATAATTTGATTCCTTGTTTCCTGTGACACGATAGTTATTGGTTCAAAAGCTTAAGTTATAGAGAAAATTACCAGGTTTAAACTCTGTTTATATATCACAGATAATCGATTTTGCAACAGTGAAAATTTATCACCTATATATTCTAGAAAATTAAGATGGAAGCCTTATATTCATAGGATAACTAGTTACATTAACAATCTTTGGATGAACCAACCTATTGATTTGTAGTTGTAAGTTTAAATTGGGTGTATGAACTTTAGAAATATTATAAGATACCTCTTTTGGTTAAAATGTACTCCCTAAATTGAAAAGTTCTAAATGGTTGAGATTACTGTTCTCCTAGAACTTATATTGTTCTTCTTAAGTAGAATTTAACCAAATTCAACACCATGTCCATAAGCCGTAATCCATAAAATAAAAGTACAAATCTCAATTCTCATAATCCATAATCCATCATCTAACACCATAGTTCTACTTGAAAATAATAGAATTTAAAAATATGATATTAATTACTAAATAAAAGTCTAAAGTTTGAACCAGCATTATAAACCAACATCATAATCCATAATCCATAATCCATACTCCAACACCATACTTCTACTTCAAAATAACACAAATTAAAAACATCATACTAATTTAGGAAAAAAGTTAACTAAATTATTATCCATTTTATTTCTGTTATTGTTGGTTGCTCTTATATGTTATGTTTATTGCTGTTGTATGTGTGTGGTTGTTAACTAGTATGAAAGTTGTTGTGCATATGAGTGAACCGTAGTTCCCCGTTTGAGATTCGACACAAATGGTCATTAAATCAATTAATGTCATCGTTTGTGTTGAATCTTGAATTGTCCGTTAGGATAGTTTGGGATGAACAATTATTTTTTATACGTCATTGTTAGTATGTACAAGTTAGGAGTTATTTTAAAATTTGATAAAATTTCGGTAACTTGCATTTTGTGTTGTTCTCTGGGTGCATATTTGGTTGTGGTTGAATTTGATTTGACCACTCTCATTTTATGTACTTAGAGACCAATGCGAAATGATGCCGAAATTTCATCAAATTTTAAAATAAGTCCTAACCTGTATATATGAATGACGTATAAAAACAATTGTTCAACAGGAACAGACATTGAAGAAGCCAGACCCGGCCAAGGATCCCATCCGGATGCTATGCGCATCGGGTATGAGCAAGCAGACGACACTGTTCAGGTCCCATGGCAGCCACTAGTGTTCGGCCGTCCCAGTGATTTTCCAGTTTACGTTACAAATTCTGACATTTGTGACATTATTTCGGGGACGTCGATGCTGAACGGCTCCATCTTTCAGATGTGGGAGCTGTAAGTATATCCTTGTTTTGTCCAATTTTTTCATTATACAAGTTATTTGTCGTTAACCATGTCTTAACTTGTTTAGGTTTCTGGCAAAACTCTGTGTGGACTTGGGTTTCCAAGGAACTTACGGTTTCTTAGAGCCCTCTCTCATACAGAGGCAAGGAAACACCTCGCAGAACACCCAGACATACATCCAGAATTGGATGTTTGAGTCTGGGAAGCCTATATACATGGGCCCCTATCATAAAGGGTAATATTCTATTCCATAATTATTGTCATGAATTTTTGCATTTTGAAGTCTCACTTATCACTGGTAACTGCAGGGCTCACTGGACGCTTCTGGTGATCTGTCCGAAGGACTATCTTGCTCTGTACTTTGATAGTTTGCATCGGACAGCTCCACAAGACCTGAAAGATATAGTAGACCGGTAAGTTCATCCCTAAAAAATAACCATAAATTCGATTACATTATTTTTAGAACTATACAATTCTAACTTATCTTGTGTTTTGTTTGACGTAGGGCGGTGGTTGGATACAATCTACTGATTGGAAACAAGCCCAAAGGAAAAACAGTTGTATGGGTGTACCCAAAAGTAAGTCAATCGTATTCATTCAAATCTTCAGTACATATTTTTTAAGTTGCGAATTCACTTATTATATACTATATGTCCATTGTAGTCTTACAGGCAGAAGGGTACCTACGAGTGTGGCTATTTCGTCATGCACACTATGCTGACCATTGTCCAACATCATTTAGTAGATGGATGGACAGAGGTAAGTCTCATCATTTGGACTACTTTTCTACCAATTTCATCAATTTCATGTAATAAATAAAGCTTTTGTTCTAATTGTTTTATGCATTGTTTGCAGTACTTTAATGACCGGTCATTTTTCCCAAAGGAACTTGTAGATAATGTTAGAAGGCAATGGGCCTCACACTTCATTGAAGTTAGGCAAAGCTAGATATAGGATCTTTATTCTTTTATATATGTATCTAGTAGGATTTAGGGTTTACTTTTATTAGATTACATTCAACTTAATTGTATATACTTTCATTTTTTAGGTTGTTATGAATTGATATAGAAAATAAATTGTTATATATATACATACCATTCTTTTGATATAGTGTTGTTGTGGCATACTGTATACTGTACTGGTTGTCTGAATGCAGGGTTGGGAAACGATAAAACAGAATCCATTTTAAAAAAAAACCTCAGTATTTATTCACGGTTATGGCAACAACCTCAGTATTTACAAGATTTTTTTTGCAAAATAATTAATTAATAATTCGATAATTATGAAAATACTCATTTTCTACCAAAAGTTCCAAAATACCGTTTATATAGCATTTGAAAACCCCAAAATACAACTCAGAATGCAAAAACCCAAAATTTGAGAAACAGTGACGCTACGCATTAGACTGGTGCCCAACATCAGCATACCAGAAACAACACCTGATGTTGTTATACATTTTAGGCCATTTGGCCAACTTCTAACCTACCCAATTGGTCCGTTTTTGGTCTGATTGCCATAAAACTTCACATGCCACCTATTTTCCCTATTCCAGAACTGTTGGCGCTATCCGTTCACCAAAATTCCATCATATGTGCAAGTTATGCTTGAAAATGCATTTAACTCAACTTATATACAAACCTATGCACCAAACTACCCAAATATGCTCCAAATGGTCTAAGGTCTATATGCATAGTTTTCAAATGACCTAGGGAACCTATTGGTCCTTTCTGGTGGTTTCAAAACCCGCCGGATCTTCAAACCACCTATTTAGTTTCTTATTTTCACATAAAACACCTAATTCTAATATGTGCATATGATGCCACCATTCACTAAAACCTTGACCAATCATCCAAACATATCACACACAATTCACGTACATAAACAACACATCGTAAACCTGCCCATGATAGTTATCCACACATGTTATTGGCTCTGCGCCCATAATTCACAATTTTTGTCAATTATACATTATCAACACTAAGCATCCTCATCCATCCACTCTCAACATCCATAAATCCAAATCATCATCAACGGTTATGCATTAAACTTATAACCGCACATCTAAATATCACACACCAAAATACATAATAAACAAATATCAAATGTGATACATCACAAAGCTATTACAAAAGTTCACACTTTCACATCCTCCTTGGCATCAACTATCCGCTTGGCGCACTCTCTGGGGCATTGGTACCCTCCCTGTTGTAACATCCCAAATTTTTTGTAGAATTAATTAATTAGAGAAAAAAATAGAATAATTATAGGAAATAATTATTTGAGGTTCCAATCGTGTGGATAAAATTAATTGGGACCCCTTGAGTTAATATGACAGATACGGTAATTACTATCGCCGTTTAATTGATGAAGGATGTACGAGCAGAGCACAGGGACAAGCCAAATGTGTCGAGAAACATTAGATGAATATTAGAAATGAATAATTATGCCCCAACAATGAAGTTAAATTAATTTGAGCATTTGTTGAATTTATCACGAATTATTCAGAATTTATCGACGTCGTTTAACGCCGAAAAATGACCGATTCAAAAAATGGGCCTTAATTGGGCCTTAAAACTCACTAACTCAAAAATGATTATTGAGTATTAGAAAATGTTAAAATAATTATGTTAAACACAAAAATAAACCCGGAAAAATTTGTAGATAATTAATTAGACGAAAAAAGGATCCCGGGTAGCCAAAACGCTTCGTTTTCAAACAAAAATGCAATGAAATCCCCCCTAATTAATGGGCTGGCCGTGCAACACTTTGATGGGCTGTTTCCATCAGCATTTCAAGCCGATGATGTTGAATTTGCCAAAAAATGGGCCTTGGAGCCAAAAATTTTAAATGAGGGGCATTGTGGTCAATTTGCACTAAAAGCCAAAATAACTTTTCTCTTTTTTCCCTCTCCCAAAATCACGTTCAGCTTCTTCTCCCTTTTTCTAAAAGCTGAAACTCTTCCTCTCCCTCTCTTCATTTGGGCGTGAAAAGCTTGCTCCCTCCATGGTGGTTTTTTAAGTTTTTCTTAAGGTGCCTTGGACCCTAGACTTCATCTTCTCCATTCCTCCTTCTCCTCTTTCCATTCATGTTCTTCTTCTCCCTTTATCCATGTCAAAACCAAAAACTCATTCTTGGCTCTTCTCTTTGATTGACAAAAATTTCATGGCCTAGGAAGCTTCCATTGCACTTTGGTGGAGTTTGGTGTTGCTTTGGGTGCTTGGACCTCTTAACCTCACTTCCTCTTGCTTTCTTAAATTGGTATTTAGGATTCCATTAGGGTAAGTCATGAACCCTTAATAAGATTTAAAATTATAGCATAAAGTGTTATAGATTATGTGATTGGTGTTGGAAAAATTAATGTTTTGCATATGAAACCTAAAACCTAGGTTAGGAGACCATTGGGAAAATTTGTGTGTTGTTAGAAACATGATTAGGCACTTGAATTGGATTGTGATTGATTGTTGGAATTAAGTTTAATGTATGGATTATGCTTAATGGATGCTTTTATTAGGCTATATGAAAAATTAGAACCATGATGCTTACTTTAATTAGTGGATAAATTGCAATTAGGAGACTTAAATTATTTTGGATGATTTTACACTTATTATGAGGCCTAAATTAGTACATTGAAATGAATTGGTGATGTTGGATTAAAGAATAAAAATTGGGTTAGTAAAAGTGTTATATATGGTTTTAGTTGTCTTGGCTTTGTTGGTGTGCTAATGGAACAATATGAAATGTGGTTCAAGTATTGGAATTAATGTAAGGAGATTTAAGTAGAAAAAGTATAGTGTTACATAGAAATTAAATTAGGAACTTGAACCACTAAAGTGAAATTGATGGATTGTTATGCTTCATGGGAGTGTATTAGGCATATATATATAAAAAGGAATGTTAATTGAAATTAAAGAGTATGAATGTATGTGATTGACAATTTTGACATAATGGTGAATTAAAAGAGTTTAGGTCATAGTTAGGGTACAAAATTGATTATGGTCTTAGAAATGTTTATTGTGACTCAAAATGAGTTAGTGGAGGTATTGTCGTATTTATTAATGGTTGGAAACAGCTATGATGGAAAGAGTTTGAAGTTGGTCTCTAATAGGTGAAGGAAGCATGAAATTGTGAATTATGGGCAATTAGGACAAGTGTAGGAATTATGCTTGTAGTGAAACCACATTCATGAAATTTAATTAGTAGGTTAGTAAGGAAAAAGTAACTAGTTGGTAGGAAAAGACTTGACATTTAGGTGATATTGGGTATGGTTTATATCTTAGGTGAATGATAGGTACTAAAATTACTTAGGATGATTTGTTTCAGCATTGAAACCAATACCAAGATAATTAGGCAATTTAAGAAGTAAAGGAATCAATTAGCTAAATTTTTAGTAGAGAAAGACTTGTCACTTTTTGGGAATATGAAACACTATAAATAATTATGATGGCTTAGAAAGTTACTTACAAACCTTGTGAAGCTTAACAACTAATCTTTGAGCCTTTGGCTAATTCCAAACCATAGTCATAATTCTTTAAGACATTGGAAAAGTGTATGAGTGATGACTTTAATTTCAAACTTCAAAGAGGAGAATGGTCTAAGTCTAATGTGACTTTGTGTATATATAAATATGAGGTTATAATAATGATTAACATCAACTTAAGTGTAGTGTGGTGTTTGATATAGCTTTATGCTTGTTAATGTAGGCTTTGACAACTCATCCAACCCTATGGAATACTTCTCTTAAGGTAGGAGAGGAGTTTATTTTCTAAATGTATGGTCAATGGTGTTGATAATGTATGCATGTGTGGGTGTATACTTGCATGTTGGACTTGGTTGTTTTTATTGTTGCCCATGTGTAACGATTATGTGAAGTATGACTCTTTGAATGACATTAGTGGTGAATGGCCAAATGTGATGGTGATGTACTCTTGATGTGTCTTCTTGGCTTGTGAATGATAATGAAGTGGGATCCATATGAAAATTGAGATTACCATGTACACTTTTTGTATCTCATGGCATGCAAAGCATATCTCATATGTGATATTTAATGATCTTGCGTTGATCTTGAGAACAACAACCTTGCATTGATCTTGAGAACAACAACCCTGTGTTGGTTGATTGTATAAACGACTATGCGTGGTTGTAGTGTTTACCATGTGACATATTTAATGATCTTGCATTGATCTTGAGAATGAAACCTTGCATTGGTTTAAAATATTGAATAACTATGTGTGGTTGTAGTCACATGAGTCAAATATGCATACAAAGATAAAATGGAATTATTCAAAGTTGGGCTTATTGTATATGCATTACTTATTGGATAGCATATGCATTAGTTATGAGGACGTGACATTTGAATTGGAGTATCCAAAATGAATATGTCTTATGAGTACCTTGAATTGAGAAATATTGTTGGTGTTCTTTTGGCTAGTGTACAAATATGGTGATGACCATTATTGGTGAAATTAGATTGATATTTGAAGCTTTTATCATGAGTTGGTCTTTGGGGTGAATAGTGTATGAACTTGATTGTTAATTTATAGTCTATATATTTTATCAATGATATTGGGTACATTGATGGAAAATATGTAAGATTGCTCCACTATGCATGAATTATCATTATAATTACTCATCATTGAGAAAATATACTCACTCTTCATGTTGTCAATTTTAGCCTTGTGATGTAGGTTCTCACCCACGGGGTATGATTACATTTGAAGGGGTGGCACGTATGAAGAGGGTATGTAAGTTGCCTTGACCGCCAAATTTTGGGACAATGTAATTCTTTGTGTGAATTTTGATGTATATGGCATTATTTTGTATAGCTTGACTATTGGTGTAAATGCCTAAGTTTGGAATTGATGAATTGGGGTTATTTAATTTTTTGGATGTCCTTGAGATATTGAATTTGACATGTGATTCTTTAGCTTGATGGAGGATATTGATTTTGGAAACTTGTGATGTTATTTATGCCAAGGAAATGGATTTATGAGGTTTTGATTATGTGAGCACAATGCTGAATTTTTATTCTAAAATTGGTGTATGGTGTGTAGGATGAGATAATGTGATGTTTTATTTCTAGTTAAGGGTGTATAAAGAGGACTAGATAGTGAAAAGTAGATATGATGAACGCCTAGCATTTATGAATGGTCATGACCCACAAATTGACGTTTGGATGATTTTTACTAGAGTTACATACGCTTGTGGATTATTAGATTTAATGATAGTTTAAGGAATGTACCCTTGGGATTGAATGACTAAAGCATAATATGAGTAGTGTAGGACTTAGTGCATAATCATATAGTTTAGGTTATCTTTGACTATTTCTCAAGAGTCTAATTGGTATTCCTAAGTGATGATGGAGATAGTTAGGCAATTCTCTAAGTCATTCACATTTTTATATCTTCATATATAGGAGAGATTTTTAATTAGATTTAGGGTGAAATTAATGACTTTTATTTTGCGGTGTGCTTTATCTAGGAAATTGATCTAAACGTGAAAAATTTACCTTACTTTTTAGTAACTAGATATCAATGTCACTATTATTAATTATTGGATTTAGGGCGCCACACTTGTCACTGGTCACTACATTAAAGAAAACCATAGCGAAGGTGAGTGTTGGAATATCGTAATTAATATAGAATGGTAATTAAAATGAATATTACCTTTTAACAACAATATCCTTATTATTCACTACTTACCGAATTCATTGCATTCATATAATTCTTGCTTTTGTTTCATAACAACCCTATATACCTACGCTTCAATATAGTTTCAAGGACCACATAAACCACACACACACACACACACACACACACATATATATATATATATATATATATATTACATCTGTTTATCATCGTATCATCATTTCTAAAATAATATAAATTACATATCATACATTGACATCATCCACATCCAAATCAGATTCACAATCAATCATCAATTACCTCATGAGATCCAAATGCATTACCTTAGTTCTCAAGGCCCAAGATGGAAGGAAGAGGAGGGAATGAAAGCTTGAGATGGAGGCTCCCACATGCATTACCTTAGTCCTCAAGGCCTAAGATTCAAGAAATCAAGTGCTTCCACAATATTTGGCAACAATCTACAGGGCAGAAGAAAAGGAAGAAGATGGTGCATTCTGCGTTCTATTTTGCATGCCTCTCATTTAAACAGATCGCAACACTAACACTAGCGTCATAATGGCGCTACGCGTTAGGTCACTAATTGTACCCTAACGCTACGCGCTTATGCCACGCCACGTGCCAGGCCCTGATCCTCCATTCCTTTTTAAAATTCATTTTAAAATCCAATAATTACCTCATATCACTTAATTCTTATTATTTTAAATTAAAGTACATTTATTTATTTACCCTAATGATTAAAACACCAAGGATGTTACAGGAGACATATAGGGTCCACAAAATTTGCAATGATCCTTATCAATTGTAAATTGTCTTTATTCCAATTTAACACAACAAGATACTTTGATTTTTGTAATGGAATTAGTGAATATTTCTTACATTAAAACACTAAGGATGTTACATCCACCCCCTAAAAAGGGATTTCGTCCCTAAAATCAACGTACCTCATTGGAAAAGACTAGGATATAACCGCTTCATGTCAGACTCTAATTCCCAAGTATAGGTTATTCCATTGAGATTTTGCCATTTCACTTTCACCAAAGGTACCTCCTTGTTTCTCAACCGCTTAGTCTGATATCCCTCAATCAGCTTAATGGAATCTTCAGGCACAATCATTGAATCACAGGAATGTACGCCCTCAGTTGTGAAACATGAAACACATTATGGATATTGGTTAAAGATCGGGGAAGGTTCAATTTATAAGCCACCTCTCCAATCCATTCTAGAATCTGATACGGTCCAATATATCTCAAGTTAAGTTTCTGACTCTTCAATACATGACCTACACCTTTGGTAAGTGAAACCTTCAAAAATACCCAATATCTCACCTAAAACTCAAATGGCCTATGACGATTCTCATTGTAACTCTTCTGATAATCCTGGGCAATCTTTATTTTCTCTCGAATGAAGGCAACCTGGTCATTCATTTCCTGGATCAACTTGAGCCCCAGATGGATGGCATCACCATTCTCATTCCAACATAGAGGTGTATAACACCTCTGACCATACAATGCTTCATAGGGAGCCATGCCAATGCTGCTATGGTAGCTGTTATTATAAGCGAATTCCACTAATGGTAGATATCTCTCCCATGAACCACCTTGCTCCAACACACAAGCCTGGAGCATATCCTTAAATGTCTGAATAGTACACTAAGACTGGCCATCAGTTTGTGAATGATAGACTAAACTCAAAACCTAATTCCTACTATAAACTCCCCCAAAATCTGGAAGTAAATAAGGGATCACAGTTATAAATAATACTCGAAGGCATACTATAAGGTCTTACAATCTCGATGATGTACAATCTTGCTAATCTATCTAATGACCATTTCATGTTCATGGCTAGGAAGTGTGCACTCTTAGTCAACCTATCCACAATCACCCAAATGGCATTCCATCCAGAACGGGTCCGAGGCAACCCAAATAATAAATCCATCGTGATACTCTCCCATTTCCAAATCGGAATCTCAGGTGGTTGGAGCAATCCAGGAGGTATCTGGTGCTCAACCTTATATTTCTAACACACCACACAAGATCTTACATACTCAGTGATCGCTTTCTTCATTCCCGGCCACTAGAATTCCTTCTTCAAGTCAAGATACAACCCGCCTGAAATCTCCTTTTGCCGGCACCACAACACGGTCTCTGAACTACCAAATGCCATCATGTCCTTTAGTCAAATTCATCTCCTTGCCCTTAGCCTGTGCACCAAGTAGTTTCAACAACTCCTTATCATTCCTTTAGGCCACTGCCAAGGACTCTAGAAACTCGTTTGACATTTTAGCATCCCAATAACCATCTAATTTGGGGCTTGCATAATAACCCCAACATTTATGTCACAGACTTCCTCTAATAATTCCTGTTCCTTTCCCATCAAGAAGGCTACATGTAAGACTTTCCCGCTCAAAGTATCAGCAATAATATTTGCCTTGCCAGAATGATATCTCCGATTGAAATCATAGTCCTTTAGGTACTCAACCCATCACCTCTGCCTCACGTTTAACTTCTTTTGATCAAATAAATATTTCAAGCTTTTGTGGTCAATGAATATCACAAAGTGAGAACTATATAAGTAGTGACGCTAGATCTTCAATCCAAATACTACCGCTACAAGTTCAAGATCGTGAGTAGGATAATTCTGCTCGTATGGCCTCAATTGCCTCGAAGCATAGGTAATCACCCTGTCATCCTACATCAATACACACCCTAGACTAAACTAGGATCCATCATAATATACCACAAATTGTTCATCACATCTGGTAATGCAAGTACAGGTGCAATGGTCAAACACTGCTTAAGAGTCTAGAAACTCAATTCACACTTTTCTGTCTACACAAATAAGGTCTCCTTTCTTGTCAACTGAGTCAAGGGAAACGCAATACAAGAAAATCCCTCGACAAAGTAGCAATAATAGCCAGCCAATCCCAAGAAACTCTTAATCTCAGTCACCGACTTAGGCCTCTCCTATGCCATAACCGCCTTAATTTTGGATGGATCAACAAATACACCACCACTGGAAATCACATGTCCCAAGAATTGTACACTTGCTTCCTGAAAATACACTTCGATAACTTAGCATATAACTTTTTCTCATGTAATACCTGCAAAACAATCTGAAGATGTTGTGAATGCTCTTCAATAGATCTTGAACACTAATATGTCATCAATGAATACCACCACAAACTGATCTAAGTACGGCTAAAAGATCCTGTTCATGTAGTCCATAAAGATGGCTAAAACATTTGTCACTCTAAACGACATTATAACATATTCAAATTGACCATACCAAGTTTTGAACGATGTTTTGGGAACATCTTCGGGTTTCACTCTAATTTGATGATACCTAAACCTCAAATCAATTTTAGAAAAAATCACAGCACCCTGTAACTGATCCAACAAATCATTGATCTATAATAAGGGGTATTTATTCTAGATGGTTAATTTATTCAACTGCCGATAATCAATGCACATCCGCATACAACCATCCTTCTTCTTTACAAGTAACACTGGAGCGCCCCACGATGAAGCACTCGGTCGAATAAATCCCTTATCCAGCAACTCATTGACTTGCTTCTTAACTTCATTCAACTCCACTGAAGACATTCTGTAAGGTGCTCGGGACACAGGTTCTTCCCCGGGAATCAAATCGATGGCAAAATCAATCTCCTTGCCGAGAGGCAATTCTGGAATATCTTCTGGGAACATATCAAGGAAATCACATACCACCGGAATATCACCATGTTTAAGATTATATTGCCCCTCTAAAGCAAACAGAATAGCATATGTTACTGAAACATCACTCACCATATGTCTAGTGTCATGCTCTTGAGAAAAGATTATGGTCTTGCGGTAATAATCCACCATAACATGGTTAGCAAACAACCAATCAAGACCCAGAATAACATCCAAATTTTTCAGTGGCATACATATCAAATTCACCAAGAAAGGACGACTTTCAATTTGCATTGGTAATTTCCAAAACATAGTGGTTGCTCGGAATGTAGATCTAGTAAGAGTGGAAACACTAAGAGCATTCTCCATCAATACCACCGGTAGGCCAAGTCGCCAAACAGAACTTTCAGAAATAAAGGAGTGCATAGCACTAGAATCATAAATCACATTTACAAGATAACCATGAATGATACACTTACCCTGCACCAAGTTGTCGTTCCTTGCAACCTCAGAAGCATCAAAGATTTTGAGCACCATTGGACTGAGTATCAGACCTTCTCAGATGTTAACCTCGACGGCCATCGCCGTTTCAGCCTCCATGCTGGAAATTACCACCATGAACCATAGAAGTATTCGCCCGGTTGCTTTGTCCACCCTGCTGTTTCTCTATGGGCAATCAGACCTAAAATGTCCTGGCTACCCAAATTGGTGGCAAACAGGTTGGCTAGTACTGCAGTCTTTAGCAAGGTGGCCCTCCTGACCGCAATTATAGCATGCACGGCCTCTAGAACGGTCCATAGAACCACATCCAAAAGAAGAGGAAGAAGTGGCGGAAGACTTGCCACTATGGAAAAATTGACCCATCTTCTTGAAACCGAATCCTTTTACTTTTAATGGTTTCTCTTCCCTTAACTAGGATGCTCTCTGTAGCTGTACCTTTTCAGTTACTTTGGCCTTTTCACCAAGGTAGGGTAGTCTCGAATTTCAAGGGGAACAATTACACTATGTAGTTCAATCCTCAACCTAACTTCATATTTTGCACACTTACTGCCTTTAGTCCCTTCTAAGGAGAAAGGATAATAAAAGTCACATAACTCATCAAACTTTTTTGTGTATTCAGCTATTCTGCCTTGTTCTAGCTTCAAAAATTCCATCTCCTTGCAGATTTTTTAATTATCTGGAAAGTATTTAGCAAGGAATCGTCGACGGAAGTTCATCGACACTAATGGTTCACCTGCAGTATTCATTTAAACCTTGGTTCTTGACTACCATACCCTAGCATCATCTTTCAATTGATAGGTAGCAAACTACACCTTTTGCTCATTAGAGCATCGAAATAGTCAAATGCTTGCTCAATGTCATGTAGCCACACATGAACTCCATCATAGTCATGACATCTCTTGTAAGCAGGTGGATTCCTTTTTAGAAATTTGTCAAGAGTCGGGCCAGATTTAGCCATCCTCATAATCTATGAAAACCTTGCAAAGAAATCATCTCCTCCACCAGAACTAGATCCTTCCGCCATAATTTAAGTATACAATATCCAAACACATCACCATTAACAATCAATGATTTACCAGGGAGTAGAACAATTACCTTACACACATATATACAACATGATACCACCGGAGTGCCAAGGGAGCGATGCCAAGTTACCCTGTCAATAATACAAACAACCACAAATAAATACAATAAAATACAAGAATAGTACTATATAGGACTCACACAATTTACTACATATGGCCACCTATTCGGTCCTGAAAAGAACCGCTCTGATACCACATGTGACGTCCTCTATTTATTTACCATTATTTTAAACCGTTGAATTAAAATTTTCAAGAAATTTTTTTCATAAAATAATTAATTAATAATTCAATAATTATGAAAATACCCATTTTCTACCAAAAGTTCCAAAATACCATTTATATAGCATTTAAAAACCCTAAAATGCAACTCAGAATACAAAAACCCAAAATTTGAGAAAGGTAGCGTCAGGCCCACACTACGTGTGAGGTTTTAATCGTAGCCCTAACGCTATGCGTTAGGCTGGTGATAGCGTACCGCAAGTGCACGGGTATCAAAGTAATAAAAAGATATCGTTCCCACAAGGATTGTGCCCAAGTACTAGTTATAACGGTGGTTCAATTATCTAGTGTAATTGATTAAAATGAATTACCAAAACAATTGTGAACAGTAAATCAGAGAATAGAAAATTCAACATCTTTTGTAAAAGAAATTCAGAGCAAGTTTGGGAAATTGAATCAAAGGTAAATCTTGGGGTATTAAGGGTTCATATGCCTGTATCAAAATTAAAGGTTACTCGCCTATCCAATTATACAATTTCGTTCCTAAGGCAGATTCCTCTAAGTTAATTAATACCTTTCTCTTGAAAACCTATTAACCTGCCTAATTCCCAAAGAACCACGTTCAATTTGTTAATTAGGCCTTTTACGTTCTATGGAAATCCGATTAATCTCTCAAACAATTTCGCTTACCATCGTAAATCAAAATCATAGGTTCAATTTAGTATTTTTGAATTACATGCCAATCTCTCGATCACCATATAATTTGTGATCATCTACGCTTATCTCTAAGTCTTGTAGAAGCATTAGGCATACATCAATTGAATAGAGATTGAAATCATATGAATTAGAATATGAAGAACAATCAATTGTAACACATAGGCAGACTACATCCTTAGCCCCAAGAAAAGAGTTTAATGTACCATAAGGATTGTTGTCATCATGTCACACATCACAAAATCAATGCCAAACATAAAAGATATCAAAAGTGTAAACTAGGGATGTAGAAATCACAAATTAGTTCTCACTAGGAATGCTAATTCTTCCTCTCAAATCTGTAAATTTGGTTGTCCTTAATGAATTTGACTCTTGATTCCCAATGAAATCTTCCCAAAGAGTTCTTCAAAATCCCCTAAAAGATGTGTCAAAATCTGTCTATGAAAAATTGTTCTGAAATCCCCTAGAGTGCCCATTTAAATTCCTAAACAATTGAAAGATTTAGGCCTCAGAGGGGACAACCACAGCCAATGGTTCGGGTTCTGTTCCTTTTTAAACCATAAATTCATATTTTTTATAACAAATAGAGCCAACCACAGCCAGTGTATGTAACCACGGTTAGTGGTTGGTTCTGACTTGCTTTGCTTTGCTCCATAGTGCCAACGATGGCCAGTGATTGGTTTTTGCCACCAATTTCCTCTTTTCCAGTGCTAACCACTGCCAGTGGTTGGCCATTACTGGTAGTGGTTTCCTCCAACCTTGCCAAGATGCACTCCCAAGGGTCTTAAAGGTCTCTTGTTTCATCTACTTTGTAATTTTTCCTCAAAATAGACCTAGAACATCATTAATCCTACAAAAATAGGAACAACCAAGCAGTATGTGTGGAAAGGAATCAAAAATCAAGGGAATCGGGCAGAAACAATATGCATAACCCCTAAAAACTAACCAAAAATAACACACAATATACACTTATCAAAATACCCTAAACTAAAACATTGCTTCTCCTCAAGCAATCACTAAATCCATACAAGCATATAACAAAAAACTAGTAGACCCAAATAAACCTAAGAAATCTTGTGTTTATTTATTTTTGTTTTTATGTTTTTAAGTGATTGCATAAACTACTAGAATATACCACAACCAACAATCAAAACCATGTTCACTAAGATTAAACTTAGGGTACTCTTTCTCACTTTCCACTCAGTGTATGTGCTTGTGTTTTAATCCACTCAGACCATAAAATTCTAAACACTACCATAGGCTTGGCAATTGACCACAGACTCCACAGTTATCAAGAAAACATGCATTGGTCAAAAGGTCTTTTAAAGGGTTGTAATGGGGCTAGGGTATTCATAACATGGGAATGGAAATCAAGAAAACGGGAAATGCAAAGGGCTTAATTCTGTAAGAAGAGAAATATCACAAGAAGGAAAGCAAACCTCAATTCAATAACTCTTTATACCTTCAAACCATAAAGGGTATGATTCATTCTTTCTTTTTCTTTTCTTCTTTTTTTTATTTTGAAATCAAACTCCTTTTCTTTGAATCACACACCCTAAACTATCATGGTTTTTGTTTCTCAATTCAATTTTCAATTCAACCACTTTTAGTTAGCTTACCCTTTTTGCCTCTTCTATATGTGAATCAGAAACCATTATTTTAAAAGGTTTTGAAAGAAAATAATCATATTATTTCATGGCTCAAAAGGGATAACTAATGGATTACACTTTCAACAAATTCTGAGGTTAAAGAAACAAAACCTAAATCTTCCTTTTTCATCCTAAGCATGCATTCATAAACTATCTTGAATGGGTCAAAAACCAAGTTCTAGAGTGCCTAAAAATGTATGAATCCCTCAGTCAAAGAATTATGGGTAATTTACAATTTAATGCACTGAACACCCTATTGGCTCAAAAGCTTATAGTGGTAATTGGCCTAATCAAAGAAACACAGTCATGATGCAGAGTGATTTGGCAAGAATAACAATCAAAAACTTTTTTTTTCTTTTTTTTACAAGATTCACCCAAGTAATGCTTAAAATCCAACCAATCTACATCACATGTCATACAGATAACAATAACTGTAATCAGTATTCAATGCTAGCCTAAGGCATATGAGCAGACATACAATCATGAAAATCAACCAAAAGAATAAACAAGAATAAAGTAAGAACAAGCTAAACTTTTGTGTACCCATCACCCCAAACTAAAATTGGACATTGTCCCCAATGTCTATATCAAGGGGACCACAGAGTCTCGTAATTAAGGAACCAGGGGAAATAGGACATAAAAGTTCAACTGATACCTATCATGGAGAAGGGGGTGAAAGTGACCCTGTTGGGTGTGTCAGTCATACATGGCATCCACCCAGTCAGAAATCTGATTAATACTGCCCCCTAAGGACTTTACTCAGCAGACATCTGTTGAAGCAAAGTATACATCTGCTGCATGGAAAAGGGTTGCTCCTCATAGGTATAAGAAGGCTCACCCTGCTCTATAGGTTTGGTGTGAGGAATTGGCATCTCTGTAGAGAGTGGAATATTGTCCTTTGTACCTGTAAAAAGGAAAGAACGCTCGACGGCCATACTAGTGAAACTAGGATCAGGCAAGGGGTGAGGCACAGGCAGTCCAGATATAACCAAACAAAATATCTCTTTCTCTTTAACAATCATACCCATGTTCATTAATTCAGCCATGTCAACCCTCTTGGGTTGACAAATAAAATTATCCTGTTCTAAATCTATACCTACATATCTTGCAATGGGGTTGATATAGCCAGCTATAACGATTTTTCCAAAGCTAGCATTGCCAACCCGAGAAAATTGGCTACCCAACCACTTTTTAGAGTCCACAAGATTACTATGGAGCATAGAGTGAAGAAAGAATATCTCAAGCTGTCTTATGGTTCCCGGGCTATCATATCGCCTGAAAATGGATCGAGCCATAAAACGTTGCAAATACCAGAAAACTGGGTGATGAATAGTGGATGCTTTTGAGGTAAGGGCATTATAGCTTCCTTTAATAGAAATTTGTGACCAAAAACGGTGTAAAATAAAATCTGTTGGGATGCTGGTAGCACCCCCTAAAGGAAAACCATAAATGGCAGCTACCTCATCAATATTTAAAACATAGTTGGTGTTGTTCAATCGAAAAGAGAGTTCCCACCCCATGGTTCTCGGGCACCTAGTGAACTCCACCGAACTTAAAAATTCAATGAAGGTACGCTAATACGTGGGCTCAAACAGATTAATAAATGCATCCCACTCCATATTTTGGCATAATTTTAAAGTATCCTAAAAAATACCTAATTCCATCAAAGTCTCCCTACAAAAGAATCTGGAGGGAAGAAGCTCCCTCTTTAGCAAGGATTCTAATCGCATCTTTTGCCCTTCCAATGGGCATTCGATGTCATTCAAGTTTGAGTAGTCAGAGGACTTACCTTTTGCCTTTCGCTTTTTGGAGGGGACCTTTTGTGCCTTGAATGCCATAATTCAAATTAGAAGCTGGAAATGAAGTCTAAAACCATATGAAGAGGGTATTAGAACTCATTTGATTCATCACTTTAAGAGTTCATCATTAAAAGCAATCAAGTAGAATATACATATATCAAATGCACATTCAAATTATGTTAGAATGCATTTGTTATTTCACTTTGGCATTCTATCAAACAGTTGTGTTCACTAAATAAATGAGTGCCAAATGCAACATTCAAGGGCAATGCTACTACTCATTAAGTTCAATAGCCAAATTAAAAAACCAATTTCAGAATTTTACCACCAATCAAACATTTAATCACCACTAAAGATCAAAATTTGAACAAGAACACAAATGGGGTGCATGAAAAAGTATAAACACTAGATGAAGTTCATGAAGATTTTAATGTTACCCATTTGGTTTTACAGCATTCAAATTCATCATAAATGGTTAAGGAATCATCAAATCAAACCATTATAGCAATTTCAAACCAAATCCCCAAAATTCAAGAATACCCCATAAACCTAAAAAAGAAACCCAAAGTGAAGATTATTTACTTGATTTAGGGAGATGGAATAATATACCAAGCAAGTAATTGATGCAAACGGCAAGATAGTTCAAAGGAGTTGAGAGTTTCTCAGAGGTAGAGAGGGTTTTTTAAGAAGAGGGGTGAAAGAGACCAAGTTTACACGCATGAAGTGGGATGCCTAGGTATTTGGAGGTTAAAAACAAGGCTTTCCAAGGGCTGAACCAAACCACGGCCAGTGGTGGGTAACCACAGCCCATGGATGGTTCTGCCAGGCCTATTTAATTACTAAAGAAAACGTACAAGACCCCTGTTAGCAACCATGGCTAGTGGTTGGTTCTGTTTTGGCATAAAAATTTCATAAAATTTTGGGGCAACTTTTAGGCCGAACCACGGCTAGTGGTGGGTAACCACTGGCAGTGGTTGGCACTATTTTGATGCCTAGATTTTATACTTAGTGTGCAGAAAAATTAGGGTTAAACTACTGGCGGTGGTTGCAACCATAGCTAGTGATTGGCACTGTTTTCAAGCCCAAAAATATGCTAAACAACCCAATTTAAGACACATCCATTTGATTCCAACCAAATCATGCAAAATGGTGATTAATTCAAATATCTTACTCCATAAAAAGCAACATCAATTTTCTTGTTTATTTGATTTTTACACAAAACATGCAAGCAAACAAATTCATGCAAAGCAATCGAAATAAAATGAAAAATAGGGTTACCTCCCTAACATTGCCAAGTTTAACGTCTTCAGCCAGACGTTTTTCACCATTTGGATTTACGAATTTGGTACATCAAGCAAATCTAAAGCACTTGCTTGCTGAATGGGCTCGCCTGTCAAGTAGTGCTTAAGTCTTTGCCCATTTACTTTAAATGGTCTAGACTTTTCACTTTATAACTCGACAGTGCCAAAGGGAAATACCTTCAGGACTCTAAACGGTCTCGACCATCGGGAACTCAGTTTACCTGGAAATAACCTCAATCCGGAGTTAAATAACAAGACCATATCACCTGGACTGAATAACCTCCGAAGGATGTGACGATCATGCCAACGTTTTGTTTTTTCCTTATAAATTCTGGCATTCTCATAAGCATCCAAACAGAGTTCCTCTAGTTCATTTAGCTCCAATAACCTGTGCTCACCTGCAACCTTATGATCAAGATTAAGCATTTTAATTACCCAAAACGATTTATACTCAAGTTCAACAAGCAAATGACAAGGCTTTTCATATACTAGTTTGAAAGGTGTGGTTCCAATAGGGGTTTTATATGTAGTGTGATACGCCCATAAGGAATCGTCTAATTTAATAGACCAATCCTTTCATGACGTATTGACCACTTTTTGGAGAATATTTTTTATCTCCCTGTTAGAAACATCAACCTGACCACTAGTTTGAGGATGATAAGGTGTAGCAACCTTATGCTTCACTCCATATGTTTTTAGGAGAGCCTGAAAGGTTTTTCAATAAAATGAGACCCTCCATCACTTATGACACATTTTGTGACCCCAAACCTCAGAAATATTATTCTTTTAAAAAGTTTAATAATGGTTTTAGCATCAGAATAAGGTGAAGCAATGGCTTCCACACATTTAGATACGTAGTCAACCGTTACTAAAATAAATTGATTTCTGAATGAAAAAGGAAAAGGTCCCATAAAATCAATCCCCCACACATTAAACAGTTCAACTTCAAGAATGCTATTAAGTGGCATCTCATGCCTCTTACCAATGTTACCTGTTCATTGACAAGCATCACAAATCAGAACATACTTACGCACATCCTTAAAAATATATGGCTGTTAGTCCTCAAATTTACTGTTATTTTTATAATAAAAAGTGTGTTTATTTTAAATAAAATTAGTTTAAATTGTAATAAATTTATGTTTTTAATTTAATTAATGGATGTTATTGGAAATAATATGCCTTGATTAAATTTCTCTAGTTTTGCAGTGAAATATTAAAGAAAATCAAGAGAAAATTGAAGAACTGGAAAGCTAACGCGTAGCATCAACACCACGCGTAGCGTGGGAAATTTTGATGCTGACACTACACGTCACAGCCACGCGTAGCGTCAGAGCTATGTGGACTCCATTTCCAGGTGGACAAGCACTCAGCCAATTGACCCATTATTGGTTAATCCACCAGCAGCTAATGTCCAAGCTGAATTGGGAGACAAGGCCACACATGTCTGGGCATTATTGAATAAAAAAATTCTTAATCATGGCCACTTAATCACGTGTTTAATGGGGGATGACTCAGGAACCTGACGCGTAGCGTCAGGACCCTTCTTCAATCCTATAAATAGGCCACTTCCAAGGCATCCACTCCATCCCATCTAAGAATTCGGAGCTTCTTTTCTCTCCTTTCACTCGAGTTTGAGTGTTCTTTTGTAAGTTTGTAAGGTTAAAGTGATTTCTAGATACTTGAGAGTGTTGTGTAGTATTGTGAGCTCTTGTATCGTGAAGTGTTTCCAAATCCTCGTAATGTCAAACTTTGTAAGTGTTGTTTTTACTTTTACCATGTGTAACTAAATTGTTTATGTTGGAATTTGGTGAATCAATCTATTATATGATGTTGTAATTATGACTTTTGCATATTTATGATTCAAGTACATGTCAGTATTTCAATATTTTATTAGTATGAACGTCAAACAGGAGAATGATTTTCATGCGTATTGAAACTTGTTTTATTAGTGTGAATGTCAAACGAGAGAATGATTATTCATGTTGTATTAAAATCTGTTTTAATGAAAGTAAAAGTTGAAATACCCTTAATATGCCAATTACTAGGAATAGAGTTGGTGATTATTGTTGCTATAAGGCCAATACTTAATGTAAGTTTTTACTAAGAAAGCTCACGAGGGATCGGACTTTACGGTGACTACTTAGAATTTATATCATGAGGGATCAGTTATGATGATTTTATGTTGCAATAACATGAACTTGATAATTAAATATATATGTTTGTAACTATTTCATTATATTTTAGTGCAAGGATCCTAATTCCAACATAATTTGTCAATCTATGTTTTTACCTCAAGTATCTGAATTCTTCTAAATTACATCTCAACTTTCTAGATAGATTTTATCTTTATCATCTTTTTACCTCATGAACAAATCAATCGTCAAATTTTGTGAATATTGTATAAATTGTTTATAAAGCATTCTTTTGTGAATAAGTTTTGATGAATTTACCATAGTAAATAAGAATTACTATGAATTACTGGAACTTTTAATCTCAGTGGAACAATACCTAAATTTGAAAACTACAAACAATTGGTGCGCTTGCCAAATAAAGACCCAACAATATTCAGGGTTTAACAAGTTTTCTAGCATCATTGCCGGGGATTGAACTGATTCAGTAAAACAGTAAATTTTTAATTATCGTGGTAAAATATTTTTTTACCTTAGTTAAATTTTCAATTTTATATTCATTCATTTATTCATTTTTTTAACATTGTTACACTAACTTTCTGTATTTAGTTTGTTTATGCAAACTCGATCTTCTGCAGGGAAAGTGTTCTTTGATCTTGAGATCGAGAAGTTTGTAAAGAAACTCAAAGCTTTAAAATCTAAAAAAACAAAAACTTCTTCTTCTACTTCATCTTCTTTTGAAAAATTTAAAAATTCAAATATGGTTGCTGAACAAAGAAGAACATTGGGACAGTTTGTTGCTATCAATGGACCACCTTGTGTTTCAGGGATGTACCAAGGACCTATTGCTGCTGTAGAAATTAAACCAGCTACTCTAAACATTATTCAAAATAATCAATTTGCTGGTTTAAATAATGAGGAACCATATGAACATTTAACTATTTTTTATGAGTTATGAAGCACAATTGGTTTCAAAACCAATCAAGAAGAATCTATTTACATGAGATTGTTTCCTTTTTCTTTGATTGGGAAAGCTAAAGAATGGTTTAAATCTTGTCCACCCGGTAGTTTTACAAACTGGTCTGATGTTGAAACAAAATTTTTAGAAAGATTTTATTCACCTTCAAAATATTTTGAAGCGATGACAGCCATACATTCCTTTTCACAAAATAACGATGAATCACTTGGTGAAGCATGGGAAAGATTCAAAGCGCTTCTTAGGAAATGTCCAAATCATAATTTGGATGATGCCAGGAAGGTAAGAATCGTTTATTATGGTTTATTACCTCAGTTCAAGATGATGTTAGATTCATGTGCAGGTGGTTCTTTAATGAACAAAACCATTGAAGATGCAATATCAATCATGGAATCTATGTCAACCAGTGACCGTCAAGCCAAGCATGAAATAGGTAGTACATCAAGGAAACCAGGTATGCTTGAGTTGAGAGTAAATCATGCAGTTTTAGCTCAGCAAAAATTGCTAACACAACAAATGGAGGCAATGAGAAAACAATTGGAAAAACTTCAAATTGCTCAAGTATCATCACCACCACCCACTCAATTGAAATAATGTGTGCATTGTATGGGCAAACAACCATGTGGTTACTGTGCTCCTGATGGAAATGATCAAGAACAAGCCAATTTCCTGATTCACCAAAGCATACCTTTAGGTACTTTTCCTATCAAT
Organism: Clitoria ternatea; assembly: GCA_037962975.1. NCBI lineage: Eukaryota > Viridiplantae > Streptophyta > Magnoliopsida > Fabales > Fabaceae > Clitoria > Clitoria ternatea. The sequence continues at coordinate 170,635,265 of CM075671.1, forward strand.
CTTGGTAATTCTTTTCCTAACAATTATCCACAGGTTAGCAAAATCAGAATCTTGGCTGGAAACAAGATGTTGGACCTTCCAAGAGACCTCCCAACAATCTATTCAAACAACAATAACCACAATCTGATCAAACAACAAGGCTAACTAAGATAGAGGAATCTATCCAACAATTGCTACAATATATGCAAACAAATGAAACCATACGTAAAACGTCGAATATGCAATTGGGACAGTTAGCAAAAGAAGTAGCTGACATGAAAAGCTCTAGTTTTTCTGTAAATACTCAAAATCCAAGAGAACAATGTAAGGCTTTTTTTACAAGAAGTGGAAAAGTTGTAGGAAATGATTGTAAAGAAAAAGAAAAAGAAGAAGAAGAGAAAAAAGAAAAAGAAGAAAAAGAGAAAAAAGAAGAAAAAGAAAAAAAATAAAAAAGAGAATGAAGAAAATGATGAATGATAACTTATCTTTTTACCTTTAATTACTTACTTTGTTTGTCTATTTTATTTACTGTTAAATCCTAATAAATATGTTTTAGCGTAATTTGTTAATAAGTGATCTCTGCTTTTAATTTTTACTATTACTGTTCAAGTGTTGTATTTTATATGAATTAATTTAAATGGACGTTTAAAAAAAATAAAAAAATAATATTTTTTTAGAAGTGGAAAATTAATTTTGGATTAGTGCTAAACTAATTCTTTCAAGAACTTAAAATCATAATTTCATTTCTATAAAAATTAATTTTTGCAAATTTCATTTAAATTAATTAACTTGTTTATTTCTTTAAATAAAATGTTAATCCATCTCCTCTTTTCTCTTCAATTCACGAGAGAATGCAATTCATGTTGGAAGGATTTTTTAATTTTGACTTAGTCAAAATTGAATGCAAATGGTTCCATGGAGCAAAGCATTTCATGTCATTTTCATCTCTCCCATGTGCTTGATTTCAAAGCCATCCAAATGCCAATGGATCATTCAAAACAAAGTGCCTATAAAATACTACAATTCCCATGGCCCATACAAGGTCCCATGTGCAAAATTTTTGCAAGCAAATGATTCACCTAATTCCTCATTATTTCTCACGGTTACAAGCCTTCATGTGACATTATTTTTATGCAAAAAAGTTAGTCACCACAAGCTTACATGGCTGCAGTAAAAATAAGGCTCCATGTCCAATATTTTATGCAAAACAATGGCTATGCTACAAGACTTTTACGTTAGAAAAAAACAAGGGTCCATGTGCTAAATGAATCAATGCAAACACTTCACATTGTCTAGCTTTCCAACGTGAATTGCCTCTTAAAAGTGCAAAATATTATTGCAAAACATTATCACTTTATTGCATTAAAAATACAAAAGAAGGAAACATAGCAAGTGCAATAATACTCATAGCAATGGATAATCAAATGAATGTTCCCTTAGTGCTTGAAATGCCAATGTGAAGCATCATGAGCAAATGAGATGGGCTGAATTTTTATGTCCAAAAACCAGCCATGGAAATGCTATAAATAGGGATCCAAGAGCTAAAGAAAAATCATCTAGGAGGGGAGCAGAGAGAAGCAAGGAGGCGTAGGAGTCAGGAAGCAGAGGAAGAATTCTGGAGGAGCTTCATTCCGGGTTTAGTTTTAATTTTTAGTTTGTTTTAATTATGGAGGGCTAAAACCCTTAGATTGATTTTCTTGGAGAATTATTGTAATAATGATTTTGAGGTTCTTGTTTCTAAAATAATATACTTTTATTATTGTTGATTTCTTCATAATCTTACTCTGCTTGTTTAATTCTATTCTGTTTAATTAAATTTGTATGCTGAATCGGTTTAATCATACAATTGGAATAAAATGAGATTCAAATTAAAATTGGTTAAGAAAGTATGCATGCTTAATGAATATTTTCATAATCACTTTTAGCTATTATGGTTTGCTTAATTCCATAATTTGAGAATAGATTATGTATGTAGGCGATGTTTTTATGTATGCTCAATTATTCCTAGATTTTACGATCTTGACTCCTTTTGCTTAATTAGGATGCTTGATTAAAATATTCATTTTTAAATGAAAGTAAAGGAATTATGAATTGAAAAAGATGCTTAGTTGATTAATTCAAATTGAGCTAAGAAATCAACATAATGAAAGTGTACGTACCATCTTTTGTGAACCAAGGATAAATTTAATTACAATACTCCAAGAAAATCAATCGCTTGTTATTTATTTTTCTAAGTTTCATTATTTATGTTGTTTTAAATTTTTGTGACAATCAAACAAACCCCCCATTGTATGCTTGTTGAACTTCTATTTGTAAAAATAAATTTTATTTGATAAATTTTGTATGTTAAAAATTAATTTTAAAACTTGATTTTCCTAAATTTTTGTGTTGATCTTCGAGAAAACTACCTAGGTTGACACCCTAGTACTATAATTAATTATTTTTAATGTACTAATTTAACAGGACCACGACAGTACAACGTCAAATTTTGGCGCCGCAGCCGGGGATCAACGATCTTTAAAAAAATTGTTGTTTTAAATTAATTTTTTTAAAAAAATATTTCAAAAAAAAATATTGTTTGTTTATTTTGTTTTGTTTCTTTTCATAATTTAGGATTTTGTTGATGTACTGCTTTTGATTTAATTGTTGTACAAAATGTATGACTAGAACAACATTTAGGCACTTGCATTCAATTGATCCTGAAATTGATAGAACTTTTCATAGATTAGTTAGAGAAGCCAGATTTAATAATAATTTTGTTGATATTGATAGTGATAGTATCTCATCTGAATTCGCTGAAAGTACTACTGTTAGTTTTTCTGATATGGCTGGACCTCGTGAGAGAACTCTTAGAGAACTAGCTGCACCCGAATTCACACACGAAAGTTTGTGTATTCAATATCTTGAAGAGGATGTCCCTTTTATGCTTAAGACCAGACTTATACACTTGTTGCCTAAGTTTTATGGTCTTATGGGTGAAGATCCGCACGAACACCTGAAAGAATTCCATATTGTGTGCTCCACAATAAAACCTCAAAATGTTCAAGAAGACCACATCTATCTTAAAGCGTTTCCTTATTCTTTAGAGGGTGTTGCTAAGGACTGGCTCTACTACCTTGCTCCAAGATCAATCACAAGTTGGAATGACTTAAAGAAAATGTTCTTGGAAAAGTTCTTTCCTGCCTCTAGAGCTACTACAATCCGTAAGGATATATCTGGAATTAGGCAACTCTCTAGAGAAAGTCTTTATGAGTATTGGGAGAGATTCAAGAAACTATGTGCATGTTACCCTCACCACCAAATTTCTGAACAACTTCTTCTTCAGTACTTTTATGAAGGTCTACACCACGTTGATCGCAACATGTTAGATGCGGCAAGTGGAGGAGCTTTAGGAGACACGACTGCTGCTGAAGCAAGAAACTTGATTGAAAAGATGGCATCCAATTCCTAACAATTCAGTGTTAGAAATAATGCTTTCAAACCCATGTATGATTCAAATTCTAGTGCATCTGGCATTAAATTAGAGAGAAAACTTGACGCTCTCACCACTCTGGTCCCATAATTAGCAGTTAATAAAAAATCCACGACTACCAAAGTGTGTGGAATCTGCTTTTCACAAGAGCATCCCACTGATTGTTGTCCTTCTCTACAAGAGAAGAATGATAATAATCCCCAAGCCTATGCAGCCAACATCTACCATGATAGACCTCTACCACAACAACAACAATAAAACCATGACCTTTCCACCAACAGGTACAACCCAGGTTGGAGGAACCATCCAAACTTGAGATGGGGTAACCAACAACAAAATCCCTAACCCCCATTTCAAAACAATGTACCAACTTTCCAAGGACCTAAACCTCAACCATCCACAAGTGGCCTTTCTTTAGAAGAACTGGTGAAACAAATGGCTGCATAGAACTTGGAGTATCAATAGAGGAATGATTCTACCATCCAAAGCTTGAGTAACCAAATTGGGCAATTGGCTTCATCATTGAACCAATTACAATCTCAAAACTCTGACAAATTACCATCTCAACCTACTGTGAACCCAAGAAATGTAAGTGTAATTCAGTTAAGATCAGGTAAGAACCTTGAAGTACCCATACCTAAGGAACCTGAGAAACTAACAGATGTACCCATAACAGTTGAGAATGATGTACCCCCCTCAAACATAAGGCAGTCTGAGATGCAACCACCCCAAATTCCATCTCATATCCCTCTTCCATTCCCACCAAAAGCAATTCCAAGTAAGAAGATGGAAGAAGTGGACAAAGAAATTTTGGATACTTTTAGGAAAGTGGAAGTGAATATACCTCTTCTTGATGCAATCAAACAAATTCCCAAGTATGCCAAGTTTCTGAAGGAACTGTGTACTCACAAGAGGATACTCAAGGGTAATGAAAAGATAAGCATGGGAAGGAATGTATCTGCACTGCTTAGTAAAGAAGTTCTAAATATTCCTGAGAAATACAAGGATCCAGGTACATTTACTATACCTTGTATCATAGGTAATAACAAATTTGAAAATTGCATGTTAGATTTAGGAGCTTCAATAAATGTTATGCCTATGACTGTTTTCAAATCTCTGTATATTGGAACTTTACAACCAACTGGTGTAGTAATTTAGCTAGCCAATAGAAGTACTATTTACCCTGCTGGAGTCATAGAGGATGTTTTGGTTCAAGTAAATCAACTTGTTTTTCTGGCTATTTTTACATGCTTGATATGGAAGAAGGTAGGTCTGATATCCCTGTTCCTATTATTTTAGGAAGACCATTTTTGAAAACAGCCCGAACTATAATTGATGTCCATGCTGGAACCCTCTCTATGGATTTTGGTGACACTAAGGTAAGATTTAACATTTTAGATGCCATGAAACACCCCTCTGAAAATCATTCTGTTTTCCAAATTGACATTATTGATGAACCAATTTTGAGCATTTTTCTGATGTTGATTTGGAATGCATAGATGATTCATACAGTTATTTTGCATGCAATAATTCTGAGAATTGTGATATTTGTGCTGAAATTGACAAATACATAACCGCTGATTTAGAGTCTATAGAAATACCTATTCTGAATGCAGAATTTCAAGAAGACTAACAAAATTATTGAGGCAAAACCCAAGTCTACTTTGTTGGTTCTATCTATTTTGCAGGCACCCAAATTGGAACTGAATCCCTTACCTGAAAACCTCAAGTATTCATACTTAGGAAATGATGAAGAGCTCCCGGTGATAATCTTTACTTCTCTTGATGAAAATCAAGAAGAAAAGTCTCTGCAAGATATGGGAAGACATAAGAAGATCCTTGATGAGGGAGTTTTCTTAAACCATCTTTTTACTTGTTCATTTTCTTGTCCATTTTGTATGCCCTGTTTTACATTGAGGACAATGTATGATTTAAGTATGAGGGTAAGATTGTTACTTACTATATTTTTATGTTGTTATATTATTTTTTGTGTATGTTATTTATTAATGGATTTAAAAAAAAAGATTTTATGTGTCGTTTTTGTAGCATGTTTTATTGGAATTTTACGATATACATGAGTAACAGGTAATTTCTTTTATTCCTGATATGAGCTTAATGATATGTTATAATTTGAACTCAGACATTTTTGGTATATTGAGAATGACATGATAACTGAGAGATGATCATATATGATGGAATTATACCTTGTGAGATTTTTGAGCCTTAAAATTTGATGAATCACTTTAAACCATCTTAATTCTTTCATGTGTGATTAATTCCTGAATGCTTACATCCTAATTTTTGTCTTGTTTCTTGATGATACTTGAAACTCATATGAATATATTTGAAATGACACATGCATTTTGTTCAATTGAGCTACTAGTCATATAAGCCTACCATGAATAAATCATCCTTTGTTAGCCTCTTTGAGCCTATTTAACCATTTCTTTGATTACAGCTCAAATAAGCCATGACGAAAGAAAAAACCAAAAATATACCTACCTTAAGGATTATATTGGAGCCTTGGAATCAAGTCAAAAATAGGCATTCAAATAAGTGTGGGGGTGCATAAAAAGGAGCCGTAACTCTTATTTTAAGAAAAAGATAATGAAAAAAAATTGATGAATGAATGACAAGAAATATTTTGATGTTTACGACCGAACGTGATCGAACAAATGTTTTATCCTCACTGTTGCCTGTTAAATTAATTGCTCCATCATTCCTTTTGGCATTTAAACTTATTTTCCAAAATTTTACCACCCACCCTAACCTTGGCCACATTACAAACCTGAAAAGCCCTGTTGATCTATACATACATTTGCATTGATTGTGGATTTGAGAAACTTGCCAAATTTATAGGACTGTCTATTTTTTAGGAAAATATTTTAAGCGTATACACAAACCCAAAACACTTGAGAGTTGAGAGTTGAGAGTATGTCTTGCGAGGTTCTGTCACTTATGATTTTCCTTTCAGTTTGATTTAATTCTCATATGTCGAAATGTTTGGATGATTTTTATACATATCTTGGTGCTCTGTATTCTACATGTTAGATAACTCCTGTACCTCTGTATATTCTAAAACTCAATAATATGCATGCCAATTCTGTGTGTTTACTGTATTTCAATTTTAATGTTTTCAATAAACTGTGAGATTTGTTTTCATTCTGATTTTGCCCAGGAGTGTAAAAGAGTAAGTGTGGGGTTATTTGATAACTTATCTTTTTACCTTTAATTACTTACTCTGTTTGTCTATTTTATTTACTGTTAAATCCTAATAAATATGTTTTAGCGTAATTTGTTAATAAGTGATCTCTGCTTTTAATTTCTACTGTTACTGTTCAAGTGTTGTATTTTATGTGAATTAATTTAAATGGAACGTTTAAAAAAATAAAAAAATAATATTTTTTTAGAAGTGGAAAATTAATTTTGGATTAGTGCTAAACTAATTCTTTCAAGAACTTAAAATCCTAATTTCATTTCTATAAAAATTAATTTTTGAAAATTCCATTTAAATTAATTAACTTGTTTATTTCTTTAAATAAAATGTTAATCCATCTCCTCTTTTCTCTTTAATTCACGAGAGAATACAATTCATGTTGGAAGGATTTTTCAATTTTGACTTAGTCAAAATTGAATGCAAATGGTTCCATGGAGCAAAGCATTTGACGTCACTTTCATCTCTCCCATGTGCTTGATTTCAAAGCCATCCAAATGCCAATGGATCATTCAAAACAAAGTGCCCATAAAATGCTACAATTCCCATGGCCCACACAAGGTCCCATGTGCAGAATTTTTGCAAGCAAATGATTCACCTAATTCCTCATTATTTCTCATGGTTACAAGCCTTCATGTGACATTATTTTTATGCAAAAAAATTAGTCACCACAAGCTTACACGGCTATAACAAAAATAAGGCTCCATGTCCAATATTTTATGCAAAACAATGGCTATGCTACAAGACTTTTACGTTGGAAAAAAACAAGGGTCCATGTGCTAAATTAATCAATACTCCGAGAAAATCAATCGCTTGTTATTTATTTTTCTGAATTTCATTATTTATGCTATTTTAAATTTCTGTGACAATCAAACAAACCCCCCCCATTGTATACTTGTTGAACTTCTGTTTGTAAAAATAAATTTTATTTGATAAATTTTGTTTGTTAAAAATAAATTTTAAAACTTGTTTTTTCCTAAATTTTTGTTTTGATCTTCGAGAAAACGACCTAGGTTGACACCCTAGTACTACATTAATTATTTTTAATGTACTAATTTGACGGGACCACGACAGTACAACGTCAATGAAAAAGAAAAACAAAAAAATCAAAAAAATAAAAAATAAAAAAATCAGTATTTAGGTCAGACACCTCCAGTTAAGGATCTACCTTATCCACATGCACCATCAAAGAATGATAAGGAAAAGGAATACAAAAGATTCCTTGAAATCTTCAAGCAATTACATATAAACATCCTATTTTCTGAGGCATTGGAATAGATGCCAACATATGCAAAGTTTATGAAAGAATTTCTTACCAAAAAGAGGAGGTATAATGAGGAAATTGTTGAACTTGAAGCAGGTTGTCGTGCTATTTTGCAATATAACATGCCAAAAAGTCAAAAGACCCTGGAAGTTTCACCATTCCTGTCTCCATTGGAGGTGTAAATATTGGGAAAGCCTTGTTAGACTTAAGGGCTAGCATTAATATAATGCCTCTAAGTATGATGAAGCAAATTGGTGATCTTGATCCTCAGAGAACAAAAATGACTCTGCAATTGGCTGATAGATCAATCAAGAGACCCTACGGTATTGTGGAAGATGTACTTGTAAAAGTTGACAAGTTCTACTTCCCTGTTGACTTTGTGGTTTTAGATATGGAAGAGGATGCTGAAGTCCCCCTGATCCTGGGAAGACCATTTATGAAGACTACTAGGGTACTCATTGATGTGGATAATGGGAAACTAGTAGTAAGAGTACATGATGAAGAGGTGAACTTTGATGTTCTCAAAGCCATGAAATATCCCAACTCAAAACAAGACTGTTTTAAGGTGGATGTTCTCGATGAAGTTTGCCTTTCTATATCCAAAGGTATGTCAATTTCTGACCCTCTAAATAAGTTATTAACTAACTCTGTGGAATATTTGAGTGAAGAAGAAGAAAAACAGGTAGACAAGTATCTTGAAGACCTTGATCAAGGGAAAGAAATTCCCCTGAATCAAGAAAAATTGAAGAAATTAAAGAAGTACCTGTTGAAGAAATCCGGAGGCCTGAATTGAAAGTGCTACCTTCCAACCTAAAGTATATCTTTTTGAAAGAAGGTAATCTAAAACGTGTAATTATTAGTAATTTGTTAAGTGAAACAGAAGAAAAGCTGGTAGAAATGTTGAAAAGAAATCAAGAAGCAATCGGATGGACATTTGAAGATCTGAAAGTTATAAGTCCATCATACTACATGTATAAGATTTTATTGGAGGATGATTTTAAACCTGTTGCTCAAGCTCAAAGATGCCTTAATCCAACCATGAAAGAGGTAACCAAGAAGGAGGTTTTGAAATTGCTAAAAGCAGGTATTATTTATCCCATTTTTGATAGTGCATGGGTAAGTCCTGTACAAGTTCCAAAAAAGGGTGGTATGACAGTAATTGTTAATGATAAAAATGAATTAATCCTAACAAGAACTGTCACCAGTTAGAGAATATGTATTGATTATAGAATATTAAATCAAGCAACAAGAAAAGATCATTTTCCACTCCCTTTTATGGATCAAATACTTAAAAGATTGTCTGGACAGACTTACTATTATTTTCTTAATGGATATTCTGGATATAATCAAATTGTTGTTGAACCTCTTGATTAGGAAAAGACTACTTTTACATGTCCTTTTGGTATATTTGCTTATAGGAAGATGTCATTCGGATTATGTAATGCACCTGCTACTTTTCAGAGATGCATGTTTGCTATTTTTGCAGATCTAATTGAAAAGAGCATTGAGATTTTCATGGATGATTTCTCAGTCTTTGGGAATTTATTTGAATCATGTCTAACCAACTTGGACACCGTACTGAGGCGGTGTATTGAAACAAATTTAGTGCTAAATTGGGAGAAATGTCACTTCATGGTGAAAGAAGGAATTGTACTCAGTCACAAAATTTCTTCTAAATGTATTGAAGTAGACCAAGCCAAAATTGAGGTAATCTCTAAACTCCCATCCCTTGTAAATGTAAAAGGTATTAGAATCTTTTTAGGACATACTGAATTCTATAGAAGGTTTATTCAAGATTTTTCAAGAATTGCTAAACCTTTAACAAATCTTCTAAATAAAGATGTTGAATTCAAGTTTGATGAAGCATGTCTTAAAGCTTTTAATTCCTTGAATGAAAAATTGGTTTCTTCCCCTGTAATTGTTGCTCCTAATTGGAACTTACCCTTTGAACTTATGTGCGATGCAAGTGATTATGCTGTGGGAGCAGTTTTAGGTCAAAGATATGAAATTTTTTTAGGGTTAATACACTATGCTAGTAAAGTTTTAAATGAAAATCAAATAAATTATGCAACTACTGAAAAAGAATTACTAGCCATAGTGTATGCCTTAGAAAAATTTAGATCATACTTGATTAGATCAAAAATAATTATTTTTACTGATCATGTTGCAATCAAGTACCTTTTGACCAAAACTGATTCTAAACCTCGGTTAATCCGATGGATTCTGCTCCTTCAAGAATATGATCTTGAAATCAAAGATAAAAAGGGTAGTGAAAATATGGTTGCTGACCATCTTTCTAGATTGATGAATGATGAGGTTACTGCCAAAGAAAAAGACATCTTGGAAGAATCTCCTAATGAAAAACTTTTTGAAATAACAAAACGGCCATGGTTTACTAATATGGCCAATTTTAGCAGCAGGAATTCTTCCAAATGATTTAACATGGCAGCAAAGAAAGAAATTTTTTAAAGATGCAAAATACTTTGTTTAGGATGACCCTCATCTATTCAAAATTGGTGTGGATAATTTGTTAAGTCGTTATGTACCCGATTGGGAAAAGAAAGATGTGTTGTGGCATTGTCACAAACCACCTTATGGAGGACATCTTAATGGAGAAAGAACTGCTGCAAAAATTCTTCAATCAGGTTTGTATTGGCCCTCCATTTTTAAGGATTCTCACTCATTTGTGCAAGCTTGTGATAACTGCCAAAGAACAGGTAATTTTAGTAGGAGACAAGAAATGCCTCTCACAAATATTCAAGAGGTTGAGGTATTTGATTGTTAGGGTATTGATTTCATGGGACCCTTTCCTCACTCTCAATTCAATCAATAGATCCTTTTAGCAGTTGATTATGTTTCAAAATGGGTAGAAGCAATCGCTTCACCTAATGCTGACACCAAAACTGTAGTGAATTTCTTAAAGAAAAACATTTTCTGCAGTTTTGGAACACCAAGAACCTTGATCAGTGATGGAGGATCACATTTTTATAACAAAGTTCTTCAGAAAGTGTTACAACACTATGGAGTGAGACATAAAGTAGCCACAACATATCATCCATAAACTAATGGACAGGCTGAGATTTCAAATCGTGAAGTGAAAAGAATTTTGGAAAAGATTGTGTCTTCCTCCAGAAAAGATTGGTCACAAAAGCTTGATGATGCACGCTACGCATACAGAACTGCATTTAAGACTCCTATTGGCCTTTCTCCTTTCCAAATGGTTTATGGAAAAGCTTGTCATCTTCCAGTAGAGATGGAACATAAAGCATATTGGGCCTTAAGATTCCTCAACTTTGATCCAAACACGGTAGTTGACAAAAGAAAGTTGTAGTTACTTGAGTTGGAGGAAATGAGAAACAATGCTTATGAGTCATCTAGACGTTACAAAAATAAAGTGAAAGCTTACCTTGACAAGAAAATTAAAAATAGACACTTCACACCAGGTCAGCAAGTTTTATTGTTTAATTCAAGATTAAGACTGTTTCTTGGTAAATTAAAATCTAAGTGGTCAGGTCCATTTGTAATTAAGGAAGTTAAATCTTATGGAGCAGTTGAAATTGAAGATCCAACTTCCAAAAGAAGTTGGATGGTTAATGGGCAAAGATTGAAACCATATATGGGTGGTGAGATCGATAGACTCACTACCACTTGTTATTTAACTGATTTGTAATGTGCAGGATGTCAAGCTAGAGACAGTAAATCAAGCGCTCAATGGGAGGCACCCATTATTTATTTTCATTGTTAATTTATTTTAATTTAAATATATATATAATAATAAAAAATAAAAATAAAAAAAATTTAAAAATGTTTGTTTTATAGAATTTAATTTTAATTAGATTTTTAATAATGAAAAGGTTTTTTAGAACTGAAAGAAAAAGAGTTTTTGAGAATTAAAATTTTAAATTTTGAAACAGACCCCCACGCGTAGCGTCCCAATGACGGGTAGTGTGGAGGTAAAAATTTCAATCTAACGCGTAACGTCCCAGCTACGCGTAGCGTTAGGGCCCACGTTCAGTTTTTTAAAAATAAACGAGAGAGGCCCAATTTAGGTTTTAAAATCCTAAATTTCTTTCTCTGCCACAAAACCCTACTTCTCAATCATCCAGACCTCAAGCATTCTCAATCACCCACATTCTCTCATTTTTCTTAGCAAGGATCTCCAAGTAAGTTTTCTTTCCTTTTTCTTTTAAATTCTTACATTTTTGATTTTTAGAATGTATATGGTTAGGATTAGAATTAAAAGACCATTGGAATTTGTTTGCTATTAGGAATAGAAATTGTTGATTGAATGTGGTTTGCGGGTTGCTTCTGCACAACCCCTGTTTTTGTTTTTCTAAAACTACACACTTCACGCGTAGCGTCTCACTGACGAGTAGCGTGAGGCATGAACTGTGACCCCACACGTAGCGTCCCAGTGACGCGTAACGTGGGAAGAACAACCTGACGCGTAGCGCCTAACCCACGTGTAACGTCAGCCCCTGTTTTGGATTTTTGTTAATTTTTGTGTTTTATTTTTTGTTTAATGTATATATTGTTTTCTGTTTTATTTTGAATATATATATATATATAAATTTTGTCCCGTTTTTTGTATGTTTGTTTGTTTGTTTGTTTGTTTGTTGGTTTTTCTTTTAAATTAATAAAACTTCTTAAATTGTATGTTTGTTATACTTTCTTGCCTATAAATAAATAAATTTGTTAAGTTTTGTAAATATGTGTGAATTGTAATTTTCTAAGTTTGTATGTAAAATTGCATGTTTTGTGAATTTTATTTCATTCATAAAATTATATGATGTGTGTATTATACTTTAAAAATAAATAAATAAATAATAAAAATAAAAATAAAAATCCAAAAATATGCATGTTAAATTTTTTTGATGTTTTGCATGATTTATTTTGTTAAAATATAAAAATATAAAATATGTATGATTTAGTTTAAAATAGTGTGATGTGTGTTTGATTTTTGTAAATTTTCTTCTGTAGATGGCACCGAAGAAGTCTATTCTCATCACTGGTCCTAAGAGACCGAGGAGGACCACAGCTACTGATACTACCTCTGAAGATCCTGATCTTCAAGGTGAGGAGCAGTTGGGACCCCGAGATCCTACCAGATTTAGGACCGACGCCAAATGGACAAAGATTCTATCAGATCAAGGGTCAGAGATTCATTTGGGAGAGGGTCCTTGATCTCAGTGCTGGAGATTATCCTGAGCTGCAGGATGAGATATAGAGAAGGAGATGGGGACCCCTATTTTCTCTACCTAGTGAGGGGGATCCCATCCTGGTTATGGAGTTTTATGCTAATGCTTATAGGACACGCCAAGACTCACCGAACATTAGCCAGCAGAGGACGAGCTTGGTAAGGGGTTGGCACATCACTTATGACAAGGACACTATTAGTACCCTACTGCGTAATCCTTGGGAGCCTACTCCTGAAAGTGACACTTGTTTCTAGAAGGAAACAAAAACAAGGTTGCCACTGAGGATGGTGATCTAGGATACTTCCTGGATCAGGTTACTCATTTTTTGAGCAAAGATAGAATCTTCTTTAACCTTAGTAGGGTTGGAAGAACTCCATCGAACCTCCTTAAGACCTAGCTGACCCCTATAGCTCAGGCATGGATGTACCTTATGCTTCATAACATCACTCCTGTTACCCACCTTTCTTCTCTTCTAATGGATCACTGCTACCTTCTCTACTCCATTCTTTAGGGCCACACCATTGATATTGTTGAGCTTATATCTGAGTAGATTCACCTTTATACCCTCAGGTATAAGGTGAATCGCCCTGTTCCATTCCCTCTCATCATTTCTACCTTATTGAGGAGGCAAGGGGTTGTTGTGCCATCACCAGAGTTTACTAGTTCTTCGGGGAGAGTCCCCAAGGTCTCAGTAAATAGAGATTACTTTGTTCAGCAGTGCAAGCTTCCACCTTTGGAGCAAGAGGCTCATCCCAGACCGAGACGTAGGAGACCAACCCATCCACCTTCTGCTGATGCTATTTCAGATGGATTTTCTAGAATGAGCATAGAGCATCAACATATGATGTAGATGATGGCTGTTTCGCATCGTGCTTATGTTCATTTACATGATGCATTTTATCAGTACAAGATACAGGGAGAGGGAGCACCATTCATGACACCAGCCGACTTTGCAGCCCATGTGGCTTGGCCTAGTGATTCACCCACATACCTTGAGGCTTGTGGACCTTCTGGAGTAGGTGATGACACTGAGGGAGTTGATACTACTGTTGAGGAGGGTGATAATGAGGATGACCACATGGAGGACTGATGGTGTTATCTTATATTTTTTGCACTTTTCGTACATTTTATTTATGTTTAGTTTTACATTTATTGGTTTGATATTTGGTATATTTTGATTTTGGGATTATATTATAGTTTATTTTTATTTGTGTGGTTTGATTTTTATGGTTAGTTTTATTATTTAATGTGAAAAATACATTCTGAAACATTTATGCGCTTAAAGTTTTAAACAATAAGCCAATTCTGAAAATGAGAAAAATCTTTTTATAACTAAGGCATTTAGGTAAAACTGATTACAATGAGCTTATCAATTATTAAGCTAATTTCGAAAACTCGGTGAGCTAAGAGATCTTTAAACACTTGAGGGTTTCGACATAACTTCTTTCAAATTAATTTTGCTTAATTCTTTGACTTATGTTGTTGTATAGAGGATCCAAGAGCATGATCAAGGCTAATTCTTTGGTAAACACAAGAAACTAGGGCCAAAAAGCCTACCATGGTAAAAATATATTTATCCTTTGATAGCCAATTTTGAGCCTTAAAATAGTTTCCTTGGTACCCTTAACTCTTAATTAATCTTTACTATTCCCTTTACTTGATTGAATGAGAGTGAAAATTAACAACTTGATTCTTTCAAAAATATCAAAATTGTGCATATAAATGAAAAATGAAAAGAAATATATGAAAATCAAAAATAGTGAAAAGAATCAAGTTGGGGGTATTTATTATCAAAAGGGAAGTAAGAATTTTGGGTCAAGAAAAGCACCCTAAAAAGAAATTATGAAATGCTCTTTTATTATTTCAGGTGTTTGAAATCCAGGAAAACCCATAATTTCTTGTAACCCAAGCCTCATTACAACCCTTAAAAAGACCTTCTGACTCGTGTGTAACTCTGTATAAATGACCATTGACAAGATGAAAATCAAAATTGAATTTGTTTGATTATGATTGATGGAGATTGACAGATTCCTTTTCACAGAGATAAACACTTGTGAGGTAAGCCTTGAAATAAGCTTGATTTATTGGTATGGCATTGTAAAAATTTTATCTTTAAGCCTTAGTTATATAAGATTCCTCATTTTTATTGGTAAAATTGTAAATCACTTTTTACAATAAATTTTCAGACTTAACTTTATTTTGATTTTTCTTTCTTTTGCTCGAGGGCGAGCAAGGTCTCAAGTTGGGGGTATTTGTTAGTCCTCAAATTTACTGTTATTTTTATAATAAAAAGTATGTTTATTTTAAATAAAATTAGTTTAAATTGTAAGAAATTTATGTTTTTAATTTAATAAATGGATGTTATTGGAAATAATCTACCTTGATCAAATTTCTCTACTTTTGTAGTGAAAAATTAAAGAAAATCAAGAGAAAATTGAGGAACTGGAAAGCTGACGTGTAGCATCAACACCACGCGTAGTGTTAGAGCTACATGGACTCCATTTCTAGGTGGACAAGCACTTGGCCAATTAACCCATTATTGGCTAATCCACTAGCAGCTAATGTCCAAGCTGAATTGGGAGACAAGGCCACACATGTCTGGGCATTATTGAATAAAAAATATCTTAATCATGGCCACTTAATCACGTGTTTAATGGGGGCTGACTCAGGAACCTGACGCTTAGCGTCAGGACCCTTCTTCAGTCCTATAAATAGGACACTTCTAAGGCATCCACTCCATCCTATCTGAGAATTCAGAGCTTCTTTTCTCCCCTTTCACTCGAGTTTGAGTGTTCTTTTGTGAGTTTGTAAAGTTAGAGTGATTTCTAGATACTTGAGAGTGTTGTGTAGTATCGTGAGCTCTTGTATCGTGAAGTGTTTCGAAATCCTCGTAATGTCAAACTCTGTAAGTGTTGTTTTTACTTTTATCATATGTAACTAAATTGTTTATGTTGGAATTTGGTGACTCAATCTATTATATGATGTTGTAATTATGACCTTTGCATATTTATGATTTAAGTACATGTCAGTATTTCAATCTTTTATTAGTATGAACATTAAATGGGAGAATGATTTTCATGCGTATTGAAACTTGTTTTATTAGTGTGAATGTCAAACAAGAGAATGAATATTCATGCCTTATTAAAATCTATTTTAATGAAAGTAAAAGTTGAAATACCCTTAATATGTCAATTACTAGGAATAGAGTTGGTGATTATTGTTGCTATAAGGCCAGTACTTAATGCAAGTCTTTACTGAGAAAGCTCACGAGGGATCAGACTTTACGGTGACTACTTAGAATTTATATCACGAGGGATCGATTTTAATAATTTTAAGCTGCAATAACATGAACTTGATAATTAAATATGTATGTTTGTAATTATTTCATTATATTTTAGTGCGAGGATCCTAATTCCAACATAATTTGTCAATTTGTGTTTTTACCTCAAGTATCTGAATTCTTCTGAATTACATCTCAACTTTCTAGATAGATTTTATCTTTATCAACTTTTTACCTCATGAACAAATCAATCGTCAAATTTTGTGAATATTGTATAAATTGTTTATAAAGCATTCTTTTATGAGTAAGTTTTGATAAATTTACCATAGTAAATAAGAATTACTGTGAATTACTGGAACTTTCAATCTCAGTGGAACGATATCTAAATTTGAAAACTACAAACGATTGGTGCGCTTATCAATTAAAGACCCAACAGTATTCAGGGTTTAACAGTGGCCAGTAGAAACTCACTTACAAAACCTTTAAGGTTGTTTTAGAGGTACTCATGTGGCCTCCACGGGATAAAGAATGGCAATGGTCCAAGATTTGTCACACTTCCTTTTCTGGTATACATCTCCTTATGATACCATCAGCACACTATTAAAAAGGAGAGGCTCATCCCAATAATAGTACCTGACATCTGCAAATAACTTCTTTTTCTACTGAAAACCAAGGTCAGGAGGTAAAATACCACATACAAGAAAATTAACCAAAACATACCAAGGCACTTGTTGGACACTAAGAGTTAGTAGTTGTTCATCCAGAGAAAACTCATTGATGGGAACAACATCACACATCTCATCTTTTTCAGATGATAACCTAGATAAATGGTCAGCAACAAAGTTCTCAGTACCCTTTTTATCTTTTATCTCTAAGTCAAATTCTTACAAAATCAGAATCCATCTAATTAGCCTAGGGTTTGCTTCTTTTTTATGTAAAAGATACTTGATGGCAGAATGGTCAGTATATACAGTAATATGTGAGCATACCAAGTATGATCTAAACTTATCAAAAGCAAAGATAATAGCCCATAATTCCTTTTCAGTGGTAGCATAGTTTACCTGAGCTTCATCAAGTGTACGTCTAGCATAATGGATCACATGCAACTTCTTATCCTTCCACTGCCCAACCCTATTGCGTGATCACTAGCATCACAAATCAACTCAAATGGGAGTTCCCAATCAGGGGGTTGTACCACAAGAGCAGAAATCAAAGCTTGTTTAATCCTACAAAAACCCTCAAGACAAGATGAGTCGAAAACAAAAGGTACATCCTTACCTAAAATATTAGTCAGAGGCTTGGTGGTCTTGTTGAAGTCTTTAATGAACCGTCGGTGAAACTCGACATGCCCAAGAAAGCTTCGAATGCCTTCATATTAGTCAGTGGGGCCAATTTTTCAATCACCTCCACCTTTGCCTTATCCACCTCAATTTCTCTTTCAGAGACCCAGTGTCTAAGAACTATGCCTTCTCTTACCATGAAATGACATTTCTCCCAATTTAAGACCAAGATGGTCTCCTCACAGTGCTGCAAGACTTGGCACAAATTAGTTAAACAATTATGGAAATCTAAATCATGCATAAAAAAGTCATCCATGAAAACTTCCATCACATTCTCAATTAAATTAGAAAAGATGTTCTGCATACACCTTTGAAAAGTTGCAGGTGCATTACACAGGCCAAATGGCATTCTCTTATATGTATATGTCCCATAAGGGCAAGTGAAGGTAGTTTTCTCTTGATCAGATGGATGGATGGGGATTTGATGAGAACTTGAGTACTCATCCAAATAACAGAAATAAGAGTGCTTAGCAAGCCTCTCAAGCATCTGATCAATGAAAGGAAGATGGAAATGATCTTTCTTTGTAATGCTATTTAATTTTCTATAGTCAATGCACATGCGCCGCCCAGAAACTATCCTAGTAGAAATGAGTTCCTGTTTATCATTTTTTACAATAGTTATCCCTCCCTTTTTAGGCACCACATGAACTAGACTTACCCTCTTGCTACTAGCAATGGGATATATGACACCAGCATCAAGCAATTTCAAGATTTCCTTCTTAACCACTTCTTGCATTTTTGGATTTAGTCTCCTAAGTGGTTCTACTGTGGGCCTACTCTCATACTCCATAGTTATCCTATGCATGTAAAATGAGGGGCTAATCCCCTTTATATTATCCATTATATAACCAATTACCTTCCCATACAACCTAAGTTGTTTCAAAAGCTTCTCAGTTTCATATGGATTCAAGTTAGCATTTACAATGACAGGATATATAGAGTTCGGTCCAAGAAATTCATACCTCAGTAAAGCTGGTAAAGGCTTTAATTCAACAGTTGAGCTTACCACTTTCTCACGCATGACTTTAGTATCATGATTAAGTGGGGCATTTTCTTCCTTAAGAAAATCATAATTAATAAAGCAGATTCAAGTGGATCCTTAAGAAAAGTTTCTTCCTTCACCACTTGGTTAATAAAATCCACACAGTAAACATCATCAAAAGGTTTCTTTAAAGCTTCTTTCAAACTAAAATCTACTTTTTGGTCTCCAAATGTTAGAGATAATTTTCCATTTTTAACATGTATTATTGCGCCCGCGGTTGTCAAAAATGGCCTGCCTAGGATAATAAGGATCATAGAATCCTTATCCATTTCAAGCACAACAAAATCGGTAGAAATGAAAAATTTACCTACTTTAATCGGTACATCTTCTAAAATACCTACAGGATATTTAACAGACCTATCCATTAATTGTAATGGCATCCTAGTAGGTTTCAGTTTACCCAATCCTAATTTCTCAACAATAGACAATGGCATCAAGCTAACACTAGCTCCTACATCACATAAAGCTTTATGAATGGCCATGTCACCAATCACACAAGGGATAGAAAAACTACCTGGATCCTGAAGCTTGGGTGGTAGCTTTCTTTGGATCAAAGCACTATATTCCTCAGTGAGTGCTACTGTACCATCCTCCTCTAATTGTCTCTTGTTGGACAAAATGTCCTTCAGGAACTTTGCATAGGTAGTCATTAGTTGCAAAGCATCCGTGAAGGGAATGTTAACATAAAGCTTCTTAAGAACTTCAAGAAACTTACCGAATTATTTATTAAGCTTGGCCTTGGCCAGGCGCTGAGGAAATAGAATTGGAGGCTGATATGGCTTCATCTCCTCCTTCTTTTCACTCTGTTTCTCTTATTTAATTTTAGGATGAGAGTGAAACTCTTCCTCCTTCTTTTCTTTCTTAGCCTCCTCTTCAGTCATACCAATTGGACCATCATACTGTGTACCACTCCTAAGAGTGATAGCCATGGTATGATTGGATGGTCTCATTTCAGCTTTCCAGGAAAGGTTCCTGGTATTCTTTGAGAGGATGAGGCCTGCTGAGCAATCTGGTTCTCCAACATTTTATTATGGGTGGCAAGAGTATCCACGTTGGAGGTTAGCTTCTTAATAGCATCGGAGAACACATCATTTTGTTTTAGCTGTGTGGTCACAAAGGTCTCCATCAAGGACTCTAGCTTAGATTTTTACGGAATGAAGGGTCCTTGTGGTTGTCAGAAATTACTCGGATTGCCTTGATAAGGAGGTGGTCAGTTTTGGAAACCAGGTGGTCCTTGTGGCTGTCTAAAATCATTGCCATAATTTCCACCATAGTTCCCAATAGTATCCACCTGTTGCATCTCTGGCTCAAGACTATGATTCATCCCAAACTGTCATCCTAAAATATTATGACCTGAAACGCCACACAGCTCACAAACCATGTTAGTAGTACCTGCTCTTAATTTATCAAATTTATCAATTTTAACCGATAGTGCTTCTACTTTAGCAGTTAATAAAGATATAGCATCAACAGGGTACTTACGTGGAGTTTTATTCGGTAAACTCCTTTCCGAAGACCACTGGTAGGTGTTCTGGGCAACCTCTTCAATGAGATTGTAACCTTCCTCCATGTTTTTACTCATGAAGGCACCGCCAAATACGGCATCCAAAGTTACCTTCTGATTCGGTGTAAGCCCATTGTAAAATATATGCATGGTCAACCAACGTTCAATTCTGTGATGTGGGTATTCCTGGAGCATTTCCTTGTACCTTTCCCAGGCGTCATACAAGGTCTCATCATCTTTTTGAGCAAAAGCGATGATCTAATTCCTCAACTAATTTGTCTTGCTCCTTGCATAGTACTTGTTGAGGATAGCATGTGAAAGTTGCTCCCATGTAGCAATAGATCCCTCCGGAAGTGAGTATAACCAAGCTCGGGCTTTGTCCTTCAATGAGAATGGAAAAAGCCTTAGCCTGATCGCATCATTAAACACTCCATTCATCTTGAGTGTGTCACAATATTCAAGAAAAATCTGTAAATGGAGGTTTAGATTTTTCGACGGCAATCCACCAAATTGGTTTTGCTAAACCATTGAGAGTAGAGATGGTTTCAGCTCAAAATTATTTGCCTCAATGGTAGGCTATGTGATACTAGGTCGTCTACCCATTGAGTTTGGTGCTGCAAAATCATGCAGTGCTCTATTGTTGAGATCTTCTATTTGTGCTTGACTCATTGAACTTGAAAGGTTGGTGTCTATTTTATTCAATTTGTATCCTAAGAATTCTTATCTTTCAAAGAGTTCTTTCAATCTCAGGATCAAATATATGCTCAAAGCTGTTGCTTTTTCGCATAAAGGGGCCTGCATAAATTTACAAACAATAAAGAAAAACAAGCGTAATTTTGCAGAAAAATGGAAATAAAATAGAAAAATGCAGAAAATGCATACTAGTCTAATCAAACACCGCTTAGCCAATATTGGGAGAAAACACAATCCCCGGTAATGGTGCCTGAAACATGATAGCGTACCGTAAGTGCACGGGTATCGAAGTAATAAAAAGATATCATTCCCACAAGGATTGTGCCCAAGTACTAGTTATAACGGTGGTTTAATTATCTAGTGTAATTGATTAAAATGAATTACCAAAACAATTGTGAACAGTAAATCAAAGAACAAAAAATTCAACGTCTTTTGTAAAAGAAAATCTGAGTAAGTTTGGGAAATTGAATCAAAGGTAAATCTTAGGTTGTTGAGGATTCATATGCCAGTATCAAAATTAAAGGTTACTCGCCTATCCAATTATACGATTTCGTTCCTAAGGCAGTTTTCCCCTAAGTTAATTAATACCTTCCTCTCGAAAGCCTATTAACATGCCTAATTCCTAAAGAACAACTTTCAATTTGTTAATTAGGCCCTTTACGTTCTATGGAAATCCGATTAATCCCTCAAACAATTTTGCTTACCGTCGTAAATCAAAATCATAGGTTCAATTTTACTTACATGCTAATCTCTCGATTACCCATATAATTTGTGATCATCTACGCTTATCTCTAAGTCTTGCAGAAGGATTAAGCATACATAAATTGAATAGAGATTGAAATCATATGAATTCGAATACAAAGAACAATTAATTGTAACACATAGGCATACTATATCCTTAGCCCCAAGAAAAGAGTTTAATGTGCCATAAGGATTGTTGTCATCATGTCAGACATCACAAAATCAATACCAAACATAAAAGATATCAAAAGTGTAAACTAGGGATTCAGAAATCACAAATTAGTTCTCACTAGGATTCCTAATTCCTCCTCTCAAATCTGCAGATTTGATTCTCCTTGATGAATTTGACTCTCGATTCCCAATGAAATCTTCCCAAAGAGATCTTTAAAATCCCCCAAAAGGTGTGTCGAAATCTGTCTATGAAGAAGTTGTTATTCAAGTAGCCTCAATACTCAAGAGGGGGGTGAATTGAGTATTTAAAAACTTTTAATTGGAATGCCTTTGAACTTGGTTCTTTATGCAATTTTAATAAGATCTGTAAGAATTTACAAACAACAAGTATATATCACACTTCAATTTGATTGAATCAAGATATTTAACCTTAGAATCAAAATAACCTTAATTACAAATTGAAAAGCAAAATAGAATAATTGTTTAGTAATTCTATCAAACAGTTTGTGTGCAAGGTTATGTTCCTTCTTAAGCAGCAAGATCTATTCAAGTATTCAGCTTAGACAAAACAAAAAACAGTTTATATGCATAAATAAGTAGAGAGTTCAAGGTTAGGAGAAATGCAAACCAATTTAACGAGTTCCACCAAACCGGTGTACATCTCGCCTTCAAGTAACCCACTTGAAGGATTCAACTATTGAAGATTTGAGATAAAAGCTTTGAGCAATTGTCTCCTAGTGTCCCACACTCAAGAACCCAATTCTCACAAGCAAATGGGCACCCTACCCAATCTCACAATCTCTCAATACCCAAAGGTTAAACCCCAACCTTTGTGACCACTCAACCTAGAGTGAATACCTTGGTGTTTGGTGTTTGGTGTTTGATTTATAAAGATAAACTCTCTTAATAGAGTAGATGTACAAATGAAATCTCACTCAAGATAATAACTCTCAATAAGAGAGGATTTCCAAATGTAAGAGTAAGAGTTTCAGAAAATGAAACTATACAAAGAAAATGGACTCACAAGACACAAGAGTAGGATATGAATAAGTTCCCTTTGATATGAGTTGATTGCTCTTAGTAGCTTGAATAAGAGTTCCATTTATAGGCCTTGGAGAGAAGTTTGAAAGTCTTTAGAGCCATTGCATAACATAGGCATTTGAGCTTTTGTGGAGAAGTGAGCTGGTTCTACACTTAAAAGTCACTTTCCCCAAATTCTGATACTTGCATAATCGATTACTCCTCGAGCTGTAATCGATTATGCTTCGTTGTTTTCCACTTACTAGTAGTTGTGTAGTCGATTATGAATTACCTTCTAATCGATTATGGCAGTGTAATCGATTATCCTATTTCTTGTAATCGATTGTGAAATGTACCTGATGCATTTAATTCCTTTATGGTAGTTGTGTAATCGATTGTCTATATCTTGTAATCAATTAGCCTTTAAACAGAAACTTTGTAGTCGATTATTTCTTGCCTTATAATCGATTAGGTGATAAACAGAACCATGGTAATCGATTAGTAGAGCCTTATAATCGATTGTGGATTATACCTGATTCTCTTAATTTCTATTACGTAGCATCGTAATCGATTAGCTTACTTGATGTAATCGATTATGCTTCATTCCAAAACCAATGTAATCGATTTGGACAAGGGTATAATCGATTATCCTTAATCAAAAACATGTCTGATGCATGATTTGAGTTGCAGTCTATTTGTTCTTCTCCATTTTCATTTTCAAAGGTTTATTCTCATAAACCTTGCACTTTGACACTTTATCTCCTTGTTATGATTCTTCAAGTGATTGCTTTGTCATTATCAAAACTTTGACATCCAAGCTATTTTTACCTGAGACAATTTTCAACCACGTTCTCCCCCTTTTTGATGATGACAAACAATGTTCATCTCATGAGGGTGTTAGTTCAGATAAAATTTTCTCCCCCTTTCTTAAGGAGTTTATGCAGAACTTCAAGAATCAGGTGATCTAATTTCAACAATTATAGTTCTTAGTGCCTTTAACCACTTGTTAGCTTTTAACCACTTGTTATTTACTTACCACTTGTCATTAATACTTAGATCCTTTAACCTTTTGTTATTAATCACTTATTGTTTTGATTTTATAGGGTAACTCTTATTTTCTGGATGAACTCTTATTTGTTTCCCCCTTTGGAATCATAAAAAAATAAGTAAAGCAAGTAATAGGCAAAGAGATATAAGAACTAAAATAAAGATTTCATTCATTCATAATGCCTAGTATAGAAGAAAATAAAAACATAAATGAAATTTCCTAAGATAAAATAGAAAGAAATTTAATTATCAGGATTGAAAAAGTGCAGATCAGTGACTTTATTGGAGAGTTCCTCATATCGCTGCTCCATAAGCTCAAAATGTTACTGCTCAGTGATTTGAAATTCTTGAAGTGAGTTTTCAATCCTTTCAAAACACTGATCAAGGTAAGCATATAGGGAAGTGAAAGGGTCAGCGGGAGCCGAAGATTCGCCTTGAGTTGCAGGAGGAGGAGAGACAGGATCATCAGTAGGTGCTTCAAAAGGGATGTTTGCATGTATGCCTTCCATCTTGGAGACCCAAGCCCCATTGATAAAGATTATCGCCATCTTGGTGAGATTATGGTTACCAATGCAAGCTTTGGGGGGTACCTTTTCCGGAAGTTCCTTTGTGAGATCAACACTAAAAGCTTTGAAAATCTTTGTTAGCAGGATGGCATATGGTAGCTTGTGTTGTTCCTTAGCCTTGAGCATATGCATTTTAAGGAGCTGAATCTAGTTAATCTCCTTTTGATTTTTCATTGCCCACATCAAAATAACATCTTCCTCTTCTACCAGGGCGTAGTTTCCACCGCGAGGAACCAAGAGTTTAACCAAAAAGAAGTGTAAGAGACGGTTGTTGAGAGTGAGATGGCCTACCAATTTATGATTGCTTTAAGGACGATCAGCTTTCCACAAAGATTGGTGAGCAGTAATGCTATTAAAATCCCACTCATCATCTGGATGTCCACCAGCAAATTCAGCAGTTGTAAGAGGGAGGAGGCTGATCTCGGAGAGTTGCTCGCTGGTGATCTTTAAAGTCACATTTTTGACTCTTGCCTCAAGGTTCCCATCCACCAATCTTAGATTGCAGAAGAAAACTCTAACCAGCTCTAGATAGTAGAATTCTTCTTTGAGGGAGAGGAAAGGAATGAGGTTGTAGTGTTTGAGATGTTGAGTGAAGGTAAAGCTGGGGTGGTCAAAGAGTTTAACATTAATGTAATAAGGTGCTATAATATCCTTCTCATAGAATTTCATGATGAAGTTATGCAAATCTCTAGGATTTAAGAAGAACCTAGAGAAGTCAAGAGGGTTGTGAGTTTGAGCAATAAAGGACCTAGCTCTCTTAACATTCCTGAAGGAAGACATGATTAAGGGGAGAAGAGATTGAGAGAATTTGAAGGTTGAGAGGTTTGTGGTGTGAGGTGAGAAGGGTGAAGGGGGGTTTATATAGGGTTTAGATAGGGTTTAGATAGGAGGTATATGATTGATGAAGGGTTAGGATTGATTTGAGCCAGGTTTCACTCGGATTAAGCATTAAAAGTTGTGATCCTGGTGGCTTTGTAATCGATTACGCTTCATGGTGTAATCGATTACACCCTTTAAGAATTTGAAACGAGAGGCTTGTTAATCAATTATATCAAGTGGGTAATCGATTAGATAAAGGTCTAATTTTTAACAGAAGCTTCGTAATCGATTAAGGCAAGGTAACAATTGATTACATGGAAGACAAAACGTCCATAATCGATTAGATAGGGATATGCAATCGATTATGCACAACACAGAAGCCTCATAATCGATTATATAGAGTTGTGTAATCGATTAGTCATAACACAGAAAGCTCCTAATCGATTGTAATGTGGATATCGATTATGAAGTGCCCATAATTTCAAGAACACATGTTTTCTGAACAATCAACATTAACAACTTAATATTAATCATGTATATTTCATCAATCAATCATTAAACACATTGTAAATAAAATACATCAATATCAGCCAAGGTTTTTCAAACACAATTAGAGATATCTAAAATACCTAACTCTCTTCTTATACTTATGAATTAATCTTTAGCAAGAGGTTTTGTGATTATATCAGCTAATTGCCTAGTGGTCTCAACATGTTCAAGCACACAATCACCTTTCAAAACATGATCTCTAATGAAATGATGTATAATCTCAATATGCTTGGTTCTAGAATGCAGCACAGGATTCTTTGAAATATTAATGGCACTTGTATTATCATATTTAAGAAAAACTTGGTCTAGATTAACACCAAAATCTAAAAGTTATTGTTTCATCCAAAGGATTTAGGCACAACAACTACCAGTTGCAACATACTCTGCCTCAGCTGTGGATAATGCAATACTCGCTTGTTTTTTGCTATGCTAAGACACAAGAGAGCTATCAAGCAAGTGACAAGTTCCACTTGTGCTTTTTCTATCAAGCTTACATCCTGCAAAATCAGAGTCAGAATAACCAACAAGTGTGCATTCAACACCTTTAGCTCCTAATCGATTATATTGTGGATATAATCAATTGTGAAGTGCCCAGAATTTCAAGAACACATGTTTTCTAAACAATCAACATTAACAACTTAATATTAATCATGTATATTTCATCAATAAATCATTAAACACATTGTAAATAAAATACATCAATATCAGCCAAGGTTTTTGAAATATAATCGATTGCATACACCTTTAGTCATAACACAGAAAGCTCCTAATCGATTGTATTGTGGATATAATCGATTATGAAGTGCCCAGAATTTCAAGAACACATGTTTTTTGAACAATCAACACTAACAACTTAATATTAATCCTGTATATTTCATCAATCAATCATTAAACACATTGTAAATAAAATACATCAATATCAGCCAAGGTTTTTCAAACACAATTAGAGATATCAAAAATACCTAACTCTCTTCTTATACTTATGAATTGATCTTTAGCAAGAGGTTTTATGATTATATCAGCTAATTGCCTAGTGGTCTCAACATGTTCAAGCACACAATCACCTTTCAAAACATGATCTCTAATGAAATGGTGTCTAATCTCAATATGCTTGGTTCTAGAATGCAGCACAGGATTCTTTGAAATATTAATGGCACTTGTATTATCATATTTAAGAGAAACTTGGTCTAGATTAACACCAAAATCTAAAAGTTATTATTTCATCCAAAGGATTTAGGCACAACAACTACCAGCTGTAACATACTCTGCCTCAGCTATGGATAATGCAACACTCGCTTGTTTCTTGCTATGCCAAGACACAAGAGAGACACCAAGCAAGTGACAAG
The DNA here is from genome assembly GCA_037962975.1 of Clitoria ternatea. Lineage (NCBI taxonomy): Eukaryota > Viridiplantae > Streptophyta > Magnoliopsida > Fabales > Fabaceae > Clitoria > Clitoria ternatea. Next base: position 170,662,510 of record CM075671.1, read on the forward strand.
TTCCACTTGTGCTTTTTCTATCAAGCTTACATCCTGCAAAATCAGAGTCAGAATAACCAACAAGTGTGCATTCAACACCTTTAGGATACCATAAACCCATATCTTGAGTTCCAACAAGGTATTTCATTATACGTTTTACAGTGGTTAAGTGTGATTCATTTGGACATGCTTGATATCTAGCGCACATACACACAGCAAACATGATATCCGGTCTACTAGCAGTTAAGTAAAGTAAGGATCCAATCATACCTCGATATTTTGTGAGTTCTACATCCTTACCTTTCTCATCCTTGTCCAAATAACATGAAGTGCTCATGGGTATGGCAATTTTATTTGCTTTGTCCATGTTGAACTTGTTGAGCAGCTCTTTACAGTATTTAGATTGACTAATGAAGGTTCCTTCTCTAGTTTGCTTGATTTGTAATCCGAGGAAGAATGTGAGTTCTCCCATCATGGATATCTCAAATTCATTCTGCATTGTCTTAGCAAACTCTTTGCAAAGCAACTCATTAGTGGCACCAAAAATGATATCATCCATATTAACTTATACCAAAAGTATGTCATTCTTTTTGTGCTTAATAAACAATGTTGTGTCAACTTTTCCTCTTTCAAAGTTGCTTTCTAGAAGAAATTTGCTCAACCTTTCATACCAAGCTCTTGGAGCTTGTTTCAAACCATATAATGTTTTTCTTAATTTGAAAACATGATTTGGAAATTAATAGTTTTCAAAACCGGGAGGTTGATCAACATATACTTCTTGAATATATCCATTCAAAAAGGAACTTTTGACATCCATTTGATACAATTTGAAATCTTTACAACATGCAAAGGCTAATAATAACCTAATAGCTTCTAGCTTGGCTACAGGAGTATATGTCTTTTCATAGTTTATACCTTCTTCTTGATTATATCCCTTAGCTACTAGCCTAGCCTTGTTTCTAGTGATTATCCCATTTTTATCAAGCTTGTTCCTAAATACCCATTTGGTTCCTATTATTTGATGGTCATTGGGTTTTGGCACAAGTTCCCAAACTTCATTTCTTTCAAATTGATTCAATTCCTCTTGCATGGCCAACATCCAATGCTCATCAATAATAGCTTCACTAATGGTTTTGGGCTCAATTTGAGAAACAAAAGCTAAATGATTACAAGTGTTAAATAAGCATCGAGTACTTACTCCCTTAGTGATATCACCTATTATATTGTCCATGGGATGATGTTTTGATGTGATCCACTCTCTTTGAGAGCTTTGTTGTTGTTGTTCATCTTGAGAAGCTACTTCATTGTTGATTTCTACTTCTTCCTTGTTCTCTAGAGTCATTTCTTGGAGTGTAGCTACAAGATCATCAACATCTTCCTTTCTTGGGGAGTTATGGCCATTTTCATCAAATTTCACATGAATGGACTCTTCAATGGTGTTTGTTTGTTTGTTAAAGACTCGATAAGATTTACTAATTGATGAATATCCAAGAAAGATTGCCTCATCAGATTTTGCATCAAACTTTCCTAGATTATCCTTACCATTGTTAAGCACAAAGCACTTGCATCCAAATACATGAAAATAAGATATATTTGGTTTTCTACCTTTGTAAAGCTCATAGAGGGTTTTCTTTAAAATTGGCCTAATTAAACATCGATTCATAACATGACAAATGGTATTTACCCCATCGACCCAAAAATGTTTTGCAATATTGTTTTTATTTAACATGGTTCTAGTAAGCTCCACCAAAGATCTATTTTTCCTTTCAACAACTCTATTTTATTATGGAGTTCTAGGAGTTGAAAAATTATGTTCAATACCATGTTTTTCACAAAATTTTTCAAATAGTTGATTTTCAAATTCTCCCCTATGATCGGTTCTAATGGATGCAATCTTTGAGTTTTATTCATTTTGGATAACCTTGGCTAGTTTCTTGAATGCATTATATGCTTCATTTTTGTGAGCAAGAAACAAGATCCATGTATATCTAGAATGGTCATCCAAAATCACTAGACTATAGTAATTTCCACCAAAGATTTTGACCTTAGAGGGTCCAAACAAATCCATGTGCAAACGTTGTAAAGGCCTTTGAGTTGAAACAACATTTTTAGCTTGAAATGATGCCTTTACTTGTTTTCCCTTTTGACATGCATCACAAAATTTATTTTCAAATTTTAGCTTTGGCAAACCAATTACTAGTTCTTTTGAAACAAGTTTATTTAAATGGTCTATGTGAATGTGTGCTATTCTTCTATGCCATAGCCATGATTCATCCTTTCTAGTCATGAAGCATTGCACATCATTTGAGGACAAGTAATCAATATCAATCATGTAAACATTATCTACTCTTTGACCAACAAATGTTACTTCTTTATTTTTTCTGTTTTCAATTATGCAACCATTTGATTCAAAAACCACTCTATATCCTTTGTCACATAATTGACTTATACTAAGCAAATTATTTTTGAGTCCTTCTACATATAATACATCACTAATTGAGGTAGAAGAGTTTTTACCAACCTTTCCACTACCAAGTATTCTTCCTTTGGTAATGTCTCCATAGGTGACATTTCCTTTTCTTTTAGGCTTAAATGATGTGAACTTGCTTATATCACCCGTCATATGCTTTGAACACCCACTATCTAGATACTAATGGGTGTTGTTTGCCTTAAAGCATACCTACAAAACAAATTAAGTTAGAGAACTTGGTACCCATTTTATGTTAGGTCCTTTTTGGTTAGCTTGTGGTAATGTCCCTTTGGGAACCCACACCTTTCTTAGAACCTTTGGACCAAATTTTCTAACATGGCAATTTGAAGCATTATGACCCTTAATACCACAATGAGTACACTTCATAAAAAGTGATATGGTTTTACTAGCCAGTATAAAGAAATTTTTATAATTCTTTTGTTTCCTATTGGCATTAAAACCTAATCCTGTTTTATCAAACATGAAATGTTGTTTTCCAAGTAAGACATTTATATTGTCTCTACCATTTGTAAATTTTTCTAAAGTTCTATTCAAGTCTAAAACCTTAGTTTCTAGAATGTCACATTTCTCTACGAATTCACAAGGTTTAGTCTTAGAGCATGCTTGATCATTTACTACTTCCTTTTTCAATATTTCATTTTCTCTATTGAGTTCTATAAGATGCATTTCAAGAGTACCAATAGTTTTCCTAGATAGCTTATACTTGTTTGAAATTTTAACAAATTTGTCATACAATTCTTCGAAAGCATCAAGTAATTCATTTCTATCTAGGTCATGTAGATTTACCTCATCATCTTCATCTTGATGGTTGGCCATGAGGCAAAGGTTAGCTTCTTCATTGTCTGATTCTTCGGAGCTGCTTACATTGTTTTCGTCCCAAGCTATATATGCCTTTCTTCTTCCTCTTCTTTCTTTGTTCTTCTTCTTAGATTTGGACAATCTACTTTAAAATGTCCTTCCTTGCCACATTCAAAACAAGAGGGTGAGGAAGAATTATCTTTGATCATAGGTTTCTTACCTTGGTTGGTGAAGCTTCTTTGAAACTTCTTGCCAAATTTCTTCATAAACAATCCAAACTCTTCATCTTCATCAAGGTCACTTTCGGATTCTTCTTCATTAGTTGAAGTGGCCTTGAGAGCTAGTCCTTTCTTCTTAGAGGACTTTTCTTCTTCCTCTGCATTCTTCAAGTCTTTGAGCTCTTGCTCTTGTTCTTAAAGTTTTCCAAACAGTGTTGCAAGGGACATGTCGTTAATGTTTAAAGATTGTTTGATTACAGTGACGAGCGGTTGCCATTCCCTAGTGAGACTTTTCAAAACTTTATGAATAAGCTCTTTGTTAGTATAAGATTTGCCTAGGGATGTCAATGGGGCGGGGCGGGCACGGGTACCTCTTTCCCGCTACCCGTGCCCGCGGATAAAAATAAAATCCGTGCCCGCCCGTTACCCATACGGGTACCCGTTTTACGGGTTTTTTCGGGTAGTTACTACCCGCGGGTATCCACAGATATCCACGGGTACCTAATTGAAACAAAAAATTGGAAATAAAAATATAAAAACATTAAACTGAATTACAAATTAAATATCTATCATCATAAATTACAAAACAAAATAAACTGAATTCAACAAACATAACAAGTATTTGATTAACATAGTCCTAAAGGCATTATAAAATAAAAAAAAAACATTCAAGAGCATTTGATCAACTAATTCATCAATGGAAGACTCTAACAATCCACTTCATCTTCAAGCTCCTCAATAACATCAACTTGTTCAGATGATTCCTATAAAATAAAACAAGCCGTCACATAAGAATGTATTTACAAAATTATCTTGAATTTTTCATTAAATACAATAAACAAATATACTAACAATTTTGTCATCAATGTCATCTAATATTGTATTTGCAAATTCCATATTCTTATTTGCCTCTTTTCTTGAAGAACCTGAAATTAGAAACCCGAATAAATTCAAAACTAATTACAATAAATAAAATTTAATCAAATATATTTAACAATAAAATATAAATTGTTACCCTTAACATTAATCCATATCCAATTTTGGAGACACATCATTGCTTCTAAAGTCTCAGGAAGCAAATTACTATGATGAGGAGTAATAATCCGACCACTAGTACTGAATGAAGACTCCGATGCCACAGTGGAAACAGGAATTGCATAAAAATCCCTTGCAATCAATACCAATATCGGATACTTTGAAGAATTACTCATCCACCAAGTCAACAAATTAAACTTTTCTGAATCAAGTATGGCTGGCTCATCTAAATACAAATCTAAATCTGTCCTACGACAATTTGTAGAATATTGTTCCACCCTTTTGGATCTTTCAAAATCTGTAAACCAAGCATCTGAACTCACATTGACCACAACATCTCTAACAGGATTTAGATTTTTAATAATGGTATCTTCCCCCTTCAATTTAATCTCATAGTCTTTCACCAAGTCATGCAAAATATCCTTTACCCAGTTAATTTCAAATTCAGCTATTTCTCCATAAATACGAGGGAAAAAATAACGTGACAATAAACCAATCTTGAACCTTGGATCCAACACAGTGCCAACAGCCACCACCTCATTAATTGTACCCCAATACTTTTCAAATTTAGTTATCATGGATGAAGCCATTTGATGAATAACATGACTAGCACTACCAAGCCATTCAACCAATGCTAATTTAATTTGGCACACTTTTGGGAATAAAACATTTGCAGTTGGATATGAGGTTCCAGAAAACAAGTTTGTTACATCATAAAACAATTGCAACTTCTCACAAATTTGACTTGCCATATCCCACTCATCATCACTAGGCAAAGTTTTGTATTGATTACTTCGTTGTGACAATCGTTCAAACACATCTTTATACTCAATTGCAACCTTAAGCATCAAGAAAGTAGAATTCCACCTTACCTTTTCTATGAAATGGTTAGTTGCTCACATGTTTCTTTGAACTTCTCCTCCCTTTTAGGTGTACCAGTCCAAAAATTAACACTAGCCCTAACTTTTTCTATGGCATCAGAAATCATAGACAACCCATCTTTGACAATCAAATTCAGTATATGAGCACAACAACACATATGTAGTAACCTACCACCTAAAATAAGGTTTCTACGTGGAAGTTTCTCCAACAAATATTCAATTATAGCATCATTAGTAGAGCAGTTATCAACAGTCAAAGTTGAAATTTTCCTATCCAAACTCCAATCCATCAAACATTGTATCAGAACATCACCAAGAGCTTGACTAGTATGAGGTGCAGGCACATAAATAAACCTAGTGACAAAAAATAATTCATTTTTAAATAAAATACAATAAACAATATAACATAATTAAACACTCATAGCCATGTTAAAATAGTGATTATACCTTACAAGTCGACTTTGAAGAGTCCATGAATTATCAATGTAATATGCTGTCACTGCCATGTAACCTAAGTTTTGATTGCTGGATGTCCACATATCAGTGGTGATTGCAATTCGGCTTTGATTCTTTGCCAACAACTTCTTTGTTTTCTCCTTTTCCTCATTATAAATCTTGATGATATCACTCCTGATAGTATTACGAGTAACCACCTTAAATAGAGGTGCCACAGTACCAACAAAATCTCTGAAGAAATAATGATTCACCATGGTTAACGGATACTCATGTGCAACTATCATCTTTGCAAGTGCACACCTTCCTACCTCTTGGTTAAATGTTAAAGAACCCGCAAGTAATGTGTCAGCGCCTTTTTTCTGTTTTAAGAAATGCCTGTTTGATATCACGAGTTGTTCGGAGTTTGCAAGACTTAAAATGACTTCTTAAATGTGATGTTCCTTGCTTTGGATCCCCTAGGAGTTTTGAGTCACAATAATTGCAAATAGCTTTCAATTTTCCATCAATAGTTCTCTTCTTGAAATGGTTCCAAACATCTGAAGTGTGCTTTCTTCTACTTGGTTGTGTGCTTTCAGTTTCATTTTGAATTGAGGTTATCTCAATCTCAATATTTTTAGAAACATTGTTTGATGCAACCACATTGGAATCCCCTTTGTTAGTTGATGGGAGATGCTCTTTAACTTGGTCCTCCACACCTTGTGAACCCAACACAACAGGTGCGTTCTCATTTGACATCCTAATTATCATATTGAAACTCATTATTTAAAATCAAAGTCAAAGCCAAATGAAAAAGTAATATCCAAAAGCAAAATAAAAATATAAAGTTCAGCATATATATACAATAATAACCAGTCCAAAGATGATAGTTAAAACTGAAAATATATAGTCCCAAAGATGATAGTTAAAACTACACATCAATTGAGTTATGCTACATGCAAATCACTTCTTCCACACTTCCTCTCACATGCAATTTTTCATTTTTAAGCATCACTGGAATCAATTATTCCTTTTCATTAAATCACAGAGATCAAATAAAGAACACACCATCAATTGATATTCTGATTTGACCCTAAAGCTAAGACTTCAAGATATTGTTTGATATTCTGATTCTTTCAAATGGACAACATATAAAAGACTAAAAAACATTTAGAAAAATCAGAAAAAACATGCACAAACACAGAACTAGCATAGTAGTATAAAGACATTTAGCAGAAAAAATATCACATCTCATTTCATTTTCTGGTCAGTAGTTAAAAGAACCCCTAAATTAGTAATTGTAATTTATTTTCCCTTCAAATTAATGTTGTTGTTGAACTTCAGGAAGCCAGCTTCTCAGTCAAGAAGTCCTTGAAATTTTGTAAATACATTATACTGACCAGATAATATAAAACATGGAATATGAATAAAAGTTGAACAGATAATATAAAAATTAGTTGTCATTTTCATCTTATTGTTAACAACTTATCCAAATATAAAAATTGGTTTAATAATGCTAGTGGCACACTGAATAGAACACATTTCCTTGCCAATTGAAAAGCTTCATACGTTACATAAAAGCTTCATACGTTCAAATATATACTGCTAGTTGTATTTAGGTGAACTTTGTTTTTGTTTTTTAATGTTGAATTACAACAAGAAAATCCATTACCAAGGAAGGATTTTCAAATTTCAAACAACTTTCCTAATTTATTATAAGGATCAAAACAGAACATGAGAATCATTAAAAATAATTAAAGAAAGAGAAAGTTAAGTTAGCAATAAAATTATGAACCCGCGTGTTGGTGACATAAAATTTGCAGAGAGAATTTAGATTGAGGGAACGAAGCAAAAGAGACAGAATGGGAGAAAAAAGGGAAATGAGGCTAACCTTGTATGCTGAATCAAGTTTCTGCATATGAAACAAACATAGATAACAAAAAATCAGATAACAAAAAATCAGAACCCAGATGAAAAGTATTGCTTTTTTTCTGTGAATGGAATATGAGAGAAGAAAAGTTTTCTGTGAATGGACAAGGGAGGAGCTTCAAGATGACAAACCGTGAGGGAGGAGCTTCGCGACGACCACTGTGGGGGACGAAGAAGACGACCACAGCTAGGGACAGAGAAGACGACCACCGCGAGTGACGGAGAGGCACTAGACCACCGTGACGGAGAAGACGGACTGTAGTGAGTGGAGAGGCACGAACGAACGATTGAATGAATCCTTTCTTTCTTCTGATTTAGAGCTAGGGTTTTTTAAGAAGCATTGTAAATACTAAAATACCCCTTAAATATAATTATATATTAATAATAATAAAGGGTATTAATATAATGTTATATATATACGGGTACCCGTGGGTACGGATATCATTATATCCGTACTCGTGCCCGTTTCTTAACGGGTAGTACAAAACCCGCCCTCCTTCCTCCACGAGTACCCATACCCGCGGGTTTTTATATCCGTGACGGGTTTTTATTCACGGGTACCCGCGGGCGTGGATATTTTTGACCTCCCTAGATTTGCCTAGAGTGATAAGATGATTTATGATTAAGTTGAATCTCTTTTGCATTTCAAGAATGGTTTCCCCGGAGTTTAATCTAAAGCTCTCATATTGACTAGTGAGTGTACTAATTTTTAAGTCCTTTACATCACTAGTTCCTCCATATGTGATTTAGAGAGTATCCCATATTTCTTTAGCAGTTTTACAAGTTACAACTCTAAAGAACTCATCCAGACCTAAAGCAAGGGTGATGAGATTTTTAGCTTGTAATTGTATTGGGCTTTCTTTTCCTCTTCACTACTCCAATCATCCATGAGTTTCTCTACTTGTTTACCATATATCTTATGCATTGGTATGAATGGACCATTTTCAATTGCATTCCAAATTTTTAAATCAATTGATTGTACAAAAACTTTCATTCTTTCTTTCCAAAAGGCATAACATTCACCATTAAAAGCTGGAGGTCTATTTGTAGCACCACCCTCGGGAAACATATTATATAAGGTAGAGGCCATATTAATCTCTTGAAGCTGTTAAGCTTGATCTACCAAGAGTTAAGCTCTGATACCACTCGTTATTCAAGTGGCCTCAATACTCAAGAGGGGGGGTGAATTGAGTGTTTAAAAACTTTTACTTGGAATGCCTTTGAAATTAGTTCTTTATGCAATTTTACTAAGATCTACAAGAATTTGTAAACAACAAGTATATATCACACTTTAATTTGATTGAATCAAGATATTTAACTCTAGAATCAAAATAACCTTAATTAAAAATTGAAAAGCAAAACAAAATATTGGTTTAGTAATTCTATCAAACAGTTTGTGTGCAAGGTTATGTTCCTTCTTGAGCAGCAAGATCTATTCAAGTATTCAGCTCAGACAAAACAACAAACAACTTATATGCATAAATAAGTAGAGAGTTCAAGGTTAGGAGAAATGCAAACCAATTTAACAAGTTCCACCAAACCGGTGTACGTCTCACCTTCAAGCAACCCACTTGAAGGATTCCACTATTGAAGATTTGAGATACAAGCTTTGAGCAATTGTCTCCTAGTGTCCCACACTCAAGAACCTAATTCTCACAAGCAAATGGGCACCCCACCCAATCTCACAATCTCTAAGTACCCAAAGGTTGAACCCCAACCTTTGTGACCACTCAACCTAGAGTGAATACCTTGGTGTTAGGTGTTTGATTTACAAAGATAAACTCTCTCAATAGAGTAGATGTACAAATGAAAGCTCACTCAAGATAGTAACTCTCAACAAGAGAGGATTTCCAAATGTAAGAGAAAGAGTTTCAAAAAATGAAACTATACAAAGAAAATGGACTCACAAGGCATAAGAGTAGGATATGAATAACTTCCCTTTGATGTGAGTTGATTTCTCTTAGTAGCTTGAATAAGAGTTCCATTTATAGGCCTTGGAGAGGAGCTTGAAAGTCTTCAGAGCTGTTGCACAACATGGGTATTTAAGCTTTTGTGGAGAAGTGAGCTGGTTCTGCACTTAAAAGTCACTTTCCTTAAATTCTGACACTTGCGTAATCGATTACACCTCGGGCTGTAATCGATTATGCTTCATTGTTTTCCACTTACTTAATTGTTCAGTAGCTGTGTAGTCGATTATGAATTACCTTGTAATCGATTATGGCAGTGTAATCGATTATCCTATTTCTTGTAATCGATTGTGAAATGTACCTGATGCATTTAATTCCTTTATGGTAGTCGTGTAATCGATTATCTATATATTGTAATCGATTAGCCTTTAAACAGAAACTCTATAGTCGATTATTTCATGCCTTGTAATCGATTAGGTGACAAACAGAACCATGGTAATCAATTAGTAGAGCCTTATAATCGATTGTGGATTATACCTGATTCACTTAATTCCTGTTACGCAGCATCGTAATCGATTAGCTTACTTGATGTAATCGATTATGCTTTATTTCAGAACCAATGTAATCGATTTGGACAAGGGTGTAATCGATTATCCCTCATCAAAAACATGTCTGATGCATGATTTGAGTTGCAGTCTATTTGTTCTTCTCCATTTTCATTTTCAGAGGTTTATTCTCATAAACCTTGCACTTTGACACTTCATCTCCTTGTCATGATTCTTCAAGTGATTGCTTTGTCATTATCAAAACTTTGACATCCAAGCTATTTTTACCTGAGACAATTTTCAAACACAGAAGTTGTTCTCAAATCCCCTAGAGTACCCATTGAAATTCCTAAGCAATTGAAAGATTTAGGCCTTGTAAGGGACAACCACGGCCAGTGGTTGTAAACCATTGGCAGTGGTTCAGGTTCTGATCCTTTTTAAACCATAAATTCACATTTTTTATAACAAACAGAGCCAACCACGGCCAGTGTTTGTAACCACAGCCAGTGGTTGGTTCTGACTTGCTTTACTTTGCTCCATAGTACAAACAACTGGCAGTGGTGGCAACCACGGCCAGTGGTGGTGATGCTGATGATGTTTTGCCCTCAAATAGAGCTAACCACGACCAGTGGTTGTAAACATGACCAGTGGTTGGTGTCTGCCACCAATTTCCTCTTTTCTAGTGCTAACCACGGCCAGTGGTTGGCCACCACTGGCAGTGGTTTCCTCCAACCTTGCCAAGATGCACTCCCAAGGGTCTCAAAGGTCTCTTCTTTCATCCACTTTGCAATTTTTCCTTAAAATAGACCTAGAACATCATTAATCCTGCAAAAATAGGAACAACCAAGCAGTATATGTGAAAGGAATCAAAAATCAAGGGAATCGAGCAGAAACAATATGTAAAATCCCTAAAACTAGTCCTAAAAATAACCAAAAACAACACACAATGCACACTAATCAGCTAGCACCTAGCGTCAGCATACCAGAAACAACACCTGATGCTGTTATGCATTTTAGGCCATTCAGCCAACTTCTAACCTACCCAATTCGTCCGTTTCATGTCTGATTTCCATGAAACTTCATCGGCCACCTGTTTTCCCCATTCCAAAACTATTGGTACTACCTGTTTGCGAAAATTCCATCATATGTGCAAGTTATGCGTAAAAATGAATTTAACTCAACTTATATGCAAACTTATGCACCAAACTACCCAAATGGGCTCCAAATGGTCTAAGGTCCATATGCACAGTTTTCAAATGACCTAAGGAACCTATTGGTCCTTTTCGGGGGTTTCAAAACCCGTCGGATCTTAAAACCACCTATTTAGTTTCTTATTTTCACATAAAATACCTTATTCCATTATATGCATATGATGCCACCATTCACTAAAACCTTGATCAATCATCCAAACATATCACACATATTTCATATACATAAATAGCACATCGTAAACCTGCCCATGATAGTTATCTACACATGTTATTGGCTCCGCGCCCGTAATTCATAATTTGTGTCAATTACACGTTATCAACACTAAGCATCCTCATCCATCCACTCTCAACATCCACATCATGCTAATCAATTCTCAATCATCAATCATCATGCCAAATTATAGTCATCAACCACCATAAATCTAAATCATCATCAACGGTCATGCATTAAACTTATAACTGCACATCTAAATATCACACACCAAAATACATAATAAACAAATATCAAATGCGATACATCGTAAAGCTATTACAAAAGTTTACACTTTCACATCCTCTTTTACATCAGCTATCCGCTTGGCGCACCCTCCAGGGCAATGGTACCCTCCCTGTCATTGGTCACTAAATTAAAGAAAACCACAACAAGGGTGAGTGTTGGAATATCGTAATTAATACAGAATGGTAATTAAAACGAATATAACCTTTTAACACCAATATCCTTATTATTCACTACTTATTGAATTCATTGCATTCAAATAATTCTTGGTTCCGTTTCATAATAACCCTATATACCTACACTTTAATATAGTTTAAAGGATCACATAAACCTTATATATATATATATATATATATATATATTACATCTATTTATCATCGTATCCTCATTTCCAAAATAATATAAATTACATATCATACATCGACATCATCCATATCCAAATTAGATTTACAATCAATCATCAATTACCTCATGAGACCCAAATTAGTATCAATTCATATATTTCACAACTGACTCACATGTATTTTGACTCCTAGTATCCGGATACTAAGGGATCGACCTTAAGCTGGGGGTCCTACTTGACACCCCGTGAACCCTGCTTGCTCCACCGAGTCCTACTTGACTCTTCACCTCAACCATTGGGTCCTATTTGACTACTAGGTAGCTCAACTAGACCTCAAACACCATGGGAGCCAAAAATAAGGGGCAACAGATACCGTCGGCCGTCCCACACTACATAATCACATGTAATAACATATCATACACACTTAACATCATAAAACCCATATATAATTATCAAAAACTAACATTTTGCATCCACACAGGGCACCCACATAGACCCGGCCCTTACACATCACACCACAACATCGCAATAATCATTATTTCATCAATTTCAACAAGTTATCCACAATTATAATATCATTCATAACACAAAATATCATCAATGTTCATTTTTAATTCGCCATCCGTGATCCACCACATATTATTATGATTTCCATAATTTATTTAACCCACCACATATCAATTCAACATATTTGCTTAACATATACTCATTTACTTACACATACACATGCCTATATAAATATATAAATATTATCTAGCTAATTTACAAGCTTCCTAATAGTTCTTTATTATTTTATAATCCTCCCAAATCTAGTTTTCATACCAATCCTAATTAATTATGACCGAAACTCTCTTACCTCGATTCCAAGCTTCCTCGAGTTATTCTTGGTGTCGGTGGCATCCTCCGATCACTTGATTCATTGCTCCACTTCCAAACTCAATACTCACTTTGTCAATCGTCCTTCTAGCACTCGTTCCAGCACCTACAGTCATCGAAACATAGAACCCATTAGTGCATTGCCTTCTTTAACATTCTAGAATCAATACCCAAGCTTTCCAAGTCCATAAAACACGAAATCCAAACCCCCATAGCCACATGCAAATTCAGCTTTAGAGAGGGAAAGGAAGATGAGGGAATAAAAGCTTGAGATGGAGGTTCCCACATGCATTACCTTAGTCATTGTAACACCCCGATTTTCTGGACTCGAATCCTGATGTAGTCTAAATCATTAAATAATAAAAATGCGAACAAATTTTTCAGGTTTGAAATATTTCCAAAACACCGCCACCACTACATCAAGACTCGAACCACAGAAAACCAAAGGGTGAGATTTGATAATCTATAATTGGATCAATAAATAGTTTACCTATCACGGTATACAAAATAATAGAGTTTACAGCGGAAGAAGAATATGTATACTGGGCACACGCCTAGTCCCATATATGAAGATATGAGAAAAGGCTCAGCATAGCATATAACCATACAACAATAGCCAATTAGGCCACAATAGAAATTATAATCATGCAATGCCTAATACATATATATACATCTATATGGTCATGCAACATACATCTCCAATATTTATATTCAAAATTAACCATATCAATTCAACCTCAAACTCATATATCATCATCACTTATGCATTCCCAAAAATGATTACATAATCAACATTCTATTATATACCAAATGGGTATAAATCTAATGCCTTCAATATTAATACATCATCCATATATATACGTTATTCACAGTTCATCAATCATCAGTGATTAACAACATTATATTATCCTTATCATACACAACTCTATAATTTACAAACACTGTCGGCAAAGGCATTCCGTTACCACTATTTACCTTGCCAAAAACTTTATTTTATAAACATGCTCGTCCCATGATATTCGTGCATCACACATGGGAGAGTGAGTTATACATTTCAAATGACGATATGAGTACAATTGAAATTATGTGCATATGCATGTCAACATGATGTATGCTTTGTTAAACACATCAACAATCATCATAATCTATTCATTTCACAATACACATATCATGCATTCACCATCAATTCATAGCAAAGCAAGCATATACACATCTATCACAACGCCACAATGGGCCAACATCATCAATATCGACCATTCTGGTCTTTTCTCAAAGCCACCATGGGCTATCATTATTATCATCAATCATAATAATTATGTCCTACGTTATATTGGGCCATAACATATATATCGTCATATTCGATATCTTTTTATTGTACTCATATCATTTATAAAGTTTTATGTGGTCTTTTAGGTATTCAATTATCCATCTCATCAACACCATACCACAATCTCAATCATCATCAACTTCTGGCATATCTCCATGCTATATGCAAATGCTCTTATGGCTAATGCATATGAACAATGGAATAATCAACAAATACAAATCTGACTGTGGGAATAACACCAAATTGTGGGTCGAGTATAGATGTGCTACTATGCCTCTACTGTAGTAGTAAAATGTGTACACATATCTCAAAGCATACATGTATATCAACAACATCTTTTACTGGTACTAAACCGCCATCGCCCATCTGTAGCACTAGTCACCGCGTGACTTACGGATCAACAACATGGCCTCAACTGCCAAACGTGCTACGGGCCTCCCCTGAACACACATCAAGGGAGCCATGCCCCGTCGGACACCAAGGTACTTGCTCATTATAGAGCCGCCCGCCCACTGGGCCAACCACATAGGGTGCCTCGTCACCATACTATGGGCAGCTTCTTGACTCACACACCGAGTCACAGGGGAAACAATAAGAATGCTCATACACTGAGCCACCCTCCCACTAGGCCAACCGGGGGAACCCCCTATTATTCCTTACCGGCAGCATATGATATGCCATGGATGCAATGCAATATAAATCAAATGCATTTCTCACACTGT
This sequence comes from Clitoria ternatea, assembly GCA_037962975.1. Lineage (NCBI taxonomy): Eukaryota > Viridiplantae > Streptophyta > Magnoliopsida > Fabales > Fabaceae > Clitoria > Clitoria ternatea. Next base: position 170,677,700 of record CM075671.1, read on the forward strand.
ACATACTAAATACCACTCATCAAACATCATCATCATAATCGCCAACACCACCATACACACCTTAGTGGATTTTATCATTGTTGGTTTTAGCCATTCTTTTTCAAGTTTTAAACGTGGCATTACATCTCAACATATTTCACATATATTTCATATCTTACAGGCAAGTCAATACTTGTAATCAACCATAATGGCATTATAACATCACAAATCATCTTTAACATTCATTTATCTTTCATCAATACCACCACATAATCTTTTAGTGGATTTTCATCTCTTTATTCATCACCATTATTTCATATATATATATATATACATATTGGTATGGTATTCACAATAATTCATTAATATAATTCAAACCACACACATAAGATCCCACTTGTATCACACAATGGTATACAACAAATCATCAATAACAACAATCAAACTCAATGGACGTTGTCCTTATGCAAGGAAGAGATTAACTTCATCATCTCTTATCACTCAAGGGTATATCCCATAACCTCATCATCATATTCTCATTATCATCCTTTCATTATTCCATGTTAGGTGGTAAATATATCATAAACATTTTATCCCAGATGTACCAATCAATCCCAATCACCACCATGTTATATCATTATTATATTGCCCTCATACATTCTCTCAATCATCTCATAATGTGAGGAAAAAGGGCCAACATAAGCCCACAATAAAGAAAATGGAATAAAACCAATTCTGGGGAAACTCGCTCAAGCGAATATTTCCCTTGAGAGAAGGAATTTTTATGTGTCAGGTGCCGATCTTGCTTGAGCGAGCCACTCTCGCTCGAGCAAGATTCCACCAGTAACGTTTCCCTCACAGGCTCACTTGAGCGGGACTCCCATCAACTGGTCACTCGCTTGAGCGAGTGGAATCTTAGCATCAGACCTTCGAGTGTGCTCAAGCGACTCACGCTCGCTTGGGTGAAAAACATCCAGTGCCTCACTCAAGGCTGGCTCGCTTGAGCGAGAATCCATTTGCCATGCCACTCGCTTAAGCGAGATCTCTCCAGAACCATTTTTCCTCCCGCTCGCTTAAGCACGACCACACCCGCTTGAGCGAGATTCATCTAGTAAGCATCCCTCTGTTGCATGTGCGTCTCGCTTGAGCGTGACTCCTGCTCGCCTGAGCGAAATTGGGCCAGAGGCCACCCATCTAATACAGGGACTCTCTCGCTTGAGCAAGATCATCATCTCACGCCCAACACTCAAGTTTTTCACTCATTATCATATAGAACTATCTATCCTTTGTAAAAATTGGCCTAACCCAACATCATACTTAGATGAAATCATATCCTTAGGCCTATACCAACAAGTTATATCTCTTCATTTCTAATTCTAATTCATCAATTTCATAAATGGAATTTAATATAGTTTTTCATCATAGCCATACATATCATTGTGCATAATTATCATAAACGTTATTTCACACCTTAAGTGAGTTATCTATTCACAGATGTTCATTTCCAATATTTCATGTCCAACAAAGGGACATCCCAACACTTATCATCATCATCATATATATATATATTTTCATAACATTCAACATAAGCCAAGCCATCATTCATCACTTCATCATTTCAACATTTAATACATTCATGGCAAGGCAAAGCATGAGTTCATACATATACATAATTCAACATTTATCCACTCATGCAAATTTGAAATGCAAACTCCTCTCCTACATCGAGAGAAGAACCGCAATCCAAATGCTCCGATTGCCTCAATTATTCCGCATCATCGTCCAGACTACAATCCCATTACAAACACATATACATGCTATTAATATACCATCATAAGGCATCGTCTCTTAAAACCCATTATCAAGTCCTAAACTTGTCTAACTTCAATTCACACGCTTGTGTTAGGCTTCGGGAATTCCTTTCCAAAAACCAAGATTCTCTAGATTTCAAAAGGGCTAACCATACCCAATAACGACAAGATCGTATCCCTTCTCCATAATGCATCAAATTTCAACTTAAGTCACCATGGACTCTTTTAAGCCATCATTAATCAATAAGCCCAAATGACATGTATCATGGTCCTAAGACTTCATCGAATCAAGTGTCCATTTCCTTTATCCCTTGGTTTGCCACCATTATTGTCACAATGATAACATCTCATATTCATTCTCAACCCAATTCCTTAAATCATTATTCCTATATACATGTATATATCATCTTTTACAACACATGACTTAGTTCATAATTTAATCAATATCAATATTCAACTCCAATCCTTCAAAGATTCCTTTCCATGTATAAAATCATTCTAAGGCATCAAAAATCATCAAAATCACCTATTTAGCCAAAAATCTAAAATTATCACACTTAGGGTTTCTCTAAGATTTTTCCAACAACATTCAACATCCACCATTTTCCAAGAATCCTCATAAACTCAATAAGCTTATTCTCATATATTTATAAGACCAAAATCAAAATCATCCCTCAAACATTCAAGCCTAGGGTTTCCATATTTTCATTAACACCCATAACCTCTAACACCACCATTTCAAGCTTAAGAAAATCATAAAACCACAAATGGAGGAGAAAGGGTTCAAGGTCTTACCTCTTTCCATGCCATGGCCAAAACGAAAATGATGGAGAAGAAGAGGAACTTACCTCATTACTAGCCCCAAAGTGCCATCCATGCTTCATAAATCAAGGCTTTATCTTTAATTTTGGCAAGAAAATGGAAGTGGTGTAGGTGATGGACGGTTTGCACAAGAAGAGGTGAAAAGAAGAAGAAGAATGAAGTTAGATGAGAGGAGAAGAGGTGTACACGGTTGGGAGAAGAGAGAGGGGAAAAGATGACCAAAATTGGTCATTATCCGTTGGTTAATAGGGTGCATCATCATGCCTTTTTGCATTGGTCAATAATCCCTTTACCCATTGTGCAAAAAAAAGTAGAAAAGAGAGGGAATAGCCACACGGTTAAGAGAAAAGAAGAAAAGGAAATTTTCATTTTCTTTTAATTCCATTTTGGCTCGCATTTTCCCTGATTAGCAACATATATCGAGTCCGATTAATTATTTTCTTAACACTAAAAATTATTTCAGCTATACCACCTTGACCACAATAATTTTCTAAACATTCTAGACCCATCAAATATTTAATTCAACCAAGTGGGTCCTACATCATCTGCTAAATCATCCAACTCTGGTAAATCATAATTTACCGCTAATTTACCTCTAGTGTCTAATAAAATCTCCCATAATTATTTGACCATAAATAATTAATCATCATTATTCCATAAATTGTTTTCTTTAAAATTTAGGGTGTTATAGTCCTCAAGGCCCAAGATGCAAGAAATTAAGTGCTTTCACCAAGATTTGGCCATAATCCGTAGGGGAGAAGAAAAGGAAAAAGATGGTGCATTCTGCGTTCTGTTTTGCATGCCTCTCATTTAAACAGATCGCGACGCTGATGCTAGCATCAGAATGGCGCTACACATTAGGTCATTAACACTACATGCCCATGCCACGCCACGCGTCAGGCCCTGATCCTCCATTCCCTTTTAAAATTCATTTTAAAATCCAATGATTCACCTCATATCAATTAATTCTTATTATTTTAAATTAAACTACATTTATTTATTTACCCCAATGATTAAAACACTAGGGATGTTATAGGAGACATATAGGGTCCATAAAATTTGAAATGGAATTAGAGAATGTTTCTTACATTAAACTTTTCAAGCATACAACATAACCATTTTTACAAACATAATATATTCAATTTCAATCTAAATTCTTTCAAATCAATTGGGAGGTTGACATCGGTGTAACCTTTATAAAAATCTCATCTTCCATTCATCAAGATCACATCCTTTGTCTTTCTCAATTATTTAGAGATGTTATTGACCATAGGATGAGAATGTTATTTCTAACAAGAAGTATCTCTTCTGTATACAATACTAGAATTATGAATGTGCAATTACTAACCTTCTTGTAGCCATAAAATTTATCTTAATTCTTTAATGAAGATTTTGACTTCTAGAAGCTTACTTTGCTTGTAACTGTTTCACCTTTTCAATTCCTAATTTCACCATTTACTTTGCCTAGAATGCAATTTTAATTCACTAATCATAAAATCATTATTTCCATCACCAATCATCACACACAACTATGCATTCATACAAATAAAGTCATCATATATAGATACCTACCCATATGATTTTATCATCAAACAATACGACTCTATGCCAAAAACAACACCTAATCAAACTAACTTATTTAAGACTCAATGCCAACGAACATCTAAAACTCACATACATATATCACGTTTACTCATACCAATTTCCACCTTATCAATAATCAAACACAACCATTAAGTACTAGTCATCACACTATAATCCTAATTCCAAATTTAAAATACCATAATCAAGTTTAAAACATCATATACCATAAACAAATATATCTAACTAAATTCATTTCAATCATTGCTACATATTCATCAATTTCTCCCTTCTTGGTATCCACTTCTCACTTGGTGCTTCCCTCTAGGGTATCCGCATACCCTTTGTCATTGGTTACTAAAAAGAAAACAAACTACAACAAGGGTAAGTGTTTGGGAATCATAATTAATGTAGAACGGTATATATATATATAACCAATATCCTATACATTTATCTCCTTATTAAAGGCACCTTACTGATATGTATTTAAAATGCATCATTTTAGGTCATTTATAGGAATTTTTAGGATAAATTGTATAAAATCCCCCTAAATCTCTATCATATTTGCTCCTTTCCCACCTTTGCTACTTGGTTTGCTAGTTTTGTAGAAATTACAGGTTTGAAGACCATTTTTAGACTAAATATGGATAGCAATGCATAACAAAGCAACCACATGTGAAGAGAATTAAAAAATGAAGAAAAACAGAGCTCTAGACAGTGCACTCCTTACTAAGCCTTAATGAGAACCACGGTCATGGAGCAATTGAGCCAAAAATTAAGTTAGGAGGGTCCAGAGTGAACCACGGCCAGGCCATGGTAGGAACCATGACCGTGGTTCGTGTCTAGTCCATTAGGATTATGTTTTTACATTCATTTAAAAGGGAGAAGGTCTTTATTTTAAGGGCTCTTTTCAAGGATTCTTAAGGAAGAGAACACTTAGGGAACAAAGGATTGAAGACTCTACATATCTTGTGGTTTGTTTTAGATTTTTGGTATACCTTTTATGAGTTTTATGGATTCAATGAACCTTTGTGATTCTTTGTTTACCATGAGTGGCTAAAATCCTTGTTCTTAGGATTTAGGGTGTGACTTGTAATGTAATTGGTGAAATCTTTATTGCCTTATCAATGAAGTCTTTGTTTACCTTGAATTCTCAATTGCCTAATTTGTTCATTGGCTTAAACATGGGTATAAATTATCTTTAATTAATCCTAGGAATAGACCGAATAGTGATCGTAATTAATTTGATACAAGGATTGAACCTAAGATTGAATTTAGGATGACCTTAACTGGGAACTTTATTTAATCTTTTGAGGATCAGAGTTTTCATAATAATTGAATTAAGGAATAGACTGAAAGGTGAACCCTTTTGATTATTGTGTGAATTCAAGACTCTTATTATTCTTTATAACTTAGTTTGCAAATAAAACGATAGTTTAATGTCTGAGTTTTAGCTTAGATTCAGATGAGGTGACAGTATGTTTGATTTCTGAGTTATTAACTTGTTGGGGAATTAAACAAAAGGTTGTTTGATGACTGAGTAATCTAAGGGAACTCTGAAAAGGAGAAAATTAGAACTTTAGGGGGTTGGTCTTGTAAACTTGAGTGTAAAAGATAAGGTAAAATCTCTAAACACCTTTACAAAGCAATTCATAACCCGAAAATCTCAAGATACATTTTAATTGATTTCATTTCAGAAGAACTTCTAATTTGCACTTTTAATTACTTTCTTTTTGCTTCCTTTGCATACAATCTCTATTCTTGCCTGTTTAGATAGATAGGATCATTATTATGAGTACTTGAAAACACGGTCCTTATGGAGGTGATATTTTTTATATTATGTGACAAACCCGTACGCTTGCGGGGTGTCATGTTTTTGGCGCCATCATCGAAGACTGTATTTTCCTCAATATTTGGCTATTCTAATCCTATTTAGACTAAACATTCTTGTTTTTCTTTTCTTGATTTTTGTTTGTTCTTGCTTATTTTTCCTGATTATCTTTATCTTTTAGATGGTTATTGCGAGATCCGACCTTACTTAATCTGGTAATTAATGAAAATGAGGGTAAATTTTTCATGATTTAAAAGTAATTAAAGAATGAAGTGAAAACTATGAAATAAAACTCCAACAAGTAACCCCAAACCATTTTAAAAATCCATCCCATGTATGAAGATATGAGAAGGTGTGTAATTTAAATCAAGAGTGCTCCTTAGACAATCAATCACATGATCATCAATAAGGAATATCAGAAGTATAAGTTATTTCAAGAAGTGTAAAAGGGGGTATGAAAAGGGACCCAAGATACCCTCATTAATTTTCAAAAATATGGTATGTGTGTATTTTGTTGTATAATCATGTCATGGTTCAATAATACCAAACATACATCAAAACTTATGAGGTTTTATGAAAACAGGGCCATGAATCGATTTGAGAACTCCTTGAATCGATTCATGCGTGTTTGATGTTCAAAATAGTGGAAACAGAACCTCTTGAATCGATTCAAGACTCGTATGAATCGATTCAAGCAAATTGGAAATTGTGAACAGTAAAAACAGAACCTCTTGAATCGATTCAAGACTTCGTATGAATCGATTCAAATCACTTCAGTAGCCCCTTAATCGATTCAATGGGGTATATGAATCGATTCAGACTATTTCAGGGGCTCATGAATCGATTCAAAGGACTCATGAATCGATCCATGACAGCAAATCTGCTGAATAATGTAGAAAATGCCTAATTTTCCAACTTCCAACCACCCTAACTTTTTCATATGAATTTCGATGGCCAACAAACTTTAACACTAACTAATATACACCATTTAAGACGTGTAGCCACTAGCCGCACTCAAAAATTCCCAACAACGGGGGACTTATGCATAAAAATACATTCATCCTATTTTAGAGCATTTTTGGGCAACTTAAGGGTCAATCCTTAATGGAATTGGCCCATTCCAATTTTTACAAGTCATAAACCATACATGGAAGCTATTGGAACTATCACATGCCATCCAAATCTCATAAAACTTTACTTGACCCTATTAGTTCCTTAATTATGCATAAACATCAAGGATACAACTTCACACATGCCTCATAAAAGGTTGTAACTCATGAATAACATCATCCATTCATCTTTTTGGCATTAGTCAAGTGTCACAATTGTCATCATACATTGTTAAGGTCATAATAAAAAATTAGCCATACACATAAGGGTCCAATTTTCATAAATGACCTTCAAAATGAATATTCATCAATCCAATTACATAATGAGCATATATCAACATCATATGCTATAGAAAATCAATGGTTATCGACCAAGGCATTCCTATACAACTAAATTTACCTTTATCATCAAAACATACACCTCTAAAATAGATGTAATCTCACCCCATGAATACCCTACATCACAAGGCTAAAAATAAACAACATGGGAGAGTGAGTTATACATTCCAAATGCCGAACATGAATACATTTATGATTATGTGCATATGCATTCAATGACATGTATACTTTGCATCAACATATCATTCATCATCATAATTTCATCAACTCATCAACATACATATATCTTAATCATCTCTATGATTCATAGCAAAGTATATAAGCATACACACATTCATGCCCCTCATCATATTGGGCTATCGCACATGCCATCACCATACACAAGTTTATTTCTTTATATTCATATTTTAGATGTTATCTTTAGGTATTCTTTCACCCAATCACAACCATCACTATATCTCATCATCTTTGGCATATCTCCTTGCTATATGCAAATGCTCTTAGGCTAATGCACATGCACAACGAAGTTAATATCAATTGCGGATCTGACTGTGGGAATATAAACACCAATTTATAGGTTCAAGCATGGATTCATAACCATACCCCTATTGAAGTAGTAAAATGTGTACACTTATCATAAATTTGCATGCATATAACTATATTTTATTGGTACCAAACCGCATCACCCATCTTGTAACACCGGTCATTTTCACCATGACCGCGGTAAACAACAAAAACAATATAAAGGTGTTGCAGGCCAACCATGATTCATACCATGGTAGCTGTGATCCAAAGGACCACCGGGACACCTACTCCTCAAAGATCCACCCCCACAGGGTCAACCACATGCAGCTCATCGTAGCCACACATGGGTAGCTTCGTGACTTACACACTGAGTCACTAGGGAAACAATAATCTCGCTCATGCACAAAGTCACCCTTCCATTGGGCCAACCGGAGGAACCCCTAGCATTCCATCACCGGCAACTATGCAACATGTCATTGATGTAATACAAATGCAAATCATATGCATTCTCACAACTATGCAACCTATCATGCCACTCATCAATCATCACCATCACCAATACCACCACACAATTTTTAGTGGATTTTATTATCGTTGGTTATTACCATTGTTTCAAGTTTTACATGTGGCATCCATAATGTTTCTCTTCAACACAGTCTTATACATACAAGTCAAGACTTCCATGATTCACAATGGCATCACAATCTTCAACTATATTCATCAATCTTTCATCAATATTTAAGGTATGCTAATCATCCATATTCATTCTCATTCATCATCAATAATGATCATTCCACATTTATGGTGAATATAAACACAACCGCATCATATCAAGGTATAACACTTGCCAAGCAAATATCATCACCGTGTAGCATACCATAAATATTCCAAATGCACAATACATATTGCCATGCACAATTATCATCATAATGTCCAACATCTCAATTTTGTAAACACAATACAAGCAAGGCAAACATGTATATTGTCATATATGACAATCAACCATTACTCAATTCATGTATTTAGAATATAAAACTCCTCTTCTACCGCAAGAGAAGTAGTCTGAGCGATTCGACGTTCTCGCCTCGTCGTTTGGAATAGGTCCTACATTTCATAAGGCACTATATCATTATTTTCTACTCAACTACCAAGACTCACATGTTTTCAATTCTAACACTTGGTGTTTATAGCATTTTCATTACCAACAACATTTCATTTCATTAATTTCACCACAACCACCATGGTTTGGTGCTCATGTTCATTATTATGCATTTAAAGCCATACCCAACAATGGGTTTACATACCAATGGCCATCAATTACCATTAATGGCCATCCACCATATTTAATATCATCTCTCATCATCAACAAATATTCTTCCACACATTTATTCATACCCATAATTCAAATATCATAAATTTCTCTTAAAACATATTCTCTAATCAACATTTATTATTTTCCCTAATTCCTAGGGTTAACGTTTTACCAAAAACCCAACAACCATCATAAATAATTATCAATTTCTATCATCTTCCAACATTAATTTCTTGTACCACATTAAATGCTCATAAAAGCTTGCATTTAATCCATCCCACCTTAGGGTTTCCATATTAAATGATTCTCCCAATAATCCACATGCATTAAACACTCACCCAATCACCAAAAACCCAAAACCTAGGGTACAAGCTCTTAAAAAATAATGAGGAACTTACTTCAAGCAAAGAAAAGAGTGAGCTTCCAATAGGGAGAAGATGGGTGCTGAAATTAGAGAGGGAGAAGGAATGGACTTTAAGCAACCAAATTTCCTTCAAGCATGAGGATGGAAAACGAAAATGGAAGAGAAAGATGGGCACACCATTTTGCTTAGGTTTTTAGAGGGGAAGAAGATGAATATGAAATGAGGAAGAAGAAGAAGAGGGAATGTCTTATTTTTGAGAAGAAAAGGCAACGTGAAATGAGAAGAGAGGAAGAAGTGTTTTAGTTTAAATTTAATCCTTTCACTAAAACTTTAGCATTTTATGACAAACAGGATCTCCTACTTTATCCAAAATTATTCCAAATATAGATTCAAATTGACAATAATATTTTTAACAGCCCTGATCAACAATACCTCAATTGGAGATACGTGGTCTGACACCCATATTTCAATCGGTTATAATTTCAACTCATTGAGTCTCAATAAATTATGAATAATCTTCATAAATCTCAATTTAATTATTTCAACATCTTTGGGACATTTATTAATCCATGTGTAATTATTTAACATTTATTCCACTCAATTAATCATTTATATAAAACTTGGGATGTTACAGTTATCTTTATCTTATCTTATCTTATCATTTGAAATCTTATCTTATCTTGTTTTCTTGATTTTTGCTTTATTTCTAATATCTTATCTTTATTTTTGAATTTTATTTTATCTTTATTTGCCTTATCTTTTTATCTTTATATTTACCTTTATCTTTTATCTTCTTTATCTTTTACCTTTGTTTATCTCTATCTCTATCCTTATATTTCTTTATCTTAATCTTGCTCTATCTTTATCTTTTATTATCTCTATCTTTATTTTTTTTATCTTTATATCACCTTATCCTTATCTTTGCTTTAGATTATATTTTATCTTATCTTAATTTGCTTATTTGATTTTTTAGATTATTCTTGAAAAAAATTATTAAAAAGAAAAATATTATGATTGATATATTTTTGTTTGTGTTCTTACAGTTACTTTTATGCGAAGAACCAAGAGTGCTCATCTTGAATTTAAATTTGATCCAGAGATTAAGTGCACCCTCTTAGCTAGAAGTAGACTTCAGAGGCAATTATTTACTGAAGAAGAACTTGAAAACATGGCTGAAGACAACCAAGCCCTTAGAGATTTTGCTACTCCCAATGCTATGGGAAAAGGGCCAAGTATTACATGGCCTACGATAGAGGCCTATAATTTTGAATTGAAGCCTTCTCTCCTCTCCATGGTATAACAAACTAAGTTTGGGGGTCTACCTTCTGAAAACCCCAACCTACACTTACAGGTGTTTTTGGAGTACCATGACACACTTAAGGTAAATGGAGCTTCAAGCGACACAATAAAACTGAGACTTTTCCCTTTCTCTTTGATGGATAAAGCACGTGCTTGGCTCTATTCCTTGCCTGAAAAGTCCATCTTCTCTTAGACTAAACTTTCTACTACTTTCCTGAACAAGTACTGTTCAAGAAGCAAAACATATCAGTTAAGGAAGTAAATCATCTCTTTCGTACAGAAAAATGATGAAACGTTATATGATGTTTGGAAGCGCTACAAAGAACTTCTTAGAGAGTGTCCCTACCATAGGATACAACGATGGCTTACGATCCATATTTTATACAATAGACTTACTACTAGCCATCAGGTTAATTTAGATGTCACAACTGGTGGTGCCTTCATTTGTAAGAACATGGAGGAGGGATATAATTTGATTGAGGAGGTTGCTTAAAATTCTTATCAATGTTCCTCTAAGTGGAATGTACCTCCTAAAGGTCCAAGTAAGTACTCTATTGATGCCATATCTTTATTAAATGCTAAAATTAAAGCTTTGTTTAAAAAATTTAAGAAAATTGATGCAAGTACTTCTAATGTTGTTTGTGAGTTATGTGGTCATACAGGTCACATGGCTAGTATTTATTAGCTGGGGTTTCCATAATACCAGGCAACAAAGATGCAATATATGGATGCACTACAAGAGTCAAGACTGGAATCCTTGATGGAAACATTCATTCATAGACCATCAAATGAAGCAAAATAAGAAATTTACAAAAGCTATCAAGAATCTATCTTCCAAAATGGATGTTATACCTATCGACAACAAGACGTTGGAGACACAAATAGCTTAACAAGCCTCACGGTCCATAAAGACTCTGAGCACCTTTCTTAAGAAGCTTGAAGAAGAACCTAGAAGCCATAATTTGGTAGTTGAAAAGAAAAAATAAAAGGTTCTTGAAGAATCACTACCTATATCTGCTGAAAAGACTGTGGATGAAAAGTTGGATGAAAATTTTGTATTTAACTTAGAAGAAGAAAAGAAAGAAGAAGAAAGGCCATACCAGACTCCAATTCCCTTTCCTCAAAAGTTGGTTAGAGCTAAATTAGATTAACAATTCAATAAGTTTCTTAAGTACCTTAAGAAATTATATTGTGATATTCCTTTTCTTTATGCATTATAATATATGCCTAGCTTTAGAAATTTTCTTAAGGAAATCTTATCTGCTAAAAAAGAAACTGAATTCACTGATAATGTTGCACTTACTGATGAATGCAAATATGAGAAAAATAATAAGTTACCCCCTAAGCTTCTAGATCCGGGCAGCTTTTTAGTGAAGTGCATGATAGGAGGTATGAATTTTAATAAATCTCTCTATGATTTAAGAGCATGTTGTAGCATAATGCCTTATTCTGTTTTTAAGAAACTTAACTTAGGTGCTCTGAAACCCGTTAGGATGTCATTACAATTTGTTATTAGATCTACAAAACATTCTATGGGTAAAATTGAAGATGTTCCTATTAAAATTGGAGATTTAATCATGCCTATTGATTTTATATTTTTAGACATTGATGAAGATGCTGAGGTCCCTATTATTTTAGGGAGACTATTTCTTACCACTGCAAGAGCGGTTATTGATGTGAGAAATAGACATATATTTTTAAATGTGAGAAATAAAATTGTTAAGGTTAATCTTGAGTCAGTAACTGGAAATCCTATGGTTAAGATAAATTCTTTAAATTCTGATACTTCTAACCTAGTGGTGAAAGATAATGCTCTAAAAAGCTCATCTCATGATCTATAAAATTTTGTTATGCTCCCCTGTAATGATTTTGTAGGTAATTCACCAGAAAGGGTGATGAGGAACTCTCACTTGAAGAATAAAAAGGCCAGAATAAAACTTAAGAGAGCCTTAAAAAGAGCGAAAAGAAAATTATATCCCCCTCCAAAAGATGCCTTGAAGAAGATGAACCAGAAGGTTAGAACCTGGTTGACAAGCAAAAGCCTCAACAAGTCTAGCTAAAGTCTTTAAACTTAACGCTTATGGGGAGACAACCCCACATCTAAAAATAAAACATAAAATTGATTAAGGCGTCTTTCAAGTAAGTTGTCGATCCTTTCTTCTCCGAGGTAGAACATTGAGGACAATGTCCATCTTAAGTTTGGGGTGGTAGGATAGGTAACTTACAAGTATCTCTATGTTTCCACTTTTATCTATTTTTATTTTATTTTTAGGATAACATATTTTATTTTCTTAGGATATTTTTCTTTCCATTGCATGCTAGGATCAGGCATTGGTTGCTTTTCTTGAAATTATTATATGAGTTGAGTTATTGATTATGAGTACTTGAACATAAAATATCCTTGGAACCTATATTAAAAAAGTTTTTAAAACCCTTATTTATTCTTTATTGAGTGATTGTCATCTCTTTCTTAGTATTCTAGAATGTGGCTTGTGACCTAAACAAAATACTATTTGAACTCTATACTGATGGTTCAAAGTCGGACTTAGAAGAGGGGTTGAATAAGTGATAAGTGTGCATTGTGTGTTGTTTTTGGTTGTTTTTAGGTCTAGTTTTTAGGGGTTTTACATATTGTTTCATGCCCGATTCCCTTGATTTTGATTCTTTTCCATACATATTACTTGGTTGTTCCTATTTTTATAGGATTAATGATGTTCTAGGTCTCTTTTGAGGAAAAATGGCAAAATAGATGAAAGAAAAGACCTTTGAGGCCTTTAGGAGTGCCTTTTGGTAAGGTTGGAGGAAGCCACTGCCAGTGGTGGTAAACCACTAGCCGTGGTTAGCACTGAAAAAAAAGGAAAAGCAAGTCAGAAGCCACCACTGGCTGTGGTTATCCACCACTGGCTGTGGTGGGCACTGTAGAGCAAAGAAAACAAAGTCAAAAGCCACCACTGGCCGTGGTTATCTTCTACTAGCCATGGTTGGCTCTGTTTGTTAGAAAAAGTTATGAAATTATGTTTAAAAAGGAACAAGACTCGAACCACTGGCCGTGGTTGTCCCCTACGAGGCCTAAATCTCTAAATTGTTTAGGGTTTTTATTAGGCACTTTAGGGGATATGAAAGAGAGTTCTGTAGAGACAGTTTAAGAGACATCTTTTAGGAGATTTTGAAGAACCTTTTGGGAAGCTTTCATTTGGACTCAAGAGTCAAATCCATCAAGGGAAATCAAATCTACAGATTTGGGAGGAAAAATTAGGAATCCTAGTGAGAACTAATTTGTAATTTCTAAATCCCTAGTTTACACTTTTGATATCTTTTATGCTTGGCATTGATTTTGTGATGTGTGACATGATGACAACAATCCTTATGGCACACTAAACTCTTTTCTTGGGGCTAAGGATGTAGTATGCCTGTGTGTTACAATTAATTGTTCTTCGCATTCCAATTTATGTGATTTCAATCTCTATTCAGTTTATGTATGCCTAATGCTTCTGGAAGACTTAGAGATAAGCATAGATGATTAAAACTTATATGGGTAATCGAGAGATTGGCATGTAATTTTGAAATACCTAAATTGAACCGATGATTTTGATTTACGATGGTAAGCGAAATTATTTGAGGGTTAATTGGATTTCCATAGAAAGTAAAGGGTCTAATTAACAAATTGAACGTGGTTCTTTGGGAATTAGGAACGTTAATAGGCTTTCAAGAGAAAGGTATTAATTAACTTAGGAGAATCTGCCTTAGGAACGAAATCATATAATTGGATAGGCGAGTAACCTTTAATTTCGATACTAGCAGATGAACCCTTAATACCCCAAGATTTACCTTTGATTCAATTTCCTGAATTTGCTCTAATTTTCTTCTACAAAAGACGTTAAATTTTCTACTTTCTAATTTACTATTCATTATCATTTTGGTAATTCATTTGAATCAAATTCCACTAGATAATTAAATCACCGTTATAACTAGTACTTGGGCACAATCTCTGTGGGAACGATATCTTTTTATTACTTTGATACCCCGTGCGCTTGCGGTTGGCTATCAATAAGTCTTAGACTCTTTTGCAAAAAAAAAATAAACCTTTAGAACGCAAGTAATCAAACTTTTATAAAACATAATTACAAGAAAGAACAAAAGGAGAATAGGTAACACCAAGAGTTTATACTAGTTTACTTCCAATACAAAAGCTACATCCAATCCCTTCTAACTTGAAGGATTTCCACTATTGTAAAATCTCCTTTATAATAACAGCACTAGACTAGTTCCATAAGTATTCTTGACTCCAACCACTCCTTGCTTAAACTTAAGTATTCTTTCAAAAGCCTCTTTAGGCCACACTATTTCCCAATGAAACTAAAGGCTGGTAACATACTAGACTTTCACACAATAACTGATTTTAATAAAAGTGTGTAAGGTATCTCATAGAACCTAGTGTATAAGGATATATAATGAGGAATAAATACACTAGGTTAAGAAAAACAAGAGACCAAGGTATACTAGAAGCTAAACAACAAAGAAGGTATTTGTCTTTGAAGAACTAAGAAGGGATTAGAGAGAGTTTGATCACAAGGACTAAGTATTCTTGATAGGCTTTTCTTCTATGTCTTAATCTAAACATCTCCAAGAATATATAGGTTATATGAGATAACCGTTGTTGATCTGAAAAAGAGATATGAATATTGGAAATCGTTTGAAGGAGTTTGCTTTGAGCGGAGGTACCAGACTTTGGATGATCTGAAGGGATGTCTAAAAGTCTAGTAGCAAGGAACTTCAATACTTGCATGAATAAGGTGTTCCTTGATAACTTCAGAGAATAAAGCTAATTGTTGGCTTTATTTATTCTAGAATCACACAGAAATTGACGTTGTAATTCTTCTAATTTGATCTAACACATAAGCTGACTTGGTTTAGCTTTTCTGAAAATGGGCAGACTTGTTACATTGAGATCTTTGAAAAACTATATTAGCTTTTCTTCTTGATAAGAACTTGACTTCCAATGCATCATCAAAGAGTTTTTAGAATGTTATAATTTTTACTTTGAAGTAACATTCTTATTGAGAATTCTGGATGCTCAAAATTCTAAGGTCTGATTTAGTTGATTCATATCATTGAAGATTCCTGAATCAGACATTTTGGTTAAAGTCTAAATTTTAACTTTTGAAGGATCAAACTTTTGATTTTATGGACTCCCCTTATCACTCGTAACTTGTGCACTTAGTATATAATTCCTGAAACAACAGGTTAGATCACACACAAGTAGACTCCATTTAGTTTAAGTGTGTGATGTATGTTATTAACAAATCCTGAGGTTCGAATATAATAACGTAGTCTGGGGTCTGGTCCAGTAACATTTTTTTTCAACCAGACTTGTTCTCAACAATCTCCCCCTATTTGTTGATAGCAAACATCAAGTCTTTGTCATAAATGAAGTCCAAGATAAGAGGGGGATGAATTAAGGTATTTGATCATATTCTATATTAGAACATTTATACAAGAAATATATCAGAGCATATACTTAGATGTGTACCAAATCTATGAACAAACTTAAGGTTTTCAGGAATATCAAAGTTTTGAAGAATTTTCTTGATAAAGAAAATTTTGAAACTAGTTCATGTAAAAAAAACTTTATTTGCTTATTAGAGCTTTTCAGATAGACTAATTTAAGATCAAAGCAATAAAGAATCAATCTTTTAGTATTAAAGCATCTCATTATAAGAATAAAATGAACAATCAGATATTAGAGCAAAAGATATCAGGTTAAAGGATCAATACAATATATTGTATTCAAGACTTAACAAACTGATAATAACAAAACAAGACTTCAAAGTTCTCCCACTTCAATGTTCTTCCCACAAAAAGATTTCTACGTTATCCCCCTTTTGGTATCAACAAAAAGGAGGGACATCATAGAGAATCAAAGGTTTAATCCATAGGCTGGGGTAAAAACAATAAGGAGGAAGGTTGTGGTTGAAACAAGAATAAAACAATGAGTTTGGAAAACAAATATGTTAGGAGAGTGAAAGTAAATAATAGAAAAATGATAAAGAAAGAGAGGTTGGTTAGGAAAAGATTGGGTAGAACAAGAGCCTTCATCTCCAATTATCCAAAGATGATGGCACCAAAGAGCATCAGCATGTTCTTTTGTAGGACTGAGAGCAGACAAGATACTTCTAAGAGAATCTACAAGAAGCTCACGATATCTGAGAGGACCTTTATAGTGAGGCTTATATTTAGGGAGCATGGGCTGCTTCATCCTACCAAACTGAATCTTGAATGTTGGGTTCTGCAAACGATCTGATGCAATCAAAATTTTCTTCCCAAGGGACATAACTTTGTGAAACTTATGATATTGCAATCCATGTTTCATGTCCCTAATAACAGTGGTTTCTTCAGCCTTCAAATTCTTCTAAGAGAAAGTGAGGGAGGTTCACAAGTTTTTCAAAAGGCATAGAGGTACGTAGTGAGGTGTATCAGGAAGGATATGGACTTTTCATTTGCTAAAACCAGGGGCATTTACAAAGGCTAGGTTGTGAGGGTTAAAATAGCCTAGATCACTTTCATCAAAGGTAGGTTTGAAGTATCTGAAAAGAGGCACTCTATGAGTGATAAAATAAACGGGAGGCGGTTTAGGTTATGAGGGTGGCTATGGAACAAAGACAGGTGCTAGCCTTAGTTCAGGTAGAATTTGATTAGTCTAGTCTAGCTAAGAGACATGTTAGACTATCTAGGTAATTTAGTCAAGTTTAGGTGATAAAGTAAAACCAAGATGAGATGAACTACTTATAAAATCAAACTTTGCTCTCTTTGCACTTGACTCAAATTCAGAACCAGTCCTCTTCCTCTTACCAGCAACTTTGGTTTTGAAACTTGTTTCATCACTCTGATATTCTCCAACAACCTCATAGAATCTGTTGATCTAGTCTTTGTGGTTCCACTTTAAAACATTATAGTCAGGGAAACTCTTGAGGTGTCCAGAGATGAACTTGATGTACTTGGAAAAACTGGAGTAACCACCACACTTCATCAATTCCTCTTTATTTTCCCTCATGTCGTTCAGTTAGACGGACCTGAGTTCATTATGCTTAGCTTGCCACCTAGTACCAGTCCAACCATGCACAGATACAGTACGGTGTAGTGCAGTAAAGATTGAATTACTTACAGGCTTCAATAGTGAGAGTGGATGAGGTCTGCTACTGTCATTGTTGAGATTGTTGTTGCTGTTGTGGTTACTGAGGCTAAGGTTACTGTTGAGAAGCTTAAGAAACTTGCTTCTTTTTACTCTGTAACCTGCTGATTGTGATATGATCATCAGAGTCTAATGATCCTTTTGTATTCTTAGTGTCTTCAGGCATAGACTTCTCAACAGGTGAAGGTGGAGGAGGAGTAACAAAGTGAGGCTTCACATCCAAGGGTGAATATGAGCTTTCAGACTCACCAAAACTATCCAAAACCAATCTTCTGGACTTTTTGGCAGGAAACTTGACTCTGCCACTCTTTCTCTTGGGGGCTAGCTTTACTTGAATAGCTTCAGACTTTTTTATTTTGATGTCTACTGAGGCAGACCTTTTTTTCTTTTAAACAGGTGAGGGAGAGACCTTTCCAAGGTCTGATCGAGTAAGGGTGTGAATGTTCGTAGCTTACTCATCAGGGATGTGGATTGAACATGTCACTAACATTCTGAGTTTGCACATTCTCTAGAGCAAATACCTTTATCAACACTATTAGATAGGGAATCTTATTTTGCTTCTTCCCTACTAAAGAAATGAGGTAGGTCATGATGGTGTTAGGCAGACTGACCTTTTCCTTCACAAGCATGTGATACATGTAGAACCTATCCATCTTGGTGGCAATATCTTTGGCATTTTTCCTTGGGAAAAATACTTGCCTTATAACCATGTTAGGGAATCCCTCGGGGTTAGGTAGCGGAAACACAAAGGATTCCCAAAAGGAATTGCAAAAACGAATATGTCAAGGCATTACATACAAAATTAATTTTTTTGTTTTAGAGTTTACCTCTTGTAAATGCAAAATGAGTTCCTCAATCGAAGCAATTTTAGCTCCGCCCTTAGGAGTCTACACGAGCATTCTCACCAGAAGCTGAATTTTTGAATGCTAGTACTGAAGTTCATAGAGTAATCCAAATTTTTTAGTAGCAACCTATGAGCATCTCATGCTCTATATATAGGCTTAGGTCTTAACCTAATGAGCTCTCATTAAACATTGGGCTCCTGACTCATTCTAAATGAGTTAAGGCCAATAGTTTTATTTTTAGTCCAACTAAAATAAAACTATCCTCTGGTGGGCTTACTCTATAAGTGTGACCCTATAGGTAAAATATCAGGTTATATTAATAATAAACTATTTTATTATTAATATAAAATAAGAGCGACATCTAGCAATACATCATTATGTCCAAATATTATTTATCATTGACATGACCTATAAGTGATAATTATTTTATATATTTATTCTTTTTGTCATGATATCTAATTGGGCCCAAGGCAAGGTTGTTGTCATCCTTGTATGGCCTAATTCAATTTACTTAATACCAAACTAGACTTTACAGAATAAATATCTAATATTTATTCTTCCTAGCAGGGCCATGCATTTCATTAGTCTCACTCCATCAAGTGGCCCATAGATATCACTCCTGTCACATAGGAGAAATAAATCTCATCTACATCACTCACTTCCCTCTACATAATATGTTCATTGCCTAATTATAATCTTTATGGTCATCTTATTACAGATAACTTTTGATTGTATTAAAACAACAAACTCCTTATATAGGAATCATAGCGACTTCAGGTTGAAGGAGTATATATCATTATCACATTAAGAACCATTTATGACACTCATGTCATAATCCACGCAACGTTCTCATGATGGGTCTGTCCAGCACATCATTACTCTTAATATGTACCCATGTGAAGACTTGATATCATCTATATCTATCATCTATAAGATCAAATCATTAGTACATTTAAACACCAGTCGTAATGTATTTACATGTCTCCATGTAAATACTTGATTAGAGACATTTTAGAAATAATTCTCATAAGACCTATTATTCCAAGGATAAATAGTTTTAAAATAATCTTAAAACTGAAAATACTTATTTTATTGATAACTTAAAATTGATACATTAATAGCTCGTAGTGCACACACCAACAATCTTCCACTTGCACTAGAGCCAATCAGATATTTGCCTAATGCCTAATGATCTAGTGTCTCCCTTATGCTTTTGTTATGCAAGAGGTTTGGTGAGTCGGTTAGCAATGTTCTTATCGGTGTACACCTTACATATCTTAACATCTCCACATTCAAGGATTTCCTAAATGAGATGAAAATGCCTAAGTATACGCTTGGATCATTGATGTGATTTGGGTTCCTTAGCTTGTGCAATTGCTCCACTATTGTCACAGTAGAGACTTATGGGGTCCATAATGCTAGGAACTACCTCAAGTTCTGTTACGAACTTCTCAATCCATGTTGCCTCTTTTACAGTATTTGAGGCAACAATATACTCAGATTTTGTAGTAGAATCAGCAACTATCTCTTGCTTCAAACATTTCCAGCTCATAGCGCCACCATTTAAACAAAACACATACCCTAATTACGATCTATAGTCATCCTTATTAGTTTGGAAGCTAGCATCAGTGTAACCCTTTACAATGAGCTCTTCTTCCCCTCCATATATCAAGAATGAATCCTTAATTTTTCTTTAGTACTTTAGGATATTCTTGACGACAGTCTAGTGACTTTCATCGGGATCAGACTGGTATCTACTCATCATGCTTAGAGCATACGAGACATCTGGTCAAGTACATATCATGGCTTACATAATTAATCCAATATTAGATGAATATGGAATCTTATTCATCTGTCCTCTCTCTTCTTTAGTGGAAGAAGATTGAGCCTTTGATAGACTTATGCCATGAGATATACGCAAAGTTCCTTTCTTGGAATCTTGCATGTTTAAACTTTTTAACACTTTGTCTATGTATGTATTCTAACTTAGGCCAAGTAATTTTCTTGATCTATATCTATAGATCTTAATTCCCAACACGTAGGTTGCTTTACCTAAGTCTTTCATAGAAAAACAGCTTCCTAACCAAGTCTTCACAAATTAAAGGGTAGGAATATCATTTCCAATAAGTAATATGTTATCAACATATAGGATCAAAAAAACAACTATGCAGTTATTAACCTTCTTGTAGACACAAGGTTCATCTCCATTTTTAATAAATCTGAATTACTTAACAACCTCATCAAAACAAAGATTCCAACTTCTGGAAGCTTGCTTAAGTCCATAAACAGGTCGTTGCAGTTTGCATACCTTGTTGGATGCTTCGGGCTTGATAAAGACTTCAGGCTGTGTCATATACACTTCGGTCTATGCCATATTTTATAATCATGGTATATAACAATAGTAAGCAAAATCCAAGCAGACTTTAGCATAGCGACTAGAGAAAAAGTTTCATCATAGTCTATACCATGAATTTGCTTGAAACTTTTTACCACCAATCTTGCCTTATAGGTACTTATATTACCATCCATTTCAGTTTTCTTTTTGAAAACCCATTTGCGTCCTATAGGTTTTACCCCTTCGGGTGAATCAACCAAAGTCCAAAGTTGATTAGTGTATATGGAGTCCATTTCAGATCCCATGGTTTCAAGCCATTTCTTATATTCTAGATTTGTAATGGCCTCTTCATAAGATGTTAGCTCATTTTGATCTACGTAAGTCTTGTTCTATTGGAGTGGGAGTTATCACAATATTTTATGGTTCTTGCTCTATTTCCACCATTGGCTCTTCAATGCCTTGTAGGTCTTGAAGTTCTTCAACTTCTACTTTCCTCCTACTAATTCTTTTAGAAATGAATTCCCTTTCTAAGAATAAAGCATTCTGAGCGACAAACTTTTTCCCTTAGTAGGATTGTAAAAGTAATAACCCTTAGTTTCCTTTGGGTATCCCACAAAAACATATTTATCTGATCTGGGTCTAAGTTTCTCAGAGATCTGACACTTCAAATAAGCTTCACAACCCCAAATCTTAAGAAAAGACATACTGGGTCATTTCCCAGTCCATATCTCATATGGTGTCTTTATGACAACCTTAGATGGAACACGATGTTGGTGTATGCACCATGAGCTTTTATGTTTCTTCATTTGTATCATTTTTCTACTTATCAATAAAATAAGTATTTTAGTTTAAAATTATTTTAAAATGTATTTATCCTTGGAGTAATAGATCATATGAAAGTTATTCCTAAAATGTCCCTAGTCAAGTATTTACATAGGGACATGTAAATACATTGAGACTAGTGTGTGAGTGTACTGATGACCTAATCTCATAGATCATAGATATAGATGATATCAAGTCTTCACATGGGTACATATTAAGAGTAATGATGTACTAGACAGACCCACCATGAGAACGTTGCATGGATCGTTACATGAATGTCATAAACGATTCTCAATGTGATAATGGTATATGTTGTCCTTCGACCTGAAGTCACTATGATTCCTACATGAGGAGTTTGTTGTTTTAATATAATCAAACGTCTTCTGTAACAAGAGGACTATAAAGGTTGTGATTAGGCAATGAAGAAATTATGCAAAGGGATATGAGTGATGTAGATGGGATTTGTCTCTCCTATGTGATAGGAGTGATATCTGTAGACAAATTGATGGAGTGAGACTAAGGAAATGCATGGCCATGCTAGAAAGAATAAATATTAGATGTTTATTCGGATCAAGTCTACTCCAGTATCAAGTTAAATAAATTGGGCCGCACAAGGATGACGTGACCATGCCTTGGGCCTAATTAGGATATCATGACAAAAGGAACAAACGTATAAAATAATTATCACTTATAGGTTATGTTGATATTAAATAATATTTGGACATAGTGATGCATTGCTAAATGATGCTCTTATTTTATATTAATAATAAAATAATTTATTATTAATATGACCGGGTATTTTACCTATAAGGTCACACACATAGAGTAAGTCCATCAGAAAATATTTTGTTTTATTTGAGTTGGACTAAAATAAAGCTATTGGGCCTAACTTATTTAGAATGAGTAAGGAGCCCACTCTTTAGAGAGAACAAATTAGGTCAAACTTAAGCCTATAATAGAGCATAAGATGCTCATAGGCTGTTCACTAAAAAGAGACACAAATACGCAAAAGTTGCAAGAGCTACACGCCATCAAACTAGTAGTTGGAAAGTGTTACGATTTTTGTAGGAGTGTTCATGTGGACTCCTAAGGACGAGGCTACGCCTGTTTTGGTGTTCTTCAAGAGGTAATCCTAAAAACGTATTTATTTTGTGTTTGTCTTATTCTTTGAAACACGACGATTTGCAAATCCTATGAGAATCCTTGTATTTTTGCTACTCATGTACTAAGGATTCTCAAACACACGATTAAGTGTGAAAGCTACTATCGTCAAAGCATGTCCCTAGAAGGAGTTAGGGAGGTTAGTTTGACTCATCATTGATCAAACCATGTCTAACAAAGTTCCATTTCTCTTCTTAGAAACATCATTCCATTATGGTGTTCCAGGAGGAGTAAGTTAATAGATAATCCCACACTCTTTAAGATATTCATTAAACTCCAGGCTTAAGTATTTGCCACCTCGATCAGATTGAAGTACTTTAATTGTCTTGCGAAGTTGGTTCTCTACTTCATGTTTGAATTCTTTGAACTTTTCAAAGGACTCTGATTTATGCTTTATCAGAAACACAAATCCATATCTACTAAAATCATCAATAAAGGTGATGAAGTAGCTAAAACCTCCCCTAGCCATTGTCCTTATTAGCTCACATACATCACTATGTATCAAGCTTAGAAGATCACTCGCCCTTTCACCCATTCTGGTAAATAGGGTCTTAGTCATCTTCCTTAATAAACAAGATTCGTATGTGTCTATTAGTTCAAAATCAAAAGAGTCTAAATATCCATCTTTATGGAGTTTAGAAATATGTTTCTTATTTATAAGTCCTGGGCGACAATGCCAAAGATAAGTTGGGTTTAAATCATTTGTTTTAACCCTTTTAGTATTAATGTTATAGATAAGGGTTTCGAGATCGAGAACATAAAGTCCATTACTCAAATTTGGATAGCAATAAAATATGCCATTCAAATAAACAAAACAACCATTATTCTTTATTATAAAGGAAAACCCATTCCTATCTAGACAAGAAATGGAAATAATGTTTCTTCTTATTACCGGAACATAAAAACAATTTTCCAATTCAAGAACAAACCCTAAGTGCAAGGAAAAAAAATAAGTCCCTACAGATAATGCAATAACTCTTGCTCCATTTCCAATGCATAGGTCCACCTCGCCCTTCATCAACTGCCTACTCCTTCTTAGATCATGCACATTAAGACAAATGTGATATCCACATCCAGTATCTAATACCCATGATGTTGAAGTTGACATGTTAATTTCTAAAACAAAAATACCTGAAGTGGAAGTCTCACTTCCCTACTTCTTAAGCTCTTCTAGATACTTTGGACAATTTCTCTTCCGGTGTCCCTTCTGTCCACAATGGTGACAATTACCTTCCTTAGCCACCCCCACAAGTTTTAAGGCTGATGTACTTGGCTAATCCTTGCCTTTCCAAATTGTCTTGCCCTTTCCTATAACAATCTTTCCTTTGCCTTTATGCATGCCCTTTTCTTTACCGTTGCTAGAATTGACCATTATTATGGCCATGCCCTTTCCTTTAGAAATATTAGGCTCAGTAATGTTTTGTCCAATGAATTCATGTTATAATTCATGATGACTGACCTAAAACTGTCAGGTAATGACTTTAAAAAGAGATTGGTAGCTAACTTCTAAGGGAAGGGGAATCCTACCTTAGCTAGATTCTCCAAGTACGCAATCATTTTGAGTACATGAGGTCCTACAAAACCTCCCTCTTCAAGCCTACAGCTAAATAGGGTGAAGAAACTTCATATCTTTCCTGGTCAGCTTGACCTTGATATAGTTTCCTTTGGTTTTTGATCATATTGAAAGCCTTCATGTGCTCATATTGCTTTTGAAGCTCAGGAAACATGGTTTCCAGCATAAGGCATTGGACTTCTAAAGCGTCATCTTGATGCTTGTTTTAAGCATCCTTGTCAACTTTATAGGCATTGGCCGTGGGTGGATCTGGAATCAGATCTTCCATGACATACTACTTTTTCTCTTGTTTGAGGACAATCCTCAAATTCCTATAGCAGTCTAGAAAGTTGGGTCCAGACAATTTTTCTTTGTCTAGGATCGATCGTAACGAAAGGCTCAAAGGTGTGTTTGATGTCATGGTTATCTAAAATAGAAAAATATGTAGTAAGTATCAATTTTAAAACATATTTAATTTTTGGTCTTAAAATAAAACATGTCTCCCACTATTTTGATTCAAAATAAAATTACCCTCCATGAATTAGAAAATCTCGTTGGAAGATTTTCTAGTGGATAAAGATCCATATTTGGCCTAGTGTTAAGTCAGCTTTGGTTGATCACTTAACACCTAGTTATTTAGGTAGGAAACTCTTTTCCAATTGTATCTTATACAACTCTAAGACATTGGGTTAGGTAACCATTACCAATCATTCATCTTATGAAAGTTTAGCCCAATGTATACGCCTCTAAGTTTATTCAATCCAATTGATAACTTAGTTAAGTTAAAACCCAATACAATTATCCCATCGCATCTTACTAATATAAATGATAGTATCATGTTTTGGCAGACCCATCATTTATTGACATTAGTATTAACAAGTGTACTTATTGGAAGGCGTTTGAAACTTAATATTATTTTAAGGGATTTTAATTTATTTTAAATTACTCTCTTTGTTAAACACTTTAACACCATAAAAATATCCCCAAAGCACACAAATAAAATTCTGAGATGGTTATGGTCTTTCTAGAAGAAAAATAAGTAAATAAACCTAAAGGAACTATGTTGCCATGGCTTCATAAAGTCCTGCTTCATGAAGTCCTACTTCTTGAACACATCATCCTCTTGAAGCCACCACTCCTTGGTTCATCTCAAAGTCAAAAGCACTTAGAGTCATCACTCTAGTTGTTGTCAACCCTCAATTTCATGGACCCAAACCCTGATGCAATCAAGATAATTAATCAATGAAAATACGAGTAAATTTTTGTGCTTAAAAGAAAGCCTAAAATCCCTCCATATTACACCAAGATTCAAATCACAGAAAACCAAAGTTGAATCTAATAATCTAGATTGATAAATAAATGGCCCTATCATGTATACGAAAGAATCAAATTTATAGTGGAAGGAAAATATGTGTACAAGGCAATATGCCTAGTCCCATATATGAAGATATGATAAAAGACCCAAAAATAAGGAAGAAAAGAAGAAAACTGGATCCTGGCCAATTCGCTTGAGCGAATCCTAATTTCAATGTACTTATTGGAAGGCGTTTGAAACTTAATATTATTTTAAGGGATTTTAATTTATTTTAAATTACTGTCTTTGTTAAACACTTTAACGCCACAGAAATATCCCCAAAGCACATAAACAAATAAACCTAAAAACGTTAGTCAATCATTGCACTTCATTTCTATGCATAAGACAATCACTTATACAATCATGGATCAAGAGGTCTTCAAAAGGGTTATAATTTGGCTAGGCTAAACAAAGAAACTGATGGTCTTTATAAGAATTCAAAGGATATACTAAGGACAAAGAATCATTTCATTCATACCTGACCCAGCTGCCTTGATTGTATACTTCCCTTCTTTTTCAATTAAGGTTGTTATTCCTCAAAATTTCTTTGCCTTTTATTGAAGTTTTTACAAATTATTCATATTGAGGAATTGCTTTTCTTCTCATCCTTACTCTTGCTCTTTTTAGCCAATTATTTATTTTTTCTTTTTTTTTACTTTGCATAAAACCAAACTCATCCAGCATAACCTTTTTAGAACAAATTCCTTGCCCTTAGCTTGCAAAAAGGTAGGATCTTAATTACAACATGCTACAATAAGGGTTATGGAACAAAACTTTTAGCTCAAAGGGGGCTATGAACAAAATGGAATGCATTTAATCATAGGGTAGCTTTTTGGCTCTAGATTTACCTATTCTATACAAAATTGCCTCTATCATATCCATGTTTGCCTAAGCAATGATCTCTGCTAGAAAATTATGCAATGAAAAACCACATAAGAATCAGTAGACTCTCTATGTTTAAGTTTCACTCACTCACACGGTTAACAGGCTTGATTTTTTGATTTAAACAGAAAAAGGTTTGACCATTGTTGGTTATTTCACAAATTGAAATTTACAAAGATTGCATTTTGCATTTATCATGAAACTGTCATATTTTCAAAAACTAGTTAATTTTCTACTTATGCAACTTAAGATTAATGTACATCTTCCTTCATTTCTTTATATATCAAAACACCAAAAAAGAACCACGCCTAAACATATATAACACTAGCGGGTGCAAAAGATAACATAATTCAAAATAAGTACCAAACTAAACCATACTGCATAAAAGTAACATAAGTTAAAGAACCCAAAATAGTAACATAAAATAAAATAAACCATGGGAGCTTATTAGTCCTTCGATGCCAGTATGTCAGTGACTACACGATCCAACTTCTCCTTAAATTCCATATCCTCTACTACCTGCTGCTCCTCAGTGAGCTCTTCCTAAGTATCTGTCTCAACTGGCTGTGACTTTGGTACAGATGAAGGTGCTATGCCCGGTATCTCAGATGGTCCAGATGATGACACTGGTGCTACTGGTAGTGGTGGCTCAAGTACTGTTGGCTCAACTACTGGCCCCACTTCCTCCGAGAGAACAGGACTGTCCCCAGGCCAAGCAACACAATCCTTAAACCTACCCGGTGACATAAAAGGTCCCATCGGGTGACTGTAATAACTGGCTCAATAAAGGTATAGCATGCCCTGATGGATAGCCACCTGCTGCCTCTGTATATGCAAAAGATGAGTAAGGAGGAAGGGGTCAGTAAGAAGGGAAGGGGGTGGTGGTGGTGCTGCTGCTGCTGCTGATGTAGAAGGTAACGGTGGAATCCGGTAATTCTAATCAATAAACTTCGATCTATGGATGGGTGAATGAAATGATGGGGTAGACATCAACCCCATGTGTTGAACATAGTCTAGTGAGGAATATAGGGAATCCAAGTCTGCCCTTGGGTTTGGCATCGGCAACGGTGGTCTACGAATTCTACTGTGTAAATCGAAAAATCTCATCTGATATGATCTAGGCAATGTCCACTGATATTCTTGGGTTCAAAATGCAGAACAGTAGCTCACATTTAGGCATCAGAAGGTCTGATACATGAGCATTTGGAACAATATTGGCTAACAGAAATGCAGTCCAAACTATGGTCAACATACTCATATCTTTCCTCAGAAGGCGGGTAGGCTGTTGATTCGCTCCACAATGAAGATGATGATCATGGAGACATAAGGCTTGCTCTAACTCATAAGTACCGTATATGTGACGTTCTTTCTTGAGTCTACCATATACACAGAGCTCTCCATCATCTAGTTGTAGCACATCACCTAAATGGTCACTAATTATGTCTCTGGTGTAAGAAATCCAGGTGCTTCTCACCCATGTCTTCCGCTCGGAAGAGCCTTGTGTGTTCCAGGCATTAGCATAGAATTCCCTCACAACTTCTGGGTTGTACTTAGTTCGAGGGTTTGCCATCCTCGGTCATTTTCTATCTCGGAGAACTAGTAAAAATTCATCACAGTCGCCTTGCCTCAAGTCGACTTGGCATTCTGGTATAAAAGTCTAATGCTGGATGTTGTTGCTTCATAATTTATTTTTGCGTGGTGAAGAAGGAGCTAAAGATCTTTGGCATTTTCTGCGGTCGCTTTGTTGCAAAGGACTAGTACCTGTTGTCTTTGTGTGTGCCATCCCTGAAAAGCAAAACTTTTGCCCAATACAATTCATTAAAATACCACACACTTAAGCACAAAATTTAGTTCATGAAAACTTTACATAAAAAAATTCAGCTTCCTATTAAATAACCAAATTCAGTGCAAACTTCCAATTTCAGCATGTACAAAATGTATTCTTACACAACACAATGTATTATAAAGACACTATCAATATTGCATTACTTAGTCAAATTTATTCAAAAAAAAGGCAATTAGAGCACTAGACCAACAATGTATCAGATTCATCAGTGAAATTTACAACTCAAAATGAACATTATCTCAGCCAAACAACACCATGCATCAATAGTTACACTCCAAACCCATTGAGTCACATGTCCTGATAAAGAAGGATAGAGAAACAGAGTATGTTCTAAGGTAATGAACTATCATTCCTCTAAAAATGCAGAACTACCATTCCAAACTACCACACATCATTTCCAATGATTTCACATCATCCAAAATGAAATAAGGCATAAAAGCAAAAATTTTCTAACTTCAAACATACACGCACAAAAAAACAGGGGAAAAGAAGAAAAAGAAATGGAAAAGAAGAAATGGTACTTACTTGATCTGAAGATTTTGATAAAAATGGAACCAAAAAGCAAAACCTAAAGACTTCAAAGAGAGAAATGAGATTTTTGAAGAGGGGAAAGAGCGTTTCAACTTTGGAAAATGATTTGTAACTGCCCAAATGATTTGAAAGCTCCTTAAAAAGCCTTACCGCTTAAATTCGCTTGAGCGACAATGGTTCGCTAGAGTGAATTTTACGTTTCGAAACTGAAAAGACGCAAACTCGTTTGAGCCAGTGTTATTCACTGTAGTGAGAAAATAGTAGAAACCTCTGATAGTTATATTTAAAAATTTGCTTGGGTGAAGAGGGAAGGATCAAGCGAAATTAAGGCAGTGTGTATCTCAGTTGTGATTCATTTAAGTGTTAGCCAAGGCCTCAACACTCAAGAGGGAGGGTGAATTGAGTGTTTCAAACCTTCATGCGGAATTCCCTTGAAAACGATTAGTAGTATACAAATGATGCAACAATGAAGAAACAATAACTTTTATACACATATCACACTATGAAACACTTGATGTGCAATGACAATATTTAGCTTTAAGTGTGATAAACAAGGCAAGTTATTGGTTTAAACAATTTATCAATCAGTTGGAGTGTAAAGATTTATTTCACAAATAATATGATGTTTCCTATAAGGGTTCAACTCACTCAATTTATCAAACAGCTTATGTGCATGAGATGAGTGAAGGCAATTAAGTAAGTATCACACAAGAGTTGATAGGAAATAATGTTCTAAATACTTGGCAAGCTATAACAAATTCCAGTTTTTAAGAACTTCACCAAATATTGATTCAAGCAAATTATCAAACACTTGGCATGCAGAGTTAAGTTTCTACTTGAACAACAACTTTGATTCAAACATTCAGCTCATGCATTTCAATAAACAGTTTATATGTAAAGTTGTATAAAGAGTTCAAGGTAGAGAGAAACGTAAACCAATTTAATGAGTTCCACCAACCCGGTGTACGTCTCGCCTTCAAGCAACCCACTTGAAGGATTCCACTATTGAAGATTTGAGATACAAGCTTTAAGCAATTACAGCTTCCTAGTGTCCACACTCAAGAACTCAATCCACACAAGCAAAGGGCAACCCACCCAATCTCACAATCTCTCAATACCCAAAGGTTGAACCCCAACCTTTGTGACCACTCAACCTAGAGTGAAAACCTTGTGTTTGATGTTGTGTTTACAAGCGAATAACTCTCTCAATAGAGTAGATACACAAATGAAAGCTCTCACAACTTCTAACTCTCAACAAGAGAGGATATACAAATTAAAACTCACAATATAACAACTCTTAAGCAATATGCAAGTTTGGAAACAAGAGTTGCATAATATACAAGAGAAATTTAACAAGAAGACCTTTAGAAGAAGGATGTTGATTGCCTTGTTTAGTGCCTTGGTCTCCCCTTTCTCTCTTGCTTGAATTCATGCTCCATTTATAGCCATTTTAGAGCTCCTAGCCATTGCATAGTTTTCCCAACAGATACCTCAAGCATGGGCACAAAAGTGGAGTAGAGAAATAAGCTGGAGTTCCACTTAAAAAGCACTTTTCCACGTTTTGATACTGTTGTAATCGATTAGCCTTCAAACTGTAATCGATTACTTTTCGAATTTCTCAGTGTAACAGGCCTTGTAATCGATTGTGCTTTTTCAAGTAATCAATTATGGTACAGACAGAAACTCTATAATCAATTATTCCATTAGTTGTAATCGATTAGCTAACAGACAGAACCTTGGTAATCGATTGTACATACCCTATAATCGATTGTAACTGATACCTGATGCATTTAATTGTGTTGCGCAGCATGGTCATCGATTATGACTCATGTGCAATCGATTATGGGATAAACAGAGACTTTATAATCGATTGTATCTTGCCTTGTTATCGATTAGTAACAACACAGAGGCTCTATAATCGATTATTTTCTTATCTGTAATCGATTATGTTCACTCCAAAACTTAGGTAATCGATTGTGGCGATGGTTTAATCGATTAGCACATATACCTGATTATATTCTTCAAGGTCTTTGATATGTTCTTGATATGTATTGACCCATGGCTTATTCCTTTAATCCTCATGCCTTGTTTCCTTGATTATTCTTCAACTTATGAGCTTATTCTTCATGATTTGAGTTCATGTCATCAACCTTGTCTCCCATAGCTCATGTTTCCATCTTGTTTGTCCATTGGTCTCTTTGTGAAGCATCTTCACCTTTTTGTTTTTATCTATTGTCTTTGTGCTTGAACCTTCTTGTTTGTGATCCTTTGTTAGTCCATCATCATCATGAATACTTTGTCATTCATCAAAACTATTTTGCATATTTGCATATGCAACTTCATTAAGTGAGATAATCTGGCTTAAGCGAAATTTTGACAGAATCAAATCCTTTTTAAATTTGCTTGAGCGACCCCCTTTCACCAGAGCGAAAGCATAATTACTTTAATTTTGAAAATCCCCTGGAAGACTTCACTTAAGCTAATGAAGTTCGCTTAAGCCAAAAAGAGACAGAATCAAATTCAATATTAATTCGCTTGAGCGAGCAAATCTCGCTTATGTATCTTGTCATCTTTCGCTTGGGCAAAGTACTTTTTGGCTTGAGCGTTTACCATGAAACCTTGTCCTGCTTGAGCGAAAAACATTCACTTGAGCAGGTTTAACAGATAACTCATTAAATACATAATAAATGCATTGTCTGCAACATTCGCTTGAGTGAAATTCAATTCGCTTGAGTGAATTGACTATATATGCATAAAAACTTAAGATTCTCATGGGAATTTGACAAAGTCTTCAACCAACCTAAACTCTTCAATCATATAATTCAATCCCAGCTTAATAAATATGCAACAAAATTTTCAACTTTGCAATCAAAATCATAATCAAATTTGATTTTCTCAATATTCTTCATCAAAATTCATATGAACATTTCTAAGTCAAAATGCCAATTCCTTTCTTCTTCCTTATTTTCACACAATATGCATACACTAAACACAACAAGGTCAACATACAAATATCAAAACACCTAAAATTACACAAGCATCAATCATCAAAACAACAATAAAGCTGGGTTGCCTCCCAGTAAACGCTTGTTTAACGTCTTTAGCTCAACGCCTGATACATTCTTACACGTCATGCAAGTGGATTAGCATGTCAAGCTTCTCCATTCCTCCTCCCAAATATGGTTCAAGTCTTTGGCCATTCACTATCCAAGTCTTTTCTGATTCTAGATCTTTCAATTCAATGGCACCATATGATTTAACATCATTAACTACAAAGGGTCCCGACCACTTAGATCTTAACTTTCCTGGAAAGAGCTTCAATTTAGAATTAAACAACAATATAGATTGACCTAGATAGAAGCTTTTCTTCATTATTTTCTTGTCATGGTAGGCTTTCATTCTTTCCATGTAGATCTTGGAAGATTCATAGGCTTCTAACCTCTATTTTCCCAGCTTCTCGATCTGAATTTTTCTTTCTTGTACTGATACCTATAGATCAAAATTGAGTAACTTCATTGCCTAATAAGCTTTGTGTTCAAGTTCCATAGAAAGATGACAGTTCTTCCCATACACCAACTGATATGGTGAAAACCCTATTAGGGCTTTGAAAGCAATTCAATATGCCTATAAAGCATCATCTAATTTTAGAGACCAATCTTTTTTTCTTTGAGACATAGTTTTCTCTAGAATCCACTTTATCTCTCTGTTGGATACCTCTACTTTACTATTGGCCTGAGGATAATATGGAGATGTCACCTTATACCTTACTCCATAGTGCTCTAAACACCTTTGAAGTTGAGCATTACAGAAGTGAGAACCTTCATCACTTATTAGCACACGAGGGGTACCAAATCTGTTGAAAATGTTCTTTTTTAAAAACTTAATAACAGTTTTCGCATCCGTCTTGGCACAGGCCATTGCTTCTACCTACTTCAAGACATAATCAACTGCTACAACAATATATTTATTCGAGAGTGAGATAGGTAAAGGGCACACAAAGTCTATACCACAACAATTAAATACTTCTACTTCCAAAATGGTTGTCAATGGCATCTCATTTCTCTTAGATATACCTCCTGTCCTCTAGAAAGCATCACAATTCTGCACAAAAGCATTGGTATCTTTAAATAAAAAAGGCCAATAGAACCCAGATTGAAGAATTTTGGTTGTTGTCCTCTTTCCATCGAAGTGTCCTCCGTAAGGTGAGCTATGATAGTGCCATAAAATACTCCTGGCTTCTTGTTGAGACACACATCTTCTAAGGATATTATCTGATCCAAGCTTGAACAAACATGGATCATCTCACACAAATTATTGTGTATCTTTCAAAAACATCTTTTGTCGTCATCTGAAATCCTCAAGAAGCACTCTTGAAACTTTAAAATTTGCCGTGTCTGTGAACCATGGCCATTCCTAAATCAGCAATAACTTCTCATCTAGAAAGTCATCTTGGACTTTAGGCTATAACTTGGTAACTTTTTGATTAATCATCCTGGACAAATGATCTGCTACATGGTTTTCACTCCCTTTTTTATCTCGAATAATCAAGTTGAATTCTTGTAGAAAAAGAATCCACCTGATTAGTCTAGGTTTGGAATCAGATTATACTTAATGGCTGCATGATCTATAAAAACAACAACTCGAGAACCAATTAAGTAAGATCTAAATTTCTCAAGGCTATACACTATTGCTAGTAATTCCTTTTCAGTGGTTGCATAATTAATTTGAGCCTCATTTAAGACTTTACTAGCATAGTGTTTAGGATAAAAAAATTTGGATTTTCTTTGACCCAAAACTATGCCTATTGCATAGTCGCTTGCATCACATATTATTTCAAAATTAAGTTTCCAATCAGGAGCAACTATGATAGGTGCAGAGATCAGTTTTTCTTTCAATAATTGAAAAGTAGACAAGTAAGAATCATCAAAACGAAAAGGAATATCCTTTTGTAACAAGTTACTCAAAGGTTTGGCAATTTTTGAGAAATATTTGATAAACCTTTGGTAAAATTCTGCATGCCCTAGAAAACTTCTCACTCCTTTGACATTGATTGGTGGAGGCTGCTTTTCAATCATTTCTACTTTTGCATGATCCACTTCAATTCCTTTCCTTGAAATTGTGTGGCTTAACACAATGCCTTTGGTTACCATAAAATGGCATTTTTCCTAATTTAGCACTAGGTTAGTTTTCACTCATCTTTGAAGTACAGTGTCAAGATTCTCCAAGCATATATCAAATGATTTCCCAAAAACTAAAAAGTCATCCATGAAAACTTCAATGCTTTTCACCACAAGGTCAGCAAAGATGGTAAGCATACAACTTTGAAAGGTAGTCAGGGCATTACAAAGTCCAAAAGGTATTTTTCTATAAGCAAAAGTAAATGTTGTTTTCTCTTGATCTTCGGGAGCTACAGCTATCTAATTATAACATGAATACCCGTCTAGGAAGAAATAATACACTTGACTAGCTAGTCTCTCCAATATTTGAGCCATGAAAGGCAATAGAAAATGATCTTTCCTTGTCACCTGATTGAGTTTTCTGTAGTTGATACACATCCTCCACCCAGTCACTGTCCTGGTGGGAATCAACTCATTATTTTCATTTTTCACCACTATCATGCCACCCTTCTTTGGTACAACCTGCACGGGACTCACCCAAGCACTATCTGAAATAGGATAAATCATCCCAGCTTCTAGCAATTTCATCACCTCCTTTTTCACGACCTCCTTCATGGTTGGATTCAGTCTTCTTTAAGGTTGTGCTATGGGTTCGTACTCTTGCTCTATGAAAATGTGGTGCATACAATGTAAAGGGCTAATTCCTTTTAAATCATTCAGTCTCCATCCAATTTTTCCTTCATTCTTCTTCAATACCTCAATCAGTTTCTCTTCCTCTTCCTTCAACAAGTTGTTGCTGATTACAACTAGTTTTTAACCTTTATCATCTAAAAAAGCATACTTCAAATGTAAAGGTAACTCTTCTAATTCCAGCTTCTGAATTTCAATGACTTGTTTTTTAGGATGACTCTTTGTAGATCCCTTGTTACTTTCAATCATTTTGCTTGCATCAAGACTCCTAAGAATATCATGTACTTCATCAGCTTCGGAATCATCAAGACTTTTGACAGCACAAACTAAAACCTTTTCAAGAGAACTTGAATTCTACACCTTGCTGAACTGTTCTTCAATTACTTTTTCTTCCACATTAATTTTAAAATAGCTTTGTTTGTCTGCTGGATGCTTCATTACTTCAAAAACATCAAAATTAACTTCTTCATCTTGAACCCTTACCTTTAATTTTCCATCATCCACATCTATAATGACTTTGGCAATCTTCATAAATGGTCTCCCTAAAATCAGAGGCACTTCCGAGTCTTCCTCCATATCCATGATCACAAAATCCACAGTAAACACAAATTTCTCTACCTTCACCAAAACATCCTCTGCTACACCATAGGGAAATTTCATCGCTCTGTCAGCCAATTGTAAGGTCACCCTAGTCAGCCTAATCTCCAGATCTTTGATCCTTTTTAACATGTATAATGACATTAAATTGATACTGGCTCCAAGGTCTATCAATGCTTTACCCACCGACAGATTACTAATGGTAACAGGAATTGTGAAGCTTCCTGGATCCTTAGTTTTCTGAGGTAATGCCTTTTGAATGATGGCACTACACCCAACCTCCAGTTTAATTGTTTCTTCAGATAATCTCTTTTTCTTAGTAAGCAAATCCTTCATGAATTTTGCACATGTAGGCATCTGCACCATGGCCTCCATAAATGGAACATTAATCTACAATCTTTTGAAGATGTCCATGAATCTAGCAAATTACCTCTCCTTGTCATGCTTTGAAGGATTTGTAAGGTAAGGCATAGTTTTCAATTGTGGAAGTTCTTCATCAGCTTTTGCCTTCCTTTTTTCAACTTCACTCTTTTTATTTTTCTCTTTTTCTTTTTCTTTATTTACATTCTTACTCATTTTATTTTCACTTCTTCTTGATCTTTTTCCTTCTCTCTTTCTTTTCTATGTCTCTCTTTTCTTTCAGAATCTCTTCTTCCTCCTTTTCTTTTTCACTCAGCTCAAATCCTACTATTTTTCCACTGTGAGTTACCACAGCTTTGCATTGTTCTTTAAGGTTTTGCTTAGTGTTTACTCTATACTGAGGTCTTTTCTGCTCAGCCATCTGGCCGGAGCTTCCAAATTTCTATGGACGCCTCAGTGTTCTTTTGATTTATCAAAGAACGTTGCATAAACTTCTCTAAGGTATCTTCCAGTCTTGTGGTTTTCTCCGTCAATGAAGGATAGTTGCTTTGGTAAGGTCTATTTGAAGAAATTGGCTAATACTTCCATCCTTGGCCTTGATTTTGATTATTTTTCCAGCCCTGAAATGGTTGGTTAGAAAAATTAGAATTAAAATTACCAGGCCTACCTTGGTTGTTCATGTAATGCATAGCTTCTTCCTGTGACCCACAATGTCTATTTGGATGGTCTCCTCCATAAAAATCCTAGCTTGTAGGCATTTATTGTTGCCTTGGTTGTGATGATTCCACTACATGTAATTGCTGTGGAAGTTTGGCCATTTGTTGGGTCAAAACTTTTATTTGTTAGGTCAAATTTTATTTTGAGCTAAAATAGCATTAATGGTATTCAAATCAAGGATTCCTTTTCTTTGGACTTGCTGACAATCATGTTGGGCTTGATAATCTGTTGAAGATAAAGCCTCAATTATCCTTATGGCTTGATCAGCATCCACTATCATCATTGTGCCACCAGCTGCAGCATTTAATATTATCTTTGTATCTGGTCGGAGTCCATTGTAGAAGATATTCAGTTGTGCAATATCTTCAAAGCCATGGTTTAGACATTTACGCACCAATGATTTAAAGCGATCCCATGCCTCACAAAATGGCTCCTCTGGTTCTTGATGAAAGATTGAAATATCTGATTTGGCTTTGATAAATCTTGATGGAGGAAAGAAGCAGAACAAAAACTTTTCTTCCATATTGGACCAACTGTTTAGGCTTTGATTTGGGTGTAATTGTAACCATTCTTTAGCTTTTCCGGCCAATGAAAATGGAAACAAGCGAAGATATGCTGATTTAAGATCTGCATGCTTAAAACCCATGGTACCCATCAACTCATAGAAAGCTTCCAAATGAGTGTATGGATCTTTATTTGACATTCTTGTGAATTGATGAGCACTAATCAAGCTAAGAAAGGCTGGTTTCATCTCTAAGTCCCTAGCTTGCGGAATTACAATGCTTGAAAAATATCTAGGCCCTTGTTGATTTGCATAATCACCTAATGTACACCTTGGTAGTGGTGGTGGTGGTGGTGATGGATTGTTCTGTTGCCTTTCCATGTTTTGCTTTTCAAAATTTGGAGATGATTGTGATGTTAGAGATACAGAAGAAGATTGTTATTTATCTTGTT
The DNA here is from genome assembly GCA_037962975.1 of Clitoria ternatea. Taxonomy (NCBI): domain Eukaryota; kingdom Viridiplantae; phylum Streptophyta; class Magnoliopsida; order Fabales; family Fabaceae; genus Clitoria; species Clitoria ternatea. The sequence continues at coordinate 170,715,624 of CM075671.1, forward strand.
GTTGTTGTTTCTTTGCTTTTCCTTTAATTTTCCTCAAAGACCTCTCAATTTTAGGATCTATGTTAGTCTGATCTTTGGATCCCTGGCTTCTTAAGGATGTCAAAACTTGTTGATCGATTTCTTTAGGATGAGGGTACTGAGGTGTTGCAAGTGAACCACTGCCGGTGTAGTATATGTTCAGATGAACAAATGTCGTTCCCACAGAGGATCGTGTTTAAGATGAAATTAAATTATTACGGCAAACTCGAAAACCATTGTCATATTGATTAATTTAAAGAAATAACAAAAGGAATACATAAACAAGAACTCAAATAAGGTAACTAAAATAACCGATTATAAAGACTGGGACTGGAATTCACCGTTGTCATCTTTCAACACACAACATATATTTATGTAAAAGGTTTTTGAACTATTATCCTTTACGTCATAATCAGAGGCATCTGTATCGATTCCTCGAATACGAAATTCAAAAGAATAGTTTTGAAGACGTTAATCCCTTGATCATTTCAAATCCATTCTAGCATTACACGCGATTGTATTGACATTCGTTCAATCAAATATTATTCCTAATAATCGATGTAATGAGTCTTTCATTTAGATTCATTTTTGAAAGCTATTTTATAATAATAGACAGAAACTTAGATCGAGAAACTATTGATTAGATATATTCAAGTAATGAACATAAAATGAAAAACCAAGAATTATAGAATAAAGTTACCAAATACATAAATACATAGCACGTGTTCATCGGGTTTGAGTGGTTACATCCAATCCTAATAAAAGAGTTAGCTACACATGGTAGCCATTACAAAAGCTCAAAAAAATAGATAAGAAAAGATAAAATGAAGTCTTCACAATTTTCCTTCAACATCCTTTTCAAAGTTCCTTTTTTTCTCTTCTCTAAATTTCTTCGTTTTTTCCTTATATAATGGTCGACTCGCTCAAGCGAGTTTATCTTTCGCTTGAGCGAGCAGAGTACTTCACCATGAAGGAAGCGTTTTGTCTTGCTTCACTTGTTGTCTATTCGCTCAGGTGAGCAATCTCACTTGAGCGAGTCTTTAATATAGCAATTCCCCTGTTCTTTACTCGCTTAAGCCATTCATGTTTTAGCTGCAAGGAATGATTCACATTTTGATTATGGAGGATTTTCACTTTGAGCGAAAGAATCTCGCTCAAGCGAATTCACTAGTGGAACTCACTAGAAGAATTTTGCTGTTGTTATTTCCCTTGGACGCTTGAGCAAAGCCTTTGTATTTACTTTATGGATGATATTCGCTCGAGCGAAGAAGTCTCGCTTGAGCGAAATCTTCTTCAATCACATTCTGGCTCAACCTCACTTAAGCGAACTAGCTTTTTCTCCAAGCGAATCTCACATCTGATGCTTAACTTCTTTAAAGGCCCATTCGCTCAGGTGAGTCTTCATCTGGCTGTAGTGAAAGATTCGCTCAAGTGGATTTCTGGCTCGCTTGAGTGAAATTGCAAAATCTTGCTTAAAACTTGGGTATTTCAGGTGAAACTTGATTCTTTCTTTTTCTTTTTCTTTTTCTTTTCCTTTTTCTTTTTCTTTTTCTTTTTCTTTTTCTTTTTCTTTTTCTTTTTCTTTTTCTTTTTATTTTTCTTTTTCTTTCCCTTGTCTTTCCATACCTAAAAATACATCCAAATTAGGTATTGGTAATACCTATTAACAAATTTACATGTGTAATATTTAGATTCATAATTCATATCATATATGCTTGTAAAATCATCAAATACCACACATTTCATTCATAAAATAGTCCAAATATCATCACAAATTTATACAAATTTGGACATTTATCATCTTCAAAGTTGGATGATACTTTATCATCCCATGTAATCAACCCTTGTTGTTTCTTGGGGAATTTTCTCTTTTCTTTTCTATCCTTCTCGTCTTTGTTTAGGAGAAGACATTCTGCTTTCATGTGTCTTGGTCTCCCGTAGTTAAAGCATTCTAGAATAGACTTATCAATTTTAAACTTAAATTGACTTTTACCTTTGTTGTCCTCTTTTTGAAATTTCTCAGGTCTGAACTTCTTCTTTTTCAATAGCCTATGAAATCTTTTAGTCACAAGAGCCAATTCCTTATCTATATCGGCATCTGACTCATCAGAGTCTGGTTCTGAGCTTGTGGGATCTTCAGCTTTGAAGGCCTTTGTCTTCTTTCCTAATTCATCAAACTACAAGGCAATGCTTTTGGAGGAGGAAGACTTGCTGACTTCTTTCTGTTTCAACTTCAATTCATGCACTTTGAGTACTCCAAGAAGTTTATCCAAAGAGAAGGTACTCAGATCTTTGGCTTCCTCTAGAGCTGAGCATTTGACGTCAAATCTCTCTGGCAGACTTCCAAGAAGCTTCATATTGATGTCTTTAGTGGAAGGTGTAGTTCCAATAGTTTAACCTCATTTAGTAGGATCTGGAATCTTCCAAACATCTAATCTACAGTCTCATGTTCTTCCATCTTGAAGGTATCATACAGTTTGGTTAACAGTATCTTCTTGGATCTTTTAACATTGGAGGTGCCTTTATAGTTACGTTGAAGAGCATCCCAGACTTCTTTAACTGATTTATAGTTAAACACTTTATTATACTCTGATTTTCTAAGAGCACAAGTAAGCAAGAATCTAGCCTTGGCATTTATTTCCATTTTTTTCTTATTTCCACGAAGCTCCGTTTATCTTCATTTTTGAGTTTTCCATCTTCATCAATAAGTGTTACATAACTACCATTTATGATAACTGCCCATAACTGTACTGGGTGGATTTTATAAACATCTTTATTTTATCCTTTCAGTATGGGTAGTCTTCTCCAAAGAAGGTTAGTGGCCTGTTCATAGATGAGCCTTCTGTAATCAACTGATTACTCTGAGAAACTACCATCAATCTTGTTTCTTTTCACTCGAAGGAGTGATCAACCCAAAGGACAAGCTCTGATACCAATTGATGGTTTAGAGTCAAACTTGGGGGGGTTGAATAAGTCTTAGACTCTTTTATGGAAAAATAAACCTTTAAAATGTAAGTAACCAGACTTTTATAAAAGAGAATTGCAAGAAGGAACAAAAGGAGAAAAGGTAACACCAAGAGTTTATACTGATTCACTTCCAACACAGAAACTATGTCCAGTCCCTTCTAACTTGAAGGATTTCCACTGTTGTAAAATCTCCTTTACAATAACAAAAACCAGACTAGTGCCATAAGTATTCTTAGCTCCAGCCACTCCTCGTTTAAACCTGAGTATTCTTTCAAGCCATTCTTGGCTCAATAACCTAAGTATTCTTTCAAAATCCTCTTTAAGCCACACTATTTTCCAATGAAACTAAAGGTTGGTAACACACTAGACTTTTACACAATAACTGATTTTAATGAAAGTGTGTAAGGTATCTCACATAACCTAGTGTATAAGGATATACAATGAGAAATAAAAACACTAAGTTAAGAAAGACAAAGGACCAAGGTCTACTAGAAACAAAATAACAAAGAAGGTTTTTGTCTTTGAAGAACTAAGAAGAGATTAGAGAGAGTTTGATCACATAGACTAAGTATTCTTGATAGGTTTCTTTTCTATATGTTAATCAAAACATCTCCAAGAATATATAGGTTATATGAGATGACCGTTGTTGATCTAGAAAGGAGATATGAACATTGGAAATCCTTTGAAGGAGTTTGCTTTAAGCGCAGGTGCCAGACTTTTGATGATCAGAAGGGATGTCTAAAAGTCTGGTAGCAAGAAACTTCAATACTTGTATGAATAAGGTGCTCCTTGATAACTTTGGAGAGTAAATCTAATTGTTGGCTTTATTTATTCTAGCAATCTAATAGAAATAAACATTGTAATTCTTTTGATTTTATATGACACATAAGCTGACTTGGTTCAGATTTTCTTAAAATACGTAAAGTTATTACATTAAGATCCTTAAAAAAATTGTATTGGTTGCTCTACTGATTTGTCTCTTATCCCTTTTGATGATAAGCACATTCTTCTTGATAAGTACTTGACTTCTAATGCATCATTGAAAGAGTTTTTAGAACATTGTGATTTGTACTTTGAAGTAACGTTCTTATTAAGAATTCTAGATGCACAAAAGTCTGAGGTTTGATTTAGTTGATTCATATGATTAAAGATTCCTGAATTAGACTTTTTGGTTAAAGTCTAAATTTTGACTTTTGAAGGATCAGACTTTTGATTTTATGGATTTCCCTTATCACTTGTAACTTGTGCACTTAGTATATAATTCCCGAAACACTTAAATAAATAGGTTAGATCACACATAAGTAAACTTCATTTAGTTTAAGTGCCTTGATGTATGTTATTAAAAAAACCCGGGGTCTGCATATAATAACGTAGTCTAGGGTCTAGTCGAGTAACTTCTTTTTCAACCAGACTTGTTCTCAACATATACCTTAGGATGATAAAGGAAAATTTAGGCATTCTTGAAGCCCCTACTTTTGAAAATATTATTATCCATTAGTTGCCCCTTTTGAGCGTTAAAAATTTTATTACTTTCTTTGGAATCTTTTTCTTTTAAAAGTGTTTTGAGGTTAAGTACACTAATAAGGAACTAGGAAGGAAACAAGTAATAAAATTAAAATTAGGGGACCTCTAAAAGAAAAGGAAAACATGGGATTGAGAATAGAAAAAGAAAAAGAGAAAAAGTATAAAGAAAAGAAAAAGAAAATAACTAAAAAGGGGTTGAAAAGAAAAGAAATTAAAAGGTCCCTAAAAATATTATTAGAACTTGGAATTCTATTCTTCCTGGTTACTATTAGAAAAATTGAATAACCTTTTTGATTTTATTGATGAACCCTTTGCTTTATCTTTTGTTTGATTTTCATACCTTAAATCTTATCCCTTAGCCTCATTAATACCTTTAAAAAGACCTTTTGACTTAGGTAAGTTTTCTTAGTACTGTGGAGCTATGGTTACTTGACAAGCCTACGGTAATACTTTGATTGATTTGACTTGAGTAACACTAAAAGTTACCTATAAACACTTGAGAGGATTGGTGAAAGAGTAAGCCATTTGAGTCATTTGTAACATGGTTAAAAAGAAAACATGTATTGTTTGGCATTAATACTTCATCCCTCCTTATTTAATTTTGAGATCATGATCCTATTTAGGTTCCTTGGCATGTTAGTTCTTTGCTTATTATTCCATAACTTGATGAGTATCTTGATTTCTTGAGGACAAGCAATGTTTTAGTTTAGGGTTTTGATGAGTGTCTAAAACACATCATTTTAGGTTTCATTTTATAGGCATTTTAAGGATAAATTGTATAAAATCTCCTTAAATCTCTATCATATTTGCTCATTTCCCATCTTTACTACTTGGTTTGCTAGTTTTGTAGAAATTACAGGTTTGAAGACCATTTTTGGACTAAATATGGATAGCAATGCATAACGAAGCAACTGTTTTCTAAAAGAATTGAAAAATAAAGAAAAATAGAGTTTCAGACAGTGCACTCTATGCCCAGGCCCTCGTGAGAACCATGGCCATGGAGCAATTGGGCCAAAAATTAAGTTAGGAGGGTCCAGAGCGAACAATGGCCAGGCTGTGGTAGGCACCACTATCGTAGTTCGTGTGTTGGCCCATTAGGATTGCATTTTTACATCTATTTTAAGGGGAGAGGGTCTCTGTTTTAGAGGACTCACTCTTTAAGAGTTAGAGGCACTTGTATAGAAATAAAGGGTAACCCAGGAGGACTCTTTTCAAGGATTCTTAAGAAGGAGAACTCTTAGGAAACAAAGGATTGAAGACTGTACATATCTTGTGGTTTATTTTAGATTTTTGTTATACCTTTGGTTTGAATCTTTGTAATCCTTGTTTTATGAGTTGTATGGATTTATGAACCTTTATGATTCTTTATTTACCATGAATGGCTAGAATCCTTGTTCTTGGGATTTAGGGTGTGACTTGTAATGGAATTGGTGAAATTTGTATTGTCTTATCAATGAAATCTTTGTTTACCTTATTTGATGATTGGCCTAGACATGCGTATGAGTTATCTTTAATTAATTCTAGGAATGGATCGAACGGTGAACCTAATTAATCTAATTCCAAAATTGAACCTAAGATTGAATTTAGGATGGCCTTAACTGGGAACTTTATTTAATCTTTTAAGGATCGGAGTTTTCATAATAATTGAATTAAGGAATAAATTGAGAGGTTAACCTTTTTATTGTTGTATGAATTCAAGACTCTCATTATTCTTTATAACTTAGTTTCCAAATAAAACGACAGTATAATATTTAAGTTTTAGCTTAGATTCATATAAGGTGGTAGTATGTTTGATTTATGAGTTATTAACTTGGTGGGAATTAAATGACAGTTTGTTTGGTGACTAAGTAATCTAATGGAACTCTAAAATAAGAAAATTAGAACTTTAGGGGGTTGGTCCTGGTAAACTTAAGAGTAAAAGATAAGGTAAAATCTCTAAGCACCTTTATAGAGCAATTCATAACCTGAAAATCCCAAGATACGTTTTAATTGATTTCATTCCTGAAGAACTTCTGATTTTCACTTTTAATTACTTTGTTTTTGCTTTCTTTGCGTACAATCTCTATTCTTGCCTATTTAGATAGATAGAATCATTATTCTGAGTACTTAAGAATACAGTCCCTGTGGACATGATATTTTTATATTACACGACAAACCCGTACGCTTACGGGGTGTCACTTACCATATGCACACTTACCATAAGCCTATCAAGCAATGTAAAACATCACACCATAAGTTAATCATTTCAATTTTCACAAACGTTATACGACCAGTCTTTATTAGTTTCTCCATTTTCTATCACCATAACAAACCCACCAGGCTAATCAATAATACAATACACATTAATAAGATGTTATTTCATTATATCTCATATCATTACCATTACATGATCAATCGAGAAAACAAGATAACATGAATGTCAATATTTCAGATAATCAATTAAACACCAATAAATACATCAACATGGTCAAATCATGTAAAACACAACTGACTCTCAAGCAAATATTATGGCGCCCTAGTATCTGGATATTAAAAGGATCAACCTTCAGCTGGGGATCCTACTTGACACCCCGTGAACCCAACTTGGTCACTGAGCCCGAATTGGTTCTCTACCTCAACCACTGGCTCCTACTTGACCACTAGGTAGCTCAACTAGGTCTGACTTGATTGCGAGAGCCAAAAACGAGGGGCAACATATACCATCGGTCATCCTAACCTCACAAACCATATAAATTCATTTTACTTACCATTTCTCTTTATTAATTAGCATAAAAGCCTCACAGTTTAAGTATAAAAGGGCAGGCACACAGACCCAACCCATAATACAAATCAACGAAGTTTCACACACTCCACATGGTAATCAATATTGAAGAAAAGTCTGGATGAAAAGAATTTTCTTAAGTTATCTTGGACCAGACCCTAGTTTTTAGTACCCTCAGATTTGTTAATATCACACATCAAGAATTTTTGTTAGTAAATGAAATTTGTACTTTTCATGACTAATTTGTCTGCCTAATTAGGATACAAGTCTTAAGCTATGAAACAAAGAGGGAGTACCAGTACTCTAAAAATTCTGGTAGAATGATCAAAAGTCTAGTAGAAGCATACTACTGAAGTTGGAACGTTTTCACTCAAAAAATCATAGATACATTCTCAACGTTCTTAATTCTATTTAAGTGATGTATAGGGATTCATGCACTTATCACATATGCGTACTTATCATCAAAGAATGTAAGGAAAAAATCAAGCTCGATAGTAAATGTTAGTGTACCTACCTCTACACATAATCAGAGATAACTGAGCATATTCAGAAATAATGTCAGAATATTTCAAAAAGCCTTTTTGGCGCTGAATTCTGATCTTTTGCTCAATCAAGAAGTAAAATAAGAATGGCCTTATGCATTAGAGATGCATGAGAAACCATTTCCATGAAAGAACTAAAAAAGCCTACTACTAGACCCATGAACCTGTAACAATGCTAAGGTTTGGTACCCAAAAGCTTAAGGCAAATACCTTCAAAGGATTTCCAACGACTATATCTTCTTTCAAGAAGCAGCAACGGTCATATCCTCCAGCTTTTATATATATCAAGGAAGATTGAACTTCAAAAACAGAGAGAGCTTATAAAGAAATCATTCAATATTTCTTTTGAGTCAAAAATTCTCTTTGTATTCATTCTTCTCTTGTAAGATAGTGACCTTCTTTACTTGTTATGCCTCTAGCAGACCTTGGTCTCGTGTCAAAACTTAGTGTACAATTCTCTTTGTATATTTGTCATACACTAAGTTCTAAGAGTTACTCTTCTATTCACAAACAATCTATAAAGTCTAGTGTGTTGCCAAAATCTGTTAGTATGGCAAACACTATTAACCTGAAGAGGTTTTTGAAAGAATACTTGGATTTGAGCCAGAAGTGGCTTATTGAAAGAACACTTAGGTTTAAGCCAGAAGTGGTTGGAGTCAAGAATACTTATGGCACTGGTCTGGTGCTGTTATTGTAAATGAGATTTTACAATAGTGGAAATCCTTCAAGTTAGAAGGGACTGGATGTAGTTTCTGTGTTGGAAGTGAACCAGTATAATCTTTTGGTGTTAATCTTTCCTCATTACTCTTTTACTTCATCTTATTACAAGTTTTTATTTGGTTTAATTTTCATGAAAAGAGTCTATGACTTATTCAACCCCCCTTCTAAGTCTGACTCTGAACCATTAATTGGTATTAGAGCTTGTCCTTTTGTGTTGATCACTCCTTCGAGTGAAAAGGTTAAAGATCCATGGTAGTTTCTCAAAGTAATCAACTGAGCACAGAAGGATCCTCAATCAACAGGCCTCTAGCTTTCTTTGAAGAAGACTATCCTTACTGGAAGGATAGAATGGAAATGTTCATAAAATCCACCCACTATAGTCTATAGGCTGTAATTATTAATGGAGATTATGATTCTCCTGTTGATGAAGAAGGAAAGTCTAAATTAGAAGATGAATGGTCAACCAGTGAGATCTAAAAGATGGAGATAAATGCCAAAGCTAGATTTTTTCTTACTTGTGCTCTTAGTAAATCTGAGTACAATAAATCTTTTAGTTATAAAACAACTAAAGAAGTCTAGGATGCTCTCCAACATAATTACAAAGGCACACCAATGTCAAAAGATCTAAGAAGATACTGTTAACCAAACAGTATGATACCTTTAAGATGAAGGAATATGAGTTTGTAGATCAAATGTTTGGAAGATTCCAAACTTTGCTCACTTAACTCAAAGCTCCTGTACTACTTCTTCTATAGAAGACATCAACGTAAAACTTCTTGGAAGTTTTCCTGAAAGGTTCGATGCAAAATGTTCTACACTAGAAAAAGCTAGAGATCTAAGTACTTTTTCTCTAGATGAGTTGCTTGGAGTTCTAAGAGTGCATGAGCTGAAGCTAAAGTAGAAAAGTGCCAATAAACCTTCATCCTCTAAAAACATTGCCTTGAAGTCTGACGAGTCAAGCAGAAAAGGGCAAAGCTTTAAAGGCTGAGGAGTCCTCAAGTTCTGATAAAGATTTTGATGCATCTAGAGCTGACACTGATGAGGAATTAGCTCTTGTAACCAATAGATTCCACAGACTGCTGAAAAAGAAGAAGTTCAGACTTGACAAATTCTAAAAGAAATATTATAAAGGTAAAAGTCAATTGAAATTTAATACTGATAAGTCCATCCTTGAATATTTCAACTGTAGGAAGCCAATTCATATAAAACCAGAATGTCATCTCCTAAATAAACATAAGAAAAAGGAGAAGAAAAGCTTTTTCAAAAGACAAAAGGGATTGATAACCTAGGATGATGATGAATCATCAAATTTTAAAGAGTCTGAAGAAGAGACAGAATCAGCATAAATTTGTCTCATGGGAGATGAGGAATCAGACTCTGAAGCTAGCTCCAGTGATTCAGATACTGAAGAAGTAAGTTATTCTGAATTGAAATAAAACTATGATTTATTATTTAATGATTTCTAAAAACTTTTGAAGAATTTCAAAAAATTGAAAATGAAACATGTTGACACTGTTACTGATTTTGAAAATCAAATTTCAAAACTAAAGGAAGAAACCCTTGACATAAATGCTTTGAAAGAAATAGAAGAAAATGAGAGAATACATTTGGAAAAGTTGAGCAGACTAAGAAAAGAAAATACTGTTTTGAAAACTGATTTTGAAAAATCCAAAGTCTGTTGCAACTCTCAAAATAAAGAAATCATTAAATTACAAAAGCAAGTCAGTTCTCTTTCCTCAGACCCTATGCAAATTTGAAAACAATACTGAAAATTTGAACATGTTATTGGGAAAATCCCATGGTAATCAAAAAAGGCCAGGTCTAGGATATGTAGACAAAAATGATTTCCAGTAACCTTCACTCTCTCCATTTACTTCAAAGATTCAAAAACATATCAAGTGTAATTATTGTAAAAGGCATGGTCACTTAATCAATGACTGCATGAAAAGGAAAATAAGAAATGAAAAGATTGCTAACAATGCTGGACCAAGAGAATATGGGTAACAAAATCATTAATTATTCCATTTATAGATATGCTTAAAGACAAAGACAAAGACAAAGACAAAGACAAAGCCTCAGCACTAGTATCTGGACAGTGGATGCTCACATCATATAACAGGAAAAAGGTCTATGTTCCTAGACCTAGAATAGTTTAAAGGTGGAACGGTCACCTTTAGAGGAAACCAGACTGGAAGAATCATTAGAATTCGTAAAGTTGGTAAAATTCCTTCACCTATTATTGAAAATGTATTTTATTGAAGGTCTAAGACATAACCTACCGAGCATTAGTCAATTTTGTGACAATGAGTACAAGGTCTCATTTGAAAAAAGTAAGTGTATTATCATTAATCATGATGGTGCAGTTCCCCTCAATCTTATATAAGTAAATATAATAGATATGATATAATAATTATGAGGATAAATTTTTCGTGTTTTAAAGTTCATCACCTTGCCTAAGAGACACCATGAATTAAAAGAAAATCATTTAACATCGCGCCCCAGACCTTTTATTAGTCATATTTCCCATATATGAAGATATGAGAAGCAATGTAAGAAAAGTTCATTTTTAGTCTTAAAAATAGTGGAACATGTCATAAATATCACTTATTAGTCCCAAATTGAAAATTATAAAAAGTTGGCCCCTTTTAAATTTGAGTTTTTCACTGTAGTAGGTCTGGTATTTTACGTCTAATGAGAGCTAGAAAATTTTAATTGAGAAGAGGCTAAATTATAAACCTCTCTAACATGTTTATCTATAACTTTCATGAAGAAGTCGGAGGTCAAAAATGTCATTAAGATACCTAAAAAAGCCAAAAATAGCAAGGGGAAAGCAGCAATTGAAAAATCATGACAGTGGTCATTCCACTGGTCGTGGATGCACTCTACTGGTCGTGGATAGCACTATTTTGAACACAAAAATTAAAAGTTTTTTCACATTTTGAGGGAGCACCATCCACTGGTCATGGTTGCATTCCACTGGCCGTGGAAGGCTCTGCTGTAGGCACCATTCTGTAGCTTTTTGGCCCTTAAGTTTCTGCCAACTTTGGAACCATTTTCACTAGGCTATTCAACTCCAATTTGCATGAAATTTTATACATAACTTACCTACCCTAATATCAATTATGTGGCCATGTTTCAAACCCAAATTCTATCCCAATCAAAATCTAAGCTATAGGGTAGTTTTATACATATTTTGAGCATTTTACATGACATGCCAAAATACAATTGGCTAAGTTTTGGTCTAAACTCTCTACAAACCTATATTCACATATGTAAATGTGACTTGCTCCAAAAGGTGTCATCTAATAACTCATTTCCTAGATCAAGATATGCTCTAATGGCAATTCATGCCCCTTTTTAGCTAAACCAAGCATGCCAAATTGCAAACTAAGCCTATTTGGCCATAACTAACCATGCACACAAGTTTCATACATATATTATGGGTTGTATGTAGCCTCTTAATGACCTATCCACTTCCCATTACACATATATCATTCGATGGGAATATGACCCATCCACTTCCTATTACACATACATTTCAACATTCTACATGCTTATAAATCATGCATTATGCATCATAATAGGTTATGATCCAGAGATAACATCATTCATTCATCAATATGGCATAGAACCAATGTACTACAATAGTCATTCATCAAATTGAAGGCATAACCAAAAATTAGCCTTCCAACAAGAAGGCCTACTTTTCACACATGACCCACCAACAATATACATCCATAATCATTCAATATTCATATACAAATAAACATTCATAAAGATCATATACTTTACAAAATGATTACCGGCCAAGGTATTCCTATACAACTACTTTACCTTCTCCACCAAAACATTTAGTTCCCAACACAAGATGCATCTCACCCCATGTATGTCCTGCATCACAATGCTAAAAAGAGACAACATGGGAGAGTGAGTTATACATTCCAAGTGACAAATGTGAATACATTTGTGATTATGAGTATATGCATACAACGACATGTATACTTTACATCAACAACATCAATTATCAACATGGTTACATCATTTCAACAACATATATATATATATATATCATATTCATCAACTATAATCCATAGCAAAGTATATACACATACACATCATTGCCCTCCTCATTTTGGGCTAACACAATATCATCACCAAACACAAGTCTTTTCTTTATATTCACATTTTATTTGTTGTCTTTAGGTTATCTTTCACCATTTCAACCATTATCACAACTCATCCTCTTTTGGCATATCTCCATGCTATATGTAAATGCTCTCAGGGTAATGCATATACATAACGGAATTAATATCAATCGTGGATCCGACTGTAGGAATATAAAACACCAATTTATAGTTTTAAGCATAGATATATAATCATGCCCCTACTGCAGTAGTAAAATATGTACACTTATCTCATCGTTTGCATGCATAGCATCATATTTTACTAGTACCAAACCGCATCGCCCATCTTGCAACATCAATCATTTTCACCATGACTGCGGTAAAACAACATAAATAACATACGGTGTTACGGGCCAACCATGAATCATACCATGGCAACTATGATCCATAGGACCACCGGGGATACCTGCTCCTCAAATAGCTACCCCCCACAAGGTTAACCACATGCAGCTCCTCGTAGCTAAGCATGGGCAGCTTCATGATTCCACCACTGAGCCACTAGGGTAACAATAATAGTACTCATGCATAGAGCGGCCCTCCCACTGGGCAACCGGAGGATCCCCTAACATTCCCTTATCGGTAACTATGCAATATGCTATGGATGCAATGGAAATACAAATCATATACATTCTCACACTATGCATCCTATCATGCCACTCATCAATCATCACCATCATCAACATCACCATATAATTCTTAGTGGATTTTTATCTCATTGACTATTGCCATTGTTATATATTTTAGTGTGGTGTTCACAATATTTCACCAATGCAATTCAATTCACACATATAAGTTCATACTTGTATCAACCACAATGGCACCAATAGTCATCAATGATAACAACCATTAATTGTTCAAGGGTAATGCCCACCAACAACATTCACTTTCATTTATCATCAATACTCAACAATCAATATTTATAGTGAATACACACATATTTTTAATGACTTAGGGCACAACAATTATCCCAAAATCTCATGATAATTATCAATCACCACAAAGCATACCACCAATATTCCAAATGCATAGCACATCACAATGCAATTCTCAACCTCACAATTCACCAATACAACAAAGGCAAGGCAAACATGTGCAATATCACATACAACAATCAACCAATATTCAACTCATGCATTTAGAATATAAACTCCTCTCTTACCTTAATAGAAGTAATCTGAACGATTTGACTGTCCCGCCTCGTCGTTCAGAATAGATCCTATATCACACAATGCACCATACCATTACTTTCTATTTTAATCTACCAAGATTTACATATTTTTAAATTAACACTTGGTGTTCATAACATTATCACTACCAAGCACTTTCCATTTCATTAATTTCACCATAACCACTACGAGTTTGGTGTTCAAGTTCATTATTATTTATTTAAAGCTACACCCATTAATGGGTTCTCACACCAATGGTCATCAACCACCACTAATGACCTTTTAACATCATTAATGTCATCTCTCTTCATCACTAAATATTTTCCCAACACATTTAATGATACCCACACTCTTAATATTATATATTTTCTCTCAAAATTAATTCTTTAACCAATATTTAATGTTTTCCCCAATTCTTAGGGTTAGGGTTTCACCAAAAACCCAATAATCATCATTAATGCAATTAACTTCCATTATCTTCACCATTATTTTCATGCACCACCATTAATTCCCATAAAAACTTACATTTAATACACCTCACCTTAGGGTTTCCACATTTAATGCTCTCATTCAATACCTACATGCATTTAAACATTCACCCAACCACCATAACCCAAAACCTAGGGCACAAGCTCAATAAAATGGTCAGGAACTTACCTCAAGCCAAGAAACAACAACAAGCTTCCAAGAGAGGGAGGAGGTAATAAAAATTTAAAGAAGAGAGGGGAAAGCTTCAAGTCACTATAGCCCAATTCTTGCTCAATGAAGAAAACAAAAATGGAGAGGGAGGATGCACACAAACCATCTTCTAGGTTTTTAAAGAGGAAGAAGAAAGAAAATGGAAGGGAAGAGGAGAAATGAGAAGAAGAATGGGTTTTTGCCTATAAGAAGGGAACCAACATGAATGTTAAGAGAGAAAAGAGAGTTTTGTTTTAAAATTTTAATCCTTTCTTTAAAACTTCTCTGTAGGATCACCGTTTGGGCTTAATACTTTATTCAAAAATTATTTAAAGACATATTCAGATTCACAATAATATTCTTAACAACCCTGACCAACAGTACCTAAATCGGAGATACTTAGTCCGACACCCATATTTTAATCGAATACAATTTTAGCACATTAAGCCTTAATAATTTATGAATACTTATAATAAATCCCAATTTAATTATTTCTAAATTTTTAGGACATGAATCAATTCATATATAATTATTTACTATTTATTCCTCTCAGTTAATCATTTTTATAAAATTTGGGATATTACAGATGGAACCACACTCTTTCATGCAAACAGACATCACAACTTATACAAGGTTGACTTGAATGAATTCAATGATCGGAATGTAACATGTCTATTTTTAAATTTTGAAGAAAGGTGGATCTGGCATAAAAAGCTTGGTCATATAAGCCTAAAACATATTTCAAAACTTCACAGAAAAGGTCTTGTGACAGGACTACCAAAGATTTCTTTTAACAGTTCTTTGCCTTGTGAAGCATGCTAGAAAGGGAAACAACATAAATCATCTTTTAAAAACAAGGATGTTGTTTCTACCACCAGACCTCTACAATTGTTACATTTGGATTTATTTAGTCTATCCCAAGTACAAAGTCTTGTAGGAAAGAAGTATGGTTTTGTTATTGTTAATGATTATACAAAAATGACATGGGTATACTTTCTAACCTACAAGGATGAGTCTCTAAAAGTATTTAAGATGTTCAGTAAGAAAATCCAGAATGAGAAAGGAATCTGTATTGGTACAATAAGAAGTGATCATGGCAGAGAATTTGAAAATGAAATTTTTGAAAAATTCTACAATGAGTCAGGTATAACTCATAGTTTTTCTTCTCCAAGAACACCCCAACAAAATGGTGTTGTTGAAAGGAAAAACAGATCCCTACAGGAAATGGCTAGAACTATGCTTTGTGAAAATAACCTTCCAAAATATTTCTGGGCAGAAGCTGTGAGTATTTCTTGTTATATTCAAAACAAAATCCTTATCATACTAATACTGAATAAGACTTCTTATGAATTATGGAAAGGAAAGAAACCCAACATTTCATATTTTCACCCTTTTGGATGCACTTGCTATATTCTAAACACTAAAGATTATCTTGGAAAATTTGATTCTAAGTGTGACAAAGGAATATTTATGGGATATTCAACCATATTAAAATCTTATAGAGTATTCAATACTCGAACTCAAATCATTAAGGAATCTATGCATGTAAGATTTGATAATCTTCAAAAGACTAATAGGAGACTAGCAGATCTAGATTCTGATGATGCAGGTACTCTACCACAAGAACCTAGGCCTGAAATGAAGGAAAGAAACCCTGGTCAACCAAAACCAACTAAAAATGAAAAAAAGCCTTAGCAGAGTCAGTCATCTGGTGAATCAAAAAAGTAAAGAGACTGGAAGTTCAAGGCATACCATCCATCAGACCTTATTATTAGAGATCAAGCAGTTAGAGTTAGAACCAGATCAAGTCTTCAAAATCAACCATTAATTCCTCTAGTTTCAGAGGTAGAATATTACAGATGCTTTGGAAGATACTGATTGGATTATTGCCATGCAAGAAAAATTAAATCAGTTTGAAAGGAACAAAGTATGGACACTAGTTCCCAGACCCAAACATAAAAGCATTATTAGAACAAAATGGGTATTTAGAAACAAACTCGATGGAGATGGAAAAGTCATCAGGAACAAAGCCAGACTTGTAGCACAAGGCTACAATCAGTAAGAAGGTACAGACTTTACTGAAACTTTTACATCTATAGTAAGACTTAAGGCTATCAGAATACTTCTTGTATTTGTTGCATTTAAAGGCATAACATTATATCAGATGGATATAAAAAATGTTTTTCTGAATGAGTTTATTAAAGAAGAAGTTTATGTAAAACAACCGTCTAGTTTTGAAGATGTGTCTCTTCCTAACCATGCTTTCAAATTCAGTAAAGCATTGTATGGTCTAAGACAGGCTCTAAGAGCTTGGTATGACAGACTCAGCTCTTTTCTGATTTCAAAAGGCTTACTAGAAGAAACGTTGACACAACGCTTTTTAGAAAAAGCTCTTGAGAACATTTTATTATTGTGGATGATATTGTGTTTAGTGCTACTAATGATATTGTGTTTAGTGCTACTAATGATAGTCAGTGTAAAGACTTTCCAAAAATGATGCAAGAAGAGTTTGAAATGAGTATGATAGGAGAACTCAAGTTCTTCTTAGGCTTGTAAATTAAACAAACTAATGATGGTATTTTTATCCATCAGTAAAAGTACACCAAGAAGTTGCTTAAGAAGTTTAAAATGGTAGATGTTAAGGCCATGAGCACTCCTATGCATCCCAACTGCATAATAAATAGAGATGGCACATCAGTGGATCAGACCTTGTATAGAGGAATGATAGGTTCACTTTTGTACCTCACATCCAGCAGACCTACCATAATGTTTAGTGTTTTTCTATGTGCAAGATATCAATCAGATCTCAAGGAATCACATTTGTCTGTAGTGAAGAGGATTATGAGATATCTTATTGGCACAACTGACAGACTCCTTTTCCCTATCTGGTGTTTATGATGTAGATTTTGTAGGAGATAGAGTTGACAAAAAGAGCACAAGTGGTGGTTGCCACTTCTTGGGAAAAAGTCTAATCTCATGGGGAAGCAAAAAGCAAAATTCAATTTCACTTTCCACAGTTGAAGCAGAATACATGTCTATAGCTGAATGTTGTTTTGAACTTCTTTGTATTAAGTATCAACTTAAAGATTATTCAATCAAAGAAGAAGAAATCCTTGTACTCTATGATAATACAAGTGTAATCAATCTATTGAAAAACCTCATTCAACATTCCAAGGAAAAGCACATTGAAGTAAAATATCACTTTATTAGAGATTATATACAAAAGAGAATTCTGGACATGAATTTTGCAGACACAGACCATCAATGGGCAGACATCTTCACAAAGTCTCTAGCTGAGGCCAGGTTTACTTTTATAAAGCACAATTTAAACTTGAGAACTATTACATGAAAAGTCTGGTGCATGAAAAGTATGTTATTTGCTATAGTTGATGTTTGACTTGTTTGAGCTCACATTTTTCTTCTAATAATTTCTGAGAGACACCTTTTGTAAAATTTTTCTTTTTAAATTTTTTCTCTCTTCGTACAACGTGGTAGTAGTTACTACTTTTTATGTAACTGTCCTCTGAACGTGTTTTCCCTTTCTACTTTAGTGGTTAGTTTTCACTCTTTATATTTATGTCTCTTCATTTGTTTTTACCACCTTTTTGCTAAAATCTTTCATCTCCTTCACCTCTTCAAAAACTCTTTTGAAAACTCTCTTCATTTTCTTAAACCCTAAAACTTCTTTCTTCTTCTTCCACTGAGAAATGGCATTCAAGGCTTCAAATATCGTTGAGTCCTCTGTATTCAACATGAGGTAGCACAAGCTCGATAGAGAAGATATCTCTGAAGAGATTAATGGCATTGGTTGGACTAGATTTTTCTGTGATCAAGAGCCTTATTCCCCAGCTCTCGTTCTAGAGTTCTGGAGAACTGCTTCTATTGATAAGTTAAGGTTTATCATCTTAGGGAAGCTCAAAAGGAAGTCAATCAAGATATTTGAAGATGTCATTGCCACTATTACTAGATATCCTGTAGTTGGCAAAGTCTTTGTTGATCACTTCAAGATTTGAAGTTGTCTCCTCTCTAGAAATCAACGAGATGCTTTATGGTACTAAACACCCTGCCAAGTCTATCTCTAGAAATCAGCTTCCAAAGGTTAAGATGTTGCACTTGGTCATGAAGCAAGTCTTTTGGCCTAGGAAATAAGCAAAACACATTATTAGCAAGATGGACCGGTTCTACATGTACCACATACTTACAAAGAAGAAAGTAAGTTTACCTAATGTCATCATGACTTACTTAATCTCTTCCATTGAAAAGAAGTAGAACAAAATCCCCTATCCGCTATACTCATGAAGGTTTTTACACTGGAGAATGTGCAAACTGCTACTATTAGTGAATTGGTGACTTTATCCTCTTTGGTCAGCAAGCTACCATCCTTCACTCCCCTTTTGGACTAGACCGTGGATACTCCATTGTCTCTACCCAAAAAGAAGAGGTCTGTACCAACCAAGCAGAAGGCTGATCCTGCCCCCAAACGTTCTAGTAACAGGAGAAAGTGTTCTGCTAACAAGGTCAAGAAGATGGTTCTTGACATGTCTGATGAATCATCTGGTGATTCAAGTGACTCAAACTCTCCTCTGAATATGCAACCCTATCAGATGCTCCCTCTGTCATCCCTAGCTAAAGCATCAAACCCTCTCAAGCCCTATGTCACTACATTTGTTAAAGAGTCTTCTAACTCTGATGATCACACCCCTATTGTTAAGCTGCAACATAGATCTGATGTGTAGCAGTCTGGGTCTAAGAAGAAAAAGAAAGTTATGGCTCCTAAAGCTCAACAGACCCTACCACCTTAACCTTTATTCTAGCCTTAGCCATCTAAACAGAAGAAGTTAACTGGTGATGAAGTGTTCGAACTGTTTGTTTGTGCTCACTTTCCTACATCCAGAAATCTCTGTCTCTGATTAGAATACACTAAAATAGAGTGGCAAATTTATGGAGATACGTGATGACTATCAAAAGGTTATGACAGATAATCATGATGCTCCCATGCAGTGTGGTAGTATCCTGGCTTTGTCACCTATCTAAGATTCATTCGTGGATATTTGAGGCGTACTTTAGTCTCTGATGTACTCGTTTGCTTCATCTGATTACAAGTTTTTATTTGGTTCTAATTTCTACGAAAAGAGTCTGTGACTTACCCCTTCTAAGTCTGACTCTGAACCGTCAATCAACATAAGTCATATCCTTGCAAATTCATTATTTAAACCATACCATAACATAAAATATAATCATCACAAACTTCTACACCAATTCATCTAACTCACAATACATAATTCCAAACATCATTTATACAATTCAATTTATCATGCACTATTTACTACTCCATATAACTCATACATTTTCTAAAATCACTATTTCTTTACTTCATCAATTAATTTTATGTTTCACACTACCACTAAAACTCATAAACATAATTGTCATAATAAACTACAAAATCTCATTTCCTTCACCATGCATAACTTGAATCCTAGATCACACAACTGAATCCACATACACTGCCTACTTGCCATCGTAGTTCATCTTTTTATAAAACATCATTTCCTATTTCACCATTCATACCATACTATTCATGTATTAATTCATATACTTTGTCACAGTTTACTACTCATTTTCATCTCATTCACATGTATAAGAACTACTGTAATTCATATTTTTAAAATCATCATTTTCTATCTACAATTCCTTTCATATTACCTCCTTTAGCTTACATAAACTTCTTACATTATCATATATATGTATACATAAACGCACCAAATTCCAGATTATCTTCCACTATATAATTTCTTTTTTAAACTCCTTTATCATCACAATTAAATCAAAATAAATATAACCATGGCATCACATAACTGCTAAAACATACTCATTTTTCATCATAAACAACAATTATTATAATTTAACAACCGCATCTCATATTGTAGCTTGTACACTAACTATCATACATAATAAAATTTTTAATTAACATTACATCACATACTAGCTCTCACAAGTTATAAGCTTTAACATTACCAGCTTCATTATTTCAATTCATAACACATAATCAAATCACCATTCATACAGTTCCATTTATCATACATCATAACTTAACCAACATATTGTATAACTTTCTAAAACTACCATTTTCCTGATTATAATTTCATTTTATACCATCGTTCTTTAATTTCCCTAAGTTTCTCAAACTATCATTCACATTGCACAACTTGAATAAGTTTCCAATTATTGTAATTTCTAATTTTTTATTTTGAACCCCGATTAGGGTTGATTCCCAATTCTAATTAATTATAACATCAAACACCCCCTTACCTCGATTCCAAGCTTTGGTTACTTGTTCTTGATGCCGACTACAACCCACAGCTTGACAATCCTTCGTTTTACTCTAACTCTAAGTCCCACTTTACTTAGCGGCATTCCGACGCTCATTTTGACACCTACAAGCATGAAAACACAAAACCTATTAGTCGTTAACAATACCCATTGCTTCTAGAACCTCAATCAAGCTCCGCATTACCATAGAAATGAAAAACTGGAACCCCTCATGTGTAATATCCTGAATTTTAAAGAAAATAATTTATTGAATAATGGTAATTAATTATTTATGGTCTAATAATTATGGGAGATTTTAATTAGACATTAGAGGTGAATTAGTGAAAAATTAAGATTTACCAGAACCGGATGATTTAACAGATGATGTAGGACCCGCTTTGTCAAATTAAATATTTGAGGGGTCTAGAATGTTTAAAAAATTATGGTGGTTATGATGATATAATTAAGATAATTTCTGGTATTGAGGAAATATATATATGCGGACACGACATATGATATGAAACGGTAAAAATACGAGTCATGTGGAATTAAAAGAAAATAGAAATTCCCATTTCCACTATCTTTTCCACCGTGGCCTCTTTTCCTACTCCCCTTTACCTCCTTTTGTCCATTGTGTAATGGGGGAACTATTGACCAATGGTAAAAGCAAATGAGAGCATCCTTTTATCCAAAGGGTAATGCCCAATTTACACTAAAACTCCCTCACTCCCTTCTCCCAACCTGTACACTCTTCTTCTCCCCCTACATCTCTAATTTTTCTTCTTCCTCCTCTATACTTCTCCTCCTAAACCGTGGCACCTCCTTCCCCTCCCATTTCTTGCCACAATTTAAAACTAAACATGGATAAATAAAGCTTGAATGGCATATTAGAGTCAAAAAGCTTAGAGTATCTCCCTTCCCTTCCTTCATTTTTGTTTTTGGTATGAGCTTGGAGATAAGGTAAGGTTTCTTACCTCTTCATTATTTCATTTATGGTTTTGGGTTGTTGGGTTTGAAATGATAATGTTAGAAACTTGAATTATTAAGGAAAATGATGAACCCTAGGTTGGATGGTTAGAGAATATGCTATAAATGGATATGGGTTAGTGGACCTATGATGAATCAATGAAGATGGTGAGTGTTAATTATTGTTGGGTGATTTGTGTGAAAAACCCTAAGTGTGATAAATTGGGGATTTTTGCCAAATTGATGGTCTTAGTGATTTTGATGCCTTGGGAATAAATTTATATGAGGAAATGAATATTTAGAAGTATTGGGATTGATTATTAATGTTGATAAATTTTTGAGCTAAGTTGATGTTATATGAATGATGATATATGCATGTAAAACCCAAATCATAGGATAGATGACCATTGGGAACATTGTATGCTGTTTACATTGGTTGGCACTTTGATGACGATAACATGCTTATGATGATATGTGAAAATAGTTAGAATTGATGGTTATCAATTTGTGTAGAATCCCTAAGAATTGATAGAATTGAGGTTTTTGGCCTAGATGAAGAGATGGATGATTTTGTTGTTATGAGAGTGACTTTTGGGTTTAGAGATGATGCTTAGAAACCATTGGTGTTAAATTGTTGAGGTTCCAATATTGAGATTTGAGGAATTGAGTTTGAGGATTTGGATGTATTATGAATAAGGGAATATGATCTTATTGTTGTTGGGTGTGGTTAGCCCGTTTAATATATAGAGGATCTTGGTTTTGGGAAAAGAATTCCCGAAGCCTAACATAAGCGTATGAATTGGGTTTAGACAAGTCTAGGATTTGATAATAAGTTTTAAGAAGTAATGCCTTATGATGGCTTATTAATTTCATGTATATATATGTGTTTGTGATAGAATTGTATTCCGGACGATGGATGCGAAATGAACAGAATGTTTGAATTGTGATTCTTCCCTCGAGGTAGGAGAGGAGTTTACATTTCAACTGCATGAGTGAATAATTGTTAATTATGTTTATGTGTAAACTCATGCAATGCCTCGCCATGAATATACTAAATGTTTGAATTGATGGTGTGATGAATGATGGCTCGGCCCTTGTTGAATGATATGGACATATATATATATGTATATAAGTGTATTGATGATGAATGATTAGTTGTCTTTTTGAACATGAGTAAATTGATGATATAGACCCATAGATGGGTGAGCTACATAAAATGTGAGAATATGGTTATGTTGGCTATGCAAAAAAATAGGTGAGGTAGTGATGAAGAGTGTTATAGATCCCTCCATAGGTAATTGATGAAGATGAATTAAACCTAAATTGAGAAGTATAACTTGTTGGAGTAGGCCTAAGAGTATGAATTCTCCATGTATGATGATTGGATTAGGTAAATTCTGCATGGTGAGGATATTGGCATATGTAAGGAGTGAAAAACTTGAGCTTTTGGGCATATATTGATTAACTCGCTCAAGCGAGTTGGGATCTCGCTCGAGCGAGAGTCCCCCTGCATCAGAGGATTGGCCTCTGGCCCAACCTCACTCAGGCGAGATGAGGTCTTGCTCAGGCGAGACGTGTTTAACGTAGAATAGTATGATACTGGATGAATCTCGCTCAAGCAAGCGTGGCCGTGCTTGAGCGAGCAAGGTGGAAAAGTAGTACTGGATGAGTCTCGCTTAAGCGAGTGATGATGTGTATGGAATCTCGCTTAAGCGAGCGAGTTAAAGAATTGGTTCTGGATAAATTTTGCCCGAGCGAGTAGCTAGCCTTAGGAAGCCTTACTCGAGCGAGCGAGCATAGGAACAACACTGGAGGATTCTCGCTCAAGCGAGAATGGTTCGCTCAAGCGAGAATCAGGCCTGATGCTTAAAGTTTTCTCGCTCAGGAGAGTGGGGGCTCGCTCAAGCGCCCCATGCTGATATCGCTCAAGCGAGTAACCTATTGAGTGAGGTCTCGCTCGAGCGAGTGGGCGTGGAAATGCCACTGGGAAGCTTTCACTCATGTGAGAAGGCTCGCCCAAGCGAGCTTGGCTGATCTCGCTCAATCGAAGGTGAATCTCGCTTGAGCGAGTTTTCCCCATAATTGGCTTTATTCTATTTTGTTCATTGTGAGCTTATGTTGGCCCTTTCCCTTGTATCGTGAGATGATTGAGGTAATGTATGAGGGCAGTATAATGATGTTATGATAAGGTGGTGATTGGGATTGATTGGTACAATTGGGATAATTTGTTAAGATATATTTACCACCTAAAATGGAATGATGAAAGGATAATGATGAGAATATGATGATGGGGTTATGAGATATACCCTTGGGTGATTTTGAAACCAATGAGACAATAATTGAATGACATAGTATGCATTATAAATTGATGAATTAGAGAAAAAATATGACATTGAATAATGATAGATGATGATGTTCAATCACTCCCTTGCATAAAGAGGTGAATGTTGTTATTGATGAATTGTAAGAATGCCATTGCGTTTGATACAAGTGTGATCTTGTATATGTGGTTGGAATTATATGAATGAACTATTTTGGATACCACACTAATATATCTATACATATGAGACAATGGTGATGAATAATGAGATGAAAACCCACTAACAGAATGTGTGGTAATGTTGTTGAATATTGTGTAATGTTGTAATGCCATTGTGGTTGATTGTAAGTATTGACTTGCATATATGAGATGAAATATATATGAAATATATTGAGGTGTAATGCCACATATAAAATTTGAAAATAATGACTAAAATCAACAATGATAAAATCCACTAAGGTGTGTATGGTGGTGTTGGTGATGACGATGATTGATGAGTGGCATTTAGGATGTACAGAGTGAGAGTGCATTTGATTTGCATTGTATTGCATCCATGGCATATCATAGCCGCCGATGTTGGAACGTTAAGGGAGTTCCCTTGGCCGACCCAGTGGGAGGGTGGCTCAATGCATGAGCAATTTGTTGTTTCCCCTGTGACTCGGTGTGTAAGTCACGAAGCCGCCCATGTATTGCTACGGGTAGCTATATGTGGCCGACCCTTATGGGGGTGGCTCTTGATGAGCAGGTGACCCCGGTGGTTCGTTGGATCACAGCCGCCATGATATGAGTTATGGCCGGCCCGTAACACCATGTATTGAATATGTGTTACCGCGGTCATGGTGAAAATGACCAAGTGTTGCATGATGGGCGATGCGGTTCGGTACCAATACAAATGGTGATTATGCATGCATTATGATATATGTGTACACATTTTACTACTGCAGTAGGGGCATGGTATGTTATCATGCTTGACCCATAATTTGGTGTTTATTTCCACAGTCGGATCCGCATTTGTTGTCTATTCCATTATGCATATGCATTAGCCATAAGAGCATTTGCATATATCATGGAGATATGCCAGATGATGATGATGATTGATGATGATTGAGTTTGTGGTGTGGTGTTGGTGAGATGGGTAATTGAATGCCTAAAAGACCACATAAAACTTTATAAATGATATGAGTATAATAAAAAGATATCGAACATGACGATATGTGCGTCATGGCCCATTGTAATGTAGGCATGATTAATTATAAATGATGATAATGATGATAGCCCATGGTGGCTTTGAGAAAAGACCTGAATGGTCAGTGTTGACGATGTTGGCCCATTGTGGCTTTGTGATAGATGTGTATATGCTTGCTTTGCTATGACTTGGTTAATGAATATGAAATATATATGTGTTGTTGAATTAACAATTTATGATGATTATTGATGTGTTAGCAAAGCATACATGATGTTGATATGCATATGCACATAATTTCAATTGTATTCATATCGTCATTTGAAATGTATAGCTCACTCTCCCATGTGGTTTAATTTTTAGTATTGATGCAGGGATGTCATTGGAAGAGAACATTTTTAAAATAAAGATTTTATGAAGGTAAAATAGTGTTAATGGAATGCCTTGGCCGGCAGCATTTGTGAATTATTTCATTATGAATAAATGTATATAAGGTTGTTGATATCTATTGATATTGGTGGACATATTATGAACAATGATGTAAATGAATGATTTATTGATATTGGGGTATTTGACTCCTTACCCATTTGATGAATAATAAGATGTTGGCTAAGAGATTTGTTTAGACATGAATACGTATTAATGATATCTGACTTAAAGATTGAATTGAATATGGTCAATTATGGATTATGGGTATTGGAGATGTATGATGCATGATTATATATATATATATATATATGTATGTATATACGTATATCTTAGGCATTACATGTTCATGAAATTATGTGAAAAGATGATGGTTGTATATTAGGCTTATGATATACCTTTGTATGCTTGCCGAGCCTTTTTCCATATCTTCATATATGGGACTAGGCGTGTGCCAGATATACACATTTTTCTTCCGCTGTAAACTCTGTTATTTTGTATACCATTGTGGGCAAACTATTTACCGATCCAGTTATAGGCTAATAAATCTCACTCTTTGGTTTTCTGTGGCCCGAGTCTTGATGTGGTCAAGATAATGTTTAGAAACTATTTTCAAATGTGAAAAATTTACTCATGTTTTTACTATTTAATTATGACAATTACATCGGGATTCGAGTCCAGAAAATCAAAGGTGTTATACCATGCATGAATGCAATTTGGCCAAGAGAGAAAAGAAGGGGAAAACGTGAATTTGGAGCACCCATTACCATGAAAGCTATTTTCAAGCTCCGAACCATCTTGGAAACAAAAATGAAAGACACCTTCATGCATTGTCATTTTTAGCTAGAGAGGGAAAAAAAAAGGGAGAAAGAAAGCATAAAATTAAAGATGCATATGGACTTACCTCGTTGCCCCAACTTCAAAAACATGATCAATTTCAAGTTTTAACACGAAAAGGACCTCCAATTTGAGCTTTTGACTCACGATAATGGAAGGAAAAGAAAACAGCACTCTCTTTGCCTCACTACTCACGTGAAACTATGAAGAAGAAAGGAGGAATTGGGCTTTTATTTCATTAAGGGTGAAACCGTCTTTTGCCAATTTCTATTTTCATTTTCTTTTATAACTTTAATTAAAACTTTTACTTTTAACCCTTTGGTAAATCAAAATTTACCATCACCTATTGAATATAATTTTTAGAATTTAATAACCAACCAATTAAATTAATGTATTTAATTTCCATCACCTAATTTAATCATAAATTAATTTATAATAATTTATAACGGTTAATAATGATTTTCAAAAATTCAATTTAATTCTAAATAATTTATTTGTAAATTTTCCACCAATCATCGATGGTTTAATTAAATACCCGGGGTGTTATAGTTTTTAGAAAAAAGAAGTGGGTCTAGTGTAACCACTTAAGTACCAAGTCTTTCCTAGCCATAATATTCCACTAATCTTTAACAGCTCAAACTTTTTTGTTAGGATTTCATGAAATTTAAAATCTTATTTCTAGTTTCAACTCTTGAAAACTACATATTTGGAGCAATCAAGGTTTAACTTTTAAAACTTATCTCTTGACCACAACAGCCATCCTGATAATAGGAATAATCAAGGTTTAACTTTAAAACATTATCTTTAGAATCCCAACAACCATCGTATTAGAAGTATGCACTAAGATAGGACGCATCACTCTAAACAAGGCATTTCTTTTAAATAGTTTAACACACTTTACTAGTTCCTAGAATAGTAGGTTAATATGAGAATTATTCCTAAATTGTCCCTAGTTAAGTATTTATATGAGGACATATAAATACGTTAAGACTAGTGCTTAAGTGTACTAATGATTTGATCTCATGGATTATGGATATATGGATGATATCAATTCTTCACAGGGTACACATTAAGAATAGTAGTTAACTAGACAAACCCACCAAGAGAATGTTGCATTAATCGTTACATGAGTGTCCTAAATGATTCTCAAAGTGATAGTGGTATATGTAGTTCTTCGACCTAAAGTCACTATGATTTCTACATAAGGAATTTGTTGCTTTAATGCAATCAATTGTCATATGTACAATATAACGCCCTTAATTTTAAAACCCGAAACAGGGGAAATTTTTCCCAATTTAGAAAAATACCTAGATCTATAATAAGCCACTCTCATATATGAGGATATGAGAGCCAGGTCCATAGACCATGAAGAACTGGGTCCAATTAAATAAAGAAAGGGAAAGGAAGGCAAAGAAGAATAAAGGCCAAACAAAAGCCATCCAGCGGAAGACACACAGCGCCTGAGCGAACCCGAGAGAAACAACGCAAACTCGCTCAAGCGCGATACGACTCCGCTTGAGCGAGGCAGCCAAACTCGCTCGGGCGAGCACACGTTCGCTTGGGTGAAACCACTCAAAAGCCTTCCCTCAGAACCACACTCGCTGGAGCGAATGCCTTGTTCGCTGAAGCGAGAAGCCACTCACCTGGTAATTCGATCACTCGGCATCAAGACATACATTCACTCGGAGTCATGGGTTTCAATCGCTCGGAAATGACCCCACACACATACATCCCTTAACTTAGTTCCATATATTTTTATCCACAAGGCCATACAATAATCCACTCGGGAAATAATAATAATCCCACTCGGCATCCAATAACTTCCCTCACTCGGGATATCACCCAATCAAACGCCACTCGGCATATTCATCATTTCTCACTCGAAGAATACTCAAACCATCCTTCACTCAGAAGGGGTCTCCACAACTGTACTCCACTCGGTATTTATTCACCAAGTAAGTCACTCGGACTTATGAAATACTTAACCACTCGGGGAAAACCATTAAGTCCCACTCGGACTTGCTCAGATCCTAACCACTCAAGATATGGAATCTCTTTCACTCGGATTTTACATGAATCACATACTTAGAGTATATTCTAATCTCAATCCATTACAACAACTCTCCTCTCGAAAGAGGATCACTCGGATTTCCACTCGAGATATTCAAATCACTCCCCATTCGGGGTTTACCCATGTTTTCCACTCAGAATCATTCAAGCCTATTCTCTCGGAAGAGGCCACACACCATAGCCTCACCCGGAATCATTAACTTAACACTAGTTCATCCATCAACACTTCTTACATAATTCAACAACACATTCCAGTCGGTAAGAAGCATCAAATCAACATAAACACTTATTCATATATACACATATTCACATAAATGTAAACTTGTCCACGAATCTGATCAGAATTACTCAACCTCCCCAACACTCGGAGAAACTCACCAAGACAACACTTAGTCACTCAAAATACATAATATATTACTCATTCGGAACAGGTACCCATAATTCATTCGATATGTAAATAATATCTTTCACTCAAAATCCACTAGAGCTACCACCACTAAGAAAAAGGCTCACACATGAGTCACACTCGGATATGGAGTCATATACATAAGACTCACTCGGAAAAGCATCTAAGCCACTTATATTTCACTCAGGATTCAATAACTTAGAATTATTCAGTCAACATCATTTATATTCAACCCAAGTTATAACATGGCCATATAAAATACACGTATATGTATACTCTCCAACTCATAAATCCGACTACCCAATATCCGATACAAGTATATGATATCAATGTAATCCATACACATATATAAACATGCACTCGGATTTCTATACATATGTATTCATATTCATTATACAACATTGTTATGAGCCGGCCAAGCCTTTAATACATCAAAACACACTCGGTACATTACGTTATGTACACAGCCTCATCATAAACACCCAACACTCGGGTTAAGGCCATCGTATCATTCCAAACCGACCTGCATACACTGAAAAATGGTGTAGGGGTGAGCTTTACATATTAAATGACAGATATTGGCTCGGATTAATCTCTGAATTCACAACATACAAATATATATATATATATATATATATATATCATCAATCAATTATACACACTACCATTTAAAGGTGAGCAACACAAACATCTCCAATCGGGTTTCTTACCCATTTCACTCGGCTATAAAGCCTAACATCCTTAACAAACATCTACTCATCCAATCGGGTTTCGCCTCATATTTATCCCAGCTCTATATCAAATAATATCCACACTCCGAGCCACGCACAAGGAGTCTGCCTGAGCCCAGCTCCAGGACTTAATCATATTCCATATAATGTCATCTGATTGTCGATTGGTAATAAACGTCCAACGCATTCTAGTGGCGAATCGGATGCATACGGTCTCATTCACTCGGCGTCCAACGCCAATGCACTCGGCATTTCATCAAGCGTCTCATTTCACGCTTAGTGCCCCAGGCACTGCCTCGAGTCCAACTCGAGGTCTTTCATCACATTCAACATTAGGACCACGTCCTCTTCACTCGGGATTATACCCTTCATGGCACCCCGCAAGGTGATATACTCAACACGTATGCATTTACATTCAACTCATATTCATTCGATTGCCCACTCGGTAATAGCGTTCAACATTAAAATGCACTCGGCAATTCCACAACAATCAGATGACTCGGCTCACATCACATCCACTCGGCAATTACTATGCCATTCACTCGGATTATCATCATCCACGAGCCTCACATTCATGGGATCCATTCGGCCTTAGCATTTCTAAGCCTCACACCATTTTATATATAATTCCACTCGGAATCTAACACCAGTAAACATCCCATGCTCTTACATATAATATTTCACTCGGATTGTCCTCTATCACTCGGATGTATCCTTTACCATAAGCTCTCATGCTTTTATATATATAAAGCCTACTCGGCATTCATCATCACAGTCCCCATTCATTCATTCATCATAAGCATATGCATCAACAAGCATCACATACATTTAAATGTACAATTACACACAGGGACTAATAGAGGACCACACCATGCACTCAGCATCAACATAACATGCATCTCAAGCATCTTAACATAATCATCATCATGAACATCAACACATCACAGTGCAAGAATTTCACCCGGAAACCCGTCCATAAACCATGCATTTGAGATGCAAAGCCCCCCTTACCTGGAATGAAGTTCCAGAAGTCACATTGGCCACTCGGCCCAGCCACAGCAACACTCTGCTCGGCTTCAAACCACAGGAGAGCCAAACACAGCTTCCTCTGAAGCAGCTCTCACACCCATGCTAAGCTTCCAAGGCACCACAGCCACCAAGCACAACTTTGACTTCAAACGCTGCTCCACCCTTGAACAGCAACCACCAAGCTCCCAAAGCACACAACCATGCCTTCCTCTACACGAGCAGCACCATACACCATCAACAACAGTGGAGGACCACCATGCCTCCATGCATCATGCATGTCTTCATCCTCCCAAGAGTAATACAACCTCATCACAGTGGACCATCATGCATCCACAAACCGAGGCACACCAAATGCTGCTGCAGGCTCCCAACCAAGCCACCAACCAGCCCATCAAATGGAGGAAGAAAAAGAAGAGGCACCAGGGAAACCAAAGGAAGAACCCAGCCTCCAAAACATACAGCACCATGCTGTTCCTCATCACCATGCGGTTCCACTCGGTTCTACACCATGCGTGAGTGGAAGAAGAAGATGAAGGAGAGGACGAAGATGAAGCAGGAGCTCCAACAAGTTTTAGAGAGAAGGAGGAGCGTTTCTCTCCTCCATGACATGCACCAACGAAGAATGAAGAGAGAGTGAGGAGAAAAACATACAACCAAGGCCTTATCATCTCAGCCCCATCAGCGTCCTACTCTCATCATCTCAACATCCCATCCTCATTTAATGCAAGTCCATCAGCATTTAATGCTAATTCTCTCAGCAATCATCACTCCCATCCAACGTGGACAAGAGAGAGAGAACCGAAGTTCACACACTCACCACAATGCACATGTGTGGTCATTTGGCCTTATTATTATAATCATTATTATTATTTTCCTCTTAGTGAATTTCGCCTAGAGTCCCAGCATCAAACTCCCTTCACTCGCTCAAGCGTCCCAAGCTCACTTGAGTGAAAAACACTCAGTATGTATTTCCTCTCTCTTTCTCTCACTCGAGCGCGGCCATACCCGCTTGAGCTCGAACTGTCCAGTGTCTTCACCAACATCATTTGCACGCATCTTGCTTGAGCGGAACGCCATCTCGCCTGAGCGAGATGCAGCCAGAAACCATAATTTTGGTCCAGGGGATTCTCGCTTGAACGAGAATCCATCTCGCCTGAGCGAGAATACCAGTTCTAGTGCAGAAACGTGAGGATTTAATAATCTGACACACCAAAACTCATACCAATCCAATCTGTTCAACTTCAACACATCTTACACATCACATGAGGCATATGAAACTTGCTCATACCATTCATACTCCTAAATTCTTATTTCAACTCATCAATCACTCTTTTAAATCCTAATTTCTCAACTATAAAATGAAGGCTTTAATATACCTCTCATCACTACCTTACTCATCTTCATAAAAATTTGGGATGTTACATACAAGGTTATCATAAAGGTTATATTTGGACATTGAACGAATAATGTAGAGGGATGTGAGTTATGTAGATGAGATTTGTCTCTCCCATGTAACAGAAGTGATATCTATCTATGG
The DNA here is from genome assembly GCA_037962975.1 of Clitoria ternatea. Taxonomy (NCBI): domain Eukaryota; kingdom Viridiplantae; phylum Streptophyta; class Magnoliopsida; order Fabales; family Fabaceae; genus Clitoria; species Clitoria ternatea. The sequence continues at coordinate 170,747,998 of CM075671.1, forward strand.
GCTACTTAATAAAGTGAAACTTAAACTAATTACTGGCCATGATAGGGAGAATAAATATTAGATATTTATTTAGGTAAATAAGTCTACTCTGGTATCAAGTAAAATAAGTTGTTTCATGCAAATATGACAACGACCATGTCTTGGGCCTAATTGGATATCATGGTAAAATGACCAAATATATAAAGTTTATCATTTATAGATTATTTTGATATTTATATTTGGATAATAATGTATTAATAGATGTCGCTCATTATATTATATTAAATATTAAATGTTTATATTTAATATAAACCAAATCTATTTTCTATAGGATCGCACGCATAGAGTAAGTCTACTAGAGGGTGGTTTTTCTTTTAATTTGACTAAAATTAAAACTATTAGGTCCAACTCATTTAAAATGAGTAAAGAGCTCATTCACTAAAAAGTATCCATTAGGTTAAATTTGAGCTTATAAATAGAGCATGAGATGCTCATTGGCTGTACTATTATGATAGACAAAAATTTCATAAATTGTTATGGAAGCCATGCTTTGACGAATTGGCATTCTTACATGCAAAATTTTATAGGAGTGCTCACGTGGATTCCTTTAGTGCGAGACTACTACTGTTTTGAGATATTCTTATTTTGTGTTACATTATAATAGTTGTTAGACTCCCTTGCAAACTTCAATCTTAAGACAAGTGATTATTCAAACTTATGAGAATTTTGGTGACTTTCCTACATGAGAGTAATTTCAATACTAAGACAATTTGTTAGGATGTATGATCATTAAATCAAAGGAAGAGACAACACTTTTGATCTGATATTTTCTTTCATTTTCTTTACCACTCATAATTTTCAATTCTCCTTTATTTTGACTTATTCTTATATTTTCTTTTCTCTCAATATCTTTTTCTTCTATTTCTTCATTTTCTCTAATAACAACACTCAATGGTTTGAACTCTTCAATTTCTTTTTCTTCTTGTCTCTCTTCTTCCTCTTTATTTTCCTTTTTCTCAAACTTTTTTTTATTTTTTTCCCGTCATTTTTAACACCTTAGAAATCCCTTCTCTCACTTTTTATCCTCTCAAAAAATCACCTTTTTTCTTTTTGTCTATTTTTCATTTTCCTTTATCCGTTATTTGTAGGTAACACAGGTTTACAATATAAAAAATGTTGAATAGTGTAATTAAAAACTTTAGAAAATTCCTTTCTCAAAGAAAGCTCTTCATACACCTATCTAAGTTTTCTCAGGACTTAGTTGAAAAACAAAACAATTTGTCATGTAGATCAAACACTTATGTGAGTTTCCACAAATGTTTAACAAAAGGATAAGAAAGATAATACATAATGAAACTATAAAGAGAGATAACACACAAGATATTATACTAGTTTATCTCTTAACCAATGCTACATCCAGTTCATCTAAAAGCCAACAGGAGTTTGTATTAGTTGATCATAAAGAAAAGTGCAACTTATACTTCCTTACAAAGATGTCAAATTTTCTTTCATAACATAGCCTATCTAGGCTAAACACATAAGTATTCTTTCTTTACTTGGCCTCTTTAGCCTAATTGAACAAGTATTCTTTTTTAACCAAACCTCTTTAGGCTCTTACAAACTTCATAGAGAAGTAGAGAAATCTTAAGTCTTTAGAAAAGACCTTAGAGGTGTCTGAGCTTATAAAGCTGAACAAATTGTTCAGGATATGAAGTGAAGTAAAGCTCTTAAATTATTTTACAAGAAATGAATAAAAGAGTTTTACATAGCTTGTAGAATGCTTAAAGAGAAGAGAAGTAGAATGATGGGGCCCTTTGCATTCTTTGATTGATCTTCCTTTTATAGGCTTCCTTTGAAATATACATTATGAGACAAAGGGCCTTTTGTCAAATGATGGGTTAACATTTGTTCAGAGTTGTTGGAATGTTTTGGGAAATGTATTTGAAACTCTGTCGGTGTGTGAATATCTTGGTTGTCTGACTTTCCAAATTGGTTCATAGCATGGACGCTCTTTAGTTCAGATAATCCTTTGAAGCAATTCTGATTAGTTAGATAGTCTACTTCAAGTAAGAATGGTTATAACTTGATATGGAAGCGTGAGTTTTGGCTTGTGACTTGTATTACTATCTTCAAGTACGTTGTTTGAGTTGAGTATAGTCGTCTGAGTCTTACAAGCCTTCAGACAACCATTTGAAAGACTGAGCATTTAAATCTTTAGATAGTTTCTTCAAGAGTCTTGTATTTTACCTTGTGACTTATATTTACTATCTTCAAGTAAAATGTATGAGTTGAGTCTAGGCGTCTGAGTTCTGAGTTTTCAGACAACTACTTGAGAAAATGTGCATCAGAGTTTTCTAAACCTTCAAACAACTACTTTAAGAGTCTTATTCTTTGGATTTTAACTTATATTTATCTACAAATAAACCTTAGACAATCTTAAAACATTAATACAAAAAATATCCTAATGTTTTTATCATAATCAAAATATTTGAACGCTTCTAAGAACCTGATGTGTTCTTCCAGGACTTAATGTAACATCCTAAAATTTATAATTTTAGAAAATAATTCATTAAAGCTCAGTGGAGAGTTTCCGAGTGAAAAATGTCTGAAACAAGATTTTCTGAGTGAAAATGGATGTGATTCCGAGTGAAGGAAGATTAACATATTCCCGAGTTCGACTTTGGACAAATGCTTCTATCGAAAAGGAATAATTCCAAGTGGATTGATTCCGAGCGAAAAGGAAGGAGCTTTGACTTCGAATGAACACCATTTGGGCAAAGACGCTCCCAAGATAAGATATTTCCGAGTGTGGGAAAGTTGAGATAATTCCGAGTCAAATCTTTCTGGGTGAAAGAACTACCGAGTGAAGTAAAGATTAAGATGTTTCCGAGTGAAACATGACTGAGAATCATTTCTGATGAAGAAAAACTCTGTCTGAATAAGACATTTTTGAGTGAGGCAAATCCGAGTGACTTGTCTCCGAGTGAAACATTTCCGAATGAATCGTTTCCGAGAGAAGTACCTCCGAGCGAAGAAAAGTTTTGATTTCGGATAAGTACTTCACGAGCTGATATTTTTGAATAATGACCGAGTGGAGTAACTACGAGTTCTGTGACTTTCCGAGTGAAGTATCTCTGAGTGTGATACTTTCGAGAGGGAAGGTACCGATTGAGATATCCGAGTGGTGAATTCATTTAATTCCTGCTCGGGTTGATGTTTTAGAGCTGTTGAGTTTAAACTCGGGTTCGTCTTCCAAATGGTCTTTGATTCCTAGTGATTCTTTCGAGTGGAAAGATTTCCGAGAGAGAATTATCTTCAAACTCCGAATAATCTTTTCGAATGAGACATTTCTGAATGGGTCATTTTCGAGGAAGGAAAGCTGGGCGATTCATGGATGCAACCTTTCTGAGTGGATTTCCTCCGATGAAGAAATTTCGAACAGACAGACACTGATGAATCTTCTCAGAAAGATATGCCCAGAATACTGAAACCGAGTCAGAATTAATAATTATTTCAATTATTGATGTTTTCCACGTCATTCTGTTCTTCTACATTCTAGTAGATTCACTTTTCTGATATTTTCTAAGTATGGGACCCTCTCTGATGTGTTGTCCCCTTTTCATTAAATATCTTATTCCTTTCTTATCATTAAAGATACGTGTGTCAGAATTCTTCAATTCATTCACGTCTCTTCTGCATGAACTATATATATATATATATATATATATATATATATATATATATATATATATTTCTAATGTTGGATTAGTGGAAGACTTTTGAAAGTGAAAAACATCATAATCCTTTTCTTTCCAATTCTCTACTGGAAACCATTGAACAACGAAGAAAATTAAATCTTCATTTCTTCTCTTCACGAAGAAAGCTTGGGACTGGTACAGAACTGCAATTCCAGTCGGAATACGTGAGCAGTGATTTGGATATCGCTTGAAAAGCTACTGGAACTCTTATTTCCAGGTAGGGGGAGCGTTACATTTTAAATGTATGGTTTATGAACGGATTTAGGATAATATTAAATCCTGAAAATATATATATATATATATATATATATATATATTATGTGTGATATATCTATGATATTTCCGTTCATATGATATTGAATTTATATAAGAAATGATTTGTATATGTGATGTGTGATTATTCCTATGCATGAGATGTAGTAGGAAATATGATATTGATATGTGATTGATGATGATGATATGAATAATATTCATGAATTTTTCATGATATGTATGAATGCATGGGATGCATTTGACAAGCATGGGATGCTTATGTGATGAACATACATGAAATATTATGTGGTCTATTGATGATTGATTATTATTTGGCATAACATGTGCATTTAGACGCATACAGGACTGCAGGGGGCCTGTGATGCCGGCCCAGATGGGAGGGCGGCCTGATGATAAGGCACAGACCCTGTGGTGGTTTCTTCGGATTCTACAGACGCCTTTGAGTTGGACTCAAGACCGGCTCGCAACACCGAGTTGTGTTACCGCTATCACTGAGAGTGACTGATGTTACATTATGGGCGCACGCGGTTTGGTACCTGTAAAATGGCCGAATCAGCTGGGAGCTGAGATATTATGTTGTGAAAATCCCATCATTAGAGTCGGATCCGCATGCATATGCATTGATATATGTTATTAAGAATAACATGATGATATGATCATTTGATGATATGAGAATGAATAAACTATGATGTGATTATGTGTTATGATTTTGATTTATTTATGGTTATGAATTAGACACTTGATCTGATTCAGTAACTGTCATTTGACATGTATATGCTCACCCCTTACTATTGTTATTTTTACAGTGGATGTAGGACACAACGATGATATCTGAAGTCACTCAACCGATTGGAGCATTATGTATTAGCATGTACAGTACATAGTGCACATAGTTATTTTTGGTAGAAGCCTTGGCCGGCTCCTATGTATACCGACTTGTTATAATTATTTGTATATTTAAATGGGCCGGTCAGCTATTGTAAAAGTGACAGTATTACTAGTTAATTCAAATTCTGTTTTGATATTTAAATTATTTACAAAAAAAGATTATTTGTTTATTGTAATTTGATTTAAAAATAAGAACGTTATACTAAACATCATTCTATGTAAATCTTGGCATCACTCTTTTCATAGGAATGTGGTACTAGAATCTTATCCTCTTTTAATTTTTTTCTCTCTGAGCTTTATTTATCTTTCCTCAAGTCTCTCACGAAATCTATCAATTCTTCCATAGAGATTGTCATGTGTGTGTTTTTTCATCATCCATTCCATTTCGACAAGCCATAACCTATGATCTTTAAAAAGAGAATCATAATTTACTTTTTTCATAGTTGAAGATCAAGCAGTTGAAGCTTTGATACCAAATGACAAAAACGGAAGAGAAATCACCTTGAAATTCGATTTGAGATAAGAATAGATTTCTTGATAAAATGTTTAAGGAAAGATATTGATGTTACACTCAAGAAATAGATGAGAATATGAGTGATAAGTCATGAAAGGAAGGCATCACAATCAAAGATTAATAAGCCTAAAGATCATCATAAGAATGAAAATTCTTGATAAGATCAAAGAGTGGTTGATTCAAGAACTTAAGAAAAACTCTCATAAAGAGAAAAACTCAATTTAATTCAAACTCAACTTGATTGATTTACGTTATATGAGATCCTAATTATAAGTTTTAATAAACTATTGAAATTCTAAAGGAAATAAATTCTCATTCATGTCTAGTGACTATTTAACTTCCCTAACATTAAAACTTGAAATAAACTCCCATTAATTATTATAATGGCCTAAAAACTCAAAACTTTAAAAACTTACCTAAAGAAAATAAAAGACATCTAAAAAGTGTATTTAAAAAATACAAAAAATTATTTAAAAATAGAAAAAATATTTTTTAATAGCTAAATTACTCTTTTGGATTCATATCAGTTTGTATGACACTCATTCTCTCAATAAGTAGTTAAAGGACTTCTTGGACATCCTTGGATGTGATTGGTTTGAGAGACATAAAGAAAGAGAATAAAAACACCAATGATAGGTTGTTATATTTAGGGTTCTAAGACTATCAACTACAAAGATTAAACCTAATAAATGGAAAACATCAAAATCATTTCTTCCATGAAGAAGGGAACAAGAGATTTTTAAATAGTAGATGAAGGTAACAATCATAAGAGCCGAAGAAGGCAACATCACCTAATTAAAGAGAGCAAGTTTTAAAAGAATAAATAAAAAGATTCAATGGGCTAAACATAGTCCATTTGCTGCAGATTTTGTTTGGGCCTGATTGATGATGTTGGCCCGCTAACACTTGTTATCCTCAAATACAATTTGTCAATTTAGATGAGTCCAAAATAATGCTGAAAGAACAAACCAAAAGGGGTGCCAAGAAAAAAAACAAACCAAAAGAAGTGGTCATGCACTTTTTAATAACATCAATATTCAACAAACGAAATTAAAGTATTAGCATATTCTAACACATAGACACGATGGGATTAGAGCAAAATCCTCTTCAGATTTACAATCACTATTTTAAAATTAACGTGAGTGGCCCAAAGAAAACATCCAGCATTAAATAAATAATAAGTAATTAAATGAAATATATATATATATATAGGGGATGTATCTTATGAGAAAGGTGTAAGATCAGTGAATCTGGGCCGTATAACCATATAATAGATGGTTGAGATTAAAAATTTGTTTAAGTCACATAATCACTTAAAAAGTCATATGACTTTTTTAAAAACTCATATGATTAATCTCAATCGTCTAGTATATAGTTATACGACCCAGATTTACTCATCCCACTCTCACAATTTGGCTTTTTCTTGCACTAGCATCTACCAAGGGATTCATTAATTGGATGTGAACAATGCCTTTTTGCATGGAGGCTTGAAGGAAGAAGTATACATGGCACTCACTGATGGCATGAATGTATCTACTGGTCCAAATCATATCTGTAAGTTACTGAAATCCTTATATGATCTGAGACAAGCCAGTAGAAGCTAGCATGAAAAATTCACCACTTTCCTCCCCCAAGTTGGATTTTCTCAGACAAAATTTAAATAGTCTTTGTTCATCAAGCATGGTTCAAATTCCTTCTTGGCCCTATTGGTGTATGTTGATGATATTATTCTATTGGGAGATTCCATTGGGGATTTCAATTCAATAAAGTCACAACTTTATGGTGCTTTTGGGGTAAAGACCTTGGAATCCTTAAATATTTTCTTAGTTTGAAAGTATCCCATACAGATCAAGGAATTGTCCTCACTCAGAGGAAATATTGTCTGGATCTCATTAAACACTCTGGTCTGCTTGGTTGTAAACCAGTGAGGGTGCCATGGATTATCATTTTACTTCCTTTATTGTTGCACAACACTCAACATTACATGATGATCCCTTAAGCTATAAAAGACTAGTTGGTAAACTAGTCATCCTTACCAATACCGGACCTGATATCATGTAGACTACTCAACAATTGAGCCAACATATGCATTCCCCCACGAAAGCTTATTTTACAACAGCCACTAGAATTATATGATATGTTAAAGGCTCTCCAGGGATGGGCATTCTTCTGAGTAAAAACTCTTCCACTCAATTGCTTGGTTTTAGTGATTTAGATTAGGTAAGGTGTCCCATTACAAGAAAGTCAGTTTCTAGATTTTGTTTTAAGATAGGCGACTCTTTGATTTGTTGGAAATAAAAGAAACAATCCACTATGACAAGATCTTCTACACTGTGGTTAGATCTTTTACAGAAGTTACGTATTGGGCCCTTGGAGAAGATACCTCTAAGCTACTTTAGCTCACCTTTGATGAAAGATCTTGGAGTTGAATCAAGTAAAATCCCAACCTTGATAGTGAAAGTGCACAACATCTAGATCAAAATCTGATATTTCACTTTCGAACTAAGCATTTAGAGATAAATTGTCACTTTATTAGAGAGAAAATCATGAAGGGACACCTCGAGTTATTCCAATCAGTTCATCCAATCAACTTGCAAATGTAAGCCATTACCACCTAATAGCTTCACTTCAGCATGTAACAAATTGAACTCAGTTGGCATGTATTAAAGTTCAGTTTAAAAGGGAATAACAAAGTTAACCTAACTAGTTCCAAGTCAGTTAAAAAGGTTTTATTTCCATGTAACTAGGAGCATCTAAGCTCTCTTTACTCTGACTTTTGTTTTTCATATAAATAGCTTGTATTTGTTTTCAAAATGTATTAAATGAAATTTCTCTCTTCCCGCGTATCATGCTCTCATTCTCAGGATTCATTAAACTCATTTATAGTTGTAATTTCAATCCTTAATCAATCATATCAAGATTGATCTGATGGTGAAAATACTATACTATCCCCATTTACGAGCAAACAAATTCTCCCACACAATCATATGCATACCCAATTTTTATATTTATTTTTTTGGTGAAATATCATAATGGAGTGATATTTTAACTACGGCAAATGTTTCAACATTACACGGGATTACCGCAGCCAGCAAGATGTTGAATTTCCTACTTCCAACTCGTTTGTACAATATTGTATACTATCTTAGCAAAGAATAACTCTTTTTCCTTAAGGTCAAAATTTAGACCTGAAAATCAAATTTATGCATGATGTTTTACAACAACAAACACATTATTTTCTTGTTCAGTATCATAACTTTTTTCAAAAGATGAATTTTTAATAAATATTGATAATACTCAAAAATAGAAAACCATGTTGAATTTTTTGAATGTGTGTTTTGAACACTTTAATTTCTTCAAAATAACAACAGTATTATGCACGTCAACCAATTAAGACTGAAAGCATATCACCGCAAAGCAGACAAGCCTACCAATGCACACTGATAACCCGAAGTTCAACTTCGAGCTTCTTAATTACAACAATTAAAATATAAGCTATATATTACACCTGGAATTATCATGCCACCTTCTTTGAATGTGGTGGCCCAAACTCCCCCCATAATCAAATCCTAATTCTTCCTCGCCTGTGCCCACCAATACTTAGAAATATATTATCTATTTATTTTAAAGTTTTATAATTTTTCTAAGAAATACAAATGCCTAAAAACTAAAAAATCAGGTTGAATTTTTATATTCTAGCAATACTTTTAGAAAGGTATTATAAAATTGTTCATTAGTTCTCTCCAAAGGATGAATATATATATATATATATATATATATATATATATATATATGTGTGTGTGTGGGGGGGGTAGGGGATGGAAAGTTGTAGAAAATGTTCTTTTATAAGTTGAGTTAAATAGGGCGTTAAGAAACAATTAGTAATTTTATTTCTTGCAACTTCCTAGTCACGATGTCGTGGTTCTGGTTCATTTTAGTTTTCAAGGATGAATTTGGTTGAAAACTTTTAGGATATATATATATATATGATTCAATTTTCATAAAATAATGAATTATATATGATTCAATTTTCATAAAATAATGAATTATTCTTTCCAAACTTCTTGATTGAACTTAAGTAAAATAAAGTAATTATCTAATATTTTTAATCATGTCCAAACAAAGCACTTAAGCTGAACCAAACATAAGAATAATTAATGACAATATAAACAGAACCTCATCCTACAAATTTTGAGGATCCGACACAAAACAATTATAAGGAGCACATGACATTCATACTAACAATGAATTCTTTCAATGCAGGCACTAATTAAGCCAAAGAAATAAAAACTTTGAATGTTTAAGTTGTCTTAGCAATAATCTGCAGCGCAAGATTAGATTACATGGAAATGAAATGATTATCCTGGTAAGCCATTAACTAGTCTTTGACAGCACAAATGAAGATGAAAACCACTTCCCTGCCTAAAATAGTCGGTGATGATAATAATAATAATAATAATAATAATACATAATTTAACAGTAAAAGGGAGCTCCCTTCAGTCCAAGCAAAGACAAGAAAAGAGTGAATTTTACCTCCTACATCATTCACACATTCACAATAGCATACTCCATTACTCCTGTTCTATTGTGTTTGAATGAATGAGTCAGCAGCTAATTCAAACTCTACCCTCATCCATGAGTGGACTGAAGGAAGCTCTCTTAAACTATCAATTCCTCATAATAATTAATATATATATATATATATATATATATATATATAATTAACACTGATAAAAAGTACCATACCAAAAATACAAAGGTAATCATTTTCTATTTGATCTATATAAATAAAAATAAATTCAAGCAAAATGACACCAAACCAGAAAATATTCAAAGACATAATTGCAAATATACAGATAACTTAAGTTTTAAAAAGCATAGAATTTGTTGGGAAATTTCACGAATTTAATTGATCAAGGCTAAACAAACATGTTAATAATTATCAACATAAGCAATTATTTCTCTAAATTAAGTTCAATCAAACACACAGCCTAATTCAGAGTCTATCTTGCTAAGTATGTAAATTTATGAAATTCAATAAACAAGAAGGTAGGGACAATAACACTCGGAACTAGTAATTCAAGTCTGAAAAGCCCCCATCCAAGTTAATACCACCTCTATCTTTAAATTTAAATATAAGAAAAATATAACTATCCTTCACTCTGAGCTCTCATTTAATATTACTAAATTCATCTAAAACACATAGTTTTATTTATTCAATACTCTTCATTAATACTTGTTTCCCTCATTAAATGTTATTAGCTTCATCTAAAAAATACTTCTCTACCTCAAAATTATTATTGTTTTAACTTATAGACTAAAATACCCTTATTTAATTATATAATTTTATTTGTAATAAATATTATTTTAAGTTTTTAAGTCTTTTCATTAATCAAATAAAATATAATAAAAGAAATACATTATTACAAAATAACACAACTAAAAAATATAAATTAAATACACTAAAATAGTTTTGAGAAAAAAACAATAATAATTTTTAAGATGTGTTTTATTATAATATCCTTCATTAATTAATACTTATAGAAGTTTAGTCTCTCTCCAATAAAGAATAAAATGAACATCAGTTAGCCGTATTTTAGAGACCCTTTGAACTAATTAAATTTGTTTATATGTAATGACAAAATTATTTTATTTTTTTTATATTCAAGTACAAAGGTAAAAATTACTGACACTTAGAATGCAGATACATATATCTGATTTGCGCACTAGATAAGTAGATGGTGACCCTAAATCTTCAGGTAAGATTTGAAACTTCTCTCTGGAGAAGGAAATTTTGCATAGCTAGCGGTGAAATATTCCTTCCCAACGTTGAAGACTCAAGGGTAACAATAGTAATAATCTTTAATCATCATACAATTTTAGCGTAGTCAACTTATAAAACATTGGAAAAACAAAATCTTGCAAGAACCCTAACCTAGATCTTGAAACATACTAAGAACACCACTGGAGAACACACATGTAAGATTCTAATAAACCTTTTTTTTCTTTGTTAAAAGATAACATAGCAGATGTACACTATTTTACAACCTATTGATTATCATGCACAAGAGATCAACAACACGCTGCGAATAATCAGGAAAGGCATCACACACAAAAGAACAAAAGAAATAAACAATTCAAACACAATTTCTCCGATCAAATCACAGGTGTAACAAGACACTCAAAAGCATAGAAATCAAAGGGTCAATTTGTTATGCAAAATATATAGAATACAATTAACAAGAATGAAAGTTATTAAATTAAAAAAAAAACACTACATCTTTACCTTACTACGCCATTCTTTTTCCATAGAGCGAACCTAAAAATCAAAGGCTTCCACCAAAGAAACAATACCACAAGCATTGCTAAACCAGAAAAAGAACCATTGTGCCAGAGAAACTGCTATACATCAATATGCACAAGAAAACCGGAGGAGTTCCATATATAGGTTAAAAATAAACTACACTAGAAACAGTAAATAAAATTTAAAAAAATTAAAAAAATGAAGAAAAAAAATAGTCAAGGGTCAGAAGCAGAAATCACGGAAGAGAAACTGTGTTAAAGAAGTACCAGAAAGGGGGGAGGGGGGAGAGAAAGAGGAGAGTGTAGTGTAGTCAATGTCTTCATGAGAGTCAGAGAAGAGAAAGCGATTGAAGATCTCACAACCACAACCACACAAATCTGGCAAAGCACTGTTCCCTAGAAAAATTGAAACAAAATCATTTTTTGGTAGCAAGGGAAAACCAAATCTTTTGCCAAGGGAATTTTCTGCAACTCGTAATTATCCAGATAAAGAAAAACTAGAAGGAGGGGAGTGAATTTTTTTTTATTATTTATTATCCTTTTTGTTCTTTTGTGAAAATAATGAAAGAGGTTTATTTATCACTCACACACCGACATGAAGCACTGATCAGGTAGAAGAAAAATAATAATAAAGAGAAGAGAAACGTATAATGATGTATGATTTAAGGGAAAATAAAAAGAAAATAAAGATAAAAATTTCTTTTAGATAAAAAAAAATAAGAAAAAATCTTCCATTTTTCCTCTTTAATTTAAATTTTGAAAATTTTCTTTCACTACCATTTTCTCTTCTCGCAATTTCTTTTATCCAAAAGAGGGTGAAAATGTGGTGTGAATAATGAAGAGAGAACGAATAGGAGAGTGAGGTGAGTTTGCCGTTACTTGTTTTGAGTGTCTCAAATCTCAATGTGGCAGTCACTTCAGTCTACTGTTGTGCACTATTCTCTGTTTAGAGTGAGTGATACAACAATGCATATGAATGAACAATGTCTCCTTTTATTAACTCTTTACATTGAAAGTGATGAAGAAGATGGTGCGTATATATAGGGTTTGAGGTCACAGATGAGTCTAGCGGAGAAAATCATGGACCAGGGTACTTGTAATTGTATGCTTTACAAAAAGATGACTCACCTGCCATTAACAGGTTTCCATCTCGACCTTTAGGACTGAGCAAAATTTCACAAACCGATTCTGACCGAACAAACCGAAAAAAATCCTCATGAAACGGTTCGGGTAGCTCCGGGTGCGGTTAAGAAAATGGAAAGTTCGGGCTTGTGCGGTTTAAAACGGACGGATTCGGATTTTAATATAATAACCCACCGGTAACCGTATCCGACCGCTTCAGAAAGGTTAAAGGCCCATTTTTAATTTTATGCACTACTCTTGCTACTCGGTGCAAATTTGGCCCAAACCCAATACTCTCCTTTTATTTCTTTTTTACCCTCTGAAGGCTAAAGCCAAGCCAAACCGTCTAAATTGAAACCCTAGCACACCAATACCATGGCTGCGCCGCTTTGTACCACACGTTAAACCCTCAAGCGTTCGTCTTTCATTTTTCTTTGGCCTTCATCTACCTCAGTCCTTTGTCTGTGGCCTTTATCTTCCTCGGGCCTTCGTCTTCATCTGGCCATCGTCTTCCTCTAGCCTTCGTCTTTCTTGGTGCTTCATACGACAGAAATCTCGTGAAGTGGGTGGCGTATCTCCTCCGCGAAGCATCAAGGTCAAATTAAGGTATGTTAGGGTTTCCTTGTTGTGTAATTTCGTTGATGTTTTCTCTATTTTGGGTTTCGATCTGAGTTTTCTCACCCTATTTTTTGTAACACTTGGTTGACTCCTTCACCTCGTGACGTGGTCTTCTTCTTCCTTCCTCCCATTTAGACGTCTCCTCTGAACAACATCAAAGGTATGTTAAGGTTTTTCATTTGGGTTTTTTTTTCAAGTCATGGACCCATTCAGTTGTCATTATCATTGTTAGAAGGCTTGCATGTGGTTCTAATTCATTTTCGTGACAAGGTTCTGTGTTTTGCCTTTTTTGGTCCAAAAGATAGATGAAATATCATATTCAACATTGTGCATGTCAATGTTACAGATTCCTAGCACTGTAACATTTGCTTATTCTGAGATATTATATAGTTTTATGCATTCCTGCTGAACTGGTCAACTTTATTTTTGCCTTTACATCAACTGCGTTACTCATTTCTTTGGCACCGAGAACATTGTAATTGTCTATATCTATGAATGATGCATGTGGTGCCAGCTTGTTACTAAAGCAGTGGTGAATCACCTTTTTGCTGGTTGAATTTAAGTACTTGTTAAGGAAATCTATTTAAGTATCTTTTGTTCATAGTTATTCATTTTGGTTTACCATTATATGATTTTGTAACTAGTAGGTATATGAAACATGTGTCATGCTTAATCAATTAGCTTGAAGGTAATTTGCATGATCTATTTTTAACTTTAGTTTTACATGTTCAATTAGTTCTTAATCTGAAGTCTCTCAACTCTGAGATATAAACTCTTCTTGTGTGTGACACATTTTTTTTATCACTGATGACATATTTTTTTTTACTAATAACAAAAAGGAAAGAGGGGTCTTCTTCAAATTAGCTATTGATAGTGCATGATAGTGATCCTTAATTAGCAGCAAGTGAGTTAACCCCACAAAAAGCATTTTGTAATACTGTGTTCATGAAACAATAGCAACCATTGGCAAAAATAATGAAAATAATATGCAGAGTATCACTTTTTTTTAACATATTTCGTCATCTCCTTTGCAAAAATGTTGAAAAATATGAATTAAAATAATAAGGTAACATTTAAGTGATTATGATAAAAACATGAACTAAAAAGCCCTTTAAGATTTCTAAAACAATTTAAAGAAAGTGACAAAAAAGATTACAGAGCAGAACTTGAACCTCACATAAAATAAGGTCTGATCTATTTTTTTTTTCATCTGATGGGTACAATGCATAACTGAGACTCATTTTGCCTATAACGGTGCCACCTTGTTACTATAGCCTAAAGCATCTTAAAAAAATTTTAAGATATAATATTTAATGCCTTTTACTTGAAATGGCACAGCATTTTAAGAAAATTTGTTTCATACTTCACGGATATGTCTTTGACTTTTTAAGAAATGGCACAACATTTGTTTTTGTTATTGCTTTTTAAAGTTGCATTTCTTGGTTTCTTGCTATTGGTGTTTCTCTAGATCTGTTTGTGTATTCTGGTTTACCATTATAGTATAATGAAATTATGGAATATCACTTTTGTATACTAAAAAAATATTTATTAATAAATCATATGATTGGTTAGTACTTATTAGAAATTATTATTTATACAAAAACTTTAATTTTTATTTGGCCAAATTTATAATTTATATGATCATGGACACCCTTCACAACAAACCATTAGTAAATAGAGTTATTTTGTAGTCATATTTTGCTGTCATATCTAGATGGAAGAAAAACTACTTGCTCTAATAATGCTGATATCTTTTGACACCCTTTTTAATGGTACTCATTTTATTTTTATACTTTGTTTAAATCACCAAAATACTTCATGTAGTAATGAGTAAGTTTAATTGGGCTTTATAAAAGTTATTATTCAGTTAATTAAAGGTCTATAAAAATTCTATTTTTGTTAAATAAGCATATAATTTTTTTAACTTATATCTGCAGCATAAATATAATCAGAAACAATCACGAGAATGTGTTTACTTTTAATTTAACTTGAGAAGTCTTTTTACAATCCCATTGCCAGATGAGTCATTCCATTTTTTGTTTGCTAGGAGGAGCTTAATATGACAGATCCTACAGGGAAAGGCTTGAGTCGCTTGGCAGCTAGTGAAAATGATGGTATGTGATAATCTAATTTTTGTTCATTTTAATTTTTTTAGTTTAACATGTCTTCTTTTAAGTCTGTTCATTTTAAAAATCTGGCTTGAACATGTTTAGTTTTACATGCTTGTTTCTTTTAAAAATCTAAATTTAGCAAGTTAATTTTATTGTGCTAAATGATACTTTCACACCCTGTAGGTATGTTTGGATTTTGGAAAACTTGAAAAATTAAGTATTTGACTAAATTTTGTCATGAATTTGTTATTTATTTTGGGTTGTTTATTATTATTTTAATTCAATTCATCATAATTTGAAAATAAGTTTTTATGTGAAAATTTTAATCCCATTATAATTGGTAGGATTTGAGGAATTTTCACTTAGAAAGAATGTTTTATCATAATTATTTTTTATTGTGGTTTTGCTTTATTTTCAATGTCAAATTAGAAGGGTCTTTTAGAGATTTTCTAAAGTTTGTCATATTGACTCAAAATCTAGAACACTACTCTCTTAATACACTAAGATGTTGTGCTTAATTTGATATGACAATCATTTGCTTGTTTTCTTTGAGGTTTGATTCTAGACACTTCAAATTTCTTGACATTGTTACACAATACATGTTTTTCCTGTTGGTTATTTTCTGTATGAACTTATTTGTTTTAATTTGTTTAAGCATGTCAATAAAATATTTATGTATATATTTTAGTTTTGGGTTCTATGCTGTTTTCAGTTTATATCTTCTTCAGTTTATATTTGACTTGAGCATGTTAATTTTATTATGCTTGTTTTTTTAAAATTTTGAGTATGACATAAGACACCAATCATTAATAATATTTTAAAAGTCATAAGACATAAGACACTAATAATATAATATGCTTGTTCCTTTTAAAAGTCTGACTTGAACACATAAGACACCAATCATTAATAATATTTTGTAACATAAGACATAAGGCATTAATAAGTTTAAGGAATAATTTATAACATAAGACATGAATAATATTTTGTTTAGACATTAATAATTTATAACTTAAATTGTAACAATTTTGCAGCTAACTAATAATAACAATGAAGCTGCCAATCAGAGGGTTGAATCAGTTCCCACCAGCGCTGCACATGCTGCAGGTGTTGATGGTGATAGTCAACCTGAAAAACCCGATGAAGCTACTAATAAAAGAAAAAGATTACCAAATGCTAGTGGCACCAGGAAGAAATCTATAGTCTGGGGTCACTTTGTTAGATTACCGATTGTGGATGGAAAGGAGCCTGAAGCTAAGTGTAACTACTGTCCGAAGACATTTTATTGTGACACGAAGAAGCATGGTACCTCTAACATGCTTGCCCATGTTAAATCATGCTTGAAGAACCCTATGAACACAGCCTCTGATCTAAGTCAATCTGTTCTTACTTTAGGAACAGATAATAATCAATTAGGGTCGACATTAAATACGTTTGATAAGGATGCTTGCAGAAAAGCTATAGCAATATTTGTTATGTTAGATGAACATCCTTTTAGTGTTGTTGAAGGTGAGGGGTTTAAAAACTTGTGTAAGGTGTTATGTCCCCTTTTTAAGGTCCCGTCCAGATTTACAATTTCTAGGGATTGTTACCAATTATATGTCCGTATGAAAGTAGAGTTGAAGAACCTGTTTAAGTTTAACAATAGTAGGGTTGCCTTAACCACTGATTGTTGGACATCAGTCCAAAATCTCAATTACATGAGCCTAACGGCTCATTTTGTTGATAATGAGTGGGCATATCAAAAGAGGATTATTGGTTTTCCGGTAATTGAGGATCACAAGGGTGATACTATTGGAAAACAAGTAGAAGGATGTTTAAGGGAGTGGGGTCTAAGCTGTATTTCTACAATTACAGTGGACAATGCATCAGCCAATGATGTGGCTGTGGCATACCTGAAAAAAAGGTTAAAGAACATGTCTAGTTTGGTCTTAGATGGTGAGTTTATGCATATTAGATGTTGTGCTCACATTCTTAATCTTATAGTTCATGATGGATTAAAAGAGCTTAATAAGAGCATCTCAACCATTAGGCATGCTGTAAAGTATGTTAGATCATCCTCACATAGATTGAGAAAGTTTAAGGAGTGTGTTCGAGAAGTTGGAATTGATAGCAGTAAATTAGTGTGTCTAGATGTCTCTACAAGGTGGAATTCAACTTACCTCATGTTGGATTTTGCTGAGAAGTTTGAACAAGCTTTTGAGAGACTTAAATTTCATGACCCTGGTTATTTAGAGACTCTTGGATCAGATGGTATACCTACTTGCATAGATTGGGCAGATTCTCGCGTGTTTGTGAATTTTCTTAAAATTTTTTATGATGCCACCATGATTTTCTCAACCTCAAACACAGTTAGCATCAATAACGGGTTTCATCAGTTAGTACTTATCCATTGTGAAATCACTGAAGCGATACATAATATAGATTGTTCTTTAAGCAGAATGGGTGCTGACATAAAAAAGAAATATGATAAGTACTGGGGTAATCTACAGCAAATTAACCACTTGTTGTATTTTGGGGTCATTTTGGACCCAAGATACAAGCTACAGTTTGTTTCATGGGCTTTTAGAAGAATGCATCAAGGTGATATGGTGTCTCCATCTGAACTTGCACATAGTGTGAAAGACAGCTTGTTTAGGATGTTTATGTGTTATTTTGATCAAAATCGACCTGCACCTCAGTTTGCACATGGTTCTCAAGGATCTGTTTCAGTAAGTAGTAGTGATAACATGGCTGAATTGGAAGGCAAGGATAAATTAAATAATTCTTTTCAAGATTATTTAAATTCTCAAAGCATGCTTGACCAAAAAAATGAACTAGAAACATACCTTGATGAACCCTGTGTGAAAGGTGATTATAATTTTGATATTTTAATTTGGTGGAAACAAAATGCATCAAGGTTTCCAATTCTGTCCTGTATGGTCAGAGATGTATTATCCTCACCAATATCAACTGTAGCTTCTGAGTCTGTTTTCAGTACCGGAGGTAGGGTGTTAGACATATATAGGAGCTCATTAAGCCCTGAGATGGCTGGAGCCCTTATATGTGGGCAGAACTGGTTAAGGCCAAGTCTGAACCCATTTTTAGAGCTAAATGTGAGTGAAGAGCTTCAAGCTACTGGAAATATAGTTCAAGGTCATTTTCTATCCATCATTTTTTTAAGTTATTCATTATTCACTTGATTCAAAGTTATTTTTAATTTATTATATGATTACCTTGACATTTATTTAATTTATGTTTAGAAATTGAGGATGAAAACAGAACAACAAATAGGCCTAGATTAGGATCTGCAGCAGCAGGCAGTGTTGCATCTCATTAATCTTAACAGGTATAATAATATTGTACTAATAATATTTATAATGATATATTTGCATTGGTGTTTTAGATGTTGTTTCAGCTTCAACAAGTGATTTATAAATATTGTTTTGTTGTAGCAATATTTTTGGATGCTATTTTTTGGGAAAGCACTCTGCAGCAGCAGGATTAAGATCTGCAGTCTTAACAGGTATAATAATACTAATAATATTTATAATGATATATTTGCATTGGTGTTTTAGATGTTGTTTCAGCTTCAACAAGTGATTTATAAATATTGTTTTGTTGTAGCAATATTTTTGGATGCTATTTTTTGGGAAAGCACTCTGCCACAGCAGGATTAAGATCTGCAGTCTTAACAGGTATAATAATACTAATAATATTTATAATGATATATTTGCATTGGTGTTTTATATGTTGTTTCAGCTTCAACAAGTGATTTATAATTATTGTTTTGTTGCAGAAATACTTTTGAATGTTATTTTTTGGGAAAACACTGCAGCAACAAGATTAAGATCTACAGCAGCAGGACAACAAAGACCTGCATTAGGATATGCAGTAAGAGGTTGCAGGAGGTTGTGTTGCATCTTATCAAATCTTAATAGGTATAATAATATTCTACTAATAATATTTATAATGATATATTTGCATTGGTGTTTTAAATGTTTTAGCTTCAACAAGTGATGTTAAATATTGTTTTGCTGTAGCAATATTTTTGGATGATATTTTTTGGGAAAAGACTGAATTAGAATATGTAGCAGTAGTTTGTGGTGCATCTCATCAATCTTAAAAGGTATAAAATTATGTAATACTATAGTGTTTTATTGTTTTGGAACCTGTTAAAGTTTCAACAGCTTATTTATATTTGTATTTTTGCTGTAGCAACTGTGTGGTTGATATTTTTTTGGAGAAGGCCATTATTTTATTAAATGAAATATTAGTTGTGCTGAATCAATTAACAAGTATTAATATTATCAACTTTTATTGTTTATTGAAAATTTTATGTATGCTATGCTACAATGATAATTAATTGACTCTGTTTAGTGTTTATCTTAATCAGGTCCTTCTTTGAGTGATTTTGAAGACATAAGGTCTTACTGAAGTAGTATTTAGGTATAATGCATTTGCATTTTATTTAATAATTGTAGTGTAATATATAATTTTGATTAAATTGTAAATAAGGTCAACACTAACTGTTTCTTATTTTTTTTGCAGATAGGTTCATGTTATGATGCAAAGGAATTAAAAATTTTAAAATTTCTGAATGTTGTAATTTGATTGTTTGGCCTTGGTATATACGGTTTTAATTTTGTTTTGGATTTATTTTATGCACATATTATGCATATTTTGGATTAACTATTTATATTGTGCTAAAAACTATATAAACTATTTCATTATTTTAAACTTTAATTTTTGGATATTTGTGCTTATACAAGTTAGTATTGTTTAGTATTGTTTGTTTGTGTGTATATTTTTTTATGTTATATTTTTTGCTGTGTTTTGGATAATGAATGTCACTGTTAGTGTGTTTGGTAATTGATTTGAAGATTTTTTACTTTAGATTTTTTCAAATTATGAAATCAGATAAAAGAAAACTGACTTGAGCTTGAAATGGCCTAACAGAGACCCTTCCAATGATATTTTAAAATAAAATAATATGAAAAAATATATAGGCTTGAAATTTTATAGTTCAGATTTTTTAAAACTATGATGTATAATAAAAGAAAATAAATAGGCCTTGAATTTAAATTGGGCTAATATAAAAAGCCCAAATGGACTAAATGGAATCAGAAAGGTTAAAGATAATTAAAAAATCTGAATAAAAATATTGGGCTGAATACCTGGTTTATTAAAAGCCCAATCCGATAACCCGCCCTTGAAACCCGCGACCCGTATTATCCGTAACCCGTTAAATCCGAAAGCCCACCCGGTCGAAAATGGGTCTGTTTTTTGAATTTCGGACTTTTGTCGGATTGGGCCATTTTAGACCCGAATCCGACCCGCCCGTCCGATGCTCAGTCCTATCGACCTTTTAACACATGTTCAACTTCCTTTCTTTTTCTGTTTTTGAAGCAATAAGGATATTTTGAGAAAGAAAGAAATTATTTTAATTTATCATTTTTCTAGAGTTTTTTCCTAATAGCGGAGGTTTTTTGGCCCATTTGGCGTGTTTATTAAAAAAATTTAGAGGTTTGGGGTGGAAATAAAATAATTTAGTTGTCTGGGGTAAAAGAGGTCTAATCACATTTTAAAAACGCAAGACAGCAGAGCGTTTTATAAAACGTATTTTCAAATAGCGTTTTTAGAAGCACAAAACGCAGGTCCAGAAAACGTTTTCGGTACATGCAGGACAAGTGGCACGCATGAAAGGAGACAGGAGGTGGGAGCAGAGGTCAAAACGCTAGTCCTAGTTGCGTTTTCCAGACCTCGAACAACGTGTAAAAACGCATTTCCGCAGTACGTTTTTCAGGGGAAAAACGCAACCCCGTGTAGCGTTTTCCATCATGTTTTCGTGCATAGCTTTCCTGATTCATCACACTCAATGGGTAGCTTATATTGCATTTAGACACGTTGCTTAAATCAATGAACATGTATTTACTCTGGACGTTACTAACACAAAATTGTGATTGATTGCAAACATCATGAACATTAATTGATTAGAATACATTTACTCTATTATCTCTTTTAATATCAAATGCAAGATTCACTCCGCACATAGCTTAATTTCCCTTTAAAAAAAATGATTTTCTTTTCCTCTTTCCTTTTTACAACTTGAAGATACTCGATTTTTTTTATCTTGTCTTGAAAACAATAAAAGCACTGGTTGGAATACTGTCCTCCTATAGTCCTATGTTCTTTCTCTTTAGCTTCAAGAGGGTGCCTGTGCTTTAATATAATAAAAACTCCTAACCAGTAACCTATGTTTTCTAGTTAAAGAATAAACAATAATATAAACATTTCAAAAACTGCATTATAGGCAAGCCAGGATCCCACCACGTGCCAAGACAACATGGAAAACGCTACACGGGGTTGCGTTTTTCCCCTGAAAAACATACTACAGAAATACGTTTTTACACGCTGTCCGAGGTCTGGAAAACGTAACTAGGACCAGCGTTTTGACCTCTGCTCCCACCCCCTGTCTCCTTTCATGCGTGCCACTTGTCCTGCATGTACCGAAAACGTTTTCTGGACCTGCGTTTTGTGCCTCTAAAAACGCTATTTAAAAATACGTTTTATAAAACGCTCTGCTGTCTTACGTTTTTAAAATGTGATTAGACCTCTTTTATCCCAGACAACTAAATTATTTTATTTCCACCCCAAACCTCTAAATTTTTTTAATAAACACACCAAATGGGCCAAAAAACCCAATAGCGGATGGAATCGGATTCAGAATCCTCAACCGTAAAAATCATAAAATAAAATATTATAATTTTTAATAAATAAAAAATTATAATTTTTAATAAGGTTTGACTAGGTTTGTGATTTCTATTACAATCATGCAAATTACCACTTTTACACACATTATTTAATATTATACTTTTTAAAATCAATTTTATTTAGAGTTAATTTAATAATTTTTAATCAAAAAATATTTAAAGTCAATTTTATTTAAAATTAATTAAGTAAAATTATAGAACTTGTAACATTTATAATATTGTAATTTTATATAATTATTATTTTTATTTATTTGTGACTATAATTTGTTACAGAGTTATGTTGATTCAATATGGTTGTGTTAATTAATAATTTTAGACAAAATTAATTAAAATATAATTTTATTTTTAGAAAAAATAAAAATCATATTAGCCAAATCAAACTAATCCTTATAATAATTTATTTTGGTTCAGCTCATTTTTTATATTTTTTTAACAAAACCATAAATATTTTTTGATCCAGTATCAATATCGGTCCACAAGTCAAGGAATAATAAACATGCTAAAGGTAAAAATAAAAGGCACGGATCCAACAAATCGAAACTACCTAATCGGTTTTCAGTATGATCTATATGATTAAGATGAATTGTATAGATACTGGCCAAAAGCCTACAAGCAGGTCAGAGCCTCTAAACATAGGCTGCAACTTGACTGTATAAGTTTGCTGCAACTCTCAGGCTAATGAAATCATCAAACTACAAAAGCAAGGAAGTTCACTTACTTCAGACCTAAACAAGTTTGTCAATGACACTGAGAATCTGAAAAAACTTTTGAAAAAAATTTCATGGTGACCATAGCAGACCAGGTCTGGGCTATGTAGAGAAATATGATTTCAAGCAATCTTTATCTCCCTCATTTGTTTCAAAGAAACAAAAGCATGTCAAATGTAATTACTGCAAAAAGCATGGTCATATAATAAATGATTGTAGAGAAAGAAAGAAATGAAATGAAAGAATTACTAACCATATAGGACCCAAGAAAATATGGGTACCAAATTCATTGATCATTCCAATTGCAGATGTGCTTAAAGACAAAGACAAAGCCTTTGCACTAGTATCTAAACAGGGGATGCTTGTGTCACATGGTAGGAAGAAGGTCTATGTTCCTAGCTGGAGCAATTTAAAGGTGGAACAGTCACCTTTGGAGGAAACTAGATCGGCAGAATCATAGGGTCTAGTAGAGTGAGTAAAATTCCTTCACTTGTCATTGAAAATGTCTTTTTAGTTGAAAGTCTGAGACATAACGTACTAAGCATTAGTCAATTTTGTGACAATGAGTACACGGTCTCCTTTGATAAAGAAAAATATACTATTATCAACCATAATGGATCTACACTTTTCACTGCAAACAAACATCACAACCTGTACAAAGTTGACTTGAATGAACTAAATCATCAAAATGTAACATATTTGTTTTCAAACTCTGAAGAGAGATGGATCTGACACCAAAAGCTTAGGCATGTGAGTTTAAAGCATATTTCAAAACTTCACAGAAAAGGCCTTGTTAAGGGACTGTCAAAAATTTCCTTCAATAGTTCCCTGTCTTGTGAAGCATGCTAAAAAGGGAAACAACATAAAACCTCTTTTGAAAACAAAAATGTTGTTTCCACTGCCAGGCCTTTGAAACTGTTATATTTAGATTTGTTTGGTCCATCTCAGGTACAGAGTCTGGCAGGGAAGAAGTATGAGTTTATTATTATTGATGATTACATAAAAATGACATGGGTATACTTCCTAACACACAAGGATGAGTCTGTAAAAGTATTTAAGATTTTCTGTAAGAAAATCCAGAATGAGAAAGGATTATGTTTGTGTGTAATAAGAAGTGATCATGGCAGAGAATTTGAAAATGAAATTTTTGAAAAATTCTGTAATGAGTTTGACATAACACACAATTTTTCTTCTCCAAAAACACCTTAATAGAATGGTGTTGTGGAAAGGAAAAACAGGTCTCTACAAGAAATGACTAGAACAATGCTTTGTGAAAGAAATCTTCCAAAATATCGTTGGGTAAATGCTGTGAGCACTTCTTGTTATATTCAAAACAGAATCCTTATCAGACCAATACTGAATAAGACTCCTTATGAATTGTGGAAGGGAATGACACTACAACAAAAATTACAAAAGGACGCGCTAGTTTTGTCTGTGGTTGGACGGAACAGCAGACATTGATGTAAAATTATGACTATTGTCTGCGGTTGCACTGTGAAACGCAGAAAATAACTTTTGTCTGTGGTTCTGCATTACAACCGCTGACAATAGTGTTACGAAAATAACTTTTGTCTGCAGTTCCGCACCACAACCGCTGATAATAGTGTTGTGAAAATAACTTTTGTCTACGATTCCACACCACAACCGCTGACAATAATGAAATTAGAATGCTCTACGCGCGGGATTTGCTTTTCATGAATGTGTCAATTTAAAAGTTATTTTCGCGGTTGCACTATGACACTTCTTGTTGCTTCTAGAAAGTAATTTTTAGGGTTTAGGGTGTTCTACATCCATTTTATGGTCTATCTTCCTTCTCTCTTTTCTTCAAGGTAAGTTTTTTTATTTTTTAGGTATCTCTTTCTATTTTGGCATGTAATCTTTCTCCTCTGCGTTTTATGTGTTGCTGCTGTTGGTGGTCCATAGAAAGCTATATTTTGGAGTGTACTCCTCTCTTTTCTTCAAGCTATATTTTGGAGTGTACTCCTCTCTTTTCTTCAAGGTGAGTTTTTTTATTTTTTGGGTATCTCTTTATTTTGGCATGTAAAGTTTCCCTCTGTTACAAAATGCTGAAAGTTGCTTTTATTGTAAATGTATGTCCCTTATCATTTTATTGTAAATGTATCAACTTTCATGTCCACTAATTAAAAACAAAGCACATGAAGGTATATGTTTTCCTCTGTTCGCTCCTGTTTAGGCTTAATGTAGTTTGGCAAATGGTTTTCTAATAATAATAATAATAATAATAATAATAATAATAATAATAATAATAATAACAACAACAACAATATAGGTACATGAAACTAAACACATTTTAAAAAATGTTAGTTGGTGTTTTAATTTTTTAGCTATTAATACTGTTATATCTATAGTTCTTAAACTATTAGTGTAAAAATTAGTTTATTATAATATTTAATATAAGTTTAGTAAATTAAAAAAATAGAATTAAAAAAGCAAATATTGACTATTGTCTGCACTACAACCATAGACATTGTGTGACTATTGTCTACGGTTCCGCACTACAACCGCAGACATTGTGTGACTATTGTCTGCGGTTCCGCACCATAACCGCTGACAATACATAGCCAATGTCAGCAGTTTGAGCGCTGATATTGTTTTTAGTGCTATTATCAGTGCCATTATTTTCTACGCTTGTACCGCTGACAACAGTCATAACGGAACCGCTGACAAAGACCTTTTTGTAGTAGTATCGATCCAACATTTCATATTTTCACCCTTTTAGTTATACCTATTATATTCTTAACAAAAAGGATCATCTTGGAAAATTTGATTCTAAATGTGACAAAGGGATATTCATAGGGTACTCAACCACATGAAAATCTTAGAGTTTTTAATACAAGAACTCAGACCATTGAGGAATCAATGCATGTAAGATTTGATGATCTTGAAAAGACTGATAGGAGACTCACAGATCTAAACCTTGATGACGCTGTACGATAGCAAGAAGCTGAACAGGATCAGCAAAGATCAAACCTGCACAACCTGAACCAACTAAAGATGGAAACAAAGAATCTAAACAACATCAAATAGTGTCAGAACCAAGGAAGCCAAGAAACTAGAAGTTCAAGGCTTATCACCCTTTAGACCTCATAATTGGAAATCAAGCTGCTGGAGTCAGGACCAGATCTAAACTTCTCAACCAATCCATAATTGCTTTGGTTTCAGAACTAAAACCAAACTCTGTTGTAGAAGCACTAGAGGATACTAACTGGGTCATTGTCATGCAAGAGGAACTGAACCAATTTGAGAAAAGTAAGGCCTGGAGTCTTGTCCCAAGAACTAAAAACAAAAACTATCATTGGAACCAAGTGGACCTACAGAAACAAGCTTGATGAAGATGGAAAATTTATTAGAAATAAAGCTAGACTTATAGCTCAAGGCTATAATCAGCAATAAGGTATAGATTTCATTGAAACTTTTACTCCTGTAGCCAGACTTAAGGCTATAAGAATACTTCTTGCATTTGCTGCTTTTAAAGGAATTACATTAAATCATATGGATGTTAAGAGTTCTTTTCTGAATGGGTTTATTGAAGAAGAAGTTTATGCAAAACAACCCACTAGTTTTAAAGATGAATCTTTTCCAAATCATGTTTTCAAACTTAGTAAAACACTGTATGGTCTGGAATAAGCTCCTTTATCTTTGTATGAAAAACATAATACCTTTTTGCTTTCAAAAGACTTTACTAGAGGAAAAGTGGATACAACTCTATTTAGAAAAATCTCTCATAAGAACTTTATAATTATGAAAAATTTATGTGGATGATATTGTTTTTGGTGCTGCTGATGTAAGTCTATGCAAAAAATTTTCTGAAATAATGCAAGTTGAGTTTGAAATAAGTATGATGGGAGAACTCAAATTCTTCCTAAGTTTGTAGATTAAATAAAATAATGATGGTATTTTATCCATCAACAAAAGTACACTAAGGAGTTGCTCAAAAAGTCTAAAATGGCTTATTCTAAGCCCATGAACACTCCTATGCATTCTGTTGGTTTGGAGATTAGACTTAGAAGGGAGGGGGTTGAATAAGTTTGTTCGCTTTTTCAAACCAAAAATGATATATAATCATTTTAAGCTTTTTTGCACAGCTGAATAAACTTTTGCAATTTAGAGAAAATAGACGTAAAAGCGTCAGACTTTTGTAGAGATAAGGAAAGAAACATCACACATGAGATTTATATTGGTCTACTTCCAACACAAAAGCTACATCTAGCACCTTCAAACTTGAAGGGTTTTTCCATTATGTAAAATTGTCTTTTTTATATAATATGCACAGACCGTGCCTCTGAGTATTATTGAATCTAGCCACTCCTGGCTTAAGCACATCACGTGCCTTTGAGTATTCTTGACACCATCCACTCTTGGCTCAAACTGAGTATTCTTTTGCAGCACCCACTTCTGGGGAAGATCCAAGTATTATTTCAAAAGCCACTTGTGACTTAAACCCAAGTATTCTTTCCAAAGCCTCTTCAGGCCAACAGTGTTTCCGAATAGGTCTACCAGACGTATACTTACAAAGAATTGAAAGAATTTGACAGCAAGATTAATAAGCCTTTTAACTTAGCTGAGCCAAGTGATGAGTCTGGTCAACAGACTTATACAAATAAAGAGAGACTTATTTTTATATAACACTTAGTATAGGTAGATGATGAAGTAAAAGAGAAAATCGTACTAAGTTTGAAAGCTTAAGCAAAGAGAATGATCTCTCAAAGGAGAAGGATAGATTTCATGTTCTTGACTTAGGTACTATGGCTTCTAAAAAATATGAGATTGATTATGCATATAGTGAGCTTTCTTTTTCTCTAATGGCATTTTCTGATTTCTTATTTTGTTGACATATGCTATTTTCTTTTCTTTTTCTTTTCTCTCTATCTTTCTACTGACAAACTCTCTCGACTCTTATTTCTTCTATCTTATGATCATGTCTGATTTTTATGAAGAGAAGAGTTGTAATTTATATGATTTTTCTTCTAGATGAGCGACTGAGAGAGAGACCCTTTGGATGACCGTTGAAGAATGATACATCTAATACAAAGAGATTTTCCTTAACGGATATGTGCTTTTTAGGTCAGAGAGAGTTGTTCGGTGCATTGAGTATACAACAAAGAGCCTTCGAGATCTATGCAGAAAGAGGCGGAGAGGGACAGTATAAGTTTCACTAACATGGGAAGTTCTCATTTGAGAGAAGGATCTTGATCTGTCTTGCTTTATCATTTTCTTTCTTTTAGAGGAAAATCACCTACATGCTTTAATTGAGTTAGCTAACTTGTGAGTCATCAGATAAGGACCAGACTTGTCTCGTTCAGGGAGGACTTTTGAAAATAATTAAGGGTCTAGTGATCCATAAAGTATTGATGATGAGACTCAAAGTGAAGAGTAATCAGATTCTTGCTGGAGAGAATGCAAGATGTCTTGGAGTAGCTTTAGGCTTAATGAAGCCTGAGGATAGAGTTTGGTTGATGAAGAGTTTTGCCTTGAGGAGAGGACTCTTACACACATTTGATGCATGTAACATGGCTTAACAGGTCTAGCTTTGGTATGAATCTAGATGAGCTTTTTCCTTTGAAGAACGTTCCCAGATCTTGTTTCTTTCTTTGATACGTCCTTTTCATTGTTTCGTCTTACCACACTTGTGTTATGCAAGGACTCCCCCTTTGTCTTATAACCTATGTTTTGTTTCCTGAAATGCTTGGATAGACTATTAGATGTTAACAGAGCATGACTTCATTAAATTAGAATACTTAATGTTGGTTATCAATAAATCTAAGATTTCTTCAGAAGTCTTCTTGACTCTAACATTCTCTCCCTATTTGTTGATAGTAAACATTTAGTCTTTTAATTTAAGTGGAGTCTTGTAAGTTTAATATGGCTCCTTAACCAAATACGAGTTATAGTTTGAGAAATACTCACAATGATTGCAATACACTATTTTGTTTCAGATTATTCCTGACTAATATATTTAGAGAGGATTCTTTCACACACAAGGAGTTAGAATAGTAGAGAGAATTAATAATCATAAGACACAGTTAATAATTATAAGACATAGTAAAGCAATTTGATAATTATATTAGAAAAAAAAGGAAATTAACAATGTTCAACTAGCTTAATTTCAAGGAAATCTAAAAGACGTAATCATCAGCTTCTTAGCTTCTTCTCCCCTTTTTGATATCAACGAAATAGGGTATGAAGGGTGAAGTGAATAAGAAGTTTTTGGCTAGAGGGAAAAGGTAAAGAAATTGGTGTTTTCATGTGTGTAAGATATCAATCAAACCCCAAGGAATCACACCTGTCTGTAGTGAAGAGGATTTTGAGATATCTTGTTGGAACCACTAACCTTGGCTTGTTCTATAAAAGAATAGACTCTTTCTTTCTATCGGGATAATGTGATGTAGATTTTACAGGAGATAGAGTAGATAGAAAAAACATAAGTGGTGGATGTCACTTTCTTGGCAAAAGTTTGATATCATGGGAAAGCAAAAAGCAGAATTTAATTGCATTTTCAACAACAGAAGCTGAGTATATGTCTACAGCAGGCTATTGCTCTTAACTTTTTTGGATAAAATATCAACTTGAAGATTATTCAATCAAAGAAGAAGAGATCCCTGAGTTTTGTGACAACAAAGTGTAATCAATCTCTCAAAGATTCCAATTTAGCATTCCGAGGTAAAACACATAGAGGTAAAGTATCACTTCATGAGAGACTATGTACAGAAAGGGATTTTAGACATAAAATTTATAGACACAAACCATCAATGGGAAAACATCTTCACAAAGGCTTTAGCTGAGGCCAGGTCTTCTTTCATTAAGTATAATTTAAACTTAAGAAATATTACTTGAATATGTTTATTCTAAATGTTGAATTGCCTAAAAAGTTTGAATGCATGATAGCTCTGGGTCTGTTGTTTGCTTTAGTTGGTTAATAAGTCTGAACCTATAATTATATGCTTATACTTTTATTGAGAGGAAAAGGTTAAATCTTTTAGGATTCGTGTTAATTGACATGACAACAGTTAATACCCTTTTGTGTAATTGCCACCTGAGATCTGTTTTCTCTCTCCTCACTAATGGATAGTTGTTGGCTTTTAAATATGTGACTTTTCATTTTCTTTCCCACCTTGCAAAAACCCTTCGAGTCTTTCTTCTTTCAAATGCAACTCTGCTCTAAAAACCTTTCATTTTCTAAAACCTTAAACCTTTTTTCTTCCTCTTTAAGCATCTGTCATGGCATCCAAACTCTCTGTTGGAGATATTATAGAGTCTTCATACTTCCACCCGAGCAACATAAATTGGATGGAAGAGACATTACTGTAGAAATAGATGGAATTGGATGAACTAACTTCTATGTTGAAAGGGAGCCTTACTCTCCCTCCCTGGTTTTGGACTTCTAGAAGAGTATCACAGTGGACAAGTCCAAGTTCATCATATTGGGGAAGCTAAAGAGGAAGAACATTGAAATCTTTGAGGATGTCATCGCTACTGTCACTAGATGTCTGTCTGTTGGTAATGTATTTGTTGATGATTTTGAGTATGAAGTGGTCTCTAGTCTGGAAATCAATAAGTTGCTATATGGAACTACTCACCTAGCAAAGTCTGTCTTTAGGAACCTCCTTCCTAAGGTCAAAATGCTTCACCTGGTTATGAGGCAAGTATTTTTCCCTAGGAAGAGTGCCAAAGATACTGTTACCAAGCTGAACAGGTTTTACATGTACCACATGCTTATGAAGGAGAAAGTCAATCTGTCTAATGTCATCATGACATACCTTATTTCATTAGAAGGGAAGAAGTAGAATAAAATTCCCTACCCAACAATGTTGATGAAAGTGTTTGCACTAGAGAATATATAGAGCCAGACTATAAGTAATCTGATACAATCTTTATCCTTAGTAAGAAAGCTTCCAATCTTTTCACCCCTGATTGATCAGACCTTGGAAAGGTTCCTCCTCACACTAGTTCAGAAGAAAAGGTTTACCCCTACAAACATCAAGAAGAGAAAAGCTTAGCCTGAAGTAGTTAAGTCAGTCCCCAAGAGGAAAAGTGGCAAAGTTAAGTTGCCTGTCAAGAAGTCTAGAAAGTGTATCTTGGATAATTCTGATGAATTTGAGAGCTCATATTCATCTCTGGATGTAAAGCTAAAGTCTATTGCTCCTCCCTCATCTCCTATTAAGAAGTCTATGCCTGAAGGCTTAAAAGATGCTGAAAAATCACCAGACTCTAATGATGGAATTTGTCTTAGTCAGTTAAGGCTCAAGGTTATGGCATAATAGAAGCAAGCTTCTTAAGTTCAGCAGCAACCTTAGCAACAACAACAACCTCAACAACAACAACAACAACCTTAATAGCAGCAACAACCTCAGCAGCAGCAGTAGATCCCATCCTCCCTCACTGCTGAAGTATGTAAGCAATTTATAAAGGTTTTTACTGCAATACATCCTTTTATGTCTCTTCATGGATGGATTGGTACTAGGTGGCAAGCCAAGTACTAGGAACTCAGGTCTGCCTACTTGAATGCTATGAGAGTAAATAAGGAAGAGTTAATAAAGTATGGTGGTTACCCTAATTTTTCCCAGTATATCAAATTCATTGGTGGTTACCTTAAAAGTTTTCTAGAGTATGATGTTCTGAAGTGGAACCATATAGACTAGATCAACAAATTCTATGAGGTTGTTAGTGAGTTTCAAAGTGATCAAACCAACTTTAGGGCCATGGTTGTAGGAAGAGAAAAAGGACTGACTCTAAGTCTGAGTCTAGTGTGAAGAGAATAAAGTCTAATTCTGTGAACAACCCATCCCAACCTAGGTTTACCTTATCAACTCAACCAGACCAAATCTCTTAACCAAAACAGACCTTCTAGCCAGACCAGACTGACCAAATCTCACCTGAACTTAGACTTCTACTTGTGCTTGTTCCATAACTACCATCTTCTCCCAAACCACCTAAACGTTACCCTCTTCATCTCATTACCCCTGAGTTCCTCTTTTCAGAAACTTCAAACCCACCTTTGATGAAAAAGACTTAGGCTATTACCACTCTTCTAACCTAGTCATTGTCAAAGCCCCTAGCTTTGACAAAAAAAGAGTCCATATCCTTCCTTTTGTTCCTAGCTATGTTCCTCCAATGACCTTTGAAAAACTCATGAACCTCCTGCACCTTTTCTATGAAACAGGCATTGCGTTGTACTTTGCTCTAAAGGCTGAAAAGATGTGTTCTTAAGGATATGAGACAACAGTTGTAGCATCATAAGTTTCAGAGTGATGACCCATGGCAAGAAGATTTTGATTGCTCGATACCAAACAGTTTACAACCTCCAGCTGTAAGGTATCAGTTAGGCAGGATGAAGCAACCCATGCTCCCTAAGTATAAGCCTCATTACAAGGGTCCTTTTAGACCTTGTGAGCTTCCTAAGGACTTTTTAAAGAGTAATTTGACTACTCCCAAACCAATAGAAGAGCATGCTAATGCCCTTTGGTGCCATTATCTGTGGATGATTAGAGAAGAAAGCTCTTATTCTGAACCATCAATTCCTGACCAACCTTTCTTTCTTTATCGCCCTTCTATTATTTACTTTCATTCCTCTGATATCTTTATCTTTTAGACTTATTTCTTTATTCTTGTTTCTACAATTGTCTCCCTTCTTATTGTATCCACTCCAACTTATGGTTTAACACTTTGATCCTTTGTGATGTCCTTCCTCTTTGTTGATAACAAAAAGGGGAGAAAAAAAAGTCTTTTATATGCGTATAATATTAGGGAGTTTGTTTTGTAGATTGTACTGACCCTTTACCATTTTATCAATGAAGCTTTTGAATGCTCTAATATATGATATTTGCTTTAAGCTTGCATGATCTAATCTCATATTAAATTGCTCTGAGTCTGAATCTTAATTTTTCTCATCTGATATGGTCTATCTAATGCTCTGATAAGAAAATAAAAATTTACATGAACTAATATCAGAAATTAAAGATTCTTTAAAGGTTTGATCTTCTTGAAAATCTTAAGTTTATTTAAGCTCTGTTACACATCTGTGAATATGCTCTGATATTATTTACACATAACTTCTTGTATGAATGTTCGGATATGAAAAGTAATCAAGTGTTTTGATAATATACAAGTTTGAACCATCCTCCATTCTACTCAAATTATCCTAGACTTCATTTATAAAAAAGACTTGATGTTTGCTATTAACAAATAAGGGGAGATTGTTGAGAACAAGTCTAGTTAGAAAAAGAACTTACTAGTCCAGACCTCAGACTACGTCATTATAACTAGACCCCAGGAGTTGTTGATAACACACATCAATGTATTTAAATTAAATAAAGTCTACTTATGTGTGATCTAACTTGTCTATCTAAGTGTTTTAGGAATTATATAATAAGTGCACAGGTTACAAGTAAAATGGGGAGTTCATAAAATTAAAATTCTGATCCATCAAAAGATAAAGTTTGGACTTTAACCAAAAAGTTTGGATCAAGAACTCTCGGTCATATAAATCAACATAATAAGACCTCAGACTTTTTAAGCATCAAAAACTTGCCACGTGAACGTAACTCCAAGTATAAATCACTATGTTCTAAAAACCTTTTTGATGATGCATTGGAAGTCAAGCCCTTATTAAGAAGAATGTGCTTATCTTCAACAAGGATAAGAGACAAATTAGCAGAGTAGTCAAAGTGGTTTTTTGAAAGCATCAATGTAACAACTCTGCATACTTCAAAAAAGTTGAACCAAGTCAGCTTATATGTCAGATTAAATCAAAAGAATTACAACATTGATCTCAGCATGCTTGCTAGAAGAAAGAAAGCCAACAATTAGCTTTTCTCACTAAAGATATCAAGGAATAGCTTATTCATGCAAGTATTAAAGGTCCTTGCTACCAGACTCTTTCACATCTCTTTAGAACACCAAAAGTCTGGTACCCGCGTTCAAAGAAAAACTCCTTCAAAGGGTTTCCAACATTCATATCTCCTTTCCAGATCATCAACGGTCATCTTAAATGACCTATATATATGCTTGTAGAGATTCATCTTTTAGCAAGAGAATCCTATCAAGAATACTCAATCTTTATGATCAAATTTCTCTAATCTCTTCTTATCTTTTAAGAGAATGACCTTCTTTGTTGTTTTGCCTCTAGCAGACCTTGGTATCTTGTCTTTCTTAACTTAGTGCATTCATTCTTTATTGTATACCCTTCATACACTAAGTTCTGTGAGAATCCTTATACACCTTTTTACAATCAGTCATTGTGTAAAAGTATAGTGAGTTACCAGCCTTTAGTTTCATTGGGAAACAGTTTTAGCCTGAAGAGGCTTTTGAAAAAACAAACTTGGGTAGTTAAGCCGGGAGTGGCTTGTTGAAAAAATACTTAGGTTTAAGCTAGGAGTGGCTAGAGTTAAGAATACTTGTGGCCTAAGTCTGGTGTTGTTATTATAAAGGAGTTTTCATAATAGTGAAAATCCTTCAAGTTAGAAGGGACTGGACGTAACTTTTGTTTTTGAAGTGAACTAGTATAAATTCTTGATGTTCTCTTTTCTCATTTCTTTGCTTCTTTCAAGTCTATTTTACAAGTATAATTACCTACGCATTAAAGGTTTAAATTTCTACAAGAAGAGTCTAAGACTTATTTAACCCCTTTCTAAGTTTGACGCTGAACCATCAACACCAAAGCAGAATTTCTCTCGAGCAAGGAAAGCAAGCGCTAACCATTTAGCCATCATCCTCTATTTATAGTGGCTTCAGGGGCAAAATGTCAGAAAGTGAACAAACACGGCCCAAACAGATACAAGGGACGCAATGGAAGACGAACCGATGCGGCCCATAACATTTGAAAAGACATGTCGTTTAGTCATAAAACGATGCAAGCGCTTCAACATCCTAGGAGATCAAACGTCACGCCTATAAGGGGATGCCACATGTCATTACTTTTACATTAAAAATCATTTTATTTGTTTTCTCTTTTACTTTCAAATTATTTCTTGTAAAGCCTGCCATAAACTGCTACCCCGGGCAAACAAGCCACACAACAAACTTAAAACATTTTTAACATTCGTTTCGTTTATTTTTTCTTCAAAATGAAATTAAACCACATTGTGATCGCCCCTACATTTTACCATGAGGAAGCAAAACCCTTGGGTACCGCTAGTCATGTGGTATTTCGTTTTATTGGTAGAAGCAAAAGACTAAAATACCCTTCAAACATATTTTTTGCGCAATTGCGATGAAGTCCTATCTAAATGATAATTAGCGTTACACCCGTAAAGAAATAATATATTTTTAAATATATTCATTATATATTTTTAATAATGTTTTTATTAAACATATCTTAATAATATATTTATTAAACATATTGTTAATAATATATTTTTTAAATATATATTTATTATATTTTCAAAAACATATTTGATATTTAAAAATATATTAAAAAATATATTACTCCCATTAATCTCATATATAAGTCATAGTTTTGATAAAAAAGATAGTCTTTTTTCCTAAGGCATAATTACATTTTTCATAATACATATATTGATTTTTCCTTGTTTGCTCTTATTAACTAGTCAAAATTATACATGTCATTAAATATACTTATAACTATTAATGATATTTAACTAAGCTTATAAGGTAAAATTATAATTAAACATTATTTTTTTAAAACCTAATACATTTTAATTGTTTTTATCGTTATGATTAAGTTAACTATGTCTTATATATGAGGCCGAAGGTGATATATATTTAATAAATATTTTAAAATAATATTTAATTAATATAAAGCATAATATTTAATAGATACATTATTAAAAAATATACAATAAATATATTTAAAAATATATTATCAAAATATATTTAATAATAAATAATACAAATTTATATTTTATGATGTACACTCATGTATTTAAAGTAACATTAAAATAAAAACGTAAAATGTATCCTATATAAATAAAACTTGTCTCATGTGTTTTAAAAGTTCGTTGTGGCTTAGTGGTTAGACTTGTATTTCTTCTTGTTTCAGGTTTTGGGTTTTGATCAGTCAGATATAGGGGGTTTAAACTCGTATATCAGTTATTTTGCATAGTCATTCTCTAACCTTGCCTGGTGTTACTTAATCAATATCAGACTAAGGGAGAGATTTTATAAGAGAAATGACAAATTATTAGAAATAAACCTTTTTTTTTATATAAGTCATAGGGGACAAAGAGATAGGAATAGTTCGACACAATGATGACAATATGCATGCGTGTCATTTCATATTTCAAATGACGACAACAAAGATATCAAAGCATCGTAACTATTTACAAGCTTATCATCAATAAAACTCAACATCAAAAGAGGTTTTTGAGATTCATGTTTTTGATCATGAAACCTAACAATGTTGATGAGTGCTAAGTCATCTAATAAGGAACATGTTGCATGAAATAAAATCAATGTCCAAAAAATACAAGGTCCATTATAACGCACACCTACATTAAGAATACATGCTCTCTTTAATATTGCGATTATTTAAAATAAATAGGAAATATTTTTTAGAGTTTGTTTAACATGGAAAAAATAATAGCTTGTTATTTAAAATGAATACATCTATTACATAGACTTGTCTTATGAGATAGAATAGTTGTATCCAATCCAATATAAACTTGCCATTTTTATCATGTTAAACTCAATTTGTAATGTAGATTAGTTGAGCTTAACAAAACTCATATTTTTATTTATTTTTATTTAATAAATATTTTAATTTATTTGATCATTGACTTATCTTCTAGTTAGGATTTAGTCATCAACATTTTGAAAATAACTAAAATTGGCCTTAATCATTATAATCACTAAGTGTGTTAATCAAAGCAATGTGGCAACACTAAAGTTGTGTTAAAATAGAGAATTTGTAGAATTCTTGTGAAAAAAAGAGCGAAAAACATATTAAAAAGGTGTGAACGAGGGAAAGAAAAATATGGGCATAATCTAATTGATAGAATACCTAAAGCCCAAGAAAATCAGAAATGGAAAAAGCTCATAGAAAAGAAGTAAGTTCCTAAGATTGCTAAAGAAGAAGAAAGCTCGCTATGCATATTCAACTCATCACACAGAAGCACAGCAACATAAATTAGAGACATGCCTTCAACTCATCAACTCATCACCTTTGAGAGCCAACAGTCTTTGATTAGCTTTCTGACTTAGTATGTACCTTTATTCATTATATCTTTCATGTATAACTAAGTCATTTCCTAAGCTAAGCCTTTTTCTTTTCTTGTATAAAGTCGGTAGTGCATACTAACCTCTTAGCTCAGCTAAGTTAAAGGCTAACTTATTCTCACAAAGCCACTATCTTCATCAATCTTGTTTAGCTCAGGTCTGTGAGATCTGTTGTAATTTATTAGGAAACAGTTTTAGCCTGAAGAGGCTTTTGAGAATACTTAAGTTTAAGTCAGGAGTGGCTTATGAAAGAATACTTAGGTCTGCCACAGGAGTAAGTGCTACAAAAGAATACTCTTTCTGAGCCAGGAGTGGCTGGTATCAAGAATACCCAGTAGCATGTGATTATGCTTAAGTCAGGTGTAGCTGGAATCAATAATACTCGAAGGCACGGTTTGTGCAGATTATCTAAAAGGATAATTTTACATAGTGAAAAACCCTTCAAGTCTGAAGGTACTAGATGTAGCTTCTACATTGGAAGTGAACCAATATAAATCTCTTGTGTGCTTTCTCTCTATCCTTATCTTTACAAGAGTCTGATGCACTTGTAGCCTTTTCTTGCGTAAGAAAGTCTGCTGCCAAATTACTTATGAAAAAGGCTTACTCTCGCAAAAGAAGAAATTGGTAACAAAGTGTGAACAAACTTGTTCAACCCCTCTTCTAAGTCTATTCTCCAAACCATTAATTCATTTATATTGTTAGGAGAATTTATATTTTACACCATAATTTGTTTAATAAAACTTTCTTTTTCTTATTGCAATATAAAATTTACATATTTTATTTTTAAGTTAAATTTTTACTCTCCTAAAAAAAATCTTTTTTATGTTCAGAACATAATCCAAATTCATGATAATGTACATGAAATTTAATTATTTATTGGTAATATAAAATTCACACTTCTTCTATCATTATTACTAGAGAGAAGCTTAAAAGTATAAAAAAGTAACTATTGAAAAATTTAGTATATATTTAACTAGTAGAATTAATTTTATGAAACTATATACTGAAATATTACAATAAAGTAACTATTGACAAATCCTTATTTTACACAAGAAAAAAGAAAAGAAAACACAGGAGATCATCCATTCGACCCATCCCACCTTGGCTTCCTGGACAAACTTAACTTGATTAATAAAAACGCGTTCCATTTTTTGTTAATTATTTTTTATGATGTGTAAAGTTTTTCCGTAATTAGAAAGAAAAAGAAAATAGAAATGTGCAGTTGATAGATGTGGGAGTGAAACGGTGCATTGAAGAGTGTGAGCATTGAGCATCAACGCCCCTTTTCTATTTTAGATTTTTCGGTTAAACACTTCACCAACAATTACCAACTATTTTTGTTCCTCATTCTTTCCATGCCATGAATTTTAACATTTATCATCAAATTAATACGAGTTTATAAAATAAGAGATAAAAACTTTATATTAGAAATTCTATAAAAATTATTTAAAAATCAAATGAGTCAATATAAATATTATTTTTAAATAAGAAATATTTTAAATTTTTTATCATATGTAAGATTACGTAGGCAGTTAGATAAACTCAAATAGCATTTAGTAAAAAATGTTTATTCACACTTTTATTACAGAATGAGGTTGAGTCGCTGATGGAACCTATGCATGAGGAGTAAGGGAGATTGGGAAACTTTTAGGGAGTGCATGATGGGTATGTTTACTTTTACAAAACATTTTTTATTCTTATTTTAATTATAAAATTATGTTTAAAAGTACTATTTATTTATTTATTTATTTATCAAAATCAAATTTAAAAATATCTCTATACTATCAAATTTAGAAAATATAAAAATATTTTATTTTATTTTATTTTATTTTATTTTATTTTCTCTTTCTCATTCACAAACTTATTTACATCACAATTCACTCACTCATTCTATCATTACTATAATTCCACTTAATCATACAACAATATTTTATATAGAAATTTTTTTCTTTTTTCTTTTTATTTTTATTTTTATTTATTTTTCTTATTATGTTACTTTTATTTTTATATTCATTTGTTTTTATTTTATAGTATATTTTATTTTATTTTTATTTTTTCTGATTGTTGCTTTTCTTTCTTTTTTTTTATTTTCTTTTTCTTTTCTTTTTTGACCGTTTCTGTTTTCTCTTTTTATTTATTTGTTTTTACTTGAATAATAAGGGAATAGGTAGAATTTTTAGGAGAGTGAGTGGATTAATTGTTTATAAGAGTTCTAGAAAGTTTAGTACTTCCCTATAAATACTGTAATAAGAATCCGAGAGTTTTAGCCAATGTTAAATTCATAAAAGTTGGTCTTTGTTAAAGTTAGAAGGTCCAGTTATCGTTAAAGTCGAGAAGGTCGAGTTACAGGAAACAAATAAGTTTATTTTTGTTGTTTGTTTGGTTTGTTACCTTACCACTTAAATAGTCATACTACCCTTTCACACCACCACCAAACAACCACCCGTCTCATCATTTATCCACTCTTTATCACCATCATCACAGTTTCGCCATCAACACCAAGTACTAATACAAAATACCAACACTTAAAACCCATCAATTCACAAACCTCATCGATAGTAGCAACCACTATCACTTCCACACCCACCCTACTTCTTTTTATTATTATAATTTTTTAGTATTATCTTTTATTTACTATTTATTTATTACTCATTTTTCTTATCCTAATGTAAAAAGACAAATAATAATAATAAGTCTTGCTCTCCCCCTATGTGTGTTTAAGCTTTAAGTTTCATTTTAATTTTATTATTTATTTTTGTCTTAAGAAACTAAAGAAAATATAAAAAAAATATTTATGGTGTTTTAAATTAAAATTTAGACTTGTTCCCCTCGAGTTGGGGTGTCCCTCGTTCCCCTTTTTTATTTGAGGAAGATATCTCCACCCCTGACTAGGACTCAACAGAAGGGCAGTCGTAAAAGAAGAAACACACAAATTCCTGACAGCCAGCTTCATCTGAGAGGTTAGATACCCAACCTGACTCTTTAACATAGTCATGGTAATGAAAGCAAAAGGAAAATAGAGAATATGCATAGACTTCACTAACCTTTAAAAGGTGTGTCTAAAAGACCCTTATTCTTTTGCTAGTATTGATTGTTTGGTAGATAACAACTCAGGATACCAGGTTCTAAGCTTCATGGATGAATATTTTGGGTATGATCAAATACGAATGGATCTAAGAGACGAAGAAAAAAATCACTTTCATCACAAAAGGAGCAAATTACTGTTATCGGGTAATGCCTTTTAGACTGAAGAACGTAAGGGCCACATACTAATTAATGGTTCAGAGTCAGACTTAAAATGTGGTTGAATAAGTCTTAGACTCTTCTGAACACTTTTTGTAGAATATGAAACTTTAAAGTTCAAGCAATCAGACTTTTATGGAAGACTTGTTAAAAGCAAGAAAAGGGAGAATGAACATAAGGAATTTATACTAGTTCACTTCCAATGCAGAAGCTACGTCTAGTCTTTTCAAACTTAAAGGATTTCAACTATTGTAAAAACTCTTTTTACAATTTTAGCAACAGACCGTGCCACAAGTATTCTTAACTTCAACCACTTATGACTTAAAAACCTAAGTATTCTTTCAAAATCCTCTTCAGACCAAACTGTTTCCTATAGAAACTAAAAGCTAATAACACACCAAACTTTTACATAAATACAGATTTAAAAGATAGATTGTGTTTGGTGTTTCTAAGAACCTAGTGTATGAAAAGATACAAGTGATAAATAGATACACTAAGTAAGAAAGCAAAGAGACCAAAGTCGGCTAGATGCAGAACAACAAAGAAGGCATTTGCTTAAGAACTAAAAGAGAAGAGAGCTATGTAAACTGATTGCAAGATTTTCTTTGAACGACTCAATAGTTCTCTACTCTTCAATTTGAATTTCTTTAAATTTATAGATTATTCAAAAATGACCATTTGGCAATCTAATCAAGACACATAGCCATTGTAGATCTGTTGGTGAAGCTTCAGCTTGTTGTAAGCATCAGACCTTGAAAATATGAAGAGAGGGCAAAAGGTTTGATGTGAAAGGATCATCAAGGCTTGCACTAAAATAGAGTTCTTTGATATTTTCAATGCAAAAGTCCTTTTGTTAGCTTTCTTCTTTCAATCAAAGTATATACAACATACACAGTTGACCTTCTGCAGGTACTTTGACACAAGAGTTGATTGTCATCAACTTTTCTGAGTTGCGTAGAGTAGCTATATTGGTTTCTTCGCTATAGGGCTTTGGTTGCTTCATTATTTTATCTCTTTTCCTCTTTTGATGATAAGTACAATTTTTTTTGATAGGCACACAATTCAAAGCATCATCAAACAAGATCTTGAATATTGGCTGTTACAAGCTTGGAGTGAAGTTCTTGTAACTTTAAAAGTCTAAGGTCTGATTGGTAGAACAAAGGTCTGATCGTACTTAAATCAGATTCTTTTTTAGCAAAGCTTGAAATCAGACTTTTGTTGAAACCTCTTGTTTGTCATAACTCAGACTCTTGTTTTGATGGACTCCCCCTTTCATTTATAACCTGTGTGCTTAATATTTATATCCTGCACTTAATTTAACAGGTTAGATAACGCATGAGCAGACTTCATTTACTTTGAATTCTTCATGCGTGTTATTAACAAATCTTAGGGTCTGGTTAATTGATAGTCTTTTTTTTCATAAAACCAGACTTGGTTCGAATAATCTCCCCTTATTTGTTAATAGCAAACATCAAGTATTTTATTCAAATAAGTCTATGATAATCAGATCAGATTTCATCAGAGCAGAGATTATGTTGAAATAATTTTCAATCAGAGCATCAGATATTATAATCAAATCAGAGAGAGATAGTATCAAAGCACCTAGGCTTTGATCAAAACATCAAGATTTCATTTAATATCATAGCATTTATTCAAAAAGATCTTTAAGTTTTAATCAAAAAATTGATGCTTAAAATCAGACTAGATTATGATTTATCATAGCAAATCAGGCTAAAGCCTAAATCAGACTTTTAATGATACAAGCAAGCTTTGTAAGAATCAGAGCATAGATCAATAACGTGTAAACTAGAGCATATTTATCTAAAAATATATCAAAGCATATCAGACTTATCATATTATGGATTAGAGCAAACATATTAGAGCAAAATAAATTTGTATTCATTCCAAAAGGTTCAAAGACCATTACATAAAACATTACTCATAAGACCCGACTGCTAATGAAACTATGAGAGCATTACTAATGAAACTTCCCCTAAGAGTAAACCCATAAAAGACTGTACTCCACTCCCCCTTTTGATATAAACAAAAAGGAGGGATATCACAGAGGTACGAACTACTAATAGTCTTTTTTTCATAAAACCAGACTTGGTTCCAAAACCAACAATTAGTGGACAAAATCTTTACTAATCAGATTGGCAAGAACATGGATGTGTATGAAAAGTGAGGTCTCGAAACTAGAGTGCAAGTGTAACTAATCAGGAATTGTTTTTTTATTTTTTAATAATATAGTGAAGGTTCCAAAAACAATGAGGAAAAAATAGACACAGGGAAAAGTAATGGTATTAAAATTGAACTGGTGATCAAACCAGTCAAGGCCCTGAGTTACTGGTCGAACCGGTTGAATCGTTAGTTGAACCAGTTGACTCGGTCTATTTAAAAAATAAAAAATAAAAAATAAAAAATAAAATGACAACCTAAATAATTAAAGTATTTTACACTTTAAAATTATAATATCAAACATAATAATTAATACCTCATGATAGTAAGTACTAATTTTCATACAAAAAGTACCTAAGCAATGACTTAAACTAATTAATGTGTATTATGGAAAGCCTTGTGTGTGTATTAAAGTTGGAAAATTATGTAGAACCAATTATATATTGTGTAGAGGTACAACTTCTAATCATGAAATCGAGCAACTCAATAAGTCCTTTGTCCTTAATACGAAGTTAGAGTCTCACTAAAAGATCTTCTTTACATGACTTCGTCATACTTACATTCTCTAGTTTGCTTACTCATACCTTGCTAACATAGTCATTACTATTGTCTTAAAATTGAACTTTATAAAATTTCACATATCTACATACATATTTAATGCCCTACCTAAGATTAGGTGACTACTATTTTTTTGAAAATAAATTTACATACGAAAATAATTCTTAGTTAACTAATGTTTCTTAAATCTTCAAAATATGAGATTATATACATATATACTCATTCTGAAGTCCTCAATCTCCATTGTGAGTGCGCATTACTCGAAGTTAGGGTTTGAGATCCAAAGGTGTCAGAAATTTACCATTTTATCCTTAGACCGCTATAGCAAACTCCGTCCCGTAGCATCTATTACTATAGAATTTTGTTCCTCAGTCTTAAAGGTTAAAACTTTTAAACTTATTTATACTTTGAAATACTTCTTCCAAAAATTACTTATTTTAAAATACTTATTCTTAAATTTCAACGGTAATATTCATCCAAAACTCTTTTCTTGTAAAATCGTTGGTTTGCCGAAACTTATAAATTTTGAATACTTCTTTTAGGAAAATCTAAACTTATTAATTTAGAAATTTAACTTGAATATCCTTCTAATTCTTGCTTATTAGTATAAAATAATTTGTCCTTTATACTCAAAAGTATCAGTCCATAATTTTCGGTTTAATTAATCCCTATCCTGGTTATCCCTTAGCCTCCTCTTGACTGATGATTAAGGACAAAGTCTTACTAGTTACTCGATTTTGTGAATCTTAATCATCATCATAATTCATGAGGGTACTTTCATGTCACGCATCTTGG
Source organism: Clitoria ternatea (assembly GCA_037962975.1). Lineage (NCBI taxonomy): Eukaryota > Viridiplantae > Streptophyta > Magnoliopsida > Fabales > Fabaceae > Clitoria > Clitoria ternatea. Next base: position 170,791,987 of record CM075671.1, read on the forward strand.
CATATGCCATCACACAACAACATTTCTTATCACCCCCATCAACGTTCATCAGCCACTCACCATGGACCCTACCGGGACTTCCATTTATTTTTAGGTCTTTTCTAATTCGAAATACTCACCAAATTTGATCCATCGTCACATGGAAAATTCTGAGTCATGCACACCTTAGTCAAGTTTCACACTAAACCATCAACTAGTCATACAAAACAATTATCCTTGTTTTTCATGCAAATCCTCTTAGCATCGTCACAACCACATGCCATACCAATTCTTGACATTCAAACACAATTTATTCTGTTAAAGTCCAACAATTAAAACCTAAGAATTATACACATAGAATGTCCATATTAAACCATTAAAATCTAGTCATTTAGATAATTCAAACAACACTTTTTTCTACCAAATTTTGCATATGACCTCCTGAGCACATACCACTCTAATTACAAAAATTTAAATATAATTGTTTACTTCATTTCAGCAACTAAAAATTTTAAAATTTGACCCACATCACGCTCTTCCATTAAGCCTTTTAAAACTTATAGAGTTTAAGACCACTTGCAACACCATTGCCTCTAAAATTTCATATGCAACTGTATCATCATCTATCCCATTATTCTTAACCATTAAAATTACCAAATAACCATTTTAAATTCAATGGTTACTCTATTTAAAAATTCTAGCAACTAATACTTATTCAAAACCATGAGAAATCACTATGCAAAATACTCAAATTTCCATATAGATTAAAATCCACGCACACATGATCAAAATCACACACTTAACACTTAGAATCTTTACGTGCATGACAACTACAAGTGATTTTCTCCCTTCCCACCATACCATGAAAATTCTAGCATCCATTACCATGTTCAATTTGCATGTTAAACTAATAAAAAATAGGAGAAAATACATGCATGTCTAGGCCAAGATCCAAGGTGGAAAATACAAGCTGTTTCCTAAAAACTTTTATAAACACTTAGAAAACTTCATTTGGCTCAAAACCTTCTTTTCAAAAGTGAACCAAAGAACAATTTTTTTTCACATGCAAAGCCATTTTCTACCTTGATTTAGCCATGGAAACCCAAGGGAGGTTTCCACACCCTTGCATGCTAATAATTCTAACAAAATCATAGAGACCCCCTTACCTCGGGTTCCTATGCGAGTCTTCTGGAGGCGTTTCGACTTTTCTTTTTCTTCATTCCTCGGCTTCGACATCAACTTTGAAACTTATACTAAGTGACTGAAACTCAAGACAAAGGATGATAGATTTTTAGATGGTTATGACCATGACTATATTGGTAAAAAAATGGAATCTTTGGCCTCCCAAATTACATGTAAGATGCCCAATGCAACATGCACACAATGTTAAGTAAAAATCAAGGGGAAAAGGAGCATGGAGCTCTCGTCCAAACAAGGAAAATAAGGAATCAAAAATCTTACCTTAGGATTTTTACATGCATATGTTTAGGCAAGAATCAAGACATTTATAGCTTCTAAATTACATGAAATGCTTAAAACTTAACATGTATGCCATAGAAAATTAAAAACCAAGGGTGAAAAGCTTAGGGATGCTATCAGCCAAGAAAGATTATAAAAGAATCAAGGTGGATCAAGTTTTTTACCTTAGAACTTTTGCATGCAAGACAAGATTATAGCAGAACCATGGCATGCATAGCTTCTAGTTGGTGGTTGTGAGCTTAATGATGATAAGGATAAGTTCCTTGCTTTAAAATCCTATGCATGTAAGGAAAATATGATGGTCAAGACACTTGGAGGACAAAGTGGTGCTCGGGTAGTGGTGAAGCTTCTCCTTATGGTTTCATACAAGAGAAAAAAGGGTGGAACTTGAGGAAGATGGAGGTGTTGATGTTTTGAGGGTGGTCTCAGGTGGATGGTGATGACTCAGGATAGCGATAAAGCTTAGAGAGGGTGATGAAGCCTAATTATCACTATTGTCAACCAACACAAACAAGGCATAACATTGGCCAAAGCCTCATGTTTAAGAGGTCCTTTACCCTACAGGCTTATTACCTTAGGGATTCTCCTAAAAATTAAGAATGTTACACTCTCCGTCCTTTTAGAAATTTCATCCCTGAAATTCACCGCGTTCTCGATTAACAACAAAAATAAAACCTTGACTGTTCTTATTCCAAGTCTCATAACTATAAGCTTTCTTACTCTAGGTTCCTTACTATTCCACTTGTATAAAGCATTTGGTTCATAAGACAAAATTTATTCTTCAAGCAGACTTTCAAATGGGTGTAAGTCAAACAGGATTTAACATTGGTCAAGGTTCAACCTAGGGTTTCAATTAATGATGAGGGACCAATAGATTCAAAATTGACTAACCTTCAGAGCATAAAAAAGGTTTTAAGACTTTTCAATACTTTAAGCCTTTCTCCAAATGAGTGAGGACATTTCCTTACAAATCTAGGCAAGGTTAAGTTTTAATTTAGGAGGTTTGAATGTATGGCGAAATAAACTAGTTATAGGAATATGGCAGAATGTGTCGGGCACAAGTCCCAAAATAGTCAAGAATTAAATAGGAACAATCAAGAACTAGATTAAGAAAATTTTTAGTATGAGGTTAGGGAAGATTCATAAGGAACTCCAAGAATTTAGGCTCAAATTCCAAGTCAAGGGTTAGAATTCAAGGAAATCAAATGGCAATAAAGTGTAGTTTACAATCAAACATATACACCTCTTAGTGAAAAGGACAATAGGCAATTCAAGGTATTTTAGTCACAAATCATAATAGACAAGCAAATTATTTCACTAGTAATTTAACAAGATTAGAACATAGTGCCTATGAAGAAATACCTATCACACTTCCGCTTCACTGAGATAATGGGTACCATTATTTCAACTTTTTTTGAATTTTCTATTCCTAATTTTGTAGTATGTAAAATAATGAGAAAAAAAGGTGAGAAAACCTTCCTTTCTATATCCATGTCAATGATAAATGAATGGCGGAAAATCCTTGGACCAAAACTCATGTTATTTTATATTTTAGTTAGGTTTAAGTCTGACAAGAATAATATTCCATAACCAGTGATTCATTATGACCCTACCCGATGACAATAATAAGGATTGGTAAATAGTGAGGTATTATGAATGTGCATCAAACACATATTATCTACATTAAGAGATTATAATTTAGGACTTAATACTATAGCATTCAACGAAGGGTACGTTGACGGGCATAATTGTTCCGATCTGTGTGATAGGATCTTGGGAGTATAACCAGGTCGGACACCAAATGGCTTGGAGTTGCGTCTGGAGTCTGGTAGTTTGTAGGCCAACCTGGTATACTTTGACTAGGACCAGTGTCACTAAGGCCGTACAGAACCAGTTCGGGTTATAAAGTGTTCATAATTTATGTTTTGATGCATCTATAATATGTTTGGGCTACTGTGTCTCCCTTACCTTTTTGTGTTGTGAAGAATTGGTGAGCTTTGGTTCAAGTACAGAAATGTTATATTCAGTATTCGTACTGTGACATGATGACTCTGATGAGAATAATGTGATATGATAAGAAAGATGTTATGAGGGCCTTCATTCATATTCATCAAATACTTAATGATAAGATAATCATAAAACACCTGACTCATGCATAACATCTTGAATGACTAACCATATTATGCTTTTGGTTTTAGACTGTGTAACGGTGAAGGTGTTTGTGTTTGATTAACCTAAGCTTATGAAGTGCTACTGCTGTGATAATGGCCAACTGTTATGTAACTGATGGTCCATTATGGAATTATAATTAATAAGTATGTTAAATGAAGATGTCTATTAGGTGTGAGAATGATATGTGTTTATATTAGGTAAGAATTATTTGATGATTTGATTATGTGTGTGAAATCTGTCAAGTATGAGTACACTTTTCCATGTGTTTCCCACAAGACTAGAGTGAGATAAACTCACCCCTCTTGCTTTATGATTCCTATCGTGTATATCTATATATGCACCGTAGGCTGTTTAGAGATAGGTTAGAAGAAAAGATCGTCGTTAGAGTTATACAGCGGAAGCTTTGGGTCTTTGGAGAATCATTGCAAGGAAGGAAACATACTACAATAGGCAATATAGAAGAGCGGGCCCGACTCTCAAGAGGAATAATCTTAGGTTAATTAAATGTTTGCATTTATGGGAGCCTGCATGCCGCTAGGTATTCAGAGTATGTAGCACTATTAAGACCATGGTATGTAAGAAATGATTCAGTAAAGTTCTTGATCCTTTGTTATTTTTCCTGTACAAAAAAAAACTTCCACACTTTTTACAAATTCGTGACACCTTAGTTAAGTAGGATGATTCAGTGGAAGAAATTGTCCTAGTTAACCGAGGGTGTTACAGGCATGAGTTTTAAACCCTTTCTACGTATTTTAGTAAAGTTATATGCTACTTCTATACTAAGTAATTGATTACTGAAAATGTAGTAATCAATTATAGCCTCATGGTAATCGATTATAAGAATTCTGGTAATTGATTATCACATCCCTATCTAGCTTAAATGAGTTTTGTAGTTGAGTAATTGATTAGGCTATCAGGGTATTCGATTATCTTGATTTAAAAGCTTAGGAAACTCATCATTAACTTTTTAGAAAACCTTTTTAATTTATGTGATCCAATGTCATTCTTAAAAGGTTTTTCTTTGAAACTCTTAGATGTGTTTGTAATTTATAAAAGCATTTTTATTTTAGATTCAAACTTAAGAGCTTATAAATTATTTTCTAAGAATTTATTTAACATAAATACCAAGCTTAATAAAATACAACTTTCGAAGCTTGTGAAGCCTTGTATTTCTTGGCGCTTGAATATTTGATTTACCTCTTGTTCATCTTTGCCAATTTTCAAATTTTGCTTGTGTCATGTTTGGCATTATCAAAACCTATTAAACAATATTCAAATATAGTTATTACATACCCGTTCTCCATCAAAATAGTATAAACAATCCACCCTACCACTATCCTTTAAGCTTGTAAAAATGATACATTCTATTAAGTCAACTAATTGCTCTGGTCCACATATGCTAGATCTAAGCATGGGCACTTCATCTCTAGCCCAATTGTAAGTGTTGGATGAAAGGAAATAAGGAACGAGCAGGCTTTATTCTAACCCAAAACCTAACTCTATTTTCTTTATGGTGATATTACCACTTAAAAATACCTTAACACTAAATCTACCACTACCACTACCAAAGGCTCTTTACACCACCACTAATACTGGTCAAAAGTTACTTTAATGCATGAAAGGCCGAGAATTGTTGCATCATGGTCATTGGTTGTGAATTCTTTAACCCCATGGGATTAGAAAAGTGTAATTTCTAGTTATGGTCAGATATGTACATGTAGTGATTCAAGCATTGTCCCTGTCTTTAAGACAAAATTAATGAAAAGTGAAAGGATGTACCTCCATATACCATTTAAGGGCCTAGTAACTTGAAACACCTTAAAGACTATGGCCATTAGGAAGGACCCAGAGAAAATTATCGAAAAAGTACAAGCTAGCTAATTTCTCCTACAACCAGGTAGGTCATAGCCTAATTCACTAGAAAGATACCCAATTTACTTAAAAGATACCTAATTCACTGAAAAGATATCCAATTTACTTAGAAGACACCTAATTCATTTGAAAGATACTTAATTTACTCATATGATACCCAATTTACTTGAAAGATACCAAATATGCTCAAAAGACACCCAATTCACTCAAAAAAATACCTAATCTACTCAGGAGATGTACATCCATTTGGAAAATGTATTATTCACTTAATAGACTGTTAAGTCCTAAAAGAATAGTTGAGGTTCTTAGGAAAATAACACTATCTAGTGTACTAATATTTCAAGGTTATCCAAGGCATATTTCCAGATAAATACAAGCCATAGGTCAATGAACAAAAAGTCTCAAGTAGTTATCTAAAGGTTCACTCAACTCAGACACTTTGATGAAGATAGTAAATACAAGCCACAAGCCATAAGCCAAAGCTTATGCTTCCTTATTTGTCTTATAATTCTTTTGACTTGAAAATATTATCTATCCAATCATATAACTATAAAAGGATAGCCTATGCAAAGGAGCATCCACTCTATATATCAAAATAAAAAGTTACACAACCAAGATATTCAGTAGATGATAGAGACTAAGGGTCCGTTTGATAACAAATTGGGAAAACGAGATTGTGAAAATGAAAATGTCTAATGGTTAATATTGATCATTCATACTGTTTGAGATATTCTCAACCAAGTTGAGTTAAAGGATGATAAAACATCATTCATCCTACCTTTATTTCGTTATAGGGACAAGGAAATAAACTACAGTATGTATGTTTTTGCAAATCATCCCAACATCTCCATATAGATATCAAGTCCTCATTAGATATAAGGCCCTTTGTCTCATAATGTCTCTTTCAAAGAAAGCCAAGGAAAATCATTCAAGAATACAAAGTACCCTAACAATTTACTTCTTATTTCTTTCTACGTATTCTATAAGCTGTGTAAAATATTCTAATTCTTTTCTTATAAAATTTTAAGAGCTTTACTTATTCTCATATCCTGAACTATCAGTTTAGTTGCGTAAGCTCAAATATTCTTGAGGTCCTTGCTAAAGACTTAGGAATCCTTTACTTCTCTTTGAAGTTGTAAGAGCCTGAAGAGGCTTGGTCAAGAAACAATACTTGTGTAATTAGTCTGAGGAGACTAAGTTAAGAAAGAATATTTAGGTTGATAGCCTAGAGAGGCTAATGTGTGAAAGAATACTTGGGATCCTTGTAAGAAAATATGGGTTTTACTTTGCTTAGTGATCAGTTAATACAAACTTTTGTTGGCTCAAATAGGGATTGGACGTAGTCTTGGTTGAGAGGTGAATCAGTATAATATTTGCTTATGTGTTATCTCTCTTTACTTTTTTAGTAATATTGTTATCTTCCTTATCCTTCATTTCAAAGTTTGTGAAAACTCAAATAAAGGTTTGAACTGCTTAATAAACTATTTTGTTTTCCAACTAAGTCTTTCAAAACTTACACATGGGTCTGAATAGCTATCTTTGCAAAAAAAATTTGTCAAAGTTTTAATCACACTATTCAACCCCTTTCTAGGGTGAACATGTGTTAACTTTAGAGGAAACACTAAGAAAAACATATATGCAAGAATATATGTGTATGACACTATTTGTTTGGATCATAATGTTCGTCGCTTCTAAAAATCGTTTGATATCATCATATTAGCCCAGTGTTTCCTATGTAAGCAATTTACGCTTGTTGACGACATGAAGAGCGTGTTTATCAAACTCATCCATCCTTCTATGTCTTTTTAAATGCTAGAAAGCTAGAGGACTCATGTTCGGTGTTCTTTATTCGTCGATAACACACAAAACCAATAAATGGAGTAGTAGTGTCTAAGCAAACAAGAGGCCTCCTAAATATAGACATACATGGGATGAGGCTAAAAGATGTATATATTTAAATGTGTTTGATATAAACGAAATATATAATATATTTAATATCTTTTATACTAAATGTATTTAAAATATATCATGGTTTATATTTTTATTTACTAAAAACACATTATATATTATATAATTTATATTTTAAAAATGCTATATATTTTAAATACATTTAACATTAAATGTATAAATATAATATTTTAATATATAAAAATGATAATGTATATAATTATATTAATTATATAATATATATATATATATAATACTTTATTTTATGACAATTTTTAACCATTAAAAACGTGTGTTGTTTAGAAATGATACAACGCTAAATTCAAAACATCTCCAAAATATATAAATAATTTCAAAACAATCTTATTAACATAAATAATTTTAAACATAAATATCGGTAAAAAAAGAAAAGAAAAGAAAAGAAAAGCTATTGAACTAATTTTTGGGCTTCCTAAAGTAATAGGATCATAGCAAAAGGTGATTACTAAAGTAGATAAGATCAAAAGTTGATGATTTTGAAAGCATAATAGTAATTATACAAGTTGAGTCCATACATTAATTCATCGGTATTTTTTTTTTTGGTGCTTTAATTCATAAGTATCTAAACTTACGGCTAAAGAAACTTTTTCCCGTGAAAAGAGAGAGAGAGAGTAGCAACAAGAGCAGGGACATCGCTCACATGCAGCTAACCTATGTGACATATAAATTCAATTTTCTTTCAACTTGTCCAGAAAATAAAACTATAAAAATAAAATTATTTAATTATTAATATTGATTCTATAAATTATTTAAGATTAGTCAATCCAGTTTAATTAATAAATTAAAAAATCATCTTTAACTAATCCAATTGAAAGGAACTGAACAAACCCCGTAATATTTGTGTACTTTATAGATTATCTTATCTATATATGCTTTTTCTACTTTCCCTAAACTGTGAGAGACCCCGATACCTCTTCCTGGATTCCTTATTGATAGACACTGATTAGCATGTGTTCCTAAGACACGATGATCATGTCCATTGCCATTCATTTTGTTTACATATATGTCTCAATGTCCTTCTACGCCTACACATACTATAGTGACAACACAAACAACACAAGTCTAAACTATGCAGTTTTTTTTTATTTTTTCTAATTTTAGGGGAAGTGTGAGTCTTAAATCTTTCATTAATATTTGCTTCAAATTTCCTTGCTTTTGTTAGTTTAACACCAATGTTAATGGGGATTGTTTGGTAGCAGGGCCACCTAAGGAAGCCCATGTTAACATGTCTCACAAAGAGGTAGCTAGCACCATCTATCTCTATCTAAAACAGGAATTACCAATAAGTTTCAAATGTACTCATGTCACGTGTGGAGAAAAATGCACATAAAGTAGTGTAGACATAATCTTATTGTGGTGAAAATAATGTCAAGTTGGGGTGCGCCGGTGCGTGATGTAATTTGCTTTCCCCTTGTGGGCTTTGATGTTGGGCTATAAGCTATATTTAAGCAAACGAAGACCAAAGTTGAATCGTCAATTACCCTATAAAAAACATGCAGATTTTAAGCACGAACCACGCGCTGCATGCCTGTTGACAATGTCCAATTGAACACATCATGTGGTACATCAAGCTTTAATGAATCAAAAGTGGCCGAAGATTAAAGAATGGGAAAATGTTAGATCAAGTTTTTGAAATCTTTCTCATTGAGTTCTTCAATCAAATCATAATGAAAGAGTGTTTGTGTATAATTTTATGGCATTTATGTAATAAAAATTATTTATTATTTAAAATAGTATTAATGGGTTAAGAATTTAAATGGCTAGTATGTAGGGGGTATTTTGGTACTCTCGCAACCAGTATGAAGCCTCACTCTCACTTTGCTTTTAAATCGGTTTAGTGAGAATCCGGTATTATAAAACACATAGGCTTAGTGGGAGCATCGTGCTCTACTTCCACGCTCAAGCACATTACACCGTTGCATGTAGGAACAGGTGGTGGTTGTATATGCAAAGACATTCCGATGCTTAAGTTAGATTTAGTATATAATGAAGTTGTATTAATAAATGAGTATGGGATAATGAGAACTAATTCACCTTACTTATTTGGTAACAAATAATGGTATTTATAGTCTTTTAGAGGTCTAACTCTTGATGTGACACTTGAAGGCTTTGGTCACTTTTTTAAGGAAATTGCTCACTGGATTATGAAGTTCTGACTAGGTGGCAGGCTTTTTAATTGGGGGTCCTTTCAACGAGCATACCGATCACTTCGTTGTCCGGGTCTGCCATCTTTCTGGACCCGTCTCTTGCCTTTGCCCCTTACCTGTCATTATAGTTTAGGAGCCGATATTGATACCAAATCATTTGCCCCCTACCTTGTTGTCATGATAGTGTTACAATAATAAGCTACAATCGGTGTAACTTGATCTGATCTTAAATTCTTTCCTACTATTGTTGGTCGGGATATCTATTGTTGGCCGATATCTTCGTTTATTAAAGAATTTATTATTATTATTTTTGATAGTTAAGATTTTGTTATTATTTTTCCTTAATTAAGTAATTAATTAAAGCTTTATTAATCTAATTAATCATCCAGTTATTAATAATAAAGGGATATTTTTTATGCGTGGCATCTTTTGAGTGGCGTGACACTTGACATTTCGTCTGCTAGAGCGGTTATGTCGTTCCACAGTTGAAATGTCATATTTGCTACGGGCTGCGTCGTTTCACCTCCTGCCATGTCCATGGGCCGCGTCTATTCACCTTCGGCCTATTGCGTCCATTGGCTCTATAAATAGGAGGCTGGTGGTAGCAGTTTCCTCACTTATGCTTCCAACCTCCAAAAGATTCTGCTGCTCCAGTGTCCTTGCTCCTTTTCATATCGGTCTCTAATCTGGACCGTACTAGAAAAACTACTAGAGTTATTTATTCAAGTAGTTCTTTATGATCCCATACATTTCCTTTATATTCTTTGGGATATATGTTAAACCAAGTTCTAGGAGCGGCCACACGAGTGATGATTCTGTGGAGATCCTCTCCAGTCCGCCGTCGTGGTCGTCTGTAGGACCCTAGCATAATACGCGGGTCTCCCAAATGGATATACGTAGGTGGGTTATGTGACGCCCTGATTTCCATAATCCAAATCCGATGTAATTAAAGTAATTGATTTAATAAAAATACGAGTAAATTTTTCATATTTGAAGAGGGGTTCATCACTCCAATAATTACATCAATATGAGTTTTTCTTTCATTCTTTTTATTTTTATGTATTTAATTTATATTCATACCAGACTTTCCTATCTTATTTTCATGATGCAGGGAGAATGGGTGGCAATGTAACCACCCTCGGTTAACCAGGACAATCCCTTCCACTAGATTATCCTGGTCAACTGAGATGTTATAAATTTTAGAGAAATGTGGAAGTTTTTTTTGTACAACATAATAAACAGTGGAACAGCAGCAACAACATACATATATAACAGAGTAACATATATATGGAATAACTCCAACAAGTCCATACATCTAAAAATAAAAAGGGGCACAGAGGCTCCTAATCAAAATGCAGACAGTAAAACACATAAATAAAAGTGAACATAACCAAACTTGTCTCTTGTTCCCATGAAGTCCTCATCTGATTAAGGCGACTCAGGAACCTTTGACGTGGAAACTAGCTGAGATAGGTCTAGAGGGTGTGATGGTCCAGAGGGAACTGAACTCGTTGGCTGCTAGTCGCTATCTGGCTGAATTAGCTCATGCAATTGACTACTATAAGCCTCGTAGCCTCTGCCAATAAGCTCTGAGCATCTATCAACATATCCTTGAAGATCTCCGTCTCCCCATACATATAACTCCTAAACACATGATGAAGGAATCCTCGAGAATGATCCTATCGGTGTCGTGCTAGGTATCGCTCCATATGAGTCCTCACCATCACTCCAGGATGAACTGGAACATCCACTAAACCCTCAGGTACGTAAACCACCAGGGGCTCTACCGGAAGAATCTACTGGGGTATCCCTAAGAGAGGGGCTGGGTCTGTCATCGTCTAATCTGCAGGCTCCTTGAGGGGAAACTCCTCAGGATCCTCCTCAACATCGCCATCAGTCGGCCATGGTACGTACTTAAGAGTCGGTAATCTTGGAAGACCTGCTCCCTCGTTCCCCTGAAAGAGAGGTGCCTCCTCTGGTGGGAGGGACCAAGGTACCACAGGTGCCTCTAGCAATGAGTTATAACTCAGGGGCTCTGCTATGAGAGCTGCCTCTCTCCCATCGATCTCCTCTAACTCCTTCGCATTGAGAGGACATAGAGGGTCTCCAAACTGGTGAACTGTACTCTCAATGACCTCAACATCCCGATCGTGAGGTGGCTCTAGCTCTAGTGGGTGTTGGGGAGATGTCCCCAATGGAATCTCATCGGGTGCCTCAGGGATCATGGATAAGTGGCTAGGACCTGCTTGGTCCTGTCTACGGAGGGAACTCCTTGTCCTATAAATGCGTTTAACTGGGAATCTAAAAAAAATTAGTTGTAAGGATGAGTTCTCACCTCCAGTATAATCAGGAAGGTGTTGTTTTGACACGTACCCTACACAACATAAACAATCCAGGATTGGAGCCTTCCACTCTCTTAAGGGGTCCCTAGTAAGTTTGTTCTAAGTTATCTCACTTCTCTTAGTCTCAACTAACCATCTGCATCCTTCACCCTACTCTCAAAATTGCTAGCGCTCATATAATCACTATCAAATAACAACAAGGAATCACAATTTCTCTCAACACAATGATGTAATGCATGAATTTCATTTCTTTGATCTAGAATTCTTTACCTATTATGATGCATGTAGGCCTATTTTTTCCTCATGAATCACAATACAACATATATGATAATCCCGCCTTATCCCCCTGTCCACTAGAGCGACTGGAGCTTGCCTCGTTTTGTTTTCACAAAAGGGTAAGGACTCACAATGCTATCAATAATGGATCAAAAACATATCTAATCAGAACGGGCACTACAGGGTCATAGAAACCCTTGTCTGGAGTCGAAGTATACCAGAGTTGCCACGGGCTATCCAGTCTCAGGCATGAATCTGAGCCATTGGAGGTTCGCCCCTGATATACTCCTAAGACCACCCTCAGGGGATCGAGACGCCGCTGCTCTTCAGTGTACCCATCACTGTTATGCTCTAGGGAGTTACTTAACTTTCCACCTTTATCCTCCATGTATGATGCATGACTTACGAATTTCATCAATCATCTATTTATTCTCGGTAGGGTTCCTTCAATGACTCCATTTCATTTCTAACATCGGGTTCCTTTCTTTTCATTACATCTTAATTAATTCTTTCTTCTCTCTTTTTTTTTATCTCAGAATTTCTCAAATTTCATAATGTTGTTACCCGATACCTAGAAATGAAATGAGATCTCATATTTTCTAGAAAACCACGGGGTATATTGGCGCTACAACACCCACTAATCATCTCAGATTCAATTTCCATATTTTTGTAATCTAGTCATCTTGGAACCCTACTGATACCACCTTTATATTCCCTTTATCATTTCCATTCAACATTTTTCTCTTTATTCAATCATCAATGCATCACACAATACAATTTTCATATCATGATTGCAAGGTAGTTCACTCTATCCATACACAAACATCCACAATCACAGATTTAATCATGTTACATAATCAGTCATTTAGCAAGTATCACATTGCATATAATATCTATTATACTAAGAAATCATCACATATTTTAATTTCATTTAACATCAATCCATGGAGAAATCAAGTACAAATACTCGCATTATAACCTTGTATATTAGCCAGCATGTCACCCCTTGGTTTTCCGGACCCGAATCCTGACGTAATCAAAATAAATAATTAATAGAAATGCGAGTAAATTTTTCGCGTTTGAAATAGTTTCATAACACCTTAACGATTACATCAAGATCTGAACCACGGAAAACCGAAGAGTGAGATTTAATAATTTATAACTGGATCATAAAATAAATTTCCCATAATTGTATAAAAAAATAATAGAGTTTACAGCGGAAGACGAATATGTATACAGGGCACACGCCTAGTCTCATATATGAAGATATAAGAAAAGGCTCGGCAAGGCATGCAAATATACAACACAAGCCTAATAGGCCACAATCAACCTTACACATAAATCATAAACATGCATTGCTTAATATATATATATATATATATATATATATATATATATATATATATATTTATATGGTCATGCAACATACATCTCTAATGTCCACAATTTCATAATTGACCACATTCGATTCAACCTCAAAATCATATGTCATCAACACTTATACATCCTAAAATGGGCTACATATCCAACATCATTTTATTCATCAAGTGGGTATGAATTCAAATACCCCAAACATCGATACATCGCCCACTTATATCATTATTCACAATACATCACCCAATATCAATAGTCATCACATCATTATATACATGTTATTCACAATGAAATAATTTACAACCACTACCGGCCAAGGCATTCCATTACCACTATTTACCTTCACCAAAGCTTTACTTTTAAAATATCCCCATCCCATGATATTCCTACACCAATGCTAAAAATGGACAACATGGGAGAGGGAGTTATACATTTCAAATGACAAATATAAATACAATTTAGATTATGTGCATATGCATATTAACATCATGTATGCTTTGCTAGAATCATCAACAATCATCATAATCTATTCATTTCAACAATATACATATTATGTATTCATCCATCAACTCATAGCAAAGCAATCACATACATACATCTTTTCTCAATGCCACAACAGGCAAAATCATTGTCATCAACCATAGACAAACAAGCCCTTCATCACATTAGGCCATCACATACAACATCATCATATTTAATATCTTTTCATTGTATTCATATTTTATATGTTGTCTTTTAGGTATTCATTCACCCATCTCATCATCATCACATCTCAATCTCAATCATCATCAATCATCATCACCTTTTGGCATATCTCTATGCTATATACAAATGCTCTTAGGCTAATGCATATGCACAATGGAATAACATCAACAAATGCAGATCCGACTGTGGGAATAAAAACCAAATTGTGGGTCAAGCATAGGTGTACTACTATGCCCCTACTGCAGTAGTATAATGTGTACACATATCTCATAATGCATGCATAATCACCAATTTTACTGGTACCAAACTGCATCGCCCATATGTAGCACTAGTCACCCCATGACTTACGGATCAACAATTATGGCCTCAATTTCCAAAAGTGCTACGGGCCCCTCTCGAACACACATCGAGAGAGCCGTGCCCCATCAGACATCGAGGTAACTTACTCATCACAGAGCCGCCCGCCCACTTGGCCCACCACATAGGGTGCCTCGTCACCAAACTATGGACAGCTTCGTGATTTCGGGAATCACTAGGGAACAACAACAATTTACCCGTGCACTGGGTCACCCTTCCACTGGGTCCGCCTAGTGAAAACCCTAACATTCCACATAAACAGCGTTTGATATGCCATAGATGTAAATGCCAATCAATGCATTCTCATACTATGCATCCTATCATGCCACTCATCAATCATCATCATCAACACCAACACCACCATTCAATCTTTAGTGGATTTTATCATTGTTGGTTTTAGCCATTGTTTCATGTTTTAAGTGTGGCATTTCATCTCACCATATTATGTATATCATACATGCAAGTCAATACTTGCAACATTCACAATGGTGTCACAAACATCAACAACATTCATCAATATTTCATTAATATCAGCACATAATCTCTTAGTGAATTTTTATCTCATTGATCATTACCATTGTTCATACATTAGTGTGGCATCACAACAATTCATCAATATATGACTTTAAACCACATGTACAAGATCGCACTTGTATTGAACACAACGATATTTAATAATTCATCAATAATAACAGTCATCCTTTTATTCAAGGAAATGATCAACAACATCATCCATCATTATTCATTATCGATATCATCTCCGATTCATTAATTTATAATAAATACATTGTCATACAATTATCCCTTCATTAGTTTCATCATCATTTAAGGGTGTGTACACAACCACAACATTTTCTTTTCATTATCAATCATCATATCATATCATTAGTGGTGAACATTCATGTCTTCATAACATGTCTCAATCAATATCAACACCACTAATACACACCATCATCACATACCCCTAATAAGATCTCTCGTTTTACATAATAAAGGGGTTTGGATACTATTAAGCTCATGATAAATTTCAACATTAAGATATAGGAGGGAAGTTACTTTTTAGTCTTAAAAATAATAGGACATGTCATAAATATCACCTATTAGTCCCAATTTGATAACCATAAAAAGTTGGGCTGAAGACCCTCTTAAACTTGAGTTTTACAATGCAGCGGGTCCGGTGTTTTATACCTACTGAGAGTTAGAAAACTTCAATTAAGGCAAGACTAATTTTCTTACCTCCGTAACATAATTATCTACGACTTTCATGAAGAAGTTGGAGGCCAAAAACATCATTAAGATGCCCAAACGGGCCAAAAACAACAAAGAAAATAGAGCAGTTGCCATAACATGGCTTTGAATCGATTCAAGCCCGTGTGAATCGATTCAAGCACTTACAGAGAGCTCTAAATCAATTCAAAACTTGTGTGAATTGATTCAAACACTTTCAGAGAGTTTTGAATCGATTCATGCACTATTTTGAATCGATTTGAGACAGCATTATGTAGAAAAATACCCCAAAAAGCTGATTTTTCCCACTTCTAAGTACCATAACTCCCTCTAACGAATTTCAAACACTACAAAATTTTAACCCTAACAAATACACATCATTTGTGACGTGTGGCCTCTAGCTTTACTCGAAAATTCCTTTAGATGAGTAACTTATTCATATAAACACGTTTTACCCATTTTAAGCCGTTTTAATGCAATTTAAGGGTCATTTTTCAATGGAATTGACCCATTCCAATTTCTACAAGTTTTAAATCATGCATAGGCACTATTGAAACCATTCCATGGCATTCAAACATACTAAAACTCAATATGGCCTTATTAGTTCCTCAATTATGTATGAAAATCATAAAACACAACCTCATATCTTTGAGTAATTCACCCATTCCTGGGTTTCTATCAACAAATAAATTATATTCATCAAAAGACCACTAAACATTCATCATTATCTCATATATATGCAATTCCCAAACATTCAATAAATGGTCAAGCCTATCATCCATCACATTATCAATCACCATTCAAGATAATCATGGCAAGGCAAGCATGAGTATAATCATATACATCAACCATCACTTCTAAGTACCATAACTCCTTCTAACGAATTCCAAACACTACAAAATTTTAACCCTAACAAATACACATTATTTGTGACGCGTGGCCACTAGCCTTACTCTAAAATTCCTTTACATGAGTAACTTATGCATATAAACGCATTTTACCCATTTTAAGCCATTTTAATGCAATTCAAGGGTCATTTTCAATGGAATTGACCCATTCCAATTTCTACAAGTTTTAAATCATGCATAGGCACTATTGGAACCATTCCATGGCATCCAAACATACTAAAACTCAATATGACCCTATTAGTTCCTCAATTATGCATGAAAATCATAATACACATCCTCACATCTTTGAGTAATTCACCTATTCCTGGGTTTCTATCAACAAATAAATCATATTCATCAAAAGATCACTAAACATTCATCATTATCTCACATATATGCAATTCCCAAACATTTAATAAATGGTCAAGCCTATCATCCATCACATTATCAATCACTATTCAAGATAATCATGGCAAGGCAAGCATGAGTACAATCATATACATCAACCATCAACTATTCAACTCATACAATTGAAATGTAAACTCCTCTCTTACCTCGAGAGAAGAACTGCAACGCAAACACTCCGATTACTCCACATCATCGTTTGGAACACAATCTTATCAACAAACACATATATACATGCCATTAATAAGCCATCATAAGGCATCATCTCTTAAAATTCATCATCAAGTCCTAGACTTTTCTAAACTCCAATTCATATGCCTATGCTAGGCTTCGGGAATTCCTTTCTCAAAACCAAGATCCTCTAGATCCTAAAGGGTCAACCATACCCAATAACAACAAGATCATATCCCTTATTCATATGACATCTAATCTTCATATAAATCATTCATTTGTCATCATTGTCACTCAAATTCATTATAAGCCATCTTAGCTTCACTTATAAACCATCATCAATCAATAAATTTTAAGTGACACATATCATGGCCTAAGGCCTCATCAAATCCTCATCAAAATCCAACAACCTCAAATATCAACACCAATGATTCCAATCATCTTTTCTAAACCCAAAAGTCACTCTCATGACAACAAAATCATCAATCTCCTCATCTATGCCAAAAGCCTCAATTTTATCAATTCTTAAGGATTGCACACAAATTGTCAACCATCAATTTCAACCATTTTCATATATCATCATAAGCATGTTATCATCATCAAAGTGCCAACCAATGTAAACAACACACAATGTTCCCAATGGTCATCTATCTTATGGTTTGGGTTTCACATGCATATATCATCATTCACATAACATCAACTTAGCTAAAAAATTTGTCAACATCAATAATCAATCCCAATACTTCTAAATATTCATTTCCTCATATAAAATCAT
Source organism: Clitoria ternatea (assembly GCA_037962975.1). NCBI lineage: Eukaryota > Viridiplantae > Streptophyta > Magnoliopsida > Fabales > Fabaceae > Clitoria > Clitoria ternatea. The sequence continues at coordinate 170,810,141 of CM075671.1, forward strand.
TCCAAAGGCATCAAAATCACTAAAACCATTAATTTGGCAAAAATCCCCAATTTATCAACACTTAGGGTTTTCTCTAAAATTTTCAAACAACCATCAACATCCACCATTTTCAATGATTCATCATAGATACAATAACCCACACCCATTTATACCACAAAACCAAAATCAACAATTATTTCTGAAACCATTCAAGCCTAGGGTTTCAATATTTTCTTCAACACCCAAAGCTTCTAACATCACCATTTCAAGCATAACAACATCAAAACCATAAATAGAGTAAGGTGGATTCAAAATCTTACCTCAAGGACCCATGCTTTCACAAAAATGAAAAATAGAGGAGAGGAAGAGGAACCCATTTGATTTTTTCCCCAAAGTGCCATTCAAGCTTCATAAATCCTTGTCCCAATATTAATTTTGGCAAGAAAATGGAAGTGGTGTAGGTGGTGGACGGTTTGATGGGGAGGGAGAAGAAGAAGAGAAATGATGGTTGGGGGGAGAAGAAGAAGAATGAACGGTAATAGAGAGAAGGGGAGAGGAATTTAGTGAAAATTGGGCATTACCCAATGGTTAAAAGGATGCCCCAATTTGCTTTTACCATTGGTCAATAGTCTCCCCCTTACCCATTGTGCAAAAGAGTGAAAAAGAGAGTGGAAAAAGTGGACGGTGGAAATGAGAGGGAAAAATGGGATTTGTGGTTTTCTTTTAATTTCATTTGGTTCGTATTTCCCCGATTAATAACTTACGTTGTGTCCAATTAATTATCTCCTCAACACTAGAAATTATTTCAACTATACCACCATAACCACAATAATTTTCTAAGTAATATAGACCCATCAAATATTCATTTTGACTAAGTAGGTCCCATACCATCTGTTAAATCATCCGATTCCGGTAATTCTCAATTTACCAATAATTCACCTCTAACATCTAATTAATTTTCCCATAATTGTTGAACCATAAATAATTAATTATCTTTACCCAATAAATTTATTTTCTCAAAATTTGGGATGTTACATAGCACATCATCAAGCCACCACTAATCTAGCCGTTAAGTTTTATATTTGTCCTAATTTAACCCACTTATTCAAGAGTATCTTATGGAATGATTTAAATCTCCATATATCTTTCAATTATCTATTTTTCTATTACTTATTTATATATTTAGTTATATTATATTACTCTAGTTTCCAAGTATCCAAGTTCTACTCTAACATGAAACTTAGGTTCATACTAAGTGACTTACCATTTATTTCCTTCCATTAATTAAAGTAGCTTTACCTATTTTGGAAATGTATCCTTATACTTTCTACATTAGTTAATTGGTTTCTAGTATATTTTCTTTCTATATCTCATTTTTTTATAACATTCCTTTAATTCTTTACTTATTATGACCTATATCACTACTAGCCAATATCATTTCTTTACTTACTATAATCTATATCACTACTATAGCCAATATTATTTCTTTACTTTTCTTTTCATCTAATGCCACTACTACATATATGCCTATAGTTTTTCTAAACCATGATTTAGTCCATTTTAATTCTCTTGATTAATATCGCTTTCTAACACCACTTTTCTCGTGTCACACTAAGATAAAGTTCCTTAGGTTTTTAAGTCCTTAATTCATTTCCATGGTACCTAGTCCTTCTTTTAACTAGGAATTATAAGTTACCTATTCTCTTTTAAGAAAAGATTTCTTTTCACTAGAATTCATAAAGTTATCTATTTTACCTTTAGGAAAAGGTCTTTTTTTACTAGAATTTATAAAATTGTCCATTTTATTCTAAGAAGGACATCTTTTTCTCTAAGATACTAGAAACATCATTTTAAATTTAATTACTTCCTTCAAAATTATTTTCTCTTCTAGAAAAATTCTTGTAACTCAAAAACAATTTTCTAATTTAATTAAATTCATCTAATAATATTTTATTAACTACAAGAAACCATTTTTTTGCTAACTTTTTAAGATCTTGGTGGTATCAAAATTTTTAAACATAGAATTTAGTGATATTAAATCGGAATTATTTTCTTAAGCACAAACGACCAATTTATTCGTGATATATTAGTCGATTAATTTATTTTAAATCTAGTGGGACTTACCGAATAAAATCATACAAATTACATCAAGTCATAAATAAATATAATTATATACAACCATATCGAATTATTCAACCGTGCCCATATTATTTCCTAACATTTGACAATATCGCGTAAAAATTTTATTTTATAACTTCTCTTTTTAGTGAGTCGATAATTTTTCTTCACCTTTTCGAGAGTTACCGAAACGCGTAGTCTATACAAAATAATGCTGAAAATCATAGCAATACAAAAAATTGTTTATCTCCTACTCTAATTGTCGGTTCAAAACAAAACTCAGAATAACGGTTTTCAAGTACGTAAGGAATAATATAGCGGAATTGAAATTGAACCAAAACGAGGTGGAACCCTTTTACCTTATGGTTTCCTCACGTTTTGAAAGAGAAAAGGAGAGTGGCTTGCTGAAAAGTTTTTTTGATTGTCAAACTCATTGCCAATCGCCGTTGATCGTTCTTATGTTGTTAAAAATGTGGTATGCAAGAATTTTAGGCACTTAGAGGGTTATGGAAAGCCACCAAACAGCCAAGATACTATCAAAATAAAGGGGAAAATTTTACCGTTTAACTTGCCGTTTGCCTCTAGATCCTCCACCGCTTCAATGTCAATTACTACCGATTGCTACATGAAACCTAGGATCAACCATGCAACCCCAAGGGCAGCCATAGGGGCATGGTTTTTAGGACCCAAGATAGCAAGGAAAAATGTTGAAGACCACATGCATGGCTGCTGGAATTTTTTAGAAAGGAGAGATGAACATGAATTTAGAAGCTTAAATGCAAAAATCCTTACCTTTTAGGCCAAGGAGGGTCACAGCTAATGAGAAAATTTTTAGGGGGTTTGGATGCTAGAATTTGCTCTTAGATGATAGTAAAATGAAAAGAGTGATGTTGCATGAAGGGGTGTTTTGACGTTAGCTAGAGGAAGAGAAGAGAAGTTGGATTTTTTGAAGTGCATTGGTAGGTTGTGGAAGCTTGGTCTTGGCTGATGGAGAAGCATGGTGCTAGGTAAGATGAGAACGCTTGCATGCAAGGGGATTGGCTGCTGGAGTGGTGAAATGATGAGAGGTATGGCTAGGAATGGTGGGAGTTGGTTTGACTTTAAGTAAAGTTGAACAATGTAGCCTAATTTTAAGGGTGTTAAAAATAAATGTATGCTAACTCGTAGAGGAGGAATCTATAAAATGGTCAACATGAAACTTGTAGATTTTTGTTTCCTCTTCAAAATGAGATATGGTATGTGAAAATCCACTATCAGACGAGGCAGATAGGCCTAAAATACGAAAACTGCTCTAGGCTATGACGAAAATGAATTTGTGAACAAAATGAATTTGCTGAGAAAAATGGGTAAGGAATTAGCTTTCGTCCCCTTCATGAAGTTTGTAGATCTCTTTGATACAAAACCATAACAAAACAAACAGAGTCATTTCAATATCGTATCAGGGAGATCTGAATTCTTTTCTAAAAGTGTACAGTGCTGTCACGGGAATAGGATAAGTGCGTAAAGATTGTGAAAACTGCACCGATTGGGAATGATTCAGCCTTTGGGACCTACACAGAAAACGTAGAAATTTTGTTACAGATATTTTGATACCGGGTTTGCATAAATCTGAGGTTGTATGAATAAATTATGAATTTTTGAAGGAACCATGTGCAGAAAAGGATATGATATAGCGGTTTTTAGAGAATAAATACTTGGCTCTTGATTTTGAGGGAGACAGAGCGGGAGTTTGAGTTCGGGACCAAAGATAAAGATCGTAGATCTTTTTACAATAAAGAATTTTGGATCCGTATCATTCGATTCCAAGTTCATACGCAAAAGTTAGACCCAAAACACCAAAGGTGTATAGACTGGGAAACTATAATTAATCGTTTCTTTTAAAAAAAATGAAGTTAAAGAGTTTCGAATTAGGATTGGTTTCTTCAGGAAGGATTTTAATTTTATCATAATGAGTTGCCAAAATGGACCGCTTTATTATCAGGCATCCTGAAGTATACCCGTAAATATACGTAAGAAACAATTGAGGTTCATACTGAGCCGGTCGGGCTTGGTCTTACATCTCCGATTTATTACAAAAAGGCCCAAACAGAGTTAATCTGTCTAATGGGTTGTTAATCCAAGACTAATAATACCAGGGTCGAATTTCTTGCCAGGTCCCACAATTTACATTGGGGCCCCGATAATATTTTATTAATTTTCTTTAATTAGACTAGAAATTATCCACTAATGAATTAGAAAATTGCTAAACCAAAAATTTTAAAGCATTAAATAGATAAACATCTACCAAGTAATTACTGACTAATTAATCGTTTATAAAACAATTAATCATGGGTTGATTATTAGTTAATCAGACAAATAAATTATCCCTAATAACTAAACAATTGATCTAATAATTCACTAAATATTCCTAATCATCAATAAAATACATATATACATATTATCTAAATTTAAATTAGGGCTACCAACTTGTTTCTACTTAAACCACGTAATTATTAAGAAAAATTTAACGCTAATTTCTAATCGCTAAACAAATTACTGCTAATCTTATGTTTTAATTAACACAGGTTCTTATTATCCACACAAAATCATAATTATCAGGAACAAAGCATTACCGATGATGTTCACAAGATTAACAAAATTTCAATAACTATCAGTCCTTCCTAAACCCTAAACCCTAAACTCATACTCTCAATCTATCTTAGTCCTTCCTTAATTTCTAATATCTCCTGATTTTCCCTATAATTCTCAACAAGCTTTTTAAACTAAACTTATTCTCCTAGCCTCATGATGTCTCATATCTATTGCAAGGGAACAACCAAGGACTCTAAACTTCCTACTGGAAATCCAACTGGTCATCCTTGGGAGCTCCGAGGGTTTGGCATCCTATCTCTAAAAATCGAGGCTGTTACACTCTCCCTAACTTTTAGGAATTTCGCCCCCGAAATTCTCCGCATTCTTTGTAGGCATCAAGGTAACCTAGGTCATCGACCCCTGGAATCCCTGTCTGATGCTTCAACTACTTGAGGTAAATCAAGTAGTCCCTACCACACAAGTCCTATTGACTGTCAAGCAAGAAATTTCAAAGTATAGCGAGGTATGGGAACCATAGCCCAAGCCCGTTGGACTGACCATACTCTGATACCACCAACGTAACCACCCCCGCCTAACTAAGATAATCTCTTCCACTAGATTATCCTGGTCAACTAAGAGGTTACAAAGTTTAGAAAAATATGTAAGTTTTTTGTACAACATAATACGGTGGAACAGTAGCAACAACATACATATATAACAAAGTCACATACCTATGGAATATTTTCAACAAGTCTATACATATGAAAATAAAAAGGGGCACACAGGCTTCCAATCAAAATGCAGAAAGTAAAACACATACATAAAAGTAAACATAACCAAATTAGTGCCCTCCTCCCATGAAGTCATAATCTGACCAAGGAGACTCGGGAACCTTTAATGTGGAAGCTAGCTGAGATAGGTTCGAAGGGTGTGATGGTTTGGAAGGAACTAAATTTGTAGGCGGCTAGTCACTATCTGGCTGAATTGGCTAATGCAATCGACTGCTATAAGCTTCTGCTAATAAGCTCTGAGCATCTGCCGACATACCCTTGAAGATCTCTGTCTCCCTATACATATAAATTCTGAACACATGATGAAGGAATCCTCGAGAATGATCCCATCAGCGTTATGCTAGGTATCGCTTCATGGGAATCCTCACCATCACTCAAGGTTGCACTAGAACATCCACTAAACCCTCAAGTATATAAATTGCCAGGGGCTCTACTGGAAGAATTTGTTGGGGTATCCATAAGAGAGGGGCTGGGTCCATCATCGTCTGATCCACGGGCTTTTCGAGGGTAAACTCCTCAAGATCCTCCTCACCATCACTGTCAGTCGACCATGGTACGTACTCAAGAGTCGATGATCACGGAAGGCCTGCCCTCTCGTTCCCTTAAACGAGAGGTGCCTTCTTTAGTGGGAGGGAAATAGGTACCACAAGTGGCTTTGGTAATAGGTTATAACTCAGGGGCTCTACTATAAGGGTTGCCTCTTTCCCATTGATCTCCTCTAACTCCTTCACGCTGAGAGAACGTGAAGGGTCTCCATACCGGTGAACTGTACTTTTAATGACCTCAACATCCTGATCATATGGTCGCTCTAGCTCTGGTGGGTGCTAGGGAGGTGTCCCCACTGGAATCTTATCGGATGTCTCAAGATCACTGGTAAGTGGCTAGGATCCGCCTGGTCCCATCTACGGAGGGAACTCCTTGTTCTATAAGTACATCTAACTGGGAATTTGATAAAATTAGTTGTGAGGATGAGTTCCTACCTCCATAACAATCAAGAAGGTGTTGTATCGCCACCTACCCCACACAACATAAACAATCCAGGATTGGATCCTTCCACTCTCTTAAGGGGTCCCTAATAAGTTTTTTCTAAATATATCATTTCTCTTAGTCTTAACTAACTATCTCTATCCTTTACCCCACTCTTAAAATTACTAGCACTTATATAATCACAATCAAATAGCAAGGAATCACAATTTCTCTCAACACAATAATGCAATGCATGAATTTCATTTCTTTGATTTAGTATTCTTTAGCTAGTAAGATGCATGTAGGCTTATCTTTTTCCTCATCAATCACAACACAACATATATCATAATCCCGCCTTATCCCCCTATCTACTAGAGCGACTGGAGCTCACAGCGTTCTATTTTCACAAAAGGGTAAGGACTCACAGTCCCATCAATAATGAATCCAAAATACATCTCATCAGAACGGATACTACAGAGTCATAGAAACCTTCTTCCAGAGTCAAAGTATACCAGAGTTACCACGGGCTGTCCGGTCTCAGGTGCGAATCTAAGCCATTGGAGGTCCGCCCCCGATATACTCCCATGACTACTCTCAGGGGATCAAGACGCAACTGCTCATCAGTGTACCCATCATTGTTATGCTCAAGGGAGTTACTTAACTTTCTACCTTTATCCTCCATGTATGATGCATGACTTACGAATTTTATCGATCATCTATTGGTCCTCGGTAGGGTTCCTTCAATGACTCCATTTCATTTCTAACATCAGGTTCCTTTCTTTTCATTACATCTCAATTAATTTTTTCTTCTCTCTTTTTTTTTCTCAAAATTTCTCAAATTCCATAATGGTGTTACCCGATACCTAGAAATGAAATGAGATCTCACATTTTCTAGAAAACCACTGGGTATATTTTTGTAATCTAGTTATCTTGGAACCCTTACCGATACAGTATTTATATTCCCTTTATCATTTCTATTCAACACTTTTCTCTTTATTCAATCATCAATGCATCATGCAATACAATTTTCATGTCATGATCGTAAGGTAGTTCACTTAATCCATACACAAACATCCACGATCACAGATTTATTCATGTTACATAATCAACGATTTATCTACTATCACATTGCATATAGTATCTATTGTACTAAGAAATCATCACACATTTTAATTTCATTCAACATCAATCCATAGAGAAATCAAGTACAAATACTCGTATTATAACCTTGTATATTAGCTAACACATCATCAAGCCACCATAATCTAGCCGTTAAGTTCTATATTTGCCCTAATTTAACCCACCAATTCAAGAGTATCTTATGGAATGATTTAAATCTCCATATATCTTTCAATTATCTATTTTCTATTACTCATTTATATATTTAGTTATATTGTATTACTCTAGTTTCCAAGTATCCAAGTTCTACTCTAACATGAAACTTAGGTTCATACTATGTGACTTACCGTTTATTTCCTTCCACTAAACTTAGGTTCATAGTACATGACTTACCATTTATTTCCTTCCATAATTAAAGTAGCTTTACATATTTTGGTAATGTATCTTTATAATTCTACATTAGTTAATTGGTTTCTACTACATATATGCCTATAGTTTTTCTAAATCATGATTTAGTCTATTTTAATTCTCTTGATTAATACCGCTTTCTAACACCACTTTTCTTGTGTCACATTAAGATAAAATTTCTTAGATTTTTATGTTCTTAATTTATTTCCATGGTACCTAGTCCTTCTTTTTACTAGGAATTATAAGTTACCTATCTCTTTTAAGAAAAGATTTCTTTTTACTAGAATTCATAAAGTTATCTATTTTACCTTTAGGAAAAGGTCTCTTTTTACTAGAATTTATAAAATTATCCATTTTATTCTAAGAAGGACTTCTTTTTCTCTAACATACTAGAAACATCATTTTAAATTTAATTGCTTCCTTTAAAATTCTTTTCTCTTCTAGAAAAATTATTGTAACTTAAAAACAATTTTCCAATTTAATTAAATTCATCTAATAATATTCTATTAACTACAAGAAACCATTTTTTGCTAACTTTTTAAGATCTTGGTGGTATCAAAATTTTTAAACATAGAATTTAATGATATTAAATCGGAATTATTTTCTTAAGCATAAATGAGCAATTTATTTGTGATATACTAGTTGATTAATTTATATTAAATCTAGTGGGACTTACCGAATAAAATCATACAAATTACATCAAGTTCTTGCCATCCTGAAACTTAGTAAATATAGTTTATGCAATTCAGAATTTGAAGTACAAATGAAAAACTAGCAATGTCCATTTTCTATCATCATGAACCTTGTGCAAAAACAGTCCCCAATTTGAAAACACACTATATCATCAAACTTCAATTATGAGAAAAAAACTGTATACTCAAATACAATTCAGTTTACAAGAAAGTCCATGCTTGTTATTCAAAACAAATTGCAAAAATTAAACATACTTCTATTCAGAAATTTAAACAAGCATCAATATACTAAGTAACGATCTATTCACACTAAAATTCAGTAAATAACAACCTAAACTCAATAATTTCATAATCATGATTCCATTGGGAAGTTCCAAACAAAAACAATTTTGAACACAATAGCACCTAAGACTCAATGTACCTTCCTATCACAGTTTTGAACACTTTACAAACAATATTGAAGAAGTGAAACTAGATTATGAGGTCATGCAAGTCACTTTCAAACTTCACAAGAAAAATAGGGCATGACAGAGGGAAGAAGGAGAAAAGATTAGAAGAAGAATAATGCATAATGTACAATGTAGAAGAGAAGAGGAAGAGAAGAGAAGAAGAAAACTTACTTGAGTAACAATGGAAGAGAGTGAAAGCTCAAGGAAGAAGATGATGGGGGCTAGGCTTTGATGCTATTGATGGAAGAAACAAAGAGGAACGATTTTTTTTGAAGAGAGTAAAATTGTAACCATTCCTTTGTTTTAAAAAGCTTTAATAAAAATGTTTCTCACAACCTATCGCTTAAGCGACAACTATTCACTTGGGTGAGCTTATGCATAAAACGCCAGGGGTCGCCTTTTCGCTCGAGCGGTTTAGCTTGGCTTGGGTGAAATTTGAATAGAATCAATTGTTAAGTTATCTCACTTAAGCGCAATAATTCGCTTAAGCGAGTTTTTCATATAATCGTTTGTGATAGACCTTCACTCAGGCGAGCTAAAAATCGCTTAGGTGAGGTATATAAAAACACCCCTTGATACTTCATTACATTTTTGCTTGAGAGAAAGGAAATCGCTTAAGTGAAAATTTGACAGTTGCCTTTTTAATTGTGTTTGCTTGAGCTATTCCCATCTTGCTTAGGCAAAATTTAAATAGAATGATTATACCTTAAACTCGCTCAAGCGTAACAACGTTCGCTTGGGCAGGAAAAATAACTCTGAGCCCCTAATGCTTCCTTAGTTCCCTCGCTTGAGCCAAGATGATTCACTCAAGCTAACATTTAATAGAACCAATTTTACTTGTGCCTCGCTTGAGCGCTGAGATTTCGCTTAGGTGAATTTTACCCAGAACACTTTTAACATGAATTCGCTTGGGCTAAATAAGCTTGGCTTGAGCGTGACTAAACTTAATCAATTTCGCTTGGGCGAGCACCATGTCGCTTTAGTGAGTTTAGCAGAATAGCATTTAATGGGGTTTCCTGTGAAATTCACTTGGGCGAACATAGTTTCGCTTGAGCGAAACAGGCACTTTCTTGAATTTTCTTGAATTTGAACAAGGTACCTGATTGAGCCTCTTCCAATTAGACAAAACTTGATCATTTAAGAAAATTTTAGCAACTTGGATCATCAACTGAAGTACCATCAATAGAGGAATTGAAGGATTTAAGCCTATCCTTACAATCATCATGAATTTAACTAATGATTCCTTAAATTCAACATCAATTTCAAACACATCCATAATTACATGATCAAATCTTGCTTTTTGACAAATCAGTACCAAAATGAACCTAAACTTAATCGTAACTATTCAAGCAAGTATGTCTTTGTTAGTCTTTGCCACTAAAATCAATCCTAACTATTCAAGCAAGTATATTTTTGTTAGTATTTGGCACTAACTTCAACTATTCATCAGTTTAACACCTAGTAAGCATACGTTTCTCATCATTTTCATATCAAATTTCACAATCCATCATATATATCATCTACTTTGTAACAAATTCAGCAACGATATAAATCATATTCAAACATCATTCCTAGAAATTGTTCATTCCTTCTCATCACTTCTCAATCGATCATCAATGCATTAAATCAACTCTCAAACATGACTAAACCTATACTTCACATACTAAAACATAGAATTCAAACATAAAGCAATAAAACACTGGGTTGTCTCCTAGAAAGCGCTTGTTTTACGTCATTAGCTCGATGCGTTTAAAACTTTTAAGGGTCCTGTAAGTGGATGAGCATGGTAAGCCTCTCCACTTCACTACTAAGATAAGTCTTCAGTCTTTACCCATTGACAGCCTAAGTTCTTTGTGAAACAGAGTCCTACAACTTGACAGTTCCATAAGATCTAACTTCTTTAACTAAGAAAGGTCCAGACCACTTGGATTTCAACTTTTCAGGAAATAATCTCAACCTTGAATTTAATAAAAGCACATATTGGCCAGGATGAAAGTTCTTTTGAACAATCTTCTTGTCATGATACTTTTTCATCTTTCCTTGTAGATACGGGAGGACTCATATACTGAGAGCCTCCATTCTTCTAGCTCCTACATCTATAGCTTCCTCTTTTCACTGGTTGCTTGTTGATCAAAATTCAACAACTTCATTGCCTAATAAGCTTTATATTCAAGTGCCACTGACAAGTGATAGCTTTTACCAAAAACTAGTTGGTAAGGAGAAAAACCAGTAGGTGCTTTATATGTTGTCCTTTAAGCCTATAGAGCTTCATCAAGGTTCTGAGCTCAATCTTTTCTATTGATTGAGACTGTCTTCTCTAGAATGCCCTTGATCTCCTAGTTTGAAACTTTTACTTGCCTATTTGCTTGCGGATGATAAGGAGATGTCATTTTATGTTCGACTCCATAATGTTCCGAACATTTCTACAACTGAGCATTACAAAAGTGAGAACCTCCATCACTTATAAACACTCTAGGCGTGACAAACCTACAAAAGATATTCTTTTTCTAGAACTTGATCACTGTTTTAGCATCAGCTTTAGGACTGGCAGTAACTTCCACCTATTTTGATACATAATCCACAGCAACCAAAATATATTCATTTGTGAATGAAGTGGGCAATGGTCCAACAAAATCAATCCCCCAACAGTCAAACACTTCAACCTCTAGGATAGTATTCAGAGACATTTCATTTCTTCTTGAAATTCCACTTGTCCTCTGACAACTATCACATGATTGAACATGAATATAGGCATCCTTGAACAACGAAGTACAATAGAAACCCAATTATAGAACCTTAACTGTAGTTCTTTCACCGTTGAAGTGGCCTCCATATGCTGAATTATGACAATGCCATAGAATGCTCCTTGTTTCTTTCTAAGATACGCATCTTCTCAAGATACTGTCTGATCCAATCTTGAACAAATATAGATCATCCCAAATGTATTGTTGAGCTTCCTTCAAGAATTCCTTTTTTTGTTGCCCGGTGAGATCATCAGGTATAATTCCCGTTGCCTTGAAATTTACAATATCTGCAAACCATGTCTCTCTGTAACCAACAACAATTTTTCATCATAAAAAGCATCATCTATTTAAGGTTGAGCATTCGTAACTGCCTTGTTGGAAAGTCTGGAAAGATGATCTGCAATGAAATTCTCGCTTCCTTTCTTGTCTTTGATAATCAAATCAAATTCCTGTAATAGTAAAATCCATCGACGTAATCCGGGTGAGTCAGGTTTATTCAGAAAATATTCCAGAGTTGCATGGTTAGTATAAATAACAACAGTAGATCCAATTAAGTAAGGTCAAAATTTTTCTAAGCCATACACCATTGCTAAAAGTTCTTTTTCTGTTGTAGCATAATTTATTTGTGCTTCATTGAGAACTTTACTAGCATAATGTATGACATGAAAAATCTTTGACTTTCTTTGACCAAGAACTGCTCCTATAGCATAGTCACTGGCATCACACATTAATTCAAATTCAAATTTCCAATTAAGAGTAGCTATTATAAGAGCAGAAATTAGTTTTTGTTCAATAGATCAAAAGCTATTAAACATGAATCGTCAAAGTGAAAGGGAGTATCCTTATTCAAGAGGTTATTCAGTGGCTTTGTAATCTTTGAAAAATCTTTGATGAATCATCGATAGAAGTCTACATGACCCAAGAAACTTTTGATTCCTTTAACATTAATGGGTGGTGGGAGTTTTTCAATCACTTCAACCTTTGCTGGGTCCACTTCAATACCTCTACAAGAGATTTTATGACCTAGCACTATACCTTCTATAACCATAAAATGGCATTTTTCCCAATTAAGAACCAGATTTGTTTAGTACAGTATCCAGATTAGCCAAGCAGTGATCAAATGATGATCCAAAAATAGAAAAGTCATCCATAAATACTTCAATACATTTTTCAATCAAATATGCAAATATGACAAACATGCATCTTTGGAAGGTAGCTAAAGCGTTACATAGTCCAAAAGGCATCTTTCTATAAGCAAAAACACCAAAGGGACATGTCAAGGCGGTCTTCTCTTGATCTTCTGGAGCAACCTATCTGATTATAGCCTAAATATCCATGTAGAAAACAATAGTATACTTGACCTGCCAACATTTTAAGCATCTGATCCATGAAAGGTAAAGGAAAGTGATCTTTTCTGGTGGCCTAGTTAAGTTTTTTGTAGTTGATACACATCCTCCATCCAATCACTGTTCTAGTTGGAATCAATTCATTCTTTTCATTCTGAATTATAATTATGCCACCTTTCTTAGGCACTACCTGAACTGGGCTTACCCAAGCACTATCTGAAATGGGATAAATCATACTTGCTTCAATTAACTTCATCACCTCCGTCTTCACTACCTCTTTCATAGTTGGATTTAATCTTCTCTGAGGCTTGCAATAGGTTTGTACTCCTACTCCATGAATATCCGATGCATGCAATATGAAGGACTGATTCCTTTTAGATCCTGCAAAGTCCATCCGATTAATCCCTTGTTTCTTCTCAATACTTTAATTAATTTCATTTCACTAGTGTAAAAAGTGGATATAACAACTGATATAATTACGAGTTAAAGGGATCAGTGATAAAAGAATGCACGATGGTATTTTTGAAATTATAAGGTAAACAATATAATCACTGGTGGTGAACAACCGTGGTTGTAGATTCAGGGGTAGCTATATAATCACGGTTGTATTTCCAACTGTGGATATATAATTCAGGGTTTAGGGTATATCTGTTAGGTAGTATATACCCATGGTTGACTCTACAACCATGATTATATATTGATGGATACGATCACGGTTGTGGTTTTAACTGTGGTTATAAAGTTAATATTTAACCAGGGGTATTGGTGTAACCGTGACTATATATCTTTTCAGAATGTTCAAAAAATACGCCTGACAGCCTCTTTTCACTTTCTTCTTCTTCTTTTGCGCTGGTTGTCATCTTCCTCAATCGTTTTCAGGCTCCTATTTTTGCTCTTGTTGCCCTCTTCTTGCGCGTTGCTTGTCCTCGTCTTGCAGCATTGGTGGTAAGTCCTCCCCTATCAATAGCCTTTAACTTTCTCCTTCTTCTTTCGTGTTGGTTCTCATCCTCCCCAATCATTTCTAGGCTTTTGTTTTTGCTCTTGTTGCCCTCTTCTTGCGCGTTGGTTACCCTCTTATTGCCCTCTTCTTTTGCGTTCATTGTAGCATTAGTGGTAAGTCCTCCCCTGTCGAAATAAATATATAAATAAATAGATTTTGAATATCAACTGGTTTCTGAAACAACCCAATGACAATGGCTTATTTCTTGTTAAATACTGGAAAATGGTCATGGTTGTCTAATTCATGTATTTGAAAGCACACAAATCATAGGTAGGTGTAACAGGATTCAAGTGTTGAACAAAAAATGTTAAAAGTAGCAATGACAGGTTATATGCTTTATGATCTTAAAAACGAAAGTTCACATTATGATTCACATTATATTTTGTTTGGCATCTAATTATTGTACCATTGCATTTTTAGTTTTTTAGAATTCCTTTTTACCAATTTTAGTCATTTATCAACTTTGCATATAAGGCATTATTTTTTAAAGGTTAGTTGCATCTACAACGAAGTAAGACTCTAAATTTTATCCCTCTACTAATAAGCCCTTATAGCTAGAAGGGTTCTATACATTTCTAAACCCTATTTGCTTGATCATAAGAAATGATTTTAGGCACATTGGTTTGAATTTTCCAAGCAATATTTTCACCATGAACTTAAGAATCCTGACAAAATAACTAGATAGAGGTTTTAAAGATAGATTTACACCTGATTTTCACTATATGGTTTTTCCATTCCTAGTTTCTATGGAATTACAATTACCCTTTATGTTCACAACTTGTCTTCCTAATTCACAAAGGCATAAAATGGGCTAAACAAGCTGCAACACTTAAATATGGTACATTTTTTCAAATGTTAATAACACAACTGCTACTGAATTTATCAATTAGAACATTATTAGCCTCACATAGCTCCTGCATGGAAATTTGCATTCATTAGTAGGACACCAAACCAACAAAAAAATCAATCAATTGAATTTCATAAAGTAAAGTTTTCTGAATAGGCAAAGAGTTTAGAGTTGTTAAAATCAACACATAAATGAATAATTTTAAAATCTCAGACCAAATTGGTCGACTAATATAATTTGAGAGTTTACTCAGAATATTGGTTATGCATTAAGACTGAAGAAAGTATGTGAAGGCACGAAAGAATTTACACATACTATCTTTTTTCTTTTAGCTTTGGTTTTCTCTTCCTTTTTAGTTTTCTTTTCTTATTATGCTCTTGCATCTCTATTAGCCATTCCATTCTTCATGAGTTTTGCTATTATGTTTTAGTTGTATTGTGTATTTCTTAGACTCGATTATTTATATAAATGCCTAATTATTTGTATAATGTTATTTCTGTTGTTGTTTATTGCTCTCATATAATGTTATTTCTGTTGCTGTTGTATGTGTGTGGTTGTCAATCTTGTGAACTCATAGGCTCATTCTAGTTAACTAGTATGAAAGTTTCTTTGCATGAGTGAACTGTAGTTCCCCGTTTGAGATTCGACACAAATAGTCATTAAATAAATTAATTTCATCATTTGTGTTGAATCTTGAATTGTCCGTTTGGACAATTTGGGATGAACAATTGTTTTTATACGTTGTTGGTATGTGCAAGTTAGGATTTATTTTAAAATTTGATAAACTTTTGGTAACTTGCATTTTGTGTTGTTCTCTGGGTACATATTTGGTTGCGGTTGAATTTAATTTTATAACTCTCATTTTGTGTACTTAGAGACCAATACGAAATGCTGCTGAAATTTGATCATATTTTAAAATAACTCTTAACCTGCATATATCAATAACGTATAAAAATAATTGTCATCCTGAATTGGTAAGACCACCACCTTTGTAAAAAAAGTGAGATTGATCATAGCACCTTGTAAACAGTTGGTATGGATCGGAGTGGATAACTACATCACGCATAAGTCTAGAGTACGAGAGTGAAGTTGAATCATTTATTGAATTCGTAGGGAGGAATGTGAGGAAGTTCATGGAAGGTATTTTTGCCCTTGTGTTAAATGCTTGAACCTGCATCGGCTAGACTTGGAAGAGGTGCAAGAACATCTACTGGGTGATGGTTTTCTTCGTAGTCATACCCGTTGGATATGGCACGGTGAAGATGTGGTGGTGCCAAGTACCAACTCTCAAACTAAAAATCAAAGCTCTATGCATGACACCAATGTCGACATGGATGACCGACTTGAGGATATGATCCGTGATATGGGGTAGAAGGTTTTAAGATAACTCATATATATACGACTCTGTGTGAGGATTCTGAGAAGCAGTTGTATCCAAGCTGTGTCAATTTCATGAGGTTATCAATAATTTTGTGATTGTTTAATTTTAAGGCCATCAACGGGTGGACAGATAAAAGTTTCACTAAATTACTGAAGTTGTTGAAAGAAATGCTCCTAACTAGAAACACCTTGCCAAATCGTAACTATAAGGCCAAAAAGGTGTTGTGTCTTATGGGTTTAGAGTATACGAAGATACATGCATGCCCAAATGATTATGTATTATTCCGGGGTGAGTATGAAATGTTGCATTAATGTCCTAGGTGTGGGGTGTCACGATATAAGAAAGAGACCAATTCTGATGAAGTCTGTACTAAAGGATCTCCTACAAAGGTGTTCTGGTATCTGCTTATAGTTCTAAGACTAAAGCGTCTGTTTGCTAATGCAGATATTGCAAAATATATGAGATGGCATGTTGATGAAAGGGTTGTTGACGGACTACTTAGGCATCCGGTAGATGGATCATAGTGGAAGAAAGTGGATACGATGTTTCCGGATTTTGCCCATGAACCAAGAAATGTTAGGCTTGCACTAGCCATAGACGGCATGAACCCGTATGGGAACCTGAGCATAAACCATAGTTCGTGGCCTGTTTTGTTGTTTGTTTACAAGTTGTCGCCATGGCTATGCATGAAGCGGAAATATGTTATGTTATCAATGATGATTTTTGGTCCACGACAACCGGGGAACAACATTGATGAATATTTAACTCCATTAGTTGAAGACCTCAAAATGTTATGGGAAGATGGGGTTGATGTGTTTAACAGGTTTACAGGGTAATCATTCAAATTGCGTGCCATGCTATTCTGCACGATCAATGACTTTCCAGTGTATGATAACTTATTCGGGTATAACGTGAAGGGTCATAAAGCTTGTCCTCTATATGAGGAGGGAATTAGTTCTGTGCGGCTACACCATGGTAGGAAAAATGTTTATCTCTGACATCGAAGGTTTCTTAAAGCTAATAATCCATTTTATAGGTTAAAGAAGTCATTCAACGATGCGTAAGATTTTGAAATGCCTCCTCCCCCACTATCTAGTCGCCAGATATATGAAAAGGTGAAAGACGTCAATATGGTGTTTGGTAAATGTGAGAAATAATCCACCGCACAAAACAACTGGAAGAAAAAGTCAACATTTTTGTCCTACCATATTAGAGGGAGCTTGATGTAAGACACTGCATTGATGTAATGCATATGGAGAAAAATGTGTGTGACAATTTGATTAGAACACTCTTAAACATACCCGGGAAGACTAAGGATGGCCTAAATTCACGTATGAACTTGGAGTTGATGGGTATACGTTAGGATTTGCATCCATAATCAAAGGGCAAATGAACATATTTTCCCCCAGCATGTCATACGTTGTCTAGAAAAGAAAAGCAAAGTTTGTGTGAATCGTTGCATAGTGTGAAATTTTTGTCTGGTTATGGTTCAAACATCAATACTTGTGTTTCTATGAAATATTTGAAGTTAGTTGGGTTAAAGTCTCATGATTGTCATATGTTGATGCAATAGTTTCTACCTATCTCCATTCGTGACATTCTTCCTAAAAATGTGAGAAATGTCATAACAAGATTATGTTTGTTTTTCAATTCCATATATTGCAAATTAATCATCCCTGACGAATTGGATGTGTTGAAACAAGAAGCATCACTTATACTATGTCAGCTTGAAATGCATTTCCCGCCTTCTTTTTTTGACATAATGGTCCACTTAATCATCCATTTGGCGAGAGAGGTCCGTTTGTGTGGCCCAGTGTTCTTGCGGTGAATGTATCCCATTGAGTGATATATGAAGATATTGAAAAGGTATATAAAGAATCGACGTCGTCCTGAAGCTTCGATTGTGGAAAGGTATATTGCACAGGAAGCAATTGAGTTTTGCACTGATTATGTCACATTGTAACATCCCAAATTTTAAAATAGAGAATAAAATAAGAAAATAAATATTGAATAATTGAATGTGAACAAATTAACGTCCCGAAATATTAGAAATAATTTAATTGAGATTTTCGGAGACTGTTAGTGAATTATTGAGACCGGATAAGCAGAAAACTAACCCGGATAAAATATGGGTGTCAGACCAAGTATCTCCGATTGAGATGTCGTTGGTCAAGGCTGTAGATAACATTATTGGGAATCCGAATATGTATTCGGAATGATTTTTAGAATAAGTATGGATCCTGAACAGAGAGCCTGTTTATTTAAAAACGGAAGAGTTTAATGAAAGGTTAAATATTTAAAAATAAAAACCGCACTCTTTTCACTCTCATTCTCGTAACCCTCTCTTTTTCTCTTATGCAAACACACTTCTTCTTTTCTATCATCCTCTTCATCGCTTTTCCCTCTCTAACCCTAAGCCAAGGTGCTACCCTCTTTTCTCCCTCTCATTTTCGTTTCATGAAGGCTTAGAGAAGGCTTGAAGCTTGAAGTTCTTCTCTCTTCTTCTCCTTAATTTCGTGTGGTCCTCTTCTCTTTTGAGAATTCCTCCATTACTTCACTTGAGGTAAGATTTTAGCCATTTTTCAAGAATAGGAACCTTTAGTTATGTGTCCTTAAGGTTAAGAGGGCATTAAATGTATGTGGATTGTTAGGAGAAGCTTTAAATGTGGAAACCCTAAGGTGGGTGTCATAAATACAAGTTTAAAATGGTATTAATGGGGTAGATGCATTTATTGTTGGAAGAAGATGAGAATGTATGATTATTTTTAAATATTGATGGGTTTGGTGAAACCCTAACCTTATAAATTGGGGGAAATATGATGTGTGGGTAGATGGGCATTAATTAATGGTGAGAATGTCATTAATGTTAGAGTATAACCATAAATGATGATTGAAGATGGTGGTTGGAAACTATAAATGAAAACCCCCCTTAGAATGAGTTAAATGTAAAGTTGGTGAGTGGGGTACCCTAATTAATTAAGTTGTTATTTTGATGAAAACGAATGGTAATTTAAGGGAAGGAATTCCCGAAGCCTAATAAGGTAAATGGATAAAACCTATAAATAGCTTCTACATGATGAGAATCATGTGTATATATGTATGTATATGTATATTAAAATAGAGTTTGAATGAATAATTGATGTGGTCCTTTAATTGATTGGTTTAGGCCTTGATAATACTTGTGAGGCGGGAACATCAAACCCGAAAGTTTACTTCTCTTGAGGTAGGAGAGGGGTGTATTTTCTAAATGTATGAGAACTTGTATGATGATAATGTATGTATTGATGTAATATGGCATGTTTCCTTGAATGGATATAGTATCATATGTATGTGATGAGAAATTTGAGTTAGATTCTTATAATGAATGATTGTGGATAAGACCTTACTGAGGTTAAGATTGGTATAATGTGTGATGACATGATATGGATTCCATGTGTGGCTTGATGAATACTTGAAATCCTTGACTTAATGATCTTTGAATATTATGATCAGAATATATACGTATGTTTGAATATGTGGAATTAACATGGTAATTGAGTAGGAGTATACCCTAGATGAGAGGGTGAGATAACCTGTATGAGGTCGAGGCATGCATGAGCATTGTTGCATACATAGCATGGCATGCATATCATGATGATGTTGAAAAGTGGTTGCGATCACTTGATGTTGGGATATAAAGGGCTTACGAGTTCCTGTGATTATTGGACCGGTGGTTGCGATCACCTGGTATTTGAAATGAAAGGCCCTGCAGGACCATTGAGATTGTATGCCCGTGGTTGCGATCATGAGGCGGGAGTACCCCTTGCGAGGCGGGAAACCATTATGAATTATTGAACGTGGTTGCGATCACGAGAAAGCACCTTGCGAGGCTGCTAGAGGGAGTACCCCTTGCGAGGCGGGAAACCAATTTAAATGAATGAATGATTATGGTGGTTGCGATCACCTGAGGAAATGTAAACGGATCCGTGCATATGCATCTTAAACACCAGCATGTGTATTAGCCATAGAAGCATGGCATAGAGTGGTATCTTGTTGAGGAGATTGTGTGAGGAGTAGGTGGAACTCCCTTTTTAATTACTAACTGTAATTGTGTCAATGATTAGTGTGACCTTGTGAATTTTGATGGATACATGTTTTTAATGAATTTGATGAATGATTGGTTTTGTGCTAATTGAACTTCTCTTGGGAAGAAGATGTTTAATATTGCATTCATGTATATATTATCATAATTGTTAGATTTTCATCATTGAGAAAGTATACTCACTCTCCATGTGGTATATCTTTTTAGCTCCTGTGTTGTAGGGCTTGCCTATGGAGCTATTATGTGGAGAAGAGGTGTGAAGGAAGCCTATTTTGGGTAAAGAATGCCTTGGCCGGCAATTGTTTTGAGTTTGTGGGTTCTACTTGAATTTTTGTAATGTATATAGTCATAATGAATGTTTTGTATAGCCAAGGATTGGTATAGACATTAGTATGGATGATGAATAGACAATGTTGATTATAGAAGGTCATGTAGGAAAATGAGAGCCTATGGCTCATTTTCATTAATGACATTAGCCTTATTCGGATAATGAAAATGAAGCTTGATGTAGTTATAACTTATGGAGGAATGATAGTTTACATGAAATATTGTATTTTATAGATCTTGCTGAGTAGTAAGTTAGATTGAAATGTAATTCATGAATTGGAAGGTAAATTTATGAGTAAGATAGATTGGAACAAGTTTTAAATGCTGAATATGATGAATGAGATATGATGAATTTAAGTGGAATGGATTAAATTGAGTTTTGGTATGAGGTGTTGTTTGATTCCTTTATTTCTTGTGTTTTTACTAATAATCTCGCTCAAGCGAGATGGGTTCTCGCTCAAGCGAGAATCACCCATGCATGACATTTGGCTACTGGTCAAATTTCGCTTAGGCGAGAGTGTGTCTCGCTCAAGCGAGACTACCCTAGCATCAGTGTTTGGCTACTGGAGGTAAATCGCCCAGGCGAGTTGGATCTCGCTCGAGCGAGGGGGAGGGGATTCGCCGCTGGTCAAATTTCGCTTGAGCGAAAGGCTTTTGGAGGTGGCATTCGCTCGAGCGAGTTAGCGTTGGGTGGATTCTGGACGATTTTTACCCGTACTCGCTTGCTTCGCCCAAACGACTTCTGAGGATCTCGCTCAAGCGAGATGGGGCTCGCTCAAGCGAGATGGGGCTCGCTCAAGCGAGCTGGCCCCTGATCCTTCTCTTATTTCTTTCGCTCAGCTCGCCCTATGTCTCGTCCGAGCGCTCCCTTGGGACTCGCTCAAGCAAGTGTGGTTCTCACTTGAGCGAGGGATGTCCTGGTCCTCCAAATTGTATTTCCTTGATCACTTTTCATTTTCTTTATATATGATTTTCATCTTAAACCAACTTATGAACCCTTTGGACATATTTTGAGGTCATCAATCCTTATGATGTTTAACCTCTTCGAACCCAACTATATAGCAACAATTTAAATAAATTTTCCGTTGTTTTCAATTGAGAATTCCTCAATAGTTGTTTCCCTTAACTTACCTTCTCATATCTTCATATATGAGTTAGGTCTTTTTAGATCCAGGGTATTGAATGACAGTTTCACCACCTATGTTTTCATAGATTAATAATACTAAAATTGTGAAAAATTTACCCCTATTTTTGGGGCGTCACACACATGCTAAAAGCATTGGTATTCCGAAGACTCGTCATGATGGGCGATTGGATGGGAAAGGTACGATTGGTAAAAAAATGATGAGTAAGACACATGATGATGTCTTTCAAGTGCACTTGTATATTTTGAACAACATGGACGACATGCAACCGTATCTAACCACTCACAAAGAGCTAGTCAAGAGAAACAACCCTAGAATGACTCAAAAGTGGCTGTTAAATGAACACAACAAGACATTCATGCAATGGTTCCAAATGACTGTTCTGAAAGACACATCTGCTTCTGCGACATTACATCGACTAACACAGGGCCCCAACTTTGATGTCTTCACCTTTTGTGGGTATGACATAAATAACTATTTGTTCTATACAAGGGCACAGGATGACAAGAGTACAAATCAAAATAGTGGAGTTATGGTTGTGTCTCAATCAATTCATTTCTTAACTTCAAAGGACAACAACCCTGTCATGGCCGAGTCATGCTACCTTGGTGTGATTGAAGATATATGGGAAGTCGATTACGGTCCTTTCACCGTTCCTGTGTTTAAATGCAAATAAGTTGACAGTAAGAATGGTGTCAAAACTAATGATTTCAGATTTACATTGGTGGACCTCAACAAGATAGGTCATAAGGAGGAACAATTAATCATGGCAACGCAAGTGAAGCAAGTTTTTTATGTTACTGACCCAGCTGACAAAAGGTGGTCAACTGTTATCCAAGGTAGACACAACATTGGAGACCACAATCTTGATGTTGTGGAAATTCCTTCCTTAACAACACGTATTCTGACATCTGTCGTGGAACATGACATAGATGATGTAGTTTCTAGTCGTCATGACCATCATGAAGGTTTGTGGGAAAATATTTCATCTTCATAGGGTATGATTGACTGTATTGAATGTTATGTTAATGAATCATTGTATTAGATGTTATCTTAATTATTCATTGTATTAATCATGTTACAAGTACTATATATTGACATCCAGTTTTTCTTTGTCTGGACAGATATTCATGGCTGACCAGGATCCATATACTAGGTCCAACTCATAGGCTACAGATTCCTCTACTCAAAAGAGTAGAGGTGTTACCCAGATGCCACATATTACACTTAGGCGTCATCGGGGAGAGAGCTTGTATGTTGACATCGATGTCAACACTGGTAGAATTCATGGACCACATGTCGTGAAGTTTAGCAGTTACTTGGGAGTTGTTGCTCACACAAAGATGTCCATTATTATCTCGACTGGGATAATGTCGAGGAGGTCGTGAAGAACCATATTTAGTCAGATATTCTGGTAAGTTAGATATCATTTAAGTTTCATTTTAGTGTATTATTTCATGTAATTCATAATAAACTATCTTATACAGACTAATTCCCACTTGTAAGATTCTTGGGAGTTACTAGCACATGACACACTGAGGAGGAAGATCCTCGGTATTATTGCTGACCGATGGAGGTCATTCAAGTCCTCACTCTCCAGGAGGTATGTAGGGACTCTAAATTCTTAATCAACAATTTACCAATTGTATTACCAATTTACACCAATCCTTACTTTAACTGTGAATTATAGATATATAATTAGGGAGGAGCGAGAATAATTCCCTGGAGAGAAATATACCTTCATAAATCAGGAGACTTGGAATGCTTTCGTTGCATCTAGGCAGACCGACTAGTGGATGGTACATAGGTATTTAACATGATTAAATCATTTATAATTTAAATGTAACTCTAACCCATTTTCTTTCTTGTTGCAGGCCATATGAACGAAAGCACAAAGCATCAAGAAGAAGAATCACTGCCCCTACAGATTGTCATGTGGGGGTTACCGACTATTGAAGGAGCACATGGCCCAGGAGAAGGCCAGTCAGTTTCAGGCTAGCCAACCTAACACCGGTGTTGTGGATCCCCCTTCCCCACCTATGCGCCATGAGAAATGGAAGCGGGCCAGGGTAAGGAAGAGTGGGGAATACACTTCCTTACAAGCTTAGGAGGTCATCTCATGAATAGTAAGTATCTGCCTTATGAAGTTTTCAGATTTTTGGTTTACACGAAACCCTAAACACTAACTTGTTTAGTTTCAAGATTCCTTGGTTGAGTAATCAACCCAAGGCTCTTTCGTAGCCCATGGTAGGCAGGATATTTTGATTACCGCCATCGGCAGGCCAGAGCACCCAGGAAGGGTACGTGTTGTTGGTCGAGGTCACGGTAAGTTGTAAATGACTATATCTTTTCATTTTGTTTTCTATTAAACAATTATGGTTTAATCATTCATATTTCACAGGCCTCTGGAGCTGTTATGGTGCTCCTGACCTGGCGCTATCCGTCGAGGAGTTGGTGGAGCAGAGGGTTGAGTCGATGGTGGCTGTTATGAAGGCTGAGTGCCAGGAGGAGATGATGAAGCTATACACAAAGATGGTCTGATTCAGGGAGGAGATAAAGGCCTCACTCAGCCATCACCAGGAGCCTATTGCACCAGCTGTCAACCCACAGGTTGGATTCCTTATAGTATTTAACTATTCATTGTTTGTAATTTGTTTCTTTAATTATTGAATAACTTCTGCTTGATGTGTAAATATATAGGTACGAAGGGTTAGCACGAAGGGGTCGTATGCTACAGCTGACCCTAACCATGATGGGGTCAAGGCTGCGAATACCCATCAATGTGACTTGTTCATTGATGGGTCAGAGAAGCCAGTTGCCACTGGCATAATGTACAACTTAGACCTTGTGGTTCACCATCAGTCATTACCTGATGGTACGTCCAGGGTCTCTGTTGTTGAGATTATTGAGGAGGAGGATGTTGTGCCAGTGGCAATTCCAGAGGTGTAGACCGTTGGTCAGGCGATGGGACACTTCCTTAAGTGCTTATTTTATGACTAAATTCATGACTCAATTGGACTCATTTTTTGAAATAACTTAACTAAATTGATAAATAATTGAGCATGATTTTGATTATAAATAATGTATTGTGTAAAGAAGCTTAAATTGTCAAAATCAGTGAAAAGTTGTCAAAAGCCTTGAAGAAACCAAGAAGCACCAGAGCATCAAGCAAGGACGCTTGAGCGTGGCACACTGCATGCTTGAGTGTGGAAGAAACAGAAGGCCTACGCTGCCATTGCACTCAAGCGAAATGAAGAACACAACAACAGCTTTTCACGCTTGAGCGTCAGCCCGAGCTCGCTTAAGCGTGACCATGAGCATGACTGGTGCTTAAGTGTGGTTATATGGAGCTCAAGCGTGACTCGGCACATGAATTGAAAGAAGACTCAGCATCAGGTCCCTCCGCCCGCTTGAGCGTAAGCATGAGACGCTCAAGCGCAACCTCGACCTCGCTTGAGCGTGATTTAAGCGTGGATCAAGCGTGGAAACTAGCATATTGAATTGGAAGGCCACGCTTAAGCGTGGTTAAGTTAGCTTGAGCGTGAGACTACCACTGAACATCAGAACCTTTCACGCTTGAGCGTGACTAGTAAGCTCAAGCGTGACTTATGCAGTATGGGATTTTTAATTTAATATTCACCAATGGTGCGGTGCCAACTCATCCACTTTCTTGTGTTTCTGCATGTCTCCGAATATTCCTTCATGGGGTCTATGCAAGTGGCAAGTGAAGCTGAACCATAACCCCTATAAATCAAGCAGAAAATAGGACATCAAGCATGAGATTCATCCCCTGTATTTCCCTCACAATCCAACCTTTTCCATTATTTTCTGTATTCATATTTTGAAGGTGAAAATGCAAAGCATGAGTAGCTAAACTCCCTTGTGGGATTGGTTGTAATCCATTCAATCCTGAAGTAATGCTGCTGTAAGTTTTTATGTTCTAATAAGATTTGATAAGTTTCTGTATTTCCTTCTGCGTTTAATGCCTGAAAGTACTTGATCACTATTTTCTTGTTTTAAGTTTTCTCAAGTATGCTGGGAAGTGACTTTCGAAAGCAGATCTGAATGAAATACTTGTTGTGAGTAGGTAGTCAGGGATGGCATCTAACGCAATAAACGTCAAAACAATTGATCGATAATGCTGGGATGATTTCAAAGTGACTGAGGGATCAGCAGTTTGAAATCATTCTTATGAATTTTGTAGTCGAGGGATCGATGCAAATGACTGTGATTGTGATGTAGAAACTCTTTTCAAGTAACTTACGTAAAAACTTATATAGCTTACAAAAGGTGAGATGTGATGAAACCAATCCCTGTTTTACAAAACTGATTTTTTTCCCAAAATTATTCACTATTATCTTTTGCAAAATTTTACTCTCTGTTATTTATTACTTTTTCAATCAGCAACATTTATAACAATCCAAAACAAAACTTTCTGTCAACTCAGTTCAAAGCTAAGGTTTTTATGCTAACACCTCCTCAGTGGAACGACAACTATACTATATTACAACCTCTATGTTTAAACTTGGCACATCCATTCCCTTGAGTTCATATTATACAAACTTGATTCTCTTTCATTGAACTCTTCATTTTAATATATGAAAACAACTATATCAAGTTTTGGCACCGCAGCCGGGGAGGTGATTTAAGTTTGAATATTTTAGCACTGAATCGACAAGACAGTGTAAATAAATTTATTTTCAATTTGTCTTTAATTTTTGTAGCAACTTTGCTATTTTGAGTACTTGATTTATGATCTTGAGAGGACAGGTTACAAAAGAACAATTTGCATTCGATCCAGAGATAGACAGGTTCCTCAAGAAAATAAAGAAAGCCAAGCAGAACTTCCAAGCAGGACAAACCTCCTCTCATACAATGGATGTCAACAGCAACAACCAAAACCCACCAAGGAGAACACTTGGAGATTACACTCTGCAACAAGGACCTAGACACTACTCAAGCATTGCTATACCAAATACAATCAGGGCTATAGAAATGAAACCTGCCTTCCTTAGTTTAATTAGTTCCCATCAATTCCATGGAATGTCCAGTGAAGATCCATACACTCACTTGGCCACATTCTATGAATTAGTAGGAACAATGGGCTTTGAACAGGAAGTAATTGAAGCAGCGTATCTAAGATTGTTCCCTTTTTCTCTTGCAGGTAAAGCTAAAGAATGGCTCCAGTCGCACCCGAATCAAAGCCTGAATAGTTGGGACACAGTGGAAGAGAAATTCCTACATAGATTCTTCCCACCATCTATATTTATCAAGGCTAAGTCAGATATTACAACATTTAAACAAAGCCATGATGAACCCTTTTGCGAGGCATGGGAACATTTCAAATCTCTCCTAAGAAGATGCCCAAACCATGGCTTAGAAGATATTGCCCAATTGAATATCTTCTACAGTGGACTTAAAGCAGATACCAAAATGATACTGGATGCAGCAGCTGGAGGAACCATGATGACAGTGGATGCAGAGCAAGCTACAAGGATTATTGAAGCATTATCATCCATAGATTACCAATCTCAGCATGACAAAACACAAGTCCAAAAGAAGAGAATGTTGGAACTCAATACAACAGATGCCATTTTGGCTCAAAACAAAATTTTGACACAATAAATTGAAGCTCTGACACAGCAAATGGCAAAACTCCCTCAACAACTGTATGCCGTACAATCCTCTATGGGAAACCAACAAGCACAAATGAGATGTGATTTTTGTGGAGGAGAACATCAGAATGGACATTGCCAAGGAGAGCAAGGAGACCAATCCATCCTATATATGAATAACCAAGGTAAGCAGGGTAACTTCAATAACAATGCTTACTCTAACAATTTTTCACATGGATGGAGAAATAATCAAAATGGTGGATGGAATCAAGAAGGAAGCACGTCCAACAGATAACAACCTTATCAGCAAGGCCCTTCCTTGATAGAAAGGACATCAAAACTAGAGGATACTCTAGAAAAATTCATGCAGGTCTCAATCACCAATCAGAAAAACATCGATGCTTTAATAAGAAACCTGGAGACTCAAGTGGGGCAATTGGCTCATCAAATTGCAGACCATCATAACTCTCAATTTGGAGCCAATACACACCCAAATCTGAAGGAGCAATGCAAAGCAATCACAACAAGAAGTGGGAAGGTCATTGGACAACAAAAAGAGGGTGACAAGGTGGAAGAAAAAGTGGAAGAAAATTTTGAAAAAGAAACAAAGGAGGAAGTTAGTGAAAAGAAAAATAAAAAAATTGAAGATGTACATATGAAGGAGGAGGAAGTTGAAAAAGAAAAAAAGAAAGAAATAAAAGAAGGGAAGAAGAAGGTGGACGACCCAGCACCACAGCTGAAAAGCTTACCGTATCCAAAGAACCCTTCAAAAATAGACAAGGAGAGGCAATTTGCAAGATTTATGGATATCTTTAAAAGGTTACAAATAAACATACCTTTTGTGGAAGCCATGGAGCAAATGCCAACTTATGCAAAGTTCATGAAGGAGCTGTTAACAAAAAAGAAAAGATTTTCCGAAGAAACAGCGGAACTCACCGCAGGATGCAGTGCCATCATTCAAAAAGCACTGCCACAAAAAACAAAAGACCTCGGAAGTTTCACAATCCCAGTGACTATTGGTACTTTACCAGTAGGAAAAGCACTCTTAGACTTGGGAGCAAGCATTAACCTAATGCCCCTCTCAATGGTGAAAAGAATTGGAGATCTGGAGGTGAAGCCAACACGGATGACCCTCCAACTTGCAGATTGATCTATGAAGTTTCCATATGGCATAGCTGAGGTTGTGCTGGTACAAGTTAACAAGTTCGTATTTCCTGTAGATTTTGTCATAATGGATATTGAAGAAGATGCAGAAGTGCCTCTCATTCTGGGAAGACCCTTTATGAAAACCGCAAAAGTAATTATTGATGTGGACGATGGAAAGCTAAAGGTAAGAGTGCAAGATAAGGAAGTAAACTTCAATGTGTTTGATGCAATGAAGTATCCAAAGGAAAAGCAACAGTGCTTCAAAATTGACATTGAAGAAGAAGCCATCAGAGAACAAACCAGTGAATGGCTCAACAAAGATCCACTAGGTGAGCTAAACGTTGAAGCAAATAGAACAATGGACGGGGGAAACTCGAAGGAGGACAAGCATGACATGCAAAAAGAAATTCATTATGAAAAGTTGTCAGAGAAGACAAAAGAAGTTGTCCTACCAAAAGTGGAGTTAAAAGCCTTACCTTCACATTTGAAATATGTTTTTCTTGATGATGATAACCAAAAACCTATTATTATTAATAAGGAATTGACAGGTACAGAAGAAAGGCAAGTGATTCAAGTCTTGAAAGAGCACTCAACAGCAATTGGATGGAGACTAGAAGATTTGAAAGGAATAAGCCCAGCCTACTGTACGCATCACATTTACATAGAACAAGAATTTAAACCAATTGCTCAGCCACAGAGACGCTTGAATCCAACCATGAAGGAAGTAGTGAAAGGGGAGGTAATTAAATTACTAGAAGCTGGTATAATTTATCCAATTTCTGATAGCTCTTGGGTAAGTCCTGTGCAGGTTGTTCTAAAGAAAGGAGGAATCACTGTCATACAAAATGAAAAAAATGAATTGATCCCTACAAGAACAGTCACAGGATGGAGGATGTGTATCAACTACAGAAAACTGAACACTGCAACCCAGAAAGATCATTTTCCTCTGCCCTTCATGGATCAAATGCTGGAAATACTTGCAGGACAAGCATACTACTGCTTTCTGGATGGTTACTCAGGCTACAACCAGATAGCAGTTGCACCAGAAGATCAAGAAAAAACAGCATTCACATGTCCTTTTGGGGTGTTTGCATACAGAAAAATGCCCTTTGGGTAATGTAATGCTCCTGCAACATTTCAAAGATGTATGCTAGCTATCTTCTCTGATTTGGTGGAAAAATGCATTGAGGTCTTCATGGACGATTTCTCTATTTTTGGTCCATCATTCAATCAATGTTTGAAAAATTTGACTATAGTACTGAAAAGATGTGTGGACACCAATTTAGTTTTAAATTGGGAAAAGTGCCACTTCATGGTCACCGAAGGCATTGTGTTAGGACATCAAATCTCCAAACGAGGCATTGAAGTGGACAAAGCAAAAGTAGAAGTAATTGAGAAATTATCACCACCAGGGAATGTGAAGGGAGTCAGAAGCTTCTTGGGCCATGCAGGATTCTATAGAAGATTCATCAAGGACTTCTCAAAAATTGCAAAGCCTTTGAGTAATCTCTTAAACAAAGACACTCCTTTTATTTTTGACGATTCTTGTTTACATGCATTTGAAACCTTAAAACATAGACTAACATGTGCACCTGTAATAGTTGCCCCTGATTGGGAATTAGACTTTGAAATGATGTGTGATGCCAGTGATTATGCTATTGGAGCCGTATTAGGAAAAAGGAAGGCAAAAGTTTTTCATGTCATACACTATGCTAGCAAAGTTTTGAACCCTGCACAAACAAATTACGCAACAACAGAAAAAGAACTCTTAGCAATAGTGTATGGCCTAGAAAAATTTAGACCTTATCTGATTGGTTCCAAAATCACTATTTTTACTGACCATGCTGCTATTAAATATCTACTGAATAAACCTGATTCTAAGCCCAGGCTAATTAGATGGATCTTGCTGATGCAAGAATTCAACCTAGTAGTCAAAGACAAAAAGGGCAGCAAAAATTTTATTGCAGATCACTTGTCCCGTCTTGTCAATCAGGAAGTCACACTACTCCAACCTGAGGTGAAGGAAGAATTTCCTAATGAAAAGCTACTAATGATGAAAGAAAGGCCATGGTTTGCAGACATGGCAAACTTTAAGACTGCTGGAGTATTGCCTGATGATCTTTCATGGCAACAGAAGAAAAAAATTTTGAAAGATGTAAAACAATTCTTATGGGACGATCCTTACCTGTTTAAACTTAGATCAGACCATATTTTGAGGAGATGTGTGTCCCAAGAAGAAGCTAACAACATCTTATGGCACTGCCACAGCCCACCCTATGGAGGACACTTTAATGGGGGAAAGGACAACAACTAAAATCCTCCAATCAGGTTTTTATTGGCCTTCATTATTTAAAGATGCTAATGTTTTTGTGCAGCACTGTGATGCATGTCAGAAGACAGGTAGCATATCAAGAAGACACGAGATGCCATTAACCACCATCCTGGAAATAGAAGTCTTCGATTGCTGGGGCATAGATTTTATTGGGCCAATACCAATGTCATTTTCAAATGAATACATTATTGTGGGGGTAGACTATGTCTCAAAGTGGGTAGAAGCCATGGCATGTACTAAAGCTGATGCCAAGACTGTCATCAAATTTCTTAAGAAACACATTTTCAGCAGGTTTGGCACTCCAAGAGTGTTGATAAGTGACGGAGGCTCTCATTTCTGCAACACCCAACTCCAACGATGCCTAGAACATTATGGAGTCAAGCACAAAGTAACCTCCCCTTACCATCCGCAAGCCAATGGCCAAGTAGAAGTATCTAACAGAGAAATTAAGAGGATACTGGAGAAGACAATTAGTCAAAGTAGAAAGGATTGGTCGTTGAAACTGGACGACGCTCTATGGGCTTATAGAACAGCTTACAAGGCACCAACTGGATTTTCACCATATCAGTTGGTATATGGAAAAAACTGCCATCTTCCAGTTGAACTTGAACATAAAGCATTTTGGGCAATGAAAGCACTCAATTATGACCCAAGGGCATCAGTTGAAGAGAGGAAAATCCAGATGCACAAGTTAGAAGAATGGAGGAATTAGGCTTATGACTCATCAAGGATTTATAAAGATAAAATGAAGGCTTACCATGATAGGCACATCATGAAGAAAAGTTTTCAGCAGGGACAATTTGTTCTTCTTTTCAATTCAAGGATGAAACTGTTTCCAGGAAAACTCAAATCTAAATGGTCAGAACCCTTTATTGTAAAGGAGGTGAAATCTTATGGGGCTGTTGAATTACAGGACCCTAAGTCTGAAAGAACTTGGGTTGTAAATGGACAAAGACTAAAGCCTTATCTAGGAGGAGAGGTGGAGAAGGTCGCCACCAATAGTCTACTGAAGGATCCATGATCAAACTCAGGCGTCAAGCTAAAGACGATAAACAAGCGCTCATTGGGAGGCAACCCAATCTTTTATGCTTTCTTTTCATGTGAATTTTACTTTAAATATTATTAAAGTTTCTGTTTATTTTGTAAGTCACTCATCAAGAGAAATCCAAATAAAAAAAAATCAAGTTTCAAACAAAGACAAACATGACTGGAGCTTAAGATTGATTATCCATGGTCAAGCTAAATCTGTTCAATGAAGCAAAAGTGAAAATGTAAGACAGGTTAGGAGAGCATCAGGAAATCATCTCGCCCAAGCGTGAAGACTCACTTAAGCGAGACAAAGTAAGTCATGTCTCATACATCCCACGCTCAAGCGCTAAATGTACTCGCTCAAGCGAGCCAAGGTAAGCCATACACTATCCATATCAGGCTTAAGCGAAGGACTCAAGCTCTAAGCGTGGCGCCAATACAAAAGGAATTTTTAACAAAATAAACCCGATCACGCTTAAGCGTGATATTTTGCGCTTAAGCGAGAGGCCACGCTTAAAGTAAGAACACTTCACGCTTAAGCGAGAAGTTGATATTAGCATCAGGTACCAATTATGAATATCACGCTCAAGCGTGACAGATACACGCTCAGGCGAGCAACAACTGATTGGATTGTAATTTAAATTCGCTTGAGCGAATAGCAATACACTTAAGCGAGGAAGTACATACTACATCAGGATATGCATGCTTAAGCGAATATTGAGAGCGCCTAAGCGAGACAAATTCAAAAGCTCAAAGTGTACCATCACTTGTCAATCACGCTTAAGCGTGATATGCCCACGCTCGAGCGAGAAATTCAAAATGGCCCCTGATGCTAATAAATGGAATATTTCGTAACCCCTCCCACTCAAATAACTGTCCATTACCTCTCCTGACTCTACCAGTTTTGTAACCGACCATCTCCTCTCCCTATTTGTTCCTTTTCCTCTCATTTCACAAGGTACATATTACAGCATTTCCTTGAAACTAAGTATATCTTCTCTCTTCTACATCACTCTCTGCTTCTCTCAGGTGACCACTAGACTCCTCTTTTTAATTACATCATATGAGAAATGAGACTCCTTTTTAGAATGCATGCATTGAACTCTGTAACTAATTTCTTTTCAGTCCTACTGTATGCCTATATGATCTGAAGTTGATTATTTTCTGGGATGTTTAGAAAAGAGATCAGTACTATTATGCTTCAACTTCTTTGTAATGCATGTTAAGTGTTCAAAAAAAGTCCTGGAAAGCATTTGTTTTGCATAGTAAGCATACTTAGTACGAAGTAGCTCTCCTTAATGCTTAGCCTTAGGACTAAAATGCTCTGTTGTATTGTTGAGAGGATTATGTACTTGTAATGTCACACTACATTCTTTTCCTTGATATGTAATTACAGATGGCACGAACTAAGCAGACTGCACCTAATCCCCCTCCAACCACTTCAACAGCAAGAAGTTCCAGAAGAAATAAAGGAAAGAGGCCACTCATTGATGACCAAGACAATGCCCCTAAATTCAGGAACAAGGAAAAGAGTAAGCGTTATGAGGACATCTCCAACTGGACCTTCATACCAGAACAAAAGGTGGATTTAGCCTTGGGAGATTGTGATGACTTTCTGCAAGTTATACGGAGGAGAAATTGGTTGAAGATATGCTACCCAAGAGACAAGTATGACCCAGAAATTGTCAGAGAGTTCTATGCTAATGCTTGGACAAGGGATGAAGCAGGAGATAGAAAGACTTATGTAAGGGGAACTTGGCTCTCCTATGATAGGGAGGAAATCAATTTTTACTTAGGAAGCATTATGAACCTAGGAGAAGTAGAGATATGTGAATATGCTGCCATCCTTGCAAGAAACCAACTCATTGCCACGAGTGATCTTGAAGTAGCCATATGTATTCCAGGGCATCACTTTCAGAGGGGGCAAGGAGAGAACCCACTGCAGGTTCTAAGAAAAGACATGACCTTTATCTCTCAAGTATGGACGTCTTTTTTGCTGGCTAACATAAGACCTAATGCCCATGTTTCTGATCTAATTTTCAGCAGGTGTTATTTATTATACTACATTTTACAAGATGACATTTCCATTGATCTGGCCCAAATACTCTCTGATGAAATTCACAAATTTGTGATTGCTGACCAAAAATATTCTCAGGCAGGCCAGAAGGTAAAAGGAATTCTGGGCTTCCCTGCTTTTATTACTGACTTTTGTGCAGCACATGGGATTGAGGTTCAAGACCTCAAACCTATCAGGCCATCTATAGATAAACGCTTCATTGAGCGATTTTGCAACACATATGAAGCCCAGCAACAGCCACAGCCAGCACCACCATAGGCAGGACCAGAACCTACTCCTCCGTCTTTCAGCACAGAAACCGCCATGATTTTACAAGGCATTCACCTCTTAAAAATCCAACTCAGCCACCTTCTGGCACAACAAAATGCTAATCATAGAGGTTTGATGCATATTCATAATGGCCTATATCACAACATCCCTGCAGGATAACCCAATCCTTGGATGTACCCCACCTAATTTGAAGCCCTCATTGCTTGGCCTGGGGACAGGCCTCCTTTTGTGGGAGGGGGTGAGACTGCACAAGAGAGGCCAGGACCTTCCTCACAGTAACCTCTAGAAAGAAACCAGGGAGCAGAAGAAGATTCCTCTGAGGATGAGTGATGAATTTTAATGCTTCAGTTTTTAATTGGTTTAATTTGCTACTTTAAGTTTTATTTCTAACTGACATTATATAGTTTTTCTTTGAACTCTTTTAGTTGATATTACTGCAGCGTGCTTTGGAATTGTTTGTGATTTTTTTTGTTTATTTTAATGCTTGCAAATGTAACATTTTTGAAAAACCCAACCAAGATTTAACTTTTTGAAAAAGAAAAGTTTCTAAGCAGCAAAATAATTTTAGACAGTAACACTAATTTTAAAAAAAAAGGGCAAAATGGCTGAATTAAGAACTAGGGAAATGAAATGAATGTACTCTTGATTGTTTACATGCTTGAACCCTTTTCTGTTAGAATATGGAAGTAACCCTATACCCTGGTGAGAAGTGAGAAACTTAAACACTGAGAGTCTCATGAGAATTTATTAAATAGCATTGCCTGATTTTCTGATTAACAATTTTTAAAAAGGATTAAGCAAGGAAATGATAAAGGCAAATTTTGAAAATAAAATAAACTAGAGCCAAAAAGCTACCTTTAAATATATCCTAATTTTTGTAGCCATTTTGAGGAAAAATTTTTATTCGAACACCCTAAACCAAGCATGAGAAAATCTTACCTTATCAACATGCTTCAAAATTTTATGAAAAGAGCATAAAACAATTTTTTTCAAAAGGTGATAAAAGAAACTGAGGCTGAAAAAGAAATAAAAGTTCTCCAAAATAAAAATAGAGAACTAGAAAAAGAACAAAGAATTCAGTTGCATAAAAGAAGAAGCCTCATAAAAGTTTGAAAAAACTCAGAACATATGCTCCTCTTCTTCATGCATGCACTTTGAACTCAAGAAAAACCAAGAATTCTTGATAGCCCAGCCTCATTACAACCTTGAAAAGACCTTTTGATCCTTACTTATCTTATGAATTGATTTTGATTAGAAATGACCGACAATGTTAATTAGGCAGTTCTCATGATGAATGTACAACACACCCACCTGGTGAAAAATAATGAGAGTTCTTTATTCTTACAGCAATTGGTGACTTGCTTTATGAACAAATTAATGGTGCATTACATTTTAAAGAATTGGTATTAAGGAGATCATTTGCCTAAACATAAACTCAGATTATTGTCTTTTAAAATTTTGTCTGCAACAGAAGCTGATCTTATTGAATGCTTGATTCCCTTTCTAAACTTCTTTTTACTTGAGGACAAGCAAAAATCTAGGTTGGGGAGAGTTTGATAAGTGCTTATTTTATGATTAAATTCATGACTCAATTGGACTCATTTTCTGAAATAACTTAACTAAATTGATAAATAATTGAGCATGATTTTGATTATAAATAATGTATTGTGTAAAGAAGCTTGAATTGTCAAAATCAGTGAAAAAGTTGTCAAAAGCCTTGAAGAATCCAAGAAGCACCAGAGCATCAAGCAAGGACGCTTGAGCGTGGCACACTGCATGCTTGAGCATGGAAGAAACAGAAGGCCTACGCTGCCATTGCACTCAAGCGAAATGAAGAACACAACAACAGCTTTTCACGCTTGAGCGTCAGCCTAAGCTCGCTTAAGCGTGACCATGAGCATGACTGGCGCTTAAGCGTGGTTGTATGGAGCTCAAGCGTGACTCGGCACATGAATTGAAAGAAGACTCAGCATCAGGTCCCTCTGCCCGCTTGAGCGTAAGCATGAGACGCTCAAGCACAACCTCGACCTCGCTTGAGCGTGATTTAAGCGTGGATCAAGCGTGGAAACTAGCATAATGAATTGGAAGGCCACGCTTAAGCGTGGTTAAGTTAGCTTGAGCGTGAGACTACCACTGAACATCAGAACCTTTCACGCTTGAGCGTGACCAGTAAGCTCAAGCGTGACTCATGCAGTATGGGATTTTTAATTTAATATTCACCAATGGTGCGGTGCCAACTCATCCACTTTCTTGTGTTTCTGCATGTCTCCGAATATTCCTTCATGGGGTCTATGCAAGTGGCAAGTGAAGCTGAACCGTAACCCCTATAAATCAAGAAGAAAACAGGACATCAAGCATGAGATTCATCCCCTGTATTTCCCTCACAATCCAATCTTTTCCATTATTTTCTCTATTTATATTTTGAAGGTGAAAATGCAAAGCATGAGTAGCTAAACTCCCTTATGGGATTGGTTGTAATCCATTCAATCCTGAAGTAATGCTGCTGTAAGTTTTTATGTTGTAATAAGATTTGATAAGTTTCTGTATTTTCTTCTGAGTTTAATGCCTGAAAGTACTTGATTACTATTTTCTTGTTTTAAGGTTTCTCAAGTATGCTGGGAAGTGACTTTCGAAAGCAGATCTGAATGAAATACTTGTTGTGAGTAGGTAGTCAGGGATGTCATCTAACACAATAAACGTCAAAACAATCGATCGATAATGCTGGGATGATTTCAAAGTGACTGAGGGATCAACAGTTTGAAATCATTCTTATGAATTTTGTAGTCGAGGGATCGATGCAAATGACTGTGATTGTGACGTAGAAACTCTTTTCATGTTACTTACGTAAAAACTTATATAGCTTACAAAAGGTGAGATGTGATGAAACCAATCCCTGTTTTACAAAACTGATTTTTTTCTCAAAATTATTCACTATTATCTTTTGCAAAATTTTACTCTCTGTTATTTATTACTTTTTCAATCAGCAACATTTATAACAATCCAAAACAAAACTTTCTGTTTACTCAGTTCAAAGCTAAGGTTTTTATGCTAACACCTCCTTAGTGGAACGACAACTATACTATATTACAACCTCTGTGTTTAAACTTGGCACATCCATTCCCTTGAGTTCATATTACACAAACTTGATTCTCTTTCATTGAACTCTTTATTTTAATATATGAAAACAACTGTATCACCAGGGTCTCTGTTGTCGAGATTATTGAGGAGGAGGATGTTGTGCCAGTGGGAATTCCAGAGGTGCAGACTGTTGGTCAGGCGATGGGACACTTCCTTATGTGGCCTAACAGACTCTTGTCGGTTGCTACTCCACAGGTATAAACCTGAAACATGAACATGAGTTATATTGTTAATTATGGTATAAACCCTTAATGTTTTAACTATTCAATAGGAAGCAGGCCTGGCATTGAAGAAGCCAGACCCCGTCGACGATCCGATCTAGATGCTATGGAAGGTCGGGGCTGAGCTAGGTGAGGACGCTTTTGGGGTACCATGGAAGCCACTGGTGTTCAGCCGTACAAGTTCACTATCGCTTTACATTACGCAGAGTGACTTGTGCAAGACTATGGTGGGGACGACAATGATGATCATATCCATCATTTAGATTTGGGAGTTGTAAGTATATCATTCTAGGTTCAATTATTTCATTATACAAGTTATTTGTCGCTAACCATGTATAAACTTGTTTAGGTTTCTGTATAAAATTTGTGTGGACTTGGGTTTCGATGGAACTTATGGTTTCTTGGAGCCCTCTTTCATACAGAGGAGAGGGAACAACAAGGAGGACACCTAGGCATACATCCAGAATTGGATGTATGAGTTTAGGAAGATGGTATACCTGGCCCCGTATCATAGAGGGTAAGATTCTATTCCATAATTATTGTCAATTAATTTTTGCATTTTGAAGTCTCACTTATCACTGGTAACTATAGGGCTCATTGGACGCTCGTGGTGATCTGTCCCTGGGCTTTAGTAACTTTATACTTTGATTCTGTACATGGGACTGTTCCACAAGACATCAAAACAATAGTAGACGCGTAAGTTAAACCCTAAAAAATAAAATAACTTTCTACAAATTTGATTACGTCATTTGTGTTCTTCTACGATTCTAACTTGTGTTTTATTCTGAAGCAGGGTTGTGGTTAAATATAGTTGACTGCATGGAAGTAAGTCAAACAGGAAAAAACTCGTGTGGGTGCACCCAAAAGTAAGTTAATCAAATTCATTCAAATCTTTATTATATTTTGAAAACATGAATTCACTTATTCTATATTTTATGTCCATTGTAGTCTTATAGACAAAAGGGTAGCTATGAGTGCGGCTATTACATCATGCACACCATGCTGACCATCGTCTAAGAACATTTAGTAGATGGATAGACAGATATAAGTCTCACTTGCCTAGTTTTCTACCAATTTGATCAAATTCATATAATAAATACAGTTTTTGTTCTAATTATTTTGTGTATTGTTTATAGTACTTTCAGGACCGGTCATACTTCCCTAAGACACATGTAGATAATGTTAGAAAGTAATAGGCCGCATACTTCATTGAAGTGAGGCAAGGACTTAGATAGATATAGAATTTTTATTCTCTTATCGTTACCTACTGTAGGGTTTAGGGTTTACATTTTATTAGTTTACATTCATGACAATTGTATATAGTTTCATTTTCTACATTGTTATGATTTGATAGCAAATTAATGTAATATACATACCATTTGTTTTCATTTATTGGTGCTGTATATGCTGGGGATATACTGTGTTGGCTGTGTGATATTGCAGGTTTGGGAAATCAATAAAACTGATACCACATTAAAAAAACTCATATTTAATCACGGTTATTGTAATAACTATGGTTATAGAGCCTATTTAATCATGGTTATTACCATAACCGTGATTATAACTAGTAATGTAAATACACATTTTATGACCACTTTTACTCACGATTTAAAGAGGGTTTTATTTAACCATGGTTGTTTACAACTGTGATTAAATCATACCTTATTTAATCATAGTTTCAAACAACTGTGATTAAATGTGATCTATAACCATGGTTGTTAACCGTGATTAAAAGCCCTCATCTATTACCACGGTTGTAACAACCACGGTTCATGAACCATGATTAAAACCCATTTTAACCATGATTAAATCTCTTTTTTGCACCAGTGTTTCCTCTGACTTGGTCAATCTGTTGCTAATCACCACTTGTTTTTGACTGTCATCCTCTAGGAAAACATATTTTAGATGGGAAGGTAAAGCGTTTAATTCAAGCTTTTGGGCTTCAACTTCTATCTTTACAGGCAAGTCTTCCGAGGATACTTGGCTTGCTAAAATGAATTTATCTAAATCAAAATCTTTTAGAATTTCCTTTACAGCTTTTGCTTCATCCTTATCAAGCTCATCAACAACATTCACTAGAACTTTCTCAAGAGTGCTAAAATGATTCAACTTGCACAATTCATTTTCAATAACTTCTTCTTCTACATCAATCTGAAAATAATGCTGCGTATCTGACGAATGCTTCATTGCTCCAAAAACATCAATGTTCACCTCATCATCATGCACTCTTACTTTTAACTTCCCGTTATCAACATCAATGATTATCTTGGAAGTCTTCATAAATGGTCTCCCTAGGATTAATGGTACTCCAGAGTCTTCTTCAATATCCATTACCACAAAATCCACTGGGAACACAAATTTATCAACTCTGACCAACACATCCTCAGCTACCCCATACGGAAATTTCATTGATCTAT
The DNA here is from genome assembly GCA_037962975.1 of Clitoria ternatea. Taxonomy (NCBI): domain Eukaryota; kingdom Viridiplantae; phylum Streptophyta; class Magnoliopsida; order Fabales; family Fabaceae; genus Clitoria; species Clitoria ternatea. Next base: position 170,850,350 of record CM075671.1, read on the forward strand.
CTGCTAGCTGCAAGGTCATCATCATAGGTCTAACCTCCAAATCCCTTATTCTCTTCAACATAGACAACGTCATAAAATTAATGCTAGCTCCTAAATCCAATAAAGCTTTTCCCACAGGTAAAGTACTAATGGTAACTAGAATTGTGAAACGGCCAGGGTCCTTAGTCTTCAATGGTAGCGCTTTTTGAATGATAGCACTACATACTGCTTCCAACTCCACAGTTTCTTCAGAAAATTTCCTCTTCTTTGTTAATAACTCCTTCATGAATTTGGCATAAGTAGGCATTTGCTCCATAGCTTCTACAAAAGGAATATTGATCTAGAGCCTTTTAAAGATATCCATAAATCTAGCGAACTGCCTTTCCTTATCTTGCTTTGAAGGATTCTTTGGATATGGAAGATTCTTCAACTGTGGAATCTGACTCTCATTTTTTTCTCTCTAATTTTCACTCTCTTTTTGTTTTCCTTTTTCTTTCTCTTTATTCTCACTTTCATTATTTACATTCTCTCTTTTCTTTTGATCTTCCTGTCTCACACATTCTTTTTCTTTTTCTTCCTTTTCTCTCAACACTTCTTCTTCAATTTTCTTATTCTCACCAATCTCTCTGCCTATCACCTTACCGCTTCTTGTGGTAATTGACTTACAATGCTCCTTAGGATTTGGATGAGTGTTGGCAGAGAATGAACCTCCCTGTTGATTTGATAGCTGTTGTGCCAATTGTCCAACTTGAGTTTCCAAATTTCTAATTGATGCCTCAGTATTTTTATAATTGTTTAAGGAAGCTTGCATGAATTTCTCTAGAGTTTCCTCCAATTTGGAAGTCTTTTCATGTAAAAAATCGTATTTCATTTGTTGCTGATGATTCATGGTAGCTACTACAGACGAATAAACTGCATGTAATTGTTGTGGTAGCATTACCATTTGTTGAGTCAATGCTTCTATCTTCTGGGTTAGTATCTTGTTCTGAGCTAATATTGCATCAGTAGTGTTCAAGTCTAACACACATCTTCTAGTCACTTGCTGCCTATCATGTTGAGCATTATGATCTATAGAAGATAGAGCATCAAGTATTCTTATTGCTTAGTCCACATCTACAGTCATCATTGTACCTCCGGTAGTAGCACCCAAAATCATTTTAGTGTCAGGTCTTAAACTCGTATAGAAAATATTAAGCTTCGCAATATCTTCAAATCCATGATTCGGGCATTTCCTCAGCAATGATTTAAATCTTTCCCAGGCTTCACGAAATGGTTTATCAGGGCCTTGCTTGAAGGCAGAAATATCAGACTTATGAAGAAAATTTTCCTCCACTGTACTCTAATTATGAAAACTTTGATTAGGATGGGATTGCAACCATTCTTTAGCTTTCCCTGTTAAAGAAAAAGGAAATAATCTCAAGTAAGCTGATTCAATATCATCCTGGCCAAATCCCATACTTTCTACCAACTCATAAAATGTAGCAAGATGAGTATAAGCATCCTTATTCGCCATGCCAGTGAATTGGTGTGTACTAATAAGACCTAAGAGTGTTGGCTTCATCTCTAAGGTCTTGTAGTGGTTGGAATTGCAATGCTAGAGAAATGTCTTAGGCCTTGCTGTATGGCATAATCCCCAAGTGTTCTTCTTGGTGGAGGAGGTGGATTGTGTAATGATAACATATCTTTTTACCTTTAATTACTTACTCTGTTTGTCTGTTTTATTTACTGTTAAATCCTAATAAATGTGTTTTAGCGTAATTTGTTAATAAATGATCTCTGCTTTTAATTTCTACTGTTACTATTCAAGTCTTGTATTTTATATGAATTAATTTAAATGGAACATTTAAAACATATTTTTTTTAGAATTGGAAAATTATGATGGATTAGTGCTAAAATCTAGTACTTCAAAATGTCAAGAACATAATTTGTAATTTAATTTCTTCAAAATATTTTTTAATGTTCCATTTAATTAATTAAGTGTTTGTTTCTTTAAATGCAAAAATTAAATTGATCTACCTCCTCCTTTAGCATTTCACGTTAATATGTTTCTTTTTGGCAATAAATCAAAGTGAATTTGACAAGCTATGCACACTAAAGCTTCATGAATTAATTTAATCAAGTTTATTCCATTTTACAAGCTTCCAACGAAAATGCAAGGCTGATTTTTTTTTCTTTCATTTGTTTAATATTAAGTGGTCCTTTGGCACATGTTTTTGCATAATTTACTCATTAAAAAAAGCATGATGCAGCCCATGAAGAGTTCCAACGTGAATATTGATGAAAAATAAGGTAAAGTGTTGAATTTTGAAAGGTAAAGAGGACCCACCATGTGATGATTTAATCAAGGAACCATTCACCCATCACAACAAGCCTTCCAACATGAAATCAAAGTGAATTTGTATAGGCCTTTCAACGTGAACTGCAGCTGAAATTGGACAAAACAATTGCAAGAAATTGGACACTAAATAAAATATAAAATGTACGTGAAAAGCTGGCTGGTGGCAACGAAAATGGGACAACAAACAACAAAGAATTAACGTGAATGGGACAACATTTCAAGAGCAAAATTTACATTTTTATGGGCTGATAATGGATTGCTAAAACATTATTGAGAATAGGTTTCCATTATGAAGCATTTGCCAATGAAAAAAGGGAAGACAAAATGGAAGTTTAGCTGGCTGTTTTGTTTTGGAAATAATAAAAAAAACAAGCTGAACCAATATAAATAAAGGATAGCAGTCAGAGAGAAAGAGAGCCAGAGAGGGTAGCATTGAGCAGAAGGAATTTTGGAGCTGTAGTTTCTGGGTTTGCAAGTTTCTTTTAGTTTTTATTTTATTTGTATTTGTTTTGGTCTTTTAATTATGGAAGGCTAAAAATTTTAGATTGATTTTCTTGGAGGTTAATGTAATGTTATTTTTGAGGTTTTGATTTTTTATACCTTTCCTTGTTATTAATCTCTTCATAATTCTAGCTTGATTATTTAATGTCTATTTTGTTTAATTAAGTTATATGCTTAATCAATTTAATTATACAATTAGAATTGAATAAGATTTTAATTAAGATAGATTAAGAAATATACATGCTTAATGAATGTTTCAAAATCAATCTTAATAGTTTTGGTTTGCTTAATTCCATAACGTTGAAGTTAGATTATGTATGTAGGCGATGTTTCTATGTATGTTCAATAATTCCTAGAATTTACAATCTTGACTCCTTTTGCTTAATTAGGATGCTTGATTAACATGTTCATTCAATTTGAATGTAAGTAAAGGAATTGTGAATTAAAAGACGCTTAGTTGAATAATTCAAATTGAACTAAGAGATTGATAATAAGGAAAGTATATGAAAATATTTTGAAATCCAAGGATAAAATAAATTATAATTACTCCATGAAAATCAATTGTTTGTTATTTATTTGTTCCATATTTATTTTATACTTTGTGCTCTGTATTTGATTTTATTGTGACAACCAATCAAACCCCCCCAAAATACCTTTGTATGTTTGTTGAATTTTTATTTGTCAAAATTATTTTAAGACTTAATTTTCCTAAATTTTTATGTTGATCTTCGAGAGAACGACCTAGGTTGACACCCTAGTACTACATTAATTATTTTTAATGTACTAATTTGACAGACCGCGACAATAACGCGTCAAATTTTGGTGCTGCATCCGGGGATCAACGATCTTTAGGAAAATTGTTGTTTTAAATTAATTTTTTTAAAAAAATATTTCAAAAAAATATTTTAAAAAAAATTGTTTGTTTGTTTTGTTTTATTTCTTTACATAATTTGGGACTCTGTTGATGCACTACTTTTGATTTAATTGTTGTACAAAATGTATGACTAGAACAACTTCTAGGCACTTGCATTCAATTGATCCTAAAATTGATAGAACTTTTCATAGATTAGTTAGAGAAGCTAGATTTAATAATAACTTTGTTGATATTGATAGTGATAGTATCTCATCTGAATCTACTGAAAGTACTACTGCTAGTTTTTCTGATATGGCTGGACCTCGTGAAAGAACTCTTAGAGAACTAGCTACACCTGAATTCACATATGAAAGTTTGTGTATTCAATATCCTAAAGAGGATGTCCCTTTTATGCTTAAGACCGAACTTATACACTTGTTGCCTAAGTTTCATGGTGTTGCGGGTAAAGATCTGCACAAACACCTCAAAGAATTCCACATTGTGTGCTCCACAATGAAGCTTCAAAATGTTCAAGAAGACCATGTCTATTTTAAAGCGTTTCCTCATTCTTTAGAGGGTGTTGCTAAGGATTGGCTCTACTACCTTGCTCCAAGATCAATCACAAGTTGGAATGATTTAAAGAAAATGTTCTTGGAAAAGTTCTTTCCTGCCTCTAGAACTACTACAATCCAGAAGGATATATCTGGAATTAGGCAACTATCTGGAGAAAGTCTTTATGAGTATTGGGAAAGATTCAAGAAACTCTATGCAAGTTGTCCCCATCACCAAATTTCTGAACAACTTCTTCTTCAATACTTTTATGAAGGTCTACACCACGTTGATCGCAACATATTAGATGCGGCAAGTGGAGGAGCTTTAGGAGACATAACTGTTGTTGAAGCAAGAAACTTGATTGAAAAGATGGCATCTAATTCCCAACAATTCAGTGTTAGAAATTATGCTTTTAAACCCATGTATGATTTAAATTCTAGCACATGTGGCATTAAATTAGAGAGCAAACTTGACGCTCTCACCACTCTGGTCACACAATTGGCAATGAATCAAAAAATCCATGACTGCCAAAGTGTGTGGCATCTGTACTTCACAAGAGCATCCCACTGATTGTTGTCCTTCTTTACAAGAAAAGAATGATAATAATCCCCAAGCCTATGCAGCCAACATCTACCATGATAGACCTCCACCACAACAGCAGCAACAAAACCATGACCTTTCCAACAACAAAATCCCCAACCCCCATTTCAAAGCAATGCACCAACCTTCCAAAGACCTACACCTCAACCATCCACAAGTGGCCCTTCTTTGGAAGAACTGGTGAAACAAATGGTTGTATAGAACTTGGAGTATTAACAGAGGAATGAGGCTACCATCCAAAGCTTGAGCAACCAAATTGGGAAATTGGCTTCATCATTGAACCAATTACAGTCTCAGAACTCTGATAAATTACCATCTCAACCGGCTGCAAATCCAAGAAATGTGAGCGTAATTCAGTTAAGATCAAGTAAGAATCTTGAGGCACCGATACCCAAGGAACCTGAGAAACAAACCATTGAGACCATAACAGTTGAGAATAATGTACCCTCTTCAAGAACAAGACAGTCTGAGATGCAACCACCCCAAACTCCATCATCACCCCAAATCCCACCTCATTACCCTCTTCTATTCACACCAAAAGCAATTCCAAGCAAGAAGATGGAAGAAGTGGAAAAAGAAATTTTGGATACTTTTAGGAAAGTGGAAGTGAATATACCTCTTCTTGATGCAATCAAACAAGTCCCCAAGTATGCCAAATTTCTGAAGGAACTTTGTACTCACAAAAGGAGACTCAAGGGCAATGAAAGGATAAGCATGAGAAGAAATGTATCCGCACTGCTTGGTAAGGAAGTTCCAAATATTCCTGAGAAATGTAAAGATCCAGGTACGTTCACTATACCCTGCATCATAGGCAATAACAAATTTGAAAATTGCATGTTAGATTTAGGAGCTTCAATAAATGTTATGCCTATGTTTGTTTTCAAATCTTTGTCTCTTGGAACTTTACAACCTACTAGTGTAGTGATTCAACTAGCCAATAAAAGTACTGCTTACCCTGCTAGAGTCATAGAGGATGTTTTGGTTCAAGTAGATCAACTTGTTTTTCCTGTTGACTTTTCATACTTGATTTGGAAAAAGGTATGCCTCAGATTCCTGTTCCTATAATTTTAGGAAGACCATTTTTGAAAATAGCCCGAACCAAATTAGATGTTCATTCTGGAACCCTTTCTATGAAATTTGGTGACATTAGAGTTCAATTTAATATTCTTGATGCTATGAAACACCCTTCTGAAAATCATTCTATTTTCCAAATTGATTTGATTGATGAATTGATTTTTGAACATCTTTCTGACATCTTCAAATTGCTGATTTCGAACACATTAATGATTCATAAAACTGTTTTTCATGCAATGATTCTGGAAGTTGTGATATTTGTGCTGAAATTGATAAATTTATATATGCTGATTCAGAGTCTTTAAGTATTCCTGTTAATCATAAAGAGCTAGAATGCACTAACCTGAATGCAGGATTTCAAGAACACTCTAACAAAATTTTTGAGGTGCAAGCGGCAGAATCAAAATCTGCTTTGTTAGTTCTATTTGTTTTGCAGGCACCCATATTGGAATTGAAGCCCCTACCTGAGAACCTTAAGTATGTATACTTAGGGGAAGATGAGCAGCTTCTAGTGATAATTTCCACTTCTCTTGATGAAAATCAAGAAGAAAAATTACTCCAGGTTTTGAAAAAGCACAAGATGGCTAGACCACTATCCAATCTACTTCAAAAGTATGTGGCATTTAAGTTTGATCCGCCTTGAGGGAGTTTTTCTTATCTATCTTTTTACTTTTTCATTCTATTGTCTATTCAGTATGCTCTACATTGAGGATAATGTATGATTTATGTGACGTCCCGTATAATTTTCTGAATAAATTTTTCACGTTTTTAAAAGATCATTTTAAAATTCATAAATTAAATTCAGAGTTCACGTAATAGTTGATAATTGCGGAATATTATCATACATACTAGTCGTGAAAAATTAAATTCAAGAAAACATTTAAGTAGCGGAAACGATTTAGAAAATAACGATACATGATACGTTATACTTATTACAACCCATAAAATCAAAGTCCAAGTAATAATTCATATAGGCATCAATCATGGCATCACTCTTCATTCTGCGTGGCATTCACTGTAAAAATTAATGTAAGAGTGAGACAGAATATAGAATAAATATAAAATAAATAAAATTGCACAAACACAATCAACAAACCATAATGATATAATGAATATGCCAAACAAGTTCATTTATATTTAATAAGTCTTTAATTTAGTTCAATGATGTCATGCTGGATCCATTTGGTTTGGTGGGAATACTGCAGTAAAAAGTCTCATAGAGACTCCAGTAGGAATTAGCATAACCATGAATCCCTACACTTTCATGGCTCCTACGAAATTGAGTGCACAAGTAGGAATTAGCATAACCATGAATCCCTACACTTTCATGGCTCCTGCACAAATAAGTATACCAGTAGGAATTTGCACAACCATGGATCCCTACACTTCCATGGTTCTTGTGAAAATAGGGCTTAAACTCATCATAGAGTAACCCCCCACCAGTGTAGGCAATCATGGAACCCCTAAATTCCATGGTGCGTCCAAATGCTTATGATGCATGAATGCCTTTAATTCTCTTTATCATTTAACATACCATGATATCCACATTTCCAAAACCTCTTGGAAAATACAAGTCCTCAAGGGACACAATACACATAATAATTCACAAAATCATGGATTTACTGTTTCAACCACATATGTCAATAACCACAAGGTATTCATGTACATATAAATTAATTTCGTTATTCATAATTATTCACCACCACAATATACAAACTGTATGATACTCAACAGCATTCATAATAATTCATAATCACTCAAGAATTCAATAATAAATTATTACCCATAGAGAAAATATCATTTCCATTCATAATAGCCTTTATAAGTGAGTTTTAGCATTCCCAACAGCAACATACATTAGTAAAACAACCATAACATGGGCAAATCAAATCCTTTTTAGGTGATTCCACTTTCTGTAGTTCAATAACATAATTGTCCACAACTTTCATGAAGAACACAATTTCAAATTCCAAACAGAAATATCACTTATCCATGAAATACCACACTGCCTCAAGGTGAGTTTTCAAAACGTACATATATTAGTAATTTGAACATTTCTGGAGCTATAAAAATGATTTTTGCGTGAAACTAGTTCTAAATTACTCTTAACACAAATATCCACAACTTTCATAAAGATCATAAATTCAAATTCTAAGCAGAAATATAATTTATCCATAAAATACAACACTGCCTCCAGGTGAGTTTTCAAAACGTACATATATTAGTATTTTCAACGTTTCTGGAGTTACAAAAATAGTTTTGACATGAGACCAATCCTAAATTACTCATAACATAATTATCTACAACTTTTATGAAGATTATAAATTCAAATTCTAAGCAGAAATACCATTTATCCACAAAATACAACACTGCCTCCAGGTGAGTTTTCAAAACGTACATATATTAGTATTTTCAATGTTTCGGGAGCTATAAAAATGATTTTAACATGAAACTAGTTTTAAATTACTCTTAACATAATTATCTACAACTTTCATGAAGACACCAACCATTAATTCACACCACAAAATTCCCAGTATTGAAAATAAGATTCGGATTTCATAGTTAATAGATTTTCATCATGAACATACTTCTGTATTTTGATCATATCTAGAGTTACAAGCATCTTTTTAACTTGAAACAACTTTCTATAGATCCCTAACATGAATATCTACAACTTGCATGAAGACATCAAAGGCTGATTATGCATGTATAACTCCCAGAATGTCAAAATATGCACAGAACATAGCTTAAACATTTCACTCGGTTATGCTGTAGTATTTTGGCTATAACTTTTGCTATACATATCCAAATCAGTTGAATCAGGTCTCAAAATTCACATAACAAAAAGATCGACAACTGTTATGAAGAAGTCAGAGTCAAATTCATACCTTTTCAGCTTCAAAATTAAGCAACAAAATACGAAATTAAAACTGAAATCCTAGAACAGCATACAACTCTACTCATTTCATAAATATTCACAACCCTGTCCCTTCTTACTTGGTTTGATGATCTTTGGCTGATTGAAAAGAAGTCCCCTTACTGTCCTAGTTTCAGTTCGAAGAAGTTGAGAGAGGTAGCTTGTTTACTCTAAGAGTTTCTGACTTACAGGGTTAGTGTTAGTTTAATAAGGTAAAGGCAAGTGGGGGACAAGCTTTCCATGAGTGGGTTTCTAGTGGCTGTTAGTGGGAAATAATAGTGGTTTAGATAGAAAGTGAGCTCCTTAATGGTCCACTACTGGCCGTTCTACACACTAGGGTGAATGATTGAAGAAACATATATTATAAAATACACAAGGAGCCAAAATTGGAGTCAAACATTATTCTGACAGTGAATACCGACTGGAATCCACTCGGTTAGCCTCTAAGCCGACTGGAATCCTACCCATGCTGACTGGAAATTGTCAGTAACGTGAAAAGAAGGAAATTCGAGTCCTTCTCACTCAGTTTTCACTCGGCACGAGCCATTCTTCACTCAGTTTTTCACTCAGCAAAACCGAGTCAACTCTCAATCTGTCTACTTGGCATCATCACTCAAGTCCGAGTCATCTCACACTCGGCTTCCCTCTTGGCATAAGAGTTTAAACCGATTCAATTAAGTCAGTCAGAGTCGACTCATACCCACCTAATCCATCACTTGGCTATTTATCTTAAATCCGAGTCAATAGTCGATCGGTTCTTACTGGGAAATTCCTTACAACACCGACTCAATTCCTAAATAGTTCTCACTCTATGAATTCCCTCAAAGCTGACTTATTTCACTTGGCTTTCCTCTCGGTAAATCAATTAAAACCGATACCCAACTCTTTAAGTCTCTGCTCGGTAGAACTCTTCTGAAACCGACTCATGCACTCAAATTTGTCACTCAGTAAAATAATCTTTATTGATCATCATTCAATCACTCTTCTCTCAGCAAAAATAATCCAAACCGATTCCCTTTTTCACTCAGTCTTCAACACTCAGTTCCTCATTTGTAAACTCATCTTTGAATCGTGTCTTCACTCACACAGTTCCACTCGGTACCATCTCACTCGGAGTCACACTCGGATATCTTTCATTTGGCATTTCACCCTCAAAGTTGACCTCTTTTCTTCTTCACTCAGGAAGTTATTCCAGTGTACATCAATCATATACCGTGTGTCCCCAGTCGGAATCCTTCCACTCGAAAGTACATTTTCCTCTGTACTTCACTCGGAAATGAAGGCACTCAGTGAACTTTCAGTCAGAATTGCAACATCTGACTATGATTGACTCGGAAACAAGTCATTCGGAAACATTTGACTCGGAAACATTTGACTCGGAAACGAGTCTTTGGAGAGTACTTGACTCAAAAATGAGTCTTTCTGAGGTGTTTGACTCTGCAGTGAGTCACTCCAAGGTGAGTCACTCGGATTCTTTCACCCAGAAGTGGTTCTGTCAGTCCACTTCACACAAAAGTGTCTCTGGGGCAAGAATTCCACTCGGAATAAGCCCTCTCGGCCATGTTCCACTCGAAAAACACAACCTTCACTCGGTATTTACGTATTTCACTTGGAATTTCTCTTAGTCACTCGGAATTTTCATTCTTCACTCGGAACAGAGTCCCTTTTTCACTCGGACAGTCCTTTCTAAGGCATATTTCACTCGGAAAATGGATCTTATCAACAAAGATCTATATAAATTCTATAATTAAACCCAAAAATAAAAATTTTGGAGTATTATAAACCATCCATAGAGTGTTTTATTCATTGATTAACACTAACAGATCTTCCATCCTTCAAAATTTATAAAATAGAGCTATTACTAAAAGCAGGATGTTACAATTTAACTATGAGGGTAGGATTATTCTTGTATGTTGTTTTGGGATTATTCTTATATGTTGTTTTTTATGTGTGAATTTATGATTATTTTTGTGACTATTTTTCAAAAAAAAGTTATTAAAAATAAAGATTTTGTTTTTTTTTGTTTTAAAATGGCATGTTTTATTGGAATTTTAGGATATGCATAAGTAACAGGTAATTTTTTCATGTCTGATATGAGCTTAATGATATGTTATAATTTGAACTTAAGTATTTTTGGTATGTTGAGAATGACATGATAATTGAGAAATGATCATATGTGATAGGAATTATGCCTTGTGAGATTTTTTAGCCTTAAAATTTAATTGATCACTTTAAACCATCTTAATCCTTTCACGTGTGATTAATTCCTGAATGCTCACATCCTAATTTTTGTCTTGTTTCTTGATGATACTTGAAACTCATATGAATGTATTTGAAATGACATAGGCATTTTGTTCAATTAAGCCACTAGCCATATAAGCCTACCTTGAATAAATCATCCTTTGTTAGCCCTTTGAGCCTATTTAACCATGTAACATCCCAAATTTTATATAAATGATTAAAATATAAGGAGTGAATATTAAATAATTACATGGGGTTAATAAATGTCTCAAAATGTTGAAAATAATCAAATTGGAATTTATGTAGATCATTCATAATTTATTTAGGCTTTAAGAGCTAAAATTATACCCGGTTAAGATATGAGTGTCAGACCAAGTATCTCCGATTGAGGTACTGTTAGTCAGGGCTGTTAAGAATATTATTAGGAATCTGAATATTTGGAATAATTTTTAAATAAAATATTAAGCCCGAACGGAGATCCTATATGTTATAAAACGGTAAAATTTTTAAGAGGGGTTATGAATTAAAATGTAAAATCCACTCTCCTCTCTTCATTTCACATTGGTTTCTACTCTCCCTTGGCAAACACTTTCCTCTTTTATTCTTCCTTATTCTCCTCTTCATCTTCTTCTTCCAAAAACCTAAGCAAAGCGGTGAACCCATCTTTCTCTCCCATTTTCGTTCTTCATTGGGCAAGAAGGAGAAGTTTGTGGCTTGGAGCTTCTCCCCCTTTTTCACTTATTTTTGTGTTCCTCTCTCCCTCTCTTGGAAACCCATTTTTTTCTTCTCTTGAGGTAAGCTTCTTGTCATTTCTCAAGAGCATAAACCATAGGTTTTGGGTTTTTGATGTTTAGTTGAGTGTATAATGCATGTGGGTTATTGGGAGAAGCATTAAACATGGAAACCCTAAGGTAGGGTGGCTTGAATGCAAGCTTTTATATGCATTTAATGTTACATGAAATTTGTGTTAGGAAATGATAGAAAATGGTGAGTATTTATGATGTTGTTGGGCTTTTAGTGAAACCCTAACTATGGAAAATTGGGGGAAATAATAAATGTTGATTGGGTAATATGTTTTAAGAGGAAATATGTGATATTTGAATGATGGGTATAAGAGAATGTGTTAAGAGAATATTTATTGATGATGGTAGATAGCATTAATGATGGTGGATGGCCATTAAAGGTGATTGATGGCCACTGGTGTATGACCCCTTTAATGGGAAGAGTTATAAATGCATAGTAATAAAACTTGAATGCCTAACCCATGGTGGTTGTGGTGAAATTAATGAAATAGAAATAATTTGATAGTGAAAATGTTGAATGCACCAAATATTAAATTAGAATATGTAAGTCTTGGTGATTTTGAGTTGAAATTAATTATACGGTGCCTTATGAAATGTTAGACCTACTGAAAGACGAGGCGGGAACGTTGTATCACTCAGAATTTTTCTCTTGAGGTAAGAGAGGAGTTTTATATTCTAAATGCATGGATTGAGTAGTGTTTGATTGTCATATATGACAATATGCATGTTTTCCTTGCTTGTGTGGTAATGACAATTTGAGATTGTTAAACATGATGATGATAATTGTGCTTGGCAATATGTATTATGCATTTGGAATATTTATGGTGTGCTAAATGGTGATGTTAAATTGCTTGGCTAGTGTGATGCCTTGATATGATGTGATTATGTTATATTCACCATGAATGGGGAATAATCATTATTGATGATGAATGAGAATGAATATGGATGATTAGCATACCATGATTATTGATGAAAGATTAATAGTTGTAGTTGATGATTTTGATGCCATTATGAAAGATGAAAGTGTTGACTCATGATAATAAAGAATTGTTGAAAATGCCACATTAAAACTTGAAACAATGGCAATGACCAATGATAATAAAATCCACTAAGAATTATATGGTGATGTTGGTAATGGTGATGATTAATGAGTGGTATGATTAGGATGCATAGTTGTGAGAATGCATATGATTTGCATTGCATTACCTCCATGGTATATTGCATAGCTGCAGTGTTGGAATGTTAGGGGATTCCCCCGATTGGTCCAGTAGGAGGACGGCTCTGTGCACGAGCATTCTTATTTTCCCCTGTGACTTGGTATGACTTGGTTGACCCTGTGGGGTGGCTCTTTGAGGAGCGAGTGTTCCCAGTGGTCCTTTGGATCACAGCTGCCATGGTATGAATCATGGTTAGCTTGTAACACCTTTATATTGTTTATGGTGTTTACTGCGGTCATGGTGAAAATTGTCAGGTATTGTAAGATGAGCGATGCGGTTTGGTACTAGTAAAACATAATGATTTGCATGAAATTTGATGATAAGTGTACACCTTTTATTACTACAGTAGGGGTATTATTGTGTGATCATGCTTGAATCCCATAATTTGGTGTTTATTCCCACAGTCGGATCCGTAATTGATATTACTTTGTTATGCATGTGCATTAGCCTAAGAGCATCTGCATATAGCAAGGAGGTATGCCAAAGGTGATGAGAAATGGTAACGGTTATGATTGGGTAAGAAAATACCTAAAGATAACATAAGAGATATGAATACAAAGAAATATATTGTGTATGGTAATCATATGTGTGATAGCCCAATATGGCGAGGAACTTGATTGTGTGTATGCTTATATACTTTGTTATGATTCATAGAGATGATTAAGTTATGTGTATGTTGGAGAGATGATGATGATAATGATGATAAATGATATATTGATGCAAAGTATACATGACATTGAATGCATATGCACATAATCACATTGTATTCATATTCATCCATTGGAATGTATAACTCACTCTCCCATGTTGTCTATTTTTAGATTTGTGATACACGACATCCATGGGGTGAGATTACGTCCCTTTTTGAAGTGTTTATTTTGGTGATGAAGGTAAATTAGTGTATAGGAAGTGCCTTGGCCGGCAACCATTGATTTTGTATAGCATATGGTGTTGATATATGCTTAATATGTATTTGGGATTAATGTGTATTCATTTTGAAGGTCATAGATAAAAATTGGACCCTTATGTGTATGGCTAAATTTTAATTATGACCTACACAATGTATGATGACAATTGTAATGCTGGAACTATTGCCAAAATGATGAATGAATGATGTTAATTCATGAATTACAATGTTTTATGTAGTATGTGTGAAGTTGTGTTTTGATGTTATGCATAATTGAGGAACCTATAAGGTCATATTGAGATTTATGAGGAATGGATAGCATATGATAGTTCAATTAGCCCCTATGCACGATTTGTGACTTGTAAAAACTGGAATGGGCCAATTCCTTTGAGAATTGACCCCTAAGTTGCATAAAAATGCCTCAAAACGGGTTAAACGTATTTATGTGCATAAGCATCTCGTTTTTAGGAATTTTTGAGTACGGCCAGTGGCTACACGTCATAAATAATGTATTTTAGCTGGTGTCAAAATTTGGTGGCCATTGGATTTGATATGCAAAAGATAAGGTAGTTAAAAGTTTGATTTTGTAGCTTTTTGGGCAGTTCTGCATAACTACTGTCTTGAATCGATTTAGGATATGTATGAATCGATTCAAGGGATTCTGTTATGCCCCTGGAAGTGCCCCAGAATCATGTGATTTGATTCAGAGGCTGTATGATGAGACACCCCAAAAATCAGGGTAAATTTTTCGCGTTTTTATAAATCATAAATTCAATGAAAGAAATTAACTGTAGAAGCATTTTTGACACAGTACCTGGATCAATGATGAACCACTCCCATATATGAAGATATGAGAGGGTGGAATTAAAAGGTTAAATTTTCATGATGATTTTTCCAAGTTAAAATCAAGACCAAAAAGAGCAACAGAGTGTCCCTCGCTCAAGCGAGACTCTCGTCTGCTTAAGCGAGCCAACGTGGGCACACTGGGCGAAGTAAAGAAAAGCTGAGCGAAAAAAATAATTATGCATCAGGGGACGATCTCGCTCAAGCGAATTCTGACTCGCTTGAGCGAGTCACACAAACCTCACTTGGACGAAACCAGCGAGCCTGGGTGAAATTCGTCCAGAATCGAATTCATGATTGACTCGCTTGGGCGAGACTTCCTCGCCTAGGCGAACAATTTACAGAGTTGGGCTTATACCCACTCGTTAATAAGGCTTTCCAATACTTAAGTTTTCACTCAGCAAAGCCCCTCCAAATCCGACTCCCAACACTCGGGTTTTCACTCGGCAGAATCCTCCCGAAACCGACTCAAGGCACTCAGGTTCTCACTCAGCAAGATCATCCTGACTGACCCATCATTCATTCAATCCTCTACTCGGCAAAGTCAGTCCAGACCGAGTCCTCTCTCACTTAGACTTTCACTCGGTAAATTCATTCCGAATCTGAGTCCTCGCTCACACAGGGTTCTACTCGGTAAAATATTCCAAAGACTGACTCATCACCTGATTGTTCACTCACTCGGCATCGCATTCCAAAACTGACCTCCTTTCATTTTCACTCGAGTGGAGTTATTCCAGAATACTTTTGGACAAACTCACACCGACTACCCCCAGTCGGTGCCATCCCACTCGGGAATGCACATTCGGAGGCTCCCCACTCGGAACAGATTACACTGGACTCGGAAATCCCCATTCAGGACTCCACTGCCCAAATCATCACTCACGAGAACCTTCTTACTCGGATTGTGTATACTTCCTCACTCAGAAGGCCATGACTCGGACATAGGTCACTCGGAAATTACACCACCTCTTAGTTTATTTCCAAAACTTCCACTTAGACAAAGTTTGTTCAGGAACTTACCCAATCACCATTTAATTGTCTCGCCTGGGCGATTGCCATTCCCCAAGATCCTTCGCTCGGGCGGATTTCATCCAGTAGCTAAATCCCTGATTCTACTATCATTCTCGCTTGAGCGAACTGGCCATTCGCCTGAGCGAAATCAGACCAGTGGCTAATCCCTTCACCCTCGCTCGGGCGAAGCTCCATTCGCCTGGGCGAATTTCCTCCAGTATCTAAACACTGATACTGGGACAATCTCGCTTGGACGAGATTCACTCTCGCCTCAGCGAGAATTGTCCAGAAGCCAATTCCTAAACAGGTGGGACTCTCGCACGGGCGAGAATCCACCTCGCCTAAGCGAAAACATCAGACATCATGCAGAACTCAAAACTTGCACAACACAACCTACTAAAATTGAATTCCATCTTTTTACAAGGATTCACTACATCTCAAACATCCTATGAGTCATTTAAAACTTGTTCTATATCATCTTACTCATCAATTTTCCATTCAACTCATCAAACATATGAAAATCAATTCTCCATCTCTTTAACTTAATAAAATCGACATTCAAATATAATTCTTCATTCATTCATCAGCATATAGAAACATTCCAATATAAATGAATCCTTCATAATACTTAGGGTCACAAATAAAAATGAGATACACATACAATTTCTCATTTTCCTCCATGACCCTCCAAAATCACTTATCATGTAAACTTCCAAAACAAACATTCATTACATCTCCTGCTACACAAAATACATATGTTTACATATATCACCGGCCAAGGCGCTCCCTATACACTATTTACCTCCACAGCCATAAGTATACTTCAAAATGCTTACTCTTCCCATGAGTGCCCTGCATCACAAGTCTAAAATTGACAACATGGGAGAGTGAGTCCACATTCCAAAGGAATGAATATGAATACCAAGTGATTATGCATATAGGCATCCCCACATATATACTTTGCACATCATTAATAATCACCATGCCATATACCAACACAATTTCACACAAAGCACACAAGCATATACATAATCACATTATTCAACCATTGAATTGTCACACAACCTTTAACTGGTATTCATATCTTTTATGCTGTCTTAAATATACTTTTACCACCTCATCACACTCATCGTCATATCTCAACACCTTGGCATACTTCCTTCTATATGCAAATGCTCTTAAGCTAATGCATATGCACAAAGGAATACTCAACAATTACAGATCTGACTGTGGGAAATTCAACACCAACTATGGGATTTCAAGCATGGTCATCTAACCACACCCCTACTACAGTAGTAAAATGTGTACACTTATTCTTTAAATTGCATGCATTCACCAATCATTTTACTGGTACTAAACCGCATCGCCCATCTTGCAACACCTAGCCATTTTCACCATGACCGCGGTACACAACATATCAACATATGGTGTTGCGAGCCAACCACGAATTATATAATGGCAGCTGTGATCTCAAGGACCACCGGGGACACCTTCTCCTTAAGAGCCACCCCCCACAAGGGTCAACCACATGTGGCTCCCCGAAGCACAACATGGGCAGCTTCGTGACTTACACACCAAGTCACAGGGGAAAATATAACTTGCTCGTGCACTGAGCCGCCCTCCCACTGGGCCAACCGGGAGAATCCCCTAAAATTCCAACACCGGCAACTATGCAGTATGCCATGGATGCAAATGCAATCATATGCATTCCTCACTCTATGCATCCTATACATGCCACTCATCTTCCAACATCATCAACACCATTATCAACAACACCACAAGGCTTTCATTAACATTAATTATTCATAATAGTTTAACTCTTTGGGTGGCATTCTCCTTATTCTCAATCTCAACAAACAACATCAACATTCATATTATATTCATGGTAAATACAGCTTATCATCATATCACTGCTCACTACACACATTCACATAACATACCATGAATATTCTAAATGCACCAAAGCATGTTACCAAACATATTGTCTATATCACAACTTATATCATCATTTCTCACAACATTCAAGCAAGGCTAACATGCATAACACTACATACCACAATCAAATAACATTCAAATTCATGCATTTAGAACTTAAACTCCTCTCCTACCTCAAGAGAAGAATTTCGGTTGATAAGACGGTCCCGCCTTGTCGTTCAGAATAGGTCCTACATTTACATTCATGTAAAACCTTAATCATTCAACTACTCAAGTCATCAATTCAATTCTATTTAGTCATATTCATATTTATAATGTCACAACATGTGTTAGACATGTTGTGGATATCATTTTTATTCTTTATTAGGCTTCAGGAATTCCTTCCCATTAAGCCACCATCATTAAATTCAAGGGTTACAAGACAACCCCATCCCCAAGCTTCACAAAACTCCTCAACGACATATATTTTTCTATTAAACACATTCTTAAACTAACTTTAACTATTTTCCCCCAACTTCAAGGTTAGGGTTTCCTCCAAAACCATCCACCTTTATTAATACATCATAAACCTTCATTCTCTACCATCATTAATGCACCAACTACCATTATCTCTTCATAAATACACACATTTATGATGACCCATTCTAGGGCATGAGCATTAAATGCTCTAATAAACACCCATGCACATGCATTTCCTCTCCAAATCATAATACCCCATATTATCATCATCAATCCATTCTAAAAATGGTGAAAGTGCTTACCTCACACCCAAAACGAAATGGATTCGAGAGAGGGAGAGAGTTAGCACGGAAATGAGAGGAGGAAAAGAGGGAAGAACTCCAAGTTTTCAAGTCCTCTTCAACGAAAAATAGAGAGGGAAGGAATCACCACACAAGCTCAAGGTTTTTGGGAGAAGAAGGGAAAAGAATGAAGGAGAAATGGAGAGTAAGATGAAGAGAAAAGAGATAGAGAGTGCTTGCCAAAAGCTTCAGCGTGCACACGTGAATAGGAGAAAGAAATTTTAGGCTTTTGGGTTTATTTTAACCTCCTTTATTAAAATTCATCGTTTTTGTCACTAACAGGCTTTTCGTTTGGGCTCAATACTTCATCCAAAAATTATTCCGAATGTATATTCGGATTCTCAATATTATTCTCTACAGCCCTGACCAATATCATCTCATTCCGAGACACTTGGTCTGACACCCATATTTCAACCGGGCTTATTTTTGGCTTAACCGGTCTCCATAAATTACCAACAGCCCCCAAAAATCTTAATTTAGTTAATTTCAATTTATTGGGACCTTAAACAATTCGTATTCAACTTGTCAATATTTATTTTCCTTAATTAATCATCTATTTTAAAATTCGGGATGTTACATATGAATCTATTCATATGGCTCTATCTTTATTGTTCATGTGATTTGGCATGCATGAATCAATTCACCATGGGGTCTGAATCGATTCATTCACCTGATGCATCCATGTCTTGGTCCTCTATAATGCATGAATTGATTCATGCTAGGATTGAATCGATTCATGACCCTGATCCTTCAAAAATCTTTATGTTTTGCTGTATGTCGGTTACCATTGAGTCATGACATGATTATATATCAATGTGTAAGCGTATTTACCATATTTTAGCAATCAATTCAAGTATCTTTAAACCTCTTTTCATCTCTTTCCATAACTCTCAAAATAACTTATGTTTCCACTAATCCTTGTTGATGATCATATGATTGATTGTCCAAGGAGCACTCTTGATCAAACTTACATACCTTCTTATATCTTCATATATGGGATAGGTTCTTTTAAATGATTTGTGGTTACTCGTTAAAGTTTCACCTCGCGGTTTCTTCCGTTATTTAATTATTTTAAAAATTGTGAAAAATTTACCCTCATTTCTATTAATTTATTATTAATTTATTTTGGGGTCGTCTCAAATTATTATTATTATTGTTGTTGTTGTTTGCCATATCTTCTTCTTCTGGTTTTGTTGCAGTTTTAGGAATGTGTGTGGATAAAGATTCACCAGTGTGTTGTTGCCTCTGCTTGTTTTTGCCTTTTCTTTTTCTGAGTGATTATTCTATTTCAGGGTCAAGCTCAAAATGATCTTTGGATCCCTGACTTCTCAAGTGCATAAAGCAAAAACTTACTACAAACAAACATTAGCACATAAAAAGAACAAGTAGCAGATAATATAACTATTCATAAATGTACTATTCATAATGCCTTGGTAACTTAGAATCAAAACTAAACTGCACCTATCCCCGACGGACGGCGCCAAAAACTTTGTTACAAGTTTTGATGTGATCAAACTTGTCGTGACAAGTTCCACTGTTAAGTTATAGTATATGTAAAAACAGGATGTCGTTCCACTGGGATACGGTGTTTAAATATTGATTTGTTGTTACCTTAGCAGAAATAAATGGATAGTTTCGCAAACATACTGAAATCTAAAAGAACTAAACATAAACGAGTATGAGTTAAAGCAAACGGTAAGAAATACGAACTATCAAATGATAAAAGTTGGGATTGGATTTCATCAACCTCACCCTTCAATACGTTGCATACATTTATATAAACTGATTCTGAACTATCAATTTTTACATCACAATATTAAATCATTCGCATCGATCCCTCGACTAAAAAATCCATAAAAACATTCTTAAATATGTAAATTCCTCAATCATATCAAGATTATTCCAGCATAATAAGCGATTGTTTCAATGTTCGTTACGTTGAATATTATTCATAATATCCGTCGTAACGAGCATTCCATTTAGATCCATTTTCGTAAGCTATTTGCCAATAACTAAACGAAGATCAAGAAACTATTTCACAATAGAGTTAAGCATTAAACGTAAAATGAAAAGTCAAAAATGATAGAACAAAGATACCAAATATATAAATATAGAACAAGCGTATGTCGGGGTTGGATCAACTATATCCAATCCCAATAAAGGATTTAGCTACACATTGTAGCCATTACAATCAAAGCTCAAAAAGAAAAAGATGAAGAAGAGGAAAAAGATTGATTCCAATGAGAGCTCCACATTCCCAGTAATGCAATCTGCTAACCGCCTTGATTTTTGACGGTGTTTACCTTTATATTATGTATCTCGCTTAAGCTAGAGTTATCTCGCTTAAGAGAGATATCTTTCTTCATCTTGAAGGACTCTTTTTTTTATTCTAATTTTTCCCTTAGAGACTCGCTTGGGTGAATGTCTCACTCAGGCAAGTTAGATCCCATATTTCCTTTGGTATATTCGCTTAAGCTTAGCATAATTCGCTCAAGTGAATAAGCTTTGGCTTTGATTCTAGACCATTCCCACTTGGGCAAATTAACTCTCGCTCAAGCGAGTTCTTCAACCTTTGTTTCTGGACACTTTTTGCTCAAGCCATTTTCTTTCGCTCAAACGAAGCCTTCACATTTAGTCTCTGGACAATTCTCGCTTGAGCAGTTTGAGACTCGCTCAAGCGAGTTATTCACTAATACTTTCTGTAAGTTATTCGCTTAAGCGAGTTGAGATTTATTCAAGTGAAATCTACCTATGATTGTTTCTTCTTGAAGATTCTTGACTCGCTCAAACAGAGAGCGAGACACCTAAAACTTGCATTTTTTTCTCTATTTTGAATTGGGGGAATTGCTTGGGATTCGTTTCTTTTCTTTTTCATCTGTTTCACCTATCATTTACACAAAAATAAAGATAATATCTTAATTACATTAAAATTTATCAAAATATATTGTTCTCAATTTCTATTCATTTCCATGCACAAAATGTTCTAGATAATGCAACCTCTAACACAATTATACTCAAATACCACCAAAATATCTATACATTTGAGCATTTATCAGTTACACTCCTCCCTCGTTTTAGAAATTTCATCCCAAAATTTCACCTAGTGCTAGCAAATAAGCAAGGATAAAGAGCTCGCATCTTTTCCTCAAGTTCCCATGTAGCGTCCTCTTTGTATGACTGACTCTAGATTACCTCACAAAAGGTACTTCTTTTCCTCTAAGCTGTTTCAGACGACTGTCTATAATCT
Organism: Clitoria ternatea; assembly: GCA_037962975.1. Classification (NCBI taxonomy): domain Eukaryota; kingdom Viridiplantae; phylum Streptophyta; class Magnoliopsida; order Fabales; family Fabaceae; genus Clitoria; species Clitoria ternatea. The sequence goes on from CM075671.1 coordinate 170,872,168, forward strand.
TCACTGGCACTACCTTATAGGTAAGATTTTCTTTAAGAACAAATTGATTAGATCTCAGAATGTGGTAAGAATGAGGTACATACTTTTGAAGTTATGAGACATGGAAAACATTATGGAGATTAGACAACTCAGGAGGTAGGGCTATATGGTAAGCATTTAACCCAACTTTCTCAAGAATCTGATACGGTCCTAAGTACTTAGGATTTAAATTTTTAGTCTTCAACGTTCTTCCCACTCCACTTACTGGGGTGACTCATAGAAAAACATGATCTTCTCTTCAAACTCGAGTAGCTTTCGATGTTTGTCGTAGTATCCTTTCTGACGATCTTGGGAAGTCTTCATCACTGCTTGAATTTCTTTGATTTGTTATACGGTTCTCTAGATAACATCTAGTCCAATCACAACCTTTTCTCTTGTCTTGAACCAACACAAGGGCGTACAACACTTCCTTCCGTATAAAGCCTCGCATTGTGCCATTCCAATACTAGCGTGGTAACTATTATTATAGGTGAATTCCACAAGTGGCAGATGCTCATGCCAACTTTGTTCATGCTCTAGCATACACATCCGTAGAAGATCTTTAAGGGTTCTAATAGTGCACTCAGATTGACTGTTGATCTGAGGATGATATGTTGAACTCAACTTCAACTAGGTTTCTAATGCTCGTTTAGGCTCTCCCAAAAACGTGATATGAAACAAGGGTCTCGATCGGACACGATCGTAGAAGGTACACTATGCAATCTGACTATCTCTCTAATGTAGATCTGCGTGAGCTTTTATAGAGAGTACTTTATGTTGATCGGAATAAAGTACACAGTTTTTGTAAATTGATCCACAACTACCTAAATCGTATAACATCCCTTCGGGGTCTTTGGAAAACCAAACACAAAGTCCAAGTAATCTCGTCCCACTTCCACTCCTAAATTTATAAAGGCTGAAGGGTTGCATATTGTTGTTGTTGCTCTACCTTGACCTTCTAACAAGTCAGACACTTAACCACATACTTAGCAATGTCCTTTTTCATTCCTTACCACTAGAATACCTTCTTCAAATCCTGGTATATCTTTATTGATCCTAGGTGCACACTATATATACATTTATGAGCTTCCTCTATGATGGATCTTCTTAACTCATTATCCTTAGGCACACACAACCTTCCATGATACCTGATCACCCCTTATTTATCTTGTGTAAATTTTTCTATCTTTGCCTTCCCAAACTGCTTCTGCCAGGCTTCGTCTGTCTGTTGGGCTTCCTTTACTTGATTTAGAAACTCATTGGAGACCTTTAGCATTCCTACCATCATACTTCATTCCCTGGCTATTACAACGAGATTCAAATTGTGAAACTGCTCTACTAACTCCAACTCCTTGGTCATCAAGTAGGACAAGTGCAACACTTTCCTACTAAGAGCATCGGTCACTATGTTCGCTTTTCCAAGGTGATAATGAAGCTTAAAGTCATAGTCCTTGATAAACTCCATCCATCATTGTTGCCTCATGTTGAGTTCCTTCTGGTCAAAGGGATACTTTAGACTCTTGTGGTCCCTGAAGACCTTGAATTTAGTCCTGTATAGATAATGTCTTCAGATCTTCAAGGCAAATATAACTATAGCTATCTCCAGGTCATGCGTCGGGTAATTCACTTCATGAGTTCTTAACTAACGTGATGCGTAGGCCACAAATTTTCTTTCTTGCATCAAAACGCTTTCTAACCCTTGTCCAGATGCATTACAATACACTTTATATGACTTAGTAGGATCGGGAAAAATTAAGACTGGTGTGTTGGTCAGCTTCTTTCTAAGCTTCAGAAAACTAGTTTCACATTTATCACTCCACAAGAAAAGTTGATCTTTATGATTCATCTTGGTCAACGGTGAAGCTATCCAAGAGAAGTTTTTGATATACCTGTGATAGTAACCAACAAGACCTAAGAAACTACGAATCTCTATCACATTCTTTGATCTTTACCACTGTAACACTGCTTTAATCTTGGTAGGATCCACTGCTATACCTTTTTTTGAGATGACATGTCCCAAAAATTATACTTCTCACAACCAAAACTCGTATTTGGTCAACTTAGCATATAACTTCCTCGTATATAACGTGTTTAGAACAATCCTGAGATGCTTCTCATGTTCCTTATTACTCTTGGAGTACACCAGAATGTCGTCGATGACAATGACCACAAACTTGTCAAGATATGGATGAAAGATGCAGAGTATATAGTCCATAAAAATAATAGGTGCATTTGTGACTCCAATTTGCTTCTTAAGCTCCTCTAGTTACTTCGGTGACATTCGGTATGGAGCGATGGATATCGGTCTGGTATCGGGTATGATCTCAAAACTAAATTTGATCTCTCTCTCTAGTGGTATCCTAAGAATATCTTCTGGAAAAACTTTGGGAAATTCTTAAACAATTAGAAGTTGTTCAAGCTTCGACTCCTTTTCACACTTAATGTTAGCAAGGACCATATACATCTGCATTCCTGTTCGAGACGGGCTTACCTCCTGATTAACATCAACAAACTTAAGTTCCCCAAGCTGGGAATGCTCTGATGACAAGACTCCATGTGATATAGACTTATTATGACAATCAATCAGAATAACATCCAAATTAATCAAAGGTAAACAAATCACGTCCATCTGATAGGACCTTCTATCAATGGTGATAGGACATTTCATACAAACAGTATAAGAACATATAGGTTTATTAGCAGCAATGACAATAATGATTTTACTAGTTAGGGAAGCTAAAGGAAAGTTATGATGTTTCACATAGTTTTCAGATTTGAAGGAATTGGTGGCTCCAGAATTATACAACACATTCAGAAGTACTTCACCTATAAAGCGTGTACCTTGTACCAGATCATTTTCTTATGCAACCTCTGCTCTATTCATTGAGAAAACCCTAGCATTGCCTATTGTGAACACCTCTTTCGGTCCGGCCCAAGTGGAAAGAATTCTGAGAGGTCTGAACTTTGACTCCAAATAATCAATTCCGAGTAAAATGTCTCCGAATGAGTCATTTCCAAGTGGAATGTCTCCTAGTGAGTCATTTCCGAGTGGAATGTCTCCGATTGAGTCGTTTCCGTGTGGGTTCCTTCCAAGGCAGTTACTTCGAAACGGAAAGAGGCTCTGACTATGCCTTTCGGGCAGAGACTCTTAAGTTCGATAGGCCCGAATTATAATTTCTGAGTGGAATGTCTCCTAATGAGTCATTTTCGAGAGGAATGTCTCCTAGTGAGTCATTTCCGAGTGGAATGTCTCCTAGTGAGTCATTTCCTAGTGGAATGTCTCCTAGTGAGTCATTTCCGAGTGGGTTGTGTCCGAATGGGTTATTTCCGAGTATTTGTTTCTGATTAAAGCCACTCCAAATGAAAAATGGCTGACCTTGAACGAATACTTTCCGGTTGGAGATAAATCCGAGTGGAAGATTCTCGGTTGCAGCCACTCTGAGTGAAAAAGGAACTGAATTTGAATAAATACCACCCAAAGATATACGTCCGAGTGAAGGATTACCGATTGAAGCAGGGACTGGATTTGGGGACAAGTGCCTTTTTCTAGACAAAATTGTTTCCAAAAGGAAGATTCCCGAGTGAGTTAATTCTGAATAAAAAACACTCTAAACTTTAGAAGAGCACTTGTTCAGTAAGGGTGTCTCCGAGTGAACGAACACTTGTCAGGCATGGATGTGTCCGAGTGGTGTGTTTCGGAGAATATGGCATTCTCGAGCAAAGAACAGGTGTTTCTGAATGGTATATTTCAGAGAAGATGTCTTTTCAAGCAAGGAAAAGGTCCGTCTGGTAATGAGCCTCTTTCGGGCAGACTCTCTCAAGTTTCAAACTATCCCTGAGTGGGATGTCTCTGAGGAAGGCACTTCCGAGTAGTTTACTGCCGAGAGATGCATTTCCGAGCAAAGCAAAGCTCTGACCTGGAATGAGTTTCTTTCGGCCAGATTCTCAAGTTTCAAATTTATGAGTGAAAAGCAAGTCTGATTTCCAAGTGAATAGGTCCGAATTGGTTGATTCCCGATTAAAGCAGTTCTGAGTGAAAGGCAAGTCTGACTTCAGATGAATGTGTCCGAGTGGATCATTTCAAGGAGCGAAGAAAGGGTCGTTCTCGACTAAATTACTCCCAAGCAATATATCCGAGCAAGGTTTCTCCGAATGGTTCAATTCTAGTGATGTGCTTCCGGGTGAAGCTTACTTCCCGATTGAATCAATTTTAAGTCAAAGAAAAATGGTTCTGACTTGTCGGCCAGGGATATAGCCGAGTAAAATATTTTTGAGGTGCCGATTGAATCAATTTTAAATAAGACTTCCCGAATGAGACGTTCCTGTGTAGGTCAAGCAGAGGGGGTAACGAGTGCTTCAAGTAGTGGTCCACTTCCGAGCAAAACACCTCCGATTCAAGAAATTCCGGTCGAATGCTTCAAGAAGTGACCACTTCCGAGCAAAACACCTCCGATTGAAGAAATTCCGGTCGAATGCTTCAAGTAGTGGTCCACTTCCGAGCAAAGCACCTCCGATTGAAGAAATTCTGGTTGAATGCTTCAACCAGTGGTCCACTTCCAAGTAATGCACTTTCGATTGAAGAAATTTCAGTCGAATGCTTCAAGCAGTGGTCCACTTCTGAGAAAAGCACCTCTGATTGAAGAAATTTCGGTTGAACGCTTCAAGCAGTGACAAATTCTAAGCAAAAATTCCGAATGAATGCTTCAAATAGTGACATCTCCGGACAAGGCAATTCCAAGTGAAGCAATTCCGAATGAACAGAGGTCCTGATGAATACTTCTCGGAAAAGGATTTTCGAGTCAATAATTTGTGAACTCAAGCCTACACACCGAGTATCAAAAGTCGGATCGGATCTATGAATTCAAGCTTTTACTCGGTCTTTTATATACGAGAGCATCTGTTCCACTCGGATTAATCCCCACTGAGGATAGGTACTGGCTGAGACACTAATCCGAGTCATAAGAAGGAGACCGGTTCCATACTTCCACCGTTTGCCCATGTTGACTTGGATTCCCACTATCCAAGTGGATCCTTGAATTAAGGGGGGGCGGCCGGCAACAAGACAAAAGAAGAAATAATAAAGAATTCCCACTAGTCGCCGTTCTCCATGATTGTCAATGTCCAGGCTGTTTCTCCAACGCACCATCCAAGTTGATTCACTAATCTTGTGGGGCGGCTGATAACAAACAAAAATCAAAATAATAAGTTATTCATCAGCTGCTGTTCCCTATAAAATCATTGGTAGCCAGGCTGTCTCTAGGCTGTTCAAGAAATCAGTACACACCTAGGATTTCTATAAATAACCCAACTGAAGAAGAAAAGAGGCAGAAGTCTGAAGCTTCCTTTGGGTAAAAACTCTACCTTTATTTCCTTTACTCAGTCCGTTCAACAAAGCCATACACCAGATCCATAATTCAACAGCTGCTCCAACACCGGCGCCCCTCTCTCCAACACCAGCGCTCAGTCCTCTCTCTCTCTCCAATACCGGCGCCCAGTTCTCTCTCTCTCTCGTCACACCAGTCATCATCTGTTCCTCATTTTCAATGCTTGTATTTATTTATTTTCCTGCCAAATTAATTGTTGTCTGATGGGGACCGTTCCCTTTTCAATTAGCAATTAATTTCTATAGATTGGATTAGTCCCCCACCAGGATCTGCTCCTCATTTTCAATACTTGTATTATTTATTTTATGTCAAATTAATTGTTATTCGATGGATCCATTTCCTTTTTAATTATTATTAATTCCTGTTAATTGAATTAAGTCTCCACCTTTCCATTTTATTTCTATTTTATTTTCTTCATGTTTCCTTTGTAACTGCCTTTTTTATCACTTCCATAAAAACCAATTTAGACGTGACGTCTTGTTGATTTTCCCTATTCTCGGTAGACCATCGCCATGATTCATAAGGAACGGAATACTTGAGACGAGACATCCCGTTTATTCCCTTCCCGTTTCCAACCCCGCATCTTGATTAAATTCCATGAAAATCAATTTAGACGAGACGTCTTGTTGATTTTCCCCTATTTTTTGGTAGATCATCACCATTATTCACAAGGAACGGGATACTTGGGATGAAACGTTCCGTTTATCCCTTCCCTTTTCTAATCCTGTATTTTGATTAAAGGATGACTAATTTAGACGCGATGTCTTGTTAGCATCCTTCCCTTTTCCGGTTTCATACCAAAGCCAAGGTTAATTTGGACGCGACGTCCTGTTGACCTACACTCCATGTTGTTTAATTTGTTCCTTCCATTTTTCTTTACACAAAGTACAACAATAAAAGGGGAGAAAAATAACATCTCTTATAAGGCTATTTATGTTGCGCATTTTCAATCTTGGTACTATTTTTGACAGGCGATGTAGGATGCTAATACCTTCCCTACTCGTAACTGACTCCCGAACTTGAATCTCATTTTTTAAACCAGTGCTTTACTGAACTTAGTTTTTTCCCAATGTTTTTCCTATGGATAAAAACGTTAGTGGCGACTCCCTGTTTTTCGTTTGTCACATCCTTTTCGAGAGGGTCGGCCGCGCCGTCGCGATCCAGGTCGCGACAGATGGCGACTCCACTGGGGAGAGTTAAGAGAGTCAGGCCAGTTTGATTGAAAGCACATTTTTTTAGCCTTTGTTAGCTTAGATTTCTTCCCCTTGTTTTATTTTCTGTTAATTGTTGTGAGTGTTTGTTCTTGTTTTAATTGTATCTTGTTATTTGTTTCGTTGTCTATATTTTACATGTTTGTTGAACCCTAGGGTAGAGGACCATGTTACTTTTCTGCAATCATTGAACCCTAGGGTAGACGACTTTGTACATTTGTTCTGTGTTTGTTCTTTGTGCAGAATGGGGTAAGGTAAAAGGTATTGAATACCCTTCCACACACTACACTCACAATTACTTGCACACACCTATGAGTGGCGCCCTATACCCGGGCCCCAAATGAAGCTTAAGTTAGGAGGGGTTGGTAACGAAATCGTATGGGATGTACTTCCTATCCGGTGTTCGTGAGAACCTCGACCAGAGTTCGACCTCTCATGATATACGCACCTAGTGGATTCCCCACTGTTTACGTCCTTGCCATGGGTAGGATCTTGGATCTGGTGACCTTTTAGATGTCTAGTATAAGCCACCTGGTGTGGAGAGTCACTTTTAGACAAGCCATAGGGCCTAGAAAACACTTTCAACAAAACCCGACCTAGGCCACAGAAGGGTAAACTTTACTTTACCTTACGTCATTTTTGCTTTCCCTTTTATCCCAAAAAATGAATTATCTACCACCCGTAGATTCGCTTAGTTTTTGAAATAATGACTCATTTTGGAACACACAGTATTCTTCGAGTGAATAGATAATCCTCTTTTGGTCATGTACCTCTGAGTCCTGAGCCATAGATTTTCCTAATCGTCAAAAAAATAATTTTTGTTTCCGCCCCAACAAGGACGTCGATGACGATTAAAAAATTATGACTATTGCGACTTGGACCCTTGGCAATCGCTGTTTCCCCAAAAAAAAATTGCTTTATGTTAAATCAATGGGGAAGTACCGGTTTCAAAAAAAAAATATGAAGGCAACTAATTCCTTTTCCTTATCCTTATTTTTGTTGGAGGCTATTCAGAACTTAACGAATACCCTTTGAGTATCTATGGAAATTAACATGGGATTGAACTTAAGAAATGAGGGCTGTAATTGCCCGAAGAAAATGTTTGAGCTTGAGGCTCGCGCCTTAGGGTGAAGGATTTCTTCTGTCTTCACAATTATCCGGTATTAATTTCCATATTTACCATACCTAGTACTTTTGAACGATAAGTTCTAAAGAATGGTCAAAGGATACTCGCCAAAGCCTGTGATTGCTTCCCACGACATTCTCCTTCTTTTTATTTCCACCTAACATTTTTTGCTTTTTTTAAAAAAAGGGAGACACAGACGTCACGGGTAGGCATCCTTACCAGACCCGGCTTTAAAAGAAACTCATGGCTGAGGCAGAAGCTGTGGACGGAGACTTTAGAACTGAGTTTGATCAGCTGAAAGAGCGAGTGGCGGAGTTAACTAAACTTTTAGAAAAGAAATTCACAGAGGGAGGCTCCTCTGCAGGTGTTGAGGATGCCCAACAGCAGCCTGCCACCGTACCACCCCCCTTGGTTCTGACCCAGCAAGAACCCAACTCCCTAACACAACGACACCCCCTTTTACCATTCATGTCGGAAGACCTAACCCTGCCATTGAGACCCAGCCACCTTACGGCCAGTCTTATGCACAACAACATACATTTGTCGGTCCTGACGACAACCTAGTACCTTTTCTACTTTATGGCCTACCATCGGGGAACTAACCCCCGCTCGCTAACCAGCAAGACGCCCACGACCAGCAAGCGATGAATCCTCACGCTTCATACCCCACCCAGCCAAATATGCCACTACTCCACCAAACCCAAAACATGCAAGCCCATGACCCACAAACTTACCAAACCCAAAACATGCAAACCCATGACCCACAAACCTACTAAACCCAAAACACACAAGCCCCGATGGCCCAGCCAACCTACAACGCACAAGCCCAAAACACAAGAGGCCAGATGACCCAGCCAACTTATGCCGTACAAACTATGGCCCAATCCCAAGGTTCCTCACCAAATACAGGCCTAATGAACCAATCCCATGTGTTGCCTCTGTTCAACCAGCCACTCAGCTATCTATACGGATACGCAACCCCCTATATGACCAATCTCCAAGATACAACCCGCATGATGAACCCGGTAGCCGGTCATAGCACGGTCCCAGTTCCCTAAAAGGAAAAGATAGAAATCTTAGAAGAGCGTTAGAGAATGATGGAAGGCGCCAAAGGTTTTAGACTGATAGATGCTTCTGAGCTATGCCTAGTCACAAATGTTGTCCTCCCGCCCAAATTCAAGATGCCAGACTTTGACAAGTATTAGGGAATGACTTGTCCAAAGAACCATCTCACGATGTACTGTCGAAAGATGGCATCCTACTCTTCTAACGACCAATTGTTGATCCACTGCTTCCAAGATAGTCTGGCAGGGGCCGCTCTTACATGGTATGCTCACCTTGAGCGGAACCATATTCGTTGTTGGAAGGACCTGGCAGATGCCTTCCTTAGACAATACAAGTATAACATGGATATGGCACCCAACAGGGTTCAGTTACAGAATATGGTGAAAAGGGACAGTGAAACATTTAAGGAGTATGCCCAATGATGGAGAGAGACAGCGGCGCAAGTGGACCCCCCATTGTCAGAAAAAGAGATAGTCACGATGTTCATCGACGTGCTCTCATCGCCCTTCTATGGCAAGATGATTGGTAGTGTTTCATCCAACTTCTCCGACATTGTGACTATTGGGGAAAGGGTGGAGAGTGGAATATGAACAGGAAAGATCACTCAGGGCCCATCTGGGGCAAGCACGACAAGAAAGCCGGCGCCTGGGAGAAGGGATGGAGAAACTAATTTCATCTCTTCTAATCAAAAGACGGCTCCGCCGAGGCCATTCGTCCCTACCATGATTCAAGCTCCCAATCCTTATGTGGCCGCTGCCACTCAGGGCCCGACAGCTTATACTCCCCACTTTTGTCCGCCTATGGTAAGAGCGCAAATGCCGCAACCTATGCCATACCATCATCCTCAACAAGTGATTCGACCACCCAATCATAATCAGAATACAAGGAGCCCCAACAATAAGCGCACACCTGTGCAGTTCGATCCAATTCCCATAACATATACCGAACTTTTTCCAATTATCGTTCAGAAGGGCCTGGTAGCTCCATGCCCCATGAGGCCGTTGCAACCTCCTTACCCAATGGGGTATGACCCAAATGCTCATTGTGATTATCACGCTGGGGCAACAGGGCATTCCACAGAAAATTGCATGGCCTTGAAATATAAAGTGAGGGATTTGATCAAAGCTGACTGGATTGATTTTCAGGAAGAAAGCCCTAACGTGACAACAAATCCCCTGCCCAATCATGGAGGTTCAGGAGTTAACGCCGTGGTGGCCGATATTGAAGATGGTTTTGATGATAATGCTGATTTGGTGATCGCTTGCCCACCGGGCCAGGAGCTCAGTAACTGGGAGGCTGTCGAACTCCCTACGATTTTAAATGATTCACTAAAGTAATTTGTCATTGCCTTAATGTCTTGTTTATCCCGCCGCTATGCCTAAGGCTTTGGGACTTTTCATGTAATAAGGACGGAAAAACTTGTTTTATCATTCAATCAATAAATGCGTATCGAAATTCAAAAAAAAAATTCTCATCCCTTTATCCTTGCTTTGATTCATTGCTTGTTCCCCTTTTTCTCTCTTTTTATTTTTTGCCATAACACGCTAAATTGTAGATCCAAAAATGATCCTCTTGAGACTAATGAAATCACAATCTTCACGATTTTGATCACCCGGTTGACTATACCGATGAAGAAGGTGGAGAAGACTACGAGCCACCACCCAAGTTAACAAGATTGTTAGAACAAGAGGTTAAAGAGTTTTATCCCTTTTAAGAGGCGATTAAGATTGTCAAATGGACAGGAGAAAAGGTCAAGATGGGTATACCCCTGAGTCAAGAACAACTGAAGGAATCGTTTAAGTTATTAATGTCCTTTAGTTTAAAACACAGGGGCAATCTATCAGAAGGCATTAGTAACTTTGTTTCAGGACGTGGTAGGAATCTATGTAAATGACAACACGGCCAAGTCCCGAATTGGACAAGGGTAGGCCAGTCATTTAAGGAAACCTCAATAGTCACCAGATGCAGACATAATCGAGGGTGACTTTGCCGGAAAAAACAAAAAAAACAACAAAAAAAACAAAAAAAATGAATGAAAAGAAAAATGGAAAAAATGAAAAAATAGAATCAAGCTTGGAGTCCAATGCACATGCCAAGTGGGGCAAGCTGGTTACGTCCAGATCATCGAGCAAGCTATCATTTTCTGTATAAGGGGAATGGATGTCATTAGGCCAAGAACTTGCATTCTTGTCGTCATCAACTCCTCAACCTTAAAGAGTGCGTCATTCCTCATGCCCATGTAGCCAAGGAAATAGTCTGTCAGATTGAGTCGTTGCGTCATTAAGGGGATTAAAAAAAATAAAACAAAACAAAAAGAGGGCAAACAAAAAGAAATAAAAATGGAAAATGAAAAAGAAAAAATCCAGAAAATATGAAAAAAAAGAAAAGGAAAATAAAGGCCAAAATGATGACTCAAAGTAATTTCCTCTTATTTGATGCCAAAAGACTCACCAATATTTCCTTGGGTACATGGCATAGGAGAAGAGTCTCCTATTTGAAGTGACATCAGTTCCCCAAAGGATCAAGCTAAATTTGGAAAAGGGTAGGCAGACTCAACTGGAGTGTGATCAGTTTCAACCTTTTACTGTAAAGGATGCAGCCAAAAATAAACAAGAAAGGGAAAACACATTATAAAGAAAGAGAAAAGCTCGCTAAGCTGAAAACCTGAAAGGGAGGCCAAGGCAAAAGTTAGAGCAACCCGATGGGTCGAAAACCTGAAAAGGTGGCTCAGGTAAAAATTAGGGTCAAGATTTCGGCAGAGTAACTAAAGTTTCCAATGCAAAACGTGCAAACTGGGGCATGTGGACCATGGTCAAACTACCCTCTCAAAGGCAGAGTTGAACGATGTACTTGAGGTCGTGACGTGGGATTAAGGTTCTCACTAGTCTCAGGAACTCACTGGAGGATCCTTGAACCTTCCCTGTTTCCCCTGGCCTTGACCTGTCCTACGTGACTTCATTTCATCCCATCTATTTTCCCCGTTGTCCATTCTCTGTATTCTGTTTGACATACATGAATAAAATTTATCCTTTTTTTCGATACGTGTTATGAATTGCATTGATCTGATAAAACATTGTGTTTTTATAAAAATAAATGAAAGAATGGTGAACATTTAAAGTCGTAAGGAACAAGACGCTTCCACTACTCGACCTCGTCTTAGGCAATCATCACGAAGACTCAGCCAGGCACGCGCCTCAAAGCTATGATCGCCTCTTTCATTCTCCTCTGTCCATGAGTTATCCTAAGGGTTGCGGTTTCACAGGACCTACCCAGTTTTTGAATTTATCTTTGCCCTACTTACCCTTTTTTTTACAGGTTATTACAACAGACAGTCATGTCAAGTATTGACGCCTCAATCAAGTCCTTTTCCTCAATGGAACCGTAACTGCAAGAACTAGAATCTTTCAAGTCCCTTCCTCAAGTTGCAAAAGTTGGCATTGTTCAAAATCTCTTCTTCAACCTCCAATGTTGGCACTTCTCAGAATCCCTTCCCCAAATCACCAAAGTTGGCACTTCTTGAAGTCTTCTTCTCAACTGCCAAAGCTGACACTTTTTCAAACTCCCTTCCAAGGAATCTACCTGATACATTCTGACAGTCAAGCGTGTCCCTTCCCAAGCCCAAGGATAGTTTCCAGCAAAATTTTCTCCCAACAGAATCACCAGACTCTCTCCCCAGTGAGCCTACAATTCAGATCATCTTCTCCCCTAATAAGAACACTTTTCTAATCAGGCTTAGAAGAACTCTCCCCAAGGGGCCCCAGCACACTTCTCTCAGTGAATCCACACATACCAGGTGGACCCCAGATTTTCCCTTCCCAATCAAGGGGCAGTACCCCGAACCATCAATCCTTCCCTGATGGAACTACACTTCCCAAACAAATCAAACTGGGGCATGACCCCAGGTTCATTCTCTTTCACCCAAAGAGACAGTACCCCGAATCACCAAATCCTTCCCCAGTAGAATTACACTTCCTAAACAACTCAAACTGGGGCATCTCCCCAGATTTCTTTTGTTCTAGTCAAGGGGCAGTTCCCCAAGATTCCTTCAAACCATCTTAAACTGGGGCATCACCCTAGATCTATTCTCTTTCAGTCAAAGGGGCAGATTCCCCAAGATGCCTTCAAATCATGTTAAACTGGGGCATCACCCCAGATTTATTCTCTTTCATTCAAGGGGTAGTTCCCCAACAACCTTCAGTCATGTCAAACCGGGGCATCACCCCTGGTCCATTCTCTTTCCTCCAAGGGGCAGTTCCCCAAGGTTCCTTCAAATCATGTCAAACTAGGGCATCACCCCAGATCTATTCTCTTTCAGTCAAGGGACAGTTTCCCAAGGTTCCTTTAAATCATGGCATCTCCCCAGATTTCTTTTGTTATAGTCAAGGGGGCGATTCCCCAAGATTCTTTCAAATCATGTCAAACTAGGGCATCACCCCAGGATCTATTCTCTTTCGTTCAAGGAGCAATTCCCTAAGAACCTTCAGTCAAGTCAAACCGAGGCATCACCCCGAGCCTTTAGGTCCGGTGAGTTAATTCGGACGAGACGTCCTATTAGCTCCCCCAATCTTTACACTTCCTGTCAACTGAGGGTCAACCCCAGCCCTTTACCTTTCCAGTCGCCTATGAAGGCACCCTTTACCTTTCTAATTGCCTATGAAGGCAATCTCTACCTTTCCAGTCACCTATGAAGGCACCATTTACTTTCCAGTCGCCTATAAAGGCACTCGCTACCTTTCCAGTCGCCTATGAAGGCACCCTTTACTTTCCAGTCACCTATGAAGGCACCCTTTACCTTTCCAGTCGCCTATGAAGGCACCTTTTACCTTCCCAGTCGCCTATGAAGGCACCCTTTACCTTTCCAGTCGCCTATGAAGGCATCCTTTACCTTTCTAGTTGCCTATGAAGGCACCCTTTACCTTTCCAGTCGCCTATGAAGGCACCCTTTACCTTTCCAGTCACCTATGAAGGCACCCTTTACCTTTCCAGTCGCCTATGAAGGCACCCTTTACTTTCCAGTCGCCTATGAAGGAACCCTTTACCTTTCCAGTCGCCTATGAAGGCACCATTTACTTTCTAGTCGCCTATGAAGGCACCCTTTACCTTTCCAGTCGCCTATGAAGACATCCTTTACCTTCCCAGTCACCTATAAAGGCACCCTTTACCTTTCCAGTCGCCTATGAAGGCACCCTTTACCTTTTCAGTCGCCTATGAAGGCACCTTTTACTTTCCAGTCGCCTATGAAGGCACCCTTTACCTTTCCAGTCGCCTATAAAGGCACCCATTTACCTTTCCTGTCGCCTATGAAGACACCCTCTACATTTTCAGTCGCCTAAGAAGGCACCTTTTACCTTCCCGTTGCCGAACAAGGCACCCTTTATTTCCAGTCTACCGGGGGTCAACCTCAATCCTCTCACCTCCTGTTAATTGGAAGACAATCCTTTCCGGTCAATTCAGGACTCAAAAAAAAAATAAACAAACAAACAACAACAAAAAACAACAAAAAAAAAATAATAATAATAAAAGAAAAAAAAGAAAAAAAGAGGGGAGTTTTAATTACAACCGAGGTTGAAGGCAAGAGAAAATAGGACGACACCCATGAATGGTGTCATGGCCTCTACATCGATTAGAATCAGATGCACCTGATTCAGTATGAACTTTGGCCGTCATAAGGGGTGATGTCTCATTGCAACTCAATTTGAGGTCTACATCGGTTAAGGTCAGAATATTGACTCAATTCAGTTGGCCGTTATTAAAGGACGATGTGGGTTTTATTGAATTAGAATTCAAGTGCAATTGATGAGATTAAACGATGTTGTTTCAAGTTATTATTTGTCATACATCGGTCATAGGTCAATCGGTATTCTTGAAGAGGAAAAGGTCACACCGGCTCGTTGATTGCCAACACCGTCAGACGCCATACCGATTAAGAGGTCCCACCTGGCCCCTACATCGGTGTTCATATCTTTACTTCCTTTTCACTTCAAAAACACGGAAGGCTTCGTGTTTCTCTTGTGAAAAAGAAGTAAAGAGGGGAATCTGTGAACACCTTTTTCGGTCCGGCCCAAGTGGAAAGAATTCTGAGAGGACTGAACTTCGACTCCGAATAATTAATTCCGAGTAGAATGTCTCCGATTGAGTCATTTCCGAGTGGAATGTCTCCTAGTGAGTCATTTCCGAGTGGAATGTCTCCGATTGAGTCATTTCCGAGTGGGTTCCTTCCAAGAGAGTTACTTCGGAACGGAAAGAGGCTCTGACTATGCCTTTCGGGCAGAGACTCTTAAGTTCCATAGGTCCGAATGATAATTTCCGAGTAGAATGTCTCCTAGTGAGTCATTTCCGAGTTGAATGTCTCCTAGTGAGTCATTTCCGAGTAGAATGTCTCCTAGTGAGTCATTTCCGAGTCGGTTGTGTCCGAATGGGTTGTTTCTGAGTAGTTGTTTCTGATTAAAGCCACTCCAAATAAAAAATGGCTGACCTTGAATGAATACTTTCCGGTTGGAGATAAATCCGAGTGGAAGATTCTCGGTTGCAGCCACTCTGAGTGAAAAAGGAACTGAATTTGAATAAATACCGCCCAAAGATATACATCCAAGTGAAGGATTACCGATTGAAGCAGGGACTGGATTTGGGGACAAGTGCCTTTTTCTAGACAAAATTGTTTCCGAAAGGAAGATTCCCGAGTGAGTTGATTCTGAATGAAAAACACTCTGAACTTCAGAAGAGCACTTGTTGAGTAAGGGTGTCTCCAAGTGAACAGACACTTGTCAGGCAAGGATGTCTCCGAGTGGTATGTTTCAGAGAAGATGGCATTCTCGAGCAAAGAACAGGTGTTTCCGAGTGGTATGTTTCAGAGAAGATGTCTTTTCGAGTAAGGAAAAGGTCCGTCCGGTAATGAACCTCTTTCGGGCAGACTCTCACAAGTTTCAAACTATCCCCGAGTGGGATGTCTCCGAGGAAGGCACTTTCGAGTGGTTTGCTGCCGAGAGATGCATTTCCGAGCAAAGCAAAGCTCTGACCTGGAATGAGTTTCTTTCAGCCAAATTCTCAAGTTTCAAATTAATGAGTGAAAAGCAAGTCTGATTTCTGAGTGAATAGGTCTGAATTGGTTGATTCCCGATTAAAGCAGTTCTGAGTGAAAGGCAACTCTGACTTCAGATAAATGTGTCTGAGTGGATCATTTCAAGGAGCGAAGAAAGGGTCGTTCTCAACTAAATTACTCCCAAGCAATATATCCGAGCAAGGTTTCTCCGAATGGTTCAATTCCAGTGATGTGCTTCCGGGTGAAGCTTACTTCACGATTAAATCAATTTTAAGTCAAAGAAAAATGGTTCTGACTTGTCAGCCAGGGATATAGCCGAGTAAAATATTTTTGAGGTACCGATTGAATCAATTTTAAATAAGACTTCCCGAATGAGACGTTCCTGAGTAGGTCAAGCAGAGGGGGTGAACGAGTGCTTCAAGTAGTGGTCCACTTCCGAGCAAAACACCTCTGATTGAAGAAATTCTGGTCGAATGCTTAAGAAGTGACCACTTCCAAGCAAAACACCTCCGATTGAAGAAATTCTGGTCGAATGCTTCAAGCAGTGGTCCACTTCCGAGCAAAGCACCTTCGATTGAAGAAATTCCAGTCGAATGCTTCAACCAGTGGTCCACTTCCGAGCAAAGCACTTCCGATTGAAGAAATTCTGGTCGAATGCTTCAAGCAGTGGTCCACTTTTGAGAGAAGCACCTCTGATTAAAGAAATTCTGGTTGAACGCTTCAAGCAGTGACAAATTCTAGAGCAAAGCCCCTCCGATTGAAGCAATTCCAAATGAATGCTTTAAATAGTGACATCTCCGGACAAGGCAATTCCAAGTGAAGGATATCCGAATGAACAGAGGTCCTGATGAATACTTCTCGGAAAAGGATTTTCGAGTCAATAATCTGTGAACTCAAGCCTACACACCGAGTATCAAAAGTCGGATCGGATCTATGAATTCAAGCTTTTACTCGGTCTTTTATATACGAGAGCATCTGTTCCACTCGGATTAATCTTGTGGGGCGGCTGATAACAAACAAAAATCAAAATAATAAGTTATTCATCAGCTGCTGTTCCCCATAAAATCATTGGTAGCCAGGCTGTCTCTGGGCTGTTCAAGAAATCAGTACACACCTGGGATTTCTATAAATACCCCAACTGAAGCAGAAAAGAGGCAGAAGTCTGAAGCTTTCTTTGGGTAAAAACTCTACCTTTATTTCCTTTACTCAGTCCGTTCAACAAAGCCATACACCAGATCCATAATTCAACAGCTGCTCCAACACCGGCGCCCCTCTCTCCAACACCAACGCTCAGTCCTCTCTCTCTCTCCAATACCGGTGCCCAGCTCTCTCTCTCTCTCTCTCGTCACACCAGTCATCATTTGTTCCTCATTTTCAACGCTTGTATTTATTTATTTTCCGGCCAAATTAATTATTGTCTGATGGGGACCGTTCCCTTTTCAATTAGCAATTAATTTCTATAGATTGGATTAGTCCCCCACCAGGATCTGCTCCTCATTTTCAATACTTGTATTATTTATTTTATGTCAAATTAATTGTTATTCAATGGATCCATTTCCTTTTCAATTATTATTAATTTCTGTTAATTGAATTAATTCTCCACCTTTCCATTTTATTTCTATTTTATTTTCTTTATGTTTCCTTTGTAACTGCCTTTTTTATCACTTCCATAAAAACCAATTTAGACGTGACGTCTTGTTGATTTTCCCCTATTCTCGGTAGACCATCGCCATGATTCATAAGGAACGGGATACTTGAGACGAGACGTCCCGTTTATCCCCTTCCCGTTTCCAACCCCGCATCTTGATTAAATTCCATGAAAATCAATTTAGACGAGACGTCTTGTTGATTTTCCCCTATTTTTTGGTAGATCATCACCATTATTCACAAGGAACGGGATACTTGGGACGAGACATTCCGTTTATCCCCTTCCCGTTTCTAATCCTGTATTTTGATTAAAGGATGACTAATTTAGACGTGATGTCTTGTTAGCATCCTTCCCTTTTCCGGTTTCATACCAAAGCCAAGGTTAATTTGGATGCGACGTCCTGTTGACCTACACTCCATGTTGTTCAGTTTGTTCCTTCTGTTTTTCTTTACATAAAGTACAACAATAAAAGGGGAGAAATATAACATCTCTTATAAGGCTATTTATGTTGCGCATTTTCAATCTTGGTACTATTTTTGACAGGCGATGTAGGGTGCTAATACCTTCCCTACTCGTAACCGACTCCCGAACTTGAATCTTATTTTTTAAACCAGTGCTTTACTGAACTTAGTTTTTTCTAATGTTTTTCCTATGGATAAAAACGTTGGCGACGACTCCCTGTTTTTCGTTTGTCACATCCTTTTCGAGAAGGTCGGCCACGCCGTCACGATCCAGGTCGCGACACCTATACCTCTGCTTACTGTAGTGTTCCTTAGCCTCTGTTGAACACTACCACCTATTGATGATCTATATTTGTCACTCTAGGATTATTTACTGATGCATTAGCAACTGGTCCTCCGATTCCATGGCCTGCGGGGCGTCCTGCCTGGCCTCTAGTCTCCTTTTTTGGATTGTTTAAATTCTTCTCCAGATAAATATGGCTCTTGTACCCAACCTTTTCACAACTAAAGTAAGTCAAAGCCTTTTTAGTACAATCCTTAGCAAAATGGGGTCCTCCATAATCATAATATCTCGCAGGGGGTTTGTCACTTTGAGTCTTCACGAGTCCGCTAGATCTACTGAGATTTGGTCGGGGGTAAGGCTTCCCTGGCCTGAAGTCTCTCTGTGATCGTTTGTCAAACGTGTGTCTTTCTGGCCTATAGTTGGAAGTTCCTCTTGGTTTCTGCATAGACGTATACTCGTAGATACGACATCGATCCACCAAAGTAGTAAACTGAGTGATTTATTGACAGCAAATCGCTTTACGAATGTCCTAGCATAATCCTTCCTCAAACTTAGCACATTGAGAAGCTTTACTCATTTAGGTATAATAGTGGCAACACCTTACCAATTCATCAAACTTCGCTGCATACTCTCACACTGTCATGAATCCTTCTTTTAGGTTGAAAAACTCTTGCTCCTTTTGCCTCCTGATATCTTCGGGAAAATACTTAGCCAAAAACTTAGACTTGAACCTTTCCTAAGTGACCTTAGCCCTATCAGCAGTTATCCTTACTTTCATATGAGTCCACCAATGCTTAGCATCTCTGATTAATATGAAAACAACATAGGTTACTTATCATTGTCCACCATTTATTTGATCCACAACTGAGCTCCCTCGGGGTCAGAACCTCCTTTAAATTGTGTAGGGTTATTCTTCAGGAAGGTGATGAGTCCTTGATCGTGCCTCAGAGGAGCCTGGGGAGCATTAGTCCCTTGACGTTCCATAACTTCTACCATTTTATCTAATAGGGCATTCAACGTTGCGTCATTTCAGTGGGCCATGACACCAAAAAAAAGGTAACCTTAACATAAGGTTCACAAGCCTTCCCGTATTAGGAGATTCCACACATACAAACAAGCAATCAAGTCCTATTATATGTGTCCTAACAACTCACAAACAACTCTTTTGAGTACGAGGGCACCTTAGTAGTCCACACCCAAGCTTAAAGAATCGACCTTGTTGTGATACCACCAAAGCTGTGACACCCTCAATTAACCAGGACAAATTCCTACACTGGAATGTCCTACTTAATTAAGAAGTCACTAGTTATTTAGAAAATAGAAGTTTTTTGTTGTTGTTCGGTGATCATCAACATATAGTTCAAAATAAACATAATAATAACATAGATCAAATCTTCAAAATAGTAATGTACTCAAAAGATATGGGACTCATAGGATCCCAATAAAATAACCACATTGCAGCATAACTTATAACTAAAGTGTCGGGACCTACAACTGTCTCGATGTCAAAAAGGAAGTATTGATTCTCTACACCCATGGCTCAACGTCCACTATTGTAGATAATCTAGATCCTGTCCACGTTCACCTTGTCCTTCAGCTGATGATCACAAAAAGTGAAAAAAAACACATAACATAAGAGAGGTGAGTAAAAGCTCTCAACCCATAAGACTTCTATGCAAGGGTAGCCATAAACATCAAACATACATATATCAGACAAAGGAAAGATTTCATACAACACCTACCACCATAACAACATAGTAATCGGGGATATACTATTAATCACAGAGGTAATACGATTCATAGAGTTAGTCACACAACTATGGTATGCTATGAATGTGTTAGATTCATTATAAATTATCTTGATTAAATACCAGTATACAATGAGGCCCAACTCCCTCTCATCAATCTCACACATATCAATATCCACTATACACATCAATCCCACCTTATCCCCTTGCCCAACCAGAGTGACCAGAGCTTGCTTCGTTCGGGTTTTCATAAATAGGTAAGGACACGTAACCCTATCATCAACAATAGATCCAATCACATCTCAGCAGAATAAGAACGCTCAGATGATAGGACTCCATGTGATATAGACTTATTGTGATAATCAATCAGAATGCAATTGGCAGTGAGCCAATCCATTCCTAAAATAACATCCAAAACAATCAAAGGTAAATAGATCAGGTCCACCTGATAGGACCTTCCATCAATGGTGATAGTAAATTTCATACACACAATAAAAGAACAGATAGGTTCATTAGCAGCAATGACAATAATCATTTTACTAGTTAGGGAAGTCAAAGGAAAGTTTAGATGTTTCATATAGTTTTTAGATATAAAGGAATAGGTGGCTCCAGAATCATACAACACATTTAGAAGTACTTCACCTATAAAGCATGTACCTTGCACCAGATCATTTTCTTGTGCAACCTCTACTCCATTCATTATGAAGACCCTATCATTGCTTCCACCTCTGCCTGCCACAACATTCCTCAGCCTCTGTTAAACATTATCATTATCTTGACGATTCATATTCGCCACTCTTGGATTATTTATTGATGCACTAGCAGTTGGTCCTTCGATTCCACAGTCTGCGGGGTGCTTACCTAGCCTTTAGTCTCCCTTTTCATATTGTTTAAATTCTTCTCAGGGTCAAAACCACTTTTAAATCTTTCAAGGTTGTTTTTCAGGAAGTCGATGAATCCTTGATTGTGCCTCAGCAAAGCATGGGGAGAATTAGTCCCCTGACGTTCCATAACTTATACCATTCTATCTAATAGGGCATTCAACTTTACATCGTTCTGGCACGCCATGACAACTAAAAAAAGGTAACTTTAACATAATTTTCATAAGCCTTCCGGTATTGGGAGACTCCAACAAACAAACAAGCAATCAAGTCCTATTATGCAAGTCCTAACAACTTTTTTGAGTACAAGGGAACCTTAGTGGTCCACACCCAAGCTTGAAGAATTGACCATGCTCTGATACCACTAAACCTGTGACACCCTCGATTAACCAGGACAAATTCCCATCCAAGAACATCCTACTTAATTAAGGAGTCACTAGTTATTTAGAAAAACAGAAGTTTTTTTTATTGTTCGGTGATAATCAACACATAGTTCAAAATAAACATAATAATAACATAGATCAATTTAGAATAATAGTGTACTCAAAAGATACGGGGCTTGCGGGCTCCCGTTAAAACAACCATATTGCAGCATAACTTATAACTAAAGTGTGGAGACCTACAACAGTCTTGACATCAAAAGGGAAGTACTGATCCTCTACGCCCACGGCTTGACGTCCACTACTATAGATAATCCAGATCCTATCCATGTTCACCTTGTTCTTCAGCTGATGATCATAAAAGAGGAAAAGAAACACACAACACAAGAGGGGTGAGTAAAACCTCTTAACCCACAAGACTTCCATGCAAGAGTAGCTGTAAACATTAAACATATATATATATATCAGACAAAGGAAAGATTTCATACAACACCCACCATAATAACAGCATAGTAATTAGGGATATAATATTAATCACAGAGGCAATACAATTTAAAGTTAGTCATATAACTATGGTATGCTATACATCTGTTAGATTCAATATAAATTATCTTGATCAAATACCAGTATATAATGGGGCCCAAATCCCTCTCATGTATCTCACACATATCAATATCTACTGTACACTTCAATCCCACCTAACACTCCTGAGACCTCCTACAAGGTTGGAATCCCCTTGTTCCCCAGTGTACCCATCACTGTATGCTTTAGGGGATTGATAAGTGTGCATTGTGTGTTGTTTTGGCTGTTTTTAGGTCTAGATTTTAGGGTTTTTACATATTGTTTCATGCTTGATTCCCTTAATTTTGATTCTTTCCCACACATATTACTTGGTTATTTTTATTTTTGCAGGATCAATGATATTCTAGGTCTCTTTCAAGGAAAAATGGCAAAGTGGATGAAAGAAGATACCTTTGAGGCCTTTAGGAGTGCATTTTGGCAAGGTTGGAGGAAACCACTACCAGTGGTGCTAAACCACTGGCCGTGGTTAGCATTGGAAAAGAGAAAAAGCAAGTCAGAAGCCACTACTAGTTGTGGTTATCCACCACAGGCCATGGTTGGCTCTGTTTGTTACAAAAAGTTATGAATTTATGTTTTAAAAGGAACAGGACTCAAACCACTGGCCGCGGTTATCCACCACTGGCCGTGGTTGTCCCCTACGAGTCCTAAATCTCTAAATTGTTTAGGGTTTTTGTTGGGCACTCTGGGGGATATGAAAGAGAGTTCTGCAGAGACAGTTAGAGAGACATCTTTTGGGAGATTCTAAAGAAACTTTTGGGAAGCTTTCATTGGGAATCAAGAGTCAAATCCATCAAGGGAAATCAAATCTGTAGATTTGGGAGGAAGAATTAGGAATCCTAGTGAGAACTAATTTGTAATTTCTGAATCCCTAGTTTATACTTTTGATATCTTTTATGCTTGGCATTGATTTTGTGATGTGTGACATGATGACAACAATCCTTATTGCACACTAAACTCTTTTCTTGGGGCTAAGGATGTAGTATGCCTATGTGTTATAATTAATTGTTCTTCGCATTCCAATTTATATGATTTCAATCTCTGTTCAATTTATGTATGCCTAATGCTTCTACAAGACTTAGAGATAAGTATACATGATCACAAATTAGATGGGTAATCGAGAGATTGGCATGTAATTCAAAAATACCTAAATTGGACCTATGATTTTGATTTACGACGGTAAGTGAATTTTTTTGAGGGTTAATCAGATTTCCATAGAATGTAAAGGGTCTAATTAACAAATTAAACGTGATTCTTTGGGAATTAGGCACGTTAATAGGCTTTCGAGAGAAAGGTATTAATTAACTTAGGGGAACCTGCCTTAGGAAAAAAATTATATAATTGGATAGGCGAGTAACCTTTAATTTTGATACTAGCATATGAACCCTTAATACCCCAAGATTTACCATTGATTCAATTTCCCAAACTTGCTCTGATTTTCTTTTACAAAAGACATTGAATTTCCTATTTTCTGAATACTGTTTAAAATTGTTTGAGTAATTCATTTTAATCGATTCACTAGATAATTGAACCACCGTTATAACTAGTACTTGGGCATAATCTCTGTGGAAACGATATCTTTTTATTACTTTGATACCCCGTGCGCTTACGGTTAGCTATCAAGTTTTTGGCACTATTGCCAAGGATTGTGTTTTCCCCTAATATTGGCTAAGCAGTGTTTGATTAGACTAGTGTGCATTTTCTACATTTTTGGTTTTATTTTAATTTTTCTGTAAAATTATGCTCATTTTTATTTATTGTCTATAAATTTGTGCAGGCCCCTTTTATGCAAAAAAACAATAGCTTTGAGCATA
The DNA here is from genome assembly GCA_037962975.1 of Clitoria ternatea. Classification (NCBI taxonomy): domain Eukaryota; kingdom Viridiplantae; phylum Streptophyta; class Magnoliopsida; order Fabales; family Fabaceae; genus Clitoria; species Clitoria ternatea. The sequence goes on from CM075671.1 coordinate 170,895,805, forward strand.
TATTTGATCCTGAGATTGAAAGAACTCTTTAAAAGATCAGACTTCTGAGGACACGCATTGAACAAAACAGGCATCAACCTTCAAGTTCAACAAGCCAGACACAAATGGAAAATCAAGACAACAAAGCACTTCGTGATTTTGCAGCGCCTAATGCGATGGGTCGAAGGTCTAGCATCACTAGACCAAACATTGAGGTGAATAATTTTAAGTTGAAGCCATCCTTGCTCTCGATGGTTCAACAAAGTCAGTTTAGAGAATTTCCATCTGAGGATCCCAATTTGCATCTTTAGATTTTCCTTGTTGTGGCACGCTTAAGGTAAATGAGGTCTGAAATAATGTAATCTGGTTAAGGCTTTTCCCATTTTCTTTAAGGGACAAGGCCAGAGCTTGGTTGTATGCGCTTTTGGAGGGGTCAATCACTACATGGGAGCAGCTTTCACACGCCTTCCTTAACAAATATTATCCAAGGAACAAAATAAACCAGTTGAGGAAGCAAATCATTACTTTCTCTCAAAAAGATGATGAAACTCTTTATAATGCCTGGGAGAGGTACAAAGAAATGCTCCGGGAATGCCCACACCATGGTATTGAACGCTGGTTGATAGTACACATATTCTATAATGGGCTCACTCCAAAACAAAAGGTAACCTTAGATGCTGCAGCTGGCGGTGCCTTCATGAGTAAGAACATAGAGGAAGGTTAAGGTTGCCCAAAACACATACCAGTGGTCTTCAAAAAGGAGTTTACCAAGAACTCCAGGTAAGTACTCTATTGATGTTCTCTCTTTATTAACTGCTAAAGTAGAGGCATTATCTGTTAAAATTGATAAATTTGATAAATTAGGAATAGGTACTTCTAATCTTGTTTGTGAGCTGTGTGGTGTTTCAGGTCATAATATTTCAGGATGTTAACTTGGAGTGACTCAGAATGTCGAGCTAGAGATGACTATGGTGGAAATTATGGCAATAAGTTCTGACAGCCACAAGGACCATCAGGTTTCCAAAATAGACCACCTCCCTATCAAGGTAATTCGAGTAATTTCTGACAACCACAAGGACCATACATTCCACAGAAATCTAAGCTGGAGTCCTTAATGGAGACCTTTGTGACCACCTAGTTAAAACAAAATGATGAGTTCTCCAATGCTATTGAGAAGCTGACTCGAAGGTGGACACTCTTGCCATCCATAATAAAATGTTGGAGAACCAGATTGCTCAGCAGGCTTCATCCTCTTAGAGAATGCCAGGAACCTTTCTTGGAAAGCCGAAATGGGACCATCCGATCACACCATGACTATCACTCGTAGGAATGGTACATAGTATGATGGTCTAGTCAATTTGACTAAAGAGAAGGCCAAGAAAGAGAAGAAGAGGAAAGAGTCTCATTCTCATCCAGTAACTGAGGAAGAGAAACAAAGTGAAAAGAAGGAGGAGGTGAAACCATATCAGCCTCCAGCTCTATTTCCTCAGCGCTTGGCCAAGGCTAAGCTTGACAAACAGTTTGGTAAGTTTCTTGAAGTTCTTAAGAAGCTTTATGTTAATGTTCCTTTTACAGATGCCTTGACATATGCAAAGTTCCTGAAGGATATATTATCCAATAAAAGGAAATTAGAGGGGGATGGTACAGTAGCACTCACTAAAGAGTACAGTGCTTTGATCTAAAGGAAGCTACCACCCAAGCTTAAAGATCCATGTAGTTTTTCTATCCCTTGTGTGATTGGTAACATGGCTATTGATAGAGCACTATGTGACTTAGGAGCTAGCATCAGTATAATGCCATTGTCTATTGCTAAGAAATTAGGATTGGGTGAACTGAAACCTACTAGGATGACATTGCAATTAGCAGATAGGTCTGTTAAATATCCTATAGGTATTTTAGAAGATGTACCTATTAAAGTAGGTAAATTTGTCATTCCTGTCGACTTTGTTGTTTTGGAAATGGATGAGGATTCTATGATCCTTATTATCCTAGGCAGGTCATTTTTGACAACCGCGGGCGCGGTAATACATGTTAAATTTTAGTTTGAAAGAAGCTTTAAAGAAACCTTTTGATGATGTTTACTGTGTGGATTTTATTAACCAAGTTGTAAAGGAAGAAACTCTTCTTAAGGATCCACTTGAATCTGCTTTATTAATTAAGCCTGCAGGAACATCAGATTGTTTAGAAGAAAATGCCCCACTTAATCATGATACTGATGTCATGTGTGAGAAAATGGTAAGCTCAACTATTGAATTGAAGCCTTTACCAGCTTCACTGAGGTATGAATTTCTTGGACCCAACTCTACATATCCTGTCATTATAATTGCTGACTAGAATCTATGTGAAATTGATAAGCTTTTAAAACAACTTAGGTTGTATAGGAAGGTAATTGGTTATACAATGGATGATATAAAGGGGATTAGCCTTTCATTTTGCATGCATAGGATAACTGTAGAGGATGAGAGTAGGCCCAAAGCAGAACTACTTAGGAGACTAAATCCAAAAATACAAGAAGTGGTTAAGAAGGAAATTTTGAAATTGCTTGATGTTGGTGTTATATATCCCATTGCTAGTAGTGAGTGGGTAAGTCTAGTTCATGTGGTTTCTAAAAAGGGAAGGATAACTATTGTGAAAAATGATAAATAGGAACTAATTTTTACTAAGATAGTTTCTGGGTGGCATATGTGCATTGATTATAGAAAGCTAAATAGCGCCATAAAGAAAGATCATTTCCCTCTTCCTTTCATTGACCAGGTGCTTGAGAGGCTTGCTAAGCACTCTTATTTCTGTTATTTGGATGGGGACTCAGGTTTCCATCAAATCCCCATCCATCCATCTAATCAAGAGAAAACTACTTTCACTTGTCCTTATGGGACATATGCATATAGGAGAATGCCATTTGGCCTTTGTAATGCACCTGAGACTTTTTTAAAGATGTATGCAGGCCATCTTTTCTGATTTGATTGAGAATGTGATGGAAGTTTTTATGGATGACTTTTCTATGCATGGTTTGGATTTTAATAGTTGTTTAACTAATTTGTGCCAAGTCTTACAGCGCTGTGAGAAGACCAACTTGGTCTTAAATTGGGAGAAATGTCATTTCATGGTAAGAGAAGGCATAGTTCTTGGACACTTGGTGTCTGAGAGAAGAATTGAGGTGGATAAGGCTAAGGTGGAGGTGATTGAAAAATTTCCCCCACAGACCAATGTGAAAGGTATTCGAAGTTTTCTTGGGCATGCTGGGTTTTACTGGCGGTTCATTAAAGACATCGGCAAGATCACTAAGCCTTTGACTAATCTTTTGGGTAAGGATGTGCCTTTTTTTTACTCATCTTGTCTTGAGGCTTTTTATAGGATTAAACAAGCTTTGATTTCTGCTCCTGTGGTACAACCCCCTGATTAGGAACTCTTATTCGAGTTGATGTGTGATGCTAATAATCACGCAGTAGGGGCTGTGCTTGGGCAACGGAAGGATAAAAAGCTACATGTGATCTATTATGCTAGTCGTACACTTGATGTAACATAGGTAAACTATTCCGCCATTCAAAAGGAAATATTGGCTATTGTCTTTGCTTTTGATAAGTTTAGATCATACTTGGTAGGCTCACATGTTATTGTATATACTGACCATTCTGCCATCAAGTATCTTTTACATGAAAAAGAAGCAAAGCCTAGGCTAATTAAAAGGATTTTGATTTTCCAAGAATTTGACTTAGAGATAAAAGATAAAAAGGGTACTGAGAACCTTGTTGCTGACCACCTATCTAGGTTGTCATCTAAAAAAGATGAGTTGGGTGATGTTGTTCCCATCAATGAGTCTTTTTCGGATGAGGAACTATTGAATCTTAGTGTCCAACAAGTGCCTTGGTATGCGGATTTTGTTAATTTTCTTGCTAGTGGCATTTTACCCCCTGACCTTGGTTTTCAGCAGAAAAAGAAGTTTTTTGCAGATGTTAAGCATTACTTTTAGGATAAGCCCCTCCTTTTCAAACAATGTGTAGATGGTTTGATTAGGAGGTGTGTTCCAAAGGATGAAGTCCATGCCATCCTGGACCATTACCACTCTCTTTCCTATGGAGACCACATAAGCACATCCAAGACAGCCTCGAAAGTATTACAAGCTGGGTTCTACTGGCCACACCTTTTTAAGGATGTGTGTAAGTATATCCTAACTTGTGATGCTTGCTAAAGAACAGGTAACATAGGTAAAAGGAATGAGATGCCACTTAATAGCAGGTAAGAGGTATGAGATACCACTTAATAGCATTTTAGAGGTTGAGTTGTTTGATGTGTGGGGTTGATTTCATGGGACCCTTTCCCTCTTCCTTTGGAAATCAGTTTATCTTGGTAGCAGTTGATTACATGTCTAAATGGGTGGAAGCCATTGCTTCACCTCATTCGGACGCTAAAACTGTTATTAATCTTTTTAAAAAGATTATATTTCTGATGTTTGAGGTTCCTAATTATGTTATAAGTGATGGAGGGTCTCATTTTATTGAGAAAGCTTTTCAGACCCTTTTAAAGAAATATAGAGTGAGGCATACAGTTGCTACACCTTATCACCCTCAAACTAGTGAACAAGTTGAGGTTTCCAACAGGGAGATAAAAAATATTCTCCAAAAGGTGGTCAATACATCACGTAAGGATTAGTCTATTAAATTAGACGATTCCTTATGGGCGTATCGTACCACATATAAAACCTCTATTGGAACCACACCTTTCAAACTAGTATATGGAAAGCCCTGTCATTTGCCTGTTGAGCTTGAGTATAAATCATTTTGGGCAATTAAAATGCTTAATCTTGATCATAAGGTTGCAGGTAAACGCAGGTTATTGGAGCTAAATGAACTAGAGGAACTACGTTTGGATGCGTACGAGAATGCTAAGATTTATAAGGAAAAAACAAAACATTGGCATGATGGTCACATCCTTCGGAGGACATTCAGTCCAGGTGATATGGTCTTGTTATTTAACTCCATATTGAGGTTATTTCCAGCTAAACTGAGGTCCCGATGGTCAGGACCGTTTAGAGTTTTAAAAGTATTTCCCTTTGGCACTGTTAAGTTATGGAGCAAAAAGTCCAGACCATTTAAAGTAAATGAGCAAAGACTTAAGCACTACTTGACAGGCGAGCCCATTCATCAAGCAAGTGCTTTGGATTTGCTTGATGCATTGGATTCGTAAATCCAAATGGTGAAAAATGTCTAGCTGAAGACGTTAAACTTAGCACTGTTGGGGAGGTAACCCCATTTGTCATTTTATTTCAATTATTTTCCATGAATTTGTATGCTTGCATGTTTTGTGTAAAAATTAAATAAACAAAAAAAATATTTTGATATTGCCTTTTATGGAGTAAGATATTTGAATTAATTACCATTTTGTATGATTTGGTTGGAATCAAAAAGAGGTGTTTTAAATTGGGTTGTTTGACATAATTTTTGGATTAAAAGTAGTGGTTTGACCTAATAATTTTCATGAATGTATAAGTGTTTTCTGGGTGAAAGACAGTGCAAACCACTGGCTGTGGTTATCCGCCACTGGCAGTGGTTTGGCCCAGGTATTTTCCACTACAAACATTAAATTTTTAGGCACAAAACAGTGAGAACCACTGGCCGTGGTGAGCTCCAGGAGATCCCCTTGCATTTAAAATTTTCCTAGGCATGAAACAGAGGCAACCACTGGCCATGGTTTGCCACCACTGGCCGTGGTTGCCATCAGGTACATAGCAAAGATGCATTTTGAAAATTTGGGCCCAAATAGAACACAACACGGGCCGTGGTTTGGCCCAGCGTGTGGGATTCTACATTTTTAAACACTTCATGCCTTTGTATCCCTTTCTAAGCATTACCTTGTTAGTTCCTTCACTCATCTCTTTTGAAAATACCCACCAAACTACTTAAGAAACTCCAACTCCTCTCAATAATCCTTACACATCATCATCATTTTTCCACTTGAATCATCTCTTCTCATCTCTAAATCAAGTCATCTCCAAGTTCTATATTCAACTCTATGGCACCAAAGATTCCCTCTAAGAAAAGGAAAACCAAAGCTAAGTCTTCAAACTACTTAGACCTTAATGATATTGAATGTCCATCAAAGGGGCAAAAGATGAGGTTGGAATCATTGCTAAAGAGGGAATTTCTTCCTTCTCGATTCTTTTGTCGAGAAACCTTAATGGAATTAGGTATACTTGAGGATACTCTGAAGCTATGTCAAAATGTGGGGTGGGATTCATTTGTTAATTTATTTGAACCTACATACGAACACACTTCAATAGAGTTCCTAAGTTCAGTGGAGGTGAATAGGTACCCAACTACTAATGGATGGGAAATGTCCTTTAGACTGAATAATACTGATTATCGAGTGAATGTGGATGAGGTAACTGAAATCTATGGTTTTCCCCCAGGGGGTGCTACTAGCATCCCTAGGGACTTCAGACCAGGATACCTTTGGTCCTTTATTTTCAGAGCACAAGGTAACTATGATTCTTCCTCTTCCAAAGTTTCCTCTATTCATCATCTCGTTTTCTAATGCCTTCAGCGGTTTATGGCCCGCTCTAGTTTTGCTAGGTATGATGGCCCTGGTATCGTTCGGCAAGCTGAGATATTTTTCTTGCACTCTATGCTTCATAGTACTCATATTGACTCTGCTAAATGGTTAGGTAACCAATTTTCCTGAGTTGACAATGCCACTATAGGTAGAATTGTTCTTGTAGGTTACATTAATCCTATAGCAAGGTATGTATGTATAGATTTAGAGCAGGATAATCTTCTTCACCAGCCAAAGAGGGTAGATATAGGTGAATTAATAAATATGGTAATGAATGTAAAGGAGCATAATGTCTATTGTTTAGTCATACCTGGTTTTTCTATTCCTCACCCCTTGCCTGATCCTACTTTCACGAGTTTGGAAGACAAGACATCTTTTCTTTTTGTAGAGACAGATGACCATACTCCACTATCTATCGAGATGCCACTACCCACCGGGCCTCCGGAACAGGGTGAGCCATCTCATTTTCATGAGGAGCCACCTTTTTCCATGCAGCAAATGTATACTTTGCTTCAACAAATGTCCACTGAGTAAACTCATCAGGGGGCCCACATTGATCAGATTTCTGACCGGGTATATGCCATGTATGATTGGCACACCCAACAGGGTCACTTCCACCCCTCTTTTCCATGACAGGTACCAGTTGAACTTTTGTGTCCTTTTACCCTTTGTTCCTTAATTACGACCCTCTTTGTCCCCCTTGATATGGACATTGGGGACAATGTCCAGTTTTAGTTTGGGGTGATGGGTACACAAAAGTTCAGCTTGTTCTTACTTTTTTTTGTTTATTTTTATTTTCTAGTTCATTTGCATGATTGTATGCTTATGTTCTAGTTTATTTGCATGATTGTATGTCTGCTCATATGCCTTGGGCTAGCATTGATTGCTTATTGCAGTTATTGTTATCTGTATGACATGTGATGTAGATTGGTTGAATCTTAAGTATTGCTTAGGAGAATCTTGTAATATATATATATATATATATATATATAAAGTTTTTGATTGTTATTCTTGCCAAAATAATCACTCTGCATGATGACTGTGTTTCTTTGATTAGGCTAATTACCAATGTGAGCTTTTGAGTCAATAGGGTGTTCAGTGCATTAAATTGTAAATGACCCATGATTCTTTAAATGAGTGATTCACATATTTTTAGGCACTCTAGAACTTGGCCTTTGACCAATTCAAAATAGTTGTGAATGCATGCTTGAAATGAAAAAGGCACTTTAGGTTTTATTTTCTTTAACCTCAGAATTTGTTGAAAGCTTAATCCATTAGTTGTCCCTTTTGAGCCATGAAATAATATGATATTTCTTTAAAAACCTTTAACATTAGGATTTCTAGTTCACATATAGAAGAGGCAAAAATGGTAAGCTAACTAAAAGTGGTTGAGGTGAATTGAAAAAACAAAAACCATGATAGTTTGGGGTGTGTGATTCAAAGAAAAGGAAAGATAAGGAGTTTGATCTCAAAATTAAAATAGAGAAAAAGAAAAATGAATCATACCCTTTATGGTTTGAAGGTATAAAGAGTTATTGAATTGAGGTTTGTTTTCCTTCTTGTGATATTGTTCTTCTTACAGAATTCAGCCCTTTGCATTTCCCTTTTCTTGATTTCCATTCCCATGTTATGAATCTCCTAGCCCCATTACAACCCTTTAAATGACATTTTAACCAATGCATGTTTTCTTGATAACTGTGGAGTTTATAGTCAATTGCCAAGCCTATGGTAGTGTTTAGAATATTATGGTCTGAGTGGATTGAAACACAAGCACATATACTGAGTGGAAAATGAGAAAGAGTACCCTAAGTCTAATCTTAATGAATATGATTTGACTGTTGATTGTGGTATATTCTGGTAGTTTATGTAATCACTTAAAAACACAAAAACAAAGAAAATAAATAAACATAAGATTCCTTAAGTTTGCTTGGGTCTGCTAGTTTTTCATTATATGCTTGTATGGATCCAGTGATTGCTTGAGGACAAGCAATATTTTAGTTTGGGATATTTTGATAAGTGTGCATTGTGTGTTGTTTTTGGCTGTTTTTAGGTCTAGCTTTTAGGGATTTTGCATATTGTTTCATGCCTGATTCCCTTGATTTTGATTCTTTTCCACACATATTACTTGGTTGTTCCTATTTTTACAGGATCAATAATGTTCTAGGTCTTTTTTAAGGAAAAATGGCAAAGTGGATGAAAGAAGAGACCTTTGAGGCCTTTAGGAATACATTTTGGCAAGGTTGGAGGGAACCACGGCCAGTGGTTCACCACTGCCAGTGGTTCACCACTGGCCGTGGTTAGCACCGGAAAAGAGGAAAAGCAAGTTAGAAGCCACCACTGGCCTTGGTGGGCACTATGGAGCAAAGAAAAGAAAGTCAGAAGCCACCATTAGCCATGGTTATCCGTCACTGGCCATGGTTAGCTCTGTTTGTTACAAAAAGTATGAATTTATGTTTAAAAAGGAACAGGACTCGAACCACTGGTCGTGGTTATCCACCACTGGTCATGGTTATCCACTTCTGGCCGTGGTTGTCCCCTATGAGGCCCAAATCTCTAAATTATTTAGGGTTTTTGTTGGGAACTCTAGGGGATATGAAAGGGAGTTCTGCAAAGACAGTTTGAGAGACATCTTTTGAGAGATTTTGAAGAACCTTTTAGGAAGCTTTCATTGAGAATCAAGAGTCAAATCCATCAAGGGAAATCAAATTTGCAGATTTAGGAGGAAGAATTAGGAATCTTAGTGAGAATTAATTTGTAATTTCTGAATCCCTAGTTTACACTTTTGATATCTTTTATGCTTAGAATTGATTTTGTGATGTGTGACATGATGACAATAATCCTTATGGCACACTAAACTCTTTTTTTAGGGCTAAGGATGTAGTATGCCTATGTGTTACAATTAATTATTCTTCGCATTCCAATTTATGTGATTTCAATCTCTATTCAATTTATGTATGTCTAATGCTTCTGCAAGACTTAAGATAAGTGTAGATGATCACAAATTATATGGGTAATCGAGAGATTGGCATGTAATTCAAAAATACATAAATTGAATCTATGATTTTGATTTACAACGGTAAGCGAAATTGTTTGAGGGTTAATCAGATTTCCATAGAACGTAAAGGGTCTAATTAACAAATTAAACGTGGTTCTTTGGGAATTAGGCACGTTAATAGGCTTTTGAGAGAAAGGTATTAATTAACTTAGGGGAATCTGCCTTAGGAACGAAATCATATAATTGGATAAATGAGTAACCTTTAATTTTGATACTAGCATATGAACCCTTAATACCCCAAGATTTACCTTTGATTCAATTCCCAAACTTGCTCCGATTTTCTTTTACAAAAGACGTTGAATTTCCTATTTTCTGATTTACTGTTTAAAATTGTTTAAGTAATTCATTTTAATCGATTCACTAGATAATTAAACTACCGTTATAACTAGTACTTGGGCATAATCTTTGTGGGAACGATATCTTTTTATTACTTTGATACCTCGTGCGCTTGCGGTTGGCTATCATATGCCCACAAAGCACTAGGTAATTCTTCTTCCCATCTTTCCTTAGCTTGTCTGAGCTGCTTTTTGAGCTCTTGTAGGATTACCTAGTTGGTTGCCTCGACTTGGCCATTGATCTGTGGGTGCTTTACAAAGGAGAATCTTCGTTTGATGCCTAAGTTCTCGCAAAACTGAATAAATCCTTTATCTGTAAACTGTCGACCGTTATTAGAGATGATTGTGTGGGGGAGTTCGTGTCGGTAGACTATATGCTTCCAAGTGAAGGTTTGGATCTTAGCTACAGTAATGGTTGATAGAGGTTCTACCTTGGTCCACTTTGTAAAAAAGTCGATTGCCACGAGGAGAAACTTTACTTGGCCTTTTTTAGGGGAAATGGCCCTAAGATGTCCATTCCCCACGTGTTGAAAGGCCAGGGAGCCAGAATCCCATGTAAGGGCTCGGGATGGTTGTTGATTCGGTAGGCATTACACTGGTATGGTGCGCACCTTTTGACAAACTCAGAGTAGTTAGCATGTAAGGTGGGCTAGAAATATCCTGCTTGAAGGACCCGAGCGGCCATAGGGCGGACTCTCCCGTAAAGACCATAAATTCCCGAGTGGAGTTCTAATATGACATAGTCTTCTAGTTATTCATTAATGCATTTGAAAAGGGGCATGGTGAAACCCCGTTTGTAGAGTTGTCCCTCTAACAAGGTATAGTTGGCTGCCTGTACCTGGAGCTTCTTGGCTTGCTGAGGGTCTTCTGGGAGGATCCCTTGGTGGAGGAAATCAATGATCGGGGTCATCCACGTACTTCTCGATGATTCCTCATTTATCTGAAGTGTTTGCTGGACATCATGTACTATTTGTTCTTCTAGAATCACTTGGACAATTGTTTTCAGATTTCCTACTCTGACGATACTAGCCAGTTTAGAGAGCAGGTCGGCCCGTTTGTTTATTGCCCACGGGATATGAACCCCTCAGAAATATTTGAGCTCATCTACCAGCTGATTCACTTGTGTCAAATATTTTACCAGAGTTGGGTCTTTCACCTGGTATGACCCCTCTACCTGTCTGGCGACCAATTACGAGTAGGGTTTTTTCTGGACACATCGAGCCCCCAAATCTAGAGTTATTCGCAATCCAGTAATAAGGGCTTTGTATTCTACCTGATTATTGCTGGCCTTGAACATAAACCTGAGTGATGTTTCCACTACCAATCTTGTGGGGGATTCCAGTATGACGCCCGCCCCACTACCTTTCATGTTAGAGGATCGATCGACAGATAGGGTCCACAGGCCATGGACGGTGTCAAAGCCTTCCTTGTCATCCCCGAGTTTAACTAAGAAATTTGCCAGCACCTGAGCCTTGATAGGACCCCTAGCTTCGTATCAGATGTCGTACTCGGAGAGTTCAATTTCCCAGGCAACCATTCTTCCTACAAGCTTGGGTTTTTGGAGTATCTTATCGAGTGGTTGGTCAGTTCTCACCATAATTTGGTGGTTGTGGAAATAAGGTCTGAGTCGGTGTACCGCCACAACAAGGCGTTATGTGAATTTTTCCACTTTCCGGTACCATACTTCTGCCCCCTATAATGTTTTACTGGTAAAATACACCGGTCTCTAGATTGGGCCATCTTTTTGAACTAAAATTGAGCTGACCGCATCTAGTCCTGTGGAAAGATAGAGGATTAATTCCGATTCTGGGTCTGGTCATGTCAGGATCGAGGAAGATGCTAAATAGGCTTTTAGATCTTGGAAAGCCTTCTTGTATTCAGGACTTTATTCAAATGAGTCCATTTTCTTCAGCACTTTGTAGAAAGGCATGGATTTTTTAGCGAACTTTGAGAGGAATTGGGATAGGGCAGTGATCTGACCAGTGAGGCGTTGGACCTCCTTAGTATTTTGAGGACTTCGCATTTCAAGTATGGCTCTTCATTGGTCTGGATTAGCTTCGATGCCGTAGTGAGTGAGCATGTATCCCAGGAATTTCCCACCCTGAACCCCAAAGAAACACTTTTCAGGATTTATGCGTATGTTGTGTTTGTGCAGCTTAGTGAATGTTTCTTCCAGATCTTGAACATGAAACTCTGCTTGTTTGGTTTTAACAACCATATCTTCTATGTATACCTCCATGTTCTGACCAATCTGCTTAGCGAAAATTTTGTCAACCAATCTTTGATAGGTGGCTCCTATGTTCTTTAGTCCAAAAGGCATCATTCGGTAACAAAAGTTAACCCTACCTATGATAAAAGTTGTTTTCTTTTCATCCTTGGGGTCTATTCAGATTTGGTTGTAGCTCGAGTATCTGTCCATGAAACTTAAGATCCTATAGCCTGAAGTACCATCTACCAAATGATCAATGCTAGGTAAAGAATAGGGGTCCTTAGGACATACCTTGTTTAAGTCGGTGAAGTCGATACACATCTGCCATTTTCTACTAGACTTTTTCACCATGACCACGTCAGACAACCATGTTGGGTATTTGACTTCTCTGATGAAGTTTACGAATACGAGCTTGTCTGTTTCCTCTTTCACTGTCTTTTTCCTATCAGGACCCATCTTCCTGGGCTTCTGGGCTACAGGCCTCGCATTTGGCTCGATGTTGAGCGAATGACAAATAATGGTAAGGTCAATTTTGGGCATGTCAGCGAGGATCCAGGTAAAAAAATTTGCATTGGCTCTCAATAATTTGACAAGGGCTTCCTCAAGGTCAGGGTCGAGTATCACACTGAATCGTGCGAATTGGTTTGAATAGGAACCGACTTGGATAAGTTTCAGAGATTCCACTAGTTGGGGTCTCTCATAATTCCTACCGTCATGGGGATCAAACCCTGTCTCGATGTCTTCATCAATTATGAAAGTCTCCTTCTGGCACAGGCTTTCATAGTAGCACTCATGCGCTATCTAGGGGTCCACTCGGACAACTCCAATTCTCCTGTCTTTGAGTGGGAACTTCATAGTTAGATGCATGGTGGAAACCACTGCTCCTAGGGTGTTGAGAGACGGTCTCCCTAACAATGCATTGTAGGAGCTGGGAAAATCAACGACCAGGAACTTAACCATGATGGCTCGGTTATTCCTTCCCGATTTGAAAGTAGTTCTCAAGTCGATGAACCCTAAAATCGACACAAAATCACCAGAAAAATTGAGTAGGGTTCCGTCATACCTTTTCAACTAGCAAGAGGGAAGGCCCATTTTCTGGTATGTTTTCTCGTGTAAAATGTCTGCAGAACTCCCTTGATCTACGAGCACCCATTCCACCACAAAGTCTGCAACTTCCATAGTGACCATCATTTGCTCGTCTCTGTTAGGGCTACCTTCTGGGAAGTCTAACCTGTCAAATTATCGAGTCTAAATCCTCATACAATAGGTTCACTTGTCCTCCCTGCCACTAGTGACGTGCGCGTGCACCCGGAAATCCCCCTGAGATTGTGTGGATGGCCCATGATGCTAAATCTCTGAGTCATTAACTTGATGTAAGCGCACCAGTCGTTAAAATTGTATTATATTTGATCGTCCCACAGGGATTGTGGTAAGTACCTCAATCTTGGACAGATACAAGCTGAACCAACACAATGATCAAAAGATTCATTCGGTTTTTTTGTTGTTTTTATACTTTCTATGTTTTTATATTTTTCAGAGACAGTGTTAAGGATGAAATACGATTGATAGAAGATAGGTTAGGATTGCTTCGGTTTACAACTTCATCAAGAAAATGCAATTGAGGTTCAATCGAGTTCAAACATCAAGAGGACAATCCGTAAGTGGTTATTCCCTAATTCCTTAGGTGAAAAACGCTAACTCTTATGCATCAAACCTTAATCCCTTAAGTACTCGATTAACATATGAATCTAATGTGAAATTGGAGGTTGAACTCTAACTATTCACCTAATTACTAGGACTGAATTAGTTAGAAAGCTGGAAGTTACCTAAGCTTCAACCATGATTCCTCACTGGTGAAGTTCTTCATCAGATCTGGATTTGTCAATCCAGCAAAGCAGATCCACTCCTCAGCTTGTTCTCCTCAGGATCTAGAAGTCAACTTCCTCAATACACCTTCAAGATTCCATCGCAAACCTTTGCAATCCCAACCTTAGGGACTTAGAAATCCATCGACATTGGTTCTATCGAAGGAATTTGGAAAGACATGGATGAGAGAGTTTAGAGAGCGAAAGGAATTAGAGAGAGGTTGGAAATAGAAAATGAATTGTATTCTATGTACTCTGTTCTCTGATTTTTTTTTTGTTACAGAGTATGTACAAGTATATATAGGCATCTAACTAACTAACTAACTTAACGAATCACTAAGAAAGTTGAGTTAATAATTAAACTAACTAATTAATTACATAATTACAGAATAACTAACTAATTACAGCTCAGCACTTAACAAATTACAGTTCAGCATTAACTAATAACAACTCAGTACTTAAATTACAAAGGTACAAAAGTAAGAGAGAAGGCAGTAGGAACAGCACTGGTGCCGAGTGTCTCTTTGGAGGGAACAGTCGGTGTTTAAATAACTTGCCTTCATGCTTGAACGTGAAAGGCTCTCGCTTGAGCGAGCTCAAAATATGCACTGCAGTATTGCTTTCTTGCTCAAGCGTGATGGAGAAGCTTGGGCGAGAGTGATGTTTTGAAGTCACGCTTGAGTGTGAACTTGCTCGCTTGAGCGTTATGGATTATTCAATCAGCATTCTGAAGTCTCGCTCGGGTTCTTCATACGGTATTCGATTCCCTGTTGCGGTCGGTGTCTTGAAGCATTGCCAGTCGGACTTTTAGAGTTCCACTCGCATTTGTGAAATCTCACTCGGAAAATTAGAATTTCACTCGGATTTTCCTTCTTAGCTTGAACGCAACCTGTTCCTGCACCAATAAACACATAATTGCCTAGCATTTGTACGCTGGCTGCTCAGTGAAATTATAAATAATCATAAACTCTTAACTATTCAATGTTTTTAATCATTTTCTTACATAAATAAAGCACTTTTGAAATAAACAATTAAAATACGAATTATTAACAAATTATTAAATAATAAAGCGAAATTAAACAATAATTAATGAATTATGTTAAATAAAAGAAGAAATAATTAAGTCTTTTCAAGACTTATCACATCCCCAAACTTAAAACTTGCTTGTCCTGAAGCAAATACTCAGATTAATTAACTAACAAGCTGTTATTCAAAACAATCAACCTTTCCTTAACTTAATTCATACTATAATTATTGAATATCGACCATGCTTTCTTTTCGCAATTTCTGAAAATATAATAACTTACACCTTTAGGAGACAAGATGGTGATACCTTCCTCACTGGGTCGGTGTTTCACTCTTCTCTCAGTGTATAGGGTAAATAGAATGCACTCATCACCTGCATACTTGTTAGATAAACATAGGCTTGCAACAGTTCTAAACATCATGAAATATGTCAGCACAATCAGATCAGTAAGGGCTTTTTAAGCTTATAATGGGGCTGGGCTACAGGCTCTATTATTGTTTTTCCGAGTCAGTGACGGGTTACAAGATGTATCCACTGATGCCTTGCCTCAATTTTAACTTAATTGCCTCTACTTAGCAAGCTCCATTATTTTTTGAGTGAATGATAACTTAACAACTTGCGGTGCTTTGCACCTTCTTTTTCTTTCAGTCCTCTAGACTTTTTTTTTTCTTTCTTTCCTTCCATCTTTTTCCGATCACAAAAATTTTTTCTTATGGTGCTTTGCACCTTTTTTTTTTCCTTGCTGATTTTTTTTTCTTCTTGGCTTTTCTATTTCTCCTTCCATTTCTCTAGTTATTCCTCTATAATCACGGTCGGAGTGTGTCCTTTATTGATGTTAGGCACACTCTTCATCCCCAAACCTAGAACTTACTAGTCCCTAGCAATAAGTAAGACTGAGCAATTCATCAGTGGAACATCCAGGGGTAACTCACTTGGTTTTTCTTAGATATTTAGGCTTGTAACGTTAGGTGAATAAACAAAATAAAAGGGTCTCAGGCTCAAACATAATTATTGGGTCAAAGGATAATTAAAAATATTAGGAAGGCTAATTTTTGGCCCTGGCTAATTTAACAAAGAAGGCCTTCATCATGTCCGATTGGCAGGCATAAAACCAATTAGCAAGCACTGAAGCAAATTCTGTCTCACTAACTAACATGCAGGTTCACTCGGAAAAGAATAATAGAGGCTCAAAAGCTACGAATATAACAGTTAATCAGCCAGTCATGTCCCCAAACTTAATGTAAGGTCATACATTCAGATTGCTAACTAGCATGCCGAGTAAACAATTAATTAATAATGAAAAATAGCTATGGACAGGGATCATGAGTCAAACAATGCCAATTAATTCATCTATCCGAATAAAGCCTGAGAATCAGCAAGAGTTAAATAATTAAGATGGATTTTTAATTAAACACAGTTAACATAGGTTATTAATGAATGAGTCGAAAAATTAGAATACTTCCCTTTTTCCTGACTGGCAGTGCATGGAAAACACTTGTTTGGAATGGCATGCATGGATTTAACAATACAATTGAGAAAAGAAATAATAACAAACCATTTATCAAATATATATGGTTCCATTACAACTAAAAGAAAGGGAAATCATTGTTCAAGAAAATATTTAAATAAAGTCATTACATAGAAACATCCTAACATAAACAGAGACCGAGTGGACAACAAAATGCTCAACCCACTACCTGAGAGATACGCATAAGTACGCTGAAATATTCGCGCGCCAACGCCCAATTTAAATCACACATAAAGCATCAGGTATAAAATTCGCTCAAGTGGATAATTATTCGCTCAAGCGCCTAACAAACAGTATCAGAGGTCTTCAATATTAGCACTCACGCTCAAGCTCCCAGCAGCACGCTTAAGCGGAAAAATAAATAGTAAATCCTTTCTTCTCGATCGCGCTCAAGCGAGAGCTTGAGGCGCTTAAGTGTGGGACTCATCTACCAAAGCGTGGTCAGTGAGGCGTCAAGCGTGGATTCTTTTCTTTAAGGTACGAGTGGTCACGCTCAAAGTGTGAGAGTGTGCACTCAAGCGCGCAACACAATAGAAGTTATGCACCACGAAAGGAACGAGTGGATGAGGGACGGGTGGATAAAAAAAATGAGTGAAACAATTGACGATTGGAAGAGTGAGAGAGTGGATGAAAGAATGAGTGGAAGAGATACTGAGTGGATGAGTGACGAGTGAATGAGTGAGAAACTGAGTGAATGAAAAATGAGTAGATAGAGTAAATGAAACAACGAGTCCAGAGAAGGACTGAGTAAATGGCAGAGCCGATGAATAAAAAATGAACGAAAAAGTGAGAGAAAAGCTGAGTGAATGAAACAACGAGTGGAAGAACGAATGAATAAAAGATAGAGTGCGGGAATGAAAGACTGAATGACAGGTGAGGAACGAAAAAGAAAGAGTGACCGAGTGGATGAAAGATGAGTAAAAATTAGGGTGAATGAAAAAGAACGAGTGGAAGAAAGAACAAATGAAGAAGAACGAATGAAAGAGATTCCGAGTAAATGGAACAAGTGAAAGATATACTGATCAGATAAAGGAGACGAGTAAATGCAAGAACGAGTGGAAGAACAAATGGAAGAACGACACGTGATCAAATGAGAAACCAAGGGAGAATGAATGAACAAGATCCCGAGTGAACCAAAATTGAGAAAGAGGTCGGCCAAGTAGATGAGAGAATGACAGAATCGTTCGAGAAAAAGAAACAAGTAATGGGAACACTGAGTGGATAAAAAATGAGTGAATGAGAAAATTACTGAGAGATGGGTGAAGGAACAAAATAAAAATCATGTAGATTGAGAGAATGAGTGAATAAAACGTTGAATGAAAAGGATACTGAGTGAATGAATACCGAGTGGATCATAGAACGAGTGAAAGAATGAATGGAATAAAGTAAAGTGCATAAGAGACGAGTGTGACAATGAATGGACGAGTGAACAACTGCAATGAGATACGAGTGAACAGAAAAGCAAGTGGGAGAAAGAACGAATGAAAGTAAGGCTGAGTGAAAGAAAGAACGAGTGGAGGAACACACGAGTAAAATAAATGACAATGGAAGAGTGTATAAAAGAACGAGTGGAAGGATGAATGAGTGGAAGAGATTGGGTGAGGAACGAGAGGAGTGAGGGAACCGAGAGAATGATTGACCGAGTGAATGAAGAGTGACAGAAGTGAAAGAGACCGAGATGGAGAGATGAGTGGATAAGTGAAAGTGACCGAATAAATGAAAGACGAGTGGAAGATTGACAGAGTGAATGAAGGACGAGTAAAATAGAGTGACCGAATGAATGAAGGCCGAGTGGGAGAGACGAGTACAAGTTATACTGGGTGGATGAAGAACCGAATGAAAAATGAGGTGAAAAACGAAAGTCAGAATGAAATGGAGTGACTGAGTGAGAAAGACGAGTGAATGCAAGAACGAGTGGAAGAACAAATGGAAGAACGACACGTGATCAAATGAGAAACCAAGGGAGAACGAATGAACAAGATCCCAAGTGAACCAAAATCGAGAAAGAGGTCGGCCGAGTAGATGAGAGAATGGGTGAATGAAACGCTGAATGAAAAGGATACTAAGTGAATGAATACCGAGTGGATCATAGAACGAGTGAAAGAATGAATGGAATAAAGTAAAGTGCATGAGAGACAAGTGTGACAATGAATGGACGAGTGAACAACTGCAATGAGATACGAGTGAACAGAAAAGTGAGTGGGAGAAAGAACGAATGAAAGTAAGGCTGAGTGAAAGAAAGAACAAGTGGAGGAACACACGAGTAAAATAAATGACAATTGGAAGAGTGTATAAAAGAACGAGTAGAAGGATGAATGAGTGGAAGAGATCGGGTGAGGAACGAGAGGAGTGAGGGAACCGAGAGAATGATTGACCGAGTGAATGAAGAGTGACAGAAGTGAAAGAGACCGAGATGGAAAGACGAGTGGACAAGTGAAAGTGACCGAATAAATGAAAGACGAGTGGAAGATTGACAGAGTGAATGAAGGACGAGTGAAATAGAGTGACCGAATAAATGAAGGCCGAGTGGGAGAGACGAGTGCAAGTTATACTGGGTGGATGAAGAACCGAATGAAAAATAAGGTGAAAAATGAAAGTCAGAATGAAATGAGTAACTGGCTGAGAAAGACGAGTGAATGCAAGAACGACTGCAGAGAGGTCCGAGTGAACAGAATACCAAATGGATGAAGAAGATGATTGAGTGACAAAATGAGTGGGCGAAAGAATGAGTGAATGAAAGTTTGGGTGAACAAACAAAAAATGCAGAGAGATCGGGTGAGGAAACCAAAAGACTGACAGAATGAGAGATCGGAAAAATGAAGGACAGGGTGACACAAGTTACCCTTCATCATCTGACCCCCTTCATCAACGACCTGAAACCATTTATTAAAGTACCCCCCTTGGTCCAACATCAAAGTTTGGGAGGATGTTAGAATTTTCCGGTCGGAAAGGGTCAAGCATGAGTAACAGCACATCCTCAGGCCCGATTGCGCTCAAGCGAGAGCTTGAAGCGCTCAAGCATGGAGCAAATATACAAGGCACAATTGGCCATGCTCAGAGTGTGATAATGTACGCTCAAGCGGAAGTGCAAAAAGGGTCATGCATCACAATCACGCTTTGAGAGTGTGGAATGACGCTCAAACGAGCAGTTTGTTGAGAGGCAAAAGAGCTCACGCTCAAAGCGTGGGAATTAGGCGAAGACACAAAACACTCACGCTCAAGCGTGAGTAATGTACGCTGAAGTGTGAGGGGAAACAGGTCCCGAGCTCACTCAAGCGGAAAGAAGGCACGCTCAAGCGCCAAGGCTTATACAAGGTCACGCTTAGATCACGCTTAAGCGTCACTTTCCTCTCGCTCAAGCGTGGAGCTCATGCTCAAGCGTGAAGGGAACCTGATTCTACTTTCTTCATGTTGTTCAGTCTATTTTTATTTTTTTTCTTCTCTTTTTTTTTCTCTCACTATTTTATTTATGTACAAGAAAAACAAACATAAGATCATCTTCCAGGATCCTATTTCTTATGACCATACACTCTAGGTCTTTTTACTCCTTGTTTTTCCTTGTTGTGTTTGAAGCTAATGCTCAACATAACTTTCCTCCAATCTTTATTTTTCCAAACTTTCTGCTTTTTCTTCTTTTTCTTTTCTTCACTCTTTTTCTTTTTCTGTTTTGTGTTAGTCTTCTTCTTTTTATGCCACAAGCAATGTTCCTCTTGATTTGATGATTCACGTTTCCTTTTGATTTCCATAGCTGTAGTAGTCACCACTAGCAATCGCTCCTCATAACATGGCTGAATTTCTTCTTCTTTTATATTCTCAACATCTACACATGTTAACTCTTCTAGTGCATGAACTTCTACTTCTTTCTCTGTGTTCACACTTGGATCCAACAAAATTTTAGTATCATTATTGTGTTGCCAAGATATGGTTTCTATCTTAGCTGAGACCTCAACCTCTTCTATCACTTCTTGCTCAACAATAGTGTCTAATTGATTTTCAGGTTCCTTAATGGCTTCTGTTGTCATTTGTTCAATTTGCACTCCTATAACACTTGCATCATCAAAGAAATTATTCAATGACAACTCTTGCTCTTGTTCTTCTTCAGACCAATCTTCTTCATTCCAATCATCAAAGAATGCTTCACTAGATATACTATCATCTTCCACTTCTGAAGCATAATCCATATCACTTTCTTCTTCACATTCTTCAATTGACTCTTCTTCTATCAAATAACCCTAAACTTCCTTATTTTCTTCTTTTTCTTTTGTTTCTACATCAACTTCAAGTTCAGGTTCATCCATTTCAATGTTTTCTAGCTGGTCTTCTTCTTCCCCAAGCTTAATTTCTTTAGCTAGACCAACATCATCATCCCATGGCTCTTCATATTGGTCTTTTCTTCGTACAACCTTTGTATTTCTTTGCTCTTCGGCTAACTGCTTTGCAATAAAATCCACTTGCTTTTGAATATTCATGATTGAATTATCGAAATTTTGGAGGCCGGTTTGAGTGACTTTTATAAATTAAATTAAACTCTTTTCTAACTCCGATGGCTCCTCCTCAATTGGTTGTACCTCCTCTACATGGTTCATGCATAATGTTTGTGAATATTGAAGAAACTCTGCTAAGGTGTCATCAAGATCCATCACCTGCACCTTTTCACTTTGCAAAAGAACTAGAAAAAAAAATGCAACAACTAACTACAAACAAGGCTAATGCAATGGTTAGCGCTGCCACTAAAATAGCCAAAAACAACTAACAACAAACACTCAACACAATACCAGCACTTAACAAAATCTACTCCTACAACAAAATTCACCAACAACTAACAAAAGTTACAAAGACTAAAAAAAAATTGGTTCAGTCTAGTACTGGTCCAAGGATTATTGATATTACTCAACAATCCCCGGCAACGGCGCCATTAACTTGATGCTAAATCTCTGAGTCATTAACTTGATGTGTAATTCTCAGAGGATTTACTCTTTGGCAAGCGTACCAGTCATTAAAATTGTATTATATTTGATCGTCCCACAGGGATTGTGGTAAGTACCTCAATCTTGGATAGATACAAGCTGAACCAACACAATGATCAAAAGATTCATTTGGTTTTTTTATTGTTTTTATACTTTTTATGTTTTTATATTTTTCAGAGACAGTGTTAAGGATGAAATATGATTGATAAAAGATAGGTTAGGATTGCTTCGGTTTACAACTTCATCAAGAAAATGCAATTGAGGTTCAATCGAGTTCAAACATCAAGAGGACAATCCGCAAGTGGTTATTCCCTAATTCCTTAGGTGAAAAACGCTAACTCTTATGCATCAAACCTTAATCCCTTAAGTACTCGATTAACATACGAATCTAATGCGAAATTGGAGGTTGAACTCTAACTATTCACCTAATTACTAGGCCTGAATTAGTTAGAAAGCTGGAAGTTACCTAAGCTTCAACCATGGTTCCTCACTGGTGAAGTTCTATATCAGATCTGGATTTGTCAATCCAGCAAAGCAGATTCACTCCTCAGCTCGTTCTCCTCAGGATCTAGAAGTCAACTTCCTCAATACACCTTCAAGATTCCATCGCAAACCTTTGCAATCCCAACCTTAGGGACTTAGAAATCCATCGACATTGGTTCTATCGAAGGAATTTGGAAAGACATGGATGAGAGAGTTTAGAGAGCAAAAGGAATTAGAGAGAGGTTGGAAATGGAAAACGAATTGTATTCTATGTACTCTGTTCTCTGATTTTTTTTTGTTACAGAGTATGTACAAGTATATATAGGCATCTAACTAACTAACTAACTTAACTAATCACTAAGAAAGCTGAGTTAATAATTAAACTAACTAATTAATTACATAATTACGGAATAACTAACTAATTACAGCTCAGCACTTAACAAATTACAGTTCAGCATTAACTAATAACAGCTCAGCACTTAAATTACAAAGGTACAAAAGTAAGAGAGAAGGCAGTAGGAACAGCACTGGTGTCGAGTGTCTCTTTGGAGGGAACAGTCAGTGTTTAAATAACTTGCCTTCATGCTTGAACGTGAAAGGCTCTCGCTTGAGCGAGAAAGGCTCTCGCTTGAGCGAGCTCGAAATATGCACTGCAGTATTGCTTTCTCGCTCAAGCGTGATGGAGAAGCTTGGGCGAGAGTGATGTTTTGAAGTCACGCTTGAGCGTGAACTTGCTCGCTTGAGCGTTATGGATTATTCAATCAGCATTCTGAAGTCTCGCTCGGGTTCTTCATACGGTATTCGATTCCCTGTTGCGGTCGGTGTCTTGAAGCATTTCCCAGTCGGACTTTTGGAGTTCCACTCGGATTTGTGAAATCTCACTCAGAAAATTAGAATTTCACTCGGATTTTCCTTCTTAGCTTGAACGTAACCTGTTCCTGCACCAATAAACACATAATTGCCTAGCATTTGTACGCTGGCTGCTCAGTGAAATTATAAATAATCATAAACTCTTAACTATTCAATGTTTTTAATCATTTTCTTACATAAATAAAGCACTATTGAAATAAACAATTAAAGTACGAATTATTAACAAATTATTAAATAATAAAGCCAAATTAAACAATAATTAATGAATTATGTTAAATAAAAGAAGAAATAATTAAGTCTTTTCAAGACTTATCAGCCCACCTTCTATTTTCTTTTCCCCTCTAAGGTCTTAGTGACGAGGAGCAGGGTACCCGCGACCAATCTCGAGTTTGAAGTTCAACTTGATCAAGGTGCTCCCGCTCTCTCTTGTGGTTCCCCTCTTTTAGTCTATCATTCCTCCGAGCAACAAATATGGCTAAGTGACCCTGGCAAATCAAGTGTTCTATCTGGTTTTGGAGGGAGTGGTAATCCTTTGTCTTGTGTCCATGCGCCGATGAAATTCACAAAACTTAGTCTTATCCCACCCCTTGGGCCGGGGGAGGAAGTGTAAGGAGACCAGTGTTGTAGACTTCATGCATGATTCGATCATGACGATCGTTCAGCGGTGTGAAGTTAGTATACTTGAGAGCCGCGTAAGCTTTGAAACGTTTGTCCTGACTCTACTTTGGGCTTCTCTTCCTCTGGTCCAACTGGTGGTTAGCCTAAATTGGGCGTTTCACACGATCCGCCTCTCTTTCCTCCATGCTGATATATTGAGAGGCCCTTATTCTGAAGTCGTCCTTCTCCATGGGTGGTTTCTTAGCTAGGGAATTAGAAAAACTTACCCGGACGAAGGTGAATTTACACAATGTAACATCCTGGTTTTTAATTAAGGTTAATTGCATAATTAAAATTATGGATTGATTAAGATTAATTGCCAATTAGGCAAGTTATTGAATAATAATAATAATAATAATAATAATAATAATAATAATAATAATAATAATAATAATAATGTTAGCAAATGACCAAGGTGCCCTTGGTGGCTTTAGAGGAACTTCGGTCCTCTCTCTCTCTCAATTCCCTCGCTGCTGGCATTAATTGATGATAGGATGGAGAGTAATTGTGATGGGACGGATGGCTGATGGGAGTGCTAGCTAGGCATTGGAAGGATAAGAGCTTCTTATCTTCCCACCCACTCTCTGCCATTCTCTTTTTCATGGGGTGTTGGAGAAACTCCTGTGTTTCCTCTCTTTTGTTCCCTGTGGTCTCTTCTTTTTCTTCTTCTTCTTCTTGTTATTCCCATCTTCATCTTCTTCATTTCCTCTTCCACTCAACACTGAGTAGAACCGAGTGGAACGCGAAGAGGAACAGCGTGGTGGTAGAGAGTACAGCATGGTGCTGTGTGTCTCCAAGCTAAGGATCCTCCTCTGTTCAGCTTTAAACGTTGATGGGTGCCTCGGTTGTGGAAGATGGTCCACTGATGTTGAAGCAGAGCTGCTCTTGCGAGGAAGAAGACATGGTTGGAGGCTGTGATGCTTGAATAAAGATGAGTGTTGGAGTCCTCCACTGGGTTACACGAGGACTGGTTGGTTCATGTGTGGGAGCAGAAGCCTTGGATCCTCCACTGGACCGAGTGTGAAGGCTGTCTGCGTGGTGCCTTGGAGGCATGGAACTCCACTGTCTTGTAACAGAGCATGGAGCGTATTGGAAGGGGAAGCTGTTCGTAGAACCGAGTGGCTCGGTGCTCCTCCAAAGCTGAGTGTTGCAAGCTCATGGAGCTTATGGATCTTCATTCCAGGTAAGGGGGCTTTGCATCTCAAATGCATGGTTTATGGACGGGTTTCCGGGTGAAACTATCACACTGTGTTGTGTTTGATGTGTGTTGCATGTTGTTGAGTAGTAACCCGGATGTATGATGTTTATTATTTGTGTTGTGTATGATTTTCTGTCCATATGAAGTATGATGCTTGTTGATGATGTTTATGCTAGAATGTATGAGATGCATATGATGAATGCCGAGTGCATTTGTGTGGTTTGTTATTGGTCCCTATGTGGGTGATGGTATGATTAAATGCATGTGATGTTTGATATTGATTATGCGTATGCTGAGTGTATAGGATGGGGACTGTCATAATAATTCCGAGTGGAATGTTATATGAGAAAGCAGGGAATGTTTGCTGTAGAGAATAATCCGAGTGGATGGCATGGTGATTGCCGAGTGGATGAGATGTGAGCTGAGTCATCTGATTCGTTGTGGAAATACCGAGTGCATATAACGTTAAATGCTAAATACCGAGTGGGCAATCAGATGAATATGTGTTGAATGTAAATGAATATGTGTTGAATGTAAGTGAATATGTGTTGAACATAATGAAAGACCTCAGGTTGGACTTGGGGCAGTGCCTAGGGCACTAAGCATGAGATGAGACGCTTGATGAAAGACCTTGGGTTGGACTCAAGGCAAATGCCGAGTGCATTGGCGTTGGACGCCGGGTGAATGAGACCGTATGCATCCGATTCGCCACTGGAATGCGTTGGACGCCTATTACCGATCGGCAATCAGATGAAATATGTGAGAATGATGATTAAGTCCTTGAGCAGGGCTCAGGCAGACTCCTTGAGCAAGGCTCGGAGTTAAGCATTATTGATGGTGCTTAGAATAGAGTTGGGGTGAAATCCGTGTGGATGAATTAAAATATTGTTATTGAGGATGTTGAGCTTTATAGCTGAGTGGAATAGGTGAATTCCGATCGGAGGATGTTGTGTGATTGTTTATATTAAATGGCAGTGTGTATGATTGATTGAATTGTGGATTCTGTGATAAATCTGAGTCATAACTGTCATTTAATATGTAAAGCTCACCCCTACACCATTTTTCAGTATGTGCAGGTCAGTCGGAATGATGTGATGGCCTCAAGTCTGAGTGATGGGCACTCCGACTGCTGAGTGCATGTGTTGTATATATATATAATGTGTTTAGGCAGTGTTAAGCCTTGGCCGGCTCATATATCAATGATGTATAATGAATACAAATATATATGTATAGGAAACTGAGTGCATGTTCATATATATATATATATATATATATGGTTTACATTGATACTATGTACTTGTATCGGATAATAAGTATTGGTGAATGAATAATGTTAAGATGATAAGTATTCCGAGTGTATGAATATATATATATATAAGTGTTTTATGTTGATTTGATGCTTCCTATCGACTGGGATGAGTGGTTGAATGAATAATGATAACATGTATTGGAATTGGCTGAGTGTTGAATGCATAGAATAATGTTAAGTTAATGATTCCGAGTGAGGCTATGGTGTTTGGCCTCCTTTTCTGAGTGAAGAACACTTAAATGGATTTTGAGAGAAATTCCCTTTGATGAACCCATTCTGTGTAGGCTTTGATGGGAGAATTTCCCAAGTGATCATGGGACTAAATATTACCGAGTGAAAAACATGGGTAAACCCCGAATGGAAAGGGTTTGAATATTCCCGAGTGGGAAATCCGAGTGAACCTCTTCCGAGGAAAGAGTTGTTGTAATGGTTGAGATTGGGATATATCCTAAGTGTGTGATACAGGTATAATCCGAGTGAATGAGATATTATATCCCGAGTGGTTAAGATCTGAGCAAGTCCGAGTGGGACTTAACTTAATGGTTTCTCCGATTGAATAAGGTATCGTATGCCGAGTGAATTTTGACTTGAATATTCCAAGTGGAGTATGGTTGTGGAGACCCCTTCTGAGTGAAGGAAGGTCTATGTGTTCTCCGAGTGAGAGATGTGAAAACATATGCCGAGTGATGAATGTGAAGTACATTCCCGATTGTGTTGAAGTTAAATACACCGAGTGGTGTTTGATTGGAAAATATTCCGAGTGAGGAAGGTTTATGGATTTCGAGTGGGATAACCCTCATTTACCGAGTGGATTGTATATGAGACCCTTGAGGATAAAATATAAATGACTAAATATATGTGATGGGTTGTTCCCGAGTGAATGGAACCCCAGATTCTGAGTGATGGGAAATACCGAGTGTGGTTTCTCGCCTCAGCGAACAAGGCATTCGCTCCAGTGAGTGTGGTGCGTGGAAGGCTTTTGTATTGGCTTCGCTTAAGCGAGTGGTATTTCGCCCGAGCGAGTTGGGCTGTCTCGCTCAAGCGTGCTGGATCTCGCTTGAGCGAGTAGACGCTGTTTTGTGGGCTTCGCTTGAGCGTGTTGTTCTTCCGCTGGGCTGCGCAGTGAATGGTTTTCCATTTCACTTGCCTTCCTTTCCCTTCTTCTGGTCTCTCGGTTTAGTTTTTTTCCCTTTCTTTGGTCGGCTTTTTGCCTCTCTACCCTTACACTGTTTCTAATTTACTCCAACCATTATTTTGGGCAGATTATGAATGTTTTGTAAACTCTAAAATTTGGGAAAAATTTCCCTGTTTTGGGTTTTATTTATTTATTAAATTAAGGGTGTTTCACACAACATGCAAAGCTACTTTTGAGCTGAGGTCTCGAATTTGGATGGCTTGCTTGAAAAAGCGGGCCATATAACTTTTCAGAGTCTCATTAGGGAGTTGGCACGGGTTTACCAGGCTGTGTAAAATCTGTTGTACTGGTCGGCTGGTGGCGAATTAACTGAGGAACTTTTTGGTGAGGTCAGAGAAATTGGTGACGCTTCTCTGGGGGAGATGGGAGAACCAGTGTAGAGCTGATTTAGTTAGCATGGTGAGGAAGGTTTGGGAAAAGAAGGAATCTGATGCCCCAGTGATCAGCATAATAGTCGTGAACATGGTGAGATGTTCCTCAGGGTCTCCCCTGCCATCATATTTTTCCATAGACGGAGGCTTGTAATTCAGGGGGGTCGGGGCGTCCATGATTTGCTCGACGAACAAGTGAGCAAAGAAAGGGTGTGCAGGTTAATATTTTGTCGTTTCCTGTGTCTGATAGGAAACATGATCGTTAGCTTTACGCTGGGCAGACCGAGTGTCATTGTGGCTTGAAGCCTCACGTCCCCCCTCTCGTCGTCCTTGCAATTCTGCGTTTTCTTGCTGTAAGTTGGCTACGATCTGCTGAACTACTTCCACCATACTTCTAAGTTGTTGTAGTTGATCATCGTGACTGGACTTTTATTACCGCCCCGTGTCCTCTTCACGACGGGTGTTGCATGTGTTCACCATTGTTGTGTTTTAGGATTAGGGTTTCGAAGGTTAAGGTGTAGGATCCATTTTACCGGGCCTTACAGTGGATGCCAAAATGTTCACACAAAGAGTATCAAGCACAAAACCCTAGAGAATTACCTTAGGAATTAGGTTTATTATTCTCTATAATGTGTCGCTTAGTCTTACAAGCACGTATGCAATTCATATTTATATGAGGATTAATACGGGGCAGATTGGCACAGGCCCATTAAGTTATTGCTAAAATGGAAACGATTATCTGCTAGTGATAGAAAGAATCAGGGGGTTCTGTGGGGCCCCCTCCTGGCTCGTAGGGGAACGGGGGGTCTTGTGGGACCTCCTCCCGACCCATGGGGGAACAAAAAGTAATTAAATTAATAACAAATCTTGACAAAGATTGGTGGTTTCAATCATGTTCTAAATGTTTCAAACATGTAGTCGATACAGGGACAAAACATTATTGTCAAAAGTGCAAGATAACTGTTGTTGTCCCAAGGTAAAATTAGGATTTTAGTTTCTATTGTTATTGAAAGATGAAACTGAATTATGCATTTTTTATTTTTATTACAAATTGTAACATAAATATCTTTTTTTCTTATACTTTCTCATATATTATGCATTTTTTATACGCTTATTCAATCAGGTTTAAATTGGATGCAACTGTGATTGATAAAACTGGATCAATATGTTTAATTATGTTTAATGATGTCCTTTCTAAGTTTCTGGGCAAAACTGCTTCTAAGTTACTTGGGGCAAATGATAAGGTTGAATTTAGTTTCCATAAATCATTAGACCAAGTATTATAGGTTGAAAAAATTAATTCAAGATTGAAAAATAATTTTTTGTTTTTCAAATTATAGGCAAAAGACAAAAGATATTGTCCCCCTAAGATTGATGCATTGGTGGATAAAGAGTTTTTGTTCAAAGTGGAAGTCTCTGATGCAAACATTGTTTACAATTTCAAAACATACAAAGTCAAATTCATGACAAATGACAAAGAACTAATTGATCATTTTAAGATTATGCACTCAATCAAGGTCTTTATTAATCATCTATTTTTTAAAATATAATAATGATTTATTAGGATTTTATACATTAAGTAACATTCTTCATATTTTTTTTACTATTTTCTTAGGATATGGATAAAGATAATGATTACAATGAACAAAAAGAAAATTTGACCACACAAGTAGATGATAACATCAAGATGAATATGAATAGTTATGTTAATTCATATTACTAACTGCTTTTGCATCATTATTTTATCATTGATATATTTTTAATGTTTGTTTTATTTCTATATATGATACATGTGAGCATGAATTGTCAACCTCTAAAATTTAGTTGTGTCGTCAAATTGAAGAAGTCATTTTATTCATGTTTAATATTAAATGTTATTCCCAATTTGATCAGTAGACTATTCAACTTAGATACAATATTATGTTATGAATTGGCATAAGTTCTAATTGTTCATTATTTTAATTTTTGATATTAGAATGTGCTTTTGTTATAAATTGGTTCATTCATTAGCACAAATTATAGCATCTTGTAATTTACAAGGGATGTTAATACTTTTATTGGGGAATGTTCACTTTTTAGTTTAAATATTCATTTTAATCATTAAAAGAATTGAGATTAATTCTCAGTCATACTGATATAGGAAATTTTATCAGACAATGATCATGAGACTCCGTTAAGCAAACTTAACAGAAAGAGATCTATTCATAACGTTGAAATATCACCAGCCATAGATGATGGAGGTACATAGACTTCCAGTACAAAATTTCCCAAAAAAAAGTGAAGATCAAGATAGAGCTCAAGGAATAAAATCGGTCTACTGTTTGTTTATAGTAATACTATAGTTAAATAAATTCACTATGCTTAGGCAAGTTTGAACAATTTTAACTTAGCCCTTTGTCTTTTGAACAATATTCTGCAAGTTTGTTTGGACCAATTTTCCATCTTTAATTATGGTTATGATAATTATAATAATTATTATTTAATGAAGGAAAAAGTTAGAGTTACGATGATCATTAATAAGATATTTTATAGGTAGAAAATTTCAATAAGGTTTATGAAGTTTACGTCATTTCATATGACTCATTGGAAAACAAAAACATCATTGGAAAAATTTATATACATTATTAAACAATTTCAATACTTTGATTCATCTAATAATACAAACATTAATTTATCATTTTGGATTCCAAAAATATCCTTTTAATACCAAAATTAATAACAATTAATGAAATTATTGTTGGGCATTTCAATAAGTTTTATGTTGATTGGTCTTTTTTGGCCTCATTGATTTTCTACAACAATTACTTATTTAATTAAATATAATACTTACACTGAATAAAAGGGTTGTGGATGTGGTTTATATATATAACTCAACTTCTTATTTTTATTTGCTATATTGCTTCCTAAATAGTTTTATCATTTCATAAAAGAGAATAAAACTACTTGTATGAGGTATTTTCTTCCTTAACATATCATTGTTATTACATCTTTTCAATGAACTTTACTATCAATATTAATTTTTATTATTAATTTTCTATGTATTCTAAGATAAATTTAATACTCTACTCTCTATCATTTCCCTCATATTCATGCCCGTGCATTGCACGGGTTCCCCACTCGTTAAATTATAAGAGACTATTTCTGACCATTTTATATTAATGTGGGATAAAAAAGTGTAAGAAAACTATTAATGAGAAATGAAATTAAAATTTTTTATAAGGATAAAATTAAAATTTGGTAGTTTTATAAGATGAAAAATATATTTAATTTTTTTTATTTGTCAACACGACCTAGATTAAAGTTATAAAGACAACTAATAGTATTTACATATTTAATCATTTCTTTATAATAATATTGTGAAAGTATAAGGATTTGAATCCTCTCCAACCCACTCTCCCTCCATCTTTCTTTATCACATTTTTTACGGTGGATATGATGATGATAACCAGTGTAAAAAGTATCATTTTTTCACACTAGTTATAAACTAGTGTAAAAAATCGATATAAAATTTAGGATTACTTTTATATTGATTTATTACACTAGTTATTTTATAACTGGTGTAAAAAATGATACCTTTTACCTAGGTTATAAAAATATTTAATATAAAAAGTGTATTGAAGAGAAAGTAAAGCGGTGAGGATTCATTTCCGTGTGATATTCACTACTACAAATAAAATCATAAACCGAACATGCTGACTTGAAATTTCAGGTGTGAGAAGTAAAAATCGACCATTAATAGAAGTACAAAAGAGATGTTTTTTATGGCGCGAATAGGATTAAGTAATTGAAAATGGGTTCAAGCCCAAGGCATACAATTAAAGACAACACACATTAGGAAATTTCTCCTTGCACCTTTCTTTTTCCTTCCTGTACCACCTTTTATCTATTTTTCTAACAAAAAGACATATATACCCTCAGTTAAAAAAATTGATCGCAATGTAATACCAGAAATTATAATCTCAAGATTTTGGTAAATAGTTATTCGGATGTGTAAATTAATTATTCCCGGATATTATAATCAGGTTACTTGTGACTTTTATAATTCGGTAACAAGTTTTGAAAATTTACTGAATGAACACATGAACTGAAGTAATCAGCTCTATAAAATGTTATCCATTGAACCATGAATTCACACCATTGACACTGTCGTGTGGTATGGATAAAATGGTTGTCGCATGACCTTGTCGACACCGTGATACCGCCTCCTAGCTTTTTTTCTGATAGTCTTTGGTGCTATTAAGGGAGAATTAAATGTCTGTTTTATAATCATTTTGTGTTAACTTTTTAAGATTTTATATATAATTCTATAAAAATAAATTTTAATTTATAATATATTCATCAACACATCTAATAAACTTTTCATACTAACTAACTATGATACATCCAACTATGATCCATTATCTACATTACTAATATTCCTAAAATATTTAACAACTCATTTCTAATATATATTTTTAAAAAATATACAATATAATTTAAAAAAATTTAATAACCACAACCAACAGAACATGGTAGTATTATATAATATCATCTACCCTTAGGAAAGTTTGTGCTACCAAAGTGTTCTCCTCTTTTTTTTTGGTCAATAAAGTGTTCTCCTCTCAGCAACTTGATTCTACACAAGTACTTCGACAAAGGAAGGTGCAAGAATTGATGGGCCTATAGATGAAGAGTGATTTTTAAGGGGTTGAAAAATGAATCCAAGAAATGCAATGATGTGTTAGATTCTTTTGTGGAACTTATGCTTGAAGACAACTCACAATTGACCCGTCCTCATGTTTTGCAATTATTTCTGGTGAGTATATTTGGCTAGAAATTAGTTATGATTTAGTTATTTCCATTATAAAAAAATTGGGTTTATGTTAGCCTTGGTTATATTATGGTTGAGTTTTTTTTTTTCATTAAGAATCAAATACGTGTCAAACTATTAAGGGTTCCTAACATATCTACCCAACTAACTAAATTAGTTTCTTTTAATATATTATAGATGAGTTTAAGTCATTAAAAATGACTTTCTGTTGAAAAATAAAAATGAAAACAATAATAAATAATTACATCACAAAAACCAAAGTGCAACAATCATTCCTATTATATGCTTACAACTAAATTAAACTCAACCCTTTATTAACAAAACATGGAAGATCATATGTTTTACTATGTATGGACGTAATAGAGTCACTTTTTAATAGAACAAATGTAAAGGTGTCTTTGTAGGGTTTATCTAACATATTACATGGGATAAAATATATAAAATATCAACAAAAAAAAGTTTTTTTGTGTATAAAGTTGTACATGTCAGAGAAAACCTTATAAATATATAATGATGTTTGATTGTTTAGCGGTATTACATAACATTAAATAAATAGAAGTTGAATTAACAAACTGTGAAAAGTAATATTTTTTTTTGGATAATGCTCTTTTTAAAATTTATTACACAATGGGGTCTTTTTTTTGAAAAATTACATAGATGGAGTTGTTTTGTGTGTCATATTGTTGTAAGATGACTTCAATGGTGTCCCAATACTGGACGACACTAATTACTAGTAGTTAAAACCATTATAAATTAAAGGAGAGTCGTAGCGAATCTCAACGATATCATTTCTAGTGATTAAGATTATCGAAAAAATCAATAAGACAAACATTACAAAATAGAGTACATGGAGAAATCATTTCTCATAGTTTGAACCAACAAGATATAAATGCAACAAATTAAAAATATTTTATTCCATAAATTATACATGTTATATATTATATTATATATGTGTATATCAGATAAATTAAATATATAAACTAAATAAATTAAATAATATATCAAATATATTATTTATATTAATATATAGTTAAATACATATAAGTGAAATATGCAATATATTTAATACTAAATGTATATTTAATACATATATATAGTAATATAAATTAAATTATGTATAACATATATTTTATATTTAATATGTATATAACTTAAATATTATATGTTATATACTATACATGTATATTATGCATTTTAATTTGTATTAAATATATGAATATATAATACTTATAATATATAAATAATATATAATATGTTTAATTTGTATAATATATATTAGAAATATATTAAATATAAATTCATATTAAACATAATTCATTTATATCTAATGTATTTAAATATATATTAAATATATTAATATAGATTAAATATATTTAATATACTATTTAGTTATATATAAAGTAATTATATATTTCATATATATATATATATATATATATATTATAATATATAAATAATATATAACATATTTAATTTATGAATTAATTTTTTTTTTGTGGCCTTTGGTTCAAACTGTCATAAATGATTTCTTTGTTCTACGTGTTTGCCTTATTAATTTCCTAATAGTTTTAACTAAACGCCTATAGGTGACCAAACATTCAAGGCAGGTCAAACTTTGATACCATATTAAAATAACGAGCCTAAAAGTTATCTTATAAGTTAAAGATTATCTTAAATCTTATAAATTAGATACTATTCATATTTTTAGTTAACCCTATATGACTTTATTTATTTTATTTTCTTCGAACACACATATATAGCTCTTACAGTCTATTGAACTATAAATCATCTTATTTTAGTGTACTAATTAATGATATTTACATACCAGAATTTATTTGTGGTTGGAATAGACACAACATCAAGCTCAATAGAATGGGCAATGGCTGAGTTGCCGAGTTACAACGTAACCCAAAAAAGCTAGAAAAGATCAGAAAAGAATTTCAACAAGTCCTTACCAAAGGTGAACAACGTGAAGAATCACACATTTCAAAACTTCCTTTCATACAAGCAGCGGTAAAGGAAACTTTTCACTTTTATCCACCCATCCCATTGTTGGTGCCACATAAGTCAGAAGTTGATGTTGAATTATGTGGCTTCATGGTGCCTAAAAGTGCCCAGATTCTGGTTAATGTATGGGCCATGGAAAGAGATTCAAGTATTTGGACAAACCCAAATGATTTAAAGTGTCATGACATTGATTTTAAAGGCCAAGATTTTTAGCTAATACCCTTTGGACCTGGAAGAAGGATTTGTCCTAGGTTGCCATTGGCTTCTAGGACAGTGCACATTGTGGTGTCCTCTCTTCTATATAGCTATGATTGGAAGCTCCCAAATGGGCAAAAGCTAGAAGACTTGGATATATTTGAGAAATAAGGAATTACCTTACACAAGGCACAACCTCTTCAAGTCATTCCAATCCAGCATAATATTGAGGAAGATGATTATACATGCATGACAAATTGTTCATGAAACCCTCATATGCTTGTAATTGGATAATAATCAAAAAATGTTAATAATGCATTTCTATATCACATTATTTCAAATATGTTGTTTATTGTTTCTGAAATTGCATTGAAAAAAAAGTGTTTTCAAATGTATTTGCTTGCAGTTTTATTTTCATGCCAACTTCCTTCGTTAATGACAAAATACTTTACCATTTGTTGAATAATTGAAGTTTATGCTAGTATTA
The DNA here is from genome assembly GCA_037962975.1 of Clitoria ternatea. Lineage (NCBI taxonomy): Eukaryota > Viridiplantae > Streptophyta > Magnoliopsida > Fabales > Fabaceae > Clitoria > Clitoria ternatea. The sequence goes on from CM075671.1 coordinate 170,930,901, forward strand.
GGATTCAATCTCCATACCTATTTAATTGCACATAAAGAAAAAATTTGTTCCTATTTAACTGTAAGTTTCAAAACACTAATAATGATTTTTTTCCCAATGATACCCATATATGAAAGGAAATATGTCAAATAAAAAGAGGTAATGTAGATTAATAAATGAAGGTTAGATAAGAAATATTGACATATAATTAAGATAAAATAATTACATTTCTTGACTTGTATAATTTTTCTTTATCCGAACAATTAAATTGGAATGAATGAGGTATTTCAGTTTGTGACCCAGGATTATTGTTTTATTTCCCTTGAAATATGATCCCCAGGTGAAAAACACATGTGGCTAACATTAGACCAAATCTGTGATGACTGAACCAAAAATTACAGGATGGTAAGCAAAAATTTACATTTCTTCCGCTGTATCTTTAGCACAGATCCTATCTAACACCACATTTTTAATCACCATCACCAACGAGTTTAATTTTCAATGAATGGACGAACTTTGACCTGTATATTTGAACTTCAATTTTTAAGGAATTATTTTTGTACCACCTTAATTCCTTAAAATTTTGTACCACATTTAGTAAAAAAACATAAAAAAATAACTATTTTTTCCTAGAAGTGATATATAAAACTCTTCTGGAATACAAATCACTTCAAAATTCTAATTCCCAAATGTGTATTTGATTTACGAAGCGGCATACATGATTTTTCACTTTAAAATCTCAAATATTGCTATCTTGCTACCTAAGGTATGTGTCAGTCTATCTTGTGGAAATTTTGTTGTTATAACATGTATTAAATTTGTAGACCAAAAAAATTGCATGTAATAGATTTCGGAGAATGTGCAATATTACACAAATGTTCATGGTTGCTTTGCAATTTGGTAACCAAAACATTGCATGTAATAGATTTCGGAGAGTGTGCAATATTACGTCATGGTTGCTTTGCAATTAGGGTAACCAAAACATAGTTAACCAAAAACAAGATTAGGATATGTTGGCCAAATGAATTTGGAAAGTATTTTGAAACATACAAGATCAATATTGATCATTAAATGATGTCTTTAATAGAACTCCATTTCCACAACAATGTTTTGATCTCATAGGATTGATTAAGTCGTAATGTCTGAGATATTGTTCATTTTAAACCTCTTTTTAAAAAACACCTTAGTAGTTTAAGAGGAGAAAATGTTTATAAATTACCTTTGGCTTCGATTTCTAGGTGGTGTAAGACTTGCAAGTGGATCATAATCACCTCGGTCAAGATTAAGGGGCATGTAAACACCGTTGGTGTTGCGTGTAACCAAATGGTAACTTCCTAACGTGTCAATGTTCTGGTTACAAAAGAGACACGAATTAAGTTTGGCAACATACATGCTATTGATAAGTTCATAACTAACAAGTTGAAAGCGTTGTGTAATTTTTACCTTCTAATAAGCATGGCCAGCCATGTAGCTCCTTTCTATGCGAAAATCAAATATTAAGGTAAACATTGTTATTTTGTTCACAAAATGCTACGTAATTCTTATTACAAATTTTCTAACCTATGATAAAAAATTAAAAAAATTATTAAAAAAATTTATTAAACTTAATCACAAAAGATCACATTAATTCCAATTAAAGTTAACTCGGAAAGGAAAGTCCATTCTTAATATGACGGCCTATGTATTTCAAGAATTCAACAACGATGTCAAAAGATAATGACGGATGAAAAAGACAGTGAAGGGAGTCACCGAGTCGGAGATGTGCTCGTGCAAAAGGCCCCAATACATCATTTTGATTCGGGTAATTATCAAACAAACAAGAAAATTTTAATCTCAGCACACCGTAATGGTAGATAAAAATAAATTCTAGCTAACCTGATAGATTTGCTTCAAAACAAGAAAAAAAAACTCCTATACTCATCAAACTGGGAATTGAGTCAGAGGGGTTTGGCGGCCAAAGGAAAAGCAATTTTTTTAAAACTTAACATAGGTTGTTAGTAAAAGAGGTCATTAAAAATCTAGAAGACTAGATAAATACTAGATAATCACACTCAATAATAAGCAGTAATCAGTAAAGGGTCATCTCCAATCCCCAAAAATGGTAGACAATGCAAAAACCATTTTTTATAGCCTACAAAAGAGCCTTAAAACTAAACCTTATTCCATGCTATCATCAGTTCTACGGTATGGCATGTATCTATGGTCCTTTGCAGCATTCCTCCTCCTCCTGTTCTCAATAAATGCTTCAAGTTTGCCGGATGACTAGAAATGATGAGTAGACAAGAGAAATGTTATAAGATGTTACCTTGAGATGATTATATTTTTCAATAAGCTTTTGCCTCCGTATCTCAGCTGCAAGGAACCAAAAAATGGGTCAGTGTCTATGGAAGTTTATTTGTTGAACATGTAATCGAGTCTATTTGCTTGTTATCACTTGACCCTCGGTTAGGTTCAAAAGAATAGCAATGAATCTAATTAGGAAGAAACAATGAAAAAGATTTCTTTCCAATCATACTACAGAGAAGTGAAGTGGTTTCATGTTCCTCCGAGTTGCACATCAAAGAATTATCAAACTGTTAACATCCCCTAGAATATTTCCTCAAATACATGTGTGGAGTAGATAAAAAAAAGTTATATGAACGAACAACCTTTGCCATAGAAAAAGGTTGTTCAGTTCAGCAACCTTTTATTGATGGTACTCTTGTAAAGGAAATTAGAACATGAGAAAATCAGTGACATTAGTAGATTTCTTAAATATGAGCGGCATATAAATTAACAAACACAGGCCTAATTATTACTCTTGCACCCTGTCCTCCCCCACTGGCAGGTGACATGTTTTATCTTCTCTTGCTTTTCTAGTAGTGCCAACACATTTTCTGGGAGTTTCTTAACCTATATTATATCTTCTCTTTCTTCCAAACTCTGTTCATAGTTCATACTCACAGATCAGACCTTGGTTTTTTATGCAACTTCTTCCATAACTGCAGGCTTAGTTTATTGCGGCTGTTGGACTGAGATGTCCTCTGTTCTGTCTCTTTTACCATTGATTATTAAATTTAATCCCTCCTAGTCCTTGGTGCAGACAAGGTAACATGCATCATCTTAATCACAACCATCTCAATACACCACCTCAGTCTCATTCTTTATTTGTCAACTATTATATAAAGGTTGTTAGTGGCACCACCAAATGACTTTTGAAAATTGATGGACAATTATTTATGATACTTTATAGTTAGTAGGTTTGCTTCATAAACTATTCAGATTACTAGCATCATTACTATCAAACATTGCAACTAAAACCACTAGTGTGCGGCAGCAAGTGTTAAGAGAATTCAGATCACTCAAATATTGAAATTAGTTGAGAGTTACAAGAGTCATTCTAATTTAGTAGCATTAACAGAGACCATCGCTTCTCTAATTCCCCTAAAATAACACCGACAAAAAGCAGAATCACAAATTCCAAACATACTGTGTTTTTGTGTGTGTGTATGAGAGAGAGTAAAGGAGCGGAGAGGAGGGCATGTAAGGGAGAAGTATTACATTTCTTGAGATAAAAAGGGCGTTTTCCCTGCTTTGTTGCTTCTCTCTCTTTCTTCTTGTGCCTAGCCAATATTTCTGCATCAATCTGCTTTGCTGAACCAGACTTCAATTGTTTATCCTGTAAAGATATGTGAATATCATTAAAAAAATATATATATCACACTATCAGTAGAAAAGAAAATTCTAAAAGTCAAGTACTTACAATCCATGATATACGTTCCTCTATTTCATTTATCCGCTTTGGATCTCTATACTTTTTCAATTCCTTCCTAAGAGCCTGTGATGCCCAGATGATGTTATAAGAGAAATTTTCACAGAATTAGGCTGTAGAAAATTCTTATGATAAGAAGATTACCTGTCTTTCAGCAGGAAGATCATTTTCAAATAAAAAGTTATATCTCTTCCTAAACCTGCAAGTCCAAGTACATATGTCACTAATGCTAAATAGTTCCCATTTCCCATTACAGGAAAGTAGGAAACAAGAGAAGCTTTCAGATTTAGATAAAAGCACTTGTCTAAGTTAAACTAGAAACATAAAATTGTTCACAGGCATGAGAATGTTAAATAAAATCCATTAAAAAGTAAATACTATGATCATGTTACCAAGGCTAGAGCTACTAATTATGTAATTAAATATTAATTCCCAAGCAAGTACTACCTACTTAAAGGACAGGACATTGCAAGAACCACTTACAGAATTAGTCATAGCATCACCCACACAGAATATACTAAATTTCTATCCAAAAGAAACATGCTTGAGCTTAATTAATTACTAGTGAAATGCAGAAACACAGTTATACACATTTCTTCAACATATCCGTATTCCTATAGCAAGACAACCATCATATTCAACATGCTTGAATATAGGTGTTGAATCAATTACTGAATCATCTAGGGCAGACCCTGGATTGAATATTTATCAATAATTTGATACTCCTGTTATGTACTAAAGATACACACCAGTATACAGATCCTTCAACATTATGTGACAGGTTCTAACGCATGGTAGTTAGGAGAGAAATCTTGAATTAGCACCTCTGAGGAAGAGAATTCTTTATAGAAGGAGAACAATATATGACGGATGGATTATTATCTACAATGTAACAACATTTAAGGGTTTCTTCAAATTTGACAGTAGTAAAATAAAATTTTCTCACATTAAGCAAGACTTTTCATGTGAAATTTGAATTATATTGCCCACTGTTTCAACCCATTCAGACTATGTTGACTCCTTCATGTGAGGAAACTAGCTCCTTATAATCAAGGTAGTTAAAATCAGGATTCTAAAGTTGAATTGTAAAGGTCCCAAAAATCGTAAATCGTAAAATCGTAAATCGTATCGTAAGATTTTAAAAATTCCTATATATATATAAATAATCATATATATATATTCCTATATATGCATAAAAGTTCCTATAAATACAAGTAAACTCATAATTTATATTGTCAATAAACATTCATTAAACATAAAAACATCAATAAAATACAAACATCCATAAAACATAAATAACTCAAATTCTTAATATTCAAAAGGTGTAGAGGGCAAATGAAAAGCAAAGCTGTTGCCACATGGAACAAAGACAATAAAACAAAAATAAATTAATAATGGCAGCAATGGATTGAATGTAGGCAAGGAGATGAACAGGGTTAGGAACAGAGCTAGAAAAAGTGAGAGTGAGACTTTAAATACCTAACAGCTTGATGATGGAGGATGTGAGAAACAGAGGATGGTGGTGGAATGAACATGCAGAAGCAGAACAGCAACCAAACAAAGGGAGAAGAGAGGGAAGAGAACAGAAGTTAAGTACCTAAGAGGATGATGGTGAAAAACGTGAGAAACAGGGCTGGAAAACACGTTGCAGAGCTGGAAAACTGTGACGGTGGAGTTGGTTGTTCGACCGGCGACGGTGAAGGTGGTGTTCGGCGACGGTGGGGGGAGCTCCAAGCGCACAATGAAGGAATGATATGTTTTTCCTCTGCTGCGCGTGTGCTGATGGGGAAGAAAGGGTCTGACCCGGGTGCCTGAACCAGGTAGGTTTTCAAAATTGGGCCCCAAAAAATAAATCGTATAAAATCCCAAAAAAACGGGGTTTTAACGATTTTTCTCCTAAAAATCACAACTCTACTGCGATTTTAGAAAGAAAACGATTTTTTCCCGATTTGAATCACAGACCCCCTAAAAAATCGTAAAATCAGGATTTTTCCAATTTAAATTGAGATTTTAACTACCATGATTATAATGATAATAGTTAATGAATGGCATCTAGTATACTTGCTCTAAAATGGCAAAGGCAGTCAGAATCAGTATAGCTATACACAAGCATGGTGTTGCTTAGAATAAGTAATGAGTACTGATAACTAAAATTACATTATTACTTAACACAATATACATGATGACAACGTTAAAAAAACATAATGGGAGCACAAAGAGCACAAGTCCAGAGGAGAACATACCCTTCATCGTCAAGTTTACCACAAAGAGATTCAAATCGTGGATCACGTACAACCTGAACAATGTTGAAGTTATACATAACTCAGCAAAATTACCAGGATATATAAAATGCAAGATAATATCCATGTTCAAATTTAACATAATTTCCAAATCATATAGCACACGTGCTAAAATTTTAAAACTTCTAATTACTATTTGCATAGCAGAAGGCATCCTAAATCTACACATTAGACAATAAATCTGAAGTCCTAACAAAGTGCAAGGGAAGGGTGTGTTTGTTTACATGTACAGAAAACAATAGCAAGCAACAGGCTGCAACAAATCTTCCTACTCTACATGAGATTGCAAATGGTTTTGCAGGCAGTAGGTCTAAACTATTACAATGCTATGCAAGCTAGTGTCCCTAATTCAACATTAAAATGTTAAACTAGTCTAAGTTTCAATGGATAATGAGAAATGTGATAAGATAAACTTAGAGAAAAAAAAAGGAACATTACACTAAGTAACAAATAAGCACACCTTCTTAGGTGCTTGAATGACCTCTCTAAAGGAAGAAACAGGCTTCTTGCTACTAGCCTCCATTGGCCTAAGAAAGCATTAGCAATTAACTTATTTGCATGAGATTTACTTAACACAAGAATTAGAACACAGGAGGCAAAAAAGATTAAAAGATCAAAAACACTGTTAAACCATTAAGTGTCTGTTTTGGTAACGTAGTTACAGAAACTGAATTTGACCACAGCATCATCCAATAGTCAGTATAGATCTGTAGCGACATTCAAAACACCTTCAAACACGGTTTGACCAAGGGATCAAAAAGTTGCTTCCAATCATCCACTGTCAGGTAACCCCAATTGAGAACCAAACACACACTAACTTAGTTACAAAGACAATACCTATTCTTGTTGGCCCTTTTTAATTTTTTGTCATCTATGGGTTTCTTGTAAAAAAACATGTGCCCCGTTTGAGCGTGCTTTCTGCAACTCCTCGAACTTTACATCAGCTAGCTCCTTTTCTATCTCGTCATCCTCCTCCTCCTATAATCATCAAAATCAACATCACACTTCACACACATTATGAATGTTGTCTAGAAAGAAAGAAAAAACCCAAAAATAATATATGATAAAAAACTGTAACTTTATGATTTTGTTTTCGGAAAGTTACTTACATCTTCTGAGGAACTAGAAGAAGATGACTCATCTATCTCACTCTCATTATATTGGGTTTCCATGGAATCTTCCATTCTGCTTCTATGCTTCTTCATTTCACAAAATTAATTAAACTCAATTATGCCACCTCAAAATATTTATTAATTTCACTTAAAAAATTGAAATTGAGAAAACAAAACTTAATAATCCATATAGAAAAGTGGGAAATAGATGAAGTACCTGAGTCATTTGTGTTTCAGAGGCAATGTTGCACGACACAAACAATCCTGATTTTGCGAGTAATCAAGAGGAAATATTGCAAGTATTAGTGATGTGCCTTGTTATTTGATGGAGAATAGAAAAAATTGAATAAACCCTAACCCTTCCTCGTTGTTAGCCTTCTAGTTGTAAGGTCCGTATGGTTGCACGGTTAGTGAAAAGCTATTCAACAATATTTTAATCTTTAATAATAAAATGCTATTCATAAATATTTTAATCTTTAACAGTGTTATTAAACAGCCGTCACGGGTTATCACCAGGAGCTAAAAAAACTTTATAAATGTTATAGTAGACGCTATAACGGGATATCACACAGACACATATATATATATATATATATATACACACAAATTAACATAAATGAATAATTAAATTACATAATGTCATAAATAACTTAAAAAAAGCATACTGTATTAGCAAAACGTCATCCAAAAGTATTAAAATCAGTCACCAACAACAAAGTAAGGCATGAATGCATGATGATGGACTAACAACACTGAATTTTTATATAAAAGATCAGAGAAACAGTAACAGTATAAAATCAGATATATGAATATAAAAAACAGAGAAAACATAAAATAAGAGAATATGAGAAAGGAAAGTATATCAACAACAAAAATTATCAGTTGAATATTCTATGAAAGAAATAACATTAATTTGTCAACTAACAATTAGACCTCTAGATTTCCCTTATTACCATTGAACTTACCATTATTAATTTTGTTTTCAACCGTTCAGGACATCTTATGACTTGTCCTCATCTCTGTTGTACATTCACCTACCCTCTTTTTGATTAACGTATTACAAAATCGCTAAAAGAGTGATTTCTTGCATCCTTCGTAATTGGACCCAAAAAGTATTATCTATTAGCAAATAACACACTCTCACACACACATACATCAAATCGAAGGAGAAAAAAAATGCAGTAACAGGCAATAATTTTGGAACTTGAATAATACTAGAAAATCTTATAGAACGATATGAAGAAAAACAGTTTTTTCCCAGTAAAAAAGTTAAGATTAAACCTGCCAATTAATCCTGAGTCAAAGATTTTAAAATCCGAATTAAATGTCTTGCCGGCTAGAAGAGCCTAGGCAGCTGTCTACCTCGGTAGAGCATCGGCCTTACCGTCTGCGAGGAGAACGTGTTGTGTAGCAGGGTAGAGGAGAAAGGGTTTTTTGACCAGATAGGGGTGGTTTTAAAAAAAAATTATAGGAATGGTGTACATTTTAAAAATTTTCGTGGTCTAAGGTGGAAGCAGTCTAATCATATATTACAAACCGCATGGTTAGAATACGTTTTCTATTACTCGTTTGCCAAGGGGATGAGTTTTTGCATGGTTGACACTTGGCATTCATGCATTGAAACCGTCCCCTGAAGAGGCGGTTTCAGTCTGCTTTTCTAAGCCATTTTCAGGCGATGTGATGTGACCCTGGTAGGCTGGAAACCACCTGGTTAAAGGGCGGTTTTAGTGTCCTTTTCCGAGCCCTTTTTCAGGCGATGTGATGTGACCCTGGAAGGAAGGAAACCGCCTGGTTGAAGGGCGGTTTCAGTGTCCTTTTCAGCCTGATTTGACATGTGCATGGCCTCTCTGAAACCGCCTGGTGGACTGACGGTTTCAGGGACACCAAGGCCTCCTTTTGCCCTATTTAAACGTGAAGACCTGATGGTGGAAGTGTGCATTTCTCCATTTCCAGCTTCTGCTTCCATTTCCTTAGTGCGTTTGTGGTCCATTTGCAGTATCTTATTGCATTTTATTTGTGCATTTGTGGTCCATCTCCAGTTTGTTCTTTGGTCCATTTCCAGAAAGTTGTTCCTTTGGGTTTATTTAACAAGGTTAGTTGTATTTTTAATGTTCAAGTTTAATTATGTGCATGTTTAATGTTAAGTAGTTAGTATTATATTAGTGTTTATTTATGTGAGGGACAATATTGTATTTAGTAAACTCTGTTAAGTATGTTTAGTAAACTATGTATATAAACTCTTGTTAAACATATATTCTGTTTTATTTTGTTTGTTGTTTATATATTTATTATTTATATATATTGTTTGTAGAATTTAAGATCTTATTAAATATATATTCTGTATAATTTTGTTTGTTGTTTATATATTTATAGAATATATATATATATTTTGTTAAGTATTATTTATTGTTTAGGGTTTATAGAATGTTTTTTACTGTTGAAAGTTATTATGTATATAAAATTGATAATATATATTGTGCTAGAAGTTATATTTTGTGTTTGTAGAATAGTATATGTGTGCTGTGAAATTTTGTGTTGTAGAATATATATTTGTTTGTAGAACATATATTCTATGAAATTTTTGTTATCCCTAATATTTTGTGTTTGTAGAATATATATGTGTTCTATGTAAAAGAAATCTAACAATTTTGTCCGATTAAATCAACTAGTGGTTGTAGGAATGGCATCTCCGATAATAGTGATTCTATACACAAATGGGCAAAAATATGAAGGCATCAAAGGGTACACATTTGAGGGTGATAGAACGTTGATGCAGGTTAAGCGTGGTATTACCATGGAGGTTAACTCTCTAACATTAAACATATAAAAATTAAATGTTACAATACAATATAACTAACTTTTTAAAATAACTCAAAAGGGACCACAATAAAAACATACCTTTTTAAATAAGCCAAAAGGGATCAACTTGTGCACTTAATTCACTGCAACTTCAGCTTTCCAAATGCCTAACAAAGGAAAGAAGGAGAAAATGGAGAAACAACAAAGAATTTGCAAAGGGACCACAATTACACACGGTGGGAATGGTGGAGCCTCACGTTTTAAAGCTAAAATTTTGCCTTGTTCGGTGCCTAAACCGTCGGTCCAAAGGGCGGTTTCAGAGAGCAGGTGGCTCAGTCTGAAAAGCTGCAGAACCCGTCGGTCCACCAGGCGGTTTTAGGGTGCAGTCGCGTCAGTCTGAAAACCTGGACATACCTTCGGTCCACCGGGCGTTTTTGTGTCCTGTCGCGTCATGCAGGAACGGGTCACATTAAAGCACCTAAAACCGTCTCTTTAGGAGACAGTTTCTATGCATGCTTGCCATTTGTCATCCATGCAAGAACTCGCCTTCTCATGCAACGACTCCCAGAAAACGTTTTCTAGTCAGGCGGTTTACAAACATGATTTGACAACTTATACACCAGACCATTAATTTTACGAACATCTACCCCATTCTTATAAATTTTTTTAAAAGGGACCCTAATCCTGTTAAAAAGCCGAGGAGAAAGTGTGCCCCAACCCAATGTTATTTGGTTTTCTCCTCTTATGGTCCTCCAATTGACAGAGGTAAATGCGCACAACAAGGCTTAGGTTTTCTGATTTTGAGTAAGCGTTAAGGGGAAAAGAAAATTTTAAGGTAAGCATCATATCGTGTCAGAGACTTTTTTTCCCCTAATTAAATCCTAGTATTTTACAATTTGAGGTTCTTCTAAATTTATTTTATCTTTGGAAGAGGCTGAAAGATGACTTTACTTTACGTTTGATATGAGATATATTTTTATTTATTTTAAAGTAAATTTGATGGAAGTAAAATATTCTTATATTTGATAAAAAAAATGATAAAATTATTCTTAGAAATAAACTATTTTTTAGAATGTTTTTAAAAATATTTTTTAACTTTTGTAATATTTATTATTGGGAGTAAAATTTTATAATCACAACTTCATATTTTAAGTAAGGGTAATTTTTAAAATTTACTTTATATTATTAGGAATGTTTTACTTGAACCAAATATAAGAATAAAAACTTGACTTTCATTTTAGAATATCATTAAAATTTATCTATTCTTATGTTTAGATAATTTTAATAAAAAGAATTTTATTTTTAGATCTTTAAATAATGAATTCAAGGAATTAATAAATGTTTTAAAAACTGAAACAGTGAGTGAACCAATTAAGCTACTGGTTCACGGTTAGGTGATCAAATCATGGTTGAGCTGTAATCAAACCAGTATTAATAAAAAATATTTTTAATAAAAAATATATTAGATTTAAAATGACACTAATAAAATAATATGAAATAATGTTAATAAAAAATATAATATAATTGTTTGACAATACTAAAAACTAAAATTAATATATAAGTACTTTTTAGTAGAATTTTTTAGTCTTTTAATATAAGTAAAATTATAATTTCCCAATGTTATTAAATGTTTGTTTACCAAATATGTCTTCCTTGTATATATTTTTAATATAATCAAATATATGAGAACATCAATGCAAATAACTATTTCAAAATACTATTCAAAATGTAAATATGTGTGAAATTAAGTACTTTTATTTTTAATTAGAGCAGGGGGTAGTACTATTTATAGGTTTTTAACTTTTAAAACTACACATAAAAGCCTAAAATATAATGTAAACACAGTAAAAAGGCTTAAAATACTACTCAAATATAACAAAAAGCCCAAAAACATAATTTTTTAATCAGCCACTCAAAATTAGCGATTCACCGATTTAATGGTTTAATATCAATTCGATCATATACTAGTTGATTAATTTTGAACAAACTGAATTAATTATCAATATATTAATTTTTTTGGTTAAACTAACTCATCTTATTTTTAAAACATCAGAATTATGCAAAAGGATTCTTTGTTTTTAAGGTTGTTTTGTAGAGCACGGAGATGAGTTTTGTTTAGCACCCAAAGCAAGGTGATAAGTCTTTATTTACATTGTTTTAGGACCATTTTATGCTTGGTTTTTGGTTTGTTTAGACTTAGTTTCCCCTAATTCCTTAGGTTTTCAATTCCTTTCCGTATATGCTACTTAGGTATTTCTATTTTGTAGGATATTTAGGTTGATTTGCATACAAAATGGAGGCACTCAAGAAGCATTTAGAATAAATGGAAGGAATTCAAGCCAAGAATGCATCGTCGTGACTCATTTTCACCTTGGGAGATCTTGCAAGCGAAAGAGGAAGCGCTCCTAGAACATCACATATTGAAAAAGGTAAAATAGAGGCACTTTTGAGGTTCCACAAGCCGTGGGAAATTCCCACAGGCCATGGACCTCTCTGTTTTGGAAGAGATAAAAGTCCAACTCAATCCACAGGCCGTGGATCCCTCTAACTTGCATTCCATGGCCGTGGTTTCATTCCCATGGGTTGTGGATTTCCTTCTATACATGGCACGCTTTGAATTTTTGACCCCTTTGAATTAGGTCTCGATCCACAAGCCGTGGATCGAGTGCGGAAGCCTAAAAATACCTAATTTTAGGCCCATATGAAAGGGGGAAACAAGAGGGTTTGGAGAGTTCTAAACAGAAACGGTTGGAGAGACCTTTTTGGCATGGATTTGAGAAGACTTTTAGGAGATTTTTGAAGGGAATTTGAAGAAAACATCGAGGATCAATAAGATTTTAGAGTTTGGGGCACAAAATTTAGAGGATCTAGTCAGAGCTTCTTTTCTAATTTTCTGAACCCTTGCTTTGTATTTTGGGGTGTTAGAGTCAAGAAGACTTAAAATTATCTTAAGATTTGTTGATAACTAACATCGCGTATTCTAATTTAAATCAAGTCATATCGTATTTGATATATGCATTTAAGCGTTTAAGGAAACATAAGGCTTTTACTATAAAAGAAAGGGGGAGTCTATGTGTCAAAAGTCTGGAAGGACTTTCATAAAGTTTAGTCACAACATAAATACTACGATCAAAGACAAGAGAAGTCTTGAAGTCTAGAAATTCGCCTCAAGGAGAAAGATCTTTGCATTTGAATATTTTACCATACCTAGACCAGAAAAGTCTTATATCTCATACCTTAGAGTCTGTGAAAATATCAGATCTTGTTCTCACATATGCTTCAAGCTCTCAGACCTTGCCAGGGCATCTAAATATTTGTTCCTTAAATTGTCTCATCATTAACACCTTATGGATCACCAAACCTAGAATCCTCTAAAAGGTAGTTCTTATATGAGTCTGGTCCAAAGAACTTCAATGGTTAGAAAATATCTTAATCAGTGCTTTAAAGTAAAGATTCATAAGAAGAAGAATGACCAAGCAAGGCAGATTCTAATCTATCCTAATAGCGTCAAGTCTTTCATCTGTGCCTTATGGATTCAGAGATTCTTTGAGTAGAAGCTTCCTCCTTTGTGAAACTTACACTACCTCTACCCTGCCTATGTTTACACATATCTTAAAGCTCTTTATCCTACAATTACATGCTCAGAACGTCTCTCTCTGACAACAGAAGTCTTTTGTCCATTGTGCAACATCTTTCTCAACGGGTATATCATCTCTCAACGGATTTATAATAGTTATCCTCTCCTCGAGCTCTTTGGAAAAATCCTATATAAATAGAACCAATTTCTTCAAAAGAAAATAGAGTAAGAGTGCAGGAGTAGACTCAAAGCAAGAATAGAAATACATATAACATAAAATGGAAAATAAAGAAAGAGAGAGCTTGTTAAAGAAAAAGGAGATGGGCAAAACACACTATGAAAAGTATGAATGAAGAAGAGTAAGTATGAACGTGCATAGACATTCATATACAAAAGCTTGAGAAAAAGAATGAAATGGTAAGAGATTAGACCAAGAAGAATTGCCATGAAGGCAAAGAAAGCTCGCTATGTGTAACCCTTTCCTTCCCAGAAGCCATAAAAACGAGAGATATGTCATCAGCTCATATCTCTCTACTCTTCTACAAGCATATCGTCTCTGGTCATGCTTTCAGACTCAATACCTTTTGTTCTTATCTTTCATATTACACAGGTATTGAGTCTACTATAAAAATAAGTCATTTTCTCTCTTTACAAACCCATTTATATGGTTTATCACTTAGCTCAACTAAGTTAGAAGGCTTATATTGTAATAATTTTTCCAATCCTCTAGTAGTATAGGTCTGGTATATTGCCAGACTCTGTTAGTATGGGAAACATTATTGGCCTGCAGAGGCTTTTGAAAGAATACTCAGGGTTAAGCTAGGAGTGGCTTGTGAAAGAATACTTGGGTATGCCCTAGGAATGGGTGCTTGCAAAAGAATACTCATAGGAATCCAAAGGGGTCTGGTATCTTAGCACGGTTTGTGCTTAAGCCAGGAATGGCTGGATTCAATAATACTCAACATCTTATGTAAATGGTTGTTACATAATGGAAATCCTTCAAATTTAAAGGTACTGAGTGTAACTTTTGAGTTAGGAGTGAACCAGTATAAATTGCTTGTGTGATGTCTCTTTCTCTCTAACTCTTTATTTATCAAAAGTCTGGTGCATTCTCAATAATATATGTGACAGTAAAAGTCTGGTAAATTATTCTCATTCAATCTAAGAATCATGATCTCCGTCTCGTAAAAGTCTGGTCCGCTGTGTAAAACGTATTTACTTTTAAATATCACTTTTTGGTTTGAAAAACTGAACAGACTTATTCAATTCCCCCTTTTAAGTTTGCTCTCTGAACCATCATGGGGAATTCTTGAAATGTTGGGATTTAAATTTATGTTTTATGGTATTGAAACCTCCTTCATAAGGAGCTAAATTCCATTCTTGGGATTAGGGGTAGTATGTTTTTGTATCAAACTTTAATGAATTGAATTTCTTAGTTATGGATGTTCTTGTTTCTATTCAATTTCATGAGTACCTAATGCTTCTAATGACTTAGAGAGAAGCATAGATGAATGTAAATAATATGGGTAATCGAGAGATTGGCATATCGTTTGAAATACATGAAATTGAACCTAAGGTTTTGGGTTACGAAAGTAGACAAAATCATTTAAGGGCTAATTGGGTTTTCATAAAGCTTAATGGATTCAATTTACAAATCGAACGTGATTTTTTGGAAATTGAGTATGTTAGTTAGAATTCGAGAGGAGACTACTAATAATTTAGGAAAACCCACCTTAGAAACAAAACTTTATAATTGGGAAAATATCTCATTAAAATTGGTACATAGCATACGAACCCACTAATTCCTAAGGGCTCCTTTTTAATTTGATTTTCTAGAAAGCGATTGATCTTTGTTCAAGAGGGTTTGATTTCTCTTTTAACTTTTTGTTTGGTTTTTAATTTAATATTACGTTTTCTTTAATTGAATTGAGTATTGCTTGGATAATTAAATCACTGTAAACTGATACTTGGGCACAATCTCTGTGGTACGACAATCTTTTACATTGCACGACACCCCATGCACTTACGTATGGCTATTAAGTTTTTAGTGTCATTGCCAGGGATTGTGTTCCCCAAATATTGGCTAACTGTGATCTGATTAGATTAGGCGTTTTTATTTTTATTTTTATTTATTCCTTTTATTTTATTTTATTTATTTTTTTGCTGCAAATTACGCTTGTTCTTTTATTTATTGTTGTTTTGGCAGGTTCCTTTATGCAAATGAGCACAAATCTTGGGACAACCTTTAACCCCAAGATAGAACGCTTGATTCAGAAAATTAGGAAATAAAAGAAACTACAAGAAGCTGCTAGAACAAGTCAGGAACACATGGAGAATCATCAAGACAATAGATCCTTCAGGGACTTTGCGGCACTAAATGCAATGGGAAGAAGACCTAGCATCACACAGCCTACCATTGAAGCGAATAATTTTGAGTTGAAGCCATCTTTTCTCTTGATGGTTCAACAAAATCAGTTTAGTGGATTGCCTTTTGAAGATCCTAATTTACATCTTCAAATATTTCTGGAGTACTGTGACACAAGTGATGCAATCCGTTTAAGACTTTTCCCTTTTTCTTTGAGGGATAAGGCTAGAGCATGGTTGTACTCACTTCCTAAAGGGTCAATCACAACTTGGAAGCAATTGTCTCATGCTTTTCTTAATAAATATTACCCACGAAGCAAAACTGGTCAATTGATAAAACAGATCATCACCTTCACTCAGAGAGATGATAAAACCTTGTATGAGGCTTAGGAAAGATATAAGGAATTGCTTAGGGAATGCCCACACCATGGGATTGAACGGTGGCTGATTGTCCATATCTTCTATAATGGTTTAACCCCGAATCAAAAGGTAACTTTAGATGTCACAGCTAGGGGAGCCTTCATGAGTAAAAACATGGAGGAAGGTTATAACCTTATAGAGGAAGTGGCACAGAATACATACCAATGGTCATCAGAAAGGAATTTATCAGCAAATTCTCCAAGTAAGTACCCTATTGATGTTATTTCTTTACTTGCAGCTAAAGTAGAAGCACTATCTATTAAATTTGACAAATTAGGTGCATGTGCTACTAATGCTGTTTATGAGTTGTGTGGTGTTTCAGGTCATGCAGTTGTAGGATGCCAGCTTGGAGTCTCTCAAGGACTAGAGCCATAAATACACTAGGTGGATGCAATCGGTAATTATGGTGAACATTTTGGAAATAATTACCGAGGGCCACCTGAATTTCAAAATAAACCTCTCTTTTTTCAAGGCAATCAAAATAATTTTAGGCCACCACAAGGATCTTATGCACCTCAGAAATCCAAATTAGAGTCCTTGATGGAGACTTTTGTTACTACTCAGATTAAGCAGAATAAGGACTTCTCAGAGGCAATCAAAAATTTGGCTTCCAAGGTGGATTCGCTAGCAATCCACAATAAAATTTTAGAGACTCAGATAGCCCAGCAAGCCTTTAATTCTTCAAACCACACCATGGCTGTTACGCTTAGAAGTGGGAAGCAACTTGAGACTCCACGGGTTATGAAGGAAGTAGAAACTAAGAAAGACCAAGAAAAAATTGAGAGTCCCTCAATTCTAACTACTAGAGAAAGGGAAAAAGAAGGAAAATTCTAATGGAGTGAAGCCATATCAGCCTCCTATACCATATCCTCAACACTTAGCCAAGGCTAAGTTGGACAAGTAGTTTGGTAAGTTTTTAGAGGTTTTGAAAAAACTCTATTTTAACATTCCTTTTACTAAAGCTTTGCAGCAAATGTCTACATATGCGAAGTTTTTGAAGGATATCTTATCCAATAAGAGAAAATTGGAAAAGGATGGTACTGTGGCACTTACTAAAGAGTATAGTGCATTGATTCAAAAGAAGCTACCACCTAAGCTTCATGATCCAGGTAGTTTTTCTATCCCTTGCATGATTGGTGATATGATGATAGATAGAGCTTTGTGTGATTTAGGAGCTAGTGTTAGTTTGATGCCTCTATCTATATCTAAAAAACTTGGATTGGGTGAATTGAAACCTACTAAGATGTCTTTACAATCAACTGATAGATCTGTAAAATACTCTGTGGATATTCTTGAGGATGTTCCTATTAAAGTAGGTAAATTTTTCATTCCTGCTGATTTTGTTGTGCTTGAAATGGATGAAGATTCTATGATTCCTATCATATTAGGCATACCATTTTTAACAACTGCAGGTGTAGTTATTGATGTCAAGAATGGTAAGTTGTCTCTTACTGTGGGAGACCAAAAGGTAGAATTTAATTTGAAAGATGCCATGAGTAAGCCTTTGCATGATGATGTTTGCTATAGTGTTGAATTTGTTGTCCAAATGGGCAAGGAAGAATCCTTTCCTAATGATCCACTTAAATTTATTTTGCTCACTAACTGTATAGGAATATCACAAGAGGCATTAATGGAGCATGATATTGATGTCATGTGCAAGAAAGAGGTGAACCCAAATCTTAAATTGAAACCTTTACCACTAACTTTGAGGTATGAATTTCTTAGTCCTAACTCTATATATCCTGTGATTGTGTGTCTAAATTTAAATCCTATTGAAACTGAAAAACTCTTGAAGCAGCTTAGGTTATATAGAAAAGTAATAGGATATACAATGGATGATATCAAGGGAATTAGCCCTTCATTTTGCATGCATAGGATTATTGTGGATGAGGAAAGTAAGCCTTCTATGGAACCACAAAGGAGGTTTAACCCAAAAATGCAAGATATGGTAAAGAAGGAAATTCTTAAGTTCTTAGATGCTGGTGTGATGGGTAAGTCCTGTTCATGTAGTACCTAAGAAAGAGGGGATGGCTATGATTGAAAATGATAAAAAAAAGAGTTGATTTCTACAAGGATAGTTTTTTGTTGGCATATGTGCATAGATTATAGAAAGTTAAATAGCGTCACTAAGAAATATCATTTTCTATTCCCTTTCATTAATCAAATGCTTGAGAGGCTTGCTAAGCACTCTCACTTTTGTTATCTAGATGGGTACTCTGGTTTTCATCAAATTCCTATTCATCTCTCTGACCAAGAAAATGTTAGGGAATCCCTAGTGTATAAGAAGCGGAAATATAAGGATTCCTATTGGACTTGTAAAACATCGTGTTTTAAAGCATAAGACAAACATCAAATATTTTATTTAAGCATTTTAGGATTACCTCTTGAAGAAAATCGAAGCAGTCATAGCCTCGTCCTTTAGGAGTCCACACGAGTACTCCTACCAGAAATGCTACACCTTCCAAATGCTAGTTTGGTGGCGTGTAGCTTTTGTAACTTTTGCATTTTTGTGTCTTTTTTTGGTGAGCCGCCTATGAGCATCTTTTGCTCTATTTATAGGCTTAGGTTTGACCTAATTTTCTCTCTCTAAAGAGTGGGCTCTTTACTCATTCTAAATGAGTTAGGCCTAATAGCTTTATTTTAGTCCAACTAAAATAAAAGCTATTTTCTGATGGGCTTACCCTATGTGTGTGACCCTATAGGTAAAATACTCGATCATATTAATAATAAACTAATTTGTTATTAATATAAAATAAGAGCGACATCTAGCAATGCATCATTATGTTCGAATTATTATCAACATAACCTATAAGTGATAATTATTTTATATGTTACGTTCTCATGGTGGGTTTGTCTAGTACATCATTACTCTTAATGTGTACCCGTGTAAAGACTTGATATCATCTATATCCATGATCTGTGAGATCAGATCATCAGTACACTCACACATTAGTCTTAATGTATTTACATGTCCCGACGTAAATACTTGAATAGAGACATTTTAGGAATAACTCTCATATAACCTATTACTCCAAGGATAAATAAAGGCTATTAAACTATTTTACAAAAAATACCTTATTCAAAATGATGCGTCCTATATAGGCTCTTAGTGCATATTTCAACCAGAAAAGACCATTTTCACTTGTTCTTATGGTACATTTGCATATAGGCGTATGTCATTTGGCCTTTGTAATGCACCTGCGACTTTCAAAGGTGTATGCAAGCCATATTTTTTGATTTGATTGAAAATGTGATGGAGGTATTTATGGATGATTTCTCAGTTTACGGTTTTACTTTCTATAACTGCTTAACAAATTTGTGTAAAGTTTTACAACGTTGTGAAGAGACCAACTTGGTCCTAAATTGGGAAAAATGCCATTTCATGGTGAAGGAAAGTATTGTGTTTGGACACCTAGTGTTTGAAAGGGGTATTGAGGTGGACAAGGTAAAAATTAAGGTTATTGAAAGGTTGCCACCTCCTAAAAATGTGAAGGACGTAAGAAGCTTTCTCAGGCAATGCCAGTTTTTACCGGAGGTTTATTAAAGATTTTTCCAAAATTACCAAGCCCCTTATAAACCTTTTAGGTAAGGATGTGCCATTTTTTTTGACTCACTTTGTTTAAGCCTCTAATTGGCAACTCATAACAGGAGCCAACCTTTTTGATGGCCCGATTCTCACAAACTTTCCAATATCAAAGAGCTCTACCTCATATACCTCACTCAATACTAAGGTTTATACCTAAACGATGGAAAATAGGTGTTAGAAGACAACTAATGGTGGAAAGTACCTTAGTCTTTTCTATTTTTTTGGCTAGTAAATACCCAAAATCAATAACTTTCTTCTTTAAGATATAATGAAGAACATACAACTCAGAATGGCCCACTACACCACAATTGCCAACCCTACTGAAAGTAGTGTGTGCCATTAGTCTAAGCATATATTTAAAAATAAGGTTAAAGATCAAGGATGCTTTTGTAGTAGAAGGATCATAAGAGTCCTTCCAGGTCAGCCCTCTTAATAGGAATGTTCCCTTAAAGCTTCTAGGAATAACAGTGTCTCCTTCAATAGGGAAACAAAAAATCTCATGGAATTATGATTAAGACATCATATGATCCTTATTGTTTAGACTAAACCTAATGTTTCATTTTTTATTCATATGTAAATCTAATCTAATATTAGAAGAGCTAAGAAATTAAAGGGTATACCTCTAATAGGTGTCTTCTCTTAAAGTTGTAAATTTAGTCCACCTTACCTTCCTAAGCAACTAGTTAACATCATCTAAGAGCCTAAGAGTTTCTAAACATTTAGGATCAAAGTATCTAGTAGGCTCTATTTTCCTATGAGCAAGCATTTGATAACACAATTTATGAGCTTCATCAGAAAAGATAATACCATAAGGGTTACCTCTTACCATGACGTTGCCCTCTTAGTAGATGAAGAAGCTTTAGTGACCTTTTACTTTTCCATGAAGCCATTAAACAGTAAATAAATGATTGAAGTTTGAAAAAAATGGTTTGGGGTTTTGGGTTTAAATTTGAGGTTTTAAGGTTTGGTAATGAAGAAATAAGGTTATTATGGTTTTAAAGATTTAGGAGTTTAAAAAGGTTTAGAGGGATGAAGAGTTAGGGAAAATGAAAAGGGGTAAGTGAGAATATGATAAGTCTTTAAAAGACTTAATAAATTCATCTTTAATTTAACTTAATCCATTAAATATTGTTAACTTTGGCATTGTTATGTAATGAATTGACATTCTTTCTTATTTTAATTATTTAATTCGAATGTGTTTAATTATGCAAGAAAATAGATAAAAAGATAAGCACTTAAGGAAGGAAATATGTTTATTGAGAGATCCAGTAACCCAGTGTACATACGCTGAAAAGCCAGCGTACATACGCTAGGCATTTATATGTTGTATTTTGCAGGATCTAGGTGCAGGAAATCCAACGTATATACGCTAGAATCCAGCGTACATACGCGCAGGAGAAAGAAGACCAAAGTGCCAGTCCAGTGAGCCAACGTACATACGCTGGAATCCCAACGTACGTACGCGCACAAACAGAACCAAAAAAATGAGGAATCAGCAAGTCAGTAGCTCAGCGTACATATGCTGGCCTCCCAACGTACATACGCGTAGATCCAGTAAGGTGTGAAGTCATCACGCTCAAGCGAATAAAGGTCACGCTTAAGCGTGAAGTTACCCTTCATGCATCAAGTTAATGTACCACGCTCAAGCGCATATAGATCACGCTTAAGCGTGAAGTCTGTTTGCCCAGTATATTATACTCCTTCAACATGAATTACTGTAGTAGTTACCATTAATTATTTTATTTGTTGCTGATTATATTTGTATACTAGTAATTTAATTATTGTATTATAATTAGTCATTCCCTTATAATCAATTAATTAGTTTCATTAGCTTAATTGTTAGGAAGTTTCCTTTGTAATTAATTAGAGTTAGTTTAGTTAGTTTTTGCCTTAGCTATATATAGTTGTAAATACTCTGTAACACACACAGAAGCAATAACACTAATTCATTTTTTGATTTTTAATCTCTCTCTAAACATTTTCCCTCTCTAAACTCTCTCTTCCATGGCTCTCCACGTTCCTTCTTCTGATTGCACTTCCATGGGTTGCTAAACCCCTAGGGTTGGGATTGCTAAAGCTTCCAATGGATTCTTGAATGTGCATTGAGGAAATCATCTTCTGAAGCATGAGGAGAACAAGCTGAGAAGTGGATCTACACTGCTAGATTGACAAATCCAGACCTAATTGAAGAATCTCACCAATGAGGAATCATGGCTGAGGCTTAGGTAACTTCTGGCTTCCTAACTAATTCAGGCCTAGTAATTAGGTGAATAGTTAGGGTTCAATCCCCAATTTTGCATTAGATTTCTCTCTCACTGAACACCTAAAGGATTAGGGTTTAATGCTTAGGAATTAGTGTTAATCACCTAAGGAATTAAGGATTAACCATCTGTGAATTGTCCTCTTGTGTCTAAAGCTCGATTGAACCTCAATTGTATGTTTCTTGATGAAATTGTGAGCTGAAGTAATCCTAACCTATCTTTCATTAAAATACATTTCACTTTTCATATTGTTTCTGAAATTACAAAAACATAGAAAGTGCAGAAAAGCATAAACAGAATAAAGTCTATCTTCTTGTGTTTTGGTTCAGCTTGTACTAGTCCTAGGTTATGGTAATTACCTCAATTCCTATGGGACGATCAAATATATTACAAATTTAACGATTGGTGTGCTTGCCAAAAGAATATAATCCTCTGAATTTATGCATCAAGTTAATGGCGTCTTTGCCGGGTATTGTTGAGTAATATCAATAATCCTTGGACCGGTACTAGATTGAACCATTTTTTTTAGTTT
Organism: Clitoria ternatea; assembly: GCA_037962975.1. NCBI lineage: Eukaryota > Viridiplantae > Streptophyta > Magnoliopsida > Fabales > Fabaceae > Clitoria > Clitoria ternatea. The sequence continues at coordinate 170,953,582 of CM075671.1, forward strand.
TTGTACATGTTGTTAGTTGTCAGTAAATTTTGTTGTAGGAGTAGGATTTGTTAAGTCTTGCTTGAATTGCTGTCCATAGTTACTACTATTTTGATTTTAGTTGTTTAGTTGTTAGCACTAACCCTTACAGTAGCTTTGTTTATGGTTAGTTGTTGCATTTATGGTTTTTGTAGTTGCTTTGGAAAGTGAAAAGTTGCAAGTGATGGATCTTGATGACACCTTAGCAGAGTTTCTTCAATATTCACAAACATTATGCATGAACCATGTAGAGGAGGTATAACCAATTAAGGAGGAGCCATCAAAATTAGAAAGAATTCTGATTCAATTCATGGAAGTCAGTCAAACCAGCCTAACAAATTATGATAATTCAATCATGAACATTCAAAAGCAAGTGGATTTTATTGCAAAGTAGTTATCCGAAGAGCAAAGAAATACAGAGGTTGTACAAAGAGAAGACCAATATAAAGAGCCATGGGATGATGATGTTCGTCTAGCTGAAGAAATTAAGTTTGGGGAAGAAGACCAGCTAGAAAACATTGGGATGGATGAACCTGAACTTGAAGTTGATGTAGAAACAAAAGAAAAAAAAGAAAATAAGGAAGTTTAGGGATATTTGATGGAAAAAGAGTCAATTGAAGCATGCGAAGAGGAAAGCTATAGAGATTATACATCAGAATTAGAAGATGATAGTATATCCAGTGAAGCATTCTTTGATGATTGGAATGAAGAAGATTGGTCTAAAGAAGAAAAAGAGCAAGAGTTGTCATTGAATAATTTCTTTGATGATGCAAGTGTTGTAGGAGTGCAAATTGAAGAAATGACAATAGAAGCCATTGAGGAAGTTGAGAATCAATTAGATACTATTGTTAAGCAAGAAGTGATAGAAGAGGAGAAGGTCTCGGCTGAGATGGAAACCACATGTTGGCAACACAATCATGATACGAAAATTTGGTTGGAGCCAAGTGTGAATACAGAAGTAGAGATTCATGCACAAGAAAAATTCATATGTCTAGATGTTGAGAATACAAAAAAAGAAGAAACTCAGCCATGTTATGAGGAGCGTTTGCTAGTGGTGACTACTGCAGCTATGGAAATCACAAGGAAACGTGAATTCTCAAGTCAAGAAGAACATTGCTTGTGGCACAAAAAGAGGGAGACTAACATAAAATAGAAAAAGAAAAAGAGTGAAGGAAAGAAAAAAAAGAAAAAACCGAAAGAGTGGAAAAAGAAGGATAGAAGGAAAGTTGTGTTAAGCATTAGCCTCAAACACAACAAGGAGAAACAAGGAGTAAAAAGACCAAGAATCTATGGTCATAAGCAATATGATCCAGGAGGATGAGCCTATGTTTGTTTTTCTTGTACAATAATAGTGAGAAACTTTTCAAAAAAAAGAGAGAAAAATAGAGTAAAAGAGAGAGAGAGAGAGAGAGAGAGAGAGAGAGAAAGAGAAAAGAAAAAGAAGAGAAAAAAATAAAAGAGAATTTTCAGGATTACACAGTGAATGCTCTTAAGAAGCGTTCTTATACTCACCTCCATTCCTTGAATAATGAACCACCAAAGTATGCACCTTTACACCATCTCTTTCTCTCCATACAGGTAGTTTCTATTCATGCATCTTAATTCCTTTATTTGAAAAAAAATTCAATTTTGTGTTTTGTAGTCATACCATTGTACAACATCCATTTTTTCATTTTGTGTTTCATGTTGGTTCTTTGTTACTTTCAATTTCCTTATAAATACTAAAACCAAAAGAAAACTAAAAAGGGAGAAAAAAGAAAATACTGAAAAAGCTTGAAATTTTTTTGAATAAGGTTTGAGCGTACATACGTTGGATTTCAGCATACATACGCGCATCAATAAAAGAATAAGAATTTTGGACCAGGAAGTGAGTGTACATACGCTCAAATCCTAGCATACCTACATGTGGGTCCAGTAGCTAGAATAAGAATTAGGCTCCCTTTACGCTTGAGCGTGAGCTTTACGCTTGAGCGTGAGCCTTGGGCCTTTGAGCGTGTACAGTGCGCTTGAGCGAAAGGGCTTTTATGCGTGCCACGCGCTTAAGCGAAGAGACTACATGCTTAAGCGTGGACCAACTTGTGCCTTTACGCTCAAGCGTGAACCTTATAAGCTTGAGCGTGGCTTACAGTGTGAATCAGGGAGTGCCTTCGCGCTTGAGCAAGAGAACTCCACGCTTAAGCGTGAACCCTTCGCACTTGAGCGAGAACCTTATGCTCTTGTGCGAGAACCCTTGTATGCTTGAGCGAATCACCATGCGCTTGAGCGCAGTCTAGCAGTGTCATGCGTTTAAGCGTGACCCTTGTACGCTTAAGTGTGAATCCATACTTTACCGCCTATTACAACCTGTCGTGCCTTAATGTGGGCGTATGTACATCCAGATCCAGCGTACCTACGCGTACCCATGACTTATACCCCTTGTACGTTGGAAGCTCTGGCTCTTGAAAAAAAAAGCATATTCTTTGGATTCCATTGAAAGGTAAGATCTCTTCCCTCCTTCATTTTAGTTAATGGCTAGAATCATTGCATCCCACCGTTTCAATTTCAAAATTATTGATTCCATCATGTCTATTCATCTCACTTATGCTAATTTACTTTTATGTTGTAATAACTTTATTGTAGTATCTTTTCTTGAATGATGTATTTTTTTCTAGTTGTAATGAAATCTCATTTCTATGTTAAGTTGTTTGTTGTTATTTCTTTTCTGATTTGTATTGTCTAATTCCTGCAACCATCACTCACCAAATCCTTGCCTTATAGGTAAAAAGGGAAGTAATTTATCCCTTACTCTCATTCACTTATGAAGTGTGTTGATTGTGCTTAATTTAGAACCCATCTTAATTATTTAAATCTTGCTGATTCTCAGGCATCAATTGGATAAATTAATTGATTCGCATTGCTTGATTCATGATCCCTGTCCATAACTATTTTCATCCTTAATTATTTATATCATCACCATGCTAGTTAGCAATCTGAATTTGTAATCTCGCATTAAGTTTTGGGACATGATTGGCTGATTACCTATAATTTATGAGCTTTTAAGCCTTTATTATTTCTTTTCCGAGTGTGCCTGCATTCTCGCTTAGTGAGACAAAATTTTCTTCAGTGCTTGCTAATGATTATATGTTTGCAAATTGGAAATGATGAAGGCCTTCTTTGAAAATTAGCCAGGGCCAAATTTAGCCATCCTTAATGTTATTAATTATCCTTTGACCTAATAATTATGTTTGAGCCTGAGACCCTTTCATTCTGATTATGTACCTAACTTTACAAGCCTATTTATCTAAGAAAAACCAAGTGAATTACCCCTGGATATACCACTGATGAACTGTTGAGTCTTATCTTATTGCTAGGGACTAGGAAGTTCTAAGTTTGGGGATGAAGAGTGTGCCTAACAGCAATTAAAGGACACACTCTGACCTTAATTATAGATGAGGATTTTGAAAAATAAAAGGAAGAATAGCAAAAGCAAAAGAAGAGTAAAAAATCAGTAAAGAAATTCCTATATAGAAGGAAAATGGTATTGAAAAAAATGAATGAAAGAGAAGAAAGAAAGAAAGAAAGAGTCCAAAGGACTGAAAGAGAAGAAGGTGCAAAACACCATAAGTAGTTGAGTTATCCTTCATCTGGAAAAGATATAAAAGCAAAAGAGCTGGTTAGTAGAGACATTTAAGTTAAGATTGAGGCAAGGAATCAGCAGGCATATCTTTTAACCCAACATTGACTAGAAAAACAAAAATGGAGCCTGTAGCCTAACCCTATTACAAGCTTAAAAAGCCCTTACTGATCCAATTATGCTAGCATATGTCATGATGTTTAGAACTGTTGCAAGCCTATATTGATCTGACAATTATGCAGGTGATGAGTGCGTGTAATTAACCTTATACACTGAGAGAAGAGTGAAACACCAATCCTTTTGAGGAAAGCATCACCAGCTTGTTCCCAAAGGAAGTGTGAGTAATTATATTTTTAGAAGTTGCAAAAAGAAAGCATGAAGGGTATTCAATAATTATGGAAGGAATTAAGTTAAGGAAAGGTTGATTGTCTTGAGTAAGTGCAATTGATCTAATTAATCTGAGTCCTTGCTTGAGGACAAGCAACCTTTAAGTTTGGGGATGTGATAAGTCTTGAAAAGACTTAATAAATTCATCTTTAATTTAACTTAATTCATTAAATATTGTTAACTTTGGCATTGTTATATAATGAATTGACATTCTTTCTTGTTTTAATTATTTAATTTGAATGTGTTTGAATTGTGCAAGAAAATAGATAAAAAGATAAGCACTTAAGGAAGGAAATATGTTTATTGAGAGATCCAATAACCCAGCGTACATACGCTGAAAAGCTAGCGTACATACGCTAGGCATCTATATGTTGTATTTTGCATGATCTAGGTGCAGGAAATCCAACGTACATACGCTAGAATCTAGCGTACATACACGCAGGAGAAAGAAGACCAAAGTGCCAGTCTAGTGAGCAACCGTACATACACTGGAATCCCAGCGTACGTACGCGCACAAACAGAACCAAAAAAATGAAGAATCAGCAAGTCAGTAGCTCAACGTACATACGTTGGCCTCCCAGCGTACATACGCGCAGATCCAGTAAGGTGTGAAGTCATCACGCTCAAGCGAATAAAGGTCACGCTTAAGTGTGAAGTCACCCTTCATGCATCAAGTTAATGTACCACACTCAAGCGCATATAGATCACGCTTAAGCGTGAAGTCTGTTTGCCTAGTATATTATACTCCTTCAACATGAATTGTTGTAGTAGTTACCATTAATTATTTTATTAGTTGCTGATTATATTTGTATACTAGTAATTTAATTATTATATTATAATTAGTCATTCCCTTATAATCAATTAATTAGTTTCATTAGCTTAATTGTTAGGAAGTTTCCTTTGTAATTAATTAGAGTTAGTTTAGTTAGTTTTTGCCTTAGCTATATATAGTTGTAAATACTCTGTAACACACACAGAAGCAATAACACTAATTCATTTTTTGATTTTTAATCTCTCTCTAAACATTTTTCCTCTCTAAACTCTCTCTTCCATGGCTCTCCACGTTCCTTCTTCTGATTACACTTCCATGGGTTGCTAAACCCCTAGGGTTGGGATTGCTAAAGCTTCTAGTGGATTCTTGAATGTGCATTGAGGAAATCATCTTCTGAAGCAGGAGGAGAACAAGCTGAGAAGTGGATCTACACTGCTGGATTAACAAATCCAGACCTAATTGAAGAATTTCACCAATGAGGAATCATGGCTGAGGCTTAGGTAACTTCTGGCTTCCTAACTAATTCAGGCCTAGTAATTAGGTGAATAGTTAGGGTTCAATCCCCAATTTTGCATTAGATTTCTCTGTCATTGAACACCTAAGGGATTAGGGTTTAATGCATAGGAATTAGTGTTAATCACCTAAGGAATTAAGGATTAACCATCTGTGAATTGTCCTCTTGAGTCTGAAGCTTGATTGAACCTCAATTGCATGTTTCTTGATGAAATTGTGAGCTGAAGTAATCCTAACCTATCTTCCATTAAATACATTTCACTTTTCATATTGTTTCTGAAATTACAAAAACATAGAAAGTGCAGAAAAGCATAAACAGAATGAAGTCTATCTTCTTGTGTTTTGGTTCAGCTTGTACTAGTTCTAGGTTATGGTAATTACCTCAATTCGTATGGGATGATCAAATATATTACAAATTTAATGATTGGTGCGCTTGCCAAAAGAATATAATCCTCTAGATTTATGTATCAGAATAATGGAAAAAGAGAGAAGAAAAGGTTTAAAAGGGAAGTGCGCTCACAGGATGGTTGTATGGCTCCAACTAGGGTATGATGCATGGGTTTAAGTTCACAACCATGGAAAATCCCACAGCTAGGTTATGGACCTCTTTGCTTGAACTTCAAGGCTTGCTTCCTCTTGTCATAAGTAGGCCCTGGTGTAATGCAAATGACCTTTGTTCGAGCCCACGACTATAGGAATTCCCACACCTTGGCCATGAGTGTGCTTTGATACTTCTTTTACTTAATTTGACTAAGTTTCTTTCACCTATGGGCATTGCTCTTTATCCATGCTCAAATTTTTCACTTTTGGATTCAACTTTTATGCTCTTTACACACTAGAACACAAATCAAAATGTCTTAAAACATAAAACTCAAATCAAAATTAAATAAATTTGACTTTATCATTAAACTCTACTTAATTAAAATCACATAAACATTGGGTTTCCTCCCAACTAGTGCTTGTTTATTGTCTAAGCCAGACATATTGCACATCAAGTGTTAGCATTATTACCATCATACTTCTTTAAAAGTTTTAGTTTACACATATTAACCAAAAAAGACTCTACCTCTTCATGCCAAATCAATACATTGTTATGATTTAGGATAGGTTTCCGTACCTTAAAAGGGCCTAAAGTTCACTACCCTTACCATTACTACTAGAGCTCCATACTAGTAGTCTTCTAACACTATCGTGATACACTGTTCCAAAGGTTTATCAATATACACTTTGGGAAAAAGCTTTTAAACTCCTCTTTCTTAAGCTTCCTTTAGGATATGTCTTTTCCTTTAAAGTGTTAGGGGAGTCAACTATATCTTTTCTTTTCCCTCATAATATTCCTTGAGGTACCTACCTCAAGCTCATCTTTTTGCTCATCCCTATCAATTTCCATGGGGTAAACCTGTAAAAACCTAACATAAAATAGACTCTTCCTTAGAGGCTTGTCAATATCATGTAATTCAAATTCACCTTCATTCTTCCAAACATAAAATTTAGCCTTCCATTCTTAACATCAATCATTGTGCCTGTGGTGGCTAAGAATGACCTACCTAGAATAATATATGTGTGGGGGTTTACTTTTATATCCATAATCACAAAGTCAACTTGAAGAAATATTTACCCATTCTTAGAGGAATATCTTTTAATATACCTAAAGGTAATTTAATTAAATTGTCTGCTAGTTGCACAATCATCCTAATGGGTTTAAGTTCACCCATTCCCAATTTTTCATAAATTTCTAGGGGTATTAGGTTAATGCTAGCCCCCAAATCATATAAAGCATTATCAAGCTATAATTTTTCAATACAACAAGGGATAGAAAACTTACCCGAGTCCTTAAGCTTATATGGAATCTTGTTTAGGACTAACGCACTATATTCCTTAATAATAGTTACTGTTGCATCTTCATCCAACTTGTAGGAGAGAATTTCCTTTAGGAACTTGGTGTATTTGGGCTTTTGTTGCATGGCCTCTGAGAAGGGAACTATGATGTGTAACTTCCTTATGACCTCTATGAATTTCTCAAATTGGTACTCATTCTTCTTTCTAGCTTTTTCAAGCCTTTGGAGATAAGAAACTTAGGGAACTATAAAAGGTGCTTGAGCTTTATTAAGCTTAGGCTCTTCTACATCATCAATCTATTTAGAAGCATCCACCACAAGTCTAGTAGACTCCTTCTCCTTGATGTCATCTATCTATGGGATTTTTAACTTTTTGCCATTCCTCAATAACACACAAAGGGCTCCAGTATTAGGTTCAGGTTTCCCAAGGAACTTCCCTTGGTATTTCACCAATTAAGTTCTAGTGGAAGCTTGTTGTGCTATTTGTGTCTAAATCAGCTTGTTGTGAGTGATAATTAAGTCCATTTTTCCCTTGTAGATCTAACATATTATGTTGATAGCAGTATGTATATGTGTCCTTAACTTTTTATTAGTCTTTTTCTAAGAGGTAACAAAAAAGCTAATCTCCTCTTCAACTTTATCAATCCTTTCCTTCTACTCTTCTTAAGGGAACCTAGGTGGTCCTCTATTGTTGTTGCCATTTCCACTCAACCTACCTTATGGTTGATTGTTCTAGTAGGAAAAATTAGGATGATTTCTCCCTTCTACATTTTAAGTTTACGAGTATGGGTTTCCATACTTAGTATAGTCATAGAAGTTGTGGGTGGCATGTACTTGCTTCATGTTAGGATCATGTTGCCTTGCCTAGACTATTTTACAAGTTGTTTCTACGTGAACTATATTACCATAAAACTCAATAATAGAAAAGGGGTCAATTACCTATTGCAAGTAAAATTCATATTATCAAACTTTGATGATAAAACATCAACCTTTACAACTAAGAAATCAAAAGCATTAATTTCATGCTTATCCGGGGTCCTACTACTCTGTCAATGATTTTGGATCCATCTCCCATGGTTGGTTACCATGCTCATAATTAAATCAAGGCCCTTATCCATTGATTTAGCAACAAAATCTTCATCTGTAGCTACATCAAGAGTAATGTGAGTTGCATTGTCCAAAGTATCATAAAAGGTAGAAACTATCATCTATTTTGTGAACCATGATAAGGACACTTTCTTAATAAATCTTGATATCTCTTTCACGCCTTAAAAAATAATTGGCTATCCTTCTGAACAAAGCTGGTAATTTGGGCTCTAAGGCTGGTGGTCTTGCTATGTGGTGATAAGTGATTCACGAACATTGAACATAGTTGATCTCAATTGGGGATGAATCCTTTTAGCAATGAGTTAAGCCACAACTTGGCCTTAACTTGAGGCAAATTTGATTCTTAGTGACCTCATTCATCTTGATTGTGTTGTAGTACTCCTGAAATATGGATAAATGAAGGTTTGGGTCTATCATAGGTAGTTTATAAAATTCTTCTTTACCATATTCATAAGCTTAAACTTCAGATTAAAATTGTTGGCTTTTATGTGAGGGGTAATATTGGTAGGACGCATATCTATCATGGTTGGGGCAATGAAGTCCTTGAGCGATCTTACTCCATTTTCATTAGCCATCTCTGTAGTAGTTTTCTCTAACACTTATTGTCTTCTTCGCTAGTTGAGTTTTCTGAATTTCAAGATCAAGTAGGAGTAGATATGCATCACCATTTGATCTTGTTCTTCAAATAAAAGAATAGAAGAAAAGAAATTCTAAATAAAACATATACAATACCACAAGTAAATTCTAAACAAAACAAAAGAATAGAAGAAAAGAAAAAGAAAAATCTCAATCTCAAGGTATACTAACTTAACTCATTCCAGTACATCATGTAATATCCCTTATTTTTCTGTAAAGACCCATAAGCAAAAATATGTTGTTTTCCCTAATGAATGTGAAATGAATGAAGTTTAGGTTTTGACCATTATGTATGTAATATTATGTTTGTGTCTTTTGATAATTGAGATGGATCAATAACCTTGAGAAGTTATTAATTGTTAAATAACTTTATGGTAGTAATTTTTATGGTAAAAATATTAATTTTAAGTTATGTAGGTGTGGTGAATCGGTCACCCGACCGTACAAAGTGTCGTAACTTACACTTTCAGCCCTAAAATAAGTATCAAGCTTTTGATATTCTTGTAGAGATTGAAGAGTGGTGGGGGATGAACTAAAGAGGTTTAAATCACCTTGTTATTAGTAAATAAATTGATTAAAATTTCTTGACGACTCTTTGCCCAGAAAATCCTGAAATTTTATACGTAACACATGAACGTTGTCGCGACCGGGATCGCGACGGCACGACCGACCCTCGAAAAAGAAAACATGTTTCGAAATCCTTCCGAAAAGAAAACAGGGAGTCACCATCAATATTTTTTTTAGGGTAAAATATCAGAAAAACATTTATTGAAGCACTGGTTAATAAAGGGTGAGATTTCAAGTTCAGGAGTCGGTTACGAGTAGGGAAGGTATTAGCACCCCACAACGCCTGTTAAAACAGTACCAAGATTGACAACACATCATAAATAACCTAGAAATCATTTTTTACTTCTTCCTTTTTTTTGAAATTAAAGGAAATAAATGAAATAAACGAAAGATTATGGGGCAAGATTAACAGGTCGTCTCATCCGAATTAATCACAAATCATAACACAAACTAAATATTAAAACAAGGTTAGGTAAAGTAAAAAATGGGGGGAGTTGATCAAACAAAACCTAAAGATCAATACGACGTCTCATCCGAATTAACCTCAATTTCTAATAAGAACACATGTGAAAGATAAGGGAGGACTAACAAGACGTCTCGTCTAAATTAATTCCTCTTTTATGAAGGGTCAAGGGTTGAAAAAGGTTAACAAGACGTCACGTCTAAATTAACCTCCTTTTTGACAAAATGATATAAATAAAACAAAAAAGAAACTAATTGAGGTGAAATGGGAAGAAAGTAAAAATAGGCCCGACGGGAATCAACTCCCACTCCTACATATTCTCGAGCTTTTGAGAAATCAGGGTTATGTAGTTCTTTGAGAGATTGAATTTTGAAACGCAGTTATAAGAGAATCTTTTGTTGGTGAATCAAACTTACAAAAAAGGAAGGATACAAGGCGAAATACTCCACACGTGCATGAATCCTCAAAATCTCATAACAACAATGTAGGCAAAAGTAATCTTGCACGACACTGATTTATGAAGACGTTATTTTTGTTTTTACTATTTTTGGAAGAAAGAAAGGAAAAATGTACCCTTTTTTATTGTCTGTTTGCCATAATAAAAAAATAAAAATAAAAATATGAAACAAAGAGAAATAAGGAAAGAGGGGAATCAGAGTGAGGTAATGGTAATGAGATTAACATTGACACCGGTTGTATTCTAAGTAAACCGTCCAAGCAGGAATAGACGGACTCACTAATTTGGCCGATGTTGGCGAAGAAAGAGATGACGATGTGAGGTAAGCAGAAGCAGATGTGGATCCGATATAGGGTCTTGGCGTAAGTCTGATATGACTGCTGGTATATAGGATCCCTTGGTTATTGGTTAGGACGGTGTAACAGAGAATGAAGATTGATGTGGGACTAGTGTGATGGTTTGGCCAAACACAAGGGATTCATGTTTGTGGGTGAGGTTTTAGGGTTCCAGGATGGTTTTGGATGAGAATCTAGGTATTGGTTTTGAGTCGCTTTGCTTTTTGGAGAAGAAGATCCAGGCCAGTAATAATCAAAAGAAAGTGAAGAATTCAAAGGTTGTTCTTTCTCCAGGGAATTAAGGAGTCAAAATTTGGACCCTTTGAACTCTTGAAATGAGGAATTTATATTGGCTTCCTCACCCTCTTTGCAAGTTGTTGAGTACTCCTACAACTCAGATTTCCATTTGCCCATATGAGTGATGGAGACACAGCCTGGCCACTAGACACTAATGGGGAACAGAGGGAAGTGGGATTTTATTATTATTTTCATTTTTTATTTTTCTGTCATTTGACCTAGCTTTTAGGATCGAATTTGGTAGTGTTTTCCATGTCACAGCATGGGCTCTGGTCCGGGGTCAGGGACGATGTAGCAGTGCCCTGAGTTCTTCATATTAGGATGACACCGGTTGCCTTGGTTACTTAAGATGTGACAAGGACGGTGTGCATCCTGTTATAGCTCACACCGGCTCGTTGCCTAACCGGTGTCAGATTAAATTCTTTAATCCACTGCTCAAAAATTGACCGGACTAAAAGAGATGTTCACAGATGCCCCTCTTTACTTCCTTTCCACGAGAAAACATGAAGTGTTTACATGTTTTGAAGGGGAAAGGAAGTAAAGACGTGAACACAACTGTCGTAGTCAAGCAAGTAAACACCTTTTGGGGAATCAACCGGAGTACCATGACAGTTTTGATAAAACCCTAGTCGAAGTGACTTTACTCGTGAACGATGTTCTTCTGAAGTGGTCTTGTGAATTTTACACGTGTCACTTTTCTGTCTTGCCACATCATTTTACGTTTTCACGCCCTCTTACTGAAATGTAAATCGTTGTATTCAATGGGCTAGTTTTCATGGCCTGGGCCAGAATACGAAATGTTTTCTAGCCTGCAGCGGTTGGAAACCCTTCTCCTTTACCCTCCTCTATAAAAGCTCGTGCGAAACTCGGTTATCCTTACTTATTTTCTATACCGAAGTTCTGCTGCTCTGAAGTTAAAGCTCTCTGGTGTTAAGTAAAAGTTCTGGCTTGCACTTGCAAAACCAGCCGCATCGTCTCAACAGGTACCTCCATACCTCCCCTCTTTACTTTTTAATTTCAACAAGGGTATGGGGGACAACGGCTCAAGCAATAACTCCGTTGAGGTTCTATCTGGACCTCCTTTAATTCAATCCTGGCGCCAACCGCAGAGAGGAGTAATGAGCCAGAGTCTGCATCGCCATGGTGAAGCCTTCTCTCGGGCTTCACATCGACAAAGAACTCCTGGGCCTAGGCATTTCTCAATAATGCCTTTGTGGGAAATGAAGGAGCTGGATACATCGTCTAGCTCCTCCACACCGTCTTTCACTTCTAGTTTTGACTTAGGTTTTACCTGTGAGCTAGGTAGCAGTGTGAATCTTTATCTGTTTGACGATGTGGCCTTTTACAGCTACATTCCTTTTCTTCGTCACATCGTCTATATGGCTTCTGATGGAAATTCTGGTACTAACAACCCCATTATTGCAACTAACACCATTGAAACCAACGTTATTGCACGACGGATCGACTAGCTCGTTAAGAGTCAAAACCCGTATTTCTAGGTGCATAAAGAACCCCTGAACATCATCTTCTGATATGCTAAAGATGTTGCCGATGTCACCATTGAAGATGTGGTTGTCCACTCTGGTGAGGAGTTTGAAGATTATTTTACAGCTATATGCCCATTGACATCAGAGCGCATTTGCCACCAGCTGGGGTTAAGATACCTCTTTATGTATGAGATGGTGTTGTCGAAGATTGGCATCCGCTTCCCACTGAAGGAGTTTGAAATGGGGGTACTTTGGTTTTTAGATTGTGCCCCCAACCAACTTCATCCCAATGGTTGGGGTTTGGTGAAAGCTTTGGAGGTCCTGGGGGAGTATTTCCACTTTGTCCTCACCGTTGCGCTCTTCTTCACCTACTGCAGGGTGATGCGTCAGGGTAACCCAGGTGGTGGCCTCAACTTCATCAATATCCAATGTGATGCCAAGGTGGTGAACTTTGAAAGCCTCACCGAATCGGCCAAGACAGACGAAGTGAGCTTCAGACACTCCTTTGTCAAAATCAAAGTTAATGATGGCAAGCTAGTGTTTTGGGAGAATTTAGATTTTTCTAGAAAATTCTACACCGGCTGGACTCATGAGCATTTCCTCCTGGCCAGCAACGCCTACTCCGTCAATAAGAGTGCTCTGTCTCAGGAGTCAAAGAAGGTGTTGGACGCTTTGAAAGTCGTCTCCGCCTTCTCCAAAATCTCTTGTAAATTTTTACTAGGAGAGTCACACCGAGATGGCTATCTAAGTATGCCCCCCTTTTTTTACTAACATTGTCCCTGTACTGCTGTTCTAATGATCTCTCTTTTTTCAGAGGAAATGGCTCGGATTGATATTTTGAAGAAGCTCAGGGAGCAAGCCGAGGCCAGGAACGCTGTTGTGGCCGATACGGAGAATAGAGTCACTTCGAGGCGCACATCGGCTAAACTTGTTAGCATACCGGATGACAAGGTTAGTAATCTGACTCTGGCTCCAGAGGAGGGGGCCCCTATTAAAGGGAAAAAGCACCACAACACTGGCCAATCTTCCAAGGGTGCCAAGAAACATAAGGCACAACAATCTATGGCCGGTGTTGAAAGCCAAGGCCCACAGGAGGAAGCTGATGCTGATCCTACAAACATATTGGATCCGATCCGACCTGCTGCTGCCACTGCTCCGTTCTGCAACTCTAGCATATCAGAGTTTTTAGAGGCCGTGGGGGAGAGTACCCCGGCAAGGTTACACATCCCCTTTCAACTCAAGAGGGATCTTCCAACAACCGAGGCAAGGAGTGCCACCAAGGGAGCTATCTTTAACTTGATCGAGGCTGCCGGGGTTCTACACTCACTAAGACAGTCTTACTTCTCCAGTCTTGAGGCTAAGCAATGCCTAGACCAGATGAAAGAGGCTGAAGCCCTTTGAGTAGAGGCCCAGACTGCTTTGGCCAAGAAAGAGGAAGATTTGACCGATCTCACGGTAGTGTATACTTTGGCTGCTAAAAGGGCAGATGAGGCCGAAGCCAAACAGAAGGCTACGAAGGATGCCCTGGAAGTTCTTTAGGAAAAAATTGATGAAGCCCTTGCTGGACGGGCCAAAATGGAGAAAAAGAAAGAAGAACTAGTAGCCGAGGTGGCATCCATGAAGGAGGCTCAACTTCAAGAGCTGAAGGAAAGGGAGAAGGAAAGGGCTGAATTCACGGAATTAGCCGATGTCGCCTTCAGCACCGCTATAACACCCTCTATTACACCTTAATAAATTCTAGAAAAATTCGTAATAAATTTTTTTTTTACTAAAGATATGTTTGTTAAAAAGAAACTATTGGAATAAATTATATACATTATTTCTGAAATACCTTAATATTATTAAAACTTTATAAAGTATTTGTACATTCATCCGAAGAAAATAAACATTAAACATTATAAGAAAGAGAGGAAACTCCATGGCCCAAGAGCAGTTGCCTAGTGACATTATTTATTCATTGGACCACGTTATTCATACCGAGCTCCCTTTCTAGAACGTGCTATATATATTGTCAATGTTCTTCGATCCTTCCCTCTGTACGAACCATTAATTTAAAACATATGAAACAAAAACATAGAGAAAGGAGTGAGAAACAAAATATAATATTCCCAAATGGGACATAAGCAATAAAGGGTTTTCACAAACTAGTATAATAATATCAATCACAATCACAAGCACAATCAATTTATGAATGTATGAATGATATGCCATATCTTCATCATAACTTATCTATATATGTGGGCCCTTTAAATTTTAATTTGCACTGGGCCAACCAGGAGTTTACACTGTTCCATAATTCCAGATAATAATAACATGAACAGCTCAACTGGCATGGAAACACTTAGAGACTAGTCAGATTGAAAAGGTTTTTATTGTGAAAGTACCCGACACTAGGGAGCTACCCCAGGTCCCCTGAAGCACCCTTTCACACCCTCTCATCCCAACGCTCACAATTAAGCCTCCTTTAATGTATCCTCAATTTCTATAATCTGTTCCTAGACAATATCATTTTGTTTCTCTTCAATGATTCATGATGCATGAACTACTTGCGTATTTAGTTGGTTAAGACTTTTAGAAACTCAATTATATTATCAGGGCCTACGAATCGCGACATAGCCACCCCAGTAAACTGTACTTTTTCAACTTCTCAAATACGCACATAGAATTTTAGTACAGTTCCTTTTCAAATCACAAATCAAATCTCCTTATAAATTTGAGTTTCAAAGCCTTAAATATATTTCACAACCTTCTTTAGAAAGTTTATAGGTCAATTCAAAATCAATTTCTAAAAACTCGAATTTGGAATTATCAATCTTTAAAACCTTAGTACTTGAAAATTTTGTATAATATTTTTATACATTTAAATAATACGTATATATATATTAAAAAAATTTATTTTTATAAAATAAATTCTCTTTCTTTTTCTTTCTGATAAACTAATTAAAAATCTAAATTTTAGTAAAGATATATATATATATATATATATATATATTAAAAGATAAAAATAGATTTCTAAAACTTATGTAGTTTTATTGAAATCTAAGAAATTTCTTAAAAGTAATTTGAATAAATATGAATAAGTAAATAAAGAAATAGGAGATAAGTAAATTCTTACTGAATTTTAGCTTTCCGTCATGCTTGCTATATGCTCAAACTCCACAGTACAAGATTATCAATCATAATCAAACATTGCCAATCACAATCAAACATCATAAAACATAAATAAATATTAACAATCATAATCAAATCAAATAATTAAGCATCAGTTATAAATATGATAATTTTAAAATTCAATGGTTATTTAAATTAATAAAGTTTGTTTTAAGTTCTATGGTCAATTCCTCATACAGGTCTATGTAAATCCAAGATAGTCCAGTCCTTGCATAGGTCTAGTTCAGTCCATATAGGTCATAAATAGTCCAAGTCCTTGCATAGGTTCAGTCAAGTTCATAATAGTTCAAGTCCTTGCATAGGTTCAATCCAGTCCGCATAGGTCATAATAGTTCAAGTTCTTAAATATTTTAGATATTAAGTTACACAAGATGCTTAATTTATTAATAACAATTATTATAAATTTTAAGTTAAAAGTTATTATTTTAAAATAATAATATTGTTATGTTTAAAAGGAGTAGGGGACTCCTCCCAATATTCTTATGTATTTTCATATTATATCCTTAATCTCACCCCCCCTTACCTTGATTTGCTACCAAAAGTGAATTCGCTCTGCGCCTCCAAGTTCTAACAAAATATTTGATCCGGTCCCAACACCGGCCCCCAAGAGCATGGTTTTAATGCTTTTCCAGATCAGCATTTTGAACAGGAGAAGTACGTTTCAAATACCTTATAATTACTTTTATACGGAGTACATACCGCCAGGGCACGTTACTCCGCCAAGGCATGCAACTCCGCTAAGGCACGTAACTCCGCCAAAGCACGTTACTCCGCCATGGCATGTAACGCCGCCAGGGCACGTAACTCCGCCAAGGCACGTTACTCCGCCAAAGCTTATTACTCCGCCAAGGTGGAAAATATTGAATATTTTATACACATGCATAAAGTATTTCCAATGCATACTACTCCGCCAAGCCATAGGCGGAATATTGAATTTCCTATATTGCGTAGCAAGCCCATACTTATAACCCCGGCACAAGATTGACTCTGTCTTGAGAGGTTGAAAATGGGAATCACGCTGTCACGCATAAAAGGGAACAATGAATAAAATAATAAAGCATTAACACTTTCCAAGCAAGTGGAAATACCCACTACAGTGATGGTGCTCGTGAACGACACAGGGACCCACTACCTTTCTTGCATTATGCCAGAAAACAAGGAACGGGTCCTACCAATAATGGAGCACCAGTAACAGGTATATAAACCTCAGCAAAAAGGTATAAGGGGATCCCCCTAATTCTGAACCTTACACTCATACTTGCATAATTCTCTGAGATTTGCTTTCTAAGTCTAATAGTATTACAAAATACTGACTTGAGCGTCGGAGAATAATTGCAGGTACAACCACCAATTGTGTCAAGGCAAAAGAAGCTATTCCAGGCGGACTGCAATACCGCCATAGAGTGCACTGTACCACGCCCTGTATACAAGAGCACTCCGTATTTGTATCTGCATAAACACCTCCTTATACCAGATTTTACGTTTCATGTACATTTTGAATTGTTTGACAATCATAACTTTACACCCCTTGTAAAGAACAGTTCATTGGCACGCCCAGTGGGACCTGTAAAATTGGTAATCCCACAATCCTTGAGCAATTCCCATTACTTTCATCATTAATGGAAAGACCAGGACCAGAGGTGCAGATGGAGGGTTCTCCTCCATGCAATCCTAGACGTCTCAACTTTGACAACGATGCTCACAAAAAGGTAACACATGTTGATTCTCCAGATCCGAGAGATGACATGATCAGAATGCTGAGAGAAGAAATTGCAGAGCTTCGTCGTGAAAAGGCGAATCCCATGCATGAGAGAGCGTGTCCTGCAAACCAGCCGCGCCATGAATCGCATGCACAGGAGGAATCGAGTACTCCAAATTACTCTCGCATCCCTACTTACATGGAAGAGCAACGAAGCCTTCCACTGGAAAATGCTCAACATCATGAGGGAAGGAGAGCCGTTTCAAATACATCCCCCTCAGGATACAAGATGAGTATCCCATTTTCCAAAAGACTCATGAATGCGCATGTCCCCAGACATTTGCAAACTATGCAACCCATTTCCATAGGGAAATATACTGGGGAGACAGATCCTTCTAAGCATTTAGATGCTTACATCTATGAAGCTATGTTCTTAGGTGCGGAGGAAGATGTCATGTGCAGAATGTTCCCCAGGACCCTTACAGGTGAAGCTCTTAGCTGGTTCAAGAGTTTACCTTCAGGTTCCATCGATTCATGGGAGGACTTAGCCACAGCTTTTGGCAGCCACTTTGTAATCTCTAAGGATATGCCTAGAACCTCCCATACCTTGGCTCAGATCAAGCAAGGTGACAAAGAGTCTCTAAAGGATTTCCTTAAGAGATTTTATAAAGAGGCAGCCATGGTCCCTGACCTGACAAAAGCAATTCAATTGCATATCCTCATCGAGGCCATGCAACCGAAATCACCCTTTGCTTTGTCATTGGCAAAAGGACCTCCATCCACCATGGAGGAATTTCGCAGAAAGGCATCCAAGTATGTGGGTATTGAGATGCACTTGGAAGCCACTGCATCTCGCAGTAAACCACCCATTGCAACTCCACACCATGACAAAGAGAAGGAAAAATCATCCAGGAACGATAAGTTCCCTCAGAAAGACAAAGCAGGGAACCGACCCTTCAAATAGCAAGATAGACGTGTGTTCAATTTCGCTCATTATGCACCCCTGAACACGATATATGAACAAATCTTGCGTGAAATAGGATAGACTATTCTCAACGTTTATGGGATTCAACGTCCACCTCCAATCAGACGCGGTGGGAACCCAAAGAAATATTGTGAGTTCCACGAATCAGTTGGCCATACCACGGAGGAATGCAAGCAACTCAAAAACACCATTGAGGTGCTTATTCGTGAAGGCAAACTGAAACATTATTTGTTTAAGGGTAAATCTCATGATGAGCCAGAGAAGTTTGAGAAAAGATCTCGTGATCGTTCTCCTGATCCTGATAACACTCGGGAGCCAAAACGCACAGCAACAACAGAAAAACAAAAGAATATTGTTCTGGAGTCCGCCCAAAGAGAGCCAAGCCCTAAACCCAGATCGCGGGGCAAAAGGCAGGTGGTAGATATGATTGCTGGAGGCTTCACCGGAGGCGGACAAAAATCATCATCGCATGATCTTGTCTGTGCAAGACAAGAGCAAAGAATATCGCCCATTCAGGAACGGGGTTCAGACTCCGCCTATAACCTTCACTGACGATGATTTTGGCCCTACTATTCCTGAAGGAGATGACACAGTGGCGATTATTGCAGTAATCGCTAATATGGATGTAAAACGCATCCTAATTGATCAGGGAAGTTCCTGCGACATTATCTTTTATGACTGTTTTAAACGCATAGGACTAACTGATGCAGATTTACAGCCATATACGCAGGACCTTACAGCCTTTAATGGTGCCAAACAACCCACCAAAGGCTACTTGGACACAAGGATTACTTTTGATGGCGAACCTGGAGCAAGGACTGTGAAATCCAGGATTCTTGTCATCGATGTGAAATCTCCGTACAATGGCATCATTGGGCGGCCTACCCTGAATGCCATGGAAGCCATCGTTTCAACCCCACACTTGTTAATCAAGTTCATTGACAAAGATAATCAAGTCTCATCTGTAAGGGGTGACTAAGAAATGGCTCGCTATTGCTACAATTTGAGTCTTAATATAGTGAAGCTTGAAACCATTTCTAAGAAAAGAAAGTTAAATGAAGGGAGCAGTGTGGCGGCGTCCGTCAATTTGGTGGATCTTGACCCCAGGGCAGAGTCTTATGTAGACCCACTGAACCCTTTGAAACCAACTCCTGACGGTGGTTCCAAGTCTATTGTTTTGGGTAGCACCCCGAAACAGATTACAAACATCAATGACAAGCTTGAGGCTAACATGGAGGCAAGACTAATTGCACTTCTCCATGAGTATAAAGTAATCTTCGCTTGGACCGCTGCAGATATGCCTGGCATGGATCCCAACTTTTGTTGTCACCGCCTGGCGGTGTATCCTGAAACTAAGCCAGTAGCACAAAAGAAACGGCGTATGGGTCCTGCTAAGCAAAAAGCTGCTTGCGAACAGACAGAGGAACTCCTCAAGGCGGGGTTCATCAGGGAACTCCGTTACTCCTCCTGGTTGTCTAACGTGGTCATGGTACAGAAAGCCAATGGCAAGTGGCGTATGTGCATAGACTACATTGATTTGAATAAATGTTGTCCCAAGGATCCATACCCTCTCCCCAACATTGACAGATTGGTTGACGATTCTTCAGGATACAAGTATCTATCTTTTATGGATGCTTACTCCGGTTACAACCAAGTTCCAATGTGTGAGAATGATCAAGAGAAGACAACATTTGTTAATGATAAAGGAGTCTTTTGCTACAACGTCATGCCATTTGGGTTAAAGAACGCCGGGGCAACCTACCAGCGCATGATCAACAAAGTTTTTGAGGGTATGCACACAAAGCTGGTACAAGTTTATATTGATGATATTATTGCCAAGACTCCTGAAGGAGGAGACCATGTTGAAGATTTACGCCTTATTTTTCAACGCCTACAACAATACGACATGAGACTCAACCCATTAAAGTGTATGTTTGCTGTCCCTGGGGGCAGATTTTTGGGTTTCATGTTAACACAAAGAGGTATAGAGGCTAATCCCGATAAATGTCGCGTAATTCAAGAGCTGCAGAGCCCCAAGACATTGAAAGAGGTACAATCCCTCAATGGCAAAATCGCTGCTCTAGCACGATTCATGCCAAAGATGGCTCATCGTTCCCTCCCCTTATACAAAATGTTAAAAAAAGACAAGAAATTCAGTTGGGGCCCAGAGCAAGAGGCGGCCTTCCAAAGCTTGAAAAATGTCTTGGCCAGCCCTCCAATCCTGGTAAAACCAAGCCCAGGTGAGCAACTCATTGTTTATTTGTCTGTTTCAGATGAAGCTTTGGCAGTGGCTCTGGTCAAGGAAGCAGTTGAAGGCCAACGACCGGTGTACTTCACTGGTAAAACATTGCATGGTGCAGAGTGCCGTTATCAGAAGATTGAAAAGGCAGCACTTGCAGTTGTTTGGGCTTCACGACGCCTAAGACCATATTTCCATGCCCATCCTATCTTGATTCGCACAGACTTGCCACTCCGTACTATACTGTTCAAACCAGACCTAGCTGGAAGAATGATCAAATGGGCCGTAGAAATCTCTGAATTTGACATATCCTACGAACCAAGAACTGCTATCAAGGCACAAGTCCTAGCAGATTTCGTAGTTGAGTTAACAGGTTCTAGCCCAGATGCAGATCATTCACACTGGACGGTATATGTAGATGGGTCTTCCAATAGCAAAGGATGTGGAGCAGGAATTGTTGTGGAAAGTGATGACGGGGTACACCTTGAAATTTCACTGCACTTTACCTTCACTACGTCTAACAATCAGGCGGAGTATGAAGCCTGCTTGGCCGGACTCAGAGCAGCACAAGATATTGGGGCCAAAACTGTCACCCTATGCAGTGATTCTCAATTAGTAATCTCACAAATTCTTGGTGAGTATCAGGCTAAAGAACCTCTGCTACAACAGTATCTAGACTGCGTCAATGAGTTAAAGCAGCGCTTCGATGAAGTCACTTTCAAGCATGTACCCCGTGAAGAAAATACACGTGCTGATATCCTCTCCAGGTTGGCTAGTACAAAGAAGGCAGGATGCACAACTACGGTTGTACAAAGTACCTTGGCGGAGCCAAGCATTTCCTTTCCTTCCTCAGCGTGTATGATTAAAAGTCGCTCTTTTGATGACAATTCCTGGGTAGCACCGATAGTTCGTTACCTTGTTAATGGACAATTACCCACGGATGATCTTGAGCGATGAAAACTAAAGAAAGAAGCACCTTACTATACACTCCTAGACGGACAGTTATACCGCCGAGGAATCTCTGTTCCTTACTTAATATGTATAAACGAAAATGAGGTGCAAGCTATTTTAGAAGAAGTCCATGAAGGGCAATGTGGACACCACCCAGGGGCACGTAGTCTAATGAGAAAAATACTCAGAGCTAGGTATTGGTGGCCCACCATGAAGCATGACTCTGCCTTATATGTTTAGAAGTGCGATCAATGTCAACGATTCGCAAATCTTCATCATACTCCGGCGGAAGAAATGTCATCTTCAATAACGCCTTGGCCTTTCTATCAATGGGGCGTGGATATCTTGGGTCCATTCCCAACTGCGCCCGACGGTATCAAATACTTGATAGTTGGTGTTGATTACTTCACCAAATGGATTGAAGCAGAGGCAGTGGTGTACATTACGTCAGCCAGGACTTGCAGATTCGTATACGAAAATATCATTACACGTTTCGGAGTCCCTGGACGCATAGTCACTGATAATGGCACCCAATTCACAGATCGTAAGTTCATTGAACTCCTGGAAAATCTCAGCATTACGTAGATTTTCTCTTCTGTGGAACACCCTCAAACCAATGGCCAAGCTGAAGTTGCCAACAGAGAAATCTTGAAAGGCCTTAAGAAACGCCTTGGTGAAGCAAAGGGAGATTGGGCAAATCAATTATGCCACATTCTGTGGGCATATAGAACAACCCCTCACTCCACCACAAATGAATCCCCATATCGGCTGACATATGGAGTCGAGGCTGTTATTCCCATTGAATTGGCAGCCCCTTCAGCTCGAATCCTCCACTTCAATGAAGAAGCCAATCAACAGAACCTCGTCCATGAACTCGAGGTCTTGGCGGAGTTGAGAGAGGAAGCCTTTGTGAGGGACCAAGCTGTTAAAGCAAAGGCCGCCAAATGGTATAACACATGTGTTTCTGAACGCCGTTTCAAAGAAGGAGATCTAGTCTTGAGAAGGGCCAATATCGGTAACAAATTTGCACACCAAGGCAAATTGGCACCAACATGGGAAGGTCCATACCGAGTCGTCGAAATTCTGGGCAAAGGCACATACCGCCTAGAAAACTTAGATGGAACTCCGGTCAGAAATAAATGGAACATTTTAAATTTACGCATATATTACAGCTAGTTGGGTAATACGGTATGATCTCTCTCCTAACTTAAGGTTCTTCCCAAATGGGCTTTCCTTGAAAAGGTTCTGATAAGACATATCCCAACTCAGCTCTTTATGTAGTTCCATCATTAATAAAATGCCTTCCTACATTCAATGTTCATTCTAACTTTCAGTTAATTATCCATGGCAGAACTTGTTCCCATACAGATAAGACACCGGCTCCAACAACTGAAGCATAAAAGCATAACTCTTTATTCCATAAAGATCATCCAACATGCAACAAAGCTTCACAAACGGAGTCAAAAAACTCCTTGGGGGGAAAGGATTGGTGTCACAGCTATATGCTGCACCATACCGACCCTAAGGTCCAAAAACTCCTTGGGGGGAAAGGATTGGTGTCACAGCTATATGCTGCATCATACCGACCCTAAGGTCCAAAAAAATCCTTGGGGGGAAAGGATTGATGTCACAGCTATATGCTGCACCATACCGACCCCAAGGTCCAAAAAAACTCCTTGGGGGAAAGGATTGGTGTCACAGCAATATGCTGCACCATACCGACCCCAAGGTCCTGCAGGCTTCCTGTGGAAAGAATTGGTGTCACAGCTATATGCTGCACCATATCGACCCCAAGGTCCTACAGGCTTCCTGTGGAAAGAATTGGTGTCACAGCTATATGCTGCACCATACCGACCCCAAGGTCCAGCCAAATTCCTGCGGAAAGGATTGGTGTCACAGCTATATGCTGCACCATACCAACCCTGGATTCAACAATTTTCACTTGATCAGGAGATACACTCCAATTCAAATTCAAAGGGATGAATGCTCCATCCAAAACTTGACTCCGCCTAACTGCCAATGTTTTACGGAGTATATAATCAACAAACTCAAGCATTATCAACAAGTCCAAGTAAGTATAATACTTACGAAAATTGTGCTTCATTGAAATTCCTAAGAGGCTACTCCACCTCATTACAGAATTCAATTCATTGAAATTCCTAAGAGGCTACTCCACCTCATTACTGAATTTACTTCATTGAAATTCTTAAGAGGCTACTCCGCCTCATTACAGAATTTACTTCAATGAAATTCCTAAGAGGCTACTCCGCCTCATTACTGAATTTATTTCATTGAAATTCCTAAGAGGCTACTCCGCCTCATTACAGAATTTACTTCAATGAAATTCTCAAGAGGCTACTCCGCCTCGATACTGAATTTATTTCATTGAAATTCCTAAGAGGCTACTCCGCCTCATTACAGAATTTACTTCAATGAAATTCTCAAGAGGCTACTCCGCCTCGATACTGAATTTATTTCATTGAAATTCCTAAGAGGCTACTCCACCTCATTACAGAATTTACTTCAATGAAATTCTCAAGAGGCTACTCCGCCTCATTACTGAATTTATTTCATTGAAATTCCTAAGAGGCTACTCCGCCTCATTACAGAATTTACTTTAATGAAATTCCTAAGAGGCTACTCCACCTCATTACTGAATTTATTTCATTGAAATTCCTAAGAGGCTACTCCGCCTCATTACAAAATTTACTTCAATGAAATTCTCAAGAGGCTACTCCGCCTCATTACTGAATTTATTTCATTGAAATTCCTAAGAGGCTACTCCGCCTCATTACAGAATTTACTTCAATGAAATTCTCAAGAGGCTACTCCGCCTCATTACTGAATTTATTTCATTGAAATTCCTAAGAGGCTACTCCGCCTCATTACTGAATTTACTTCAATGAAATTCTTAAGAGGCTACTCCGCCTCATTACAGAATTTACTTCAATGAAATTCTCAAGAGGCTACTCCGCCTCATTACTGAATTTATTTCATTGAAATTCCTAAGAGGCTACTCCGCCTCATTACTGAATTTATTTCATTAAAATTCCTAAGAGGTTATTCTGCCTCGATATACTTAGTCATATTTCATTAAGTCCTCAAATGATTACTCTGCCTTCTTAATATCGTTTTACAAGGCATAAATCCGACGGACTCAGACATTATTTATATGAACAAGTATAGATTTACAGAGAATATACTTTATTAAACTTTGTCAAAGATTCATAAGGGATCCAGAGCCTATCCTGGAACAAGGCAATATTATTAAAATACAAAAAACAAAATCTGCAAAAGAACTCCGGAGCTAATCTTCAAGGCTCGGGTGGCACTCCTTCTTGGTGGGCGGAGCTGGGCTGACTCTCACTGGGTTTGGACAAACTTTGTGAGGGGGGCAAGTTCGCCAGAACATACTCTGCATTAGGTGCAGGAACATGACCCCCCTGAGCAGGCACCATCAATTCACCATTGATAAACTCATAATAAGGATGAATGCCTGCAGTGTTGAGAGCAACGCCTGGGTTGCGATGACGGAGTTGGCGAATAGCCATGCTGAAAGCATCATCAATTGCCGCCTCAACTGCATCCAAAGCTGATTGTAATTCCTTATCAAGTCGTTCATTGACGGCATCTGAAGTGGCTTCTTCAGCTTGCAGCTCTTCAACCTGTTTTTCAAGGTTACTGTATGCAGTGGCTATTTGGTCCAGCTCCGCAGCCCAGGCGTCTTCAGCAAGAGTCTTGCTAATTTCAAAGGAAATCAACCTCTGCTGAACTTCGCTCACATCCTCGCCCAGTTTTTGGTTCTGCTGATTCAGATTTAAAACTTGTTGTTTCAGCAGAACATTGTCAGCCTTTACCTGGGTCAGCTCGCCCACCTCTTCACCCAGTTTTGCATTCTGCTCTTTCAAGTCCAAGACTTACTTTTCCAGCAGAGCCTTGTCAGCCTTAACCCGGGCCAACTCTTCCTCCAGCTTCTTCTTATCAGAGTCGGCGGTGTCAAGGTGTTTATCTTTAGCCTTGATCACCTCCGACAACTGTTCATTATCATGCTCCAAGCTGCGAATTTTTTCAACAGAATCATGATATGATTCTTGAAACATGGCAGCCTCCGCAGCCACTTCCGCAATACGGGGTACCGAAGCAAGGAAACCATCAATCTCAGCAAGATGCCACCTTGCAGCAGCAGTGGCATCTGCAACGTCCTCGAAGTCGATGTCTGGGAGGAGAATGAAGTCCGGATCACGCCTCTCTGACTGGCGGGATCCCACATTTATGTAATACAGGAAAGGGTTCAGACGAGACCCCGCCAGAGGCAAAGAGACGGATCGCCTAGATGGCTCCCCTGGAACATTGACGAGGAAAACTGCTGTTCATCGAGTAGTCAAGTCTGGGGCAGGACTCTCAGCTTGGCAAACTGGAGAAGCTTGAATCCCCTCTGTCTCCTCTCCCATAACATCTTCTTCAAGGGCGCCCTCCACACCGCCCACTTCAGCAGAGACAGCCACAGCTGATGGTTGTGGAATGTCTTCCACTTCTATAGCAGCATCAGACGATGCCCCTTCCCCTACCTTCCCCTTGCCCTTATTCTTCCTCTTTTGCAAGGGTTGGGGGTCCTCTTCCTCTACCTCGATAGTTTCAGGTTCCTGGCGTTTTTTAGATCGCCTTTCAACCTCAACTGCCGAGGGCCCTGCACCACCCTCCAACATCACTACATTGGTGGATGCAGGAAAAGGAAGAGTCCTCGTCAGAGCTGCAGCCAAATTCCTCCGAGGCTGCACGTTGTTTTCCGCATCAATTTCCTGGCGACTCATGCGGATTTGCTTGATACGCTCCATCCCAGGAAATTCAGCGATCTCTCCTGCAAAATAACATACATAAATACGATTAGAAGCTGCAAGAAACAACAGGAGTAATATTCAAGCAACAAGTCTTAAAACATTACTTAAATATCCCTCAGCATCCCGCCCAAGCAGCCTTCGGCACAAAATCTGCTTGTGGACAGAGTTGTACTCCTTCAATGTCCGGAGTACTTCCACGGAGGTAGCTGATAGGGCACTCTCCTCAACTTCGTAAGCTTGTTTGGTTAGGAGGAAATGCTCGTGAGTCCACGCTACTGGGAATTTATCAACTCCCTCCTTACTCCGCCAGAAGACTGTTCTTCCTAACAGAAACCTTTACAAAGCTCATCCTAAAATGAAGTCCGCCTTCTTTGGCGGAGTCAGCAAACGCCTTGAAATTTATAATCTTCGGCTCCGCCCGAAGAGTTACAAAACCCATGCCGCCACTTTTCGCATTCACTCTCCTCATGATGCGGCAAAAAGCAAAGAACAACGCCACAGTAGGCGTAAACTCCAGATGTTCAGCCAGCACTTCAAAGCTACGAACTATCCCCCAACCATTAGGGTGCAGCTGAGAAGGGGCGCAATCCAGGAACCTGAGTACGCCCATCTGGAATTTATTCAGTGGAAATCGCACCCCCAACTGGGTAAACAAAATATCGTACATGTATAAAGTACGCTCATCTTGAGAACGATGGAAAATACGTTCAAACGTCTTGGGCGAACGGACGATGAACCTCCTTTCAAACCTTTCATCCTTCCAAACAGGAACTGATAACTCCATTACCCCACCGCTCGTCGTCGCATGACGCGAATGAGCTTCTTTAACGTCCTCTTTAACCCAACAGTAGGGATCAGTTTCAAGCATCTTTACCCAATCTAACCCGTGTAACACAACGTTCTGACATTCTGCCATTGTTCTTACTTCGATCTGAGGGGTACCTCCTGATACAAACGAATGTACAACATTACTAAAACACTCCACGCTGCTATAAAATGTTGAATCCCTCCCAGTATAGAAAGCCTCATCTTCACTCTCAATATCCGAAAACATGGGGTGAACAGAAACCCTAGAGCACGACTCTGACTTTTTTCCTCTCATCCTCGTTTCAACTAACACACATATAAAGAAAACAGAACCAACCCAATAACAACAAAGATAGAGAACAGAGGAAGAAGAAAGTTACCTTAAAATCTCTGAAGAAGATGAACTGGCAACAACAAACGACTCGTGAGAAAGTAACGTTAACAAGGCAGTTTTAACACGAAAGCGCAGAGAAGAAGATGAAGCAAAACATTTCCCCTCCTAAGAGTTTACCTATTTATAGGCATGGCTTGGGGGGAAATAAGCGAAACACCAAAAATTTCAGAAACGCGCTTATGGCCGTTGGATGAATCTCACTGACGATTCCTTTAATTCTAAAACTGATAGATGAATCTTAAGGCAGGAATTTCTTGGGCCGTATTTTCAAAATCCAAGGCCCATGGTAATAACCTCGAAAACATATCTCAACTGCCATCCCACGCATTTATGTCCCATCATTGGAATGGCAATCGTTACGAGGGCATACGTGGCAATGTGAGATTGAAGCGGCAAAACGCAGTTTCGAGACGCTTTAATGACGGGCGTGGCAAGTAATGACAAAAGCAATAAATGCATGAAGATACTTGTCCACAAATTTGGAACTAGCAAACACCGCCTAAACCCATGCCTATAAAAGCTAAACTTAAGTGTTATAGCTTATTAAAGTGACCCCGCCAGTCACTATAACAAGCTAGGGGGCAGATGATCCGGTCCCAACACCGGCCCCCAAGAGCATGGTTTTAATGCTTTGCCAGATCAGCATTTTGAACAGGAGAAGTACGTTTCAAATACCTTATAATTACTTTTATACGGAGTACATACCGCCAGGGCACGTTACTCCACCAAGGCATGCAACTCCGCTAAGGCACGTAACTCCGCCAAAGCACGTTACTCCGCCATGGCATGTAACGCCGCCAGGGCACGTAACTCCGCCAAGGCACGTTACTCCGCCAAAGCTTATTACTCCGCCAAGGTGGAAAATATTGAATATCTTATACACATGCATAAAGTATTTCCAATGCATACTACTCCACCAAGCCATAGGCGGAATATTGAATTTCCTATATTACGTAGCGAGCCCATACTTATAACCCCGGCACGAGATTGACTCTGTCTTGAGAGGTTGAAAATGGGAATCACGCTGTCACGCATAAAAGGGAACAATGAATAAAATAATAAAGCATTAATGCTTTCCAAGCAAGTGGAAATACCCACTACAGTGATGGTGCTCGTGAACGACACATGGACCCACTACCTTTCTTGCATTATGCCAGAAAACAAGGAACGGGTCCTACCAATAATGAAGCACCAGTAACAGGTATATAAACCTCAGCAAAAAGGTATAAGGGGATCCCCCTAATTCTGAACCTTACACTCATACTTGCATAATTCTCTGAGATTTGCTTTCTAAGTCTAATAGTATTACAAAATACTGACTTGAGCGTCGGAGAATAATTACAGGTACAACCACCAATTGTGTCAAGGAAAAAGAAGCTATTCCAGGCGGACTGCAATACCGCCATAGAGTGCACTGTACCACGCCCTGCATACAAGAGCACTCCGTATTTGTATCTGCATAAGCACCTCCTTATACCAGATTTTACGTTTCATGTACATTTTGAATTGTTTGACAATCATAACTTTACACCCCCTGTAAAGAACAGTTCAATATTAATACTAACTTGTTTCAGTATAAGCTTAAGATGAAAATTAAGATTGCTATCAGAATGATAAATAGTAAATATGTATAGTAATAATAAATAGTAACGGTAAACAGTAAGTCATTAATAGTAATGGTAAATAGTAATTTTTGAATAGTAATAGTAAATAGTTAATTGTGAATAGTAACTTTTTGAATAGTAGTGGTAAATGGTAAATCATGAGCACTAACAATGAATAGTAAATTTTGAATAGTAACAGTAAATAGTAAATTTTGAATAGTAACGATAAATAGTAAAAATAACACAGTGGTAAATTATTTTTACTATAGTAACTTATTCATAATAGTACTAGTATATCAATGGTTTAAGAGTGATAAAAAATAAACTAAAATTATAAAAAGAATATAGAAGAAAGTTATTACCTTACACCTCCAGCAGAACTTCTTTTTTCCAAAAGAATTTACTCCCCACTAATTTCTTACACACTATCTCTCTAGATTCTCTCTCTAATTTTTGGTGTGGAAATGTTGTAAATGAGCCATCTATTTATAGGAAGAAAATTTTACTATTTAAGATTATTTAATTATTTATTTTACTATTTATGATGTAAGCGATGATGTAAGCGATGATGTCACTAATGGCATTTTGGTTATTAGATGAAAGGTTAAGGGTATTTTTGTTATTCTAAAAAAAATAAATAATAATAATAAAAATAATAATAAAATAAAAAAAATGAGAAAATTCTAAAAAATTATAAATTATATAACAATCAAAAAGTTCTAAAGAACTATAATCAAATTCCTTTGAAATTTTATTTTAAATAAGAAATAACGAAATTAGAGGTATTACAACTCTACTACCCTAAAAAAAAATTTCGTCCTCGAAATTTACACTTTTTTTTAGTAAAACAATTGGGGATGAGACTCTTTCATCTCATTTTCTAGTTCCCATGTAGCATCTTCCCCTCTCGTTTCACTCCAAATGACCTTCACGAGTGGAATTTCCTTGTCTCTTAGCTTCTTTATTCTTCTGTCAGCTATTCTGATAGGTGGTGCATCATATGTAAGATTATCTTTAACTTGTATGACATCAGGTTCAATAACATGTGTAGGATCAAATATATACTTTCGTAAGTTTGACACATGAAAAACATTATGGATATTAGAAAGAAAAGGTGGTAATGCTATTTGGTAGGCAAGAGGACTTACTTTATGAATTATTTGATATGGACCAATAAATCTAGGAGTTAGTTTTCGAGATTTCATTGCCCGACCGACCCCAGTCATAGGTGTGACTTTCAAGAATACATGATCGCCTTCTTGAAATTCGAGCGGCTTTCTTCTTTTGTCATAGTAACTTTTCTGCCTGCTCTGTGTTGCTTTCATCTTTTCCTGAACTATTTTGATTTTATCCGTGGTTTGTTGTACCAACTCTGGTCCTAGCATCAAGTTTTCACCAGTCTCAAACCAATATAGCGGGGTCCTACATTTTCTTCCATATAATGCTTCAAAAAGTGCCATGCCAATGCTAGCATGGAAACTGTTGTTGTAAGTAAACTCCACATATGGTAAGAATTGATTCCAACTTCCTTTATGCTCTAACACACAAGCTTGTAACAAGTCCTCTAGAGATTGGATTGTTCTTTCCGATTGTCCATCCGTCTGAGGATGATATGCTAAACTTAGACGCAGTCTTGTTCCCAAAGCCTTGTGCAAGCTCTTCCAGAATTGTGATGTAAAACGAGGGTCCCGATCAGAAATGATACTTGAAGGAATTCCATGCAATCTCATAATCTCCTCGATGTATAATTTTGCCAGCTTCTCCATAGAGTAACTAATATTGATGGGAATAAAGTGGGCAGATTTGGTTAATCTATCAACTATTACCCATATTGAATCATGTCCTAATGGAGTTTTAGGTAGAGAAGTCACAAAATCCATGGTAATGCTATCCCATTTCCATTCTGGTATTTCCATTGATTGTAGCATTCCAGGGGGTTTTTGATGTTCCACTTTAACCTTCTGGCAAATTAGACATGCAGCTACGTACTCTGCCACTGTTTTCTTCATTCCAGGCCACCAAAATAACTTCTTCAAATCTTGATACATTTTAGTAGCTCCGGGATGAATGCTCATATAACTTTTATGGCCTTCTTCCAGAATTGCTTTCCTCAACTCCTCTTGATTAGGGATACACACTCGATCCTTATACCTCAGCAATTGGTCACTTCTTACATTGAACTCGACCTCTTTTCCTTGTTTCAAGAGTTCTTTCTTTTCTTGCAGGAATTCATCATCTCTTTGAGCCTCTAAAACTTGCCTCAGGAATTCACTTGTCACTTGCAACGCTCCTAATCTGTAGCTGTTAGCATTAACCTTTACTGCTAGGTTAAGATCTCTGAAGTTTTCTATCAATTCCAGCTCTTTAATCATCATTGTGGACGCATGTAGAGACTTTCGACTTAAAGCATCAGCTACTACGTTCGCTTTTCCAGGATGGTACTGTAACTCAAAGTCGTAATCCTTTAAGAACTCCATCCATCTCTGTTGCCTCATGTTTAACTCCTTTTGGTCGAATAAATACTTGAGACTCTTATGATCGCTAAACACATCGAATATTGCACCGTATAGATAATGCCTCCAAATCTTTAAGGCAAAGACTACAACGGCTAATTCTAAGTCATGGGTAGGGTAGTTAATCTCATGTTGCCTTAATTGGTGCGACGCATAGGCTACAACCTTCTTGTCTTGCATGAGTACACTTCCTAGTCCTTGTTTAGACGCATCACAGTAAACTTCAAAACTTCGATGTGGATCGGGGAGTACTAACACCGGTGCAGAAGTAAGTCGATCTTTCAGCTCTTGAAAACTATTCTCGCATTGTGTCGTCCACACAAAAGGTTCTCCTTTTCGTGTTAACTTGGTCAATGGGTATCCTAGCTTTGAAAATCCTTCAATGAATCTCCTATAGTATCCAGCCAAGCCCAAGAAACTTCTAATCTCAGTGATCGTGGTTGGTCTCTCCCATTTTAAAACTGCCTCCACCTTGGAAGGGTCTACAGCTATTCCTTCTTGACTAATTACATGTCCTAAAAAGTTCACTTCTTCCAACCAGAATTCACACTTCGACAGCTTTGCATACAGTTGTTTCTTTTTCAGGATTTCCAACACAACCTTCAAGTGTTCAACATGTTCTTCTTTGCTTTTAGAGTACACTAATATATCATCAATGAACACCACTACAAATTTATCTAGATATGGATGAAAAACCCTATTCATGTAATCCATGAATACGGCTGGTGCATTAGTTACACCAAAAGGCATTACTAGATATTCGTAATGGCCATAGCGTGTTCTAAAAGCAGTTTTTGGTACATCGTCTTTCTTCACCCTTATCTGATGGTATCCAGACCTCAAATCAATTTTGGAGAACACCGTGGCACCACGCAGCTGATCCATCAAGTCATCAATTCTTGGTAGAGGATATTTGTTCTTGATCGTCACCTTGTTCAGTTGTCGATAATCTACACACAACCTCATGCTACCATCCTTTTTCTTAACCAACAACACTGGTGCACCCCAGGGGGATACACTGGGTCGTATAAACTGCTTCTCTATTATCTCTTCAAGTTGTTTCTTTAACTCTGCTAATTCTAGAGGTGACATTCGGTATGGTGCAATTGAAATGGGTCCAACTCCAGGTACTAGATCAATGGCAAATTCCACATCTCTTTCTGGGGGTAAACCAGGGATATCTTCAGGAAAAACGTCAGGAAATTCACACACAACCGGCAGATTTTTGATTTTTGATTCTTGCTTTCCTCTCGTTGAAAGCAATAGCATGTATCCTTGAGCCCCTCCTTTTAAAGAGGCACTCACTTGTTTGGCGGTTAGAAATCTTGAATCCTCAGGATTCAAATTCATTGGTTCTTTAAACATTATGGTTTTATTATGACAATCTATTAGAACATGATTGTCAGACAACCAATCTAGCCCAATAATAACTTCTAAGCCAGAAAGGGGTAAACAGAAAAGATTGGCCTTAAAGTCCCTACCATTTATGACAATAGGGCATTTCCAACAGGCTTTAGAAGTGACAATGGGATTGTTTCCAGGAGTATGTACAGATAAGTCAAATGGCAGTTCTATCACAGGTAACTTTAGTTTTTCTACACAGTCATTGGCAATAAAGGAATGTGATGCACCTGAGTCATACATAACAGTTAAAGGAATCTTATTAATGATACACTTACCTTTCACCATGGAATCAGAATGAGATGCTTCTTCTCCAGTGATTGCAAAAACCTTTCCTTTTGCCTTCGGCCTTCCGACAGCAAGTGCGCGCCTCCTTGAGTATTTATGCTTGTACTTGCACCTTCAGGGTTTTCCCTCTTCATCTCCGGACAATCCTTGATGTGATGACCTGGTTTGTTACACTTAAAGCAAACATAAGTGTTTTTAGGACAATCCCTTTTCAAATGGGGTCCTCCACAGACAAAACATTTAAAATTTGGTGCAGATGTTGGGTAATAGCTTCCAGTTGAAGCTTGGGGTCTGTTAGGAACAGATGCTACTCCAAACCGGCGAAATGGCGCTTGGTAAGGCTTATTTCTCCTGAAGTCTCTTCTTTGGTGATTGTGAGGTCCTCCACTTCTCATTTCTCCTGCCTTGTGAATGGCTCACGATTTTTGGTCATTCTATCCTTATGATATTCTTCAAAGATCCTGCAGCGATTTACCAATACGGAAAATTCATGGATTTCCTGCATTCGTATAGCTTCCTTAATTTCTGGCCGCAATCCATTTACAAACTTTGCACACCGATCTCTTTCATTAGTAGCATCATTATAATGAGAATAAAAATGAGATAGCTCTTCAAACCTGGATGCGTACTCTCCAACGGTCATATTTCCTTGGGTCAGCGACAGGAATTCGAATTGTCTTTTCTCTTTAACATCAGTTGGAAAGTATTTCTCCAAAAACATATCCTTGAAATAATCCCAAGTGATCTCCACGTCGTTGACTTCGAATTGTCTACGTGTGCTATCCTACCAATGTTCGGCATCCTCAGATAAGGCATAAGTAGCGAAGACTACCTTATCAGCTTCATTACATTACAATGCTCGAAAGATCTTCTCTATCTCTCGAATCCAGATTTGTGCTCCATCAGGGTTATATCCTCCCTTGAAACGAGGTGGATTGCGCTTTTCGAATAGGTCTAGTCTTCTCAAGGCATCGTTACCTTGACCTTCACGTGCTCCCATTGCATTGATTAAGCGTTCTACAACTCCAGCAAGATCGTTTCCAGCCATTAGTTTCCTGTTTCACAGTAACTGAGATTTGTCACATCAATCACAGTTACTACCAAACCGGATATTCTATTCTCTATCACCTATACAGAGTTTACAGACAAAGCAAGATAGACCTTTTCCCCAGGCCTATTGGATTAACTGCTCTGATACCACTTTATAACACCCTCTGTTACACCTTAATAAATTCTAGAAAAATTCGTAATAATTTTTTTTTACTAAAGATATGTTTGTTAAAAAGAAACTATCGGAATAAATTATATACATTATTTCTGAAATACCTTTAATATTATTAAAACTTTATAAAGTATTTGTACATTCATCCGAAGAAAATAAACATTAAACATTATAAGAAAGAGAGGAAACTCCATGGCCCAAGAGCAGTTGCCTAGTGACATTATTTATTCATTGGACCACGGTATTCATACCGAGCTCCCTTTCTAGAACGTGCTATATATACTGTCAATGTTCTTCGATCCTTCCCTCTGTACGAACCATTAATTTAAAACATATGAAACAAAAACATAGAGAAAGGAGTGAGAAACAGAATATAATATTCCCAAATGGGACATAAGCAATAAAGGGTTTTCACAAACTAGTATAATAATATCAATCACAATCACAATCAATTTATGAATGTATGAATGATATGCCATATCTTCATCATAACTTATCTATATATGTGGGCCCTTTAAATTTTAATTTGCACTGGGCCAGCCAGGAGTTTACACTGTTCCATAATTCCGGATAATAATAACATGAACAGCTCAACTGGCATGGAAACACTTAGAGACTAGTCAGATTGAAAAGGTTTTTATTGTGAAAGTACCCGACACTAGGGAGCTACCCCAGGTCCCCTGAAGCACCCTTTCACACCCTCTCATCCCAAGGCTCACAATTAAGCCTCCTCCAATGTATCCTTGGTTTCTATAATTCGTTCCCAGACAATATCATTTTGTTTCTCTTCAATGATTCATGATGCATGAACTACTCGCATATTTAGTTGGTTAAGGCTTTTAGAAACTCAATTATATTATCAGGGCCTACGAATCGCGACATAGCCACCCCAGTAAACTGTACTTTTTCAACTTCTCAAATACGCACA
Organism: Clitoria ternatea; assembly: GCA_037962975.1. Classification (NCBI taxonomy): domain Eukaryota; kingdom Viridiplantae; phylum Streptophyta; class Magnoliopsida; order Fabales; family Fabaceae; genus Clitoria; species Clitoria ternatea. The sequence continues at coordinate 170,989,112 of CM075671.1, forward strand.
TAGAATTTTAGTACAGTTCCTTTTCAAATCACAAATCAAATCTCCTTATAAATTTGAGTTTCAAAGCCTTAAATATATTTCACAACCTTCTTTAGAAAGTTTATAGGTCAATTCAAAATCAATTTCTAAAAACTCGAATTTGGAATTATCAATCTTTAAAACCTTAGTACTTGAAAATTTTGTATAATATTTTTATATATTTAAATAATACGTATATATATTAAAAAAATTTATTTTTATAAAATAAATTCTCTTTCTTTTTCTTTCTGATAAACTAATTAAAAATCTAAATTTTAGTAAAGATATATATATATATATATATATATTAAAAGATAAAAATAGATTTCTAAAACTTATGTAGTTTTATTGAAATCTAAGAAATTTCTTAAAAGTAATTTGAATAAATATGAATAAGTAAATAAAGAAATAGGAGATAAGTAAATTCTTACTGAATTTTAGCTTTCCGTCATGCTTGCTATATGCTCAAACTCCACAGTACAAGATTATCAATCATAATCAAACATTGTCAATCATAATCAAACATCATAAAACATAAATAAATATTAACAATCATAATCAAATCAAATAATTAAGCATCAGTTATAAATATGATAATTTTAAAATTCAATGGTTATTTAAATTAATAAAGTTTGTTTTAAGTTCTATGGTCAATTCCTCATACAGGTCTATGTAAATCCAAGATAGTCCAGTCCTTGCATAGGTCTAGTTCAGTCCATATAGGTCATAAATAGTCCAAGTCCTTGCATAGGTTCAGTCAAGTTCATAATAGTTCAAGTCCTTGCATAGGTTCAATCCAGTCCGCATAGGTCATAATAGTTCAAGTTCTTAAATATTTTAGATATTAAGTTACACAAGATGCTTAATTTATTAATAACAATTATTATAAATTTTAAGTTAAAAGTTATTATTTTAAAATAATAATATTGTTATGTTTAAAAGGAGTAGGGGACTCCTCCCAATATTCTTATGTATTTTCATATTATATCCTTAATCTCACCCCCCTTACCTTGATTTGCTACCAAAAGTGAATTCGCTCTGCGCCTCCAAGTTCTAACAAAATATTAATACTAACTTATTTCAGTATAAGCTTAAGATGAAAATTAAGATTGCTATCAGAATGATAAATAGTAAATATGTATAGTAATAATAAATAGTAATGGTAAATGGTAAGTCATTAATAGTAATGGTAAATAGTAATTTTTAAATAGTAATAGTAAATAGTAAATTGTGAATAGTAACTTTTTGAATAGTAGTGGTAAATGGTAAATCATGAGCACTAACAGTGAATAGTAAATTTTGAATAGTAACAGTAAATAGTAAATTTTGAATAGTAACAGTAAATAGTAAAAATAACACAGTGGTAAATTATTTTTACTATAGTAACTTATTCATAATAGTACTAGTATATCAATGGTTTAAGAGTGCTAAAAAAAAAACTAAAATTATAAAAAGAATATAGAAGAAAGTTTTTACCTTACACCTCCAGCAGAACTTCTTTTTACCAAAAGAATTTACTCCCCACTAATTTCTTACGCACTATCTCTATAGATTCTCTCTCTAATTTTTGGTGTGGAAATGTTGTAAATGAGCCATCTATTTATAGGAAGAAAATTTTACTATTTAAGATTATTTAATTATTTATTTTACTATTCATGATATAAGCGATGATGTAAGCGATGATGTAAGCGATGATGTAAGCGATGATGTTAGTAATGGCATTTTGGTTATTAGATGAAAGGTTAAGGGTAGTTTTGTCATTCTAAAAAAAAATAATAATAAAAATAATAATAAAAAAATAAAAAAATAAGAAAATTCTAAAAAATTATAAATTATATAACAATCAAAAAGTTCTAAAGAACTATAATCAAATTCCTTTGAAATTTTATTTTAAATAAGAAATAACGAAATTAGAGGTGTTACAACCGCTGTTTGTCAGGTGATACACCAGAATCCCGGTGTTAAACTTAACTTGAACGGTATAGGTGTCTACTATGAATTCCATAGTGGGCACCTATATACGGTGGACCGGGGTCAGGCAGTGGAACCTGAGGATATTCCTTATGTGCCTCTGCCTTTCCCTAAAAACCAAAGCATGGAGCTGAGGGCGGTGTTAGAAGATTCTGATAGGATAACTACTGCTACTGGGCCGGACTCTCCTACTACCGGAGTGTAGATATTTTTTTTCCTGCCTTGTACCTGGATAGGCTCCAGAGTTAATATTGATGTAAGGCCATAGTGCCACTATTTCCTATGAATGAAATTACTTTTTCTTTTCATTTCTTCGCTCATAGCTTCACCGGTATAACATTTTCTTCCATATTCAATATTAATCCAAATAAGTTGATTGAAACTGTTAACCGATGTGCAATTAATTAGCCACGTTGAAATAACATCTTTCTTCCTTCCTCCACATCGTCCATGGTAACGTTCTAGCTCACTCCGACATTTTAATACACCTGAAGAAATGCAAGTGAACAGGATTTGCTCCGATGTATGAGTATTCTGATGTCATGAATCAACTCCAATGCTTAGTTTAGAGACGCCTTGTGCTACGACCGGTGTTGGCCTTTTATGCCTTATCATGACTTTGATCCGATCTATGGGATTGACTTCGGCCCAATTCGATCATGGGATGAAGCGGGATGATGCTATCCTCAAAAGTCCACATCGGTTGAAGCAAGAACCTCTCTTTTAAAGCCAGTGTCAACCCCGGATTACCAACCTCCCCCCTGTCAGATTTTTTTATTTTTTTATTTTTTTATTTTTTATTTTTTATTTTATTTATTATTATTTTTTTGTTTTTTTCGTATTATTTTTTTAAAACTCCACTGGGGAAAGAGGATCGTCGAGCATGTCGAAAGACATAATCTAGGAAAGGGAACCTGAAGTGTTTTTTTTAGGAACAAATATTGGGGGACGTCCCTGGTTGGATCTGGGAAAAGAAATAGTTTAGGCGTGGGTATCTGAAGCTTTGACAAGAGATAAATGATCGGGGGGATGCCCCTGTCTAAAATTATGGGATAGTCTAGGAGTGGGTTCCTGAGGTTTTGACTGAAAATAAATAACTTAAGGGTGATGCCCCTGGTTCAATGGAAATAGCCTAGGCAAGGGTTCTTGAGGCTTTGACTGGGAAGCAAATGACTTAGGGATGATGTCCCTGGTCCAAAGGGAAATAGCCTAGGTAAGGGTTCCTAAGGCCATGATTGGAAAGTAATTGACTTGGGGGTAATGTCCCTTGTTCAAAGGAAATAGCCTAGGCCAGGGTTCCTGAGGCTTTGATTGGGAAGTAAATGACTTGGGGGTGATGCCCCTAGTCCAAAGGGAAATAGCCTAGGAAAGGGTTCCTAAGGCCATGACTGAAAAGTAAATGACTAGGGGGTGATGCCACTGGTTCAAAGGAAATAGCCTAGGCCAGGGTTCCTGAGGCTTTGACTAGGAAATATATGACTTGGGGGTGATGCCCTTAGTCCAAAGGAAATAAAAGACTTAGGGGTGATGCCCCTGGTTCAAAAGGAAATAAAAGACTTGGGGGTGATACCCCTGGTTTTAAAGGGAAATGAAAGACTTGGGGGGTGATGCTCCTGGCTTAAAAGGAAATAAAAGACTTGGGGGTGATGCCCCTGGTTTTAAAGGGAAATGAAAGACTTAGGGGGTGATGTCCCTGGTTCAAAAGGAAATAAAAGACTTAGAGGTGATGCCCCTAGCTCAAAAGGAAATAAAAGACTTAGGGGTGATGCCCTTAGTTCAGAAGGAAATAAAAGGCTTAGGGGTGATGCCCCTAGCTTTAAAAGGCTTGTTGGTGAGGAGAGTATCTGGTATGATGTGTGGAAGGAAAAGATGCCTAGTCCAGCAACTGAAGAGGAAAACTCAAAAAATATAAGTTTTAGTGATTGAGACTCCTCTAGGGGAAAGGGATTTGCTTGAAGTTAATTTCTGGATTATATTTCCACTGGGGAAAAACAGCTGATCAAGGTTCCCCTTTATTTGGCAATTCTACTGGGGAGAGAATTTAATGATTCCACTTGGGGAGAGGGTTTTGCTTGAAGTTAATTTCTGGGTTGTATTTTCGCTTGGGAAGAGGTCTCGATTGGTGCCAGTTTTGTGGCGATTATGGTTCCACTAGGAAAAGAACTTGGCAACTTCACTAGGGACTCATCATGATTCTCTTCTCTAACGGACCTTCAGAAAAGGTGAGTAATACAGAAATAAACAAATCGACATATTAGGTAAATTTCCTTGGAATCACAACCCCGGAGATGACTCATGGATGAAATAGAAGCAACTTTGACTTCAGAGCGTGTGCCTAGTAGAGTCGGTCATGGTTATCCAAGACAAGATCGAGTGCTGGAAGCATTTCGTTCTCCACGACTTTAAATTTTACCACTTTTCATTTCATTTAATAAGGAAAACATGCTTTATTATAAAACTCATATCATAAACACATACCGAAAAGGGGTAAAGCTTTATTCATGCATATCAAATAGATACAAGGCAAGGAAAGCAATAAACACAGATGGAACAAATGGAGTAAAGCATAAAGGGTCAAAGGTAAGTGAAATAGGGAAGGCTCATGGATCTTTCAGTGAATCCCTGAGAGCGGCTAGAATCCGGACCCCTCATCATGACTTTACGTTCACCCTTTGATTCAGCCTCTGAGAAGGTAATTCGACGATGATTCAATGCCCCAGATTGGACTTGCACTTCTTCTGTGGGAGGTTTTAGTCATAGTGCCATGATTTTAGACCCTAACTTTTGCCTTAGCCGCCCTTTTAGGTTTTCGACTCACCAGGTCGCTCTAATTTTGCCTAGGCCGCCCTTTTAGGTTTTTAGCCTAGCGAGCATTTTTCTTTTCATTTTGTTCGTTTTGATACCCTCTTCCTTAGGCATAGTATTTTTTCACTGCATCTACATTTATTGGCATTGGCAAGTCCTCACCATCCATGTTAGTAAGTATCAAGGCTCCTCTGGAAAAGGCTTTCTTTACGACATACGGCCCTTCGTAATTAGGTGTCCATTTTCCCCAGTTATTCTTCTGGATTGGCAAAATCTTTTTGAGGATCAGGTCTTCTTCTTAGAATTGTCAGGGTCGTACCCTCTTTTCAAATGCTCGCTTCATGCATCTTTGATACAACTGACCATAACAGAGGGCAACTAGTCTTTTCCCATCAATTAGGTTCAGTTAGTCGTGTCTAGCTTGGACCCAATCAGCTTCCTCTAATTTTGCTTCCATTATCACTCAGAGGAATGGGATCTCCATTTCGAAAGACAATACTGCTTCCATTCTGTATACTAAGGAGAAAGGAGTTGCCCCTGTTGAGGTCCGAACCGAGGTTCGATATCTGTGTAGGTCAAAAGGGAGCATCTCACTCCAATCTTTGTAGGTCACTACCATCTTCTGCACTATCTTCTTGATGTTCTTATTAGCTGCCTCAACTGCTCCATTCATCTTAGGCCGGTATGGAGAGGAATTATGGTGAGAAATTTTAACACTCTCGCAAAGCTCCTTCATCATCTTATTGTTCAAATTCGTGCCATTATCAGTAATGATCTGACTTGGTAAACCATATCAGCATATTAATTCTCGCTTGATGAACTTGACCATAACATTCCTTGTAACATTGGCATACGAAGCTGCCTCTACCTACTTAGTGAAATAATCGATTGCGACCAAAATAAAGTGATGACCGTTCAAGGCTTTTGGTTCGATAGGCCCAATAACATCCACGCCCCACATTGAGAAGGGCCATGGTGCTGATAAGATATTTAGGGATAATAGGGGTGCGTGAATATGATCACCATATATCTAACACTTATGACACTTCCGACATAAGCAAAACAGTATGCTTCCATGGTCATCTAATAGTATCCAGCCCTCAAGATTTTCTTTGACATGGCGTGCCTATTAGTATGAGTTCCAAAAGAACCTTCATGGACGTCCCTCATAATTCTGTTCACTTCAATAGCATCGACACAATGAAGGATGACAGAGTCATAGTTTCTTTTATAGAGCACGTCCCCATTCAAGAAGAAACCCATGGCAAGCCATCTCAGGGTTCTCTTATCGTTATCTGTAGCGTCAATGGGGTATTCTTGAAATTGAAGGTATCTCTTGATGTCATGATAACACGGTTTCCCGTCTGACTCCTCCTCTAACACTTGGCAGTATGCAGGCTCCCGCCGTTCTTTTACCTTGATAAGAGGCATCTCGTAGTCACTACTCACTCCAAACATTGAAGCAAGGGTAGCCAAAGCATCAGCCATCTGGTTATCATCTCAGAGAACATGATGGAAGGTAATCTCATCAAATTCTTTGATCATTTCCTTGATATGAGTGTGGTAGGGAATCAACTTGCTGTCTCTAGTTTCCCACTCACCTTTTAATTGATGGATGACCAAAGCAAAGTCTCCGTACACTTCAAGTGACTTTACTTTTACATCCAACGCTACTTGAATCCCTAAAGAGCATGCCTCATACTCAGCAATGTTATTGGTACAATCAAAACACAACCTGGTACAGACAGGGATAAACTCTTTATCTGGTGAAATCAAAATGGCCCCAATTCCATATCCTAGTGCATTAGAAGCTCCATCGAATCTCAATATCCACATGTCTTTATGGTCTTTTTCTTCTTCAAATAATTCTAGGATATCCTCATCTGGAAAGTCAGATTGCATCGGTTGGTAATCATTGGCAGGCTGGTGTGCCAAATAGTCTGCCAAAGCACTTCCTCTTATAGCCTTCTGAGTGACATATGTTATGTCGTACTCAGTTAACAAAACTTGCCAATGAGCGATTCTTCCAGTCAAGGCAGGCTTTTCAAAGATATACTTGATGGGGTCCATTTTGGAAACGAACCATGTAGTGTGACATAACATGTACTACCTTAAACGTCGGGCTGCCCATGCCAGCGCGCAACAGGTTCTTTCTAGAGCTGAATACCTCATCTCGTAATCAGTGAATTTCTTGCTCAGGTAATAAATGGCATGTTCTTTCTTCCTAGCCTCATCATGTTGACCCAACACACAGTCCATAGACTCATTCAATACGGTCAGATACAAGATCAGTGGCCTTCCTAGGATTGTTGGTACCAGGAATGTGGTTCCTGTAAATATTGCTTTATCTTCTCAAAAGCTACTTGACAGTCTTCGTTCCATTACCCGATTGGTTCTTATAGAGTAACTTGAAGATCAGCTCATAAGTTACCGTCATCTGCGAGATGAACCAGACAATATAGTTCAACCTTCCTAGAAACCCTCAGACTTCTTTTTCCGTACGGGGAGGAGGAATTTCAAGGATCACCTTAACTTTGTCAGGATCAACTTCTATCCCCTTTTCGCTCACTATAAACCCTAGCAGTTTGCCTGATCTTGCACCAAAGGTACATTTAGCCGGATTCAATCTAAGCTTGAACTTTCTTAGCCGTTCAAAGAGCTTTCCCAGATCAATAAGGTGTCCCTTCTTAGTTCTAGACTTAGCAATGATATCTTCCATGTAGACTTCTATCTCCTTATGCATCATGTCGTGGAAGAGGGTCACCATTGCCCTTTGATAGGTCGCCCCGGTATTTTTTAATCCGAAGGACATTACTTTGTAGCAAAAGGTCCCTCATAAAGTGATAAACGTGGTTTTCTCCATATATTCAGGTACCATCGTAATCTAATTGAACCTAGAGAACCCATCCATGAATAAAAAGATGGAATATTGGGCTGTGTTGTCGACCAAGATATCGATCTGTGATAGAGGAAAGTCATCTTTGGGACTAGCCCTATTCAGGTCCCGGTAGTCCACACACATTCTCACCTTGCCATCTTTCTTTGGAACTGGAACAATGTTTACCACCCATTGGGGATACTTTGCTACGGCTAGGAATCCAGTGTCGAACTGTTTCTTAACCTCATCTTTGATTTTGAAAAGCATTTCTGATTTCATTCATCGTTGCTTTTGTTTTATCGGTGGATACTCAGGCTTTAAAGGTAATTTATGCTCTACAATACTATTGTCCAACCCTGGCATATCTTGATAAGACCATACAAAGAAATCATAGAACTCAATCAATAGTTTAATCAGCTCTTCTCCCTTTTCCTTACTTAAGGAAGTGCCAATCTTAACTTCTTTCACATCCTCCCCATCCCCTAGATTGATGATTTTGACCTTTCCTTGATGAGGTCGAATCTCCCTATCCTCTTGTTCCAACAACCTTATTAATTTAGGTGATGGTTCAAAGTCTTCCTCACCTTCTTTGTCAGCATAGTTAACCAGGAGATCAGAGTCATGATATAGAAATGAGATCCCGCTACTCTCAGGAGAATCATTTTTGGATCTGCATTTTATTGTATTATGACGAATGAAAAAGGAAACAAGCAAACAAAAGAATTTAAAGGAGTGATAGGATAACAAATTTTGGTACGTATTTATTAATGAGAAAAATAATGAAACAAGTTTTGTTGTTATTACAAAAAGGGTCCTAAAGCCTTAGGTATAGCAGAAGGACCAACAAGCCATAAAAGTATTGTCAAATTACTCTGAAAAATTCAAAGTCATGAGGAGTTCAACAATCTCCCAGTTACATAATTCATGGTCAAGCGAGCAAGCAATCATAAATCCAGCATCATCACAGAGACCATCTTCAATGGTAGCCACTTGATCCAGAGGCATCATCCCTGCGCTCCGAAAACTTTGGTAAAGATCACAGATGGGGACTCTTATGGTATGAGGTTCTCTGCCAGTAAGACGGGCGACCTTCCTTTCCTTTCTCTCCTCCTCCATTCTTCTTTTATTAGTAGCTGTGGGCTGATACCCCAAGCCATACCTAATTTTATTCTCAGAGAGGAATACAGGTTCTATTCTTCCTTCCAAATCTCGTCCCAGTCCTTTTCCAAGCTCGTACCCTTCGTGCAGCATCGTCCTTGCCATTGCTAGGGATGCACTCGAGATGCAGATGATTGTAGTAACCTTCCCCACATGTGTAGCGTTGGCTATCTCTAATGCTTGAAAAGAGGTTTCAAGAGCCTTTTCTGCCGCTTCGATATAAGGGGTTGTCGCGGGTTTACTGACTAGGAAGTCCTCTTCCCCAGAAATAATCACTAATTTATTTTTGATGACAAACTTCAATTTTTGATGCAAGGTTGAAAGGACTACACCAGCAGAATGGATCCATGGCCGACCGAATAAACATTTGTAGGCAGGTGTAATGTCTATAACCTGAAAGAGGATTTGGAATGTACAGGGCCCAACTTGTACTGGCAATTCAATTTCTCCTATGACTTCCTTGTGAGTTCCATCGAAAGCTCGCACTGCCATGGAACTAGGCCTCATGTACATCCCATCAAATGGAAACTTAGCCAACGTAGATTTTGGCATGACGTTAAGGGATAATCTGTTGTTAATAAGAACCTTTACCAGGATATGATCTCGGAACTTCACAGAAATATGGAGGGCCTTGTTGTACCATGTTCCTTTTACCAGTACTTCATCATCTGTGAAGGTTAGATAATTGCTAGCAACGATATGCCCCACTATACCCTGGAACTTATCGATGAGAATATCATGATTAACGTGAGCCTCATTCAAAACCTTCATCAACGTCCTCCTGTGTGGCTCAGAATTCATTAATAAGGATAACAAAGAAATTTTGGTAGGGATGTGATTTAGCTGATCCATCACTTGGTATTCACTGTGGCGAATAAACTTCAGAAATTCCTGGGCTTCTTCATCAGTCACGGCCCTTTTAGTTTTACCACCAGTCTTTTCTTTCCCCGTTTTGACCCCTTCGACGATCTTTTCATGTTTTGGTTCTACAGGGGCATATACCCTTCCGCTCTAGGTCATACCTCCAACCCTGACAATATTCATGACAGATGACGATGAAGGGTCACTTGTTGCGGAGCCAGTAATAACCACATCTGCGTTGTATTTCCACGGGATGGCGCAGGAATCTTTGAATGGGAACGGGGTCGGTGTTTGCACAGTAATGATTGGCTTTACAGAAAATAGAGTCTCCAGAGTGTTCTTGTTGTAAAATATAACCAAGGGTTTCAGAGCCTACACCCTAGACTGTTCCTGTATCATGTTTACTTCGCCTCTATGGTGCTTACAAATCTACACAGTATGGCTATCCATAAGCCTTTGAAGGACTTCACGGAAGCCTTGGAATTTAACAGTTTGTTTATTATCATGCTCCTTATTCCAGGAACCTTCAATCAATCCCCTCTCTAGCAGGCAGGAATGAATTATTCTCAAAGGCATCCTTATGTCAATGACATTCATAATATACTCCTCATCATCTCTAATGGCATTGACCCCTGACCCTCCATAGTTGGGCAAAGGGTTTGTGGACATATTCAGACTTCCCTCTTGAAAATTTAGCCAATCGTCCCTGAGCAGGTCTCTTACTTTAAACTTTAGTGCCATACAGTTCTTCATGGAATGTCCCGGTGCACCAGCATGGTAATCATATCGCATATTCGGGTTATATCCCTTAGGATAAGGGGGTTGAACTAGCCTTAAAGGACAAGGTACCACTAGAGTATTCCTGATGAGGTGAGGTAAGAGCTTAGTATATGTCATAGGAATGGGGTCAAATTGCACAGGAGTATAGTCATTGTTTGGTTTTCTCGGGTTTGGACTAGGGTTAGGTGGTTGGTTGGTTTATTGTGGAGGATGGTATGGCACTTGTGGCGGCATTGGAGGTCTCACAACAGGTGGTCGGAAGTGGGGTGGAGTTAGGTTTTGGATAGCTGCCACATATGGATATGTTACATAAAGGTTGGTTGGCTGAAAAGTGATAGGGGTGATTGGTTTTGTTGATTTTTCTTCTAGTTATAAGAAATGACATTAGTTTCCCCGTCTTTTCTCCTGCCCTCACCAGGTGTCAATCTTTTCACATTTCCCACTCCAGATGGGCCTCGGGTAATCTTTCCCATCCTTAACCCATTCTCTATTCTTTCCTAATACTCATGATGTCAGAGAAATGATAGGAAACGCTTCCAATCATCCTATCATAGAAAGTAGATTGGAGAGTGCCAATAAACATTAAGACCACTTCCTTCTCTGATAGTGGGGGATCCACCTATGTAGCGACCTTAAGCCAACATTGTGTATATTCTTTAAACGTCTCATTCTCTTTCTTCATCATATTCTGTAGTTGTACTCTGTCTGGCGTTATGTCTACATTATATTTGTACTGCCTCATGAAGGCCTCTGCTAGGTCTTTCCAGCAACGTATACAAGAGCATTCAAGATTGGTATACCAAGTAATGGCAGCCCCAACTAGACTGTCCTGAAAGTAGTAGATCAATAACTGGTCATTGGAAGCATGTGACGCCATCTTCCAAAAATACATTATGAGGTGATTCTTCAGGCAGGTCAATCCCCGATATTTGTCAAAATTAGGTACTTTGAATTTAGGGGGAATGATGACGTCTAGAATTAGGCAAAGTTCGGCGATATCCACCAACCCAAAACCGTCTGTGCCTTCCATTGCCCTTAGCCATTTCTCAAGAATTTTTATCCTCCCGTTTTGGGAAATAGTGGTTGTGTTTAGGCCAGTGGCGACATAAGGATTCGTATGCTCGAGATGGCCATAAGGCTGGTAAAATGATGCAGCTGCACGAGGGAGATTTGGGGTCGGATAGTAGCTTGAGCGGTATAGGTTGGCTGAGCTGCTTGGGCTTGGGTAACTTGAGTTTGAGCTTGGCTTGTTTGTATCTCATGGAAAGGTGGTATGTTTGGCTGAGTAGGGTGAGGAACTGCTTCTTGGTGGTCAGGGATATCTCATGGATTAGTATGGAGTAAAGGGAAGTACCCCTGTGGTAAGCCATATGGTAGGAAAGGTATCGGGTTGCCATCCAAATCAATAAAGGTATGTTGATGTGCATAAGTCATGCCATAAGTTGGTTGGGATTAGACAATAGGGTTTGGTTTTCCAATATTGATGGTGAGAGGAGGTGTCGTGGGATTGGGGATTTGTGTACTTGGTGGGCCAGGAGGAGCCCCCTTCTGTGATCCTTTTTTCCAAAAGTTTTTTGATTCAGCCATTTGTTCCTTTAACTGATTGACTTCTGTTCTGAGGTTTTCATTTTCTTGCTCCATTTCGGCCATGAGTCTTTTTTGGAGTCTGGTCCCGTAGGAATGCTTACCCGTGACATCTAAAGAAACACAGGGATTTGTTAGAAAGAAAACAAACAAATAATCGAAACAAAAATGGTAAAATAAAATGAAATTTTATGGGGAGCAATTTGGAACTTAGCGCGTATTCTCCGACCGTTCCTCAAAACGTCACATTCAAAAGTACTAAGTAAAGCAGTAAATGGAAATTAACATAAGATAGTTGCAGAGACAAAAGAATCCTTCATTTTTAATTCCATAAAAAGTACACCACTATCGAAAAGTGCTTTGTTACATTGCAGGAAAATAAATTAGCCGGTCCTGGCTCGGGCAATCATGGCCCTCATTTTACAAATTCGGTCCCTACAGTAACTTAAGAAAGTAGCAATTTCTTCAGGAGTGGTCAGGGGATTAACCATCCATTCATCTTGTTTTAGTAGGAGCGGGAGGTCTTCCAAAGTTCCATTGGCCAAATATGCTAGATTGGTGAAATGGTCCATCCACAGAGCGAATGGCTTCATCCTGTTGTGTCATCTCGGCTTCTGAGAGGAGTATGGTCTCTTGATAGTCTTGTTCTATGCCCATGGCACATCGTTGCTCCCCATTTATTTCTTTTTCGCAAGCTTTCATCACTTCACTAAGTTGTTGTTCCATCCTGTGAACTTTTGACTGCAATAGCTCTTTTTGCACCATAGTGTTCCACTCATTTTCTTCAACTCTTGCCAATCTTTCTCTTAGAAGATGCTTGTCAGCTAGGATAATGTCTCTCTGCCTGCTCTTCATCTTTAGTTGGGAATTAGCTGCCCTAAGGCACAGGTCTTGTTTTATCCTGTGATCCTCTTTGACCTTTCATTTCTTCCCAATCTTTTCAATGGTTTGCTTGCTCTCTAAGTTCTCCTTTTTCTGAAAGGTACATTCTTGTTGATATTTTAGCAAGTCTTTCTCTAGTTTCTTGTTTCTAGCAGTCAACACCTCTATTCTGGCTTTCAACGCCTTGGCTGCTTTATCTTCAATGATGTGTGGTGGAACAAACGTGCTTTCTAGGAGATAGGAGGGACTCCTAAAGGGTAATTTGATGATGGAGACCTTATTTAGGACCCATTCATGATATTCCCCCTAACAACATGGCTCCGAGCCCTTAATTCTTCTCCCCTCTTGTGGACTTTCTTCCATGCATATGCTATACTCTGAATAGCAGAGGTGTAGCTTCCCTTTGAGTAATACAAGATTAAAGGAGTGAGTGACTCTTCATCAGGTGGCCCAAGCAAAGGATAAGCTAGCTGACGCTTGGCTATGACGGGATTATAATTGATGCATCCTTGTGTACCGATAAGGGGAATATTTGGGTAATCCCCGCAGTGATAAATGATCGACTCAACTTCCAACCATTGAGGATACCATCTTATTTTCTCAGCTGTGAGCCTTACCAGATGATTTCACGCCCATTTTTCATTGCTAGTTGGCATAGCTTCAAATCAGAAATAGGGCATTCGGCCTTACAGACTTGGTGGAAGACATGAGATGTAAGCCATATGTATAAGGTAGGTAGACAACAAATAACCTTCTTCCCGCCCTGGTATGACAGAAATCCATGGTGTAGTATACATTTGGCAAGATAGCCGTGACAGGATTCTCAAGTCTGTGCTTGCACACGAAAAAGACATTAATAGCATCATAATCTACGTAATTGTCAATGTTAGGGAACAAGACAACGCCATAGACGGTAACAGCTAGGGTATCCATAAAGGCCTCCCAGTCTTTTTTTTCTACCAGGATATGCATATGTCTATCAAGGAATTCCCGGGTGAACCCAGGGACCTGGTTTCTATTCAGCTGTGCACTCTTTAATGTCTCCAGATGGATTTTTAGAAAACGGGCGATAGAGGTGAAATTCGCATGGTGATCAAGATGACGGTAAGGTATCTGTCCTTTCAAAGGCATCCCTAGGATTTGTTCAAACTCCTCAATCGTTGGGGCCAACTGAAAGTCCCTAAATATGAAGCATCTGAGAGATGGGTCGTAGAATTGAGTTAAGGAAGTGATCGCCTTAATTTGTACTTCCACTTCTAAGAGCTTCAAAATCCTTCCATACTTTCTTGAAAAAGTCATCTTCTGTGTTAAATTCAACTTCCTCCCTATTGCTTGTAGACTACTCACATCAACTTTCTTTACCTTAACGTGCAGTAATTTTCTTAATTCAGTTACATTTGTGCCACAACTATCGGATCCTATGTTAATTTCCATATGTGCTTGCTAAATTCCGAGTGGCTTCCTGCAAGGACAAAGAGAAAGGAGAAAAATCAGTTATTGACATGTTTTGTAAATTGTTACTTCCTTATTAATTTTTGGAAAGCATTTTCACCTGGGGAAGTAACGATCAGCAAAACCTGTGTCAAACCAAAAGTCGTGTAGGTCACAAATCTTCCAATCATTGTCAATGTTTTGTTTAAAGAGAAAAAAAATTTATTTTTTGTTCTCATTTTTTTGACGATTAGGAAGATCTATAACCCAAGACTCAAAGGTGCATGAAAAAAGGAAAGAGTCATTTTCCCGTTAAAAGCTTACTAGTTTTTTAAAAAGAAAAAGTGGGTCATTTTTGGAACAAAGTAATACTTCGAACGGGCAAGTGGTTCATCAATTTGGATTTATAGGGAAAGTGAGAATGAGACAAGGTAGAGTAAAGTCTGCCCTTTTGTGCCCTAAGTCAGGTTTTTCTGAAAGTCTTTTTCTGGGATCTATAGCGTGTCTAATAGTGACTCCTCACATTAAGTGGCTTGCACTAGACTTCTAAAAGGTCACTAGAGCCAAGATCCTACTCATGATGTGACCATAAAAGTAGGGAATCTACTAGGTGTGTACATCATGAAAGGTCAAACTCTAGTTGAGGTTCTTACGATAGCCAGATAGGAAGTACATCCCAAATGACACCGCTGCCAACCTCCCTTAACTTAAGCTTTATTTGGGGCCCGGGTATAGGGCGCCACTTATAAGTGTGTGCAAATTGTGAGTGCAGTGTGTGAAAGGGCATTCAATACCTGTACCTTACCCCATCCTGCATAGAGAACAAACACAGAACAATAATACAAAGTCGTCTACCCTAGGGTTCAACAATCACACAGATATTAACAGTACATAAATGACAAAATACGATCAAAACTAGAACCACATACAAACACTGATGGAAAATAAAATAAAGGAAGAAACTAAAATATGTAAGAGACTATTAAAAAGACATACGCTTTCAATTCAATTGGCTTGACTCTCTTAACTTTCCCCAGTGGAGTCGCCATCTATCGTGACCGGGATCGCGGCGGCGTGGCCGACCCTCAAAAAATAAAACTTGTTTCGAAATCCTTCCGAAAAGAAAATAGGGAGTCGCCACCAATAGTTTTTTTAGGGTAAAATATCAGAAAAACCTTTGTTGAAGAACTGGTTAATAAAGGATGAGATTTTAAGTTCGGGAGTCGATTATGAGTGGGGAAGGTATTAGCGCCCCACAACGTCTGTTAAAATAGTACCAAGATTGACAACACATCATAAATAGCCCATAAATCATTTTTTACTTCTTCCCTTTTTTTTGAAATTAAAGGAAATAAACGAAAGATTATGGGGCAGGATTAACAGGACGTCTCATCCGAATTAATCCCAAATCGTAACACAAACTAAATATTAAAAAAAGGTTAGGCAAAGTAAAAATGGAGAGAGTTGATCAAACAAAACCTAAAGATCAACAGGACGTCTCATCCAAATTAATCTCGATTTCTAATAAGAACACATATGAAAGATAAAGGGGGACTAACAAGACGTCTTATCTAAATTAATTCTTCTTTTATGAAGGGTCAAGGGTTGAAAAAGGTTAACAAGGCGTCACGACTAAATTAACCTCCCTTTTAACAAAAAGGTATAAATAAAACAAAAAAGAAACTAATTAAGGCGAAATAGGAAAAGAGTAAAAATGGGCCCGACGGGAATCAACTGTCGCTTCTACGTATTCTCGAGCTTCCGAGAAATAAGGGTTATGTAGTTCTTTGAGAGATTGAATTTCGAAACACAGTTATGAGATAATATTTTGTTGGTGAATCAGACGTACGGGAAAGGAAGGATACAAGGCGAAGTACTCCGCACGTGCATGAATCCTCAAAATCTCATAACAACAATGTAGGAAAAAGTAATCTTGCACGACACTGATTTATGAAGACGTTATTTTTGTTTTTACTATTTTTGGATGAAAGAAAGGAAAAATGTACCCTTTTTTAGTGTCTGTTTGCCATAAGAAAAAAAGAAAAAGAAAAATCTAAAACAAGGAGAAATAAGGAAAGAGGGGAACCAGAGTGAGGCAATGGTAATAAGATTAACGTTGACACCTATTGTTTTCTAAGCAAACCGTCCAAGCAGGAACAGATGGACTCACTAATTTGGCCGATGTTGGTGAAGAAAGAGATGACAATGTGAGGTTAGCAGAAACATATATGGATCCGATGTAGGGTCTTGGCATAATCCTTTGGTTATTGGTTAGGACGGTGTAACGTAGAATGGAGATTGATGTGGGACCAGTGTGATGGTTTGGCCAAAAACAAGGGATTCGTGTTTGTGGGATGAGGTTCTAGGGTTCCAGGATGGTTTTGGGTGAGAACCTAGGTATTGGTTTTGAGTCGCTTTGCTTTTTGGAGAAGAAGATCCGGGCCGGTATTAATCAAAGGAAAGTGAAGAATTCAAAGGTTGTTCTTTCTCCAGGGAATTAAGGAGTCAAAATTCAGACCCTTTGAACTCTTGAAATGAGGAATTTATACTGGCTTCCTCACTCTCTTTGCAAGCTGCTGAGTGCTCCTACAGCTCAGATTTCCATTTGCCCATATGAGCGATGGAGAAACAGCCTGGCCACTAGACAATAATGGGGAATAGAGAGAAGTGAGATTTTATTATTATTTTCATTTTTTATTTTGTCTGCCATTTGACCTAGCTTTTAGGATCGAATTTGGTAGTGTTTTCCATGTCACAGCATGGGCTCTGGTCCGGGGTCAGGGGCGATGTAGCAGTGCCCTAAGTTCTTCACATCAGGAAGACACCGGTTGCCTTGGTTACTTAAGATGTGACAAGGACGGTGTGCATCCTGTTATAACTCATAACGGCTCGTTGCCTGACCGGTGTCGGATTAAATTCTTCAATTCACTGCTCAAAAATTGACCAGACTAAAAGAGGTGTTCACAAACGTCTTTGGCAAATTAATTATGATCAAGACCCATTTTTCCTTGCCAAAATGCCACATGGTCATGACCTTATTCCATCCCACTAATTTACATAAAACATGACTAATTTGCATGGCCATGTGTCACATTAGGTTCTTACACGAAATCACCTTCCATTATCTCATTTAATCAGCATTTTTTTAAATCATGCATTGTGTTTCCTTACCATTCAGCCCTCCCATTTAGCTTAAATGTTGTTGATCTAATTTCTACTTAATATCTTTATAAATAGTTATAGGAAGCATTGACAAAAGACACATTTTCGTTCTCTTTTGGCTGTGAACTCTCTTAGCCTTTCTCTTCAAAAACTTTATCTTCTTCATCTCCCCTCACATCTAACTACCACCTCAATCTCTTCAAGCCATCATCAAGCCATTTTTTTGAAGCTTAAGAGTAAGGGAAAATAAAGCTCAACACCCTCTTCCTTCTCCTTCATTTTAATGCAAACACTAAGAGGTAAGAGGAGTTCTCCTTATTTCTCTTGGGATTTTATGCATGCATGGGTGATGGAAATTGATCTGGTCTGTACCGAGGTTAGTAATCCGGTATGGGAACCAGCCCCGAATATTCCTCTCTTAAGATGTTTGTACACCAGTCCAGTAGGGATCTGGTATTGTAGCCCCTATTCCAGTGGGGAAATAGAGAACTTGGAGTCCTTGAGATCTAACACACCAAGCTTAAATTAAAGAACGAGGAAAAAAGGTACCATTGTTGTGAAATCTTTGGTATTTATATGCATGCAAGGAAAGTAAGAGTCCTTTAGGGTTAGGGGACATTCCATACCATGTGTTAGTACGACTCTACAAAAAGTTGACACACGACGCGGGCGCCCTTGCGTCTCTAACGAACATTTCCCCAACGGCTGTATCTTGTACTACTTGTCGAATGTGCAGGTTACTTTCTGGTGTGCAATGGTGATGACCTGGATGTTCTAGTATAGAGACTAGCTCATATTGTTGTACGAGTCTAAGGCTCCACCTGCGACACCGGTATATGGCCAAAGGCGGGTAAAATTATACTCTTCCCCTTTGGCCGATATCTAAACTAGATCATATGCCCCTAGCTTGTTTGAGGGACTAGGTTGGTTGCTGGAATAAGCTACAGCTTTCTACCAGGGTCACTGTTTATAGGTGTGGATACCGACTTCAGACATTGCTTGCTTTTCTATGAAAAACTCGAGTCAGTCTTTAAATACTTGTAACTCTGTGACCTTGAGATGCGACCAATTATGAGCATTTATTGCTAATAATATATGAGGAGTTAACAGTTGCGAACCTGGATCATTGCGTATAACAAACATTAACCAATCGTCATTTCATATTGGGCTTTACAACTCAACCTTACGACCCATTTGATTTAAAAGTAATGTAAAACGGCATAACTTTCACGTACTTTAAGGTGAAACAATCACTTGGCTACATTATGACTATGAATGTGTTTTGCCCTTTGAAATGAGGCTTTCAATCCTGAACTGACATTAACCTTGCCTCCAGCCACAACTATAAGATGGGGACTTAGGCATTCGAGAAAGCACTTGCCTTCTTCCGCCCTAAGAAAACTTTATGCAATCATGAAAAGACTATTGAATCTCTATTTGAGTGAAGTTCTCCGAGCCTTATTTTCTCTTCCAACCTCACTTAGGTAACCTTACTTTCTCTTCTTGTCAGTACATTTCTTTGCACTTAGTACCACAACCATGTCCCCTAGGGAGAATCATGCTGGTTCTAGATATTGAGGGGGGATGATCCCTTTAATTTCTTCTAGAAATGAGCCACATCATGCAGAAAGAGGTGCGACTCCTCAGATGAGGCGGCGGGTGGTGCTACCCCCCTCTGAATCCTCCTCCAGCTCAAGGGCTAACAATGTGCCTGAGAGTGAGGTAAGCGCTGATAAGTACCTTTCTGACGATATGGCTTTTTGTAGCGGCGTTTGTGCCTTCTGGAATATTGTTCGTACCATGGTTGCTAAAGATAGTTCCGTATCGGTACAAACTCTTACTACTTTCCTTGGCCTGGTGAACGTCATTGCACATCGTATAAACTGGGTCAAGCTCAACAAGAGGTATCCCTACTGTTGGGTAGAGGATGAAATTAAAGAGATGGCATCCCGGCATGTGAGGGAAGATGGAGGGGATCACACCGGGCTTCAGGTATACTCTGAAGAAAAGTACAAAGACAGGTTCATGATTCTTGCACCTCGACCCTGTGATAGAGTCTGCCACCTTTGTCCCGATGATCGGTCTATCTATATGTACGACTTCGTTTTTTCATAGCTCAGAGTCCGGTTCCCCTTTGACGGAGTTTGAGATGGACGTGTTAAGATTCCTGGAGTGTGCCCCCTCTCAGGTTCATCCCAACGAGTGGGGACTAATGCGAGCCCTAGAGCTACTCAGGAAGCACTTTAGCTTCACACCCACCATGGTGATGTTCTTCTACTACTGCCAGGTGGTAGGTCGAACCAACAAGGAGGGTGGACTCAACTTTTTCACTCTCTGATGTGACTTTAAGGTTGTCAATTTCAAAGCCTTCACCGAATCTGCTAAGATGGAGGGAAGAAGTTTTAAAAAATACTTTGTAAGGATCCGAGTCCAGCCAAACAAATCAGTTTTTCTGGAGGAATAAGGATGGCATCCTCAAATTTCAAACAGAATGGACCCATGAACATTTCTTTCTTATCGAGAAGGCGTATTTTACCAACGAGAGTGAGTTGTCCCCCACTTGATAGAAGTCTTGAGAACTCTGTGCGGGTATTCTTCTTGTTGCAATTGTTTGTTGGGAACGGCGAACCAATACGCCACATATTTAAGTAAATTCTTTGTTTATTCTTTATAATTTTGCAATATGTTATACACTTTGTTCAATAATAATGTATCGCTTTTCTTTAATGTTGAACAAATCAAAGATTGTGAAGCTATGAATGCCTTGAAGGATATGTTGGCAGAAGCCCAAGCGACCACAGCTGAAAACAACATCCAGCCTAAATGAAACACTATCAAGACTCAGTCAGAAACGATCCTACTCACTTCTAAGGTCGAGAGGGAAATACCCTTGATTGAGGAAACTGACCATGCTGGAGCTAAGGAACAAAAAAAGAAGAAGAGAAAAAGCCAAAAAGACATTAAGGGCAAGAAAGACGCCGAGGGTAAGAAGGCGCCCCTACCAGACCATCCAAGAAATAGAAGACCATGGAGGACACCGGGCTGGCCAATCTTAAAATCAGGAAGAAAAAGAAGGCAGATATTGTTGTTGAAGAGATTTCCTAATTCGAACCAGTAACTGAGCCAACATAAATGGCTGGGGATTCTCAAAGAAACGAGATCTGTACTCCTCCATCATCTTCATGCCTCACTGTTGGTGTATGCACTATGAACTTTTTATGCTTTTTCATTTGTATCATTTTTTTATGCTTATCAATAAAATAAATATTTTAGTTTAAAATTGTTTTAAAACATCTTTATCCTTGGAGTAATAGGTCATATAAAAATTATTCCTAAAATGTCCCTAGTCAAGTATTTACATGGGGACATGTAAATACACTGAGACTAGTGTGTAAGTGTACTGATGACCTGATCTCACAGATCATAGATATAGATGATATCAAGTCTTCACACGGGTACACATTAAGAGTAATGATGTACTGGACAGACCCACCATGAGAACGTTGCATGGATCGTTACATGATTGTCATAAACGATTCTCAATGTGATAATGGTATATGTAGTCCTTCGACCTGAAGTCACTATGATTCCTACATGAGGAGTTTATTGTTTTAATACAATTAAACATCTTCTGTAATAAGAGGACTATAAAGGTTGTGATTAGGCAATAAACAAATTATACAGAGGGATGTGAGTGATGTAGATGGGATTTGTCTCTCCTATGTGACAGAAGTGATATCTATAGGCCACTTGATGGAGTAAGACTAAGAAAACGCATGGCCATGCTAGAAAGAATAAATGTTAGATATTTATTCAGATTCAGTCTACTCCGGTATCAAGTAAAATAAATTGGGCCGTACAAGGATGACGCGACCTTGCCTTGGGCCCAATTAGGATATCGTGACAAAAGGAACAAACATATTAAATAATTATCACTTATAGGTTATGTTGATAATATTCGGACATAATGATGCATTGCTAGATGCCGCTCTTATTTTATATTAATAATAAAATAATTTATTATTAATATGACCGAGTATTTTACCTGTAGGGTCACACACATAGAGTAAGCCCATCAGAAAATGTTGTCTTATTTTAGTTGGACTAAAATAAAGCTATTGGGCCTAACTCATTTGGAATGAGTAAGGAGCCCAATTTTAGAGAGAACAAATTAGGTCAAACCTAAGCCTATAAATAGAGCATAAGATGCTCATAGGCCGTTCACTCAAGTGAGACACAAATTCACAAAAGTTACAAGAGCTACACGCCGTCAAACTAGCAGTTGGCAAGTGTTGCGATTCTGGTGGGAGTGCTCGTGTGGACTCCTTGATAAGGGTTGATTAAGCATTGATTTCATGACTCATTTGAACTAATTTTGTAAAGACTTTGAGCTAAATTAATGAATTATTGAAGGAAGTGAGCATGAATCTTTTAATTAGTGATGGATAAATGTATAAAAGAAATACTGTGTTAAAGCTCTTGGAAAGTTGCAGGAAATTCAACAGGAAGGCAAGATAAGGTAAGCAAGCTTGAGCTTGAACAAGTTGGAGAGCATAAGCACCTCTCACGCTTGAGCGTGAACACTAGACGCTTAAGCGTGGATTAAGCATGGGCAGGCATGAATTAAAGGAGACAAAGAGGCATCAGGACCCCTCTCACGCTCAAGCGTGGGAATAAGCCGTTTGAGCGTGAGCTCGAGAGCGCCCAAGCGAGGAGTAAGCGTGAGCGTGACCCCAGGCGCGAATGGCGCTTGAGCGTAACTATATGGAGCTCAAGCGTGACCCTGCACGTGAAGAACGCTTAAGCGTAGGCATTACACGCTTGAGCATGACTAATGGATAACAAAGCATAAGCCGAGCGCGCCTGAGCGAGGAACCAGCATGGATTAAGCGTGGAACAAACATACTGAACAAAAGAAAACCACGCTTAAGCGTGATTAAGATAGTTTGAGCGTGGAACATTTAATGAGTATCAGGACCCTTCACGCTTGAGCGTGACCATCAAGCTCAAGCGTGACTCATGCAGTATGGGATTTTTCAATTTAATATTCACCAATGGTGCGATGCCAACTCACCCATTTTCTTGTGTTTCTACAAGTCTTTGAAAGATGCTGCATGGGTTCTACGCAAGTGGGCAAAGGGAGCTGAACCAGAACCCCTATAAATCAGGCTGCTAACAACATCAGGAATCATCATATATGCAACATTAGATTCAACCCCCTGTATTTTCCCTCACAATCCAACCTTTTCCATTATCTTTTGTATTTATATTTTGAGGGTGAAAATGCAAAGCATGAGTAACTAAACTCCCTTATGGGATTGGTTGTAATCCATTCAACACTGAAGTAATGCTGTTGTAAGTTTTTATTTAGTAATGAGATTTGATAAGTTTCTGTATTTCCTTCTGCGTTTAATGCCTGAAAGTACTTGATCACTATTTTCTTGTTTTAAGTTTTCTCAAGTATGCTGGGAAGTGACTTTTGAAAGCAGATCTGAAAGAGATACTTGTTGTGAGTAGGTAGCCAGGGATGACATCTAACGCAATAAACGTCAAAACAATCGATCAATAATGCTGGGATGATTTCAAAGTGACTGAGGGATCAGCGGTTTGAAATCATTCTTATGAATTTTGTAGTCGAGGGATCGATACAAATGACTTTGATTGTGACGTAGAAATTATCTTTTTGATTTACTTATATAAAAACTTATTCAGCTTACAGAAGATGAAGATGTGATGAAGCCAATCCCTATTTTACAAAACTGATTTTTCCAACACTGTCATCTTTTGCAAAATTTCACTCTCTGTTATTTATTACTTTTTTATTTAACATCATTCAAAACAAACCAAAAACCAAAACATTCTGCCAAATCAATTCAAAACTAAGATCTTCATTCTAACACCTCCTCAGTGGAACGACAACTATACTATATTACAACTTCTATGTTTAAACTTGGCACAAGCATGACATTGAGTTCATATTATACAAACTTGATTCTCTTTCAGTGAACTCTTCATTCTAATATAATCAAAAAACACACCATCAAGTTTTGGCGCCGTTGCCGGGGAGGTGATTTAAGTTTGAATATTTTAGCATTGAATTGACAAGACAGTGTAAATAAATTTGTTTTCAATTTGTTTTTATTTTTATTTTTTTTATGTAGTAACTTTGCTATTTTGAGTACTTGATTTATGATCTTGAGAGGACAGGGTACAAAAGAACAGCTTGCATTTGATCCAGAGATAGACAGGTTCCTCAAGAAAATCAAGAAAGCCAAGCAGAACTTCCACGTAGGACAAACTTCCTCTGATACAATGGATGTCAACAGCAACAATCAAAACCCACCAAGGAGAACACTTGGAGACTATGCTTTACAGCAAGGGCCAAGACATTTCTCAAGCATAGCAGTTCCAAACACTGTCAGAGCATTAGAAATGAAACCAGCATTTCTTAGTTTAATTAGTTCACACCATTTTACTGGAATGTCAAGTGAAGATCCGTATACTCACTTGGCCACATTCTATGAATTGGTTGGAACCATGGGATTTAACCAAGATGTTATTGATGCTGCATATTTAAGACTATTTCCTTTCTCTTTAGCAGTAAAAGCAAAGGAATGGTTACAATCTCATCCAAATCAAAGTTTAAATAGCTGGAACATAGTTGAAGAAAAATTTCTACAAAGGTTCTTTCCTCCATCTAGATTCATCAAGGCCAAATCAGATATTACAACATTTAGACAAGGCCAAGATGAACCTTTTTGTGAGGCATGGGAACGCTTTAAATCACTGCTCAGAAAATGCCCAAACCATGGACTTAAAGATATTGCACAACTTAATATTTTTTACAGTGGTTTAAGGGCTGACACTAAAATGATTTTAGATGCAGCAGCAGGAGGAACAATGATGACAGTGGATGCTGACCAAGCCACAAGGATAATAGAAGCTTTATCCTCAACAGACTACCAAGCTCAACATGATCGTCAGCAAGTTCAAAGGAAAGGAGTCCTTGACTTAAACACCACAGATGCCATTTTAGCACAGAACAAAATTCTGACCCAACAATTAGAAGCATTGACCAAAAAGATAGCCAATCTTCCACAACAATTACATGCAGTACAATCATCACAACCAGGGCAACAACAAATACCTACAACATGTAACTTTTGTGGAGGAGATCATCTCAATGAGAACTGTGGCTCACAAGAAGCAACTGTATACTTCATGAACAACCAAGGAAGGTCTGGTAATTTCAATTCAAATTTTTCTAACCAACCATTTCAGGGATGGAGAAGTAACCAAAACCAAGGCCAAGGATGGAAGCAAGAGCCCAGCTCTTCTAAACCATATCAAAATAATGGTCCTTCTTTGGTGGAGAGAACTTCTAGATTAGAGGACACCTTGGAAAAATTTATGCAAACTTCTTTAGCAAGTCAAAAGAACAATGAGGCATCACTTAGGAACTTGGAAACACAATTGGGACAACTAGCCCGACAACTTGCTGAGAAACAGAAGCCTCAGTATGGAGCAAACACTGAAACAAACCCAATAGAGCATTGCAAGGCTGTGACCACACTGACTGAGGAAATAACTGAGGAAGAAGATGGACATGATACTATCATCTCTGAAGTAGTACCTTATAACACCAAAGATCCAGGGAGTTTTTCTATTCATGTTACTATTGGAAATCTTTCAAAAAGTAAAGCTTTATTAGATCTTGGTGCTAGTGTAAATTTGATGCCATTATCCACACTAAAAAGTATAGGAGATTTTTCAGTAAAGCCAACAAACATGACTTTAAAAATGGCAGATCAATCAATAAAAACCCCTTATGGTATTGCTGAAAATATTGAGGTCAAAGTTGATAAATTTGAATTTTATGAGAACTTTGTTGTCATAGATATGGAGGAAGATTCTGAAGTCCCTCTAATACTGGGGAAACCATTCTTGAAAGCAGCCAAAGTCATCGTAGATGTGGATGACAGAAGAGTAAAAATTCGAGTGCAGAAAGAAGAAGCCAACTTTGTTATTGATGAAACAAATAAATACTCAGAAGGCGCACTTGAAAATCCGAATGGAAAAAAGTCAAGGCCTGACTTAGGAAAGGAGGTGGAAAAACTCAATACTCTTATCCACCAACTCCATGACCCAACTTGAAAAAATCAGGCGTCAAGCTAAAGACGATAAACAAGCGCTCATTGGGAGGCAACCCAATCTTTTATGTTTTCTTTCCATAAAAATTTTATTTCTTTTAATATTAGTAAAGTTTCTGTTTATTTTGAAGGTCACTCATCAAGAGAAGTCCAAATAAAAGTTTCAAACAAAGACAAACAAAACTGGAGCTGAAAATTGAATTAGGAGAGCAACAAGGAAAGATTCGTCTCGCCCAAGCGTGAAGACCCCCGCTTAAGCGAGGCAAAGAAAGTCATGTATAATATGATTCACGCTCAAGCACTGGATATACTCGCCCAAGCGAGCCAAGGTGAGTCATACACTATCCACATCAAGCTTAAGCGAAGGAATCAAGCCTTGAGCGTGGCACCACTGCAGAAGAAATTTTTAAAAATAAACCCGATCACGCTTAAGCGTGATCTTTTGCGCTTAAGCGAGAGGACATGGAAAATCAAACAGAGGCTGCCACGCTTAAAGCAAGAATCCTCCTCACTCAAGCGAGAAGTTGATTAAAGCATCAGGTATCAAAATTTGTGTATCACGCTCAAGCATGACAGATAAACGCTTAGGCGAGCAGCAATTGAATTGCCTCTGATTGAGATTCGCTTGGGCGAATGATGATGCGTTTAAGCGCTTACGTTTTATTCACTCATGCTTAAGCGTGATTTATCCCAGCACCAAGCGACAGTTTCATTTCCAAAAGGGAAACTCCACAAATCAACCACGCCCAAGCGACATCTCCCCACGCTCGAGCGTGAAATTCAAAATGGCCCCTGATGCTAACAAATATAATATTTTGAAACTTCCCACTAAGTCTCTCACTCAAATAACCATCCATTAATCTCCTGACTCTCCAAGTTTTGTAACCGCCAAATTCTTCTCAAATAATTGTCTCTTCACTCTCATCTCATAAGTCACACTTTCCTGCATTTCATTGAAAGTCATTACCCTCTCTTCTCTCTATCACTCTCGGATCCTTCCAGGTAACTACTACACTATCCTCTTTTGAATTACAAGCATATGGTTACTGTGTTAGGGAGAATTGATACCTTTCTTTTTGCATACATTAAAGTCTTTAACCACCTTCTTCCTATTTCTAATGAATACCATGATCTATGCTTGGTTGTTTTTTTGGATTGTTTAGAAAAAGGGAGTCAATGCTCTGCTCTTATGTTTCACCTTCTTAATGCATGTTGCCTTTATGTTTCACATTCTTTTTACGCATGTTGAATGTTTGACAAAAGTCCTGAAAGAAAGTATTTTGAGTGCAAAGTGGCTCTTAACCTTCTTGCAGATGGCCAGAACAAAGTAAATTGCACCAAACCCCCCTGTCACTACTTCCCCAGCAAGGAGTTCCCGAAGAAATAAAGGCAAAAGACCACGCACAAATGAACAAGACAATGCTCCAAGATTTAGGAATAAAGATAAGAGCAAGCGTTATGAGGACATCTCCAACTGGACATTTATACCAGAAAGAAAAGTAGATTTGGCCTTGGGAGATTGTGATACCTTCCTATAAATCATAAGGAGGAGAAATTGGTTAAAGATATGTTACCCAAGGGAGAAGTATGACCCAGAAGTTGTGAGAGAGTTCTATGCGAATGCTTGGACAAGAAATGGAGGAGGAGAAAGAAAAACTTATGTGAGGGGAACCTGGCTCTCCTATGACAGAGACACAATCAATTTTTACTTGGGGAACATTATGACCCTAGGAGAGGGAGAAATATGCGAATATGCTGCCATGGTTGCAAGGAACCAATTCATTGCCACCAATGACCTTGAAGCAGCCATATGTGTTCCAGGACACCACTTTCAAATGGGGCAAGGAGAGAACCCACTGAGAATTTTAAGAAAAGACATGACTTCTATCTCTCAAGTTTGGACTTCTTTTTTATTAGCTAACATAGCACCTAATGCTCATGTCTCTGATTTAATTTTTAGTAGGTGTTATTTGCTATACTGCATTCTAAGAGAGGACATTTCCATTGATCTAGCCCAAATACTCTCTGATGAAATTCACAAGTTTGTGATTTTTGACCAGAAGTATTCCCAGGCAGGACAGAAGGTAAAAGGGAGTCTCGGTTTTCCTGCTTTTATCACTGATTTTTGTGCAGCTTATGGTATTGAGGTACAAGACCTCAAACCAATTAGGCCTTCCATAGACAAACGCTTCATTGAGCGTTACTGTAGTAATCCAGTACCTCCTGCAACTGATGTACCCCCTCCACCTGCCTCTCAAGCAGCACAGCAAGCATCCAACACAACACCTGCCCATCCTCCTCTCAGCACAGAAGCCACCCTGATTTTACAAGGCATTCACCTCTTGAAAATTCAAAATAGCCACCTCCTGGCACAGCAAAACGCTAATCATAGAGGTTTGTTGCATATTCACAGTGGCCTTTATCACAGCATTCCTGCAGGTCAACACAATCCTTGGATGCCACCTGCCCAGTTTGAGGCCCTAATTGCTTGGCTTGGGGACAGGCCCCCTTTTGTGGGAGGAGGTGAGACTACACAGGATAGGCCAGGAACTTCAACACAGGGACCTCCAGAAAGAGACCCCGGAACAGAAGAGGACTCATCTGAGGAAGAGTGAAAAATTTTAATGCTTTCATTTCTTGAGTTTAAATTGCTACTTTAAGTTTTATTTCAAATTGACAATTTATAGCTTTACTTTATTTTTAGTGCAGCATACTTTAGAATTGCTTGTGATTATTCTTGTTTTGATTAAAGCTGTGAACAGTTTTTGAAAAACCCAACCAAAGATTTTACTTTTTGAACAAGAAGAGTTTCTAAGCAGCAAAATACTTTTAGACAATAACACTGATTGTTAAAAGGGTAAAATGGCTGAATTAAGAACCAAGGAATTGGAATGGATGTACTTTGTATTGTTTACATGCTTGAACCCTTTTCTGTTAGAATAAGGAAGTAAGCCTTATATCCTGGTGAGAAGTGAGAAATCTAAACACTGAGAGTCTCATGAGAATTCGTCAAATAAGCATTGCCTGATTTTCTGATTAACATTTCTTTTAGAGATTAAGCAAGGAAATGATAAAGGCAAATTTTGAAAAATAAAACAACTCAGAGCCAAAAAGCTACCCTTAAGAATATGACCTAATTTTTGTAGCCCATTTTTGAGCCAAAAATTTTATTCAAACACCCTAAACCAAGCATAAGAAATAAAATCTTACCTTACCAGCATGCTTAAAAATTTTTTAAGAGCATAAAACACTTCTCCAAAAAGGGTGATAAGAGAAACTGAGGCTGAAAAAGAAATAAAGTTCTCCAATATTTAACAAAAATAAAGAACTAGAAAAAGAAAAATGAAGAATTCAGTAGCATAAAAGAAGAAGCCTCATAAAAGTTTGAAAAATTTTAGAACATATGCTCTTCTTATTCATGCATGCACTTTGAACTCAAGAAAAACCAAGAATTCTTGATAGCCCAGCCTCATTACAACCTTGAAAAGACCTTTTGATCCTTACTTATCTTATGAATTGATTTTGATGAGAAATGACCGGCAATGTTAATTAGGCAGTTCTCATGATGAATGTGCAACACACCCACCTAGGTGAGAAATAATGAGAGTTCCTTATTCTTACAGCAATTGGTTACATGCTTTATGAACAAGGTAATGGTGCATACAATTTAAGGAATTGGTATTAAGGAGATCATTTGCCCAAACATCAACTCAGATTATTGTCTTTTAAAATTTTGGCTGTAACAGAAGCTAATTTTGTTGAAATGCTTGATTCCCTTTCCAAACTTCTTTTTACTTGAGGACAAGCAAAAATCTAGGTTGGGGAGAGTTTGATAAGGGTTGATTAAGCATTGATTTCATGACTCATTTGAACTAATTTTGTAAAGACTTTGAGCTAAATTAATGAATTATTGAAGGAAGTGAGCATGAATATTTTAATTAGTGATGGATAAATGTATAAAAGAAATATTGTGTTAAAGCTCTTGGAAAGTTGCAGGAAATTCAACAGGAAGGCAAGACAAGGTAAGCAAGCTTGAGCTTGAACAAGTTGGAGAGCATAAGCACCTCTCACGCTTGAGCATGAACACTAGACGCTTAAGCGTGGATTAAGCATGGGCAGGCATGAATTAAAGGAGACAAAGAGGCATCAGGACCCCTCTCACGCTCAAGCGTGGGAATGAGCCGCTTGAGCATGAGCTCGAGAGCGCCCAAGCGAGGAGTAAGCGTGAGCGTGACCCCAGGCACGAATGGCGCTTGAGCGTAACTATATGGAGCTCAAGCGTGACCCTGCACGTGAAGAACGCTTGAGCGTAGGCATTACACGCTTGAGCGTGACTAATGGATAACAAAGCATAAGCCGAGCGCGCCTGAGCGAGGAACCAGCATGGATTAAGCGTGGAACAAACATACTGAACAAAAGAAAACCACGCTTAAGCGTGATTAAGATAGTTTAAGCGTGGAACATTTAATGAGTATCAGGACCCTTCACACTTGAGCGTGACCATCAAGCTCAAGCGTGACTCATGCAGTATGGGATTTTTCAATTTAATATTCACCAATGGTGCGATGCCAACTCACCCATTTTCTTGTGTTTCTACAAGTCTTTGAAAGATGCTGCATGGGTTCTATGCAAGTGGGCAAAGGGAGCTGAACCAGAACCCCTATAAATCAGGCTGCTAACAACATCAGGAATCATCATATATGCAACATTAGATTCAACCCCCTGTATTTTCCCTCACAATCCAACCTTTTCCATTACCTTTTGTATTTATATTTTGAGGGTGAAAATGCAAAGCATGAGTAACTAAACTCCCTTATGGGATTGGCTGTAATCCATTCAACACTGAAGTAATGCTGTTGTAAGTTTTTATTTAGTAATGAGATTTGATAAGTTTCTGTATTTCCTTCTGCGTTTAATGCCTGAAAGTACTTGATCACTATTTTCTTGTTTTAAGTTTTCTCAAGTATGCTGGGAAGTGACTTTTGAAAGCAGATCTGAAAGAGATACTTGTTGTGAGTAGGTAGCCAGGGATGGCGTCTAACGCAATAAACGTCAAAACAATCGATCGATAATGCTGGGATGATTTCAAAGTGACTGAGGGATCAGCGGTTTGAAATCATTCTTATGAATTTTGTAGTCGAGGGATCGATACAAATGACTTTGATTGTGACGTAGAAATTATCTTTTTGATTTACTTATATAAAAACTTATGCAGCTTACAGAAGGTGAAGATGTGATGAAGCCAATCCCTATTTTACAAAACTGATTTTTCCAACACTGTCATCTTTTGCAAAATTTCACTCTTTGTTATTTATTACTTTTTTATTCAACATCATTCAAAACAAACCAAAAACCAAAACATTCTGCCAAATCAATTCAAAACTAAGATCTTCATTCTAACACCTCCTCAGTGGAACGACAACTATACTATATTACAACTTCTGTGTTTAAACTTGGCACAAGCATGACATTGAGTTCATATTATACAAACTTGATTCTCTTTCAGTGAACTCTTCATTCTAATATAATCAAAAATCACACCAACACTCCTAAAGGACGAGGCTACGACTGCTTCGGTGTTCTTCAAGAGGTAATCCAAAAATGATTTTTGTGTTTGTTTTGTGCTTTGAAACACGGAACCTTGCAAATCCTTTAGAATCCTTTTTTTTCCGTTGCTCATGTTTAGGGATTTCCTAACACTCACCCCCTTCCTGCTCTACCAGGGCCCTATGCCCTCAGTGCTTGCTCCTCCTTCATACAAGCTCAACCCCATACTTGAACTCCCTGAGATCAAGAAAGCTTGTGAGGCCACAAGATGGCAATTGGTGGAGGTCTCTGGCATCGTTAACTCTCTTAGCATAGCGGCTGGCAGCATGAAGGGAGATGGTAAGCTATATAACAAAGTTGAGAGGTTGAGAGCTACCTCTATCAAAGACAAGGCTGAGGTGAAGCATCAAGAGGAACACATAAAGATGGAGTAGGAAATTGGGGGTAAGCGCCTTGTTAAAATATCCGGCCAGAGGAAAAAATTAAGGAAGATGGAGGGGGAAACTCCAAACAAAAGGAGGAGCATTCCAAGTTAAAGAAGGAAGCCTAGAAGGAAAAAGAAAGGTCCTCCAAGCTGGTTGAGGATTTAAAACACTATGAGGATAATTATGCCGAACAAGTGAAGGAGTGGGCCGCCCAGAGGAAAGAATTAAATGAACAAATAGCTGAAGTGAAAAAGGATAATGTTGAGGCCCGTTCTTTCAAGAAACAGATTCAACAGCTAATGGGAGATCTTTCCGGCATGAAGGCTCAGTACCACAAGGCTTTGGGGATTTGTACGTCTCTAGTGCATGAAGCTTTAAGTGGGGCGGTCCGATAAATAAAGCACTGTAACTCTGACGTGGAGCTCAACCTGAGGGAATTCATCCTTCCTATGAGCTTCACGGCGGTAAATTATTCTCTGTTGTTGAAGACAAGTATGAGAAGTCGACAGATGCTTCTTATGATCATGCTCTTTTACCTGAAAGGAAAGTCTCATGCCCATACCAGTGTCCCCTAAAGACAAAGAACCAGAGAAAGACGGTGAAGAGACCCAAGAGCCTAAGAAGACTGATGTTGTCAATACGCCCATAATAACGCATAACGATGAAAACCAAGAGAAAGATGTAGAAGATTCAACTCCAGCTTAGGATCTTTAACTTCTTTTCATTTGCTATGTTTTGGGATCAGCTCTGGTATTGAATCAATAAAGCCTTGTACCAGGATAAGCTCTGACATTATTTACCTTTTAATTGATTTACAATTTTCTGTTATGGTCTTGACTGTGCCTTGATTAAATTATACTTCCTTTAATGCATAAGCTTCCTTCAGTTTCTTAAGCCGCACGCTTTTAAGCTTTCTTTTACGTTAGGTTTAGCTTTGTTGACACCGTTGACTACGTTTGGTATGATCTTGAAAAAGATTTATTCTTTCATTCAACTGGACCTAATCATAGAATGGGTGATTGAGGTGCTTATCATTTAGCTAAGTAGCCAATTACAGAATGGGTAATTGAGGCGCCTCTCATAGGGCTATGTCGCCAATTACAAAATAGGTAATTGAGACAAAGTTTCTACTTGCACTACACATCGGGTCCGGTGTGGTCTTTAAGAAAGAACCAACCTCGCCACTCATTAGGGCCAAGTAGCCAATTACAGAATGGGTAATTAGGGTGCCATTCGTTGGGGTCCAGTATGGCCTTTAAACGGACCAATCCTTGCCGCTCGTCGGGGCCATTTTCCATGCCGTTCGTAAGGCCAAGTGATAGCCAGCCGCAAGCGTATGGGGTATCGTAGTAATAAAAATATCGTTCCCACAGAGATTATGCCTAATTACTAGTTTTGCAATGGTTCAATTATCTAGACAATTCTTAAATTTCTTTTAGTATAGAAAATCTACAAAAATATGAGAAATTTCAAGAATTAAACTCTTTCTTCTTAAATTGGATTGAATGATAATTAAACTCTTGGGATTAAGGTATGTGAATGTGTCATGTATTAATTTTACCTAGGACCTTTCTGTTTATAAGTTCATGTTCTAAGGCAAGATTTCCTAATTTAATTAACGTTTTCCTTTCAGAACATCATTAACATGCCCAATTAATAAAGAACAATGTTCAATCTATTATTTGGACTTATTAAGAATAGTGAAATCCCAATTAACCTCGAAGTGTCATGCCCACTTTCTTGACCCATAACCCTAAGTTCAAATTCATGCGTTTCAAACAACCAGTTAATCTCTCAATTACCCCTGTGTTTAAGTTCAATTGAGCCTAGCTCTAGATTATCAATAGCATTAAGCAATCATAAAATTTGAATAGAAACAAAAGGCTCATAAACATAAAGCAATAAGGTAGTTTCAATACATTAACATGTCATATCCCAAACCCAAGATTCAAGCTTAGTTATAGGTGACACCCTTGATTAACTAGGACAAATTCTTACACTGGAATGTCCTACTTAATAAGAGTCACTAAAAATAAGAGTATTTTTTTGATAGGTGATCATCGGTACACGATTTAAAATAAATATATTACATAGATCGATTCTTTCAACATGAGAGTATTTAAAAGAGCACAAAGCTCACAGGCTCCCAACAACTACTACAAAATGAAAGCATAACAGAAATGTTGAGTCTATAATGATCTCACCACAAACAGAAAATATACACAAGTGACGCTTTCAAACTGGCGTCCTCTACTGCAGGTACTCTAAGTCCTGCCCACGCTCGCCTTCTCCTTTAACTGATGATCATAAAAAAAAGAGAAACAACATACACAACAACAAAAGGGGTGAGCACAAAGCTCTTGATCCGGTCTCAATACCGGTATCCGATCTGCTATAAATATTTCAACGTCTTTGATAAGACATCTACGTGTAACCGGTGTCATCGGTATACATCCGAACTGTAATTCCGTATCAGGCGTTCTCCCTATACCGGTTGTTCAGGATAACACCATGACATCGGATAATACACACGTCACTGTGCAAAAGACAAGGATTGTTGCTACAGGGATCGATCAATAATTCCCTGCACTACGAGCCAAATTCTGCTCACGGGAATGGTCAACTTGTTCCCTAATCCTAGTCTACATTCTCTATGCTCAATATAAAATAGCCACTTGACCCAATCATGCAGGTAAGTGCGCAATATAATAATGCTAATGGGAGTTGGTGGTTCCCCACCAACGAGTCCTCGTTAATCGAGCCAATCAGGTATATGAACTAACTTCATGATTGAAGTTAGGGATCTTCTTCTTCAGTACTTTTACGACTGATTCCTCTCTGAATACATTCCTTACTTGGAATATAATCACTGACTTGAGCGTCGGAGAATCTTTGCAGGTGACACCACCATTCGCCCATTTCAACGCGTTAGGTCGGTGTGAAGGATCTCCAGAACGCCCAATCCGCTCTCCTCATTCATGGACAACGGATACCTACATCGGATACACATACATCCGGTCTACTAGACGGTATTGACATACTATTCATGACTGGCTTGAGATCGGATCTCTTGACCCCGGTCCAGGACAGATCATTGGCACGCCCGGTAGGACACGATAAAGTTATTCCCATATCCTTTGACAGAGCAGGTAATCCACCATGGAAGGCGAAGCACAAGACTTCGTGGAGAATCAAGCTGAAGGCAGAACCAATCCTAACGCCTTCAGAAAACTCAACTTTGATTCTCATGGGGGCAGCTCAAAGAAGATAGTAACAGTGTCTGATCCTGATCCTCGTGATGAGTTGATCAAACAACTTCAGAGGGAACTCGCTGAATTGCGAAGAGAAAAAAGGCAAAGCGAGGATAAAGAGTCATCTCGCACGCGAAACACTCCCCACACAACTGATGGTGAAAAGTCCACCACTCTTCAGTACTCAAAGATCCCAACGTTTGAGGAGGGAGAACAAACTCGCGATTCTGAGGATGCAGCTTCCCGAAGGAAGAGAGATTCAACAACAGCACCCCCATTGTCTTACACTCTGAAGGTTCCTTTCTCAAGGAGACTTATGGGCATCAGCATCCCCAAGCACCTTCAAACCACTCAACCACTTTCCATCGGAAAGTATAATGGTGAAACTGATCCAACTAAGCACCTTGATGCTTATGTGTTTGAAGCCATGTACTTGGGGGCTGATAAAGACGTGATGTGCCGAATGTTCCCTCGAACATTGTCTGAGGAAGCCCTCGGGTGGTTTAAAGGCCTGCCTTCTGGATCCATAGATTCTTGGACGGAAATGGCAGCTGCCTTTGAAACCCACTTTGTCATCTCCAGAGACGTACCCAAGACGTCTCATACCTTGGCTCAGATTAAGCAAAATGAAACTGAGGGCTTAAAAGATTTTTTGAAGAGGTTTTATAAGGAAGCAGCCCTGGTTCCTAACCTCACAGAATCTATCAAGCTGCATATCGTAATTGAGGCATTGCAGCCAGGATCAGCTTTCGCTCTTTCATTAGCAAAGAGCCCCCCAGCAACTTTTGAGGAGTTCAGGAAAAAAGCCTCAAAGTATGTGAGCATAGAGATGCACTTGGAGGCAATGGCTGCAAAGAAAAAGCCACCAACACCATCTCCCTAAACCCAGAAGGGTAAGGAAAAGACGAGGTCAGAACGCATGGAGAGGCCATTCACCAATCCTAAGGTGGATAACCACCTTCCTCGACCTCGAGAAAGGCATGTCAATTCCTTCAGCCATTATGCACAGTTATCTGCCAGACCATCTCAGATTTTGAGAGAGGTCGGATGGCCAGTTTTCAGCACATATGGCATCAGGAGACCAGCCCCTATGAAAAGACCAGAAAATTCACGAAAGTACTGTGATTTTCATGAACAAAATGGTCATTCCACTGATGAATGCCAAGCTCTAAAGAACGCGGTTGAGACGCTAATTAGAGAAGGCAAATTAAAACAATACCTGTTCAAAGAAAAATCCTTTGACAGGGCAGAACGGAATGAGAAAAGAGAAAGAGATCCCGACGATGGGGATGACAACAACCCCAGTCCGGTTCGAAAGTTCTCTGCTGCAGAGAAGCAAAAAGGTGTAATGACCGATAATGCAGCACAGAAAGACAGCATGCCCCAGCAACAACGTCAGGGCCGACGTGAAGTCATTGACATGATTGCTGGAGGGTTCGCTGGAGGAAGAGCTTCAATTACAGCCCGTAAGAATCATCACAGAATGATTCTATCTGTGCAAGGGAAAGTCAAAGACAATCGCCCTTACAGAGGAGGAATTGAGGCTCCCATAATCTCTTTCTCTGACGAGGATTTTGGCCCAACCGTTCCTGGTGGTGACGATGCTGTAGTCATCACTGCTGTGATCGCCAACAAGGACGTCCGAAGAATCCTTGTTGACCAGGGAAGTTCCTGCGATGTTATTTTCTATAATTGCTTTGAAAGAATGGGTTTTAAAGACTCAGATTTACAGCCTTACACGCAGGAACTAACAGCTTTTAATGGCGCAAAGCAACTAACTAAAGGGTATCTTGACACCCTTATCTCGTTTGAAGGCGAACCAGGAGCCAGGACGGTTAGGTCTCGGGTGCTAGTGATTGATGTCAAATCACCATTTAATGGCATCATAGGCCGTCCTACTCTGAATGCAATGGAGGCAGTTGTATCAACCCCACATCTCCTTATCAAGTTCATTGACAAGGATAATGCTGTGTCATCTATCCGTGGTGATCAAGAGATGGCTAGGTACTGCTACAACCTTAGTCTCAACATGACAAAGCTGGACGCCTCCAATAAAAAGAGGAAACTTAATGATGCTGGAACATCGGCTGAATCCGTAAGTCTTGTCGACCTGGACCCTAGAGCGGATTTGAACATTGATCCGTTCAACCCATCAAAGCCCACACCGGATGGAAATTCCAGGGACATTGTCTTGGGAGATTCTCCAGAAAAGATCACCCATATCAATGACAAGCTAGATACTGAAATAGAGCAGTGACTGCTGGCTCTCTTACAAGAGTTTAAAGACCTCTTTGCATGGACTGCAGCCGATATGCCAGGCATAGACCCTGAATTCTGCTGTCATAAACTTTCTGTCTATCCAGAGACGAAACCTGTGGCCCAAAAGAAAAGACGATTGGGCCCAGAGAAACAGAAAGCAGCTTGTCAGCAAACTGAGGAATTGCTGAAGGCCGGATTTATCAAGGAAATCCGATATTCCTCTTGGCTTTCGAATGTGGTGATGGTCCCTAAATCCAATGGTAAATGGAGAATGTGCATTGACTACGTGGACCTCAACCGCTGCTGTCCAAAAGATCCTTATCCTCTTCCTAATATAGATCGGATGGTAGATGATTCCTCTGGTTACCAATACCTGAGCTTCATGGACGCTTATTCTGGTTACAACCAAATTCCGATGTGCGAAGAGGATCAAGAGAAGACAGCTTTCATAAATGATCATGGTGTCTTTTGCTATACAGTCATGCCCTTTGGCCTGAAAAACGCTGGGGCGACATATCAGCGCATGATCAACAAGGTTT
This sequence comes from Clitoria ternatea, assembly GCA_037962975.1. Lineage (NCBI taxonomy): Eukaryota > Viridiplantae > Streptophyta > Magnoliopsida > Fabales > Fabaceae > Clitoria > Clitoria ternatea. Next base: position 171,026,813 of record CM075671.1, read on the forward strand.
TCGAAGGTATGCACACCAAACTTGTTGAAGTATACATTGACGACATAATAGCAAAGTATCACCGGTTGGTGGCGATCATATTGAAGACCTGCGCCAAGTATTCACCCGTTTGAGACAATTTAACATGAGGCTGAACCCAATGAAGTGCACATTTGCTGTCCCTGCTGGGAAATTTTTGGGTTTCATGTTAACTCAACGTGGTATAGAAGCCAATCCAGGGAAGTGCCAAACGATTCTAGACATGCAAAGTCCTAAGAATCTCAAAGAAGTCCAATCCCTGAATGGCAAGGTAGCAGCTTTGGCACGATTCATGCCGAAGATGGCTCACAGGTCGCTCCCCCTGTACAAAATACTGAAAAAGTCCAAGAAATTCGAGTGGGGACAGGAACAAGAAAAAGCTTTCCAAGAGCTTAAGGAGGTGTTGTCCAAACCTCCCATTCTCACAAAGCCTGACCCCGAAGACACACTCATTCTGTACTTGGCTATTTCAGATGAAGCTTTGGGCGTTGCCTTGATAAAAGAAACTCCTGATGGACAAAGACCGGTCTATTTCACTAGCAAGACCTTGCAAGGTGCTGAGATCCGGTATCAAAAAATTGAAAAGGCCACCCTCACTGTTGTTTGGGCCTCACGACGGTTGCGTCCGTACTTTCACGCCCATCCAATCATAGTGAGAACGGATTTGCCACTCCGTTCTGTCTTAATCAAGCCCGATCTTGCTGGGAGGATGATCAAATGGTCTATTGAACTCTCTGAGTTTGATATATCCTACGAACCCCGCAGCGCTATTAAAGCTCAAGTCCTGGCTGACTTTATTGTGGAAATGACAGGGACTGATCCGGATTACCCTCGAGTCCATTGGACCATTTACGTTGATGGTTCATCAAACCAAAGAGGCTCTGGAGCAGGTGTAGTTCTCGAAAGTGATGACGGAGTACACCTGGAGATCTCCCTTCGTTTCAATTTCAAAACATCCAACAACCAGGCTGAGTACGAAGCTTGCTTGGCCGGGCTAAGAGCTGCAATTGATATCGGAGCTTCTGAGGCGACACTCTGTAGCGATTCACAGCTGGTGATTTCGCAGATCTTAGGAGATTATCAAGCTCGCGAACCTCAACTCCAATTATACTTGAACTGTGTCAAGGAGTTGACTGAGAAATTCTCAAAGGTGGAGTTCAAGCATGTTCCACGTGAAGAGAATACGAGAGCGGATATACTCTCCAGGTTAGCAAGCACTAAACGACCGGGTAGCACCACTACTCTGGTTCAAAGCACGCTAACGTCGCCCAGCATCCCTCTTTTCCCTTCTCTAAACGCCATAATGACTGACTCCCTTTACGGAGATACATGGATGGCTCCTTACATCCGTTATTTGGCTGATGGACAGCTACCCACAGATGAGAAGGAAAAGACGAGGTTAAGGAGAGAATTACCGTATTTCACTATGATTGATGGTAATCTCTACAGAAGGGCACTCTCTGTGCCCTATTTAATTTGTCTCAAAGAGGATGAGGTGCAAGGTGTAATGGAGGAAGTGCATGGAGGACAAAGTGGACACCATGCCGGAGGAAGAAGCTTAATGCAAAAAATCCTCAGAGCTGGATACTGGTGGCCCACAATGAAGCAAGACTCCATTGACTTCGTCAAAAAATGCGACGCTTGCCAAAAATTCTCTAACCTACACCACACACCGGCAGAAGAACTCTTCACATCCGCTGTTCCATGGCCCTTCTATCAATGGGGATTGGATATTCTGGGCCCCTTTCCAACTGCTCCTGGGGGCATCAAATATCTCATTGTAGGGGTCGATTATTTCACTAAGTGGATAGAAGCAGAGCCGGTGGTGCATATTACTTCAGCCCGAACTCGCCGTTTCATGTATGAAAACATCATAACACGGTTCGGGGTCCCAGCACGGATTGTCACAGACAATGGCACCCAGTTCACGGATAGAAAATTCACAGATTTGCTTGAAGGGTTAGGAATAACCCAAATATTCTCATCCGTCGAACATCCCCAAACTAATGGTCAAGCTGAAGTGGCCAACAGGGAGGTGCTTAAGGGACTAAAGAAGCGCCTTGGTGAAGCCAAGGGCGGATGGACAGACCAGCTGTGTCATGTCCTATGGGCATATCGGACAACGCCTCATTCATCCACCAATGAATCCCCATATCGCCTAACATACGGGGTCGAGGCAATGATACCTGTGGAACTGCAAATTGCTTCCACAAGAGTTAAGTACTTCTCTGAAGAAACCAACAATGCTAACTTGGCATCTGAAATGGATGTCATACAAGAACTCAGAGAAGACGCTTTCATCAGAGATCAAGCCATCAAAGCCAAAGTTGCTCTCCGGTACAACAAACGAGTCCAATCAAGGACTTTCAACGTTGGAGATTTGGTTTTGAGGAAAGCAAGTATAGGGAACAAATTCGCCCATCAAGGCAAATTAGCCCCAAACTGGGAAGGCCCATACAGGGTATCCGAGGTCACTGGCAAAGGCTCTTATCGCCTTGAAAACCTTGATGGCACTCCAATCCGAAACAAATGGAACACCCAAAACTTGCGCATCTACTATAGCTAGCTGTTTCTACACTCTTCTATCCTTATCTTGGATTGAATACTGGAGAATTTATTTTCACAGCTACGCTCTCCTTGTAATTCTTATTTTTGATTTAATAAGAATCTTTCATAACAATTTAACTCTTTCGAGTTTTTCTTATGCTGTGATTTTCAGTTTATCCGGTGTACAAAAGCATATTCAGGACGGATGATCTCAGCTAATTATTCTGTAGTTGACGATGTAACTCTTCGAATATGCGCAATGCACAAGAACATACTCAGGACGGATGATCTCAATTACCCATTCTGTAATTGACGATGTAACTCCTCGAGTGTGTAAATATTGAAGGCCCAGATTGTAGGATTAAACCGAACTCTGGGTACGGTTAGTAAGTTTGGCTGAACACCGGTGAAGGCTCAGATTGTAGGATTAAACCGAACTCTGAGTACGACTAGTAGGATAAACCGAACGTCGGTGAAGACCTGAGTTGTAGGATTAAACCGAACCTCAGAGCATGGGTTGTAGGGCTGGTCCTTCTTCAAGGCCACAAACCGAACCCCATTCGAAGACTACATGGGTTGTAGGGCTGGTCCTTATTCAAGGCCACAAACCGAACCCCATGCGAAGGCTTGGGCGCAGTAAGCTGGTTTTTCTTCAAGACCACGCTGAACCCCAAGTGACGGGCGCAGTAGGTTCAGGATTAGCCCTGATCTGAACCCCGTATCGAAGGCTCGGATTGTAGGATTAAACCGAACTCTGAGTACGACTAGTAGGACTAACCGAACGTCGGTGAAGAATCGTCATTGGGTAAAACCAAAGACCAATTGAAGAACGGCTAGTAGGATTCAACCGAACACCAAATATGACATGGACAGTAGGATCAAACCGAACTCCAAACACAACAAGTAAGTTATACTGAACTCCAAATTAATACTCTCGTGAAGTTCTTTATTTGGGAGTTTTATAGCTTATAATTCTGAGTCATCAATTCTTCAATTGAGATCTGACTCATAAACTCCGACACAAACAATTCACTCGGGTACGCCACAATCTAAGGCATTTTCACCCGAAATTCCTCAGTCGGAAATATTTGAAGAGGAATTTCTATTTTAAAACCTCACTCTTAAAAGCTCTCACGAGAAAATCTCACTCAGAGTTTATTCAAAGTGATAATCACCCAATGATACTGGGGGACAACATAAACGGTTTAACGAATATCTTGAGGAATGAACTCTCGTCTAAACGATCTCACAATCATTCCCCTTAAACCGTTCTTGTAACAATGATGTGTTCCCTCATCAGCGGTGACCTTATTATGAAATTCATCTTGCATGTATAAGTCCGGTATGGAGATTTTGTTTTACAATCCGATCTTCATTACCTAAATCCGGAATGATACAATACACATGCAATCCCTCTATTAAAGTTGTTTTTCACTAAACAAGAATGGAGGTAAAAAACCCTTTTATTGATTAAATGAGAATTACAATTCGTATAATAATCCGGAGCTGATCCCGGAACACAGCGAATTTGAATCAATAAAATGAAAAAGGAAACAGGGAAGGGCGCTACTTTCTCTGGCTTGAATCTCCTTCTTTCCCTTTGCCTTTGCCTCCGGCCTTGCCTTCTTCAGTGCGAGAGCTCGTTCCTGTGCTTATGGGCTTCAGGAATGAAGGTCCCATCGATTGGCCTGCAGGTAAAGGAGCGAACTTATAAGGAGTGCTAGGCGGACTTTCATGACGCTTATCAACTATGGCCACCAGTTTCCCTTGATGAAACTCATAGAACGGGTCAATACCATTCAGATTAAGTTTCACCTTGGGATTCCGGTATTGAATTTGACGAACAGCCAACCCAAAGGATTCCTTGACTGCCTGATCGCACATATCCACAGCCTCGTCAAATTCCGCTTTTGTGTCCACCAACTTTGAAAGCAGCTCCTTCTCCTTACGCGACCAATCTTCGGTTCCTCGAGCATAAACAACTTTGACTTCCTTAAGCTCCTCTTCCAGCTTTGAAGAGCGTTCCTTCTCCGCACAAAAACCGGAGTGGAGGTCGGAATTGATTTTCTTTTGATCAGCTACTTGGGCCTCCAACTCCTTGGCAAGATGTTTTAGCCTGACAATTTCTTCATCCTTCTTATATCCTTCCTCTTTGGAAGCTTCTAATTTACTTTCTAAACGAAGGATGGTTGCCTTGTCCTTAGCAGCAGCAACGCTAAGGTCATTAACCTTGCCAACCAACGAGCTCAGCCTCTCATTCTCTTCTGGAAGCTTGCGAACCGATCTTAGGAGCCCGGATAATTCTGCCAGGTGCTTCTGTCCGGCATCGCAAGCTTTGACTACTTCATCGCTCATCAATGAGGGCTTCAGCTTGTACGGAGTCTCAGGAACGACCTCAGGAACAGAACCCTCGTATACCAGATATTGTGCAAGACCGGAGCTACTTTGAAGGGGGCGAGTAACTTTTGGTGCAAAGTAAGTCGTTATTGGCTTTGCACCATAGGTGATCCCGTCGCCAGGAGCATCCGGAGTGGACCCTGCATCCAGAGCGGATCTTTCCACTTTCTTTCCCTTTGAAGGCTCCGGATCAGCACTCTCACTTGAAATTTTTTGTTTTTTCGGAGAAGGTTGACGATCCAAGGTCCTTGAGGAACCGCGTTTTATAGTTTTCTTCTTTTCTCCGACCTTCTCAGCCGCAACCTTCTCAGATCCGCCCTCCAGTAAGGGAATATCGTCACCTGCAGATGAGGTTAAAATGATGGTCTCCGCTGTGGCTTTCTTCAAATTCCGTTTCGCCTGAATGTCATTTTCAGCTGCCACGGAATTCGCTCCAGCTTTGAGCCCCTTCAGTTTTTCCATCTCTGGAGACGCAGCTTCAATTTCAACTGCAAAACCAAGCAACACGATTAGAAATCAAATACTTCAAGGCATGATGCGATAAAATATGAATATTAGCAGGAAAATTACGCAGATATTCCTCGCGGGTAGACCACGATCCTAACAAACGCCTGCAAGAGAAAAATTGATGCGAGGCGGTGTAAGATTGAAGGGCGAAAAGAACGGAAACTGAAGACGGGCTTAATTCATCCTCCTCAGTGTAGTACGCCTGGGAGGTCAGCAAAAAGTGTTCATGCGTCCAAGCCACTGGGAACTTCGGAAGCCCATCTTCAGTTAACCAAAAAACTGACTCGTCAGGGTGAACGCTAATCTTCGTGAAATAGGACTTGAATGAATGTCCATCAACTTTGGCGGAGTCAGTGTACGCCTCAAAGTTGATAACCTTTGAAAGAGTCCTGAGGGATATCAAACTCACTCCCCCTTTCTCTTTATTTGCACGACGGACCACTTGGGCAAAATAAAAGAGCATGGCCACCGTCGGCTTGAAGTTGAAGTGCTCCCCAAGCACTTCAAGAGAGCGGACTAATCCCCATCCGTTGGGGTGAAGCTGTGAAGGAGCGCAGTCCAGGAATCTCAGAACCCCCATCTGAAACTTCGAAAGGGGAAACCACACACCAAGGTTCAAAAATAAAAAGTCATACATATACAAGGACCTTTCGTCCGGGATATGACAAATTCGATCGGATGGCAACGGGGCTATCACCACGAAGCAATTCTTGTATTTGTCCTTCTTGAAGACCGTGAAACGCGTCTCCAGCTCCGCTCCTCCCTCTCGAGCATGAACTGATGCTATTTCACGAAACTCCTCAGCCACCCAGCTGAATGGGCGTTTCTGTTGGAATTTCACCCAGTCTATCCGGTGTGCAACCACATTGCATAGGCCGGATTGGGTCTTCAAGATATACTTCTCAGAAGGAGATTCCCCTTCAGACGATTTCCTCCCAGTAGCTTTCTTTGTCACCATTGTGAAAGCTTTGATGCTGCGATAAAATTTCACATCATCAGAGAGATACAAATCCCCACTCTCAACACTCTCACTGGAGGAGGAAGACTCTGAAGAGGGTATAATCACCCTTCGCCTCTGATATTGCGACTCCTCCCTCTCTGTGTATTGCGGCCTCGACTGGAAGATCACTGGGATCCTCCCACCACGAACACTAGGGTTTTGAGCCAAAGCCCTTCCTCCTCTTCCTCTAGGGCCAACGCCACTGAAGCTAACACCCTTCCTAGGCATTCTCAAATATTGAAAAGAGAAACTGAGAATGAAGGGAAAGTGGTTACCTTAGATAGTGAATTGAAATTCACAGAGGTGGATACGAAGAACTTCTTGGAACTTTCGCAGAGATTCGTCAAGGAAACAAGAAGAAATGGTAACTGAGAATTGCCAAATATGCCTATATCAGGGCACCAAAATTTTTCAAATACCCATTAAACATAACCTGTCGTTTACCCCCAAACGACTTCCCGTTTAGTGGACCAAAATTGTCGTTTAGTACATCAAGGCGCGAAGATGCCATCATTTCGTCACAAAGCCATCGAAATGGGCCTATTAAAACCAAATACTAGGCCCAACAAGACTATACGTGACAGTTACTAAGGCATGCGCACTTAATGTGATAATGGCGCGCCCACGTGAATTAAGGCATTAAATGTCCAATCATTAGAAACGTGGCCACCATTACCCGAATACCAAGGGTTGCGAAATTCGATAAACTTCTGATATTTCCATTGTCGAATCCGCCCTTAAAATTTCGTCACTACGGAACATGGTTCCAAGAGCGGATATTTACACTTCGGTGCAAATCCGAAATCCAGACGTACTATGATCAATATAGCTCATATGAGCAAGTCAACTGCTTCCTCACATCAGCTAGGGGGCTAGTAGAGGTAAGACTCGGATTTCGGATGGAGCGAAAATTGCCAATTGAATCCGCACTCCCTTGATTGGAAAAATTCACCAGGACGGATGATCTCAATCACTTATTTAGTGATTCGATGATGTAACTCCTGGTACGAAGAACTCCAATAATCATTCCAGGACGGATGATCTCAATCACTTATTCAGTGATTCGGTGATGTAACTCCTGGTATGAAGAACTCCAATAATCATTCCAGGACGGATGATCTCAATCACCTATTCAGTGATTCGACGATGTAACTCCTGGTATGAACAATTCTCATCATCATTCTGAAAGTATTCACTCAATCCGTATTCCTACGATTGAAAAATGTCTCCAGGATGGATTATCTAAATCACTTAATCTGTGATCTGACGATGTAACTCTTGACGATGTGTACTTTTCCAGAACGGATAACCTCAGTCACCCATTATGTGATATGATGATGTAACTCCTAACGCGGTGTACCTGCCCAGGACGGATGATCTCAATCACCCATGCTGTGATCTGACGATGTAACTCCTGGCGCCATACACACCCAAAGGACGGATGATCTCAATCACCTAATATGCGACCTGATGATGTAGTTCCTGGTATCGTACACATCCCCAAGACGGATGATCTCAATCACTTATGAAGTGATTTAATGATAAAACACCTGGCATGATCAATACTCATAATCATCTTTATGATGGAAAATTCCGAAAGTCAGTCCGCACTTTCGCTTTCTAGTGGTATTCTCCCAGGACGGATACTCTTTATCACCTATTCTGTGATACAACGATGTAACTCCTGGTGTAGAAAAAACTCCCATCATCATCCTTATGATAAAGGACTCAAACACCACTTCCTTGCAGTTCCCTAAACTTGGAACAATATTATCATCTCCTGTAAGAATATTACGGATTAGAAGCAGTCATCCGTCCTGTTACACTACTTTGCTAAACAGCGGATCGACCCATCTTTCCCCAAAAGAATTAAGGATCATGCCCTAGAGACAGGCACCTTCTTCTTAATACACACTTGGGGACATGAATATATTTATCCTTTCTAAATTTTATTTGTTGTTTAATCTTCCGAGGCTATTATTTCAATCCGGCCTTAAGATTAATTATACAGAACGGATTAGAAACGATTTAAATATACATGAAACGACGAAGACAAATTTCTTCAATCAAAACTCATTCATTGAAATGAAATTACATACAACAGTTCAAAATCCGGAGTTGATCCCGGTACACAACTATACATGTAAATGAAAACAAAACTACTGAGGAGGAATCTGTTCTTCAGTTTTTTGTGCCTCTTCAGCACTGGGCTCTTGTGCTCCTTCCTTTAGAACCTCCGCACGAGTCTCGCCTCCAGGAGCCTCAGCCCTTTCTTCAGAAGAGGGAACCTCGGACGCAGGAAAGACGTAGTCAGGTCCCATGGATTGACCCTCAGGAAGAGGAGCCAAACCATATAAGGACGTCGGTGGATCTTCGTGACGACCATCCACCACTGCGACTAACTTTCCCTCATGGAATTCATAGTACGGATCCATCCCATAAAGGTTAAGTTTCGCAGTGGGGTTGCGGTAGAAGACTTGGCGTATGGCTAGGCCGAAGGACTCTTCAACAGCCCGGCTGCATATGTCAACAGCTTCTTCTCTCTCAGCTTTCGCTGTAGCCAATTCTCCCCGCAACTTGGACAGCTCCTCACTAGATATCTCGGGCTCCACTTTCCTAGCCTTCAGTCCCTCTATCTCAAGAAGGAGCTTCTTCTCCCTTTGAGACCACTCCTCAGCATCAGCCTTATTTTTATCCTGGCTGCTGCGGAGTTCTTCCTCCTTCTCTGCCACCTTGCCTTCCAAGTTTTTAAGATCGCCTTTGAGCTTGAGATTCTCTTTAGTTACAAGATCCCCAAACTCCTTAGACTTGTTAAGACGATCTTCCATTAACTTCATGGCAGCTTTGTCCTTGTCTGAGGAAAGGTTGAGCTCTTCTAATTTGTCACTTAGCTCCTCAACCTTGTCGACGTTCTTAGCCAACTCGCTGACAGAAGATAGCAATCCAGCAAGTTCGGCTAGCTGCCACCTTCCGGCCTCACACGCTCCTTCAATTTCTTTAACACTGAGCGTAGGCCGGAGTTTGTACATCGGTGGTGGAAGAGTGGCAGGAGTAGAACCTTCGTAGGAAAGGAAGGGGGTGAGAAACGAGGTCGTTGGGAAGGAGGTCGGCCCTGGTCCAGAAACCCCAGCAGCAGTGCCTTTATTGAGATCGGAGGAAGCACCAATCCCTTCCGAAGTCACAACAGTCTTAACCTCCGGAGTCTTACGCTTTTTGGACGGGCCTCCCACTGAATCATTCCTGATTTTTCTTCTCTTCTCAGAAACTGGAGGTTGACCCGAGGCTGTTCCAACATCGGATGAACCGCCCTCAACCAGTGGGATGTCCCCTTCAGCATCCGAGGTCAGGATAATTAACTCAGGACGATCCTTGGTTGAGGGCCTGGGCTTCACTTCATTCTCACGGGAGACGGATTTACCAGCCGCCTTGAATTTCTTTAATTTGTCCATCTCCGGAGTCTCTTGTTCTATTTCACCTACATGAACAAACACAAGATGTCAGCAACTACAAATATTCTATATATATTTGGTAAAGGAGGAAGATGAAATAAAACGAGATGTACGCAAATATTCCTCCCGGACTCCGCTTGAGCTACTTAGCAAACGCCTACACGAGAAGACGTGACGACCTGTAGTGTGCGATTCAAGTGCGAACAACACTCTCGACGTCTCACGAGACAGATCGGATTGATCAGTGTAGTACGCGTGTGAGCTCAAGAGGAAATGTTTGTGTGTCCAGCTCAGGGGAAATTTGTCAACGTCCCCTTCATCCTTCCAAAATTTTGGTTTGCCCTTCTTGATGGAGATGCGAGTGAAGTAAGTCTTGAAGGACTTCCCGTCAACCTTGGCAGAATCTGTGTAAGACTCAAAGTTCACAAAGGAACAGAGAGTCCGGAGAGTCACCAGACCAACTCCACCCTGCTTGCTTGCTCTTCGAACTACCTGAGTGTAGTAGAACAGCATCGCTACAGTTGGCGTGAAATTGAAGTGCTCCCCAAGCACTTCGAGAGCCCGGATGAGGCCCCAACCGTTGGGATGAAGTTGGGAGGGTGCACAGTTCAGAAACTTTAAGACACCCATCTGGAGTTCGGTTAGAGGAAAACGAACTCCCAGATTATGGAAAATAAAGTCATACATGTATACAGAGCGGTCATTAGGGACGACGTGGCATATCCGCTCTGTCGGAAGTGGTGCATAAACCCTATACCACTTCTTTGTCTCTTCATCCGTACTTAAAGTAAACCTCGGCTGGATCCGGGATCCCTCCTCATCCGCATGTCGGGAGGCCAATTCCTTAAACTCACTAGACACCCAGCAGAAAGGCCATTTAGCCTGAACCTCCTCCTAATTTAGCCTCGAAGCAACTACGCTGTAGAGACCTTCTGCTGTTTTCGAAATGGCGCTATCTCCAGAAGATCCTTCTCCAGTTGCCATTGGAAATATCTAAACCGAACTCCTTAATCTACGATAAGAAATAAAATGTCGTCAGAAAGTTGCAATCATTACTCACTGCATTTTAAAAGCAATTACAATCAGAGGGCGACTCTGAGAAGGGAAAGGTCACTTCCCGCAGTGAGTAAGATCCCCTTTCTGAGCGACGCGGTTCAGTCTTAGGAAGAATCACAAGGATTCTTCCCCACGACTATTAGGGTTGAGGGAAACTGATTCCCCGCCCTTTAGATGAAGCCTACTTTCTATAACTACGAGTAGCAAGTCAAAGCGAAACTAAAGCGACAAGGAAAAGATAGTTACCTCAGATGACAGTGATGAATTTGAGGAACGAAGAAACCCTCGCAATGTAGGTGATAAACTTCCTTACAAAATTTCTGCAGAGTTTCGTTGAGAAAGCAAAAGCAAGTGGAACCCAGAATCCACTAAGTATTCCTTTTATAGGAAACAAAGAGGACCGGTTACCTCCTCTTGAAGTTGTGTCGTTCTCGATAAAACGCACCTGTTCACAAGCGAAACGACACAACCGTTCCAAATTCTTGGGCGCCAAAACGATAGCAACTCAGCAAAGGGCTATCCACTAGGCCCAAAAGTTTTGAAAACTTCAGGCCCATTAAACCCAAAACGACGGTTAATGAGATTTTCATCTCAGACGCAATAATTGCCTGCCCACGTGATTAAAAGCATTAATGTCTAATCATGCAACGCAATTTACGCTTTACAGCCGTTACACGAACTTCAAGAGCTTTCAATTCCAATAAACTCTTGAAATTCTCACACAACGAATCTTTGTCTGAATCCGTTGTGACAGTACCGAAAGGTCTTTTCTATTAAATTCAGAGCGGTTCTTTACGAATGACAACAGATGCTAAGGAACTGCTACACACGTAAGCTTACCGATATTAAGACCTCTCGCAGGTTGAGTAGCTTATGTGAACAACTATTCAGTCCCTCACACAAGCTAGGGGACATATGATCCGGTCTCAATACCGGTATCCGATCTGCTATAAATATTTCAACGTCTTTGATAAGACATCTACGTGTAACCGGTGTCATCGGTATACATCCGAACTGTAATTCCGTATCAGGCGTTCTCCCTATACCGGTTGTTCAGGATAACACCATGACATCGGATAATACACACGTACTGTGCAAAAGACAAGGATTATTGCTACAGGGATCGATCAATAATTCCCTGCACTACGAGCCAAATTCTGCTCACGGGAATGGTCAACTTGTTCCCTAATCCTAGTCTACATTCTCTATGCTCAATATAAAATAGCCACTTGACCCAATCATGCAGGTAAGTGCGCAATATAATAATGCTAATGGGAGTTGGTGGTTCCCCACCAACGAGTCCTCGTTAATCGAGCCAATCAGGTATATGAACTAACTTCATGATTGAAGTTAGGGATCTTCTTCTTCAGCACTTTTACGACTGATTCCTCTCTGAATACATTCCTTACTTGGAATATAATCACTGACTTGAGCGTCGGAGAATCTTTGCAGGTGACACCACCATTCGCCCATTTCAACGCGTTAGGTCGGTGTGAAGGATCTCCAGAACGCCCAATCCGCTCTCCTCATTCATGGACAACGGATACCTACATCGGATACACATACATCCGGTCTACTAGACGGTATTGACATACTATTCGTGACTGGCTTGAGATCGGATCTCTTGACCCCGGTCCAGGACAGATCAGCTCTTAACCCATAACATATACATACAAGGGTGGCTTAATATTTTAAATTATAGAAAAGATTACATATAGCATACCTTAGAACAGAAATACAAAACTTCACATACACAATTATCAACAACAATCAGAGGCTCAGTCATATAATGATGGCATGCTATGCATGTGCTAGATTCAATTACTGTAAGTTATAATTCGTTACCAATATGCAATGGGGCCCAACTTCCATTCCTCAATCTCATATATCAATAATCATGTGCACAATCTGCCACCCTTATCTCCCCTGCCCAACCAGAGCGACTAGAGCTCTCCTCGTTCTGGTTTTCACAAATGGGTAGGGACTCATAATCCTGATCATCAAATGGCCAATCACATATCACACATCATCAAAGAACGGGCACTCCACAGTCATAGAAAATCCCGCCTCTTGTCGAAGTATACCCGAGTTTGCTACGGGCTATCAGGGGACCGACGCGAATCCGATGCCACTTGGAATTCCCACCTCCGGTGATACTCCCTAGACTGCCCTCGGGTATCAAGGCGCAGCAGATTCTTCAGTGTACTCCTCATTGTATGCTCTAGGGGATTTTTCCAACATCCCTCCTCAACTCCAATGCAAAATGCCATGTACTTATCTCAATTACTTAGGGTACCCAGAGTCTAGACGGAACCTAACTCATATAGCGTATTTGTCCTTAAAACTCGTAAGTATCTAACCATAAAACTTTTCATATTGTAGAGGCTAAGTCTCAAGATTCAATACTACTAAAAATTCACTCCATGAGAAATTTCAAAGTTATTTACTGATAATTCCGTTAGGAAAATTTTCTACTGTAAAATATACAAGTTATTTATGTAATAGATATCTAAGCAAAATGAGTAATCATAAACTTCAATTATGTTTCCTATAACTTAATAAAATCTAGCATTGCCTTAAGTGTAAGGTATAAAAGTTTCTCTTAATTTTTTTATTACTAAAATCGTTTCGTCGTATTTACTCATAATAAACTAAATAATTTGATTTTATCTTTCTAAAATTTTTCATAAAATATTAGATGAAATAATTCCTTATTTTATAAGATAATCCTCCTAGTTCTATATTGGTAATAAAAGACTCCTTTTTTTCTAAGGTGATATACAAAGTAGTATATTTTCCATTTCTTTGTTCAAAACTTTGTTTTTGTCGTATTTCACCTAGAAAATTTCGATTTGAGTGATTCTAAAACCAAAAGTGTTTAACTTTGAAAATAATGACTAAATAGAGTAAGATTAAAAATAAAATCTGTCCAAAAAATAGTCCCTACACGAAATTTCCACAAATGCCAAAATTTATCGTTTCAACGTTTGTAAAAATGCGTTTTAAGGACAAATTGCGCGTCAAAAATTCATCCAACAAATTATTCTTCTTTGGGTATTTTTCCCATGCTCAAAATTCATCTTTCATGCCACAAAATAATTCTCCGTAACAGTTTTGCCGTTCTCTTTTGTTTGCCCACAAAAACACATTTTATACCGTTTTCGACGTTTCGTTCGCGCCTAACTCAGGTCCCTTTTAATTCTTTTATTATTTACCACATCCATAATATTTTCATAATCACAAATATTCCTCAAATATATGAATATACAGCAGCAACCAAAATTCTAAATGTTCACCAAGAATTAACTCCAAAACTCAGGTAAATCACTTCCTTAATGTCATAAACTTATTGTTTTATTATTATAACTAAAAGTCACTTGTTTTTATTTTTAATAAAAATTCCAGAATTAACATTTTACATTAAAATTAATTTTTATCTCATAAAATTTTAAGATCAAGGTAAGTTTCCAAATTTTAACCATAAAAATTAATTCTTTCAAGTTATACTTTTAGAATCAAAAATTTCCAAGTGGTTCACTAATTATTAAAATTTTCCAGCAGCAACATTAATTTAGTGTGAGTTATAAAACTTTTTGGGAAATGTTTTACATTATCTAAAAATTATTATTAACACTCCAAGTCACCAATTAAGCCAAGAATACATAATTAAACAAGATCTTTACATGCAATATAATTTCAATCAAAAATCTGTAGCAATAAAAATTTAAGTGTTAGTAATCTTCATAAAATTGTAAAGTTCAAAAGATCTAACAACAATCATGGTACAGCCATAATATCTCTTAAAGATCCATTTTTTTCACCAAGATTTCTCAAGATTCAAACCATACAAACTTAGATCTTTAAAGAAATATTAAAATATAAGTGTTAAGGACACTTATACTTCACCATGCATGTATAATTTTATGGATCTAAAACAAGCAAAGTACCCCCCCCCCCCTTACCAACAAGATTTTCGTGCTTCAAAAGAAAAGCCAAGGACATCAAAGTTTGCTTCTAGGCCGCCATGGTTTGCTTCATCAAGAGAAGAGAAAAGAATGGATGTATGGATGGTGAAGATGGACGTGATTTTAGTGGCTAAAAGAGAAGGAAAATGTTGTTATTTTTGGTGGAGGAGAAGAAGAAGTTTTGTTTTTAGAAGGTGGTATCTTGTAGTTTTTAGTGTGGTGTGGTGACTTAGGGTGGATGATGGTGGATGTGGGATGATGTTTAGATGAAGGAAGATATGAGATAAGAGAAGAGATGAGTTGCTCGAAATTTTACTAAGTTAGAAGGAAGAAAGAAAAGCTAGGTAAAGTAAAGCAAAGGAGATGAAAAGATGGATTTTTGCATGTAGCTTCCTTACCCCTTCCCCCCCCCCCCCCCTTGGAGTCACACGGCTGGAGTAAGTGGATGGGCAAGTGTCACACTATTTCTATGCAAGAGAAAGGTGTCATCAACAACTGAAAGTGATGTGGAGAAGAGTTATGCATGGTTGGGACAACTGTCCAACTGATGGAGCCATGTTATTGGTTGTTCATGCATGTCAGCCTAGGTGTCTCATGCAAGACAGTGACTTGCTCAAAGGTTTAGGGTGTCTTATGGGCCGAATAAGCAAATGGGCTAAACATAAAAGTTGTAGAAATTTTTGTCCTCTTTAAATCCATATAAAGTACAAAAACATCTACTAAGAATTGAGTGAGATCTAGCCCAAATACTAAAAGGGTACTGGGCTTTGACGGGATTTTTGTCCCTTACATAAATAACTTTTCTGGGCCAAATGGGATATGGATTAGACTTTGGTTTCTTCATCAAAGTTATGGAGAAATGTGTTCGTAAAATTTTGGTGAAGGCCTCATTCAGTTTCATAGCCATATAAGAGAGTTATATAGAAAATACTGCACCTAGTGCAAACTAATGCTAGAAAAACGTGAATTGGTGTAGTGTTTTAATTTCTGGGAATTATGGGATTAGAATTGGCCTTAGTGGTCAACACGAAAGTTGTATATAAATTCAATACAAAGATTTTGGAATAAGAATGACTCAAATCCAATATTGGGAGAGAAAGTTACACCTAAAATACATACAGATGCGTATTTTGGCTTACCCGGGTATCTTAAATTCAACATTTTTAAGCTTGGTTGTTTAAAATTGGGTGTTGGGCTCTTCATAAAAGTTGTTAGGAATAACATGAGGGACGTTTTGGGATAAAAATAATTTACTCAAGTCCCTTAGATAATTTCTAGGCTCAAACCGGGGAGTTACTCTGTTTTATTGACTCAAAATAGTTACTTAAATATTTATATTTAAATCACTTAATGTTTTATTTTATAAATCCATGTTATTAGGGTGTTGTTAAACACATTATTATATTATCCTAATTATCTCAATTAATCACATAATTAAAGTTAGAACCACTACCTTACCCTTATAAAATTTCTTTAAAACAGACATATAATCAAATTAGTCGTAGCCCATTCATCAGTACACACGAAATTTTCACAGAATACAGAAAATTGGTCTCAAGGACCTAACATTAAAAACCAGGGCTGTTACATTCTCCCCTCATTTTAGAAATTTCGTCCCGAAATTTCTCCTAGTGCTAACAAACAAATGAGGATAAAGAGTTCGCATCTTTTCCTCAAGCTCCCACGTAGCATCTCCTTCGTCAGACTGACTCCAGACGACCTTTACCAAGGATACATCCTTCTCTCTTAGTTGCTTTAGACCACTATCTAAAATCTTCACTGTTACAGCCTTATGGGTAAGGTTTTCTTTAAGATCAAGCTGATCAGGTTTCAGGATATGATCAGAATGTGGTACATATTTCTGGAGTTGGGAGACATGAAAGACATTATGAAGGTTGGACAATTTAGGAGGTAGGGCGATGCGATAAGCACTCGGCCCAATTCTTTCAAGAATTTGATATGGTCCTACATACTTGGGGCTTAACTTCTTTGTCTTTAAGGCTCTTTCTACTCCCATTACAGGAGTGACTCACAGAAAAACGTGATCTCTTTCCTCAAGCTCGAGGAGTTTTTGACGCTTGTCATAGTAGCTTTTTTGATGATCTTGAGAAGTTTTCATCGCTGCTTGAATTCCTTTAATTTGATCTATGGTTTTCTGGATGACCTCTAGCCCAATTACAACCTTCTGTCCTGTCTCGAACCAACACAAGGGCGTGCGACACTTTCTTCCATACAAAGCTTCATACGGCGCCATCCCGATGCTAGTGTGATAACTGTTGTTATAAGTGAATTCCACAAGCGGTAGATACTCTTGCCAATTCCCACCATGCTCAAGCATACACATCCTTAGAAGATCCTCAAGATTCCTAATGGTATGCTCAGACTGACCATCTATCTAAGGGTGATATGCTGAACTTAGCTTTAATCGGGTCCCTAATGCTTGTTGTAAGCTTTCCTAGAAACATGAAGTGAAACGGGGATCTCTATCAGATACAATAGTAGATGGCACTCCATGCAATCTAACTATCTCTTTGATGTAGATCTGCGTAAGCTTCTCTAAAGAATACCTCATATTAATCAGAATGAAGTGTGCAGTCTTCGTAAGTCGATCCATAACTACCCAAATTGCATCACATTCGGTTGGAGTTCGTGGAAATCTAGATACAAAATCCATGGCAATCTCGTCACAGTTCCATTTAGGAATCTCTAAAGGTTGAAGAGTCCCATACAGTCGTTGCTGCTCAACCTTTATCTTCTGACAAGTCAAACACTTACTGACATATTCAGCGATGTCCCTCTTTATTTCTTGCCACCAGAACACCTTCTTCAGGTCTTGGTACATCTTTGTCACTTCGGGGTGCACATTATACTTACTTTTATGAGCTTCCTCAAGAATAGACCTTCTCAAATTAGCATTTTTAGGTACACATAATCTCTCATGATACCTGATTACTCCTTTCTTATCTCACACAAATTCTCCAGACTTTGCTTTTTTAAGCTGCTTCTACATAGTCTCATCAGTCAACTAGGCTTCCTTAACTTGATTCAAGAACTCATTGGAGACTTTTAGCATTCCAACCATTAGACTTCCTGCTCTGGGTAACACCACGAGATTTAAATCACGAAACTACTCCACTAGCTCATGCTCCTTAGCCATCATGTAGGACAAATGCAATGCCTTCCTGCTGAGCGCATCGGCTACTACGTTTGCCTTTCTCAGATGATAATGATGTTCGAAGTCATAATCTTTAATAAACTCCATCCATCGTCGTTGCCTTATGTTCAGCTCATTCTGATCGAAGAGATATTTTAGGCTCTTATGGTCGCTGAAAATCTCAAACTTAGTCCCGTACAAATAATGCCTCCAGATCTTCAAGGCAAAAACAACCGGACTAACTCTAAGTCGTGCGTTAGATAATTTACTTCATGGGGTCTCAACTGACGAGATATGTAAGCCACTACTTTCCTTTCTTGCATCAGCACACATCCCAATCCTTGCCCTGATGCATCACAGTACACTTTATATGATTTAGCAAGATCGGGAAAAATCAGAACTGGCGCGCTAGTCAGCTTCTTCCTAAGCTCTAGGAAACTACTTCCATACTTGTTGCTCCATACAAAAGGCTAATCTTTGTGAGTTAACTTGGTCAAAGGGGAAGTTATTCAAGAGAAGTTTTTGATAAATCGGTGATAATAGCTGGTGAGACCCAAGAAACTATGGATTTCTGTTACGTTCTTTGGCCTTTCCCATTATAGCACTGCCTCAATCTTGGCAGGATTTACGGCTATACCTTCTGCTGAAATAACATGACCCAAGAACTGTACCTCTCTCAGCCAGAACTCGCACTTGTAAAACTTCACATACAACTTCCTTACACATAACGTATTCAGAATAGTCCTAAGGTGCTTTTTATGTTCTTCATTGCTCTTGGAGTACACTAAAATATCGTCGATGAACACGACCACGAATTTATCGAGGTACAGGTGGAAGATACGATTCATATAATCCATGAACACAACAGGTGCGTTCATGACTCCAAATGTCATGACGAGATACTCGTAGTGACCGTAGCGAGTTTGAAATGTCATCTTAGTAACGTCTTCCTTCTTTACTCGAATCTGATGGTAGCCTGACCTCAAGTCAATCTAAGAGAAAACGATTGCTCCTCGAAGTTGATCCATCAAATCATCGATACGTGGAAGAGGATACCGATTCTTGATCGTAACCGTATTCAGCTGACAGTAGTCCACACACAGACGCATATTGCCGTCCTTCTTCTTTACTAATAACACTGGAGCTCCCCATGGTGAAACACTAGGTTGAATCACTCATTTTTCCAGAAGTTCTTCGATTTTCTTCTTAAGTTCCTCCAATTCCTTTAGCGACATACGATAGGTAGAATATCGATGCTAAATTTGATTTCTCTCTCTGGCGGTATCCCAGATATATCCTCTAGAAATACTTTGAGAAATTCTCGAATAACTAGAAGCTGATCAGGCTCTAATTTCTTCTCACACTTGGTGCTAGCAAGGACCTTAAACATTTACGCTCCTGATTAGAACAGAGTTACCTCCTGAGTAACAACAACAGACTCAGATTTCCTGAGCTGAGAGGGTTCAGGTGTCACGACTCCATAGGATATAGACTTACTATGGCAGTCAATTAGAACGTGATTGGTAACAAGCTAATCCATTCCCAGAACAATATCCAGATCAATCAAGGGTAAAGAGATTAGGTCCACCTGATAGGACCTTCCATCAATAGTGATGGGGCAATTCATACACATTACAGAAGAACTTGTGGGTTCATTAGTAACAACAATCATTTTACCAGATAAGGGGGTTAATGGTAAATTCAAATGCTTCACACAACATTCAGAGATAAATGAGTGAGTGGTTCCAGAATCATACAACACATTCAGAAGCACGTTACCTATAAAGCATGTACCTTGCACCAGTTCATTCTCTTGTGCAACCTCTACTCCATTCATGGTGAAGACTCTAGCATTGCCTCCACCCCTACCTGTTGCAGCATTCCTCGGTCCTTGTTGAGCATTACCACCGCCTTGACAGTTCAAATTCGCTATCCTGGGATTATTAACTGATGCACTAGCAGCCGGTTCTCCATTCCCATGGCCTGCAGGATGTCCTATCTGTCCTCTAACTTCCCTCCTTGGAAAATTCAGGTTCTTCTCGGGACAGACATTACTCTTATGCACGGTCTTCCCACAGCTATAGCAAGTTAAGCTCCTCTTATGGCATTCCTTCAAGAGATAGGGTCCTCCACATTCGTAGCACCTCACAGGTGGTCTGTCACCCTAGATCCTGGTGAATCCACTAGGTCTACTGAAGTTGGGTCGGGGATAGGGCTGACCAGATCTGAAGTATTTCTGAGGTCGTTTGTCAATGGCACATCGCTCTGGCCCATAACTAGATGTTCCTTTTGATCTTTGTGCTGATGTATGCTCATAGATACGGCACCTGTCCACCAGAGTAGTGAACTGAGTGATTTACTGGTAGCAGATCGCCTGACGGATGTCCTGACGTAGCCCTCCTTCAAACTTGGCGCATCGAGAAGCCTCACTCATCTGAGTATAGTAAGGACAACACCTAGCTAACTCATCGAACTTTGCTGTGTACTCCCCTACTGTCATGAATCATTGCCTCAGATTGAAGAATTCTTGCTCCTTCTGCCTCTTGATGTCCTCCTGAAAATACTTAGCCAGAAATTCAGTCTTAAACCATTCCTAAGTAATCCCAGCTCCATCAGCAGTCATTCACGCCCTCGCATAAGTCCATCAGTGCTCAGCTTCTCCCATTAGCATGAAAGTAGCATAGATCACCCTGTCGTTGTCCCCATATCGCATAGCTGTGAAGATCTTTTCCAACTGCTCAATCCACAGTTGAGCTCCTTTAGGATCAAAACCTTCTTTGAATTGCGTAGGATGGTTCTTCTGGAAGTCGACAAGTCCTTGGTCGTGCCTTGGCGGAGCTTGGGGAGCATTCGCCCCTGACGTTTCAGAGCTTCTACCATCCTATCCAACAGAGCGTTCAATGTTGCTTTGTTTCGGTATGTCATGATGACTGAGAGAAAAGCAGAGTTCAATAGAAATTCAACGAGTCTCCCTTCATCGGAAGGCTCCATATAGACAGACAAGTAGTCAAATCCTATTGAGCGAGTATCAACACCTAGCGAATAACTCTTTTTGAGTATGAGGAAACCTTAGCGGTCCAAACCCCAAGTCTTAAAGAATCGACCATGCTCTGATACCACCAATTATGACACCCTCGATTAACTAGGACAAATTTCCACACTGGAATGTCCTACTCAATTAAGGAGTCACCAAAAATAGGAGTTTTTTTTTATTAGTGATCATCAGTACACGATTTAAAATAAATATATTACATAGATCGATTCTTTCAACATGAGAGTATTTAAAAGAGCACGGAGCTCATAGGCTCCCAACAACTACTACAAAATGAAAGCATAACAGAAATATCGAGTCTATAATGATCTCTACGCAAACAGAAAATATACACACAAGTGGCACTTTCAAACTGGCGTCCTCTATTGCAGGTACTCCAAGTCCTGCCCATGCTTGCCTTGTCCTTCAACTGATGATCACAAAAAAAAAGAAATAACATACACAACAACAAAAAGGGGTGAGTACAAAGCTCTCAACCCATAACATATACATACAAGGGTGGCTTAATATTTTAAATTACAGAAAAGATTACATATAGCATACCTTAGAACAGAAATATAAAACTTCACATACACAATTATCAATAACAATCAGAGGGTCAGTCATATAATGATGGCATACTATGCATGTGTTAGATTCAATTACTGTAAGTTATAATTCGTTACCAATATGCAATGGGGACCAACTTCCATTCCTCAATCTCATATATCAATAATCATATGCACAATCCGCCACCCTTATCTCCCCTGCCCAACCAGAGCGACCGGAGCTCTCCTCGTTCTGGTTTTCACAAATGGGTAGGGACTCACAATCCCGATCATCAAATGGCCAATCACATATCACACATCACCACACAACGAGCACTCCACGGTCATAGAAAATCCCGCCTCTTGTCAAAGTATAGCAGAGTTTGCTACGGGCTATCTGGCGACGGCGAATCCGATGCCACTTGGAATTCCCGCCTCCGGTGATACTCCCTAGACTGCCCTCCGGTATTGAGGCACGGCAGATTCTTCAGTGTACCCCTCACTGTATGCTCTAGGGGATTTTTCCAACATCCCTCCTCAACTCCAATGCAAAATGCCATGTACTTATCTCAATTACTTAGGGTACCCAGAGTCTAGATGGAACCTAACTCATAGCGTATTTGTCCTTAAAACTCATAAGTATCTAACCATAAAACTTTTCATATTGTAGAGGCTAAGTCTCAAGATTCAATACTACTAAAAATTCACTCCATGAGAAATTTCAAAGTTATTTACTGATAATTCCGTTAGGAAAATTTTCTACTGTAAAATATACAATTTATTTATGTAATAGATATCTAAGCAAAATGAGTAATCATAAACTTCAATTATGTTTCCTATAACTTAATAAAATCTATCATTGCCTTAAGTGTAAGGTATAAAAGTTTCTCTTGATTTTTTGATTACTAAAATCATTTCGTCGTATTTACTCATAATAAACTAAATAATTTGATTTTATCTTTCTAAAATTTTTCATAAAATATTAGATGAAATAATTCCTTATTTTATAAGATAATCCTCCTAGTTCTATATTGGTAATAAAAGACTCCTTTTTTTCTAAGGTGATATACAAAGTAGTATATTTTCCATTTCTTTGTTCAAAACTTTGTTTTTGTCATATTTCACCTAGAAAATTTCGATTTGAGTGATTCTAAAACCAAAAGTGTTTAACATTGAAAATAATGACTAAATAGAGTAAGATTAAAAATAAAATCTGTCCAAAAAATAGTCCCTACATGAAATTTCCACAAATGCCAAAATTTGTCGTTTCAACGTTTGTAAATATGCGTTTTAAGGACAAATCGCGCGTCAAAAATTCATCCAACCAATTCTTCTTCTTTGGGTATTTTTCTCATGCTCAAAATTCATCTTTCATGCCACAAAATAATTCTCCATAACCGTTTTGCCATTCTTTTTTGTTTGCCCACAAAAACACGTTTTATACCGTTTTCGACGTTTCGTTCGCGCCTAACTCGGGTCCCTTTTAATTCTTTTATTATTTACCACATCCATAATATTTTCATAATCACAAATATTCCTCAAATATATGAATATACAGCAGCAACCAAAATTCTAAATGTTCACCAAGAATTAACTCCAAAACTCAGGTAAATCACTTCCTTAATGTCATAAACTTATTGTTTTATTATTATAACTAAAAGTCACTTGTTTTTATTTTTAATAAAAATTCCAGAATTAACATTTTACATTAAAATTAATTTTTATCTCATAAAATTTTAAGATCAAGGTAAGTTTCCAAATTTTAACCATAAAAATTAATTCTTTCAAGTTATACTTTTAGAATCAAAAATTTCCAAGTGGTTCACTAATTATTAAAATTTTTCAGCAGCAATATTAATTTAGTGTGAGTTATAGAACTGTTTTGGAAATGTTTTACATTGTCTAAAAATTATTATTAGCACTCCAAGTCACCAATTAAGCCAAGAATACATAATTAAACAAGATCTTTACATGCAATATAATTTCAATCAAAAATCTGAAGCAATAAAAACTTAAGTGTTAGTAATCTTCATAAAATTGTAAAATTCAAAGGATCTAAAAACAATCATAGTACAACCATAATATCTCTTAAAGATCCATTTTTTTCACCAAGATTTCTCAAGATTCAAACCATACAAACTTAGATCTTTAAAGAGATATTAAAGTATAAGTGTTAAGGACACTTATACTTCACCATGCATGCATAATTTTGGTGAAGGCCTCATTCAATTTCATGTCCATATAAGAGAGTTATGTAGAAAATACTGCACCTAGTGTAAACTGATGCTGGAAAAACGTGAATTGGTGTAGTGTTTTAATTTCTGGGAATTATGGGATGAGAACTGGCCTTAGTGGTCAACATGAAAGTTGTAGTAAATTCAATACGGAGATTTTGGGACAAGAATGACTCGAATCCAATATCGGGAGAGAAAGTTACACTAAAAATACGTACAAATGCGTATTTTGGCTTACCCGGGTATCTTAAATTCAACGTTTTTAAGCTTGGTTGTTTAAAATTGGGTGTTGGGCTCTTCATGAAAGTTGTTAGGAATAACATGAGGGACGTTTCGGGATAAAAATAATTTACTCAAATTCCTCGGATAATTTCTGGGCTCAAACCGGGGAGTTACTCTGTTTTATTGACTCAAAACAGTTACTTAAATATTTATATTTAAATCACTTAATGTTTTATTTTATAAATCCATGTTATTAGGGTGTTATTAAATACATTATTATATTATCCTAATTATCTCAATTAATCACATAATTAAAGTCAGTACCTCTACCTTACCCGTATAAAATTTCTTTAAAACGGATATATAATCAAATTGGTTGTAGCTCATTCATCAATACACACAAAATTTTCATAGAAAACAGAAAACTGGTCTCAAGGACCTAACATTAAAAATGAGGGCTGTTACATTACACATCCCCAATTCAATACAACTCATGATAAAGATCATATTCAGAAGGTTACACATTTCAAGAAAAGATTCAAAGAGAAGAAAAAGAAATGGAACAAGCTCTCACTATGTCTTCCTAATCTTCTTCCCAAATTTTGTAAAATTGATATTCTTCAATGTTGATGCCTTAAAATCTTTCAAATCCCCTTGAAAAAACTCTCTATTTTCCTTCCAAAATGTCTCTAAAATGTCTTGTCTTTTTTTCAATGCGTGCCACCCTCTGTCATGCTGAGAAACTACTCCTAAAAATAAGGAAATTGCAGAACGTGTAAAATCCACTAGCAGTGGGAAAAACCCACGGACAGTGGATTGTGACAGGGGCCCAAATTTTCCCAATCTTGATTTCAGGCAGCAAGAACCACAGCCAGTGGGAAAAACCCATTGGCAATGGATTTTTTATGCCAAATTGCGACTTTCCAGTAAGGTTGATGGCTAGTGGGAATTTCCCACTGGTAGTGGATTTCTCTGAACTTCACCAAAATGCTCTTTGAAAGTGTGTTAAGGCCCCAGAGTGTTCTTTTTGATGTATCCTTTCTCCATAGTGCATTCCAAGGGTCGATATGGCTTTATTTTTGTGCTTTTGGTGGCTTGAACTCCTTTCCATCCATCCAATGCTTCATCAAATGCCTCTTGTTTCCTTGTTTATGAACCTATAACAAAGTGTTTCCTGCAAAATAGAGACACCCGGGTAACATGTATGGAATGAAGGAAAACAATTGGAATTAAGGGGAAAACTAACACAAATAAACTAGAAAACTCAAACAAAACACCATTAAAACTAATACAAACTAAACACCTATCACCAAGTAAGACATACAAGTGAGAATGAAAAAAGAATAACATTTGATAAGAAATTTCATTAATGATATTGGTACAGTGGGAGATAAGTTGGACATGCCTCGTTAAAACCTCCTAGAGAAAATCTCAATGGGAAAAACCTCAAGTTAGGAAAAAGAGTACATGTCTATTCACCAACTAGCTGTAATGCATTCACAAATTATATGCGTTCCACTTGTTACGAATCGGTGTACCATCCAGGTTTTCAAGCCAATATAACCCCTTGCTAGTGACCTCGAAAACACGATAGGGAGCTTCCCACGTGGGTGCTAGTTTGCCTTGATATGCAAACTCATTCCCTATACTAGCCTTCCTCAATACAAGATCTCTGACCCTAAAAGTTCTGTGCAAGACACTCATATTATAGTGGAGAACGGCTCTGGCCTTCACCGCCTTATCTCGTACATAAGCTTCTTCTTTGAGCTCCTGGATCATGTCCAGTTCTGATGCCAAATGAGAGTTGTTGTCTTGCTCAGAGAAGTGCTGCACCCTTACCGAAGAAGTTTGAAGCTCTACCGGTATCATGGCCTCAATGCCATATGTGAGACAGTATAGGGACTCGTTCGTGGTAGAGTGAGGAGTGGTGCGATAAGCCCACAAAACGTGGCACAACTGATTAGTCCAATCTCCCTTAGCATCTCCCAAACGTTTCTTGAGGCCTTTCATAAAATAAGGTCAATAATCTCCTAAATCCAGAAGCAAGAATTCCAAGGTGTACCTTTCCCGCCGTACTCAAAATAGTTCATTATCGTGACATCACCACAACAATAAACTAAGGGGCAAATGATCCGGGGTGAAAAGTGGACTCCATAGCACATGGTCGGGGTGTACTAAAATGGTGCCACATCATCAGAATCACAAGGAATACATTTCTTGAATCGCCTCAACCGGAGTCTAAAGCCAAAACAACTACGGACATATGATAAAGACCCCGGTCATGTTCTGACAGCCAGACATGAGTCAGAATCAGTATGGGCAACATGTTCCTGCAAACACTATTGCTACAGTAAGTTAGGAGAAGGGTCAAATCACTTCTCCTACTCAAGTAACTCCTATAAATACTACTCATTTATTACTATAAGAGAACCTGGACTAATCAGAGAGTTACCCTCCGTAATACTGTTATTTCCTGTAATAGACGTTCTGGCATAGGCATCGGAGAATCTTTTGCAGGTGCACCTCCGGTGTGTCCCATTGACTTCGGTACGGACCTGACATCAAACTCACCCTAAACGTGAAGAACTTAGGCTCCCCAGTGGACCTAGGTATAAAATATTGTACTCCACTGAAACGGTATAAAATTGAAAGCTTGTGAGGTAACTCCGGACACCGGTCAAGACGGACAACTTTTGATCCCGGTTTTAGGACAGAATAATATAAAAGTAAAAAAACCTGTATTTAATAAAACTTATAAAAATCATTATTAGGTAAGTAGGAATACCAGAAATCTTAAAATGTGAAAGATTTATATTTTAGGCAAAGAAAACTTACCTAAAACCAAAAAATTTGAAATAAAATTAATAGAGCTAATGTCTAAAGTAAATTTTTTTTATATCAATCATGGAAATAGGAAAAAATAATAATATATAACCTACCTAAAAAAAACTAGCTAATAAACAAAATCAATTTAACCAATAATTATTTACCCAAGAAAAACATTTATGTGAAAGTAGTTAAAATCATACTTCCCTCCAAAAGTTACCTACTGCGTTAATTTTAGTGGGTAATGCTAGTTGGGTTGAGTTCAATTAAACTAAATTGATAAACATTTTTTTTTACAAAATCGATGTGTAAATGGAAACATAAATATTTCGAAAGTATTCAATAAAATTGGAATTTATTTTTAGGGAAGCATATACTTTTTGGTCTTTTATGCTGACCTAAACACTTAAATGTGTGACGTGTCAAATATGATCTTGTCTCAGTCCACACTCACGTATTAGGACTCTTTTTGTCAACCCCATATTAGGACCCTTTGATACTGCACGCGATTCACACTTATTAGGACTCTTTCAATTAAAAATAAAATAAAGGAGGCAACAATATTTTGGGGCAACTGAGAGGAGCAATCATCACATAAGAAAGGTGAAACAGACCGAATTTAAAAGCGAAAATGGTTAATCTAGCAGGTAATCAACGTTCATATAAAAGGGGCAAGTAGGCAACATAAAGTCCTAATCAATAATAAATTTAATTAATTATCTTTTTTAATACTCATAAATTAAATTAAGTAAAAGCGTCCTCTTTATCGTCACTTAAATAAAGAACTTGATTAAAACAACATGGAACTGAAAAGCCTAAGTAATAATGTTTTATTCATTTCAATGGAAGCCATAAAATCATGGTAAAAATGAGGGTTTTTTTTTTATTTTTTGCAGTTCTAATAAGAAAAATAATTCTTCCTCCGATACCTTTCGTAAGCTACTATAACAAAAAGTGATGTTACTTTTTATAAGTTTTTTAAAAAAATTAGAAGTATTTATTATATTTTTACTTAATTTACTCTTAAAATTTTAATGCTTTCTTAATATAAGAAAGTAAACTGTTTGACTTTAAATAAAAATACAATTAAAAAAACTGTTTTTTATAAAATAAAAATAATAATTACTCTTTTAAAATTATATACTGAAATATAAAAAATAATAGAGGGTTAATATGTTTGAATCGCGCAATACCATATATAGCTTTGTGCCTTTTGACTGACATCCCATTGCACTAATTTCAGATGGGTTAATATAAGAAAGTTGTCTGAAGCAAACCAATGATGGCTGCTAACAACTGTACAAGTGCAAAAAAAGAAAAAAAGGTTCGTCTGAAACAAACTTGTCAGAATACATTTAGTCACTCAAATAATGCCAAATATACAGCATACAACTATACTTAATCTTACAAGTATGAAAAGTGAAAAAAAATGATAATTGTAGCTGTATGTACTAAATAAATCAATGGCCATTTAAGTAGGCCTCACTTGCTATGTTTTGCTTTTGAAAGAGTTTTAACCATACCCTTGGCAATTTTCCAGAACCAAAAAACATTCATTATTGCCAACACAGGAGGCACCACAAGCAAGCTATAAAAACCCAATGGGTAGATCTCCTTGACCTGAAAATAAGAAAGAAAAAGTTTGGAATTTTTTTTATGGATGAAAATCAAGGAGGAAACTGTGAAGTTATATGTGATGGGGGATCACACAGAAAATGCTTGCCTCATCAAAATGGGTCCACATGTGAATAAAAAATAAAATGAATAGGACAATCCTTGCAACCTGCAGCGCAGAAAAATACAAAAGGGTAAAGACATGTCAAGATAACCAAGTAAACTAGTTGCACGGCTCCATTATAATCAATGGAACTAAGAAACAGAGGTCACCACAAAGTTTGAAATCTTTGCTTACATCAACACTCAATTTCTCTGTTGTTTAAAACAAATAGCTTCAGCATTTAAAGCATGCTATGCGTTGTCAATAACTAATTATCCTAGACGTTTAAGCTGTTAATATGTTATTAGAAATCTTAAGAACTAGGATTAGGGAGGAGGAAATGAGGGGAAAGGGGAGACTTCATAAATCATACTAGAAAAAATCAAAACTTACAAACCACAAGGGAGAAAACGGCTTCTTCAAAACATTTCTCTTCCCTTCCTTTCCCTCTCATTTTCCACTCCAAAACATACCCTAAATCACTAATACTTATGGTAAGATGTTACAAATCAACTATCCCAAAAGCTTAGTTGAGTAAAGACATCTAAATGATTTTGACTTAACACTATATTGCTTAGTTGGATGAGAAAGGTTTGACACCGTAATTGACCTACCTAATATAATGGTAATATGGTATTTTTATTAGAAGCATTTTAAAACTCATGTGAGACATCCAAATTGTTCATGAATGTATCTTAAAAACAAATGATGAAAAAATCTCTATAAGGTTTCCTACTCAGGCATGTAATATGCAGTATGCATTTTATCGGAACCCTTTTGATTATCCCTTTCAATTATATTCGTCCCTCTTGCTACTTGTTTCTTTTGCCAGACACTCATCTAGAACCAGAAGGTGAAATAAGAAAAAAGCACAAAAACAAAACCATACATGCAATTCCTTCAGGTACTATAATGGAAGTAGAACTGAGACCAAGAGTTATTAGACAGTACCAACCACCCGAAGAACAATGCAACACCATTCCAAATGTAAAGTTTGGAATTCTTAAGACCAGTAACATCCAAGTGCCTGTGAATGTGATTAAATAAAGTAATTAGTAAATGTTGACTGAAGCACGTGAAACAATAAAATAACACAGATGTCTGAACAACAGATTTACCATCTTAGATTTACAAAAGGAGTTGTGCTCTCAGAGAAAAGAACCATTAGTATGTAGATCTGTCCTTGACCACTAACCAAAGATTGGATAATTGAAAACATGGACAGCCCATGGTGTAAAACCTTAATGTGAATAAATGAAATTAGTGTACCCTTTCCAAATCACATAACTTAGAAGTGTTCAACATGTAAAACAAAACATTAACACAATGCCTGATATTATAAACATTAAAACTAACATGAAAACTTAATATCTTTTCAACTTACATATTCTGGACCCCCTAAAGCAGGATAACGCCAAAGAATCATTCCCAGATCTGTCAGAAAATAACCTATAGAAATCTGTAAAAAGTGTGTGTGTGGGGGGGGGGGGGGGGGGGGGGGGGGGGGGACATAGAAGACAAAACAACAAATCAGCCAACTGGACAATCATTGTTTCAACAAGGCCTGATAATAATGCTACTAATAAGAATAAGAGAGACAAGAGATGTCAAAACAGGAAGAAACAGGATAATTAAAATACAAGGGAGACAGGACATTAAGATTTAAGAATGTGCCACCAGTACGTGCACCAGACCACAGGGGAACTAACAGTTGGCTTGACAGTTCAAATTCTAGGTCCCAACATGCAATACTCGACATACTAACTCCCAAATCCTACCATTCACGCGGCACAACTGAGTGGTGCATCAGTTGTGCAGCCTTCACATGACCATCATTTCAGCTTAAATCTAGTTAGAATGTATTAAGAGTTTGAGAATCAACTTTTATCAAATCAAAAAAGATAAAATTTGCTTATATCTCCTTCAACATACCCCCAATACAGAATTTGAGAAAGTAGATGATCTATTAACAACTAAATCTTCTTGTGAATCCTCATTGAAGATATCTGATACCATCACCAGGTAAAATGATGCAAATGATACCAGCAGAGCATGAAATGTTGAGAATCCCCTGCATTGGCAAATGTCCTAAAGTTAACATAAGAAATCAATTATGGACAGAATGGACAGAGACATAAATCTTCACACAGAAGCATTTTACCGGTTGTTCCATTCAATTTTCTCTGCACTGGTCAATTTGCCATATCTCATGAACAACAGAGAACTCAAAATAGCAGACAATCTATAAACCTTCAAGAAGAAAATTAAAAAGGGATCAAATTTCAAAATCATAGTAGTTAACCAAAGTAAACTCTGTGACTAGAAGTTTTGTAGTATTATATCTCCCTATACGTTAAAAGTGGACATATATTGAACAAGAACAAAGAGAACAAGGAATGAAGGAGCACTTTGCACCCATATAAACCTAAAACGTTCCAACTTTGAATCCATTCTTACTTTACCATCTCAAATAACCAAAAGAGTAAAGACATCGGAAGCAACAAACAAGATACAGTTAATGAGAATTAACAGTAAGAGATACGTTCAAGCTGTTATCAAGTAAAAAATCCAAATATGAAAGCCATCAAGGAATATATTCTCACTTGTCAAACGTTCAAAATAAAAAGTAGCAAAATTATGTGGACATAGTAAAAGGCATTAAACACTAATGTTAAATATCATCAATTATTATGTTGACAAGACAACTTAAGGATAAATCTTTTGCTAACTAGTAAAGCATTCAAGTTTTCTCTGGAGTTGAATTGTAGTTAAAGGAACGGTGTCATCATCATTATAAAAATCAAATCTGGAAATTATATAAACTAAATACCAAGACTGGACCATATTTCTTTGAACTGAATAAACCAGCAGAGCACTTTAAATTAAATGTTTTTTCCAAACAAGAATATGCATGTTTGCATTTAAATCTTAGGATGTCCCAGAACTACCCCGTTGGCCCTGCATCTACAAAGCCTTAAACAAGAACTTCACCATAAAAATGATTTTTTTTTTTTATTTTTTATTTTTAGTTTTTTGCTTCTTCACCACTAAACACATGAAACCAGATTATACCATAGATAACATTATAATGAAGAATACCTACGCACCAAATTCCATCCAAAACCTACAAGCATAGTATTAATATCATGTGATAAACTGAAGAAAAAGTCATTTGACTTACAAGAACACAGAAGATGATGCCAGTGAACACAGAGGCCAGCCATTGAATTTGTTTGGTAGAGGAAGCAAAGTCATGAGAGGAAACGGAACCAGCAAAAAAACCAAAAGGGAAAGCAAATCCCATCCAACCCACTTGTTGAAAACACCAAACTGCATCATCAGAAGACATAGTAATAATAATAACAATGCATCAGTGCCAACAGTCCAATAATGGATGGTGGAAACTGGAAAACCCATTAATAAAAAAAAGTATGCACGAGCCATGGAAAGGACAAAACGTGTACACAATACTAAACTTCATTATTTTATTTGCCCACTTAATAAGACTTTCACCACACACACACACCCAGTTGAGAAGTTGTCGAAAAAAGAATAAACCCAATCATAGCAAATAGGACAAAGGGAAAAGAAAAGGAATTTGATTCATAATAATAATAATAATAGTTGATGAAAGAGAGAAAGTGACCGAGCATACCAAGAAGCAATAAGCAAGAAGAGGAAGGGAAAAGGAAATTGAGAATTTTATTTGAATTTCATTGAAAAAGAATAAGGAAGGGAATTGGGATACCTAAAATTAATTAGCACACCATTAGATCCAAGGTTGAAACTTTAGATAGAGAGAGAGAGAGAGAGAGAGAGATTCCGCTGCGCGGACAGAGAAGGAGATGGGAGACTGGCAATAATGGAATGTGAAGAGTGAAGAGAGCGTGTTATTGGCGTTTCAACTTTCAACACAACATCAGACTCACGCTTTCTTCAGTCAAAACTGTTGATTAAAATTTAAATTACTACTCATTAACAACTGTTATTATAATATAAACTCCTTTTTGCCTCACTCGACCGAACCAAAGATGAATATCACAAAAAATTATATTTGATGGATTAAAATATAAGTAAATTTTGGTTAACTTTATAATGTGATCTTATCTAAAATAATTTCATTTAACACTGACGCCGTTCTTTAAACTAATTTTAATTTTTAAAAAAAATTAGTTAATGTAGTTAAAGTTATTTAATTTGTCTATAAATTATACTAGTTTTTTAGAAGTGTTATCTTACTTTTATTTGTACTTGCAAATCTTACCTTTTTCCTATTTAATTAATATTTATTTCATTAATGATTAATAATAATATTTTGGTAAAAGAATAATTAATGCTGTTAACTTTTTGATGAAGTTCTTATATTAAGACCAAAAAAATCTCTTAAAAGATTCTTATGATAAACGACGGATATAGTATAATTTTTAATTTTTAATTTTTCTCTAAATAAATTTCAATAAAAAAATTATAGAAATAGCATATTGATTTTTAGTTTAACTAAGTGTTTAGTCCTTGTAAAATTTTCAGATATTAGTAATGTTTTGAAAACTGAATCGGTGATCTAATTGATGAAGGTATTAATTCACAATTTATTGATTTAATAGTGGTTGAACCGATGATAATATATATATATATGTATTAAATATAATATAATATATTTTATCATATATTGATAATGAATTATATAAAAATTAAGTTAGCTAAGGGTGATATTACAAGTTTATAAGATAAAAATAATATATAAATATTATATATAAGTCTTTTGTTTATTCAACCAATTTTCAATATTGATTTTGAACAAGTCCTGGTTGGTTTCAACCGGTTCTTGACTAATTCTAAAACTTCTCATATTTTTCAGTAGTCAAAACTGATACCTTGATTGGTTTCTGGTTTGACCAGTCAAATTTGTCCCTAACTTTATTTTATTTTAAGATTTAATTATTACATCCACTACATGAGCATACGAGTCTTTTATATAGAAAAAAATAGTAAAAGTTGTTTACAAAACCTTTTTTTGTCATAATACACACTACAATATTCAACAAAACTCATTTGTCATAACTAGCTTTACACTATTAAGTATAGGGACTTCAAATCTAAAACTTTAAACTCACAACTACTTTGACATCTTTATAGTTTTTAGGGTTTGTATAATTTGATGTATGATCATTATTTTTTTAATCATTCATACCACACGTTATAAATGCATAAATATTATCGATGTTGACTTTATTTTAAATCTATCATTTGACATATTTCTCGAGATTTCGTTATATTTTCATAAATTTCAAATAGATGTGTTCTTCCAAAACATTATGTATATATAACACAATCATGTCTAATAACTATTTTTAGTTAACTATGGGTACTCTTCAAGAGTTACTATATTCTCTATAAAAGTGGATGTTAGCTCATTTCCTTGTAAAGAATTTTTAACTTTGGAATCTATGGTTTCACCCCACTTCATATGTGTTCCAAACATAATAGATTGTCCAATGTATTTGTTCATAATAATATATCAAACAGGGGGAGAATTAATAAGCTAATTTTTTATAATCAAGTCTTGATGATTCCAAAAATGCTTTTCAAAAGGATAAATGATATGAGAATCTCAAATTAGCACTCTCGTAACCGATTAGGCTAATGGATTAGGCACAAGGAAATCAATTAAGCTATTCGATTAAGCTTAAGAGATAAATTTTGAAATTATTTAAAAAAGAAGTAATCAATTAAGGTAATCGATTAAATAAGAAGTAATCAAATAAGGTAATTGATTAAGATGAATTTGGATTAGTTTTAATTAAAACAGAATGTTGCTAATCGATTAAAGATAATCGATTAAGATGAACCTAGATGTGTTTTAATTAAAACAGAATGTTGCTAATCGATTAAGATAAATCTGGATGTATTTAAAATAAATCAGAATGTTGCTAATCGATTAAGCTAATCGACTACACTATGTATTTTGACTGATTCTCAGCTTTGCTAAACTTAAGCGATATTTTCAAGGGAATCAAATTTGAAAATGCTCAGATTACAACGACTAGTTATCTACTTGAAACACTATAAATAGAGGCCTAAGTCTTCATTGAAAAACACAACATATGCATTGAATTTTCTTATTCTCTCCTTCACGTTTTCAAGAAGCAAAGCTTGATAAATTTTCTACGCTTTTAATCTTCATATTTTGCTCTGGAAGAGAGCTACATTCTTGTAAGTTAAGTTAATCTCCTTTTGTGCTTTGATTTTAAAATTTTCTTTATCAAAAGAGAGCTACACTTTTGATCAACTTTCTTTCTACAATTATATTTTCTAAATCCACTCTATCAAAAGAGAGCTACATTCTTTGAGTTGATATTGTGTTTGCGCTTTTAATTTTCTGTTATACTCTATCAAGAGAGTTTTTATTATAGTTTTAAATTTGTAAAATCTACTCTACAAAGAGAGCTATATTTTGTGATCAATATCACATGTTTTCTTCTCTTATTTTATTTCTTATATTCATTATAAGCGGAGTTAAAAGGTTTTTTATTCATACACAAACTGGGTTGAAGCATTGTAACAAAGGCAAGGTTGTAGCCTTTGGGGTTGTTGCTGGGTAAGAACTATGAGAAGGATAAAAGAGTGAGGGATAAGTTCTTGGTAGGGAAATCAAGAGACTTTTATTAGCTCATTTTGTAAATCTCAAATTCTTATTAGTGAAAAATCTCAAGTAAGTTTACTTGGGACTTGGACGTAGGGGATCTGAACCAGGATAAAAATTTGAGCGTGTCACTATCTCTCTTCCCTTAATTTTAAGTTATTTATTTGCTTTACTTACTTGCTTCAATTGCTATTATTTGTTCATTAATATACTAATTTCTTCATTTCACTAGTAAAGCAAAGTAAAATTGAAATAAAGTTTTTATAAGGCCATTAATTTTTAAACTCAATTCACCTCCTCTCTTGAGTTATTGAGGCCATTTGGTCAACATCCAACATATACATCAATTCAAGTTGAGCTTTAATAGTTAATAAAGTACAAATTAGCAAATTTCTTGTTATCTTTTTGTAAATGAATTATCATTTAAACTTTTGATTCATCTAGTTTTGTCTAAGGATCAATATAATGATAATTCAATATAATCATATTCATTTTCCAACTATTTTCATTAATACCTTTCACCTAATGTTGGAAAACTTTTTTTATCAAAAATTTGATTTGTAAATAAATCTCCTATCAATTATTTGAATAATTTTATTATCTAAGGAGAATTATAACAAACACGTATTCTTAATCTCTTTTAAGAATCCATCTTAGTGCAATGTGGTGGTGTGATATTGTATAATTTACACTATTAACACTTGTTAGATGGAAGATATTTGGCTCATAACTAATTGGTTGTTGCTCGATTGACAACAAAGATTGAGATTGTGAGAAGAGTCACAAGTTCGATACTAACTAAACGTACATGTATTGGAAGAGGTGGGGAGTTTTAACTGTGACTAAGTCTAAATAGGATTATTTGAGAAAAATAATACCATGGTTAACACCAAAGGGGAAAAACTTACATAACAATTTATTGTGTGACATCCAATGTCAATTTACATTTATTGCTATTCATTTTATTAAGATTTATGATAAATTTTTTGCGATTAAATGACTTAGTTATGCCATAATCTAAGAAAATACTTATTTTTACCAAAAAGCCCCAAAATGGTAATTATATAACTCTTTAAAGTCTCCAAACACCATTTAATTTGAAAGGAAGCCAAATTCTGGAACAGGGGTCTGACGCTACGTGTCAGCCCCACGCTACACGTGAGCCTCCAATCACAGCCCTGACGCTATGTGTAACATCCCAAAATTTTAAAAATAAAGGATTAATTAAGGAAATTAATATTGAATAATTGAATGTGAATTATTTAGTGTCCTAAAATATTGGAAATAATTAAAATTAAGATTTTTGGGGACTGTTGGTGATTTTTGGAGACCAGATAAGCTGAAAATGAGCCCGATTGAGATATGGGTGTCGGACCAAGTATCTCTGATTGAGATGATATTGGTCAGGGCTATTAAGAATAATATTGGGAGTCTGAATGTATATTCGGAATAATTTTCAGATAGAGTATTGAGCCCAAATAAAGAGTCTGTTTGTCTTAAAACGATGAATCTTTTAATGAAGGAATTAAAAATAAAACCAAAAGCCATGATTTTTCCCTTCTATTTTTGTTGGCTTCTTGGCTCATTTGGCAAGCACACTTTACTTCTTCTTCTCTTCATCTTTTCTTCATTCTTCCACTCTCCTTCTTCCAAAACCCTAAGCATAAGTGTTGCCATCTTTATCCTCCTCCATTTTCGTTGAAGAAGGCTTGGAGCTTGGAGTTTCTCCTCTCTTCTTCTTTCCATTTTCATTGGCCCTCCCCTCTCTTGATACCCAATTTCATTTTGGGTGTGGTAAGCCATTTTACCACTTTTGTTTGGTTTAAATGTAATGGGTGGGTGTTATTATGAGTTGGGGAGTCATGCATGTAAATGAGTGTTTATTAGCAATATTTAATGCTTGAACCCTAGGATGGGTGGTCATAAATGTGTGTATTCATAAGAGGTTAATGATAGTAGATGCATTTATGATGGGAAGGAGATGAGAGATAGATGTATTTATGAATGTGGTTGGGTTTTGGTGAAAACCCTAATTTTGAGATTTGGGGAAAATGGTTAATGTTGATTTAAGAACATGTTTTATGAAGAAATGCATGACATTAATGAACATGGATGTGGATAAGTGGAGTTACATGAAGGTTTGGGCTATGGTTGTTTTATGGCCCTTGAATCTAATGAATGTGGCTTAATGGGAAGGAATTCCTGAAGCCTAACAAATAATAAAAAGGATGTATATAGCATGTCTTGTACATGTTAAGAAATTATAGATACGATTATGATTAAATAGAATTGAAATGATGTCTTGAGTAGTTGATTGATTGGAATTTTATATGCATGATAATGTAGGATTCATTCCGAACGACGAGACGGGTGCGTCTTATCAATCAGAATTCTTCTCTTAAGGTAGGAGAGGAGTCTTATGTTCTAAATGCATGAATTTGAATGTTATTTGAATGTCATATGTATTGGTGTGCATGTTAGTCTTGCTTGAAATAATATGAGAAATTGTAATGTGGTGTATGGTGTAGATAATGTGTTTGGCAACATGCTTTGATGCATTTAGAATATTCATGGTGTGCTATATGGTGGTGTAGAATGATCAATGATATAAAGTTATGCTTGTATCTACCATGAATGTAATGTGATTGTTGATGATGTTGATTGAGAACTATTGTAATGCCACACAAATGTTTAAATTAATAAGAATAATCCAACAATAATAAATCCACTAAAAGCCTTGTGGAAATGTTGGTAATGGTGTTGATGATGATGTATGATGAGTGGCATGTATAGGATGCATAGAGTGAGAAATGCATATGATTTGCATTTGCATCCATGGCATACTGCATAGCTTCCGGTGTTGGAATTTTAGGGGATTCCCCCGGTTGGCCCAGTGGGAGGGCGACTCTGTGCACGAGCGATTTGTAAATCCCCTATGACTTGTGTGTAAGTCACAAAGCTGTCCATGTTGTGCTACGGGGAGCCTCATATGGTTGACCCTTGTGGGGGTGGCTCTTGATGAGCAGGTGGCCCCGGTGATCCTTGGGATCATAGCTGCCATGATATGTCTCATGGTTGGCCCGTAACACCATATGTTGAATATGTTGTATACTGCGGTCATGGTGAAAATGACCAGGTGTTGCAAGATGGGCGATGCGGTTTGTTACTAGTAAAACAATTGGTGAAATGCATGCAAATTTAAGAATAAGTGTACACATTTTACTACTGCAGTAGGGGTATGATTGGATGATTATGCTTGAGTCCCATAAATTGGTGTCTGTATTCCCATAGTCAGATCTGCAATCGTTGAAATATTCCATTGTGCATGTGCATTAGCTTAAGAGCATTTGCATATAGCAAGAAAGTATGCCGAAGGTGATGAGATATGATGATGGATGTGATGAGGGTGTAATGATATACTAAGACAACATAAAAGATATGAGTACCAAATAATAGTTTATGTGATAGCCAAATTGTGGTGGGACTTGATTGGTGGGACTTGATTATGTATATGTTGTGTACTTTGCCTAAACTGTAAAGTTACTTGTGATGTATGTATGATGGTTTTGTGATGATAAAGAGTGTGATGAATGATATGTATGAGCAAAGTATACATGTTTTGATGCATATGTACATAATCACATGGTATTCATATTCATTCCTTTGGAATGTATGACTCACTCTCCCATGTTGTCCATTTTTAGATTTGTGATGCAGGGCAATTATGGGGAGAGTGGACATTTTGAAGTACATTTTGGTTGAGGAGGTAAATAGTGGTATAGGAAGTGCCTTGGCCAACAAAATCTAGGTTTTTGTGTAGCATGTATGTATATGTATGCTTATTTGTGATCTAGATTGTATTTGATGATTTTTAGGGTCATGTAGGAAAATTGGACCTTGGTGAGCATGGCCGATTTTCATTTATGACCCAAATGATGTAATGCAATGAATGATGATGCTGGTTGATGTTTAATTTCATGAATGAATGAGGCATTTCATAATTTATAGCATTTTGTGAAGTTTAAGTTGGAATTATTTTAAATCCAATGCATTGAGTGAAAGAGATTTGATTTGAAGGGTATGAACAATTGGGAGATCTTATAAATATAGAATAAAGTGCAACTAATGAATTAGGATAGGCTTAAATGGTAGGAAATGAGATTTGATATGCCAAGTTGAGTAAATTTCCCGTTTCTGCACAAATTCTGCAGAACTCGCTCAAGCGAGTGGGAATCTCGCTCAAGCGAGATGCCTATGAAATAGGGGTGTGGCCACTGGCCGAAATTCGCTCAAGCAAATGGCCTTCTCGCTCAAGCGAGATTGGATTGGAATCAGAGGTTGGTCATTGGACCATTTTCGCTCAAGCGAAATGGTCCTAGATTGGTGATCGCTCAAGCGAGAGGAGGGGAATTTGGACACTGGACGATTTTCGCTCAGGCGTGCCTAGTCTCGCCCAAGCGAAATTCGGGCAGAGAGCTTTAAATGGTACTGGAGCAATCTCGCTCAAGCGAGGTAGAACTCTCCTAAGCGAGATTAGCCCCTGATGCAGACTTCTCTCTTTCGCTCAAGCGTTTAGCTGGCTCGCCCAGATGTGACTTTTGAGTCTCGCTCAAGCGAGATGGGGCTCGCTCAAGCGAGAGGAGCCCCTGATGCTCAAATTTTCCTTCATTCAGTCTTTCTCATTTCTGCCCAAGCGTGCCTATACTGGCTCGCTCAAGCGAATGTGGGACTCGCTTGAGCGAGTGACACCCTGACGCACATATTTGTTTTGTTTTAAATGATTATATTTCTTTGCATCAAAACTCTCCTTGCAACATCTTAAAAATAAGTTTGGACCTATTATGGATACCTGAACCTTATGAAATCCTCTTTCTTTAATTTCAATCATGCAACAATTATATTAAATTAATCAATTAATTCTTTCGCTGTCTCTAAATAGAAGTTTAATATGAAATTACCCTTACCCTCTCATATCTTCATATATGGGAGTGGTTTTTATAGATCCAGGTGTTGTATTTAAAAGCTTCACCACTCTAGATATTTAAATAATTTGAGATTTATAAAACGCGAAAATTTCCCCCGTATTTTTGGGGCATCTCACTATGCTCTAGGCTGACGCTACGCGTCAGAACACCAGTAGTAGCACCTGCTGCTGCACACTTTAGGCCAATCGGCTAACTTCTAACCTACCCCATTGGCCCGTTTCATGTCTGATTGCCACGAAACTTCGTGGGCCATATGTTTTCCCCATTCCGGAACTGTTGGCACCATCCATTTGCCAAAATTCCAACACATGCGCAAGTTATGTGCAAAACACAGTTTAAACCCCTTTTGTACAAAACCCTTGCACCAAACACCCTAAATGGGTTCCAATTGGCCCAAGGCCAATACACACAGATCCTGAATGTCCTAAAGGATCTATTGGTACCTTCCGAGGGTCCTAGAACCAGCTGAATCTCCATTTCACCTATTCAGTTCCTTAAATCCACCATAAATCACTATATGCATAATTATCTAAATCCATTAAATTCAACAACACATCATTCAAGTGCATTACACCCACATATCATATCATTTACGCAATTCAACAGAACCTGCCAATAACATTCACCATTCATACAATGTTGGCTTCATGCCACAATTCACAATATTTCACCCATATACTAAACTAATCCATCATTCATCATCATCAACATTACATAATCTTTTCCACGCAATCTCTGCAGATCATTTAGGTTGATAATCACACAAACAGAATCGTTCAAGCACGCAGATATTGCAAGACCTGCCCATATCATGCAATCATGCAATGACTTTGTGCCACCTAACACACGACATAATAAAATGCTACAATACTACATTAATACACATTCACGCCAACAAATTAACATAATTCAACATCTCTATAAATCAACAACAATGCACAATTATACATATTTCTTTTTATCGTTTCCATAACGCCCTGGCCTCATTTAGCTCTCGCCTTTGCGGTGCGCATCCATACCTGCCAACAGTCACTAAACCACAGTATAGGGGGTGAGTGACTGGAATTAAGAATTAATACAAAAATAAATATCAAAACTAGAGAAGGTGCAGTCTAGCTATCCTCTTAATCGTGAATCTCAATTATGATCATTTATCTTTTGCCCTTTCTCTTTACTTACTCTTCTAATTATCATTTTCTCATAACCACATTGATTACCCAAATTAGCACTATCTTAAACATATTGGGATCCCTAAAGTCAAGCATACCTACTCAGCCAAGTCAGTCTTTTTCTGATTCATTATTCAATAATATCATATACAAATCATTAGATTAGCTAGCCTCAAGCCTCTATATTAATTATCCATAAATAAATCAACATTATAACATCATCAATCATTAAATTCATTATAAAGATCACAACGTCAATATCATATCACATATGCACCACTGACTCTTATATATAATAGACTCCTAATATTCGGATACTAAAAGGATCGACCTTCAGCTGAGGGTCTGACTTGACACCCCATGAACCTGACTTGGTTCACCGAGCCCGACTTGGCTCCCTCTTAACCACTGGGTCATAGACCTCTGGGTAGCTCAACTGGGTCTGACTTGACCACAGAAGCCAAAAATGAGGGTAACATATACCGTCGGTCATCCTCCACCACATAATCACATATCATATGTCATACATCATGGCATATCATTACAATCATCATATGCAACTGTCAGAAACTGACATAAGCTCATGACATAGGACGACCGACTTGTCAAGCCCATCAATATAATGCCATTACACATGATCAATCATATAGCATAAACATATAATCCCTTTACTGGAAGCCTGTTAGGAGCTGCTCCTTGCTTGTGCAGCCCACCGGCGACCACTCCTCGCCCCCAACAGTGTCCAGGGTATCTCATCCATAATATACAATTTA
This sequence comes from Clitoria ternatea, assembly GCA_037962975.1. NCBI lineage: Eukaryota > Viridiplantae > Streptophyta > Magnoliopsida > Fabales > Fabaceae > Clitoria > Clitoria ternatea. The sequence goes on from CM075671.1 coordinate 171,069,054, forward strand.
ATATAATTAAGAACATCATCAATCGCATATGTAAATGTCAGAAACTAACGTATAATTATATCACGAGATGGCCGACTTGCCAAGCCCACTTACATACCACCACAAGATAGAATTACAATCATTAGTGGGGCGGTTGACTCGCCAAACCCCAGGCATCTAATCATACTAGCAATACTTTGTGATAATCATTTCTAACTACGACAATATTCATGCTATCCATATATATGGACATGCGTACCACCACCATTATGAGTATTATGCCTTTTCCTTATTTTGACTTATTAGCTTAAGGTCCCATCATCAATTCATTCTAACTTTATTCACACTACTTTCCTGTCATAATTATTTATTATAATTTAAAATCTCTCACCCACTCACATAGTCTTATCAACTCATTAGTATCTTTCATACATTCTCAATCCCCCATTTGTCATGTTTCACATTATTTTGATCCTCACTTACTTACCTCACATATACATACATCTCGTATCACCCACTTAGGTTCACTTTATTTCATAATTTATCGTATAACTATTTTATATCATATTATTTTGTTTCATTCACTTTCTTATTCCATATAAGCTATTATATTCTAAAACTCCTTTAATCATTACGTATCAACATATTCACTTTATATGTTCACTTACAAGGATTATAATATGCATCCTTACCTTCTCGTTCTCCAACCTCTCATATAGGTAACTTCTAAACTTAATTAACGCATTTACAATAGTTATAATGTACCATTTATCTAGTCACCAATGGCGCAGGCAAATTTCTAAATTAACCTTAACCCAGCATACCCCCTTACCTCGATTCCGAGCTTTCCAAGGCTTCATATCACTTGTCGGGTCCCCTCTGAAATCCATTTTCATTTTCGGTCTCCATTTCCGGGTTCCGTAACCTTTAACGGACTCCGATCCTTGCTTTAACAATATCATTTAAATACCCATTAGTTTCTCCTTTGTACTTGTCATCCTAGAACCATATTCAAGTTACCCCAAGGCAATAAAACGTGGAATCATCATCTCCTTCCAACATGTACTCATGGTCAGGGAGAATAGAAAAGAGGAGAAGAAAGGAATTATGCAATTGAAGGTCTCCAAGTACTTACCTTACCTCCAAAGGTTCAAGAATGCAAGAATCCCCAAGCTCCCTTAAAACCTTAGCCAAATCGCATAAGAAAATAGAGAAAATGGAAGAAGAAGCTCGCGGGTTTTGTTCTGCATGTCCCTGTTATAACACAGGTTGCGGCGTTGACGCTACGCGTTAGGTCATTAATTCACACCTGACGCTACGCGCCCCATCCACGCTACGCGTCAGAGTCCTGATACTATTTTCTTTGAAAATTCATTTAAAACTCTATTTTCCATTTAACATTTTATATCTCATCATTATTTTAAACCAAATGATACTTTATTCACTTCCAATTTATTTTCTAATATTAAAACATCAGGATGTTACATATTGGCTTATGCAAAACAAGTAATGTTGTATCCACAAATGCATGTCCTTGATTAAAACTGATAAACATGTGCTACAAGATATTTATGCAGACTAACTAAAATTATCAAGGTTTTTGGTTTGAATTAAATAAGCAAAAATCCTAACAAACTTCTAATTATATGTACATATGATCACTTAGTTGATGCACCAATTTAAACTTTAAAATACTTAAATATAATTCACATTATGGATATATTAATTCCCCGAATATTGTCTTCCACAACTAAAAAAACCCTAAATAACTACCTCAAATTAGCGACCACCGACTCCCGTCGCTAATTAGCCACCGCTTTAGCGACCGCTCTATACAAAAAGGGACCAAAAAGATGTTAGCGACTCATTTAGCGACCGATCGAGGACGCGGTCGCTACCAATTGTAAGCACCGTCGCTAGTATGGTCGTTATTTTTTAGCTCCACCTTTTTTTGGTTTCCCGCCAGGGTATCTGTTGGCGCCAAATAGTAGCGACGGTAAATACCGTCGCTAACGTTCCCTCCAACTCTAGCGACGGCCTAACCGCGTCGCTATGGTTTGTACTAGTGACGGAAGCATCCGTCGTGGCTATTTTTTGGCCTTATTTTAATTTTAAGAAAGACTTAGTGACGGAAGTACTCTGCCGTCGCTATGATTTTCGCCTTCCCTCTATATTTTTTCTTTTAATAATGGAAGGTAGTGACGGTGGGATGACACCGTCGCTACTGTTCAGGAGGTTAGTGACGGAATGGCCTACCGTCGTTAATATTAAGGAGATTTGTGATGGAGTAACTGAGCCGTCGCTATGATTTTCGCCTTTCCTCTATATTTTTTTAAGGTAGTGACGGTGGGGTGACACCGTCGCTACTGTTCAGGAGGTTAGTGACGGAATTCTCGTACCATCGCTACTATTCAGGAGATTAGTAACGGAGTAACTGTGCCGTCGCTATGAATGTTGTCTTCCCTCCATATTTTTACTTTTAAGAATGGAAGGTAGTGACGGTGGGGTGTCACCGTCGCTACTATTCAGGAGATTAGTGACGGAGTTGTTGTGCCGTCGCTAAGCCTTTTAATTGTAGTGACGTTGTTAGCGACGCGGTGGTAGTCGTCGCTAAGGTTTTAATCTAACTCGACAGCAACCCCTTTCCCTCTCACTTGCCCTAACTTTCCCCTTCCTCTTTGAGCCGCCGTCTCCCTCTCCTCCCTCCGAACCTTACCACTTTCCCTCTCTCATGTCTGCTCCCTTTCTTCCTCCCTCGAACCTCCGTATGCCATTGCTTCAGGTGACCATTTCCGGCCAGGCAGAGCTGCGACAATAGCCGAGGAGTCTCCGACGACCACCCTTGTAGCTTTTCCGGTGACCTTTCAACTTTCTGACCAGGTTTTTCACGCCTCTGCTTTTCTATTTTTCGTCTCTGTTTTGATGCTATCTGTTTTTTAGCTCTCTGTTTTTCATATCAATTATTGTTGATCAACTTTGTTAGTCAATTTTGAATACAATAAGAATATTAGAACCACCATATCATATGAAATTAAGGCATATGTACACAACTTACTTATCTGTTTCCTGTTCAGGAAGATTTATATAACGAGTAGAAACATCCTCAATCCTGATTAGCACATAGGTAACAATGAGTATGACTTATAGAGAATTTTGTCATGAATAGTAAGACTTAAAATTTGAACAAAATAATAAGTACAAATCCAATATTTATTCATCTAAAGAAAGGTATGAAAAATATTAACCATGAAATAAAAGATGCAAATTAAGTAAAAAAAATTCAAATACACAAAATGGTTATATGTATAGGATGCCCACACATGTGAATCTCTGTAAGTTTATGGATATAAAGCTTATTTTATAGCTCTTTAATTATTCGTATACACAAAACCTTCGTAAAATGAACAAATTGATATCATCATTAGTTACTTGCCATTCAAAGTTTATGTTCTCTTGAAAAAAAATAATTTGTTGTAACTTTGCAATAAATTTTGAACGTACACAATGATACGGCAAAAAATCAGCAAAATATATTGGTCAATATCCTAATATGTGGGTTATGTATACATCTCTTCCGCTAAAAAAGTAGAACTTGAACAATCTAATGAGAACACCAAACTAATCAATGAAACAACGACAAATATAACTCTGTTTCACTCCATCCAAACAAACAAAAGCTTTGATAGGAAAGTGAATTCATAAAAATAAACTATAAACCCCATAGGGCTAGATAATATAAAGTTAAAGAAAAGCTTTAACTTTCCAAAGAAAAATTACAAACTTCATAGTTAAGTTTCTCTCCGTGGGAATATTGTTGTGCTCCATTAATATAAAATCCTTCCTCCAAAATTAAAATGAAAATAGCATGATAATTTATTAATTGCATTCGTAACCTAATGAACCTTCAAATTTGAGAAATATAAGAAAATATATAAATTAAGAATAACAACTTTCTAAAAGCTGATTCAAAGCAATCAACCTTTTAAATGCATTCCATGTTATATGAATAAAAGAAATTCAAAACGATTCTATGTTTAAAGATGAAGAATGTGTATCATTGTACAAAGTTAACAAATTTATGTGACAATCCTTTGTTTAGCAAATTGAAGAAATAGAATAACATATGATGAAGGGAGATGTGTACCTCCTTCTACCAGAAAAATGGTTGAGTTTTCCTGACGGAGAAGACATTATAAGGGCAATATCAATGTCACAAAGGATAGATAGCTCATACGCTTTTTTGATGAGGCCATTTCTACGCTTTGAGAATGTAACTTGTCGATTTGTGACATTTTCTATTCTCTTTATCTCAAGTTTAACAGACCCATCTTGATAGATGGTTTTTTATGTATCAACTATAAAGAATGAACGCACACATGCATGAAAAGAGAAATGCAAAATCAATAAGAGGAAAACTAAATTGCCCTTAGTTGGCTTTTTATTCCATGATTTCTGTAAAATTCCTTAAATTCTTTAGAGAAAAATTCTCCTCCTCTATCGGTTCTTAAACAGACAATACTTTCTCTTGCTTCCTTTTCAACTAATGCCTTAAAGTTTTTGAACAAAGAAAACGTTTCAGACTTCTCGTTTAAGAAGTATAACCAGGTTTTCCTTGTTAGATCATAAATAAAGCTCAAAAAATATCTGTTGTTGCTGTTGGAAGTTGGTTTGATTGGCCCACACAGATCTGTATGAACAAGCTACAGTTTTCTAGATGCTCTCCATGTTCCTTTTCTGGAGATACTGTGTCTGTGTTGTTTTCCTCCCATACATTGTGAACATACTTCTTGAGGGGCTATGATTTGAGGCAAACCTGTCACCATCTGTTTAGAAGCAAGAGTGTTCAAACCATCATAGCTTAAGTGCCCAAGTCTGTTGTGCCAAAGTTGAGAGTTGGTTTCCGTATGCATTTGAAGACACGTGTTTGTTCCCATCGTTGCTGTTAATACAAACATCCTGCTGGCATTCATTAAGACTTCACATAATATCCCTTTCTCAGGATGTGCAATATTACACGTATTGCTTTGAATTTTGATGCTCAACCCTTTTTCCTGAAGTTGTCCTAAGCTCAACAAATTATTTTTCAAATCTGGAACGTAATACACATTTGTAACAACATGCATTAATCTATTCACCTTCATTCGAATACTCCCTTTTCCCATTACTGCTATATGAGTGTCATTACCAAGCTTCACTTTGCCTCTAAATTCCTCATCTAATTCTGAGAACCATCTCTTGTTACCACTCATATGATTGCTGCACCCTGAGTCCAAGAACCACTCATTTTCCTTTCCTTCTTTGCCTTTCGAGAGAACCATTAGTAGGATTTCTTCCTCATGTTCTTCCTTGTCCTCCATTTCTACATAATTTGCCTTCCTCTCCCACATTGGACATTCATATTGAAAATGTCCAAGTTTATGGCATTTGAAGCATTCAACTTCATTTTTGTTCAATGTTTGTATCCCTCTTCCTCTACCTCGGAAGGTTCCTCTTGCTCTCCCCCTTCCTCTTCCTCGTCCATCAAAAACTATTTGTAGAACTTGCTTTTCTTCCATAAAGCATATCATTCGCTGCTCATGCACCAATAGGCTACTTTGCAATTCATCTATAATCATGGTGTCCATATTGTTGGATTCCTCAATTGAGCACACTACATAGTTGAATTTTGTAGTCATAGACCGTAAAATTTTTGCAGTTATGACACTCTCCTGCATACTTTCTCCTACAGGTTTCATACTTTTGGCTATTTTTAAAGTGCGACCAAAATATGAGTTCACCGATTCTCCCTCCTTCATCTGCAGTGTCTTGAACTCCTTGCGTAAGGCCTGCAGCTACGCACATTTCACCCTTGTAGAGCCTTGAGAATTCTGCTTCATGGAATCCCATATGTGTTTGGACATTTCATCATTCAGAATTGTGTCCATAATCTCTCTATCAATTGCTTGATAGAGATAATTCTTGATCTTCAAATCTTTGAGTTGTTGTTCTTCTAGTTTTTTGAGTTCAGCTTCTAAGGCACTTGCTTTATTCTGAACAGTATCAATCCCGTGCTCCACTAAGCTCTAATACTCCTTAGAGCGCAAGAAATTTTCCATTAATTTAGCCCAATGGTCATAGTGACCATAAAACTTGGGAATGGCAGGTTGTACATACTTCCCAGCTTCAGCCATTTTTGATAACACTCTCAAAATTCTCAGAAGTCACTAGTGTATCACTCTTCCCAACCCAAATTCAGAAAGCAAGGCTTTCTAGTATTTCTCTCTCTCACGCACAAGAACATTGTCTTGGTTCAGGCCCCTGTGAAGGAGCTCTGATACCAAACTGTGAACTTAATTTAGGTATAGTTTAGATGTTTTTTGAATGTAAACTGAATTCGTTGCTTTATTTCATCAATACTGCAGAATTAAATAGACTAGAGAGAGAGAAAAATGCTCTCCCTCATACTACCGAAAAAGAGGGGCAGTTTCCTAACAAATAGGACAACTAAATTATAACTCATTCAATCCTTAATAATCGGTTAGCATAAGACCGTTATTCTAAGCATAAATCAAAATTGAAACTGCACAGAACAACTGACAAAAATATCTACTAACACATATTACTCATTCTTATTACTCTACCATTCAACTAAGGTGTAAATTCAACGAATTCAAGGCTTATGATGTTGGGTGTAGATGTAATCCAAATGGGTCTCTACCATCATCCTTTTGCTATAGCATTCTTCATCTTTCTCATAGCACTCCTCTGATCCCATTAGCTGCATCAAAGAAAGTAGAGAATAAGGGAATAAATAAGTGAAAGGGCCAATAAAGCTATGCATAAAATGCTTGTTTAGCTCCTAATATCCCTTTAGTAATCAATTATAAAAATAGTCATGAAAACTTTCATTTAAGATAGTTAAACTTATGTCAAATAATGAAACTTTTTCTTTTTATTACTCAATTTCCTTCCAACCAAACAAATAAGCCACTATTTGGTTTGCTCGGCTGTAGTTAACTAAAGTAATTTTTTGATGGTTAATTAAATACACTGTTAACAATCAACTTTGTCATGCAGACCAACACACTTTACGCGTGGTTCATGTTCGGCCCTCATCAGCTTTATCTTCATCGCTATCTCTCTTTCCCAGGTAATCCCCTAACGCTAACTTTCTGGCTATGTGTGTTGTATCTTTTGAAGTGTATGTATGTTGATTGTTGTTTGTTAATGGAGAGAAGAGCTCATTAGGCGATGGTTTTGTGTGCTGATAACATGATTTTTTATGCATGTGTAATGTTGTTTGTTAGTGGAGAGCAGAGCTCATTAGGCATTGGTTTTGTGTGCTGATAACATGATTTATGATGCATGTGTAATGTTGTTTGTTAGTAGAGAGCAGAGCTCATTAGGCATTGATTTTATGTATTGATAACATGATTTGGTGTTCATAACTCTGAATATCATATACAATGCGTATGATATGTTTAGTTATCTATACTAGGAAGTTTTCTGTATGTAACAGGCCGTTTGTAAATTTGGGAAATGTCTAGTTTACAGGGGAGACTCTGCCAAAATTTTGACAGGCTCCCTTTCTTAGGGAACTTATAAAATGAAACTCAACTTTAATAATGTAGGGTTTAGTCGTGTATGTAGCCATTAGATTCCCGTTCAAGTTTCAAAACAACTGGTTGACGTACCGTGTTGTGTTGGATCTTGAATTGTCCCGGTTGGACAGTTTGGTATGAATTTGTAACCAGTAGGGCGTAACCCATCAATGTTGTATGTGGTCTATCTTGAGAAGTTGAATGTTCATTTGAACTTTCAGTTATGGTGTTGTGTATTGTCCCCAGGGTGCATGTGTGCGTGTGGTGTTTCATACCGTATGTATCTCTGTGTACTCGGGGACCAATGCGAAATGCTGCCGAAATTTCAAATGAACATCAACGACACAAGATAGACCATATACAACATCGATGGGTTACAGATGGTTGCATATTCATCCCGAATGGGATAGGGCCCCACCAATTTGTAACATCAAAGAGATAGAAAGTGATTTACAACTGATAGTCAAATAAAATTGGAGCAATTTAAAGTAACAGAAATCGTGCTTGTTAGATATTGTAAATGGAGGTACCGGCAAATCGCCGATGGATGTACAACCGACTAGATCGCAGTCGACGAGTGACTGAGGAGCTTATGATGGGGCTATTGGAGTTCATTCCGTTCGATACGGCAAACACGCCTGGATTTGAAGCGACTCAGAAGATTCGTTGTCCGTGCTCAAGGTGCAAATACATGAGTTTTGAATACGCGGATGATGTCATGTGCCACCTAACTGAGAAAGGGTTCATGGAAACATACCAGTGCTGGTACAACCATGGTGAGCAGTTATCGCCTAGACCATCAGACGTAACCGTGCAACAGTCTTACTATGAGGTTGGAGGAAACAGGGATACGTACAACAATATAGAACAAATAGTGATGGATCATGTTGGACCCTCCACCGGGCGTATGCTGGAACATAATGACCAAGCAGGTCATGGAGACTCTGACAATGTAGAGGAGGATCCTAATCCGGAGGTGAAGAGATTTTATGATTTGTTAGCGGCGGCTCAGACTCCATTGTGGGACGGGTGCAACAGTCACACTGAGTTATCCGCCTCCCTAGCTGCTTTAAGCCTAAAGGCAGATTATAATCTTTCTGGAGGTTGTTTTAATAGGATGGTCAATCTGATGGGTTCCACCATGCCTAGTAATCATAGAATGCCAGCAAACCTGTACCATGCTAAGAAACAAGTGGCAAACTTAGGGTTGGGTTGTGTGAAGATAGAGTGTTGTGTTGGTGGATGTATGCTGTTTAGAAATGAGTTTGCAGATAAGAGTGTCACAAAATGTCTGCATTGTAATGAGGAACGCTACAAGACCGTTAAAAGGAGAGGGAAGGTAACCCAGACAGCCAGGAAGAAAATGTGGTACTTCCCTATAACACCGCGTCTTCAACGCCTGTATGCCTCATTGTCCACGGCAAAACACATGCGTTGGCATGCTCTGAACCGAACACAAGAGGGGTTTCTTTGCCATCCTTCCGACGGGAAAGCATGGAAGTGTTTGGATGAGCTATATCTGGACTTTTCTGGTGAGCCGCGCAATGTAAGACTTGGCTTATGTACTGATGGGTTTAACCTGTTCGGTCAATTACGAAAGAGCTTACTCTTGTTGGCCAGTCATACTGACCCCATACAATCTGCCTCCTGATATGTGTATGAAGAGAGAGGTCATGTTTCTATCTATACTGGTTCCAGGACCCAAAAATCCAAAGGCGAACATAGACGTGTTTTTGCAACTGTTGGTTGAAGAGTTATCACAATTATGGGATGTCGGGGTAATGATATACTATGCATCTTTGAAGAACAATTTCATGATGTGTGCTGTTTTGATGTGGACTATCAATGACTTCCCGGCCTATGGTATGCTTTCTGGATGGTCAACATCTGGGAAGCTTGCTTGCCCTGTATGCATGGAACATACCGGGGGGGAATCACTCCCTGTTAGTAGGAAGACAAGTTTCTTTGGCCGTCATAGAAAGTTTCTACCGTTGGATCACCCGTTTAGGCAAAATAAAACCTCTTTCAAGAAGAACAAGGTGGTTACTGAACCTCCACCCCGTAGGTTATCCGGTGCACGGGTTTGGCAGAGGGTCGAAGAGTATCCCTACATCTGGGACAAGAGTGTTAAGGAGTTTGCGCGTTATGGTAAGGAACACCACTGGGTGAAGCAGAGCATCTTGTGGGATTTACCATCTTGTGGGATCTTGCGGGCTATGATTTGAAGATTCTTATGCTCTTTAAAAGACAAAGTGTCAAACAAAGCCTGCGTTGAAGCATCAATTTGTGAGGCATACTTAGTCAAAGAAATGACAACTTTTGCTTCTTTCTATTTTCTGACGGAGATAGAAACTAGAATGAGTAGAATTCCCCGCAATCTTGGGGTAGCAACCCGCATAGGGTTTGATGAACAAATATCGATTTTCAACTATCCTGGTCATCCGGGGGGCAAGCTCACAAAATGTTACATTGATGAGAAAGATCGAAAGGCGGCTCACTTGTACATTCTTCTAAACTGCCCAGAAGTTGAACCCTTTCTTAAGTAAGTCTTAAAATTCCTGAGTTGCATTCTAAACCTCGCTTTTATAGTATCTAAATTTGTTTCCTTTAAATAGCTTATATACATATATGCTTAAACTTGAGCAAAATGATTTAACTGATGACCAAATTCATAGTGAGGTGTCGTCCAAGTTCGTTGGTTGGTTTGCACAACACGTAAGACCTGTATACCGAGTGTGTTTTATCTGTGCTTCTAACTCCAGGTATCTAACGATGACCTATTTGTTATGTTGTACATAGATACAAAACCCTAACAACCATATTGAAGATGCTTTACTCCAAGCCCTTTCTTGGAGGCCGGTGAAAACTGTTAAAAAATGGCCTATTTACTACGTAAATGGCTACAAGTTTAATATTCATCAATGGAGTGAAGGGATGCGTACCCATAACTACGGGGTTTATGTTAGAGGCACTGCTGGACAGTTAGAAGAAGACTTTTATGGAGTGCTGACAAAGATTGTTGAAGTTTCGTTCTCTAGACGACTAAGAAGAGATATTGTTCTATTCAAATGTGATTGGTTCGACAACACAATCAGTGTTGGAACAAAGGTTGACAACAACTACGGCTTAGTTAAGGTCAAGAAGAATGGTAGATATAAAGGGTTTGATCCCTTCATTTTTGCCCAACAAGCTGAGCAGGTTTATTACACTGACTTCCCGGGAGGACATCGGGACTGGTATGCAGTCATCAAGGCCAAGGCCCGAAGTCAGATCACTGACAATGTCTCCGAGGAGGTTGATGACGCTTATCAACTTGCACCACACGAGCTCAACGATGGTAATTTGTTGTTCAACATTGATCCAGTCATAATGGATGAGACACTCGCCACTACGGGGGGTGAACACATTGACAAAGACCTTGTCTCTCGATCAAAACGGTCTAGGGCTGATTTAGATACTGATGAACTTGTTCAAACAGATAACCCCAGTGACACTGAAACTGAGGGGGAATTTGAAACTGAAACAGACACAGAGTATGTAGTTGTTAAACATATATACATAGGTTTATATATATCCTGAGACTAACCTTTCTTTTCATGATTTTATCCACAGATGACGGGACGTCGACTGCCCTTCAGTAGGGGTGGTGGGTCCAGGACCCCGGTATCCCGTCTAGGGACTCCCACCCCAGAGCAGGGAACCACTCCATCACCACTACAGCAGACCACTCCATCACCACCACAGCGGACCACTCCATCACCACCACAGTAGACCACTCCATCACCACCACAGCTGACCACCCCATCACCCCCACAGCTGACCACCCTAGAGCAGACTCCTGGAGTTGGTGGCTTGGAGGACCATGGCCATCAGGCCACCCCACCTCCGGCATCCCCTCTGCCCATGTTGGTACCCATGCTGACCGGAGACGAGTAAGTGACTAAAACTTAAATACTTTTATGTTATTTGTATGGTACTTTATATTAAACTTTAATGGAAAAACTTGTTGGTTTATTGTATGTTACTTTAATTAGTACTTGTATAGATTCAATTGTATTGGGAACTCTTCTGTTTGTAACAGGGTAACTATTTAAACTTGGAAATGTTACATTTACAGGGGAGACTCTGTCGGAATTTTGGGAGTCTCCCTAGATTGTGTTGTTGTATTGCTGATATAATTGTTGCCATTACAGCTTTGTTGATAGTAGTCGCACTACAAAAGCGATTACTAAGGTTTTAAAGGCCCAGTGGGATGGTCCATATATATCTTGGACAGATGCTGGGAAGGTTGTCCAAGATAGGTGGTTTGACACCTTCTCGGTAAGTTACCACATCAATTTGTTGTGATTTGATTTGTAAAATAGACCTCTTATTAATTTTGATTTCTCATTTCATTTTACAGCGTGATTACTAGTGGGCAGAGGGTATGATTGATGAGATTAGGAAGGTCTTTGCCACAAAGACCTCCAAAATCATCAAGAGTACCCTTTGGAAGGTGAGGGACAAGGGTGAGTGCCCTCGTTGGATCTCGGAGGACCATTGGGACGGGATGGTCCAGAAGTGGGGCAGTGTCCCGTTCCAGCAGACGAGTGCTCGGAACAGGGCAAACAGAGCCACCGATGCTGCAGCCTCAGTTTACACTGGGGGTAGCATTTCAACCCTCGAGCACAAGAAAAGATTTGTAAGTATATTTATGTTTTTAATATGATTCATTTGACATGTTTACAAATACTAATCTCAATGTTTTTTGTCCACCACAGGAGCTGAGGGAGCACCGGGAGCCTTCTTTGTTTGAGGTCATGCAAATGACCAAGAAGAACAAAGCCGGTGCATAGGTAAACCATAAGACTATGGATCTAGCGATATTTACTTTTAACTGACACATGCTTATAATTTACAAATCAACTTACTAATCCTATCATTGTTTTTGAATTTATAGGAGGCGTATCAGGCCAAGAGGGCCGAGAAGGAGGCGGACCTGGTGGCTTCCACTCCTGAAGGGGAGGTTCCTCCCACCCTGTCTTGTTCTGACGACAACGCCATCTATATGGAGGCTGTTGGCGGTGTGAAAAAGAAAGGGAGGGTATTTGGATTGGGTGGCGTCGGCACGCAGCTGGCGAAAAAGGGGAAGACCCTTTCCTCTTCCTCTTCCTCTGGTCTTCCGACTGAGGTTGTTCAGGTAATTCAAAACCTGAACGACGAGCTACAGGAGGAGCAACGTCAGAGGCAGCTGTTGGAGGAGCGGGCCGAGGCGGACTGACAGCGGGCCGAGGCGGACCGACGGCGGGCCGAGGAGCAGCACACAGAGACTCGTCAGCAACTTACTCAGCAGCAGGAGCTACTGATGCAGTTGATGGCGAGGCTACCTCCCCCCACTTCCCAGGCGCCCCCACCACCACCCCAGGATCCCCCACCACCATGGTTTTATTTTTATTATTTATACACATTATATATTTGATTTATAGTTTTTATATTATATTCCATTTAGTATTTATTTTGTCATTCTTCATTTATTATGTCAATATTTATTGGTAATTAAATTCAAATAAAAAAGCCTTATTGTAATTATCATTAATAATTCAATCTATTTGATAAATAAATTTAATCCATTATTTTGTTTTTAATAATAATTTAATATGTAAAAAAATTATTCAAATTTAATTATAAAATTTTATCAGCCAATACAAAATACAAAATATTAATCTACATTTTTAAAGTGAAATTAACAAAACCTATAAATTTTTAACCAATTTTTAAAAAAATAAAAAATTCCAATTAGCGACGGCCGCAGATGGTCGCTATATTGTAAAAATAGCGACGACGGAGAGTGGTCGGTGGTTGTCCAGAAACAGCGACGGACTATAGTAGTCGCTGTATGGCTTCCCACAGCGACGGAAGTGTACGGTCGCTGGTAGGCAAGAATTAGCGACGGATGTCCTGGTCGCTATATGAGTAACCATAGCGATGGCGAAGCATGGTCGCTGGAAGGCCACACTTGGTGACGGACGCGTCGGTCGCTATATGTCAAACCATAGCGACGGCATATGGTGGTCGCAGTGTGGCTGTTAGTAGCGACGGAGTTGTGAGGTCGCTGCACGGCAACAGTTAGCGACGGCTGGAGTCAGTGAAGCAGAGACCATTTTAGCGACGGTATTAGGCCGTCAATATGTTAGCGACGGCGTACCTGTGGTCGCTGATGTGTTTTCGACGAAGGTTTTAGCGACGGCGGGTGTCCCGTCTGAGATGCCGTCGCTAAGGGTTGTAGCGACGACCTTGGCATGGATTAGCGACCAGTTCTTTCCGTCGCTAACAGGTTTTTTTTTAGTTGTGTTCTCACATAATCTCTAAGAGATTTATTTTCAATTTATAAATGAAAATTACACATTTAAAAAAATGATTTAGCCACCGAAATTTTTAATGGCAAAACCAGATAAGTTCATCACTAATATGATTTACCAATGAATCCTAGTCATTGTTAAATCCCTAGCCACTAAACTGTGTCTAATTGGCTACCAATAGATCCGCCGCAAAAGAAAAAAAATCGTCACTAAATTTAGTCATTTTCAAAACAAAATAACCATTTTTACGACCATAATTTCTATAGATAAACAATAACAAAAATAATAATAAATTCAATAGCTAAATGGAAGGTATTTCATTATTGTATCATGTGGCAGTTTAATGGCTAATTAGCTTTTAACATTTCAATGGCTAATTTGGAGACTAACAGGTAATGTGTGAATTTTTTGAATAAATTCTAGGCTATTTTACACATTTCACCGGAGAAAATATGAGAATTTTGCCCAATACTGATTGATTACATGCTAACATAATTATTGAAAGGAGACATTTCCATTACTAATATTGAAAAATAAAAGTTGCCCAAACAACAAAAGAGACAAATCATAAATACAATCTGTTCACACCAAGAAAGTAGACACAAAAACCCTAGAGAATTCCCCTACGGATTAGGTTTATTATTTCTAATATGTGTCACTTGAGTTCAACATAGTACATCCGATGCCTTTATACCTAGGTTATAAAGTGAGTCTGGTCCATTAGGCTATAACCTAAGCTAATTGATTTTCCAGTGATGCGGGAAGATTTGGGAGAGCGGTGGGGACCACCCCTGTTCTCATGGGGGAACACAATCCATATATTATGTTGTCTATTGTTAATGATTCTCAGCTGGGAACTGTGAGGAAATATAATCAAAATTTCCAAACAATGGAAATAAAGTAAATTCTACTATTAGATAAGTAATGACTACATCTTTTATATATATATATATATATATATATATATAAATAAAAGTAATGACTACATAATTACATTTATGATTATCCCGATAGTGGAATCAATATTTAGCATGTATGGAATCAAAGATTATTCATGCTTAAGAATCATGAAATATACCCATTCCACCAGAACCAAGAAATCTTATTTCAAGCATGAGAAAAATAAGGTAGTCACAAATGCAATAGCAAAATCAATCAACAAAGCACAATGAAGTCATCCTAAATATTCCTGACCCATGTTGTACAGACTGCATAACAATTTCACATTTATAGTTTTAGCTACAGAGTAATTTGCCTATAGCTTTTAATATTTTTGAATTAACTAGAGTAGTTAGAAATAAATGGTCTTCCCCAGGGAAGTCATCAACAAAGCAACTAAAGAGGTAAATGTCCGAAAACCCTGTTTCTAGCTAGAGAGAAATTTGGATTGTAAACCTACAAGAAAATACGTAATTGGTCAAAATTGGTCATTTTATTTAAACAAAGCAAGTAATTGCTGAATTTATATTATTAGCAAAGCAGCACTAGCAACTTTTACCGAACTAATATATAATAAAAAGTTTAAAACAAATATCTATTAAGTCTTTAATTCCATTCTCCAAAAATGAAATGTTTTTTCTCTTATAAAAAACTAATGCTCACATTAAATGCATACAATTTTACACAGCAAGAGCTACATTTGTAAATTTCTGATATCGTGTCTGTGTTCAAAATTATGGGGCAGGGATACCTCATTTTTGAGGTTCAGTCCCTCATAAAACTAATATGTACGATATATACAATTTAAATTGAACCAGAGCAATATTATGTTTGCAAATAAATATTAAATCATTATGAAATCAGTTTATAACTCAAATTCCAAATATTATAACTCAAACCGTGTATAATCAAATTACTTTGCATCCTTCGGCAATGTGAAGTACTAGCTTACGACATTATAAAGGTAATTTTTATCTGGAATTCCGAACATCATTATATTCATAATTAATATCTTATTAATCAGTGCTCTAAAGATAATCATTTTTAAGAAATTAAAAGTAGATTTTTATTAAAAATTATATTAATACTATTTAGAAATCAGTGTGGATAAAGATTAACAATGATTTTAAATAATTATTTTTTTATGTTTGCTTTCTTAATTAATGCCATGCATTTCCCTTATATTTATAAGGTTTTATTAATTTCAACCTTTAGGCTTAATTTGTTAATTTCCTGGTATACTTGATGTGGTTTACAATGCCTCAAACAATGAGCTTGTACGAATTTAGACACTTGTCAAAAGTGCTATTGTTGTTCGGGTTGATGCTGCTCCATTCAAACAATGGTACCTTCAACATATGGTGTTGAAATTGGCAGGAAAGAGAAAATAGCTGAGAAAGCCTCTGCAAAGGTGATGCCTTTGGAATGTTCTCTACCTATTTTCTTTTCCATTATGTATTTTGCTGTATGCATTGTTTGTCTTCCTATAATATTTTTGTAGGTCATTCCTTTTCTTTGTAAAAATTTTCTATTTTCAAGTGGTTGTTTGGTTAGATAATGTTGGTCATAAGATGTGTCAAAGCTGAAAGCAATTATTCTGATGCCTACATGGTTTTGTTTGATACATAGATGCAACATCTGAACATTAGTTACAGAAAAAGTAATTGAAATCAATCGTTTGGATAACACATGAAATTAATATACCAGAAACAAAATATTATATATATATAATATAATAATTATACTTATTTTAAAGGATGCGGATTTGTTTCCAAGGTGAACTACATGTTTGGTCGTGTTAGCATAAAGATCAAACTAGTTCCAAGAGACTTTGCTACCACAGCCACTGCATTTTATGTGAGTTTTCGCTTCTTTTTAATTATTTGCTGGAAAATTATGAGATAATTGATAAATATATGGTTTTGGAGTTTGCATGTTGTTCTATAGTTTTTTTTTTATCTCTGCATTTTCTTTCTTGAAGAGAATCATTTAGGATAAAATAGTTGTTTAAGTAAAGGATTGTCAATTCCGTACAGCGAATTACTTATAAATTTAAAGATTAAATTATGAACTAATCATATTGCATGTTGCAGTGATCATGTTTGAAAGTCTTACCAAGAATGGGAGGGCGTTTGAAGAAAAAACCATGGAGCATATGCATGAGTATGCTTATGCAAGTGTTATAACACCTAGATTGTTTATCGTGAACTTGGTGCAAGAAATTTGATAATAAATCCTCAAGAATCAATCAAAAACTCAAATGAAGTTGAAGCATTTCAATCATTCTTTGGGAAAGAGAAACTGGATAGAGTTTGTTTCTATGGAAGAACTGACACCTACCATTCTAAAAAAATAAAGAAATTAAAGCTATGAAGAAACAACATGTTGAGTAGTTGACCAAGATGGAAAAGAAGTTTGAAGGAATGAAAGAACTAATCACGATCATGATGAAATAACAAAACCCAAACTTGAGTGAGGAAGGGGTGGATAATGTGATGACAATTGCATTAGGCTATGAAAATAGTGTTGGTCTATATTCATCTCACATTCCTCGTCAACTAGAGGTATATAATATAAATTTTTTTGCCATTAAACAAATGTTTAATATTAATGTTCACTTTGCAATTTACTAAGATTGAACAATTCATATGAATATGTAGGAATCAATGGCTTTTCATGCTTCTATTTGAATGAAGTTTGTTAGTTGCTAGAATATATAAGAGGTAGAACTAAGTGGTTTAATAACAATGAATGAACACTATTGTGGTTTAATAACAATGAATGAACACTATTGTGGTTACTTGTACCTCGTGGTTCATATTAATGTGGGTAATTGTTTCATATATGTATAAAACATTTGCTATGTATTTTTTCCTAGTTTGTAAAATACAAATTGAATGGTTTCTATTTCATTGAGTGATTAATGAGTAAATAAAATTCTTATTGAATGATTTCCTTAAACATTTAATTTTGTATTATTGAGAATGTATGTAATTAATGTTAATGTGTGGAATACTTATCAAGGTGTGCTTATCTAGTTTAATAACAATGATTTTCCATAACAATGATGTGTGCGATTTGTGGTGATAAATAATATCCTTAGGCATTTTCTTAATGGTCTTCTATGCATCTTGTGTTCTTCATATTGTAGCATGAAAAGGAAGAGCATGTTGCTCAAGATGTTGAAGATGATGACCAAGAATGATGATAATCAAGAATGATGTGCTTGATATGTTCGGAAATAAACATTAGTCCTTTAAATTTAGACCCAAAATTTTTGTAAGACATTATTAATCTTGAGCTTATAAGTAAACTATAAATTGTTGTGTAAGACATTATTGGTCTTAAGATTTTTAGCAAACCTTTTGTTGTGTAAGATATTTAACGAACTTTTTCTTGTGTAATGAATCATGTTATAAATTGTTGTGTAAGACATTATTGGTCTTGAGATTTTTATCAAATGTTTTGTTGTATAAGATATTTAGCAAAATTTTTGTTATGTAATGACTTAAATATGGTTTAAACATATTGTCACACTTGTAAAATTATGATTTAAACTATAACCAAAAAACCATGGTCACATTTGAGGCCAAATTTGTAAAACCATGGTCTAAAGACAAGTTCCAAAAACTATGGCCTTTAATTTGAGGCTACATTTATGACACAAGTATCACTTGGTGTAACACCCTCGGTTAACTAGGACAATTCCTTCTACTAGATTATCCTGGTCAACTGAGAGGTTACAATTTTTAGAAAAATATGGAAGCTTTTTCTTTGTACATAAAACTTGGTGGAACAGATACACCTTATATACAACATAATCATATATAATACATGGCCGTAACAGTAACTGTACAAACTGAAAGTGAAGGGGCACGCAGGCTCCCATAAAGAAAATAAAATAATTTATCCTATTCGTCCTCGGTCCAAGAAGAGCCTAATTGATTCTCGATGCGAAGTCGATGTCCATCACCATGAGGTCTAAAAAATGTAGCGTAAGGGTGAGTCTCCACCTCCACAATGATTGGAAGGTATCTCATCGACACCTATCCCACACATAACACAAACAATCCTGAATCGAGTCTCTCCCTCTCTCTTTGGGGTCCCTAGGATACATTCTTAGTTATCTCACCACTTTTCATCTTAGTTGACCATTCCCATTTTCCCAGTCACCTCTCAGGGTTACTAATATATATACGATCATATTTAAACAACAAGCCATCCCAATCTCAATACAATGATGCAATGCATGAATTCATTTTGTTATTTCAAATCTTTTATTAGTCATCATGATGCATGTGGGCCCATCTCCTCCTCAAAAATCCCAACATATCCCAGATCACAATCCCACCTTATACCCCTTATCCACTAGAGTGACCGGAGTACACCAAGTCCCTACATCACAACACAGGGTACTTGTGGACTCATAGTCCCAATATCATGGATCCCAAACACACATCATATCATAATGGGACTTGGCTCTCCACGGTCCTAGAAACCCCCGCCTCTCGTCGAAGTATATCAATGTTTGCCACGGGCTATCCAGCGTCAGGTGTGAATCCGAGCCATTGGAGGTCCGCCCCCAATATACTCCCAAGACTGCCCTCAGGGAATCAAGACGCCTGTTGTTTCTTCAGTGTACCCTTCACTGTAAGCTCTAGGGAATATCCCAACATCCCTCCTCAACTTCCATGTATGATGCATACAACACAAAATTTTCTTTTTACTAGTCATCGGTAGGGTCCCTTCAATGACTCCATTTCATTTCTAACGTCGGGTCTATTTCAATCAATTCTTTCTTTATTTTTCCTCAAAATTCCTCAGTCCATAATGGTCTTACCCGACACTTAGAAATGAAATAAGATCTCACGTTTCTAGAAAACCACAGGGTACATTGGCGCTATAATGCCCATCATCACATCGGATCCGATTCAACTTATCATATTATTTTCATAAATTAGCAACCTTAGCGTCCCTACTGAGACATGTCCTCCTTCATTCGTTGCTTATATTTCAACACTCATTTAATGCATCATACAAGTGTCATTCATCACCCAATTCATTTCATCAATTCATAGCATTCTTTAAACAATTCTACCACATCATATTTCATACAAACATTATATCACCATCATCACATATCTCATCATATATGTACATCGCATATCTAACACACATATATGCATTGTACTAAGAAATTATTACACAATCACAAATCTCATCATGTCACATAGCCAGTCAACCAACAAGTGTTATGCAACATTAAGAAGTCACTACACACACATAATATACATTTCAATCTTCATCATTACCACGGCTTAGCAAGTAATCACTCACTTAACGTCACTAAAATTTTACTTATATAAGCAACTAGACATAAGCGTTTATATTATATCCTGATAGTGATTTAGGGATATTGTCTAGACGTAAGCGTTGACGTAAGCGTTCATCTTTACCGTTGATCTAGTTCACCTCATTAGCATTGCTTTACTTTAGTCCGTTATTTAAGACATATTGTCTCTTAATTTAATTCTTTATGTAACTTTTAACTTAGTGATGTTCTTTCTAGGTTCATGACTATTTATCTTTGTGTACCTTTTTCTTTATTCCCCCTAGTTAACTAATTTGCTTCCTTAGTCACTAAAAGTTGTTATCTAATTTATCCTACTTCTTGCTATTACTTAGTTCAAGTCCAAATTTTGATTCTTCATCTATAGCTTAAATATTTATTTCATGTATATCATGTCCTAAAATTACGTCTCCTTGACCAACTATTCTTAATTACTAAAAGTCACCATTTAATTAATAGGTCTTGTCTCCTTTTATTATTATTATTATTATTATTATTATTATTATTATTATTATTATTATTATTATTATTATTATTATTATAAATCTAAGTCCAAAACTATTTTCTTATTTAGCTAATTAATATTTCTAGGTATAAAAACTCCTTTATTTCCTTTCTCCTACTTTTTAATGGTTACCTAGGTTTCTAATGCTTAACATCATTTTCTTTTGTTAGAATTCCAAATTTTAGATCTACTTATTTAGGTGCATGACCCTTTCCCCTAATTAATTTATTAAGATCCTTTCCTATAACTTTGAGTTAGGCTCTAGTTATCCATTTCTTTTTATCCTAGCCTATTTAAGCTATTAAAATATTTGATCCAAAATATTCATTCCTTACTTAAATTTCTTTTGCCAAATTCATTTCATTTCCTAAAGTCACTTTTATTCTACCACAAGTGATCACAAAAGTGGTCACTAATTTTTCTAAATTTGAATATCCATCTCTTTATCATGCATCAAAATTTCTTTTATCTATTTTTCTTTTTCTTAGCGTATAAAACTTATTAAAATCCCATCTTTAGAATTCACCTTAATTGGTCACTAAATTTGGTCACTAAAATTAGTCACAAATATTTTCTAAGTCCTAGCATATTATCTTCCAAAAATTTTGGTTATTCTTAGTCAACCAAACGTATTGGGCCTAACTTGGTCATTTGTCGATAAAAACCTCTTTTTATGTAAAATTTTCCACTTCCCAAAATCAATTTATCTAATCATCTTTCATAAAACTTCATAATATTAAAAATAATTCCACTTTTTAAAACTTAGTAAGATGAAACGTTGGAACCGTCTGGTTTGTAAATTTCCTTAAAAAGCGTAATGTCGTCAAAATACTTCCGGCGATATGTGATGATAAATTAACTCCTAATAGCGGGGCTTAGCAGAACAAATTACAAATTACTTATTAAACTATAAATAATAATACAACCAAATCGAATGGAACCGAGCCCGCCTAACGCAAATTTTTTTTCTATATTTTTCGCTCTAATACCGATCACGATAAAACTTCTTTTAGAGTATGCCATTATCGAGATACACTTAATAAAATTTATTAAAACACTTTTTAGCAATATATTCTATTAAAGTTAAATGCCGCCGATGAAGAATAAAGTAACTTGAAATCTCATCGTTGGATCGCGATGAAATTTAAAACAGAGGTTATCGAGTATACGGGCAATATTAAGGAACGATTAAAAACAACATTAGACGAGGTAAGACCCCCTTATCATACAAAACGCTCGTTGCCCGGAGGAAGGAAAATGATCCACTTGTCGAAAATTCATCGGATATTCCGAAACGTTCGTCGATCGTCGCCGATCGTCCCCGGTACTTTAGGAAATCAGCATACGCATATTTTTTTCACACAACACCAAGCATGGGCAGCAAGGGAAATCAAAAAAACAACCATGCAAATTTGAGAGAGTCTATAGAATCGGTTACCAAAATTTACCGATCGCTTGAAATCTTCTGTCAGTCACCACCGATCGTCGTCTAAGTTCCCGATCTTGAGAAAACTACACATGCAACTAAGAGGGGACAATGAAGTCACGGTTTTGGCTTCCAAAACAGTGAGGAAAATGCCACAAAATCAAAAACATAAACTGTTTTGGGCACCAAAGAAAGAAGAGACAAGATCAAGAACCAAAATGCGAAAATCCTTACCTTGGTGGCCTTGGATTGGCTTGCGGTTTTGGAAGCTTGAAACAAGGGAGATGGGGCTAATTTTTGGGGGTTTGTATCTTGCAGGAAAATTTAAGAGAAGATAGTTGTTTAGTGGAGGAAGTGCCACAGGTTCAAGAGGAGAAGGAAGGAGGAGAAGAGATCATGATGGTTGGTGGTGGTGTAGTGACGTGAGGCCATGAGGGAGGGGAAGTGTGGTGGCTATTTGTGGTGACTCAAGAGAAGGGAATTTGTGATGGTTAGATAAAGTAAAAAGACTTGGAGGGTTGGTTAATTCTGGCCATGAGTTAAAGGAGAGAATGGAAGTGGAATGGTACAAAAAAATGATGACAATTCTTGGTGATGGGTTGGTAACTCTTGTTGCATGAAATCTGATTGGAGGAAAGAGAGGTGGTGGCTGAATAGAGCAAGAGGTGACACCTCTCATGGTAGGTTTCAAGGGCTGGTGATGCATGAAGATAGAGTTTTTATTGCTAGACAAGTGTCTAGTGGGTGGGAGAAAGTGATTGGCTTAAGTTGCATGAAGGGGCTGATGTGTGACAACCAGAGACGCCACTTTGTGCAAACTATTAAAGGATGATATAGGCCAAATTTAAAAATTGGCTGAACATAAAAGTTGTGGAACTTTTTGTTCTCTTTAAATCCATATAAAGCACAAAACAATCCATCAATAATTAAGTGAGATATGGCCTAAATACTAAAAGGGTGTAGCGTAGTGACAAGATTTTTGTCCCTGTCATAGATTAATTTTCTAGGCTAAATGGGTTACGATTTGGGCTTTGTGTCCTTCATAAAAGTTGTGAACAATTGAGTTAGGAAAACTTTAGTGAAGGCCTAATTTAATTTCATGGCCATATAAGAGAGTTATTTGGAAAATACTGCACCTAGTGCAAACTGTTGCTAGAAAAACATGAATTGGTGTAGTGTTTTAATTTATGGGATTCGTGGGATATGAATTGGCTTTCAAGCCCTTCATGAAGTTTTTAGATCTTTATTTCCTCTTTAATTTGATATATCATTTGCGATGATCTAAGTTCTTTAGCCCGAGATATACCCGATTTACGACAAGGTTCTCTAGAAGCTTTCTAGATCAGCTAGGGTCTTAGAAATAAATTCACCATTAATTCGCTCTTAGGAATTTGATTTCTTACCCTTCATTAAAATTATAGAGGTTTATGATAAGAATCCATATCAAAAAGAATAGAGTGGTACAAGCACTGGACGAATGAGATACACGAATTTTATCTAAGGCCGCCAGTATTGAAATGGAATAGCCAATGGGTCATAAAGATTTATTAAACTGTATTGATCTAGGGGGATTTAGCTTTCAATGTCTATACAGAAAACATAGGTAATTTTTGTATGGAGATTTTGACACCAAGTTTGTGCAAATCAAAGGTTGTATGAGAAAGTTATGAATTTTTTCTAAACTATGCGCAGAGAAAAAGGTCTAAATGTTGGAATTTTGAGATGAATATACTTAATCTTCGATTTTTGGGTTGACAGAGTAAGAATCGGAGTTTGGGGATAGAAACAAAGATTGAAGATCTTTTCAAAAAGAAGAGATTGAGACCAAAATCATTCAATTCTAAGATCGTATGAAAAATCTGGGTCTAAAACACCAAAGGTATTCGAGTCAAGTTTTAAAGCGATTTCTAAGGCAATCAACTTATTGAAAAACAGGGATGATAGAGTCTGAATCAAGCTTTGGTCCCTTCAGGAAAAATTCCTAAAATGTTGAAATGAGTCACTAGAGACTGACCGTGCCACCATCGGACATCCCGAGGTATATGAACGGTCAAACGTAGGAGACACCAAAGGTTCTGAGTGAGCTCATTAGGCCAAGTCAGACATCCTTGATTCTTCGTAGAGGGATTCTAACAGGACTAGTATCCTTATTGGATCACTAGTCTTTGTTCGAATGGTCGGAGTCTGACCTTAGGCTGGGTCCCATAGTTCAAATCTGAGGAACTCGACAATATTTTATTATTAAATATAATTATCAAATAAATAAATAATTTAAAATATTTAATTTCAAAATAAATTATTACAATTATTTATCTATTAAATATTATCAATAGAAAATAATTATCAAATAAATATAATGATAAATTAATTTGTACCTAAAATAATCGTTGTTAACGTATTATTTTTAATTAAACAGTATTGTCGAATGTTATTTATTATTTTTCTTATCTCTGCTTCTCTCACTCGTTACGTTCTCTCGGTATTCTTAGTTTTCATATTAAACTCTACTTTTCTCTATTTTCTCATTCTAAATTGTTCAGGGAACAGGCCGAAGCCTCGAGCTTCTTACTGAAAGCTCAACAGAGTATCCTCAGAGTCCTGAGGGTCTGGTTTCCTATTCTAAAAAATTAGGGCTGTTACACTTAGGCCTCTTTATTTAGCTTGCTTTCCATTTGTATATATTTTATTTTCATGTTATTAGTTTTAGAAATATTTTAGGATTAGAAATTAAGACTTAGTTTTGGGCCTTGCATGGCCATATTTTCCATTTTGGGTCACTTTTGGCCCTTGTATAGGTGTTAGGTTGCTTTGAGCTCCTTTTGGGCCATGTATTTTGAGTTTTTGGGTCTTAGGTGAAGCTTTTTCAAGCCCACCCAAGCCAATTCCAAAACTTTAGTTCCTAGGAGGTATAAATACCTTTCCTCTTTATATTTCTCTCATAATTTAAATGCTAATAGTTTTTAGTGTGAGAAACTCTCCCTTCTCTCTAGAAAGTAGAAGCTCTAGGCTCCTTTCTCTAGTCTTATCCTTTGGACTCTCTCTAAAAGGCAGTGACAAACATTTCCTTATCTCTCTAACTCCTAGAGAGTGTCAGCACTATTAGTCCACCCTTGCCTCTCCATTATCTCCTTTATTTCTCCTAAATCCTAGGTTAGATCTAGGTTCTTCCAACTTCAATCCTCCATCCGCCATTCAAGAGCCTTTCAGTTTCCTCCTCCACTTCATCAATGCTGTGTGCATCATCTCCAATGGTCAAGGTTTCTTGGATCTAAGTAAGCTAGAGAAGAAGATCCACCCCCTAAGCTTGGAAAGACACTTTTGCCTACAATATTTGGTATCATGAGTCTCATCTTCTCTTGAATTTCTTAGATCTATTTTTGTGCAGTATTTTTATTCCAATTTAAGTTCCTAATATGAATTCCTCACCTTCTTTACATAAATTTTCATATATCGTATGCTTAAAAACTCCAAACATTGCAAAATTTATGTTTACTTGAAGTTTTCGATCTATACCTTTTGGATTGGAATTTTGAGAAGTGTCTTCACAACTCTTGCTACTGCATGTGACTATGACATAACCTCAAATTTGCATTCAAAATCGAGCAAAATTTTTTTTGGTCAAAGTTGTTGACTTAAGGTGCCTTATACTTCAAGTAACCTTTATATCTTGATGTTTTCTTGCCTTTTCCTTGCATATTGAGTTGTTTTTGTGTCATTTCTTTAATTTTTTTTGAAATTCTAGATCTGAACTTTGTGAATTTCATGTGGTATATTGTTACCTCTTAGTGTTCCATAGTTTCCTTAGAAAGTGTGTTAGGTATGGAGCTTGTTTCCTTTTGTGTTTCTAGGCTTTTGATTTGATTTTGCTTATGTGTGTTGTGACTAGACTCTAAGGCATTTTTAAGTCATCTTATAAAGTGCCTAACAAGCTCCTACAGTTGTGAGTTCACCTCATTTTAAGGTGATTTTGTGCCTTGCATATGGTAGGATTATTAGTTTCCTTTTAGGTGTGTTTTTCTAGATTAATTTCCATTTTTTCCAGAAACTATACATTGCTCTTTTCATACTATTTTTGTGTTTAATTTGATGTCATTTGATGTATGTTAAGTTGCCTTCCATTGCCTATTTGTTGTGGAAGTAGATGCTTACTTTGTACTTTTGATAATCATGCCATTTTATGCCTCTTTTGTGCACTATTTGAGAGCAATTCCAATTCTGTTTTTGCTGAAGTAAAATTGATAAAAAAACAGAGCAAAAAGCATAGAAAAATAAGTTAAAAAAGTGTGAAAAGCAAAAGAGTTCATTGGCCATTGTTTCTATAATTGTTTAGGCCATAAAAAGTGTGAAGTAAAATGCTTGAAAAACATTGAATAGATAAAAAAAATTCCAGCAGCTATGTTTTCATTATTGCAGTAGCTTATAGTGTTCATTTATTGCATATTTGATCCCTTGTTCGAGGAAAAATCATTTGGGAAACTATACAAAAAGTTTGTGAAGTTTTAAGCATTCTAGAGTTTCTACTTTGTATCCTTTTTGTGTGCTTGCTTGCTTCTTGCATTTAATTTCTTGATTGTCTTCTTTGCATTCTATGTCATATTAATTCCTACTCTTGTTTACCTTCTTTTCTTTACCATTTGTTGCTTATCAAGTTCTAGTTTGTTACATAATCTTCCTTTTGGTTTAGCTTCCTAATTTACCTTTTCTTGCTTGTCTTTTTGTCTCTAGTTTGTCATTTGAGTATTTCTCCTTTTTGGCACTCTTGAGACTAAGGCTTTGTGAGTCATTAACAATTGGGTAGCATCTTGAGGGGATTGAGATTTGACTACTAAATTTGATCTATGACATTTATGTATAAAGAGAAGTGGATATTTAAGTGACCTTATTTGAGAGCTTAGAGTACAAACACCTTTTACATCTCTTTTTCTTATTTTGGTGCTAACCATTACTTCGAGTTTTCAAGTATTTCTTTGGTAGCTTGGTGGACCTTTTTGGTGGACTTGAAGAACCTTGGAAGCCATTTGTATTGGAGAGCATCTTTTGTAATAAATTAGGAATTTAATTTTTGTGATTTGTATTTTTTTTGTCCCTTGTATTTTGGGAATTTCTTGTAAGTATTTTGTGTAAGTCCTTGTATTTGGACATTAGAGACTTTGGACATTAGACTTTAAATTTTTAATAAGTTGATTAGGAGTAATTGCGCTTAGGACTTAGTTTACTCTTTTTGCACCCGACTAGTGTAAGTGCAATTTTACATGCTAAGTCTAGTTTACATTCTTGCACCAACTAACTAGTTTGCTTTACTTACTTTCTAGTTAGTGTATGTGTGCTTTTGCATGCTAGGATTAGTTTACTTTCTTGCACCCTGACTAGCTCTTGCCTACTAGCTGTCCTTTTATCTTTCTTGTTTCTTTGTGTGTTATTTTTCCTTTCCTAGGTTAAGATCAATTGAGTGACCCGACTAGTATGTCATCACTATCATTTTGCATTATAACATGTCTTCATCTAGTGAGAGAGGTAGAGAGTCAACCCCCCTACACATGAGGTTAATTTTAGATAAACTTAATAACATGTCCACTAGGTTAGAAAACCTAGAAAATGGGGAGGGTAGAGAAAGAACCACTAGGCATCAATTATAGACATAGACAACATGATGACACTAGTGAGGTTGATCATAGGCATCATAGACATAGACAACATGATTACCATAGTGAAGTTGAACATAGGCATCATAGGAGACATAATAGGTCCCATGAGAAGGCTGGCTTAAGAGAGGTCAAGCTATAAGTACCACCCTTTCATGGAAAAAGTGACGTTAAAGCCTATCTTGATTGGGAGATGAAAGTTGAACAACTCTTCACCTCCCATGAAACAAAAAATAAAAAAAGGTTAGGATTGCCATCCTTAGCTTTCAAAATTATGCATTAGTTTGATGGACCCAAATCCTTAAGTAAAGAAAGAAAGACCATCTTCCACCCATTAATGAATGGGATAATCTTAAAGCCTTACTTAGGAAGAGATATGTGCCCTCCTATTAGGGGTGAGTTATTGGCCAAGCTCAATAGACTCACCCAAGGGTCCAAAAGTGTGAAGGATTATAATAAGGCTTTGGAGATGGCTATGATTAGGGCCAATGTTGAGGAGGATGAAGAAATCGTTATGCATAGACTTTTACATGGCCTTAATCATAATATTAAAAAGAGAGTAGAACTTCAACCTCATGTTGACATTGAGGAGCTTTTCCATCAATGCACAAGAGTAGAAGCTCAACTCATGGATGAAGCTTCCTATTATAATAGGGATTCAAAACCATAAAGGCCTAGGTGGACGGGCAAGGAAGACTCTATTCCAAAAGAGAGTAGTAGTAGTAGAAAGGGTAAGGAGCATGAAGTGGGCACTTCATGTAACACCCTTGGTTAACTAAGATAATCTCTTCCACTAGACTATCTCAATTAACTAAGAGGTTACTAATTTTTAGAAAAATATAGAAGTTCTTTTTTGTACAAGAGAACACATGGTGGAACAAAAGCATAATATATATACATATATATATATACATGACTGTATCATACATACATAAAGTGGTCTCATCATATCCGTACAGCTGAAATAAGAAAGGGGCACACAGGTACCCTAAACAAAACATAACTTCAAAATGTTAAAATAACATAAACTAACCCTAATCACTAGTCTCAGTCTCCTATAAAGCTCTCGTTCGACCAAGTTGACTCTGGTTGAGCTGAAGTGGATGTGATCTGAGTCAGGTCGGGTTGGGAGATGGTCCCGTAGGATCCGAGCTAGTCGATGGTTGATCGGTGGGTAGTCAGATTTGTTGGCATGAATGATTGGTGTAAACCTCAGAAGGCTTAATCAAAAGGCTCTGAGCCTCTACCGACATATGTTCGTAAGTCTCTGTCTCTCCATATCTGAAGCTCCTGAATATATGGCGAAGAAATCCTCTAGAGCGATGCCATCGACGTTGGGGACATGATGAAGACTTCGGTTCGTACCTCTAATAGATCTTATGGTACGTGGGGTGTTGGAGGCTAAGAAGGGAAAAACTATTGGGGTGCAACTGGAGGGATAACTGGGTCTACTAGATCTATAGGTAACAACTCCATTAGCATGTTGAAAGGAATCTCCTCTAGGTTCTTCTAACCTACCTGGTCCTCCGGATGCATTACACTCCTGGTACGGTACCCGTGTCTGGCCAGAGGTCTAGAATGGATAGCTGTAAAGGTGAGTCTCTGGCTCCATAACAATTGGGGAGTGTCATCACTGACACCCGCCCTACATAATATAATCATCCAAAATCAATTCCCGTTTACTCTTTTTGGGGTCCCTAAGTTACCTTCTAAGTCATCTCGCCACTCTTATTCTTCTGACCATTTTAGTTTCCCATCTTCCTCTCAAGGTTACTAACATCTAATCAACACACAATCACAATCTCAGTATGGTGAAGTAATACATGAGTCCATTTTGTTATTTTAATTATCTTCATTAGTCATCATGATGCATGTGGGCTTATCTTCCACTTATCAATCTCATATACTAATATCCATGTGCACAATAATCCTGCCTTATCCTTCTTACCCAATTAGAGCGACCAAAGCTCTCCTCGTTCTGTTTTTCATAAATGGGCAAGGACCCGCAGTCCTTTCATCATAATGGCCAATCACACATTTCATCAAAACAGGCACTCGACGGCCATAGAAACCCCTGTCTCTTGTCAAAGTATACCAGAGTTTGCCACGGGTTGTCCGACTTTGGGTGTGAATCTAAGCCATTGGAGGTTTGCTCCTGGTATACTCCCTAGACTACCCTCAGGGGTCGAGGCGCAGTTATTTCTCCAGTGTACCCATCACTGTATGCTCCAGGGGATTATTCCAACATCCCTCCTTCATATATGATGCATAATTCCACCATTCATTTTTCATTCATTGGTCCTTGACAGGGTCCCCTAAATGACTCCCTTCCATTCCTAATGTCGAGTTCTTTTTCTTTATCTGGCATAATCAAATTTTCTCTTTTTCTTTATTTTAGTAATCTAACCTGACACTTAGGAATGAAATGAGATTTCATACTTTCTCAAAAATTAGGGTACTTTGGCGCTACAACGCCCACAATTTATCTCAGATCCGAGTCTCACACACTTTCATATTTTAATCATTTCAGGACCCTTACCGATACCATTTTCCAGATCTCTTATTTACAAATTTCCTTATCTAGTTATCCATGCATCACACAACATCCATCAGCATAATATGTTTATGAAATACTCTACTCAATCAACACATTCATGATCATACATCAACAACCATTTAATAGTATCACATCATCCAAGACAACATATATTCCTAATGCTTACCCATGTAACGTGTACAAACAACATACTCATTGATATTAAATTCAAGGTACCAACTTATGCATTAATTCATCACTAGAACACTTACACTTCTTATCTAGTAAGGTCACCTTACGAATTGATCAGGTTTTCATACGCTACTGGGTCATTTATCTCTTTATTTATATGATTGCTCCCTTTTTACCATTAGATTTTTTAATGTCCAGTCATGAATCCTTTGGTCATTATCAAGTGGTCTCTATTGTCGACTCTCTTTTATTAATTCAAATCAAGCTTTATTAGTCGGGTACTTATTTCCTTAGTTACTAAACGGGTCACTAATTCCTTACGTATATTGGTTAAGTTAGTGATATTCTTTCCAAATCTCTAGTTACTAACTTTTGTACTTTTCCTTTACTCCTACTATGTCTAATGATATCCACAGATTTATTTCCTTAATTGCACTCTTTTAGTTAACTAAAGTGTACTCTCACTTAAGATGTCGATTTATTTCTTAGAATTCTAAAATCCAATCTAATATTATGAGCTTAATCCAACATCACTTAACCGCTAAAACTTACCATTTATAAATTTTTCTACTTCTCTCATTACCTAGTTTAAGCCTAAATATTGATTCTTTTCTATATTCTTCGTCTTTACTAGTGATTAATGCTCCATAGCTAAATATTTATTCATGTATATTACGTCCCAATATTTGGCTTACTCAGTCACTTATTTATATCATGCATCATATGAATATTTTCTAAGTTTCCTTTCACTTATTTTAGTGGTTACTAGAAATTTAACTCTTAATATTTATTTCTTATTTGAACACCTAAATATCTCATTCATTTTCTTGATGCACATTTCTCTTAGCTTAACTTATTAAAATCCTATTTTTAAAATTCATCTCAGTTGGTCACTAAATTTGGTCACTAAAATTAGTCACAAATATTTTCTAAGTTCTAGCATCATTTATATTACCTTCTAAAGAATTTTGCTTATTCTTAGTTTACAAAACTTATTAGACCTAACTTTGTTATTTGTTGATAAAACCCCTTTTATGTAAAATTTTCCACTTCTCAAAATCAATTTATTTATGTAATCATCTTTCATAAAACTTTATAATGTTAAAAGCAATTCCACTTTTAAAACTTAGTAAGATGAAACATCGAAATCGTCCGGTTGGTAAATTTTCTTAAAAAATGTAATGTCATCAAAATACTCCTGGCGATACGTAGCAATAAATTAATTCCTAATAGCGGGGCTTACCGAAAACAAATTAGAAATTACATATTAAACTATAAAACTTTTAAAAAATAATAATAATAGAACCACATCAAATTAAACCGAGCCCGCCTAACGCTAATTTTTCTATGTTTTCTGTTCTAAAACCGATCACGATAAAACTTTCTCCCGAGTAAGCCATGATCGGGGTATGCTTATTAAATTTATTAAAAATCCTTTTTAGCGACATATTCATTAAAATTAGTATTCGTCGATGAAAATTTACATAACTCGAGAAATCTAACCGTTGGATCATGGCGAAACTTAAAACGGACGCTCTCGAGTGTACAAGCAATATTAGGGAACGATTAAAAACAAGATTAAATGAGGTGAGACCCTCTTACCTTGTTGGACAACAGCTTCCTGTTAACCCGGCGATAGCGTCAGATCCGTTCGTTTCCACCACCGGGTTGTTAATTGGCAAGCGTACCAATCGTTTGTAGTTTTCAAAATTTAGATATCGTTCCACTGGGATTAAAAGTCCAATAACAACAGTAATTTTCTATTTACTATGGTAAATATGAAGAAAGTTATGGACAAAAGAATGATTTATATATAATTTATACAATATTCACAAGATAGCATGGTTGAGTTGTTCATGAGATAAAAAGAAAATAAAAATCTATCTAAAAAGTTGAGTTGCAATCTAGAATAGGTAGGATACTTGAGATAAACACAGATGAACAAATTATGTTGGAAATTGGATCCCTAATCTAGAATAACAATGAGGAACTCAAGACATGCATATTTAATCATCAAGTTTCATGTCATTGCAGCTTAAAATCATTATAACCGATCCCTCGTGATATAAATTCTAAGAATTCACCATAAAGTCGGATCCCTCGTGAGCTTTCTCAGTAAAAACTTGCATTAAGACCCGGCCTTATGGCAACAATGGTTAACAACCCCTATAGAATTGAGATACCAAGGGTATTCCAACTTTTACTTTCGTCAAAACAAGTTTCAATACGGCATGAATAATCATTCTCCCGTTTGACATTCATACTAATAAAACAAGTTTCAATACACATGAAAATCATTCTCCCGTTTGATGTTCATATTAATAAAAGATTGAAATACTAACATGGACTTGAATCATAAACATGCAGAGGTCGAATTCACAACATTATACTCAATAGATTAGTTCACTAATTCCAACATAAACAAGTTAGTTACACATGGTGAAAGTAAAAACAACACTTACAGAGTTTGACATTACGAAGATGATGGAAACTTCACGATACAATGATCACAATACACCAAAACACACTCAAGTATCTAGAAAACTATTCTAGAACTACAACTCACAAAAGAAGTACTCAAAGTCGAGCACAAAGAGAGAAGAGAAGTGAATAAGAATGGGATGACTGGAATGGTGTTGGATGGCCCTATTTATAGGGCTGAGCAAGGGTGCTGACGCTACGCGTCAGTGTGATGCTACGCGTCACATCCCTGACTCAGCCTCCATTAAACACTTGATAATGACCACTTCAAATTATTAAATTTGATCATGCCTGGCCACATGAACATGTTTCCACCGAGTTTTGGCCTTTCATGCTGAGTGGGGTGGCCCTTGGTGCTGAGTGAGGTGCCCATTATTGGGTCTAAGTGGAGTGGTTGGCCAAAGTGGAGGTGGAGACCACGCAGCACTGACGCTACGTGTGGCTATGACGCATAGCGTCAGCATCAAAAATAGCTGTTAATGCTACGCGTAGGATGAGGCTACGCGTCAGCTCCTCGAGTGTAATTTTCTCTTGATTTCTTAACTTTTTCACTGCAAAACTAGAGAAAATTGATCAAGGGCAGATTATTTCCAACAACATCCATTTATTAAATTCAAAGCCTAATTTTCTAACAAATTAAACTAATTTTTATAATTTTTGTGAAATTTTTATTAAAAGATTTATTGTAAATTTGAGGACTAACAAATACCCCCAACTTGAGACATTGCTCGTCCTCGAGCAAGAGAGAAAAATAAAAAATAAAAATTTGAAATCAAATTTTTGAGTTAGTCCGAGAATTTACCACAAAAAGTAATTACACAATTTACCATTTTGAAATAATCAATTATAGACATCTAATATAACAAAGGTTTAATGATAAAATTCTTTACAATATTTTATTAACATACCAAGCATAATTTCAGGCTTACCTCTCCAAGTGTTTATCTCAATGCAATTGATAACCTATTTCACTTAATCAATCATAAAATTAAATAAATTTAATTTTGATTTTCATCTAATCAATGGTTGGTTATACAGAGTTAATTTAGAAATCACAAGGTCTTTTCACGGGTTGTAATGAGGCTTGGCTTACAAGAATCAATGGTTTTTCTTGGAATTCAAAAACCTGAAATCATAAAAGAGAATTTTATAACTTTTAGGCTTTCTCTTGACCCAAACTTCTTATTTTCTTTTATTGATGAAAAATAAATACCCTCAACTTGATTCTTTTCACTATTTTTGACTTTTCTTTTTCATACTTTATTTTCTTTTGAAAAGAATCAAGTTGCTTATTTTCATTCTCCATTTTTGTAAGAACACTAAAGATATTTTTCATTTATTTTAACTGCTCTTTTAATTAATTAAGTATAGGGAACGGTTATAACAAATTTTGGTTTTAAGGGTACCAAAGAATTTATTTTAGGCTCAAATTGGCTCTCAAAGGATAAAATAATTTTTACCAAGGTAAGCTGTTTGGCCCAAGGTTTCTTTTCACCAATAAATGTGCCTTGATCATTTTCCTGAATTCTCTGTACAACAACACAAATCAAAGATTAAAGCAAAATCAATTCGAATGAAGTTATGTTGATTAAACCCTTAAGTGTTTAATAAGATCTCTCAACTCACCGGGTTTTTGAAATTTGCTTGATAGTTAATAAACTTATTGTAATTAAATTTATCAAAATTCCTAAGTTATAAAAGAATTAATAATTGATTTTACAAAATTGGTTTTATTATGTAAAAATGTTAAGTGAATAAATTAACTTACTAAAAAAAATTTGATTTATTTATTTAAAGATAAAATTTATTTTTGGATTATTTTTTGAATAGAATATGCAAAAACAAATAATTACGTAAAAACACACCACACATAATAAATTACCATAATATAAAGTGTAAATGTAAATGTAAATATAAACTAAAAATAACTATACTCAAAGTAAATGAAAGAAATACAAAGATGGCATCATCCATCCTCCATCTGATCATCATCCTCCTCCTCCTCATCATCCTCATCAGAGTCAGCCTGTGCGCCAGAAGATCTACCAGTCTCAGGGTAGGTAGGTAAATCATCGAGCCAAGCTACATGTGCTGCAAACTCGGCCGGGGTAACATAAGGTGCTCCCTCTCCCTGTAACCTGTACTGATAAAATTCATCGTGAAGATGAATATAAGCTCTGTGAGTGGCAGCCATCATCTGCATCATATGCTGATGCTTAAGTGATATCCGGGCAAAGCCCTGTGTGACAACATCAGTAGATGGAGGCTACACTGGTGGTCTCCTCCTCCTAGGTCTGGGCTGAGCCTCCTGCTCTAGTGGTGGAAGCTCGCACTGCTGGACGAAATAATCTCTGTTTACTAGAACTTTGGGGACTCTCCCCGAAGAACTAGTGAACT
Source organism: Clitoria ternatea (assembly GCA_037962975.1). Classification (NCBI taxonomy): domain Eukaryota; kingdom Viridiplantae; phylum Streptophyta; class Magnoliopsida; order Fabales; family Fabaceae; genus Clitoria; species Clitoria ternatea. The sequence goes on from CM075671.1 coordinate 171,104,419, forward strand.
TAGGTGAAGGTACAATGACTCCCTGCCTCCTCAGTAAGGCAGATATGATGAGATGAAATGGAATGGGGCGGTTCACTTTATACCCAAGGGCATATAAGTGAATCTGCTCAGATATAAGCTCAGCAATGTCAATGGTATGGCCCTGGAGGATAGAAAAGAGAAGGCAACAATGCTCAACTGGAAGAGATGAAAGGTGGGTGACAGGAGTGATGTTATGAAGCATGAGGTAGGACCACGCCTAGGCTAGAGGGGTCAGCTGGGTCTTTAGGAGGTTAGATGGACTCTTTCCAACCTTACTTAGGTTGAAAAAGATTCCATCTTTGCTCAAAAAATGAGCAACCTCCTCGAGGGAGTATCCTAACTCTCCCTCAGCAGCAATCTTGTTTCTATTTTCCTTCCAGAAACAAGTATTATCCTTGAGAGTAGGCTCCCAAGGATTACCCAATAGGGTACTGATAGTGTCCCGGTCATATGAAATATGCCGGCCCCTCACCCAACTCGTCCGCTGCTGTCCTATACTCGGTGCGTCTTGGCGAGTCCTGAAGGCGTTCGCATAAAACTCCATCACTAAGATGGGATCCCCCTCAGTCGGTAGAGAAAACAGGGGTCCCCATCTCCTCCTCTGGATTTCATTCTGCAGCTCAGGATAATCTCCAGCACTAAGATCCAATACTCTCTCCCATATCAGCTTTTGGCCTTTAATCTGATGAAAGCGGGCCCATTTCGCATCAGTGCGAAATCTCGTAGGATCCCTCGGTCCTAACACCTCCTGTCCCTGAAGATCAGGATCCTTAGAGGTGGTGTCAGTATCCGTGGCCTTCCTCTGTCTTTTAGAGGGACCAGTAGTGGGAATGGATTTCCTTGGTGCCATCTGTAAAAAGTAAAAATTTTAAAATTAAACATACATTAAAAAGTAAGTCACACATTAACAATCATATACAATCAAATATTTACACAAAATTTGAAACACAAATATTTTTGGTTTTTCTAAAAATTAACACTAAATAGACATGTAATTCACAAAATTCAAAATAACATATTTTTGTATTTTTGTGATTTATAAAGATAGTTAATATGCATATTTTTGGATTTTTAACAATAAAACAAAAATTCACACAAAATAATATGCATCAATAATTTGTATATTTTTAATTTTTATCAATGCAAGAAAGTATAACAAATACTACATAAGAAAATTTATTAAATTAAAAGAAAACACAAAACGTCACAAAAATAGGCATACTGGAAAGATTTATTAAAAACAAAAAATAAATATATACATAAAACAGTACACATTACTCAAAAATTAAAAACAGAGGCTGACACTACGCGTGGTGGGACGCTACGCGTAAGCCTGTTATGCCCACGCTATGCGTCAGTGGGACGCTACGCGTGGGCTTGCAGTTCATCCTCACGCTACGCGTCAGTGGGACGCTATGCGTGAACTGCGTAGAACAGAAAAAAAACAGGGGTTGCATAGCAGCAACCCCTTTCCAAACCATATTATATCCATTCAATTTCAGCAATCAATTCCAATGGTCTTCTAATCCTAATCCTAACCACATTTATTTCTAAAAATTGAAAATTTAATACCAAAACTAAAGAGAAAGGATTAGAACACTTACTTGTGATTCCTTGAGCAAATAGGATTGAGAAGGTTTGGAAGAGAGAAAAGGGGGTTTCGAAAATTTAGGTTTTGAAAACTAAGTGAGGTAGAGAGGAGATCTTAGGTTTTAAAACCTAAGATGGGCCTCTCTGGTTCAGTTTTAAAAACTGAATGTGGGCTCTGATGCTACGCGTGGATGGGACGCTACGCGTCAGGTCCAAAATTCAGAGTCCATGCTACGCGTCACAGTGGTGCTACGCGTGGGCTTCTGTTTTTGATTTTCAAAATTTTGATTTTCAAAAACCTTTTCTTTTGAGTTTTAAACCCCTTTTCTTTTAAAAACATAATTCTAAAAAATTTGTTTTGTTTTGTTATTTTTTTTATATAATTGAAAATATCAAGAAAATAATGGGTTGCCTCCCATTGAGCGCTAGATTTAATGTCTCCAGCCAGACATTACCTCTGATTAATCAGGTGGTCTCCCAATATTCGTTGAGGAATCACCTGTCTTTTTCTTCCTCCTTCTTCTTCTCCGATGCTTGATTACCTGTCTTTCATCATTCAAGACATCGGTTAATTTAAAATAATTTAATTGATTGGGAAGAGATATACCTGATTTGGTTGAAGGGTAAACTTTTTCCTCATCATTTGTCCTAAGATGTTCATGAGCACTGAAGCTTACCTCTTCTTCATAAACCTTGACTGCAACCATACTTTGATCAACATCTACTCTGATCCTTGCAGTCTTCATGAAAGGTCTTCCTAGGATTAGGGGGATCTCAGTATCCTCCTTCATATCTAGTACCACAAAGTCAACCTTGAAGTGGTACTTATCAACCTTTACCAATACATCTTCCACAATCCCAAAAGGCTTCTTGACAAAGCGATCCGCAAACTGTAATTCTGTTTTTGCTTCTTTTAGCTCATATTCACTAATGCGCTTTATTAAATCTAAGGGCATCAAATTGATATTAGCCCCTAAATCTAATAATGTATTCCTAATGTTGATATTTCCAATTGTTACAGGAATGGTGAAACTCCCCGGATCTTTACATTTTTTCGGGGTTATACAGTTTGTTTCTTGCTCTGTATTTACTTGCACATTTTTTCTTTTTCATTTTTCTCATTTTTTTCTATTTTTTCACTTTCTTTCTTTTCTTCTTCTTTCTTTTTCTCACTCTTTTCTTTACAATCAATTTTTACAACATCAGAAGAAACAGCATTACATTGTTCCTTTGGGTTTTGAGTGTTAGCACTAAACCCAGAACTCTTTAATTCAGCTATTTCTTTTACAAGTTGGCCCATTTGTATGTCTGATGCTTTCCGGGTAGCTTCATTTGTTTCCACAAACTGCAATAACTGTTGAATAGGTTCCTCTATCCTTGTCAATCTTGCATTGTCAGTTTGTTGTTGCTTAAACTGATTGTTAGGAGGTCGGTTGGAAGGTCCAGTGTCCTGTCTCCAGCCAATATTCTGATTTTGCCAACCCTGCAGGTAATTGTTAGGAAAAGAATTTCCATGATTGAAAGGAAAATTACCTAAGGGTGCTCTTTGATGGTTTATAAAATTGGCTTGCTCTTGCTCATTTCCACAGTAACCACATGGTTGTTCACCCATGCAGTGCATACATTGTTTAAGGTGAGCAGGGGGTGGTGATGTTACTTGAGCAATTTGGAGTTTTTCCAATTGCTTGCTCATAACTTCAATTTGTTGGGTCAGTAATTTTTACTGAGCCAACACCGCATCATTTACTCCCAATTCGAGCATTCCTGGCTTTCTTTGTATATTACCTCTTTCATGCTTTGCTTGGCGGTCACTGATAGCCATTGATTCCAATATTTCTATGGCTTCCTCCACAGTCTTCTTCATTAAAGAACCACCTGCACAAGCATCTAACATCATCTTGAACTGAGGTAATAAACCATGGTAAACGATCCTTACCTTTTCAGTATCATCCAGGTTGTGGTTTGGACACTTTCTCAATAGTGCCTTGAATCGTTCCCATGTCTCTCCTAGTGATTCATCATTATTTTGAGAAAAAGAATATATGGCTGTCATTGCTTCAAAATATTTTGAAGGAGAATAAAATCTTTCCAAAAATTTTCTTTCAACATCGGACCAGTTTGCAAAACTTCCCGGTGGACAAGATTTAAACCATTTTTTTGCTTTACCAATCAATGAAAAAGGAAAAAGTCTCATGTAAACAGACTCTTCTTGATTGGGTTCAAAACCAATTGTGCTGCATAACTCATAAAAAATAGTTAAATGTTCATATGGTTCTTCATGATTTAAACCAGCAAATTGATTGTTTTGAATAATATTTAAAGTAGCAGGTTTAATCTCCACTGGTACAACAGGTCCTTGAAACATTCCCGAAACTCAGGGTGGACCATTAATAGCAGCAAACTGTCCCAATGTTCTCCTTTTAGCAGCCATATTTGAATTTTCAAAATTTTTAGAAGTAGAAGAAGATTTAGTTTGTGTTTTAGATTTCAAAGACTTGATTTTCTTTACAAACTTTTCTATCTCAGGATCAAAATAAATTTTACCTGCGGTAGATTCTGTTTGCATACACAAACTAGACAAAGAAAGTTAGTGTAACAATAAGTAAAAGTAAATAAAATTTTTTTTAACTAAGGTAAAAAAAATATTTACCACGGTAATTAAAAATTTACTGTTTTACTGAAACAATTCAATCCCCGGCAGCGGCGCCAAAAAACTTGTTAACCCGGTGATAACGTCAGATCCGTTCATTTCCACCACCGGGTTGTTAATTGGCAAGCGCACCAATCGTTTGTAGTTTTCAAAATTTAGATATCGTTCCACTGGGATTGAAAGTCCAATAACAACAGTAATTTTCTATTTACTATGGTAAATATGAAGAAAGTTATGGACAAAAGAATGATTTATATACAATTTATACAATATTCACAAGATAGCATGGTTGAGTTGTTCATGAGATAAAAAGAAAATAAAAATCTATCTAAAAAGTTGAGTTGTAATCTAGAATAAGTAGGATACTTGAGATAAACACAGATAAACAAATTATGTTGGAAATTGGATCCCTAATCTAGAATAACAATGAGGAACTCAAGACATGCATATTTAATCATCAAGTTTCATGTCATTGCAGCTTAAAATCATTATAACCGATCCCTCGTGATATAAATTCTAAGAATTCACCATAAAGTCGGATCCCTCGTGAGCTTTCTCAGTAAAAACTTGCATTAAGACCCGGCCTTATGGCAACAATGGTTAACAACCCCTATAGAATTGAGATACCAAGGGTATTCTAACTTTTACTTTCGTCAAAACAAGTTTCAATACGGCATGAATAATCATTCTCCTGTTTGACATTCATACTAATAAAACAAGTTTCAATACACATGAAAATCATTCTCCCGTTTGACGTTCATATTAATAAAAGATTGAAATACTAACATGGACTTGAATCATAAACATGCAGAGGTCGAATTCACAACATTATACTCAATAGATTAGTTCACCAATTCCAACATAAACAAATTAGTTATACATGGTGAAAGTAAAAACAACACTTATAGAGTTTGACATTACGAAGATGATGGAAACTTCACGATACAATGATCACAATACACCAAAACACACTCAAGTATCTAGAAAACTATTCTAGAACTACAACTCACAAAAGAAGTACTCAAAGTCGAGCACAAAGAGAGAAGAGAAGTGAATGAGAATGGGATGACTGGAATGGTGTTGGATGGCCCTATTTATAGGGCTGAGCAAGGGTGCTGACACTACGTGTCAGTGTGACGCACCCCTGACTTAGCCTCCATTAAACACTTAATAATGGCCACTTCAAATTATTAAATTTGATCATGCCTGGCCACATGAACATGTTTCCATCGAGTTTTGGCCTTTCATACTGAGTGGGGTGGCCCTTGGTGCTGAGTGGAGTGCCCATTATTGGGTCTAAGTGGAGTGGTTGGCCAAAGTGGAGGTGGAGACCATGCAGCACTGACGCTACGCGTGGCTGTGACGTGTAGCGTTAGCATCAAAAATAGCTGTTGATGCTACGCGTAGGATGAGGCTACGCGTCAGCTCCTCCAGTGTAATTTTCTCTTGATTTCTTAACTTTTTCACTGCAAAACTAGAGAAAATTGATCAAGGGCAGATTATTTCCAACAACATCCATTTATTAAATTCAAAGCCTAATTTTCTAACAAATTAAACTAATTTTTATAATTTTTGTGAAATTTTTATTAAAAGATTTATTGTAAATTTGAGGACTAACACTTCCCCGGAGGAAGAAAAATAGTGGGCTTGCCAAAAAATCGCTAAACACTCTGATTCGCCTACTGATTGTCCCTGTAATGCTTAAAAAGTTAAGATGTAAAATTTTTAAGTCACTAAGGGGGTCACGGCTAGCAACAACAAAATCATGACAAGGATATATTTATTTAATTAAAAGAAATTAGTTACAAAAATTCATCATTTATTCTAGACCCTTCGTCATTTCGTCACCGATCGTCGCCTACGGTTCCCGATCCTAAGAAAAACAACACATGCAACCAAAATTGAAAGAGAAGGGTCACGGTTTCAAGGAAAAACAACAAGGAAATTCATTATACAAATGCTAAAATTTTGAGTAAGAAATTGAGAAAGGTAAGAACCAAGGACAACAAAAATGGAAGGGCTTACCTTGGTGGCTAAAAATGGCCACAGTTTTAAAGAAAGGTGTGACGGTGAGGGGTGGCTGGAATTGTGGTTTCTTCATGATGAAATTGAAGTAGAAAGATAGCTGGAGCCAAGGAGGGTGCCATGGTTTTGAAGGGAAATAGAGGAAGAAGAAGTTGAACTCATGAAGTGGTGGTGGTCTTTGATAGTTTGGACACGAGGAGGTGGTGGTTTTGGTGGCTTGGAGTGGTAGAATGGTAGTTGGAGGAAGAGAATATGGTCATTGGAAATAGAAAGTGTTGCTGGAGTTTAGAGAAATGAGTGAAGAATTGATGGTGGCATGGTATGGTAAAGTGGCATGGCATGATGACATGTTTTGGCTATAGTCATTATGGTATCATGGAATTAAAAAATGAGAACAACATCCTAAACAAAAGGAAGGCACACAGTGATGGTTTTTTGCAATTATATGAGCAAGTAACAACTTGTTGGATAAGTTGTTAAACTTATGAAACAAATTTTCAAAACTTGTTGGACAAAGGGTTGGCTAAGCATTGACATATAAAGGGGCATATAGTGTGATGCATGAGAGAGGAATAATTGGTCATGACACATGATTAAGTGATCTGGACTTATTAAAAGAGTTAAGGAGAGGAAGGCATGTGTGCCTTGGGTGTTGAAAGCTAATTGGTCCTAGTTGCATGGGCTGATGTGTCAAAATTCAGGGGTGTCAACTTGTCATGCATTTTTGAATAGGTTATGTATTTATATGTTGATGTTGGTTTTGATAATGACACAACAAATGAAGAATCAAAGATCAAACATCAATTATTAGGGATAAATTAATTATGGTTGATAATGCAAAATTGATGAACACCAAAGAAATGATTCAAGGCATTTATAGAGATTTAAATCAAATGAAAAATGATCAACAAAATGCCTAAGGATCAAAGGATTGAAGCCATGATTCAACAAATACCAGAAAAGATGAAACAAAATGCCAAAACTTATGCAACAGGTGCATGAATCGATTCACACAACAAATGAACAGCTATATGAATCGATTCACTCGGATTTAAAGACCTAGGATGTGTAATTTTGATGCATGACTCGATTCACTAAATCGATTCAATTAGTTTGCAATGTCTAGGATATGAATTTTTATAACATGAATTGATTCCCTGATCTTCATGAATCGATTCACACGGTCTTACTTTCCCAGATATGTGATTTTTTTATCAAATGAATCGATTCAATCCTAAGATGAATCGATTCATACGTATGGTAGTGTCTAAAATTACACATATGATTTGATTCATTCATTGAATCATTCAAAATTCAAACGGAGACACTCTGCAGACAACAGCTTCACGCTTGTGCTCCACTCCATGCTACACTACATTGGAAAATTAAATTAATTGGCCAAACCATGCTCCATTTGCAAGCTTCAAGGAATTAATAAATGCACAACCCATGCTGTTGGAGCCTATAAATAGCAAGGGAAGTTGAAGGCAAAAATTGTCCCAAGCATTTGAAGCATTTCCATTTGCTTTCTTCCTCCTCCTTGCTCTCTACTCTTCTAGTTGCTCTCTCTTTATTCATAAATTGGCATATTTATTTTGAGCTATTATTTTGAGAGTTAGTTTGTGCGAAAATATTTTGTGTGCTAAAATTTGCATATCCTCTCTTTGAGATATTATTTGGTGAAAGATTTAATTTGTATATCCACTCTTTTGGAGAGTTATTCTTGTACACTTAAACATCAAAAATCTTAGGATTTGGGTTGGGGTTTCAACCTTGTAATTTGAGAGATTGAGAGATTGGGTGGGGTGCCCTTGTACTTGTGAGAATTGGGTTAGGAAGCCGCGATTTCTCAAGGTTGTATCTCTAATCTCCAATAGTTGAAATCCTCTAAGTGGGTTGCTTAGAGGCGAGACGTACACCGGTGTGGTAGAACTCGTATATAACGGTTTGCAAATCTCTCTTCCCTACTCCTATTTAATTTATGTACTTAAAAATTACTTGCTAAATATTTGTGTTTATAATTAAGCAACCTTATTAATTTACTTGATAATATCTAAGTGAACTCTCTATTAACTTGACATAATTTTTAAATTACTTAGATTAAAGTTGTAAGAGTTATTTAAGTGGTATTCTTGAATTAAGTAATTTTTAAGTGCTCAAAATAGTGTAACGATTTAATTTGATATTATTAATTGTTTCTTGAATATTACTTAAACTCTTTAAGTGAATTTACTTGCCATATATTAAGTGCTTATTATTTTGTCTTGTGTACAATTTGGTTTTACTTGTGATTAAATCTATCATCTTCAACAAGTATATTTATCAAAGAATTAATTTTAAAAGCATTCCAAGTAAAATTTTTAATACTCAATTCACCCCCCTCTTGAGGAATTGAGGCCACTTGGTTAACAGGTTACAATAATAATTTGCAAAAACTCAAAATACATTAAACCCTAAATCCTAACCTCAAAACATGAAAGTTGTATATCATTATTTTCCCCTTAAGACTATCTATAATACACAAAATCCAATATCGGATGAGGGAGATATGCCCAAAATACGAAAACTGCTCCATGCTGTAACAAAAATAAAATTATGAACAAAATAAATTTACTGGAAAAAATAGGTAGGGAATTAGCATTTGAGACCTACATAAAGCTTGTAGATCTTCCTTTTCTCTTTAATTTGATATATCATGTGCGAAGATCCAAGACTGGTAGCCCGAGATATACCCGATTTATGACAGGGTGTTCCAGAAGCTCCCAGATCAGCTAGGGTCTCAGTAATAAATTCACCATTAATTCTCCTTTAAGAATTGGGTTTCTTGCCCTTCATAAAAATTATAGAGATCTTTGATACGGATCTATATAAAAAAGAACGAAGCGATTCAAGCACCGGACGGGGGAGATATGCAAATTTTACTGAAGACTACCAACATGGTGACGAGACAACTAAGGGGTGGCAAAGATCTATTAAAATATACTGATCTAGAGGGATTTAGCCTTTGATGTCTTCAATAAAACGTGGACAATTGTGTTACAGGGATTTTGACGTTAAGTTTGCATGAATCGAAGATCGTGTGAGAGAGTTATGAATTGTTTTTGAACCACGTGTAGGGTAAAACGTCCCAACAATGAAATTTTAAGGTGAACACACTAAATCTTTGATTTTGGGGTTGACAGAGTAGGAATCGGAGTTCGGAGCTAGAAATGAATGTTGAAGATCTTTTCAAAATGAAGAGATTGAGACCAAAATCGTTTAATGCCCAGGTCACATACAAAAGTTGGATCCAAAACATTGAAGGTATTCGGGTCGAGTTTTAAAACGATTTATGAAGAAATTGGTTTGTGGAAAAATGAGGGTGAAAAGAGTCCGAACCGGGCTTCGACCTCTTCAGGAAAAGTTCCTAAAGCATCAAAATGAGTCACTAGAGACTGACCGTGTCACCATAGGATATCCTGAGGTATATGAACGGTCAAACATAAGGGACGTTAAAGGTTTTGATTGGGCCGACCAGGCTAAGTCAGATACCCTTAATCCTTTATGAAATGATCCTAACAGGACTAGTTTCCTTGCTAGATCAGTAGTCTTGGTCGAATGGTCAAAGTTCAACCTCAGGCTGGGTCCCACAGTTTAAACTTGGGAAACTGAACGACATTTATTATTAAAATATTAATAATAACTAAGTTTCTCAACTAAACCTTATTATAAATATACTTTATATTTTAAGCTTAGTATTGATCGTATTAGGTTCAAAATAAATATTGTCTAATTATTTTATTTTATTAAAATTATTAATAATGAAATCCATTAACTAGTCAATATCAAAATAAGATATTATCTACTAATCATCTCTATTAAAGGGGTTAATTAATGTCTTATGAAATCTTGGGCTCTAATAATCATCTAACCTTAAAATTATACTTAACACTTAATTAAATCTAAATATTCTAAATCAGTTGTTGCTAAAATCGACAAATAATTCACTAACGTCCTTCATAAATTACTAAGGTTAAACATCATTCATAAATCATTATTTCTAGCATCAATAACAAGAATATGTACATAACTATATATACCTCAGTAATAGCTCAAATGTTGAATCAAACATAATTGTCTTCTTACATAAATCACTACTTAGTCAATAAATTCCTCTAAATTTCACTATTATACACAGCCTCTCTCACCCACTTACTTTATTTGACTAGGCTATTTCCTACTCACTTTCTCTCGGGGTTTTTCTTCCTTATGCTCAGAATAACCTAGGAGTTAGGCCAAAGCCTCAACTCTCTTAAAATACTTAACAAGGTACTTCTCGGAGGTCCGAGAGTCTGGATTCCTATTCTAAAAAATCAGGGCTGTTACACTTCATCTCCTAGGATTAAAAGTGAGGTTCATAGGGATCATCCTCCTACACAACCTTCAAAACACATACTTTTTAGGAATGCCAACTCTTCATCCCAACCTAACTCTTCAAGAACAAGTTCCATTAAATGTTTTAAGTGTTTAGGAAGAGGTCACATTGCCTCTCAATGTCCCACCAATAAAACTATGATTTTAAGGGGCATTGATCACTATTCAAGCTATGAGGAAGCTTCCTCTTCACACTCTAGTGATAGCTCAAATAGTGATTCCTAAGAAAGTGAACATGTTCTTAGAGATGAGGGTGAGCTATTCATGATTAGAAGGCTTCTTGGAAGCCATATAAGGGAATGTGACACTACACAAAGGGAGAACATCTTTTACACAAGATGTTATATTAAAAGAAAAACTATGTTCTCTCATTGTGGATAGTGGAAGTTTTGCTAATGTGGCTAGCCAAAGGCTAGTTCATAAACTTGGTTGTGCTCTAATAGATTACCCTAGACCTTACAAATTGCAATGGCTTAATGAAAAGGGTGAGATGTTAGTGAACAACCAAGTTCTCCTTTCTCTCTCTATAGGTACATACCATGTCAAATTTGGTGTGATGTTGTGCCTATGGAAGCCACTCATGTTCTTTTGGGTCGATCTTGGTAATATGACAAAAAGGTCACCCATGAGGGGTTCACTAAAACCCTCACATTTTTACATAGTAATAAAAAGTTTGTTTTACATCCCTTGTCTCCCAAACCAGTTTTGGAAGACCAACTTCAAATGAAGTTGAAAAGGGATAGGCAGGTTGGGCCTTCCACTCCCCCACCAAAACCTCAAAAACAAAAAAAATAAATAACAAATAATCTAAAAAGATAAGGGTGAAGAGATTCTCACTCTTGATGATCCCATGAGGCATTCTTCTCCTCTTACCTACAAACTTCATGTGAAGAGAGCCTTGCTCCTTCACCAACCCTTCTACATGCTTCATGATATATACACTTCTAGCACCTCTTTATGCTTTATAGGCCTTTCTTTTTCTTTTCCCATTGAAGTGTTTTATCCTTTAGAGGTTTGCTTTCTGAACTCTCATAACTACTATGGGATGGATGGATCTTTGTGTGTACATAGTTTGATGAGGATTACTTGTAGGATGTATATAGTCACTATAGGTTGTTTTAGGATAGAGATATGCCTTTATTCTTTTGAGTTGACTTTTCCTCATGTCTTGTATTATGTGATTCTACTTGTATCTAAAGATATTTGTAGGTTTACCATTTGTTTCATTTTCTAACCTTTTATGTTTATACCTACATCATATACATGAGTATTTATTTACTATTCATTTTCATAGGGGATTATATACAAGGTTAGTATCATCTTTGCATGCCATGCATGATCTAGTCCCTAGTTTAAATACCATTACACATTATGATCCCCTTAAGGCAGTTCATTCTACTCTTTTGTATTATATACCCTTTATTTCTTTTATTGTATATGATCATTTCTCTATACCTTATCTTATCCTCATTGAGCATCATGTCATTCATACCATCTATATGATGTATGAGGGATTCCATTGGTTACCTTGTGCCCTCTTAAGGGATTTTCTCTTTGTGTTCCTTTATGTTATTTTTTCTTTTGTTCTCACAAAGGTAAGAAGGTTAGTATTTGACCCCGGTGGCAAATCTAATGTTTTTCCTTCTTTTGCCTTTGTTTTTTGTCACTTTTTGTTTTTTCCTTTTTAGCAACGCACTTTGTTCTCTCTTCGTCTTGTAGGTTTGTCACTACTTTGAGCATTCTTGAGGATTTTCAGGATTTGAGGACAAATCCTCTTGAATATGGGGAGAATGACACATGCATCACTTGGGCCTCTTTATTGAGCTTGTTTTCCATTTGTATATATATTTTATTTTCATGTATTAGTTCTAGAAATATTTTAGGATTAGAAATTAAGACTTAGTTTTGGGCCTTGCATGACCATATTTTCCATTTTGGGCCACTTTTGGGTCTTGTATAGGTGTTAGGTTGCTTTGAGCTCTTTTTGGGCCATGTATTTTGAGTTTTTGGGCCTTAGGTGAAGCTTTTTCAAGCCTACCCAAGCCAATTTCAAAAATTTAGTTCCTAGGGGATATAAATACCTTTCCTCTTTGTATTTCTCTCATAATTTGAATGCTAATAGTTTTTAGTGTGAGAAACTTTCCCTTCTCTCTAGAAAGTGAAAGCTTTAGGCTTCTTTCTCTAGTTTTATCCTTTGGACTCTCTCCCAAAGGTGGTGATAGACACTTACTTATCTCTCTAACTCCTAGAGAGTGGCGGCACCATTAGTCCACCTTTGCCTCTCCATTATCTCCTCCATTTCTCCTAAATCCTAGGTTAGATCTAAGTTCTTCCAACTCGAATCCTGCATCCTTCATTCAAGAGCCTTTCAGTTTCCTCCTCCACTCTATCAATTTTGTGTGCATCATCTCTAATGGTCAAGGTTTCTTGGATCTAAGCAAGCTAGAGAAGAAGATCCATCTCTCCTATGCTTGGAAATCAAGGATTTCCTACAACAATTTGTAAAACCATGGTTCTTAACCATTAAAAGACTGTGGCCTTTAATTTGAGGTCACATTTGTAAAACCATGATCTTAACCATTGTAAAATATGTGACCTAAGGACTAGTTCAACAAACCGTGACCCTTAATATGTGACCATATTTAATAAACTAGGCCTAAAATTAATGTAAAAAACTGTTGCTTAAAACTAATGCAAAAAACTACGGCCTTTTCCAATGCTTGAGGCCACGATTTTCAAAATAGTGTGGTTGAAAGTAGAAAATCATGGCCTTATGTTTTAGACCATGACCACTTAGACTATGACACAAAGTGTGGCCAAACCGTGGCCTAAACAAAAAGCTGTAGTTTTTTCACTTTAGACCGCGGTTTATAGTTGCGACCTAAAGTGAAAAATGTTATAGTGTTTGTTTCTGCCATAAAAGTATCTTGCTATTGGGAACCGTAATCCATACATTGCCTAGGACCTTTTTGGCACATGTTAATCACCTAATTCATGGTATTATAACATGAAAATCAACCTATTCTCTTGGGGTCTTTGTACCACAAATCTTTTACTAATTTAAATACTAGTAATACGCCTAAATCATGGATCATCAATAAAATATAAATATATAAAGGAGTTCTCCCCACCTATCCTACAATCCATACTTGAATTTGTAACATCCTAAGTTTTAAAGGATTAAATTATTAGGTGATGATAATTAATTATTTGAGGTCCAAAACATATAAGAAAATTAATTAAGTAGTAAGTGTGATTTATCGGTAAATTAAAATTTATTGAAACTGGATAATTTAACAGAAGGTGTAGGACCCATTTGATTTGGGGTGGAAATTGGAGTCCAAGACCATGGCCCGGGTGCAACCAAAACAGGGCCACGTCATCAAAATCACAAGGAACGCTTAACTAATCGCCTCAACCGGAGTCTAGAATCAGAAAAACTACCGACCCATATTAAAGACTCCGGTCATTCCCTTTGCAACAAAATATGAGTCAAAATCAGTATGGCAACATGTCGCTACGAACATTGTTGCTACAGTAGGTTAGGAGAAGGGTCAAATCACTTTTCCTACTCAGGTAACTCCTATAAATATATCTCATTTATTATTGTAAGAGGATCTGGACTAATCAAAGTTACCCTCTGTAATACTGATATCTCTGTAATACCCATACTAACTTAAGCATCAGAGAATCTTTTGCAGGTGTACCTCCGTGTGTCCCATTGACGTCAGTGCAGATTGAATATCAAACTCATATCATAACGTAAAGAACTTAGGATCCCTACTAGATTTAGGTATAAAATACTATACTCCACTGAGGCGGAGTAAAATTGAGAGCTTGAGAGGTAACTTTGGACATCGGTCAAGACAATCAACTTATGACCCCGGTTGTAAGACAGAATGGCATGCCTAATGGGACTGTGTAAATTGAGTCCACATCGTAATGAAGAGCAAGTCATGGATCGTAACAGAGGAAGTGAAACCCCGGAAGGCCATGTCCAGAATGTAGCAAGGATACTAGATTTTAATAAAGGTATAGTGGAGACCCCAGGGACGGAGCTGAGGAAACATGCGGTAGTGCAACTAGATCCCCGGGATGAAATTATCAGACAACTATAAGAAGAGCTTCAAAGAGTTAATGGAAGAGATAACGTCGGTGGAACTAGGAGGCAACAAGATTTTTAGTATCGGTAAGAATAGTCTCAAACTCATGCTTACGATGAGCAAGAATCCATATACCAGACCGAAGAAATAAGTAGTCAAAGGAAGGCCATTCAACACGGTAGGGGAGGAGAATATCGGTTCAAGATACCATTTACAAGGAGATTGATGAGTATTCTTATACCCAGGCACCTTCAAACCCTACAACCATTGTCGGTAGGAAAATATACAAGAGAGTCTGACCTCGGAAGTCATCTAGATGTGTATGTCAATGAATCTTTGTTCTTAGGAGCTGAGGAGGAGGTTATATATAGGATGTTCCCAAGGATGCTATCTACAGAGGCCTTGGGATATTTTAAGAGCTTACCTACAGGCTCAATTAACTCATGGGACTATATGGCTCATGCATTTTTGCAACACTTTATGGTGTCCAGAGATATTCCCAAAATATCTCATACATTGGCGCAAATCAGGAAAGGGTTGGAGGAAAGTCTGAGAGATTTTCTTAAGAGATTTTATAAGGAAGCTACATTGGTACCGGGGTTGACAAAAGAAATTTAGATGTACATTGCGGTGGAAGCTTTATAGTCACAGTCACCTTTTGCCTTATCTTTGGCAAAAGGACCACCTCGTACTCTGGAAGAGTTCATAAGCAAAGCAGCAAAGTATGTGGGGAGAGAGATGCATCTAGCAGCTGCTAGCTAGAAGAGTACAACACAAGAGGGAATTCATATGTCAGATAGAAGAGCACCAAAGTCAGAGAGAAGAGGCCCTAGTAGAGATGCATTCCCAAGGCCTAAAGGAAGGGGAAGTATGAATTTCATGCAGTATACACTGCTGGCAGTACGGCTTGGCCAGATTCTGAGGGAGGTTAGCTCGAGAGGATTAATGGTGTATGGGGTGAAAAAGCCAATTCCTATGAAAAGATCTGGAAATACCAGTAAGTATTATGAATTTCATGAGTAAACAGGGCATAGTACTGATGAATGCCAGTAACTGAAGGAGGCAATTGAAACATTGATTAGAGAAGGGAAGTTGAAACAGTATTTGTTTCATCAGAGGGCCACTCTAGAGTTAGAAAGGATAGCCTCTAGAAGAAAGGAGATCGGTCCGGTTAAGGAAAAGGAAGCTAGGAGTTCCAAGAAAGTGACGTTGGACAAGGGAAAGGCTGTTGTGGATAATATTGATGAAAATGACGAGTCATGGATGAAACCCCTGCCAAGTTCAGGCAAGAGGGACGTCATTGATATGATTTCTGTAGGCTTTGTAGGAGGTGGAGTGTCAAATACTGCTCAGAAGAATCATTTAAGGATGATCATGTCGGTTCAGAAAAACGTGGATAATAGACCATTTTGAGGTGGAGTTCAAACCCCTCCTATCATATTCATTGATGATGACTATGGTCCAACAGTTCCTGGAAGAGATGATGCAGTGGTGATAGAGGTCGTTGTAGCAAACAAGATAATCAAGAGAATGTTAGTTGATCAAGGAAGCTCATGCGATGTTATCTTTTACGAGTTCTTCAAGAAGATGGGACTTTCAGATTCTGATCTTCAACCTTACACTCAAGAACTGACAATGTTCAATGGAGCTAAACAACCTACTAAGGGATACTTAGACACCAGGCTAACTTTTGAAGGAGAGCCGGGGTCGAAAATGGTGCATACAAGGGTGTTGGTGATAGACGTAAAATCCCTATTCAATGGGATTATTGGACTGATGAATAAATCCTGGTGGATCATATTCTTTTGGCAAGCACACTAATCGTTAGATTTGTAATATATTTGATCGTCCCATAGGGATTGTGTTAGTTACCACAACCTAGGACTAGTACAAGCTGAACCAAAACACAAGAAGATAGAATTCATTCTATGTATGCTTTTCTACACTTTCTATGTTTTTGTAATTTCAAAAACAATATGAAAAATGAGATGTATTTAATGGAAGATATGTTAGGATTGCTTCAGCTTACAATTTTATCAAGAAACATGCAATTAAGGTTCAATCAAGCTTCAGACTCAAGAGGACAATTCACAGATGGTTAATCCTTAATTCCTTAGGTGATTAACACTAATTCCTAAGCATTAAACCCTAATCCCTTAGGTGTTTAGTGATAGAGAAATCTAATGCGAAATTAGGGATTGAACCCTAACTATTCACCTAATTACTAGGCCTGAATTAGCTAGGAAGCCAGAAGTTACCTAAGCCTCAACCATGATTCTTCATTGGTGAGATTCTTCAATTAGGTCTGGATTTGTCAATCCAGCAGTGTAGATCCACTTCTCAGCTTGTTCTCCTCATGCTTCAGAAGATGATTTCCTTAATGCACATTCAAGAATCCACTGGAAGCTTTAGCAATCCCAACCTTAGGGGTTTAGCAACCCATGGGAATGGATTCAGAAAGTGGAACGTGGAGAGCCATAGAAGAGAGAGTTTAGAGAGGGAAAATGTTTAGAGAGAGATTAAAAATTAGAAAAATAAGAGTTGTATATTGCTTTCGTGTGTAAATTACAGAGTATTTACATCTATATATAGCTAAGGCAAAAACTAACTAAGCTAACTCTAATTAATTACAAAGGAAACTTCCTAACAATTAAACTAACGAAACTAATTAATTGATTAAAAGGGAATGACTAATTATAACATAATAATTAAGTTACTAGTATACAAATATAATCAGCAACTAATAGAATAATTAATGGTAACTACTACAGCAATTCACGTTGAAGGAGTATAATATACTTAGGCAAACAAGCTTCACGCTTAAGCGTGATCTATATGCGCTTGAGCGTGGTACATTAACTTGATGCATGCAGGGTAACTTCACGCTTAAGCGTGACCTTTATTCGCTTGAGCGTAATGTCTTTTCACCTTACTGGATCTGCGTGTATGTACATTGGGAGGCCAGCGTATGTACACTGGACCACTGACTTACTGATTCTTCTATTTTTAGGTTCTATTTGTGTACGTACATATGCTGGGATTCCAGCATATGTACGTTGGATTTCCTGCACCTAGATCCTACAAAATACAAGTATATAAATGCCTAACGTATGTATGCTGGGTTTCTAGCGTATGTATGCTAGGTTAATGAATCTCTCAATAAACATATTTCCTTATGTGCTTATCTTTTTAACCATTTTCTTGCACAATTTAAACACATTTTAATTAAATAATTAAAACAAGAAAGAATGACAATTCATTAAATAATAATGCCAAACTCAACAATATTTAATGGATTAAGTGAAATTAAAGGTGAAATTATTAAGTCTTTTCAAGACTTATCACATCCCCAAACTTAAAGCTTGCTTGTCCTCAAGCAAGGACTCAGATTAATTAAATCAATTACACTTACTCAAGACAATCAACCTTCCCTTAACTTAATTCATACCATAATTATTGAATACCATTCATGCTTTCTTTTTGCAACTTCTGAAAATATAATTACTCACACTTCCTTTGGGACATGCTGGTGACGCTTTCCTCATATGGATCAGTGTTTCATTCTTCTCTCAGTGTATAGGTTTAATTGTATGCACTCATCACCTGCATAACTGTCAGATCAATATAGGCTTACAATAGTTCTAAACATCATGATATATGCTAGCATAATTGGATCAGTAAGGGCTTTTTAAGCTTGTAATAGGGTTAGGGTACAGGCTCCATTTTTGTTTTTCTAGTCAATGTTGGGTTAAAAGATGTGCCTACTAATGCCTTGCCTCAATCTTAACTTAAATGCTTCTACTAACCAGCTCTTTTGCTTTTATTTTTCAGATGAATGATACTCAACTACTTGTGGTGCTTTGCACCTTCTTCTCTTTCAGTCCTTTGGACTCTTTCTTTCTTTCTTTCAATTTTTCTTCAATACCATTTTTCTTCTATATAGGAATTGCTTTACTGATTTTTCACTTTTCTTTTGCTTTTGCTGTTCTTCCTTTCATTTCTCACAATCCTCATCTATAATTAAGATCAGAGTGTGTCCTTTAATTATTGTCAGGCACACTCTTTATCCCCAAACTTAGAACTTGCTAGTCCCTAGCAATAAGATAAGACTCAACAGTTCATCAGTGGTACATCCAGGGATAATTCACTTGGTTTTTCTCAGATAAATAGGCTTGTAAAGTTAGGTACATAATCAGAATGAAAGGGTCTCAGGCTCAAACATAATTATTAGGTCAAAGGATAATTAATAATATTAAGGATAGCTAAATTTGGCCCTGGCTAATTTTCCAAGAAGGCCTTCATCATTTCCAATTGGCAAACATATAATCATTAGCAAGCATTGAAGCAAATTTTGTCTCACTAAGCAAGAATGCAGACACACTCAGAAAAGAAATAATAAAGGCTCGAAAGCTAATAAATTACAGGTAATCAACCAATCATGTCCCCAAACTTAATGCGAGATTACAAATTCAGATTGCTAACTAGCATGGTGACAATATAAATAATTAAGGATGAAAATAGTTATGGACAGGGATCATGAATCAAGCAATGCGAGTCAATTAATTTATCCAATTGATGCCTAAGAATCAACAAACTTTAAATAATTAAGATGAATTCTAAATTAAATACAGTTAATACCTTTCATAAATTAATGGCATGAGAGGATAGATTACTTCCCTTTTTACCTATATGGCAAGGGTTTGGTGAGTGATGGTTGTAAGAATTGAACAATACAAATCAGAAAAGAAAATACATTGAACAATTAACATAGAGTCATACTTTCATTACAACTGAAAGGGAAATACATTATTCAAGAAAGGACATTTAAAAGAAAGTTATTACATCACATAATTAACTTAGCATAAATGATAGCAAATTAATACATCAGTCTTCCTCTTCTTCATCAGTAGCCTTATCCATAGGTTCATCATTTTGTTGCTCAGGGTGGGGTGGAAATTCAGTTGCCAAAGGTGTGTCATTAGGGGGAATGGTGAACCAAATGGAAGCCAACCATAAGTCTTTATCAGTTAGAACTCCCATTTCTTCAATGTGGTCCATATTCAGTGCAGTGGCAATCTTCCTCAGCATAAGATCATGGTTCAGGACCAGATCATAAGTCCCTAGCTGCATCTTCTTCATGGCTTGGATTTCTTGTATTACCATAGAGAGATCAAAAGAATTACCTGATCTTATTGAAGATGGTGATGCAGAAGATGATAGTTTGGGTTGTCTGTGATGCTTTGGCTCTTGAGGCATATGGTGGTCAATGTGGTCTATTACCCAGTACTTATCCATAATCCTCTCAGGCTTTACCTTTGTCAGTTCTTCATAGTTCAACCTAACCTGATTCTTTTTGGCCAACAAAGTGACAACGGAGCAATATGGCAGTTAGAGATTTTTTTTCGTTGGCTTTCACCATCTCCTCCAATATTAACTCACCCAAATTAATATACAGGCCCTTCATTAAACAGTAAATCAACACCAACCTCTTAATGACAACCTCAGTAGCATGAGCCACAGGTTGCATGGATGAAAGGACGTAGTGGCACCATAAGAGGGGGAGATGATTCAAACAACTTTTATTGACACATTTTGGTGCACCACTCACTTTTATTACATATGCAGCCCCTTGTTCACAACATTCCTCTAGTATTTCCTTTCTAAGATTCTCATTTTCAGCCCTATAGAAGATATCTACTATCCAAGTGTATTGACATCCTTCACCATCTAAGATAGGTACTTTTAAACTCTTATTCAATATGTGACCAGAGAGAGGAATAATGACTCCTCTCAAGTAGGAAGAAAAAGGTACCTTATCCTCAATAGAATTGCCCCTTAAATTGGCATAGAACTCCCTAGTGAGTTCTTGATAACCATTGCCTAAGTTCTCATTAAAATACTGCCATCCTCTTACAAACATAGCAGCCTTTACATCAATATCAAAGCAATTATCCTCATCAAGGACTAGAGCCCTTTCCCTTATTACTCCTCTGTTTTTGAATTTTGTCTCATATTCTTGGGCAGCCTTGAGATCCCTAAACCTATTCCAGTCAAAATCCTCATTTTTCTTAGACTTATTTCCCTTCTTAAGGCTTTTACTCTTTTTAGGTGGTGGAGAAATAGGGGTGTTTACAGTAGCCACCCCCTTTTCTTTCCCTTTTGGGGTTTTCTTTACACTTTCCATTTCAACAACTCTTTTTGTTTTTCTAATGAGTCTTTGTGATCTTATGGACATTGTGAATGTTAAGGATGATGTTTATAGGGCCTAAATGGGTACAAATGCATAAACAACACAACCCCAGCAAAATGAAAATGTGAGATGAATGGACATGATGGATACATTAAATTCAAAATTGAAATAGTGGAATGTAATAATTCTAACTATTACTAGAGTCAAGGATTGAAAAGATGTTACCTTTCAATGAATTCCAAAGGTTGTGCCTTTTCCTCTTCAAAACCCAAGTTTCCAACGTAAAGGGATGTGAGTTAGGGTTTATACACTAGGAGGGGGTTGTTATACTGCTGAACCCAATGTTTATACGCTTATGTTTTGATTGCTACAGGTGGTAACAGGCTGGCACATACTGGGGTATGCGTAGGTACACTAGATCTTTGGCGTACATACACCCACATTAAAGCACAACAGGTGGTAACAGGTATAGGCCACACTGTAAGTGTACCAAATCATGCTTAAGCACATGACATGCTTAGGGGGTCACGCTTTATGCGTGAAAGGGTCACGTTCAAGTGCATAGGGTTCATGCTTAAGCGTGAAGTCACACCCAGAGTCATGCTTGGTGCTCGCTCAAGCACGCCACACATCCAGGGGTCACGCTTCAAGCGTGAAGGCATACGCTACAAGCGCCATTTCTTTCTAAGGTTTAAGCTACCAGCGTGAAGGGTCACGCTTAAGCGCTCCTCTAGCTCGCTCAAGCGCATGGTGATTTGCTCAAGCATACAAGGTTTCTCGCTCAAGCGCACAAGGTGCTCGCTCAAGCGTGAAGGCACACCCACGGGTCATGCTTCAAGTGTGAAGGCACACACTCAAGCGCGAGGACATTCCCTGATTCTCACTACAAGCCACGCCCAAGCGTACAAGGTTCACGCTTGAGCATGAAGGCACAAGTTGGTCCACGCTTAAGTGCGCAAGGTTCTCACTCAAGCGCCTGAAGGTTACGCTTAAGCGCGCTTACTCCTCGCTTAAGCGCGCAAGGGGCCCTGATCCTAATTTATTTACGCGTAGCTATGCCTAGTTTGGAGTATGTATGTGCACCCTTATCCTAGATACTGGACCTACATGTAGGTACGCTAGGATTTGAGCGTATGTACGCTCACCTCCTGGTCCACAATTTTATTATTTTGTTGATGCGTGTAAGTACACTAGAACTCAAGGTATATACACTCAAACCTTATTCAAAATTTTTCAAGTTTATTCACACCTTATTCAAGCTTTTGAGTTTTCTTTTATTGTTTAGAAACACCCAAACACAAACTACAACGATTAAAATATAGGGTTGCCTCCCTCAAGCGCTTCTTTAAGGTCACTAGCTTGACCTTTAACACCTAAGAAGATACCTGTAAAAACATGGAGGATTTTTGCCTATCAAACTCTCCTCCATAGTAGAGCTTGAGTCTCTGGCCATTCACTTTGAATGTTCTTCCATTGGCTGGTTCTTTTACCTTAATTACACCATGAGGGAAAACCTCATTCATAATGAAGGGTCCAGACCATTTTGATCTGAGCTTTCCTGGAAAGATTCTCAGCCTAGAATTGAATAACAAGACCTTGTCATCCTTATGAAACTCCTTCCTATTTATCCACTTATCATGCCACCTCTTAGTTTTCTCTTTATAGATTGAGGCACTCTGATAAGCATTGAGTCTGAATTCCTCAAGTTCATGGAGTTTCAGGACTCTTTCCTCTTGAGATTGGTCAAATTCCATGTTTAACAGCTTTGTGGCCCACTATGCCTTATGCTCTAACTCCATAGGGAGATGGCAAGCCTTACCATATACCAACTGATAAGGTGATATGCCAATTGGAGTCTTAAATGCTATCCTATAGGCCCACAATGCATTATCTAATCTCACAGACTAATCCTTCCTAGATTTCCCTACTACTTTCTCTAGTATCCTCTTAATTTCTCTATTAGAAAGCTCAACTTGTCCACAAGTTTGTGGATGGTAGTTAGTGGATACTTTATGGAGTACCTTATAATGTCTTAGGGCTTCCATGATTCTATTGCAGAAATGTGACCCTCCATACTAATGAGGACTCTAGGGACTCCAAATCTAGAGAAAATGTTCTTCTTTATAAACCTAAGCACCACATATGCGTCATTGGTTCTGGTTGGGATTGCCTCCACCCACTTGGAGACATAATCCACAGCAACAAGAATATACTCATTGGAGAATGACTTTGGGAATAGTCCTATGAAGTCAGTGCCCCAGACATCAAATAGTTCCACAACTAAAATATTTGTCAAAGGTATGCCAGCTTTAGCAGAGAGGCCTCCACTTCTTTGGCACTTATCACACCTTTGCACATATACTCTAGCATCCTAAAAAATTGTTGGTCAATAAAAGCCACACTGTAACACTTTTGCTGCTGTTCTATAGGCACCATGGTGTCCTCCATAATAGGAATCATGACAGTGCCACAAGAGTCTTTCTTGCTCTGATTCAGGCATACTTCTCCTAATAATTCCATCTACTCCTATCTTAAATAGAAAGGGATCATCCTATAGAAAAGTTTTACTGTCATGAAAGAACTTTTTCTTCATTTGGGATGTCCACCCTTCTGGTACCACAGAGGTACTTTTAAAGTTGGCCATATCAACATACCATGGCCCAGTGGTAATTGTATCAAGCTCTCATCTGGGAATTCCTCTTTTATCAAGATAGAGTCTGGTTCACCTTCTAGACGAGAGAGTTGATTAGCCATTGAGTTCTCTACTCCTTTTTTATCTCTTATTTCCAAATCAAACTCTTGGAGTAATAGAATCCATCTGATTAATCTTGGCTTTGATTCTTTTTTAGCTAGCAAGTACCTGATTGTTGAATGGTCTGTATAGGCAATGAGCTTAGCACCAATCAAGTAAGCTCTGAATTTATCAAATGCATACACCACAACAAGCATTTCTTTTTCAGTAGTGGTGTAGTTTATTTGATTCTCATTTAGCACCTTACTAGCATAATAAATAACATGTGTTAATTTTTCTTTTCTTTGTCCTAGTATAGCCCCTATAGCAAAATCACTTACATCACATATGAGTTCAAATGGTAAAGACCAATCAGGTGCTACAAGGATTGGAGCTGTAATTAATCTTTGTTTTAGATTTTTAAAAGCCTTGACATAGTTTTCATTAAAAACAAAAGCATGATCTTTCACTAGTAAATCAGTGAAAGGCTTTACTATTTTTGAAAAATCCTTTATAAATCTCCTATAGAAGTACATCCTAGGAAACTCCTCACTCCTTTCACATTGATTGGAGGAGGAAGCTTTTTAATGGTATCAATCTTGGCTCTATCTACTTGAATGCCCTCAGCAGAGATTTTGTGGCCAAGGACTATCCCTCCTCTAACCATAAAATGACACTTTTCCCAGTTGAGGACAAGATTAGTCTCTTAACATCTCACCAGCACCTTAGATAGGTTGTTGAGGCATACATTAAAGCTGTTTCCAAACACAGAGAAATCATCCATGAACACCTCAATGAACATCTCTACCATATCCCTAAAAATTGCCAGCATACACCTTTGAAAGGTTGCTGGTGCATTGCATAAACCAAATGACATGCGCCTATATGAAAAGATTCCATATGGATAGGTAAAGGCTATTTTCTCTTGATCTTTTGGATCAACCACAATTTGGTTGTAACCTGAATATCCATCAAGGAAGCAATAATACTCATGACATGACAATCTCTCAAGCATTTGATCTACGAAAGGTAAAGGGAGTGGTCTTTTCTAGTGGAGTCATTTAACCTTCTATAATCTATGCACATCCTCCAACCTGTAGTTGTTCTAGTGGCAATGACTTTACCTTTTTCATTTTTAACAGTGGTCATCCCTCTTTTCTTAGGCACCACTTGGACCGGACTGATCCAAGCGCTGTCTGAGATAGGATAGATAATCCCTACATCAAGGAGTTTAACCACTTTTTTCCTCACAGCCTCTTTCATTATGGGGTTTAACCTTCATTGTGGCTGAACAACTAGGGAGTAGTCATCCTCCATAAAAATTTTATGCATACAAAATGATGGACTAATCCCCTTTAAATTAGAAATGTTTCAACCAATGGAAGATTCATGTTTTCTTAAAACCCCTATCAGTTTTTCTATATCCTCATCATCTAACTCAGTATTAATGATTACAGGATGTGATTCATTATTCCTAAGAAAACATATCTCAAATAAGAAGGCAAGGGTTTTAAATCATGTTTTTCTTCAAACACCTCCTTACCCTTCTCAATTGCAGCATTATTTGAGTTTTCTTTAATTTCAACTTCTACTTCCCCTACTTCACATGCTTCTAGTACGTTCAGTAGCTCAGTTTGTGAGTCATCCAACTCCTCAGCCTCAGAGTCAAAATCATCCTCTAAAAAGGCTTGTAAAGCCTCTTCTTCTGCCTTTAACAGTATAGGTGTCTTATAACTTTTGATTTCTTCAAGCATAAAACAATCCATCTTTTTAGCTGGATGTTTCATAGCATTAAAGACATTAAAAGTTACTTGCTCCTCCTGAACTCTCAGCATGAGTTCTCCATTCTCTACATCAATTAAAGCTCTCCTAGTAGTTAAGAAGGGTCTCCCTAAGATTAGGGGAATCTCTCTATCAGCCTCTATATCCAACACTACAAAATCCACTGGAAAGATAAACTTATCTACCTTCACTAACAAGTCTTCCAGCATCCCATGAGGAGATATAATAGACCTATCAGCCAACTACAAAGACATGCGAGTTGGTTGCAGGTCATTAATTCCTAATTTCCTCATTAAGGACAGAGGCATAAGGTTAATACTAGCCCCTAGATCACATAAAGCACTTCCAATATGAACATCCCCTATTGCACAAGGTATTGTAAAAGATCCAGGATCTTCTAGCTTTTGAGGGAGTTTCTTCTAAATAATTGCACTACACTCTTGGGTGAGGGCAATCATTTCATCTCCCTTAAGCTTTCTTTTCTTAGACAAAAGTTCTTTAAAAAATTTAGCATATGATGGCATCTCTTACAATGCCTCAGCAAAGAGAATATTTATGTGAAGCTTCTTGAACACATCTAAGAACTTAGCAAACTTTTACTCCTCCATCTGTTTCTTAAATCTATGTGGGAATAAAGCATTCTTCAATTTCTCAGGAGTTAGCTTGACAGCTTCCTCCAAAATCAAATCATTCTTTTTCTTTTTCCTTTGATGAACTTGATTTTCTTTCTCTTTTTCTATTTCCACTTTGTTTTCAGTTTTATCATTAACTTGCTCACTTTCCTGCTCTTTTTCTTTTTTTGTAGTATTTTCATGACTTGGAATAGGAAGAACCAAAGTTTTTGCACTCCTAGTGGTTATTTCTTTGCAATGTTCCCTTGGATTTACCTCAGTATCTCTAGGGAAATTACTTGATTGTCTCTCAGCTAACTGTTTTGACAACTGTCCACCCTGATTTTCCAGATTCTGGATGTACGCTTCTTGATTTTTAAAGCTGGCTTGAGTGACCTGGATGAACTGAGATAGAACATTCTCAAGTTCAGACTTTTCTTTAGAGGGAGGGGGAAGAGGTTGTTGTGATCTATTTATGGTCTGAGTTTGTGGTATGTTTTGATTCAAATGTAGACCCTTATGCCATAAAAAATTGGGGTGGTTTCTATAGTTTGGATTAAAGGAATTAAAGGGATAATTCCTTTGAAATTGTTTCCCCATGAAATTAACTTGCTCAACAGGTACATTTGGATCACACATGCCATTTTCATGGCCTCCACCACAAAAATTGCAACTCATCATGCAGACTTGACTAGGCTTTTGGAGTTCTGAAATTTGTACACTTAATTTCTCCAAAGCCTGAGTCATCAACTTACTTTGAGCTAAATAAGCATCTTGTGCTTCTAATTCTAGTATCCCTCTCTTAGGGATTTGGCTCCTTTCACTAACTAAATATTCATTTGAAGCCATAACATCAATCAGCCATATGGCCTCTTCTACAGTTTTAGTGGTCAATGAACCTCTAGCTGAGGCATCAATCAAGACCCTAGTAGCTGGTCTCACTCCATTATAAAAGATGGTAACTTGTTGCACATCAGGGATCCTATGATGAGGACATTTCCTCAAACTCTCTTTGTATCTATCCCATGCTTCCATAAGAGATGTACCTTCTCTCTATGGGAAACAAGTGATTTTTGTGCGCAACTTGGCATACTTGGAAGGAGGGAAATATTTAATCAAAAATTTTCTTTATAAATCCTCCCAAGTGGATATACTGCCTCTTGGTTGGCTCTACAATCAGGCTTTTACACGGTCCTTTAGAGAAAAAGGAAACAATCTCAATCTTATTGCCTCATCAAGGACACCATTCATTTTCACTATATCACAAATCTGGAGGAAGGTTGCTAGATGCAAATTTAGATCCTCAACCTCACTTCCTCAGAAATGATCATTTCTAACCAACTGCAGCAAAGCCGGTTTAAGGTCAAAATTATTATCTGCAATTGGAGGCCTAAGGATTCTAGATTATGATCCTTCTTCAGTAGGCCTACAGTAGTCACCTAGTGTAACTCTCCTTTGTTCCATTTCTTGTTGTTCTTTTTGCTTTTTCTCCTTTCTAAGTCTATGCTTTAACAAATCAATATCAGGATTAAAGAAGAATGACTCTCCTCTGTTCCTTGATTGCATACACTAGATATTAGACACAATCAATTTCAATGCTACTGCTACTGCTACACACAAGCTACTACTATACTAAAATGAAATTTAACTGTTGCTATATGCAAAAACAAAATTAAATGGTTCAGTCTAGTACCAGTCCAAAGATTGTTGATATTACTCAACAATCCCCGGCAACGGTGCCATTAACTTGATGCATAAATCCTGGTGGATTATATTCTTTTGGTAAGCGCACCAATCGTTAAATTTGTAATATATTTAATCATCCCACAGGGATTGAGGTAATTACCACAACCTAGGACTAGTACAAGTTGAACCAAAACACAAGAAGATAGAATTCATTCTGTTTATGTTTTTCTACACTTTCTATGTTTTTGTAATTTCAGAAATAATATGAAAAATAAGATGTATTGAATGAAAGATAGGTTAGGATTCCTTCGGCTCATAATTTCATCAAGAAACATGCAATTGAGGTTTAATCAAGCTTTAGACTCAAGAGGATAATTCACAGATGGTTAATCCCTAATTCCTTAGATGATTAACACTAATTCCTAAGCATTAAACCTTAATCCCTTAGGTGTTCAGTGACAGAGAAATCTAATGCAAAATTGGGGATTGAACACTAACTATTCACCTAATTACTAGGCCTGAATTAGCTAGGAAGCCAGAAGTTACCTAAGCCTCAACCATGATTCCTCATTGGTGAGATTCTTCAATTAGGTCTGGATTTGTCAATCCAGTAGTGTAGATCTACTTCTTAGCTTGTTCTCCTCATGCTTCAGAAGATGATTTCCTCAATGCACATTCAAGAATCCATTAGAAGCTTTAGCAATCCCAACCCTAGGGGTTTAGCAACCCATGGGAATGGATTCAGAAAGTGAAATATGGAGAGCCATGGAAGAGAGAGTTTAGAGAGGGAAAATGTTTAGAGAGAGATTGAAAATCAGAAAAATAAGAGTTGTATATTGCTTCCGTGTGTAAATTAGAGAGTATTTATAACTATGTATAACTAAGGCAAAAACTAACTAAACTAACTCTAATTAATTACAAAGGAAACTTCCGAACAATTAAATTAATGAAACTAATTAATTAATTACAAGGGAATGACTAGTTATAATACAATATTTAAATTACTAGTATACAAATATAATCAGCAACTAATAGAATAATTAATGGTAACAATTCACGTTGAAGGAGTATAATATACTTTGGCAAACAAGCTTCATGCTTAAGCGTGATCTATATGCGGTTGAGCGTGGCACATTAACTTGATGCATGCAGGGTGACTTCACGCTTAAGCGTGACCTTTATTCGCTTGAGCGTGATGTCTTTTCACCTTACTGGATCTGCGCGTATGTACGCTGGGAGGCCAGCGTATGTACACTGGACCACTGACTTACTGATTCTTCTCTTTTCAGGTTCTGTTTGTGCGCGTACGTACGCTAGGATTCTAGCGTATGTATGTTGGATTTCCCGCACCTAGATCCTACAAAATACAAGTATATAAATGCCTAGCGTATGTACGCTGGGTTTCTAGTGTATGTACGCTAGGTTAATGAATCTCTCAATAAACATATTTCCTTATATGCTTATCTTTTTAACCCTTTCTTGCACAATTTAAACACATTTTAATTAAATAATTAAAATAAGAAAGAATGACAATTCATTAAATAATAATGCCAAACTCAAAAATATTTAATGGATTAAGTTAAATTAAAGGTAAAATTGCTAAGTCTTTTCAAGACTTATCATGGACGCAGTGGTGTCATCCCCGTATTTGCTGATAAAATTCATTGAGAAGGATAACCAGGTGACCTCCTTCCCAAGGTGATCAGTAAATGGCGAGGTATTGTTACAACCTTAGTATGTAGATAACCAACACAGAAGAGTCTATCAAGAGAAAGAGGTTGAACGATAGTGGACCAATACCAGAGTCTGTAAATCTGATAAATTTGGATTCTAGAGAAGAGTTGGCATTGAACCCTGAGATTCCTTAGAGGCCCACACCAAAAAAAGAGGTGAAGAAAGTTTCATTTGAGGAAGACTCCTCAAGGAGCATAAAGATTAATGATTCTTTAGATGTCGGAATGGAAAGATGGTTGGTTAAGCTGTTGAGATGATTCAAGCATCTGTTTGCATGGACTACTGTCGATATGCCCAGTATTGATCCAAACTTCTATTATCATAAACTGGCTGTTTATCCGGAGTTGAGAGCGGTTGCATAGAAAAAGAGAAGGTTGGGACCAGAGAAGTAAAAGGTAGTGTTTGAACAAATTGAAGAATTATTAAAGGACGATTTTCATAAAAGAAGTTCAATATTCTTCTTGGGTCTCCAACGTAGTGATGGTGAAGAAGGCCAATGGCCAATGGCAAATGGCGGATGTGTATAAATTTCACGAATCTAAACAAGTGTTGCCCCAAAGACCCATATCCCCTTCTAAGTATTGATCAGATGGTAGATGATTCCTTAGGATATCAGTTTCTATTCTTCATGGATGCGTATTCTGGGTACAATCAAATCCCGATGTGGAAGGAGGATGAAGATAAGACGACATTCATAAACGATAAATGGGTCTTCTGCTATACGGTTATGTCGTTCAGACTAAAGAATGTTGGACCTACCTACCAGAGGATGATGAACAAGGTGTTTGAAAGACTGAGATCAAGAATAGTTGAAGTATATGTTGATGACACACTAGGTCGTTTCCCAGTCCATATCTCATATGGTGTCTTTATGACAGCCTTTGATGGAACACAGTTAAGTGTGAAAGTTGCTGTCAACAAAGCATGTCCCTAGAATGAGTTAGGGAGGTCAGTTTGACTCATCATTGATCGAACCATGTCAAACAAGGTTCTTTTTCTCCGCTCAGAAACCCCATTCCATTCTGGTGTTCCAGGGGGAGTAAGTTGAGATATAATCCCACACTCTTTAAGATATTCATCAAACTCTAGGCTCAAATATTCACCACCTTGATCGGATCGAAGTGCTTTAATTGTCTTGCCAAGTTGGTTCTCTAATTCATGTTTAAACTCTTTGAACTTTTCAAAGGATTCTGATTTATGTTTCATGAGAAACATAAATCCATATCTACTGAAATCATCAGTAAAAATGATGAAGTAACTAAAACCTCCTCTAGCCATTGTCCTTATGGGCCCACATACATCACTATGTATCAAGCCAAGAAGATCACTCGCCCTTTCACCTTTCCCGGTAAATGGGGTCTTAGTCATCTTCCCCAATAAACAAGATTCGCATGTATCTATTGATTCAAAATCAAAAGATTCTAAATATACATCTTGATGGAGTTTAGAAATGTGTTTCTCATTTATATGTCCTAGGCAACAATGCCAAAGATAAGTTGGGTTTAAATAATTTGTTTTAAACCTTTTAGTATTAATGTTATAGATAGGGGTTTCGAGATCTAGAAACATAAAGTCCATTACTCAAATTTGCACAACAATAAAACATGTCATTTAAATAAACATAATAACTATTGTTCTTTATTATAAAGGAAAACCCTTTCTTATCAAGACAAGAAAAAGAAATAATGTTTCTCCTTAATGCCTAAACAAAATAACAATTGTCCAATTCAAGGACTAACCCTGAGGGCAAGGATAAAAAATAAGTCCCTACAGCTAATGCAGCAACTTTTGCTCCATTTCCAACATGTAGGTCTACCTCACCCTTCATCAACTGCCTACTCCTTCTTAGATCCTACACATTAAGACAAATGTGAGATCCACATCCAGTATCTAAAACCCATGATGTTGAAGTTGACATGTTAATTTCTATAATAAAAATACCTGAAGTAGAAGTCTCACTTCCTTTCTTCTTAAGCTCTTCTAGGTACTTTGGACAGTTTCTCTTCCAGTGTCCCTTCTGTCCACAATGGTTACATTTACCTTCCTTAGCTATCCCGTCCATAAGTTTTAAGTCTGATGTACTTGGCTTATCCTTGCCTTTCCAAATTTTCTTGCCATTTCCTACAATAGCCTTTCCTTTGCCTTTATACATGCCCTTTCCTTTACCTTTGCTAGAATTGACCATCATTATGGCCTTGCCTTTTCTTTTAGAAATATTGAGCTCAGCAGTCCTTAACATATTGAGTAGCTCTGGCAATGTTTTGTCTAATGCATTCATGTTATAATTCATGATGACTGGCTTAAAACTGTCAGGTAATAATTTCAAAATAAGATCGGTAGCTAACTTATGAGGTAAGGGGAATCCTAGCCTAGCTAGATTCTCCAATCATTTTGAGCACATGAGGTCCTACAGAACCTCCCTCTTCAAGTCTACAGCTAAATAGGGCTGAGGAAACTTCATATCTTTCTTGGTCATCTTGACCTTGATATAGCTTCCTTAGGTTTTCGATCATATCGAAAGCCTTCATGTGCTCATGTTGCTTCTGAAGCTCAGGAGACATGGTAGCCAACATAAGGCATTGGACATCTAAAGCATCATCTTGGTGCTTCTTATAAGCATCCTTGTCAGCTTTAGAGGCGTTTGCAGTGGGTGGTTTCGGAACTGGACTTTCCAAGACATACTACTTTTTCTCTTGTTTGAGGACAATCCTCAAGTTTCTATACCAGTCAAGGAAGTTAGAACCAGACAATTTTTCCTTGTCTAGGATTGATCGCAACGAAAGGTTCAAAGGTGTGTTTGACGTCATGGTTATCTAAAACAGAAAATATGTAGTAAGTATCATTTTCAAAACATATTTAAATTATGGTCATTTAAATTAAATATGTCTGCCACTATTTGATTCAAAACAAAATACCCTCCACGAATCAGAAAATCCAATTGGAAGATTTTTTAGTGGGCTAAGATCCATATTTTGCCAAGTGTTAAGTCAGCTTTGGCTGATCACCTAATACTTGGTTATTTAGGTAGGAAACTTTTTCCAATTGTATCTTTATACAACTCTTAGGCATTGGGTTAAGTAACCATTATTGATTATTCATCTTATGAATATTTAGCCCAATGTTTACGCCTCTAAGTTATATTCAATCCAATTGAAAACTTAGTTAAGTTAAAGCCCAATAAAACATTTTGGATATTACCATTATCCCATCACGTCTTACTAATATAAATGATAGTGCCCTGCTTTGGCAGACCCACTATTTATTGACATTAGTGTTGACTAGTGTACTTATTTGAAGGTGTTTATAACTTAATATTATTTTGAGGGATTTTAATTTATTTAAAATTATCATCTTTGTTAAACGCTTTAACGCAATAAAATTATCCCTAAAGCATGCAAACAAAATTGTGAGATGGTTATGGTCTTTTTAGAAGAAAATAAATAAATAAATAAATAAATAAATAAACCTAGAGGAACTATATTGCCATGGCTTCATGAAGTCCTACTTCTTGAATCCATCATCCTCTTAGAGTCACCACTCCTTGGTTTTCTTCTAGGTCTCTACTTTGTTGGCCCGATCAAGATTACATGATTAAATAGAAACTCGCTTTACATACTAGTGAAGGGTTGAGAAAAGAAATACAACAGAATAGAGAGAGGCACAAGACTCAGGCTGTATTTATATAAAATAACTAAAACCATAATCATTCACCATGCAACGTGTTAATTAATTGATTATAACCAATTTAAAAGCATTAAAAGAGTAATTAATTTTTAAAACGGGCAATTAAACACGTGGGGTCAGTAATAAGGTGCTACGTAGAGAATGTACAGGGGTCCGGTGTGACCGCTTAAGTACCAAGTATTTCCTAGCCAGAACGTCCCTCTGACTATTAACAACTTTAAAATTTTGGCTAGGGTGTCAACCATTTTGAAACCCTAATTCCTTATTGTGAATGCTTCACAACACAACCGTCAAAGCACATAGAGGTAGCGTCGTCTAGGGTTTCAAAACCTAGAATTCAACTTGCGCCAATGCCAACATGCAATGACTTTCCATGATGGCCGTCTAGGTTTTAACTCTTGAACCCTAGATTAAGGAACAACCAATTTACCACTTAAACCTTATCACTCAACGCCCCATAACATGAACCATTCATGTTTGAAAATCAACTCAATTGATTCATAATTTGTACGATGACTATCATATGAGTAAAACACATATCAAATACGAAAATTACATAGACTCATACATTATACAAATTTAAATGGCAACAACATGCATACTAAAATTGAGAAACTCTATAACATGCATCGTATACAATTCACAAAGAATAACTCAAAAACATATGTATTATGCCAAAACAGAGGTCATACCATATACATGATTAATCATTGTAATAATATACATCATATGCGATAACCCAAAATAACAACATAATCATGCTTGTTCATTTTCGAATCCTAGTTTCATAAAACATTTTCGCAAAACAAAAATATAAAGCTTTAAACAAGAGACGATTTCGCAAATCATATTTTCTAAAAGCTCTTGCAAACGAAAACATATCATCATGAAACACAAACAAATGCCCAAAACACGGTTTTTGCAACCTTGCTTTGATACCACTGTTAGGGAATCCCTACTACATAAGCAGCGGAAATACAAGGATTCCATAGGATTTGCAAAGCGTCGTGTTTCGAAGCACAAGAGAAACATACACAAAAAAAATTCGTTTTAGGATTACCTCTTGAAGAACACCGAAGTAGTCGTAGCCTCGTCCTTGAGGAGTCTACATGAGCACTCCCACCAGAATCGCAACACTTGCCAACTGCTAGTTTGACAACGTGTAGCTCTTACAACTTTTACAAATTTGTGTCTCACTTTAGT
The DNA here is from genome assembly GCA_037962975.1 of Clitoria ternatea. NCBI lineage: Eukaryota > Viridiplantae > Streptophyta > Magnoliopsida > Fabales > Fabaceae > Clitoria > Clitoria ternatea. The sequence continues at coordinate 171,138,842 of CM075671.1, forward strand.
GAACGGTCTATGAGCATCTTATGCTTTATTTATAGGTTTAGGTTTGACCTAATTTGTTCTCTCTAAAGACTGGGCTCCTTACTCATTCTAAATGAGTTAGGCCCAATAGCTTTATTTTAGTCCAACTAAAATAAAACAAAACATTTTCTGATGGGCTTACTCTATGTGTGTGACCCTATAGGTAAAATACCCGGTCATATTAATAATAAATTATTTTATTATTAATATAAAATAAGAGCGGCATCTAGCAATGCATCATTATGTCCAAATATTATCTAATATCAACATAACCTATAAGTGATAATTATTTAATATGTTCCTTTTTTCATGATATCCTAATTGGGCCCAAGGCATGGTCGCGTCATCCTTGTACGGCCCAATTTATTTTACTTGATACCGGAGTAGACTTTGTACGAATAAATATCCAATATTTATTCTTTCTAGCATGACCATGCATTTTCTTAGTCTCACTCCATCAAGTGGCCTATAGATATCACTCCTGTCACATAGAAGAGACAAATCCCATCTATATCACTCACATCCCTTTGCATAATTTGTTCATTGCCTAACCACAACCTTTATAGTCCTCTTGTTGCAGAAGACATTTGATTGTATTAAAATAACAAACTCCTTATGTAGGAATCGTAGTGACTTTAGGTCAAAGGACTACATATACCATTATCACATTGAGAATCTATTATGACATTCATGTAACAATCCATGCAACGTTCTCATGGTGGGTCTATCCAGTACATCATTACTCTTAATGTGTACCCGTGTGAAGACTTGATATCATTTATATCTGTGGTCTGTGAGATCAAATCATCAGTACACTCACACACTAGTCCTAATGTATTTACATGTCTCCACGTAAATACTTGACTAGGGACATTTTAAGAATAACTCTAATATGACCTATTACACCAAGGATAAATAAAGGTTGTTAAACTATTTAATAAAAAATGACTTATTCAAAATGATGTGTCCTATATAGGCTTTTAGTGCATATTTCCAACAATCTCCCACTTGCATTTAGAGCCGATATGGTTAATGCCAAATGATGTCTACAGTGCCCTTATGCTTTTACTACGTAAACGGTTTTACTAGTGGGTTCCCAACAATTTTGTTGGTATGCACACTACATATTTTCACATCTTCCAAAGATGGAACTATTTAAGTATATGCTTGGATTAATCCACTTCCTTATATTGTTCTATGGTTCCATTGTCATCACAGTGGAAACCTATAGGGTACAAAACATTTGGAATGATTAAATGTAAATTGACTTCTTTTGTAATTTAACATAGCAAAATACTTAAATTTGTTAGTAGAACCAACGATTGTTTCTTTCTTTGAACCTTTCAAGCATACATCGCAACCATCTTGACAACACATATATTTTGATTGCAATCTTAAGTCTTTCAAATTAATCAAAAGATTGGCATCGATGTAACCTTTACAATGAGCTCATCTTCTATTTATAAAGATCAAATCGTTAGTCCTTCTTAAGTTTTTAAGGATACTCTTGACTATAGAATGAGAATATTATTAGTTCTAGAAGAAGCATGTCTTCTACATGTAATACTAAAACTATAATTGTGTAGTTACTAACCTTTTTATAGTCACAAGATTTATCTTCATTCTTTAATGAAGATTCTAGCTTCTAAAAGCTTGCTTTAGTCCATAAATAGAACATTTACAGTTCAAATAGCTTCCTAGATGTTTCAGGCATAAAAGGCCTTTACGTTGTGTCACATACACATCTTCAAGATGATTTCCATCTTGACATTTATCTATTATATCTCATAATGGTGGTATACTGCTTCAACAAGCAGGATCTAAATGGTTTTTGAGCTAATTAAATTTTTTCAATCTTTCTTTTAAAGGTACTTTTATTACCATCAATGTTTACTTTTCCTTTTGAAAACCCACTTGCATCTTATAGGTTTTACCCTTTAGGTGCATCAACCAAGGTTCGTACCTTGTTAATATACATAGAGCCCATTTCAAATCCCATGGTCTTATGCCATGTCTTAGAATCTAAACTTGCATTGGCCTCTTTATAAGAAACTTGATCAATTAGCAATATGCCTCCTTTTTGATTTATAAGATATCCATATCTTTCAAATTTGGTTACATATCCTATTTGATCTTACGCAAGTCTTGTGCTACCGGAGCTAATGATGTCACAACATTTTATGATTTCTACTCCAAGTCCATCATTGACTTTTGAATGCTTTGTGATACTTGAATTTCTTCAAGTTCTACTATCCTTCCACTGATTCTTTAAGAGATATACTCTTATTCAAGAATACAACATACTAAGCAACAAGCCTTTTATTCTCAGATGGATTGTAGAAATGATAACCCTTAGCTTTCTTTGGGTATCTCACAGAAGACATTTATCCAATTTGGATCTGACCTTGTCAGAGTGGGATGCTCTATAGAAGCATCATAGTTCCAAATTATTAGTAAATACATACTAGGTTTCTTCCTAGTCCATATCATATATGGTTTCTTTAAGAAAGTCTAAGATGGAACATGCTTAAGTGTGGAAATTATGTTAATAAAGGAACGTTGAAAGAGTTAGAGATGTTTGATAATAGTCAATAATTAAACTATGTCCAACAAGGTTTGACTTTTCCCCGTAGAGATGCTATTATGGCATTCCATGAGGAATGAGTTAAGAGGTAATCTCTCACTTTATTAGATAGTTATCAAACTTGTAGCTCAAATTATTTGCTATCTTGATCTAATCAAGAGCTTTAATTGTCTTGCCAATTTGGTTTTTTACTTTATTATGAATTCTTTGAACTTTTCAAGACTTTCTAACTTACGTTACATAAATCCATACTCATTGACTTTTCAATTAGTATGTTGAAGTATTGAAAAACATATATAGTTATTGTTACAATAGGCCCACATACATCATCATGTATTGAATAATAGATTACTCATCGTTTCAATGAATGAGGTCTCAATTATCTCCAATAAATAAGATTTACATGTCTCAATTGATTCTAAAATCAAAAGAGTCCAGATAACCACATTAATGGTATTTAGAAATGTGTTTCTTATTCATTTGCCTTAGGACATAATACCATGTAAGTAAGGTTCAAAATCACTTATTTTAACCTACTTTGACAGTTATGTGATAGATGGGAGTTTTGAGATTTAGGATATGGAATCCATTACTCAATTGTGCATCAACATCCTTTTGAAGAAATAAAGTTATTTTATATAAAAAAACATTTCTTGTCCAACAAGAAACAATATGCACAATGTCTAGTTCACTAACTAGCCTAATAGGTAAAGATTTTATCTTTATTGTAGCAACTTTTGCTCAATTTTACACAGATTTCTCCACCCTTAGCAAGTGATCTACTTCCTTGATCTTTCAAAATGTGAGATCTATTACTAGTATCTGATACTAACATTAGTGAAGTAAAATAACTTGACTTCTATAACATGACTTATAGTGGAAGTCTTACTTCCCTTTCTTTTAAACTCCTTCAAGTTCTTTAGACAAATTATTTTAATGTCTTATTTGGCTAAAACTGGAAACAATTTCCTTTTTTGATCATCTTTTAGACTTGCAGACCAACTCGGCCTTAATAGAGTCTATATACGATCATATTGTATATCTCCCATATATTCATATTGCCTTTTACAACTTAGAGTTTATGCAGACTCCATAGGGTACTCAAGACCCAACCATAGATCATATATAAGCCAAACATGACACACTGCCACTTCCTCTTTATTGAAGATAATTCTCAAGTCTCGATACCTATCTAGGCATTTTTCCAGATAAAGTGTCCTTCAAAAGGACAGATTGCAACAAAATAATATTTGGTTTGTCATAGTTATTCTAAAACAAATTACATGCAAATCTATCACTTCTATTCATAACATTTAAATTTTGGTCATTAAATAAATATGTTGTCTCCCACTATTTTGATTCAAAACAAATACCCTCACTGAATCACAAAAATCCCGTTGGAAGAGTTTTCTAGTGGGCCAAAATCCATATCTGGCCTAGTGTTGAGTCAGCTTTGGCTGATCGCCCAACCCTTGGTTATTTAGGTAGGAAACATATTTCCAATTGCATCTCATGCAACTCTTGGATGATTAAGTGGGTAAATCTTTACCCTTATTCATCTTATGAATTTAAGCTCAATCCTTACGCCTCTAAGTTATTTTTAATCCAATTAAAAAACTTAGTTAAGTTTTGGCTTAATAAAAATAATTTGGATATTACAATTATCCCATCGTGCCTTACTAGTATTAATTATAGCACCCTACTTTGGCAGGCCCACTATTTATTAACATTAGTCTCGACAAGTGTTACTTCTTAGAAGGGGTTTAAACTTAATATTAACGCTTCTAGGTTCTTAAATCTGATTAAAGTTACCTAGATAATTCTAATAACAAATGGTTGGATAATCCAATTATCCATCATCCTTTACTAATATCAATAAAAGCACCCTGCTTTGGCAGAACCTACACTTTATTGAAACTAACATTGATGACTGTGATTTATTAGAACGTGTTTTAGACTGTTTATACCTTTAGGCTTTTCCAATCCAATTGAAAAATGTCTATTTGAATAAAACTTAATAAGTTATACTTAGATAATCCAATTATCCAATCATGTCCCACTAAACATAAATAAAGGCACCCAACTATGACGTGACCTGTACTTTATCTATATCAAGTTAGACGTTATTACTTATTGGAAGGTATGATTGTCAGGCTTGAGGGATTTGAATTTTATTATTGTTCATTACCGGCTTTCATTAAACGCTTTAACGAAAAATAAAACCCCAAAACATGCAATCAAAAATGTGAGATGGTTATGATCTTCCTAGAAAATAAAATAAAATAAAATAAACCTAAAGGAACTATGGTGCCTTGACTTCATGAAGTCCTACTTCTTGAAACCACCATCCTCTTGGAGTCACCACTCCTTTGTTCCTTTCAAGGTCATACCCATCAAGAGGCACCATGCTAGGTTTCTTCTAGGTCTCCACCTTGTTGGCTTCTTCCAGATTACAATGTAATAAAGAAACTCGTTTTACATACGAGTGAAAGGTTAAGAGAAGAAATTCAAGAATAGATAAAGGCACAGCACGCGGGCTGTATTTAAAATAAAAAAAATCTAAGACCATAACATTCACCGCTGGACGTGTTAATTAATCAATTAATAAAGTGATTAATTGTATTTAAAATAAAATAAATTTTAAAACATATAATTAAACACGCGGGGTCATTAAAGAAAAACTACGCAAAAAATTTTGGCGGTTCCATTGACTGTTCAACCGACAGGGTCAAGGGGAGGCTACCCTTTATAGGATGTCGAGTGGCATTCCAACGCAAAAATTTAGTACTGTAATCAGGTTAGCTCCCAGGAAAGAGAGGTCGGTCTGGTGTGACCGCTTAAGTACCAAGTCTTTACTAGCCAGAACGTCCCACTGACCATTAACAGCTCAAAATATTTGGATATGATTTCAAACAATTTGAAATCCTAATTTTAAGTTTCAACTCTTGAATCATAAATTGGAACGACTAAGGTTTAACTTTTAAACTTTATCTTTTGACCCTAACAACTATCCTAAAATAAGAATAGTCAAGGTTTAACTTTTAAACCTTATCTCTAGAGTATCAGCAATCATCTTATTTTTAAGAATGATCAAGGTTTGAATTTTAAACCTTATCTCTAGAGTTCAAGATATTTTATTTTGAATCCTATTAAATTTGATAAAGATCTTATCTTTAATTTGAAACTTTTGCAAATCCTATCAATTTTATTAAGGATTAAATATTTGATTTTGAAATTATTAAATTTAATAAAGATCTTATCTTCTATTTGTAACAATTACAAATCGTATTAAATTTAATAAATATAAATCAATTTGTAACTCCTACAAATCACATTAATTTTAAAAAGATCACATTCAATGTAAATCCTATTAAAATTAATAAGAATAAATTATTTAAATTTGTAACTCTTACAAACTTTAAATTTAACAAACATTTAAAATTTGATTTGCAACTTTTACAAATCGAAAATATAATATTAAAATCAAATATTTTATTTGTAACATGTACAAATAAGTTAAATACCATGATGGCTAGGTTTCAACTTTTGAATCCTAGTTTTCATTACGGCTAGGGTTTAACTCTTAAACTTTCTAAACACAATCTTGCATGAACAATTCATATTAGAAAGAGAAAGCATATAGACATACATTGCATACAACCCTTGATTTCAATTTAATTAAACGAACATAAAATTAACATGCCTTATAATTAGAACACATATAAAACAATCACCATTGCAACATACAACATGTTCATATAATAAAGCACATCCTAAAAAATATGTTTTTTAATTAAAATGTTGAGAAAAACGATCAATATACACAAAACAAAATTAAATTGATACTAACTTTTAAAAAGGTGCAACCTTTGCAACATATCTCATAAAAATACAACCTTTACATAATATTTCAATAAAAATGTAACCTTTGAATCATATCTAAGAAAAGAGGCAACCTTTGCAAAAAGATTCAACCTTTACAATTCTTTTCATAAAAATTTTTTTCACATGTTTTTTTTAAACAAACATTTGCCTAAAACACGGTTTTACAACCAAGCTCTGATACCACTATTAGGGAATCCCTAGTGTATGAGCAATGGAAATACAAGGATTCTCATAGGATTTGCAAAGCCCCGTGTTTTAAAGCATAAGACAAACACAAAAAAATATTGCGTTTTAGGATTACCTCTTGAAGAATATCGAAGCAATCGTAGCCTCGTCCTTTAGGAGTCCACACGAGTACTCCCACCAGAAATGCCGCACCTTCTAAATGCTAGTTTGACGGTGTGTAGCTTTTGCAACTTTTGCGTATTTTGTGTCTTTTTTTGGGTAGCCGCCTATGAGCATCTCATACTCTATTTATAGGCTTAGGTTTGACCTAATTTACTCTCTAAAGAGTGGGCTCCTTAGTCATTCTAAATGAGTTAGGCCCAATAGTTTTATTTTAGTCCAACTAAAATAAAAAGCTATTTTCTGATGGCTTACTCTATGTGTGTGACCCTATAGGTAAAATACTCGGTTATATTAATAATAAACTATTTTATTATTAATATAAATTAAGAGCGGCATCTAGCAGTGCATCATTATGTCCAAATATTATTTATTATCAACAAAACCTATAAGTGATAATTATTTTATATGTTTGTTCCTTTTGTCATGATATCCTAATTAGGCCCAAGGCATGGTCGCGTCATCCTTGTACGATCCAATTTATTTTACTTGATACCAGAGTAGACTTTATCCGAATACATATCCAATATTTATTCTTTCTAGCATTGTCATGCATTTCCTTAGTCTCACTCCATCAAGTGGCCTATAGATATCACTCTCGTCACATAGGAGAGACAAATCCCATTTACATCATTCACATCCCTATGCATAATTTGTTCATTGCCTAACCACAACCTTTATAGTCCTCTTGTTATAGAAAACATTTGATTGTATTAAAACAATAAACTCCTTATGTTGGAATCGTAGTGACTTCAGGTCAAAGGACTACATATACCATTATCACATTGAGAATCTTTTATGACATTCATGTAACGATCCATGCAACATTCTCATGGTGGGTCTGTCCAGTACATCATTACTCTTAATGTGTACCCGTGTAAAGACTTGATATCATTTATATCCATGATCTGTGAGATTAAATCATCAGTACAGTCACACACTAGTCTTAATGCATTTACATGTCCCCACGTAAATACTTGACTAGGGACATTTTAGGAATAACTTTAATATGACCTATTACACCAAGGATAAATAAAGGTTGTTAAACTATTTAACAAAAAATGACTTATTCAAAATGATGCGTCCTATATAGGCTTTTAGTTCATATTTCCAACTGATTTCATAAAGGAAGTTCAATATTCTTCTTGGGTCTCCAATGTAGTGAGGGTGAAGAAGGCCAATGGCCAATGGCAAATGGTGGATGTGTACAGATTTGACGAATCTAAACAAGTGTTGCCCCAAAGACCCATATCCCCTTCTAAGTATTGGTCAGATGGTAGATGATTCCTTAAGATATCAGTTTCTGTCGTTCATGGATGCGTATTCTAAGTATAATTAAGTCTCGATGTGGAAGGAGGATGAAGATAAGACGACATTCGTAAACAATAAAGGGGTCTTCTGCTATACGGTTATGCCGTTCGAACTAAAGAATGCTGGAGCTACCTACTAGAGGATAATGAACAAGGTGTTTGAAAGAATGAGATCAAGAATAGTTCAAGTATATGTTGATGACATAATAACTAAGACCCCGGTGACAAGAAACCATATGGAAGATTTGAGGAAGGTGTTTCAAAGGCTCTAGTTGTACAACATAAGATTGAACCCGTTAAAGTGTACATTTGCAGTACCTACAGGGCGGTTCCTTGGGTTTATGCTTACCCAAAGGGGTATAGAAGCGAACCCCGACAAGTGCAAGGTAGTAAGAGAGCTCCGAAGTCCAACCAATGTGAGAGAGGTTCAATCACTGAACGGAAAGGTCGTAGCATTATCTCGGTTCATGCCAAAAATAGAATATTGGTCATTACCCCTATAACATCCCGAATTTTATAAAAATGAATAATCGATGAGAATAAATAATAAATAATTGTAGGTGAGTTGATTTGTGTCCCAAAAATATGGGAATAATGAAATTGGGATTTATTATGGATATTTATAATTTATTGAGTTTATGTGAGATAAAATTTTACCCGATTAGGATATGGGTGTCGGACCAAGTATCTCCGATTGAGATGCCATTAGTCAGGGCTATTAAGAATATTTTTGGGAATCCGAATCTATATTCAGAATAATTTTTGGAGTTAGTATTAAGCCCAAACCGAGATCCTGTATGTTGTAAAATGGAAAATTTTAATGAGGGGATTAAAAATTAAAACAAAAACCCTTCTTCTCCCTTCTCTTTTTCGTTGGCCTCTCTCCCCCTCTTTCATTCACTTTTCTTTTCTTCCTCTCCCTCCATTCTTCTTCTCCAAAAACCGTTCACTCTCTCTCTCTCCCTCCATAAATTATTTTTCATCCAAAGGCTTGGGAACTAATGGAATCATGAGGCAAGGAAGGCACTTGGAGCAAAGCTTGGTTCATTTCTTCTCCTTTTCATCTCATTTTCGTTTTGGGGTTTAAGCTTGGAGAATGAGGTAAGATCTTGAACACCCATGGCTCTTGTTTATGGTTTTGAGTCTATTTATGTATTGTGATGGAAGATTGGGTGTTGTTTTGGTGAAAAATGGCTTGAGGAACCAAACCCTAGGTGGGATAACCATTGGGATTGTTATTGTTATTGATAATGAATGGGATATATTATTGTTAGCCTAAGAATGTTGGAAATCATGCATATGAATGGTTAGAATTGATGATTGTGGGTTATTGATGAAAACCCTAGGTTTAGGAATTTGGGGCTTTTGGCCAATTGATAGGTATTAATGATTTATGCTTTAGAATGGGTCTTGGAAAGATTGGGATTGATTATTTGTGGTGATGGTTAAGTTTTGATGAAAACTCTTGTCCTAAGAATTTGGGGGAATATATGTATTGTGGTTAGGAAGGTTGACTTGAATGTGGGTAGAAAATACCCAATGTAGGTGTTAATATGAGTATGAAATGATTAATATGAACGCTAAAGCCATGGTGAATGTGAGGGGTTAGTGAAATGAGCACGTGTCTTGATGGGGTCTTAGACCATTGGTGTGCCATATGGGATTGTTGATGGATAATGGTTTGAATAGGAGCCAAGTGGCTCATGATGAACTTGAATGCGAAATGGATAGTTTGAGTAATAGGGAACACATTATGAATGATGAAAGTGATATTGATGTTGTTGGATGTAGTTGGCCCTTTGAGATCTAGAGAACCTTGGTTTCAGGAAAGGAATTCCCGAAGCCTAACACAATGGTATGAATTGGTGTTTAGCAAGTTTAGGACTTGATGTTGAGCTTTATGATAAGCTAGCAAATGTTTAGAATTAAGAGGAATGCCGTGAGATGGCTTATTAATTGTATGAATGCATATGTATGTTGTGTAGATTGTGTTCCGGACTATGTGGCGGAGCTTTCGGAGCATGCATTCGGATTTCAGCTCTTCCCTCGAGGTAGGAGAGGAGTTTACATTCAAATTGCATGAGTTATATAATTGATGATTATTGTATGGCTTGATACTCATGCTTGCCTTGCCATGTTTATAGAGAAATGATATGAATGGCAAATTTTGGCTATTGGTGATAATGTATGTGTATATATAATGATGAATAACCCATGAGGGGTTGAAATATGTACATGTTAATGAACTATCCTTGAGGGGATGAAGTATGTGTTTTGTGAATTGAGAATTTATGTGGATGATTGGAATTGAATGTGATAGCCATTGTGATGGTGTTAGTGATAAGTTTGAGGTTTATGCATAATTGAGGAGCTCATAGAGCCAAATAGCGTTTTATGTGGTTTTGATGGCATGCGGTAGTTCCAATAGCCTATATATGTAGTTTATGACTTGTAGGAATTGGAATGGGCCAATTCCATTGAGAATAGGCCCTTGAGTTGCATAAAAGTGCCTCTAAATGGGTAAAACGCATTTATGCGCATCAGTTCCTCATATTTGGGAATTTTCGAGTGAGGCCGGTGGCCACGTGTCACAAGTGATGTGTATTTGTTGTGGTTAAAATTTCGTAGCATTTAAAGTTCATACGAGAAAGTTAGGAGGGTTAGAAGTTGAAAAATCTTGCGTTTCTACATAAAAATAGCAGCAGGGCTATCTTAAATCAATTCAAGACCCTTTGAATCGATTCAAGAGGTTCTGTTTTCATTGTTTGGGGCTCCAGGGGCGTTTGAATCGATTCATACGAGTTTGAATCGATTCAGAGCCCTCTGTTTGTCAAATTTTAAGATTTTGGGATGCTTGAATCGATTCATACGAGTTTGAATCGATTCAAGGCCCTCTGTCAAGTTTTAAGATTTTGGGACGCTTGAATCGATTCACATGAGTCTGAATCGATTCAGAGCCCTATTATGGCCGCTGTTGTGCTGTTTTTCCAACTGGTCTATTTTCTTTGCTGTTTTTTGCCTGTTTGGGCATCTTAATGACATTTTTGACCTCTGAGTTCTTCATAAAAGTTGTAGATAATTATGTTGCGGAGGTGTGAGAATTGGTCTCACATTAATTGGAGTTTTCTAACTCTCATTAGGTATAAAACACCGGACCTACTACGTCATAAAATTCAAATTTAAGAGGGTTTTGAACCCAACTTTTTATGGTGGCCAAATTGGGACTAATAGGTGATATTTATGACATGTCCCACTATTTTTAAGACTAAAAGTAAGATTTCCTCATGCCTTAGTGCTAAAATTTATCATGGGCTCATTATTGCCCAAAACCCCTTTTATTATGTAACAACAAGCGATTTCATTAGGGGTCCAAGTATGGTGTGTTTTAGTGGTAGAGGAAGTGCCTTGGCCGGCATCATTTATGGGTTTTTGTATAATGTATAAATTGTTTATGATGACATAGATGTTTTAATGAAATGGAATATGTATGGAATAAATCTTTGGAATTATGAATTTGGAGATGTAAATATAGTATGTAAGAGATGATTTGATGTATATTAGAAGGATTGAAATTGAGTGACGTTTATTAATGATTGTTATAGTCAGGAGAAGATTCCCGAATGTATAGGAATGTATTTACGTATACATATAATTATATGTTAGGCTTTGCATGCTCATGTAATTATGTAAAATGATGATGGTTGTCTTTTAGGCTTATAATAGGCCATTGCATGCTTGCCTAGCCTTTTCTCATATCTTCATATATGGGACTAGGCGTGTGCCTGGTATACATATTCTTCCGCTGTAACTCTATTATTTTCGTATACCGTTATGGGCCATTTAGATATCGATCCAGCTTTATTTTATTAAATTGTACGCTTCGGTTTTTTGTGACTCAAGTTTCGGTGTGACACTGGCATTATGTTGGAACGCAAAAAAAAAAAATTTACTCACATTTTATTAATCATTATGTTGTTCACATCAAAATTTGAGTCCGAAAAATTAGGGTGTTATGAAGGTGGTATCAGAGCGTATTTTGCTCTGAATTAGAATTCTTGATTATTATCAACGCATGGCCGCTCTGTGAGGATTTGATATTATGGATGATTGGAGCATGATTGCTCAATGGTGAGATACTTATGGTGATCTTTGGAGCGGGATGCTCATTATTGACATATGGTTGCTTTGTATAGATTAAAGGATGATGATTATCTAGAGCATGATGATATGTTTTGAGTATTGATTGCCCTATATGGACTTATGAATGATTAGTTGTCTAAGGAATATGAATTGATTATGAGGGCATAATTGCTTATTGAGGAATTATTGTGAATCATTAGAGTTGAGTCGGGATTAATGCTTAATGAGGACTTTTATGAGATTGTGATTCATAAGATGTGGTTGTTGACTATTGGGAGTATACCCTTTATCCCTGGGGTTGTATAATGCACTTATGGAGCGTAGTTGATCATTGATAATCATGAATGAATTATGAGATTGAATATGAGTGAATGGATTTTCTCAATATGTGATGAATGTAATTATTGTGTAAGACCGGCCAAGTTCCTTACCCTATTACCTTCAAATGACGAATATATTATTATTGTGCATTGATGTTGATATATATCATGCAAATTGATTTGACAATAGATCCATGTTGGATGTTAATCATGGAAATGAAATATTGAGATATGAATATGAAATATGAGATATGAATTGATATGATGATGAATTTGTACCATGTGTGATCATGGATATGGTATGTTAGTTATGCATTGATTTAATGATGGACCTATGCCGTGTGTTAATTACGGATAAGAGGTATTGAGAAAGAAATTGATATGGTAGTAGACCATACCTATTGAGACCTTGATGTGCATGCGTACCTTATATATAAATTGTTGGTTGGGTCTCTTATATGCATTATGCTTATGGCGTTTAGCCAAGGAATGCTTGTTAAATGAAATAAAACTCACATGCTTGAGTTGAACGAATGAATAATATTGAGTAATTCCCTAGTATGAGTATGTTTGAATCTAAACGATTGGTTGTGCCATTTGTGAAGGATGGATTTTATATCCTTTGGCACAAGAGCCTTATATATAAAATGATACAAGTGATTTGTTGTATCCCCTAGATTGGGAATTTGAATATGTGATAAATAATTAAATGTGAAATTGAATACATGTTAGATTGGGGTTGTGTCTCGGTTTTTGGTGTGTGAAAACCGAGTGAATAATTGAATTGATTTTGACCCACTAGGTGTGGTAACCCCAGATGACTTGATGCAATCTTGTATGATCAAACCTTTTGGAATTTGACCCTATGGCGGTCTAGGCTCTACGATGCTCCTATGAGCCATGTTAAATGATTTTATTTGTTGTGGAAGAATTCCATAATGGGTACTAGGTAACCCTTAGACTTCCTAAGTCTAGTGATTGATCGAACCTTATGAATGGTTGAGCCATAACGAAATTAATTATGAAATACGTTGTTGAAGCTAAAGTCGGTATGTAATGGAATATGAAAAATGAATGTAAACCCTGATGATTGATGAATAATAATGTTGAATTTGGGGTATGATTGGTATTGGCCATGGTGTACATGATTTTATGGTATGACTTTGGGCTAAATTGTATGCCCTCAATGTTGTGATCATGAAACTAGCTATGGATTATGATATGATTTAGAAATGACATGCGTGATTGTGAGCCGGTAAATAGAGATTGAATTATGTCATTACCCTCCACTTTAATTGAAAAGTGCTATATCAATGATAGAAGCCATGTAACGATGTGACACAATATAGGTTGTGCGTCCAAATTATGGACTTGGGTTATGAATAGAGAAGAGAATTTCGAATATGAAAGCACAGTATATGATTGGAAACCCTATGTTAACCTTAGAGTTGCGTACTTCCTGTGAGTTAGTGACTTGTTTAGGCTGGGATCAATCTATAGCCAGCGATGTATGAATGAAGTAAAGGATTATTAGGTGATTTGATCATGACCTCCCGATAATGTGGTAATTGTCCCGCAATGATTAAAAATCTATGGTTGGTACACCAATTTATGGTGACGTTAACTGATATTTGATGATAGGTATGGCTTGATGTATGCCAAATTAATTGCATAATAACGATAAGGTATGAATATATTAATTATGGACTTGTGAGAATTTTCACTAAGTCTCATGTGAATTGAGGATATTTGTGTATGTATGACCAATATGAGCAATGGGAATACGAAGTACTGGTCCTGATATGGCCTTACATGCCATAGGCATTGTGGCTACATGCACTTATGCGCCGACCTTATGTGTTTGTGGTAACCACTACGGGATTGGGACGCCTTCCTGTATGTCGGATGCAGCAACACATAGGCCGGGCAGGTGTGGAGATTGTAACTGCTTATGGTGAATGCACTGTGCCTATCTGATCGTACTAAGTATGAACATGTGAGCTCTGTTGGATGAGTCGTGACCGATGACATATGACACGCTTGGATATAGACAGTTTTATGTTAAGAATGATGACATGATGGTAAACATGTTTTGATGGACTTTGAGAAGTCCGATGTTACTTCCTGATATTATTGAACTCTATTGGTGTGTGGCCGAAGTGTGGCCTTATGGTGTATACCGATGTTAAACTTCGAGGACGAAGTTTCTTTTTAGGAGGGGTGGATTGTAACATCCCGAATTTTATAAAAATGAATAATCGATGAGAATAAATAATAAATAATTATAGGTGAGTTGATTTGTGTCCCAAAAATATGGGAATAATGAAATTGGGATTTATTATGGATATTTATAATTTATTGAGTTTATGTGAGATAAAATTTTACCCGATTAGGATATGGATGTCGGACCAAGTATCTCCGATTGAGATGCCATTGGTCAGGGCTATTAAGAATATTATTGGGAATCCGAATCTATATTCAGAATAATTTTTGGAGTTAGTATTAAGCCCGAACCGAGATCCTGTATGTTGTAAAATGGAAAATTTTAATGAGGGGATTAAAAATTAAAACAAAAACCCTTCTTCTCCCTTCTCTTTTTTGTTGGCCTCTCTCCCCCTCTTTCATTCACTTTTCTTTTCTTCCTCTCCCTCCATTCTTCTTCTCCAAAAACCGTTCACTCTCTCTCTCTCCCTCCATAAATTATTTTTCATCCAAAGGCTTGGGAACTAATGGAATCATGAGGCAAGGAAGGCACTTGGAGCAAAGCTTGGTTCATTTCTTCTCCTTTTCATCTCATTTTCGTTTTGGGGTTTAAGCTTGGAGAATAAGGTAAGATCTTGAACACCCATGGCTCTTGTTTATGATTTTGAGTCTATTTATGTATTGTGATGGAAGATTGGGTGTTGTTTTGGTGAAAAATGGCTTGAGGAACCAAACCCTAGGTGGGATAACCATTGGGGATTATTATTGTTGTTGATAATGAATGGGATATATTGTTGTTAGCCTAAGAATGTTGGAAATCATGCATATGAATGGTTGGAATTGATGATTGTGGGTTATTGATGAAAACCCTAGGTTTAGGAATTTGTGGCTTTTGGCCAATTCATAGGTATTAATGATTTATGCTTTAGAATGGGTCTTGGAAAGATTAGGATTGATTATTTGTGGTGATGGTTATGTTTTGATGAAAACTCTTGTCCTAAGAATTTGGGGGAATATATGTATTGTGGTTAGGAAGGTTGACTTGAATGTGGATAGAAAATACCCAATGTAGGTGTTAATATGAGTATGGAATGATGAATATGAACGCTAAAGCCATGGTGAATGTGAGGGGTTAGTGAAATGAGCACGTGTCTTGATGGGGTCTTAGACCATTGGTGTGCCATATGGGATTGTTGATGGATAATGGTTTGAATAGGAGCAAGTGGCTCATGATGAACTTGAATGGGAAATGGATAGTTTGAGTAATAGGGAGCACATTATGAATGATGAGAGTGATATTGATGTCGTTGGAAGTAGTTGGCCCTTTGAGATCTAGAGAACCTTGGTTTCGGGAAAGGAATTCCCGAAGCCTAACACAATGGTATGAATTGGTGTTTAGCAAGTTTAGGACTTGATGTTGAGCTTTATGATAAGCTAGCAAATGTTTAGAATTAAGAGGAATGCCTTGAGATGGCTTATTAATTGTATGAATGCATATGTATGTTGTGTAGATTGTGTTCTGGACTATGTGGCGGAGCTTTCGGAGCATGCATTCGGATTTCAGCTCTTCCCTCGAGGTAGGAGAGGAGTTTACATTCAAATTGCATGAGTTATATAATTGATGATTATTGTATGGCTTGATACTCATGCTTGCCTTGCCATGTTTATAGCGAAATGATATGAATGGCAAATTATTGGCTATTGGTGATAATGTATGTGTATATATGATGATGAATAACCCATGAGGGGTTGAAATATGTACATGTTAATGAACCATCCTTGAGGGGATGAAGTATGTGTTTTGTGAATTAAGAATTTATGTGGATGATTGGCATTGAATGTGATAGCCATTGTGATGGTAATAGTGATAAGTTTGAGGTTTATGCATAATTGAGGAGCTCATAGAGCCAAATAGCGTTTTATGTGGTTTTAATGGCATGCGGTAGTTCCAATAGCCTATATATGTAGTTTATGACTTGTAGGAATTGGAATGGGCCAATTCTATTGAGAATAGGCCCTTGAGTTGCATAAAAGTGCCTCTAAATGGGTAAAACGCATTTATGCGCATCAGTCCCTCATTTTTGGGAATTTTCGAGTGAGGCCAGTGGCCACGCGTCACAAATGATGTGTATTTGTTGTGGTTAAAATTTCGTAGCATTTGGAGTTCATACGAGAAATTTAGGAGGGTTAGAAGTTGAAAAATCTTGCATTTCTGCATAAAAACAGCAGCAGGGCTGTCTTGAATCAATTCAAGACCCTTTGAATCGATTCAAGAGGTGCTGTTTTCATTGTTTGGGGCTCCAGGGGCGTTTGAATCGATTCATACGAGTTTGAATCGATTCAGAGCCCTCTGTCAAATTTTAAGATTTTGGGATGCTTGAATCGATTCATACGAGTTTGAATCGATTCAAGGCCCTCTGTTTGTCAAATTTTGAGATTTTGGGATGCTTGAATCAATTCACACGAGTCTGAATCGATTCAGAGCCCTGTTATGGCCGTTGTTGTGCTGTTTTTCCAACTGGTCTGTTTTCTTTGCTGTTTTTGGCCCGTTTGGGCATCTTAATGACATTTTTGGCCTCCGAGTTCTTCATAAAAGTTGTAGATAATTATGTTGCGGAGGTGTGAGAATTAGTCTCACATTAATTGGAGTTTTCTAACTCTCATTAGGTATAAAACACCGGACCTATTACGTCATAAAATTCAAATTTAAGAGGGTTTTGAACCTAACTTTTTATGGTGTCCAAATTGGGACTATTAGGTGATATTTGTGACATGTCCCACTATTTTTAAGACTAAAAGTAAGATTTCCTCATGCCTTAGTGCTGAAATTTATCATGGGCTCATTATTTCCCAAAACCCTTTTTATTATGTAACAACAAGCGATTTCATTAGGGGTCCAAGTATGGTGTGTTTTAGTGGTAGAGGAAGTGCCTTGGCCGGCATCATTTATGGGTTTTTGTATAATGTATAAATTGTTTATGATGACATAGATGTTTTAATGAAATGGAATATGTATGGAATAATCCTTTGGAATTATGAATTTGGAGATGTAAATATAGTATGTAAGAGATGATTTGATGTATATTAGAAGGATTGAAATTGAGTGACGTTCATTAATGATTGTGATAGTCGAGAGAAGATTCCCGAATGTATAGGAATGTATTTACATATACATATAATTATATGTTAGGCTTTGCATGCTCATGTAATTATGTAAAATGATGATGGTTGTCTTTTAGGCTTATAATAGGCCATTGCATGCTTGCCTAGCCTTTTCTCATATCTTCATATATGGGACTAGGCGTGTGCCCGGTATACATATTCTCCTGCTGTAACTCTATTATTTTCATATACCGTTATGGGCCATTTAGATATCGATCTAGCTTTATTTTATTAAATTGTACGCTTCGGTTTTCTGTGACTCGAGTTTCGGTGTGACACTGGCATTATGTTGGAACGCAAAAAAAAAATTACTCACATTTTATTAATCATTATGTTGTTCACATCAAAATTTGAGTCCGGAAAATCAGGGTGTTATAACCCTTATACCAAGCGTTAAAGAAAATAAGGAATTCCAATGGGGTAAGGAGCAAGAGAAGGCGTTTCAAGAGCTGAAGGAAGTTTTAGCCAATCCGTCGGTGTTTACAAAACCAGACCCTGGTGAAAAACTATTTTTCTACCTTTTTGTTTTAGACAAAGCCATTGGAGCCACACTGGTGAAAGAAACGATTAAAGGCCAATGACCCGTGTATTTTGTTAGAAAGGTCCTTCAGGGATCGGAGGGTCAGTATCAGAAGCTGGAAAAAGCTGCTTTAGCATTAGTCTGGATGTCTCGACGTCTGAGGCAGTACCTCTATGCATATCCTATCATAGTCCAAACCGATCTTCCTCTAAGAGTGGTCTTTCATAAATCGAACCTGGCAAGAAGAATGATTAAATGGGCTATAGAGCTTTTAGAGTTTGATATATGATATGAGCCTGGAACGGCCATAAAAGCTCAAGTGTTAGCTGATTTTGTGACAGAATTGACAGGCGAGGTCCCAACACCGTTACGGGAGCATTGGACTATCTATGTAGACAGATCGTCGAATGGAAAAGGATGTGGGGCCAGAGTGGTAATAGAAAGTGAAGATGGAGTGAGTGTAGAAATTTCCCTCCGGTTTTGAAACACCCTAATTTAATAAATAAATAAAACCCAAAACAGGGAAAATTTTTCCCAAAAATTTAGAGTTTACAACACATTCATAATCTGCCCAAAATAATGGTTGGAGTAAATTAGAACCAGCGCAAGGGCAGAGAGGCAAAAAGCCGACCCAAGAAAGGGAAAAACCCTTCACAAGAAGGCCCAGCAGAAAACACAGCGCGAACAAGCCCATAAAACGTTCCCTCGCTCAAGCGGGATCCGATTCCGCTTGAGCGAGGCAGCCCAACTTGCTCGGGCGACAGCCATTCGCTTAAACGAAGCCAACCTAAAAGCCTTCCATCCAATCACACTCGCTGGAGTGAATGCCTTGTTCGCTAAGGCGAGTGACACACTCGGTATTTCCCATCACTCGGAATCTAGGGTCCCATTCACTCGGAATTGACCCAACATATCATACTTAGCGTTTATTTTCTATCCTCAAGGGTCACATATACAACACACTCGGTAAATGACAACTGTTCCACTCGGAATCCATAAGCCTTCCTCACTCGGAATATTTCCCAATCAAACACCACTCGGTGTATTTAACTTCAGCACAATTGGGAATATACTTCACATTCATCACTCGGCATATATTTTCACATCTCTCACTCGGAGAACACATTAAGTCCCACTCGGACTTGCTCAGATCTTAACCACTCAGAATATGGAATCTCATTCACTCGGATTATATATGTATCACATACACTTAGAATATATCCCAATCTGAACCATTAAAACAACTCTTCCTTCGGAAGAGGTTCTCTCAGGGTTTCCACTCGGAATTATCCCAACCCTTTCCTATTCGGGATCTACACATATTTTTCACTCGGAATAATCAAGCCTGGCATTACTCGGAAATTCTCCCATTAAATCCCACACAGAATAGGTTCATCAAAAGAGATTTCTCTCAGAATCCTTTAAGTCTTCACCACTCGGACAAGAAGGCACAGCCATTCATAGCCTCACATGGCAATGGCTCTCCCATAATATTCCAATCGGAATTTATCTACTTAGTACTATTCATTCAATAATCACATCCTAACTGACTCAAATACATGTTACCAATATAAACCATACATATATATATATATATATATATAAACATGCACTCGGAATCCTGATAACTCGGATTTCTTATACATATAAATTTGCATTCATTTTACAACATTTTTAAGAGCCGGCCAAGGCTTTAACATAACCATATACAATCGGTACAGTATACTCTGTACACTACCACAACACAGATACCCATCACTCAGGTTTAGGCCTTCTCACCATTCCGAGTCTGACCTGCACATACTAAAAAATGGTGTAGGGGTGAGCCTTTACATATAAAATGTTAGTTACTGGCTCGGATTTAATTCTCAATTCTCAGATATATAATAACACCACTCGTTCGGATTCATGCAATACAGTCAGGATTAAATAATTCACATCATTCACAATCACATATGCTCACAGTCATAACACACCATGCACTCGGCAACGACACTAATGTACATACAGACACTCAGTCGGATTTCATACCAATAATTCATGGCTATATTACTCATATTGTTCACTACAGCATGCACCATAACCATAACATCATACTACACTCGGCAATAGCATCAATATATATGTACTTATCCAATCAGATTTACTCAACTCCATTCCAAACTATATCAAAGATTTCATTCACAATATCATATCCACATATTCATGTAATTCACATTGAGCTCAATGACAATCATAAGCGTGCACACAGATATTCAATCAGATCCGCTTCACGTGTTATCGGTTTTTATCGTTGCAACGTAGGCTCCCAGCCTTCTATTCAGCTCCCAGCTGCTTGGCCGTTTTACTGGTACTAAACCGTTTGCCCTCATAGGTGACACCAACGCTCTCAGCGCCAACAGCGGTGTTCACGGGCAGCCTGAGTCTCACTCAAAGGCTACCTTGAGTCCCACTCAAAAGGATTTCACAGCGTCTCACGCTTTTAATAACCGATGGTAGTGTCCTACACTACATGCTCTCAGCATTTAACGCATCCCATACGCCACGCACGGAATAATCATACAACACAGATTTCACACAGCACATACTTTCACTCGGAAATCCACATTTTCATCGCATACATCACATGCCTTTTAATATAAAAGCCCCAACAGGGGTTAACATCACAGTTCACATATTATGCACTCAGCATTCAATGTCAGTAACATGCATCCTGCATTTTTAAACACAAAATCACATATAAAACCAGCATAGCAAGCTCATATATCTCATGTACACGACAATCCATTCTTTCATTTCATGCATGACATGTCTTTTTAATGTGAAAATTCCCAAACAGAGGTCGACCAACAATTTACACATATACACTCAGTGTTCGAATCATCAGTAACATGCATTTCACACAGTTAAACATAAACCACACACTGGAATCAGTATAGCAAATTCACACACTCGGCAATTTAAAAGAGACAGCATGCATTTCAGTATAAACATCAAACAGATGTTTTTCCACTGCCTCACAATAAAATGCGCTCGGCAATCACCATAATAGCATACACATACATTCACTTTGCATTCTCATGATCATCTACGCACAACTCATGCACAGAAACCAACATGCACCACACATTCGGCTACCACTCAATCACAGTACCATAGTCAACAATTACTAGTGCAACGCAACACAGTGAAGAGATTTCACCCGGTATCTGTCCATAAACCACGTATTTGAGATGTAAGTTAGCTCCCCCTACCTGGAAAGAAAATCCCAGAAGCTCCTTTGACTCACAACTCCGATCGGCTGCTCACCGATCGATCCTTCAGTCACCCTCCTTCACTGAACGCTCCCGTCGTCGTATTCTGCACAGCTTGAAGGAATCGGAGGCTATCTCACACTCTCGAGCAGTTCAGCCACCGGGACACTTGGTACATCTGCATGCAAGGATAGGGGAGGCCATTCGAGCCTCCAAGACACCCAGCTCTCTGCTCGCTCTCTTGAGCAGCTCCATCACAACGCTAGTGAATGCTCCATCCTCCCCAAAGCACTTCGTAGTGCAGATCTCCACTGAGAATCAGGAAGCTTCGAGCAAAAGAGAGGGAGAAAGAGAGAAGTCGACAAAGGGAAATGAAAGAATAGGGAAGGAACAGAGTGTCGTCCCTGAGTCGTCGAAGGAGAAGCTCTCAACTCAACTTCTTCACTCACATGCTCGACAAAGGAAGAAGAAGAAGAAGAGACGAAGGAACAGAATAATGTTTTTGTCTTCCTCGAGGAGAACTTCCCACTCTCACTCTCTCAATCGTTCCTAACATTTCATGCGAATGAATGGGTGGAGAGGAAGCTGAACCTCTTTATACACCCGGGGACACATGCGTAAATTCAACCTGGCCACTAACAATAATTAATTAACCATTAGTTCTCTAATCTACAATTAATCTTAACTCATTCACTAATCTCATTCGGTAATTAATTTTTAAATCGGGATGTTACAATTCCCCCCTCCTTCAAAGAATTTTGTCCTCGAAATTCCAATATATACTTGCCCCAATCAACCGCTCGGCATATCACTGTCATGCCACTCTAAACAATTACGTACCTATGCTTCTCCAGTATTCACCGACCAGTTAATTCCAATCGGCATAGTTTCGCTTCTCAAGCATTTTACCGACCTCCCCCACAATTCCAGTCGGCACAATCACTAGAGTCAGGTCCTACCTGAGTACAACCTTTTCATAGAATTCAATATACTTGGGGATTAAATTTTTAAAATGTACAATCTACCCCCTTCAACTCTGCCGACTCACTCTAACCGATGGTACCTCTAGTTCTTTGGCCACTCAGCCCTACACTCTCAACACCAATCGGTGTACATCTATCGTCATTTCCCCTAATTTTAAGGAATCATTCAATACACTTAAGTACCCACACAGAGCGTAAGTTCAAAATTTATGTCACATAAGGCATACTATGGATGCTAATTATCCAGTTGGGAAGAACCTAGTTGGTAAACAACATTACCGATTCCCACAAAATACTCACCAATGTCCGATTAATCTCGGATTAAACTCTCGAGTATTCAACATCCGACCACAAAATCTCTTCTCTAAACCATAATATATTTTGGCAATACCGAAACCAACACCCAACAGAGCTTCAAGGTGCTCTAATTAGCACAGACTGCCTGGATTCATCCCTTACAGGCATTACACTCGGTTCTAAAATCTTAGATTTCTAACCAATCCTTCGGCCAAATTCATGCCTACACCTTGAGACTGTCACTCGGATCACTCAATCAAAAGGGTTGTTTGGGGTTTGGAAGTAATCCTCACCCAGAAAACTCTCCACTTACGAAATTTTCACCCGGAAACTTACCTATTCAAAGCTCCACATTCCGACCAGAAGCTCCTCAGGGAAAGATTAGTCAGGGGCACACCCTACAAACTTAGAAATTTCACACGATGAATCGTCTACTTGGCACCATTCCACTCAGAAACGTCACGCTCTGAGTCACATCACTCGAATCTTACCCTACTTAGGAGTGTCACGCTCGGACAAAATTCCCTTAACTTAGTAATGATCCTCTCTATGAGGTTCTACTCGGAACACCATAACTTCACTCAGTAGTCCTTTCTCCCAGAAGGTTTTCACTCGGAATTATATTCCTTCTCTTCACTCAAAATCATCTCTACCTCCTGACACTTAAATTATATTAACCTTCCCTAAGTAAATTTTGCCTCATTAATTATCTCAGCTCGAAAATCATGATCCTTCACCGAATCCTCAATATTACTCGACTAAACCCATAAACTTCTAATTCTAGGTGTATCAGAAACCTTAGTCCACTCTAATGGCATTCTAATTGTCAATTGACTCTGAAAGACCGAGTTGCACATAATTGGTCCTCCAAATCTTCAGTACTCGGTAGTGGTTATTATTCCCTATAGTTAACTTACTCAATCGGTTGCAATCAAGGCATGATCACCCACCACTGCCACACCTTTCAATCAGTAACATAAAGCACTTATGTCGGCAAGATCACTTTCTTGTTTTCGACAGTCAACACCACTTTCACAACCCATTCATACCCCACATAACCTCTGATTCTCTCAAAGGTAAGCACATCAATGTCAAACAACCTTCTATCCTCATTTTAATACACTACCAATTACTATCCACTCGACACACTCTTACCTTCGCTCAGGACAGCCCGATAGACTCAACCATCACCATAAGTAGCTACAGTCTCACCTACCCGACCTTTGAATTGCTGCATCTGACTTATAGGATAACGTCTCACTCCTATAGGGTTACAACAATTACTTAGAGTCGCTGCAAGAGTGTACGCTGCCACAATACCTATGGTATGAAAAGTCGTCTCGGAACAGCATAGCTCACACCGACTGTACTCATACAGATAATACTAATACACCTGAAATTAATGACAATTCACATAAATTTATAAACGACACATTTATATCAACATCATTGTTATGCACCGACTAGGGTACATCACACAACAACAGTCATAAGTTATCAATTACCATTACTGTAAACTGTATAATAGCAATAGATTTCCGATTCACACAGGCTACACACCTAATCACTGAATCTCATCCTCATAAAGCTATAATCTGACAGTCCATTATTCCATCATGTCATCACTCATCAATCAATTGAAGCCTAAACAATTTATTAAACCCTCTTGAGTATACATCTCGAGGTTACCATATAATTTCTGATTAAATAACAAGTTTTTGCCTCAGTGAACCCTCTTCACCAATCATAAGTACAATCCACCTATTGGATGTACAATCAGCATCGTCACACGGGTTCTATCATTACCTTACTCAATACCCAAATGCACCCAGAATTCAACACTACCATTTCTTTATCCATCAGGTATCATTCGTTATTTACACTTCACCATATGACTAATCAATCCTCAAAGAGTTACCATACAATTGTCTTACTCAGCTCAAGAATTCATAGGGTTAATCAAATTATCAGGATCGGAATTTCTAGGGGTCATTAAGTACCCATCGTGGGCATTCCCACAACATCCAATTATCTTCGAGTCGAAACCACCATAGATTCTAGTCCACAAGTCTGGCAGTATAGGTTATACTAAATCCAATCAGGGTTTCCACACCTTATGGGTCATAATTCAATCAAGTATTTACTCGGTTTTCAACCACAAGGCTGAGTCTAATTCAAATTCTCAGGTATCCACTTACACCAAATTCTCACCCAGTTTTCTAATCTCATAGGTACCCATCTCAATAGTATCTGTTCGTACATGATCGTGTTTAATCAATCTAGGTCGCCATACCTAGTGGTCCAACATCAACCAATCATTCACTCGGTTTTCACACATTAGAAACTGAGACACTACCCGAATCAACATGCATCAAGCTTTATATTTAACCACCTATCACACACCCAGATTTCCAACTTAGGAAACTGCAATAAATTACTTATGCCATAAACCACACAGTCATATATCATTCACTTAACCAACTCGAACATAGGATTTCTAATCCATTCAACAAGCATGACTTGGCCATGAACCATTAGCATAGCGCACCCAAGAGTCCTGACCAATTGATCTGACCTCCAACTATACAAGGGTCCCAACATATATTATTCTATTTTCTTTCTGACCAACACAGGCTTAAAATAACCCCTAAGCAGCTCATAAACAATCGGGCTAGGGTAGCATCAAGTCTTCTATCCCCCAAATCAACATCACAACAGTAGTACCTTTCACCACTATCCACAACAACACATAGACATATATCACACAAATCATGGTTAAACATGTATAATATCCAATAGAAGATCATAAACAATTATGACAATCGGTCAAAATGCACTCAACCGCCCACACACAGTAGGCATACCTTGGCCATGGACCTTTTGGTCTGCTCTGATACCAAAATGAAACACCCTAATTTAATAAATAAATAAAACCCAAAACTGGGAAAATTTTTCCCAAAAATTTAGAGTTTACAACACATTCATAATCTGCCCAAAATAATGGTTGGAGTAAATTAGAACCAGCGCAAGGGCAGAGAGGTAAAAAGCCGACCCAAGAAAGGGAAAAACCTTTCATAAGAAGGCCCAGCGGAAAACACAGCGCGAACAAGCCCATAAAACGTTCCCTCGCTCAAGCGGGATCCGATTCTGCTTGAGCGAGGCAACCCAACTCGCTCGGGCGACAGCCATTCGCTTAAGCAAAGCCAACCTAAAAGCCTTCCATCCAATCACACTCGCTGGAGCGAATACCTTGTTCGCTAAGGCGAGTGACACACTCGGTATTTCCATCACTCGGAATCTAGGGTCCCATTCACTCGGAATTGACCCAACATATCATACTTAGCATTTATTTTCTATCCTCAAGGGTCACATATACAGTACACTCGGTAAATGACAACTGTTCCACTCGGAATCCATAAGCCTTCCTCACTCGGAATATTTCCCAATCAAACACCACTCGTTGTATTTAACTTCAGCACAATCGGGAATATACTTCATATTCATCACTCGGCATATATTTTCATATCTCTCACTGGGAGAACACATTAAGTTAAGTCCCACTCGGACTTGCTCAGATCTTAACCACTCGGAATATGCAATCTCATTCACTCGGATTATATATGTATCACATACACTTAGAATATATCCCAATCTGAACCATTACAACAACTCTCCCCTCGGAAGAGGTTCTCTCGGGGTTTCCACTCGGAATTATCCGCACCCTTTCCTATTTGGGATCTACACATATTTTTCACACGGAATAATCAAGCCCAGCATTACTCGGAAATTCTCCCATTAAATCCCACACAGAATAGGTTCATCAAAAGAGATTTCTCTCAGAATCCTTTAAGTCTTCACCACTCGGACAAGAAGGCACAGCCATTCATAGCCTCACACGGCAATGGCTCTCCTATAATATTCCACTCGGAATTTATCGACTTAGTACTATTGATTCAATAATCACATCCTAACCGACTCAAATACATGTTACCAATATAAACCATATATATATATATATAAACATGCACTCGGAATCCTGATAACTCGGATTTCTTATACATATAAATTTGCATTCATTTTACAACATTTTTAAGAGTCGGCCAAGGCTTTAACATAACCATATACAATCGGTACAGTATACTCTGTACACTACCACAACACAGATACCCATCACTCGGGTTTAGGCCTTCTCACCATTTCGAGTCCGACCTGCACATACTAAAAAATGGTGTAGGGGTGAGCCTTTACATATAAAATGTTAGTTACTGGCTCAGATTTAATTCTCAATTCTCAGATATATAATAACATCACTCATTCGGATTCATGCAATACAGTCAGGATTAAATAATTCACATCATTCACCATCACATATGCTCACAGTCATAACACACCATGCACTCGACAACGGCACTAATGTACATACAGACACTCAGTCGAATTTTATACCAATCATTCATGGCTATATTACTCATATTGTTCACTACAGCATGCACCATAACCATAACATCATACTACACTCGGAAATAGCATCAATATATATGCACTTATCCAATCGGATTTATTCAACTCCATTCCAAACTATATCAAAGATTTCATTCACAATATCACATCCACGTATTCATGTAATTCACATTGAGCTCAATGACAATCATAAGCGTGCACATAGATATTCAATCAGATCTGCTTCGCGTGTTATCGGTTTCTATCGTTGCAACGTAGGCTCCCAACCTTCTATTCAGCTCCCAGCTGCTTGGCCGTTTTACTGGTACCAAACCGTTTGCCCTCATAGGTGACACCAACGCTCTCAGCGCCAACGGTGGTGTTCACGGGCAGCCTGAGTCTCACTCAAAGGCTACCTTGAGTCCCACTTGAAGGATTTCACAGCGTCTCACACTTTTAATAACCGATGGTAGTGTCC
Source organism: Clitoria ternatea (assembly GCA_037962975.1). Classification (NCBI taxonomy): domain Eukaryota; kingdom Viridiplantae; phylum Streptophyta; class Magnoliopsida; order Fabales; family Fabaceae; genus Clitoria; species Clitoria ternatea. The sequence goes on from CM075671.1 coordinate 171,166,780, forward strand.
CACACTACATGCTCTCAGCATTTAACGCATCCCATGCGCCACGCACGGAATAATCATACAACACAGATTTCACACAACACATACTTTCACTCGGAAATCCACACTTTCATCGCATATATCACATGCCTTTTAATATAAAAGCCCTAACAGGGGTTAACATCACAGTTCACATATTATGCACTCAGCATTCAATGTCAGTAACATGCATCCTGCACTTTTAAACACAAAATCACTTACAAAACCAGTATAGCAAGCTCATACATCTCATGTACACAACAATCCATTCTTTCGTTTCATGCATGACATGTCTTTTTAATGTGAAAATTCCCAAACAGAGGTCGACCAATAATTTACACATATACACTCAGTGTTCGAATCATCAGTAACATGTATTTCACACAGTTAAACATAAACCATACACTGGAATCAGTATAACAAATTCACACACTCGGCAATTCAAAAGAGACAGCATGCATTTTAGTATAAACATCAAACAGATATTTTTCCACTGCCTCACAATAAAATACGCTCGGCAATCACCATAATAGCATTCACATACATTCACTTTGCATTCTCATGATCATCTACGCACAACTCATGCACAGAAACCAACATGCACCACACATTCGGCTACCACTCAATCATAGTACCACAGTCAACAATTACTAGTGCAACACAACACAATGAAGAGATTTCACCTGGTATCCGTCCATAAACCACGCATTTGAGATGTAAGTTAGCTCCCCCTACCTGGAATGAAAATCCCAGAAGCTCCTTTGACTCACAGCTCCGATCGGCTGCTCACCGATCGATCCTTCAGTCACCCTCCTTCACTGAACGCTCCTGTCGTCGTATTCTGTACAGCTTGAAGGAATCGGAGGCTATCTCACATTCTCGAGCAGTTCAGCCACCGGGACACTTAGTACATCTACATGCAAGGACAGGGGAGGCCATTCGAGCCTCCAAGACACCCAGCTCTCTGCTCGCTCTCTTGAGCAGCTCCATCACAACGCTAGTGAACGCTCCATCCTCCCTGAAGCACTTCGTAGTGCAGATCTCCACTGAGACTCAAGTAGCTTCAAGTAAAAGAGAGGGAGAAAGAGAGAAGTCGACGAAGGGAAATGAAAGAACAGGGAAGGAACAGAGTGTCATCCCTGAGTCGTTGAAGGAGAAGGTCTCAACTCAACTTCTTCACTCACATGCTCGACAAAGGAAGAAGAAAAAGAAGAGACGAAGGAACAGAACAACGTTTTTGTCTTCCTCGAGGAGAACTTCCCACTCTTACTCTTTCAATCATTCCTAACATTTCATGCGAATGAATGGGTAGAGAGGAAGCTGAACCTCTTTATACACCTGGGGGCACATACGTAAATTCAACCTGGCCACTAACAATAATTAATTAACCATTAGTTCTCTAATCTATAATTAATCTTAACTTATTCACTAATCTCATTCAGTAATTAATTTTTAAATCGGGATGTTACAGGTTTGATTTCAAGACATCGAATAATCAGGCGGAGTATGAAGCATGTTTGGCAGGATTGAGAGCAGCCTTGGACATAGGAGCGTGAACCGCAATACTTTGTAGTGAATCACAACTTTTAATTTCATAGATAAATAGAAGTTATCGGGCTAAAGAGCCATTATTGCAGCAATACCTGGCCAAAGTCAAGGAGTTAGGAGAAGATTTGTAAGTGTTGAATACAAGCATATCCCAAGAGAAGAAAACATCAGGGCAGATGTTTTATCCAGATTAGCCAACACTAAAAAGGAGGGTCCACTACTACGGTTATCCAGAGCACTTTAGCTGCTCCAAGCATCTCGATCCCACTCAAAGTCTATGCCATCCAATTTAGAGCCCATCCAGAAAATTCTTAGGTTATTCCAATAATCCGGTATATGGTGAGCAGATAGCTTCATTTTAGTAGACGAAAGTTTATTTAGAAGAAGAATATCGGCTCCATACTTGAAATGTTTAAATGAAGCAAAGGTGGAAGATGTCTTAATTGAGGTGTATGAGGGGACATATGGCCATCATTATGGTGGAAGGAGTTTGGCAAGAAAGGTTTTACGAGTAGGTTACTGGTGGCCCACCTTAACCAAGGACGTTGTTGAGCACGTCAAAAAGTGTGATACATGCTAGAAGAACAGCAACGAGCACCACGTCCCAGCTAAAGAGTTGTTCACGTCGGCTATCCCATGCCCCTTTTATCAATAGGGAATGGGCATTTTGGGACTTTTTCTGAAGGCACCTGGCGGGGTCAAGTACTTATTAGTCGGAGTAGATTACTTCATAAAGTGGATTAAGGTAGAGGCAGTTGTACATATCACCGTGGCCCTGACTCGAAGATTTTTCTACGAAAATGTTATCACAAGGTTCGGGATACCAAGAAGAGTCGTTAGGGATAACAAAACATAGTTCACAGATTCTAAGTTTAAAAATCTTCTTGAGGGACTCCAGATAAAGCAAGTTATCTCATCAGTAGAGCACCCTCAAACCAATAGTCAAGCCGAGGTAGCAAACAAAAATTCTGAAAGGTTTGAAGAAGTAGCTCGGTGATGCAAAGAGAGTATGAGCTAAACAATTATGACATGTCTTGTGGGAATACCAGACCATATCTCATTCATCTACAGGAGAGGCCCTATTCTAGTTGGTATATGGTGTGGATGCAGTAATACCAATGGAAATTAATCAGGTTTCACCAAGAATTCAATAGTTTGATGAAGAATATAACGACCCAAAACTAAAGAACGAATTAGATTTACTATCAAAAGTTAGAGAAACAGTTTTTGTCCAAGATCAAGCAATCAAGGCCAAGGTCACAGTATGGTACAATATGAAGGTCCAAAAGATAAGATTCAAAATAGGCGACCTCGTCTTGTGAAAAGTATTAGTTGGAAATTGCCTCGCGCACCAAGGGAAGTTAGCACCGACATGGGAAGGACCATATCGGGTGAATGAAGTAACCTCAGGAGGAGCTTATCTCCTGGAAACACTACAAGGTGAATTTTTAAAGAATAAATGGAATGTAAAGAATTTACGTGTGTATTACAGTTGACAGACATCACAAGTCGTGCACTCTTCTTCCTTACCTAAGTTTTTCCCACAGGGTTTACTTATGAGGTTTTTAATGAGGCATGCAGCCAGAATGCGTATTCAGAAATAAAATGAAAGTTGAAGAAATCATCTCTTGTTAATGTTATTTTACGTTTAAACCCAGGAGCGGTTGAAAAACCCCAGAGCGGTTATTTTACATTTAAACCCCAGAGCGGTTGAAAAACCCTAGAGTGGTTATTTCACGTTTAAACCCCATAGCAGTTGAAAAACCCCATAGCGGTTGAAAAACCCCAGAGTGGTTATTTCACATTTAAACCCCGAAGCAGTTGAAAAACCAAGAGTGGTTATTTTTCATTTAAACCTCGGAATGGTTGAAAAACCCCAGAGTGGTTATTTTATGTTTAAACCTCAGAGCGGCTGAAAAACCTTAGAGTGGTTATTTTACATTTAAACCCCAGAACGGTCGAAAAACCCTAGAGTGGTTAAGTTATTTTATGATTAAACCCCATAGTGGTTGAAAACCCCAGAGCGGTTAATACATATTATCGAAGTGGTTAATACATGTCAATGTGGTAACGCCTAAGTGATACAAAAACCCATAATAGTTGTTGATTTTGAAGTTAAAATGACTGTACCTATCTGAAGAAGTTCATTTGATGAAGATATAACTTTGAATGATAAAAGCAATTAAAAGTTACAAGGTGTTAGCATAAAGATGATATCGGCAAAAAATGTTGAAATTCATTCACAGTGTCAAGCAATTACAAAAAAGGGGCACACCGGCCAAACAAAACTATGATAGTCAAAAAGAGGGTAGAGCTTAACCCGCCTACAGAGCAAAAAGAAATGAGTTTAAGGGTCCATGGGGCCACCGTCTTCTTCTTCCTCCCTTTCTGACCCGGCATCATTCTCTCCATCTTCTTCACCCTTATTTCGATTTTCGTCTTAGGGTGTATCATGTTCTCCCACTGCCAAAGGGGAGTATTTGAAGAGTTCATTAGATGGGATGTATGTTTGGCCGTCGACCTCGAGTACCAGTTCTCTATTACAGAACCTATTAAGGAAATCGATCCCGTTAAGGTTGAGTGGGGTATCTCAATTCTGAAAGGCAACCTAGCAAACCGTGTGGCTAAAAGAGTCCATAGCAACGCAAGCAGAATTAACCATATCTTCTTTATATTAGGTCTGCTCATCCTTCACCGCTGTGGACAAATCCATATTTTTCTATTGAAGATCAGCCATAAGCTTCTCCAGGTCATCCACCTTGGTACAGAGTCCATCCTTTTCCCTTTTTAGGTCATCTTTAAACTTTTGAAGATTCTGGTTCATTTCATTGAGGCTCTTGATCCTCTGATGAGCCTATCTATAGCCCTTAGAGAGATGAGTGTTCTTCTCCTATAACCGCTTTATTTCTCACTTGGGCCCATCTATGGTGGTAGAGTAAGCCGGCACTGGGGGAAGGTCCGGATAAGGAGATTTTCTAAAGCTTCCATGCCAGATACAAGAACCTAGGGTTTTTTTTCAACCACCTTTTCAGTGGCAACCCCTTTCCCCTTGTCTAGTACTTTTTGGCCGGGGTCAACCTTCTGCCACTTGGAAGCACCCCCATCTTGCTTTTTCCCCTTTTTCCTACTAGGGGCATGCTCGACCGGGATCGCCCCTCCTAGGATGTGGAGATGAGAGGCTTTCTTTAGTTTCGGGGTAACGTTATTTTCCTCAGCAACATCAACCACCGAACCCTCTATAAGCTATCAAAGGGCCCCAAGGCGTCGACTCTCATGTTTCCTGAAAAAAGGCAAGTTGTTAGTAAAGCCGAAGTGTGAGAGTTCATTAAAAAAAAGCGAAAGAAAGGTTAAATATCCAAATGAGTAAGGTACTCATTTGTGTCTCCGGAGCGCCCAGGAGAGAGCGACATTTAAGGGGAGCACCTTGGGGGAGATTATGAAGGGCATCGACCACGACCCTGGAAGGTTCAAAAAGAGAACACTCCTCGACTGCATACGCCGAGCTCTCTAAAAGAAAGTGTTTGTGAGTCCAACCAGTGTGGATCAAAAACCGGCCTTCCTCCTCCTTCCAAAAAGGGAGGTCCGTCCCCTTGACAAAGAGTTTAATGAATGAATTTTTGAAGGAGGCTCCTACCATCTTGCAGGACTCAGCGAACGCCTCGAAGTTGGTTATGTCACTTTGACATCTCAACTTTACAAAGCTCATCCTAGAGCCACCATGGTGCATTACTCAGACATACTGGAAGAAAATGGCGATTGTCGGGGTAAAGCCTAGATGACGGCCAAGTACTTCGAGGACGACAATTAAAGCCCAGCCGTTGGATGGAGTTGACTAGGGGCGATGTCCAAAAATTTAGCACCCCTATTTTAAATTTATTTAGTGGGAACCAAACTCTCACCTTTATTTAAGTATATTCATGAAAGAATAAGAAGCGGTCACGAGGGATATGGCAGAGTCGATCTGCGCACGTAGGGGCGAAGAGGCTAAAAGAATTGGCATACTTCTTGGCACGCCATAAATGTTCAGCTTCAAGCTCTACATTTTCAGTAGGCTTGGCATGGCGGCTGTAAATGACTAAGGCATCTTGAGTAATCTAGAAGTACAGATCTTCATCTTTTCGAGCTAACCAATTCACTTTGTCAACAATCATAAAGGTGTTGTCGGGGTCATTCCTCAGAATGAATAATCATGCAGCGTCCATAGTCACAACGTGTTCCAAAAATGGAAGAGTTGAATAAAAGTCAATATCGTCTGCGTAGTAATGCACTACGATGGAATCTGCATCCCGGTCCGAAGACAAGGACGGTAAAGGTGATGTAGGTTCAAGGAATTCGAAGGAGGGTGATTTCGGTTTTAAGGATGAATCGATCAAGGTTGCCAAATCTCTAGCTTGGCTACCCCGACTCTCTGTCTTTACCCACCTACAGATATTTGTCTGAGTGAATCGAGGCCCTGACGAGGAACCTCAGCCGGCCAAGAGAAAAGGGGTTGGAGATTATCTTAACAGAATTGTCTTGGTCCTGGCCATTGTTAGTGGAAAAAGTAGGCATTTTTAAGAAAAGGGTAAAGGAAAAGGCTACCTGTGTGGAAGGTGCAAACTATTCTTCTGGTACGGGCCAGGACGGGGTTACAAAGAATCAGAGACTACGATTGGGCAGAGTTTCTAGATAAAAAGTGTATTCGCCAAGATGAACTTCCTTTATTTAGGCATCGAAATTCTATGGGTCGAAGTCCAACAGTCGCGACCTATAGACGAAATAGAAACCAAAACAACGCGGCCCATAAACAGGCGTTGCTTCACCTTTAGATGACGTCATCTGATGGCGCGTAAAAATATAGACTAATTAAAATATGCCGTGTCAACAATCCCTGTCAAGCAACAGCTTTTTCAGGCGGCGCTTATAAATGCCCACTTACCCACTAAGCACAACGGTCTGGTCAGATTCACACATCGGTTGTGATGTAATATCGGTCAATAATCTTCCAAATCCCAGAGCAAGAATTCCAAGATAAATTTTTTCCGCCATAGTCAAAATAGCCTATTATTGTGACATCATCACAACAACAAACTAGAGGGCAAATGATCCTGGGTGGAAATCAGACTCCAAGACCATGGTCGGGGTGCTACCAAAATAGGGCCACATCATCAAAATCACAAGGAACGCTTAACTAATCGCCTCAACTAGAGTCTAGAATCAGAACAACTATGGACCCATATTAAAGACTCCATTTATTCCCCTGACAACAAAACATGAGTCAGAATCAGTATGGGCAACATGTCCCTGCGAACACTGTTGCTATAGTAGGTTAGGAGAAGGCACAAATAACTTCTCCTACTCAGGTAACTCCTATAAATATAACTCATTTATTACTGTAAGAGGATCTGAACTAATCAGAGTTACCCTTCGTAATAATGATATCCCCATAATACCCGTACTAACTTAAGAATCGGAGAATCTTTTACAGGTGCACCTCCGGTGTGTCCCATTGACGTAGGTGTGGATTGAATATCAATTTCATACCATAACATGAAGAACTTAGGATCCCTACTGGACCTAGGTATAGAATATCGTACTCCACTAAGGCGGTGTAAAATTAAGAGCTTGAGAGATAACTTTGGACACCGGTCATGATAGTCAACTATTGACCCCGGTTCTAGGACAAAACACCATTAAATAATTTTGGGTATTTTATGGGTCTAAAAGAATGAGCTATTTATTATGGTTATGGTGGTATATTTGAAATAATTTTTGGTGTTGTAAAGATATTTATTCGGACACGACGTATGTTAATAAACATAGAAAATACGAATGAACATGAATTTAAGAAAAATGTAAAATTTGTTTTTCTTCTTTTCCACTACCATCCACTTTTTCCCTCTCACTCTTTTTAATCTCGTTTGTCCATTGGATAAAAGGGTTTTATCGACCAAAAGGCAAAAGTTAAAGTATGTACAATATCCAATGGGTAAGGATAAATTTTTACACAATTCCCTCTTTTTCTCTTTGCATTTTTGGTGGCCCCTCTCTTCCCCTCCATTCTTAATTTTTCTTCATCTTCTTTCTCTTTTCTAAAGGCAAAAACCATCCACCCATCACCTAAGCCATCTCTTGTAAAAATTAATCACAAACTCATAATTATAAAGCTCTAATGGAACATTGAAGCATATCTTAGGCCATCTTCCTCTTTTTCCTTCACATTTTTTGTGTTTCCCTTGTAGCTTGGAGAAAAGGTAAGGTTTCATAATATTAATGGCTTTTAATTAGTGTTTTGATGTTGATAAAGCTTAATAATAGATGATTGGATGTTGTTTTATTAAGAAAATGCATGTGGAACTCAAACCCTAGGTTTGGAGACCATTGGGATTCGTTGATTGGTTGTTGATGATTGAGATATGATATTGTTGGCTTAAGAATGCTTGAAATGATGCAAGAAAACTATTGGAATTAATGTTTGGCAATTTAAGTGGAAACCCTAGAAATTAGAATTTAGGGCTTTTGGCAAAACTTGAGAAATTTAGAATTTATTTGTCATGAGAAGGATTTTGTATATGGAAATGAGTTTTGGAATGATTGACACTAATTATTGATGTTGGGAATTTAAGAAATCAAGAAAATGTAATAAGGCACTAAGTTGATAAAATTGGTAGAAGTGATATTTGGTGGTGTTGGCAAGAAAGAGATTGGTACAATGTGTTTTGAGACATTAAAACCCATTAAGGATGATGGGTAAGGTGTTTGGTGTGTGTTGGTGACTTGGGAGTTTGTGTTGTACCCATTTAATTATAGAGAATTTTGGTTAACGGGAAAGAATTCTCGAAACCTAATAAGATGAGAAAATAAAGTCTATATAATATTTCAAACATGATGAGGATCATGTGTATATTTAATTGTATATTTGAGAATTGAGAATGATGTTTGAATGAAAAATTGGTTGTATTATATATGTATTAATTGTAGGACAAAATCCAGAGAGCGACGTTAGACCGTCTAATCGGTCAGATTACTTCTCTTATGGTAGGAGATGAGTTTATATTCTAAATGTATGGGTTGAATAATTGATGATTATTGCATGTGATATTGTTGTTTTGATCCTTTGTAATGTTAGATATGGTGATAGTGTTTTGCTTGGCAAATGTATGTTGTGCATTTAGAATACTGGTGGTGTGCCTTTGTAGTGATTCATGATTGCTTTGAAAATTTAGGCGAATGTATGCCTTGTGTTGTTGTAAAGATGGGTATATTCACCACTAGTATTGAATGATGATTATTGATGAGATTGGAATAGATGTTGATGATTGGGCATACCCTTGAATATTGATGAAAAATTGATAGGGGTAGTTATTGATGAGAATTGTTAATGTCATTGTATTTAATGATAATGTAAGCTTGTGATGTGTATGATATTGTGTTGTTAAAAAGAGGTTGTGAATGCCACACTTAATCTTGAAACAATGACAATAATTATTGAAATTAAAATCCATTAAGAATTGGGTGGTGATGTTGATGATGGTGATGATTGATGAGTGGCATAATATGATACATAGTATAAGATTGCATATGTTTGGCATCTGTATTGCATCCATGACATATTGCATAACTACTGGTATGGGATGTTAGGGGTTCCTCTGGTTGGCCCAGTGGGAGGGCGGCTTTGTGCACAAACATTTGTTTACTCTAGTGATTCAATGGTAGAATCATGAAGCTACCCATGCTTAATCATAAGGGATTGCAAGTGGTTAACCCGGTGGGGGTGACTCTTTGAGGAGCAGGTGTCCCCGTGGTCCTATTGGGTCACAATTGTCATGGCATGGTTGATGGTTGGCCTGCAACACTGTTATGTTGTTTATGTTATTTACCGCTGTCATGGTGAAAATGACTCATGTTGCAAGATGGGCAATGCGGTTTGGTACCAGTAAAATTGAGATTTGATATATATATGTGTACACATTTTACTACTACAGTAGGGGCATGGTTATATATCCATGCTTGAAACCCACCTTAATGATTATTATTCCCACATTCAGATCCGTAAGTGTTTGATGAATATGATTCTTGTGTATATGCATTAGGTTAAGAGTATTTGCATATAGCATAGTGATATGCTAAAATGAGGATGAGTTTGAAGTCATGGAAACATCAAGTGATGAATGATTTGGGTGAATGAAAACCTAAAGACTAACAAGTGAAATATCTATGATGAAGAGACTATGTAAATTGGTGATGATACTTGTGTTAGCCCAATATGATGAAGGGCAATGATATGTCTATGTGTATATGTTTTGCTATGAGTTTCATTTGATGAATATGATTTATGTCTATGATGATAGAATGAAGAAGATACGATGATAATTGGTGATTATGATGTAAAGCTTACATGTTATTTATATGCATATACACATGATCACAAAGTATTCAAATTCGTCACTTAGAATGTATAACTCACTCTCCATGTTGTCCCTTTTAGCCTTGTGATGAAAAACTTGCATGGGGTGAGAATGCAATTCATTTTCAAATCCTTTATTTTGGTGGAGAAGGTAAATTAGTTGTAAAGGAAAGCCTTGGCCGATAAATGTTAAAGTTTTAGATGTTGTATGTATTTTGATGACAATGATGTTGATATGGATGTGGTGGTTATGGCCAAAGACTTTAATTGCTTGAACTAATGTTCTTTTGTGTATAGTTGTGTATACATAAGCCAATTCCTTTGTAAATGATCATGTAAACATGGAACAATATGATTTTGCTAGCCATTGTAGTGGCATTGATGTTTATGTTGATGGAAAACCCATGGATTGATGAAATATCAAACTTGTTAGATTGTGATTCAAGGTTGATGTATGATTTAGCCATGGTTTGATGATTGAATTGATGAGTGGATTTTAATGTAAAAAGGGTCTAGTGAATTTGTGATGTTTCCCACATGCTTTATGCTCTAACATAAGTGATTCTAGATGAAATTGAGTCCAAAAAGGTCTAGGGATTGTATGATCTAAGGTTCCCAAGGCATGGTGCATTGAAAATTAGAAAATGGAGAATCAAGGGGTGATCCATGGCTAGTGGAAAATTCCCATGGCCAGTGGATCACACTGACCTTAAAATTTCATAATTTGGGCAAGTAGTGTGTTCCACGGCCTGTGGAAAATTCCCACGGCCAGTGGAATGCTCTGACTTGAAATGTGCAATCTTGACAAAGTGGTAGTGAGTTCCATGGCCTATGGAATGGATCCACGGCCAGTGGAATGATTTTACAGCCAATGAAATCCTCAAATGTCGGTTTTACATGCTTTTGTGCCATTTCGGGTTAGGATTTGCACTTCTTTGCTTCATGACATATTTGTATAATCGAATGCTTTTGTTTTTACTAAACTTTATCAATTACCTTGTGTTTTCTTTAGATCTCTTCTCATATCTTCATATATGAGATGAGATGGGTGCCTAGTTTACACTTATCTTTTCCCGTTGTTTTAAATACCGTTGTGTATATGTAGAGGGCTTTTGCTTTACAATCTAATTCTTCCTTATTTCTTTCGTGGCCTCTAGTTTTCTGTGGTTTAAATCTTGATGTAAGCGGGTTGTTGTAAAACTTTAAATCATGAAAAATTTATTCATATTTTCATTGATTCATTGTGTTTACATCGGGATTTAGACCGGAGAATCAGGGAGCCACAAAATTCATCAAGATATTCATAAATATGGCATTCCTAACCTTAGCAATCATCAATGGTTCATGATTATATATATCATTGCCATCATATTGGTATTCGAATCTTTATATCCAACTATTATACATTGTCATATACAAAATAATTGGTCAATTTACACTATCAAAAGAATAAGGGTTTTAATTTACAAAATAATTGATGCCTTTATCAACGTATCTATCAACACCATTACATGTCCAATACATATTGTCGGCCAAGGCATTCCGTTACCACTATTTACCTTTAACATAAAAAAACATTACTCCCTAAAACAAGATCATCACATCTCATATGAGGTCCTGCATCATAATATTAAAATATACAACATAGGAAAGTGAGCAATACATTCAAAATGACGGACTTAAACACTTGTGACTATGTGTACATGCATATAAATGATTTATGTGCTTTGCAACATAAGTACCAACATCATCAAGCTCATCAATTTTTATCATCATAGATATACATAAATATCTTAAATCAAGCTCACATCAAGCACATACACAATCACAATTCACGCCCTTCATCATAATGGGATATCACAAGTATTTTCATAATTTTCATCTTAGTTTTCATCATGGTTAATCATTTTGTCGCATCAGAAGTTTTTAACCACCAATCATCCATCACCTTTCAAGGTCTTAATCTTACCCTGGCATGTCTCTATATGCAAATGCTCTTAAGTTAATACATATGCACAAGAAATCATACTCAACAAATACGAATCCGACTATGAGAATAATCACTAATATAGGTATATACTATAATATCATCTCAATAATAATGTGTACATATATATATACATCATTCAACATTTTTACTGGTACCAAATCGTATGCCTAACAATACAACACCGATCATTTCATTATGACTATGACAAATAACATATAAGATGTTATAGTGATGGTGTTATGGGCTCACCACGGCAGCTGTGATTCAAAAAACCACCAAGGTAATCCTACTCCTCAAAGAGCTACCTCCACTAGGTCAACCACATGCAATCACCCATGGTTAAACATGGGCAGCTTCATGATTCAATCATGAAACCACTAGGGTAACAAATATGCTCACATACTGAGCCATCCTCCCACTAGGCCAACCCATAGAACCCCTAATATTCCAACCTGGGTAGCTGTACAAATATGCCATGGATGCAAATGCAAATGCAGATTAAATGTATTCTTACACTAATGCATCCTACCATGTCACTCATCAACCATCAATCATTAGTCTCATCATTATCACTACCCTTTCTTAGTGGATTTTAATTACACAAACATAGTGTTGCCATTGTTTTCAATAATCAATTATGGCATTAATTTCTTTTTCAACAACTTTAACTTCATCATTACTACAAGTATATAGCTTTATATCACTCACAATGGCATCAACAACATTTATTAATTTCATCACCACTCATGGGAGTGTCACACAACAACAATTCATCCAATTCTATTACCAATCATCAACGTTCAATACTAGTGGTGAATTATGCACATTTTCACAACAATATATAGGCACACATTCACTACAACAAAAAAGCCTTTCTTAGCGGTTTAGGTACTTCTAAAACCGTTAAGAAACATGTATTTTTCTTAGCGGTTTTAACTAAAAAACCGCTAAGGCAAGATCCTATCTCAATAATGGACTTACAAAAACTGCTAAGAATTGTTTTATTTATAGCTTTGTATTGGCGGTTTATCTAACATAACCGCTAAGAAATGTTTTCTTTGTAGCTCTGTCTATCAAACATAACTGTTAAGTAATCTCCATATCTTGCGATTTCCTAACAAAAATTGCTAAGAAATAATTGATGCAATAGCTCTTTCTTAACAGTTAGTATTTGAAAACTACTAAGAAAGGTCTACTCTATGTTTTCTTATTATTATATATACTCTTCATTTATTTTCATATTTTACATAATTATTATATAATAGAAGCAAATAAAATACATACAAATATATTTTGTTATATTCAACGATAATCAAATATGCAAAATAATTTCATTACTAATATAAATAAAAGTATATACAAAATGTAAAATAATTCTATATCTCCAAATATAGTACTAAACTATTATACTGAAACGACATCTTATTCTAAACAATTCTCATAAACATATTTTGCCTATTCATCCTTTACTTCAAGCAAATCATCTGGAGTGTAGTTTTGCTTCTGAAATTATGGAAGATACTGTATATAAAATAAAGGATATTAATTAATTCATTGAATTAGCTATCTGGTTAATAACATGATTAACATATACTTAAATAAGAAAATGTTAATTACAACAATGACATACATTTTTGGGAATTGTACATTATCCAACAATGAGTATCTCCTTTACATAAAAAGGACATAGTACCTATAATCAATTGACTCGACTTGATAAGGACCCTACATAGTAAAATTTAATATCATTCCTATAAATAAAACTTTGATATATATTTAATTTTATACATGTTATTGATAGTTTAGTTTACCTTGATTTTAATAATTTGTAGTTGTTAAATTTGGACTTTGGAATTGAAGCTCCAATCATTGAATAATACAATGTCAATCCCATGAAGATATAAACTTGTTTATTAATTTAAATAAACATACACAAACAAAACAAATTAATAACTCATAGTGGATCAATAATCTCTTCAAGTCTTTGTAATTATTTGGATCACCTCATAGTGGATCCAAGTATACCTTTAACCAGCTTTGATGCTATTATCCCCTTTTAGTATCCATTTTTAGGAAGCACTACAATGCTTGTTATATCATAATACATTATTTTTAATCAAGATTCTATTTTTAACTTCAACCTATGATGAACATGCTCTTCATTAATACTTAAAATAACCAAATATATTCGTTTTTCTATTTTTTTCAAGTTCCCTAGTTGTTATGGTGTTTCATTCATCAAGCTCCTTCCTTTGACAAGGGAATTTTCCTTTTTATAGTTTTCATGGCCCTCTTTTGTGATGGGGTCCATTATGCTTGCAATACTACTTGTCATGAAACACTTGGTATAAACTAATCTCTGATGTTTCATAAAATACTTATCTTTATTATCAACTTCCTACCATTGCATTGATATTATACAGTCAGGGAAAATCAAGGCAGCACTTATGTTTCTTGCGAACTGCAGGTCCTCTTACAACAATAGTTCTAGGAACAATTTTTGCAAAAATATTTCACTCATCATCAATTTCTTTGGGAAGTATCAAATATAAGGGATGAACTTTTGGCTTCATATAATATAGAATTTCCAACGAGGTAATAGTAATACGAATCTTATTAAAACTACAGAAGTAATAAATGAAAAATGTTACTTTGCCTACAGATATCATTAGCTAGATTTAACTATCATGCATTATCATTTAAACCTTTTATCTTTATGTGACGTCTTACGTCAATTTCTATTTATTTCTACCCGTTTTATTGGATTTCATAATAAATTTTTCTCGATTAATTAATTTAATTATACGTTAATTCAAAATAATATTTATTTTCACTAAACAGATTCAAAATAATAATTATATGGCATCACAAAACTTCAAAACCTAATTAATCTCAAAGGAGATCAAAATCTGAAACAGGGGTCTAACGCTGCGCGCCAACCCCATGCGTAGCGTCAGCTCAAGCTGCACACCCCATGTTATGCATCAGCCTCACACGTGGCGTGGACATGACAGTAGCAGCAACAGGTGCTGATACATAATTTAGGCTAAACGTCCCACTTCTAACCTACCCAATTGGCCCGTTTTAGGTATGATTGTCATGAAACTTCATGGGCCACATGTTTTCCCCATTTCGGAACTGTTGGCGCCATCTGTTTGCCAAAATTCTACCGTATGCACAAGTTATATGCAGTTTGCAGTTTAAATAATTTATGTGTAAAACCTTTGCACCAAACACCCTAAATGGGTTCCAATTGACCAAAAGCCAATGCACACAAGTCCTAAATGTCCTAGAGGACCTATTGGTACCTTCCAGGGGTCCCGAAACCCTCTGGATCTCAAAACCACATATTCAGTTCCTTAAATCCCATAGTTACTCACTATATACATAACTTCCTAATTCAATCAAATCATCAATCATAAACACACACATCAATCATGCATATACCAGAACCTGCCCATATTATTCAGCTTTCACACATCATTGGCTCCGTGCCATAATTTCACATTGTCATCGACAATTTATCACATCACATCAAACATGATCATAATAAATTATTCACACATGATTTGTTATCTACCACACATATCCATTCGTCCTTGGCATCAATCTTTCGCTTGGCACACCTCCGTGGCATTAGCATCATCCCTGTCACTGGTCACCAAAATGAAACAACAGCAAGGGTGAGTGTTTGGCATATCATAATTAATCTAGGACAGAATAATAAATCTAACAATACCTACAACTTGTATCATTAATTAACTTCCACCTTCCTACACTTTTACACATTCACGGATACAAATACATATGCATCTGCATGAAATACTTTTCTGCTTAAGGCATCAGCCACAACATTCGCTTTACCAGGATGGTACCTCAAATCAAAATCATAATCCTTTAGGTATTCCACCCATCGCCTCTGCCTCATATTTAGTTCCTTCTGATCAAACAAATACTTTAAACTCTTGTGGTCACTGAACACCACAAAACGAGATCCATACAAGTAATGCCGCTAAATCTTCTATGCAAATACCACAGTAGCAAGTTCCAGATCATGAGTGAGATAATTCTGCTCATGCAGCCTCAATTGCCTAGAAGCATAAGCAATCACTTGATCATCTTACATTGGTACACATCCCAAACCAAACTTAGATGCATCATAATATACCACAATTTCTTTCGTCACATTAGGTAGTGCAAGTATCGGTGCCGAAGTCAAGCATTGCTTCAAAGTATGGAAACTTAGTTCACACTTTTTCGTCCACACAAATAGATTCTCCTTTCTCGTCAATCGAGTCAAAGGTAGCGCAATGCGAGAAAATCCTTCAATAAAGCGGCGATAATAACCAGCCAATCCTAAGAAACTTCTAATTTCAGTCACCGATCTAGGCCTCTCCCAAGCCATAACCGCTTTAATCTTAGAGGGATCAATAGATACACCATCACGAGTAATCACATGCCCCAAAATTGCACACTTGCTTCCTAGAAATCACACTTTGATAACTTAGCATACAATTTCTTCTCATGTAGCACCTGCAAAACAATTTGAAGGTGTTGTGCATGTTCCTCAATTGTCTTCGAATATACCAGAATGTCATCAATAAACACCATGATAAACTGATCTAAGTAAGGTTGGAAAATCCAATTCATGTAATCTATAAAGATAGCTGGAGCATTGGTCACTCCAAAAGGCATCATAACGTATTCAAAATGGCCATACCGCGTCCTAAACACCGTCTTCGGAATATCCTTTGACTTCACCCTTATCTGATGGTATCCAAACCTCAAGTCAATCTTGGAAAATACCACAATGCCTCTCAACTGATCCAACAAATCATCAATTTGTGGTAGAGGATATTTATTCTTAACCGTCAATTTATTCAACTGCCGGTAATTAATACACATTCGCATAATGCCATCCTTCTTTTTCACCAACAATACCGGAGCGCCACAAAGTAAAGCACTTGGTCGGATAAACCCCTTATCTAACAACTCATTTACTTGCTTCTTTACTTCAGCCAACTCTACAGAAGACATTTGATAGGGTGTACAAGACACAGGTCCTACCCCAGGAATCAAGTCAATAGCAAAATCAATTTCCCTATTAGGAGGCAATTCCGGGATATCTTCCAGGAACACATCAGGGAAATCATATACCACCAGAATATCACTAGGCTTAAGATTACATTGCCCTTTCAGCAATAAACAAAATAGCATAAGCTGTGGAGACATCACTCACCACATTCTTAGTATCGAGTTCCTGGGAGAAGATTATGGTCTTATGGTAACAGTCCACCATGACACGGTTAGCGGACAACCAGTCAAGACCCAGAATAACATCTAAATCCTTCAATGGCATACATATTAAATTCACCAGAAAGGAACGATCTTTAATTTGCATTGGCAATTCTCCACATATGGTGCTTGCATGGAATGTAGAACCAGTAGGAGTGGAGACAATAAGGGCATTCTCCATTAACACCACTGGTAAGCTAAGCCGCCGAACACAACTTTCAAAAATAAAAGAATGTGTTACGCCAGAGTCTTAAATAACATTTACCAAGTAGCCATGAATAAGGCACTTACCCTGTACCAAATTATCATTTCTTGTAACTTTAGAGGCATTAAAAGTAAACACATGTCCAGCCATAACATTCTGAGCACCACCAGACTAAGCATCAGACTACCTAATGTTTTGGCCTCCACGTTGAAGATTACCACCACGAACCATAGAAGCATTAACCCGATTACCATGCCCACCCTATTGTTGCCTCTATGGGCAATCAGGCCTAAGGTGCCCAGGTTGTCATCATTGGAAGCAAACAGTTTGGTTAGCAGAACAGTATTTAGCAATATGGCCTTCCTGCCCACAGTTATAACATGCATGACTGCTAGAACAGCCAGTAGATCCACGCCCGGAGGAAGAAGATGATGAAGTAGAAGACTTCCCACCACGGAAGAACTGACCCATCTTCTTAAAACTGAATCCTTTAGCCTTCAATGGTTTCTTGTCCCTTGACTGGGATGCTCTTTGTAACTGTACCTCTTTAGCAAGTCTGGCTTTGTTTACCAGAGTAGGATAATCATGGATTTCAAGGGGAACAATTACACTTCAGAGTTTGATCCTAAGACCAGCTTCATATTTTGCACATTTACTACCTTAAGTTCCTTTAAGAGAGAAAGGATGGTAAAAATTACATAACTCATCAAACTTCGTTGTGTATTCAGCTACTGACATTCTGCCTTGCTCAAGTTTCAAGAATTCCATCTCCTTGCGAATTTTATAATTATCAAGAAAATATTTAGCAAGAAACCTCCGCCAAAAATTCATCCATACCAAGGGTTCACTTGCAGCATTCATTTGAACCTTAGTCCTTGACCACCATATACGGGCTTCATCTTTCAATTGATAAGTAGCAAACTACACCTTCTGTTCTTCAGAGCATTCATAGTATTCAAAAGCTTGCTCGATATCACGCAGCCACATATACGCACCATCATAGTCATGTCCTCCTTTATAGGTAGGTGGATTCCTCTTTAGGAATTTATCAAGAGTCGGGCCAGATTCAGCTCTACTCATCATTTGTGAGAACCTTGTAAAGAAATCATCACCACTACCCAAACTAGTCCCTTCGGCCATAACTCAATTCTACAATATCCAAACACATCACCATTAATAACCAATAATTAACAAGGGAGTAAAATAGTTACCTCACATATGTACATATAATAAGATGCTACCCGAAGTGCCAAGAGAATGACGCCAAGTTAACCTGTTACAATTTAAACACATATACAATTGTAATAAGGTACAAAATTAGTCCGATATAGGACTCAAATAATCCACTAACTCTACCCATTTCCCCGACTCTAGAAAGAACCGCTCTAATACCACCTGTGACGTCCTACGTCAATTTATATTTATTTCTACCCGTCTTATTGAATTTCATAATAATTTTTTCTCGATTAATTAATTTAATTATATGTTAATTCAAAATAATATTTATTTTCACTAAACAAATTCAAAATAATAATTATATGGCATCACAAAACTTCAAAACCCAATTAATCTCAAAGGAGATCAAAATCTGAAACAGGGGTCTAACGCTGCGCGTCAGCCCCACACGTAACGTCAGCCCAAGCTGCACACCTCATGCTACGCGTCAGCCTCACGCGTGATGTGGGCATGACAGTAGCAGCAACAGGTGCTGATAGACATTTTAGGCCAAACGGCCAACTTCTAACCTACCCAATTGGCCCGTTTTAGGTCTGATTGCCATGAAACTTCACGGGCCATATGTTTTCCCCATTTCGGAACTGTTGGCGCCATCCGTTTGCCAAAGTTCCACCGTATGCATAAGTTATGCACAGTTTGTAGTTTAAACCATTTATGTGCAAAACATTTTCACCAAACACCCTAAATGGGTTCCAATTGACCAAAAGCCAATGCACACAAGTCTTAAATGTCCTAGAGGACCTATTGGTACCTTTTGGGGGTCCCGAAACCCTCCGGATCTTAAAACCCCATATTCAGTTCCTTAAATCCCATAGTTACTCACTATATACACAACTTCCTAATTCAATCAAACATCAATCATAAACACACACATCAATCATGCATATACCAGAACCTGCCCATATCATTCAGCTTTCACACATCATTGGCTTCGTGCCATAATTTCACATCATCATCGATAATTTATCACATCATATCAAACATGATCATAATAAATTCTTCACACATGATTTGTTATCTACCACACACATAATTATACATTACATATATTACATTCATCCATTCATCCTTGGCATTAATCTTCCGCTTGGCGCACCTCCGCGGCATTAGCATCATCCCTGTCACTGGTCACTAAAATGAAACAACAGCAAGGGTGAGTGTTTGGCATATCATAATTAATCTAGGACAGAATAATAAATCTAACAATACCTATAACTTGTATCATTAATTAACTTCCACCTTCCTGCACTTTTACAAATTCACGGATACAAATACATATGCATCTATCTTAGCCTTTTATCTTTTCTTCCTAAACTCAAGTCACATACAATCACACTCAAATCCATCACATAATTGGTTTATCATATATCATCTAGTTCATATAAACATCAACATACATCATCGATTTATATTCCACCATTATACATGAATCATTAATTCAAATAGTTCACAACTGACTCACTTGTATCAGACTCTCTAGTATCCAGATACCTAAGGATCAGCCTTCAGTTGGGGGTCCTACTTGACACCCCGTGGACCCTACTTGGTCCACTGAGTCCTGCTTGACTCTCTACCTCAACCACTGGTCCTACTTGAGCACTGGGTAGCTCAACTGGACACAAAGACCATGGGAGCCAGAAACGAGGGGCTACACATACCGTCGGTTGTCTCATACCACATAATCATATAGCAAATCACATCACCATGGCATATCAACAATATACAACATATATAACAATGTCAGAAGCTGACATGTATCATGTCTCAGGTGACCTACTTGTCAAGCCCATCATCATAAGCCATGTTATACAATTATATACTCATCATCTCATTTATTCACAACACTTTTTATCAAATCATATACAACAACATCACCAATTATCATGCCACGTATCGCTAACATCAGTAAAATTTACAATTTATTAGTTGTTATACATTTACATAACTTGACATATTTACTTCTTTACTTTCTTGCTCATACCCATTTAATTAACTTATTTTCTTATCAAACAACAACTAAATCACGTTCAGCATACTCATAAAAATTATAACAATTATATTTGATCATTCTACGTCATTCATAATATTTTTATAAATATTTCTAAGCCTCCCAAAGCCATCGTATATTCGAATCCTAATTAATTATGACCCGAACACCCCCTTACCTCGATTCCAAGCTTCCACAATCTGCTCGAGGTGTCAGTTGCATCCTACAAGTACTTGATTCGCTGCTCCTCTTTCAAATTCGACGCCTACTTCGCCGCTCGTTCGACCAACGCTCGTTCCGGCACTGACGGTTACCGAAACAGCAAACCAATTAGTACGTTACCTTCCTCACCCTTCCAAATTCACCATTTAAGCTTCTAAACTCATTAGAATTCAGAATCAACACTCCTACCACCACATGCATTCGTGATTTAAAGAGAGGGAAAAAGGAGGAGAAGGAAAGAATTGAAATTGGAAGTTCCATTGGCATTACCTTAGCCCTTTATGCTCAAAACCACCAAAAACCAATGATTTTACCAAGCCCGCAGTGAAAATCGCCAAAGAGAAGAAAGGGAAATGAAGTGATGTTCTGCCATTCTGTTTTTGCATGCATTCATTTAAAACTGATCGTGATGTTGACGCTACGAGTCCCACTGGCGCTATGCGTCCCAGCCATGCTACGCGTCAGGGTCCTGATTCCATTTTCCTTAAATAATTCCATTTTAAACTCTTATTTCTCCTTTTTATTATTATTCTAGACCACTTTATCTTTTATTTATCATTTAATATGAAAAATACCAGGGATGTTACACTTTATACTTTTATTATTATCATCCATAAAATTTTGAGAAAGTTGGTAAATAGGATCCTTTGAATTCCTGACAATTTTATTCTAGGAGAAACATTAACCAAAAAGGTAGTTGATCATGATGATATAACACAAATCTTGGTTATGGATGAAACTTTGATACATAGCAATCATGTTATTGTTGTTATTATTATTATTTTATTTTATTATTGGAGAATGTCTTGTACAAGTGTTGGTATACTTGATTTACTTCCTTGTTATTGTTATTTATTGGTGTTCTTTTGTAAATGAGAGGTAAGTATGATTAAGGTCAACAAGTCATTAATGTATTTTTTAAGATGATAAACTGACAAATATTAATGTATTTTAATTAGGTGGGGATATACCCTAAGGCCTACCAAAATTTTCTGTTCCTAAAGCTTTTGAGTATGCAAAGTCCTTAATTTCAACTACTTTTCTCATAACTGGTGTGGCTATATAATGAGGGCATAGTCTGTAAATATTTTTAATTGTACTCAAAATAGTCTAGGTTTATTTTTGGGTCATTTTTGAGCCTTTGTATATGTTTTGGGCCTTGTATTTGACCATTTTATGTAGATTAGTTGCTTTTGGGCCTAAGGAAGAGTGGCAAACCCAAGTTGCCTAGCTTGGCCACCACTCCACCTTGCCTATATAAGACTTGCTTCTCCTTTGTATTTGAAACCTTTGAATTTGAGATGAACACACTTTGAGTGTTTTATGAGTAGTTGAAATATTCTCCTCTCTTTTAGGCTAAATAGAGTTCTAACCTTCTTCAAGCTCTTATCACTAGGTAACCATCTCTAGAGTGGCAAGCTAGAGACTTATCCAAGTTCCTTGGTGATATCTCCTTCATTATTTTCCATCCATTCCATAACCCTTTCAACCTTCCTTCCTTAATTCCCTTCCATTTCCTTATAAATAGGCTTTAGCAATTACATTTCCATTAGAGTAGCATATTCCATTTTGCATCTCCTATGGTCTCTTTGCTCAAGAATTGAAGAGAAGAAAGAAGGCTAGATCCTAATTCCTTTCAAGTTGAAGAAAGGCCTTCGTCAAGTGGTATTAAGAGTCAAGGTGCCATCTCTCTATGCTTTTCTCTTCCTTTTTCACATTTTGTTCTTGAGTTTAGTGGCTGAAATTTATTCAGATTTCATGTCTTGTTCAATAGTTTCTAGAGTCTTTTGTTGAAAAAGTTTAAGAAAATCCTAAAAAGATTCATGATTTTATGTTTTCTTTTGCTCTCTTTGATAGAGTTCATGCATATTGTTGAGTTTTTAATTTTTTCCAATTCTGAAATTTCTTGTATGTTCTTAGTTTGTATGTTCTTGCACCATTAAATTCAGCCTTAGTTTGATAAAAATCAAAAATCACATCTTACAATTCTTAGAGCCAAGCTGGGATGTTAAAATGGTGCATCTTGGAACCTTTCATTGTATCTAGAGTTTTGATTGTAATTCTGTGATTAGTTTGTGCTGTCTTGTGCCATTTTTGCATCAATTAATTGGCATAACAAGGTTCCAAGTCTATAGTTTGATTACCTTCCCTTAAGGTGATCATAGGTCAAGCTCAATATTAGAATTGTGTAGTTTCATTCTTTAGTTTTAATTCTAGGAAAATTTTAATTCTGTCCAGCACACTTAGGAATTTTACAACTCTGTAATTAGCATATTGATTTTGCATGTAAATGGTCCAGAATTCAATTTTGTTGCATTCCGTTCTTGTTGCAATTTGTCTAAGCAATTTACGTACTGCAGTACCTGTTCAATAAAACTTGATTGGTCAAATTCTTGCGCGAGCTGAATTAGTACAATTGACGTAGCTGTGCCCAATTCGCATTGGCTATCCTGTTTCGGTCTGATGTTCAATTCATGTAATTGTCCACGCTGAAGATTGAAATTCCAGTCATTCTATTTGGTTTTTGTCTTAATTCGAAAATGTTGATTTCAGCCGTGACAATTAAAACTGCAATACGTGTTCATTTCGAAATCTGGGTCAATAACTGAATTGGAAATATATTTTATCATTCTGTTTTCAGTATTAGCTTTGCGAAATACTGTACATATTGAGCTTGCAAATTTTGTGGTCAATCAGTTTTGTTTGCATTGGCAATAGTTGTGCAAAAATTTCTGGTCCATTCAAGTCGGTTATGACATAACAGTGCACCAATTTTGGTCTTTTAAATTTGGGTCATTCACTGTTGCAGTAATTGTATTGATCATTCGATTTGTTTTGTCTTGTTCTAAATTGTTGTACATTTTGTATTGATCTCTAGCATTTTGAGTACATTTTGTCTTGTTCCAAATTCCATTTGACGCAATAGTACAATTGAAGTTTATAGTCATTCAGTTTTCTTTTGGCTTGTTCCAATTACTTTTAACGTGCAATATTATTAGTGGTCATTCTTTCCGTCTTGACATTAAGCAATTGGTCAGTAACAGTGCACAAATAATTTCCTGGTCATTCGAATGTGGCTAAATCAAAATCAAAATGGTCTATTACTGTGCACTGAATTGTGGAATTTCCATTCGGTCGTGATATCACCAAGTTCTGTGCATGCTCATTTTGACGTGTAATGCAAAGTTGGTTCACGTAATTGTACATTTGACATTGTTGTGGTCAATAGCCTCGCGCTGAATTTAGAAATCGTTGACCATTTTGTTTTGCTAAAGTACCGGGTACCTGAATTTCAAAAGCAAGTGAAAAAAAAGAGCAGTTAGCATTTGTGACCAAAAGACTTTGTTTCCTAAAAATCAAAATTTTGTACTAAAGTTGTTGCTTATACAAAGTTTGCATTCTAGAAGTTCTAGGTATTAATTCTTTTTAGGCTTGTCTTTTTGTTGTTGCATTTTAGTTTTGTTGATTGTCTAGTTGTGTAATTTTTTTTCTTCCATTGTATGTTTTAGATTTAATTCATAGTATAGAGTACCACATTTATTCATTTGAACTTTTATTAATTTTTAGATTGGTCTCTTGTCAAGTCTTAAAATCTTCTTGAGTAACCATTTCTCTCAAATTTAAATTTTTTTTGCTTGTTTTCTTATATTCCAGTTTTGTCCTTGAGTTTCCATTCCTTTGAATTTCTGTTGGATTTCTCTTCCTCCATCTCAAAGGGTAGCATTTTTTAGAAAATAGTAGATGAGAGTGCAAATTAAAGGAGGTGTAAACAATTGAAGGTCTAAAGGAGAAGTTAAGTGAAACACATTTTGTGAGATGAGTGGTTGGATTTAATTTTTTCTAACAATTGCTTTAAGTTTGTTATTGTGTAGCCAAATTGGTGGAGAGGTACTTAAAGATTTAATTGAAGACTTGTAGGAGTGCAAAAGCTTTGTAACCCTAAAAAGTTTCAATTAAATTTTTCAATTCTTTTTGTTTCACCTTTAGTCCTTGTATTTTGGACTTTTACATTTCAAGGAAAAGGACTTGGACATTGGTTAATTTTTGTTTCCAGTTTCTTTAGGATGAATTCGGTTAGATAACATTGCATGCATCATTTTAGTTACATGTTTTTACCTAATGTTTAGGGTTTGTTAGTTGTTTTAACAAAATTAGTTAATTGGTTAGGTTGTTTTAACTTCTTAACTAAAATTGGTTAACTTTGTTAATTTGGTTAGGGTTATATTTGTAACACCCTAAAATTTTAAAATAAAGGATTAATTAAGGAGATAAATATTAAATCATTATATTTGGGTTATATAATGTCCCAAAATATTGGGAATAAATAAATTAAGATTTTTGAGAACTGCTTATAATTTATTGGAACCTGATAAGCTGAAAATAAGCCCGGTTGAAATATGGGTGTCGGACCAAGTATCTCCAATTGGGATGATATTGGTCAGAGTTGTTAAGAATATTATTGAGAATCCAAATATGCATTTGGAATAATTTTTGGATAAAGTATTGAGCCCGAAAAAAGATCTTGTTTGTCATAAAATGATAAATCTTTAAAGAGGGATTAAAAATAAAGCCAAATAGCCCATTTTCCCCTTCTTATTCCTGTCAGCTTCTTGGTTACTCTTCACAAACACCTTGCCTCTTTTTCTTCTCTATTCTTCTCCTTCATTTCCTCTTTTACTTCTCTTCAAAAACCCTAAGCAAAAGGTGGTGCCTCTCTTCTCCTCTCCCATTTCCGTTCTTGGAGGAGCTTGGAGCTTGAAGTCTCACCCTCCTTTCTCCTCATTTTCGTGTGGCTCCATTTCCCTTTGCAAAACCCACTCTCTTCTTCTCTTAAGGTAAACTCTTGCTATTTCTCAAGAGTATGAACTATAGGTTTTTGGGTTTTAATGTTGGAAAAGTGATTTAATGAATGTTGTTGGGTTTTAGAGAAACCCTAACCCTATAATTTAGGGGAAATGCAAAATATGAGTAGAGAAGCATTTATTGTGTTAGATAATTATTATTGGTGATGTGAAATGGTGTTATTAATGGTGAATGGCCATTAATTAAGCTTAATGGTTATTGGGAACCATCAATATGGGAACTCATTAATGGGTTTGACATTAAAAGTGCATAATAATAAATGTAGGTGCCTAAACTGTGGTGATTGAATAAAAAATAACTGTGTGATATATTGTGATGTAGGAAATAACCCCATTGACGAGGCGGAACCATCGAACCGCGTTGATTACTACTTCTTTAGAGGTAGGAGAAGGTAACTATTCTAAACGCATGATTTCATCCATTGATGATGTGAAAATACATATATGTCATTGTGTTTAATGATTGCTTGGGTGGACGATGTAATGATTTCATGATTTGAATGCATTTAGAATGATTGATGTTATGTGACATATGTTTGAGATGATGAATATGATATTAAGCTGGTCAGAGCCGGAGTCAATGATCCGGTGTGGGACCAGCCTCAAGAGTCAACAGATGACTAAGGTTTTATGTCGGTGCTGTATGTAGTCGGTATGATTATCTGGTATCCCAGTGAAAGAAGATCAGTCTAATGTTTTACCGTTGAGTCGGTATCATGCACAGGACGGATGAAGTGATATCCGTACTTTGGTATAGGCATCGAGACCAGATATGATATTATGTTGAATATGTTGATGAGATATGTCATGATGATTTGAGACCATATTTTGAATTGAAATCAATGATGTGAAAAATCCTAATTATGTATGTGTGAATTAATAAATGTGATTGCCACTAACTGCCGATGTGTGTGAGTTGCAATGAGAATTTGTAAAGATTGAGAATACTGAAATCCACTAAGTAGTAGTAGTAAATGGACGATTGATTGAGTGGCATTTAAGATGCATAGTGTGAGAATGCATTGATTGGCATTTGCATCCATGGCATATCATTCGCGGCTTATATGAAATGTTAGGGGTTCCAATAGGCAGGCCCAGTAGGAGGGCGGCCCAGTGCAAAGGCATACTGTTATTGTTCCCTAGTGATTCAGGGAATCACGAAGCTGCCCTTAGTTTGATGACGAGGCACCCTATGTGGCAGTGTAACACCCCTGATTTCCTGTACTCGAATCTCGATGTGATCGTCATAAATAATATAAATGCGAGTAAATTTTTCGCGTTCCAAACTAAGTTCAGCATCACACCGAAACTCGAATCATAGAAAAACCAAAGTGTACAATTTTAATACATTAAACCTGGATCTATAACTAGTTCGCCCATAAAGGTATACAAAAATAATAGAGTATACAGCGGAAGAATGTGTATACTGGGCACACACCTAGTCCCATATATGACGATATGAGAAAAGGCTAGGCTAACAGGCAATGGCATAATTATAAGCCTATTAAACAACCACCTCTTACACAATTACATATATTTATTCATCATCCATCTATTCAAGGGATTATCTTGTACATACTTAAAATCTCTAAATCATCTATATCATCATACACAATTTATTCATTACACATGAATTCATAAATGATGCCGGCCAAGGCAATTCCTCTACCACTATTTACCTTCACCCAAGTTTGATCTTTAAATCCAAATTTGTCCCATGGTAACCTGCATCACAATACTAAAAAGGAGACCACATGGGAGAGTGAGTTATACATTTAAAATGATGAATAATATATATATTGTGATCATGTGTATATGCAAACAACATCATGTGTGCTTTACTATCAAAACATTAAATTATCATTCAGTCATTATCTCGCATACCAGCCTCATGAATCGTAATTCATATCATAAATAAGCACAACATATACATAATCACTAACACGGTCACTTTGCCACTTATCAACAAGGGCATTCATAATCATTATTCTTATCAATTCATTATATCTTTAATCAATACCTCCTCGTAAGGGGTTTCTCAACACTCGTGGTCATCCCATTTTAAATATATAATGGATCTGATTCCATATCAACGGGTGATCACAACCACCATACCATTCATTTCTCAATAATTCTAATAACAATATCATCACTCAGGGATTCACCCTTCGTGGCACCCCGCAAGGTGATTCATTTCAATAAATATCACAACATCCTCACCACTCAGGGTTACACCCTTCGTGGCACCCCGCAAGGTGTTCCATTTCACAATAATTTACTAACAATAGGACCTCGTCCTCTTCACTCTGGGATATACCCTTTGTGGCACCCCGCAAGGTAATATACTTCACAATAATTATCATAATACCATCATCACTCAGGGATACACCCATGGTGGCACCCCGCAAGGTGATATGTTCATTTCAATAATAATTCATGCAACAGCATCTTCACTCAGGGATACACCCTTCGTGGCACCCCGCAAGGTGATTTTCTTCACAATAATTATCACAATACCATTATCACTCAGGGATAAACCCCTGGTGGCACCCCGCAAGGTGATTTATTCAACACAATATGATCAACATCATCTTCACTCCGGGGTTTACCCGTCGTGGCACCCCGCAAGGTGATATATTCCATATTATTCAACAACAATAGGACAACGTCCTCTTCACTCAGGGATTTACCCTTCGTGGCACCCCGCAAGGTGATATACAACAACAATAATGCATATGCTCAACAACAACCTCGCAAAGATATCTCACCCTCTCACTTAGGGATATATTTCAATTTTGACATTTTCAATAATCATGTGATTAATTACAAGCCCCTCAAGGCATATCATTCATATAATTGGCATCTTCAATGGCCACAACATTATTTCATATCAATCCATAAATGGAGATTGAAAGGCATAGCAACAAACATAATATTAATCCACACATGTGACAACAAGGTATTACAAATTACATATATATATAACAATCATAATTGCCTCACACACATGCAAGTCAATTACTTGCACCCATCACAAGAGTATCATAATAATTCTCAATAATTATCAAATTACCATTTCAATTAATTCAATACTTATATATGGCAAGGCATGCATGAGTATCACAACATACAATAATCATCAATTATATAACTCATGCAATTTGAATGTTAACTCCTCTCCTACCTTAAGGGAAGAGCCAAACCATTCCAATGCTCCAAGAGCTCCTTTGCACCCTTCGGAATACGATCTACATATTATACATATACACTCATACAATTAATAAGCCATTACAAGGCATTCCTCATAGTTTTGGACATTTTCTAGCTTATCATCAAGTCTTAGACTTGTTAAATACCAAGTTATATAATTGTATTAGGCTTCGGGAATTCCTTTCCCAAAGTCAAGATCCTTTAGATCATAAATGCCAACTAACCAAACAACTGCTACCAATACTCATTAATCACCATCAATAGCCATCTTCCATCATTAATATCCTTCCCCAATGTCATTAAACATACATTTTACTCTCCTTTCACACTTCCCCCAATTTATTAAAGTTAGGGTTTCACCAAAACCCATCAACATCATAATTGCTCATTTATTTTCCACCCATCCAAATATTAATTCATGCATCTCCATAATAACCCACTATTAAAGTCATAATAACAACACCTCACCTAGGGTTTCCTCACTTTAAAGCTCTCCCAACAACCTATATGCCATAAACACTCCCACAAATACATAGGACCCAACATCTAGGGCATAAAACTCATAAAGAATGGTGGAGAACTTACCTCACCCAAGAGCCAACATTGGGCTTCCCATAAAGGGAGAAATCCTCACGGAAATAGAGTGGGAGAAAGGGAGGAGTTCCAGCATAAGCTTCTCCTTCAAGCATCCATAAAATGAAAATGGTGAAGGAGGAGAAGACACTCCACACGGCTTGGGTTTTTGGAGAGAGGAAAAGAGGATATGGAGAATAGCATGAAGAAGATGAAGAAGAATAATGAAGAAAGGAGGGGAAGAAGTGACGTGAAAGGTAGAAAGAAAGTGAGAGTTTTTGTTTTAATAATTGTTTCCCCTTAAAATATCTCACTATTACCTCATAATTAAAATGGCAGTCCAATAATCCATCATGCCATGTTATATTTACTTTAATATCCTTTTATATCCTTAGAACCAAGTAAAAGAAGGGTCCACATAGTTAAACCGAGAGAAAAGGGAAGACACACGCAAACAGGGTGTCACTCGCTCAAGCGAAACCCACATTCGCTTGAGCGAGACAACTCCATCTCGCATAAACCTCTCCATTCGCACAGGCGAAATAACCCCAGTACCTGTTTCCACACTCACTCGCCTGAGCGAGGTATTAATTCGCTTAAGCGAATCCAACCAGAAATCATATTTCCCAACACTCAGGTTTCTGTTGGCAGGATTCCTTAAAACCGACCCAATATTAATTCGATTTTCACTCGGCAAACTTCAACTAAATCCGAGTCATCTCACACTCGGCTTCCCACTTGACATAACAATCTAAACCGATCCACTTTCTATTCAACCAAGACATTTTGGGCCGACTTATACTCATATAGTCTCTCAGTCGGCAATTTCAATCCAATTCGAGTCATCTCAATCAACCCTTCACTCGGTAATTTCTCTAAAACTGACCCATCACTTTATTGGGTCTTCCACTCGGTAAATGAGGGGAATCCCACTCGGAATCCCAAATCCTTCCTCACTCAGAATATTTGCTTGTCAACACCACTCTGTGTATCACAACTATAAGTCACTCGGAATGTATTCCACATTCACCACTCGGTATATTTTCACATTTCTCACTCGGAGAATACGCAGACCTTCCTTCACTCAGAAGGGGTCTCCACAATCATACTCCACTCGGAATATTCCAGCCAGATTCACTCGGCATATGATATTTTACTCACTCGGGGAATTCATTAAGTCTCACCCGGACTTGTTCAGATCCTAACCACTCGGAGTATATAGTCTTATTCACTCGGATTATATATATATTTCCTATACTTAGGATACAGTCCAATCTAAACCATTACAACAACTCTCCCTTGGAAGAGGATCACTCGGAATTCCACTCGGGAATATCTAAACCCATCCCACTCGGGGTTTACTCATGCTTTTCCACCTGGGAAAAGGCCACAAAAGGATCACTCGGGAAATTCTCCCATCTAATCCTACACCGAATGGGTTCATCAATGGCAATTCTCTAAAAATCCATTTAAGTATTCTCCACTCGGAAAAGAAGGACAAACATCATAGCCTCACTCGGAATTGGATGCAAGCCTCCTATATTTCTCTCGGAATTCATCAACTTAGAATTATTCACCCAACATCATTCATATCCCAGTCGGTAAGAAGCATCAAATCAACATAAATCCTTATGTATATATGTATATTCTCATAAATACAAACCTGTCCACAAATCCAATCTATCGACCCACATATATAATCATACACTCGGAATGCTTATTGCTTTCACACTCACTCAAGATTCTACTCGGATAAACAATTCAAAGGCTGACTTCCTTTATTTTTCCCACGAGTGAAGTCATTCCAAAATACTTCTGGACAACACACCCCACTCGGTGCCATTTCCACTCGGAATTACACTCACAGAGAGACTTCCCTCGGAATGAGTTACCTTGAACTCGGATACTTCCACTCGGAACACAACTGCTCAGAATTTCACACAGAAAGCCTCTCACTCAGAATTTTATCTACTCCCTCACTCGGAGGGTTCTGCCTTGACAAGGCCACTCGGAATTTCACTCAGAAATTGACAACATCACAGAATTATTTTCTAAGGTTCTTACTCAAGGGAAATCTCGTTCAAAATCCCACACACTCACCATATACTTACCACACTCGGTCTAGTACAACTGTACCAGTCACACCTGAGTGAGCATCACCCAGCATTCATACTTCCACTTTCGCTCAAGCTACTCACATTCGCTTGGGCGAAGAAAGATCCAGTGACCAATTCCTCACTGGCTCGCTCAAGCTGATCCCTCACTCGCTTGGGCGAATGCCATTTCTCAGACCCTTCGCTTGGGCGAGACTCCATTCGCTTGAGCGAATTTCCTCCAGAGAGCAAACACTGATACTGTGAATCCCTTCCAGAGAGTAACACTGATACATAGGCAATTTCGCTTGAGCGAAATTAACCTTCGCCTGAGCGAAAATTGTCCAGAAACCATAAGGCCAACACAGGGAATCCTCGCCTGGGCGAGATCCCTTCTCGCTTGGGCGAGACTATCAACACAGAGGCAGGAAACGCAGATTTCACACAGTCCAACTTATAAAACTTCATCATAAGCCAATTTAATCATATCCATGCTATCATATACATCATATAAGACATATATAACTTGTTCCTAAGCATTCTCACTCAGAATTCCTCATTATAAATCAAATTGGATTTATTCCACATATTCTCACCCATCTTCCTCAATAAGCATCAACTATTTGCCATTCATATTAATTATTCATTTTTATAAAATTTAGGGTGTTACAGGAAGGACCTGTGGGAGGGCGGCTTTATGATGAGCAGTTTACCTCGGTGTCCGATGGGGCACGGGTCCCTTGATGTGTGTTCGGGGGAGGCCCGTAGCACTCTGGCAAGTAAGGCCATAATGTTGATCCGCAAGTCATGGGGTGACTAATGCTACAGATGGGCGAGAGCGGTTTGGTACTAGTAAAAATATGATGTCGTGATCATACATGAATTGAGATATATGTGTACACATTTTACTACTACATTAGGGGCATAGTAGGACACCTATGCTTGTCCCACATTTATTATGTTGTTGTGTCCCACAGTCGGATCCGCATTTGATGATAATTCCTTTGTGCATATACATTAGCTTTAAGAGCATTTGCATATAGCCGGAGATATACCTAGTTGGAAGCCCGAGGTAGTGATGGATGATTGAGAAATAAAGAGGAGAGAAATGTGATACTAACACTATGTGTATGATGATGATATTGCTGCTGATAATGAAATGAATATATGTGTTATGGATGTATTCCTTTGAATATGTAATATGTTGCAATGAAATGATATGTTATGTGAATAAAAGTGTGATGTTGTTAAGAAATGTATCATACATAAGTATGTATAAATACCATCATAATGTAGGACTTTGATACATTTGGATTATGTTACTCACCTCCTAGTTTCCATTTTTAAGTTTGATGTAGGTATGATGTAAAATCCCACTCGTTTGGAGGTCGAGGATTGATGAAGGTAAATACGGAAGGAATGTGGGTGAGCCTTGGCCGGCATATATGTATTCATTTTGTATAGCATATGGTGTGTATATGCTTAATTTGAAATTATTTTAATGATAGTTGATTTTGGAGGTCATGTAGGAAAATTAGACCGTATGTATATGGCTAATTTTCATTAATGACCTTGATACTGCATGAATGATATTATTATTATTAAATTTTATTTCTATCATTTAAAAAATCGATGAGGTATCTTTCATCCTCTTTTTGGTATATATATTTTTTAATGACTCTTAAATTTAATTACGTCTTCTGCTTTTCCCTTGGGACGGCCTCGAGTATGGTCGTCCAAGGAGCACTGTGACAACCTGATTTTAGGGGGAAAATTTTTGCGAATTAATTAAAGAATAACCTGGATCCACAATAAAAACACTCCCTTATATGAAGATAAGAGAACTGGCCCTATGGCCAAGAAGAAAAGACAGGGAAGGCAAAGGAATTAAAACCATTCACACGGAAGCACCGATAGCGCCTGAGCGAACCACAATACAGCGTGCACTCGCTCAAGCGAGATCCGACTCTGCTTGAGCGAGGCCGACCAACTCGCTTGGGCAAAACCCCCATTCGCTTAAGCGAAACCGAATACGAAAGCCTTCCCAAACAACATACTCGCTGGAGCGAGGAATCACGCGCTGAAGCGAGAAGCCACTCGGCATTCAATCACTCGGGAAACTGAGACATTTATTCACTCGGTAAACGATCAGGTCCAGTCGGAATTCATGCCTAAGTCCTCTCGGAATTTAATATCTTAGTCCACTCAGCATCATGGGATTCCGCGACTCGGGAACTACCCTAACAGTCACCTCACTCGGCAACCCATAACTTAGTCTCTCAATTTTATTCACAGAGTCAACATAAAGATCCACTCAGGAATTGAGGGTATTCCCACTCGGATTCCATAAGCCCTCACACTCGGATATTATCCAATCAAACCACTCGGTATAATTCAACCTCAAGTCACTCGGTAAACATCAACCATTTAGCACTCGGCGTAACAGAACTCCCTTACTCAGAGAGTACATAGGCTTCCTGTCTGCCATAAATCACTCGGTTAACACTTATATTTCTCTTCACTCGGGGAAAATCACAACATCAAGTCACACTCGGACTCATTCCATAACTTAGCCACTCAAATTGCATATTACCCTATTCACTCGAAATAGGTCCCCATATTCACTCGGAATACATTCATAATTCATACACTTAGAATATAATCAATCTGAGTCATTACAACAACACTCCTCTTGGAAGAGGATCACTCGGATTTCCACTCAGATTACTCAAATCATTCCCCACTCGGGGGTCACCATATATTCTTCACTCGGAATCCTCAAGAGCCATTATCACACAGTAAGAGGCTCACACCTGAGTTACACTCGGATATGGAGTCCCATACATAAGACTCACTCGGAAAAGCAACTAAGCCACTTATATTCCACTCAGGATTCATCGACTTAGTGATATTCATACATCATCATTTCCTAGTCGGTAGGAAGCATCAAATCAACATAAATCATTCATACTTATATATTCTCTAATTCCAAGTCCGACTACCACTACAGCAATACACTTCCACCGATTCATAACCATGTTATCAACATAACAGATATGTATATATATACGCATACATTCGGATACTTATTAACTTTATACTTCTCATTCACCAACACATTCAGTCGGTATGCATATAATACCATCACTCGAAGTATATATATATTAACATGCACTCGGATCCCAATACATATATTTCATATTCATGATTATGTTCATCCACTCGGATTCTATACATATATATTTGTATACGTTATACAACATTAATATTATGAGCCGGCCAAGGCTTTAGTACATCAAATGTACTCGGAATATAACATTATATACACAGCCATTATCATCAACACCCAATACTCGGGTTTAAGACCACCACATCATCCAAACCGACCTGCATACACTGAAGAATGGTGTAGGGGTGAGCATTACATATTAAATAACAGATATTGGCTCGGATTAATCATAGAATCCACAACATGCCATAACACACAACATCAATCAGCATATAAACACTGCCATTCAACATGAACAATCACAAGCATCTTCCGATCGGGATTTCACCCATTTCACTCGGCTATAAAGCTCAATTTACTCAGTACAAGTATACTGACTCACTCAGATTTCACTCAACCCCGAGACTATATCAACAATATTCATACTCCGAGCCATGCTCAAGGAGTCTGTCCGAGCCCAGCTCCAGGACTTAGCCATATTCACCAAATGTTGTCATCTGATTGTCGATCGGTATAGGAGTCCAACGCATTCCAGTGGCGAATTGGATGCATACAGTTTCATTCATTCGGCGTTCAACGCCAATGCACTCGGCATTTCATCAAGCATCTTATTTCACGCTTAGTGCCCCAGGCACTGCCCGAGTCCAACCTGGGTCTTTCATCATATTCAACATTAGGACCCCGTCCTCTTCACTCGGGATTACACCCTTGTGGCACCCCGTAAGGTGTTCATATTCAATAACTCAATAACACGTATGCATATAAATTCAACTCATATTCATTCGATTGCCCACTCGGAAATCTGCGTTCAACATCATGTGCACTCGGCAATTCAACAACAATCAGATGACTCGGCTTATACCACATCCACTCGGCAATCCTATGCCATCCACTCAGCAATCACTATGCCGTTCACTCAGATTATCATCTATTCACAAGCCTCATAGGCTGTTTCATGGGATACACTCGGACTTAGCATTTCCTAAGCCTCACACACCATGGTATAGGAAATTCCACTCGGGAATCAACTCTAATAGTCATCCCATGCCAATATTTCTCTCGATATTAGTCATAACAGCCCCCAATCTTCCATTCATCATAAACATATGCATCAATACGCATTACATTCATCTAAATGTATAATTTCACACAGGAATTAGTAGAGGGCCACACCATGCACTCAATATCAATATAACATGCATCTCAAGCATCATAACAAATTCATTATCATAAACATCAACATATACTGCATGGACGGACATCAATCACATCAATACAAACATAAACATCATACATATCTGGGCCACTAATCACTCAGAAATCAACAAAAAACAACACACATCAAATGTCACGCATCACAGTGAGGGAGTTTCACCCGGAAACCCGTCCAGAAATCCATGCATTTGAGATGCAAAGCCCCCTTACCTGGATGAAGCTTTCAGGAGTCACATGGGTCACTCGGCGCAGCCATAGCAGCTTTTGCTCGGCATTCCAACGTAGGGAGAACCACACAGCTTTCCAGCCAACAGCATCAGTCCTCAGCCTTTCGCTCAAGCCACACATGCACTCGCTTGAGCGAAACGGGTCCAGAGACCATTTCTTCACTAGCTCGCTCAAGCGTAACCATTCTCGCTTGAGCGAGATACGTCCAGAAGCTCATCAACACTCCATGCTCCACTCTGCTCTGCCTCCCAGTCAATGGAGAAGCTTCCAAGCTCCACCCAACCATGACTTCTTCCTCGCAACGTCACAGCCTCAATACTGTGGACCATCTTCCACAAACCAAGGCACTCCACGCTGCTGGTACAGGCTCCCAACCGAGCCACAAACAGCCTTATCAACAAGAGGAAGAAGAGGAGGAGCCAACCTCCAGCACACAACACCATGCTGCCCTATTTGGTTAACATAGCCACGTTGTTCCCTTACACAGCCGTAGGAAGGATTCTCAACCTTCAAGGCACCCAGTACCACACTGGACTCCACCACCATGCAGCTCCACTCGGTTCTACACCATACGTGAGTGGAAGAAGAAGAAGATGAAGGAGAAGATGAAGATGAAGCAGCAGGGAAGGAGGAAGCAAGAGCTCCATAGAGTTTTAGAGAGAAAGAGAAGCATTTCTCTCACCAGAACATGCACCAATGAGGAAAATGAAGAGAGTGAGGAGAAAAACCAAAGCTGAAGCCTTATCAACACACCTCCATCATCTCACTTTCCCACTCAGCCCCATCATCACGCTGCTCTGCCAAAGCTCCTCAAATAACCATCACTTCTTCATTTAATGCAAGTCCTTTAACATTTAATGCTAATTCTCTCAGCACTCATTACACATATCCAACATGGACAAGAGAGAGAGAGAACCGAACCCATTAACCACCAAAGGCATATATTATTAATATTATTATAACACAATAAATTGCCTAATTGGTAATTAATCCTTAATTAACCATTAATCCCATCAATCCATAACCTTAATCTGAATTTATAATTATTTAAAAATCTGGGATGTTACAAGCACTCTGATACCTTTTCATATCTTCATATATGAGATAGGTTATTAAATGAACCAGGGTGATTACTTGGCATTATATACATATATATATTGAATTTCTTCTGTTTATAATTAATTTAAATCGTGAAAAATTTACCCCTATTTTTGGGCCGGGGTATTACAACCTGGTATCAGAGCGTTAATTGCTCATTGATGAATTATATGAGTTAAATGTTGTTAAAGAGTGATTTTCACTTAATGTTAACATGTTATAGTTATAGTTAAGCATTATTGAAGCTTGAATTGCTCACTGCTCTCTATATTATGGTTAATATTAAGCCCGGCCAGACATTTCCTTTCTCATATTTACCTTCCAATTTGTGAATATATTATGATGATATTTGTATTAATGATAGTTGATGAGGATTAGTATATATTGAGGAAAGAAACACAAGGTTTCTAATTATGTTTGTGTTGTGTGTCTAGAGTGATTGATGGTGAATAGGCATAATATTGACGCAGCCGCTATGTCTGAAGCTTTCAATCAGTTTGCCGATATCCTAGAACGGCAACAACAACCCGCTGGTAAGCCAAATCATGGTCTTGATCGATTCCTCAAGCGGAAGCCTTCTGAATTTCATGAAGGCTATAAACTGGAGGACGCTTATGTTTGGATCCGTGACTTAGAATGGATATTTGCTAGCATGGAATGTACGGAATCTCAAAAAGTTGAGTACGCGGTGTTTATGGTCCGAGATGAAGCTGAATCTTGGTGGATTCTCACTCGTGGGCGTATGGTTGCTGCTCACACTCCTCTAGATTGGGAGAACTTTACGGTGGAGTTCCTTAGGAAATACTTTCCTGAGAGCTACAAAAATAAGAAAGAGCTTG
This sequence comes from Clitoria ternatea, assembly GCA_037962975.1. Lineage (NCBI taxonomy): Eukaryota > Viridiplantae > Streptophyta > Magnoliopsida > Fabales > Fabaceae > Clitoria > Clitoria ternatea. Next base: position 171,205,011 of record CM075671.1, read on the forward strand.
AATTCATGGAGCTCAAACAATGAAGCATGTCGGTGGAGGAATATGCCTCAAAATTCAAAGAGCTGTGTGTGTTTTACCCTCATTTCCAATAGAAAGGTACAGAAGCTTCAAAATGTGTTAAGTTTGAGAACGGTTTACGCCAAGAGATCAAGAAGGTGATTTGTCACCAAGAGATTAGGAGTTACCCTACTCTTGTGAACCAGTGTAGAATTTTTGAGGAGAATGATGTGGCTCATAAGAATTATTCGGGACATGATCATAGATTGAAGGGCCAATCCTCTAGCTTTAAAAAGAGGAATGATTTCAAGAAAAATAGACAATTTATGCATGGTTCCTCTTCTCTAAGAGGTGGACAAGGTGGTGGAAGACATGGTGCAAATGGTGGCCGAGGGTGGCCAAGGACTCAGATGTTTCCGGTGTGGTGGAAACCATTTAGCTCGTGAATGTGGAAATGAAAATGTTGTGCTGTGCTATCGATGCAACCAACCGAGACACATTCATCCTGATTATCCTTTAAATGCTATGGATGTGGTGGCTCACAATGATGGAAACTGTGGCGGCAATGGTGCTTTTAGAGGCCGTGGTCGTGGAACCGGTAATGGTGGCCGCAATGGTGGTCGAAATGGAAATGGCAACAGAAATGGTGGCAACGGTCGTGGAAATGGGAACGGCCGAGGTAATGGTAATGATGCTCGGAATATTCACAATTATGGTGCTAACCTACCAACTGCTGGAAGAGTATTCGCTATGACCGGTGAAGAAGCAGCTCAAGCCGATAACCTAGTTGAAAGTAAGTGTGAAATACTCAGGAATTCCATGCATGTTATTTATGATTCGGGTGAGACCCATTCTTTTATATCTGAGGATTGTGTATGGTGATTGAGATTACTAGTATGCCTAATAAAAAATGCTCTTATGGTTACTACCCCAACCGGTGCTTATCTCAGATCGGTTAGCCAATATGATAACGTTGATATGCTCCTAGAAGGGAGAAAGTTTGTTACTTTTTTCATTTTCCTGCCTATGAAGGGCTTGGAGATCATTCTTGGTATGGATTGGCTCTCCACCAATCAAGTCTTGGTTGATTGTCAACAACGGACTGCCATTTTCCCTTCTTCAGATGTGGGAAAATTTGATGTGCAAGGTATAGCTCAACTTTGCATACTATTATCTCTTGCCGATGGGACAAATGGTCCCGATCCCTTAAATATTCCCACTGTGTCTGAATTTTCAGATGTATTTCCTGATGAGGTACCTGGTTTACCTCCTCCACAAGAAGTGGAGTTTTCTATTGATCTTGTTCTAGGAGCGGAACCTGTTTCTCGAGCACCGTATTAGATGCCTCCTATAAAATTAACCGAGTTGAAGAGACAAGTTGAAGAATTATTAGAATGAGAGTTTATTCGCCCAAGTGTGTCTCCTTGGGGTGCATATGTTTTATTGGTGAGGAAGAAAGATGGAAGTATGAGATTATGTATGAATTATCGACAGCTTAATAAGTTGACTATCAAGAACTGATATCCCCTACATTGCATTGACGATCTTTTGGATCAATTGAAGGATACCGTTGTATTCTCAAAAATTGATTTGTGTTTTGGATATCACCAAATTTGGGTGAAGACCGAAGACATTCCTAAAACTGCCTTTCGAATGCGATATGGCCACTATGAGTATGTGGTGATGCCATTTGGTGTGATGAATGCACCTATGATTTTCATGGATTACATGAATCGCATCTTTCATGAGTATCTTGACTGGTTTATGACAATGTTTATCGATGACATTCTTGTCTATTCTAAGAGCCATGAAGAACATGAAAAGCATCTTCGTCTTGTTTTAAATATCCTTCGAGAGAAAGAGTTGTATGCGAAGCTCTCTAAGTGTGAATTTTGGCTGTCCGAGGTCCAATTTCTTGTACATATTATCTCCAAAGATGGTGTTGCTGTTGATCCATCTAAGATTGAAGCCATGCTGGCTTGGGAAAGACCAACGTCTGTGATCGAAGTGAGAAGTTTTCTTGGTCTTGCCGGTTATTACCAGAGATTTATTAAAGGATTTTCCCGATTGGCTTTGCCTTTGATGAAGCTAACCCGTAAGAATTAACCATTTGTGTGGAGTCTTGATTGTGAAAGGAGTTTCCAAGAGTTAAAAGTTAGACTCACTTCTGCTCCTGTGTTGGCTTTTCCAGACTTATTGGATGACTTCGTGGTGTACTGTGACGCTTCTAAGCTTGGTCTTGGTTACGTGTTGATGCAACAAGAGTGTGTGATAGCCTATGCATCGAGACAGTTGCGACCGTATGAGGTTAACTATCCCACACATGATCTTGAATTGGCGGCGGTGGTGTTTGCCTTGAAGTTATGGCGGCACTATTTGTATGGCTTGAAGTTTGTGGTCTTTAGTGATCACAAGAGTCTCAAATATCTATTTGATCAGAAAGAGCTTAATATGCGCCAATAGAGATGGATGAAGTTTCTAAAAGATTATGAGTTTGAATTGAGATACCATCCCGGGAAGGCAAACGTGGTTGTCGATGCCTTGAGTAGGAAATCGTTACATGTTTCTGCTATGATGGTGAAAGAGATGGAGCTCATTGAGCAATTTTGAAACTTGAACATGGATGTAAAAATGTATACCCTAAAAAAGATATCCTTTGAGGTGTTGACGGTAGCAAATGTATTCCTTGAAACCGTGAAATTGCAACAACTGAAGGATGAGTATTTAATTAAGATGAGAAAAGCTCAAGCTAATAGGAAAAATTCATTTTTGACAGAAGGTCGTGATGGTATTTGGCGTGTGAAAGTCCGAATTTATGTTCTATCGGATGGTGATTTAAGAAGGTTAGTACTTGAAAAAGCTCACAAGAGTATGTTGAGCCTATATCCTGGTGCCATAAAAATGTATTAGGATTTGAAGAAAAATTTCTGGTGACCTGGTATGAAGCGGGATATGGCTAATTGTGTAGCCTCTTGCATTATTTGTCAAAAGGTTAAGGTTGAGCATCAGAAACCATCTGGTTATTTGAGACCTCTTAATATCCCGGTGTGGAAGTGGGATGACATTGCTATGGACTTTATTTCTGGATTACCTAGAACACGTACTGGAAATGACGCTATATGGGTGATTGTAGATCGGTTGACGAAGTGTGCTCACTTCTTGCCCATTAACATGAAGAGTTCATTGGAGAAATTGGCCCAGTTGTACATAAAGGAGATTGTTAGACTACATGGTGTACCTTTGAGTATTGTGTCAGATCGTGACCCATGGTTCACTTCCCAATTTTGGCGAAGCTTGCACGAGGCAATGGGTTACAAGTTGAAGCTTAGTTCGGCGTATCATCCACAAATGGATGGACAATCTGAGCGAACAATTCATAGCCTTAAAGATTTATTATGAGCTTGTGTGTTGGAGCACGGTGGTTGTTGGGAAAGATTCCTACCACTAATTGAATTTACATATAACAATAGTTATCATAGTTCTATTGGTATGGCTCCTTATGAAGCGTTATATGGTCAGAGATGTAGAACTCCGTTGTGTTGGCTTGAAACTGGAGAGAGTTTGGCTTTGGGGCCGGAGTTGATTGTGGAGATAAATGAACAAATTAAGATGATACAAGAAAAGATGAAAATTGCCCAAGATCATCAGAAGAGTTATTATGATAAAAGGCAGAAGCCACTTGAATTCCAAGTTGGCGATCATGTGTTTTTTAGAGAGTTAAGAGATAATGGTATTGGAAAGGCGCTGAAAAGTGGAAAGTTAAGTCCTAGGTTTATTGGACCTTATGAGATTCTTGAACGAATCGGTGATATGGCTTATCAGATTGCACTCCCTCCACATCACGCTAATCTACATAATCTGTTCCATGTGTCACAGATGAGGAAATGTGTCTATGATTCTCTACATGTAATTCCTATAGATGATGTTGATGTACGAGACAATTTGTCTATTCCTCTTGTTTCCGTTTGTATTGTTGAACGCTCTGTGAAGAAGCTATGGAACAAATTGGTGCCCTTGGTGAAAGTTGCGTGGAAGCATGGAAATATAGAGACATTTACATGGGAACGTGAAGACGATATAAGAACACGGTACCCCGATGTGTTCGAATCCGGTATGTTAAATTTCAGGGATGAAATTTCTTTTTAGGTGGGGTGGATTGTAACACCCTAAAATTTTAAAATAAAGGATTAATTAAGGAGATAAATATTAAATCATTATTAAGATTTTTGAGAACTGCTTAAAATTTATTAGAACCGAATAAGCTAAAAATGAGCCAGGTTGAAATATGGGTGTCGGACCAAGTATCTCCGATTGGGATGATATTGGTCAGGGCTGTTAAGGATATTATTGGGAATCCGAATATGTATTTGGAATAATTTTTGGATAAAGTATTGAGCCCGAACAAAGATCCTGTTTGTCATAAAATGATGAATCTTTAAAGAGGCATTAAAAATAAAGCCAAATGGCCCATTTTCCCCTTCTTATTCCTGTAGCTTCTTGGTTACTCTTCATAAACACCTTGCCTCTTCTTCTTCTCTATTCTTCTCCTCTATTTCCTCTTCTACTTCTCTTCAAAAACCTAAGCAAAAGGGTGGTGGCTCTCTTCTCTTCTCCCATTTCCGTTCTTGGATGAGCTTGGAAGAGCTTGGAGCTTGAAGTCTCACCCTCCTTTCTCCTCATTTTTGTGTGGCTCCGTTTCCCTTTGGAAAACCCACTCCCTTCTTCTCTTAAGGTAAACTCTTGCTATTTCTCAAGAGTATGAACTATGGGTTTTTGGGTTTTAATGTTGGGAAAGTGATTTAATGAATGTTGTTGGGTTTTAGAGAAAGCCTAACCCTATAATTTGGGGGAAATACAAAATATGAGTGGAGAATTATTTATTGTGTTAGATGATTGTTATTGGTGAGGTGAAATGGTGTTATTAATGGTGAATGGCCATTAATTAAGCTTAATGGTTATTGGGAACCATCAATATGGGAACTCATTAATGGGTTTGACATTAAAAGTGCATAATAATAAATGTAGGCGCCTAAACCATGGTGACTGAATAGAAAATAACTGTGTTATATATTGTGATGTAGGAAATAACCCCATTGAAGAGGCGGAACCATCGAACCGCGTTGATTACTACTTCTCTTGAGGTAGGAGGGGATAACTATTCTAAATGCATGATTTCATCCATTGATGATGTGAAAATATGTATATGTGATTGTGTTTAATGATTACTTAGATGGACGATTTAATGATTTTATGATTTGAGTGCATTTAGAATGATTGATGTTATGTGGCATGTGTTTGAGATGATGAATATGATATTAAGCTGGTCGGAGCCGGAGTCAATGATATGGTGTGGGACCAGCCTCGAGAGTCAATAGATGACTAAGGTTTTATGTCGGTGTTGTATGTATTCAGTATGATTATCTGGTATCCCAGTGAGAGAAGATTAGTCCAATGTTTTACCGTTGAGTCAGTATCACGCATAAGACAGATGAAGTGATATCCCTACTTAGGTATCGGTATCGAGACCGGATCTGATATTATGTTGAATATGTTGATGAGATATGTCATTATGGTTTGAGACCATGTTTTGAATTGAAATCAATGATGTGAAAAATCCCAATTATGTATATATGAATTAATAAATGTGATTGCCACTAACTGCCGATGTATGTGAGTTCCAACGAGAATTAGTAAAGATTAAGAATACTGAAATCCACTAAATGGTAGTAGTAAATGGACGATTGATTGAGTGGCATTTAGGATGCACAGTGTGAGAATGCATTGATTGGCATTTGCATCCATGGTATATCATTCGTTGCTTATATGGAATGTTAGGGGTTCCAATTGGCAGGCCAAGTAGGAGGGCGACCCAGTGCAAAGGTATACTGTTATTGTTCCCTAGTGATTCGGGGAATCATGAAGTTGCCCTTAGTTCGGTGACAAGGCACCATATGTGGCAGGCCCTGTGGAAGGGCGGCCTTATGATGAGCAGTTTACCTCAGTGTCTGACGGGGCACGGCTCCCTTGATGTGTGTTTGGGGGAGGCCCATAGCACTCTGGCAAGTAAGGCCATAATGTTGATCCGCAAGTCACGGGGTGACTAGTGCTACAGATAGGCGAGAGCGGTTTGGTACCAGTAAAAATATGATATCGTGATCATGCATGAATTGAGATATATGTGTACACATTTTACTACTGCAGTAGGGGCATAGTAGCATACCGATGCTTGTCCCACATTTATTATGTTGTTGTGTCCCACAGTCGGATCCATATTTGATGATAATTCCTTTGTGCATATGCATTAGCTTTAAGAGCATTTTCATATAGCCAGAGATATGCCTAGTTGGAAGCCCGAGGTGGCGATGGATGATTGAGAAATAAAGAGGAGAGAAATGTGATACTAACACTATGTGTATGATGATGATATCGCTGATGATAATGAAATGAATATATGTGTTATGGATGTATTCCTTTGAATATGTAATATGTTGCAATGAAATGATATGTTATGTGAATAAGGGTGTGATGTTGTTAAGAAATGTATCATACATAAGTATGTATAAATACCATCATAATGTATGACTTTGATACATTTGGATTATGTTACTTACCTCCTAGTTGCCATTTTTAAGTTTGATGTAGGTATGATGTAAAATCCCACTCGTTTGGAGGTCAAGGATTGATGAAGGTAAATGCGGAAGGAATATGGGTGAGCCTTGGCCGGCATATATGTATTCATTTTGTATAGCATATGGTGTGTATATGCTTAATTTGAAATTAATTTAATGATAGTTGATTTTGGAGGTCATGTAGGAAAATTAGACCGTATGTATATGGCTAATTTTCATTAATGATCTTGATACTGTATGAATGATATTATTATTATTAAATTTTATTTCTATCGTTTAATAAATCGATGAGGCATTTTTCATCCTCTTTTTGGTATATATATATATATATTAATGACTCTTAAATTTAATTACGTCTTCTGCTTTTCCCTTGGGACGGCCTCGAGTCTGGTCGTCCAAGGAGCACTCTGATACCTTCTCATATCTTCATATATGAGATAGGTTATTAAATGATTCAGGGTGATTACTTGGCATTATATACACATATATAAATATAAATATATATATATATATATTGAATTTCTTCTGCTTATAATTAATTTAAATCATGAAAAATTTACCCCTATTTTTGGGCCAGGGTGTTACAATATTAACTAGAAAAGGTTAGTTGTTATTTGTTATAACTAGAATTTTGTTATTAGTTAGGGTTAGTTTTAACAACTTAGGGTGGTTTTAACTAATAAACTTCCATAACTAAATTTAGTTAATAGGTTGTTAATTAGTTGTCACCTAATTAATAACTTCCTTACACATAACTAATTGTAGTTATAAACCTGGGTCTAGAGTAATTTGTTTCATAAACATATAGACAACCTAGTATAGAATAAACCTAGTATAAACATTAGATAAACAACTTAGTATAAACATCCTAGTATTTTCCTTGCATCATAATCTTCATTTTGCATTTTAATTCTTGTCTTGCATATATCCTCGACTAGTATCTCTTGTCTATTTTTCTTGTTTGCTTCTGTGAATTTCAAAATGTCATCTAATGATAGAGATAATATGTCCCCGTTTAGGTTAATCATGGAAAATTTTGATAAAATTAACACTTGGTTAGATAACCTAGAAAATAGAAATGATCAAACTAGGAAGAGAAACAAAGATAGAACACCTAATAAATTTAAAGTTTTAATTAAACAACTAGGTGTCTTTTATTCTAAAATAGATTCTTATGAGTCTAAGAATGATTCTTCCATAGAAAAAATAAAATGATAAAAAAGGTTCTTGAGGAAATCCATAGAAAATTAAAAGAAATTTGGGATCATATTTTAGAGTGTGATACCATTGGAAATTTAAGAATTAGTTAGTGTAACAATGAAAAAGAAATAGAGAAATTAAGGCACAAACATAATAGAGCTATGGCTGACAAAGTGAAACTTTATTGGAAAGATGATAGGTATAAGAAAAAGAAAAAATAATCAAAGGTGAAAATAAAAGTAGAGAACATAAGGTAGAGAATAATAGCTTATCTTTAAGTAATCTTAATATTTCAACAGAGAATCACCTTGATCATAGTTTACCTACTCCTATTGATAAGTCTTGAAAAGACTTAATAATTTCATCTTTAATTTAACTTAATTCATTAAGTATTGTTGAGTTTGGCGTCGTTTAAGTAATGTTTTGTCATTCTTTGGGTTTTACTTATTTAATTAAAATATGTATTAAATTGTGCAAGAAAATGGATAAAAAGATAAACACATAAGGAAGAAAGCTTATTGAGAAATCCAGTAACTCAGCATACATACGCTAAAAAGCTAATGTACATACGCTAGGCATCTATTTATTTGTGTTTGAAAGGATCCAAGTCCAGGAGTTCAGGGTATGTACGCCCAACTCAGCGTATCATACGCCTATTCAAACAGACCAGTTCTAGAATCCCAGCGTACATACGCTGGAAAGGAGCGTTCCAACGCATAAAGAAAGAAGAACAAAGTGCCAAAGACAGTGACCCAACGTACATACGCCGGGTAGGCGGGCGTATATATGCCCAGAAACATAATCAAAACCACCAAGACAGTAGACCAGCGTACACACGCTGGTCCCCTAGCATCCATACGTGTAAATCATCATGGCCAAGGCACACAGCACCCAACCAGGTAGAATTCCAGCGTATATACACTGGTATGTGGGCGTTCCTACGCGCAGCTAGGAGGGAAACCAAAACACTTAATTTTCTATATATATGTAATTTCCTTGTAACTTAACACAGAAGCAATAATATTACTCATTTTCTGATTCTCAATCTCTCTCTAAACTTTTTCTCTCACTAAACTCTCTCTCTTCCATAGCTCTCTGCATTCCATCTTTAGAATCTAACTCCATGGGCTGCTAAACCCCTAGGGTTGGGATTGCTGAGGTTTGCCATGGATTCTTGAATCTGAATTGAGGTGATCATCTTTTGAAACAAGAGGAGAACTATCTGAGAAGTGGAGCTACTCTACTGGATTGACAAATTAAGACCTAATTGAAGCATTTCACTAGTGAGGAATCATGGTTGAAAGCTCAGGTAACTTCTAGCTTCCTAGCTAATTCAAGCCTAGCAATTAGGTGAATAACTAGGGTTCAACCCCCAATTTTGCATTAGGTTCCTCTGTTACTAAACACCTAAGGGATTGGGGTTTAATGTTTAGGAATTAGTGTTAATTACCTAAGGAATTAGGGATTAACCATATATGAAGTTGTCCTCTTGAGTCTGAAGCTTGATTGAGCCTTAATTGCATGTTTCTTGATAAAATTATGAGCTGAAGTAATCCTAACCTATTCTCTATTAAATACATTTCACTTTTCATATTGTTTCTGAAGATACAAAAATAGAAATTCTAGAAAAGCATAAACAGAATGAATCTTATCCTATTTTGTTCTGGTTCAGCTTGTACTAGTCCTAGGTTGTGGTAATTACCTTAATCCCTGTGGGATGATCAAAGATATTACAAGTTTAACAATTGGTGCGCTTGCCAAAAGAATTTAATCATTTGATGATTAAGCATCAAGTTAATGGCGCTGTTGCTGGGGATTGTTGAGTAATATCAACAATCCTTGGACCGGTACTAGACTGAACCATTTAGTTTTGTTTTGCATTTAGTAGCAGTTCAATTTTCGTATTAGTATAGCAGTAGGTTGTGTAGCAGTAGCAGTAGATTTGAAATTATTTCTGTGAAATATCTGGTGTATGCAGTCAAGGAATAGAGGAGAGCCATTCTTCTCTGATCCTGATATTGATCTGTTAGAGCGTAGACTTAGAAAAGAGAAAAAACAAAAAAAGCAACAAGAAATGGAACAGAGGAGAGTTACACTAGGTGACTACTCCAGACCTACTGAAGAAGGATCACAATCCAACATCCTTAGGCCTCCAATTGCAGCTAATAATTTTGAACTTAAACCAACTTTGCTGCAATTGGTTAGAAATGATCAATTCAGAGGAATTGAGGTTGAGGATCCGAACTTGCATCTAACAACCTTCCTCCAAATTTGTGATACAGTTAAGATGAATGGTGTCCCTAATGAGGCAATAAGATTGAGATTATTTCCTTTTTCTCTAAAGAATCATGCTAAAGCCTAGTTACAGAGCCAACCAAGAGGCAACATATCTACTTGGGAGGGTTTACAAAGAAAATTTCTGATTAAATACTTCCCTCCTTCCAAGTATACTAAGTTGCGCACAGAAATCACTTGTTTCCAACAGAGAGATGGTGAATCTTTGATGGAAGCATGGGATAGGCACAAAGAGAGTTTGAGGAAATGTCCTCATCATCGGATCCCTGATGTGCAACAAGTTACTATATTTTATAATGGAGTAAGACCAGCCACTAGGGTTTTGATTGATGCCTCAGCTGGAGGCTCACTGACTACTAAAACTGTAGAAGAGGCCATAGAGTTAATTGATGTTATGGCTTCTAATGAATGTCTAGTTAATGAAAGGAGCCAAATCCCTAAGAGAGGGATACTAGAATTAGAAGCACAAGATGCTTATTTGGCTCAAAGTAAGTTGATGACTCAGGCTTTGGAGAAATTAAGTGTGCAAATTTTCGAACTCCAAAAGCCTAGTCAAGTTTGTATGATGAGTTGTGATTTTTGTGGTGGAGACCATGAAAATGGCATGTGTGATCCAAATGTGCCTATTGAACAAGTTAATTACATGGAGCAACAATATCAAAGGAATTATCCCTCTAATTCCTTTAATCTTAACTACAGGAACCACCCCAATTTTTCATGGTAGAAGGGTCCACATTTGAATCAAAACATACCACAAAATCAGACCACAAATAGATCAGAACAACCACTTCCCCCTCCCCCTAAAAAAAGGTCTGAACTTGAGAATGTTCTATCTCAGTTCATCCAGGTCACTCAGGCCAGTTTTAAAAATCAAGAAGCGTCCATCTGAAATCTGGAAAACCAAGTTGGACAGCTATCAAAATAGTTGGCTGAGAGACAAACAGGCAATTTTCCTAGAGATACTGAGGTAAATCCTAGGGAATTTTGCAAAGCAATAACCATAAGGAGTGGGAAAACTCTGGTTCTTCCTACTCCAAATCATGAAAATAATTTAGAAAAAAAATGCAGAAAAAGAAGAAGAGCAGGAAAGTGAGGAAGTAAATAAAACTGAAAATAAAGTGGAAATAGAAAAAGAGAAAGAAAATCAAGTCCATCAAAAGAAAAAGAAAAAGAATGACTTGATTTTAGAGGAAGCTGTCAAGCTAACTCTTGAGAAATTGAAGAATGCTCCATTCTCACATAGATTTAAGAAACAGCTAGAGGAACAAAAGTTTGCTAAGTTCTTAGATATGTTCAAAAAGCTTCACACAAATATTCCTTTTATTGAGGCATTGCAAGAGATGCCTTCATATGTAAATTTTTTTAAAGAACTTCTGTCTAAGAAGAGGATACTAGAGAAAGTAGTAGGGAAATCTAGGAAGGACTAGTCTGTGAGATTGGATGATGCACTGTAGGCCTATAGAACAACATTTAAGACTTCAATTGGCATGTCACCTTATTAGTTGGTGTATAGTAAGGCTTGCCATCTCCCTGTGGAGTTGGAGCATAAGGCATGGTGGGCCACAAAGCTGTTAAACATGGAACTTGACAAATCTCAAGAGGGGAGAGTCCTTAAACTCCATGAACTTAAGGAGTTCAGACTTAATGCTTATCAGAGTGCCTCAATCTATAAAGAGAAAACTAAGAGGTGGTATGATAAGTGGATAAATAGAAAGGAGTTTTAGAAGGATGACAAGGTCTTATTATTTAATTCTAGGTTGAGACTCTTTCTAGGAAAACTAAGATCAAAATGGTTTGGACCTTTTATTGTAAATGAGGTTTTTCCTCATGGTGCAATTGAGGTACAAAAACCAGACACTGGTAGAACTTTCAAAGTGAATGGCCAGAGACTCAAGCTCTACTATGGAGGAGAGTTTGATAGGCAGAAATCCTCCATGTTTTTACAGACATCTTCTTAGGTGTCAAACGTCAAGCTAGTGACGTTAAAGAAGCGCTTGAGGGAGGTAACCCTGTATTTTAATTACTGAATTTTGTTTGTACGTTTTAAAAACAAAAGAAAATTAAATAGGGAGAAAGAAGAAAAGACTGAAAAAGCTTGAAAAATGTGTGAATAAGGTTTGAGCGTACATATGTTGGGTTTCAATATACATACGTGCATCAGTAAAAGAATAAGAGTTTTGGACCTGAAAGTGTGAGCGTACATACGCTTACTCTCAGCATACCTACGCATGGGTCCAGAAGGCAAAATAAGTGTGAGCATACATACGCCTAGCTGGGGCGTAGCTACGTGCAAGAGTCCAATTTTGACAAAAAGAAGGAAGAAAGCAAGCGTACATACGCCAGGGACCTAGCGTTCCTACACGTAGTGGGTCTGATGCTTCAAATAATGAAAATAAATTCAGTGTACATACGCTTAAATTCAGCGTTCCTACACTGAGGTTTTGTCAGAAAATAATAAAAAAGGACAGATAATTTGGCGTACCTATGCCACGAGTCAACCTTGTCAACTGGTGCAACCAGTGAGTGGGCGTACATATGCCTAGGGTTAGTGTACATACGCGTGACCCAAGCTTTGGCACCTATTGAAAACCAGTGAGTGGGCCTACATACGCCTAGGGTCAGCGTACATACGCACGACTCAAGCTTTGCCACCTGTTGAAAACCAGTGAGTGGGCGTACACACGCCCAGGGTCAGCGTACATACATGTGACCCAAGCTTTTCTACCTATTGAAAACTAGTGAATGGGCGTACATACGCCTAGGGTCAACGTACATACACGCGACCCAAGCTTTGCCACCTGTTGAAAACTAGTGAGTGTATATACATACGCGCAACCCAAGCTTTTCCACCTAATGAAAACCAGTGAGCTAGTGTATATACGCTGGTTGTGGATATACATATGTTGGGTTCTGCAGTATATATATCACACGCAGCATATAACTTTAGCCCCATTTACGTTGGAAGCTCTGGCTCTTGAAGAAAAAAAGGGGCACATTCTTTGGATTCCATTCAAAGGTAACGTCTCTTCCCTCCTTAATTTCAGTTAATGGCTATAATCATTGTATCTCACCATTTCAATTTTAAAATTATTGCATCTATCATGTCTGATCATCTCATATTTTCATTTTCTCTTGTTATGTTTGCATCTACATTTGCACCCATTTAGGCTTTATAAATACCACCCATACCATCCACAATGACCACAAGACCACAAAGAGTCGTTAAGAAAACTGAAAGAATTGTTGAAATGGAAAGTGTAAAGAAAAGCCAGAAAGAGAAGGGAAAGGGGGTGGCTACTTCAAGCACCCCTGTTTCTCCACCACCTAAAAAAAGTAAGAGTAATAAGGGAGAAAAGAGGTCCAAAAGAACTGAGGATTTTGATTGGCTTAGATTTAGGGATCTCAAGGCTGCCCAGGAATATGAGAGAAAATTCAAAAATAAAGGAGTGATAAGGGAAAGGCTCTGGTCCTTGATGAGGAGAAGTGTTCTGATCTTATGTCAAGGCTACCATGTTTGTAAGGGGATGGTAGTATTTCAATGAAAATTTAGGCCATGGATATCAAGAACTCACTAGGGAGTTCTATGCTAATTTGATGAGTAATTCTGATGAGGATGAGGTACCTTATTCCTCTTATTTGAGAGGAGTCACTATTCCTCTCTCTGGCAGTATATTGAATAAGATTTTGGAAATACCCATGTTAGATGATGAAGAATGTCAATACATTTGGATAATGGATGTTTTTCATAGGGCTGAAAATGAAAAGCTTAGGTAAGAAATATTAGAGGAATGTTGTGAACATGGTGCTGCATATAAAACCAAAGTGAGTGGTGCACCAAAATGTGTGAAGAAAAGCTGTCTAAACCATCTTCCCCTCTTATGGTACCACTACATCCTCTCATCCCTACAACCTGTAGCTCATGCTACTGAGGTTGTCATTAAAAGATTGGTGTTGATTTATTATTTAATGAAAGGCCTATATGTTAATTTAGGTGATTTAATATTGGTTGAGATGGTGAAAGCCAATGAAAAAAATCTCCAACTGCCATATTGCTCCATTGTTACTTTGCTGGAAAAAAGGAATCATGTTAGGTTGAAGAATGAAGAACTGACAAGGGTCAAGCCTGAAAGGATTATGGACAAGAACTAGGTGATAGACCACATTGACCTCTTTGTGCCTCAAGAGCCAAAGCGTCCCAAACAAACCAAACCATCATCTTCTGCACCACCACCCTCAATAGGTCCAGGTACTTCTTTTAATCTTTCAATGATAATGTAGGAACTCCAAGCCATGAAAACAGTTGTGGACCTATGATCTGGTCCTGAACCATGATCTCATGTTGAGAAAGATTGCCACTGCACTAAATATAGACCATACTAAAGAAATGGGAGTTCCAACTGATAGAGACTTATGGTTGGCTTCATTGGGTTCACCATTCCCCCTGAAGACACACCCTTGGCAACTGAATTTCCACCCCACCCTGAGCAAGACAGTGATGAGCCTATGGATAAAGCTACTGAAGAGGAAGATAAAGAAGAGGAGGACTGATAACTGAATCTGCTTTCACTTGTGCTAAATTACTTTTGTGTTGTAATAACTTTATTGTAGTATCTTTTCTTGAACAACGTGTTTCCTCTTCAGTTGTAATGAAATTATATTTCTATGTTAATTGTTCAATGTTATTTCTTTTTTGCTTTGTATTGTTCAATTCTTGCAACCATCTCTCACCAAATCCTTGACCATATAGGTAAAAAGGAAAGTAATCTATCCCCTAATCTCATTAACTTATGAAATGTCTTAACTGTGCTTAATTCAGAACCCATCTTAATTATTTAAATCTTACTGATTCTCAGGCATCAATTGGATAAATTAATTGATTCGAATTTCTTGATTCATGATCCGTGTCCATAACTGTTTTCATCCTTAATTATTTGTATCGTCACCATGCTAGTTAGCAATCTGAATTTATAATCTCGCATTAAGTTTGGGGACATGATTGGCTCATTACCTGTAATTTATTAGCTTTTAAGCCTTTATTATTTTTTTCTGAGTGTGTCTGCGTTCTTGCTTAGTGAGACAGAATTTTCTTTAGTGCTTGCTAATGATTATATGTTTACCATTTGGAAATGATGAAGGCCTTCTTTGAAAATTATCCAGGGCCAAATTTAGCCATCCTAATTACTATTAATTATGCTTTGACCTAATAATCATGTTTGAGCTTGAGATCCCTTCATTCTGATTATGTACCTAACTTTACAAGCCTATTTATCTAAGAAAAACCAAGTGAATTGTCCCTAGATGTACCACTGATGGATTATTGAGTCTCAACTTATTGCTAGGGACTAGCAATTTCTAAGTTTGGGGATGAAGAGTGTGCTTAACAGCAATTAAAGAACACACTCTAACCTTAATTATTGATGGGAATGTTGATAAATGAAAGAAAGAACAGTAAAAACAAAAGAAAAGTGAAAAATCAAAAAAGCAATTCTTATATAAAAAAAGAAAAAATGGTATTTCAAAAAAACAAAAAAAAAAGTTAATTAAGAAAGAAAGAGTCCAAAGGACTAAAAGAGAAGAAGGTGCAAAGCACCACATTTAGTTGAGTTATCCTTCATCTAAGAAAAATAAAAGCAAAAGGACTGGTTAGTATAAGCATTTAAGTTAAGATTGAGGCAAGGCAATAATGGGCACATCTTTTAACCCAACACTGACTAGAAAAACAAAAATGGAGCCTGTAGCCTAACCCTATTAGAAGCTTAAAAAGCCCTTACTGATCCAATTGTGCTAGCATATGTCATGATGTTTAGAACTGTTGCAAGCCTATGTTGATTTGATAATTATGCAGGTGATGAGTGCATGCAATTGACCTTATACACTAAGAGAAGAGTAAAACATTATTCTATGTAAGGAAAACATCTCCAGCTTGTTCCCAAGGGAAGTGTGAGTAATTATATTTTCAGAAGATATAGAAAGAAAGCATGAATGGTATTCAATAATTATGGCATGAATTAAGTTAAAGGAAGGTTGATTGTCTTGAGCAAGTGTAATTGACTTAATTAATCTAAGTCCTTGCTTGAGGATAAGCAAGCTTTAAGTTTGGGGATGTGATAAGTCTTGAAAAGACTTAATAATTTTATCTTTAATTTAACTTAATTCATTAAGTATTATTGAGTTTGGCATTTTTTAAGTAATGTTTTATCATTCTTTGGGATTTACCTATTTAATTAAAATATGTATTAATTTGTGCAAGAAAATGGATAAAAAGATAAACACATAAGGAAGGAAGCTTATTGAGAAATCTAGTAACTTAGCGTACATACGCTAAAAAGCCAGCGTACATACGCTAGGCATCTGTTTATTTGTGTTTGAAAGGATCCAAGTCCACGAGTTTAGCGTATATACGCCCAACTCAGTGTATCATATGCCCATTCAAATAGACCAGATCCAGAATCCCAGCGTACATACACTGGAAATGAGCGTACCAACACGTAAAGAAAGAAGAACAAAGTGCCAAAGACAATGGTCCAGCGGACATACGCTGGGTAGGCGGGCGTACATACGCCCAAAAATAGAATCAAAACCACCAAGACAGTAAACCAGCATACATACACTGGTCCCCTAGCATCCATACGCGCAAATCATCATGGCCAAGGCACATAGCACCCAACCAAGTAGAATTCTAGTGTATATATGCTGGTATGTGGGCGTTCCTACACGCAGCTAGGAGGGAAACCAAAACACTTGATTTTTTATTTTTGTTTAGTTATGTAACTTCTATTTATTTGCTTGTAAGTCCCTCTGAGGTAATTACATGATTAAACTTTATTAGGTAGTTAGTTCAAGGCAAAAAAACTATATGTAGGTAATTTCCTTGTAACTTAACACAAAAGCAACAATATTACTCTCATTTTCTAATTCTCGATCTCTCTCTAAACTTTTTCTCTCACTAAACTCTCTCTCTTCCATGGCTCTCTACATTCCATCTTTCGAATCCAACTCCATGGGTTGCTAAACCCCTAGGGTTGGGATTGCTGAGGTTTGTAATGGATTCTTGAATCTGATTTAAAGTGATCATCTTCTGAAGCAAGAGGAGAACTAGCTGAGAAGTAGAGCTACTCTGCTGGATTGACAAATTCATACCTAATTGAAGCATTTCACCAGTAAGGAATCATGGTTGAAAGCTGAGGTAACTTCTAGCTTCCTAGCTAATTCAGGCCTAGCAATTAGGTGAATAGCTAGGGTTCAAACCTTAATTTTGCATTAGGTTTCTCTGTTACTGAACACCTAAGGGATTAAGGTTTAATTCTTAGGAATTAGTGTTAGTTACCTAAGGAATTAGGGATTAACCATCTGTGAAGTTGTCCTCTTGAGTTTGAAGCTTGATTGAGCCTTAATAGCATGTTTCCTGATGAAATTGTGAGCTGATGTAATCCTGACCTATTATTTATTAAATACATTTCACTTTTTATATTTTTTCTGAAGATACAAAAACATTAAAATTCTAAAAAAGCATAAACAGAATGAATCTTATCCTATTTTGTTCTGGCTCAGCTTGTACTAGTCCTAGGTTATGGTAATTACCTTAATCCATGTGGGACGATCAAATATATTACAAGTTTAATGATTGGTGTGCTTGCCGAAAGAATTTAATCATCTGATGATTAAGCATCACCTATGTCTAATAACAGTTTGTTTATTCCAATCATTAGTGATAGCTTTTCTAGCATTAGTGATAATTTGCCTCTCCCCATCATTAGTTCTAAACCTCAAGATGACCTTAAAATAGAAGAATCATATCCTATTTCACCCATCCCTAGTAAAATGAAGTGGTCAATCATTATTCATAGTTGTCTTAGAATTAGTTTTAGCATGTATATAATCATCATAGGATCTTATAGGATTAGCATATGTTTTTACTCTTTTGCATTGTCATTTCCAAAAGTCATTTCATACGTTATCATGTTGAATAGTAGAACTTTTATAGGATTAACATTTTTTCCATCAATTAACATGTCATTGCATTTTTCATATCTTATCTATGATCATGTTGATATGATTTATTTTCATAAAGGGTTATATAGAGAATTTTTGGCAACATTGCATGAGATGCATACTTTAGTACTAACTATAGATGACATTACTCACTATGATCCCTTTAGGACAATCCATCTTTTTGAGGATAAGTCAATATTTTTCCATATCTCTCATGATCATATAACTACATCTACTCATATTTTCATTTTATTGTATTTAGATAGTAGCATGATTAACTGTCATAGAAATATTTATAGTTTCACATGTGAATTCTTATGGGAGCTTTTGATTGTGTTCTTTGCTGATATTTCTTATATCATCCTTTCAAAAATAAAAAGGTTAGTGTTTGATCTTGGTGGTTAATACCCTACCTTGTGTCTTGTACCTTTTAGTTTCCTTTAAACTCATTACTTTCTTTTCCTTTACAGGATTTGAAGACAAATCTTCTTTTAAAAGAAGGAGCACAATGAGGGCATAGTCTGTAAATAATTTTAATTGTACTCAAAATAGTCTAGGTTTATTTTTGGGTCACTTTTAAACCTTTGTATATGTTTTGAGCCTTGTATTTGACCATTTTATGTAGATTAGTTGCTTTTGGGCCTAAGGAAGAGTGGGAAGCCCAAGTTGCCTAGCTTGGCCACCACTCCACCTTGCCTATATAAGGCTTGCTTCTCCTTTGTATTTGAAACCATTAACTTTGAATTTGAGATGAATACACTTTGAGTGTTTTGTGAGTAATTAAGATATTCTCCTCTCTTAGGCTAGACAGTTCTAACCTTCTTCAAGCTCTTATCACTAGGTGACCATCCCTAGAGTGACAAGCTAGAGACTTATCCAAGTTCCTTGGTGGCGTCTCCTTCATCATTTTCCATCCATTCCATAACTCTTTCAACCTTCTTTCCTTAATTGCCTTCCATTTCCTTATGAATAGGCTTTAGCAATTATATTTCCATTAGAGTTGCATATTCCATTTTGGATCCCCCATGGTCTCTTTGCTCAAGAATTGAAGAGAAGAAAGATGGCTAGATCCTAATTCCTTTCAAGTTGAAGAAAGGCCTTCATCACTATACTAGTTAGATCTCCTTTTCTCATATTTGAGTTTGAATAAAATAGCAGCTTAGGAACTTTCTTATTTAGTTACATTAATTTTCAACTATTGGAATCAATGGGAATTGCCAAGGCATTAGCAGCAAAGAATGGGTATGAGTTGGATTCAAATCAAGAGGTATATTTTTTTCCAAAATGTCTTTTAAACTCCCTATTGGTTGTTGTTGTATGGAAGTATCTCTAATTAGGTTATACACCCTGAAAATTTGATTGATATGTCTAGAAATCACTCTAGTTAGGAGTTTTTTGCATTTGTAAGTAGTGGCTATAAAGTTTTATTGAAGCTATAGGAAAAAGGAAAAAGACAACTTTCTATTCTTTTATGTAGAAATAATTTACAACTATTCTTCCTGATATTTTTGGATAGTTGTTTGGCCTTAGTGTTTCCAATGTTCTTGGTTCATTCTTTTTAACTTACCCCACTATAGGTAAGAGTTTCAATGATCTCTGATAACTTAAATAAGGAGACAATATTTAGTAGCTAGCTACTAGGCTTTTGGTGACAAAGCTTTAATTGAATCCAAGATTATGATTTTACATGGGATGAAACTTATTTTTAAATATAAAAAGATACTAAAACTGTTTTCATTTCATTTGAATGAGCAATGCAAGATCATTTTCAAGGTCAGCTATTAATCATTAAAGTGGTGCCAAGTCTAGAGTATCTGGGATTGTTTCAATAATAACCTGTGAACTTTTGTTTCTAATGCCATTATTTGAGTACATACCTCAGGTGTGTTTACATTTTCTTATAGGTCATGTTGGCTATGTTTGAAAGTGCTTTCCCTAGTTTTATCTTTTTCTGGACTAAAATAGCTCCTATAGAAGTATTACTTCCACAATTCCACCTATACTGATATTTTACATATGACATTTGATGGTTTTCAATCCATGACAACAAAAATGAACTGAAGATGACATTAAGACTTAAGAAATTATTTAAAAGTTGGACCTGTTTGTTTAAGTTTAAAACATTTGATGTTATGGTACCATTTTTATGCTCTTCTCCATAAACTACAAATTTTAGCTTACGAACCACAATTCTACAACAAAAACGGATCTAGAAAATCTTTCAACATGTTCCAGAGTTACTAATTGTTACTGCTGTAGGAAAGGGGATCTAGTTCTCTTTCTTCTTTCTCTTTTGACGTGTTTCTTTTTATTTTTCAATGATGGCAAGCAGAAGTGATATGGGTTAAGGGGAAAATGAAAAACAAGGATTTAAAAATTATGGAAAGTGGGCAAGGAAAGGAAAAAGGGAAAAGGGTTTGGAAGGGTGGAAGGAAAAACAAGGATTAGTGAAAAAAGGAAAGTGGAGGCGCCACCTTAAGAGGATAAGCCTCAAATCTCACCACCTAAGGGGAGGAAAGCCTAGGATAAGAGCTTGTGTAGGTTAAGAAACCCTAGCTAAAAAGGAGGAAAACTTAACTCACTTCTCATAAAGAAAAACATGTATTTTCTAATTCAAGGTGTGAGTATTACAAAGGAGAACGTGCCTTATATAGGCTAAAGGGGTGGCACTTGCTCTAACCTAATGGGCTTCACTCTCTCCTAATACCAAAAGCACTAAAATTAAGGAAAACTAAAACAGGTGGCCAAATACAAAGCCCAAAAACACTTACAAGGTAAAGATGACCATATAAGGCCCAAACCTATAGCCCAATAAGGCTTTCTAACCCTAATATAAAATAATGAAACAAATGTATAAAAGAAATAAAAGAATTATTTTATCTAAAAGAAGTCTCTCTGGCTATGTTGTCATAAAAAACATAGACTGAAGATATGTAGAAATTAGATTACTTGATCTATGTGATTGGTTAAAAAAGTTTAGAATCAAATTCAAGTTTCAATAGAATTTTGTTTGGAAGGTAAGTCCTTATATTGGAATGGTAAGTTAAAAATTCTTCAATATAGGAACCTCGAACAATAACGGTTTGGAGGAGGAACTTGGAACAAAGTACCATACAAAATAGAGCAGAGGAAGAGTAACACACAGCAATAGAGTAACAAAATAGATAAAGAAGAACTTAGAAAGAGATAATATACCAGAAACTCAATAAGGGTTTGGAAAGGCCGTGGCGATAAATGAGATGAAGAGAGAAAGCAGGGAGGCACGGGTTATAGGGGCACGTGAGCTACAGGGACGTATAAGCTACAAGGACGCACAAGCTACAGGGACACACAAGAAGCGAGAGAAAGATGTTTGGAGGGTTTATGAGGGATGCATAAATTGTAGGGAGGCATGAGATGACACGTGCTGAAAATACGCATGTTGTGCTCGGAGAGGGATTCTTCTACGAGTGAGGGAGTACGTGTAAGGACGAGATAACCTGCGAGGTAAAGGGACTAGCACCAATAATGTACAGAGGGAAAGAATAAGATAAGGCAGCAGAAACGCGAGATGAAAAAAGAAAGCCGAAGGGTTTCTGGTAGGTTTTAGAGTATATCATATATAAATATTTAAAGACTTTTCTTAGGAGTTTCATAACCAACCTCTAAGATAACCCTTTTCTTAACAGTTAGTTAACCCATCGGTAAGACCCAATTAATATTTTTTAAAGAAAAAAGTCCATTTCTTAGCGATTCCATAACCAACAAAGATATCTTGTTTCACAACCAACCACTAAGATATACCTTTCTTAGCGGTTTTGTGAACCACCGTTAAGACACAATTAATATTTTCTTAAAAGAAAAATTAATTACTTTTTCTGTGACGCCCTCGATTAACTAGGACTAGTTCCTAAACTGGAACGTCCTACTTAATTAAGGAGTTACAAATTATTTAGAAAAATAGAATTTTTTTTATTGGTTATCATCAACATATAATTCAGAGAAGGATTATCACATAAATCAATTCTTTATAACAACAATGTACTCTAAAGGGTAAGGGGCTCGTAGGCTCCCAATAACAACTACTATAATAATAACATAACATAAACTAAATGTCAAGACCTATAACAGTCTCAACACGAGTGGTGAATATAAGCAGTCTACGTCCATAGCTCAACATCCTCTACTATAGGTAGTCCAGGTCCTGCTCGTGCTCGTCCTGCCCTTTAGTTGATGATCACGATAAAATAAAATAGACACACAACACAAGAGGTGTGAGTATAAGCTCTCAACACACATGACTAACATGCAAGGGTAGCCATAGATATTACATGTAATTAAACATACAAAAAAATTTAGACAACATTTACCAATACACTCACACGATTTAGAACATACATGAAATAATACATACCAACAGTGTTGAGAAAAAGTCTGGATGAAAAAGAATTTTTAAGTCCTATTGAACCAGACCCTAGACTTTATATTCCTTAATTTGTTTATATCGTTCATCAAGTATTTTTGCTTAAACAGAGAAGTTTGTACTATTTTTAACGTATTTCTGTGTACCTAAGTAATTCCTGGATACATATATTAAGCTATGAAAACAAAAAAGGGAGTAGCAACATTTAAAAAGTCTGGATGAATAACAAAAGTCTGATAGAAGCATTCTGTTCGAAGAGCTATTCTCAACATTCATAAATTCTATTTTGGTGATGCATTGGGATTCATGCTCTTATCATATTTGCGTGCTTATCATCAAAGAACCTAAAGAATAAGATCAAAGTGAGCAGTAATTGTCAGCATACCTACCTCTGTGCATACTGATAACAATCAGAGACTTGTCAGAATATCTCAGAAAGCAACTTGTCGCTCAATCAAGAATTAGTTTACAGTGATTTGTGTAAGGAAATGCATAAGAAAATGTTTTCATGAAACAACTGAAGGAGTGTGCACCCGACCTTTTTTGTTTAAAGATCATTTCATCTTCAAGGTATGGTAACAAGAAGCTTAAGTAAAAATTCCTTTAAAGGATTTCCAATGACTATATCTCCTCTCAAGAAGCAGTAACAATCACATCCACCAGTTTTTATTTATACCAAAGAAGTTTGAGCTTTAATGCAGAGAGTCTAGAGTCACAAATCTTCCAAGCTAGAAAAATTCTTAATTTTTGATTCTCTTACTTGTAAGACAAAGACCCTTTCTATTCTATTCCGCTTTCAGCGGACTCTGGTCTCGTGTCACAACTTAGTACTTAAATTTCTATTGTATATCTGTCAAACACTAAGTTTCATGTGATATCTTCTTTCCTTCTTAAACCTTGAAAAAGTTTGATGGATTTCAAGAACTTATTTGTGTGGGAAACACTGTGGCCTGAAAAGGCTTTCGAAAGAATACTTGGGTTGAACCAAGTGTGACTTGTTGAAAGAATACTTGGGTTAAGGCAGAAGTGGCTGGAATCTAGAATACTTATGGCACTAGTCTGGTGCTGTTATTGTAAAGGAGATTTTACAATAGTGGAAATCCTTCAAGTTAGAAGGGGCTGGACGTAGCTTCTATGTTGGAAGTGAACCAGTATAAACTCTGTGTTGATTTCTTTCCTTTGCTATTTTCTAGATTACTTGTATTATTTGGTTTATCTTTCCGTGAAAAAGAGTCTGTGACTTATTCAACCTCCCCCTTTTTAAGTCTGACTTCGAACCATCAAACAGAAATTATTACACAACTATGAGATGCTATGCATGTATTAGGTTCATTATCATTTATCCTGATTAGATTCTAGTATGCAATAGGGCCTAACTCCTACTCATCAACCTCACATATCAATAACCATGTGCATAACCATCCAACCTTATCCCCCTGCCCAACTAAAGCGACCGGAGCTCTCCTCGTTCTAGTTTTCATAAATATGATACATTGATTGTTATGCTATATCAATGAATGAAGGATGATATTATGAGAATGGTGATTCATTGGAATGAATATGTGACTTGTGTAGGATTAATATTGTGAATTAAATGCAAAACAAGGAAGTGGATAGGTCATATTTACATTTAACCAATAAGACTTCATGCAGAGGCTACCTACAACCCATAATACATGTATGAAACTTGTGTGCATAGTTGGTTGTGATCAAATAAGCTTGGTTTACAATTTGGCATGCTTGGTTTAGCTAAAAAGGGCTTGAATTACCACTAGAGCATATCTTGATCTAGAAAATGAGTTATTGGATGAGACTTGTTAGAGCAAGTCATATTTACATATATGAATATAAGTCCATGGAGAGTTTGGACCAAAACTTAGCCAATTCTATTTTGGTATGTCATGTAAAATGCCTAAAATATGCATAAAACTACCTTATAGCTTAGATTTTGATTGGGATGGAGTTTGGGCTTGAAACTTGGCCACATAATTGATATTATGGTAGGTAAGTTTGTGTCTAAAACTTCATACAAATTGGAATTGAATAGCCTAGTGAAAAGGGGTACCAAAGTTGGCAAAAACTTAAAGGTAAAAAGCTGTAGAAAATATGCATACAGCAGTGAGATCCACGATCAGTGGGAATTTCTCACTGCCACTAGATCATTCTGCCCCAAAACATGGAATTTTTAACAATTTTAGGTGGTCAAGACAGTGGATTCCACGGCCAGTAGGAATTTCCCATAGCCAGTGGAATGGCCAATGTTAGGATTTTCTAAGTGCTACTTTTCCCTTGCCATTTTTGGCTCTTTTGTGTATCTTAATGACATTTTTGGCCTCTGACTTATTATAAAAGTTGTAGATAAATATGTTAGGAAGGTGTGAAAATTGCTCTCACCTCAATTGGATTTTCCTAACTCTCATTAGGCATAAAACATCAGACCTACTGCATTGTAAAACTCAAATTTAAGAAGGGTTTGAACCCAACTTTCTATGATTTTCAATTTGGGACTAATATGTGATATTTATGACATGTCCCACTATTTTTAAGACTAAAAATGAAATTTTCTTACCATGGGCTTGTACTCCTTGGGTCCCTATGCTTGTACTCCAATCCTTAACCTTGGTTTCTTATAGAAAGCTTCTTTAGCACGTTTCCTTAATTAAATGCATATACTTCTAATTATGGAATGTTTGTATAAATGAATGTACATGTTTTTATTAAGTTTTGGAAATCACCTTGTGCTTACGTGGATAATTTCTCATATCCACTCTTGCACTTGAATTAACTTACATATTCCAGAAACACTTGTATGGTGATCATGTAATTGATTGTCCTAAGTAGACGTTTGTTTAAACTACATACCTTCTCATATCGTCATATATGAGATAGGTCTTTAAAAGATCTGGGGTTAATTGATACAGTTTTTATCTATGGTGTTCTTCTTCCAACGGTTGTTCTTAATCATAAAAAGTTTATCCTAATTTTCATCATCTAAATATTGATATCTTTAATATCATTTACCGGATCAAGGGTGCCACAGTTGGTGCCTAGTTCAAAGGTGAAATGAAAAATAATTGATGAGTTACCAATTTATAAAGATGCTAGTGGTATGTGTGGCAATAATTTTATAAATACTCAAAGGAAAAAATTACACAAGGTAACAGATCATTACAAAGCTTATCAATTAGATTGATTCTTAAAGTTGGCTACACATACACTTCACTTATTAAATAACCTCTTTGGATTTCTAGCATAATGGTGGTAGATGTATGGAATGTTAACTCTAAATCTACAAAAATTGGCCATAAAAATGTTGAGCTTGACATGTAGTGTATCTAGATACGAACGCAATTGAAATGTGTTTAAACAAGTAACTTTCTAACAATAACAAATTAGCTAATATTTTCCTATAGTTAATTGTTTATTTTCTTAATTTTTTATGTGAGCTTAATATTATTGCAGATTCATTCCCAAAAAGAAAGAAATAGGCTTGAGCGTAAACGACTACACAACTTGGTCTATGTGAAATATAATCAAGCATTACTTAAGAGATATAGTATTAAGGATGAAATTGACCCTATCTCATTTGATAATTTTATTGAGTGCAATGAGTGCCTAATTCAAAGGATGGATAATGATTATGGTTCCCTGATTCTCTGGATCCGAATCTCGATGGAGAAAAAAATAAACATTGAAAAAATGAATAAATTTTTAGCGGTTTAACATTTCACCACAACCCACTTACACCAAGATTCGAACCACGGAAAACCAGAGGCCATGTTTTAAAGAAGAAAGAAAGAATTGGATTGAAAAGTGAAAACCCTTATATAATTACACACGAAATAGAGTTTAATAATAGCGAAATAGAAAACATGTGTGCAAGGGTATCCATCTCATCCCATAAATGAAGATATGAGAAAAAATCACAAGAAACTCACAAGGTAAGTGCCCAAGGATAGTGAAAACGTAGTTCCAAAACTACCCTAATCGATTAGCTAATCTGGTACCAGGGTACTAATCGATTAGCTAATTTATTACGCTAACCAGTTAATTAATTACCACCATCTAGAATGTCCCTAATTGATTAGCTAAAAGATTACCACTCAACAAGATTAGTCATAATCGATTATGCTAACATATTACCACCCATGTTTGAACCACATATCAACATTGAGTCGTAACCTAGCAATTTAATTTCTTATCAACTCATAAACTCATAGATTTACCATCATTACAACATCATTACCATCACAATGGCTACCAAATTCACATTGTTCTATATCAATATAGTCATTTACAAAAGAGTCGGCCAATGTATACACAAAAGAATGAAGGTTCAAGTACTTAAGAACTTAGGCCATTGCCATCACATCAATATCAACATTATTGGCATCAAAATACATATATTGTCTAAATTTCAAAACATTGCTGGCCAAGGCATTCACTTTTAACTATTTTAAAGACCATCACATCCCATGATAGTCCTACATCAAATGTCTTAAAAAGAGACAACATGGGAGAGTGAGTCGTCATATTCGAAATGATGAAAAAAAAATCTGTGATCATGTGTATATGCATATAAATCATCATGTACTTAGCAATACAAGCATAAAAGGCATTCTCAACAATCATTCCATAATCATAGGCACACATAGCTAACATATATATATATATACATAAACAATGATTTCCCATACCACCAATGTGGATTATAAAAATTCACCTTAAGTCTTATAGTAGGGTTTTCATCATTGTTATTTGTCTTGTCTCAAATTTTCACTTCTTTATCAATCATCACGAATTGAATATCTCATTCTCGTTCTAGCATATCTCAAGGCTATATGCAAATGCTCTTATGCTAATGTATATGCATAAAGGAATATACTCAATAATTTGCAACAATGCACTACGGATCCGACTGTGGGAAATAAACACCAATGTGGGTTCAAGCATAGGTATACAACCATGCCCCCTGTTACAGTAGTAAAAAGTATACATTTATATTACAAATATAAGTTTTATTGGTACCAAACTACAGCCCTTCATGTAACACTTGTCATTTTCACCATGATAGCGGTAACAACATCAACATTAAATGGTGTTGCAGGCCTACCATGAACCATGCCATGGCAGCTGCGATCCAATAATACCACCGGGGACAACTACTCCTCAAAGAGCCACCTCCACAAGAGTCAACCACATGCAATCCTTCACGATTAAGCATAGGCAGCTTTGTGATTCCACCATTGAATCACTAGGGTAAGCAAATGCTCGTGCATAGAGCCGCCCACCCACTAGGCCAACCGGAGAAACCCTTATCGTTCCATACCAGCAGCTATGTAGATATGCCATGGATGTAATGCTGATGCAAATCATATGTAATCTCACACTATGTATCTTATCATGTTACTCATCAATCATCTATCACCATCATCATCATCACCATCTTCATTTAGTGGATTTTAAATTATTCAAGTATTGCCATTGTTTCAAAAGCTTCATGCGGCATTTATGTCATCTTTAATAATACAATTCCATTGATTATCACAATGGCATCACAGCAACATATATTAACTTTCAATAATATTCATAAGTGTGTTGCACAACAACTTTTCATTGTTCTCATCAACAAACATCATCATCATCATTATTAATAGTGAAATACAAAGTATCATATACTAGTTCATAGGCATACACACATGGCCATACATAATAACACACACATATCTTCACTACCACAACATACCACACATATATTCCAAATGCATAAAACATCTTTGCTAACCAATAATCATCAAAGATGGATTACATTACAATATAAGAATTAATGCAAGGAAAATATGATCCATATCATTATGCAACAATCATCAATATTTCTAATTCATGCATTTAGAATATATAACTTCTCTCCTACCTCAAGAGAAGTAATCCGAGCTATTAAACGGTCCAATGTCGCTTTTTGGATTTTGTCCTATAGTTAATACATATATAATGCAATTAATTTTTTATTCAAACATCATTATCAATTCTCACTATGAAAATAAATATATACATGATTCTTATTATGTTTAAATATTTTATAAACTTTGTTTTCTTATTTTATTAGGTTTCGAGAATTCCTTCTCATTAATCTATATTTTCTATTGTTCAATGGCTACAACACAAACTCCTCAAAATACCAATACACCAAATACCTTACCTATCATCCACAATGGGTTTCCAAGGTCTCAAAACACATTATACTAATCTATTCATGCCAACCTTACCAAATACCACTTCTACCAATTTCATCAACTTGGTGCCTTATTACATTTTCTTGATTTCCCAAATTCCCAACATCAATAATTAATGCTAATCATTCTAAAACTTATTTTGCATATACAAAAATCCTTCAACATCAATTAATCATATTTTTCTCAAAATTTACCAAAAACCCAAAACTTCCAAATTCTAGGGTTCTAAC
Source organism: Clitoria ternatea (assembly GCA_037962975.1). Lineage (NCBI taxonomy): Eukaryota > Viridiplantae > Streptophyta > Magnoliopsida > Fabales > Fabaceae > Clitoria > Clitoria ternatea. The sequence continues at coordinate 171,233,989 of CM075671.1, forward strand.
AATAATACCAAACATCAATTCAAACACTTCTTTGCACTATTTCAAGCATTCTTAAGCCAATAATTTTATATTCAAATCATCAACAACCAATCAACAAATCTCAATGGTCTCCTAATCCTGGGTTCCATATGCATTTTCTCATCATAATTTTATATTCTAGGGTTCCATATGCATTTTCTCATCATAATGACACCTAAACAACCGTATTAAGCTTCAATAACCTAAAAACCACCAAGGGAAACCAATAGAAGTCATGAACTCTTACCTTAAAACCCAAACTTCACCAAAATAAAAATGAGAGTGGTGTAGGAGAAGATGACCAAAGATAAGCTTTAATATCCCATTTTAGCTTTGCAAATCCAAGCATAAGTGTTAATTTTAATGAAAAATGGCTATGGTTATGAGTGGGACGATTTTTCCAAGAGAAGAAAGGAAGATTAAGAAAAATGAGAATAGAGAGGGAGGAGAAGAGCCACATGGAAATTAGAGAAGAGAGGAGAGAGAAAATGCCAAAATTAGGTATTACCTAATGGTCAATATTCCTACTTTTTGCTTTTATCCAATGGCTTTCAAAACCCTATTGCCTAATGGATAAAAGAGCATAAAGAGAGTGAGAAAGAGATACACGGTAATTAGAAGAGAAGAAAAAAGGGAATTTGCATTTTCTTTTAATTCTATTTTGGTAATAATGAATATTTTGGAAGGATTTAAAGGACTAAGATAATTATTTTCGATTTAATTAGGTGAAAAAGAATGATTAATAAGTTAAGAAAACTTATTAAATAAACACAATTATATAAATTATATAATTTTAATTAACTTATAGGTATTTTACCGGTTTTGGCCAAGAAAATACCAGAGTATGAGTTGAGCTATTCTTATCCCAGAGTGTTCCTAATACCATACCTTATGATGTTTGTGAAAGGCCTGAGGCCCATTTTCCATCGCTTGACCCTCTGAGAATTTATTTCGATAAAATTCAGTTATTTGTTAAAGCCATTTCGTGCACCTGTTTGTATTTTAAGCATAACTCTCTCTCCCGTTAAAGGAATTGAGTCGTTCATGTCTCAACATTTCCATATTGGTATTTCCTACAACTTTGATGTTGACCACGAAATCCCATTCTTGCCCATTTTGTCCCAAAATTCAAAATACCACACTGCTCCATGTGTTCACTATTTCAACTTACACTATGTCCAGTAATTTTCACTTTTCTCACTCGTATGACCATGAAATTGAATGATTCTTTTACTAAAATTTTCTAGACTCATTGCTCTACAACTTTGATGGGCACAAAACCAAATTCCCTACCATTTGTCCTAGGAAATTATTCTTGATCATAAATTTAATTCCCGTCATAGCTTGGAATAATTTTTGTATTCGGGGTATATCTCCCTTGCCCGATATCGAACTTTCACATACCATACCTCATTTCAAAGAGAAGACACAAATCTACAACTTTTATGTTTTGTGTTTTTCCAAATGACCACCTTAACCCCTTCAAAAATTCCACACAAGTTATTACCTCTGGATATTCCACATCAACCTATGTAAAAAGATGGCCCAATCACATTGCACCACCCCAAGGATACTTGTTTCACACCCTTGAACTCCTTATCCTACACTCTAGCAGCTGCATGAGACACTTGGAGTACACGCCAAGTCTTGATCTCTCACCTTTCTCCCTCCTTCAACCGTGGACAGCCTTGGCTCCCTAAGGTTCCATGCAACAAAATTTTTCTTCTCCCTAAGGTTCCATGCAACCCTTCTTCCTCTTCTTCCTTTCATCTCACGTGGATAGCCAAGATAACTAAAAATACTCCCTTGTTTCCTATGCTTCTCACGCAAAATAATCAACCATCTCCTAAACACTTCACCACCTTCTAAACCTCCAAAAATAAAAACTTTTACTTACCTCCTCTTCAAAAAATCACGTTACCAACTCACTAAAAGGCCTCTATTTTCCTTGATTGTTGGTGTTGCACTTATGGTGTTCTTGAAGAAATAAGTCAAACCCTTGCTCCCTCCTCTCTTGGCCATGACATTATCTAAGTTAGAGGGGAGTATACTTTCATTTTGGCCCTTGATTTTCATATGCATGTGTAGTGTGAATCACTCTAAGGATTACACTTTGGTACCATGGTTGCATTTTATTTAATTTTTCCTATTGATTTTTGTTGAGTTTTAAGTTGTAAAATGTCATCTTCTAACATTCTTGGTGCTGCAGAATTTTCATGTGCCATGGAGAAATGCATGCATGTAAATTGTGTTAGCAAATACTTGATTAATCCTTACTTGCTTGTGGCAAAAAATTAATACCATGGTTTCTTTCATTTTGATGCAAGATTGAACACTTAGAAAAACTTAATCTTTGATGAAAAATGATTAATTTTAAAATCTAGACAGAATTGATATTTTATAAAAATAGTTCATGTAAGTTGTTAAAAATGCTAAAGAACCAAGTTTTCCTCTTGAAATTATGGCTGCATATTATGTCTTTAATTCTTTAAAATTTAAAAGTATTAAAATGTCAAAAGAATGATTTTTGGTAGGTATAACTTTGAGAATATGTTGCTGTTTGAGAATTTGTCCCTAGATTAATGATTTAAAATTTTAGATTATTATGTGAAAATGTGATTTTAGTGGCTTAATGACTATGAGTAATATGCATGAATAAATTCTTAAAAATTTTGCTGATAAAAATGAATTTTAGATATAATTACAAATTATGGAATTTTTATTAATTAAGGACATTTAACATTTAATTGTATGATAGTCACTTTGCATGTTTGATTTAATAGAAATACTTATAAGACTGTGTATGTTATGGACCTTAAAGTGACATGATGTGGCTACTGTATTTTGCATCTTGTGATTCTGAAATTTATGATAGAAATTTGCATGAAATAATGTTGTGAAAAAGAATTAAGAAAGAGCCCTGAGTATAGGCGTAAACGGTAATTGAAAACGGTCAAAAACGTATTTATGTGAGCAAAGGAGGAAAATTGGCCAATCTGTTAGGTGTCTATTTTTGTGATGAAAAATGAGAATTTTGAGTATTAGAAAATTACCCAAATGAGGAAAATTAATGGGAGATGTCCCTACGCGCTACTTATCCTTAAATGTGTTTTTACGAAAGCTAAAATGATGAATTATGGTATTTTGGTGCATTTTCATGTAGAACTTCTTTCTGGGAAAAAATGACACTTAATTTTATTTTATTTAGTTAGTATTTAAAAAGTTAAGCACTTTTGGCTTTGGAATCACTCAATTTGGAGATTTCTGGATAAAATACGATAAAAACAAAGTTTTCGATAAAACGACGAGAAATAACGATTTTTGAATTTTATTGGCTTGAAGAAAATTATTTATTTTTCATAAAGTTTAGTAGGGATTTTAGTAGTTATAATAAAGAATTTTAATTATAGGTTCTAGAAATTTTAAAATTAAAGGCCAATATATTAAGTTTCGTCGTGAATCAATACGACAAGACGATATGGATAAATGGCCCGAGATGTCGTAAGGAATACTAAGGTATTTTGTGTTCACCTTCTTTAAGAAAGTTTAATATTTTCAATGAAAAATCTTATTTTTAGAATTGAAAACAAAAGAAGTTAGAAATTTACTTTATAAATGAATATTTTGTAATATTTCCTTAAAAAGGACTTAGAAATAAATTAGACGATTAAGGTCTTGGAAACTTTTTGAGGTTCATTTCGAGGTCAAACCTCAATGCTCCTAAGAGGAAATTTTTAGGTAGCACCTAGGCTATTGTCACAACGATTAGTTTTGAACTCTTTAAGGACAAGAAGGTTGGAAAGTGAGGTTCCGTCTAGTACTCAGGCGCCTTTATGATAAGATGAGTAGATCGCATATTGCATGTGGAGTATATGGAGGGATGATAAAGTGATCCCCTAGATCATACAGTGATGGGTACACTGGGAAACCTCGGTATTCCGACCTTGTGGGAGGTCTTGGGAGTATACTGGAGCAGACGTCCAATGGTTCAAAGTAGCGCCTGAGACTAGATAACCTATGGCAACTTTCCTATACTTTAACCCAGATCCACTGGGGTTGTGGAGTGCCCGTTTTACGGAGATGTGATTGGCCATTGTGATGATAGGGCTCTGTGTCCTTACCCATTTGTGAAAACCAGAACGAGGCGAGGTCTAGTCGCTTTAGTTAGGCAGGGGGATAAGGCTGGATTGATATGCACAATGGATATTGATATGTGTGAGATTGATGAATCGGAGTTGGGCCACATTGCATACTAGTATATAATCAAGATAATTTATGATGATTCTAACATATGCGTAGCATGCCATAGTTGTGTGACTAACCCTGTTGGCTTGTATTATCTGTGTACACCTCTAATTACTGTGTGGTAGTGTTGGTAAGCCTTGTATGAATTATTACCTTTGTCTTATATTTTTATGCTTGTATAATAATTACGGATACCCTTGCATGTGAGTCATATGGGTTGAAAGCTTATACTCATCCTTCTTGTGTTGTGTATTGTTTTCTTTTATTGTGATCATCAGCCGAAGGACAAGACGAGTACAGGCAGGATCTAGACTACCTGCAGCAGTGGACACCAAGCCTTGGGCGTACAGTACCAGTGTTTCTCCTTCGACGTCGTGACTGTTGTAGGTCCTAATGTTTAGTAATAGTTTTATGTTATGCTATTGTGTAGTTGTTTCATTAGGAGCATACAAGCCCCCTACCTTTTGAGTACACTACTGTTATGAAGAATTGATCTATGTTATCATACTATTTTGAACTATATGTTGATGATCACTAAACAAAAAACATTTCTATTTTCTAATTAACTAGTGACTCCTTAATTAAGTAGGACGTTCGAGTGTAGGAATTTATCTTAGTTAATTGAGGGTGTCACAATTCTAGACCCATCAAATACTTAAATTATTTAATGGGTCCTACACCTTTCATTAAAGTATCTGGTTTCAGTAAATTTTAATTTACCAATAAATCATAATTAATTCTTAATTAATTTTCGCACATACATTGGACCTCAAATAATTAAATATCATCATCCACTAATTCATTTCTCTAAAATTTGGGATGTTATAATCCACCTACCTAAAAAGAAATTTCATCCTCAAAATTTAACATACATGATTTGAACACATTCAGATATTGTTTCTGGATATCGTCTTCACGTTCTTACATAAGAGTCTCTACATTACCATGTTTCCATGCTACCTTCACCAATGGTACTAACTTATTTCACAACCTTTTGACAGAATGTTCCACAATTCAAATAGAAATAGAGAAATAGACAAATCATCCCGCACATCAACATCATCAATAGGGATCACATGTAAAGGATCAGGAATATACTTCCTTAACTGTAGCACATGAAATACATTGTACAGATTTGCAAGATGTAGAGGAAGTCCAATCCAATAAGTAACATCACCAATTCTATCAATAATTTTCATACAGTCCAATAAACTTGGGACTTAATTTTCTGCTCTTTAAAGCTTTATCAATTCCTTTATCACGTGAGACCTTCAGAAATACATGATCACCAACTTTAAATTCAAGTGGTTTCCTCATTTTGTCATAGTAACTTTTTTGTCAATCTTGAGCAATCTTCATATTCTCTTGTGTCTTTCTAATTTGCTCAGTAGTCTCATAAATAATCTTTGGCCCTAAAGCCAAATTCTCACCAGTTTCCAACCAACATAGAGGCGTTCTACATTTTCTGCCATAAAGTGCCTTATAAGGAGCCATACAGATACTATTGTGGTAACTTTAACATCCTATGTAACATCCTAATTTAAAACGAATTACCAGGTGAAATTGAGCCATTAGAATAATAATTATAAAAGTGGAAAAGTTACTTGTTAACTATAATTAATTTAATTAGTTTAACTTGAAGAAATGATGGCTGAGTAATTGTGATAGCTGGCCGCTTGTGAGTGGTGTGTGTCATGAGTGGACTGCCAATTCACGCTTTCCCACCCCACTTCTCTTCTCTTCGTATGTATATATATATGTGTCCTGGCCACGGTTGATATGCATTCCTTCCAAAATTCCTCTTCTGCTACCTCTTTCTCTTAGTTCCTTCTTCTCTTCTTCGTCGTTCTCCTTCTTCTTCCCTGTTCTCTGTTCTCTGTTTATGGAAATCCATGAAGACGGTGCTGCAAAAGATTCAGAGTTCCTTCTGTTGGTAAAGGATGACCACCGAAGCAGAAGGGAGTAGCTTTCTGTTCCCAGGCCGATTACAGAGTACGACTGCTTTCGAAGGGGGACTGAACAAGGTAAACAGAGCATCGGATCGAACGTCGAGAAACAGAAGAACTTCCCGAGTCCCTTCTGTAGGTAGGGGGCGCTTGCATGTCAAATGCATGGTTCACGAACGGTACCGGATGAATGTATTGCCTTAAGTGTGTGAATGTCTGTGACAACTGTGTGCAATGTGTAATTGTTAATCTTTTGGATACCATGTATATGTTAGTAGAATCTTGTCAATAGTTATACAATAATGTGCATGTATTCAGGGTTGTGGTAATGAGGTCTGATAGTCTTTTTATACATAGACGAATATGATGCATGTTTCTATTACTATTAATACCGAGAGGATATGAATGTTTGGCTGTTAGTTGATTTCGTCTGAAGTTATAAACATGAACTGTTTGATTGCTGTGTATACTGGTACGACTGATGAGTAAATGTAGGAACTAAGTTGAATCGGTCTCGACTCTGATGGTTACGAAGGATGTGTTGGATGAGTGAAGATACTGGCTGATGAGACACATAAGCTGCATGTGTAGGAATAGGGTGACCCGTGGAAGGTCAGGAGCCCCAAAGGAATGATTTCCAGCTACAGGCCCTGGCTAGATCCTGTGAGAGCTCGTGGTAGCCGTGGGAGCTAGAGATAAGTCTCGAGATGCCAATGGGAGGCCGGTACCACGCGGAAAGAGCTAATGGATGAAAGGCCAGTAAGGGGAACCTGTAACTGAAAGTCACTACCTAAGTCGGATCCGCAGGCATGCATGCAGATAGGATGTTGATTAGGATAGTACGCGTGGTATGACTCGGAGTGATACGAATGAATTTCGAGTGAGTCGATGTATGTGTTTGTGTGAATGAAAATGAACTTCACGTAATATGTATGTGGGTGTATGATTGATATTATCCTAGTTTGCATGGCCTTAGTTTAATCTGAATGCGACCGAGTAAACATGAGTGTGCATACTGATACTGATACCGAGTCATTGACTGTCATTTTATATGAAAAAGCTCACCCCTACTGTGGCTATATTTTTCAGTGAATGTCTCTCGGAGTGAAGGATGAAGGAGGAGCCGAATGCTGAGTGAAGTGCTGGTGCACTATGGAATTGTGTGTTTATGTATATGTAGTGTATATGTCTTGTTAAGCCCTGGCCAGCTCGTATTTCAGTCGTAGTCTCTTTATGCTAGAACTTGAAACCTCTTGGGTAGAAGACGTGATTTTGTGCCTGTAATTATTTATATCCCTCTCTATATCTATCATACTGCGTGTTGTTCTATCTTGCATGAATGATCTGAGTAATTTATGTATATGTACTTACTGAGTGTGTGAGGTTGGTATAACCATGGGTAGAAATGGGATTAAGAGTTAATGGGGGAAGCAAGACAATGATTTATTCTGAATGCCGAAGAGTTTTGGTATTACCGAGTGAATGAAAGCACAGGTCACCGAGTGAGGATTGATCTAGATACTTCCGAGTGATAACTATTAGGATTTTTCTGAGTGAAGAATAATTAACAATTTCTGAGTGAGAATCCGTCGAGTGAAGGTTTCTTGACAGAAAAGTGACACCTAAGGCTCTAAGTGGACCCCATTGTAGTAGATTATTAGTAGTAAGGGAATCTGAGTGAGTCTTGACTTAGTAGGATAACTAGAGTAGGAAAGATTATGGTTACTGAGTGAAAAATGAGTAGAATACTCCGAGTGGTAAAAAGGACGTGAAAGTTATTCCGAGTGAGAAGCCTTCATAGATTCCGAGTGAGTGGCTATGGGAATCATTTCCGAGTTGCCGTATATGTATCCCGATTGAGTAGAGTCATGGGATGTGTTATGTTTTCTGAATGGAGCTGGTATGTATAAGGGCCAATCCGAGTGAATTGAGAGTGGACCTTTCTGAGTGAACCAGGCGCTGAAATCCAGGTGAGGGAATGCCGAGTGGAGTGAACGAGCGCCGAATGTATCTTTTTGCTTCAGCGAGTGGGGACTCGCTGCAGCGAGTGTGGTTTTGAGGGAAGGGTTTTGAGTGGTATCGCCCAAGCGGAGTCAGATCCCGCTTGAGCGAGTATGCATAGTGTTGCTGGGTTCGCTTAGGCGTCTTATCCTTCCGCGGTGAAGGGGTTTCACTTCTCTTACGTTCTTCCCCTCCTCTTTTGCCCGGTTCCATTGGATTCATTCCTTCAAAAAAAAATTCACTCTATTTTTTTGGGTTTAATTATTTATTGAAAATTAGGGTATTTCATTTTGGTATCAGAGCAGACCGAAAGGTCCAAGGCCAAGGTGTGCTTACCGAGTGTAAGTGGTTGTATGTATTATGACCGAGTGGTCATCATTATTGTGATATTCTGATTGAAAATGATTGATGTTGAGATATTGATTTGAGGATAGGAGGTAACTCCTCTCCTGGTCTGATTGATTGCATGACGTATATATATATATGGTATAATGTACTATAATCAGTGGATATGGAGATGAGATCCGAACGGTAGTGAGTAACCCTGTAAACTTATCCTTGAAGGGGTGTTAATTTCAGGATAAGCCATGGCGAATCGCCAAAGACTGGAAGCCATAGTCACAGCATTCCAACGTTTTGCTGACATGTTTGAGAGGCAGGGCCAGCCTCGAGCTGAAGATGGCCAAGTGTTGGATCGCTTCATGAAGAGAAAACCGACTGAGTTTCAAGGGGGATTTAATCCCGAGGCAGCATACAAGTGGGTTCAAGACTTGGAAAGAGTCTTTGGGGGCCTTCACTGTACAGAGGCCCAGAAAGTTGAGTGCGCAGTGTACATACTGCGAGATGAGGTAGAGAATTGGTGGAAAATTGCTAGGAACCGACTGACCGACGCGGGCATTCAGCTAGTATGGGAGAATTTTAGAGCATGCTTTCTGGAAAAATACTTCCCCGACACAGTAAGGAGTCGGAAGGAATTGGAGTTTATGGAATTGAAACAAGGTTCCATGTCTGTAGAAGAATATGTAACCAGATTTGAGGAGTTATGTCTGTTTTACCCACCCTTCCAACAACCCGGGACTGAGAGCTCCAAATGCCTCAAATTTGAGAATAGACTGAGATCGGACATCAAAAGAGCTTGTAGATATCAGGAAATTAGGAGCTTTCCAGTGCTGGTGAATAAATGTAGGATCTTCGAAGAAGACGACAAGGCCCACTCAGGCCAGAACAGTAGGGCAGGTTCCTCCTTGAGGCCTCAACAGTCACGCTTTAAGAGGCCAGGTAACGTTGGAAGAAATAGACCCTTTGCTAGACATAAAGATCGCAGTAACCAAGGGAGACAGGCGAGTGGACGTCCAAAATATGGCAAGTGTTTTAAATGTGGTGGCGACCACTTTGCTCAGAATTACGATAGTGAAGATGTCATATGTTTTCATTGTAAGGAGAAGGGGCACATTCGCCTCGACTGTCCCCAATTACGTCAGGCAAACGCCAATGTACGCCAGGGAGGTTCCCAAGGAAGAAATCGTGGAAATGGTAGCCAAGGATCGGGGAGCAAAGGCAATGGAGCTAGAGGAAATATGATGTTTGCCCCAAACAACCGGAGGAGGAACGCCGACCAACCAGCTGCTGGGAGAGTTTACGCTATCAGTGCTAAAGAAGCTGCACAAGCGAATGACTTAGTGCAAAGTAAGTGCTTACTCGGTAGATATACACTTAATGTAGTTTTTGATTCTGGAGCCACCCATTCTTTTATAGCTGATGAGTGTGTAAGACACTTAAAGTTGCCGACTGTGTATATGGATCGGACTTTGGAAGTAGCCAATCCGACTGGCACTAAGGTGTTGACATCATCAATGTGTAAAGATGTAACATTTGTGTTGGGCGATCGGAGTTTCACCTTCGATTTGGTGTGCGTACCTTTAAAGGATCTTGACATTGTACTCGGCATGGATTGGCTTTCCGCCAACAAGGTATTGGTGGACTGTCGGAACAGAAGAATAATCTTTCTGAGGCAGACTAGTGAAGACTACACGGTACCAGGTATAGCCCAGTTATTTATGATGCTCTGTCTAACTGAGGGTAAGAGTAGAGCCCGAGTGAACGAAATTCCGACTGTTTATGAATTCCCAGAGGTGTTTCTGGAAGATGTGTCGGGTGTCCTTCCAACTAGAGAAGTTGAGTTCTCTATAGACCTGATCCCTGGAGCCGAGCCAGTCTCCAGTGCACCTTATAGAATGTCCCCAACAGAATTGGCTGAGCTAAAAAAGCAGGTGGATGAGTTATTCGAAAAACAATTCATTAGGCCGAGTGTATCACCATGGGGCGTACCTGTACTACTTGTTAAGAAGAAGGATGGCAGCATGAGACTATGCATAGATTACCGACAGCTAAACAAACTCACGATTAAGAACCGATACCCGTTGCCCAGGATCGACGATCTGATTGACCAACTGCGTGGTGCTTCAGTCTTCTCAAAGATCGATTTACGGTCGGGATACCACCAAATCCGGGTGAAGGACTCGGATATTCCCAAGACTGCCTTCAGGACTCGGTATGGCCACTACGAGTATATAGTAATGTCGTTCGGTGTGACAAATGCACCTGCCATATTCATGAATTACATGAACAACATATTCCACCCGTACTTAGACCAATTCGTAGTAGTTTTTATCGATGATATCTTAGTCTACTCCAAGACCTCTGATGAGCATGAAGAACACCTCTGAGTGGTACTTTAAGTCTTGAAGGAGAAACCGCTGTTTGCAAAATTTTTGAAGTGCAATTTCTGGATGGATAAGATCCACTTTCTTGGACATGTGATTTCCAAGAAGGGTGTCTCGGTAGACCCTTCGAAGGTGGCAGCTATAATGGCATGGGAGAGACCCGAGTCGGTCTCGGAGATAAGGAGCTTCATGGGCCTGGCTGGTTATTATAGGCGGTTTATTGAAGGTTTTTCTAAGCTAGCTTTGCCACTGACTAAATTGACCCGGAAAAACATCCCCTTCGTGTGGAGTTCCAAGTGCGAGAGCAGTTTCCGAGAGCTAAAAGACAAGTTGACGACCGCTCCAGTATTGGCATTGCCTAACTTGCAAGAAAGCTTCGTGGTTTACTGTGATACGTCGGGACTCGGATTGGAATGCGTGCTAATGCAGAAGGACCGAGTGATAGCTTATGCCTCTCGGCAATTGAGGCCTCACGAACAGCATTACCCGACCCATGACTTGGAATTAGCGGCTGTGGTCTTCGCATTGAAAATATGGAGGCATTACTTGTATGATTCTAAATTCGAAGTTTATAGCGACCACAAGAGCCTCAAATACTTATTCGACCAGAAGAAGCTGAACATGAGGCAGAGGAGATGGATGGAATTTTTAAAGGATTATGACTTCGAACTGAAGTACCATCCGGGTAAGGCAAACATTGTTGCCGACGCGTTGAGTCGGAATTCCCTCCATATAGCAGTAATGATGGTGAAGGAGGTGGAGTTGTTGGAACAGTTTCGAGACATGAACTTGCATGTTGACATTCCCTCCTCTCGGAAAATAACAATCGGTACGTTGAGGATTACCAATGAATTTCTGAAGTCCGTGTACGAACAACAGCAGTCAGATTCCTACTTGGCTGAGATGAAGGAGACTCAGGCCAAAGGAAAGGACTTGTCCTTGACCGAGGGGTCGGATGGAATCTTCCGAGTGAGAAACAGAATATACGTGCCGAGTGGAGGAGAATTAAGAAGGATGGTGCTCGATGAAGCCCACAAAATCCTGCTAAGTATCCACCCGGGTACCACGAAGATGTACCACGATCTAAGAACACAATTCTGGTGGCTCGGATTAAAGAGGAATGTGGCGGAATACATGGCTCGGTGTATTACCTGTCAAAAATCGAAGGTTGAGCACCAGAAGCCGTATGGTGCATTGCAACCCTTAGAGATTCCCGTGTGGAAATGGGACTCAATCGCCATGGACTTTGTCATGGGATTGCCAAAAAACCGAGCGGGCCATGATGCGATTTGGGTCATAGTTGACCGACTGACAAAAAGTGCACACTTCCTACCTGTGAACATGAGATACCCATTACATAAGTTAGCCCGGATTTACATTCGTGAAATTGTCCGACTGCATGGTGTGCCGACTTCCATCGTATCGGACAGGGATCCTAGATTCACGTCCCGGTTTTGGACCAGCCTGCATCAGGAATTGGGCACGAAACTTTGGCTAAGTTTCGCCTACCACCCCCAATCGGATGGACAATCCGAGCGGACGATACAAAGTTTGGAGGACTTACTGAGGGCGTGTGTGTTGGAACACAGTGGAGATTGGGAGCAGTACCTTCCCCTGATCAAATTTACGTACAACAATAGCCACCACAACAGTATTGGCATGGCACCCTATGAAGCATTATATGGTCGGAGATGCCGAACCCCACTTTGTTGGTCGGAATCGGGTGAGAGTCTACTATTGGGACCAGAAATTGTGAAGCAAACCTCAGAACAGATCCGAGTGATAAGGGAAAAGATGAAGGCGTCTCAGGATAGGCAGAAGAGCTACCACAATAAATGAACCCAACCACTAGAGTTTTCAGTCGGAGACAGAGTGTTTCTAAAGACTTCACCAAGCAAGGGACTCGGGCGAGCCTTGAAAAGTGGAAAGCTAAGCCCCCGATACATTGGGCCTTATGAGGTATTAGAGCGGATTAGTCCCGTGGTGTACCAAATAGCATTACCGACTCACTTATCCCGATTGGGTAACGTGTTTCATGTGTCTCAATTAAGGAAGTACTTACACGATTCCACTCACACGATGCCGGATGATGAAGTGGAGATTAAAGAGGACCTGACCACTGTGACTCTACCGACTAGAATAGTGGACCGATCGGTAAAGCGTTTAAGGAGTAAAGATGTGCAACTGGTTGAGGTAGAGTGGCAGCAGGACGGGTATACCTCTTATACCTGGGAACGCGAGGATGCCATGAGGCAACAGTACCCCGAGTTGTTTGATCAAGGTGAGTTACCGATTGAATTTTGAGGACGAAATTCTTTTGAGAGGGGGAGAACTGTAACATCCCTATTTAAAACGAATTACCAGGTGAAATTGAGCCATTAGAATAATAATTATAAAAGTGGAAAAGTTACTTGTTAACTATAATTAATTTAATTAGTTTAACTTGAAGGAATGATGGCTGAGTAATTGTGATAGCTGGCCGCTTGTGAGTGGTGTATGTCATGAGTGGATTGCCAATTCACGCTTTCCCACCCCACTTCTCTTCTCTTCGTACGTATATATATATATATATGTCCTAGCCACGGTTGATATGCATTCCTTCCAGAATTCCTCTTCTGCTACCTCTTTCTCTTAGTTCCTTCTTCTCTTCTTCGTCGTTCTCCTTTTTCTTCCCTGTTCTCTGTTCTCCGTTTCTGGAAATCCACGAAGACGGTGCTGCAGAAGATTCAGAGTTCCTTCTGTTGGTAAAGGACGACCACCGAAGCAGAAGGGAGTAGCTTTCTGTTCCCGGGCCGATTACAGAGTACGACTGCGTTCGAAGGGGGACTGAACAAGGCAAACAGAGCATCAGATCGAACGTCGGGAAACAGAAGAACTTCCTGAGTCCCTTTTGTAGGTAGGGGGCGCTTGCATGTCAAATGCATGGTTCACGAACGGTACCGGATGAATGTATTGCCTTAAGTGTGTGAATGTCTGTGACGACTGTGTGCAATGCGTGATTGTTAATCTTTTGGATACCATGTATATGTTAGTAGAATCTTGTCAATAGTTATACAATAATGTGCATGTATTCAGGGTTGTGGTAATGAGGTCTGATAGTCTTTTTATACATAGACGAATGTGATGCATGTTTCTATTACTATTAATACCGAGAGGATATGAATGTGTGGCTGTTAGTTGATGTCGTCTGATGTTATAAACATGAATTGTTTGATTGCTGTGCATGCTGGTACGACTGACGAGTAAATGTAGGAACTAAGTTGAATCGGTCTCGACTCTGATGGTTACGAAGGATGTGTTGGATGAGTGAAGATGCTGGCTAATGAGACACATAAGCTGTATGTGTAGGAATGGGGTGACCCGTGGAAGGTCAGGAGCCCCAAAGGAATGATTTCCAGCTACAGGCCCTGGCTAGAACCTGTGAGAGCTCGTGGTAGCCGTGGGAGCTAGGGATAAGTCTCGAGACGCCAATGTGAGGCCGGTACCACGCGGAAAGAGCTTATGGACGAAAGGCCAGTAAGGGGAACCTGTAACTGAAAGTCACTGCCTAAGTCGGATCCGTAGGCATGCATGCAGATAGGATGTTGATTAGGATAGTACGCGTGGTATGACTCGGAGTGATACGAATGAATTCCGAGTGAGTCGATGCATGAGTTTGTGTGAATGAAAATAAACTTCACGTAATATGTATGTGGGTGTATGATTGATATTATCCTAGTTTGCATGGCCTTAGTTTAATCTGAATGCGACCGAGTGAACATGAGTGTGCATACTGATACTGATACCGAGTCATTGACTGTCATTTTATATGAAAAAGCTCACCCCTACTGTGGCTATATTTTTCAGTGAATGTCTCTCGGAGTGAAGGATGAAGGAGGAGTCGAATGCCAAGTGAAGTGCTGGTGCACTATGGAATTGTGTGTTTATGTATATGCCATGTATATGTCTTGTTAAGCCTTGGCCAACTCGTATTTCAGTCGTAGTCTCTTTATGCTAGAACTTGAACCCTCTTGGGTAGAAGACGTGATTTTGTGCCTGTAATTATTTATATCCCTCTCTATATCTATCATACTGCGTGTTGTTCTATCTTGCGTGAATGATCTGAGTAATTTATGTATATGTACTTACTGAGTGTGTGAGGTTGGTATAACCATGGGTAGAAATGGGATTAAGAGTTGATGGGGGAAGCGAGACAGTGATTTATTCTGAATGCCAAAGAGTTTAGGTATTACCGAGTGAATGAGAGCACGGGTCACCGAGTGAGGATTGATCTAGATACTTTCGAGTGATAACTGTTAGGATTTTTCCGAGTGAAGAATAACTAACAATTTCCGAGTGAGAATCCGCCGAGTGAAGGTTTCCCAACAGAAAAGCGACACCTAAGGCTCTAAGTGGACCCCATTGTAGTAGATTATTAGTAGCAAGGGAATCTGAGTGAGTCTTGACTTAGTAGGATAACTAGAGTAGGAAAGATTATGGTTACCGAGTGAAAAATGAGTGGAATACTCCAAGTGGTAAAAAGGATGTGAAAGTTATTCCGAGTGAGAAGCCTTCATAGATTTCGAGTGAGTGGCTATGGGAATCATTTCTGAGTTGCCGTATATGTATCCCGATTGAGTGGAGTCATGGGATGTGTTATGTTTTCTGAATGGAGCTGGTATGTATAAGGGCCAATCCGAGTGAATTGAGAGTGGACCTTTCCGAGTGAACCAGGCGCTGAAATCCGGGTGAGGGAATGCCGAGTGGAGTGAACGAGCGCCGAATGTATCTTTTTGCTTCAGCGAGTGGGGACTCGCTACAGCGAGTGTGGTTTTGAGGGAAGGGTTTTGAGTGGTATCGCCCAAGCGGAGTCAGATCCCGCTTGAGCGAGTATGCATAGTGTTGCTGGGTTCGCTTAGGCGTCTTATCCTTCCGCGGTGAAGGGGTTTCACTTCTCTTACGTTCTTCCCCTCCTCTTTTGCCCGGTTCCATTGGATTCATTCCTTCAAAAAAAAAAAATTCACTCTGTTTTTTTGGGTTTAATTATTTATTGAAAATTAGGGTATTTCATCCTAAATTTTAGAAAAATAAATTATTAGATGGTGATAATTAACTATTTGAGGTTCAAAGTATGTGGGAAAATTAATTAGACACTAATTGTGAATTATCAGTAAATAAAAATTTATTGAAACTAGATAGTTTAACGGATGGTGTGGGACACATTAAATAATTTTGGGCATTCGATGGATCTAGAATAATGAGGAAAATGTTGTGGTTATGGTGGTATGATCAAAATAATTTTTTTTGTTGAGGAGATATTTATACAGACACGACGTATGTTAATAAACAGCAAAAATATGAGCGCAATGGAAATAAAAGAAAATGTAAAATCCCTTTTCTTCTCTTCTCATCACCGTGCACCATTTTCTCTCTCTCTCTCTCTTTAATCTTTTTCGTCCATTGGACAAATGAATTTTCAAAACCTAATGGCAAAAGCAAAAGTGTGCATTACCCATTAGACAATGACTAATTTTACACATTCTCTCTCCTTCCATCTCTCAATTTTTGTTAGCTTTCTACACTCTCTCTACATACTTCATTTTTTTTATCTTCTTCCTTTTGTGAAGCAAAAACCATATACCTTTCTCCACTTCCATTTTCTTGCAAAATCAATACTTGAGCTTGGATTTGTGAAGCATATATTGGACATTGGAGCCAAGTATGACTCATCTCCCTCTTCTCCCCTCTCATTTTCATGTTCTTCCTTGTGCTTGGCGAATAGGTAAGATTTTATTATATCAATGGCTTGTCTTGGTGGTTTAAGGGCTTTAAAGCTTTATAATAAAAGTTTAAGTATTATTTTGATGAAAGAATGCATGTGGAACTTAAACCCTAAGGTAGATGACCTTTGGGAATTATTGTTATTGTTGATGATGATGTGAATATGGTGTTGTTTTCTTGAAGATGCTTAAATGCTACAAAGAAATGGTTGGAATTGATATTTACTAATTTAAGTGAAAACCCTAAGATTGGTGAATTTGGGGTTTTTGGGAAAACTTTGAAGAGAATGTGATTAATCACTATTTAAGTGATTTTGGATAAGGAAATGAATTTTGGAATGGTTGACACTAATTATTGATCTTGGGAATTTGAGAATTAAGAAATGTGGAAGGCACTAAGTTGGTGAAATTAGTAGAAGTAGTATTTGGTGTATGTTGGTGACTTAGGACTTTGTTGTTGTAGCCATTTAATTATAGAAAATATGGATTAATGGGAAGGAATTCCTAAAACCTAACAAAATGAGAAAATTTTTGTTTATAACATGTTTAAGACATGTTAAGAATTTTAAATATGATGATGAATATTTAGAATTGACATTAATGCCTTGATAGTCAAATTGATTGAAATTTATATATATTTAATGTAGGACCTATTCTGAACGACAAGGCGGGACCTTCGAATCGCTCGGATTACTTTTCTTGAGGTAAGATGGGAGTTTATATTTTAAATGCATGAGTTAAGTATTAGATGATTATTGTATGTGACATTGTACATGTTGTCTTTGTTGAATTGATAACTTGTGATGTTGGATATTATGATGTTATTGTGCTTGGAAAATATGTGATGTATATTTAGAATAGTAGTGTTATGCTTTGTGGTGATTGATAATTTTTATGAGAATTTAGAGCAAATGTTATGCCTTTTGTTGTTGGGATTATGTGTATGTTTACCATAAATATTGAATAATGATCATTAATGATGAAATCAGAATGGATATTGTTGTTGGGCATACCCTTGAACATTGATGTAAGATTGAAAAATGTTATTGTTGATGATTATTGATGCCATTATGATTGAAGGAAGTGTAAACTTGTATTTATAAGTTGAATTTGGGTTGATAGAATATGTTGTGGATGCCACACTAAAATTTGAAACAACGGCAAGAATTAATGAGATTAAAATTCATTAAGAGTTGGGTAGTGCTAGTGATGAAAATGATGATGGATGATTGATAAAATTGAAAAATGTTGTTGTTGATGATTGTTGATGCCATTATGATTGAAGCAAGTGTAATCTTGTATTTATGAGTTGTATTTGGGTTGATGGAAAATGTTGTGGATGCCACATTAAACTTTGAAATAATGGCAAGAATTAATGAGATTAAAATTCACTAAGAGTTGGGTAGTGCTATTGATGAAAATGATGATGGATGATTGATAAGTGGCATGATAGGATTCATAGTATGAGATCACATATGATTTGCATCTGTATTACATCTATGATATATTGCATAGCTGCCAGTATGAGATGTTAGGCGTTCTTCCCGTTGGCTCAATGGGAGGGCGGCTCTGTGCATAAGCATTATTGTTTACCCTAGTGACTCAGTGGTAGAGTCACGAAGCTACACATGCTTAATCATGCGGGATTGCATGTGGTTGACCTGGTGGGGGTGGCTCTTTGAGAAGCAGGTGTCCTCAGTGGTTCTTTGGATCATAGCTACCATGGCGTGGTTTATGGTTGGCTCGCAACACCATTTGTTGTTTATGTTGTTACCACTGTCATGGTGAAAATGACCGGTGTTGCAAGATAGGTAATGCGGTTTGGTACTAGAAAATTAAGATTTGATCTATATATATACACACATTTTACTACTACAGTAGGGGCATGGTTATATATCTATGCTTGATACCCATAATTGATGATTGTTATTCCCATAGTCAGATCCGTAAGTGTCTTGATGAGTATGATTCTTGTGCATATGCATTAGCTTAAGAGCATTTGCATATAGTCGTGAGATATGCCAAAATGAGGATGAGTTTGGAATGATGAAAACGTCAGGTGATGATTGAAATGGGTGAAAGAAACCTAAAGACAACAAGTAAAATATTTATGATGAAAAGACTTTATGTATTGGTGATGATAGTTATAATATGATGAAGGGCAATGATGTGTGTATGTGTATGTGCTTTGCTATAAGTTTTATTTGATGATTATGATATATGTATATAATGATAGAATGATGGAGTTGTGATGATAATTGATGATTTTGATGCAAAGCCTACATGTTTATATGTATATACACATGATCATAAAGTATTCTTATTCGTCACTTAGAATGTATAACTCATTCTTCATGTTGTCTTTTTAGCATTGTGATGCAGGATATGCATAGGGTGAGAATGTTATTCATTTTGGAAACATATGTTTTGGTGTAGAAGGTAAATTAGTGGTAATAGAATGCCTTGGCTGGCAAGTGTTTGAGTTGATGATGTATGTATTTTGATGACAGTGGTATTGATTTATATGTGATGTTGATGGCTTAATTCTATAAATATTTGATATTATATTCTTTTGCTTATATAATATGTCAATTCTTTTGTAAACGACTATGTGAATATTGACAATGGAAGTTTGATGGCCATTTTAATGGCATTGATGTTTGTAACAACCTTGTTTTTTGATAATAGGAAACCAGACCCTCAGGACCCTCAAGGATACTCTGTTGAGCTTTAGGTAAGAAGCTTGAGGCTTTGGCCTATTCCCCGAGTAGTTCAGCATAAGAAAAATAGTGAAAAGCAGAACTAGTTAAGGTATTTAAAATGAAGTATAAGAAAACCGAGAAAGCATAGCGAATGAGAGAAGCAACGATAAGAAAATAACAACGTCTGACTGTACTGTTTAATAATACGTTAATAACGATTATTTTGTTAAATTGAGTACTAATTGATTTATAATTATATTAAGTTGATAATTATTTCCTATCAACAATATTTAATAGATAATACTTCATCTTGATAATTAATATCTAATTTTAATCAATAATTATTTATTGTTTGATTATTTGATTTTAAGTGTTGAATATTTATTCAAATTGAAATTTTATAATATTGTTTAATAATTATTATTTATTTAATGATGATTATTTTAAGTGAGTATTAATTAATTGATAATTATTTAGTTGATAATTATTTAGTTAGTAATTATTCCCTGCTAATAATATTTAGTTTAACATGTAATAATAAATTATGTTTAATAATTAATATTTAAAATTATTAATTTGATAATTACATTATATTTATATTTAATAATAAAATATTGTCAAGTTCCTCTATATTGAACTGTGGGACTCAGCCTGAGGTCGAACTCTGACCGTTTGATCCGAGACTAGTGATCTAGTAGGAAAACTAGTCCTGTTAGGATCTCTCTATGAAGAATCGAGGGTGTCTGACTTGGCCTAACCGGCCCAATCAGAACCTTTAACGTCTCATATGTTTGACCGTTCATATGCTTTGGGATATCCGATGGCGGCACGGTAAGTCTCTGGTGACTCGTTTTGACATTTTAGAAACTTTTCTTGAAGAGACCAAAACTTGATTCAGACTCTATCATCCCTGTTTTTCCATAAATCAGTTTCTTCAGAAATTGCTTTAAAACCCGACTCGAGCACCTTTAGTGTTTTGGACCTAACTTTTTCATACAATCTTGGAATCGAACGATTTTCATCTCAATCTCTTTGTTTTGAAAATATCTTCAATCTCTATTTCTAGCCCTTAGCCTTGAACTCCGATTCCTACTCTGTCGACCTCAAAATCGAAGATTAAGTATGTTCGCCTCAAAATTCCATCATTTGGACTTTTTCCCTGCGCATGGTTCAAAAGAAATTCATAACTCTCTCATACAACCTTCAATTCATGCAAACTTGGTGTCAAAATCTCTACAACAAAATTATCTACATTTTCCATCAAGACATTGAAGGCCAAATCCCTCTAGATCATTACAATTTAATAGATCTTTTCCACCCTCTAGCTGTTTCGTCATCATGCTGGCAGTCTTTATTAAAATTCACGTATCTTCCTTGTCTGATTCTTGAATCGCTTTGTTCTTTTTGATATGGATCCATATCAGAGATATCTACAATGTTCATGGATGGTACAAAACCAAATTCGCAAAGGAGAATTAATGGTGAATTTATTTCCAAAGCCATAGCTGATATGGGAAGCTTCTAGAGCACCCTGTCGTAAATCGGGTATATCTTGGGCTACCAATCTTGCATCGTTGACAGGGCCCGTAAGCGCACGGGTTATGTCGCGTAATATAAAAGATTATCGTTCTCCACAGGGACTATTTTCAAAGTACCAGCATATTGAAATTTAATTATCCACACAATTGATTTTTAATGTTTTTGTAAAATAAAACACAAATTAAAAATAAATTTAGAAACAAAATTTACTTAACACTTAAAAATCAGAGTTGAGAGTATCTTGGGATTTCGGGGGATCAAGACTTTATTTTATGTTAATGAATTTTAACTTTTCATAAATAAAAATTAAATTAAGTTTTCCAAGGCGGATTTTCCTTAAGCTAATTAATATGTTCCTCTTGGAATCCTATTAATGTACCTAACCTATGGAAAGCGCTGCTTAATCCTTAGAAAAGGCCCATTATCGTTTTGTGAAAATCCCTTATTTATTCCCTAAAAGATTTTTATTACTTTCACGGTTTTACCGAGGTCACAAAAAGTATTTCAAAACCTTAGGCTTAGTTTAAAAACTTTCCAGTAACAATAAATCTCTCGATTCTATTAATTACTTAAACTTACTGAAATACCCGCAAGTATACAATTTTATCACTTAGGTTCTTGTTAGGAATTACTAAGAGCATTGACCATTTTTTGAACTAAATGGAAAACAGAAATTTATTTAATTCAAAGTCAAAATAACATTATCATAAAATGTTATCACACCCCCTTCATCCCAAGATAATTAATTTAATTACTCATGAAATAATTCAAATTCATATACATGATGGAAAAATAAAACATACAAGATATGGTAAAAATAAAGACTTACGGGTTTCTCCAAAAGCTCAAAATAATTTTACCACTGTATTTCCTTGTTGCAATATTCCCCCACCAATTACAAATTGGAATACTCACTTTTACAATCCTTACAACTCTTTCACAAAATAAAAGAAAGAAAAAGAAAATAAAAAAAAGAAAGAAACGGGACAGAGAAAGAAAATAAAGAGAAAGAAAATGAAAAAGAAAGGAATGGAACGAAGAAGAAAAATGAAGGAAATAAAAGAAAGGAATTAAAGTGAATGAAAGATGATTTTATCTAAAAGTGATGCTGTCCAATGGCTTCAGACCTCCCCCCTATTTATAGAGATCTTGGGCGTTAATAATCATGGGAACGACGGCTAGTGGGTCTTTTTTTATTATTTTTTCTTGTCAGCCGCCCCATAAGATCAACTTGGAAACAGCCTGGATGGTGACAACTATAGGGAACGGTGGCTAGTAGAATTTTTTTATTATTTTCCCTTTTGTTTTGTTGTCAGCCGCCCCCTTATAAGTCAAGGATCCACTTGGATAGTGGAAATCCAAGTCAGCATGGGCACTTGGATAGTGGAAATCCAAGTCAGCATGGGCAATTGGTGGAAGTATGGATTTGAGGAGCTGAACGTTGTGGGTTGGACGGTGTTGAGAGGAGAGCTGGACGATGTTGAAAGGAACTGGACGGTGTTGAGAAGATCTAGACATTGTGGAGAGGAGCTGGACGGTGTTGAGAGGAGAGCCGGTGTTGTGGTTGTAATTTATGGAGCTGGTGTGTAATTGGATGGATGGACGAGCAAAGTGATTTACTCAGCACTGATTGAAATATTCGTTCGGAACTGATTAAAAAGTGACTAGAACCGATTGAAACATTCATTCGCAACTAATTGAAGAGTGACTCAGAACCGATTGAAAAGTGACTCACTCGGCACAGGTTCATGCCCTCCTTCTTTCACATGTGACCCACTCAGGATCGGGAAGTTTTCATTCAAATGATTCAATCGGCATCCTCAAAATGTTTCACTCGGCTATGTCTCTGGAATTGAACCACTCGGAGAGACCTTGCTCGGATATATTCAGTCGACCCTTTCTTCACTCCATGAAATGATCCACTCGGAAGTCCGACTTGCTTCTCACTCGGAATTGCCTCAATCGTCAATCAACCCAGTCGGTTGTATTCACTCGGGAGTTGGCTTTGCCTTTCACTCAAAAATTTTGGAACTTGAGAGAATCTGGAATCTGGTCGATGGAAGCTCTTCCTAGGTCCGAGCTTTGCTTTGCTCGAAAATACATCTCTCGGCCCTGAATCACTCGGAAGTGCCTTCCTTAGAGACGTCTCACTCGGGCTTAGTTTGAAATTTGAGAATCTGCCCGAAAGAGACTCATTCCCAGTCGGACTCTTTTCCTTACTTGATAAGACACTTTCTTTGAAACTCACTACTCGGAAAGGCCTTGCCTGACAATTATTCTTCCGAAGTTCAGAGTTTTTTCATTCGAAATCAACTCACTCGGGAGTCTTCCACTCGGAAACAATTTTGCCCAGAAAAAGCAGTTGTTCCCCAAATCAGACTCGCTTCAATCAGTAATTCTTCACTCAGACAAATAGCTTTGGGCGGTAATTATTCAAAGTCAGTCCCTTTTTCACTCGGAGTGGTTGCAGTCGGGAAGGTTCCACTCGGATTTACCTCTAACCGAGAAATATTCCTTCAAGGTAAGCCATTTTTCACTCGAAATGGCTTTGATAGGGAATCTTCCACTCGGATTTACCTCCAACCGGGAAGTATTCCACTCGGTAACGCTCCATTCTGAGTCATCCTACTCGGATTTGATCATTTCTGAGTCATCCTACTCGGATTTCATCATTCTGAGTCATTTTTCTCTTGTTATTGACCCTTTTATTACCTTAATTTCTGCAAAATAATATACCCAAGTAGAATATAGTGGAAAGAAAGCAAAAATCTCAATAAATAAAGGAAATACAGTGCATAATGATTAAAATCCTAAGCAAACTAGATCTAATTTATTGTGTTATAAAGCACTTATCAAAATACCCCAAACCAAAACATTGCTTGTCCTCAAGCAATTACCATATTCACATAATAAGATACAGAAAATACTAAGCTCAGTAAACTAAGGAATCCAAAATAGAGAAAAAGATTTATTCAAATGCCAATATTAATTTTTTTATGTGAATCAATTTTCATTATCAAGACAGAGGATACTCTTCTCTCAATTTTCACTCAAAGTGTTTTATGGTTTGTGTATCACTCAGATCATCATAGTCAAAAAATATTACCATAAGCTTGTTAATAAACCAGAAACTCCACAGTTTAGATAGAAAATATGTCAAAGTCTAAAGGTCTTTCAAAGGTTCTAACGTGGCCTTGGGTTGTATTGTCAAGGTAGGAATTTCAAGAAAAATGGAATACAAAAGGGCTTTAACAGTCATGAATAATTCAAATTACCATCATAAATTTAATAGAGCAAATTTTTGAACTTTTATGGACTTTTTGGAATTCATTCAATATCATCCTTTTAATTTTCTTTTCTTTTTCTTGCTTTTCTTTGCATTCAATATCATATTTTTCTTAAGTCCTTTTTTATTTCTTTGCTCCACTAAATTTCCAACTTTTTCACCATTAAGAGAATATCAGTCAATGAAAGGCTTCAAAGAAAAATTTTCACTTTTAGGCTCAAAAGGGGCAACTAGGGGTCAAATTGTGCAAAAATTCTGAGGCTTAAGAATGAGACCTAATTGTGCCTTTATCATCCTAAGACATACAATCAAAAACCATTTTAAATCGGTTGAAAAACAAGTTCTAGAATATTAATGACTATCAGATTCACTCAATCAAGAAGATATGGGTTTTAAAAATTTGTTTGATAAATAACCCATTTTGGCTCAAGTCTAACCATGGAAAGTCTTTTCAAAGAAAATTTTAATCACATAAAGTTCATTTAGACATTGATTTGGCATTTAAACAATCAAATTTTGAAAATTTTACTCAAAATTTTGGGATCCTTAGATACTTTAGCCTTGTGTTCAAAGTAAATTTATTATATAATCATGGTAAATTACAAGATTACAAACAAAACAAGGAAAACACACGTGCATGAAAAATATAACAATCACACAACGTAAGCAAAATAGTTAAGTTTTCTTATCTACCACCCCAAACCAGAATTTGACATTATCCTCAATGTTAAAATGGATGATAAAAGGATAAGAAAACTTACCTATAGTAACCCCAAACCAGCATTTGACATAGTTGATTTTTTTTTTTTTAAAATAAAAATAAAGACATGGGGTTACCTCCCCACAAGTGCTAAGTTTAACGTCTTCAGCCAGACTCTATCCCTCAATCACAGTCAAGAATCGATTAGGACCTAGAAACTCATACCTTAGTATGGAAGGTAAAGATTTAAGTTCAACATTTGGGCTCACCATGACCTCAGTGTCACGTTTCAGTGGTATATTACCTTCACTGCTTTTTGATGTTCCTGCAAACTTATTCAGAAAAATAGATTCAAGTGGGTCATTAAGAAGAGTTTCTTCCTTCACCACTCGGTCAACAATTTCAATTTTACAGCAAATATTATCATGAGAAGGTTTTATCAAAACATCTTTCAAATTAAAATCAACCTTTTGGTCTCCTATAGTCAGAGACAACTTACCATTCTTGACATCGATCACAGCACCTGCAGTGGCTAAAAAAGGCCTGCCTAATATAATGGGGATCATAGAATCCTCATCCATCTCTAGCACAACAAAATCAGTAGGGATAAAAATTTTTCCTACCTTAATAGGAACATCCTCTAAGATACCTACAGGATACTTAATGGATCTATCAACCAATTGTAAACACATCCTAGTAGGTTTCAATTCACCCAATCCTAATTTTTTAAAAATAGATAAAGGCATCAAACTAACACTAGCTCCTAAATCACATAATGCCCTATCTATTGTCATGTTACCAATCATACATGGGATAGAGAAACTACCTGGATCTTGGAGCTTGGGTGGAAGCTTCTTTTGAATTAAAGTACTACACTCTTCAGTAAGTGCCACTGTACTGTCTTCTTCCAGCTTTCTTTTGTTGGACAAAATATCCTTCAAGAACTTCGCATAGATAGGCATTTGCTGCAAAACATCTATGAAGGGAATATTGACATACAATTTCTTTAAAACATCAAGAAACTTACCAAATTATTTGTCCAACTTTGTTTTAGCCAAGCGCCGAGGAAATGGAATTAGAGGTTGATATGGCTTAACTTCCTCCTTCTTCTCTTGTAGTTTCTCTTCTTCAATCACTAGATGAGATGAAGATTCATCCACTTTCTTTTCCTCCTTTGCAGTCTTGTCAACTGGCCCATCATATTGAGTACCACTCCTAAGAGTGACAGCCATGGTTTGGTTAGATGGTCCAGCCTCTGGTTTTCCAGGAAATGTTCCTGGTGCTTTTTGAGAGTAGGAGGCTTGTTGAGCAATTTGATTTTCTAGTATTTTGTTATGGGTGGCAAGAGAGTCCACTTTTTAAGCCAAGTTTTTTATTGCATCAGAGAATTCATCATTTTGTTTAAGTTGAGTAGCTACAAATGTCTCCATCAAGGATTCTAGCTTTGATTTTTGTAGAATATAGGTTCCTTGTTGAGGTTTGTAGTTACTTTGATTACCTTGGAATTGAGGTGGCCTATTTTGGAAGCCAGGTGGACCTTGTGGAGGTCTGTAGTTACCTTGATAATTTCCACCATAGTTTCCAATAGCATCCACCTGATGCATTTCTTGTTCTTGATTATGGGTCATTGCTAAGTGGCAGTTTGCAGCTCCATGTCCTGAAACACCACAAACTTCACAAACAATGTTAGTAGCACCTGTTGACCCTATTTTATCAAGTTTTAATGTTAATGCTTCAACTTTGGCAGAAAGTAAGGAAAGAGCATCAACAGAGTACTTACCTGGTGTTTTAGCAGGTAATCCTCTCTCAGAGTTCCACTGGTGAGTGTTTTGAGCTATTTCCTCAATCAGGTTCTCAGCTTTATCAACATTAAGGCTCCTCCAGCTGCAGCATCTAAAGAGATCTTTTGTATAGAAGTTAGTCCATTATAGAAAATATGGATTGTCAACCATCTTTCTATCCCATGGTGAGGACATTCTCTTAGCAACTCCCTGTATCTTTCCCAGGCTTCATATAAGGATTCATCATCTTTTTGTGAAAAATTTATGATTTGTTTTCTCAGCACATCAGTTTTGTTCCTTGGGTACCATTTATTGATAAAAGCACTGGACAATTATTCCCAAGTCATGATGGATCCTTCAGGAAGAGAGTATAACCATGCCCTCGCTTTATCTCTTAAAGAGAAAGGGAAGAGTCTTAAGCAAATGGCATCATTGGTGGCTCCATTCATCTTCAGGATATCACAGTATTCAAGAAAGATTTGAAGATGAAGATTTGGATCTTCAGAGGGTAATCCTCCGAATTGGTTCTGTTGAACCATAGAGAGTAATGAAGGCTTCAATTCAAAATTGTTAGCCTCAACTGTGGGTCTAAGGATGCTAGATCCTCTTCCATTTGTACTTGGAGCGGCAAAATCTCTTAAGGCTCTATTTTGGTCTGCCATTTGTTTTTCTTTTTCTTGTTTTTGTTGTTTTCTTAAAGCTCTAAGGGTACGTTTTATCTCAGGGTCAAATCCTAAGTTTAGATCGACACTACGACTTTGTCGTATAAAATGACAATAAATGACAAATAAAATAAACAATTACAAAAATAAAACAACAACAGATACACAAAATGAAGAACAAAATACAAAGTAACAAACAGAATAAAAATAAAGAAAAATATAAAAAGAAACAAACAAAACAAAAAAATATTAACAAGTATGATCTAATCGAATTTCAATATTGCCGATATTTGAGGGACAACAGTCCCCGACAACGGCGCCAAAAACTTGAAAGGGCCCGCAAGCGCACAGGTTATGTCGCGTAATATAAAAGATTATCGTTCTCCACAGGGACTGTTTTCAAAGTACTAGCATATTGAAATTTAATTATCCACACAATTGATTTTTAATGTTTTTGTAAAATAAAACACAAATTAAAAATAAATTTAGAAATAAAATTTACTTGACACTTAAAAATCAGAGTTGAGAGTATCTTGGGATTTCGGGAGATCAAGACTCTATTTTATGTTAATGAATTTTAACTTTTCATAAATAAGAATCAAATTAAGTTTTCCAAGGCGGATTTTCCTTAAGCTAATTAATATGTTCCTCTCGGAATCCTATTAATGTACCTAACCTATGGAAAGCGCTGCTTAATCCTTAGAAAAGGCCTATTATCGTTTTGTGAAAATCCCTTATTTATTCCCCAAAAGATTTTTATTACTTTCACAGTTTTACCGAGGTCACAAAAAGTATTTCAAAACCTTAGGCTTAGTTTAAAAACTTTCCAGTAACAATAAATCTCTCGATTCTATTAATTACTTAAACTTACTCAAATACCCGCAAGTATACAGTTTTATCACTTAGGTTCTTGTTAGGAATTACTAAGAGCATTGAGCATTTTTTGAACTAAATGGAAAACAGAAATTTATTTAATTCAAAGTCAAAATAACATTATCATAAAATATTATCACACCCTCTTCATCCCAAGATAATTAATTTAGTTACTCATGAAATAATTCAAATTCATATACATGATGGAAAAATAAAACATACAAGACATGGTAAAAATAAAGACTTACGGGTTTCTCCAAAAGCTCAAAATAATTTTCCCACTGTATTTCCTTGTTGCAATATTCCCCCACCAATTACAACTTGGAATACTCACTTTTACAATCCTTACAACTCTTTCACAAAATAAAAGAAAGAAAAAGAAAATAAAAAAAAGAAAGAAACGGGACAGAGAAAGAAAATAAAGAGAAAGAAAATGAAAAAGAAAGGAATGGAACGGAGAAGAAAAACGAAGGAAATAAAAGAAAGGAATTAAAGTGAATGAAAGAGGATTTTATCTAAAAGTTATGCTGTCCAATGGCTTCAGACCTCCCCCTATTTATAGAGATCTTGGGCGTTAATAATCATGGGAACGACGGCTAGTGGGTCTTTTTTTATTATTTTTTCTTGTCAGCCGCCCCATAAGATCAACTTGGAAACAGCCTGGATGGTGACAACTATAGGGAATGGTGGCTAGTAGAATTTTTTTATTATTTTCCCATTTGTTTTGTTGTCAGCCGCCCCCTTATAAGTCAAGGATCCACTTGGATAGTGGAAATCCAAGTCAGCATAGGCAATCGGTGGAAGTATGGATTTGAGGAGCTGAACGTTGTAGGTTGGACGGTGTTGAGAGGAGAGTTGGAAGGTGTTGAGAGGAAGTGGACGGTGTTGAGAAGATCTGGACGTTGTGGAGAGGAGCTGGACGGTGTTGAGATAAGAGTCGGTGTTGTGGCTGTGATTTATGGAGCCGGTGTGCAATTGGATGGATGGACGAGCAAAGTGATTCACTCGGCACTGATTGAAACATTCATTCAGAACTGATTAAAAAGTGACTAGAACCGATTGAAACATTTATTCGGAACTGATTGAAGAGTGACTCGGAACCGATTGAAAAGTGAATCACTCGGCACAGGTTCATGCCCTCCTTCTTTCACATGTGACCTACTCAGGATGTGGAAGTTTTTATTCAAATGATTCAATCGGCATCCTTAAAATGTTTCACTCGGCTATGTCTCTGGAATTGAACCACTTGGAGAGACCTTGCTCGGATATATTCAGTCGACCCTTTCTTCACTCCTTGAAATGATCCACTCGGACACTTTCACTCGGAAGCCCGACTTGCTTCTCACTCGGAATTGCCTCAATCGTCAATCAACCCAGTCGGTTGTATTCACTCGGGAGTTGGTTTTGCCTTTCACTCAAAAATTTTGGAACTTGAGAGAATCTGGAATCTGGTCGATAAAAGCACTTCCTAGGTCCAAGCTTTGCTTTGCTCGGAAATACATCTCTCGGCCTTGAATCACTCGGAAGTGCCTTCCTAGGAGACATCTCACTCGGGCTTAGTTTGAAACTTGAGAATCTGCCCGAAAGAGACTCATTCCCGGTCGGACTCTTTTCCTTGATAAGATACTTTCTCCGAAACTCATTACTCGGAAAGGCCTTGCCTGACAATTGTTCTTCCGAAGTTCAGAGTTTTTTCATTCGAAATCAACTCACTCGGGAGTCTTCCACTCGGAGACAATTTTGCCCAGAAGAAGCAGTTGTTCCCCAAATCAGACTCGCTTCAATCAGTAATTCTTCACTCAGACAAATAGCTTTGGACGGTAATTATTCAAAGTCAGTCCCTTTTTCACTCGGAGTGGTTGCAGTCGGGAAGGTTCCACTCGGATTTACCTCCAACCGAGAAATATTCCTTCAAGGTAAGCCATTTTTCACTCGGAATGGCTTTGATAGGGAATCTTCCACTCGGATTTACCTCTAACCAGGAAGTATTCCACCCGGCAACGCTCTATTCTGAGTCATCCTACTCGGATTTGATCATTTCTAAGTCATCCTACTCAGATTTCATCATTCTAAGTCGTTTTTCACTTGTTATTGACCCTTTTATTACCTTAATTTCTGCAAAATAACATACCCAAGTAGAATATAGTGGAAAGAAAGCAAAAATCTCAATAAATAAAGGAAATACAGTGCATAATGATTAAAATCCTAAGTAAACTAGATCTAATTTATTGTGTTATAAAGCACTTATCAATCGTTGCAAATGATATATCAAATTAAATA
Organism: Clitoria ternatea; assembly: GCA_037962975.1. Classification (NCBI taxonomy): domain Eukaryota; kingdom Viridiplantae; phylum Streptophyta; class Magnoliopsida; order Fabales; family Fabaceae; genus Clitoria; species Clitoria ternatea. The sequence goes on from CM075671.1 coordinate 171,264,504, forward strand.
GAATAGGAAGATATACAAACTTCATTAAGGGCTTAAAAGCTAATTCTTGCTCCATAAATCTCAGAATTTAAAATACCACATTGATTCATGTTTTCCTAGTGGCAACTTGCACTATGTTCAGTATTTTTCATGTTTCTCCCTCGTATGACCATGAAATTGAATGATTATTTTGCCTAAATTTTTTAAACTTAATTACCTACAACTTTGATGAAGGGCTTGAAGACCAATTCTCCAAAAATGTTGCCCGAAAAATTAATCCTTGCAAGAAATATTAATCCCGTCACAACTTTGCACTATTTCCTTAGAATGGCCATATCTCCCTCATTTCTTGATGAACATTTTTATGACACATACCATTTTAAAGATAAGACAAAGATATACAATTTTTATGTTTTTCTTTTTTCCTAATTCAACTGAAAACACCCTCTAAAGATCATGACAAGTTGATGCCCAGAAGCTTGCCACATAAGCCCTCTATGTATCATGAGCCAATGACCTTCTACCACCAATGGGACACTTGCCCAGCCCTAGAAACTCCTTCCATATGCATCACCACCTCTTACCACCTCATTTAAGAGGTGTCACCACCTGGTCCCTCCTCTCCGCTCAGCCTCCCACCTCCTATTTCCACCAATCACACTTCATGCAAGCCTAACCAACATCCCACTCTAACTCCCTTATCCCATTTACGGCAGCAACATTCCTTCTTCTCCTCTCCATTTTCTATCCTTCCTAAGCCTAAAATACCCACCAAAAACCCTCCCTAAACCACCCACAATTACGACCACACCAGGGGCTACCACCATCCACCACTACAAAATCCTTCCTCCTCTTTTGGTCTCTTCTAACCTATGACCATTCTCTAATAAAACAGCCCTTCTCCTTATGATTTTCTTTCATGAAATGGCCTTTAAGAATTAATCTCATCCCCTTGTTCATGGGACTTCAAAATCACAAGCCATCCCAAACCATCAAGGTAAGGTTTTGAAACTTTATCCCTTGAATCTTGTCCATCTCTTTTCAATTTTTTAGCAACCATACGTGTGTTCTTGAGCTGTTTCCTTGCTGTTTTTGGACCCTAAAACCGTGACTCCTCTTGTCCATTTTTGATTACATGTTGCTTTTCCTTAGGATCGTGAAACGATCGACGACTAACAGTAAGGGATTTCAAGTAAACAATATAATTTTTGACACTCGATTCCTTGAGTTTTATTCAATCCATGGTTGTCCTAATATTTCCTTGCTGGTCGTGACTTGTAGTCACTTGTTGAACTCTTACATGTTGAGTTTTTAGGTACCGGAGGGCGATCGACAACGATTGGCAAGGAGTTTTTAGTCATCAATGAATTTTCAGTGAGACCACCATTTTCTTCCTCTGGTCAGCGGCTGTCGGGAAAGGTAAGGGGGGTCTCACCTCATTTAATCTTGTTTTTTAATCGTTCCCTAATATTGCTTGTACGTTCGAGAGCCTCCGTTTTAAGTTTCACTACGATCCAATAGTTAGATTTCAAGTTACATAAATTTTTGTCAACAGTGACTAATTTTAATAGAATATGTCGCTAAAAAGGATTTTTAATAAATTTAATAAGTGCATCTCGATCATGGTGTATTTGGAAGAAAGTTTTATCGCGATCAGTTTTAGAACAAAAAACATGGAAAAATTACCGTTAGGCGGGCTCGGTTTAATTTGATATGGTTATATTATTATTTTTTTAAAGTTTTACAGTTTAATATGTAATTTGTTTCTGATAAGCCCTGCTATTAGGAATTAATTTATCGTCATGTATCGCCAGAAGTATTTTGACGACATTACACTTTTTAAGAAAATTTACCAACCAGACGGTTCCAACGTTTCATCTTACTAAGTTTTAAAAGTGGAATTGTTTTTAATAATATAAAGTTTTATGAAAGATGATTAGATAAATAAATTGATTTTGAGAAGTGGAAAATTTTACATAAAACGGGTTTTATCAACAAATGACAAAGTTAGGCCCAATAAGTTTTGTAAACTAAGAATAAGCAAAATTTTTTGGAAGTTAATAGAAATGAATGCTAGAACTTAGAAAATATTTGTGACTAATTTTAGTGACCAAATTTAGTGACCAACTGAGATGAATTTTAAAAATGGGATTTTAATAAGTTTTATAAGCTAGGAAAAAAAGAGGTAAAGGGAATTTTTAAAGCATAACAAAGAAATGGATATTAGGATTTAGAAATTTTAGTGACCACTTAAGGTAAAAGTATGAAAAGGGACCTTACGAATTTTTGAAGTGCATGGTATAAATGATTAAATGATGTAAGAATAAGTTTAGAAGTTTAAGTAAGAAGCAAGCATTAGAACTTTAGTAACTAATGATAGTAAAAGACATGGAGGAGATTTTTGAATTTAAACCTTAGACTAGTAAAAGAGGATTAACTTATAAATTAGATGACAACTTTTAAGGAGAAATATCTTAATTAAGTTAAGATAGTGACTAAATCCTTAAGTAATAAATTTTCATCATAAAGAAAATCAATCTTAGTTGATTAAATGAAAGTAACTAAACAAATTAAATTAGTTAGTATGATGAAGTAGAAAAACGGTATTAAAGGTCCACGATTTAAAAACCTATAAAGGATATCACTAAGGGTAAACTTATAAGGAATTAGTAACCCACTTAGTGACAAAGGAAATAAATTGTTCGATTAGTAAAGTTTATTGACAAAAGAAAACAGTGGATGGTAAGACCACTATAGGGTAACTTAAATCCCTTAATTTGAAAGTAATTTGAATTCCCCAATCACTAAGGATTTGAATTAGGTAATGAAAAGGAATATATCAATAAATACTAGGAGGAAAAATAGTTCAAGGATATAAGAAAAGCTAAGCTATTCTATAAAACATTTTTGGTTAAAATATAAGATCTAAGCATCTAAGTTAATAACAGGAAATAAAGGTAACTTAGTAGCGACTTAGACTCCATGGTCGGACATGAGGAGCTAGAATCATGTAATAAAATGAGTGCAATAATAGTAATAAAAGAATAAATAACTTAAGGGGAGAGTAAAAGAATCCAAGCTATTTCATAGGGTATTTTGATTAAAATACGTACGATCTAATGTCTAGTGGTAAATTAATATACGATCTAGTATACCAAGTTTAGTGCCGACAATTACGTTTAATTTTCTGTAAATTATGTTGAGTGAAATTAGAAAAGTATGTTGTTTTCTTGAATGCTGTGATGCTACTGATGTGATATGGTTGTGAATCTGTGAATTAAGTAAAGTACCTCATGAGTATATTGTACTGATAAATGTTGTATGATACATGGATAACTAAGTAAGGAAATCCTTAAATGAGAAACCTGGAAAGTGGTATCAGCAGGGATTCCGAAATTATTAAATTGTGAAAATGGGTGAGACTCGGGTCTGAGATGAATTATGGGCTTTGTAGCGCCAATATACCCCTGGTTGTCAAGAAAGTGTGAAATCTCATTTCATTCCTAAGTGTCGGGTAACATTACTAAAATAAAGAAGAAGAGAAAATTTGATTTTATATTGGATAAAGAAAAAGAAACTTGACATTAGGAATGAAAGGGAGTCATTGAGGGGACCCTGCCAAGGACGAATGAATAAAAAGAATGAATTGTTAAATTGTGCATCATATATAGAGAATAAAGAGGGGTGTTGGAATGATCCCCTAGAGCATACAGTGATGGGTACACTAGAGAAACAACAGGTGTCTCGATCCCCTGAGAACGATCTTAGGAGTATATCGGGGACAAACATCCAATGGCTCGGATTCACGCCTGACATCGGACAGCTCGTGGAAAACGCTGATATACTTTAATAAGTGGCGGGGGTTTCTATGGCGGTTGAGTGCCTGTTCAAATGAGATGTATGATTGACCATTGTGATGATTAGATTGCGGGTCCTTACCTATTTGTGAAAACCAAAATGAAGAGAGCTCTGGTCGCTCTAGTTGGGTAGGGAGAATAAGGTGGGATTATGATATGTGTTGTGTTGGGATTGATAAGGAGGAGATAGGCCCACATGCATCATGATGACTAATAAAAGATTGGAATTAACAAAATGAACTCATGCATTACATTATTGTACTGAATTGTGACTGCTCATTGTTTGAATATGATTGTATAGACCTTAATAATTCTGAGAGGTGAATAGGAAAATAAGGATGGTCAACTAAGACCAAGAGGGGTCAGATAACTTAGAATGCATCTTAGGTACCCCAAAGGAAGTAGGAAGGACTCGATCCTGGATTGTTTGTGTTGTATGTGGGGCAAGTGTCGATGAGACACCTTCTCGATTGTCATGGAGCTGGAGACTCACCCTTACGCTAAAGTTTTCCAGACATCGCTGGGATGGACACAGATTTTGCATCGAGGATCAGCTGAGCTCTTCTTGGGCCGAGGACGAATAGAGTAGGTTGATTTTATTTTTGTTTATGGAAGCCTGCATGCCCTTTTACTTTTAGTATGTACAGTTATTGTTACGGCCATGTATTATATATGATTATGTTATATATAAGGTATATATGTTCTACCAAGTTTTCTTGTACAAAAAAAACTTCCATATTTTTCTAAAACTCGTAACCTCTCAGTAGGATAATCTAGTGGAAGGGATTGTCCTAGTTGACCGAGGGTGTTACAATGTTCATGATGATGGAAATCCATGGATGGATGAAATATTATTGTGAGATTGTGATTACAATGTTTATGCATGATTTAGCTATGGATTTGATGATTTAAATGATGTTTGGATTTGGTATAAAAAGAGCTTAGTGGATTGATGATATTCCCCTCATGTCTTATGCCATAACATGAGTGATTCTTGATGATTTTATGCACAAAAGGTCTAGGCATTGCATAATCTAAGGTCCTAAGGCGTGACATGATTTGAAAATGGAATTTGGAGGATTAAGGGGTGATCCAAGGCCATTGGGAAATTCCCATGACCAGTGGATTACTCTGTTTATAAAATTTTACAAAATAGGGCATTGGGGCAGTGCATTCCACGGCCAGTGGAAAGCTCTATTTTGAAAATTTGCATTTCTGGGCATTGTGGCAGTGCATTCCATGGCCAGTGAGATTTTCCCACTACCAGGGGAATGGACCCATGGCTAGTGGAACGCAAAGATGGGTTTTTCACATGTTTTCTTGCCATGGTCTTGTGCTCCTTGGTTCTCTATGCCTAGTACTCCAATCCTTTATCTTTGGTTGTTTGTTTTACAACTCTTTGACATGTTTTCCTTAATCAAATGCATACGTTTCCAATTACCTTTGATAAATAATTCATGTTTTTCTTTGGATCTCTTCTCATATCTTCATATGTGGGATGAGATGGATACCCTGGCATACACATTTCTCTTCCACTGACTTTAAACTCTTTCCACATGCAATTATAAGGGTTTTTCTTTACAATCCAAATAATTCTCCTTTACTTGTGGTGTCTTTATTCCGACGGTTGTTTAATCGTGAAAAATTGACCATAATTTTGATATTATCATTATTATTAATTATCAGATTAAGGGCACTACATTAGATGGTATTAGAGCATGGTTGCTCTTTATTAAAATTATGATTGCTTCCCATTGAAAATGCTGATTACATATTAAAGTTTTATTATGCATTACTAGAGCATAGTTGCTAATTACTAAAGCATTGTTGTATATTATTTAAATGATATGGTTGAACACATGTGAATGAATTTTTAAAATGAGATTGATATGCTTGTTTGTGCTAAGTCAGGCCAAGTTCCTTACACTATTTACCTTTAACGACGAATACCTTATGATTATGCATTAAAATTGATATATTGATTACGGATTGATATATGGTATACCATTAGACGTTGAAACCATAGTTATGGATCAGAATTGATTATATGGTCTAGTTTACTTATGTGTGAGCCACGTCTTAATCTATAGGCGTGAAACATGGCTGGTAGACATAATCGTGATGCAGCCGCTATGGCTATTGCTTTGAATTGCTTTGTAGATCTCTTGGAAAGGCAAGACCAACAACATATGGGACAAGGTTCCCAAGGTCTTGACCGTTTTCTCAAGAGGAAACCTCCCAAGTTCCATAGAGGCTATAAGCCTAAAGAAGCTTATGTATGGATTAATGACTTGGAGAGGATCTTTGTGGGCTTTGAGTGTTCTGAAGCTCAAAAGGTTGAATATGCGGTCTTTATGATCCATGATGAAGCTAAATCTTGGTGGCGTCTTACTAGAGGGCGTATGTTAGCTGTTGATATCCTATTTATGTGGTAGAACTTCAAAGTTGAGTTTTTGAAGAAGTATTTTCTAGAAAATTATAAGAGTAAGAAGGAGCTTGAGTTCATGGAACTTAAGCAAGGTGATACGACTATGGAGGAGTATGCCTCTAAGTTTAAAGAACTATGTGTATTTTATCACCTTTATCAACAAGAGGGAACTGAGGCTTTAAAATGTGTGAAGTTTGAGAATGGCTTGAGGCCCGAGATCAAACTGGTTATCCGACATCAAGAGATTAGAAGCTTTTCGACACTTGTGAACAAATGTCGTATCTATGAAGAATATGATGTGGCTCCCTTGAGTCAAGCCAAGCATGAACCAAAGTTAAAGGGTCAATCTTCTAACTTTAAGAAGCATGGACACTTCAAGAAGAAGAAGTTCTTTCGTGGTGGATCCTCTAATGTAAGAGGATGTAGTGGACATAGAAATGGTAATGGTGATCAAGGTTGGGGCAATGTCCAAGGCCTTGCATGCTTCAAATGTGGTGCTAATCACTTAGCGAGAGATTGTCCACAAGACAATATGGTGTGCTATTGATAGCCAACCACAAGCGCACGGGGTAACGTAGTAATAAAAATATCGTTCCCACAGAGATTGTGCCCAAGTACTAGTTTTAACAGTGATTCAATTATCTAGAAAAACCCTTTAACGATGGAAAAAGTGCAGTAAATTAAATAGCAGTAAAAACGTGATAGGAAATTTAATTCTTTTTGGTTTCAAGATCAATGAGAGACTCTTAGGAGTTAAGGTGTTCTTATGCAACGTCTCTATCCAAATTCGATCCTTTCTCAATTACAACATTCATATTTTAAGGGGTATTTTCCTAGATTAATTAGTAATCTCCTCTCAGAACCTTACTAACGCACTCAATTACCAAAGAACACCATTCAATTTGCTATTCACGTTCATTAAGCACAATGAAAATCCATTAATCCATCAATCCCTAATGAAAAGAGAAGAAAGATTCAAGAAACCTAAGAAGAGATCTCACTCTAAATCCCTAGAAATCTTGATCATCTGGTGTTGTGGATCCGATAATTCTTCACGTCTTTCTTCCAAAACCCTCTCGGAAATCCATGCCTTTTCATGCTCTCTTTTTCTCTGTATAAAGTCCTCTCCGAACTAGCCTTAACTGCCCCCAATATGCACCCTAAAAGTCAGGAAACAGGGCTTCGTGGGGGTAACCATGGCCAGTGGTGGCAAACCACTGGCAGTGGTTCGGGGTCTAATAATCCAAATCATGCAAAATTCAATGTACATTGGCAACTGATGACAACCACGGCCAGTGGTGGGAAACCACGGCCAGTGATGGGAAACCATGGCCAGTGGTTGTCTCTGACTCTTGATTTTAAATTGCCACAGTGCCAACCACGGCCAGTGGTGGCCACTGCTGGATAAAACTTTGAGCAAATAGAACTAATCACAGCCAGTGGTTGTCTTTTCCACTTGATCCTCCCAATTTTCTTCATTCCAGTGACAACAACTGCTAGTAGTTTATAACTATTGCTAGTGGTTTGTTCCAACCTTGCCCAATCACACTGCTAAGGTTCCCAAAGGCTTATTCTTGCATCCCAGTTGCCATTTCTCATCAAAATGAACCTAAAACATCAATAGTCCTATAAAAATAGAGACAACCGAGTAGTCTATATGGAACGAAACTAAAAATCGAGGAAAATGTGAGGAATAAGGGCAAAAATAGGCAAAAACTACCATCTAAAAACACTTAAAAATAAGACAACATGCACACTTATCAAATACCCCAAACTTAAACATTGTTTGTCCTTAAGCAATCACTGTATTCATACAAATAAACAACGAAGAACAGTAGACCCAAACAAACTTGAGGAATCTTATGTTTATTTATTTTGATTTTATGTTTTTGAATGATTGCATAGAATTTCAGAATAGAACCCAACCAACAATCAGACCATGATCACTAAGATTTGACTAAGGGAACTCTTTCTCACTTTCCACTCAGTATAACTCTTTCTAACTTTCCACTCAGTATATGTGCTTGTGTTTCAATTAACTCAGATCATAACATCCTAAACACTACCATATACTTGGCAATTGACCATAAACTCTAAAGTTATCATGAAAACATGCATTGGTCAAAAGGTGTTTTAAATGGTTGTAACAGGGCCAAGGGAATCATAACATAGGAATGGAAACCAAGAAAAGGGGAATTCAAAGGGCTTAATTCTTTAAGAAGAGCAATATCACAGGGGAAACCTCAATTCAATAACTCTTATACATTCAAATTATAAGGAGTGTGATTCAGTTATTTTTGCCACTGATTTCTTTCACTATACTTCTTTTTTTTATTATTATTTTGAATTCAACTCCTTATTTTTCCTCACAAACACCCGTTTCTTTCTTTTCTTTACATTGCTGACCCCAAACTATCATGATTTTGTTTTTAAAATATTTGTCAAACCTTATTTAGTTTGCCTTACTTGCCTCTTCTACATATAAATCAAAATATCATATATTGAGGCTTTGAAAGAATGAATATAACATTTCATGGCTCAAAAAGGTAAACTGGTGAATCTAATATGCCTTTTTCATCCCAAGCATGCGTTCATAAACCATTTTGAAAAGGTCAAAAGCCAAGTCCTAGAGTGCCTAAAGATGTGTGAAACACTTAAAGAAGGAAATACAGGCAATTAAATCAAAACATTTTATGAAATGAACACCCTTTTTGGCTCAAAAGCTCATATGGTAATTAGCCAAATCAGAGAAAACATAGCATCATGAAGTATGGGTTATTCTGGCAACCTAGCAATCATATTTATTTTTATTTTTAATTAAATTTTTTTATCAAGATTCCAACAAATATGTTCAAGATCTAATCGGTCTAAATCATTCATCATACAGACAACGGTAATTGCATGCAGACAATCAATGCTATCCTATGACACACAAACAAGACACAACTCAATCATGCAAATGAACAAGAACATAAATAAAAACAAAGCATAAACAAGAACAAGAACAAAGTAAAGTTAAGCTTTTGTGTACCAACCACCCTAAACTAATGACGGACATTGTCCTCAACGTCTAATTTGGAGTAAAGAAGGACATAAAATCTTAACAGATACCTGTCATGGAAAAGAAAGGGAAATGACCCTTTAGTCTTCCTTTTCTTATTTTAAGCTTTTGTTGTCACCTTAGATGACATGTTGATATAGGTACTAAGAAATGGACTAAACAAAACACAAAAAGATGTTAGGATGCATATAGTCTAATATCTTAGTTTTACATACATCACAAATGGAAAGGGATATAAGAATGGTGTCACACATCAAAGGTATCTATTAAGAAAGATTTTAAGTCATATATGGACAAACAGATACAATGTGGTGTGCATTAGACTCAATTCATAACCAACCCATGCAAAAATATGTTTTCAAAAGAGATGAGTAAGAGGAAACAAGAGTGTAATGCATAAAGGAGGCACAAGGGCGTGGGGTGTTTAAAATGTTGAATTTCCTCATGCTGGGCCGAACCACGGCCAGTGGTTGTAAACCACGGCCCGTGGTTAGTTCTGTTTGTGCCAAAAAGTGATGCACATATCCTGGAACCAAGGTCTGATGGCAACCACGGCCAGTGGTTATAAACCACAGCTAGTGGTTGCCTTTATTTTATGCCAAAAATTGTTTATGCATCAAAGGAAACTTCCTGGACCTAAGCACGGCCAATGGTGGGAAACCACTGCCAGTGGTTATCACTGTGTTGTGCCCAAAAATTTCATGTTTGTAGTAGAAAATGCTGGGGCCAAACCACTGCTAGTGGTGGATAACCACAACCAGTGGTTGGCACTGTTTTTCACATAGAAAACACTTATACATTTCATGAAAATTATTGGGTCAAAACACAACCTGTGGTGGCAATCCACAGCCTGTGGTTGCACTGTCTTATGTCACAAAATAAATGCAAAACACCAAGTTTAGCACACATTCATATGATTCAAATCAAGACATGTATCATGGTAATCAAAATTGTGCCTTACTCCACAACTAGCACACCATCAAGTTCTTGGTTTTTTATTTTTCTCTTTATTTGATTTTTTTCTTTCTTTTGTGCTAATTGAAACATTCAAATAAAACATAAAGATATAAACAATTATGGGGTTACCTACCCACTAGTGCTAAGTTTAACGTCTTTAGCCAGACACTATACCTAAATTACAACCAAGAACCTATTAGAGCCATGAAATTCATACCTCAGTATGGAATTTAAAGGCTTAAGTTCCACATTTAGGTTCACCACTTTGTCACACATGACATCAGTATCATGTTTCAATGGTGCATAACCCTTACTGCATTTTGATGTTCCTGCAGGCTCATTAAGAAAAATAAAATCAAGTGGGTCCTTAAGAAGAATATCTTCCTTCACCACTTGGTCAACTAATTCAATGCTACAGCAAACATTATCATGAAAAGGTTTTTTCAAAGCATCTATCAAATTAAATTCAACCTTTTGGTCCCGTACAATTAGAGACAACATACCAGTTTTAACATTAATCACGAGACCTGCAGTGGCTAAATATGGTCTTCCTAATATAATGGGGATCATAGAATCCTCATCCATCTCTAGCACAACAAAATCAACAGGGATAAAATTTTTTCCTACCCTAATAGAAACATCCTCTAAAATACCTACAGGATACTTAGTAGATCTATCAACCAATTATAAGGACATCCTAGTAGGTTTCAATTCACTCAATCCCAGCTTCTTAGAAATAGACAGAGGCATCAGGCTAACACTAGCTCCTAAATCACATAAAGCTCTATCTATTGACATATCACTAATCATGCATGGGATAGAAAAGCTACCTGGATCCTGAAACTTGGGTGGTAGCTTCCTTTGGATCAGTGCACTGCACTCCTCAGTAAGTGCTACTGTACCATTTCCCCCAGCTTCCTCTTGTTGGACAAAATATCCTTCAGAAACTTCGTGTAGGTACGCATTTGATGCAAAACATCAGTGAGAGGAATATTAATGTAGAGTTTTTTTAAAACCTCAAGAAACTTACCAAACTGTTTGTCCAATTTAGCCTTAGCCTAGCGCTAAGGTAATGGAATGGGAGGTTAATATGGCTTAACCTCCTGCTTTTTCTCTTGTTTCTCTTCTTCCATAGTAGGTGGAGGTGATATAGTCTCATCCTCCTTAGGGTCCTTCTCAACTTGTTTTTCCTTTGACGGTATTAGACCTTCATATTGTGTACAACTTCTAAGCGTTACAGCCATGGCGTGGTTGGATGGACCTGCTTCTGATTTTCCTGGAAATGTCCCTAGAATTCTGGTAGAGTTGGAAGCCTGTTGAGCAATTTGAGTTTCCAATATCGTGTTGTGGGTGGCAAGAGAGTCCATCTTTGAAGCTCGATTCTTGATGGCATTGGAGAACTCACCGTTCTGCTTTAGTTGAGTAGCTACAAATGTCTCTATCAAGGACTCTAATTTTGATTTTTGAGGAATGAAGGGTCCTTGTGGTTTTCTATAGTTACTCTGGTTGCCTTGGAATAGAGGTGGTCTATTTTGGAAACCAGGTGGGCCTTGTAGTTGTTTGAAATTATTACCATAATTTCCACCATAGTTCCCAATCGCCTCAACTTAATGCACCTCTGCTTCGGTACTTTGGGATACTCCTAGTTGATAACCTGTAATGGTATGACCTGCATTACCATATAATTCACAAACCACATTAGCAGCACCTGCTCCTATCTTATCAAATTTAACAGACAGAGCTTCTACCTTAGCAGTAAGTAAAGAAATAACATCAAGAGAGTACTTAACTGGAGTTTTTATCGGTAAACTCCTTTCTAAAGACCACTGGTATGTGTTTTGGGAAACTTCCTTAATGAGGTTGTAACCTTCCTCCATATTCTTACTCATGAAGGCCCCACTAGCTACGGCATCTAAGGTTACCTTCTGGTTTGGAGTGAGCCTATTATAAAAAGTATGCACAGTCAACCAGTGTTCACTTCCATGGTGTGGGCATTCCTAGAGCATTTATTTGTACCTCTCCCAGGCATCATATAAATTCTCATCATATTTCTGAGTGAAAGTAATGATCTGCTTCCTCAACTAGTCTGTTTTGCTCCGTGGATAATATTTGTTGAGGAAGGCATGAGACAGCTACACCCATGTAGTGATTGACCCCTTCGGAAGCACATACAACCAAGCTCTGGCCTTGTCCCTCAAGGAGAATGGGAAAAGCCTCAGCCTGATTACATTGTTTGAGACCTCATTTACCTTGAGTGGTATCATAATACTCAAGAAAAATCTATAGACACAAGTTGGGATCCTCGAATGACAATCCTCCAAACTGATTTTGTTGCACCATCAAGAGCAAAGATGGCTTCAAATCAAAATTATTCGCCTCTATGTTTGGCCTAATGATGCTAGACCTCCTGCCCATCACATTGGGTGCTACAAAATCACGGAGTGCTCTATTGTCAAGATTATCCATTTGTGTTTGGCTCATTGAGCTTGAAGCTTGATGCTTACTCTGCTCTAATTATCTCGTCAAGGACCTGATTTTTTATAGAGTTCTTTCAATCTTTGGATCAAATATATGCTCAAAGCTTGCGCTTCTTCGCATAAAGTCTTGCACAACTCAAAAAATGACAAAGAACCCAAGTGTAATTATGCAGAAAAATAAGATAAAAACAAGAAAATGATGCAGAAAAATAAAAGAAAATCTAGTTTAATCAAAACACCGCTTAGCCAATATTGGGGGAAACACAATCCCCAGCAACGACGCCAAAAACTTGATATCCAACTGCAAGCGCACGGGGTATCGCAGTAATAAAAATATCATTCCCATAGAGTTTGTGCGCAAGTACTAGTTTTAACAGTGATTCAATTATGTAGAAAAACCCTTTAACAATGGAAAAAGTGCAGTAAATTAAATAGCAACAAAAATGTGATAAGAAATTTAATTCTTTTTGGTTTCAAGATCAATGAGGGACTATTGGAAGTTAAGGTGTTCTTATGCAACATACCTATCCAAATTCGACCATTTCTCAATTACAACATTCATATTCTAAGGGGTATTTTCCTAGATTAATTAGTAATCTCCTCTCGGAACCTTACTAACGTACTCGATTACCAAAGAACACCATTCAATTTGCTATTCAAAATCATTAAGCACAATGAAAATCCATTAATTCCTCAAACAATTTCACCTACTTTTGTAACCTAAAAAAGTTCAATTTCATGCTTTCAAATGATCGTTAATCTCTCAATTATCCGATATTCCTAAGATCATTTAAGTTTATCTCTGAATCATTAAAAGCAATTAGATCTCATGAAAATGAATAGAAAATAGAATGCCATAATTAAGAAAATTAGGAATCTAGGTTTGATACATCACACAATTGCTCCCTAATCCCAAGATAACAATTTAGTTACCCATACACAAGATTAAAATGCAATTTATATCTATAAAGGTACACAACATCAGAAATAATCCTTAATAAAAAGAAAAGAAAGATTCAAGAAACTTGAGAGAAGAGTTCTCACTCTAAATCCCTAGAAATTTTAATCCTCCAGTGTTGTGGATCCGATAATTCTTCATGTCTTTCTTCCAAAACCCTATCCAAAATCCCCCCTTTTCATGCTCTCTTTTTCTGTGTAAAGTCCTCTCTGAACTACCCTCAACTGCCCTTAATATGCACCCTAAAAAATAAGAAACACGGCTTTGTGGGGGTAACCACAACCTATGGTGGCAAACCACTAGTAGTCGTTCGGGGTCTGATAATACAAATCATGCAAAATTCAATATACATTAGCACCTTATGACAACCACAGCCAGTGGTTGTCTCCGACTCTTGATTTTAAATTGCCACAGTGCCAACCACGGCCAGTGGTGGCCATTGCTTGATGAACCTTGGAGCAAACAGAACCAACCACGGCTAGTGGTGGAAACCACAGCCAATGGTTGTCTTTTCCACTTGATCCTCTTAATTTTCTTCATTCCAGTGACAACACTACCAGTGGTTTGCAACCATTGGCAGTGGTTTGTTCCAACCTTGCCCAATCACACTGCTAAGATTCCCAAAGGCTTCTTTTTGTATCCTAGTTGCCATTTCTCATCAAAATGAACCTAAAACATCAATAGTCTTGCAAGAATAGAGACAACCGAGTAGTCTATATGGAATAAAACTAAAAACCAAGGAAAACATGAGGAATAAGGGCAAAAATAGGCAAAAACTAATATCTAAAAACACTAAAAAAATGTGACAACATGCACACTTATCAACTATCAATGCAACCAATCGGGGCATATTCATCCCGATTTTCCCATGAATGCAAGAAATACAAATGTTGATACTCTTGCTCATGTAAAGCATAATGCTAACCTTGGAGGCAATGGTGGTTTTGGAGGTCGTGGTCGTGGAAACGGAAATGGTCATAATGGTGGCCAATGGTGGAAATCATAATGTGGTCATAATGGTAATGCTTGAGGTAATGACAATGATGGGCAAAATGGTAACCGTAATGGTGGTAATCAACCACAAGCTGCTGGAAGAATCTTTGCTGTCCCGAGTGAAGAAGCCGCACAAGTAGGAAATCTTGTTCAAAGTAAGTATGAAATTCTTGGCACCTTTATTTATGTTATCTTCACTTCTGGTGCTACCCACTCTTTCATTTTGAGGATTGTGTTAGGTGCTTAAAAGTGCATACTTGTATGATAAAAGGTTTAATAATAGTGACTACACCAACCGGTGCTTGTTTGAGATCGGTAACTCGATGTGAAAATATCGAAATGACTCTTGAGGGTAAAAAATTTGTTGTTTCCATCATGTGTTTGCCTATGAAAGACCTAGAGATTATCCTAGGCACGGATTGGTAGTCTGCCAATAAAGTTGATCCGGTCTCGATACCGGTACCAGGATAAGGATGTAATTTCATCCGTCCTCGCTATGCTACCGATGCTGCGAGTATACCTCCAGACTGTAAACCCTGTATTAGGCGCTCTCCCTATACCAGTATGTTTAGGTAACAACCTCGCACACCGGAAAGCATCCACGTCACCTGATAAGAAGTACAGGGTACCGCTGCCAGGGGATGTTCACAGGAGACGCGGCTCCTCCCGCATCGTGTGCCAAAATCATACACTGTGCAGTGTACTATTTGTCCCCTGGCCCCACCTGCACCTGACGATTCATTCTCTATGCTTACCTACAAATAGTTTATTCTCACATTCAGAAAAGGTTATGTTATTCGTTCTTGCTATATACTATTCCATTGTTTGAGCTCTCTTAACTTGAATTCTCATTCTAGTTACTTACTTGAGCGTCGGAGAATCTTCACAGGTGACACCACCTTTCGCCTATCTTCAACACGAAAGCTTGGTAAGAAGAACCTCCAAGATAGCAAGACCGGTGTCTCCACTGAGATATCAGACTATAATACTGGATACCCACTATACCGATGTATATACATTACCAATAGTTGACTTTTGTGGCTGGTCCTCACACCAGATCTTTGACCCTTGTTCTGACCAGTTCAAAAGTCTTGATGGATTGTCATAATAAGGCGGTAATTTTTCCAACTCCGAGAGTTAAATGTTTTGACCTACAAGGTATCTCTCAACTTCTTATGATGTTCTGCATAGTTAACGGGAGAAGTACCTTCAAATCTTGTGAAATTTTAGTTGTTTCTGAATTTCCAGATGTTTTTCCTAATGAGGTTCCTGGTTTTCCTCCTCCACGTAAGGTGGAATTTTCCATTGATCTTGAACATGGCGCTAAGCCTGTTTCTAGAGCTCCTTATAAGATGTCTCCTATGGAGTTGTCTGAACTCAAAAAGTAAGTTGATGAATGACTTGAACGAGAATTTATCCACCGTGAGGGTTTTTCTTTAGGGCGTGCCAGTATTGTTGGTGAAAAGGAAAGATGGAAGCATGAGATTGTGCGTTGACTATCGCCAACTCAATAAATTAACTATTAAGAACAAATATTCTATTCCTCCCATTGATGATCTCTTGGATCAATTCAAGGGTGCTGTTCTATTTTCCAAATTTGATTTACGTTTCGGACATCACCAAATTAGGATGAAGACCGTTGACATTCCTAAAACATTTTTTCAAACGCGTTATGGTCACTACGAGTATGTGGTAGTGTCATTCGGTGTGATAAATGTTCTTGAAATTTTGATGGACTACATGAATCTTATTTTCCATGATTATCTTGATTAATTTATCATGGTGTTCATTAATGATATCTTGGTGTACTCTAAAAGCCAAGAAGAGCATGAAAGGCATCGTCGTCTTGTATTGACTATTCTCCAAGAGAAATAATTGTATGCTAAGCTCTCCAAATATGAATTTTGGTTGGATGAGATTTCATTCCTTGGTCATGTGATCTCTTGTGATGGCGATGTTGTCGATCCATCAAAGGTTTATGGCATGGGAAAGGCCGAAATCTATTTTAGAAGTTTAAAGTTTTCTTGGTCTAGCTGGGTATTATAGGAGATTTATTAAGGGATTTTCTTATATCACTTTACCTATGACCAAATTGACTTGTAAGAACCAACATTTCGTTTGGACACCTGAATGTGAGAAAAGTTTTCATGAGTTAAAGTTACGGCTTACTTTTGCACCTGTATTGGCTTTGCCTAATTTGTAAGAAGACTTCATTGTCTATTGTAATGCTTCTAAGCTTTGACTTTGATGTGTGTTAATGTAGAATAAATGTGTGATAGTTTATGCATCGAGATAGTTGTGACCACATAAAGCTAATTATCTAACTCATGATCTCGAATTAGCGGCGACGGTTTTTGCTTTGAATTTATGGTGACATTATTTGTATGGTTTTAAGTTTATGGTCTACACTGACCATAAGAGCATTAAATATTTGTTTGATCAAAAGGAATTGAATATGTGTCAAAGATGGTAGATGGAACTCTTGAAAGATTATGACTTTGAATTGAAGTACCATCATGGAAAGGCAAATGTTGTGGCTGATGCTTTAAGTCAAAAATCTTTGGATCTTTTAGCCATGATGGTGAAGGAAATGGAATTAATAAAGCACTTTCGTAACTTGAATGTTGGTGTCGAGGTACATACCTCAAATAAAATTTCTTAGGCAGTTTTGAAAGTTTGTAATGAGTTATTTGAGGCGGTGAAGCAAAAACAATTGACTGATGAGTATTTGATTGAGTTGAAAGAAACTCAAGCTGGTGGAAAGGATTTCATGTTGTAAGAAAGTCCTAATGGTATTTGGTGTGTTAAGGTCCGAATTCATATCTCATCTAACAGTGATTTAAGAAAATTTATGCTTGAGGAGGCCCATGAAAGTGTGTTAAGCATTCATCCTAGTACAACTAAAATGTACCAAGACTTGAAGAAGAATTTCTAGTGACCTGGTATAAAGCGTGATGTGGCGAATCTTGTTACATCTTTCCTTGTTTGTCAAGAGGCTAAGGTTGAACATCAGAAACCATCTGATTTGTTGAGACCTCTAGAGATCCCTATTTGGAAGTGGGATAGTACTGCTATGAATTTTGTTTCTAGTTTTCCCAGAACCCATGTTGGAAATAATGCTATATGGATTATTGTTGATCGATTGACAAAGTGTGCTTACTTTTTACCTATGAGTATGAAGAGTTCATTGTGAAATTGGCCTAATTGTATATAAAGGAGATTGTTAGATTACATGGTGTGCCATCTAGCATTATATCTGATCTTGATCCTCGGTTTACTTCCCAATTTTGGGGAAGCTTACATAAGGAGTTAGGCTCTAAGCTAAAGCTTAGTTCTGCTTGTCATCCTTAAACCAATGGACAATTTGAAAGGACTATTCAAAGCCTTAAAGATTTATTGAGGGCATGTGTGCTTAACTATGGTGGTTATTGGGAGAGATTTCTTCCATTAATTGAATTCACATACAATAATAGTTACCACAGTAGTATCTGTATGGCTCCTTATGAGGTACTTTATGGCAGATAATTTAGAACGCCTCTATGTTGGTTGGAAACTAGAGAGAATTTGGCTTTAGGGCTGGAGAATGTTCAAGAGACTATTGAGCAGATTAGAAAGATACAAGATAATATAAAGATTGCTCAAGACCGATAGAAAAGTTACTATGATAAAAGGCAGAAACCACTTGAGTTTCAAGTTGGTGATCATGTGTTTCTGAAGGTATCACGTGATAAAGGAATTGGTTAAGCTTTAAAGAGAAGAAAATTATGTTTTAAGTTCATTTGACCGTATAAGATTCTGGAGCAAATTAGTGATGTTGCCTATTAGATTGCACTTCCTTCTTATTGTAAATTTGCACAATGTATTTCATGTATCGTAGTTGAGGAAGTATATTCCTGATCCTTTACACGTGATTCTTGTTGATGATATTGATGTGCAGAAGGACTTGTCTATTTCACTTGTTTCTGTTTGTATTATTGAGCATTCCGTTAAGAGGTTGCAGAACAAGTTGGTGTCATTGGTGAAGGTAGCTTGGAAACATGGTAATGTGGAGACTCTTATGTGGGAACGTGAAGATAATATACGGAAATGATATCCGAATGTATTCAAATCAAGTATGTTAAATTTTGAGGATGAAATTTCCTTTAAGTGGGGTAGATTGTAACATCCTAAAGCTTAGAAAAATAAATTATTAGATGATGATAATTAACTATTTAAGGTTCAATGTATGTGGGAAAATTAATTAGACATTAATTGTGAATTATCGGTAAATTAAATTTTTGAAACCGAATAGTTTAACGGATGGTGTAGGACCCATTAAATAATTTTGGGCATTTGATGGGTCTAGAATAATGATGAAAATGTTATGGTTATGGTTGTATGATCAATATAATTTTTGGTGTTGAGGAGATATTTATACGGACATGACGTATGTTAATAAACAGTGAAAATATGAGCGAAATGAAACTAAAAGAAAATGTAAAGTCCCTTTTCTTCTCTTCTCATCACCATGCACCATTTTCTCTTTCTCTCTGTCTCTCTCTTTAATCTCTTTTGTCCATTAGACAAAGATTTTCAAAACCAAATGGCAAAAGCAAAAATGTGTGCATTACCCATTGGATAATGGCCAATTTTGCATATTTCTCTCTCCTCTCATATCTTAATTTTTGTTGGCTTTCTTCGCTCTCTCTACACACTTCAGTTTTTTCATCTTTTTCCGCATGTGAAGCAAAAACCATGTACCTATCTCACTTCTATTTTCTTGCAAAGACAATACTTGAGCTTGGATTTGTGAAGCATATATTTGACATTGAAACCAAGCTTGACTCATCTCTCTCTTTTTCCTTCTCATTTTCATGTTCTTCCTTGTTCTTGGAGAAAAGGTAAGATTACATAATATCAATGGCTTGTCTGGGTGGTTTTGAGGTTGTTGAAGCTTTATAATGGAAGTTTAAGTGTTGTTTTGATGAAAGAATGCATGTGCAACTCAAACCCTAAGGTAGATGACCATTGGGAATTGTTGTTGTTGATGATGATGATGTAAATATGTTGTTGTTGTCTTGAAGATACTTAAATGATGCAAAGAAATAGTTGGAATTGATATTTGTTAATTTAAGTGAAAACCCTAAGATTGGTGAATTTAGGGCTTTTGGAAAAACTTTGAAAAGAATGTGATTAATTGCTATTTAAGTGATTTTGGATAAGGAAATGAATTTTGGAATAGTTGAAACTCATTATTAATGTTGGGAATTTGAGAAATTAAGAAATGTGGAAGGCACTAAGTTGGTGAAATTAGTAGAAGTGATATTTGGTGCGTGTGTAAGTGTTGGTGACTTAGAACTTTGTTGTTGTAGCTATTTAATTATAGAAATTATGGATTAATGGGAAGGAATTTCCAAAACCTAACAAAATAAGAAAATTTGTGTTTATAACATGTTTAAGACATGTTAAGAATTTTAAATATGATGATGAATATTTAGAATTGAAATGAATGCCTTGATAGGCCTATTAATTGAAATTTATATATATGTTAATGTAGGACCTATTCCGAATGACAAGGCAGGACTGTCGAATCGCTCGGATTACTTCTCTTGAGGTAGGAGAGGAGTTTATATTTTAAATGCATGATTTAAGTATTAGATTATTGTTATATGTGACATTGTATATGTTTACCTTGTCTTTGTAGAATTGATGACTTGTGATGTTGGATATTATGATGTTATTGTGTTTGGCAAATATGTGATGTGCATTTAGAATACTAATGGTATGCTTGGTGATGATTGATAATTGTTTTAAGAATTTGGGGCAAATGTTGTGCCTTGTGTTGTTGAGATTATGTGCATGTTCACCATAAATATTGAATAATGATCATTAGGGATAAAATGAGAATGGATATTGTTGTTCGGCATACCCTTGAATATTGATGAAAGATTGAAAAACGTTGTTGTTGATGATTGTTGATGCCGTTGTGATTGATGTAACTGTAAACTTGTATCTATGAGTTAAATTTATGTTGAAAGGAAAATATTGTGGATGCCACACTTAAATTTGAAACAATGGCAAGAATTAATGAGATTAAAATTCACTAAGAGTTAGGTGCTGCTATTGATGAGAATGACGATAGATGATTGATGAGTGGCATGATAGGATGCATGGTGTGACATCATATACCGATACATATCTTCATTTATTTTTTTCTTACTTTTGTTTTGACTTATTCATCTCAATATAACTCATTTAATGCATCATGCAAGTCCCTTTTATTCATTATTTACATCATTTCATCCATGTCATTCATCATTTATTCATCATTCATTTTATCATATACATTATATTCATCTTACATTTTAACATACACACCCATCAAATATATTTTTGTCACTTACTCTTACCATATATTTGCCACATATACATCCACAAAGACAATCATATAGTAATTATTATACATAACAATAATCATACATTTTATCACAGCACAATTGTAATATATTTCATACATAATATTCACCATGTATTTTATCACACAACAATCATACATCTTATTACGCCCATGGCATTTATCATGATAATAGGGTCATGTAATTTGACACGGATACACTCGCGTTGACAAATCAAACTCATATTATTCGGCTAATGAATATAATTGTTAGCCTATTTGTCTAGATCACAAACTATAGCCAATTGGTCCTATTAGTAATAAGATTATATTTCTTATTTATCATTCATAATTTATCTTTGTTCACTAAGTGATCTTAAATATAACTACTAACTATGTACTGTCACTTAGATAAACTTGGCACGTTTAGAGTATATTCACTTAATATTTAGATAATGGTTATTAACTGCATGGGTATATTTATCAATCATACTAGTCTATTTATCCAGTCTGAGGGTTGTACTTTTATCAGTCTTACTTTAGGGAGACTAGTTATAACCGATCATTAATTTCTAAAAATGTCTAGTTATTAATTGCTTTGAAATAAAACCGTGTATGTAGGTATACATATACATATTTTTCTTTCTAAGGTTAAATTTTTATTATCAAGGTTCTGAAATTAACTTAGCCACCCTTTAAATAGTAAATATATACTTTTATCTCTAAATTCACTTGTAATTGACTATTACTCAGTTTTTCTTGATATTCTCGATGGATCATTATTTATTTCTACTATGGCTACTACTTTTATTAATGGCTTGCAGTTTACTTATTCCTTAGTTCTACCTCATAATTTTTTATTCATCAAACTATCATTATTTCTAGTTTAACCTCATCTCTGACTTGATTAACAATTGTGTCTATCTAATTTTACATATCTAGTTATCTACTACTTTTTAGCTCAGGGGATAAACTATTTCTGTTACTTCCATTCACTAATTACTAACTCATAAGTTCTTTATTTAATCCCTTTTAGCTTACTAATTACCTCCTCTATTACGTTAACTTATAAGCTCAGGCTATATCTCCTTAAATTATCATCTTAATTTACTAGGTGCTTGCTTTAGTTATCCCTAGGTTCCTTTCATGTCTAAGCATCCATTTATAAAATTTGTGCTAACTCTAAATTATTGACTGCCTTTAATGTGAGTCCATTTCTCTTGTTATTACATTAGTACATAGTTACTACTTTAAGGCTCATTTAATGTCCTTAAACAATTACATCATGTACTTGACTTATAATAAAAGGATTCATTTTATCAAGTTAATTCTTATTATCAATTCCTTTTACCTGTTATCGCCTTTATTTATTACTCTATAATTCAAATCGTGAACTTTTCTTTAGTTTTCACCATTTCTCTAACAATTCATCAAAACTTACTAAACTTCACTTTATTATTTTTATCAATTTTATTTTTAGTCCTCTAGTATACAATCACAACTTCCTAAATTTTACTTAATAATCAATAAAATATTTTTCTTGAAAAACATACTTTAAAAATTTATATTTCTTCCATTTCTAATATATTTTACTAGAAATTCATTATTTTTAATTTTCCTTTTTGCTATTTATTTCTTTCTACCAAAAATTGCTTTTTACTTTATAAAAACTCATTTAGTAATTTCTTCAAAGTATCGTTGGTGCTACAAAATTCCAAAACGAGGCGTAATTGCATTTAAATTGGTAAAATGTCTTATTTTGCATAATTTTGTCGGTTTACTTGTAGAACTCTAGTCGGTTAATTTAATTAAATCAGCGGAACTTACCGGATGAATATAATAAATTACATAAAATAATAAAAAATTTATAAATAATTACAACCATATCAAATGATTAACCGCGCCTGCACGACGATCTTAAATTTCGTTATTTTACGTAATAACTTTAATTCAGATAAAATTTTAATGGGACGTACGAGCTTTGAGACGCTTTTTACAAAAATTTACTAGAATGCATAGAAACGCAAAATAAAATCATAATCATCAACGGTATCGTTAATTTGCATATTTCCTAATCTAACAGTTGGATCGTCGTGAAACTCAAAGGGGTTATCCCTGGATATTAAAGAAACAATATCGGGAAATTTATAACGAACAAAAATGAAGCAAGACCCCCTTTACCTCAAGGTGAGCTCACGGTTTGGGAGAGGGAAAAAGGGACGGGACACCAAAAATGCATCGATCATTGTTAAACTTGCTCCGATCGCTCCTGATCATTCTCGAATCCTTTAAAATTTAACATGCAAGGGCCCAGAGATGAGAACAAGTCATGGTCAGCAATGGATTCATGAGGAAACACCCAGGCAGAAATTAAAGAACACTATGGAACCGGTTGTCAAAAATTTACCAATCGCTCGATACATCACGCCGGTCGTTCCTAATCGCTCTAGGGCCTTAGGAATCAAACATGCAAAAGAAAAAAGAGTAAGAGCTGGTCATCAAAGAACAAGAGAAAATAGCCTTGAAAATTCTAAGAGAAAAAGAAATGGAAAGAGAATTTGAGATCGGAACAGAAAATGTTCGTCGGTCGCTTACCAACTTAAAGGCGGTGTCCGTGAATTAAAGATCAGAGGAACACAATGAGTTCCGGGGACCGTGGAAGCATTCTGTTGGCTACTTTGGTAGTTAAGAGGTGGCAGTGGTGGGTGATTTTGGAGGGTAGCATCCATGGGTGATGGTGGAAATTAGAAGAAAATGGTGGGTTTCTAAGAGAAATAATGGTCTTAGAAGGTGAGGCGATAAGGTAAGGAGGAAGTGGTGGGTCTTGGACGACTAAAGGGGAAGAGAAAAGTGTCTATATTTATGATTTGAGCTTGCTAGAGTTGAGAAGGAAACATGGTGCATTGCCGTGAGAAGAGAAGAGGTTTAATGGAAGTGGTAAAAATTATATGCTTTAGTGAAATAATGTTAGAATTAAATGAAGAAAAGGTGGATTTGGAATTGTGCCAGAATGGTGAACTTGAGGTGAATGAAATTATGAATTAGGATTCTGAAGTTAAGGGGTAATGTTACAATATATGCATGGCATGATCATGATAGCATGATGACATGGTCATGTCATGATAACATGACATTTTATCCCCTTAGGAAGCAAGCAACGTGAACTTGCTAAGGAAGGAGTTGGCTATGAGTTGCCACACTGAGGGAAATATGGCATGCTATGGTGAGATGTGGAGGGGCAGGTGTCACATGATGGTGATGTCAGAAAAATAATTTAGGGTACCGAAAATCGGATACCCAATGGGTAACTAGTTCCCTTTTCAGAGGTTGTTTAAAATAAATATACAATAATTCATGGAGTGGGAATTCGAAAAAATGTCCAAAACAAAGATTGTAGATCTTTGCGTCCTCTTCAATTTGATATATCATACGCAAAAATCTAAGGTTAGTAGCCCGAGTTATGCTTGAACCAAAGAAAATTTCTCCTGGAGCTCCCGAAATAAAAACAGCTAGAATACGAGATTTATGGAGGTCTGGGATTTAGGAATTTGATTTCAAGCCCTTCATCAAAGTTATAGGATTTTTTGATACGGAATCATAAAAAAAAGAACATAGTGATTCCAATACCGTATGTGGGATATATGAATCTTTTTCTAAAACAACGTAGAGCAATCGTGAAATTGGAATAGGTCTGGGAAGATCACAAAAACTATACCAACTGGTTCTAGCCTCTAAGATCTTCACAAAAATCGTAGAGAATTTCATTACGGAAATTATGAAACTGGGTTTGCGTGAATCAGAGGTCATATGAAAAAGTTATGATTTTTCGAATGAACCATGTGCAAATTAAAGGTATTACTTGGTCCTCAATTTTGGGGATGACAAAGTACAAATTGGGGTTCGAGGCTAGAAATATAGATTATAGATCTCTTTGTAACGAAGAGATCAGGACTAGAATCATTCAATTCTAAGATCATATAAGAAAGTCAAACCAAAAACACTGAAGGTGTTTAGGCCGGAATCGGGGGTTCAAATTGAATAAATCATTTCTTTGGGAAACTGGTTCGATGGGGCCCAATTAGGGTTCAGTCCATTTAAAAAAAGTTCCTAAATCATAAGAGTCACTAGGGACTGACCGTGCTATTATCGGATATCCCGAAGTATATCCACAATCAAACGATGGAGGTACTTAAGGTTCTAGCTGGGTCTGTCAGACCGGGCCTATCATCCTCAATTTACTACAAAAAGGTTCTGACAAGACTAGTTTCCCTATTAGATCACTAGTCTTGGGCTGAAATGTCGAGATTGAATTGTTCATTGGGTCTCACAATTCAAATCTGGGAACCCGATAATATTTTATTATTAAATATAATTATTAATTAAATAAATAATTTAAATAAAATTTCAAAATTAACAAATAAATAATTAAATAACTAAAATGAAATATTCTTATAATTATTTATATATTTTCAAAATAATTAATATTAATTATCAAGTACTAAATTAATTATTATATGTTAAATTAAATTTTAGCCGGGAATAATTATTAACTAACTGATACTTAATTAATCAAAGCAATTGTCACCAAATATATTATCTCTACTTATTAAATTTATTTACCATTATTATTCTCTCATCTCTGCTCTTCTCTGACTACTGACACATTTTCTAGTCTTTCTTCTAATTCTCTACACTTCTCTAAGTTAGTTTTCTTACTATTTATACTCTCTCGATATTCTTATACCTAATACTTAATGTCTCAATTAGCTTTTCTTCTCACTATTTTCTCATACTAAAAGCATTTAGGGAACATGCGGAAGACTCAAGTTTTCTACAAAAAGCTTAACACGGTACCCTTAGGATTCCCTGAGGGTTTGGGTTCCTGTCCTAAAAATCAAGGATGTTACATGTTGCAAGATGAGTAATGCGGTTTGGTACTAGTAAAATTGAGATTTGATATATATGTGTGTACACATTTTACTACTATAGTAGAGGCATGGTTATATATCTATGCTTGATACCCATAATTGATAATTGTTATTCCCACAGTCAGATTTGCAAGCGTTTTGATGAGTATGATTCTTGTGCATATACATTAGCTTAAGAGCATTTGCATATATCTGTGAGATATGCCAAAATAAGGATGAGTTTGGAATGATGAAAACGTCGAGTGATGATTGAAATGGGTGAAAGAAAACCTAAAGACAACAAGTAAAATATTTACGACAAAAAGACTTTGTGTATTGGTGATGATATTTGTGTTAGCCCAGTATGATGAAGGGCAATGTTGTGTGCATGTGTATGTGCTTTGCTATAAGTTTTATTTGATGGTTATGATAAATGTATATGATGATAGAATAATGGAGTTGTGATGATAATTGATGACTTTGATGCAAAGCCTACATGTTATTTATATGCATATCACATGATCACAAAGTATTCATATTCCTTACTAAGAATGTATAACTCATTCTCTATTTTGTCTTTTTAGCATTGTGATGCAGGATATGCATGGGGTGAGAATGTTATTCATTTTGGAAACATATGTTTTGGTGCTGAAGGTAAATTAGTTGTAATGGAATGCCTTGGCCAGCAAGCATTTGAGTTTTTGGATGATGTGTTATTTTGATGACAATGGTATTGATGTAGATGTAGTGTTGATGGCCTAATTCTATAAATATTTGACCTTATATTCTTTTGTGTATACATATGTATACAATAGGCTAATTCTTTTCTAAACAACTATGTGAATATTGACAATGGAAGTTTGATAGCCATTTTGATGACATTGATGTTCATGATGATAGAAATCCATGGATGGATGAAATATTATTATGTGAGATTGTGATTACAATGTTTATGCATGATTTAGCTATGGATTCAATAATTTAAATTATGTTTGGATTTGGTACAAAAAGAGCTTAATGGATTGATGATATTCCCCTCATGTCTTGTGCTATAATTTTTTTTATCAGCAAAAAGAAATAAATTAAATTAGAAAAAGGTAGAAGGGGTACCTTAACTCATATATAGTAGTGTTTTAATTACAATCAGATAAACAAAATATAGGCTCTCTATATCATTCACTAAAACTTCTAAAGAATTTTTGCAATGGGTACCGTAACCATAACCAAGATCTATATTGAACCAATTCAAACATATTCTCGACATTCACAGTACCACCTTTAAATATAACATCATTCCTTACTTCCCAAATGATCCAAACAATAGCAAACCACAAAACAACTAACCCAAGTTGAATCTCTTTATTAGTCCCATAGCCCATAATACAGTCGAAATGTTCCTTCCCATAGCAATGCCAAACTGAACAAAAGCCTAACCAAGCAAAGCACTTTTGCCACAACAAATAAGAAACAAAACATGAGAAAAAAAGATAAGAACAATTCTCCTCACATTCACCACAAAAAACATATCCGACAAAATTATTGACACCTATAATACCACGAAATGCTAAATTATCCAATGTTTGAACCAGGTTATGCATTATTCGCCAACCAAGTCCCTCAACCTTTAGAGGCACAATAGAATTCTAAAACATGCGCACAAAGTTTGAGTCCCATAACATAGATGTTGGTTTAAAGCATTATAAGCAGATTTCACAGAGAACTGACAAGATGAAGATCCCAACCAAGTCTAGGAATCGGGTTCAGTCACACACAGACCACCAAAACATCTAATATCATGGAAAAGATCATGTAGCATATCACATTCCCAAATAAAAAATTCTCTTCTCCATTGTAAATCCTAGACCCATACATCATCCACCCACTTACCCATCTCAGCCACCGAAGCTAATTGTTGTGAAGAAACTGAAAACAGCCTCCGATATCTTGACTTCAATGATGACTCACCCAGCCAGCAATCAAACAAAAACTAATTTTAGCCTCATCACACAGCACCCTCCTAATATTAGACCAAAACCACCCAAACTCATCTAAGATTTTCAACGCACTCCCTAAATCCTTCCACTATCTCGAACCTTTCCTAAAAACCTCCCAATCCCCAGAACACACTTCTAACCCATATTTAGATTTTAAAATTTAGACCCATAAACTCTCACGGTCCTCCAACAACCTCCACACCCATTTCCCTAATAAAGCAGAATTAAACTTTCCCAAATCCCTCACACCTAATCCACCAGCCTCCTTACTCTTACACACTTGATCCCATTTGACCCAACATATTTTTTTCCTCTCCTCACCCCTTCCCCACAAAAATGATCTCTGTAAAGATATTGGTACCTTTAAAACACAATCTGGTGCCTTAAAAAAAGAAAAGAAAAAGAGAGGGAGCGAAGACAATACCAATTTAAGGAGGCAGAGACAACCACCAAAGGATAAGTGGTGCTGGCTCCAAGGAGACAGTTTTTTCCAGAACTTCTCAATTATAAATTCCCAAGTACATTTTCTTCCCAGATTCACCCCTAAGGGAATACCAAGATATACGAATAGCACCCTCAAAATACTACACTACAACAAATCCACATAGCTAGCCACCTCCACCTCATTTCCCATAATAGCTCCCAATTTACTCTTATGAAAATTCACCTTCAAGCCTGACACTAATTCAAAACATCTCAACACACTCTTAAGCGTCGTGACATTCCCTAATGACAGTTCACCAAAGAATAATGTTTCATCAGCAAACTATAAGTGAGAAATACACACTTGGTCATCCCTTACAAGTACACCATGAAATAAACTCTTCCTCACGGTGTCCCTCATAAGGCCACTAATCCTCTCAGTCACAATCAAAAATAAGAATGGCGCCATTGGATCGCCCTGCCTTATACCATGCCTCATTGGAAATTCCTGAGTTGGACTTCCATTCATAAGAACAGACACCAAAGAAGATGTCAGACAACATCTAACCCAACTGATCCATCATCCGTAAATCCCATCCAGCGCATCATATAAAAAAGAAACTCCTAATTGACAGATTCATATGCTTTCTCAAAATCCACCTTAAAAATTAAACAAGACTTACGCCGCCTTCTTACATCATCAATTAATTCATTTGCAACCACCACACCATCAAGCATGTTCCTCCCCAACAAAAGCAGACTGATTTTCATTGATAATGGTTCCTACAGCACCACTCAACCTACGCACCAACACCTTTGAGATAATTTTATAAATACACCCCACCAAAGAAATTGGCCCGTAATAACCCAATCCATCCTAAGTTACACCTTTAGGAATTAATGTCAAAAATGATGAATTAGATCCATTAGATAAAACCTCATTTGTATAGAACTCTCCCATCATTCAAAACCCATCTGTTTTACCAAACTCCAAAAGGACTTAATAAAATTAAAATTAAATCCATCAGGCCCGGGACTTTTTGACCCTTCATAATCCCATACAGCTAACCTTATTTCTTCCTCAGAGAACCTCTCATTAATCTTAATATTAACATCATCCCCCAACATTGAGAATTCAACCCCGTCCAACACAGGTCTAGTCCACAAGTCATCATTAAATTTATACTCAAAATAAGCTTTAACCTCTTGTTTGACCTTAATTGGGTCCTCCTCCAATGACCCATTCATCCATAACCCATGAATTACACTACCCCGACGCCTTTTATTTATAACAGCATGAAAGAATTTAGAGTTTGAGTCACCATCTTGTTACCACTTTACTCTTGAATTTTGTAGTAAAATAGAGTCCTCCAATCTAACAACCTCCCACTATTCTGCCATCAAATTTATACGAACCGCTACATCCTCCACACTTAACCGACCATTCTCCTCCTGTAAATCTAATTCTTTAATATGATACTCTACCTCCCTCAACCTGACTCTCGACACTCCAAAACTATTCTAATTCCACTCCTTTAGAAACACCTTCAATCTCTCCAACTTCTCATTTAAAACATAAGCACCCCACCCCTCAACTTTCAAATTACGCCATTTGTCTTCCATAAAATCTTTAAACCCAGGCTGCTACAACCAACAATTTAGCACCCTAAAAGGTTTTGGCCCCCAAACCATATCCACCACCTTTAATAACATCAGACAGTGATCAGATAAATTTCTATTCAAAGCCCATTGTGAATAGGTTGGAAATGATTGGAACCACTGATTGGAACATAAAAAGCGATCCAATCTACTTCTTGCTGATCCACATAAAACCCCTACCCTGTATTGGAATATCCATTAACACCATAGCAAGGATAAACTTATTAAATAAGTGCAACTCCAAATGACCTGAACCAAAAACTTCATCAACCACCCCAATGCGTTCCTTAGAACACCTGACTGCATTGAAATCTCCAAACACACACCACTCAGAATACTCCTCAAACATACATTTTAAATTCAATAACTCCACCCATAATCTTTTCTTCTTTGCTAAAGAACAAGGGGAATACACATTAATAATAACACAAGGTTGTTGCCTTGCTTTCCAACAACCTAACACCCCCAAAAAACCATTTCCCTCAATCACCCTGATTCTTTGAAATTTTGATTTCTCCCATACACATAACAAACCCCCTACACTACCTATAGATGAAGAAAAACATCATTCAAACTCCGACCCTCGCCAAATCAGATCCACCACCTATTCGTTCAAGCTGTACATCTTCGTTTCCTGAATTCCAATAAAGTCCGCCCCCAACTTATGAATCAACTCTTTCACCAATTTTTTCTTTAGTCTACCCCTCATCCCACGCATATTATAGCTCAACATTTTCATTTAAAACCTTAGTCTTCCCACCTAAGACGTGTAACATCCTGAATTTTATAAAAATGATTAATTGAGGAGAATAAATAATAAATAATTTTTTATGAGTTAAGTTATGTCCCAAAAATATTGAAATAATTAAGTTGGGATTTATTATGGATATTTATAATTTATTGAGATTTAAGGAGTTAAAATTTTACCCGGTTAAAATATGGGTGTCGGACCAGGTATCTCCGATTGAGATGTCGTTGGTCAGGGCTATTAAGAATATTATTGGGAATCTGAATATATCTTCGGAATAA
This sequence comes from Clitoria ternatea, assembly GCA_037962975.1. Classification (NCBI taxonomy): domain Eukaryota; kingdom Viridiplantae; phylum Streptophyta; class Magnoliopsida; order Fabales; family Fabaceae; genus Clitoria; species Clitoria ternatea. Next base: position 171,295,599 of record CM075671.1, read on the forward strand.
TTTTTGGAGTTAGTATTGAGCCCGAACGGAGATCCTGTTTGTCATAAAACGATAAAATTACTAATGAAAGGAATAAAACTTAAAACAAAACCCCATTTCCCCTCCCCAATTCACTTGAGTTTTCTGGCCCCTTTGGCAATACACACTTGCTCCTCCTTCTTCTATCTTCTTTATTCAACGTCTTCCTCTTCCTTTCAAAACCTAAGAAAGAAAAATGGTGTGCATCCTTTCTCCTTCCATCTTTATTATGCTTCAAGCTTGGAGGAGATGATAATGGTGTCTTGGAGCTCTCCTTCTCCCACTCTATTTTCATGTGACCCTCTCCCTCTCTTGGAAGCTCATGGTTATTTCTTGGTTGAGGTAAGTTCCTCATCATTTTTCATGAGCTTTATGCCCTAGGTTTTGGGTTTTTGGTATTTGGGGGAGTATTTATTGCATGAGGGTTATTGGGAGAAACATTAGGTATGGAAACCCTAAGGTGGGGTGGCTTAAATGTAAGCTTTTATGAGCATTTAATGTGGTACCCAAAATTAATGTGAAAGGTGATGGGAAATTAATAAGCATTTATGATAGTGATGGGTTCTAGTGAAAACCCTAACTTTAATAAATTGAGGGAAGTGTAAAATATGAGTAGAATATATGTTTAATGATGTTAGGGAATAATGTTAATGATGAGAGATAGCCATTGATGATGGTTGATGAATATTGATAATGGTTGTTAGGTTCTCATGAAACCCTAGCCCTAAGAATTTGGGGAAAGTGGATATATTGTAGTTTGGGAGGTTAATTGAATGTGGATAGATGATATTTAAGGTTGAATGTTGCTTAAAATGATAGAGGACCATTGATGGTGAAACCTATAGATAGATGTCATTATAAATGTGGGATGTAAGGGAATGGTATGATAAGATTGTGACTTGATGAGGTTCTAGACCATTTTTGGTGTGCCATCTAAATTTGATTTATTAATTATGGTTATTGGTGGATATGAGTCATTGTTGTTGGCCCTTTAAGATCTAGAGGATCTTGGTTTTGGGAAAGGAATTCCCGAAGCCTAACACAATAGCATAAATTGGTGTTTTGATAAGTTTAGAACTTGTTCATAAGCCTTACAATATGTAAGTCATTATTTAGAATTTATGAGAAATGCCTTGAGATGGTTATTGATTATATGAATGCATATGTGTATGTGATATGTAGATTGTGTTCTGGATAATGTGGCAGAATATTCGGAGCGTGCATTTGGTTGTGGCTCTTCCCTCAAGGTAGGAGAGGAGTTTACATTCAAATTGCATAAGTAGATTGATAGTGATTGTTGTATGTGTTTGGTAATCATGCTTGCCTTGCCATATAGATAATGAGATAATATTGATGGCAATTTGATTATTGAGGATAGTTTATGTGAGTATGAAATGATTCTTATGGATGTACATATATATACATGTGTGAAATAAAGATAAGTGTGATTTCAATGTGTGAATTATGAGTTGGAATGTGAATTTCTGAGTATGAATGTTTAGAGCAAGTTTTATAAGCCCCATATGATGTATATGATGTGTTGGATGTGATTAAATTGGTTTAGAATGAGATTTCATATGTAGGGTTGTGAGAATTTTTGTTTTCTGCATAAGTCCTGATAATCTCGCTCAAGCGACAAGGATTCTCGCTCAAGCGAGAATTCCCTAGATCAATATTATGGCCTTTGGGCCGATCTCGCTCAGCCGAGTGAGCGTCTCGCCAGGCGAGACGTGTGTGTAGGGTGAGTGGAAGAGTTACTGGACAAATCTCGCTCAAGCAGGTGTGACCACGCTTGAGCGAGCGAGAGAGGAAATGACCCTGGATGGACCTCGCCTGGGCTAGTGACAAAAATTGGTGGAGTCTCGCCTGAGCGAGTGAGCGTGAATGAGGTACTAGTGGAATCTCGCTCGAGCGTAAATGGCTCGCTCATGCGAGATTGGCCCCTGATGCTTCCCCTCTTCTTCGCTCAAGCGTGCATGCGTGTTGTGAACCTCTGTGAGAATCTCGCTCAAGCGAGTAAGTGTCTCGCTCGAGCGAGCAAGTGTGGAAATAGGCACTGGCGTGATTACGCCCGAGCAAGCCACAGCGCTTAAGCAAGAAGGGATTGTCTTGCTCAAGCGAGTAGGGGTCTCGCTTGAGCAAGTGACCTTGATTGAAATTTTATTTTTATTCTCTTTAATTTGCTAGCAATGGGCCCCATTCCAATTATAGAAAATTAATGAAAAACAAATATATGGGGGCATATAATCATTATGAAATTATGACGGAATGCATTGATGGGACTTTATTTTTTTTTAATCTTAATGATGTTGAACCACATTCTTTTAGGGATAATTAAGGAGATGTATATGGGTTACATAGTGATGATAAAACATGGTGGTGTTGATATAGATTAAAATATTAGGATAATTCGTCCATGCTCATAAAAGGTAATGAAAAACAAAAATGTTACCACCTAGAATGGAATATGAAAGAATGATAACGAAATTTTGATGATGGGTTGCGAGGTATACCCTTGGACGATTCACACTAACGAGAGGATAATTGAATACCATAGTAGGCGCTATAAATTGATAAATTAGAGAAAATACGATATTGAATGATGATAGGTGACGATGTTGATCATTCCCTTGTATAAGAGGATAAACGTTAATAATGATAAATTGTGAAATGCCATTGTATTTTATACATGTGCAACCTTGTGTAAGGGGTTTAAAATGGTGGCGATGAATTGTTGTATTGCCCTGCTAATTACGAAAATGTGGTGATGAATGATATTACAAAAGTCCATAAATTGATTTAGTGGTAATAATGATGAAAAATTAATGAATGAAGATTATGTATAATACCGTTCTAGTTGATTGTAAGTTTTGACTTGCCATATGATATAAAATATACATATATATATATGATATGTTACGTAATGCCAAGGACACAATTATGTTGGGCATAAGTATAACTGCCATATATGTGGAATGATGAATATGCCTCTAATGATTCTACGCGCGGATTAGTATTATGAAGCTTGCTATGCCGTTTGATTTCCATGTGTGGATTGTCATGAAATGATGTTGTGGCCATTGAAATGCCAAGTATATAAATGATGTGCCTTGAGGGGCTTTGTAAATGATTGTATATAATTATTGAAAATGCCAAATTAAATTATATCCCCATGTGAGAGGGTGAGATATCCTTGCGAGGTTGGTCGGCATATGCATTATTGCATTTGTATTCATGGCATGGCATAGCATTGATATTGTGTGGTTGCGATCACAGTGATGAAAGATCCTGCGGGATTCTATGAAGGGAGTACCCCTTGCGAGGCGGGAAACCAACTTGATGATGATATGATATTGAGCCGATGGTTGCGATCACCTGGTTATTGAAATGTAAAAGGGCTTGCGAGTTCCTATGATGCCCGTGGTTGCGATCACGAGGCGGGAGTACCTCTTGCGAGGCGGGAAACCATTATGAATTATTGAACGTGGTTGCGATCACGAGAAAGCACCTTGAGAGGCTGCTAGAGGGAGTACCCCTTACGAGGCGGGAAACCTATGTGAATGAATGATGTGGTGGTTGCGATCACCTGATGAAATGAAATCGGATCCGTGCATATGCATTATTAAACAGTTGACATATGCATTAGCCATAGGTGCATGGCATTTGAGATGAGATGACCACGAGAAATGAAAAACCCCTTGCGAGGAGGAATTGAATAAAGATTTAATAAATTGATGATGACGATTATGAATGCCCTTGCTGATAAGTGGCAATGTGATTGTGTATATGCTTGTGCTTGCTTATATTGTGAATTGTGTTTCATGAGGCTTGTATACCTATTATATCAATATGATGATGATTGAATAATGAATTGATGGTTTTACAGTAAAGCACACATGATGAAAGAATGCATGTACACTTAATCACAATATATATATATATATATATATATATATATATTCGTCATTTTGAATGTATAACTCACTCTCCCATGTGGTCTCTTTTTTAGCATTGTGATATGCCTTGGGAAGGTAAATAGTGGTAGTGGAAATGCCTTGGCCGGCATCATTTGTAATATATAATGTAATGAATAAATTGTATATAATGATATTGATGATTTAGTGATTTCGGATATGTGTAAGATAATCTTTCGTATTCATTAATGGTGAATATATATATTTAGTATGTAAGAGATGATTTGGTGAGTACTAGAGGAATTAAAATTTGAATAATGTATATTGACGACGGTGATGCTTGTATTAATGCCACTAGGTGAATAAATAGGTACATATGAGTTATGGGCAGCGGTAATAGTTGGGGCATGACCCCGAATGTATATGTATATATATTTATCTTAGGCAATGCATGTGTATGTGGTAAGTGGATAAATGGGTTATGATCTAATAAGTCGATGTTGGGTATTTGCATGCTTGCCGAGCCTTTTCTCATATCGTCATATATGGGACTAGGCGTTAGCCCGGTATGCACATTCTTCTTCCGCTGTAAACTCCACTATTTTTGTATACCATTATGGGTGAATTAGTTATCGATCCAGTCATATGTTGATAAATCTCACCCTTCGGTTTTCTATGGTTTGGGTCTTGATGTAATCGTCGAGGTGTTTAGACATATTTCAAACGCGAAAAGTTTACCTGTATTTTTATTAATTATTATCTTGATTACATCGGGATCTGAGTCCGGAAAACCGGGGTGTTATAAGACGTCCCTACCTGACTAATTACATCTCTCATTTTTATCCCTATCCTCTATATCCACCATCCGTCTAATAATATCACCATCATCCCCTACCGTCATAACACCCAATTTTTTCCCAATCTCCCACAGAGATATTGCCTCTGAATAATTATTTCTTAACCAAACCGAACCAGTATTTTTGTAACCACCCTCATCAACAACTCCATTGAGTAAATCATTATCATCCTGTTCAGTCCAAAACAGTTTCCAATCACGCACTTGTTTACTCTTAATTTTCTTCCTCCCATGTCTATTTTTCACCCTTCTCTTCCTTACATTAAGGGATAAAAGGTGTTCCCTCGCGATAACACAAGGAGGAGATAAAGGAAGAAGTTCAGAATTTATACAGCAAGACACCCCTTCATTACTACCATAATCTTGTCCCACACCATCCAACGAAACATAATTTCTAATGTCAATGTCATGAGCATGAATTGGCCCAATCGCACTGGCCAATGCCTCACCTTTACCTGCTGAACGCCATTCATGAGAAATGTCATGCTCCTCAAAATTAAGTCCACATGAAACAAACAACTGCTTTAACTTGTATTCATCACCCAACTCCAAATTTTTAGCAATATGTATATCGTGCCCCACACAAACAGACTTGTCATTATTACCATACGATGTATCTGTCATGTAAATCTCATAGTGTGGCACGTCGACTGCACCCTATATTACACGATTGCAATTAAGATGAATTGAACGTAAGTGTCGATCCCTACCTAGTGGCGCTTCAGATATTTCATATTGCTGGGCAATGTTCTCCTTAATTGAACTTAGGCCCAATTGACTTTTCAACAGCCCATTAACCTTATTACAATTCACATGGCCCACTTCCACTCTCTTACTACATGTCACCTCCGGCCCATCCTGCTTACTCCCTCCTTTTCCAGCACGTCATTTCTCACAATGTAATTCAACGTCAATAGTGTCCAAATTCAATGAATTCAATAAATGGACTGAATTAAAAACCACATCTTCCACCGCATCCTTATGCAAAAAATTCGGCATAGCATTGCCTGTTAACACCTTATTTTTTGCAACAGAATTCAAATTCAAATTTAAATTTGAATTATTCTTCAAAATTCTCGAATTACCCTCAAGCGGAAAACCACCATCCGAATTATCCTCAACCAGAAAGCCACCATCCGACATGATATTTCGGTCATCTTCCTCCCCAGCACATGAAAATAACGATTTAGAATCATCCTCATCCGTAAATGATGAATAAGAAGAACAACCATGATGACCTCTATAACAACAACACCTCATTCCTTCTTCACGCCCTAATTCCTCGACATATCAAACTGAAAAGACACTTCCATTTATTTTGATATCTTCTTGATGAACCATAACCTTTTTTGCTAAAGTACAGGCCAGAATTCTTGCATACTCTAATTTTGACATACTCCTAGTATTATCGTCCATCAAAGAGGTGTTTGTTTTAAAAATTTGCATTTCTAGGCATTGTGGCAGTGCATTCCACGGCTAGTGGGAATTTCCCATGGCCAGTGGAACTCCCGAATGGATTTTTCACCCGTTTTCTTGTCATGGTCTGTACTCCTTGGTTCTTTATGCCTAGTACTCCAATCCTTTATCTTTGGTTGTTTGTTTTACACCTCTTTGACATGTTTTCCTTAATCAAATGCATATGTTTCCAATTACCTTTGATAAATACTTCATTTTTTCTTTGGATCTCTTCTTATATCTTCATATATGGGATAAGATGGATACCCTTACACACATATTTCTCTTTCGCTGACTTTAAACTCTTTCCGTGTGCAATTATAAGGGTTTTACTTTACGATCCAAATAATTCTCTTTTACTCATGGTGTCCTTATCCTAATGATTGTTTAATCGTGAAAAATTTACCCTAATTTTGATATTATCATTATTATTAATTATCAGATTAAGGGCGCTACAGTAACTGTCATTGTATATGAATTCAATTAATGGAAGAAATCTCTCCTAACAACCACCATATTCAAGTACGCAAGCCCTCAAAAAATCTTTAAGGCTTTGAATAGTCCTTTCATACTGTCCATCGGTTTGAGGATGATAAGTAGAACTAAGCTTTAGTTTAGAGCCTAACTCCTTATGTAAGCTTCCCTAAAATTGGGGAGTAAATTGAGGATTATGATTGGATACAATGTTAGATGGCAGACCATGTAATCTAACAATCTCCTTTATGTACAACTAGGCAAATTTCTCCAATGAACTCTTTATACTTATGGGTAAAACACACTTTGTCAATTGATCGATAATCACCCTATAGCATCACTTCCAGCACGGGTTCTGGGCAAACCAAAAACCAAATCCATAGCAATACTATCTTACTTCCAAATAGGGATCTTTAGAGGTCTCAACAAACCAGATGGTTTCTAATGTTTAACTTTAGCCTTTTGACAAACAAGGCAAAGATGCAACAAGATTCGCCATATCATGCTTCATACCAGGCCAACATAAATTTTTCTTCAAGTCCTGATACATTTTAGTGGAACCAGGATGAATGCTCAATACACATTTGTGAGCATCATCAAGCATAAATTTTCTTAAATCACTGCTATATGGAATATAAATTTGTCCTTTAACACATGGTTGTTAAAATCGATTTAATACGTAGAATCGGACGATTCTACAATTCTAGATGGATTTTCAAGTTAAATTGGTAGTAAACTCATTTATAGGTAAAAACGGTAGAATCGGTGGTGGAATCACTAGAATAGGTGGAATCGGTGCATTTCTATAGATTTTACCGTTTTTACCAAAAAAAAATTGGACAAAAAATCGACCAAAATGACGTCGTTTTGGTAAAAAAAAATTAACACTCAAAATCCCTAACCCCTTTCAAGTTCGTGTTGCTATTCTCCTTTATGTTGCTTCTATCTGTCTCCTCCTTCAATGTCTGCCTCCTCCCATTGTGGTCGGCTCTCTTGTTGGTGGTCGCTGGTCATTGTTCCTCCTCCTTCATGTGGTCGGTTCTCCTCCGCCTCTCGTGGTTCACGCACGCCTCTGTTTTCATTCTCCCGTGCGTGTGTATCTGCGTCAATCACCTCCTCTCAGCTGTCAGCCACGTGACCACCTCTCTGCTACAGTGGTCGCCTGCTCTTCCCTCTTGCCAAAGTAGTCACCTGCTCCCTCCTCCGACGGTAGCATTTAGTATACTGTATATGTATACAGAAGTAGAAGTATAATGTTTCCTGTTGTTGTTTTATTGGAATTGAAAAGAATAAATTCTTTTGGTTGCTTGTTGTTGTTGTGTTATGTTGCTGTTTTTTTTTTATAGAACTCTACTTTGATTTGATGTGTTACAAATTCATTTAGTAAATTTTGTTGCTGTTGGAGCAGAAATTTTGAATCTGTGCCATTGTTGTTGCCTGTGTTGTTGCCTCTCTACTTTGTGCATGCTTATTATGCAGTTGAGCTGAGTTTGTGTGACTTATTGTTAGATTAGATTAGATAGAAACTCTGTTGTTGATTGGAATTAGTGTTAGAATTCTGCTTAAGTTGTGTATGTTTGGATTTAGATAATGTCTACACCTACACCTACGCCTACACCTCCAGCTGGTAGTGGTACAGATTCATCATTAGCAAGTTCTGTAGCTGTCAAGTGGAAGAATGCCCCAAGAAAAAGGACTGATGTTGGTTGGAAACATGGGCTGGATGTTAATGGTGATGGGAAAAAGGTCAAGTGCAATTATTGCTTAAAAGTAATAGGGGGAATTTTTAGATTCAAGCATCATCTTGCTGGCACTAGTGAAGATGTTGAGCCTTGTATTACGGTACCTAAAGAAGTTAAAATAGCAATGATAAAAGTTCTTGCGGGGGCTCAAGAGGCAGCAAGGAAGAACAGAAGCATGATTGACATAACTGAGGAAGAAGAAGATGATATTGAGAAGGAGATTGATATATCTCAAATTCAAACCAAAGGGAAAGGTATTTTGAAGTTTGTTTCCAAAGGCAAAAGGGGTGGTCAATCAACAATTAACCAAATCATGACAAAAAAAAAAAACAAAGGAGAATGTTGATCTGCAGGTTGCTAGGTTTTTCCACACTAATGCCATTCCTTTCAATTGTATTAAGAACCCGGAGTTCATCAAAATGTGTAATGAGATTGCAAGATATGGCATTGGTTATGTACCCCCTTCATACCATCATGTTAGAGAAAAATTGTTAAAAATGGAAGTGGCTCGAATTGATGAAATGGTTGGGGAGTATAAGAAAGAGTGGAAGAAAACTGGATGTTCCATAATGTCTTATGGATGGACGAATAAAAAAAGGAGGTCAATTGTGAATTTTTTGGTGAATAGCCCCAAGGGGACTATTTTCTTATATTCATTAACACATCAGACATCTCTAAAACAGCTGACAAAGTTTTAAGATGTTAGATGACATTGTGGAATATGTTGGAGAAGAGAATGTTGTTCAAGTTGTTACAGATAATGCTGTAAATTACAAATTAGCTGGAGAGTTATTGATACAAAAATGGATGAATCTTTTTTGGACTCCTTGTGCCGCTCATTGTATTGATTTGATCTTTGAAGATTTTAAAAAGAAGATCAAGGTTCATGAAGTCACTATAATGAAGGGGAGAAAGATCACCACTTATATATATACTAGAGTGCTTCTCATCAGCATTCTAAAGAAGTTCACTAAAGGGAGGGACTTGATTAGGCCTGGCGCTACAAGATTTACCACTGCTTATTTGACTCTTGCTTGTCTCAATGAGCATAAAGGGGCATTGATGACTATGTTTTCCTCACCTGAGTAGCAATCAAGTAGGTTCGCCTCTACATCAGATGGGAAACAAGTTACAAAGATGGTTATGGATAGTCAACTATGGAAGAACATTATCATATATCTCAAGATGGCTATTCCTCTTATGACAGTCCTTCGCTTAGTAGATTCTGATGAGAAACCTACCACGGGGTTCATATATGATGGACTAGATTCAGCAAAGGAGAAAATAAAACTCAACTTTGGCAATGTCAAAAAGAAGTAAATATTCTTATCTTCACTCGTTAGTAATTTTATAAGTTGTGAATTCTTTCCTAACTAACTTGTCATTTATTTTAATTTGTCCTTTAGCTATGAACCTATATGGAAAATTATTGATGAAAGGTGGGATCACCAACTGCATAGACCATTACATACTGCAGCATATTATCTGAATCCACAATTGCACTATGAAGATAATTTAGAGATGATGATGTTAAGGTGAAACAAGGGCTATACAATTGCTTGGCAAGAATGGTTAATGATATGTTTGAGAGTAACAAGATTAATCATCAAATTTTTGAATTTAGAAATGCTAGAGGGATTTTTGGTAATCCATTTACTGTGATGGCTAGGAAGACCATGGATCATGCAGAATGGTGGAAATCATTTCGGGATGACACTCTCGAGCTTAAAACGTTTGTTATTCGCATTTCGAGCTTGACTTGTAGCTCTTCGGGATGTGAGCGGAATTGGAGTTCATTTGAAATGGTAACTAAGTTGTTTTAGTTACTTTTTAATTACTATTATCTTATATGGTTTAGGGTCTTAAATTTTAATTATAGTTTGTTATATTTGGTTTTATAGGTTTATACAAAGAGGAGAATCCACTTGCATCAAAAGAAGATGAATGATTTAGTTTATGTAATGTATAACATGAAATTAGGTAGACAAGTAAGGAAGAATGTTGTTCTTCCTTTTGAAGAAATTACTTTAGATAATGAATGGATCACTGAAGAGATGGATGCCAATGGTGCTAATGATGAAGAGGCTTTTCAACCACCCATTGCTAATGAAAATGATAATGTCAATGTTGTTGGGGAAGTGGATGACAATATTCAGCAACTTCAAAACAATCCAACTTTAGATGATCCTATCTTTAGTGTTGATGTAATTATTGCAGAGCAATTATCATCTGATGAAGATGATGAAATTGAGGAAAATGAGGATGAAAAATACACTGGAGGATTAGATTGTGATTGATAGATGATCATTATTAATTAATTTCATCTTGTTTATGATTTTATATACTTGTTTGTGTGAACTTTTTGGCTTGTGTTGGACTTCATGGACTTGTTTATGTAATTTTATGTTTTATTTTATGTATTGGTATGTTATTTTATTTTATTTTTAGATTTTTTTAATTAGAGGTAGAATCTTACCTAAAATCTCGATTCTACGAGTCATTGGAGCCTCCACGATTCTAGGTAGAATCTCGATTTTGACAACCTTGCTTTAACATGCCATATATCGTCAGGACCTTCTGACAACATTCCACTAGCTTGAGTTTCCTTCAACTCAATCAAACACCCATCAATCAATTATTTTTCTTTCACCGCCTTAAAAAACTCATCACAAATTTTCAAAACAGCTAAAGAAATCTTATTCGTGGTATATATCTGCACACCAACATTCAAATTTAGAAATTGTTCAATCAATTCCATTTCCTTCACCATCATGGCTAAAACATGCAAAGATTTTTGACATAAAGCATCAACCACAACATTCGCCTTTCCAGGATGGTACTTCAATTCAAAGTCATAATCTTTCAAGAATTCAATCGATGCATATTCAATTCCTTTTGATCAAACAAATATTTAAGGCTCTTATGGTCACTATAGACCATAAACTTAGAACCATACAAATAATATTGTCATAATCTTAAAGCAAAGACCATCGGCACCAATTCGAGATCATGAGTCGTATAATTAGATTCATGCGGTCGCAACTGTCTTGACACATAAGCTATCACACGTTCCTTCTGCATCAACACACATCTTAGTCCAAGCTTGGAAGCATCACAATAGAGAATGAAGTCTTCCAGTAAATTAGGCAAAGCCAATACAGGTGCAAAAGCAAGTCATAACTTTAACTCTTGAAAACTTTTCTCACATTCAGGTGTCTAAACAAAAGGCTGGTTCTTACGAGTCAATTTGGTCATAGGTAAAGTGATATGAGAAAATCCCTCAATAAATCTCCTATAATACCCAGCTAAACCAAGAAAACTTTATACTTCAAAAACAGATTTCGGCTTTTCTCATGCCATAACAGCTTCAACCTTTGATGGATCAACAACAATACCATTACAAGAAATCACATGACCAAGAAATGAAATCTCATTCAACCAAAATTCACATTTAAAGAGTTTAACATAGAATTTCTTCTCTCGAAGAATAGTCAACACAAGGTGAAGATTCCTTTCCTGCTCTTCATGGCTCTTAGAGTACACCAAATATAATCTATGGACACAGGACAAATTAATCAAGATAATCATGGAAAATGTGATTCATGTAATCCATTAAAATCGCAGAACCATTTATCACACCGAATGGCATCACCACATACTTGTAGTGGCCATATAACGTTTGAAAGAATGTTTTAGGAATGTCATCAGTCTTCACCTTGATTTGGTGATATCTGAAACACCCTTGAATACAACAACACCCTTGAATTGATCTAAGAGATCATTAATGCGAGGAATAGGATATTTGTTCTTAATAGTCAATTCATTGAGTTGGCGATAGTCAACACACAATCTCATGCTTCCATCTTTCTTTTTCACCAATAATACAAGTGCGCCCCAAGGAGAAACACTTGGGTGGATAAATTCTCTTTCAAGTGATTCCTCGATTTATTTTTGAGTTCAGACAACTCCATAGGAAACATCCTATAAGGAGCTCTAGAAACAAGCTCAGCGCTAAGAATAAGATTTATGGAAAATTCCACCTCACGTGGAGGAGGCAAACTAGGAACCACCATCAAGAAAAACATTTAGAAATTTAGAAATAATAGGAATTTCATAAGATTAGGAAGTACTACTCTCATCAACCATGCAAAAAATCATAAAGAGCTGAGAGATACCTTGTAGGTCAAAAGTTCAGCTTCTAGAGTTAGAAAAATCACTGCCTTATTATGAAAATCCACCAAAACTTTATTGGCAGATAACCAATCCATGCATAGGATAATCTCTAGGTTTTTCATTGCAAACACACCAGGGAAACAACAAACTTTCTACCCTCAAGAGTTATTTCGACATTTTCACATCTAGTCATGATCTTAAACAAGCATTGGTCAGTGTAGTCACCCTTATTGGACCTCTCATGATACAAACAGACACTTTCAAATGCCTAACACAATCCTCAGAAATGAAAGAGTGAGTAGCACCAGAATCAAAGATAACACAAATAGAGGTGCCAAGAATTTCACATTTACTTTGAACAAGGTTTTCTGCTTGTACGGCTTTTTCACTTGTGACGACAAAGACACTACCAGCAGCTTGTGGTTGATTACCACCATTGTGGTTACCATTATGCCCACTATTACCATTACCTCAGCCATTACCATTTCGGCCTCCATTATGATTACTGAGACGCCCCGAAAATACGGGGAAATTTTTTGCGATTTAAAATCACTATTCAATGAAGAGAAAATAAGTGGTGAAGCTTTTAATACAACACCTGGATCTATGATAAACCACTCCCATATATGAAGATATGAGAGGGTAAATTAAAGGATGATTTTATAATAATTTTCCAATTAAAATCAGCGGAAGAATTAATTAATTTAATTGTTGCATGATTGAGTTTTAAGAGAAGAGATTTCATGAGGTTCCATGACCCATAATATGTTCAGAACACCTTTAAGATGACGCATGAAGGGGTTTTATTGCAAAGAAAATACAATCATTTGAAATAAAATAAACATGGGCAAACAGGGGTCACTCGCTCAAGCGAGAATCATATTCGCTTGAGCGAGCCAGCATGTGTACGCTTGGGCGAAGCCGAGAAAGGCTGAGCGAAGGAAAAGTTGAGCGAGCCACCTCTCACTGGAGCGAGAATTAAGAATCCACCCTGGGCGAGCCATCGAGACGCTTGAGCGAGAGAAGAGATTTGCCACTGGAGCCAATCTCGCTTGAGCGGATTCTATCTCGCTTAGGCGAGATTGCTCCAGCAACCACAGAAGCTCACTGTCCCATTTTCGCTTGGGCGAGGCATGTCCCGCTGATAAATGCTTATTTTATGATTAAATTCATGACTCAATTAGACCCATTTTCTGAATAACTTAACTAAACTGATAAATAATTGAGCATGATTTTGATTATAAAGAAAGTATTAAGAAAAGAAGCTTGAAATGTAAAAATCAGTAAAGAAATTGTCAAAAGCCTTGAAGAAACAAAGAAACACCAGAGCATCAAGCAAGGACGCTTGAGCGTGGTACACTGCATGCTTGAGCGTGGAAGAAACAAAAGCTTACGCTGCCCATGCGCCCAAGCGAAATAATGAAGAACACACCAACAGCCTCTCACGCTTGAGCGTGAGCCCGAGCTCGCTCAAGCGTGACTCCATGCATGACTGGCGCTCAAGCGTGACTATATGGAGCTCAAGCGTGACTCAATTGAAAGAGGAACAACATCAGGATCATCTCACGCTCAAGCGTGGGAAGGAGCCGCTCGGGCGTGAACCCGACCCCGCTTGAGCGTGGCTTGAGCGTGGAATATATCTGTTGAGATAGAAGAGCTCGCTTAAGCGTGACAGATTTAGCTTGGGCGAAGATGAAAGAGTATCAGGAAATGTCTCACGCTTGAGCGAGACAAGGAGGCGTTCAAGCGTGAACCCGAGTACGCCTGAGTGTGAAGTAAGCGTGGATCAAGCGTATGCTAAACAACCACGCTTAAGCGTGGTTAAGGAAGCTCGAGCGCGAGACAACCAGTGAACACCAGTACCCTTCACACTTGAGCGTGACCACTAAGCTCAAGCGTGACTCATGCAGTATGGGATTTCTAATTTAATATTCACCAATGGTGCGATGCCAACTCACCCACTTTCTTGTGTTTCTACAAGTCTCTGAAAGATGCTGCATGGGTTCTACGCAAGTGGGCAAGGGAAGCTGAACCATAACTCCTATAAATCAAGCTGCAAATAAAGATCCATTATCAGATTTAATCCCTGTAATCCCCTGTATTTTCCCTCACAATCCAACCTTTTCCATTATCTTTTGTATTTATATTTTGAGGGTGAAAATGCAAAGCATGAGTAACTAAACTCCCTTATGGGATTGGTTGTAATCCATTCAACACTGAAGTAATGTTGTTGTAAGTTTTTATTTAGTAATGAGATTTGATAAGTTTCTGTATTTCCTTCTGCGTTTAATGCCTAAAAGTACTTGATCACTATTTTCTTGTTTTAAGTTTTCTCAAGTATGCTAGGAAGTGACTTTTGAAAGCAGATCCGAAAGAAATACTTGTTGCGAGTAGGTAGCCAGGGATGGCGTCTAACGCAATAAACGTCAAAATAATCGATCGATAATGCTGGGATGATTTCAAAGTGACTGAGGGATCAGCGGTTTGAAATCATTCTTATGAATTTTGTAGTCGAGGGATCGATACAAATGACTATGATTATGACGTTGAAACTATCTTTTCGATTTACTTATATAAAAACTTATGCAGCTTACAGAAGGTGAAGATGTGATGAAGCCAATCCCTATTTTACAAAACTGATTTTTCCAACACCATTTACTGTCATCTTTTGCAAAATTTCACTCTCTGTTATTTATTACTTTTTCATTCAACATCATTCACAACAAAACAAACTAAAAACCTTCTGCCTAATCAATTCAAAACTAAGATCTTCATTCTAACACCTCCCTAGTGGAACGACA
Organism: Clitoria ternatea; assembly: GCA_037962975.1. NCBI lineage: Eukaryota > Viridiplantae > Streptophyta > Magnoliopsida > Fabales > Fabaceae > Clitoria > Clitoria ternatea. The sequence continues at coordinate 171,311,032 of CM075671.1, forward strand.
ACTATACTGTATTACAACTTCTGTGTTTAAACTTGGCACAAGCATTACATTGAGTTCATATTCTACAAACCTGATTCTCTTTCATTGAACTCTTCATTCTAATATATCAAAAACACATCATCAAGTTTTGGCGCCGCAGCCGGGGAGGTGATTTAAGTTTGAATATTTTAGCATTGAATTGACAAAACAGTGTAAATAAATTTGTTTTCAATTTATTTTTATTTTTATTTTTATTTTTTTATGTAGTAACTTTGCTATTTTGAGTACTTGATTTATGATCTTGAGAGAACAGGGTATAAAAGAACAACTTGTATTTGATCCAGAGATAGACAGGTTCTTCAAGAAAATCAAGAAAGCCAAGCAGAACTTCCACGTAGGACAAACTTCCTCTGATACAATGGATGTCAACAGCAACAATCAAAACCCACCAAGGAGAACACTTGGAGACTATGCTTTACAGCAAGGGCCAAGACATTTCTCAAGCATTGCAGTTCCAAACACTGTCAGAGCATTAGAAATGAAACTAGCATTTCTTAGTTTGATTAGTTCACACCAATTTACTGGAATGTCAAGTGAAGATCCGTATACTCACTTGGCCACATTCTATGAATTGGTTGGAACCATGGGATTTAACCAAGATGTTATTGATGCTGCATATTTAAGACTATTTCCTTTCTCTTTAGCAGGAAAAGCAAAGGAGTGGTTACAATCTCATCCAAATCAAAGTTTGAATAGCTGGAATATAGTTGAAGAAAAATTTCTACAAAGGTTCTTTCCTCCATCCAGATTCATCAAGGCCAAATCAGATATTACAACATTTAGACAAGGCCAAGATGAACCTTTTTGTGAGGCATGGGAACGCTTTAAATCACTCCTCAGAAAATGCCCAAACCATGGACTTGAAGATATTGCACAGCTTAATATTTTTTATAGTGGTTTAAGGGCTGACACTAAAATGATTTTAGATGCAGCAGCAGGAGGAACAATGATGACAGTGGATGCTGACCAAGCCACACAGATAATAGAAGCTTTATCCTCAACAGACTACCAAGCTCAACATGATCGTCAGCAAGTTCAAAGGAAAGGAGTCCTTGACTTAAACGCCACAGATGCCATTTTAGCACAGAACAAAATTCTGACCCAACAATTAGAAGCATTGACCAAAAAGATATCCAATCTTCCACAACAGTTACATGCAGTACAATCATCACAACCAGGGCAACAACAAATTCCTGTAACATGTAACTTTTGTGGAAGAGATCATCTCAATAAGAACTGTGGCTCACAAGAAGCAACTGTATACTTCATGAACAACCAAGGAAGGTCTGGTAATTTCAATTCAAATTTTTCTAACCAACCATTTCAGGGATGGAGAAGTAACCAAAACCAAGGCCAAGGATGGAAGCAAGAGCCCAGCTCTTCTAAACCATATCAAAATAATGGTCCTTCTTTGGTGGAGAGAACTTCTAGATTAGAGGAAACCTTGGAAAAATTTATGCAAACTTCTTTAGCAAGTCAAAAGAACAATGAGGCATCACTTAGGAACTTGGAAACACAATTGGGACAACTAGCCCACAACTTGCTGAGAAACAGAAGCCTCAGTATGGAGCAAACACTGAAACAAATCCAATAGAGCATTGCAAAGTTGTGACCACACTGACTGAGGAAATAACTGAGGAAGAAGATGGACATGATGCTATCACACCTGAAGCAGTACCTTATAACACCAAAGATCCAGGGAGTTTTTCTATTCCCGTTACTATTGGAAATCTTTCAAAAAGTAAAGCTTTATTAGATCTTGGTGCTAGTGTAAATTTGATGCCATTATCCATACTTAAAAGTATAGGGGATTTTTCAGTAAAGCCAACAAACATGACTTTAAAAATGGCAGATCAATCAATAAAAACCCCTTATGGTATTGCTGAAAATATTGAGGTCAAAGTTGATAAATTTGAATTTCATGAGAACTTTGTTGTCATAGATATGGAGGAAGATTCTGAAGTCCCTCTAATACTGGGGAGACCATTCTTGAAAGCAGCCAAAGTCATCATAAATGTGGATGACAGAAAAGTAAAAATTCGAGTACAAAAAGAAGAAGCTGATTTTGCTATTGAAGGTGCACTTGAAAAACAGAATGGAAGAAAGCCAAGGCCTGACTTAGGCAAGGAGGTGGAAAAACTCAATACTCTTATCCACCAACTCCATGACCCAACTTGAAAAAAATCAGGCGTCAAGCTAATGACGTTAAACAAGCGCTTATTGGGAGGCAACCCAATCTTTTATGTTTTCTTTTTATCATGTTGATTTTACCTTAAGTATATTTTATCATAAGATTGAATTTTTCTTTTATTTTTTAGGCAGCTCATCAAATTCATCCCACTCATTATCCGAAAGCAAGTTTGCAACCCACATTGTTTAGCCTGGGGACAGGCCTTCTTTCTTAGGAGGGGTGAGACTTTATAGGCTGGACCAGGACCCTCCTCAAAAGGGCCTTCAGTAAGGGAACAGGAGACAAAGGATGACTCTTCTGAGGATAAGTGATGAGTTTACTGTTTTAGTTTTTAATTGCTTTAGTTTACTTAGAGTTGGTTTTCTTACTACAGCATACTTTGAAAATTTTTAAAATTTTCATGCTTTTGGTTGATTGTTTTGATGCAAAGTCACATGCTTAACACAAAAAAAAAATGTTTTGAAAAACCCAACCAGGATTTACAATTTTTGTTTCAAGAAAAGATTCTGAGTTAGCAATTATTTTGAGGCAATAACATTGGTTTTGAGAAGGAAAATTAACTGATTTAAGACCATGAAAATGAAGGAAATGAACCATTAAAATTTGTTTGCATGCTTGAAACCCTTTTAGAATATGGAAGTATGCCTTATAAACCGGTGAGAAGGGAGAAATTTAAACACTGAGAGTCTCATTAGAATTTGCTAAGTTTGCATTGCCTAATTTTCTGATTAATAATTTTTTCATAAGAAATTAAGCAAGGAAAGGATAAAGGCAATTTTGAAAATAATATCCCAGAGCCAAAAAGCTACCCTAAAGTATGCCCTATTCCTTAGTAGCCCACTTTTGAGCCAAAAAAAATTTTATTCTATAAAAACACCCTAACCTAAGCATGAGAAATAAAAATCCTACCTTATCAGCATGCTTAAATTTGATAAGAGCATAAAATAGTTTTGTCCAAAAGGGTCATGAAAGAAACAGAGGCAGAAAAAGAAAATGCTAAAAAATAGTAAGTTCTCCAGAGATTCAAACAGAATTAGAGAACTAGAAAAAGAAAGAATTATGTAGCTCAAAAAGGAAGAAACCTCATAAACTTTGAAAAGTTTCATAATTTATGCTCTTCCTTATGCATGTATTTTGAACTCAAAGAAAAACCAAGAATTCTTGTTTAGCCCAGCCTCATTATAACCTTAGAAGACCTTTTGATCCTTACTGCTCTTATGATTTGATTTTGATTGGAAATGACTGGCAATGTTAATTAAGCAGTTCTTATGATGAATGTATGACACACCTGGTGAGAAATAATGAGAGTTCCTTATTCTTAATTGGTTACTTGCCTTGTGAAAAATTGAGTGGTGCATTGTAATTCAAAGGATTGGTATTAAGGATGTTATTTGCCTTAAGTTAAATTAAGACTATTGTCTTTTAAACTTTTTGTCTGCAACAGAAACTCAGATTTTTGAATGCTTGATTCCCTTTCCAAAACTTCTTTTTACTTGAGGACAAGCAAAAATCTAGGTTGGGGAGAATTTGATAAATGCTTATTTTATGATTAAATTCATGACTCAATTAGACCCATTTTCTGAATAACTTAACTAAACTGATAAATAATTGAGCATGATTTTGATTATAAAGAAAGTATTAAGAAAAGAAGCTTGAAATGTAAAAATCAGTAAAGAAATTGTCAAAAGCCTTGAAGAAACAAAGAAACACCAGAGCATCAAGCAAGGACGCTTGAGCGTGGTACACTGCACGCTTGAGCGTGGAAGAAACAAAAGCTTACGCTGCCCATGCGCCCAAGCGAAATAATGAAGAACACACCAACAGCCTCTCACGCTTGAGCGTGAGCCCGAGCTCGCTCAAGCGTGACTCCATGCATGACTGGCGCTCAAGCGTGACTATATGGAGCTCAAACGTGACTCAATTGAAAGAGGAACAGCATCAGGATCATCTCACGCTCAAGCGTGGGAAGGAGCCGCTTGGGCGTGAACCCGACCCCGCTTGAGCGTGGCTTGAGCGTGGAATATATCTGTTGAGATAGAAGAGCTCGCTTAAGCGTGACAGATTTAGCTTGGGCGAAGATGAAAGAGTATCAGGAAATGTCTCACGCTTGAGCGAGACAAGGAGGCGCTCAAGCGTGAACCCGAGTGCGCCTGAGCGTGAAGTAAGCGTGGATCAAGCGTATGCTAAACAACCACGCTTAAGCGTGGTTAAGGAAGCTCGAGCGCGAGACAACCAGTGAACACCAGTACCCTTCACGCTTGAGCGTGACCACTAAGCTCAAGCGTGACTCATGCAGTATGGGATTTCTAATTTAATATTCACCAATGGTGCGATGCCAACTCACCCACTTTCTTGTGTTTCTACAAGTCTCTGAAAGATGCTGCATGGGTTCTATGCAAGTGGGCAAGGGAAGCTGAACCATAACTCCTATAAATCAAGCTGCAAATAGAGATCCATTATCAGATTTAATCCCTGTAATCCCCTGTATTTTCCCTCACAATCCAACCTTTTCCATTATCTTTTGTATTTATATTTTGAGGGTGAAAATGCAAAGCATGAGTAACTAAACTCCCTTATGGGATTGGCTGTAATCCATTCAACACGGAAGTAATGCTGTTGTAAGTTTTTATTTAGTAATGAGATTTGATAAGTTTCTGTATTTCCTTCTACGTTTAATGCCTGAAAGTACTTGATCACTATTTTCTTGTTTTAAGTTTTCTCAAGTATGCTGGGAAGTGACTTTTGAAAGCAGATCCGAAAGAAATACTTGTTGTGAGTAGGTAGCCAGGGATGGCGTCTAACGCAATAAACGTCAAAACAATCGATCGATAATGCTGGGATGATTTCAAAGTGACTGAGGGATCAGCGGTTTGAAATCATTCTTATAAATTTTGTAGTCGAGGGATCGATACAAATGACTATGATTATGACTTTGAAACTATCTTTTCGATTTACTTATATAAAAACTTATGCAGCTTACAGAAGGTGAAGATGTGATGAAGCCAATCCCTATTTTACAAAACTGATTTTTCCAACACCATTTACTGTCATCTTTTGCAAAATTTCACTCTCTGTTATTTATTACTTTTTCATTCAACATCATTCACAACAAAACAAACTAAAAACCTTCTGCCTGATCAATTCAAAACTAAGATCTTCATTCTAACACCTCCCTAGTGGAACGACAACTATACTGTATTACAACTTCTGTGTTTAAACTTGGCACAAGCATTACATTGAGTTCATATTCTACAAACCTGATTCTCTTTCATTGAACTCTTCATTCTAATATATCAAAAACACATCATCACCCGCCTGAGCAAAAATTGACCAGTGTCTATTCCCTTCTCCCTCGCTTGAGCGACCACTAGATTAGGACCATTTTTCCTGAGCAAAAATGGTCCAGAGACCAAACACTGATTCCTACCGAATCTTGCTTGGGCAAGAAGGCCATTCGCCTGAGCGAATTTCGGCCAGTGGCCACACCCCTAATCCATAAGCAACTCGCTCGAGCGAGATTCCCACTCGCTTGAGGGAGTTCTACAGCACTTGTGCAGAAACGTGGAATTCTCACAACTTAGCATATGAGTTATCATTTCCTACCACTTTAACCTTTCCTAATCCATTATTTTACTGCATTATGCATCTACAAAATTCTACCAACTTCATAAAGTACTATAATTTAAGAATTACTTCATTCATTCATTGGATTAAACATCAATAATATCATCATCCAACTATCCATACCTTTCAAATTCAATTATTATTCATTCAATGCATATCATTTGAAACATTCATCTCATAATTCTCCATAAAGTGTTACAAGTCACAATGCACACCATTCATTCATAAAAATTATCATCATCAAGCATTCTAATTTTATCTTTTACATCGTTTGGGTCATAAATGAAAATTGACCGTACACATCAAGGCTCAATTTTCCTCCATGACCCTCAAAATCATTATCACTAATCTAGATATCAAAATAAGCATTCATATACATCACATGCTATACAAAAATCTAGATTTCGCCGGCCAAGGCACTTCCTATACCACTATTTACCTCCATCGACCAAAATACACTTCAAAATGTCTACCCCTCCCATGAGTGCCCTGCATCACAAGTCTAAAAATGGACAACATGGGAGAGTGAGTCACACATTCCAAAGGAATGAATATGAATACCATGTGATTATGTACATATGCATCAAAACATGTATACTTTGCACACACATATCTTTCACCATACTCTCCATCATTTCAGCATCATCATACATACATCACAAGTAACACTACAATTTTGACAAAGTATACAGTATATACATAATCAAATTTCACTACAATCCGGATATCGCACACAAACTATCATTTGGTATTCATATCTTTTATGTTGTCTTAGTATATCATTACATCCTCATCATATTCATCATAATATTTCATCACCTTTGGCATACTTCCTCACTATATGCAAATGCTCTTAAGCTAATGCATATGCACAAAGGAATATTTCAACAATTGCAGATCTGACTGTGGGATTACAAAGATCGAATGTGGGATTCAAGTATGATCATCTAACCATACCCCTACTGCAGTAGTAAAATGTGTACATTTATCCTTAAAATTTCATGCATACATCAATTATTTTACTGGAACCAAACCACATCGCCCATCTTGCAATACCTGGTCATTTTCACCATGACCGCGGTACACAACATATCAACATATGGTGTTGCAGGTCGGCTAGATATCAAATCATGGTGGCTGTGATCCCAAGGACCACCGGAGTCACCTGCTCATCAAGAGCCACCCCCCACAAGGGTCGGCCACATGTAGCTCCCCGAAGCAATACATGGGCGGCTTCATGACTTCACACCGAGTCATAGGGGAACTAAAACTTGCTCGTGCGCCGAGCCACCCTCCCACTGGGTCGGCCGAGGGAATGAGAGAATAAGCATGGGAAGGAATGTATCTGCACTACTTGGTAAGGAAATTCCAAATATTCCTGAGAAATGCAAAGATCCAGGTACGTTTTCTATACCCTGTATCATAGGCAATAACAAATTTGAAAATTGCATGTTAGATTTAGGAGCTTCAATAAATGTTATGCCTATGTCTGTTTTTAAATCTTTGTCTCTTGGAAATTTATAACCTACTGGTGTAGTAATTCAGCTAGCTAATAGGAGCACTCCTTACCCTGCTGGAGTTATAGAAGATGTTTTGGTTCAGGTAGAACAACTTGTTTTCCCTGCTGACTTTTTCGTACTTGATATGGAAGAAGGTATGCCTCAAATTCCCGTTCTGATCATTTTGGGAAGACCATTTTTGAAAACAGCTCAAACCAAAATAGATGTTCATTCTGGAACTCTCTCTATGGAATTTGGAGACACGAGAGTTCAATTCAATATTCTTGATGCCATGAAATACCCATCTGAAAATCATTCTATTTTCCAAATTGACATTATTGATGAACTAGTTTTTGAACATTTTTCTAATGTTGATTTGGAATGCATAGATGATTCAAACAAATGTTTTGCATGCAATGATTCTGGAAGTTGTGATATTTGTGCTGAAATTGATAAATACATAATTTCTGACTCAGAATCTTTAGATATACCTGTTAACCATAAGAAGCTGAATGCAGGATTTCAAGAAAATTCTAACAATTTTTGAGGTGTAAACAGCGGAACCCAAATCTACTTTGTTAGTTCCATCTGTTTTGCAGGCACCTAAGTTAGAATTGAAACCCCTACCTGAGAACCTAAAGCATGTATACTTAGGGGATAATGAACAGCTCCCGGTGATAATTTCCACTTCTCTTGATGTAAATCAAGAAGAAAAATTATTGCAGGTATTGAAAAGACATAAGAAGGCTATAGGATGGACATTGGCAGACATTCCTGGAATTAGTCCATCCATGTGCATGCATAGAATATTTCTGGAGGAAAATACTAAAGCAGTAAGACAGCCCCAAAGGAGACTCAACCCTGTAATCCTTGATGTGGTTAAGAAGGAGATTACAAAGCTTCTACAAGCAGGAATCATTTATCCTATCTTTGATAGCCGATGGGTGAGTCCAATTCAAGTGGTTCCTAAGAAAACAGGAATCACAGTTGTAAAGAATGAAAAGGATGAGTTGATCCCAACTAGAGTGCAAAATAGTTGGAGAGTCTGTATTGATTACAGGAGACTAAACCAGGCAACAAAGAAGGACCATTTCCCTTTACCCTTCATTGACCAAATGCTTGAGCGTCTCGCAGGTAAGTCTCACTACTGTTTTCTTGATGGATTCTCTGGATATTTTCAGATTCACATTGCACTTGAGGATCAAGAAAAGACCACATTCACCTGTCCCTTTGGCACATTTGCTTATAGGAGAATGCCATTTGGCCTATGCAATGCTCCTGGAACTTTCCAAAGATGCATGATAAGTAATTATCATGATTTCATTGAAAATTGCATAGAGGTGTTTATGGATGATTTTACTGTCTATGGATCTTCATTTAATGCATGTCTTGATAGTTTGGATAAAGTTTTGAATAGATGTATTGAAACTAACCTTGTCTTGAACTATGAAAAATGTCATTTTATGGTAAAACAAGGAATAGTTTTAGGGCATGTAATCTCTGAGAAAGGAATTGAGGTAGATCCTGCCAAGATAGAAGTTATATCACATTTGCCTTACCCCTCTTGTGTTCGAGAGGTTCATTTTTTTCTTGGCCATGCAGGATTCTATAGAAGATTCATAAAGGATTTTAGCAAGAAGGCTAGACCACTATCCAGTCTGCTTCAAAAGGATGTGGTATTTGATTTTGATGAAAAGTGTAAGGAGGCTTTTAATTGCCTCAAGCAAGCATTGACCACTACCCCAATAATTCAAGCACCTGTTTGGATAGCCCCATTTGAGTTGATGTGTGATGCCTCTAATTATGCATTGGGAGCTGTACTTGGTCAAAAGATTGACAAGCAGCCTAGGGTCATCTACTATGCATCTAAAACTTTAGATGTCGCCCAGGTAAATTACACCACCACTGAAAAAGAGCTCTTGGCCATTGTTTTTGCATTAGATAAGTTCAGATCTTACCTACTCGGTTCTCGAGTAGTTGTCTTTACTGACCATGCAGCTCTGAAGTACTTGTTGAAGAAAGGTGAGTCCAAGCTAAGATTAATTCGTTGGATGCTTTTGCTCCAAGAGTTTGACTTGGAAATTCATGACAGAAGTGGAACACAAAACCTTGTGGCAGACCATTTAAGCAGAATTGAGAATGCTCCTGATTCAGCACCTATTCGGGACCATTTTCCTGATGAACACCTCATGAGTATTTCTAACTCTTTTGATACACCTTGGTTTGCTAACATTGTAAATTATCTTGTTGCTTCTGTTTTTCCACCATGTGCATCCAGAAACCAAATTTCAAAATTAAAAAGTGATGCAAAGTATTATATTTGGGATGACCCATATTTGTGGAAATTGTGTAATGATCAGGTGATTCGAAGATGCATTCCCGATCATGAAATAGAATCAGTTCTTCGATTCTGCCATGCTTCACTAGTTGGTGGACATTTTGGTCCACAAAGAACAGCAAGGAAGGTGTTGGATTCTGGTTTATATTGGCCCACAATTTTTAAGGATGCATGGAGAATTTGTAACACCTGTGAAAAATGCCAAAGACCTAGTAATGCTACCACATGGAGACAACAGATGCCTCAGTAACCTATGTTGTTTTGTGAAGTATTTGATGTTTGGGGCATTGATTTTATGGGTCCATTTCCTCCATCCTTTGGTTTTACTTACATTTTATTGGCTGTAGATTATGTTTCTAAATGGGTGGAAGCTAAAGCCACTAGAACTAATGATGCTCGAGTTGTTGTGGATTTTGTTAGATCTCAAATTTTTTGTAGGTTTGGCATCCCGAGAGCAATCATTAGTGATCAAGGAACACACTTCTGCAACAGGACCATGCAAGCTATGCTCAGGAAGTATGGGGTTGTTCATAGAGTCTCTACTCCATATCACCCCCAAACCAATGGACAAACAGAAGTCTCTAACAGTCCTACAGTCCTACATCAAATGGCATCATTGAACCAATAAGATTCAAGATGAAGATCAAAAATCCTCCAACAGTCCTACATCAAATGGTATCATTGAACCTTCTCTCTTAAATTCTTTTCTTAGATCTATTAATTTTTGTGTTTTTATTCTAAAATTTAATATCATATTTTTATTCTACTCCTTCTTAGCTTTCTTTAGAGGTATCATATGTGCATTTTCAAGAAAAACTTGAATATGTCAAATCTTGATTTTTAGATTTACACTTCTTGGATTGGAATTAGGAAAAATGCCTTCAAAAAACTTTTTCCTATACTAAATCGTGACATAACCTCTTCGTTTCATTCCATTTGGTGCAAAAAAAAATTCAAGATTTGTTGAGGTGCTCTTCTTTCTTGGGTTACGAGTTATCTCTATTTTTATGCATTTTGTTGTTGTTTAGTGTTGTTTCTTGCCTTAGAACCTTTTCTTGTTATCTTATTTGTGTTAGGAATTAAAAATTCAGTATTGTAACTCTTTTATTTTGTGTCTAATTGATAATGTAGTCCATGTGTTTAATGAAATATTTTAGTGTATAATGCCTCTATGTTGTTGTCTTTGAGTATTAAAGCTTGATCTTATTTGTATCTAGGTTTTCATTGTAATTTGCTTTGTGTTAGTTTGTTGGATTCTAATATATTTTACTCACATTTTCTAAAGTGTGTTTCAAGCTCCTAAAGGTGTTTTAGTCCTTCACGTCTTTTGTTAGACTTGTTTTCTCATTAATTATAGGATTGTTAGTGTTTTTTAGGTATTTGTCTAGTGTTTGTTTGAATTTCCAATAGCTATAGGTATTCTTTTGTATGTTGTAATTCTTCAATTTTAATTTCATTCTATATCTATTAATCTTGCTTTCCATCCATGCTTTGGGTGGAAGTTGATGCAAGAATAAACACTTATTGTTAACATTGATTGTTGTTGTTTTTGTGAACTTTTTGAGAGGTATTTTGGGACTGAATTTTGGTGCAGTAAAAATAGAAGAAAAACAAGGGAAAAGTATTAAAAAAAGTATAAGAAAAATAAGAAAAAGAAAAGGCTTGAAAGGTCCTTGCATTGCTACAAATTGTGATTTTGTGCAGGTCCTATAAAGTGTACTTATTGCCTCTTAATGTGTAAAATTAAGAAACAAAAATAGTTGTGCATTTGTTGTGAAAGTTGTAATGTTTAACTTGTATTCCAAAAGTGCTAGATTACCTTTTGTGTACTTGCTTTATTATTGCATTTGTTTTTAGTTTGTCTTTGTTGATTATAAGTTTGTCAAATAATAATTTCATTCTTGTGTGTACCTTTCATCTTTTGTCCCTTTATTTCTTGTCTTACACTCTTGTTTGTCACATTCTTCATCCCTTTAGTTTCTGTTTTCTAATTGAGTTTTTCTTGTTTGTCTTCTTTGATCTCTTATGTTGTCATTAGAGTATTTCCTTTCTTGACATTCTTGAGATTAGTTCAAGTATGTCATCACTCTTGGTAGCATATTGAGGTGGTTCAGATTGGACTTTAGGGGTTGCTCTAAGCATTTAAAGGTTGATAGAGAGACGCTTGAGTGTATACACTTATGAGCTTAAGAGTGCCTTTGTCTTTTGGAATATTATTTTATGCTAACCACTTCCTTGTGTTCAAAATTTTTTCCTTGTTAGCTTGGTAGACTTTGAAGACTTGTATTTGGACAGCACACTTTTGTAATACATGTTAGATATTTTTATGTCTTGTGTATTCCTTTCTCTCTTTGTATTTTGGGAGACTCTTTGGTATTTTATTTTTTCTTAGTCCTTATATTTGGACTTATTGGACTTTGAATCTTGGACTTTTGGATTTAATTAGCTGATTTGGGTAGTTCACTTAGGCTTTAGTTTACCTTGTGCACACGACTAGTTTCTTGCTTTTCACTTACGTTTAGGGTTAGTTTACTTGTTTTTTTTACAAAAAATGGCAAGTGGTGGGAAGCGCAGTGGGGACTCTATTACACCCTAATTTAAGACCCTAATACAACAATTAAGTGTCCTCTATGCTAGAATGGACTCATATGAGTCAAGGGGTAAGAGTGTTATAAATAAGAGTTTTGAGAGAAAGAAAAGAGAAAAAAGGGTCCTTGAGGATATCCATAACAAAGTAAAACAATTATGGAAAAATAATTTAGAGTTTGATGATATAGGAAATGAGAAAATTAGAGTCTGTACAAAAGGGAAAAGGAAAGAGAAAAATTAAGAAGAAATCATAATAAAGCTATAGAAGAAAAAATGTACCATTATGTGGAAGAACATGACAAGTATGTGCATAAGACACACGAGCTTAAAAAGAAAGATAAGGGGAATATTGAAAACAAAGAAAGTGAGGTGCATGATAATGGCTTACTTTTGGTCAACTATAGTGCTTTAAGAGAATGTCACCTTACTCATAGTTTGTCTACCCTTAGCATTAGTTCTTATCCTCAAGAAGACCATAAGGTGGTAGAGGAATCTTTTCCAACTTCTCTCATCCATTATGACCAGAATTTGTCACCCATTGTAAATACTTCCTGTAGGGTTAGTAATAAGATGTACATAGTTACCATAGGTTCTTATAGGGTTGGGATCTGTCTATACTCCTTTGAGTTGACCTTTCCAAACTATGTCTTTTGTTATTTTTCTTATGTTTAGGACTTTTATAGGCTTAACATTTTGTCTGTTACATAACATGTCCATCTCATTGCATTTAGGACCACATGGTACATATAAACATGTTAATATTATTCACTTTCATAAGGGGTTATATAGGGAACTATTGGCACCTTTGCATGACATGCATACTCTAGTTCCAAGTTTGAATGTTATTAATCATTATGATCCCCTTAAGGCAGTCCATCTTATACTTTCTTATGACATGTCCATGTTTAGTCATATATCACATGTTCATCTAACTACACCTTCTATTATCTTCATTCTATTTCACATAGCTAGTACCATGGTTGGGTTACATAAAGGTCTCCATAGTTTGGCATGTGCATTCTTGTGGGACCTTCTCATTGTGTTCTTTACATACATTTTTTTATTTTGTCATTATAAAGGTAAAAAGGTTAGTATTTAACCCTGGTGGCCAATTTCGTTCCTTCCTTCCTTTTACCTTTGTTTTCTCTTCTTGTTTTCTTTAAAAAAATTTATTACTGTGGATTCACTTAGTTTTCCTTCATCTTCTAGGATTCCTGTTTCCTTGACAGCTACTTTGGGTGTCTTGGATTTAAGGATAAATCCTCTTGAAAAGAAGGAGCATCATGAGGACCTAACCCATATAGAGCCTATTCAGAGATTAGAGGATGTCTTAGAGAGTTTTAATTGGGCCTCATTTGGGCCTTACACATATTTTCTAAATATTTTTAGGATTTTATACTTTTGTTTAGAAATAATTAGGAAAGCCCAAAAGGCTTTAGGAGTTTGGGCCTTGCAAGGCCAAGTTAGTTTGGGACACTTTTGGGCCTTGTATATTGCACCTTTTCTAGTTTGAGCTATGTAATTGAGCCATTTGTATAGATTTTAGTTTTTTGGGTCAAGGAAAGCACCAAGGCCTATAGAGGTGGAGCTATTTAGAGGGAAGTATATAAGCTTCTCCTTCTTTGTAAAATGTAGCTAAGAATTCATTTGTGAGATTTCTAGTGAGATTTCAGTGATTTTCCCTCTCTTTAAGATTCCTAGAGTGCTTAGGTCTCTCCTTTTTAGATCCTATCCTTTGGACCTCTCTAAGGGTGGCTATCTCTCACTCGTTGGTTTATCTCTCCATTGAGAATGGCGCCAACCATAAGCCATTTCTTTCCCCTCTATTAATTCCACTTCTCTCTTAGGTTTCCTTTTTAATTTCCCTTGAGTTTTCTCCTAATTCCTTCATGTTTTCTGCTAGTATAAGCTTCGGTCATGGCAAGTAAAATTCAAAATTTAGTTTTGTGACTCAAATCAAGTGGTAAAAAGGTTATATCCAAGGAAGATTCAAGAGGAAGATCTATTCATCCTATAAATTCCTTTATCATCTTCTTCATTTGATTGTTCTAAATCCATCTCCAAGTCTTCACCTTCTTCCGCTTTATCCAAATTATCCATGATACACTTATCATCGGATGGAATATCTTGAATATTCAATTCAAAACCTTTCATTGTATTCTTCCTTTTAGCCAATTTTGAATTAGCCATAACAAAGACAACATCATTCACTGTCTGTTGCTTTAAACGGTTTCTTCTTTTGGTGTGGACCTAAACATATGCACATATAGATAAAGTTAACATAGGATAGTAGGAATTCCTTAAAAAGTTAATATAAGTAAATTAAGATTACCATCTTAAAGGCACTTCAGTTATGCTCACAACTAGAGGAATTACATGTCAAACTTAAAACGTAAATGACCCATTTTTTGACCTTTAAATGTTCATCTCCATAAATCTCCCAACAATCTACTAGAGTCTTTTTAAAGACTGTTGCTTTAGCTAGAGGCATCCTAAATGTCTTCTCGTTTTTTCTAAAATAATCCATCTGAACATCAATTGTAGTATGTTCTTCAAGACTAGGTACCATCCTTTGAAAACAATCAAATAACCCAACCTTCACTTCCAAATCAATTTTGAATTTGGGACCATATTATAATTGAGGATTCAAATAATAGCCAGCAGCATGCAGTGGCCTATGAAGCTATTTATCTCATCTTTCATCAATGATAGCCCCTAATGGTAGATAACTAAATAATAGAAATTAAATACGTTGAATTAGTTTATGATTAATATTAAATAGTCAAATCAAATAAAATATCAACAAGTAAGGATTTAGTTATTCACTTACATCTTCTTGACACTTTTGAAAGCCTCCCAAATCATTTCCTTAGTTTGGTCCATTGCCTCATAAATATAATAATATAAACCATTATTGGCCTTTTTTTAGAATCCATTATTTGAAGAACCTTAATCAAGGGAAATGCAACCTTCGAATAACTCAACATTCTTACAAAACTCCCTATCCTTAACCACTTCCTTTATAAAACTCTCATCCCTTGTGTTGTAACACTTGCTTGATTTCCACTTCTTCAATGTAAACATCCTTATCAAGGCATCCTTATTATCAACAAGGCATCCCAAAGTTAAATAAGACATTACAAATCGAGTAATGCTTGATCTAATCAAGTCCTTCCCTTTTGTATAGAGTTGCAATAAAGAAATTAATGAAGTCCTTAAATAGATAAAAGTTGTGATTTTTCTTCCCTTTGGAATTGTCTCCATACGAGTAAAGACCTTCTCAAAATCTTCAAACATGAGATCAATGCAATGCACAACATAAGATGTCCAATATATCCTATGCCTCTTTGCCATTAACATCTCCCTAGCCAGTTTGTAATTCATAGCATTGTCAATCATAACTTGAACTGCATTCTCATCTTCAACTTCTTCCATAACTTCATCAATCATCTGATAAATGCTCAAATGTATATATATTTTGGTGTTATTTGGGCATAATTTTGATAGGTGTTGCATTATCTGGTATATTTTGTGCATTGTAATAGATAGAAATTAAAAACCAGATATTTTTTATATGTATAATGTAATTAAGTTTTTATCCTAATTTTTTGTTTAAATGATAGGTGAAAAGGATGAAAAGGGAAAAAAAGAAAGAAATTCTAAGTCATTTCCCAGCTCAAGCCCTAAAATCCAAGTTTTGGTTGTCTCGCTCAAGCGAGGCTCAGGTCCGCTTGAGCGAGCTATGAGCCTTCAGGAAGAAACTATCAGAGGCAAGGTTTTGCTTGAGCGAATAACTTACAGTGAGCATCAGTAAAGAACTCGCTTGAGCGAGTCTCAAACCGCTCAAGTGAGAATTGTTTAGAGAGCAAATTAGAAGGCTTCGCTTGAGCGAAGGTGAAGTGGCCTAAGCGAAATGGATCCAGAAACAGAGGTTAACGAATTCGCTTGAGCGAGACTCAAGCCGCTCAAGTGAAAACTGTCCAGAAACAAATCCAATGATTATTCGCTCGAGCGAACCAAGCTGGGCTCAAGCGAATACAACAAAGGCAATAGGGGATGTTACTCACTTGAGTGACTCACTCACCCAAGTGAGCCTGCGAGGGAAAATCAAGATGCAAAAGACTCCTTCAAGCTAAAAAAACCTATCTCGCTTAAGCGAGATGACTTTAGCTTAAGTGAGATACTTAATATAAAAGGAAAAACTTTAGAAATCAAAGACAGCTTGGAAAAATTACATTTTTAGGAATGTGGACCTTGGATCAAAGACATATTTTTCCTCTTCTTCATCTTTTTCTCTATTTATCTTTGATTGTAATGGTTACGATGTGTAGCTAAATCTTTTATTGGGATTGGATGTAATCAAATCAAACCCCGACATATTCTTGTTCTATATCTATGTAGTCGGTATTCTTGTTCTTACATTTTTGGCTTTCCATTTTATGCTTAATGTTTGATTCTATTGGGAAATAATTTGTTGATCTTGATTTTAGTTTGATTATTGGAAAATAGCTTGCAAAAATGGATCTAAATGGAATGCTCATTGCGGAGAATATTAGGAATAATATTCAATGTAACAAACGTAAAAATAATCGCTTATAATGTTGGAATATTCTTAATGTGATTAAGGAATCAACATATTTAAGAATGTTCTTATGGATTTCGTAGTTGAGGAATCGATGCGAATGATTTAAGATTGTGACGTAAAAAGCGATAGTTCAGAAACCGTTTATATAAATGTATGCAACGCATTGAAGGGCAAGATTGATGAAATCCAATCCCAGCTTTTATCATTTGATAGTTAGTATTTCTTACTATTTGTTTTAGCTTATGCTTGTTATATTCAGATCACTTTTAGATTCCAGTATGTTTATGAAAATATCAATTTACTTATAGTAAGGTAACAACAAATCATTATTTAAAAAATCGTATCCCAGTGGAATGACACTCTATTTTTACATATACTACAACTCGACAGTGGAACTTGGCACGAAAAAGTTTTACGACCTTAAAACTTGTAACAAAGTTTCTGGTGTCGTCCACCGAGGATCGGTGCAGTTTTAGTTTTGATTCTAAGTTACCAAGGCATTGTGAATAGTATATTTATGAATAGTTATTTATTACTTGTTCTTTTTGTGTGCTAACGTCTGCTTATAGTCAGTTTTTGCTTTATGCACTTGAGAAGCCAGGGATCTAAAGTTCATTTTGAGTTTGTCCCTAAAATAGAAAGATCACTGAGAAATGGAAAAGGCAAAAACAAGCAAAGGCAACAACCGCACACTAGTGAATCTTCTTCCACATATATTCCTGAGATGCAATAAAACCTGAAGAAGAAGATATGGCAAATAACAATAATAACAACAACAATCCTTCTCCACCTAGAAGAACACTTGGCGATTATGCTACACAACAAGGCCCAAGACACTTCTCTAGCATTGCAATACCAACTACTACAAGGACCTTAGAAATGAAACCAACATTCTTAAGTCTTATTAGTACACACCAATTTACTGGAATGGCGAATGAGGATCCTTATACTAATCGTCAAATTCTATGAGTCGGTGGGAACTACGGGATTTGGACAAGATGATATTGAATTGGCTTACTTGAGATTATCCCCTTTCTCTTTAGCAGAAAAAGTTAAAGAGTGCTTGCAATCCCATCCTAATCAGAGTTTGCATAATTGAAGCATAGTGGAGGAAAATTTTCTTCAAAGGTTCTTTCCGCCTTCTTGTTTCATTAAAGCTAAGTCTGATATCTCCATCTTCAAGCAAAGCCCTGATGAGCAATTTTGTGAAGCCTAGGAAAGATTTAAATTACTACTGAGGAAATGCCTCAATCATCGATTTGAAGATATAGCATAGCTTAATATCTTTTATACTGGCTTGAGACCTAACACTAAAATGATTCTGGATGCTGCTGCCAGAGATACAATGATGACTATGGATGTGGAACAAGCAACAAGAATCATTGATGCCCTATCTTCTACAGATCACTGTTAGTCCTCAAATTTACAATAAATCTTTTAATAAAAATTTCATAAAAATAATAAAAATTTGGATAATTTGTTAGAAAATTAGGTTTTAATTCAATAAATGGATGTTGTTGGAAATAATCTGCCCTTGATCAATTTTCTCTAGTTTTGCAGTGAAAAAGTAAAGAATTCAAGAGAAAATTATATTGGAGGATCTGACGCGTAACATCAATCCCACGCGTAGCATCCATAGCTACTTTTGATGCTGACGCTACGCGTCACAGCCACGCGTAGCGTCAGTGCTGCGTGGACTCCACAGCCAAGCTGGCCAAGCACTCATTTAGTGACCTATTATTGGCCACTCCACTCAGCACAAATGGCCAAACGTAGTGGAGATAGGGACACATGGCCAAGCATGATTGAATATAATATTCCAAGGTGGCCACTACCAGCTATGTTAATGGAGGCTGAGTCAGGGGACTGACGTATAGTGTCACACTGACGCGTAGCGTCAGCACCCTTGCTCAGCCCTATAAATAGGGCCATCTAACACCATTCATCATATCCTATTCTCTACATTCAGATTTCTTTCCTCTCTTCTATATTCGAGTTTTGAGTATTTCTTTTAGAGTTCGTAGTTCTAGAATAGTTTTCTAGATACTTGAGAGTGTTGTGGTGTATTGTGATCGTTGTATCGTGAAGTTTCCATCGTCTTCATAATGTCAAACTCTGTAAGTGTTGTTTCTACTTTTACCATGTGTAACTAATTTGTTTATGTTGGAATTGGTGAACTAATCTATTGAGTATAATGTTGTGAATTCGACCTCTGCATGTTTATGATTCAAGTCCATGTTAGTATTTCAACCTTTTATTAATATGAACATCAAACGGGAGAATAATTTTCATGTGTATTGAAACTTGTTTTATTAGTATGAATGTCAAACGGGAGAATGATTATTCATGCCGTATTAAAACTTGTTTTGACGAAAGTAAAAGTTGGAATACCCTTGGTATCTCAATTCTATAGGGGTTGTTAACCATTGTTGCCATAAGGCCAGGTCTTAATGCAAGTTTTTACTGAGAAAGCTCATGAGGGATCGGACTTTATGGTGAATTCTTAGAATCTATATCACGAGGGATGGGTTATAATGATTTTAAGCTGCAATGACATGAAACTTGATGATTAAATATGCATGTCTTGATTTCCTCATTGTTATTCTAGATTAGGGATCCAATTTCCAACATAATTTGTTTATCTATGTTTATCTCAAGTATCTTACCTATTCTAGATTGCAACTCAACTTTTTAGATAGATTTTTATTTTCTTTTTAGCTCATGAACTACTCAATCATGCTATCCTGTGAATACTGTATAAATTGTATATAAATCATTCTTTTGTCTATAACTTTTCTTCACATTTACCATAATGAATAAAAAATTACTGTTGTTATTGGACTTTCAATCCCAGTGGAACGATATCTAAATTTTGAAAACTACAAACGATTGGTGTGCTTGCCAATTAACAAACCGGTGGTAAAAACAAACGGTTGAGACGCTATCGCCGGGTTAACAAGTTTTCTGGCGCCGTCGCCAGGGATTGAATTGTTTCAGTAAAACAGTAAATTTTTTAATTACCGTGGTAAATATATTTTTACCGTAGTTAAATTTTTTTTATTTTATTTACTTTTACTTATTGTTACACTAACTTTCTTTGTCTAGTTTGTGTATGCAAACCCAATCTACTGCAGGTAAAATTTATTTTGATCCTGAGATAGAAAGGTTTGTAAAGAAAATCAAGTCTTTGAAATCCAAAACACAAACTAAATCATCTTCTACTTCTAAAATTTTTGAAAATTCAAATATGGCTGCTGAAAGGAGAATATTGGGACAGTTTGCTACTATTAATGGTCCACCCCGAGTTTCAGGAATGTTTCAAGGACCTGTTGTACCAGTGGAGATTAAACCTGCTACTTTAAATATTATTCAAAACAATCAATTTGCTGGCTTAAATCATGAAGAACCGTATGAACATTTAACTATTTTTTATGAGTTATGTAGCACAATTGGTTTTGAACCCAATCAAGAAGAATCTGTTTATATAAGGTTATTTCCTTTTTCATTGATTGTTAAAGCTAAAGAATGGTTTAAATCTTACCCACCGGGTAGTTTTGCAAACTGGTCCGATGTCGAAAGAAAATTTTTGGAAAGATTTTATTCTCCTTCAAAATACTTTGAAGCCATGACAGCCATACACTCTTTTTCTCAAAACAATGATGAATCATTAGGAGAAACATGGGAACGATTCAAGGCACTCTTGAGAAAGTGTCCAAACCACAACTTGGATGATGCTGAAAAGGTAAGAATCGTTTACCATGGTTTATTACCTCAGTTCAAGATGATGTTAGATGCTTGTGCAGGTGGTTCTTTAATGAACAAAACTGTGGAGGAAGCAATTAAGATATTGGAATCAATGTCTATTAGTGACCGCCAAGCAAAACATGAAAGAGGTAATGTACAGAGGAAACCAGGTATGCTCGAATTGGGAGTGAATGATGCAGTATTGGCTCAGCAAAAATTACTGACCCAACAAATTGAAGCCATGAGCAAGCAATTAGAGAAACTTTAAATTGCTCAAGTAACATCACCACCCCCCGCTCAAGTGAAACAATGTATGCATTGCATGGGTGAACAACCATGTGGTTATTGTGCCCCTGACAGAAATGAGCAAGAGCAAGCCAATTTTCTGAACCATCAAAGAATACCATTGGGTAACTTTCCTTTCAATTATGGTAATTCTTTTCCTAACAATTTTCAACAGGGATGGCAGAATCAGAATTCTGGCTAGAGACAAGATGCTGGACCTTCCAACAGACCTCCTAACAATCAATTTAAGCCACAACAATCATAAATTGACAATGCAAGATTGACAAGGATTGAGGAATCTATCCAATAGTTATTGCAATTTATGGAGACAAATGAAGCTGCCCGAAAAGCATCAGACATACAAATGGGTCAGCTTGCAAAAGAAATAGCTGAATTGAAAAATTCTGGGTTTACTGTAAACACTCAAAACCCAAGGGAACAATGTAATGTTGTTTCTTCTGAAAATTGTAAAGTTATGAAAATTGATTGTAAAGAAAAAAATGAGAAAAAGAAAGAAGAAGAAGAGAAAGAAAGTGAAAAAATAGTAAAAAATGAAAAAAATGAAAAAAATATGCAAGTGAATGAAGAGCAAGAAACAAACTGTATTACTATAGTAACCCCAAAAAAATGTAAAGATCCGGGGAGTTTCACCATTCCTGTAACCATTGGAAATATCAACATCAGGAATGCTCTGTTAGATTTAGGGGCGAATATCAATCTGATGCCCCTAGATTTAATAAAGTGCATTGGTGAATTTGAGCTAAAAGAAGCTAAGACGAACTTACAGTTTGCGGATCGCTCTGTCAAGAAGCCTTTTGGGATTATAGAAGATGTGTTGGTAAAGGTTGATAAGTACCACTTCAGGGTTGACTTTATGGTACTCGATATGAAGGAGGATACTGAGATCCCCCTGATCCTTGGAAGACCTTTCATGAAGACTGCAAAGATAAGAGTAGATGTTGATCAAAGTATGGTTGCAGTCAAAGTTTATGAAGAAGAGGTAAACTTCAGTGCTCATGAACATCTTAGGACGAATGATGAGGAAAAAGTTTACCCTTCAACCGAACCAGGTATATCTCTTCCCAATCAATTAAATTGTTTTAAATTAACCGATGCCTTGAATGATGAAAGACAGGTAATCAAGCATTGGAGAAGAAGAAGGAGGAAGAAACAGACAGGTGATTCCTCAACCGAAATTGAGAAACCACCTGATTAATCAGAGGTAATGTCTGGCTGGAGACATTAAACCTAGCGCTCAATGGGAGGCAACCCATTCTTTTCTTGCTATTTTCAATTAATTTTTTTAAAAAAAACAACAAAAATATTTTTAGAATTGTGTTTTTAAATAGAAAGAAGTTTTAAACTTAAAAAAAGGGGGGGGGGCTTTTGAAAATTCAAATTTTGAAAAATGAAAAACAGAAGCCCATGCGTAGCGCCCCTTGGACGCGTAGCGTGGACTCTGAATTTTGGACCTGACGCGTAGCGTCCGTTCCACGCGTAGCGTCAGAGCCCACGTTCAGTTTTTTAAAAAAAAAACTGAAACAGAGAGGCCCATCTTAGGTTTTAAAAACCTAAAATTCCCTCTCTGCCTCACTTTAGTTTTCAGAAACCTAAAATTGCTAAATCCTTTTTTTCTCTCAACCACTCAACCATTCAATTCCTCAATCGTTCAAGGATTCCAAGTAAGTGTTCTAAATCCCTTCTCTTTAAATTCAATTTCAATTCTTAGAATTGCATGCGGTTAGGGTTAGAATTAGAAGACCATTGGTATTTGTTTGCTGTTAGAATAAGGAATTGAATGGATTGAATGTGGTTTTGGAAGGGGGTTGCTGTTGCGTAACCCCTGTTTGCAGTTTCTGTTCTGCAAGCCCACGCGTAGCGTCTCACTGACGCGTAGCGTGGGAAGAACAGAGCTGACGCGTAGCGTCCCACCCTCGCGTAGCGTCAGCCTCTATTTCTGATTTTTATTTTTTTGTTGTTTGTTTGTTATTTTATTTATTTTATGTTTTTCATTTGTTTAACATGTTGTATGTTTATTTATTATTTATTTTTCTTTTTAAAAATTAATAAATTTTCTTAGTATGTATTTGTTATACTTTCTTGCATTAATAAAAATTAAAAATACATAAAAAAAATTTTGTATATATTTATGTATGTTATGCATATTCTATGTGAATTTTTGTTTTATTGTTAAAAAACATGCATGTTGATTTTCACAAAAAAATTTTAAAAAAAATAAAAAAATATATGTTGTTGTGGATTTTGTGTGAATTTATATCTTGTGTGATTTCCTTTAATAAAATTTTTATGTTTAAATAAATTATTGATTATGTATGTTTGATATGTTTTTTTATAATAATATGTGTTTGATTTTTAATTTTCCTTTTTTGCAGATGGCACCGAGGAAATCTATTCCCACTACTAGTCCCTCTAAAAGATAGAGGAAGGCCACGGATACTGACACCACCTCTGAGGATCCTGATCTTCAGGGAGAGGAGGTGTTGGGACCAAGGGATCCCACGAGATTTCACACTGACACGAAATGGGCCCGTTTTCATCAGATTAAGGGCCAAAAGCTGATATGGGAGAGAGTGTTGGATCTTAGTGCTGGAGACTATCCTGAGCTGCAGGATGAAATTCAGAGGAGGAGATGGGGACCCCTGTTTTCTCTACCGACTGAGGGGGATACCATCTTAGTGATGGAATTCTACGCGAACGCCTATAGGACTCGTCAGGACTCGCCAAACATTGGCCAACAGAGGACGAGTTGGGTTAGGGGCCGGCATATTACTTATGACCGGGATACTATTAGTACCCTATTGGGTAATCCTTGGGAGCCTACTCCTGAGGACGATACTTGTTTCTAGAAGGAAAACAGAAACAAGATTGTTGCTGAGGGTGATCTAGGATATTCCCTCGAAGAGGTTGCTCATTTCTTGAGCAAAGATGGAATCGTTTTCAACCTGAGTAAGGTTGGAAGGAGTCCATCTAACCTTCTGAAGACCCAACTGACCCCTATAGCCCAGGCGTGGTCCCACCTTATGCTGCATAACATCACTCCTATCACTCACCTCTCATCTATCCTAGTTGACCGATGTTGCCTTCTCTTTTCTATTCTTCAGGGCCATACCATCGACATTGTCGAGCTTATTTCTGAGCAGATTCACTTTTATGCCCTTGGGTATAAAGTGAATCATCCTATTCCATTTCCCCTCATCATATCTGGTTTACTGAGGAGTCAGGGAGTTGCTGTGCCATCACCAGAGTTCACGAGTTCTTCGAGGAGAGTCCCCAAGGTCTCAGTGAACAGAGATTATTTTGTTCAGCAGTGCGAGCTTCCACCTCTGGAGCAGGAGGCTCAGCCCAGACCTAGGAGGAGGAGACCACCAGTTCAGCCACCACCCACTGATGCTGTCACAGAGGGATTTGCCAGGATGACACTTGAGCATCAGCATATGATGCAGATGATGGCTGCCACACATAGAGCTTATATTCATCTTTATGATGAATTTTATCAGTACAGATTGTAGGGTGAGGGAGCACCATATGTCACACCGGCTGAGTTTGCAGCTCATGTAGCTTGGCCTGGTGATTTACCTACTTACCCTGAGACTGGTGGATCTTCTGGAGCACAGGCTGATACTGATGGTGATGCTGATGAGGAGGAGGAGGATGATGACCAGATGGAGGATTGATGGTGTTATCTTTTGCACCTTTTTACATACATTTTTAGTTTATTGTTTACATTGATATTATTTTGGATTATCTTATATTTTGTCTTTTATTATGTGTGGTGTGTTTATTTTTGCGTAACTTATTATGTTTTTGCATGTCCTAATTAAAAAATCCAAAAAATAAACTTTATGTTTTAATAAATCAAATTTTTGTTAGAAAGTTAATTTATTCACTTAAAGATTTTTTCACAATAAAATCAATTTTGTAAAATCAATTATTGATTCTTTTATAACTTAGGGATTTGGATAAAATTTAATTACAATAAGTTTATTAACTATCAAGCAAATTTCAAGAACCCGGTGAGTTGAGAGATCTTATTAAACACTTGAGGGTTTAATCGACATAATTTCATTCGAATTGATTTTGCTTTAATCTTTGATTTGTGTTGTTGTACAGAGAATTCAGGAAAATGATCAAGGCACATTTATTGGTGAAAAGAAACCTTGGGCCAAACAGCTTACCTTGGTAAAAATTATTTTATCCTTTGAAAGCCAATTTGAGCCTAAAATAAATTCTTTGGTACCCTTAAAACCTAAATTTGTTTTAACCATTCCCTATATTTGATTAATTAAAAGAGCAGTTGAAATAAATGTTCTCACAAAAATGGGGAGTGAAAATAAGCAACTTGATTCTTTTCAAAAGAAAATAAAGTATGAAAAAGAAAAGTCAAAAATAGTGAAAAAAATCAAGTTGGGGGTATTTATTTTTCATCAATAAAAGAAAATGAGAAGTTTGGGCCAAGAGAAAGCCTAAAAATTATAAAATGCTCTTTTATGATTTCAGGTTTTTGAATTCCAAGAAAAACCATTGATTCTTGTAAGCCAAGCCTCATTACAACCCGTGAAAAGACCTTGTGATTTATGAATTAACTTTGTATAATTAACCATTGATTAGATGAAAATCAAAATTAAATTCGTTTGATTTTATGATTGATTGAGTGAAACAGGTTACCAATTGCATTGAGATAAACACTTAGAGAGGTAAGCCTGAAATTATGCTTGATATGTTAATAAAATATTGTAAAGAATTTTACCATTAAACCTTTGTTACATTAGATGTCTATAATTTATTATTTCAAAATAGTAAATTGTGTAATTACTTTTTGTGGTAAATTCTCGGACTAACTCAAAAATTCGATTTCGAATTTTTATTTTTTATTTTTCTCTCTTGCTCGAGGACTAGCAATGTCTCAAATTGGGGGTATTTGTTAGTCCTCAAATTTACAATAAATCTTTTAATAAAAATTTCATAAAAATAATAAAAATTTGGATAATTTGTTAGAAAATTAGGTTTAAATTCAATAAATGGATGTTGTTGGAAACAATCTGCCCTTGATCAATTTTCTCTAGTTTTGCAGTGAAAAAGTAAAGAATTCAAGAGAAAATTATACTGGAGGATCTGACGCGTAGCATCAATCCCACGTGTAGCGTCCATAGCTACTTTTGATGCTGACGCTACGCGTCACAGCCACGCGTAGCGTCAGTGCTGCGTGGACTCCACAGCCAAGCTGGCCAAGCACTCACTTAGTGACCCATTATTGGCCACTCCACTCAGCACAAATGGCCAAACGTAGTGGAGACAGGGACACATGGCCAAGCATGATTGAATATAATATTCCAAGGTGGCCACTACCAGCTATGTTAATGGAGGCTGAGTCAGGGGACTGACGTGTAGCGTCACACTGACGCGTAGCGTCAGCACCCTTGCTCAGCCCTATAAATAGGGCCATCCAACACCATTCATCATATCCCATTCTCTACATTCAGAGTTCTTTCCTCTCTTCTATACTCGAGTTTTGAGTATTTCTTTTAGAGTTTGTAGTTCTAGAATAGTTTTCTAGATACTTGAGAGTGTTGTGGTGTATTGTGATCGTTGTATCATGAAGTTTCCATCGTCTTCGTAATGTCAAACTCTGTAAGTGTTGTTTCTACTTTTACCATGTGTAACTAATTTGTTTATGTTGGAATTGGTGAACTAATCTATTGAGTATAATGTTGTGAATTCGACCTCTGTATGTTTATGATTCAAGTCCATGTTAGTATTTCAACCTTTTATTAATATGAACGTCAAACGGGAGAATGATTTTCATGTGTATTGAAACTTGTTTTATTAGTATGAATGTCAAACGGGAGAATGATTATTCATGCCGTATTGAAACTTGTTTTGATGAAAGTAAAAGTTGGAATACCCTTGGTATCTCAATTCTATAGGGGTTGTTAACCATTGTTGCCATAAGGCCAGGTCTTAATGCAAGTTTTTACTGAGAAAGCTCAAGAGGGATCAGACTTTACGGTGAATTCTTAGAATTTATATCACGAGGGATTGGTTATAATGATTTTAAGCTGCAATGACATAAAACTTGATGATTAAATATGCATGTCTTGAGTTCCTCATTGTTATTCTAGATTAGGGATCCAATTTCCAACATAATTTGTTTATCTGTGTTTATCTCAAGTATCTTACCTATTCTAGATTGCAACTCAACTTTTTAGATAGATTTTTATTTTCTTTTTAGCTCATGAACTACTCAATCATGCTATCCTGTGAATACTGTATAAATTGTATATAAATCATTCTTTATTCTATAACTTTTCTTTACATTTACCATAGTGAATAGAAAATTACTGTTGTTATTGGACTTTCAATCCCAGTGGAACGATATCTAAATTTTTAAAACTACAAACGATTGGTGCGCTTGCCAATTAACAACCCGGTGGTAAAAACAAACGGTTGAGATGCTATCACCGGGTTAACAATCACCAAGCTCAACATGATAGGCAACAGGTGACTAGAAGATGTGTGTTGGATTTGAATACTACTGATGCTATATTAGCTTAGAACAAGATTCTAACCTAGCAGATAGAAGCATTGACTTAACAAATGGCAAAGCTCTCACAAAAATTACATGCAGTTCATTCTTCTTTGGCACCTAGCATAAATCATCAACAATAATTGAAATGTGATTTTTATGGAGGCAACCATTCAAATGGCCAATGCTCATATCAAGGAGTTCAGCAGGAAGAATGGGTTCATTATATGAACAATCCAAGGTGACAAGGTAATATCAATTCTGGTAATTATCCTAACAATTTTTCACAGGGTTGGAGAAATAATCAGAACTAAAGTCAAGGATGGAGGCAGGAGGCAGGACCTTCTAACAGACAACCGCCATATTAGCAACATTATCCTTCTTTGCATGAAAAGACTTCTAAAGTGGAGGAAACTATAGAAAAGTTCATGCAAGCTTCCTTGACCAACCAAAAAAACACTAAAGCATCAATCAGAAATCTAGAAACTCAGGTTGGACAATTGGCACAACAGCTATCAAATTAACAGGGAGGTTCCTTCTCTGCCAATACTCATCCAAATCCTAAGGAGCATTATAAGTCAATTACCACAAGGATCGGTAAAGTGATAGGTAAAGAGGTTGGTGAGAATAAGAAAGTTGAAGAAGAAATATTGAGAGAAAAGGAAGAAAAAGAAAAAGAATATGTGAGCGAGGAAGACCAAAATAAAAGAAATAATGTAAATAGTGATATTATGAATTGTAACAGCCCCTGATTTTTTAGAATAAGAAACCAGACCCTCAGGACTCCTGAGGATACTCTGTTGAGCTTTTGGTAAGAAGCTTGAGGCTTTGGCCTATTCCCCGAGTGGTTCAGCATAAGAAAAATAGTGAAAAACGGAACTAATTAAGACATTTAACATGAAATATAAGAAAACCGAGAGAATGCAACGAGTGAGAGAAGCAGAGATAAGAAAATAATAATAACCTTAATAACATTCGACAATACTATTGAATAATACATTAATAGCGATTATTTTGTTAAATTGAGTACTAATTAATTTATAATTATATTACTTGATAATTTCCTGTCAACAATATTTAATAGATAATACTTCATCTTGGTAATTAATATCTAATTTTAATTAATAATTATTTATTGTTTGATTATTTGATTTTAAGTGTTGAATATTTATTCAAATTGAAATTTTATAATATTGTTTATTTAATAATGATTGTTTAAGTGAGTATTAATTAGTGTTAATTATTCAATTGATAATTATTTAGTTAGTAATTATTCCCTGCTAATAATATTTAGTTTAACATATAATAATAATTTATGCTTAATAATTAATATTTAAAATTAATAGTAATAAAATATATTTAATTGATTATTTTGAAAATATATACATATTTATAATAATATTTTTGAAATTATATATTTAAAATTATTTATTTGATAACTACATTACATTTATATTTAATAATAAAGCACTGTCAAGTTCCTCAGATTTGAACTACGGGACCCAGCCTGAGATCGGACTCTGACTGTTCAACCCGAGACTAGTAATCCAGTTGGGAAACTAGTCCTGTTAGGACCCCTCCGTGAAGAATCAAGGGTGTCTGACTTGGCCTAATCAACTCAATCAGAACCTTTAATGTTTTCTACGTTTGACCGTTGATATGCTTCGGGATATCTGATGGAGACACAGTCAGTCTTTGGTGACTCGTTTCAACATTTTAAGAGCTTTTCTTGAAGAGGCTAAAGCCCGGTTCGGACTCTATCACCCTCGTTTTTCCATAAATCAGCTTCTTCATAAAACGCTTCAAAGCTCGACCCGAGCACCTTCAGTGTTTTGGACCTAACTTTTGCATATGACCTTGGAATCAAATGATTTTGGTCTAAATCTCTTTGTTTTGAAAAGATCTTCAATCTCTATTTCTATCCTCGAGCTCCGATTCCTACTCTGTCAAATCTAAAATTGAAGATTAAGTATGTTCGCCTCAAAATTCCAACGTTAGGACGTTTTACCCTACGTATGGTTTAGAAAAAATTCATAAGTCTTTCATACAACCTTCGATTCTCGTAAACTTCGTGTCGAAATCTCTATAACAAAATTATCTATGTCTTTTGTACAAGCATCAAAGGCCAAATCCTTCTAGATCGGTACAGTTTAATAGATCTTTTCAACCCTTTAGCTGTTTCGTCATCATGTTGGCAGTCTTCATTAAAATTCACGTATCTACGGTGCTTGAATCGCTTCATGCTTTTTGATATGGATCCATATCAAAGAGTTATACAATGTTCATGAAGGGAACAAAACCAAATTCTCAAAGGAGACTTAATAGTGAATTTATATCTAAAGCCATAGCTGATCCGGGAAGCTTTTGGAGCACCCTGTCGTAAATGGGGTAAATCTCGAGCTACCAATCTTGGGCCGTCGTAAATGATATATCAAATTAAATAGAAAAGAAAGATCTACAAACTTCATGAAGGGCTACAAAGCCAATTCTTGCTCCATAAATCCTAGAATTTAAGATACCATATTGATTCGTTTTTTCCTAGTGGCAGCTTGCACTATGTTCAGTATTTTTCGTGTTTCTCACTTGTATGACCATGAAATCAAACAATTCTTTTGCCTAAATTTTCTAAACTCAATTCCTTACAACTTTTATGAAGGGCATGAAGATCCATTCCCCACCAATTTTCCCCAAAAATTAATTCTTACAAGAAATATTAATCCCGTCACAGCTTTGCACTATTTTCATAAAATGGCCATATCTCCCTCATTTCTTAGGAAAACTTTTGTGCCATAAATCAATTTAAAGATAAGAAAAAGATCTAAAAATTTTATGTGTAGGCTTTTTCCAAATTTAGCCCACAACACCCCTAAAAAGCTTGAACAAGTTGATGCCCCAGAACTTTGACACATAAGCTCCTTCATGCAACAAGGTCCAATCACATTGCACCACTCATGTGACACTTGTCTTTGCCTCTCAAGCTTCTTCCCCTATACTCTAAGTGCTAAAAGAGACACATGGTGAGCATGCCATTAACTTAGTGTCACTTCTTTCTTTCTCCATGCAGCCATACATTCTCTAACAAGCTGAAACCAACTTACTCTACAAGCTTAGCAAGTCACCTTGCCTAAGAACTTTACAATATTCAGCCTTTATCACCATGTGTACCATTTCCTCTTGTCCCTTTCATGTTACTCCCAAATCTCATTTTAATCCCATCATATTATACCATGCCTTGCTATATAATGTTACCACACCATCATCCATAAATCCATCACCCTCTCCCTCTTCCATTCACGGCATCAAAACTCAAGCCACCACCACTCATCAAAATTTTAATTTCTCTTCTCCCTTCTTTTACCCAAAACCGTGAACCCTTTTTTATTTTAGGCCTTATCTTCCTTCATTTTTCCAACAACTAGGACCTTATTTCAACAACTCTCATCCACCTTGATCTACCTCTCAAAGCCATGGTCATCATCTTTGCCTCTAAGGTAATGCTTTCAAGAATTGGTCTTGAATTTTTACCCTTCTCCTTTTATTTCAAAAATTCAACAACTTGCATGTTTATTTTGAAGCCTCCTTTCTCTGTTTAGCTTTAAGACTGTGGCCTTCTCTTCTTCATTTTGGTTGCATATTGTTTTTTTAGGGCGATCGGTGACAATGGCTGACAAACAGCAAAGGAGTCGAAGTAAACGACAAATTTTTGGTAAATAATCCTTTTAATTTTGGATAATTTCATGGTTGTTTGTGATTTTCCTTGGCTATCCATGACTCTTAATGGCTTAAAAATTTCATGTATATTAGTGTTTAGCGAGCCGGAAGCGATCGGTAAACGTTTCGGAACGTTCGATGAATTTTTGGCGAGTTCGCCATTTTCTTCCTCCAGGCAGCGGTTGTCCAACAAGGTAAGGGGGTCTCGTCTTTCCTGATTTTGTTTCTAATCATCGCATAATATCGCCTTAGTACCTGGGAACCCCCGTTTTAAATTTCGTCGCAATCCAACGGTTAGATTTTAAACCATGAAATTTTTTGTAACTGACAGTTAACATTTTTACATTTTTAAATTAATGATTATTTTATAAATTTAATTGATATAACTTGACTTTTATGTGTTCGGGACGATTTTATTGCGATCAGAGTCATAACGAAAGATTTGGAAATTTTGGTTTAGGCGGGCTCAGTTTTATTCAATATGGTTGTATTATTTAAATTTAAATTTTTGTGATCTTGTATAGTTTGTGGTTATTTTATCCCGGTAAAACCACTTTCGGAAATTATGTTATCGCTGCACATTGCCGGAATAATTTGAAGAGATTGCATGTTTCGAGGAAGGTTACCAACCGAATGGTTACGACGCGTTATTTTACCAAGCACCGAAAAAATGACATTGTTTTATGTTACTATAAGATTTTATAGAAAGTTACTAAATAAATAAATGGATTCTTTTTAACAAATGAAAAGTCCTACTTGAAAAGCTTTACTAATAAGTAACTTGGTTTAGGTCTAAATAAATTATGTCGATTAAGAAAAAGAACTGGAAATAAAGGGACCTTTTTAGTGCAATGAATATTGGAATTTAGAAAGAAATTTTGTGACCAATTTAGTGACCACTTGAGGTAGGATAAAAAGGAGACTTTAGGAACTTGATAAAATGAAATGAATTTGGCAAAAGAAATTTGATTAGGAAATAAAATCTTGGGGTTTAAATACTTTAATGGACTAAGTAGACTAAGAATGAAAAGAAATGAATGGCTAGTTAGAATTTAATTTAAAGTAAGTTATAGAAAAGAGATCCTAATAAATTAATTAGGATAAAGAGATAGGTACTTGAATGAAATGGATGTAATTTTAGGAATTCGAATAAAGAAATAAATGTTTAGAGTTAAATTTTTAATCAATAAGGTAAGTGAGAAGAAACTTAGAGAATATTTAGTGCATGACATAAATAATTGACTAAGTAAGCATAACTTTAGGGCATGATATACATAAAATAAATATTTAAGTTATAGAGCACTAATCAATTGTAAAGATAAAGAATAGAGAAAGGGATCTAGGCTTGAACTAAGTAATGAAAAGAAGTAGAAATGACTTACGAATTAAATAGTAATTTTAGTGGCTAAATAATATTTGACTAAGTTCGTAATATAGGAGTGGATTCTAGATCTCTAAGCAATAATTTGATGTCATAGAGAAAGAAAGCTCTAGTCGACTAAAAGAGTGCAGCTAAGGAAACTAATTCGTTAATATAATTAAAGATAGTGGGAGTAAAGAAAAGGTACAAAAGTTAGTAACTAGAAATTTAGAGAGAATAATGCTAAATTAACGATTATACATAAGGAATTAGTGACCCATTTAGCAATCAAGGAAATAAGTACCCGACTAATAGAACTTGATTAGGATTAATAAAATAAAGTTGACAATAAAGACCGCTTAATAATGACTGGACATTAGAAAATTTAATGAGATAAGTAAGTTTAATAAGCTAAAGTAAGAGTTACTAAGAATAAAAAATATCTTTAATAAACTAAATTCGCCTAGATGATGTACTTAGTAGTTATAAGATCACTTAGTATTTAGAGATAATTGATAGATAAAGAAAAGTATACTAGGAATATGACTTCATTAGTAATAAGAATGATTGGTTAGGAACGATAATCAAGACAAGTAGTCTAATAAATACGAGTAACAAACCAAAATTAAATTACTTACAATGAGATATCCATGAGTATACCTGTATGCGTGATTCCCTCACTGTGATAATACGTATAATAATTGTTATGTAAATGCTTGTATGACGAATGTTGTGTTTGGCGACGACTATGTAATTGTATGCCTAAATGAATATATGTTAATTATATGTGATGAGTATGTGTGATGAAATATATGATAAGTATGGTATGATGACATGTGTACAAAATGTGATGTTATACTTAACAAAGTGAATTGTGTGGTGAATGGCACATGTATGATGTAATGAATGAATATATTGAAATAAATAAGAAAAGAATGAATAAGAAATGTCTTGGTAGGGACTCTGAGATGAAGGAATTATGAAAATGGTGTGACAAAATTAAATTTGATCCGATATGATGATGGGCGTTGTAGCGCCAATGTACCCATGATTTCTGGAAAATATGAGATCTTGTTTCATTTCTAAGCGTCGGGTGAGACCGTTACGAATTGAGGAATTTTGAGAAAGCAAGAAAAAGAATTAATTGAAATTTAACAAGAAGAAAGAAGCCCAACGTTAGAAATGAAATGGAGTCATTAAAAGGACCCTACTGATGACTAATGAAAAGAGATTGTGTGTTGTGTGTATCATACATTGACGATAAGGGTGATGGATGAGAAATTTCCTAGAGCATAACAGTGATGGGTACAATGGAGAAACAACAGGCGTCTCAATCCCCTAAAGGCGGTCTTAGGAGTATATCGGGGACAGACATCCAATGGCTTGGATTCACGTCCGACACCGGACAGCCTGTGGCAAACGCTAATATACTTCGACGAGAGGCGGGGGTTTCTATGGCCCTTGAGTGACCGTTCTGATAAGATATGTGATTGGCCATTGTGATGATTGGACTACGGGTCCTTACCCATTTGTGAAAACAGAATGAGGAGAGCTCTGGTCGCTCTAGTGGACAGGAAGGATAAGGCGGGATTGGTACTGCTTGAGATTGAGAAAGAGGAGATAGGCCCACATGCATCATGATGACTAATAAAAAAATTAAAAATAACAAAATGAACTCATGCATTGCATCATTGTACTAAGATTATGATTGCTCGTTGTTGAGTATGATCTTAGTAATCCTATTAGGTGAATGGGAAAATGGGAATGGTCGGCTAAGATCAAGAGTGGTGAGATAACTTAGAATGTATCTTAGGGACCCCAAAGAGAGTAGGAGGGACTCAATCTTGGATTGTTTGTATTGTGTGTGGGACAGGTGTCGATGAGATACCTTCCCAATCATTATGGAGGTGGAGAGTCACCCTTATGCTAAATTTTTCCAGATATCACGGGGATGGAGACAGACTTCGCATCGAGGAGCAGCTAGACTCTTCTTGGACCATGGATGAATAGAATAGGTTAAATTTTATTTTCATTCATAGGAGCCTACGTGCCCCTTTTTCTTTCAGTATGTACAGTTACTGTTATGACTATGTATTACATATGACTATGAAATAAATATGATGTATATGTTCCACCAAGCTTTCTTGTACAAAAAAACTTCTAATTTTTCTAAAAACTTGTAACCTCTCACTCGACCAGGATAATCTAGTGGAAAGGATTGTCCTAGTTAACCGAGGGTGTTACATGAATAAAGAGAAAGAAAAAGGAAAACAAAAAGAGAGTGAAAAATAGAGAGATAAAAATAAGAGTCACATCCCACAGTTGAAAAATCTTCCATATCCGAAGAACCCTTCAAAGCAAGATAAGGAGAGGCAGTTCGTTGGATTTATGGATATCCTTAAAAGGTTGTAGATCAATATTTCTTTTGTAGAAGCTATGGAGCAAATACCCACTTATGCCAAATTCATGAAGGATTTACTGACAAAGAAGAGGATATTTTCAGAGGAAACTATGGAGTTGGAAGCAGGATGTAGTGCTATCATTCAAAAAAATGCCACCATTGAAGACTAAGGACCCTGGCAGTTTCACAATTCCAGTTACCATTGGCACTTTACCTGTGGGAAAAGCTTTGCTAGATCTAGGAGCTAGCATTAGTTTGATGCCTTTGTCTATGTTGAAGAGAATAGGAGACTTGGAGGTTAGGCCTACGAGGATGACCTTGCAGCTGGCAGACAGATTAATGAAATTTTCTTATGGGGTAGCTGAGGATGTTTTGGCCCGAGTTGATAAATTTGTATTTTCAGTGGATTTTGTGGTGATAGACATAGAAGAAGATTTTGAAGTATCATTGATCCTAGGGAGACCTTTTATGAAGACTGCCAAGATAACTATTGATGTTGATGACGGGAAGTTAAAAGTAAGAGTGCATGATGATGAGGTGAATTTTGATGTTTTTGAAGAAATAAAGTATCCCTTAGATAAGTGTTAGTCCTCAAATTTACTGTTATTTTCATAATAAAAAGTGTGTTTATTTTAAATAAAATTAGTTTAAATTGTAATAAATTTATGTTTTTAATTCAATAAATGGATGTTATTGGAAATAATCTGCCTTGATTAAATTTCTCTAGTTTTGCAGTGAAAAATTAAAGAAAATCAAGAGAAAATTGAAGAACTGGAAAGTTGACGCGTAGCATCAATACCACGTGTAGCATGGGAAATTTTAATGCTAACGCTACGCATCACAGCCACACCTAGCGTCAGAGCTACATGGACTCCATTTCCAGGTGGACAAGCACTAAATCAAAAGGCCAAATAATGGCCAATCCAATCAAGCAAAATGCCAAGCCAAAATGGGAGACATGTGGAACTATTTTTTGGGCATTATTGGATTTAATTAATCTTAATCATGGCCACTTAATCACGTGTTTAATGGTGGCTGAGTCAGGAACCTGACGCTACGCGTCAGGACCCTTCCTCAGCCCTATAAATAGGGCCATTCTCCACACTTCCAAGGCATCCCATCTAAGAATTCAGAGCTTCTTTTCTCTCCTTTCACTCAAGTTTAAGTGTTCTTTTGTAAGTTTGTAAGGTTAGAGTGATTTCTAGATACTTAAGAGTGTTATGTAGTATTGTGAGCTCTTGTATCGTGAAGTGTTTCCAAATCCTCGTAATATCAAACTCTGTAAGTGTTGTTTTTACTTTTACCATGTGTAACTAAATTGTTTATGTTGGAATTTGGTGAATGAATCTATTATATGATGTTGTAATAATGACCTCTGCATATTTATGATTCAAGTACATGTCAGTATTTCAATCTTTTATTAGTATGAACGTCAAACGGGAGAATGATTTTCATGCGTATTGAAACTTGTTTTATTAGTGTGAATGTCAAACGGGAGAATGATTATTCATGCCGTATTAAAATCAATTTTAATGAAAGTAAAAGTTGAAATACCCTTAATATGCCAATTACTAGGAATAGAGTTGGTGATTATTGTTGCCATAAGGCCAATACTTAATGCAAGTTTTTACTGAGAAAGCTCACGAGGGATCGGATTTTACGGTGACTACTTAGAATTTATATCACGAGGGATCGGTTATAATGACTTTAAGCTACAATGACATGAACTTGATAATTAAATATGTATGTTTGTAATCACTTCATTATATTTTAGTGCAAGGATCCTAATTCCAACATAATTTGTCAATTTGTGTTTTTACCTCAAGTATCTGAATTCTTCTGAATTACATCTCAACTTTCTAGATAGATTTTATCTTTATCATCTTTTTACCTCATGAACAAATCAATCATTAAATTTTGTGAATATTGTATAAATTATTTATAAAGCATTCTTTTGTGAATAATTTTTGATAAATTTACCATAGTAAATAAGAATTACTGTGAATTACTGGAACTTTCAATCTCAGTGGAACGATATCTAAATTTGAAAACTACAAACGATTGGTGCGCTTGCCAATTAAAGACCCAACAGTATTCAGGGTTTAACAAGTTTTCTGGCGCCGCTACCGGGGATTGAACTGATTCAGTAAAACAGTAAATTTTTAATTACCATGGTAAAATAATTTTTTTACCTTAGTTAAATTTTCAATTTTATATTCATTCATTTATTCATTCTTCTTAACATTGTTACACTAACTTTCTGTATTTAGTTTGTTTATGCAAACTTGATCTTCTACAGGGAAAGTGTTCTTTGATCCCGAGATCGAGAAATTTGTAAAGAAACTCAAAGCTTTAAAATCTAAAAAAACAAAAACTTCTTCTTCTACTTTATCTTCTTTTGAAAATTTTGAAAAATCAAATATGGCTACTGAATAAAGAAGAACATTGGGATAGTTTACTGCTATCAATGGACCACCCTATGTTTCAGGGATGTACCAAGGACCTATTGCTGTTGTAGAAATTAAACCAGCTACTCTAAACATTATTCAAAATAATCAATTTGCTGGTTTAAATAATGAGGAACCATATAAACATTTAACTATTTTTTATGAGTTATGCAGCACAATTGGTTTCGAACTCAATCAAGAAGAATCTATTTACATGAGATTGTTTCCTTTTTCTTTGATTAGGAAAGCTAAAGAATGGTTTAAATCTTGCCCACCCAGTAGTTTTGCAAACTGGTCCGATGTTAAAACAAAATTTTTGAAAAGATTTTATTCACCTTCAAAATATTTTGAAGCGATGATAGCCATACCTTCTTTTTCACAAAATCACGATGAATCACTTGGTGAAGCATGGGAAAGATTCAAAGCGCTTCTTAGGAAATGTCCAAACCATAATTTGGATGATGCTGGGAAGTTAAGAATCGTTTATCATGGTTTATTACCTCAGTTCAAGATGATGTTAGATGCATATACAGGTGGTTCTTTAATGAACAAAATTGTTGAAGAGGCAATATCAATCATGGAGTCTATGTCAACCAGTAACCGTCAAGCCAAGCATGAAAGAGGTAGTATATCAAGGAAACTAGGTATGCTTGAGTTGGGAGTAAATGATGCAGTTTTAGCTCAGCAAAAATTGCTAACACAACAAATGGAGGCAATGAGCAAACAATTGGAAAAACTTCAAATTGCTCAAGTATCATCACCACCACCGCTCAATTGAAATAATGTGTGCATTGCATGGGCGAATAACCATGTGGTTACTGTGCCCCTGATGGAAATGATCAAGAACAAGCCAATTTCCTTATTCATCAAAGAATACCTTTAGGTACTTTTCCTATCAATCTTAGTAATTTTTTTCCTAACAATTACCCGCAGGTTTGGCAGAATCAGAATCTTGGCTGGAAATAAGATGTTGGACCTTCCAACAGACCTCCTAATAATCAATTCAAATAACAATAACCACAATTTGATCAAACAGTAAGGCTACCTAGGATAGAGGAATCTATCCAATAATTGCTACAATATATGCAAACAAATGAAGCCGCACATAAAACGTCAGATATGCAATTGGGACAGTTAGTAAAAGAAGTAGCCGACATGAAAAGCTCTAGTTTTTCTGTAAATACTCAAAATCCAAGAGAACAATGTAAGACTATTTTTACAAGAAGTGGAAAAGTTGTAGGAAACGATTGTGAAGAAAAAGAAAAGAGGAAGAAGAGAAAAAAGAAAAAGAAGAAGAAGAGAAAAAAGAAAAAGAAGAAGAAGAGAAAAAAGAAAAAGAAGAAGAAGAGAAAAAAAAGAAAAAGAAGAAAAAATAAAAAAGAGAATGAAGAAAAAAATAAAGAAATGATGAAAAAGAAAAACAAAAAAATAAAAAAATCAAAAATCAAAAAATAATATTTGGGTCAGACACCTCTAGTTAAGGATTTACCTTATCCACATGCACCATCAAAAAATGATAAGGAAAAAGAATACAAAAGATTCCTTGAAATCTTCAAGCAATTACACATAAACATTCCATTTTCAGAGGCATTGGAACAGATGCCAACATATGCAAAGTTTATGAAAGAATTGCTTACCAAAAAAAGGAAGTATGATAAGGAAGTTGTTGAACTTGAAGCAGGTTGCAGTGCTATTTGTAATATAACATGCCAGAAAAGTTGAAAGACCCTAGAAGTTTCACTATTCTCGTCTCCATTGGGGGTGTAAATATTGGGAAAGCCTTGTTAGACTTAGGGGCTAGCATTAATCTAATGCCTTTAAGTATGATGAAGCGAATTGGTGATCTTGATCCTCAGAGAACAAAAATGACTCTGTAATTGGC
Organism: Clitoria ternatea; assembly: GCA_037962975.1. Lineage (NCBI taxonomy): Eukaryota > Viridiplantae > Streptophyta > Magnoliopsida > Fabales > Fabaceae > Clitoria > Clitoria ternatea. The sequence continues at coordinate 171,350,271 of CM075671.1, forward strand.
CAATAGATCAATAAAGAGACCCTACGGTATTGTGGAAGATGTACTTGTAAGAGTTGATAAGTTCTACTTCCCTGTTGACTTTGTGGTTTTAGACATGGAAGAAGATGTTGAAGTCCCCCTGATCTTGGGAAAACCATTTATGAAGACTGCTAGGGTACTCATTGATGTGGATAATGGGAAACTAGTAGTAAGAGTACATGATGAAGAGGTGAACTTTGATGTTTTCAAAGCCATGAAACATCCAACCTTAAAACAAGACTGTTTTAAGGTGGATGTTCTCGACGAAGTTTGCCTTTCTATAACTAAAGGTATGTTAATTTCTGACCCTCTAAATAAGTTATTAGCTAACTCTGTGGAATATTTGAGTGAAGAAGAAGAAAAACAGGTAGACAAGTATCTTGAAGACCTTAATCAAGGGAAAGAAATTTCCCCTGAATCAAGAAAAATTGAAGAAATCCAAGAAGTACCTGTTGAAGAAATCTAGAGGCCTGAATTGAAAGTTCTACCTTCCAACCTAAAGTATATCTTTTTGAAAGAAGGTAATCTAAAACCTATAATAATTAGTAATTTGTTAAGTGAAACAGAAGAAGAAAAGCTGGTAGAAGTGTTCAAAAGAAATCAAGAAGCAATCGGATGGACACTTGAAGATTTGAAAGGTATAAGTCCATCATACTGCATGCATAAGATTTTGTTGGAGGATGATTTTAAACCTATTGCTCAACCTCAAAGGTGCCTCAATCCAACCATGAAAGAGGTAACCAAGAAGGAGGTTTTGAAATTGCTGAAAATAGGTATTATTTATCCCATTTCTGATAGTGCATGGGTAACTCTTGTACAAGTTGTTCCAAAAAAGGGTGGTATGACAGTAATTGTTAATGATAAAAATAAATTAATCCCAACAAGAATTGTCACCAGTTGGAGAATGTGTATTGATTATAGAAAATTAAATCAAGCAATAAGAAAAGATCATTTTCCACTTCCTTTTATGGATCAAATGCTTGAAAGATTGTGGACAGGCTTACTATTGTTTTCTTGATGGATATTCTGGATATAATCAAATTGCTGTTGACCCTCTTGATCAGGAAAAGACTACATTTACATGTCCTTTTGGCATATTTGCTTATAGGAAGATGTCATTCGGATTATGTAATGCACCTGCTACTTTTTAGAGATGCATGTTTGCTATTTTTGCAGATCTAATTGAAAAGAGCATTGAGATTTTCATGGATGATTTCTCAGTCTTTGGGAATTCATTTGAATCTGTCTAACCAACTTGGACACCGTACTGAGGCGGTGTATTAAAACAAATTTGGTGCTAAATTGGGAGAAATGTCCCTTTATGGTGAAAGAAGGAATTGTACTCGGTCACAAAATTTCTTCTAAAGGTATTGAAGTAGACCAAGCTAAGATTGAGGTAATCTCTAAACTCCTACCCCTTGTAAATGTAAAAAGTATTAGAAGTTTTTTAGGACATGTTAAATCTATAGAAGGTTTATTCAAGATTTTTCAAGAATTGCTAAACCTTTAACAAATCTTCTAAATAAAGATGTTGAATTCAAGTTTGATGAAGCATGTCTTAAAGCTTTTAATTCCTTGAAAGAAAAATTGGTTTCTGCACCTATAATTGTTGCTTCTAATTGGAACTTACCCTTTAAACTTATGTGCGATGCAAGTGATTATGTTGTGGGAGCAGTTTTAGGTCAAAGATATGAAAACGTTTTAGGGTTATACACTATGCTAGTAAAGTTTTAAATGAAAATTAAATAAATTATGCAACAACTGAAAAAGAATTACTAGCCATAGTGTATGCCTTAGAAAAATTTAGATCATACTTGATTGGATCAAAAATAATTGTTTTTACTGATCATGCTGTAATCAAGTACCTTTTAACCAAAACTGATTCTAAACGTCATCCGATGGATTCTGCATCTTGAAGTCAAAGATAAAAAGGTAGTGAAAATATGGTTGCTGATCATCTTTCTAGACTGATGAATGATGAGGTTACTGCCCAAGAAAAAGACATCTTGGAAGAATTTCCTGATGAAAAACTTTTTGAAATAACAAAATGGCCATGGTTTGCTGATGTGGCCAATTTTAAAGCAGCAAGAATTCTTCCAAATGATTTAACTTGGCAGCAAAGAAAAAAAATTTTAAAGATGCAAAATACTTTGTTTGGGATGACCCTCATCTATTCAAAATTAGTGTAGATAATTTGTTACGTCGTTGTGTACCCAATTTGGAAAAGAAAGATATGTTGTGGCATTGTCACAAATCACCTTATGGAGGACATTTTAATAGTGAGAGAACTGCTATAAAAATTCTTTAATCAGGTTTGTATTAGACCTCCATTTTAAAGATTCTCATTCATTTGTACAAGCTTGTGATAATTGCCAAAGAAGAGGTAATGTTAATAGAAGGCAAGAAATGCCTCTCACAAACATTCAAGAAGTTGAGGTATTTGATTGTTAGGGTATTGATTTCATGGGATCATTCCCTTATTCTCAATTTAATCAATATATCCTTTTGGCAGTTGATTATGTTTCAAAATGGGTAGAAGCCATCACTTCTCCTAATGCTGACACTAAAACTGTAGTGAATTTCTTAAAGAAAAACATTTTCTGCATGTTGGAACACCAAGAACTTTGATCAGTGATGGAGGATCATACTTTTGTAACAAAGTTCTTCAGAAGGTGTTACAACATTATGGAGTGAGACATAAAGTGGCCACAGCATATCATCCACAAACCAATGGACAGGCTAAAATTTCAAATCGTGAAGTAAAAAGAATTTTGGAAAAGACTATGTCTTTCTCCTGAAAAGATTGGTCACAAAAGCTTGATGATGCACTCTGGGCATACAGAACTGCATTTAAGACTCCTATTGGCCTTTCTCCTTTCCAAATAGTCTATGGAAAAGCTTGTCATCTTCAAAATATTGTACTGTCACCAGAGTTTACTAGTTCTTCGGGGAGAGTCCCCAAGGTGTGACGACCCGCGTCATTTTTCTCATTTTTCGCAATAGATTTTTCGCACTTAATAAAATTTTCACTCGGTCTTAATATAAAATAACATTTACTTTTCTCAACTACATTCAAAATAATAAAATCATACTTAAAATAGTATTAACCGACTGAAATAAATCCTTGAATAAAAGCATATTAAAAATAATAACCAATCGGAATATTTCATCATAAAATAGGATTTAGAATCAACGGAAGGAAGAAATCATAGTCAGGGTTAATAGCTTGAGCGAGACTCTGATTCGCTTGGGCGAGATCTGACTCGCTTGAGCGAATACTACTTCTTAAGCCTGAGCGGACAAGATATACAAGGAAGTCAACAAGTCGGGTTTCACTCGGAAAAAGGAGCCCACTCGGTCATTTCTCACTCGGTAGCAGCTTAACTTTCACTCAGAAAAGTTCACTCATATCTTCACTCGGAAGTACTCTCATCTTACTTCACTCAGAAATGATTCCCTTAGCCACAGCTCACTCGATGACACACTAATCTTCCACTCGGAAGTGGGTCTCTCGGTTATTCTTCACTCAGAAATGAGGGATACTCTCTTGATTGGAAATGGGCACTAATCCAATCGGCCCTTGCTCGGATAAGAATAATTCCACTCGGCTAGTTTTGCTCGATAATCAACCATGCTACAGCAATGCAAATGCACTCATAAAATAAACCGATTCGATTTTGATTCAAAACAGAACACATTGTAGCATCAAACACTCGAAAAACTCAATATATACATATATTACACAATTCATTCAAATTCACTCGGTGCCTTAGCATCAGTCCTCCGCTTGGCGAACCTCCATGGCTCCGACCTCTTCCCTGTCACTGGTTACAAAAAATGTAAACCACAGCAAGGGTGAGTGTTTAGCATCATAATTAATCTAGAACAGAATTTAAATAAAATACGAGTATAAACTCCGTCCGATTTCTTTCTCCTCAATTTACACCTTTCACCTGGCAATTAACTCACTCAACAATCATAACAATTAACAGCCATTTTAACAAATCATTCAACAAGTGACTCACTCGGCAAGCATAACAATTTACCACTCGGTAATTATAACAATCACTCGGCAATATATAAAATTACACTCTGCAAATACATCAAATACTCAACAATTATTTCAATTCTCATTCGACAATTAAAACCAATTGCACTCAGCAAAATTATTAAATCAACTTTCACAACTGACTCGAAAAATTGACACAGTATCCGGATACTCAAAGGATCGACCTTCAGCTGGGGGTCCTACTTGACACCCCGTGAACCCTGCTTGGTTCACCGAGTCCTGCTTGACTCCCCCTCAACCACTGGGTCATAGACCTCTGGGTAGCTCAACTGGGTCTGCTTGACCACTGAAGCCAAAAACAAGGGTAACATATACCGTCGGTCGTCCCATACCATATCATCATATAATCATTTCACAAGTGGCCATTAACAACATCACTTGGGTGACCTGCTTGTGAAACCCGACTCATTAATAACATCACTCGGGTGACCTGCTTGTCAAACCCGACTCCACATTGCCACAAAATACCGATTGTCACAACATCATTTTAATTTCAATCGGATTTACACATACACACACACGATCCTCAACCGATCGGTGTCAACATAATGCACATATATTAATTTTCACAGCCTCATTTCATCATAGCATCAAATAATTGAATCTCACTCGGAATATTCCACACTCGGAATATGCCACACACACGATCAGAACTGATCGGTGTTCTTATTCATCCATATACATTCATAACAAATATTCACACAATCCTAAACTGATCGGTGTGCACATAAATACATGCATACACATTCACAACTTTCATTCAACACCTCATTTCTTATCATACACACACACACGATCATAAACCGATCGGTGTGCACATTCACACGCATATACATTCACAACACACAGTTTTCATTCAGCATCAACTCTCACTCGGTTCACAATCATTACAATGACTCAGACAGTATGTCCTATTCTAATTAATTATAACCCGAACACCCCCCTTACCTCTATTCTACGCCTCAACAGTTTCTGAGTTCACTGCTCCTCCTCCGTTCCAGCAGCAACTTCTTTAAACGTTCCACCAGCGTTTGTTCCACCACCTACGGGTTTGGAACGTGAAGTTCATTAACATCACACCATCATCCACACGGTCAAGGGCCATTTACAGGCTTACTGCCAGGAAGAGTAGGATCGGAACAGTACCCTCCTCCATACACATGACCATTCAGTCCAGAAAAGAAAGGAAAGAGGTTTAAACGGTTCAAAGGACTTACCTCTGTCACAACTTTGTAAAATAAACCTTCCTTCAAAGCTTATAGCTCTCAATCAATGGAGGAAGAAGAAGAAAAGGTAGCAGAAGTTCTTCACGTGAATAAGAGTGAATGATTGCACAAATGATTGAAGAAAGAGAAGGAATCCATTATTTAAACTCATGGCAACCGGTTACCTTCTCAACCGGTCACTTTCAACCGGTAACCTCTTCAACCGGTCATCTCTCTATTTCCTTTACAATTTCTTTAAAGATTTAATTTAACTTCTCTTCTTCTAATCATACCCTTTATAATTAACCAATAATTCATAAAAATATCAAATAAATTCCTAAAAATAATTTTTAATATTTCCACTTCACAAAAATTTTCTACAATTATCCAGGATGTTACATTCACCCCCCTAAAAAGGGATTTCATCCCCGAAATCCACGCACTTACTGAAAAAGATTGGGGTACACCCTTCTCATGTCCGATTCCAATTCCCAAGTGTAGGTTACCCCATTCAGATTCTGCCACTTCACTTTCACTAATGGCACCTCTTTATTCCTTAGCCGTTTAGTTCGATACTCTTCAATACCAATCGATGTAACTTCCACCGTCAGGTCTTTCTTCAATTCGATAGAGCCACTCGGCACAATCATCGAATCACTCGGAATATGCGCTCGGAGTTGTGACATATGAAACACATTATGGATGTTAGTTAATGACTGGGGAAGATCCAGTCGGTAAGCAACATTATCGATCCTCTCCAATATTTGATATGGTCCAATGTATTTCGGATTAAGCTTGTGACTCTTCAATATCCGACCAACTCCTTTAGTCGGTGAAACCTTCAGGAACACCCAGTCACCCGTCTGAAATTCAAGAGGTCTATGCCGATTATCATAATAACTCTTCTGTCAGTCTTGGGCAATCATTATCTTCTCTCGGATTAGAGCAACCTGCTTATTCATTTCTTGAATCAACTCGGGTCCAAGATGAATGGCTTCACCATTCTCATTCCAACACAATGGTGTACGACATTTCCGACCGTATAAAGCTTCATACGGAGCCATTCTAATGCTACTATGATAGCTGTTGTTGTATGCAAATTCCACCAAGGGTAAATACTTTTCCCATGAGTCACCCTGCTCCAATATACAGGCTCTCAGCATATCCTCAAGAGTTTGTATAGTACGTTCCGACTGACCATCGGTCTGAGGATGATAAGCCAAGCTCAGTCTCAGCTCAGTACCCAATTCTCGTTGCAGACTTCCCCAAAATCTGGAGGTAAACCGAGGATCCCGATCGGAAATTATACTCGAGGGTACACCGTGTAATTGGACAATCTGACTAACATACAACTTAGCCAATTGGTCCAATGAATATTTCATGTTCATGGCCAAGAAGTGAGCACTCTTGGTCAATCGGTCATCAATCACCCAGATTGCGTTGCACCCGGATTGGGTACGAGGTAACCCGGATACGAAATCCATGGTAATACTCTCCCACTTCCAAATCGGAATCTCCAAAGGTTGAAGTAAACCTGGGGGTCTCTGATGTTCAACCTTGCATTTTTGACATATCACACAGGTCTTCACGTACTCGGTTATTGCCTTTTTCATACCCGGCCACCAGAATTCCTTCTTTAAATCATGGTAAATCTTTGTAATACCGGGATGAATACTCAAAGAACTCTTGTGTGCTTCAGTCAGCACAGTTTGCCTGAAATCACCGTGTGCAGGCACCACCACTCGATCTCGGAATCTCCAAATTCCATCCGTTCCTTGAATTAATTCCATGTCCTTGCCTCTTGCTTGAGTGTCAAGCAATTCTAGTAACTCCTCGTCGTCCTTTTGCGCCATAGCTAAGGACTTCAGAAATTCGTTGGAAATCTTCAGCATACCGACTGTCATTCGGTTTGGAGCATTCACAATGACTCTAAGATTCATATCCCGAAAGCTCTCCAACAGTTCTTGCTCTTTGCCCATCAAGAAAGCCATGTGTAATACTTTCCTGCTCAGTGCATCGACAACAACGTTTGCTTTTCCCGGGTGGTACCTCAAGTCGAAATCATAATCCTTTAAGTACTCCACCCATCTCCTTTGCCTCATGTTGAGTTCCTTCTGATCGAACAAATATTTCAAACTCTTGTGGTCACTAAACACCACAAACCGAGACCCATATAAATAATGGCGCCAAATCTTAAACGCATAAACCACTGCTGCAAGCTCAAGGTCATGAGTCGGATAGTTTTGTTCATGCGGACTCAATTGCCTTGAAGCATAGGCAGTCACTCGGTCGGCCTGCATCAGCACACATCCCAAACCAAACTTGGACGCATCACAGTACACTACAAATTCCTGTGTCACATCAGGCAATGCAAGCACTGGGGCAGTCATCAAACACCGTTTAAGAGTCTGGAAACTCATTTCACACTCTTCTGACCACACAAATGGGTTCTCCTTTCTCATTAACTGAGTCAAAGAAAGTGCTATCCGAGAGAATCCTTCAATGAAATGCCGATAGTACCCAGCTAATCCAAGGAAACTCCTAATCTCCCATACCGACTTAGGCCTTTCCCAAGCCATAACCGCCTCAATTTTAGTCGGATCTACTGATACACCCTCTAGGGAAATCACATGTCCCAAGAATTGTACACTCTCTTCCCAGAAATTACATTTAGATAACTTAGCGTATAATTTCTTCTCTTGGAGTATCTGCAGAACAACTTGAAGATGTTGAGCATGCTCCTCAACCAACTTCGAATACACTAGTATGTCATCAATGAATACTACTACAAATCGATCCAAATATGATTGAAAAATCTGATTCATGTAATCCATGAAAATAGCAGGAGCATTCGTCACTCCAAAGGGCATTACAACATACTCAAAGTGCCCATACCGAGTCCGAAAAGCTGTCTTGGGAATGTCTTCTGACTTCACTCGGATTTGATGATATCCCGACCTCAAGTCAATCTTAGAGAATACGACTGTGCCTCGTAACTGATCCAACAAGTCATCAATCCGTGGCAACGAATATTTATTCTTTACAGTCAGCTTATTCAACTATCGGTAATCTATGCACATTCGTATACTACCATCCTTCTTTCTCACTAACAGTACAGGAGCACCCCACGGTGAAGCACTCGGTCGGATAAAGCCCTTCTCCAGCATTTCGTTCACTTGCTTTTTCACTTCGGTTAATTCTACTGAAGACATTCTATAAGGCGCTCAGGACACAGGCTCAGCCCCGGGAATCAAGTCAATCAAAAAATCAATCTCCCAACTGGGAGGCAGCTCTGGAATTTCTTCCGGGAATACGTCAGGGAATTCACATACTACTGGAATTTCACTCAGCATAATATTATACCGACCCTCCAAAGTAAATAAAACAACATAGGTGGCAGAGACATCACTCACCACATTCTTGGTGTCCAGTTCCTGAGAGAAAACAATAGTTTTCCGATAGCAGTCCACCATCACTCGGTTATCAGCTAACCAATCAAGACCTAGGATGACATCTAGGTTCTTCAATGGCATACATATCAGATTCACTCGGAAAATACGATCTTCCACTTGCATCGGCAACTCCCCACACATAGTAGTTGCCCGGAAAGTGCAACCAGTAGGAGTGGAGACACTAAGAGCGTTCTCCATTAATACAATCGGCAAACCAAGCCGTTGTACACAACTCTCGAAAATAAATGAATGGGTCGCGCACCCGAATCATAGATTACATCAACAAGAGAGCCATGAATAAGGCACTTACCCTACACCAGGTTGTCATTCTTTATAGCTTCTGAGGCGTCAAAAGCAAATACCCGTCCAGTCATGACATTCTGGGCACCACTGGATTGAGCATCTGCTCTTCCCGAGTGTTGGCCACCACGCCCAGCTCCGTGTCTACCTCCTCTCGGAACATTAGCACCCCAAGTCCCAGAAGTGTTGGCTCGGCTGCCATGTCCAATTGGTTGTTGCCTCTATGGGCAATTGGGTCTAATGTGTCCCGGTTGTCCACATTGGAAACAGACAATCTGACTGGATGGACAATGCTTTGCAATATGGCCCTCCTGGCCACAATTGTAGCACACTCGGCTACCCGACTGGCTACCTGATCGGCCAGTAGAACTCCGACCAGACAAAGAAGAAGACGTAGCAGAAAACTTACTGCCATGAAAAGATTGACCCGTCTTCTTGAAGTTAAACCCTCTTGCCTTCAACTGTTTCTTATCTCTCGGCTGAAAGGCTCTCTGTAGTTACACTTCTTCAGTCAGCCTAGCCTTGTTTACCAGACTCAGATAATCCCGAATCTCTATCGGCACAATTACACTACGGAGTTCAATCCGTAATCCCGACTCATATTTGGTACACTTGCTGCCCTTGGTTCCTTCCAAAGAGAAAGGATGATAGAAATCACACAACTCGTCAAATTTAGCAGTGTACTCGGCCACTGACATTCGGCCCTATTCCAGCCTCAAGAATTCCAATTCCTTTTGGATTTTATAATTATCCAGGAAGTATTTGACAAGGAATCTCTTTCAGAAATTCACCCATACTACCGGTTCATTCGCTGCCTTCATCTGAACCTTGGTCTGAGACCACCATACCCTCGCCTTGTCCTTCAATTGATAGGTTACAAATTGAACCTTCTGCTCCTCCGAGCACTCAAAATACTCAAACGTTTATTCAACTTCTCTAATCCAAATATACACTCCATCATAATCGTGCCCTCCTTTGTAGGCAGGGGGATTCCTTTTTAGGAATTTATCAAGAGTGGGACCAGACTCGGTCCTACTCATCAATTAAGAAAACTTAGAGATGAAGTCATCCCCTCCTCCAAAACTAGTTCCTTCAGCCATAACGTAATTCTACAATGAACAAACACATCACCATTAATAACCAATGCTCTACCAGGGAGTCGGATAATTACCTCATAAAACACAACGCCACTGGAGTGCCAAGGGAATGATGCCAAGCTGCACAAACAATTACAAACACAGTAATAGAATGCAAACACAGTCCATCATAGGACTCACACAATCACTCGGTTCATCCATCCACTTGGCTCTAGAAAGAACCGCTCTGATACCAACTGTGACGACCCGCGTCATATTTCTCATTTTTCACAATAGATTTTTCGCATTTAATAAAATTTTCACTCGGTCTTAATATAAAATAACATTTACTTTTCTCAACTACATTCAAAATAATAAAATCATACTTAAAATAGTATTAACCGACTAAAATAACTCTTGAATAAAAGCATATTAAAAATAATAACCGATGGGAATATTTCATCATAAAATAGGATTTAGAATCAGCGGAAGAAAGAAATCATAGTCTGGGTTAATAGCTTGAGCGAGACTCTGATTCGCTTGGGCGAGATCCGACTCGCTTGAGCGAATACTACTTCTTAAGCCTGAGCAGACAAGATATACAAGGAAGTCAACAAGTCGGGTTTCACTCGGAAAAAGGAGCCCACTTGGTCATTTCTCACTTGGTAGCAGCTTAACTTTCACTCAGAAAAGTTTACTCATATCTTCACTCGGAAGTACTCTCATCTTACTTCACTCGGGAATGATTCCCTCAGCCACAGCTCACTCGGTGACACACTAATCTTCCACTCGGAAGTGGGTCTCTCGGTTATTCTTCACTTAGAAATGAGGGATACTCTCTTGATTGGAAATGGGCACTAATCCAATCGGCCCGTGCTCAGATAAGAATAATTCCACTCGGCTAGTTTTTCCCGGTAATCAACCATGGTACAGCAATGCAAATGCACTCATAAAATAAACCAATTCAATTTTGATTCAAAACAGAACACATTGTAGCATCAAACACTCGAAAAACTCAATATATACATATATTACACAATTCATTCAAATTCACTCGGTGCCTTGGCATCAGTCCTCCGCTTGGCGAACCTCCATGGCTCCGACCTCTTCCCTGTCACTGGTTACTAAAAATGTAAACCACAGCAAGGGTGAGTGTTTAGCATCATAATTAATCTAGAACAGAATTTAAATAAAATACGAGTATAAACTCCGTCCGATTGCTTTCTCCTTAATTTACACCTTTCACCCGGCAATTAACTCACTCAACAATCATAACAATTAACAGCCATTTTAACAAATCATTCAACAAGTAACTCACTCGGCAAGCATAACAATTTACCACTCGGTAATTATAACAATCACTCGGTAATATATAAAATTACACTCTGTAAATACATCAAATACTCAATAATTATTTCAATACTCATTCGGCAATTAAAACCAATTGCACTCAGCAAAATTATTAAATCAACTTTCACAACTGACTCAGAAAATTGACACAGTATCCGGATACTCAAAGGATCGACCTTCAGCTGGGGGTCCTACTTGACACCCCGTGAACCCTGCTTGGTTCACCGAGTCCTGCTTGACTCCCCCTCAACCGCTGGGTCATAGACCTCTGGGTAACTCAACTGGGTCCTACTTGACCACTGAAGCCAAAAACGAGGGTAACATATACCGTCGGTCGTCCCATACCACATCATCATATAATCATTTCACAAGTGGCCATTAACAACATCACTCGGGTGACCTGCTTGTCAAACCTGACTCATTAATAACATCACTCGGGTGACCTGCTTGTCAAACCCGACTCCACATTGCCACAAAATACCGATTATCACAGCATCATTTTAATTTCAATCGGATTTACACATACACACACACGATCCTCAACCGATCGGTGTCGACATAATGCACATATATTAATTTTCACAGCCTCATTTCATCACAGCATCAAATAATTGAATCTCACTCGGAATATTCCACACTCGGAATATGCCACACACACGATCAGAACTGATCGGTGTTCTTATTCATCCATATACATTCATAACAAATATTCACACGATCCTAAACCGATCGGTGTGCATATAAATACATGCATACACATTCACAACTTTCATTCAACACCTCATTTCTTGTCATACACACACACACGATCATAAACCGATCGGTGTGCACATTCACACGCATATACATTCATAACACACGGATTTCATTCAGCATCAACTCTCACTCGGTTCACAGTCATTACAATGACTCGGATAGTATGTCCTATTCTAATTAATTATAACCCGAACACCCCCTTACCTCTGTTCTACGCCTCAACAGTTTCTGAGTTCACTGCTCCTCCTCCATTCCAGCAGCAACTTCTTTAAACGTTCCACCAGCGTTTGTTCCACCACCTACGGGTTTGGAACGTGAAGTTCATTAACATCACACCATCATCCACACGGTCAAGGGCCATTTACAGGCTTACTGCCAGGAAGAGTGGGATCAGAATAGTACCCTTCTCCATACACATGACCATTCGGTCCAGAAAAGAAAGGAAAGAGGTTTAAAGGGTTCAAAGGACTTACTTCTGTCACAGCTTTGTAAAATAAACCTTCCTTCAAAGCTTATAGCTCTCAATCAATGGAGGAAGAAGAAGAAAAGGTAGCAGAAGTTCTTCACGTGAATGAGAGTGAATGATTGCGTAAATGATTGAAGAAAGAGAAGGAATCCATTATTTAAACTCATGGCAACCGGTTACCTTCTCAACCGGTCACTTCCAACCGGTAACCTCTTCAACCGGTTATCTCTCCATTTCCTTTACAATTTCTTTAAAGATTTAATTTAACTTCTCTTCTTCTAATCACACCCTTTATAATTAACCAATAATTCATAAAAATATCAAATAAATTCCTAAAAATAATTTTTAATATTTCCACTTCACAAAAATTTTCTACAATTATCCGGGATGTTACACAAGGTCTCAGTAAACAGAGATTATTTTGTTGAGCAATGCGAGCTTCCACCTTTGGAACAGGAGGCTCAGCCCAGACCGAGACGTAGGAGACCAGCCCATCCACCTTCTGCTGATGCTATTTCAGATGGATTTGCTAGGATGAGCATAGAGCATCAGCATATGATACAGATGATGGCTGCTTCTCATTGTGCTTATGTTTATTTACATGATGCATTTTATCAGTACAAGGTATAGGGAAAGGGAGCACCATTCGTGACACCAGCCGACTTTGCAGCCCATGTGGCTTGGCCTAGTGATTCGCCCACATACCCTGAGGCTGGTGGACCTTCTGGAGTAGGTGATGACACTGAGGGTGCTGATACTGCTGCTGAGGAGGGTGATGATGAGGATGACCACATGGAGGACTAATGGTGTTATCTTATATTTTCTACACTTTTCGTACATTTTATTTATGTTTAGTTTTACATTTATTGGTTTGATATTTGGTATATTTTGATTTTGGGATTATATTATAGTTTATTTTTATCTATGTGGTTTGATTTTTATGGTTAGTTTTATTATTTTCTATGAAAAATACATTCTGAAAAATTTATGCGCTTAAAGTTTTGAACAATAAGCCAATTCTGAAAATGAGAAAAATCTTTTTATAACTAAGGCATTTAGGTAAAATTGATTACAATGAGCTTATTAATTATTAAGCTAATTTCGAAAACCCGGTGAGCTGAGAGATCTTTAAACACTTGAGGGTTTCAACATAACTTTTTTTAAAATTAATTTTGCTTAATTCTTTGACTTGTGTTGTTGTACAGAGGATCCAAGAGCATGATCAAGGAAAATTCTTTGGTAAACACAAGAAACTAGGCCAAAAATCCTACCATGGTAAAAATATATTTATCCTTTGATAGCCAATTTTGAGCCTTAAAATAGTTTCCTTGGTACCCTTAACTCTTAATTAATCTTTACCATTCCCTTTACTTGATTAAATGAAAGAGCATAAAATAAAAGAAAAATATTTTGAGTGTTCTTACAAAAATTGGGAGTGAAAATTAACAACTTGATTTTTTCAAAAATATCAAAATTGTGCATATAAATGAAAAATGAAAAGAAATATATGCAAATCAAAAATAGTAAAAAGAATCAAGTTGGGGGCATTTATCATCAAAAAGGAAGTAAGAATTTTGGGTCAACAAAAGCACCCTAAAAGAAATTGTGAAATGCTCTTTTATTATTTCAGGTGTTTGAAATCTAAGAAAAACCATAATTTCTTGTAGCTCAAGCCTCATTACAACCCTTAAAAAGACCTTGTGACTCTTGTGTGACTCTGTATAAACGACATTGACAAGATGAAAACTAAAATTGAATTTGTTTGATTTTATGATCAATTGAGAAGTATAGGTTCCTTTTCACAGAGATAAACACTTGTGAGGTAAGCCTTAAAATAAGCTTGATTTATTGGTATGACATTGTAATAATTTTATCTTTAAGCCTTAGTTACATATGATTCCCTATTTTTATTGGTAAAATTGTAAATCACTTTTTGTAGTAAATTTTCAGACTTAACTTTATTTTGATTTTTCTTTCTTTTGCTCAAGGGCGAGCAAGGTCTCAAGTTAGAGGTATTTGTTAGTCCTCAAATCTACTGTTATTTTCATAATAAAAGGTATGTTTATTTTAAATAAAATTAGTTTAAATTGTAATAAATTTATGTTTTTAATTCAATAAATGGATGTTATTGGAAATAATCTGCCTTGATTAAATTTCTCTAGTTTTGTAGTGAAAAATTAAAGAAAATTAAGAGAAAATTGAAGAACTGGAAAGGTGACGCGTAGCATCAACACCACGCGTAGTGTGGGAAATTTTGATGCTGACGCTACGCATCACAGCCACGCGTAGCGTCAGAGCTACATGGACTCCATTCCCAGTGGACAAGCACTCAGTCAAAAGGCCAAATAATGGCTAACCCAATCAAGCAAAATGCCAAAGCTGAAATGGGAGACATGTGGAACCATTGTCTGGGCATTATTGGATTTAATTAATCTTAATCATGGCCACTTAATCACGTGTTTAATGGTGGCTGAGTCAGGAATCTGACGCTACACGCCAGGCTGACGCTACGCGTCAGGACCCTTCCTCAGCCCTATAAATAGGGTCATTCTCCATACTTCCAAGGCATCCTATCTGAGAATTCAGAGCTCCTTTTCTCTCCTTTCACTCATGTTTAAGTGTTTTTTTGTGAGTTTGTAAGGTTAGAGTGATTTCTAGATACTTGAGAGTGTTGTGTAGTATTGTGAGCTCTTGTATCATGAAGTGTTTCTAAATCCTCATAATATCAAACTCTATAAGTGTTGTTTTTACTTTTACCATGTGTAACTAAATTGTTTATGTTAGAATTTGGTGAATCAATTTATTATATAATGTTGTAATTATGACCTCTGCATATTTATGATTCAAGTACATGTCAGTATTTCAATCTTTTATTAGTATGAACGTCAAACAGGAGAATGATTTTCATGCGTATTGAAACTTATTTTGTTAGTGTGAATGTCAAACGGGAGAATGATTATTCATGCCGTATTAAAATCTATTTTAATGAAAGTAAATGTTGAAATACCCTTAATATGCCAATTACTAAGAATAGAGTTGGTGATTATTGTTGCCATAAGGCCAATACTTAATGTAAGTTTTTACTGAGAAAGCTCACGAGGGATCGGACTTTACGGTGACTACTTAGAATTTATATCACGAGGGATCAGTTATAATGACTTTAAGCTGCAATGACATGAACTTGATAATTAAATATGTATGTTTGTAATCACTTCATTATATTTTAGTGCGAGGATCCTAATTCCAACATAATTTGTTAATCTGTGTTTTTACCTCAAGTATCTGAATTCTTCTTAATTACATCTCAACTTTCTAGATAGATTTTATCTTTATCATCTTTTTACCTCATGAACAAATTAATCGTTAAATTTTGTGAATATTGTATAAATTGTTTATAAAGCATTCTTTTGTGAATAAGTTTTGATAAATTTACCATAGTAAATAAGAATTACTGTGAATTACTGGAACTTTCAATCTCAGTGGAACAATATCTAAATTTGAAAACTACAAATGATTGGTGCGCTTGCCAATTAAAGACCCAACAGTATTTAGGGTTTAACAATAAGCAGCATTGTTTTCGGATAGATGTAGAAGAAGAAGCTATTGAAAAAGAATTGTGCAAGTTGAATCATTCTAGCACTCTTGAGAAAGTTCTAGTGAATGCTGTTGATGAGCTCAGTGATGATGAAGCAGAAGCTGTAGAGGAAATTTTGAAAGATTTTGATTCAGATAAATTCATTTCACCAAGCCAAGCATTTATGGAAGACTTACCTATGAAGACAAAAGGTGAAGCCCAGAAGCTTGAATTAAAGGCTTTACCTTTCCATTTGAAATATGTCTTCTTGGATGCTGACAGTCAGAAACGAGTGGTGATTAGCATTAGATTGACCAAGTCAGAGGAAGTGAAATTGATTGAGGTGTTGAGAAGAAACATGTAAGAAATTGGATGGACTTTGCAGGATCTAAAAGGAATCAGTCCTTCATATTGCATGCAACGGATATTCATGGTGCAGGAGTACAAGCCAATTGCACAGCCTCAGAAAAGATTGAATCCAACTATGAAAGAGGTAGTAAAGAAGGAATTGATGAAGTTACTCGAGGCGGGTATGATTTACCCTATTTCAGATAGCGCTTGGGTAAGCCCGGTTCAAGTTGTCCCAAAAAAGGGTGGCATGATTGTAATTCATAATGAAAAGAATGAATTGATTCCAACAAGAACAATCACTGGATAGAGGATGTTTATTGATTATAGAAAACTTAACCAAGCCACTAGAAAAGATCACTTTCCTTTTCCTTTCATGGATCAAATGCTCGAAAGGTTGACAGGTCAAGCATACTATTGTTTTCTGGACGGATACTCAGGTTATAAATAGATAGCAGCCGCTCTAGAAGATCAAGAAAAGACAACCTTTACATGTCCCTTTGGTGTTTTTGCTTACAGAAAAATGCCTTTCGGACTATGTAATGCTTCAGCTACATTTCAAATATGCATGTTTGCCATATTTGCATATTTGATCAAGAAATGTATTGAAGTATTCATGGATGATTTTTCTGTGTTTGGATCGTCATTTGATCATTGGTTGAATAATTTGGATACCGTATTTAAGCGGTGTGTGGAAACAAATCTGGTTCTTAATTGGGAGAAGTGTCATTTTATGGTCACAGAAGGTATAGTGCTAGGTCACAAAATCTCTTGTAGAGGCATTGAAGTGGACCTAGCAAAAGTTGAAGTGATTGAAAAACTCCCAACGCCAGTAAATGTTAAAGGAATCAGAAATTTTTTTGGGTCATGCAAGCTTTTATCGACGATTCATCAATGATTTCTCAAAGATTGCAAAGCCACTGAGGAACCTCTTGAATAAGGATACTCTCTTTCATTTTGATGACTCATGTTTAATTACTTTTGATTTGTTGAAACAAAAATTAATTTCTACTCCTATAATAGTTGCTCCTGATTCGAAACTTGAATTTGAACTTATGTGTGATGCGAGTGACTATGTCATAGGAGCAGTTCTTGGTTAAAGAAAGTCGAAGATTTTTCATGTCATACACTACGCTAGTAAAGTTCTTAATGAAGAACAAATAAATTATGCTACAACAGAAAAAGAACTTTTAGCAGTGGTGTATGGCTTAGAAAAATTTTGACCTTACTTGATTGTATCCACTGGTATTGTTTATACTAACCATGCAGCTCTAAAATATTTTTGAATAAACCTGACTCAAAGCCTAGATTGCTTCGATGGATTTTATTATTGTAGGAATTTAACTTGATTATCAAAGATACGAAAGGAAGCGAGAATTTTATTATAGATCATCTTTCTAGACTTTCCAATAAGGCAGTTACGAATGCTCAGCCTGAAGTAGATTATGCTTTTCTTGATGAAAAATTGTTGCTAGTTCAAGAGAGACCATGGTTTACGGATATTGCAAATTTTAAGGTGGCAGGAATCATGCCTGATGATCCATATTTGTTTAAGATTGGATCAGACAATATCTTGAGAAGATGTGTATCTCAAGAAGAGGCAAGGAGCATCTTGTGACATTGTCATAATTCAGCATATGGAGGCCACTTCAATGGAGAAAGAACTACAGCTAAAGTTTTGCAATCTAGTTTTTATTGGCTTCATTATTCAAAGATGCCTACATTCATGTTCAATCATGTGATAGTTGTCAGAGAACAGGTGGAATTTCAAGGAGAAATGAAATGCCTTTAAATACTATCCTAGAGGTTGAAGTGTTCAATTGCTGGGGGACTGATTTTGTTGGACCATTGTCCGCTTCATTTACTAATGAATATATATTGGTTGCAGTGGATTATGTAACAAAGTGGGTGGAAGCTACTGCAGTCCTAAAGCTGATGCTAAAATAGTGATTAAGTTCTTGAAAAAGAATATCTTTTGTAGGTTTGGCACACCCAGAGTATTGATAAGTGATAGAGGTTCTCACTTTTGTAATGCTCAGTTGCAGAAATATTTAGAGCATTATGGATTCAAACAGAAAGTGGCATCTCCTTATCATCCACAAGCAAATGGGCAAGTAAAGGTTTTAAACCGGGAGATTAAGCATATTCTGGAGAAGACAGTTTCAATCAGCAGGAAGGATTAGGATCAGAAGCTTTATGAAGCTCTATGGGCTTACCGGAAAGCATACAAAGCACCTATCGGTCTTTCTCCATACCAATTGGTTTTTGGTAAAAGTTATCACTTGCCGATGGAACTTGATCATAAAGCTTATTGGGCAATGAAGCTGTTGAATTTCGATTAGCAAGCAGCCGATGAAAAAAGGAAGCTAAAGATGCAAGAGCTAGAAGAATGAAGGCTTACAGCATATGAATCATCTCGTATCTATAAGGAAAGGATAAAAATGTACCATGACAAGAAGATTCTTCACAAGAGTTTTCATCCTGGACAATCTGTGCTTCTATTCAATTCTAGGTTGAGATTATTTCCCAGAAAGTTGAAATCTAAATGCTCTCGACCTTTCTTAGTCAGAGAAGTTAGATCTTATAGAGCTGTAGAGTTGCAAGACCCTGTTTCAAAAAGAACTTGGACTGTCAATGGGCAAAGAATGAAGCCTACCTTGGTGGTGAATTGGAGAGGCTTACTATGCTGATCCATTTGAATGATCCTTGAAAATTCTAAAGGTGTAGAGCTAATGACATAAAACAAGCACTTCCTGGGAGATAACCCAGTGTTTTATTGCTTTTTATATGATTTGTGTGTTTTTGTATGTGAATTGTAGGTTTAGTCATGTTTGAGATTTGTTTGAATGAAATGATGATTAATTTAGAAGAGGATAAAGAGGATGAGAAGGAATTGAAGAATTTTTAGGAAGATGATGTTTAAATGTTGATCTACATGATTGCTGAAATTACTGCATAATTGATGATATTTGTGATGAATTATGAATTTGACATAAGAATGGTGAAGAACACATGCAAATTTTGTGCTAAATAAATGTATACATGGAAGTTAGTAAAAATATGCTTGCTTGTGGAGTTAGGATTGAGTTCATGATCATTTTGGTGTGAATTTGTCAAAATGCAAGATTTGGTTATATAATCATGAATAGGTTTGAAAATGGATGTTAAATGCAATGAATAGTTAGTTGAATTCATGATGATTGATGGGACAGGATTGAATCTTTTAATTCACCTTTGGTGGTACTTCAATTGATGATTCAAAGTTGCTACATATTTGTGAAATGGTCAAGACTTAAGCATCTTGCAGAAACGCAATCAGGTATATTGTTAAAATTCAAGAAATTACAAAGAAGGATTGTTTCGCGCAAGCAAAACCATGTTCACTCAAGCAAATTTCACAAAAAACTTCATTCAATGTTATTTTGCTAAAATTGCTCAAGCGACGTGGCCATTCGCTCAAGCAAAATTGTCAAAAACCACTATCGCTCAAGCCAAGTTTATTTTGCCTAAGCGAGTTCATGTTAAAAGTGTTTTGGATAAAATTCACCTAAGCAAAATATCATCGCTTAAGCGAGTGACAAGTGAAATTGATTCTGTTGAAATTTAGCTTAAGCGAAATATCTTGACTCAAGCGAGGGAAGTGAGGAAGTAACAAGGGCTAAGTTTTATTTTTCTCGCCCAAGCGAACTTTGCTTCGCTTGAGCGAGTTCAAGGCATAATGATTCTGTTTAAATTTCGCTCAAGTGAAATTAGAATTGCTTAAGCGAATAAACTTGAAAATGTTTCTGCCAAATTTTCACTTAAGCGACTTCCATCCGCTCAAGCGAAAAAGTGAAGAAGTATCAGGGGGTGTCTTTCATGTTATTTCGCTTAAGCGACTTTTAGCTCGCCTGAGCGAATCCTTTTTGGAAACTATTCTGTAAAACATTCGTTTAAGCTAGAATCGTTGCGCTTAAGCGAGATAACTAAACAATTGATTCTGACCAAATTTCGCTCAAGCTAATCTAAATCGCTTGAGTGAAAATACGAGCCCAGACGTTCTACGCTTAAACTCGCTCAAGCGAATCAGCGTCACTTAAGCAACTTGTTGCGATATTCGTTTTTAAAAAAGCTTTTTAAAACCAAAGGAACAGTTAGACTTTCATTTCTTCAAAAAGAACCGTTGCCCTGTGCTTCTCCCCTCTAGAGTGTTTCTGCCCTAACTCCATTGTCTTCTTCCTTGGAGCTTTTTCTTTATTCCATATTGCATAAGTTCCTCTATTTCCCTCTCTTTCTTCTCTCTTATCCACTCGTGCATCTTTTCTTTTCTTCTTTTTCTTCTCTCCTTCTTGCTCTGTTTTCTTTGGGCATTTACAAGTTGACATGCGTGAGATTTTGATTGAGTTAAATTATCAAGTGTTGCATGCGTGATATTTGAAATTTTGTCATGAAGATGTTGTTGTGTTGATGGAATGTTGTACATTGTTCTTCATAGATGTATTGTATGATGGCAAACAAATGGTGCATTTATGTTTTTTTGCTGGAAAATTCCTTACACCTTCTAGTGATGTTATTAAGTGCATTTTAGTGTGAATAGATCGTTACTTAGTATTTTGGTGTTTTCCTGAAACTCTGAATACAAGTCCACTTGGTATGTGCAGTTTGTTTTTCTTAAACTCAAAATATGAACCCTTTGTAAATTGAATGGTACTTAAGTGCATACCTTTTTCTCATGATTGAAGCTTTAATGATAGAGCTTGTTTTACAATTAAGGGTTGTTTTCTACACAATGTTAATGATGCTAGAGAATGGAATTATAAATTGTTGGTTGATCGTACCTGTGCTTAATTTCTAATTTATATACATTGTATTGGGAATTTTTGTTGCATTTCAGGATGGCACGAACCAAGTCTATCAGACCACCTCCCACTTCCACCAATTCTAGTTCTTCCAATCCACCACGCAAAGAACGTGCCAAACGATAATGCACCTCTGAGCCTTCACCACCTCAAAACCAAAGATTCAAAGATAAAGATAGAGTGGAGATGTTTGAGGAAATTCAACATTGGAATTTCATAGCTGAGCACCGAGTGGATTTAAGGCAGGGTAAATGTGATGATTTTATAGAAGTTCTTCGAGATAGGAAATGGCTAATGTTGGCTAATCCTGGTCCTCAGTTTGATCCAAAAATTATAAGGGAATTTTATGCAAATGCTTGGCCAAAGGATAAATTTGGTGATTATAGGACATTTGTCAGAGGTGTTTGGATATCTTACAACAAGGAGACCATTAATGAGTATCTAGGGAGACCACTGACACCAGAACAGGGGGAGTCCTGTGAATACTATTTCATGAGAGAATATAATGAATTTTGCAGGATGGAGAAGTTAGAGCAAACCTTATGTCTTCCAAGACGACAATTCCATATGGGCCAAGGCAATCATAATCCTCTCCATATTCTTAGGAAGGATATGAACCTTCTCACTAGCATCTGGACTACTTTTTTGTTAGCTAATGTAACCCCTAGTGATCATGTCTCCGATCTTACCTACCAGAAGTGTCAGCTTCTGAAGGCCATCTTATCTCCTCGCTCTACTGTGGATATAGCCCGTGTCATTGGTATGATATTTTCATATAAAGGAATGAAGAGTTCAAGGAAAGAGAATCAAGTTTGTATAATATGAACTCAATGGAATGGTTGTGCCAAGTTTAAACACAGAGGTTGTAATATAGTATAGATGTCGTTCCACTGAGGAGGTGTTAGCATGAAAATCTTAGTTTTAAATTGAGTTGACAGAAGATTTTGTTTTAGTTTGTTGTGAATGATGCTGATAAAAAAAATTATAAATAACAGAAAGTAAAATTTGCAAAAGACAACAGTGAATGGTTTTGAGAAAAATCAGTTTTGTAAAACAGGGATTAGTTTCATCACATCTCACCTTCTGTAAGTTGCATAAGTTTTTATGTAAGTAACTTGAAAAGATAATTTCTACGCCACAATCAAAGTCATTTGCATTGATCCCTCGACTACAAAATTCATAAGAATGATTTCAAACCGCTGATCCCTCAGTCACTTTGAAATCATCCCAGCATTATCGATCGATTGTTTTGACGTTTATTCGTTAGATGCCATCCCTGGCTACCTACTCACAACAAGTATTTCTTTCAGATCTGCTTTCAAAAGTCACTTCCCAGCATACTTGAGAAAACTTAAAACAAGAAAATAGTGATCAAGTACTTTCAGGCATTAAACGCAGAAGAAATACAGAAACTTATCAAATCTTATTACACACATAAAAACTTACAGCAGCGTTACTTCAGGATTGAATGGATTACAACCAATCCCATAAAGGAGATTTTAGCCACTCATGCTATGCATTTTCACCTAAGAAGATTTTACAATAAATACAGAGTGAAAAATGCAGAAAAAGTGTTTGATAAAATGAAGAAGATAATCTATTCGATCCAACTTGATTATCCTTGATGTTGTTTTCTGCTTAATTTATAGAGGTTATGCTCCAGCTTCCTTTGTCCACTTGCATAGAGCCCATGAAGCATCTTTCAGAGACATGCAGAAACACAAGAAAGTGGATGCATTGGCATCGCACCATTGGTGAATAAAAAATTGGAAGTCCCATGTTGCATGAGTCGCGCTTGAGCTCAATGGTCACGCTCAAGCATGAAGGGTCCTGATACTCATATTTTACTTCACGCTTAAACCACTTCAGCCACGCTTAAGCGTGGCCTTCCTGTCCAACTCACGCTTGCTCCACGCTTAACCCACGCTTAGGCGTGCTCGATCTCACGCTCAAGCGACTTATTCCCACGCTTGAGCGTGAGGGGGTCCTGATTCTTCATTTATTATACGCTTAGCTGAATAAATCTACGCTTCAAGCGCACCATTGATGGCTAAGGTCACGCTTGAGCGAGCTCGTGCTCACGCTCAAGCGTGAGATCTTCCTTGCAGTTGTGTTTAAACCATGCTCAGTGTGCTTCCTTAATCATTCAACAGGGTTGCGCTTAAGCGCACTTGAGCTCACGCTCAAGCGTGAGGTGCCTTTGCCCAAGCGTTTCATCTTTCGCTTAAGCGCACAAGTTCTGATGCTGAGTCTTCTTGGTTTCTTCCATGCTTTTGGTACCTTTCTTCAATATTTTGATAAATCAAGCTTGTGTTTACACAATAACAAAATCATGATTTATTACTCACTAATCTAGTTAAATTCTTTCCAAAATGGGTTTAATTGAAGTATTATAGTCTCAGTTTACACTTAGGCAAATAATCTCCTTAATACCAATTCTTTGAAATGTAATGCACCATTAATTTGTTCACAAAGCAAGTAACCAATTGCTGTAAGAATAAGGAACTCTTATTATTTCTCACCAGGTGTGTGTGTCGCATATTCATCATGAGAACTGCCTAATTAACATTGCCAGTCATTTCCAATCAAAATCAATTCATAAGATAAGTAAGGATCAAAAAGGTCTTTTATGGTTGTAATGAGGCTGGGCTATCAAGAATTCTGGGTTTTTCTTGGATTCAAAAGTGCATGCATAAAGAAGAAGAGCATATGTTCTAAGATTTTTCAAACTTTTATGAGGCTTCTTCTTTTATGTTACAGAATTCTTTGTTTTTCTTTTTCTAGTTCTCTATTTTTGTTTAAATTTTTGGAGAAATTTATTATCCTTTTGTAGGAGGAGAGGTGAAGAAGGTCCTGGCCTCTCTTGTGCGGTCTCACCCCCTCCCACAAAAGGAGGCCTGTCCCTAGGCCAAGCAATGAGGGCTTCAAACTGGGCAGGGTGCATCCAGGGATTGGGTTGTCCTGCAGGGATGCTGTGATATAAGCCATTATGAATATGCGCAAACCTCTATGATCAGCATTTTGTTGTGCCAGAAGGTGACTGATTTGGATCTTCAAGAGGTGGATGCCCTGTAAAATCATGGTTGTTTCTGTGGTGAGAGGAGGGGGAGTATTTTTGATCAGCTTTTACAAATTTATGAATTTCATCAGAGACTATCTGTGCTAGATCAACTGAGATGTTATTTTGTAAAATGCAATATAATAAATAACACCTACTGAAGATGAGATCAGAGACATGTGCATTGGGTGCGATGTTGGCAAGCATGAACGAAGTCCATACTTGGGAAATGGTAGTCATGTCTTTTCTTAGGACTTGTAGTGGGTTCTCCCCTTGCCCCATCTGGAAGTGACGACCTGGAATGCATACAGCAGCTTCAAGATCAGGGATGGCAATTATTTGGTTTCTTGAAACCATGGCAGCATAGTCACAAATTTCTCCCTTTCCCAGTTCCATGATGCTCCCCAAGTAAAAGTTGATTTCGTCCCTTCCATAGGAGAGCCAATGGCCTCTCACATATGTCCTGCGATCTTCTGCCCCTCCTCTTAGCCATGCATTTGCATAAAACTCTTGCACAACCTCTGGGTCATATTTTTCTCTTAGGTAGCAGATTTTTAGCCAGTTCCTTCTTCTGATAACATCTAAAAAGGCATCACATTCTCCTAGTCCCAAATCCACTTTTCGTTTAGGAATAAATGTCCAGTTTTGAATGTCTTCATATCTCTTTCTTCGCACTTTGTCCCTGAATTTTTGTCCAGAAGTTGGCTCTTCAACGCGTGGTCGTTTCCCTTTATTTCTTCTTGACGACCTTGATGGAGAAGTGGTTGGAGGGGAATTAGGTGCAACCTGTTTAGTTCTTGCCATCTGCAATCACACGTCAAGAGGAAGAATATAGTTTGAACATTACAAGTAAATAATCTTCTCAATAACAGATCATTTTAATCCTAAGGATAAACATGAAGGAAAACTACTTCATACCAATTATGCCTATTATGTATGATGAGGATCATGCAAAACAAGTGCTTTTCAGGACTTTTTACGAACAATTAACATGCATCACAAGGAATTTGAAACACAGTAGCATCAATCTCTTTTTCTAAACAACCCAAAAAATAATCAAGCACAGATCATAATAGGCATACAATAGGAGTAAAAAGAAATTGTAAAAACTTCAACACACGCATTCCTGAAAAATTATCTTCCTTCCTCACAAGGTGATGAAAAGTGACAGAGAAAAGTTTAAAGGTTACCTTAAAGAGTCTGGCGCTGGTGCAAAGAATAGAAAGTGCAGTGACTCTTGCAGTGAATTGTTAATGGAAAGCAGTAAGAGTACGTTAATTATGATGCAAGAGGAAATGGGAGATTAAGTGAAAAATGGGTTGGTCAGTTATGAAATATGAAAGATAGAGGTGATAATGGGCGGTTATAGGGAAGATTTCAAAATAATGCATTTATTAGTATCAGGGCGGTTAAAAGAAAAATGGTTCGCTCAAGCGTCAGGGTATCACGCTTAAGCGTGATCGTTCTGTACCCAGTAGTTTAAGTGCGCTTTGAGCGTATTGCCCCTACGCTTGAGCGTGGTCATCAGTTGATGATATTTGATTCCTCGCTTAAGCGAGAGCTGATCGCGCTTGAGCATGTGGAGTTTGGATAAGTTTTGCTTGGGCGCAACAGACATGCTTGAGCGTGATATATAAATTTGGTACCTGATACTTCGTTCAACTCCTCGCTTAAGTGTGATATGGCTTACCTTGGCTCGCTTGAGCGAGTCTATCCACGCTTGAGCGTGGTGACCCCTCTTGATGGTTTAAGATTTCTCTCTTAAGCTGGGAAGATCACGGTTGAACTTTTTACAATACTTCTTTCCTTGCTTTGAGCTTGAGCCTATTTCTTGCGTTGATTAAAGACACTTGTTTTTCTTTTGATTCCTTGGTTTTTGAGTGATGAGTGATCCTAAAAAAATGAAAATAAGAGAAAGCTTTTTAACAAGAAGATTGAAACTAACAAGATAAAAAGAAAGTGTAAAAGGTTGGGTTACCTTCCAACAAGCGCTTGTTTATCGTCATTAGCTTGACGCCTGATAGATTTTTCAATATGGATCATGGATCTGGTGGATGAGAGTGTTGAGTTTTTCCACCTCCTTTCCTAAGTCAGGCCTTGACTTTCTTCCATTCTGTTTTTCAAGTGCACCTTCAATAGCAAAATCAGCTTCTTCTTTTTGCACTCGAATTTTTAGTTTTCTGTCATCCACATCTATGATGACTTTGCTGCTTTCAAGAATGGTCTCCCCAGTATTAGAGGAACTTCAGAATCTTCCTCCATATCTATGACAACAAAATTCTCATGAAATTCAAATTGATCAACTTTGACCTCAACATTTTCAACAATACCATAAGGGGTTTTATTGATTGATCTGCCATTTTTAAAGTCATGTTTGTTGGTTTTACTAAAAAATCCCCTATACTTTTAAGTGTGGATAATGTCATCAAATTTACACTAGCACCAAGATCTAATAAAGCTTTACTTTTTGAAAGATTTCCAATAGTGACAGGAATAGAAAAACTCCCTGGATCTTTGGTGTTATGAGGTACTGCTTCCGAGATGATAGCACCATGTCCATCTTCTTCCTCAGTTGTTTCCTCAGTCAGTGTGGTCACAGCCTTGCAATGCTCTATTGGGTTTGTTTCAGTGTTTGCTCCATACTGAGGCTTTTGTTTCTCAGCAAGTTGTCTGGCTAGCTATCCCACTTGTGTTTCTAAATTTCTGAGTGATGCCTCATTGTTCTTTTGAATTACGAGAGAAGTTTGCATAAATTTCTCCAAGGTGTCCTCTAATCTAGAAGTTCTCTTTACCAAAGAAGGACCATTATTTTGATATGGTTTATTTGAAGAGCTGGGCTCTTACTTCCATCCTTGGCCTTGGTTTTGGTTACTTCTCTATCCCTGAAATGGTTGGTTAGAAAAATTTGAATTGAAATTACCAGACCTTCCTTGGTTGTTTATAAGTATACAGTTGCTTCTTGTGAGCCACAGTTTTCATTGAGATTATCTCCTCCATAAAAGTTACATGTTGGAGGCATTTGTTGTTGCACTGGTTGTGATGATTGCACTACATGTAATTGTTGTGGAAGATTGGATATCTTTTTGGTTAATGCTTCCAATTGTTGGGTCAGAATTTTGTTCTGTGCTAAAATGGCATCTGTGGTGTTTAAGTCAAGGACTCCTTTCCTTTGAACTTGCTGACGATCATGTTGAGCTTGGTAATCTGTTGAGGATAAAGCTTCTATTATCTTTGTGGCTTGGTCAACATCCACTGTCATCATTGTTCCTCTTGCTGCTGCATCTAAAATCATTTTAGTGTCAGCCCTTAAAACACTGTAAAAAATATTAAGTTGTGCAATATCTTCAAGTCCATGGTTTGGGCATTTTCTGAGGAGTGATTTAAAGCGTTCCCATGCCTCACAAAAAGGTTCATCTTGGCCTTGTCTAAATGTTGTAATATCTGATTTGACCTTGATGAATCTAGATGGAGGAAAGAACCTTTGTAGAAATTTTTCTTCAACTATGTTCCAGCTATTCAAACTTTGATTTGGATGAGATTGCAACCACTCCTTTGCTTTTCCTGCTAAAGAGAAAGTAAATAGTCTCAAATATGCAGCATCAATAACATCTTGGTCAAATCCCATGGTTCCAAACAATTCATAGAATGTGGCCAAGTGAGTATACGGATCTTCACTTGACATTCCAGTAAATTGGTGTGAACTAATCAAACTAAGAAATGCTGGTTTCATTTCTAGTGCTCTGATAGTGTTTGGAATTGCAATGCTTGAGAAATGTCTTGGCCCTTGCTGTAAAGCATAGTCTCCAAGTGTTCTCCTTGGTGGGTTTTGATTGTTGCTGTTGACATCCATTGTATCAGAGGAAGTTTGTCCTGCGTGGAAGTTCTCCTTGGCTTTCTTGATTTTCTTGAGGAACCTGTTTATCTCTGGATCAAATGCAAGTTGTTCTTTTGTACCCTGTCCTTTCAAGATCATAAATCAAGTACTCAAAATAGCTAAGTTATCACAGAAAAGAAATTAAAAACAATTTTATGTACACTGTCTTGTCAATTCAATGCTAAAATGTTCAAACTTAAATCACTTCCCTGGCTGCGGCGCCAAAACTTGGTATTCTATTTTCATATAAAGGAATGAAGAGTTCAAGGAAAGAGAATCAAGTTTGTATAATATGAACTCAATGGAATGGTTGTGCCAAGTTTAAACACAGAGGTTGTAATATAGTATAGATGTCGTTCCACTGAGGAGGTGTTAGCATGAAAATCTTAGTTTTGAATTGAGTTGACAGAAGATTTTGTTTTAGTTTATTGTGAATGATGCTGATAAAAAAAATTATAAATAACAGAAAGTAAAATTTGTAAAAGACAACAGTGAATGGTTTTGAGAAAAATCAGTTTTGTAAAACAGGGATTGGTTTCATCACATCTCACCTTCTGTAAGTTGCATAAGTTTTTATGTAAGTAACTTGAAAAGATAATTTCTACGCCACAATCAAAGTCATTTGCATCGATCCCTCGACTACAAAATTCATAAGAATGATTTCAAACTGCTGATCCCTCAGTCACTTTGAAATCATCCCAGCATTATCGATCGATTATTTTGACGTTTATTACGTTAGATGCCATCCCTGGCTACCTACTCACAACAAGTATTTCTTTCAGATCTGTTTTCAAAAGTCATTTCCCAGCATACTTGAGAAAACTTAAAACAAGAAAATAGTGATCAAGTACTTTCAGGCATTAAACGCAGAAGAAATACAGAAACTTATCAAATCTTATTACACACATAAAAACTTACAGCAGCGTTACTTCAGGATTGAATAGATTACAACCAATCCCATAAAGGAGATTTTAGCCACTCATGCTATGCATTTTCACCTAAGAAGATTTTGCAATAAATACAGAGTGAAAAATGCAGAAAAAGTGTTTGATAAAATGAAGAAGATGATCTCTTCGATCCAACTTGATTATCCTTGATGTTGTTTTTTGCTTAATTTATAGAGGTTATGCTTCAGCTTCCTTTGCCCACTTGCATAGAGCCCATGAAGCATCTTTCAGAGACATGCAGAAACACAAGAAAGTGGATGCGTTGGCATCGCACCATTGGTGAATAAAAAATTGGAAGTCCCATGCTGCATGAGTCGCGCTTGAGCTCAATGGTCACGCTCAAGCGTGAAGGGTCCTGATACTCATATTTTACTTCACGCTTAAACCACTTCAGCCACGCTTAAGCGTGGCCTTCCTGTCCAACTCACGCTTGCTCCACGCTTAACCTACGCTTAGGCGCGCTTGATCTCACGCTCAAGTGACTTATTCCCACGCTTGAGCGCGAGGGGGTCCTGATTCTTCATTTATTATACGCTCAGCTGAATAAATCCACGCTTCAAGCGCACCATTGATGGCTAAGGTCACGCTTGAGTGAGCTCGTGCTCACGCTCAAGCGTGAGATCTTCCTTGCAGTTGTGTTTAAACCATGCTCAGTGTGCTTCCTTAATCATTCAACAGGGCTGCGCCTAAGCGCACTTGAGCTCACGCTCAAGCGTGAGGTGCCTTCGCCCAAGTATTTCATCTTTCGCTTAAGCGCACAAGTTCTGATGCTGAGTCTTCTTAGTTTCTTCCATGCTTTTGGTACCTTTCTTCAATATTTTGATAAATCAAGCTTGTGTTTACACAATAACAAAATCATGATTTATTACTCACTAATCTAGTTAAATTCTTTCTAAAATGGGTTTAATTGAAGTATTAAATCAATGTGAAATAATACTTATCAGTCATACAGGATAAAATCCATAAGTTTGCTAAGATGGACGTGAAGACTATAGCTTCAGGGCAGAGGGTGAAGGGAAGCTTAGGGTTCCCTGCTTTTATTACTGGATTCTGTGCAGCCCACGGTGTCGAAGTCCAGTCGACCAGACCTTCCATTAACAGACGCTTTATTCAACAGTTCTACACTCCACCAGGCCCAGCTCAGCCAGATGCACCACCTCCACACCTCTGTTTCCCCCTCCACTAGCATCTACAGCCCCACCAGTTATATCAGTGGCACCAACACCACCCCCACCACCTACTACTGATCCTCTTCTCTTGGCTCATCTCACTCATATTTAGCAGCAACAGGCTACTCTCCACTAAGGCTTACTTTACCTATACCGTGTCAGCTACTACAGTCATCTAGTTGGCCCATTCATGGCCTCGTGTGAGTTTAAGGATCGTGTTGCTCTGCCTGGGGATAGGCCTATTCTACCGGAGGAGGCAGGCCCATCAGAGCCAGCGACTAAGCCAACAGCAGCTGCACCTGTACCCACAGTAACTGAGCCAGTTACAGAGACATATGATATTATAGCATTAGAGCCTGAGTCAGCTACTGAGTCAGTACCAGTTGAGACAGCTCCTCAGGATACTTTTAAGTAGTAGGAGGGTGATATAGAGTTCGAGGCATAGTTGGATTGAATTGTTAGCAGCATTGTGGTTGATGATTGATGATACTCCATATGGGTGCCTTTGTTTTGATTTGTTTATTTACTTTCAGTCCCTTACTTTCAGTTTTTACTTTAAGTATTTTATCTCGCTTTGCATTTACACTTACTTATAGTAGTTTATAGTTTTGGTATACATTTTGTTTTGGATTATTTGGTTACCCGCTAGTGTTATATATATATATATATATAGGTGTGGTATTTCTTTTGATATTATGTGAATATATCTTTTTGCATTCAGTTAGTAGTTAAAAAGCACTAAGTGGATTAAAGATGGTGAATAATCATAGGATGCATAAGTTAAAAAGCAACTTTATTTTGAAATGTCAGTATCATGGTTGATCTTAATTGAAATCTAGTGAATCTCAAGTTGTGAGGTAACTGAATAATGTTTGAACCTTTTGTTGTTTAAATAAAGGAATTAGACCTTTTAACCAAGAGAGTGAGTGAATCTAAAACACCGAGAGATCGTTGATTATTATGTTGTTGTATTGCATGATTTTCTATTAGAAAACATCACTAAAACAAGCAAGGAAATGATAGAGACAATTTTGTGCAAAAATAGGTTAAGCCAGAGCCATAAAGCCAACCTGTACATAAATTGAACTCCATTTTGTTCCAACCCTTATGAGCTAAAAAATTTTGTTCCAAAACCCTTATCTATAGCATGATTAAAAATTTAAATCCCTACCTGTATAGCATACTAAAAAAATAAGGAACGTGATATGTTGTATATAAAGAGGGTTATGTTATGTTTGATGGATTCAAATGGCAAGAAATAATTGGTTGTTGAGCAAGATGAAAATGAAAAGGAAAAGAAAAATCCTCAATTGAAATCAATGTAATATAAGAATGACATAAGAAGAGGAATTCGAGAATGAAATGAAAAACAATGCATGAGCTGGAGGAAACAAAAATTGTCATGACTAGGCAAGCTAGGTATGTACAAATATCATGATTTTTGCTCTTCTTAGCATGCTTTTTGAATTCATAGAAAAACCATGGATTTTATTGTTGAGCCCAACCACATTACAACTTTTTTGAAGACCTCAAGATCCTTGTTGTTTAGGTGTTTGTTCTTTTGAAATAAAATAAAGTGCAATACCGACTAACATGTGATCAGTGATGGCAAGAGGGAAACACTCACCTGTGAGATATTGAGTGGATTCTTTTTCACAGCCACTAGTTACTTTCAATTGTTTAGTGCTTTGCAAACTTGAGTATTTGCTTAGATGGATTTTAATTGAAGCCAAGATCTGTCATTTGTACATATATAAGTTTTAATGTTCCTTTTTTTATGTATAGTTGTGATTAAAACAAATCTTCCTTTCCACTTTGATGTTTTGTTACTTTTGCTTGAGGACAAGCAAAGTTCTAGGTCGGGGAGAGTTGATAAATGCTTAAATATATATATATATATATATATATATATATATATTTTGGTGTTATTTGGGCATAATTTTGATAGGTGTTGCATTATCTGGAATATTTTGTGTATTGTAATAGATAGAAATTGAAAACCAGATATTTTCGATATGTTTAATGCAATTAAGTTCTTATCCTCATTTTTTGTTTAAATGATAGGTTAAAAGGATGAAAAGGGAAAAAGAAGAAAGAAATTCTAAGTCATTTCCCAACTCAAGCCATAAAAATCCAAGTTTTGGTTGTCTCGCTCAAGCGAGGCTTAGGTCCGCTTGAGCGAGCTACGAGCCTTCAGGAAGAAACTATCAGAGGTAAGATTTCACTTGAGTGAATCTCAATTCACTTGAGCGAATAACTTACAATGAGCATTAGTGAAGAACTCGCTTGAGCGAGTCTCAAACTGCTCAAGCGAGAATTATCCAGAGAGCAAATTAGAAGGCTTCGCTTGAGCGAAGGTGAAGTGGCCTGAGCGAAATGGATCTAGAAATAGAGATTGAAGAATTTTCTTGAGCTAGACTCAAGCCTCTTAAGTGAAAACTGTCCAGAAACAAATCCAATGATTATTCGCTCGAGCAAACCAAGCTGGGCTCAAGCGAATGCAACAAAGGCATTAGGGGATCTTACTCGCTTGAGCGACTCACTCGCCCAAGCGAGCCTGCGAGGGAAAATCAAGATGCAAAAGACTCCTTCAAGCTGAAGAAACTTATCTCGCTTAAGCAAGATAACTCTAGCTTAAGCGAGATACTTAATATAAAAGGAAAAACTTCAGAAATCAAAGACGGCTTGGAAAAATTACATTTTTAGGAACGTGGAGCTTGGATCAAAGACATCTTTTTCCTCTTCTTCATCTTTTTCTCTATTTATCTTTGATTGTAATGGCTACGATGTGTAGCTAAATCTTTTATTGGGATTAGATGTAGTCAAATCAAACCCTGACATACGCTTGTTCTATATCTATATAGTCAGTATTCTTGTTCTTTTATTTTTGGCTTTCTATTTTACGCCTAATGCTTGATTCTATTAGGAAATAGTTTCTTAATCTTGATTTCCGTTTGATCATTGGAAAATAGCTTGCAAAAATGGATCTAAATGGAATGCTCGTTACGGAGGATATTAGGAATAATATTCAACATAACGAACGTCAAAACAATCCTTATAATGCTGGAATATTCTTAATGTGATTGAGGAATCAAC
Organism: Clitoria ternatea; assembly: GCA_037962975.1. Classification (NCBI taxonomy): domain Eukaryota; kingdom Viridiplantae; phylum Streptophyta; class Magnoliopsida; order Fabales; family Fabaceae; genus Clitoria; species Clitoria ternatea. The sequence continues at coordinate 171,383,867 of CM075671.1, forward strand.
ATATTTAAGAATGTTCTTATGGATTTCGTAGTCGAGGAATCGATACGAATGATTTAAGATTATGACGTAAAAAGCAATAGTTCAGAAACCGTTTATATAAATGTATGCAACGTATTGAAGGGCGAGATTGATGAAATCCAATCCTAGCTTTTATCATTTGATAGTTAGTATTTCTTACTGTTTGTTTTAGCTTATGCTTGTTATATTCAGTTCTCTTTTAGATTCTAGTATGTTTATGAAAATATCAATTTACTTCTGCTAAGGTAACAAAGAATCATTATTTAAAATATCGTATCCCAGTGGAACGACACTCTGTTTTTACATATACTACAACTCGACAGTGGAACTTGCCACGGAAAAGTTTTACCACCTTAAAACTTGTAACATTATCTCAAAAAAAATTAGTAGTTTTTGAAACAACTGATGTATCATAGAATTTAGAAAGACTATTCCTTTAGGGTTGTTCACCAAGAAATTAACTATCGTCCTTCTCCACCTATCCATCCACCCATTGGTCATTATGGAACACCCAAATTCCTTTTAGGCAACCTTGTGTTCTTTAATAATTTTCATTGTGTTCTTCACTCCTTGCTTCAGATACTTTACTCTAATCTCATGATATGATGGTCAATCAAATCCCTTGCCACGTTATCAAATTAATTCATATATCTCAACAAATTCATCACTTTTTTCCACATTGAAAAGAATGGCATTGTTGTAAAAGAATCTAGCTATTGCCTAGCAGGCATCCTCTCTTAAAGACTTCTTAAACATTTTATTGATTATGGCTTAGGTATTGCCTGGTTTTTTCTCAAAAAGGTTCCTAATATTATAATTTTTCCCATCAACTTCATTGGTTTTTGCCTTTAAACCATCCCTAATAGGACCAACACTTTCCCCTTCTTCCAAATCAGCTCTTGATTTTCTCAAGTTTTTGGCGTGCAAACCAACAACAACCTACAGCATCTCAAGTCTGACTTTAGAAAAAATAGCTTTGCAAGGCTAAACATTTTGCCTTGTTTGACCTAGATGATGCTTTAGCCTATAAACACCCTCTATGAATACCTTTTCACAGAATTTACATTGCAATTTTGTGGTTCCTTCAACTAGGACTGCATACTTCCAAGCCACATCATCCTTAGTATCACGAGAGTTGGAACATAAAATAGGCATATTTGTAAAGGTAGCAGCACCGTCAAAACTACCTTCGTCACGACCTGTTGACGCAGTTCCAAAAGTTCCTACTGGGGTAGCCCTCATTGCAACGAAGAAACACAAAAGCAGGATGGGACATAGAGATGCTGGATAGGTGAGGAAGAAGCAAAACAAGACGAAGAGAAATAGAGGACGAACAAAAGCAGGAGCTGCAGAAGAAGAGAGGATGGGAGAGGAAGGAGAAGCTATGAAAGTGGGAAGGAATTAGAGGTCTTAATTTAGAAACCGGGTATTTTTAAGTTTTCAGGTCACCCAACTCAAAATTGGTTTTTAAAGTTTCTGGCCTATTAAGCAAAATCGTGAAATCGCACGATTTCATCAATTTCACTCATGATTTCACTATGATTTTGCCCAAAAATGATTTTCTGCACGATTTAAATTAGAGGAGGTGGCTAACGATTTTAAGATTTTACTCTTGATTTTGTCATTCTTGATATCTACACAACCTCTTCCTTTGTGTATGTCAAATTATCAACACATCATGCAAGATTGAATAACAAAGATGTCATTGGACCAAATTTTCAAAATCCAAATAATGGCATATCATATCCTGTAATCCTTAGTTCCTTACCACTCAAGACATGAAGTCTACATCCACCAATGGTTTCATGTTTGCGCTTGTGCGTTTGTTTAAGTTTAAACAACCTTGGTTTCATGTTTGAACAAACAGCCCCAATGGCCTAACATCTCTTTTTTGTTTTTACATGGGATGTGCAAGAAGTAAGGACAAAACCTCCAACATCATCATCATAAAAAACTAATGAACAAACATCATCATCATAAAAAACTAATGAACAAAACTTGGATCAAGTTTTATAGAATTAAACTCATTAAGATGAGATTGAATAAGAATACATTTAGCCATATGGATCATATATAATTGTTCATTGAGACAAAGCTTATTTGCCAAGCTTTTGGTCATGCATGGATTTGCAACGATGGTTTTGTTGGGTACTTTACAAAGAACCTCCTTAAACAAGCATAACTGGATTGCTGAAAGCGTCTTCTCATCTAACTCATCACATTGCTCATTAGTTATAGTATTTGGTTTTTTATCTTTCCATCTAAAGTTTTCTAAACACTTATCTAGACTTGCCTAGAAAAGTCCAACCTATTTAAGTCCAACACTCGATACGCTAGTATCCATTCACACCGGTGTGTCCGAACCTGCATTAGTAATCCTTTCATTATCCCATTTGTAACCCCATAAGCATGTTGTTTGTACCGGCATACGTGTACATGTACATACTATGACATCTTTCATCAACACCCCAAACACAATATCTACGTGATCCAACAAGATCCCTAAAACTTAGAAAACGTGATATAAAAAATTGTCTTATGCTATTTAGATTTTCAAGTATTTAAACAATCATTCTATACACACTTCGTACAAACAGTTCTACGAGTGGCGACTCACCCCCTCCCTGCTTCCAAAATAAGGTCCGGCATTTGTTATCCGATAGTAAATCAAGGGGTTTGACCCATTTGGGTGTCTTTTAAAAAAAAATTTTACTTTTAGGCCTGTTTTAAAACTATTTAGTGGTCTACTGGAAAGACGAAATTGCAGGGACCAGGCCACATGTCAGCACCTCCTAAATTCGCCTGTTGGAGGGACGAATTTGACTGGTCAAATTCGCCTGGTTGGGGGACGAATTCGACACGTGTCAGGCAGGGGAAAATGATTAACAAAATCACCCACACCAGGAGTCGAACCTGACACCTTTGAGTCATGGTCTGATACCACAACCACTAAGACAACTGACTCTTTGAGGCAAATAAGGAATACTATTAAATATACTACTTTCTATTCTTACTCATATATAACATATTAAATATATATTTTATAACATATTCAATATATATTAATGTATATTCTATTAAATATTAAAATATAATAAATATATATTTAATTTATAAATGATATATTATAATATAAAATATATTTATATTTAATATTTAATATCTATTATTAAATAGGTATATTAATATATTTTATATATTCTATTAATGTTAATATTATAATATAAATATTAAATATAAATATATATTTTATATTATAATATATCATTTATAAATTAAATATATATTTATTAATATATTAATATATATATATATATAAATATATATAATATATTATAATAGAATATATAAAATATATTAATATACCTATTTAATAATAGATATTAAATATTAAATATAAATATATTTTATATTATAATATATCATTTATAAATTAAATATATATTTATTATATTTTAATATTTAATAGAATATACATTAATATATATTGAATATGTTATAAAATATATATTTAATATGTTATATATGAGTAAGAATAGAAAGTAGTATATTTAATAGTATTCCTTATTTGTCTCAAAGAGACAGTTGTCTTAGTGGTTGTGGTATCAGACCATGACTCAAAGGTGACAGGTTCGACTCCTGGTGTGGGTGATTTTGTTAATCATTTTCCCCTGCCTGACACGTGTCGAATTCGTCCCTCCAACAGGCGAATTTAGGAGGTGCTGACACGTGGCCTGGTCCCTGCAATTTCGTCTTTCCAGTAGACGAATTTCCAAATTCGTCCCTCCACCAGACGAATTCAAATATTGATGTGACACAAACACACCCAGACCACTAAATAGTTTTAAAACAGGCCTAAAAGTAAAAATTTTTTTTAAAAGACACCCAAATGGGTCAAAAACCCGTAAATCAAGCTAATAATTGGCAAGTTTTTGAGTTGCCGTTATTTTGTGAATATTTCTTGATTTTCATTTATAGAAGCTTTTATCCACTCTATTGTTTTAATTATAAATAATATTTTCATATGTTTTCCTTCATTGGAGACCCTTTTGGCAATAAATGAATTTGACCTTTTCATTCTTCCAAGGTATCTTTCTTCCTACTGCATTTCCTGAAGCCCTACTCCCTTACAGACAAGGATGGCAAAGAGAAGTTCCTACAATGAAGAATAAAATCAAGGATTTTGTTTATCTCAATCTTGAAGGCAGAGTTTAAATTTAAACCACTAAAAGTGGTAATCGTATATTAAAATATATGTAAGAATTTCAACACAAAAATAAAAATACAATAAATATACCTATAACCAATAAAAGATTACCACTTTTGATGACCTAGACTCAATCATAAAGGTTGGAGTTACAAAATCCAAAAATTAATTATCCATAAAGCTAACTCAACAAGTCGACATATTGATCTTGCAAACACCACCAAAACATGATCAACGTCAGTTATAATCTGTAACACAATAGCAAAGTTCTCATTTATCTGTAATTGTTGCTTGTGGAATTTTATTATAGAAACCTGTTCTCTTGCATTCCAAGAAAAAACTTGGATGCTCATTTGGACAAGCTGTAAATATGTACGTCTTGAAAGCTTGAACATAAAATTGGTGCAAAGCAACTACAATCAATTACATTAACATTATATGGTACTATGGATAATTTATTGTTCAAATGGACAAATTCATGTTATTCTCAGTTTGAGTTGGATTCCCAGATCCATATATTTTACTTCCTTTCACACATAGAATAGAGGAGTAAATCAACAAGCAATGAGACCAGGGAGAATAAAATGTGCTAGCTTAAGGTTCCAGCAAAAGAGCATCAATATTTCGTTTTCCTCCAGGGCCTTTAGAATACCATGATGATATATAATCTCCGTAAACAACTTCCCGGAATTTAGCTGGTGATGATTCATTTATCAGTTCAGAAGCAGGGGAGATCCTGACTGTCTTGGCAGGGTCATGAAACGTTGCCACAGATAGCCTTGCTCTATCAGGATTAGTAGCTGCTCTATGCACACAGCTCCTGTACTTTCCATTTGTTATAATCTGTTTCCAAGGAATTTTGTTAGAAGAAAAGTTTCATGTGTTATCTTGTTGAATTAATTCCAACTTTCTATTCATTTAACCAACTTTTACTTCATCAGTGAATGATCTATCAGGAAAACAGAATTCACAACTCATCAGAATTCATGTTTAAGTAACCAGCTGCCACATTTACGAGTAAAATGACAATAGCCAATGTTTATGTTATAATTCAGGAAGTTTTCTCCATGACAGAGCGGTATGGTCATGGTGCCAATTTTACTAGTTCCAATTAATCATTATGTAAAGAATCATGCAATTGTATCTCTTTACCATACATATTTTTGCTCCTTCCCCCATTGAAATAAAACAGCTTCCAATATTACAGTGTATGACAAATTATAGTTTACCAATTGAATCTAATGTCCAAATCAATGTTCAATCCTCCATTGAAACCAATATTTGCCCCCCTCATAAACCAATACTTTACACCCCCTTTGAATGCTCTCAAAGACTAAAAACAAAGCATAAAACCAATACTTTTCTAATGCACTTGAAGACTCAAAAACAAAGTAACCGTTATCAATTCAGTTAAAACTAGTCAGAAATAGGATATACTAGTCACTCTCCTTCCAATTCACATGGTGTTTTATTTGTAAAGCAATAGTGAGAACTAATGCTGCACTATATAACCTCACTCATGTCAGTCAAACATTAACTTATTTGCTGTATAATTTAATATTTTTGAAGAAACTCCTTTCCCAAAAAGCTTCAAAACATGCTCTGCTGAAAAAGAAAAGCTGCTATTTTTTTTTCTCTCTCTCTCAAGTGCACTTGGATAAATGGCAATACAACAATGATTCTCTAAAAGACCAAACCTTTATATTAGTCCTCAAAATTGTATGAATTATGCCCTATGAGATTTTTTAATTTAGTGTAAAGGACTAAACTTTTGTATTCTCGTCAAGCTTGTATGAATCGTTTAGTCCAGGGGATTTTCAATTTAGTTCTGAATTTGAAAATCACTTTTAAATTTGTCTCTTCAAGTATAACCCGATAGTCAAACCAAAACATAAAGTGCACAACTCGTTATATACACGAAACCAAAACACAAAATACTGTAATAAAATGTTGAATTGATTTTGCTCACCTCAGTTTGATCAGCCAAGAGGACAAGAATAGCATCTGACAAGGGCTGAACAGTGACCCACTTGTCACCACTATTGAGAACCTGAAGACCACCAACATCATCTTGAATCAAAAGGGTAATAGCACCAATATCAGAATGTGATTGCAACCCAAGTGTAAGCTCCGGTTGAGGGCAAGGAGGATAATAACTAACAGTAATGTTCTGGTAAATTTCCCCAACAGCATCTTCAATATACGACCTTCGCAACCCAAGACTCTCCGATATCAAACCTAGCAACTTTTGCGCCAAAACCTTCATCTCATCACTGTAATTAACCATCACTTCCCTGTAATCGGAGGGAAACTCCGGCCACTTATTAGGGTTCCGGCGGGAAAGGGGGAAAGTTTTGTGGTCGAAGAAATCCCTCCAATCGAGAACCTCCGAAGCGGCGTCGTTCTCTTCCTGCTCGGAACCCACCAACATCTTGGTGCCGTAACCCTCCGACGCGGCGGCGCCGTCGACGCAGGCGTACCGGAGTTTCTCAGGCATGGGACAGTCGTTGAAGAAGGTGAGACCCACTTGGCGCACGGCGTCGAGGAGCGTCGAGGAAACGCCGTGGTTGGTGACGTGGAAGGCGCCCCATTCGCGGCAGGCGGCGGCGATTGATTCTCGGGTCGGGTTGCGGCGTTTCGGGTCGAAGTTGAATAGGTTGATGAGGGGAACGGTGGATTCGGAATCGGGTAGGTTGTTGGGAACGGGTCGATGTTGAATGGGTTGGATGTATTGGGGTGGGACCCGGGTTTGACCTGATTGGGATAGGGGTTGGACCCGAATGGGTTCGCCGGTGAGTTGCATTGGATATGAACGAACTTAACAAATGACAATGAAAAGGAAACGGATAGTATGCGTTAGGTATTCATGGTTCGTTTTGTTCGAGTCCTTTTACCATGGTCAAATTGACCGTGAGGAAACGGTTTTACTTAGCGTTAGTGTGGTCTGGGAACATATCGACAGATTAGTGTAAAAAGTTACTATTAAAAAAGCTGACCTAAAAAATTTCTGATTAAGAGTTTCTTCTTTTTTTTTCTTAAGAAACTGACACCATATTTGTCTTTGTTACGGATAGTAATTTGTAAATGGAGTTACCAAAAGGAAATAATGGTTCTCTATATACATTTCTGAAGTTATCTCCGTTGGTGGTCTTCTTTGTTTGGCTCGGTCTTTAGTTCTCTATCAGTATTAAGTGTTCTTTATTGGTGGGGTTCTTAAGAGTCGATAATGGTGGTGGATGGTGATAGTGACCGTAAGGTGGTTGGACGGTGAATGATGAGTGGATGGTGATGATGTGGAAGATGGAACATGGGTGTGGATGAGAGTTTGTGGTGTACGATAGATTTTTTTAAGTTGAAGGGTTTTGATTGGTATGGACATCAATGAGAATCATGATTGTGGAGTATGTTAAAAAAATCTGAATGTATTTAAAACACATGTATTTGTTGTGTTACATTTTTTGTATGATGTTGTGGTGATTTTTTTGTTGTTGTAATTTTGTATATGAACTTAGAATATATTATGAAGATTGTTTGAGTGTTGTAATTTTAACTAAAAAACAATGATAGATTCATACAAGGCAAACACGCTAACATACAAATTGGGTTTAGGATTTAGGGTTTTGATAGATTGATTAATATGCATTGATATTGGCACGGAATAACATTTTTAAATTTGTACGCAACCCTGTTAAGAATGCATTACATTGGTTTAACATTTTAAAACTTTTATGCGACCTTGTTAAGAATGCACCATGTTGGTTTTTAGTAAAATATGTATATAAAATATTAAGAATAAAAAATTAGATGGAAATTATGAGTATATACAAATAGCGGATATTCATGTTTAATTACAATAAAAAATATAGAAGAAAATAAAATGAGTTTGGGAATGCGACACATAACTTGATTCATGTTTAACGTTTAGCGAAAAATAATATAAATAATTAGGGTTTTCAATAAAAGGATGTTCTTTTGGTTTAGGGTTTATGTATATATATATATATATATATATATATATATATAAAATAAAGTTAGAACCATCTGAGTCGTAACTTGATAGATGTTTAGGGTATAAGGAAAAATATACATAAGGATGGGATAATATTAAAGGGTGTTTATGGTTAATAAGAATAAAAAATATCAAAATTAATGAACATAATTACAAATTTGACATTTTTTTTGTGCTTCAAGTATACTATGAATGTCAACCAACCCGTTGATAAAGGAGAAGGCCCTGCTTACTTGGGTAAAGCCAATTGAGATAGGTATGCAGTAAGAGTCTTCATTGAGGGTGTAGTGGAACAAATTAAAAATGGAGAACGCAGGGGAACCTCCCTTACAAAGAGGGGATGGGAAGGCTTGGAATAATACTGATGGTTCAGAGTCAGACTTAGAAGGGGGAGGTTGAATAAGTCTTAGACTTTTATGAACACTTTATGCAGAATATAAAACTTTAAGGTTCAAGCAATCAGGCTTTTGTTAGCAAACTTGATAAGGGCAAAGGAAGGAAGGAAGAACATAAGGAATTTATATTGGTTCACTTTCAAAGCAGAAACTACATCAAGTCCCTTCAAACTAGAAGGATTTCCACTATTGTAAAACTCCTTTTTACAATCTCAGCACCAGACCGTGCCACCAGTATTCTTGACTCCAACCACTTTTGGCTTAAATATCCTATTATATCAACAAGCCACTCCTAGCTCAAACCCAAGTATTCTTTCAAAAGCCTCTTCAGGCTAAACTATTTCCCAAAGAAACTAAAGGCTAGCAACATACCAGACTTTTACACAAATACAGGTTTGAAAGATAAAATGTGTTTGGTGTTTCTAAGAACTTAGGTATGAACAAATACAAGTGATAAACAAATACACTAATTAAGAAAGCAAAGAAACCAAGGTTTGCTAGATGCAGAACAACAAAGAAGGTCTTTACTTAAGAACTAAAAGAGAATAAAGCTTTGTAAACTGATTGTAAGACATTTTTCGAAAGACTCAGTGGTTCTCTATCTTCTTCAGTTTGAATTTCTTCATATTTATAGACTACACTAAGTGACCATTTGATAATCGGATAAGGAGTTATAGCCGTTAGAAATATTTTAAAGGAGTTTTTGCTATTGTAAGCATCAAACTTTGAGAAAGAGATGAGAGGGCCAAAAGGTTTGGTGTAAGTGGATCAACACAGCTTGCACTAAAATATAGTTCTTTGATATTTTCAGTGCAAAAGTTATCTTGTTAGCTTTCTTCTTTTAATTAGAGCATGTACAATGTATGTAGTTAGCCTTCTAGAAGTACTCTGACATAGAGCTGATTATTATCAGCTTTTCTAAGTTGTGTAGAGTAGCTACATTGGTTTCCTTACAAAATAGCTTCGGTTGTATCACTACTTTGTCTCCTTTTATTTTTTGATGATAAGTGTAGTTTTTCTTGATAGCCATAAATCTCAGAGCATCATCAAACATGATCTTGAACGTTGGATATTGCAGGCTTAAGTGAAGTTCTTGTAGTTTTAAAAGTCCGAGGTCTGATTGGTAGGTACAAAGGTCTGATTATGCCAAAATCAGATTCTATTTGAGCAAAGCTTAGAATCAGACTTTTCTTCAAATCTCTTGTATGTCATAAGTCAAACTTGGTTTGATGGACTCCCCCTTTCATTTGTAACCTGTGTGCTTAATATTTAAATCCTGAAACACTTAATTTAACAAGTTAGATAACACATGGGAAAACTTTATTTTACTTTGAATGCCTTGATGTGTTATTAACAAATCTTGAGGTCTGGTTGATTAACAGTTTTCTTTCAATAACCAGACTTAGTTCCAATAAATACTTCAATAGAAAAACTAATAGGATGTACACAAAAGACTAGTTCAAGAACAAGTAGGACAATCTGTGAAAAGAATGGGTGCCTTGGTACAATCTATTTCGAAGTACAATAGGGTTAGGATAGGATAATAAACTGCACAGGTTCATTGTAGATGACGACTGGTGGGATGCGAAGGAACGAGTATGAAAAAGGAATTAAATCTGTTGCAAATTTTAATTTTTATTTGTATATACTGAGTGGACCATCATATGTGAATTATTCATTTTTTACTGACATACAAGAAAACCCACTTTTGTAAAGTATCACCATGAGGGCCTCCCTCATGCTCTTGATCTGACACATATGTTTAAGGACAACATAGCAACCGGGGAATATGCTTGGGCTCCATCCTCGGGGGTGCTACCTAATATGCGTGTGGGGAATAAATACATTCCAGAATTTGAAGAGGATGTGTTGGATAGGAGTAGGGGTTCATATGATAGCGAAGACCCAACCACTAGTGCTGAGCCAATAGATGCTTCGTAAATAGGTAACATTGACTTGAACCAGGGCTCTTAACCTTCTCAAACAACCAGGAATGGTAAGAAGAGGCGGATGATGGTCATTGGGAGAGGCAAAAGCAAAAAACTAGAAGGTACAATCTGTCAATGATTAGTGAATCAATAAATAGATGGCTACAATTGTTTCTTCATACACATTGGTAGTTATCAGTAAGAGAAATGATGAAACCTCATCCATTGACCTTGCCCTTGACATGCTTCACAAGCTACCAAAATGTGCTAACGATAAAACCCTTTTTGTAAAGTATGTGCAAGCACTTTGGGATAAGGAAACTCATCAATGGTTCATTAGAATGAAGGATGAAGATGAGCAGTTAGTGTTTCTGTTGGATTACACTAAGGGTTTAGATTAGGGAATTTGACAAACTGTTATATTGACTATTTTTAAATTTCTGTTGTCTTTTAATTCAACAGATTACTATATTGACTATTTGATATTTTTTATTAGAACTTTAGCCTTGACTCTTAGTATAATCTATTTTCATGTTATGCGTTGTATTGATTGCATGAATTTTAGTCCATATATACACTATATGACACCCACTAATGTGTGCCTTCACATGCAGGGATGGAACCAAACGCGGGTGGAAGGTTTATGACCGGGGGTGACGATTCATCCTCAAGTGATGATTATGTGGGTGAACTTTATGTGAGTACGTTAGGTTCTTCGTCCTCTACAATCGAGGAATGGGCAATGAAGTACTTATGCAAAGAACCCTGCAGGACAAGCGAGACCAGCGACCATGAGTCAGTGCAAGAGATACTTCATGGAAATGATACTAGATGTCATGAAATGTTTAGGATAAACAAACAAGTATTTGAAAGTTTATGCACTAAATTGGTAAACCATGGATTAAGAAGGTCGAAACACAAGAAATTGCATGAAATGGTTGCCATGTTCTTATATGTGATTAGGCACGGTGTGAGAAATAGAGTAATCCAAGAAAGATTCCAACATTTCGATGAAATCATTAGCAAACATTTTCATTGTGTACTACAAGCATGTCTCAAGTTGTCAGTGGACATTATAAAGCTTACTGATCCAACATTTATGCAGATGCCACATAAATTATGTGATAATAGAAGATATTGGCTATATTTTAAGGATTGCATTGGGGAAATTGATGGGACTCATATCCTATGTGTGGTTCCAACAAATGATTCTACAAGGTTCATTGGTAAGAAATGTTACACCACACAAAATGTCATGGTTGTTTATGATTGGATTATATGTTTCACATTTGTATTGTTGGGCTGGGAGGGATCTGCCCATAATACACGTGTATTCAAGGACGCACTTACAAATGTGGCATATAATTTTCCACCTCCACGCAGAGGTTCGATTTCACACTCCTTACACCCTGTATATTTCTATATGCATTAGGTTACCAACCTAATATGCTAACTTGCACACTAATAATTTTTATTTGCTAAGTAAAAAATACTTAGTAGACAATGGGTATCTAACACCAATGAAATACTTGGGTCCATATAAAAGTGAAAGATATCATCTCCCTAATTTTAAGTGTAATCATAATTTTGGAAATCATAATGAGGTTTTCAATTACTTTCGTTCAAGCTTAAGGTGCACGATAGAAAGAACATTCGATGTGTGGGAGAATAGGTTTGTCATACTACGTCATATGCCAAAGTTTCAAGTATCAGACTTGTTAGAATCAAGTATGAACTCAAGACTAAGAAGTCTGAACCCCATGTGATTTGTTAATAATATACATCAAGACTCTTAGCTAAAATGAAGTCTGTACGTTTGGTGTATCTAACTATTCTGTTCAAGCGTGATAGAAAGTCTTTAGAAATCCAGTTGAAAAGAATAGGGGGAGTCTGTAAAACTCAAATTCACTTTTATCTAGAAGAGTTTGCACTCTCTAAAGACTTCAAATAAATATATCTCTTCTGAAGCTAGACCTTAAGATGATGTCTTCTATCTCTTGATACAGCATGTGAAAAGGATCTTTCCATTCTAAAATAAGGAGCTACATGGACTTTCACATGTCAAATCTGTGTCTATCATTAAAAAGGAAATATACAGAAAAGTTGAAGACTTGCTCATATAAATCAAGAAAGCCGCCTTGTATATTCCAAGATGTCAGCAAAAGCTGAACCTATTCAAGACAAACAGCCTAAGGTCAACTGTTATAAAGTTATACGTGATTAGTTAAAGTAGGTAAGCTAAAGGGATTTTTTTAAGAGGACTATTGAGGAAATCCATTTAAGGAATCATCTCTGAAGCATGTCTTTGCACTCGCTAACTATACGATCCTCGAGAAGATCAACAAACTCTAAGCTTAACCAACGACTATCTTAAGGAGGACTATAAATACAAGAAGCTTTCAAATTCAAGATAGACTTTTTGGTCTTATCATTCAACACTCTCTGATCTCTCTCAAAAACCAAAAGTCTGAAAGACTTTTTCTAAAAGGTTTCTAAGTTCTTGTATTTTACTACTTAGGTCTTCTTTGTTGTTCTACTTTTAGCATACCTTGACTTATAGTAGTCTGTAGCTCAGTGCATCTGTCTTAACATTTCATATTCTTGTACACTGAATTATTTGTTATAATCAAAACTCTTTACCTCTACTCTTTGTAAAATTTGGTGTATTTCCAGAATTTGTTAGTGTAGGAAACACTTATGGTCTGAAGAGGTTTTTGAAAGAATACTTGAGAATCTGTAGCCAGGAGTGGCTCCTTGAAACAATACTTGGGTTATAAGCCAGAAGTGGCTGGAGTCAAGAATACTTAAGGCATTGGACTGGTGCTATTGTTGTAAAGGTGTTGTTTACAATAGTGAAAATCCTTCTAGTCTGAAGGGACTAGACATAGCTTCTGCATTGAAAGTGAACTAGTATAAATCCGCTACGTGATTCTCTACCCCTTCTCTGGTCTGTTAACTTACTTAAGTTGTTTAGTAGTCGGTACGTATGTTTTTCAAAAAAGAGTTTAAGACTTATTCAACCCTCATTCTAAGCCTAACTTTGTACCATCAATTGGTATCAGAGCTTATCCTTTCAAGTTAATTACTCCTTCGAGTAAAAAGGATCAAAATCCATGGCCTTTTCTCAAGATCAACTTACTATAGAAGGGTTCTTCTGTGAATAGACCATCTGCCTTCCTTGGTGAAGATTATGCTTACGGGAAAGACAAGATGGAAATGTTTGTCAAGTCTACTCAGTGTGCTTTATGGGGAATAATCACAAGAGATGATGAACTAGCTCCTATAGATAGCGAAGGAAAGCTAATTCCTGAAGATAAGTGGTCCACCGCTGACTTCAAAAAAATAGAGTTAAATGCTAGAGCTAGATTCCTTCTAATCTCTAAGTAAATCTGAATACAATAAGGTTTACAACTATAAACCTACAAAGGAGATCTAGGATGCCCTTCAATGTAACTATGAAGGAACCTCGAACGTTAAACGTTCCAAGAAAATCCTTGTGACCAAGAAGTATGACAACTTCAGAATGGAAGAACATGAGTCTGCTTACCAAATGTTTGGAAGATTTCAGACTTTCCTCAATGAGCTCAAAGCCCTGGGATCTACGCCTTCCATTAAAGATATCAACGTGAAGCTTTTAGGATGTTTATCAGAAAAATTTGATGCCAAGTGTGCTGCTCTGGAGGAAGCTAAGGACCTTAGTACTCTGACTTTGGATGAACTTCTCAGAGTTCTATGAGTTCACAAGCTGAAGCTCAACTAAAAGGAAGTGTCAAAGCCTTCATCTTCCAAGAACATTGCCTTGAAGTCTGAAGAGACTTCCAGGAGGTGCAAGGACCCCAGAGTTGAAGAGTCAACTAGCTCAGACATTACATATGATAAAGGAGATAAGGACACTAATAAAGAGTTGGCCTTTGTCACTTAAAGATTCTACAGACTTCTGAAAAAGAAGAAAGGTGGAGCTGGAAGGTTCAACAGAAAAGAACCTAAAGGTAAAAGTCAATTTAAGTTCAAGGCTGATAAATCTATTTTAGAATGTTTTAACTATAGAAAACTAGGACACATAAAGGCAGAATGTCCTCTTCTAAACAAAGATCGTAAAGATAAAATAGAGAAAAAGAAATTCTTTAAAAAGCAAAAAGGATTCATCACTTGGGACGATGAAGATTCAACCAACACAAGTGAGTTTGAAGAAGAGACAAAGTTTACTCAAATTTGCCTTATGGCCAAAATAGATTTAGAATCTGAAGTAAGTTCAAATGAATCTGAATCAGATGAGGTAAATCAGTCTAAAGTAAAAGAAAATTATGAAGCTCTTTTTAAAGACTTTTCAATTCTTTTGAAAAACTATAAACTGTTGAAAAAGAAACAGTCTGAAACTATTTCCTTATATGAAGATACAATATCTAAACTGAAGAAAAAGGATTTAGATCAAGAATTTCTTAAGGAGCTTGATGAGAAAGAAAATATGCATCTTGAAGAGATACATAAGCTCAAAAAGGAAAATAATTTTTTGAAAACTAAACTAAACAATTCAGATACTCGTTGTATTTCTCAAGTTAAAGAAATCAAGTGTCTTCAATAAGAAGTAAGCATGCTTACTACAGACTTGGCCCAATTTGTAAATGGAACTAAAAATTTATACAAACTTATGGGTAAATCCAAAGGAAGTTCCAAAAGACCTGGTCTAGGGTATGTTAAAGAAACTAATTTCAAAGAAAAGAGTTCTCCCTCTTCATTTTCTTAATCTAAGCATAAGCATGTTGCATGTAACTATTGCAGGAAGCATGGTCATGTGATTCAAGATTGCTCATAGAGAAAAAGGAAACATAAAAAGAGTACTAACCCTATAGACCCGAAAAGTTCTGGGTACCAAAGATAATGATTATTCCTATTTCAGATGTGCTTAAGGACAAAAGCAAAGCAAACACTATTGGTATCTGGATAGTGGGTGCTCACATCACATGATAGGCAAAAGGTCTATGTTCCTAAACCTGGAACAATTTGAAGGTGGAAAAGTTACTTTCGGAGGAAACCAGTCTTGTCGAATAACTGGGATTGGTAAAGTTGGTAATATTCCTTCACTAGTAATTGAAAATGTTTATTTTGTTAAGGGTCTGAAGCATAACCTACTGAGCATAAGTCAATTTTGCGACAGTGGTTACAAAGTTTCTTTTAGAAAAGTGTACAATCATTAATAATGATGGAACCACTCTTTTCTTAACCAACGGACATAACAACCTCTACAAGGTTGATTTAGGTAAAATGGATAGTCAAAATGTAACTTGTCTTTTCTTCTCGTCTGAAGAGAAGTGGATCTGGCATAAGAAGCTTGGAAATGTTAGCATTAAACATATTTCAAAGATCAATAGAAAAGGGTTAGTCAAGGGACTTCCTAGAAATTATTCAATGGAACCTAACCCTGGAAAGCATGTCAAAAAGCAAAACAACACAAAACTTCTTTCAAAAACAAGGATGTTGTTTCCATTACTAGACCATTTGAACAATTACATTTAGATTTGTTTGGACCATTTCAAATTCAAAGTCTTGCTGGAAAAAGATATGGCTTTGTCATTGTTTATGATTTCACTAGAATGACATGGGTGTATTTCCTAGCCCAAAAAGATGAGTCTGCACAGGTATTCAAGATTTTCTATAAGAAAATCCAGTCTAAAAAAGGAGTCTATATTGGTACAATAAGAAGTGACCATGGAAGAGAATTTGAAAATTAAATTTTATAAAAGTTTTGTAACAAACTGGCATCTCTCACACATTTTTTTCTTAAAGAACACCTCAACAAAATGGTGTTATGGAAACGAAAAATAGAAGTCTGTTAGAGATGACTAGAACCATGCTATGTGAAAATGATCTACCAAAATATTTTTGGGCTGAAGCCGTAAGCACTTCTTGTTATATTCAAAACAGAGTCTTTATCAGACCAATACTGAATCAAACTCCCTATGAATTGTGGAAAGGAAGGAAACCCAACATATCATATTTTCATCCATTTGGATGCACATGCTATATTGTAAACACAAGAGATCAACTTGGAAAGTTTGATTCAAAGTGTGATAAAGGTATTTTCATAAGTTATTCAAATACATCAAAATCTTACCGAGTCTTTAACACAAGAACTCAAACCATTGAGGAATTAATGCATATAAGATTTAATGACTTAACAAAGGTTGACAAGAAATTAGCAGATCTAGAATGTGATGATGTAGGAATTATGTAACCTGAAGGAGAATCTGAACCATCAGATTTTACAACTCACCAACAATAAGGATCAAATCAACAAACATTGTCTGAACCAGAAAAGCTAAGAGAATGGAAGTTCAAGACCTACCATCCTTCATATCTTATTATTGGAGATCAAGTTGAAGAAGTCTGAACCAGATCAAAAGTTCATAATCAATCATCAATGGCACTTATCTCAGAATTTGAACCTAAGACTATTGAAGAAGCCTTAGAGGATCCTGATTGGATCATAGCCATACAAGAAGAACTCAATCAGTTTGAAAGAAACAAGGTATGTACCTTAGTTCCAAGACCAAAGAACAAGAGTATCATTGGAACATGATAAGTCTTTAGAAACAAACTGGATAAAGAAGGCAGAGTTGTAAGGAACAAAGCAAGGCTCATAGCACAAGGTTACAACCAACAGAAAGGTATAGATTTCATGGAAACCTTTGCTCCTGTAGCCAGACTTAAGGCTATAAGGATTTTACTTGCATTTGTTGCTTATAAAAGAATTAAATTATTTCAAATGGATGTTAAGAGCACTTTTCTAAATGATTTCATTAAAGAAGAAGTTTTTGTAAAATAGCCTCCTGGATTTGAAGATAAATCTTTTGAAACACATGTCTTCAAACTAAGTAAAACACTGTATAGTCTGAAACAAGAACCAAGAGCTTAGTATGATCGACTCGGTTCCTTTCTGAAATCAAAAGGATTTACTAGAGGAAAGGTTGATACAACTTTGTTTAGAAAAGGCTCAGATAAACACTTTATTATAGTGCAAATTTATATGGATGACATTATCTTTGGTGCTACTGAAGAGAGTCTGTGCAAAGAATTTATGAAAACTTTTACAGGCTGCATTTGAGATGAGCATGATGGGTGAACTCAAATTCTTCCTTGATCTGTTGATTAAATAGACTACTGATGGAATTTTTATTCATCAACAAAAGTACACCAAGGAGCTACTCATGAAATTTAAAATGGCTGATGCCAAACCTATAAGTACACCAATACACCCAAATTGCATCATAAGTAAAGATGAATTTGGTACATTAGTGGATCAGACTCTGTATAAAGGAATGCTTGGATCACTATTGTACTTGACATCCAGCAGACCAGATATAATGTTTAGTGTATGTGTGTGTCTATGCCAGATATCAAGTAGACCCTAAGAAATCTCATATGTCTACAATGAAGAGGATTTTGAGATATCTTGCTGGTACCACTAACCTTGGGCAGTTCTATAAGAGAATAGACTCATTTTCCCTTCATGGATTCTGTGATGCAGACTTTGCAGGTGATAGATCAGATAAAAAAGTACAAGTGGTAGATGTCACTTTCTGGGAACCAGCTGATTTCCTGGAGTAGCAAGAAACAGAATTCAATAGCTCTCTTTATAGCTAAAGCAGAATACTTGCCTATAGCTAGTTGTTGCTCATAACTTCTGTGGGTGAAGTATCAACTGGAGAACTATTCAATTCAGGAAGAAGAGATTCCTATATCCCGTGACAACACAAGTTCTATCAATTTAACAAAGAATCCTATTCAACACTCAAAGGCAAAACACATTGAAGTCAAGTATCATTTCATTCATGACTATGTCTAGAAAGGCACTCTGGATCTGAAGTATGTGGATACAGACCATCAATAGGCTGATATTCTCACCAAACCTTTAGTATAAGTCAAGTTTGCTTTTATCAAATAATATTACGTGATTGAAGTGTCTGTACATTTGTGGTTTGTATGCTTCCTAACTTAGAATGTTTTTTCTCTTATTCACGTTTATGCTGAGAGACGCAGTTTCTTCCCTCATTTAATTTCTTTTATTTATTCATTTAAATTCTTTTTCATAACGCGTAGCATTCAATTATTGCTTAGAAGGAAACCGTTTCTGAAAACTATTTTCCCTCCATTAAGCCATGTTGCCTTTAAATAACCCCCTCTTAGTTGTCTTGTTACTCTCTACAAAACCTTTCACTTCCTTTGGAAGTTTCTCTCTCTCCATTTCCTTGAAGCTCTCTCTATTTTTTGCCCTAAAAACTCTTCTTCTTCCAAAAATTTCTCGTCTTTCTATAATGGCTGGAATCTCCCTATCTATGAAGGATGTGATTGAATCTTTGTACGTCGATGCTGCTCAACACAAAGTTGAAGGAAGAGATTTAATTGCTGAGATTGAAGGCATTAGCTGGACCAGCTTTTTCTTGGACCAAGAACGATTCTATCTGTCAGTGGCTCTCGAGTTATGGAAAGCAGTATCAGCAAATAAGATGAAGTACATTTTGGTTGGAACTTTACATGAGAAGCAGATTAAAATCTCTAAAGATTTGTTGGTAACCATATTGTAATGCAACGCTGGAGGAACTGTCTTCATTGGAGACTTTAAGTTCACTGAAGTCTCCAACTTCACCATCAACGAAGCATTATATGGAAAGGCCCGTCTAGATAAGGCAACCTTTGGAAGTCTGTTGCCCAAGGCCAAGATATTGCATGTGTTAATGAGATAAGAATTTTGCCCCAGGAAGTCTACAAAGGATACAGTCTCTAAGTTGGACAGATTTTGTATGTACCATATGCTGAACAAGCAAAGGGTTAACCTTGCCAACATCTTGCTGACCTACATGACTATTATTGTTGTGAAGAAGCAGAAGAAGGTTCCTTACCCAGCTGTGCTCAGAAAGATTTTCAAGCTAGAAAATGTAAGTCTGGAGTTTGTAATAGACTGGATGACAAGTGGTCTATTGATCACTAAGCTACCCATTTTCTCTCCTTTGATAGACAAGCCCACTGCCACAGCCACTGAAGTGCAGAAGACTCCCCTAAAGAGGAAAATAAAGTCTTAACTAGTTATGGATCAACCTAAGGCCATGAAGCCTAAGGTAATAAAAGTTTTTGTTCTATCAGACAAGAAGTCTGGATTCACCCCACCAAGAAGTCTGAAGCTACAGCTGTTGAGAAGCTTGTTGAACCCATCCATGTATCTTCTACATTGGATGATGAAGTGTCCATTGGGTAAGTTCTAAAGAAAGAAAAGTCTGCTCAAGCTACCTCTGCCACTCAGACTGCTGCTGTTGAAGAAACTTAGCCTGCCTCTTCAACCCCTTCATTAAAAAGCTCATATGATCCATACTCCACTTCCCTTAAGAACTATGTCAAGATTCCTTCAAAGAAGCGATATATTAACTTCATTTGCTACTATTATAGGAAATTCCTTGATGTGGATGTTTCCAAGTGGGCCAAGTATGATTGGGTAGATTTGTACAATCTGAACTATGACATATACAAATCTGATAAGGCTTAGTGGAAAGCTCTGAAGGTTGAAGACAAGAAGAAAACCAAGGCTGAGGAAGCTGCCTCCAAGAAAAAGTCTGTAGAACAGACTATGACTCAAAATCCTTTTGTTCAGAAGAAAAAGAAGAAGACATATGTGTCTTCTGTAAAGACTCTTGCTCAAGCATTGGTTCAGACACCCTCCTCCACCCCTACTACAGCTCAATCCACTGCTCCTCCACCTAAGGTACCTTCACCCAAACCTTCCACTCCCCTACCTCAGTCTATACCTACACCTTCGGTAACCAAACCTTCCACTCCTCACCCCTCTAAACCTAAAACAACTACACCCAAACCCAAACCAAAATCTAAAAAATATGTAACCTTATCTTGACCTACTTTAAAACCTACCATACCCATACCATCTGTACCTAGGCCTCTTTTCCCTGAAATCACCTTTTCTCCCTACACAGAATTCTACCAACCCCCTACTATACCCTTAGCCAAAAAGAAAACTTGCACCTTAATCCCCCAACTCCCTGGTCGTCCCTTCCCGTACCATGCCCCTGGTGAACTACCTATTTATAAGCAGACCTTTTTCCTTGGAAGTGGTGTCTACATCTTTCCTTGGAACAGATTCCACCCTCCTATCTCTCCTGAAGACCTCCTTTCCAATCCTCACCTCTACAGGGCTGGATTCTTTACCTTCACCCAAGCCATTCGTATGCAGCAGGAGACTCGACAGCTTCTCCAAGATCTTAAGCTTCCTAACAAACCTTGGATTCAAGCGTTTGCCAAGCCTCAGGCTCGTTTGCTGGTCTACCTTGATCGCCTCATGCCAAAGAACCAGAGGATTATCACCAATAAGTTAAAGGAAAAAGTCTTAATCTCTGCTCCATCTGCACCTGATTGGTATATACGGACTACAAAGAGACTTCCTATAGACGTTTTGGAGATTCTTCGTTTGGACCCATCTCCCAATGGCCACACTCGACGTCTGTTGCTGGAACATTATCTTTAGGGAAAAGACTAAGCCTGCAGTACCTCTGCTGGAGAAATTATGGTTAACATCCATAACTTTTGGGGTTGTGCTGGTAGAATTCCTCAGACTCATTCATCTTTCTGGGATCCAACCACAACCATTATCTCTCCATCCATCTATTTTCCATCCATTATTCTCACTGACCATCCTTATTTGTTTATCATCAAATTAGTCATTTACTTTTAGTGTCTACATCCACTTCCCAACTAATTTCAGCCTCTGCTTCATAGTGTCTTCCTACACCTTTCAAGGCTGCTAGGTCTTTGTGATGTCCCTTCTATTGTTGATTACAAAAGGGGGAGAAGTGTCTAAGTGTGAACTAAATCTAAGTAGTTAGGAATGTGCAGTCTGTATTTATTTTCTTTTTGAAATTATATGTAACACTTTTTTCTTACATGAATAATAATTTGCTCAATTTGTATATCCTTTTCTTCAAATAATGTTATAACTGAAGTCTGTTATAAGTGAATAACTTGATTATCTTAAAACCTCGATATATCAAAACTCATGATATTCAAAATCAAATAATTTCACTATTTCAATTCTCCCTTTAATAAAAATGTCAATTTATCTTAGAGACTTGATGTTTGTTATCAACAAATAGGGGGAGATTGTTAGAATCAAGTCTGAACTCAAGACTAAGAAGTCTGAACCCCATGTGATTTGTTAATAATATACATCAAGACTCTTAGCTAATATGAAGTCTGTACGTTTGGTGTATCTAACTATTTTGTTCAAGCGTGACAAGAAGTTTGTAGAAATCTAATTGCAAAGAACAAGAGGAGTCCGTAAAACTCAAATTTACTTTTATCTAGAAGGGTCTGCACTCTCTAAAGACTTCAAATAAATATAGCCCTCCTGAAGCTACAGACCTCAAGATGATGTCTTCTATCTCTTGATACAACATGTGAAAAGGATTTTTCCTTTCTAAAATAAGGAGCTACATGAACTTTCACATGTCAAATCTATGCCTATTGACGTGAATATTTTTACAGTCGTGATTCCGTCAAATTAGTACATTAAAATTAATTAATGTAGTACTAGGGTGTCAACCTAGGTCATTCTCTCAAGGATCAACACAAAAATTTAGGAAAATCAAGTCTTAAACTAATTTTAAGAAACTGAAATCTAACAAACAAAATTTATTCTTACAAACAACAGTTCAACAAACATACAATGGGGGGGTTGTTTGATTGTCACAAAAGATTTAATATAGAATACTAGAATATAGAATAAATATGAAACAAATAATTAACAAACGATTAATTTTCTTGGAGTATTGCAATTCATTTTATCCTTGGATTTGAAAAGAATTCTATACATTTTCCTTATTATTGATCTCTTAGTTCAATTTGAATTAATCAACTAAGCGTCTTTTAATTCATAATTCCTTTACTTTCATTAAAATAAAAAAATGAAGATTTTAATCAAGCATCCTAATTAATCAAAAGGAGTCAAGATTTTAAATTCTAGGAATTATTGAACATATATAGAATATCGCCTACATACATAATCTAACTTCAATGTTATGGAATTAAGCAAACCACAACTATCAAGATTGATTTTGAAACATTCATCAAGCATGTATATTTCTTAATCTATCTTAATATAATTCTTATTCAATTCTAACTGTATAATTAAATTGATTAAGCATACAACTTCATTAAACAATATAGATATTAAATAATTGAGCTAGAATTATGAAGAGATTAATAACAAGGAAATGTATTAAAAATCAAAACCTCAAAAATAACATTACATTAACCTCCAAGAAAATCAATCTAAGGGTTTTAGCCCTCCATAACTAAAACAAACTAAAAACAAGAAAGATCAAACCCAAAATAGGAGAGAAGAATTTCCTCCTAGAGGCTTTGTACCCCTGTTACTCCAAATGAATATGCTGGAGGAATGGTGTGCTTGAAGCCTTTGGCATTGGTCCTATTTATAGCGTCAGCAGGACGCTACGCGTCAGGGTTGCGAATTTGCTTCCACGCTACGTGTAGTTGTGAGGCTACGCGTGAGGTTTTCTGACTCAGAATACATTATTTTCTCCAATAATTCTTCAATAATGCTTAGACACTTGTGTTGCATGTTCCCCACTGAGATCGTGCCGTATGTCTGTAATGGATTGGCCAATATATGTTTAATATAAATAAATCCCCTATTTCTGAAGTTGCACACAGCCTGTTAATGGGACCCTCGTCACTGTTGACGCTACGCGTAGGCTTGACGCTACGCGTCAGCTCTTGAGGTCTTATGCCACGCGTGGTACTGGCGCTACGCGTCAGCCCTGATGCTCAATTTCATAATTTCCCAATTGCAACCTCAATTATTCACTACAATATAAGGGAAATCAAGTAAGATTTATTATTTCCATTTAAAGATTATCGCCTAATTCATTTAATATTAAATAAAGCTTGAATTATGAAAATGTGTTAAAATGCATAATATTACATAATTAGCAATGGCAAATTATACACATTTAAAGTAAGGAATTAAGGATAAATCATGCATCATCAAATACTCCCACACTTATTCTTTTGCACTCCCGGGCAAAATCAGAATAAAAACAAGTATCACAATTTATTGAAAACATTAAGTTAAAAACAACACACAGAATTGGCATGAAATCTTAGGAATATACAGAGAAACAAGAGTTATTCAACATGCAAGATACAAAGCATCAAGATATATATATAAAAATCATTCAAACACTTAGGCATGTGAAAATTAATTTAAACTGAAAAGAAGATCATAAGTGATAGAGCCTCACAAGACATACTCTCAACTCTCAAGTGTTTAAGGTTTGTGTATACTCTCTAAACATTTCCTGAAAAACAAACAGTCTAAAAATTTGGCAAGTTTCTCAATTCCACAATCAACACAAATGCATGTATAGATCAACAGGGCTTTTCAAGATTATAATGTGGCCAAGGTTAGGGTGGTAAAATTTTGGAATTGTGGCAAGTACCAAAAAGAATAAGGAGCAAATAATTTTACAGGTAAGCATGAGGATATAACACTTTATGTTCCAATTTCTTTTGGTCGCAATCATTAAATATTTCTTGTTATTCAATTTTTTTTATACGATTGGTTAACACTTGAAACAAGAGTTGCGACTTCTTTTTTGTACACCCCCAGACTTATTTGAATGCCTGTTTTTGACTTAATTCCAAAGCTCCAATATATTCCTTAAGGTAGGTATATTTTTGGTTTTTCATTGTGGCTTATTTGAGCTACAACAAACAAAAGGTTAAATAGGCTCAAAAGGGCTTGCAAAGGATACTTTATTCATGGCAGGCTTATATGGCTAGTGGCTCAATTGAACAAAATGCCTGTATCATTTCAAATACATTCATATGAGTTTCAAGTATCATCAAGAAACAAGAAAAAAATTAGGATGTAAGCATTCAGGAATTAATCATACATGAAAGAATTAAGATGGTTTAAAGTAATCCATCAAATTTTAAGGCTCAAAAATCTCACAAGGTATAATTCCATCATATATGATCATCTCTCAATTATCATGTCATTCTCAACATACCAAAAAAATGTTTGAGTTCAAATTATAACATATCATTAAGCTTATATCAGACATGAGAGAATTTACCTGTTACTCATGCATATCTTAAAATTCCAATAAAACATGCCTTTTTTAAAACAAAAACACACACAAAATATTTTATTTTTAAATTTTTTTTTTGTTTTGAAAAATAGTCACACAAAATTAATCACACAATATATGAATGATCCCACCCCCACACTTAAATCATACAGAATAGACAATAGAATGAAAAAGTAAAAAGATGAGTAAGAAAAACTCCCTCAAGGGGGATCAAGAAGTGGTTCCCCCAAAACATGTTCCTCCATTGTAACATCCACAAGTGAAGGATTTTCATGAAATGGCTTCAAACGTTGTCCATTAACCTTGAAGCTTTTATTGGAGTTTTCACTTTTTATTTCCACAGCTCCATGGGGAAATACATTAGTAACAATGAAAGGTCCTTCCTATTTGGAGCGTAATTTTCCGGCCATCAGTTTCAACCGGGAATTAAACAGTAGCACTTTCTGTCCAGCAGTAAAATCCTTTCTAGCTATTGAGCTATCATGGAATTTCTTTGTTTTCTCCTTATAGAACCTTGAGTTCTCATAAGCTGCCAAACGGATCTCATCAAGCTCATTCAGTTGTAATTTTCTTTCTTTACCTGCTTGATCAAGTGCTAAGTTGCAAGCTTTTACAGCCCAATAAGCACGATGCTCAATCTCCACTGGAAGATGACATGCCTTACCAAAAATAATTCTATAGGGAGACATTCCTATAGGTGTCTTAAAAGCTGTTCTATGTGACCAAAGAGCATCATCCTGTTTCCTGCTCCAATCCTTTTTATTAGGCTGTACTATCTTTTCCAGGATTCTTTTGATTTCTCTGTTAGAGACTTCTTCTTGTCCATTGGTTTGGGGGTGATATGGAGTAGAGACTCTATGAACAACCCCATACTTCCTGAGCATAGCCTGCATGATCCTGTTGCAGAAGTGTGTTCCTTGATCACTAATGATTGCTCTCAGAATGCCAAACCTACAAAGAATTTGAGATCTAACAAAATCCACAACAACTCGAGCATCATTAGTTCTGGTGGCTTTAGCTTCCACCTATTTAGAAACATAATCTACAGCCAATAAAATGTAAGTAAAACCAAAGGATGGAGGAAATGGACCCATAAAATCAATGCCCCAAACATCAAATACTTCACAAAACAACATAGGTTGCTGAGGCATCTGTTGTCTCCATATGGTAGCATTACTAGCTCTTTGGCATTTTTCACAGGTGTTACAAATTCTCCATGCATCCTTAAAAATTATGGGCCAATATAAACCAGAATCCAACACCTTCCTTGCTGTTCTTTGTGGACCAAAATGTCCACCAACTGGTGAAGCATAGCAGAATCAAAGAACTGATTCTATTTCATGATCGGGAATGCATCTTCGAATCACCTGATCATTACACAATTTCCACAAATACGGGTCATCCCAAATATAATACTTTGCATCACTTTTTAATTTTGAAATTTGGTTTTTGGATGCACATGGTGGAAAAACAGAAGCAACAAGATAATTTACAATGTTAGCAAACCAAGGTGTATCAAAAGAGTTAGAAATACTCATGAGGTGTTCATCGGGAAAATGGTCCCGAATAGGTGCCGAATCAGGAGCATTCTCAATTCTGCTTAAATGGTCTGCCACAAGGTTTTGTGTTCCACTTCTGTCATGAATTTCCAAGTCAAACTCTTGGAGCAAAAGCATCCAACGAATTAATCTTGGCTTGGACTCATCTTTCTTCAACAAGTACTTCAGAGCTGCATGGTCAGTAAAGACAACTACTCGAGAACTGAGTAGGTAAGATCTGAACTTATCTAATGCAAAAACAATGGCCAAGAGCTCTTTTTCAGTGGTGGTGTAATTTACCTGGGCAGCATCTAAAGTTTTATATGCATAGTAGATGACCCTAGGCTGCTTGTCAATCTTTTGACCAAGGACATCTCCTAATGCATAATTAGAGGCATCACACATCAACTCAAATAGGGCTGTCCAAACAGGTGCTTGAATTATTGGGGTTGTGGTCAATGCTTGCTTAAGGCAATTAAAAGCCTCCTTACACTATTCATCAAACTCAAATGCCACATCCTTTTAAAGCAGACTGGATAGTGGCCTAGCCTTCTTGCTGAAATCCTTTATGAATCTTCTGTAGAATCCTGCATGACCAAGAAAAGAATGAACCTCTCGAACACAAGAGGGGTAAGGCAAATGTGATATAACTTCTATTTTGGCAGGATCTACCTCAATTCCTTTCTCAGAGATTACATGCCCTAAAACTATTCCTTGTTTTACCATAAAATGACATTTTTCATAGTTCAAGACAAGGTTAGTTTCAATACATCTGTTCAAAACTTTATCCAAACTATCAAGGCATGTATTAAATGAAGATCCATAGACAGTAAAATCATCCATAAACACCTCTATGCAATTTTCAATGAAATCATGAAAAATACTTATCATGCATCTTTGGAAAGTTCCAGGAGCATTGCATAGGCCAAATGGCATTCTCCTATAAGCAAATGTGCCAAAGGGACAGGTGAATGTGGTCTTTTCTTGATCCTCAGGTGCAATGTGAATCTGAAAATATCCAGAGAATCCATCAAGAAAACAGTAGTGAGACTTACCTGCAAGACGCTCAAGCATTTGATCAATGAAGGGTAAAGGGAAATGGTCCTTCTTTGTTGCCTGGTTTAGTCTCCTGTAATCAATACAGACTCTCCAACTATTCTGCACTCTAGTTGGGATCAATTCATCTTTTTCATTTTTTACAACTGTAATCCCTGTTTTCTTAGGAACCACTTAAATCGGACTCACCCATTCGCTATCAGAGATAGGATAAATGATTCCTGCTTGTAGAAGCTTGGTAATCTCTTTCTTAACCACATCAAGGATTACAGGGTTGAGTCTCCTCTGGGGCTGTCTTACTGCTTTAGTATTTTCCTCCAGAAATATTCTATGCATGCACATGGATGGACTAATTCTAGGAATGTCTGCCAATGTCCATCCTATATCCTTCTTATGTCTTTTCAATACCTGCAATAATTTTTCTTCTTGATTTTCATCAAGAGAAGTGGAAATTATCACCGGGAGCTGTTCATTATCCCCTAAGTATACATACTTTAGGTTCTCAGGTAGGGGTTTCAATTCTAACTTGGGTGCCTGCAAAATAGATGGAACTAACAAAGTAGATTTTGATTCTGCTACTTGCACCTCAAAAATTTTGTTAGAATTTTCTTGAAATCCTGCATTCAGCTCCTTATGGTTAATAAGTATATCTAAAGATTCTAAGTCAGAAATTATGTATTTATCAATTTCAGCATAAATATCACAACTTCTAGAATCATTGCATGCAAAACATTTGTTTGAATCATCCATGTATTCCAAATCAACATTAGAAAAATGTTCAAAAACTAGTTCATCAATAATGTCAATTTGGAAAACAGAATGATTTTCAGATGGGTATTTCATGGCATCAAGAATATTAAATTGAACTCTCGTGTCACCAAATTCCATAGAGAGAGTTCCAGAATGAACATCTATTTTAGTTCGAGCTGTTTTCAAAAATGGTCTTCCCAAAATGATAGGAACAAGAATTTGAGGCATACCTTCTTCCATATCAAGTACAAAAAAATCAGCAGGGAAAACAAGTTGTTCTACCTGAACCAAAACATCCTCTATAACTCCAGCAGGGTAAGCAGTGCTCCTATTGGCTAGCTGAATTACTACACCAGTAGGTTGTAAATTTCCAAGAGACAATGATTTGAAAACAGACATAGGCATAACATTTATTGAAGCTCCTAAATCTAACATGTAATTTTCAAATTTGTTATTGCCTATGATACAAGGTATAGAAAACGTAACTGGATCTTTGCATTTCTCAGGAATATTTGAAATTTCCTTACCAAGCAGTGCAGATACATTCCTTCCCATACTTATCCTTTCATTCCCTTTGAGTCTCCTCTTGTGAGTACACAACTCCTTCAGAAATTTGGCATACTTGGGAATTTGCTTGATTGCATCAAGAAGAGGTATATTCACTTCCACTTTCCTGAAAGTATCCAAAATTTCTTTGTCCACTTCTTCCATCTTCTTACTTAGAATTGCTTTTGGTGGGAAAGGAAGAGGGATATGAGGTGGAATTTAGGGTGGTTGTATCTCAGACTTGTTTGTGCTTGAAGAGGGTATATTATTCTCAACTGTTTCAGGCTCAGTTATTTGTTTTTCAGGTTTCTTGGGTATGGGTACTTCAAGGTTCTTACCTGATGTTAACTGAATTGCACTCACAATTCTTGGATTTGCAGCTGGTTAAGATGGTAATTTGTCAGAGTTTTGAGATTGTAACTGGCTCAATGATGAAGCCAATTGTCCAATTTGGTTGCTTAAACTCTGGATGGTAGCATCATTCCTCTGTTGATACTCTAAGTTCTGTGTAGCCATTTGTTTCACCAGATCCTCCAAAGAAGGGCCATTTGTGGATGGTTAAGGTGTAGGTCTTTGGAAGGTTGGTGCATTGTTTTGAAATGGGGGTTGGGGATTTTGTTGTTGGTTGCCCCGTCTTAAATTTGGATGGTTTCTCCAACCTGGATTGTATCTGTTGGTGGAAAGGTCATGGTTTTGTTATTGAGATGGTGGAGGTCTATCATGGTAGATGTTAGCTGCGTAGGCTTGGGGACTATTATTATCCTTTTCTTGTAGAGAAGGACAACAATCAGTGGGGTGCTCTTGTGAAGAGTAAATGCCACATACTTTAGCAGTCATGGATTTTTGATTTACTGCCAATTGTGTGACCAGAGTGGTGAGAGCATCAAGTTTGCTCTCCAATTTAATTCCAGATGAACTAGAATTGGAATCAAACATGGATTTGAAAGAATCATTTCTTACACCAAATTGTTGAGAGTTAGATGCCATCTTCTCAATCAAGTTTCTTGCTTCAGCAGCAGTCATATCTCCTAAAGCTCCTCCACTTGCCGCATCAATCATGTTGCGATCAACGTGGTGCAGACCTTCATAGAAGTACTAAAGAAGAAGTTGTTCAGAAATTTGGTGGTGAGGGCAACTTGCATAGAGTTTCTTGAATCTCTCCCAATACTCATAAAGACTTTCTCCAGAGAGTTGCCTAATGCCAGATATGTCTTTACAGATTGCAGTTGTTCTAGAGGCAGGAAAGAATTTTTCCAAGAACATTTTCTTTAAGTCATTCCAACTTGTGATTGATCTTGGAGCAAGGTAGTACAACCAATCCTTAGCAACACCCTCTAAAGAATGAGGAAACGCTTTAAGATAGACATGGTCTTCTTGAACGTTTTGGGGTTTCATTGTGGAGCACACAATGTGGAATTCTTTGAGGTGTTTGTGCGGATCTTCACCCGCAAGACCATAAAACTTAGGCAACAAGTGTATAAGTCCGGTCTTAAGAATAAAAGGGACATCCTCATCAGGATATTGAATACACAAACTTTCGTATGTGAATTCAGGTGCAGCTAGTTCTCTAAGAGTGCTTTCACGAGGTTCAGCCATATCAGAAAAACTAGCAGTAGTACTTTCAACAGATTCAGAAAAGATACTATCACTATCAATATCAACAAAGTTATTATTAAATCTAGCTTCTCTAATTAACCTATGAAAAGTTCTTTCAATTTCAGGATCAAATGAATATACATACTCAAAAGTTCTTCTAGTCATACATAGCATACAACAAGATATTTGATCATCATGAGCAATAAATCATCAGAATCCTAAATCATGTAAAAGAAATAAAATAAAACAAACAAACTAAAATTTTTTCTTTTTTTTTCAATTTATACAAAAAAAATTAATCTAAAACAAGAATTTTTCCTAAAGATCGTTGATCCCCGGCTGCGGCGCCAAAATTTGACGTGAATATTTTTACAGTCGTGATTTCGTCAAATTAGTACATTAAAATTAATTAATGTAGTACTAGGGTGTCAACCTAGGTCGTTCTCTCAAGGATCAACATAAAAATTTAGGAAAATCAAGTCTTAAACTAATTTTAAGAAACTGAAATCTAACAAACAAAATTTATTCTTACAAACAACAATCCAACAAACATACAATGAGGGGGGTTTGTTTGATTGTCACAAAAGATTTAATATAGAATACTAGAATATAGAATAAATATGAAACAAATAATTAACAAACGATTGATTTTCTTGGAGTATTGCAATTCATTTTATCCTTGGATTTGAAAAGAATTCTATACATTTTCCTTATTATTGATCTCTTAGTTCAATTTGAATTAATCAACTAAGCATCTTTTAATTCATAATTCCTTTACTTTCATTAAAATAAAAAAAAATGAAGATTTTAATCAAACATCCTAATTAAGCAAAAGGAGTCAAGATTTTAAATTCTAGGAATTATTGAACATATATAGAACATCGCCTACATACATAATCTAACTTCAATGTTATGGAATTAAGCAAACCACAACTATCAAGATTGATTTTGAAACATTCATTAAGCATGTATATTTCTTAATCTATCTTAAGGGTTTTAGCCCTCCATAACTAAAACAAACTAAAAACAAGAAAGATCAAACCCGGAATAGGAGAGAAGAAGCAGGACGCTACGCGTCAGGGTTGCGAATTTGCTTCCACGCTACGCGTAGTTGTGAGGCTACGCGTGAGGTTTTCTGACTCAGAATACATTATTTTCTCCAATAATTCTTCAATAATGCTTAGACACTTATGCTGCATGTTCCCCACTGAGATAGTGTCGTATGTCTGTAATGGATTGGCCAATATGTGTTTAATATAAATAAATCCCCCACTTCTGAAGTTGCACACAGCCTGTTAATGGGATCCTCGTCACTGTTGATGCTACGCGTAGGCTTGACGCTACGCGTCAGCTCTTGAGGTCTTATGCCATGCGTGGTACTGGCGCTACGCGTCAGCCCTGATGCTCAATTTCATAATTTCCCAATTGCAACCTCAATTATTCACTACAATATAAGGGAAATCAAGTAAGATTTATTATTTCCATTTAAAGATTATCACCTAATTCATTTAATATTAAATAAAGCTTGAATTATAAAAATGTGTTAAAATGCATAATATTACATAATTAGCAATGGCAAATTATACACATTTAAAGCAAGGAATTAAGGATAAATCATGCATCATCACCTATCATCAAAAAGGCAATAAACAAAAAAGTTGAAGACTTGCTCACATGAATCAAGAAAACTACCTTGCATATTCCAAGATGTTAGCAAAAGCTGAACATGTGCAAGACAGACAGCCTAAGGTCAACTGTTAAAAAGTTGTACCTGATTACTCAAAGTGGGTAAGCTAAAGGGATTTAAGAAGACTATCAAGGCAATCCATTTAAGGAATCATCTTTGAAGCATGTTTCTGCATTCATTGACTATACGATCCTCGAGAAGATCAACAAACTCTAAGCTTAACCAACGGCTATATCAAGGAGGACTATAAATACAAGAAGCTTTCAAATTCAAGATAGACTTTTTGGTCTCATCATTCGACACTCTCTGATCTCTCTCAAAAACCAAAAGTCTAAAAGACTTTTTCTAAAAATTTTCTAAGTTCTTGTATTTTACTACTTAAGGTCTTCTTTGTTTTTCTGCTTCTAGTAGACCTTGACTTATAGTAGCCTGTAGCTCAGTGTATCTGTTTTAACATTTCATATTCTTGTACACTGAGTTATTTGCTGTAACATCAAAACTCTTTATCTCTACTCTCTGTAAAATCTGGTGTATTATCAGAATTTATTATTGAGGGAAACACTTGTGGTCTGAAGAGGCTTTTGAAAGAATACTTGGAAATCTATAACCAGGAGTGGCTCGTTAAAACAATACTTAGGTTATAAGCCAGAAGTGGCTAGAATCAAGAATACTTAAGGCACTGGGCTGGTGCTGTTATTATAAAGGTGTTGTTTATAATAGTGAAATCCTTCTAGTCTGAAGGGACAGGATGTAGCTTCTACATTGGAAGTGAACCAGTATAAATCTGCTGTGTGATTCTCTACCCCTTCTCTGGTCTGTTAACTTACTTAAGTTATAGTCTGTATGTATGTTTTTTTGAAAAAAAAGTTTAAGACTTATTCAACCCCATTTCTAAGTTTAACTCTGTACCATCAAGACTTAAATGCAGCTAGTGTGTGTCATGATGGCAATTCATAACTTCATTTGCAGATGTGTTCTGTCTGACATTGAGTTTGACAACGTCCTATATATTGATGACAACGATGTCGAGCATCCAATGAATTGACATAATCTCATCCCCGAGCATGAGTATTGTTTGTGACTTAATTAGGGATTAAATTATGTTTGTTAAATTTACCAATTAGTATGTAATAATGTAAATTATTAATAATATATTAACCTGATACTTTGTTCACCTTGTCCAAGTATCTGTAATTGTAATATTCAAGTATGTTATCAAAGAATATATTTTATATTATTAAACTCAATGTATTTATTAGTATGTTTAATATATATATGTATTTAATAAGATTAAATATTGTTTAAATATATATTTTTATAATAATATATGTTATTGATAATATACTTATTATAACATTATAACATAGTAATTTAACTTTTTTCATAATATTTTTAATAAAGAATTTTAATATATCTTTATCAATAATTATTATTAATAAATATATTTTGTTCATACAATATCAAATAGAATATTTTAATATGCAATTTAATTATTATTTACAATAAATACATTACTTTACTACTTCTTTTAATTAATACTCTTTTTGGTAATTTTTCACTCAAATTTCATTTTCCTAAACTAAGTTTATCAAAACATTTTCCAACCAAACACAACCACTATTTTCCAATTGACTTTTACAACAAAATATCTAACCACAAATCACTATTTTTAAAACTCTCATTTTCATAACCGCGTTTTTTAAATCTTAGTTTTCTAAATTCCGTTTCACAAACCTGATACCAACTTTAAATCAAATGGGCTCTTAATAGTAAATGTAGAGGCATTTTCCCGTGGTCTAGTAAAACGTTGGGCTAATTTTAGAGTAGAGGTATAATGTATGGGTATAAGAGTTAGCAAATACAAAAACACCCCTGTAGAAGTATATTAAATATTAACATAAATCATCCCTAACCCATCAATGTTTTCACATAACAAATATCTAATATAGCCTTTTTTGCATTAGTGATTAAAGTAACTGACATGATCGCTTCAACAAGCTAGGGGAAAATGATCTCGTCTAGAGACCAGCCCCTGGACGTAAAGGTAATTTGACTAAATCCCACATCTAGAATTGATATAACATGGTGACTGGTGTGAGTTATTCTCTCAATGTTGGCATCTCACGTAACGAGTCAGTTTAGCATCCGTATCCGTGATCTCACGAAAGGTTCTGAAGACTGACTCGTGGCGAGTTACTCACTCAATACTGGAGGTTCAGAGTTGACCTATGACCTAACGTACTGAACAAGTCGCCTACTAAGTGATTGATTGGTAGGTAGAGCCATTACGAAATGTCACCATCACAAGTCAACTTTATTGTAGAATAGCAGAGTAAGTATTGACACCATGTACGGAAGACTTGGTGAGCAAGAAGACTTTTCCACTCCCCCTAGGTATAAATACTCATGCACCAACATAACATGTAAGCACATTCTCTCTAACCTTATGCTTGAGCTTTGAAATTCCTTAGAACTTCCATTAACTTAAGCGTTAGAGTGTCCTTGCAGGTGACACCCCCTTTCGCCCCTACAACGCGTAAAGACTGGTGATTTAGTACGATGAATCACTCCAAGACCTATATTCCCCACTGGAATCGAGGATATAATACAGAGCAAAGGAGAAAGTTAAGGATTGTCATGATGCCAAATCCCACACCCTGACCCAGACTAGTTCACTTACTAAGTAATCTATATTAAATAATTTGCAAAAATATTTTTTAAAGTAATATATATTGAATCAGATTTCATTAATTACCGAATTAATTTTGAATTATAATTTTCTAATTGTAATTATAAATTGATGACCAAATCAAATAAATTAATTAATTATTAACTACTATTATTTAAATAATATTAATAATTAATTTGAAAATATTTTTATTTATTGAATTAAAATTATTTTTATATAAAAATGTAAAATAAATAAATTATTAAATTAGATAATAAATTATTTCAAAAAGTATTATATAGATATAGATATTAAATAAATAAAATATTTTTCTTAATAAGGAGCGAATCAGATTTCATTAATTATCGAATTTATTATGAATTAATTTTGAATTATAATTTTTCTAATTGTAATCATGAATTAATA
Organism: Clitoria ternatea; assembly: GCA_037962975.1. Taxonomy (NCBI): domain Eukaryota; kingdom Viridiplantae; phylum Streptophyta; class Magnoliopsida; order Fabales; family Fabaceae; genus Clitoria; species Clitoria ternatea. The sequence continues at coordinate 171,418,862 of CM075671.1, forward strand.
ACCAAATCAAATAAATTAGTTGATTGTTAAATAATATTTTTTAAGCAATATATATTAATTCATTTATAAAAGTAAAAATTAACTTAATCACTATATTAATGTATAAATCTATTTGAATAATTTGTTATATATTATCTATACTTACAACTTCATCATCAAATCAACTATGATATTAATTCTATGTAAATTGTAATTATATTTATTAATGTGACGTCCTACGTCAATTTATATTTATTTCTACCAATTTAATTAATTTCACAATATTTTTTTTGATTAATTAATTTAATTATACCTTAATTCAAAATAATTTATTTTCACTAAACAGATCCAAAATGATAATTATATGACATCTCAAAACCTTAAGACCCACATAAGTTTGATAAACCTGAAACAGGGGTCTGACGCTGCGCGTCAGCCCCACGCGTAGCGTTAGCCCTATTCTGCGCACCTCACGCTACGCGTCAGCCTCACGCGTAGCGTGGGCATGGCAGTAACAGCAACAGGTGCTGATACACATTTTAGGCCAAATGACCAACTTCTAACCTACCCAACTGGCCCGTTTTAGGTCCGTTTGTCACGAAACTTCACGGGTCACATGTTTTTCCTATTTCGGAACTGTTGGTGCCGTCCGTTTGCCAAAATTCCAACATATGGATAAGTTATGCGTGAAATGCAGTTTAAACCAATTAGGTACAAAAATCTTCTACCAAACACCCTAAATGGGTTCCAAATGGCCTAAGGCCAATACACACAACTTCCAAATATCCTAAGGAACCTATTGGCACCTTCCGGAGGTCCCGAAACCCGCCGGATCTTTAAATCTCCTATTCAGTTCCTTAAATCCCCTAGTTATTCACTATATGCACAACTTCCTAATTTAATCAAATCATCAATCAAAGATCCATCTACCATTCTACACATCACATACAGAGCATTTATGCATATCACAGTTCCTGCCTATATCATTCATCATTCACACATCATTAGCTCTGTGCCATAATTTCACATCATCATCATCAACAATTCATCTCATCACATCAAACATAATCATAACTAAGTCATCACACATAATTTGTTATCTATCACACAGCATAACAATCTATTGCTCATTACACATCTAAGTACATACATCTATACATTACATTCATTCATTCATTCCAATTCCTTGGCATCAACCTTCTTCTTGGCGCACCTCCGCGGCATTAGCATCCTCCCTGTCATCGGTCACTAAAATGAAACAACAGCAAGGATGAGTGTTTGGAATATCATAATTAATATAGAATGAAATATTAAACTTATTAATACCTACAACTCATATTACATGAATTCTTGAGCTTCCTGCATTCATGCGTATACGTACACATACATATACATATTCATATGTATAAACCTCCTCTTATAATTTCTACACCAACACAAGCCATACACCTTGATTCCCAATTTACTTAATACCACAAAATTCACATAATCAACATAATAATTCAAACATCAAATACATATATCACACGATGTATTCATCCAAGTCATGCATGCATCAATCCACATCACAATCTCAACTCATAATTCATTCTAGTTATACATCAAGGATCAATTTCACATAATCCACAACTGACTCGCATGCATCTGACTCCTGATATCCGGATACTCTAAGGATCGGCCTTCAGCTGGGAGTCTGACTTGACATCCCGTGAACCTGGCTTGGTTCACCGAGCCCGACTTGGCTCTCCACCTTAACCACTGGGTTCGACTTGACCACTGAGTAGCTCAACTGGGCACAAAGACCATGAGAGCCAGAAAACGAAGGGAATACATACCGTTAGCCATCCCATACCACATAATCACATATTATATCAACAACAAACAACATATGCAACTACCAAAAACTGGCATGTGCTCACAATACAAGGCGACCGACTTGTCAAGCCCACCAAACATCATCATATGTATACATTAATTGGCCAATAATCCATAACCCCACAGTCTTGGTTATACTCAAATATGCATATATATCTCAAGGTGGAAATATCACACACGCATATAAATATTACTTTCATCATTCAAATCATTATTCACATCGATTAAAGTAGTTATTCAATTTCATAATTAACTCAATCAAGATAATTCTTTATCAAACAATAATATAATCATACTCAACATACTTATAAAATTATATTAATTATATTTAACCACTCTATACCGTCCCCAATATTTTCTAAATAATTGCTAAGCCTCCCGAAGCTATCATATTATCAAATCCTAATTAATTATGACCCGAACACCCTTACCTCGATTCCAAGCTTCCACAATTTTCTCGAGGTGTCGGTTGCATCCTCCAGTCACTTGATTCACAACTCCACTTTTGAATCCGACGCCCGCTTCACCATTCATTCGACCAACGCTCGTTCCAGCACCTACGATTACTGAAACACCAAACCAATTAGTACACACCCTTCCTCACACTTCCAAGCTCACCATTTAAACTTCCCAATTCCATAAAACACAAAATCAAGGTCCCATCTACCACATGTAAATTCAGATCCAAGAGAGGGAAGGGAAGAAACTAAAGATTAAAGGTCCCAATGGCCTCACCTTACCTCCTAATGTCCAAAGATGCAAGGAATTGAATCTCCCCACAAGACCCAAGCAGAATCGCCTTAGAGAAGAAGAAAATAAAGGAGAAGGATTTATGCCCGAACTGTTTTGCATGCGTTGTTTAAAACTAATCGCGACGCTGACGCTACGCGTCAGCTCATTAATTCCTACCTGACGCTACGCGTCCCATCCACGCTACGCGTCAGGGCCTAATGCTATTTTCCTTAAAATTCCATTTTCCATCTAATTTCCCATATATTATTATAATTTTAATCCAAATATTATTTGCTATTTATTTTCTAATATTAAAACATCAAGGATGTTACAATTAATTTGATTGATAACTAATAATATTTATAGTATTTGGTATTTATTATTATATCATCATATAATTTTATTAATGATATATATAATAATAATAATGGTGTGGTATTAAATTGTTTGATTTATTTTCAATATATATAGTAAGTTAATAAAGATAAATCTTACTGTATATAATTTTATGTATTAAATATAATTCATGTATAGATTTTGTTACTTTTATGTAAATCTTATGTAGACTTTTTTAATTTTGAATTATTATTTACCAAATTGAATCGAACTTTGTTAATTATCAAATTTATTGATTCTCATATTTCTATAAAAACACAATTAAAATCTGATTCACTCCACACTTTTCAAACCAATCATATTTTACGTTAGTTCTTAATCTCTTCTCACATTCTCATATAATCTCATTCACTTTTCATTTCTCAACCCTACTATATTTGAGGTTACTTCTAAATTTCTTCTTATTTGGTAATGTGTTTGTTAATCCAACAATTTTGAGATCAATTTTTATCTATAATTGACTTTTACTCTATTTTCAATACTAATTTCTATTATTGTTAGGATGAATCCTACCTATTCTCGTTTTGCTAATATTAAAGTTGGAACAGCTAACTAAAAGTTTTGTGCTAGAGTCATCAATTTATGAAGGGGAACATATTTTAATGACCCTAAAAATCTCAATACATACATGGTTTTGGTTGATCAAAAAGTAAATTATAGTTGATTAAAGCTAATTAAAGTTAATATTATATATTTTTATAATGGTGTAAGTGACTTAATTATGACTTAATATTGGAGGATCAGATGCATGCGACAGTCTAAAAAGATTTTGTGAAAAATATGAGAAACTGCTTACTCAAGCAAAGATATATGTCTTCAAAAAAGTTATGATCTTAGAAGCTAAGGGCGTGATCAAACCTGTGGATCATGAGTTCAAAATTAGTCTTATTGACAACACTATTGCTAAACCATTTCACTGTAATGACTTCTCAAAGGATATTTTTAAATTTGTCTTGTTTATTGATGTTCTAAATGATAACATATATTCTAATATAATGATAGGTCTTGTTCGATATAATTACTTTATTTTATTTATATATAATTAATATAAATTTATATAATATTACTAGAAATTTTTTCTTGATATAATTTGACATTTGGTCCAAAGAGGTGACCTTATTGAGCAAGTAAAGAGTGGGAGAACTTCAAAGCGGATTGAGATAATACTTGAAGATTTAAAGTAAATTATGTTTATTTATAGGCTTTTTTATAATCAAGTCTATTTTTTATTATATACATATACATGACTATTTTTTTGTATTGACATGTCAATATAGGAGAAGATAATTGACTTGCACTCTTTGGGGATAATTTGCTAATTGAATAGTTTTTATTCTAGCACAACAAGGTCCGAGTTTTCCTATTGTTGTCATCTTATAACAATGCGTGATAAACATATTTAATAGTAAGTATTATTTTTATATGATTAAGATTAATATTATTGTGATGATATTTTTTAAACTCATTAAATTCATATGATATTTGAACCAGTCTGAACTGGGGTCGAGGACCTGGTGTGGACCAGCCATAAATATTCTCAGTTTTTAGTGGTTTGTGCACTGGTCCAGTGGGGATCCGATATTATGTCCCCTATTCTAGTGGGAAATAAGGGTCTTGGAGTCTTAGAGATCTTTCACACCAAGCTTTCACGTTGAAGAGAGAGTGAAAGGTGGTGTCACCTGTGAAGATTCTCCAACGCTTAAGTCAGTAACCAGAAAGGGAATTCAAGGTTATCGAGGGTAAGTTTAAGAATGAATCTAACGTAACAGAGTTGTGAAAATGTTGATATTTATATGCGTGCATGTGGAGAATGAAGAGTCTTTTAGGGTTGGGGGACCATTCGTACAATATGTCAGTACGACTCTGACACACGATGCGGGTGCCTTTGTGTCGCCTACGAACATTCCCATGTGACTGTACCTTATACTGTTTGTCAGGTGACACAGATGCTTTCTGGTGTACATAATGGTGACCTAGACTTTTGGTATAGAAAAGGTATCTGATACGGGTTGTAGTCTAGAGGTTTAACTGCCACACCGGTGGACTGGCGAAGGGAGGGTGAAATTACCCTCTTGCCCATGCACCGGTATCGAGACCGGATCATTTGCCCCTAGCTTGTTTGAGGGACTGAGTAAGTTACTCAACATAAGCTATACTGCTCTGCTGAGGTCACTCTTGCAGATGTAGAAACCGGCTCATTTAACTTTTCTTTGAAGTCCCCTTTTGTGGTTATGGACACCGGTTTCAGACAACGTCCTGTCTTTGCGTGGGGAAGGAACTTAAGAGTTTTTGAATTTCGTAACTCCTTGCATTTAAAATTTGTAAATCCCTAGCCTTGAGACGCCATCAATGATGGGTAGTTATTGCTAATAACACTGAGCACTCATGATTAGGTGCACGAGGATTGCCAATCGTCATGTATAGTGGGTATTGAGCCTAAAATTTAAACGTCATAGCCCATTCAATTTCACCTTTATGCAAAATGGAATTATTTTCGCACGTTTTAGACTGAAATGACACTGTCGTTGGCCCTCGACATGATGTGTATACTGACACACAACATGTCTCCTGAATCGGTGGTTACCATGCCCCCTCCATAGCTATAAAAGGGGGGACTTAGGTGTTTTTTGAAAACTATTTTGCTTTAACCCTAAGAAAACCTTTGCTCAAATTTCTCCTTAAAGAAGTTGCTATTTTAGTGCTCTAGTAAAGTTCTTCATCGTCCTCTACCTTCAAAACTTTCTTAGGTAACCATCTTTTTTCCTTTCTTTGGTTCATTTCCTATGCTTGTAGTATTATCACCATGCGCTTTAGGCAAGATCGTGTTGGTCCCGTGTATAGAAAGGGAAGAATCCCTGCAAGGCCCTCAGGCTATCTAGGACGAAGGATCCTCATGAATCCTTCCAGGGCCGGGCCACATTGTTTAAGAAGGGGTGAATCGTCTCACTCAAGGCGACGGGTGGTAATGCCCTATTTTGACTCTTCCTCTAGCTCAAGGCCTAGCCACTCTTCTGAGAGCGAGGTGAGTGCTGACTGTTACCTCTCTGATGATGTGGCTTTTATAGTAGTACTAGCGCTTTTCACCATGCCATAGATAAAATAACTGTTGAAGGGAACTTCAGAACCGCCCCGGTTCTCAAAACCATTGAAGGGTATGTCAACGTGGTGGCACACCGGCTCAACTGGGTTAAGCTAAAAAAACTACACCCTTATTACTAGGTAGAAGATAAAATCCGTGAGATAACAACGGTTCATGGTGTTTGCACCCTGGCTAACTGACAAGATTTACCACCGCTATCCAGACGAGCGATCCATCTTTACGTACGACTTCGTTTTCTCCCAACTTAGGGTTCGCTTTCCCCTTACATAATTCCAGATGGGCGTTTTGAGGTTCCTAGACTGCACCACTTCACAAGTGCATCCTAATGGATAGGGCTTAATCCATGCTCTGGAAGTGCTGGGGCAACATTTTAACTTCAAACCCACCATGGCAATATTGTTTTACTATTGCCAAGTTGTACGTCGAGCCAATAAGAAGGGCGGCCTCAGCTTCGTCACTCTCTGATGTGACTTAAAAGTTGTCAACTTTAAGGCTTTTAAAGAATCGGAGAAGGTAGATGGGAGATCCTTCAAAAGCTACTTCGTGAGGATCCAAATTCAACCAAATAAACTGGTCTTTTGGAGAAACAAAGAGGGTCTTCTCAAATTTCCTGTCGAATGGACCCATGAGCATTTCTTACTCACCACCAAAGCTTATTTCACTGATGAAGGCGAACTATCTCCCCACTCAGAAGAAGTCCTAAGTGCTCTTCAGGCATATACCACTGATTGTGGGAAATTTTCTTATAAATGTCTTTTGGGGTCTAACACCATTCGTAATGAATATCTAAGTAATTTTCTGCTTTGTATCCTTAACTATTTGAGTTCTGGTATGTGTTATGTTTGAAACTAACATACTTTCATTTGCTTATGTAGAACAAATAGAAGAATTATGCCCCGCCATGGACAAGTTGAAATCCATGCTGGCAAATAAAGACTCATCCTCTAAGGAAAACAACATTTAGCCCAAGAGGAATGCCATCAAGGTGCTACTAAAACAATTACCTTGACGTCTACTGTGACTAGTGAGATACCTCTACTGGATAAAACTGAACAGGTCGGTACCATGCGGCCTGAAAAAGAGAAAAAAGAGAAGAAAAGGAAGATCCAGAAGGATACTAGAGTTTAGAAGCCACCTTCTCCCAAGCTATCCAAAAAACAGAAAACACTAGAAGAGGTCGGTATGATCAGCGCTCAAAAGGGGAAGAAGGTTGTCACTGCAGCTGAAACCATTTCTGACTCTAAGGCTGAGACTGGGCCAGCCAAAATTGCTAAAGACTCCTAGCCAATAGTGTCTTGCTCTCCTTTGACCGCCTCATTCCTGACCCCCTTTTTGAAATATAAGGGTCCTATTCCCCCAAAGCTTCTAAAGCCAACATATAAGCTCAGCCCCATGCTTGAGGTCCCTAAAATCAAGAAGGCTTGTGAGGCCGGCAGATGGAAATTAGTTGAACTGTCTGGCCTCATTAACTTCTTGTGCAGAGCGGTGGATAGCATTGCGGAGGCTGACAAACTTCATGCCAAGGTTGAAAAGTTGAGCGTTTTCACCACCAAGGACCGGGCGAATCGCCAGATCATAGAAGATCGCTTAAAGGAAACAAAGAAGCTGGCTGACTGTCGCGACCAGAGTCCCGGCGCGCGACGCGGACTGGTTAAAGACAATAAAAGAAAATTGAAACTACATTGAAATGAGGCCCTTGGGAGGACTAAAGAAAATAAAGGGTTCAAGGAGTCGCCGCTAATATTTATCAAGGAAAATATTAGGAAAATCTTTAAACAACACTAGTTTTTTTTTAAAAATGAGATTCTGTTTAGTTCGGGAGTCGAATTACAGGAGGGGAAGGTATTAGCACCCCACACTGTCTGTCAAAAAAATGGTTACCCAAATTGATCATGCATGATTTTTAAAAAAAATAATTATTAAATATTTTATCCTTCATAAAAAAGAAAACAACAATGATAAATAATATACATAATAATAAAAATAAATATAAATAACAATAAAACAAAAATAATAATAAAACATATCTCCTAAATTTTCATTATTCTTTAATTCTAAGAAAATAAACAAACAAATGATTAAAAGACCATAAAATAAAAAAAAACAAAAAGACATCTCGTCTTAATTATTTTCTAGTAAAAAAAAGTCCATTGATTTTATTGAGAAATATATGATTCATAAAAAAAAACAAATAAATAAATGAAAAGGTAAAAAAAAGGAATAAGCATAAAAAGAAAAAGAAGTGGAATTAAATGCATAAATATGAAAATAAGGAAATATATACACTTAAGTAATTAAAATTAACAAATGAAATTTATTCAATTTTTTTTTAAAAAATAAGATTAATAAGATGTCTCATTTAAATTAATCTCATTTCAAACTCAATAAATAAAATGGGTAATTATGTAAAAAAACAATTCAAAAATTATCAAGCAAAAAAAAAAGTAAAATAATATGGGTAGATAAGAGAAAAATGAAAAGATAAATAATAATAAGTAAATACTTATTTAAAACTAAACTCAAAAAATTGTATATATATGAAGCATAAAATTAAATGGTTATGTAAAAGATAATTTCAAAATTATTTTAGAGTAAATAAATAAGGTAAAAAAATAAAGGATGGAAGAATAAAGTATAGAAAAATAAAATAAAAGTGCAAAAAATAAAAAATAAAAAAAATAAAAAAATAAGGATAGAAGCATAAGAAAATAAATGAATAAATAAATAATTACAGAAAAATAAAATAAAATGTAATAAAACAAATAAATAAAAATAAAGTACAGTAAGATAAATAAATAAAGATAAAGATGTAGAAAAATAAATAAAAATAAGAGTGCATAAATAAATAAAAATAAAAGTGTATAAAAATAAATAAATAAAAATAATAGTGTATGAAAATAAATAAATAAAATAAAAAGACAGAAAAATAAATACATAAAAATAAAGGGAAGAAAAATAAATAAATAGGAATAAAAAGGAAGAAACGTAAATATATAAAAATAAAGGGTAGAAAAATAAATAAATAGAAATAAAAAGACAGAAACATAAATACATAAAAATAAAAGGCAAAAAAATAAATAAATAGAATAAAAGGGAAGAAATATAAATACATAAAAATAAAGGGCAGAAAAATAAATAAATAAAAATAAAAGGGAAAAAAATAAAAATAAAAATAAAATACAGAAAATAATAAATAAACTAATAATTGTAGAAATGTAAAGTATGGATAAATAAAGTGCAGAAAATAAAATTAACAAAAATGAAAGTGCAGAAAAGTAAATAAAGAAAAATAAAAGTGCAAAAAAGTAAATAAATATGAATAAAAGTACAAATAAATAAATAAAGATAAAATACAAAAAAGTAAATAAACAGATAAATAACTGCAGAAAAATAAAGTGCAAAAAAATAAAGTGCAGGAATGTAAATAAAGAAAAATAAAAGCGTAGAAAAATAAATAACAATTAAGTAAAGACAAATAAATAAAGATAAATAAATATTCTTGTATTAATAAAAAATACCTTAGTACAAAAATAATTAAAGAGGAACCAGAACAGTAGTCGGGAAATCAATTTCGTGTAGATTTTCTTTACTTTTGGCTTCGTTTGGACTCGATTCAAGGGTGTTTGGACATCGGTTACAACACTTGGATAGTATTTTGGCTCACAAAGCTCACATACTAAGACATACTAGAATGAAACACTCCTTTTACTAACAATAACTCCATAACATAATTTTAGAAAACAAGAACTTCTAAAAAATTTCATAAAAATTTAACACTCTTTCACCTATTTTTCTCTTCTCACCCAAATACCTTAACATCACCTTCTATTTATAGAAGAAAATTGGCCTTGTATTCCCTATAAAATGACATCACTTTCCTACTTTTCCAATTTGTCCAAATTTGATATCAATTTCCCTAATTTTCTCTAATTATCCAACCAAACTGGGTCCCACCAACAATAACCACCGAACACCCCTTTTCTTTTCTTTTTTTTAAATTTTGATTTTTGTTTTTTTTGGATTTTTTGGCCCATTTTTTTAAACTTTTTTTGGGCCCATTTTCATTTTTTTAAAATCTGATTTTTTTTCTAGGCCCTTTTTTAAAAAAAGAAATTTTGATTTTTTTTTTTAAATTTTGAATACAAATGAGTAATCACTTACTCTTATGGAAACATAAATTATTTATTACACATGTGACCATAAATAAAATATCCAATAAAGATAAATTACTACCCATGTTATAAGGAGTAAAAAGGTAGTCACAAAACATCGGTTTCCCTCCCTTATTCTTCTCTTGGCTTCAGTATCCATTGGCATTGCTTGAGAAGAATTATGGAAGAAGGTTAATGAAAGGAGAGATGTGGTAGGAAATGAAGAGAGATTGAGTATTTATAGAAATGGAGAAGAGTTATTATTCCAACGGTCACTATGCAATTTTTTATTTTTCCCTTTTTTTTTGAAAAAAATAATAAAAAAATATGATCCGAGGTGGCAACCTGGAATGGACGAGGTTCTAAGCACCGCACCATGTCACCAATAAGAACTGGTAAGTCATAATCGAAGTCTGAAATCATCGGTTTGACTATGGACATTTCTCTCAACCCTGGTCAATAACTGACAACCCGACAATCAATCAGAAGAGGTATGGGCAACCTGACCTTGCAAACACTCCATAATCATATGCTGTCTTAGTAATATACTGACTTAAGCATTGGAGAATCTTTTGTAGGTTCACCTCCGGTGTGTCTTGAAGTTCCAGTACGGATTAAGACATTAATTTTCACCTTAACTTGAAGGATCTCGGATTCCCACTGAACTGAGGTATAAAATACCGTACTCCACTAAGGTGGTGTAAAACTTAGAGTTAGTGAGGTAACACCAGTCAGGAGACCGTGCTAGGACCCCAGTTAATGTAGTCAACATTGACTCCGGATGCCAGGACAGATCAAAATGAAAGAAATATACCTTTTTTCTTTTTTTCTTTTTCTTTTTTTCTTTTAGATATATATTTTAATATATATTTTGCCGAACAAAATATGTGTTCACAGCTGCCCCTCTTTACTTCTTTTCATGAAAGAATATGAGATCCATTCATATTATTGATGTGAAAAGAAAGTAAATACGTAAACCACACTAAGAATTTAAGGAATATTTGACAGCTTTTGACAAAAAGTAAATAGCCAAATGATGTTGTTCTAATATTTGCCCTTGAAAATGAACAGTTTAAGGAGAAGCATTTGAGGCTTGGAAGGAAAATAAACATCATGGGGAGTTGCTCCCAACGTTTTGACTAGACGACATAACCTAGGAATTGGTACTTGAAGCTTTGAAAGAAAGTAAATGATATATGGGGTTGCCTTGACATTTTGAGCAGCCTAAGGATGGGTATCTTTGACACAAAATAGATGACCGAGGGATGCCCCTGACTGATTTTGATTGAAATAGCCTAAGGAAGGATACCAGAGGCTTTGGCATGAAATAAATGACTGGGGGATGCCCCTGATTGATTTTGATTGAAATAGCCTAGGGAAGGATACCTGAGGCTTTGACATGAAATAAGTGACTGGGGGATGCCCCTAACTGATTTTGATTGAAATAGCCTAGGGAAGGATACCCAAGGCTTTGACATGAAATAAGTGACTGAGGGGATTCCCCTGACTAATTTTGATTGAAATAGCCTAGGGAAGGATACCTGAGGCTTTAACATGAAATAAATGACTAGGGGGATGCCCCTGACTGGTTTGACTGGACGACATAACTTAGGAATTGGTACCTCAAGCTTTTGAAGAAAAATAAATGACTGTGGGGATGCCCCTGACATGATTTGAGTAACCTAGGAATGGATACCTGAGGCTTGGACATGAAGTAAGACTTAAGGGAAATATCTCTGCCACTGTGACTTACGGTGAAGGATAAAATTTTTTGACATTTGGAAGAGGAAATTAAATTATATGAAACATGAGATTTATACTCAAGAAGAATGTATTTGAGGTCGGGACTTTTGAAGGACTGAGATTTAAAAGAAACTGACTTTTTGGTCATATGACTTCACTGAAGGTTCCGAGTGAATACAAGGATTCCCTTTTTATATCTTAGTAAATCATCTTTCCTGGGGTTAGGTAATGGACTGAAACTGTTGATCTTGACTTTTCATGGGGAACATTTGTCCTTGTTGTAATCTCAATCCTGCATAAAAGAAATAGTCAAGTGGAAAACCAAAGATTAATGATCTCGTATCCCTGGGTGACATCTGTGATCTCTATAGGAATCCATATGACTCATGGCAAAGTGAAATATCTTCAACTAGCAACCACTATATACTTAAAGAGTATCAAATTTCCAAAGATCGAAGTCACTTTGATCCATTATTATTATTTCATTTATCTTGTTTGAAAATGTTTCCCATCAATTAAATGATCCAGCAGAATGCCTATAAAGGAAGAAAATATTACGAGATTATGATAAAAACAATTGTTAACACAAAAATGTTATTTGATGGAATTCTATACACATTTTTTTTTACAAGTTTCACATCATGATTCAAATTTACAAAAGACATCAGTATCTGCTTTGACATGTGTATTGCTCCTGAAATTTGGATTCCCTTTATCAGGTATAATACTTCTTAACAACATCTGAATTCACTGGGAAAGGTAAGTCATCACCATCCATATTGGTCAAAATCAGGGCTCCTCCTGAAAAGGCCTTCTTGACTATGAATGGTCCCTCTAAGTTGGGCCTCCATTTTCCCCGATTGTCAGTCTGATTTGGTAAAATCTTCTTTAAGACTAGCTCTCCTTCTTAAAACTGACGAGGGTGTATTTTCTTCTTAAATGCTTTCTTCATACATCTCTGGTATAATTGCCCGTGACAAAGAGCACTTAACCTTTTTCCTTCTATCAAGTTTAACTGGTCATACCGGGATTGTACCCAATTGGCTTCCTCTAACTTGGCATCCATGATCACTTTCAAGGACGGGATTTCTACTTCAATTGGTAGTACCGTCTCCATCCCATACACCAAAGAAAATGGTGTTGCCCCTGTCGAAGTTCGAACAGAAGTGTGGTATCCATGTAAAAGCAAAAGGAAGTAATTCACTCAAGTCCTTGTAGGTTTCAACCATCTTCTGAATGATTTTCTATATATTCTTATTCGCAGCTTTAACTGCTCCATTCAACTTTGGCCTGTATGAAGATGAATTAAGGTGCTTGATTTTGAAATCTTCATAGAGCTCCTTCACCATTTTATTGTTTAAGTTTGTACCATTATCAGTTATGATTTGACTTGGCAAACCATATCTACATATCAATTCTTTCCTGATAAACTTACTACCATATTTTTGGTTACATTGGCATAAGAAGCTGCTTCTACCCACTTCATGAAGTAGTCAATGGTGACCAAAATAAACTGATGCCCATTTGATGCTTTTGGTTCAATGGGACCAATAACATCGATGCCCCACATTGCAAAGGGCCAGGGGGCTACTAGGACATTGAAGGATGATGGGGGTGCATGGATATTATCTGTATATGTTTGACATTTATGGCATTTCCTAACATAGTTGGAAAAGTCTATTTCCATAGTCATCCAGTAATATCTAGCCTTCAATATTTTCTTTGCCATTGAGTGCCCGTTTGCATGAGTTCCAAAAAATCCTTCATGAACACTCCTTATAATTTCGCTAGCTTCTGTGGCATCAACACATCTGAGGAGGACTGAATTATGATTTCTTTTATACAGTACATCCCCATTCAGAAAGAACCCCATAGCCAAACATCTTAGAGTTCTCTTATCATTTTCAGAAGCATTTAAAGGATACTCTTGATTTTAAATGTATCTCTTGATATCATAAAACCAAGGCTTTCTATCTGGTTTATCTTCAACCACATGACAATAAGCAGGCCTGGAACGTCTTTCTACCTCAATAAGGGGCATATCACATTCTCTACTCACGTTGAACATGGAAGCCAACGTGGCCAAAGCATCAACCAACTAGTTATCATCCCGAGGAATATGATGGAGAAAGACTTCATCAAACCCTTTGATTAGTTCCATGATGTGATCTTGATAAGGAACCAATTTACCATCCCTAGTATCCCATTCTTCTTTCAACTGGTGAATCACTAAAGCAGAATCTCCATATACTTGTAGAGATTTCACCCTTGCTTCAAGTGCTGTTTGAATTCCCAAAACACAAGTTTCATTTTCTGCAATATTGTTGGTGCAATCAAAGCAGAGTCTAGCAGTGAATGGGAAAAATTTATCATCTGGTGAGATTAGAATGTCTCCAATCCCATGCCCTAGTGCATTCGATGCCCCGTCAAACATGAAAATCCAGGTTTCCTTTAAAAAGTTTTTATCTTCTTGCAACATCATGATGTCCTCATCAGGGAATTCAAATGACATAGGTTGGTAATCATTCAAGGGATGATATGCCAAGTGATCAACCAAAGCACTCCCTCTTACAGCCTTTTGGGTGACATGAATGATATCATACTCAGTCAAAAGAACCTGCCAACGAGCTATTCTTCCTGCCAGAGCCGGTTTTTCAAAGATGTACTTAATTGGGTCCACCTTAGATATCAACCAAGTAGTATAAGATAACATGTATTGCCTTAGGCGATGAACAGCCCATGCTAATGCATAATACCAGATACCCATTATACCAGTGTACAAAACATATAAATCGTTGACTTTTGTGACTGGTCCCACACCGAATTATAGACCCTGGTCCAGATCAGTACAAATTCAATCTGAGTTTAAACTTTCTAAGACGTTCAAAAAGCTTTCTCAAGTCATTGATGTGGCCTTCCACTGTTTTAGATTTAGCAATTATGTTATCCATATAAACCTTTATCTCTTTATGCATCATATCATGAAACAAGGTTACCATAGCTCTTTGATATGTTGCCCCAGCATTCTTCAGACCAAAGGACATTACTTTATAACAAAAGGTTCCCTATAAAGTGATAAATGTTGTTTTCTCCATGTCCTCGGGTGCCATCTTAATCTGATTATATCCAAAAAAATCCATCCATGAATGAGAAGATGGAGTGTTGAGCTATGTTGTCAACCAAAATGTCAATATGAGGTAGTGGGAAATCATCTTAGGGGCTAGCACTATTCAGATCTTGATAGTCTACACACATTCGTACTTTCCCATCTTTCTTTGGAAGTGGGACAATGTTGACTATCCATTGAGGATATTTTGCAATAGCTAGGAAACCTGCATCAAACTATTTTGTGACTTCTTCTTTGATTTTTAAAAGCATCTCAGGTTTCATCCTTCTCAGCTTCTGTTTTAGTTTTACAGGAGGGCATTTTGGTTTTAATGGTAACTTACGCTCAACAATACTAGCATCTAATCTCGGCATATCTTGGTATGACCAAGCAAGCACATCATTAAACTCAATTAACATCTTTATCAGAATCTTCCTTTGCTCGATGCTTAGAGAAGTACCGATCTTGAGTTCTCTTTTATTTTCTTCACTCCCCAAATTTATGACTTCATGATTTCTAGATAGGGAGAAATTTCTTTATCTTCCTGATATAGCAATCTTAATAATTCAGGTGATGGTTCATTATCTTCTTCATCCTCTCCCTTTGAATATTCAAAATCATGATGTGAAAATGTAATTTTTTTCATTTGTTGGGGGTCAGTTTCAGATCTGCAATTTATTTAATGTAAAACTGAATAAGAAAAAGGTTATTAGGTTATTTACAAGAAAATAGACAAGAATCCTTAGTGTGCATTTACTTGGATCATTATAATTGATAAAGAAACTTTTATTGAAAAGAAATGTCATAAGGCTTCGAACATAGTTAATGGATCAAAGATCATAGAGTAATAAATTACATGTAACTGATCTTGGGAAACTCAATGGCCTCCCAATTACATAGAATGGTGTTTGACGAATAAGGGTAAACATGACTTTCTTTTCCAGGAAAATCACTGCTGACTACTGTAACTTGATCAGAAGATGTCAAGCCTGCACTTTTAAAACTCTTGTAGAGGTCACAAATAGAGGATCCTGTAGTTTGGGGTTCTTGATTTTCCAAACGAGCCATCCGTTTTTCTTTCTTTTCTTCAGCAACCTTTTTTTTCTCTGCTGAAGATGGGTAGTATCCTAACCCAAATCCATCCTTGTTTTCTTTAAGGCACACAGGCTCTATTCTTCCACCTAAATTCTTTCCAAGTCCCTTTCCTGGCTCATACCCGGCCTTTACCATTATTTTTGCCATCATTAAGGATGCCTTAGGTAACCGAGCTGCTGTCATCTTCTCACCTATATAGGTGGTATGGGCAATTTCTAAAGATTGGAAAGGGGTTTCCAAACTTTCTTCAGCAGCCTCTATATAGGGAGTGGACATGGGCTTACTGATTAGGAAATCCTCTTCACCAGAGACTATAACCAACTTATTATTCGTAATGAATTTCAGCTTTTGGTGAAGAATAGATGGAACAACCCCAGCAGTGTGGATCCAAGGTCTACCTAATAGACAACTTTACACAGGAATGATGTCCATTACTTGAAATAAGACATTAAACGTGCATGGTCCAATCTGAATAGGAATTTCAATGTCACCTATGACCTCCCTTCTTGTACCATCAAAAGCCCTCACTACCATGGTACTAGGGTTCATATGTGTTCCGTCAAAAGGAAGCTGTGTAAGAGTTGACTTGGGCATTATGTTTAAGGAAGAGCCATTCTCAATGAGCACTTTTGCTAAGATGTAATCTCGGTATTTAACAGAGATGTGCAGAGCTTTATTGTGACCTCTTCCCTCAGGGGGTATTTCTTCATCTGTGAAAGTTAAATAATCATTAGCTGCAATGTGATTGACTATTTCCCCAAATTTCTTGGGAGAAATATCTTGAGTCACATGAGCCTTGCTTATGACTTTCATTAACATTTCACGATGTGGCTCTGAATCAAGCAATAAGGACAGAAGAGTTATCTTAGCAGGAGTATGATTTAGTTGGTCAACTATCTGGTAGTTGCTTTGCTTGATGAACTTTAAAAATTCATAAGCTTCTTCATCTGTTACCTCTTAGGAAGGGTCTTGTTCTTTGTTCTTCCCTAGGTTGTTCCTCCCTGTTGTTAATTCAGGTTCTTTCCTTAATTCTTTTGGAGCAAAAATCTGACCGCTCCTACTTATTCCACTTACCCCAGAAATATTCATAACCGAAGAAGATGGGTCACTAGTCAGGGGATGAGTGATCACCTCCGCTTTGTACTTCCATGGTACCGCGTGAGTATCTTTGAAATCAAAAGGAGCGGGTACCCAAACTGTCACTGACTGGTGATTTACGACTAG
The DNA here is from genome assembly GCA_037962975.1 of Clitoria ternatea. Lineage (NCBI taxonomy): Eukaryota > Viridiplantae > Streptophyta > Magnoliopsida > Fabales > Fabaceae > Clitoria > Clitoria ternatea. Next base: position 171,436,263 of record CM075671.1, read on the forward strand.
TTCGGTCAGAGGTTTCTTGGTGTAATAGACCACCAAAGGAACGGGGGTGACTGGGCTTACTGAACCTGTACCATGCTGTCCATGGATCATGTTGACATCATCACAAGGGTGACGATAAACTTGTACCAGATGTGTGTTAAGTAATTTTTGAAGCACTTTAATAAACTTTGCATCAACGGGGATCTGATTATGGACGTCCTCATTAGAACTCTGAGTTTCAGATATTAATCCTTTCCTTAAAAGTTCCTTATAGATCGATGGGATAGGAGTTTTGATATTTGAAACATTCCTAACATGATCACTTCCCAAATCATGTGTTATTGCATTTAACCTAGTATTTCCATGATTAGGCAAAGGATTGCTAGTCACGTTTGGGGTGCCTTCTTCAAAATCCAACCACTTGGCATTTATTAAATCACGTACCTTAAACTTTAAGGCAATGTAATTTTCTGTAGAATGCCCGGGTGCCCCAACATGATAATCACATTTTACATTGGGATCATACCCCTTAGGATATGGTGGCCCTATGGGTTTTAAGGGACATCGTACAACAAGAGAACTTTTGAGGAGTTAAGGCAAAAGTTTAGTATATGTTATGGGAATTGGATCGAATTGGATAGAAGGACGGTTATTGTTTGGCTTTTTTGGTGAAGGATTTGGGTTGGGATTTTGCGTCTATTGTTGGGTAGGAGGTGGTGGTGTATTTCTGAAATTATGGACAGGTGGGGGTCTGTATGATTGAGGATAGAGAAATGAATTTTTAGAAGCAGCAGCTATATAAGGGTAAGGTCCGCATGGTGGATAATGAGGCTGGAAAGGGTAAGGGGAAGAATAAAACATTTTTTGATTATGTTGACGTTGATTTCCCATTACAGCATTTGCTTCTTCACCCTTTCTTCTTCCTGCCCCTGTCATAGGTCTTCCTATTGACGGTGAACTTTGGACAACTTTTCCTATCCTTAAACCACTTTCAATTCTTTCTCATTTTACCACCATATCAGAAAAGCTTGATGATACACTCCCAAGCATCCTTTCATAGAAAGGTGCCTGAAGAGTGTCAATAAACATTGCCACTATCTCTTTCTCTATCAGGGGTGGTTCAACTTGTGCAACCATTTCCCTTCATTGTTGAGCATATTCTTTAAAGGACTCAGTATTCCTCTTGGTCATGTTCTGAAGTTGCAGCCGGTCTGGTGCCATGTCCATGATGTATTTGTACTGCTTTAGGAAGGCATCGGCTAGATCCTTCCAACAACGAATATGAGTTCGTTCAACATGAGTGTACCAGCTCGACGCTGCCCTAACAAGGCTATCTTGAAAGAAATGGATCAGTAACTTTTCAACATAAGCATATGCAACCATCTTTCGGCAATACATGGTTAAATGGTTATGAGGACAAGTAGTTCCTTTGTATTTATCAAATTCTGGCAATTTGAATTTAGGAGGAATTACCACATCTAGGACTAGGCATAGTTCAGAAACATTTGTTATGCTTAAACCACTTCCTCCCTTTACTGCACGTAACCTTTCTTCCAATATTTTCATTTGCCCTTTTGACAAAGGCACTGCTGGCTGATCAGGATTTGGTGGAGGGACATGAGCTTTGTGTGACAAGTTTTGTGAAACACCTACGTGTGGTATTGGGCGACCATAAGGGAAATAGTATGGGGTTATTTGTGGGTTTGGTTGTGTGGCATCACTTGGAATCTGATGGTTTTATGGTGGAATTGTATTAGGTGGGGTGACATTGGGTGGAGCTTGAGTGTTTTGGGGAACAATTGTTGATTGAGTAAAATTTGGAGGGTTAGATATCGGGGGATTAGGAATTTTTTGAGCAGTAGAAGGATTTTCTTGATTAGGATTAGGATGCATGGTGTAATATCCTTGAGGTAGGCCATATATAGGCCAGGCATATGCTTGCTGAACATTCCCGTCTTAGGAAACAAAAGGTGGCAATGGCATATCATAAGGTTGGTGTGAGATGAATGGAGTTTTAGTGACTGGAGCAGGATCACTTGAGAGTATAGTCAAAGGTATATGGCTTCCTTCTTGAGCTTAAACCTAAGGAGTGGATGTTTGATCCCCATTTCCTACAGAGGACCCCTTTTCTGTACCTCTTTTTTCAAGGAGCTTAAGTATTTCTGCCATCTGTTCCTTGATCTGGCCAAGTTTATTCCTCATCTCTTTAACTGAGCTTTCCAACTCTGCCATGAGTCTTGTTTGTAGTTGGGTTCGATAAGGATGCTTTGAGCCCTTTCTCCTTGTGATGTGAGTAAATACAAAGAAACCCCCCTTTGTACAGAAACAAGTATTGTTAAATGACATAAAGAGATGTAAAGTAAATACATGATGAACTTTAAATATCGGTAAGCAAAGATAAACCTTTCTTTTAGAATGTCTTTTTCTAAAGTACTAAGTTAGGAAAAATGGAAATTCAACATGATATTTATTCATTGTTCAACAGGTTCTAATACATTATTTGTTACAACAAATCAAAATCAATTCTCTCTCGCTCTAGCAATCGAGACCTTCATTTCATCCAATCGCCCCTTGTAGTATTGAATGAATGTTATAATTTCATCCGGTGTAGAAAGTGGATTCATCATTGCTTCGGCCTTCTTCAACAGGTGAGGAATATCTCCAAGTGTTCTATTAGCAAGACCGGCTAAGTTAGAAAAATGGTTTCTCCAAGAATAGACAAGACTTTCCTACTCAACCCTCTCTAGGGTCATTAAACATATAATCTCTTCATATCTATCTTTATCTTCCATGGCTTGCCATTTTCCCTCATTTATCTTACGCTCGCAAGCACTGGCGACATCTCTGACTTGTCGTTCCAGTTCATCAATTCATGCTTTCATAAGGTTCTTTTAAACTTGAGCTTCTTCTTTTGTCTTGGCTAAAATTTCTCATAACCGCCCTTTGTCAGCCAATATATCATCCTTTTGCTTTTCTTTGGTTTTCAATTGGCTGTTTGCTGTTTGGAGGCATTGATCCAATTGCCTCATATATTCTCTTTCAATCCATTGTTTCTTCCTGACATCTTCAAAGGCAGTTTCTAATTCACATCTTTTTCTCTTAAGGGAAACATTGTCTTGCTGAATCTTGATTAATTTATCCTCCAATGCTTGATTTTTCTTCATCATTTCAGCTAACTTTCTTTTCAGGTTTTCAATCTCTTCTCCTTCAGTGGGAAGTGTATTTTTTACATGAGCACTATGATCTTTGAAGGGTAACTTGATAATAGCTACCCTATTTGAAATCCATTGGTGGTAACTTTCCTTTACAGCATAACTTCAGACACCCAACTCTTTTCCCTTCCTATGAACCTTGGACCAAGCCTCAGTGACAGTTTGGATAATAGGAGCATTGTTCCCCTCTATATAGTAATGAAGGAAAGGTGTTACCATTTCTTCTTCCGGAGGTTGAAGCATAGGATAAGCAAGCTATCTTTTTACAATGACAGGATTGTAGTTGATGCATCCTTGAGTTCCCATGAGAGGTACATTGGGAAATTTCCTGCAACAGTAAATAATGGAATCCATATTCATCCACTGAGGGTACCACTGAATCATGTTTGTAGACAAACTTGCTAGATGTCCTGCCCATTCCCTATTAGTCTTCTTAGTTAACCGAAGGAGCTTCAAATCAGAGAGAGGACATTTGATCTTGCCAACTTGATTGAATACATGAGAAGTAAGCCACAGATACAATGTAGGTAGACAACAGATGATTTTTTTCCTATTCCGGTTGTGACAAGAATCCATCGCATAATAAATGTCAGCTAAGACAGCGGTAATAGAACTTTCTCTTCTAAGCTTTCGAGCTAGGAAAACATCAATTGCCTTGAAATCAATGTAATTATCAAGACTAGGGAAAAGGACCACACCATAAATGGATAATGCCAAAGTGTCAATAAAGACATCACATTCCCCTTTCCCTGCCTGACTAAGGAGTTGCTTCTCAAAAAAGTTAGCGCGAAGCCTGAAATCTGATTCCTGTTTAATTGAGCCTTTTTAAGAATCTCAGGATCTATCTTGAGAACACGAGCTACACTAAAAATAGAAGCATGATGTTCGGTTCGTCGATAAGGTTTCAAATCTTCCAATGGCAAGCCAAATATCTACTCAAATTCCTTTAGAGTAGGAGCTAATTGGAAGTTCTTGAATGTAAAACAACAGAGAGGGGAATCATAATACTGGGCTAGAGCAGTAAGGGCCTCCTCTTGCACTTCAACTTCCAAGAATTTTAGGATCTTTCCATACTTCCTTGCAAAGGTCACTTTCTGAGTAATATCCATCTGTTTGCCCAAGGATAACAGATTGCTAGTATTTGATTTCATGATTTTGAGGTGTAATAAATTTTTCAAACCAGTTGCCTTCACTTCCTGATCACTTGATCTCATGTTAAATTCTATTTTTTTGTGATACTTACCAATGTTTAAATTTCACCTTTAACAAAAGAAATAAATGAATTAGATTAACAAAGAGTGTGATAATATTTATCATGACTTAAATATAGAAAATGTACATTTTTGATATTTTTTTTAAAAAAGGAAAACTTTGTGCGAATGAATAGAAGATAAAAGGAATGTTTGCCCAATTGTGTCTTAGACAAGGTATCCACCTAATTGGCTGTAAGGCTCTTTAATCGTGTTTCCTCAAAAGGTGATTGTTCTAATTGGTTCTAAGAAGGTCACCGGAGCTCTGATCTTTAGCTATGAGTCTTATGCAAAAGTAGGGAATCCTACTTAGTGAAGACATCATAACTAAGATAACACCCCGATTGAGATTTTCATGCGAATCATGGTAGGACGTATCGTCCTAAATGACACCGCTAATAATCTCCCATAGCCTATGTCTTTTACGGGGCCCGGGAATAGGGTCCCTTCTAATAGTGTGTGCATTATGGTGAATGTAAAGTGTGTGGGGCATTCATACCTGGATTTTTGCCCATTCTTCACAATGAACAAACATAAGGCAAAATAAATATCACATGTCTTCTACCCTATGGTTCTAAATTAAAGCAATAAAGAAGTAAAAAAACAATATAAAATCTAAAATAAATAGAATATTAGATAAACAATGAGAATAAGATAATAAATAAATATGAAGGATGAAATAATTAACAATCAATAAAATACACAAGATCAATTTAACGGGCTTGACAAAATGTCCCCAGTAGAGTCGCCATCTGTCGCAACCGGGGTCCTGGTGCGCGACACGGACTGGTTAAAGACAATAAAAGAAAATTGTAACTACATTGAAATGAGGCCCTTGGGAGGCCTAAAGAAAATAAAGGGTTCAAGGAGTCGCCACTAATATTTATTAAGGAAAATATTAGGAAAACCTTTAAACAACACTGGTTTTTTTTTAAAAAAAATGAGTGTTTAGTCTGGGAGTCGAATTACAAGAGGGGAAGGTATTAGCACCCCAAACTGTCCGTCAGAAAAACGGTTACCCAAATTGATCATATATAATTTTTCAAAAAAATGATTATTAAATATTTCATCCTTCATAAAAAAGGAAAACAACAATGATAAATAATATACATAATAATAAAAATATATATAAATAAGAATAAAACAAAAATAATAATAAAACATATCTCTTAAATTTTCATTATTCTTTAATTCTAAGAAAATAAACAAATAAATGATTAAAAGACCATAAAATAAAAAAAATAAAACGTCTTGTCTTAATTATTTTCTAGTAAAAAAAAGTCCATTGATTTTATTGAGAAATATATGGTTCATAAAAAAACAAATAAATAAATGAAAAGGTAAAAAAAAGAATAAACATAAAAAGGAAAAGAAGTGGAATTAAATACATCAATATGAAAATAAAGAAATATATACACTTAAGTAATTAAATTAACAAATGAAATTTATTCTATTACTTTTTTTAAAAAATAAGATTAATAAGATGTCTCATCTAAATTAATCTCATTTCAAACTCAATAAATAAATTGGGTAATAATGTAAAAAAAATTCAAAAATTATCAAGAAAAAAATAATAATATGGGTAGATAAGAGAAAAATAAAAAGATAAATAATAATAAGTAAATACTTATTTAAAACTAAACTCAAGAAATTGTATATATATGAAGCATAAAATTAAATGGTTATGTAAAAGATAATTTTAAAATTATTATAAAGTAAATAAATAAGGTAAAAAAATAAAGGATGGGAGAATAAAGTATAGAAAAATAAAGTAAAAGTGCAAAAAATAAAAAATAAAATAAATTAGGATAGAAGCGTAAGAAAATAAATGAACAAATAAGTAACTGCAGAAAAAAATAAAATAAAATAAAATACAATAAAACAAATAAATAAAAATAAAAGTGTAGTAAGATAAATAAATAAAGATAAAGATGCAGAAAAATAAATAAATAAAAATAAGAGTACAGAAAAATAAATAAATAAAAATCAATAAATGAAAATAACAGTGTAGGAAAATAAATAAATAAAATAAAAAGGCAGAAAAATAAATATATAAAAATAAAGGGTAGAAAAATAAATAAATAGGAATAAAAGGGCAGAAACATAAATATATAAAAATAAAGGGTGGAAAAATAAATAAATAGAAATAAAAGGGTAGAAACATAAATACATAAAAATAAAGGGTAGAAAAATAAATAAATAGAAATAAAAGGGCAGAAACATAAATACATAAAAATAAAAGACAAAAAAATAAATAAATAGAATAAAAGGGCAGAAACATAAATACATAAAAATAAAAATACAGAAAATAAATAAATAAACTAATAATTGTAGAAATGTAAAGTGCAGATAAATAAAGTGCAGAAAAATAAATTAACAAAAATGAAAGTGTAGAAAAGTAAAGAAAGAAAAATAAAAGTGCAGAAAAGTAAATAAAAATGAATAAAAGTATAAATAAATAAATAAATAAATAAATAAATAAAGATAAAATATAGAAAAGTAAATAAATAGATAAATAATTGTAGAAAAATAAAGTGCGGAAAAATAAAGTGCAGGAATGTAAATAAAGAAAAATAAAAACGCAGAAAAATAAATAACAATTAAGTAAAGACAAATAAATAAAGATAAATAAATAAATATTCTTGTATTAATAAAAAATACCTTAGTACAAAAACAATTAAAGAGGAACCAGATCGGAAGTCAGGAAATCAATTTCGTGTAGATTTCCTTTGTTTTTGGCTTCGTTTGGACTCGATTGAAGGGAGTTTGGACACCGTTTACAAGACTTAGATAGTATTTTGGCTCACAAAGCTCCCATACTAAGACATACTAGAATGAAACACTCCTTTTACTAACAATAACTCTATAACATAATTTTAGAAAACAAGAACTTCTAAAAAATCTTACAAAAATTTAGCACTCTTTCACCTATTTTCTCTCTTCTCACCCAAATACCTTAACATCACCTTCTATTTATAGAAGAAAATTGGCCTTGGATTCCCTATAAAATGACGTCACTTTCCTACTTTTTCAATTTGTCCAAATTTGATGTCAATTTCCTCAATTTTCTCCAATTATCCAACCAAATTGGGTCCCACCAACAATAACCACCGAACACCCCTTTTCTTTTTCTTTTTTTTAAAATTCTGATTTTCATTTTTTTTGGATTTTTTGGCCTTTTTTTTGAACTTTTTTTGGCCCATTTTCGTTTTTTTTCAGATTCGATTTTTTTGACCCTTTTTTTTAAAAAATAATTTTTTTTATTTTTTTTTAAATTTCGAATACAAATGAGTAATCACTTACTCTATGGAAACATAAATTATTTATTACACATGTGACCATAAATAAAGTATCCAATAAAGATAAATTACTACTCATGCTATAAAGAGCAAAAAGGTAGTCACAAAACATCGGTTTCCCTCCCTTATTCTTCTCTTGGCTTCAGCATCTATTGGCCATTGCTTGAGAAGAATTATGGAAGAAGGTTGATGAAAGGAGAGGTGTGGTAGGAAATGAAGAGAGATTCAGTATTTATAGAAATGGAGAAGAGTTATTATTCCAACGGTCACTATGCAATTTTTTATTTTTCCCTTTTTTTTGAAAAAAATAATAATAAAATATGATCCGAGGTGGCAACTTGGAATGGACGAGGTTCTAAGCACCGCACCACGTCACCAAGAAGAACTGGTAAGTCATAACTGGAGTCTGAAATCATCGGTTTGACTATGGACATTTCTCTCAACCCTGGTCAATAACTGACAACCCGACAATCAATCAGAAGAGGTATGGGCAACCTGACCCTGCAAACACTCTGTAATCATATGCTGTCTTAGTAATATACTGACTTAAGCATTGAAGAATCTTCTGCAGGTTCACCTCCGGTGTGTCTTGAAGTTCCAGTACAGATTAAGACATCAATTTTCACCTTAACTTGAAGGACCTCGGATTTCCACTGAACTGAAGTATAAAATACCGTACTCCACTTAGGCGGTGTAACACTTAGAGTTAGTGAGGTAACACCGGTTAGGAGACCATGCTAGGACCCCGGTTAATGCAGTCAACATTCACTCTGGATGCCAGGACAAATCAAAATAAAATAAATATACCTTTTTCTTTTTCTTTTTTTTCTTTTAAATATATATATTTTAATATATATATTTTGCTGGACAAAAATAGGTGTTCATACTGATGAATAACATTTCAAAATCTTTGAACTGAAAGCAATTGTGAAGACACTGGAGGAAAAGGTCTGTGAGCTTAAAGAATAAGCAAAAGAAATTCCGCAGCTAAAAGAAGAGCTTGAAATAGAGAAGCAAAAATCTGCTAAGCTGGTCAAGGATCTGTAGGCAACTGAAGCTGCCCACTCTAAACTGGCTGAGGAATGGCCTATTCGAGAGGGAGAGCTGCTTAGGAAGATTGAAGAGCTAAGGATAGGAGGTGCTGACACGGGGTATCTGCTGGAGCAAAATACTAAACTGAAGACAAACCTGGCCAATGCGAAGGCTAAATATAAGAAAACCTTGGGAATCTACACTGGGGTAATGTATGATTCCTTCAATGGAGCCTTGCGTCAGGTCTCTTATCATAACCCCAGAGTGGAGCTCAACCTCAATGGAATCCATCCTTTGTATGAGTTCCACGGTGGTAGGATGTTCTCTATGGTTGATGGCCGGTATGAGTAGTCAAAAGACGCCTCTTATGACCTTACACTACTCCCTGAAGGGTAATCAATGATGCCATGTGCAGTCTCCCCTGAATCTGAAGATAAAGAAAAAGAAACAAAGAAGGGCAAAGATGATCTGGAGAGGAAACTAAGGTTGCAAAGGATGGCAAAGCCCAGCAAGAAGAACACGAAGAGGCTCCCCCTATTTAGTTATATTTTCATATTTGTATGCATACTGTGTTCTAGGATCAGCTCCAGTATTGACTCATTTTGTTTACTATTGCGAATATGTATTTTTGCTATCTCTTGACTTATCTGTGCTTGTTCTTGTAACATCCCAATTTTTATATAAATATTCAATTAAGCAAAAATAAATGACAACTATTTATATATGGAAAGGTTTATACCCCAAAAATATAAAAATAAATTAATTTGAGCTTATTATGATTTTTCGTAAATTACTAAGCTTCATGAGCAAAGATTTATACCCGATTAAAATATGAGTGTCGGATCAAGTATCTCTGATTGAGATGCCGTTGGTCAGGGCTGTAGATAATATTATTGGGAACCTGAATATGTATTCGGATTAATTTTTAGATAAAGTATTGAGCCCAAATAGAGATCCTGTTTATGATAAAACGGTAAACTTTAAATGAATGAGGTTAAAATTAAAACAAAACTTCTATCCTTCACTCCTTTTTCACGTTGGCTTCTACTTCTAAGAAGAACAAACAATTCTTCTTCTTTCTCTCATTTTCCTACTCATCTCCTTCACTTTCTTCTCTTTCAAAAAAAAAACCTAAGTAAAAGTTGGTGCCTCTTCCCCTCTTCATTTTCGTTCACCATTGGACAAGAAAGAGGCCATGGAAGTTTGAGCTCCTCCCTTTTTTCTCTTCCATTTTCGTGGTCACCTTTCCCCTCTCTAGCAACCCACTTTCATTTCTTGGTTGAGGTAAGCTTTCATCATTTTTAGGGTGCTAAAGCCCTAGGTTATGGGTTGTAATAGTTGGGAGAGTGTTTAAATGCATATGGGTGTTGAAGGAAACCATTAGATGTATAAACCCTAAGGTGGGGTGAGAGGAATATGAATTTTTATGGGCATTGAAAGAGGTACACAAAAATGTGGATTGGAAGGTGATAAATCATATGTGTTAATGATGATTGATGGGTTTTTAATGAAACCCTAACCTTTGATTTTGGGAGAAGCGTGTAATGTAGAAGGGATTGGCATTTATTGATGATAGAAGTGTTATTAATGATGAGGTGTTGCCATAAATGATGATTTGAAATGCTGGTTGGAAGCCATAAATGAAAAACCCACTTAAAAAGTTGGGTGTGAAATTGGTATGTGTGGTAACTTAACTACTTAGGTTGTAGCTTTTGGTAATAATGAACTTTGATCAAAGGGAAGGAATCCCCGAAGCCTAATGAATAAAGCTTGTAAATAATTACTACATGATGAGAATCATGTGTGTATATGTATATATATATATATATATTGAGAATGATGTTTGGATAAATGATTGATGTGGTCCTATAATTGATTGATGTAGGACTTGATAACACTTGTGAGGCGGGATCATCAAACCAGGAAGTCTACTTCTCTTGAGGTAGGAGAGGGGTGTATTTTCTAAATGAATAATGCCTTGTGTGATGATAATGTATGTATTTATGCATTGTGGTATGTTCTCTATTGGTTGGTTGTTGTGTTTAATGAGTATGATATGAAATGGAGATTGAACCTTGTGATGAGTAATTGTGAAATAATACCTTGATGAGGTTACGAATGATAGAGTGTGTTGATGATATATTAATCATTTTCCATGTATGGATTAACTTGATAAAATACTTGGCTAGAATGGTCTTGATGATTTTGTATGATATGCATTTGGAAGAATGACATATATATATATATATATGTGATCGTGTGTCACTGACTATGAGAATGAGTACGAGTATACCCTAGATGAGAGGGTGAGATAATCCTTGCGAGGTTAAGGCATGCATGAGCATTATCAGATACATAGCATGGCATGCATAGCATATCATTTGAACATGTGGTTACGATCACAAAGAAAAGTCTTGTGGGACTAGTATGATGATATTGAAAAGTGGTTGCGATCACTTAGTGTATGAAAAGAACTTAAGAGTTTTCTGTGATAATTGAGCCGGTGGTTGCGATCACCTGGTAATTGAAATGAAAGATCCTGTAGGATTCTTGAGAAGGGAGTACCCCTTGCGAGGCGGGAAACCAATATAAATTATTGAACATGGTTGCGATCACGAGAAAGCACCTTGCGAGGCTGCTAGAGGGAGTACCTCATGCATGGAGGGAAACCAATGAGAAATGAATGGTTATGGTGGTTGCTGTTAACCCCCATGTTACTGTCGGGTTATTAATTGGCAAGCGCACCAATCGTTTGTAGTTTTCAAATTTAGATATTGTTCCACTGGGATTGAAAGTCCAGTAACTCACAGTAATTTCTTATATACTATAGTAAATTTATCAAAGATTATTAACAAAAGAATAATTTATAAACAATTTATACAATATTCACAGGATTTGATGGTTGATTTGTTCATAAGGTAAAAAGATAGAAAAGATAAAATCTAACTATAAAATTGAGATGTAATTCAGAATAATTCAGATACTTGAGGCAAGAACACAGATTAACAAATTATGTTGGAATTAGGATCCTCGCACTAAAATATAATGAAATAATTACAAACATACATACTTAATCATCAAGTTCATGTTATTGCAGCTTAAAGTCATTATAACCGATTCCTCGTGATATAAATTCTAAGTATTTATCGTAAAGTCCGATTCCTCGTGAGCTTTGTCAAATAAAAACTTGCATTAAGTCCTGGCCTTATGTCAACAATAATTACCAATTCTATCCCTAGTAATTCGCATATTAAGGGTATTTCAACTTTTTACTTTCATTAAAACAGATTTTAATTCGGCATGAACAATCATTCTCCCGTTTGACATTCATACTAATAAAACAAGTTTTAATACACATGAAAATCATCCTCACGTTTAATGTTCATATTAATAAAGAGTTGAAATACTAACATGTACTTAAATCATAAATATATAGAGGTCATAATCACAACATAAACAGATTTGTTACACATGGTGAAAGTAAAAACAACACTTACAGAGGTTGACATTACGAAGGCGATGGAGATTTCACAATACAACGATCACAATACCACACAACATTCTAAAGTATCTAGAAAACTATTCTAGAACCACAAACTCACAAAAGAAACACTCAAACACAAGTGTATAAGAGAGGAAAAGAACTCAGAAGAGTGGAATGGGATGCTAGATGTGTGGAGAATGGCCTTATTTATAGTGCTGAGGAAGGGTCTTGACGCTACGCGTCAGCCTGACGCTAAGCGCCAGCCTGACGCTACGCTCAGCCCCCATTAAGCTCATGATTAAGTGGCCATGATTAGTTTAATTATTTAATTAAAGTGGCCAGACATGTGTAGCCTTGTCTCCCAATTCGACTTAGACATTAGCTGCCGGTGGATTGGCCAATAATGGGTTAATTGGCTGAGTGCTTGTCCAACTGGTAATGGAGTCCATGTAGCTCTGATGCTACGCGTGGCTGGGACACGTAGCGTTAGCATCAGAAATCCCCACGCTACGTGTGGTGTGGATGCTACACGTCAGTTTGTTAGTTCTTCAATTTTTCTCTTGAATTTGTTTACCTTTTCACTGCGAAACTAGAGAAAATTGATCAAGGGTAGATTATTTTCAACAACAATTTATTGAATTTAAAACCTAAATTTCTAATAATTTAAACAAATTTTCATTCTTTTTACAAAATTTTTATTAAGGATTTTATTATAAAATTGAGGACTAACAAATACCCCCAACTTGAGACATTGCCCGTCCTCGAGCAAGAGAGAAAATAAAAATAAAATTTGAAATCAAATTTTTGAGTTAGTCCGAGAATTTATCACAAAAAGTAATTTCATAATTTACCATTTAAAATAACCAAAACTAGATATCTTATGTAATAAAGGTTTAATGACAAAAATCTTTACAATGTCTTATTAACACATCAAGCATAATTTCAGGCTTACCTCACAAGTGTTTATCTCTGTGCAAAAGGTAACCTATTTCACTCAATCGATCATAAAATCAAACAAATTTAACTTTGATTTTCATCGAATCAATGGTTAATCATACAAAGTTAATTCAAGAATCACAAGGTCTTTTCAAGGGTTGTAATGAGGCTTGGCTTACAAGACATTATGATTTTTCTCAGAATTCAAAAACCTAAAATCATAAAAGAGCATTTTATAATTTTTAGGCTTTTTCTTGGCGCAAATCTTATTTCCCTTATTGATGATAAATACCCCCAACTTGATTCTTTTCACTATTTTTGATTTACATATATTTATTTTTATTTATATGCACAATTTTTTTTGATTTTTCTTGAAAAGAATCAAGTTGTTAATTTTCACTCCCCATTTTTGTAAGAACGCTCAAAATATTCTTTCCATTTTGATCAATTGCTCTTTTAATCAATCAAGTAAAGGGAATGGTTAAAATTTGATAAAGGTTAAGGGTACCAATGAAATTTTTTTTTTCAGGCTCAAAGTGGCTTTCAAATGATAAAAATAATTTTACCGTGGTAAGCTTTTTGGCCCAAGGTTTCTTTTACCAAAAATGTGCCTTGATCATTTTCTTGAATTCTCTGTACAACAACACATATCACAGATTAAAGCAAAATCAATTCGAATGAAGTTACGTCGAAACCCTCAAGTGTTTAAAAGATCTCTCAGCTCACCGGGTTATCTAAATTAGCTTGATAGTTAATAAAATTATTATAATTAAATTTATCCCTTAATTACAAAAAGAATCAATAATTGATTTTAAAAATGGTTTTATTTTGTAAAAACCTTAAGTGTATAAATTTCTTTATTTTCAATAATTTAATTTATTTATTTAAAAGATAAAACTAATTTTTTATTTTTGATTTAAAGAAAATACGTAAAAACAAAACATACCACATAAAAGACAAACTAAAATATAATCCACAATATAAAAATAATCCAAATGTAAATATCAATATAAACTAAAATGTATGTAAAGAAATGTGAGATAACATCAATCAATCTTCCATATGATCATCCTCATCATCCCCCTCCTTATTTGCATCACCCTCGGAATCAGTATGTGCTCCAGACGGTCCACCAGCCTCAAGATATATAGGTAGATCACCGGGCCAAGCTATATGAGCTGCAAACTCGGCTGGTGTAACATAAGGTACTCCCTCTCCCAGAATCCTGTACAGATAAAAAGAATCATGAAGATGCATATAAGCTCTATGTGTAGCAGCCATCATCTGCATCATATGTTGATGCTCTAGGGTCATCCTAGTAAATCCCTCACTAATAGCATCAGCAGATGGTGGCTGAACTGGTGGTCTCCTCCGTCTCTGTCTGGGCTGAGCCTCCTGCTCCATAAGTGGAAGCTCACACTGCTGGATGAAGTAATCTCTGTTTACTGAGACCTTGGGGACTCTCCCCGAAGAACTAGTAAACTCTGGTGATGGTACAATAACTCCTTGCCTCCTCAACAAGACATAAATGATGAAAGGAAAGGGAATAGGACAGTTCACCTTATACCCTAAGACATAAAGGTGAATCTGCTTAGATATCAGCTCGACAATGTCAGTAGTATGGCCCTGAAGGATGGAGTAAAGAAGGCAGCAGCGATCAACTGGAATAGAAGAAAGATAGGTGATAGAAGAAATATTGTGAAGCATGAGATGAGACCAAGCTTGAGCTATAGGGGTAAGCTGGGTCTTGAGGAGGTTTGATGAAGTCCTTCTAACTTTACTCAAGTTGAAGAAGATTCCAATTTTGCTCAGGGAATGAGCAACCTGATCCAGGAAATATCCTAGATCACCATCCTTAGTAGCAACCTTGTTTCTGTTTTCCTTCTAGAAACAAGTGTCACTCTCGGGAGTAGGCTCCCAAGGATTACCCAGTAGAGTACTAATGGTGTCCCTATCGTAGGTGATGTGCCGACCCCTCACCCAGCTCGTCTTCTGCTAACTGATGTTCGGTGCGTCCTGTCGAGTTCTGAAGGCATTAGCATAAAATTCCATCACTAAGATGGGATCCACCTCAGTAGGTAGGGAAAACAAGGGTCCCCATCTCTTCCTCTGGATCTCATCCTTCAGCTTAGGATAATCTCCAGCATTCAGATCCAGAACTCTCTCCCAAATTAACCTTTGGCCCTTTATCTGGTGAAATCTGGCCCATTTCGCATCAGTACAAAATCTAGTGGGATCTCTAGGTCCCAGCTGCTCTTCACTCTGAAGGTCTGGATCCTTAAAGGTGGTATCAGTGTCTATAGTCCTTCTTTGTCTCTTTGGACCAGTAATGAGGATAGATTTTTTTGGTGCCATTTGCAAAAAGAAATTTTAAAAATTTTACACACATCAAAATATTTTTGATTTTTATATTTTAACAAAATAAAATATGCAAAACATCAAAAATTAACATTTATATTTTTGGTTTTTATATTCTATGCAAAACAATAAAAACTCGTGCAAAACTTACACAACATAAAATTTTATTTACAACAAAATATTTACACATTATCAAAACAACATATTTTTTTTGAATTTCTATAAAAATTAAACATGCATATTTTTGGATTTTTAGTATAACATACAACAAAATTCACAAATCTTGCAAATTATAAAACACAAATGTTTACAAAATTTAACAAATTTATTTATTTATTTTTATGCAAGAAAGTATAATAAACATACAATTTAAGAAATTTTATTAATTTAAAAAGAAAAACAAACAACAAACAATAAAAATTAAACGGTACAGAATTATTAAAAACAAAAAATTAAAATATACATTCAACAGAAAAATAAAACACAAAATTAACAAAATTCAAAAACAGAGGCTGACGCTACGCGTGGGTAGGACGCTACACGTCAGCCTGTTCTGCCCATGCTATGCGTCAGTGGGACGTTACGCATGGGGTTATAGTTCATACCTCACGCTACACGTCAGTGGGACGCTACGCATAAGGTGCGTAGTTTCAAACACAAAAATAGGGGTTGTTCAACAATAACCCCCCCTAAACTACATTCAATCAAAACCTTCCCTAATTCTAACAGCAAACAAATCCCTATGGTTTTCTAATTCGAATCCTAACCACATGCATTCTAAAAAATCGAAAATCAAAAGCAACTAAAGAAAGGGAGAAGATTACTTACTTGGAATCCTTGAGAATTTAAGAAAATGAAGAGGAATGAAGGGTTGAGAGAAAAGAGGGTTTTGAAAATTTTAGGGTTTCTGAAAAGTGGAATGTGGAGGCAGAATTAGGTTTTTAAAATTTTGGTTTTGGGCCTCTGTTTCAGGGGTCCAATTTAAAAACTGAACGAGAATCCTGACGCTACGTGTGGTAGTGACGCTACGTGTCAGGTTGAAAATTTAGAACCCACGCTACGCGTCAGTGTGGGGCTATGCGTGGGCTGCTGTTTTTCATTTTTCAAAAATTTAATTTTCAAAAACCCTTTTCTTTTAAATTTTAAACCCTTTTTATTTCAAAATCATAGTTCTAATTAAAATCTAAAAACTCTTTTTTTAATAGATATATATTTAAAATAAATTAACAAGAAAAGGAAATAATGGGTTGCCTCCCATTGAGCGCTTGATTTACTGTCTCTAGCTTAACATCCTGCACATCACAAATCAATCAGATAACAAATGGTAGTGAGTCTGTCGATCTCACCACCCAGATATGGTTTCAATCTTTACCCATTAACCATCCAACTTCTTTTTGAAATAGGATCTTCAATTTCAACTGCTTCATAAGATTTAACTTCCTTAATTACAAAAGGGCCTGACCATTTAGATTTTAATTTACCAGGAAATAGTCTTAATCTTGAATTAAACAATAAAACTTGCTGACCTGGTATAAATTGTCTATTTTTAATTTTCTTGTCATGGTAAGCTTTCACCTTATTCTTGTAACTTCTAGATGTCTCATAAGCATTGTTTCTCATTTCTTCCAACTCAAATAACTGCAACTTTCTTTTGTCAGCTGCTGCATTTGGATCAAAGTTAAGAAATTTTAAAGCCCAATATGCTTTATGTTCCATCTCTACTGGAAGATGACAAGCTTTTCTATAGACCATTTGGAAAGGAGAAAGGCCAATTGGAGTCTTATATGCAGTTCTCTATGCCCAGAGTGCATCATCAAGCTTTTGTGACCAATCTTTTCTAGAGGAAGACACAGTCTTTTCCAAAATTCTTTTCACTTCACGATTTGAAATCTCAGCTTGTCCATTGGTTTGTGGATGATATGTTGTCGCCACTTTATGTCTCACTCCATAGTGTTGTAACACTTTCTGAAGAACTTTGTTACAAAAATGTGATCCTCCATTACTGATCAAAGTTCTTGGTGTTCTAAACCTGCAGAAAATATTTTTCTTCAAGAAATTCACTACAGTTTTGGTGTCAGCATTAGGTGAAGCAATTGCTTCTACCCATTTTGAAACATAATCGACTGCCAAAAGAATGTATTGATTAAATTAAGAGTAATGAAAGGGTCCCATGAAATCAATACCCCAACAATCAAATACCTCAACTTCCTGAATGTTTGTGAGAGGCATTTTTTGTCTTTTATTAACATTCCCTATTCTTTGGCAGTTATCACAAGCTTGCACAGATGAGTGAGAATCCTTAAAAATAGAGGGCCAATACAAACCTGATTGAAGAATTTTTGCAGCAGTTCTTTCTCCATTAAAATGTCCTCCATAAGGAGATTTATGACAATGCCACAACACATCTTTCTTTTCCCAATCGGGTACACAACGAGGTAACAAATTTTCCACACCAATTTTGAATAGATGCGGGTCATCCCAAACAAAGTATTTTGAATCTTTGAAATTGTTTTTTCTTTGCTGCCAAGTTAAATCATTTGGAAGAATTCTTGCTGCTTTAAAATTGGCCATATCAGCAAACCATGGCCGTTTTGTTATTTCAAAAAGTTTTTCATCAGGAAATTCTTCCAAGATGTCTTTTTCTTTGGTAGTAACCTCATCATTCATCAATCTAGAAAGATGGTTAGAGACCATATTTTCACTACCCTTTTTATCTTTGATTTCAAGATCATCTTCTTGAAGGAGCAAAATCCATCGAATTAACCAAGGTTTAGAATCAGTTTTAGTCAAAAGGTACTTGATTGCAGCATGATCAGTGAAAACAATTATTTTTGATCCAATCAAGTATGATCTAAATTTTTCTAAGGCATACACTATGGCTAGTAATTCCTTTTCAGTAGTTGTATAATTTATTTGATTTTCATTTAAAACTTTACTAGCATAGTGTATAACCCTAAAAACTTTTTCATATCTTTAACCTAAAACTGCTCCTACAACATAATCACTTGCATCGCACATAAGTTCAAAGGGTAAGTTCCAATTAGGAGCAACAATTACAGGGGCAGAAACCAATTTTTCTTTCAAGGAATTAAAAGCTTTAAGATATGTTTCATCAAATTTGAATTCAACATCTTTATTTAGAAGATTTGTTAAAGGTTTAGCAATTTTTGAAAGATCTTGAATAAATCTTCTACAGAATCCAGCATGTCCTAAAAAACTTCTAATACCTTTTACATTTACAGGGGGCGGGAGTTTAGAGATTACCTCTATTTTGGGTTGGTCCACTTCAATACTTTTAGAAGAAATTTTGTGACCAAGTACAATTCCTTCCTTCACCATGAAGTGACATTTCTCCCAATTGAGCACCAAATTTGTTTCAATACATCGCTTCAGTACGGTGTCCAGATTGGTTAGACATGATCAAATGAATTTCCAAAGACTGAGAAATCATCCATGAAAATCTCAATGCTCTTTTCAATTAGATCTGTAAAAATAGCAAACATGCATCTTTGAAAAGTAGCAGGTGCATTACATATCCAAATGGCATCTTCCTATAAGCAAATATACCAAAAGGACATGTAAAAGAAGTCTTTTCCTGATCAAGAGGGTCAATAGCAATTTGATTATATCCAGAATATCCATCGAGAAAGCAATAGTAAGCCTGTCCAGACAATCTTTCAAGCATTTGATCCATAAAAGGAAGTGGAAAATGATCTTTTCTTGTTGCTTGATTTAATTTTCTATAATCAATGTACATTCTCCAACTAGTGACATTTCTTGTTGGGATTAATTCATTTTTATCATTAACAATTACTGTCATACCACCCTTTTTTGGAACAACTTGTACAGGACTTACCCATGCACTATCAGAAATAGGATAGATAATACCTACTTTCAGCAATTTCAAAACCTCCTTCTTGGTTACCTCTTTCATGGTTGGATTGAGTCGTCTTTGGGGTTGAGCAACAGGTTTAAAATTATCTTCCAACAAAATTTTATGCATGCAATATGATGGGCCTATACCTTTCAGATCTTCAAGTGTCCATCCAATTGCTTCTTGATTCCTTTTTAAGACTTCAACCAGTTTTTCTTCTTCTGCTTCGCTTAACAAATTACTAATAATCACTGGTTTTAAATTACCTTCTTTCAAAAAGATATACTTTAAGTTGGAAGGTAGCACTTTCAATTCAGGCCTCTTGATTTCTTCAACAGGTACTTCTTGGATTTCTTCAATTTTTCTTGATTTAAGGGAAATTTCTTTCCCTTGATCAAGATCTTCAAGATACTTGTCTACCTATTTTTCTTTTTCTTCACTCAAACATTCCACAGAGTTAGTTAATAACTTGTTTAAAGGGTCAGAAATTGACATACCTATGGATACGAAAAAGCAAACTTCATCGAGAACATCCACCTTGAAATAGTCTTGCTTTGAATTGGGATGTTTCATGGCTTTGAAAATATCGAAGTTCACTTCTTCATCGTGTACTCTTACTGCCAGCTTCCCATTATCTACATCAATGAGCACTCTAGCTGTCTTCATGAATGGTCTTCCCAGGATCAGGGGCACTTTAATATCTTCTTCCATGTCTAAAACCACAAAGTCAATAGGGAAGTAGAACTTGTCAACTTTCACAAGTACATCTTCCACAATACCATAGGGTCTTTTGATTGATTTATCGGCCAATTGTAGAGTCATCTTTCTTCTTTGAGGATCAAGGTCACTAATTCGCTTCATCATACTTTGAGGCATTAGATTAATGCTAGCCCCTAAGTCTAACAAGGCTTTCCCAATATTCACACCTCTAATGGAGACGGGAATAGTGAAACTTCCAGGGTCTTTCAACTTTTTTGGCATATTATATTGCAAAATAGCACTGTA
This sequence comes from Clitoria ternatea, assembly GCA_037962975.1. Lineage (NCBI taxonomy): Eukaryota > Viridiplantae > Streptophyta > Magnoliopsida > Fabales > Fabaceae > Clitoria > Clitoria ternatea. Next base: position 171,456,692 of record CM075671.1, read on the forward strand.
ACCTACTTTAAGTTCAACAGTTTCCTCATCATACCTCCTTTTTTTGGTAAGCGATTCTTTCATAAACTTTGCATATGTTAGCATCTGTTCCAATGCCTCAGAAAATAGAATGTTTATGTGTAATTGCTTAAAGATTTTAAGGAATTTTTTGTATTCCTTTTCCTTATCTTTTTTTGATGGTGCATATGGATAAGGTAAATCTTTAACTGAGTTCTTATGGTCACTGAACACCTCAAACTTGACTCCATACAAATGGTGTCTCCAGATTTTCAAAGTAAATACTACTGCTGCCAATTCTAGATCATGCGTCAGATAGTTCATTTTATGCGACCTCAGCTGCCTAGAAGCATAGGCAATCACCTTTTGTTGCTGCATCAAAACACAACCTAAACTAATCTTAGAAGCATCACAATAAACCACAAAGTCTTCTTGTGGATTAGGTAAAGTTAAGACTAGAGCAGATGTAAGCTTTGATTTTAGTTCCTGGAAACTTTTCTCATATTCTGGCGTCCAAGCAAAAGGTTGATTCTTCTGGGTCAGACGAGTCATCGGTAAGGCAATTCGAGAAAACCCCTCAATGAATCTCTAGTAATAACCAGCTAATCCTAGGAAGCTTCGTATCTCAGTAACTAAATTAGGTCTCTCCTAGTTTGTTACAGCTTCTATTTTAGAAGGATCCACAGACACTCCTTCGCTTGAGATCACATGGCCTAGGAACTTTACCTCTTTCAACCAGAACTCACATTTTGATAACTTAGCATACAACTGCTTCTCTTTCAAAATCTGCAATACCCCTCGAAGATGTTTTTCATGCTCCTCCCAAGTCTTAGAATAAATTAGAATGTCATCAATGAAGATAATAACAAACTGATCCAAGTATGGATGAAACACTCGATTCATGTAATCCATGAATACAGCTAAGGCATTGGTCATTCCAAAAGGCATCATCAGATACTCGTAATGACCATAGCATGTTCTAAAGGCTATCTTTGGAACATCCTCAGACTTGACACGAACCTGATGATAACCTGATCATAGATCAATCTTGGAAAATACTGTAGCACCTCTCAATTGGTCTATTAGATCATCAATTCTAGGTAAAGGATATTTATTCTTCACTGTCAATTTATTCAACTAACGATAATCTACATATAATCTCATGCTTCCATCTTTCTTCTTGACGAGCAATACTGGCACTCCCCATGGCGACACACTGGGCCTGAAGAAATGCTTCTCCAACAACTCTTCAATTTGCTTTTTCAATTCTACCAGTTCATTACATGACATACGATATGGAGCCTTAGACACTGGTTCTGCTCCTGGAATTAAGTCAATTGAGAATTCTATTTCATGTTATGGAGATAAACTTGAGACATTTTCTAGAAATACTTCAGGGAATTCAGAGACAATTCATATCTCAATTGCTTTAGATTCACCATCTCCTTTAGAAAGAGCAAACAAGGCAAACAATTGAATTTATCCTTTTAAAGCAAAGATCTTGGGATTGTCAAAAATAGTGTTTCCTTCTGATGGAAATATCACGGTCTTGTTATGACAGTCCACCAAGACTCGATTCGCTGATAACCAGTTCATCCCTAGAATTACTTCCAGATCCTTCAAAGGTAAACAAACAAGATTGACAAGAAAGTTTCTACCTTCTACGAGCATAGAACAATCGTTACACACCTTAGTAGTCCTAAGTTGTGTACCGGTGGGAGTGGAAACAATCAGGTCATACATCATAGACTTTACAGGTAATTGAAGACGTCTAACACACTCCTCAAAAATAAAAAAATGTGTAGCACCAGAATCAAACAATACAGATAAAATGGTACCATTGATCTCACACTTACTTTGCACAAGGTCGTCTGCTTGGTTTGCCTCTGAACTGCTGATGGCAAAGACTCTTCCTGTTGCTGGTTGTAATCTCTTATCTGCTGACTCCCCATTCTGTCTTAGAGGTTGAACAGCACACGTGTTTCCTCCATGGCCTCCCTGATAATTAGAACCTCTTTGATTATTCATGGTGTTATTGTTGTTGTTGATTTGACAGTTCTGTGGATAATTTGGGCTGATGTAACCTTTCTGATTACATCAAAAGCAAGTGACATCTTTTAGGCATCTGTTACAGTCACGTATATGGTGATTACCTCCGCACTTATGACACTTTATATTCACATGATTGTTACGTCTCTCAGAAGATGATGATGATCCTCCCTTGAAACGATTTAGATAGAATGATCCTTTCCTTTTGAAGGTAACTGACTGAGGTCTCAATTATCTATTGATCTTCTCTTGAGCCAATCTGGCTTGGTGGTTTTCTTCAAAAATTCATCATTTATTGATCAGGATTGAGAAGCTCCTAATTTCTTGATAACAGATAGCCTCTTTGATTTCATGATTCAAACCATTCTCGAACTTGACGCACTTTGAGGCTTCAGCACCTACCTATTGGAAATAAGGGTAAAAGAGGGATAACTCTTCAATTTAGCAGCATACTCACCAACAGACATTGATCCTTGTTTCAGCTTCATGAATTCCAGCTCTTTTCGGCTCTTCACACTTGTTGGAAAATATTTCTCCAGAAAATAGTCTCTAAAGTTAGCCCAGTCCAATGGTCTGTCGGTCTCAGTCATACGAATCCTGTTGTTCAAGTGGCCTCAATACTCAAGAGGGGGGGTGAATTGAGTTATAAAACTTTTGCTTGGAATGCCTTTGAAATTGATTTCTATAACCAAGTTTATGAGATTGTGCAAGTGAAAGCAAGTAACAATGATATGCAATGCACTACAAGAGGTAAGTATTGTTGAGGCAATTTAGCAAACACTTGGTATGCAATATCTAAAGTAAAGCAAATTAAGCAAGTTCAAGTATGTTCTTCTTAACCAAACAATACCAATCAGCAAATATGCAATATATGGAAGTAAAAGAGTAAGGAAGAGAAGCTTGCAAACCGATGTAACGAGTTCCACCCAATCCGGTGTACGTCTCGCCTCTAAGCAACCCACTTAGAGGATTTTCCACTATTGTAGACTAGAGATACAACTTTGAGCAATTGCGGCTTCCTAGTGTCCCACACTCAAGAACCCAATCCTCACAAGTATAAGGGCAACCCACCCAATCTCTCAATCTCACAATATCCCAAAGGTTGAGTCCACAACCTTTGTACCCACTCAACCTAGAGTGAACAACCACTCAACCTAGAGTGAATAACTTGTGTGTTTGGTGTTTGTTTACAATCAATACACTCTCTCAATAGAGCAAATATACAAATGAAAAGCTCTCCCAAGTTCTAACTCTCAAGATGAGAGGATATACAAGTGAAGTATGAGATGCAAGAAATAGGCTTACAAAGCACAAAAAATAGAGCTAAGGATTTGTTGCTTCTTGGTTCTTGTTGGTTGCTTGTTGTGCTTGTGTTCTTCTTGCATTTATAGAGCCAAGATAGTTGTTGAGGAGTCCCTAGCCGTTGCAAGATGATGGCTCTGCGTATAGTGGGATTTGAGTGCTTGTTTTCCACTTAAGTTTGTCTATTTAGTGGTGTTTCCCACTTTGTGAATCGATTCGTAGATCCTTGAATCGATTCAGAGTGTTCTGTTTTATTCATTTTGGAGTACCAGAGTCGAATGAATCGATTCGAGCTTTGTTTGAATCGATTCAGAGCATTCTGTTTTGGGTTCTTGGTCTGTCAGCATCGTGTGAATCGATTCAGGGTCCTTGTGAATCGATTCAGGACATACTGTTTGCAGTCTTAGTGACTTCCAGGGCTGTGAATCGATTCAGGGTCATGGTGAATCGATTCAACCCATTCTGTTTCTCATTTTTATGACCTCCAGGGCTGTGAATCGATTCACTCGTGCTTGAATCGATTCAGGCTCTTCATTTTGACATTTTCTCATGCCTGTTGGTCATTCATTTGAATCTAATGATGCATGGTTGCTTTCCTTTTGTTTGATTCATTTGTTTCTTCATCTCTTGAACCTTTGTGAGATCATTTTCCTCTTTTATATGAAATCTCTAATTGTTTTTGATTTGAAGACTTCCCATTGCTTGTTTCCATTGTCATTATCAAAACCTGTTATCACATGCAAATACATTCTCCCCCTTTTTGATGATGACAACCAATGGCCATCTCTTGGGGTGTTTATTAGCCAATAACAAGTCATGAAAACTAATGTCTCTGTTTGTTTTAAGCAATTATTTCTTTTAAGAAAGTAGGTCTCCCCCTTTGTTTTTCAATAAAACCATCAAATGATCTCAAGCGTTGAAATAATGTCACACCTGTATCACATTCATATATATGTATCATATTCGCATATATCGTAAATATATCATATCGCACATGTATCGCACGTGTAGCTCTCTATCTCTCCATCTCTCCCCCTTTGTCATTATCAAAAACAAAAGTTGGAGGTACGCAGTAAATCGAGTAGTAATCACAGGCAAATGCAATTGAGATAAACCAAAATAATTAACAAAACGAGATAATTGTTCAACCGACATAGCAAAGTAAGAAACTAAGACGAGATAGTTGTGCAAATAATTGACCAAAACAGAAACCAAAGTAAACAACCAAGTCTGAAAGAAAAATAAAAGGAATAAAGAAAAGTAACGATCAGTCATGGATGCGGGAAGTGAATGCTGGATATCTGGGTGGCAAGCTCCGTGTATCGCTCTTCCATGTTTGCTTCAATCCTGTCCAGTCGAGTGTGGATGTTTGCTTCCATGGAGTTGAGGCGCTGGTCCAGGTGAGCAGTGAGTCTTGTGAAAAGATCATCAGTAGCAGCGGGTGGAGGAGGAGGAGGAGGAGCGTCATCTTCAACTTCATGTCGAGGACGCCTAAGAAATTACCACCTGCCTTGGTATTCCACAATATTCATCTTAGTGAGATGAGATTTGCCAATAGGTGCTTTGGGACCGACCACTTCCTTGATCTCATTTTTCAAGTCCACTTTAAAATGGTGGAGCAACTTGGTAATGAGTATGGCATATGGAAGATGAGCGAGGTTTTGGGCTTCAACCATGTGATGCCTAACCAAGTCAATCCAATTTATGTCTTTCTCATTAACAATTGCCCAGAGCAGCAAGATTTGGGCCTCATTTAGCCTTGCATAATTTCCACCGGAGGGGAGGAGAATTTTGACAAGGACAAAGTGCAAGAGGCGGTGATGGAGACTTAAGGTGCCAACCGTGCTCGAGGGACCTGCAAGATTAAAGAAAGCTCTTGCCTCCAATGGATTATAATTCCATGCAAGAGGAGGTTCTTTGCCATGGAAGGAAGCGTTGCTAAGAGGGAGTAAGCCAACTTGATTCATTACCTCATTATCAAGAATGATAGTCTTACCTTTCACTCGGGCAATATAGCGAGCATCTTGAAGGCGTAAAGTGGAGTAGAATACACGAATGAGTTCGGGGTAGATTGCTACTTCCTCAAGAGCCATGAAGCCAACTAGCTCTTGTTGATGTAAGGTGGTGAGTAGAGGAAGTCCAGATGCTTCAAAGAATGGGAGATCAAGCCAATGGGCAGAAATGAGATGTTTCTCAGAGAATGAAGATTGGTACCTTTCAAGATCCTTTTGGGTAGTGAATAATCTAGATAAATCAGAGTGTTGAGGCATGGAGGCTGCAGCGGTGTTTGCATGTTGTTTCTTGCGAGGTTGAGAGGAGGAAGCCATGGAAGATGAAGGATTTGAGTGGAAGGTTTGGAGAAGAAGTTGAAGAGATTAGAAGTTGAGAAGTTTGAGAAGAGAGAGTGGGAGATAGTGGAAGAGTTAAATGAGGGAGTGTGTGAATTTATCAGCGTGAATATGCAGTAACTGACGCGTGAATCGATTCGAGGAATGCTGTGAATCGATTCGAACGTTACTGATTTGAGAGAAATGAAAGGGTCAGACACGTGAATCGATTCAAGTATGCTGTGAATCGATTCGAACCTCTCTGTTTGAGGGAATATGGACCATCAGGTGTTTGAATCGATTCAAGGGGAGTGTGAATCGATTCGAACGATACTGTTTTGAGGATTTTTGAACCAACAGGTCTGTGAATCGATTCGAGGGGGTGCTGAATCGATTCGAAGGGCTGTTTCACTCAAAATTTATTTCTTTCCATTCCAATATATTCAAGGCATGAGGAATTCCATATAGGATCATTAAATCTCCATTTCCATGGGGTTCTTTTGCATTAATCACTAGTAAAGGTGTCATGCAACCAATACACAAGATGAAGTGATCACTTAAACACAATTTGTCATATCAAGAATACCCAATTCTCTTCTAATGTAAATAAATTGCTCTCTAGCCAAGGGTTTTGTGAAAATATCTGCTAGTTGCCTAGAGGTTTCAACATGTTCAAGCACACAATCCCCTTTTAACACATGATCTCTAATAAAGTGATGCCTAATCTCAATGTGTTTGGTCCTAGAGTGCATTACTGGATTTTTCGAGATATTAATGGCACTAGTGTTATCACATTTAATGGGGACTTTGTTCAAGGAAATACCAAAATCAAGAAGTTGTTGTCTCATCCAAAGAATTTGAGCACAACAACTACCAGCTGCTACATATTCTGCCTCAGCTGTTGACAATGCAACACTTGCTTGTTTCTTGCTATGCCAAGAAACAAGGGAACTACCAAGCAAATGGCATGTACCACTAGTGCTTTTTCTATCAAGCTTACACCCCGCAAAGTCGGAATCAGAATATCCTAAAAGATTACATTCAATGCCTTTGGGATACCATAAACCAACATTTTGAGTACCCACAAGATATTTCAAAATTCTTTTTACGGCAGTCAAATGTGATTCTTTAGGACATGCTTGATATCTAGCACACATGCATACCGCAAACATAATATCAGGTCTACTCGCAGTTAAATACAGTAAGGATCCAATCATACCTCGATATTTGGTGATTTCAATGTCCTTACCCTTTTCATCTTTGTCTAGATAGCAGGATGTGCTCATAGGTGTAGCTATCTCGTTTGCCTTGTCCATTCCAAACCTTTTAAGTAGTTCCTTACAGTATTTGGTTTGGCTAATGAACGTTCCATCAATGGCTTGTTTTATTTGTAGTCCGAGGAAGAAGGTGAGTTCTCCCATCAAGGACATTTCAAACTCTTTCTGCATAATCTTGGCAAATTCTTGACAAAGATTTTCATTAGTAGCACCAAATATTATGTCATCTACATAAATTTGTACCAAGAGGATGTCATTGTGTTTGCGTTTTATAAACAATGTAGTATCAACCTTTCCTCTTTCAAAGTTGTGTTCTAAAAGGAATTTGCTTAATCTTTCATACCAAGCTCTTGGAGCTTGCTTCAAACCATATAAGGCTTTTCTCAATTTGAAGACATGATTTGGAAATATATGATTTTCAAAACCGGGAGGTTGATCTACATAGACTTCTTCTTGAATGTAGCCGTTTAAGAACGCACTTTTGACATCCATTTGATACAGTTTGAAATCCATACAACATGCAAAAGCTAGCAATAATCTAATGGCTTCTAACCTAGCTACGGGAGCATATGTTTCTTCATAGTCTATTCCTTCTTCTTGGTTGTATCCCTTTGCAACTAGTCTAGCTTTGTTCCTAGTTATTATACCGTTTTCATCTAACTTATTTCTAAAAACCCATTTGGTGCCTATTATTAGATGATCATTGGGTCTTGGCACAAGTTCCCAAACTTCATTTCTTTCAAATTGGTTTAACTCTTCTTGCATGGCCAACATCCAATGTTCATCAATAATGGCTTCATCAATATTTTTGGGTTCTATTTGGGATACAAAAGCCAAGTGATTGCATGCATTTCTAATGGCGTTTCGAGTACTTACCCCTTTGGTTATTTCTCCAATAATCTTGTCCAAGGGATGATCCTTCAATGTTACCCAATCTTGTTGTGTCTCTATTTGTGTTGCACCTCCATCATTGTTGACTTCTTCTTCTTTGTCTTGTAAGTTCATTTCTTGGAAGGTACCTACAAGATCATCAACTTCCTTTCTCGGAGGATTTTGGTTAAGTTCATCAAATTTAACATGTATGGACTCTTCAATTGTGTAAGTCCGTTTGTTAAAGAGTCTATATGCTTTACTAGTAGAAGAATAACCTAGAAAAATTGCTTCATCAGATTTTGCATCAAATTTACCAAGATTTTCCTTTCCATTGTTCAAGACAAAGCATTTGCATCCAAAAATGTGAAAGTAGGAAATATTTGGTTTTCGTCCTTTGTAAAGTTCATAGGGGGTTTTCTTTAATATAGGCCTTATCAAACAACGATTCATAACATGACACGCGGTGTTCACGGCATCGGCCCAAAACTGTTTTGAAATATTTGCTTCATTCAACATAGTTCTTGCAAGCTCCGCTAAAGATCGATTTTTCCTTTCAACTACTCCATTTTGTTGTGGAGTTCTTGGAGCCGAAAAACTATGTTCAATGCCAAACTTTTCACAAAATTTTTCAAAAGATTGGTTTTCAAATTCTCCCCCATGATCCGTTCGTATGGATGCTATTTTTAAGTTTTGTTCATTTTGGATAACCTTGGCAAGTTTCTTAAATGCTTGATATGCTTCATGTTTATGAGTAAGAAACAATGTCCATGTATATCTAGAGTAATCATCCACAATTACTAGACCATAATAGTTTCCACCAAAACTTTTGATTTTCGAAGGTCCAAACAAATCCATATGTAAAAGCTGTAAAGGTCTTGTTGTTGAAACAATATTTTTTGCTTGAAAAGAAGCCTTTACTTGTTTTCCTTTTTGACAAGCGTCACAGAATTTATTTTCAAATTTCAGTTTTGGTAAACCAATGACTAAATCTTTTGAAACAAGCTTATTTAAATGGTCTACATGAATGTGAGCGATTCTTCTATGCCAAAGCCATGATTCATCCTCTTTAGTTATAAAGCATTGTACATCATTTGAAGCAAGACAATCTAGATTAATCATGTAAATGTTATCTACTCTTTGACCAACAAATTTTATCTCCTTGTTTAGTTTATTTTCAATTATGCAATCATTTGATTCAAAAACAATTTTATAGCCCTTGTCACATAATTGACTAATGCTAAGCAAGTTATGTTTTAGTCCTTCAACATATAAAACATCATTTATGGAGGTGGAAGAGTTCTTACCGACATTTCCGATTCCAAGTATTCTTCCCTTTGTGTTGTCTCCATAAGTGACAAATCCTTTGCTTCGTGGAGTAAGTGATATGAACTTATTTTTGTCTCCCGTCATATGTTTGGAACACCCACTATCCAAGTACCAATGGGTGTTGCTTGCCTTGAAGCATACCTACAAAACAAAATCATTTTAGAGAACTAGGTACCCATTTTATGTTGGGTCCTTTAAGGTTAGCTTGTGGAGATGTTCCTTTGGGAACCCACACCTTTCTTAAGACCTTTGGTCCTAGTTTCCTAACACTACACTTATAAGCACTATGTCCTTTGGTACCACAATGATTGCATTTCATAAAAGGTGAGGAGGATTTGCTTGGTGATGCAAAGAAGTTTTTATAGTGCTTCTCCATTTTATGATTACTATGTTCTTGATCATATCCTAAGCCGGTTTTACTAAACATGCATTTTTGTTGCCCAAGAAGGATATTCAAATTATCTCTTCCATTAGTGAATTTCTCTAAGGTTTTGTTTAGATCTAGGACTTCATTTTCTAGATCTACACATTTCTTAGCAAAATTACAAGGTCTACTAATGGAACATATTTGAGCATTTTTCAATTCTTCTTTTAAACATTCATTCTCTTTGCAAACTTCCATAAGGTGCATCTCTAGAGTGACACTAGTTTTCCTAGATGCTTTGAGTTTACTAGAGATTTTTGTGAATTTATCATACAATTCTTCAAATGCTTCTAACAGCTCATTTTTATCTAAGTCAAGAAGATTTACCTCGTTATCTTCTTCTTGATGATTTGCCATTAAGCAAAGATTGGCTTGCTCATCTTCCGAGTCGTCGGAGCTGCTCACATCATTCTCATCCCAAGCAATATAGGCTCTTTTTCTTCTTTGTTTGTCCTTGCCCTTCTTTTTGAGGTTTGGACAATCGGCTTTGAAGTGCCCTTCCTTGCCACATTCAAAACAGTTGGGTGAGGAAGAGTTTTCTTTAGTGATAGGTTTCTTACCTGAGCTTTTGAAGCTTCTTTGGAAGCGTTTGCCTTTCATGAATTTCCCGAAGCGTTTCACAAATAGTCCAAATTCTTCTTCTTCATCAAGTTCACTTCCGGATTCTTCTTCTTCATTTGTGGAAGTAGCCTTGAGAGCAAGACCCTTTTTCTTGGAAGATTTTTCTTCCTCTTCCGCCATCTTTAATTCTTTCAGCTCTTGTTCTTGTTCCTGCAACTTACCAAATAAAGTGGCGAGAGACATTTCGTTTATGCTAGGAGATTGTTTGATGGCGGTAACTAGCGGTTGCCATTCTCTGTTAAGACTTTTTAACACTTTATGAATGAGTTCTTTGTTAGTGTACGTCTTTCCAAGTGTAATTAGTTGATTAATGATGAGAGTAAATCTTTTTTGCATATCAACAATCGATTCATGAGAGTTTAATCTAAAGCATTCATATTGACTAGTAAGAGTACTAATCTTTGAGTCCTTTACATCATTAGTGCCTTCATGGGTTACTTGAAGAGTATCCCACATTTCCTTAGCAGTTTGGCATGTCATTATCCTAAAAAATTCATCTTGACCTAAAGACATAGTAATAAGATTTTTGGCCTTGTAGCCATATTGGACTTTCTTTTCTTCCTCGCTTGTCCATTCATCTATAGGTTTTTCAACATTCTTGCTATCTATAGTATGCATCGGTATATAGGGACCATTTTCAATGGTATTCCATATTCTCAAGTCAATTGATTGAATGAAGATTTTCATTCTTTCTTTCCAAAACGCATACCCTTCCCCATTGAAAGCGGGAGGTCTATTTATCGCACCACCCTCGGGAAAAACATTTTGAGAACTTGAGGCCATTTAATCTCTTGAAGCTGTTAAGCTTGATCTACCAAGAGTCAAGCTCTGATACCACTTGTTGTTCAAGTGGCCTCAATACTCAAGAGGGGGGGTGAATTGAGTTATAAAACTTTTGCTTGGAATGCCTTTGAAATTGATTTCTATAACCAAGTTTATGAGATTGTGCAAGTGAAAGCAAGTAACAATGATATGCAATGCACTACAAGAGGTAAGTATTGTTGAGGCAATTTAGCAAACACTTGGTATGCAATATCTAAAGTAAAGCAAATTAAGCAAGTTCAAGTATGTTCTTCTTAACCAAACAATACCAATCAGCAAATATGCAATATATGGAAGTAAAAGAGTAAGGAAGAGAAGCTTGCAAACCGATGTAACGAGTTCCACCCAATCCGGTGTACGTCTCGCCTCTAAGCAACCCACTTAGAGGATTTTCCACTATTGTAGACTAGAGATACAACTTTGAGCAATTGCGGCTTCCTAGTGTCCCACACTCAAGAACCCAATCCTCACAAGTATAAGGGCAACCCACCCAATCTCTCAATCTCACAATATCCCAAAGGTTGAGTCCACAACCTTTGTACCCACTCAACCTAGAGTGAACAACCACTCAACCTAGAGTGAATAACTTGTGTGTTTGGTGTTTGTTTACAATCAATACACTCTCTTAATAGAGCAAATATACAAATGAAAAGCTCTCCCAAGTTCTAACTCTCAAGATGAGAGGATATACAAGTGAAGTATGAGATGCAAGAAATAGGCTTACAAAGCACAAAAAATAGAGCTAAGGATTTGTTGCTTCTTGGTTCTTGTTGGTTGCTTGTTGTGCTTGTGTTCTTCTTGCATTTATAGAGCCAAGATAGTTGTTGAGGAGTCCCTAGCCGTTGCAAGATGATGGCTCTGCGTATAGTGGGATTTGAGTGCTTGTTTTCCACTTAAGTTTGTCTATTTAGTGGTGTTTCCCACTTTGTGAATCGATTCGTAGATCCTTGAATCGATTCAGAGTGTTCTGTTTTATGCATTTTGGAGTACCAGAGTCGACTGAATCGATTCGAGCTTTGTTTGAATCGATTCAGAGCATTCTGTTTTGGGTTCTTGGTCTGTCAGCATCGTGTGAATCGATTCAGGGTCCTTGTGAATCGATTCAGGACATACTGTTTGCAGTCTTAGTGACTTCCAGGGCTGTGAATCGATTCAGGGTCATGGTGAATCGATTCAACCCATTCTGTTTCTCATTTTTATGACCTCCAGGGCTGTGAATCGATTCACTCGTGCTTGAATCGATTCAGGCTCTTCATTTTGACATTTTCTCATGCCTGTTGGTCATTCATTTGAATCTAATGATGCATGGTTGCTTTCCTTTTGTTTGATTCATTTGTTTCTTCATCTCTTGAACCTTTGTGAGATCATTTTCCTCTTTTATATGAAATCTCTAATTGTTTTTGATTTGAAGACTTCCCATTGCTTGTTTCCATTGTCATTATCAAAACCTGTTATCACATGCAAATACAAATCCTGGCATGGATCCACCGGTTCTCTGCTTCCTCAATCATCATGTAGGTGGCATACTCCATCTTTTCGAATTCTGTTCAGGGTAAGGATCAAAAAATGTGTTCCATTTCCTTAATCCATAGGTATGCTACCTCTGGATTATAGCCTCCTTTAAACTGTGATGGCTTCCTTTTCAAGAAGTGATCCAATCCGTGAAGTGCTCCAGTATTTCTTGGTTGATTTTTCCTCTCCAAGACCTCAGCCAAGTGGTTGAAAGCGGTTGCCATAGCGTCGTTATTGTTTCTTGCCATCCTATATTCGTAGTTTGGTTTATACTAATTCTAAGGGAAAGTATATTGTATACAATTACAAGATTATAACACAACTATAAGTACTCTACAATTTATCAGTTAGGCAACAAGTCATATAGTACATACTTAACATATTATAAGGCAAGTAACCAAACAATTCATGTAGTATATCAAAGAAAGAAAAAAAAATACATGTCATAGCAATTGGCCCTGAATTTTTTCAAAATGCTCTGATACCACCAATATGACGCCCAAAACCCAAAACCCAAATTCCAATTAATTAACCCAAATTTTTGAAATAAATTTTTCACGTTTAAAGAATCATTTTAAAATTTGTAATTTAAATTCTGAGGTCACGTAAAAATTGATAAATGCGAAATATTATCATGCATATTAGTCGTGAACGAATAAAACGTAATACATTTATATAGCGGAAACGATAGACAAGATTGCAGTACAAGGTACATAATATTATTACAACACATTAAATCTCAAATGAAATCAAAGTCCAAGCAATAAAACATAAAAACTTCATTAATTGCACCACTCGTCATTCTGTGAAGCGTGCACTGCAAAAATAATGTAAGAGTGAGATAAAATATAGAATAAATATAAAATAAGTAAAATTGCACAAACACAATCAACAAACTATTATGATATGATGAATATGCCAAACAAGGTCATTTACATTTAATAATCTTTAATTTAGTTAAATGATGTCATGCTGGATCTATTTTGATTTAGTGGGAATACTGCAGTAAAAAGTCTCATAGAGACACAAGTAGGACTTAGCATAATGCCACGAATCCCTACCCTTCATAGCGCTCAAGTACCAAAGTACATAAGTAGGACTTAGCATATACCATGAATCCCTACCCTTCATGGCGCTCAAGTACCGAAGTACACAAGTAGGAATTAGCATAAACCATGAATCCCTACACTTCATGGTGCTTAATGAAAATAAGGCTTTAACTTATCATAGAGTAACCCTCCACCAGGGCCGACAATCATGAACCCTTAAATTCCATGGTGCGTCCAAATGCTTATGATGTATGAATGCCTTTAATTCTCTTTATCAATTTAACATACCATGATATCAATACTTCCATAATCACTTGAAAGCCATAAGTCCTCAAAGGACACATCGCATATATCAATTCTCAAAATCATAGATTTACAGTTCAACAACATATCTCAATAAACCACAAGGCATTCATGTATACATTAATTTAGTCATTCATAATTATTCATCACAAAGATATACTGTATGACATTCATAGGACACTCAATAACATCCATAATAATCAATAATCCCTTAATAATTTATAAATAAATCATTACCCACATGGAAAATATCATTTTCATCCATAATAATCATCATAGGTAAATTTCAGAAATTTACAACAGCAACATACATTAGTAAAAAGACCATAACGTGAGCAAATCAAATCCTTTTTAAGTAATTCCACTTTCTGTAGTTCCATAACAAAATTATCTACAACATTCATGAAGACCATAATTTTAAATTCCAAACATAAACATCACATAATCATATAATAGTCAATAGGTTATCATTTTTCATTATCACTAATTGCTGGAAAATTTCCTGATTTGACAATCTTTAGTAAATTAGCTATAACTCATGGTATAAAAATAATTTTTGAATGAGGCCAAGTTATGTGTTTCAATAATTCCATTATCTATAATTTTCATGAAGACCAAAAATTCCAAATTCAAACAGAAATATCACAAACAAATAGGATACTAAACCATCTCAAAGAAAGTAACAAAACATACATATGTTGGTAAAATCAACGTTTCTAGAGCTACAAAAATAATTTTGACATGAAACTAGTTCTAAATTACTCATAATACAAATATCTAAAACTTTTTTGAAGACACTAAACACTGATTCTCATCACAAAATTCTCAGTTTTAAAAATACAAATAGTTAATCATGTCAACAGGTTTTTAGTATGAACATACTTCTGTATTTAAGGTATAACTAGAGCTACAAATATACTTTTAACTTGAAACCACTTTTTATAGATTCATAACATAAATATCTACAACTTTTATGAAGACATCAAAGCCTAATTATGTATGTATAATCCCCAGAATATTAATATTTACACAAAATAGAAGGTATATATTCCAGAACAGACATACTGTAGTATTTTGACTATAACTCATGCTATACATATCCAAATCAGTTGGTTTAAGTCTCAAAGTTCACATAACGAAAAGATCTACAACGTGGATGAATAAGTCAAAGTCAAATTCACACATTTTCAGTTTCGAAATTAAGTAACAATTTACGAAAATAAATCTGGAAATCCTAGAACAGCATACAATTCTACCCATTCCATATTTATTTACAACCCTATCCCATCTTACCTTAATGGAGGTTCCTAAAGTGGTTGAAAGTGTTCTCTTACTGTCCTAGCTTTAGATTAAGAGGGTCTTTGATGGAAAAAATGAAAGAAAATGAGAAAGAGACTTCACTAACTTTAGCTTGTTCTAAAAATTTAGATTTGGGAACAAGATGTAGTGATAGTTTAATCATGCAAGTGACAAGTGGGGGACAAACTTTTCATAATGAGATTATAGTGGGATGTTAGGTACATTAATTATGGTGATAATGGAGGTTTTAGGTGAGAAAAATGGGCTAGATTGTTGACCATTTCCGCAGCCTACATAATATAGCTTGTATGATTGAAGTAAATATCAATTCTGACACTGTTTCGGTATTTTGGGCATATCTCTTTCATATCTTAATGGATTTTAATAAATTTGGTTGGAAAGCTAAGACAATGAGGAACAACTTTGTATTTTACCACTTTTTCAAATTTGGACTCTAACTAGGCATTAAAATATGTACAAGAAGACATGATTGAAGTAAAATACCAATTCTGAAATAGTTTCGGTATTTTGGGCATATCTCTCTCAAATCTTAATAGATTTTAATAAATTTACTCTTGTTGGAAAGCTAAGCAAAAGAGGAACAACTTTGTAGTTGACCATATTTCCAAATTCGAAATCCAACTAGCAATTAAAACGTGTACAAGATGACGCATTTTGAGTGGAGTATGTGGTAATTTGATGAGAGTAATTGGAAAAGCCAAAGAAATTAATAACTAAGGAAATAGGTAATAAGTTATTTGATTAACTTTTACCTAAGGTATAAAGTTAAAATTATTTACCATGGTAAAAGGTTAAATTGAAGATGCTGTCCTAACCAAAATTTATGTAGAAAGTTGAGATAAAATGGATAATATCATTGATGGTCTAAATCAAAATGATTATACATGAGAATGAAATTTTTAGGATGTTACACACACATCCGTTTTCACCTCTGTGCCCATTCATCATTCAAAATCCAAACTTCAGTCAAACAGAATCACTTTGCCATCTGCATTACCTTCACTCACATTTGCCTCTCCTCTTCCTGCACAAGAAATACTTCATGATGATAGTCTGTGCCCTGCCTCTGATGCTGCCATGTACTACAAGCTCAGGAAGGAACAAAGAGCTATTTTGATGGACATACAACAAGAAAGATTCCTAACTATAATTACAAGTGGAGGAGCAAAGTCTGCTTTCATCCTACCATCAACTAAAATCCTTACTGCTCCAAACAGGCTTTATCCTCATACTAAGCCTCACTCATCCAGAAAGGGAAAAGAACCTATTCCTAACTTTGTTCAACCGTACGTACCTGTATGGGCTGAACCCAGACCAAGGAGACTCTCTGATGAAGTATCCAGACTCCTACAGTCTGATTAAAACACTGAGGAAGATGCTAGACGCATGTGGAATCACATCTTATGGATAATAGGTGAAGTAGGATCCAGCTCTAACAGTTTAAACCAGTCATGATATCTCTTCCATCAAGACTTCTAAGTCTCGATGATGACCCTCATTTGTTGATTACAAAAGGGGGAGCATATTTTGGAGAATATATATGGAAAATGGCCTAAGTTTAAAATAGTGCAGTTTGCATTTTTTGGAGTTTGTACACATCTTGTGTTCATAAATAAAAATTGCTCAGTTTCTATATCTTTAGACTTATTGATGATTCATTGCTTTAACTCCCTTAAAGTTTGTTGCATGTGTTTAACTTGACTATCTTTTCCAAAAAGAATTTGAAACTTATTCCTTGAATGAATAAATTCATGCTTCATGAATTCAATGCTTCAATTCTTCACTTAATATAGAATTCTTTCTATCTTCAAGACTTAATGCTTCTATCAACAAATAGAGGGAGATTGTTAGAGTAAAGTCTGAATTCATGATTAAGCAGTCTGAACCCCATGTGATTTGTCAATAATACACATCAAGACTCTCAGCTAAAATAAAGTCTGTATTGTTTGTTTGTCTAACAATTCTGTTAAAGTGTGCTAGGAGTCCATAGAGCTTTATTTGCAAAAGAAATAAGGAGTCCGTAAAAATCAATTCGCTTCTGGAATGAAGAAGTCCGCACTCTATGAAGCTTCACTGGATCAAGTCTCTTTTTGTATCTTCAGACCATGAGAAGATTTGTGACTCTTTGAGTACTTAAAAAGGATATTTCTTTTCCAAATATGAAGCTGCACAAAGCTTCTCATGTCTTCTCTAAAGCTAGCATTAAAGAGGCAATCAACGAAAAAGTTGAAGACCTTCTTACGTTTATCAAGAAAACTGCCTCACATGTCTTAAGGTGTTTAAAAAGCTAAACCTGATCAGAACGGATAGCCTAAGGTCAATTGCTATAGAGTGTACATGCTTTCCTAAAGAACATAAGCAAAAGGGATCTTTTGCTGAAGACTTTCGAAGTTACCCAATTAAGGAAAGTTCTCTGAAGCATGTGTCTGCACTCACTGACAGTGTAATCTTCAAGAGACCAACATCCTTTAGAGCTAACCAACGAATGTTTTTTAGAAGGACTATAAATACAAGAAACTTTAGAATTCAAGACAGTTACACTGTTCATTCTCATACTTGAATTCTCTCTTTTAGAAACCAAAAGTCTGAGAGACCTTTCTTAAAGTTTCTAAGTTCTTGTATTCACTACGTAAGTCCTCTTTATGGTTCTGCTTCATGCAGACCATGACTTATAGTAGTATATAGCTCAGTGTACCCTGTAATCATTTTATGTCTTTGACGCTGAGTTATTTGATTATAACATCAAATACTTTCTCTTCTATCACTTTGTACATTCTGGTGTATTGTCAGAATCATTAGTGTTGGGAAACACTATGGCCTGAAGAGGCTTTTGGAAGAATACTTGGGGTTTTGAGCCAGGAGTGCCTAGTGTCAAGAATACTTAGGTTTAAGCCAGAAGAGGTTGGAGTCAAGAATACTGTTGCACTGGGCTGGTTCAGATTGTAAAAGCATTTTACAATAATGAAAAATCCTTTGATCTGAAGGGACTAGACATAGCTTTTGAGTTGGAAGTGAACCAGGATAATTTTCGTTGTGTGTTTCTCTATTCCCTTTCTCCAGTCTATTAAAATTGCATATTTTGCCAAAATGGTCTGTAGAATTTTCAGAAAAAGAGCTTAAGACTTATTCAACCCCTTTCTAAGTCTAACTCTGTACCATCACTTATCATCAATGACGTTATTTTCTTTCTTTCTTTTTAATTAACAACTATGAATCCATGTATGCTAACCCCATTAGCTAAATTATCATCAATTGTAAATATTTTGACCGTTTTATCATATGCGGAACTTGTTGTGAAAACAACTAAGTGAACGAGATGATTAAACAATGGAATTGCCACTATGCACTAGTATTTGCAACATTCCATCGAAATTCAACTGACTACTGATAGGGCTCCGCAAGCGCACGGGTTATGTCGAGTAATATAAAAGATTATTGTATCCACAGAGACTGTTTTCAAAGTACCAGCATATTGAAATTTAATTATCCACACAATTGATTTTCAATGTTTTTGTAAAATAAAACACAGAATAAAAATAAATTCAGAAACAAAATTTACTAGATACTTAAAAATCAGAATTGTGAGTATCTTGGGATTCCGGGGGATCAAGACTCTATTTTATGTTAATAAATTGGCTTTTTATAAATAAGAATCAAATTAAGTTTTCCAAGGCAGATTTTCCTTAAGTTGATTAATATGTTCCTCTCAGAATCCTATTAATTTACCTAACGTATGGAGAACCACGTTCAATCCCTACACTACAACAAAAAGGGAATTTAACGGCGGTTATTTTGGAATATAGCGGCGGTTTAAACCGCCACTAAATGACATCGGCGGAGGTTCTAAAACCGCCGCTAAATGCTTCGCCGCTAGGCATTTAGCGGCGGTTTCTTATAACCGCTGGAATAACCGCCGCTAACAGTTTAACCACAGGGAAAACGGTCGTTATGATTTTATCTGCAGTTACAACCGCCTCAAAAAATAAAAGCCATTTAGATGCCGCTTAAACCGCCACTGAAAGTGTCAATATTTTCAAAAAAATAGGTTTTCCTTAATTATAACAAATTATTTTTTATATCCACTAATTTTTAAAAGTCAGATTTTACCTTTTTTATAACATTTTTTATACCCGTTAATGTTTTTAATGCGACAATTATATATTATATTTTATATATTAATTGATATTTATATTTTAAAAATAAATTTTAATATACAAATTAATTTGATTATCAACATATAAATAGGATAAACTAAATTTCTAAAAATATAATTATGAGATCAATTTAGAGTCAACAATAATTATATTAATAACAAAATCAATATAGGTCTTAACCAGTTACACATCATTTATAATAAAAGTTAAACAATCATCTACAAACTCATATATATATATATATATATATATATATATATAATCAAGTAAAACATAAAGAAGCTAAGGCTGAACACTAGCTGAGGAAGAGGGCCCGGCTTGTGCAAGTGATCCTTCATCCTGAAATTAAAATAAATAAAATATAAATTATTGTTATGTATTCAAAATGTAGAAAGTTAATCTATAGCAAATGGAACCTATATTAAGTGACAAGTCATATATAAACACCCAACAACCTGTAAATTATTTTATTGAAATTTATGTGAGGATATCCACTATAATAGATTTCACTATTATCTATGAATATTCAAAAGTTTGATGAATATCTATTTCATAAATATGAATAGGATACAAAATAAATTTTTTTCTTTAGATACAAATGATAAATAGTTACTATTTATAATTATGAATATCCATTTAGATTTTTGATCTTATTATTAATTAGACTACATAATTTTAGAAAAAGGATAAAGAAAATTGGAGGACTAATTAATAAAGGTATTTATAAAAAAATACAATCATATAATATAAGAGGGGACTAGAGAACCAAATAAATCATATATCAAATTAGTTTGTAACAAACTAAAATATTTATTGAATTAGAAATTTTGTACGATGTAGAAAGTAGTTAAGAAATTAAGAAGAGGAAGTTTAAGTGATATTTTAAAATAAAAGTTTAAAGGCACTAGTTAGGTTGTTAGCAGTTTCCATTAAATAAAAACATGTTTGTGGATGGTGAAATCATGGAATCCAAACTAGAAATGGAATCCTAATTACTGCTACCAATCTACGTTTAATGGATCCAATTCAAAATTCTAGAAGCCACAAATCCCTCTGCTAGCCTAGTAGATCACCACCAACACTCAACCGTTCGTCAAAAGTTATTCGAACCCTTTATTTATGTTTTATGTATCTTACCTGTGCATGTTAAGGGTAATTAAAAGATTTCTATCAAATTTTAATTCTATAACAATGATAAGAGTTTTATGATCTAACTTTTAAAAAAGTAATATTATATATGATGTTATATGCAAATGTTAAATACTAAATATGTTTTTAGTCTAAAATTTGATTTTAATTTCTATATTTTAAAATATTGGTTTAAGTTCTTGTGTTTTGTAAATAATGGTTTACACATTGTCTGAGGCAAACATATTCATATCAAACCAAGGAAAATGAATTGAAGGCTGTGATTCATAACATAATTGTTTCAAAAATCAAAATCAAGGACCAGCATTATTTGACCTCAAGCTTGAAGAGAAAAATGTATGATATTTCCTAGGATCAGCCAAGTCCAACACACCAAATTACTAACCACAGATTAATTGTAGTTGAACACATATGAAATGAAAGAGAAAGAAACAAGTATTCGTCATATGAACTCACAATCAAATAAGCACTTGATTACCTTGGCTTCAGAGCTTGTAAAATGTATTCAGAAGCATTTATAGGAAGGGTATGAAGCATCTCATATATGCCACTCCCAATGAGTTCCCTAATTGCAAAGACAAAACAAAACAAATTGAATAGAAGTTTGACAGCATGGATACTGCAAGAATGTGTATTGACTATTGCTTACAAACTAAACAATAAAACAAAAACTAGCCACTGACTATATGCACAAGTTTCTAAAAAATTATTTTTTTCTCTCTGAAACTTAGAATTCATTGAAAAAGTAATTCAGCAAAAAGGTAAGTTAGTGGAGTAGAAGCACAGGGGCCAAATCCAGGTAACATGTTGCTTTCCCTCTCAAAAGAGTTACAGCAGTCTGCATCTCGGAAGTTAGTGGAATCATTTAGTGTCTTTGTTGCACCCTCTGTTTACACACGAAGTTCCAAACTTTCCCTCTCAATTACTTTTTCAACATCAAAACGTAAGCTATTGTTTCTACAAAGTAAAGCCACGGTATTCAAAGATACAAAAGTGATGTTACCAAGTTCAAATGCAGCACATCTAGAAGAATCCAATCCTGATAATTTATGAGTGATCCAATCAACTTTGCTCGCATCAAGATCACTGCATTCTCCAATATCCCTATCACCAAGAACAACACATCAAATGGAAGACCAACAAAAGGGCCTAACACTTTGTAAAACTATTACAGCACGAACATCCATTTGCTTTTTGTTAACTCTGACCCTTTTGCAGAAACATCTCCCAAGACAAGAAGCAAGTCAGGCCTCAAACTCTCAAAAGATTTCTAGGCAGTTGGTGCATCACTAAATTAAAAGAGTCGAGAGAATGAAACTCAAATGTGAATGTCAACGTTCACATTCACCAATTAAGTAAATCAAAATTCTAAGCTAGCACGAGGCTTGCCACTACAAGCATACAAGCCACATGAATTAAGCACTACCTAAAGTCCTACAGAAAAAGGTTCAACTTAGGACTACCATAGTCTATAATCCAATATTACACTTACCTCCTCATTACCAAATACAAGAAAATTAAGCAAATAAACAAAATAAAGAAGTTCTTATTATATGAGCCATCATTTTCCCTCCCCAGCAATAGTTTTAAGCTCAATTAAACCCATAAATTAATCTTTGAAATTGTATCAGTGAAACATTCACCTTCCTAAATTTCTAAAAAACACATGTTAATCCACGATTCATTTTAGCCATTCTTCACTTTATTTTTATAGTTGTTCCTCCAGTAAAAGTACATGTTGAACAAGAGATAAAGAACGATTAGGCTAACCCAAATAGAAACATAGGACTTGTGCTCTCTTTAGAGAAATCAGATCTCTTGGGAACTATTTTAGAAGCTTCAAAACAAAAAACAAGTTGTGTTAATCAAGAGAAATTAAGTACCATATGGATGAATCCTATATCATGGTGCAGACAAGTACGATTGGTAAGATGTTCTGCAATCTTCCCTAAGCTCCCCTTTTGAGGAAGACCATTTCTAAGTAGCAATAAGCAAAAGATCATCTAACCATGTTTGATTCACAGTATAAATAAAACCAGATCATAGTATAAATGAAACAAAAATGTTCTCTAATTAGAAAAGTACCTGTTGAACAAGAGATAAAGAACAATCAGGCTGACCTAAAAAACACAGGACTTGTGCTCTCTTTAGAGAAAGTAGATCTCTTGGGAACTATTTTAGAAGATTCAAAATAAAAAACAAGTTGTGTTAATCAAGAGAAATTGAGTACCATATAGATGAATCCTATATCATGGTACAGGCAACTACAATTGGTAAAATGTTTTGCAATCTTCCCTAAGCTCTCCTTTTGAGGAAGACCATTTCTAAGTAACAATAAGCAACAGATCATCTAACCATGTTCGATGATAATACATCAAAATAATAAAGGATTAAAGTGTCCTGGGAAAACATCAAGTTTGTTGAAGTCAGCAGCCTGCATTTAATTTTCATTTCCTGAACCTAATGCCTTCGGGTGTTGTTCAAGTGGCCTCAATACTCAAGAGGGGGGGGGGGTGAATTGAGTTTTAAAAACTTTGGTTAGAGTGCCTTTGAACTTGATTTTTATATCCAAGTTTACAGGAATATGCAAGTGAAATCAAGTTAAAGATAGTATGCAATGCACCACAAGGATAAATATAGCTGAAGTAATTTAACAAACACTTGGTGGGTAGTATATGAAATGTATCAAATTAGACAAGCTTGAGTATGCAATTCACAATCAATCAACACAAATCAACCAATTGCAGTATATGAAAGTAAAAGAGTAAAGGAGAGGAGCTTGCAAACCAATATAACGAGTTCCACCAACACCGGTGTACGTCTCGCCTCTAAGCAACCCACTTAGAGGATTTCCACTATTGAAGTTTAGAGATACAAGCTATGAGCAATTGCAGCTTCCTAGTGTCCCACACTCAAGAACTCAATCCTCACTAGCAAAGGGTAACCCACCCAATCTCTCAAACTCTCAATACCCAAAGGTTGAACCCCAACCTTTGTGACCACTCAATCCTAGAGTGAAAAACCTTTGTGTTTGAAGTGTTTACAAGGAAATAACTCTCTTAATAGAGTAGATGTACAAGTGAAGGTTCTCTCAAATCTATAACTCTTAAGAAGAGAGGATATGCAAATGAAATCTCAAAATATACAAGAGTGAGGGCTTACAAAGCATAGGAGTAAGTAAATAATTGTAGCTTCTTGTTGTGTGTTTTTGCCTCTTGATTGGAGAGCAATTTATAGAGCTTTGAAGCTGTCCCAAGGTTCTCCTAGCCGTTACAAATAGTGGCTCTAGCTTGTCTCTGCGTGTAGTGGGTTTTGGGTGCTTGGTTCCCACTTAAATCTGTCTTTTTAGTGATGTTTCCCACTATATGAATCGATTCATACGTTTATGAATCGATTCACGACTTGCTGTTTTGGGTATTTTCAATTTTGAACTCGTGTGAATCGATTCATGATTAGTGTGAATCGATTCATGACTTGCTGTTTTGTGTTTTTGGGGCTTCCAGGCCTATGAATTGATTCATGCTTTTCATGAATCGATTCATACGTTGCTGTTTTTGATTTTCCATGATTTTTGATTGCTTTGTTGTTTCATTTGCTTCATGAATCCTTTCCTTTATCTTCATGCATTTCTTTCTTGATTCTTTGATCATTTGGAAGCGTGTCCTTCATTGTTTCTTGGTCTTGTATTTGGATTCCATAATTTTCTTGTGTTCTTTGCACTTGTTTTTGATATTTGTGGAGCTTTTCAAGTTCATGTGCATTTGTCATTATCGAAACCTGTTTTCAACATTCAAATACATTCTTCCCCTTTTTGATGATGACAAATAATGGCATCTCTTGGGGTGTTAGTATCAATGAGTAGATTATATAGTAAATAGGAGAACGCTTGTTATATATTTGTAAATTGTGAGACAGATTCTATCTTCCCCTTTGTTCTATCTCCCCTTTTGTTTTTGAGTCGTATGCATAAGCATTCATATTTGTGATTTAGCAATTATAAACAAGTGTATAAATGTTCCTTTTTCTCTCCCCCTTTGTCATTATCAAAAACAACATAAGCTATGGAAAAATGATGAATAAGCAATGCATAATTTAAGAAGTAACACATATAAGGTTTAAACAATGAAACCTAAGCAGAACACAGACAATGCCACAGAAGGGTAATAAAGTCATAATCAAGATAACATTCAATTGTCAGAAACAAGCAGAAAATAAGGCTATCTAAGGCTGAGGGAATTTCAGGCTAGAGATTTGAGTAGCCAATTCAGTGTAACGTTCCTCCATGTTGGCTTCAAGCGTATCAAGGCGGGTGTTAATACGTGCTTCCATTGCATCAAAACGACGATCCATGTGTGCAGTAAGTCGTGCAAAGAGGTCATCAGATGGAGCAGCAGGTGCAGGAGGAGGAGGAGCATCAGCATTTTCTTCATAAGCAGCTATGTGTGGGCGGTGAAGAATTTCCCATATTCCAAACCTTTCAATGATTCCTATTTTATAGAGGTGTGTTTAGCCAAGAATTCCTTTGCTTCCAATAGATTCTTTTACTTCATTTGTGAGATTCACTTTGAAGTGATGAAGGAGTTTGGTCACAAAAATAGCATATGGAAGGCGAGTGAGATTTCTTGCTTCTAACATGTGGTTCCTTATGATGTTTATCCAGTTGATTTCTTTGTCGTTTAGGATTGCCCACATAAGAAGAATTTGAGTATCACTCACTCTAGCATTGTTGCTTCCTAAGGGTAGAAGGATCTTTACCATGAAGTAATGGAGTAGGCGATGATCAATGCGAAGTGTGCCAACGGTACTTGCAGTGGAAGCAGGAAGATTGAAGAATGTCCTTGCTTCAAGGGGGTTGTAGTTCCATGTTGGAGAGGGTTCTTTGCCAGAGAATGATGCATTATTGATAGGAAGTTTGCCAACCTTATTCATTACTTTATCATCAAGAACAATGGTAACACCTTTCACTTTGGCAATATATCGAGCATCTTGTATACGCAAAGTGGAATAGAAAGCACGAATCAATTCGGGATAGATATAGGTGGACTCAAGTGTGAGAAATCCAATCAGTTGATGGTTGTTGAGAGTGTCAAGTAGAGGAAGTTTGGAGGTTTCAAAGTAAGGAAGATCTAACCAATGTGATGGAATGAGGAGTTTTTCAGAAAAAGTCTCCAAGTAAGTTTCCAATTCCTTTTGGGTGGAAAATAATCTGATAAGATCGGAATGTTGAGGTACGGAGGACCCTGCAATGTTGGCCCTTTGTTTCTTTCTAGGATGAGATGAAGAAGCCATGAGATAGATGATGAATTTTAGAGAGAGAGAACGGTTTTTAGAGAGAAGGAGGAGAAAAGAAGTTGAGAAATTTGAATGGTTTTGAGAACTGACGCTGGAACTATCATTTTTATGCATTATTTCACGCATGAATCGATTCATGGATACACATGAATCGATTCACAACTTGTTGTTTGTGAAAATATTTAGTTCCAGGAGCATGAATCGATTCATGAGTTCGTGTGAATCGATTCACAACTTGCTGTCTTGAAAAATTTTAGGTTTCAGGGGCATGAATCGATTCATACAAGTAAGGTAACATCTAAAGTCATTGAGATCTTCTATTTTGAGAATTACTTTGCCTTCTTTGTCAATCAAACACTTATGAGCATCAACTATTTGATTAAGAATGATTCATGCTTAGCATTTATCAATTACATCATACATATGATCATTATTAACAATTATAACGCACAGTGTAGATTAAGCATTCAAATACAATTTGAGATATCTAAAATTCCTAATTCTCTTCTAATATGAATGAATTGGTCTTTGGCTAATGGTTTGGTGAAAATATCTGCTAATTGCTTAGATGTATCAACATGCTCAAGTATACAATCACCTTTTAATACATGGTCTCTAATGAAATGATGTCTAATCTCAATATGTTTGGTTCTAGAATGCATTACAGGATTCTTTGAGATATTGATAGCACTAGTATTATCACACTTAAGAGGCACATGGTCCACTACAACTCCAAAGTCTAGAAGTTGTTGTCTCATCCAAAGGATTTGAGCACAACAACTGCCAGCTGTAACATATTCTGCCTCAGCTGTTGATAACGCAACACTTACTTGTTTTTTGCTATGCTAAGAAACAAGAGAACTACCAAGCAGGTGACATGTTCCGCTAGTGCTTTTTCTGTCAAGTTTACATCCTGTAAAATCTGAATCAGAGTAACCAACTAAAGTGCATTCAGCCCCTTTGGGGTACCATAAACCAACATTTTGAGTCCCAACTAAATATTTCATTATCCTTTTTACTGCAGTGAGATGTGATTCTTTAGGACAAGCCTGGTATCTAGCACACATACACACAGCAAACATGATATCTGGTCTACTAGCGGTTAAGTAAAGTAAGGATCCTATCTAAGGATGGCAAAACGGGCCTACGGGCCGGTCCGGGCCAAAGCCCGCATAGGCCCGTCCAAATACGGGTCGGGCCAGGCCGGGCCATAATAGGAAAACGGGCCAAAAACATTGGCCTGGCCCATTTTCTTTATGGCCCGCGGGCCAAAACGAGCCAACCATTTTCTTTAATATAATTATACAAACTATTTTTTATTTTAAATATAAACTATTTTCAAATATTTTTTAAGAAAAATTAGAAATAAAAATTAGATTTCACCTTTCTAAAGTAAAATTTTTATAATTAATCTAATTTATTTTATTAAATGAAAACAATAAATACAAATAATTAAAATTTTAACTAACTAAATATTAATATTATACATATAATATATTAATATATATTTTAATAAAGGCCCGCCGGGCCAGGCCAGCCCATGACGGGCCCGTTTTTATACGGGCCAAAATGGGCCGGGCCTATTCGAGATAACGGGCCTCAAAGCTTAGCCCGGCCCGGCCAGTTTTAACGGGCCAAACGGGCCAGCCCGCGGGCCTAGCCCATATTGCCATCCCTAATCCTATCATACCTCTATATTTTGTGAGTTCAATATCCTTACCTTTCTCATCCTTGTCCAAATAGCATGAAGTGCCCATGGGTGTGGCAATATCATTTGCTTTGTCCATGTTGAATTTTCTAAGTAGTTCTTTGCAGTACTTGGATTGATTAATGAATGTGCCTTCATTGGTTTGCTTGATTTGAAGTCCAAGGAAGAAAGTGAGTTCCCCCATCATGGACATTTTAAATTCTTCCTGCATTAACTTAGCAAACTCCTTGCACATTGACTCATTAGTGGCACCAAATATTATATCATCAACATAAACTTGTACCAATAGTATGTTATTCTTTTTGTGCTTTATGGATAAAGTTGTATCAACCTTTCCTCTGTCAAAATGATTTTCCAAAAGAAATTTGCTCAACCTTTCATACCAAGCTCTTGGAGCTTGTTTCAAACCATACAAAGCTTTCTTTAATTTGAAAACATGATTTGGAAATTGATGGTTTTCAAAACCTGGAGGTTGATCAACGTATACTTCCTCTTGAATGTATCCATTCAAGAAAGCACTTTTAACATCCATTTGGTACAATTTGAAGTCCCTACAGCAAGCGAAGGCTAATAGTAGTCTTATTGCTTCTAATCTAGCTACGGGTGCATACGTCTCCTCATAATCAATGCCTTCTTCTTGATTATAGCCTTTAGCTACTAACCTAGCTTTGTTCCTAGTAATAATACCATTTTCATCCAGTTTATTCCTAAATACCCATTTGGTTCCTATTATTTGGTAATCATTGGGTCTTGGCACAAGCTCCCAAACTTCATTTCTTTCAAATTGATTTAGCTCTTCTTGCATGGCCAACATCCAATGTTCATCAACAATAGCTTCATTTATGCATTTGGGTTCTATTTGCGATACAAAGGCTAAATGATTGCATGTATTTCTAATTGCATTACGAGTACTTACACCTTTTGTCATTTCACCTATGACTTTGTCTAGAGGATGATCCTTCAAAGTGATCCATTGTTGTGGTTCCTCATGTTTTGCTACATTTGTGTCTTTGATTTCTCCTTCCTTGTCATCTAAGGTCAATTCTTGAAGAGTACCTACAAGATCATCAACATCTTCCTTTCTCGGAGGGTTATGGCTGTTTTCATCAAATTTAACATGAATGGATTCTTCTATGGTATTCGTGCGTTTGTTGAATATTCTATAAGATTTACTAGATTGAGAGTACCCTAGGAAGATTGTCTCATCAGCTTTAGCATCAAACTTCCCTAGATTATCTTTTCCATTATTGAGCACAAAACATTTACATCCAAAAATATGAAAGTGTGCAATGTTGGGTTTTCTACCCTTGTAAAGTTCATAGGGGGTTTTCTTTAGAATAGGCCTTATTAAACATCTATTCATAACATAACAAGCGGTGTTTACCGCATCGGCCCAAAAATGTTTTGCAATATGGTTTTCATTCAACATGGTTCTTGCAAGCTCTACCAAGGATCTATTTTTCCTTTCAACTACTCCATTTTGTTGTGGAGTTCTAGGAGCTGAAAAATTGTGATTAATACCATGTTTTTCACAAAACTTTTCAAAAAATTGATTTTCAAATTCTCCCCCATGATCGGTTCTAATGGATGTAATTTTAGAATTTTGCTCATTTTGGATAATCTTAGCAAGTTTCTTGAATGCATGATATGCTTCATTTTTATGAGCAAGAAACAATGTCCATGTATATCTAGAATAGTCATCTATAATAACTAGACCATAGTAATTGCCTCCAAAGCTTTTGATTTTGGATGGTCCAAATAAATCCATGTGCAAAAGTTGTAAAGGCCTTTGTGTGGAAACAATATTTTTGGATTGAAAAGATGCCTTTACTTGTTTTCCCTTTTGACATGCATCACAAAATCTATTTTCAAACTTAAGCTTTGGTAAACCAACTACCAATTCTTTGGAAACAAGTTTGTTTAAGTGGTCTACATGTATATGAGCTATTCTCCTATGCCATAGCCAAGTTTCATCCTCTTTTGTAATGAAGCATTGTTCATCATTTGTAGACAAACTATCCACATCAATCATGTAAATGTTATCAATCCTTTTTCCAACAAATTTGACCTCTTTGTTTAGCTTATTCTCAATTATACAACAATTGGATTCAAATAAAAATCTATATCCTTTGTCACATAATTGACTTATGCTAAGCAAGTTATGTTTGAGTCCTTTAACATACAACACATCACTAATGGAGGTAGAGGAATTTTTACCGATATTTCCGATACCAAGTATTTTACCCTTGGTATTGTCTCCATAAGTGACACTTCCTTTCTTTTTGGGAGTGAATGATGTGAACTTGCTTATGTCTCCCGTCATATGTTTTGAACACCCACTATCCAAATACCAATGGGTGTTGCTTACCTTGAAGCATACCTACAAAACAGGATTAGTTTAGAGAACTAGGTACCTATTTTATGTTGGGTCCTTTTAGGTTAGCTTGTGGTGATGTTCCTTTGGGAACCCACACCTTTCTTAAAACCTTTGGTCCTAGTTTTCTAACACTACACCTATAAGCACTATGTCATTTGAAACCACAATGATTGCATTTCATAAAAGGTGAAGATAATTTGCTTGGTGGTACAAAGAAATTTTTATAGTGTTTTTCCCTTTTGTGACTGCTATGTTCTTGATCATATCCTAACCCGGTTTTATCAAACATGCATCTTTGTTGGCCAAGCAAAATATTCAAGTTGTCTCGTCCAATTGTAAACTTTTCTAATATCCTATTTAGGTCTACAACCTTGGCTTCTAACATAACGCATCTTTTTGCAAAGTCACATGGTTTATCCTTAGAACATGCTTAAACATTTTCTAATTTTTTTTTAAGCTTTCATTTTCTTTGCATATTTCCATAAGATGCATTTCAAGGGTATCACTAGTTTTCCTAGATGACTTAAGCCTATTAGAGACTTTTATAAATTTATCATATAACTCTTTAAAAGCATCTAGTAGTTCATTCTTATCTAAGTCAAGAAGGTTTACCTCATTATCTTCTTCTTGGTGATTGGCCATTAAGCAAAGATTTGCTTCCTCATTGTCCGAATCGTCAGAACTACTTACATCGTTCTCATCCCAAGCGATGTAAGCTCTTCTTCTTCCTCGTTTATCCTTGCCCTTCTTGTTAAGATTTGGGCAATCTGCCTTGAAGTGCCCTTCCTTGCCACATTCGAAACAACTAGGTGAAGAAGAAATTTCATTTGAAGTAGGCTTTTTACCTTGGGGCTTGAAGTTCTTTTGGAATCTTTTGTTCTTCATGAATCTTCCAAATCATTTTACAAACAACCCAAATTCCTCTTCTTCATCCATGTCACTGCATGATTCTTCTTCATGTATAGAGGTGGCTTTGAGAGCTAAGCCTTTCTTCTTGGAGGATTTTTCTTCTTCCTCCGCTAGCTTCAAGACTTTTAGTTCTTGCTCTTGCTCTTGTAATTTCCCAAATAGTGTTGCAAGAGACATCTCATTGATGCTTGGAGATTATTTTATGGCTGTGACAAGTGGTTGCCATTCCCTGCTAAGACTTCTTAAAACTTTATGCACAAGTTCTTTGTTAGTGTAAACTTTGCCAAGAGTAATGAGGTGGTTAATAATAAGAGTAAATCTCTTCTGCATTTCTACTATGGTTTCTCCCGAGTTTATTCTAAAACTTTCATATTGACTTGTCAAGGTACTAATCTTGGAGTCCTTCACATCGCTAGTGCCTTCGTGAGTTACTTGTAGAGTATCCCATATTTCCTTAGCGGATTGACAAGTCATTATTCTAAAAAATTCATCTGGACCTAATGCCATAGTGATGAGATTTTTTGCCTTATAGCCATATTGCACTTTCTTTTCTTCATCACTAGTCCATTCATCCATTGGTTTTTCAACATTTTTACTATCAATAGTATGCATTGGTATATAAGGACCATTTTCAATGGCATTCCAAACTCTCAAATCAATAGATTGAATGAAGATTTTCATTCTTTCTTTCCAAAACGCATAGCCTTCCCCATTGAAAGCGGGAGGTCTGTTTATAGCACCACCCTCGGGAAAAAGGTTGTGAGAACTTGAGGCCATCTAGTCTCTTGAAGCTGTTAAGCTTAATTTACCAAGAGTCAAGCTCTGATACCACTTGTTGTTCAAGTGGCCTCAATACTCAAGAGGGGAGGGTGAATTAAGTTTTAAAAACTTTGGTTGGAGTGCCTTTGAACTTGATTTTTATATCCAAGTTTACAGGAATATGCAAGTGAAATCAAGTTAAAGATAGTATGCAATGCACCACAAGGATAAATATAGTTGAAGCAATTTAACAAACACTTGGTGGGCAGTATTTGAAATGTATCAAATTAGACAAGCTTGAGTATGCAATTCACAATCAATCAACATAAATCAACCAATTGTAGTATATGAAAGTAAAAGAGTAAAGGAGAGGAGCTTGCAAACCAATATAACGAGTTCCACCAACACCGGTGTACGTCTCGCCTCTAAGCAACCCACTTAGAGGATTTCCACTATTGAAGTTTAGAGATACAAGCTATGAGCAATTGCAGCTTCCTAGTGCCCCACACTCAAGAACTCAATCCTCACTAGCAAAGGGTAACCCACCCAATCTCTCAAACTCTCAATACCCAAAGGTTGAACCCCAACCTTTGTGACCACTCAATCCTAGAGTGAAAAACCTTTGTGTTTGAAGTGTTTACAAGGAAATGACTCTCTTAATAGAGTAGATGTACAAGTGAAGGTTCTCTCAAATCTATAACTCTTAAGAAGAGAGGATATGCAAATGAAATCTCAAAATATACAAGAGTGAGGGCTTACAAAGCATAGGAGTAAGTAAATAATTGTAGCTTCTTGTTGTGTGTTTTTGCCTCTTGATTGGAGAGCAATTTATAGAGCTTTGAAGCTGTCCCAAGGTTCTCCTAGCCGTTACAAATAGTGGCTCTAGCTTGTCTCTGCGTGTAGTGGGTTTTGGGTGCTTGGTTCCCACTTAAATCTGTCTTTTTAGTGATGTTTCCCACTATATGAATCGATTCATACGTTTATGAATTGATTCATGACTTGCTGTTTTGGGTATTTTCAATTTTGAACTCACGTGAATCGATTCATGATTAGTGTGAATCGATTCATGACTTGCTGTTTTGTGTTTTTGGGGCTTCCAGGCCTATGAATTGATTCATGCTTTTCATGAATCGATTCATATGTTGCTGTTTTTGATTTTCCATGATTTTTGATTGCTTTCTTGTTTCATTTGCTTCATGGATCCTTTCCTTTATCTTCATGCATTTCTTTCTTGATTCTTTGATCATTTGGAAGCGTGTCCTTCATTGTTTCTTGGTCTTGTCTTTGGATTCCATAATTTTCTTGTGTTCTTTGCACTTGTTTTTGATATTTGTGGAGCTTTTCAAGTTCATGTGCATTTGTCATTATCGAAACCTGTTTTCAACATTCAAATACATCGGGGATTGGGTTCTGTTTTAGGATTTTTTTCTTCTTCTATAGTGTATAGGTAATACAGTTGAATCAAAAGATTCATCACTAATCAAAAGATTCATCACTAAAATCATAACAATTTTTTTTAGGAAATGTTGTATAGAACTTACATGGAAATGAGAGAGTCACTGCATTAATGTTAATTTTAAATTAGAAAAATTCACTTTTTAATTTCTTGACATGTATCCTGAGCCACACATGCAAAAGCCAATCTATTATTTACATTTTATGTCTTCTATTTTTTTTTCCATATATATTCCTCAGAAGCCCTTTTCAAGAACAAAGTAACTCCACAGAGCAAGAAGGGATATTAGAAGGTACAAAGATAGCACATGGACTACAGAATCAGCAATTGCTCAAGCAGAATTTAAGCTTTCCACAAAGAAGACAATGAAAATTATTAGATATTAAAAAAGCCTATGAGATTTTTGTATTCACCCCATTTGTAGTTTTCCAAACAAAGCAAAAAAAGCATCATAACCTTTCACACCTAAACAGAGCAACAAACATACAGATTAATTAAATTTGTTGAAGAGAGTTTTCCCCATACGTTAATTAAATTTGTCTATTTCCACTCAATTAATCAATCAATATTAAAATGACTTACGGATAACGTATAGGTGCAATTAAAAAAATCGTAACTTTATCAATAACACTCTTACTTCAAAAGGCGTATAAGAAATCTCTAGAGCAAGTTCTAGAAAGTATTGAAAACACTTTGTTATGTCACTTTCATGGTTATTAAACCAATGGGGAGAAGGATATTCTGGCAGTATACTTTTTAACCACTAACAATGTGTTTCATTTTTACTAGCAAATACAGTACCAATGAACAAATGACCAACTAGCAACATGAGAACCATGGGAAGTAGCAGTACCTTAATGATGTGAGAACGATGTCAAATGAAGGCATTAAATGTCTCACCAATTGTCATGAGTAACAGGACGCAGGCACGAAAGCATCGATAGTTAATGAGGGAGCGAAACGCGAAATGCACGAGGGGGAAAGTGAAAGGGGGAAAGTGAAGGATTACAGGTTTAGGGATTTTGGAAAAGAGGGAACTGAAGGGAAAAGAGCTGAATGGAAAAGAGGGAAAACGAATAGATACAAGAGAACTGAATGGGTCAGACATGTGCGAGGCATGTGCATCTTTAGTTGGGTATTAACGGCGATTCAAGTGATACGCAGGCCCAACCGCCTTTATAATAATCTATTAGCGGCGGTTAAATAAAATCGCCACTAGACCGCCGGAACACTCTCAACGGCAGCGGTTATTATAAAACCGCCGCTATATTCCTGCCGTTAATTTCTCATTTTCTTGTAGTGCTAAGAAAGGCCCATTATCGTTTTGTGAAAATCCCTTATTTATTCCCCAAAAGACTTTTGATTACTTTCACAGTTTTACCGTGGTCACAAAAAGTATTTCAAAATCTTAGGCTTAGTTCAAAAGCTTTCTAGTAACAATAAATCTTTCGATTTTATTAATTACCTAAACTTACTAATATACCCGCAAGCATACATTTTTATCACTTAGGTTCTTGTTAAGAATCACTAAGAGCATTAAGCATAATTTGAATTAAATGGAAAATAGAAATTTATTTAATTCAAAGTCAAAACAATATTAACATAAAATATTATCATACCCCCATCATCCCAAGATAATTAATTTAGTTACTCATGAAATAATTCAAATTAATACACATGATGGAAGGAAAATAATACATACAACACATGGTAAAAATAAAGACTTACGGGTTTCTCCAAAAGCCCAAAAATACTTTCACCACTGTATTTCCTTGTTGCAATATTCTTCCACCATATACAAATTGAAACACTCAATTTCACAATCCTTACAACTCTTATACAAAAATTTAAAAGAAAGAAAAGAAGAAATAAAAGAGAAAGAAAGAAACGGGAAGAAAGAAAGGAAAAGAAAGCAAGGAACAAAGCCTTCGATTGGAATTGGATGCCTTTCCTGCTTCAATGTTTCTCCTTTTATAAGCGAGAGAAAGGAAACAACATGCTTGATTTGAGGAGTGAGTGGAAATTTTTCGGCGAGAGGATCCCGTAATGTTGTTTCCACTTCCATAATTTCTGTATTGTTGTTTCCATTGCATGAATCGATTCATATAGTTAATTTTTGCCTCTGATCATGCGCAGGAATCGATTCATTTGAATGGAGATTTGATTCATGGAACAAGAATCGATTCATTTGAGTGAGGAATCGATTCATGGAGAAAGAATCATGTAGGAATCGATTCATTGAGGTGGGGAATCGATTAAGGGAGGCAGGAATCGATTCATGTAGCGGGGAATCGATTCCTGGAGCATTTTCTTCAATTCTTAGCCAATTTTAACGTGTGAATCAATTCCCATCAGCGGTGAATCGATTCACACCCCTGTTCTTGCCAATTTTTGTGCTTTTGTTTTCTTTTTTCACCATGTAACCTTTGGGGCTTGTTCTTCTTGCTCCTTTGTCATTTGATGGTCATTTTTCTCTTGTTATTGACCCTTAGATTATCTTTGTACCTGTTCCTTAATTTTATTAATTTCTGCAAAATAAAAATACTCAAGCAGAATATAGTGGAAAGAAAGCGAAAATCACAAAAAATAGGGAAATACAGTGCACAATGATTAAAATCCTAAGAAAACTAAATCTAATTTATTGTGTTATAAAACACTTTATCAACTACGCATTGTAAAGCCTTTCTTAAGAAGACCATGTCACTATGTCATTCAAACTTCTCCACCATGGCATCTTGCATACTTTCTTATGGTCTTAAAATCATGTCTCCTTCTTCCTTCATCTTTCAACTCAACACACATGTTAGCAACATTTTTTTATTGAATTCTAGCTCCAAATTAATTAAACATTTTTAAA
This sequence comes from Clitoria ternatea, assembly GCA_037962975.1. Lineage (NCBI taxonomy): Eukaryota > Viridiplantae > Streptophyta > Magnoliopsida > Fabales > Fabaceae > Clitoria > Clitoria ternatea. Next base: position 171,492,555 of record CM075671.1, read on the forward strand.
ACATACTAGACTTAAGTTTTTTTTTATCAATTATCAGACTTAAGTGAAACACTCTAAAATTACTAGATCAAATTGAAATATTTTTAGAACGTACTAGACTTAAGTGAAGTTTTTTAAACTTACCGAATCAAAATAGAATATTTAAAAAATGTACTAGATTGAAGTAAAAAGATAATCTTACCAGACCAAAGTATAACTTCCTTCAAAATAGTCGATGAGAAGAATAATTTAGACTATTTTTTAATCAAACCTTATTGGTAATATTCTTTTATTCTAATTTCAATGATATGTTAAAACATTGTATACTATATTTCTTGTAAACACTCATAATCTTATCATGTAACTCATCATGAGATGAATTATAAAAAGGTTTGATGTTATTTACCTTAGTCATTTTCAACCATATAACTTGTTCCAATTTGAAGCTTGCTTGGCTCTTCATTATAATACCCATTGTTGATATTCATTAAGTCCTTTGAATCATGCAATAGAATTAAGACCATGAAGAACATTGTTGATATTCATTAAGTCATTTTCAACCATATAACTTCTTCTCAATATCTTTTGGTTTTGATTCGTCTTGTACTCTAATAGAATTAAGACCATGAAGAACATTTTTTTATGTCAATATCCTTTTCAACATGATGTTCAATCCTTTCCTTATAGCCATTTCCCTTAAACTATTCATGTTCATCTTGCTTTAATTTTAACCTTTCAAGCACAAAAAGAAACATTTGCAAGATAAAGAGTGTAACACCCCTAGTTTTTAGGGCAAGTTTCTAAGATCATGTATTTCATGAGCAGAACAAACATATAGAGCTTGATTGCCACCATTCGAGACCACATCATGGCTGGCAGCATTCATCTTCTACCGATTTCCTCCAAGGATCAAGTTGTAGACATCCCAAGTAAGCCTCTTGCTGCCACCACATTTTAAATCCTAGTTGCCAAGCTTGGAATGTTGGATATCCATTCCAGCTTGAGAGGGACTGTTAACTTCTCCTTTCTAACCATCGTTAGGATAATTAGTTAGGATGATAGTTTGTCTAACCTGCTCTAGTTAGTTAGTTAATGTTTTGTATATAAACTCTTTAATCTGTTTTGCCTAATTAATGAATGAGCCATTTTTATTAATTCTGTTATGCCTCTAACTATTTTTCTCTCCTTCTCTGAAACACACTTTGCTTGAGGCATTCATCTTGATGGTTCATTCATGGTGATTGAAAGTTTTGACAGGAGTGCTGGCTGGTGAGTGGCAAAGGTTTATTACATTTGCTCGCTAGCTAGTTATGCAGATTTATATGTGCACTTGTAGGGAATTCTATGCCTAATAGGTACACATGCATGATATGCGACTTCCGAACCTACTATATATGCATTTGAATAAATTTTGTTATTGTCTTTTTTTTATGAAACAAATTTTGTTATTGTCTTACTTATACTTATCATTGTTAGCCTCCTTCGCTTTGGAACAGTTTGTCTCCGGATCCAAGTTAATAAAGAGAATAAGGAATTCAAGGTAAAAGTTCTTTTATCTTTTCCTGGTTTATTTTGATCATTGAGTTGATGATATATTAGTCAAATTGAACCCTGTAATTACCCATGCTAGTTGCTACTTGTATTTTTTGGTTTGGTTTCTTGTATTTCTTTACGATATGTCAACAATCTGGCAAAGTTATAATGTTTCAATCTTAGACCCCCGCATCATTAGAATGACAAAACAAAGCAAGAAGCGAAGTGAAGAAATGAAGTGATAAGTTTATTCTGTTCATTGGTTTCTTCAGTTGATTTATACAGATATTTGGCCTTCCATCTTGCTGCAGCAATTTGCGCCTGAGCTGGCTTTTGCAGATTTTGTTCTCTGCAATTTGGTGATCATGAATTTGCTTGGTTAAATTGAGTTCATGCGGCTTTTGTTATTCCCCCATTGAACCCCAGGACAATAAAAATGAATAGTATTTAGAGCAGGGTCTATACCGTCATTGACATTGCATTAATTAATTATGTTTCTATGTTAAGATAAGTCTCCGTTAGAAATATAGTTAGTATTAAATTAATAAGGTTTGAGGTAACCATTAATTAATGAGTTAGTTTTATCATTTTTTAATATGATATTAAAGTTTAACCCAGCTTAAATATTAGACCACACACAGATATTTAATCCTATATATTAGGGGATAATAAAATATTATCATTAAATTTATAAAACCTTAAAACAACCCTTAATTTATAAGTTAATTTTTAAGATAAGTTAATCACATTATCTTTTAATAAATTACTATTAGAATTGTAATTATTCCTTCGTCATCTTTTAAACCATTCTTGAATGATGAATTGCCCAAGGTGTTCTGATGGATATCTGAATCTGTGTTCTATCCCAAAACACTTTGAAAGTGCTAATTTGTATTCTCTCTTTTTTTGGATAAAGAAGAATATTATTTCCGAATACTGCCTGTAATTTATAAGTCAAATTTATGTAGATGAATAATTGTTGATGCTAGAACAATTTCATAATTGTTTAAATGTTACCACTGCATAGACTGCTGGCACGTTGTTATTTATAATTTATAATTATACTTATTGTCAAGTTTGTCTCCATTTTGCACTGATGAATAGCATTAACTATCTGGAAATCCGGGTATCTGAAACAATATCATGGAGACAGTGGCTATCTCAGATATTTGTACATTTCATTATATATTTTCTGGGTCTAGAATTGGTTTCCAAAACATCTATGAACTTATGATCTATTCATCGCCTTTTTCCTTTAGGCTCAGCTCATTCTTTATTTCTTTACATTCACGCCTAAATAACTTTTTAAAGACTATCTTTGGTGGCCATTTACCATTGAGTCTGACCCCAAAAGCGAATAGGGTTGGATGGGGATAAAGAAGGTTCGGCCTGACCCGTTTCAGCTATTAAATATATTCTTTCTCATTCAATTTGTAAGATCTTATTTGAAAAAAAAATATATTATCTTTCTTTTGTATAAGCATGTTTACAAAATTTTACTACCACTTATTATTTTTTCTTGCTTTTCATATTTATTGAGCTATCTAATTTTTAAAAATTAATTTAATGCAAAATACTTGTCTTTAAATAAGAATTTAAAATAATACTAAGTTTTTTTAAAATGATTATATTATTTATTTATTTTAAAATACCTTTCTTAACTCTATTGTAATCCTGGAGCAAATATGGGCAATATCCACTCGATGATCAACATGATTATTTAGCAAAACATCTTTTTTTTATTATCCCATCCTTCATTTTAGAAACACAGTTTTTATTTTAGAAACATCTTATTTGTTCATATAAACGCAGAATTTGTTTGTTTGGGTTATTATATAATATTGCTTCTAATCAAAATAAACAAATCTGGCTAAATAGATCCAGGTTTAATTGGACTTCTAATTTAACTACTCAAATCTGTTTATTTTGTGGTCTAGCCTGGATCAAATCTATTTTAACACATCTAAATTCTATGTCTAAGTATATCAATAAATAATAAAAAAACACACTTTCAGAGAGAATATTCATAAGAATTACCTCACATGAGCATAACTTTTTTAACCTTTTTTTTTTTCTTTTGAACACCTGGTCACAAAGTTTTTACAGCCAATGTTCAAGTCCTAGCAACCATTCACCCCAAAGTACATCAAAGACGAAAATTGATAGCACCCCAAGAAAAATCAAACGGTAAAGTGAAAAAAAAAAAATAGACAACCAAGATTTTCCCACAATAATCAAATCACTATGGTGAGATAATCTTCTTGGTCTTGAAATATACTGCTTTTCATTAAACACCGTCCAAGTATCTCTATTCCTCTATTTCACTTATATGTACATTAATTGGCTCCTCAAATTTCCATGTGTCATAGGCAAAGCAAGTTGGTAGAAAGCAGCTTGGAAAGAAACACAACCCTTTCTTCTGCATTTAATATATATATATATATATATATATATATATATATATATATATATTTATATATATAACTCAAATTAGTAAAGGAGATTTTATCAAAACTTTTGCTAAAGATGCAAAAAAGCAAAGGTTTGAATATGCAACGAATTGACATTTATTAAAGTAAAGTTAATCGAAAATGTGAGTTTAGTGGAGAGAAAAAGTAAAAGGGCATGTGGGAGCTATGACCTTCCTAGTTTTGGCATAAAGAAGCTCTGGTGAGATTTTGTACAAGTCTTCATCAACAGGTTTTGGTGTTGGTCTTGGCATTGGAGTTGGGCTAGGTGGCTCCTTCACATTACTCTCCCAATTCTGTTTTTTTGCTTCTTTTTCATTCTGGCCATGTACCTTTCGCTACAATGTCAAGCAAATTTCAATCAATGCTTTATTAAAAGTGATCACCTTTGAAGCTACATGTCTAACATTTTCACACGACTGCTTATCTTGCATAGTGTGTTCCATTACTCATCATAGGTTAGAATTTCAACTTTGATTACTTTACTATATCTTGTTATGATACCCATGGACACCATTGCATGTGTCTTTGGTGACCAATTGGACATGATCTTTATTAGCCTTTAATAGAGAATAACAGATGTGTAACATCCCAGTTTTGAAATAAAATGCTGAATGAGGAATAAACCATGAAGATTTGATTTTTTTAACTAAGAAATAACTGTTAATTGCATTTAACTACTTAGGATTTAGCCATTAAAATATTAAAGATGGTGATGGTCAGGGGATGGGGTAGAGTGCACGTGACTGCTGGGCACGCACTCTCCCATCCCACTCTTTTGCTGTGCGCATGTACACATACATATATATATATGCGTGAGCCCTTGGCAGAAAAGCACACTTGCTCTTTCTTCAGACTCTCTCCTCCGTCACTTCATCCTCTACTTCCTCTCTTCGTCTCCATTCTTCCTCTTCTTCTATCTTACTCTTCGCTCCTGGAGGTCTTGGTTGCAGTACTGGAGAACGAACCACACTTCACTCCAGAATCAGGTGCAGGGTACGACAAGCCAAGGAAGACCGGACGAACCAGGAGAAGGACATCGGACCCAGCAACAAGAACGGAAAAGGTTTTTGAGGATTCTTCTAAAGGTAGGGGGCGCTTGCATGTCGAATGCATGGTCTAAGAACGGTACCGGATGAACATGCTGTTGAGCGTGGGTGTGTGTGTGCATGTGTTTATAATCATTAGAATTGATGCTGAGCATGTGTGCATGTATTCATAATTACTAGAACTGATGCATGATTTGAGATTCTGATAGTGATCTTCGTGGCGATGGTGTAGCCTGTTCGTGGATGATAATGATGGATGATATGCATGGATCTATTTTGTTGTCACTGTGAAAAGTATGTATGTGTATGCTCTTAATGGGATTGTTCAATGTTGTTAATCTGATGACCGATTGTAACATGCGCTGGTGTGATTGACGAAATGATTATGAGTAGTGTGGGAAATCCGTTCTTGCTTAATGACTACGGTAAGGTGTTCATGGCGCGATGATGTGTAATAATGATTGTGTTAGTTGCATGAGTAAGAGTGGGGTGACCCATGGAAGGTCAAGAACCCCAAGGGAAACGACTTCCAGTTACCAACCCTGGCTAGATCCCAATAGAGCTCGTGGTAGCCGTTGGAGCTAGAGAAGAGAGTCTCGAGACGCCGTGGGGAGGCCGGTGCCACATGGTAAGAGCTGAGGGACGAGGGGCCAAAAGAAAAAGGGGGCCGTAACTGAGAGTCTTTACCCGAGTCGGATCCGCAGGCTTGCATATAGAGATAAGGCTGATTGTGGTGATGTATAAATCTGTGTATATGCTTGTGTATGATTTCGAATGCATGAATATATATATTTGGATGTGGAATAAACTATGTGTATTATGTGCGTTATGAATGTCGTTTGAACTGTATGAACTTGGTTACTTGAGAAAGGTTGAATGATAGCAGGAGCGTGTTCTAACGCTGATACCGAGTCTGTGAGTATCATTATACATGTAAAAGCTCACCCCTGCAGTGGCCATTTTCAGTGAACGTCTCTCGTGAGGAGGATCAGAAACAGAGCTGGAATGCTGGGCGGAGCGCTGATGCATTTGGAAGGTTTAATTAAGGCGTTGTTAGATTAAGCCCGGACTGGCTCATACCGGATGTTGATGTTTTGGGGATGATTAGAACTTTACGGGCAAGGAGAAGTCCAATTTTGTATTGTAAATATTGACATACACTTTTATGTATATATGGATGTATGGTTTTGTGTGTGTGATGCTATGTGCTGCCTTGTTTTATAAGTGAGCTTTAATAGATACGCAGGGACAGTCTGATTGAACAGGATATAGCTAAGTCCGAATGAACCGAGAATTGTCTTAGGAAAATTTATGTCGGATACGTTGGGCGGAGTCGTACCCCGCCGAAGTAAGGGAGCAATTCGCCCAGGCGTGAGGATTCGCGCTGAGGCGATGTAGGTATTAGAATGAGACCCCGGTGTTGACTCCTGATCTGGGCGTGATAGTTGATCCCGCCCAGGCGTTGTCATAATTAGTTGAGTTGGGCAGAATAGGTTCAGACTCCTCCCTTCTCCACAACCTACTATCGTATATGTACCCTGTACTTCTCGTTTTTCTGAGTCAAATGCGAGTGTGAGGATTTACTTAGTGAACCCTTGTCCACACCCGATGGAGGAAATTACCTTGTAGTTGTGTTAAAGAGACGTTATGTAGATTTCGTTTAGACGGTGTCATACCTCGCCCAAGTAACTAGGATAGCCCGCCCAAGATGAATATACCCCGCCTAACCAAGTAGGATGATTCTATCTCCGCCCTCCACCGAAAGCTACGCGTGTGAATGTATTAACATATTTCCCTTATTTATTCCTCCTGTTGAGTAACCAGCATTACTCGAAGGGAAGCCTCATTGCGAAATCTCCTCTATCCGCTGCTGCATTACCATACTCCGCCTGGACGGTGTTGTGCAATCCGTCCTAGTGTTGGTGCGTTAAGAGAAACCCATTGAGCCGGCCCAGTTTTAGCTTCCCTGTAGGTTACTATGTGCGTGTGAATACTCCTCGTTTCCTCCCTGCCTGCTCCCCTCTATATCAAATGCTGCGTGACTGTTTTGTGAAAAATTTTCTCACATTTTTGGAATTATTAGTTGTAAATGATTAGGGTGTTACATTTTGGTATCAGAGCGGACCGAAAAATCCAAGGCCAAAGTATGCTTACCAAGTGTAAGCAGTGGTGTGTGTCTTTCTGTTTGATTGGTTGAAAATTGTTCTGATGATAGTTGAACCTGATTGATGATTGTCTTGAGGACAAGGGGTTGTTTTCCCCTAGTCCGATTGTGTGTAAGACTTAGGCGAATGACATAATGTGCTAAGCTATTAATTGTTGGACTAATAACTAGATCGGTAGTAAGTGGCTCCGTATACTTATCCTTAAACGTCAATTTCAGGATAAGGAATGGCGCATCGTCAAAGTATGGAGGCTATAGCCACAGCATTCCAACGCTTTGCTGATGTGTTTGAAAGGCAAGGCCAAACTCAACCTGAGGATGGCCATATGCTGGACCGCTTCCTGAAGAGGAAGCCGAGTGAATTCTTAGGAGGACGAAATCCTGAGGCGGCGTTCAAGTGGGCTCAGGAATTAGAGAGAATTTTTAGGGGTCTTCGATGTACCGAAGCCCAGAAGGTGGAGTGTGCAGTGTATATGCTGCGAGATGAAGCGGAGAATTGGTGGAAAATAGCTAGAAGCCAATTCCCCGAAGACGATAATCAACTGACGTGGGACGATTTCAAGGCCTGCTTCTTGGACAAATACTTTCCCGACACAGTGAGGAGTCGGAAAGAGCTGGAGTTCATGGAGTTAAAACAGGGCTCCATGACTGTGGAAGAATACGCGACCAGATTTGAAGAATTGTGCCTATTCTATCCGCCCTTCCAGCAGCCAGGAACGGAGCACTCCAAGTGTCTTAAGTTTGAGAACGGACTGAGATCGGATATTAAGAGGGCCTGCAGATACCATGAAATCTGGAGTTTCCCTGCCTTAGTAAACAAATGTCGAATATTTGAAGAGGATGACAAGGCCCATTCGGGCCAGTGCAGCAGAGCCAATCAGCACCTGAGGCCTCAGCAATCACGTTTCAAGAGGCCAGGGAACGTGAGGAGGAATGAACCCTTCGCCAGATATCAGAACCATGATGACCGAGGGAGACAGATGAGTGGACGACCAAGGTATGGCGGATGCTTTAAATGCGGCGGTGACCATTTTGCTAAGGAATGCAATGATACAAATGTTAAATGCTACCACTGCGGAGAGAAGGGACACGTTCGCCCGGACTGCCCCCAACTCCGCCAGGCAAACACCAATGTGCGTCAAGGAGGATTTCAAGATCGAACCAGAGTGAATGATAACCAACGACCTGGTGGCAGAGGCAACGGAACCAGAGGAAATATGATGCGTACCCCGAACAACCGAGAAAGGAACACCGGCCCAACAGCGACAGGAAGGATCTACACCATCAATGCAGAGGATGTTGCACCAGCAAACGATCTAGTACAATGTAAGTGCTCACTTGGAACGAATATGCTTAATGTTGTTTTCGATTCGGGAGCAACCCATTCTTTTATAGCTGACGAGTGCGTGAAACGGTTGAAGCTACCAACTGTGTCTATGAACCGGACTTTAGAAGTGGCCAGCCCCACTGGCCCTAGTGTATTCACATCGTCAATATGTAAAAATGTAGCGTTTGAGCTGTGTGATCGGAGTTTCATCTTCGATCTGATTTGCATGCCCTTAAAGGGTCTTGATATTGTGCTTGGAATAGATTGGCTTTCAGCCAATAAGGTATTAGTAGATTGTAGAAACCGAGATATAGTTTTCCCAAAACAACCCACTGAAGATGGCTCGGCACTAGGTATAACCCAACTATTTATGATGCTTTGTCTAACCAAAGATGAGAGTGAGACCCTAGTGAACGAAATTCCGGTTGTCTGCGAATTCCCAGAAGTGTTCCCAGAAGACGTCCCGAGTGTGCCTCCCAATAGAGAAGTTGAATTCTCTATAGACTTGATCCCTGGAGCCGAACCGGTCTCCAGTGCACCCTACAGAATGTCCTCAACCGAATTGGCAGAGTTGAAGAAACAAGTGGATGAGTTACTTGAGAAGCAGTTCATTAGACCAAGCGTGTCACCATGGGGCGCACCTGTGCTACTTGTTAAGAAGAAGGATGGCAGCATGAGACTTTGTATAGATTATCGACAGCTTAACAAGCTCACAATCAAGAATCGATACCCACTGCCTAGAATTGATGATTTAATTGACCAGTTGCGTGGAGCCTCAGTCTTCTCGAAAATCGACTTACGATCAGGATATCACCAAATCCGAGTGAAGGACTCGGACATTCCTAAAACTGCCTTTAGGACCAGGTATGGTCACTATGAGTATGTAGTGATGCCGTTCGGTGTGACAAACGCCCCTGCTGTTTTCATGAATTACATGAACAGCATATTCCACTCCTTCTTAGATCAATTTGTCGTTGTTTTCATCGATGATATTCTAGTTTATTCCAAGACATCTGAGGAACATGAAGGACATCTCAGGACGGTACTCCAAGTGTTGAAGGAGAAACAATTGTTTGCAAAGCTTTCAAAGTGCGAATTTTGGATGGATGAGATCCACTTCCTCGGGCATGTGATCTCCAAGCGAGGCGTCTCGGTGGATCCTGCGAAGGTAGCTGCTGTAATGGCATGGGAAAGGCCCAGGTCGATCTCGGAAATAAGGAGTTTTATGGGCTTGGCAGGTTATTATAGAAGGTTCATCGAAGGTTTTTCTAAGTTGGCATTACCCCTGACTAAATTGACTCGGAAGAATGTTCCTTTTGTGTGGAGTCCGGAGTGTGAGAACAGCTTCCAAGAACTGAAGAATAAGTTGACAACTGCTCCGGTGTTGGCATTACCTGAGTTGCGAGAAAGCTTCGTGGTTTATTGTGACGCGTCCGGACTCGGATTAGGATGTGTACTCATGCAGAAGGATCGAGTGATAGCATATGCCTCTCGACAATTGAGACCCCACGAACAGCATTATCCGACCCATGATTTGGAGTTGGCAGCAGTAGTTTTTGCATTGAAAATCTGGAGACATTACTTGTACGGATCCAAATTTGAGGTATACAGCGATCATAAGAGCCTCAAATACCTATTCGACCAAAAGGAGCTGAACATGAGGCAGAGAAGATGGATTGAGTTTTTGAAGGACTATGATTTCGAGTTGAAATACCACCCAGGTAAGGCAAATGTCGTAGCAGATGCATTGAGTCGAAAATCTCTCCACATAGCAGCCATGATGGCAAAAGAAGTTGAGTTGTTGGAGCGGTTCCGAGACATGAACTTGCATGTTGACGCCCCTTCCTCTCAGAAGATGACAATCGGTACATTGAGGATTGCCAACGAATTCTTAAAATCCGTGTACGAACAGCAACAGGCGGACTCTTACCTAGCTGAAATGAAGGAAATTCAAGCCAAAGGAAAGGATTTATCCTTGGCAGAGGGATCAGATGGGATCTTCCGGGTGAGAGACAGGATATATATACCGAGTGAAGGAAGATTGAGAAGAATGGTGCTTGATGAAGCCCACAAAAGCCTACTCAGCATTCACCCAGGAACCACGAAAATGTACCACGACTTGAGAAGACAGTTCTGGTGGCCCGGACTAAAGAAGGATGTGGCTGAGTACGTGGCCCGGTGTATCACTTGTCAGAAATCGAAGGTAGAGCACCAAAAACCGTACGGTGCAATGCAGCCTCTAGAGATCCCCGTGTGGAAATGGGACTCAATTGCGATGGATTTTATCATGGGATTACCCAAAAACCGAGCGGGCCATGATGCCATTTGGGTCATTGTTGACCGATTGACGAAGAGCGCACACTTCTTACCTGTAAATATGAGGTACCCATTGCATAAGTTGGCTCGAATCTACATTCAAGAAGTTATTCGATTGCATGGCATACCTACTTCCATCGTATCGGATAGGGACCCTAGATTTACGTCCAGATTTTGGACCAGCATGCATCAAGAATTGGGGACGAAGCTTTGGCTTAGTTCTGCCTACCACCCCCAATCGGATGGACAATATGAGCGAACAATTCAGAGTCTAGAAGACTTATTGAGAGCGTGTGTGTTAGAGTACGGTGGGGACTGGGAACAGTACCTTCCCTTGATCGAGTTTACGTACAACAACAGCCATCATCACAGCATTGGCATGGCACCTTACGAGGCATTATATGGGCGTAGATGCCGAACCCCACTCTGTTGGTCGGAAGCGGGTGAAAGTCTATTACTGGGACCAGACATTGTGAAGCAAACCACAGAACAGATCCGAGTAATAAGGGAGAAGATGAAAGCATCACAAGACAGGCAGAAGAGCTACCATGACAAACGTATCAAGCCATTGGAGTTTCAAGTCGGAGATCGAGTATTTCTGAGAACCTCTCCGAGTAAAGGAGTTGGACGAGCCTTAAAAAGTGGAAAGTTAAGCCCTCGCTACATCGGACCTTATGAGGTAGTAGAACGGATTGACCCCGCGGCATACCGCCTCGCGTTGCCAACTCACTTGTCCCGATTGCACAACGTATTTCACGTGTCTCAACTAAGGAAGTATTTGCATGACCCCAGCCACACGATGCCTGACGACGAGGTAGAAATTAAGGAAGACCTAACCACTGTGACTACACCGGTTGGAATCGTGGATCAATCGGTAAAACGCTTAAGAAATAAGAACGTAAGGCTGGTTAAAGTGGAGTGGCAGCAAGGCAAGACCACCTCCCACACGTGGGAAAGAGAAGACGCCATGCGACAGCAGTACCCCGAATTGTTTACCTAGGTAAGTACCGACTGAATTTCGGGGACGAAATTCTTTTTCAGTGGGGGAGAACTGTAACATCCCAGTTTTGAAATAAAATGCTGAATGAGGAATAAACCATGAAGATTTGATTTTTTTAACTAAGAAATAACTGTTAATTGCATTTAACTACTTAGGATTTAGCCATTAAAATATTAAAGATGGTGATGGTCAGGGGATGGGGTAGAGTGCACGTGACTGCTGGGCACGCACTCTCCCATCCCACTCTTTTGCTGTGCGCATGTACACATACATATATATATATGCGTGAGCCCTTGGCAGAAAAGCACACTTGCTCTTTCTTCAGACTCTCTCCTCCGTCACTTCATCCTCTACTTCCTCTCTTCGTCTCCATTCTTCCTCTTCTTCTATCTTACTCTTCGCTCCTGGAGGTCTTGGTTGCAGTACTGAAGAACGAACCACACTTCACTCCAGAATCAGGTGCAGGGTACGACAAGCCAAGGAAGACCGGACGAACCAGGAGAAGGACATCGGACCCAGCAACAAGAACGGAAAAGGTTTTTGAGGATTCTTCTAAAGGTAGGGGGCGCTTGCATGTCGAATGCATGGTCTAAGAACGGTACCGGATGAACATGCTGTTGAGCGTGGGTGTGTGTGTGCATGTGTTTATAATCATTAGAATTGATGCTGAGCATGTGTGCATGTATTCATAATTACTAGAACTGATGCATGATTTGAGATTCTGATAGTGATCTTCGTGGCGATGGTGTAGCCTGTTCGTGGATGATAATGATGGATGATATGCATGGATCTATTTTGTTGTCACTGTGAAAAGTATGTATGTGTATGCTCTTAATGGGATTGTTCAATGTTGTTAATCTGATGACCGATTGTAACATGCGCTGGTGTGATTGACGAAATGATTATGAGTAGTGTGGGAAATCCATTCTTGCTTAATGACTACGGTAAGGTGTTCATGGCGCGATGATGTGTAATAATGATTGTGTTAGTTGCATGAGTAAGAGTGGGGTGACCCATGGAAGGTCAAGAACCCCAAGGGAAACGACTTCCAGTTACCAACCCTGGCTAGATCCCAATAGAGCTCGTGGTAGCCGTTGGAGCTAGAGAAGAGAGTCTCGAGACGCCGTGGGGAGGCCGGTGCCACATGGTAAGAGCTGAGGGACGAGGGGCCAAAAGAAAAAGGGGGCCGTAACTGAGAGTCTTTACCCGAGTCGGATCCGCAGGCTTGCATATAGAGATAAGGCTGATTGTGGTGATGTATAAATCTGTGTATATGCTTGTGTATGATTTCGAATGCATGAATATATATATTTGGATGTGGAATAAACTATGTGTATTATGTGCGTTATGAATGTCGTTTGAACTGTATGAACTTGGTTACTTGAGAAAGGTTGAATGATAGCAGGAGCGTGTTCTAACGCTGATACCGAGTCTGTGAGTATCATTATACATGTAAAAGCTCACCCCTGCAGTGGCCATTTTCAGTGAACGTCTCTCGTGAGGAGGATCAGAAACAGAGCTGGAATGCTGGGCGGAGCGCTGATGCATTTGGAAGGTTTAATTAAGGCGTTGTTAGATTAAGCCCGGACTGGCTCATACCGGATGTTGATGTTTTGGGGATGATTAGAACTTTACGGGCAAGGAGAAGTCCGATTTTGTATTGTAAATATTGACATACACTTTTATGTATATATGGATGTATGGTTTTGTGTGTGTGATGCTATGTGCTGCCTTGTTTTATAAGTGAGCTTTAATAGATACGCAGGGACAGTCTGATTGAACAGGATATAGCTAAGTCCGAATGAACCGAGAATTGTCTTAGGAAAATTTATGTCGGATACGTTGGGCGGAGTCGTACCCCGCCGAAGTAAGGGAGCAATTCGCCCAGGCGTGAGGATTCGCGCTGAGGCGATGTAGGTATTAGAATGAGACCCCGGTGTTGACTCCTGATCTGGGCGTGATAGTTGATCCCGCCCAGGCGTTGTCATAATTAGTTGAGTTGGGCAGAATAGGTTCAGACTCCTCCCTTCTCCACAACCTACTATCGTATATGTACCCTGTACTTCTCGTTTTTCTGAGTCAAATGCGAGTGTGAGGATTTACTTAGTGAACCCTTGTCCACACCCGATGGAGGAAATTACCTTGTAGTTGTGTTAAAGAGACGTTATGTAGATTTCGTTTAGACGGTGTCATACCTCGCCCAAGTAACTAGGATAGCCCGCCCAAGATGAATATACCCCGCCTAACCAAGTAGGATGATTCTATCTCCGCCCTCCACCGAAAGCTACGCGTGTGAATGTATTAACATATTTCCCTTATTTATTCCTCCTGTTGAGTAACCAGCATTACTCGAAGGGAAGCCTCATTGCGAAATCTCCTCTATCCGCTGCTGCATTACCATACTCCGCCTGGACGGTGTTGTGCAATCCGTCCTAGTGTTGGTGCGTTAAGAGAAACCCATTGAGCCGGCCCAGTTTTAGCTTCCCTGTAGGTTACTATGTGCGTGTGAATACTCCTCGTTTCCTCCCTGCCTGCTCCCCTCTATATCAAATGCTGCGTGACTGTTTTGTGAAAAATTTTCTCACATTTTTGGAATTATTAGTTGTAAATGATTAGGGTGTTACAAGATGTAACTCAACTTAAAAGTTAGCTACTAAATTAATATGATTTTGTTTGTCTAACTGAGGGAGTGTTTCTAGGACTCCAGAGATAGGGTCCTCTAATCCTTCCCAAGTAACAAAATCTCAAATGCATGTATTAGATACACTATCTATTTTGTCATCAATGCTTGCTAGTTTCCTGAAGTGTTTTCCAAAACAATTCCATTACATGCAGTGGGAAGACATGGTGCAATTAAGTTACAATTACGAGATACTAGGCGTTTTAAGATGGAAGAACTATCTCTGGCCATAAAAAATTTCAGTGACAACTTTTTTTTTATAATTATCTAGGATCTTGTCTTTACTTCTATGATCTCACATCTATTTGTATGACAATTGACAAGCTTTATGTGTGACAGTTTTGATGATTAAGTATGGATTATATTGTATCACAGTTTTTCTTTTTCTTTGCCAGACATTTTCACTTCATAATTGTTATGGATTGCCAATTGCATATGTTAATTAGTTACATGTATCTCTTAGTGTTCATTCTCTTGTTTTGGTCTAACATGACTTTGTTTTACTTTAGGTACGGTATCTCTCATTTATACAGCATTGAAATCGTTACTCTTTTAGGCTACTGCCAGGAAAACAATCTTAAGTTTCTTATATATGAATATGCGCCTAACGGAAGCATCTTTAGGTCACTTGTCATTATATTTTGTATTCTATTTTCAGAAAATTGTCTTTAATATCTGCTCACCAAGCTTTATTATGAATTTCAACTCTATGCAAATGTTCATAATTGTGTATCCTGTGCTTCATGCTCAGCAACACGCATGCAAAATTGAATTGCATTATACAACAGTTCATAAAATTTCTTGCGTCTTGTTTTAGCCAAATTCTTAAAGCTCATGGTTGTGAATTTGATCTTCCATTGAAGAAGCTGGTCAACATGTTGCTGTACCCTCTAGAAGGAGGGCCATAAAACCATGATAATATTTAATTGTAAATCATGTGGCAAGGAAATGCAAGCTGCGTGGACATATAGAAACCACTCAATTGCATGTGGTTAGAATTGATTTTCAAGGCCTATAAATAGGCAATGAAATTTCAGCAAATGCATCACAAGCAATTGAAATCAATTGCATAGCAACTCCAGCGTGAGTGTTCTGAGAGGCCAAAGGAATTAATTAATTAATTGCTTTGATGAGTTGTTGAGTGAGGGAAAAATAATTAGTGAGTGACAAAATAGTGAGGTTAATTGGGGTGTTTGGGAAACACTTGAGTACCACTATTTTGGGTTAATCTTGTGTTTGTGCCTCTAATATTTTATTAAAAAGTCCCTCTTGTATGCCTACTAATTTTATTAGTGAAAAAAATTTCGGAGTTTGTCCCGTGGATGTTGAAACACCCTTATTTTTTTAATAAATAAATAAAACCCAAAACAGGGAAAATTTTTCCCAAAAATAAACTAAGTAAAGCACAAAAGAATAAGGGAAGGGAAGGCAAGGTAAAATAAAAGCCGACCAAAGAAAGGCATACAGCGAAAGAACAAAACGCTCAAGCGAAGCCCACAAAACAGCGTCCACTCGCTCAAGCGAGATCCAGCACGCTTGAGCGAGACAGCCAACTCGCTCGGGCGAAATACCATTCGCTTAAGCGAAGCCAACCTAAAAGCCTTCCATCCACTCACACTCGCTGGAGCGAATGCCTTGTTCACTGAGGCGAGAAGCCACACTCGGTATTCGATCACTCGGGATCCAGAGTTCCATTCACTCGGGAACAACCCATCATATCATACTTAGTCATTTATTTTCTATCCTCAAGGGTCTCATATACAATCCACTCGGTAAATGAAGGTTATCCCACTCGGAATCCATAAACCTTCCTCACTCGGAATATTTCCTAATCAAACACCACTCGGTGTATTTATCTTCAACACAATCGGGAATGTACCAAACACCCATCACTCGGTATATATTTACATCTCTCACTCGAAGAACACATAGACCTTCCTTCACTCAGAAGGGGTCTCCACAATCCATACTCCACTCGGAATATTCCAGCCAGATTCACTCGGCATACGCTATCTTATTCACTCGGGGAAACCATTAAGTAAGTCCCACTCGGACTTGCTCAGATCTTAACCACTCGGGATATAGAATCTTATTCACTCGGATTATACCTGTAACATACACTTAGAATATATCCCAATCTCAACCATTACAACAACTCTTCCCTCAGAAGAGGTTCACTCGGATTTCCACTCGGGAATATTCAATCCCTTTCCCACTCGGGTTTACTCATATTCTTCACTCGGTAATATTTAGGCCAATGATCACTCGGGAAATTCTCCCATCAAATCCTACACAGAATGGGTTCATCAAAAGGGATTTCACTCAGAATCCATTTAAGTGTTCTTCATTCGGAAAAGGAGGCCAAACACCATAGCCTCACTCGGAATCATTAACTTAACATTATTCTATGCATTCAACACTCAACCAATACCAATACATGTTATCATTATTCATTCAACCACTCATCCCAGTCGATAGGAAGCATCAAATCAACATAAAATACTTATATGTATATATATATATATATATATTCATACACTCGGAATACTTATCATCTTAACATTATTCATTCACCAATCCTTATTATCCGATACAAGTACATGATAACAATATAATCCATATATATATATGAACATGCACTCGGATTCCTATACATATATATATTGTATTCATTATACAACGTTGTTATATGAGCCGGCCAAGGCTTAACACTGCCTAAACATAATATAAATATACAATGCATGCACTCAACAGTCTGAGTGCACATCACTCGGACTTGAGTCCTTCATATCGCTTCCAAACTGACCTGCGCATACTGAAAAATGGTGTAGGGGTGAGCTTTACATATTAAATGACAGTTACTGACTCGGATTATACCACAATCCTCAATTATACAAATACACAATTCAATCAATCATAACACACTGCCATTTAATGTAAACAATCATACAACATCCTCCGATCGGGATTCACCCATTTCACTCAGTTATAATGCACAACATCCTCAATAACAATATTTTAATTCATCCACTCGGATTTTACCCCAAACCTATTCTAAGCACCATCAATAATGCTTAACTCTGAGCCTCGCTCAAGGAGTCTGCCTGAGCCCTGCTCAAGGACTTAATCATATTCTCACATGTTTCATCTAATTACCGATCGGTATTAGGAGTCCAACGCATTCCAATGGCGAATCGGATGCATACGGTCTCATTCACCCGGCGTCCAACGCCAATGCACTCGGCATTTGCCTTGAGTCCAACTCAAGGTTTTTCATTAAGCGTCTCATCTCACGCTTAGTGCAATTCATAATGGTTTCCCGCCTCGCAAGGGGTACTCCCGCCTCATGATCGTAACCATGGGCAATCAATCTCAATGGTCCCGCAGGGCCTTTCATTATATTCAACACATATCCACTTACATTCAACACATATTCATCCGATTGCCCACTCGGTATTTAGCGTTCAACGTTATATGCACTCGACACTTCCACAGCAAATCAGATGACTCAGCTCACATCTCATCCACTCGGCAATCACCATGCCATCCACTCGGATCATTCTCTACAGCAAGCATTACATGCTATTTCAAGAGATTCACTCGGCACTGACATTTCTAAGCCTCTCATGCCATTTCATATAGAATTCCACTCGGAATTCAACACTAGTAAACATCCCATGCCATTACACATAACGTTTCACTCGGGATTATCATAACAGTCCACATCCTATGCACTCAGCATACGCATGATCAATGTCAAACAGCACATGCATTTAATCATACCATCACACACATAGGGACCAATAACAAACCACACAAATGCACTCCGCATTCATCATATGCATCTCATACATTTAACACAATCACAATATACATCATATATCTCATGGACGGAATTCAACAACACCAATCAATACATATTCATCGCATATCCGGGTTACTACTCAAATAACATACTGCACACACAAACATAACACATCACAGTGTATTAGTTTCACCCGGAAACCCATCCATAAACCATGCATTTGAGATGCAAAGCCCCCTTTACCTGGAATGAAGCTTCCAGGAGCTCCATGAGCTTGCAACACTCAGCTTTGGAGGAGCACCGAGCCGCTCGGTTCTACAAACAGCTTCCCCCCAAGACACTCCATGCTCTGTTACAAGACAGTGGAGTTCCATGCCTCCAAGGCACCACGCAGACAGCCTTCACACTCGGTCCAGCCATCAACACTCTGCTCGCAACTTGGAGAACCAACTCTGCCTCCTCACGAGCATCAAAGCCACCAAGACTCAATTCAGTCCTCACCCAGCTCAGTGAAGGACTCCCAACATGGTTCTCCACTTGGACAGCCCAGTCCTTACCAAAGATAGAGGACCACCAAGCACCCAAGCACAACATCGTCTTCTCCCATAGCCAGTAGAGGATTCTAACACTCCTCTTCACTCAAGCATCACAGCTTCAAAGGTATATCATCGTCCTCACCAACAGTGGAGGACCACATGCTTTCCAAGCATCATGCATGTCTTCTTCCTCGCAAGAGCAGCTCAGCCCCAACACAGTGGACCATCTTCCACAACCGAGGCACCTATCAATGTTTAAAGCTGAACAGAGGAGGATCCTTAGCTTGGAGACACACAGCGCCATGCTGTACACTCAACCACGCTGTTCCTCTTCACATCCCACTTCCCACTCGGGCTCTACACAGTGTTGAGGGGAAGAAGAAGATGAAGAAGACGAAGAGGAAGACGAACAGTGAAGGAGAAGAAGCAGAAGCTTCAGAGAGCTTTAGAGAGAAGGAGGAGCGTTTCCTCTTCCATCCGAATATACACCAAGCAAAATGAAGAAAGGTGAGAGGGAAACTTGCAACCGAAGCTTATCAATATTGCCAAGCTTCAGCTCTCACTCTCCATCAAAGGTCACATTCTCATTAAATGCAGTCCCATCAGCCATCATTATCCCCTTTTCAGCGTGAATAGAGAGAGAGGGAAAGAGAGGAAACCGAAACCTCCTAAACCACCAAGGGCACCTTGGTCATATGCTAACATTATTATTATTATTATTATTATTATTATTATTATTCCATAATTAACTTAAATGGGCAATTATTTTCAACTAGCCATTAACTTAATCAATCCATAATCCTTAATCCTGAAATTTACCACACCCGGTAATTAATTAAAAATCGGGATGTTACAGATGTAGCCCAAATCAAAAGGGTAAACCATGTTAAATTGCTGGTGCCATTTTAATTATTTATTTACTTTGCTCGTATTTAATTTATTTTGCAACCACTCCGCCATTCCGTTGTGCCGAGGAAATTATCAGTTAATTTAATCTGTGCCCGATTTTTCCCAACAACTGGTATCAGAGCGGTACCAGGGGGAATTAATATCTACTTATCGTATGCTCTGTGGTTGCCACTAAGGTGGACCCTCCACATCAGAAAATAAGTCAGATTATTATTTACCCTTTAAGAGTCTAGTTGGGGCCATGGAGGTGAAGGCGAGCAAAATGATTAATTTAAATGGCATGAATTACCACATATGGAGAAACAAGATGAAGGATCTCCTATTTGTGATGAAGATGCATCTACCAGTGTTTAGTACAACTAAACCTGGGGACAAAATAGATGAAGAATAAGAATTTGAGCATGAATGAGTCTGTGGCTTTATCTGACAATTCGTTGAAGACAATGTGTACAATCACATTTGTAGTGAGACTCATGCTCGAACACTGTAGAACAAACTAGAGGAGCTGTACGCTTCTAAAACCGGCAACAATAAATTATTTTATTTGACAAGGCTACTCCAGATGAAGTACCAGGAGGGTACATTGATGGCAGATCATTTGAATGAGATGTAGGGGATCGTGGAGCAGCTGTCAAGGATGGGCATTAAATTTGAAGATGAAGTACTTGCTCTTTTGGTGCTGGCTTCCCTACCAGAGTCTTGGGAGACTTTAAAGATTTCAATCACAAATTCTGCACCAAATGGTGTAGTAAACATGGAAAATGTCAAAAGTGGTATCCTAAATGAAGAAATGAGAAGAAAAGCACAAGGATCCACATCATCGCAGCAGGATGTTCTTGTTATAGACACAAGGGGAGGAATCAGACTAAAGGTTCAAAGTCCAGAAGCAAAAGTAGAGGAAAGTCAAATAGATATGTAAATATGGAGTGCCATCACTGCAAGCAGAAGGGCCACATAAAGAGGTTCTACCGAATGCTTAAGAGATCTCAAAAGAAGAACAAAGGCAAGGAGAAGGTCCAAGATGACAGCAGTGATGATGAACAACCCAATGCTGCCGAGGAGTTCCACATCATCTATGAAGAAGACATTGTCAACCTTGCAACCCATGAGACTAGTTGGGTAGTTGACAGTGGAGCTACTATTCATATGGTGAAACAACCTGACTTAATAAACCCAAAACCGAGACCAGGGAAATTTTTTTCTAAAATTCACCAAGCAGTCAGGGTAAAATATATCAAACGTAAGGCAAGGGAAAGCAAAACCGATCAGAGAAGGGAAGACCGAGTCAGAAAGCCACACATGGGTAAGACTCAGCTTCGGTCAATAAG
This sequence comes from Clitoria ternatea, assembly GCA_037962975.1. Taxonomy (NCBI): domain Eukaryota; kingdom Viridiplantae; phylum Streptophyta; class Magnoliopsida; order Fabales; family Fabaceae; genus Clitoria; species Clitoria ternatea. The sequence goes on from CM075671.1 coordinate 171,513,649, forward strand.
ACCAGCGGAAGATGCAGCGCTTGAGCGAGCCCTTATCTCGCTGGAGCGAATCCTCATTCGCTGAAGCGAACCCATTCACTCGGTAATTTCATCACTCGGATTCGGGACCACGTTCACTCGGGAACTGTCCCCATAGGGTCATGCTTTACTCAGAAAATTCATACTTAGCCAAATACTTAGTTTATTCAAGAAGCCCACACACATGCTTCATTCGGAAGCGTCTCAAACTCCACTCGGGAAATGATTCCCTCGGATACTCCACTCGGAGTCCATAAGCTTCCCTCACCCAGAGTATTTCCCCAGTCCCATACCACTCTGTATATTTCAACCTCAATTCACTCGGAATTCTTATCTATTCTGCGCTCGGCATATTTTCATCTTCCCTACTCGGAGATCACTTAACCTTAATTCCTTCGGAAGGAGTCTCCGAAATCAAGCCCCACTCGGAATTCCTCTGACCTCTCATCACTCGGAGGAATTCACCAAGTTAAGTCACTCGGACTTATTTAAAACTTATCCACTCGGTATATATATATATCCTCGTTCACTCGAAAAAGGACTCCTAGAATACCTCAATCAGAACCATCACAATTACTCTTCCCTCGGAAGAGGTTCACTCGGGATTTCCCACTCGGGAATATTCAAACCCTTCCCCACTCGGGGTTTACTCATATTTTCACTCGGTAACATATGGACTAGTCTTCCCTCGGAAGTAGCCCACTCGAGTACATTTTACTCGAAACTGTCATATGCCTTCATCACTCGGAAAAGGCCAACACACTAAAACCTCACTCGGCAATGGCTCTCCCATCAATATTCCACTCGAAATTCATTAACTTAGCATTATTCTCTCAACACCACATAATGAACAATTCAGATAACATTATAACAATGTAAATATATATATATATATATATAATGTATACTTGTTCACAATCCCAATAGTCAACCCATATAATTAAATCCATTCGGATTACAAGAGAGCCGGCCAAGGCTTTAACATATCTATTTACAATATATACTATATGTGCACTTCAACAATCTGAGTGCCCATCACTCAGACTTGAGGCCATCTCCTCATTCCCAGTCCGACCTGTATATACTGAAAAATATAGCCACAGTAGGGGTGAGCTTCTACATATTAAATGATAGTTATTGACTCAGATTAATCTTCGAATCCTCAACCATTCAATAATATATCTCAATCAGTAATAATGCACTCTGCCATTCAATATCACTACCCTAACAATATCATCCACTCAGGATTTATGCAATTCATGCAATTCAATCAAGACTGAGTAATTCATATCATTCATCATCACCTTGCACTCGATAACAGTACCAATTTACATATATTCACCCAGTCGGAATTCACACCAATCATTCATGGCTATATTAATCATGCCATTCACAACAGCATTTACACACATATATATATATATACCATCACATTGAGCCCATCAACAACATAAGTGTGCACTCAGCAATAGCATCAGTATACATGCATTCATCCACTCGGATATAAATGTGCACTCAGCATAGCATCAGTATACATGCATTCATCCACGTATTCATACAATTCACATTGAGCTCAATGACAATCATAAGTGTGCACACATTCATTTCACCCGGATCCGGTTATTTATTACCAATTTTTATTGTTGCAACATAGGCTCCAAGCCTTTTCTCAGCTCCAAGCTGATTCGGCTGTTTTACTGGTACCAAACCGTTTGCCCTCACATGTAACACAGTCACTCTAAGCGACAACGGAAGTGTTACGGGCAGCCCTGAGTCCAACCCGGTAGGCTTGCCTTGAGTCCAACCCAAGGTCTTTAAGCGTCCAACGCTTAGTGCACTCAGCACTACCTCGAGTCCAACCCGAGGTCTTTCAATATATTTTCAACACATATTCATCTGATTGCCGATCGGTATTAAGCGTCCAACGCTATATGCTCCAAGCATTTCCAGTGGCGAATCAGATGCATACGGTCTTATTCATCAGGCGTCCAACGCCAATGCACTCGGCATTGCCTTGAGTCCAACCCAAGGTCTTTCATTATATTTCACTCGTATTCATCTGATTGCCGATTCAATATTAAGCGTCCAACGCTATATGCACTCGGGATTTCCAATGGTGAATCAGATGCATACGATTTATTCATCAGGCGTCCAACGCCAATGCATTCGGCATTGCCTTGAGTCCAACCCAAGGTCTTTCAATATGTTTTCCACACATATGCACTCGGCATTCAAATATCAATAACATGCATCTAATGCATTTTATCATTATTATACATAAACAGGGGTCGGCATAGCAATAACACAATACATGCACTCGGCAATCACATGCACTTGGCAATTCACATGCTTTTTCATATAAAATCCCAAACGGGAATTAACATAACCGACGCACATCTCATGCACTCGGCAATCATAATGCCATCCACTCGGAATTATCATTTACAACAAGCATCACATGCTATTTCATATAATATCCACTCGGGAATAACACAACAGTCCCCCATCTTATGCACTCAGCATTCGCATGTTCAATGACAAGCATTACATGCATTTAAACACAAAATCACACACGAGGATCAGTACAATAAACTCATATACTCGGCTTTCTCATTAACAGCCACAACATATCATACATTCACATAGAATCATAGCCAGAACCAGCACAGCATTTACACACCACATGCATTCAGTATTCACACTGGTTCACAGTACATACACTTGGCATACTCATTAAAAGCCAACATTTCCATGCATTCACTCAGCATTTCATATTTATCATCATACATCTCATGGACGGAATCATGACAACATCACGCAGACCACAATGATCACAAATCCGGGTGTTTCATGCACCAATACTCAACTACAACATATCAATCAACATATTTCAAACATGACACAACACATTAAAGCAAAACCACCCGGAACCCGTCCATAAACCATACATTTGAGATGTAAATCAGCCCCCCTACCTGGAATAAAGATCCCAGAAGCTCCCTGAGCTTGCAGCACCGACCAATCGCCCTTTGGTCACTCGTTCTAAACAGAACGACCCAGCTTCCAGCTGTTCACACAGCACTCTGCTCTCAGCTTTGGAAGAACCAACGCTGCCTCCTCACGAGCAGATCTACCACCAAAACACTCCATGCCAAGCCTCCAAGGCACAACGTCACCCTACACTTAGTCCAGTGGAGGATTCCATGCTTCCAAGCATCCATCGTTGCTTAGGCAGAACAGAGGAGGATCTCTACCTCCAAAACACTCAACACCACACATATCTCTCTCTCAACCACGCTGTTCCACTTCATGCTCCCACTCGGTTCTACTCAGTGTTGAGTAGAAGAAGAAAATAAAGAAGACGAAGATGGAGAACAGCAAGAAGAAGAAGAGTCACCAGGGAGTTCAAGAGAAAATGGAGAGTGTTTGCAGCATAAACAAGGTAAGAATGAGCAGAGAGTGAGTATAAAACGTAAAGCTAAAGTTTCCATTATCACACTACTCTGCGACAGCTCTTCCACTCCACCAGCCGTCACAACACCATTAATTCCGGTCCCATCATCATTTAATGCTATCCCATCAGCGTGCCAAAGAGAGAGAGGACTGAAACTCCATCATAACACCAAGGGCACATGGGACATTTCCTAGCATTAATATCATTATTATTATTATTCAATCAATAATCTTAATTCTCTAATTAACCTTAATCGGTAATTAGACCAAAACCAGGATGTTACACTACTCCCCTCCTTCAAAGAATTTCGTCCTCGAAATTCAAATACAAACTTACCTCAACAAACAGCTCAGAATATTGCTGCCTCAGCTAATTACATGTCTCTGCTTCCCAAGCATTCACCGACCGGTTCACAATTCCACTCGGCATAGCTTCACCTCTCAAGCGGTTTACCGACCGCTCCATAATTCCAGTCGGCATAATCACTAAAGTCAGGTCCTACCTGCTCACAATTCCTCCTCATAGAATCCAATATATTTGGGGTTAAATTTTAAAACGTACAAATTACCCCATTCAACTCTACCAATTCACTATAACCAAGGGTACCTCTAGTTCTTTGGCCACTCGGCCCTACACTCTCAACGCCAATCGGTGTACATCCACCGTCAGCTCCTCCAATTCATAGGAGTTACTTGGCACAATTAAGTATCCACACCGAGTATAAGCTCAAAGTTGTGTCACATGAGACACATTAGGGATGTCAATTATCCAGTTGGGAAGAATCTAGTCGGTAAACAACATTACCGATTCCCACCAATACTCACTATTGTCCGATTTATCTCGGATTAAACCCTCAGATATTCAACATCCGACCACTAAAATCTCCTTCACAAGCCGTGATATATCTTGGCAATACCGAGATGGACACTCAACAAAGCTCCAATGTGCTTCAATTAGCACAGTTTGCCTGGACTCGTCCTTTACATGCATCACACTCGGTTCTAAAATCTCATATTTCTAACCGTTCCTTCAGCTAATTCCATGCCTACACCCTGAGAATGTCACTCGGAGCTTCTCACTCAAAAACATTATTTAGGGTTTTAAGGCAATTCTCACCCGGAAAACTTTCTACTTACCAAAAATTCACTCAGAATTCAAGCCTATTTCGAAATCAAACCTGAGTTCAACTCAGCAGCTCAAACACTGTCCTGAGTACGATTTCAAATAAATCCTCCTCTCGGATATCTACTCCCCTCGGGAGCCATTCGCTCGAAAACTTACACATTGAAAGTTCTATTTCCCGTCCAGAAGTACTTTCCTCCTGGAAAAATTAATCGGTGGAACACCATACAGGTGTCAGGGATTTCACCCTTATTACCTTTCCACTTGGAACAGTCCCACACAGTACCATTCCACTCAGAAGTGTCACACTCCGAGGCATTTCACCCAAAAGTCACACGACTCGAAAGTATTTTATGCGGATTTCACCTAACACAAATGTGTCATTCGGACACAGTTCCTTAACTTGGTAATGACTCCCACAAAACGATGTTTCACTCGGAACATCATAACTCCACTCAGTAGTTCTTTCTCCCAGAAAGATCTCACTCAGAATTATCTCTACTTTCTCACACTCGGAATATACTAATCTTTCCCGATCAAATTCTTACCTTACAGATTACCTTGGCTCAAGGTCCTGGTTTCCTCTACAAACCTACAGTATCACTTGGTCAGCCTTATAAAACTTTCAATCTTTAGTGACAGACTTGATAACCCTTCTATCTCAATAATCAATCATTTCTTTATTGGCCAATAGCCAATTTATACCCATAACAACCTCTGATTCTCTCGGAGGTAAACACATCAAGGTTAAAACAACCTTCTATCCTTATTCTAATACACAACCACTTACTGTTCACTCAATACTACTCTCATCTTCACTCAGAACAGCCCGATAGACTCACCATCACCATAAGCAGCTACAGCCTCACCTGCCTGACTTATGAATTGCTGCATCCAACTTATAGGATGACGTCTCATTCCTATAGGGTTACAACAATTTCATAGAGTCGCTATAACGTGTACGCTGCCACCATACCTATGGTATGAAGAGTCGTCTCAGAACAATATACATTACACTCTTTTCACTCACACCGACCAAACTCACTCAACTAATACTAACCCACATGAAAATTAGTGGCAATTCACACACACATATAAGCACGCATTTACATCAACATCATCATTATGCACCACCTAGGGCACATCACGCAACAACAATCATGAAATATCATTTACCATTACTGTAAAACAGTATAATGGCAATAGGTTTCTGACCCCCATAAAAATCACATGGATTCAGCACTGTATTCATATATACTCACTCGACATACCAACAATCGGCTTCTAACCCTTACCGAGTAAATATCTCATCATTGGATCTTATCTATCACAAAACTATGGATTAACAATCTAATAATCCCTTATTTCATCATTCATCTTATGACAATTCAAGCCTCAACAATTTATTACACAATCACTTTACTCGGCTAAACAATCCATAAGGTCAATCAGAGTATCCGACTCGGAAATTCCAGGGGTCACCTAGTACCCATCGTGGGACATTCCCACAACATCCAAATATCATCGAGCCTAGACCACCATCAGGTCCAGCTCCACAAAATCTGATAGCATACAATTATACTAAATCCGATCGGGATTTCCATACCTTATGGGTCACCACTAAATCAATTATTCACTCGGTTTTTAGCTGCAAGACCGAGTCTAACCTAAATCCTTAGGTATCCAATTACATCAATTTCTCACCCAGTTTTCTAACCTCTCAGGTATCCATCTCAATAATATCCGATCATACATGATCATGCCCAATCAACTAGGTCACCACACCTAGTGGCCTAACATCAACCAATCATTCACTCGGTTTTCACACACCAGAAACCGAGACACTACCCCAATCAAACATGCATCAGATTTCATATTTAATCACCTATCACATACCTAAATTTCCAACTTAGGAAACTGTAACACATCACTTATACCATAAATCACGTACATCATATATCATATAGAGTTCTCATGCCAAAGGATAATTCCTTACAAATGGCACAACCGATCACTTGAATTCGGAAACCACACTAGGGAATTCCTTCATTATCATTCACTTAATCAACTCAAATATGTGAGTTCTAATCCATTCAACAAGCATGACTCAGCCATGAACCACTAGCATGGCTTATACCAGAGACCAAACCAATTAATACAATTTCAATACACATGAAGGTCTCAACACCTATCATTCTATTTTTCTCTCATTCAACCCCACACTTAAAACAACCTCTTATTCAATAAATAGCCGAACCAAGGTAGTAACAATCCTCTACCCCCCAAATCAACATCACAACAATAGTACTTCCCACTGCTGCCCCCAACAAAACACATAGACATACAGCCACACAAATCATGATTAAACATGCATCAAATCCAATAGAACACCATAAGCAATGATGACAACCAGTCATATTGCACACAACCGCCTACTGTGAGTAAGCATACCTTGGCCATGGACCTTTTAAGTCCGCTCTGATACCAAAATGAAACAACCCGACTTAATAAACCCAAAACCGAGACCAGGGAAATTTTTTTCCAAAATTCACCAAGCAGTCAGGGTAAAATATATCAAACGTAAGGCAAGGGAAAGCAAAACCGATCAGAGAGGGAAGACCGAGTCAGAAAGCCACATATGGGCAAGACTCAGCTTTGGTCAATAAGACCAGTGGAAGATACAGCGCTTGAGTGAGCCCTTATCTCGCCGGAGTGAATCCCTATTCACTGAAGCGAACCCATTCACTCGGTAATTTCATCACTCAGATTCGGGACCACGTTCACTCAGGAACTGTCCCCATAGGGTCATGCTTCACTCGGTAAATTCATACTTAGCCAAATACTTAGTTTATTCAAGAAGCCCACACACATGCTTCATTCGAAAGCATCTCAAACTCCACTCGGGAAATGATTCCCTCGGATACTCCACTCGGAGTCCATAAGCTTCCCTCACCCGGAGTATTTCCCCAATCCAATACCACTCTGTATATTTCAACCTCAATTCACTCGGAATTCTTATCCATTCTGCGCTCGACATATTTTGATCTTCCCCACTCGGAGATCACTTAACCTCCATTCCTTCAGAAGGAGTCTCCGAAATCAAGCCCCACTCAGAATTCCTCTGACCTCTCATCACTCGGAGGAATTCACCAAGTTAAGTCACTCAGACTTATTTAAAACTTATCCACTCAGAATATATATATATCCTCGTTCACTCGGAAAAGGACTCCTAGAATACCTCAATCAGAACCATCACAATTACTCTTCCCTCGGAAGAGGTTCACTCGGGATTTCCCACTCGGGAATATTCAAACCCTTCCCCACTCGGGGTTTACTCATATTTTCACTCGGTAACATATGGACTAGTCTTCCCTCGGAAGTAGCCCACTCGAGTACATTTTACTCGAAACTGTCATATGCCTTCATCACTCGGAAAAGGCCAACACACTAAAACCTCACTCGGCAATGGCTCTCCCATCAATATTCCACTCGAAATTCATTGACTTAGCATTATTCTCTCAACACCACATAATGAACAATTCAGATAACATTATAAAAATGTAAATATATATATATATAATGTATACTTGTTCACAATCCCAATAGTCAACCATATAATTAAATCCGTTCGGATTACAAGAGAGCCGGCCAAGGCTTTAACATATCTATTTACAATATATACTATATGTGCACTTCAACAATCTGAGTGGCCATCACTCGAACTTGAGGCCATCTCCTCATTCCCAGTCCGACCTGCATATACTGAAAAATATAGCCATAGTAGGGGTGAGCTTCTACATATTAAATGATAGTTATTGACTCAGATTAATCTTCGAATCCTCAACCATTCAATAACATATCTCAATCAGTAATAATGCACTCTGCCATTCAATATCAATACCCTAACAACATCATCCACTCAGGATTTATGCAATTCATGCAATTCAATCAAGACTGAGTAATTCATATCATTCATCATCACCTTGCACTCGATAACAGTACCAATTTACATATATTCACCCAGTCGGAATTCACACCAATCATTCATGGCTATATTAATCATGCCATTCACAATAGCATTTACACACACACATATATATATATACCATCACATTGAGCCCATCAACAACATAAGTATGCACTCAGCAATAGCATCAGTATACATGCATTCATCCATTCGGATATAAATGTGCACTCGGCATAGCATCAGTATACATGCATTCATCCACGTATTCATACAATTCACATTGAGCTCAATGACAATCATAAGTGTGCACACATTCATTTCACCCGGATCCAGTTATTTATTACTAATTTTTATTGTTGCAACATAGGCTCCAAGCCTTTTCTCAGCTCCAAGCTGATTCGGCCATTTTACTGGTACCAAACCGTTTGCCCTCACATGTAACACAGTCACTCCAAGCGACAACGGAAGTGTTACTGGCAGCCCCGAGTCCAACCCGGTAGGCTTGCCTTGAGTCCAACCCAAGGTCTTAAAGCGTCCAACGTTTAGTGCACTCGGCACTGCCTCGAGTCCAACCCGAGGTCTTTCAATATATATTCAACACATATTCATCTGATTGCCGATCGGTATTAAGCGTCCAACGCTATATGCTCCAAGCATTTCCAGTGGCGAATCAGATGCATACGGTCTTATTCATCAGGCGTCCAACGCCAGTGCACTCGGCATTGCCTTGAGTCTAACCCAAGGTCTTTCATTATATTTCACTCGTATTCATCTGATTGCCGATTCAATATTAAGCGTCCAACGCTATATGCACTCGGCATTTCCAATGGCGAATCAGATGCATACGGTTTATTCATTAGGCGTCCAACGCCAATGCACTCGGCATTGCCTTGAGTCCAACCCAAGGTCTTTCAATATGTTTTCCACACATATGCACTCGACATTCAAATATCAATAACATGCATCCAATGCATTTTATCATTATTATACATAAACAGGGGTCGGCATAGCAATAACACAATACATGCACTCGGCAATCACATGCACTTGGCAATTCACATGCTTTTTAATATAAAATCCCAAACGGGAATTAACATAACCGACCCACATCTCATGCACTCAGCAATCATAATGCCATCCACTCGGAATTATCATTTATAATAAGCATCACATGCTATTTCATATAATATCCACTCGGGAATAACACAACAGTCCCCCGTCTTATGCACTCAGCATTCGCAGGTTCAATGACAAGCATCACATGCATTTAAACACAAAATCACATACGGGGATCAGCACAATAAACTCATATACTCGTCTTTCTCATTAACAGCCACAACATATCATACATTCACATAGAATCATAGCCAGAACCAGCACAACATTTACACACCACATGCATTCAGTATTCACATTGGTTCACAATACATGCACTCGGCATACTCATTAAAAGCCAACATTTCCATGCATTCACTCAGTATTTCATATTTATCATCATACATCTCATGGACGGAATCATGACAACATCACGCAGACCACAATGATCACAAATCCGGGTGTTTCATGCACCAATACTCAACTACAACATATCAATCAATATATTTCAAATATGACACAATACATTAAAGCAAAACCACCCGGAACCCATCCATAAACCATACATTTGAGATGTAAATCAGCCCCTCTATCTGGAATGAAGATCCCAGAAGCTCCCTGAGCTTGCAGCACCGACCAATCGCCCTTTGGTCACTCATTCTCAACAGAACGACCCAGCTTCCAGCTGTTCACACAGCACTCTGCTCTCAGCTTTGGAAGAACCAACGCTGCCTCCTCACGAGCAGATCTACCACCAAAACACTCCATGCCAAGCTTCCAAGGCACAATGTCACCCCACACTCAGTCCAGTGGAGGATTCCATGCTTCCAAGCATCCATCGTTGCTTAGGCAGAACAGAGGAAGATCTCTGCCTCCAAAACACTCAACACCACATATATCTGTCTCTCAACCACGCTGTTCTACTTCGTGCTCCCACTCGGTTCTACTCAGTGTTGAGTGGAAGAAGAAAATAAAGAAGACGAAGATGGAGAACATGAAGAAGAAGAAGAGTCACCAGGGAGTTCAAGAGAGAATGGAGAGTGTTTGCAGCATAAACAAGGTAAGAATGAGTAGAAAGTGAGTATAAAATGTGAAGCTAAAGCTTCCATCATCATACTGCTCTGCGACAGCTCTTCTACTCCATCAGCCGTCACAACACCATTAATTCTGGTCCCATCATCATTTAATGTTATCCCATCAGCGTGCCAAAGAGAGAGGACTGAAACTTTATCATAACACCAAGGGCACATGGGACATTTCCTAGCATTAATATCATTATTATTATTATTCAATCAATAATCTTAATTCTTTAATTAACCTTAATCGGTAATTAGACTAAAACTAGGATGTTACATGTGGCATCTCAGAAGGAATTATTCTTCTTTTACACACCAGGTGATTTCGGTGTTGTTAGAATAGGGAATGAAAATTATTCAAAAGTTGCAGAAAAAGAAGATGTTTGTTTAGAAACACAGAATGGTACGTGCTTAGTCCTGAAGGACGTCAGGCATATTCCAGACGTACGCCTGAAGTTGATCTCAGCCGAAAGGTTGGATGATGAAGGTTACTGCAACACCTTCAACAACGGCCAGTGGAAGCTCACCAAAGGATCGTTGGTGGTGGCCAAAGGAGATAAGTGCTCAAGACTGTACATAATGCAAGCAAAGGTTTTGTAGGATGCTGTGAATACAGTGGAGAATGATAGTACAGTTGAATTATGGCACAAGCGGCTCGGTCATATGAGTGAGAAAATTATGATTGTTCTTACCAAGAAGAATATGTTGCCTGGATTGGATCAGGTCCATCTGAAGAAATGTGCTGATTGTCTGGCAGGAAAGCAAAACAGAGTTGCTTTCAAGAGTTCCCCTCCTTCCAGAATGAAGAATGTATTAGACCTAATACATTCAGATTTGTGTGGGCCAAAGTCACTTAGTGGTGCTCAGTACTTTATGACTTTCATTGATGATCATTCCCAGAAGACTTGGGTGTATCTTTTAAAGACTAAAGACCAAGTGTTGGATATCTTTAAACAGTTCTTATCTATGGTGGAGAGGGAGACTGGCAAAAAGCTTAAGTGTATTTGTACAGACAATGGTGGAGAGTACACAAGACCATTTCATGCTTACTGTAAAGAGCATAGTATTCGACATCAAACGACCCCGCCGAAGATGCCGTAGTTGAATTGTTTAGCTGAGAGGATAAATAGAACTTTGATGGAGAGAGTTAGATGTATACTCACACATGCAAAGTTACCAAAGATGTATTGGGGTGAGGCTATACAAGCAGTCGCTCACGTATTGAACCGTTCACCTTGTGTTCCTCTCCAGTACGACACTCCAGAGAAGGTATGGTCAGGAAAAGATGTTTCCTATGATTATTTGCGGGTGTTTGGCTGTAAGGCCTTCATGCATATACCGAAGGATGAAAGATCCAAACTTGATGTCAAGACATGACAATGCATGTTTGTCGGCTATGTCAAGATCAGCTTGGCTATAGATTTTACGATCCAATCCATAAGAAGCTTGTCAGAAGCCGTGATGCAGTGTTGTTGAATATGAGACCATTAAAGATATAGAAAAAGCCAAGGAAAATGCTTCCAAATCCAATGATGGTTCAACAAACATAGAGCTAGTTCCTTCAACGATGGTGCCAAGAGAAGTTGAAGATGAAGCTCCGAATAATTAACCTGAGGCAGGTGATCCGATTGCTTCCTTTAAGATACCATGAGATAATTCTGATGATGAAAGTGTTCATGATCAACCACTAGCTCCAACGGGTTCTCCAAATCTAAGGAGATCTGATAGAGTCAGACAACACTCTACAAGATATCCTGAAGAACAGTATGTGTTATTGACTGATGGGGGAGAACCAGAAAGTTTCCAAGAAGCTATAAATGATGAACACTATAAAAGGTGGGTGGAAGCCATGCAAGATAAGATGAATTCCTTGCATAAGAATAAGACATTTGAGCTAGTGAAGTTGCCAAAAGGCAAGAAGGATTTGAAGAACAAGTGGGTGTTTAAGATCAAGCATGAAGAACACAATCCCCAACCACAATTCAAAGCTAGATAGGTTGTCAAAGGATTCAGTCAAAGAAAGGGGATTGGCTTTGATAAGATTTTCTCACCAATGGTGAAGATGACATCCATCATAGTAGTGCTAGGATTAGCAGTAAGTCTCGACCTTGAAATCGAGCAGATGGATGTAAAGACAGCCTTCCTTCACGGTGACTTGGAGGAAGAGATATACATGGAGCAGCCAGAGGGTTTCAAAGTAAAAGGGGAAAAGGATTATATTTGTAAGCTTAATAAAAACTTGTATGGCTTAAAGCAGGCACTGAGACAGTGGTACAAGAAGTTTAAGTCTGTGATAGGGGAGCAAGGCTACAAGAAGACCACTTCAGACCATTGTGTGTTCATAAAGAAATTCTCTGATGATGATTTTATTATTCTTTTGCTCTATGTAGATGACATGTTGATCGTTGGCCAGAATGTTTCCAGAATCAACAGTTTGAAGAAGCAATTGAGCAAGTCTTTTGCTATGACAGACTTAGGGCCAGCAAGACAAATTCTTGGCATAAAAATATCTAGAGACAGGAATGCTAAGAAATTGTGGTTGTCACAGGAGAAGTATATTGAGAAGGTACTTCAACGATTTAATATGGACAAGACTAAAACGGTTAGTTGTCCTCTTGTTAATTATTTTAGACTAAGTATCAAGCAGTGCCCTTCCTCAGAGGATGAGAAGGATGAGATGGATAGACTTCTATATGCTTCAACAGTTGGGAGTTTGATGTATGCCATGGTATGTACACGGCCAGATATCGCTCACTCTGTTGGTGTGGTGAGTCGTTTCCTTTCAAATCCTGGAAAGAAACATTGGGCTGCAGTAAAGTGGATTTTCAGGTATCATCGTGGAACCTCCAAAATTGTTTATGTTTTGGAGATGAAAAACATATGTTAGTAGGTTATACAGATGCTGATATGGCTGGCGATGTTGACTCAAGAAAGTCTATATCAGGATACCTAATCACCTATGTAGGGGGAGTTGTGTCATGGCAATCAAGACTACAGAAGTATGTTGCTCTCTCAACAACTGAAGCAGAATTTATTGCGGCCACTGAAGCTTGCAAAGAACTGATATGGATGAAGAAGTTCTTGGAAGAACTTGGTATGCACCAGGAAAAGTATGAGCTGTTTTGTGACAGTCAGAGCGTAATTCACCTTAGGAAGAATTCCTCCTTTCATTCTAGATCAAAACACATTGATGTGAGATATCACTGGATTAGGGATGTATTGGAGAAGAAGTTGCTACAACTTGAGAAGATCCACACAGATGAAAATGGATCAGATATGATGACAAAGACTCTTCCAAAGGAGAAGCTGGAGTACTGTTGACAAGCAGCACGATTGGTAGAGCCCCCCATCTAATCGGGAGGGGGAGATTGTTGTTGTACCCTCTAGAAGAAGGGCCATAAAACCATGATAATAATATTTAATTGTAAATCATGTGGCAAGGAAATGCAAGCTGCGTGGACACATAGAAACCACTCAATTGCATGTGGTTAAAATTGATTTTCAAGGCCTATAAATAGGCAATGAAATTTCAGCAAATGCATCACAAGCAATTGAAATCAATTGCATAGCAACTCCAGCGTGAGTGTTCTGAGAGGCCAAGGCAATTAATTAATTAATTGCTTTGATGAGTTGTTGAGTGAGGGAAAAATAATTAGTGAATGACAAAATAGTGAGGTTAATTGGGGTGTTTGGGAAACACTTGAGTGCCACTGTTTTGGGTTAATCTCGTGTTTGTGCCTCTAATATTTTATTAGAGAAGTCCCTCTTGTATGCCTATTAATTTTATTAGTGGAAGAAATTTTGGAGTTTGTCCTGTGGATGTAGCCCAAATCAAAAGGGTGAACCACGTTAAATTGCTGGTGCCATTTTAATTATTTATTTACTTTACTCGTATTTAATTTATTTTGCAACCACCTATTTTATCGGTCCGCCATTCCGCTGTGCCGGGGAAATTATCAGTTAATTTAATCTGTGCCCGATTTTTCCCAACACAACAATCATCAGAGAAGCTAGAATTCAAGCATAGACTTTCAATAGCTCAAGGTGCAGATAAAGGTGATCCTTTGCAAAATCAGTGAGCATTTGTGACTATCCTGGTATCAGTTTTCTTATGTTTTAGATAAAATACCAAAGTATCTTAATAGGTCCCACAAATTGTTTCTGTAAGCCATCCTAAAACTTGAAGTTATTTTCGGTAATACCTTCTCTATGCATAGGATATGAGGAACTTGCTCCTGATTTTCAAAAGGTTTGGTTCATCTTCACTCTTTGAGACCTCGTTTGGTGCATTAGGATTTCTAAACAGCTAATGTTCTTATGGATGAAAATTTCATTGCTAAGGTCATGGATGATGGAATTCATTATTTTTTAGGGAGAGTTGACATTGCAAGCTCATCTTCTCAAATGGCAGCAGAGGAGTTATTCCTTGCACCAGAGTAAGACACATGAATGATTTGTGTTCTTCTGCTCATGAATTAATTTATTTTCTTGACTTTATTCACACCATGGCTTCAAGAGTGAGAGAGTTCAAACAGTTTTCTGAAAAAAAGTGATGTATACAGTTTCAGAGTATTTTTGCTGGAATTGTTGAGTGGAAAAGAAGCAATAGAACGACCATTTCTAAACTCTAATCAAAATCATTTTCTTGTTAATTTTTCATTAGATTCTTCTTGTTTCTCGTTTATTTTTGTGTACATGTTATTTCATCTATATTATATGAAGATATTTATTTTAATTGATATTATATTTTAATTGATATTTTGGTTTTAATTGAATTTTAGATTAGTGTTGGAATTTTGGTTTAATTTTGAATTTAGAAAATAGTACTAGCAAGGGAAAAAGATAACATCAATTGTAAAAAAGTAACAGAGGTTAAAGAGAACTTTTTTATATCGTTTTAAAAAAAACTAATATAATATGTCAAATTTTACACACGTTATAAAAAGGAACCGATGTAATATGTTATATTTTACATCAATTTGAACTGGTGTAAAAAGTCACATATTTTTTACATATCTTGATTTTACACTAGTAGGTAAACCGGTATAAAATATGAAATATGACTAATATAAAGTCATTTTTACACTAGTGATATTGAAGATTTTTAATCAATGTGAGACATATTTCACCCTTGTTTTCTCAATTCATCATCTAAATTCTAACCATATTAGTATTCCTATGATTTGGAGGGCGGTTTGGAACTTTCATCTCCACTTTATTCATATTCTATTTACTTTTAATTATAAAAAATTGATTTATTTTTACTTACTTTTTAATTATTTCCAAAGTTTTGTATGAAAAATATTAAAATTAACTTTTTATAATTATTCACTATTTTATACATAAACCTTTAAAAAGTAAAATGTAAAGTGAAAATAGCATGATGTTTTATCATTACAACATTTTCACTTTTTTTTACTCTGAAGTACTAAGAAAAATTAAAATCGAAAACAGAAGCTGTTTACCGTGATTAAATTCCAAGCTCATGCAATGCAAGATAATAGAAGAACAACTTTAAACTAGCACCAAATAGTTAATGTGAGTTGAGTGTTGAGACAACCACTTAAATATATATGTCCTGATTTGATCTTGACAAACTTTTAGAACCTAACTCTTTAACTTTCTTGAAAAAACAGCAACATTTTTTTGGTGAAAAAATATATTTGGCATTAGATTTTTTTTTTCAAATAAATGAGATTAGGTTAAAGCTGTTCTTTGTCTTCTGGACCTAAATTATATACCCAAAAGACAACTTTTAAACTGTGTCTAATATTTGACCAATTTTTGTAGAAATAAAACTAGTGACTAATATTGTATACACCGCCTAAATTATATGATTAATATGCTGGAGTGTGATTGTAATCACTTCAACACTCGTGACCCAAACTAAATTAATGATGTGAATGAAACAATATTAATGTAAGAATTTATTTCTTAAAAAAAACAGGTCCTAAAACTGAAAAATTCTTCATTAATCCAAATAACCATCTGATTCCGCTCCGCGTAGATAGGATTTTCTCTCTAATAAGGTTATAAAATAATCACAGCGAACATATCAATTCATGAGTCTAAAGCCTAAACTACGCGGGAGAGGATCACCTGGCCACTTTTAGCTAATAGTTAAGCCTGAGCAGACTCAAAATGAACAAACACACACTTTTTTTTTTTTTATAGATTAGCTAAAATTTATTATGTTAGAGGGGAAGCTAAAGAAATCCATGCCATTTTCTCGACAAAATTTTTTCAATAATATAAATAAATAAATAAAAGTGCCAAAATACATTTCCAACATGCATTGTGAAAAATAACAAAAAACCCAAGATTAAATTAGAAAATTCATTACTAACAATCGTCCTTTAAGATGGTTCAACTACTTTGACTCAACAATTGAAATCTGACACGACATTTGTTCCCCCCACGAGGCGAGGGGTGGGTCCCTACCATTTCCTTGAATTTCTCCACATCATTAGGTAGTTAATTAATTTAGATTATAACTTGATGGGCCAAAGCCCACCTCGTGACTTAGGTATAAAAGTACCTGTTATATGTTGTAACCAAGTGACACATACTGAGAAATAATATACTTGATCCCTAGGGGAATTCTCTAGGATTTTTGTGCCTATCGCTCTTTGTGTGAACATTTTGGCGCCCACCGTGGGGCCTGGTAAAACGGATCCTACACCACCATCACCTAAACCCTAATCCTAATCCTGATCCCAGACGACCCCTAACCATGGTGAACACTCGTAACACATGACGGGAGGAAGATAACGGGTACCAAACGTCATCTGATCACGATGATCGGATACAACACCTCACCAACATGGTCGAAACCTTACAGAGGACAGTTGCCAACCTCCAACAGAAGAATGCGGAACTTCGAGGGCAAAAGAGAGGGGAACATGAAGCCTCCAATCACAGCGCTGATCGATCCGCTCGCCAAAAGACCGCCGGCAGGCTTCGTACCAGATAGAGACTGCTAAATACCATCCAGAACTGGCTTTCGCTGCACATCCTTAGACCGACTTGATAATGTAAACCCCTACTCCCCTCAACTACAAGCCCCCGACAATTGAGAAATATGACGGTAAAGGTGACCCAGACAACCATCTCACCATCTACACCAATACCATGCTAGAAACAGGGGCGTCCAACTCCCTTTTCTGTCGAACTTTCCCCACCACTTTGACCAAGTCGGCACTCCTTTGGTTCTCCCACCTCCCTTCGAAGAGCGTCTCCAGCTTTTCCAATCTGAGCAAGAAGTTTCTCAGCCATTTTTCCACTAGCAGGGTTGTACAATAGACATCACATAGCCTGGTTAATTTGTGCCAACTCCTAGGCGAGTCCCTAAAACAATATATGGCCCGCTTCTTCAAACAAGCTATCCAGATCCGAGACCTTAGCCCAGAAGTAGCCTTATATGCCATTCAAAAGGGTTTGCGCCCTGGGAAATTTGCTGACTCCCTGGCAAAGAAGCCACCACTAGACATGGATGAATTTCGTACGAGAGCCTCAAGGTATATTGCAGTTGATTGTGGAGCCGATTGGACCAATCTTGCCAATCGAGCCAACCCTACAGATCGATGAAATCATCACCCCTAGCCGAAAAGAAAAAGCCCCATAAGAAACCGAGACGCACGTACCGAGGCTTACATTGCTCCCCTCTACACGAACTTCACGCCACTAAAAGACCGCCGCGATCGGATCCTACACGAAGTATATAACACGGGGCTCCTTTCTCTCCTGCCTCTGGGGGAGGGCCCCAAGGGGTTGGACATGTCTAAATTCTACGAATTCCACAGGACCTACGTGTTAGGGAATCCCTAGTACATGAGCAGCGGAAATACAAGGATTCTCATAGGATTTGCAAAGCGCCGTGTTTCAAAGCATAAGACAAACACACATAAAAAATTCATTTTTAGGATTACCTCTTGAAGAACACCAAAGCAAGCGTAGCCTTGTCTTTTAGGAGTCCACACGACCACTTCCACCAAAATCGCAACACTTACCAACTGCTAGTTTGACGGCGTATAGCTCTTGCAACTTTTGCAAATTTATGTCTCTCTTTAGTGAACAGCCTATGAGCATCTTATGCTCTATTTATAGGCTTAGGTTTGACCTAATTTGTTCTCTCTAAAGAGTGGGCTCCTTACTCATTCTAAATGAGTTAGGCCCAATAGCTTTATTTTAGTCCAACTAAAATAAAACAAAACATTTTCTGATGGGCTTACTCTATGTGTGTGACCCTATAGGTAAAATACTTGGTCATATTAATAATAAATTATTTTATTATTAATATAAAAAAGAGCGGCATCTAGAAATGCATCATTATGTCCGAATATTATTTAATATCAACATAACCTATAAGTGATAATTATTTTATATGTTTGTTCCTTTTGTCACGATATCCTAATTGGGCCCAAGGCATGGTCGCGTCATCCTTGTATGACCCAATTTATTTTACTTGATACCGAAGTAGACTTGATCCGAATAAATATCTAATATTTATTCTTTTAAACATGGCCATGCGTTTCCTTAGTCTTACTCCATCAAGTGGCCTATAGATATCACTCCTGTCACATAGGAGAGACAAATCCCATCTACATCACTCACATCCCTCTGCATAATTTGTTCATTTCCTAATCACAACCTTTATAGTCCTCTTGTTACGAAAGACGTTTAATTGTATTAAAACAACAAACTCCTCATGTAGGAATCGTAGTGACTTCAGGTCGAAGGACTACATATACCATTATCACATTGAGAATCGTTTATGATATTCATGTAACGATCCATGCAACGTTCTCATGGTGTGTCTGTCCAGTACATCATTACTCTTAATATTTACCCGTGTGAAGACTTGATATTATCTATATCTATGATCTATGAGATCAGGTCATCAGTACACTCACACACTAGTCTCAATGTATTTATATGTCCCCATGTAAATACTTGACTAGGGACATTTTAGGAATAACTTTCATATGGCCTATTACTCCAAGGATAAATATGTTTTAAAACAATTTTAAACTAAAATACTTATTTTATTGATAAGCAGAAAAATGATACAAATGAAAAAGCATAAAAGCTCATAGTGCATACACCAACACTACGACCATGCCATCGAAAACTGTCGATCCCTCCATAACCAAATAGAACATCTAATCTGATAGGGGCACTTAACAAGATTTTTCACTCAGAGGGATGCTAATCCTAGAGAAGGTTTTCATAGAAAATAGAGAGACCTTCTTGACCAAGTGGAGCTTCAGACTCGAAATCGCTCACGAGCCCCCCGTTCTCGATCTCCCAGGCCCGCAGGAGAGAGGGGAGATACACGACGAGTCATACACACCATTTCAGGAGGATTTCCAGGAGTTCGCGCACATCGATCATACCATTTGGGTCAGGTAAACTCATTGCAGGAACATCCCGACTCCGCGATCATTACATTCGACAGGTCAGATTTCCCAAGGGGAGGGCCAAACTGAGATAAGACAATGGTGGTTACCATAGAGGTTGAAGATTTCGTGATAGAGCGAGTCCTAATAGACCAGGGAAGTTCAGCAGACATACTGCATTAGAAGATGTACTAGAAAATGGGTCTCCCCATCCAGCAACTCCAAAGGTATGATGGTGCACTTTTTAGCTTTTTGGGTGATTCTATGCAGGTCTTAGGATGCATCGACTTGAGGACCAGTTTTGGAAGTGGAAAAGATAGTCATGCAATATGGGTGAAGTCCCTGGTGGTAGACTTCCCTAGCTCCTACAATGCTCTATTGGGGCGATCTTCGCTCAACGCCTTAGGTGCTGTCGTCTCAACCATGCACCTAACGATGAAATTCCCGTTAGGGGATGGAAGAGTAGGAATTGTCAGAGCCGACCCGGAGAAGGCGCAGGCGTGTTACCACGAAAGCCTCCGCCCCAAGACAGCATTCATAATCGAGGAAGATGTGGAGACATGTTTTGACCCTCGTGACGATCGAGAATATGAAAGGCCTTAACCAGTGGAGTCACTAAAGCTCATCCAAGCCGGATCCTCCCCCGGCCAATTCACACGGATCAGCGTGATTCTCGATCCAAACTTGGAGGAAGCCCTCATCAGACTATTGAGGGAAAATGCTGATCTATTTGCCTAGAATCCCGTCGACATGCCAGGTATCGATCCTAATATAATCTGCCACTAACTCAACCTTGAATAGGATGCCAAGCCTATGTCATAAAGGCCCAGGAAGATAGGTCCCAATTGGAAGAACGCAGTCAAAGAAGAGCCAAAGAAACTTCTATCTGTAAAGTTCATTCAAGAAGTTAAGTATTTGACTTGGCTATCGAACGTAGTCATGATAAGGAAGTCAAGCGGCAAATGGCGTATGTGTGTTGACTTCACCGACCTGAACAAGGTATGTCCCAAAGATCCTTATCCTTTACCTAGCATTGATAGTTTGGTAGATGGTACTTCAGGTTACAGGATGCTAAGCTTCATGGATGGTTACTCGGGCTACAACCAGATCCGAATGGACCCAAAAGATGAGGAGAAAACAACGTTTATTACCAGTGAAGCTAATTACTGCTGCCGAGTGATGCTTTTTAGTCTAAAAAATGCAGGAGCAACTTACCAAAGACTAGTCAACAAGATATTTTCAAAGCAGATCGGAAGGAATATGGAAATGTATGTGGATGACATGGTCGTGAAAACCAGACAAGCCGAGTCACACGTACAAGACTTGGAGGAAACATTTACCGAGCTGCGTAGGCACAAAATGCGGTTAAATCCTAAAAAATGTTCTTTCGGGGTCCAAGGGGGAAAATTCCTAGCATGCATGCTCACTTACAAAGGCATCGAGGCTAACCCAGATCAGTGTCGGGCCGTCTTGGAAATGTGAATCCCCCAGAATGTCAAGGAGGTTCAGCGGCTAACCGGGCGAATTGCGGCCCTTTCCTGATTCCTCTTAAAGTTCGCCAAAAAATCCATGCCATTCTACAAGGTGCTAAAGAGGACAGACTCATTTGAGTGGACTCCTGAATATGAACAAGCCTTCCAAGACCTCAAAACTTACCTAGCATCCCCCCAATCTTGACATGGCCTAAAACGAGGTCGAACTTGATTCTTTACCTTTCCGTAGAATCTGTGGCGGTGAGCTCAGTCTTGGTCCAAGAGGAAGGCCCAATCCAGGGGCCAGTTTACTTCACCAGCAAGACCCTACAGGGAGCCGAAACACGATACCAGCGAGTGGAAAAGTTTACTTACAGCCTTGTTGTAGCCGCCCAGCGACTCCTCCCTTACTTCCACAGTCATCAAATAGTGGTACGCACCGACCAACCACTTAGGAAAATCCTTCAGGAGCCTGAACTTGTGGGGCGTATGTGTCCTGGGTAGTAGAGCTATCCGAGTACGGTATTCGATATGAGTCTCGACTACCTATAAAGGCCCAAGTGCTCGCAGACTTTTTGGTAGAGCTAGGAAAAGACAAGGAAGAGTATGACACGGAGGATGGCTTATGGATAGTATCAGTAGAAAGTTCCTCCAACACTAAAGGTAGTGGGGCAGGCGTTGTTTTGGAATCTCCAACCGGTCTGGTAGTTGAAGAGTCATTGCAGTTCCAATTCAAAGCTAGTAATAATCAGGTAGAGTATGAGGCCCTCATTGTAGGGTTACAAACAGCCATCGACCTGGGTGGCCGATGCGTCCAAGCAAAGACCGACTCCCAGCTAGTGGCCCGATATATTGAAGGGTCATACCAAGCCAAAGACCCAACTCTAGCAAAATACTTGGGCCGGGTAAATGAGATAGTAAAAAACCTCAAGCATTTTCGAATCGTCCATGTTCCGTGAATAAT
This sequence comes from Clitoria ternatea, assembly GCA_037962975.1. NCBI lineage: Eukaryota > Viridiplantae > Streptophyta > Magnoliopsida > Fabales > Fabaceae > Clitoria > Clitoria ternatea. The sequence continues at coordinate 171,536,215 of CM075671.1, forward strand.
GAATGAGTGTGCATATATCTTTTCCAACCTCGCCAACACAGTCAGGACTGGAAACCTTAAGACGATTGTCCAAGTCGTCTTAGAAGAGCCTACGGTCCAAGAGACATAGCAGATTCATTAGATAAGTAAGGTTCAAATTAAAGATATATGGATGACCCCTATTGTTGATTTTTTAAAGCAGGGAACTCTACCAGAAGATCGGCAGCAAGCCAAGAAGTTGCAAGTCCAAGCGGCTAATTATACCCTACTAGATGGACTCTTATATAAAAGGGGCTTTACAATGCCTCTTTTAAAATGCTTAAACGAAGAACAAGCCAACTATGTTATGAGAGAATTACAGTCTGGAATTTATGGTCTTCACGGAGGAGTCAGACCCTTGGCCGCTCGACTCTTCCGAGCAGGGTATTTCTAGCCAACTTTACGCTCCAATTGCTATGACCTTGTCAAAAAATGTGATTCTTGTTAGCCTAATGCCAATGGGATCCACAGCCACACAGAACCATTACATGGAATCCTGTCACCTTGGCCTTTTTACACTTGGGGGATGGATATCCTGGGCCCTTTTCCACCAAGAAAGGGACAACTTAAGTTTCTCTTGGTAGCCATTGACTTCTTTACCAAATGGATCAAAGCTGAAGCCCTGGCCACCATCACGGCAGCCAAAGTACAAACCTTTATGTGGAAACACATCATTTATCGACACGGGCTTCCCCACACAATCATTTCTAACAATGGACAACAGTTCGTGGATAAAAGTTTTGTGGAATTCTGTGAGAACTTAGGTATAAGGAGAAAATTCTCTTCCGTGGAGCATCCATAGACCAACGGTCAGGCCAAGGCAGCAAACAAAGTCATCCTTCGGTAACTTAAGAGATAACTCAGACAAGACAAGGGCCGATGGATAGAAGAATTGCACGGAATTCTTTGGGCTATCATACCACCCCGCAATCATCAACCCATGAGACTCTGTTCCGACTCACATACGGAGCTGATGCCATGATACCTGTTGAGTTGGGGGAACCCACCTTTTGACTTCTTGCTTATAATGAAGACAAAAACGACAAAGGAAGGAGAGAAGACCTAGATCTCAGTCTAGAAGACGTCAAAAGACAAGAGGCTAAGCATAAATCCGCTCAAAAGTGGAACTCTTTTCTCCAACGCTGACCCTTTCAAAAGGGCAACCTTGTTCTACGCACCACGGACAATAATAGAAGAGCACGAGAAGAAGGCAAGCTTGCGCCTTCTTGGGAAAGTCCATACCGAGTCAAAGAAGCATTAGGGAAAGACGTATACCAGATAGAAGACTTGTCAGGAAAGAAGCTACCCAGAACTTGGAATGCAACCCATCTAAAAATGTATTTTAGCTAATTATTGTACGCCCAGGTACTCTTTTTCCTACCTGAGGGGTTTTTCCCACTGGGTTTTTCCCTCAAGAGGCTTTAACGAGGCCCTCCTCTCCCTTCATCTTCTCAATAAAAATTTTCTGCATTATCGATAAAAACTTATTGAATTCGTTCAAGTGTTACGAAAAGCCCGAGCGTGGAATCGATCCCTCGGTACACGTTTTGAAAGCTTGAATTCATTTAAGTATTACGAAATGCCCGAGCACAGAATCGATCCCTCAACACACATTTTGAAGGATTGAATTCATTTAAGTATTAAGAAAAGCCCAAGTGTGGAATCGATCCCTCAGCACATGATTTGAAGGCTTGAATTCATTCAAGTATTACGAAAAGCCCGAGCACAGAATCGATCCCTCGGCACACGATTTGAAGGCTTGAATTCGTTCAAGTGTTACGAAAAGCCCGAGTGTGGAATCGATCCCTCGGTACACGTTTTGAAGGCTTGGATTCATTCAAGTGTTACGAAAAGCCCGAGAGCGGAATCGATCCCTCTGCATACGTTTTGAAGGCATAAATTCATTCAAGTATTAGGAAAAGTCCAAGCACGAAATCAATCCCTCGGCAATACGCTCCAAGGACTTGAAAATCAAAAAATTTGAGCGCGGAATCAATCCCTCGGAAATACGTTCTGAAGACTTGAAAATCCTTCTAAAAGAAAAACCTGAGGTCGGAATCGATTCCTTGGCACAAACGTTGAACCCTGAAAGCACTTAAATACGTAAATTACGAGGTCGAAATCGATCCCCTGACATACACATTTGGTGTTGGAAATTCATACATATAGGAATATTGTCACAGTCAATAAAAGAAGAAAAGTACATTACAAACGATTGAAAACATGTCTAAGGACCAGCCACAGACGATTCAAAGGGAAGAGCCTCTGGGGCCCACCTACCATGAGCAATTCTTGCTCCAAGACCACCCTGCTCTCTGTCTTCGTCTTCCGGATCAGGACACGCCACTAATTGGCCGTTCACGACAAGCTTGAAGGGACTCAAACCTTCAAAATTTAGCGCCAAAGAAGGATTAAAAACAGAAACCTGCTCCTAGCAGAGTCGGACGGCGTCAACATACTTAACAGCCATATCCCTTTCTGCAGCAACAAGATCTGCCTCCGTTTTGACCTTCAAAGCCTCCAAATCTGCCCGAACTGCTTGAAGATCCTTCTCCAATTCCTGTTTCTTATAGGATAAAATGTTATAAGTTTCCTCCACTTCTTCCACCTTTCAATCCCAATAAGAGCACCTCTCTTCAACGATCGACAGTTGCAATTCTGCCAAATCCCGCCCTGCCCTGGCAGTTTTTAGGTCTTTCTCAGTAATGATCAATCGCGACTCTGCCAAATCTTGATCCCTCTAGCGGTTTTCAGGTCTTCCTCTGACTGTTTTAAGACGGATCTCATCGTTGCAATCAACTTCTTGGTATCCTCGGCTCGAGCAACATCTTTCTTTCTCTTCTCGTGTAGCAACTTGTTCTTTTTCTTCAAAGATTCATATTGTTGAACCAACATTGCCATTGCATTACCCTGATCCACCAGCTGCTTCTTAAGAGCTCGGGACATCAAAGTTGCTCAGAGCCCAAACATCTCTAAAGCCTTGCACATGGCGATAGGGTTGGAAGAGGCATATACTTCCTCGTCCTCCTTGAAAAGAACTGTACGATCCACGAATTACGAAACAGGGAAGTGCGTGTCCCAAAGAGAAAGAGCTGGGCTCCTATCAAAACTCAACAACCTGTTGGCAAACACTTCCCAAAGACGTTCAGTCGCTTCCATCACACTAGGCACGGACCCAGTGATCGATTCCGCGGATATAAGCTGATCGAGACAAGAAGCCATCTCACCAGTCAACCTAGACGTCTCCCCATGAGTCGAAGAAAGTGCCGTAACCCGGGAAGCATCACTGACAGCCTCTGAAGAAGGTCTCGACTTCTTAGTGACCCTTTTATCAGCCCCTTGGGGATCCACCTCCTGGTAGCGTTTCATCAAATCCCTTAGTGTCAGCTTACGTGGGGCCATACCACCTGCCCACACAAATACAACACACGGTCAGAGCCAAATATGAAATAAGCATTCATTCAGCATATAACAAACTTTCATTCATAACTTAAAGACTCCCTTCTTCTTAGAAAGAAACCCTAGAAAAGTGAAGTCCGAAGTTGGATTCGGTCCCTCAGCGTGTACAAATACGAAATTCAAAATTCGTTCCAATACCGACTAAGTGGACACACAACTCAACTCAGAACTTGAAGACTAGGTATGAAATAAGACACATAGCACAGAGTCAAAACCATAAAGATATTTCATTCATTCCGCATCCTGCACATTACAGTAAAAAGCGTGTTACAAATATAAAAACTATGTTAATCTGAAGCTTAACATGAAGGATCCATAACAGGTTCGGTCACTGCTTCAATAACAGGATCAGCTCTAGCACTAGCTCCAACCTCCACAACCCCTCGAATAGCTGGATCCCTTTTCTTCTCCTCCTCAGAGTCGGGCATGTCCACCAACTTGCCATTAATAATAATCTAGAATGGCCCAATACCCTCCGTATTCAATACCACAGAAGGATTGAGGAGCTTAATATGTTTTTGGCATAAATTAAAGGCAATAACGTATTTCTCTGCTAGATCCTCTTCTAAGAAGTGAACATGCTCCGCTCTCTCCACTTTCTCTTTCTCTAGTTCCTCCTCTGTCCCCTTCAGCTTCTCTTCGACGTCCCTCTTGGTAAAGCATACCAAAGAGTACGCCTCCTTCGCTGCACTGAGCCACCACCCCAGATTGGCATATTACTCCTCAGTAGCAGCCAATTTTTGCTTTATCAGTACCCTCTCAGACTGGGCTTTGGCCATCTCGGCTTTGGCAAGTTTCAAGTCATCCGCTAACCCACCGACAGCCTTCAGGGCATTCCTGAGCTGTAATCAAGTGAAGTCACCAGCCTTCTTGAGCGAATTCTGTTCAAACTGTAGGGCCGCTTTCTTTTTCTTCAGTATGGCCAACTCACTCTCCTGAGCGGCGAAACACTTCTCTAGGTGTCGGGTCATTGTTGCCGAGCGTAGACTGAACATCTCTACTGTTCGGCACATCACCATTGCCGGGGAACCTTCATATTTCCTTTCATCCTCCTTGAAGACTAAAGCACGATCAATAAACCTGGGTGTGGGAAACCACGATAGGCTCAAGACCACCCTTAACCCCTTTCCAGTGGCCGGCGTGGCTTTAGCATGACTGGTCTTAGAGGCTTCCAAGCCAGTATCTTCTTGGATCCTCCCCTCTAGCATGGTCTCCTCTGATCGTAGTCTCTTCATCCCTCTCATCGCCCCTCCTTCCCGCTCAGTAGTGACAGGCACCACCAAAATTGGGGTAGCTACGGTAACACTATCAAGGGCGGCGCTCACAGTCCCTTTGGTACCACCTTCTTTCGCAACTGCCTTGAAGCGCGCCCCTGAGTACTTCTTCTTCAAATCCCTGATAGATAATTTCTCATGGGCCATATCAACTGCATAAATACACATCATCAGTTAGAAATACAAAACAAAAACTCTGTGCAAAATAACGACAAAGTCAATAACCATCCTCACCTATCCAAGCATCAAGAGAGCCCGAAAAGGGAGAAAGGGCGATCAAGGCCTGAGAACTAAAATATATGCCCACATCCTCAACCAAGAACTTGGCATCCACCCTCTCTGATAGAGAAAAATCATCCCAAGACATACAAAATTGGACAGCTAACTGAGTCTAGTAGAGAAAAAATTGAGGGCGGTTATCAGGATAATGCAGGAAATCTTCTCCAGGAGGGTCCAACTCGACTCGGATTTTGAAAAATCCCATTTTAAAATTCTTATAAGATTGATCAAACGCCCTGATCAGGTTAAGACGAACGACGCCGCTCAGCGAAACCCAACCTATAGGACCACCGCCTTTAGAAATTTTTACGTTGAAAAAAATAAAAGAATAGGGGTACAGAAGGAATACGACCAAAGTGCTCGCACAGAACCTCAAAGGCTTTGACAGACGCCCATCCATTGGGGTGTAGTTGGGTGGGAGCAATGTTTAGAGCATTCAGAATGCTGATCTCAAAATCAGAGAAAGGAAAGGATAAGTGTAGTCGGGAAAAGAAGGTCTCATACACAAAAGTAAAATCTAATTCACTCAGATCTGCTTGCTCATGACATACCCTATCGAAATGGGAACAATAAATACACTCTACATTATGGGCAAAGGATGAATGAGCAAATGATTCTCCCTCCCATAGTTTGGCTACAGACTCATCACTCTAAAGGGAAGAAGAAATAAGCAACACTTCATCCCTCACCCATTCATAGCCAGCCCTAGTAGTAGAAGCCATCGCTACTCTCAAGATGAAAGAAAAATAAAGAGAGACAATAGGGGAAAGGGGTACTAACCTGCCAGAAGAATCGAAGAATGCTAGAAAAAGGGGAAGAAAGGAGAAATGGAAGACAACAAAACCCAACAAGCAAGTTCTATAGGAAGAAGGGTATGGAGAGTTTGGGGGCACAAATAGTCTAAAAAACATAAAATGAAGGAGAAATTTAATTTTATAAGCAAAAGCCGCAACCTTACGCTTTCCCCAAATCTAACGGCTAGCAGGTAAGCAAGCGCGAAATGGCAGAGGACATGAGGCTTCGAGAATGATATTAACTATAGGATCCAACGGTTGGGGAACCAGAGACCCTTCAATCAATAGGTGTGATTTCACGAAACAACTTGAAATAAAATGACACGCTTTAAGAGGAGCATTAATGGTACAACAGGTGTGTGGCCTTTTTGCTCACAACTAAAAAGTGGTGGTTATTTTTAACCCTCCACGTGGCTAGGAGGCTACCAACTATTTTCTTAACATACTCTTTCGGCTCGCTTACACTCACTCAGAGATCAACTCTCTCGGCTTGCTTATACTCACTTGGAGATCAACTCTCTCGGCTCGCTTACACTCACTCAGAGATCAACTCTCTCAGCTCGTTGATACTCACTCGGTGATTTGTTGGTGTATGCACTACGAGCTATTAATGTATCAATTTTAACTTATCAATAAAATTAGTATTTTCAGTTTTAGACTAATTTTAATGCTATTTATCCTGGAATAATAGGTCATATGAGAATTATTCCTAAAATGTCCTTAATCAAGTATTTACATAGGGACATGTAAATACATTAAGATTAGTATGTGAATGTACTAATGATTTGATCTTACAAATCATGGATATATGATATCAAGTCTTTACACGGGTACACATTAAGAGTAATGTTGTACTGGACAGACCCGCCATGAGAGTGTTGCATGGATCGTTACATGAGTGTCATAAACGGTTCTCAATGTGATAATGGTATATAGTCCTTCGACCTGAAGCCACTACGATTCCTATATAAGGAGTTTATTATTTTAATACAATCAAACGTTATCTGTAATAAGATGACCATAAAGATTGTGATTAGGCAATAGATAAATTATGCAGAGGGATGTAAGTGATGTAGATGGAATTTGTCTCTCCTATGTGACAAGAGTGATATCTATGAGCCACTTGATGGAGTGAGACTAACGAAATGCATGGCCATGCTAGGATGAATAAATATTAGATATTTATTCTGTAAAGTCTACTCTGGTATTAAGTAAAATGAATTAGGCCATACAAGGATGACGACGACCATGCCTTGGGCCCAATTAGATATCGTGACAAAAGGAATAAATATATAAAATAATTATCACTTATAGGTCATGTCGATGATAAATAATATTCAGACATAATGATGTATTGCTAGATACCGCTCTTATTTTATATTAATAAAATAGTTTATTATTATTATAACCGAATATTTTACCTATAGGGTCACACACATAGAGTAAGCCCACCAGAGGATAGTTTTATTTTAGTTGGACTAAAAATAAAACTATTTGGGCCTAACTCATTTAGAATGAGTCAGGAGCCCAATGTTTAATGAGAGCTCAGGTCAAGACCTAAGCCTATATATAGAGCATGAGATGCTCATAGGCTGTTGCTCAGAAATTAGATTACACTAAAATTCCGTACTAGCATTCAGATCGTTAGTTTTCTAGTGGGAGTGCTCGTGTGGACTCCTAAGGGCGAAGCTACAATTGCTTCGATCGAGGAACTCGTTGTGCGTCTACAAGAGGTAATCCCTAAATTAAAACTTTAATTACATAATACTTTGAGACATTTATATTTGCAATCCTTATTTTGGGAATCCTTTCTATTTCCACTGCCTGACCCTGATGGGATTCCCTAACATGATCAACTCTCTCGGCCCATGCTCTTTTCTTAGTCACTTCACTCAGCCTCAGGAACAGAGCTCATGACTAGGGGGCTCCTGTTCCCCCACGAGGAGAGGGGTGGATCCCTACCATTTCCTCAAATTTCTCCACGTCATTAGGTAGTTAATTAATTTAGATTATAACCTGATGGGCCAAAGCCCACCTCGTGACCTATGTATAAAAGTACCTATTATACGCATGTTGTAACCAAGTGACACATACTGAGAAATAATATACTTAATCCCTAGGGAATTCTCTAGGGTTTTTGTGCCTATCACTCTTTGTGTGAACAACATCTAAATATCTTCAAACCCAAAATCAAAAATTAAGAAAGAAAGAAGAACATAAGATACAACACGTACCCTTCTACGAGGAACAACGATCATAGCAGGTGTGGCAACATCGTTATCGTACAAATCACCAGTGACATAAAGGTCTCGATCTTCAGATAAAGAGTAACTATAACATAGCAACCCAACTTACCTTGCAGACTCAAAACACTCTGTGAATGAAAGATTATCATTCCAATCCCAGCTTCCAAATGCTGGCACTGGCACATGATGCCTCTTGTAGTAATACTCCTACATTAACAATTTAATTAGTTAATTAAACGTATGAAAATACCCAAGTATAAAAAAATCAAAGTAATGAACTAATAACATTCAACACAAACTTAATTTAAGACTCACTTCCATTGAAGCTAAGTTAGCAAAATATTTAGTGCTACTGTTCTAGCTATGATATGATAATTTTGTGTTGAGAGGTTTGGTGTGTGCAACCAATTTAAAAGGAGAAGAATATGAGCGTGTGAGTACGAGAAAGAAAGAGAGAGTAAAGTGGAGTTGATGGAGGTATGGAGATGGAAAGAATTGGTAAAAATAAAGAGACCTAGATAACAAACTAAGTAGAGGAACAAAGAGGTAAGGTGTGTGGAACAATGAGTAAGGTCAAAAGAAAAGAAAAAAAAAGGAGAGTGTCACATGTTGATTGTACAGTTTCGTAAACTGTATCATATCAAATTATTTCATCTAATTGGATCAAAGAAGGTGATGCAATAGAAAAATGTAAAGGTTGATATTAATTCTTTACATTAATCGAGACAATCAAATTCTATTTGACTTTTTAGGATTTGACCAATCAGGTTGGAAAACCAAACAAAACCTAAGTGAAATTGCCAAAAGAAAAAAAATCAATCTTTGACGTCTTTATGTCTACTAAACACACCTTTTTAAGTAGGGTTTTATACAGATTTATAAAGTATGCTTGTGATTAAAAAATATATATAATTTTTTTCTCAAATATATTTCTCTTTAGATACATTTTTATTCATCCCAATTTGTGTACCAATATATAATTACGAAGTTTTCAACAAAGATTTTTTCCATAAATAAAATCTTAAATTTGACATCTGATTTAAACAATACTAGATCTATTGTGTCAAATATAAATGTCGCGTTGATGTATTCTTTGAACTTTGAAGAATTACGAGTAGACACTGTTTATATCAGTATCTTTTAGATACTTGAAGAAAAAGATATGAAAAAAGAAAATGAAAAAGAGAGGAGAATAATTGGTGTAATAACTATTAAATAAAAAACACAAATAGTATACCATCAAAACTAAAATACGAATAGTAAAAAAATGTTTTAAACTTAACAAATTTCAATTTTTCCCATAAAAGTTTTACCGTACTTTAGTTCCTATTAAAATTATGATATTTTTAAAATAGTCCATGTCATAAAGGCTCATTATTAATAACTAATTCATTTGATAGATCTCATATAATTTACTGATATATCATCTAATTATGCTAAGGATAACTAAAAAAAGCATTTGAGGCAAAAACATTAAACTTCTCATAGTATTTTTAGGTTAAAATACTTTTTCAGCCCTTTTAAAATCTAGGGTTTAGGAAAAAACCCTTCCAAAATTTACCTTAGACTTTTGGTCCTTAAAAAATTTTAGGGTTTACAAAATTAAGGAAACGTTTGACTTTTCTGTTAACTGATAAGGTGGCTAATGTCTATGCCACCTCATCGATGCCATGTAGTTGACACGTGACAATTTTTTAAAAAATAAAAAATCTACATCATCAATTACAATATTTTTTTAGAAAATAATTTTTTCCCTTTTCCCTCTATCACCTTTCCGCCAAGGTTCTAGCACACTCAACACACTCAATTAATGTGCCACCTATCATGGGTCTGAGATCCGCCACAGGACTAAGCAACAGTAGAAAAACCCACCACCAAAATGCAACCTAGAACAAAATTCCCACCCCTTCCCTCTTCACAAACAAGTAAAGCTCTAACCTTTGATTACCAGTCATGTCAAATCCTCAAAAATTCAACTCCAAATGTAACTTTGGTTACCAACCTTAATTTTGTACCAAATGTAACTTACGTTGTACTACTAACTAGAAATTAGTAATAATAACAAGAAATAATATTTAATAAAAATTATGGTTTTGGATTTGGGTTTGGAGCACCTTAAGGAGTTGTGTAGAGGTAGTTGACTAGTTTTCTGGGTTTTGATTTTTTGGTAAAATGGAGGTCACGCTGCCTATAAGGACCAACTTGGACACACACTAGATTAGAGAGGAAAAGAACACATTTCATCAAACACAATGTAAGAAACTTACACTAATAGAACCCTTATCATTTCCCTATTTTTTTTGCCGCTTATTTGGAAATTTCTTCATTTTTTTGTTTTGTTTACTTGTGAAAGCGAATTAATCTTTATTTTCTTCCCCAATTCATTCGATCAACTTGAAATCATTGGAGGTTTCTAATATTTTCTTGTAGTGGTTCACGTACTCCTCTCTGTCAAGCTCCGCAAAGTTGTTGCTCTTGAGCGCAACTATGAGCATCGTCGATGTAGTGCGTTTTGATGGATTCCATGGTGAAGATGGTGAAGAGGGAGAAATCATTGAAAACAAGTCTTGGGAAATGGAGATTGTTTGCGAGTTCATGAGCTTAGGAGTAGAGGAAATCAACGGTGATGTAATCGGGTGAGTGGGGCCTGATGAAGTTTTAGATGGATTAGTGGAGGAGTACGATGGCGAGGTAGATCTTTTGGGATTGCCTGAGTGATTGTGAATTGAAAGTGATGGTACAAAGTTAGAATTAGAAGGGGGGTTGAATAAGTCCTGAACTCTTTTTCCAAATCATTCATGTATAGACCGCTGAAGCAAAAATAGATTTTAACATACTGGAGATAAAGGATAAGAAAATGCACAGTAGAAATTTATCTGGTTCACTTCCAATACAGAAGCTAGTCCAGTGCCTTTAGCCCAAAGGATTTTCACTATTGTAAAACACTTTTACAATCCGCACCAATCTAGTGCACAATTATTCTTAACTCCAACCACTCCTGGCTTATCCTAAGTATTCTTGACACTAGCCACTCCTGGCTAAAAACCCAAGTATTCTTTCAAAAGCCTCTTCAAGCCACAGTGTTTCCCACACCAACAAATTCTGGCAACACACCAGAAAATACAACGTGATAAAGGAGAGAGTGTTTAAAGTACAACCAAAAACTCAATGTACAAAGATATGAAATGATTACAAGGTACACTACAGACTACTAAAAGTCACGGTCTGCACTAAGCAGAACTACAAGAGGACTTATGTAGTGAATACAAGAACTTAGAAACTTTATGAAAAAGTCTCATAGACTTTGATTTCTAAAGAGAAAATAAGAAAGTGTTCAATTATTAAGTTGAGCAGCGTAACTATCTTGTTTCCAAAAGCTTCTTGTATTTATAGTCCTTCTAAAAATATATCCGTTGATTCAGCTTCGAAGGATGTTGGTCTCTTGAGGACTACGTTGTCAATGATTGCAAGCACATGCTTTAGAGAAGTTTCCTTATCTGGGCAACTTCGAAAGTCTTCAGCAAAAGATCCCTTTTTCTTATGCACTTAAGGAAAACACGTACACTTCATAGCAGTTGACCTTAGGCAAATTCATTCTGATCAGGTGCAGTTTTGCTGACATCTTGAGACATGTGAGGCAGTTTTCTTGATACTCGAAAAAAAACCTTTAACTTTTCCATTGATTGTCTCTTTAATGCTAATTTCAGAGAGGACAAGCAAAAGTTGTTGTAGTTTCATATTTAAAAAGAAAAGATCCTTCTCAAGAACTTGAAGAGTCATAGATCTTCTCGAGGTTTGAAGACATGGAAGGAGACTTGATCTTGTCAAGCTGGGATGGGTGCAGACTTCTTTACTTCAGAAGCGAATAGTTCTTTCATTGACTCCCCCTTTCTTTTGCAAGTGGAGCTCTATGGACTCCTGGCATACTTGAAGAAAAATGTTAAATAACTAAGCAGTATAGACTTCATTTTAGCTGAGAGTCTTAATGTGAATTATTAACAAATCTCATGGGGTTTAGACTACTCATTTTAGCTGAGTTTAGACTTTTCTCAAAGAATCTTCCCTTATTTATTGATATCAAACATTAAGGCTCAAGGATAAAATGAATTTTGTATTAAGTGAAGAATTAAAACATTGAATTCATGAAACATGATTTTATTCATTCAAGACACGAGTTTCAAAATCTTTCAAGTTTTTGCAAATAATAGTCAAATTAAACATATGCAACAGAATTTAAAGGAGTTAAAGTTGTTGTTAGAGTCAAGAAGACTCAGAATAATCTTAAGATTTGTTGATAACTAACATCGGGTATTCTAATTTAAATCAGGTCATATCATGTTATTATTTGATATGTGCGTTTAAGTGTTTCAGGAAACATAAGGTTTTTGCTAAAAAGAAAGGGGGAGCCCGTGTGTCAAAATTCTGGAAGGACTTTCATAAAGTCTGGTCACAACATAAATCCTACAATCAAAGACAAAAGAAGTCTTGGAGTCTGGAATTTCACCTCAAGGAGAAAGATCTCTGCATCTGGATGTTTTACCAGACCTTGACCAGAAAAGTCTTATATCTCATATCTCAGAGTCTATGAAAACATCAGATCTTGTTCTCATATATGCTTCAATCTTCCAGACCTTGTAAAAGCATCTAAATATTTGTGTCTTAATTTGTCTCATCATCAACACCTTATGGATCACTAGACACAGAATCCTCTAAAAGGTAGTTCCTACACGAGTCTGGTCCAAAGAACTTCAATGGTAAAAAAAAATCCATTTTTCAGCAACTCTCAAATGGTCAGAATTCCTCTAATAAAGGAATTTCCCTTTTGTTGAAAAATGTACCACCCCTCTCTGCCTGTATCTGCATAAATCTCAAAAGCTCTCTATCCCATACATAATGTGCAGAACGTCTCTCTGACCAAGTAGGCTTATATCTGTTGAAGAAAAATCACTTCTCTTATAGATGAAGTAAACTTCAAATGGTCATCCAACGGATTTATCTCTCCAAAGTTAAACAAGTATTTATATGATGCAAATCTTCTCTTCAAAAAGATACAGAGAAAGAGTGAAAAGAAAAATGAGCAAAAGAAAATGAAGAAAAAGATTAAGAGAAAATAGAGAGATCAAAAAAAGCATGAGAGAAAAGAAAGAAAGAGTGAAAAGAAAGAAAGATCAGAAAAAGCAAGAGAGAAAAGAAAAATGGCATATATTACAAGAATAAATCAGAAAAAGCCATTAGAGAGAAAGAAAAGCTTGCTGTGAGGTTATATATTTCATATGTTCAGAAATCACAGCAACTAAGTCAGAGACATGAAATCGATTCATCTCTAATACAAAATCATTCTCTCTGAATTAGCATTAAAAACTTAGTATGCACTTCACTGCATATTTTCTATGTACTAAGTTTTTATAAATATACAAGTGTCGCTTCATTTGTAAAAGTCTGTTAATTGGACTTATCACTTAGCTCAGCTAAGTCAAGAGGCTTATCATTTATGATGTTCAAATTCTTCCAATTTATTGTAAGTATAGGTCTGGTAGACATGTTGGGAAACACTATTGGCTTGGAGAGGCTTTAGAAATAATACTCTGGGTTTGAGCCAGGAATGACTCATGAAAGAATACTTGGGATTTCCCTAGGAGTGGGTGCCAATAAAAGAATACTCTAGGCCAGGAGTGGCCAGTGTCAAGAATACTTTGGGCCAGGAGTGGCCGAATTCAAGAATACTTTGGGCCAGGAATGGCCGGTGTCAAGAATACTTAGAGGTATAGGAAGTACCTAAGCCAGGAGTGGGTAGATTCAATAATACTCTAAACATCACATGTAAATGGAATTTTACTTAGTGGAAAATCCTTCAAGTCGAAGGTACTGGATGTAGTCTCTTCATTGGAGGTGAACCAGTATAAATTGTTTGTGTGCTGTTACTCTTTCTTTACTCTTTACTATCAAAAGACTGTTGCACCAATGTTAATATTATATGATAGTAAAAGTCTGGTAAAATAATGTTTTTCAATCAAATAATCACAGTCTCCATCTCACAAAAGTCTGGTCCATTGTGCTTAATGCTCTAACACTTAAATACCACTTTTTGGTTTGAAAAAATGAACAGACTTATTCAACCGCCCTCTTCTAAGTCTGTTCTTCGAACCAACAGCATTGAATCATCAATAAGTCATAATATATAGAAACTGAATACTTTTATTGATGAACACAAGATGTGTTATAGAGATTCTATGAAACTTGAAAAATAACATAAACTACACTGTTTGAAACCTAATTTTTTTTCCAAACATCTCCAAAATATTCTCCCCCTTTTGTAATCAACAAATGAGGGGCATCGCTAAGACTTAGGAGTCTTGGAATAGGATCACTGGTTGGAATTGTTGGACTTGGATCCTGCTCCACCCATCATCCACAAGATGTGATTCCATATGCATCGAACATCTTCTTCAGTGTTGTGATCAAATTGAAGAAGTTTGGATACTTCTTCATCCGAGAGTCTGTAGGGTCTAGGATCATCCCATGCTGGTACATATGGTTGAATCATATCTAAAACAGTCTTTTTCCCTTTCCTGGATGGAGAAGGCTTAGGGACAGGATGAAGTCTATCTAGAGCAATTAAAATCTTGGTTGTCGAGAGAATGAATGCAGATTTGGTTTTTCCACTCATAATTTCCATTAGGGATCTCCCCTGTTGAATGTCTGACAGAATGACTCGTTGCTCTTTCTTGAGCTTGTAGTACATAGCCACATCAGATGCAGAACACAGATGATCATTATGAAGTATGTCTTGGGCAGGTAGAGAGGGGGCAAATGTAAGTGAAGATGATGTGGATGGCAAGGTGATCCCGATTGACTACAATCTAGATTCTGAGTGACTGATAGGGACAGAGGTGAAGACTGATGGGTGGCCCTGTATAGCTTGAACTTGAAAAGGGGCAACAACTGGGAGTTCATAATCAGGTAAAGGTTGATTAGGAATCATTGGAGAGATAATTCCAGATAGTTGAGGTAATGGCATATTCTATGGTTCGAGGAAGGTAGACTTGGAGTATAAAGAGTCAAAAGTCACAGGGTTGGCAACAGAGGGGCCTACTGAAACATTTTTCTTATAGAGATATGTTGTAGCAATCTGCTTGTAATTCTTCCTGTTGAACGAACAAGAACAGATGGTGGAGCAATTGATGGTTTAACAATGGATGGTTTGCTAATATTCACGGTGGGTTCAGACTTTTTCATGGAGAGACCAGATCTTGTTGTTCTAGGAGAGACACCAACAAAAGTTCTGATTGTCTTAGAAGGAAGTCCAGACTCTGGTCGATCTGAGTCTGAAGAAGAGTCGTCACCTGAGGATATCTTTTCATCCTTCAAAGGGAATTCTAGTTCAGCTTACTGTGGGGCTCCAAGAGGAGTAATTACAGCAGAAAATGTAGGTGCTTTAGTGGCCAAGCTGCCACACATTTTTAAGTCCCTTGAGCTTTACACATCAATGACATGTTTAAAAATTTTGCTCAAGACTCCTAGAAAAGGAATCTTCTTCTATTTTCTAGTGATGGTGGTGATCAGATAGCACATGATCATGCTGGGGAGACTAGCTAGGGTCTGCTTCATCATGAGGACCTTACAGAACTTATCCAATTTTGTTACCACGTCCCTTGCGCTCTTCCTTGGAGAGAAAATCTATCTCATAAGAGCATGCAGAAACTATGCTTTGGGAAGCAAATCTTTTACTAGAAGAGTGAGAGGGGCTTCTAAACCATAGAGGCACACATTTGCTTCATCTTCAGAGATGGTGCTTCCAATGTAGTCATCAGAGAAAGGGAGACCTTCGCTTGGACATCCACAAGCAGTTGTAATTCCATCGAGAGAGATTACTATTCTTCTGTTTCTTACAGTTCCAGAGATAGTCGAATTTTCCTTGTTGATTATTGCAGTGACCTAGAATTCCAATACCAAAGATTGTGAATACACATATATAGTGGAACAAAAATAAAGCTAGCTAATTCCATTTAACTCAGCCAATACATCTTTTTCTTTATCCTTATATTGAACAGGAGAGAAATGTACTGATTCAACAATGACTTTTGATGAGAAGTTAATGCCAACCATAGCAGGAAAAGATAGGGTTTTAGGAAGATAAGAGGTTTTCGAGATAGGGTTTTAGGGAAAATAGAGGTTTTGAAAAAGGATGGGAGAGATGAAGAGTTGCAAAGATGTTTTGAAAAGGTGAAATAACATGTAAGTGTAAAATGCATTTATAGGCAACATGGCATAGTAGAGGGAAAATCAGTTTTCATAAAATGGTTGAGTTTTATGCAATGAAAAGATACCACATGTTTTGAAAAAATCATATGATTATTAAAGAGAATTTTAAAAGGAGTTACAGATAGCGTCTCTCAAAATAATAGAGAATATGATAAAAAAAATTCTAATTTACCAAACGTGTAGACTGACATTTACAGTACCTTAATTAATCAACATTACACATGTTCAGACTATACTTGATAAACACAAACCTTACTTCAGCTAAGGGCTTTGTGAGGATATCTGCCCATTGATGATCTGTATCAACATGTTGTAGGTCTAGTATGCCTTTCTAAATGTAATCATGTATGAGGTGATACTTCACTTCAATATGTTTTTCCTTTGAATACTAAATTGGATTCTTTGACAAGTTTATTGCACTGGTGTTGTCATAGAACACTGGAATTTCTACTTCCTTGATTGAGTAGTCCTCTAGTTGATACTTCATCCATAAGAGCTATGAACAACAACTAGCTATAGACATGTATTCTGCTTCAGCTGTAGAAAGAGCTATTGAGTTCTATTTCTTGTTACTCTAGGAAATCAAGTTGTTTCCTAGAAAGTGACATCCACCACTTGTGCTTTTTCTGTATGTTCTATCTCCTGGAGAATCCGCATCATAAAAACCACAAAGATAGAAAGAGTCTGTTCTCTTATAGAACAACCTAAGGTTAGTGATTCCTACAAGATACCTAAGAATCCTCTTTAGTGTAGACAGGTGTGAATCCTTGGGGTCTGCTTGATATCTTGTGAATACACATACACTAAACATTATATATGGTCTGTTGGATGTTAAATACAATAGTTATCCAATCATTCCTTTATACAGAGTCTGATCCACTGATGTACCAGATTCATCTTTGTTTATAGTGCAATTTGGATGCATTGGAGTACTCATTGATTTGACATCAACCATTTTAAATTTTATGAGTAACTCTTTGGTGTACTTCTGTTGATGAATAAAGATTTCATCATTAGTCTGTTTAATCTGTAGACCAAGAAAGAATTTGAGTTCACCCTTCATGCTTATCTTAAATTCAACCTGCATAGTTTTTATGAAATCTTTGCATAGACTTTCTTTAGAAGCACCAAAAACAATGTCATCTACATAAATTTTTTACTATAATAAAGTGTTTATCTGAACCTTTTTCTAAACAAAGTTGTATTAACCTTTCCTCTAGTAAAGCCTTTCAATTTGAGAAAAGAGCTGAGTCTGTCATACCAAGCTCTAGGTGCTTGTTTCAGACCATAAAATGCTTTACTAAGTTTGAAGACATGATTTTCTAAAGATTTGTCTTCAAACCCAGGAGACTGTTTTACAAAAACTTCTTCTTCAATAAAACCATTTGGAAAAGCGCTTTTAATATCCATCTGATATAATTTGATTCCTTTAAAAGCAACAAAAACAAATAAAATCCTTATAGCTTCAAGTCAAGATACAGGAGCAAAGGTTTCAGTGAAGTCTATACATTCTTGTTGATTGTAACCTTATGCTACGAGTCTTCCCTTATTTCTTACAAGTTTTCCATCTTCATCTAATTTGTTTTTGAATACCCATTTTGTTCCAATGATGCTCATGTTCTTCGGTCTTAGAACTAGGGTCTAGACTTTGTTTCTTTCAAACTAGTTCAATCCTTCTTGCATGGCAATGATCTAGTCTGGATCCTCCAAAGCTTCCTCAATGGTTTTAGGATCAAATTCTGAAACCAATGCCATTGATGATTGATTTTGGATCCTAGATCTGGTTCAGACTCCTTCAGATTGATCTCCAATGATGAGGTCTGAAGGATGATAAGCCTTGAATTTCTAATCTCTTAGTTTCTCTGGTTTAGACATCGTCTGTTGATTTTATTGTGGTTGCTGAGGGGCAGTAGAGTCTAAAGGTTCAGGTTCTTCTTCTGGTGGTATGATACTTGTATCATTATTATCTGGATCTACCAATCTCTTGTCAGTCTTTGTTAGATCATCAAATCTTACATGCATTGATTCCTCAATGGTTTGAGTTCTTATATTGAAGACTCTATAAGATTTTAATGTATTTGAATAGCCCATGAAAATACCTTTATCACACTTTGAGTCAAACTTTCTAAGTTGATCTCTTGTGTTTGGGATATAGCATGTGTATCCAAATGGATGAAAATATAAAATGTTGGGTTTTCTTCCTTTCCACAATTCATAGGGAGTCTGATTTAGTATTGTCTAATAATAATTATGTTCTAGATATAACAAGAAGTGCTTACGGCTTCAGCCCAAAAATAGTTTGGCAAATCATTTTCACAAAGCATAGTTTTAGCCATCTCTAATAGACTTCTATTTTTCCTTTCCATAACACCATTCTGTTGAGGTGTTCTTGGAGAAGAAAATGTGTGGGAGATGCCAGTTTTGTTATAAAATTTTTCAAAAGTTTCATTTTCAAATTATTTTCCATGATCACTTCTTATAGTATTGACAGAAATTCCTTTCTCAGACTAAATTTTCTTACAGAAATTCTTGAACACTTATGCAGACTCATCTTTGTAGGCTAGGAAATAAACCCATGTCATTCTGGTGAAATCATCAACAATAACAAAACCATATCTTTTTCCCACAAGACTTTGGATTTGAGATGACCTGAACAAGTCTAAATGTAATAGCTCAAGTGGTCTGGTAGTTGAAACAACATTTTGTTTTTAAAAGAAGATTTGTGTTGTTTTCCCTTTTAACATGCTTCACAGGATTAGGTTCCATTGAATGAAATTCTACGAAGTCTCTTGACTAACCCTTTTCTATTAATTTTCAAAATATGTTTCATGCTAACATGTCCAAGCTTCTTGTGCTAGATCCATTTTTCTTCAGATGAAGAAAAGAGACAAGTTACATTTTGACTATCCAACTCACCCAAATCAACCTTGTAGAGGTCGTTATGTCTGTTGGCTGAGAAAAGAGTAGTTCTATCAGCATTGATGATTGTAACTTTTCCTTATCAAAATAAACTTTATAACCACTATCGCAAAATTGACTTATGCTAAGTAGTGGTTATAAAGTTTTTGGGTTATAAATTTTTCGGTACCCAGAATTTTTTGGGTCCTGAAGAGTTAGTTGGCTCAACGCTTTTTCCTTTTCTCTTAGGACAATCTTGAATCACTTGACCATGTCTTTTGCAGTAGTTGCATTTAGCATGTTTATGTACAGACACAAAGTGCGATTTCAAACAATCCTTAATAACATGACCACGCTTCTTACAATACTTGCATTTGACATGCTTACGTTTAGATTAAAAGGATAGAGAATGAGTATTCTTCACTCTTGAATCAGTTTCTTCAGCAAAACCCAGACTGGCCTTTTTGGAACTTCCTTTTGATCTTTCCATAAGTATAAATATTTTTAGTTCCATTTATGAATTTGGCTAGGTCTGCAGTAAGTGAACTTACTTCCTATTGAAGAGACTTGATTTCTTTACCTTGTGAGATACAGTAGAAGTCTGAACTATTTAGTTCAGTTTTTAGAAAATCATTTTCTTTATTAAGTTTATGTATCACATTAAGATTTATCCTTTCTTTAACATCAAGTTCCTTGAGAGATTCTCATTCTGAATCCTTTTTCTTCAGAAGAATTGAAAAGTCCTTGAAAAGAGCTTCATAGTTTTCTTGAAGTTCAGAATCATTTACCTCTTCAGATTCAGACCTATCTGAGCTAGACTAAAATTCTAAATCTATATTGGTCATGAGACATATCTGAGCAGTCTCTACTTCTTCTTCAGACTCATTAGAGCTAGCCGAGTCTTTATCATCCCATGTGATGAGTTCTTTTTATTTCTTAAAGAGTTTCTTCTTTTTTTTCTATCTTTTCTGTCCTTATTCAGAAGAGGACATTCAGCCTTCTTATGTCTAGGTTTCCTACAATTAAAACATTCTATGGTAGACTTGTCAATTTTAAACTTAAAGGAACTTTTACCTTTAGATTCTTTTTTGTTGAACCTTCCTCCACCACTCTTCTTTCTCAGAAGTCTGTGGAATCTTTTGGTGACAAGGGCCAATTCTTTGTTAGTGTCCTCTTCCTCTTCGTCAGTAGCAAGTTTTGAGCTAGTTGAGTCCTCAGCTTTTGTCTCCTTACTTCTCCTGGGAGTCTCTTCAGACTTCAGGGCAATATTTTTAGAGATGAGGGCTTGAACACTTCTTTCTGGCTGAGCTTCAGCTCATGAACTCTTAGAACACCAAGAAGTTCATCCAGAGTGAGGGTGTTGAGATCTTTAGCTTTTTCCTTAGCAGCACACTTGGCATCAAACTTTTCTGGTAGGCACCCCAAAAGTTTCACATTGATGTCTATAGTGGATAGCGTGGATCCAAGGGCTTTGAGTTTGTTGAGGAGAGTCTGGAACCTTCTAAACATCTGAGTCATGGTCTTCCATCTTGAAGCTGTTATACTTCTTAGTTACAAGAATTTTCTTGGACCTCTTAACATTAGAAGTACCTTTATAGTTGTGCTGCAGAGTATCCTAGATTTCTTTTGCAGTTTTATAGCTGTATACTTTATTGTACTCTGATTTACTTAAAGCACAGATTAAGAGAAATCTAACTTTGGCATTGGATTCCATCTTTTTAGTGTCAACCGTAGCTCATTTATCTTCAGGGATAGGCTTTCCTTCATCATCGGTAAGGGCTGGTTCATCGCCTTTAGTGATTATTACCCATAAGGAATATTGAGTGGACTTGATGAACATTTCTATCCTATCTTTCTAGTAAGGGTAATCCTCACCAAAGAAAGCAGGTGGTCTATTTGAAGATGCTCCTTCAGGAATGAGCTGATCCTGAGAATATGAGGCCATAGATCTTGTACTTTTTTACTCGTCAGACTAATCAACCTGAAAGGACAAGCTCTGATACCAATTGATGGTACAAAGTTAGACTAAGAAGGGGGGTTGAATAAGTCTTGAACTCTTTTTCCAAATTATTCACGTACAGGCTGCTTAAGCAAAAACAGATTTTAACAGACCAGAGATAAGGTATAAGAAAATACACAGTGGAAATTTATCCTGGTTCACTTCCAACACAGAAGTTAGTCCAGTCCTGTTAGTCCTCAAATTTACAATAAATTTCTTAATAAAAATTGTGTCAAAAATAATAAAAATTAGTTTAATTTTTAGAAATTTAGTCTTTAAGTGTAATAAATGGATGTTATTGGATTTTATCTACCTTGATTAATTTTCTTTAGTTTTGCAGTGAAATATTAAGGAAATTCAAGAGAAAATTCAAGATTTGGAGCGCTGACGTGTAGCATTAAGACCAC
This sequence comes from Clitoria ternatea, assembly GCA_037962975.1. Lineage (NCBI taxonomy): Eukaryota > Viridiplantae > Streptophyta > Magnoliopsida > Fabales > Fabaceae > Clitoria > Clitoria ternatea. The sequence goes on from CM075671.1 coordinate 171,557,851, forward strand.
GCATAGCGTCAGGGTTTTAATGCTGACGCTACATGTCCGTCCCATGTGTAGCGTCAGAAGCTACGTGGACTCCACTTCAAGGTGGCCAAGCACTCAGCCGAGTGGCCAAATAATGGCCAATCCACTTCTGCTACCTACCAAACCGAATGGGGAACAATCAGGGGCCATGCCTGCTAATCATTTGTGTTAAAAATTATTAATCATTGCCCTTAATCATGTGTGTTAATCAAGGCTGAGTTAGGAAGCTGACGCTACGCGTCAGGACCCTTCCTTAGCCTTATAAATAGGCCATTCTCAAGGTATTCTAGGCATCCTATTCATCATTTAGTAGCTTCTTTCCTCTTATTTCACTCGAGTTTGAGTGTTCTTTTGTGAGTTTGTAAATCTAGAGTAGTTTTTAGATACTTGAGAGTGTGGTGTAGTATTGTGAGCTTTTGTATCATGAAGAGTTGCAATTATTCATAACCTCTGTAAGTGTTGTTTTTCCTTCTACCATGTGTAACTAAATTGTTTATGTTGGAATTTGGTGAATCAATCTATTATATGATGTTGTGATTATGACGTTTGGATGTTTATGATTCAAATGTCATGTTAGTATTTCAATCTTTTATTAGTATGGATGTCAAATGGGAGAATGATTTCATGCATGTTGAAACCTGTTTTAACAAAAGTAAAAGTTGAAATACCCTTAATATACCAATTACTAGGGATAGAGTTGGTAATTATTATTATGTTAAGGCCAGGACTTAAAGAAAGTTTTTACTGAGAAAGCATCTGAGGGATCAGACTTTACGGTAATTACTTTAGAATTTATATCATGAGGGATCGGTTATAATGAATTTAAGCTGCAATAACATGAATTTGATAATTAAATATGTATGTTTGTAATTATTTCATTATGTTTTAGTGCGAGGATCTTAATTCCAACATAGTTTGTTAATCTATATTTTCTCAAGTATTGAAACTATTCTAAATTTTTACTCAACTTTTTAGATAGTTCTTTTATATATTTTTATTAAATGAACAAATCAATTTCTAAATCTATGAATATTGTACAAGTTGTTTATAAATCATTCTTTTGTTAATAAGTTTTGATACTTTTACCATAGTAAATAAGAATTTATTGTGAATTATTGGAACATTCAATCCTTGAGGGAATGATATCTTTTTGAAAACTGCAACTAATAAATTGGTGCGCTTGCCAATAAAAAGACCCAACATTATTTTAGGGCTAAACAAGTCCCTTCAGCCTGAAGGATTTTCACTATTGTAAAACACTTTTACAATATGCACCAGCCTAGTGTACAAGTATGCTTGACTCCAGCCACTCCTGGCTTATCCCAAATATTCTTGACACTAGCCATTCCTGGCTAAAAACCTAAGTATTCTTTTAAAAGCCTCTTCAACCCATAGTGTTTCCCAACACCAACAAATTCTAGAAACACACCAGAAAGTACAACATGATAGAGGAGAGAGTGTTTAAAGTACAACCGTGTACAAAGATACGAAATGGTTATAAGGTACATTGAGCTACAAACTACTAAAAGTCACGGTCTATACTAAGTAGAACTACAAGAAGACTTATGTAGTGAATACAAGAACTTAGAAACTTTAAGAAAAAGTCTCACAGACTTTAATTTCTAGAGGGAAAAGAAGAGAGTGTTTAATTATAAAGTTAAGCAGCGTAACTATCTTGTTTCCAAACGCTTCTTGTATTTATAGTCCTTCTAAAAATAATATCCATTGATTTAGCTTCAAAGTATGTTGGTCTCTTGAGGACTACGCTATCAGTGATTGGAGGCACATACTTTAGAGAAGTTTCCTTATATAGGAAACTTTGAAAGTCTTCAGTAAAAGATCCCTTTTGCCTATGCACTTAAGGAAAACATGTACACTTCATAGCAATTCACCTTAGGCTAATCCGTTCTGATCAGGTGTAGTTTTTCTGACACCTTGAGACATATGAGGCAGTTTTCTTGATATTCAAAAGAAAAACTTTTAACTTTTCTGTTGATTGCCTCTTTTGTGCTAACTTCAAAGAGGACAAGCGGAAGTTCTTGCAGTTTCATATTTAAAAAGGAAAGATCCTTCTGAAGAACTTGAAGAGTCATAGGTCTTCTTGAGGTCTGAAGACATAGAAGGAGACTTGATCCCGTGAAGCTGGGAAGGGTGCAAACTTCTTTACTTCAGAAGCGAATAGCTCATTCACAGACTCCCCCTTTCTTTTGCAAGTGGAGCTCTATGGACTTCTAGCAATACAGACTTCATTTTAGCTGAGAGTCTTTGATAGCCAATCGCAAGTACATGGGGTATCACAGTAATAAAAAGAATATCGTTCCTACAGAGATTGTGTCCAATTACTAGTGTTAACAATGATCCAATTATCTAGAGAAATCAATTCAATTCAATAAGAACTTAAAGTACATGAAAACTAAATTACTAACAAAAACTCAGAGTCTTATTAGAAAGAAGATTTAATCACTTTTAAAAGATCAATCAAAGGAAACTTCTTGGGAATTCAGGGGTTTATATGAGAGTACCAAATCCAAGTGCAATTCATCTCTTGAATTATTCCATTTCGTTTCTAAGGTGGGTTTCCCTAAATCAATTAATAACTTTCTCTCGAAACCTTATTAATGTACCTAATCGCTAAAGAACAATGTTCAATTTTCCAATTAAGTCCGTTATGCTCTGTGAAAACCCAATTTGTTCCTCAAATAGTTTTGCTTACTCTCGTAACTCAAAACTAGGGGTTCAGTTCATGCTTTTCAAATCACATGCCAATCTTTTGATTACCCATATAATTTATTAACATCTACGCTTATTTATAAGTCTTGTAGAAGCATTAAGAATCCATGAATTGAATAGAAAATGAAATTTAATAACTGAAGGATGAAGAACAATCATGTAACATCCCGGATATTTTAGTAAAAATTATGATGAGTGGAAAATATTAATAAATGTTTTAGAGATTTATTGGGTATTTTTATGAATTATTATTAAAATAAAGGCAATTATGAATAATTAACTATTGTGGAAATAAATAAAATTTATTTGATTGATTAATTTTAAAAGGGTTAAATGAGGTGTGATTAGAAGAAAAGAAAAGTTTAATTAAAACTTTTAATGAAATTATAAAAGAAATGGGGAAGTGACCGGTTTGCCCCTGAGCTTTAAATAAAGAAGGTTCCTTTCTCCCTTCCTCATTATCCACGCGACTACTTCTTCGTCTGTTTCTTCTTCTTCTTCTTCTGTTTCTTTGTCTTCTCCTTCTTCTCCCCCCTTGCTGCCGAGTTGCATGCTCCAGGGGAAGGCTTGTTCCGTGTCAGAACTTCGAGTGAACCCCATTTCCGTGACCGTGGTTTCGAGGTGAGTTCAATGAACCGCTTGATTTGAGTTATCTTGTCTCTTTTTATTTTCACTCCCTGATCGAATGGCCATGCATGGCGGAGTAAGGTGCTGTTTTCCACTCCTCTTGGGTGTGTGAGCCTGAAAATGGCCTTTAGAGCAGAGGGTGGTATGACGTTAACGGGGTTTGCATTCCGACCCCGTAGGTAGCAACACGAACATCGGAGGACTAATTGACGAAGCTGGTGCTGGATTCGAAGGTGGAACCGTGAACCCAGCGCTTAGAGGACGTAATCGGCACCAAGAACAGATCGTTGAAGCTTGGAACCGAGGTAAGGGGGTGTTCGGGTTATAATTAATTAGAATAGGACATATTTTGGGTCCGAGTCGTTGAACTGATTGTGAACATGGTAAGAAATAATGCTGGATGAAAGTTGTATGTGAATGTATGTGTATGAATGCATGTATGAATATGGACACCGATCGGTTAAGGATCGTGTGTGGCTTATGATGAAAGTTTAAAATACTTGATGTTGAGATAAATTGAAGTGTATAGTGGCAATGTGATGCCGAGCTTGACAAGCAGGTCGCCCGTTTGATGAGTATGTGTTGATGATGGCCACTTACGATATATGAGAAATGTGAATTATATATGTGATTGTGTGGTATGGGACGGCTGACGGTATGTATAGCCCCTCATTTCCGGCTCTTGTGGTTTTTGTGCCCAGTTGAGCTACCCAGTGGTTAAGCAGGACCCAGTGGTCGAGGTGGAGAGTTAAGCAGGACTCGGTGAACCAAGCAGGGTTCACGGGGTGTCAAGTAGGACCCCCAGCTGAAGGCCGATCCTTTAGTATCCGGATACTAGGCATCAATTTTGTCTGAGAGTGAGTGGTGACAATTGATGAATTTAGTATTGTGATGTGTACGTACTTAATTATAATTGCCGAGTGTAATTTCCTATAATTGCCGAGTGCGATTTGTTATATTTGCCGAGTATGAATTGTTATATTTGTCGAGTGTAACTTGTTAAACTTGTCGAGTGTGAATTGTTATATTTGCCGAGTGTAACTTGTTAAACTTGCTGAGTGTGAATTGTTATATTTGTCGAGTGTAACTTGTTATACTTGCCGAGTGTGAATTGTTATATTTGCCGAGTGTGATTGGCTATAATTGCCGAGTGTGATTGGCTATATTGCCGAGTGTGAATTGCAATCTGTGGATAGAGCAGTCGGATGGAGTTTATATACATGTAATTTGTTAATTTCCGTTCTAGATTAATTATGATGCCAAACACTCACCCTTGCTGTGGTTTTCAATTTAGTAACCAGTGACAGGGAAGAGGTCGGAGCACTGGAGGTGCGCCAAGCAGAGGATTGATGCCAAGGAACCGAGTGATTTTGAAATGAATTATGAGTGTAATATATATATATATATAATGAGTTTTCCGTATATGTGATGCTACAATATGTGGTGTGTTGAACTAATTTCGAATTGGATGTTGATTAATCGGATATGAATTTATGTTGCTATGTGATCGGTATTGATTTTCACGAGTGAATTTGTGTTTGCTGAAGTAAAGTCGATTACCGGACAAATCTTGCCGAGCGGATTCAGTCTTGTCCGAGCGAAGGCCGGGGGAATTAATCCTGTGCCTATTTCGCTCAAGTGAGTATCCCTCGTCCCCTTCCGAGTGAAGATTAGAATGTTTCCGAGTGAAGATTAGAGTGCTTCCGAGTGAAGATTAGAATGTTTCCGAGTGAAGATTAGAGTGCTTCCAAGTGAAGATTAGGATGTTTCCGAGTGAGGTATGGCCGAGAGAACCTCTTCCGAGTGAAGTAAGGTTAGGGTTTTTTCCGAGTGATACATGACCGAGAGAACCCTTTTCTGAGTGAAGGTTAAGGGGTTCCCGAGTGAGATATGACCGAGTGGACCCATTTCTGAGTAAAAACCGATTTGTTAATTTTCCTTGCATGTCTTGTGTTTCACTCAGGTTTGAAATGTAGGATTCGCTCAAGCGAGTCGGAACTCACCTAAGCGATCTTCTCGGGTTTCGCCTAAGCGAATCAGGGCCTCGCTCAAGCGAGTGACCCCTGTCTTCATCTTTCTCCTTCCGCTGATTCTAATCAATCCCATTTTATTAATGGATCTATTTCCGATCGGTTATTATTTTGAGTATGCTTAAGAAAAGTAAATATTATTTTATATTAAGACCTAATTAATTTTCATTAAACGCAAAAAATTATTACGAAAAATGATTAACCAGGTGTAATTAAATGGTAAATTGATGCGGGTTGTCACAAATCAAGTCTAACACATTAGTATACTACCCCTTAATTCCAAGAATAAAGTTTGGTGTGCCATAGCAAGGATGGTTACAAAGCCATAATACAATAAATCAAGCCCCAACATGAAAAGAAACCAAAAACAAAAACCAGAGATCAAAAAATAGAAGAAAAGCTCTCACTATGTCCCCTAAATCTTTTTCCCAAATTTACAGATCAATGTTCCTCAATGTTGTTTCTTGAGAATCCCTTCAATTGTCTTGAGAAAAGCCCTCTTTTTTTCTTCCCAAAAGTCTCTAATGTCTCTTGTTACAGTTTCCAATACGTTTTTCTTTTTCATTCTTTCAGAAACCATTCCCTAAAATAAGGAAAACATAGAACGTGCAAAACCTACTAGCAGTGGGAAAAACCCACGGCCAGTGGATCATGATAGGGTCCCAGAAACTGCAATTTTCTTCCTCAGGCATTGTACTCTACGCCAGTGGGAAAAACCCACTGACAGTGGATTTCTTAAGCCAACAGACCACCTTCCAGAAAGAACCACGACCAATGGGAATTTCCTACTAGCAATGGGTTTTTCTTAGCTTTACTGAAATGCTCTTTTTCAAGTATTTTAGGTCTTGGAATGTTCACTTTGATGTATCTTTCCTTCATAGAGCACTCCAAAGGTCGATATGGCTTTATTTTTTCACTTTTGGTGGCTTGAACTCCTTTGCATTCCTCCAATGCTTCATCACATGCTTATTGCTTCCATTGCTTATGTACCTAAAACAAAACTTTTCCTGTAAAACTGAGGTACCCGAGTAACATGTGTGGAATGAAGGAAAACAATTAGAATTAAGGGGAAAACTAAAACGAAAAACTAGAAAACTCAAACAAAAACACCCCTAAAACTAATAGAAAGTAGCAATTATCAAAATACCCGAAACTAGACCATTGCTTGTCCCTAAGAAATCACTATATCTACAAGATGGAAAATTCAGAATAACTAACCCATGCAATCCTAATGAACCCCAAACTAGGTCAAATTATTTCCATTTATGTTTTTGTTTTAGATGATTACCCATAATTGTCAAGTTAAAATCCAAGCAATGAACCATCCACCCTTTACTAAGATTGAACCAATGGTGCGCTCTTCTCACCTCCCCTCCTAGTGTTTAAGTTTATGTTTAAAATTCAATCTAATCAATACATGTGAAGCACTACCATAGGCTTGACAATTGACTATAAACTCCATAGTTATCAAGAAAAACATGCATTGGTTAAAAGGTCTTTCAATGGTTATATCTTGGCCAGGGAATTCACTAAATGGTAATGAAAACCAAGAAAGGGAAATACAAAAGGCTAGAATCCTGAGAAGAGCAGTATCACAAGGCAAACCTCAATCAAGTAACTGTTACACATTCAAAAATTATAAGGAGTATGATTCATTTATTTTTCATCATCATTCATTTTTTTAATTTTAAATCAACTCCTTATTTTATTTTTACTAATACCTTTTTCAAATCCCCCCTTTTTGTTTTTCTATTTTTTCTTTTTCAATCGTTGACCCCAACATACCTTGGTTATTATTTCCCAAATATTTTAAACCTCACTCAGTTGCCTTACTTTTGCCTCTTCTATATATAACTCATAAACTATCATATCTTGAGGCTTTGAAGGAATAAATATAATCATTTTATGGCTCAAAATTGGGTAACTAATGGATCATACAATTTGCAAATTCTAAGGCTAAAGAAACAAACCTAATGTGCCTTTCTTATCCCAAACATGAATTCACAAACCATTTTGAATCAGTCAAAAGCTAAGTTCTAGAATGCCTAACACGTGAGAATCACTCAAAGAAAGGAAACAAGGGTTAGATCAAAAAATTTTAATCATTGCAACATCCCCTTTTTTTTTGGCTCAAAAACCTCATATTGATGATTAGTCTAGATCCTAGAAAGCATGGATTTACCTTGAGTCTTTTATCCTAACAACCGGGAAATCATCATCACAAAAAATTTTCTTTTTGTTTTTGTTGTCTTTTTATTATTATTATTTTTGGGTTCCTAATATGCATATGGTCAACTTATGCAGTATTAAACACACCCTATAGCTCTAGCAATCACTATCATATCAAACAATGGTATCCTAAAACACAACCAGAATGACACAATAAACAGAAAAATAATCATGCAAAATGGCAAAGAAAACCAACCAATAAACAAACATCAAGTTAAGTTTTGATTTACCTCTAATAAAGTTTCGATTTACCCCTACCCCAAACTAATGTCAGACATTTTCCTCAATGTGCAATATCATCAGATAAAGGTAAAAAAAACTTAACTAAAACAGTCATGGAAAGGGAGGAGGGAAATGGCCCTGCTGGGTGTGCTAATCAAACATGGCATCAACTCTATGGATGATGTGATTGAGTTGTGCTCCTTGCCTATCTTGCTCGTTGGACATGGATTCTATTCGTAGGGACATGGAATCTATGCGACTGCTTATTCCTTCCATCAAAGAATACATACGCTCCATAGAGAAACTAGAGCCATGTGAGGAGTGGGAAGGGCCAGCTGATGGCTATGTTGGCAGTGGAATCTCTATATCCAAAGGTGTGTCTGTCTCATTATCTATTCCTAAAAACAAAAAAGAAGTCATTCCCTCCAGGCTAGTTAAGCTATGATCAGGCAAGGGGTGAGGCACAGATATTCCAAGAATAATTAAATAGTAAACATCACACTCTATGACAATTATACCTATATGAATCTTTCATTAATGTCAACCCTCTTAGGTTGACATAGCAGGTTGTCATTGTCCAGGTCAATGCCTACATATCATGGCATACAGAAAGTACAATTCAGCATCCTGAATGGTACCCGGGTTTTCAAATCGCCTAAAAATAGAGCGAGCCATGAACCGCTGGAGGTATTTAAGAATAGGATGGTGCATGGAGAAGGCTTTAGTAGATTATGGATCATAATTATCTACTGCTCGTGAAAGCTGGGACCAAAAATAGGTGGCATTAAAGCCCCTAAGAATACAAACAACATTCATGGGAGCATGCATCTCTTTAGGAACAGTGGGAAAACCATAAATAGAATAAACCTTCACTAAATCCATCCTAAAATCAATATTATTTAGCCTAAAGGTAATTTCCCAACCAGAAACATTTGAACATGCCTTAATATCTACAAAGCTAAGGAACTCTAAACTAGTTCGTTCATAGCATGGTTCATAAAGCTAAATAAAATCCTCCCAACCCATATTTTTGCAAAATGTAATAGTATCATCATAAATCCCAAGTTCAGTCAATGATTCCCTACAGAAAAACTGTGAAGGAATAATATCCCTCATAAACAAAGAAGCAAGTCACATTCTTTGCTCATCTAAAGTGCACTCAATATCATCTATACTACCATAGTTAGATGACTTACCCTTATTTTTCCTCTTTTTGCTAACCGTCTTGGTTCTCCCAGAAGATATGATTCCTTGCTAAAAAGCACAAGTTAGAGAAAAATTAGGCACATAAGGAAAGGTTCCTTCCATATCAAATAGAAAATCATACCAAAAAAAATATTGGAGGAATATAGGTTCATGAAATCATCAAAGGATTAACACCAAATTGAAAGGGAAAATGCCTAATCATGGAAAATTAGCTATGGAATCGGGTATCATATATCTAAGGAATAAGTTTCACAAGCCATAGCATGAAACAATCCTAAGAAAAATCAAGTGAATTTGGTTTAGGCATTTTTATATACACTTGGTAGGCATATAATTGTGCAACAAGAGATTCATGAACAAGCATTACAAAGTGACTCCAAATCTAACAAATCAATCCATACATGAACAATAAGGAGTTAAATTGCTAGATATATGTATCATGGAACATCAATCATGAAAGAAAAACCATATGGGTGTCAAGAACATGAAGAGCATGGGAAACATGGAAACTTGAGCAAGATGCATATCCACATGATTTTTTTGTCATCAAAAGCACATATACATACATATAAATCTGCACACATGATTAATTTTTTGCCAAGAATAAAGCAAAGTAGTAATTATGAGAAAACCTCAAACTTAAGAGAAACCCCACGATTAAATGGAATAGGAAACTTACTTGATGAAAGAGAGAGAATAAAGTGATATGGATGTGCTAATGGTGAAGGGAATGTGAAGATAAAAGTGGGTTTCAAGAAGATTTTCAAATTAAGAAAGATTTAAGGGTGAAAAGGGAGTAGATTGTGAAAGGGGATGGGTGAATGAGTTGTGCAGACACGGGCGTGTTTTATGTGTTTAAAAGCGTAAGGTGAATGGGGCCATGATCCACAGCCAGTGGGAAAAACCACGGCTTATGGAGCTTGTTGTCTCATGGCCCAAATTTTACAGGCACGTCTGTTGAGAACCCATGGCCAGTGGGAAAAACCCATGGCCCATGGAGTTCTATACCTTGGCCCATTGAATTTGCATACTTACCTGTTTAGATCCCGCGACCTGTGGAGTTCTCTATTGTGGTTCCTCCAAAATTTTGCGTTTAAGGTACAAAATGGGTCAAAAAAACCCATGGCCAGTGGGAGAAACTCACTGCCCATAGAGTTCACTATTTTATTAAGATGATTTTGTCCATTTTAAGTTAGAGGAGTCCACTACCAGTGGGAAAAATCCACTGCCAGTGGACCTCACTATTTACAAAGATTAAAATCCTGTAATTATGCATAAAAACTTGTGTTTATTTATGCAACTTACCAATGGCAACACATGTATGCATTTGAAATAGAAAAATTAAAAGAAAACATGTAATAAAGAAAAACAATCTTGCAATGTATTGGGATTACACACCATTATTTATCAAAGTTCAAAAATATTTTTTATTTATGTTTAATTTATTTAGATAAAGCAAACACACAAAGGTAAGTAAGGAAAATACTAAGAAAAATAAATGGGGTTACCTCCCCACTAGTGCTAAGTTTAAAGTCTTTAGCCAGACTACACCTATTGGAATTCAAGGATCCGATACCTCAAACAAGTTTAAGATACTTGTTTGTTGTATCTGTAACATCCTAACTTTTATATAAATATCTAATTGAGAGAAATAAATGACATAATTATATATGAAAAGATTAATGTTCCAAAAGTTTGGAAATGATTTAATTGGAATTTATTATGATTTTTCATAATTTACTAAGCTTAAAGAGCTAAAATTAATACCCGGTTAAAATATGGGTGTCGAACCATGTATCTCCTATTGAGATGCCTTTGGTCAAGGATGTTAAGAATATTATTGTGAATCTAAATATGTATTCGGAATAATTTTTAGATGAGGTATTGAGCCCCGACAAAGATCCTATTTGTTACAACACAGAGAAATTTTAAGTGAAGGGTCTAAAATAATACACTTACTCTCAATTTTCCCTCACACTTCACATTTGTTTCTTCCACTCTCCCTTTTCCTCCGATTTTTGTCACTTTCTTTACCTCTCATTTTCACTTCTTCTCCATCAAACACCTTAAATTTATGAACCCTATTATATACCCATCCATTTTTGCACCTCTCCTCCACTCTATAAGGTATTTTTAGTGCTTGGAAGCTCTCCTCCCCCTTTCTAAATTCCATGGTTGTGCTAGGGCTTGGGATTGCTTAGAGCTTGAGGTAAGTTCTTCTATTCTTCTAATGTTGTGAGCCCTAGGTTATGGTTTTATTTGATGGGAGAGTGTTAAATACAAGTGGGTTGTTGGTGGAAGCCATTAATGATGTAAAAACCTATGGTGGGTGCATTTAATGCAATTTTTATAATGGTATTAATGGTACATGAAAATGGCATTGAATGTGATGGAAGAAGATGGACATTAATGATGGTTGTTGGGTTTTTAACAAAACCCTAACCCTTGGAATTTGGGGAAATGTATAATATGAGTGGAATATATGTTTAGTGATGCTAGGGAATATTATTAATGAAGAGGAATGGCCATTGATGATGGTTGATAGTTATTAATGATGAGTAATGACTGTTGATAATGTCATATGATTAATGGTGGTGGTTGGAAGCCATTAATGAGAAAACCCACTAAGGGAGTTGGGTGTGAAATTGATATGTGTGGGTGACTTAATTAGTTATGTTGTTGCCCTTTAATTATAATGAGTTTCAATTTAAAGGAAAGAATTCCCGAAACCTAAGAAAATAAGAAAATGAGAACCTATTGCAAGTTACAATATGATGGGACTTATATATATGCATTAGTGATGTGCAAGAAATTTGAAAATAATGTTGAATGAGTGATTGATATAGTCCTATATGTATTTAATGTAGGATTTGATAATTCTTATGAAGTAGGATCGTCTAACCCAAAGGAATAATTCTCTTGAGGTAGGAGAAGAGTATATTTTCTAAATGCATGATCAATTGTATATTGATAATGTATATATTAATGTATATTTGCATGTTTTCCTTGAGTGAATATACTACCTCTTGTGTGTGATATGAACTAAAATTAACTCGGATTGATGATTGGATGTTAGTTTGGCATATTTGATGAGGATATGAATTTGGAGTATATTTGTTGAAATGCTTTTTGATTTCCATGTGTGGATTGACATTAAAATGAATCCTTGGCTTGTATGATCTTGAATCCTATAAGTGGTATGCCTTGGAGAATGTTATATATGATTATATGCCACTAACTATAATGTTAAGTGCAAATTATACCCCTAAGTGAGTAGGTGAGGAATCTTTGTGAAGCCAAGGCTAGCATGTGCATTATTGCATTCATAGCATGCATGCCATAGCATTTTACATGTGGTTGCGATCACAATGATAAAAATCTTGCGGGACTGTGAAATAGAGTACCCTTGCATTGGGGAAACTAATATGGTAATGATTATAAGTGGTTGAGATCACTTGGTATATTGAGATGGTAAAGGTCTTGCGAGATTGCGGGATCTTATGAGAAAATGGACCCTTGCATGGGGGACATATGTTTGATTGATTATAAGTGGTTGTGATCACTTAGCATATTGAAAAACTAAAGGTCTTTCAGGATCTTATGAGGAAATACACCCTTGGGTGGGGGACGTGTACTTGATTGATCATAAGTGGTTGCGATCACTTGATGTAATGAGGTAATAGAGGTCTTGCGGGATCTTATGAAAATCACCATTGTGGAGGACAAATGCTTAAGCCTATGCGTGGTTGTAAATATTTGATTGAATCATGTACGCATGAATCATTTAGTGATATGAGAGCTAAATGTTAGAGGAGATTAAGAAAGATAATACCTTATTAAGAGTGTTAATGGAGAGCTAAATCTCCCTTTTGGCCACTAACTAACTGTGTATCATTGTTGGTGTGGCCTCTTTATTTTGCTTATGCCTTTTGACAATAAGTGTGGTGATATTATGATTTAGAGACTTGACTCTACTTGGTAAAGTCCTTGTTGATAGATTATTATGTATGAATACCTATATTCAATGGAAAATGATTTGATATGTGACACTATTAATTGATTGAACTCCCCTGTAGGAGGATATGTTGAATTTCATTCATATATTTATGTTATCAGAATTTGATTGATTATTCAACATTGAGAAAGTATGCTCACTCTCCATGTTGTCTACTTTTTAGCTCTTGTGTTGTAGGGCATGACCATAGAGTGAGACCTTCCAAGATATAAGGTATGGTGTGAAGGAAGAATTGGTATAGATGCCTTGGCCGGCATGCTTTTTTTTGAATTGATAGCTTTTGTACATCCTTTTGGAAGTGTTTGTATGTGGCATTATTTTGTATAGCCATGTTATAGCTAAGTTCCTTATGGGTATGATGATGCTTGGATATAGATGATCTGATATTCTAGATTGGTAATTGATACATTAGGATCATTTGAAATGAGCTTGTGATCATTTTGTCTCACCAATGTAATACATAATGATGCTTGACATTGAATTTGTTAGCCATTTTGATGGCATTGATACTTATGTATGTAGTTGAATTAGAATGTGCATGATGATTGAGTTAAATTATATGCTAGAATGTTGGTTGTATGTAGATGTATGAAAATGATGGATTTTATATGAATTTTATGCATAATTAAGGGACTGATAGGGCCATATAGAGTTTTAGGAGATTTGGATGCTACAGAATAGTTTCCATGGTGCCTATGCATGATTTAGAACTTGTATACACTGGAATGGGCCAATTCCATTAAGAATTGACCCTTGTGTTGCACAAAAATGCCTTAAAATGGGCTAAATGCATTTCTATGCATAAGTTTCTTATTTTTGAGAATTTTTTAGTGCGGCCAGTGGCTACGCATCATAAATGGTGTATATTAGGTGGTGTCAAAATTTGGTGGTGATTGGATTTCATATGAAAGAGTTAGGGTGGTTGGAAGTTAGAAATTGTAGCTTTTTAGTGCATTTTCTACATTCTACAGTAGTTTGCTATCATGAATCGATTCATGATTTAGCTTGAATCGATTCATGAGCTACTGGATTTGCATGAATCGATTCACCAGAATCCCTTGAATCGATTTATAGCTTACTGCTTGGTTGGGTTTGATTTCCAATTTGCATGAATTGGTTCACATGACTTCTGTTTTGATGTTCTAGATTCCTAATTTAATCGATTCATGACTCGATTGAATCGATTCATGGCTTGCTATTTGTCAATTGTTTTCTATGTTTTGATGCTTGCTTGAGACGTGTTGAGTCATGGCTTGTTTCCTTACTTCTTATGTATGTTTCCTTGGATTATTTATCATACCTACTCTTACTTTTGAATCAATATACGTCTCCGCTAAACACTTGCATGGTGACTGAGTAATTGTTTACTCAGTTAATATTTGTATAAAACAACTACCTTCTCATATCATCATATATGGGATAGGTCTTTAAATGGTTTGGGGTTAATTATTGAAGTTTTTAATTGTGGTGTTCTTCTTCTAAAAATTATTTAAATCATGAAAAATTTATCCTCACTTTTAATATCTAATTCATATATTTAATATTATTTACCGGATTAAGGGCACCACATTGGGTGGTATCAGAGCATTACATGCTTTTAGTGGTTTTGTCATCATTGTTTGATCTTGTATGGATTGATTGTGATTGATATTTGATTTATATAAGTCCAGCTAACCTTTCTTCACATTATTCCCTCTCAATGATGAATTCTTATTTTATATGAATGCTCATGACATTATAATGTGATAATATGCCTTTGATTGGTATTAATACTTATTGATTGATGTTGGGTTCCATGATGGAGAACCAAGGTTTATTTATGTGGTGAATTGCTATAGTATAAGACTATAGGCATGTCTAGGAGCTAGCTTACTAATATTAGTTGAACTTAATGTAATGGTTATAGATCTTGAGATGGCTTGTCGTTACCATGATAGTGATGAAGTTATAGCTCGAGCTTTGAACCGCTTTGCTGACCTTCTTGAGTCACAAAACCGTGATAGACAAGGTGTAGAAAGGCAAGCTACTCCTGTTGCTCAAGGCACTCAAGGCCTTGACAAGTTCTTGAAGTGGAAACCCACCGAGGTTTATGGTGGATTTAGGCCCGAACAAGCCTATATTTGGATCCGAGATGTTGAGAGGATCTTTGATAGCTTTGAATGCACTGAACTCCAGAAAGTGGAGTATGCTGATTTTATGATGAGGGAAGAAGCTGAGGCTTAGTGGAGACTCACTAAGAGTAGAACGATTGCTGCTGCTAGTCCCTTGACTTGGGAGAATTTCAAGCTTGAACTTATGAGGAAATATGTGCAGAGAGTTATAAGAGCAAGAAGGAGCTTGAGTTCATGGAACTTAAGCAAGGCACCCTAACTGTGGAAGAGTATGCTTCCAAGTTTGAAGAGCTGTGTAAGTTCTACACTTCTTACTAGCAAAAGGGGACTAAAGCCTCCAAGTGTGTGAAATTTGAGAACGGTCTACGCCCTTATATTCAAAGGGCCATCTGTCATTAAGATATTCGAAGCTTCACGGTACTTATGAATAAGTGTCGCATCTATGAGGAGCATGCACCACCTTATCATTCTAAATTTGGCTCTAAGTTGAAGGGTCATTCTTCTAGCTTCAAGAAGCATAGAAATTTCAAGAAGGGGCGTTTCTTAAGGGGTGCTCACTCAAATGCCCAAGGTAGGGGTCGTGGCCATGGTAACACCTTTGGTCGGGGCAATGCAAATGCCAATGGACCAAGATACAATAGGTATGGTGGACCTCATTATGCTCATGAGTGTGTTCACCATGATGATGTGGTTTGGTTTAATTGTGATCAAGTGGGACATATTCGTCTTGCATGTCCTTTGCTTGCAAGGCAGACCCCCGTGCAAGTCAATACTCCTATTTGTGCTATCACTCCCACTCATGTTGTAACACCCTCAGTTAACTAGGACAATCCCTTCCACTAGATTATCCTGGTCAATTGAAAGGTTACGAGTTTTTAGAAAATTTGGAAGTTTTTTTTGTACATAAAATTTGGTGGAATAAATACATCATATACACAACACATGGTCATAATAGCAAATGTACAAACTAAAAGTAAAGGGGCACGTAGGCTCCCATAAAAGGAAATAAATTAACTTATTTTATTCGTCCTTGATCCAAGAAGAGTCTGGCTAGTCCTCGATGTGAAGTTTGCGTCCATCTCCACGATGTCTGGAAAAATTTAGCGTAAGGGTGGATTTCCACCTCCACAATAATCTGTCTCATCGATACCTGCCTCGCACACAATACAAATAATCCAGGATCAAGTCCCCCCACTCTCTTTGGGGTTCCTAAGATACATTCTAAGTTATCTCACTCTTGCTAGTCATAACTATCCATCCCCATTTCCTCATCTCATTGCTAAGAGTTCTAACATTCACAGGACCATAATCAGGTAACAATGAAAATCATAACACAACAATGAGATACATGGTTTCATTCATTAATCTTATAACTTTTAACCAATATGATGCATGCAGCCCTTCTCATACTCATCAATCCCAACGTATCATAGTCCTTCCTTATACCCCTTGTCCACTAGAGCAACCGGAGCTCTCCATGTCTGTTTCTCAAATCAAAGAGGTAAAGACCCTCGGTCCTGCCAAAATCATGGATCCACACAGGTCAGACAGGCACTACACGGTCATGGTAACCCCCACTCTGAGTCAGAGTATACCAGATTTGCCATGGAGTATCCAGTCTCGGGCGCGAATCCAAACCATTAGACGCCCGCTCCAGTATACTCCCAATACCTCCCGCAGGGTCGGTACACTCAGGGTTCCTCAACGTACCCCATCGTTGTTATGCTCTAGGGAGTCATTCTGTACTCAACCTTATTCTTCATGTATGATGCGTAATTCATGAATCTCATTCAATTATCTTATTGGTCCTCAGTAGGGTTCCTCCAATGACTCTGTCTTGTTTTTACTATCAGATTGTTTTATTTCATTAAATCACAATTCCTTCCTTTCTTTTCTTTCTCAAGGTTTTTCAAATAATAATCTTGTCCAACACATAGAAACAAAACAAAATCTCATACTTTCTAGAAAATCATAAGGTATATTGGCGCTATAACGCCCACTCATCATTCTAGATCCTATTTCCATATTTTCGCAATCTAGTCATTTTTAGAACCCACACTGATATCGCCTTTACATTGTCTTTCTCATTCTATTCAATACTTTT
Source organism: Clitoria ternatea (assembly GCA_037962975.1). NCBI lineage: Eukaryota > Viridiplantae > Streptophyta > Magnoliopsida > Fabales > Fabaceae > Clitoria > Clitoria ternatea. Next base: position 171,575,143 of record CM075671.1, read on the forward strand.
CACTTTGTTTAATCATCAATGCATCACACAACACAATTTACATATCATGTTCACAAGATAATTCATCCAATCCATACACATCATTCACAATCACAAATTTTATCATATCACAAAGCATTCATCGCTACCAAATTAATCATAATACATAGACAATCCATAATCACAGATTTAATCACAATACACAATTAGTCATATAGTAAGTACCACCTTACAATTTACATCTACAATACTAAAGAATTGTTACACATTTAATTTCATTCAACCAACAGTCCATAGAGAAATTAGGTGTAAGAATTCATGTTTAACTCTTAATACATCATTACTCCATTATTAATCTAGCCGTTGAATTATTTATATATGTATACTTCTTAACTCAGCCTACTGATTTAGGGGTATCTTATGAAATGATTTAAATCTTTATGCATCCTTCAATTATCTACCTTTCTATTATTTATTTATACTTCCTTCTAATTTCCAAGTGTTCAAGTTCTACCTATTTGTGAAACTTAGATTCATACTAAATGACTTGCCATTTATTTCCTTCTATTAATTAAAGTAACCTTACTTGTTTCAGTAGTATACCCTTTTCTTTTATTCCCTATATTAGTTAACTGATCCCTAGCGCACCTCTTTATTATGGTTTATATCGCCACTAACCAACATTGTCTTTTGCCTTTTACAGTCTACATTACCATATCTCAATAGTGTTTATTTCTTTCTATACGATTATTAGCCATTGTTACTTCTATACTCATCCTAGTCTATATCATTACCAACCAACGCTTTTATTTCCTTATTCATTTATGCTTCTGTGTATATTTATAATCCTAAGTGATATCCTTGTAATTTCTCTATTTACTATTAGTCCATATCTCTGTTAATAATATTCATTTTAGTTTGTTGTTTATCATGACCTATATTATTTCTAGCTAATACTACCTCTTTACTTATTGTAACTTATGTCACTACTAGTCAATATTATTTCTTTTACTCCATATGACCTATATAAATCAACCTTATTTCTCTTCTTCTTTTCACTTAGTGCTACTACTATTATTTACGTGCCTTTGATTTTCATAAACTCATGGTTTAGTTTGTTTTGATTCTCCTTATTAATATAACTTCCTAACACTAGTTTTCTTATATCGCACTACGATAACATTCCTTATATTTTAAGTCTTAATTTATTTCTATTGTACCTAGTTTTTCTCTTTTACCAAGAGTCATAAAGTTACCCATTCTCTTATAAGAAAAGATTCTTCTTAATAGAGTTTGCAAAGTTATCTACTTTTCTTCTTAGGAAAAGATTCCTTTTATTAGAATTAAAATTACTCTTTTCATTCTAAGAAAACTTTAATTCCTCCAATACACTAGAAACATCATTTTAAGTTAAGTTACTCTTTTTGTAATTTCTTTTCTTTTCTAGAAAATTTCTTTTAGTTCAAAAACAATTTTCTAATTTAATGAAAGTCATCTATTATTATTCTATCAACTATAAGAAACAATTTTTTTACTAACTTTCTTAAAAATAACGTTAAATTCCTTAAACATCAAATTTAGTGATATCGAGTCGAATTATTTTCTTGAGCATGAATGGCATGTTTTTTCGTGATATACTAGTCGATTAACTCAATTAAATTTAGTGGGACTTACCGGGTTAAATCATACAAATTACATCATGTCTCAAATAATTAAAATTATATACAATCACATCACATTATTCAACTACGCCCGTCGTTTCCTACCGTTTAACCCAATCGCGTAGAAGTTTTATTTCATAATATTTTTTTACCGAGTCATGTATATTATTATTTTTCTTTTCTTTGAGGATTATCAGAATACTTAACATACTAAAACGCCCAAAAACACAGTGACAAAGAAAATCGTATATCTCTCGACCTAACTGTCGGATCGCAACGAAACTCAAGGTAACAGTTTCTAACTACAAGAGGAATAATATAGCAGAGTCAAAATCAAACTAAAACGAGGCAAAACCCCCTTACCTTGCCAGACAGCCACTGCCCGGAGGAAGAAAAAATAGCGAACTTGCCCAAAAATTCATCGAACATTCCAAAACATTTACCGATTGCTTCCGGGTCGCTAAAAACCAACATGCATGAAATTTTTAAGCTATTAAAGGTCATGGACAGCAAAAGAGAGTCAAAACAACCATGCATTTAGTTCAAAGTAAGGAATCATTTACCAAAATTTGTCGTAGACTTCGGATTTTTCATCGTTTCATTGCCGGTAGTCGCTTATGGTTCCCGATCCTAAGGAAAAGTGACATGCACAAAATTTTCAGTAATGGGTCATGGTTATAGGCTCCCAAACAGCAAGGAAAAGTGCCAAAAATATCAGAATTTGAAAGCTAGACCAAAAATACCAAGAACAACGCCAAGAGGAACATGCAAAATCTGACCTTGTAGAGGTTTGGTGAGCTTACGGTTTTGGACAGCTAAGGCAAGGAGTTTGGAGCTGCCTTCTAAAGGTTAGATCTTGTAGAAAACTAAGAGGAAAATTGGTGTTGGGTAGGAGATGAAGTACGATCTAGAAGGTGGAAGGATAAAGAAGAAAAATAGTGGTGTCTGGTTGTGTGTTTGGCCTTGAGAAAGAGGAAGGGTGGTGGCTGTTTTGGGTGGCCAAAGGAGAAGAGGAATAAGGAGAAGGAAAGGATAGTGATGCTTCTGTGAGAAGAAAGAGAGCTGGACAAGTGAACTTAGAAAATTTTCTAAGTGAAGAAGGGTTAAGGTGATGGGATAGTGATTTGTTTGCATGTGTTTTAATTGGATGGTTAAAGAGGTGGCATGGTATGTTCATGGTATAATTTTATGGTATTATGAGATGGTGATGGTGGCTTACATGATTTAATTTGGAAATGGATAGAAAAAGAGAAAGGAAAGCAACGTAATATGGAAAAGAAACTTGACACATGATATAATGGCATGTTGGTATGCTATGGTATGGATGCATATTATGGTTCATAGCATGATAACAACTTGTTGAGCAAGAAGTATGGCTAGTTGTGACAAGTGATTGGTTGTAGTCATGCATAGGATAGGAGTTTAGGAGAGGAGGACATGTGGTAAACTTGCTGAACAAGGGGTGAGGCTGAGTGGGACAATTGGCCATTGGTGTTGCAAGCTTATTGGCTCATGTTGCATGAAGGCTGAGGTGTCAAGGTTTTGGGCGTTGCATTGTTTGGGATTTTGAATGTTGATGCGGGCTGAATTAGGAACAGGTCTCAACATAAGATTTATAGGTATTTTTCTTATGTTTAAATTGATACATGGAACAAAATTTTCCATTGAGAAATGAGAGAGTTAATGCCCAAATACGAAAGTAGTGTAAAGCTATGACGGGATTATAGTTTCTTGCAAAGATGAAGTTTTTAGGCATAATTGGCGAAGAAATTGACTTCATGCCCTTCACCAAAGTTGTAGGGAATTGAGTTAAGATAATGTTTGCTAAAGAATCATTCAATTTCATGGCCATACGAGGGAGAAACATGAACAATACTAAACATAGTGCAAGCTACCACTAGCAAAACGTAAATCAATGTGGTATTTTAAATTCTGGGATTTATGGAGAAAGAATTGGTTTTAGATCCCTTCATGAAGTTTTTAGATCTTCGTTTTATCTTTAATTTGATATATTATTTGTGATGATACAAGTTTGGTATCCTAAGATATACCCGATTTATGATAGGGTGCTCTAGAAGCTTCTTGGATCAGCTACAGCTTCTGAAATAAATTCACCATTAATTCTCCTTTGAGAAATTGGTTTTGTGCCCTTCATGAAAATTTTAGAGGTTTATGATACAGATTCATCTAAAAACGAACATAGTGATTCAAGCATCAGACAAAGGAGATATAAAAATTTTACCAAAGACTGCCAGCATTGAAACGAAATAGCCAAGGGGTTACAAAGATACATTAAACTGTACCGATCTAGAAGGATTGGGCCTTTGATGCCTTCACAAAAAACATAGATAATTTTGTTATGGAGATTTTGACACCAAGTTTGTGTGAATCAAAGGTCGTATAAGAGAGTTATGGATTTTTTTCAAACCATGCGTAGGGAAAAACATCCAAACATTGGAATTTTAAGGCGAACATACTTGATCTTCGATTTTGGGGTTTACAGAGTGAGAATCAGAGTTCAAGGCTAGAAACAAGGATTGAAAATCTTTTCAAAACGAAGAGACTAAGATCAAAATTGTTCAAGTCTAAGGTCGTATACAAAATTTGGGTCCAAAACACTGAAGATGCTCGGGTCGAGTTTTAAAACGATTTTTGAGGAAACTGATTTATGGAAAAATAGGGATGATAAAGTCCGAATCAAGCTTCGGTCCCTTCAGGAAAAGTTCCTAAAACATTGAAACGAGTCACCAGAGACTGACCGTGCCACCATCAGATATCTAGGGGTATATGAACGATCAAACGTAGGAGACATTAAGGGTTCTGATTGGCCGGTCAGGCTAAGTCAGATACCCTTAATCCTTTAGAAAATGATCCTAACAGGACTAGTTTTCCTACTAGATCACTAGTCTTGAGCCGAACAGTCAAAGTCTGACCTCTGCCTGGGTCCCATAGTTTAAATCCGAGGAACCGGATGATATTTTATTATTAAATATAACAATTTAAAATATATAATTTCAAAATTAATTATTATAATTATTTATCTATTAAGTATTGTTGACAGGAAATAATTATCAACTAATATAATTATAAATTAATGAGTACCCAAAATAATCGTTGTTAATGTATTATTTTTAATTAAACAGTATTGTCGAATGTTATTTATTATTTTCTTATGTCTGCTTCTCTCGATATTCTTATATTGCATGCTAAGCTTCACTTATCCCTATTGTTCTCAATCTAAACTGTTTAGGGATCGAAGCCTCAAGCTTTTTACTGAAGCTCAACAGAGAATCCTCAGCAGTCCCGGGGGTCTGATTTCCTATTCCAAAAAATTAGGGCTGTTACACATGTGAACTGTGTAGGTTACAATGGTGGTCGGGGACATGGTAATGGACACAATGGCGGCCGAAATGGTGGTCGTGGTGGATATAATGGGGGAAGGCATGGTAATGGTCGTGGCAACGGCAATGGTGCTCACAATGGCAATGGTGCTCGTAATGGTGATGGAAATGGTGGGAATCACCAACAAACTCTGAGAAGAGTATTTGCTGTGACCGACGAGGAAACAACACAAGCTGGTAATTTGATTGAAAGTAAGTGTGAGATACTCGGTAATTTTGTTCATGTTATTTATGATTCAGGTGCTACCCATTCTTTCATATTCAAGGATTGTGTGTGGCAATTGAAATTGCTGGTGAACTTAATGAAAAATGCTCTTGTGGTTTCTACCCCAACAGGTACTTGTCTTAGATCGGTTACTCATTGTGACGATGTTGACATGCTCCTAGAAGGGAGAAGATTTGTCACTTTCTTTATTTTCTTGCCCATGAAAGGCTTGGAGATCATTCTTGGCATGGATTGGCTTTCCGCCAATAAAGTCATGGTTGATTGACAACAAGGAACTATTATCTTCCCTTCTCCAAGCATTGGGAAATTCAATATGCGAGGTATAACTTTGCATGCTATTATCTCTTGCCGATGGGATTAAACTTCCCAATCCCTTTAGCATTCCGGTGGTGTTTGAATTTTTAGATGTGTTTCCCAAAGAGGTTCCCGGTTTGCCACCTCCATGGGAGGTTGAGTTCATTATTGAACTTGTTCCCAGTGTGGAACCCGTTTCTATAGCTCTTTATAGGATGTCTCTTATGGAGTTAACTGAATTGAAAAAGCAAGTTGAGGAGTTGCTTGAAAAAGAATTTTTTTAACCCAATGTATGACCCTAGGGAGCTCCTGTGCTATTAGTGAAGAAAAAGAATGGAACTATACAGTTGTGTTGATTACCGCCAACTAAATAAGATGACAATCAAGAATAGATATCCCTTGCCTCGTATTGATGATCTATTAGATCAGTTGAAAGGAGTTGTGGTATTCTTAAAAATTGATTTATGTTCTGTTTATCACCAAATTCGGGTGAAGAACGAAGATATAACACCTCTGATTTTTTGGACTCGAATCTCGATGTAATCGTCATAATTAAATAGTAAAAACACGAGTAAATTTTTCACGTTCGAAAATAGTTTCTAAACATTATCTTGACCATATCAAGACTCGGGCCACAGAAAACAAAAGAGTGAGATTTATTAGCCTATAACTGGATCGGTAAATAGTTTTCCCATAACGATATACAAAATAATAGAGTTTACAGCGAAAAAGAATGTGTATACCAGGCATACGCTTACATGTCACCAATTTATCACTCATTTACATTCCCGATCTAAAGGGATACATCAAATCACTTGCATCATATAATGCAAGACTCTCGTGCTCAAGGATATAAAATTCATAATTCAACATAGTGCAATCAATCACTTTAATCTATGATTATCCACATTAGGGAATTCCTTCACTATCATTCATTCAATTAATTTCAATACATGAATCATTCACCTCTAATACCTCCTATCCGTAATCAAGATACGACATGGGTTCATCATCAAATCAATTCTCATTCAATACCTCATATCCATGATTACATATGGTACATATTTATCATCTATTTATGTCATACTCAATATATCAATATTCAAATGCATAATATCAATGTATTCGTCATTTGAAGGAAATAGTGTAAGGAACTCGGCCAGTCTTACACAAACAACATATCAATCACTTTAAGGAATTCATCCATAGTTATATTCAATCTCATAATCTCATTAAGTTTTCCAATAAGCAACTATGCTCCACAAGTGTATCATACAACCTCAATGATAAAGGGGCATACTCCCATAAACATCAATCATAACATGGACAATCATTCCCAAAGAATCCTCATTAGGAATCAATCACAATGCAACTTTAATGATTCATAATAATCCTCAATAAGCAATAATGCCCTTATAACCAATTCACAATTCTTAGACAATCATTCATTCATAAATCCATATAGGGTATTCGATATCTTATCATATCGTCATCCTCTAGATAACTACCACTCTTTAGTCTATACAAACAACCACATTCCAATAATGAGTATCTCACTCCTCAAATCACTATAAATGTTTTACAATTGAGCAATCATGCTCCAGTCAATCCATAATATCAATTTTCAATGCAGAGTAACCATACTCTGATGATAATTAACAAATCTAATTTAGAGCAAAATACGCTCCGATACCAGATTATAACACCCCTGATTTTCCGGACTCGAATCTCGATGTAATCGTCATAATTAAATAGTAAAAACATGAGTAAATTTTTCACGTTCAAAAATAGTTTCTAAACATTATCTTGACCACATCAAGACTCGGGCCACAGAAAACCAAAGAGTGAGATTTATTAGCCTATAACTGGATCAGTAAATAGTTTGCCTATAACGGTATACAAAAATAACAGAGTTTACAACGAAAAAGAATGTGTATACCGGGCGTACGCCTAGTTCCATATATAAAGATATGAGAAAAGGCTCGGCAAGCATACAAAGGCATACCATAAGCCTAATAGACAACCATCATCTGTTCACATAATTTCACGAACATGCAATGCCTAAGATATATGTGGATACATATCTTTATGAAATACATCTCCAATACCCATAATCCATAATTGACCATATTCAATTCATCCCTAAAGTCATACATTATTAACAATTATACATTATTCACATTACATCCACCAATAACGGTAATTATCAACATCATAATATCTACTTTATACACCGAATAATAAATTACAACGTTGCCGGCCAAGGCATTCCATTACAACTATTTTACCTTCACAAAATCTTTTTCCATCAAAACATCCTCATCCCATGATGTCCCTGCATTAATACTAAAAAGTAGACCACATGGGAGAGTGAGTTATACATTTCAAATGACGATATGAATACAATTGAAATTATGTGCAAATGCATATCAACATCATGTATACTTTGCTAAATACATCAATAGTCATCATAGATTTACTAATTCAACAATATATACTTATTCGTACTCAATCACCAAAGCATAGCAAAGCAAGCATATACACACCTTTCACATCGCCACAATGGTCCAACATCATCAGTATCGACCATTCAGGTCTTTTCTCAAAGCCACCATAGGCTATCATCATATTCATCAATCATAATTAATTATGCCCAACATTCTAATAGGCCATAACACACATATCGTCTTATTCAACATCAGTTTATATATATATTCATATCATTTATTTTTCATATAGGTCTTTTAGGTATTTAATTAGCCATCTCATTAACACCATACCATAATCTCAATCATCATCAATCATCATCACCATCTGGCATATCTCCATGCTATATGCAAATGCTCTTAAACCTAATGCATATGCACAATGGAATAGACATCAATAAATACGGATCCGACTGTGGGAAATAAATACCAAATGTGGGTTAAGCATGATCACATACCATTCCCCTACTGCAATAGTAAAATATGTACACATATATCATAATGCATGCATATTCACCATATTTTTACTGGTACCAAACTGTATCGTCCATAATGCAACACCTGGTCATTTTCACCATGACCGTGGTAACAACATAATCAATATATATATATATATATGGTGTTGCGGGCCGGCCAAATCTCAAATCATGGCGGCTGTGATCTCAAGGACCACCAGGGTCACCTGCTCATCAAGAGCCACCCCCTATAAGGGTCAGCCACATGTAGCTCCGCGTAGCAATACATGGGCAGCTTCGTGACTTACACACCGAGTCACAAGGGAAACAACAAATTGCTCGTGCACTGAGCCACCCTCCCACTGGGTCGGCCGAGGGAACTCCCGTAACATTCCAACATCAGCGGCTATGATATGTCATGGACGCAATGCAATGCAAATCAAATGCATTCTCACTCTGTGCATCCTAAGTGTCACTCATCAAACATCATTATCATAATCTCCAACACCACCATTCACACATTAGTGGATTTATCATTGTTCGTCTTAGCCATTGTTTTCAAGTTTTAAGTGTGGCATTTCATTTCAACATATTTCATATATATTTCATTTCATACATGCAAGTCAATACTTGTAATCAACCACAATGGCATTACAACATTACATAATATTCAACAATATTGCCACACATTCATTTAGTGGGTTTTTATCTCATTATTCTTCACCATTGTCTCATACATATATATATTGGTGTGGTATTTACAATAATTCATTCATATAATTTGAATCACACATACAAGATCACACTTGTATCGCACGCAATGGCATTCTTACAATTCATCAATAACAACACTCACCCCCTTTATGCAAGAGAGTGATCAACATCATTATCTATCATTATTCAATGTCATATTTTTCTCTAATTCATCAATTTATAACTCATACTATGTCATTTAATTATAAAATCACCAAGGGTATAACCTATATCCCCATCATCGTATTCTCATCACCATCCTATCATAATTCCATTTTAGGTAGTAAATATATCATACCAATTAATTCCGAGTATACCGATCCATCCCTATCACCACCATGTCATAACACCATTCTATTGTCCTCATACATTCCCTCAATCATCCCATAATACTAGGGAAAGGGCCAACATAAACCTATAATGAAGAAAATGCAACAAAGCCATTTATGGGGAAAACTCGCTCAAGCGAGATTCACCTTTGCTTGAGCGAGACAGGCCAGACTCGCTTGGGCGAGCCCCAGCGCGCATAAGCGAGAGCTTCCCCAGCAGCGTACATATGCCCCTCGCTTGAGCAAGGCTCTTCTTGTACATGGTCATTCGCTTGAGCGAGTGGAGTTTAACATCAGGCCCCTCATGCCTGCTCAAGCGATTCACACTCGCTTGAGCAAAAATTGTCCAGTACCCATTCTGAACTCGCTCACTTAAGCGAGATACCATATGCTATGTTACTCGCTTAAGCGAGGTTCACCCAGTACCACATTTCCACTTGGCTTGCTCAAGCGTGACCACACCCGCTTGAGCGAGAATCGTCCAGTGTGTTTTTCCCTCGCCTCGCAAACATCTCGCTTGAGCGAGAATGCTTCTCACCTGAGCGAGATTAGGCCAGTGGCTATTCCCCTGATGCAGGGGACTCTCGCTTGAGCGAGAATCCGTCTCGCTTGGGCAAGATTACTAGTTCACACACAAAGACTCAGTTTTTCACTCCCTTCCACATGTCAATATCTTTCTCATACATAATTGGCCTAATTCAATACCTTACATACATTTATTCATGTATTTAAGCCTATTTCAAGAATCATGCCTCTCTATTTTCAATTCTAACCCTTCGATTGCATATGGGAGGTTTTAACAACACTTCACCTTACTACCTCGCTCATTTTGCCACATAATCATCTCAAAACAATCCTCTACACTTTATGTAACTCATCCATTCATAGATTTTCTCCATTATTTAATTTATGTCCAACCAAGGAACTATCAAACATTTATCATTAACATCATATATATATATTTTCATTACACTCAATATAAGCCAAGCCATCATTCATTACTTCATCAATTCAAACATATAATACATTCATGGCAAGGCATTTCATGAGTTCACACACAAACATAATTAACAATTATTCACTCATGCAATTGAAATGTAAACTCCTCTCCTACCTGGAGAGAAGAACCGAAATCCAAACGCTCCGATTACCTCGATCATTCTGCATCATTGTTCGAGATACAACCCTACCAACAACACATATATACACATGCCATCAATAAGCCATCATAAGACATCATTCCTTAAAACTCGTTATCAAGTCCTAGACTTGTCCAAACTCCAAATTCATATGCTTATGTTAGGCTTCAGGAATTCTTTTCCCAAAGCCAAGATTCTCTAAATCTTAAGGGCTAACAAACCCAAAAATCAAAAGATCATATTCCTTATCCATAAGGCATCCAATATCTCATACAAATCACTCAACTCTCATCATAATTTCTTCTACTCACTAGAAGTCTCTTGGCTCCATTCAAAACCATCATCAATCAATAAACTCTTATGGTATTTATCATGGCCCAAGACTTTATCAAGTAAAGTATCCATTATCAATGGTCATCCACCATTATCGTTACCACCAATAACAACACTTAACATTGCTTATCATCTACCCATTCTCAAGATTAATTCCTCAAATCATCATACCTACTTACATGCACATATCATCAACCCCATTAACCCATCTCAATGATTCTAAAAATTCATTCCTCTCATATACACCATTCTAAGACATCCATAATCATTAAAATCATCAACTTGGCTAAAATCCCCAAATCATCAACATTTAGGGTTTTCTCTAAAATCACCCAACAACAACTTCAACCCATTCTAGAATCCACATACAAATCATAATCCATATTTATTTCTAAAATCACACCCTAATCAAGAATCACAATTTCAAGCCATCCAAGCCTAGGGTTTACATCCACATCAACAACCATAACTTCTAGCACCACCATTCATAAACCACAAATAGAGGAGGAAGGGTTCAAAGTCTTACCTCTTTTCCATGCTATGGCTAAAATAAAAATAGGGAGAGAGGAAGAAGATGTTCCAAGCAAAGCTCCCATGTCCCATTTGATGTTCACAAATCCAAGCTCAAGTGAAATTTTTGATGAAAAATGGGTGTCAAAGGGGGAGGGCACAATTTTGGGCAAGAAGAAGTGGAGGAGGAGGAGAAAATAGTGAATGAGGTGAAGAGAAAGAATAGTGCACGGTTGGAAGGAGAAGGAGGAAGTAGTTTAGTGTAAATTGCGTATTACCCATTGGATAAAGTAATGCCTCATTTTACTTTTACCATTGGTCCATTATTTCTATTACCCATTGTGTAAAAGAAAGTAGGAAATGTGTAGAGTGGGTACACGGCTATGAGAAGAAAAGAAGGAGGAATTTTCATTTTCTTTTAATTCTATTTGGCTTGTATTTTCCCTGTTTCATATCCTACGTCGCATCCAAATAATTATCTTCTTAACACCAAAAATTATTTCAACTATACCGTCGTAACCACAATAATTTTGTAAACGTTCTAGACCCATCAAACATTTAATTTGACCAAATGGGTCCCACATCATCTGTTAAATCATCCAGTTCCGGTAAATCTTAATTCACCGATAATTCACCTCTAATGTCTAACGAGATCTCCCATAATTATTTGACCCTAAATAATCAATTATCATTATCCAGTAAATTTATTTTCTCTAACATCTGGGATGTTACAGAAGACATTCTGAAAACTACTTTTAGAACGCGATATGGCCATTATGAATACGTTATAATGTCATTCAGAGTGACTAATGATCCAGCTGTATTCATGGACTACATGAATCGTATCTTTCATGAATATCTCAATCGATTCATGGTGGTATTCATTGATGACATCTTGGTGTATTCCAAGAGCCACGAGGAACATGAGGAACATTTGAGACTAGTGTTGAACATTCTTGGAGAGAATCAGTTGTATGCTAACCTCTCTAAATGTGAATTCTGGTTGGCGAGTAAGACGCCCCGAAAATATAGGGGAAATTATTTTTTTTTGCGATTTAAAAATCATTATTCGATGAAGAGTAAAATAAGTGGTGAAGCTTTCAAGTTCAACACCTGGATCTATAAAAGCCACTCCCATATATGAAGATATGAGAGGGTAAATTAAAAGATGATTTTATAATAAATTTCCAATTAAAAATAGTGGAAGAAATAATTAATTTTGATGTCGCATGATTGAAATTAAAGAGAAAGGATTTCATGTAGTTCAAGGAATTCATAATATGTTCAAACCGATTTTTAAGATGATGCAAGAAGGGTTTTGATGCAAAGGAAATTATAATTATTTAAAAACAAAACACACAAGAGTATCAGGATACCACTCGCTCAAGCGAGTATCACTTTCGCTTGAGCAAGCTCGCGTAGGCACGCTTGAGCGACATAAGGAAAGACTGAGCGAAGAAAAGATTAAGCATCAGGGGATCCTCTCGCTTGAGCAAGCCCTACCTCACTTAAGCGAGATTCGAGAATCCCCCTTGGGCGAGCTAGCAAGACGCTTGAGCGAGAAAGAAGGTTTGCATCAGGAGCCAATCTCGCTTGAGCGAGATCAATCTCGCTTGAGCGAGCTCTATCTCGCTTGGGCGAGATTGCTCTAGTGACATTAGAAACTCTCTGCCCAATTTTCGCTTGGACGAGGCAAGGCCCGCCTGGGCGAAAATTGTCCAGTGTCCAATTCCCTTCTTCCTCGCTTGAGCGATCACCAAGCCAGGACCATTTCGCTTGAGTGAAAATGGTCTAGTGACCAACCTCTGCTCCCAGGCACAATCTCGCTTGGGCGAGACTGCCATCCGCTCGGGCGAGTGTTGGCCAGTGGCCACATCACCATCCCACAAAGGTCTCGCTTGAGCGAGATCACTACTCGCTTGAGCGAGTTCTGCAGAACTTATGCAGAAACGTGGATTTTTCATAACATGGCATATGAATTCTCAATTTCTACCAATTTCAACTATCCTAATACATTGCCTACACTCCATTATGCATATATGAGTCCTCCAAATTACTTATACACTCCAAGAACAATCTTCATTCATCTAATGCAAAGGATTTGAATCCATTTCTACAAAACTTCATAAAGTGCTATAATTAAAGAAATACTTCATCCACATATGAAAATTAAACATCAACAAGTATCATAATTCATCATCTTACATTATTTGGGTCATAAATGAAAATTGGCCATACACACCAAGGTCCAATTTTCCTCCATGACCCTCAAAATCATCATCACTAATCTAGCTAACAAAATAAGCATTCATGTACATCACATGCTATACAAAAATCTAGATTTCATCAGCCGAGCCACTTCTTATACCACTATTTACCTCCTCAACCCAAAATGCACTTCGAAATGTCTACTCTTCCCATAGTACCCTACATCACAAGTCTAAAAATGGACAACATAGGAGAGTGAGTCACATATTCCAAAGGAATGAATATGAATACCATATGATTATGTACATATGCATCAAAACATGTATACTTTGCACATACATATCATTCACTATACTCCTTATCATCACAACACCATCATATATATATATCACAAGTAACATTACAATTTAGGCAAAGTATACAATATATACATAATCAAGTCCCACCATAATTTGGCTATTACATAAATTATTATTTGGTGTTCATATCTTTTATGTTGTCTTAGTATATCATTACATCCTCATCACATCCATCATCATATCTCATCACCTTCGGCATACTTCCTTGCTATATGCAAATGCTCTTAAGCTAATGCATATGCACAATGGAATGTTTCAACAATTGCAGATCTGAATGTGGGAAATACAAACACCAAATGTAGGACTCAAGTATAATTATCTAACCATACCCCTACTGCAGTAGTAAAATGTGTACACTTGTTCTTAAATTTACATGCATTTCACCAATTGTTTTACTGGTACCAAACTGCATTGCCCATCCTGCAACATCTGGTCATTTTCACCATGACCGCGGTATACAATATATTCAACATATGGTGTTGTGGGCCGGCCAGATATCACATCATGGCGGCTGTGATCCCAAGGACCACCGAGGTCACCTACTCATCAAGAGCCACCCCCCATAAGGGTCGGCCACATGTAGCTCCCCAAAGCAATACATGGGCGGCTTCGTGACTTACTCACCAAGTCACAGGGGAAATAAAACTTGCTCGTGCACCAAACCACCCTCCCACTGGGTCGGCTGAGGGAACTCCCCTAATGTTCCAACAACGGCGGCTATGCAGTATGCCATTTATGCAAATGCAAATCATATACATTTCTTACTCTATGCATCCTATACATGTCACTCATCATACATCATCATCAACACTATTACCAACATTACCACAAGGCTTTTAGTGGATTCATTATTGTTGGTTATTCTTATTAATTTAAACATTTGTGTGGCATTACAATAGTTCTCAATCAACATCATCAACAATCACATTACATTCATGGTGGATACAAGCATAACTTCATACCATTGATCATTCTACACCACCATATAGTACACCATGAATATTCTAAACGCATCAAATCATGTTGCCAAACACGTTGTCCATACCATACACCACATTACAATTTCTCAAATCATTTCAAGTAAGGCTAACATGCATACCAATACATATAGCAATCAAATAACATTCAAATTCCTGCATTTAGAACATAAGACTCCTCTCCTACCTTAAGAGAAGAATTCTGATTGATAAGACGCACCCACCTTATCGTTCGGAATGGATCCTATATTAACATGCATATAGAATCCCAATCAATCAACTATTTAAGACATCATTCATTTCTATTTAATCATAATCGTATCTATAATTTCTTAACATGCACTAGACATGTTATAGACCTCAATTTTATTATTTATTAGGCTTCGGGAATTCCTTCCCATCAAGCCACATTCATTTAATTGAAGGGCCACAAAATAACCATAGCCCCAACCTTCACAAAATCTCATATATAAATATTCATATTTCTTAATGTCTTATATTCCTTCATAAAACATATTCTTAAATCAACATTAACCATTTTCCTCAATCTCAAAATTAGGGCTTTCACCAAAACCCAACCACCTTCATAAATACATCCATCTCTCATCTCCTTTCCATCATAAATGCATCTACCATCATTAACCCCTTATAAATACACATATTTATGGCAACCCATTCTAGGGTTTAAGCATTAAATGCTCTCCTCAACCACCCTTCCACATACATTGCTCCCCCAAAGTATAATAACACACACCCATGGTCAAAAACTCAACAAAAGAGTGAGTATACTTACCTAAAACCCAAAAATGAAATGGGTTTTCAAGGGAGAGGGAGGCCACACGAAAATGAGAAGGAGAATAGGGGAAGAACTCCAATCTCCTAGATTTCTCCAAGGACAAAAATGAGGGGGAAAAGAGGGAGTTCACCACCTTAACTTAGGGTTTTGGAAGAAGGAGAGTGGAAGAATGAAGAAAAGATGAAGAGAAGAAGAAGTAAAGTGTGCTTGCCAAATGAGCCAAGAAGCCAACGAAAAATAGAAGGGAAAAATCATGGCTTTTGGTTTTATTTTTAATTCCTTCATTAAAAGATTCATCGTTTTAAGACAAACAGGCTCTTTATTTAGGCTCAATACTCTATCTAAAAATTATTCCGAGTATATATTCAAACTCCCAATATTATTCTCAATAGCCCTGACCAATATCATCCCAATCGGAGATACTTGGTCTGACACCCATATTTCAATCGGATTTATAAACCACCAACAGTCCCCAAAAGTCTTAATTTAGTTACTCCTAATATTTTGGGACATTAATTATTTCGTATACAATTATTCAGTATTAATTTCTTTAATTTAATCCTTCATTTCAAAATTTTAGGATGTTACAGCGAGTGTCCAATTCCTTGGACATGTGATATTTAAAGAAGTTGTTTCTATTAATCTTTCTAAGGTTGAGGCTATTATGGCTTGGTCTAGACCTACATCTGTTACGAAGATCAGAAGTTTTCTTGGTCTTGTCGGTTATTACCAGAGATTTATTGAAGGATTTTTCTCATCTTGCTAGGCCTTTAACGAAGTTAACTAGAAAGATTTAACCCTTTGTGTGGAATGTTGAATGTGAGAAGAGTTTGAAGAATTGAAAATGAGACTCACTTATACGCCTATTTTGGTATTACCTGACTTACAAGAAGACTGTGTTGTGTATTATGATATTTCCAAACATGGTCTTGGATGTGTTTTGATGTAGAAGGAACGTGTTATTGCTTATGCTTCACGTCAATTGAGACCTCATGAAGTTAATTACCCCACTCATGACTTGGAGTTGGCAGCGGTTGTATTTTCCTTAAAAATTTGGCATCATTACCTCTATGGTTCGAGGTTCGTGGTCTTTAGTGATCATAAAAGCTTGAAATACCTCTTTGATCAGAAGGAAATGAATATGTGTCAAAGGATATGGATGTAATTCCTAAAGGACTATGAGTTTGAATTGAAGTATTATCCGGGAAAGGCTGATGTGGTTACGGGTGCACTTAGCAGGAAGTCTTTACATGTATCGGCCATGATGATCAAAGAACTTGAATTAATTGAGGAATTTCAGAATTTGAATATTGGAACGAAAATTCAATCATCCAAGAAATTGTGTTTTGCTACTTTGAAGATATGTAATGAATTTCTAGATCTTGTGAAAAGGAAATAAGTAGATGATGACTATCTAAATGAGATGAAGAAATCCCAAGAAGATGAGAAGAATCTATTCCTTATTAAGGGTATTGATGGCCTATGGCGTGTGAAAGGTCATGTATATGTACCTTCTTTTGGTGACTTAAGGAATACGGTGCTTGAAGAGGATCACAAAACCATTTTTAGCATCCACCCTGATACGACCAAGATGTGAAAAAGAGCTTTTAGTGGTCTGGAATGAAGCAAGATATTGCTAGTTATGTGGCTTCGTGCTTTATATATCAAAAGGCGAAGGTAGAACATCAGAGACCTTCTGGTACTTTGAGACCTCTTGATATCCCCATTTGGAAGTGAGATGCTATTGCTATTGACTTTGTGTCTGACCTTCCAAAGATAAGATCTAACTATGATGGAATCTAAGTGATTATGGATCGCTTGTCAAAAAGTGTGTATTTTCTACCTATAAGTATAAAGAGTTCATTACAAACCTACGTAATTGTACATTAAGGAGATAGTGAGACTCCATAGAGTGCCATCAAGTATTGTTTCTGATAGAGACCCACGTTTTACTTCTCAATTTTGGGGGAGCTTGCATGAGGTGATGGGCTCTAAGTTGAAGTTGAGCTCGACGTATCATCCTTAGACGGATGGACAATCTGAGAGAACTATTCAGAGTCTTAAGGACTTGTTACGTATTTGTGTTTTGGAGCACGATGGTTCATGGGAGAAATACTTACCTCTAATCGAATTTAATTATAATAACAACTTTCATTCCAGTATTGGTATGGCACCATATGAGGCGTTGTATGGAAGAAAGTGTAAGACTCCTTTATGTTGGCTTGAGGTTGTGAGAATTTAGCTTTAGGGCCCGATATTATTGAGGAGACCACTGAACAAATCAAGATGATTCAAGAGAAGATAAAGATCGCTCAGAACCGACAGAAAAGCTATTATGACAAGAGAAAGAAGCCACTTGAGTTTTAAGTTGGTGATCATGTGTTCTTACGGGTTTCTCGTGATAAAGGTGTCGGTAGGGCTTTGAAGAGTAGGAAATTAAGTCCTAGATTTATTGGTCCCTATGAGATCCTTGAGCGGATTGGCGAAGTTGCTTATCGTATTGCTCTGCCACCTCACTTGGACAATCTTCATAATGTATTTCACGTTTCTCAATTAAGAAAATATGTGCCTGACCTTTAACATGTGCTAAGTGTCGATGATGTAGAAGTCAGGGACGATCTGACTATCTCTCATGTCTCTGCTAAGATTATTGGACGTTCTGTCAAGAAGTTACGGAGTAAGTTGGTTCTACTTGTGCAAGTATCTTGGAGACATGGGAACGAAAGTACTTTTACTTGGGAGTGTGAGGATTACATGTGGAAACAGTATCCTGGTATATTTGAATCCGGTATATCAAATTTTAAGGACGAAATTTCTTTTAGTTGAGGTGGATTATAACATCCCAACTTTTATATAAATATCTAATTGAGAGAAATAAATGACATAATTATATATGAAAAGATTAATGTTCCAAAAGTTTAGAAATAAGTTAATTGGAAAATATTATGATTTTTCATAATTTACTAAGCTTAAAGAGCTAAAATTAATACACGGTTAAAATATGGGTGTCAAACCAAGTATCTCCGATTAAGATCCCTTTGGTCAGGGCTGTTAAGAATATTATTGTGAATTCGAATATGTATTTGGAATAATTTTAGATGAGGTATTAAGCCCAAAGAAAGATCCTATTTGTTACAAAACAGAGAAATTTTAAGTGAAGGGTCTAAAATAAAACACTTACTCTCAATTTTCCCTCACACTCCATGTTTACTTCTTCCACTCTCCTTCTCCTCCAATTTTCATCACTTTCTTTCCCTCAAACATAAAACCTCTCATTTTCACTTCTTCTCCATCAAACTCCTCAAATTTGTGAATCCCATTACATACCCATCTATTTTTGCACCTCTCCTCTACTCTAGAAGGTGTTTTGGTTGTTGGAAGCTCTCATCCCCCTCTTTAGATTTTGTCCTTGTGCTAGGGCTTAGGATTGCTTGGAGCTTGAGGTAAGTTCCTCCATTCTTTTGATGTTATGAGCCCTAGGTTATGGTTTTATTTGATGGGAGAGTGTTAAATGCAAGTGGGTTATTGGTGGAAGCCATTAATGATGTAAAATCCTATGGTGGGTGAATTTAATGCAAGTTTTATAATGGTATTAATGGTACACGAAAATGGCATTGAATGTGATGGAAGAAGATGGACATTAATGATGGTTGTTGGGTTTTTAATGAAACCCTAACCCTTGGAATTGGGGGGAATGTATAATGCAAGTTTAGTGATGCTAGGGAATGTTTTTAATGAAGAGGAATGGCTATTGATGATGGTTGGTGGTTATTAATGATGAGTAATGACCGTTGATAATGTTAGATGATTATTGATGGTGGTTGGAAGCCATTAATGAGAAAACACACTAAGGGAGTTGGGTGTGAAATTGATATGTATGGGTGACTTAAATAGTTATGTTGTTGCCCTTTAATTATAATGAGTTTCGATTTAAGGGAAAGAATTCCTAAAACCTAAGAAAATAAGAAAATGAGAACCTATTGCAAGTTACAATATGATGGGACTTATATATTTGTATTAGTGATGTGAAAAAAATTTGAAAATGATGTTGAATGAGTGATTGATGTGGTCCTATATGTATTTAATGTAGGATTTGATAATTCTTGTGATACGGGATCGTCAAACCCGGAGGAATACTTCTCTTGAGGTGGGAGAGGAGTATACTTTCTAAATGCATGATCAATTATATGTTGATAATGTATATATTGATGCATATTTGCATGTTTTTCCTTGAGTGGATATACTACCTCTTATCTATGATATGAACTAAAATTAACTTTGATTGTTGATTATATATTGGTATGACATATTTGATAAGGATATGAATTTAGAGTATATTTGTTGAAATGCTTTTTGATTTCCATGTGTGGTTTAACATTAAAATGAATCCTTGGCTTATATGATCTTGAATCCTATGAGTGATATGCCTTAAAGAATGTTATATATGATTGTGTGCCACTAACTATAATGTTAAGCATAAATTATACCCCTAAGTGAGTGGGTGAGGAATCTTTGTGAAGCCAAGGCTAGCATGTGCATTATTATATTCATAGCATGCATGCCATAGCATTTTACATGTGGTTGCGATCAAAATGATGAAAATCTTGTGGGACTATGAAATGGAGTACCCTTGCGTGGGGGAAACCAAAATGGGAATGATTATAAGTGGTTGCGATCACTTGGTATATTGAGATGGTAAAGGTCTTGCGGGATCTTATGAGAAAATGGACCCTTGCATGGGGGACATATGTTTGATTGATTATAAGTGGTTGTGATCACTTGGCACATTGAAAAGCTAAGGGTCTTGTGGGATCTTATAAAGAAATAGACCCTTGCATGGGGGACATGTACTTGATTGATCATAAATGGTTACAATCACTTGATGTAATAAGATAATAGAGGTCTTACAGGATCTTGTGAAAAGCACCCTTGCAGGGACAAATGCTTAAGCAACTATGTGTGCTTATAAATATTTGATGAATCATGTGCGCATGAGCTGAGTAAATGTTTTAAATCAGATCCATTGTATAGGCATTTAGTGATATGACATATGCATTATCCATAAGGACATGACATTTATGCTGGAGGAGATTAAGAAAGATAATACATTATTAAGAGTGTTAATGGAAGGATAAAACTCACTTTTGGTCACTAACTAATTATGTATCATTGTTGGTGTGACCTCTTTATGTTGCTTATGGATTTTGACAATAAGTGTGGTGATATTATGATTTGGAGACTTGACTCTACTTGGTAAAGTCCTTGTTGATAGATTATTATGTATGAATACCTATATTCAATGGAAAATGATTTGATATGTGACACTATTAATTGATTAAACTCCCTTGTATGAGGATATGTTGAATTGCATTCATATATTTATGTTATCATAATTTGATTGATTGTTCATCATTGAGAAAGTATGCTAACTCTCTATGTTGTCTACTTTTTAGCTCTTGTGTGTAGGGCATGACCATGGAGTAAGACCTTCCAAGAGATGAGGTATGGTGTGAAGGAAGATTTGGTATAGATGCCTTGGCCGATATGCTTTTTTTTAATTGATAGCTTTTGTACATCCTTTTGGAAGCGTTTGTATGTGACATTATTTTGTATAGCCATGTTATAGCTAAGTGCCTTTTGGGTATGATGATGCTTGGATATAGATGATTTGATATTCTAGAATGGTAATTGATACATTAGGATCATTTAAAATGAGCTTGTGATCATTTTGTATCACCAATGTAATATATAATGATGCTTGACATTGAGTTTGTTAACCATTTTGATGGTATTGACCCTTATGTATGTAGTTGAATTATAATGTGCATGATGATTGAGTTAAATTATGCGCTAGAATGTTGGTTGAATGTAGATGTATGAAAATGATGGATTTTATATGACTTTTATGCATAATTAAGGAACTGATAGGGCCATATAGATTTTTAGGAGGTTTTGATGCTACGGAATAGTTTTCATGGTGCCTATGCATGATTTAGAACTTATAGAAACTAGAATGGGCCAATTCCATTAAGAGTTGACCCCTGTGTTGCATAAAAATGCCTTGAAATGGGCTACACGCATTTTTGCGCATAAGTTTCTCATTCTTGGGAATTTTTGAGTGCAGCTAGTGGCTACACATCATAAATAGTGTATATTAGGTGGTATCAAAATTTGGTGTTGATTGGATTTCATATGAAAGAGTTAGGGTGGTTGGAAGTTGGAAATTGTAGCTTTTTAGTGCATTTTCTGCATTCTGTAGCAATTTGCTATCATGAATCAATTCATGATTTAGCTTGAATCGATTCATGAGCTACTGGATTTGCATGAATTATTCATGGCCTACTAACTTCCATGGTGGTATTTTCCAGAATCCCTTTAATCGATTCATGTAATTCCTTGAATCGATTCATAGCTTACTGCTTGGTTGGGTTTGATTTCCAATTTGTATGAATCGATTCACACGAATCTTTGAATCGATTCATAGACTTCTGTTTTGATGACTGGCTTGAATCGATTCATGGCTTGCTATTTGTCAATTTTTTTCCAAGTTTTGATGCTTGCTTGAGGCCATTTGAGTCATGGCTTGTTTACTTACTTCTCATGTATGTTTCCTTGGATTATTTATCATACCCACTCTTACTTTTGAATCAATATACGTCTCTGTTAAACACTTGCATGGTGACCGAGTAATTGTTTACTCTAAGTTAATATTTGTATAAAACAACTACTTTCTCATATCGTCATATATGGGATAGGTCTTTAAATGGTCTGGGGTTAATTATTGAAGTTTTTAATTGTGGTGTTCTTCTTTTGAAAATTATTTAAATCGCAAAAAATTTATCCTCACTTTTAATATCTAATTAATATTATATTTAATATTATTTACTGGATTAAGGGCGCCTCAGTATCGGTTCGCCTATCAAGTAGCACTTAAGTCTTTGTCCATTTGCCTTAAATGGACTAGACTTCTCACTCCATAACTCGACAGCTCCAAAGAGGAAAACCTTCATTACCTTAAAAGGTCCCGACCACCGGGACTGTAGTTTACCAGGAAAAAGCCTCAAGTGGGAATTGAAAAGTAAAACCATGTCGCCTGGATTTGAATGACCTCTGAAGGATGTTACGATCATGTAGCTTAGTTTTCTCTTTGTAAATTCAGGCATTTTCGTATGCATCCAAACGGAGTTCTTCAAGCTCATTTAGCTCCAATAACCTGTGTTTACTTGCAGCCTTATGATCTAGATTAAGCATTTTAATTACCCAAAAATATTTATATTCCAATTCCACAAGCAAATGGCAAGGCTTCCCATATACTAGCTTAAAAGGTGTGGTTCCAATGAGAGTTTTATATGTGGTTCGATAAGCTCATAAGGAACTATCTAATTTAATAGACTAATCCTTGTGGGAAGTATTGACCATATTTTGGAGAATATTTTTGATCTCCCGATTGGATACCTCAATTTGTCCGCTAGTTTGAGGGTGATAAGGTGTAGCAACCTTATGCCTCACACCATATTTTTTCAAGAGGGTTTCAAAAGCTTTCTCAATAAAATGAAACCCCCCATCACTTATTATACACTTGGGAACCCTAAAACTTAGAAAAATTATCTTTTTAAAAAGCTTAATAACAGTCTTGACATCCGAATAAGGTGAAGCAATAGCTTCTACCCATTTGAACCCATAGTCAACTGCTACTAGGATAAAATGATTTCCAAAGGAAGAGGAAAAGGGTCCCATGAAATCAACACCCTACACATCAAACAATTCAACCTCTAAAATGCTATTTAGTGGCATTTCATGCCTCTTACTGATATTACATGTTCTTTGTTATGAATCGCAAGTCAAGACATACTTACGTACATCCTTGAAAAGGTGTGGCTAGTAAAATCCAGCTTGCAATACCTTTGAGGCTGTTTTGGAGGTGCTCATGTGGCCTCCACAGGATAAAGAGTGACAATGGTCCAAAATGGCATGAACTTTATTTTCTGGAACACACCTCCTAATCAAACTATATGCATATTGTTTGAAGATGAAGGGTTCATCCTAATAATAGTGCCTGAATCTACAAAAAAAAAATTCTTCTATTGAAAACCAAGGTCAGGGGGTAAAATGCCACATGCAAGAAAATTGACAAAATCCGCATACCACGGAACCTGTTGGGTACTAAGACTCTATAGTTGTTCATCCAGTAAAGACTCATTACAATATCACCCATCTCTGCTTTTTTAGATGACAACATAGACAAATGGTCAGCTACAAGATTCTTAGTACCCTTTTTATCCTTAATCTCTAAGTCAAATTCTTGCAAAATTAGAATCCATCTAATTAGCCTATGCTTTGCTTTTTTTATATAAAAAAGATACTTGATGGCAGAGTGATCAGTATAGATAGTAACATGTGAACCTACCAAATATAATCTAAATTTATCAAAGCAAAGACAATAGCTAATAATTCCTTCTCGGTCATAGCATAGTTTACCTGAGCTTTATTAAGTGTTCGACTAGCATAGTGGATCACATGAAGCTTCTTGTCTTTCCGCCGCCCAAGCACAGCCTCCACTGTGTGATCACTAGCATCAGACATCAACTCAAATGGGAGTTCCCAGTCGGGGGGTTGTATAATAAGAACGGAGATCAGAGCCTGTTTAATCTTGCAAAAAGCTTGAAAACAAGATGAGTCAAAAACAAAAGGCACATCCTTACCTAAAAGGTTTGTAAGAGGCTTCGTGATCTTAGAGAAATCTTTAATGAACTGACGATAAAACTCGGCATGCCCAAGAAAACTCTGAATGTCCTTCACATTTGTAGGTAGGGGTAATTTTTCAATCACCTCCACCTTAGCCTTATCAACCTCTATGCCTCTCTCAGACACTAAGTGTCCAAGAACTATGCCTTCCCTGACCATGAAATGACATTTCTCCCAGTTTAAGACCAAATTGATCTCTTCACAACACTATAAGACTTGGCACAAGTTTGTGAAGCAATTATCAAAATCTAAACCATGCACTTAAAAATCATCCATGAAAACTTCTATCATATTTTCAATCAAATCAAAAAAGATGGCCTTTATACATCTTTGAAAAGTCACAGGTGCATTACAAAGGCCAAAAAGCATTCTCCTATACGCATATGTACCATAAGGGAAAGTGAAGGTAGTTTTCTCTTGATCAGATAGGTGGATGGGGATTTGATGAAAACCTGAGTATCCATCCAAATAACAGGAATAAGAGTTCTTTACAAGCCTCTTAAGCATCTGATCAATGAAAGGAAGAGGGAAATTATCTTTCTTTGTGGCGCTGTTTAATTTTCTATAATCAATGCACATGCGTCAACCAGAAAATATCCTAGTAGAAATTAGTTCCTATTTTTCATTTTTCACTACAGTTATTCCTCCCTTTTTAGGCACCACATCAACCGGACTTACCCATTTGCTACTAGCAATAGGGTATATCACCCACACATCAAGCAATTTTAAAATTTCTTTCTTAACCACTTCTTGTATTTTTGGGTTTAATCTCCTAAGTGGTTCTACACTGGGCCTACTCTTATCCTATAATCTAATCCTGTGCATGTAGAAGGAAGGGCTAATCCCCTTAATGTCATCCATGGTATAACCTAATACCTTCCTATACAACCTAAGTTGTTTCAAAAGCTTTTTAGTCTCACAAGGATTTAAATCAGCACTTAAAATCACAGGATATGTGGAGTTTGAACCAAGGAATTCATACCTCTATGAAGCCAATAACGACTTTAATTCCACCTGGGGGCTCACTATTTTATCACACATGACATCAGTATCATGTTTTAGTAGAGCATTTTCTTTAGAGCAATCAAATGTTCCTGTAGGCTCAATCAAGAAAACAGATTCAAGCAGGTTATAAGGAAGAGTTTCTTCCTTCACCACTTAGTCAACAAAATTCACACTACAACAAACATCATCATTTAAAGGTTTTTTAATGCATCTTTTAGACTAAAATCAACCTTTTGGTCTCCAATAGTCAGATACAACCTCCCATTTTTACATCTATTACCGCGCCCGTGGTTGCCAAAAATGGCCTGCCTAGGATTATGGGGATCATGGAATCTTCATCCATTTCTAAAACAACAAAGTTGGAAGGAATAAAAAACTTTCCTACTTTGATAAGAGCATCTTCTAAAATGCCTACAGGATATTTAACAGATCTATCAGCAAGTTGCAAAGACATCCTAGTAGGCTTCAATTCATCCAATCCTAATTTTTCAAAAACAGACAATGGCATTAAGTTAACACTAGCTCCTAAATCACATAATGCTTTATCTATTTCCATATCACCAATCATGCCAGGGATAGAAAAACTACTTGGATCCTGAAGCTTGGATGGTAGATTCCTTTGGATCAGTGCATTGTACTCCTCAATAAGTGCTACTGTACCACCTTCCTCTAGTTTTCTCTTGTTGGACAAAATGTCCTTCAGAAACTTTATGTAGGTGGGCATTTGTTGCAAAGCATCAGTGAATGGAATATTAATATATATTTTTTAAAAAACTTCAAGGAAATGGAATGGGAGGCTGGTATGGCTTAACCTCCTCATTCATTTCATATTATTTCTCTTCCTCAATCACCAGATGAGATTGAGACTCATCTGGTTTCTTGTCCACCTTAGCTTCTTTTTCTGTCATGCTAACTGGGCCATAATACTAAGTACCACTCCTAACAGTGATAGCAATGGTGTGATTAGATGGTCCCACCTCAGGTTTTCCAGAAAAAGTTCCTGGCATTCTCATTGAAGAGAAGGCTTGTTGGGAAATTTGGTTCTCCAGCATTTTGTTATGGGTGGAAAGTGATTCCACCTTGGAAGTTAATTTCTTGATGGCATCAAAGAACTCATCATTTTGTTTCAGTTGAGTAGCCATAAACATCTTCTTCAAGGACTCTAATTTCAATTTTTATGGAATATAAGGTCCTTGTGGTTGTCAGAAGTTACTCTGGTTGCTTTGATACAGAGGTGGTCTGTTTTGGAAACCAGGTGGTCCTTGTGGTTGTCTGAAATTATTTCCATAATTTCCACCATAGTTTCTAATAGCATCCACCTGGTGTCTGAAGACCATTGGTATGTGTTTTGGATAACTTCCTCAATGAGGTCGTAACCTTCCTCCATGTTCTTACTCATGAAGGCACCGCCAACTGCGGCATCTAAGGTAAGCCTTTGATTTGGGGTTAAACCATTATAAAAAATATGGACCGTTAACCACCTTTCTACCCCATGATGTGGACATTCTCGAAGCATTTCTTTATACCTCTCCTAGGCATCATATAAGGTCTTATCATCTTTCTGGGAGAAAGTGATGATTTGCTTCCGGAGTTGATCCGTTTTACTACATGGGTAGTACTTATTAAGGAAGGCATGTGAAGCTGCTCTCATGTTGTAATTGAACCTTCCGAGAGTGAATACAACCAAGCTCTAGCTTTATCCCTCAATGAAAAAGGAAAAAGCCTTAACTGGATTGCATCACTTGTCACACCATTGACCTTAAGTGTATCACAGTACTCAAGGAAGATTTAGAGGTACAGATTTCAATCCTCGGATAGCAACCCTCCAAATTGGTTTTGCTAAACCATCGAAAGCAATGATGGTTTCAGTTCAAAGTTATTCTCCTCAATGATGGGCCTTGTGATGCTAGGCCTCCTACCCATCACATTTGGTGCTACAAAATCACAGAGTGCTCTGTTGTCCTATTTAGCCATTTGAGTTTGGCTTGTCGAGCTCGAAGCTTGATGTTTACTCTGCTCTAATTGTCTCCTAAGGGCCCTGATCTTTTGCAGAGTCCTTTCAATCTCTAGATCAAAAATATGCTCAAAGCTTGCGCTTCTTCGTATAAAAATCCTACAAAACACAAATAGACAAAACACCAAAGTATAAATCTGTAAAAGAATTAAGAGCAAACAAAAAGAAAATTATGCAGAAAAGGTAAAATCTAGTCTAATCAAAACACCGCTTAGCCAATATAGGGGGAAACACAATCCCCGACAATGGCACCAAAAACTTGATAGCCAACCGCAAGCGCACAGGGTATCACAGTAATAAAAGGAATATCATTCCCATAGAGATTTTGCCCAATTACTGGTTTTAATAGTGATTCAATTATCTAGAGAAATTAATGTAATTTAATAAGAACTTAAAGTGTGTAAAAACTAAATTACTAACAAAAACTCAGAGTCTTATTAGAAAGAAGATTTAATCACTTTTAAAAGATCAATCGAAGGAAACTTCTTGGAAATTCAGGGGTTCATATGAGAGTACCAAATCCAAGTGCAATTCATCTCTTCAATTATTCCATTTCGTTTCTAAGGTGGGTTTCCCTAAATCAATTAGTAACTTTCTCTCGAAACCTTATTAATGTACCTAATCGCCAAAGAACAACGTTCAATTTGCTAATTAAGTCTGTTACACTCTATGAAAACCCAATTTGTTCATCAAATAGTTTCACTTACTCTCGTAACTCAAAACTATACGTTTATTTCATGCTTTTCAAATCACATGCATATCTTTTGATTACCCATATAATTTATTAATATCTACGCTTATTTCTAAGTCTTGTAGAAGCATTAAGAATCCATGAATTGAATAGAAAATAAAATTTAATAACTGAAGGATGAAGAACAATCCAAGTCTGATACATGGGCGTACTACCCCTTAATCCCAAGAATAAAGTTTCTTGTGTCATAGCAAGGATGATTACAAAGCCACAATACAATAAATCAAGCCCCAACATGGAAAGAAACTAAAAACAAAAACTAAAGATCAGAAAATAAAAGCAAAGCTCTCACTATGTCTCCCAAATCTTTTCCCTAAATCTACAGATCGATGTTCTTCAATGTTGTTTCTTGAGAATCCCTTCAATTATCTTAAGAAAAACCCTCTCTTTTTTTCCCCAAAAGTCTCTAATGTCTCTTGTTACAGTTTCCAATACGTTTTCCTCTTTTATTCTTTCAGAAATTGCTCCCTAAAACATGGAAAATATAGAACGTGCAAAACTCACTGGCAGTGGGAAAAACCCACGGCCAGTGAATCGTAACAGGGTCCCAGAAACTACAATTTTCTTCCTTAGGTAGTGTACTCCATGGCTAGTGAGAAAAACCCATGGCCAGTGGTTTTGGAGACAAAGAGAAACACAGCCAGTAGGAAAAACCTACTGGTAGTGGATTTTTTTTAGGCCAACAAACCACCTTCAAAAGAGAACCATGGCCAGTGGGAAGGCAGTAGGTTTTCCTTAGCTTCACTGAAATTCTCTTTTTCAAGTGTGTTAGGTCCCGAAATGTTCCCTTTAATGTATCCTTCCTTCATAGAGCACTCCAAAGGTCAATATGGCTTTATCTTTGCACTTTTGGTGGCTTGAACTCCTTTCCATTCCTCTAATGCTTCATCACATACTTATTGCTTCCATTGCTTCCTACTCCTAGTAGTTATTGCTTTGCAATATTCCCTTGGATTTACCTCAGTATCTCCAGGAAAATTACCTGATTGTCTCTCAGCTAATTGTTTTGATAGCTGCCCAACCTGATTTTCTAAATTTTGAATGGACGCTACTTGATTTTTAAAGCTGGCCTGAGTGGCCTGAATGAACTGAGATAGCACATTCTCAAGTTCAGACTTTTCCTTAGAAGGAAGAGGAGAAGGTTGTTGTGATCTATTTATGGTTTGATTTTGTGGCATGTTTTGATTCAAATGTGGACCTTTCTGCCATGAAAAATTAAGGTGATTCCTATAGTTAGGATTAAAGGAATTAAAGGGATAATTCCTTTGAAATTGTTGTTACCCCATGTAATTAACTTGCTCAGTAATCACATTTGGATCACACATTCCATTTTCATGGTCTCCACCATAAAAATCACAACTAATCATACAAACTTGACTAGGCTTTTGAAGTTCTGAAATCTGTATACTTAATTTCTCTAAAGCCTGAGTCATCAACTTACTCTGAACCAAATAAGCATCCTGTGCTTCTAATTCTAATATCCCTCTCTTAGGGATTTGGCTTTTCTCACTTACTAAACATTCATTAGAAGCCATAAGATCTATCAGCTCTATAGCTTCTTCTACAGTTTTTGTGGTCAATGAACCTCCAGCTGAGGCATCAATCAAGACCCTAGTTGCTGGTCTTACACTATTATAAAAGATGGTAACTTGCTACACATCAGTGATTTGATGATGAGGACATTTCCTTAAACTCTCTTTACACCTATCCCATGCTTCCATTAGAGATTCACCCTCTCTCTGTTGGAAACAAGTGATTTCTGTGCGTAACTTAGCATATTTGGAAGGAGGGAAATATTTAATCAGAAATTTTCTTTGTAAATCTTCCCAAGTGGAAATACTACCTCTTGGTTGGCTTTGCAACCAAGCCTTAGCCCTGTCCCTTAAAGAAAAAGGAAATAATCTCAGTCTAATTGCTTCTTCAGGGACTCCATTCATTTTCACAGTATCACAGATTTGGAGGAAGGTTACTAGATGCAAATTTGGATGCTCAACCTCACTTCCTCCAAATTGATCATTTCTAACCAACTGCAGCAAAGCTGGTTTAAGTTCAAAGTTATTGGCTGCAATTGGAGGCCTAAGGATGCTAGATTATGATCCTTCTTCAGTAGGCCTAGAGTAGTCACCTAGTGTAACTCTCCTCTGTTCCATTTCTTTCTGCTCTTTTTGCTTTTTCTCCTTTTTAAGCTTACGCTTTAACAAATCAATATCAGGATCAAAAGAAAGGCTCTCCTCTGTTCCTTGATTGCATACACCAAATGTTAGACACAAACAATATTAAAGCTACTGCTACAACTAAACAAAAAACAAACTACTACTATACTAAAACAAGAATTAAACTATTTACTAAATGCCAAAAACAAAATTAAACGGTTTAGTCTAGTACCGGTCCAAGGATTATTGATATTACTCAACAATCCTCGGCAACGGCGCCATTAACTTGATGCTAAATCCCTGAGTAATTAATTTGGTTGGAAAATCTTGAATTAATATTGCCTTATTGTATGACTCTCAGAGGATTTATTTCTTTTGGCAAGTGCACTAATCGTTAAATTTGTAATATATTTGATCGTTCCCATAGGGATTGTGGTAATTACCGCAATCTTAGACTGATACAAGTTGAACCAACGCAATGTAGATAGAATTCATTCTGTTTTTGTTGTTTTATATTTCTAATGTTTTTGTATTTTCAGAGACAGTACAAAAGATGAAATGTGAGTAATGGAAGATAGGTTAGGATTGCTTCAGTTCACAATTTCATCAAGAAACATGCATTTAAGGTTCAATCAAGCTTCAGACTCAAGAGGACAATCCACAGATGGTTAATCCCTAATTCTTTAGGTGAATAACACTAATTCCTAAGCATTAAACCCTAATCCCTTAGGTGCTCAATTAACAGAGAAATCTAATGCGAAATTGGGGGTTGAACCCTAACTATTCACCTAATTACTAGGCCTGAATTAGTTAGGAAGCTGGAAGTTACCTAAGCCTCAACCATGATTCCTCACTGGTGAGTTTCTTCATCAGATCTGGATTTGTCAATCCAGCAAAGTAGATCCACTCCTCAGCTTGTTCTCCTCTTGATTTAAAAGTTGACTTCCTAAATACACTTTCAAGAATTCATTACAAACCTTCGCAATCCCAACCCTAGGGGTTTAGAAACCTATGGAAATGGATTCTGTCGAAGGAATGTGGAGATACATGGATGAGAGAATTTAGAGAGAGAAAAGAATTAAAGAGATTGAAAATGGGCAAATGAATCGTGTTCTGTATTCTACTGTCTCCTCCGTGATCCTTTTTATAGAGTATGTGCAAGTATATATATAGGCAACTAACTAACTAGCTTAATTAATCACAAAGAAAGCTTAATTAATAATTAGCTAACTAAACTAAATACATAATTACAAATAAGTAAATAATTATAACTTGATACTTAAATTATTAATGAATAGCAGCAGTGCATCAGGCAATAGGAACAGAAATGGTGCGGAGCTTCTTTTGGAGGGAAAAATAACTTTTAAATAACCATCTTCACGCTTGAGCGTGAAGGACTCGCGCTTGAGCGCGCTCGTGTTATTCACTGTAGTATTGCTTTCACGCTTAAGCGTGATGGAGAAGCTTGGGCGTGGGTGATGTTTTGGAGTCACGCTTGAGCGTGAGCTTGCTCGCTTGAGCGAGGTCATGCTCTCCTATCTTTCTTTTCACGTACTTTGCATGGATCTCTCACTTGAGCTTGCAGCCTTCAAGCTTGAGCGTGAATTGCTCCTGCACATGCAAACAAATGAATTCCTAGCGTTTGTACGCTGGCTTTCCAGCGTTTGTACGCTGGGTTAGTGAATTTATAGATAAACATAATTTCTTAACTAATTACTATTTTTAATCATTTTCTTACCTAAATTAAACACTTTTGAAATAAATAAATAAAATAAGAATTATTAACAATTTATTAAATAAATAAACAAAACTAAACAATATTTAATGAATTGAGTTAAATAAAAGATGAAATAATTAATTCTTTTCAAGACTTATCACATCCCCAAACTTAAAACTTGTTTGTCCTCAAGCAAATACTCAAATTAATCAAATCAATTATACTTACTCAAGACAATCAATCATTTCCTTAACTTAATTCATACCATAATTATTGAATACCAACCATGCTTTCTTTTCGTAAATTCTGAAAATATAATAGCTCACACATCCTTTGAGAGACAAGCTGGTGATACTACTTTCCTCACTGGATTGGTGTTTCACTCTTCTCTCAGTGTATAAGGTTCAATTTCATGCACTTATCACCTACATAATTGTCAGATCAACATAGGCTTGCAATAGTTCTAAACATCATGACATATGCTAGCACAATTGGATCAGTAAGGGCTTTTTTTAAGCTTGTAATGGGGTTAGGCTACAGGCTCTATTTTTGTTTTTCTAGTCAATGTTGGGTTAAGAGATGTGCCCACTGATGTCTTGCCTCAATCTTAACTTAAATGCCTCTACTAACCAGCTCTTTTGCTTTTCATTATATATTCTTCAGATGAAGGATAACTCAACTACTTGTGGTGCTTTGCACCTTCTTCTTTTTCAGTCCTTGGGCCTCTTCCTTTTCTTTCTTTCCT
Organism: Clitoria ternatea; assembly: GCA_037962975.1. Taxonomy (NCBI): domain Eukaryota; kingdom Viridiplantae; phylum Streptophyta; class Magnoliopsida; order Fabales; family Fabaceae; genus Clitoria; species Clitoria ternatea. The sequence goes on from CM075671.1 coordinate 171,608,179, forward strand.
TTAAAAAATTTTTCAATTCAATTTTTTTTTCTCAATACCATTTTTCTTTCTTGTGGTACTTTGCACCTTCTTTCTTTGCTAATTTTTCACTTTTCTTTTACTTTTGTTGTTCTTCCTTTTTTTTTCTTCTCTCTTTTTTTTTCAAAACCCCCATCTATAATTAAGGTCAGAGTGTGTCCTTTGCTTGTTGTTAGGCACACTCTTCATCCCCAAACTTAGAACTTGCTAGTCCCTAGCAATAAGATAAGACTTAGCAATTCATCAGTGGTACATCCAGGGATAATTTTCTTGGTTTTTCTCAGATAAATAGGCTTGTGAAGTTAGGTACATAAGTAGAATGAAAGGGTCTCAGGCTCAAAATATAATTATTGGGTCAAAGGATAATTAATAATATTAGGATCTCTAAATTTGGCCCTGGCTAAATTAATACAGAAGGCCTTCATCATTTCCAATTGGAAAACAAATAATCATTTAGCAAGGACTGAAGCAAATTCTGTCTCACTAAACAAGAATGCAGGCACACTCAGAAAAGAATTAATAAAGGCTCAAAAGCTAATAATAACTTGTAATCAGCCAATCATGTCCCCAAACTTAATGCAAGATTATAACTCAGATTGCTAACTAGCATGCTGAATAATCAAATAATTGATAATGAAAAATAGTTATGGACAAGGATCATGAATTAAGCAATGCAAATCAATTAATTTATCCAATTAAAGCCTGAGAATCAGCAAACTTTAAATTATTAGGTGGATTCTAAATTAAACATAATTAACATAATTTATCAATCAATGAGACAAAAGGATAGAATACTTCCCTTTTTACCTGAATGGCAATGAATGGTGAAGGATGGTGTGCATGAATTTAACAATACAATTCAGAAAAGAAATAACAACAAACAACTTAACATAGAAATAAACTTCATTACACCGAAAAAGAAAATACATTATTCCAGAGAATATTTAAACAAAGTCAGTACAACTTGAAAGTAGCAACATAAGACAAAACAAAGTAAAAGATCAGTCATACTCTTCTTCATTTTCTTCACTCATAGACTCATCATCATCTTGCTCAGGATAGGGTGGAAATTTAGCTGCTAAGGGTGTGTCATCAGGGGGAATAGTGAATCCAATGGAAGCCAACCATAAATCTCTATCAGGTGGAACTCCCATTTCTTCAGTGTAATCCACATTCAATTTGGTGGCAATCTTTCTCAGCATGAGATCATGGTTCAGGACCATATCAGAAGTTCCTAGCTGCATCTTCTTCATGACCTGCAGTTCCTGCATTATCATGGAAATATCAGAAGAAGGACCTGCTCCTGTTAGAGGTGGTGGTGCAAAAGATGTTGGTTGAGGTTGCCTTGGACGCTTGGACTCGTGAGGCATAAAATTGTCAATGTGGTTTATCACCCATTTCTTGTCCATAATCCTTTTAGGCTTTACCTTTGTCAGTTCAGTATAATTCACCATAACTTGATTCTTTTGGGCCAACAGAGTGATAACAGAGCAATATGGCAGTTGGAGGTTCTTTTCAAGGTTTTTCATCATCTCCTCCTGTATTAACTCACCCAGATTAACATAGAGGCCTCTTAGTAGACAGTAAATCAATACCAACCTCTTAATGGTAATCTCAGTAGTATGCAACACAGGTTGCAAGGATGATAAGACATAATGGCACCATAAAAGGGGAAGATGATTTAAACAATTTTTCCTGACACTTTTTGGTGCACCATTAGCCCTTGTCAAATATGCAGCTCCTTGTTCACAACACTCCTCTAATATTTCTTCCCTTAGATTTTCATTTTCAGCCCTATGAAAAATATCCATTTTCCATGTGTAGTGACATCCTTCTTCCTCCAGTATAGGTACTTTTAACAGTTTGTTCAAATTATTACTGAAACACCCTAATTTAATAAATAAATAAATACCAAAACAGGGAAAATTTTTCCCAAAAATCGAGACCAAGCAGCCGGCCACAATAGAGGAAGGAGAGGAAGGCAAAGGAAATTAAAACCGTTCACTGCGCAGCCCAGCGGAAGACGAAACACGCTCAAGCGAAGCCCACAAACAACGTCCACTCACTCAAGCGAGATCTAGTTCCGCTTGAGCGAGACAGCCCAACTCGCTCGGGCGGAGCACACAACGCTTAAGCGAAACTAACCAAAAAGCCTTCCAGCAACACACACTCGCTGGAGCGAATACCTCATTCACTGAGGCGAGTGACACACTCGGTGATTCTCATCACTCGGAATCCAGAGTTCCATTCACTCGGGATTGACCCATCTAATCATGCTTAGTCATTTATATTCTATCCTCAAGGGTCACATATACACTCCACTCAGAATATTCATTCTAAATCCGAGTCTCCACTCACACAGGGTTCCACTCGGTAATTTCACTCCAAATCCGAGTCATCTTAATCAGTCTTTCACTCGGTAAGTGATATCTTATTCAATCGGAGAAACCAATAGGTTAAGTCCCACTCGGGCTTGTTTGGATCCTAACCACTCGGGATATAGAATCTCTTTCACTTGGATTATACCTGTATCATACACTTAGAATATATCCCAATCTCAACCATTACAACAGCTCTTCCCTCGGAAGAGGATCACTCAGATTTCCACTCAGAAAAAGAAAGCCAAACATCATAGCCTCACTCGGAATCATTAATCTTAACACTATTTCATCCATCAACACTCCTCAAATAATTCAGCAACACATTCCAGTCGGTAAAAAGCATCAAATCAACATAAAACACTTATACATACATATATATATATATATATATATTTATATATTCACATAAATGTAAACTTGTCCACAAATCCAATCAGGATTGCTCAACCTCCTCAACACTCGGAGAAATTCACCAAATCAATACTTAGTCACTCAAAATACATATTATATTATTCATTCGGAACAGGTACCTACATTCACTCGGTATGTATATAATACCATTCACTCGAAATATATATAACACTTTTCACTCAGAATCCACTAAAGCCACCCTCACTCAGAAAAAGGCTCATACATATGAGTCTCACTCGGACATGGAGTCATATACATAAGACTCACTCAGAAAAGTATCTAAGCCTCTTATATTCCACTCAAAACGGGTTCTCACCATAATATTCTACTCGAAATTCATAGACTTGGCATCATTCTATCCATCAATACTTCACCAAGTAATTTAACAAGGCTTCTCAATCAAAACCGTGTAAATTACCCATATCACCACACCTATGTATATATGACATACACTCAGATACTTATTGTCTTTATATTTTTCATTCACCAACACTTATTATCCGATACAAGTACATGATAACAATTTAAATCACATATATATAATTATATTCATGCACTCGGATTTCTATACATATGTATTCATATTCATTATACAACATTGTTATGAGCCGGCCAAGGCTTTAATACATCAAAATACACTCGGTACACTACACTATGTACACAGCCTCATCATAAATACCCCACACTCGGGTTTAAGGCCATCACATCATTCCAGTCCGACCTGCACATACTGAAAAATGGTGTAGGAGGTGAGCTTTACATATTAAATGACAGTTACTGACTCGGGTTATTCTCAATCCTCAAACATATGAAACACATTTCAATTCAACAATAACACACATTGCCATTCAATATGGACATTCACACAACATCTCCCGATCGGTATTAATCAATTCACACATGGCTATACATATTTCATATACTCTCAACATATACCACAGCCATGCTCTCGTATTGCACTCGGCATCAGTGTTAATACACATGCATTCATCCAATCGGCGAAGCAGATGCATACGATTTATTCATCAGGAGTCCAACTCCAATGCACTCGGCATTTGCCTTGAGTCCAACCCAAGGACTTCCATTAAGCATCCAATGCTCATGCTCTCAGCATGGCCTCGAGTCTAACTCTGAGGTCTTCCATTATATTAGGATTAATCTCTGAATCCTCAACATACACACGTATTCATCTGATTGCCCACTCGAAATTAAGCGTCCAACGCTAATACATTTCATTATAAATTACAAACAACTCTTATCTGCTGACTCACAGCATAAGCCACTCGGCATTCTCAATAGCATGTATATAAATACATCTCTCAGACGGGAATCATCATAACATTTCATAATTAATAACTATCATAAATATCCGGGTGTTGCATGCATCAATAATCAATCACCACACACAAATCAACATATTTCAAGCAAGACATAGCAACATTTAAGCAAAACCACCCGAAATCCGTCCATAAACCATACATTTAAGATGCAAGTCAGTCCCCCTACCTGGAATGAAGATTCCAGCAGCCATTTGGCCACTCATTCACACAGAACGACTCGGCCCCAGCCACAGCAACACTCTGCTCGGCTTTCAACCCAAGGAAGAGCCAAACGCAGCCTCCTCTGAAGCAGCTCTCCCACCAAGTCAGTGGAGAAGCCTCCAATCATAACTCAACGCTGTTCCACACTCGAACAGCAGCCACCAAAGCATATCCCAAAGTTGTTCCTCACTCGAACAGCACCGTCCTCACCACCATGGAGGACCACCATGCTTTCCATCACCCAACTGTGTCTTCTTCCTCACGAGCAACACAGCCCACATAGAGGACCATCTTTCCACAGCACCCAGGCACCCATCAACGTTAAAGCTGAACAAAGGAGGATCTCTGCCTCCAACACACAATACCACACTGTTTCTCTCTCAGCCACGCTACAGCAGGCTCCCCAAACCAAGCCTCAACTGCCAACGAATAGAAGAAGGAGAACCAGGGAAGAAGAAGCAAAAGCTTCAGAGAGTTCTAGAGAGAAGGAGGAGCATTTCCTCTCCCCAACAGAGCATACAACCAAGAGGAAAATGAGAGAGTGAGAGGGAAACGTATACTGAAGCCTTATCATCACACAGCCAGCGGCACTCTCCCATTCCATCAACAACTACCTCCTTATTTAATACAAATCCCATCCTCATTAATGCAATCCCATCAGCCATCACATCACCACTAAAGCTACTCCATCAGCGTGCCAAAGAGAGAGAGGAGAGAGAGACCGAACCTCTCTAAGCACCACCAAGGGCACATGAGTCATTCTTGCATCATTATTATTATTATAATTATTCAATCAATTTGCCTAATTGGCAATTGATCTAAATCAACCTCTAACTTAATCAATACATAACCTTAATCCTGAAAATTTACCACACTCAGTAATTAATAAAAAATTGGGATGTTACAATTCTCCCCTACTTCAAAGAATTTCGTCCTCGAAATTCAAGCATATACATTCCTCAATAAACAGCTCGGCATATCACTGTCACTCCACTCTAAGCAGCTATACATCTATGCTTTCCAAGAATTTACCGACTGGTTCACAATTTCCAATCGGCTTCTCAAGTGGTTTACCGACCACTCCAACCCTTCAAAGGATTCAATACATTTGGGATTCAATCTCCCATGTACAAGTCACCTTATTCAATTTTGCTAATTCACCATAACCAAGGCACTTCTAGTTCTTTGGCCACTCGGCCCTACATTCACAACACCGATCAGTGTACTTCCATCATCAGATTCCCCAACTCAAAGGAGTCACTCGGCTCAATTAAGTGCCTACACAGAGCATAAGCTCAAAATCGTCTCATATGAGACACATTCTGGGTATTAACCAACCAGTTGGGAAGAATCTAGTCAGTAAACAACATTACCGATTCCCTATAATACTCACTACCGACCGATTCATCTCGGATTAAACCCTCGGTTATTCAATATCCGACCACAAAATTCTCTCTTTAAACCATGATATATCTTAATAATACCGAGTCAAACACTCAATAGAGCTCCAGTGTGCTCCAATTAGCACAGTTTGCCTGGATTTACCACGTACAGACACCACACTCGGCTCTAGAACCTCAAATTTCTAACCATTCCTTTGGCTAATTCCATACCTATACCCAGAGAGTATCACTCGGACCTCTCATTCAAAAGGGTCATTCGGGGTTGAAAGCAATTCTCACCCAGAAATATCTCTATTCACAAAATTTCCACTCGGAATTCAAGCCTATATCAGATCCAAGTTTGAGTTCAAACTTAACAACTCTAAACATCGACCCGAACACAATTATGAATAAGTTTTCCTCTCGGCTATTTACTCCCCTCGGGAGTCAATTACTCGGAAACTTTCCTATTTCAGGCTCTATTTCCTCATCCAGAGATACCTTTCTCTTCCAAGAAAAGATTACTCGGTGGAATATCATACGGGTGTTAGGAATTTCACCCATAATACCATTCCATACGGAACCGTCCCACACGGTACTAATCCACTTGGAAGCATCACACTCCGAGGCACACACTCCAAAAGCCACATGACTCGGAAATATTCACGCGGATTTTACCTAACACCAAAAGTGTAATTCAGGCACAGATCCTAAACTTAGTAATGATTCCCAAAACGATATTTCACTCGGAACATCATAATTTCACTCAGTAATTCTTTCTCCCAGAAAGATTTCACTCGAAATTATCTCCAATTTCACTCAGTCGGAATATACTAATCTTTCCCGAGCAAATTTTCACCTTACTGATCACTTATCTATTCCAATAACCAATCATTTTAATAGCCACTTTATATCCAATAACCTCTGATTCTCTCGGAGGTAAACACATCAAGGTTAAACAAACCTTCTATCCACATTTCAAAACTCAGCCACTTATTATTCACTCAATACAACTCTTATTTTCACTCAGAACAGCCCGATAGACTCACCAGTACCATAAGTAGCTACAGCCTCACCTGTCCGACTGATGAATTACCGCATCCGACTTATAGGATGACGTCTCATTCCTATAGGGTTACAACAATTACATAGTCACTGCAATGTGTACGCTGCCACAATACTTATGGGATGAAGAGTCGTCTCGGCACAACACACCTTACATTCCTTTTACTCAAATCGACTGCACTCACTCGGATAAGACTACCCACATGAGAATCAATGACAATTCATAAACGTACATATATATAAACACACATCAACATTATCATTATGCACTATATAGGGTACATCACACACAATAATCATAAACTATAGCTTACCATTACTGTAAGACAGTATAATGGCAATAGGTTTTCGACCCCCACAAATTCACATGGGTCATAATTCAACCATCTAATCACTCGGCTTTCACACCTCAGAAACCGAGACTCTATCTCAATTTAACATATACCTGATTTCATATTTATTCATTCATCACCTATTCAGATGTCCAACCTAGAAATCTGCAACCAATCAATTACATCATATACCATATAGGATTCACGTGCCAAGGGTATAAAACATCCTTTAAAAATGGCACAACCAATCACAGAATTTAAATTCAACCCACTAGGGGATTCCTTCAATATTATTCACTCAGCTAACTCAACATATGAGTTCCATCTCATTCAATCAGTATGCCTTAACTGCGAGCCACTAGTATGGCCTACCCAAGGGACCAAATCGATCAATACAGTTTCAATGCATATGAGTCTCAATCTTCATCATTCTATTCTCTCACAGCCGACTTAGGCTTAGGAACACTCCAAGTATCTCATGAACAATCGGGTCAGGGTAGCAATAACTCTTCTACCCCCAAATCAATCGTCACAACAGTAGTACCTTTCACTACTGTCCCCAGCACACACATAGGCATATAGCCATACAAACCATGCATAAGCATGCATCAAATCCAATAAAATTCTACAAGCAATAATGTCAATCGGTCATATTGAACAAAATCGCCCACACACAGTAGGCAAACCTTGGCCATGGACCTTTTGGTCTGCTCTGATACCAAAATAAAACACCCTAATTTAATAAATAAATAAATACCAAAACAGGGAAAATTTTTCCCAAAAACCGAGACCAAGCAGCCGGGCACAATAGAGGAAGGAGAGGAAGGCAAAGGAAATTAAAACCGTTCACTGTGCAGCCCATCGGAAGACGAAACACGCTCAAGCGAAGCCCACAAACAACGTTCACTCGCTCAAGCGAGATCTAATTCCGCTTGAGCGAGGCAGCCCAACTCGCTCGGGCGGAGCACACAACGCTTAAGCGAAACCAACCAAAAATCCTTCCAGCAACACACACTCGCTGGAGCGAATACCTCATTCGCTGAGGCGAGTGACACACTCGGTAATTCTCATCACTCGGAATCTAGAGTTCCATTCACTCGGGATTGACCCATCTAATCATGCTTAGTCATTTATATTCTATCCTCAAGGGTCACATATACACTCCACTCAGAATATTCATTCTAAATCCGAGTCTCCACTCACACAGGGTTCCACTCGGTAATTTCACTCCAAATCTGAGTCATCTTAATCAGTCTTTCACTCGGCAAGTGATATCTTATTCAATCAGAGAAACCAATAGGTTAAGTCCCACTCAGGCTTGTTCGGATCCTAACCACTCGGGATATAGAATCTCTTTCACTCGGATTATACCTGTATCATACACTTAGAATATATCCCAATCTCAACCATTACAACAGCTCTTCCCTCGAAAGAGGATCACTCGGATTTCCACTCAGAAAAGGAAAGCCAAACATCATAGCCTCACTCGGAATCATTAATCTTAACACTATTTCATCCATCAACACTCCTCAAATAATTCAGTAACACATTCCAGTCGGTAAAAAGCATCAAATCAACATAAAACACTTATATATATATATATATTCACATAAATGTAAACTTGTCCACAAATCCAATCAGGATGCTCAACCTCCTCAACACTCGGAGAAATTCACCAAATCAATACTTAGTCACTCGAAATACATATTATATTATTCATTCGGAACAGGTACCCACATTCACTCAGTATGTATATAATACCATTCACTCGAAATATATATAACACTTTTCACTCAGAATCCACTAAAGCCACCCTCACTCAGAAAAAGGCTTATACATATGAGTCTCACTCGGACATGGAGTCATATACATAAGACTCACTCAGAAAAGTATCTAAGCCTCTTATCTTCCACTCAGAACGGGTTCTCACCACAATATTCTACTCGAAATTCATAGACTTGGCATCATTCTATCCATCAATACTTCACCAAGTAATTTAACAACGCTTCTCAATAAAAACCGTGTAAATTACCCATATCACCACACCTATGTATATATGATATACACTCGGATACTTATTGTCTTTATATTTTTCATTCACCAACACTTATTATCCGATACAAGTACATGATAACAATGTAAATCATATATATATAAATATATTCATGCACTCGGATTTCTATACATATGTATTCATATTCATTATACAACATTGTTATGAGCCAGCCAAGGCTTTAATACATCAAAATACACTCGGTACACTACACTATGTACACAGCCTCATCATAAATACCCCACACTCGGGTTTAAGGCCATCACATCATTCCAGTCCAACCTGCACATACTGAAAAATGGTGTAGGAGGTGAGCTTTACATATTAAATGACAGTTACTGACTCGGGTTATTCTCAATCCTCAAACATATAAAACACATTTCAATTCAACAATAACACACATTGCCATTCAATATGGACATTCACACAACATCTCCCGATCGGTATTAATCAATTCACACATGGCTATACACATTTCATATACTCTCAACATATACCACAGCCATGCTCTCGTATTGCACTCGGCATCAGTGTTAATACACATGCATTCATCCAATCGGCGAATCAGATGCATACGATTTATTCATCAGGAGTCCAACTCCAATGCACTTAGTATTTGCCTTGAGTCCAACCCAAGGACTTCTATTAAGCATCCAATGCTCATGCTCTCAGCATGGCCTCGAGTCCAACTCTGAGGTCTTCCATTATATTAGGATTAATCTCTGAATCCTCAACATACACACGTATTCATCTGATTGCCCACTCGGAATTAAGCGTCCAACGCTGATATATTTCATTATAAATTACAAACAACTCTTATCTACTGACTCACAGCATAAGCCACTCGGCATTCTCAATAGCATGTATATAAATACATCTCTCAGACGGGAATCATCATAACATTTCACAATTAATAACTATCACAAATATCCGGGTGTTGCATGCATCAATAATCAATCACCACACACAAATCAACATATTTCAAGCAAGACACAGCAACATTTAAGCAAAACCACCCGAAACCCGTCCATAAACCATACATTTAAGATGCAAGTCAGTCCCCCTACCTGGAATGAAGATTCCAGCAGCCATTTGGCCACTCATTCACACAGAACGACTCGGCCCCAGCCACAGCAACACTCTGCTCGGCTTTCAACCCAAGGAAGAGCCAAACGCAGCCTCCTCCGAAGCAGCTCTCCCACCAAGTCAGTGGAGAAGCCTCCAATCATAACTCAACGCTGTTCCACACTCGAACAGCAGCCACCAAAGCATATCCCAAAGTTGTTCCTCACTCGAACAGCACCGTCCTCACCACCATGGAGGACCACCATGCTTTCCATCACCCAACTGTGTCTTCTTCCTCACGAGCAACACAGCCCATATAGAGGACCATCTTTCCACAGCACCGAGGCACCCATCAACGTTAAAGCTGAACAAAAGAGGATCTCTGCCTCCAACACACAATACCACGTTGTTCCTCTCTCAGCCATGCTACAGCAGGCTCCCCAAACCAAGCCTCAACTGCCAACGAATGGAAGAAGGAGAACCAGGGAAGAAGAAGCAAAAGCTTCAGAGAGTTCTAGAGAGAAGGAGGAGCATTTCCTCTCCCCAACAGAGCATGCAACCAAGAGGAAAATGAGAGAGTGAGAGGGAAACGTATGCTGAAGCCTTATCATCACACAGCCAGCGGCACTCTCCCATTCCATCAACAACTACCTCCTCATTTAATACAAATCCCATCCTCATTAATACAATCCCATCAGCCATCACATCACCACTAAAGCTACTCCATCAGCGTGCCAAAGAGAGAGAGGAGAGAGAGACCGAACCTCTCTAAGCACCACCAAGGGCACATGAGTCATTCTTGCATCATTATTATTATTATAATTATTCAATCAATTTGCCTAATTGGCAATTGATCTAAATCAACCTCTAACTTAATCAATCCATAACCTTAATCCTGAAAATTTACCACACTCAGTAATTAATAAAAAATCGGGATGTTACAATTACCAGTTAGAGGAATGGTGACTCCTCTCAGGAAGGAAGAAAAAGGAAACTTATCCTCCATAGAATAAGTTCTCAGATTGGCATAAAATTCTCTAGTGAGTTCCTGGTAACCATTGCCTAAGTTCTCATTAAAGAACTACCATCCCCTTCCAATCATAGCTGCTTGCACATTAAAATCAACAAAACTTTTCTCCATAAAGAAGCAGAGCTCTATCCCTTATTACTCCTCTGGTTTTAAACTTTTGCTCATAATCTTGGGCGGCTTTAAGATCTCTAAACCTATGCCCATCAAAACTCTCAACTGTCTGAGATTTATTTCTCTCACTAAGACTTTTACTTGTTTTGGGTGGTGGGGAATCAGAAATACTGACAGTAACCACCCCTTTTCCTTTATCTTTTGGGGTTTTCTTCACATTTTCCACTTCAACAACTTCTTCAGGTTTTTTCAAAAATCTTTGTGATCTTCTTATCATTGTGAGTGTTAAAGATGGTGGTTAAAAAGCCTAAATGGAACAAGTACAAAAACCAAACAATCACAACAAACCGAAAAATGTAAGATGAATAGATAGAAAGAATGGAAGAAATTTGAACTTGAAACAGTGAAATATTAACTGTGTAACTAAGAATTAAAAGTAAGAAGTGTAAAGATGGTACCTTTCTAAGGAATCAGAAGTTATGCCTTTTCCTCTTCAAACCCAAAGTTTCCAGCGTAGAAAGTTAGGGTTTGTATACTGAGGGGGTTTTATAACATTGAACCCACTACCTGAGGTAAGCGTAGCTATGCTGCAACCTTGGTGTACCAACGCCCAAATTAAATCATGACAAGTAGCATCAGGTATAAAATTCGCTCAAGGGTTCTAAACCACGCTCAAGTGCCAAATAAACAGTATCAGAGGTCTTCAATATTGGCACTCATGCTCAAGCTCACAGTAGCACGCTTAAGCGAGAACTTGGAACAGTACAACCTCAGCCCGATCACGCTCAAGCGTGAGCTTGGGGCGCTTAAGCGCGGATTTTTTTTTAGGTACCAGTGATCACGCTCAGAGCGTGTTGAATCACGCTCAGGCGTGAAATACAAATAGAAGTCATGCATCACGATCACGCTCAGAGCGTGCAGACTAACGCTTAAGCGTGAGATGCAACAGGAAATAATTCGCTCAAGCGATGGCAAGGCACGCTCAAGTGCAAGGAGGAAATCATCAATCACGCTCAAGCGTGTTGAATGTTCACTCAAGCGTGAGAATCAGTGGCTCGCAGATGAGCTCACGCTCAGGCGAAGATAATGTGCGCTCAAGCATGAGTTGCAACAGGGGGTACATAGTACGATCACGGTCAAGCTTAATAAGCTTTCGCTTAAGCGTGTAGGAACAACAGGAGCTTCTCACTTAAGCTCACATAGTTTCGCTTGAGCGAATGGAAGGATCCACACCTGGAACAATTCTCGCTTAAGCATGAATAAATCACGCTCAAGCGACTGGATCAGCATAACAGGTCTCGCTCAGGCGCAAATAGATTTCATCCAAGCGACTAGACAAACAGGAGGTCACGCTTAAGCGTAAATAGATTCGCTCAAGCGAACCAGGGTTCCTGATTCTAATTCTAACTAATGAAATTGCAAGTATGTACACTGGAAATTGAGCGTATGAACACTCAGACCTTATTCAAAAATTTACTAAATTATTCATACTTTATTCACAAACATTTTAGCTTTCTTTGATTATTTCCAACACAGAAACACCAAATGCAACAATCAAAATGTAGGGTTGCCTCTCTAAAGCGCTTCTTTAAGGTCACTAGCTTGACCTTCTGACATCTAAGATGATGCCTGCTACAACATGGAAGTTTTCTGCCTATCAAACTCTCCTCCAAAGTAGAGTTTGAGTCTCTGGCCATTCACTTTAAATGTTCTATCAATGGCCGGTTCTTTTAACTCAATTGCACCATGAGGGAAGACCTCATTCACAGTAAAAGGTCCAGACCACCACTTAGATCTTAGTTTTCCTGGAAAGAGTCTTAATGTAGAATTAAACAACAAGACCTTATCATCTTTTTGAAACTCTTTTCTATTTATCCACTTATCATGCCACCTCTTAGTTTTCTCTTTATAAATTAAGGCACTCTGATAAGCATTGAGCCTAAACTCCTCAAGTTCATGGAGTTTTAGGACTCTCTCCTCTTGAGATTGGTCAAAATCCATATTTAACAGCTTTATGGCCCACCATGCCTTATGTTCTAACTCCACAGGAAGATGGCAAGTCTTACCATATACTAACTGATAAGGAGACATGCCAATTGGAGTTTTAAATGCTATCCTATAGGCCCACAATGCATCATTTAATCTTACAGACCAATCCTTCCTAGACTTCCCTACCACTTTCTCTAATATTCTTTTAATTTCTCTATTAGACAGCTCAACTTGTCCACAAGTTTATGGATGGTATGGAGTAGATACCTTATGTAGTACCTTATAGTGTCTCAGGGCTTTTTCCATGATTTTATTACAGAAATATGACCCTCTATCACTAATAAGGACTCTAGGGACTCCAAATCTAGAGAAAATGTTCTTCTTTATAAACTTAAGCACCACATGTGCATCATTGGTTCTGGTAGGGATTGCCTCCACCCACTTGGAGACATAATCCACAGCAACAAGGATATATTCATTGGAGAATGACTCTGGGAATGGTCCCATGAAGTCAATGCCCCATACATCAAATAACTCCACAACTAAAATATTTGTCAAAGGCATGCCAACTTTAGCAAAGAGGCCTCCACTTTTTTGACACTTATCACACCTTTGAACATATACTTTAGCATCCTGAAAAATTGTTGGCCAATAAAAGCCACATTGTAAGACTTTTGCTGCTGTTCTGGAGGCACCATGGTGTCCTCCATAATAGGAGTCATGGCAGTGCCATAAAAGTCTTTCCTGCTCAGATTCAGGCACACATCTCTTGATAATTCCATCTACTCCTATCTTATAAAGAAATGGATCATCCCAAAGAAAAGTTTTACTATCATGAAAGAATTTTTTTTATTTAGGTTGTCCACCCTTCAGGTACCACAGAGGCACTTTTAAAGTTGGCCATATCAACATACCATGGCCCTGTGATAATTGCCATCAGTTTTTCATCTGAGAATTCCTCTTTAATCAAAATGGAATCAGATTCACCCTCCAGATGAGAGAGTTGATCAGCCACTGAATTCTCTACTCCCTTTTTATCTCTTATTTCTAAATCAAACTCTTGGAGTAAAAGAACCCATCTGATCAATCTTGGCTTTGATTCTTTTTTAGCTAGCAAGTACTTGATTGCTGAATGATCTGTATACATAATGACCTTAGCACCAATCAAGTAAGCTCTAAATTTATCAAATGCATACACCACAGCAAGCATTTCCTTTTTAGTGGTGGTGTAATTTATTTGATTCTCATTTAATACTTTGCTAGCATAATAGATCACATATGTTAATTTTTCTTTCTTTTGTCCTAGCACAGCTCCTACAACAAAATCACTTGCATCACACATTAGTTCAAATAGTAAAGACCAATCAGGTGCTACAAGGATAGGAGCTGAAACTAACCTTCGTTTCAAATTTTCTAAAGCATTGACACAGTTGTCATCAAAAATAAAAGCATGATCTTTCACAAGTAAATCAATCAAAGGCTTAGCTATTTTTGAAAAATCCTTAATAAACCTCCTATAAAAGCCAGCACATCCTAAGAAACTCCTTACTCCTTTCACATTGATTGGAGGAGGAAGTTTTTCAATGATATCAATCTTGGCTCTAGCTACCTGAATGCCCTCAGCAGAGATTTTGTGGCCAAGGACTATCCCTCGTTTAACCATAAAGTGACATTTTTCCCAGTTAAGGACAAGATTAGTCTCCTGACATCTCACCAGCACCTTAGATAGGTTGCTGAGACATATATCAAAGCTATTTCCAAATACAGAGAAGTCATCCATAAACACCTCAATGAAATTCTCTACCATATCCCCAAAAATTGCCAGCATACACCTTTGAAAGGTAGTTGGTGCATTGCACAAACCAAAAAGCATGCACCTATATGCAAAGATTGCATAGAGATAGGTGAAAGCTGTCTTTTCTTGATCTTTTGGATCAACCACAATTTGGTTGTAACCAGAATAGCCATCAAGGAAGCAGTATTACTCATGACCTGATAGTCTCTCAAGCATTTGGTCTACAAATGGTAAAGAAAAGTGGTCTTTTCTAGTGAAGTCATTAAGCCATCTATAATCTATGCATATCCTCCAACCTGTAGTTGGTCTAGTGGCAATGACTTCACCTTTTTCATTCTTAACAGTAGTCATCCCTCCTTTCTTAGGCACTACTTGGACTGGACTAATCCAAGCGCTGTATGAGATAGGATAGATAATTCTTGCATCAAGAAGTTTAACCACCTCTTTCCTTACAACTTCTTTCATTATGGGGTTTAATCTTCTTTGTGGCTGAACAACAGGGGAATAGTTATCCTCTATCAAAATTTTATGCATACAGAATGATGGACTAATTCCTTTTAAACTAGAAATGTTCCAACCAATAGCCGATTCATGTTTCCTTAAAACCCCTATCAATTCTTCTACATCCTTATCTTTTAAATCAGCATTAATGATTACAGGATGTGATTCATAATCTCCTAAGAAAACATATTTCAAATGAGAAGGCAAAGGTTTTAAATAAAATTTTTCTTCAAACACTTCCTTACCTTTCTCAAGTTCAGTATTATTCAAATTTTCTTTATTTTCATTTTTAAAATCACCTACTTCACATGCTTCAAGTAGGTTCAGCAATGCAGAATGTGAATCATTTAACTCCTTAATCTCAGAGTTAAAATCATCCTCCAAAAAGGCTTGTAAAACCTCTTCTTCAGTTTTTAACAGCATAGGAGTCTTATAACTTTTAATTTCTTCAATCATAAAACAATCTATCTTCTCAGCTGGATGTTTCATAGCATTAAAGACATTAAAAGTTACTTGCTCCTCTTGAACTCTCAACATGAGTTCTCCCTTCTCTACATCAATTAAAGCTCTACCTGTAGCTAAGAAGGGTCTTCCTAAAATCAAAGGAATTTCTCTATCAGTTTCCATATCTAAAACTATAAAATCTGCTGGAAAGATGAACTTATCTACCTTAACTAATAGATCTTCCAGCATCCCATGAGGATATTTGATAGACCTATCTGCCAACTGCAAAGACATGCGAGTTGGTTGCAGGTCATCAATTCCTAACTTCCTCATTAAAGACAAAGGCATCAAGTTTATGCTAGCTCCTAGATCACATAAGGCACTTCCTACGTGAACATCCCCTATTGCACAAGGTATTGTAAAAGATCCAGGGTCTTCCAGCTTTTGAGGGAGTTTCTTTTGAATAATTACACTACACTCTTGAGTGAGAGTAATCATCTCATCTCCCTTAAGCTTTCTCTTCTTAGACAGAAGTTCTTTAAAAAATTTAGCATATGAAGGCATCTCTTGCAATGCCTCAGCAAAGGGAATATTTATGTGAAGCTTTTTAAACACATCCAAGAACTTAGCAAACTTTTGCTCCTTTATTTGTTTCTTAAATCTATGTGGAAATGAAGCATTCTTTAGTTTTTCAGGAGTTAACTTAGAAGCTTCCTCCAAAATCAAATTAATCTTTTTCTTTTTCTTTTGATGAACTTGATTTTCTTTAACGTGGTTTTCTTTTTCTGCTGCTGTTTCTACTTCATTATCAATTCTATTATTATCTTGCTCACTTTCCTACTCTTTTTCTTTTTCAGCATCTTTTTCTAAACTCACTTCATGACTTGGAGTTTCGATAAGAATTTTCCCACTCCTAGTAGTTATTGCTTTGCAATGTTCCCTTGGATTTACCTCAGTATCTCCAGGAAAATTGCCTGATTGTCTCTCAGTTAATTGTTTTGATAGCTGTCCAACTTGATTTTCTAAATTTCAAATGGAAGCTTCTTGATTTTTAAAGCTGGCCTGAGTGGCCTGAATGAACTGAGACAGCACATTCTCAAGTTCAGACTTTTCCTTAGAAGGAAGAGGAGAAGGTTGTTGTGATCTATTTGTGGTTTCATTTTGTGGCATGTTTTGATTCAAATGTGGACCTTTCTGCCATGAAAAATTGGGGTGATTCCTATAGTTAGTATTAAAAGAATTAGAGGGATAATTCCTTTGAAATTGTTGTTGCCCTATGTAATTAACTTGCTCAGTAGTCATATTTGGATCACACATTCCATTTTCATGGTCTCCACCACAAAAATCACAACTCATCATACAAACTTGACTAGGCTTTTGAAGTTCTGAAATCTGTATACTTAATTTCTCTAAAGCCTGAGTCATCAACTTAATCTGAGCCAAATAAGCATCCTGGGCTTCTAATTCTAATATCTGTCTCTTAGGGATTTGGCTCCTCTCACTTACTAAACATTCATTAGAAGCCATAACATCTATCAGCTTTATAGCTTCTTCTACAGTTTTTATGGTCAATGAACCTCCAGCTGAGGCATCAATCAAGACCCTAGTTGCTAGTCTTACACAATAATAAAAGATGGTAACTTGTTGTACATTAGTGATTTGATGATAAGGACATTTCCTTAAACTCTCTTTATACCTATCTTATGCTTCCATTAGAGATTCACCCTCTCTCTGTTGGAAACAAGTGATTTCAGTGTGCAACTTAGCATATTTGGAAGGAGGGAAATATTTAATCAGAAATTTTCTTTGTAAATCTTCCCAAGTGGAAATACTACCTCTTGGTTGGCTTTGCAACCAAGCCTTAGCCATGTCCCTTAAAGAAAAAGGAAATAATCTCAGTCTAATTGCTTCTTCAGGGACTCCATTCATTTTCACAGTATCACAGATTTGGAGGAAGGTTGCTAGATGTAAATTTGGATCCTCAACCTTACTTCCTCCAAATTGATCATTTCTAAAAAACTGCAGCAAAGCTGGTTTGAGTTCAAAGTTATTGGCTGCAATTGGAGGCCTAAGGATGCTAGATTGCGATCCTTCTTAGTAGGCCTAAAGTAGTAACCTAGTGTAACTCTCCTCTGTTCCATTTCTTTCTGCTCTTTTTGCTTTTTCTCCTTTCTAAGCTTACGCTCTAACAAATCAATATCAGGATCAAAGAAGAAAGGCTCTCCTCTGTTCCTTGACTGCATACACCAAATGTTAGACACAAACAATATTAAAGCTACTGATACAACTACATAAAAAACAAACTACTACTATACTAAAACAAGAAATAAACTATTTACTAAATGCCAAAAACAAAATTAAACGGTTCAGTCTAGTATCGGTCCAAGGATTGTTGATATTACTCAACAATCCCCTGTAACGGCGCCATTAACTTGATGCTAAATCCCTGAGTCATTAATTTGGTTGGAAAATCTTGAATTAATATTGACTTATTGTATGACTCTCAGAGGATTTATTTCTTTTGGCAAGTGCACTAATCGTTAAATTTATAATATATTTGATCATTCCCATAGGGATTGTGGTAATTACCGTAATCTTAGACTGATACAAGCTGAACCAACGCAATGCAGATAGAATTCATTGTGTTTTGTTGTTTTATATTTCTAATGTTTTTGTATTTTCAGAGACAGTACAAAAGACGAAATATGAGTAATGGAAGATAGGTTAGGATTGCTTCAGTTCACAATTTCATCAAGAAACATGCGTTTAAGGTTCAATCAAGCTTCAGACTCAAGAGGACAATCCACAGATGGTTAATCCTTAATTCCTTAGGTGAATAACACTAATTTTAAAGCATTAAACCCTAATCCCTTAGGTGCTTAATTAACAGTGAAATCTAATGCAAAATTGGGGGTTGAACCCAAACTATTCACCTAATTACTAGGCCTGAATTAGTTAGGAAGCTGGAAGTTACCTAAGCCTCAACCATGATTCCTCACTTATGAGTTTCTTCATCAGATCTGGATTTGTCAATCCAGCAAAGTAGATCCACTCCCCAGCTTGTTCTCCTCTTGATTTAGAAGTTGACTTCCTTAATACACTTTCAAGAATTCATTGCAAACCTTCGCAATCCTAACCCTAGGGGTTTAGAAACCCATGGAAATGGATTCTGTCGAAGGAATGTGGAGAGACATGGATGAGAGAATTTAGAGAGAGAAAAGAATTAGAGAGAGATTGAAAATGGGCAAATGAATCGTGTTTTGTATTCTACTATCTCCTCCGTGATCCTTTTTACAGAGTATGTGCAAGTATATATATAGGCAACTAACTAACTAGCTTAATTAATCACAAAGAAAGCTTAATTAATAATTAACTAACTAAACTAAATACATAATTACAAATAAGTAAATAATTACAACTTGATACTTAAATTATTAATGAATAGTAACAGTGCATCAGGAAATAGGAACAGAAATGGTGCGGAGCTTCTTTTGGAGGGAAAAATAGCTTTTAAATAACCACCTTCATGCTTGAGCGTGAAGGACTCGCGCTTGAGCGCGCTCGTGTTATTCACTGCAGTATTGCTTTAACGCTTAAGCGTGATGGAGAAGCTTGGGTGTGGGTGATGTTTTGGAGTCATGCTTGAGCGTGAGCTTGCTCGCTTGAGCGAGGTCGTGCTCTCCTATCTTTCTTTTCACGTACTTTGCATGGATCTCTCGCTTGAGCTTGCAGCCTTCAAGCTTGAGTGTGAACTGCTCCTGCACATGCAAACAAATGAATTCCTAGCGTTTGTACGCTGGCTTTCTAGTGTTTGTACGCTGGGTTAGTGAATTTATAGATAAACATAATTTCTTAACTAATTACTATTTTTAATCATTTTCTTACCTAAATTAAACACTTTTAAAATAAATAAATAAAATAAGAATTATTAACAATTTATTAAATAAATAAACCAAACTAAACAATATTTAATGAATTGAGTTAAATAAAAGATGAAATAATTAAGTCTTTTCAAGACTTATCAATGGCTTAACCTCCTCATTTGTTTCATCTGGTTTCTTGTCCACCTTAGCTTCTTTTTCTGTCATGCTAACTGGGCCATAATACTAAGTACCACTCGTAACAGTGATAGCAATAGTGTGATTAGATGGTCTCGCCTCAGGTTTTCCAGGAAAAGCTCCTGGCATTCTCATTGAAGAGAAGGCTTGTTGGGCAATTTGGTTCTCCAGCATTTTGTTATGGGTGGAAAGTGATTCCACCTTGGAAGTTAATTTCTTGATGGCATCAAAGAACTCATCATTTTGTTTTAGTTGAGTAGCCATAAAATCTTCAAGGATTCTAATTTCAATTTTTATGGAATGTAGGGTCCTTATGGTTGTCAGAAGTTACTCTGGTTGCTTTGATACAGAGGTGGTCTATTTTGGAAACCAGGTGGTCCTTGTGGTTGTCTGAAATTATTTGTATAATTTCCACGATAGTTTCCAATAGCATCCACCCGGTGCATTTCTAACTCGGCGGTCTGAGTTACTCCAAGCTGACATCCTGAAATACTATGACCTGAAACACCACACAACTCACACACCACATTAGAAGTAATTATTCCCAACTTATCAAATTTAACAGATAATATTTCTACTTTAGCAGTAAGAAGGGAAATAACATCTAAAGATTTCTTACCTAGAGTTTTGGTCGGCAAACTCTGTTCTGAAGACCATTGGTATGTGTTTTGGGTAACTTCCTCAATGAGGTTGTAACCTTCTCCATGTTCTTACTCATGAAGGCACCGCCAACTGCGGCATCTAAGGTAAGCCTTTGATTTGGGGTTAAACCATTATAAAAAATATGGACCGTTAACCACCTTTCTACCCCATGATGTGGACATTCTCAAAGCATTTCTTTATACCTCTCCTAGGCATCATATAAGGTCTTATCATCTTTCTGGGAAAAAGTGATGATTTGTTTCCGGAGTTGATCCGTTTTACTACATGGGTAGTACTTATTAAGGAAGGCATGTGAAAGCTACTCTCATGTTGTAATTGAACCTTCCGAGAGTGAATACAACCAAGCTCTAGCTTTATCCCTCAATGAGAAAGGAAAAAGCCTTAACCGGATTGCATCACTTGTCACACCATTGACCTTAAGTGTATCACAGTACTCAAGGAAGATTTAGAGGTACAGATTTCGATCCTCGGATGGCAACCCTCCAAATTGGTTTTGCTAAACCATCGAAAGCAATGATGGTTTCAGTTCAAAGTTATTCTCCTCAATGATGGGCCTTGTGATGCTAGGCCTCCTACCCATCACATTTGGCGCTACAAAATCACAGAGTGCTCTGTTGTCCTATTCAGCCATTTGAGTTTGGCTTGTCAAGCTCGAAGCTTGATGTTTACTCTGCTCTAATTGTCTTTTAAGGGCCCTGATCTTTTGCAGAGTCCTTTCAATCTCTAGATCAAAAATATGCTTAAAGCTTGCGCTTCTTCATATAAAAATCCTGCAAAACACAAATAGACAAAACACCCAAGTATAAATCTGTAAAAGAATTAAGAGCAAACAAAAAGAAAATTATGCAGAAAAAGTAAAATCTAGTCTAATCAAAACACCGCTTAGCCAATATAGGGGGAAACACAATCCCCGACAATGGCGTCAAAAACTTGATAGCCAACCGCAAGCGTACGGGGTATCACAGTAATAAAAGGAATATCATTCCCACAGAGATTGTGCCCAATTACTGGTTTTAATAGTGATTCAATTATCTAGAGAAATCAATGTAATTTAATAAGAACTTAAAGTGTGTAAAAACTAAATTACTAACAAAAACTTAGAGTCTTATTAGAAAGAAGATTTAATCACTTTTAAAAGATCAATCGAAGGAAACTTCTTGGAAATTCAGGGGTTCATATGAGAGTACCAAATCCAAGTGCAATTCATCTCTTCAATTATTCCATTTCGTTTCTAAGGTGGGTTTCCCTAAATCAATTAATAACTTTCTCTCGAAACCTTATTAGTGTACCTAATCGCCAAAGAACAACGTTCAATTTGCCAATTAAGTCCGTTACACTCTGTGAAAACCCAATTTGTTCCTCAAATAGTTTCACTTACTCTCATAACTCAAAACTATACGTTTATTTCATGCTTTTCAAATCACATGCATATCTTTTGATTACCAATATAATTTATTAACATCTACGCTTATTTCTAAGTCTTGTAGAAGCATTAAGAATCCATGAATTGAATAGAAAATAAAATTTAATAACTGAAGGATGAAGAACAATCCAAGTCTGATACATGGGCGTACTACCCCTTAATCCCAAGAATAAAGTTTCTTGTGTCATAGCAAGGATGATTACAAAGCCACAATACAATAAATCAAGCCCCAACATGGAAAGAAACTAAAAACTAAAACTAGAGATCAGAAAATAGAAGCAAAGCTCTCACTATATCTCCCAAATCTTTTCCTTAAATCTACAGATCGATGTTCTTCAATGTTGTTTCTTGAGAATCCCTTCAATTATCTTGAGAAAAACCCTCTTTTTTTCTTCCCCAAAAGTCTCTAATGTCTCTTGTTACAGTTTCTGATATGTTTTTCTCTTTTATTCTTTCAGAAATTGCTCCCTAAAATAAGGAAAATGTAGAACGTGCAAAACTCACTAGTAGTGGGAAAAACCCACGGCCAGTGAATCGTGACAGGGTCCCAGAAACTACAATTTTCTTCCTTAGGCAGTGTAATCCACGGCTAGTGAGAAAAACCCATGACCAGTGGTTTTGGAGACAGAGAGAAACATAGCCAGTAGGAAAAACCTACTGGTAGTGGATTTTGTTTAGGCCAACAAACCACCTTCCAGAGAGAACCATGGCCAGCGGGAAGGCAGTAGGTTTTCCTTAGTTTCACTGAAATGCTCTTTTTCAAGTGTGTTAGGTCCCGAAATGTTCCCTTTAATGTATCCTTCCTTCATAGAGCACTCCAAAGGTCGATATGGCTTTATCTTTGCACTTTTGGTGGCTTGAACTCCTTTCCATTCCTCTAATGCTTCATCATATGCTTATTGCTTCCATTGCCTATGTACCTAAAATAAAACTTTTCCTGTAAAACTGAGGTACTCGAGTAACATGTGTGGAATGAAGGAAAACAATTACAATTAAAGGGAAAACTAAAATGAATAACTAGAAAACTAAAACAAAAATACCCCTAAAACTAATGTAGCGATTATTAGCCTTGATTTAAATTATTAACAAATCTCATAGGGTTCAGACTGCTCAATCATGAGTTCAAACTTTTCTCTAACAAAAAGTTAGGGATTCAGAGAGAAAGAGGGAAGATAGAAAAGTTATTTTCTAAAAAAATATTATAATTGATGATATGGATTTTTTATTTTTTAAAAAATTGTCACGTGTCAACTATATGGCACTAATGAGGTGTCACAGACGTTAGCCACCTCATCAGTTAACAGAAAAGTCAAACGTTTCCTTAATTTTATAAACCCTAAAATTTTTTAAGGGCCAAAAGTCTAGGGTAAATTTTTGAAGGTTTTTTTCTAAACCCTAGACTTTAAGAGGGCTACAGAGGTATTTTAACCTATTTTTTACTAGGGTAATTAATACATTTAAGCTACGTATTATTATAATTTTCATATTTTTATTAATAACTTCTAAATTAAATTATATGTATGATAATCAGACAACATATCAAATGACATTATATAACTTTATTGAAAAAATTACAATTAAAAAAAGGTGCAAATGTGTATTAGACCATGCTGAATATTGGCACAAGTGTTGTTAGATATACGTTTGTATTGCGTATATCTTATACTTAATTACTTTAAAGTTATATATTTTATTTGATTTTTCAAAAAAGAAGGCAAATACAAAATAATTAAATTAATAAAACATTTTATATTGACAATGAAAAAATCTCTAACAAAAATAAAAATATTAATGAAGGGTAAAAATTAAACAAAATTATTGGACGAAATTTGATTTTTCATATTTAACCCTAACAAATAATATCAAATTATATGTGGCATAATTCGCATAAGAATATCATAACTATTATTTATTTCGTCTTTCAAAATAGTTGTTCAAAGTTATGGTAGAAGAATTAAAAAAGTAATATGCTATTAATTATCTTTTATAAAATGTATTACATGAAATTTCTTAATACACTCTAATAAAATGTGTTACAAAATTATTTCATTTTAACTGTTTATTTTAATTCTTTTCACCATAATAATTTTTAAAAGGGAGAAATTAAAACAAATATTGTTATTTTAGAATTATAAAATAACTAACATTTTAAGGTAAATAAAAGTAACGAAAATAACTATTTTCTTTGTAGGATACATGAGTATTGTTATTAGGGATAAGAATATGTTACACCATTACACAAGAACTTACAACCTATACTAGATGAGTCAGACCATATTAATTTATCAAATAAACTAAAATTAGATGTTTTTTAAAATCTATTTAGTTAAATAAATCAGACTTTAAGTTGTTTAAAAAATCTTTTAATTAAACTTATAAATTGACCTAATTAAATAATTTTAAATACTACAATTGTTAATTCAAAATTAGTTAGTTATGTTATATTTTGTCAATTTTTATGTTTTAGTTTGCTTGTATGTTGTATAAATACAACTTTAGTGATCAATAATAGTAAGTAAATATTTTCCTACAATTCAAAACTCTCCCTCTCCATCTTTGTATTCTATTAGTGGTATTTTAAACTTTGTCGACCAGGACTTGTGATTGGTATGGTTTTGTTAAGTGATTCTAGTGTGGTAGTGAGATAGGTTCTTATAGGAATTGTCCTTCAAATCTGCCAATGTTGGATGACAAGAATTATGAGCAATAGTGTACCAAGATGAAGGTGATTTTTGGTTTTCAAGAAGTCCTAGACATCATCAAGATTGGTGTTCAAGAACTTATGGATAATGTTATAGATGCTCAAAAGGTAGCCTATCGAGAGTCAAAGAAGAAAGACTGTAAGGCTCTCTTGTGTTCACTCTATAAATTTTAAGAAAATTACACTTTCCATAAATGGAAAGGAGGCATGGGACTTAAAAAGTGTTATGCTGGTGTAAGGAAGTTAAAAAAGATGAAACTTCAAACTATGAAGAGGCGGTATAAGTTGATGCAAATGGAAGAGCAAGACACAATTAGGGCTTATCTTGCTAGGTTATAGGATTTGACAAATTTGATGAAGACTTGTGGAGAGAAACTTACAGACACCTTAATTATTGAGAAGGTACTTAGAACTGTTACTTCTAAGTTTGATCACATAGTAGTTGCCATCAAGAAGTCCAAGGACATAGAAACCTTAAAGGTAGAGGATCTGTAGTACACTCTAGAGGCCCATAAGCAAAGGTTAATTAAAAGAAGTGATAAAAATCTTAATTAGGTGCATGCCTTACAAGCATAAACTACTAGCAAGAATCATGTTAATGGTAACAAGAACAAGAAAGGAAAAAGAGGATGGAAGTATAAGAAAAGAAAAACCTCATTCATAACCATTCTGATCAAGCAAGAAATGGTTGTGATCAAAGGCATAAAGGTGAAAGTAGTAACCAAGGCACCAAGAAGTTTTATAGTGGTCAAAAGAAGTTTGATAAAAGGGAGATTCAATGTTATGCATGTGGGAAATGAGGAAATTTTGTAGCTAGATATAGAAGCATCAATAGAAGAAGTGAGCCAGATGATGAGGTCCAAATGGCTTAGAAAGAATATGTTAGAACCAACTCTGTCTTATAAAGGACTTTGGAATTTTTGATTATTATTTAAAGATCTCAAGATTTGTTAATAACACACATTAAGATATTTAATTAAATAAAGTCTACCTACATGTTATCTAACCTCTCTAATTGAGTGTTTTAGATTACAAGTCTGTGATGAAGATACTATAAATGAAAATTGGAGTGCATCACTTAAAGTCTACCTTGAGCAATGCAAAATATTTCAAATCAAGTCTGAGTGGGACTAAAACAATTCGTTATCCAAGTTTGTCCCAGGAAAAGTCTGATACAAGACAATGTTCAAGAAGAGAATTTATCAAGTGTACCTTTCCAGACTTACAACTGTTGAGTCATGATCCTCATATATATTAGTCTTTAGACTTAGCACGTACTTCATCTTTCTCTCAAACAATCAGACTTTAGACTCTTGATACATAAAGACGTTACTTTGAATTTGCATTAGTCAATATAAATATATTGTTGAAGATGCCCCAGAGCTAGATCCTTCTTAAGCTAAACTGCTTTTATCACTGAAAAAAGAAAGAAGACAAACTCATTTAAGAACCAATACTTGCATGGAGAAGAAACCAAGAAGCTACTCTGCCTAAATAAAAAATCTTACGATGATCAATACTTGTGTCAAAAAGCATCAGAAGGTTAACCATGCCTATTTTTTCATGAGTTCATGATAGAAGATAGACTAAAAAAGGACTTTCACCCTGGTTTGATTGAGGCACTTTGTTTTAATGCAAAATCTAGAAATTCTTAATTTAGACTTTTGTCTTCTTCATATCATTCAGAGTCTGCATGCTTCAAACGACTATCTCTCTTCAATAAATCATCAATGACTATCTTCAAAGGCCTATAAATACGAAGAGACTCTCAGACTAAAAAAAAGAAGTGTCATGAAAGAATCAATCGAAAATTACAAGATTTCAATTCAAAGCCTTTTTCTTAAAAGTAAAGACTTTCTTTGTATCTCTACTTCTTGCAGACTTAGTCTTTGTTTTTCTACTTAGTGTATTTGTTCTTTGAGATTCATTATCTTGTACACTAAGTTATCAAAAATACAAACACACTCTCAAATCACAACCTATGTCAAAGTCTGGTGTATTGCCAGTCTTAGTTTCTGTTGGAAAACACCGTTTGGCCTTAAGAGACTTTTGAAAGAATAATTGGGTTTAAACTAGGAATGCCTTTTTGAAAGAATACTTGGGTTTAAGTCAGAAGGGGCTAGAGTCAAGAATACTTGAGGCACGGGTTGTGTTGTGTTGTGTAAAGAGACATTTTTACCTAGTGAAAATCCTTCAAGTCCAAAGGTATTGGATGTAGTTTCCGTGTTGGAAGTGAACCAGTATAAATCTCTATTTCCCTTATCTCTTTAGCCTGATTCAAAGTCCGCTGCCTTTCTTGTTTGAAAAAGTTTTTATTTCAAAAAAAGAATCCCAAACTTATTCAACCCCTCCTTCTAAGTCTGACTCTGAACCATCAATTGATATCAGAGTTTGTCCTTTTAGGTTGAACACTCCCATGAGTGTAAAGGATAAGATCCATGACAGCTTCTCAAGATCAGCTTATTGGAAAAGGTTCTTCAGTAAACAGACCCCTAACTTTCCTTGGTGAAGACTATCCTTACTAGAAGGATAGGATAAAGATGTTCATCAAGTCCATGCAGTACTAGCTATGCGGATCATAATAAATGATGATAACCTTATCCTTGTTGATATTGATGGCAAGCCTAAGCCTGAAGATCTTTGGACTATACAAGAGATGAGAAAGATTGAGGTTAATGCAAAGGCTAGATTCCTTATCATATGTACTCTAATCAAGTCTGAATACAATAAGGTATTCAGTTATAAGACTGTGAAGGAAGTCTGGAATGCTTTTCAAAGACTATAAAGGGATCTTAAATGTTAAGATATCCAAGAAAATAATATTAACAAAATAGTATGATAACTTAAAGATGGAGGAGCACGAGACCATTGATCAGATGTTTGGAAGATTCCAGACTTTGTTAAATGACCTTCAAGCTTTGGGGATAACTTTTTCCATTGAGGACATAAATGTTAAAACCTTGGTAGTCTATCTAAAATGTTTAATGTCAAGTACTCAACCTTTGAAGAGGCTAAAGATCTATGCTCAGAGTTTGTGAGATAAAGCTGAAATAGAAGGAAGTCACCAATTCTTCCTCCTCCAAGAGTATTACTTTAAAGTCTATTGACTTAGAGTCTAAAGAATACAGTGAAGATACTGATGAGGAGTTGACCCCTGTGACTAATAGATTTCACAGGCTGCTAAAGAACAAGAAAGGAATACCTGAGAGATTTTAGAAGTAAGATCAGAAAGTTAAATTTCAATCTAAATTAAATCTGCTTTAGAATGTTTCTATTGCAAAAAGCCTAGACATAAGAAGGTAGAATGTCTTCTCTTAAACAAAGACAAGAAGGACAAAAGAGAAAAGAAGTTCTTCAAGAAGCAAAAAAGACTCATCACATGGGATAGTGTGAACTCCTCAAGTTTAAGAAAGTTTGAAAAGGAAATTGAGTCTGCTCAAATCTTTCTCATAGCCAATACAGAATTAGACTCAGAAGCCAGCTCAAGTGATTCAGACTCGAAGGAAGTAAGTTATCTTGAACTCAACGAGAACTATGATATTTTGTTCAATGATTTTTCAAAATTACTAAAAAAATTTAAGAGTTTAAAAAAGAAACAAGTAGAAATAGTCACTGGTTATGAAAACAAGATTTTAAAGTTAAAAGAAGAAAGTGTTGATAAAGATGCTTAAAATAAGATGGAAGAAAAAGAGAGAATGCATCTTGAGGAACTACATAGACTCAAGAAAGAAAATAATTGTTTAAAAACTGAGTTAAAAGATGCTAAAGTTTGTTGCAGCTCTCAAACTGACGAGATCAACAAGCTTTAAAAATAAGTGAGTTCGCTCACTTCAGACCTAGCCAAGTTTGTTGATGGCACTGAAAATTTAAATAAGCTTTTGGGGAAACCCCTAAATGGCCATGACAGACCTGGTCTGGGATATGTTGAACTAGTTGATCTCAAGCGGTCTTCTTCTCCTCCATCAGTCTCAAAGAAACACAAGCACGAAAAATGTAATTATTGTAAAAAGAATGGTCATGTAATCAAAGACTGTCTGAAAATGAAGAAAAGAAATTCAAAGAATACTAACCATATAGGACCCAAAAGAATTTGGGTACCAAAGACGTTAATTATTCTTGTTGTAGATGTGCCTAAAGATAAAAGAAAAGCATCAGCGCTGGTATCTGGACATTGGATGCTTGATAAGTGTGCATGTTGGCTTTTTTTAGTGTTTTTAGGTGTAGTTTGAGTCAATTTTGTATTTGTTTCCACCTAATTCCCTTGATTTTCAATTCCATTATGCATATATACTCAAGTTTCTCTATTTTTGTAAGGTTATTGATGTTTCATGTTTATTTTGATGAGAAATGGAAACTTGGATGCAAGAAGAAGCTTCTAGGAACCTTAGCAATGTGATCTGGCAAAGTTAGAATAAACCACTGCCAGTGGTTGCAACCACTTACAGTGGTTGTGACTGGAATAAAGAGGAATCAAGTGTTAGTGATAACCGCTGACCATGGTTACCACCACCATCCATGGTTGGCACTGATTTTACAAGGATTCATCAGGCAGTGACCACCACTGGTCATGGTCTCCCACCATTGGTCGTGGTTGGCGCTGTGGGTAATTTAATTGAGAGTCAGAGACAACCACTGGTCGTGGTTCCCAACCACTGGCCGTGGTTGTCATCAGGTGCCTTGAAATAATGTTTTGAAAGATTTGGACCATCAGACCTTGAACCACTGCTTGTGGTTGTCCTTACAAAGCTCAGTTTCTTGATTTTTAGGATGCATATTAGGCATAGGGGCACTTCTAAAACAACTGTTACACAGAGAAAAAGGGAACGAAAAAGAAAGATTGAGAGAGGGATTTAGCAAGGAAAAAACACAAGGATTTAAGGATCAACAACACTAGAAGATCAAGATTTCTAGGGACTTTAGAGTGGAATCTAGTCTCTGATTTTCTTGTATTCTTCTTCTATATATTTTTTGGAAATCTTCTAATGATGTATGTGATGATTGGATTTATTTGCATTTCAAACTTGTTTATGGGTAACTAAACTTCTAATCTTGGGATTAGGGGGAACCATGTTCATGTATCCAAATTGAGTTTTTGACTTTCTTGATTATGAAATTCTGAGTTCTATTTAGTTTCATGAATTCTTAATGCTTCTATTAATTTAGAAATAAACTTAGTAGATTTTAGATGTATCGGATGATCAAGAGATTAACGATTGTTGGAAATGCATGAAACTGAACTTGTGATTTTAGGTTACGAAAGTAAATAAAATTGCTTGAGGAATTAATGGGTTTTCACTGCACTTAATGAAATTGATTAATAAATTGAACGTTGTTCTTTAGTAACCGGGTGCATTAGTAATGTTCCGAGAGAAAATTACTGATTAATTTAAGAAAATACCCTTTAGAATCAGAACTTTGTAATTAAGAAAGGATTGGATTTAGTTGAGGTATGTTACATAAGAACCCTTTAACTCCTAAGAGTCTCTCACAATCTTTGATATCCAAAAAGAATTAAATTTCTTGTCACGTTTTTACTACTATTTAATTTACTACAAAGTCTTCATTGTCAATGGATTTTTCTAGATAATTGAATCACTGCTAAAACTAGAATTAGGCACAATCCTCATGGGAACGATCTTATTTATTACTTCGATAAATCGTATACTTGCGAAATGGCTATGAAGTTTTTGGCGTCGTTACTGGGGATTGTGTTTCCCCTAATATTGGGTAAGCGGTGTTTTGATTAAACTAGATTTTAATTCTTCTGCATAATTTTTCTTTTCTGTTTGTTCTTAATTTTTCTATAGAATTACGCTTTGTTGTTTCTCTATTTGTGTTTTACAGGAATTTTTATGTGAAGAAGCGCAAGCTTTGAGCATATCTTTGATCCAGAAATTGAAAGGACTTTGTGAAAAATTAGAGCCCTTAGGAGACAAATAGAATAGAGCAAGCAGCAAGCTTCAAGCTCAACGAGCCAAACCCAAATGGCTAAGTTAAAAAATAGAGCACTCTGAGACTTTACAGTGCCAAACTCAATCGGTAGGAGGCCTAGCATCAGACCGCTTACCATTAAGATGAATAACTTCGAGTTGAAGCCATCCTTACTCTTGATGTTTCAATAAAATCAGTTGGGTGGACTACCTTCTGAAGACCCAAATCTTCAGTTGTAGATTTTCCTTGAGTACTGTGACACGCTCAAGGTAAATGGAGTTTTAAGCAACGCGATCCAGCTTAGGCTTTTTCCATTCTCTTTAAGGGATAAAGCCAAAGCTTGGTTATACTCACTTCCTAAAGGGTCAATTTCAACTTGGGAGCAATTGTCTCATGCTTTCCTTAATAAATACTACCCACGTAGCAAAACTGGCCAGTTGAGGAAGCAGATTATCACTTTCACCCAGAAAGACAATAAGACCTTATATGATGTCTAGGAGAGGTATAAAGAAATGCTTTGGTGGCTAATGGTCCATATCTTCTATAATGGTTTAACTCCAAATCAAAGGGTTACCTTAGATGTCGTAACTGGCGGTGCCTTGATGAGTAAGAACTTGGAGGAAGGTTATAACGTCATTGAAAAAGTGGCCCAAAACACCTACCAGTGGTCCTCAGAAAGGAGTTTACCGATAAAAACTCCAGGTAAGTACTCTTTGGATGCTATCTCTTTACTAACTGCTAAAGTAGAAGCATTATCTATTAAGATTGATAAGTTAGGAGCAGGTACTACTAACGTTGTCTGTGAGTTGTGTGGTGTTTCAGGTCACAGTATTTTAGGATGTCAGCTTGGAGTAACTCAGAATGTCAAGCCAGAAATGCATCAGGTGGATGCTGTTGGGAACTATGGTGGAAATTATGGAAATAACTTCAGACAACCACAAGGACCACCTGGTTTCCATAATAGACCACCTTCATTCCAAGGCAACCAGAGTAACTACAGACAACCACAAGAACCCTATATTCCACAAAAATG
This sequence comes from Clitoria ternatea, assembly GCA_037962975.1. Lineage (NCBI taxonomy): Eukaryota > Viridiplantae > Streptophyta > Magnoliopsida > Fabales > Fabaceae > Clitoria > Clitoria ternatea. The sequence goes on from CM075671.1 coordinate 171,640,106, forward strand.
AAAATTAGAGTCCTTGATAGAGACTTTTATGACTACTTAATTGAAACAAAATGATGAGTTCTCTGATAAAATAAAGAAATTAGCTTACAATGTGGACTCACTTGCCACCCATAACAAAATGTTGGAGAACCAGATTGCCCAACAAGCCTCTTTTTCAACGAGAATGCCAGGAACATTTCCTAGAAAACCTGAGGTGGGACCATCCAATTACACCATGGCTATTACTCTTTGGAGTGGTACTCAATATGATGGTCTGGTGGGCATGACGGAAAAAGAAGCTAAAGAGGAAAAGAATTTGGATGAGCCTCTATCTTATCCGGTGATTGAGGAAGAGAAACAATATGAAAAGAAGAAGGAGGTTAAGCCATACAAACCTCCCATTCCATTTCCTCAGTGCTTGTCCAAGGCCAAGTTGGACAAATAGTTTGGTAAGTTTCTTAAGGTTTTAAAGAAATTATATATTAATATTCCTTTCATTGATGCTTTGCATGAATGGCTACCTATGCGAAGTTTTTGAAGGATATTTTGTCCAATAAGAGGAAGCTGGAGGTAGATGGTACAGTAGTACTTATTGAGGAGTACAGTGCGTTGATTCAAAAGAAGCTACCATTTATGCTTCAAGATCCAGGTAGTTTCTTTATCCTTTGTATGATTTGTGACATGGCTATAGATAAAGCATTGTGTGATTTAGGAGCTAGTATTAGCTTAATTCCATTGTCTATATTTAAGAAATTAGGATTGGGTGAGTTAAAGCCTAGTAGGATGTCTTTACAGCTAGCTGATAGGTCTGTTAAATATCTTGTAGGTATTTTAGAGGATGTTCCTATCAAGGTAGGAAAACTTTTTATACCTCTTGATTTTGTTGTGTTAGAAATGGATAAGGATTCCATTATCCCCATTAACTTAGGTAAACCATTTTAGCAACCATGAGTGCAGTAATAGATGTTAAAAATGGTAAATTATCTTTGACTGTTGGAGACCAAAAGGTTGATTTTAGTCTAAAAGATGCATTAAAAAACCTTTTAATGATGATGTTTGTCATAATGTGGATTTTTTTGACCAAGTGGTGAAGGAAGAAACTCTTCCTAATGACCCACTTGAATCTATTTTCTTGATTGAGCCTGCAGGAACATTAAATTGCTATGAAGGAGATGCCCCACTAAAACATGATACTAAAGTCATGTGTGATAAAGTGGGGAGCCACAAAGTGGAATTAAAGTCATTACCGACTTCATTGAGGTATGAGTTTCTTGGTCCAAATTCCACATATCCTGTGATAGTAAATGTTGATTTGAATCCTTGTGAGACTAAAAAACTTTTGAAATAACTTAGGTTGTAAAGAAAGGTAATAGGTTATACTATGGATGACATTAAAAGGATTAGACCTTCTTTTTGCATGCACAGGATAACAGTAAAGGATGAGAGTAGGCCCACTGTAGAACCATTTAATAGATTACATCCAAAAATACAAGAAGTGGTTAAGACAAATTTTAAAATTACTTGATGCTGGAGTCATATATCCTATTGCTAGTGCCTAAAAAGGGAGGGATAACTGTTGCAGAAAATGATAAATAGGAATTAATTTCAACTGGGATAGTTTCTAGTTAGTGCATGTGCATTGATTATAGGAAACAAAATAGCGCCACAAAGAAAGATCATTTCCCTTTTCCTTTCATTGATCAGATGCTTGAGAGGCTTGCAAAGCACTCTTACTTTTGTTATTTGGATAGGTACTCAAGTTTTCATCAAATCCTCATCCACCCATCTGATCAAGAGAAAACTATCTTCACTTGCCCCTATGGGACTTATGCATATAGGTGTATGCGTTTTGGCCTATGTAATGAACCTGCGACTTTTCAAAGGTGTATGCAAGCCATTTTTTCTAATCTTAATCAAAATGTTATGGAAGGTTTTATGGATGATTTTTTAGTGCATGGTCTGGATTTTGATAACTGTTTAACAAATTTGTGCCAAGTCTTGTAGCGTTGTGAAGAGACCAATTTGGTCTTGAATTAGGAAAAGTGCCAATTCATGGTGAGGGAAGGCATAGTCCTTGGACACTTGGTGTCTGAGAGAGGCATAAAGTTTGATAAATCCAAGGTGGAGGTGATTGAAAAATTTCCCCCACCTAAAAATATGAAGGGCATTCGGAGCTTTCTTGGGCATGCTGGGTTTTATCAGTGGTTCATTAAAGATTTCAGCAAAATCACTAAGCCTCTTACAAACCTTTTGGGTAAGGATGTTCCTTTTAATTTTGACTCATCTTGTTTGAAGGCTTTTTGCAGGATTAAGTAGGCTTTGATCTCCACTCCTATTGTGTAACCCCCCAATTGGGAACTCCCATTCGAATTAATGTGTGATGCAAGTGATCACACAGTGGGGGCTGTGCTTGGGCAGTGAAAGGATAAGAAGTTTTATGTCGTCCACTATGCCAGTCGAACACTTGATGATGCTCAGGTAAACTATGCCATAACTGAGAAAGAATTATTAGGTATTGTCTTTACTTTTGATAAATTTAGATCTTACTTAGTAGGCTCTTATGTTATTGTTTATATTGATCACTCTGCCATTAAGTATCTTTTGCATAAAAAAGAAGCAAAGCCTAGGCTAATTAGATTACTTCTAATTTTGAAAGAATTTGACTTAGAGATTAAGGATAAGAAAGGTAGTGAGAATCTTGTTGCTGACCATCTGTCTAGGTTGTTATCTAAAAAAGCACAGATCAGTGATGTTGTTCCCATCAATGAATCTTTTTCAAATGAATAACTGTTGAGTCTTAGTACCCAACAGGTTCCATGGTATATGGATTTTGTTAATTTTCTTGCAAGTGGCATTTTACCACCTGACCATGGTTTTCAGCAGAAGAAAAAGTTTTTTACAGGCACTACTATTGGGATGAACCCCTCATTTTCAAACAATGTGCAAATGATTTGATTAGGAGGTGTGTTTTGGAAGATGAAGTCCATGCTATTTTGGACCATTGTCACTCTCTTTCCTGAGGACGCTACATGAGCACCTCCAAAATAGCCTCGCAGGTACTGCAAGTTGGATTCTACTAGCCACATCTTTTCAAGGATGTGTATAAGTATGTCCTAACTTGCGATTCATGCCAATGAACAAGTAATATCAATAAGAGGCATGGAATGTCATTGAATAGTATTTTAGAGGTTGAATTATTTGTTGTATGGGGTGTTGATTTCATGGGACTTTTTCCCTCTTCCTTTGGAAATCATTTTATCTTAGTAGCAGTCGACTATATGTCTAAATGGGTGGAAGCTATTACTTCACCTTATTCAGATGCAAAGACTGTTATTAAGCTTTTCAAAAAGATAATCTTTTTGAGGTTTGGGGTCCCTAAATGTATAATAAGTGATGCAGGGTCTCATTTTATTGAGAAAGCTTTTCAAACCCTCTTGAAAAAATATAGAGTGAGGCATAAGGTTGCTACACCTTATCACCCTCAAACTAGTGGACAAGTTGAGGTATCCAATCAAAAGATTAAAAACATTCTCCAAAAAGTGGTTAATACATCTCGTAAGGGTTGGTCTATTAAATTAGACAATTCCTTATGGGTGTATTGAATCGCATTTAAAACTCTCATTGGAACCACATCTTTTAAGCTAGTATATGGGAAGCCTTGTCATTTGCCTGTAGAGCTTGAATATAAATCTTTTTGGGCAGTTAAAATGCTTAATCTTGATCATAAGGTTGTAGATGAACACATGTTATTGGAGTTAAATGAGCTGGAAGAGCTCCGTTTAGATGCATAGGAAAATGCCTAAATGTACAAAGAGAAGACTAAGCTATGGCATGATCGTCACATTCTTCGAAGGACATTCAATCTAGGTGATATGGTTTTACTTTTTATCTCTCCTTTGAGGCTTTTCCCTGGTAAGCTAAGGTCCTGGTGGTCGGGGCCATTTAAGGTAACAAAGGTCTTTCCCTTTGGAGCTGTCAGTTGTGGAGTGAAAAGTCTGGTCCATTTAAAGTAGATGGACAAAGACTTAAGCGCTACTTGACTGGCGAACCAATACAACAAGCAAGTGTGTTGGACTTGCTTGATGTATCAGATTCTTGATTCCAAACGGTTCAAAGTGTCCAACTAAAAACATTAAACCTAGCACTAGTGGAGAGGTAACCCTATGATTTTTTTTATCTTCATGTTTTCATTGCATGTTTCAAAAATTATAAATAAAAAAATCAAATAAAAGGAAAAACAAATAAACAAGAGCTTGATGATTTGGTAAATTGTGGAGTAGGCATATTTTTTTGGATTACCATGATGCATGTCTTGATTTTCCTCAAATGAATGTGTGCCTTACTTGGTGTTTTGCACTTGAATTGTGCCACAAACTAGTTCCAACCATAGGCTGTGGATTGCGACCACTGGCAGTGGTTGACACTGTTTTATACCCAAAAAAAATAACTTAGTACGTGGGAAAAATTTGAGTCCAACCACTGCCAGTGGTTGGCACTACTTTACACCCAGAAAATACTTAGACAGTCCATGAAATTTTTTGGGAACCACTAGCCGTGGTTGCCAACAGGGGACCTTTTTCCTTTTACGTGTAAGATTTTTAGCCCAAAACAAAACTAACCACGGGCCGTCGTTATAACCACTGGTCGTGGTTCGGCCCAACGTGGTGAAAAAAGCTGATTTTTCAATGCCACACGCTCATATGCCCTTTTTATGCATGTTCTTGGTGGTTCTCTTCACTCTTCTCTTTTGAAAACATAAAGCAAGGTGTCCCATTTACTTGAGAAACTCAATTTCTTCTCAAATCATTTCCCATCATCATCTTGCTACTTGCAACATCTTTATTAACCAAATCAAGTAAGCATTTATTCACTCTCTCATGATTTTGGGTTTCTCATTTGGTTTTTAGGGTTTCTTAAAAATTAGGGATTTTGTGTGGCATTGTTTAAATTGATTCATTTAATATTTTCCTACATGCTTTGTGATGCCTAGGAATGTTTAGAAATCAAATAGGATGTAATGCCCTTAACAGCGTCGGGATGTCACATGCCCACCAGCTTCCGCCTGGTTCGTCCCCAAACCATATCATACTAGGAGAGGCTAGGCTCTGATACCACTGTAACGCCCCGGCCGCTTTTCAGGAATGAACGACTCGCCCCACAGACCAACACGAGACCTTTCCAATGTGCTTTTGTCCTCACTCACACATTTCCTGAGAACTTCCCAGGAGGTCACCCATCCCAGAATTACTCCAAGTTAAGCACGCTTAACTTTAGAGTTCTTAAGTGATAGGCCACCGAAAAGGCTAATGCATTTGTTGGTATAGGTAGTACGAATTCATTTCTTTAAGCTATCCTTGACTGTATAGTCCCATACCTATACAGTCTTTGGATCCCTCTCATTCTGGTATGTATTCGGTTCGTTCATGTGTCCCTCCCACTGGAAGCCTTCCAGGAGCTGCTCTTTCTCCGTGCCTATGCACCGGCGATCACTTCCCGCCCTCAACAGTGCCTGGGATACCATATTACCTGTTGGAAGCCTGCCAGGAGCCACTCCTTGTCCGTGCCCATGCACCGGCGATCACTCCCCGCCCTCAACAGCGCCGGGATGTCACAATTAGTACATGAATTTTCGCATAAGTTTGGGTGTGTACTTGGTCTAGTTCATATTTCATTGTATCTATTTATTCCTATAGATATAATATCCTCTCATTGATACCATGAATGTGTGTCACCATATATGTGTTATCATTGTTTTTTTGATGTAAATTTTGAGCTTTTAATTAAATGCATTCTAACCTCTTTTTTTGTGGTTTACATAGTCCATTTCCAAGCTCCGTCCTAGCACCATGGCACCAAAGGTTTCCTCTAAGAAAAGGAAAACTAAATATAAGTCTTCTAACCACTCTGATCTTAATGATATTGAGTGCCCATCGAAAGGGAAAAAGATAAGGTTGAAGTCATTGTTGAAAAGGGAAATTATTCCCTCTAGATTTTTCTACAAAGACACTTTAATGGAACTAGGAATTTTTTAGGATACTCTACACATGTGTCAAAATATGGGGTGGGTTTCTTTCATTAATTTATTTGAACCCACATATGAGCGTACATCTATAGAATTTCTAATTTTAGTGGAAGTAAATAGGTGTCAAATTGGACCCGGGTGGGCACTTTCTTTTAGACTTAATAATACTAATTTTAGGTTAAATTTAGATAAAGTGGCTACTGTTTACAATTTTCCTGCAGGGGGTGTTGCTAGCATCCAAAGGAGTTCAATTTTAGGTATTTTTGGGCTATGATCTCCCATAAAGGACATTATGATGCTTCCACTTCCAAAGCTTCCACCATTCATCACCCCATTTTTCATTGCCTATAGCGGTTCATGGCCCGATCCATTTTTGGGTGATATGATAGTCCAGGTACTATGTGTCAACCTGAGGTATTTTTTCTCCATTCTATGCTTCATAGTACTCACATTGATTCTACCATGTGATTATGTAGCCAATTCTCTCGAGTTGGCAATGCCAACTATGGTAAGATTGTTATTGCTAGCTATATTAACCCCATTGCAAGATATGTAGGCATAGATTTGGTCCAAGATACTCTCATTCATCAGCCCAAGAGGGTTGACAAGTCTAAATTGATTCATATGAGGATGATTGTTAAGGAACATGATTACACTGTTTGGTTATATCTGGATTACTTGTTCCTCACCCCTTGCCTGATCCTACTTTCCCTAGTTTGGAAGGCAAGACGTCTTTTCTTTTTTGTAGATACAGATGACCACAATCCACTTTCCACCGAGATTCCCCTACCGACTAGGTTTTCAGGGCAGGGTGAGCCTTCTTACACCAGGAGCAACCTTTCTTAATACGTCAAATGTATGCTTTTACTTCAGCAAATGTCTGCTAAGAAAATCCATCAGGGGACCCGACTTGATCATATTTCTGACCGGGTTCATGTTATGTATGACTGGCATACCCAATAGGGTCATTTTCCCCCTCCTTCTCCATGACAGGTACTGGTTACGCTTTTGTGTCCTATTTCACTCTATTCTGGACATTGAGGACAATGTCTGTCACTAGTTTGGGGTGGTGGGTACATAAAAGTTTAACTCTACTTTGTTCTTATTCTTGTTTATGCTTTGTTTTTGTTTCTCTTCTTGTTCATTTGCATGATTGAGTTAGTTTTGTTTGTGTGTCATAGGATAGCATTGACTGCCTGATTGCAATTACTGTTATTTGTATGACGAATGATTTAGACCAGCTAGATCCTGAACATAACTTATTGGAATCTTAATAAAATAAATAAAATAAATAAATAAATATGATTGCTAGTTTTACCAGAATAATTCATCTTCATGATGCTATATTTTCTCTTATTTGGCTAATTACCATTGTGAGCTTCTGAGCCAAAAAGGGTCATCATTTTATAAAAAAAAAATTGGTTTTTAATTGCCCGTATTTCCTTCTTTGAGTGATTCATACATCTTTAGGAACTCTAGAACTTGGCTTTTGACTATTTCAAAATTGTTTGTGAATGCATGCTTGGGACGAAAAAGACATGTTAGGTTTTGTTTCTTTAAGCCTCAGAATTTGTAAAATGCATGACCCACTAGTTTCCCCTTTTTTGAGCCATGAAATGATATATTCATTCTTTTAAAGCCTCAAGATATGATAGTTTCTGATTTATATGTAGAAGAGGCAAGTAAGGCAAACTAAATGAGGTTTAAAAAATATTTAAGAAACAAAAATCATGATAGTTTAGGATCGGTGATTCAAAGAAAAAAGAGAAAAAGGGTATTAATGATTGTAAAATAAGGAGTTAATTTCAAATTAATTAAAAAATGGTGAATGAAATCAATAATGAAAATAAATGAATCATACTCCTTATAGCTTCTGAATGTATAAGAGTTATTTGATTGAGGTTTTACTTGTGATATTGCTCTTCTTAAAGACTTAAGCCCCTTGTATTTCCCTTTTCTTGGTTTCTATTCCCATGTTGTGAATCCCCTGGCCACGTTACAACCATTTCAAAAACCTTTAGACCAATGCATGCTTTCTTGATAACCATGGAGACTGCGGTAAATTGCCAAGCTTATGGTAGTGTCTAGGATGTTGTGATCTGAGTTGATTGAAACACAAGCACATATACTGAGTGAGAAGTAAGAGCGAGTACCCGTAGTCCAATCTTAGTGAGCATGGTCTGATTGTTTGGTTGGGTCCTATTCTGGTAGTCTATGTAATCATTCAAAAATACAAAAATAAATAAAGAAACGCAAGATTCCTCAAGTTTGTTTGGGTTTGTTGTTCTTCATTGTTCGTTTGTATGAATACAGTGATTGCTTGAGGACAAGTGTGACGCTCCTAAAATTTGGGGGGGTAAATTTTTCGCGATCCAAAATTTATTTGTATGTAGAGTGAACATGACATAGAAAATATTAAGTCACTTCCCCGGATCTTACAATAACCTATCTCATATATGAAGATATGAGAAGGTATCAGAGTACGCAAGATATATTCAAGTAGTACTATTACGATCCCAATTGATATAGTCGATTAATCCATGTACAAATCAAAGGCCCCAATCGATTACAGGGCAGGAGTTAATAGATTATATTACCATAATCGATTACAGAGCAAGGCGTAATCAATTATGGAGCTTCTGAAATGGTACATTGAATCAGGGGTTTCACCTAATCCATTACAACACTTAGAATAATCGATTACATTATTTCTGTTGGGTCCATAATCGATTATAATATTAATTATAATCGATTACCAAGCTACTGGAATCTACACTAATCGATTATAGAGTTGGGAATAATCGATTACAGAGCTCCTGGAATTTATGTAATGCATCAGGTATTTCACCTATTCGATTACAAGGACCAATCTAATCGACTACAAGACTTCGGGTTGGTTTATAATCGATTACAACACTAAATGTAATCAATTACCTTAAAGACAGGGGCCTTGTAATCGATTAGGTCAGGGGAGCTAATCGATTACACCATATCAGTATGCAGAAATTATGCAGATTTGAAAAAAAGATGGACTTCTCAACTATCAAAATGCATGCAAACGATATCGGAATGCTACCAAACTTTAACACAAGTTATAATATATCATTTGTGATGTGTGGCCACTGGTCGTACTCAAAAATTCCTAGAAACGAGGAACTTATGTGCATAAACTCATTTAGCTCATTTCAAGGCATTTAGAGCAACATAGGGGTCCATTTTTGGTATAATCAACCTATTCCAATTTACACAAGTCACAAATCATACATTTGAGCTATTGGAATCATTACCTACAATTCATAGTCCTTAAAACTCATTTTCACCCATTAGGTTCCCTAATCATGCATGAAAATCGTTTGAATTTCAACATATTCAAGCTTATCATATTGTATGCTCTATAAAACACAAAATCTAGATAAACCTCCATGCATTAATCAATTCTATCAACATAACACATGATCCCATTATCCAACCATTGTCAAGGTCACCAATGAATATGAGCCATACAATACAAGGGTCTCATTTTCCTACATGACCTTCCAAAATCACCATCATATACTCATCATCCTTAATGATTCATTCCTATACAAAATGTTCATTATATCTAAATATATTACCAAAGCCTATGTAAAAGCCATAAAATCAAACATTTGCCGGCCAAGGCATTCTTTACCAGAAAGGTCTTCCTTCACACCACTTCTCCACACAAGAGCTCCATGGGCAAGCCCTACAACACAGGAGCTAAAAAGATATACCACATGGAGAGTGAGTATACTTTCTCAATGATAAAAATCTAACAATTGTGATAATATATACATAAGTGCAATATTACATATATTTTCCTTAAAAAGGAGCTCAATCAACCCAAAATTGATCATTCATCAAATTTGTTGAACACATATATCCATTAAAATTCATAAGGTCACACCAACCAATATCACAATTACAGTTAGTGCTCAAAGGGAGTTCCACCTACTCTTTACATAATCTCCTTGACAGGATATCACACTATGCCATGCTTCTATGGCTAATGCACATGTTGGTGTTTAAGAAGTATATGCACGGATCCGATTTCATTAAATCAGGTGATCGCAACCACCAAAATCATTCATTCATTCTCATTGGTTTCCTGCCTTGCAAGGGGTACTCCGGCCTCATGATCGCAACCACGGGCATTCAATCTCAATGGTCCCGCAGGGCCTTTCATTTCAAATACCAGGTGATCGCAACCACCAGTCCAATAATCACAGGAACTTGCAAGCCCTTTTTATATTCCAAACATCAAGTGATCGTAACCACTTATCAACATCATCATGATATGCATGCCATGCTATGTATGCAAAAATGCTCATGCATGCCTCAACGTCATATGGATTATCTCACCCTCTTATCTAGGGTACACTCATACTCAATTACAATGTTAATTCCACATAATCAAACATATATATATATATATATTCCAATCAAAGTATTCAAGAATCATTATAGCCAAGGACTTCAAGTATTCATCAAATCACACATGGAATCCATAACATGTCATCACACATTATACCACTTATAACTTCATTAAGGTCTTATTCCACAATCAATTTCTATAAGGACCTTACTCAATTTCACATCACATACGCATAATACTACATCCATTCAAGAAGACATGCCACATTACATCTACACATACATTATCATCATACAAGTTCTCATGCATTTATAAAATACACCCCTCTCCTACCTCAAGAGAAGTAGACTTTTGGGTTCGATGTTCCCGCCTCAAAATCATTACCAAGTCCTACACCAATCAATTATAAGGCCACATCAATCATCCATTCAAGCATCATTCTCAATAGATACATTACATGGACATGACTCTTCATCATGTGGTAACTTATTTACAAGCTTCATTCATTTTCCTAATTAGGCTTTAGGAATTCCTTCCCTCAAATCACTATTCATTATCATCAAGGTAATAACCTAATTTGTTAGGTTACCCCCACTTACCAACCTTACATTTAACTCATTCTAATTGGGTTTTCATTTATGGTTTCCAACCACCATCTCTAATCTTCATTTATGATTATATTCCAACATTAATGACATTCTCACCATTAATTAATGCCCATCTACCCATGCATCATATTTCCCCCAACTTATAAGGTTAGGGTTTCACCAAAGCCCATCAACATTCAAAATAATCATACATTCTTATCTTCTTCCAATCATAAATGCATCTACCTTATTAATACCATTTAAAGCTTGTATTTATGACACCCACCTTAGGGTTTCCACATTTAAAGCTTCTCCTAATGACCTACATGCATTAAATGCTCTCTTAACGTTGAGGACACATAACTAAAGGTTCATATTCTTTAAAAATGGCTAGAACCTTACCTCAAGTGAAGAAATGGAGGAGTTCCAAGAATGGGAGATAAAGATCATGAAATGGGAGAGGGAAAGAAAGGGAGTTCAAACTCCAAGCTTCTCTTTCTTGCTCTAAGAAAATGAAAATGAGGGACAGAAATAGGTATCACTCCTTTTATTAGGGTTTTTAGAAGAAGAATGTGAATAGAGAAGTGATAGGAAGAAGAAGGAGTAAGTTTGCTGAAGAAAAAGGGAGAGTCACGGGAATTGAGAGTGAAAGAGGTGAGTTGTTTTTAATTTTTAACCCATTACTTAAATCTTTCCGTTTTATAACAAACAGGCTCCCTGTTCAGGCTCAATACTTATTCTAAAAATTATTCTGAGTATACATTCGGATTCCCAATAATGTTATCTACAGCCCTGACCAATGGCATATCAATCAGAGATACTTGGTCCGACACCCATATTTTATCCGGGTTATTTTCCTACTTATCCGATCTCAATAAATCACTAACAGTCTTTGTAAATCTTAATTAAATTATTTTCCAATATTTTGGGGGAATTAAATAGTTCACATTCAATTATCCAATATTTATTTCCTTAATTTATTCTCTATTTTAAAATTTGGGATGTTACAACAAGCAATGTTTTAGTTTGGGGTATTTGATAAGTGTTCATGTTGGCTTATTTTTTAGTGTTTTTAGGTGTAGTTTGAGTCAATTTTGTCTTTGTTTCCTTCTGATTCCCTTGATTTTCAATTCCATTACGTATATATTACTCAGGTATCTCTATTTTTGCAGGGTTATTAAGGTTTCAGGTTTATTTTGATGAGAAATGACAACTTGATGCAAGAAGAAGCTTCTAGGAACCTTAGCAATGTGATCTGGCAAAGTTAGAACAAACCACTACCAGTGGTTGTCACTGGAATGAAGAGGAATCAAGTGGCAGTAACAAGCACTAGCCATGGTTACCACCACTGGCCATGGTTGGCATTGTTCTTGTGAGGATTCATCAGGCAGTGATCACCACTGGCTGTGGTCTCCCACCACTGGCCGTGGTTGGCATTGTGGGTAATTTAATTGAGAGTCAAAGATAACCACTGGTCGTGGTTCCCCACCATTAGTCGTGGTTGTCATCAAGTGCCTTGAAATAATGAGTTTTGGAAGATTTGAACCATCAGACCTCGAACCACTGCCAGTGGTTTGCAACCATTGGCCATGGTTGTCCCTACAAAGCCCAGTTTCTTGATTTTTAGAATGCATATTGAGCAGTATTAAGTACACTTCTGAGACAACTCTTACACAGAGAAAAAGGGAACGAAAAAGGGAGATTGAGAGAGGGATTTAGCAAGGAAAAAACATAAGCATTCAAGGATCAACAACACCAGAAGATCAAGATTTCTAGGGATTTTAGAGTAAGAACTATTCTCTGATTTTCTTGTATTTTCTTCTCTGTATTTTTGGGAAATCTTCTAATGATGTATGTGATGATTGGATTTATTTGCATTTCAAACTTGTTTATGGGTAACTAAACTTCCAATCTTGGGATTAGGGGAAATTGTGTTCATGTATCAAAACTGAGTTTTTGACTTTCTTGATTATGAAATTTTGAGTTCTATTTAGTTTCATGAATTCTTAATGCTTCTATTGATTTAGAAATAAACTTAGAAGATTTTAGATGTATCGGATGATTGAGAAATTAACGATTATTGGAAATGCATGAAACTGAACCTGTGATTTTAGGTTACGAAAGTAAATAAAATTACTTGAGGAATTAATGGTTTTCACTACACTTAATGAACTCGATTAAGAAATTGAACGTTGTTCTTTGGTAACCGGGTGCATTAGTAAGGTTCCGAGAGGAAATTACTGATTAATTTAGGAAAATACCCCTTAGAATCAAAACTTTGTAATTGAGAAAAGATTGAATTTAGTTGAGGTATGTTACATAAGAACCTTTTAACTCCTAAGAGTCTCTCATAATCTTTGATATCCCAAAAGAATTAAATTTCCTGTCACATTTTTGCTGCTACTTAATTTACTACAAATTCTTTATTGTCAACAGATTTTTCTAGATAATTGAATCACTGCTAAAACTAGTACTTAGGCACAATCCTCATGGGAACGATCTTATTTATCACTTTGATAAATGTATACTTACGAAACGGATATCAATGCTCACATCACATGACGGGAAGAAGGTCTATGTTCCTAGACCTGGAAGGTTTTAAGTTGGAACAATCACCTTTGGAGGGAACCAAACCAGGAACATTGTTTGTACTGGTAAAGTTGGTAAAATTCTCTCTCTTGTTAATGAAAATGTTTATCTTGTAGAAGGTCTGAGACATAACCTGCTTAGCATAAGTCAATTTTGTGATAGTGGGTGTAAAGTCTCATTTGATAAAGAGAAGTGTACTATCATTAACCATGATGGAACCATACTCTTTTCTGTAAACAGACATAATAACCTGTACAAGGTTGATTTGAATGAACTGAATAATCAAAATGTAACATGTCTATTTTCAAACTCTGAAGAGAGATGGATCTAGCACAAAAATCTTAAACATGTAAGTCTGAAGCATATTTTAAAACTTCATAGAAAATGCTTAGTAAAGGGACTACCAAAAATCTCTTTTAACAACTCCTTGCCTTATAAAGTGTAACACCTTCAGTTAACTAGAACAAACCCTTCTACTAGGTCATCTTACTTAACTAAGAGGTCACACGTTTCTAGAAAAGTGGGGAGTTTTTTTTGTACAAGAAAAATGATGGCCGATCAGTAGAAGCAAGTATTAGATAATCACATAGTCATTCACAAACTTTAAGTAATTGTGCTCTGACGTTTCAATTTTGCAGTCGTTATTCCGTCAAATTAGTACATTAAAATTAATTAACGTAGTACTAGGGTGTCAACCTAGGTCGTTCTCTCAAGGATCAACACAGAAATTTAGGAAAAATCAAGTCTTAAACTAATTTTTAACAATTAAAACTAAAAACTAAACAACTAAAAATTTTTACAAACATAAGTTCACTAACATACAATTGGGGGGGGGTTTGATTGATTGTTGTTATCACAATTAAAATTAAAACAAAGTAAATAAAGGATTTAAAACAATAAATAACAAGCGACTGATTTTCTTGGAGTATTGTAAATAAATTTATCCTTGGTTCACTAAAGATAACTTGTATACTTATTAATGTTAATTTCTTAGCTCAATTTGAATTGATCAACTAAGCGTCTTTTTCAATTCACAATTCCTTTACTTTCATTTAAAAATGAATATTTGAATCAAGCATCCTAATTAAGCAAAAGGAGTCAAGATCATAAAATCTAGGAATTATTGAGCATACATAAGAACATCGCCTATATACATAATCTATTCTCAAATTATGGAATTAAGCAAACCATAATTATTAAAAGTGATTATGAAAATATTCATTAAGCATGCATATTTCCTTAATCCATTCTAATTTGAAATCTTATTTAACTCCATTTGAATAATTAAACCGATTAAGCATACAAATTTAATTAAACAAAATGGAATCAAATAAGTAGAGAATGATTATGAAGAAATAACAATAATAAAAGCATACTATATTAAAATTAATGACCTCAAAATTACATTACAACATTCTCCAAGAAAATCAATCTAAGGGTTTTAGCCCTCCATAATTACAATTACAAACAAAGAACTAACCCGGAAATGAAGAAGTTGCTGGAAAATTCCAACAGAGAAGAGAAGCAGAGGAAGAACGTATGAGTGAGGGAGGAATTGAAGAATGAAGAATGGTGTGTCTGAAGCCTTCCTCTTGTGCCTATTTATAGGAATTAGAAAGCAAGCCTTTGCCATAAAATATTCATAATGGGAGATGCACTCTTGAATTTACAATTCCATGGTGCTCCATTATCATTCTTCAGTGTTGTTTCCACTTTGATAATGCGTTATCTGATGTTTCCACTGATGAATCTGTGCCTGAATCGATTCATCTAGGCAATTTTTGGCAATTTTACACATAGGAATCGATTCCTTAGGGGTGGGAATCGATTCCCAAGCACATGAATCGATTCATGCTTGTTTGAATCGATTCCCAGGCCTTTAAAATGCATATGAATCGATTCACAGGGGTGGGGAATCGATTCCTAGCTGTATGAATCGATTCCCAGGGTGCTTGAATCGATTCCTTGCTGTTCTTTTGTGTGGGAATCGATTCCCACATTGGTGAATCGATTCCCAGACCTGTTCTGGTGCTTTTCTCGCATTTTTGACCATTTCTTGAGTCGTGGCTTCTTTCATTTGACCTGTGGTAATTATTTTTTTAATTACAGGCTTAATCACACACTACAAAACAAGAGAAACCCAACTTTTATTAAAAATTTATCCTTAATTCATTTTAAAATTAAATATTAAATAAAGCTCAAATGATGAAAATATGTTAAAGTGCAGTATATTACACACTAAGTGATGGCAAATTATGCACATTTAAATTGAGGAATTAAGGATAAATCATGCATCATCAAATACTCCCACACTTATTCTTTTGCACTCCCGGGCAAAATCAAAATAAAAACAAGTATCACAATTTATTTGAAAACATTAAGTTGAAAACAACACACAGAACTGGCATGCTTGTCATGAAATCTTAGAAATATACAAAGAAACAAGAGTTTTCAACATGAAAGATACAGAGCATCAAGATATATATAAAAATCATTCAAACACTTAGGCATGTAAAAATTAAATTAAACTGAAAAGAAGATCATAAGTGATAGAACCTCACAAGACATACTCTCAACTCTCAAGTGTTTAAGGTTTGTGTATACACTCAAAACAATTCCTGAAAAACAAACAGTCTAAAAATTTGGCAAGTTTCTTAATTCCACAATCAACACAAATGCATGTATAGATCAACAGGGCTTTCACAGGGTTGTAATGTGGCCAAGGTTAAAATGGATGAAATATATATATTATATATATACCAAAAAGAATAATGAAGCAATTAGTTTTACTGGCAAACAGTGAGGGTAAAACATTTATTGTATGGTATTTGGTAATTTTATTTTTTTTTTATTATTATTTATTTTTTTTTATTTTTTTTTTTTATGAGATTGCATAACACTTGGAACAAGAGTTGCAATTCCTTTTTGCACACCCCCACACTTATTTGAATGCCTGTTTTGACTTGATTCCAAAGCTTCAATATCTTTCTTAAGGTAGGTATATTTTTGGTTCTTCATCCATGGCTTATTTGAGCTGTAACAAGGAAATAGTTAAATAGGCTCAAAATGGCTATCAAGAGATAATTTATTCATGGTAGGCTTATCTGGCTTAGTGGCTCAATTGAACAAAATGCCTGTATCATTCCAAATACATTCATATGAGTTTCAAGTATCATCAAGAAACAAGACAAAAATTAAGATGTAAGCTTTCAGGAATTAATCACACATGAAAGGATTAAGATGGTTTAAAGTGATCCATCAAATTTTAAGGCTCAAAAATCTCACAAGGTATAATTCTATCATATATGATCATTTCTCAATTATCATGTCATTCTCAACATACCAAAAATGTTTGAGTTCAAATTATAACATATCATTAAGCTCATATCAGACATGAAAGAATTTACTTGTACTCATGCATATCTTAAAATTCCAATAAAACATGCCATTTTAAAACAAAAACACACATAAAATCTTTTGATTTTAATTTTTTTTTTTTTTTTTTTTTTTAAATAAAACAAAGTCACACAAAATTTAATCACACAACACACAATAACACACGAATCCCACCCCCACACTTAAATCATACATTGTCCTCAATGTAAGACAGAGCATACAAAATAGACAATAGAATGAAAAAGTAAAGAGATGGGTAAGAAAAACTCCCTCAAGGGGGATCAAGAAGTGGTTCCCCCAAAGCATGTTCCTCCATTGTAACATCCACAAGTGAAGGATTTTCATGAAATGGCTTCAAACGTTGTCCATTAACCTTGAAGCTTTTGTTGGAGTTTTCACTTTTTATTTCCACAGCTCCATGGGGAAATACATTCGTAACAATGAAAGGTCCTTCCCATTTGGAGCGCAATTTTCCGGCCATCAGTTTCAACCGGGAATTAAACAGTAGCACTTTCTGTCCAGCAGTAAAATCCTTTCTAGCTATTAAGCTATCATGGAATTTCTTTGTTTTCTCCTTATAGAACCTCGAGTTCTCATAAGCTGCCAAACGGATCTCATCAAGCTCATTCAGTTGTAATTTTCTTTCCTCACCTGCTTGATCAAGTGCTAAGTTACAAGCTTTTACAGCCCAATAAGCACGATGCTCAATCTCCACTGGAAGATGACATGCTTTACCAAAAACAATTCTATAGGGAGACATTCCTATAGGTGCCTTAAAAGCTGTTCTATGTGCCCAAAGAGCATCATCCAATTTCCTGCTCCAATCCTTTTTGTTAGGCTGTACTATCTTCTCCAGGATCCTTTTGATTTCTCTGTTAGAGACTTCCGCTTGTCCATTAGTTTGGGGGTGATATGGAGTAGAGACTCTATGAACAACCCCATACTTCCTGAGCATAGCTTGCATGGTCCTGTTGCAGAAATGGGTTCCTTGATCACTAATGATTGCTCTCGGGATGCCAAACCTGCAAAGAATTTGAGATCTAACAAAATCCACTACAACTCGAGCATCATTAGTTCTGGTGGCTTTAGCTTCTACCCATTTAGAAACATAATCAACAGCCAATAAAATGTAAGTAAAACCAAAGGATGGAGGAAATGGACCCATAAAATCAATGCCCCAAACATCAAATACTTCACAAAACAACATTGGTTGTTGAGGCATCTGTTGTTTCCATGTGGTAGCATTACTAGCTCTTTGGCACTTCTCACAGGTGTTACAAACTCTCCATGCATCCTTAAAAATTGTGGGCCAATACAAACCTGAATCCAACACTTTTCTTGCTGTTCTTTGTGGACCAAAATGTCCACCAACTGGTGAAGCATGGCAGAATCGAAGAACTGATTCTATTTCATGATCGGGAATGCATCTTCGAATCACCTGATCATTACACAATTTCCACAAATACGGGTCATCCCAAATATAATACTTTGCATCACTTTTTAATTTTGAAATTTGGTTTCTGGATGCACATGGTGGAAAAACAGAAGCAACAAGATAATTTACAATATTAGCAAACCAAGGTGAATCAAAAGAGTTAGAAATACTCATGAGGTGTTCATCGGGAAAATAGTCCCGAATAGGTGCCGAATCAGGAGCATTCTCAATTCTGCTTAAATGGTCTGCCACAAGGTTTTGTGTTCCACTTCTATCACGAATTTCCAAGTCAAACTCTTGGAGCAAAAGCATCCAACGAATCAATCTTGGCTTGGACTCACCTTTCTTCAACAAGTACTTTAGAGCTGCATGGTCAGTAAAGACAACTACTCGAGAACCGAGTAGGTAAGATCTGAACTTATCTAATGCAAAAACAATGGCCAAGAGCTCTTTTTCAGTGGTAGTGTAATTTACCTGAGCAGCATCTAAAGTTTTAGATGCATAGTAGATGACCCTAGGCTGCTTGTCAATCTTTTGACCAAGGACGGCTCCCAATGCATAATTAGAGGCATCATACATTAACTCAAATGGAGCTGTCCAAACAGGTGCTTGGATTATTGGGGTTGTTGTCAATGCTTGCTTGAGGCAATTAAAAGCCTCCTTACACTTTTCATCAAATTCAAATGCCACATCCTTTTGAAGCAGACTGGATAGTGGCCTAGCCTTCTTGCTAAAATCCTTTATGAATCTTCTGTAGAATCCTGCATGACCAAGAAAAGAACGAACCTCTCGAACACAAGAGGGGTAAGGCAAATGTGATATAACTTCTACCTTAGCAGGATCTACCTCAATTCCTTTTTCAGAGATTACATGCCCTAAAACTATTCCTTGTTTTACCATAAAATGACATTTCTCATAGTTCAAGACAAGGTTAGTTTCAATACATCTGTTCAAAACTTTATCAAGACTATCAAGGCATGCATTAAATGAAGATCCATAGACAGTAAAATCATCCATAAACACCTCTATGCAATTTTCAATGAAATCATGAAAAATACTTATCATGCATCTTTGAAAAGTTCCGGGAGCATTGCATAGGCCAAATGGCATTCTCCTATAAGCAAATGTGCCAAAGGGACAGGTGAATGTGGTCTTATCTTGATCCTCAGGTGCAATGTGAATCTGAAAATATCCAGAGAATCCATCAAGAAAACAGTAGTGAGACTTACCTGCGAGACGCTCAAGCATTTGGTCAATGAAGGGTAAAGGGAAATGGTCCTTCTTTGTTGCTTGGTTAAGTCTCCTGTAGTCAATACAGACTCTCCAACTATTCTGCACTCTAGTTGGGATCAATTCATCCTTTTCATTTTTCACAACTGTGATCCCTGTTTTCTTAGGAACCAC
Source organism: Clitoria ternatea (assembly GCA_037962975.1). Lineage (NCBI taxonomy): Eukaryota > Viridiplantae > Streptophyta > Magnoliopsida > Fabales > Fabaceae > Clitoria > Clitoria ternatea. The sequence continues at coordinate 171,659,911 of CM075671.1, forward strand.
TTGAATTGGACTCACCCATTGGCTATCAGAGATAGGATAAATGATTCCTGCTTGTAGAAGCTTGGTGATCTCCTTCTTAACCACATCTAGGATTACAGGGTTGAGTCTCCTCTGGGACTGTCTTACTGCTTTAGTATTTTCCTCCAGAAATATTCTATGCATGCACATGGATGGGCTAATTCCAGGAATGTCTGCCAATGTCCATCCTATAGCCTTCTTGTGTCTTTTCAATACCTGCAACAATTTTTCTTCTTGATTTTCATCAAGAGAAGTGGAAATTATCACCGGGAGCTGTTCATTATCCCCTAAGTATACATACTTTAGGTTCTCAGGTAGGGGTTTCAATTCTAACTTGGGTGCCTGCAAAACAGATGGAACTAACAAAGTAGATTTTGGTTCTGCTGTTTGCATCTCAAAACAGTTAGAATTTTCTTGAAATCCTGCATTCAGCTCCTTATGGTTAACAGGTATATCTAAAGATTCTGAATCAGAAATTATGTATCTATCAATTTCAGCACAAATATCACAACTTCCAGAATCATTGCATGCAAAACATTTGTTTGAATTATCCATGTATTCCAAATCAACATTAGAAAAATGTTCAAAAACTAGTTCATCAATAATGTCAATTTGGAAAACAGAATGATTTTCAGATGGATATTTCATGGCATCAAGAATATTAAATTGAACTCTCGTGTCACCAAATTCCATAGAAAGAGTTCCAGAATGAACATCTATTTTGGTTCGAGCTGTTTTCAAAAATGGTCTTCCCAAAATGATAGGAACAGGAATTTGAGGCATACCTTCTTCCATATCAAGTACAAAAAAGTCAGCAGGGAAAACAAGTTGTTCTACCTGAACCAAAACATCCTCTATAACTCCAGCAGGGTAAGCAGTGCTCCTATTGGCTAGCTGAATTACTACACCAGTAGGTTGTAAATTTCCAAGAGACAAAGATTTAAAAACAGACATAGGCATAACATTTATTGAAGCTCCTAAATCTAACATACAATTTTCAAATTTGTTTTTGCCTATGATACAGGGTATAGAAAACGTACCTGGATCTTTGCATTTTTCAGGAATATTTTCCTTACCAAGCAGTGCAGATACATTCCTTCCCATGCTTATTCTTTCATTGCCCTTGAGTCTCCTTTTGTGAGTACACAACTCCTTCAGAAATTTGGCATACTTGGGAATTTGCTTGATTGCATCGAGAAGAGGTATATTCACTTCCACTTTCCTAAAAGTATCCAAAATTTCTTTATCCACTTCTTCCATCTTCTTGCTTGGAATTGCTTTTGGTGGGAAAGGAAGAGGGATATGAGGTGGAATTTGGGGTGGTTGTATCTCAGACTTTCTTGTGCTTGAAGAGGGTTCATCATTCTCAACCGTTGTGGGCACATCTTTTTGTTTTTCAGGTTCCTTAGGTATGGGTACTTCAAGGTTCTTACCTGATCTTAACTGAATTGCACTCACATTTCTTGGATTTGCAGCTGGTTGAGATGGTAATTTGTCAGAGTTTTGAGATTGTAACTGGCTTAATGATGAAGCCAATTGCCCAATTTGGTTGCTTAAACTCTGGATGGTAGCATCATTCCTCTGTTGATACTCCAAATTCTGCGCAGCCATTTGTTTCACCAGATCCTCCAAAGAAGGGCCACTTGTGGGTGGTTGAGGTGTGGTTCTTTGGAAGGTTGGTGCATTGTTTTGGGGATTTTGTTGTTGGTTTCCCCATCTCAAATTTGGATGGTTCCTCCAACCTGGATTGTATCTGTTGGTGGAAAGGTCATGGTTTTGTGGTGGTGGAGGTCTGTCATGGTAGATGTTTGTTGCATAGGCTTGGGGACTATTATTATCCTTTTCTTATAGAGAAGGACAACAATCAGTGGGGTGCTCTTGTGAAGAGCAGATTCCACACACTTTAGCAGTCATGGATTTTTGATTTACTGCCAATTGTGTGACTAGAGTGGTGAGAGCATCAAGTTTGCTCTCAAGTTTTATTCCAGATGAACTAGAATTGGAATCAAACATGGGTTTGAAAGAATCATTTCTCACACCAAATTGTTGAGAGTTAGATGCCATTTTCTCAATCAGATTTCTTGCTTCAGCAGCAGTCATATCTCCTAAAGCTCCTCCACTTGCCGCATCAATCATGTTGCGATCAACGTGGTGTAAACCTTCATAGAAGTACTGAAGAAGAAGTTGTTCAGAAATTTGGTGGTGAGGGCAACTTGCACAAAGTTTTTTAAATCTCTCCCAATATTCATAAAGACTTTCTCCAGAGAGTTGCCTAATGCCAGATATGTCTTTACGGATTGCAGTTGTTCTAGAGGCAGGAAAGAATTTTTCCAAGAACATTTTCTTTAAGTCATTCCAACTTGTGATTGATCTTGGAGCAAGGTAATACAACCAATCCTTAGCAACACCCTCTAAAGAATGAGGAAACGCTTTAAGATAGACATGGTCTTCTTGAACGTTTTGGGGTTTCATTGTGGAACACACAATGTGGAATTCTTTGAGGTGTTTGTGCGGATCTTCACCCGCAAGACCATGAAACTTAGGCAACAGGTGTATAAGTCCGGTCTTAAGAATAAAAGGGACATCCTCATCAGGATATTGAATACACAAACTTTCGTAAGTGAATTCAGGAGCAGCTAGTTCTCTAAGAGTTCTTTCACGAGGTTCAGCCATATCAGAAAAACTAGCAGTACTTTCAACAGATTTAGAAAAAATACTATCACTATCAATATCAACAAAATTATTATTAAATCTAGCTTCTCTAACTAACCTATGAAAAGTTCTTTCAATTTCAGGATCAAATGAATATAAATGCTCAAAAGTTCTTCTAGTCATACATAGCATACAACAAGATATTTGATCATGATGAGCAATAAATCATAAGAATCCTAAATCATGCAAGAGAAATAAAATAAACAAACAAACAAACAAAGAAAAAAAATTTTTTTTTTAATTAAAATTTTCTTTTTTTTTTTTTTTTTCAATTAAAAAAAAATAATTTAAAACAAGAGTTTTTCCTAAAGATCGTTGATCCCCGGCTGCGGCGCCAAAATTTGACGTTTCAATTTTGCAGTCGTTATTCCGTCAAATTAGTACATTAAAATTAATTAACGTAGTACTAGGGTGTCAACCTAGGTCGTTCTCTCAAGGATCAACACAGAAATTTAGGAAAAATCAAGTCTTAAACTAATTTTTAACAATTAAAACTAAAAACTAAACAACTAAAAATTTTTACAAACATAAGTTCACTAACATACAATTGGGGGGGGGTTTGATTGATTGTTGTTATCACAATTAAAATTAAAACAAAGTAAATAAAGGATTTAAAACAATAAATAACAAGCGACTGATTTTCTTGGAGTATTGTAAATAAATTTATCCTTGGTTCACTAAAGATAACTTGTATACTTATTAATGTTAATTTCTTAGCTCAATTTGAATTGATCAACTAAGCGTCTTTTTCAATTCACAATTCCTTTACTTTCATTTAAAAATGAATATTTGAATCAAGCATCCTAATTAAGCAAAAGGAGTCAAGATCATAAAATCTAGGAATTATTGAGCATACATAAGAACATCGCCTATATACATAATCTATTCTCAAATTATGGAATTAAGCAAACCATAATTATTAAAAGTGATTATGAAAATATTCATTAAGCATGCATATTTCCTTAATCCATTCTAATTTGAAATCTTATTTAACTCCATTTGAATAATTAAACCGATTAAGCATACAAATTTAATTAAACAAAATGGAATCAAATAAGTAGAGAATGATTATGAAGAAATAACAATAATAAAAGCATACTATATTAAAATTAATGACCTCAAAATTACATTACAACATTCTCCAAGAAAATCAATCTAAGGGTTTTAGCCCTCCATAATTACAATTACAAACAAAGAACTAACCCGGAAATGAAGAAGTTGCTGGAAAATTCCAACAGAGAAGAGAAGCAGAGGAAGAACGTATGAGTGAGGGAGGAATTGAAGAATGAAGAATGGTGTGTCTGAAGCCTTCCTCTTGTGCCTATTTATAGGAATTAGAAAGCAAGCCTTTGCCATAAAATATTCATAATGGGAGATGCACTCTTGAATTTACAATTCCATGGTGCTCCATTATCATTCTTCAGTGTTGTTTCCACTTTGATAATGTGTTATCTGATGTTTCCACTGATGAATCTGTGCCTGAATCGATTCATCTAGGCAATTTTTGGCAATTTTACACATAGGAATCGATTCCTTAGGGGTGGGAATCGATTCCCAAGCACATGAATCGATTCATGCTTGTTTGAATCGATTCCCAGGCCTTTAAAATGCATATGAATCGATTCACAGGGGTGGGGAATCGATTCCTAGCTGTATGAATCGATTCCCAGGGTGCTTGAATCGATTCCTTGCTGTTCTTTTGTGTGGGAATCGATTCCCACATTGGTGAATCGATTCCCAGACCTGTTCTGGTGCTTTTCTCGCATTTTTGACCATTTCTTGAGTCGTGGCTTCTTTCATTTGACCTGTGGTAATTATTTTTTTAATTACAGGCTTAATCACACACTACAAAACAAGAGAAACCCAACTTTTATTAAAAATTTATCCTTAATTCATTTTAAAATTAAATATTAAATAAAGCTCAAATGATGAAAATGTGTTAAAGTGCAGTATATTACACACTAAGTGATGGCAAATTATGCACATTTAAATTGAGGAATTAAGGATAAATCATGCATCATCATGCTCTTAAAAGGACGAGGGGCACAGACACCCCTACATATACAATCATCCATTATCTATTATTTAATTAACTACATATATATATATATATATATATCCTACATTATTTCTGTTTTTCGGAGTTGAGGATTCTTGTTTCCGTTTGGTCGACTGGATCTCTCTCACTACTGGTCTTCTGGGTTTAGCTCATAGTTCTCTTGTCCTTATATGGATATTAAGCATAAGAGGTGAGTGTACACTCGTGTCCCCGAGGGTTATCACTAAGGGCAATACTAAAATGGTAGTCACATGTAATAATACATACAAAAATAGCACACAATATTTAATGATGTTATCATAATACGCATGAGTTAGGTTCAATATGAATTATTTAGAGGTTAGTTTTTCATGATCCATGTAGGCCTAAGAAATCAGTCCATCATCACCATCATCATTATCGCTACTATATTCACTGGAACCCATCCTACTCAGGCTGCCTCTAGGCACAACGTTTCCATACTAGAGCGATCAGAGCCCACCAAGTCCTCCAACATTACATTATATCACAGGGGTACATATGGACTTACAAGTCCTAATCAATATAGATCCAACATATCTCCTCATTCACAACCATATTATGGGACTTATCTCTACACGATCATAGTTACATGTTATCATTGAGTCATAGTACATCCGGTTTGCATCGTTGCACCAGGCTTCAGGCATGACTCTGAGCCCATTTAGGTTTCTGACCTAAATCTTTGGAGAAAGCAAATTAGGCCAAACCTATGCCTATAAATAGAGTATAAGATGCTCATAGGTGGCTCAACTAAAAAGAGACCCAAAATACGTAAAAATTACAAGAGCTACACATCGTCAAACTAGCATTTAGAAGGTGTAGTGTTTCTGGCGGGAGTGCTCATGTGGACTCTTAAAGGATAAGGTTAGGACTGCTTTCATTTGTTTTCTACAAGAGGTAATCCTAAAAACATAATATTTGATGTTTGTCTTATGCTTCGAAACACGATGTTTTGCAACTTCAATGAGAATCCTTCTTTTTCTGTTGCCTATCCAAGAGGGATTCCTAACATCATGTGTTTCTATATGCGTAATATTTATCCTCAAGTTGTTAAGTCCTACCTGTTTCTCAAACTTTTTAAAATATTTCTATTTGTTAAGAAATATACAAGCTATATCTTGGCTAAAATAACTTCCTTTTTTGAAAAATAAATAATGTATATCTATTTTATAACTAATGAATGAAATAGTAGAAATGTAAATAATGTTGATTAAATTCAAGAAGTGAAAGGATACTTGGCCATTGCCCTTATCAGTATGCTCCCCTTGAATTAAATTCATTGAGGCATTTGGGATAAAGTGGCATTTGGCACTTATTTATGAAATACAGATTTTTCTTAAAACATCATGGTCGTTACTCTTATTGGTATACCCAGTTAAGTCTGGAAGACTTACAGGATAATTAGGAATAAGATAGTATCTTGCCATTGGTATCTACTGAGTAAATCTAAATAGACTAAGTCTTATTTCGTTCGGTTAATAGAAATTATACTAAAAATATTTTATTTAAGATATTTTTATCTTAATTCTTTAAGGTGATGAAATAGAAATAATAATGTTAATAATATTATTGATTACTAGTAATAATAATGGCAATTATAATAGTAATAACAATAATAATAACAATAATAATAACAGTATAATAAATAATAATAATAATAGTTATATTATTAATAATAACGATAATAGTATAATAGTAATAATAGTAATTGATGACAGGTAATTGCATTCGTTCTTACTATGCTACCGACCTCACAGGTATACTTTCGAACTATGACTCCGTATGAGACGTTCTCCATACCGGAATGTCAAGATTCTTAGCTTGCACATAGGAAAGTGTCCACGTCACTCGACAGAAGGTTCAAGGTACAGCCACAAGGATGATACGCGAGAAATACGGCTCCCCTGCGTCGTATGTCAAAATCGTACACTAAGCAATGTATAATTTGTCTCCTGGCCCCACCTGTGTCTAATGATTCATTCTCCAAGTTCACCTATAAATAGTGGATTCTCACACTCATAAAAGGTTACGTTGTTTTGACTCTTGATATACTATTTTATTGTTTAAGTTCTCCGTTCTGAATTCTTATTCTGGTGACTGACTTGAGCGTCGGAGAATCTTCACAGGTGACACCACCTTTCGCCCCCTTCAGCATGAAAGCTTGGTGTGCAGGCTCTCCAAGACAACAAGACCGGATTCTCCCACTGAGAGTTCGGATCATAATATTGGATACGCACTGTACCGGTATACAAACACTTCTATCCTTGACTTTTGAGGCTGGTCCCCACTCCGGATCTTTGACCTCGGATTAGACCAATTCAGTAATAATAATAATTCGTAATCAAATTCGTGAAACATGCCGGCAAAGCCAACCAATATATTCAACAATATAGATAAACAGGAATTAAGAACAAGGCGGCAGAGCCAACCATTATATTTTAACAACATGGATAAACAAAAATTTAAAACAAGGTGGCAGAGTCGACCAATATATTTTAACAAGATAGATGAACGGAAATTAAAAATAAGGCGGCAGAGCCGACCAACATATTTGACAATATAGATAAACATAAATTAAGTTAATAAGAGAAATAGTAAAAATAATAATAACAATGGTAGCAGTAATAATATTTTCTTGATTTTATCGATAGTATAATTTTTTAGTTGTCGTGTATCATAAAATTCGGTACTAACGCAATTGAGGATAAATATAGAGGCATAATAATGAACCACACTCCAAACTAATCATTACAAACTTTGGACATAAAATAAATTACACAATAAAGGCCACGTGCCCGTCCGTCCTTATATCCTCTTTTATCACGTTTTTCAAGATTTATTAATCGGAGTCCACATCGACACCCAGTTTCCTTTTTAGTGTTTTCAAAGTCTAGTACCTAAAAATACTCACTCAGTCACCAGAGTTAGTAACAGTCAGGTAACCACATACGCAACAATAAAATATTTGTAAAAATTTAAATAACTTAGTTAAGTAAAATTTTCCCAAACCTGCCCTCGAAAAGGTAAGGACCCAACTTAGCCATTCCGAACACCTGGTTCAACCTAGGATACCCGAGGATATACCCTTCTTACCTAAGGTCTCACTTTTTTTCCTGATACTAGACGAAAAAGCGAAAACTCAACTTTTAATCCATAGCTTCGATCGATTATCTGTCTCCGTCGTTGGAGTGTACGCGGTGATTAGAGCCAAGATAAGCCAACATGCAAAGGATCAAACAGAGGGAAAGGGTGGTGGAGTGGTGGTTACCCACGGCTGAGGGAAAAGGCTAGAGGCGGCTATAATTGAAACTGATTGGTGGAAATCAAAGGAAATGATGATCGGAGGTCGTCGGGAGAAAGAACGGTGGATTTCAGAGGTTGTAACATCCCAAATTTTAGAAAAATAAATTTATTAGATGATGATAATTAATTATTTATGGCCTAATATGCATGGAAAAATTAATTAAGCACTAATTATGTTTTATCAATAAATTAAAATTTACTGAAATTGAATAATTTAACGGAAGGTGTAGGAGCCACTAAGTCGAATTGGATATTTGATGGGTCTAGAATACTTAGAAAAATATTGTGGTTATGGTGATGTGATTAAAATAATTTTTGGTGTTGAGGAGATAATTATTCAGACACAGTGTATGTTAATAAACAACAAAAATATGAGCCAAATAGAATTAAAAAGAAAATAAAAATTCCCTTTTTCCCTCTCTATTTGACCGTATGACTTTTCCCACTCTCTTCTACTTTCTTTTGCCCATTAGATAAAGGGAATTGTTGACCATTGGTAAAAGTAAGATGATGCACCCTTTTGACCATTAGACAATGACCAATTTTGTAATTTCTCTCTCCTTCTTTCTTTCAATTTTCGTTGGCTTCTCTCAACACTCCCTCAACACTTCATTTTCTTCTTCTTCTTCATTCCTTCAAACCTAAAACTGTCCACCACCTCCTGTGTCCATTTTTCATCAAAATCCATAGTCGCTGACACCATAGTGACGCGAAAGACTTCTGTCGCTACTGTGTCGACGGCGTAATGTCGTCATTAATATTGTCCCTATGTTGGTGACACATGCCATCGCTACGGGTGCTCCATAACGACCACATGACGTCGTCACTATGGGTGCTACACAACGACCACATGACGTCGTCGCTACGGGCGCTACACGGTAACCACATGACGTCCTCACTACGCCTGTAAGGTAGCACCACAGCTTGTCATCGTTGCAGATCAAGTATCAGCGACGGGACTAAGCGGTCGCTACTATTGGCTACATAGCGACCACTCGTTAACGACGGGACTGAGTGGTCGCTGACTACTCAACAGTAGTGACGGGGTTACGTGGTCGTTATTAGTACGTACACAGCGACCACCATGTTCCGTCGCTAGCATTACCTACATAGCGACCACCCGTACCCATCGCTAACATTATGTATTCAACGACGAAATAAATAACGTTGCTAATATTAATTTTTGTTTTTTTAAATTAATGTTTTGACTTTTAAAATATTAATATTTTGAATATAGGTTTTGTTCATTTAATTTTAAACTAGAAATATCGAATAACATAAAAATTATAAACAAAAAATGACAAAAAATAAATACTAAATAAAATATAATATAAACATAAAAAATACAATGTTGTGTCGTTAAATAAACAAACAAATAAAACATAAAAAAAAGTAAAATCATGGGGGAGGGGGATCCTGTGGTGGTGGTGGTGGCGGCTCGGAAATCGGGGGAGGGAAGCTCGCCATCAACTATATCAGTAGCTGCTGCTGCACAACAAGCAGTCGACTAGGCTTGACGTGCTGCTCCTCGGCCCGTCGTCGGTCCTCCTTGGCCTGTCGTTGGTCCTCCTTGGCCTGCTCCTCTAAAAGCTGCCTCTGGCGTCGCTCCTCCTGTAGCTCGTTGTTCAAGTTTTGAATGACCTGAACAACATCCATCGGAAGGGCAGAGGAGGAAGAGGTCTTCCCTTTTCTCGCGATCTGTTTCTCGCAATCTGCGTGCCCATGCTGCCTAACCCAAACACCCTTCTTTTCTTGTTTACGCCACCAACAACCTCCATATAGATTGCATTATCGTTGGAACAAGACAGGCTGAAAGGTACCTCTCCCTCAGGAGTGGAAGCCAGCAACTTCGCCTCCTTCTCGGCCCTTCTGGCCTGATACACCTCCTGTAAATGTAAAATATTGATAGGATTAGTAAGTTGATATGTAAATTATAAGCATGTGTAAGTTAAAATAAAATAGCGCTAGATCTGAAGTCTTTTGGTTAACTCATGCACCGGCTTTGTTCTTCTTGGTCATTTGTATGACCTCAAAAAGAGAAGGCTCACAGTGCTCCCTCAGCTCCTATAGTTGACAACAAGCATTGAAATTATTGTTGGAAAACATGTCAGACCAATCATAAAACAAATGTTTAACATAAATATACTTACAAATCTTTTCTTATGCTCGAGGGTTGAAATGCTACCCCCAGTGTAAATTGACGCTGCAGCATCGACGGCTCTGTTTGCCTTATTTCGAGCACTCTCTTACTGGAACAAGACACCACCCCACTTCTGAACCATCCCGTCCCAGTGGTCCTCGGGGATCCAACGAGGGCGCTCACCCATATCCTTCACCTTTCAAAGGGTACTCTTAATGATTTTGGAGGTCTTTGTAGCAAAGACCCTCCTAATCTCATCAATCATACCCTCGGTCCACTGATAATTTCACTGTTATATGAAATGAAATTTCAATTTTAAAAATAGGTATATGAATTAGCCACAAATTGACAACAAAAGGGAGTGTTAGCTTACCGAAAAGGTGTTAAACCACTTATCTTGGACAGTCTGCCCTGCCTTTATCCAAGAGATATATGGTCTATCCCACTGGGCCTTCAGAACCTTAGTAATCACTTTGGTAGTGCAACTACTATCAACAAAACTATAATAGCCAATAATTAGAAATAAATAAAACAACTTACACACAGGGAGGCTACCAAAATTTAGTAGAGTCTCCCCTATAAATATTACATTTCCAAATTTAAATGGTTGCCCTGTTACAATCAGAAAAGTTTCCAGTATAGTTCAATCTATACAACTACTAAGTTAACCAACATACAACTATATGAGTTTTATATACAAAGAAACTAACAAGCTACCAATTAACTTAAAACAAATTATAGTATACTTACTAGTCTCTGGCCAGCAGTGGAACCAGCATGGGTAGGGGGGATGCCAGAGGTGGGGTGGCCTCGAGGCCAGCGTCATCCAAACCACTAGGTGAAGCAGTCTACTATGGGGTGGTCTATTGTGGGGTGGTCTGCTGTGGTGGTGAAGGAGTGATGGTCTGATGTGGTGTGGTCTGCTGTGGTAGTGAAGGAGTGGTGGCCTGTTGTGGAATGGTGGGGCCAGGTGATGAAGGGGTGGTGGCCTACTGTGATGTGGTGGCCTATTGTGGGGTGGTGGCCTGCAGACGGGATCCGGGGGTCCTCGAACCATCACCCCGGCTGAAGGGTAGTCAATGTCCTGTCATCTGTACAATAAACCATGAAAACAAATATTAGTCCTTATTACAAAGATATATATGTATGTATATATGGAAAACAACTGCATATTTTGTGTCTGTTTCAGTTTAAAATTCCCCCTCAGTTTCAGTGTCCCTATGGCTATCTATTTCAACAGGTTCCTCAGTCTCCAAATTAGCCCTAGACCGTTTTGACTAGGAGACAACATTTTTGTCAATGTGCTCACCCCCGTAATGGCGAGCGTCTTATCCATTATGACTGGATCAATATTGAACAGCAAATGACTGTTGTTGAGCTCGTTTAGAGCAAGTTGATAAGCATCCTTAACCTCATCAGAGACATTATCAGTGATCTGACGTCGGGCCTTGGCCTTGATTATTGTGTACCAATCCTGGTGCCCTCCAGGGAAGTCTGTGTAAAACCTGCTAGGCTTGTTGGGCAAAAATGAAGGGATCAAACCCTTTATATCTACCATTTTTCTTGACCTCAACTAAGCTGTAGTTGTTGTCAACCTTTGTTCCTACATCGATTGTGTTGTTGTACCAATCACACTTGAATAGAACGATATCACTTCTTAGTCTTCCAGAAAAAAGAAGCTTTAACAATCTCTGTCAACACTCCATAGAAGTCTTCCTCTAACTATCTGGCCATGCCTTTAACACAAACCTCGTATTTATGGGAGCGCATCCCTTTATTCCATTGAAAAATGTTAAACTTGTAGGCGTTTACGTAGTAAATGGGCATTTTTTAATAGTTTTCACTGGTCCCCAAGAAAGGGCTTGGAGTAACGGATCTTCAATATAGTTATTAGGGTCTTGAATCTATGTACAACACAACACATAAGTCATCGTTAGATACCACGTCATCGTTAGATACCTAACATTATAAGTACAACTAAAAGCACAAGGTATATGAGTCTTACGTGTTGTGTAAACCAACCGATGAATTTGGATGATACCTCACTATGAATTTTTTCATCAGTTATATCATTTTGCTCAAGTTTTAGCATATCTGCATATAAGCTATTTAAAGAACAAAAATTTAGGTACAATAAACGCTAGCTTTAGAATGTAAAATATAAGTTGCTCCCTTACTCAAGATAGGGTTCCACTTCTGGACAATTTAGAAGAATGTACAAGTGAGCTGCCTTTTGATCTTTCTCATCAATGTAACATTTTGTGACCTTGCCCCCAGGACGACCGGGATAGTTAAAAATTGAAATTTGATCATCCAGCGCTTTGTGTGTGGCCACCCTAAGATTACGAGGAATTCTACTCATTCTAGTTTATATCTCTATCAGAAAATAGAAAAAGCAAAAGTGGTCATTTCTTCAACTAAGTATACCTTGCAAATTGATGCTTTAATGCATGCTTTGTTTGACACTTTGTCTTTTAAAGAGCGTAAGAATCTAGAACAACATAAACAAATGTTAAGTTACAAAATACTATTATAGGAAACCATGTTTGCAACGAAATTAAATACTTCTGGCATTCACTTTTTGAGTGGATACATCCAACAGTACTGCACTGGGCCACCAACTAAGGCCTTGTACGGTAGATGGATAGGAAGATGCTCTATCGAGTCAAAAAACTTGGTGGGAAAATCTGCTCCAACTTACAAATCAAGACCGGGATACTTTCTTCCATCTTCAGAAGTTTCTCCTCAGTTAATGAAGTTGCTGTCAACTCTTTAAAGAAGTGACTCAACTCGACCAGCGGTTTCCAAATAGGTTTTGATAAGGCATAAAATGCGTATGGCAGTAGTTGTTGCATAAACACATGGAAATCATGACTTTTCATGCCAAACACCCAGCCCTCCTTCACGTCGACACATCTACTCAAGTTAGAAGTGAATCCGTCAGGCAGGGTCAACCCATTCATCCACGCACACAGAGCAACCTGGTATTGTCTAGTTAAAACATATTTTGCATGTGGTTTAAACATTCTTTCACGTCCCGCATCCCTTAATTCTAACTACTTCCTAGAACACCAAATTGGAAGGTCAAGACAACTATTCTCCTTGTCCTTTGTTCTCCCTTTGATGTCCATCACAGTGTCAAAAATATTCATGAAAACATTTCATTTAGTGTGTATGACATCAATGTTGTGTCTTAACAAGTCTTTCCAATATGGCAAATCCCATAAGATACTCTGCTTCCCAGTGATATTCCTTCCCATAACCTGTAAACTCCTTAATACTCTTATCCCAGATGTACGGATACTCTTCGACTCTCTGTCAAACCCGTGCATCGGATAACCTATGGGGTGGAGGTTCATTCACAACCTTGTTCTTCTTAAAAGCGATTTTGTTTCTCCTAAACGGATGATCCAATGGTAGAAACTTTCTATGACAGTCAAAAAAACTTGTCTTGCCACTAACAGGGAGTGATTCCCCCCGGTATGTTCCATGCATACAGGGCAAGCAAGCTTCCCAGATGTTGACCATCTAGAAAGCATACCATACATCGGGAATTCGTTAATGGTCTACATCAAAACAACCCGCATCATGAAATTGTTCTTCAAAGACGCATCATATATCATCACCCCGATATCCCACAATTATGACAACTCTTCAACCAACGGTTACAAAAACATGTCTATTTTTGCCTTTGGATTTTTGGGTCCTGGAACCAGTACAGATACAAACATGACCTTCCTCTTCATAAACATATCAGGAGACAGATTGTATAGGGTTAGTATGACTGGTAAACAAGAGCACACTCTTTCGTATTAACCGAATGGGTTGAACCCATCAGTACATAAGCCAAGTCGTACATTGTGCGGCTCGCCTGAAAAGTTCAGATATAACTCATCCAAACACTTCCATGCTTTTCTATCAGAAGGATGGCACAGAAGACCCTCTTGTGTTCGGTTCAGAGCATGCCAACGCATGTGTTTTGCTGTGGACAATGAGGCATACAGGCGTTGAAGACGCGGTGTTATGGGGAAGTACCATATTTTCTTCCTGGCTGTCCTAGTTACCTCCTCTCTCCTTTTAATGATTTTGTAGCGTTCCTCATTATAATGTACACATTTTGTGACACTCTTGTCTGCAAACTCATTTTTGAACAACATACATCCGCTAACACAACACTCTATCTTCACACAACCCAACCCTATGTTTGCCACTCTTTTCTTAGCATGGTACAGGTTTGATGGTATTCGATGATTACTAGGCATGGTAGAACCCATCAGATCAACCATCCCATTAAAACAACCTCCTAAAAGATTATAATCTGCCTTTAGGCTTAAAGTAGCTAGGGAGGCGAAAAATTCAATGTGACTCTTACACCCATCCCATAATGGAGTCAGAGCCGCCGCCAACAAATCATAAAATCTCTTCACCTCCAGATTAGGATCCTCCTCTACATTGTCATCCTTATTCCCTACTTGGTCATCATGTTATAGCATACGCCCGATAGAGGGTCCAATATGATCCATCACCATCTGCTCCATGTTATTGTACGTATCCCTATTTCCTTCTCCCTCATAGTAAGACTGTTACACGGTTATGGTTGATGGCCTAGGCGGTAACTGCTCCCCATGGTTATGCCAACAATAGTATCTTTCCATGAACCCCTTCTCACTTAAGTGGCATATGACATCATCCGCGTATTCAAAACTCATGCATTTGCACCTTGAACACGGACAAAGAATCTTCTGAGTCGCTTCAAAACCAGGTGTGTTCGCTGTAGCGAATAGAATGAACTACAACAGCCCCATCATAAACTCCTTAATCACTCGCTGACTACGATCTAGCCGGTTGTACATCCATCACCAATTTGCCAGAAACTCTATTCATAATATCTAATAAGCAGAGTTCTAGTTACTTTGATTTAAACATTATGTTATGTAACTATCGTTAGTGAATCACTCTGTATCTCTTTGATGTTGCAAGTGGGTAGGGCCCTATCCCTTTCGGGATGAATATGCAACCATCCGTAGCCCGTCAATGTTGTTTACGGTCTATCTTGAATTGTTGATGTTTATTTGGAATTTCGGTAGCATTTCGCATTGGTCCTCGAGTACACAGAGATACGTGCGGTATGAAATACCGCATGCAAACATGCACCCGGAGACAATACGAAACACCATAATCAAAATTTCAAATGAACATCAACGACACAAGATAGACCATATACAACATTGATGGGTTACGTCCTATTGGTTACAAATTCATCCCAAACTGTCCAACCTTGACAATTCAAGATCCAACAAAACACGGTATGTCGACCAGTTGTCTTGAATCTTGAACGGGAACCTAATGGGTACACACACGACTAAACCCTACATTTTTAAACTTGAATTTACTTTTTATGTACCCTAAAATAGGAAGCCTACCAAAATTTTGACAGAGTCTCCCCTGTAAGCTAGACAGTTCCAAATTTTTTATAATGCCCTATCACACACAAAAGATTTCCCAATACAATTCAATATATACGCTACGTATTGTATATGAAATTGAGGCAAACAACACCACAACCTAGTGAGCTCTGCTCTCCACTAACAGACAATAATACATATGCATAGACTAAACACATGTTATCAGCACACAAAATAATACCTATTGAGCTCTGCTCTTCACTAACAAACAACAATACACATGCATACACTAAACACATGTTATTAGCTCACAAAACAATGCCTATTGAGCTCTGCTCTCTACTAACAAACAATAATCAACATGCATACACTTCAAAACATACACAACACATAGCCAGAAAAGTTAGTGTTAGGGGATTACCTGGAAAGAAAGTAAGCATTGGAGACGAAGTTGAAGAAAGACCAACAAAGACCACGCGTAAGGTGTGCTAGTCTGCATGACAAACTAAGAAGTGGATGACATTATTTACACAATCTCAAAGGCACAATAGCATAGTAGAGATATCGCATTATTTACACAGCACATATTCTAGGATGATTTGTTAGTTGTTTGGGATTTAGCTCTCATGAAAACTCTCAATCAAATTGGTCCATAGTTTCATATATGCTAATACTATATAGATAACGAGATCCCTAAGTAATAATAAAATAACTAAGAGAAGTCAATTTCATTGTTTATTCCTTTTCCCATGATTATCAGAACAAGACAATCCCATAACAACTTCATAGTAAAGAAACAACATCAAACATTTAAAGCTATATCTCATCAGAAAATAAACAATGAAATTGGAAACCGTGAAGCCAAGATCACTACAATTATATAAAAGCCAAGAGCACTACAGCAATATAATAATTATATAGAAGCCGTGAAGCTACAGAAGCTATCAAGAGCACTACAGTGCAATAGCAACTTAAAATCATAGCACTACAACAATGGCAGTAATATAATTTATTATTAATATATATATCATAATACAAATGTAGTTCTTCAGGAACTATACCATAAAAATTTCAAGAATTTTTTTAGAACTCTTTTAAAATTCTTCTAGAAATATAAGTTTTCTGGGAACTTGTCTAAAATATAAGTTCTTCAAGAACTTATTTGAACTATAAGTTCTTTAGGAACTTGTTTATTATGGTAGAATGGAAGAAAAAAATTATATAAAATGATATATTACCTCAAATGCTCAATTAGTTAGAAGCTCGTGTTGATAACATGTTATGAATATTTATAACTGGGTAATAGAAATTGAAGTGTAGAGGAAATATAGAGGGAGGGTGATAGAATAGTAAATCAGATAGAGAAGTGAATGGAAGTATATGAGTGTGTTGAATGAATCACCCAAGTTCTATTTATAGAACTTGGGGGGACATCCACACTATTATTTATTTATTTATTTATTTATAATAGCTGCTTAATTAGCTTGAATTAGTTAATTAGTTTGAATTTGTTATTTATTATATATATTTAACTCAGGTTTATATTTTAAAATTTTTGTAGTTATAATTTTTGTAGTTATACTCTCTTTTTTTATAGTTATAATTTTTGTAGTTATATTTTAAAATCCATTGATTGAAATTGAAGGAAAACCAAGATAGTAACAAGCATAAAACTACCTGCGGGAATTTTTTTTTGGTGTAACAATAATGGTTGAAATAGTGAAACTAAAAGCAACTCACAGTCATATATAACTCACAGGCCCAACAAAATCATTAATTTTTTTGTCTAACAACCAGTAATTAATGAAAAAGGGGAACATTACCTGTGGGAATGGCTTGCAGTCGCCGACAAGAGAGACGAGAGAGAAAAGAGAGGACCCTGCCTAACCCTGGCTCGTGGAGAGGACCCTGCCTAACCGTGGTCTAATAAGTAACAATTATGCAAGGACAAAGTATATGCAAGGATCATTAATAAATTTCAAATGCTATCTTTTGGTGAATTTTTTTTAGGCATAGTTATATATATGAAAAAAATTAATAGTTTAACACAATTTTGATAAAAAAATATATTAATTGTGTAATAGTTTATAATTTCTTAACTCTATAATAATGTTATCTCTAATGTTGTACAAGATAAAATAAATAAACAAAAAATATTAGAAAATATTTTCTATTAGTCTTAAAAGTTATTTTAGATAAATCTCAAAAGGTGGAATAAAAAGAATCAAAATGGAGGGGAATATGAAGGTATAAGTGAGGAAGAAGGATCCTCCTTCTACCATTCTTGCCAATGAAGATATGCCTCTTGAATTTTCACAGTTCTAGAAATAGTTCTTTGAATGAAGCTTGAGGTTAAGAGAAAGGTTGTGCATGTAGAGATAATGTGCTCTAAGGTCACATTTTTGACACCCTAAATATGATGGATACTAAATTTGTTCATGATGCTAGATTAATTCATGATTGAAACATACAAGTGATATATAGGGTTTCAACTATGATGCTAGATTAATTCATGATTGAAAGCAGTTACATACCTATTGTATGGCTGATATAGTTGATGTTTTAAAAGATCATATTATCCTATCAAAGTCTGTCCAACTTCCTCATCTAATTGATTATTTGAAGGAATATGTCTTCATTTTAACCTTATCCATTAATGGTTAAGACTAATCATAAAATCATTTTGTGGAATTATACGAGAGTTGTAAACAAAGCTCTCACAAGATTCTACAAACAATTGGTTAATACTCACGATCCAGAAATCCTTGTCCTCATGGAAACTAGATGTGATCCTTCCAGAATAAACAAACCCCTTCTAAGTATGGGTATGAATAGTTTATTACATTTTGAAGTTAGAGGTTTCTCTGGGGTATCAGTTGCTTGGAAAAAATATGTTGTCACCATTGATTTATTGATTAATTTTTAATTTTTACATCTTAAAGTGTCTTTCCTTACTTCTAAAGATTGGTTTTTCACTGTAATATATGCTAGTCCTATTGATAACTTAATATTTGATCTTGGACATGAATTAATTTCTTTGTCTATGTCTACGTCTATTAATGATGAATAGTTAATTATTGGTGACTTTAATGACATAAGCAACCAATCTAAAAACAAAAAAGGTAGGATAGTAAATCTAAGAAAATACGACACCTTTACTAAAAGATGAAATATGTATAATTTAATGGATCTTGGATCTAATGGTCCTAAATTCACTTGGAAAGGTTCTAAAGTTGGTAGCTATGATAGGGTCTATGTAAGGTTTATGAGAGGCTTGATAAAACCCTCTCTAATCCTAAGTGGGGATTAAAGTTTCCTGATACTAAAATAAGAGTTTTGCCTAGTGTAGTATTCTTTGATCACCACCCTATCATGGTCAGCTTTGGCCTCACCCACAACTTAAGATTCCCAATCCTTTTAGATTTGTTAAAGCTTGACTAACTAATCAAAGTATACAAAAGGTTCTAGAGGATAATTGGGTTAATAATCAAAACCTGGAGAATAATATGATGCCAACAGAAAATGCTTTGAAGGTTTGGAGTAGGAATTATTTTGGAGCCATTGGTAAAAAGGCAAGGAAACTTCTTAGTAGGCTTGAAGGTATTCAAAAGACTTTAGCTAATGGCAAATCTGGTAATCCTTTCCTTGACTAATTGGAGAAAAAGCTTTAATCTAACTTGGCTCTCATTCTTTATCAAGAAGAGTTATACTGGTTTCAAAAATCTAGAGGAGAATGGCTTACTGATGGAACATGGGTACTAGATTATATCATCAAAATGTGATTAATAGAAGGAAAAGATATAAAATTAGCATGATAAAAAACTTATGGGAGATTAGGTTGAAAATGAGGATCAAAATAGGAACATGATTTTTTATTTTTACATTAATTTGTTCTCTGTTAAATAGTCCTTAGATAGAAATTTTTATCATATAATAGCTTTCCAACTATTGATCTTATTTAGAATCTTGGCCTGGATGGCATTCTTGCCAAAAATAAAATACAATAAGCTTTATTTCTCATGAAACCTTAGAGTTCCCTTGGTCCAGATGATTTTTCTACTAGATTTTACCAGTCATCTTGGAACCTTATTGGTGATAATATTGTCAATTTAATAACCTTATTGGCAATTTCATTCAAAGTCTTTGGTAGAATCCTAATTTAATAAGTAACATTAACTATACTGATATTGTCCTAATTCCTAAAGTGGAACATGTAGTTTCATAACTTAGGCCTAACATTTTTGTGTAATGTAATCTATAAAATCTTAACAAAAAGCATTGTTTAAGAGCTTAAAACCATAATTCCTAGCACGATTTCTCCTTTTGAGTCTGGTTTCATTCTCGATAGAAATATTCAAGGAAATATTTTAATTGCTCAGGAAATCATCCATTCTATAAAGAAAATAAAAGGTAAGAGAGGTTTTTTCATAATTATAGGTGATGCAACTCAGAGAATAAAAGGGGGCCTAACAATCTGACATAAGATTTGTTTATAAATTTCATGTCTCACTTGAAAGAACCATGTCTATTTTTGAAAAATCACTGGACAACAGAGAGCATAAACTAACTATAAACAGAAAGCATCACAGAAGGATCCCCATAGGCTAACAAAAGTTTATATTTAGTACAAATTTTTTTAATCAATCATACTTATAATGCAGGTTGGGGGAGACGCGGATAGAGAAATGAAGGGGGAGATACAATGGGAGAGTAGCTTTGGAATGGCAATACCGGTTGGGGGATGGAGAGAACAACTTCAAACAGTGATGAACAGTGGTGAATAACAGTGAACAGTCAGTCAAAAATGGTGGCCACAGAGGATGGAGGTGCGACAGAGATGAGAATGAAAGAGATGAGAGAGAGATAGAAACAATCGAGACTAAGGCAATGATTTGGGGGAACTGGTCGAGGAGGATTAATTAAAATTAGCGATGGATGACTGTCGTCGCTATACTCGTCACAAGACTTGCAACTAATCCACGTGGTAAGTCGTTATTCGTCACTTATCCACTTGGTCCCAAATCAGCGATTGTGTGACCCGTCGTTAACAGTTAACAATTCAGTTAGTGACACACAGACCT
Source organism: Clitoria ternatea (assembly GCA_037962975.1). Classification (NCBI taxonomy): domain Eukaryota; kingdom Viridiplantae; phylum Streptophyta; class Magnoliopsida; order Fabales; family Fabaceae; genus Clitoria; species Clitoria ternatea. Next base: position 171,680,650 of record CM075671.1, read on the forward strand.
GTCGCTAACATACAACTAGCGATGACGCATCGAACCATCTTTAAATAACCACTATTAGCGACCGAAAGTTACCCGTGGCTACATTTTATTTTGAATTAACAGCTTAACAGTAACTATGGGAAAGCCTCCGTTGCTATATTTTATGGACATAGTGACCGCCTCACACAGTCGCTACCTTAGGAGCAACAAAACTCTTGGAGGGAAACCAAAAAATGGTAAGAGGGAAATGATAGCGATAGGCTTTACGACGATGTGTGTTAGAGACGGTTGTAGTGACGAACTTTTGCAAATTTTAGCGACGGTGTGTTCATGGTCGTTACGGTTCTTTTTTATGGTTCCTTTTTGTTAAATGTACTGACCATGTCAGCAATGGGGGTATAATATAGCGACGATTGTAGACACCACTATATTTTTCTGTGGTTAATGACGACATAAAACAGTCGCTATGTTTACGCGCCAAAAAAACCTTTGGAGGGAAACCAAAAAAGGAGATAAGTAAAAGATAGCGACGGGACCAACGACAGTTATGTATTAGCGACCGAATTAGTGACAGAGTTTTTGTAATTTGTAGCGATGGGATTTTGTGGTCGCTAATATGGTCACTAATTTGCTTTTTGGGGTCCATTTTTACATGACAATCGCTAAGACAATCTCTAATTAGCGATGGTGATAGGCGATCATTAAATCTAAGTAGCTACAGGGTACTTTTCTAGTAGTGTCCTCTCAATTTCGTGTTTGGCATTATGCTTGGAGAAAAGGTAAGGTTTCATTATACTCATGGCTTTTGTTGGTGGTTTTGAGGTTATTGAAGTATTGTAATGGGAGATTAAGTGTTGTTTTGATGAATAGATGTATCTGGAACCTAAATCCTAGGGTAGATGACTATTAGGAATTTTGTTGTTGTTGATGATGATATGAATATGAGGTAGTTATCTTGGAAATTCCTAAGTGATGCAAAGAAATTATTAGAATTTATGTTTGGCAATTTTTGATAAAAACCCTAACATATGGAAATTAGGGCTTTTGACAAAACTTGAGGAATTTAGCGTTCATCAGTCTTAAGAATGATTTTGGATGAGGAAATAAACTTTGAATGGTTGACACTAATTATTAATGTTGGGAGTTTGAGGAATTAAGAGAATATGGAAGACACCAAGTTGGTAAAATTAGTAGAAGTGGCATTTAGTGTTTATTGGTGACTTAGGAGTTGTTTTGTAGTCATTTAATTCTAGAAAATATAGGTTAATGGGAAAGAATTTCTGAAACCTAACAAAATAAGAAAATTGGTGTTTATAACATGATTAAGACATGTTAAGAATTTTAGATATAATGGTGAATATTTAGAATTTGAAATTTAATCCTTATTAGGCCAATTGATTGAGATTTATATATATGTTAATGTAGGATCTATTCCGAAGAACAAGGTAGGACCGTCGAATCGCTCGGATTACTTCTCTTGAGGTAGGAGGGGAGTTTATATTCTAAATGCATGAGTAGAGTATTTGTTGATTGTTGTATGTGATATTACACATGTTTGCCTTATCCTTGATGTATTGGTGAATTGTGATGTTGGATATTGTGATGTTATTATGCTTGGCAAATGTGTGATATGCATTTAGAATATTAGTGGTATGCCTTGTGGTAATTATTAATTGTAATGAGAATTTGGGCAAGTGTTGTGCCTTTTTGTTGTTGAGAATGTATGTTTTCACCATAAATATTGAATAATGAATATTGATGTTGAATAGAAATGGATATTGTTGTTGAGCATACCCTTGAATATGGATGAAAGATTGATGGATATTGTTATTGATTATTATTGATACCATTGTGGTTGATGCAAGTATAAACTTATATGTATGAGTTGAATTTGTGTTGATAGAAAATATTATGAATGCCACCCTAAAATTTAAAACAATGACACTAATCAATGAAATTAAAATCTACTAAGAATTGAGTGGTGATATGATGATGGTGATGGTTGATGAGTGGCATGGTAGGATGCATAATGTAAGATTGCATATGATTGGCATTTGCATTGCATCCATGGCATATTACATAGCTGTCAGTATGAGATGTTAGGGGTTCCTCCGGTTGACCCAGTGGGAGGGCGACTTTGTGCACGAGCATTATTATTAATTACCCTAGTGACTCAGTGGTAGAGTCACAAAGCTGCACATGCTTAGCTACGCGGAGCTGTATGTGGTTGACCTGGCAGGGGTGGCTCTTTAAGAAGCAGGTGTCTCCAGTGGTCCTTTGTATCACAGCTGCCACGGTATGGTTCATGGTTAGCCCGCAACACCATATGTCGTTATGTTATTTATTGCGGTTATGGTGAAAATGACTGATGTTGCAAGATGGGCGATGTGGTTTGGTACCTTTAAAAATTGATATTTAATGCATATATGTGTACACATTTAACTACTGCACTAGGGGCATGATTATATATTTATGCTTGATACCTATAATTGATGATTGTTATTCCCACAGTCAGATTCGTAAGTGTTTTTGATGAATATGATTCTTATACATATGTATTAGCCTAAGAGCATTTGCATATAGCATGGTGATATCCCAAAAGAGGATGAGTTGAGATGATGGTTGAATTAGATGAAAGGCAACCTAAAGACAACAAGTAAAATATAAATACAAAGAAAAGACCTTGTGTATGGATGATGATATTGGTGTTAGCCCAAAATGATGAAAGGAAATGATATGTATGTGTATATATTTTGCTATGGATTATAGTTAATGGATATGATATATGTATATGGGTTTGAAAGGATGTAATCATGATATTAATTGATGTTGTTGATGCAAAGTATACATGTTGTTGTACGTATATGCACATAATCACAAATGTATTCATACTCGTCACTTAGAATGTATAACTCACTCTCCATGTTATCTTTTTAGCATTGTGATGCAGGATGTGCATGGGGTGAGATGCATCTTATTTGGAACTTTATGTTTTGGTGGAGAAGGTAAAATAGTTGTATAGGAATGCCTTGGCCGGCAATCATTTGAGTTTTAGATTATGTATGTAATTAATGACAATAGTGTTGATGTAGATGTAGAGTTGATGACCTAAGTTTAGATATACTTAGTCTTATATTCTTTTGTGTATGCAATAGACTAATTCTTTTGTAAACAACTATATGCATATTGACAATGGATGTTTGATAGCCATTTTGATGGCCTGGATGCTTATGATTAATGGAAATCCATGGATGGATGAATTATTTAAAGTGTGAGGTTATGATCATAATGCTTATGCATGAATTAGAAGTAGATTTGATGATTTAAATGATGTTCGAAGTTAGTATAAAAAGGGCTTAGTGGATTGATGTTATGTGCCTTTATGTCTTGAGCCATAATAGAATTAATTATTGATGGTTTTGTATATGAGAAGGTCTAGGCATTGCATGATCTAAGGTCCTAAGGCATGACATGATTGAAAAATGGATTTTAGAGCATCAGGGAGTGATCCGAGGTCAGTGGGAAATTCCCACGGCCAATGGATCACACTGTTTTAGAAATTACGCAAGTTGGGTCATGGAACCAGAGAGTTCCACGGCCTGTGGGAATTTCCCACGGCCAGTGGTTTTTCCTGTTTTGAAAAATTTGAAATCCTGGGCATTGGGGCAGTGAGTTCAATGACCAAGGAAATTTCCCACGGCCTGGGGAAATGCCCAGGGTGGTCTTTCACGCGTTTTCTTGCCATGGTCTTGTACCTTTTGATTCCTTATGCCAAGTACTTCAACCCTCCATCCATGATAGCTTGTTGTACACCTCTTGACATGTTTTCTTAACCACATACATATGTTTCTAATTACCCTTAACAAATACCTTGTGTTTTCTTGGATCTCTCCTCATATCTTCATATATGAGATGAGATGGATGCCCATTATACACTTAACTCTTTTCCGTTGTTTTAAATAGGATTATGTATATGTAACATCCCAAATTTTATAAAAATGATTAAATATGATGAATAAATATTAAATAATCATAAATAGGTTAATAAGTGTCTCAAAAATATTAAAATACTTAAATTGAGATTTATAAGGATTATTTATAATTTATTAAGGTTTTAAGAGTTAAAATTATACCTAGTTAAAATATGGGTGTCAGACCAAGTATCTTCGATTGAGATGCCATTGGTCAGGGCTGTTAAGAATATTATTGGGAATTTGAATCTATATTTGGAATAATTTTTGGATTTAGTATTGAGCCCGAATGGAGATCCTGTTTGTCATAAAATGGAAAAGTTTTAACGAAAGTCTAAGTTTTAACTCTAATTTCCTTACTCCCTCTTCACTTTCATGACACTTTCTCATTCCAAAGAGGCAAGACACTCTTTTCTTCTTCTTCCTTATTTCTCCTCTTCATCTTTTCCCTAAAATCCCTAAAGGGTGGTGTGCTCTTCTCCCTCATTTTGTTTTCTCCATGGAGCTTGAAGAAGATGATGTTTAATGGAAGCTCCCCCCTTTCTCCTCTTATTTTCGTCACCTATCCTCCTTCTCTTGGAAGCTCACTTGTTCCTTGGCTTGAGGTAAGTTCCTCACCATTTTTGTTGAGCTTATGCCATTGGTTATGAGTTTATTTGTTGGGAAAGTGTAAAATATGTATGGGTTATGGATTAGAAACCATTTTTAGGCAAAACCCAAAGGTGGGGTGTGATAAATAGGTGTTTTTGTGTAGATGTAGAGGGGTACATGAAAATGTAGTGTTTGATGGTGGAAGATGATGATTATTTATGATGGTTGTTGGATTTTTAATGGAACCCTAACTATAGGAATTGGGGGAAATGGGTAATAATGCCATGAAAAGTGATTTTTTAGTGAAAACCCATGATAATGTATGTGTGGGTGTTGTTAATGATGGAGATTGATGGTTATTAGAAATGGTTATTGAGTTTTGATGAAAAACCCTAAGTGTGGTGATTTGGGGGTTTTGGCTAAATTGATGATGTTGATGGTTTTGAATACTCTAGAATGATTTATATGAAGGGAATGAATCTTTAGAATCATTGAGATTGATTAATGAGGCTAATGATATTTTAAACTATGTTCATGAGGTTGTGTAAGATGATATATGCATGTATATAGGAATAATGGTTTGAGGTGTTGGGTTGAGAATAAATATGAGTTGTTGTTATTGTGATAATAATAGTTAAAAACCATTGATAAGGGATACTTGAGTTGATGAGTAGTTAGGCCATGATAAATATCGTAGGAGTTTGTTGATTGATGATGGTCTTGAATGGGGCCAAGAAGCTTATAATGGATTTGAATAAATTGTGATGATGGTTGAGTGATTCACATGAGATACTGGATGCCTTATGGATAAGGGCCATGATGTTGTTGTTGTTGGATTTGTTTAACCCCTTGAGGCTTAGAGAATCTTGGTTTTGGGAAAGGAATTCCTGAAGCCTAACCTAAGCATATGAATTGGAGTTTAGACAAATCTAGGACTTGATAATGAGTTTTAAGAGATGATGTCTTATGATGGCTTATTAATTGAATGTGTGTATGTGTGCAATACGTAGGTTCTATTTCGAACGATGAAGTGGAGCGTTCAGAGTGCTTGGATTACGGTTCTTCTCTCGAGGTAGGAGAAGAGTTTGTATTTCAATTGCATGAGTTAAATGTTTGATGATTACGTATATGAATATGCTCATGCTTTCCTTGCCATGATTATATTGAATGATGAGATAATTGATAATGTGATGGATGTTATAATTGGTAATTGTGTGTATGAGAAGCATAATGTTATGTTTTGTATATGATGTGGATTTGCATGATATTGAACAAGTGGATGGGTCATATTTTGATCCAAGAGGTTATAAGGCGAAAAATACCGAACCCACTACGTTGAAAGATTCAAGTTTAAGAGGGTTTTGAACTCAGCTTTTTATGGTGGTCAAATTGGGACTAATAGGTTATATTTGTGGTATGTCCCACTATTCTTAAGACTAAAAGTGAACTTTCCTCATGACTTGGTATTGAAATTTATCATGAGCTTATTAATACTCAAAACCCCTTCATTATGTAAAAACAAGAGATTATATTAGGGGTAATGATGGATGATATTGTTGATCAATCCTTTGAATAAAGGATGATTGTTATTATTGATATTTTGTTGGGTGCCATTGTATGTGATATAAGTGTGACTTTGTATGTGTGGTGTAAAATTATATTGATGAGTTGATGCATTACCACACTAGTTATGAAACAATGGTAATGATAAATGCAATGAAAATCCACTAAATGATTATGTGGTGGTATTGATGAAAGATTAATGAGTGTTAATGATTATTTGTGATGCTATGATGCCATTGTGGTTGATTTGTAAGTGTTGACTTGCATGTATAGTTTATGATATAGTATATTAAGATGAAAATGCCATATATAAAACTTGAAAAACAATGGCTAAAACCAACAACGATAAAATCCACTAAGGTGTGTATGGTGGTGTTGGTGATTATGATGATGATGTTTGATGAGTGGCATTTAGGATGCATAGTGTGAGAAATGCATTTGATTTGCATTGCATTGCATCCATGGCATATCATAGCCACCGATGTTGGAACGTTAGGGGAGTTCCCTCGGCCGACCCAATGGGAGGGTGGCTCAGTGCACGAGCAATTTGTTGTTTCCCCTGTGACTCGGTGTGAAAGTCACGAAGCCGCCCAGGCTTAGCTACGGGGAGCTGCATGTGGCCAACCCTTGTGGGGGTGGCTCTTGATGAGCAGGTGACCCCGGTGGTCCATTGGATCACAGTCGCCATGAAATGAGTCATGGCCGACCCGCAACACCATATATTAAATATGTGTTACTGCAGTCATGGTAAAAATGACCAGGTGTTGCAAGATGGGTGATGCGGTTTGGTACCAGTAAAAGATTGGTGAAATGCATGCATTATGATATATGTGTACACATTTTACTACTGCAGTAGGGGCATGGTATGTGATCATGCTTGACCCATAATTTGGTGTTTATTCCCACAGTCGGATCCGCATTTGTTGTCTATTCCATTGTGCATATGCATTAGCTATAAGAGCATTTACATATAGCATGGAGATATGCCAGAATATGAGGATGATTGAGATTGTGGTATGGTGTTGATAAGATGGGTAAATGAATACCTAAAAGACCAAATAAAATTAATAAATGATATGAATATGATGTAACGATAATGAATACGATGATATTTATGTGATGGCCCAACGAGATGATGGGCGTGTTTATGTTTGATTGATAATGATGATGTTGGCCATTGTGGCTTTAAGAAAAGATAAGATTTATTGATGAGATTGATAATGGCCTAGTATGGCATTGGGGATGTTATGTGTATGTGCTTGCTTTGCTATGAATTAAAAAATGAATATGAAATACATATATATAGTCAACATGAGTATTTATGATTATTGATGTGTTGAGCAAAGCATACATGATGTTAATATACATATGCACATAATCTCAATTGTATTCATATCGTCATTTGAAATGTATAACTCACTCTCCCATGTGGTCTCCTTTTTAGCATTGATGCAGGAATATCATGGGATGAGGATATTTTAAAAGTAAAGCTTTGGTGAAGGTAAATAGTGGTAATGGAATACCTTGGCCGGCAGTGGTTGTAAATTATTTCATTATGAATAACATGTATATAATAATGTGATGACTATTGATATTGGGTGTTGTATATTGAATAAGGATATAAGTGGATGACGTACTGATGTTTGGGGTATTTGAATTCATACCCACTTGATGAATAAAATGATGTTGGATATGTAGCCCATTCTAGGATGTATAAGTGTTGATGACATATGATTTTGAGGTTGCATCGAATATGATCAATTATGAAATTGTGGACATTGGAGATGTATGTTGCATGACCATATAAATAAATAAATATATTTTAGGCAATGCATGTTTATGATTTATGTGTAAGATTGATTATGGCCTATTAGGCTTGTGTTGTATATTTGCATGCTTTGCCGAGCCTTTTCTCATATCTTCATATATGGGACTAGGCGTGTGCCCTGTATACATATTCTTCCTCCACTTTAAACTCTATTATTTTTGTATACAATTATGGGCAATTTATTTTACGATCCAGTTATAAATTATCAAATCTCACTCTTCGGTCTTATGTGGTTCGAGGCTTGATGTAATCGTTGCGGTGTTTTGGAAATATTTCAAACACAAAAAATTTATTCACATTTTTATTAATTAATTATCTTGATTACATCGGGATTCGGGTCCGGAGAATCAAGGTGTGACAGTATACATGGTGGGCCTTTGCTTTACGATCCATTTATTTCTTAAATCTTTAAAATGTGGCCTCCGATTTTCTATGGTTTGAATCTTGATGTAAGTGGGATATTGTAAGGCTTTAAACCATGAAAAATTTATTCATGTTTTCGTTGATTATTTGTCTTTACATTGGGAATTAGATCCGGGGAATCAAGGCGTCTTACAGAGGTCGTGGTGGTCATGGTTAGTGTTAGGGCCATGGTTTTAGAGGTTGTCCAAAGGTAGAAGATGGTGGTTTTGGGTGGTGGAAATGGTGGAAGAGGAAAAATGGCGAAGAATGGAGGTGGTTCGCGGTGGTTTCGGTGAAAATCGGAGGAGAAAGGGGGAAGGTGGCCGATAGTTCTAGAGAGAGAAAGTGATGTTTAGAGAGATAAATAAGAGGTCTTATGGGGAAGATGATGAAATAGGGAGGGGGAACACTTATTTATAGAGAAATCGGCTCGTCGAGTTGAATTTTAATTGGTACCAAGTGAAACCCTAGTTACGATTTTTAATGGTAAACTTTGACAAAAATATGAGTTATAGCTACAGTCAGATTCTAAAAGTGCCCAACATGAAAGATTTAGATCTTATTTTTCTCTTCAAAATGGTATATGGCACGTGAAAATCAAACACCCGGAGCAAGAGTTATGCCTGAACCAAGGAAAAGTGCTCCTAGGGCTCCCGAAATTGTCTAAACTTGAAAAGGCTTAGTCGCTGCACAGACTCCTTTAGGAATTAGCTTTTAGGCCTTTCAAGAATGTTGTAGGATTTTTCAATTCAAAACCATGAAAAAAAGAATGAAGTGATTTTGATATCGTATAGGAGAAATATTGATGTTTTTTTGTTGTTGGGCTGATTAGTTACCAAAATGGGTTTTCCCTAAAAAGTTTGGCTTTTAGGGGTGATCGGGTAGGAACTAGCTTTTGAGTTCTGAACCAGAATCTTAAAAGGTTTTGATATGAGAACAAACTAATTCTGAGCTCGTATGAGAAAGATATGATATTTCTTGTAAATTAATGCAATTTAATGGGATTAAATAATGAGCTTTCAGAGTACAAATTCTTGGTTCATCAAATTGTTGATGATAGGCCACGAACACGAATCAGAGTTCAAGGTTAGAAATAGAGGTTGTTAGGTTTTTCATAACGAAGAAACCAAGACTAGAATTTCTTGATTTTGACATCATATGAAAAAGTTAGGCGAAAAACACTAAAGGTGTTCAAGCCGGACTCAGGGGTTCCGATTTAACTAAATAGTTTTTCTATGAAATGAAGTTGATAGGGTCTGAATTAAAGTTGGGGCTCTTCAAGAGAAGTGTTTGATTTGTCGAAATGATTCATTAGGGACTGTCTATGCTGGAATTGGACATCCCAAAGTGTATAAACGAACAACTATGGGCTTCTTTTCGGTATAAAACATGTGTGTAGGAACTGACCCGATTCTTTCTTGTTTTACGTGAATGATGGTAACAACTGAACTAGTTTATTTTGTAGGTGCTAGATATGGGATCGGATAGTCAATTCTTGACTACTCGTAGGGTTCTTTATTTACTCTTCTTAATATTATATTATTATTTATTGTTGAATATAACTCTAGTATTATTATATACGCTATTATTTCTTTTACCGAATTTTCCCAACCCAATCATATTATTCTTTTTATGGAATGTTCTTTGCCCTGATTCTGGTTTTAAGACTGCTTACCGAAAACAGGGATGTTACATTAAGCATGCCAAAAAGGGAAACAACATAAAACATCTTTTGAAAACAAAAATGTTGTTTCAATAGCCAAACCATTAGAGTTGTTACATTTAGATCTGTTTGGTCTATCTCAGGCTCAAAGTTTGGAAGGAAAAAAATGTGGCTTTGCTATTAATAGTGACTACATAAGAATGACATAGGTATATTTTCTACCCCACAAGGATGAGTCTATGAAAGTATTCAAGATTTTCTATAAGAAAATCCAGAATGAGAAAGGATTATGTATTGGTACAATAAAAAGTGACCATGGCAGGGAATTTGAAAATGAAAATTTTGAAAAATTCTACAATGAGTCTGGCATCACTTAAAATTTTTCTTCTCCAAGAACACCTTAGTATAATGGTGTTGTGGAAAGGAAAAATAGAACTTTGCATAAAATGGCCAGAACTATGCTTTATGAAAATAATCTTCCAAAATATTTATGGGTAGAGGGTGTGAGCACTTCTTATTATATTCAAAATAGAATCCTTATCAGACCAATACTGAATAAGACTCCTTATAAATTGTGGAAGGGAAGGAGACCCAACATTTCATATTTTCATCCTTTTGGGTGCACATGCTATATTCTGAACACAAGGGATTAATCATTGAGGAATATTCATGCGGTACTCAACCACCTCTAAGTATGATATATTTTCATCTTTACTAAGTCTAATAAAGGGATATGCATGGGGTACTTAACCACCTCTAAATCTTACAGAGTCTTTAACACAAGGACTCAAACCATTAAGGAATCAATGCAAGTAAGGTTTTATGATGTTCAAAAGACTGATAGGAAACTATCAGATCTTGAAAATGATGGTGGTGTGTAACAACAAGAATCTGAACCAACTCAGTAAGAACCTACAGAGGATAGAAACACAACCTGAACAGCAACTATCTGTGTCTAAGCCTAAGAAGCCTAAAGACTAGAAGTTCAAGGCTTACCATCCTTTAGACTTAATCATTGAAGATCAAGCTGTAAGAATAAGGACTAGATCAAAACTCCTCAACCCATTAACCATTTCTCTTGTTTCAAAATTAGAACCCAAGTCTATAACAGAAGCTTTAGAGGATACAGAATGGATCATTGTTATTTAACAAGAGCTAAACCAGTTTGAGAGGAACAAAGTTTGGCTCGTTGTCCCAAGACCCAAGAATAAAGGAATAATTGGAACAAAATGGGTCTACAGAAATAAGCTTGATGAAGATGAAAAAGTTGTCAGAAACAAAGCGAGACTAGTTATACAAGGATATAATCAGTAAGAAGGTATAGACTTTACTGAAACTTTTGCACTTATAGCTAGACTTGAGGTATCAGGATGCTTTTTGCATTTAATGCTTTTAAAAGTATAAAATTATACCAGATGAATGTTAAAAGTGCTTTTCTAAATGGTTTTATTGAAGAGGAAGTCTTTGTAAAATAACCTTCTGGATTTGAAGACAAATCTTTTCCAAACCATGTCTTTAAACTTAGTAAAGCACTGTATGGTCTGAAACAAGCACCTAGAGCTTGTATGGCAAACTCAATACATTTTTAATCTCAAAAGGTTTTACTAGAGGTAAGGTAGAAATTACCTTATTTAGAAAAAGCTTAAACAGACACTTTATAATTTTGAAAATTTATATGGATGATATTGTTTTTGGTGCTACTGATGAGAGTCTATGCAAAGAATTTTCAGAAATGATGCAAGCTGAATTTGAGATGAGTATGATAGGAGAACTTAAATTCTTCCCAGGTTTACAAATTAAACAGAATGATAATGGTATTTTTATCCATCAACAAAAGTACACCAAGGAGTTGCTTAAAAAGTTTAAAATGGCTAATGTTAAGCCTGTGAGTACTTTTATGCATCCAAGTTGCACAATTAGTAAAGATGAGTTTGGTACATCAGTGGATCAGACTCTATACAAAGGAATAATTAGTTCACTTTTCTACTTAACATCAAGCAGACCTGATATTGTGTTTAGTGTCTGTATGTGTGCAAGATATCAATCAGACCCCATGAAATCACACTTGTCTATAGTGAAAAGGATTCTGAGATATCTTGTATGCACCACTAACCTTGGGCTATTCTATAAAAGGACAGACTCATTTTCTTTGTGTGGTTATGTGATGCAGGCTTTGCAGAAGACAAAATGGACAGAAAAAGTACAGGTGGAGGATGCCACTTCCTTGGTCAAAGTCTGATCTCCTAAGGAAGCAAAAAGCAAAATTCAATTGAACTACCTATAGCCAAGGCTGAGTACATGTCTACAGCAAGTTGTTGTTTTCAACTTCTTTGGATGAAGTATCAGCTTAAAGACTACCCCATTAAGGAAGAAGAGATCCCAATGTTTTATGACAACACAAGTGCCATCAATCTGTCAAAGAATCTCATCCAGCATTCTAAGGCTAAACACATAGAAGTGAAGTAAGACTTCATAAGAGACTATGTGTAAAAGGGAGTTTTAGATATGAAGCTTGTTGACATAAACCATCAATAGGCAAACATCTTCATAAAGCCTTTGGTTGAGACCAGGTTTGTATTTATCAAGCACAATTTAAATTTAAGAAATATTGCTTGATTAAGTCTACCTCATGTATAAGTCTATTAAATGTTTAAATAATTTACATGTTGTATGCCAAGTCTGTATGTATACATGTTAAGTTTACGTCTGAGTATATGTATATTTGTATGTATGCAAAGTCTTGTTAGCCAAAACATAAATTTTTGTAACCTTAGGCTTCTTAGCCTCAGGTGGTTCCACTTTAGGTTCAGACTTGACTTTCCTCTTTAGAGGAGATTTTTGCACTTCACTAGCAGTTGAAGTAGGCTGATCCAAAAGAGGAGAGAAGGATGGCAGCTTGGTTATCAATGGACTGTTGGTTATCCAATTTGTTACAGACTCCAAGGGCACATTCTCAAGTTTAAAAATCTTTATGAGAATAACTAGCTAGGGCACCTTCTTCTGCTTTTTCATAACAGAAATCATCATGTAGGTCAACAGAATATTGGTAAGATTAACTTGTTCCTTCATCAATATATGGTAGATGTAGAATTTTTCTAACTTTGATATAGTTTCCTTTGCAGACTTGCGAGGATAAAACACTTGACGCATCAATAGATGAAGCATCTTGGCTTTAGGTAGCAAGCTTCCAGAGGTTTCTTTGTCTAGACGAGCTTTTCCATACAGAGTTTTGTTAATGGTGAAGCTGTAGACCTCAGTGAACTCAAAGTCTTCAGAGAAAACAGTTCCCTAGGGTTTCATTATAGCACAGTGACAAGCAGGTCTTCAGATATTTTAATCTGCTTACCATGTAGAGTTCCAACCATGATGCATTTTGTCTTATCTACTAAAACAGTTCTCTAGAACTCAAGAGCAATTGAAGGAGAAAATGGTTCCTGGTCCAAACAGAAGTTGTTCCATCTAATGCCTTCTACTTCAATAGTGACATCGCGTCCTTCAATCTTGTGTTGAGCCGTGCCAAAGAATAGAGACTCAATCACATCCTTAACAAAGAGTGAGATTCCAACCGTTGTAGAGAGTAAAGAAAGAGTTTTTAAGAAGAAGAAAACTTTAGGGCAAAGGGAAACTCAAAGAAAGTAGAGAGAGAAAGTTTTTAGAGAAGTTGTAGAGAAAGTGAAAGGTTTTGCAAAGAATAAAATGACAAGAAGGGGTTATTTAAGGACAATATGGCTTAATGGAAAGAAAAAGGTTTTAGAAATGATTGCATTCCAAGTAATAACTAAATGTCACACGTTATGAAAAGGAATTAAATGAATAAATAAAAGAATAATCAAATGAGGCAACAGACTGTGTCTCTCATTATAAAAGTGAATAAGTGAAATTTATTCTAAGTTAGGAAGCATTCAAACTACAATACACTTCAACTACATAATGTTACATAAGTTCATATTATATTTGATAAAAGTAAACTTGGCTTCAGCTAAAAGTTTAGTGAAGATATCAGCCCATTGGTGGTCTGTATTTACATACTTCAGATCCAAGGTGCCTTTCTAAACATAGTCACGAATGAAGTGATACTTGACTTCAATGTGCTTCGCCTTTGAGTGTTGAATAGTATTCTTTGATAGATTAATAACTGGTGTTGTCATAGAACATAGGAATCTCTTGTTTCTAAATTGAATAGTCTTCTAGTTGATATTTTATCCATAAAAGTTGTGAATAACAACTGGCTGCAGACAGGTATTCTGCTTCTGCTATGGAGAGGACTATTGAGTTTTGTTTCTTGCTACTCTAGGAAATCAAGTTGGTTCCTAGAAAGTGACATCCACCACTTGTACTTTTCTTGTTTGATCTATCACCTACAAAGTCTGCATCGTAGAATCCATGAAGGGAAAAGGAGTTTGTTCTCTTATAGAATAGCCTAAGGTTAGTGGTACCAACAAGATACCTCAGAATCCTCTTCATTGCAAACAAATGTGATTCCTTGGGATCTGCTTGATATCTTGTATAGACACATATAATAAACATTATGTCAAGTCTGCTAGATGTTAAATACAACAGTGAGTTAATCATTTCTCTTTAGAGTCTGATCCACTGATGTGCCAGATTCATCTTTACTTATGATGCAATTTGGGTGCATTGGTGTACTCAAAGATTTGGCATCAGCTATTTTAAATTTTATGAGCAATTCTATAGTGTACTTTTTTTGATAAATAAAAATTCCATCATTAGTCTATTTGATCTATGGACTAAGGAAAAATTTGAGTTCACTTATCATACTCATCTCAAATTCAATCTGTATAGTTTTAGCACAGTCTTTGCATAAACTTTCTTCAATAGCACCAAAGACAATGTCATCCACATAAATTTACACTATAAGAAAATATTTGTCTGAGCCTTTTCTAAACAGAGTTGTATTAACCTTTCCTCTAGTAAAGCTTTTTGATTTTAGAAAAGAGCTGAGTCGATCATACAAAGCTCTTGATGCTTATTTCAGACCATACAGTGCTTTACTTAATTTAAAGACATGAGTTTCAAAAGATTTGTCTTCAAAACCAGGAGGCTGCTTTATAGAAACTTCTTCATCAATAAACCATTTAGAAAAATGCTCCTAACATCCATTTGATATAATTTTATACCTTTAAAAGTAACAAACGTGGGTAAAATCCTTATAGCCTCAAGTCTAGCTACAGGAGCAAAGGTTTCAGTGAAGTCTATACCTTCTTGTTGATTGTAACCTTATGCTATGAGCCTTGCTTTATTTCTCACAACTTTGCCATCTTCATCCAGTTTGTTTTTAAAGACCCATCTTGTTATAATGATGCTTTTGTTCTTAGGTTTTGGAACCAGGGTCCACACCTTGTTTCTCTCAAACTGATTGAGTTCTTCTTGCATGGCTATGATCCAGTCAGGATCCTCTAGAGCTTCTTCAATGATCTTATGCTTAAGTTCTGAGACATGTATCAATGATGATTGAATGTGAAGTCTTGACCTGGTTCAGACTTCTTCAGCTTGATCTCCAATGATGAGATCTGAAGGATGGTAGGTTTTGAACTTCCATTCTCTAGGCTTTTCAGGTTCACCTACTGTTTGTTGATCTAAACCCTGTTGCTGACCATTTATTGAGTCTAGAGGTTCAGATTCTCCTTCAGGTTGTAAAATTCCTGCATTATCATATTCTATACATGTCAATTTCTTGTCAGTCTTTGGTAGATCATCAAATCTTACGTGCATTAATTCCTTAATGGTTTGAGTCCTTGTGTTAAAGACTCGATAAGATTTTGATGTATTTGAATATCGCATGAAAATACCTTTATCACACTTTGAGTCAAACTTCCCAAGTTGATCTTGTAACATCCCAATTTAAAAATTAATTACCAAATGAAATTGAGCCATTAAAATAATAATTGCAAAGTGGAAGATTACTTGTTAATTATAATTAACTTAATTAATTTAACTTAAGAAAATAATGGCTGATTAATTATGATTAATTGTAAATAGCTGGCTGCTTGTGATTGGTGTGTGACGTGAGTGGACTACCGTTCACGAACTCCCACCCCACTCTTCTTCTCTTTGTACGCATATACATATGTCCAAAGCCACTGATGCTATTCATTTTCCCTTCAGACTTCCTCTTCCGCTACTTCTCTTCTCTTCTTCTTCTCCCCTGTTCTCTGTTCTCTGTTTCTGGAAACCCACGACGATGGTACTGTACAAGATTCAGAGTTTCCTTCTGTTGGTGAAGAACGATCATCGAAGCGGAGGAAGAACAGCTCCTTGTTCCCGGGCCGATTGCAGAATACAACGGCGTTCAAGGGGCTGAACGAATGAGAGTACTGGACAAAGCAACAAGGCAGAGGATCAACGTCAAAATAGAGGAGCCTCTCGGAGTCTCTTAGTTGGTAGGGGGTATCTTATATCTTAAATGCATGGGTTATGGATGGGTTCCGGGTGTTAATAACTTGTTGATTCTGTGTTTGGTGTTGTGTTGTGGTTGCATGAAGAATGTGTGATACCTGGATGTATGATGATTAGGTGTTGAGTGATGCATGTCTAGTTCCGTCCGTGAAATGCATGTTAATGGTCTTGAGAATGTTGAATGTTTGCATGAAAAGAATGTGTTGGAGTGTTGTTGATGATTGCCATGTGATTTATATGGCATGCAACTGGCCATGAGTATTAAATCCTGACTGCATGTGAAAAATGTTGTTTCTGCGAGTCTGATGATATTTTATACCGATTGCATGTGATGCATGTACTGTTAAATGAAAGATTGTATATATATGAACTCTGTGTTTGTGTGATCAATCCGTGTGTGGCGCATGGGATGCGTTAATGCTGGGAGCATATAGTGTGAGACACTACCATCGGTTATTAAAAGCATGAGACGCTGTGAAATCCTTTTGAGAGGGACTCAAGGTAAGCCTTTGAGTGGGACTCAGGCTACCTGTGAACACCGCCGTTGGCGCTGAGAGCGTTGGTGTCACATGTCTGGGGAAATGGTTTGGTACCTGTAAAATGGCTAAGTCAGCTGGGAGCTGAATAAAAGGCTGGGAGCCTACTGATGATGCATGATTTATCCTTAATTCCTTGCTTTAAATGTGTATAATTTGCCATTGCTAATTGTGTAATATTATGCATTTTAACACATTTTCATAATTCAAGCTTTATTTAATATTAAATGAATTAGGTGATAATCTTTAAATGGAAATAATAAATCTTACTTGATTTCCCTTATATTGTAGTGAATAATTGAGGTTACAATTGGGAAATTATGAAATTGAGCATCAGGGCTGATGCGTAGTGCCAGTACCACGCGTAGCATAAGACCTCAAGAGCTGACGCGTAGCGTCAAGCCTACGCGTAGCGTCAAGCCTACGCGTAGCGTCAACAGTGACGAGGATCCCATTAACAGGCTGTGTGCAACTTCAGAAGTGGGGGATTTATTTATATTAAACACATATTGGCTAATCCATTACAGACATACGGCACTATCTCAGTGGGGAACATGCAGCACAAGTGTCTAAGCATTATTGAAGAATTATTGGAGAAAATAATGTATTCTGAGTCAGAAAACCTCACGCGTAGCCTCACAACTACGCGTAGCGTGGAAGCAAATTCGCAACCCTGACGCGTAGCGTCCTGCCGACGCTAACACACCATTCCTCCAGCATATTCATTCGGAGTAACAGAGGTACAAAGCCTCTAGGAGGAAATTCTTCTCTCCTATTCCGGGTTTGATCTTTCTTGTTTTTAGTTAGTTTTAGTTATGGAGGGCTAAAACCCTTAGATTGATTTTCTTGGAGGTTAATGTAATGTTATTTTTGAGGTTTTGATTTTCAATACATTTCCTTGTTATTAATATCTTCATAATTCTAGCTCAATTATTTAATATCTATATTGTTTAATTAAGTTGTATGTTTAATCAATTTAATTATACAGTTAGAATTGAATAAGAATTATATTAAGATAGATTAAGAAATATACATGCTTAATGAATGTTTCCAAATCAATCTTAATAGTTGTGGTTTGCTTAATTCCATAATGTTGAAGTTAGATTATGTATGTAGGCGATGTTCTATGTATGTTCAATAATTCCTAGAATTTAAAATCTTGACTCCTTTTGCTTAATTAGGATGCTTGATTAAAATCTTCATTTTTAATTGAATGAAAGTAAAGGAATTATGAATTAAAAGACGCTTAGTTGATTAATTCAAATTGAACTAAGAGATCGATAATAAGGAAAGTGTATAGAATTCTTTTCAAATCCAAGGATAAAATAAATTGTAATACTCCAAGAAAATCAATCGCTTCTTAGTTATTTGTTTCATATTTATTCTATATTCTTGTATTCTATATTAAATTTCTGTGACAATCAAACAAACCCCCCCCCCCCAATGTATACTTGTTGAACTTCTGTCTGTAAAAATAAATTTTAGTTGTTTTATTTTTGTTTTGTTAAAAATTAGTTTAAGACTTGATTTTCCTAAATTTTTGTGTTGATCCTTGAGAGAACGACCTAGGTTGACACCCTAGTACTACATTAATTAATTTTAATGTACTAATTTGATGGAATCACGACTGTAAAAATATTCACGTCAAATTTTGGCGCCGCAACCGGGGATCAACGATCTTTAGGAAAAATTCTTGTTTTAGATTAATTTTTTTGTATAAATTGAAAAAAAATAAAAAAAATTTGTTTGTTTGTTTTATTTTATTTCTTTTGCATGATTTAGGATTCTTATGATTTATTGCTCATGAGCATCAAATATCTTGTTGTATGCTACGTATGACTAGAAGAACTTTTGAGCATTTATATTCATTTGATCCTGAAATTGATAGAACTTTTCATAGGTTAATTAGAGAAGCTAGATTTAATAATAACTTTGTTGATATTGATAGTGATAGTATTTTTTTTGAATCTGCTGAAAGTACTACTGCTAGTTTTTCTGATATGGCTGAACCTCGTGAAAGAACTCTTAGAGAACTAGCTGCACCTGAATTCACATACGAAAGTTTGTGTATTCAATATCCTGATGAGGATGTCCCTTTTATACTTAAGACCGGACTTATACACTTGTTGCCTAAGTTTCATGGTCTTGCGGGTGAAGATCCGCACAAACACCTCAAAGAATTCCATATTGTGTGCTCCACAATAAAACCCCAAAACGTTTAAGAAGACCGTGTCTATCTTAAAGCGTTTCCTCATTCTTTAGAGGGTGTTGCTAAGGATTGGTTGTACTACCTTGCTCCAAGATCAATCACCAGTTGGAATGACTTAAAGAAAATATTCTTGGAAAAGTTCTTTCCTGCCTCTAGAACAACTGCAATCCGTAAGGATATATCTGGCATTAGGCAACTCTCTAGAGAAAGTCTTTATGAATATTGGGAGATATTTAAAAAACTCTGTGCAAGTTGCCCTCACCATCAAATTTCTGAACAACTTCTTCTTCAGTACTTTTATGAAGGTCTACACCACGTTGATCGTAACATGATTGATGCGGCAAGTGGAGGAGCTTTAGGAGATATGACTGCTGCTGAAGCAAGAAACCTAATTGAGAAGATGGCATCTAACTTTCAACAATTTGGTGTGAGAAATGATTCTTTCAAACCCATATTTGATTCTAATTCTAGTTCATCTGGAATTAAATTGGAGAGCAAACTTGATGCTCTCACCACTCTGGTCACACAATTGGCAGTAAATCAAAAATCCATGACTGCTAAAGTATATGGCATTTTCTCTTCACAAGAGCACCCCACTGATTGTTGTCCTTCTCTACAAGAAAAGGATAATAATAGTCCCCAAGCCTATGCAGCTAACATCTACCATGATAGACCTCCACCACCACAACAACAACAAAACCATGACCTTTCCACCAACAGATACAATCCAGGTTGGAGGAACCATCCAAATTTGAGATGGGGTAACCAAAATCCTCAACCCCCATTTCAAAACAATGCACCAACCTTCCAAAAACCTACACCTCAACCATCCACAAATGGCCCTTCTTTGGAGGATCTGGTGAAACAAATGGCTACACAGAACTTAGAGTATCAACAGAGGAATAATGCTACCATCCAAAGTTTAAGTAACCAAATTGGGCAATTGGCTTCATCATTAAGCCAGTTACAATCTCAAAACTCTGACAAATTACCATCTCAACCAGCTGCAAATCCAAGAAATGTGAGTGCAATTCAGTTAAGATCAGGTAAGAACCTTGAAGTACCCATACCTAAGGAACCTGAAAAACAAACAACTGAGCCTGAAATAGTTGAGAATGATATACCCTCTTCAAGCAAATCTAAGATACAACCACCCCAAATTCCACCTCATATCCCTCTTCCTTTCCCACCAAAAGCAATTCCAAGTAAGAAGATGGAAAAAGTGGACAAAGAAATTTTGGATACTTTTAGGAAAGTGGAAGTGAATATACCTCTTCTTGATGCAATCAAGTAAATTCCCAAGTATGCCAAATTTCTGAAGGAGTTGTGTACTCACAAGAGGAGACTCAAAGGGAATGAAAGGATAAGCATGGGAAGGAATGTATCTGCACTGCTTGGTAAGGAAATTTCAAATATTCCTGAGAAATGCAAAGATCCAGGTACGTTTTCTATACCTTGTATCATAGGCAATAACAAATTTGAAAATTGCATGTTAGATTTAGGAGCTTCAATAAATGTTATGCCTATGTCTGTTTTCAAATCATTGTCTCTTGGAAATCTACAACCTACTAGTGTAGTAATTTAGCTAGCCAATAGGAGCACTACTTACCCTGCTAGAGTTATAGAGGATGTTTTGGTTCAGGTAGAACAACTTGTTTTCCCTGCTGACTTTTTCGTACTTGATATGGAAGAAGGTATGCCTCAAATTCCTATTCCTATCATTTTGGGAAGACCATTTTTAAAAACAGCTCGAACCAAAATACATGTTCATTCTGGAACTCTCTCTATGGAATTTGGTGACACGAGAGTTCAATTTAATATTCTTGATGCCATGAAATACCCATCTGAAAATCATTCTGTTTTCCAAATTGACATTATTGATGAACTAGTTTTTGAACATTTTTCTAATGTTGATTTGGAATACATGGATGATTCAAACAAATATTTTGCATGCAATGATTTTGGAAGTTGTGATATTTGTGCTGAAATTGATAAATACATAATTTCTGACTCAGAATCTTTAGATATACCTGTTAACCATAAGAAGCTAAATACAGGATTTCAAGAAAATTCTAACAAAATTTTTGAGGTGCAAACAGCGGAATCCAAATCTACTTTGTTAGTTCCATCTGTTTTACAGGCACCCAAGTTAGAATTGAAACCCCTACCTGAGAACCTAAAGTATGTATACTTAGGGGATAATGAACAGCTTCCGATGATAATTTCCACTTCTCTTGATGAAAATCAAGAAGAAAAATTGTTGCAGGTATTGAAAAGACATAAGAAGGCTATAGGATGGACATTGGCAGACATACCTGGAATTAGCCCATCCATGTGCATGCATAGAATATTTCTAGAGGAAAATACTAAAGCAGTAAGATAACCCCAGAGAAGACTCAACCCTGTAATCCTTGATGTGGTTAAGAAGAAGATTACTAAGCTTCTACAAGCAGGAATCATTTATCCTATCTCTGATAGCCGATAGGTGAGCCCAATTCAAGTGGTTCCTAAGAAAACAGGAATCACAGTTGTAAAGAATGAAAAGGATGAGTTGATCCCAACTAGAGTGAAAAATAGTTGGAGAGTCTGTATTGATTACAGGAGACTTAACCAGGCAACAAAGAAGGACCATTTCCCTTTACCCTTCATTAATCAAATGCTTGAGCGTCTTGCAGGTAAGTCTCACTACTGTTTTCTTGATGGATTCTCTGGATATTTTCAGATTCACATTGCACCTGAGGATCAAGAAAAGACCACATTCACCTATCCCTTTGGCACATTTGCTTATAGGAGAATGCCATTTGGCCTATGCAATGCTCCTGGAACTTTCCAAAGATGCATTAAAAGCATTTTTCATGATTTCATTGAAAATTGCATAGAGGAGTTTATGGATGATTTTACTGTCTATGGATCTTCATTTAATGCATGCCTTGATAGTTTGGATAAAGTTTTAAACAGATGTATTGAAACTAACCTTGTCTTGAACTATGAAAAATGTCATTTTATGGTAAAACAAGGAATAGTTTTAGGGCATGTAATCTCTGAGAAAGGAATTGAGGTAGATCCTGCCAAAATAGAAGTTATATCACATTTGCCTTACCCCTCTTGTGTTCGAGAGGTTCGTTCTTTTCTTGGTCATGTAGGATTTTACAGAAGATTCATAAAGGATTTCAGCAAGAAGGCTAGGCCACTATCCAGTCTGCTTCAAAAAGGATGTGGTATTTGAGTTTGATGAAAAGTGTAAGGAGGCTTTTAATTGCCTCAAGCAAGCATTGACCACAACCCCAATAATTCAAGCACCTGTTTGGACAGCCCCATTTGAGTTGATGTGTGATGCCTCTAATTATGCATTGGGAGTTGTACTTGGTCAAAAGATTGACAAGCAGCCTAGGGTCATCTACTATACATCTAAAACTTTAGATGCTGCCCAGGTAAATTACACCACCACTAAAAAAAGCTCTTGGCCATTTTTTTTTTGCATTAGATAAGTTCAGATCTTACCTACTCGATTCTCGAGTAGTTGTCTTTACTGACCATGCAGCTCTGAAGTACTTGTTGAAGAAAGGTGAGTCCAAGCCAAGATTAATTCGTTGGATGCTTTTGCTCCAAGAGTTTGACTTGGAAATTCATGACAGAAGTGGAACACAAAACCTTGTGGCAGACCAATTAAGCAGAATTGAGAATGCTCCTGATTCGGAACCTATTCGGGACCATTTTCCCGATGAACACCTCATGAGTATTTCTAACTCTTTTGATACACCTTGGTTTGCTAACATTGTAAATTATCTTGTTGCTTCTGTTTTTCCACCATGTGCATCCAGAAACCAAACTTCAAAATTAAAAAGTGATGTAAAGTATTATATTTAGGATGACCCGTATTTGTGGAAATTGTGTAATGATCAGGTGATTCAAAGATGCATTCCCGATCATAAAATAGAATCAGTTCTTCGATTCTGCCATGCTTCACCAGTTGGTGGACATTTTAGTCCATAAAGAACAGTAAGGAAGGTGTTGGATTCTGGTTTATATTGGCCCACAATTTTTAAGGATGCATGGAGAATTTGTAACACCTGTGAAAAATGCCAAAGAGCTAGTAATGCTACCACATGGAGACAACAGATGCCTCAACAACTTATGTTGTTTTGTGAAGTATTTGATGTTTGGGGCATTGATTTTATGGGTCCATTTCCTCTATCCTTTGGTTTTACTTACATTTTATTGGTTGTAGATTATGTTTCTAAATGGGTGGAAGCTAAAGCCACTAGAACTAATGATGCTCAAGTTGTTGTGGATTTTGTTAGATCTCAAATTTTTTGCAGGTTTGGCATTCCGAGAGCAATCATTAGTGATCAAGGAACACACTTCTGCAACAGGACCATGCAAGCTATACTCAGGAAGTATGGGATTGTTCATAGAGTCTCTACTCCATATCACCCCCAAACCAATGGACAAGCAGAAGTCTCTAACAGAGAAATCAAAAGAATCCTGGAAAAGATAGTACAGCCTAATAAAAAGGATTGGAGCAGGAAACTGGATGATGCTCTTTGGGCACATAGAACAGCTTTTAAAGCACCTATAGGAATGTCTCCCTATAGAATTGTTTTTGGTAAAGCATGTCATCTTCCAGTGGAGATTGAGCATCGTGCTTATTGGGCTGTAAAAGCTTGCAACTTAGCACTTGATCAAGCAGGTAAAGAAAGAAAATTACAACTGAATGAGCTTGATGAGATCCGTTTGGCAGCTTATGAGAACTCGAGGTTCTATAAGGAGAAAACAAAGAGATTCCATGATATCTCAATAGCTAGAAAGGATTTTACTGCTGGACAGAAAGTGCTACTGTTTAATTCCTGGTTGAAACTGATGGCCGAAAAAATTGCGCTCCAAATGGGAAGGACCTTTCATTGTTACTAATGTATTTCCTCATGGAGCTGGGGAAATAAAAAGTGAAAACTCCAATAAAAGCTTCAAGGTTAATGGACAACGTTTGAAGCCATTTCATGAAAATCCTTCACTTGTGGATGTTACAATGGAGGAACATGCTTTGGGGGAACCACTTCTTGATCCCCCTTGAGGGAGATTTTCTTACCCATCTTTTTACTTTTTCATTATATTGTCTATTTTGTATGCTCTGTCTTACATTGAGGACAATGTATAATTTAAGTGTGGAGGTGGGAATATTGTTGTATATTGTTTTGTTGTTGTGTGATTAATTTTGTATGACTATGTTAAAAAAAAGAATTAAAAATAAAAGATTTTGTGTGTGTTTTTGTTTAAAAAAGCATGTTTTATTGGAATTTTAAGATATGCATGAGTAACAGGTAAATTCTTTCATGTCTGATATGAGCTTAATGATATGTTATAATTTGAACTCAAGCAATTTTGGTATGATGAGAATGACATGATAATTGATAGATGATCATATATGATAGAGTTATACCTTGTGAGATTTTTGAGCCTTAAAATTTGATGGATCACTTTACGCCATCTGAATTCTTTCATGTATGATTAATTCCTGAAAGCTTACATCCTAATTTTTGTCTTGTTTCTTGATGATACTTGAAACTCATATGAATGTATTTGAAATGATACAGGCATTTTGTTCAATTGAGCCACTAGCCATATAAGCCTGCCATGAATAAATTATCCTTTGCAAGCCACTTTGAACCTATTTAACCATTTCTTTGTTACAGCTCAAATAAGCTATGAAAAAAAAAACCAAAAATATACCTACCTTAAGGAATATATTGGAGCTTTGGAATCAAGTAAAAAAAAAACAAGCATTCAAATAAGTGTGGGGGTGTACAAAAAGGAGTCGCAACTCTTGTTTCAATTGTTAACCAATCGTATAAAAAAAATTGAATAACAAGAAATATTTAATGATTGCGACCAAAAGAAATTGGAACACAAAGTGTTATATCCTCATGCTTACCTGTAAAATTATTTGCTCCTTATTCTTTTTGGTACTTGCCACAATTCCAAAATTTTACCACCCTAACCTTGGCCACATTATAACCTTGAAAAGCCCTGTTGATCTATACATGTATTTGTGTTGATTTTCGAATTGAGAAACTTGCCAAATTTTTAGACTGTCTATTTTTCAGGAAATGTTTTGAGAATATACACAAACCCCAAACACTTGAGAGTTGAGAGTATGTCTTGTGAGGTTATGTCACTTATGATCTTCTTTTCAGTTTAATTTAATTTTCACATACCTAAGTGTTTGAATGATTTTTATATATATCTTGATGCTCTGTATCTTGCATGTTGAATAACTCTTGTTTCTCTGTATATTCCTAAGATTTCATGCCAATTCTGTATGTTGTTATTTTCAACTTAATGTTTTCAATAAACTGAGATACTTGTTTTTATTTTGATTTTGCCCGGGAGTGCAAAAGAATAAGTGTGAGAGTATTTGATGATGCATGATTTATCCTTAATTCCTTGCTTTAAATGTGTATAATTTGCCATTGCTAATTGTGTAATATTATGCATTTTAACACATTTTCATAATTCAAGCTTTATTTAATATTAAATGAATTAGGCGATAATCTTTAAATGGAAATAATAAATCTTACTTGATTTCCCTTATATTGTAGTGAATAATTGAGGTTGCAATTGGGAAATTATAAAATTGAGCATCAGGGCTGACGTGTAGTGCCAGTACCACGCGTAGCATAAGACCTCAAGAGCTGACGCGTAGCGTCAAGCCTACGCGTAGCGTCAACAGTGACGAGGATCCCATTAACAGGCTGTGTGCAACTTCAGAAGTGGGGGATTTATTTATATTAAACACATATTGGCTAATCCATTACAGACATACGGCACTATCTCAGTGGGGAACATGCAGCACAAGTGTCTAAGCATTATTAAAAAATTATTGGAGAAAATAATGTATTCTGAGTAAGAAAACCTCACGTGTAGCCTCACAACTACGCGTAGCGTGGAAGCAAATTCGCAACCCTGACGCGTAGCGTCCTGTTGACGCTAACACACCATTCCTCCAGCATATTCATTCGGAGTAACAGAGGTACAAAGCCTCTAGGAGGAAATTCTTCTCTCCTATTTCGGGTTTGATCTTTCTTGTTTGTAGTTAGTTTTAGTTATGGAGGGCTAAAACCCTTAGATTGATTTTCTTGGAGGTTAATGTAATGTTATTTTTGAGGTTTTGATTTTCAATACATTTCCTTGTTATTAATATCTTCATAATTCTAGCTCAATTATTTAATATCTATATTGTTTAATTAAGTTGTATGCTTAATCAATTTAATTATACAGTTAGAATTGAATAAGAATTATATTAAGATAGATTAAGAAATATACATGCTTAATGAATGTTTCCAAATCAATCTTAATAGTTGTGGTTTGCTTAATTCCATAACATTAAAGTTAGATTATGTATGTAGGCGATGTTCTATGTATGTTCAATAATTCCTAGAATTTAAAATCTTGACTCCTTTTGCTTAATTAGGATGCTTGATTAAAATCTTCATTTTTAATTGAATGAAAGTAAAGGAATTATGAATTAAAAGACGCTTAGTTGATTAATTCAAATTGAACTAAGAGATCAATAATAAGGAAAGTGTATAGAATTCTTTTCAAATCCAAGGATAAAATAAGTTGCAATACTCCAAGAAAATCAATCGCTTGTTAGTTATTTGTTTCACATTTATTCTATATTCTTGTATTCTATATTAAATTTCTGTGACAATCAAACAAACCCCCCAATGTATACTTGTTGAACTTCTGTCTGTAAAAATAAATTTTAGTTGTTTTATTTTTGTTTTGTTAAAAATTAGTTTAAGACTTGATTTTCCTAAATTTTTGTGTTGATCCTTGAGAGAACGACCTAGGTTGACACCCTAGTACTACATTAATTAATTTTAATATACTAATTTGACAGAATCACGACTATAAAAATATTCATGTCACCTATGTTGCAACGAATAAAAATCGATTACACACGAATGCGGATCTGAGTGATTGAATTCCGTGTACTTGTACAGTTGATGTTGATTGTGACCTGATTGCATGCACATGTGTAAGGTTATTGGGCATGATATGTGTATATAGCCGAGTGATAACTGAATAGATTCTGATCAGAAAATTTTTTAAGTGTGTTCTGATTAATTGGTATTGTGTATGTTTTGATGGTTGCTGTGTATATTTATATTGTTGCTTAACTGAGGAATAATTTAAGTCAGTATCTATCATTTAATATCTAAGATACTCACCCCTACACCATTTTTCAGTATGTGCAGGTCAGACTCGGAATGAGGAGAAAGCCTTAACCCGAGTGATGGGTATTTATGTTGTTGTAATGTATAGAGTATGTTGTACCGATTGTATATGGTTATATTAAAGCCTTGGCCGGCTCTCATGTAAAATGATGATTAAACATATTTATTTATAAGGATTGATTATGAGAATTATAGACATGGTGTCACTTGCATGGGATTATAAGTATTGGTAAGTATATAATGTCAAGATAATGAGTATTCTGAGTGTATGATTCTGTATATACATCTATGTTGTATACTGGTGACTTGTGTTTGGGTAGACTGAGAGATGTTGATGGATAGAATATTGCTAAGTTAATGATTTTCCGAGTAGACATAGTTGTGAGAGTCATCTCCGAGTGAGGCTATAAATGGCTGTGCCTTCTTCTCTGAGTAGTGGAGACTTAAAGGATTCTGAGAGAAATCTCTTTTGATGAACCTATTCTATGTGGGATTTAATGGGAGAATTTTCGAGTAATGTTAGGCTTGATTATTCTGAGTGAAAAATATGTGTAGATCCCGAGTGGGAAAGGGTTTGGATAATTCTGAGTGGAAACCCCGAGAGAACCTCTTCTGAGGGGAGAGTTGTTGTAATGGTTTAAATTGGAAAGAATTCTAAGTGTATAATGTTTATAATCCGAATGAATGATATATAATCCAAATGAATGAGGAACTATATTCCGAGTGGTTAGGATTTGAATAAGTCCGAGTGAGACTTAACTTAATGATTTTCTCGAGTGAATAAGATGATATATTCCGAGTGATGAATGATTATGAAGACCCCTTTCTGAGTGAAGGAAGGTCTATGTATTCGCTGAGTGCGAGATGTGAAAATATACCGAGTGGTGAACGTGTAATACATTCCGATTATGTTGAAGTTAAATACACCGAGTGGTGTTTGATTGGGAAATATTCTGAGTGAGGAAGGTTTATGGATTCCGAGTGGGATAACCCTCATTTACCGAGTGGATTGTATATGAGACCCTTGAGGATAGAAAATAAATGACTAAGTATGATATGATGGGTTGTTTCCGAGTGAATGGAACTCTGGATCCCGAGTGTTTGATTGCCGAGTGTAGCTCCTCGCCTCTACGAATAAGAGATTCACTCCAGCGAGTGTGGAATAGATGGTAGGGGTTTGGGTTGTTTCGCTTAAACGACGCGTGCTTCGCCCAAGCGTGTTGGGCTGTCTCGCTCAAGCGGTGTTGGATCTCGCTTGAGCGAGTGCACGTTGTACTGGTTTCGCTTGAATGCTCTTGTGTTTCCACTGGGCTGATTGGTCTTCTTCTTTTATTCCCTTTCCTTCCCTTCTTTCGCTCGATTGTTTATGGGCTGCCGGTTGCTTATGGTTTATTTTGGAAAGCTATCCCTTGCCCTTCCATTCGTTTTATCTTTCCCTCGGATTGCATGTTATTTTTGGAAAAATTTCCCTGCATCGATTTTGGTTTTAAAAAAATTTGTTGGATGTTTCATTTTGGTATCAGAGCAGACTAAAAGGTCCATGGCCAAGGTATGCCTACTGTGTGTGGGCAGTTAAGTGCATTTTGACCGATTGTCATAATTGTTTATGATCTTCTTTTGGATATTATACATGTTTAACCATGATTTGTGTGATATATGTCTATGTGTTGTTGGGGGCAATGGTGAAAGGTACTACTATTGTGATGTTGATTTGGGGAATAGAAGACTTGATGCTACCCTAGCCCGATTGTTTATGAGCTGCTTAGGGGTTATTTTAAGCCTGGGTTGGTCAGAAAGAAAATAGAATAATATATGTTGGGACCCTTGTACAGGTGGAGGTCAGATCAATTGGTTAGGACTCTTGGGTGCGCTATGCTAATGGTTCATGGCCAAGTCATGATTGTTGAATGGATTAGAACTCCTATGTTCGAGTTGATTAAGTGAATGATATATGACGTGTGGGGTTTATGGCATAAGTAATTTATTGCAGTTTCCTAAGTTGGAAATCTGGGTGTGTGATAGGTGGTTAAATATAAAGCTTGACGTATGTTGATTCGGGTAGTGTCTCGGGTTCTGATGTGTGGAAATCGAGTGAATGATTGGTTGATGTTGGACCACTAGGTATGGTGACCTAGATTGATTGGACACGATCATGTACGAATAGATACTATTGAGATGGGTACCTGAGAGATTAGAAAACCGGGTGAGAATTTGGTGTAAGTGGATACCTGAGAATTTGAATTAGACTTGTGGTTGAAAACTGAGTAAATACTTGATTGAATTATGACCCATAAGGTGTGGAAACCCTGATTGGATTTAGTATAACCTTATACTGTCAGACTTGTGGACTAGAACCTATGGTGGTTTCGACTCGAAGATAATTGGATGTTGTGGGAATGCCCATGATGGGTACTTAATGACCCCTAGAAGTTCCAATTCTGATAATTTGATTAACCTTATGAATTGTTGAGCCGAGTAAGACGATTGTATGGTAACTCCTTGAGGATTGAAGAGTCATATGGTGAAGTGCAAATAACGAATGATACCTAATGGATAAAGAAATGGTAGTGTTGAATTCTGGGTGCATTTAGGTATTGAGTAGGGTAATGATAGAACCCGTGTGATGATGCTGATTGTACATCCAATAGGTGGATTGTACTTATGATTGGTGAGAGAGAGTTCACTAAGGCAAAAACTTGTTATTTAATCGGAAATTATATGGTAACCTCGAGATGTATACTCAAGAGGGTTTAATAAATTGTTTAGGCTTCAATTGATTGATAAGTGATGACATGATGGAATAATGGACTGTCAGATTATAGCTTTATGAGGATGAGATTCA
The DNA here is from genome assembly GCA_037962975.1 of Clitoria ternatea. Classification (NCBI taxonomy): domain Eukaryota; kingdom Viridiplantae; phylum Streptophyta; class Magnoliopsida; order Fabales; family Fabaceae; genus Clitoria; species Clitoria ternatea. The sequence continues at coordinate 171,710,888 of CM075671.1, forward strand.
GTGACAAGGTGTGTACCCTGTGTGAATCAGAAATCTATTACTATTATATAGTTTACAGTAATGGTAATTGATAACTTATGACTGTTGTTGTGTGATGTACCCTAGTCGGTGCATAACAATGATGTTGATATAAATGTGTCGTTTATGAATTTATGTGAATTGTCATTAATTTCATGTGCATTAGTATTATCCGTGTGAGTACAGTCGGTGTGAGCTATGCTGTTCCGAGACGACTTTTCATACCATAGGTATTGTGGCAGCGTACACTCTTGTAGTGACTCTAAGTAATTGTTGTAACCCTATAGGAGTGAGACGTCATCCTATAAGTCAGATGCAGCAATTCAAAGGTCGGGCAGGTGAGACTGTAGCTACTTATGGTGATGGTTGAGTCTATCGGGTTGTCCTGAGTGAAGGTGAGAGTGTGTCGAGTGGATAGTAATTGGTAGTGTATTAAAATGAGGATAGAAGGCTTGTTTGACATTGATGTGCTTAACTCTGAGAGAATCAGAGGTTATGTGGGGTATGAATTGGTTGTGAAAGTGGTATTGACTATCGGAAACAAGAAAGTGATCTTGCCGACATAAGTGCTTTATGTTACTGATCGAAAGGTGAGGCAATGGTGTGTGATCATGCCTTGATTGCCACCGATTGAGTAAGTTAACTATAGGGAATAATAACCACTACCAAGTACTGAAGATTTGGAGGATCAATTATGTGCGACTCAGTCTTTCAGAGTCAATTGACAGTCAGAATGCCATTAGAGTGGATTAAGGTTTCTGATACACCTAGAACAACGTTTAGAATTTGCTATAGCCATTTTGAGAATGTGGTAATGTTGTTGGTATGACGAGTATTCATTGATAGTGTCCCGAATCCTGATGGGAGTAATTAGTTGCTAGGTGTATATATCTGTGACCCAAACCTATCACTAAAATTAGAAGTTATGGGTTTAGCCGAGTAATATTGAGGATTCGGTGAAGGATCATGATTTTTGAGCTGAGATAACTAATGGGGCAAAATTTACTTAGGGAAGGTTAATATAATTTGAGTGTCAGGAGGTAGAGATGATTCTGAGTGAAGAGAAGGAATATAATCCTGAGTGAAAACCTTCTGGGAGAAAGGACTATTGAGTGAAGTTATGGTGTTCCGAGTAGAACCTCATAGAAAGGATCATTACTAAGTTAAAGGAATTGTGTCCGAGCGCGACACTTCTGAGTAGGGTAAGATTCGAGTGATGTGACTCGGAGCGTGACGTTTTCGAGTGGAATGGTACCAAGTAGACGATTCATCGTGTGAAATTTCTAAGTTTATAGGGTGTGCCCCTGACTAATCTTTCCCTGAGGAGCTTCTGGTCGGAATATGGAGCTTTGAATAGGTAAGTTTCCGAGTGAATTACCCCGAGGGGGAGTAGACGCCCGAGCGGTAAATTTATTCATATTTGTGATCGGGTTGATGTTTAGAGCTGCTGAGTATGGACTCAGATTTATAATTGATGTAAGCTTGAGGGCCGGGTGAAAATTTTGTAAGTGAAGAGTTTTCCGAGTGAGGATTACTTCCAAACCCCGAACAACCCTTTTGATTGAGTGATCTGAGTGACAGTCTCAAGGTGTAGGCATGGATTTGGCCGAAGGAATGGCTAGAAATCTGAGATTTTAGAACCGAGTGTGATGCCTGTAAAGGATGAATCCAGGCAGTCTGTGCTAATTGGAGCACCTTGAAGCTCTGTTGGGTGTTGGTTTCGGTATTGCCAAGATATATTATGGTTTAGAGAAGAGATTTTGTGGTCGGATGTTGAATACTCGAGAGTTTAATCCGAGATTAATCAGACATTGGTGAGTATTTTATGGGAATCGGTAATGCTGTTTACCAACTAGGTTCTTCCCAACTGGATAATTAGCATCTATAGTATGCCTTATATGACATAAATTTTAAACTTACGCTCTGTGTGGGTACTTAAATGTATTGAATGATTCCTTAGAATTGGGGGAAATGACGATAGATGTACACCGATTGGTGTTGAGAGTGTAGGGCCGAGTGGCCAAAGAACTAGAGGTACCATCGGTTATAGTGAATCGGCAGAGTTGAAGGGGGTAGATTGTACGTTTTAAAAAAATTGAATCCCCAAGTATATTGAATTCTATGAAAAGGTTGTACCCAGGTAGGACCTGACTCTAGTGATTATGCCGACTGGAATTATGGGGGAGGTCGGTAAAACGCTTGGGAAGCGAAACTATGCCGATTGGAATTGACTGGTCGGTAAATGCTAGAGAAACATAGGTATGTAATTGTTTAGAGTGGCATGACAGTGATATGCCGAGCGGTTGTTTGGGGCAAGTATATATTGGAATTTCGAGGACAAAATTCTTTGAAGGATGGGGGAATTGTAACATCCCGATTTAAAAATTAATTACCGAATGAAATTGAGCCATTAAAATAATAATTGCAAAGTGGAAGATTACTTGTTAATTATAATTAACTTAATTAATTTAACTTAAGAAAATAATGGCTGATTAATTGTGATTGGTGTGTGACGTGAGTGGATTGCCGTTCACGAACTCCCACCCCACTCTTCTTCTCTTCGTACGCATATACATATGTCCAGAGCCACTGATGTTATTCATTTTCCCTTCAGACTTCCTCTTCTGCTACTTCTTTTCTCTTCGTTCTCTCTTCTCTTCTTCTTCTCCCTTGTTCTCTGTTCTCTGTTTCTGGAAACCCACGACGACGGTACTGTAGAAGATTCAGAGTTTCCTTCTGTTGGTGAAGGACGATCATCAAAGCGGAGGAAGAACAGCTCCCTGTTCCCGGGCCGATTGCAGAATACAACGGCGTTCGAGGGGCTGAACGAGTGAGAGTACTGGACAAAGCAACAAGGCAGAGGATCAACGTCAAAATAAAGGAGCCTCTCGGAGTCTCTTAGTTGGTAGGGGGTATCTTATATCTTAAATGCATGGGTTATGGACAGGTTTCGGGTGTTAATGACTTATTGATTCTGTGTTTGATGCTGTGTTGTGGTTGCATAAAGAATGTGTGATACCCGGATGCATGATGATTAGGTGTTGAGTGATGCATGTCTAGTTCCGTCCATGAAATGCATGTTAATGGTCTTGAGAATGTCGAATGTTTGCATGAAAAGAATGTGTTGGAGTGTTGTTGATGATTGCCATGTGATTTATATGGCATGCAAGTGGCCATGAGTATTACATCCTGACTACATCTGAGAAATGTTGTTTCTGCGAGTCTGATGATGTTTTATACCGATTGCATGTGATGCATGTACTATTAAATGAAAGATTGTATATATATGAACTCTGTGTTTGTGTGATCAATCCGCGTGTGGCGCATGGGATGCGTTAATGCTGGGAGCATGTAGTGTGGGACACTACCATCGGTTATTAAAAGCGTGAGACGCTGTGAAATCCTTTTGAGTGGGACTCAAGGTAAGCCTTTGAGTGGGACTCAGGCTGCCCGTAAACACCGCCGTTGGCGCTGAGAGTGTTGGTGTCACATGTGTGGGGAAACGGTTTGGTACCTGTAAAATGGCCAAGTCAGCTGGGAGCTAAATAAAAGGCTGGGAGCCTACGTTGCAACGAATAAAAACCGATTACACACGAATACGGATCTGAGTGATTGAATTCCGTGTACTTGTACAGTTGATGTTGATTGTGACCTGATTGCATGCACATGTGTAAGGTTATTGGGCATGATATGTGTATATAGCCGAGTGATAACTGAATAGATTCTGATCGGAAAATATTTTATATGTGTTCTAATTAATTGGTATTGTGTATGTTTTGATGGTTGCTGTGTACATTTATATTGTTGCTTAACTGAGGAATAATCTGAGTCAGTATCTATCATTTAATATCTAAGATACTCACCCCTACACCATTTTTCAGTATGTGCAGGTCGGACTCGGAATGAGGAGAAAGCCTTAACCCGAGTGATGGGTATTTATGTTGTTGTAATGTATAGAGTATGTTGTACCGATTGTATATGGTTATATTAAAGCCTTGGCCGGCTCTTATGTAAAATGATGATTAAACATATTTATTTATAAGGATTGATTATGAGACTTATAGACATGGTGTCACTTGCATGGGATTATAAGTATTGGTAAGTGTATAATGTCAAGATAATGAGTATTCCGAGTGTATGATTCTGTATATACATCTATGTTGTATACTGGTGACTTGTGTTTGGGTAGACTGAGAGATGTTGATGGATAGAATATTGCTAAGTTAATGATTTTCTGAGTAGACATAGTTGTGAGAATCATCTCCGAGTGAGGCTATAAATGGCTGTGCCTTCTTGTCCGAGTGGTGGAGACTTAAAGGATTCTGAGAGAAATCTCTTTTGATGAACCTATTCTGTGTGGGATTTAATGGGAGAATTTCCGAGTAATGCTAGGCTTGATTATTCTGAGTGAAAAATATGTGTAGATCCCGAGTGGGAAAGGGTTTGGATAATTCCGAGTGGAAACCCCGAGAGAACCTCTTCCGAGGGGAGAGTTGTTGTAATGGTTTAGATTGGAAAGAATTCTAAGTGTATGATGTTTATAATCCGAATGAATGATATATAATCCGAATGAATGAGGAACTATATTCCGAGTGGTTAGGATTTGAATAAGTCCGAGTGGGACTTAACTTAATGATTTTCCCGAGTGAATAAGATGATATATTCCGAGTGACGAATGATTGTAAAGACCCCTTTCTAAGTGAAGGAAGGTCTATGTGTTCTCCGAGTGCGAGATGTGAAAATATACCGAGTGGTGAACGTGTAATACATTCTGATTGTGTTGAAGTTAAATACACCGAGTGGTGTTTGATTAGGAAATATTCCGAGTGAGGAAGGTTTATGGATTCCGAGTGGGATAACCCTCATTTACCGAGTGGATTGTATATGAGACCCTTGAGGATAGAAAATAAATGACTAAGTATGATATGATGGGTTGTTTCCGAGTGAATGGAACTCTGGATCCCGAGTGTTTGATTGCCGAGTGTGGCTCCTCGCCTCAGCGAATAAGAGATTCGCTCCAGCGAGTATGGAATGGATGGTAGGCGTTTGGGTTTTTTCGCTTAAGCGACGCATGCTTCGCCCAAGCGTGTTGGGCTGTCTCGCTCAAGCGGTGTTGGATCTCGCTTGAGCGAGTGCACGTTGTACTGGTTTCGCTTGAATACTCTTGTGTTTCTGCTGGGCTGATTGGTCTTCTTCTTTTATTCCTTTTCCTTCCCTTCTTTCGCTCAATTGTTTATGGGTTGCCGGTTGCTTATGATTTATTTTGGAAAGCTATCCCTTGCCCTTCCATTCGTTTTATCTTTCCCTCGGATTACATGTTATTTTTGGAAAAATTTCCCTGCCTCGGCTTTGGTTTTAAAAAAATTTGTCGGATTACTTGTGTTTAGGATATAGCACGTGCATCCAAATGGGTAAAAATATGATATGTTGGGTTTTCTTCCTTTCCATAATTCATATGGAGTCTGATTTAGTATTAGTTTGATAAAGACTCTATTTTGAATATAGCAAGAAGTGCTTACAGCTTTAACCCAAAAATATTCAGGTAGATCATTTTTTCAAAGCATTGTTCTATCCATTTCTAGCAAACTTCTATTTTTTCTTTCCATAACACCATTCTATTGAGGTGTTCTTGGAGAAGAAAATGTATGAGATATGCAAGTATTGTCACAGAATTTTTCAAAAATTTCATTTTCAAATTCTTTGCCATGATCACTTCTTATTGTACCAATACAGGCACCTTTTTCAAACTGAATTTTCTTACAGAAAATCTTGAATACTTATGCAGACTCATCTTTATGGGCTAAGAAATAAACCCATGTCATTCTGGTGTAATCATCAACAATGATGAAACCATATCATTTTCCAGCAAGACTTTGAATTTGGGATGGTTTGAACAAATCCAAATGTAATAGTTCAAGTGGTCTGTTAGTGGAAACAACATCCTTGTTTTTAAAGGAAGTTTTATGTTGTTTTCCCTTTTGACATGCTTCACAGGGTTAGGATTCATTAAATGAAATTCTAAGAAGTCCCTTAACTAACCCTTTTTGTTAAGCTTTGAAATATGTTTCATGCAAACATGTCTAAGCTTTTTGTGCTAGATCCACTTTTCTTTAGACGAGGAGAAAAGGAAATTTATATTTTGACTGTTTAGTTCACCCAAATCAACCTTGTAGAGGTTGTTGTGTCTGTTTGATGAGAAAAAAGTAGTTTCATCATGATTGATGATTGTATATTTTTCTTTATCAAATGAAACTTTGTAACCATTGTCGCAAAATTGACTTATGCTCAGTAGGTTATGCTTCAGACCTTCAACAAAATAAACATTTTCAATCATAGGAGAAGGAATGTTACCAACTCTACCAATCCTCTGAAAGTAACTTTTCCACTTTCAAAATGTTACAGGTTTAGGAACATAGACATTTTACCTGTCATGTGATGTGAGCACCCACCATCCAGATACCAATTGTGTTGCTTTGCTTTTGTTCTTAAGCACATCTAAAATAGGAATAATCATTACCGTTGGTACCCAGAACATTTTGGGTCCTATAGGGTTAGTGTTCTTTACATTCTTTCTTTTTCTTTTTAAGTAGTCTTGAATCACATGACCATGCTTCTTGCAATAGTTGCATTTAGCATATTTATGCTTAGTTTGAGAAGATGAAGAGGGAAAACTCTTTTCTTTGAAATCAGTTTCTTCAACATACCCTGGACTAAGTCTTTTGGAACTTCCTTAGGAGTTACCCATAAGCTTGTTTAAATTTTTAGTTCTATTTACAAATCGGGTCAGGTCCATAATAAGCATGCTTACTTACTGTTAAAAGTACTTGATCTCTTTTTCTTGAGAGATACAACGAGTATCTGAGCTGTTCAGTTCAGTTTTCAAAGTCTCATTTTCTTTCTTGAGCTTATGTACCTCTTCAAGATGCATCTTTTCTTTCTCATCAAGCTCTTTAAGAAACTCTTGATCTAAATCATTTTTCTTCAGATCAGATATCATATCTTCATATGAAGAAATAGTTTCAGATTATTTCTTTTTCAATAGTTTATAGTTTTTCAAAAGAATTAAAAAGTCTTTAAAGAGAGCTTCATAGTTTTCTTTAAAGTTCAAATTGATTTACCTCCTCTAATTTAGACTCGTCTGAACTTAATTCAGATTTTGAATCTAATTGGCCATAAGACAGATCTGAGCAGACTTTGTCTCTTCTTCAGACTCACATGTGATGACTCCCTTTTGCTTCTTAAAGAATTTTATTTTCTTTCTTTTGTCTTTTCTGTCTTTGTTTAGAAGAGGACATTCTGCTTTTATATGTCCTGGTTTCCTGCAGTTGAAACATTCTAAAATAGACTTATTAGTCTTAAACTTAAATTGACTCTTACATCCAGGTTCTTTTCTGTTGAACCTTCCAGCTCTACCTTTTTTCTTTTTAGAAGTCTGTGGAATCTTTTGGTGACGAGAGATAACTCTTCATCTGTGTCCTTATCTTCTTCATCAGATACAAGATCTGAGCTAGTTGACTCCTCAACTCTAGTCTCCTTGCACCTTTTGGAAGTCTCTTCAGACTTTAAGGCGATATTCTTGGAAGATAAAGACTTGGACACTTCCTTTTGGTTGAGCTTCAGCTCATGAACTCTTAGAACTCCAAGAAGTTCATCCAGAGTTAGAGTGCTGAGGTCTTTGGCTTCCTCTAGAGCAGCACACTTGACATCAAACTTTTCTTGTAAGCATCCCAGAAGTTTCACATTGATATCTTTAATGGATGGCGTAGATCCCAGGGCTTTGAGCTCATTGAGCAGAGTCTAAAATCTTCCAAACATCTAGTCAACAGACTCGTGTTCCTCCACTCTAAAGTTGTTATACTTCTTGGTTACCAAGATTTTCTTGGAATGCTTAACATTTGAGGTGCCTTTGTAGTTTCCCCAAAGGGTATCCCAAATTTCTCTCGCAGATTTATAGTTGTAAACCTTGTTGTATTCAAACTCTCCGAAAGCATGGATGAGGAGAAATCTGGCTTTAGCATTTAGCTTTATTTTTTTGAAGTCGGTTGTGGACCACTTATCTTCAGATACTAGTTTTCCTTCACTGTCCACAAGGGATGGTTCATCACCTCTTATGATTATCCCCCATAGAGCGTACTGAGTAGACTTGATGAACATTTCCATCCTTTCTTTCTAGTAGGCATAATCTTCACCAAGGAAGGTTGGAGGTCTATTCATGAAGGATCCTTCAGCAATAAACTAATCTTGAGAAACGACCATGGATCTTGATCCTTTTTAGTTAAAGGAGTAATCAACCCAAAAGGACAAGCTCTGATACCAATTAATGGTTCAGAGTTAGACTTAGAAGAGGGGTTGAATAAGTTTTAAACTCCTTTTTAATTTTATAGACTCCTTAACAAACTTAGAGTACAATACAGACGAGATAAGAGAAATAGAATCACGCAATAGATTTATATTGGTTCACTTCTAATGCAGAAGCTACATCTAGTCCCTTTAAACTAGAAGGATTTTCACTACTGTAAAAAGCACATTTTACAATTTCAGAACCAGACTAATGCCACAAGTATTCTTTACTCTAGCCACTTCTGGCTTATACCCAAGTATTATTTCAACAAGCCACTCCTGGCTACAGACACCCAAGTATTCTTTCAATTCTTTTTAAGCCACACAGTGTTTCCCACACTAATAGACTTTAGCAACACACTAGATTCTACAGAAAGGAATGATAAAGAGTATTGTGTTATAACAAATAACTCAGCGTATAAAAATATGAAATATTAAGCTAGGTACACTGAGCTACAGACTACTATAAGTCAAGGTCTGCTAGAAGCAGAACTACAAAGAAGACTTATGTAGTAGATACAAGAACTTAGAAAATTTTCAAGAGAAAGTCCTTCAGACTTTTGGTTCTTATAAGAGAGATCAGAGAATGTTCAATGATTATGGCAAAAGTCTCTCTAAGTTTGAAAGCTTCTTGTATTTATAAGCTTCTTGGAGATAGTCATTGGCTTAGCTTCAAAAACGTTGATCTTCTCAAGGATAGTGCACGTAATGTTTACAGAGACACACATTAGAGATATTCACATAAATAGGTTGTCTAGAGAGTCTTTACGAAAAGATCCCTTATTGTTTACCCATTTTAAGCAATCTAGTACAACTTTATAGCTGTTGACCTTCAGGCTATCTGACTTGCATAGATTCAGCTTTTGCTAACACCTTGGGATATGCGAGACAGTTTTCTTGGTTCTTTGTGAGCAGGCCTTCAACTTTTTTGTTCATTACTTCTTTAAGAAAGAACATAGAGTTGACGTGATAAAGTCCATGCAGCTCTTTATTTAGAGAGGAAAGATCATTTTCAGACATTTTTAGAGGGGGAAAGAGAAAACATCTCAAGGTTTGTAGCCTTAGAAGAACTTGATCAAAGAAGCCTTCAATGAGTACAGACTCTCTTTTTCAATAGCGAATTAAGTTTCACAGACTCCTCTTGTTCTTTGCAAATAGATTTCTACGACCTTTGTATCACACTTGAACAGAATAGTTAGACAAACCAAGCGTACAGACTTCATTTTAGCTAAGAGTCTTAATGTATATTATTAACAAATCACAAGGGTTCAAACTTCTTAGTCTTGAATTTAGACTTGATTCTAACATATCATGGTGGATCTGACGGACTCTAACGTGATAGCGAACTAGACCAATTGGCTAGCTCAGAAAGTGAAAAACCTTTATTTCTAGGTGTATTAGGAGATCTGTCGTTCTGCAACCGCCATACAAAAGCATAAGACAGAGTCTAACTTGATGTCGGGATGGTCTAGACCTTAAATAAATACAAGGATTGTTTTTCCCTTGTGGCACCATTAATAAAAGACTAGATCTGCCACACCTTTAGAGACCGATATCTTTACGTGTATAAAATTTTGTTCACTAAGGTGGGAGTTCAATTCCCACTAAATGATTTTGAGATAAGGGTTTTATGATTTTTGGACATCACCCCTAGCCATCTCCATCCAAATTGATGGGGTCTAATAATCTCCCTAGAGGTGTTTGCCAACCACCTCAGTTTTACTCCCACAATGGCAATGTTCTTTCGTTATGCCCGTGCCCTGAGGCGTGGCAACCCCAGGGAGGCTTGAGGTTTGTCAACCTATGGTGCCAAAGCAAGATTGTCAATTTTGAGTCATACGTTGAGTCAACAAAAATTGTCAATGTCTCCTTTAAACAATCATGTTTTAAAGTCTATGTGAAGCTGGATTGCTCGATGTTCTAAAAAACACATATAGCCCCATGAAATTTTATACTGGGTGAACCCACCAACACTCCCTAGTAGAGAGCAAGGCGTATGCGGTGAAGGATGAAAATTTGAGCAAGGAATCATAGTTAATGGTCAACGCTCTGCATGAAATTTCTCAAGTCGGTCCTTTGAACTGTTGGGCTCTTCTTTGTCCGATGGAGAAGAGGACAAAGTATCTAGCCTCTTTGGGTAATGTTCTTATGTTTTAAAGTTCTTATTCAAAAAATTTATGCATGAAACCAGACCTTTCTTATTTTGATTTCTAATAAGGAGCATAGGCGGAAGTGCACTAGATCATCTCTAAGGAATAATTAGGGTAGTTAACACCAACCCTGAGGTAGAGAATCAAATTCCACCTTAGTTAAAAAAGAAGGCGAAGAAGGTCTCTATTGATTCTAACAATGCCACCTCCACCTCGAAAAAAAAAGAAGCAAACCTGGGAGAAGGTAAGAGATTCCTAAAAGAAAGGAAAATGAAACAGCCTACCTAGCAAGACAAGGATAAGGGCGTGGTGACCTTGGTTACAACAAAGGATGATGTAGGCCAAGTTTATCCTGAGACTGTGATCATCCTCTTTGACATGGAGAGCGATGAAGACTACCTTCACCTGCTTGAGCCCACAAAAAGGCTAAAAAAAAATTCACCTTGTCATCCACCTAAAGGATAGTATAAGCATGAAGGATCCAAACTACACCCTCAATCTAGCAATGTCGTATACTCTAAAGAGCCTTTCCCTCCTCCACTCCTTTGTTGTCGATGGCCCCATGGTGCAGATTGATCGCCTACGCTAGAAGAATGCCTGGGTGTTTGAAGACTAAGGTAAGATCCACCGCCGCCTTAAGGAATTGAATGAAAAAAACACCGGTGTGGAGGCGACAATGTTAAAATTGAAAATTAGGGAAGAGAAGGTGAAGGAGGAAGTGAAGCGACTCAAAACTAAGGTAGAGCACTTAAAGAAGAAAAAAACATACCTTGAAACTGAAAAGGTGAGGCTGCAACCTTGGCACATCGGAACCCTAAGTCATACAGTTTGTTAGGTGGTACATCAAAACTGTAGCCTCTCACTCAACCTTAATTGAATTAGTTTTTATAACAAATTATACTAGGGTGAGTTGGTGATCCATGTCAATAAGGAAGAGTACAAACCAGCAAATGAGCCATTTTGCTTTATCCCACTACCAGATGATGAAAGGCATTTCTTTAAGTAGTGTGAGTCTCCTGGCCATACTAAAGTAAATGATTATCAAAATGTCAACCAGAGTAATCGTCCTTCTTCCCCTCCTGTTTGTGAAGAAATACTTTTATTACTTTTTAGTGCCTTGTGTCGGGATAGGCTCTATGTATTGTTTTTTGTTTTTATAGGAATCATGTAAGGTTGTTTTGTTTACAATTTTTGTATTCTAGACAATAATATAGAATTAAATTGTTTGGGCAAGTCATTCTCATATCGAGATTATTGTTATTTGTTTTATAGAGGTTAGTTTGCCACTTATTAGGGTTCGACAATCATGTTCAAATTGGGTGATTTACCTTTCCACTCGTCAAGGCAATGTTGCCTCTCATTAGGGTTTGATTAATCACTCTTAGTGAGTGATTGACTTTTCCACTTGTTGGGGCGATGTTGCCTCTCATTAGGGTCCAATAAATCACTCTTAATGAATGATTAACTTGTTAGCTCATCGAGACAAATTTAGATATCAGTAAGAAAATAAGAAGTATTATGTGAATGATCTTTTGTTAATTTGATATACATCAAGTTGGATCGATCTGCATACCTCATTAAAACCTCCTTAGGCAAAACCCAGTAGGAAAAATCCTAGGGTAGGAAAAAGAGTACACGACTTATGACGTTGATCAGCTATAATAAACTCGAAGGTTTTATACATTCCATTTGTTGGTAATGGGCTCTCCCTGCAAAGTTTCTAACTACTGAGCCCCTCCTTGGGTGACTTTAGAGACTCGATGTAGTCTCTCCCAATTAAGGCTTTCCTATAAAAGCAAACTTGTTTCTGACGATAGCTTATCATAACACCAAATCTATGATATTAAACTGTCAGAGTTAGACCCTCTTGTTATATCAGAAAGCTACTTTAGCCTTAATATCCTAATCCTAGATGAATGTCATCTCATGTAGCTCATGAAGCGCATCAAGTTTATTCTACAACTGTGCCCCATTGTCAAGTTAAGAAAATTATTAGACCCTGAGGGATGGTTGGCTAACCTCTATAAGGATAACGACCTTTACTCTATATGTGAGCCAGAATGATGATTCTCCCATAGAAGAATATGGTATGGTTTGGTATGCCCATAGGACATGTCATAATTGGTTAGTCCATTTCCTCTTTACTTTACCTAATCTTTTCTTGAGTCTTTTAAGGATTCCTTGGTTTGCTACCTCAGCCTGGTCGTTGTTCTTATGGTGTTCAATGGAAAAAAAGACTTGTTGGATGTTGAGACCATGAAGGAGTTCCAAGAACCTCTTATTAGTGAATTAGGTGTTGTTACCAGTTATGATACGCTTAAGGATTCAAAATTTGGTGTTGATATTCTCATATACAAACCATCATGTTCTTGAGAATGTGATATGAACCACGACTTCAACCTCTAACCACTTGGTGAAATAATCAACATCAACAATGAGGTATTTGGTCCCACCTGGAGCCATCAGAAATAGACTAAGGATATTCATCCCTTAAAGGTGGAAAAGCCAGATGACAATTGAGGTAAGCAATTCTTCTGTTGGGAGGTATTTTATCCCACTTAGAGCCATTGGGAACATGACCTCCTCAATTTCATATTCGTTCAAGCACTTTAAATAAGGGATCGAGTGTCTTCTAAAAAAAAACATATAGTCTATCATTGTATAGTTTGGGAAGTTCTTTTTTAATTTTCTTTTTTCCATATGTCGGTAGAGAGTTGTCCATTTGCTGTGTACCGCACTATAGGGGCCAACCAAGATTCCTTATTAAAGGGCCCTGTTTGAAGTATGTTAACTAAGACCGGGGTTGATATGTTAGGTGCTGCTAGTGTGCTTTGTATGATGGTAGTGATGGATCTTGCCTTATTTGTATTGGTGAGTCAAGATAGAGCATTAACTCAGGTGTTTTCTTCTTGAGGAACATGTTTAAACTTAATTTTCTCAAAACATTGTGTCACCTCTTTTACCTAGCTAAATACTACTGCAGGAGTGGCTCTTCAGCCTGATATTACCTATAAATTTAAGAAATCACTAGCGGGAATCAATGTATAAAGTGGTTGTTTTTGCCCTAACGTCCATAGCGGCTTGTAAACTAGCCAAATCTTAAGGAAATCCTTAGGTGGATACCATCCTCACTTTTCCACTATGATGCTTGTTCCACACCTTATGATGTTAGAGGACCCATCGATGTAGATTGTCCAATAGGTTCGTCACGATTCTAAGCTTTCACCAGTCAATTCAACGACAAAGTCGGCTAGTACTTGGGCCTTGATAATCGCTCTAGGCTCTTATGCGATATTGAACTCTGATAACTCAATAGCCTATTTTATCATCCGCCCTGTCGGGTCTAGTTTATGCAACATCGTCCTTAAAGGGAGGTTGATGCGTATGACAATCAGATATGCATGGAAATATTGACGTAAACACCTTGATGCCCAAATAAGTGCCATAGCGATTTTTTCTATCTTTTGATAGCGGAGCTCGGCTCCTTGTAATGTTTTGCCTATGGAGTACACAGGTTTCTACCCCTCGATTGTTTCTTTGACAAGTATAACTCCTAAAGCCTCATCTAGAATAGACAGGTAAAGGAAAAGTTCTTCCTTTGAGTTATGTTTTGCCAATATTGATGGCCAAGTTTACACGTTTTTCAAAATTTGGTAGGACTTTTCTTGTTCCTTTCCCTATTCATATTTCTTGCTCTTTTTAAAAATCTTATACAAGGGTAAGGACCGATGTACCATTTTAGACATGAAACATGATATGGTTGCTATCTTTCTGTTCAAAAATTATACTTCTCTTAGGTTCTTTAGGCTTTGAAGTTCACGTATAATCTTACACTTATCTGGATTTGCCTCAATGCCTCTTTAAGTTAGCATGAAACCCAAGAATCTACTAGCTGGTATTGTAAAAGTACATTTTAGTGAGTTTAGCCTCATATTGTACATTTTGAGTCTCTCAAACACCACCCTAAGGTCATCGACGTGATCCCCCTTTTATAGGGGTTTTGGCTATGATGTCGTCCATATAGATTTCAATAAGCCTAATATGCATTCCCTCAAACACCTTGTTCATCATTCGTTGGTAGGTTGCCCCAACATATTTTAATCTGAAAGACATGATGGTGTAGTAGAAGACCTCTTTGTCATTAACAAAAGCACTTTTTTCCTTGCCTTTTTCCTACATTAGTATTTGATTGTAATCAAAGTAGGCATCCATGAATAAAAGGAATTCATACCCTGACGTATCATCCACCATTTGATCTATGTTAGGCAAGGGGTAAGGATCCTTCGAATAATACCGGTTGAGGTTGATGTAATCCATGCACATCTGTCACTTTTCGTTAGCTTTCTTAACCATGACTACGTTGGAGACCCAAGTCAAATTATCATATTTCCTGAATGAATCTGGCTTTCAAGAGAGCTTTAATTTGCTCACATACTTCCTGTTGTTTCCTTGGTCCTAATCATCTCTTCTTTTAAGCCACTAGTTTGGTTTCTAGGAATACCACTAACTTATGACAGCAAAAGTTAGGATCAGTTCCTAGCATGTTTGTTGCACCCTAAACAAAGAGGTGCTTGTATTCTTATAGAAGTTTTACTAGTCATTTCTCTATGTTTTCTATTAACGAGTCATTGATATTTGTCATCTTATTAGTGTTATTCCCCATTACCATGACTTTGGACCCTCCATTTGGTGTTTCTTGGAAGGATTAGGGGGTCAACTTAGGTCCTCTATGGGATCTAAGTTTATCAGGTTTATAAAGCCTGCTTTAGGGCCTTCATCATTTAATTTGTTTTTTCATAACAACTTCATCCTTCACTATTTATAAGTTGAGGTTATAGCAATATCGGGCCATTTGCAAGTTGAGGCGTCAACACAATTGCTCCATGGCATTCAGAGTAGGCCTTCCCAAGATCCTATTGAAGGGAGATTTTACATCAATTATCAAAATCCAGGTCCAAATCGTTCTGGCCTCTGGTTCTCCTTTAAAATTCAACCTGGTGTCTAAGTAGTTTTTCATGGGCTATTTTTCCTTATTGAAAGCGGACGGGCAGATCTTGTGTGTAGGACTGGAGATCCATATCGGTCAAATCCATTTTCTTAAAACATTCATAAAAAGTTGTACAAGAGCTGCCCTAATCTACTAGTAAATGTTGGACAATTTTGTTGGTCACTATAGCTTCTATAACTATGACGTTATCTCCTTCAGGAATTGTTGAACCGTAGTCATCATCAAAAAAAGATGATTGGCGAGGTTTGAATCCCATTTTAAAATGGCCTGTTATTCACCTTGGTTTGGACTGACATTATCATACGTAGATGATTTTTCTTGGTTGTGTTTGACATCCCTTCTCTGGTGAATCCCCTAACCATTATGTCTATTACTTCCCTTTTTTCTTTGGATAATGGTATCTCTATGTCTTCTTCCTCATCAATTTCCTCTACCATAGCCTTCATCTTTTCTGTTGTGGTGACCTCTCGAGGACCTCGTCCTCCTCACCGTGAGGGGACCTATCCCGCTTCTTTGCTCTATCTCGGTTGAGCTCGTCGTAAGACTTGTCCCTGAATAGGTATTGTTTCAACTTCCCTTCCCTGATGAGGACCTTAATGGTGTCCTTCAACTGTCAACATCCATCAGTGGTATGAATAGTCTACTCATGAAATTCGCAGTACTTGTAAGGATTTTTGGGTCTTTTCATTGGTGTTGATTTCCTAACTTCATATATAGTCAACCCCGGGAAGCTTAAATCTCAAAGAATTTGGTGTGGTCTAATGTTAAAAAAGACATATGGGCTTAAATTAAGTACTTTTTTCTCTTTTGTTCAGTGTATATTCTCACGGTCCTTATCTTTTTAGGGTTACTTTTCCCTCATTCTGTTTCTCCTTGTGTACTTACGCTGCCGCAAAAGTTGTTGTCATTGTCTTGACTTCTGCAATAGTAAGATGCATTTCTCTACCTACGTACTTTGCCACCTTTTCTAGAATTCTTTAAAAGACTACAATGCTTCTTTTACCAAAGATAAGGAAAAAATGATCTTGGTCGTAATGCCTTTATGGTGATGTGTAGTTGGATTTGCTCTGTCAACCCCGATATTAGTGCAGCTTCCTTATAAAATTATTTCCAGAAATCCCTTAAAGATTCATTTTCCCTTTGTTTAATCTAAGCCAAAGTGTGGAAAGTTTTTAAGACATCTCTCGATATGACAAAGTGGTCCTGGAAGGCTTATGCCAACTCTTTCCAAGAATCTATGGACCATGTCAACGATTCTTTAAACCACCCTAGGGCCTCTACTGCCAAGGTTCTGGGGAACATGCGACATATAATGTTCCCTTTCGCCCCTAAGAATAAAGACTCATTAGTGTATACATTTAGATGTTTACTAGGGTCGGTTTCTCCAGTATATTTTCCTATTAACAATGACTGGGGAGTTTGTAGGTGTTTGGGGATAGTTATGTTCATCAGACGTCATGTAAAAGGTATGTTGAACTTATATTCTCCTGACCCACCAACTGTTTATGGGTTATGTCATTCTGAAGATATGTGGATTTTGAGGGTTATGTCGTTGCACCCGGTACGTGGAATCCTAATAGTCTTTGTAGGTTGGGATCTTAGAGTAGTAAGGCGATGATAATACATCCAACAGTGAGGGTTGTGGTTGTGCTTTAACTATGGATGTTTTGGCTTGGCCAACCATTCTTGTAACAACCCAATTTTTAATTAAATTTGAATCGGTAATTAAACAATGAAAAATTAAAGTTTCTTAGAAAAGTAAGAAATAAATCTTAGAAAATAGGAAATTTTATTCTAGTTACAGGGATATTTTTATTTCAAAAATCGGATTTAAAATGAGACTAAACGGAAATAAAACGCGACAATAAAACATGGAAATTATTAAGGAACCCGTTATAAAAAAAAGAGAGCGAAGAAAAATCTTCGTAAGATTTTTCTTACGAAGTTTCTCCCTTCTTCCTCCACCGCCTCATTCCACCGCCAATACCACCTATAAATACTCCTCCACCCCTCTAAATTTCTTCAAACCAAAAACGCTACAAATTCCTTAACCCTTCATCATCTTCCTCAAGTTTCTAAATCTCCGTTTCCATATCTTAAAGCCTTTCAATTTTACATATTAAGGAACCACACTCACTTGAAGAATTGAGGAGATACAAAGGAGTTTAGCTCAAGAAAAGCTTAGGGATCTTCAATTGAGGTAAGAAAGAGGAGATAGGATATTAAATACACAGAAATTAAGTTAGAATTGCTTGTTTAATTGATTAATGGTTTAAAAACTCATATAATTAGATTTTAATTTAATTTGAATTAAGTTGTAAAATTAATGTTAATTGGTTTGGAATATGATATATGACATGTTTTTGATGTTGTATGATGATTTGGAATCAATTAGTATGTTTAATTTGCATTTAAAATCAATTAAAACAGCAAAAACAGAGAAACAGAGGTGTTGTTTACGTTCTACAGAATCAGACCTTTTAACAACAGACATTTTCAAGGGGTGTTAAAAACTGGAAGCTTTTCGTAAATAAAAACTGTGCGGTGGCATTTTTGTAAATATATTAGAAGCGGTGACATTTTTGTAAATAAATTAGAACGATGACAATTTCGTAAATAAGACCAGTGGTATTTTTGTAAATATGATTAAAAACTTAAAATAATGATTTTTTTATAAAAAAATCAGAATTTCTATTATTATTGAATTTTTATTATTCTAGAGACTTTATTTTAAAATAAAATAAATATAATTAATTAAATTAAATTTAGAAGTTTATTTAAACATATTTAAAGGAAGAAAACTCTTGTTTTTAAATTATATTAGTAGCATAATTTTATATTATGGAAAATGTGTTTTCCATCTTCTTTGGAGTATGATATTAAACGAATATTATAATATGGAAAATGTGTTTCCATATTCTTTAGATTATGATATAAATATTATGAAAAATATGTTTCCATATTCTTTGAATTATACATAAAGTATGCTTATTTGATTGTTATGATAATTTTATTGTTAAGATTAATTATATCAGGGAATTTGGTAATTTAATTTAGACCTAATGCATTCGTGCATCATATGCATTGGTCGTTCAAAGAATCCGCAGGGAGGTTCTTTGAGGGAGTTCCGGTGGGGGAACGCGCTTTATTGAGCAACAGACCTCTGCGGTGGTTTTATACCACGACCGTCTTAAGGGCTGAGCAGTGTGTCCTTAAAGGGGTCCCATAACACTTGTTATTGATATGATTGTATTGTTATCCGATGTTGGTGTTACATTATGGGGCGCGGTATCGGTTGGATATCCGTAAAAATGTTATTGTTGGAAATCACTGTAGATGTTCCCACCAGAATGGATCCATCATGCATTTTCATTCATATAGAGAATGGAAATATTAATATAAATATAATACAAAATACTTGTTTGGCATCTGCATCGCATAACATCCTACTTGTGATTGTGTATGTTCTAATTTAAAATCTATTTATTTGATATTTTATCTCACTCTTTCTATTACTTGTGGCAACCTTTTAGTGGTTAATCAGGAAGACATGTGACAAAGTGGATGATGCTTGATGTGGATGAATTATGAAGGCTTTTGATGCTGATGCTTGCTTGCGTGACTACTATGGCTGTATTATGTGTATGCTATGTTTTGGTACTTTACATCTTTATGTTTTATAAGATCTAGGTGCCTGTTGTAAAATATAATATGTATGAGACTCTGATATTATGTATAATAAAATAAAGTTAGTTATGTAAAAAGTTTTACACTCTGATATTGTATCAGTAACCTCTAGAATCAGGTTGTGAATCACTTGATAATTACTAGGAGAAAAATAAGATATCCAAGAGATTTTATATGGTGAAGGTAATTATCTTGGGATTTGCAAGTTGGCTCCAGGGTGTTATAATTCTCTCTTAAGCCTCTTAAGCCTTTGCTTATCTAAACTTCTGTAACTCCACTCGGAGTTGCTTGATCATTTCATCTCGCGGATTGGGATAACTTACAACTACAACTTGTCCTAACACGGGTTGCATCGAACCCAAAGTCTTTACAATTTCGGTACTGCATGCCTTCATCCTTGTTATATCCTAAACATGACCCTCAAGAGTGTTTGGGCGTCGATTAGTGTCCATTTCTAAATTGCAAATGCATGCAGTGGGAATTTAGTTACCAAGTCTCATTGGACGTGCCAATGAACCGTCTGGTATAGTGGGCAGGAATATGAGATAAATGTCTAGTGTTGAATCCTCTCAATCACTCAATATTACACTGATTTAGTGAGATTCGATATTATATATCTTTGAGTTCAGTGGGAGCTCAAAATCTTCAGGTCTTGAAGTCCGAGATGTTCATCGTTGATCCGCGTTGAGGGCGAATTTATGTATTACCTACAAGGACACTCTGAAGATTAAGTAAGTAATAAATTCAACACTGAAACATTATGGGTATTAAATAGTGTACCTTGTGTGTATTGAATGTAGATATTTATAGGTGTGTGTTAAGGGGACAAAGCCTATTATGGTGTCTGTTGCCAACCCTTAGTCTTTTTGGCCACATTGATAGTTTTTTGATATGATATTTATTCATAATCTTAGGTTCCTCAAATCGGTCATAATTAACCCGAGTAAGGAAAAATTGGATTCCATATTCATCTAGTTGTACCGATCCTTTTACTACCAGTGTCATTTCGCTAGATGAATATCAATATTTTATCTTAAAGGTTGTAGTTGGTATTATACCTAGATAATAATATTATATTATATAAAGTATAAAATAGTTTTGTAGCACACTGTAGCCGCTATAGTGATAAGGCTCTATTTATATATATAGAGAGATAAATAGATTTTCTTTCCCTAGCATTTTTTTTGATCTTTTTTATTTTTTTTTACAATTTTCTTTCCTATGTCTTTTTTTTTTCAAACGTTTATCGTTCAAGTTCAACCAGAGAAACGCCAAAGAATTTTTATTTTGTTGAAACACTAAGGACAACAAAAAAAGAGGGGGAAGAAGGCAGTGACAGCGGTTTCCTATTTGTTTTTATTACATTATAAATAAATAATATAATTTGATAAACGCGGTGACGGTGGGTGGGATTTTGGCCAAAATAGGGCCCTTTTAAAAAAAAATTGCGTTTTTGGGGTTAAAAAAAAACTATTTTGTGGTCTGGGGTAGAATCTGTCACATCATCTTTGAGTTTCGCCTGATGGAGGGGCGATTTTGACATTTCGCCTGATGGAAAGGCGAATTTGCAGAGAGAGTGTCAGAATTCGTCTCTTGGGCAGACGAAATTGGGCCACGTGTCAGAATTCGTTTCTTGGAGAGACGAATTTAACCTCCATCTGGATGGGGAAAATAATTGATAAAATTGCCCACATCCAGACTCGAACCTATCACCCATAGATCACAATGTGATGCTATAACCACTAGGCCAACTGATTCTTTGATGTAAATGAGGAATCCTATTAAATATAATACGTTCTATTCTTACACATATATATAAATATAAAATAAAATAAAATAAAATAAAAACTTATATAATATATATATATATATAACATAATAAATATATACTCTATATTATAAAATATAATTTATAAATTAAACATATATTTATAATATTCTAATATATATTATAAATTATAATAATATTATTATAAATTAACGTTTATATATTAAAATATTAAATATAAATATATATTTTTATATTATTAATTATGCCTTATTAAATTATTAAAAGTCATTTCACTATTATAAATTATAATCATTACACTCATGAAGATGTACATATATTTATTTTAGTGTTATTATAAATTAATGTTAATATATTATATATTAAAATATTAATATATTATAATTTATAAAATTGCCCACATTTTAATATAACTTATATATATTTATATTTAATATTTTAATATATAATATATTAACGTTAATTTATAATAACACTAAAATAAATATATGTACATCTTCATGAGTGTAATGATTATAATTTATAATAGTGAAATGACTTTTAATAATTTAATAAGGCATAATTAATAATATAAAAATATATATTTATATTTAATATTTTAATATATAATATATTAATGTTAATTTATAATAGCATTATTATAATTTATAATATATATTAGAATATTATATTATATTTTCTAATATAGAGTATATATTTATTATGTTATATATAGATATTATATAAGTTTTTATTTTATTTTATTTTATATTTATATATATGTGTAAGAATAGAATGTATTATATTTAATAGGATTCCTCATTTATATCAAAGAATCAGTTGGCCTAGTGGTTATAGCATCGCATTGCGATCTATGGTGACAGGTTTGAGTCTGGATGTGGGCAATTTTATCAATTATTTTCTCCATCCAGATGGAGGTTAAATTCGTCTCTTCAAGAGACGAATTCTGACACGTGGCCCAATTTCGTCTGCCCAAGAGACGAATTCTGACAGTCTCTCTGCAAATTCGCCTTTCCATCAGGCGAAATGTCAAAATCGCCCCTCCATCAGGCGAAACTCAAAGATGATGTGACAGATTCTACCCCAGACCACGAAATAGTTTTTTTTTAACCCCAAAAACGCAATTTTTTTTTAAAATGGCCCTATTTTGGCCAAAATCCCGACGGTGGGTTGCTTTTGTTCCATTTTTCAGTGTGGTTCTTGCTTCTGCTTCATGTTCATGTTCATGTTCATGATCCGATCCGGATTTGAGTTGAGAGACGAAGCAGAACAGAGGAAGAACCTTATAGAAACCCACTCTCCGTCATCATGGCTTACAGAAGGAGACAGCAAGGAATTTCCAAACCTTCTTCCACCTTCGACGCCGCCGAAGCCACTCGGAACCCTAACCCCTTTCCACCGCTCAACCACGACGTTGACCCTTCTTCCTCCCTTGCTGCCAAAGCTATTAGGGCTTCTTCGGCTCGTCGCGACTCTTCCCTCTCCTCTCTCTATGGTCACTCCAACCTCTCCTCCGCTTCTTCTCCTTCTCAACCCATTCCAACTCCTCCTCCTCCCTCCAAGGTCTCTCTCTTGATAGATGTATATTATAATTACAATTATGTTCCCTTTTTGTATTCAGTTATTGCATTGTTCATGAGTTTTCTGTGAGATAAGATTTATTATATGCATGTGTGTCTGTGTCTGTGTGTGATTAGAGGAATTAGAGGATTCTTCTTAAAGATAAGGGGCGAAGGGAAGAAAGAGAGGGAGTTGATTGAGCTCTTTAATCTCTACGTGAGTGTTTGAAGAGGTTCTCTTAGAAATATTGTAGCACAAAGCCTGAAAGATTGGGAAAGGGGGAAAACTATTTTTATTCTTACTGGAAGAAATGGCTTTGACTAAATGCATCGTTAGCCGGCTACAGGATCAGAACTATTTTGAGGTGCTTGCGCTATTGCAAGTGGTCCCTTGCACTTTGGGGTTCATGTTACCCCCGTGTAGTGTTTGTAGTGTTGTGTTTCAGTTTAACATTCAGTTGCAATATGGGCATAGTGAAAATGATATCAATTATCAACTTAAATTAAACTACTCAAAACCTGGTGTATACCGTATACCACTCTACCAACTTTGCATCCTTAGAATACCTTCATATCAGAAACTTATGGCCTTCAGGATTGTGGCGCTTTTGTGTATTTCTGTATTTTTCTGAGGACGCTTTCTCCGCTTTGTAATTCTTCTCCTCAGCCGTTGCATTTGATGAGTTCTTTCTTTTATTAGATATGTACCTCACATGTCAGAAGCTACTGCTTCTTTTAATTGTTGATGTCCATTTAAATAGCAGTTCCAAATTTTGTTCATAGATTAATCTAAAAACTAAGTGAAATGTTTGCTAGATGTATCTTTTACAATTGGGCACAAAGCCTGAGAGCAACTGCTGGATACTGGATTTTTGGATACTGGATTTTTTCTTAATATGATTGCATTGAAGATTGGAAATGCAATCTAGCACATGCTTTCTTTCTCTTTGATTCCTTTAATTGGTATTGTTTGGATTCTGCTGAATGTATTATTCTGTTGATTCAAAATGGTAGTGTTAGTTTGCTAAATGTGGTACTTTATATATATATCTATATAGGATTCAAGAACCCATGAATATACATCTATGAAGAACTTGAATGAGTCTAAGAGTGGATTTTGGGGTGTGCTGGCTAGAAAAGCCAAATCAATTATCGAGGATGATAGTGTACCTCAGCGATCTGAATTGCCCAGGACAACGAGGTCACAAACACAATTTTCTGGTGTCGCATCTAGAGCCAATGTGAGTTATGAATTATATCTCAAATACTCAGCAAAGATGTTGCTTTGTATGTTATTTCAGGAAAATTAAAATCTAAATTTGATATGATTTCATTGATTCAAAGCTTAAATTTTCAATGGGATCAAGATTTTGGGAGGCTTGTGTGGATTAATCATTATACATAATCATATTCTAGTAAAATCTGTAGTTTAGCTGTTCACAAAGAAATTTTGTGCGAGATACACATCTTGCACTAATAAAGTTGTAGTAATGTATAATATAATGTTGAAGTTTAGTCCACTAGAGTATATTTGCTTTATATAACGATTTATTTACCTTTCAATATAAATAGAAGGCATAGTGGATAAAAAGAAACAAAGGGAAGTACAGATGAAGATGTATAAGGAATCCTATGAAGTACATCAGAGAATAAGTAAACAAAGAATGCAGCAAAACTGTTCAATCTGTACCAGTTTTTGTAATAACAACTCTGTTGAGACTTGAGAGAGCATATAAGTAACAGCAGAACGCTCAAGAGGGGCCCTATATACCATATACCATATACACTTTAAGATTTTAATCTGAATTTGTGTCATAGTCTTTCATTTTATTTGACTGGTAATAAGCTGCTTGATTATTAGTTTTTGAATGGTAAAATTGGATGCTATTGCCATTCTCCTTGTAGTTCCAAAATTCAAATCACTTAGAGGAGAGCAATCTCAAAAAGGACAGTGCGGCATTTATGAAGGGATTAGATGCTATCACATCTTCTCTTACTCATATTGGTGGTACTATTGGTAAATCTTTGGAGGTGAGCTTTGATATTAACATGATTTATTATGTTTTATATTTCTCTCTGGTATAATTATATACATGTTCTTTACTTAATTAGTGTATCCCATCTTTGAAAATGTATTATATCTCTATTAGCATTCTCTTCTTTGTGCTCGGGATGGTGTCTTCATCATTTTATTTCCACTTTAAGAATTTTTACTTGTGTATTTATCTTTTGGGAACAGTCCTTAGGTTTATGTAGGTAGGGATGGGAATGTATCGTAGCAGGTTGTTGGTTACTTGGTTCTATTATTTCTTTTCAGGCTTCAAATACAGATTTCAAATTTTTTCTTGCCCTCTCAGCCCCCCCTTTCTAAAAGGATATGCGTTGTGATCTTCCCATTACCGGTGCTAAGTTCACTTTTGCAGGAAGGTTTGACAATGGTTGAGAATAGGACTTCAGATATCATCCAGGAAACTCGGAAACATATCCGGAAAAAGCCTGGCAACTTTGGAGAACAAAATCAGGAGACAAAACATTCTACTACAATGCATCAATCCCAATTGGGAACTCAGATGTTACCAGTGCAAACAGATCAAGAACTTCAACTGAAGGCATCTCGCGACGTAAGGTGGCAACTGTGTATCACTTTTTAATGTGGTAAACGTACTGATGTGGTTAAGTTGTGCTGCATCAAAAGTTCAACATTCTAGCTCCAAGTGTTTGTTTTTAGTTTATTTTTTGGCTAAAATATTGTGCATTTATTTATTTGCTTGTGCTCCAAAGAATGTCTTACTTTATCAGATTCAGTAGATTAAATAATTGAGTTTGAGGTATGATTAAAGTTAGAGAATTTTGAGCATGTTCATTTATTGAAGCTTCGATGCCAGGATCACTGGTAATCAATTTCTACTATGAAGCAAACATATGGGTTACAAGATACAATTTGATAATTGACATGTTACAGAGACAGCCACTTAAATGCAGCCATCTCTTCACCTTCCAATCACTAATTCCATCTCCCACAATTAATTTGCAAACCTATAATCAATCATTCATAAAAATTTTTGGAGGCCTGAAGCTTGTACATGGCCATAATTTTCCTAGGTTAATCTTATGCATGACAGCTGGAGCAAGAGTAACACCAAATTAATACATTGGTCTTACTTTTCAGGTTTCTCTTATCCCATTCTTGCTTCTGCCTATATTGTTCTTATATAGTGTGACTGTGTTGTCACTGTTTTGGTCTTGTTCAACAGCACATTATTTTTATATATATGTATTTTATTTGCCTTTTATTTTAAGATAGCATGTTAAAGGATCATTTTAATAGTCTTGATTTATATATCCCCTTGCTCTTCCCCCTCCACATCTAATTAAGTTTGTTTCTTAATCTGAAAATATGAATGTGATGCAACAAAATTATTCCCAGTTTCATACTAAGTTGATATCACCATGAAATACAATTTTCTATGATATATCTTAATCTCCTTAATTGGACACATTTTTTTCATTTTGCTTTTTGTCACAGGTTGCAATGGCAATGGCCGCCAAAGCGAAATTACTACTTCGGGAGTTGAAGACTGTCAAAGCTGATCTTGCTTTTGCCAAGGATCGATGCGCTCAGCTTGAGGAAGAAAATAAAATCCTCCGTGAAAATCGTGAAAGGGGAGATAGTCACGATGATGATGATTTGGTATGCAAATTTCCTTTCCCTTTGCTTTAATTTCACTATTTCCCTTGTATGCATCTTTCAATGACATAGAAGGTTACCATATGATGTTCATCACATATTTTATGTCTTATAATATACACACCCCTTTCCTTCCCAAGTTCAATTTGTAAGTATCATTAATAAATTACTTTTGCTTTTGATATGAATTATAGAGCCGTTATTGTCAAACTCTAGAGTCAACTCGTAGACTCGTACGAGTCTACGTTTCTACCTATGGAAAACAAGTTAATTCGCTTGTAGACTCTTATCGTGTAGACTCGCGAGTTTCCAGCGAGTTAACGAGTCAGTGCAGGTCCAAAACCCTAATTCCCAAATTATTAAAACGGTGCCGTTTGGACCCCTGTTTCCTTTTCTTCTGCTTCGACATCTTCTCCTTCGATCCAACATTTCTTGCTTCGACACTTCTTCTCCTTGTCTCTCTTCGAGGGCGCGACAACCACAAGCGATCTCCGGCTCCGACTCCGACGCTAACGCTGGCGCCACCGTTCTTCTTCTTCTTCGCATCCTCTGCGCGACCTGCCCCTGTTCAACTGCAACCGCACGAGAGCCACCACCCGCGACTGCACCACTCGCAACACCCACCACCTGCGACACCCACCTGCACGTCCCTGTCCCATGGTGCTGCGCTGAAAACCCTCTGGGAACAGGTGTTTTTTTTTCCTTACTCCTTTCTGTTTCTCCTTTCTGTTTCTGTCCCTGTCCCTGTTTCCTTCTCATCCTACTCTGTTACAGCAACTCTGAAACTGAGAAAGATGGTGGCTCAAAGGCCAGCAGCAACACCGTTCAAGCTCCCTTTCAAGCAAGAAAAAATATCCCAGGAAAGAGGTCTGACATTGGTTGGAAACATGGGATTGATGTTGATGGGAATGGGAAGAGAGTCCAATGCAATTATTGTGCAAAGATTGTTAGAGGTGTTTTCAGGTTCAAGCACCATCTTGCAGGAACTAGGGAGGATTCAGAGCCTTGTGCTAGTGTACCTGATGAAACTAAGGAATTGATGATGAAGATTTGTGCAGAGGGTAAAGTGGCAGCTCAAAAAAGAAAGGGTTTGGTTATGGATGAAGGTGATGATGATGATGGGCAGCATGTTCATATGCAAGCAAGGGGAAAGAAAATTAGCAGTGGACCTAGTGGTGGTGTTCAAGCAACCCTTAACCAAATGATGGAGAAGAACATCAAAGGGGATGTTGATGAACAAGTTGCTAAATTTTTTTATACAAGTGCCATCCCCTTTAATGCGATTAAAAATCCAGAGTTTATAAAAATGTGTGAGGAAATTGGACGATATGGAGTTGGTTATAGACCTCCATCATATCATGAAGTAAGAGAGACACTTTTGAAGCAAGCAGTGGGTCGAACTGAAGCAATGCTTGAATATTTCAAGGCAGAATGGAAGAAGACTGGTTGTACAATTATGTCAGATGGGTGGACAGACAAGAAAAGGTGTTCAATTTGTAATTTTTTGGTGAATAGCCCGAAGGGTACAGTGTTTCTATATTCATTAGACACTTCTGAAATTTCAAAAACAACTGATAAAGTTTTCAAGATGCTGGATGATGTTGTTAATTATGTTGGAGAGGAGCATGTAGTGCGGGTAGTCACGGACAATGCTGCAAATTACAAGTCAGCCGGGGAGATGTTGATGGACAGAAGAAAGAATTTATACTGGACTCCTTGTGCTGCTCATTGTATTGACCACATCTTGGAAGATTTGGAAAAGAATTTGAAGTTGCATGAGATAACAATAAAGAAAGGAAGGAAGATGACTACATATATATATTCTCGATCCATGCTTATTTCCATGTTGAAGAAGTTCACTGGAGGAAGGGACTTGATTAGGCCGGGTGTGACTAGATTTGCAACCGCCTACTTGACTCTATCATGTCTCAATGAAAACAAAGCTGGTTTGATGAATTTGTTTGGTTCAGATGCATGAAAACATGTAAGTTTGCATCTACACAAGATGGGAAAAAGGTTGCCTCCACAGCAATGGATAGTCGCTTTTGGAAGAACATCATCACTTGCCTTAAAGCTGCTGCCCTTATGATACAGGTCCTTCGTTTGGTTGATTCAGATGAAAAACCCGCAATGGGTTTTATTTATGAAGCAATGGATGCAGCCAAGGAGAAGATCAAATCTAACTTTAGAGATGTTAAAAAAAGGTAAACAAGCATTATTTTTATTTAGTGTTTGTTATCAATGATAACTTTAAAATTAAAGGTGTTTATTTTTATTTGTTGCTATGAGCCGGTAATTGGAAATCATTAATAAAAGGTGGGATAGTCAATTGCATAGGCCCTTACATGCAGCTGCTTACTACCTCAATCCTACTTTTCATTATGATGCAAACTTTAAAGATGATGACTTTGAAGTGAAGCAAGGATTGTTTAATTGCATAGAAAGGTTGGTTAGTGATTCCGAAGAGAGGAAGAAAATTTCCTTGCAAATTTCTGAATTTCGTAATGCTAAAGGACATTTTGGGCTTGACACTGCAAAGAATACTAGGAAGAAGCATTTTCCAGCAGAATGGTGGGATTTGTATGGATCCTCATGTCCTGAATTGAAGAAGTTTGCTATCCGTGTTCTAAGCTTGACTTGTAGCTCATCGGGTTGTGAACGTAATTGGAGCTCCTTTGAAATGGTGAGTAATTTCTTTTTATGATGGATTTGCCTTTGCACGAGTTAGAAATTAAAATTAGAAAATTGATGAATGGCTTTGTTTATAGGTTCATACAAAGAGGAGGAACCGCCTTCATCAAAAAAAAAAATGAATGATTTGGTTTATGTTATGTACAACCTGAAGTTGAAGAATAGACAAAGAAGAAAGGATGTTGCTGCCTTATCTTTTGAGGATGTTCAATCCGATGATGAATGGATAACGGAAGAAAATCTACTAGAAGAAAATGTTCAACAAGAGGATGAAGAAGTGCTGCCAAGCAGCAGTGTGGATGTGGTCCAAATGGAGATTGGAGGTTCAAGTGGTGCAAATGATGATCTTGGACTTAATATGGATGTCCATGTTGATGATGAGGAGGACTATGATGATGAAGATGAAGATGAAGATGATGGAGATGGGGGATCATTAGAGATTTGAATTTGATAATCATGTTTTCTTTGAAGTTACTTCTAGTTTGACAATGTTTTATGTGTGTTTGTTGTATGACTTTGTGTTTGTTATGACTTGTTGACAATTGGATGGTTTAATGTTAAGTTTTTAACCATTTTAGGATGTTATATCTTGTTTGGATGCATTTCTAATATTAATTTTATATAATTTTTAGTATGAGGTGAACTCGTAAACGAGTCGAGTCTACCGCCAAAACGAGTCTAGGTAGACTCTCGAGTCTGACAACCTTGGTTAATCGTCAAAGTTCAAACCATGTAATGATGGGAGCCTTATGCATTTGGTGGCTGTTTTTATGCTATACATGGGTTTGACTTTGAACTTATAATGCAGAATACTACTTCAATAAAAAAAATGCAGCCCGGTTATTTTGCAATTGTCATTTTTTTGTCACAATTTTAGAGTGATTGTTGACCTTTTTGCCAGCTTGACGTTATGTTTTATGTACAACGAAAAGAGAAATAAAAATTAGTATTTCTTCCAAATTAAAGTTGGGTATCAAGCATCAGGTCAGTTTTCTGCCAAACCTGTGTTGACAGCAGTTTTTGTGTGTGTGTGTGTGTGTTTTTTTTGGGGGGGGGGGGGGGGTCTGAATTAAATCGTGAAGGGTATATACTAGGTAAGATTACAAGAACCTAAAGCATAAAAAATGTTCGGAGGAGTAGGCTGGGGTAGTAATATAACTGAGCAGAAGCCGTTGTCTCATATGAGTTTGATTCTTTTTAAAGCTTGAGTTTAACTCGAACTCCATCCCTAAGTAGTCTTTCATATATCAGCTGAAAAAAAAGTTGGTAGAAGCTCTAACATTGTGCTCTGTGTGCATTATGTCTGGAACCTAATTATTAGCATTGCATACTGTGGAGCACATGGGATCTGACTGTATTTTAGACATTTAATTATTTTTATGAATAAATAATGCATTGTTCATATATTTAGTTGATGGCTCCCATGAAATGAATTAAATTTTCTCTTGGTTTCTAATTTCTTCATTTGGTCCTTGCTTCCGCTTGACAGTGTATATGTTTTGGTCTGGCCCCATCACTAAGGGTCTTTTTGGTTCTCAGATAAGGTTTCCTAACTAGGGTTAGTCAAAGGTGGCTATTCTTTCAATCTGTTGGTCAAACCATTTGACCAACCTTGAACGCTATGCATGATCAATATTAATCATTTGATGATTTCGTTTCCACATCTCTATTTTCACAACTAGTTACCAAATGGGCACTAAGTGTTTATTGAGTAACCCAATTACAGAAACAGCGTTTGGTCATCGGTATTATCCAATGGCCAGTATTAATCCTACATGTTCTTCAAGACACTTTCCAACTTTATTGGATCAATGGATCATTTTCTAGCTAATCCTAGTTAAGTCCCAACTAAGAACCAAACATGCACTAAATTTCTTTCCCTGCCCCATTAGTATGACATGCATCTTTTATTTTACTGCATTGAGATAACATGTCATTGTCATTCATTGGCCTATATTTATGAAGTTTTTAAGCTTTAACTTTGTGCGGAGGAGTGTCTTTAATTTCCTTCCCTTTGTTTGACTCCTGAGTTTTAGTTATTGTTGATTTAATTGAGTTTTACTCCAGATTTTCTTATTAACTCTCTTGTAGCTGTTAAAACAGGCTTTAGAGCCCACAAGCCTCTTATATATAGCGCACTAAAACCTTTAAATATGTTTATAAGTTAACATCCTGTTTGAACTCTGAAGGTAATTTTTACTCCAAGCCGATTTAAACTTGAGCTGGGGGTGGTGATGCTGCTTGGTATGTGGTTTAGTTTGTTTACAATAATGATCAAGTGCCCAAGCCTTTTCTCTAGGTTGAGTTGGCTTGGCTATATAGAACAATCAAGCAGGCTAGCTTGCTAAGTTTAAAAATGATATTTTTAATTGGAAAAAAGGGACTGAGAAACCTACCTTACTCCAAATTTGGAGTTTTCCCCAGCTTTGGTTCATATTTGATTCAATCGATTGATTTATCAGATTTTGACCCACATTATGTACTTTCAGAAAATGTGCTTTGAATGTGCTTCCATTCTTATGACACCAAAACTATATTTCTCATAATGGCATTTCCATTACAGATACGGCTTCAACTTGAAACCCTTCTGGCTGAAAAAGCTCGCCTGGCACATGAGAACTCAGTTTATGCTCGTGAGAATCGGTTTCTAAGGGAGGTTGTTGAATATCATCAACTTACCATGCAAGATGTTGTCTACTTAGATGAGAGCAATGAGGAAGTCACTGAGGTTAACCCTCTTAACCTTCCCCAAGTGCCTAATATGCCTCTTGATTCTATCTCTCCATCATCCCTATCATTTCCCCCAGAAGCCAACTTGGGCATGAATTCAGAATTGGCAAGAGCTATCCCATCTACCATATCCGGAAAAGATGCACAAAGTTCTGAGATGACTGTAAATGATTCACGGAGTTCTGAAGTGATTAGAAGCATCTCTTCTATCACAGGAAAAGGTTCTAAATAACATGAAATTCATCCATTACAATGGTGACGGACCTCTTTTTATTTTTATTTTTATTTTTATTTTTATTTTCTTACCATATTTGTTATTATTTACGTGCAGCCCGGTTTATGTATCCCGGGTGACATTGCCTTGATGTAATTTTGTACCTTATATTGCGTAACTGGAGTTCTATTTGTTTATTTTCATTATATGTGTTTACTTACCTACATCAGGAAGTGTCTGTATAGCAATAATTGACAAAAGGAAGTTAATGTATGCCATGGCAGTCTTCTTGAGAGTGATTATTCATTTCATTGCCTAGCACTACCTGACTATCAACTTACATACAACGATTGTTCTAATTAATTTAAATATAAGAATCGATTAATTTTGTCTATTACATTCACAACGTCTTTTTCTTTCATTTTCATAGACTAAAATCTCTCCTTACCAAATCTTGTGTTTGTGGTGTAGGAACACACCCTGTCACCATCACAGGTCTCCAGCTTGGCTACAGATTAGAAGGTGTTCCTCCCATCTCTTTGCAACCTTAATCTCGTTGTATTAGATTAGCTTGAAGTCTTGGACTAGTAACTAGTACTCTAACGACCAATGTATGCATTATGAGCTACAACATAGTCAATTTTTGTTAATCCCGAAACCACCTTTGCTTCGTTGTATGGTGTTTTAATTAAAATATAATCAGAAGTTTATAGATTTCGAAACTTTTTTGTAAGTTTATAAAGTTGCTCTGCAGGCGATTCAAGTTTATAATTTGAAATGCCGAGGGATTTGATGAAAAAAGGTAAATATATTTTTTAAAATATTGTCTCTATTCTTAAGTATTCTTTATTATATTTATATATGTTTTAGATATATAAATATTAAATTCAAATTAATTTTAAATTTTTTTCAAAAAAAATAAAGTGTAGTCAATGTCCGTTAAAAGCAAAGGATATTCAGTCTCCTTTTCCGTCTTTGCCGATGGAGCTGAGTGTAATTTTGTACAAGTTGTGTTTTCTGTAGTCTTCCCATACCTCAGGTAGCTAAGTGCAATTTACCCTAAATGTATGGATATTCTAGTACGTTCTTGTTTTGCAATTACAATTTTATTCATTTGGCTTCTCTGCTAATTTCTTCTACTGTAAACTTATTGAATGTGAATTTGAATGACAAGGATTTATCCTGTAAATTTGAGATCAATGATTTAGATTTTATTGTAATAAAATTGTCAAATTAAAAGTTGTGAAAAAAATCTTAGCCTTCTCCAGCAGAAAGCTAAATCCTAATTTTACATAAACTAAACTTGTGTGGTTGATTTATTAACTGTATTAGGAAACCTTATATTGAATAAAATATAAATAACTAAAGAATATAAAAATATTGAAAGCATCACTTTTAATATTCTAAAATTTTATGAATTAAATATTTTATTTTATGCAACAAACTCATTAAACTCTGCCATGTATAATGAGTTTGCGGACCATTGAAATTCTATCAATCTGTATTGGGAAAACGGATAACGTTTATTTTCAAGAAATTATGTAGGGAATAACAGCAAAATTTTTATGTGAAAACTTAAAGCTGTATTTTTATTTTCGAAACAAACTTAAAGCCAAGGTCTTAAAAACCGAACCGGTGATCAAATCTGTAAAGGTGTTGGTTTAAGGGTTTAAGGTTGAATCTGTCATAATAAAAAATATATTTTTAATATAATATAATATATTTCTTTATATATTAACAATGAATTATATAAAAATTAAGTTAATTAAAGGCTTAATGGTAAATTTAACCCTTAACAAATTCTGGATTTTGGTACAACCCCCTAGAATAATTTTTTCCTGTTTAAGATCCCTGCAATAATTTTTTTGTTAGTATTAAACACCTGTTGCTGAGGTGTAACCCTTGATTCTGCCACTAGGTGCATATGTGGCATGTGACACAGATTTTTTAATGTTTAGTAAGATTGAATGGGTAATTAATTAAGATTAAGTGAGATTAATTAAAATATTAAAGAATTAAGGATTTTTTTAAAAAAATAAAAAGTTTTTTTCTTCCTCTTCCACCATGGTCATCTTCTCCTTCCTCTTCCTCCGTCACATCCTTTCTTTCTTCATTTCATTCTCTGAAACTCTCTCCACAACAACCTCAACCTTTTCGCCACTTTCATCACATCCTGCACCTTCCTCGCTCTCTCCTCTCCCAACGCTGCCCCCCTCGTCCAGCACGCTTGTCGCTTCTTCGACCTCGTGCCCACCCGTGACACCTTCCTCTGCAACTCAATGATCAACACCTACTTTGCAATTCACCAGTTTTTCGAGCCTTTCACTCTCTTCAGAGACCTTTATAGGGGAAAAACCTCACCTTTCGCCCCCAATAGTCACTCTTTCACCGTGCTTGTAAAGGGTTGTTCTGTTTGTGGGGCCACCAGAGAAGGGCTGGAGGTTAACGGGGTTTTTGTGAAAAATGGGTTTTGCTTGGATTTGTATGTGGCTACTACGTTGGTTGATATGTATGTGAAGTTTGGGGTTTTGGGTAGTGCGAGGAGGGTGTTTGATGAAATGCCTGTTGATCTGTCCAGAACCAGGATCTAGAGATCCGGTGTCAAGTCAATCATAAATAGTATGAAGATTCTGTGTAGAAGACCGGATGTATGAGTGTCCGGTATAAATATCCGTTGTCCTTATATGAGAAGGGCGGATTGGGCGTTCTGGATACCCCTCACACCGACCTAACGCGTTGACGTGGGCGAATGGTGGTGTCACCTGCAAAGATTCTCCGACGCTCAAGTCAGTGATAATATTCCAAGTGAGGAATGTTTTTCAGAGAGTAATCGTAAAATAAGTTTTTTTGGTCCCAAAAAAGATCCCCCCTCCTTCATGAAGGGAGTTCATATACCTGATTGGCTCGATTTACGAGGACTCGTTAGTGGGGAACCACTAACCTCCAATAGCATTATTTTATTACGCACTTACCAGAATGATTGGGTCAAGTGACTATTTTATATTGAGCGTAGAGTGTATAGACCAGAATTAGGGGACAAGTGGATCATTCCCGTGAGCAGATTTTGGCTCGTAGTGCAGGGAATTATTGATCGGTCCCCGTAGCAATGCCCTTTGTCCTTTGTGGGGTGACGTGTATAGTATCCGGTGTGTGTGGTGTTATCCGGACAAACCGGTATAGGGAGAGCGCCTGATACGGAATTACAGTCCGGATGTATACCGAGGACACCGGTCATACTTTGTTTGACTGTCAAAGATGCCGAAATAAACCTTGTAGATCGGATACCGGTATTGAGGCCGGATCATATGTCCCCTAGCTTGTGTGAGGGACTATGTAGTTGTTCACATAAGCTACTCATCCTACGAGAGGTCTAGATGCCGGTATACCTATGTACAAAATATTTTCTACATGTATGTTGTTCAGCATTAACCGTACTGCGGATGAGAAATTCGTCGTCTTGATATTGCTACAACGGATTCAGACAAAGATCTCCACCATGGGAATGCCGAAAGTTTTTGGAAATTGAAACCTTTTTGAAATTCGAGTAACGGCTGTAAAGCACAAATTGCGTCGCATGATTAGTCATCAAATGTCTTTAATCGTGCATACGAGCAGTTATTGCGCATAAAGTGTAAGTTTTAGTAACCGTCGTTTGGGTTTAATGGGCCTAATTTTTAAGGCCTCTGAGCCCAATAAGGAGGCCCTTTAGTGAATTAACGTCGTTTTGGCGCCTGTAGATTTGAAACGTCTGTGCTGTTTGTTTTGTAGACCGATACGTTTAATCTTGAACGACACAACCTTAAGAGTTGGTGATCGAAACCTTTCGTTTCCTATAAAAGGTAGACTTAGTGGATTTTGGGAACCGCTTGTTTCAGCTACCTTAACAAAACTCTGCAGAAATTTTGTAAGGACGCTCGTTGCCTGTTTCGCGAAACTTTTCTTGCCTTCGTCCTCCTTACTTACTGAGGTAACCATTCTTTCCTCCTCTGTTACTTCATTTGTTTCCTTTTATTCTGTTCTTTGCTCATAATAAATGTATTTTTAAGAGGGGGAGAATAGCTTCCCGCAACCCTAACTATCGTGGGGAGAAGAATCCATGTGATTCTTCCAGTGACTGAGTCACGTCGCTCAGAAAGGGAATCTTACTCACAGTGAAGAGTGATTATTCCTTCTTCAGAGTCGTCCTCTGATTGTAGTTGCTCTTCAGATAATGAGGTGAGTAATGATTGTTACCCTTCTAACGGTGTGACTTTTTATCGTAGAGCAAAGATTTTGTTTAGGCGACTCAAATGACGACCGGAGAAGGAATTTCTGGAGATCAAGCCGTTCTGCAGACAGCAGAAGGCCTCTACAGCGTTGCTGTCTCTAGGCTGAACTGGGAGGAACTTCAGGCTAAGTGGCCTTTCTGCTGGGTGGCTGGTGAGTTTAAGAACTTGGCCTCTCGTCATGCAAATGAGGATGGATCTCGAATTCAACCAAGGTTCACACTTCATGCAGAGGAAGAAATGAGAAAGTGGTTCAGGGTGTTTGCACCTCTTCCCACGCAATGCCAAATGACCGTTCTGTGTACATGCATGATTTCGTATTCCACTACCTTGGAGTTCGTTTTCCTCTATCCGAGCTCCAAATGGGTGTGTTGAGATTCTTAAATTGCGCACCCTCTCAACTTCATCCCAACGGTTGGGGCCTCATCCGTGCTTTGGAGGTGCTGGGCGATTATTTCAACTTTACGCCTACTGTAGCGATGCTGTTCTACTACACCCAAGTAGTTCGGAGGGCTAACAAGCAGGGTGGTGTTGGTTTAGTGACACTCCGGACCTTATGTTCCTTTGTGAACTTCGAATCCTACACCGATTCGGCTAAGGTTGATGGAAAATCGTTCAAATCCTACTTTACCCGGATATCTGTTAGGAAGAAGAAACCTGTTTTTTGGAGGGATGAAGAGGATCTTAATAAATTTCCTCTGAGCTGGACTCATAAGCATTTTCTTTTAAACTCCCAAGCATATTATGCTGATCAATCCGAGCTATCCCCTGAATCGTCGAAAGTGTTGTTCGCACTTGAAGCACACACTACACGCTCTAAAGTATTCTCGTGTAGGCGTCTTTTAAGTAGTTCAAGCGGAGTCCGGGACGAATATCTTCGTAATTCTCGTTTTATTTCTCCTTTTCTCCTTTGTCAAATGTGTCAAATATTTCGTAGTTGCTAATATCTTGTGTTTGTGCATGCAGGTGAAATAGAGCAGGAATCTCCGGAGATGAATAAGCTGAAGGAGCGGCAGGTAAATCCGTAGCTCGCGAGAATGAAATTCAGGCTAAGACTTCTGTAAAGGATCGTCCTGAACTGATTATTCTGACATCGGATGTGGAAGGGGAGATTCCGCTGGTCGAGGGCGGTTTGACTGGTGTTGGCGCAACTACTAGTCAACCCCAAATAACCGAGAGGAGGAGAAAGATCAAGAATGATTCTTCCGGAGGACCGTCGAAGAAACATAAACCTTCGGGGAGCTCAAAAAGGGGAAGAGTTTCATAAGGTAAGGCTGTAGAGACCTCGGATGCAGTTGATGTTTCTTCCGTGCACCATAAGGGGATTCCTGCCGGGGTTTCTGGATCTAGTCCGATCTCCTACCCAACAACTTCGTTCCTTACCCCCTTCCTCTCATATCGGGGAGCAACTCCAGCGATTCTTCCTCAACCGCTGTATGAACTCCGGCCCACGCTTAAAACTAAAGAGATCAAGGAGGCGTGTGAGGCCGGAAAATGGCAGTTAGCAGAACTGACTGGGATGCTTCATTCATTCAGTTTGTTAGCTGAAGACGTTGACAAGGTTGATGAGCTGAGTGATAAATTAGAACAGCTCAACCTCTCAACGGAGAAGGATAAAGCTGCCCTAAAATTGGCTGAAGATCGCCTTGCCAAGTCTAAAGAGTTTGCAGATATTATAAACAAAGAAAATCTCAAGCTCAAAACTATGCTTAAAGACTTGGAAGGTAAATTGGCAGAGAAGGAGGAGACGCTTAGTAAATCTCAAGAGGAACTCCGTAGCAGTCAAGCTAAACAAGCTGATCTTGAAGACAAAAGCAAAGCTGCTGCAGAGGATTATTTTAAGCAAGCCGAGGAGTGGTCCCAAAAGGAGAAGAAGTTCCTCCTTGAGATCGAGGGACTGAAGACTGGGAGCACGGAATCTGGAGGATCGAGTGGGGAACTATCGAGGTTGCGGGAAGAATTGGCTGTAGCAAAACCTGAGAAGCAGGAAGCTATCGACATATGCCCTCAGGCGGTTGAAGAATCCTTCGGCCTGGCTATATGCCAAGTTTTCTACCGCAACCCCACTGCGAAACTTAGCCTCTATGGTATGGATCCGTTCTACGAATTCCATGGAGGAAGGTTAGTCACAGTGGTTGATGGTCGACATGAAGATCCTCCGAAGTCCTTGTACGGTTTGCCTCCCCTTCTTGAGGGTCAGAGTATGGGACCTGATTTCGTCTTTCCTACGTCTGAGGTTTCCTCATCTGCAGAAGGTACTGAGGCTCCCGAGGGGAAGACTCCTGAGGAAATCCCGAAGGAAGGGACACAAGAGCTTGGAGCAGGGGAAGCACAGAAAGAGACTGAAGAGCAAATTCCCCCTCCATAGTCTTGTTTTTGTTTATATGTAAAGTTGTGTACCGGGATCAACTCCGGTTTTGAACAGTTACATGTAATTTGCTTTTTCTTTTCCTTCTTTATGAATGAATGAAATTCTATTCGGATATTTGTCTTGGATATATATATTGCCTCAGTACCTGATAGTCCGTTCTGTATGACTAACCGTTGAGGTCGAATCGAAATGATTACCTCAGAAAATTAGGTAATAAAAAGACATATACATGAATACTGTCCCCAAGTATAGGCGTGTTAAGGAATAGGTACCTGTTGTAGGGCGTCATCCTTAGTTCTTTTGGGGAGAAAAGTGGTCAATCGGTTGTTCACAGAAGCGGTGTGTCAGGACGGATGACTAGTATTAATTAGTGTTACTCTCACAGGGAGGTTCACATAGTCAAACTGTTGTTCAATGTGAGAGTATCGTTCCGAAATTTGGGAACTACAAAGATGATGGTTGTGTTTTCCATCGTAGGGATAGTGATGAGAATTTGTTCACGCCAGGAGTTGATACATAAAATCACAGATCAAGTGATAGGGAGTATCCGTCCTGGAGAAATATCTCTCAATCATAAGAGCACGGATTAAGCCTTCAAGATCACAGGAGTAATATCGTCAAATCACAGATTGGGTGATTGAGACTATCCGTTCTGGGGAAGTACACCATGCCAGGAGTTACATCGTCAAGTCACAGATTAGGTGATTGAGATCATTCGTCCTGGAGAAGTACGCTGTACCAGGAGTTACATCGTCAAGTCACAGATCAGGTGATTGAGATCATCCGTCCTGGAGAAGTACACTGTACCAGGAGTTACATCGTCAAGTCACAGATCAGGTGATTGAGATCATCCGTCCTGGAGAAGTACACTGTACCAGGAGTTACATCGTCAAGTCACAGATCAGGTGATTGAGATCATCCGTCCTGGAGAAGTACACTTTGATCTTTAGGGTATGGAATTGAGTTTTCAATTTCACTATCGAATCCGACTTTGATCTTCAAGGTATGGAATTGAGTTTTCAATTTCACTATCGAATCCGGTATTCAGGGTCATCACTTTGTTTGTCCCCTAGCTTGTGTGAGGGATTAGTAAAGTGACTCATATAAGCTACATCGTCTGTAATGATTTTGAATATCGGATGATATTCGTCGTTTTATAAAAATTCGTTACGTGGTTGCATAAATATCCGTGCTTGGGATGAAGTTCCGTTGTCGTAGATCTTCTTAGGACAGATCCGTACAAAAAGTTCTTTTGTGTGGGAATCCCAGAAGTTATTGAAACTTGCAACCCTTGGTATTCGGGAAACAGTTGTAACATTTCTCATGATTGGACATTTAATGCCTTTAATCACGTGGGCAAGCCATTATTACTTTAAATGCGCACGTCTTTATAACCGTCACTGAGGGGCTTAATGGGCCTGAAATTTAAATTTTGAGACCCATTTGAGAGGCCCTTTTGACGAATTGACGCTGATTTCGCGCCTCAATGTTTGAAACGACAACCTTGTGTCTACGAAAAAGGTGTCGTTTAAAAGTGTCGTTTGGTTGTAAATGACATAACCTTCGACTCCTTATAAGAGTAGAATTTAATAGATTCAGAAGTTACTCAGTGTTTGCTTACCTGAAGAAACTCTGCAAAAATTTCGAGAAGAGATTCGTGTTTGCTTGTGCGAGATTTGATTCACCACTTCTCTTCATTCTTAGGTAACCTCTCTTTCGTCTTCTCATTTTTCTTCTAGTTTTTCAAAATGTCTGGGAGAGACTTTGCTAGCTCGAGATATGTTGGCCGTAGGGGAAAGAGAGGTAGAGTGTTGTCTCGGACCTCCTTTAGTCGTGGGGGAAGGATCCCTGTGATCGTCCACTCGAATCCACTTCATTCAGAGAGGGAGGCGTCACCCTATTCGAGGCGAAGGGTGATAATACCCTCTTCAGAATCCTCTACTAGCGAGAGTGAGGGGAGCGCTGATTTGTACCTCTCTGATGATGTTAGCTTTTATCGCAGTGTTAAGGCGTTTAAGTTAGCCGTAAAGAAGATGTCTGAAGAAGGCACCTCTAGTGGTGGAGCATCTTCTCAAAAATATATCATGAAGACAGCTTCTGGGTTGTGTAATGTAGTTGCACATCGGATTGACTGGGTAAAGTTCCAGCAGAAACGCCCATATAGTTGGGTTGCTGATGAATTTCGTGATACGGTGTCCATACATGCTCGGGAGGATGGAGCAAGGTTGGAGCCTCGCTTCACTGTTTTCAAAAAAGAAAAGTACAAGGAGCGTTTCATGGTGTTGGCTCCCTTACCATCACAACAGATCTGTCATACACCGGATGACAGGTCAATATATATGTATGACTTCTTATTCCTGAACTT
This sequence comes from Clitoria ternatea, assembly GCA_037962975.1. Taxonomy (NCBI): domain Eukaryota; kingdom Viridiplantae; phylum Streptophyta; class Magnoliopsida; order Fabales; family Fabaceae; genus Clitoria; species Clitoria ternatea. The sequence goes on from CM075671.1 coordinate 171,751,763, forward strand.
AGGTGTACGTTTTCCGCTCAGCAAATTCCAAATGGCTGTTCTGAGGTTCTTGGATTGCGCTCCCTCACAGCTTCACCCAAACGGATGGGGTTGATTCGTTCTCTTGAAGTACTTGGGGAGCAATTTAATTTTACACTGACGGTGGCCATGCTCTTTTACTTCACGCAGGTGGTCCGTCGTGCCAATAGGGAGAAGGGAGGAGTAAGTCTAATAACCCTCCGGACTCTCTCCAAGATCATCAACTTCGAATCTTACACTGACTCTGCCAAAGTTGATGGACGTTCCTTCAAGTCTTATTTTACCAGGATTCGTGTGAAGCCTGATGAACCAATTTTTTGGTTGAATAAAGATGGGATTGAAGAGTTCCCCGTGTCCTGGACGCATGAACATTTCTTGTTGACGTCCCAGGCTTACTATACCGATGAGGACGAGTTAACACCAATATCGGTTTCCGTTCTTTCTGCTCTTCAATCGTACACCACCTCGCATAAGTTCTTCTCTTGCAGGCGTTTGCTTGGGTCAAAGACCACCTGCGAGGAATATTTGCGTAATTTCTTGTCATTTTATATGTTCTTCTTTCTTAATAACTCAAAATCTTTTGTTTCTGACGGTTCTTTTTTCTGATTTTATAGTTGAAATTGAAGCTGATTCGCCAGAGATGGAGAAGTTGAAAGGCCTCAAGGCTGGAGGGAAATCCGTGGCGGCTGAAAACAACATTCAAGCAAAGCGGAATTCCAAGAAGGCCACTGTTGAGACCATCATACTCACCTCGTCTGCTGGTGACGATGTTCCTTTGTTGGAGGGCGGATCTGAGATACCAACCTCTAACATTGAGGGAAAAAAGGTTGGTGAGAAAAGGAAGAAAGCAAAACATGACCCATCCAAGAAAACTGAATCTCAACCCTCTCCCAAAAAACAAAAGATTTCTGAAGGGGCAGTTGATGCAGAGGTTTCTAAGGGTAAGGCGGTAGAGAAGGTCACACCGGATGCCCCAAGCAGTGTTCCTACGTCGGTTGGCAAACCAATAACTGCTTACTTTACGCCTAAGGTTTCCTGTCCTCCCCCAGGGAATTCCAATCTTGCCCCACACCTAGTGTATATGGGTCCTATGCCTCAAAGCATCCCTGATTCTCTGTACCAGCTGAAGACTTTAGAGCCTGATGAAGTAACAAAAGCTTGTAACGCCGGACAGTGGCAATTAGCAGAACTGTCCGGTCTCCTAAAGTCGGTTCGGAGACTGTCGGAGGACAACGAACGGCTCAGTAAATTAGTAGGCAAAGTTAATGACCTTAGCATTGCTGCAGCTAGGGATAAGGCAAGCATCCTCCGACTGGAGAATAAATTAGAGGCTTCCAAAGAGGAAGGATATAAAAAGGATGAGGAGATTGCCAGTCTGAAACATCTTGCTAAGGAGTTGGAGGTCCAGATCCTTGATCAGAAGAAAACCAATTCCGACCTCCATGCCAGCCTTTGTGCAGAGAAAGAACACTCGGCCAAATTAGCAAAAGAATTGAAGGAGGCTAAGGTCGTTTATTCTCAAGGAGCAGAAGACTGGTCACATAAGGAAAAGGAGTTGCTTTTAAAGTTGGCAGGTTAGACTAACAAAATCAAAATTTTGAAGGCGGATTTGGATGAGGCTGTAGGTATCTGTGACCAAGCAGTCAAGGAATCCTTCGGACTGGCTGTTCGTCAAATTCAATACCGGAATCCTAAAGTGGAACTCAATCTGAATGGTATCGATCCGTTCTATGAGTTTCACCAAGGAAAACTGGTGGCCATTGTTAATGACCGTCGGGAGGATCCGCCTAACACCCCTTACGAGTTTGCTCCTCTACCTGAAGGTCAGTCAATGGGACCTTCTCTCCTGAAGCTTAAAAGCGAAGGAACAAGCTCTGGCGCTAATGAAAACAAGGCTACTGGTGATGGGGGAAGCAAGGCCGGAGGTAAAGGCAAAGGAGAGGACGGAGAGACGAGCCAAAAGAAATAGTGTCCTCCTTGTCTTAGTCTTTATTGATTAAATATGCTGTGTTCCGGGATCAGCTCCGGATTACTGTATGACTTCCTTCTTGTAATTTAGCATTTGATCAATAAAAGAACAATTTGCCTTTATATGTTTGTTAGCTGAGAACAGCTTCGATAGGAGGGTTGCATGTGTAATGAATCATTCCAGATTTAAATATGTAAAGTGAAGAACGGATGTTAACATATATAACCTTCACTCCGGATTTGAACATACAAGATGAAGAACGGATAGGGACATACAACTATCGTTCTCATGTACGGGCACTTTGATAATTAAAGGCTTGGTTTAACAGAAAAGATAAAGTATCTTTTGTCAAGCATGGATAATTTGGTGTGATGAAGTCATTTTCTAGGATCACACGTTTGGTATACAAGCCTGGTAAAAAGTGTGCCTTGCTCCTTGAAGATTAGGCCTTTTGATTGTAAGTATTATAGTAGGGATCGCCGTTGTGAGAGAAAATGCTATTGTCATGAGAACGGCTTGCAATGTTAATCTTGAGGGGAAGTGATTGTGAGAACGTTTCACTAAGAGTTCATTCCTAGAAACATTCATTAAGTTGTAGATACTGTCCCCCAGTATTGTTGGATGATCAGTTCTGAGCGAATATTTAACCGAACAAATTCCGAGTGAAACTTCCGAGTGGAAGTTCTTCTGAGTGAGGTTTTCCGAATGAAATTCTTCGGATGTGATATTCTAGGGTAAGATTCCACCGACTAAAATTTCTCCGAATGATGCTTGGCATGGTATCGAATGGAAAATTTTTGAATATTTCAGGTGAATATGATTCGAATAGGGGTGTACCCGAATGAATTATTCTTGAGTCGGAATTCATGAGTCGGGCTTCGAATAAATAATGCCGACTGGAGAATTGATGACCCGGACTTTGAAATCATGAAGTTCACAAATAAGGGACTTCAAAAGAGAATGTCAATCCGGAGTTCAGAATAACTTGTTGTGTTTGGATTTCGGTTCGATCCTACAATCCAAAATTCTGATCGGGGTTCAGTTTTGATCCTACAGCCCATGTCGTATCTGGGGTTCAGTTTGACCCTACTAACCGTTCTTTGTTCGGTCCTTGGTTTTACTCAATGACGATTCTTCACCGACGTTCGGCCAGACCTACTAGTCGTACTCGGGGTTCGGTTTAATCCTACAATCCGAGCCTTCAACACGGGGTTCAGATCAGGGCTAATCCTGAACCTACTGCGCCCGTTACTCGGGGTTCAGCGTGGTCTTGAAGAAGAACCAACTTACTACGCCCAAGCCTTCAATACGGTGTTGGGTTTTACCCTCTTACCGTTCTTGGAATGGGGTTCGGTACAATCCTACAACCCATTTCCTGAGGTTCGGTTTGATCCTACAACCCAGGTCTTCACCGGTGTTCAGCCAAGCTTACTAACCGTACCCAGAGTTCGGTTTAATCCTACAATCCAGGCCTTCAATTTCTCGCACTTACTCGAGGAGTTACATCATCAACTACAGAATGGGTAGTTGAGATCATTCGTCCTGAGTATGCTCTTGTACGCTGCACATATTCGAGGAGTTACATCGTCAACTACAGAATGGGTAGTTGAGATCATCCGTCTTGAACATGTTTTTGTACGCCGGTTAAACTGAAAATCACAACATAAGAAAAACTTGAAAGAGTTAAGTTGTTGTATGAGATTCTTATTAAACAAAAATAAGAATTACAATGAAAGCATAGCTGGGATTATAATTTCTCCAGTGATAAGTCTCAAATGAGGATAGGAGAGTATGTATCGCTCCAGCAGCTAGCTGTAATAGATGCGCAAGTTCTAGGTGTTCCATTTATTTCGAATTGGAGTGCCATCAAGGTTCTCAAGGCGGTAAGAGCCTTTGCCAGCAATCTCGGATACTCTATACGGGCCCTCCCAGTTTGGGGCTAGTTTGCCTTGATGAGCAAATTTGTTCCCTATACTTGCTTTCCTCAAAACCAAATCTCCAATGTTGAAAGTCCTTGATTGGACTCGTTTGTTGTATCGAAGAGCTACTTTGGCTTTGATGGCCTGATCTCTGATGAACGCGTCTTCTCTGAATTCTTGTATAACATCCATTTCTGATGCTAAATTAGCGTTATTGTCTTCCTCAGAGAAGTATTTAACCTTGGTAGAAGCGATTTGCAGCTCCACGGGTATCATTGCCTCCACCCCATATGTTAGGCGATATGGGGATTCATTGGTGGAAGAATGAGGTGTAGTTCGATATGCCCAAAGGACATGGCACAATTGGTCTGTCCATCCGCCCTTGGCGTCACCAAGACGTTTCTTTAGTCCTTTGAGCACCTCTCTGTTGGCCACTTCAGCTTGGCCGTTTGTTTGGGGATGTTCGACGGAAGAAAATATTTGGGTTATTCCTAACCCTTCTAGCAAATCTGTAAATTTTCTGTCCGTGAATTGGGTGCCATTGTCTGTGACAATCCGTGCTGGGACTCCGAATCATGTTATAATGTTTTCATACATAAAACGACGAGTTCGGGCTGAAGTAATATGTACCACCGGCTCTGCTTTGATCCACTTAGTGAAATAATCGACCCCTACAATGAGATATTTGATACCCCCAGGGGCAGTTGGGAAAGGACCCAAAATATCTAATCCCCATTGGTAGAACGGCCATGGGACAGCGGATGTGAAGAGTTCTTCAGCCGGTGTATGATGAAGGTTAGAGAATTTTTGGCAGGCATCGCATTTCTTGACGAAGTCAATGGAGTCTTGTTTCATCGTGGGCCACCAGTACCCCGCCCTGAGGATTTTTCTCATTAGACTTCTTCCTCCGGCGTGGTGTCCACACTGTCCTTCATGCACTTCCTCCATTATGCCCTACACTTCGTTCTCTTTGAGACAAATCAAGTAAGGCACAGAGAGTGCCCTTCTATAAAGATTACCATCAATCATGGTGAAGTATGGTAATTCTCTCCGAATCCTTTTCTTTTCCTTCTCGTCTGTAAGTAACTGCCCATCAGCCAAATAGCGTATGTAGGGGGCCATCCATGTGTCTCCGTAAAGGGAGTTAGTCATTATGGCATTTAGAGAAGGGAAAAGAGGAATGCTCGGCGACGTCAGTGTGCTTTGGACCAGCGTAGTAGTGCTACCTGGTCGTTTGGTGCTTGCTAATCTGGAGAGTATATCCGCTCTGGTGTTCTCTTCGCGTGGAACATGTTTGAATTCCATTTTTGAGAATCTATCTCTCAACTCCTTGACACAGTTTAAGTACAGTTGGAGTTGAGGCTCACGAGCTTGATATTCTCCCAAGATCTGCGAAATCACGAGTTGTGAATCACTGCAGAGCGTCGCCTCAAAAGCTCCAATGTCGATTGCAGCTCTTAGTCCGGCCAAACAAGCTTCGTATTCAGCTTGGTTGTTGGAAGTTTTGAAATTAAAACGAAGAGAGATCTCTAAGTGTACTCCATCATCGCTTTCAAGGACTACACCTGCTCCAGAGCCTTTTTGATTAGATGAACCATCAACATAGATGGTCCAATAGACGCAAGGTGTATCTGGATCAATCCCTGTCATCTCCACAATAAAATCTGCCAAGACCTGAGCTTTAATAGCGCCTCGAGGTTCATAGGATACATCAAACTCTGAGAGTTCAATGGACCACTTGATCATCCTACCAGCGAGGTCAGGTTTGATTAACACAGAGCGGAGTGGGAGGTCCGTTCTTACCAAGATTGGATGGGCGTGAAAGTACGGTCGTAACCGTCGAGAGGCCCAGACAACAGCGAGGGCTGCCTTTTCAATTTTTTGATACTGGATCTCCGCACCTTGTAATGTTTTGCTGGTGAAGTAGACCGGCCTCTGTCCATCAGGAGTTTCTTTTACTAAGGCAACACCCAAAGCTTCATCTGAAATGGCCAAGTATAAGATGAGTGTGTCTTCGGGGTCAGGTTTTGCTAGAATAGGAGGTTTGGACAACACCTCTTTAAGCTCCTGAAATGCTTGCTCTTGTTCCTGTCCCCACTCGAATTTCTTGGACTTTTTCAGCACTTTGTATAGAGGAAGTGACCTGTAAGCCATCTTTGGCATGAACCGAGCCAAGGCTGCTACTTTGCCATTCAGGGATTGGACTTCTCTCAGATTCTTTGGACTCTGCATGTCAAGAATCGTTTGGCACTTCCCTGGGTTGGCTTCGATACCGCGTTGAGTTAGCATGAAACCTAAAAACTTCCCAGCTGGGACAGCAAAAGTGCATTTCAATGGGTTTAGCCTCATGTTAAATTCTCTCAGACGGGCAAACACTTGGCGTAGGTCGTCAATATGATCACCTCCAACTGGTGTTTTGGCTATAATATCGTCGATGTACACTTCGACAAGTTTGGTGTGCATGCCCTCAAACACCTTGTTGATCATACGCTGGTATGTGGCCCTAGTATTTTTCAGGCCAAAGGGCATAACTGTGTAGCAAAAGACACCACGATCATTAACAAAAGCTGTTTTCTCCTGATCCTCTTCGCACATCGGAATTTGGTTGTAACCTGAGTAAGCATCCATGAAGCTCAGGTACTGATAACCAGAGGAATCATCTACCAGCTGGTCTATGTTAGGAAGAGGATAAGGATCTTTTGGACAGCAGTGGTTGAGATCCACATAGTCAATGCACATTCTCCATTTGCCATTGGATTTGCGGACCATCACTACATTTGAGAGCCAAGAGGAATAACGGATTTCCCTGATAAATCCGGCCTTCAATAATTCCTCGGTTTGTTGGCAAGCTGCTTTCTGCTTCTCCGGTCCCAATCTTCTCTTCTTTTGGGCAACCGGTCTCGTCTCTGGGTAGACGGACAATTTATGACAACAGAAAGCAGGATCAATACCAGGCATATCGGCTGCGGTCCAAGCAAAGAGGTCTTTGAACTCCTGAAGGAGCATCAATAGTCGCTGCTCTATTTCTGTATCCAGCTTGTCGTTAATATGGGTGACTTTTTCTGGAGAATCTCCCAAAACGATATCCCTGGAACTCCCATCCGGTGTAGGTTTTGATGGGTTGGACGGATCAATGTGCAAATCCGCCCTAGGGTCCAAATCGACAAGGCTCACAGAACCAGCAGCTGCTCCAGAATTATTGAGTTTCCTCTTTTTGTTGGATGCTTCCAACTTTGTCATATTCAGGCTCAGGTTGTAGCAATACCTGGCCATCTCCTGGTCGCCTCGGATGGATGAGACAGTATTGTCTTTATCAATAAACTTGATAAGGAGGTGTGGAGTTGATACGACTGCCTCCATAGCATTCAGGGTGGGGCGGCCTATAATGCCATTGAATGGTGATTTGACATCAATCATCAGCACTCGGGATTTAACCGTTCTGGCCCCTGGTTCGCCTTCAAATGAAATAAGGGTGTCAAGGTACCCCTTTGTTGATTGCTTTGCCCCATTGAAGGCTGTTAGCTCCTGTGTGTAAGGCTGCAAATTTGAGTCATTAAAACCGATTCTTTCAAAGCAATTATAGAAAATAACATCACAGGAACTTCCCTGGTCAACAAGGATTCTTCGGACGTCCTTGTTGGCTATCACTGCAGTGATAACTACAGCATCGTCACCACCAGGAATGGTTGGGCCAAAATCCTCGTCAGAGAAAGAAATTACTGGAGCTTCAACCCCTCCTCTGTAAGGACGATTGTCTTTAACCCTCCCTTGTACAAACAGAATCATTCTATGATGATTCTTCCGGGCTGCAATTGAAACTCCTCCCCCAGCGAACCCTCCGGCGATCATATCAATGACTTCACGCCGGCCTTGACGCTGTTGTTGAGGTATGTTATCTTTATGTGCTGTTTCATCAGTCATTACACCCTTTTGTTTCTCCATAGCAGAGAATTATCTAACCGGATTACGGTTATCGTCATCCCCGTCGTCTGGATCCCTTTCTCTTTTCTCATTCCGATCTGTCCTGTCAAAGGATTTTTCTTTGAACAGGTATTGCTTTAATTTGCCTTCTCTAATCAGCTTTTCAACTACGTTCTTTAGAGCTTGGCATTCATCAGTGGAATGACCATTCTGTTCATGGAAATCGCAGTACTTACGGGGATTCCCTGGTCTTTTCATAGGGGGTGGCCTTCTAATACCATAGATGCTGAAAGCTGGCCACCCGACCTCTCTCAAAATCTGAGATGGCTTGGCTGATAGAGGTGCATAATGGCTGAAGGAATTAACACGCCTTTCTCAAGGTCGAGGAGAGGGTTGTGATTGGTGATTGGTGAATGGCCTCTCCATGCGTTTTGACCTCATCTTTTCCTTATCTCTTCGTGGTTAAGGAGGGGGAGTTGGTGGCTTTTTCTTCGCAGCCATAGCCTCTAGGTGCATCTCTATACTCACATACTTGGAGGCTTTTTTTCCTGAACTCTTCAAATGTTGTTGGTGGGCTTTTTGCCAGTGAAAGAGCAAAGGCTGATGCTGGCTACAAAGCCTCAATAACGATATGCAACTTAATGGATTCTGTGAGGTTAGGAACCAGGGATGCTTCCTTGTAAAACCTTTTAAGGAAATCCTTTAAGGTTTCGTTTCCGCCTTGCTTGATCTGGGCCAAAGTATGAGATGTCTTGGGGACATCTTTGGAGATGACGAAATGGGTCTCAAAAACAGCTGCCATTTCAGCCCAAGAATCTATAGATCCAGAAGGTAAGCTTTTGAACCAACCGAGGGCCTCTTCTGACAATGTTCGTGGGAACATTCGACACATCACATCCTCATCAGCCCCTAAGTACATGGCTTCGAATACGTAAGCATCAAGATGCTTAGTGGGATCATTTTCGCCATTATACTTCCCGATGGAGAGTGGCTGAGTGGTTTGAAGATGTTTGGGGATGCGGATACTCATAAGTCTTCTTGAGAAAGGGACCTTGTGTCTATAAGTTACAGAGGGTGTTGTAATTACCTCTTTCTTCTCTCCGGCAACTTCCTTATCAGAATCATGGGTTTGTTCTCTTGCTTCGAACGTGGGGATGTTTGAGTATTGGAGAGTTATGGATTTTTCTCCATCGGTTGTTTGTTGCGTCCCGTCAGTTTGGGATGCTGATCTCTCCCCTATACTCTGTCTTTCACGTTTTAACTCTACCAACTCCTCCATCAACCTTCGTATCATCTCATCTCTTGGATCGGGTGTAGGTACTTGCACCACTCTCCTTGAACTTCCAACAGGTGATTCAAACACTAAGCGTCTGTTTGTTGGTTGTTCTTGGGCTGTAACATCCTCTACGTGTCCCTCGGATACGTTTCTTGCATTGCCTTCCATAATGCTCCAAACCAGACTCTGTAAACGAGAGGTGGGGATAACTTTATCGAGTCCCACTGGGCGTGCCAATGATCTGTCCAGAACCGGGATCTAGAGATCCGGTGTCAAGTCAATTATAAATAGTATGAAGATTCTGTGTAGAAGACCGGATGTATGAGTGTCCGGTATAAATATCCGTTGTCCTTATATGAGAAGGGCAGATTGGGCGTTCTGGATATCCCTCACACCGACCTAACGCGTTGACGTGGGCGAATGGTGGTGTCACCTGCAAAGATTCTCCGACGCTCAAGTCAGTGATAATATTCCAAGTGAGGAATGTTTTTCAGAGAGTAATCGTAAAATAAGTTTTTTTGGTCCCAAAAAAGATCCCCCCCTCCTTCATGAAGGGAGTTCATATACCTGATTGGCTCGATTTACGAGGACTCGTTAGTGGGGAACCACTAACCTCCAATAGCATTATTTTATTACGCACTTACCAGAATGATTGGGTCAAGTGGCTATTTTATATTGAGCGTAGAGTGTATAGACCAGAATTAGGGGACAAGTGGATCATTCCCGTGAGCAGATTTTGGCTTGTAGTGCAGGGAATTATTGATCGGTCCCCGTAGCAATGCCCTTTGTCCTTTGTGGGGTGACGTGTATAGTATCCGGTGTGTGTGGTGTTATCCAGACAAACCGGTATAGGGAGAGCGCCTGATACGGAATTACAGTCCGGATGTATACCGAGGACACCAGTCATACTTTGTTTGACTGTCAAAGATGTCGAAATACACCTTGTAGATCGGATACCGGTATTGAGGCCGGATCACCTGTGAAAAGGAAGAGGAAGGAGAAGATGGGGATGGAGGAAGAGGAAGCAAAAAAACTTTTTATTTTTCTAAAAAAATCCTTAATTCTTTAATATTTTAATTAATCTCACTTAATCTTAATTAATTACCCATTCAATCTTACTAAACATTAAAAAATCTGAGTCACATGCCACATGTACACTTAGTGGCAGAATCAAGGGTTAATCAAGGGTTACACCTCAGCAGTAGGTGTTTAATACTAACAAAAAAATTATTGCAGGGATCTTAAACAGAAAAAAATTATTCTAGGGGGTTGTATCAAAATCCAGAATTTGTTAGGGGCTAAATTTACTATTAAGCCTTAATTAAATATCATATTTCATATTTTATAGGATTAAAAAATTATAATAAATAAAAAAATATGTGAATGTTATATATAAGATTTTTATTTTTTTAAAATCTTTTTAATAGATTTTTTAAAAAATAGCAAAAAAACAAAAAAAATTTAAAACTCTGACCGATTTAACCGGTTTTCAACCCGTTTTGACCGATTCTTAAATGCTTTTTTTTTGTCTGAACCGATACCCTAACTGGTTCCTGCTCCAACCGGTCGAACCGACCGGTCCGTTCGGGGTTTTAAAACCATGCTTAAAGTTGTATTTAAAATGTATTGTTGTTTTAACTTATCTAAATTAAATAATTTACATTTATTATTTATTTGTTTCAGAGAAAAAAAATACTCAATTTAGAAGAAGGTATGTGCCTTTTTTGGTTAGTATTTATGTAAATGTTCCAACTAGAAATATTTTTTGGTTTTCTTAGGAATTCTTGAAGGATTGTTTACCGTATATAGTTGAAAATTCTAGGAACTAATAATTAATAAATATTAATACCTAATTCAATGACGTTTTAGTATTTAAAACAAAAACAATTAATTAAGCATCGCATCAGCATTGAAAGAAACAGATTATTGAAGTTGCTTGACGCAACAAGAAGGCTCACAAGATATGTTTGACTTTGTCTCTTAAGATTGAAAGCTGGTTATTGTGCGTGATTATGTATAGCAATTTTTTAAACTTTAATGTGAAGTTAGATCGATAGTAAAAAATCAACAATTTTAAAAATTGGTTGGTTATATATATATTTTCCTGAAAGTATGAATATTCTTCTCGAGGTATAATCAATAATCAATTAATCCGTATGATATATGTGCATATTTATAAAAATATTTTAAGATTTTTAACTCTAAACATTTGTCAAGTCCAAACGATGTAGGACTTGGTATTTCTTTTTTTTTGACCGAGGACTTAGTATCTTTTGGAGTATATTTTTTCAACAATCCTTCACATATTTGGGCTTTATGGGTGTGAGGACCCGACACTTCCTATCTTATTTACTAGTCTCACATACTTCTTGGTATATAAACTTTAAACATTCTTCAAGTTCAAGGGATATGGGGCTTGATATCTTTTGGAATGCATTTTTTTCCAACAATCTCCCACATATTTCAAAAGATCATTAAAGAAAACATTTTTATAAAATAGAAGCTGAGTTAATATTCAAGTACAATGCATCAAGCTTGGTATCTTCTACATTATGAGCCAAACCCTAGGTGTCGCGACCGCGGTCCCGAGTCATGACGCGGACTGGAAGAATGCAACAAAAGGAAAACGAAACTGAATTGGAACAAGGCCCTTAGGGGGCCTAAAAAAACTAAAAGAGTCTAGGGAGTCGCCACTAATATTTATTAAGGAAAATATCAGGAAAACCTTTAAATGGCATTGGTTTTTAAAATGAGATTCTGTTTGGTCTGGGGGTCGAATTACAGGTGGGGAAGGTATTAGCACCCCACACTGTCCGTCCTAAAATGGTTACCCGAATTGATCATGTATATTTTTTTAAAAAAATGATTATTAAATATTTCATCCTTCATAAAAAATACAACCATGATAGATGTTATTTACAGACAACATACACATGAACAAAATAATAAGGATATTTTGAAAAAATATAAAGACATAAAATTAAATTAAATAATAGGACACATCACCCCAAGTTTCGTTCTTTAAGTTTAAAGGAAGATAAACAAACAAGTGATTAAAAGACAATAAAATAAAAAATAAGACATCTCGTCTAAATTATCTTTCTAATAATTAAAAGATAATCCATTAATTTTATCAAAAAATACATGGTTTTTTTTAAAATGAATAAATAAACAAATAAAAAATGAATAAATAAACAAATAAATAAATGAAAAGGGTAAAAATAGATAGACATAAGAATTAAATACATCGATGTGAAAATAAAGAAATATATATACATTTAATTAATTAAAACTAACAAATAAATTTTATTCAATCATTTTTAGATAATAAGATTAATAAGATGTCTAAATTAATCTCATTTCAAACTTAAAAGAAAGATAAAGGGTTAAATAAATAGATAAGAGCGGGAACATAAAATATAAAATTATAATAATAAATAAATAATTAACTATAAAACAACTTAAGAAATTATATAAAATGATAGACAAATGATTATGTAAAAGATAATTACAAAATTATTGAGAAGAAAAATTAAAATAAATAAATGCATAAAGTTGAGACGCAGAAAAATAAATAAAAATGTAGAAAAATAAATGAATAATTGTAGAAAAAAAAGTTTGAAAAAATAAAGTGTAGAAAAATAAATAAATAAAAATAAAGTTCAGAAAAATAAAAAAATAAAAAAAGGTAGAAAAATAAAAAATAAAAATAAAAGTGCAGAAAAGTAAATAAAGAAAAATAAAATGTAGAAAATAAATAAATAAACCAATAATTACAGAAAAGTAAATAAAGAAAAATAAAAGTGCAAAAAAATAAATAAAGAAAAATAAAAATGCAAAAAAATAAATGAATAAATAAATAACTGTAGAAAAATAAAGTGCGGAAAAATAAAGTACAGAAAAATAAATTAATAAAAATAAAATTATAAAAAAGTAAATAAAGAAAAATAAAAGTGCAGAAAAATAAATAAAGAAAAATAAAAGTGCAAAAAAATAAATGAATAAATTAATATAACTATAGGAATATAAAGTGTGAAAAAATAAAGCGTAGAACAATAAATAAATAAAAATAAAAGTGTAGAAAAATAAATAAAGAAAAAGTAAAAGTGTAGAAAAATAAAAAAATAAATAAAGAACTGCAGGAAAATAAAGTGCGAGAAAATAAAGTGCGAAAAAAATGAAGAAAAATAAAAGTGCAGAAAAATAACTAAATAAAAATAAATAAAGATGAATAAATAAAGGCAAATAAATACTTTTGTATTTATTAAAAATACCTTAGTACAGTAATAATTAATGAAGAACGAAAACGAAATTTCGAAGATCGATTTTGGGTAGATTTCTCCTATTTTTGGCTTCGTTTAGAATCAATTTAAGGGTGTTTGGACACTAATTACAAGACTTTTACAGTAATTTGGGTCACACAACTCACATACTAGAACATACTAGAGTAAAACACATATTTTCCTAACAACATTTCCATACCTCTATTTTTGAAAGCAAAATCTCTAAAAATTTATCACTCTTTTCTCTCCTTTCTCATTCTTCCTCCTTTTTTGCCTTAGCATCACCCTCTATTTATAGAGAAAAATTGGATTTGGATCCCTCATCACATGCCATCACTTTCCTACTTTTTCAATTTGTTCAAATTTGATGTCAATTTCCCTAATTTTCTCCAATTATCCAACTAAACTAGGTCCCACCTCAATAAACCACTGAAACTTTTTTCTTTTTCTTTTTCTTTTATTTTTTTGTGATTTTCATTTTTTTGAATTTTTTTGGCCCACTTTTGATTTTTTTGAGCCTTTTTTTGGCCCATTTTTGTTTTTCTGATTGATTTTTTTGGGATTTTTATTTAATTTTTTTAAAATATTTTGAATACGAATGAGTAATCACTTACTCTTATGGAAACAAACTGTTTTAGAATCCTAAAATTATTTATTACACATGTGGCCATAAATAAAATACCCAATAAAGATAAACTACTACCCATGCTACAAGGAGCAAGAAGGTAGTCACATAACATCAGTTTTCCTCCCTTATTCTTTCCTATTGGCTTCGACACCCATTGGCCATTGCTTGAGGAAAATTATGAAAAAAAGTTGATGAAAGGAGAAGTGTGGTAGGAAATGAGAAGAGATTGAGTATTTATAGAAATGGAGAAGGTACTATTCCCAACGGTCACTATGCAATGGTCACTATGCATTTTTTTAATATTTTCTTTTTTTTTAAAAAATTATTTATCCGGACAAAAATAAGTGTTTACAGCTGCCCGTCTTTACTTCTTTTCATGAAAGAATATGAAATTTATTCATATTATTGATATGAAAAGGAAGTAAAGACGTGAACACCGTTAAGAATTCAAGGAAATTTTAGAGGCCTCTAACAGAAAATAAATAAACTGAGTCCCCCTTAAGTTGAGGGAACTTTGACAATAAACAATTTAAAGGTGGTACTGGAAGCTTTTGACAAGAAGTAAACAACCAAAAGGTGTTGCCGCAGGCTTTGATAGGATATTTAATGTAATACTTCAAACTTTCCTTTGGGGACAGAACGGTATTTGGGGTTTTACCAGGTACAAAAATTCAAGAATATGTTTGATGTTTTCATTGGGAATTAAGTTGCCTAGGGTGTGTACCCGAGACTTTCGGCAGAAAGTGACAATTTAGAGGAGTTTCCCTGATATTTGCCCTTGAAAATGAACAACCAAGGGGTGGGTACTTGAAGCTTTGAAAGAAAATAAATGACACAGGGAATTGCTCCGACGTATTTTGGATCGAACAACATAGCCAAGGAATGAGTACCTGAAGCTTTGAAGAAAAATTAATGACGCAGGGGGTTGCCCCGACATGTTTTGATCAGACGACATAACCTAGGAATGGGTACCTGAAGCTTTTGAAAGAAAATAAATGACATGGGGATTTCCCCAGCGTGTTTTGACTGGACAACATAGCCTAGGAATGAGTATCTGAAGCTTTAAAATAAATGACACAAGGGATGTCTTGATATATACTTTTTTTTGAGTAGCCTAGGAATGGATGCCTGAGGCTTGGACATGAAGCAAGACCTAGGGGGAAATATCTCTGACACCGTGACTTACGGTGAAGGATATGTGTTCAACTTTTGCAAGAGGAAATTGAATGGTATGAAATTTAAAATTTGTATTTGTGTTCTCGAGGTTGAGACTTTTGAAGGACTGAGATTTAAAAGAGACTGACTTTTTAGTCATATGACTCACTGGGGATTCTGAATGAATACAAGGATTCTTATCTTGAACTTTTTTATCCCAGTAAATCACGTTTACTGGGGTTAGGTGGTGGACTAGAACTGTTGATTTTGACTCTTCATGGGGGACATTTGTTTTTATTATAGCCTTTTAGCTGGAGAAAATATGAAAATAATCTTTGACTGACTTTCTTGTAGCAGGTTTGACCACATCTTTAATCCTTTGAGAACTATGAGAAAAGAAATTGGGGGGCATACCTTAATCCTGCATGGAAAATAATCAAGTGGAAAACCAAAGGTTAATGATCTTGTTTCCCCAGGTGACACCCATAATCCTTGTAGGACTCGATGTTACTCATGGCAGAGCGGAATATCTTTGATTACCAAGGTCTGTGTAATTGGGAAGTATCAAGCTGTTTGAGACTGAAAATATGCTTTTCATGGTTTTTAAAAAAATATTTTTACAAAATGCATGTTAATGAAACCTAACAAAACAAATATTGGAATTGAAATTGAGAACTCCACTTATTTGCTTGGAAAATTACATGTTTACATCATAATTTCAATCCAAACTTTTGGAGGACATAAAGAATACCCTATCCTTTTAGAGTATTCTCAAGCATAATACTTCTTGACTGCATCTAAATTGACTGGGAAAGATAACTCCTCACCGTCCATGTTCGTCAAAATCCAAGATCCTTCAGAAAAGGCTTTCTTTACGACGAATGGTCCTTCATAATTTGGCCTCCATTTGCCTCGGTGATCATTTTGATTTGGCAAGATCTTCTTTAGTACCAAATCACCTTCATGAAATTGATGAGGTCACACTTTCTTTTTGTATGCCTTCTTCATACCCTTTTGGTATAACTTCCCATGACAGAGAACAGTTAACCTTTTCCCATCAATTAAATTTAGTTGATCATACTGGGACCGAACCCATTCAGCTTCTTCTAATTTAGCATCCATGATTACTTTTAAAGATGAAATTTCCACTTCTATTGGTAAAACAACTTCCATACCATATACCAATAAGAAAGGTGTTTCCCCTGTCAAAGTTCGTACAGAGGTACGATACCCATGTAAAGCAAAAGGAAGCAACTCACTCCAGTCTTTATAGGTTTAAACCATCTTTTGTATGATTTTCTTTATGTTTTTGTTGGCAGCTTCCACCGCTCCATTCATCTTGGGTCTGTATGGAGATGAATTGAGATGTTTGATTTTGAACTCTTCACATAGTTCATCCATCATTTTATTATTCAGGTTCGTGCCTTTATCAGTGATGATCTGACTTGGCAAACCATATCTGCAAATTAATTCTCTCTTGATGAATTTGACCATAATGTTTTTTGTCACGTTGGTATAGGAAGCTGCTTCAAACCACTTAGTGAAGTAATCAATTGCCATAAGAATAAAACGATGCCCATTCGATGCTTTTGGTTCAATGGGACCAATAACATCTATGCCCCATATAGCAAAAGGCTAAGGTACAGTTAGAACATGCAGAGAAGATGGTGGTGCATGAATGTTATCTGCATAGGTTTGACACTTGTGACATTTCTTGGCATAGTTATGACAATCATTTTCCATCGTCATCCAATAATATCCAGCTCTGAGAATTTTTCTTGCCATTGAAAGCCCACTTGCATGTGTTCCGAAAGGTCCTTCATGAATATCCTTCATGATTTTGTTAGCTTTCGTCGTGTCAATGCAACGAAGGAGAACAAAATCATAATTCCTCTTGTAAAGTGTATCCCCAGTCACAAAGAAATTCATGGCTAAGCGCCTGAGGGTTCTTTTATCATTTTCTGAAACACCAGGGGGATGTTCTTGATTTTAAATGTAATTTTTGATGTCATGAAACCATGATTTCCTATCGGGTTCTTCTTCTATCACATGACAATATGCAGGTTCGAGATGTCTTTCAATCTCTATGAGGCGCATGTCACATTCCCTACTTACATTGAACATGGAAGCCAATATAGCCAAAGGATCGGCTAACTGGTTATCATCCCGAGGAATATGATGGAAAAAGACTTCATCAAACCCTTTGATTAATTCCATGATGTGAGCTTGATAAGGAATCAATTTTCCATCTCTAGTACCCCATTCTTCTTTCAATTGATGAATCACCTAGGCAGAATCTCCATATATTTGTAGAGATTTCACCCTTACTTCAAGTGTTGCTTGAATTCCCAAAACACAAGCTTCATATTTTGTAATATTATTGGTGTAATCAAAGCAAAGTCTAACAGTGAATGGGAAAAACTTATCATCTGGTGAGATTAGAATGGCTCCAATACCATGCCCCAATGCATTTGATGCTCCATCAAACATCAAAGTCTAAGTTTTATCAGGATAATCTTTCTCTTCTGACAGCATCATAATATTTTTATCAGGAAATTCGAAATCCATTGGTTGGTAGCCTTTCAGGGGATGATGGGCTAAGTAATCTGCCAAGGCACTTCCTCTTATAGCCTTCTGAGTGACATGAACAATATTATATTCAGTCAAAAGAACTTGCCACTGGGCTATTCTCCCAGTTAGGGCCGGTTTTTCAAAGATGTATTTGATGGGATCCATCTTAGATATCAACCAAGTAGCGTGACATAACATATATTACCGCAAGCGGTGGGCTGCCCATGCTAGCGCACAACAAGTTCGTTCCATATCTGAATATTAGCTTCACATTCTGTAAACTTCTTGCTTAGATAGTAAATGGCATGTTCTTTTTTTCCTGATTCATCATGTTGCCCCAGTACTGATCCCATGGACTTGTTTAACATGGTTAGGTACAAAAGAAGAGGTCCTCCTGGAGTTCATGGGACCAGGATAGGTGGGTTTTGTAGGTATTGCTTTATCTTGTCAAAAGCTTCTTGACATTCATCATTCCACTGCATCAATTGATTCTTATGTAGTAACTTAAAGATTGGTTTACATATAGTCGTTAATTGAGATACGAAACGGGCTATGTAATTCAATCTTCCTAAGAAACCATGAACTTCCTTTTCCATACTAGGAATAGGCATTTCCACTATAGCCTTTACTTTATCAGGATCCACTTCGATTCCTTTCTCACTGACAATGAACCCAAGCAACTTTCTAGACCTGGCCCCAAAAGTGCATTTAGCCAGATTTAACCCGAGTTTGAATTTTCTTAGGCGTTCAAAGAGCTTTCGTAGGTCAATCAAGTGACCCTCTTCGGATTTGGATTTGGCAATAATATCATCCACATAGACCTCTATCTCTTTATGCATCATGTCGTGAAACAGAGTTACCATCACTCTTTGGTAAGTGGCACCAACATTTTTCAAGCCAAAAGACATTACTTTGTAACAGAAGGTTCCCCACAAAGTAATGAAAGTAGTTTTTTCCATGTCTTCGGGTGCCATCTTGATTTGGTTATACCCAGAAAATCCATCCATGGATGAGAAAATGGAATGTTGGGCCGTATTATCAACAAGAACATCAATATGTGGTAATGGAAAGTCATCCTTTGGGCTAGCTCTATTCAAATCCCGGTAATCAACACACTCGTGCCTTCCCATCCTTCTTCGAGACTGAAACAATGTTGGCCACCCATTCAGGGTATTTAGAGATAGTCAAGAACCCAGTATCCAACTGTTTGGTTATCTTTTTTTTAATTTTCAAGAGCATTTCTGGCTTCATCCTTCTCAACTTCTGCTTTATGGAGACGCAACCAGGTTTTAATGGCAACTTATGTTCAATGATGCAGTTATCTAATCCTGGCATATCCAAATATGACCAAACAAACATATCACTGAATTCGACCAATAATTCTATTAATTCCCTCCTATGTTTACTACTCAAAGAGGTGACGATCTTGAGTTGTTGTTTGTTTTCTTTATTCCCCAAATTTATGACTTCATCGATTTCTAGATGGGGAAAATTTCTTTAGCTTCCTGATCTAGCAGCCTTAGTAATTCAGGGGAAGGTTCATCAGATTCTTCTTTCTCCTCACTTCTTGGATCAAAATCATGATCGGAGAAAGCAATTTTATTATTTTGGGATTCAATTTCAGATCTGCAATTTATTTAATATAAAAAGGAAAAATAAGGAAAATTACAATTGAACTTATATTCATTTATTTGAAATGATAAAGGAAACATGCTTTTGCCCTTATTGAAAATTCGTCCTATGGCTTTAGGCATGGCCAAAGGATTCAAAGAGAAACCTACAAAGTGAAAAATTACTTTTAAGTGAAATTTAGGATCTCTGGAAACTCAATGACTTCCCAATTACACAACACAGTATCTGAAGAACAAGGGTAAATCAAGTCCTCTTCACCCTTGGAATCATCATTGACGACCGCCACTTGGTCTGGAGATGTCAAGCTTGTGCTCCTAAAGCTTTAATAAAGGTTACAGATTGCAGTTAGGGGTTCCCAATTTTCTAGTCGTGCAAGTCGTTTTTCTCTTTTATCTACAAAGACCTTCGCTCTTTCCATTGGCGATGGTTGATATCCTAGCCCAAAGCCATTCTTGTTCTCCTTAACCTATAACGGTTCTACTCCTCCATCAAGCATCTTCCCAAGCCCTTTCCCTGGCTGGAATCCAGATTTCATCATTACTTTAGCCACCATCATAGAAGCTTTGGAAGGACGAGCTAGTTGTAACCCTTCACTCACATAAGTGGTATGAGCAATTTCTAATTTCCAATGACTAGAAGGAAGTCTAAAGACTCTATTCGGCCGCTTCTATGTATGGAGTTGACATGGGCTTGCTAATGAGGAAATCTTCCTCACTAGAAATAATAATTATCTTGTTGTCTACTATAAATTTTAGCTTTTGATGGAGGGTAAATGGAACCACACCGGCAGAATGTATCCAGGCCTCCCCAATAGGTAGCTATAGGTAGGATTGATATCCATCACTTGAAACAAGACGTTGAAGGTGCATGGGCTCACTTGGATAGGGATCTCAATATCTCCAATGACCTCTCTTTGAGTGCCGTCGAAAGCTCTTACTACCATTGAGCTTGGCTTCGCACGTGTCCCATCAAATGAGAGTTGATTTAAAGTGGACTTTGGCATGATATTCAAAGAGGAGCCATTGTCAACTAGGACCTTGGCTAGGATATGATCCCGACACTTGACAGAGATATGTAATGCTCTGTTCCTCTCCCTTCAGCAGGTATCTCTTCATCGGTGAAAGTTAAGTAGTCATTTGAGGAGCCATTGTCAACTAGGACCTTGGCTAGGATATGATCCCGACACTTGACAAAGATATGTAATGCTCTGTTCCTCTCCCTTCGGCAGGTATCTCTTTATAGGTGAAAGTTAAGTAGTCATTTGAGGCAATATGCCCCACTATCCCTTCGAACTTCTCCGGTGAAATATCTTTCACAACATGTGCTTTATTCAGGACTTTTAATAACCTTCCACGATGTGATTCTAAATCCAATAAGAGAGACAACAAGGATATTTTTACAGGAGTGTGATTTAACTGGTCGAGGACTTGGTATTCACTTTGCTTAATGAATTTCAAGAATTCACAAGCATCTTTCTCTGTTATTCCCTGGGGAGGGTCTTGTTCTTTTTCCTTACCACGACTTTCTTTTTCACTTACAGGCACATCCTCTTTTCTCAAGTTTTCAGAAGCATAAATCCATCCACTCCTAGTCATTCCACTCGTCCCAGAAATATTGGTTACCGAGGATGACGATTCTTTTGGGAGTTGAGGGATTACATCCACCTCATACTTCCATGGTACTGCATGGGTATCTTTGTATAAAAATGGTGATGGGGTCCTAACTGTCAAGGACAGATGTTGAACAATAAGTTGAACGCCTTTGTCATAGTAGATCACTAGAGGCTTTGGAGTACCTAGGCTGACTGAGCTAGAGTCGCGTTCTTTTTAGATCATATTTACACTTTCATAAGGGCAACAGTAAATCTCTACCAAATGTGTGTCCAATAATCCTTGCAAGCAACAAGAAAATTAGGATCAGTGGACACATGATCAAGATTGAGATTTGGAATTTCGGTTATCATTCCTTTCTTACAAAGTTGAGTGTATATCCAAGGAAAAGAGTTTCTCACTTCCACTACTCTTTTTACGCGACTAATTCCCTTGTCCTCCAAGACTGCATTTACTCCTGAGGTCCCATGATCAGGTAGAGGGTTGGTTGAGATATTTGGACTTTCTTCTTGAAAATTCAGCCATTTTGCCCTAATCAAGTCCCGGACCTTGTATTTAAAGGCAATATAGTTTTCCGTTGAATGACCCGGTGCTTCACCATGATAATCACTTTTGCCATTAGGGTTGTATCCCTTAGGATACGGTGGTTCCACTAGTTTCAATGGGCAAGGTACAACCAAAGTATTCTTGATGAGAAGTGGTAATAATTCAGTATATGACATGGGAATTGGGTCAAACTGTACGGGTGCACGTTCGTTGTTTGGTTTTCTAGATGTGGGATTTTTCATTGGGATTAGTTACCCACTGTTATGTTGAATGTGATAGATTTCTGAAATTTCAGCTAGGTGGTGATTGATAAGGCCGTGGATATGGAAATGATGGGGTTCCAGAAGCGGCATCTATGTATGGATGAGTTCTGTAGGATGGAAAGGGTGGTTGGAAAACATATGGATGTTGGTAGATGGTGGGATTTGGTGACCTTGGGTTGCCGTATACAAAATTTGTTTCTCCGCCTCTTCTTTTTACTGCCCCAGTTGCGATCTTCCCTACTGTGGATGTTCCAGATGCTCCTTGGGGAACTTTTACCAGTTCTCATCCCACTTTTAATTCTTTTTGTAATCACTATTATATCAGAGAAGTTTTGATGAGACACTCTCAAGCATTCTGTCATAGAAGGGTGCCTGGAGAGTATCAATGAACATAGCAATAAGCTCTTTTTTGATCAAAGGTGGTTCTACTTGGGCTGCTAACTCTCTCTATCGCTGAGCATATTCCTTGAAGGATTCATTTTCCCTTTTAGACATATTCTGCAACTAGAGTCTATCCGGTGCCATATCCATGTTGTACTTGTATTGCTTGATAAAAGCATCCGCCAAGTCCTTCTGACATCGGATACGTGTCCTTTCAAGATATGTGTACCAGCTAAGAGCCGACCCAGCAAGACTGTCTTGGAAGAAGTGGATCAGTAGTTTCTCATCATGAGAGTATGCATCCATTTTTCGACAATACATTGTCAAATGATTGCACGGGCATGTGGTACCCACGTATCTGTTAAATTTGGGCAGCTTGAACTTTAAAGGGATAACTACATCTGGAACCAAGCATAATTCAACAACATTTTTTATACCTAGACTATTTTCTCCTTCGACAGCTCGAAGCCTCTTTTCTAACAACTCTATTTTCCCTCTTGGCAAAGAAGCTGTGACAGTATTTGGATTCATTGTACCGAGGGGAGCATTTTGGGCAGGATCTTGATGGACAGACGACTGGTGTGTCATATGTAGGTAGGCATGTTGGAATGGGTTGAATGGCGTAGTTAGGTGTATAATATTGGGTTATGGGGTGGTTTGTGGTTGAGTTTGAGTATTTTGGGGAATGGTTGTTGTTTGATTGGTAATTGAAGGGTTAGATGTCTGAGGGTTGGGAATTTGTTGGGCGGTGAAAGGATTTTCCTGAGTAGGATTAGGATTCATAGTGTAATATCCTTGAGGTAAATCGTATTGAGGCCACGCATATGTTTGCTGAGCATTCCTGTCTTGGGAAATAAAATATGGAAATGGCATACCATAAGGTGGGTGCTGGACGGGTTGAGATTCCATTACTGGAGCGGGGTTGTTTGCATTATGGTTAAGGGTATAGATTCCCTTCCTGATCTTGCATGGTAGCATTAGGATCCCCACTTGCTGCGGAGGATCCCCCTTCTGTGACCTTCTTCTCTAGAAGCTGGACCATCTTTACCATTTGCTCCTTGAGCTGATTTACCTCATTCCTTAAATCGTTCACACTAGATAGTTCTATCTCTGCCATGAGCCTTGCTTGTAGTCTAGTCCTATAAGGATGCCTTGAACCCTCAACACCCGTGATGTGGGTAAGTATAAAGAAACCCCCTTACAAACAGCAAAATTTTGTTAAATAATGTAAAGAAACATAAAAGTAAACGAATTTTAAACATCGGTAAGCGCAGATAAACTTTTCTTTTAGAATGTTTTATTCTAAAGTACTAAGTTAAGAAAAATGGGAATTTAACATGAGATTTATTTATTATTCAACAACAAGTTCCATCATTTGTTACAACAAATCAAT
This sequence comes from Clitoria ternatea, assembly GCA_037962975.1. Taxonomy (NCBI): domain Eukaryota; kingdom Viridiplantae; phylum Streptophyta; class Magnoliopsida; order Fabales; family Fabaceae; genus Clitoria; species Clitoria ternatea. The sequence continues at coordinate 171,775,328 of CM075671.1, forward strand.
TTTCTCTCACCCTCGCAATCAAGACCTTCATTTCATCTAATCGCCCCTTGCAGTATTGATGAAAGTTATAACTTCTTCTGGTGTAGAAAGTGGATTCACCATTGCTTCAGCTTTCTTCAACAGGTGAGGAATATCTCCAAGTGTTCTATTAGCAAGACCAGGCAAGTTAGAAAAATGGTTTTTCCAAGAATAGAAGAGGCTTTCCATCTCAACCCTCTCTAGCGTCATTAAATGTGTAATCTCTTCATATCTCTCTTTATCCTCCATGGCTTGCCATTTTACCTCATTTATCTTACGCTCCCAAGCATTGACGATATCCTTGACTTGTCGTTCCAATTCATTAATTCATGCTTGCATAAGGTCCTTCTGAGCTTGAGCTTCTTCCTTTGTCTTGGCTAAGATTTTCCGTAATTGCCCTTTGTCAGCCAATATATCATCCTTTTGCTTTTCTTTGGTTTTCAACTGACTGTTTGCTGTTTGGAGGCATTGATCCAGTTTCCTCGTATATTCTCTATCCATTCTCTTCTTCTTACTGACATCTTCAAAGGCAGTTTCTAATTCATACCTTTTTCTCTTAAGGGAAGCATTGTCTTGTTGAGATTTGATTAGTTCATCCTCTAATACTTGGTTTTTCTCTATCATTTCAACTAGCTTACTTTTCAGGTTTTCAATATCCTCTCTTTCAATGGGAAGTGTATTTTTCATATGAGCACTGTGATCTTTGAAGGGTAACTTGACAATAGCTACCCTATTTGAAATCCATTGGTTGTAACTTTCGTTTGCAACATAACTTCGGATACCTAACTCTTTTTGTTTTCTATGGACCTTGACCCAAGCATCAATGACAGTTTGGATAACGAGAGCACTACTTCCCTCTATATAGTAATGAAGAAAAGGTACCACTTTTTTTTCTTCCAGAGGCTGGAGCATAGGATAAGCAAGCTGTCTTTTCGCAATGAAAGGATTGTAATTGATGCATCCTTGAGTTCCCATGAGAGTCACATTGGGAAATTTCCCGCAGCAGTAAATAATGGAATCCATATTCATCCACTAAGAGTACCACCAAATCATGTTTGCGAACAATCCTGCTAGATGTCTTGCCCATTCCCTATTAGTCTTCTTGGTTAACCGAAGGAACTTCAAATCAGAGATAGGGCATTTGACCTTGCTAACTTGATTGAGGACATGTGAAGTAAACCACAGATACAAGGCAGGTAGACAACAAACGATCTTTCTCCCATTCCGGTTGTGACAGGAATTCATTGTACAATATATGTCAGCCAAGACAGCGGTAATGGAACTTTTTCCTCTAAGCTTTCGAGCCAGGAAAATATCAATTGCCTTGAAATCAATGTAATTATCAAGGCTAGGGAAAAGGACTACACCATAAATAGCCAATGCCAAAGTGTTAATAAACACGTCCCATTCCTCTTTCCCTGCCTGACTAAGGAGTTGCTACTCAAAGAAGATTAGTGCGAAACCTGCAATCTGGTTCCTGTTCAACTGAGCTCTCTTAAGTACTTTAGGGCTTATCTTGAGAACATGAGCTATATTAAAAATGGAAGCATGATGCTCGGTTTGTCGACAAGGTTTCAGATCTTCCAATGGCAAGCCAAATATCTACTCAAATTCCTCTAGAGTAGGAGCTAATTGGAAGTCTTTGAATGTAAAACAACGGAGAGGAGGATCATAAAACTGAGCTAGAGCAGTAAGGGCCCCTTCCTGCACTTTGACCTCTAAGAATTTTAGGATCTTTCCATACTTCCTTGCAAAGGTCATTTTCTTAGTAATATCCATTTGTTTTCCTAAGGATAACAGATTGCTAGTATTCGATTTCATGATTTTGAGATGTAACAAATTTTTCAAACTAGTTGCCTTTTGCCTTCACTTCCTGATCACTTGTTCTAATGTTAAATTCCATTTTTCTGTGATATTTAAAAAAATATTTAAGTTTCACCTTTCACAAAGAGAACACAAAAACAAATTAATAAAAGGAAGGATCTAATATTTATCATGATCAGTGTTAAAAAATACATTGTTTGTAAAATCTTTTTTTAAAAAACATTTTTTTAAGAATGAAAGATAAGAGAAATGTTTGACCCATTGTGTCTTAGACTGAGGTAGCCATTTAGTTGGTTCTAAGGTTTTTCAAACATGATTCCTTACAAGGTGGCTGTTCTAATTGGTTCTAAGAAGGCCACCAGAGCTTTGATCTTTAGCTATGAGCCTTATGCAAAAAGTAGGGAATCCTACTTAGTGCGGGCGTCATAACTAAGATAACACTCCGACTGAGATTTTCACGCGAATCATGGTAGGACATATCGTCCTAAATGACACCGCTAATAATCTCCCCTAACCTAGGTCTTTTGTGGGGCCCGGGTATAGGGTTCCTTTTTAACAGTGTGCACAAATGTGAATGTGATGTGTATGGGGGCATTCATACCTGAATTTTTCACCCATTCTGCATAATGAACAAACACAAATAACACGTGTCTTCTACCTTATGGTTCTAAATTAAAGTAACAAATAAAAACAATGTAAACTCAAAATAAATAGAATATTAAACAAACAACAAGAATGACAAAATAAACACAAAAATAGGATAAAATAATTAATAATCAATAGAATACACAAGAACAATTTAACGGGCTTGACTCTCAAAGGGTCCCCAATGGAGTCGCCAACTGTCGCAACCGCGATCCCGGGTCATGATGCGGACTGGGAGAATGCAACAAAAGGAAAACGAAACTGAATTGGAACAAGGCCCTTAGGGGGCCTAAAAAAAACTAAAGGGGTTCAATGAGTCACCCCTAAATTTTTTTAGGAAAATATCAGGAAAACCTTTAAATGGCACTGGTTTATAAAATGAGATTCTGTTTGGCCCGAGAGTCGAATTACAGGTGGGGAAGATATTAGCACCCCACACTGTCCGTTCTAAAATGGTTACCCAAATTGATCATGTATATTTTTTAAAAAAATGATTATTAAATATTTCATCCTTTATAAAGAATACAACCATGATAGATGTTATTTACAGACAATATACACATGAACAAAATAATAAGGATATTTTGAAAAAAATATAAATAGACATAAAATTAAATTAAATAATAGGTCACATCACCCCAAGTTTCGTTCTTTAAGTTCAAAGGAAGATAAACAAACAAGTGATTAAAAGACAATAAAATAAAAAAATAAGACATCTCGTCTAAATTATCTTTTTAATAATTAAAAGACAATCCATTAATTTTACCAAAAAATATATGGTTTTTTTAAAAAAATGAATGAATAAACAAATAAAAAAATGAATAAATAAACAAACAAATAAATAAAAAAGGGTAAAAATAGATAGACATAAGAATTAAATACATCGATGTGAAAATAAAGAAATATATATACATTTAATTAATTAAAACTAACAAATGAATTTTATTCAACCATTTTTAGATAATAAGATTAATAAGATATCTCATCTAAGTTAATCTTATTTCAAACTTAAAAGAAAGATAAAGGGTTAAATAAATAGATAAGAGCAGGAACATAAAATATAAAATTATAATAATAAATAAATAATTAATTATAAAATGACTTAAGAAATTATATAAAATGATAGACAAATGATTATGTAAAAGATAATTACAAAATTATTGAGAAAAAAAATTAGAATAAATAAATGCATCAAGTTGAGATGTAGAGAAATAAATAAAAGTGTTGAAAAATAAATGAATAAATGAATAACTGTAGAAAAATAAAGTGTGAAAAAATAAAGTACAGAAAAATAAATAAATAAAAATAAAAGTATGAAAAAATAAACAAATAAAAATAAAAGGGCAGAAAAATAAAAAATAAAAATAAAAGTGCAGAAAAGTAAATAAAGAAAAATAAAAGTATAGAAAATAAATAAATAAACCAATAATTGCAAAAAAGTAAATAAAGAAAAATAAAAATGTAGAAAAATAAATGAATAAATAAATAACTGCAGAAAAATAAAGTACAGAAAAATAAATTAATAAGAGTGCCAAAAATTAAATAAAGAAAAATAAAAGTGCAAAAAAATAAATAAAGAAAAATAAAAGTACAGAAAAATAAATGAATAAATTAATAACTGCAGGAATATAAAGTGCGGAAAGATAAAGCGCAGAAAAATAAATAAATAAAAATAAAAGTGTAGAAAAATAAATAAAAAAGTAAAAGTGTAGAAAAATAAAAGAATAAATAAAGAATTGCAAGAAAATAAAGTGCGGAAAAATAAATGAAGAAAAATAAAAATGTAAAAAATAAATAAATAAAAATAAGTAAAGATGAATAAATAAAGACAAATAAATATTCTTGTATTTATTAAAAATACCTTAGTACAGTAATAATTAATACTGAACGAGAACGAAATTTCGAAGATCGATTTTGCGTAGATTTCTCCTTTTTTTGGTTTCGTTTAGACTAAATTTAAGGGTGTTTGGACACCGGTTGCAAGACTTTTACAGTAATTTGGGTCACACAACTCACATACTAGAACATACTAGAGTAAAACACACATTTTCCTCACAACATTTCCATACTTCTATTTTTGAAAGCAAAATCTCTAAAAATTTACACAAAAATTTATCACTCTTTTCTCTCATTCCTCCTTCTTCCTCCTTTTTTGCCTTAACATCACCCACTATTTATAGAGAAAAATTGGCTTTGGATCCCTCATCACATGTCATCACTTTCCTACTTTTTCAATTTGTCTAAATTTGATGTCAATTTTCCTATTTTTCTCCAATTATCCAACCAAACTAGGTTCCACCTCAATAAACCATCGAAACTTTTTCTTTTTTTTGAATTTTTTTTGCCCACTTTTTATTTTTTGGGCCTTTTTTCCCATTTTCATTTTTTCTGATTGATTTTTTTGGGCCTTTTTATTTTTTTAATTTCTTTTAAAAATATTTTGAATACAAATGAGTAATCACTTACTCTTATAGAAACATAAACTATTTTAGAATCCTAAAATTATTTATTAAACATGTGGCCATAAATAAAATACCTAATAAAGATAAACTACTACTCATGCTACAAGGAGCAAGAAGGTAGTCACCAAACATCGGTTTCCCTTCCTTATTCTTTCCTCTTGGCATCGACACCCATTGGCCATTGCTTGAGGAGAATTATAAAAGAAAGTTGATGAAAGGAGAAGTGTGGTAAGAAATGAGGAGAGATTGAGTATTTATAGAAATGGAGAAGGTACTATTCCCAACAGTCACTATGAAATGGTCACTATGCAATTTTTTAATATTTTCTTCTTTTTTTTAAAAATAAATTATTTATCCGGACAAAAATAGGTGTTCACACTAGGAAAATAGGCTTAAAGTATAATGCTCTAGCGAAGCAAAGCTTCTATGAACTAAATACATTTAGCGTATTTTAGAGGCTTATTCATCACATCATACCTCCATAATTCTTGTCGTTATCACCGTTTTGCACTAATAAGCCATACACGTGCCTGGTATTTCTTGAGAGCTCTAGAGATTCTGCCTCAATCTCATGCAAGCGACCCTACTTAACACTCATTAAGTGACTTCATCATGTACGCATTTTCATACACCATCTATAAAAGCTATGATAATCACTAAAACCAATAAGCTTAGCCTCTCATCCAATGATTATTATAGCAAACACCATAGAAAGAAGGAAAATTTATAGTGCTATAGCAATTAACTGTGACTCGTTATTACCACATATGAACCTTCTTCATGGGATCTCCAATCATAAAGGTTGGGTGTCAATCATAATCAATTTTGTTAATGGCATAAGTCCCATTCCCCTGGATGTTTCATAGATAGATTTTCTACCCATGGTTTGGTCAGAGGATCGACCAAGTTCACTTCTGAACTTACAAAGTCAATGGAAATTATTCCATCTTTCAACAACTATTTTACTATGTCATGTCATATACGAATATGTTTATTTTTGCCATTATGGGTTTTGTTTTTTGTAATGGTTATCGCCGTTTGAGAATCATAATGCACCAATACAAAAGGTGTTGGTTTCATTCCTAAAGGAATACATGTTAAGAAATTTCTCAACCATTCACCTTCATTCCTATCCAACTCCAGAGAAATAAACTATGATTCCATAGTGGATTTTGTAATAATTGTTTGTTTGCTTGATCTCTAGGTTATTGCACCACCTCCAAGGGTAAATACATAACCACTAGTGGATTTGGCCTCATCTGACTTAAGAAATCTAATATGCATCACTGTATCCTTCCAACACAATGGGATATCCACTATACAAAATACCATAGTCCATGGTACCTCTCAAATACTTCATCAATTTGACTATTATAGCCCTATGCTCATTATTGGGATTTTGAGTGTATCTACTCAATCTGCCCATGACATATGCTATTGCAGGTCAAGTGAAGTTCATTAGGTACAATAAGCTCCCAATAATTTAAGCATATTCTGACTGGGATACAGGATCTCCTTTATTTTCCTTTAGCTGAGTGTTAGCATCATAAGGAGTACTTACAGGCTTAGAATCATAATGTCCAAACTTCCTAAGAAGTTTCTAAACATAATGTTCTTGAGATAACATAATGCTATCTTCTTTCCTTAAAATTTTAACACCAAGTATCACATTTGTTGTACTCAAATCTTTTACGTCAAAGTTTGAAGCAAGGATTTTCTTAGTACTAATCACAATATCAAGACAAGTACCAAAGATAAGCATGTCATCAACATATAGGAAAATAATTACACATTCATAATTTTCTACATTAGTATATATACATTTATCAACATCAGTATAAATGAATCCATAATTAATCAAAATATTGTTAAATTTTTCATGTCATTATTTTGGTGCTTGTTTTGAACCATATAAAGATTTAAGAAGTTTACAAACTTTATTTTCTTTTTCAGGAACTATACAACCTTTAGGATGAGTCATATAAATTTCTTCTTGAGTCATCATTTAAAAAAGCAATTTTAACATTCATTTGGTGAATGATAAGTTTGTAAATAGACGCTAATGCAATCAAAATTCTTATTGAGGAAATTCTAGTAACAGGAGCAAAAGTATCAAAATAATCAATGTTATGTTTTGACTAAAACCTTTTGCTACCAAGTGGGCCTTGTATTTATCAATAGAACCATCTGGGTTAAGTTTTCTTTTGAAAATCCATTTACAACCAATTGGTTTAGATCCCGGAGGTAAATCTACTAAAGTCCATGTGTTACACTTTATAATTGAATCAAGTTTGATTTTAATAGCTTCTTTCTAATGAAAAACATCATATGAAGAAATTGCTTTAGAAAAAGTTAACGGGTCATTATCTATGAGATAAGCATAAAAATCATTTCTAAAAGAGGTTTCTTTCCTTTGTCTTTTACTCCTCCTTAGTTCTTTAATAGAGTTTTTACTAGTTTCTTCAGAGGAGTTTTTATCAACAATTTCAAAAGGTGTTTTAGAGATAATTTTCTCTTTTAAAGGAAAAACATATTCTAAAAATTCAGCATTTTTGGTTTCAATAATTGTGTTGTTATCACATCACTTTTTAAGACAAGAAACCTATATGCAGCATTATGTTTCGCATAGCCAATAAACAAACAATCAAAAGTTCTAGAACCTAATTTTCTCTTTTTAGGATCAGGCAACAGGACCTTAGCTAGACACTCCCCCACTTTTAAATATTTTAGATTTGGTTTGTAACCTTTCCATAATTCATAAGGTGTTATTCCTATTTTCTTATACGAAATCCTATTTTGTAAATGACATAAAGATAATAAGGCTTAACCCCATAAATTATCAGGTGCAGAAGAACTAATAAGTAAAACATTCATCATTTTATTTAATGTTCTATTTTTCCTTTCTTCTATTCCATTAGATTCTGGTGAATAAGGGAAAGTTACTTCATGAATTATTCTTTCTTTCTCACAAAACTCATTAAAGGGAAAATATTCACATCCTCTATCAAATCTAACCCTTTTGATTTTTTCTATTTAATTAATTTTCTACTTCAGATTTATAAATTAGAAACATATCAAAGGCTTCATCCTTATTCCTAATTAGATATAATTTGATATATCTAGAGAAATTATCTATGAATGTTACATAGTACCTTTTACCACCCTTAGTCATAGTTTGTTTCAAATCACCTAAATCTGTACGTATTAGATTAAGGAGTTCAATTTCACATTTTTGTACATGAACATGATATTTTTTAGTTATTTTAGATTCTATACATGCATCATATTTATTTAAACATGTTGTATTAATGTTAGAAAACATACCATGATCTTATAATTTAATAATATAAGGTGCACTTACATGTCCTAATCTAGCATGCCATAAATCAAAAGAGTTAACCATATAAGCAGAAGAGGTATTTTTATTAATAACATTAGAAATGTTGAGAACAAATAATCCTTGATCACAGTATCCTTTTCCTAAAAACACATCATGCATTATTTAGTTCAAGTGTTTTCCCAGATGTAAGCTTGAGAAGAACTTTTCCTCTTTCGATCACCATAATGGTTCGAGAATCTCAAAGATAAACATGTTCCTTTCCTTCTCCCATAACATTGTAGGAGGAAAAGCATCTTTATTTGCATAGATGTGCTTGGTAGCCCTAAAGTATACCACCTATTTGCTTACATTGGCCACAAGCATTGCTTGAGAAATGACCACAACAACAATGTCATCTCCTTCAACTAAGTTGGCACTTGTCTTAAGAGGAATCTCATTTCTCTTCTTGAATCTACATGTACTTACAAAATTTCCTGGCTTTCCACATGTGAAGCATGATCCTTTCTTTTTGAAAGTAGGGGTTGGAGACTTTAAACTTGTGATCAGAAGATGAGTTGTGTTTGTTGTACCTTTTCTTTGGATGTTTGTTTGCTTGCACCAGATTTACTTTCCTACAAAGGCCTTTGCCTTAGCATCTTTAATCTCTCTACGATTTGTGTGCTCGATAATAATGTGGGTTTTGAAATCTGCAAGGGAGGGTTATTTGTGCTTATGCTTGAGTTGTTATTTGTAGTCCTTCCATGATTCCAACAATTTCTCAATAAGGAAACCTGCCACTAGCTGATCTTACATGAAGATATCTTTTGTCTTAAGATCTTTAAGAAGTTTGTGGTATTCATTGATTTGCATCTTGATGTCTTTATCATCGGTCATGGTCCATTGTTTGAAATTCCTAATGATAAAACGTTGCTTATTAACATCTTCGATAGTATACTTCAAGTTCATTGAATCTTATATTGTCTTGGCTTCTTTGTAGGAGGCATAAACATCAAATAACTCATTAGAAAGAGTGCAAAGAATGGTGTGATGACATATTTTGTTGGCATTAAACCAACCATCAACAAGTTTTAGATTAGTAGGTTTTTCATTGGTTAGTGCAAAAGCAACACAATGCATGTCCAGAAAAGAATGCAATCGTTCCTGCCATCTAAGGTAAGCCTAGCCGTTAAAGACCTCTATATTTGAAATGTCAGGGAGGAGTTTCACAAATGCAACAGGAGCGGTAACTTGTTGTGCATGGGTAATGTTTTCTTTGGCATTGATGTTGATATCGTTGCCGTTGTTATAGTTGGAACCAGTGAAAGGCATGGATGAAGAAAATAAATCCTTTTAGAATGTAAAATAAATGGTGTAAATTAAGAAGTCTGAGGTGTGTGATTGCACTACGGGCAGGATCAAAACTAATAAGAATTTAAATTATAATAACTTAACAAAGAGGAAGAAGAGAAGAATGGAAAGGTGCCTCTTTATAGGGAGACATGCATGTTCATGCTTTGGCAGGGAATCACGTTCGCATAGTGGGAAGCAACGGTAACCCTTCATTTCAAAATTTAAACATAGACCATAGGGTTTTCCAAGAAAGGCTAAAAAATAATTAAATAAAATATTAAAAGTATTCAGTCGCTAGTAATTGCGTGCGTAGGGGGGAAGGGGAATTCGTGATTTTGAACAAAATTTCTCAATGCCATGTTTGGGCTTTATGGGCGCGAGGGCCCAAAACTTCCTATCTTGTTTACAAGTCTCACATACCTCTTGGTAAACTCTATACATTCCTCAAGTCCAAACGATGTAGGATTCAGTATCTTTTGGATTTTTCAAATAAATATAAAATTGATTTAATTGAAGAAAAAATATTTCAACGGTTAATAAATGTCAACATATAAAATTTAAAAATTTTGAACTTTTAAAATCTCAAAAGTTATTTCAATTCATAAAAAGTTTATATAAGGGATGATTTAAAAACATTTTTATATTAAGATTTAATGATGATGTAATAAATTTATATATTTTTTAATGAACTATGATAAGTAAAGTTTTCTTTATTTAAATAACTAATAAAGATTAAAGAATTAAATCAATATTAATTTCATTTGACTTTTGTCTTTGATGTAAAGGAAAATAAGTAAATAATACGTTACAATTAACAAAAAACAATATAGCATGAGAAAATCCCAACTTCACAAGAGAAGGAGAAAGTCATTTTCTTGCTGAAAATAAGTTTTATATTAGGTACAGAGTAATTTAATAATATTTTATTTTATTGAATGATTTAAAAAGAATTAAATTTTTATGATAAAATTATAAAAAAAGTTAGAGTTATTTGCAAAATCACAAAATAAAGAAAAAATGGAAAGAGGATTAGTTTCTATTATTTAGTTTATTGTTGAATTAATATAATACATGTTATAAAGATAAATAAATATTATAATTTGTTAGATACAAATTTCAATATACTTGAATAAAATGAAAAGTGATCATTTGTTATTTTTTCAGATTAAGGTTGACTTTAGAATGAAGATATATTAGAGCGAAAGGAAAAAATTCAATAATCAATAAATAAGGAAGGTGAATAAAGGAAAAGTCTCTTCTTGTTTAGTTCATGAGTAGGAATGAGAAAATAGGTCAACCTTATCTAGTTGGTTAGTAAAAAACAGGTTAATAGGTGGTTAGAACTAGCTTTCTAGCACATAAGCCCACTTAGACGAGCCCATTTAGGCCCATAGAAAATAGGTCTGAGGGGAGTCAAAGTGGGCCAGTCTGTCAACCCATCATATTAATAAAAAATAAAAATAAAATTTAGTATTTATGTCTAAGTACTTATTTTAGTTTTCTATGTTTCATGTTTATTTCACTTTACACCCCTAAGGTTTTTTTGTTTGTTAGGTCCCTTATGTTTCAAAATGGTTTCACTTAGGTCTCCTCCATTACATTCCTTCTAACTCCGTTAACGACGTGCTTACATGACATGCTGAGATGACATATGTACATTTAAATAAGTTGCTGATTTCAATTAAGTCCCCTAACTAATATTTTTGGTTTCAATTAGGTCCCTTTAGTTTTTACAAAATTTTAAACAAGTCCCCTATGATATCAATATGTTTTAATTAGGTCCTTTGATTACCAACAATGCAAGTCATGGTACAAAAAGTAAATTTATCATGTAGACTAGTTTGTACCAAATACCGTTCAATCTAAGTATGGAAAATTCTCTTATTTACATGTTTTGCATTGAGGGTTTATAAACAAAAACTAGAAAGCTCTTAATTCTATGAAACACTTTGTTGGTCACTTCTTTGATTATTTTCTTTCTTTTTTCTTTTACCATGTTGTCATTGTCTGTGGGAAATTTTTCTTGTTGACCTTAACACTTTCATATTTTTGTTCCATTATATATATCTTAATAGGATACAGAGGTTATTACTAATTTGAAGGTTCATCTTGCCGAGAGACTTGAAACTTTAGAGGTATACTTTTAATAATAAGTACTTCAATGCAATTGCCAATTTTTAAAAGGTAAACTCTTAGTTTTGGATGATTACCCAATACCAATTAAAATAATTTTTGCATGTGGGTTGACAATAATTAGTGTTAAAAATTCAAAAGAATGCCTCTTAATTATTATCGGGTAATTGAGGTGTTAAAAAACACATATCTGATCAATATAAATCATGTAAATTACTAAAGCATAATACTTCACTGTTTTTATGCTTTAAAATAAACTGATTGCTTATGATTGATGGGCCATTGCATGACAATATAAGATGTAACTTTTTATTAGTTTAACACGATCTACTAAATTTGATTTATTTCAATATCTTTGATGGGTGATTTTTTTTTCTGTTCTCTGTTTAGTAGCAAAAGTAGATAACAGTCCAAGCCCAAGCTACAAGGTGGCTTCTAGTCTAGTAGGAAACATACAAGGTTTAAGCTTAAGTTCTCTAAAGACTCAAATCCAAAATAGATAAGTTTTAAAAGAACATACGAGGTTCTTAGGAACCCTCAAATAATTTGATTATGATAAGAAAAAAATATTACATTATTTAATATACAAATGTTTTAAGGCTATCCAAGGCTTATTTGTAGATAAATACAAACCATAAGCCAAAGTAAGACTTTTGAAATAGTTGTCTGAAGATTTACAGAACTCAAACACCTAGATTCAACTAAGACGACTTACTTAAAGAAAGTAAATACAAGCTACAAGTCAAAGGTTGGGAAACCGTTCTAACTTGAAGCAGTCTATCTACCCAATCAAAATAACTTCAAAATGACTACTTGAACAAAAGAGCGTCCATCCTATGTACATAATTTAGAAAGTCATACAACCAAGATATTCACATGATGACATATTAAATACTCTTCTTAAAACACTCCAACAACTTTGAATAAATGTCAAGTCATCATTGGATAAAAATCTTTTTGTCTCACAATGTTTATTTCAAAAGAAAGCTTATAAAAGAAATATCATTCAAGAATGTAAAGTGTCTCAATCAATCTACTTCTCTTCTCTCTATGCATTCTAAAAGTTATGTAAAATTCTCTAATTCTTTTATTGTAAAATAGTTTAAAAGCTTTACTTCTTTTCATATCTTGAACAATTAGTCCAGTCTTATAAGCTTAAATATCCCTAAGTTCTTTCTTAAAGGCTTAGGATTTCTTTACTTCTTTGTGAAGATTGTACATTTGAGCTTGAAGAAGCTTGGTCAAGAAAGAAAACTTATTCAATTAGCTTGAAAAGACTAAGTTAAGAAAAAACACTTGAGTTATTAGTTTGGAGAGGCTAAGTCATGAAAGAATCGAGATCCTTGTAAGAAAGTGTAGGGTTCACTTTGCTTAATGATCAACTAATACAAATCCTAAACCATAAACCCTTAGTTGTAAGGTGAACCAGTATAATATATTTCTTATGTGTTGTCTCTCTTTTTTGTTTTTTGTTTTCTATTTTCTACTTTTATCTATCTTAAAGACCGTGAACATTTAGACAAGTGTCTGAATTGTTTACGGAACTACTTTGCATTTTCAAACTAAGTCTTTGAGAAAGCTCAACAGGTGTTTGAAGAGCTATCTTTATGAAAAAAACTTGCCAAAGTTTTAATATTCAGCACTCTTCTAGTATGAACCTATGTTACCTTCAGTTGGTATCAGACCTCAATATCTTGATTGAGCACCTAACCGAGTTAGACGAACGATTCTAAGATACATGGCAATTTAAATAATTAGTTCATCTTTAAACAAGATTAAATAACCGATCAATTTAGACTACAAAAGCTTAATGTTAAGGCTAAGTACCTCATCATGTCTGCCATGTCTAAGGGTAAGTATAACAAGATTTACAACTGTGATACATCTATAAAGAACTGTGAGATAGTGTTATAGTGACTCATGAAGAAATCAACAATGTAAAAATAACTAAGACAATACTGCTAGTTGAAAGATAATGAATCCATATAAGATCTCATTAAAAGATTCCAAACCATCATTAATGTATTAAAATCCCTTGGAAGGGACTATCTTCTTGAAGAAAACAACATCAAGATCCTTGATTGTTTACCAAGTGAATGGGAGCCAAAGGTTACGACCATTCAAGAATCAAATGATTTGAATGAAATGAAGCTAGATAAGCTTCTAAGCTTTCTAAGAGTTCACAAGCTTTATCTAAAAAATAAAGCTCCAAATAAACAGTTAAGGACTTTGACCTCAAAGTCCTCCAAACTTAAATCCTCTAAAGAAGTAACACCTTGAAAAGCATTAAAGATGGATGAAGAAGGAGCTGACTCTTTAGAAGATGTCTCTAGATTAGATGATAAGCTCTTCTTCATCACCAAAAGAATCAACCAAGCCTAGAAGGAGCTTTGACTCAAAAGGTAAAAGATTATCAAATATAACACCAAATTTAACATTACATGTTTCCATTGCAAGAAAGATGGACACATGAAGGCAAATTATCCTCTTTGTAAAAAGGACTCCAAAAAAAGTTTAAAAAGAAGAAGGGGATGGTAACTACATGGGAAGACTCAGGTAGTGGCTTTGAAAGTGATGAAGAAGCCACTAAGTCAGCTCAGATATCTTTGACGGAAAACTCAGATAACATGTCTGAAGATGGAGACAAATAGGTAAATCTTGAACTATCTAAAATAGAAATTGCCCTTGATACCTTATTGAATAATTTGAGTTTCTTGTTTCTAAGCACTCTGATTTAAAGAAATAATTTAAATTGGTAACCCTCACCTTAAGGGATAGGGATAGTGAAATTAGAGAACTTAAAAAGAAGAATGAAAATTTAGAAAGAGTCATAAGTCAAACTTAGACAAATGGAGAAGTTGAGATACTCTAACAAAGAGTTGAACTTATTAATGACCTATCCAAGTTTATGTTAGGTTCTAAAAAATTGAATCACATGCTTACATTAAGTAAACCTTATATCGATGGGACTAGAATTGGTCTCAATTATAGTAAGATAAAACCTAAACTTTCATGTTTTCACTATGGTAAAGATGGACACTTATCTTCAAAGTGTTATCTTAAGAAGAAAAAGAGGAAATCACCCCCTGACTAACAAGAAAGGACCCAAGAAAATTTAGGTACCTAAGCACCTAATAATTCATATTGTAGACATCCTTGGTAGGAATAAAGAAGTCCCTAAAAATGGTACCTGGATAGTGGTTGCTCACGACACATGACGGGAGAAAGGTCCATGTTCCTAGACCTCCAACCACATGAATGGTGGAATTGCTACCTTTGGAGGCAACCAACTAAGGTATATTGTAGGAATTGACAGAATTAGTCAATTTTGTGACAGTGGATATGATGTTTCTTTTGACAAAAAATTGTATAGTATAAAACAAAGACAAGTCAGTATCTTTTACTACTTTCATACATGAAAATCTTTATAAAATTGAGTTGGATGATCTGAAAAATCAAGATGTAATATGCTTATTCTTAAAGAGTGGTGAAACTTGGCTTTGGCATAAAAAGTTTGGTCATATAAATCTCGAACATCTTCTTAAGTTTAGCAAACTAGAGATTGCGAAAGGCTTGCCTAAGCTGTTTTGTGAAGACAAAACTCTTTGTGAAGCTTGTCAAATGGGGAAACAAGTAAAAACTTCTTTCAAAATAAAAAAAAATGTTGTCTCAAGCTTTAGACCCCTTTAGCTATTGCATATATATTTGTTTGGAGAAACCAATATCCAAAGTCTTGGAGGAAAGAGATATAGGTTAGTCATTATAGACAACTATACTAGAATAACATGAGTATAGTTCCAAGCCCACAAACATGAGTCTTACTATGTCTTTATTGTAAAAAAGAAGAGTCCTATAAATTAAATAACAATCTTTATATTATTTAAAATTTGAAATCTTTAAAACTATACATGACTACAAACTTTAGACTCTAATGATAACATTGATATACCATTATGAAATCACTAGGAATGTAGCAATAATCCTAACAGGATATACTAACATACATGTAATAAGTAACAACAGTAGTATCATCCATCACAAGATTGGATTTCCAAGTGCAACATCATCATATAAATCACATCAACCTATCACCATTTAAAAGAAAATAAAATGCAAGCACACAAATGTATCAATTATCATGAAAGACTACTCGTTCAAGCATTTCTAGAAGCAAAATCATTAATAATACTATTAACATCAATATTTTCCAACATATCTTTCTTAATGCACATGACGGACAATCTAGTTAATCCTCTTGTGACATTGATGATCTCAAATATTTTCCAACATATCTTTCTTAATGCACATGACGGACAATCTAGTTAATCCTCTTGTGACATTGATGATCTCAAATATGTTTTCAATAACTTCAACTTTGAAAAACTTATTTTGGTTGATGTTAGGATAATAAGCATAGTTAATAAAATTCGGTAAGCAATGATAAAATTTGAATAACAATCTACAACTCAAGAACCTCAAGTGCTGACAATGTCACAGCTGGAAATGTTATTTGCAATACTTTCAAGTGAAAGAAAAAGTCATCTAAGTCAACATCTAATACATTATTATAACAAAAATAATTCATAAATTTAATGCAACATTCTCTTAATTCATGGTCATCTAATGACTTCAATGTTTTTAAATCAAATAAGAATCTAAAAATACTTTCAAATATCTTTAGTTGCTCAAACGTACTTTATAATGAAGCAATTGCCATATCTAAAATGACACAAAAGTAATCAATTCTAAAAGACTCCTCACTTGATTGAATTTCCTCTTACTGATCATTTTCATCAAATTGTTTTTTCTTATGAATATAATGTTTAGTAGGAAATATAGACTCTACATCCATTTTACATTCAAGACTCTTAGCAAAATCCATACTAGAGATAGATCCTTCATTTCTATACCTTTTTAAAAAATCTCCAACCTCTTTAACTTGTTTCAAGGTAGCATTAATACACATCATTTTCGATTGCAATTTTTTACTCACCATGTTAATTGAAAAAAAAAAATCATACCGAATAACCATTACAAGCAAAATTTATAAACTCTCAATTACACTAGCCAAACTTTCTACTTCATTCTTCACTCAACCTTATTTCATTAGGTTGAAATCTAATAGCTTTAACACTCTTTGCTTGACTTTCCTAACAATTATTATGTAAAGATTTCACAATTAAGTTATTAACATTATTGAGGAAAACTTTCCATCTTTTAGTAGAACTTGAACATAATGTATTTATGCATTACATAACTCTAAAAAAAGAAAAAATTCACACAAGAATATGTCATATCACTAAGAATGAGATTGAGACTATGACAAACACATGGCATGTATAATGCTCTCGAGTTTAATTCAAGCAATCATTTTTGAACACCTTGGTGTTTCTCCTTCTTATTGGAACTATTATTATAACCTTGCCTTTTACATTTTAAATATTAAGACCAAAAGACTTAAATGCATTAACCAATTCAGTGAAAAGTCCTAATCTAGATGTATCATCTACCTTCAAAAACTCTACAAAGAACTCCTTAGTTTTTATCTCGTTACTTGACATATTTACATATTGTATTATAAAACTTATTTGTTCTTGATGACTCACATCTAAGGTAAATTAAGAGTTATAAAAAGTTAGTTAGCCTTTTTATAATGACACTTATAATAAAACTCCTAACACTATCAACCAAAAGAGAAATCAACCCATTTTTTTTATTTTATGGCTTAGATAATGATAATGAATTTCATGATTTTGAATGCATCTAACATGATCCTCCATTACCACATCAAATTTTGTAATCAATTAATCCTAAAAAGTTATCATTACTACCTTAGTAAAGTTTTTCATTTGATCTACGAAAAGCCAAATTATATTTGGAAAGACATTTCACAATGGCGACATTTCTAGTTAAAACTTGTCTCTAATATTCTTTTTACTTTGTGATTTCTTGTTACATGTCTTTATCAATTATTTGATTATTGCTCAATCTTACTTGTAGCTCACTCTAAGTCTTTATGTTAGTCACGTGCTCAATATTATTCACATGTTCTTTGAGCCTCTTACTAAGATGTTTCTAATCTCTAAATCTATCTTTGGCTAATGCACCTCTATTCTTATGAGATTTGAACAACTTACAACAAAAATAATATCTTTTATCCTCATGTTTAGAGTAAACAAACCACTTCATATCAGTAAACTCTCCATTAGTCAAATTTCTAAAATAATGAGAAATTGAAAAATTCCTAAAAAACTTGTCCAAAAGAAACACAAAATTCAAATCTCTTTCTGGAACCTCATCTTCAACTAATATGTCTCTTATCTTATTATTAAGATTATCCCAATTTCTAGGATCATATATATCAATATCCACTAGAGGGGCTTATTCTTCATCAACACTAAAATTTTCCATATTGGAAGCATTTGGATTGTTTTCTTACTCACTCAAATTTTCATTTTGTTGTTTAAGATTGTCTTCACCCTCCAAATTCTTACTAGAGGAGTCTTCTCTTAAAAAAAAATTATCTAGAGCTAATTTTATTAATTAATTTATTTATTTTCTTTTTTCCTTTTTTATTCTCAAATAAATGCTTTTTAGAAAACATGTAAAAATAATTAACCAATTAAAAATAAAGAATGATGATAATAAAGAACAAAAGCACTTGGGAGCCAAAGGAGAAAGCAACAAGTTAGTTGCCACAATGCGCCGATAAGAAACTAATCAAAGCCATGTTCTTCAATCACAAAGTTGATAAAAAAACATGATATAGGAAATTAGTAGGACAACTCTTATAATGTAAATTTTAATTTAAATAATTTAAATTCTACATTATAGTTAAAGTAAGACAACACTTATAGTTATGTTTATGTAAGCTTAGTTTAGCAACAAATTAGCCTATAATTAATAAAAGCTTAATTTGGCAATAAATTAGCATTCAATTAATCATTTTTTCTTGTTTTGGAACACATAACATTCAATAGGTTCTAACTTACCGTTTGTAAATATTTAGTGACCCACGTGTGAACAACTTTGCAATGACACAAACAAGGAGACTTTTTTTTACCTTTTTCCCATTCACAATACATAGTATAACCATAGCAAATTACAAATGCAATGACACTTTTTTTTACTTTCCAACAAGTGAATAAACCAAGAAAGGAATGATATCATATCCAATTCATCTTAATCTTATGAAAGGCCTAATTAAAAATAAAAGATTCTTAAAAATTATCCATTTGCCATTTCATTAAGTAAAATGCAAGAATATTAAACCCTTATTTTTTTACCCGGTTTCTGTCGCCAAGGAAAATTCAACATCAAGGGAAAGAGGAAAAGGCACAACATGCAAGGCAAGGGAATGACAAGATTGAGGTTAAAAGCAAAGGAAAGATTAAAAGCACTTGATTCACAAAATGTCAAAAACTTAGAATCACTAAATTACAAAAGTAGAACTAAAGCAAGGGAAAGAGTGAAATTGAGGTTCAAATTAAAAAGGGAAAATTACCTTAATAGTAAATTGAAATGAGGAAAGCAAAATTTATGTAGAGGCATAGAAGGTTCATAGTGTGCTTCTTCGATTATGGCAAGCCTATCATGAAATGAGCAGCCCTAGTCACAGGTCGCTTGTGCTTCAGTTAAGAGAACTAAGAGAAGGTAGAGATGAGAATGAGAGAATGTAAACAAGAAAGGAAAAACAACAAAGTTACGGGGAAAGGGAAAAGTCACACTTGAAGCTTAATTAATTTGACATGAATAGTTTTTTTTATGAGTATACCAAATGTGCTTCCATTAATAGGGCTTAGTTCTAAAAACAAAACCATTATAATAAATCTTTTAATAGTTAACCTCCTTTTTAGGTATAATAATGAAATTTCAAAATATTGGCCCCCTTTAATGATGGGCCTTGGGCAGGCATAGAGTTGTCTCAGACATTTACATGTTTTGAATGAAAAATAAAAATGATGTCCCAAAAAACAAATGGATATTTCAATATTTTATACAACTTAAATTTTTATTAATAAGTAGTCAATAACATGATTAAATTGTCTCAAACACTTTATTTTTATTGTCTAGACTATAAGGCACTTAACTAAACAACAAAAGAAAACATAAAAACAACAACTAAACCTACAAAAGTTATAAAACATTAATATTTTGATTTTCCAAAAGAAATTTATGGCTTTTTAGTATAAAATTTATCAAGAGTGCTTGAAGCTGGGTGTGTCGATGCAAGCCTAGTGTACTTCGACTAAAGATGGAGTATAACTATGATCGTGTAGAGCTAAGTCGCGTTGTAATGTGATTATGAATTGTGGGATGAGATGGATCCATGATGAGTAGGACATGTGTGTCCTTATACCCTTATGTTGCAGGGACTTAGCGTTCTCTGATCGCTCTAGTATGAAAACATTGTGCTTAGTATGAGATTGAGGTAGAACTATTCTAATGAGAATGATGTGATTTCTGGGCCCATATGTATCGCATTGATGACACTAAAGAAAAGATGAATAATAACTAATTGCACCCATGCATAACATATGTTTAACTAATCCTTTTATTGATATGCAATGTGTATGTGATGATATGTTTATGATTGATATATATATATATATATATATATATATATATACACTGATGTAATGATAATAATGGGTATTGTATACGATGACATAATTATAATTCACTAAGACATGGACCTTACTAATGAATATAGGGTTAGTATACCCATCCTCTGAAGTAAGCTGATTTTAAGTAATGAGTAAAGTAATACAGAGTGTGGGGAGATTGAGTTAGGATCGCTATTGTGAGAAAATGATAATTAGCTTAGAATTTGGGAGTGAGGCTCAAACCTCACGTGTAGTCTGGTTTGTTTTGAACCATGTGTTAGGTGGGATAGACATCAATAATGACAATTCTCTGTTGCTTATGAGTGAGAGGATATTCCTCATCTTTATAAATATTTTTGTAGAAAAGAAACTCGAGGAGAAGAAGAAGAAAAAAAGTAAGGCAAGGTGGACAACAGCAGTAGGACAACGTCCTTAGTGGGACTGTGTCCCTTGTGTCTTATGGGAGCCTCTTTGCCCCTGTCATTCAAAATATGTAAAGAAATGTTGAATCATGTATAACTATTGTTATAGCTATGATGAAGATCCACCTTTCTTTTATGTACAAAAAAAAACTTCCACATTTTTTTAAAATTTGTAACCTATCAGTTAAGTATGATGATCTAGTGTAAGGGATTATTCTAACTAACCGAGGGTGTACAATATATACACTTAATCTCCCTTAATTCTCATTATTCATTCCACCACAATAACTTAGTGATATACATAATTCAACATCCATGATATTTAATCATATAAAAATCATCAGAAGCCCCTTGGGGCCATCCATAATCTCACACATGCCAATAGTTTCATTTGCTTTCAAGTACATCATCTAGATCCACAATCATTAACTTTCATCACCATCATTAAATTCAAATCATGCAAAGCAGGACTGACTCTCAAACAAGTTTATAAACTCACTAGTATCTGGATACTAAAAAGATCGACCTCCAACTAGAGGTCCTACTTGACACCCTATGTACCCAATTTGGTCCACTAAGCCCTGATTGGCTCTCCATCTCGACCACTGGGTCCTACTTAACCACTCGGTAGCTCAACTGGATCCTAATTAACCACAGGAGTCAAAAACGAGGGGTGAAACATACGGTTCAGCCGTCCTAACCACATAAATTACATATATTCATTTTAAATCCTTTTTTCTCTTTAATAATTAGCACAAAGGCCACATTTTCAAATACACAGGGCGGCCACACAAACCCGGTCCAATCATAAAATCTCATATAATTAAACTATTATCAAAATATCAATTTTTAAACAAAAGGGTGGCCACATAAACCCCTCCCACATTACACAATCTCAATCACATTTTATACCACAACTAAGGCGCATAAACATAATCATCATAAATGATTACACAAATTGATCTCATTCAAATCACATAATCAAAATTAGAAGTTATAAACTTTTAAAATCATCATTCTCATGAATCGGGAAACTCATTCCCATATTCACAAACCACGTCATACTCTTACTCGCTAATTCATATCGACATATTGCATAAACATAAATTAGTTCCAATATTATCAATTACATCATTCCCTTTTTCAAACTCCAATTGGAGTCGATACCTAATTCTAATTAGTTAAGACTCCAGACACCCCCTTACCTTGATTCCACGCTTTCGTTAGTTGTTCTTGGTGCCGATTATGCCCAATGACTTGACAACTCCCTACTCCAATTCTGGTTTCGAATCTTACTTCGTTCAACGGCTTCCCGAAGCTCGGTTTGTTACCTAGAACTATACCTAAGCTCCAAATTGCCAAGAAAATGAAAAATGAGAACTCCCCTATAAAACCCTCATTTCGACCTAAAGAACAAGAAGAGTAAATGTGGAATTAAAAACACCTATGTGTAACACCCCGATTTCCTATTTTGAAAACAGGGGTAAATTTTTCATAAATTTTAAAATAAAAATACATATAAGTTATTGTGTGTATATATATAATATCAAGTAATTACCCCGGATCAATGAATGACCGATCTCATATATGAAGATATGAGAACGGTATCAGAGTGCACCTTGGACGACCGGACTGCAGGCCGTCACAAGGGAAAAACGGAAGATAAAAATATTTTTAAGAGTGATTAAAAACAGCTACCAAAAGGAAGATAGAAGATACCTCATCGGTTCGTCAAATGATAGAAAGTATAATTTAATAATATCAATATCATTCTTACATTATCAAGGTCATTAATGAAAATTAGCCATACACGTCCGGTCTAATTTTCCTACATGACCTCCCAAAATCAACCGTTATCAAATTAATTTCAAAATAAGCATACACACCGTATGCCATACAAAGTGAATACATATATGCCGGCTAAGACATTCCTTTCATATTTACCTCCTCCAATACGTGACCTCCAAAAGAGTAGGATTCATCACACCTACATCAACCTTAAAGATGACAACAGGGAGGTGAGTAACATAATCCAAATGAATCAAAGTCATACATTATGATGAGATTTATACATGTGTGCACTACATTCATTTTCAAGATAACATCATACTCATGACACATCATTCCATCTTAGCACAATACATGTTCAACTAAGGATATTCATAAGGCAACATGATATGTATAACATATCCTTAGCCTTCTCAATAATCATCACACATATAATGTTATCACCTTGGCTTACTTTCCCTCTACCCAACAATCATCCATCGCCATCTCTGCTATCAACTAGGCATATCTCGGCTATATGCAAATGCTTTTAAAGCTAATGCATATGCATAATGGAATTATTTTCAAGTGCGGATCCGACTGTGGGAAAACATCAACATATCAATTGTGGGACACGTATAGGTGTGCTACTATGCCCCTACTACAGTAATAAAATGTGTACACTTATATCCAGTTTCAGGCATGCTCAACAACATATTTTATTGGTACCAAACCACTCTCACCCATCTGTAGCACTAGTCACCCCGTGACAGCAGATCAACAATATGGTCGTACTTGCCAAAGTGCTACGGGCCTCCCCCGAACACACATCAAGGGAGCCGTGCCCCGTCGGGCAGCGAGGTAAACTGCTTATCACAGAGCCGCCCTCCTACAGGGCCTGCCACATATGGTGCCTCACCACCAAACTAAGGGCAGCTTCGTGATTCCCCGAATCACTAGGGAGCAATAACAATATACTCATGCACTGGGCCGCCCTCCCACTGGGCCTGCCTATTAAAACCCCTAACATTCCATATAAGCAGCAAATGATATGCCATGGATGCAATTGCCAATCAATGATTTCTCATACTGTGCATCCTAAATGCCACTTAATCAATCATCCATTTATTACTACCACTTAGTGCATTTCAATATTCTCAATCTTTACCAATTCTCATGGGAACTCACACATCGGTAGTTAGTGGCAATCACATTTATCAATTCACATATACACATTTAGGATATTTCAAATCACTGATTTCAATTCAAAATATGGTCTCAAACCATGAAACATATTTCATCAACATATTCAACATAATATCGGATCCGGTCTCAATATCGATACTAGAATACAGATATCACTTTATCCATTTTGTATGAAATACAGACTCAGCAAGTATAACATCGAACATCAAGATCGGTCTCCTCTCATTAGGATACCAGGTAATCATACCGGATACATACAACACCGGTCTAAGAACCTCAGCCATCTACTAACTCTAGTGGCTGATTCCACACTGGGTCATTGACTCCGATTTAGACCATTTCATTATCATATTCCTCACTTTAAATGCATGCCATATAACATCAATTATCCTAAATGCACTCAAATCATGAAATCATCACATCGTCCACACAAGCAGTCAAAAAGCATAATCATATACACATATTTCCACATTATCAATGGATAAAATCATGCATTTAGACTAGTTACCCCCTCCTACCTCAAGAGAAGTAGTATTCACCGTGTCAGAAGGTTCCATCACGTAGCTGGGGTTATTTCCTACATCACAATATATCACACAATCAATTTCCCATTCAACCACATCGGCCTAACATTCATATTTATTTACTCGACGTCCTCCAACATCTTAACTCCCAGTCCTTTTTATTTCATTCGTTCATTCATCACCACCATGATTTAGGCGTCTGCATTTATTATTAAGCACATTTATTGCCAAACCCATTACCGGGTTCCCACTTTAATGGTTCCCAACAACCACTAAGCTTCATTAATGGCCTTTCACCATTAATAACATGATTTTACCTCACCAAATACAGTTACTTAACACAATAAATGCTTCTCCACTCATATTTTGCATTTCACCCAAATCTTAGGGTTAGGGTTTTCATCAAAACCCAACAACATTTATTGAATCACTCACCCAACATAAAAACTCAAAGACCTATAGTTCATACTCTTGAAAAGTAGCAAGATCTTACCTCAAGAGAAGGAATGAAAGAGTTTTCTAAGAGAGAAAAAATCCACACGAAAATGAGGAGAAGGAAAGAAGAGACTTCAAGCTCCTAGTTCTTTCAAGGATGGAATGGGAGAAGAGAAGAGAAACGCCACCCTTTTTGCTTTAGGATTTTCAGAGAGAAGGAGAAGAAGTGAAGAAGAAGAGTATAGAAGAAGTAGAAGCAAAGTACATGTTATGGAAGATAAAAAGGGCTGACGGGAATAAGAAGGGAAAAATGGGCCATTTGGCTTTATTTTTAATTCCCCAATAAATATTCATCGTTTTATGATAAACGAGATCATTGTTTGGACTTAATACCATATCCAAAAATTATTCCGAATATACCATCGGATTCCATATATTATTCTTAACAGCCTTGATCAATATCATCCCAACCGGAGATACTTGGTCCGACACCCATATTTCAACTGGCTCATTTTCAGCTTATCCGGTTCCAATAAATCATAAACAATTCCTACAAATCTTAATTCATTTATTCCCAATACTTTGGAATACAAAATAACCCAAATATAATTATTTAATATTTATCTCCTCAATTAATCCTTTATTTTAAAATTTAGGGTGTTACAATCCACCCCACCTAAAAAGAAATTTCGTCCCTAAAATTTGACATACCAGATTCAAACACATCGGGGTACCGTGCTCTCACATCGTCCTTACGTTCCCATGTGAACGTCTCTGTATTTCCATGCTTCCATGCAACTTTCACCAAGGGTACCAATTTGTTCCGTAGCTTCTTCACGGAGCGTTCAACAATACGAACAGAAACAGAAAGAATGGATAGATCACCTCGTACATCAACATCGTCCATAGGAATTACATGTAGAGGATCATGGACATATTTCCTCAACTGTGAGACATGGAACACATTGTGTAGATTAGCCAAGTGTGGAGGGAGTACAATCCGATATGCATCATCGCAAATCCGCTCTAGCACCTCGTAGGGTCCAATGAACCTCAGATTTAACTTCTTACTCTTTAAAGTTATTCCAATACCCTTATCTCTTGATACTCTTAAAAATACGTGATCGGCAACTTGAAACTTAAGTGGCTTCTGCCTTTTATCATAACAACTCTTCTGGCGATCTTGGTCAATTTTTATCTTTTCTTGTATCATCTTGATTTGTTCATTTGTTTCAGCAATCAACTCCAGCCCCAAAGCCAAACTCTCTCTAGTTTCAAGCCAACACAACGGAGTTCTACATTTCCGACCATATAAAGCTTCATAAGGAGCCATACCAATAGAACTGTGGTAACTATTGTTGTATGTAAATTCAATTAGTGGTAGGAATCTTTCCCAACAACCACCGTGCTCTAATACACAAGCCCGCAACGAATCTTTAAGGCTTTGAATTATTTGCTCAGATTGTCCATCCGTTTGTGGATGATACGCCGAACTGAGCTTTAACTTGGAACCCATTGCCTTATGCAAGCTTCCCCAAAATCGGGAAGTGAATCACGGGTCGTGATCCGACACAATACTCAAAGGTACACCATGTAGTCTAACGATCTCCTTTATGTACATCCGGGCTAATTTCTCCAATGAACTCTTCATATTCATGGGCAAGAAGTGAGCATACCTCATCAACCGATATACAATCACCCATATAGCATCATTTCCAGTACGTGTTTTGGGTAATCCGGAAACAAAGTCCATCGCAATGTCATCCCATTTCCACACTGGAATATCGAGGGGTCTCAAATAACCAGATGGTTTCTGATGCTCAACCTTAACCTTTTGACAAATAATACAAGAGGCTACACAATTAGCCACATCCCGCTTCATATCGGACCATCAAAAATTCTTCTTTAGATCCTGATACATTTTTATGGCACTAGGATGTATGCTCAACACACTCTTGTGAGCTTCTTCAAGTACCAATCTTTTTAGATCACCACCAGATGGGACATAAATCTGGCCTTTCACACGCCAAATGCCATCATGGCCCTCTGTCAAAAACAAATTTTTCCCATTAGCTTGAGCTCCTTTCATCTCGATCAAATACTTATCTTTCGATTGTTGCAGCTTCACCTTCTCAAGGAATACATTTGCTACCGTCAACACCTCGAGAGACATCTTTTTCAGGGTATATATTTCTACACACATGTTTAAGTTTTGAAATTGCTCAATAAGCTTTATTTCCTTAACCATCATGGCGGAAAACTGCAATGATTTTTGACTTAAGGCATCGGTAACCACATTTGCTTTTTCAGGATGATACCTCAATTCAAACTCATAATCCTTTAGAAACTCTATCCATCGTCGTTGGCGCATATTAAGCTCCTTCTGATCAAATAAATATTTGAGACTCTTGTGATCACTAAAAACCACAAACTTAGAGCCATACAAATAGTGCCGCCATAACTTCAAGGCAAACACCACTGCCGCCAATTCAAGATCATATGTGGGGCAATTAACCTCATACGGTCACAACTGTCTTGACGCATAGGCTATCACACGTTCTTTTTACATGAACACGCAACCAAGACTAAGCTTAGAAGCGTCACAGTATACCACGTAGTCTTCCAATAAGTCCGGCAAAGCCAACACCGGAGCAGAAGTGAGTCTAACTTTCAACTCTTGGAAACTCCTTTCATAATCAAGACTCCACACAAATGGCTGATTCTTACGGGTTAGCTTTGTCAAAGGCAAAGCCAATCAGGAAAATCCTTCAATAAATCTTCGGTAATAACCGGTAAGACCAAGAAAACTTCTCACCTCGGTCACGGACGTCGGTCTTTTCCAAGCCAGCACGACTTTAATCTTAGATGGATCAACTGCCACACCGTTTTTGGAGATAACATGTCCAAGAAATTGGACCTCGGATAACCAAAATTCACACTTAGAAAGCTTCGTATACAACTCTTTCTCTCGAAGGATATTCAAAACAAGATGAAGATGTTCTTCATGTTCCTCGTGGCTCTTGGAATAGACAAGAATATCGTCGATAAACACCACAACAAACCGGTCAAGATACTCATGAAAGATATGATTCATGTAATCCATGAATATCGTAGGGGCATTTGTCACTCCGAATGGCATCAGTACATACTCATAGTGTCCATATCGAGTTTGGAAGGCAGTTTTAGGAATGTCCCCATTCTTCACTCGAATTTGGTGATATGCAGAACGCAAATCGATCTTTGAGAACACAACAGCATCCTTCAATTGATCCAAAAGATCGTCAATACGAGGTAGGAGATATCAGTTCTTAATGGTCAACTTGTTAAGTTGTCGATAGTCCACACATAACCTCATACTTCTATCCTTCTTTTTCACTAGTAAAACAGGCGCACCCCAAGGAGACACACTTGGGCGAATAAATTCTCGTTCTAATAACTCGTCAACTTGTCTCTTCAACTCGGCTAATTCTATGGGAGACATCCGATATGGATCTCCGGAAACAGGTTCTGTTCCCGGAACAAGATCGATAAAAAAACTCCACCTTTCGTGGAGGAGGTAAACTAGGTACCTCGTCAGGGAATACATCTGGAAATTCGGACACAATGGGAATATTCAAGGGATCGGGACCATGTGTCCCATTGGCAAGAGATAATAATATGCAAAGTTGAGTTATACCTTGCACATCGAATTTCCCCATACCGGAAGAGAAAATGACAGTCCGTTGTTGACAGTCAATCAAGACTTTATTGGCGGAGAGTCAATCCATACCAAGAATGATCTCCAAGACCTTCATAGGTAGGCAAATGAAAGAAGTAACAAACTTCCTTCCCTCTAGGAGCATATCGACGTTATCACATCGGTTAACTGATCTGAGACAAGCACCGGTTAGGGTAGTAACCACAAGGGCATTTTTCATTAGGCACACCAGCAATTTCAATTGCCGTACATAATCCTCAGATATAAAAGAATGGGTCGCACCTGAATCATAAATAACATGCACAGAATTTCTAAGTATTTCACACTTACTTTCAACTAGGTTATCGGCTTGAGCTGCCTCTTCACCGGTCATAGCAAATACTCTCCTGGCAGTTTGTTGAATAGCACCATGATTATGGCCATTCCGGTCACCATTTCCATTACCTCGGCCGTTCCCATTTCCACGACCGTTGCCACCATTTCCGTTGCCATTTCCATTTTAACCACCATTTCGGCCGCCATTTTCGACTCCACAACCACGGCCTCTAAAAGCACCATAGCCACCCTGGTTTCCATCATTGCGAATCATTACGTCTGTGGCATTCAAAGGATAATCGAGACGAATCTGCCCCAATTGGTTGTATCTATAGCACACCACCATCTCTTCATTACTACAATCATAGGCTAAATGGTTTCCGCTACACCAGAAACAACGAAGTCCTTGGCCACCACCTCGGCCACCATTTGTACCATGTCTTCCACCACCTCGTCCACCTCTAAAAGAAGAGGACCCACGTATAAGTTGTCTATTACTCTTAAAGTTACCCTTCTTATTGAAGTTAGGGGATTGACCCTCAGTCTTTAATCATGCCAATTATGATTCTTGGGTACCACATCGTTCTCTTCGAAAATTTTACATTTGTTCACAAGAGTAGGAAAGCTCCTAATCTCTTGGTGACATATCGCCTTCTTAATCTCTTGGCGCAAACTGTTCTCAAACTTAACACATTTTGAAGCTTCAGTACCTTCCTAATGGAAAGGAGGGTAAAATACACACAGCTCCTCAAACTTCGAGGCATATTCCTCTACCGACATGTTTTCTTGTTTGAGCTCCATAAATTCAAGCTCTTTCTTGTTCTTGTAGCTCTCAGAAAAATATTTCCTAAGGAACTCCACTTTAAAGTTTCCCAATCCAAAGGAGTGTGAGCCGCAATCATACGCCCACGAGTGAGAATCCACCAAGATTCAGCTTCATCTCGAACCATAAACACCACGTATTCAACTTTTTGAGTTTCCGTACATTCCATACTTGCAAATATCCGTTCCAAGTCACGGATCCAAACATAAGCGTCTTCTGGTTTATAGCCTCCATGAAATTTGGAAGGCTTCCGCTTGAGAAATTGGTCAAGACCATGATTTGGCTGACCAGCGGGTTGTTGTTGCCGTTCTAGGATATCGGTAAACCGATTAAAGGCTTCAGCCATAATGGCTGTGTCATTACGCCTATTCGCCATCAATTACTCTATACACACAACACAACATAATTAGAAACCTTGTGTTTCTTTTCTCAATATATATATATATATATATACCAATCATTATCAACTATCATCAATATTAATATCATCATAATATATTCATAATCTGAAGGTAAATATGGAAAGGAAATGCCTGACCGGGCTTAATATTAACCACAATATAAAATAATGAGTAATTTAAGCTCCAATAATGCTTAATCATAACCGTGACATGTCAACATTAAGTGACTATCAATCTCTAATAACATTTTAACTCATATAATCCATTAGGGAGCAATCAATGCTCTGATACCAGGTTGTAACACCCTGATTTCCTATTTCAAAAACAGGGGTAAATTTTTCACAAATTTTAAAATAAAAATACATATAAGTTATTCTGTATATATATATATATAATCAAGTAATTACCCCGGATCAATGAATGACCGATCTCATATATGAAGATATGAGAACGGTATCAGAGTGCACCTCGGACAACCAGACTGCAGGTCGTCACAAGGGAAAAACGGAAGATTAAAATATTTTCAAGAGTGATTAAAAATAGCTACCAAAAGGAAGATTGAAGATACCTTATCGATTCGTCAAACGATAGAAAATATAATTTAATAATATCAATATCATTCTTACATTATCAAGGTCATTAATGAAAATTAGCCATACACATCCGGTCTAATTTTCCTACATGACCTCCCAAAATCAACCGTTATCAAATTAATTTCAAAATAAGGATACACACCGTAATGCCATACAAAGTGAATACATATATGTCGGCCAAGGCTCACCCATATTCCTTTCATATTTACCTCCTCCAATACTCGACCTCTAAAAGAGTAGGATTTATCACACCTACATCAACCTTAAAAATGACAACAGGGAGGTGAGCAACATAATCCAAATGAATCAAAGTCATACATTATGATGAGATTTATACATGTGTGCACTATATTCATTTTCAAGATAACATCACACTCATGACACATCATTCAATCTCAGCATAATACATGTTCAAATAAGCATATTCACAAGGCAACATGATATGTATAACATATCCTTAGCCTTCTCAATAATCTTCACACATATAATGTTAGCACCTTGGCTTACTTTCTCTCTACCCAACAATCATCCATCGCCATCTCGGCTATCAACTAGGCATATCTCAGCTATATACAAATGCTCTTAAAGCTAATGCATATGCACAACGGAATTATTTTCAAGTGCGGATCCGACTGTGGGAAAACATCAACATATCAATTGTGGGACAAGCATAGGTGTACTACTATGCCCCTACTGCAGTAGTAAAATATGTACACTTATATCCAATTTCATGCATGCTCAACAACATATTTTACTGGTACCAAACCGCTCTCGCCCATCTGTAGCACTAGTCACCCCGTGACAGCGGATCAACAATATGGCCGTACTTGCCAAAGTGCTACGGGTCTCCCCCGAACACACATCAAGGGAGCCGTGACCCGTCGGACACCGAGGTAAACTGCTCATCACAGAGCCGCCCTCCCACAGGGCCTGCCACATAGGGTGCCTCGCTACCAAACTAAGGGTAGCTTCGTGATTCCCCGAATCACTAGGGAGTAATAACAATATACTCATGACTGGGCCACCCTCCCACTGGGCCTGCCTATTGGAACCCCTAACATTCCATATAAGCAGCAAATGATATACAATGGATGCAATTGCCAATCAATGCTTTCTCAAACTGTGCAACCTAAATGCCACTCAATTAATCATCCATTTATTACTACCACTTAGTGCATTTCAATATTCTCAATCTTTACCAATTCTCATTGAAACTCACACATCGGTAGTTAGTGGCAATCACATTTATCAATTCACATATACACATTTGGGATATTTCAAATCACAGATTTCAATTCAAAACATGGTCTCAAACCATCATAACATATTTCATCAACATATTCAACATAATATCGGATTCGGTCTTAATACTAGTACCAGAATACAGACTCAGCAAGTATCACATTGAACATCAAGATCGGTCTCCTCTCATTAGGATACTGGGTAATCATACCGGATACATACAACACCGGTGTAAGAACCTCAGCCATCTACTAACTCTAGTGGCTGATTCCATAACGGGTCATTGACTCCAATTTAGACCATTTCATTATCATATTCCTCACTTTAAATGCATGCCATATAACATCAATCATCCTAAATGCACTCAAATCATGAAATCATCACATCGTCCACACAAGCAGTCAAAAAGCATAATCATATACACATATTTCCACACCATCAATGGATGAAATCATGCATTTAGAATAGTTACCCCCTCCTACCTCAAGAGAAGTAGTATTCACCATGGTCAAAAGGTTCCGTCACGTAGCTGGGGTTATTTCCTACATCATAATATATCACACAATCAATTTCCATTCAACCACATCGGCCTAACGTTCATATTTATTTACTCGACGTCCTCCAGCTTCTTAACTCTCAGTCCGGTTTATTTCATTCGTTCAGCCATCACCACCATGGTTTAGGCATCTGCATTTATTTTTAAGCACATTTATTGCCAAACCCATTACCGGGTTCCTACTTTAATGGTTCCCAACAACCACTAAGCTTCATTAATGGCCTTTCACCATTAATAACATCATTTTACCTCACCAGAAACAATTATTTAACACAATAAATGCTTCTCCACTCATATTTTGCATTGAAACTCACACATCGGTAGTTAGTGGCAATCACATTTATCAATTCACATATACACATTTGGGATATTTCAAATCACAGATTTCAATTCAAAACATGGTCTCAAACCATCATAACATATTTCATCAACATATTCAACATAATATCAGATTCGGTCTTAATACTAGTACCAGAATACAGACTCAGCAAGTATCACATTGAACATCAAGATCGGTCTCCTCTCATTAGGATACTGGGTAATCATACCGGATACATACAACACCGGTGTAAGAACCTCAACCATCTACTAACTCTAGTGGCTGATTCCACAACGGGTCATTGACTCCGATTTAGACCATTTCATTATCATATTCCTCACTTTAAATGCATGCCATATAATATCAATCATCCTAAATGCACTCAAATCATGAAATCATCACATCGTCCACACAAGTAGTCAAAAAGCATAATCATATACACATATTTCCACACCATCAATGGATGAAATCATGCATTTAGAATAGTTACCCCCTCCTACCTCAAGAGAAGTAGTATTCACCATGGTCAAAAGGTTCCGTCACGTAGCTGGGGTTATTTCCTACATCATAATATATCACACAATCAATTTCCATTCAACCACATCGGCCTAACGTTCATATTTATTTACTCGACGTCCTCCAGCTTCTTAACTCTCAGTCCGGTTTATTTCATTCGTTCAGCCATCACCACCATGGTTTAGGCATCTGCATTTATTTTTAAGCACATTTATTGCCAAACCCATTACCGGGTTCCTACTTTAATGGTTCCCAACAACCACTAAGCTTCATTAATGGCCTTTCACCATTAATAACATCATTTTACCTCACCAGAAACAATTACTTAACACAATAAATGCTTCTCCACTCATATTTTGCATTTCACCCAAATCTTAGGGTTAGGGTTTTCATCAAAACCCAACAACATTTATTGAATCACTCACCCAATATAGAAACTCAAAGACCCATAGTTCATACTCTTGAGAAGTAGCAAGATCTTACCTCAAGAGAAGGAAAGAGAGAGTTTTCTAAGAGAGGAAAAATCCACATGAAAATAAGGAAAAGGAAAGAAGAGACTTCAAGCTCCAAGCTCTTTCAAGGACGGAATAGGAGAAGAGAAGAGAAACACCACCCTTTTTGATTTAGGGTTTTCGGAGAGAAGGAGAAGAAGTGAAGGAGAAGAGTATAGAAGAAGTAGAAGCAAAGTACATGTTATGGAAGATAAAAAGGGCTGACAGGAATAAGAAGGGAAAATGGGCCATTTGGCTTTATTTTTAATTCCCCAATAAATATTCATCATTTTATGATAAACGGGATCATTGTTTAGGCTTAATACCATATCCAAAAATTATTCCGAATATACCATCAGATTCCCAATATTATTTTTAACAGCCCTAACCAATATCATCCCAATCGGAGATACTTGGTCTGACACCCATATTTCAACCGGCTCATTTTCAGCTTATCCGATTCCGATAAATCATAAACAATTCCCATAAATCTTAATTCATTTATTCCCAATACTTTGGAACATTAAATAACCCAAATATAATTATTTAATATTTATCTCCTCAATTAATCCTTTATTTTAAAATTTAGGGTGTTACACCATGTACACACCTCGATGCCACAATTTCGAAAACATGTTCAATTTCAGGTTTAGTTGAGAAATTAAGCTCCAATTATGCTAAGGACTACACGACCATGGAAAATCACGAGAGAAGAAGAAGAAGCATGTGTGATCTTTAGGGAGAAGAAAGTGAAATTGTGTTTTAATGCCATTAAGGGTAGTTTGGTCATTTTGCATTTTCCCTTTCTATTTTCCTTTATTTCCTTAAATAAAAACTTACTTTTATCATTTGGTAAATTATAAATTACCATCATCTCTTTACTCTAAATTTGAATTTACAATTAACCACTCAAAATTAATTTATTTAAATTTTATCACCTGAAACAATTGTTAATTAATTTATAATAATTTAGGTAAAATCCAAATAAATAAATAAATAAATTTTTATATATCACCAATAATTAATCCAATTATCTGGGATGTTACATTTCCTACCCTAGGGCTAGTCCTATGCGTATATCATATGAGATAGTAGCAATTACAAAAGTAAAAAAGTTATCATTTCCTCACTATTAGGTCAATATTATTAGTTATTAAGGGAGCCAATTGAAACATCGTATCATAGAGGACTTGTTTGAAGCTTTTGAAAAACTTAGGGAACCTAATTGAAACCAAATATATAAGTTAGGGGACTTAATTGAAAATAAATATACAAGTCAACAGACATATGTCATCTGCCATGTAAACACTCTATTAACGAAGTTGGATTGGATGTAACATGGGACCTAAGTGGAACTATTTTGAAAATATGACACTTAACTAACAAAAAGAAAACTTAGGGGCCTGAAGTGAAACATAGGGCATAGAAACAAGTATTTATCCATTTAATACCTTTTTTGTACATTTTTCTAAAATATATTTTTTAATGGACTATAAGGAAAATGGACCACTACTAAACAATCACCATTAAAAAAACAAAAAAAAGGAGAAGAAAAATGGGTTGGCTCGATGGCCAACCAACTTACACTTAAATGGGTCAGACCTTATTTCTTAACTCGTTTTCTTTTTCTAGCCCAACCCCATATTAAGATGGGCTTAAGGGAGTCTAGTCTAGCCTAACTTGTCAACCCACTTCATCATCCTTACTCGTGAGGGAGGATAGAAATATTAAAACAAATTTATTATATTTACATCAATACTTTTACCACCCAATTTTAAATTTCAAAACAAAAGAAAATATATTATAGTCACTTAGTTTATTTCTCTTTTTTTCTTTTAAGAGAACCTAAGTCAAAGTCTATATTTCTTTTCTTTTGAACAATTTCATATTAAAGTCATTGTAAGGCAACCAAACGATATTACATATCAATAAGAACACGTTGAAAGAGTGATACACATGTAAATAGGTACATTATAAACCATAACATGCTCCCTCAAAAGACCACACGGAAATATATCCTCATAAAACAAAAGTCATTATAGAAAAAAAATAGACAAGCCTCACAGGACCAAAATGAAACTTTTTTCGTGGTTTAATAACTAATACTCCAAAACAAAAAATTTATAAAATTTGTTAGTTCATTTTCTTTTTCACTTTTGACCAAAACCGACTCTGCCAATTCTGTATCGCAAAAGAAAGATACCCACACAAATATCCTGTTAGAAATTTTAATTTCTAATAATTAATATGAGCTGATATATTATTTATAGAATTTATTTTGGCTATTTAATTGGGCTAAATTAAGGTGATCTGATATTGGTTAGCCCGTTAGACTATCAACAATATAATATACGCTTATATGAGTGGAAACCAGGATTTGGCCCGTTAGGGTTTAATGGGAACCCTAACAGGTATATAATCAACCAGTGGTCATGGTCCCCAAGATGTCAAATTATAAACCTAATTTTCTCTGCCCCATCAAAGAGTAATATCAAGTCCTATTAAGGAATCTGATGATTTGGCTGAGGAAGACCATAGCACCAATAAACCATTCTGCTGCGACCTTCAGTCAAGATCAATGGATCCAGGTAATCCTATAACACTTTTTTTATTTGATAATCTGACGTAATGGCTATTGAGTTTTATTTAGAAATCCATACAGTCCAGTGGAAATTTTCCAACAAGTGGTATCAGAGCTTCCTTACTGTTAAATTATTGGATTTTAAGGTTGATTGATTTATATTTTTTTATAACATGTCGCGATTATATTACTGTTTCTTGTTAATATGCTTCACACGCTGCAATTATCTATATATGGTGAATGCAATATAATAATATGTGTGTTTCATAGGTTTCACATCAATAAATTTCTAACATAATTAACTTGACCAGTAATAAGAACTTCCAATCATGAAGTTGTATTTTTTAATAAGATTTAAACCAAAGATATAGGTTTAAGCCTTTTCCATTGATCTACGCGCTCCGTGATAATTGGAAGTTTTATTTGAATAATTTATTTAATTATTTTATAATAATTCATATCAGTGAACCTTATTGTATGTGATTAGTTATAGTTATTATGTAACTGTGCCTATCATGATAAAGGAAGCATTTAATAATATTATATAATTTTTCCATGCCTACCGTTTTTTATATGATTATAATATAATAATATTATATTGTTGTCGTGCATTTAAAATTTTGATCAAGTTGTTATGGTTTATTTTAATTATTATTTTAATCATGCATTTAAAGTTTTGATCAGATTGTTATGGTGCATTTTTTTAATTACATATATTAAATTAAAGTTAAATGCACCGTTATTAAATTTGTTATAAATGTCATTATGATTTTGAATTTTAATTTAAAAATGAAATTTTTTTGGACATGTCGTTAAGAAATATATATATATATATATATATAGTAATTTTTTAATCTGGTTGTTATTTTATTTGAATAAAAATTTAGGCAGATAAAAGATCCTAATTAAATATTAATTTATGTCCCTTCACATACTTCAAGTGGGACCCTACACCCAGGGGTCTGAATAAACCTTAAGTTTAGGGGAGGTTATGTAGCGGTGTCATTTGGGACATTCGTCTCCGTCTAACATCGTGAGAGCCTCAGCTAGAGTGTGACTTTCTCATGATGCCCACACCTGGTAGACTTCCTATCATTGTGGTCAACATCATGGGTGGAGTTTGAACTCTAGTGGCCTTCTAGTAATTTAAAACAACCACCTAATGTGAGGAAGGACAACACTAGTAATTTTTTTAAATTAGATTAATTAATATAATATTTATTGTCAAAAGCAATCCCTGTTATAGAAATTAATTTAATTAAAATTACAAAAGCTGATTGCATGAGATTATTTATGCATTTTGTACTCATCCCAAAGGAAGATACAATCTAGCTAAATAATAGTGTGCCTGTGATGATAAATATGTGATAATAATAAAGTTAAAATCATGTGAGTAATAGTCGGTCCAAAAAAAGGCTATTATTTGACAGAATCAATTATCAATATTTGATCGTTGCATTAAAGGTACCACTTACAAATTAATTTGTTGGTCCAAAGACTAAAAAATTAATGTTGTGATCGGTATCTTGTAATGGGTCTATCATGAGAATTATCTGTATTTTTATTTATATGTTATTTATTTTAATCATATATACATATAAATATTTTTTTTAGTTGTTGTTGCTAGTGCTGTTAACTTTTCTACTCAAATTAATTGTATCCCTCTACTTAATGGGACAAACTTCAAGGTCTGGAAGGAAGCAGTTGAGATAATTCTTGGCTGCATAGATCTTGATCTGTCACTTCAGGTTGCGAAACCCACTCCGATTTTGGAAAATCTGGAAGAGGATAAGGTTGAAAAGTAGGAACGCTCAAACTGAATGTGTTTAATGATCATGAAGTGATCTGTTCCAGAAGTTTTTCAAGGCTCTATTTCTGAGACCGAGAGTGCCAAAGGTTTCCTTGATGCTGTTGAAAAATATTTCATCAGTAATGAGAAGGATGATGCAAGCAGTTTGCTTGCCAAGCTGATCTCTATGAGATACAAAGGAACAAGAAACATAAAGGAGTACATTATGGAAATGTCTAATCTTGCATCAAAAATTGAAAGCACTAAAGTTAGAGTTGTCTGATGACTTGCTCGTGCACTTAGTTTTGATTTCTCTTCCTACACACTTTGGACAGTTCAAGGTGAGTTATAATACTCAAAAGGATAAATGGACCTTGAATGAGCTCATTTCTCACTGTGTGCGAGAAGAGGAAAGGTAACAAAGGGATAAAACTGAAAGTGCTCATTTGGCCTCAAATTCTCAAAATAGAAAGAGAAAGAACAATAAGGATGTTGTAGGAGGGACTTTTTAACAAAAGAAAGTTAAAAAGAATAAGAAAACACCTAATTGCTTCTTTTGTAAGAAGTCTGGACACATGAAGAAAGAGTGTTCCAAGTACGCCTCCTGGCATGTAAAGAAAGGTAATTTTCTCTCTTTTGTTTGTTCTGAAGTTAATTTAGCTTTTGTACCTCATGATACTTGGTAGGTAGATTCTGGTGCTACTACTCACATTAGCATATCCATGCAGGGTTGCCTTTGGAGTCGACCGCCAAGTGATAACGAAAAATTTATCTATATGAGGGATGGCAACAAAGTTACGTGGAGGCTATTGGAACTTTTAGATTACATTTAAAAACTAGATTTTATTTGGATTTATTTGAGACTTTTGTCATACCGTCTTTTAGTGGAATTTAATTTCTATTTCTAATTTGGACAGATTTGGTTTTTTATGTTCATTTGGAAATAATAAATTTAGTCTCTATCAAAATTCAAATATTGTTGGTTCTGGTTGTTTGGTTGATAATCTATATATGCTTGATGTTATTGCCTCTCCTAATGAAATACTGCAAATTAGTTCACGAGGAACAAAATGTAAATTAAATGAGAACTCAACCACTTTATGGCATAAGCGTTTAGGCCATATCTCTAAACAGAGAATTCAGAGGCTTATATCGGATGAGATTCTTGGACCCTTAGACTTATCAAAGTTTAAGGTATGCGTTGAATGTATTAAGGGCAAACAAACAAACTCTAAAAAATTAGGTGCTAAAAGGGCTAAGGACGTTTTAGAATTAATTCACACAGATATTTGTGGACCATTCCCTACGACATCATGGAATGGACAACAATATTTTATTATGGCTACCTATTTTTAATTCATGAGAAGTCTCAATCCCTAGATGTTTTCAAAACTTTCAAAGCTGAGGTTGAACTTCAACTTGGAAAGAAAATTAAGGCTATCAAATCTGACCTTGGAGGTGAATATTACGGTAGATATGATGGATTAGGTGAACAACGTCCAGGGTCTTTTACGCTTTTTCTATAGGAATGTGGCATCGTTCCTCAGTATACTATGCCTGGGAAACCAAGCATGAATGATGTTGCAGAACGTAGAAATAGGACTCTTAAGGATATGGTGAGAATTATGATTAGTCATTCTTCTTTGGTAGAGTCATTATGGGGAGAAGCGCTTAAGACTGCAGTATACATCTTAAACAGGGTGCCAAGTAAAGCAGTTAACAAAACTCCTTATAAGCTATGGACTGGTAAAAAGCCAAGTTTAAAACATTTACACATTTGGGGTTGTCCAGCTGAGGCACGTCCTTATAGACCATGTGAAAGCAAGCTGGAATCAAGGAGTGTTAGTTGTTATTTTGTTGGTTATCCTGAACATTCTTGGGGCTAAATCCTACTACTAAATCAATTTTTGAGACAGGGAATGCGAGATTCCTTGAGGATGTTGAGTTTGGGAAGGAAGAGAACATAAGGAATGTTGTCTTTGAGGAAGAACTGGTTTTTAACCAAGACCAAGTTATCGTGCCTATTACTATTCCAGTATCTACTCCTATAATAGAGGACAATAATGAAGTTATTCCTAACATTGTCCCAGCACAAGACAACAATAAGGTTCTCCCTCAAGAACCTATAGAGCAAGCTCAACAACCTCAAGAAGTGCCATTGAGGAGATCTACTGGAGAAAGAAGAAGTACAATTCCAGATGATTATGTTGTGTTTCCTCAAGAACATGAGGATGGCATTGGTTTAACAGAAAATGATCCACTCAATTTCTGTCAAGCTATGCAAAGTTCTAACTCTCAAGAGCGAATTGATGCTATGAAGGATGAGATGAAGTCTATGCAAGACAATAATGTTTGGGATCTTATTGAATTACCTAAAGGTGTGAAACTCATTGGTTGCAAATGGATATTTAAAACCAAGAGGTATTCAAAGGGTAATGTTGAGAG
This sequence comes from Clitoria ternatea, assembly GCA_037962975.1. Classification (NCBI taxonomy): domain Eukaryota; kingdom Viridiplantae; phylum Streptophyta; class Magnoliopsida; order Fabales; family Fabaceae; genus Clitoria; species Clitoria ternatea. The sequence continues at coordinate 171,815,807 of CM075671.1, forward strand.
ATATAAGGCCCGTTTAGTTGCTAAAGGCTTCACTCAAAAAGAAGGCATCGACTACAAAGAAACCTTCTCTCCAGTATCTTCGAAGGATTCTTTTAGGACAATCATGACACTTGTAGCTCACTATGACCTAGAGCTCCATCAGATAGATGTTAAAACTGTGACACCCAAAACCCAAATTACAAATTCCAATTAATTAACCTAATTTTTAAAATAAATTTTTCACGTTTAAAGAATCATTTTAAAATTCATAATTTAAATTCTGAGGTCACGTAAAAATTGATAAATGCAGAATATTATCATACATACTAGTCGTAAACGAATAAAACATAATACATTTACATAGCGGAAACGATAAATAAGATTTCAGTACGAGGTACATAATATTATTACAACACATTAAATCTCAAATGAAATCAAAGTCCAAGCAATAAAACATAAAAAACTTCATTAATTGCACCACTCGTCATTCTGTGAAGCGTGTACTGTAAAAATAATGTAAGAGTAAGATAAAATATAAAATAAATATAAAATAAGTAAAATTGCACAAACACAATCAACAAACAATTATGATATGATGAATATACGAAACAAGGTCATTTACATTTAATAATCTTTAATTTAGTTAAATGATGTCATGCTGGATCCATTTTGATTTAGTGGGAATACTGTAGTAAAAAGTCTCATAGAGACTCAAGTAGGACTTAGCATAATGCCACGAATCCCTACCCTTCGTAGCGCTTAAGTACTAAAGTACACAAGTAGGACTTAACATATACCATGAATCCCTACCCTTCATGGCGCTCAAGTACCGAAGTACGCAAGCAGGACTTAGCATAAACCATGAATCCCTACACTTCATGGCGCTCAACAAAAATAAGGCTTTAACTCATCATAGAGTAAACCCCCCACCAGGGCCGGCAATCATGGAACCCTTAAATTCCATGGTGCGTCCAAATGCTTATGATGCATGAATGCCTTTAATTCTCTTTATCAATTTAACATACCATGATATCAATACTTCCATAATCACTTGAAAGCCATAAGTCCTCAAAGGACACATCATATATATCAATTCTCAAAATCATGGATTTACAGTTCAACAACATATCTCAATAAACCACAAGGCATTCATGTATACATTAATTTAGTCATTCATAATTATTCATCACAAAGATACACTGTATGACATCGATAGGACACTCAATAACATCCATAATAATCAATAATCCATCAATAATTCATAAATAAATCATTACCCACATGGAAAGTATCATTTTCATCCATAATAATCATCAAAGGTGAATTTCAGAAATTTACAACAGCAACATACATTAGCAAAAAACCATAACATGAGCAAATCAAATCCTTTTTAAGTAATTTCACTTTCTGTAGTTCCATAACAAAATTATCTACAACATTCATGAAGACCATAATTTTAAATTCTAAACAGAAACATCACATAATCACATAATAGTCAATAGGTTATCATTTTTCATTATCACCAATTGTTGGAAAATTTACTGGTTTGGAAATCTTTAGTAAATTAGCTATAACTCATGGTATAAAAATAATTTTTGAATGAGACCAAGTTCTGTGTTTCAATAATTCCATTATCTATAATTTTTATAAAGACCAAAATTTCCAAATCCAAACAGAAATATCACAAATTCATAGTATACTAAACTATCTCAAAGAAAGTAACAAAACATACATATGTTGGTAAATTCAACGTTTCTGGAGCTACAAAAATAATTTTGGCATGAGACGAGTTCTAAATTACTCATAACACAAATATCTAAAACCTTTAGGGAGACACTAAACACTAATTCTCATCACAAAATTCCCAGTTTTAAAATACAAACAGTGATTCACGTCAACAAATTTTCAGCTTGAACATACTTCAGTATTTTACATATAACTAGAGCTAAAAATATCCTTTTAACTTGAAACCACTTTCTATAGACCCATAACATAAATATCTACAACTTTTATAAAGACATCAAAGTCTAAATATGTATGTATAATTCCCAGAATTTTAATATTTACATGAAATAGAAGGTACATATTCCATAACGGACATACTTTAGCATTTTTGCAGTAACTCGAGCTACAGGCATCCAAATCATGTCATTCAAAGTTTAAAATTCATATAACACATAGATCTACAACTTTTATGAAGAAATAAAAGTCAAATTCACATGTTTTCAGCTTCAAAATTAAGTAACAAGTTATAGAAATAAATGTGGAAATCCTAGAACAACATACAATTCTACTCATTTCATATTTATTCACAACCCTATCCCCTCTTACCTTAATGGAGGTTCCTAAAGTGGTTGAAAGTGTTGTATTATTGTCCTAGCTTCAGATCAAGAGTGAACGGGATAGAGAAAATGAAAGAAAATAAGAGAGAGACTTCACTAACTTTAGCTTGTTCTAAGAATTCAGACTTGGGAACATGATGTAATGTTAATTTAAAGATGCAAATGACAAGTGGGGGACAAGCTTTTCATAATGGGATTGTAGTGGGATGTTAGGTACATTAATTGTGGTGATCATAGAGGTTTTAGGTGAGAAAAATGGGTTGGATTGTTGACCATTTCCGCAGCCTACATAATGTAACTTGTTTGATTGAAGTAAATATCAATTCTGAAACTTTTTTGGTATTTTGGGCATATCTCTCTTATATCTTAATGGATTTTAACAAATTTGGTCTTGTTGGAAAGATAAGACAATGATGAACAACTTTGTAGTTTACCACTTTTTTAAATTCGGACTCTAACTAGGCATTAAAATATGTATAAGATGATATGATTGAAGTAAAATATCAATTCTGACACTATTTCGGTATTTTGGGCATATCTATTTCATATCTTAATGGATTTTAACAAATTTGATCTTGTTGGAAAGCTAAGAAAAATAAGAACAACTTTGTAGTTGACCACATTTCCAAATTCAGACTCTAACTAACAATTAAAATGTGTACAAGATGACGCATTTTGAGTAGAGTATGTGGTAATTTGATGAGAGTAATTGGAAAAGTCAAAGAAATTAATAACTAAGGAAATAAGTTATTTGATTAACTTTTACCTAAGGTATAAAGTTAAAATTATTTACCATGGTAAAAGGTTAAATTGAAGATGTTGTCCTAACCAAAATTTATGTAGAAAGTTGAGATAAAATAGATAATATCATTGATGGTCTAAATCAAAATAATTATACATGAGAATGAAGTTTTTAAGATGTTACAAAAACCGCATTCCTAAATAGTGACGTAGAAGAAACAATTTACATGTTGCAACTAGAAAATTTGTAATGGTATGCAAATTAAAGAAATCCATCTATGGTCTCAAACAAGCTTCCCGTCAATGGTATCATAAATTTCATCAAGCTATTACCTCATATGGTTTTAAGGCAAATGTAGTTGATGATTGTGTTTATCATAAATTTAGTGGAAGTAAATATATATTCTTGTTATTATATGTCGATGATATACTGCTTGCTAGCAATGATATAGGCTTATTGCACGAAACCAAGAAATTTCTAACAAAGAATTTTGAAATGAAAGATCTTGGTGAAGCCTTTTTTGTATTAGGTATTGAAATTCTAAGAGATCGTTCTCTTGGTATCTTAAGGTTATCACAAGAGAGCTATATCGATAAAGTTTTAGATAGATTCGGCATGAAAGATTGTAAACCAGGAGATACCCCAATAACTAAGGGAGACAAATTTAGCCTCAAACAGTGTCCTAATAATGATCTTGAAATAAATGAGATGTAAAAGATTCCCTATGCTTCAGCTGTGGGAAGTCTTATGTACGCTCAAGTTTGTACTTGTCCTAATATTGTATTTGTAGTGGGAGTTTTGGGTAGATACTTAAGTAATCCTGGGATGCAGCATTGGAAGGCAGTAAAACGTGTAATGCGCTACTTGAAGAGAACAAAAGGATATATGCTCACTTTTCAGAAGTCGGACAATTTGGAGATCATGGGGTACTTTGACTCTAATTTTGCTGGATGTCAAGACAGCAAACGCTCCACATCAGGATATATTTTCATGTTGGCTGGAGGAGCTATCTCTTGGAAGTCTGTTAAACAGACTATTATAGCTTCTTCAACCATGGCTGCAGAATTTATTGCTTGTTTTAAGGCATCCAACCATGGTATATGGCTGTGAAATTTTGTCACTAATTTGCGTGTGGTTGATGGCATTGAAAGACCATTGAAGATCTATTGTGATAATAACTCAGTAGTTATTTACTCCAACAACAACAGCAGTACAACCAAGTCAAAATTCATTGATATTAAGTTTTTGGTTGTAAAGGAAAGAGTTCAGAATAAACAAATTTCTATAGAACACATAGAGACTAAATTTATGCTAGTTGATCCACTTACTAAGGGTTTGGTGCCTAAAGTTTTTCATGAGCACATTGCTCATATGGTGTAATTCCTTACAGAATCTTAATTTAAGTAGGAGTCCCATTTATTCTATATGTTTTGGTTGATGTTTATTATTTTGATTTAGCTTATTTTATACAAAACTTATATTGTGATGATCTCTATAAACAATAAAGTTTGGACCAGTTGGAAATAGGCATGCCTAAGATCACATTGCATGTAATTTCCATGCCACTTATCCATATTTGATCTATGTTATCGAGTACATACAATTATGGTGATCACTGTGGTCTAATCAAATCCAATTACGATGAAATCTGTAGTGGTTCCCTGTTGTATTATAAGATGGACCAGATTGTTTAAGGATAGTCTAAAAGTAAATAGCATACAGTTGTGCGCCTAAAGAATTTTATAAATATAAATACTTAAATGAATATAAAGCCCAAGTGGGAGATTGTTATAAATTTTAATTTCTAATAATTAATATGGGCTGATATATTATTTATAGAATTTATATTGGCTATTTAATTGGGCTCAATTAAGGTGATCTGATATTGGTAAGCCCGTTAGACTATCAACAATATAATATGGGTTTATATGAGTGGAAACCAGGATTTGGCTCGTTAGGGTTTAATGGGAACCCTAACAGGTATATAATCAACCAGTGGTCATGGTCCCCAAGATGTCAAATTATAAACCTAATTTTCTCTGCACCATCAAAGAGAAATATCAAGTCCTATTAAGGAATCCGGTGATTTGGCTGAAGAAGACCATAGCACCAATAAACCATTCCGCTGCGACCTTCAGTCAAGATCAATGGATCCAGGTAATCCTATAACACTTCTTTTATTCGATAATCTGACGTAATGACTATTAAGTTTTATTTAGAAATCCATACAGTCCATTGGGAATTTTCCAACATATCCTACAACTAGGGAAAAAGAAAGACACGGTAGTAGAGAGCGTGAACCTGGATCCTCTAACCTAAAGTCACCTGACTTTACAATTTTTTAATATTTTTTTACACCAATTATCTCTTAAACCGACATAAAAAAGAGTTTTTCATATTACGTAAAAAATATAAAATAAGATAACTTTTCTACGTTAAACACAAAGGATTCATTTAGTAAAAAGAAAGATTGAGTTGATAGTAAATGGTAAAAAGATTGTGGAAGGTAAAAAAAAACCATATTTATTACCGCTGATTTTAAAAATAAATAAATTTTAGTGAAATTTTTAATCTCATAATATAAGTAAAATTATACATTTTCAATGTTATTAAATGTTTATCTACTAAATATATCTTTTATATATATATATATATATTTTAAGATAATTAATATTTTATGTAATAAATAATATTATAAATATTTTAAAATATAACATAAATATTTAATTACATTAATATAAATAACTACTTTTAATTATTATTTAAATAATTACCTTTTATTTGTATTTCGAACCGGTGGTAAAAGGAAAGCCAAAAAAAGAGAGATAAATTCTCATGAACGGGAGAATAAAAGTAGGGGAGGTTAGTTTTTTAGTATGACCCGACTGAATCCATTTTTACTATATACAGGGATTGATTTTTAAATCAGGCTTCCTTTATTTACAAAAAAGAAACTAGGTTAGTTATTTTTTATCAAACCAATTTTTAATTCAAAGTCGATTTTTATACTGATTTTTAAAATCAATAAAAACTGCTTTAACCCAATGTTTAAGTTACATTTGATTGTTTTAAATAAACACTTTAAAATTGATTTTAACTTAATTTAAAATTTATTTTAACGATTTTGTTTTTGTTAAAAAATGAGTTAAAAACTAGTTTCATGAAAAAAAAAACTGGGTTGAAATAAAAAGTAATGATTTTGAAATCGGTTTGAAAGAAAAACTGGAGCCAAAACCAGTTTATAACCAAAACTACTTTTAAAACTAGTTTAAAATACTAGTTCATCAACCATTTATTATCAGATAAACTAGTTTGATTTAAAAATTAAATTACATTTAGATATTTTAAGTGCAGTTCGGTTTGAATTATATATAATTTGGTTTAATAAAGCTGATTTTGTCAAACCTCCTGAACAAAACTCATAAAAATGAGGAAAAAATTCACCTAAATAAATGGAAAACAATTCATGAAAATTAAAAAAGAGAGAGGGAGAGAGAGAGAGAGAGAGAGAGAAAAGATCCCAACAAATAGTAGTACCTAAAATATAATTGTATATCAACTTTTTTTTTTATCAATTGCAACTTGTAGCAGCACTTTCGTTTCATTGCTTAATTTTGTTGGATTTGGTAGTAATAGTCTTAAATCTCTGTGATTATAGTTGATAATGTTGTGTATTCATTTTGAAACTAAAATATAATATAACTTCATAATACCTTTCAATTTAAAAAATAATTTTTACCTAATTTTGAAATAACGATTCAACAAAAAGAGAAAAATTATGATATGTTGATTTAAAACAAAAATAAAAACTATTTTTTAAATTGAAGAGTATTGTGAAATTATATTTTACTTTAATTTTGAAATAAATAAATAAAATCACCAACTAATAATTATCAAAAAACATAAAAATTTGTCACTATTGCAATAAAATTCAATTTTGTCACACCCTTTTTTTTTTTCCTAATTAGGCAGTTGAATAATCCACCTAGACAGGAAGTTAGTTGTGGCATTGACTAACATCTGCATGTCATTAAATTACAGTTGCAATTACCATCTAATATAACAACTTCACATGCTTTGTATTGTACTCCTTGATTTGACCACCCAAATTTGCAATATTTTTCACCTTTGCTCCGTACTTTTTTTCTTTAATCACTTTCTTAGTTTCCTATTCCATCACTGATATTAGGGTTAGCTTACAATTCTTAGCTAGTTAGACTAAGTTTTGTTGATGATGAATATATTGATCTTGAATACAATTATAATCTTTCAGAAATAATCTGAACTATAATTTTATAAAATACTAAATCCTCATAAAAGGTGGTGATGTGATTTCTTCTAATTACCTAAACAGGAAACAAAAGTCATAAAAAAATAACTATAACATTGTCCAAAAAATAAACATACCAAGATAACACTGTGAAATCGGTAATTAACTTAAACAATTAAAAACACTCCTTGCGTGGATTCAAACCCGCAATGTGTGAGCCAGAATGCGACCCTCACGTCACAGAGTCAAAGGGCAGATTTGTTTAAAATAATGCAAAATTAAATATTTATATTAAATAATTATGATGTATATTTTAAATAAAATTTATTTACAAAATAAAGATTCTTATCCTTCTCACTCATGATTTTAATTATTTTAAATTTATCTCATACTTTAATAACTTAACTCAAAACTTTCCATAAATAGTCTACCTCAAATACTAAAATTTTGCATCAACCTAACAACACTTGAGCAAGTTCGTACGGGAATCATTCAAATATCATCCACTTATTTAAGATCTTTCCTCTCCTTATTTAAATTTTTATACTAATACTACGAATAATCTAGGCATCCTTTAAATTTTCTTGTAAAAATATGAGTTATTCATTTGTTTTCTATTTTTTAATTTTAATTTTAATTTATTTTTAGCCTTTGGATAAGGATCATGATTTGATTTTGACATTGTGGACTTGTTTGGTAGACAAGATAAAGGTGTCAAGATAAGATAAGCCAGTCTATCTTGTTGTTATCTTATGTTTGATGCGCCAACATGATAAGATAATGGTTATCCTATTGCTTATCTTATCTTTTTGCTCCTTTGTAATTTCTATCATAGGGGGTAGCTAAGTTAGGAATGAACAACAACAACAATATTATCATTATTATTATTATTATTATTATTATTATCATCGTATTATTATTATTGTTGTCATTTTCATTATTATTTTTATTTTTATTTTTATCATTATTATTTTCATCATTTCTTTATTATATTAATATTATTGTTATATATTTTTATGCTCTATGGTGGTGTAAACCAAACATTGGATAAGACAAGAGTTATCATATTCATATTCTATCATGTTCTTATCTTATCATATCGGATTTGTTTATCATATTCTATCCACTAAACGAATCTTACGAAATTTAGGAGTAATTGTTCTCGATTTTTCGGTCTCTTACTCTAATGATTTCAATTATTTCTTAATAAATCTCCCTCACTATTTTATCGTTATATTTATATATTTTTTTTATAAAATACTATTAATATAAATCACATACCATTTTATTAAAGTCTTCTTGAAAGTCCAAAAATATAAACAAAAACAAAATGTGTGATGGGAATGAGGCATTGAAGAGAATGAGAAGGGAAGAGAATGAGACATGAAAGGAGAAAAGGAGGCATGGAAGTTTCCCTTCCCTTCATACATTTTGTTTTTGTTCATATTTCTAGACTTTTGACAGGACCTTAACAAAAGTGTTATGTGATGTTATATTAATGTTATTTTTATAAAAAAAATATAAATATGAATGATAAAAAGTGAGGGAGAACTAATATAATTAAATAATAGTAATAACAATAATATAAAAATAAAAATACTGATATAAATAATAATAATAATAATAATAATAATAATAATAATAATAATAATAATAATAACATCAATAATAAAGAAAAAACATAATCCGGTCTTGATACCGGCGTATAAGCAATACTGTAATTTGACCATTTTTCACTATTCAAGATCAGTATCCCGATAGCTTGGTGTTATAACACCGACATTCCGGTATCACACGTAAGGTACCTGAACTAACTTCGGTATGAGCCATTTTCTCAACACTGGAAAGTCAAAGTTGACCCATGCATAAGCGTGTTAAACAAGTAATCTACAAAGTGACTTATTGGTATGTAGAACCATTTGGAAATGTCTCTTTCATGTGTCATCCTTTCTACGAAGGATCAGAATCGTACTGACACGGTGTACAGGAAACTTCATGAGTAAGAAGGATTTTCCGCTACCTCTAGGTATAAATACCCATGCATCAACGTAACAAAGGTAGAACATTCTCCCTATAACTTATGCTTAAGCTCTGATATTCCCATTGAATATTGATTGACTTAAGCGTCGGAGTGTCCTTGCAGGTGACACCCTCTTTTACCCCACAACGCGCAAGGTTGGTGATTTGATACGAGGAATCACTCCAAGACCTTTATTTTTCCACTGGAATAGAGGATATAATATCAGATCCTCACTGGACTGGTGTAAATCCAAACTCTTAACTATTGTTGAGGACTGTCTCGAGGCCAACACTTACACCCCGACCTAGACCAGTTCATTGGTATGCCCAATGGGACCTATAAATTTTTAGTCCCACATTCGCATCTCAAAGTTAAGTATTCATGGAGGAAAGAGTTATTGAAGAGCATATGGAAAATCTAACATTTTTGGAGCCAAGGCACCTCACCTTCAATAACCCTAGCATGTCTGCTAAGAAGGTAGTCCTACTGGTCATTCCTGACCTAAGGGATGAAATCATCAGACAACTCAGGGAAGAGCTCGCTAAGTTGAGGCGTATGCGCCTTGTACATATTGAGAAGGTGAGTCCTTTTGGACTTCACCAACCTGAAGCGTCCAGACCTGAGGTGTCCCGCGCACCCCATTACTCAAAGATCGTAACTTACAAGGAAGAATAAGAGACTTAGTCTTATGTTGAGCACCAAACCTTACGGCAAAGGAGCCAACCCTTCGGCACTCATCCCTCTTGCTACAAGTTGAGTGTTCCCTTTTTCAAGGAGGCTCATAAGTGTGCCTATTCCTAGGCACTTGCAAACCACCCAGTCTCTCTCTATATAGGCAAGTATACGAGTAAGACAGATTCATGCTAGAACCTCAATGCTTATGTTTATGGTGCCATGTTTCTTAGAGTTGAGGTTGACGACATGTGTCGCATGTTCCCTTGCACACTGATAGGTGAAGCCCTAAGTTGGTTTAAGGGGTTTCCATCTAGATCAATAGATTCCTGGGAGGAGATGGACAAAGCATTTGGAGAACACTTCATGATCTCTAGGGACATACCCAAGACATCTCACACCCTGGCTCAGATCAAGTAGGGTGAGATGAAATCTTTAAAAGATTTTTTGAAAATGTTTGATAAGAAGGAAACCATGGTTCCAAATCTGACAGAATCCATTCAGTTGCACATCATCATCAAGACGTTGCCGCCTAAGTCTCTATTTTCCTTGTCTTTGGCAAAGGGACCACCCATTACTCTTAAGGAGTTCAGGCATAAAACATCAAAATATGTGGGTATTGAGATGCACCTTGAAGCTATGACAGCAAGGAATAAGACATCAACCTCTTCACCATGTGTGGAGAAGGAAAAGGAGAAGTTTAAGGGTGGCAAAACACCCTAGAAGAAATAAGGTAGGGATCAACAACCCCGCCAATAGGAGAAATAGGTTACCACTTTCACCTATTTTGCTCCCCTCAATATTAACCCCTCCTAGATCTTGAGGATAGTGGGTTGGGCCTCATTCAATGTATATGGAATAAGGAGACCTGCTCCTGTAAAGAGGCCAGGAAACCCTAGGAAGTATTGTGACTTCCATGAGTAGACCGGGCATTCAACCAATAAGTGTAGACAGTTGAAAGACACGATAGAGGTCTTGATCTACAAGGGAAAACTCAAGCAGTACCTCTTTAAGAACAAGTCTTTGGATGAGCCCGATTGCATGGAGAAAAGGCATAGAGATCGTTCTACGGATCCTGATAACATATGGGGTCCCAAAAGGTTTACCTCCGCAAAGAAGCAAAAGGGATTGCTTGTTGAGGCGATATGGTGATAGTTGTTGTCATTGCCAATATGGATATGAAAAGGATCCTGGTACTCATTATATATTTATTATCATTATTATAATATTTTATTTATTTCCTTATATATGTATAAACATATGTATATATATATATATATTTAATAGAGTATCATCTTACAAGACAACAAATAGTTTATTAAATAATTAATATACAGGGGCACAACACACTTTACTTGCTACCTATCTATTTAACCACTTTATGGATCAATTTTCTACATATCTCAGGCTTAATTAACATATATATATATATATTATACTTTTTTTATGAGTTTACTATTCTAAGACATCCTCTTCTATGATTATTTGAAAAGAATAAGCATTGACGCCAATTTGCTACCTTACATGCAGGATCTTACAGCCTTCAATAGGGCCAAACAGCCCACAAAGGGGTACCTTGACACTCACATCACTTTTAATAGTGAGCTCTGGGCCAAGACCGTGAAGTCAAAGATTTTAGTCATTGATGTACAATCCCCTTACAACGGCATCATAGGCCACCCTACCCTGAATGCTATGGAGGCCATTGTGTCAAATCCCCACCTCGTCATCAAGTTTATTGACAAGGACAATAGGGTATCCTCGGTCCGGGGTGACTAGGAGATGGCAAGGTATTGTTATAACCTTATCCTTAATATGGTGAAGTTGGAGAACATCAATAAGAAGCGCAAGCTAAATGAAGGAGGAGAACCTACAGCTTTAGTCAATCTGGTAGATCTGAACCCCAAAGCGGAGTTAAAGATCAATCTGCTCAATCCATCCAAACCTACCCCGGATGGGGGGTCCAAGGTGATTGTTTTAGGGGATACCTTAGAGAAGGTGACTCACATCAATAAGAAACTTGACCCGAGATGGAGCAGTAATTGTTGGCATTGCTCAAGGAGTTCAAAGACCTCTTCGCTTGGACTGAAACTGATATGCCTGATATGGACCTTGATTTTTATTGTCACAAGCTCTCTATATATCTAGAAACTAGACTTGTGACTCAAAATAAAAGACGCTCGGGCCCAAAGAACCAAAAGACTGCTTACGACCAAACAAATGAGTTGTTGAAGATAGGGTTCATCAAGGAAATCCAGTATTCCTCCTGGCTCTCTATCGTGGTCATGGTCCATAAATCTAATAGAAAGTGGCACATGTGCACAGACTATGTTGATCTTAACCAGTGTTGCCCTAAGGACCCTTACCCTTTACTTAACATTGATATAATGGTGGATGATTCATCTAGGTACCAATTTCTATCCTTCATGGATGCATACTCTAGTTACAATCAAATTCTGATATGGGAAAGTGACTAGCAGAAGACGACATTTGTGAATGACAAGGGTGTATTCTGTTACACCGTCATGTCGTTTGGTTTGAAGAATGCTAGAGCCACATAACAATGTATGATTAATAGAGTCTTCAAAGGCATGCACACTAAGCTGGTGAAGGTATACATTGATGACATTATGGCTAAAACCTAGCTGGTGGAGACCATATTGAGGATCTTTAAAAGATTTTCTATGCCTCCAGCAATACAACATACGCCTCAATCCCTTAAAATGCATATTCGCAATGTCCAGAGATAGATTCTTGGGTTTCATGCTGACCCAACAAGGCATTAAGGTTAACCTAGACAAATACAAGGTGATCCAAGAGCTTTAGAGCCCTAAGAACTTGCGGGAGGTGTAGTCTCTTAATGACAAAATTGCAGCCTCGATGCGGTTTATACCTAAGATGAACCACTGGTCTCTCCCCCTTTACAAGATCCTCAAGAAGAGAAAGAAGTTCGAGAGGGGACCAGAGCAGAAGGCAACTTTTCAAAACCTAAAGGAAGTTTTGGATGTAAAGGCTATAACAGTGACCTTGTGTAGCAATTCACAGTTGGTGATCTCCCAAATTAACGGAGAATATCAAGCTAATAAGTCTCTTTTACAACAATAGCTGACCTGCGTCAATGATTTAAAGGAGAAGTTCCAAACCATTGAGTTCAAGCATGTCCCCCGAAAGGAAAATGCTAGAGATATCCTCTCGAGGCTGGCTAGCATGAAGAAAACGAGAAGTACAATAACTTGATTCATCATACATTGATAAATCCTAGTATTGGCTAAATGCCATCTCTGTGCGTTATTTGCTCTCAATATTTCAATGACAATTCCTGGGTCGTACCTTTTGTTAGGTATATAGTGAATGGTCAGCTCCCTACAGATGAAATTAAATGAAATCGAGTTAAGAAGAAACTACATTTCCTCACTATGATAGACAGAATATTGTTCCAGCGCGGGTCTGTCCCATACCTCCTATGCCTTAATGAGAATAAGTACCAAGAAGTTATGAAGGAGGTCCACGAAGGGCAGTTTAGACATCACTTCGTAGCCAGAAGCTTAATGAGAAGAATCCTCCAGGCTGGTTACTAGTGGCCCATATTAAAGAACGATATAGCAAAGTACGTGAAGAAGTGTGGCCCCTGCCAGAGGTTTGCCAATCTGCAGAACACATCGATGGAAGGAATGTCCACTTTAATAGTACTATGGTCGTTCTACCAGTGGAGCTTGGGCATTTTGGGTCCTTTTCCAACAGTACCTGGGGGCATCAAATATCTAATTGTGGGGGCTAATTATTTTACCAAGTGGATTAAGGCTGAGTTTATGGTACATATTACCTCAGCCTGGACTCGACACGTCGTCTATGAAAATATCATCATAAGGTTCGGAGTCCCAGGCAAGACCATCGCTAACAACAGCACCCGATTCATTAATCACAAGTTCACTAAACTTTTAGAGGGGTTAAAGATTATGCAAGTTTTCTCTTTTGTTGAGCACCCAAACTAATGGGCAAGCCGAGGTGGTGAATCGAGAAATTTTGAAGGGGCTGAAGAAGCGTTTGGGTGAGGCAAAAGGAGACTGGACAAATCGATTTTGTCACGTATTATTGGCTTACAAAACTACTCCTTATTCATCAACTAATGAGTCACTATTCTGGTTGACATACGGGGTCGAAGCCATAATACCGGTAGAGCTTCAGACGTCCTCTACCAGGGTCCAACATTTTCATGCTGAGTACAACAGAGAAAACTTGTTGAATGAGCTGGATATGATTAGCGAGCTTAGAGAAGAATCCTTTATCCAGGATCAAGCAATCAAAGCTAAAGTCGCACTCTAGTCTAACAAACAGGTCTCATAACGACGTTTTAAAGTAGGAGACTTGGTGTTATGACACACTAACATTGGAAATGAGTTCACACAGCAGAGCAAGTTAGCACCTAGTTGGGAGGGTCCCTACCGCGTCTACGAGGTATTTGGTAAGGGAACTTACCGCCTCAAATTCTTGGATGAGACTCCAATAAGAAGTAAGTGGAATGTTTTAAATTTGCGTATTTATTATAGCTAGCTGGATTTTTTGACATGTACTCTTTTTCCTAACTTGAGGTTTTTTCCCATTGGGTTTTCCTTAACAAGGTTTTAATGAAGCATGTCCCAGCATAGCTCCACTCAGCATTAATAAATTATTTGTTTGCTAAGTGTTTCACTTGTCAATTATCTATCCTGTAAATAAAAGTTCTTTTTGGCCCAACAAGTGGCGAGGATTAGACCTCTCTAAGGTCATATCGAACCCCAACGAGTGGCACCCCGGTCCCTTAAATAAGGACTGGCTACTTGGCCCTAACTGATGGTGAGGATTGGCTCTCTTTAGAGATCATACTAGACCTCGATGAACAGTGCAAGTAGAACTTAACCCCAATAAGTGGCAAGGATAGGACCTCATTGAGGCCATACCAGACCCCAATGAGTGGCACCGCAACCAATGGTTAACTACTTGACCCTAATAAGTGGCAAGGATTAGTTTCTACCAAAATCATACTGAGCCCTAACGAGGGTGTAAGTATATTCTAAGGAACTAAGTCAACGAGGTCTTTATCTTACTATACACTTTATTCTTTTGTTCCAACTAACAGAAAAGAACCAGTGTTCTATGCACTGGAGGACGTCCTAAAGATCTGAATGGTTGGCAGGCTATGTATAGCTTAGGTCTTTATAATGCAACATTCAAAGTATTACAACCTCGAGAGGGATATTACCTATATTGCTACGCTTAGGTTTCATACAAAAGGTAGAGAAAAGCAGTATAACAATGAAGACAAAAGCCATATTCTATTCATATAGTTTGAAGTTAAAAGTCAGAGCCTATCCCTGTACAAGGCTATCTGTACTGATTAAACCATAAAAAAGGCAAATAAAGATTTGAGTTAATTAAAGTAGAGGATAGTCACAAGGGTAGAGCATTATTTTCGCCAGCAGGCGGAGTTTGATTATCAGAAGGAGTAGTGGTGACATCTTCCTCATTTATGGTCTTAGCATTTTCATTGGAGTCTAGGTTGGGTTGTTCATCCATTGTTTGAGGCTCAGGATGGGCAACCAGTTGATATGGACGTCGTCAAGATCCCAATGCTTATCACCCATCACGGCAAAGAGTTTCCCTACATGAAATTCATGGTAGGGGTTGATACCATGAAGGGTAAGGTTAACACCAAGGTTTCTGTACAACACCTGCCTTATAGCCGCAAAGAAAGATTCCTTGACAACCTTCTCACAAAGATGAAGAGCCTCTGCCACCCTATTTTTACTCTTTGCATCTTCAACCCTAAATGTTTCAAGTGCTTCATCTAGAGAGCTGGTCTCTGAGATTTTCTTCGTCAATCCCTTTATCTCGGCTTGAAACATGTCTTTTTCTTTCCTCTATTTCCCCTTCTTCATAAAATGCTCTGATATCTAGTAGGAAATCTCACCCTGGATGTCTTCACAAGCTTTCTTCCATTTATTGTTTAACACCTTTCAAATGCTCATTTTCCTCCTTTAAAGGCTCTAACAATTTCTTTTCAGAAAGGAGGTTTTCAACCTTTTTCTTTAAAGCAACAATATCCTTATCTTTATCATCGTTGGCCTTGTCTTTTTCCTTGATGATGCTGTTCAGGTTTCTATTTTCCTTATGGAGTGTTCGCGCCTCTATTCTTAGCTCTTGGTTTTGATCAAAGTATATTATGCTCTCTCCGACCTAATCCGATATGTCGTTGAAGGATTCCAGCACTCTTAGATAAATGCCAATGAGTAGCTTTAACAACGCCTTTCATCTCTTCAATTTCCATGTCGGGGCGCAAGCAATAACAAAGGCCTTTTGTTTGCTTTGATATGGAGTTGTACGCTAGTAACAGGTAAAAGGGTTTAACCGAGATCTAGGGGTAAAGACGTAGAAACGCTCATGCGTGTTTTCACCCGGCTTGACAATTTCAATATTGGGCTGGACAGGGATAATGTCACCCTGGGAAACTTCCACATTTTTCAGTATTGCTTGATCACCGGTATCCTCCTGGATAATTTCCTTTCTTTTTTGTCTTTTCAAGGGCGGAGATTGGTCATTCTCTGATGGTTCCACTCTCTTTCACTCCTCTTTATCAGCGACGTGTTTTTTCTTGGTCCTTTCTTTATGGACCTCTTCCTCTCCTTCCGGATCGTCCTTCAGAGAGATCTTTGGAATATCCTCATCCTTGAATTTAAGGGCAACAAAGTCGGCCTTTGGAATGTTTCGCTTGGCCTAAATGAGGTTTTCAGCAGCTACAGCGGCTGCCTCAGCCCACAATCTTTTTAGGTTGTTCTTCAGGCCAAAGCTCTAGAGTTTTTGCCACTGTACCTACACATAGGGGTTCTCATCTAAGAGTTTTTGCCAGTTAATTTGGTGTGTGATCACTGTGGAACACCTAGGCATTGTTATCACCATGTCTTTCTCTCCTATTTTCGTATTGATAGTTGTCACCACGTGCTTGAGACCGCCTATAGCTTTGTAAAACGTCACATCGTAAGAGGTGTACAAATCATAGCTACCCTCCCTAGGGGTTCTAGATTCAATAGAGTTCTCAAATAACCAAGCTTGTGCTTGCCTCCCTTTCCCTCGACTTGGCCCTTGTGCCTTAGTCCCCTAGGTCCTCATAGGAATCCTTCCCCTATGGTACCCTCTTGCATTCCCCTTAGTTCTTATTCTTCACACTCAAAAGTAGGGTGAAAACACAAAAACAGAATGAAAAGAACTGGAGTAAAAGAAAAGGGTTCACTATCTAAAAATGTATGAGCTCGCAAGACTATCTTAAAGTATAGGATGTAAAAGACTCAAGCACGAAGATGGGTTCGACGAAGAAATCTCTAACTCACGAAGACTTTCTCTAAATTTTAACAAATTTTTAGTATGTTAACACAAGGGTGCCTCGCAACGTTTCTGGAGCCACCTCTTGTAGCCATGGCTAAGGGCAATAATACGATGTCGTCTTCGTTCAAATTGTAACCGCTAAAATGATGAAAGAGGTGTAACCGCCACACATGATTGAAAGTAATTGTCCCATCATTGTCGTGAACCACGATAGGCACAACACTGCGTTTTGAGGGGTAAATAAATGAGCAACAGTTACGAATGTAAATGGAATAGGTAAAAACATTTTCTAAGTTAAAACGTTCCTCTTACCCACGCCTATAATTGGTGTCTCAATAAAAGCTATAGCATATTAAAGCAACTGACATGGTCACTCCAACAAGCTAAACGGAAAATGATCCGGTCCTGATACCGGCCCATGGGCAATACTATAATTTGACCATAATTCATCATTCAGGACCGGTATCCCATATAGCTTGGTGTCACAACAATGGTATTCCGGTATCAAGGGAGGGTACCGGTGGACCCCCAAGCGACCATGGTAGTTTGAGTAGCCAGCTCACTTTCCAGATCGATGCCCGCCTTCTTGTTGCCGAGTTGGTATCGAGAGTAAAAAACTTTGGATTTAATAAGGTCATGCACAAAGTTGACCTATGCATCAACATGTTAAACAAGTAACTTGCAAAATGAGTGATTGATAGATAGAAGCATTTGGAAATAATTATAGTGTTGGTATATTTTAATTGAGTATATTGATAGCTTAATGGTAAAGAGATTTTTGCATATCCTAAGGTTCAAACCATGATTTTACCATTTTAAGATGCAATTTTTGGCTACTTGAAAACCCCTGTCATCACAACTCAAAAAGAATATGGAGTATGTCACCAAATAAAATGTACCAAAACAAATATACCTTACACACAGGGAGGTAAATTAAGGGTCCCATAAAACATAAAACAAAACAAGGTAAGAAAATGTGCATGCAGTAACGATAACATCACATTCTAGTCAGTCTTTCACTCTCAAACTCAAAAGGCAAACCTGTCCCCTACATCTCCTGATCCTCACCTGATTTTTTTTTTTCCAATTTGTTATTATTCTTCCCTTACCCCCTTCTTTTTCATTTATTTTTCACTATTTTTCCTCCTCAAACAGTTTCTGCAACCAAACAAAAAAGAGTATAAGAAAAAAGAGAGAAAAGATTTCCCATTTCGTTTCCATAAACCCCAAACTAATTCTTTGGTAACATTTTCAAGATTTTCTCACAAACCCATAAAAGAATAGCAATTGGTTTCGCCAAAGATCTGATATTTCGTTCTTCAAGTAGGGATTTTGTGCCATTTTCCTTTCACCATTGGCGTCTGCAGCAGCAAACAAGCACAATGCTGAACAATTCAGGGTCACTTTGTCTTTTGTAAACAGTAAAGTCTCAATCTTTTTCCTCTCTCTGTGCTGCATTGCATTATCTATTTGCTAGATTCTTAGTGGGGGGTTGTTTTTGTTTAATTTCTGACCGAACGAATGAGATCTTGATGAGGGTTGGAACCAGTTTCCTTGCACTACTTTCATTGGCTTTTCTTCCATTTTCAACTTCTCAGAACCCTTCACTTGACACTAACAAAATCTCATCACGCACCCTTGATGCCATTCTTCAAGATTGTGCCTTTAAGGCATTTTTGAGGCCAAAAACCGGGGTACCCTATGATACTCAAGTGCCCACAAGCCTAACTGGGGTTATGGTTTCGGCAATGAGGCTTAGAAGTGGTAGTTTGAGGACCAGAGGTATTGAAAGCTACAAAGAATTTCAGATCCCAATTGGGGTTGTTGAGCAGCCTTATGTGGAGAGGCTTGTTTTGGTTTACCATAACTTGGGCAATTTTTCTGAGAATTTTTACCCTTTGCCTGGTTACTCTTATTTGGCTCCTGTTTTGGGTTTAATGTCATATAGTGGTGCCAATTTGTCTGCTTCTGAGTTGCCTGAATTGGATATAAGGGCTTCTGATAAACCAATTTTGATCAAGTTCCATGATTTGAAACCAGCACCATTAGGGTCAGTACCAAAGTGTGTGTGTTTTGATCTACATGGTTCAGTGCAGTTTGACATACTATTACATGGGAATGTGTGTGCAACTTTCCAACAAGGGCACTTCTCTGTTGTTGTGGAGGCTTCTAGCGCACCATCTCCAGCACCTGCTGCTGTTGCTGTTGCTGCTGATGTTGGGAAGGGTGGTGGGAGGAACAAGACCAAGGTGTGGATCATTGTTGCATGTTCTGTTGTTGGTGGTTGCCTCTTGTTGGTGTTGTTGAGTCTATTGGTTGCTAAAGTGAGAAGAAGCAAACAAGGGATGAAGATACAGCAATTGGAATGGGCAGCTGAGAGCAATGAAACCTTGCATATGGCATCCATTGGGGGCACCAAGGCGCCATTAGCAATTGGGACTCGCACAAGGCCAACAATTGAAAATGATTACATTCCTTAGATTTGATAAGTGTTATAAATTGATTTTCACAGTAACCGTGATTGTGGCCGCAATAGTAAGTTTTTCTAATTCTGTGCAACTGTTTCATGACTGCATTGGCTGTGTACTTTTGTAATTGACTGTAATATTAAGGTGTTTTTTACGTCACCATAATCGCAATTCAAAATAATGAATTTAAGTGATTCTTGTTGAACCTATTAGTCCCCAGCTTAGCGTTGTAATTTTTGTGTTCATAATGAGTTGAAATGAAATGGTTTCATTGTACAATGCTTTCAGGAGTTTGGTTAATTTAGTTAACTTGGTATGGTTTTTCCATTGAACCTTGTTGGCTCTGGTAACATTATAAGACTAAAGAAACAACAGGTGTTTCCTTAGAGCAATTTGTTTCTTTTATGCTGATGATCTGTTATGTCAGCTATGAGTTGCATTATATTGATTTAGCTGTTTGTGGATTAACACCAGAAAAGTAGTAGAATTCAGAAAATTGAATAATTGTGATTGATTTGATGAAAAAATGCTTTCATGATTAAGAATATCTCCATTTATGTTGTTTCCTAAGCACTCATTTGATTTGTTAGCTTTTATTTTATAAAGAAGTGAAATTCATGTGCCTGGGCCAAACTTCTAAAGTCCAAGGGGGTTGATGTCATTTGAAAGCCTCTTTGATTCCCAATTGGGAAATTCTTCCATATTTGAAGTAAAATTTTAATTTATCAGTTACAGAGTTTAAAGATGTTTTGAAATAACCTACCTTATTAATATTAATTATTAAATAACTCAATTAGTGAAATTCAATTTTTATGATTGGATACCAGCCAAGGAAGCACTAAGCCTGACTTGGTAATATACATGACAAAATTGATATAAACAAAATCACTTGTATCATTAAATTTTCATTTTTATGAGAATGAAACAAAAGGGTCGAACTCCATGATAATCCATGTGGAAAAAGATTTATTCAGCAAAAACGACCACTTTCTTTTAATTTAAGTTCAAAAAATGTGTACACAGAAAATATTGTGTTTTTTTCTACTATTAGACTTTGGTTGAGGTAAAAAAAAAAAAAGAGAAAAAACAAAATAGAAAAAACTGATGAAAAAATTGTGAGAAAAAAAATGAAGAGTTTTTTTTATTGGGTTTTAATCGTGAAATTTTAGATTGTTTGGTCAATGAGAAAAAAATCATATGGCTGACTAAAAAAATAAAATACTCCTATCAAATTTTCACATCTCTTATGTTTTATGTTATATGTTATTTTCATTTATATATAGTTATATATAGTGATGCTTTGATTAGGAACATAAAAACTTTCTTCTATTTTACTTACGCTTTTACAAAATAAATAAATCAAATACACCCACAAGCGATGATAAGAGTAAAAGTTGGCATAGGTTATCTACATATTTGTATATTATATATATATATATATATATATGTATATATATATAATAAAAGAAATTTCTAGCAAATTTAATTTTAGATGTTTCATGTTGTTCTCACACACACAAGCGATGATAAGATTAAAACTTGGCATAAATTATCTACATATTTGTATATTATATATATATATATATATATATATATATAAAAGAAATGTTTAGCAAATTTAATTTTAGATGTCCCATGTTGTTTACTTTTATTCTTTAATTTATTTAATAAGATTGTATGTGTATAGATATTATGATTTCTACCATAGACTTTTGAAATTGACTAAGTGATGTGATACTTGAAGGAGTCTCCATGAATCTCGTTGTTTTGGATATTTTACAAAGAGTAATTGGAAAGATCTTTCGTTAATTCAACTAGATTGTAATGAATTCCACTTGATTGAAAAATCTCATGTTTAGGTTTTCTAAAGGTTTTCAATCTAAAGATGAAGAAATTGTAAAATTGGAAGATATTAAAAATGAACGAGATGTTTAGTGCCACTTCAAAAGATTAAAGATAATCGTAATCGATGCTCGTCACATGGAAAGGTTCCATGATAACAGACTAGAGTTCTAAGTGTTTTAAAAGAAGATTTAGAGATAAATTACCTCACAATTTCGGGTGTATTTACCAAATGACAAAAGTTGGTTACAATGAACTAATACATAACTTATATAGGAAACAAGACTATTCCTAGGCGTGGCTACGCTAATAGAGCCCAAGGACGAGTGCATGTAGGCATACTACCATCCCACACAAGCACGCTTAAACTAGCAAGCTTGGGAAGACGTGTGGGTACACCAGCCTCCAGCGTCAGCAAGCTCATCTTCAGTCCAGAGGCAGAGAGCTTCACACACTACCACGCCTCAGCTTGGGGTTGACACACCCACATACAGAGGATGCATGTAAGCATGCAGGGCACAAGCGTGGGCACGTCTCAGAGTAGCAGAGCAGATGTAGACACTTCTGTTATGAGTATGGGCACAAACAGATCTAGCGTAGGCATGCCCCTAGCTTCCCTTATTCAATGTTACAAGTAAAATGAAGGAACAAAGAACTCTTGGCTTCTTGATCTTATGAATCAACATGTAAAAGTAGTCTTGTTAAAGCTTGGTGAAGTCACTTAGTTTGTGTTTAGTTACAGAAAATTATTTTAGTTTTTTGAGAAAAGTTTTCTGTTTATTTTTCAAAATTTTCATTTTCTGGAATAAATAGAAAAATTCTTAAAAAACTTTTCCACATTTGTGTTTTATTGGAAAATTTCTTTAAAGACTTCTCTATTTTTCTTAAAAAAATAGAAAATCTGATTTTTAGTTTTTTATAAATTTTCTTTAAATATTTTGTAAACAAACACATTTTCTATTTTTCTAACTTTTTCAAGAATAGTTTTTCATTTTCCTTATAAAACTTACAAACTAAACACGACTTTATTCATTGATTTTGTCATAGGTTATATCCTCTAAACCTTTATCACAAAGTGGATCACCCTTCGCTTCAAGGATCACATAATTAAGTATATTGATTTTTTTCATACATCCAAATTTAATTTATTTACACTAGAATGGTTTTTTAATATGATTCCAAAAAATTTTCAATTTAGATAATAATGAGTAATAAATAAATTCAAATTTCACACAGTGGATTTTAACAAGTATAATTTGGTGGTTAATTTGATTAATCTCCAACATTTCAATCTCTTTCCCACCAATCGAATATTTTGTTACTTTTTAAATTCCTCTGATTTTAATTTTCCAATCCATCCAGTGTTGATTAGTTATTCTTTCTTTGTATACATTTTATACCATTAATTAATTTAAATATCAAATTTTTAATGCAAACTGTAACATCTCAGGTATTTAAATTAATTATTAATGACACATATAAGCTTAATAAATAAATTTATTTGGATTTAACATAGATTTTTTTAAATTATTATAAACTAATTAACAATTAGTTAAGGTGATGACATTTAAATAAATTAATTTGAGTAGTTGATTATTAAATTTAAATTAGAATAAAGAGCTGATGATAAATTTATAATTTACCAAAAGGTAAAACTAAAAAGTTTTTATTTAAAAGTTTATAAAAGAAAATAGAAAAGAAAAGAAAAGAAAATAGGTAAAAAGACCAAAGCGCCCCTAGTGTATAACTTTTTCCTTCCCCTATTTTTCATTTCTTTTTCACGCGTGCTTCATCCCTTTTCTCGGCGTCCATGGCAACATGAAAGAGAGGTAGGGGTGGAGCTTTGATTTCTTGTCGGACTTCAAACTTAAACATGTTTTTGGAATCGAGGAAGCGAGGTAAGGTTATTGGCACCTTCAATTTCATAATTCTTTCCCTCTCCCCATGGTTGTGAATTCGGAATTAATGGGGTTCCATGGAAGAGGTTTTTGTTTTTTACTCTCTTATGGTACTTGGAAGTTTAGAAGTAAAGTTTTATGTGATAGCTGATTCTAAATTCCTGTTTCCCCTCATTCTCTTTTGAACCAGAATTGAGGGTTTGCATAATGGTTCCTTATTTTCCATTTTCATTGCATTTAAAGCTTGAGTATGACTCTTAAAATGGTTAACGGGTAATGGTTTCAACATTTTAGGTTTCGAATCGGAGGTCAGAAAATTGATTGTCAAGATAAAACTTAAAATCAAAATGTTAGAACCAAGAAGACTTTGGAAGAAATCTTAGATTTGTCGATAGCCAACATTAAGTACTCTAATTTAATCAAAGTCATAATTTTTTATTATTTGATAACTTGTCTAAGTGTTTTAGAATAAGAAGCATAAACTATAAAACAAAGGGGGAGTTTTCTGCACAACACAAGTTTGTAAGATGAAGCAAAGAAGAAATCAAAATACGGGAAATAATCTTCAATGTAAAAAGATTATCTGGACTCGTACCAGAACCAGACTCGTCAAGTCATACTGCAAGCCTCAAGAATATGGAAGAGTCTCTCACTAAAGGCAACCTTCAACAACCAGACTCCACTCTCAGAAGCTGCTATAGTTATCTTGGAAATCCTCCAATAAGAATCTAACTGCTCCTTATGAGTCTCATCATCAACACCTTATCAATCACCAAACCTTAAACCTTCTTTAAAGAACGTTCTCATACAAATCTGGTATGAAGAACATTATTGGTCTGGATCAAGTCACAAAGAAGATTTATGAGAAAACTGACCAAGCAAAGCAGACCTCGATTCATCCTGAAAAAGCATCAAATTCTTATATATGCCTCATATACTCGAAGGACCTCTGTACAAAAACCTTCCTATTAAGTGAAAGCTTATGCTACCCCTATTCTGCCTATGATTACACAAGTCTTAAGGCACTCTGACCTATATTACTTGTTCAGAACATCTCTCTCTAACGAGAAAAATTTTGTCCTTTGAACAAACAACCCTCTCAACGGTTGTATCCTCTCTCAGTAGTCATTTAACTATTACTCTCTTACTCTCTAAGCTCATCAAGGAAATCTTATATATTGAATCATTCTCTCCATTCCAAAACATATGAGAGAGAAGAAGTGCAAACAAGATGGTGACGAAAAGAAAAAGAGAGGGAGAGCTTGTAAGAGAGAAAAAGAAAAATGAAAATGGGCCAATCACACAAAAAGATAGTGTGATCAAGATAGAGAGAAATGCAAACAAGCCTCAGACATTTGCATATAAAATCCCAAGAAAAAGAAGGAAATGACAATTTGCTCAAGTAGAAGATTCAAGATCAAGGAATGTTACCATGAAGAGGATGAAAGCTTGCTATGTGCCATCTTTTTCAATTTCAGAAGCACTAGAAATCCAAATAAAGAATATGCTTTACATATCTCAACACCCTTTGTGGGCATATTGTTTCTGATCAAGCTTTCAGGCTTTGTTGTAGGAATTTCTTCAATTCCTAGCTTTTGTTGAAGGATCTTCTCTTCTTGAACCTCTTAGATCCACAATGCCTCAAGAGAATAGAGAAGATTAGTCACGGTTTTAGATGTCTTATGGAGGAAGTTAATGGAGTCTTCCAAGGAAAGCTAGGTTGTGGAGGAAGCTAAAGGAGGAAAGACTTAGATCTAAAAAGAATTTGGTCTAGAAATGGAGGAGATGGTGAGGAAAGGAATGACTTAGGATTCTGCCACTCTAAGAGTTAGAGAGATAAGGTGTTGAATGTCACCACCTTTGGGAGAAGGTCCAAAGGATATGACACTAGGAAAGGAGCCTAAAGGTCCTACTTTTCTAGAGAGAAGGGAGAGTTTCTCACTCTAAAATCTCTAATCATTCAAGTTATGTGGTAATTATAAAGGAGATGAGCTTATATATCTCCTTGAAAACTTTGGCCAAGCCATTCTAACCATGGGCCTTGGATTATCTCCTAAGGCCCAATCCTAAATCCTACTCTATTTGGCCCAATACAAGCCCAAATACAAAATGGAACAAGGTACAAGGCCCAAAAGTGGCCCAAACTTAATGCTATGCAAAGCCTAAACTAATTCCTAAAATATAGCCCTAATATACCTAGAATATAAAAGGAATGGAAAATATGTACAAGATATATGAGGCCCAATGAAGAGGCCCAAAAGAGGCCCAAACATCCTCACCAAGCCCATTACCTTTCTATAGTGTAAGAGAAAAGGGTAAGGGTCTTTAATAGCTCCTCCTTGGGATTGGGCCCACTCAAGGAATGTATGGAAGAGGATAAATGCTTTTGGAGACCTTCCTTGGCTCTCTTGGCCCTTGACCTAGTCATAGGGCCCTTTAAAACATCCAAGGCAACCTCCAAAGACTGTGTAGGGTCCATGGCTTCTTCCTGGGTGATGGCCATGTCATGCTCCCCCTCCTGAAAAGGATTTGTCCTCAAATCCGAGGCAACCTCATCCAGCTTATTTGTAAAATAAGGGGTAAGATTAGAGATATTAAAAGTAGCACTGACCCCATACTCATTAGAGAGGTCAAGTACATAAGCATTATTATTAATTCTCCTTGTGACCTGGAAAAGACCATCACCTCTAGGGTTAAGTTTGGACTTCCTAAGGTTAGGAAAGTGTTCCTTCCTTAGGTGAAGCCAAACCCAATCCCCAACATCTAAGATAACCTCTTTTTTCTTTTTATTCACACATCTAGCATAGTGTTCATTTTTCTTTTGTGTATGGTGTTTAACCTCCTCATGAAGTTTTCTAACAAAAGATGTTTTTGTCTCACCATCCATATGAAGGATGTCATCTGAAACCTCTAGAGGCAAAAGATCCAAAGGAGTGAGAGGATTAAAACCATACATAATCTCAAAAGAACTATGCTTGATAGTGGAGTGAACTACCCTATTATAAGAAAACTCTACATGTGGTAGATACTCATCCCAAGACTTAACATTCTTTTTATCAAGGACTCATAGAAGAGTAGAAAGAGTCCTGTTAACAACCTTAGTTTGGCAATCTATTTATGGATGGCATGTGGTAGAAAAGAGAAGTTTAGTTCCTAGCCTGGCCCAAAGGGTCCTCCAGAAGTGGCTAAGGAACTTGGTATCCCTATCACTAACTATAGTTCTAGGGATCCCATGTAAGCGAACTATCTCTTTAAAGAATAGTTTAGCAATATGACTTGCATCATCAACCTTATGGCAAGGGATGAAATGAGCCATCTTACTAAATTTATCAACAACCACAAAGATAGAATCCATTCCCCTTTGGGTCCTAGGCAACCCAAGGATAAAGTCCATACTAATATCTACCCAAGGGGAAGTGGGAATAGGCAAAAGAGTGTAAAGGCCATGTGGAGACACCTTAGATTTAGCCTTTTTACATGTAAAGCACCTAGAGCAAAGTCTTTGCACGTCACGCTTCATATGGGCCAATAGAAATGTTCACTAAGGGTAGATAAAGTCTTATCCCTCCCAAAGTTCCCCATGAGCCCTCCCTCATGGCTCTCATGAAGTAAAAGATCTCTAATGGATCCCCTAGGAATGCATAGCTTATTGGCTTTAAAGATAAAGCCATCTAATTTATGGAATCTACTAGAAGTAAGCAAAGAACCACAAGAGTGGTAGGCATTAGAGAAGTCGAGGTCATTTGGATACAATTCTTTTATTTCATCAAGACCATGAAGAGTGGCACCTAAAGAAGAAAGGAGAGAGTGCCTTCTAGATAAGGCATCAGCTACAACATTAGCTTTACCACTACAATGCTTGATAACATAAGGGAATTCTTCCAAATATTCAACCCACTTGGCATGCCTTTTATTTAACTTATGTTGGCCTTTTATATATTTGAGTGACTCATGGTCACTATGTATGACAAACTCTTTGGGAATTATGTAGTGTTCCCAAGTTTGTAAGGCCCTAATCAAAGCAAAGAACTCTTTGTCATAGGTGGGATAATTAAAGAATGCCCCATTAAGCTTTTCACTAAAGAAAGCAATAGGGTGCCCTTCTTGAAGCAAAACCGCACCTATTCTAATATTAGAAGCATCACATTCTAGCTCAAAGGTTTTTGAAAAGTTTGGTAGAGCAAGAATAGGAGCATGTGTGAGTCTATGCTTAAGGTCTTGAAAGGCCTTTTCTTGCTTTGGCCCCCAAAGAAAAGGAACATTCTTTTTGAGCAAATCATTTAGGGGAGATGCCAAAGTAGAAAAGTTTCTCACAAACCTTCTATAGAAGCTAGCCAAGCCATGGAAGCTTCTAATATCATGAATGTTTTTGGGGGTTGGCCAAGCACTAATGGCTTTGACTTTTTCTTGGTTAACTTGGACCCCCTTGGAGCTAACTACAAATCCTAAAAAGACAATATGATCCAAACCAAAAGAGTATTTTTCAAGGTTAACAAAAAGTTGGTTTGCTCTTAAGGCAAGTAAAACATGTCTAAGATGGGTAAGGTGAGAGTCCATAGACCTTGAATAAACAAGGATGTCATCAAAGTAGACAACAACAAAGTGGCCAATGAAGTCCCTCAAAACATGATTCATGAGGCGCATAAAAGTACTAGGTGCATTGGTCAAACCAAAAGGCATAACCAACCACTCATATAACCCAAGCTTGGTCTTAAAAGCAGCTTTTCACTCATCACCTTCCTTGATTCTTATTATGTGATAGCCACTTTTAAGGTCAATCTTAGAAAATATGGTAAAGCCACAAAGTTCATCCAACATATCATCAAGTATAGGTATAAGATGCCTATACTTGATGGTGATGTTGTTGATTGCTCTACAATCGGTACATAACCTCCAAGAACCATCTTTCTTAGGCACTATAAGAATTGGCACAACACATGGACTAAGAATTGTTTCTCTATTTCTAGACTCTCCTTGGGGTTACACCTATATACAGGTCTATTGGGCAAGCTAGCCCCAGGTATAAGATCTATTTGGTGTTCTATACCCCTAAGAGGTGGGAGCCCTTGAGGAAGGTCTTTAGGAAAGACATCCTCAAACTCTAGAAGAAGATTTTGCAATCCCTTGGGCATAGAAGAAGAAGAGCCCACTAAGGAGAGGGAAGTGCAAGAGCTAGATATACTAGAAGGGCTAAGAGAGTTAGAGGAAGAGAACTTAGGGTAAAGCATGTTAAGAGGTTTGTGAAGAAGCAAGGCTTGCTTCACATCATGCTTAGAGGCAAAGAAAGAGGAGTGCCTCTTGGGATCTTCATAGGTGAGGATCCCTTTACCCTTATCTTGTTTAGTGATTTGTTTTTTATTGTTTTATTGTTTTTGAGGTTTAGGAGAGGAGGTGGAAGGCCCAACCTCCCTATCCTTCTTCAACTTCATTTGGAGTTGGTCTTCCAAAACTTGTTTGGGAGACAAGGGATGCAAGACAAACTTTTTGTTATTATGTAGAAAGGTGAGGGTGTTAGTAAACCCCTCATGGGTGACTTTCTTATCATATTGCCAAGGGCGGCCTAAAAGCACATGGGTGGCTTCCATAGGAACCACATCACACCATATTTGATCATGGTAGGTGCCTATAGCTGTTGGTGTATGCACTATGAGCTATTAATGTATCAATTTTAACTTATCAATAAAATTAGTATTTTTAGTTTTAAGACTATTTTTAAAACTATTTATCTTGGAATAATAGGTCATATGAGAATTATTCCTAAAACGTCCCTAATCAAGTATTTACATGGGAAAATGTAAATACATTAAAATTAGTGTGTGAATGTACTAATAATTTAATCTCACAAATTATGGATATATGATATCAAGTCTTTACACGGTACACATTAAGAGTAATGTTGTACTGGACAGACCCACCATGAGAGCGTTGCATGGATCGTTACATGAGTGTCATAAACGGTTCTCAATGTGATAATGGTATATAGTCCTTCGACCTGAAGTCACTACAATTCCTACATAAGGAGTTTGTTGTTTTAATACAATCAAACGTTATCTGTAATAAGATGACCATAAAGATTATGATTAGGCAATAGACAAATTATACAGAGGGATGTAAGTGATGTATGTAACATCCCAGTTTTGAAACTAAATGCCGAATGAAGAATAAACCATTAAGACTTGATTTCAAATAGAAAATAACTGTTAATTATATATAACCAAGTAGATTTAAGCCATTAAAATATGAAAAATGGTGGTGGTCAGGGGATGGGGTGGAGTGCGCGTGGCTGCTGGGCTCACACTCTCCCATCCCACTCTTCTCTTACTCGTGCGCATATACATATATATAAAAACGTAAGCCTATGGTTAAGGACACACTCACTATTCCTTCAGATTCCTTCCTCCGTCACTTCATCCTCTACTTTTCTCTCTTCGTCTCCATCCTCCTTCTTCCCCTATCTCACTCTTCGCTCCTGGAGATCTTGATTTCAGTACTGGAGAACAGACCACACTCCATCCCAGAATCAGGGGCAGGATACGACGAAGCCAAGGAAGACCGAATGAACCAGGAGAAGGACATCGGACCCAACGACAAGAACGGAAAGGTTCTGAGGTTCTTCTAAAGGTAGGGGGCGCTTGCATGTCGAATGCATGGTCTACGAACGGTACCGGATGAACGTACTGCTGTGTGTGTGTGTGTGTGTGCATGTATTCATAATCATTAAAACTGATGCATGATTTAAGATTCTGATAGTGATTTCATGGGGACGGAGTAGCCTGTTAGTGGATGATAATGATGAATGATATGCATGGATCTATCTTCTTGTCACTATGGAAAATATGTACGTGCATGCTCTTAATTGGTTGTTCAATGTTGTTAGTCTGATGACCAATTGTAACAGGCGTTGGTGTGATTGACTAAATGAATACGAGTAATGTGGGGAAATCCGTTCTTGCTTAATGGCTACGGAGAAGGTGTTCGTGGCGTGATGATGTGTGTTAATAAATGTGTTAGTTGCATGAGTGAGAGTGGGGGAGACCCATGGAAGGTCAAGAACCCCAAGGGAACGACTTCCAGTTACCAACCCTGGCTAGATCCCGATAGTGCTCGTGGTAGCCGTAGGAGCTAGAGAAGAGTCTCGAGACGCCGTGGGAGGCCGGTGCCACCTGGTAAGAGCTGAGGGATGAGGGGCCAGAAGTAAAGGGGACCGTAACTGAGAGTCTTTACCCGAGTCGGATCCGCAGGCATGCATATAGATATAAGGCCGATTGTGGTGATGTATAAATCTATGTGTGTATATGTGTATGATTTTGAATGTATGAATGTGTATGTGCGTAGGAACTCCGAATGCATGAATGGATTGTAGAAATGAACTCTGTGTAATATGTGTGGCATGAATGTTGTTTTAAACTGCATGAACTTGTTACTCGAGAAAGGTTGAATGATGGTAGGAGCGTGTACTGACGCTGATACTGAGTCTGTGAGTATCATTTTACATGTAAAAGCTCACCCCTGCAGTGGCCATATTTCAGTGAACATCTCTCGGAATGAAGAATGAAGGAAGAGCCGGGTGTGGAGCAAAGCAGCTGAGCATGATGGATCGTGTGTATATATGTGTGTACTGTGTGCTTGTCGTGTTTAAATGTTTTAGAGGAAGCCTTGGCCGGCTTGTGTTAATTTTGGGTTTTAATTACGAAACTTGAACGCTCCGGATAGAAGGGGCATGTTGTGGTTGTAATTATTTAGATGTTTCCTAACTATATATATATATATATGTGTGTGTTGTGCATTATATTATGCTGCGGAAGGTATTGAATGATAAGTACGGACGCCTGAGTATGTCTTGCGAGCGTAAGTTGGCCGGTGTGGCTACGGTTAGGCAGTAGGAATAAGTTTGGGGTTAAGAAGAGGAAATATAGAGCTCAGATATGCTTCGATTGAGGGAAGAACGAAAGACGAGTGAAAAACTGAGTGGTCATAAGAAGGGAGACCATTATCGAGTGAAAATGGTAGTGAAAACCGAGTGAGACTTAACTTTCCAATTTCACGAGTGGAGTCCCTCGCTTCAGCGAGCAGCATTCCCGCTCCAGCGAGGGCGGACTAGGAAGACTTATGTTGGATTCACACGGGCGGAGTCATACCTCATCCAAGTGCTAGAGCAGTCCGCCCAAGCATAAGGACTCGCGCTGAAGCGAGTAAAAGTCAGAGTGAGATACCGTCCCACTATCCTTTCTTTCCGTTGTGGAGCTAATGTGACCCCAACAACGGTGTTGACCCCGGCCTGGACGTTGTGGTTGAGTCCGCCCAGGCGTTGCCATACCTAGTCGCGTTGGACAGAATGAGTTCAGGTCCCTTCTCCTCCACAAACCATTACTGCACTCGTACTTCTCCTTTCTCCTTCCCCTTACCTATCACTTCCTACTGAACGAACTAGTGTTACTCGTGGAAGAGTTTCTCTTTTAGAATCTCCCTCCATCCGCTGTTGCATTATCATACCCCGCCTAGGCGGTATCAGACCTCGCCTGAGCGAGCCCATGATGTTGTGCAATCCGCCCAGGCGCTGGTGTGCTGCCTTAAACCCAACGAACCAACCCCAGTCTTAGTTTTTCTGTAAAATACCCTATACGTATGAATGCTCTTGTTTTTCTTGCCTGCTTCCTTCCTTCCATGTCGAATAAACCGTGACTGTTATTGTGAAAAATTTTCTCATGGTTTTTGAAACTATTAATTGCTAGGAGTAGGTTGTTACAATGTAGATGGAATTTGTCTCTCCTATGTGACAGGAGTAATATCTATGGGCCACTTGATAGAGTGAGACTAACGAAATGCATGGCCATGCTAGGACGAATAAATATTAGATATTTATTCTGTAAATTCTACTCTGGTATCAAGTAAAATGAATTGGGCTATACAAGGATGACGACGACCATGCCTTGGGCCCAATTAGATATCGTGACAAAAGGAATAAATATATAATAATTATCACTTATAGGTCATGTCGATGATAAATAATATTCGGACATAATGATGTATTGCTAGATACCGCTCTTATTTTATATTAATAATAAAATAGTTTATTATTAATATAACGAAATATTTTACCTATAGGGTCACACACATAGAGTAAGCCCACCAAAGGATAGTTTTATTTCAGTTGGACTAAAAATAAAGCTATTTGGGCCTAACTCATATAAAACGAGTCAGGAGCCCAATGTTTAATGAGAGCTCAGGTTAAGACCTAAGCTTATATATAGAGCATGAGATGCTCATAGGCTGCTGCTTAGAAATTAGATTATTTTCAAATTTCCATACTAGCATTCAGAACTTTATTTTTCTGGTGGGAGTGCTCGTGTGGACTCCTAAGGGCGAAGCTACAATTGCTTCGATCGAGGAACTCGTTTTGCGTCTACAAGAGGTAAACCCTAAATAAAAAAAATTTAATTTTGCATAATGCCTTGAGACATTTGTTTTTTCAATCCTTGTTGGGAATCCTTTATGTTTCCGCTGCCTGACACTGATGGATTCCCTAATAATAGAAAGAGAGAGAAGGACTTGTTTGTTCACTAACATTTCACCTTTTTCATTAAGCCATTGAAGTTTGTAAGGTTTTGGGTGATCTATTAGAGGACAACCAAGTTTGTGAACTAGCCTTTGGCTAGCCACATTGGCACAACTACCACTATCTACAATGAGAGAACAAAGTTTTTCTTTAATGTAAGATCTTGTATAAAAGATGTTCTCTCATTGAGTAGTGTCATCATCCCTTATATGACTACCTAGGAGTCTTTTAATCATAAATAGCTCACCTTAATCTCCTAGAACATGTTCACTCTCATAGGAATCACTATTGGAGCTATCACTAGAGTGTAAAGAGGATGCTTCCTCATAGCTTGAATAGTGATCAATGCCTTTTAAAATCATAACTTTTTTGTTAGGCATTGAGAGGGAATATGACCTCTTCCTAAGCATTTAAAACATTTGATTGAAATTGTTCTTGAAGAGTTAGGTTGGGATGAAGAGTTATTGTTCCTAAAAGGGTTGTTTCTAGAAGGTCTTATAGGGCTATGATCCCTATAAACCTCACTTTTGAGTTTAAGAGTTGAAGTGCCCACTTCATGCTCCTTACCCTTCTTACCCAAACTACACTCTTTAGGAATGAAGTCTTCCTTACCCTTCCACCTAGATCTAAAAGGTTTGGATTCTCTATTGTAGTAGGAAGCTCCATCCATGAGTTGAGCTTCTACTCTTGTGCATTGATGGAGAAACTCCTCAATGTCCACATGAGGTAGAAGTTCCACTCTTTTCCTAATATTATGATTAAGGCCATGTAAAAACCTATGCATGAGGATTTCTTCATCCTCCTCAACATTGGCCCTAATCATAGCCATCTCTAAAGCCTTATAATAATCCTCCATATTCTTGGACCCTTGGGTGAGTCTATTGAGCTTGGCCAATAGTTCACCCCTATAATAGGAGGGGACATACCTCTTCCTAAGTAAGGCTTTTAGATCCTCCCATTCATCAATGGGTGGGAGATGGTCTTTTTTTCTTTCTTTTAGGATTTGGGTCCATCATACTAATGCATAATTTTGAAAGCTAAGGGTGGCAATCCTAACCTTTTTCTCATTCTTAGTTTCATGGGAGGTGAAGAGTTGCTCAACTCTCATCTCCCAATCAATATAGGCCTCTATATCATTTTTGCCATGGAAGGGTGGGACCTCTAGCTTGACCTCTCTCAAGCCAACTTCCTCATGGTTTCTACTATGTCTTCTATGGTGCCTATGTTCAACCTCACTAGTGTCATCATGTTGTCTATCCGCATGGTGTCTAGTTCTATGTCTATGATGCCTAGTGGTTCTATCTCTACCCTCCTTATTTTCTATGTTATCTAGCCTAGTAGCCATGTTATTAAGTTGCTCTAAGATTTTACACATGTGTGGGGGGATGTGGTCTTTAACTCTCTCACTAGATGAAGACATGTTATAATGCAAGTATGCTAGTGATGAGATACTAGTCGTTTCACTCAATTTGTTTTTCTTTTAATCACAAAACAATGAGGAAAGTAAAAGAAAAGCTTTTAGATAAGACTAGTTGAGGTGCAAGAATCTAAACTAAACCTAGCATACAAGAGCACACTTATGCTAACTAGAGAGCAATTAAAGCAAACTAGTCGGATAATGCAAAAATGTAAACTAGACCTAGGATATCAAATCGCACTTACACTAGTCGAAAGCAAAAATACAAACTAAGTCCTAAGCGCAATTACTCCTAATCAACTAATTAAAAGAAAGTTTAAAGTCCAATCTCCAATGTCTCTAAAGTCCAAATACAAGGACTAAACAAAGAATCAAATTTAAAGTCCCAAAATACAAGGGAAAGATAAATACAAAGCAAATGAAAATTCCTAATTTATTACAAAAGGTTCTCTCCAATACAAGAGTCTTCCAAAGTGCTCAAAGTTCACCAAGATGCTCCAACAAGCTACAAAAGAGAAACTTGGAAACTCAAAGTAATGGTTAGCACAAAATATAAGAAAAGGAAAAAAATTTGTGTTTACACTCTAAGCTCTCAAGGTGTTTCACTCAAGGTCCACTTCTCTCTATTATGATAGATTACTTTAGGTTAAATCTAGTGATCAAATCTCAATCCCTTCAATATGCTACTCAAATATGTAATGACTCACAAGCCTTAATCTCAAGAATGCCAAGAAAGAGAAATACTCAAATGACCAAACTATAGACAACAAGACAAGCAAGAAAAGCAAATTACGAAGCTAAATCAAAGGAGAAGATAAAGTGACAAACTAGAATGTGACAAAGAAAAAAGTGTAAAGAAAGAAAGGCACACAAGAGTATAGAATTGTTATGACAAACTTAGAATGAAAACAAGACAAACTAAAATTAAATGCACAAAAGAAAGTAGGCACACAAAAAGCTACCTAGAACACTAGAATGCTCAAAACTTTTCACAAGATTTAGTATAATGGTTCTAATGATTTTGCCTCAAACAAATGTACAATTAGGTACTAAAAGAAGTCAATAAGGTACTGCACAAATGAAAATATAGGTGCTGGAGTTTTTTTTCTCCAATTCAAGTATTTTTCAACACTTTTTTCACCCTTTTTTGTAAGGAAAAAGGCCTAAACACTTATGGAACAAGTGGCCAATGAACTTATAACTTTTTTCACTTTTTTCCTCTGTTTTTATATGCTTTTTTCTCTGTTTTTTATAGCCATCTACTGCAGCAACAAGAAATGTACTAATAGTGCACAAAAAGAGGCAAAAATGGTAACTAAAGCTAGTGTAAAGCAAGCATCATCTTCCAAATCAAATAGGCAATGGAAGGAATGGTTTTATGCAACATATGACATCAAATTAAAGACACAAACAACATGCAAAGAGTAGTGGACTGCTGGAAAAATAAAAAACAAACTAGAAAAACTCAACCTAAAAAAGATCTAACAACCTACAACACTTAAGCACACTTGTCACCTTAAAGTGAGGTGAACAACAAGACTCTAAGGAGATTGTTAGGTACTTTAACAAATGAGATTAAAGTACCTTAGAATCCAGCAAATCAACTCAAGCAAAGATCAATCACAAAACTCCTAGAAACAATAAGAAACAAGCTCCAAACTTAAGGCACAATCTAAGGCAACTAGTGAACACTTAAGCAAGGTAACTAAGATCTAATCTAGGCACTTATAGGTCATGGTTATGTGCAGGTCCAGAACTGAAAATATACTTCCAAATGAGAAAATGACACAAGATGCAAAGAAAAGTCAAAGAAACACAAGGCAAAGCATGCTACTTGAAGTAGAAGGCATCTAATGCCAACTTTTTGACTTTTAAAATTTTTTTCTCCAAACTTTATGAAAATTTGAGGTTAAGTTTCGGATATATGCAGTAGCAAGACTTGTGAAGGAAGTTTGGAAAATTCAAAGCCAAAAGGTCTAGATCTTAGATTTCAAGTAAGCATAACTTTTGCATTTTTTTTGAGTTTTTAGGCATATGATATATGAAAATTTATGTATAGGAAGCAAGGAATTCAGATCTAGAAACAAAAATACCAAAGGAATACAGTACCAATTCAGATCTAAGAAAAAACTTCAAGAGGAGTTGAGACTCTAGATACCACATGTTGTAGGAATTTCTTCAATTCCTAGCTTTTGTTGAAGGATCTTCTCTTCTTGAACCTCTTAGATCCACAATGCCTCAAGAGAAT
Organism: Clitoria ternatea; assembly: GCA_037962975.1. Lineage (NCBI taxonomy): Eukaryota > Viridiplantae > Streptophyta > Magnoliopsida > Fabales > Fabaceae > Clitoria > Clitoria ternatea. The sequence goes on from CM075671.1 coordinate 171,852,617, forward strand.
GGAGAGGATTAGTCACGGTTTTGGATGTTTTATGGAGGAAGTTAATGGAGTCTTGCAAGGGAAGCTAGGTTATGGAGGAAGCTAAAGGAGGAAAGACTTAGATCTAAGGAGAATTTGGCCTAAAAATGGAGATGGAGAGGAAAGGAATGGCTTAGGATTCCACCACTCTCTAAGAGTTAGAGAGATAAGGTGTTGAATGTCACCACCTTTAGGAGAAGGTCCAAAGGATAAGACACTAGAAAAGGAGCCTAAAGCTTCTACTTTTCTAGAGAGAATGGAGAGTTTCTCACTCTAAAATCTCTAATCATTCAAGTTATGAGGTAATTACAAAGGAGATGAGCTTATATAGCTCCTTGAAAAATTCGGCCAAGCCATTCTAACCATGGGCCTTGGATTAGCTCCTAAGGCCCAATCCTAAATCCCACTCTACTTGGCCCAATACAAGCTCAAATGCAAAATGGAACAAGGTACAAGGCCCAAAAATGGCCAAAACTTAATGGCTATACAAAGCCCAAACTAATTTCTAAAATATAATACTAATATACCTAGAATATAAAAGAATGGAAAATATGTACAAGATATATGAGGCCCAATGAAGAGGCTCAAAGGAGGCCCAAACATCCTCACCAAGCCCATTACCCTTCTATAGTGCAAGAGAAAAGGGTAAGGGTCTTCTATAGAAGACTTATTTTGTTTGTTTTAATTCTTTCTATTTATTGTAAACACAGGTCTGGTAGACCTGTTGGGAAACACTGTGGCCTGAAGAGGCTTTTGAAAGAATACTTGAGTTTAAGCTAGGAGTGGCTTGTGAAAGAATACTTGGGTCTACCCCAAGAGTGGGTACTGTAAAAGAATACTCAGTGAGCCAGGAGTGGCTGGACTCAATAACACTCAAAGGGCACGATCTGTGCTGATTATGTAAAAGAGACATTTTACATAGTGAAAATTCTTCAAGTGTGAAGGTACTGGATGTAGCTTTTTAGTTGGAAGTGAACCAGTATCAATCTTGTGTGCGCTATTTCTCTCGCTATCTCTTACACAAGTCTGTTACTCTCTCTATTGTACCTATTCTCTATCACAAAAGTCTGCTTCACTGAGCAAAATCTCGCTTATGTTTGAATATCACTTTTTGGTTTGAAAAAGTGAACAGACTTATTCAACCTCTCTTCTAAGTCTCTTCTTTAAACCATCATGAAGGTTGAACGGGTGCCAATAATTATGGAAGCGGTGATGTCAACAAACGACTTGGAGCTTCTAAAACTTGAAATTGAAGTAAAGAAGTGTACTGGGATAAGGTTAATGTAGAAATTTATTTATGTCATTTGGCATATAAGAAAAGGGTAGATCATAGCCTCCGTTGGCTAACTTAATTAATTGTGATGATTATGTGCCTAATTGGTATGGAACTAGAGTATAAGTTAATCATGAAAAAGGAGAAGTTAAAAATATGAACAAGAATACATATAGGTGTTGTGAAGAAACCACTGTAAGGACAAATTATAATTTAATATATTTATATATATGAGTTAGATTGAATTATAATACGAGATGAGTGGTTGTATGAGTGAGTGTTGAAAGTGGTAGGATATGAATTATGTGAAATAGAGAAGATTATAAAAACTTAGAAGTCGCGTACGTGAAATGCTTTTATATGCTGATACAAGACTAATCATATCATCGATTATCATAAAGTAAGAGAATGTGGTATAAGTAAATGAAAACTGGTGACTTATTAAGCTATAGGTGAATTGATGCGTAATTAGGTGTAAATACGAGACGATAAGTGAAAGGAGTGGAAATGTTATTAACATAACTGATTGATGTTGATTTTAATTGTTAGCTTGTGAATTGAATAAGGAAATTTGAGGTTGAGGAAACTAAGAAGGTAAACAGATTGATGAGTTTGAAAGTCTATGACTTATGATGATAAATGGTTAGACGCGGTGATAATAATGTATAATGATATAGATAGTTGCGATGTTAATATGATTGATGCAATGAAATTGAGAACTGGTGATAATTGTTTAAATGATATATATATATATATATATGATGATTTGATTATGAGGTTGTTTTTTTATATCACGAGTTGTAACATCCTAAATTTTATGTAAATGATTAAGTGAGGGAAATAAATATTAAATAATTACATATGGGTGAGTTAATGTCCCACAAATGTTGAAATAATTAACTTGGGATTTATCATGATTGTTCATAATTTATTATGGCTTTAAGAGCAAGAATTATACCCGATTAAAACATGGGTGTCAGACCAAGTATCTCCAATTGAGGTACTATTGGTCAGGACTATTAAGAATATTATTGTGAATCTAAAGACATATTCGAAATTTTTTTTAGATAAAGTATTGAGCCCGAACGGAGATCCTATTGGTCATAAAACGGTAAAATATTAATGAAGAGGTGAAAATTTAACCAAAAGAAACTCTTATCTTCTCTTCATTCACGTTGGTTTCCATTTTGCCAAAGACAAAATATTCATTCACTCTCTTTTCTTTTCTCCTTCACTCTTTCTCTCCATCTTCTTCCTCTCTAAAACCTAGCAAGTATTGTGCTCTCCCTCTTCTTCGTTTTTGTTTTCCATTAACAAGGAGGAGAAGCTTGTAGCTTAAAGCCCTTTCCTCTTCCTCTCCCACAATTTTCATCACCCATCTTCCTTCTCTTGAAGCTCATTGTGGTTTGTTGGTTGAGGTAAGTTTTTCTCCATTTCTAATGAGTTTATGCCCTAAAATATGGTTTTGGTTGTTGGGTAAGTGTTTGAATGCATGAGGATATTAAATGGGAACATTAATATACAAATCCAAAGATGGGGTGAATTAAATGCAAGCTTTTATAAGCATTTATGGTGGTACATGAAAATATGGCATTTGGTGCTGGAAAATGATGATTATTTATAATGGTTATTGGGTTTTTGGTAAACCCCAACTCTAAAAATTGGGGAAAATAATAAATGTTGGTTGGAGAATGTATTTTAAGAGGAAATGCATAATATGGAGAGTGTGGGTGTTATTAATGGTGTTGGGAGAATATTTATTGATGATGATAGATAGCATTAATGGTGTGGATGGTCATTAGTGGTAGTTTATGGCCATTGGTGTGTGAACCCATTGTTGGGTGTGGCTTTAAATGCATAATAATAAATATGAACACCAAAACCCATGGTGGTTATGGTGAAATAAATAAAAAGGAAAATTGTTTGATAATGATAATGTTATAAACACCAAGTATTAGATTTAGAATGTGTAAGTCTTGGTGATTTTGAGTAGAAAATAATGATGTGGTACCTTATGAAATGTAGGACCTATTTCAAATGATAAGGCGGGAACGTCGAATTGCTTGGACTACTTTTCTTAAGGTAGGAGAGGAGTTTTATATTCTGAATGCATGAGTTAAGTATTGGTTGATTGTTATATGTGACAATATACATGTTTTCCTTACTTATGTGTGTTGATGAAAAGTGAGATGTTGAATAATGTGATATTATTTGGATGCTTGGCAATGTGTAGTATGCATTTGGAATATTGATGGTGTGCTATGTGGTGATGTCATTGGTTGGCAATTGTTATGCCTTGATATGTTGAGAATCTATTTATATTCACCATAAATATGGAATGATCATTATTGATGATGAATGAGTATAAGTATGGATGTTGAGCATACCTTAAATATTGATGAAAGATTGATGAATATTATTGACAATTGTAATGCCATTGTGATTGTTACAAGTATTGACTTGTATGTGTGAGATGAGAATTGTGTTGATGGAAAATTATTGTAAATGTCACATTTAAAACTTGAAACAATGGCAATAACCAATGATTATAAAATCCACTAAGAATTATGTGGTCATATTGGTGATGGTGATGATTGATGAGTGACATGATAGGATGCATAGTGTGAGAATGCATATGATTTATATTTGCATTGCATCCATGGTGTATTGCATAGCTTCCGGTAAAGGAATGTTAAGGGTTCCTTTTGTTGGCCCAGTGAAAGAGCGGCTATATGCACGAGCATTATTGTTGTTTCCCTAGTGACTCGGTGTGTAAGTCACGAAGCTACCCATGCTTAGCTACGGGGAGCTGCATGTGGTTAACCCTGTGGGGGTGGCTCTTTGAGGAGTAGGTGTCCCCGGTGGTCCTTTGAATCACAGCTGCCATGGTATAATTCATGGTTGGCCCGCAACACCTTATGTTGTTTATGTTGTTTACCGTGGTCATGGTGAAAATGACCGGTGTTACAAGATGGGTGATGCGGTTTGGTACCAGCAAAATATTGTGATATACATGCAAATATTATGATAAGTGTACATATTTTACTATTGCAATAGGGGTATGGTTATGAATCCATGCTTGAACCCATAAATTGGTGTTTATATTCCCACAGCCGGATCCATGATTATTATTAACTCCGTTATGCATATGCATTAGCCTAAGAGCATTTGCATATAGCATGGAGATATGTCAAAGGTGATGAGATATGATGATGATTGAAATGGGTGAAGTAATACCCAAAGACAACATATAAAATATGAATACAAATAAATGACTTTGTGTATGGTGATGTTATGTGTGATAGCCCAATCTGATGAAGGTATAGATATGTGTATGCGTATATACTTTGCTTTAGATCATAAAGTATGATTATGATATGTGTATAATGTTGGAATGGTGTAATTATGATAATAATTGATATGTTGATGCAAAGTATACATGTCATTGAATGTATATGTGCATAATCACAAATGTATTCATATTTGTCACTTAGAATGTATAACTCATTCTCCCATGTTGTCTATATTTAGCCTTGTGATGCAGGGTATGCATGGGGTGAGATTACCTCTATTTTGGAAGTGTATGTTTTGATGATGGAGGTAAATTAGTTGTATAGGAATGCCTTGGCCAACAACCAATGATTTTGTATAGCATATGATGTTGATATATGCTCATTACATATTGAAATAATGGATATTCATTTTATAGGTCATTCATGAAAATTAGACCCTTATGTTATATGGCTAATTATCTATGACCTTAATAATATATATTGATAATTGTAATACTTGATTTTTGCTGATATGATGAATGGATGATGTTGATTAAGAATTACAACCGTTTATAAGGCATGTATGAGTAATTATGATGTTTGAAATGCTAATGTGTATGAATATCAAGAAATGGATAGGTCGTATTCCTATGGAATAGCTAGGACCTTAAGTAGGGGTCACTCACAACTTATATTGGATACACATGACTTGTGCTTATGTGTGGTTGTGGCCAATTAGGCCTAGTCTGTAATATATCATGCTTGGTTTAGCTAGAAAATGGCATAAATTGCCACAAGAGTATATCTTGATTTAGGAATAGAGTTATTGGATGAGACTTGTTTAGGACAAGTCACTTGTACATATGTGAATATAGGTCCCTAGAGAATTCAGACTGAGACTTAGTCATTTGTGATTTGATACACCTGGTAAAATGCCCAAAATACGTGTAAAATAACCCTATAGCTTAGATGTTGGTGGGGATGGAATTTGGGCTTGAAACTTTGCCACATAATTGATATTAGGGTAGGTAAGTTGCATATGAAATTTTGTGCAAATTGGAGTTGAATAGCCTAGTAAAAATGGGGATCCAAAGTTGGCAAAAACACGGGAATCAAAAAGCTATAGAAGGGTCTGATGGCCAGTGACTGGGCGTACCTACATTGGTTTTGGGAGTAGGCACACTGGCACATTGGTTCGTAGTGCAGCCTTGGGCGTAGGCACACTTAACCTGGGCGTTGGCACACCGATTCACTAGACTCAGGGTCTGATGGTGTGCCCTTCAGCGTAAGCACGCTGATTCTCAACATGGGCATGGTACATGACTAGGTGCTTGGATGGTTCCTAGAACAGTGGCTGGGCGTACTTACGATGGGTTTCAGCGTAAGCACGCTGGTGGACCTATGCACTGGTACACTGATCTGACCATTGACATGCGTGGGTTCTGTTTTGTGGTCGAGTCATTGGGCATGGGTACGCCAGGAACCAGCGTACCTACGCTAGTGGGTTCCTTGTCAGCTTTTAAAATTTCTTTCATTTTCTTGATTTCCTTTCTCTTTTTTGGGCTTTTTCTCATATCTCCATATATGGGACTAGGCGTATTGCCCTGTATACACATTTCTTCTGTTGTAAACTCAAACTATTTCGTATACACAATAGGGCTTTACTTTATCGATCCATATTGTTAAAAATCTTTAAACTCTCACTCTTTGTTTTCTATGATTTGGATTTAGGTGTAATTGATAGAGTGATGAACCTTTCTTCAAACGTAAAAAATTTACTCATATTTTTATTAAATCAAATGTTTTAATTACATCAGATTTGGGTTATGGAAATCAGGGCCCCACATGAGTTATATATATGTGTGTGTGTTGATGATTTTATGCTGATGGTTAATGATGACGTAAAATGGCATATTAATAATGATGATGTTAATGTTTGCATATATGATGAAATGATATGATCTGATGATTCTGATGACGATGAAATAATCTGATATGATTATGGATGTTGTACCTTGATGATGGTGAGGAATATGATTGAGATTTTGTTTTGGTGGGCCAGGTTTGAGTGACCGCCCCCTTTATTTAAATGATTGGTGTTTTTGACGATTGTTGATGATTTGATGATTATTGATTAATAATATGAGTTATATGCTTGGGCCGAGTCTGAGTGGCCGCCTGTATGTTTGAATTATGACTCAGGTCTTCGTGGCCACCCCTTTTATTGAAAATGAGGCCTTTGTGCCATTTAAATAAAGAGAAAGAGAATTTAAAATGAATAGATGTGGTTTGTGTGGTTGAGGATGACCGACAGTATATGTTGCCCCTCACTTTTGGCTCTCGTGGTCAAGCAGGACCCAGTTAAGCTACCAGTAGTCATGTAGGACCTAGTGGTTGAGGTAGAGAGCCAGGTAGGGCTCGGTGGACCAAGCCAGGTTCACAGGAAGTCAAGTAGGACCCCTAGCTGAAGGTCGATCCTTTTAGTATCTAGATACTAACGAGTCATTATACTTGTTTAAGAGTTAGTTATGCTTTGCATGATTTGATATCCTATTGATGATGATACAATGATTATTTCATTAAATACCGTGTTGAAATTCACAAGAACATATATGTATGTAAGTAAGATAATTGATAGCCCGATAGGCTTGTAGTGATAATAACATATGGTATGGGTATTGATGATTGTAGATTAAATGGATTATTGAAAAATATGAAACTGCATTGGCGTGTATGAAATTATGAATGGTCGATGGTCAAGTGATCATTTTCATATGATTAAATGCTATTGATGTGGTGTTATGAATAATGGTATGTATTCAACGATTGTTGGCCAGATTAGGTGTCATTGATGTTGATTCATGAATGAGTTAAATGAGGTAGTGCGGTGGAATGTATTATTGAAATAATAAGACATGAAAATAATAATATAATGGTGAATGGTGTGCCCAAGTGTGCGAAGTAAAAAGGTAATTCCAAATATTAAGGCAAATGGTGAATATAATTAATAAAAAAGTATTTAACTAGGAAGGTAGCTAGATTATGCTTTTCTCAGTGCATGTTTATATGTTTCTATATTAATTCTTAATTCTAATCACTCACCCCCTTGATGTGGTTTTAGTGACTGTGACATAGCCATCACCCAGGAGGAAGCCACATATCCCTCACAAACCCTAGAAGTTGCCTTGGAGAGCTTTAGGGGTCCTTTGACTAGGTCAAGAGCCAAGAGAGCTAGGGAGACACTCCAAACACACTTGGCTTCCTTCATGACTTCCACTATTGGGCCCAAGCCCAAGGAGGAGCTCTTGAGGACTCTTACCCTTTTCACTTGCTTTATCTTAGGGTAAAAGGCCTTCTTTCACTTGTTGGGCCTCCTTTGGGCCGTTATTTTGGGCTTGGATATATTTTGTACATATTTTTATTTTCATATTAGTAGTTTTAGGAATATTTTAGGATGTAAAATTAGGAATTAGTTTGGGCTTTGTATAGCCTTTGCTTTTGGGCCATTTTTAGGCATTGTACCATGTCTAGTTTGCGTTTGGCTTCCTCCCAAAGGTGGTGAACAACCTTTTCCTTATCTCTCTAGCCTTAGAGAGTGGCGGTTATATCACTCCACCCTTAACCTTTCATCTCCTCCATTTCTAAACTCTAGATCTAGGTTTTCGTTACTTCAAATTCTCCATTTCCATACCTTTTAAGTCACGGCTTGTACATTACCTTGCCAATTCAGAATTTACATAATCATTTTAGAGTCTGATACCTTGGATTTGAAGGTGTCACCCCTGGTTTTCCAGACCCGAATCCCGATGTAATCAAGATAATTAATTAATAAAAATGCGAATAAATTTTTCACATTTGAAATGTTTCCAAAACACCCCAACGATTATATCATGACTCGAACCACAGAAGACCAAAGAGTGAGATTTGATAATTTATAACTGGATCGTAAAATAAATTGCCCATAAATTCTATAAAAAAATAATAGAGTTTACAGCGGAAGAAGAATATGTATACAGGGCACACGCCTAGTCCCATATATGAAGATATGAGAAAAGGCTTGGCAAAGCATGCAAATATACAACACAAGCCTAATAGGCCACAATCAACCTTACACATAAGTCATAAAATGCAATGCCTAGAATATGTATATATATATATATATATATATATATATGGTCATGCAGCATACATCTCTAATATTCACATTCCATAATTGACTACATTTAATTCAACCTCAAAGTCATATATCATTAACACTTGTACATTATTCACAATACATCCACCAATATCAATAGTCATCACATCATTATATACACGTTATTCACAATAAAATAATTTACAACCATTGTCGGCCAATGCATTCCATTACCACTATTTACCTTCACCAAAGCTTTACTTTTAAAATATCCTCATCCCATGATATTCCTGCATCAATGCTAAAAATGGACAACATGGGAGAGTGAGTTATACATTTCAAATGATGAATATGAATACAATTGAGATGATGTGCATATGTATATCAACATCATGTGTGCTTTGCTAAAACCATCAATAATCATCATGATTCATTCATCCCAACAACATACATCTACTATATCCATCAATTAACTCATAGCAAAGCAAACACATATATACACTATTCTCAATGCCACAATGGGCCAACACCATCATTATCAATTATACATAAACATGCCCTTCATCATATTGGGCCATCACAACAACATCATCATATTCAATATCTTTTTGTTGTATTCATATTTTACATGTTGTCTTTTAGGTAATTCATATACCCATCTTATCATCATCATCACCTCTCAATCTCAATCATTATCACCTTTTAGTATATCTCTATGCTATATGCAAATGCTCTTAGGCTAATGTATATGCACAATGGAATAATCAACAACAATTGCAGATCCGACTGTGGGAATAAACACCAAATTATGGGTTAAGCATGATCATATACCATGCCCCTACTGCAGTAGTAAAATATGTATACATATCTCATAATGCATGCATAATCACCATATTTTTACTGGTACCAAACCGCATCGCCCATAATGCAACACCTGGCCATTTTCACCATGACCGCGGTAAACAACATAATCAATATATGGTGTTGTGGGCCGGCCATATCTCATATCATGGCGGCTGTGATCCAATAGACCACCGGGCTCACCTGCTCATCAAGAGCCACCCCCCACAAGGGTCGGCCACATGCAGCTCCCCGTAACTAAGCATGGGCAGCTTCGTGACTTACACATTAAGTCACATGGGAAACAACAAATTGCTCGTGCACTGAGCCACCCTCCCACTGGGTCGGCCGAGGGAACTCCCCTAACGTTCCAACATCGGTGGCTATGATATGCCATTGATGTAATGCAATACAATGCAAATCAAATGCATTTCTCTCACTGTGCATCCTAAATGCCGCTCATTAAACATCATCATCATAATCACCAACACCACTATACACACCTTAGTGGATTTTATCATTGTTGGTTTTAGCCATTATTTTTAAGTTTTATATATGGCATTTTCATCTCAACATATTTCACATGTATTCCATATCATACATGCAAGTCAATACTTGAAATCAACCACAATGGCATTACAACATTACATAATATTCATCAATATTACCACACATTCATTTAGTGGATTTTCATCTCATTATTCATTACCATTGTCTCATATATACATATATATATATATATATTGGTGTGGTATTCACGATAATTCATTTATATAATTCAAACCACACATACAAGATCACACTTGTATCATACACAATGGCATTCTATAATTCAATCAATAATAACAATCCCCCCTTTATTCAAGGAAGTGATCAACATCATCATCTATCATTACCCCTAATACAATCTCTTGTTTTTACATAATGAAGGGGTTTTGAGTAATAATAAGCTCGTGGTAAATTTCAATACTAAGACATGAGAAAATCTCACTTTTAGTCTTATAAATAGTGGGACATATCACAAATATCACCTATTAGTCCTAATTTGACCACCATAAAAAGTTGGGTTCAAAACCCTCTTAAACTTGAATTTTTCAACGTAGTGAGTTTGGTATTTTTCATTTAATGAGAGTTAGATAACTCCAATTAAAGTGAGACCAGTTCTCATACCTCCATAACATAAGTATATACAACTTTCATGAAGAAGTCGGAGGCTAAAAACGTCATTAAGATGCCTAAATGGTCTAAAAACTGCAAAGAAAACAGAGCAGTTAGAAAAACAACATAACAGTGGCCATAACAGGGCTTTGAATCGATTCAAGCTCATGTGAATCGATTCAAGCAATTACAAAGAGCTTTGAATCAATTCAAAACTTGTGTGAATCAATTCAAAATCCTCCAGTGACCCTTGAATCGATTCAAGACTATTCTGAATCGATTCAAGACAGCAATTATGCAGATTTTACTCAATTTTTCAACTTCAAAGCATCCTAACTCTTTCATATCAACTCCAAACTCTACCAAATTTTAACACCAACTTATATACATCATTTGTAACGTGTGGTCACCGGCCGCACTCAAAAATTCCCAAAAATGAGGGATTTATGCGTATAAATGCATTTTACCCATTTTGAGGCACTTTTATGCAACTCAAGGACCTATTCTCATTGAAATTGGCCCATTCCAATTCCTACAAGTTATAAACTACATATATGGGTTATTGGAACTATCACATGTCATTCAATTTTCATAAAACTCTATTTGGCTCTATTAGTTCCTCAATTATGCATAAACCTCATGAACATAATCCCAAAAATTTAACAATTCATCCTTTTATGGATTTCCACCAACAAATAAATCATGCCCATCAAGGGACTTAAAAAATTTCATTGTCATCAACCATACATATGGTTCTCAAAATCAATAGATTGCTAAATAATGTCATTCATCATATAACTAAAACAACTATGGCAAGGCAAGCATGAGTAACCACACATACATTAATCATCAATTATATAACTCATGCATTTGGAATGTAAACTCCTCTCCTAGCTCAAGGGAAGAACCACAATCAATGCACACTCTGAATGCTCCACATTGCCCAGAATATCATCTACACAACATAGATATGCATTCATACAATCAATAAGCCATCTCAAGGCATTCCTCACAATTCTAAACAAATGCCAGCTTATCATAAAGCTCAATATCAAGTGCTAGACTTGCTAAAACACCAATTCATACCATTGTGTTAGGCTTCAGTAATTCCTTTCCCAAAACCAAGATTCTCTAGATCTTAAAGGGTCAACCAACCCAATAACAATATTATCTCTTTCATCCCTCATCCAAAATGCATTTCACATTACCTCAATCATTCAAACGCCATTATTGTCACTCAAATTCATTATAAGCCCTCTTAGCTTCACTCAAGGCCATCAACAATTCATAAATTTCAAGTGACACACATCATGGCCTAAGGCCTCATCAAATCCTCATCTTAACTCTTCTATTTATCATCAATGGTTATCCACCATCATTATTATTATCATCATCATAAACAACAACACCACACCGTAAACATCACATACTTATTCTCAAACTCAATCCTTCTAACCACAACATATATAGTCCCAAATCTTGAGATTAGGATCCCATCAAAATCCAATATCCATCATTTTCTCATATACCTAATTCTAATCTCCCTTATGATAATACAATATTCCAACATCAATCCACAACCTCAATTACCAAAACTTAAACATTATACCACAACTCACTAACAACAATAAGAAATGCCCATCATTCCAAACATTATTTCTACACACAAAAGTTATCCCTATGACAATAAATCATCAATTCCTTAATTTTTGCCAAAAGCCCCAAATTCCTAATTTCTAGGGTTTCATCAAAATCCACCATCATCAATTCTAACTAACTTTATGCCTCATTTCAAACATCCTTAGGCTAACCACAACATATCCCATTCCTTATCAACAACAACAATGAATCCCCAAGGATTATCCAACCTAGGGCTTGGTTCTATCCACCTTTATTCATCAAAATAACCTCTAATCTCCATCACAACACTTAAATAAACTCAAAATCATCAACAAAATCCATGGGTGATCAAAATCTTACCTCTTTCTTCTAGCTCAATGCCAACACAAAAATGGGGAGAGAAAAGGGAGAAGTGAGCTTCAATCATCCAAGTTCCCTTCTTGTCCACTGAAGAAAATAAAATGGAGGGGAAGAAGGGCACACCACCATTCATGGCTTTTGAGAGGAAGAAGATGAAGATGAGAAGAATGGAAGAAGGGAAGAGGAGAAATGTTATTTCCAAGGGGGAGCCATTCTAACGAGAAAAGAGAAGGGAGAATGAGGTTTTTGGGTTAAAATTTTAACTCATCATCAAAGCCTCTTCGTTTTATTATGAATAAGATCCCCGTTCGGGCTCAATACTAAATCCAAAAATTATTTTGAAGGTATATTCAGATTCCCAATAATATTCTTAACAGCCTTGACCAATGGCATCTCAATCGGAGATACTTAGTCCGACACCCATATTTTAACCGGATAAAATTTTAACTCTTTAAATCTCAATAAATTATAAATATCCATAATAGATCCCAATTTAATTATTTCTAAATTTTTGGGACATAAATCAACTCATATATAATCATTTAATATTTATTCCACATATTTAATCATTTTTATAAAATTCGGGATGTTACAGAAGGAAGCTGGGAGAAGAAGATCATCCTCCTTAAGGAATTGAAGAAATTCCTATAATAGACTGGTGGTAGTTAATAGATGGACACTGCAGAGGCGAGCATTAAATGAGGCCGACGTAGAATTAATGCCAAGGAAGGGAGTGAAGATTGTATAATTATAATCGTGAAGTTTGATGAGTTTGGCGATATTGGTTGTTATGTATGAATGTTGAGTTTATTTGCTTTATGCTGATCTTGATGGATTTTATCTTCCTAGCAGCGTGTGTTGTATACTTGGCTTAAGATTAGAGCGATGATGAATTTTGAGTTTGGTGTGAGATGAATTGATTAGGCGGGTCTAGTGTACCATCCTAAATGTTTAGAAAAATAAATTATTAGTACGATGTTAATTAATTATTTGATGCCCAAAATGCATAGGAAAATTAATTACGTAGTAATTATGATTCATCGGTAAATTAAGATCTACTATAAATGGACAATTTAACAGATGGTGTGGGACCTACTAAGTCAAATTGGATATTTAATGAGTCTAGAATAATGAGAGATTTATTGTGATTATAGTGATATATTCAAAATAATTTTTGGTGTTGAGGAGATATTTATTTATACACGACGTATGTTAATAAACGATGAAATTACGAACGAGGTAGAAATTAAGAAAATTCCAAAATCCCCTTTTCTTCTCATCACTTTGCCGTGGACACCTTTTCCTCTTTCTCTAATCTCTTTTGTCCATTGGACAAAGGGGTTTGTTGACCAAAAAGCAAAAGACAAAGTATGTGCATGGACCATTGGACAAAGAACCAACTTTTGGCTCTTCTCTCTCATCCCTCTCTTCATTTTCGGTGGAGCCTTTTCTTCTTCTCCACTATCTTCATTTTTCATCTTCTTCCTCTTTCTCTGAAGAAAAAAACGTCCAACACCTCACTATAGCCATTTCTTGCAAAAATCAAACATAAACTCACGATTCATGAAGCTCTAATGGGACTTTGAAGAAAAACTTTGGGTGTTCTTCTCATTTCTTCTCATTTTCATTTTTGAACATAGCTTGGAAATAAGGTTGGTATTTTTGACATTTAATGGTTTCTAGTTGTTGTTTTAAGGTTCTTGACTATTATGATGAAGGATTAGGAGTTGTTTTGATGGATAAATACATGTAGAGCCCAACCTTAGGCTAGAAGACCATTGGGAATTGTTGTTGTTGTGTTGATGATTTGAATGAGATATTGATAGCTTGAGGATGCTTGAAATAGGTTATTTGAATGAGTGAAATTGAAGATTGGTGGGTTAAGTGAAAACCCTAAGATTTATGGAATTGAGACTTTTGGCAAAGCTTGTAAAATTTAGAATTTAATTACCATGAGATTATCTTTATATGTAGAGATGCATTTTTGAATATGTCATGATGAATGTTGGTATTGAAAAATGAAGAGGCCAAAGAAAAATGTTAGTGTTATGAGTGTTGGAATTGATGGTAGTGTGTTTTAGAAGTAATGGTGTGAATGAGATTGATATAGGGTGTTTGGGACATTGAAAACCCACTAAGGGTGTTGGGTAAGAGGTTTAAAGTGTGTTGGTAAATTAGGTGTTGTGTCATAACCCTTTAAAAATAATAGATTTTGACTAATGGGAAGGAATTCCTGAAACCTAATAAAATAAGGAAATGAAGCTTATAAATAATTACCACATGATGAGAATCATGTATATATATTCATTTGTATCACAAGAATTGAGAATGATATTTGAAATGAGTGATTGATGTGGCCTTATATGTATTTAATGTAGGGTTTGATAATTCTTGTGAGGTAGGATCACCTAACCCAGTCAAATACTTCTCTTGAGGTAGGAGAGGAGTATATTTTCTAAATGCATGATCAAATGTATGTTGATAATGTATATATTGATGCATATTTGCATGTTTTCCCTGAATGGATATACTACCTCTTGTGTGTGATATGAATTAAGATTGACTCATATTGATGATTGGATATTGGTTTAGCACATTTGATGAGGATATGAATTTGAAGTATATTTGTTGACATGCTTTTTGATTTCCATGTGTGGATTGACATTAATATAAATCCTTGGTTACTATAACCTTGAACACTATAAGTGGTATGTCTTGGAGAATGTTATATATGATTGTGTGTCACTAACTATAATGTTAAGTGCAAATTATACCCCTAAGTGAGAGGGTGAGGAATCCTTGTGAAGCCCAGGCTATCATGTGCATTATTGCATTCATAACATGTATGACATAACATCTTATATGTGGTTGCGATCACATGACAAATTGAAAGAATAAAGGTCTTGCGGGATCTTGAGAAAAAGGACCCTTGCGTAGGGGACTAGTATTCGAATGACTATAAGTGGTTGTGATCACTTGACATGTTGAAATGATAAAGGTCTTGCGGGATCTTATGAAAAATGGACCCTTGAGTGGGGACATATATTTGATTGATTATAAGTGGTTGCGATCACTTGATGTATTGAGATAATAAAGGTCTTGTGGGATCTTTTGAAAAGTACTCTTGCACGGGACAAATGCTTAAGCAACTATGAGTGGTTGTAAATATTTTATGAATCATATGTGCATGAGGTATGAGTAAATATTTCAAATCGGATCTGTTGCATATGCATTTCATGGTATGAGATATGCATTAGCCATAGGAATATGGCATTTGAGTTGGAGAAAATTAAGAAAGGTGACACCCTATTAAGGGTGTTAATTAAGAAATGAATCCCATTTTTAGTCACTAAATAACTATGTATGGTTGTTGTTGTGACCCCTTAATGTTGCTTATGGATTGCGACAATGGGTGTGGTAATATTGTGATTTGGTGACTTGGTTCTACTTGGTAATACCCTTGCTAATAAGCTTGTTATGTATGACTAGGTATGCTCAATAGAGATTGATAAGATATGTGACATTGTTGTTGATTGAACTTCCTTGATAGGAGAATATGTTTGATTGCATTCATATATTTATGTTATCATAATTTTATTGATTGTTCATCATTGAGAAAGTGTGCTCACTCTCCATGTTGTCTACTTTTTAGCTCTTATGTTGTAGGGCATGACCATGGAGTAGAGCTCTTCAAGAGATGAGGTATGTGTCAAGGAAGAATTGGTAAAGATATTTTGGCTAACATGTTTTTGAATTGATAGCTTTTGTACATCTTTTTTAGAAATGTTTGTATATGGCATTGTTTTGTATAGTCATACTATAGTTAATGCGTTATGAGTATGATGATGATTGGATATGGTTGATTTGAGATCCTAGAATGGTAATTGATACACTAGGATCATTTAAAATGAGTTTGTGATCATTTTGTATCACCAATGTAATGTATAATAATGCTTGACATTGAATTTGATAGCCATTTTGATGGCATTGATGCTTTTATTGAGAAAAATCCATGGATGGATGAATTGTTAAAGTATGAGATTATGATTATAATGTTCATGCATGATTTAGAAGTATATTTGATGATTTAATGATGCTTAGAGTTGGTATAATCAGGGCTTAATGGATTGATGTTATGTCCCTTTACGTCTTGTCCCATAATAGGATTAATTCTTGATGGTTTTGTGCATAAGAAGGTCTAGGCATTACATGATCTAAGGTCCCAAGGCATGGCATGATTGAAAATGAATTTTGGAGTATCAGGGAGTGATCCACAGCCTGGGGAAATTCCCACGGCCAGTGGATCACACTGTTTGAGAAATTGCTTAATTTAGGTCATGGAACCAGAGAGTTGATTAGCCTGTGGGAATTTCCCACGGCCAATGGTTTTTCCTGTTTTGTAAAATTTGAAATCCTGGGCATTGCGGTGGTGAGTTCCACGGCCAGGGGAAATGCCCAGAGTGGTTTTGCGTACGTTTTCTTGCCATGGTCTTGCACTTTTGGTTCCCTATGCCTAGTACTTCAATCCTTCATCCATGATTACTTGTTGTACACCTCTTTGACATGTTTTCACTAAACTTTAGCAATCAATTTAGGTATTCATGAATCTCTACTCATATCCACTCATACTCAAATTAACTTACATGTTCCGCAAACCCTTGAATGGTGATTATGGAATCGATTGTCCAAAGATGACATTTGTTTAAATTGCATACCTTCTCATATCTTCATATATGAGATAGGTTTTTAGAAAGGTCCGAGATTAATTATTGAAGTTTTTAATTGTGGTGTTCTTCTTTCGACAATCGTTTAAATCGTGAAAAATTTATCCTCATTTTTAATATCTAATTAATAATATCTTTAATATTATTTACCGGATTAAAGGTGGCACATATAGTATGATGAATTAATATATGTATGTGTGTGTAGCTCGTGGCATGTAACATCCTTGTTTTTGGTAAGTAGTCTTAAATCCAGTAAGTTATCAATCATGAGAGTTTTGTAAGGGCATAGATCATTCCATAAGAAGAATAATATGATTGGGATGAGAAAACTTGGTAAAAGAAATAGCAAGCATATATAATAATAATAATAAAGAGTTATGTTAACAATAAATAATAATATAATAATAGGAAGAGTAAATAAGGGACCCCACGGGTAGTCAAGAATTGTCTATCCGATGCTATATCTAGTATCTAGATAATAAAATAGTTAGACTAGTACTGTCGTTCACGTAAAATGAGGAAGAATCAAGTCAGTTCCTACATACCTATTTTATATCGAGAACAGGCCCACAGTTGTTCATTTATACACTTTGGGATGTCTGATCACAGCACGGATAGTCCCTAATGAACTGTTTTGACAATCCAAACACTTTTCCTGAATAGCCGCAACTCCAATTCAGATCCTATCAACCTAAGTTTCTTGTAAAACCCTTCAGTTAAATCGAAACTCCTGAGTCCGGCTCAAGTACCTTTAGTGTTTTAAGCCTAACCTTCTCATATGATATCAAAATCAAGCGAGTCTTGTTTTGGGTTCTTCATTATGAAAAACCTAACAATATCTATTTCTAGTCTCGAGCTCCGATTCACGACCTATTATCACCAACTTAAAGAACCAAAAATTCATACTCCGAAAACCTGTTATTTAATCCTGCCAAATAAAGTTAATTTACGAGAAAAATCATAACTTTCTCATACAAGCTTAGAATTAGTTTGTTATAGTTTCTTTATTCTTATATCAAACCCCTCTATAATTTTTATGCACAACTCGAAAGGTAGTTTCATAAGTGTGTAGTGTGTGTTGTTTTTGATTGTTTTTAGGTCTAGTTTTTAGGGTTTTTACATATTCTTCATGCCCGATTCACTTAATTTTGATTCTTTTCCACACATATTACTTGGTTGTTCCTATTTTGTAGGATCAATGATATTCTGGGTCTCTTTTAAGGAAAAATGGCAAAGTGGATGAAATAAGAGACCCTTGAGGCCTTTAGGAGTGTATTTTGGCAAGGTTGGAGGAAACCACTGCCAGTGATGGACAACCACTGGCCGTGGTTAGCACTGGAAGAGGGGGAAAAGTAAGTCAGAGGCCACCACTGGCCGTGGTTGGCGCTGCCTGTTACAAAAAATTGTGCATTTATGGTTTAAGAGGAACAGGTCTCAAACCACTGGCAGTGGTGAGCCACCACTGGCCGTGGTTGTCCCCTACGAGGCCCAAATATCTAATTTATTTAGGGTTTTTATGGGGTACTTGAGAAGAGTTAAGGGGGAATTCTGTAGAGACAGTTTGGAACACAACTTTTGGGAGATTTTGAAGGACCTTTTTGGGGAAGCTTTCATTGGGAATCAAGAGTCAAGACCATCAAGGGAAATCAATTCTGTAAATATGGGAGGAAGAATTAGGAATTCTAGTGAGAACTAATTTGTAATTTCTGAATCCCTATTTTACACTTTTGAAATCCTTTATGCTTGGCATTGGTTTTGTGATGTGTGACATGATGACAACCATCCTTATGGCACACTAAACTCTTTTCTTGGGGCTAAGGATGTAGTATGCCTATGTGTTACAATTAATTGTTCTTCGCATTCCAATCTATGTGATTTCAATTTCTATTCAATTTATGCATGCCTAATGCTTCTGCAAGACTTAGAGATAAGCGTAGATGATCACAAATTATATGGGTAATCGAGAGATTGACATGTAATTCGAAAATACCTAAATTGAACCTATGATTTTGATTTATGACAGCAAGCGAAATTGTTTGAGGGTTAATCGGATTTCCATATAACGTAAAGAGTCTAATTAACAAATTGAATGCAGTTATTTGGGAATTAGGCACGTTAATAGGCTTTCGAGAGAAAGGTATTAATTAACTTAGGGGAATCTGCCTTAGAAACGAAATCATATAATTGGATAGGCGAGTAACCTTTAATTTTGATACTAGCATATGAACCCTTAATACCCCAAGATTTACCTTTGATTAAATTTCCCAAACTTGCTCTTATTTTCTTCTACAAAAGACGTTGGATTTTCTATTTTCTAATTTACTTTTCATTATAGTTTTAATAATTCATTTTAATCGATTTACTAGATAATTGAACCACCGTTATAACTAGTACTTGGGCACAATCTCTTTAGGAACGATATCTTTTTATTACTTTGATGCCCTGTGCGCTTGCGGTTAGCTATCAAGTTTTTGGAGCCGTTGCTGGGGATTGTGTTTCCCCTAATATTGGCTAAACGGTGTTTGATTAGACTAGTGTGCACTTTCTACATTTTTAGTTTTATTTCAATTTTTCTGCAGAATTACGCTTGTTCTTTTTGGTTGTTCATAGATTTATGCAGGCTCTTTTATGCGAAAAAGTGATAGTTTTGAGCATATATTTAATCCTGAGATTGGAAGAACTCTTTAAAAGATCAGACTTCTTAGGACACGCATTGAACAAAACAGGCACCAACCTTCAAGTTCAACGAGTCAAGCACAAATAGAAGATCCTAACAATAGAGCACTTCGTGATTTTGCAGCGCCTAATGCGATGGGACGAAGGTCTAGCATGACTAGACCCAACATTGAGGCGAATAATTTTGAGTTGAAGCCATCCTTGCTCTCGATGGTTCAACAAAGTCAGTTTGGAGAATTGTCATCCGAGGATCCCAATTGCATCTTAGATATTCCTTGAGTACTGTGACATGCTCAAGGTAAATGGGGTCTCAAATGATGCAATCCAGCTTAGGCTTTTCCCATTCTCTCTAAGGGACAAGGCTAGATCTTGGTTATATACGCTTCCGGAGGGGTCAATCACTATATGGGAGGAACTATCTTATTCTTTCCTTAACAAATATTATCCAAAAAGCAAAATAGATCAGTTGAGGAAGAAAATCATCACTTTTACTTAGAAAGATGATGAAACTCTTTATGATGCCTAGGAGAGGTACAAAGAAATGCTCTGAGAATGCCCATACCATGGTATTGAACGCTGGTTGACTGTGCACATTTTCTATAATGGGCTCACTCCGAACCAGAAGGTGACCTTGGATGCCGTAGCTGGTGATGCCTTTATGAGAAAGACATGGAGGAAGGTTACAATCTCATTGAGGAGGTTGCCCAAAACACATACCAATGGTCCTCAGAAAAGAGTTCACCAAGAACTCCAGGTAAGTACTCTGTTGATGTTCTCTCTTTATTAACTACTAAAGTAAAGGCATTATCTGTTAAAATTGATAAATTTGATAAATTAGGAACAGGTACTTCTAATCTTATTTGTGAGCTATGTGGTGTTTCAAGTCATACCATTTCAGGTTGTTAGCTTGGAGTGACTCAGAATGCCGAGCCAGAGATGTAACAAGTGGATATTATTGGGAACTACGGTGGAAATTATGGTAATAATTTCTGACAGTCACAAGGACCACCTGGTTTCCAAAATAGACCACCTCCTTATCAAGAAAATTAGAGTAATTTCAGACAACCACAAGGACCATATATTCCACAGAAATATAAGCTGGAGTCCTTGATGGAGACCTTTGTTACCACCCAGTTAAAACAAAATGATGAGTTCTCCGATTCTATTAAGAAGATGACCTCCAAGGTGGATACTCTTGCCACCCATGATAAAATGTTGGAGAACCAGATTGCTCAACAGGCTTCATCCTCTCAGAGAATACCAGGAACCTTTCTTGGAAAGCCTGAGACGAGACCATCTAGTCACACTATAGCTATCACTCTTAGGAGTGGTACACAGTATGATGGTCCAGTTGGCATGACTAAGGAGGAGGCCAAGAAAGAAAAGAAGGTGAAAGAGTCTCATTCTCATCCAGTAACTGAGGAAGAGAAACAAAGTGAAAAGAAGGAGGAGGTGAAACCATATCAGCCTCCAGTTCCATTCCCTCAGCGCTTGGCCAAGGCTAAGCATGATAAATAACTTGGTAAGTTTCTTAAAGTTCTTAAAAAGCTTTATATTAATGTTCCTTTTACAGATGCCTTGTAGCAAATATCGACATATGCGAAGTTCCTGAAGGATATCTTATCCAACAAAAGGAAATTAGAGGAGGATGGTACCGTAGCACTTACTGAGGAGTGTAGTGCTTTGATCCAAAGGAAGCTACTACCCAAGCTTCAGGATCCAGGTAGTTTTTCTATCCCTTGTGTGATTGGTGACATGGCTATTGATAGAGCACTATGTGATTTAGGAGCTAGCGTTAGTTTAATGCCATTGTCTATTGCTGAGAAACTAGGATTGGATGAACTGAAACCTACTAGGATGTCATTGTAATTAGCAGATAAGTCTGTCAAATATCTTGTAGGTATTTTAGAAGATATGCCTATTAAAGTAGGTAAATTTTTCATTCCTACCGACTTTGTTATTTTCGAAACAGATGAGGACTTTATGGTCCCTATTATTCTAGGCAGGCTATTTTTGGTAACTGTGGGTGCGGTAATAGATGTTAAAAATGGAAATTGTCTCTGACTGTTGGAGACCAAAAGGTAGATTTTAGTTTGAAAGATGCTTTAAAAAACCTTTTGATGATGTTTGTTCTGTGGATTTTATTAACAAAGTGGTTAAGGAAGAAACTCTTCCTAAGTATCCACTTGAATCTGCTTTATTAATTGAGCCTGCAGGAATATCAGATTATTTGGAAAAGAGTGCCTTATTTAAACATGATACTGAAGTCATGTGTGAGAAAGTGGTAGGCTCAGCGTTTGAATTGAAGCCTTTACTGGCTTCATTGAGGTATGAATTTCTTGGACCCAACTCTACATATCTGTCATTGTAAATGCTGACTTGAATCTATGTGAAACTGAGAAGATTTTAAAACAACTTAGGTTGTATAGGAAGGTTATTGGTTATACAATAGATGATATAAAGGGGATTAGCCATTCCTTTTGCATGCATAGGATAACTGTAGAGGATGGGAGTAGGCCCACAGTAGAACCACTTAGAAGACTAAATCCAAAAATGCAAGAAGTGGTTAAAAAGGAAATTTTGAAATTACTTGATGCTGGTGTTATATATCCCATTGCTAGTAGTAAGTGGGTAAGTCCAATTCATGTTGTGCTTAAAAAGGGAAGGATAACTGTTGTGAAAAATGATAAACAAGAACTAATTTCTACTAGGATAGTTTTTGGGTGGCATATGTGCATTGACTATAAGAAATTGAATAGCGCCACAAAGAAAGATCAATTCCCTATTCTTTTCATTGATTAGATGTTTGAGAGGCTTGCTAAGCACTCTTATTTCTGTTATTTGGATGGGTACTCAGGTTTTCATTAAATCCCCATCCATCCATCTGATCAAGAGAAAACTACCTTCATATGCCCTTATGGGACATATGCATATAGGAGAATGCCATTTGGCCTGTGTAATGCACCTGCAACTTTTCAAAGGTGTATACAGGCCATCTTTTCTGATTTGATTGAGAATGTGATGGAAGTTTTCATGGATGACTTTTCTGTGCATGGCTTGGATTTTGATAATTGTTTAACTAATTTGTGCCAAGTTTTGTAATGTTGTGAGGAGACCAATTTGGTCTTAAATTGGGAGAAATGCCATTTCATGGTAAGAGAAGGCATAGTTCTTGGACACTTGGTGTCTGAGAGAGGAATTGAGGTGGATAAGGCTAAGGTGGAGGTGATTGAAAAATTGCCCCCACCGACCAATGTGAAAGGTATTCAAAGTTTTCTTGGGCATGTCAGGTTCTACCGGCGGTACATTAAAGACTTCAGCAAGATCACCAAGCTTTTGACTAATCTTTTGGGTAAGGATGTGCCTTTTGTTTTTGACTCATCTTGTCTTGCTTTTTGTAGGATTAAACAAGCTTTGATTTCTGCTCTTGTGGTACAACCTCCTGATTGGGAACTCCCATTCGAGCTGATGTGTAATGCTAGTAATCACGCAATGGGGGCTGTGCTTGGGCAGCGAAAGGATAAGAAGATATATGTAATCCATTATGCTAGTCGTACACTTGATGAAGCGTAGGTAAATTATGCCACCACTGAAAAGGAATTATTGGCTATTGTCTTTGCTTTTGATAAGTTTAGGTCATACTTGGTAGGCTCGCATGTTATTGTATATACTGACCATTCTGCAATCAAGTATCTTTTACATAAAAAAGAAGCAAAGCCTAGGTTAATTAGGTAGATTTTGATTTTGCAAGAGTTTGAGTTTGAGATAAAAGATAAAAAAGGTACTGAGAACCTTGTTGCTGACCACCTATCTTGGTTGTCATCTAAAAAAGATAAGTTGGGAGATGTTGTTCACATCAATGAGTCTTTTCCAGATGAACAACTACTGAATCATAGTGTCCAACAAGTGTCTTGGTATGCGGATGTTGTTAATTTTCTTGTTTGTGGTATTTTACCCCCTGACCTTGGTTTTCAGCAGAAAAAGAAGTTTCTTGTAGATGTTAAGCATTACTATTGGGATGAGCCCTTCCTTTTCAAACAATATGTAGATGGTTTGATTAGGTGTGTTCTGGAGGATGAAGTCTATGCCATCCTGGACCATTGTCCCTCTCTTTCCTGTGGAGGCCACATGAGCACATCCAAGATAGCTTCGAAAGTATTACAAGCCGGGTTCTACTGGCCACACCTTTTTAAGAATGTGCATAAGTATATCCTGACTTATGATGCTTGCCAACGAACAGGTAACATAGGTAAGAGACACGAGATGCCACTTAATAGCATTTTAGAGGTTAAGTTGTTTGATGTGTGGGGGGTTGATTTCATGGGAGCCTCTCCCTCTTCCTTTGGAAATCAGTTTATCTTGGTAGCCGTTGATTACGTGCCTAAATGGGTGGAAGCCATTGCTTCACCTTATTCGGATGCTAAAACTATTATTAAGCTTTTTAAGAAGATTATATTTCCGAGGTTTGGGGTTCCTAAGTATGTTATAAGTGACGGAGGGTCTTATTTTATTGAGAAAACTTTTCAGACCCTTTTAAAGAAATATGGAGTGAGGCATAAAGTTGCCATACCTTATCATCCTCAAACTAGTGGGCAGGTTGAGGTTTCTAATAGGGAGATAAAGAATATTCTCCAAAAGGTGGTCAATACATCACATAAGGATTGGTCTATTAAATTAGCCGATTCCTTATGGGCGTATCACACCGCATATAAAACCCCTATTGGAACCACACCCTTCAAACTAGTATATGGAAAGCCTTGTCATTTACCTGTTGAACTTAAGTATAAATTATTTTGGGTAGTTAAAATGCTTAATCTTGATTATAAGGTTGCCGGTGAGCGCAGGTTGTTGGAGCTAAATGAACTAGAGGAACTATGTTTGGATGCGTATGAGAATGCTAAGATTTATAAGGAAAAAACAAAACGCTGGCATGACCGTCACATCCTTAGAAGGACATTCAATCTAGGTGATATGGTCTTGTTATTTAACTCTAGATTGAGGCTATTTCCAGGTAAATTAAGGTCCCGATGGTCAGGGCCGTTTAGAGTTTTGAAAGTATTTCCCTTTGGCACTGTTGAGTTATGGAGTGAAAAGTCTGGACCATTTAGAGTAAATGGGCAAAGACTTAAGCACTACTTGACAGGTGAGCACATTCATCAAGCAAGTGGGATTTGCTTGATGCACCGGATTCGTAAGTCCAAATGGTGAATAACGTCTGGCTGAAGACGTTAAACTTAGCACTGTTGGGGAGGTAACCTTATTTTGTCATTCAATTTTAATTGTTTTGCATGAATTTGTTTGCTTGTATGTTTTACACAAAAATTAAATAAAAAAATATATGTTTTGATGTTGCCTTTTGTGGAGTAAGATGTTTGAATTAATCACCATTTTGTATGATTTGGTTGGAATCAAAAGGAAGTGTTTTAAATTGGGTTGCTTGACATAATTTTTAGATTAAAAAGCAGTGGGTTGACCCAATACTTTTCATAAATATATCAGTGTTTTTGAGTAAGAAACAGTGCAAACCATTGGCTGTGGTTATCCATCACTCGTAGTGGTTTGGCCCAGGCATTTTCCACTGAAAACATTAAATTTTTGGGCACAAAACTGTGAGAACCACAGGCCGTGGTTAGCCCCCACTTGCCGTGGTTAGCTCTAGAATTTCCCCTACAATTTTAAGAGTTTTTGGGCACAAGTCAGAGGCAACCATTGGCCGTGGTTGCCATCAGGTACCATGGGATGCTTGTTTTTCAAAACCTGGGCCAAAATAGAGCACACCACGGGCCGTGGTTATTCACCACTGGCTGTGGTTCGGCCCAGCGTGGGGATTTTCATGTTTTTAAACACCCTATGCCCTAAAGCCCTTATTCCATATGTTTTACTTGGTTCCTTTTCACTCCTTACTCCCTTAAAACATCAAGAAACCCTCTTTGCCTTGGAGAAACTCTCAATCTCTGAACTATCTTGCAATTGTATCAATTATTGGCTTGATATATCATTTCACCTCTCTAAATCAAGTAAGTAATCTTCACCTTCTTAACTATGGGTCTCTCTTTTTATATTTTGGGGTATTCTTGCATATTGGGGATTTGGTTTGAAAGTGACATCATTGTTTAATCTTATGATTCCTTTATCATTTATGATGAATTTGAATGCTATAAATCCAAGTGGGTACCACTAAATCTTCATGAACTTCATCTACTGTTCATACCTTTTCATGTACCCCATTTGTGTTTTTGTGCAAACTTTGATCTTTGGTGGTGATTGAATGTTTAATTGGTGGATTAAATTCTGAAATTGGTTGTTTATTGTGGCTATTAAACTTGATGGGTGGAAGCATTGCTCTTGAATGTTGCATTTGGAACTCATTTATTTAGTGCCCACCAAGTGTTTGATGAAATGCCCAAGAGGCAAAATTTTTGAATTGTTACATGGTTTGAGTATGCATTTAGTCTACTTTATCTCTCATGGTATTTAATTATTCATAGATGTCCACTTCTCTATTACATGCCATGAATGTATGACATTATTTAGTGTTGTCTCTTGTCATGATACAAAACTTTGGAGCTTGAATTAGAATGCTTTTTAACCCTATTCGTATGGTTTTATTAGGACATCTCTAAGTTTTTATTTAACTCCATGGCACCCAAGATTCCCTCCAAGAAAAGGAAGACCAAAGGTAAGTCTTCTAACTACTCCGATTTGAATGATATTGAGTGCCCATTGGAGGGGCAAAAGATGAGGTTGGAATCTTTATTGAGTAGAGAGCTTATTCCCTCCATATTTTTTTATAAAGATACTTTAATGGAATTGAGAATTTTTAAAGATACATTACGCTTATTTCAAAATGTGGGTTGGGATTCCTTTATTGAATTGTTTGAACCCGTGTATGAGCGTACCTCTTTAGAATTCCTAAGTTCAGTGGAGGTAAGTAGGTACCCAACTACTGATGGTTGGGAAATGTCTTTTAGATTGAACAATACTGATTATAAAATGAATATGGATGAGGTAGCTGAAATTTATGGTTTTCCCCCAGGGGGTGCTGTTAGCATCCCAAAGGACTTTAGAACAGGATACTTTTGGTCCTTTATTTAACTATGATGCTTCCTCTTCCAAAGCTTCCTCCATTCATCATCCCATTTTCTGATACCTTCAACAGTTTATGGCCCGCTCTATTTTTGGTAGATAAGATAGCCCAGGTACCGTCCGACAAGCTGGGGTATTTTTCTTGCACTCTATGCTTAATAATACTCATATTGACTCAGCTAAATGGTTAGGTAGCTAATTTTTCCAAGTCGACAATGCCACTATAGGTAAAATTATTCTTGTAGGTTACATTAATCCTATAGCAAGGTATGTGGGTATAGATTTAGAGCAGGATACTCTTCTTCACCAACCAAAGAAGGTAGATATAGGTGAATTAATAAACATGGGAATGATTGTAAAGGAGCATAATGTTTATTGTTTAGTCATACCTGGTTTTTTTGTGCCTTACCCCTTGCCTGACCCTACTTTTACTAGTTTGGAAGGCAAGACATCTTTTTTTTTAAAGAGACAGATGACCATACTCCACTCTCTATCGAGATGCCACTACCCACCGGGCCTCCAGAGTAGGGTGAGTCATCTCATTTTGGTGAGGGGCCACCTTTCTCCATATAGAAAATGTACATCTTGCTTCAGCAGATGTCTATTGAGCAAACCCATCAAGGGGCCCGCATTGATCAGATTTCCGACTGGGTAGATGCCATGTATGAGTGGCATACCTAGCAGGGTCACTTCCACCCCCTTTCTCCATGACAGGTATCAGTTGATGTAACATCCCAGATATTTATAGAAAATTTTGTGAAGTGGAAAATGTTAATAATTGTTTTTAGAAATTTAATTGATATTTTATGAATTATTAGTTAATTATAAAAGGTGTGACTAGAAGAAGAAAGGTTTAATTTAAATCTTTAAAGAAATCATAAAGGAAATGGAAAAATGACCGGTTGGGCAGGTGACCGGTTGCCATGAGTATTAAAGAAAGGTTTCTTTCTCTTTCTTCAATCATTCATCTTCTCACGAGAATCTTCTTCTTCTTTGTCTGTTCCTTTTCTTCTTCTTCTTCTCCTTCCTCCATTGTTGAGAGCTGAAAGCTTTGAAGGGAGGTTCCTTTTTGGTATCAAGCCTCGAGATAATTACATAGCTGCGACAGTGGTTTCAAGGTAAGTCCTTTGATCCGTTTGAAATTGTCACCTCATCCCTGTCGTTTCTTTTCTGGACCGAATGGTCATGCATGTGGGGGTACTGTTCTGATCTCCACTTCTCTTGGCTGTGAGCCTCAAAGTGGCTCTTTAATAGGGTGAGTGGTGGTGTAACGTTGATGTGTTTCACATTCCAAACCCATAGGTGGTGGAACGAACACTGGTGAAACACGTAAGGAGGCTGGTGCTGGAACGGTGATGGAACTGTGGACCCAATGATTGTTAAAGCTTGGAACAGAGGTAAGGAGGGTGTTCGGGTTATAATTAATTAGAATAGGACATTGTCCGAGTCGTTGGAAAGACTAAACCGGGTAAGAGATGATGCTGAGTAAAAATTATGCGAATATGTGTATGAATGTATGTATGGATGTGCACACCGATCGGTTTAGGATCGTGTGTGTGTGTGTGTGAGTGACAAGAAATATTTGATGTTGTTGCTAAATGAAAGCTGTGAATGTATGAGTATGCATGTATGTATGTGAACACCGATCAGTTTTTGATCGTGTGTAGGTGACTTGAGAAATATTTGTTGTTGTGATAATTGAGATGATGCCGAATGAGTTGTATATGAATGTGTAAGGATGCATGTATGTGGACACCTATCGGTTTCTGATCGTGTGTATGTGGCTTGAGCCGGTTGAGATTTGAAATAATTGATGCTGTGACAATCGGTGTAGTGGCAGTGTGAAGCCGGGTTTGACAAGAAAGTCGCCCGAGTGATGAGTATGTGTTGATAATGGCCACTCGTGATATGATGAGAAATATGAATTGTATATGTATGATAAGTAATTTCTATGTAGGGCATGAGATTGATAATGTTTGTTATATTGAGTTACATATTGTGTATGCGATACTTCGTATACTGTTGAGGGCGGGGAGTGGTCGTCGGTGCGTTGCACGAGCAAGGAGCGGCTCCTGACAGGCTTCCAGTAAACGGATTGTATGATTATGATATGTGATTATGTGGTGGAGGACGACCAACGGTATGAATTACCCTGTTTTTGGCTTCAGTGGTCAAGTCGGACCCAGTTAAGCTACTCAGAGGTCTTTGACCCAGTGGTTGAGGGGGAGCCAAGTCGGGCTCGGTGAACCAAGTCGGGTTCACGGGATGTCAAGTTGGACTCCCAGCTGAAGGTCGATCCTTTTAGTATCTGGATACTAGGCGTCAAATTTTATCTGAGAGTGAGTTGTGATAATTGATGAATTATTAGTTGTGATGTGTAGATTTGCTGAGTAAAATTTGTTATATTTGCCGAGTGAAATTTGTTATATATGCCGAGTGAAATTTGTTATATTTGCCGAGTGAAATTTGTTATATTTGCCGAGTGAAATTCTTTATATATGCTGAGTAAAATTTGTTATATTTACCGAGTGAAATTTGTTATATATGCCGAGTGAAATTTGTTGTAACTGCTGGGTGTGAATTAATTACCGAGTATGATGTATTATAATTGCCGAATGTGATTTGTAAAGTGATGAAAATGTAATCGGACGGGACTTATATATATAGAATTTGTTAATTTCTGTTCTAGATTAATTATGATGCCAAACACTCACCCTTGCTGTTGTTTTCAATTTAGTAACCAGTGACAGGGAGGAGGTCGGAGCCATAGAGGTGTGCCAAGTGGAGGATTGATGCCAAGGAACCGAGTGGTTTTGAAATGAATGTAATATATATATATTTTGAGTTTTCTGAGTAATGCTATATGATTGAGTTGAACTAATTTTGAATCGGTATGCCGACTAATGTGAACATAAATTTGTTATGTAATCGGTATTAAATTTCTTGAGTGTTTGCTGTAGTAAGGTCGATTACCGGGTGAATCTAGCCGAGTAGATTCTGTCTTGTCCGAGTCAGGGCCGGTTGATTTGGTGCTTATCTCACTCGTGTATCCTGTCTCTTTTCGAGTAAAGATTAGAGAGCTTTTCCGAGTGAAGGAAGGGTGGGATGTTCCCGAGTGAGCTATTGGCCGAGCGAACTATTTTGAGTGAAGCTTAAGAATGTATTCCGGGTGAGGTATACCCGAGAGAAAAAGTTTCTGAGTGAATGTAGATTAAGAGTTTCCGAGTGAGATGTGACTGAGTGGACCCCTATTTTCGAGTGTAATCGACTTGTGAATTTTCCTTATGGGTCTTGTTGTTCGCTCAGGTTAAGGCGTGGCATTCGCTCAAGCGAGTCGGATCTCGCCTAAGCGAATCAGGGTCTCGCTCAAGCGAATGACCCCTGACTCTATTTTGCTTCTTCCGCTGTTTCTGAATAACTATTTTATTAATGGATTTATCTCCAATCGGTTTCAGTCGGTCATTACTATTTTAGGTATGATTCTATTATTTTAAATGTATTTAATAAAAATGAATATTATTTTCTATTAAGACCGAGTGGATTTTTATTAAAAGCGAAAAATCTATTGTGAAAAATGAGAAAATTGACGAGGGTCGTCACAGTTGGTATCAGAGCGGTTCTTTCTAGAGCTGGGTGTATGGGTGAATCCAAAGATTTGTGTGAGTCCTATGTTGGACTGTTTTGTATCTTGTTGCATTGTGTTTGTGATTGTTTGTGCAGCTTGGCATCATTCCCTTGGCACTCCAGTGGCATTGTATTTTATATGAGGTAAATATCCAACTCCCTGGTAGAGTATTGGTTAATGGTGAAGTGTTTGTTCATTATAGAATTATTTTATGGCCGGAAAAACTAGTTCTGCCGGAGGAAATGGTTTCTTCTTGGAGTTTTCCAAATTGATGAGTAAGACCGAATCAGGTCCCACTCTTGATAGACTCTTGAAAAGGAATCTCCCCACTTATGAAGAAGAGCATGACTACGGTGGGGTGTGCGTTTGGATAAAGGGAAATCGAATGAGCTTTTGAGTATTCTGAGTGCTCGGAGGAGCATGAAGTACAGTTTACGACCTATCAGTTGGAGAGGCTAGGACATGATAGTCTCAGACTAAGGTACCGATGAAGACGACGAGTGAGTCGTTAGTGTGGGCGAATTTCTGAGAGTGGTTTCTTGTTAAGTACTTCTCGGATAATTAGAGAATTCGAAAGGAAATAGAATTTGAGATTGAAACAGGGCTGAGTGTCAATGGCCGAGCACACTACTAAGTTTGATGAGCTGTGACTTCTATCACTCTTTCTCACTAGGAGGAACCGAGAGTAGTGAGTGTGCCAAGTATGAAGCAAGATTATGAATTAGAATTCGCAGTGTGATTATGCCAATTGAGATTCAGGATTATCCGATTCTGGTGGACAAGGATATGCTGACCATGGAAGTGCAATTACAGAGGACCCTTCAGTCGAAAGATAAAAGGGTTGTGAAGGCTAGAGGATCCAGTTTCAAGAAAATGGATCACTTCTTTCGTGGCGGTAAGTCTTCCACTACGTCTTCTTTCTTTTCTGGTCAGATTTCTATTGGTTGATCTGGTAGTCAGTCGGGTAGCCGAGCGTGCTATAGTTGTGGCTGGGCCATATTGTGAAACACTGTCCGACTAGACAAATCGTTTGTTTCCAATGTGGACAACCGGGACGCCTTAGGCCCGATTGCCCACAGAGGCAGCAACCAAGTGACCTGGTAACCGAGCCAACACTTTTAGGACTCAGGTATTAATTCTCTGAGAGGAGGATGAAATGGGAATAGTAAGTGTGTTGATAGCTATGAGTTTGTTGGAATAATGGAGTTTGATATCACATAGAATGAAATAAATGGATGAATACTCTGACATGATTATTCTTAGGAAGGATGAATCCCTTATACATTCCTACCGGGTCAGAATGACGATTGATATTAGTTGTTCATTTGGATGTTGAACGTACTTGATGGACAGTACGAAAATTCTTTTAAGTGAAGGAATAAACTATTGCAATAAACTGTCCTGTATCAAGCTTAAGGTTAGTAAGCAAGTGATGGTATGCTAGTAACGTCGAGCAATCAAAGATGTGAAAACATCAGTGGTATAAGTAAATAGAAGGGATTATAAAATAAATCGAAAAGGGAATGGACGAGTAATAGGTGATGCAATTTAGCGACGTTGTAATAAAGGTAACCTTCTAGGAGGAGTGAGCCTCCTGTAGTGATTCTATAAAGTGGTTTAAATAAACGTTGCCAGTATGTCATGTCCAAGTTGATAGACGATTGATTGACAGACATTGAGAGAAATTCTGAGTAGGTAATGAAGGATGGTGTAAGAATGCCCAAATAAGTTGAAGGTAATAGTCGAAGGGTGGTTAGTAATAATTTTAAGTGAGATAATTGATGAGGTGAGAATTCACTCAGAATAATTAAGAGAATGAAATGTGTGAATGATGGTTGAGTGAGGTATATATATTGGACTATGGTGTACATGATAAGGAGAAGTAGTGAATGAAGGACATGAGACGAAGTGATTAAAAAGTAGTTGAATAAGAATGAAGAGAAGTTTTACCGAGTCGTTTGGACTTTGCACTGATATTAGTGTTACGTGGGAATCATAGCGGCTGGCCACTGTGGGTTCCTTTTAACATTAATTCATTGTGAAGTTGCCAATAGGCATAGGTAAATGGATAATAATGCAAACAACTTGTATGTCGATCGGTGATATGGATAGTTGGACTGTGTAGCCAATTTTCACCTGGCTTAACTACAAAGTGTTGAACTCTTGAGACTGATCACCTCAGGTAGTTGCACTAGTGGTTGAGGCCGTGTGAAGTCGAGGAGACAGATGTGTTTTAGCCGATCTTGGGTGATCGGATTTAACGAAGAGAAGTGTATGATTCGTATTTCTGAAGTCGGTAAATGATTAGAGATGGGGAACAAATAGAGATGAGATTTGGTAACTGACGAATAATGAGTATAGAAAAATAAATGTTGACATGGTAGTCGTTATGAATTACTGCTAGATTTGAAGGAGAAGAGATGGCCTTAAAGGGAAATCAGATGACTTGAGTCTCTACTAAGGTACACTGAGTAGAGAATTCCCGAGTGGGATGGAACCGATTGATATGTACCGAGTGAAGCACTTCCGAGAGGAATATCTTTGAGTAAAGAAAGGCTTTGACTCGAGCAGATATATCCGAGTGATATTCTCGAGATAATGGGATTAACCGAAGGTAACGATGGAATTTGGAGATTCCGAGATCGAGTGGTAGTGCATGCAAAAGGGTTCTTTGAGCATTCATTCCGGTGTTACCGGGTAAGGAAAGATTCTGGTGGTCAGAAATGAAGAAGGTAATAACTTGTGAGGTTGAACACCAGAGACCCTTGGATTGTTTCAACTATCGGAGATTCCGATTTGGAAGTGGGAAAGTAATACTATGGATTTCGTATCCGGGTTACCTTGTAACCAATCCGAGTGTAAGGCAATCTGGGTGATTGTAGACCGATTCAAGAGTGCTTACTTCTTGGCTATGAACAGGTTGCCTTGATCTGAGAGAAAATGAAGATGGTTCAAGACCGACAGAGAAGTTTCTATGACAATCGGCATAAACCATTAGAGTTTCAGACGGGTGATTGGGTGTTCCTGGAGGTTCCACCGACCAAAGGTGTAGGTTGGATATTGAAGAGCCAGAAGCTTAATCCGAGATACATCGGACCGTATCCAATATTTGAGAGAATCGGTAATGTTGCTTACCGACTGGATCTTCTTAATTCGTTAACTGACGTCCATAATGTGTTTCATGTGTCACAACTCCGAGCGTATATTCCGATTGACTCTATCGAATTGAAAGAAAACCTGACGGTGGAAGTTTCACTGATCGGTATTGAGGAGTATCGAACCAAACGGCTAAGGAACAAAGAGGTGCCATTAGTGAAGGTGGGGTGGCAGAATCTGAATGGGGTAACCTACACTAGGGAAATTGGAATCGGAAATTTGAATCAGACATGAGATGAGTGTCCCTCAATTTTTTTTCAGTAGGTGCGTTGATTTCGGGGACGAAATCCCTTTTTAGGGGGGTGGATGTGACATCCCGGATATTTATAGAAAATTTTGTGAAGTGGAAAATGTTAACAATTATTTTTAGAAATTTAATTGATATTTTATGAATTATTGGTTAATTATAAAAGGTGTGACTAGAAGAAGAGAGGTTTAATTTAAATTTTTAAAGAAATCATAAAGGAAATAGAGAAATGACCGGTTGGGCAGGTGACCGATTGCCATGAGTATTAAAGAAAGGTTTCTTTCTCTTTCTTCAATCATTCATCTTCTCACGAGAATCTTCTTCTTCTTCTTCGTCTGTTCCTTTTCTTCTTCTTCTCTTTCCTCCATTGTTGAGAGCTGAAAGCTTTGAAGGGAGGTTCCTTTTTGGTATCAAGCCTCGAGATAATTACATAGCTGTGACAGTGGTTTCAAGGTAAGTCCTTTGAACCGTTTGAAATTGTCACCTCATCCCTGTCGTTTCTTTTTTGGACCGAATGGTCATGCATGTGGGGGTACTATTCCGATCTCTACTTCTCTTGGCTGTGAGCCTCAAAGTGGCCCTTTAATAGGGTGAGTGGTGGTGTAACGTTGATGTGTTTCACATTCCAAACCCGTAGGTGGTGGAACGAACACTGGTGAAATGCGTAAGGAGGCTGGTGCTGGAACGGTGATGGAACTGTGGACCCAATGATTGTTAAAGCTTGGAACAGAGGTAAAGGGGGTGTTCGGGTTATAATTAATTAGAATAGGACACTGTCCGAGTCGTTGGAAAGACTAAACCGGGTAAGAGATGATGCTGAGTGAAAATTATGCGAATATGTGTATGAATGTATGTATGGATGTGCACACCGATCAGTTTAGGATCGTGTGTGTGTGTGAGTGACAAGAAATATTTGATGTTGTTGCTGAATGAAAGCTGTGAATACATGAGTATGCATGTATGTATGTGAACACCGATCAGTTTCTGATCGTGTGTAGGTGACTTGAGAAATATTTGTTGTTGTGATAATTGAGATGATGCCGAATGAGTTGTATATCAATGTGTAAGGATGCATGTATGTGGACACCGATCGGTTTCTGATCGTGTGTATGTGGCTTGAGCCGGTTGAGATTTGAAATAATTGATACTGTGACAATCGGTGTAGTGGCAGTGTAAAACCGGGTTTGACAAGCAGGTCGCCCGAGTGATGAGTATGTGTTGATAATGGCCACTCGTGATATGATGAGAAATGTGAATTGTATATGTATGATAAGTAATTGCTATGTGGGGCGTGAGATTGATAATGTTTGTTATATTGAGTTACATATTGTGTATGCGATACTCCGTATACTGTTGAGGGAGGGGAGTGGTCGTCGGTGCGTTGCACGAGTAAGGAGCGGCTCCTGACAGGCTTCCAGTAAACGGATTGTATGATTATGATATGTGATTATGTGGTGGAGGACGACCAACGGTATGAATTACCCTGTTTTTGGCTTCAGTGGTCAAGTCGGACCCAGTTAAGCTACCCAAAGGTCTTTGACCCAGTGGTTGAGGGGGAGCCAAGTCGGGCTCGGTGAACCAAGTCGGGTTCACGGGACGTCAAGTCAGACTCCCAGCTGAAGGTCGATCCTTTTATTATCCGGATACTAGGCGTCAAATTTTATCTGAGAGTCAGTTGTGATAATTGATGAATTATTAGTTGTGATGTGTAGATTTGCCGAGTAAAATTTGTTATATTTGCCGAGTGAAATTTGTTATATATGCCGAGTGAAATTTGTTATATTTGTCGAGTGAAATTTGTTATATATGCCGAGTGAAATTTGTTATATTTGCCGAGTGAAATTTGTTATATATGCCGAGAGAAATTTGTTATATTTACCGAGTGAAATTTGTTATATTTGCCGAGTAAAATTTGTTATATATGCCGAGTGAAATTTGTTATATTTGCCGAGTGAAATTTGTTATATATGCCGAGTGAAATTTGTTGTAACTGCCGGGTATGAATTAATTACCGAGTATGATGTATTATAATTGCCGAGTATGATTTGTAAAGTGATGAAAATGCAATCGGACGGGACTTATATATATAGAATTTATTAATTTCCATTCTAGATTAATTATGATGCCAAACACTCACCCTTGCTGTTGTTTTCAATTTAGTAACCAGTGACAGGGAAGAGGTCGGAGCCATGGAGGTGCGCCAAGTGGAGGATTGATGCCAAGGAACCGAGTGGTTTTGAAATGAATGTAATATATATATATATATATATATATATATATATTTTGAGTTTTCTGAGTGATGCTATATGATTGAGTTGAACTAATTTTGAATCGGTATGCCGACTAATGTGAACATAAATTTGTTATGTAATCGGTATTAAATTTCTTGAGTGTTTGTTGTAGTAAGGTCGATTACCGGGTGAATCTAGCCGAGCAGATTCTGTCTTGTCCGAGCGAGGGCCGGTTGATTTGGTGCTTATCTCGCTCGAGTATCCTGTCTCTTTTTGAGTAAAGATTAGAGAGCTTTTCCAAGTGAAGGAAAGGTAGGATGTTCCCGAGTGAGCTATTGGCCGAGCGAACTATTTTGAGTGAAGCTTAAGAATGTATTCCGGGTGAGGTATACCCGAGAGAAACAGTTTCCGAGTGAATGTAGATTAAGAGTTTCCGAGTGAGATGTGACTGAGTGGACCCCTATTTCCGAGTGTAATCGACTTGTGAATTTTCCTTAGGGGTCTTGTTGTTCGGTCAGGTTAAGGCGTGGCATTTGCTCAAGCGAGTCGGATCTCGCCTAAGCGAATCAGGGTCTCGCTCAGGCGAATGACCCCTGACTCTGTTTTCCTTCTTCCGCTGTTTCTGAAAAACTATTTTATTAATGGATTTATCTCTAATCGGTTTCAGTCGGTCATTACTATTTTAAGTATGATTCTATTATATTAAATGTATTTAATAAAAATGAATATTATTTTCTCTTAAGACCTAGCGGATTTTTATTAAAAGCGAAAAATCTATTATGAAAAATGAAAAAATTGACGAGGGTCGTCACAGTTGAACTTTTGTGCCCTTTTACCCCTGGTTCCTCAATTACGATCCTTCTTGGTCCCCTTGATATGGACATTAAGGACAATGTCTAGTTTTAGTTTGGGGTAATGGGTACACAAAAGTTCAGCTTGTTCTTACTTTATTCCTTTTTATTTTTGTTTATTTTTATTTTCTAGTTTATTTGCATGATTGTATGTCTGCCATATGCCTTAGGCTAGCATTGATTGCTGATTGCAGTTATTGTTATCTGTATGACATGTGATGTAGATTAGTTGGATCTTAAGCATTGCTTAGGTGAATCTTGTAAAAATAAAAATATATATATAAATAAAGAAAAAAAGTTTTTGATTGTTATTCTTGCCAGAATAATCACTCTGCATGATGACTGTGTTTCCTTGATTAGGCCAATTACCACTATAAGCTTTTGAGCCAATAGGGTATTCAGTGCATCAAATTGTAAATGACCCATGATTCCTTGGGTGATTCACACATTTTTAGGCACTCTAGAACTTGGCTTTTGACCAATTCAAAACGGTTTATGAATGCATGCTTGGAATGAAAAAGGCACTTTAGGTTTATTTTCCTTAACCTTAAAATTTGTTGAAAGGTGTAACCCCTTAGTTGTCCCTTTTGAGCCATGAAATAATATGATATTTTCTTTCAAAACCTCTAACATTAGGATTTTTGGTTCACATATAGAAGAGGAAAAAAGGGTAAGCTAACTAAAAGTGGTTAAATTGAAAAACAAAAACCATGATAGTTTGGGGTGTGTGATTCAAAGTAAAAGAAAGATAAGGAGTTTGATCTTAAAATTAAAAGAAGAGATAAAGAAAAATGAATCATACCTTTTATGGTTTGAAAGTATAGGAAGTTATTGAATTGAAGTTTGCTTGCCCTCTTGTGATACTGCTCTTCTTACAAAATTAAGCCCTTTGCATTTCCCTTTTCTTGGTTCCCATTTATATGTTATGAATCCCTGGCCCCATTACAACCCTTTAAAAGACCTTTTGACCAATGTATGTTTTCTTAATAACTATGGAGTCTGTGGTCAATTGCCAATCCTATGGTAGTGTTTAGAATGTCATGGTCTGAGTGGATTGAAACACAAGCACATTCACTGAGTGGAAAGTGAGAAAGAGTACCCTAGGTCTAATCTTAGTGAATATGGTTTGACTGTTGATTGTGGTATATTCTAGTAGTTTATGCAGCCTCTTAAAAATACAAAAACAAAGAAAATAAATAAACACAAGATTCCTTAAGTTTGTTTGGGTCTACTGGTCTTTCATTATATGCTTATATGGATTCAATGATTTCTTGAGGACAAGCAATGTTTTAGTTTGGGGTATTTTGATAAGTGTATATTGTGTGTTGTTTTTGTTTGTTTTTAGGTCTAGTTTTTAGGGTTTTTGCATATTGTTCATGCTCGATTCCCTTGATTTTGATTCTTTTCCATACATATTACTTGGTTGTTCCTATTTTGTAGGATCAATGATATTCTAGGTCTCTTTTGAAGAAAAATGACAAAATAAATGAAAGAAGAGACCCTTGAGGCCTTTAGGAGTGTATTTTGGCATGATTGGAGGAAACCACTGCCAGTGGTGGACAACCACTGGCTGTGGTTAGCACTGGAAGAGGAGGAAAGCAAGTCAGAGGCCACTAATAGCCATGGTTATCCACCACTGGCCGTGGTAGGCACTATGGAACACTATAGAGCATTGTGAAGCAAAGAACAGGAAGTCAGAAGCCACCATTGGCCGTGGTTGGCTCTTCCTGTTACCCAAAATTACACATTTATGGTTTAAGAAGAACAGGGCTCGAACCACTGGCAGTGGTAAGCCACCACTGGCCGTGGTTGTCCCCTACGAGGCCCAAATATCTAATTTGTTTAGGGTTTTTATGGGGCACTTGAGGGGAGTTAAAGGGGAGTTTTGCAGAGACAGTTTGGAACACAACTTTAGGGAGATTTTGAAAGACCTTTTTTGGGGAAGCTTTCATTGGGAATCAAGAGTTAAGACCATCAAGGGAAATCAATTCTGTAAATTTGGGAGGAAGAATTAGGAATTCTAGTGAGAACTAATTTGTAATTTCTGAATCCGTATTTTACACTTTTGAAATCCTTTATGCTTGGCATTGATTTTATGATGTGTGACATGATGACAACCATCCTTATGGCACACTAAACTCTTTTCTTGGGGCTAAGGATGTAGTATGCCTATGTGTTACAATTAATTGTTCTAGCATTCCAATCTATATGATTTCAATTTCTTTTCAATTTATGTACACCTAATGCTTCTGCAAGACTTAGAGATAAGCGTAGATGATCACAAATTATATGGGTAATCGAGAGATTGACATGTAATTCAAAAATACCTAAATTGAACCTATGATTTTGATTTACGATGGTAAGTGAAATTATTTGAGGGTTAATCGGATTTCCATAGAACGTAAAAGGTCTAATTAACAAATTGAACGCGGTTCTTTGGGAATTAGGCATGTTAATAGGCTTTCAAGAGAAATGTATTAATTAACTTAGGGGAAGCTGCCTTAGAAACGAAATCATATAATTGGATAGGAAAGTAACCTTTAATTTTGATACTAGCATATAAACCCTTAATTCCCCAAGATTTACCTTTGATTAAATTTCCTAAACTTGCTCTTATTTTCTTCTACAAAAGACGTTGGATTTTCTGTTTTCTAATTTACTGTTCATCATAGTTTTAATAATTCATTTTAATTGATTCACTAGATAATTGAACCACCTTTATAACTAGTACTTGGGCACAATCTCCGTGGGAACGATATCTTTTTATTACTTCGATGCCCCTTGCGCTTGCGGTTGGCTATCATAGTTCTTGCTTGATCATCCTCGAAAAGCCAAACTTTTCAAGGAAAAAGCCATTTTCGCACTTAGCAACCCAGCCACAAAAAACATGAATATATCTCTCATATGATGTTGATTCCTTAAAGTCTTTCTCTCTCTAAAAACTGTCTTTCCCTCACGGTAAACACCATGGCTACTACCTCCTCCATCGGTTCCATCACCTGAAACCACCACCATGCACTATTTTCTTCATTCTTCTTCAATCCTTCATCTTCCTTACCATCCATCACCGTTTCCACCACCCTTCAAAGTCTCTAAACAACCACTATACCTATGACATTCAACCTCTACTAACGACCTCCACGACTTCCATTTCCATCGTTCTTCCTTTCGACGACCCCCGATCATTGTTTCCTTCGATTTCTACTAATTAATTTCAATTTTAGTCGCCTCTAGCCACCCTCCACTACCATGGGAAGCCACCACGCCACCACACCCTCCCTCTGTTTGATTGTCTACATGTTGGCATATTCTGGCTCTCTTCGTCGCGTATAGTCCAACGGTGAAGACAGATTGTCGATCGGAGCTACAAATTGAAAATTGAGTTTTCACCCTTTCGTCTTTTATAAGGAAAATACAACACCTCAGGTAGGGGGTATATCCTCAAGATACTGGGGTGGACCGTGTGTTCGGAAGGGCTAAGGTACCTTTTAGGTCCTTACCTTTCCGATGGTAGGTTCGGGAACTGTTATTAAATTATGTTACTTCCATTTTATTAATATTTTATTATTGTGTATGTGATTAATTGGTTATGTTGACTGTTACTAATTGTGATGACTAAGTGGATATGTTAAGTATTGAACTATGAAAATATAAAGGACTATGGGTGTCTATATGGATTCTAGCGAATAGATCTCGAAAGATGTAATGAATGGGCATATAAGGATGGACAGACACGTAGCCTTTATTATATAAATTCATGATCTGTCTAAACATCTGTAATAATTATTTTCAAAGTGTGATTTATCATTCATATCATCATATTTGTCCTCAAACACGTTAGCACCAAATTTCTTTTAATGCACGACAACCATAACACTGATACCTAGGAGAATAAAAACAAGAAAATATTATTATCGGTACCATTAATAATACTTTTATTTTATTGTTATTGTTATTATTATTATTATTATTATTATTATTATTATTATTATTATTATTTACTATCAACCATAATGGTCGGCTTTGCCGCCGTTCTTAGCATTTTTTCTTTTATTTAATTTCTGTTACTTATATTATTGAGCATAATGGTCGACTTTGTCACCACTCTTGGCATTTTCTTTTATTTAATTTCTATCATTTATTTTATTGAATATAATGGTCA
This sequence comes from Clitoria ternatea, assembly GCA_037962975.1. Taxonomy (NCBI): domain Eukaryota; kingdom Viridiplantae; phylum Streptophyta; class Magnoliopsida; order Fabales; family Fabaceae; genus Clitoria; species Clitoria ternatea. Next base: position 171,894,051 of record CM075671.1, read on the forward strand.
GCTCTACCGCCTTATTCTCAATTTTTTATTTAATTTGTTATTTATATTATTGAATATAGTGGTCGACTTTGCCGCCTTATTCTTCACATTAGTTTTTTCTTTATTTCATTATTGTTATTTATATTATAATGGTCAGCCTTGCCGTCTTATTTAATATTTTTTCCTTTTATCCATACTGTGTTGGATATAATGGTCGGCTCTCCCGCCTCGCTCTTTTGTATAAGAAATTATTAAATTTCAAATTACTACCATTTTAGTTATTAGTGATAAAATAAAAACACATTATTTACTCTTCAAACTAGATGCTATTTCAAGCCAAAGTATAGCCGATATATTTTCTAAATAAAGATAAAAATAATCTACGATGTCTGAAAAATAAGGTGGTACCTAACAACTTAAGGACAAATATTACGAGACAGAAAACATATAGATACCTAGGAGTCAAAAGTGAGAAATAGCCAAAAATGCATGTTGCATCATAAAAATGATTCTTTCAAAAACTAGAGCATACACCAGGGTACGTTGGAGAACATTCGCGTTTGATCCCCAGGTAGGATCTTGGGAGTACGATTGGGTTGGGCATCTGATGGCTCGGATTCACGCCCGATGCCGGATGGTCCATGGTAAGCCTAATGTACTTCGACTAAAGATAAAGTGTAACTATGATCGTGTAGAGCCAAGTCCTATTATAATGTGATATGAATGATGGGATGAGATGGATGCATATTTATGTGTAGGACCCGTGAGTCCTTGGTACCCAGTAATGTGATGTGATGTAATGTATAGAGGACTTGGTGGGCTCTAATCGCTCTAGTATGGAAACGTTGTGCCTAGGGACAACCTGAGTAGAATGGCTTCTAGTGAATGAGATGAAAATAATGATGATGATGGATTGGTTTATTGGGCCCACATGCAACATGAAACTTAAACTTCAAAGAATTCATAGTGAACCTAACTTATGTATTCCATGATAGCATTATTGATTGCTATAGGTTATAAATGTGTTGTTTAGATTAATTATATTATGTTACCTGTTAACAGGGTATGCCCGCATCGGGAACCCTCAGAATCTAGAGACCCCTTTTTGCTTAATAATAATAGAAAAGCCAGGAAACTAAGAAACAAAATACGAGGAATAGGAATAAGTCAGACCAACTGGGAGCACTCAACAAAAGTAAGATGTATATAGTTATATATAGTTAATTAAATGACAAGACAAGGGATGACTGTACATATTTAAGGGTGCTTGTGTCCCCTTTCTGCTGAGAGTGCAATTACTTATAGTTTATGAATGACTATGTAAATTATTTAATACTTGCTTCCACTGATCCACCATTGTTTTACTTGTATAAAAAATGTTCCACTTTTCTTAAGAACTTGTAACCTCTTAGTCAAATAGGATGACTCAGTGATGAGGGTTTATCCTAGTTAACCGAGGGTGTTGCATGGCATAAAGCCATTGATGTATTGTAATTTATAATGGGCAGGTATTGTTGAATTCCTTTGACATTAAGCCAATATTTATGTTAGATATGATGATTGCATAAATGTATAGATGGTATGGTTAGCTAATGATGATGATAAGATTGGTTAACTAAAATTTGTTGAAATGGCGCATTGCATATTTAGGTGGAATAAAGGCTAAATGAGCAACTGAAAGGGTGAAATTATGATCTGGTGGGAATCAGAACCCCTAAAGGGTGTCAATAAGTTCCTAGGGTCATTCTAAACTTGTGTGTATGGCCCTTGTTTGCTTTGGAATGCATTTGGTAGGTTTTGTGCATAGTGTTGTCCTAAGTTTGGTGAAAATTACATTTTATGCATATCTTTGTCATATGAAGGAATTTTTTAGTACGAACTACGCCAGTAGGTCCGGATAGGGTAAACATAGTGCCCATGAAGTTTAGTGGTAATCGAAGTTGAAATAGGAAAAGTAGGTTGGCTGAAAGTGGGCTAAAATGTGAAATTTTACAATCTGCTACATTTTATGTCGATAGTAATCGATTACAGCCCTCACTGTAATATATTACCAGAGAGCAATGCCATTTTCCTATGCAGTCTAGTGTCTGGTAATGAATTACCAGGCCTTGTGTAATCGGTTACAAGTTTTCTATAATCAATTACCAGTGCCAAAATAAGGGGTGTTGAGTAGTTCTGAGTGACATGGCTTTTAGGTTCCTAGTGTTTATCGTCGGGGATTCTTAAAAGAGAAAAATTCCCTTTGATTTTAATCAGACCCTAGGATAAATATTAGAATCGCTAAGAGGATGTTATAGGGTGGTATCAGAGCCATTCCACTCTGGACCGTATCTATTGTAGAAGTGTGTAATGTGAAAGGAGAAATGGTGATGAATTTGTACTGTTTGAGTAAATTTTCTGTATGCTGTAAGGTGTTATAGTGAACTAAGTAATATATTTATTGAATGTCGAGGAAGTGCATAATATGCAGGTGTTATGAATCCGTATTATATTATCTAAATTGTACGGGAGTAATGATTTAAATGTATTGAGAATTGAAAGATTTCTTTAGCTCTGTGTGGGTGATATGATAAAGTACATTGTAGTTATTGGGAGTGAATTAGTAAGTTGAGTTGAAATAGATAAGAATGAAGTTGACTAAGCTCTCTGTGGCTAGTTCTGTTTAGTGTGACTAATAAATTTTATGTATAAATGGTGTATATGCTGGTTGTATTTTATTGTTCTGTGATTGTTTCACAGGTACTTGGCAGTGAACTCATTTAATGACTCTGCCGGTTGTGCCATCATTGGGTTGAGGTAAATTTGAGAAGTTTTTGAAATTAACTAAAAATTTATTTGATAATGAATATGAATGAATGTGAACCTCTTAGCATGAAAGAGGTTAGAATGAAATAATTATGTGAGTATATTGTAAAACTATATGCATGATATGGTATGGAAGTATGTTATTGAATGAGTGGGCGAATGTGTCATTGAGTGGCAATAAATTAAATTGATGACTGGTGTTAAATAATAAATGGTGTGCCATAGTGTCTATCCACTAATGGATGCTTGCATAAGTACTAGAGTTCAATACTAGTGGATATGTGATAGGTAAAGCTATAATAACAAGTGTTGATTAATTAAATGAAAAGAATATATGAGTTAATCCAGAAAGAGGGAGTTGAACTAAAACTTACGAAGTTCACGAAGTGTTAGAAAATTTTCTAGTACGTAGTTGTACCTATACCTATTTATGTTGAATTAAATAATGTTTGAGAGTTAGAAATTTGTTGGGTAAATGATGAATAATACAATTCGGTGATATTTTTAAGAAAGTTATTCCTTTTAAGGAAGGGATGACCCTCCTATATCTTTTCTAATGAGTCAGAATAGGTGAATGTTATCCGAGTATTTTACTTTAAGTGTTAAGTGAGTGATTGACGAGCGTTAAGAGAAATCCCTGATGAATAAATGAACGACGGTGATGGAATACTTTGAGTAAGTCTAAAGTCAATAGTCAAATTGTAGTATATTAATAGTGATTAGTGAGGTGATTGACGATGTGTTTGAATTAGTGGCATGAATGGCTAGATAAACACGGTATATGGAATAATCGTCAGGTAAAGTAATGTGTCTATGGGACCATGGTATGGTCAATAAGGATTATAGTGGATGTTAGGTGACGATCAGAATAATTAATTGTGTATCAAATTGGATAAACGATGAGAATGGTGAGAATTAGTGCATGGTTGTTCTGAACCTTACCCCGATATTGACCTTAGAATAGAATAATAGTGGCTGGCCACCTTGGCTTCTTTCTAATGTCAATTAGGTGTAGAATCAATAGGTAGACTGAGGTGGATGAATTACATTATGACTAGTCCCCTGTATGAGACTTTGAGGTGAGTGGTTAGACTGTTTACCTGATCTTTGTACATCTTAACTACAGAGTGTTAAACTACTGAGACTGGTCACCTTAGATGGTTATGCTGGTGATAGGGACCATGGAAAGTTATCCATTTTCCATTGTAGTAACAGATAAAAATCAAGGGTCGTTCCACTAGGGGTTGGTAAATTTAGAACTTTTCGTTTAAAATTGCAATTAGCGGGAAAATAAATTACTGTTCATGATTGTAGTGCATAAAAACATAGTTATCAAAGCAAATGATTAACAACAAAAGAGAAAAATATGTTGAGTGAAATCAAATAGAGAGAAGCTGGGATTGGATTTCATCTATCTCACCCGGCTATAACCTGGAGATATATATATATATATATATATATATATATATATGGTATTTGAAGCTAATAATTTTGATACAACAATCAAAAGTCATTCATATCGATTCCTCGACTATAAAATACTTAAAAAAAAAACTCCAAAAACGTTGATCCTTCAACCATTTAAGGATTGATCCAAAGTACGACAGGCTAGAGTAGATTACATCCAATCCCAAAAAGGAGTTTTAACTATTTATGGTTATGGCCCTCTTAATCCGATAAATAAAGTTAAAGATATTAATATTTAGATAATGGAAAATAGGGTAAATTTTTTACAATTTAACAACAATCGTTGGAAGAAGAACACCACAAAATAAAACTTTAACAATTAACCCCAAACCTTTTTTTCAAGACCTATCCCATATATGATATGAGAAGGTATGTAGTTTAAACAAATGCCTATGGAACATGTAAGTTAATTCGAAGTACGAGTAGGTATAAGAAGAGATCCAAGAATACCCAAGTTGATTGTTAAAGTTTAGTACAAACATGTACGTTCAATTGCGTAATCATGCCATGAGGCAAAGAAGTACGAATCCTACCCCAAAAGGGCTCAAAAGTATTTGTTAAGGGTAATTGGAATCATATGCATATGGTTAGGGAAAACATGTCAAAGAGGTGTACTAAAGCAATCATGGATGAAGGATTAAAGTACTAGGCATAAGGAACCAAGAGGTACAAGACCATGGCAAGGAAACACGTGAAAAGCACTCTAGGAATTCCCATTGGCCGTGGGAAATTTCCTTTGGCAGTGGGAAATTCCCATTGGCAGTGGGAAATTCCCATTGGCAGTGGGAAATTTCCTCTGGCCGTGGAACTCACTGCCCCAATGCCCAAAATTTCAAAATTTTTGAAACAAAAATCCACTGGTTGTGGGAAAAATCCATTGGCAGTGGGAAATTCCCACTGGCCATGGAACTCGCTGTTTCCATGACCCAAATTGCGCAATTTCATAAATAGTGTAATCCACTATGTAACAACCCTGATTTTTAAGAATAAGAAACCAGACCCTTAGGACTCCCAAGGATACTCTGTTGAGCTTTTGGTAAGAAGCTTGAGGCTTTGGCCTGTTCCTCGAGTAATTCAATATGAGAAAAATAGTGAAAAAAGGAACTAGTTAAGATATTTAAAATGAAGTATAAGAATACCGAGAGAGCATAAGGAATGATAGAAGCAGCGATAAGAAAATAATAATAACAACATCCGACAATACTGTTTAATAATACGTTAATAACGATTATTTTGTTAAATTGAGTATAATTAATTTATAATTATATTATTTGATAATTATATTATTTACATTTAATAATGAAATATTGTCAAGTTCCTCATATTTGAACTGTAGGACCCAGCCTGAGGTCGGACTCTGGCCGTTCGACCCAAGACTAGTGATCTAGTAGGGAAACTAGTCCTGTTAGGATCCCTTTGTAAATGATCAAGAGTGTCTGACTTGGTCTAACCGACCTAATCAGAACCTTTAACGTCTCCTACGTTTGACCATTCATATGCTTTAGGATACCCGATGGCGGCACGGTCAGTCTTTGGTGACTCGTTTCAATGTTTTAGGAACTTTTCTTGAAGAGGCCAAAGCCTAGTTCAGATTCTATCACCCTCATTTTTCCATAAGTTAGTTTCTTTAGCAATCGCTTTAAAGCTCGACCCGAGCACCTTCAGTGTTTTGGACCCAACTTTTATATACGATCTTGGAATCGAACATTTTCGGTCTCAATCTATTTATTTTGAAAAGATATTCAATCTCCATTTCTAGCCCTGAACTGATTCTCACTCTATCAAAGGGTAAATCCCTCTAGATCGGTATAGTTTAATAGATCTTTACAACCCTTTAGTTGTTTCGTCACCATGCTGGCAGCCTTCAGTAAAATTCACATATCTCTTTCGTCCGGTGTTTGAATTGCTTTGTTCTTTTTGATATGGATCTTTATTAAAGAGATCTACAATGTTCATGAAGGACACAAAACAAAATTCTTAAAGGAGAATTAATGGTGAATTTATTTCCAAAGCCATAGCTGATTTGGGAGCTTTTGGAGCACCCTGTCATAAATTGGGTATATCTCAGGCTAACAATCTTGGATTGTTGCAAATGACATATCAAACTAAAGAGAAGTAAAAGATCTACAAACTTAATGAAGGGCTCAAAAGCTAATTCCTTACCCATTTTCCTAGCAAATTTATTTTGTTCACAATTTCATTTCCGTTACAGCCTGGAGCCGTTTTCGTATTTTAGGCATATCTCCCTCGTCTCATATTGGATTTTTGCGTATTTTAGCTCGTTTTAAAGGGAAAACAATGATATACAATTTTCGTGTTTTGAGTTTTTGCAAATTATCATGGTAACCTATTCAAAAATGCGTGACAATTGACCTCCCAGAACCTTGACACATCAGCTTTCATGCAACACTGGCCAATTAAACCTCTCCACCCATGGAATACATGTTAGCTCCAAGATAACTCCTTCCCCCATGAATTACTACAGCCTGCTTCATGTCCTCTTAGGTGTCCACTTAAGGTAGACTCTACAAGCCTTACTACTTATTCAATAAGTTGCTATAACATTATGCATCATGTACCATGAAACAACATACCATCATGCCATACATTTAGATTTCCATGTTGCCTTACTCTAAAGGCTAACATTTCAAGTTTTGTAATTTAATTATATTTCCTTAGGCAACTCCATCCATTCCATACAATTACACCTTTTGCCTAGTAATGTGCCAAATCCTTCACATTACTTCCTTTTCAAAACTTAATCAATTTCCACTAATTCCTTCACTATCTCTAGATTCAACTGCTCTTTCCCCTTATAACTTAAATTTTTCTAGCCACATAACTTCTTTTAATTCTAGACTCTCACCACACCAAAGCCTACTTCCATTCCTTCTCTTCAAAGCTCACGGCCATATCCTTCCACCTCCACCATCTTCAAACTTCAATTCTCCTTGTCTTCTTCTTCTTCAAAACCACAATACTACCTCATTGAAACAGCCTCTAATCCTTTCATTCTCTTCATCTAGAATCCTTGGTTTAGCAGTTGGACTCCTCATCTTACCATTTTTGCCGTGGGTTACTTAGGCAAGGGTAAGCAAGCTTTCAATTTTTATGATTCTTGGTCTCATGACTCTTTTTCTTCTATTAAAAATCTAGATATTCATGGTTGTCCCTTGTTAGTTTCTTCCAATAACCATGACCCTCTTTCTATATTTAATGATTCATGTTAGTTTTTAAGGATTATGAGAACGATCAACGGTGATCGATGACGAACGGCGAAGGATTTCAAACAAACTGTGAACCTTCGGTAACTAACTCCTTCAACTTTAATTAAATCCATGGTTGTCCTATTATTTCCCTTTGCTAGCTGTGACTTTTTCTTTCAATCTTGGGCTGCATGTTGCTTTTCTCTTAGGATCTAGGACCGTCGGTGACGATCGGTAAACGTTTCGGAGCGTCCAATGAATTTTTGGCGAGTTTGCTATTTTCCTTCCTTTGGGACATCTGCTGTCCAGTAAGGTAAGGGGTATCTTACCTTGTTTGATTTTGTTTTTAATCGTCTTATAATATTGCCTGAGTATCCGAGAACTTCCATTTCAAATTTCACCGTGATCCAACAGTTAGATTTTAAACCGTGAAATTTTTTGTAACCAACGATTAAAATTGTTACATTTTAAATAAATGGATAATTTAGAAATTTAATTTGGTGTAACTCGATGATCACGTGCTCAGAAAGATTTTGTCGTAACAGGAAGATTAGAAATTTTAGTGTTTAGGCAGGCTCGGTTTAGTTTGACATAGTTGTATTATTTGATTTTAAATTTTGTGATGTCATTATGTGATTTGTAATTTATTTCCTCGGTAAGCACCGCTATTAGGACGTAAATTTATTGTTAGGCATCATTAGAATTGTTTTTGATGATATCGTATACTTCAAGAAAATTCCCAGATCAAAAGGTTACACGTCTATTTGCTAAGTTTTAAAAGTGGCATCGTTATTAAATTGTTATATAGTTTTATAAGAATTAATTAAATAAATAAATTGATTTTGAAAATAAATAATTTTACTTGAAAACGTTTTATCAATAAGTGACACAGTTTAGGCCCGAATAAACTTTGTAAACTAAGTTAAAGAAATGGAAATAAAATGAATTTTTGAAGTACAATAAAGGGGACATTAGAACTTTTAAAATTTTGAGACCAATTTTAGTGACCAACTTTAGTAACCAATTGAAGTAGAAATTTAAAAAGGACTTTAGGAACTGAATTTGGGAAAACATTTCGTTGGGAAATAAAATTTTGGGTTTGAGCATTTTAATGGGCTAAGTAAATAAAGTAGAAAAAGAAAAGAAATAAAAAGAAATTTTAGAGTTCATTTTGGAACAAGTTATAGGACAAGGACCTTAATAAATTAATTATGATAAGAAATATGTACTTAAATGAAATTTTAGGAGTCCAATAAAGAAATAGGTGTTAGGAGTTAAAAATTTTAGTAACTAATAGAACATGTGAAAAAGGAACTTAGGAAATATTTGTGTGTTACATGGCATAAATAATTAGTTAAGCAAGAATGATTTTAGGGTAGGTTATATAAGAAATAAACATTTAAGTTATAGAACATTAATCATTAAAAAGGATAAAAGATGTAGAAAGGATTTGAAAATTTAAACTTTGAACTAGTAAAGAAAAGAAGTAGAAATGATTTATAAATTAAATAGTAATTTTATAGGCTAAATAATATTTGACTAAGTCCAGAATATTGGAGTGGATTAGATCTCTAAGTAATAATTTGATGTCATAAAGAAAGTAAACTCTAGTTGACTAAAAGAATGCAATTAAGGAAACAAATCCGTTAGTATAATTAGAGACAGAGGGGGTAAAGAAAAAGTATAAAAGTTAGTGACTAGAAATTTAAAAAGAATAGTACTAAATTGATAATTATACATAAAGAATTAGTAACTCATTTCGTGACCAAGGGAATAAGATATTCGACTAGCAGAGATTGTAATAAAAGAAAATTGACAATGAGACCGCTTAGTAACGACTAAAGAATTCATAACTGGATATTAGAAAATTAAATGAAATAAGGAAGTTTAACAAGTTAAAGTAAATGTTACTAATGATAAGGGTTTAAGAAAGGAAGAAACACTGACGTCAATATTATTTGGCAGGACCTAAGCACCGACTTAAATAACATGAATAAATGAAGGATGAATTAACCTAGTAGTAGTAAGTAAGAAACAATGAAAGGCATTTGGACATCTTAAATAAATCGGATGAGCACTTCAGTGGAATAAGCATAACTATACTATAATATTTAAAAAGTAGATAAAGTACACCTTTAATAAGCTAAAATTACCTAGGTGATGTACTTAGTAGTTATAAGATCACTTAGTACCCAGGGATAATTTATGGATGAAGAAAAGCATACTAGGAATACGACCTCATTAGTAATAAGATTGATTGGTTAGGATTGATAATCGAGATAAATAGTATGATATGAGTAAGAAACCAAAATTAAAACACTTATAAAGAGATGTCCATAAGTATACTTGTATGTGTGATTCTCTCATTATAATAATATGTATAATGATTGTTGTATAACACTTATATGATGAATGTTGTGTGTGGCGACTGCTATGTAATTGTCATGAATGAATATATTTTAATTATATATGATGAGTATGTGTGATGAAATGTATGATGAGTATGGTATGATGACATGTGTATGGACTATGATGTTGTACTTGTATGATGCATTGAGTAAGTATGTTGAAATAAACAAGAAAAGTGTAACATCCAAAATTTTATATGAATGATTAAATGAGGAGAGTAAATATTAAATAATTATATGTGGGATCAATAAATGTCCCAAAATATTGAAAATAATTAAACTCAAATTTTAAGGATTATTTATAATTTATTGAGGCTGTATGAATTAAAATAATACCCGATTAAAATATGGGTGTCGGACCAAATATCTCCGATTGGGATGATATTGGTTAGGACTGTTAAGGATATTATTGGGAATCTGAATATGTATTCAGAATAATTTTTAGATAAAGTATTGAGCCCAAACAGAGATCCTGTTTGATTTAAAACATAGAAGTTTATGTGAAGGGTCCAATTAAAACACAAAAATCCTTTCTCTCCCTCTCTTATTCACGTTGCACCTCTACTCTCCCTTTTCCCTCTAATTTTCATCACTCCCCTTCCCCATCACATAAACCTCTTCATTTCTTTTATTCTCCCACAAAAGTCATCAAATTGTGAGCCTCCTCCCATACCCAATCAATTTGGCTTCTTCTTATTCATTTTGGGAGGTGCTTCGGCTTGGAAAGTCTCTCAATCTTTTTCTATTTTCGTGGTTTTGCTAGGGCTTAGGTTTTGTTGGAGCTTGAGGTAAGTTCCTCCATTCTTTTGGTATTCTAAGCCTTAGGCTATGGTGTTGGGTTGTTGGGAGAGTGTAAAATGTGTATTGGTGAGTATTGGGAAGCCATTAATATGTGAAACTCTAAGGTGGGGTGACATTGATGAGAGTTACAAATGGGTATTTATGAGTGGGTGCATGTGGCAAGAAAGATGATGGAAAATAATGGGCATTGATTATGGTTGTTGGGTTTTACAGAAACCCTAACCCTAAGATTTGGGGAAGATATGGAATATGTCTAATGAAAAATCTATTATGTTAGATAAATGTTAATAATGAGGTGAAGTGGTGTCATAAATGGTGGATGGCCATTAATGAAATTTGATGGTTAATGATGGTTGTTGGAAACCATTAATGGGAACACCCATGAATGGGTTTAGCTTTAAACGTATAATAATGAATGTGAGCACCTAACCCATGGTGGTTATGGTGGGTTAAATGAAATAAATGACACTTGAAACTTAAAATGTTACAAACACCAAGTTATATTAAATATATACACCCTTGAGTCTTAGTGGTTGGATAAAAAAAATAATTATGTGGTATATTGTATGATGTAGGAAATAACCCCATCAACGAGGCAGGATCTTCAGACCATGTTGACTACTATTTCTCTTGAGGTAGGATGGGGTAACTATTCTAAATGCATGATTTCATCCATTGATGATGTGAATGTATAGTATTGTGCTATGATAATGTAGCTTGAGTGGATGATATGATGATTTTATAAATGAAATGCATGTAGAATGATTGATGTTATGTGGCATATGCTTTTGGGATGATGAGTATGATGTTGTTTTGATTTATGTTAATGAATTTATTATGAATGGCTTGAGACCATCGTTGTATTGATTGATATGTGGTTGAACATCCCATGTGTGAACTAATAAATGTTGATTGCCACTAACTAATAGTGTGTATGAAATCCAATGAATGTTAGTGGTAGTAGAGAATGATGAGTATATGAAATCCACTAAGTGGTTATGGCAAATTGTTGAATGTGGAGTGACATGATAGGATGCATAGAGTGAGAATACATTGATTGGCATTTGCATCTATGGCATATCATACGCTGTCTATGTGGAATGTTAGGCGTTCCACTAGGCGGGCCCAGTGGGAGGACGACCCAGTGCACGGGTATAACACCCTAAATTTTAAAGAAAATAATTTATGGAGTAATAGTGATTAATTATTTATGGTCAAATAATTATGGGAGATTTTATTAGACACTAGAGGTGAATTATCGGTAAATTAAGAATTACTGAAATTGGGTGATTTAACCGATGATGTGGGACCCACTTAGTCAAATTAAATATTTGATAGGTCTAGAATGTTTAGAAAATTATTGCGATTATGGTGATATAATTGAAATAATTTTTAGTGTTAAGCGAATAATGGTTCAGACTCGACGTATGTAAATAAACGGGGAAAATACGAGCCAAATGGAATTAAAAGAAAATGTAAATTCCCATTTCCCCTTTTCCAATTAATCGTAGCATCTTTCCCTCTCTCTTTTTGGTCTTTTGCCTATTGGACAATGGGGATTTATTATCCTTTGGTAAAAGCAAAATGAGACACTCTTTTAACCATTAGACAATGTCCAATTTTGACCATTTCACCTCTCCTTCTTTCCTTATTACCGTGTGGTTCTTTCTCCCTCCACTCTCCTTCATTTTGCTTCATCTTCATCCTCTCTTCTTTGGCAAAAACCGTGTGCCCCTCTCCATAACCAAAGTCAACCTAAAATTTAATGGTTCCCTTAGATTCATGAAGCATTTATGGAGCTTGGAAGCTTTATGGGATCACCTTCCTTCTTCCTCTTCTTCATTTTTATTTTGGGGAGGGTATGGACTTGAGGTAAAGATTTCTTACCTCCTCATTATCTTATTTATAGCTTTGTGATGTTGGGTTGGAAATGGTGATGTTAGAAACTTTGTATGATAATGGATAAAATGTGAAACCCTAGGCTTGAATGGTTTAAGACATGATTCTTGATAATAGTCTTATGTTATAAATGGATATGGGTTAATGGGATTATGATGAATCAATGATGATGGTGAGTATTAATTATTGTTGGGTGATTTGTATAAAAATCCCTAAGTGTTGATGATTTAGGGGTTTTAGCCAAGTTGATGATTTTGATGATTATGAATGCCTTAGAATGATGTATATGAGGGGAATGAATTTTTAGAATCATTAAGATTGATTAATGAGGTTGATGATATATGCATGCATGTAGGAATGATGATTTGAGGTGTTGGGTTGAGAGTGAATATGAGATATGGTTATTGTGATAATAATAGTTAAAAAACCATTGGTAAGGGATACTTGAGTAGATGAGTAGTTAGATCATGATGAATATCTCAAGAGTTTGTTGATTGGTGATGGTCTTAGATGGAGTCAAGAGGCTTATAATAGATTTGAATGAATTGTAATGATAGTTGAGTGATTCACATGAAATATAGGATGCCTTATGGATATGGGCCATAGTATTGTTGTTGTTGGGTATAGTAGCCCTTTTTGAAACCTAGAGAGTCTTGGTTTTGGGAAAGGAATTCCTGAAGCCTAACATAAGCGTGTGAATTGGAGTTTAGACAAGTCTAGGACTTGATAATGAGTTTTAAGAAAATGATGCCTTACGATGGCTTATTGATGGCATGTATATATGTGTTTGTTGATAGGATTGTATTTTGGACAATGATGCAGAATAATCGAGGCAATCAGAGCATTTGGATTGTAGTTCTTCTCTCGAGGTAGGAGAGGAGTTTACATTTCAAATTGCATGAGTGAATAATTGTGAAATTATGTATATGTATGAACTCATGCATTACCTTGCCATGAATGTGTTGAATGTTGAATAGATGATGTGATGAATAATGGCTTGGCCTTTGTTGAGTGATATGGAAATATATATATATATGTGTAATAATGATGAATGATTAGTTGTTCCTTCTGTTGGACATGAGTAAATTGATGACATAGAATTATAGATGAATGAATTTCCTAAAGTGTGGAAATATGTTTATGATGATTAAGAGGTATGTGTGGTTGTAATGAAAAATAGTTTAGAAACCCCTTTCATGTAGTTGATAAATTAGAAAAAGAAATAGAGAAGTAAGGCTTGTTGAATTAGATCTAAAGCTATGATTTATTGGGTGTATGATATTGAATTGGGCAAATTTTACATAGGATGGATATGGATATGTGTTATGGAATGAAAAACTTGAGATTTGGGCGTGTAATGCTGATCTCGCTCAAGCGAGAGTCCCCTGTATCAGAGGGAAGGCCTCTGGTCCAATTTCGCTCTGGCGAGCAGAGGTCTCGCTCAAGCGAGACGTGTGTGGAATAGGTGGGTGAGCTACTAGACAAATCTCGCTTAAGCGGGTATGGCCGTGCTTGAGTGAGCGAGAGAGGAAATGGTTCTGGATGGATCTCGTTCAAGCGAGTGATGAAGCATGTGGAGTCTCGCTTAAACGAGCGAGCAGGGGATCGATATTGGAGCATTTTCGCCCGAGCACATGGCTGGCCTTGGGAAGTCTCGCTCGAGCGAGCGAGCCTGAAATGAGACACTGGAGGAATCTTACTCAAGCAAGAGTGTCCCACTCAAGCGAGATCGGGGCCTGATACTTAGAAAACCTCTTCGCTCGGGGATAAATTCGGGCGCTCAGGCGACCCACCTCAATCTCGCTCAAGCGAGTGTGGGTCTCGCTTGAGCGAGTTGCCCAGAATGGAATCTTATTTCCTTTTCTTTGTTTTGGGATTATGATGGACCCCTTCCTTTGTGTTGTGAGATAATTGAGGAGATATGTATGGGGTATTTAATGATGACATGACATGGTGGTGATTAGAATTAATTGATTCACTTAGGATGAATTATTTATAATACTTTTACCACCAAGGATGAGATATGAAAGAATGATAATGAGGATTTGATGATGGGGTTATGAGATATACCCTAGAGTGATTATGAAACCAATGGGAGAATAGTTAAATGACGTAGTATTTGTTATAAACTGATGAATCAGAGATGATAATTGTAAAGTGTAATGATAAATGATGTTGTGGATCATTTCCTTGAGTAAAGGATGATCGTTATTATTAATAAATTGTCGTATACCATTGTGTGTGATACAAATGTGATCTTGCATGTGTGGCTTGAATTATATTAATGAAATGTTGTGAATGCCACACCAATATATATAGATGAAAAAATGGTGATGAATAATGAGATGAAAATCCACTTATTGATTGGATAAATGTTAATAATTTATGTGATACCATTGTGGTTAATTACAAGTATTGTCTTGCATATACAATATGAGATACATATATATATGAAAGATATCAAAAGGAAATGCCACATATAAAACTCGAAACAATGGCTAAGAAACCAACAATGATAAAATCCACTAAAATGAGTGTGGTGGTGTTGGTGATTATAATGACGATGATTGATGAGTGGCATTTAGGATGCATAGTGTGAGAAATGCATTTGATTTGCATTACATTGCATCCATGGAATATCATACGCTGCCAGTAAGGAATATTAAGGGGTTCCCCCGGTTGACCCAGTGGGAGGGTGGCTCAATGCACGAGCATTCTTGTTATTTCCCCTATGACTCGGTGTGTGAGTCACGAAGCTGCCCTTAGTTTGGTGATGAGGCACCCTATGTGGCTGGCCCAGTGGGCGGGCGGCTTTGTGATGAGCAAGTACCTCAGTGTTCGATGGGGCACGACTCTCTTGATGTGTGTTCGGGAGGGGCCATAGCACTTTTGGCAGTTGAGGCCATGTTGTTGATCCGTAAGTCACGGGGTGACTAGTGCTACAGATGGGCGATAGCGGTTTGGTACCAGAAAAAGATATTGTTGATTATGCATGCATTATGACATATGTGTACACATTATACTACTGTAGTAGGGGCATGGTATGTGATCATGCTTGACCCACAATTTGGTGTTTATTCCTATAGTCGGATCCGCATTTGTTGTCTATTCCTTTATGCATATGCATTAGCCATAAGAGCATTTGCGTATAGCATGGAGATATGCCAGAAATTGATGATGATTGATATGATTGAGATTGTGGTATGGTGTTAGTGAGATGGGTAATTGAGTACCTAAAAGACCACATAAAATTGATAAAAGACATGAATACAACAAAACGATATTGAATATGACGATGTGTATGGCCAGTATAATAAAGGGCATAATTATTTATGATTAATGATAATGATGTTAGCCATGGTGGCTTTGAGAAAAGACCTGAATGGTCAATGCTGATTATGTTGGCCCATTGCGGCGTTGGAATTGATGAGTATATGCTTGCTTTGCTATGACTTGATTAAAGAATATGAAATATGTATATGTTGTTGAAGTAATAATTTATGGTGATTATTGATGTGTTTAGCAAAGCATACATGATGTTGATATGCATATGCACATAACTTCAATTGTATTCATATCGTCATTTGAAATGTATAACTCACTTTCCATGTGATCTACTTTTTAGTATTGATGCAGGAATGTCATGGGAAGAGGATATTTTTAAAGTAAAGCTTTTGTGAAGGTAAATAGTGGTAACGGAATGCCTTGCCCGGCAGTGTTTGTAATTTCATGAGTTGTGTATAAAATGGATATTGTGATATTGTTACTTACTGATATTGATGGATGAATTGTGAACTATATGTATTAATATTTGAGATAGTGAATTTGTAACCATCTGATGAGTATAAAATGATGATTAAATAATCCTTAGGCATGAATAAGTAAAGGACGTGCATGACCTAAAGGTTGAATTGGATGTGGTCAATTATGGAATATGAATATTGGAGATGTATGATGTATGACCATATAGATTTGTATGTGTATATATCTTAGGCTTTGTATGTTCATGAATTATGTGAAAAGATGATGGTTGTCTATTAGGCTTATGATATACCGTTACATACCTTGCCAAGCCTTTTCTCATATCCTCATATATGGGACTAGGCGGATGCCCGATATACACATTTTTCTTCCGCTGTAAACTCTATTATTTTGTATACCGTTATGGGCAAACTATTTAAAGATCCAATTATAGATTATCAAATCTCACTCTTCGGTCTTCCGTGATTTGAGTCTTGGTGTAATCATTGGGGTGTTTAGGAACTATTTCGAACGTGAAAAATTTATTCGTATTTTTATCATTTAATGATCTTGATTACATCGGGATTCGAGTCCAGAAAATTAGGGTGTGACAACGGGTATATTGTTGTATTTCCGAAGTGATTCTGGGAATCACGAAGCTGTCCATAGTTTGGTGACGAGGCACCCTATGTGGTGGGCCCAGTAGGTGGGCGGCTCTGTGATGAGCAAATTACCTCAGTGTCCGACGAGACATGGCTCTCTCGATGTGTGTTTGGGAGGGGCCCGTAGCACTTTGGCAAGTAAGGCCATGATGTTGATCCACAAGTCACGGGGTGACTAGTGCTACATAGGGGCGAGAGCGGTTTGGTACCAGTAAAATATGTTGTTAAGCATGCATGAATTAAGGTATATGTGTACACATTTTTTTACTACAGTAGGGGCATAGTAGCACACCTATGCTTAACCCACATTTGGTATGTTGTTATTTCCCACAGTCGGATCCGTATTTGATAATAATTCCTTTGTGCATATGCATTAGCTATAAGAGCATTTGCATATAGCCGGAGATATGCCTAGTTGAAAGCCCGTGGTGGCGATGGATGATTGATAAATAAAGAGGAAAGAAATATGGTACTAACATTATGTGTATGATGACGTTATTGAGAATGCCAATGATTTGGATATGTGTGTTGTGGATGTATTGCTTCAAGTATGTATTCTGTTGAAATGAAATGATATAGTATGTGAACGAAACTTGTGATGTTTCGTGAGAAATGTATCATATGTAGGCATGTATAAGTATCATCATAATTTATGACTTTGATACATTTGCATTATGTTACTCACCTTTTAGTTTCCATTTTTAAGTTTGATGTAGGTATGATGCAATTCCTACTCTTTGGAGGTCAAGTATTGAAGAAGGTAAATATGGAAGGAAAGTGGGTGAGCCTTGGCCGGCATATTGTCATTTTGTAGAGTATATGATGTATATATGCTCAATTTTGTAATTTAATGTGATGAATGATGATTTTAGAGGTCATGTAGGAAAATTAGACCCTGGTATGTATGGCTAATTTTCATTAATGACCTTGACAATGTATGGATGTCAAACATGATGTGGAATGCTGCTAGAGTTGATGAATGAATGAAATATTTCTTAAGATTTTGTGTTTTATAAAGTATATAAGGTGATAAGCTTGATTATGATATGATTCAAGAATTGGAATGGAAATTATTGAGTATGATTACTTGAAACAAGTTTTAAATGTTTAATATAATGTATATGATATGTCAATTTTGATCAATTTTGCTTGGGATGAGTTTTTGTATGTAAGGTTATGAGATTTTTCATGTTTCTGTGCATGAACTGATAATCTCGCTCAAGCGAGAATCCCCTGTATCAGAGGGGTGGCCTTTGGCCCAAATTTGCTCAGGCGAGCTGGTGTCTAGCTCAAGCGAGATGTGTTAGTATCAGGTAGGCGCTTACTGGATGGAATTCACTCAGGCGGGCCTGGTCTCACTCAAGCGAAATGTGGGCAGTATCTCTTTTTGGCTTAAGTGAGCATGCCTCGCTCAAGCGAAATGTGGGCAGTGAGGTTTTGTCCCTTTTTTGCTCAAGCGGGCGTGCGTCACTCAAGCGAGCGAGCATGGTGACGGTTTCTGGAGCGTTTTTGCTCACGCTCGCTAGTCTCGCTCAAGCGACCCATGTTGGTCTCGCTCAAGCGAGTCAGGGCGTCGCTCAAGCGAGATATCCTGATTCCACTTTCTTCATTTTTGCTTCTTTTATTCAATTTCCTTGCATGTTTTGGGTCCCATGACCTCTAGAAACATGATGACTATTATGAAATTATAATACCAAAAGTTTAAACGAATTGATGGTGCATCTTTCAATCCTTTTCCATATAAATTTGTATAGTTCTCGATTTTAATTATGTCTTCTGCTTTTCCCTTGTGACGATCTTGAGTTCGATTGTCCAAGGAGCACTCTGGTACCTTCTCATATCTTCATAGATGAGATAGGTTATTAAATGATCCGGGGTAATTACTTGACATTTTGTATATCATGTTTTCTTCTACTTATAATTATTTTTAAATCGTGAAAAATTTACCCTTATTTTCAGGGTGTTACAAAAAGAATGAATAAGAAGTGTATCGATAGGGATCCTGTAATGAATGAATTATGAAAATGATGTGATGAAATTAAATCGGATCTGATGTGATGATGGGTATTGTGGCGCCAATGTACCCATAGTTTCTGGAAAATATGAGATCTCGTTTCATTTCTAAGCATCGGGTGAGACCGTTATGAATTAAGCAATTTTGAGAAAGCCAGGAAAAGAATTAATTGAAATTTAATGAGAAGAAAGAAGCCCGATGTTATAAATAAAATGAGTCATTAAAAGGACCTTACCGATGACTAGTGAAAAGAAATTGTGTGTTGTATGCATTATACATGAAGGATAAGGTTGATGGACGAGAAACTCCCTAGAGCATAACAGTGAGGGGTACATTGAAGAACTGTTGCGCCTCGATCCCCTGAGGGCAGTCTAGGGAGTATATCGGGGGCGGACCTCTAATGGCTCAGACTCGCGCCTGAAGCCGGACAACCCGTGGTAAACTCTGGTATACTTCGATGAGAGACAAGGGTTTCTATGGCCGTTGAGTGCCCGTTCTGATGTTATGTGTGATTGATTTATGATTGATAGGACTGCAAGTCCTTACCTATTTTTGTGAAAACAGAACAAGGAGAACTCTGGTCTCTCTAGTGGACAGGAAGGATAAGGAGGGATTGGTATTGATTGAGATGAAGGAGGAGGACATGAGCCCGTATGCATCATGATGACTAATAAAAGATTGGAATTAACGAAATGAACTCATGCATTACATTATTGTATTGAGATTATGACTGCTCATTGTTTGAGTATAACTGTATAGACCTTAATAATTTTGAGAGGTGAATAGGAAAATGGGGATGGTCAGCTGAGACCAAGAGGTGTGAGGTAACTTAGAATGCATCTTAGGTACCCCAAAGAGAGTGGGAAGGACTCGATCCTAGTTTGATTATGTTGTATGTGGGGCAGGTGAGGATGAGACACCTTCCCGATTGTTGTGGAGGAGGAGACTCACTCTTACGCTAAATTTTTCTAGACATCGCGGGAATGGGCACAAATTTTGCATCGAGGATCAATCGAGCTCTTCTTGGACCAAGGACGAACAAAATAGGTTGATTTTATTTTCGTTTATGGGAGCGTACGTGCCCTTTTACTTTTAGTATGTACAGTTACTGTTACGGCCATGTATCATATATGATTATGTTGTATATAAAGTTTATCTGTTCCACCAAGTTTCCTTGTAAAAAAAAACTTCCACATTTTTCTAAAACTCGTAACCTCTCAGTTGATCAGGATAATCTAGTGGAAGGGATTGTCCTAGTTAACTGAGGGTGTTACACACTGGCCATGGGAATTTCCCATTGGCCGTGGATCACAATAATGTCTAGACCATTTTATGTACAAAACCATCGAGAATCAATCATATTATGGCACAAGACATAAAAGGACATGACGTCAATCCACTAAGCCCTTACTATACTAAATCATGCATGAACATTATGATCATAACCTCATACTTTAATAATTCATCAATGCCATCAAAAAGGCTATCAAATGTCAAGCATTATCATACATTACTTGGTGATACAAAATGATCACAAGCTCAATTCAAATATATCAATTACCATTCTAAGATGTCAAGTCATCAATAACCAATCATTATCATATTCATAAGGCATTAAACTATAGTATATCTATACAAAATAATACCCTATACAATCATTTCAAATGAATATACAAAAGTTATTCATCACAAAGCATGTTGGCCAAGGCATCTAGACCATATCTTCCTTCACACCATACCTTATCTCTTTGAGGAGCTCTACTGCATGGTCATGCCCTACAACACAAGAGCTAAAAAATAGACAACATGGAAAGTAGGTATACTTTCTCAATGATGAACAATCAATCAAATTGTGATAACATAAATATATGAATGCAATTCAACATATCCTCTTTTCAAGATAGTTCAATCAAATAATAATGTCTCATATCTTATCAACTTCCATTGAGCATACATATTCATACATAACAAGTCCATTAACAAGGAAATTACCAAGTAGAACCAAGTCACCAAATCATAATATTACCACACCCATCGTCACAATTCATAAGCAACATTAAGGGGTCACAACAACAACAATACATAGTAAGTGACCAAAAATAGGATTCATTCCTCAATTAACACTCTCAATAGGGTTTCATCTTTCATAATCTTCTCCAACTCAAATGCCATGTCCCTATGGCTAATACATATATCATACCATAACATGCATATGTAACGGATCCGGTTTGAAACATTTATTCATAGCTTATACGCACATGATTTATCAACCAATTGCAACCACGTATAGTTGCTTAAGCATTTGTCCCCCGCAAGGGTGCTTTTCACAAGATCCCGCAAGACCTTTATTGTTTCAATATTTTAAGTGATCGCAACCACATATAGTCATCCAAATATTTATCCCCCACACAAGGGTCCACTTTTTATAAGATCCTACAAGACCTCTATTATCTCAATATGTCAAGTGATCACAACCACTTATAATCATTCAAATATTTGTCCCCCACGCTAGGGTCCTTTTTCACAAGATCCCGCAAGATCTCTATTATCTCAATATACCAAGTGATCACAATGACATATAATATGCTATGTCATGCATGCCATGAATGCAATAATGCATATGCTAGCCTCGGCTTCACAAGAATTCCTTACCCTATCACTTAGGGGTATAATTTGCACTTAACATTATAGTTAGTGACACATAACCATTTATAAAACTCTCCCAAGCAATACCATTCACATTGTTCAAGATTACAATAGCCAAGGATTTATATCAACATCAATCCCTACATGGGAATCAAAAGAGCATGTCATCAATTATACTCCAAATTCATATCCACATCAAATTTGCCAATCTAACATCCAACCATCAATCATGAATCAATCTTAATTAACATCACACACAAGAGGTAGTATATCTATTCAAGGAAAAACATGCAAATATGCTTCAATATATACGTTATCAACACACAATTGATCATGCATTTAGAAAATATACTCATTTTCTACCTCAAGAGAAGTATTCCTCCGGGTTAGATAGACCTGCCTCACTAGAGTTATCAAACCCTACATTAAATAATTGTAGGATCACATTAATTACTCATTCAACATCATTTTAAATTTTGTTATACAAATAAATATATGTACATAATTCTCATCATGTTGTAATTGTTTATAAGCTTTATTTCCTTATTTTATTAGGTTTCGAGAATTCCTTCCCATTAACCAAAATCCATTATATTCAAAGGGATATAACACAACACCTAAGTTACCAACACATAGTAAACTTCTTACCCATTATCCTTAGTGGGTTTTCAATGTTTCAAACACCTTATATCAATCCATTTATACCATCACCACTAATATACACTACCACCAATTCCAACACTTAGAACACTAACACTCTTCATTGGTCTCTTAATTTTCAACACAACCACTCATTATTACTCATTCAAAAATGTATTTCTATATACAAAAATAATTCCATGGAAATTAAATTCCATGTTTCATAAATTTTTCCAAAAGCCCTAATTCTACAAATCTTAGGGTTTTTACTTCACCTACCAATTTCAATTTCAATCATTCACTTAAACCATTTCAAGCATCCTTAATCTATCAATATCTTATTCAAACCATCAATACAACAACAAGTCCCAATGGTCATCCAGCCTAGGGTTGGGTTCTACATGCATTTATCCATCAAAACCACAATCATCCATTATAATGCTTCAAGAACTCCAAAACGACAAGGAAAACCCATTAAAAATAAAAACACATACTTCTCCTCCAAGCCTATGTGAAAAACAAATATAAGAATCAGAGAGGAAGTGGTGAGTGAAGGTAAGCTCCAATATGCCTTCTTTGCCACACAAATCCAAGCTTAGAAGTTGCTTTTAGTGAAAATAGGCATGGAGAGAGATGAGCAGTTTTTGTAAGAAGAGGAGGAGAAGGAAAAAAAACTAATGAATAGAGTGGAGAGAAAGAAGAAGCCAACGAAAATAAGGAGAAGAGGGAGAGAAAAGTGAAATTTTTCCTATTATCGATTGGTCCATGCACACACCTTTTTGCTTTTTCCATTTGGTTAACAAAACCCATTTGTCCAATGGAAAAAAAAGATTAGACAAAGAGGAAAAGGAGCCCATGACAATATGAAGAGAAAGGAGAGGATTTTACAATTTTTCATAAATTCTATTTCGCTCAAAATTTTATCGTTTATTAACATACGTCGTGTCCGAATAAATATCTCCTAACACCAAAAATTATTTTGAACATATCACCATAACCATAATAAATCTCTCATTATTCTAGACCCATCAAATATCTAATTTGACTTAATAGGTCCTACACCATCCATTAAATTGTCCGTTTTTAGTGAATTTTAATTTATCTGTAAGTCATAGTTACGCATAATTAATTTTCTTGTGCATTTTGAGCATCTAATAATTAATTAAATCCACACTAATAATTTATTTTCTTAAAATTTACGATGTTACAATGGCAGCCATTACAAACCAAGAAAATTAGGAAAATGAGAAGAAAAACAGCTTCTGCGGCCTTCTACGTCAAATCCCACAAAGATGGAGAACATCATTTTTTTTCTAAAAGTAGCTCTCTGATTTCAATGCTTGAATTTCTTATATATTTGAAATCTTGCTTGAGTAAGCTAAGGCTTGCTCAAGAATGTCTTGTTTCTTCACATTTAAGTATGCCTTGTAAGCTGCTTTGTCCCCCAAGCACTTGCTCAAGTGAGAGTTTTCTCGCTTAAGCGAAACTAGCCGTGTAACAGTCCTCATTTCCTATGATGGGTCCCTGAGACCAGATGCCTTGTTTGTATGTTGAGTTCTATGTGTACCGATGACTGGGCTACAACCGACCTGCTTATGTGTGATAGTTGATTAGAATTTTGGAAAGATTTAATGCATTAGAGGTGATAATCTTTACTTTAATTATGTGAAGGATAATAATAATAGTAATAATTGTGTTAATAATAATAATGATAATAATAACAATGATTAATTAATTAAAAAGAATTTAGTGATTTATTGGGAATATTTTAATCTTATTGTTTTAAGTTATTAAAATTGTGCAATTTTCCCAGGTTTTGGCCAAGAGGTTACCCGTAGTGGTTGAACCAAGTCAATTCCACTTCAGTATATCCCCCACACTATGTTTAGTAATTTTCATGAAGGGCTCGAAGCCTGTTTTCAGTCGCCTAACCTAGAGGCTTTATTTTCAAGTGAATCGCATAGGCCAAACCGCGCATCTGTACGTATTTTGAGCATAATTTCCTCTTCTATTATTGGAATCGAGACTTTCTTATCCCAAACTTTCTATATCAAAATTATCTACGACTTTGATGTTGACCACAAAAGCCCATTCTTGCTCAATAAATCCTAGAATTTATAATATCATACTAATTCACGTTTTCCTAGTGGCAGTCTGCACCATGTTCAATATTTTCTACGTTTCTCACTTATATGACCATGAAATCAAACGATTCTTTTGGCAAAATTTTCTACACTCAATTACCTACAACTTTGATGAAGGGAACATAGGCCAATTCCTCACCAATTTTTCCCAAAAAAGTATTTCTTGTAAGGAATATTAATTCTGTAATAGCCAGCTTTCGTAAAATGGCCATATCTCCCTTGTTTCTTAATGAAACATTTTGTGCTATATACCATTTTAAAGATAAGAAAAAGATATACAAATTTCATGCATGGTACTTTTAAAATTCAGCCCAAAAAACCCTATAAAAGTCATGACAAGTTACTAGACCTGTTGCTTGACACTTCAGCTTTGCATGAAAATTGACCAATCATGTTGCACCAAGTCTGAGACACTTGCCAAGCCCATGCAAACTCCTTCCCCCATACTCCATTAGCTGCATTGGACACTTAGCATTGTATGGAATGAACTTAACACCTCTTGCTTCCGCTCTCTTGACTGTGGGATTCCTTAGCCACTAAGCGAGATCCATGCAAAATTCTTCTTTCACCAAAACAACAACTTTGCTCTCTTGGCTTTCTTTTCTAAGTTAATAAAGAAAAATCTAGCAAGCTTCTACTCCCTTTCTGTTAGGAATCCCTAGTGTATAAGAACCGGAAATACAAGGATTCCCATAGGATTTGCAAAGCGCCCACTGTTAGGGTCTGTTAGGGAATCCCTAGTGTATGTGCAGCAGAAATACAAGGATTCCCATAGGATTTGCAAAGCGCCGTTTTCAAAGCATAAGACAAACACACAAAAAAATTATGTTTTAGGATTACCTCTTGAAGAATATTGAAGCAATCGTAGCCTCGTCCTTTAGGAGTCCACACGAGTACTCCCACCAGAAATGCTACACCTTCCAAATGCTAGTTTGACGGCGTGTAGCTTTTGTAACTTTTACGTATTTTTGTGCCTCTTTTTTGGGTAGCCGCCTATGAGCATCTTATGCTCTATTTATAGGCTTAGGTTTGACCTAATTTGCTCTCTAAAGAGTGGGATCCTTACTCATTCTAAATGAGTTAGGCCCAATAGTCTTATTTTAGTCCAACTAAAATAAAAAGCTATTTTCTGATGGGCTTACTCTATGTGTGTGACCCTATAGGTAAAATACTCGGTTATATTAATAATAAACTATCTTATTATTAATATAAAATAAGAGCGGCATCTAGCAATGCATCATTATGTCCAAATATTATTTATTAACAACATAACCTATAAGTGATAATTATTTTATATGCTTGTTCCTTTTGTCACGATATCCTAATTGGGCCCAAGGCATGGTCGTGTCATCCTTGTACGGTCCAATTTATTTTACTTGATACCGGAGTAGACTTTATCCGAATAAATATCCAATATTTATTCTTTCTAGGATGGCCATGCATTTCCTTAGTCTCACTCCATCAAGTGGCCTATAGATATCACTCCTGTCACATAGGAGAGACAAATCTCATCTACATCACTCACATCCCTCTGCATAATTTGTACATTGCCTAACCACAACCTTTATAGTCCTCTTATTACAAAAGACGTTTGATTGTATTAAAACAAGAAACTCCTTATGTAGGAATCGTAGTGACTTCAGGTTAAAGGACTACATATACCATTATCACATTGAGAATCGTTTATGACATTCATGTAACGATCCATGCAACGTTCTCATGGTAGGTCTGTCCAGTACATCATTACCCTTAATGTGTACCCGTGTGAAGACTTGATATCATTTATATCCATGATCTGTGAGATCAGATCATCAGTACACTTACACACTAGTCTTAATGTATTTACATGTCCCCACGTAAATACTTGACTAGGGACATTTTAGGAATAACTCTCATATGACCTATTACTCCAAGGATAACTAAAGGTTGTTAAACTATTTAACAAAAAATGACTTATTCAAAATGATGCGACCTATACAGGCTTTTAGTGCATATTTCCAACAATCTCCCACTTGCACTGAGAGCCGATAAGGTTAATGCCCAATGACGTCTACAGTGCCTTTATGCTTTTACTACATAAGCGGTTTTACTAGTGGGTTCCCAACAATTTTGTTGGTATGCACATTGCATATTTTCACATCTTCCAAAGATGAAACTATTTAAGTATATGCTTGGATTAATCCACTTCCTTATATTGTTCTATGGTTCCATTGTCATCACAGTGGAAACTCATAGGATACAAAACATTTGGAATGATTAAATGTAAATTGACTTCTTTTGTAATTTAACATAGCAAAATACTTAGATTTGTTAGTAGAACCAATGATTGTTTCTTGCTTTGAACCTTTCAAGCATACATCGTAACCATCTTGACAACACATATATTTTGATTGCAATCTTAAGTCTTTCAAATTAATCAAAAATTGACATCGATGTAACCTTTACAACGAGCTCATCTTCCATTTATCAAGATTAAATCCTTAGTCCTTCTTAAGTGTTTAAGGATACTCTTGACTATAGAATGAGAATATTATTAGTTCTAGAAGAAGCATATCTTCTGCATGTAATACTAGAACTATAATTGTGTAGTTACTAACCCTTTTATAGCCACAAGATTTATCTTCATTCTTTAATGAAGATTCTAGCTTCTTAAGTCCATAAATAGAACATTTGCAGTTCACATACTTTCCTAGATGTTTTAGGCATAAAAGGCCTTTAGGTTGTGTCACATACGCATCCTCAAGATGATTTCCATCTTGACATCTATCTACCATATCTCATAATGGTGGTATACTGCTACAATAAGCAGGATCTAAATGGTTTTTAAGCTAATTGAATTTTGTCAATCTTGCTTTTAAAGGTACTTTTATTACCATCCATGTTTAGTTTTCCTTTTGAAAACCCACTTGCATCCTATAGGTTTTACCCTTTAGGTGCGTCAACCAAGGTTCATACCTTGTTAATATACATGGAACCCATTTTAAATCCCATGGTCTTATGCCATGTCTTAGAATCTAAACTTGCATTGGCCTCTTCATAAGAAGCTTGGTCATTTAGCAATATGCCTCCTTCCTAATTTATAAGATATCCATATCTTTCAGCTTTGGTGACATATCCTAT
This sequence comes from Clitoria ternatea, assembly GCA_037962975.1. Lineage (NCBI taxonomy): Eukaryota > Viridiplantae > Streptophyta > Magnoliopsida > Fabales > Fabaceae > Clitoria > Clitoria ternatea. Next base: position 171,921,582 of record CM075671.1, read on the forward strand.
TTGATCTTACACAAGTCTTGTGCTACCAGAGCTAAGGATTTCACAACACTTTGTGATTTCTGCTCCAAGTCCATCCTTGACTTTTAAATGCTTTGTGATACTTGAATTTCTTCAAGTTCTACCATCCTCCCACTGATTCTTTAAGGGATGTACTCTTATTCAAGAATACAACATTCTAAGCAACAAGCCTTTTATTCTCAGATGGATTGTAGAATTGATAACCCTTAGCTTTCTTTGGGTATCTCACAGAAGACATTTATCTAATTTGGATCCGACCTTGTCAGAGTTGGATGCTCTATAGAAGCATCATAGTTCCAAATTATTAGTAAAGACATACTAGGTTTCTTCCTAGTCTATATCATATATGGTTTCTTTAAGAAAGTCTAAGATGGAACATGGTTAAGTATGGAAATTTTGTTAATAAAGAAACGTTGAAGGAGTTAGAGATGTTTGATAATAATCAATAATCAAACTATGTCCAACAAGGTTTGACTTTTCCCCATAGAGATGCTATTAAGGCATTACATGAGGAATGAGTTAAGAGGTAATCTCTCACTCTATTAGATAGTTATCAAACTTATAACTCAAATTATTTGCTATCTTGATCTAATCAAGAGCTTTAATTGTCTTGCCAATTTGGTTTTTCACTTCATTATGAATTCTTTGAACTTTTCAAAGACTTTCTAACTTATGTTACATAAATCCTTACTCATTGACTTTTCAATTAGTATGTTGAAGTATTAAAAAACATATCTAGTTATTGTTCCAATAGGCCCACATACATCGTTATGTATTAGATAATAGATTACTCATCTTTTCAATGAATGAGGTCTCAATTATCTCTCCAATAAATAAGATTTACATGTCTCCATTGATTTCAAAATCAAAAAGAGTCTATATAACCACATTAATGGTACTTAGAAAATGTGTTTCTTATCCATTTGCCTTAGGAGACAATACCATGTAAGTAAGGTTCAAAATCACTTATTTTAACCTACTTTGGCAGTTGTTATAAATGGGTGTTTTGAGATTTAGGATGTGGAATCCATTACTCAATTGTGCATCAACATCCATTTGAAGAAATAAAGTTATTTTATAATAAGAAAAACATTTCTTGTCTAACAAGAAATAATATGCACAATGTCTAGTTCACTAACTAGCCCAATAGGTAAAGATCTTATCTTTATTGTAGCAACTTTTGCTCAATTTTATACAGATTTCTCTACCCTTAACAAGTGATCTACTTCCTTGATCTTTCAAAATTTAAGATTTACTACTAGTATCTGATACTAATGTTAGTGAAGTAAAATAACTTAACTTCTATAACATGACCTGTAGTGGAAGTCTTACTTCCCTTTCTTTTGAACTCCTTCAAATTCTTTAGACAAATTATTTCAATGTCTTATTTTCGCTAAAACTAGAAATAATTTCCTTTCTTGATCACCTTTTAGAGTTCCAGACTAACTTGGCCTTAATAAAGTTTGTATACGATCATATCATATATCTCCCATATATTCATATTGCCTTTTATAGCTCAGAGTTTATGCAGACTCCATAGGGTATTCAAGACCCAACCATAGATGATATATAAGCCAAACATGACACACTGCCGCTTCATCTTTAATGAAGATAATTCTCAAGTCTCAATACCTATCTAGGCATTTTTTAAGATAAAGTGTCCTTCCAAAGGACAGATTGCAACAAAACAATATTTGGTATATCATGGTTATTCTAAAACAAATTACATGCAAATCTATCACTTCTATTTAAAAAATATTTAAATTTTGGTCATTAAATAAATATGTTGTCTCCCACTATTTTGATTCAAAATAGATACCCTCACTGAATCATAAAAAAATCCCATTGGAAGATTTTTCTAGTGGGCCAAGATCCATATTTGGCCTAATGTTGAGTCAGCTCTGGCTGATCGCCCAACCCTTGGTTATTTAGGTAGGAAACACATTTCTAATTGCATCTCATGCAACTCTTGGATGATTGAGTGGGTAACTCTTTACCCTTATTCATCTTATGAATTTAAGCTCAATCCTTACGCCTCTAAGTTATTTTCAATCCAATTGAAAAACTTAGTTAAGTTTAGGCCTAATAAAAACAATTTGGATATTACAATTATCCCATCGCGCCTTACTAATAAAAATGATAGCACCCTGCTTTGGCAGGCCCACTATTTATTGACATTAGTCTCGATAAGTGTTACTTATTAGAAGGCATTTAAACTTAATATTAACACTTCTAGGTTCTTCAATCTGATTAAAGTTACCTAGATAAGTCCAATGATAAATGGTTGGATAATCCAATTATCCATCATCCTTTACTAATATCAATAAAAGCACCCTGCTTTGGCAGAACCTACACTTTATTGAAACTAGCATTGATGACTGTTGTTTATTAGAATACGTTTTAGACTATTCATACCTTTAGGCTTTTCCAATCCAATTGAAGAAAGTCTATTTGAATAAAACTTAATAATACTTGGATAATCCAATTATCCAATCATGTCCTACTAAACATAAATAAAGGCACCCAACTATGACGTGACCTACACTTTATTTATATCAAGTTAGACGTTATTACTTATTAGAAGGTATGATTGTCGGGCTTGAGGGATTTCAATTTTCTTATTGTTCATTACCGACTTTCATTAAACGCTTTAACGCAAAATAAAACCCCAAAACATGCAATCAAAAATTGTGAGATGGTTATGGTCTTCCTAGAAAATAAAATAAAATAAAATAAACCTAAAGGAACTATGGTGTCTTGACTTCATGAAGTCCTACTTCTTGAAACCACCATCCTCCTAGAGTTACCACTCCTTTGTTCCTTTCAAGGTAATATCTGTGACACCCCGAAATTGGGAGTAAATTTTTCACGATTTTAAAGATATTAATCAATAAGGGAAATTAAGTGGTGAAGCATTAAATCGCCACCCCAGATCTATAAAATCTATCCCATATGTGAAGATATGAGAAGGTGAGTTTTGAAAATAATATAAGAGATATTCTCATTTAAAATTAGCGGAAGAATTTAAATAAATTTATGTTGTATGTTTGCATTTCAAAGAGAGTGGATTAAAAGAGAAGTTAAGTCAAATCAGAATTACACAACTCCAATCAAGATGAATATGGTTTGTAAAGAATGGTAACTCAAATATCTACAATTTTTATGAAGAAGTTGAGAGCTAATTATACCCCAAAGATTGCTTAATTTGTTAATTTATAAAATCAGCCCTGCTGAAATTTTCAGCCTGAACACCCTTTAGTATTTTGGGCATAACTCGGGCTACCGAACTCCGATTGACATCAATTTGGTATCAAAACAACGACGACAAAATTATCTACAACTTTGATGAACAGTACAAAAACTGATTCGTCACTCTTGAGCGTGAATTTCCACGCTTAAGCGCGATCAGGTTTGAAAAGTTATGCTTAAGTGAAAACGAAGAAAATTGAAAGAAGGAAAATTAGCATCAGGGGTCTTCACACTTAAGCGTGGCCCCCTTTCGCTTGAGCGTGAGCATGTTATCATGCTTGAGCGTGAGAAACAATCAGCCTCTCCCCACACAATCACGCTTGAGCACGCCCCTTTTTCACATGACTCACGCTTGAGCGTGAGAAGAAAAGGGAATCAGGACTCATGCGCACTTGAGCGCAAAACGCTCGCTTGAGCGTGGGATCCTTCACGCTTGATCATGCTTGAGAGTTACACCCTTGCACTCTCAATTTTCTCTTTAATTTTCTTGAGTGAGAGTTTCTCCCTTAAGCGAAAACACTCCAGTAGCTCACCTGATACTTCTCGCTTAAGCGATCCTTTCTTCGCTTGAGCGAGATTAACACAGAATGGTTTCTTCTAACAAGCGCTTAAGCAAAATCAATTCTCGCTTGAGTGAAGGATGGACAGTGAGCAAATTTTAGATGCAGAGCATTCACGCTTGAGTGAGGAATCTTCTCGCTTGAGCGTGTTTGAAAAATTATGTAGAAAACTTAGAAACTTATGCACTCTTACATACCCAAATCAATCCTTCACAAAATAATTCAAGCCAATAATATACCTGTGCAATATATATACATTCATAATTGAATCAATTAAACACACATCCAAATTTTCATTCCAATTTATCCACACAAGTAATTATGCCAATTCAAAGCTAAACAAAATATATAAAGTTATACATACAAACATTCCATACAATCCAAAATCCAAAATACTGTCGGCCAAGGCATTCTTTACCATAATAGGCTATCTTCACACCTCTTCTTCACTCAACACCTCCATGTGCAGCCCTACAACACAGGTGCTAAAAAAAAATATACCACAGGGAGAGTGAGTATACTTTCTCAATGATGAAAATCTAAAATTTATGATAATATATACATGAACGCAATATAAACATCATCTATAAAAACTTCAATCCACACTAAATCATCAAATATCAATTTACTAAACATAATCATATATGTATCCTTTTTAATTCACAAGAAACAAATCGTCCACTAACCCATTCACAGTTGGTTTCAAAAGTAAGTTCCATTTATCCTTCACACAATTCACTCAACAGGATATCATTCTATGCCATGTTCTTATGGCTAACACACATGCTAGTGTTTAAAATGCATATGCACAGATCTGATTATTATTTCAACAGAGATCTCATTCACTTAAATTAACATCATCACTCCGGGATATACCTTTCGTGGCACCCCGCAAGGTGATATATTCATTAATCATATCATCATCATCACTTCGGGATAAATACCCTTTGTGGCACCCCGCAAGGTGATATATTCATCAATCATATCATTATCATCACTCCGGGATATATATACCCTTTGTGGCACCCCGCAAGGTGATATATTTATCAATCATACCATCATCATCACTCAGGGATATACCCTTCGTGGAACCCCGCAAGGTGATATATTTATCAATTATACCATCATCATCACTTCGGGATATACCCTTCGTGGCACCCCGCAAGGTGATATATTTATTAATATCATAACATAATCATCACATGATATACCATTCTTAGCCTCAAAAGGTCTCAATCCACAATCAATCATTTTAGGCACCAAGTTCAAATCCACATCACAAACACATGATATTACTTTCATTCAAGTAGACATGCCACATTACATCATCATATACATTATCAACATACATGTTCTCATACATTTAGAAAATATACCCCCTCTCCTACCTCAAGTGAAGTAGTGATCAACGCGGTCCGAAGGTTCCGCCTCGTCGATGGGGTTATTCCCTATATTAGCATATTCAAAGAATCATAATTAATCAACCACTCAACACAAATTCAACTTTAACTAACCATTTTTATATCTACAATTCATAACATGTATAAAACATGTTACAGGCATTCTTTTCCTTTCTTTATTAGGCTTTGGGAATTCCTTATTACCATACCACCTTCATTATATCTAAAAGCCACAAAACCCATAACCTAACATCCATGATAATGCTTTGTCAATCATAACCCGAACTCTCTGTAGCTTGTATTTGCCTTCTAATACCTCAATTTACCAACATTCACCATTTTCCCCACATCTTTAAAAGTTAGGGTTTTTCACTAACCCATCAGCATTCATAAATACCCATTAACTTTTTTTTTTCTTCTTTCAGCCATAAAGTATCTACCTCATTAACACTTCATAAGACCCACAACATTAAAGCAAACAAAAGAAGTGAATATGGCTTACCATACCCAAACGAAATGGGTTCCAGGAAAAGAGAAGAGGAGCTGTAAAAATAGAGGAAGAAAGAAGAGAAATCCAAACTCCAATAGTTTCCTTCTAAGCTCCAGTGAATGAAATTTGAGAAGAGTGAAATAGAACCACCTTTTCTTAGGGTTTAGAAGAAAGAAGAGAAAAGGGGAAAATAGAAGAAGAAGAAGAAATATGTCTCTGCCAAATGGTCTCAGGAAGTCACAAAAAATGAGAGAAGGAAAATGGGCCTTTAGCATTTAACTTTAACTCCTTCATTAAATTTCATTGTTTTTCCATAAACAGGTTCTCTGTTTGGGCTCAATACTTATCCAAAAATTATTCTGAATATATATCCGGACTCCCAATAATATTCTCAACAGCCCTGACCAATATCATCTCAAACAGAGATACTTGGTCTGACACCCATATTTTATCCGGGTCAGTTTTCAACTTGTCCGGTCATAATAATTCACTAACAGTCTCTGAAAATCTTAATTAAATTATTTCTAGCATTTTGGGATATTAATCAACCCCCATCTAATTATTCAATATTTATTTCTTAATATAATTTCTATTTTTTGAAAAATTCAGGGTGTTACAATCCACCCCACCTAAAAAAAATTTCGTCCTTGAAATTTGACATACCGGATTTGAATGCGTGAGGATACCATTCACGGATATCATCCTCGCGTTCCCAAGTGAGTGACTCCATGTTTCCATGCTTCCACGCTACCTTCACCAAAGTTACAATTTTATTCCGCAATTTCTTCACGGAATACTCGACAATACGAACCGAAACGGGAGGGACAGACAAATCATCCCGCACTTCAACATCGTCAGTAGGGATCACATGCAAAGGATCATGACTGTACTTTCTCAACTGCGATACATGGAATACGTTATACAGGTTTGCAAGTTGTGGAGGGAGTGCAATTCGGTAAGCAACATCCCCAATCCGCTCTAAGATTTCATAAGGTCCGATGAACTTAGGGCTTAACTTTTTGCTCTTCAAAGCTCTACCAATGCCCTTATCACGCGAGACTCGTAAGAACACATGATCACCAACTTGAAATTCAAGTGGCTTCCTCCTTTTGTCATAATAGCTCTTCTGTCGGTCTTGAGCGATTTTCATCTTCTCCCGGATCATCTTGATCTATTTTGTGGTTTCCTCAATAATCTCAGTCCCTAAAGCCAAGTTCTCACCAACTTCTAGCCAACATAAAGGGGTTCGACACCTCCTTCCATATAATGCCTCATATGGTGCCATACCAATACTAAAATGGAAGCTGTTATTGTAGGTGAATTCAATCAGAGGCAAATATTTTTCCCACGAACCACCGTGCTCTAAAACACAAGCACGCAGCAAGTCCTCAAGACTCTGAATAGTCCGCTCAGATTGTCCGTCAGTTTGAGGATGGTACGCCGAACTTAGCTTCAATTTTGAACCCATAGCTTCATGTAAGCTTCCCCAAAACCGGGAAGTGAATCGGGGGTCACGATCAGACACTATACTCAAGGGCACTCCATGTAACCTCACAATCTCTTTGACGTATAATTGTGCCAAATCCTGCAAGGAACTCTTCGTACTGATTGGTAGAAAATGTGTACTCTTTGTCAAACGGTCTATAATCACCCAAATTCCATCATATTTGGTCCTCGTTCTTAGCAATCCGGACACAAAGTCCATGGCAATTGCATCCCACTTCCAAATGGGAATATCAAGCGGTCTCAAAGTATCAGAAGGTCTCTGATGTTCTACCTTTGCTTTCTGACAAATAAGGCATGAAGCTACAAAATTGGCAACGTCACGCTTCATTCCAGGCCACCAAAAATTCTTCTTTACATCTTGGTACATCTTGGTCGCACCAGGGTGAATACTAAAAATGCTTTTATGTGCTTCTTCAAGCACCGTATGTCTTAGATCTCCGAATGGAGGCACATACACACGACCTTTTACTCGCCATAAGCCATCAACATCTTCCATAAGAAATAAATTCTTCCCATTATCTTGAGATCTTCTCATCTCTTGTAAATAATCATCATCCCCTTGTTTCTCCTTTACAAGCTCCAAAAACTCATTACATATCCTCAAGGTAGCAAAGCATAGCTTCTTGGAAGATTGAACCTTGGTCCCAATATTCAAGTTTCGAAATTCCTCAATCAATTCGAACTCTTTGACCATCATGGCCGACATATACAAGGACTTTCGACTAAGAGCATCGGCAACAACATTAGCTTTTCCCGGATGATACTTTAATTCAAAATCATAGTCCTTTAGGAATTCCATCCATCTCCTTTGACGCATATTCAATTCTTTTTGATCAAAGAGGTATTTCAAGCTTTTGTGGTCACTAAAAACCATAAACCTCGAACTATATAGATAATGACGCCAAATCTTTAAAGCAAACACAACCGCCGCCAACTCCAAGTCATGAGTTGGGTAGTTAACTTCATGAGGTCGCAACTGGCTGAAGCATAAGCTATAACACGTTCACTCTGCATTAGCACACATCCCAGTCCATGTTACGAAGCATCGCAATACACCACAAAATCCTCTTGTAAATCAGGCAATGCGAAGATAGGCGCAGAAGTCAACCTCATCTTCAACTCCTTAAAGCATTTCTCACATTCAGTTGTCCATACAAAAGGTTGGTTCTTCCTTGTCAAGTTCGTCAAAGGTTTTGCAAGATGAGAAAAACCTTCGATGAACCTCCGATAATATCTGGCAAGTCCAAGGAAACTCCTAATTTCCGTAACCGACGTAGGTCTAGACCATGCCATAACGGCTTCAACCTTAGAGGGATCCACCGAAACACCGTCTTCGGATATCACATGTCCAAGAAACTAGACGCTCGTCAACCAGAATTCACATTTAGAGAGCTTAGCGTACAACTGGTTCTCTCTAAGGATATTTAACACAATCCTCAAATGTTCCTCATGCTCTTCTCGGCTCTTGGAATATACTAGAATATCATCGATGAATACCACCACAAAATGATCCAGGTATTCATGAAAGAGGCGGTTCATATAACTCATGAACACCGCTGGAGCATTAGTCACTCCAAATGGCATTACGACGTACTCGTAATGGCCATATCGCATCTTAAACGCAGTCTTTGGAATGTCTTCGGTTCTCACCCGAATTTGATGATAACCAGAACGTAAGTCGATCTTTGAGAACACCACCGCACCTCTTAATTGGTCCAACAGATCATCAATACGAGGCAAGGGATATCTATTCTTTATTGTCAGCTTATTCAATTGGCGGTAGTCAACACACAACCGCATGGATCCATCCTTCTTTTTGACCAATAAAACAGGAGCCCCCCAAGGTGATACACTGGGTCGAACAAACTCCTTCTCAAGTAGCTCCTCAACTTGCTTCTTGAGTTCAGCCAACTCCATAGGAGACATCCTATACGGAGCTATAGACACTGGTTCTACACCAGGTACAAGATCGATAGTAAACTCAACCTCTCTCAGAGGTGGTAAACCGGGTATCTCTTCGGGAAAGACATCTAAGAATTCTGACACCACATGGACACTAAGGGGATCGGGACCACTCGTCCCATCAACAAGAGATAGTAACATGCAAAGTTGATCTATACCTTGCACATCAAATTGTCCCGTGTCAGAAGAAGGGAAAATAACTGTTCGTTGTTGACAATCAACTAAAACTTTATTAAAGGAGAGCCAATCCATACCAAGAATAATCTCTAATCCCTTCAGAGGTAGGCAAATAAAAGACACAACAAATCTTCTCCCATCTAGGATCATATTGACATTATTACACCGGTTAACCGATCTGAGACAAGTACCGGTTGGAGTGGTAACCACTAGAGCATTTTTCATTAAACACACCGGCAATCTCAATCGCCGAACACAATCCTCAGATATAAAAGAGTGGGTTGCACCTGAATCATAAATAACATGAACAGAATGCCCAAGTATTTCACATTTACCTTCAACTAAGCTTTTAGTTGTGTTGCTTCCTCACCGGTCACAGCAAACACTCTTCCGGTATTTGGTTGAACATTTCCACCATCCCTATTTCCTTCACAAGCACCATTGCCATTACCTCGGCCATTGACACGCCTTCCACCATTATAACCACCTCGGCCACTATTTCGGCCACCATTGTTTACATTACCATGGCCCCGACCACCATTGTGGCCTCCGCGGTTCACGTGATCGGGTGTATTTGCACGGTTGGGAGTATTAGCTTGCATATGAGCTTGCCTCGCAAGTAAAGGACATGCGGGGCGAATATGTCCTATCTGATCACAATTATAACATATCACATCATCCTGTTATGCATACTCGCGAATATAATGAGGTCCTCCACACCTATAGCATCTCGGTCCATTGGCATTTGCATTGCCCCGGCCAAAAGTGTTACTGTGTCCACCGCCTCTAGCTTGGACATTAGAATGAGCACCCCTCTGAAAATGTCCCCTTCTGAAATTTCCTTGCCTTTTAAAACTGGAAGACTGGCCCTTCAACTTTGAGTCAAATTTAGATTGAGGATGGGGAGCATGTTCTTCATAAATGCGGCACTTATTTACAAGTACCGTGAAGCTTCGGATTTCCTGGTGACATATAGCCCTCTGAATATCAGGGCGTAAGCCATTCTCAAATTTTATGCACTTAGAGGCTTCAGTCCCCTCTTGTTGATAGGGAGGGTAAAATTCACAAAGTTCCTCAAATTTGGAAGCATATTCTTCCACTGTCATTGTACCTTGTTTGAGTTCCATGAACTCCAGCTCCTTCTTACCCTTATAATTCTCAGGCACATACTTTCTCATGAGTTCAAAGTTAAAATTTTCCCAAGTCAAAGGAATGGCAGCAGCAATCATTCGACTTTTGGTGAGTCTCCACCAAGTCTCCGCTTTATCCCTCAGCATAAAAATAGCATACTCCACTTTCTGGAGCCCATTGCATTCAAAGCTATCAAAGATCCGCTCAACATCTCAGATCCAAACATAGGCTTGCTCGGGCCGGAATCCATTATGAAACTCAGATGGTTTTCACTTTAAGAACATATCAAGGCCTTGAGTACCTTGAATAACAGGAGCAGGTTGCCTTTCCGCTTCTTGTCTTTCATGGTTTTGTAACTCAAGGAGGTCGGCAAAGCGATTCAAGGCTCTAGCGATAGCGTTATCATTATCTTGACGATGACGGGCCATCTCAATATCTATAATCATAACATGAGATTTCACTAACATTAGTAGACTAATCTATAAATTTCTCTATAGTTTTATATTATAGTACTTCATCGTAAAAATTTAAGTTATGGCCCTTCATCATGGAGTCCAACATCAACCAACTCATATTAAAGCTCATAAAAGCATATCATCATATCATGGTGTCATATGCATTCATAAAACATAGGATTCATCATTGAGGAAGAAGAGTGTGAAGAAAGCTTGGCCGGACTTATAGCATTCACATTCAATCTACAGTTAACTTATACATAGTCAAACAACAATGACAATCATTCATCAATTTCATATCCTATTCTAATAATAATAACAATTAATCACAGTAATACAGAGTGAATAATGCTCTGATACCAGGTTGTGACACCCCGAAATTGGGGGTAAATTTTTCACAATTTTAAAGATATTAATCAATAAGGGAAATTAAGTGATGAAGCATTAAATCGCCACCCCGGATCTATAAAACCTATCCCATATGTGAAGATATGAGAAGGTGAGTTTTGAAAATAATATAAGAGATATTCTCATTTAAAATTAGCGAAAGAATTTAAATAAATTTATGTTGTATGTTTTCATTTCAAAGAGAGTGGATTAAAAGAGAATTTAAGTCAAATCAGAATTACACAACTCCAATCAAGATGAATATGGTTTGTAAAGAATGGTAACTCAAATATCTATAATTTTTATGAAGAAGTTGAGAGCTAATTATACCCCAAAGATTGCTTAATTTGTTAATTTATGAAATCAGCCCTGCTGAAATTTTCAGCCTGAACACCCTTTAGTATTTTGGGCATAACTCGGGCTACCGAACTCCGATTGACGCAAATTTGGTATCAAAACGATGGCGACAAAATTATCTACAACTTTGATGATAAACAGTGCAAAAACTGATTCTTCACGCTAGAGCGTGAAATTCCACGCTTAAGCGCGATCGGGTTTCAAAAGTTACGCTTAAGTAGGGATGGCAAAACGGGCCACGCCCAACGGGCTGGCCCACCAAGCCCGCCAAATTTGGCGGGGCGGACAAGAATTTTTAGCCCGCCTCCCGCCAAGGCCCGCCCTGCTTGGCCCGCCAATTTGGCGGGCCAAAACCTTGGCGGGGCGGGCCGGCCCGACGGGCCCCCGCCAAAAGAAAAAAAATATAAATATTAGTAATTTATACTTTATTTTATTAAAATATATACTTTGATTTTCTAAAATTAAAAAAAAAGTAACATCTCTTACTATTTATACATTTCTTTTAATAATATTTTCTTTAATTTTTTTAAAAAAATTATTTTTTTAATTTTTTAATCTTAATTTGACATATTTTTTTTAAAAAAATTACAATTTTAACTTTGGGGGGCCGGCCCGCCAGCCCGCGGGGCCCGCCTTAGGCGGGGCGGGCCCTGAATTTTAGCCCGTTTAACTTGGTGGGGCGGGCCAGCCCGGCCCGCTTTTTGGCGGGCTTTGGCGGGGCGGGCAAGGGCCCGACGGGCCAGCCCGTTTTGCCATCCCTACGCTTAAGTGAAAACAAAGAAAATTGAAAGAAGGAAAATTAGCATCAGGGGTCTTCACGCTTAAGCGTGGCCCCCTTTCGCTTGAGCGTGAGCATGTTATCATGCTTGAGCGTGAGAAACAATCAGCCTCTCCCCACATAATCACGCTTGAGCGCGCCCCTTTTTCACATGACTCACGCTTGAGCGTGAGAAGAAAAGGGAATCAGGACTCATGCGCGCTTGAGCGCAAAACACTTGCTTGAGTGTGGGATCCTTCACGCTTGATCACGCTTGAGCGTGACACCCTTGCACTCTCAATTTTCTCTTTAATTTGCTTGAGCGAGAGTTTCTCCCTTAAGCGAAAACACTCCAGTAGCTCACCTGATACTTCTCGCTTAAGCGATCCTTTCTTCGCTTGAGCGAGATTAACACAGAATGGTTTCTTCTAACAAGCGCTTAAGCGAAATCAATTCTCGCTTGAGCGAAGGATGGACAGTGAGCAAATTTTAGATGCAGAGCATTCACGCTTGAGCGAGGAATCTTCTCGCTTGAGCGTGTTTGACAAATTATATAGAAAACTTAGAAACTTAAGCACTCTTACATACCCAAATCAATCCTTCACAAAATAATTCAAGCCAATAATATACATGTGCAATATATATACATTCATAATTGAATCAATTAAACACACATCCAAATTTTCATTCCAATTTATCCACACAAGTAATTATGCCAATTCAAAGCTAAACAAAATATATAAAGTTATACATACAAACATTCCATACAATCCAAAATCCAAAATACTGCCGGCCAAGGCATTCTTTACCATAATAGGCTATCTTCACACCTCTTCTTCACTCAACACCTCCATGTGTAGCCCTACAACATAGGTGCTAAAAAAAATATACCACAGGGAGAGTGAGTATACTTTCTCAATGATGAAAATCTAAAATTTATGATAATATATACATGAATGCAATATAAACATCATCTATAAAAACTTCAATCCACACTAAATTATCAAATATCAATTTACTAAACATAATCATATATGTATCCTTTTTAATTCACAAGAAACAAATCATCCACTAACCCATTCACAGTTGGTTTCAAAAGTAAGTTCCATTTATCCTTCACACAATTCACTCAACAGGATATCATTCTATGCCATGTTCTTATGGCTAACACACATGCTAGTGTTTAAAATGCATATGCACAGATCTGATTATTATTTCAACAGAGATCTCATTCACTTAAATTAACATCATCACTCCGGGATACACCCTTCGTGGCACCCCGCGAGGTGATATATTCATCAATCATATCATCATCATCACTTCAGGATAAATACCCTTTGTGGCACCCCGCAAGGTGATATATTCATCAATCATATCATTATCATCACTCCGGGATATATATACCCTTTGTGGCACCCCGCAAGGTGATATATTTATCAATTATACCATCATCATTACTCAGGGATATACCCTTCATGGCACCCCGCAAGGTGATATATTTATCAATTATACCATCATCATCACTTCGGGATATACCCTTCGTGGCACCCCGCAAGGTGATATATTTATTAATATCATAACATAATCATCACATGATATACCATTCTTAGCCTCAAAATGTCTCAATCCACAATCAATCATTTTAGGCACCAAGTTCAAATCCACATCACAAACACATGATATTACTTTCATTCAAGTAGACATGCCACATTACATCATCATATACATTATCAACATACATGTTCTCATACATTTAGAAAATATACCCCCTCTCCTACCTCAAGTGAAGTAGTGATCAACGCGGTCCGAAGGTTCCGCCTCGTTGATGGGGTTATTCCCTATATTAGCATATTCAAAGAATCATAATTAATCAACCACTCAACACAAATTCAACTTTAACTAACCATTTTTATATCTATAATTCATAACATGTATAAAACATGTTACAGGCATTCTTTTCCTTTCTTTATTAGGCTTTGGGAATTCCTTATTACCATACCACCTTCATTATATCTAAAAGCCACAAAACCCATAACCTAACATCCATGATAATGCTTTGTCAATCATAACCCAAACTCTCTGTAGCTTGTATTTGCCTTCAAATACCTCAATTTACCAACATTCATCATTTTCCCTAAATCTTTAAAAGTTAGGGTTTTTCACTAACCCATCAGCATTCATAAATACCCATTAACTTTTTTTTTCTTCTTTCAGCCATAAAGTATCTACCTCATTAACACTTCATAAGACCCACAACATTAAAGCAAACAAAAGAAGTGAATATGGCTTACCACACCCAAACGAAATGGGTTCCAGGAAAAGAGAAGAGGAGCTATAAAAATATAGAAAGAAAGAAGAGAAATCCAAACTCCAATAGTTTCCTTCTAAGCTCCAGTAATGAAATTTGAGAAGAGTGAAATAGAACCACCTTTTCTTAGGGTTTAGAAGAAAAAAGAGAGAAGGGGAAAATAGAAGAAGAAGAAGAAATATGTCTCTGCCAAATGGTCTCAGGAAATCACGAAAAATGAGATAAGGAAAATGGGCCTTTAGCATTTAACTTTAACTCCTTCATTAAAATTTCATCGTTTTTCCATAAACAGGTTCTCTGTTTGGGCTCAATACTTATCCAAAAGTTATTCTGAATATATATCCGGACTCCCAATAATATTCTCAACAGCCCTGACCAATATCATCTCAAACAGAGATACTTGGTCCGACACCCATATTTTATCCGGGTCAGTTTTCAACTTGTCCGGTCATAATAATTCACTAACAGTCTCTGAAAATCTTAATTAAATTATTTCTAGCATTTTGGGATATTAATCAACCCCCATCTAATTATTCAATATTCATTTCTTAATATAACTTCTATTTTTTGAAAAATTCAGGGTGTTACAATATCCATCACCACTCTAGGTTTCTTCTAGGTCTCCACCTTGTTGACTTTTGCAAGATTACAATGTAATAAAGAAAACTCATTTTACATACGAGTGAAGGGTTGAGAGAAGAAATTTAAGAATAGAGAAATGCACAGCACGCAGGCTATATTTAAAATTAAATGTAAAAAATCTAATACCATAACCATTCACCGCTGGACGTGTTAATTAATCAATTAATAGAGTAATCAATTGTATTTAAAATAAAATAAATTTTAAAACACATAATTAAACACGCGGGGTCATAAAAGGAAAACTACGTAAAGAAGTTTGGCGGCTCTGTTGACCGTTCAACAGACAGGGTCAAGGGGTGTTCCAACCCAAAAATTTAGTACTGTAATCAGGTTAGTTCCTAGGAAAGAGAGGTGGGTCCGGAGTGACCACTTAAGTACGAAGTCTTTCCTAGCCAGAACGTCCCACTGACCATTAACAACTCAAAATATTCAGTTATGATTTCAAACAATTTGAAATCTTTAATTTTGAAACGGCCAAGATTTAACTTTTAAACCTTATCTTTTGACCCTTACAATTATCCTAAAATAGGAATAGTCAAAGTTTAACTTTTAAACCTTATCTCTAGAGTCTTAACAATCATCCTAATTTTTAGGAACGATCAAGGTTTAAATTTTAGACCTTATCTCTAGAGTTCAAGATATTTTATTTCGAATCCTATTAAATTTGATAAAGATCTTATCTTTAATTTGTAACTTTTACAAATCCTATCAAATTTATTAAGGATTAAATATTTGATTTTAAAATTATTAAATTTAATAAAGATCTTATCTTCTATTTGTAACAATTACAAATCATATTAAATTTAATAAATATGAATCAATTTGTAACTCCTACAAATCACATTAATTTTAAAAAGATCACATATGATGCAAATCCTATTAAAATTAATAAGAATAAATTATTTAAATTTGTAACTCTTACAAATCACATTAATTTTAAAAGGATCACAAACAATGCAAATCCTATTAAAATTAATAAGAATAAATTATTTAAATTTGTAACTCTTACAAACTTTAATTTTAACAAATAATTAAAAATTTGATTTGTAACTTTTACAAATCGAATTTAAAATATAATATTAAAATCAAATATTTTATTTGTAACATTTACAAATAAGTAAAATACCATTACGGCTAGGTTTCAACTTTTGAATCTTAGTTTTCATTACGGCTAGGGTTTAACTCTTAAACTTTCTAAACACAATCTCACATGAACAATTCATATTAGAAAAGAGAAAGCATATAGACGTCATTGCATACAACCCTTGATTTCAATTTAATTAAATAAACATAAAACATGTCTTATAATTAGAACACATATAAAACAATCACCATTGCAACATACAACATGTTCATATAATAAAACACATCCTAAAAACATGTTCTTTAATTAAAATGTTGAGAAAAGAAATCAATATACATAAAGCAAAAATATATTGATATTAGCTTTCAAAAGGTACAACCTTTGCAACATATCTCATAAAAAAGCAACCTTTATATAATATCTCATTAAAAATGCAACCTTTGCAACATATCTAATAAAAGATGCAACCTTTGCAAAAGGATTCAACCTTTACAATTCTTTTCATAAAAGAATTTTTATTTTTATTTTTACATGTTCTTTAAACAAATTTTGCCCAAAACACGGTTTTGCAACTAGGCTCTGATACCACTGTTAGGAATCCCTAGTGTATAAGCAGCGGAAATACAAGGATTCCCATAGGATTTGCAAAGCGCCGTGTTTCAAAGCATAAGACAAACACACAAAAAAAATTGTGTTTTAGGATTACCTCTTGAAGAATATCGAAGCAATCGTAGCCTCGTCCTTTAGGAGTCTACACGAGTACTCCCACCAGAAATGCTACACCTTCCAAATGCTAGTTTGACGGCGTGTAGCTTTTACAACTTTTGTGTATTTTTGTGTCTCTTTTTTGGGTAGCCGCCTATGAGCATCTTATGCTCTATTTATAGACTTAGGTTTGACCTAATTTGCTCTCTAAAGAGTGGGCTCCTTACTCATTTTAAATGAGTTAGGCCCAATAGTCTTATTTTAGTCCAACTAAAATAAAAAGCTATTTTCTGATGGGCTTACTCTATGTGTGTGACCATATAGGTAAAATACTCGGTTATATTAATAATAAACTATCTTATTATTAATATAAAATAAGAGCGGCATCTAGCAATGCATCATTATGTCCGAATATTATTTATTAACAACATAACCTATAAGTGATAATTATTTTATATGTTTGTTTCTTTTGTCATGATATCCTAATTGGGCCCAAGGCATGGTCGTGTCATCCTTGTACGGTCCAATTTATTTTACTTGATACCGGAGTAGACTTTATCCGAATAAATATCCAATATTTATTCTTTCTAGCATGGCCATGCATTTCCTTAGTCCCACTCCATCAAGTGGCCTATAGATATCACTCCTGTCATATAGGAGAGACAAATCCCATCTACATCACTCACATCCCTCTGCATAATTTATACATTGCCTAACCACAACCTTTATAGTCCTCTTATTACAGAAGACGTTTGATTGTATTAAAACAATAAACTCCTTATGTAGGAATCATAGTGACTTCAGGTCAAAGGACTACATATACCATTATCACATTGAGAATCGTTTATGACATTCATGTAACGATCCATGCAACGTTCTCATGGTGGGTCTGTCCAGTACATCATTACTCTTAATGTGTACCCGTGTGAAGACTTGATATCATTTATATCCATGATCTGTGAGATCAGATCATCAGTACACTCATACACTAGTCTTAATGTATTTACATGTCCCCACGTAAATACTTGACTAGGGACATTTTAGGAATAACTCTCATATGACCTATTACTCCAAGGATAAATAAAGGTTGTTAAACTATTTAACAAAAAATGACTTATTCAAAATGATGCAACCTATACAGGCTTTTAGTGCATATTTCCAACACTTTCTCTTTCCCCATTCACGTTAAACCATCACCATTATCCCAACAACCTCAAGCCTAAACCACCCCAGCACCTCTTCTAGCCTTCATGCACATGGCACCACTTCCTAAACACCTTACCACCTCCTAAAATTTCCAAATAATAGTAACAATACCTTCTTCCCTCCACCATCATCACGTTACTCTTCCTTCATCAAACAACCATCTCTTCTTTTCTTTTGGTGTGGTAACTTGTAGTGATCTTGAAGAGAAGCTTGGAACTCTTGGTTCTTCTTCCTTCAGGCGAAAAATCCCTAAGGTAAGGAGGGAGTATTGGCTTATTTTAAACCTCTATTTTTCACATGCACAATGAGGTATAAATGTCCGTAACATTTACACCTTGGTACCTCCCTTAGAGATCCTTATTTTATGAGTTAAATCTTGGAAATTGCTTTAGAAAACTTGTGATCTTTTGAGTGGTATCATGGCTGCACCATGATCAAGTTAAATCCTTAAGTTTTATGAATTTTAAATTATAAAGCTACTAACTTGTTGGATGTGTTGCTGTAGAAATTTTTAAAGTGCATGCATGTTGTTGTAAATGCTAAGATATTGTACCTTCTTTAATTTAAGTGGTTTCTTATGGTATTATCATATTTTTATAAGATTTAACATGCTTGGAAAATGAGTTTGAAGCTAAAACTAATTATATACCGCTGCTGGAAAAAATTTTCTCTAAGTTAAATGACTTGAAGTTCATGGATCTCAACGTAAAATCTCGCCGAAAGTGATCTAGTAATTAAAATTTGTTTACATGGCTTGATCTTTGGAATTTCATTGATAAAAATGAATTTTTAGATGTATATTTAATTTTGAAATTTTTATTAAATTAAGAAATTAAGTACTTACACTTATGATAATTGTGTGGTAAGCTTAGAATTAAAGGAAATGATTTATAAAACATGCAAAGTTTAATTCTTGATGAGAAATAAGATGATGGAGCTGTTGTATTTTTGCTGTTTTGGTACTGTAATTAACCACAAAAATTATGTGAATGTGATATTAAATGGAAGATTAAAAAGGGACCCAGGTTTAGACGCGAACGACGAGTTAGAAGTGGAATAAAACGTGTTTTCGTGGGCAAACAGAGGAATTTGGACAAACTGTTTTGGAGGCCTATTTTATGGTATGAGATGTAACTCTTGAACATAAGAAAATTACCCAAATGAGGAAAATTGGTTTGGGGAATTTCTAACGCGCGATTTGTCCTTAAAACGTATTTTTACCAACGCTAAAACAACGAACTTTGGCACCTTGATACTTTTTCATGTAGAATCCATTTATGGGCAGAATTAGTGTTTCATTTTATTATAATTAATTATTATTTTAAAAATTAAACACTTTTAGCTTTGGAATCACTCAATTTTGAATTTTCTAGATAAAATATGACAAAAACAAAGTTTTTAGAAAAACGATAAGAACTAATGACTTTTATGCTTTTTGTTTAACTAGAGAAAATTTCATTTTGAGTATAAGAATATAAATTATTTTAAAAATTATGAAAAAGTGTTTTATGTAAGGTCTTGGAAATTTTACAGAATTAAGACCAATCTAGTTTGTCTGTTGTAAGTCTATACGACGAGATGACATTAGTAAAGAGTCGAAAGTCTGTAAGAACTATACTTTGTTCTTATTTTCTTTGAAATTTAATATCTAAATATAAAGTTACATTTTTGAAATAAAAGGGAATAAGTTAAGGAATTTTGTTTCCATAAAGCATAACAGAAGAAAAATGCCTAGAAATATTCTTTTAGAAAAAGATAAAAATAAATAAATAAATAAATAAATTAGGTATTTAAAGTTCTAGAATTTTTCTCGTATTAAGTTAGAGACCAAACCTTAGTGCTCCTAAGAAGAATTAATTAAGGTAGAACTTAGGCCTAGTTTCATAGTGTCCACTTCACGAAAAGAATTTACAATGAGCAGTTTATGCGCTTTAAGGACAAATACGTCGAGCAGATAAGGTTCTGTCTAGTACTCGGGCACCCTTAAGATAAAACGAGCATATTGTATGTTACATTGGAGTTGAGGAGGGATGTTAGAGTGATCCCCTAGAGCATACAGTGATGGGTACACTGAAGAAACAACTGGCATCTCGATCCTTTGTTGGTAGTCTTGGGAGTACATCGGGGGAGGACCTCCAATGGCTCGGATTCGGGCCTGATGCCAGACTGCTCATGGAAACTCTGGTGTACTTTGACTCAGGACAAAGGTTTATATGGCTGTGTAGTACACGTTCTGATGAGATGTGTGTTTGATTTGTTATTGATGGGACCATGAGTCCTTACCCTTTTTGTGAAAAGAGAATGATGCGAGCTCCGGTTGCTCTAGTTGGGTAGGCGGATAAGGTGGGATTGTTGTGCACATGAATATTGGTATGTGAGATTGATAAATAGAAGTTTATCCCCATTGCATATTGGTATTAAATCAAGACGAGTAATAAATGAACATAACATATTCTGTTGGTGTACCTTTTCCTGTATGTTCCAAAATACTGTAAGGTTGTCATGACACATGTTGTACTTGTTTGGCACATACATGACTGTTAAATGTTTAGAGCTGCCCTTGCATGTGGATTATACGGGTTAAGAGCTTATACTCACCCCTTTCATGTTATATGTCTACTTTCTCCGTGTGGTCATCAGCTAAAGGTCAAGGTGAACACGGGCAGGACTTGGACTACCTGCAGTAGAGAACGTTGGACTATGGGCATCAACTGTTCATATTTGCTGTTAGTGTTAAGACTGTTGTAGGTCCTGACATTTATTTCATGCTATGTTATGTTGCTTGTAATAACTGTTATTGGGAGCCTGCGAGCCTCATACTCTTTTAAGTACACTTGTTCGGAGAATCGATCTATGTTATGAATTTTATTTAAACTGTGTGCTGATGATCACCAATCAAGAAAAAAAACTTATTTTTCTCAAACAATTAGTGACTCCTTAATTAAGTAGGACATTCCAGTGTAGGAATTAGTCCTAGTTAATTAAGGGTGTCGCAAGCCCTGATTCCATTGTTCTGTTTTCACTTGAGTAGGTTGATCCTCACTCAAGCGAGTAATCATCGATTTATTTCTGTCCATTTTTCACTTGAGCGGACTGAGCCTCACTCCACTGAGTGAGCAACCATGTTTCTCTTCCTTTTTTTTTGCTAGATTGAACTGAGCCTCGCTTAAGCGAGTAAGCATTCTTTACTCTATGGCCTGTTCTTGCATGAGTGAGCAAGTTCTAGCTCAAGCGAGTAAGCTTCTTTTTTATTCTAACTTGTTCTCGCTTGAGCAAATGAAGGCACGCTCAAGCAAACCACTCGCTCAAGTGAATTTGGCCTCACTCAAGTGAGTTGCTCTAAACTTCCTTAAATTTTTTACCACTTCATTCTTTTTTCTCTATTTTTCTTAATTTTCCTACAAAAGACACAAAATAAAAGAAATTAATGGCATTATAACTTACAAGATGTAGGCCTGCTCAATCAGATTCAAAATTTACCATTTGATTTACAAAATTACCATCTAAACGAGCGAAAAGTCAATAAAACTATCTAATTAACATATGAAATTCATGCACAATAGACATTTATCAACTCTCCCTAACCTAGAATCTTGCTTTCCTTCAAGCAATAAATCCCTAAGCAATAAGGTCAAAACAAGTTATTCAAAATCAATCACACTGATCAAGATAAAGAAACAACCTTCATACAAGCTTCCTATTCATAAACACATAGTGCCTTCAAAATTGAATCAAGCAGGATAAAAGTACAAGTAATACATAAGCAAACCCAAGCAGCCAGAAACTGTAAGGACCAACAATCCTCTCTATCTCTCACGGGTGAGTGTTTCACTATAATTATCACTGATCATGCCCAAATTAAAATTTCCAAACATTTCTAATCAATCTACTATCACAATAAACAACATAGATATTAAGGTCTTCAAAAAGGTTGTAATGAGGCAAAGGTTTCTAAAGAATCATTGGTTTTTCTAGAATTCAAAGATGCATACTATAATTAAAAGGAGCATAAATGTAAATTCCAACTTGTCATTTACTAGCATGCCTTCATTTTCTAACAACATCTTTATTTACAATAATTCTTCTTCATTTTTCTTTTCATGTGCCATTTTTTTCTTTTTTTCTCTTTTAGTGAACATTTCTTTTTCTTTTTTCTTTTCTATTTATAATCAAAATGTCATACTAAGCATTATAACCTTTCATTTAACCAGCCATCAACCCTGTAATATCACATACACCTATACTCTTTTCCTTTACAGTATGCAAAAGGTAGGAATTATTTATAAATGCATTAGGCAAGAGGTTAAGGTGACATGAACAAAAATTTTCAAGCTTAGAACAAAAAGGATATTACAGGTTGGCTATGGTTAATTCCTAAACTACATAAAATTGCCTTAATCATTTCCATGCCCATTTATGTAATGCAATATGACAGAAAATTAGGCAATAATGATAGAAACACAATTCTGCGAGACTCTTAGTGTTTAAGCAAATTCTCTCATCTCACCTAGCTAATTAGGCTTGATTTCTTAGTCCAAATAGTAAAAGGTTCAATTATCTGGCAAGTTTTTTAACAGGTACAAACATCCTAACTTTTATCATATTTTAAATTCAACCACAGTGTATTTATTTTCAAAATAGGAATCTAGCTAGTTTTTTCCTGAACAAGTTTTTGATGAATTCATAACTAGTAAGTTATTTACAAATCATGTCAAAAATATTTTTCTATAAACATTTATGTAACACATAAAAACATATATCAGCATATCAAAACCAAGTACTAATGTGACATTTCAAAAAAGACAATGTGGTATAACAATGAACAATCCCGAAATATCAACACCGTACGAGTAACAATTATAAAACTAAATATCTAACTACATGGGCAATAAAAGTTCAACATGAAATAAAAGTAAATGGAAATAAAAGGAAATAAAAGCAACGAAAAACTGTCTATGAAAGTAATAAAGTGCTGAAAATAAGCTAAAGCTATAAATTAGAACGATAACTATGAAGTCCATGATAATCCTTAATCACCCCTCATCACTCGATCCAACTTCGCATCAAACTCTTTATCTTGTGGCTAAGCAGCTCTAGAAGCTCCACTCTCCTTAAAAGTACTGGTGCTAAAAGTAGTGCCATAGGGGTTAAATCCTGCTGTAGCAGCTCCATCCTCCCCTAGAAAGAAGGCTAGTCCCCAGGCCATGAAATGTAAGTAGCAAAGGAAGTTGGGTCCATCCAAGGGTTCACCTAACCCTGTGGCACGCTACTGTAGAGATCATGGTGAAGATGAAGGAGGCCTCTATGAGTGGCACTCTGTTAGAGGTGTAAGTGGGAAAGAGCATCCATAATGCATGCCTCTATGATGGAAGTGGGCTGAGTCTGAGATGGTGTGGGATCTATGGTGTCTGGTGCTAGTGGCTGAAATGTTGGTAGTGGTAGTGGCTGATCCTGTGTGGGGCGGGTCAGATGGTTGATGTAGTTTTGCTGGATGAACCTCTAATCAATGGGGGCTTGATGGATACAAATGCTTGCAACACAATAAGCAGTGATAAAGGCAGGAAATCCAAGATTTTCCTTCCTTCTCTATCCTGAAGCAGTGGTCTTTAGTTCTTTCCTGACAAACTTGTGGATCTCATCTGAAATGATCTGAGCAATATCCATAATTGTCCTAGGTCATAGAATACAATACAGGAGGTTATGTTTTTGGTAGGTCAGATCAGAGACATGGTCGGAAGGAGCCATATTGGCCAATAGAAAAGAAGTCTACACCTATGCAAGGATAATTATGTCCTTACATAGAATACCTAGGGGGTATGATTCCCCTAGCCTATTTGAAAGTGATGTCCTGGCAAACACAAAGCCCTTTCCAAGTCAACAGTGGGAAAAATAACATTCCTCTGGCGGCATGAAGAGTAGTCACAACAGTCACGCTCCTTGGGCTCCAATGGGTTGACCAAATAATCATTAATGGCATCCCTCTTGTATGATAGCCATGTGCCTTTGACATAAGTCCTAAAGTCACCAAACCCATCCTTTATCCAGGCATTTGCATAAAATTCCCTCACAATATCAAGATCAAATTTGGGGTGGGGGTTCGTCATTCTGAGCCAGTTTCTATCCTGCAATACATTAATAAAATCATCACATTCTCCACTTTTCAATTCCACCCTCCTTTTTGGAATGAAATTCCAGTTTTGAATCCCTTTGAATCTTTTGGCTTTTTATCCTAGAAGCGTTGGCCTGGAGGTGGTTGGTCATCTAAGGTTCGGGCCCTTTTGCCCTTTTCTCTACATGTAGATTCAAAAGTAACAATAGCGGCAACCTTGGTTCTAGCCATCTTGAAATGTAAAGGGAAACAATGAAACCCATTGGAAAAGAAAAACATCATACAATAAAACTATAAGACTTGAGAAATTCAAACAATGCACCATATACTTTTGTTAATCAATACCGCTCCTAAAGACTTATTTTACATTTGCATGACCAAACCAACAATCTTCAAAAGTAAAGAAATTGCAACAAGGATGACAAGCACAACAAGAATGGAAATGTTAAGGCATTGTATTCTTTAAGGCATTTTAGCAAACATATGGCAGGAATGTTATTAACTTAACATCACAACATTGAAGTTTTACAATAAGCATCATAGGGTCACCATAACAAATGCAAAGAATGGAAGAAAAACATGAAAGCATAATGAAGAGAAAATGACAATAGAATTATAGATTGGCATAAAGTTCATATCACATAGAAATTGACAAATCTAAAACAATAAGGAAATACTTTGCCTACACCATGAGGAACAAGGAAGAAAAAGAAGGCACTTATTTGATAATAAAAATGAGAGGGACTTATGTTTACTTAGATAACTCAAATGCAACAAGTAGAGAGCACAAAGGAAATGATAGAGAGTGAGAGAGGAAGAGACATTTAAAGGATATGAAAATATAACTACCCCATTCTCTACATGAATGCATTCTTAAAACTGACACTACCCAGGCTCGCTCTGGTCTCACTTAAACGAGATTTCTCCAAAACCAAATTAAATTATTTTCCCTTAAGGTCAGCTTAGGCACGCTGACCCTCTGTTTGCTTCCGAGATTTTGTTCTCTAAATACACGTTAGTACGCTGGTAACCATCGTAGGTACGCTTGGTCTCTGACTTGACTCTTCCTTTCATGCTTTCTCTATGCGTAACTATGGGCGAGGTCAGCGTAGACACGCTGACCTTTTGGAATGACACTTGATGCTAACATGATTCCATCATACAAATAGGCATAGAGGTGGCATGGGCAAGCTGGTCCTCTGGAGTTTGTTCCTTAAACACGTGTAGGCATGCTATGCCACAGCGTTAGTACGTTGTTCTTCTGGTCTTCTTGGACTTGAGCGTAACTGTTCAACTTTGGTACGCTTACCTCAATGTAGGCAAGTTCAGCGTCACTACGTTGAGCCTCTGGGATCCCTTCCTTCCAAGTGAGCATGGGTACGCTGAGTTGGGCGTGGGTACGCTGGTCCTGAAATTTAACATAAAACTTACACTAGCATAGGTACGTTGAGTGCTAACATTAGTAGACTCAGGAGCCTTTTAACTTAAGAAATACTCTTTTTCATTTTGTTATCTTTTTATTCTTAATTCAAAGGGAAAAATGCTGAATTAACAACTAATTAGTGAAATTGCATAATTCATATTTACTTTCTAATTTACCTCTAAACTTAATAATTAAGCTCAAACTTTCACATAAACTAAGGATAAATATTATCAAATAAGTGGTTCTTTTCAAGACTTATCACATCCCTAAACTTAAAACTTGTTTGTCCTCAAGCAAGGCTCAAATTAGTTAACTTAATGTACTAAATTCATATTCCTCCTGAGACCAATCTTGAACAATTTCAGTGTAACACATGGATGAAGAACCTTTCAATTGATCCTTAATAATCTGAATGCAAGAGTCTAGAATGCAAATATGCTAACGATGCTTCACTCTCACTGGGTCAAATTTGTTTCTCTCTACTCCTAGTGTTTAAGGAATATAATTGTACACACATCACTTGCAAAACAATAAGTAAACATAGGCTTGCAATCCTCCTAAGCATCTTACATAAAAGTTACTGCACACAAATCAATAAGGACTTTAATTGGATTGTAATGAGGTTAGGTTATAGGCTCTACTTTTGTTTTTCTGGTTAGTGTAAGGGTAATGAGTGTCTTCATTGATGTTTTCCTTTCCTTGAACCTATTTTCCTTTCCATTTTTTTACACAGAACAACAAAAGGTAACTTTAGAATTTTTGATGTTACTTCATCTTTGAAATTGCTTGATGCTGGAGTAATATATCCTGTTGATAGTAGTAAATAGGTAAGTCCTGTCCATGTGGTGCCTAAAAAGGGAGGAACAACTGAGATTAAAAATGATAAACATAATTTGATTCCTACTAGGATTGTCTCTGGTTGGCGCATGTGCATTGATTATAGGAAGTTAAATAGCGCCATGAAAAAAGATCATTTTCCTCTCCCTTTTATTGATCAGATGCTTGAAAGACTTGCGAAACACTCTTATTTCTGTTATTTGGATGGGTATTCAGGTTTTTATCAAATTCCCATTCATCCATCTGATCAAGAAAAGACTACCTTCACTTGCCCTTATGGGACTTACGCTAATAGGCGTATGCCTTTTGGTCTGTGTAATGCACCTGCGACTTTTCAAAGGTGTATGCAAGCAATTTTTTCTGACCTTATTGAAAATGTGTTGGAAGTCTTTATGGATGATTTTTTAGTGTATGGTTTGGATTTTGATAACTGTTTAACAAACATGTGCCAAGTCTTGCAGTGTTGTGAAGAGACCAATCTGGTCTTGAACTGGGAAAAATGCCATTTTATGGTAAGAGAAGAAATAGTTCTTGGACACTTGGTGTCTGAGAGAGGTATAGAAGTTGATAAGGCTAAGGTGGAAGTAATTGAAAAATTGCCCCCACCAACAAATGTGAAAGGTATTCGGAGTTTTATTGGACATGCAGGGTTTTACCGTCGATTCATTAAAGATTTCTCCAAAATCACAAAGCCTCTTACAACTCTTCTAGGTAAGGATGTGCCTTTCAATTTTGATTCATCTTGTATAGAAGCTTTTTGCAGGATTAAGCAAGCTCTAATCTCTGCCCCTATTGTTCAACCCCCTGATTGGGAACTCCCATTCGAGTTGATGTGTGATGCAAGTGATTACGCAGTGGGGGCTGTACTTGGGCAACGAAAGGACAAAAAGCTCCATGTAATTCATTATGCCAGCCGGACGCTGGATAATGCTCAGGTAAATTATGCCACAACTGAGAAAGAACTATTAGCCATTGTCTTTGCTTTTGATAAATTTAGATCTTACTTGGTGGGTTCACATGTTATTGTTTACACTGATCACTCTGCCATTAAGTATCTATTGAATAAAAAGGAAGCAAAACCTAGGCTGATTAGGTGGATTCTAATATTGCAAGAATTTGACTTGGAAATTAAGGATAAGAAGGGTACTGAGAATCTGGTCACTGACCACTTGTCTAGGTTGACATCCGAAAAAGAAATAGATAATATCCCCATCAATGAATCTTTTTCGGATGAACAACTCTTGAATCTTAGTATCCAACGTGTTCCTTGGTATGCTGATTTTGTAAATTTTCTTGCATGTGGTATTTTACCTCCTGACCTTAGCTTTCAGTAAAGGAAAAAGTTTTATGCAGATGTCAAGCATTATTATTGGGATGAACCCCTCCTATTTAAGCAATGTGCAGATGGTTTGATTAGGAGGTGTGTTTCACAAGATGAGGTCCATGATATCTTAAACCATTGCCATACTCTTTCCTGTGGAGGGCACATGAGCACCTCCAAGACAGCAGCTAAAATATTGCAAGCTGGGTTCTATTGGCCACGCATTTTCAAGGATGTACGTAAGTATGTTCTGACTTGTGATGCATGCCAAAGAACTGGTAACATTGGTAAGAGACATGAAATGCCATTGAATAACATTCTAGAGGTTGAATTGTTTGATGTTTGGGGTATTGATTTTATGGGTCCCTTTCCCTCTTCATTTGGAAATCAATTTATATTAGTAGCAGTTGATTATGTATCAAAATGGGTGGAAGCCATTGCTTCACCCCATTCTGATGCTAAAACTGTTATTAAACTTTTCAAGAAAATAATATTTCCAAGGTTTGGGGTCCCAAAATGTGTTATAAGTGATGGAGGGTCTCACTTTATTGAAAAAACTTTTCAAACCCTTCTAAAGAAATATGGAGTTAGGCATAAGGTTGCTACACCTTATCACCCACAAACTAGTGGACAAGTTGAGATATCCAATCGGGAAATTAGAAATATTCTTCAAAAAGTGGTTAATACATCACGTAAGGATTGGTCTATTAAACTAGATGATTCCTTATGGGCGTATAGAACCGCATACAAAACTCCCATTGGAACCACACCTTTTAAGCTAGTTTATGGGAAGCCTTGCCATTTACCTGTTGAGCTGGAATATAAGTCTTTTTGGGCTGTTAAAAATCTTAACTTTGATCATAAGGCTGCAGGTGAACGTAGGTTATTGGAATTAAATGAGCTTGAAGAACTCCATTTAGATGCATACGAAAATGCCAGAATTTATAAAGAAAAAACTAAACAATGGCATGATCGTCACATCCTACGGAGAACATTCAATCCAGGTGATATGGTTTTACTGTTTAATTCCAGATTAAAGCTTTTTCCAGGTAAACTGAGATCCCGATGGTCGGGACCATTCAAGGTAACAAAGGTTTTTCCCTTTGGAGCTGTCGAGTTATGGAGTGAGAAATCTGGTACATTTGAGGTAAATGGACAGAGAGTAAAGCACTACTTGACAGGTCAACCAATACAACAAGCAAGTGACTTGGACTTGTTTGATGCTCCTGATGAATAAATCCAAATGGTGAGAAGTCTGGCTGAAGACTTAAAACTTAGCACTGATAGGGAGGTTACCCTATAAAAATTTGTTGTTTCATTTTGAACTTGAAAAAAAAAACAAAAAAACAAAAAAAACAAAAAAAAAGAAAACAAAAACAAAAACAATGTCAAATCCCGGTTTGGGGTTACTCCAGGTAAGTTTTCTTATCATTTTATCATCCATTTTAACATTGAGGACAATGTCAAATTCTGGTTTGGGGTGGTAGATAAGAAAACTTAACTGTTTTGTTTATAGGGTATGATTGTTATTTTATTTTACATGTGTGTATGACTTTCTTTGTTTTGTTTGTCATCCTGTAATTCACCATGATTGCATGATAAATTAACTTTGAACACAAAGCTAAAGTATTTAAGGACCCCAAAATTTTGCGTAAAATTTTTCAAAATTTGATTGTTTAAATGTCAAATCAATGACTAAATGAACCTTATGTGATTAAAACTTTCTTTGAAAGGACTTTCCATGGTAAGACTTAAGCCAAAATGGGTAATTTATCAAACAAATTTTCAAAACCCATATTTTCTTGATTGAGTGAATCTCATAGTCATTAATATTCTAGAACTTGTTTTTCAACCGATTCAAAATGGTTTTTGATTGTATGTCCTAGAATGATAAAGGCAAAATTAAGTCTCATTCTTAAGCCTTAAAATCTTTGCCCAATTTGACCCCTAGTTGCCCCTTTTTGAGCCTGAAAGTGAAAAATTTTTCTTTGAAGCCTTTCATTGACTGATATTCTCTTAATGGTGAAAAAGTTGGAAATTTAGTGGAGCAAAGAATAAAAAGGACTTAAGAAAAATATGTATGGGATGTAAATAAAAGCGAGCAAAAGAAACGAAAATCAAAAGGATGATATTGAATGAATTGCAAAAAGTCCATACAAGTTCAAAAATTTGCTCTGTTAGTTTCTTAAATTTATGATAGTGATTTTAATCATTCATGACTGTTTAAGCCCTTTTGTATTCCATTTTTTCTTGAAAATCCTACCTTGACAATACAACCCATGGCTACATTACAACCTTTCAAAGACCTTTAGACTTTGACATACTTTCTATCTAAACTGTGGAGTTTCTGGTTGATTAACAAGCTTATGGTAATATTTTTGATTATGATGATTTGAGTGATACACAATCCTTGAAACACTTAGAGTGAAATTATGAGAAAAGTGTCTCAAGTCCTCACATTGAAAATTGACTTACATAAGAAAATTAATCTTGGCATTTGAATAAATCTGTTTCTCTGTTTTGGGTTCCCTAATTTACTAAGCTAAGAGTTTTCTGTATCTTATCTTGTGAATATGGTGATTGCTTGAGGACAAGCAATGATTTGGTTTGGGGTATTTTGATAAGTGTTTTAAAACACTATTTTTCACTGTTTAATTTACTTAAAATTAAATGTTTACCATATCAATTTTTCCCAAATTTTACACTTTCTGTTTTCTTTTTACTGTTTCTATTTAAGTGTTGTATTTTATGTGAATTAATTTAAATTGAACGTTAAAAATTATACTTTTCAGAAGTGGAAAATTAATTTTGGATTAGTGCTAAACTAATTTTTTCAAGAACTTAAATCATAATTCCATTTCTATAAAAATTAATTTTATATATTCCATTTAAATTAATTAAAGAGTTTGTTTCTCTAAAAATACAAGCTTTGTTCAAATGATTATGCATGAATTTAATGAAGCAAATGAACCTTTATTTTTGTTATGCTTTTCATGTAAAAGCTATGGCTGAATGATAACATTAAATAAGCTTGAATTTGATCAAATTTTCTTCCTACTGCAGCTATACATTTCCTCTTGCATTCACACGGCTGCACCATTCCAATAACAAATGGTTCCATTATTCATTTGTTTAAGATCATGTCCCACCTTGCTCCACTTTGTTTCAATTATTTACATTTGTTTGACCATTTCAAAGCCTTCCACCGAAAATGCATTCAAGGAGAAAGGCATTGCAAATGAATTGAATTGTTTAATCATTCTTGGACCAAACCAAACCACTCACAGCAATGAACACATGCAAGAAGACAAACCATTGCAAATTGAATCAATATTTTATGGGAATGGGCTCAAGCACTCACGGTTAAAGGCAAGGAATGAAGGCAAATTCCACATACATTTTGTCCACATATTGTACCGAAAATGGAAGAAGGAATGGCCATTAAATTCCACCATGTAAAATGGCAATATTTAAAGAAAGAAAAGGTGAATTTCATGCTATATAAGGGCTGGAATTTGGGCTGAAACACACAATATTCCAGCAGCAAAAAACCAATTTATTTGGGCTGAAAACAGTGGGAAAATAGAGGAAAAACGTGCAGAAACAGAGTGCTGGAAAAACAGTGACAGACAGCAGTGGAAACAGTAGCAAAATACAGTGGAAACAGCAGTAGAAACAGTGGAGCTGCTGAAAAATACAGACAGCAGTAAAAATACAGTGAGTGCAGTAAAAAAAATACAGTAATGTATTCTTTGTCTTGTTATACTTTCTGTATGGATATTGTATTCTGTATGAGTAACTAAATTTATTTATCTTGGGATAAAGGGGGTATGATAATATTTTAAGTTGATGTTATTTTAACTTAAAGTAAATAAATTTCTGTTTTTTATTTAGTTCAATTTTGCTTAATGCTTTTAGTAATTCCTAACAAGAGCCTAAATGGTAAAACTATGTACTTGAGGGTATATTAGTAAGTTTAGGTAATTAATGAAATCGAGAGATTTATTTTTGTCGGAAAGCTTTGAACTAAACCTAAGATTTTTGAGTAGCTTTTTGTGACCGTGGTAAAACTGTGAAAGTAATTAAAAATCTTTTGAGGAAATAAAAAAAAGGAATTTTCATAAAACAATAATGGGCCTTTCTGAGGATTAAGCAGTACTTTCCATAGGTTAGGTACATTAATAGGATTCCGAGAGGAACATATTAATTGGCTTTTGTAAAATTCGCCTTGGAAAACTTAATTTGATTTTTGTTTATGAAAAGTTAAAATTGTTAATGTAAAATAATATCTCAAACCCCCGGAATCCCAAGATATCCCTAACTCTATTTTTCACCCAAGGTTAAATTTTATTTTTACTGTAAGGTAAAAATTTCTGATTTTGTGTATACTTTATTGTATGTTCTATTTTAAAAACAAAAACATTGAAAATCAAACTGTGTGGATAATTAAATTTCAATATGCTGGTACTTTGAAAACAGTCCCTGTGGATACGATATCTTTTATATTACTTTGACAAAACCCGTGCGCTTGCGGAGCCCTGTCACCTTACAATGTTCTTTTGGATTGATGTATGTCTGCTGGAAAATTTCCAACTTGTCTCTCAGCCAATTGGTTTGACAATTGTCCTACTTGATTTTCTAACTTTCTAATGGAGGCTTCTTGGTTTTTAAAGCTAGCTTGAGTAGCTTGTATGAACTGAGACAAGACATTTTCTAACTCAGATTTTTCTTTCACAAGTTTTAGTTGGGAGTGTGATCTAGTAATAGAATACTGTGATGGTTGACCTTGAGGCATGTTTTGATTCAAATTTTGATTGAGATGAGGCCCTCTCTACTAAGAAATGTTTAGGTGATTCATATAGTTAGGATTAAATGAATTTGATGGGTAACTCATTTGTTGCCCCATGTAATTCACTTGCTCCGCTGAACTATTAGAATCACACAAGCCATTCTCATGGTCACCTCCACAAAAATCACAGTTCATCATACAGACTTGACTAGGCTTTTGAATTTCAAAGATTTGCACACTTAATTTTTCTAAAGCCTGAGTCATTAACTTGCTTTGTGCCAAATAAGCATCTTGCAATCTAATTCCATAATTCCCCTCTTAGGGACACTATTCCTTTCTCCTATCAAGCATTCATTAGAGGCCATCACATCTATTAATTCTATAGCCTTATCCGTTGTTTTAGTAGTCAAAGAACCTCCAGCTGAGGCATTTATTAACACTCTAGATGCTGGCCCGACTCCATTATAAAATATGTTAACTTGCTGTATTTCAGGTATTTGGTGATGAGGGCACTTCCTCAAGCTCTCCTTATACCTATCCCATGCTTATAACAAAAACTCACCCTCTCTCTGTTGGAAACAGGTAATCTCATTCCGCAGCCTAGCATACTTAGAAGGACGGAAGTATTTGATGAAAAATTTTCTAGTTAAATCATACTTAGTGAATAACTTATTTTTTTATCACTAAGTAGGTCACTAATCCTTTATGTTCCAACAACGCTTTAGCGATGTTTTTCTTCAACTTAAGATTACCAAATTTTGTAACTCTTACTTTATTTCTATTATTCTTAACTACATTAACTGAATTATTCCCTTAACTGCATTCTTTTCATTAACTAAATTTATTTCCTCAATGAGTGTCTATTAGTTGTTTAGAAATCTAGGTACTACTTTGACCTTGATGTCACGGACTTAATCTGTCATTACTAAAAGTCATCATTTAATTAATGGCTTGTTTCTTTTTATTATAAATCTAAGATCTAAGTCCTAAAATCCTTTCTTATTTATTTAATTAATGTTTCTAGATATAAAACTCCTTTAATTCCTTTCTCCTACCTCTAATAGTTACCTAAATTTCTAACTCCTAACATCATTTTCTTTTATTAGAATTCCAAATTTTAGATCTATATTATTTAAGTTTATGACTCTTTTCCTATTATTTCATTAGGATTCTTTTCTAGAACTTACTCCGAATTAGGCTCTAGTTATCATTTCTTTTTATCCTTGGCCTATTTAATCTAATAAAATATTTAACCCCAAAATTGTATTTCCTAATCAAATTTCTTTTGCCAAAATTTCATTTCTTTTAATCAAGTTCCTGAAGCCACTTTTTATTTTTTTTATTGTTATTATCATTGTTATTTTTTTCCAAGTGGTCACTAAAGCTGTCACAAAATCCAAACATTCCTTACACTAAAAACTCCACTTATTTTCATTTACTCACTTAATTTATGGAACTTTATTTGGACCTAAGTCATGAAAATTTTTGATAAAGCTCTTTTAAGTGAAACTTTCCACTAAAAAAATTCCATTCATTTAGTTAATTAACTTTTATGAAACTTTATAATATTTTGAAAACAATGCCATCTTTAAAGCTTAATGAAATAAACGTATTAACCGTCTGATTGATAAATCTTCCCGGAATGCGCGGTATTTCCAAACAACTCTAGCGATGCTTAAATGATCAATTAAGTTCCTAATGGCGGGGCTTATTGGGGAAATAATCTACAAATTACATAATAGCACAGTAAATTTAAAATTAAATAATACAACCATATTGAATAAAACCAAGCTCGCCTAAACACTAAATTTTCTAATTTTTGTTTTCTTATCCGATCGTGATAAAATCCTCCCGAGTACGTGAACGTCAAGTTACGCCAAATCAATTTCTAAAATACTCATTAATTTAAAAACGTAATAATTTTAACTATCGGTTACGAAAATCTTCGCGGTTTGAGATCTAACCGTTGGATCGCGACAAAATTTTAAATGGAGGTCCCCGAATACACAAGCAACATTATAGGAAAACCAAAAACGTAATCAAATAAGGAAGAGACCCCCTTTACCTCATGGGATGGTCGCTGCCCGGAGAAAGAAATTGGTTGTTCCACCAAAAATTCCGCCAAACGCTCCCATCACCTCCCGATCGTCCTCTAAACTCTTGATCCTTGGGAAAAATATGCATGCATGGTTAGAACAAGGAGGGGCAGTCACGGTTTTGGCCTCCAAAACAACAAGGAAATACCAATTTATTTTTAGAATAAGGGCTGATTGTGGCGCCCTTAATCCGGTAAATTATATTAAAGATATCATTAATTAGATAATGAAGACGAGGATAAATTTTTCACGATTTAAAATAAAACAACAATGGATAAAGAACACCACAAAATAAAACTTTAACAACAAACCCTAGACCATTTCAAAGACTTATCACATATATGACGATATGAGAAGGTAGATATTTTATAAAAATATTGACTTAGAGTAATCACTTGCACGATCATCATACAAGCATTTAGCGGAAATGCATATTGGTTCGTAAGTAAGAATGGGTATAAGAAGGGATTCAAGGATACCCATATTAGTCACTAAAATATGTTAAAAATGTGTGCATTCATTTGCATAGACATGCCATGAAGCAAAAGGGACAAGTAAGCACTAAAACATATGTAAACTTAACAAACAAAAAGCCATGAATCGCTTCGAGCAATCCATGAATCGATTAATGTGAATCAGGAGTCTAAAATAGTGAAAACAGAAGCTCATGAATTAATTCATGACTCGTGTGAATCGATTCATGTGAATTGGAAATCCAAAACAATAAAACAGAGGCTCATGAATCGATTCAGGATTCGTGTGAATCGATTCATACGAATCCAGCAGCTCATGAATCGATTCAAGGGAACTTGTGAATCGATTCATGCAATTCCAGTGGCCCATGAATCGATTCAAGCCAGCAGATTACTGTAGAATGCAAAAAATACACCAACATTTCAACTTCTAACCACCCTAACTCATTTATATGAAATCCAATCGCCACCAAATCTTGACACCACCTAATATACACCATTTATGATGTGTAGCCACTGGCCATACTTAAAAATTCCCAAAAACGAGGGACTTATGTACAAAAATATGTTTAACCTATTTTAAAGTATTTTTGTGCAACTCGAGGGTCAATTCTTAATGGAATTGGCCCATTCCAGTTTCTACAAGTTCTAAATCATGCATAAGCACCATCAAAACTATTCTGAGACATCCAAACCTCCTAAAACTCTATATGGCCCTATTAGTTCCTTAATTATGCATAAATATCATAAACATGACTTCACACTTTGAAGAATTCATCAATCCATGGATTCCATCAACATAAGCATCAATATCCATTCATCAATACAACATGAAAACCATCATATCATAATGAACATGAACTATTGATAAGGTCACAACCAAAAATTAGCCTTCTAAAACATATAAGGCCTAACTTTCACAAGTGACCCTCAAAATGAATATCTAACATCATTTAATTTTCATGAATAAAATAAGCATATACACATATCATGTGCTTTACAAAAGATTACCGGCCAAGGCTTACAAGCTTTCCTTCCATATTTACCTTCACTATTTCCCAACCTCTAAAAAGAGTAGGATGTCCAATATACCTACATCAACCTTTAAAAATAGCAACTAGGAGGTGAGTAACATATACTAAATAAATTAAAGTCATATATTATGATGATATATATATATATATGTGCACAACATATATTTCATAAAGAGCATTATATGCTCTTTTCACATATCATATTATTCCATTTCAACATAGCACATATTCCAATCATCATATTCATAACATATGTATCAAATCATTGACAATCTCATCGAATACCAACACACATTTAAGGTTAGTACCACAATTTCTTTATCTTCACTTATCAATCATCCATCGCCACCACGGGCAACCAAATTCGGTATATCTCCGGCTAAATACAAATGCTCTTATGGCTAATGCATATCAAATCATGGATCCAACTGTGGGAAATAACATCATATAAAATATGGGTCAAGCATAGGTGTGCTACTGTGCCCCCTACTATAGTAGTAAATATGTTTACTTATCTCATTAATTGCATGTATAACATTACCCTTTTTACTAGTACCAAACCACTATCGCCCATATGTAGCACTAGTCACCCCGTGACTTACGAATCAACAACATGGCCTCACTTGCCAAAAGTGCTACGGGCCCTTCCCAAATACACATCGAGAGAGTCGTGCCCCATAGGGACACCGAGGTCACTTGTTCATCACAGAGCCACCCACATAATGGGCCTGCCACATAGGGTGCCTCACCACCGAACTATGGGCAGCTTCGTGATTCCAAGAATCACTAGGGAACAATATATAATTTCACTTATGCACTAGGTCGCCCTCCCACTGGGCCTGCCTATTGGAACCCCTATCATTCCATATAGACAGCGTATAATATGCCATGGATGTAAATGCCATTCAATGCATTTTCTCACACTGTGCATCCTAAAATGCCACTCCATAATCAATAACTCACCACCAACACTTAGTGGAATTCAACATCTTCATCATTCTCAACCATTACCAATTATCATTGGATTTCATTCACCTCAATAGTTAGTGGCAATCATTATTCATCTAATTACATGTCATGGGATATCCAACACAATTACAATTAATCCAATCATGGTCTCAATGCCATTCACAAACAAGTCACACTACCATGAATCAAATTCAACATCATAATCATCATCCCAACAACATTCACCACATAATACAATTTATTCTAAATGCATTTCAATCACATAAACATCAAGATATTCATCCAGGCCAAATTAGGATATCACACTCATGCATACACATCAATAATGGATGAAATCATGCTTTTAGAAATGTTACCCCCTCCTACCTCAAAAGAAGTAGAAATCACCGCGGTCTGACGGTCCCGCTTCATCGATGGGTCATTTCCTACATTACATAATGTACCATACAATTATTTTTCATCTAAACCACCGAGATTTAAATGCTCTTAATTATCTACTTGGTGTTTATACCATTTTAATTCCCAAACCTCTTTTATTTCGTTTCATCCACCACAACCACCATGGGTTTGGTGCTCATATTTATTTATTATGTATTTTAAGCTACACCCATTAATGGGTTTCCATATTAATGACTTTCAACTATCATTATTAACTATTTACCCTCATGAATGGCTATCCACCATCAATGTCACCATTTCACATCATTGATAACATTCTCTTAACATCAATAAATACTCTTCTACTCACATTTTACATTTCCCCAAATTTCCATGGGTTAGGGTTTCATTAAAACCCAATAACCATTATTAATGTCCATCATTACCCATCACATTTAATGCCATTTTCATGTACCCCTCAATGCCCTCATAAAACTCATATTAAATGCACCTCACCTTAGGGTTTTGCATCATTAATGCCACCCAACATCAACCCATACACCATACACTCTCAAAAATTATAATAACCCATAACCTAAGGCTAGAGCTTATGAAAATGAAGAGGAAACTTACCTTATGCCAAGAGTGAAGTGAGCCCCAATAGAGAGAGGGAAAATGAATTGCAAGGGAGATGAGAATCTTCCAAAAATCATAAGCTCTTCTTACTTGATGAAGATGGAGATGGAAGCAAAAGGGCACATACACTAATTGATGGGTTTAGAGAGTGGAAGAAGGTAAGAGGAAGATGAAGAAATGAGAAAAGAAAGTAAATACCTTAGGGAGAAGGAATGCAACGTGAATGAAGGGAAGAAGAGAGTTTCTTTTGGTTTAATTTTCACCTCTTTATTAATATTTTACCGTTTTATAACTAACAGGATCTCTGTTTGGGCTCAGTACTTCATTCAAAAATTATTTATATATTCAGATCCACAATAATACTCTTAACAACCCTAACCAACAGTACCTCAATGAGAGATACTTGGTCCAACACTCATATTTTAATCGGGTATTATTTTCAGCTCTTTAAGCCATAATAAATTTATGAATAATCATAATAATTCCCAATTTAATTATTTCTAAATTTTGGGACATTTGATAACTCATAAGTAATTATTTACTAATTATTCCTTCCAATTAATCATCTAAATAAATTTTGGGATGTTACACTAATTTTGAACCATGAGAATTTAAGAACAAGTTTTAAGAGCAAAAATTGCCAAACTCACCTTGGATGGGTCCTAGATGGTTCACGGTTTAGAAGCCTCCAAAGCAAAGAGATAGAATTAATTCTTTAAGACCATTGCATGTAAGAAAACTTAGGAATGGAAGGCCGTTTGGTGGTAGGTTGGCCGTGAGACAATGAAGCAAGGAAAGGAGAGATTAAAATTTGAATGGGTGGAGATGTATTATGGTGGTGTGGCCGTGATCCTTGGGGGTTAGCGTGGTTGATAGAGGTTGAATCTATAATTATGAGGAGGAAAAATGGAGAGGGGAGGGAGTAGAGGTTTTACCGTGAATGGAGTAAAGAGAAGAATTGTGATGGATTAGGATGAAGTGATAGTTGGTTTTAGGTGTAATGATGGTAGTAGGCTTTGTATGAAATTTTATTGGATGAAGAGGGAGATGGGCAGCTGAGTAGAGGGGAAGGGTAAGGCAGCGACACCTGTCGTGAGTGGTAGACAGGGGTGGTGAGGTGTGGAGGGCAGGTGTCACACTATGGCGGTGCCGGAAAATTAATTTGTTACACAAAGAATTAAAGCGTGCAGAATTTTTATGAATTGGAAAATAAGGATGTTACAAATAAATAGGGGTTAATTCATATGATGAAAATCTTAAAAAATGATCAAGGAGTTTGTATATCTTCATTTTCTCTTTAAATCGATACATCATACGTGACAATCAAAGATCGGTAGCCCGAGATATACCTGATTTATGACAGGATACTGCACAAGCTCTCGAATTAGTTATGGCTGGAAATAAATTCACCATTAATTCTCCTTTGATAATTTGGTTTCGTCTCTTCAATATAGATCCATAGCAAAAAGAATGAAGCAATTCAAGCACCAGACGAGGAAGATATATGAATTTTACCGAAGACTGCCAGCATGGTGACTAGACAGCAATCAGGTTACAAAGATTTATTAAACTATACCGATCTAGAGGGAATTAGCCTTCGATGTCTGCACAAAAAATGTAGATAATTTTATTACAGAGATTTTGACACTAAGCTTGCATGAATCAAAGGTCGTATGAGAGAGTTATGAATTTGTTTCTGAACCAGGTGTAGTGGAAAACGTCCCAATAATGGAATTTTGATGTGAACACACTAAATCTTCGATGTTAAGGTTGACAGAGTGGAAATCCGAGTTTGGGCCTGAAACAACGATTGAAGATCTTTTAAAAACAAAGAGATTAAGACAAAAATCGTTTAATTCCAAGGTCGTATGTAAAAGTTGGGTCCAAAACACTGAAGGTATTCGGGTCGAGTTTTAAAACAATTTTCAAGGAAATCGTTTTATGGAAAAACGGGTGTGATAGAGTTCGAACCGGGCTTTGGCTTCTTTAGGAAAAGTTCCCAAAATGTCAAAACGAGTCACTAAAGACTAACCATGCCACCATCGGGTATCGTAAAGTATATGAACGGTCAAACGTAGGAGATGTTAAGGGTTCTGATTGGGCCGGTCAGGCTAAGTCAGACACCCTTGATCCTTTACGAAATGATCCTAACAGAACTAATTTCCCTACTGGATCACTAGTCTCGGGTCAAGTAGGCAGAGTCTGAGAAGACCTTAGAAAATCAGGTAAATTTTTTAGGTTTTATAAATCATTAATTAATCAAATAATTAGAGTGGTGAAGCTTTAATCAACACCCCGGATCTATGAAAAGTCACTCTCATATATGGAGATATCAGAAGGTAAATTAAAATTATTTCATGAGGAATTTCTAATTAAAAACAGTAGAAGAATTAATTAAATTGATGTTGCATGATTGAGTCTAAGAGAAAGGGATTTTATGAGGTTCCATGATTTATAATATGTCCAAAAACACCTTTAAGATGATGCAAGATAAGGTTTCAATGCATAAGAAATAAAAATTAATTGGAACAAAACAATTGGGGCATCAGAAGGCTACTCGCTCAAGCGAGAGCCACACTCGCTTGAGCGAGCTCACGTGGCAACGCTTGAGCGAAGCCAGGAAGAATGCTGAGCGAAGAAAAGAATGGGTATCAGGGGTCCTCTCGCCTGAGCAAACCCCATCGCGCTTAGGCGAGATTCATTAACCAACCTTAGGTGAG
Source organism: Clitoria ternatea (assembly GCA_037962975.1). NCBI lineage: Eukaryota > Viridiplantae > Streptophyta > Magnoliopsida > Fabales > Fabaceae > Clitoria > Clitoria ternatea. The sequence goes on from CM075671.1 coordinate 171,962,761, forward strand.
CCAGCGAAACGCTTGAGCGAGAGCGAAGATTTGCCTTAAGAGCCAATCTCGCTTGAGCGAATTCCACCTCGCTTGAGTGACAATGCTCTAGTAGCATCAGGGACTCACTGCCCGATTTTTGCTTGGGCGAGGCAAGGCTCACCTGGGCGAAAATCGTCCAGTGTCCATTTTCCTTCCTTTCGCTTAAGCGATTCCCAAGCCATGACCATTTCACTGAGTGAAAATGGTCCAGTGACCAACTACTGGCTCTAGACAAATCTCGCTTGGGCGAGAACTGTATTCACTTGGGCGAATTTCGGCCAGTGTCCACACCCCTGTCCCACAAGGGTCTCACTCGAGTGAGACTACCACTCGCTTGAGCGAGTTCTGCAGAACTTGTGCAGAAACGTGGGTTTTACATAACTTAGCATATCAATTCACATACGCTACCATTTCAACCTATCCCAGTGCATTATATCCATTCAACCATACATTTACAACTTCATTCAAGTATTTATACTTTTCCAAATCATTCACCATTCATTTAATACATAACATTTGAAATCAATCCCCCATAAACTTATAAAAATACTGCAAGTTATAAACGTATCATTCGTTCATGAAAATCTATTATCAACAAACATCATAATTCATTGTCTTATATCTTTAGGGTCATTAATGAAAATTGGCCATACATACCAAGGTCTAATTTTCCTACATGACCCTCAAAATCATCATGTATAATCTAGATAACAAAATAAGCATACATATATCCTATATGCTATACAAAAATTTAGATTTTGCCGGCTAAGGCACTTCCTATACAACTATTTACCTCCTTCCACAAAATATACTGCAAAAGATTCACTCTTCCCATAAATGCCTTGCATCACAATTCTAAAAAATGGAAAACATGGGAGAGTGAGTCATATATTCTAAAAGAATGAATATGAATACCATATGATCATGTGCATATGTATCCCAACATGTATACTTGCATTCATACACAACTTATCATCAAGTATCATCATAATTACAATCATCTAGGTACATCAAGCAAGTATAAAACCACATACATGATCTAGTTCTTCAACAATTTTACGATCATACACATCATCATCTTTCTCATATTATTATTTGGTATTCACATGTTTTATGTTGTCTTAATCACATTTCTTCATTCTCAACACAACTGTCACCATATATCATCACCTTTGGCATACTTCCTTGCTATATGCAAATGCTCTTAAGCTAATGCATATGCACAATGGAATATATCAATAATTACATATCTGACTATGGAAAAATAACACCGATTGTGGGACTCAAGTATGATCATCTAATCATACCCCTATGGTAGTAGTAAAATATGCACACTTATTCTTAAAATTTGCATGCATATCACCAAATATTTTACTGGTACCAAACCGCGTCACCCATCATGCAACACCTGGTCATTTTCACCATGACCGCGGTATATAACATATTCAACATATGGTGTTGTGGGCCAACTATGAGGTATATCATGGCAGCTGTGATCCCAAGGACCACCAGCGACACCTGCTCATCAAGAGCCACCCCCCACAAGGGTCAACCACATGCAACTCCCCGTAGCACGGCATGGGCAGCTTCGGGACTTACACACCGAGTCACAAGGGAAATACAAATTGCTCGTGCACAGAGCCGCCCTCCCACTGGGCCAATCAAAGGAATCCCCTAAAATTCCAACACCGACAGCTATGCAGTATGCCATGGATGCAAATGCCAATCATATGTATTTCTCACTCTATGCATCCTATACATGCCACTCATTAAACATCATCATCATCATCATCACCAACATCACCACAAGGTTTTTAGTGGATTTATTATTATTGGTTATTATCAATAGTTTAAACTTTTGTATGGCCTTTTCAATAGTTTTCATTCACCTCATTTAATTCCATCATCAACACAAGACATCAATCTTTCACTATCATACAAGGCATGTTATTCATTCACACTCATTCTCAACCAAACATCATCAACATTTATTTCACATTTATGGTGTACAAGAATATAACATCGTATTCTCAAACCATCCACACTATGATATAGCACACCATGATTACTCTAAATGCACAAAAGCATATTGCCAAAACACATTACCAACATCATACACAACATTACAATCTCTTATGGTAATTCAAGCAAGGCAAACATGTATGTCAACACATATGGCAATCAAATACCATTCAAATTCATGCATTTAGAAGATTAAGAATCCTCTCATACCTCAAGAAAAGAATTCTGATTGATACAATGTTCCCGCTTCATCGTTCGGAATAGGTCCTACATTGATATACATGTAAAACCTCAATCAATCAACTATTCAAAACACAAATTCAATTCTAATTGACCATTATTACATCTACACTTCATAACATGCATAGAACATGTTATAAACATCATTTTCATTATTTGTTAGGCTTCGGGAATTCCTTCCCATTAAGCCACATTCATTAAATTCAAGGGCTACCAACAACAATAGCCCAACATCCACAAAATACCACACCAATCAATACTCATACACCCAATGGCTTGTATGTGCTCTCAATCACACCATACAACCAATATTTATAACTTTCCCCAAATTCTTAAAAGTTAGGGTTTTTCATCAAAACCCTACAACATCAGAAATAATCATTAATCCTCCTCACCTTCCAACTATAAATGCATCTACCCCATTAGTATCATTTAAAGATTGCATTTATGACACCCAATCACATGCATTGCTCTCTCTTAGGGTTTGTATATTAAACGCTCTCCTTTAACACCCAATCACATGCATTGCTCCCCCAAAGCATAATAATACATATACATGGCAAAAACCTCAACAAAGTGGTGAATATAACTTACCTCACACCCAATGACGAAATGGGTACCAATGGGGAGAGAGGGAGAGCTGCAAAAATAGAGGGGCAGAAGGAGAAGACTTCAAGTTCCAAGCTTCTCTTAAGCTCCTTGAGAAAGGAAAATGGAAGATGAAGAAGGAGCCACCACCTTTGCCAAGGGTTTTGGAAGAAGAAAAGAAGGGAAAAATGGAGAAGGAAATAAAAGAAGAAGGAGGAGGATGTGTTTTTGCCCAAAGTGTTCAGCAAACAAATATGAAAGGAGGGGGAAAATATGAGTTTTTGTTTTAATTTTAACCCTTCATTAAAAGATTCCTCATTTTATGGCAAACAGGACCTCTATTTGGGCTCAATACATAATCTACAAATTATCTCGAGTATATATTTAGACTCCCAACATTATTCTTATCAGCCCAGACCAATATCATCTCAATCAGAGATACTTGGTCCGACACCCATATCTCAAATGGGCTTATTTTCAGCTTATCCGGTCCCAATAAATCACCAACAGTCCCTAAAAATCTTAATTTAATTAATTCCAATATTTTGGGACATTAAATAATTTGTATTTATATGTTGATGTAGGTTTTGATAAATGACACAAACAAATGTTCAAGGAATCAAGAAATATATCAATGAATTTGAAGAATGATGAACCAACAAAGAAATTAGAAGCAAATCATGAAGATCAAGCTAAATTGGATCAAGAATTCAAGAATCAAATGTATAAGAATTGATGAATATCAAGAACATATGATAAAGGATTTTAAGTGGCTTAAATGAAGAGGAAAATAATCATCCAAGTGCCTAAGGATCAAAGGATTCAACAAATACCAAAAAGGGTGAAACAAAGTGCCAAAATTCATGCAACAGGTGCATGAATCGATTCATGAAGCAACACAAAGCTACATGAATCGATTCCCACATGAAGAATAGCCCAGGATGTAATTTTCTCAAGCATGAATCGATTCAAATTAAAGAGGAATTGATTCCCACATCCTGCTTGGCCCAGGAAGTCCATTTTGGGAGGCATGAATCGATTCACCTAAATAAGGAATCGATTCACACGTATATATTAGTCCAGGATTGCATTCTTAATCACATGAATCGATTCAGAGCATAGGGAATCAATTCACACGTGTTATTTTACCGAGTAACTCTATTTTCAATGACATAAATCGATTCATATGTCATAGGAATCAACTCACACGCTGATTAAGGCACAGATAACACTAAATGAATTGATTCATTTATCGATTCATTGAATTGGAAAGCTCAAGACACGGCTGCACGCTCATGCTCCACTCCACATGCTAAACTTCATTGAAATTATAAATGTCAATTTGAATTAAGACAAGCATGCTTCACTTTCATACTCCCAAGGAATTAAAAATTACAAAACCCATGCCTTTGGAGCCTATAAATAGCAAGGGAAGTTGAAGGCAAAAATTGTCCCCAAGCATTTGAAGCATTTCCATTTGCTTTCTTCCTCCTCCTTGCTTCTTCCTCTTCTACTTGCTCTCTCTTTATTCTTAATTTGCATATTCTCTTAGTGAGTTATTTGAGAGTTAGAGAAAAAAAAATTTAAGTGAGCTAAATTTGTATATCCTCTCTTTGAGAGTTATTATTTTTTGTGAGAGCTTCGAGTTGTATATCCACTCTATTGGAGAGTTATCATTGTAACCATTAAACACCAAAATTTCTTAGAGGTTAAGGTTGGGGTTCAACCTTGGTTATTGAGAGATTGTGAGATTAGGTGGGTTGCCCTTTGCTTGTGAGGATTGGATTCTTGAGTGTGGGACACTAGGAGATAATTATTCAAAGCTTGTAATCTCAAATTCTCAATAGTGGAAATCCTTCAAGTGGGTTGCTTGAAGGCGAGACGTACACCGGGGTGGTGGAACTCGTTATATCAGTTTACAAATTCTCTCTTCCCTTAAACTCCTTTATTATTAATTTAATTTGCATGCCAAAATAGTTATATCTAATTGGTTTGGTAAAATTGTTTAAATTAAATCCTTGAATTAATTGACTTAAATATTGTTGGATTTAATTATTGTACAAGTGAGTTGAATAATATTGTTAATAACTTGGTAAATTATTTATGCATAATTAATTTGTTAGAAAATTGTTTAAGTTAAATTTATATTGGAATTAATTATTGCATGCCAAGTATTTCAAGAATTGCCTAAACTAATAACTTGCCTTATTTATCAAAATCAATTCTTGAATATAGTCTCTTCAACTCAAAATATTTTAGGATGATATGTGTTTCATAATTATTACATCTTTTATATTGGATCATTTGTATATTACTAACCGTTTACAAGGGAATTCTGCGCAAAAATTTGAAATACTCAATTCGCCCCCTCCTCTTGAGTATCGAGGCCTTGGCTAACAATTGGTATCAGAGCTTGAATCTTGCCAAAAGGCTTAACAGCTACAGGAGATCAAGATGGCCTCTACCTCTTATGATGCATTTTCGCAAAATGGTACAATAAATAGACCACCAATCTTCAATGGTAAAGACTATGCTATTTGGGAAGAAAGGATGAAAATCTTTGTCCAATCTTATGACCTCAAGGTATGGAATGCTATTCAATTTGGTCCTTTCATTCCTAAATACATGGTTGATAATATAGAATGTATGAAGCCCATAAACTTATGGACTAAGGAGGAAGAAAGAAAGGTACAATCTAATCTAAAAGTTAAAATTCTTATCACATTAGCATTAGAAACTAATGATGTTTCTAAAGTTATTACTTGTAACAATGCTAAAGAAATATGGGAAACTCTTGAAACAAACTATTGAAATACTAATGATGATATAGATACAAGGATTAGTACCCTTTCTAGTTAAGATGAAGGCTTCGAAATAAGTCTAAAAGAAGAGATCAACGAATCGGAAGAAGAAATTGCATGCCTAATGACAAAGCACTCCCAAGATGATGAGGTATGCTCTTTAAATACTTTTAGTGAAGATGATGATGAAATTGATAAAGATGAGTTGGTAGATGCTTTTAAAGAATTGCATGAAAAATTTGTCTTGTTATCAAAGAAATATGCATGCTCAAAACAAACCATTTTGAAACTTCAAAATGAATTGCATGATGCTAACATAGAAAAGGAAAATCTTAGAATTCAAAATGATGAATTAGTAACTTCAAATGTCACTCTTAGAACTTGTAATGATAATAAGGATTGTATTCTTATTGATAAATGTATGCTTCTTGAAAAAGAGAATAAATCACTAAAAGAAGCACTTAATAAGCTCACAAATAGTCAAACATATCTAAGTGCACCTATTGAAGATCAAAGGAATACACTTGATAGAAGAAAAATAGGTCATTATAAGAACCCTTTTGCACTCTACAAGGAAAAACCCAAATCCACTCTAAGATGTACAAACCATGAAAGAAAAGGAAACTCAATGTCTAATTATTTTAAAAGGAAACACATAGAACATAATAGGAACCATTATAATTCTAAAGTGACTTATTCTGTGGATGCAACATGTTTTTATTATGGAATATTTTGTCATCATCTAATTGCTTTATAAATAAATCTCGTCAAAAGTGTACAAGAAAGGTATGGATTCCAAAAACAACTTTGAAATCCTAAACTAACAAGAAAGGGCCCAACTCTCAAAGGGTACTATAAAACCTTAAATTTTGTAGGGATACTCTAAATTGATAATTTATCATTGACGAATGACCAAAGAATCAAGATTCACAATCTTCACTCTAAAGAACAAAGGATGAAAAAGATAAGGACGTAGGATTTGTAAAACTCTAAGGTACGATCGAATCATCACTCTAGCAGATTAAATATCATGTTTGCTATGTGATTGTACTATGTTGAAACATCTATGCGCTTGAATGATAGTTTATTGAGAATTTTTAGAAATATCTAAATAATTTTATAAAGCCAAATTCCATACTTATTCATAATGAATTTTTATGATCTAACTTTGAGTTGATATGTGATACTTGAGTTTGAGCATAAATGGCATAAAGCTTTGAGATAGATGGATGAATAACTTTAGAACCCCTTAAATTCATGAAAATCTTAGGATCAATGAGGTATGTACATAAATGATTGCTTGAATAACATGTGTTGATTCTATGAAAAAATTAAGATGTGTCTATCCATGTGTGTTAGGAAGGATTGAAACATCAAAATGCTAAAATGTTAAATCTTGATGCTTAGATTCAAAGTCTTAAATGATGCATGAACTCTTGATGATATATGATGTATGAATTCTTGGATGATGTATGTATTATGTATGAATCCTTGATAACGTATGAATTCTTAATGATGCATGAATGATTAAATATGAATTCTTAATGATGTATCATTTATTGAACAAGAGATATTTGGTTTAACTAGTGGTATCTAAATAACAAACATCTTCCTTTAACAATGGTATCAATTGAATTAGTAAGAGGAAGAGATCATGAGGACCTAATCTTGATTATACACTTGTCACTATACTTTGATGACAAATACATATATTGTGCATAAGTTATATGTCATTTTTCTTAACAAGCAAGTATCTTTTCGTAACAAGTGACATTGAACTTCATATCAAGAAAAAGTTATGACAAGTTGATTATGACAATTTTTAAAGTTACTTTAAGTTAGGACTATGTTATGATTCTATGACTTATCCCTATGTTTCTACAAAGATGTCCATCTTAGGCAAAATGTTTCTATGCAATTATATGTTGGTTTTGATAATGCCTAAGGTAAAATGTATGCTCTATGTATGTTATAATAAGTGAGTGTCTAGACCTTAATTTCATGACTAGTAATATCATAAAATATGTTAAGTGATAATGCATGACATGATCTTACTTGACACACCATGCTTGAGCAAATTGGTATCTATCTTGATTGATATCTGCATTGTATGATGCATGATCTTGATTGTGAAAAGAAATTTGAAAATATCGCATCATTGAGATTGAAAAGAATTTTTTAACAACTTTATGAAGAATGATGTATGCTTGAATGATAACAATCTTGTGCTAATATGCTTAAATGTTTATAATTGATATCAAGAGCTTAAATTGGAAAATTCATCAAGTGATATCATGCCTAGATACTAGTAACAAATGGTATGACATATGTTATGGCAATGAGTATATTACTTGCACACGATGACCATGATATGGTTTTGTGATTTGTCTATATGTGTTGATTATTTATGTAAAATGTTTTCTTTTACATATTTGATAAATGCCATATGTGCCCTAAGTAAATGTTTGACTAGACCCATATATGACATCATAGGCACAAGTTAAGAAGAGAATATTTGAGATAAAAAAGTCATATGAAAAAGAATAAATATATTGGCATATGTTATAATACAAACGTATGAGTAAGCCAACAAGCTGTATTAATCATTCCACCGTTGCTCTGATACCTACATTTAAGTATACATTGTTGAAAAATCTTCTATGATTACTACTCTGATACCTAGAAATGCATCAAGCACTATTAAATGATGATTGACTAGTGAATTTTATATACAATTAATTGGTATCTAACTTTTGAGTGGTATCTATTCATATTGTGATATCTATTGTTTGAATAAGTGGTATCTATTAAAAGAAGGAGATCATGCACTTAAGAAATAAACAAATTGTATCAAACTTGTTTAAATAGGCTAACATGAATACTTGGTATCAATTAGCTTAATAATTGTATCAATTAGCTTAACAATTAGTATCCAATTACATGTGTTAATAACATTTGGTATTAGACTCGATTAAATTGGCCTACAAGTAGCACCAAACTTTATCAAATTGATTTCATATGTTATTAAGTAATATAGTTTTCACAAGTGATATCAATTACAATAAGTAAGTGGGAGCACACACATGAATGATTATCCTTGATTTCACCTCTTTATGATTATGTTTATAGTACTTATGCTTATCTCTATTCTCCTATATGCTTACTTTGAAAAATATTCTTATGCATTTAATAATGCCAAAAAGGAGAAAATTATGTGCTTATTTGAAATGATGTGTGCTTAATTGAAAAGAATCATGTGACACTTACCATACTTGAAAATGATACCTACTACATGATTAAAAATGAGTTAGCAATCAATTATATGCTTACTTGATGAATGAATTCTGTGATTGATTATTGACTCTAGATGCAATAAAATGGTATATATCCTTGATCATGTTTTGAGCCTTGATTTGAATTCTACTTTTTATGAAATACTAGCGCTATATCTCTCTTATTCAAATACATGAGTTTATATGTTGATGGCATAGATTATAACTAAGATATTGATCTTTTTGATGATGCCAAAGGGGGGAGATTAGTGAAAGGATTAGTAAAAAGAATAAAATGCTATTTATGCCAAAAAGGGGAGAATTACTATGATTATTGTTTTATCAAAAGGGAAGTTCTTGGTGATGCCAAAGGGGGAGAAAAATGTATAATTCCAAGTGGCATAAAGTATCTTACAAAGAGGGAGAGATATAAAAGGAGAGATATCATGCTAGAATCATTATGCTTATCATGTTTGTTTACACTACCACGATGCTCTAAATTGGATGAATTATTTTGTATGATTAAGGGGAAATATTATCTTGCATGATACATTATGATCTTTTAACAACTGGTATATTTTTTAACAATTAGTATCAATTATATGTATGACATGTGTATAACAAGTAGTATCAAATTATATGTGTTAGGGGGAGTTATTATTTTTGCCATCAACTTGAACTGTTATGAGACTAACACCCCGAGAGATGAACATTTGTTGTCATCATCAAAAAGGGAGAGAATGTATTTATATGTTGATGTAGGTTTTGATAAATGACACAAACAAATGTTCAAGGAATCAAGAAATATATCAATGAATTTGAAGAATGATGAACCAACAAAGAAAATAGAAGCAAATCATGAAGATCAAGCTAAATTGGATCAAGAATTCAAGAATCAAATGTATAAGAATTGATGAATATCAAGAACATACGATAAAGGATTTTAAGTGGCTTAAATGAAGAGGAAAATAATCATCCAAGTGCCTAAGGATCAAAGGATTCAACAAATACCAAAAAGGGTGAAACAAAGTGCCAAAATTCATGCAACAGGTGCATGAATCGATTCATGAAGCAACACAAAGCTACATGAATTGATTCTCACGTGAAGAATAGCCCAGGATGTAATTTTCTCAAGCATAAATCGATTCATATTGAAGAGGAATCGATTCCCACGTGCTGCTTGGCCCAGGAAGTCCATTTTGGGAGGCATGAATCGATTCACCTAAATAAGGAATCGATTCACCTAAATAAGGAATCGATTCACATGTATATATTGGTCCAGGATTGCATTTTTAATCACATGAATCGATTCAGAGCATAGGGAATCGATTCACACATGTTGTTTTGCTCAGTAACTCTATTTTCAATGATATGAATCGATTCATATGTCATAGGAATCAATTCACACGCTGATTAAGGCATAGATAACACTAAATGATTGATTCATTTATCGACTCATTCAATTAGAAAGCTCAAGACACGGCTGCACACTCATGCTCCACTCCACATGCTGAACTTCATTGAAATTGCAAATGTCAATTTGAATTGAGACAAGCATGCTTCATTTTCATGCTCCCAAGGAATTAAAAATTGTAAAACCCATGCCTTTGGAGCCTATAAATAGCAAGGGAAGTTGAAGGCAAAAATTGTCCCAAGCATTTAAGGAATTTCCATTTGCTTTCTTCCTCCTCCTTGCTTCTTCCTCTTCTACTTGCTCTCTCATTATTCTTAATTTGCATATTCTCTTAGTGAGTTATTTGAGAGTTAGAGAGAAAAAAATTTAAGTGAGCTAAATTTGTATATCCTCTCTTTGAGAGTTATTATTTTTTGTGAGAGCTTCAAGTTGTATATCCACTCTATTGGAGAGTTATCATTGTAACCATTAAACACCAAAATTTCTTAGAGGTTAAGGTTGGGGTTCAACCTTGGTTATTGAGAGATTGTGAGATTAGGTAGGTTACCCTTTGCTTGTGAGGATTGGGTTCTTGAGTGTGGGACACTAGAAGACAATTGCTCAAAGCTTGTAATCTCAAATTCTCAATAGTGGAAATCCTTCAAGTGGGTTTCTTGAAGGCGAGACGTACACCGGGGTGGTGGAACTCGTTATATCGGTTTATGAATTCTCTCTTCCGTTAAACTCCTTTATTATTAATTTAATTTGTATTCCAAAATAGTTATATCTAATTGGTTTGGTAAAATTGCTTAAATTAAATCCTTGAATTAATTGACTTAAATATTGTTGGATTTAATTATTGTACAAGTGAGTTGAATAATATTGTTAATAACTTGGTAAATTATTTATACATAATTAATTTGTTAGAAATTGTTTAAGTTAAATTTATATTGGAATTAATTATTGCATGCCAAGTATTTCAAGAATTGCCTAAACTAATAACTTGCCTTATTTATCAAAATCAATTCTTGAATATAGTCTCTTCAACTCAAAATATTTTAGTATGATATGTGCTTCATAATTATTACATCTTTTATATTGCATCATTTGTATATTACTAACCATTTTCAAGGGAATTCCGTGCAAAAATTTGAAATACTCAATTCACCCCTCCTCTTGAGTATCGAGGCCTTGGCTAACATAATTCACATTCAATTATTCAATATTTATTTCCTTAATTAATCCTCTATTTTAAAATTTTAGGATGTTACATTCCACCCCACCAAAAGAAAATTTCGTCCTTGAAATTTAATATACCAGATTTGAACACATCAGGATATCGTTCTTTGATGTCATCCTCACGTTCCCATATGAACGTCTCCACATTTCTATGTTTCCAAGCGACCATCACCAAAGGTACCAACTTGTTCCATAGTCTCTTCACGGAATGCTCGACAATACGAACAGAAATAGGAGGAATAGATAAATCATCACGTACATCGACATCGTCCATAGGAATCACATGTAGAGGATCATGAACATATTTCCTCAATTGGGATATATGGAATACATTATGTAGATTAGCGAGATGCGGAGGGAGTGTAATCCGATAAGCAATGTCGCCAATCCGCTCCAATACCTCGTACGGTCCAATAAATCTAGGGCTCAACTTTCTGCTTTTTAACGCCCTTCCAATCCCCTTATCACGTGAAACTTTCAGAAATACATGGTCACCAACTTGAAATTTAAGTGGTTTATGTCTCTTGTCATAGTAACTTTTCTGTCAGTCCTGAGCAATCTTCATATTCTCTTGTATCTACTTAATCTGCTTAATAGTTTCCTGAACAATCTCCGGCCCTAAAGTCAAGTTTTCACCAACCTTAAGCCAACACAAAGGGGTCCTACATTTCCTTCCATACAACGCCTTATACAGTGCCATGCCAATACTAGAATAGAAGCTGTTGTTGTAGGTAAACTCGATTAAAGGCAAGTATTTCACCCAGGAACCTCCATGTTCTAAAACACATACACGTAACAAGTCTTCAAGACTCTGAATAGTCCTCTCGGATTGTCCGTCCGTCTGAGGGTGATAAGCTGAACTTAACTTCAATTTGGAGCCCATGGCCTCATGTAGACTTCCCCAAAATCGAGAAGTAAAACGTGGGTCTCTATCAGAAATAATACTAGAGGGTACCCCGTGCAACCTCACTATCTCCTTAATGTACAATTGCGCCAGATCCTCCAAGGAACTCTTCATGTTAATTGGCAGAAAATGTACACTCTTCGTCAAGCGATCCACAATCACCCAGATTCCGTCACAATTGGACCTCGTCCTTGGTAGGCCAGACACAAAGTCCATAGCAATAGCATCCCACTTCCAAATGGGATCTCCAAAGGTCTCAAATAACCAGATGGTCTTTGATGCTCGACCTTTGCCTTCTGATAAATAAGGCAAGATGCTACAAAATTCACCACGTCACGTTTCATACCGGGCCATCAAAAATTCTTTTTCAAGTCTTGATACATCTTGGTAGAACCAGGATGAATGCTCAATACGCTTTTATGAGCTTCCTCAAGTACACATTTCCTCACATCACCACTTGAGGGAACATAAATTCGGCCCTTCACGCGCCAAATGCCATATGGACCTTCCACTAAGAACAAATTCTTTCCTTTCTCTTGGGTTTTCTTTATCTCAATCAAATACTCGTCATTGGGTTATTGTACCTTCACATATTCAAGAAATTCATTTGTGACTTTCAACATCTCGAGAGATATTTTCTTGGAAGTATATGTCTCCACGCCCACATTCAAATTTCTAAATTGTTCAATTAACTCCATCTTTTTTGCCATCATCATAAAGATATGCAACAACTTTCAGCTCAAAGCATCGGCAACCATATTTGCCTTTCCGGGATGATACCTCGGCTCAAACTCATAATCCTTTAGGAATTCCATCCATCGTCTTTGGTGCATATTAAGTTCCTTTTGGTCAAACAAATACTTAAGGCTCTTGTGATCATTAAAGACCACAAACTTAGAACCATATAAGTAATGTCGCCACAGCTTCAAAGCAAACACCACTACCGCCAATTCCAGATCGTGAGTAAGATAATTAACCTCATGCGGTCGCAATTGTCGCGATGCATAGGCTATCACACGTTTGCAATGCATCAACATTCAACCAAGACCCTGCATAGACGCATCACAATACACCACAAATTCATCCGTCAAATCAGGCAATGCTAACACCGGTGCGGTAGTAAGTCTTAACTTCAACTCTTAAAAACTTTCTTCACATTCACGGGTCCACACAAACGGTTGATTCTTACGAGTCAACTTCGTCAATGGTAAGGCTATGCGGGAAAATCCTTCAATAAATCTCGGGTAATAAACGGCAAGACCAAGAAAACTTCTTATCTCCGTCACGGACATCAGTCTTTCCCAAGCCATAACGGCTTCAACTTTTGATCTATCAACAACAACTCTATCACCGAAAATCACATGACCAAGAAAAGAGATCTCACTCATCCAAAATTCACATTTAGAGAGTTTAGCATATAATTCTTTCTGTCAAAGAATAGACAATACAAGACGAAGATGTCTTTCATGCTCTTCATGACTCTTGGAGTATACCAAAATATCATCAATAAACACCATGACGAATTGATCAAGATACTCGTAAAAAATGTGATTCATGTAATCCATGAAAATCGGAGGAGCATTCATCACTCCAAATGGCATCACTACGTACTCATAGTGTCCATATCGCGTTCAGAATGCAGTTTTTAGGATATCTTCGGTCTTCACCCGAACTTGGTGATATCCAGAATGCAAGTCTATCTTTGAAAACACAACGGCACATTTTAATTGATCCAATAAATAATTAATGCGAGGAAGAGGATATTTGTTTTTGGTAGTCAGCTTATTGAGTTGGCGATAGTCAACGCACAATCTCATGCTTCCGTCCTTCTTTTTCACCAACAATACAGGACTACCGCAAGGAGACACACTTGGGCGAATAAACTCCCGTTCAAGCAATTCCTCGACTTGCTTCTTAAGTTCGGTCAACTCCATAGGAGACATCCTATAAGGAGTTCTAGAAACAGGCTCAGCGCCAGGGATGAGGTCACACCACTAAAAAAAATTTGTTAGCGATGGAAAGAATTGGTCGCTACTCGATGTAAAAATCGTCGCTAATAGGACTAGCGACGGTATTTCAGACGGTGAAACAATCGTTGCTAAAACCTTTGTCGAAGATAGATCAGCGACCACAGAAACACCGTCGCTAAATTACCGACGACGTAACACCGTCACTAACATGGTCTCTGCTTCACTGATCTCAGCCGTCGCTAACCGACCACGTGTAGCGACGACCAATACCCCGTCGCTACTAGTAGACATATAGCGACACCCTTACCCCGTCGCTATAAGTATGTAGCGACCACCTTTATCCGTCGCTATGTGTAGCCAAACAGCGACCAACTACGACCGTATAGTAGCCATACAACGACCAATTATAGCCGTCGCTAGTAGTAGCCTTATAGCGACCAAGGTATCCGTCACTATGTCTAGCCATACAACGACCACTACTCTCTGTTGCTATTAGTCTTTATATAGCGACCATCTCTGTCCGTCGCTAATGGGATTTTTTATTTTTTTTAAATTGTTTAAATATATATAGGTTTTGTTAATTTAACTTTAAAAATGTTCATTAATATTTTGTATTGGGTGATAAAATTTTATAATTAAATTTGAATAATTTTTTTAAAATATTTAATTATTATTAAAACAAAATAATGGATTAAATTTATTTATCAAATAGGTTGAATTATTAATGATAATCACAATAAGGCGTTTTTCTTTAAATTTAATTACCAATAAATATTGACATAATAAATGAAAAATGATAAAATAAATACTGAATGGAATATAATATAAAAACTATAAATGAAATATACAATGTGTATACATAATAAAATACAATCATGGGGGTGGGGGATCCTGTGGTGGTGGTGGGGGCGCCTGGGAAGTGGGGGAGGTAGTCTCGCCATCAACTGCATCAGTAGCTCCTACTGTTGAGCAAGTTGCCGACAAGTCTCGGCGTGCTGCTCCTCGGCCCGCTGTCGGTCCGCCTCGGCCCGCTCCTGCAAGAGCTGCCTCTGACGTCGCTCCTCCTGTAGCTCATCGTTTAGGTTTTGAATTACCTGAACAACCTCAGTCGGAAGACCAGACGAAGAGGAAGAGGAAGGGGTCTTCCCCTTTTTCGTCAGCTACGTGCCGACGCCACCCAATCCAAAGACCCTCCCTTTCTGGTTCACACCGCCAACAGCCTCCATATAGATGGCGTTGTCGTTGGAACAAGACAGGGTAGGAGGAACCTCCCCTTCAGGAGTTGAAGCCACCAGGTCTGCCTCCTTCTCGGCCCTCCTGGCCTGATACGCCTCCTGTAAATTAAAAAATACTGATAGGATTAGTAAGCTGATTTGTAAATTATAAGCATGTGTGAGTTAAAAGTAAATACTGCTAGATCTATAGTCTTCTGGTTTACCCATGCACCGGCTTTGTTCTTCTTGGTCATTTGCATGACCTCAAACAAAGAAGGCTCCCGGTGCTCCCTCAGCTCCTGTGGAGGACAAAAAACATTTAGATTATTATTTGTAAACATGTCAGATGAATCATAATAGAAATGTTTAACATAAATATACTTACAAATCTTTTCTTGTGCTCGAGGGTTGAAATACTACCCCCAATGTAAATTGAGGCTGCAACATCGGCGGCTCTGTTTGCCCTGTTCCGAGCACTCGCCTACTGGAACGGGACACCGCCCCACTTCTGGACCATCCCATCCCAATGGTCCTCCGGGATCCAACGAGGGCGCTCACCCTTGTCCCTCACCTTCCAAAGGGTACTCTTGATGATTTTGGAGGTCTTTGTGGCAAAGACCTTCCTAATCTCATCAATCATACCCTTTGCCCACTGGTAATCACGTTGTAAAATGAAATGAGAAATCAAAATTAATAAGAGGTGTATTTTGCAAATCAAATCACAACAAATTGATGTGGTAACTTACCGAGAAGGTGTCAAACCACCTATCTTGGACAACCTTCCCAGCATCTGTCCAAGATATATATGGACCATCCCACTGGGCCTTTAAAACCTTAGTAATCGCTTTGGTAGTGCGACTACTATCAACAAAGCTATAATGACAACAATTATATCAAGAGTATAACAACACACAATCTAGGGAGACTCCCAAAATTTCGACAGAGTCTCCCCTGTAAATGTAACATTTCCAAGTTTAAATAGTTACCCTGTTACAAACAGAAGAGTTCCAGTACAATTCAATCTATACAAGTACTAATTAAAGTAACATACAATAAACCAACAAGTCTTTCCACTAAAGTTTAATATAAAGTACCATACAAATAACATAAAAGTATTTGAGTTTTAGTCACTTACTCGTCTCCGGCCGGCACAGATACCAACATGGGCAGAGGGGATACCGGAGGTGGGGTGGCCTGTTGGCCATGGTCCTCTAAGCCACCAACTCCAGGAGTCTGTTCTAGGGTGGTCAGCTGTAGGGGTGATGGGGTGGTCAGTTGTGGTGGTGATGGAGTGGTCTGCTGTAGTGGTGATGAAGTGGTCCGCTGTGGTGGTGATGGAGTGGTCTGTTATAGTGGTGATGGAGTGGTTCCCTGCTCTAGGGTGGGAGTCCCCAGATGGGATGTAGGGGTCCTGGACCCACCACCCCTACTGAAGGGCAGTCGACGTCCCGTCATCTATGGATAAAATCATGAAAAGAAAGGTTAGTCTCAGGATATATATAAACCTATGTATATATGTTTAACAACTACATACTCTGTGTCTATTTCAGTTTCAAATTCCCCCTCAGTTTTAGTGTCACTGTCGTTATCTGTTTGAACAACTTCATCAGTATCCAAATCAACCCTAGACCGTTTTGATCGAGAGACAAGGTCTTTATCAATGTGTTCAACCCCCGTAGTGGCGAGTGTCTCATCCATTATGACTGGATCAATGTTGAACAACAAATTGGCATCGTTGAGCTCGTGTGGTGCAAGCTGATAAGCGTCATCGACCTCCTCAGAGACATTGTCAGTGATCTGACTTCGGGCCTTGGCCTTGATTACTGCATACCAGTCATCAACCTCCTCTACATTGTTAGAGTCTTCATGACCTGCTTGGTCATCATGTTCCAGCATACGCCCGGTGGAGGGTCCAACATGATCCATCACTATTTGTTCTATGTTGTTGTATGTATCCCTGTTTCCTCCAACCTTGTAGTAAGACTGTTGCACGGTTACGTCTGATGGTCTTCACGGTAACTGCTCACCATGGTTGTACCAGCAGTGGTATGTTTCCATGAACCCTTTCTCAGTTAGGTGGCACATGACATCATCCGCGTATTCAAAACTCATGCATTTGCACCTTGAGCACGGACAACGAATCTTCTAAGTCGCTTCAAATCCAGGCGTGTTTGCCATAGCGAACGGAATGAAC
The DNA here is from genome assembly GCA_037962975.1 of Clitoria ternatea. Lineage (NCBI taxonomy): Eukaryota > Viridiplantae > Streptophyta > Magnoliopsida > Fabales > Fabaceae > Clitoria > Clitoria ternatea. Next base: position 171,980,619 of record CM075671.1, read on the forward strand.
TCCAATAGCCCTATCATAAACTCCTCAGTCACTCGCTGACTGCGATCTAGTCGGTTGTACATCCATCGCCGATTTGCCGGTACCTCCATTTACAATATCTAACAAGCACGATTTCTGTTACTTTACATTTTCAAAATTTTATTTGACTATCGGTTGTGAATCACTCTATCTCTTTGATGTTGCAAATTGGTGGGGCCCTATCCCATTCGGGATGAATATGCAACCATCCGTAACCCATGGATGTTGTATGTGGTCTATCTTGTGTCATTGATGTTCATTTGAAATTTCGGCAGCATTTCACATTGGTCCCCGAGTACACAGAGATACGTACGGTATGAAACACCGCACGCAGTCATGCACCCTGGGGACAATACGAAACACCATAACCGAAATTTCAAATGAACATTCAATGTCTCAAGATAAACCACATACAACATTGATGGGTTACGCCCTACTGGTTACAAATCCATACCAAACTGTCCAACCAGGACAATTCAAGATCCAACACAACACGGTACATCAGCCGGTTGTTTTGAAACTTGAACGGGAATCTAATGGGTACATACACGACTAAACCCTACATTATTAAAGTTAAGTTTCATTTTTTAAGTTCCCTAAGAAAGGGAGCCTACCGAAATTTTGGCAGAGTCTCCCCTGTAAACTAGACATTTCCCAAAATTAGAAACGGCCTGTTACATACAAAAAACTTCCCAGTATAGAATCATAAACATACCATACGCATTGTATATGATATTGAGAGTTATGAACACCAAATCATGTTATCAATACATAAAACCAATGCCTGATGAGCTTTGCTCTCCACTAACAAACAACCTTACACAAAGCATAAAAAGTAATGTTATCAGCACACAAAACCAATGCCTAATGAGCTCTGCTCTCCACTAACAAACAACATTACACATGCATAAAACACATTATAAACACATCAAAACCAATTCCTAATGAGCTCTACTCTCTACTAACAAACAACAATTGACATGCATACATATATCGAGAAAGTCAACGTTAAGGGATTACCTAGGGAAAAAAGTCAACGATGAATACGAAGCTGAAGAGAGACGATCAGAGACCACGCGTAATGTGTGTTACTCTGCATGACAAACCAAGAAGTGGTTAGACAGTTACAAGTAGCAAGGAAACTAAACAAAGAGAGACACGCAAAGCAAATTGTAGATCAAGTTCATCATCAAAGCAAATTGGTGGGTTTTCTATCAATGTCAGGAGCCTTGTTTGCAGTCGATGTACCTAGTTTTATTGTTCATGCACCTAGTTCTATAATTTTTAAATTGTTGAAATGAAGGTCACGGTAAATTAGGTTTTAATAATTATCAAAATATAATTAATTATAATGCATAATGTCACTTTATATAGAGAGAGAGATAAGTAAAAACAAAAACATAATGTGTAAATGTAAAAGAAAGCTATTTTTTTTGTTTTTGGTGAAATATTATATATATATATATCTTATGGCTGATTTATATAAATTAATGATGTTATTTTTGTATACTGAAATGATGTTATACATCCTAACTATATTTTTCTTATTTATTGGAACTTAATTCGAGGTGAGGAAGCTAAATTCGACTAATTAAGATGATTTTCTACCAATACACTACATTGTTTAGTTGTATAAGTATAACATTAATTAAGCATGACGAGGAAAACACTTCAGAAATGACATAACTTTAGTTTGCCAAGCATTGCAAAGGTTGAGGGTTTTCAATTCTGATTCTCATCCCAGATTTCTTCTTAACAGTTTAAACAAAGCAAGATTAAATCAAAGACAGTGGGAAAACCTTAATACAAGAAGTGAATCTAACTAGGTTCCAAAATAAATACATCTTCCAAATATTTTGACTAACATCTAGTCTCCTACAATCCTTGGTTATGTGAACCACTACTATAGTTCAATTTATTGTGTATTTTAATTTACTCTAGCAGCCTTCACCAAATACAACACGACATAACTCAGCAGCAAAACTAACATACTAGCACATGATAATCAATTAAAGCAAATCCCCTTATGTTATGTGACTCATACTTCAAAAAATTCCCACAAACTCCTTTTCTTCTATCACTGAAGCTACCAAAACAAGCACTCAAGTTTCATTCAAAACACAAACAGAAAAGTAGGGGCATAAGGGTATTCACAACCAATTAAAACACAGAAATCCACAAGATCAAAACTTTAAGCACAAGGGAGAGCAGAGAAGACAAAAGGGAAACACATGCAAATTAAGAATGTTGTTACCATTGCGTGGAGAGCTCTCAGCTTTGATTCTAGCACTTAAGCAGCAACCCATGAAAACAAGAAGTGGAGAACAGAGAGAGAAGCAAAGTTGGAAGAGTAACAAGTTGAGGCTGTGAAAAGTGATGTAGATGACGAGGAAGGAAGCAGAGGAAAAAGGGAAAAGGCTCGTGAAAATTGAAAAGAAAACAAAAAACAAAAATGCAAGTGCGAAAACAAAGCTATTTCCACATGAAGGGTTAGCTGTCACCCTATATTGAATGCAAAATAGCTTCTAGTTTGTGTGTGTGAATGCTTTATTCATATCTTGGAAACTTCATACCTTTGACTTTTGACCATGGAGAAGGACAAAACCACAGCAGGGTTGACCTCACACAAGAGCTTGGTTAGATTTATAGCAAGTGGAACAATGATGTCATGTCATGCATGGGAAAGAATTTAATGCATATTTAAATGATGGTTTTTTTTAGTTTAATTAGTAGTTCAAGATAATACTATTAAGTACTAATATTTCACTTATATTTTTTTCATCAATATAGAAAAATAAATGTAAAGAGAAAAAACCACGAAAAACTTCTACTAAATAAATAAATAATGAATTTAAAGTTCTATATGATTTAATTATTGCACAATGATTAGTTTTTTTTCCATAATTTTTTTAACAGATAAATAGATAAATAGGAATAAGGTAATATACTAAACTAACCTAGACATAGATTTAAAACATAAAAGTTCCTCTTGATTGTGTTAAAATGGGTCTGTATTTATACCTTAAATATAGAATTCAATATACATTTTTAGTGCCACTTTTTAAGCGCTTCCATAAAATTCTCTAATTAAAATTTGAGTGAGAGGTCTATTACATGAAAAAATAAAAGTCAATACTACCAACCAATTTAAGTCTAACTAAACAACATTATCAAAAAACATTAAAGGAATAGATGAAACTTAAGCATTTTTTAATGTTCTTTTTAAAATCAAAATCAAAATTTCAACTCTAATTCTAATTAGGAAGCAGCATGAACACGCCAAAAAAAACCTCATCTTATGTTGATCATCAGGACTATATATTCCAACAGTGTTTGATCTGATGTTTTAAAAAATAAGAGAGGATGAAGAATAAGAGAATCAAGGCAGATATAGTAGATGAAGAAAAGCAAGAGAAGGAGATCAGGAAACAGATTGAAAACGCTGAGCAGTTGATGCTGCCGCCTACTTCTAAGTCTGATAAGCCTTCACAGGATGACCCTCCAAGGGAACTAAACAATGATCCAGTTTTCTAAAATCCAGTTTTCTAAACAATGAACTAAACAATAATCAGAACGAAAATCAAGTTATCTTGCACAGAATCAGAACAAAATAAATAAATATTATAATAAACCAATGAACTAAAATCCAATTTTCTAAACCCTAAACCCTAGACCAGTTTTCTAAAATTCAGTTTTCTAAACAATGAACTAAACAATACTCAGAACCAAAATCTAGTTATGTTGCATAGAATCAGAACAAAATAAATAAATATTATAATAAACCAATGAACTAAAATCCAATTTTCTAAACCCTAAACCCTAGACCAGTTTTCTAAAATCCAGTTTTCTAAACAATGAACTAAACAATAATCAGAACCAAAATCAAGTTATCTTGCACAGAATCAGAACAAAATAAGTAAATATTATAATAAACCAAGGAAGACCGAACCTTACATATATCCTACCTTCACAATACATGAATTCATTAGAAACTAAACTAATTAAAAAATAGAGACAAGCACGAAGATACTCACCTCACAAGAGAACAATGGAGACCCTGAGCAAGTTTTTTACTCACGTAGTAGGGATGGAGGGAAGGGAGGCAGCTTTGAAGCTTCAGAGGGAGGCAGAGGGAGAAGGAGGGGGATGGAAGGTTCCACCGATGGAGAGGTTCAAAGAGAGGGAAAGAAGAACTTTGGGAGATGGAGGGAGGGAGGGACAGAGACGAACATTGAGAGAGGGACAGGAAGATGGAGGCCAAAAGAGATTGAGGGAGAGGGAGACGGCGCCTGAGAGAGGGAGGGAAGATGGAGGCCGTCGGAGATTGAGGGAGACGGAGACGGCGCCTGAGAGAGGGAGGGAAGATGGAGGCAGACGGAGATTGAGGGAGAGTGAGACGACGGCTGAGAGAGAAAGGGGAACGTTAGGGAAAATGAGTTGGAGAGGGGATGGTGTCGAGTTAGATTAAAAACTTAGCGACGGCTCAAATCCCGTCACTAACGAAGTCACTAATTAGGCCACCTGGCAGAAATAGTGACGAAAAACACAGCCGTCGCTAACGTTTCAAAACTAGTGACGCCCACAAGTCGTCGCTAAATTCAACGCTTACTAGCGACGAAGGAGACTCTGTCCCTAGATAAACTTCCTGGCTAGACATAGTGACCGCTTACCAATCCGTCGCTCAAATTGGCTGAATTAGCGACGGATACCACAACCGTCGCCAAGTTATTCACAACTAGCGACTCCAGCGTCCGTCACTACATTTGATTTTTTTTATTTTCCCACTATCATTTTTAGCGCCATATTTTAGCGACGGCATAGCATCTCCGTCACTACCTTCAGTTATTAGTGACGACATACTTGGGCCGTCGCTATAAACAACAAACAGCGACGAACCAGTGCGGTCGCTACAATTTAAACAATTGGAGGGAAACCAAAAAAGGGAGGGAATAAAATCTAGCGACCGCAGTAGCAACGGGATCACTATTAGCGGCGGCATAGGTACCGTCGCAATGACTTGGCGCCAACAAGAGGGAAACAAAAAAGAACGGGAATGAAATTTAGCGACCGCACTAGTGACGGAGTATACAGAGTTTTGTTAGCGACGGGATGTTTTGGTCGCTAACGTAGTCACTAATATTTTTCCATCCTCTTTTTTCTAGGTGGTCGCTACGTGGTCGCTAGGTGGTCGCTAATTAGCGACCACCTTTCGTGGTCGTTAATTTGAGGTGGCTATTTAGGCTTTTTTTTAGTAGTGTCAATAGAAAATTCCACCTCTCATGGAGGGGACAATCCGAGAATCTCATCCGGAAACACATCGGGAAACTCTAAAACAATACGAATTTCACAAGACTAGGATGTACCCTTCCCATCAACCAAGCAGAACATCATAAGAAGCTGAGAGATATCTTGCACATCAAAGCCTCCAACATTCAAAGTCAGGAAGATCACTGTCTTGTTATGACAATCCACCAAGACTTTGTTAGCAGATAACCAATCCATACCCAGAATAATGTCCAGGTCTTTCATAGGTAGACATACGAGGGATACAACAAACTTTCTACCCTCAAGGTCTATCTCAACATTCTCACATCGAGTCACTAATCTTAAACAAGTACCGGTCAGTGTAGTCGCCAATATGGAACCTTTCATCATACACACAGGCACCCTCAAGCGCCTCACACAATCCTCAGACATAAACGAGTGTGTAGCACCAGAATCAAAGATAACATTAACCAAATTACCAAAGATTTCACACTTACCATGGATAAGATCTTCAGCTTGTGCGGCCTCTTCACCAGTAACTGTGAATACTCTACCACCAGCTTGTAATTGATCACCACTATTGCGGTTATCGTTCCTTCCACCATGGCCATTACCTCAACCATTGCCATTTATTCCACCATTATAGTTTCTACCACGACCACTATTATGGCCACCATTTTGACCATTACCGTTTCCACGGCCACAACCTCCAAAACCACCATGACCTCCACGGTAAGCATCATAATTCATGCAGATAGGAGTGTCAACATTAGCATTTCTTGTATTTAATGGGCAATTAGGGCGGATATGTCCTGGTTGATTGCATTGGTAGTATACCACCTCGTCTTGTGGACAAACATGTGCCAAGTGGTTGGCACCACATTTGAAACAAGTAAGGCCTTGGACATTTCTACGACCTCAGTTACCACCAGCGTAACCACCCCTAAAAGCACCATATCCTTTTGTATTTAAGGATCCACTACGAATGAACTTGTTCTTCTTGAAGTGACCTTGCTTCTTGAAATTAGAGAATTGGCCCTTCAACTTAGGCTCATGCTTACTATAACTCGAATGAGCCACATCATCTTCTTCATAGATACGAAACTTATTCACAAGCGTGGAAAAACTTCTAATTTCTTGATGTCGGATATCCCACTTGATCTCGGGCCTCAACCCATTTTCAAACTTTACGCACTTGGATGCCTCAGTACCCTCTCATTGATAGGGCAGATAAAACGCACAAAGTTCTTCAAACTTGGAGGCATACTCCTCCACCATCATGCCACCTTGCTTAAGTTCTATAAACTCAAGCTCTTTCTTGTTTTTATAACTTTCCAGGAAATACTTCTTTAAGAACTCCACCTTGAAGTTTTCCCAAACCAAGGGAACATCAGCAGACACCATGCGTCCCCTAGTAAGACGCTACCAAGCTTCGGCTTCATCGCGGATCATAAAGACTGCATACTCCACCTTTTGCGCTTCAAAACACTCGAAGCTAGCATAAATTCTTTCCAAGTCGTTGATCCAAGCATAAGAATCCTCGGGCTTATAACCTCCATAAAACTCTGAAGGTTTCCTCTTGAGAAATAAATCAAGACCTTGGGAGCCTTGTCCCACGTTCAGTTGGCCTTGTCTTTCCAAGAGATCGGTAAAGCGATTCAAGGCATTTGCCATAGCAGCAGCCTTATGATTTAGTCTACCAGCCATATTTCAAGCCTATACATTAAAACATGGCTCACACGTGAGTATACTAGACCAACAATAATCTTTCAACTTATGAATTCAAAGATCTTAGTGCTCATAAGCCTATCATGTACTACATCACATAATCATATCATTTTCAATACATGATCACAACATATTCATCATTAGAGGTAAATAGTGCAAGGACTCTTGGCCGGACTCAACAACTTTAAACATCAGTCTTAATTCATTGACAAAAGCCATAATTTAATCAAATAATCCATAAATCAATCAATCATAGCTCATATAACTCAATCATAAGCAACATCTACATGAACAACATCAATCATGATCGTATCAAGAGCAACCAACGCTCTCATACCAGGTTGAGAAGACCCCAGAAAATATGGGTAAATTTTTATGTTTTATAAATCATTAATTAATCGAATAACTAGAGTGGTGAAGCTTTAATCAACACCCCGGATCTATAAAAAGCCACTCTCATATATGGATATATGAGAGGGTAAATTAAAATGATTTCATGAGGAATTTCTAATTAAAAATAGTAGAAGAATTAATTAAATTGATGTTGCATGATTAAATCTAAGAGAAAGGGATTTTATGAGGTTCCATGATTCATAATATGTCCAAAAACACCTTTAAGATGATGCAAGACAAGGGTTTGATGCATAAGAAATAAAAATTAATTGGAACAAAACTATTGGGGCATCAGAAGGCTACTCGCTCAAGCGAGAGTGACACTCGCTTGAGCGAGCTCACGTGGTAACGCTTGAGCGAAGCCAGGAAGAATGCTGAGCGAAGAAAAGAATGAGTATCAGGGGTCTTCTCGCCTGAGTGAACCCCATCGCGTGATAAGTCTTGAAAAGACTTAACAATTTCATCTTTAATTTAACTTAATCCATTAAATTTTATTAAGTTTGGCATTATTATTTAATAAATTGTCAATAATTTTGGTTTTATTTATTTAGTTCAAAAGTGTTTAAATTATGCAAGAAAATGATTAAAAAGAGAAAGTAGTTAAGGAAATTTGTTTATTTTTAAATTCACCAACCTAGCATACATACGCTAGGCATTTATTTGTTTACATGTGCAGGTGTAGTAAATTATTCTTCACGCTCAAGCTTGAAAACTTCACGCTCAAGCGTGAGATCCATGCAATTCACATAAAAGGAAATCTCGATCACGCTCAAGCGTGACCATTCACGCTCAAGCGTGAAGTCCAAAAAAAAACCATTCACGCTCAAGCGAATATTCAACAGAAGGCATAAATTAAAGCACGTGCTTAAGCGCTAATCATTCACGCTTAAGCGTGGTGTTAGTTGTGTAGTTAGTTATTCTTCCCTCCAAGTGAAGTGCTGCACCGTTGCTGTTTTTTGTTATACCTTAGTAACTTAAGTAATATTTTGTAATTAATTATTTCCCTGTAATTATGTATTTAATTTAGTTACTTAATTATTAATTAAGTATTCCTTTATAATTAATTAAGTTAGTTAGTTAGTTAGATGTCTATATATACTTGTACAAATTCTATAAGAACGGGGGGGAGAGATCACACAGAAGCAATAACATGATTCATTTTCTCATTTCCAATCTCTCTCTAATTCTTTTCTCTCTCTAAATTCCCTCATCCATGTCTCTCCACATTCCTTCGTCTAAATCCATTTCCATGGGTTTCTAAACCCCTAGGGTTGGGATTGCTGAAGCTTCCAATGGAATCTTGAAGCTGCATTGAGGAAATTATCTTCCAAAGTAAAAGGAGAACAAGCTGAGAAGTGGATCCACTCTACTTAATTGACAAATTCAGATCCAAATAAAGAATCTCACCAGTGAGGAATCATGGTTGAGGCTTAGGTAACTTCTAGCTTCCTAACTAATTCAGGCCTAGTAATTAGGTGAATAGTTAGGTTCAACCCCCAATTTCGCATTAGATTTCTCTGTCACTGAACACCTAAGGGATTAGGGTTTAATGCTTAGGAGTTAATGTTAATTACCTAAGGGATTAGGGATTAACCATTTGTGAATTGTCCTCTTGCATTTGAAGCTTAATTGAACCTCGATTGCATATTCCTTGATGAAGTTGTATGCTGAAGTAATCCTAACCTATCTTCCATTAATCACATTTCATCTCCTATATTATTTCTGAATATATAAAAACATAGAAAACATAAAACAACAAAAATAGAATGAATTCTATTTGCTTGTGTTGGTTCAGCTTGTGCTAGTCCAAGATTGCGGTAATTACCTCAATCCCTGTGGGATGATCAAATATATTACAAATTTAATGATTGGTGCGCTTGCCAAAAGAATATAAATCCTCTGAGAGTTACACACCAAGTTAATGGCTCAAGATTTATGCATCAAGTTAATGGCGTCGTTGCTGGGGATTGTTGAGTAATATCAACAATCCTTGGACCGGTACTAGACTGAACCGTTTAATTTTGTTTTTGCATTTGGTAGTAGTTTAATTCTTATTTTTAGTAAAGCAGTGGTTTGTGTGTAGTAGTATCAGTAGCTTTAAATTATTCGTGTCTAATATTTTATGTATGCAATCAAGGAACAGGGGAGAACCTTTCTTCTTTGATCCTGATATTGATTTGTTAGAGTGTAAACATAGAAAGGAGAAAAAGCAAAAAGAGCAACAAGAAATGGAAGAAAGGAGAGTTACATTAGGTGACTACTCTAGGCCTACTGATGAAGGATCGCAATCTAGCATCCTTAGGCCTCCAATTACAGCTAATAACTTTGAACTCAAACTGGCTTTGCTGCAATTAGTTAGAAATGATCAATTCGGAGGAAGTGAGGTTGAGGATCCAAATTTGCATCTAGAAACCTTCCTCCAAATGTATGATACTGTAAAAATGAATAGAGTCCCTGAAGAGGCAATAAGACTGAGATTATTTCCTTTTTCTTTAAGGGACAGGGCTAAGGCTTGCTTGCAAAGCCAACCAAAAGGTAGTATCTCTACTTGGAAGGATTTATAAAGAAAATTTATGATTAAATATTTCCCTCCTTCCAAGTATGCCAAATTGCGCACTGAAATCACTTGTTTCCAGCAGAGAGAGGGTGAATCTCTAATGGAAGCATGGGATAGGTATAAAGAGAGTTTAAGGAAATGTCCTCACCATAGGATTCTTGATGTACAACAAGTTACTATATTCTATAATGGTGTAAGACCAGCAACTAGGGTCTTGATTGATGCCTCAGCTGGAGGTTCATTAACCATTAAAACAGTTGAAGAGGCTATAGAATTGATTGATGTAATGGCTTCAAATGAATGTTCAGTTAGTGAAAGAAGCCAAATCCCTAAGAGAGGGATATTATAATTAGAAGCACAGGATGCTTATTTGGCTTAAAGTAAGTTGATGACTTAGGCTTTAGAGAAATTAAGTGTACAGATTTTAGAACTTTAAAAGCCTAGTCAAGTTTGTATGATGAGTTGTGATTTTTGTGGTGGAGATCATGAAAATGGCATGTGTGATCCAAATGTGCCTGCTGAGCAAGTGAATTACATGGGGCAGCAACAATTTCAAAGGAATTATCCCTCTAATTCCTTTAATCCTAACTATAGAAATCACCCCAATTTTTCATGGAAGAAAGGTCCACATTTGAATCAAAACATGCCACAAAATCAAATCACAAAAAAACAACAATCTCTTACCCCTCCCTCTAAGGAAAAGTGTGAACTTGAGAATGTTCTATCTCAATTCATTCAGGCCACTTAGGCTAGCTTTAAAAATCAAGAAGCGTCCATTCAAAATTTAGCAAATCAGGTTGGACAACTGTCAAAACAATTAGCTGAGAGACAATCAGGCAATTTTCCTAGAGATACTGAGGTAAATCCTAGGGAACATTGAAAAGCGATAACTACTAGGAGTGGGAAAACTCTTCTCCCACCTCCAAGTCATGAAGTGCATTTAGAAAAAGAAACAACCAAAGAAATAAAGCAGGAAAGTGAGCAAGTTGTTGATAAAACTAAAAATAAAGTAGAAACAGAAAAAGAAAATCAGGTCCATCAAAAGAAAAAGAAAAAGATTGATTTGATCTTGGAGGAAGTTGTCAAGCTAACTCCTGAGAAATTAAAGAATGCTTCATTTCCACATAGATTTAAGAAACAGATAGATGAGCAAAAGTTTGCTAAGTTCTTGGATGTGTTTAAAAAGCTTCACATAAATATTCCCTTTGCTGAGGCATTGTAAGAGATGCCTTCATATGCTAAGTTTTTTAAAGAACTTTTGTCTAAGAAGAGAAAGCTTAAGGGAGATAAGATGATTGCTCTCACTCAAGAGTGCAGTGTAATTATTCAAAAGAAACTCCCTCAAAAGCTGGAAGATCCTGGATCTTTTATAATACCTTGTGCAATAGGGGATGTTCATGTAGGAAGTGCTTTATGTGATCTAGGGGCTAACATTAATCTCATGCCTTCTTAGCTACAGGTAGAGCTTTAATTGATGTAGAGAAGGGCGAACTCATGTTAAGAGTTCAAGAGGAGCAGGTAACTTTTAATGTCTTTAATGCTATGAAACATCCAGCTGAGAAAATGGATCGTTTTATGCTTGAAGAAATTAAAAGTTATAAGACTCCTATGCTGTTAAAAACTGAAGAAGAGGTTTTACAAGCCTTTTTGGAGGATGATTTTGACTCTGAGATTGAGGAGTTGAATGACTCACATAATGAGTTACTGAACCTACTTGAAGCATTTGAAGTAGGTGATTTTGAAAATGAAAATAAAGAAAATTTGAATAATACTGAACTTGAGAAAGGTAAGGAAGTGTTTGAAGAAAAACTTGATTTAAAACCTTTTCCTTCTCATTTGAAATATGTTTTCTTAGGAGATAATAAATCACATCCTGTAATCATTAATGCTGAATTAAAAGATAAGGATCTAGAAAAATTGATAGGGGTTTTAAGAAAACATGAATCTGCTATTGGTTGGAACATTTCTGATTTAAAGGGAATTAGTCCATCATTTTGTATGCATAAAATTTTGATGGAGGATGACTATTCCCCTGTTGTTCAACTACAAAGAAGATTAAACCCCATAATGAAAGAGGCTGTAAGGAAAGAGGTGGTTAAACTTCTTGATGCTGGGATTATCTATCCTATCTCGGACAGCGCTTGGATTAGTCCAGTTCAAGTTGTGCCTAAGAAAGGAGGGATGACCATTGTTAAGAATGAGGAAGGTAAAGTCATTGCCACTAGACCAACTATAGGTTGGAGAATGTGCATAGATTATAAAAGGCTTAATGACTCCACTAGAAAAGACCATTTTCCTTTGCCATTTGTAGACCAAATGCTTGAGAGACTGTCAGGTCATGAGTATTACTGCTTCCTTGATGGATATTATAGTTACAACCAAATTGTGGTTGATCAAAAAGATCAAGAGAAGACAGCCTTCACCTATCCCTATGGAATCTTTGCATATAGGCGCATGCCATTTGGTTTGTGCAATACACCAGCAACCTTTGAAAGGTGTATGCTGGCAATTTTGGGGGACATGGTAGAGAAGTTCATTGAGGTATTTATGGATGACTTCTCTGTGTTTGGAAATAGTTTTGATATATGCATCAGCAACCTATCTAAGGTGCTGGTGAGATGTCAGGAGACTAATCTTGTCCTTAACTGGGAAAAGTGTTATTTTATGGTTAGAGGAGGGATAGTCCTTGGCCACAAAATCTCTGTTGAGGGCATTCAAGTAGATAGAGCCAAGATTGATATCATTGAAAAACTTCCTCCCCCAATCAATATGAAAGGAGTGAGGAGTTTCTTAAGATGTGTTGGCTTTTATAGGAGATTTATTAGGGATTTTTTGAAAATAGCTAAGCCTTTGATTGATTTACTTGTGAAAGATCATGCTTTTATTTTTGATGAAAAATGTGTCAAGGCTTTTGAAAATCTGAAACAAAGATTAGTAACAGCTCCAATCCTTGCAGCACCAGATTGGTCTTTACCATTTAAACTAATGTGTGATGCAAGTGACTTTGCTATAGGAGCTGTGCTAGGACAAAAGGAAGAAAAATTAACACATGTGATCTATTATGCTAGCAAAGTTTTAAATGAGAACCAAATAAATTACACCACTACCAAAAGAGAAATGCTTGCTGTGGTGTATGCATTTGATAAATTCAGAGCTTACTTGATTGGTGCTAAGGTCATTATGTATACAGATTATTCAGCAATCAAGTACTTACTAGCTAAAAAAGAATCAAAGCCAAGGTTGATCAGGTGGGTTCTTTTACTCCAAGAGTTTGATTTGGAAATAAGAGATAAAAAGGGAGTGGAGAACTCAGTGGCTAATCAACTCTCTCGTCTGGAGGGTGAATCTGATTCTATCTTGATTAAAGAGGAATTCCCAGATGAGAGGTTGATGGCAATTATCACAGGGCCATGGTATACTGATATGACTAACTTTAAAAGTGCCTCTATGGTACCAGAAGGGTGGACATCCCAAATGAAGAAAAAATTCTTTCATGACAGTAAAACTTTTCTATGGGATAATCTGTTTCTTTATAAGATAGGAGTAGATGGAATTATCAGGAGATGTGTGCCTGAATCAGAGTAAGAAAGACTTTTATGGCACTGCCATGACTCCTATTATGGAGGACACCATGGTGCCTCAAGAACAACAAAAAAAGTGTTATAATGTGGCTTTTATTGGCCAACAATTTTTCAGGATGCTAGAGTATATGTGCAAAGGTGTGATAAGTGTCAAAGAAGTGAAGGCCTCTCTGCTAAAGTTGGCATGCCTTTGGCAAATATTTTAGTTGTGGAGTTATTTGATGTTTGGGGCATTAACTTCATGGGACCTTTTCGAAAGTCATTCTCCAATGAGTATATCCTTATTGTTGTGGATTATGTCTCTAAGTGGGTGGAGGCAATCCCTACCAGAACCAATGATGCACATGTGGTGCTTAGGTTTATAAAGAAGAATATTTTCTCTAGATTTGGAGTCCCTAGAGTCCTTATTAGTGATAGAGGGTCACATTTCTGCAATAGAATTATGGAAAAAGCCCTGAGACACTATGAGGTACTGCATAAGGTATCTACTCCATATCATCCATAAACTTGTGGACAAGTTAAGCTGTCTAATAGAGAAATTAAAAGAATATTAGAGAAAGTGGTAGGGAAGTCTAGGAAGGATTAGTCTGTGAAATTAGATGATGCATTGTGGACCTATAGGACAGGATTTAAAAATCCAATTGGCATGTCTCCTTATCAGTTGGTTTATGGTAAGGCTTGCCATCTTCCTGTGGAATTAGAACATAAGGCATGGTGGGCCACAAAGCTGTTAAACATGGATTTTAACCAATTTCAAGAGGAAAGAGTTCTAAAACTCCATGAACTTGAGGAGTTCAGGCTCAATGCTTATCAGAGTGCCTCAATTTATAAAGAGAAAACTAAGAAGTGGCATGATATGTGGATAAATAAAAAAGAGTTTCAAAAAGATGATAAGGTGTTGTTGTTTAATTCTAGGTTAAGACTCTTTCCAGGAAAACTCAGATCCAAGTGGTCTAGACCTTTTATTGTGAATGAGGTCTTCCCTCATGGTGCAATTGAGTTAAAAGAAATAGCCACTGATAGAACTTTTAAAGTGAATGGCCAGAGACTCAAACTCTACTTTGGATGAGAGTTTGATAGGCAGAAAACCTCCATGCTGTTGCAATCACCTTCTTAGGTGTCAAAGGTCAAGCTAGTAACCTTAAAGAAGCGCTTTAGGGAGGCAACCCTACATTTTGGTTATTGTATGTTGTGTTTTGTGTTGGAAATAATAAAGGAAAACTAAAAATTTTGATCAAGGTGTGAATCATCTTGTAAAATTTTTGAATAAAGTTTGAGTGTTCATACGCTCAATTTCTAGTGTACATACTTATAAATCCATTAGCTAGAATTAGAATCAGGTACCCTTGTTCGCTTGAGTGAACCTGATTGTGCTTGAGTGAAATACTGTGGCTCTTGAGCGTGACTTGATTATGCTTGAAGCATAAGTTTTTTTCATCTGTAAGTGTGCCTGACGCTTTAAATGTGACTTTCTCACGCTTAGGCGTGATTCAGTGTGAGATAATTTTGGTCTTGATTCCCTCTGTCCGCTTAAGTGAGTCTACTGGTGCTTAAGCGAGTTGCACTTATTTCTCTTATTTCACTCAAGCGAATTACCATTAGCATAAGTGAATTTCATACAAAATGGAATTACCATGGTCTTTTCTTCTCGCTCAAGCATGATCATATGAGCTTAAGCGGGAGGCCCTGTTTTTCCTACACACTCAAGTGAGAATTTGTCAAGCTTGAGCGTGATCGTGATGTGCATGGCCCTGTTGCACCTTACACTTAAGCGGATCAATATCAAGCTTAAGCTTGATTGAGGCAGTACTCACTTTGTTACATAATTACTTTGTGCGCTTGAGCGTATGCTTACATGCTTCAAGCGTGATTACTGGTGCCTGATAAATGAATTCCATGCTTGAGCTTAGCCATTCACGCTTTGCACGTGACTCGTGTATTAGTGCCTCACACCTGAGCGCCCCACCTCACGCTTGAGCGTGATCGGGGTTGAGAAAGTTGGAAGACTTCTGTCCCAAATTTGTCAATTAAGCGTGATGCTGTAAGTTTAAGCGTGAGTGTCTCAGTGAAGCAATGTTATCCCTGTTAGTTTGGCGTTTGAGCATAACATTCTCATGCTTGAGCTGACATTCCCTTGCATATCATTCGCTTAAGCGAATAATGATTCACTTGAGCCTAATTCATACCTGATGCTACCTGTGTGTTTTAATTTGGGCATTTATATGCCAAGATTTCAATGTAGCTACGCGTACCTTAGATATTGGGCTCAATAATATAAAACCCTTTCAGTGTACAAACCCTAACTCTTTACGCTAGAAACTTGGATTTTGAAGAGAAAAAGGCACAGTCTCTTATTTCTTTGAAAGGTACCATCTTTTCAGTTCTTACTTTCAAATTATAGTTAGAATTTTTGTATTTCATTGCTTCAATTTCAAATTCCTTTCATCCATCATATTTGTTCATCTTACTTTTTCAATTTGCTATGATTGTGTTGTTTGTGCATTTGTACTCATTTAGGCTTTATAAATACCATCCTGAACATTCACAATGTCTAGAAGATCACAAAGGCTTTTTGGAAAATCAGGAAGAATTGTTGAAAAGAAAAGTACGAAGAAAACCCTAAAAGAGAAAGGAAAGGGGGTGGCTACTATCAGTATCCCTGATTCTCCATCAACTGAAAGGAGTAAAAACCTTGAAGAAAAAAAGAAGTCTCAGACAGTTGAGGGTTTTGATGGGCATAGGTTTAGAGATTCCAAGACTGCCCAAGCATATGAGAAAAAATTTAAAAATAGAGGAGTAATAAGGGAAAAGGCTCTAGTCCTGGAGGAAGTTAATTGTTCTGATTTTGATATAAAAGTAGCTATGTTTGAAAGGGGATGGCAGTTCTTTAATGAGAATTTAGGGAATGGTTATCAAGAACTTACTAGGGAATTTTATACCAATCTAAGGGCAAACTCTATTGAGGATAAGTTTCCTTTTTCTTCCTTCTTGAGAGGAGTCACCATTCCTCACACTATTCATATATTGAATAAGCTGTTGAAAGTACCTATATTGGATGAGGAAGGATGTCACTACACTTGGAAAGTAGATATCTTTCATAGGGCTGAAAATGAAAATCTTAGGAAAGAAATTTTAGAGGAATGTTGTGAACAAGGAGCTACATATATAAAAAAAGCGAATGGTGCACCAAAAAGTGTCAGGAAGAGTTATTTGAATCATCTCCCCTCTTATGGTGTCACTATGTCCTTTCATCCCTGCAACCTGTAGCTCATGCTACTGAGATTACCATTAAGAGGTTGGTGTTGATTTACTGTTTAATGAGAGGCCTGTATGTTAATCTGGGTGAGTGAATACTGGAGGAGATGATGAAAAACCTTGAAAAGAATCTCCAACTGCCATATTGCTCTGTTATCACTTTGTTGGCCTAAAAGAATTAGGCTAAGTTGAACTATGAAGAATTGACAAAGGTAAAGCCTGAGAGGATTATGGACAAGCGTTGGGTGATAGACCATATTGACCATTTTATGCCTCAAGAGTCAAAGCATCCCAGACAACCTAAACCAACATCTTTTGCACCACCACCCCCAACAGGAGCAGGTACTTCTTCTGATATTTCCATGGTAATGCAGGAACTTCAGGTTATGAAGAAGATACAGCTAGGAACCTATGATTTGGTCATGAACCATGATCTCATGCTGAGGAAGATTGCCACTGCAATGAATGTGGACCATACTGAAGAAATGGGAGTTCCACCTGACAGAGACCTATGGTTGGCTTCCATTGGATTCAACATTCCCCCTGATGACACACCTTTAGCAACTGAATTTCCACCCCATCTTAAGCAGGACAAGGATGAGCCTATGGATAAAGAAAATGAAGAAGAGGATGACTGATCTTTCACTTTGTTTATAGTTCTGTTAAGTTAATTCTGGGTTGTAATAAATTTCTTTTAATGTTTTCTTTTCCTAAACAATGTATTTCCTTTTAGTTGTAATGGACTTATATTTCCCTGTTTAGTTGTTTGTTGTTATTTCTCATCTGAATTGTATTATTCCTGCATCCATCACTCACCAATCGCTGCCATATAGGTAAAAAGGGAAGTAATCTATCCTCTCATCTCATTAATTTGGTGAAATTTGTTAACTGTGTCTAATTTAAAATCCATCTCAATAATTTAAATTTTGCTGATTCTCAGGAATCAATTGGATAAATTAATTGATTTGCATTTCTTGATTCATGATCCATGTCCATAACTATTTTCAATCCTTAATTATTTATATATTCACCATGCTAGTTAGCAATCTGAATTTGTAATCTCGCATTAAGTTTGGGGACATGATTGGCTAATTACCTATAATTTATTAGCTTTTGAGCCTTTATTAATTCTTTTCTGAGTGTGTCTGCACTATTGTTAGTGAGACAGAATTTGCTTTAGTTCTTGCTAATGATTATATTTTGCCAATTGGAAATTATGAAGGCCTTCTTTCGAAATTAGCCAGGGCCAAATTTAGCCATCCATATTATTAATTATCCTTTGACCCAATAATTATGTTTGAGCCTGAGACCCTTTTATTTTGATTATGTACCTAACTTTACAAGCCTATTTATCTGAGAAAAACCAAGTGAATTATCCCTGGATGTTCCACTGATGGACTGCTGAGTCTTATCTTATTGCTAGAGACTAGCAAGTTCTAAGTTTGGGGATGAAGATTGTGAGAAATGAAAGGAAGCACGACAAAAGCAAAAACAAAAGTGAAAAATCAGCAAAGCAATTCCTATATAGAAGAAAAATGGTATTGAAAAAAAATGAAAGAGAAGAAATAAAAAGAAAAAGTCCAAAGGATTGAAAGAGAAGAAGGTGCAAAGCACCACAAGTAGTTGAGTTATCCTCCATCTGAAAAAAAAATATAAGAGCTGGTTAGTAGAGGCATTTAAGTTAAGATTGAGGCAAGGCATCAATGGGCATATCTTTTAACCCAACATTGACTAGAAAAACCTTACAAGCTTAAAAAGCCCTTACTGATCCAATTATGCTAGCATATGTCATGATGTTTAGAACTGTTGCAAGCCTATGTTGATCTGACAATTATGCAGGTGATGAGTGCATGCAATTGAACCTATACACTGAGAGAAGAGTGAAAAACTAAACCATGTGAGGAAAGCATCACCAAGTTGTTCCCAAAGGAAGTGTGAGTAATTATATTTTCAGAAGATGCAAAAAGAAAGCATGAAGGATATTCCATAATTATGGTATGAATTAAGCTAAGGAAAGGTTAATTGTCTTGAGTAAGTGCAATTAATTTAATTAATCTGAGTCCTTGCTTGAAGACAAGCAATTTTTAAGTTTGGGGATGTGATAAGTCTTGAAAAGACTTAATAATTTCATCTTTAATTTAACTTAATCCATTAAAATTTTGTTTAGTTTGGCATTATTATTTAATAAATTATCAATAATTTTGGTTTTATTTATTTATTTTAAAAGTGTTTAAATTATGCAAGAAAATGATTAAAAAGAGAAAGTAGTTAAGGAAATTTGTTTATTTATAAATTCACTAACCCAGCGTACGTACGTTGGACAGCCAGCGTACATACGCTAGGCATTTATTTGTTTGCATGTGCAGGTGTAGTAAAATATTCTTCACGCTCAAGCTTGAGATCCATGCAATTCATGTAAAAGGAAATCTCAATCACGCTCAAGCGTGAAGTCCAAAAAAAACCATTCACGCTCAAGCGAATATTCAACAGAAGGCATAAATTAAAGCACGCGCTTAAGCACTAATCATTCACGCTTAAGCGTGGTGTTAGTTGCGCAGTTAGTTATTCTTCCCTCCAAGTGAAGTGCTGCACCGTTGCTATTTTTTGTTGTACCTTAGTAGCTTAAGTAATGTTTTGTAAGTAATTATTTCCCTGTAATTATGTATTTAGTTTAATTAGTTAATTACTAATTAAGTATTCCTTTGTAATTAATTAAGTTAGTTAGTTAGTTAGATATCTATATATACTTGTACATATTCTGTAAGAACAGGGGGGAGAACACACAAGCAATAACACGATTCATTTTCTCATTTCCAATCTCTCTCTAATTCTTTTCTCTCTCTAAATTCTCTCGTCCATGTCTCTCCACGTTCCTTCGTCTGAATCCATTTCCATGGGTTTCTAAACCCCTAGGGTTGGGATTGCTAAAGCTTCCGATGGAATCTTGAAGCTGCATTGAGGAAATTATCTTCCAAAGTAAGAGGAGAACAAGCTGAGAAGTGGATCCACTCTGCTGAATTGACAAATTCATATCCAAATGAAGAATCTCACCAGTGAGGAATCATGGTTGAGGCTTAGGTAACTTCTAGCTTCCTAATTAATTCAGGCCTAGTAATTAGGTTAATAGTTAGGGTTCAACCCCCAATTTCGCATTAGATTTCTCTGTCACTAAACACCTAAGGGATTAGGGTTTAATGCTTAGGAGTTAGTGTTAATTGTAACACCTTATTATTTGCAACTAATAATTCCAAAAATATGAGAAAATTTTTCACAAAACAGTCACGTAACATTTGATATAGAAGGGAGCAGGCAAGGGGGAAACGAGGAGCATTCACGCACATATAGCAACCTACAGAGAAGCTAAAACTGGGGCCGGCTCAAAGGGTTTGTCGTAACACACCAGCAATGGGCGGATTACACAACACCGTTTGCTAGCTCGGACGGGGTCTAATACCGTCCAGGCGGAGTATGGGAATGCAGCAGCGGATGGAGGGAATTCCACAAGGAAGGCTTTCCTTCAAGTAACACGGGTCACTCAATAGGAGGAAATAGATAAGGGAAAGATGTTAATACATTCACACACGCAGCATTCGGTGGAAGGGCGGAGTTCGAATCATCCTACCTGGCTAGGCGGGGTATATTTATCCTGGGCGAACTACATCGTAACATTCACTTACTCAGACGATGTTCAATACCGCCCAGCGAGACGGAATAATGCGACAACGGAGAAAGAAGGTACATAGGCGGAATCTCGAGTTGATATCTACTTGCTTCAGCATAGTTCTACGCGTTTGGGCGAACTATCCTAGTTACTTGGGCGAGGTATGACACCGCCTAAACGAAATCTGCACAACGCCTCTTTAACACAACTACAAGGTAATTTTCTCCATCGGGTATGGACAAGGGTTCACCAGGTAAATCCTCACACTCGCACTTCACTCAGAAAAACGGGAAGTTACAGGGTACAAATGCGATAGTAGGTCGTGGAGAAAGGAGGAGTCTGAACCTATTCCGCCCAACTTAACTAATTATGACAACGCCTGGGCGGACTCAACCACAACGCCCAAATCAGGGGTCAACACCGGGGTCTCATTCTAACAACTATATCGCTCCAGCGCGGATCCTCACGCTTGGGCGAATCGCTCCCACACTTCGGGCGGGGTACGACTCTGCCCTACGTATCCGACATAAGTTTTCCTTAAGGCAGTTCTCAATTCACTCAGACTTGGCTATAACCTGCTCGATCATACTGTCCCTGCGTTTCCATTAAAGCACAATTATGAAACAAGGCAGCACATAGCATCACATACACAATACCATACATCCATATATACATAAGAGTGTATGTTAATATTTATAACACAAAATCAGACTTCTTCTTGTCCATAAAGTTCTATTCATCCCTAAAACATTAACATCCGGTATGAACTAGTCAGGGCTCAATCTAACAACGCCTTAATTAAGCCTTCCAAATGCATCATCACTCCGCCCAGCGTTCCAGCTCTGCTTCTGATCCTCCTCACGAGAGACATTCACTGAAAATGGCCACTGCAGGGGTGAGCTTTTACATGTAAAATGATACTCACAGACTCGGTATCAGCGTCAGTACACGCTCCTGCTATCATTCAACCTTTCTCAAGTAACCAAGTTCATACAGTTCAAACAACATTCATGACACACATAATACACAGAGTTTATTCCACATCCAAATATATATTCATGCATTCAAAATCATACACATATACATACGTAGATTTATACACCACCACAATCAGCCTTATTTCTATATGCATGCCTGCGGATCCGACTCGGGTAAAGACTCTCAGTTACGGTCCCCTTTCCTTCTGGCCCCTCGTCCCTCAGCTCTTACCAGGTGGCACCGGCCTCCCCACGGCGTCTCGAGACTCTCTTCTCTAGCTCCAACGGCTACCACGAGCACTATTGGGATCTAGCCAGGGTTGGTAACTGGAAGTCGTTTCCCTTGGGGTTCTTGACCTTCTATGGGTCACCCCACTTTCACTCATGCAACTAACACATTCATTAATACACATCATCGCGCCACAAACACCTTCGCCGTAGTCATTAAGCAAGAACAGATTTCCCACACTACTCGTAATCAATCAGTCAATCACGCCAGCGCATGTTACAATCGGTCATCAAACTAACAACATTGAACAATCCAATTAAGAGCATGCACATACATATTTTTCATAGTGACAAGAAAATAGATCCATGCATATCATTCATCATTATCATCTACTAACAGGCTACACCATCGCCACGAAGATCACTATCAGAATCTTAAATCATGCATCAGTTTTAATAATTATGAATACATGCACACATGCACAGCATCAGTTTTGATGATTATAAATACATGCACACACACACACCCACACTCGGTAGTACGTTCATCCGGTACCGTTCTTAGACCATGCATTCGACATGCAAGCGCCCCCTACCTTAGAAGAACCTCAGAAACCTTTCCGTTCTTGTCGTTGGGTCCGATGTCTTTCTCCTGGTTCGTTCGGTCTTCCTTGGCTTTGTCGTATCCTGCGCCTGATTCTAGGTGAAGTGTGGTCCGTTCTCCAGTACTGCAACCAAGGTCTCCAGGAGCGAAGAGTGGGAGAAGAGAAGAAGGAGGATGGAGACGAAGAGAGAAAAGTAGAGGATGAAGTGACGGAGGAGGGAGTCTGAAGAAAGAGTAAGTGCGTTCATCACCAAAGGCTCACGTTTTATATATATATATGTGCATGCGCACAGTAAGAGAAGAGTGGGATGGGAGAGTGCGTGCCCAGCAGTCACGTGCACTCCACCCCATCCCCTGACCACCACCATTTTTATATTTTAATGGCTTAAACCTACTTAGTTAAATGCAATTAACAGTTATTTCTAGTTGAAATCAAGTCTTAATGGTTTATTCTTCATTCAGCATTTAATTTCAAAACTGGGATGTTACATTAATTACCTAAGGGATTTGGGATTAACCATCTATGAATTGTCCTCTTGCATCTGAAGCTTAATTGAACCTCAATTGCATGTTCCTTGATGAAGTTGTACGCTGAAGTAATCCTAACCTATCTTCCATTAATCACATTTCATCTCCTATATTGTTTCTGAAAATATAAAAACATAGAAAATATAAAACAACAAAAACAGAATGAATTCTATCTACTTGTGTTGGTTCAGCTTGTGCTAGTCCAAGATTGCGATAATTACCTCAATCCCTGTGGGATGATCAAATATATTACAAATTTAATGATTGGTGCGCTTGCTAAAAGAATATAAATCCTCCGAGAGTTACACCAAGTTAATGGCTTAGGATTTATGCATCATCACGCTTTGGCTAGATTCGTTAACCAACCTTGGGCGAGCCAGCGAAACGCTTGAGCGAGAGCGAAGATTTTCCTCAAGAGCCAATCTCGCTTGAGCGAGTTCCACCTCGCTTGAGCGAGAATGCTCCAGTAGCATCAGGGACTCACTGCCTGATTTTCGCTTGGGCGAGGCAAGGCTCACCTGGGCAAAAATCATCCAGTGTCCATTTTCCTTCCTTTCGCTTGAGCGATTCCCGAGCCATGACCATTTTGCCTGAGCAAAAATGGTCCAGTGACTAACTACTGGCTCTAGAAAAACCTCGCTTGGGCGAGAATTGTATTTGCTTGGGCGAATTTTGGCCAGTGGCCACACCACTGTCCCACAAAGGTCTCACTAGAGCGAGACTACCACTCGCTTGAGCGAGTTCTGCAAAACTTATGTAGAAACGTGGGTTTTACACAACTTAGCATATCAATTCACATACACTACCATTTCAACCTATTCCAATGCATTATATCGATTCAACCATACATTTACAACTTCATTCAAGTATTTATACTTTTCCAAATCATTCACCATTCATTTAATACATAACATTTGAAATTAATCCCCCATAAACTTATAAAAATACTGTAAGTTATAAACGCATCATTCGTTAATGAAAATCTATTATCAACAAACATCATAATTCGTCGTCTTACATCTTTTAGGTCATTAATGAAAATTGGCCATACACACCAAGGTCCAATTTTCCTACATGACCCTCAAAATCATCATCTATAATCTAGATAACAAAATAAGCATACATTAGACAGGGTAATCGATTAGATGAGAGTGTGTAATCGATTAGACATGAAATAGAAGCTTTCTAATCGATTATATTAGACAGGGTAATCGATTAGTGGCTGCCCAGAAGTGCTCAAAAATTACAGATTTCAATTGGAATGTCAACTAATCAATATATTGAACACCAATCAACTATTTGCTCAATAATCACACTGTGAATCAATGAATTATCAAAATTATTCAACATTCAAACACAATTGGAAATGTCTAAGATTCCTAATTCTCTTCTAATGTGTATGAATTGTTCCTTTGCAAGTGGTTTGGTGAAGATATCAGCTAGTTGCTTAGAAGTCTCAACATGTTCAAGCATACAATCACCTTTTAATACATGATCTCTAATGAAATGATGTCTTATCTCTATATGCTTGGTCCTTGAATGCATGACAGGATTCTTGGAAATATTAATGGCACTAGTATTATCACATTTAAGAGGCACATAGTCTAGAATAACACCAAAGTCAAGAAGTTGTTGCCTCATCCAAAGGATTTGAGCACAACAACTTCCAGCTGCAACATATTCTGCCTCAGCCATGGATAAAGCAACACTTACTTGTTTCTTGCTATGCCAAGAAACAAGAGAGTTACCAAGCAAATGACATGCTCCACTAGTGCTTTTCCTATCAAGTTTACATCCAGCAAAATCAGCATCAGAATATCCTATAAGAGTACATTCAACACCTTTAGGATACCAAAGACCTACATTTAGAGTACCAACAAGGTATTTCATTATTCATTTTACAGCCGTAAAGTGTGATTCTTTTGGACATGCTTGATATTTAGCACACATGCAAACTACAAACATTATGTCCGGTCTACTTGTAATAAGATAGAGTAAAGATCCAATCATACCTCGATATTTGGTAATTTCAACATCTTTACCTTTCTCATCTTTATCCAAATAGCAAGATATGCTCATAGGGGTGGCAATTTCATTTGCCTTGTCCATGTTAAACTTTCTAAGTAACTCCTTGTAGTATTTGGATTGACTAATGAATGTGCCTTCTTTGGTTTGCTTAATTTGTAGTCCAAGGAAGAATGTAAGTTCTCCCATCATGGACATCTCAAATTCATCCTGTATTAACTTAGCAAACTCTTTGCAAAGAGATTCATTAGTAGCACCAAAAATGATATCATCCACGTATACTTGAACCAAAAGTATGTCATTCTTTTTGTGCTTGATGAATAATGTTGTATCAACTCTTCCTCTTTCAAAATGGTTTTCTAACAAAAATTTGCTTAACCTTTTATACCAAGCTCTTAGAGCTTGTTTCAAACCATACAAAGCTTTTCTAAGTTTGAAAACGTGATTTGGAAGTTGATAGTTTTCAAAACCGGGAGGTTGATCAACATATACTTCTTCTTGAATGTATCCATTCAAGAAAGCACTTTTGACATCCATTTGGTACAATTTGAAATTTCTACAACATGCAAAGGCTAATAATAACCTAATAGCTTCTAGTCTAACTACGGGAGCATATGTTTCTTCATAATCAATGCCTTCTTCTTGATTATAACCTTTGGCAACTAATCTAGCTTTATTTCTAGATATTACTCCATGTTCATCTAACTTATTCCTAAATACCCATTTAGTTCCTATTATTTGGTGATCATTGGGTCTTGGCACTAGCTCCCAAACTTCATTTCTTTCAAATTAGTTTAATTCCTCTTGCATGGCCAACATCCAATGTTCATCAACAATTGATTCATTAATGGTTTTAGGTTCAATTTGAGAAACAAATGCTAAGTGATTGCAAGTATTAAAAGAGCGTCGGGTACTTACACCTTTTGTGATATCACCTATGATGTTGTCCAATGGATGGTTCTTCACGGTGATCCAATCCTTGTGTTGAGGTTCCTCATCTTGAGTTGTATTTTCTTCCTTTTTGATTTCTTCTTCTTTATTATCCAAGTTTATTTCTTGAAATGTACCTGCAAGATCATCAACATCTTCCTTTCTCCAGGAGTTATGACTATTTTCATCAAATTTCACATGAATTGACTCCTTCATAGTATTTGTTTGTTTGTTAAAGACTCGATAAGATTTACTAGATGAAGAATATCCAAGAAAGATTGCCTCATCAGCTTTTGCATCAAACTTTTCTAGATTATCATTTCCATTATTAAGCACAAAACATTTGCATCCAAATATATGAAAGTAAGAAATGTTGGGTTTTCTTCCTTTATAAAGTTCATAGGGAGTTTTCTTTAGAATAGGCCTAATCAAACATCTATTCATAAC
The DNA here is from genome assembly GCA_037962975.1 of Clitoria ternatea. NCBI lineage: Eukaryota > Viridiplantae > Streptophyta > Magnoliopsida > Fabales > Fabaceae > Clitoria > Clitoria ternatea. The sequence continues at coordinate 172,006,816 of CM075671.1, forward strand.
ATGACAAGCAGTATTTACCGCATCGGCCCAAAAGTATTTCACAATTTTATTTTCATTCAACATGGTTCTTGCAAGCTCCACCAAGGATCTATTTTTCCTTTCAACTACTTCATTTTGTTGTGGAGTTCTAGGAGCTGAAAAATTATGACCAATACCATGCTTTTCACAAAATTTTTCAAATAATTGGATTTCAAATTCTCCTCCATGATCGGTTCTTATGGATGCAATCTTTGAGTTTTGTTCATTTTGGATAACCTTGACTAGTCTCTTGAATGCATGATATGCTTTATCCTTATGAGCAAGAAACAAGGTCCATGTATATCTTGAATAGTCGTCTATAATTACTAGACCATAGTAATTACCACCGAAGCTTTTGATTTTAGAAGGTCCAAATAAGTCCATGTGCAAAAGTTGTAAAGGCCTTTGAGTAGAAACAATGTTTTTAGCTTGAAAAGATGCCTTTACTTGTTTTCCCTTTTGACATGCATCACAAAATTTGCTTTCAAATTTAAGCTTTGGCAAACCAATTACTAGTTCTTTAGACACAAGTTTGTTTAAATGGTCTATGTGTATATGAGCTATCCTTCTATGCCATAGCCATGATTCATTCTCTCTAGTCATGAAGCATTACATATCATTTGAGGACAAACTATCAATATCAATCATGTAAATGTTATTAATTCTTTTGCCAACAAACTTAACTTCCTTGTTTAGCTTATTTTCAATTATGCAACAATTTGATTTAAAGACAATTTTATAGCCCTTATCACATAATTGACTAATGCTAAGTAAGTTATGCTTAAGTCCCTCAACATATAGCACATCATTTATAGAAGTGGAAGAATTTTTACCAACATTTCCGATTCCTAAAATTCTTCCTTTTGTGTTGTCTCCATATGTAACAAATCCTTTATTTCGTGGAGTAAATGATATGAACTTGCTTTTGTCTCCCATCATGTGTTTTGAATACCCACTATCCAAGTACCAATGGGTGTTGCTTGCCTTGAAGCATACCTATAAAACAAGATCAGTTTAGAGAACTTGGTACCCATTTTGTGTTGGGTCCTTTTTGGTTAGTTTATAGTAATGTTCCTTTGGGAACCACACCTTTCTTACCATTTTTGGTCCAAGCTTTCTAATTTGGCAATCTAAATCATTATGTCCTTTGGCACCACAATGATTGCATTTAGTGAATGGTGATGAAGATTTTCTAAGTGGTACAAAGAAGTTTTTGTAATGCTTTTCCTTTTTGGTAGAATTATATCCTAATACCGTTTTGTCAAGCATGCATCTTTGATTTCCAAGTAATACATTCAAATTGTCTCTACCATTAGTAAACTTCTCTAAGGTTTTATTTAAGTTTAAGACCTTAGTTTCTAAGATATCATATTTCTTTACAAAATCACAAGGTTTGTTCTTGGAGCATGCTTGACCATTTACTAGTTCTTTTTTCAAACATTCATTTTCTTTGCCAAGTTCTACAAGATGCATTTCAAGAGTATCAATGGTTTTCCTAGACAATTTATATTTGTTTGAAATTTTAATAAATTTTTCATACAATTCCTCAAATTCATCTAGTAATTCCTCCTTATCTAAGTTAAAAGGATTTACCTCATCATTTTCTTCTTGATGATTTGTCATCAAGCAAAGATTTGCTTCTTCATTCTCCGATTCTTCAGAGCTACTTACATCGTTTTCGTCCCAAGTGATATAAGCTCTTCTTCTTCCTCTTTTCTCTTTGTTTTCTTCTTGAGGTTTGGACAATCCACCTTGAAGTGCCCTTCCTTGCCACATTCAAAACAGTTTGGTGAGGAAGAGGTTTCATTAGAGATTGGTTTCTTACCATAGGATTTGAAGTTCTTTTGGAATTGTTTGTTCCTTATGAATTTCCCAAAATGCTTCACAAATAATCCAAATTCTTCTTCTTCATCAAGCTCACTACCGGATTCTTCTTCATTGATAGAAGTGGCCTTGAGAGCTAGACCTTTCTTCTTGGAGGATTTTTCTTCTTCCTCTTCTTGTTTCAAGTCTTTCAACTCTTGCTCTTGTTCTTGGAGTTTCCCAAACAAAGTGGCAAGAGACATATCATTTATATTGGGAGATTGCTTGATGGCGGTGACGAGAGGTTGCCATTCCCTGCTAAGACTTTTTAACACTTTGTGAACAAGTTCTTTGTTAGTATAAGTCTTGCCAAGAGTAATAAGGTGGTTAATAATGGGAGTAAACCTCTTTTGCATGTCTACAATAGTTTCTCCAAAATTTAATCTAAAGCTCTCATATTGACTAGTTAAGGTACTAATCTTAGAGTCTTTGACATCACTCGTACCTTTATGGGTCACTTGTAAAGTATCCCACATCTCCTTGGTGGATTTACAAGTTACTATTCTAAAAAATTCATTTGGACCTAAGGCTAGAGTGATAAGGTTCTTGGCTTTATAATTATACTGTACTTTCTTTTCCTCATCACTAGTCCATTCATCCATGGGTTTTTCTATTTGTTTACCATAAACAATGTGCATAGGTATGAAGGGTCCATTTTCAATAGCATTCCAAACCCTTAGATCAATTGATTAAACAAAAATTTTCATTCCTTCTTTCCAAAAAGCATAACCTTCCCCATTAAAACTGAGAGGTCAATTTGCAGCACCACCCTCGGGAAACATGTTAGAAGTGGAGGCCATTCATCTCTTGAAGCTGTTAAGCTTGATCTATCAAGAGTCAAGCTCTGATACCACTTGTTATTCAAGTGGCCTCAATACTCAAGGGGGGGGTGAATTGAGTGTTTTAAAAGTTTGACTTGGAATGCCTTTGAACTTGGTTCTTTATGCAACTTTGATGGGTAAATGGAAATGAACAAGCAACAATAGAGTATCACACACAAATTTCTTTGATTAGAGAAGATGAACTTTTAGAACAAGAGATATTTGACTGAGAAATAAGAATTAATGAAGAGCAAGGGCTCAGTAATTTTATCAAACAATTGGGGTGCAAAGGTAAAGAAACTACTAGAAGGCATAAACAACACAAGAAATTAACCAAGGCAATATAACAAACAGTTTGCATGCACAATTAAAAGAGGAGTTTAAGGTTAGAGAGAATGCAAACCAAATTTAATGAGTTCCACCTACCCGGTGTATGTCTCGCCTTCAAGTAACCCACTTGAAGGATTTCATTATTGAAGATTTGAGATACAAACTTTGAGCAATTGTCTCCTAGTGTCCCATACTCAAGAACCCAATTCTCACAAGTAAAGGGTAACCCACCCAATCTTGCAATCTCTCAATATCCCAAAGGTTGAACCCCAACCTTTGTGACCACTCAACCTAGAGTAAAACTTGATGTTTTGGTGTGTGTGTTTACAAGATATTTACTCTCAATAGAGTGGATAAGCAAGTGAATAGCTCACACTAATTCTAACTCTCAAGAAGAGAGGATATACAAATTCTAAGCTTAAATATTCAAAATTTACAAGAAAAATAAACTCACTAAGCACAAATGTAAGTAAGAATTGATTGTCTCTTTTTTTGTATGTTGTGTTTGAGTTGGAGAGCCATTTATAGAGCCTTGAGGGAGTGCCAAAGTCTTCCTAGCCGTTGCAAGTTATGGGCACTGAGTTGGGATAGAGAAATGAGCTATTTTTCCACTTAAAAACACTTTCCCCGAGTTCTGGCACGATGGTAATCAATTACGCCTTGAGCTGTAATTGATTACATTTTGAAATCTTTAGTGTAGTTCAGTTGGTAATCGATTAGGTATTGTTGTGTAATCGATTAGATGGAAATAGAGACTTGCTAATTGATTATTTTATGCCTTGTAATCGATTACAAGTGGCACCTGATGCATTTAATTGTGTCTCGTAGTATTGTAATCGATTATGCTTTCATGCAATCGATTAGAGTGTAAAACAGAACTTGTGTAATCAATTATTCTTGACTTGGTAATCGATTAGTGACCTTCCAGAGTCTTGGTAATCGATTGTTACACGCTTGCAATCGATTAGGGAGTGTACCTGATGCTCTTAATTCAAACTTTCAACTTGGTAATCGATTATCTCCAAGGGTGCAATTGATTAGGTTATAAACAGGGCTTAGGTAATTGATTAGATCTATAGGTGTAATCGATTAGTTAACAAACAGAACTTGTGTAATCGATTATGTGGAGTCTTGTAATCGATTATCTTGTGCGTTTTTGTTTATCTGATTCTGTTTTCTCTGTTTTCATGGTAACTTGAAATTTTTTGCTTTTATCCTTCAACGTCCTTTGTCATAATCAAAATAATTCAACCTGAAATAGATATTCAAACACAGTAAGTCGCATTCTCTGCTCATCCGAGGTGCATTCAATGTCATTAATATCAGCATAATTGGATGACTTACCTTTTGTTTTGTGCTTCTTGCCCACTGTCTTTGTTCTTCCGGAAGACATGTTTTTTTCCTGACAAACATAAGGTGGACAAAAAGTAAGGAAGAATGCCTAGGTATGGAAAATTGGCTATGAAGGCATGTATCTTGTATTTAAGGAATAAGTTCCACATGCTATAGTAAGAAACAATTCCAAGAAAAATGAAGTGAACATGTTCTAGGCATTTTTACAAACACTTGGTGGGTATATAGTTTAGCAACAAGAGATTCATGAACAATCTTAACAAAAAGGACTCCGAATTAATCCATATTTTAGGCACCCCAAACTATAATTTTCAATACCCCTTATGATTAGCAATGTAGGATAAACAAAGTGTTTCCACACCTTGAAACATTATTCAAACCAATCTTGGTGAACTACTCCTAAAGGCAAAAGGCATTTCAAACAAATTACATGTACCCATTCTTTTTTATCTCATTAACACTAATAATACTATCATGTACAAGAGTAATAGGGGATGAGTAACAATACCATGAAGGGGTAGTAATGCATGATTAATGACCAAGAATCCATGAACAATTTACACCTTGAACCAAAGTTAGGAACAAAAATTTTGCTTGAGCATTATAGCAAACACTTGGTGGGCTTAAGAAGAATGAACTATAAAAATCATGAATATGCAAGACAAAGCCCTCCATTTTCACAATATGCACTCTCCACATGAGTAATCATAAATCAAATTTGTTATATATGCTTCATGGAGTGTAAATCATGAAAAATAACCATATGGGTTTTAGGAAAAAAATGAAAAACATGATGAACCTTGCTAGCTTGAATCAAAGGTGTTATAGCATACCCATATGATTTTGAGTCACCACAATCAAACAATAACATACACATAATCCTTCATACATAATCAATTTAAGCAATAACCTCAAACTAGTGAAATACCTAAAGACAAGAGGGAGATTGGATACTTACTGGATGAAAAGAAATGTGAGTAAGGTTGTAAGTGTGGGAAGGAGTGAAAGAAAATTGTATGTGGGAAATATAGTCAAGGATCTCTTAAACTTGAAAGACCATGTGCAATAAGAGAAAGTATGAAAGAATGGTGAGAAGAAGATGGGCGTGGGGTGCGTTCAATATAAAGAGAAGGAAGTGGCACCTGTTGCAATCCACTACCAGTGGGATTTCCCACGGCCCATGGATGTCGCTGGTCCTGGCCCATTTACGTTGTGTTTTTTTAAGTGTGGCACTTATTGAGAACCCACGGCCAGTAGGAATTCCCACGGCCCGTGGAGTTCTCTGCCCTTTGATGTGCAAAATGTCATATTCCTTACCTATTAAGAACCCACGGCTAGTGGGAATTCCCACTGCCTGTGGAGTTCTCTGATTTGGGTCCTTTGAAATGTTGCCTTGTACCTGTGGGAAACCCACTAGGAGTGGAAAAAACACTGCCAGTGGATCCTGCTGTATGGTTCCTTCAAAATTCTGTAAAATCAATCCCAAAAACAAGTCAGAAGTTCCCACGGCCAGTGGGAAAAAACACTGCCCGTGGTTCTTTCTGTTTCGCACCAAGAATTGCCCTTTTATTTTAAGTCAGAGGATTCCACTGCCAGTGGGAAAAAACACTGGCAGTGGATCTCACTGCTTTCGTTATTACTACCCTTCAAATATGCACAAACACTTGCCTTTATTTATGAAACTTACCAATGAAAATACATGTATGCATCCAACATGATCAATTAAAAGGAGAAATATGCAACAAAATAAGAACAATTATGCAATGCATTATGAGTATTCATCTTTATTTAGAAATGGAAAATAAACATGCAACAAACTAAATTGGACTTACTTGAATGAAACAAACAAACTTTATTTGATGATAAGAAAAGTACTTAAGAAATAAGAAATGGGGTTACCTCCGCACTAGTGCTAATTTTAACGTCTTTAGCTAAACGCTTGGCACCTATTGGGTTTAGGAGACTGATACATCAAACAATTCTAAGACACTTGCCTATTATATCGGTTCTCCTATCAAGTAGTGCTTAAGTCTTTATCCGTTTACCTTAAATGGACTAGACTTTTCACTACATACCTCAACGGTTCCAAATAGGAAAACTTTTATTACCTTAAATGGTCCCGACCACCGGGACCTTAGCTTACTAGGGAAAAACTTCAACCTGGAGTTGAAAAGTAGGACCATGTCACCTGGTTGGAATGACCTCCTAAGGATGTGTCGATCATGCCATTGCTTGGTTTATATATATATATATATATATATACAGGCATTCTCATAGGCATCCAACCAGAGCTCTTTTAGCTCATTTAAGTCCAGTAACCTACATTCACCTGCAGCCTTATCATCAAGATTAAGAGTTTTAACTGCCCAAAAGGATTTATACTCAAGTTCTACAGGTAAATGGTAAGGTTTCCCATACACTAGTTTAAAAGGTGTGGTTCTAATGGGAGTTTTATAAGCGGTTCGATACGCCTATAGAGAATCGTCTAATTTAATAGACCAATCCTTACGGGATGTATTGACCACTTTTTGAAGAATATTTTTTATCTCCCTATTGGATACCTCAACTTGACCACTAGTTTGAGGGGGATAAGGTGTAGAAACCTTATGCCTCACCCCATATTTTTTTAGGAGGGTCTGAAAAGCTTTCTCAATAAAATGAGACCCTCCATCACTTATTATTCATTTAGGGACCCCAAATCTCGAAAAAATAATCTTTTTAAACAGCTTGATAACAGTCTTAGCATCCGAATGAGGGGAAGCTATAGCTTCCACCCATTTAGACACATAATCAACTGCTACCAGGATAAATTGATTTCCGAAAGAAGAGGGAAAGGGTCCCATGAAGTCAACGCCCCACACATCAAATAGCTCAACCTCTAAAATGCTATTAAGTGGCATTTCATGCCTCTTACTAATATTACCGGCCCTTTGGCAAGCATCACAAGTGAGGACATACCTACGTACATCCTTGAAAATATGTGGCCAATAAAACCCTACTTGCAGCACTTTCGAGGCGGTCTTAGATGTACTCATATGCCCTCCACAGGAGAGAGAATGGCAATGGTCTAGGATGGCTCGAACTTCAGTCTCAGGAACACATCTCCTAATTAGACCATCTACACACTGCTTGAATAAAAGGGGCTTATCCCAATAGTAGTGCTTGACATCTGCAAAAAACTTCTTTTTCTGCTGAAAACCAAGGTCAGGAGGTACAATGCCACATGCAAGAAAATTGACAAAATCAGCATACCAAGGGACTTATTGAATACTAAGACTTAAGAGTTGTTCATCTGGAAAAGATTCATTGATGGGAACAACATCACCCATCTTCTATTTTTAAGATGGCAACCTAAACAAATGGTCAGCAACAAGGTTCTCGGTACCCTTTTTATCCTTTATCTCTAAATCAAATTCTTGCAGAATTAAGATCCACCTAATTAGCCTAGGTTTTGCTTCCTTTTTATTTAAAAGATACTTGATAGCAGAATGGTCTGTGTATACAGTAACATGTGAACCTACCAAGTATGATCTAAACTTATCAAAAGCAAAAACAATGGCCAACAATTCCTTTTCGGTGGTTGTATAGTTTACCTAAGCCTCATCAAGAGTACGGCTAGCATAATGGATCACATGCACTTTTCTATCATTTTGCTGCCCGAGCACAGCCCCCACTACGTGATCACCAGCACCACACATCAATTCGAAAGGGAGTTCCCAATCAGGGGGTTGTACCATAAGAGCAGAAGTCAGAGCTTGTTTAATCCTGCAAAAAGCCTCAAGACAAGATAAGTCAAAAATAAAAGGAACATCCTTACCTAAAAGATTAGTTAAAGGCTTGGTGATCTTGCTGAAGTCTTTAATGAACCATCGGTAAAACCCGGCATGCCTAAGAAAGCTTCTAATGCCCTTCACATTGGTTGGTTGGGGTTATTTTTCAATCACCTCCACCTTAGCTCTATCAACCTCGATCCCTACCTTGGACACCATGTGCCCAAGGACTATGCCTTCTCGTACCATGAAATGGAACTTCTCCCAGTTTAAGACCAAGTTGGTCTCCTTACAGCTCTGTAAAACTTGGCACAAATTTGTCAAGCAATTATCAAAATTAAAACCATGTACCGAAAAGTCATCCATAAACACTTCCATGACATTCTTAATTAAATCAGAAAAGATGGCTCGTATACACCTTTGAAAGCTCGCAGGTGCGTTACACAAGCCAAATGGCATCCTCCTAGATGCATATGTCCCATAGGGATAAGTGAAAGTGGTTTTCTCTTGATTAGATAAGTGGATGGGGATTTGATGAAAACCAAAGTACCCATCCAAAAAACAAAAATAAGAATGCTTAGCAAGCCTCTCAAGCATCTAATCAATGAAGGGAAGAGGGAAATGATCCTTCTTAGTGGCGCTATTCAATTTTCTATAGTCAATACACATGCGCCATCCAAAAACTATCCTAGTAGAAATCAATTCTTGTTTTTCATTTTTCACAACAGTTATTCCCCCCTTCTTAGGCACCACATGTACTGGACTTACCCATTTTCTACTAGCAATGGGATATATGACACCAGCATCTAACAATTTCAGGATTTCTTTCTTAACCACTTCTTGTATTTTAGGATTTAGTCTCCTGAGTGGTTCTACTGTGGGCCTACTTTCATCCTGTACAATGATCCTGTGCATGCAAAATGAAGGGCTAATCCCTTTAATGTCATCCATGGTATACCCAATAACCTTCCTATACAACCTAAGCTGTTTTAGGAGTTTTTTAGTTTCCATAGCATTCAATTCAGCACTCACAATCACAGGATATGTAAAGTTTGGGCCAAGGAATTCATACCTCAATGAAGCCGGTAAAGGCTTCAATTCTACTTGAGGACCCACCTCTTTATCATGCATGACCTCAGTATCATGCCTTAGTGGGGCTTCTCCTTCAAAGCAACTTGATGTTCCTGCAGGCTCAATCAAGAAAACAGATTCAAGTGGTTCATCAAGAAGGGTTTCTTCCTTTATCACTTGGTCAACACAATCCACACTACAGCAAACATCATCATTAAAAGGTTTCTTTAAAACATTTTTCAAGTTAAAATCAACCTTTTGGTCTCCAACAGTTAGAGATAATTTTCCATTTTTAACATCTATCACCGCACCCGCGGTTGCCAAAAATGGCCTACCTAGAATAATGCGGATCATAGAATCCTCATCCATTTCCAAAACAACAAAGTCAGCAGGAACAAAAAATTTACCTACTTTAATAGGCACATCTTCTAAAATACCTATAGGATATTTAACAGATCTATCCGCTAATTGCAATGACATCCTAGTACGTTTAAGTTCACCCAATCCCAATTTCTCAGCAATTGACAATGGCATTAAGCTAACGCTAGCTCCTAAGTCACATAGGGCTCTATCAATGGCCATGTCAGCAATCACACAAGGAATAGAAAAACTACCTAGATCCTAAAGCTTGGCTGGTAGCTTCTTTTGGATCAGTGCACTGCACTCCTCAGTAAGTGCTATAGTTCCATCCTCCTCTAATTTCCTCTTATTGGACAAAATGTCCTTCAAGAACTTTACATAAGTGGGCATCTGCTGCAAAGCATCAGAAAAAGGAACATTAATGTATAGTTTTTTTAGAACCTCAAGGAACTTACCGAATTATTTATCCAACTTGGCCTTAGCCAAGCACTAAGGGAATGGAATGGGAGGCTGATAAGGTTTCACCTCCTCCTTCTTTTCACTCTGTTTTTCCTCCTCTATTACCGGATGAGAAAGAGACTCTTCCCCTTTCTTCTCTTTCTCGGCCTCCCCTTCAGTCATCCTAACCGGACCATCATACTGTGTACCACTCCTAAGAGTGATAGCCATGGTGTGATTGGCTGGTCCTGTTTCGGGCTTTCCAGGAAAAGTTCCTACATTCTTATTAAAGATGAGGCTTGTTGGGCAATTTGGTTCTCCAACATCTTATTATGAGTGGCAAGAGAGTCCACCTTGGAGGTTAACTTCTTGATAGCTTCGGAGAACTCATCGTTTTGCTTAATTTGGGTGGTCACAAATGTCTCCATCAAGGACTCCAATTTTGATTTCTGTGGAGCATAGGGTCCTTGTTGTAACCTGAAGTTATTCTGGTTGCCTTGATTTCCTTGGAATGGTGGAGGTCTATATTGGAATCCTGGTGGGCCTTATTGTCTATAATTATTCCCAAAATTTCCACTATAGCTCCCAATAACATCCACTTATTGCATTTCAGCCTCAGGGCCTTGGGATACACCAAGCTAACAACCTGTTGTGCTATGACCTATAACTCCACACAATTTATAAACCACATTAGAAGCACTTATTCTTAACTTATCAAATTTAATAGACAGAGCTTCTACCTTAGTAGTAAGAAGGGAAATAACATCTAAAGAATACTTACCTGGAGTTTTTGATGGTAAACTCCTTTCAGATGACCACTGGTAGGTGTTTTATGCCACCTCTTCTATAAGATTGTACCCCTCCTCCATGTTCTTGCTCATAAAAGTGCCGCCAGCTGCAACATCTAATGCAACCCTTTGGTTCAGGGTCAAACCATTGTAGAAGATGTGGACCGTCAACCATCTTTCCACTCCATGGTGTGGGCATTCTCGAAGCAACTCTTTATACCTTTCCCATACATCATATAATGTCTTATCATCTTTCTGGGTGAAAGTGATTATCTGCATCCTCAGTTGGTCAGTTTTACTCCGTGGATAGTATTTGTTTAGGAAGGCATGAGATAACTGCTCCCAAGTAGTGATCGATCCCTCCGGAAGTGAACACAACCATGCTCTAGCCTTGTCCCCTCAAAGAGAATGGGAAAAGCTAGAGCCGGATTGCATCACTTGAGACACTATTTACCTTGAGTGTATCACAGTACTCAAGGAAGATTTAGAGGTATAGATTCGGATCCTCGGATGGTAAACCTCCAAATTGGTTTTGTTGGACCATTGTGATACTAGGCCTCCTACCCATTGCATTGGGCGCTGTAAAATCACGAAGGGCTCAGTTATCAGGATTGTCCATTGGCTCTTCGGTATTCGAACTCGATGCTTGTTACTTGCTTTTTTCAAGGTGCTTCCAAAGTGCTCTGATCTTACGAAGGGTCCTTTCAATTTCTGGATAAAAAATATGCTTAAAACTGTGACTCTTTTACATAAAAGGACCTGCACAATCCACAAAAACACAACGAATCCCAAGTGTAATTCTGTAGAAAAATGGCAACCAAAAATAGAAAAATTATGTAGAAAAATAAATAAAAATAAATAAATAAAAATCTAGTCTAATAAAAAACACCGCTTAGCTAATATTAGGGGAAACACAATCCCTGGTAACGACGCCAAAAACTTGATAGCCAACCACAAGCGCACGGGGTATCGCGTGATAAAAAGTTATCGTTCCCACAAGGATTGTGCCCAAGTACCAACTCACAATGATTTAATTATCTAAACGATTCATTTCAAAGTAAAAGGTGCAGTAAAATTAACCAAGAACTAAAAACTATTGGAAGAAAACTAAAATAGAAATCCTTCTTTTTAAATCAAAATGAAAAAAGCTCTTGGGAATCAGGAGGTTCATATGCCATGTACCAAATCTAAAATTACCCTTTTCTTTGTTATTCAATTTCTGTTACTAAGGCAGATTTTCCCTAGCTAATTAGTGAATTCCTCTCAAAACCTTACTAACGTACCTAATTATCAAAGAACCGCGTTCAATTTGTTAATTAGGTCCTTTAGGTTCTATGAAAATCCCATTATTCCTCAAACAGTTTTGCTTACTTTCGTAACCCAAATCCCTAGGTCCAATTTCATACGTTCTAACGATATGCCGATCTCTCAATCATCCATATTGTTTAAATTCATCTAACCTTATGTCTAAGCAATTAGAAGCATTAAGACCTCAAGATATTGAATAGAAAACAGAAATCCAATAACAAAAAAAAATAGAGTAACCTAATTTGATACACACATATTTCCCCCAAATCCCAAGAATAGGAAATTAGTTCCTCATGGAAGAGGTTACCAATCCATAAATTACAAGAGTTTGTCCCATAATTTAGAAAATAAGGATTACAAAAATAAAGGATTAAAGGTAGAAGAAGAGTTCTCACTAATCTTCCAATCTCTTGCCCCAAGCTTGAAACCTTGATCTTCCCTTTTGTTTCCTTCCTCCAAATCTTCAAGAAGAATCCTTAATTTTTACCCTCAAACTGTCCTCTCCCTGTTCTCTGGGTATTCCCCTCTTTTCTGCGTATTTTCCCCCACTTAAAATTTGGTGAAAACCAAAAGTAACTACTACAGCGTGTGAAATCCACTGGCAGTGGGAAAATCCACTAGTAGTGGATCGCTATGTGTTACACCCAAATGATATTAATTAAGAAAACTGGGCAAAAACCACTAGCAGTGGGAAAATCCACGGCTAGTGGGTTTTTAGGCAATGTAATCCACGGCCAGTGGGAATTCCCACTGGCAGTGGTTTTCTCTGGCTCGATTTTCCTTCTTCTCCCAGTGTATTCCACGGCCAGTGGGAATTCCCACTGGCAGTGGATTTCTCTGTGTCTTGGCAAACATGCAATTTTAGGGTGTTTTGGGTTCTGGAGCACTTCCTTTGGTATATTCTTCTTCTATTGTTGGCCTAACTTCAATCTTGGATCTTGGACAAGCTCAAACTCTTCTTAATTACATCATCCCATTCAATAATCTTCTAAATCCTTTGCTAGTAGACTTATTTAATAAAGGTTTCTACAAAAACAACTACCCAAGTAACATATGTGGAAGTAAAAGAATAACCATGACAACTAGGGAAAAATAAGGTGAAAATAAACTAAAATTAAAACTAAATAGACCCTAAAACTCATGCAAACTAGACTCTTATCAGAGGGACATCACTGAGACTCGTTAGTCTAAAGAAGGGTAAGAAGAAACTACAAGGTAGAAGTAGAGATAAGATGGGTAGTAGAGACAGACACCAAAATTAAATAAATAATAGCGACACAAAAGAAATAAGGAGGCTTGTGATAATGATGGAGGGGGAACAACTTGAAGGACAGATAATGGCTCTAGAAAGATCCCAGAATGTAGGATGAGGTTGAACAATCTTCCAAGAACATCTCCAAAAGTTGCGAGCATCAAGAATAATGTCTCCACCGGAGGTACTGTATTCCTGATCCTGCTCCCAGAGATAGTGCGCCCAAAGATGGCTTCGGGTGTCCCCATTTGGAGAAGGGTCAGAACGAAGAACATCTAAGATATCATTAGGTAACCTTTTTATAGTCCATATATACCATTCAAGTGCAGAGGTGCAGAGTACCATACTTTTTGCTTTAATTTATTTGTGATGATCCTGGAATTCTTGGGCATGAGGTGATCTGGATACATCAAGATGCAGGTTTAAGGTTTGGCAAAAGCTTGGATCTAGGGTCGGGCAAGAAGACGAAGTTCTTGGATAGGTTGGCGGGCTTGTTGTTGTAAACGAATGGCTTGGTATATAGCAAAGAAGGAAGGGGTGTATAGGTAAGAGTTAGATATAAGCTCTTCAGCAGGGATAGCGGGCTGGAAATGAGGTTTAAGGAAGACATGTACTCCACCCTGAGGAGTAAAGGTTTGAATAATAGTAGGGAGTTTGTCTGGGCTATGAAATGGTAGAGGGTGTCCAGGGAAAATAGAAATTATTTTATAAGTCTTGGGTTGGGTTAAGGGAATGTTAGGTGTTAGAAGTATAGATGGTTAAGGTTAGGGTTCAGATAGTTGAGGTTCAGAAGGTTAAGGTGTAGACAGTTTAGGTTCAAAAGGTTGGGGTGCGGGTGGTGTTTCAGTTAAAGGTACGTAAGGTGTGGTAGGATGGTCTGATACAGGGCTAGAAGTTGGAGTCAAAATAGGAGTTAGAGAGGGAGTCATTGTAGAGTATATAGACTTCTTTTTCTTCTTAGAATGCTTCTGAGACTTAGTCTATTCGGCAGACTTTCTTTAGTATCCAGCTTCAACTTTAGCTTACTTCTTAGCTTTAGCTCTTTCATCTTTCTATGCGCCCTATCAGACTTATACATATCATAATTATGATTGTATACGTCGACCCAGTTATACTTCATCCAATTTTTTACATCCACATATGGAAATTTTCTGCAGTAGTAACAGATGAAATTGATATAGCGCTTCTTGAAGGGAACCTTGACATAGTCCTTCAGATAGGGAGATGTCAGATCAAAAGAACTTCTTGAAGAAGGTTGTAAGGCAGCAGGCTGAGTTGCTATAGCAGAGGGTCTTTTAGACCTTTTCGTTTTTAAAACACGCCCAATGGGCTGTTGGTCATCTGAGTCTGATGGTGGATAAAAGGCTTGAGTAGGATTGGATCTAGAATTATCAACAGGAGTTTGATCATGTTGGAAATATGCACTAAAAGCCTATATAGGATGCATCATTTTGAATAAGTCATTTTTTGTTAAATAGTTTAACAATCTTTATTTATCCTTGGAGTAATAGGTCATATGAGAGTTATTCCTAAAATGTCCCTAGTCAAGTATTTACGTGGGGACATATAAATACATTAAGACTAGTGTGTGAATATACTGATAATCTGATCTCACAGATCATGGATATAAATGATATCAAGTCTTCACACTGGTACGCATTAAGAGTAATGTTGTACTGGACAGACCCACCATGAGAACGTTGCATGGATCGTTACATGAATGTCATAAACGATTCTCAATGTGATAATGGTATATGTAGTCCTTTGACCTGAAGTCACTACGATTCCTACATAAGGAGTTTGTTGTTTTAATATAATCAAACGTCTTCTGTAACAAGAGGACTATAAAGGTTGTGGTTAGCCAATGAACAAATTATGCAGAGGGATGTAAGTGATGTAGATGGGATTTGTCTCTCTTATGTAACAGGAGTGATATCTATAGGCCACTTGATGGAGTGGGACTAAGGAAACGCATGGCCATGCTATAAAGAATAAATATTGGATATTTATTCAGATAAAGTCTACTCTGGTATCAAGTAAAATAAATTGGACCGTACAAAGAGGACGCGACTATGCCTTGGGCCCAATTAGGATATCGTGACAAAAGGAACAAACATATAAAATAATTATCACTTATAGGTTATGTTGATAATAAATAATATTCGGAC
Organism: Clitoria ternatea; assembly: GCA_037962975.1. Taxonomy (NCBI): domain Eukaryota; kingdom Viridiplantae; phylum Streptophyta; class Magnoliopsida; order Fabales; family Fabaceae; genus Clitoria; species Clitoria ternatea. The sequence continues at coordinate 172,022,356 of CM075671.1, forward strand.
ATAATGATGCATTGCTAGATGTCACTCTTATTTTATATTAATAATAAAATAGTTTATTATTAATATAACCGAGTATTTTACCTATAGGGTCACACACATAGAGTAAGCCCATCAGAAAATAGCCTTTTATTTTAGTTGGACTAAAATAAAACTATTGGGCCTAACTCATTTAGAATAAGTAAGGAGCCCACTCTTTAGAGAGAACAAATTAGGTCAAACTTGAGCCTATAAATAGAGCATAAGATGCTCATAGGCGGTTCATCCAAAAGAGACACAAAATACGCACAAGTTGCAAAAGCTACACGCCGTCAAACTAGCATTTGAAAGGTGTAGCGTTTCTAGTAGGAGTACTCGTGTGGACTCCTAAAGGATGAGGCTACGAGTGCTTCGATAATATTCAAGAGGTAATCCTAAAACGCAATATTTTTGTGTTTGTCTTATGCTTTGAAACACGTCGCTTTACAAATCCTATAAGAATCCTTATATTTCCGCTGCTCATGCACTAGGGATTCCCTAACAGTGGTATCAGAGCTTGATTGCAAAACCGTGTTTTGGGCAAATGTTTGTTTAAAGAACCCTAAACCCTAAACCCTAAACCCTAAACCCTAAACCCACAAAAAGAATTGTAAAGGTTGAATCTTTTTGCAAAGGTTGCATCTTTTATTAAATATGTTGCAAAGGTTGTATTTTTAATGAGATATTATGTAAAGGTTGTATTTTTATGAGATATGTTGCAAAGGTTGCACCTTTTGAAAGCTAGTATCAATTTATTTTTTTGTGTATATTGATTGCTTTTCTCAAAATTTTAATTAAAGAACATGTTTTTGGGATATGCTTTATTATATAAACATGCTATATTTTGTAATGGTGATTGTTTTATATGTGTTCTAATTATAAGGCATATTTTATGTTTGTTTAATTAAATTGAAATCAAGGGTTGTATGCAATGCACGTCTATATGCTTTCTCTTTTCTAATATGAATTGTTCATGTGAGATTGTGTTTAGAAAGTTTAAGAGTTAAACCCTAGCCGTAATGAAAAGTAAGATTCAAAAGTTGAAACCTAGCTGTAATGGTATTTTATTTATTTGTAAATGTTGCAAATAAAATATTTGATTTTAATATTATATTTTAAATTCGATTTGTAAAAGTTGCAAATCAAATTTTAATTGTTTGTTAAATTTAAAGTTTGTAAGAGTTACAAATTTAAATAATTTATTCTTATTAATTTTAATAGGATTTGCATCGTTTATGATCTTTTTAAAATTAATGTAATTTGTAAGAGTTACAAATTTAAATAATTTATTCTTATTAATTTTAATAGGATTTGCATCGTATGTGATCTTTTTAAAATTAATGTGATTTGTAGGAGTTACAAATTGATTCATATTTATTAAATTTAATATGATTTGTAATTGTTACAAATAGAAGATAAGATCTTTATTAAATTTAATAATTTTAAAATCAAATATTTAATCCTTAATAAATTTGATAGGATTTGCAAAAGTTACAAATTAAAGATAAGATCTTTATTAAATTTAATAGGATTCAAAATAAAATATCTTGAACTCTAGAGATAAGGTTTAAAATTTAAACCTTGATCGTTCCTAAAAAATAGGATGATTCTTAAGACTCTAGAGATAAGTTTAAAAGTTAAACCTTGACTATTCATATTTTAGGATAATTATAAGGGTCAAAAGATAAGGTTTAAAAGTTAAACCTTGGCCATTTCAAAATTTAAGATTTCAAATTGTTTGAAATCATAACCAAATATTTTGAGCTGTTAATGGTCAGTGGGACGTTCTGGCTAGGAAAGACTTGGTACTTAAGCGGTCACTCCGGACCCACCTCTCTTTCCTGGGAACTAACCTGATTACAGTACTAAATTTTTGGGTTGGAACACCCCTTGACCCTGTCTGTTGAATGGTCAACGGAGCCGCAAAACTTCTTTGCGTAGTTTTCTTTTTATGACCCCGCGTGTTTAATTATGTGTTTTAAAATTTATTTTATTTTAAATACATTGATTACTCTATTAATTGATTAATTAACACATCCAGCGGTGAATGGTTATGGTCTTAGCTTTTTTATTTAATTTTAAATACAGCCTGCGTGTTGTGCCTTTCTCTATTCTTAAATTTCTTCTCTCAACCCTTCACTCGTATGTAAAACGAGTTTTCTTCATTACATTGTAATCTTGGAAAAGCCAACAAGGTGGAGACCTAGAAGAAACCTAGAGTGGTGATTCTTGATGGATATGACCTTGAAAGGAAAAAAAGAGTGGTGACTCCAAGAGGATGGTGGTTTCAAGAAGTAGGACTTTACGAAGTCAAGACACCATAGTTCCTTTAGGTTTATTTTATTTTATTTTGTAGGAAGACCATAACCATCTCACAATTTTGATTGCATGTTTTGGGGTTTTATTTTGCGTTAAAGCGTTTAATGAAAGTCGGTAATGAACAATAAGAAAATTGAAATCCCTCAAGCCCGACAATCATACCTTCCAATAAGTAATAACGTCTAACTTGATATAAATAAAGTGCAGGTCATGTCATAGTTGAGTGCCTTTATTTATGTTTAGTAGGACATGTGGATAATTAGATTATCCAAGTATAACTTATTAAGTTTTATTCAAATAGATATTTTTTAATTGGATTGGAAAAGCCTAAAGGTATGAATAGTATAAAATGCGTTCTAATAAACAACAGTCATCAATGCTAGTTTCAATAAAGTGTAGGTTCAGCCAAAGCAGGGTGCTTTTATTGATATTAGTAAAGGGTGATGGATAATTGGATTATCCAACCATTTGTTATTGGAATTATCTAGGTAACTTTAATCAGATTGAAGAACCTAGAAGCGTTAATATTAAGTTTAAACGCCTTTTAATAAGTAACACTCATCAAGACTAATGTCAATAAATAGTGGGCCTGCTAAAGCAGGGTGTTATCATTTATACTAGTAAGGCGCGATAGAATAATTGTAATATCCAAATTGTTTTTATTAGGCCTAAACTTCACCAAGTTTTTCAATTGGATTGAAAATAACTTAGAGGCGTAAGGATTAAGCTTAAATTCATAAGATGAATAAGGGTAAAGAGTTACCCACTCAATCATCCAAGAGTTGCATGAAATGTAATTGGAAATGTGTTTCCTACCTAAATAACCCAGGGTTGGGCGATCAGCCAAAGCTGACTCAACACTAGGCGAAATATAGATCTTGGTCCACTAGAAAAATCCTCCAATGGGATTTTTTATGATTCAGTGAGGGTATTTGTTTTTGAATCAAAATAGTGGGAGACAACATATTTATTTAATGACCAAAATTTAAATATGTTTTAAGTAGAAGTGATAGATTTGCATGTAATTTATTTTAGAATAATCATGGCAAACCAAATATTGTTTTGTTGTAATCTGTCCTTTGGAAGGACACTTTATATAGAAAAATGCCTAGATAGGTATTGAGACTTGAGAATTATCTTCATTAAAGATGAAGTAGTAGTGTGTAATGTTTGGCTTATATATCATCTTGGTTGGGTCTTGAATACCCTATGGAGTCTGTATAACCTCTAAGTTGTAAAAGGCAATATGAATATATAGGAGATATACGATATGATCGTATACAAACTTTATTAAGGCCAAGTTGGTTTAGAAGTCTAAAAGGTGATCAAGAAAGGAAATTGTTTCCATTTTTAGCCAAATAAAACATTGAAATAATTTGTCTAAAGAACTTGAAGGAGTTCAAAAGAAAGGGAAGTAAGACTTCCACTACAGGTCATGTTATAGAAGTCAAGTTATTTTACTTCACTAACATTAGTATCAGAAACTAGTAGTAGATCTCAAATTTTGAAAGATCAAGGAAGTAGATCACTTGCTAAGGGTGGAGAAATCTATGTAAAATTGAGCAAAGGTTGCTACAATAAAGATAAGATCTTTACCTATTGGGCTAGTTAGTGAACTAGACATTGTGCATATTGTTTCTTGTTGGACAAGAAATGTTTTTTATATAAAATAACTTTATTTCTTCAAAAGGATGTTGATGCACAATTGAGTAATGGATTCCACATCCTAAATCTCAAAACACCCATCTATAACATAACTATCAAAGTAGGTTAAAATAAGTGATTTTGAACCTTCCTTACATGGTATTGTCTCTTAAGGCAAATGAATAAGAAACACATTTTTAAATACCATTAATGTGGTTATATGGACTCTTTTGATTTTAGAATCAATTGAGACATGTAAATCTTATTTATTGGAGAGATAATTGAGACCTCATTCATTGAAAAGATGAGTAATCTATTATTTAATACATGACAATGTATGTGGGCCTATTGGAACAATAACTATATATGTTTTTCAATACTTTAACATACTAATTGAAAAGTCAATGAGTATGGATTTATGTAACGTAAGTTAGAAAGTCTTTGAAAAGTTCAAAGAATTCATAATAAAGTGAAAAACCAAATTGGCAAGACAATTAAAGCTCTTGATTAGATCAAGATAACAAATAATTTGAGCTATAAGTTTGATAACTATCTAATAGAGTAAGAGATTACCTCTTAACGCATTCCTCATGGAATGTCATAATAGCATCTCTACGGGGAAAAGTCAAATCTTGCTGGACATAGTTTGATTATTGATTATTATCAAACATCTCTAACCCCTTCAACGTTCCTTTATTAACAAAATTTCTACACTTAACCATGTTCTATCTTAGAAATTCTTAAAGAAACCATATATGATATGGACTAGGAAGAAACCTAGTATGCCTTTACTAATAATTTAGAACTATGATGCTTCTATAGAGCATCCAACTCTGACAAGGTTAGATCCAAATTGGATTTATATCTTCTGTGAGATACCCAAAGAACGCTAAGGGTTATCATTTCTACAATCCATCTGAGAACAAAAGGCTTGTTGCTTAGAATGTTGTATTCTTGAATAAGAGTACATCTCTTAAAGAATCAGTGGGAGGATAGTAGAACTTGAAGAAATTCAAGTATCACAAAGCATTTAAAAGTCAAGGATGGACTTGGAGTAGAAATCACAAAATGTTGTGATATCATTAACTCCGGTAGCACAAGACTTGCATAAGATCAAATAGGATATGTAACCAAATCTGAAAGATATAGATATCTTATAAATCAGGAAGAAGGCATATTGCAAATTGATCAAGTTTCTTATGAAGAGGCCAATGCAAGTTTAGATTCTAAGACATTGCATAAGACCATGGGATGTAAAATGGGCTCTATGTATATTAACAAGGTACGAACCTTGGTTGACGCACCTAAAGGCTAAAACCTATAGGATGCAAGTGAGTTTTCAAAAGGAAAACTGAACATAGATGGTAATAAAAGTACTTTTAAAAGCAAGATTGACAAAATTCAATTAGCTTAAAAACTATTTAGATCCTGCTTGTTGTAGCATTATACAACCATTATGAGATATGGTAGATAGATGTCAAGATGGAAATCATCTTGAGGATGTGTATGTGACACAACCTAAAGGCCTTTTATTCCTGAAACATTTAGGAAGGTATGTGAACTGCAAATGTTCTATTTATGGACTAAAGCAAGCTTTTAGAAGCTAGAATCTTCATTAAAGAATAAAGATAAATCTTGTAACTATAAAAAGGTTAGTAACTGCACAATTATAGTTCTAGTATTACATGTAAAAGACATGCTTCTTCTAGAACTAATAATATTCTCATTCTATAGTCAAGAGTATCCTTAAACACTTAACAAGGACTATGGATTTGATCTTGATAAATGGGAGATGAGCTCATTGTAAAGGTTACATCGATACCAATCTTTTGATTAATTTGAAAGACTTAAGATTGAAATCAAAATATATGTGTTGTCAAGATCGTTACGATGTATGCTTGAAAGGTTCAAAGCAAGAAACAATCATTGGTTCTACTAACAAATCTAAGTATTTTGCTATGTTAAATTACAAAAAAAAGTCAATTTATATTTAATCATTCCATATGGATGACAATGGAACCATAGAACAATATAAGAAAGTGGATTAATCCAAGCATATACTTAAATAGTTCCATTTTTGGAAGATGTGAAAATATACAACATGCATACCAACAAAATTATTGGGAACCCACTAGTAAAACCGCTTACATAGTAAAAACATAAGGGCACTGTAGACGTCATTAGGGATTAACCATATCGTCTCTAAGTGCAAATGAGAGATTGTTGGAAATATGCACTAAAAGCCTATATAGGACGCATCATTTTGAATAAGTCATTTTTTGTTAAATAGTTTAACAACCTTTATTTATCCTTGGATTAATAGGTCATATGAGAGTTATTCATAAAATGTCCCTAGTCAAGTATTTACGTGGGGACATGTAAATACATTAAGACTAGTGTGTGAGTGTACTGATGATCTGATCTCACAGATCATGGATATAAATGATATCAAGTCTTCATACGGGTACACATTAAGAGTAATGATATACTGGACAGACCCACCATGAGAACGTTGTATGGATCGTTACATGAATGTCATAAACGATTCTTAATGTGATAATGGTATATGTAGTCTTTTGACCTGAAGTCACTATGATTCCTACATAAGGAGTTTGTTGTTTTAATATAATCAAATGTCTTCTGTAACAAGAGGACTATAAAGGTTGTGGTTAGCCAATGAACAAATTATGCAGAGGGATGTGAGTGATGTAGATGGGATTTGTCTCTCCTATGTAACAGGAGTGATATCTATAGGCCACTTGATGGAGTGCGACTAAGGAAATACATGGCCATGCCATGCTATAAAGAATAAATATTGGATATTTATTCAGATAAAGTCTACTCCAGTATCAAGTAAAATAAATTGGACCGTATAAGGATGACACGACCATGCCTTTGGCCCAATTAGGATATCGTGACAAAAGGAACAAACATATAAAATAATTATCACTTATAGGTTATGTTGATAATAAATAATATTCAGACATAATGATGCATTGCTAGATGTCGCTCTTATTTTATATTAATAATAAAATAGTTTATTATTAATATAACCGAGTATTTTACCTATAGGGTCACACACATAGAGTAAGCCCATCAGAAAATAGCCTTTTATTTTAGTTGGACTAAAATAAAACTATTGGGCCTAACTCATTTAGAATGAGTAAGGAGCCTACTCTTTAGAGAGAACAAATTAGGTCAAACTTGAGCTATAAATAGAGTAATCCTAAAACGTAATAGAGTAATCCTAAAACGCAATATTTTTAGGTTTGTCTTATGCTTTGAAACACGACGCTTTGCAAATCCTATGGGAATCCTTGTATTTCCGCTGCTCATGCACTAGGGATTCCCTAACAGATCAACCATCACAAAAACTTTTGTAACCTTAGGCTTCTTAGCCTTAGAGGGTTCCTCGACAAGTTCAGACTTTGGTTTCCTCTTCAGAGGAGTTTTCAGCATAAAAACTTAAGCAGTAAGGGTTAGTGTCTAATCAATTAGGGGAGAAAAGGTTGGCATATTGGTTATCAGCGGTCTGCATGACATCCAATCAGATAGAAACTTCAGAGGCACATTCTTAAGCTTGAAAATCTTCATGAGAATGGTTAGGTAAGGAATCTTCTTTTTCTTTTTCATAACAGATGACATCATATAAATCAAAATGATGTTGGCCAAATTAACCTTTTCCTTAATCAATATATGGTACATGCAAAATCAATCCAATTTAGACATAGTGTCCTTTACAGACTTCCAAGGACAGAACACCTAACGCATCAAAAGATGAAACATCTTTGCCTTTAGTAACAAGCTTGTAACATCCCTGATGTTTTAATAAAAATTATAAAAAGTGGAAAATGTTAGTAAATGTTTTAGAAATTTTATTTAGTATTTGTTCTGTTGGAGCCGGAGTCGAGAAATCCGGTGACGAGGTCGGTCTCTGAAGCGTGGGCAGATGGGGTTGAAGATCGGTTGTACAGGAGAAGAACGGACAAAGACGTACGGTCTTGGACTAACCGGTGTGAGGAGAGCGCCTCACTCGGAGCTATAGCCCGGATCAACCTCTTATGAAGACTAAAACGACGGGTGTACACAACCAAGTGGTGAGAGCGGATGAGATATCCGACCTCTCAAGCGGTAGCCCGGATTTCCGAGGTGTGGGCACTATGTTAAGACACCGGTTGGCCGGTATTCATACTGGGCCTACACTCTTACGAAATATTAGAGAAGTGTGAATAATTAAACGTTGAGGGAATAAATAAGTGTAGTTGATTTGATAAACTATGAAATAGTTCAATGTGGTGAAATTGATTAAAATTTAATGAGAATACAAATAAAATAAAGGAAAAGATGATCCTGCCCCTGAACTTTATATATAAAAGGAGATTCTCTTCCTTCCTTCTTCATTATTTGCGAGTTATTTCTTCTATTGGTCTGCCCCTTCTCTTTCGTTTTCTCCTCTCTTAACACTGAGTTGCATGCGCTGGAGAAGGACTCCATTCGTGTCTGAACTTCGATCGAAACCCATTCCAATGATCGAGGCCTCAAGGTGAGTCCACTGTTCCATTTTATTTGTGACCCCTTATCCCATTCGTTTCCCTGGTGGTCAAGGGCCATGCATGGCTGTATTCGAGTCCGTTCTCCACTCTTTTTGTGAGTGTGAACCCAAATGCGGCCTATGAGCTGAAGGCGTTGAAGTTAACGGGCTTTACCTTCTGACCCATAGGTAGTAGGTTAAGCAACGGAAGACTGAAGGACAGAGCTGAGACTGCAAACCCAGTGCTCAGAGGAAGGGATCGACACAGGGAATAGATTATTGAAGCGTGGGACCAAGGTAAGGGGGATGTTCAGGTTATGATTAATTAGAATAGGATTTATTCCTGTCCGAGTTACTGAAATGTATAAGCAGAGTAAGAAAATGTTATCGAGTAGTGGGGTGTGCTTATGTTTGTGCGTGTGTCATTGTGTGCAGCGGCCAGCTGAAGATCGGGTGCGTGGTAGAATTAATCTTATTACGAAACTTAAATTGTTTAATGCTGAAGTGATGTGGACATGTTGTATGTAAATGTATGTGTAGATAACTTATAATAGCCTGAAATACGTGATGATTGAGATGATCAGTATGTTCTGTTGAGGGGTTGGACGAGTCGGTCACCCTACGCTATGAGCACAGGACAGTTTCTGTCAGTTGCCAGCAGTAATCAGAATGATATATTTATGCTTATATAATGAAAATTGATTATGTGGTGGAGGAAGACCAACGGTATGAATTACCCTGTTTTGGCTTTAGTGGTCAAGTCGGACCCAGTTAAGCTACCCAGGGGTCTTTGACCCTGTGGTTGAGGGGGAGCCAAGTCGGGCTCGATGAACCAAGTCGGGTTCACGGGATGTCAAGTCGAACTCCCAGCTGAAGGTCGATCCTTTTAGTATCCGAATACTAGGTGTCAAAGTTTATCCGAGAGTCAGTTATGATAATTGAAAAGTTGTGATGCATATATTTGCCGAGTGATATTTCGTATATTTTCCGAGTGAAGCTTAATCTATTGGCCAAAGTATGAACTAATTACTGAGTATGATGTGTCATGATTGCCGAGTGAAGAAAATGCAACTGGGCGTACTCTATGTATATGTATATATGACTTGTTAAATTTTGTTCTATATTAATTATAATGTCAAACACTCACCCTTACTGTTGTTTCAATTTAGTAACCAGTGATAGGGAGGAGGGAGGAGCCATGGAGTCGCGCCAAGGGGGAGATCGATGCCAGGGCCCAAGTGACTTTGAGTGATTTAGTAGAGTTATATGCGTGTATGAGTAATTTCTGAGTGTTATTGTTAGCTGTATGTTGACAAAGACTGAATCAGATGTGAATTTACACTTTAAAATACATTGCTATCTATTTACATACTCTCATAGTTGCTATGGCGACTCGTTAGCTGACAGAATCATTCCTGGGTGAGGGTAATCAAACGAGTCGGGGAAGGCTAGGATGTTCCGAGTGGGATTGGCTGGGAGAGAATTCCGAGTAAGGGAAAAGTATAGAGGTCTCGAGTGAGGAGGAATTAGACGTGCCGAGTGGAAATTTGAATTTCTTCCGAGAGAAGCGAGAATAGAGTAGTCACCGAGTGAGGGTTCCGGAGAAGCAAGAAATGAGCGAAAGAAATGAATTATTGCCGAGAAAGTTATGATTGAATGAAGTTTCTTAAGGGAGGAGTAGGAATGAGTCAATTGAAGAATGTCCGAGTGAATGGAAGTGGAGTGTTTTCCGAGTGAAACCCATTTGCCGAGTAAACCATTTTCCGGGTGAAATCTCACAGGAGTCCGTTTGTGTGTATTATACGTCCAGATTTCAGAAAGGTATTCGCTCAAGCGAGTCGATGCTCACTTAAGCGATTTTCGGGTCGTTTAGGTACCTTGGGAGTTCGCTCACGCGAGCGATCTCCGCTTTTCTTCTTCCTCTCCTCTGTTTCTTTTCCTTCCTCCGTTCTTCTTCTCCTGTCGCTCCTAATTCCACTTGGTCAAATGAGGTATTTCCAATCGGATATTACCTTGCGTTCGTTTCATTAATATTTCAAGGGTAAATAACGCCATTGTGTATTAGGAGCGGGTGAAGCAGTTTCGGATCGGTTGTCAGTTTCATTGGGTTAAAAAAAAGTAGGTATTATTTTACATTAAGACTTAAATATTTAATTAAAGCGAAAAATTTATTGTGAAAAATTAACTAATTAAATATAAATAAATGCAAATTATCGAAGGATGTTACACTTGGTATCAGAGCGGTTCTTTCTAGAGCCGGGTGTATGGGTCGATCTAGTGATTGTGTGAGTCTTATGAAGGCTGATTGCTTTTCATTGTATCGTGTTTTGTTGTGCGGCTTGGCATCATTCCCTTGGCACTCCACTGGCGTAGTATTCTATGTATCTAAGGTAAATTTCCGACTCCCTGGCTAACCTTGGTTATTAATAGTGATGTGTTTGCTCATTGTAGAATTATTAAATGGCCGAAGGAACTAGCTCCGGGGAAGGAGACGATTTCTTCTCCAAATTTACTCAGCTGATGAGTAGGACCGAGTCTAGTCTCACTTTGGATAAATTCCTGAAAAGGAATCCTCCGGTCTACAAAGGGGGACATGATTATGACGGGGCATACATTTGGATCAGGGATATTGAGCAGGTCTTTGAGTATTTTGAGTGCTTAGAAGAGCAAAAGGTTTTGTTTGCCACTTACCAACTAAAAGATGAGGCTAGAGTATGGTGGTCCCGAGTGAAGGTGCAGATGAACGCAGCAAATGAGCCGTTAGTCTGGGCAAATTTCCGAAGGAGGTTCCTTGTTAAGTACTTCCCGGATAACTACAAAATCCGGAGGTAAATGGAATTCCTAAAGTTGGAACAAGGCCGACTGTCTATGGCCGAGTACACCAGCAAGTTTGATGAGCTGTGCGATTTTTACCATCCTTTCTCGTTAGAAGGGACTGAGGGCAGTAAGTGTGCTAAATACGAGGCTGGACTACGGATTGAACTCCATAGTGTAATTGTACCAATGGAGATTCGGAACTACCCAACTCTGGTGAACAAAGCGAGATTGACTGAAGAGGTACAGTTCCAAAGGACGTCTCAACCGAGAGACAAAAAGCCATTTAAAGCAAAGGGGTTCAGCTTCAAGAGGATGGGCCAATTCTTTTGGGGTGGTAAGTCCTCCGCCACCTCTTCATCCTCTTCCGGTCGGGGTTCAACTGGCCGATCGGTTCATTTGTCTGGTAGTCGTGTGTGCTACAATTGTGGTCAGGAGGGCCATATTTCAAAACACTGCCCGGCCAATCAGATTGTATGCTTCCAGTCTGGACAGTCGGGACACCTTAGGCCCGATTGCCCTCAAAGACAACAGCAAGGTAGGCAGGGCAACCGAGCTAACTCTTCTGGAACTTGGGGTGCCAACTTTCTGAGAGGAAGCAGGAATGGGGCTGGTAGAGGGAACCAATAGTCGGGAAGATCTGATGCCCAGTCCAGTGGTGCCCAGAACGCTATGACCAGGAGAGTATTTGCATTTGATGCCTCGGAAGCCTCGAGGAATGACAATTTGGTGCAGGGTAAATGCCTCATCTGTGGCTATCTTGTTGATGTAATTTATGATTTAGGTGCAACCCATTCATTTATTTCCGAGAGTTGTGTACGACGGCTTGGTTTACCGATCGGTCTAATGGAGAACGCTCTTATTGTTTCCACTCCAACTGGGTCCACTTTCCGTGCGACCACAGTGTGTAGAGAACTGCCGATGCAAATTAAAGCCTGTACTTTCTGAGTGAATTTTATCTGTATGTCGTTGAGGAACTTAGATGTCATTCTAGGTCTCGATTGGCTCGCTGCTAATCATGTGCTGGTCGACTGCTATCGAAAAAGCATTGTTTTCTCTCAGGAACTCGACACGAAGGACGTGGTGAGCAATGCTCTAGCCACATATGTTATTTTATTTACTTCGGAGGGTCGGTATAAGCTCCTGCCGAGTGATATTCCAATTGTTTACGAATTTCCTGACGTTTTTCTGGAAGAAATTCCGGAGTTGCCTCCCAGTCGGGAGATTGATTTCTCTATTGACTTGATTCCCGGGGCAGAACCTGTGTCCCGAGTGCCATATAGAATGTCTTTGGTGGAATTGGCCGAAGTGAAGAAACAAGTAAGCGAACTGCTGGAAAAGGGCTTTATCCGACCAAGTGCCTCGCCATGGGGCGCTCCAGTATTACTGGTAAAGAAGAAGGATGGTAGCATGCGAATGTGCATAGATTACCGACAGCTGAACAAACTGACGACCAAAAATAAATATCCCCTGCCTCGGATTGACGATTTACTGGACCAGTTGAGAGGCGTCGTTGTGTTCTCTAAGATCGACTTGAGGTCGGGGTACCACCAAATCTGAGTGAAGTCGGAGGATATTCCAAAGACAGCATTTCAGACTCGGTATGGGCACTTCGAGTACATTGTAATGCCCTTTGGAGTGACGAATGCCTCTGCCATTTTTATGGACTATATGAACCGGACTTTTCAACCGTACTTGGACCAGTTTGTGGTGGTGTTCATTGATGACATTTTGGTGTATTCGAAGTCAGTCGAGGAGCATGCTCAACACCTTCAAATTGTTTTACAAATACTCCGAGAGAAGAAGTTGTACGCTAAACTATCTAAGTGTAATTTATGGGAGAGTAGTGTATAATTCTTGGGACATGTGATTTCCCGAGAGGGAGTCTCAGTTGATCCGACTAAAATTGAGGCGGTTATGGCTTAGGAAAGACCAAAGTCGGTAACAGAAATCAAGAGTTTCCTCGGACTAGCTGGATACTATCGACGTTTTATTAAGGGATTCTCTCGGATAGCCCTCCCTCTGACTCGGTTAACAAGGAAAGGAAGCCCCTTCGTGTGGTCGGAAAAATGCGAATTAAGCTTCCAAACGCTCAAGCGGTGTTTAACGACTGCTCCTGTACTTTCATTGCCCGATGTAACACAAGGATTTGAAGTGTATTGTGATGCATCCAAATTTGGATTAGGGTGTGTGTTGATGCAATCCAATCGGGCAATTGCCTACGCTTCCAGGCAATTGAGGCCACATGAGGAAAATTACCCGACTCACAATCTGGAACTGGCAGTAGTGGTGTATGCACTGAAGATTTGGCGCCATTATCTGTATGGAGCTCGCTTTGTGGTATTTAGTGACCACAAAAGTTTAAAGTATTTATTTGATCAAAATGAGCTGAATATGAGGCAGAGGAGATGGGTGGAGTATCTGAAGGACTATGACTTCGATTTGAAGTATCACCCGGGCAAGGCGAACGTCGTTGCGGATGCACTAAGCAGGAAGGTATTACACGTGGCTTACCTAATGGGCAGAGAACAGGAATTACTGGAAAGCTTTAGGGATATGAATATTGGGGTTGTTATGGACGCTCCAGACCGAATGACGGTCGGAATGTTGAAAATCTCCAATGAATTTTTGGAGTCTGTTGTTACTGCGCAGAAAGACGATGAGGAGTTGTTGAGGCTGATTGACACTCAGGCCTGAGGCAAAAATATGGAGATAACTCGGGGTAACGATGGGATATGGAGATTCAGGAACCGAGTGGTAGTGCCTGCACATGGAGGTTTCAGGCAAGCTGTGCTAGCAGAGGCACACAAGAGCTCTCTAAGTATACATCCGGGTGTGACGAAAATGTATCATGACTTAAAGAAGGAATTCTGGTGGCCAAGCATGAAGAAGGCAATAATCGAGTATGTGAAATCCTGTGTAATATACCAGAAGTGCAAAGTCGAGCATCAACGACCCCCAGGTTTGCTTCGACCCCCATAAATTCCGATCTGGAAGTGGGAAAGTATCACCATGGGCTTCGTGTCCAGATTGCCTCGTACTCAAACCGGATGCAATGCGATTTGGGTGATTGTCGATCGACTAACCAAAAGTGCCCACTTCCTGGCAATAAATATGAAATGGTCACTGGATCGATTAGCTAAGTTGTATGTTGCTGAGATTGTACGACTGTATGGTGTGCCCTCAAGCATTATTTCCGATCGGGACCCCCGATTCACTTCAAGATTTTGGGGAAGCTTGCAACAACAACTGGGTACTGAGCTCTGCTTACCATCCCCAGACCGATGGCCAATCAGAACAGACAATACAGACTCTTGAGGATATGTTAAGGGCATGTGTGCTGGAACAGGGTAGATCATGGGAAAAATACTTGCCCTTGGTGGAGTTTGCATATAATAACAGTTATCATAGCAGCATTGGGATGGCTCCATATGAAGCTCTTTATGGTCAGAAATGTCGTACTCCATTGTGTTGGAATGAGAATGGCGATGCCATTTATCTAGGGCCTGAGATGATTCAAGAGATGAACGAACAAGTCACTTTAATCCGAGCGAGGATAAAAACTGCCCAAGACCGACAGAAGAGCTATTATGACAATAGGCATAGGCCGCTCGAGTTTCAAGTGGGTGATTGGGTGTTCCTGAGGATTTCACCGACCAAAGGTGTAGGCTGAATTTTGAAGAGCCAAAAGCTTAATCCAAAGTATATTGGACCATACCAAATACTAGAACGGATTGGTGAAGTCGCTTATCGACTGGATCTTCCCCAGACGTTGACTAACATCCACAACGTGTTCCACGTATCACAACTTCGAGCCTACATTCCGTGTGATACAATGATTGTACCGAGTGACTCCATTGAAGTGAAGGAAAACCTGACGGTGGAGGCTATACCGATCAGCATTGAAGAGCATCAAACTAAACGGTTAAGGAACAAGGAGGTACCGTTGGTGAAGGTGAAATGGCAGAATTTACATTGGATAAACTACACTTGGGAATTAGAATCTGATATGAGGCAGATGTACCCTCATCTTTTTCAATCGGAACACTGATTTTAGGGACGAAATCCCCTTTTAGGGGGGTGGATGTAACATCCCTGATGTTTTAATAAAAATTATAAAAAGTGGAAAATGTTAGTAAATGTTTTAGAAATTTTATTTAGTATTTGTTCTGTCGAAGCCGGAGTCGAGAAATCCGGTGACGAGGTCGGTCTCTGAAGCGTGGGCAGACGGGGTTGAAGATCGGTTGTACAGGAGAAGAATGGACAAAGACGTACGGTCTTGGACTAACCGGTGTGAGGAGAGTGCCTCACTCGGAGCTATAGCCCGGATCAACCTCTTATGAAGACTAAAACGATGGGTGTACACAACTAAGAGGTGAGAGCGGATGAGATATCCGACCTCTCAAGCGGTAGCCCGGATTTCTGAGGTGTGGGCACTATGTTAGGACACCAGTTGGCCGGTATTCATACTGGGCCTACACTCTTACGAAGTATTAGAGAAGTGTGAATAATTAAACGTTGAGGGAATAAATAAGTGTAGTTGATTTGATAAACTATGAAATAGTTCAATGTGGTGAAATTGATTAAAATTTAATGAGAATGCAAATAAAATAAAGGAAAAGACGATCCTGCCCCTGAACTTTATATATAAAAGGAGATTCTCTTCCTTCCCTCTTCGTTATTTACGAGTTATTTCTTCTGTTAGTCTGCCCCTTCTCTTTCGTTTTCTCCTCTCTTAACACTGAGTTGCATGCGCTGGAGAAGGACTCCATTCGTGTCTGAACTTTGATCGAGACCCATTCCTGTGATCGAGGCCTCAAGGTGAGTCCACTGCTCCGTTTTATTTGTGACCCCTTATCCCATTCGTTTCCCTGGTGGTCAAGGGCCATGCATGGCTATATTCGAGTCCGTTCTCCACTCCTTTGGTGAGTGTGAACCCAAATGCGGCCTATGAGCTGAAGGCATTAAAGTTAACGGGCTTTACCTTCTGACCCGTAGGTAGTAGGTTAAGCAACGGAAGACTGAAGGATGGAGCTGAGACTGCGAACCCAGTGCTCAGAGGAAGGGATCGACACAGGGAACAGATTATCGAAGCGTGGGACCAAGGTAAGGGGGGAAGTTCGGGTTATGATTAATTAGAATAGGATTTATTCCTGTCCGAGTCACTGAAATATATGAGCAGAGTAAGAAAATGTTATCGAGTAGTGGGGTGTGCTTATATTTGTGCGTGTGTCATTGTGTGCAGCAGCCAGCTGAAGATCGGGTGCGTGGTAGAATTAATCTTGTTATGAAACTTAAATTGTTTAATGCTAAAGTGATGTGGACATGTTGTATGTAAATGCATGCGTAGATAACTTATAATAGCCTGAAATACGTGATGATTGAGATAATCAGTATGTTCTGTTGAGGGGTTGGACGAGTCGGTCACCCTACGCTGTGAGCACAGGACAATTTCTGTCAGTTGCCAGCAGTAATCAGAATGATATGTTTATGCTTATATAATGAAAATTGATTATGTGGTGGAGGACGACCAACGGTATGAATTACCCTATTTTGGCTTCAGTGGTCAAGTCGGACCCAGTTAAGCTACCCAGGGGTCTTTGACCCAGTGGTTGAGGGGGAGCCAAGTCGGTCTCGGTGAACCAAGTCGGGTTCACGGGATGTCAAGTCGGACTCCCAGCTGAAGGTCGATCCTTTTAGTATCCGGATACTAGGTGTCAAAGTTTATCCAAGAGTCAGTTATGATAATTGAAAAGTTGTGATGCATATATTTGCCGAGTGATATTTCGTATATTTTCCGAGTGAAGCTTAATCTATTGGCAAAAAGTATGAACTAATTACTGAGTATGATGTGTCATGATTGTCGAGTGAAGAAAATGCAACTGGGCGTACTCTATTTATATGTATATATGACTTGTTAAATTTTGTTCTATATTAATTATAATGCCAAACACTCACCCTTACTGTTGTTTCAATTTAGTAACCAGTGACAGGGAGGAGGGAGGAGCCATGGAGTCGCGCCAAGGGGGAGATCGATGCCAGGGCCCGAGTGACTTTGAGTGATTTAGTAGAGTTATATACGTGTATGAGTAATTTCTAAGTGTTATTGTTAGCTGTATGTTGACTAAGACTGAATCGGATGCGAATTTACACTTTAAAATACATTGTTATCTATTTACATACTCTCATAGTTACTATGGCGACTCGTTAGCTGACAGAATCATTCCCGAGTGAGGGTAATCAAACGAGTCGGGGAAGGCTAGGATGTTCTGAGTGGGATTGGCTGGGAGAGGAGTGAGGGAAAAGTATAGAGGTCCCGAGTGAGGAGGAATTAGACGTACCAAGTGGAAATTTGAATTTCTTCCGAGAGAAGCGGGAATAGAGTAGTCACCGAGTGAGGGTATCTGGAGAAGCAAGAAACGAGCGAAAGAAATGAATTATTCCCGAGAAAGTTGTGATCGAATGAAGTTTCTTAAGGGAGGAGTAGGAATGAGTCAATTGAAGAATGTCCGAGTGAATGGAAGTGGAGTGTTTTCCGAGTGAAACCCATTTGCCGAGTAAACCATTTTCCGGGTGAAATCTCACAGGAGTCCATTTGTGTGTATTATACGTCCAGATTTCAGAAAGGTATTCGCTCAAGCGAGTCGACGCTCGCTTAAGCGATTTTTGGGTCGTTTAGGTACCTTGGGAGTTCGCTCACGCGAGCGATCTCCGCTTTTCTTCTTCCTCCCCTCTGTTTCTTTTCCTTCCTCCGTTCTTCTTCTCTTGTCGCTCCTAATTCCACTTGGTCAAATAAGGTATTTCCAATCGGATATTACCTTGCATTCGTTTCATTAATATTTCAAGGGTAAATAACGCCATTGTGTATTAGGAGCGGGTGAAGCAGTTTCGGATCGGTTTTCAGTTTCATTGGGTTAAAAAAAGTAGGTATTATTTTACATTAAGACTTAAATATTTAATTAAAGCGAAAAATTTATTGTGAAAAATTAACTAATTAAATATAAATAAATGCAAATTATCGAAGGATGTTACAAAGCTTCTAGAGGCCGTCTTGTCTAGACGAGCCTTTCCATACAAAGCTTCATTCATAGTGAATCCAGACACTTTAGTATATTCATAGTCTTCTAAAAAGACAGCTTGAGGTAAAGGCAGTAAATGCAAGTAAAATCCTTATAGCTTCAAGTCTGGCTACAGATGCAAAGGTTTCAGTGAAGTCTATACCTTCCTATTGATTGTAGCCTTGTGCCACAAGCCTTGCTTTGTTTCTTATAACCTTGCCATTTTCATCTAGCTTGTTTTTGAAAACCATCTTATTCCAATGATGCTCTTATTCTTGGGTTTTGGAACCAAAGTCTATACGTTGTTTCTCTTAAACTGATTAAGCTATTCTTGCATAGCTAAGATCCAGTCTAGATCTTCTAGAGCTTCTTCAATGGTCTTAGGCTCAAGTTCTGAGATGAGTGCCATTGATGATTGATATTGAAGTCTTGATCTTGTTCAGACTCCTTCAGCTTGATCTCCAATTATAAGATCTGAAGGATGGTAAGTCTTGAACTTTCATTCTCTCAGTTTCTCATATTCAAGCATATCTGCTGGTCTGAATCCTTTTTTGATTGTCTGTAGAGTCCGATTGTTTAGGTTCACCTTCTGGTTATAGAATACCTACATCATCATGTGACACCCCGATAATAGGGGTAAATTTTTCGCGATTTTAGTGTAATAAATTCATGATAGTTGCAAGTGATAAGGATGCTTATTTAATTATTTATTCATTTCCCCGGACCTATCAGAGACCTGTCTCATATGTGGAGATATGAGGAGGTAAGTCAAGAGGAGCAACCAAGAATAAATGCTCCAATTAAAAACAGCGGAAGAATTTAGGATAAGTTAATTCTATGTGATTAGAATGGAGGAGGTCGACCATTATAGAAATCAATAAGTCAGATTTTATGACCAAAATGTACATGAAATAATGTGGAGTCGGGGTTTAATAAAATGATAAGGGAAAACAATTCGCTCACAGCAATTGGGAAGACAGGGGGTCCCCTTCGCTCAAGCGAAATCCCCACTCACCTGAGCGAGTGTCATACAATATACTTGGGCGACACAGAAGGGAACAGGGCAAAAAGAGAGAAGAAGTATCAGGGGGAGCTTCGCTTAAGCGAATTCCGACTCGCTTGAGCGAGACAAACAAGCCTCGCTTGGGCGGAGCCAGCGAGCATGGGTGAAAATCGTCCAGAATCAAATTCCATACTAACTCGCTTGGGCGAGCAACTCAACTAAGGCCATTTGCTCGAGGGGAAATCGGCCAGCATCAGTACAACCCATAACTAACTTGGGCGAGACCTCCTCGCCTAAGCAAATAACTCCCAGAGCCGAGCATATACTCACTCGCTCAGTGAAGGTTCCCAGCACTCGGGTTTTTCCTTTGACAGAATCCATCCAAAACCGACCCATCGTTCATTCGGTTTCCACTCGGTAAAATTAATCCGGATCCGAGTCATCTCACACTCGGTTTTTCACTTGGCATAATAATCTAGACCGACCCATTGTTTACTCAACCAAATCATTCCAGGGCCGACTTCATACTCACTCGGTCCATCACTCGACAAATTACCCCAAAACCGACTTAACACCTGATCGGTCTTCACTCGGAAATTGATTCCAACACCGACTTCCTTTCTTTTTCACTCAAGTGGAGTTATTCCAGAGTACTTCTGGACAAACTCACACCGAGTATCCCCAAATCGGAGCCATCCCACTCAGAATTTCACATTCGGAGGCTCGCCACTCGGAATAGGTTACACTGGACTCGGAGATTCCCCACTCGGGACTCCACTGCCTAGAATATCACACTTGGAGACCTTTACTCGGAATGACATCCACTCCCTCACTCGGAAGGTCCCGACTCGGACAAGCTCACTCGGATTTCGCTCGGAATTTCACCTCATCTTAAATTGTTTTCAAAACTCCCACTCGGACGGAATTCGTCCAGGATCTCACCCATTCTCCATTCACTCGTCTCGCTTGGGCGAATACCATCCTCATGGTCCCTCGCTCGGGCGGATTTTGTCCAGTGGCAAATCCCTTCGCCTTCACTCGGGCGAGGCCCTATTCTCCTGGGCAAATTTCCTCCAGTAAGCAAAACACTGATATTGGGACAATCTCGCTTGGACGAGATTCACTCTTGCCTAAGCGAGAATTGCCCAGAAACTGATTGACATACAGAAGGGACTCTCGCTTGAGCGAGAACCCATCTCGCTCGAGCAAGATAACCAGAAAACAAGCAGGACGTAGGATTTTAACACAACATACAGTCAGAACTTCATTCAAACCAATTCTACTCAATTCATCATATCATTATCATCCTACTAGTTAATTAAAACTTACTCCCAACGAGCCTACTCATATATTCACGTTATAATTCATTATGGGCCTACAAAATTGTCCCATCACTTACTCCACTCCATAAAACTGATACTCAAATACGATATCTCATTCATTCATCAGAATATAGGTAAAGTTTCATTTTAAGGTCACCCCACATACATTCATAGGGTCATAAGCGAAAATAAGCCATACACAAAAGCTCTCATTTTCCTTCATGACCCTTGAAATTCCCATTACCTATATGTAAATGTTTATCATCCATACAATTATCTTGACAATTCAAGTCTATTCAACATAGACAAAATATCAACACATTATAACTATTCATACAACTACAAAATCATGTGTTGCCGGCCAAGGCATTCTTTACCAAAAAGAGGCTTCCTTCACACTTCTCCTTTTCAAAATAGCTCCAAAGCAAGTCCTACAACACAAGAGCTAAAAAGATATACCACAGGAAGAGTGAGTATACTTTCTCAATGATGAAAATCCAACAAATAAGACAATATATGCATGAATGCAATACAACCATCTCCTCCTCAAGAGGAGTTCATCCAATATTAAATCATTCAACCATCAATTCTCAATCAAGTACAATTATCCATTAAATTTCTCAGAATCATATCAACCGAGTACACAATCATAGTTAGTAATTGGAAAGGGGAATTTCCATCCACATCTCACTCAACCTCATCAACAGAGTATCACTCTATGCCATGCTTCAAAGCTAATGCACATGCTAGTGTTTAAAATGCATATGCACGGATCCGATTTCATTTCCTCGGGTGATCGCAACCACCATAATCATACAATCATTCTCAATGGTTTCCCGCCTCGCAAGGGGTACCCCCTCTAGCAGCCTCGCAAGGTGCTTCTCGTGATCGCAACCACGTTCAACATTTCATATAGGTTTCCCGCCTCGCAAGGGGTACTCCAGCCTCATGATCGTAACCATGGGCATTCAATCTCAATGGTCTCACAAGGCCTTTCATTTCCACACCAGGTGATCGCAACCACCGGTCTAATAATCATAGGAACTCGCAAGCCCTTTTATATTTCCAACATCAAGTGATCGCAACCACTTATCAACAACATCATGATATGCATGCCATGCCATGTATGCAATGTTTATGCATGCCTCCACCTCATATGGCTATCTCACCCTCTCATCTAGGGTACATTTCTTTTCAACCTCATAATTATCTACAAGTTCAATCATGAACATCAATTCTTATATTCAAGAAAACATTCCAACCGAAAGTTTAGGATACCCATCATATCATTCATGAAGTCAATAACACAACATCACAAACAATGCCATTCATAACCTCATTTAGGCTTCATCATATAAACACTCATTTCAAAACACCATACACAATTTTCATTTCAACACATGGTATCACATTTAATCAAGACAACATGCCATATCATATTAATACATACATTATCATCACAATTCTCATACATTTAGAAAATACACCCCTCTCCTACCTAAAGAGAAGTACACTTCCGGGTTTGACGTTCCCGCTTCACAAGAGTTATCAAGTCCTACACCAATCATTATAGGACTTTATCAATTATTCATTCAAAAGCCATTTCAATATACATATACATTTCTATGCACACATGATTCTCATCATGTGAAAGCTATCATAAGTTTATTCATTTGCTTACTTAGGCTTTGGGAATTCCTTCCCTTAACCCACTATTCATTATTATTAAAGTAGCAACCTAAATTGTTAGGTTATCCCATTTACCACACTTACATTTAATTCTTTTCCAAGTAGGTTTTTACTTATGTTCTTAACCTCCATCTCTAATCATCATTTAATGACAATGCCTCATCATTTATTACACTTCCCTCATCAATAAATGTTAACCCTTTCAATATTATATATTTCCCCCAAATTCCATAAGTTAGGGTTTCCACTAAACCCACCATCCATCATAAATACTCATCATTCTTCAACCCCAACCTCACATACTTTATTTATTACTCATAAATACCCTTATTTATTTCACCCACACCTTAGGGTTCATGCATTTAATGCTTCTTTTCTCTACCCACAACATTTAATACTCTTCCAAGTTACCATCCTCTATTCTCTAGGTTCCAAACATAAAAGTAGTGGTAAAGAGCTCACCTTGCTCCAAAACAAAAATGGAAGTCAAAAGGGAGGATGAGGATGACGAAAATAAAGAGGAGAAAGGGAGGAGCTTCAAGCTACAATGTCCTCCTCCAAGCTCATTGATGAACGAAAATTAGAAAGGGAGAGAGCACCAATTTGTTCAAGTCTTTAGGGAGGGAGAAGGAAATATGAAGAAGAGAAGAAAGGAAGAGGAAGTATGTTGGCATGGAGAAGAAGAGAGTTACGGGAAAAAATGAGAGTGAATTCGTGAGGTTTTTATTTTATTTTTATTCTCATCACTTAATTCTTCCATTTTTCACTAAACAGGTTCACAGTTCGGGCTCGATACATATTCTAAAAATTATTCTGAATACATATTTGGATTCCTAATAACATTATCTACAGCTCTGACTAACGGCATCTCAATGGGAGATACTTGGTCTGACACCCATATTTTATCCAGGTCAGTTTTCAACTTATCCGGTCACAATAATTCACTAACAGTCTCAGAGAATCTTAATTAAATTATTTCTAGTATTTTGGAACATTAGTTAGTCCACATTTAATTATTCAATATTTATTTTCTTAATTTAACCTCCTACTTTAAAAATTCGGGGTGTCACATATCACATTCTAGATCTGCCAATTTCTTGTTAGTCTTTGTTAGATCATCAATCTTACGTGCATTGATTCCTTAATGAATATCTCATGAATATACCTGTGTCACACTTTGAGTCAAATTTTCCAAGTTGATCTCTTGTGTTTAAGATATAGCATGTACATCCAAATGAGTAAAAGTATGAAATGTTAGGTTTTTTTTCCTTCCACAATTCATATGGAGTCTGATTGAATATTGGTCTGATAAAGATTCTATTTTAAATATAGCAAGAAGTACTTACAGCTTTAGCCCAAAAGTATTTTGGTAAATCATTTTCGCAAAGCATGGTTCTAGCCATCTCCAACAAACTTCTGCTTTTCCTTTCCACAACACCATTTTGTTGAGGTGTTCTTGGAGAAGAAAATGTATGAGATACCAGTTTTGTTGCAAAATTTTTCAAATATTTCATTTTCAAATTCTCTACCATGATTACTTCTTATTGTATTAATATAGATACCTTTTACAGACTAAATTTTCTTACAAAATCTTGAATACTTGTACAAACTCATCTTTATGGGCTAATAAATAAACCCACATCATTCTAGTGTAATCGTCAACTATGACAAAACCATATCTTTTTCCAGCAAGACCTTCAACTTGGGATGGCCCAAACAAATCTAAATGTAATAGCTCAAGAGGTGTGGTAGTGGAAACAACATCCTTATTTTTAAAAGACATTTTATGTTGTTTTCCTTTTTGACATGCTTCGTAGCGTTTGAATCTGTTGAATGAAATTCTAGGCAATCCATTAACTAACCATTTCTGTTTAGCTTAGAAATATGTTTTATGCTAACATGCCCAAGCTTTTTGTGCCAAACCCACTTTTCTTCAGAAGTGGAGAAAAGATAGGTTATGTTTTGACTGTTTAGTTCACCAAATCAACTTTATAGAGGTTATTATGTCTGTTTGTAGTAAAAAGAGTGGTTCCATCATGATTGATGACAGTACACCTCTCTTTATTAAATGAGACCTTGTAACCACTATCTCAAACTTGACTTATGCCCAGTCGATTATGCTTCAGACCTTCAACATAATAAACATTTTCAATCATAGGAGAAGGAATATTACTAACTTTATGAATACCGGTTATACGTCCAGTCTGGTTTCCTCTGAAGATAACTTTTCCACCTTCAAAATGTTCCAGGTTTAGGAACATAGACCTTTTGTTTGTCATGTGATGTGAGCACCCACTGTCTAGATACCAGTAGTGTTGCTTTGCTTTTGTTCTTAAGCATATCTGAAATAGAAATGATCATTACTTTTGGTACCCAGACTTTTTAGGTCCTATAGGGTTAGTATTTTTTGTATTTCTCTTTTCCTTTTTATACAATCTTGAATCACATGACCATACTTCTTGCAATAGTTGCATTTAGCATGTTTATGCTTAGTTTCAGAAGATGAAGAGGGAGAAATCTTTTCTTTGAAATCAGTTTCTTCAACATACCCCAGACCAAGTCTTTTATAACTTCCTTGAGATTTACCCATAAGGGCTTTGGTGGAATTGAGAAATTTGAAACTAGATTTTTCATTGGAATGTTTTAATTATATAAGAATAGATTTAGGACTGATTTAGTACTAACTATTAATGTGTTGGAATAGCTAAAGATGGTAAGAGTCACATTTTGATGGTGTTGGCATAAGAGAAAATTTGAATGGTGCACTTTTGGAATCTTAGATACCCATTATGGATGATGGCTGGGGTCTTTAGGTGGTTGTAAACCATTAGATTATAGAAAATCTTGTTTAATGGGAAGGAATTCCTAAAACCTAATGAAATTAGGTAATTTGTATTTATAACATGTCAAGGATATGTTGAGAAATCATGCGCATGATAATTGTGTATTTAGAACTAAAAATAATTCCTTGATAGGCGAATTGATTGAAATTGTATATGTTAAAGGGTCAATTTTGAACGGCGAGGCGGGGCTGTCTAATCACTCAGATTACTTCTCTTAAGGTAAGAGAGAAGTTATATATATATATTCTAAATGCATGAATTAAGTATTGATGATTGTGGTATTATGATATGAATCATATTTGCCTTGCCTTAATTGTTATGTTGTGATGGCATGAATGGCTTGTTGGTTGCTTGATGGCAAATATGTTTTGATGCATTTGGAATATATGTGTAGGGTGTTACTTATAGTGAATATATGTATGAGTTGTGGCAATGTGTGTACCCATGCATTAGAATGCAAAATTTTGTATTTCACTACTAATAGAGGTGGCAAAATGGGCCAACATGCTGGGCCAAGCCAAGGCTCACATAAGCCCATCAAAATATAGGCTGGGCCAGGCCAAAACAAGAAAATAGGCCAGAAACATTGGCCTGACCCATATTATATATAGTTTGCAGGCCAATGGGCCGACCTACTTTTTCTTCCAAATTATGCATGTTATTTTTTATTTTAAATTTGTATTATTTTAGATATAAAAACTAGATTTCACCTTTTTTAAAACTAGTTTTTTATAACTAACCCAATTTGTTTCATTAAAAGTTTAAATAAATTATATTTACATTAAATGGAAACAAAACTTTATTATTTATATTTTATAATATTATATTATTATAACATATATAAATTAGGAAAGTAAGAAATGTACAATTAAGTGAAAGGAAATGCTTTAAGGCCGACGTAGAGAAAGGAAACAGAAACATAGCTTCTTTAACATATATAAATTATATATTAATATAATTTTTTTAAAATATTTTAATGTTGGCTCAATGGGTCGGGCTGGGCCGGGCCGGCCCGTATAAGGCCCATTTTTGTGTTAAAACGGGCCAAGCTTATTTGGGAAAATGGGCTCAAGTCCTTGGCCCGACCCCTTTTTTTAATAGGCCAAACGGGCCAGCCCACGAGTCAAGCCTAAATTGTCATCCTTAACTACTGATGTTGATGATGATGTTAATGATAAGAATGTTTATATGATGTTTCATAACATACCCAGGATTGTAGATTGAAAATTATTGGCAATGGTGTTGTTATTGATATTGAGATTGAATTCTTAAACAAGATGTAAATGTCACATATACATATCGAAGAATGATAAGATTGTTCAAAACTTAAACCCACTAAGAAAAGGTGGTGATGATGATAATGGACGATTTAATGAATGGCATGGTAGGATGCATAGTACCAGATTACATATGATTTGCATTTGCATTACATCCTTGGCATATTTGAATAGTTACTGGTATGGAATGTTAGGGGTTCCTCTGGTTGGCCCAGTGGGAGGGCAACTTTTGTGGTGCTCTTAATTCAATAAATGATGTTATATATATTATTAGTTTATATATTAAAAGTGAGGATAAATTTTTCATGTTTTAAAGTTCATCACCATGCCTAAGGGGCACAATGAATTTAAAGAAAATCATTTAACATTGTGCCCTAGATCTTTGATTAGTCACACTTCCCATATATGAAGATATGAGAAGTATATGGGAAAAGTTTATTTTTAGTCCTAGGAAAAGTGGAACATGTCATAAATATCGACTATTAGTCCCAAATTGAAAATCATAAAAAGTTAGGTTCAAACCCTTTTTAAATTTAAGTTTTACACTGTAGTGGGTTCAATGTTTTACGTCTAATGAGAGTTACAAAACTTCAATTAAGATTATTTTAATTTATACACCTCCCTAACATATTTATCTATAACTTTCATGAAGAAGTTGAAGGTCAATTATGCCCTAAAGATACCTCAAATTGTGAAAAGTTAAAACTATTATGCATCAGAATTTCAATATGAACATCTTATAGTATTTTTGGTATATCTAGAGCTATATACCTCCAAATAGGGTGATTTTAGAGGGAAAATGTCCATAATACAGTTATCTACAACTTTCATGCGGAACTCAAGAGCTAATTCGGCGTAGAAGATCCCTAAGTTCAAAAATAATACCTTAGTAAGAAGGGCTAACTTGATTAATACACAAACATAAAGTTGTTAATCGATTAAGTACTTAGCTTAATCGATTAAATTGGTCAAAAATTGATCTTGGAGCTGGAAGAAAGCCTTTAATCGATTTAAGGGACCTCTCTAATTGATTAATTCTACAAAATGGTCAAAAAAACTAGATTTTTATGAGTTTCTACCCTACCAAAACTCATCCTAATCATATCCAATCATCATCAAACCTTGTAGGAAGTTAAAACACATCAATTAAGACTTGTTAAACTCAATCTCACTCAAGGATTCATAAACATGAGGCCTATACATATGATTATGCATAAAATGCATTCTATGAGCAATGTCATGCCTAAAACCATTCAAACCACTTCAATTATGTCTCAAACCAATGCCAACAAGTTTTAAAGATGCAATAGAGTTTGTACACCCTAATCCCATGTCCTAAAATCTCTTGGATCAAAATATGACCCATCCACTTCCGCAATTCTCATCATCAATTATCATATCTCATCAATAAAGTTGAAACGTACATGGTTTTTACAATATAACATAGGCGTACTTTGCCAAAATCTCAAGTCACTATCCATCACCACCAAGGACACACCACATACATATATTCTAAATGCAATCACACATTTTCCAAGCACATCATCATCAAAATATCAATCGTCACATCATTTTAACATAACTATAGCAAGACAAACATTAGCATAAAACTCCATGACCAAGATGGGATCCCCCTCACTAGGTAGAGAAAATAAGGGTCCCCATCTCCTCCTCTGTATCTCATCCTGCAGCTCAGGATAATCTCTAGCACTGAGATCAAGGACTCTCTCCCAGATGAGTCTTTGGCCCCTGATCTGATGGAATCTCGCCCATTTGGCGTCGATCTTGAATCTGGTGGGATCTTGGGGTCCCAACTGTTCCTCCCCTTGAAGATCAGGATCTTCAGAGGTGGTATCTGTGTCAGTGGTCCTTCTCTGTCTCTTGGGACCAGTGATGGGAACTAATTCCTTAGGTGTCATCTGCAAAAAAAAATAAATAAATCACATATTTATACAAAAATAAAACACTCATCACACAATTTTTGGTTTTTTTATAATTTAAACCAAATCATACATATTTTTTATTTTTATATTTTAACAAAATAAATCATGCAAAACATCAAAAAATTAACATGCATATTTTTAGATTTTTAACACATCATATAAACAAAATTCAAACAACATGCATTTTTACATATTCACACAACATACATTTAAAACAAATTTTTTATTTCTTATTATTATTAATTTTTTTATTATTAAGAAACAAAATACAACAACAATTAGATTTTAATTTTAAATTTTTACAAATAGAATTTTAATTTATTTTTATACAAGAAAGTATAACAAACAATACAAACTAAGAAATTCTATTAATTTAAAAGAAAAATAAACAAACAAAATAAAAAGGAACAAAATTTTTATTTTTCACTTTTCAAAATTTTAAAAACAGAAAACAAATAAATAAAACCTAAAATTTTAAGAAAAAGCAAAACAGGGGCTTGACGCTACATGTGGGTGGGACGCTACGCGTCAGCCCTGTTCTGCCCACGCTATGCATCAGTGGGACGCTACACGTGGGCTCGTAGGTTCAGAAACTGCAAAATAGGGGTTACGCAGCAGCAACCCCTCCAAACCACATTCAATCCATTTATTGACCTATTTCTAACAGCAATCAATCCTAGTGGTTATCTAATCCTATCCCTAACCACATGCAATTCTAAAATTGAAAATTGAAAATCAAATAAACCAAAGAAAGGGAGAAGATTACTTACTTGAAATCCTTGAGAGATGAAGAAAATGTTGAAGATTGAGATTGCTTGAGAGGTTTGGAATTTTGAAAAGTAGGGTTTCTGCGGCAGAGAGGGAAATTTAGGTTTGTAAAACCTAAATTGGGTCTCTCTGGTTTAGTTTTAAAAACTGAACATGGGCCCTAACGCTACGCGTGGTTGGGACGTTACGCGTCAGCTTGAAATTTTTACCTCCATGCTACGCGTCACTGGGATGCTACGCGTGGGGTTCTATTTTTCAAAATTTAAAATTTTAATTTTCAAAAACCCTTTTTCTTTCAGTTTTAAAAACCCTTTTTATTAAAATTAAATTTCATAAAACACATATTTTTAAATTTTTTTATTATTATTTTTTTATAAATAAAAATTAACGAAGAAATAATGGGTTGCCTCCCATTGAGTACTTGATTTACTGTCTCTAGCTTGACATTACCTCAAATTAATCAGGTGGTTTCTCAATTTTGGTTGAGGAATCACCTGTCTTTTTCTTCCTCCTTTTTCTCCGATGCTTGATTACCTGTCTTTTATCATGTAAGCAATCAGTTAAATTTAAAGAATTGGCATGAGATTTACCTTGTTCAGTTAATAGGTAAACTTTGTTCTCAGCATCTATCTTGAGATGGGCATTGAAGTTTCCCTCCTCTTCATGAATTCTGACTGCAATTATCCCTTTGTCAACATCAACCATTACCCTTGCAGTCTTCATGAAAGGTCTTCCAAGAATCTGGGGGATCTCAATATCCTCCTTCATATCCAGTACCACAAAGTCAACTTTGAAGTAGTACTTGCCAACTTTTACCAATACATTTTCCACCATCCCAATTGGTCTTTTGGTAGAGCGATCCACAAATTGTAAGTCTGCCTTAGTTTCTTTTAGTTCCAGATCACCAATACACTTCATCAAACCTAGGGGTATTAGATTGATGCTAGCCCCTAAATCCAATAAAGCATTCTCGATGTTGATATTTCCAATGGAAACAAGAATGGGAAACTTCCTGGATCTTTTAATTTTTCCGGTGTGTCAGATTGTAAGACCTCATTACAAATTGTTTCATGTTCTATTTCCACAGGTTCTTGAATATTTTTTTCTTTTTCATTTTTTTCTTTTTTATTTTTTCTCTTCTTCTTTCTCTTGCCCACTTTCTTTTTCTTTTTCTTTTTTTTCTTCCTCATTCTTTTTCTTTTAACAATTTTCTTTACAATCAATTTTTACAACATTCAAGAAAATAGCATTACATTGATCCCTTGGGTTCTGAGTGTTTGTAGTAAAACCAAAACTTTTCAATTTAGCTATTTCCTTTGCTAACTGACCCATTTGCAAGTCTGATGCTTTCCGAGCAGCTTCATTTGTTTCCACAAACTGCAATAACTGTTGGATAGATTCCTCAATCCTTGTCAATCTTGCATTGTCAATTTATGATTGTTGTTGTTGCTTAAACTGATTGTTAGGAGGACGGTTGGAAGGTCCAGTACCAAAGTTCTGATTCTGTCATCCCTGTGGATAATTGTTAGGAAAAGAATTACCATAATTGATAGGAAAGTTACCTAATGGTATTCTTTGATGGTTCAAAAAATTGGCTTGCTCTTGTTCATTTCTATCAGGGGCACAATAAACACATGGTTGTTCACCCATGCAATGCACACATTATTTCAATTGAGCAAGAGATGGTGATGATACTTGAGCAACTTGAAGTTTCTCTAATTGTTTTCTCATAGCCTCAATTTGTTGAGTCAGTAATTTTTGCTGAGCCAATACTGCATCATTTACTCCTAATTCGAGCATACCTGGCTTCCTTGGTGTATTACTTCTTTCATGCTTTGCTTGTCAGTCACTAATGGACATTGATTTCAATATCTCTATTGCTTCCTCCATAGTTTTATTCATTAATAAACCACCTGCACAAGCATCTAACATCATCTTGAACTGGGGTAATAAACCATGATAAATGATCCTTACTTTTTCAGCATCATCCAAATTATGATTTGGACATTTTCTCAGAAGTGTTTTGAATCGTTCTTATGTTTCTCCTAAGGACTTATCATTATTTTATGAAAAAGAATGAATTGTTGTCATGGCTTCAAAGTACTTTGAAAGGGAATAAAATCTTTCCAAAAAAAAATTTCAACATCAGACCAATTTGCAAAACTACCGGGTGGACAAGATTTAAACCATTATTTAGCTTTCCCAACAAAATAAAAAGGAAACAATCTCATATAAACAGATTCTTCTTGATTAGGTTCGAAACCAATTGTGTTGCATAACTCATAAAAAATAGTTAAATGTTCATAAGGTTGCCCATTATTTAAACCAGCAAATTAATTATTTTAAATAATATTTAAAGTAGCTGGCTTAATTTCTACAATAGCAATAGGTCCTTGGAACATTCCCGAAACTCGGGGTGGACCATTGATAGCAGCACAATGTTCTCCTTTGTTCAGCAACCATATTAGATTTTTCAAAATTTTTAGAAGTAGAAGAATTAGTTTGTGTTTTAGATTTCAAAGACTTCATTTTCTCAACAAACTTTTCGATCTCAGGATCAAAATAAATTTTCCCTGCAGTAGATCGGGTTTGCATACACATACTAGACAAAGAAAGTTAGTGTAACAACGATAAGAAAAAGTAAATAAATGAATGATTAAGTAAAAATAAAATAAAATTGAAAATTTAACTAAGGTAAAAAAATTTTACCACGATAATTAAAAATTTACTGTTTTACTGAATCAATTCAATCATCGGCGACGGCGCTAGAAAACTTGTTAAACCCGAAATACTCTTGGGTCTTTAATTGGCAAGCGCACCAATCGTTTGTAGTTTTCAAATTTTGATATCGTTCCACTGAGATTGAAAGTTCCAGTAACTCACAGTAATTCTTATTTACTATGGTAAATTTATCAAAAGTTATTAACAAAAGAATGATTTATAAATAATTTATACAATATTCACAGAATTTGATAATTGATTTGTTCATGTGGTAAAAAGATGGTAAATATAAAATTTAAAAAAGTTGAGATGTAATTCAAAATAACTCATATTTGAAGTAAAAACACAGATTGATAAATTACGTTGGAATTAGGATTCTTGCACTAAAATATAATGAAGTGATTACAAACATACATATTTAATTATCAAGTTCATGTCATTGCAGCTTAAAGTCATTATAACCGATCCCTCGTGATATAAATTCTAAGTAGTCACCGTAAAGTCCGATCCTTCGTGAGCTTTCTTAGTAAAAACTTGCATTAAGTACTAGCCTTATGGCAACAATAATCACCAACTCTATTCCTAGTAATTGGCATATTAAGGGTATTTCAACTTTTACTTTCATTAAAATAGATTTTAATACGACATGAATAATCATTCTCCCATTTGACATTCACACTAATAAAACAAGTTTCAATAA
The DNA here is from genome assembly GCA_037962975.1 of Clitoria ternatea. Taxonomy (NCBI): domain Eukaryota; kingdom Viridiplantae; phylum Streptophyta; class Magnoliopsida; order Fabales; family Fabaceae; genus Clitoria; species Clitoria ternatea. Next base: position 172,055,003 of record CM075671.1, read on the forward strand.
TCATTCTCCCGTTTAACGTTCACACTAATGAAAGATTTAAATATTGTCAGGGTACTTGAATCATAAATATGCAGAGGTCATAATTACAACATCATATAATAGATTAATTCACCAAATTCCAACATAAACAATTTAGTTACACATGGTAAAAGTAAAAACAACACTTACAGAGTTTAACATTACGAGGATTTAGAAACACTTCACGATACAAGAGCTCATAATACTACACAACACTCTCAAGTATCTAGAAATTACTCTAACCTTACAAACTCAGAAAAGCACTCAAACTAGAGTGAAAAGAGAGAAAAGAGGCTCAGAATTTTGAATAGGATGCCTTGAATGCCTTGGAAGTGACCTATTTATAGGGCTGAAGAAAGGTCCTAACGCGTAGCATCAGCCTGGCGTGTAGCGTCAGGTTCCTGACTCAGCCCCCATTAAACACGTGATTAAATGGCCATGATTAAGAATTTTTTTATTCAATAATGCCCAGACATGTCCCCTCTTTCGGCTTGGCACTTAGCTGAAGTGGATTGGCCAATTATGGGTCAATTGGTTGAGTGCTTGGCCACCTATAAGTGGAGTCCACATAGCTTCTGACGCTACGCATGGGTGTGACGCGTAGAGTCAGCATCAAAATTTCCCACGCTACTCGTGGTGTTGATGCTACGCGTCAGCTTTCAAGTTCTTCAATTTTCTCTTGATTTTCTTTAATTTGTAACTACAAAACTAGAGAAAATTGATCAAGGCAGATTATTTCCAATAACATCCATTTATTGAATTAAAAACATAAATTTATTACAATTTAAACTAATTTTATTTAAAATAAACACACTTTTTATTATAAAAATAACAGTAAATTTGAGGACTAACATCATCATCACAAAAAGGTCTTAAAACCTCATGTTTCCTACAAAACTAACCTAGTAGCAAGTGTAGGAAGAAACCAAATAACTATGAAATTGAGGGGAAAAGATGCATTCATACATAGAAATCATAGAAAATAAGTCCTAAAAAGATGTGTTCTAGTGACACATCATTAGCACATTTCCTTATGCTCATTCTTTGTTCCTTAACCATCTTAACAAAAACCACTCTAAGGCCGGACCTAAAGATGTATCCACACTAAAACACTACTGGTCCTTAAAGCTGAAGCTCCACGCATAGACTTCATGCCACAAGTTATATCCCAGAATTATTTCCTTTTTCTTTAAGCACAATCATGCCTTAGTTCCACTTAGTCTTAGGATCCTCATTTTAGTTTGTCATTATCAAAACAACTTTCCTACACACATAGGAATTATATAAAATACCTAGGCATATTAATAATAAACCATTTGATAATTAGTTTAAGATAAAAGCAGTATCTAACAATGCATCATTTCCAAATATTATTTAACATCGACATAACCTATAAGTGATAACCATTTTATATGTTTGTTCCCTTTGTTATGATATCTAATTGGGGTCAAGGCATGATTGTCGTCATCCTTGTATGACCCAATTCATTTTACTTTGATATTGGAGTAGACTTTACTCAAATAAATATCTATTCTCCCTAGCATGGCCATGAATTTCTTTAGTCTCACTTCATCAAATGGCTTATAGATATCATTCCCGTCACATAGGAGAGATAAATCTCATCTACATCACTCACATCCCTCTACTTGATTTGTTCACTGCCAAATTATATTCTTCATGATCACCTTATTACAGATGACATTTGATTGTATTAAAACAACAAACTCCTCATATCGGAATCATAGTGACTTCAAGTTGAAGGACTACACATACCATTATCATATTAAGAATCGTTTATGACACTCATGTAATGATCTACACAATGTTCTCATGATGGATTCGTCCAGTACACTATTACTCTTAATGTGTACCTATATGAAGACTTAATATCATCCATATCCATGATCTATGAGATCAGATCATCAGTACACCCACACACTAGTCTTGATGAATTTATATGTCCCCATGTAAATACTTAGCTAGGAAAACTTTAGGAATAGTTCTCATATGACCTACTATTCCAAGGATAAATAAGTTTTAAACAACTTTTAAAATTGAAAAGAGTTATTTTATTGATAAGCATAAAATGATACAATGAAAAACATAATAGCACGTAATGCATACACTAACTCCTTATATGGTCCCATACTTATGTTATTTATTTTCATTAACATATATGACTTAATCGTTTACATTATATTGGATGCACTTATACTATTAGGCTGAATTTGGAAAACGCTTTCATATCAACAACGCACAACTCTTAATTAAATTTGTTTCTTCAATAACTTTATGAAGAACTATTTCTAGTATATTGGTGGGATGAATGGAAGAAGTAAAAAAACGTTTAAAAATATGCTAATTTTTGGACTAAAGACCATGACTCATGTACACTTGAAAGGATGTCACATCTCTCTCCTCCAGCTTATGCATTACCTCTCTAGATAACCCGATGTTGATGCCCATACTTCCCACATGAGAAACTTACTAGATGGGGCATATATGAAGCCAGACACCCATCCTCATACCTGTAGGAACAAAATGGTGTTATAGGTTTTACCTCTACAATATATATCATCACAAACTTGCCCTTTGACTGGATAAACATCTATTTATCAAACTTTACCATCGCCCTTATCAAAGTTCAAGATCCTCACCCAACATATTAGCTATGATGTAGCATGATCACCATCCAAGAAACCAAAATGCCAATATTGGATAATTAAGTAATGGTCGATATGAGTGCATTTGAATAGAGCATGGGAGTAATTTTCTACATTTGCAAACTGACTCTGAAAATAGTCCTCAAACATATTAATTACCCAAATGGCACCGTGTACCACCTATTTCTTATACAATAACTCCATTATTTGAAGTATGACTCATTCACTAAGAAACTTGACAACAAAAGCATTCTACTATGGCCTATATCATTCCTCTAGTTCCTCACTAATCATATGGATCTCAAGGCAATGATTAAAAGGATCTAGGGGTTGTACCCTTCTTCACTTTCTCCCAGTACCCCTTATTCTCCAGTATAGCATCTAACCCTTCTAATTTTCCATACCAATCTCCTTAAAAACCTACCTTATTTAGGGAGTTTCATTATAAGAAATCACTAGTCATGCACCAAGTTAGGAACGTCAATAGGGCAAGGCAAGTATGAGTAACATATTATGCATGCCTGTATATGTTAGTATTTATGGGTAGCCATACCCGCACATAGTTATAGCGAGTAACCATGGTATCTATTAATATTTTAAAAATTATAATAAAAAAGAGAATAACCCATAATGTACTAAATGTCATATCATTAAATAACATAAATTAGTATAGTATAACATAAATATAACTTAATACATTAAAAATATTATCTTGAATGAATAATAAATAAATTTTATCTCATCCTAAACTAATAAAAATAACCTTAATATTTAAATAAATTTAATAAAAAATAAGTATTTATAGGTATGTCAATACTAATATTCATCTATTTAATAAATATACGGATTTACCTGTCGCCATGAATTTTCTTAACAAGTACACACCATGTCTGTTTCTTTCGTTGACAATGTATGACCCAAGTAGACACCATTTACAAAGTACCTAGAGTTGGGTATACGGGTCGGCTCATCCCGTAACGGGTTAGCCTGCATAAGCCCGCCCCGTAAAGGGCCAACCCGCGTGAGACTGCTTTTTAAATGGGTTAATTTTTTTAGGACCGCGTAAAAACTACAAACCCGTGGGTTGGCCTACGGGCTAGCCCGTGTATATATATATATATATATATATATATATATATATATTACTTTTTTATTTTAAAATTACTAGGATTTAGTCCAAAAAATATTTTTTTTATAAAACTCCAGCCAGATTATAACACCCCTGATTTTCTGTACTCGAATCCCGATGTGATCGTCATAATTAATAAAAATACGAGTAAATTTTCGTTTGAAAACATTTCCAAGACACCACCATGATCACATCAAGACCCAAATCACAGAAAACCAAAGAGTGAGATTATATAACCTAAAGCTGGATCGATAGATAAATTGCCCATAACGGTATACGAAAATAATGGAGTTTATAGCGGAAGAGTATGTATACCGGGCACACGCCTAGTCCCATATATAACGATATGAGAAAAGGCTCGGCAAAGCATGCAATGGCATATCATAAGCCTAATAGACAACCATCATCATTTTACATAATTACATAAGCATACAATGCCTAAGATATAACTAATTTTATATACATTCGAGAATATACTCCCGACTATCTCAATCATCAATGAACGTCATTCAATTTCAATCCTTCTAATACACATCAAATCATCTCTTACATTCTACATATATATTCACCATCCACAAGTTCAAAGGATTATCTTTTACATATTCAAAATCTCTAAATCATCTACATTCTCATAACCAATTCATTCATTACATAAGAACCCACAAATGATGCCGGCCAAGGCACTTCCTCTACCACTATTTACCTTCACCAAGGCTTTAATTAAAATCCGAACTCATCCCATGGCAACCTGCATCACAAGACTAAAAAGGAGACCACATGGGAGAGTGAGTTATACATTCAAAATGACGAATAATATATATATATTGTGATCATGTGTATATGCATACAAACATCATGTGTGCTTTGCTATCAAAACATCAAATTATCATTCATTCATTATCTCATTATCACAATAGGCATACAAGCCTCATGAATCGCAATTCATATCATAAATAAGCACAAGCACATACATAATCATATACACAATCACCTGCCACTTATCAACAAGGGCATTCGTAATCATTATCATCATTAATCCATTGAGGTTTCACTCAATACCTCCTCGCAAGGGGTTTCTCATCTCTCGTGGTCATCCCATCTCAAATGCCATGGCCTTAAGGCTAATGCATATGTCAACTGTTTAATGCATATGCAACGGATCCGATTTCATATCACGGGTGATCGCAACCACCATAATCAACCATTCATAATCATTGGTTTCCCGCCTCGCAAGGGGTACTCCCTATAGCAGCCTCGCAAGGTGCATCTCGTGATCGCAACCACGTTTCAACAATTCTCATAGGTTTCCCGCCTCACAAGGGGTACTCTCACCTCATGATCGCAACCATGGGCATCATAGTTGCTCGCAAGCCCTTTATCATATCAAATACCAAGTGATCGCAACCACTGGCTCATCATTATACAATGGTCCCCGCAGGGCCTTTCACATTTCACAACCAGGTGATCGCAACCACCGGCACACTATCATATCATCATCACATTGATTTCCCACCTCGCAAGGGGTACTCCCATCATAGAATCCGCAGGATCTTTCATCACTGTGATCGCAACCATAAAGTATCAATGTTATGCCATGCCATGAATGCAATGCAATAATGCATATGTTCAACAACAACCTCGCAAGGATATCTCACCCTCTCAATTAGGGGTATATTGTATATTTTAGTTTTATCATCAATGGCATATAAACATTCACAAGGCCCCTCAAGGCATAACATACATATAATAGGCACTTCAATAGCCACAACATCATTCATGACAATCCACACATGGATATCAAAAGCATAGTAACCAATCATAGTATTTATCCAGACATAAAATTATTCGAAGCATATTCATCATTCCACATAAGGCAATCACATTTATGCCCAACACAATCATGTTCTTAGACATGCATTTCATAACTCATCATCAAGCCCTTAACATTGCTTTCGTATGATCATTTTTGGTGGTTAAGATTTTATGTTTCTTATTATGTGTATTATGGGCATAATCAAGTCATTCCAATATTTTAATCATTATCCAACACCACCATATCAATGTCTTAAATATATATATCCATTTACATCCCCTTAAGCATCATACAATATAAGGGAAGAAGGCCCCAAGCCATCAGAACCGAGAAAAGAAGGGAAAATACAAACAGAACCGAGAGAAAAGAAGGGAAAATTCCATCAAGGGGGGTCACTCGCTCAAGCGAGGCCCACATTCGCTTGAGCGAGACAGCCCATCTCACTTGAGCGTCTCAGTTCGCTCCAGCGAAACCATTCCAGTAAGCATTTCCAGGTACATTCGCTCGAGCGAGGCTCCCTTCAACTAGCCACTCGCTCGGGCGAAACTGCTCCAGTAAGGAATCCCACACTCACTCGCTTGAGCGAGTTATCCACACGCTTAAGCGAAATCCGACCAGAGGTCGTCCTTCCCATCACTCGATTTTACACTCGGGGAAGTTATTCCAGAACCTATTCCTCTCATTCGGTCCCTCACTCGGCAATTTACATTAAAACCAACTTATCACTCGATCGATCATTCACTCGGTAATTCACCCTCACACCGACTCATCTTTCTTGGTTTTCTACTCGGCAAAATCAATCAAAGCTGACTCGTCTCTCACTTGGCCTTTCACTCGGCAATATATTCCAAATCTGAGTCATCTCTTAATCAGCCTTTCACTCAGCAATTTATTCCAAATCCGAGTCATCTCTCAATCAGTCTTTCACTCGGTTATTTAATTCTGAATCCGAGTCATCTCTCACTCGGTGTTTCGCTCGGTAATTACTCTACAACCGACTCATTACCTGATCGGTCCTCACTCGGTGAATTATTTCAAAACCGACTTCACACTCACTCGGGTTTCCACTTGGAAAAATAATCCAGACCGAGTCTTTTCTCGCTCGATTTTCCACTCGGTAATTCATTTCAAAAACCAAATTCCTTTATCATTTTTAAACGAGTGAAGTCATTCCAGAATACTTCTGGACAAACACACCAGGTATTCCCAATCGGTGCCATCCTCACTCGGAATTACACACACATAGGGACTCCACTCGGAACGAGTTACTTTGAACTTGAAAATTTCCACTCAGAACACCACTACCCGGGGTATCATATTGGGAGACCCATCACTCGGAATTATACGCACTTCCTCACTCGGAAGGTTCTGTCTCGGACATAGCCCACTCGGAATTTCACTCGGAAATTCACTACATCATAGAATTATTTTCTAAGGTTCCCATTCATTTGAAATTTCGCCCAGTATCCCACTTATTCACCATACACTCGTCACACTCGGTCAAAAAACAACCATACCAGTCACTCACTTGAGTGAGCACCATCCCAGCATCAGACTTCACACTCTCGCTCAAGCAACTCACACCCGCTTGAGCGAAAAAGGTCCAGTGACAATTTCCTCTCTAGCTCGCTCAAGCGCGGCCATGCCCGCTTGAGCGAGATTCGCCCAGTAACTCCCCTGATTGCATAATATGCAGCTCGCTTGAGCGGAAATCTAACTCGCTTGGGCGAAATTGGTCTAGAGACCAATATACCAATACAGGGGATCCCTCCCCGCTTGAGCGAGAATATCAGCACATAGTTAAAAAACGAAAATTCACACAGGCCATCATATGAAACTTCATTATAAGCCAATTCAATTATATCCAAGCTATCATATACATCGTATAGGCATATCCATCTTACTCAAATATTCATACTTATAACATTCTCATTCCAACATATTAATCATGTTGAATTCAACTCATCGTCATCTTATACACATACATTCATACCTTGCCATAACAAATCCACATATTCTCACATATCATCCTCAATAATCATCAACTTGTCATTTCAATTAATTCAATACATACACACGGCAAGGCAAGCATGAGTATTCAACACATATAACAATCACTATCGGATTTACTCATGCAATTTGAATGTTAACTCCTCTCCTACCTCGAGGGGAGAGCCGAACGGTTTCAATGCTCCGAATGCTCCATTGCATCACCCAGAATACAATCTACATACCATATGCAAGTATATTCACATAATTAATAACCATCATAATTTTAAATACTTGCTAGCTTATCATAAAGCTCAACCCCAAGTCCTAGACTTGCTAAACACCAAGTTATGTAATTGTATTAAGCTTCGGGAATTCCTTTCCCAAAGCCAAGATCCTCTAGATCTTAAAGGCTAACTAAACCCAATAACATCATCATCTCATCCTTTCCATAATACAATCCCATATTACATCAATCCTTCAAACATCATCATTGTCGCTTAGAGTTTAACATAAATTACCCTTGCCTCTTTAAAGCCATCACCAAATTAACGACACACATGTTAAATATCACTCATTACATTCAATTTAACCTTTCAAACTACATTATATCCATGTCCCCAAATTCTTAGGGCTAGAGTTTCCATCCAAAACCCAACAACATTTACCCATGCTCATTAATCACCACTAATGGCCATCTTTCTTCATTAATATCATTCTCATAATCATTAAACCTACATTCTATTCACATTTCACACTTTCCCCAATTTATTAAAGTTAGGGTTTCACTAAAACCCAACAACACTCATTAATATCCCTTTATTTCTCATCACCATCAAACATTAATCCTAAGTGCCTCATTAAATGCTTATAAGGGCTCACATCTAAGCCACCCCACCTTAGGGTTTCCTATATTAATGGCTTCATTCAACACCCCAATAATTTTTCTAACCTAGGATTGATTCCACACACCCCCATTCATCAAAACAACATCTAACCTCCCATCTTAACACTTCAATAACCCAAAACCATCAATAAAAACCATGAGTGGTCAAAACCATACCTCTCTTCCAAGCTTAAACTCCAAAACGAAAGTGAGAGGGAGAGGAGAAGAAAGGAGCTTCAATCAACATCATCTCCCTCAAGCTCCATGGAAGAACGAAAATGGAGGGAGGAGGAAGAGGCACCACCATTGGCTTAGGGTTTTGAAGAGAAGAAGAAGTGGAGAAGGAGAAGGGAAGTAAGAGAAGAAGAAGAAATGTGTTTGCCAATAGAAGCAAGAACCCATCGAAAATAAGGAGGGAAGAATGGACTTTTTGGTTTTAATTTTTAACTCTCCATTAAAAGTTCATCGTTTTATAACAAACATGCTCTCAGCTCAGGCTCAATACATTATCCAAAAATTATTTCGAATATAGATTCGGATTCCCAATAATATTCTTAATAGCCCTAACCAACGGCATATCATTCAGAGATACTTGGTCCGACACTCATATTCTAACCGGGTATAATTTCATCTCACATAAGCTCAATAAATTATAAATATTCCAATTAAATCCCAATTTAATCATTCCAATATTTTTGGGACACAAATCCATTCATATACAATTATTTATTATTCATTCCCACCAATTATTCATTTTTATAAAATTCGAGGTGTTACAATATATAATTTAAAACATTTAATCATCGAAAATTGGGAACCTTCACAACTAATTTTCAACAAATTAGCAACCAATGAAATTTAAATATCAACTTTCTTATATTTGAATGTAAGGAACAATGATATAACATCATCTTAGGTTAGAAATTCTTTATTTTTTTTAAAAAAAATGTAGTGTGAAAGTGAAATAGTCTAAGAAAAAGGTAGAGTTTATTTAAAATAAAATAACAAATTTATATATATATTGGCCATGGGTTGGCCCGCGAGCCCGCGGGTTAGCCCCGTTTAACTCGCGGGTTAAATGGGCTCAACACGTGAACCCGCATTTTAAATGGCTCTCTTTTTTTTTCAACCAACAACCTGTGTAAGAGTGGGTTAACCTAGAATTAACTATTAGGAGAAAATTAAAATGGAAACCTTTCAACGACTCATACTTATTACAAGAAACTGTATTTTTCTTTTACAAAAATATTATTGCATGTTATATCTAATTTTTATGTTATTAGTATATTAATGATAAAAAAAATTAGAATTTATGATTGTAATACAACAAAAATGACATGAGAAATAGTGATCAAGAGTCACAATTTTCTTTATCATAAAAATAAATTTTCTTGTTCGGGCCCAGGAATTGGCTCCCGAGATCATAGAATTCAATTTTCATGTGGTCAAACTAGACCAATTAGAGGTCAATATTAAAGTGATCATGAAAGTAAATAAAATTAAAAACAAAAATAAATTGTTATGGTTAAACAATTTGAAGCTACATCCAAAGTGGCCTATATTTATCCCTTTCAAACAAAGTTCATATAGGTAATAGTTTTCTTAAAAAAAGGGAAATGAGTAATAGTTGGTTTTGGTTAAATTTGCTAATATGATTTTAATTTTACGAAACTATTTTTAATCAAAATTGAATGATGTTAGGTAATTTATTTTGAAAAAATTTATATCATAAATAAATGTATTTATAGTAAATTTTAATATAAAATGTTCAACAAACACAAAAGTGGCATCATCATCATCATCATCATCATCATCATCATCATCATCATCATCATCATCATCATCATCATCATCATCATCATCATCATCATCATCATCATCATCATCATCATCATCATCATCATCATCATCATCATCATCATCATCATCATCATCATCATCATCATCATCATCATTTTTCGATGACTACCAAACATGTGTGTTTGCCACATTTCAACGCAATCTCAAGCATAGAAGAGACATGTAAAGCAGATAGATAGAATTAACTTTATTAATTGAATTTACTAACATTAATTTCAGGCGAATGCACATTGTTTGCTGTCATACTTGTTTTTTTTTTCCAAACACGCGTATATAATTATAGTTGTATACGACCCCGTATATAACTGTGAATGTATTTTGAGTAAATACTACAGTGGCCCTTGGCAAAAAAAAACTAAATAAAAATGTACACTATCTTTTGGTTTCGGTACAAAAAATACAAATAAAAATAGGAAGAGATCCCGAATTTGTTTGTTTTCAATGTGATGCATTTTGAATATTACAAAGTTACGAAAAATAATACGACATCACATTGTAGGTTGTGCATGAGTCTCATAATTGTCACCTATCTTGTGGCTTATTTGCTCCACACGTTCTTGTCACTGGCCCATCATGCCACATTACCATTTTTATTTTATTTTGCAAGAACACCTCGTTGTTGTGGAATCCTATGCTCTTTCTCTCTTTCCCTTGTATGTTGCCTTGCAGTACATTCTATTCCATGCCTTTCATTTACTTGCACGTGATATGGTAAGCATGCCATCCTTGTGTTGTTCAAATTTCCTATTTATGTCATCTCCAATTTCAATTTCAAACATTACACGAGCGCTTTCGATACTAATCACAAACATCATTTCCTTTATAAATAAATTAATCAACATTTCATATCGTACAAGTTACAACTTTGGCATACAAATAATATTTATATTTTTCTAATAGTACCAACATTTTCTAGTTTTAAATTAATTTTTATACCAATTATATGCCTGAAGACTATTCTAACTTAATCAAAAGGGTTAAAGTTTGGCCTTTGAAATGTAATTACATAAACGAAAAACACTTTACTACCCTCAATTGTTTTGTCTAACTTGAACGGAATATTTAAAATAGTTTTGTTTATTGTCACACACTAACGACTAGTGTAATTTATGATCGGATGTTTATGTATTGATAATATATTTAAATTAAATTCTATATAAAAACAATTTAATTTTTATGTCCATCAAGTTTCAAAACAAAATATATATAGTTAAAACTCATTTAATATGTTAAATGGAAGAGTGTGTGATATTTCGTACTTACACGCAGGCGATCATAAGATTTATATGTATATTAAATAATAATAATAATAATAATAATAATAATAATAATAATAATAATAATATTATTATTATTATTATTATTATTATTATTATTATTATTATTATTATTATTATTATTATTATTATTAAAATCTTTGGCTGATTCGCTAGTAATGAAGGCAGTGAAGTTTCCAATCAAAAGAGAATTGTTTTGGTAGGTGGGTTGGAGTAAGACAAGAAAAAGGTGACAGGTTGTTTAAAAAAAAAAAACAAATAGCATAACATTAATACAAACCAGATTTGAAACAAAATGTAAGCAAGTTGATTATAGTAATCAATAATAGCGGCTATTAAGCTGTCAAAATTAATAGCAGTATAATAATTAATAATAGCTTGATATTTTCTTCCCCTTCATTATGAGATTTGATGTGCTAATCACAACATAGGGAAGAAATTAACCTATAGTTTTTTGATTGATTTGAAGGTAGATAGAAGATATTTTTCTATGTTGCTACTGCTGGTGGTTGTAAATGACTGAGTAAAACTTCTAGAGACTTCAGAAGAAGAAGAAGAAGAAATATTTGATTATTATTGTATACTATATTCAAACATATATGAGTGAAGCATAAGAGTGATTGCCTGATTGGTTTCAATCTACAATCTCATGATCTGGTGACAGAAAACCAGTGACCCACATTGGTCATTGGTGTGGCCTTCTCTCTTTTTTGCTTCCTCTTTCTAATTGATTGAACCAAATCAATCTCCACACACCCTTATTGGAGCTTGCATCATTGATTTCTTTAGCATTTTAATTATCCTTCCATAGCTGAGAAAGTTTCCAACTGGGGAAGAGGCCTTTTTGCAATCTGATTATGGATTCATCCAAATATTTGAAGAGCTTTCTTTTGTAGTTTTGAGTTTTGAGTTTATGTTCTTTTTTTGTACCTGTCTTTCAATCTCTCTAATACATGTTTCATTAGAGAGTTTTTCTTTTTTGCTTTCTAGTAAACCAAAAAATTCCAGAGTGATACATGTTTGTGTTTGTTAAGGAAAACATAGATACATGATGATGATAGAGCCCTGCATATGCAACAGAAGCCAACAAAACAACAATTAAAACACACCAAGAGAGGTACAGAGAGACACCCTTTAAGGCTTGCTTTAACTACTGAGCTACTACAGAAGTGGCCCTCCTTCATATTTGTAGTTTTGTACCTTCTTTTCTTCGCTTTACCATTTTTCTCGCTTGTCTTTCAGGCATAGGTTAGGTGATTCTGTGCTTTTAACAAGGTTTCTTGAACGACATCCAATCTCAAGCAACTCTTCTTTCCACCTTTGAGTTTTCTCTAATCCTTCTGGACAACCATACCCTTGTAGAATTCATGTCTAATTTGTACAATCAGATTCCCTCACCCGCACCCCAAAGGGGCAATTCACCAAACATAAACATGAGAAGCAATTTTGATGTTGATAGGTATGTAGGGGATGATTCTTCTGCCATTTTATTGTGCAAGTTTTTTATTTTCATTTCAGAAATCTATTGGCTTCAATTTAATTTCTGGGAATATGTTCTTATTTGTTTTTTTTCTAGTCAGTACTTAAAGGAGCTGGTAGCAGAATACCAGAAGCTTGGACCTTTCATGCAAGTTCTACCCTTATGTACCAGACTCCTTAATCAAGGTCCCTTTATTCCATATCTATGTATTCATTGACTCTGCTGTGAATTTTATCCTCTTATTGTTGTTGCATTCATTTGAATTAAGCCAAGCCATAACATGAACTCAGTTTTCTGGTTACTTTGATTAGTTTTTCACTTTCTTTCTCTTCAGGGTTATATGATCTTCTTTAAAATGCACTGAATTGTCATTTTCTGACCTTTGGCATGTCAACTTCTTGAATCACTCATAATTAGTAAATGCTTAAGGAATTACAAGTGTATACATGTACATTTTGAAATGCAAGCCACTGAACTAGTCTCTTATGTAATTACCGTTCTCTAAAATTCCTATCTGTTGATCAATCATGAAAAGGAAACATCTTAAAGTGTTATTTTCAAGATGATCCACAAAAAAAAAATGGTGCCAAATGATGGTGGAAATACTGATTGTCATTACTCTCCTTAGGAGTACGTTTGCTTGTTTTTTTTTTTTTTGACAAATGCAAAAATCTTTCTATCCTTCAACATAGAAAAGAAATAATTTGGAATTGTCTTTTGCATGACTAGGGAAAACTTTCAGATGATGATATTCATTCAGTTTTGATAATCAACATGTTCATATATAGCATCCGCTTTTCCACTCTATGTCATGACTCGAATATATGTGTATGCTACTACATTTCTGTTCATAATCTGCAATTTCTTCAGGAAGGTTGCATGAACATTATTTAAGTCGTTTGATTCAGTAATCTTTATACAAGTTCTTACATTCACTATTGCCTTATTATCAGAGATTTTAAGGGTTTCTGGAAAGAATGGATTGTTGCAGAACCAAGGGTTTAGTGACTTTGACAAGATTCAATACACGAGTCCGAGTCATATGGCTTCTTCAGATTTAACACCAAACTACACTGGCTGGAACAGCCTGTCACATGAAGTAAGTACCTCAGTTTATGTTCCATTCAATGTATAAGTTCCCTACCACTTGCAGTTTCAACTATTTATTTATACATTAAAATTTACTTGATTGCTAAGCCGTTTGGTTTGGAAAAATATCTTTTGTTTTTAAAAGTTTGTACAGAAAACAGTTATCTCATTGTTCATTATACAAATTTTAAAAAATAATATGATAATTTTATTAATAAAAACAGAAAACGTTTTTTCAAATCTAACTAGCTGCTGGTTTCCTTTTCTCCATTGTGTTTAGGGCGGAAATCTTGCCTGTATTTGAGAAACTTGCATATGCTTTAATGTGTGTGTTATAACGCACACTAACTACAACAACTTGATTTGTTTCTTTCATGTATCGCTGTAGTAGTATTCTTCATATGTTTCTGTTTCATTGTTAGCTCTATTTTCTTTTACTGACGGGTTAAGATTATCATGCATCAGAGGTTAGCTGGATTACAAGGACTAAATGTGGATTGGCAAACTGCACCAGTTGTTCCAAGTTCTCCCATTGTGAAGAAGATTCTGCGCTTGGATATTCCTCAGGATAGCTATCCAAATGTAAGATTTGTAACATATTTTATTGCATTTTACTATAAGCAATAATAATCATGCATTTTCTTGTCATGTAATAATACTTCTACATTTTTTTGAATCTTCGAGTTACTGCTAAGACTATATATTTCAATTTTCAGTTTAATTTTGTTGGCCGGCTTCTTGGCCCCAGGGGTAATTCACTGAAGAGAGTAGAGGCTACCACAGGTTGCCGTGTATTTATCAGAGGAAAAGGTTCAATTAAAGACCTTGATAAGGTTACTAATTGCATTGTCCTATAACTCTATAGAGCCTAGTTTTAGTGTAGTGTCATAAAAGTTTCATAGTTCTTCTTTTCAATAAGTTGGTAACCTTTGTTTGTTCCAAATCATATATAGTTTGTTATTTCTAACTTTGGTATATTTTTTTTTCTTTAAAATCTAAAGGAAGAGTTGTTAAGGGGAAGGCCAGGCTATGAGCACCTGAATGATCCACTTCACATTTTGATTGAAGCTGAACTACCTGCGAGTGTTGTTGATGTAAGGCTGAGGCAAGCACAGGAAATAATACAAGAGCTACTTAAACCTGTGGTATCTCTCTCTTTCTGACTCTTGCTGAGCTGAACCAAAATTTGATGCAGTTCTTTAAGTGTCTTTCACAATGTTTTTAAAACTGAACCATTATTCAACTAGAAACAATATTGATTCTAGCGAATTAAAGGTTTAGTTCTGGTTGAACCAATATTAATAAATAATAAAACCAAACCGACCATCTAGTAACTTAAATGTTTGACTGAGCTAGTCTGATCAGTTTTAACAATAATAATTTTTGGTGTCGTCTAATAAAAATAAAGTTGTACTTCCATAACTCACAAACCCTAAGGTGAAACCCTTCCTCTGATTAGAAAATAGTACTAAAAACAATTTAAGAATTGCACCTAAGTTTCATCATTTCCCTCACTTCTCTCCCTTGAAACACAATCCATTCTATATCTATTCTTACTACTTAGAAATAACCATTCTTCACTTGTCCTTTTTTTTATGGAAATAACATAAGTAGAAAACTGTCATTTGTTAATCCCAAAAGCCTTTTGTTTTCTTGTTTGGCTTAACTTACATCATGGCTGCCTCTATCAGTTACTAGAGTTGTGGCTAATGTTGAAAGGAAATATTGTTAAAACAGCATGACTTAACATTTCTACTCATCATGTTTTTCTTTTCCTTGAATAGAAGCCACAAAAAAAGAAACTCTTCCTCCTACTCTTTTGTTGTGGCTTAACTATTTAGCATTTTATATCACTCAAGATAATTCCACTATGTGCTTTATTCCACATGGCTTTATTCCACATGTTAACTAATACTAATAAGAATGATATTTATACACCAATCATATCAAACATCGTTTACGTTACTTTTTTCTTTAAATCTTTCTCTTCTTTTTTCTATTTATCACCTACCACATCTTATATTTCTTCTCTCCCTTTCTTTTATCTTCTTTCTATCTCTCTCCTCAAACACCAAAACACCGATAAAAGTGGTGTATACTTGTCATTTTTAATACATAGCTGTAACAAATAGAAAATGTATGTGAAGTGAAGTCTTATTTTGAGCCAAATTTTCTATGATCACCTCCAGGCCTCACAGCAAAACAACATTATTAGGAAGTATAGTGTTACTGATTCTCTCCTCTTTTTTAATGTACAGGATGAGTCACAGGACTTCTACAAGAGGCAACAACTAAGGGAACTTGCTATGCTCAATTCCAACTTCGGAGAAGAGAGCCCTCAACTGAGTGGTAGTGTCTCACCATTCACTTCCAATGAAATAAAACGGGCCAAGACTGATCAATAGTGACTATTACATTATGTGTCAAAAAATTGTTACATATTCATGTTGCTTGAATGCTTTCTGTAACTAAATTCTGTAAATCTGCAATGAAAAAAAGGCCTTGCTGATTTGGTGCTGCTGATTTGGAGAACAAAATAAAGGGGAGAAAGAAACATATTATTATTCATTGTATCTCTTTTGCATAAATAGCCTAGCAAAACTTGTTCAACTTTATATACACATATATATCTGTACTGTGTGTAAATATTGTATTGCTGGGATTTACAAACTGTTTTATTGATAGTATTTGAAATATGTGATTTCATTCATATCAGATATGTGTACTTTATTAAGCACATAATATTACGACACTTCGTTCTGAATATGATGGTCACTTGTTTATTGAGCACCAAGCAAAAAGGAAAATGTGAGATGTACTTTTTAGCAAACCCCTTTTGTAGAACAAAGTCCATGTCTTAAGGATAACGTCATGTTGTAGGCCCTTTTGAATTTATCTGTGAATGTTGTTGACTGAGACTCTGCTGAGATAAGTTACACATTCTTTTTTGCGTTGACTTGTGAATGATTATCTTTGTTTGTAAAGTTGTTATTCTTGATTTTCATTGGTCTACCTTGGCCACAAGCATTCTCCATCCCCTTTACTTGACCTCGTTTGCACCATAAAGATAAACTTTTTCATTGGTGGGAATAATGATGACCTTAAAGTATACTAGGCTCAAGAAATAAGGTAAGCAGATCCATCATCATTATTACATAATACACTTTTGAGCTTTTTTTAAACTTTTTTTCTTCTTGTTATGAAATAAACTAAAAATTATAAAGGAAGAAGGATTTTAGAGCAATGAGAGCAGAGAATTGAGGTTTTTACTTCTAATAAGTGCATTTATGAGTGAAGCTCCTAGCTCTATTTATAGGACAAGAGGGAGGGGTCATCCACTAAAAAATATTCATAATACTCCTCCTTGGATGTCCATATTTTAGAATGTGTCTCGTTAAAACCTTAATAGGAAAAACCTAGTGGGATAAAAACCTAGTGAAGGAAAAAGAGTACAACATTCTTTACAAAGTAAATAATTAAATGTACAAGTATTTAATTCTCCCCCTCATTAGAACACTTATGTAAGCGTCAAAGACCAATCTTCTGTACTAGTTGCTCGAAGACTTTGGTTGGTAATGATTTTGTAAAGATATCTGCTAAATTCTTACATGATTGGACTTTCTGGACATTTATTTCACCATTCTTTATAAGATCATGAGTAAAGAAAATTTTTTGGTGAAATATGCTTTGTCCTATCTCCTTTAATATAACCTTCCTTTAACTGGGAGATACAAGCTGCATTATCTTCACATAAGATTGTTGGTGGTAATTTTCCAGCATGCAAGCCACAGGTTTCTTGAATATGTTGAATCATAGATCTCAACCAAACACATTCTCGACTTGCTTTATGTAATGCTAGAATTTCAGCATGATTAGATGATGTTGCTGTGATTGTTTGCTTTATGGATTTCCATGAGATTGCTGTACCACCACATGTAAACAAATATCCTGTTTGTGATCGACCATTATGAGGATCAGATAAATACCCCGCATCTGCATAACCAATTAGGTTTGCCTTAGATACGTATGGGAAAAATAAACCCATCTCCATTGTACCTCTAAGGTAGCGAAATATGTGTTTAATCTCATTCCAATGCCTTTTGTGGGTAAAGCACTATATCTTGCTAACAAATTCACAGCAAATGATATATCAGGTCTTGTATGACTAGCAAGATACATTAGTGCACTAATTGCACTCAGATATGGTACTTCAGGACCAAGTAGTTCTTCATTTTTGTCTTGAGGTCGAAAAAAATCTTTGTTTACTTCAAGTGACCTTACAATCATTGGACTGCTCAATGGGTGTGATTTGTCCATATAAAACCTCTTTAGCACCTTTTCTGTATAAGTCTTTTGGTGCATCAAAATTCCTTCCTTTAAATATTCTAATTGTAATCCGAGACAAAACTTTGTTTTTCCCAAGTCTTTCATCTCGAATTCCCTTTTCAAACAATTTACAGCCTTTGAAAGCTCTTCAGGAGTTCCGATGATGTTTAAATCATCTACATAAATAGCAATTATAACGAACTCTTTTCCGAGTCTTTTCATAAAAACACATGGACAAATTGGGTCATTTTTGTACCCTTCTTTCAACAAATATTCACTGAGACAATTATATCACATACGTCCAGATTGTTTTAGTCCGTAAAGAGATTTATTCAATTTAATTGAATAATTTTCTCGAGGATTTGTCTTGTATGCTTCAGGCAAATTAAATCCTTCAGGGAGTTTCATATAGATGTCATGTTCAAGTGAGCCGTATAAATATGCTGCAACAACATCCATAAGGCGTAAGTCAAGCCTTTCACGGATTGCCAAACTTATTAAGTATCGAAAAGTAGTTACATCCATCACTGGTGAATATGTTTCTTCGAAATCAATACCAGGTCTTTATGAGAAACCTTGTGCAACAAGTCTTGCTTTATATCGCACAATTTCACCATTTTTATTTCTTTTTCTCGTAAAAACCCATTTATATCCAACGGGTTTTACACCTGCAGGTGTTTGGACTACAGGCCCAAAAACTTTTCATTTTGCAAGTGAGTTTAACTCTTCTTGCATTACATCTTTCCACTTTGGCCAATCATTTCTTTGTACACATTCTTTAACTGATTTTGGCTCATGATCTTTATCATCATTTATGATATCAAGAGCTACTTTGAATGCAAAAATTTCATCAACATCGACTTCAGGTCGATTCCATTGTATTCTACCCATGACATAATTTATCGAGATCTCTTTATTTGTATCAATTTCAGGTACCTTGGTTTCTTCTGGATTTGAAACCTTGATTATGTCAGGAGACTCTACTGGAGTCTTTATATCCTCGATTTGACCATCTTCTTTATTTACTTTTCTTTTCCGATGATTTTTATCTTTAGAACCAACAGGTTTGCCATGTTTTACTTTGACTTCAGATTCATTTATAATTTTAGATTGTTCTTCAGGGATATCAATCTTTATTGGAGTATTAATAGCTGGTATATGTGACTTAGTCACTCTTTTTGGATCAGCAAATGCATTAGGTAATTGGTTTGCTAAATTTTGCAAACTAATTATTTTCTGAACTTCTAGTTCAGATTGCTTTGTTCGAGGATCAAGATGTGATAGAGATATCTCATTCCAGCTAATCCTTTTATCCAACTGTTTATTTTCTCCCCCTAATGGTGGGAAAACAGATTCATCAAAATGACAATCAGCAAAACGAGTTGTAAATAAATCACTTGTTAAAGGTTCAAGATGTTTTATTATGGATGGACTTTCATATCCAACATATATTCCCAACCTTTTTTGAGGTCCCATCTTAGTGCGTTGTGGAGGAGAAATAGGAACATATACCGCACTTCCAAAGATTCTTAGATGGAAAATATTTGGTTCTTTACCATGAACCAATTGTAAAGGGAAATATTCATGATTACTTGTAGGCCTGATGGGAATAAGTGCTGCCGCATGCAAGATTGCATGTCCCCAAGTTGAAATTGGAAGTTTTGATCTCATTAACAATGGTCTTGCTATCAATTTCAAACGTTTAATTAATGATTCAGCAAGTCCATTTTGTGTATGAACATGTGCTACAGGATGTTCAACATCAATTCCAATGGACATACAATAATCATTAAATGATTGAGATGTGAATTCACCAGCGTTATCAAGACGTATTTTCTTAATTGGATAATCAGGGAAATGAGCTCTTAAATGAATTAATTGAGCTAGTAATCTCGTAAACGCCTGGTTGCGAGTTGATAATAAGCAAACATGTGACCATCTAGTTGATGCATCAATTAAAACCATAAAATATCTAAATGGTCCACATGAAGGGTGTATTGGTCCACAAATATCACCTTGTATACGCTCTAAAAATGTGAGTGATTCATTCCCAATTTTCATTGGTGATGGCCGAATGATCAATTTTCCTTGAGAACAAGCAGCACATGAGAAATTCTTGGTTTGCATAATTTGTCTGCTGGACAAACAATAACCATTTGAATTCTTAACTATTTTTCGCATCATAATTGATCCAAGATGGCCTAATCGTTCATGCCAGATAACAAAGTCATTCTTATTTGTAAACTTCTGGTTTACAATAACATTTGTTTCAACTGTACTAATATAAGTATAGTACAAACCGGAGGAAAATGAAGGTAATTTTTCCAATATACATTTCTTATCAGAAATTAACTTTGTGATGTAAAGATATTCATCTTTTCCTTCATTTGTGGTCTCAATATGATATCCATTTCCACGGATATCCTTAAAACTCAACAAATTTCTTTGAGACTTCTTAGAATATAATGCACTTTCAATGTGCAATTTTGTTCCTCCAAGTAACAAAATACTGGCTCTACCGGAGCCTTCAATTATATTTATACTACTAAATATAGTATTAACATTGGCTTCTTGTTTTACTATATGGTAAAAATATTTCTCATTCTTAAGAATGGTATGAGTTGTTGCACTGTCTACGAGACATATATCTTCGTCATTCACATGAGCATTCATTCTTCATTAAATAAATAAAAATAAATCATGAAATAAACTAAAAATTATAAAGGAAGAAGGATTGTAGAGCAATGAGAGGAGAGAATTGAGGTTTTTACTTCTAATAAGTGCATTTATGAGTGAAGCTCCTAGCTCTATTTATAGGACAAAAGGGAGGGGACATCCACTAAAAAATATTCATAATACTTCTAGCATTTTGCAATAAAACAATTATAAAATTTCAAGATTAAAATACCTTATCCATGAGTGGACTCAAAAGCCACTCTGCTTGATCAAAATTTACGATACTGCAAACAAATGCCAAAAATGAAGCAGTAACCCTTTAAAAGATTTACCCCACGATCATCAGTGGGTCAATGACTATAGCAACTTCAACTTTGGATTCTATGTTGGTAGGGATCATATAACACGTGCAAGTTACACAATGTTCGTATTATGTATTTAACAATTTTTTGATATTAGATAATTTTGTCTCAAAATTTATCATTTGAAAGTTTTAATCATATAAATCATATTTACAAAATTTTAGATTCATACATATGCTTGAAAGGTTAAAAAAGATTAAAAAAAAGTTCCTTTTTTTTATCTTATTCTGATGATTGTTTAAGTCTAAACCATGTTTGATGCAATAATTAAGGTAATATACAGTTATATATTCACGTTGTAAAAAAAATGGCTTAATTTATACAAATGTAAATTAATTACTTTTCAATAGATGTCTGTCTACTTGCAACTGGAGTTACATAAATAATAAATAAGTTGTAGTGCTGATTCGTTGCCCAAATATGATGGTCATTCTCATCAAGTTCTACTTTGTTGTGAGAATGGGTCTCCCAGAATTAGGTGCTACTTCAATAAATCAATGAAGGCTTTTTCTCCCTAAAGCCTCATTCTGGAGATTAAAATCAGGATTATCTGGATTTTTTAGTATCCGAATGTATAGTATAAATATAATATCCAAATTTATGATTCAGTTAGTTAGTTATAGAAATTGGAAAAGTAGTGTCAGCGGCCAAAACAAAGATGCAAGAATAAATTATCAAGATAAACAAGTCCACTTACTCTTAATGTTGAGATAGTCTTATATCATCTAAGAATATAATGGTAATTAAGTTTATAAAGTTTTTTTTTTTTGGACCAGATTAATTAAGTTTATAAAGTTTAAAACAATTTTTTAACTTATGGGTGTCATTTTCTAATTCTTACCCTCATGGTCAGCCCAATATTGTTGCTGCTCAAACTGGTTGGCATGATAGGAAGACCAAATAATCAAACCTTGGATAGAGTCCAATAAGGGCCCAGGTAATTTACCCAAACAAAAAATGAATGGCTTGACTGATTAAAAATAAATTACAAGAATTAAGTACAAATCTTTAAGAAGATTTATGTCACAATCTTCGCTGAATTTTAAAAATATAATTTTGATATTTCAAACAGATATTGAACAGAAATCCTAATATGCGTAGGCTTTCTTATTTGCTGAATTTCCCAAATGATGACAGGCTACTGTTGGAGTGTTACGTCTGTTTCTTCCCCAAGTTTTTATACTTTGCATAAATTGCTTTATTTGCCTAAAAAAAATTAACAATTATATAGATTTTTACGAGAAAATTTTAGCTTAATTTTTTAATAAAGTGATGGATAAAAAGTGAACTCCGATACATTGACGTATAATGCTAATGGTAAGATTCTTACTGCTTCTCAAATTACATGTTTTGGTACTTTCAGTCTTCACAAGCATGTTTTCTTACGATCACCAAAATTCATATATTGACATGCAAGAAATTACATGATTAATCCATTTTGCTACAGGATTCTATGGTATTAACTGAGGCTGTGAAGCAACCAATAGAAAACAAATATACTTCTCTTCCCATGTTAATTGCTTTGTGAATCGAAGTTAAAATTCAATTGAGACAATTTCGATAAGTAATTTTAAGGTAATGAAATTTGAAGAACAAAAATGCCTTATATTAGAGATGTTGTAGCCAATCTGTTAGCAAGATTTATGCTGTTACTTATAGGCATAATATTTGTATTAATATATCTTCCTTAATTACTTTAGAAATATTACGTCATGTTTTTTATTTGCCTATTTATAGACTGTTTTGATTTGTAAAGAATACAGAAATTTACCTATCATATTTTATCATGGTATCAACCGTTTAATTTTAGGAAACTTTTTTTTTCAACCTCTTCTTTTTCTTTTTGTCGTCTCCCATCATGGCACAGGATGGAAATGGTGACAAAACTATCAAGATCACCGATTCTCATTCCCCTTTCTATGTCCATGCATGCATAGGACAATCATGGAATTGTTTTGACGAATGTTTTGTTACATACAGTGACAAGAATTATAATGATTGGTCAAAGAATAAGTTGGGTTTCATATGATAGGATGTAGAATCCGACGAATCATTTGCATGGGAGGTTTGCAACTTAATAATCAACGGATGGATTCATAATACCATTGATTCGAAACTTCAACCTTTCATTCAATATTTTGAAATTGCCAAGGAGTTATGGGATGATGTCAAAGAAAGGTGATGCAAATTGAAGGGTGCAGGGTTGAGGGTTAAGTTTTGTTAGTGAAAAATGTTTTTTTTTTGGTAAAAGGGGTTTAGAAAAAAGATATTAATATCATATTCAAAAAGTAAATAAAAAAGTAAGTAATAGGTTATAAAAGGTAGGTACCACAATAGACATTGATAAACCTAAAATCAACTTATCATCTCAAGAATGAAACATAATAAAATTAAATAACAAAAGAAAAATTCTCACACGAAAAAGAATTTAGAGATATTGTAGTGAATCTATTAGTAAGATTACTATTGTGTGTTATCAAGATTTCTATTATTACTTATAGGTGTAATATCTATCTTAATTTTTTAGAAATGTTCTGTATTTACCAATTATAGGATGTTTTGATTTGTAAAGAATACAAAATTTTACCTGTCATATTTTATCATGGTATCGACAACTTAATTTTGGGAACCTTTTTTCTCCCAACCCTTCACGTGAAGCTTCCACCTTCTTTTTCTTTTTGTCGTCCCCTCATGGCACAGGGTGGAAACGATGACAAAACTATCAAGATCACTGATCCTTGTTCCCCTTTCTATATCCATGCGCAAGACAATCATATGGAATTGTTTTGACAAATGTTCTATTACATATAGTGACAAGAATTATGATGATTGGTCGAAGGTCTTGAAAAACGCACCAAAGGCAAAGAATAAGTTCGGCTTCATATGATATGATGTAGAATCCGATAAATCATTTGCGTGGGAGGTTTGCAACTTAATTATCAATGGATGAATTCATGATACCATTGTTCCGAAACTTCAATATTTTGAAACTGCCAAGGAGTTATTGGATGATGTCAAAGAAAGGTGACACCAATCGGATCGCCTTGAAATTCAGTTTTTAGTGAGATATTTTTTTGGTAAAGGAAGATTTAAAAAAGAATATTAAGGTCACACTTAAGAAATAAATAAGACGGTAAGTAAAAAAATGATAGACACCACAATCAAATATTGATAAGTCTAATATCACCTTAAGAATGAAAATTCATGATTTAAGAACCAAAGGGTAACTCATGAGAAAGAAAACTCTAATATTACTCCAACTTAATTTGATTTATTTAATTTACATGAGATTCTATTTATAAGCTTTAAGAAATTATTCAAATCCTTAAGGAAATTTTGAATTGTGAAAATGTTTTTTATTTTAATTCAAAATATTTCTTATTTTAAAAAATTTGTACTAAAAAAAGTGAAAACATGGAACAGAAAAATATGTTTCCTGTAAAAAAATTTTAGAAACAAAAAATAGAGGATGACAGTTTTTTAATTAAAATTAAAAACAAAAAATGTTTTCACAATCTAAACGGGGCCTAATTCTCACTAATGTTTTCATTATATTCCAATAACTGTTTAACTTGTCTAACATTAAAACTTGAAAGAAACTCCCATTAACTATTATAATGACCTAAAGAGTCATAAAAAATATTAAAAACTCACTCAAAGAAAATTAAAAGACATCTAAAAAATGTATTTAAAAATAAATACAAAAAATATAAAAGAAATATAGAAAATTTATTTTGTTTAATAACTAATTTGCCCTTTTTGATTCATATCAGAAGGTAAGATATGTTGTTGAAAATATTCCAAGACAACATTAATTAAAGTCTACGTTGCCATCCATGAAGCAACACAACCTAAGTCTTCACCACAAGAATCTCTTTATGGGGCGTAGAACTAAGGGAAAAAAGACTCACATTATAACTCTTAAGCATGGGACACGCCCTGCGATGCTAATTCCTCCCATGAAAAATTAATGTGAGACCACGACTCCTATGACGTTCTTCGTCATTTTATAATTATTTTTACCAGTTTATAATTTTTACAATAATTTTTTCACAATTAAATAATTTAATTAAGATATAATTTAGGAAAATATTCATTTTCACCAAAAAAGTCCCAAAACAGTAATTATATAACCATCTAAGAGTGCAAAATACCATTTAAAATGTAAAATCCAAAATTTGGAAACAGGGGGCCTGACGCTACACGTGATACCCAGAACTTAGCCCTGACGTTGCACGCCAGGCTGACGCTACGCGTCAGCGTACCAGAAATAGCAACTGATGTTGTTACACAATTTAGGCCAACCGGCCAACTTTTAACCTACCTAAATGGCCCGTTTTATGTCTGATTGTCACAAAACTTCACGGGCCACATGTCGTCCGTTCGTCAAAATTCTGACATATGCGTAAGTTATGCGCAAAATAAGTTTAACCTCTTTTAGTGTAAAACCCTTGCACCAAACACCCTAAATGGGTTCTAATTGGCCCAAAGTCATTGCACACAATTCCTAAATGTCCTAAGGGACCTATCGATACCTTCCGGGGGTCCCGAAACTTGTTGGATCTCAAAGTCACCTATTTAGTTCCTATTTCCACATGAAATTTGCTATATGCATAATTTTCTAAAATTAATCAATTTATCAATATATCACTCCAATGTCTCACACCTACCACATAGCAATCACGCATCTAAACAGAACCTGCCCATCTCCCTAGATCATACTATACTGGCTCCGTGCCAAGATCCATCCATTCATCACATTAACATAGCTATCAACAATCATCATCATCCACGATATAGCTATCAACAATCATCATCATCCACGATTCAATATACACTTACACTTCACATATCATTCAAGCACGTATATATAGCAAGACCTGCCCATATTGCACAATCATGCAGTGGCTCTGTGCCATATAACACACAACATAATAAAATGCTACAATACTACATCAAAACACATTCACGCCAACAAATTAACATAATTCAACATCTCTATAAATCAACAACAATACACAGTTATAAATATATCTTTTTCTCGTTTCCATATTGCCCTGGCCTCATTTAGCTCTCGCCTCCGCGGTGCGCATCCATACCTGCCAATAGTCACTAAACCACAGTATAGGTGGTGAGTGACTAGAATTAAAAATTAATATAGAAATAAATATCAAAATTAGGAAAGATATGACATAGCTACGCTCCTAGGCATAATTATCTAGTTTAGTTATTACCTTTCACATCCTTTCTTATTTTACCATTCCCATTGATATACTTGTACAATTATGTTAGTTATCTTAAAATAACGCCATCATCATCATATCATGATCAATTAAATCCAAACATACATACCTATCCTCTTATCCTCTAATGCATTATTCCATTTCTATCATTATCATGTCAACTCGTCAATATACATCACATACCAAAAACATCATCAACGACATACACATCAATCAACGAGTGTAAAACACAACTGACTCTCATATATAGCAGACTCCTAGTATCCGGATACTAAAAGGATCGACCTTCAGCTGGGGGGTCCTACTTGACATCTAACCCTGCTTGGTTCACCGAGTCCTACTTGACTCTCCCTCAATCACTGGGTCCTACTTGACCACTGGATAGCTCAACTGCGCACAAAAACCATGGGAGCCGAAAATGAGGGTAACATATACCGTCGGTCGTCCTTCACCATATAATCACATCATCAATCATATATAAATATAAGCATAGGCATACAATCCCTTCACTGGAAGCCCGTCAAGAGCTGCTCCTTGACTGTACAACGCACCGACGATCACTCTCCACCCTCACAGTATCCAGGGTATCTCATCCATAATATATAACTTAATATAATTAAAACATCATCAATCGCATACAAAAATGTCAGAAACTGACATGTGTTCATAACGCAGGGTGGCCGACTTGCCAAACCCACCAACATACTACCACAGGATATCTCAAATCCTTATTCATATTTATTTGCAACAATTATTCCCAACATGGTAATTATATACGTGAAATCAAAATCATATCATATCATCATACATATATTGATATATATATATATATATATATATATATATATTATCAACGAATTGCTAATCATGAATACAAACCATTATCATCTTTAACTCACTCACGCATTCCAACAAGGATCAATATTAAGTAACGCATACTCATGATATCCATATTTATGCAATGATTATATATATCCATATCCTTCATTCTATCATTATCAACACATTCCTTTTTACCTCACCTTTGATTATTAACTTAAAACCCATCCACACTTTTAGATTCAACATTAACCCGCAACATTATTATAAGTTCTAATTGAACCATACTATTATAAACTCCACCTATATTAATTCCCTACCAAGCTATTCATTAGAACTTATAACTTCATGCCTACTCACATAGTCTCACTAATTCCTTGATATCATGTATGCACCATTGATTATGATTCATCCCTTTTCTCATTATTGGTTTCTCATCACTCATTATTTAGGGACACATTCCAAACACATGCAAAACGCACCATATACATCATACGTGGATAAATTGTTTCTAATCTAATTCCTATAATTTATGACTTCTCAATTCCGCAATCATCAGCATGAATAATTATATCCTTACTTTTATTAATTCATTTACTTCTCGTTTATCATTTCCCCTTTTCTTTTAGTTACTTCCATTTTACACAATTCTTAACTCACTAGTTTTTCCATCTCAAATATATACATCTTCCTTTCATATTAAATCTTGGTAATCTCCCATATATGAACTCACTATTCTTCTTCCATATTTCCTTTTCAATAATTATGTATATCTACATTCACATATTTTAAATCTCTACTTTTTCCTTAATTCATTTAACTCTTCGTCGATTATCATGTAATTCATCAAGACTTATTAATTTAACCATAATGGCTATGACATATTCTTTTCCTATACGTTAAAAGCGTAAATAGACTTTCTACATTAATCTTAACCTGACACACCCCCTTACCTTGTTTCTAAGCTTTCCAAAGCTTCCAATCGATTGCCGGGTCCTTTCTGAGATCCTTAAAACTCTAAAATAAATTTAAACGAAGCTTCAATAAATATTTTAATCACTAAAACTATAACTCATGGCCTTAAAATAACTCCAAACCTCAATCTTAAGTTACCAAAGCTTACCATTTCCGTTTTTGATTTCCGTTTCCAAGATCCATAACGTTGAACGGGTTCCGAACCTTGCTTTAAAGTATACTTTAAATATCCATCACCTCAAGATCCTCGTTTAGCTTCCAATATCCATTTAACTTCTAATCCCAAAACCCCAACAAAATTACGGCCACCGTTTGAAAGGAAAAGAAAGGGGATAAGAAAAGGAAAAGTGAAATTGGTGGGTTCCATGAACATACCTTGCTCCCCAAGGGTTACAACATGATTTTCTTGAAGAATCTACCAACAATTATCTTCAATTGAGCTTCCATGGCTTGAGAGGGAAGAAGAAGGAAGAAGAAAGTATTTGCATGTTCTCGGGTTATGTTTCAGACCTGCGCATTTAACTCTGTTCGTGAAGCTAACGCTACGCGTCCTATTGACGTTACACGTCAGTTTATTAATTTGTACCTGACGCTACGCGTCCCAACCACGCTACGTGTCAGGGTCCTGATTTCATTTTCCTAAAAATTCATTTCAAATCTTGTTTTCCTTCCAAAGTCCTTATTTATTATTATCATTAAAAAACCCCATTCATATTTTTATCTTATTTCCAAATTATCAAACATCTCGGATGTTACAACTCCTACACCCTTAACTCACCACTAAAAAAAGCTTTATTTCTGACGGGAAAAACCCGTTGCTAACAGCCAGAAATCTATCACTAACATTATTAGTGACGACATTAGCTACAGCCAAAACCCATCACTACATAGCTAGTGGCAAACATGTCAGCAACAGTAAGTGAAGACCATGGCAAACTTTATGATGGTCACATACCGTTGCTAAAGGTGGTCCCCTTTCTACGATATCCGTCACTGTTTCGGTCCCATATTAGCGACGGTGAATGCCTCGTCATTGACAAATTTAAGTTCCTTCGTCTCTAATTGAGGCTCATTTAGCGACCGCGTTGTAACTGTAGCTAGTTGGATGATGAGACACCATCGCTAATGCTGTAGCTATGTTTTTAATAGGTATTCATTGCTAATGTGGTCGCTGAAGAGGAACCAATGTTAGCAATGGGCCTGGTTCGTAGCTAAGTATTTGATTGGTCTTTCTGTTGCTGAGGCGGTTACTAAAGAGGGACCAATGTTAGTGAAGGGAGTTGGTTTATAACTAAGTGTTTGATTGGCCTTTTCATCGTTGAGGCAGTCGCTAAGGTGGAACCAAAGTTAACCATGGAAAACATCGTCGCTAATTATTTTATGTTCAGTCTGTCGCTGGTTTAGTCGTTAAATATTTATCACATTAGCGACGGTAGTTGGATCGTCGCTAATAAAAAAATTTCTTTTTCATAAAATTTTATTAATTTAAGGTATATTTTATAAAGTTGGATTAAATATTTTTTATAAAATTAAAATATATATTAATTTTTTTATAATGCTTCTATTCTTTAACAGACACATATATAGGCTCATAATAAACAAAAAAAGATAAAAGATATAACATCAATCAGTAATAAACAACGTCAAATACAAGATATAGTAATAGCCGAAATATTATTTACAACTCAAACAATAAAATGAATAAATATAAAAATGTAACAATAAAAAAAGTAAATACAAAAATGGGTCCATCAACTAGGGGAGTCTAGGGTGGTGGGTCTGGCTGGGAAATAGAGGCTGGCTTGTTAGGTCAAGATGGTAAAGACTCTATCAACCAGCGGATCAGAGCCTCATGCTGCACCATCAGCCTGCAAGTTTCTCTTGATCCCACTTAGCTCGCTCCACCGCCAGCTGTATCTGTCGGCGCTCCTCTACTAGCTCGGTGTTCAAGTTCTCAATAACCTGAACAACATCTGCAGGCAACATAAAGGAAGCGGCAGGGCCCTTCCCAGTTCTAACTATTTGGGTCCCAACCCCACCGATGCCAAACACCCTCTATTTCTTGTTGACACCTCCGGCAACCTCTAAATAGATGGCGTTGTCGTCGGTAGAAGAAAGGGTGGGAGGTGCCTCCCTATCAGGAGTCTGAGAGGCCAGCTCAGCCTCCTTCTTAGCCCACATTGTAACACCTTCGGTTAACTAGGACAATCCCTTCCACTAGATTATCCTAGTCAACTGAGAGGTTACGAGTTTTAGAAAAATGTGGAAGTTTCTTTTTTTCAAGAAAACTTGGTGGAACAGATACATCATATGTATATTACACAGTCATATGCAATACATGGTCGCAAATAGTAACTGTACATGCTGAAAATAAAGGGGCACACAGGCTCCCATAAAAGAAAAGAATCTATTTAATCAATCGCAGTCCAGGTAAAATCTGGTTAACCTTCTATGTGAAGTTTGTGTTGATCCTGAATGCATGGTCTAATCCAAAGCTAGAAAAGAATAACGTAAGGGTGGAAATTTTTTTTTGGAACAACTACATAACATTTGTAATATTTTTTTAAAACGTTTCATAAATATTTATCATTAAAGTCCATAACAAAAGTCTATATTCCACACATACGGTGAAAGGGAAAGTAGAAAGAAAGGAAGAAAAAATCTAACTAAAAGAGAAACTCTCACTAATTTTTTATTTTTTAAATACACTGGCCGCCCACAGCCCGTACGGGCCGACCTGCACTTGGCCTATTTTTTTGGGCTTTTTTTCTGTTTATTAATTTTAAATTTTATTTTTAGGCGCACACACAACATTTTTTCCGGCGGGTTCGGGCCAGCCCATGCAGGCCAGCTCATTTTGTTAGCTTTAGTGGTATTTGTTAAATGGCCCAATAGATTTAATTCGAGGTGGTAAAATTTTCTCAAGTGTTTTGAGCTGGAAGAGAACTTGAACTTTCATGATTTTAAGTCAAAAAAATTGGTTTAAGTACCAAAGGGAATGGAGTCTGGAATCGAATTATACTACGAGGCAACATTCCCCTTAAATTTGTAATATATGTTTATTCCAGAGCCTAAAACACATTTAATTTTAGCGACCATTTCAAAGTTTGAAGTCACTAAATTTTGTAAGTTTTGAAGAATCTAGTTTTAACTAAGCCTTAATCTTGGTATCCCTCAATTGAAGTTTTAGGCAGTACTTGATAACTGACATATAAGACTGAAGTGTTTGGTTTTCCTTAAAACTTATGTGGTCATTTTCTCGACGCAATAAGGACAAGATCATTGGGTGTGGGAGGTTTTGTTAGACACTCAGTTATTAAAAAATAAAGAATAGAAAAAATAAGGTAGATGCATAATGCATATATGATATGAGACTTGATGGTGAGTCGGGTTGGTTTTAAAGCCATAGTGATGGGTACACTGGAGAACACCAGTGTCTCGATTCTTTACGTGAGCAATCTTGGGAGTACCACTAGGGCAGACATCCAATGGTTTGGAGTCACGCCGGAGACCGGACAGTCCATGGTAAACCCAATGTACTTTGACTCAAGACAAGTGTTCCTAAGACCGTGGAGTGCCAGTTCTGTTTGAGTTATGATCACAATGAGTGTGTGATGGATCCATGATTGAGTTTGGGACGAGACAACACCCTTACCTCTTTGTTGGTTGTCAGAACTTGGTAAACTTTTATCGCTCTAACATGGTTATGTGTTCCTCTTAGTAGACGTACTGTGGAGAAGTATTGATGATGATGGTGATGATGAGACTTTGGGCCTCATTGCATGGTTGAGACTTAATCAAGACAAAGCATAATGAACCTAACACATGTGTAACATGCCATAGATGTGTGACTAACCTTTGTGAACTATGCTTGTACCCATGATTGGCTATATTTCTTTGATTTTCCTTTGTGTAAATGCTTGAAAATAATATGTCATGTCTTCCTTATTATCTGGTGTATGCATATATGATGATTGTGGCTTTCCTGTTGCATGAGAATCTTTTGGGTTGAGAGTTTTCACTCACCCCTTTAGTGTTGTGTTCTTGTTTTCCCTTTTGCGTATGCAATGGCTGAAGGTCAGGGAAAGTGCGGGCAAGATCTTGAGTACTTGTAATAGTGGACATCGAGCTGTGAGTGCGAAGAGCTAGGATCCATCATTTTACTTTGGCATCGTTGTAGGCCGTGATGCTTTAAACTAATTGTGTTTTGATATCTGTTATGTAGTTATGTCTATGTTGGGAGCTTACGTGCCCCATTTCTTTTGAGTATGTAGTAGTCCTAGAGAATTGAACCATGTTACAATTACGCTTATTTAAAATGATGTTTTGATGATCACTAAAAAAATAAAAACTCTCTTCTTTTTCTCAATTACTAGTAACTCCTTAGTTAAGTAGGAGGTTCCGACGAGGGAATCTGTCCTAGTTAACTGAGGGTGTTACACACTTGATATATTTTTCTCTTAAACGTTGCCTGTTAACAGACTTAAGTTGGGACAAACTTGGATAAATTTGATTTGGTCCCACACAGACTTGGTCTAAAAAAGACTTCAAATATTTTGCATTGCTCAAAGAAAACTCTAAATGATGGACTCCCCCTTTGAGTTATAACATATGCATCACAGACTTTGTAACCTGAAACACTCAAATGGAGGGGTTAAATAACATGTAGGCAGGCTCTATTTAATCAAAGGCTTTGATGTGTGTTATTAACAAATGTTAAAGTCTTTAAATAATATTTAAAATCTCCAAGTCCTTTATGAAACAAACTTGATTCTAACATTAATGACTATCCCTAGATGACCCACCTTGTTGTGCTCGAGCTAAGGTAGCCATTTGGGCCTGCAACTAGTCGAGTTATGCCTTCAACTGACTATATTGTGCTAGCTTGCCCTTGACGTCCTACAGCACCTCCCAAAGGTGTGTCACCTTCATATCTATATGTGTGGACTCAACGCTAGTGAAAGGGGAAGGTCGCACCATTGAAGACCCCGACAAATATTGGAGGCTAAAGAGGCGGTGTTATAAAGGTGATTGTGATGCCTCCACTAACAATCTCTATCCAAAGTTGAATCCTCATAGCCACCTTAAAAGGCCGGCTTCTAACATTACGCTCAGGAAGACACCTACTGTACTTCTCCTACTCATTAATACATTAAAAACTATAAATATTGCAGAGTTTGAAATGGAATTAAAGTTAACTATAACTTACAACTGTGTGATGTGAGGACATCAACGAAATCCCCCTTGCCCAATTTGGTGAGTTTGACTCACCTAAAACAATTTAATTAGACTGATAGTTCACTGACATATCTCCTCCTACAAAGAAAATAGTTAAACAACTTAAAGATTATTAAACTATACCAATACAAAATATTAATATTGTTACACCAACTATAAAGCAACCAATATAAAATATTAATATTAATATTTTATATACCAATTATTTCATTAAATGGTATAAAAAATATATTTTATATTAGTTATTGAAATAAACAATGTAAAAAATATGTTTTTATACCTGTTATTTCAATAATTAGTCTAAAAAAATATTTTTTACACGGATTATTAAAACACTTGATGTAAAAATATTAAAAAATATAAATCGCACCTTCCATTTTGAAAAATTATCATGTGTCAAATGTAATTATTGGTTAGACCATAAGCTAACATGGTGATTCAGAACCAAATAAAGCGGCTAACCTTACGTCTCAAACTCACCAAACTCACGTCTCAAACTCATTCATGTAATTTTCACAAATATTTCTTTCATAGGATTAAGCATTTTTTATGACGTCGGACTCATTTTTTTATTTAAAACCGAATCGAACTACACATGAAACACACCAGTGCAGGATGCTAGTATGGGAGTGTGAGTAAGGAGCATATGGGTTACACTGTATTTTTGTTTTGTCTGCATAATTGTGGTACTGCATAATTATGCTACTGCTGTTGCGTCATATAGCTTTGGTCTGCATTCAGATATCATATATGTTGCTATTGCCGACTGTGTTAATATTTGTTTAGGACAAGGCGTGAGGGTCTGAAGTGGTGCATTTGTTGCTGCTAAGGGTGGCTGTCGTATGCTATTGGTAATTAGCATCGTGATGCATCTTTATGCAGAATGTTTGATTGTATTTGCTTGTTGAGAATATCTTGTGCATTGTGCTACATTATTCATATAATATTATATTTGTCTTCTTCAATTATTATTATGATCTAATTTACTTTCAATAATTGAGTAATAGATGAAAATTAAATTTAGAGTTATTCTATTAATAAATTATGATAGGTTAGATTATTAAAATTACACTGTATTAAGAGGTTCATGGTATTAATAGAGAGGTAAGTCGATGACAATCTCATCAGGTGGTAACACATACGATTAGCCTTGTTGACTTACAACAGTTTCTCTGAATTCCGTGTCACTCTAAGGAACTGAGTCAAGATGAGTCCTACATTGATTCTAGGTACACAATATACTAATCAAATACGTTGTGCGAGTGATAATTAAACATGTTATAATTTATGTTTCTAATTATATTTATATATAACATTAATTGAATGACTAAAGTTCTAACAATTAATCCATTTGGCTACAGGACTTCTGATATTAATAGTGTAAGAAACTAACGGAAAGCAATGTAGCTGATGCTGAACATCCAAGAATGGTTGCACTACTCTTGGATTTCATGGAGCTTAAGCATTATTTTTGGATTGAAGTTAAAAGGTTTACTAATTGAAATGTGGCCTATGATGTATAGAAAAATTTTTAGCAAAAAAAGAAGTGGTATTTGATCTGGTTCATTTATTAGACTGATTTCCTTAGTACCACTATTTGATCTGGTTCAGGAATCAGGACCACCAACTTAATTGTCATGTCCTTCCCCTCTGATCTTTGGTCCCTATGAAACATACTCTTAAAT
This sequence comes from Clitoria ternatea, assembly GCA_037962975.1. Lineage (NCBI taxonomy): Eukaryota > Viridiplantae > Streptophyta > Magnoliopsida > Fabales > Fabaceae > Clitoria > Clitoria ternatea. Next base: position 172,090,531 of record CM075671.1, read on the forward strand.
AAGGTTTACTCTTTTTATGTTTATTAATTAATATCAAAACTAGTATGGAATAGTTGATTTGACCGGTTAAACTATAAATTAGATAGAATTAGTCCAAATTAATTTTTAACTTGAACTTTTAAGTTTAGTTGTCAATCCAATGTTAAATATATTTGTTCTTTTGAGGAAAGAAATTAAGGGAAAAAATGGTTGGTATTAATACATTAATTGCAGTGTATTTTTAGAATTAAAACAATGAAAAATGAGTAAATTATTAATTGGTTCATGGGATTGTTAGTGTTATTTAAATTGATCTTTGAAATTCAAAATACTTGTTTGTCCTTTACATTATCTTCCACCTTGCAATTTGATACCTTAAGTAATAATTACTAAAAATTAGTTGAAGAATTAAAAATTGTTTTAAATCTTATAATCTAGATATTAAACATATTTTTATTTAATATAAAATTTATCTCAACATATTTTAATTATAAAATTATTAGAAAAATCCTCAACTCGGCATGTGTTCTTCTCATAAAAAACTACCTTTGGATATAAATCAAAATCTGTAACATTATTAGCACGTCCAGACTTTATAAACCACGGAGAAAAACGGAAAGGACGAAGCATATTTCATTGATAATCATTAAAAAAATGTTATACATATTTGATAAGTTGCGCTTAAGAAGAAAAATGGGTGAGAAAAATAATAAAAAATTAGTTAGGCCTATTACAACATATTATATAAATTTAAAATTTAAAATAAAAATATAAAAAGTAAAAACTGAAATTAATAACTTATTACAAATAAAACATATTTAACTCAAAAGGAAACCAATGCCATGGTTAAGGTGAAGCGCGGGTATGTATAGTAGAAAATACCTGGCTATAAAAAAAGTATTAATATATGGGATGATGGAAAATTAATTGGTCCAGATGAAACCACTTGGAACAAGGTCCATCTATAGATGCTGTCCTTTTCCAGTCCAGATATTTTATATTAATGAAATACACATATTAGTTTGAAGATATACCTAAGTGGATAAATAATAATATTTATATTATATGATTGTTTAATTTTGAAACAAATTTAATAGAAACAATATAGAGTGGTAATTTAGCGGTTGTTAAATCATAACTAATACATTGTTGTCTAATTATAACATGAAGGAAATTAGATAAATAAATAAATTCTCAAAGTCAAACCAGACCAGTTCCTCCATTTGTCTGCTTTAGCATCTGACACACGCAACCTGTTATAATTAAAACTTCAACTCTTTAAATCTGAGTAAACTCTTGCGCGTGAGATTACTTGAGAAAATCAAACACTATTTGAAACAAACATTCGTTGGTGGTCTTTAATATTGTATAAAAAGGAATAAAGAAAAAACATTAGATAACATGAATGTTATGATAAATATAATAAAAAATTAAAATAAAATTACAGGGCTTTCGGCCATTCTTTATCCAAAAATAAAGATTAAAAAATTATTGTGTTATATAAATATTTATTGTGCAAATAATGTTTTTAGTTCAAAAATTTTCTTTACTTCAATTAAAGCTTAAGTTTAAGTCACTTAAATTACTGTTATATATATATATATATATATATATATATATATATATTAGGAGTTTTTATTTTTTATTTTTTATTTTTTACTATTACTTTATGAAATTTAAATTTATTTTTATTCTACACTTTGACCTGAACATTTATGTTATTAGTCGTTTTAATCAATATTTATTAAGAATATGATAGAAAATTAAGCAATCAATTTTTATATAAATAAGGATGGAGTAATAATTTTTATTATGATAAATATAATCATTTTATTACAAAATTAAAAGTGTAATAATGCTTCCATTTCATAATATATGGTAAAATTAATAAATAATCAAGATAAAGAACAGTATTTTACTTAATATCTCTTAATTTAACTTTCATTCTAAAAATATTCATAATATTAAATGATTACTTATCCAAAAGATATAGACTCTTAACCAAAACTATTAAATAATTAAAATATCGCTCCAATAAATAAATTAAAGGAATAGATGATTTTCTTGAAAGTTGTAAATTTATTATTAAAACTATAGAGTATAAAAAATTGTTCACTTAATGCATAAAAAAATCGTCAATTTTTCTTATATATTTTTTTTAAAAATAATTTAATTTTTTTGTAGTATTAAAATGGTTTTAGGCAAAAAGAAGAGAAAAAGAATAGATGAAGTATAATTGAATGTGTATGAAAACTGTATTGATTATTAAAAGAATGTTGCAAAAGAAGAACCAAGCATGTCTATATATATAGTAAAGGAAAGCAAACTAGTAAATTTTAACAACCTATCAACCAAACTAACAATGAAAACAAAATTACCTAATTTGAATTATATTTATTTTCTAATACCTTCTCCCTCCGACACACACACAAGCTAAAAAGTAGATATCGATCACGCCATCCTGAAGAGAAGATAATGGAAAAGTTGAGGCTTAGTGAAGATGTTTGCATGTTGTTCCTTACTTGAAATAGGAAGTAAATGAAATAGTTTAGCCTATAACTTTTCCTGGAGAAAGTGACAATCAATTTCAAATGTTTAATGTGTTCACGGAATACTACGTTGGCTACAATATGTTTGCTTGAGTCACTATCACAATAGAGAAAATTTGGTTTGATGTAATGAAAGTGTAGATTCTTATAAGGTAAGTAAGCCATTGTATCACAAAAATTGTAGTTCCCAGAGCTTGATATTCAGCTTCAAGAATGATCTAAAGATGGTTGTTTGCTTCTTGGACTTTCACAAAATTAAGGAATTCCCAAGATAGATATAATTAGGGATGGAAATAGGTCAGACTGTCCATCGGGGGCCCGTTGCCTGGTCTGTTTAAGGTTTATATAGGCCATGCTTACCGAGTTAGAAGGCTAGGCCTAGGCTTTTAAAAAAGTCTTTGTAAGTAAACAGGTCAGGTCATAGGCTTTCTAAAAATCCTTTGAAGCCCAACAAGCCGATCCGTCTAATTGGTCTTACTATTATATATATATATATATATATTTATAACATAAAAATAATATATATTACATATTTACATAATATATATTAATATTACAGTTATAATAATTTTTATTTTATTATTTGAATAAAATAAATTTTATTTTGGATTTAATTACCTTTACTTTGTATGAGAACTTGTTTTTATCTTGTTGAATTTAAAATCAAGTACATTTAACTCATTTATATTAATAAGCCCATTTATAATGATAAGCCTGTTTATAGTGATAGGCCCGTCAACCTATGTAGTTTGATAAGCTTTTTAAGTGGTTGTTGGCTTTTTGAAATCTAATTGTAAACAAGTCATTTAAATAAGCTTCTAAATGGGTCAGGCCTTCAAACAGGCCAAGTCAGACATTAAAGAAAAACCTATGACAGGCTAATAAGTCAGACTCAGGCCTTGACAGTTAGAAGTAGGCCAGACTCAAGCCTTTCAAAGCCTGGCCTGACCTAACCCATTTTCATCCCTAGATATAATATTCAATTATGGATCTTCTAGTGTTAAGATAAGGACTTTAATAAGAGTCAATAAACACTTTAAGTTAAAGAGAATAATAGGTTGGATAAAACAACCCTTTACCAAGAGAACCTTTTAAGCATCTAAGAACTCAAATGAAATCCTTGAAATGAAGGTCAGTAGGAGAATACATGAACTGATTTAGTTGTTATACAATATAGTTAATGTCTGGTTTGAGTGAGGTAAAGAAGCTTGCTAACAAGTTTTCTATAACCAGCTAGATCATACTAAGGTAAGTTGCCTAGTTGACTAAGTTTGGTGCTCTTTGTCATGGGAGTAGGTGCTGGTTTAGCTGCAAGGACACAAAAATTAGAAAGTAAGTCTAAAATGTACTTCCTTTAAAATGGGACTAAAGGTATATGGGATCTAGCCACTTCCAAACTAAGAAAGTATTTAACTTGGCCAAGTTCCTTAATATGAAAAACATTATCAAGATCTTGTTTAACATAAGCAGCTTCTTCAAGATTAGTCCCAAATAAAATCATATCATTCCACATATATTAAAAAGATAATTATTCCTTTAGAAGTTTAACAATGGTGAGTTCTATAATAGGAGCAAAGGTATCAAAGAAATCCAGGCCTTTTATTTAGGCATAGCCTTTGGGAACAAGTCTGACTTTGTATATTTGTAAGGTTCCATCTGAGTTGTATTTAATCTTATAAACCTATTTTAAGTAAATGGTAGCTTTATTAGGAGGCAGTTTGGTCAAGGACTAAGTTCCATTCTTCTCTAAAACAATTAATTCAATTTGCATGGCTTTTGTCTAGTTTAGAGACTTAATAGCTTAATTATAAGTTTTTAGCTAATATTCTATACCATGGATAAAGTAAAATGTAAGCAAGAAGGATACAAGGCTTGATAAGATAGAATAGAAGATAAGGGATATATGGGATGTTTATCATAGTTTCTAAACACATTATGGAGCAAATTACAAAGATAATCTACCAAATATATAGGGGGTCCCTTATGTCTGGCAAATTTTCAAAGATTGGTGTGTTAAGAACATTAGAAATAAGATCATGTTCAATTAAGTCATTATTAACAGGTTCATTATGTTCAAGCATAGTAGTTCATTGGTTTGAGTAATGTACTTATGTGTAATATTGTTAGGCACACAAGAATCAAACAATATAAAATTGAAAGGATCGTCATTATTTTGTGAAAAATTATCACCCAGAAAACTTGAATAATATTGTTTATCCGAAAGAAATAAAATGATACCCTCCTAGAATATAGTATTTCTCAAAACACTATACTTAAACGATCAAGCAAGATATATCCTTTTGTTCCTTGTTTAAAACCAAGAAAAACACATTTCCTAAATCTAGTTAGGATCAAGTTTAGTGCTATTATTAGTTGTGGCAAAAAACAAACTACCAAAGACTTTAATGTCTAAATACCGGGTGGTTTCTCTACTAGAAAGCACTATTTTAGTTATAGAAATTTAACCATTAAAAGTTCAAAACTATTTGTCATTGATAACAACCCCTTTTACGACAGTCAAAGATTAACAACAAGGAATTACCCCCGGTAGAGGTTTACAACTTGAGTCAGCGATGGATCACAATGTCATCGCTATATTTTCTTGTGGTTTAGATGTAGTCCATTTTACACTTACTTCTTATGAATCTATCTTGGAGGTAAATTCTAGCTCTTCAAGTCTTCAATCTTCATAAAACCATATTTTCTCCTCATAGCTATGCCAAGGACAACAATGAGAGTATAGGTATAGGTAAAAACCTAAGAGAAAACTAGAAGAAGAAAACTTAAAAATGGATAAATTTGAAAGGGATTTAGGTGTCATTTTTCTTAAAGAAAAGACAAGCCAAAGGGTAGTCATCATTTTAGAGGGGCTGCAAAGATAAGACTATGTTCATGAGTGTTATGTGACTCAAGCTTTAGAGAAAGAATGCTTCTCACTAAAGTGATTCAAATTCATTTAAATGATCTAAGATTATCTACAATTTGAAACCTTAGGCCTATTTACAGACAAGATAACCCTAGTTAAGCTAAACTAACCTAACTCCTAACTAAGGTAGAGTGGATTTTTGTACAAGGCAAAGAGCCTAGGTTTCTAAGGCCCAAAAACAAAAATAAGCCCATGTAAGACCCAATACCATAAAGCCCATACTAATCCTAACTAAAAATACAATTAAAAATGGCTTTTAAGCCTAAGGATGGATCTCAAACCCTAACAACAAAAACCTAGAAACAAAAACAAAGTAAATGGCCTAAATATGGCCCTAACAAAAGGTCATAAGTCCTATACTAGGTTGGATCCTCATCAACTTGTTACTTTGTCTCCAATATTGTCGCTAAATATGGATTTATATTAGAAAAACCAGTATAGTCACTAAACATGTCATTGAAAAATTATATAGCGATGGCCATAAATGTTGTCATTATTTTTTTACACCTCTTTGTCTTGCAACATATCACTAAATTTAAAAGTCAAACTTTGGCAACCAAAAGAGACTATTATTGTTGTCTTTGATTGGGCCCGTGGCCACAACTGTCGTAAAGGTTGAGGACACATTAAATTAGAAAGAGGGAAATGTCAAGATGTAGTGACAGATGTTAGATTTGTCATTGTTGTCTTTCCTAATATACATGGCTAAGCTTATGGCTACATTTGACAAAGAACCTAAATAGGGACACATCATTACCCACATCACTAACTTTGATGGGCTTATTAAGTGAGAGAAAGGGAAATGGCAAAGTGTAGCAATGGACGTTAAGTTTGTCACAGTTTTCTTTCTCAATATACATGGCTAAGCCCATTGCTACGCCTAAGCCAGCAATGAAAGTTTGCTTGATGGGTGGATGAGTTCAAGACCAATCAAGGATGCAGACACCCAAGCCAATAGTGAAAGTTTGTGTCATGACAAGGACTATATCAGGAAACGGTCTGTTGGAGATAGTTAGTATACTGGGAAAATTTCTACGGTGAGGGATATGTGGTATCGTAGGAGGTTGGTAGAACTGAGAGTAAGGGAAAAAGGTAGGGACGCGGTTAAGTAGGTTTGGAAAAGCATAGGGGGTATAAAAGCTAGGCCAGAGGATTTTTGTTTGGAGGTAGCGAGCTTGGCTTGAGAAGGTTTTTGTGACAAGGGCTTGGGTTTGGGGTCAGGTTAAGGTTCAAGATGAGTGACAGGGGGATAGGAGAAGGAGATTTGAGAGAAGAAGGTTGAGGTGCAGACTTGGGTGAAGATAAAGTTACCTGAGGTGGAGATAGAGGTGGAACAGATTCTTCAACAATAGGGGTAGTACTAGTAGTCTGTACTCATGCTTTTGTGGGTGGCTGAGAGGGAGTTACAAAAGACTTCTGCTTTTTCTTCTTCTTCTGAACTATGGGGGCTGCAGACTTCGCCTTTTTCTATTGAGCCAAGCCTTTACCCTTTAAGGCATTTCACTGCTCCTTGTCCTTTTTGTACATGTCATAATTAAGATTGTATAGATCGATCCAGTTGTATTCCAACCACTTAGACACTTTCACATCAGGGAACTTATCACAGTAGTACTAAATAAAGTGAATGAACCTCTTCTTCGATGGAATTTTGACATACTCCCTAAGCTTCTCAAATTAAGGATTAAAAGAGCTTGAAGATGTAGGAGTTAAAGTTTTTCGCTTGGCCTTACCAGCCACCTAAACCTTGATAGGTTCAGGAACAGACTTGTTCTTCTTTAAGACATCTCCAATTGGAATATTGTCATCAAACACATCTACAAGTTTTGCTGACTTCTTCAGAGGGTTGGATCCAGACTCTTTTTGTTCAGATAGAACAAATATTTTCTTAACCTTAGCCTTCATGGCTTATGGTTCTTCCTTTACAGTCTCAATCTTAATCTTCCTCTTGAGAAGAACCCTATTAGGTGCTTCAGCGAAGGCAACAGACTTATCCAACACAAGAGAGAAAATTGGTAACTTAGTGGTCAAGGGGCCACTGATCATCCAGTCTGTAACATTATCAAGATATAAATTTTCCAGCTTGAAGACCTTCATCAAAACAACTGGGTAGGGAATCTTTTTCTGCTTCTTCACCACAAAAGTAGTCATGTAGGTGGGTAAAATGTTGGCTAAATTTACTGGCTCTTTCATCATCATGTGATACATACAAAATCTATCCAGCTTAGATATTGTATCCTTAGCAGACTTTTAAGGACAGAAAACCTGATGCATTAGAACATGCAACATTTTCGCCTTTGGTAGTAGATCACCAGATGACAGCTTATCTGGACGAGCCTTCCCATACAGAATCTCATTTATAGTGAAACTGGAAACTTTTATGACCTCAAAAACATCAGAGAATACCATTCCACCAGGGTTGCAATGGAGGACTGTAACCAAAAGATCCTTTGAGATTTCAATCTGCTTCCCATGAAGAGTGCCAACAAGGATGCATTTATCCTTGAAAAAGAAAACTATTTTCCAGAACTCAAGAGCGACAGAAGGTGAGAAAGGCTTTTGGTCGAGATAGAAATTGGTCCAACCAATTCCTTCAACTTCAGTTGTAACATCACTTCCTTCCACTTGATGTTGTGCAACATTAAACACCAGTGACTCAATCACATCCTTGATAGAATAATTTACTCCAGCCATTGCACACAAAAAGAGCTTTCGAAGATTATGGGTTTTCAAAAAGAGGTTTAGGACAAGATGAAAATAGGGTTTCAAAAAAGAGAGAGGTTTTGTAAAGAGAGGGAAGTTGTAGAGATTTTTGAAAAGGTGAAAAGACAAGTAAGTGCAAAACACATTTATAGGCAACGTCGCATAATAGAGAGAAAAGCGGTTTTTAGAAACGGTTGTGCTTCAAGCAATAAAAACTTGCCACATGTTTTTAAAGATTTTAAGAGAGTATTTAAAAAATTTTTAAAAGGGTGCAGACTGCGTCTCTTAGATTTTCAAAGAATTTGGAGAAAATAATTCTAAGTTATAGAGCAAGCAGACGGTAGTTGTACAGACATCTTAATTATTCAACGTTGTGCATGTTCAGACTGTATTTGATAAATGCAAACCTTGCTTCAGCTATGGAATTCTTGAGAATATCTACCCATTGATGGTCTATATCCATGTACTGTAGCTTTACAATTCCTTTCTGAACATAATCTCGTATGAAGTGATACTTTACTTTAATATGTTTTGCCTTTGAGTGCTGGATTGGATTCTTTGACAGATTGATTTCACTTGTGTTATCACAAAACACTAGAATTTCTTCTTCTTTGATTGAGTAGTCTTCCAATTGATATTTTATCCATAGAAGTTTAGAACAACAACCAGCTGCAGATAGATATTCAACTTCTGTAGTTGAGAGGGCTATGGAGTTCTGTTTCTTGTTACTCCAGGAAATTAAGCTTGTTCCCAGAAAGTGACATCCACCACTGGTGCTTTTTTTATCTGTTCTATCTCCTACAAAGTCTGCATCACAGAAACCACAAAGAGAGAAAGAGTCTGTTCTCTTATAGAACAACCCAAGTTAGTGGTACCTACAAGATACCTTAGAATCCTCTTCACTGTAGACAAGTGTGAATCCTTAGGGTCTGCTTGACATCTTGCATACACACATACACTAAGAATTATATTTGGTTTGTTGGATGTTAAATACAGTTGTGATCTAATTGTTCCTCTGTAAAGAGTCTGATTAACTGATGTGCCAGATTCATCTTCATTTATAGTGCAATTTGGATGCATTAGGGTACTCATTGGTTTGGCATCAACCATTTTAAATTTTAAGAGTAACTCTTTGGTATACTTTTGTTGATGAATGAAAATTCCATCAGCAGTCTGTTTAATCTATAGACCGAGAAAGAATTTGAGTTCACCCATCATGCTCATCTCAAATTCAGTTTGTATAGTTTTTGTAAAATCTTTACACAGACTTTCTTTTGTAGCACCAAAGATAATGTCATCAATATAAATTTGTACTATGATAAAATGTGTATCTGAGCCTTTTCTAAATAGAGTTGTATCAACCTTTCCTCTAGTAAAGCCTTTTGATTTTCGAAAAGAACTAAGTTAATCATACCAAGCTCTTGGTGCTTGTTTTAGACCATACAATGCTTTACTAAGTTTAAAGACATGATTTTCTAAAGATTTGTCTTCAAATCTAGGAGGTTGTTTTACGAAAACTTCTTCTTCAATAAAACCATTTAAAAAAGCACTTTTAACATCTATCTGATATAATTTAATTCTTTTAAAGGCAGCAAAGGCAAGTAAAATCCTTATAGCTTTGAGTCGAGCTACAAGAGCAAAAGTTTCAGTAAAGTCTATACCTTCCTATTGGTTGTAACCTTGTGCTACAAGTCTTGCCTTGTTCCTTACAACTTTTCCATCTTCATCCAATTTGTTTCTGAACACCCATCTGGTTCTAATGATGTTCTTGTTCTTTGGTCCTGGAACTAAGGTCCAGACTTTATTTCTTTCAAATTGGTTCAACTTTTCTTGCATAGCAATGATCCAGTCTAGATCCTTCAAAGCTTCGTCAATGGTTTTAGGTTCAAAGTCTGAAACTAATGCCATTGATGATTGATTTTGAATCCTTGATTTGGTTCACACTCCTTCTGTTTGAACTCCAATGATAAGGTCTAAAGGGGATATGCTTTGAAGTTCCAATCTCTTGATTTTTCTGGTTCAGGTACCGTTTGTTATTCTGATTCTGGTGGTTGAGGTGTAGTGGAGTCTGAAGGCTCAAGTTGTTCTTCAGTTTGCACGATACTTGCATCATCACCATCTAGATCTGCCAATTTTTTTCAGTCTTTGTCAAATCATCAAATCTCATATGCATTGATTCTTCAATGGTCTTAGTCCTTGTATTGAAGACTCTGTAAGATTTTGATGTATTTGAATAACCTATGAAAATACCTTTATCACACTTAGAATCAAATTTTCCAAGTTAATCTCGCATGTTTAGGATATAGCATGTGCATCCAAATGGATGAAAGTAAGAAATATTGGGTTTTCTTCCTTTTTCGTAATTCATAGGGAGTCTGATTCAGTATTTGTCTAATAAAGACTCTGTTCTGAATATAACAAGAAGTGCTTACAGCTTCAGCCCAAAAGTATTTTGGCAAATCATTTTCACAAAGCATGGTTCTAGCCATTTCCAGCAGACTTCTGTTTTTCCTTTCCACAACACCATTTTGTTGAGGTGTTCTTGGAGAAGAAAATGTGTGCGAGATACCATTTTTATTACAAATTTTTTTGAAAATTTCATTTTCAAATTCTCTTCCATGGTCACTTCTTATTGTACCGATAGAGATTCCTTTTTTCAGACTAAATTTTCTTACAAAAAGCACTTGTGTAGACTCATCTTTGTAGGCTAGAAAGTAAACCCATGTTATTCTGGTGAAATCATCAATAATGACAAAACCATACCTTTTACCAGTAAGACTCAATTTGAAATGGTATGAATAAGTCCAAGTGTAACAGCTCAAATGGTCTGGACATAGAAACAACATCTTTGTTTTTAAAATAATTTTTGTGTTGTTTCCCTTTTTGACATGCTTCGCAGGGTTGGGTTCCATTGAATGAAATTCTAGGAAGTCCCTTAAGTAACCCTTTTCTATTGATTTTTGAAATATGTTTCATGCTAACATGCCCAAGTTTCTTGTGCCAGGTCCACTTTTCTTCAGATGAAGAGAAGAGACATGTTACATTTTGACTATCCAGTTCTCCCAAATAAACCTTGTATAGGTTGTGTAACGCCCTCTGTTACACCTTAAATTGTAGAAAAATTCATAATTTTTTTTAAAGATATGATTGTTAAAAAGAAACTATCAGAATAAATTACATACATTATTTCTGAAATACCTCATAAATATTATTAAAACTTTATAAAGTAATTTTACATTCATCCAAAGAAAATAAACATTATAAGAAAGAGAGGAAACTCCATGGCCCAGAAGCAATTACTTAATAACATTATTTATTTATTGGACCACGGTATTCATACCGAGCTCCCTTTCTAGAACGTGCTATATTTACTGTCGAGATTCTTCGATCCTTCCCTCTGAACCATCAATTTAAAACATATGAAACAAAAACACGGAGAAAGGAGTGAGAAATAGAATATAATATTCCCGAATAAGACATAAGCAACAAAGGGTTTTCACAAACCAATACATAATAATATCAATCACAATCACATACACAATCAATTATGAATGCATGAATGTTATGCAATATCTTCATCATAACTTACCTATATACGTGGGCCTTTAAATTTTAATTTACACTGGGCCAACCAGGAGTTTACACTGTTCCATAAGTCCGGATAATAATAATATGAACAGCTCAACTGACATGGAAACACTTAGAGACTAGTCAGATTGAGAAAGTTTTTATTGTGAAAGTACCCGACACTAGGGAGCTACCCCAGGTCCCCTGAAGCACCCTTTCACACCCTCTCATCCCAAGGGTCGTAATTAAGTCTCCTCTAATGTATCCTCGGTTTCTATAATCCATCCCAGACAATATCATTTTGTTTCACTTTAATGATTTATGATGCATGAACTACTCGCGTATTTAATTGGTTAAGGCTTTAAGAAACTCAATTATTAAATACCTTAAAGGTTTACAACATCCTTTCAATAAACTATACATTTTCTCAATTCTCTGAATTTTTGTCCCACAGAAATAAATTTGGTACAGTTTTTAATTCTCACTAAAATTGAGTTTCTAAGCCTTAAATATCTCAAAACTTTTTCATATAAAACTTTTACATAATCTTTCTCAAATTGAATCTTAACAAGATCAAATTCTCAATTATTTCCAAATATCTTTAGTTATTAAGTTGGAAAAATAAAATAATTTTCTTTTAAAAATTTTATTTTATTAAAAGAGAATAATCTTTAAATCATTAACCAAAAATACTTAAAATTATAAAATTTTTCTTTAATTCAAGATTTAATTATCTCAATTTGTTATAAATTAATTTTCATAAAATGTCTTCTTTCTAAAATAAATACTAATTTTTTTATTCTAAATATTGAAAATAAAGTTAATAAAAATAATTTCTAAGAAGAGAAGATTTAAAATAAAAATTTAAAAAGTAAGGTAAGAAAATTCTTACTGAGTTTAGCTTTCTGTTATGCTGCTATATGCTCAAACTCCACATCACAAAATCATCAATCAAAATCAAGCATTATCAATTATAGCTAAATATCATCAATCACATCAAATATTATTAATCACAATTAAATATCAATCAAAATCAAGTCAATAAAGCATTATTTATAAATATTACAATTCAAAGTCTAATGGTTATTAATATAGTCAATTTGAGTCCTTTTGGTCAATTCCTCGTATAGGTCTACGTAAGTCCATATAATCCAGTCCTTGCATAGGTATAGTTCAGTCCATATGGGTCATAGTGGTCCAAGTCCTTGTATAGATATAGTCCAGTTCATATAGGTTATAAAAGTATAGGTCCTTGCATAGGTATGTTAGAGTTAGTTACATTAGATATTTAATTTAAAATTTATTAAAAATTTTAAGTTAAAATGTTAATATTTTAAAATAATAATATTATCAAATTTAAAAGGAGTAGGGGACTCCTCCCATTATTCTTATGTCGTTTCATATTATACTCTTATCTCACTCCCCCTTACCTCTTGTATCCTGATTCGTTATTGAAGATCCGTACACGTCTCGTCTCCGAGTTCTAAAACATACCAATTTCATTTTAATATAGTTACAAGATGAAAATTAAGATTACTACTTAAAACAGAAATGGTAAATTCTGAATAGTGAATAGTGAATAGTAGATAGTAAATCGTGAATAGTAACGATAAATAGTAAAACATGAATAGTAACAGTAAATAGTAAATTGTAAATAGTAATAGTAAATAGTAAAACGTAAATAGTAACGGTAAATAGTAAACGTGAATAGTAATAGTAAATAGTAAAACATGAATAGTAAAGGTAAATAGTAACAGTAAATAGTAATTTACTATTTGAATAGTAATTTACTATTGAAATAGTGTTTTACTATTCAAAATAGTAACTTAAAATAATATTATTTCCAGTATAATAATAGATTTCTAAAAACGATATGAAAATAACCCTAAAAAATATAAAAGAGAGGTATTCGTACCTTAGAATTTTAGCAGAACCTTCTTCCAAAAAAAATATTTCTCTCTCTCAGTTCCACCACTATCTCACTAGCACTACCATATTAAGAAAACTTAATCTGAAATTGTGAATTCTAAAGAAGAATTCCTTCGGTATTTATATGAAAAAAATTACTATGCATTCTATTATTTTAATATAAAAGTACTGTACATTTTTTGAATTTTTATTCCTGGATACTGTACATCTTTTGAAAATCTCGTACATGCATAGTGTTTTGCATAGTAATTGTCGGCAAAATTATTAAGCCAAATAGTAACCTTTCACTCGGTATATTTTAAATATTCAAAATCAGTCCTTTTTTAAATTTAGCAATATTATATCAGTTCTCACTAATTTTATAATAAGTAATATAAAGTTTAAATATTAAAAATCTAAAATTTTCTGTTAATAAAAATTTATTGATACGTTTCCAATTTTTTAACGATTGGAAAAAAATCAAAATTTTTCTCAAACCGATAATTTTTAGATAAGTCTACTTGAAATGGGTTTTAGAAAATTTTCTTATAATTTAAATTCACTTTCTTATAAAAATTTTATTTTTAAGTCACTTATATGAATTTAAAATTATTTAAAAAATATTATTTTATTAAAAAAAATTCAAAAATTCTAAAAAATCATAAATAATACATAGATTAAAAAGTTCTAAAGAACCATAATCTAATTCCTTCAAAATTTTAATATAAAAATAAAAATAGGGGTGTTACAACTCTACTCCCCTTAGAAAAATTTCGTCCTCGAAATTTACATTATTCAGTAAAACAAATGAGGATGAGGCTCTTTTATCTCGGTTTCTAGTTCGCATGTAGCATCTTCTTCTCTCGTTTCACTCCAAATGTCCTTTACAAGCGGAATTGTCTTGTCTCTTAACTTTTTTATTCTTCTGTCACTTATTCTGACAGGTGGTGCATCATATGTAAGATTATCTTTAACTTGTATGACATCAGGTTCAATAACATGTGTAGGATCAGATATATACTTTCGTAAGTTTGACACATGAAAAACGTTATGGATATTAGAAAGAAAAGGTGGTAATGCTATTTGGTAGGCAAGATGACTAACTTTATGAATTATTTGATATGGACTAATAAATCTAGGAGTTAGTTTTCGAGATTTCATTGCCCGACCGACCCCAGTCGTAGGTGTGACTTTCAAGAATACATGATCACCTTCTTGAAATTCGAGCGGCTTTCTTCTTTTATCATAGTAACTTTTCTGTCTGCTCTGTGTTGCCTTTATCTTTTCCTGAACTATTTTGATTTTATCCGTGGTTTGTTGTACCAACTCTGGTCCTAGCATCAAGTTTTCACCAGTCTCAAACCAACATAGTGGGGTCCTACATTTTCTTCCATATAATGCTTCAAAAGGTGCCATGCCAATGCTAGCATGAAAACTATTGTTGTAGGTGAACTCCACATATGGTAAGAATTGATTCCAACTTCCTTTATGCTCCAACACACAAGCTCGTAATAAGTCCTCTAGAGATTGGATTGTTCTTTCTGATTGTCCATCTATCTGAGGACGATATGCTGAACTCAGACGTAGTCTTGTTCCCAAAGCCTTGTGTAAGCTCTTCCAGAATTGTGATGTAAAACGAGGGTCTCGATCAGAAATGATACTTGAAGGAATTTCATGCAATCTCACAATCTCCTTGATGTATAATTTCACCAGCTTCTCCATAGGGTAATGAATATTAATGGGAATAAAGTGGATAGACTTTGTTAGTCTATCAACTATTACCCATATTGAATCATGTCCTAATGGAGTTTTGGGTAAAGAAGTCACAAAATCCATGGTAATGTTATCCCATTTCCATTCTGGTATTTCCATTGATTGTAGCATTCCAGGGGGTTTTTAATGTTCCACTTTAACCTTCTGGCAAATTAGACATGCAGCCACGTATTCTGCCACCGCTTTCTTCATTCCAGGCCATCAAAATAACTTCTTCAAATCTTGATACATTTTAGTAGCTCCGGGATGAATGCTTATATAACTTTTTGGCCTTCTTCTAGAATTGCTTTCCTCAACTCCTCTTGATCAGGGATACACACTCGATCCTTATACCTCAGCAATTGGTCATTTCTTACATTGAACTCGACTTCTTTTCCTTGTTTTAAGAGTTCTTTCTTCTTTTGCAGGAATTCATCCTCTCGTTGAGCCTCTAAGACTTGCCTCAGGAATTCACTTGTCACTTGCAATGCTCCTAATCTGTAGCTGTTAGCATTAACCTTTACTGCTAGGTTAAGATCTTTGAAGTTCTTTATCAATTCCAGCTCTTTAATCATCATTGTGGACGCATGTAGAGACTTTCGACTTAAAGCATCAGCTACTACATTTGTTTTTCCAAGATGGTACTGTAACTCAAAGTTGTAATCCTTTAAGAACTCCATCCATCTCCGTTGCCTCATGTTTAACTCCTTTTGGTCGAATAAATACTTGAGACTCTTATGATTGCTAAACATATTGAATGTTGCACCGTATAGATAATGCCTCCAAATCTTTAAAGCAAAAACTACAGCGGCTAACTCTAAGTCATGGGTAGGGTAGTTAATCTCATGTTGCCTTAATTGGCACGACGCATAGGCTACAACCTTCTTATCTTACATGAGTACACTTCCTAGTCCTTGCTTAGACGCATCACAGTAAACTTCAGAACTTCGATGTGGATCAGGGAGTACTAACACCGGCGCAGAAGTAAGTCGATCTTTCAGCTCTTGGAAACTATTCTCGCATTGTGTCGTCCACACAAAAGGTTGTCCTTTTCGTGTTAACTTGGTCAATGGGTATCCTAACTTTGAAAATCCTTCAATGAATCTCCTATAGTATCTAGCCAAGCCCAAGAAACTTCTAATCTCAGTGATTGTGGTTGGTCTCTCCCATTTTAAAACTGCCTCCACCTTAGAAGGGTCTACAACTATTCCTCCTTGACTAATTACATGTCCTAAAAAGTTCACTTCTTCCAACCAGACTTCACACTTTGACAACTTTGCATACAATTATTTTTTTTTTCAGGATTTCCAACACAATCTTCAAGTGTTCAACATTTTCTTCTCTGCTTTTAGAGTACACTAATATATCATCAATGAACACCACTACAAATTTATCTAGATATGGATGAAAAATCCTATTCATGTAATCCATGAATACGGCTGGTGCATTAGTTACACCAAAAGGCATTACTAGATATTCGTAATGGTCATAGCGTGTTCTAAAAGCAGTTTTTGGTACATCTTCTTTCTTCACCCTTATTTGATGGTATCCAGACCTCAAATCAATTTTGGAGAACACCATGGCACTACGCAGCTGATCCATCAAGTCGTCAATCCTTAGCAGAGGATATTTGTTCTTGATCTCACCTTGTTCAGTTGCCGATAATCTACACACAACCTCATACTACCATCCTTTTTCTTAACCAACAACACTGGTGCACCCCAGGGGGATACACTGGGTCGTATAAACTGCTTCTCTATCATCTCTTCAAGTTGTTTCTTTAACTCTGCTAATTCTAGATGTGACATTCTGTATGGTACAATTGAAATGGGTCCAACTCCAGGTACTAGATCAATGATGAATTCCACATGTCTTTTTGGGGGTAAACCAGGGATATCTTCAGGAAAAACATCAGGAAATTCACACACAACCGGCAGATTTTTGATTTTTGATTCTTGCTCTCCTTTCGTTGAAAGCAATAACATGAATCCTTGAGCCCTTCCTTTTAAAGAGGCACTCACTTGGTTGGCGGTTAAAAATCTTGAATCCTCAGGATTCAAATTCACTTGTTCTTTAAACATTATGGTTTTATTATGACAATCTATTAGAACATGATTGTCAGATAACCAATCTAGCCCAATAATAACTTCTAAGCTAGAAAGGGGTAAATAGAAAAGATTAGCCTTAAAGTCCCTACTATCTATGACAATAGGGCATTTCCAACAGGCTTTAGAAGTGACAATGGGATTGTTTCCAGGAGTATGTACAGATAAGTCAAATGGTAGTTCTATCACAGGTAATTTTAGTTTTTCTACACAGTCATTGGCAATAAAGGAATGTGATGCACCTGAGTCATACATAACAGTTAAAGGAATCTTATTAATGATACATTTACCTTCCACCATGGAATCAGAATGAGATGCTTCTTCTCTAATGGTTGCAAAAACCTTTCCTTTTGCCTTCGGCCTTCCGACTACACTGTGTATGCCTCCCTGAGTATTTATGCTTGTACTTGCACCTTCAGGGTTTTCCCTCTTCATCTCTGGGAAATCCTTGATGTGATGACCTGGTTTGTTACACTTAAAGCAAACATAAGTGTTTTTAGGATAATCCTTTTTCAAATGGGGTCCTCCACAGACAAAACATTTAAAATTTGGTGCAGATGTCGGGTAATAGCTACCAGTTAAAGCTTGGGATCTGTTAGGAACAAATGCTGCTCCAAACCAGCAAAATGGCACTTGGTAAGGCTTATTTCTCCTGAAGTCTCTTCTTTGGTGATGGTAAGGTCCTCCACTTCTCATTTCTCCCGCCTTGTGAATGGGCTCATGACTTTTGGTCATTCTATCCTTATGATCCTCTTCAAAGATCCTGCAGCGATTTACCAATACAGAAAATTCACAGATTTCCTGCATTCTTATAGCTTCCTTAATTTCAGGCCGCAATCCATTTAGAAACTTTGCGCAACGATCACCTTCGTTAGTAGCATCATTATAATGAGAATGAAAACGAGATAGCTCTTCAAACCTGGATGTGTACTCTCCAACGGTCATATTTCCTTGGGTCAGTTACAGGAATTTGAATTGTCTTTTCTCTTTAACATCAGCTGGAAAGTATTTCTCCAGAAACATATCCTTGAAATAATCCCAAGTGATCTCCATGTCGTTGACTTTGAATTGTCTACGCATGCTATCCCACCAATGTTCGACATCCTCAGATAAGGCATAAGTAGCGAAGACTGCCTTATCAGCTTCATTACATTGCAATGCTCGAAAGATCTTTTCTATCTTTCGAATCCAGGTTTGTGCTCCATCAGGGTTATATCCCCCTTGAAACGAGGTGGATTGCGCTTTTTGAAAAGGTCCAACCTTCTCAAGGCTTCGTTACCTTGACCTTCACATGCTCCCATTGCATTGATTAAGCGTTCTATAACTCCAGCAAGATCGTTTCCGACCATTAGTTTCCTGTTTCACAGTAACTGAGATTTGTCACATCAATCACAGTTACTACCAAGTCAGATATTCTATTCTCTATCACCTATACAGAATTTACAGAAAAAGCAAGATAGACCTTTTCCCCAGGCCTATTGGATTAACTGCTCTGATACCACTTTGTAACGCCCTCTGTTACACCTTAAATTCTTGAAAAATTCGTAATTTTTTTTAAAGATATGATTGTTAAAAGGAAACTATCAGAATAAGTTACATACATTATTTCTGAAATACCTCATAAATATTATTAAAACTTTATAAAGTAATTTTACATTCATCTAAAGAAAATAAACATTATAAGAAAGAGAGGAAACTCCATGGCCCAGAAGCAGTTACTTAATAACATTATTTATTCATTGGACCACGGTATTCATACCGAGCTCCCTTTCTAGAACGTGCTATATTTACTGTCGAGATTATTCGATCCTTCCCTCTGAACCATCAATTTAAAACATGTGAAACAAAAACACGAAGAAAGGAGTGAGAAACAGAATATAATATACGTGGGCCCTTAAATTTTAATTTGCACTGGGCCAACCAGGAGTTTACACTGTTCCATAAGTCCGGATAATAATAATATGAACAGCTCAACTGGCATGGAAACACTTAGAGACTAGTCAGATTGAGAAAGTTTTTATTGTGAAAGTACCCGACACTAGGGAGCTACCCCAGGTCCCCTGAAGCACCCTTTCACACCCTCTCATCCCAAGGGTCGTAATTAAGTCTCCTCTAATGTATCCTCGGTTTCTATAATCCATCCCAGACAATATCATTTTGTTTCACTTTAATTATTTATGATGCATGAACTACTCGCTATTTAATTGGTTAAGACTTTAAGAAACTCAATTATTAAATACCTTAAAGGTTTACAACATCCTTTCAATAAACTATACATTTTCTCAATTCTCTGAATTTTTGTCCCACAGAAATAAATTTGGTACAGTTTTTAATTCTCACTAAAATTGAGTTTCTAAGCCTTAAATATCTCAAAACTTTTTCATATAAAACTTTTACATAATCTTTCTCAAATTGAATCTTAACAAGATCAAATTCTCAATTATTTCCAAATATCTTTAGTTATTAAGTTGGAAAAATAAAATAATTTTCTTTTAAAAATTTTATTTTATTAAAAGAGAATAATCTTTAAATCATTAACCAAAAATACTTAAAATTACAAAATTTTTCTTTAATTCAAGATTTAATTATCTCAATTTGTTATAAATTAATTTTCATAAAATGTCTTCTTTCTAAAATAAATACTAATTTTTTTATTCTAAATATTGAAAATAAAGTTAATAAAAATAATTTCTAAGAAGAGAAGATTTAAAGTAAAAATTTAAAGAGTAAGGTAAGAAAATTCTTACTGAGTTTAGCTTTCCGTTATGCTGCTATATGCTCAAACTCCACATCACAAAATCATCAATCAAAATCAAGCATTATCAATTATAACTAAATATCGTCAATCACATTAAATATTATTAATCACAATTAAATATCAATCAAAATCAAGTCAATAAAGCATCATTTATAAATATTATAATTCAAAGTCTAATGGTTATTAATATAGTCAATTTGTGTCCTTTTGGTCAATTCCTCGTATAGGTCTATGTAAGTCCATATAATCCAGTCCTTGCATAGGTATAGTTCAGTCCATATGGGTCATAGTGGTCCAAGTCCTTGCATAGGTATAGTCCAGTTCATATAGGTTATAAAAGTATAGGTCCTTGCATAGGTATGTTAGAGTTAGTTACATCAGATATTTAATTTAAAATTTATTAAAAATTATAAGTTAAAATATTAATATTTTAAAATAATAATATTATCAAATTTAAAAGGAGTAGGGGACTCCTCCTATTATTCTTATGTCTTTTCATATTATACTCTTATCTCACTCCCCCTTACCTCTTGTATCCTGATTCGTTATTGAAGATCCGTATGCGTCTTGTCTCCGAGTTCTAAAACATACGAATTTCATTTTAATATAGTTACAAGATGAAAATTAAGATTACTACTTAAAACAGAAATGGTAAATTCTGAATGTGAATAGTGAATAGTGAATCATGAATTGTAATGGTAAATAGTAAAACGTGAATAGTAATGGTAAATAGTAAATTGTGAATAGTAACAGTAAATAGTAAAATGTGAATAGTAACGGTAAATAGTAAATGTAAATAGTAATGGTAAATAGTAAAACATAAATAGTAAAGGTAAATAGTAATAGTAAATAGTAATTTACTATTTGAATAGTAATTTACTATTGAAATAGTGTTTTACTATGCAAAATAGTAACTTAAAATAATATTATTTCCAGTATAATAATAGATTTCTAAAAACGATATGAAAATAACCCTAAAAAATATAAAAGAGAGGTATTCGTACCTTAGAATTTTAGCAGAACCTTCTTCCAAAAAAATTTATTTCTCTCTCTCACTTCCACCACTATCTCACTAGCACTACTATATTAAGAAAACTTAATCTGAAATTATGAATTCTAAAGAAGAATTCCTTCAGTATTTATAGGAAAAAAATTACTATGCATTGTATTATTTTAATATAAAAGTACTGTGTATTTTTTGAATTTTTATCCCTGGTTACTGTGCAGCTTTTGAGAATTTCATACATGCACAATGTTTTGTATAGTAACTGTTAGAAGAATTATTAAGCCAAATAGTAACCTTTCACTCGGTATATTTTAAATATTCAAAATTAGTCCTTTTTGAAATTTAGCGATATTATATCAGTCCTCACTAATTTTATAATAAGTAATATAAAGTTTAATTTTAAAAATCTAAAATTTTCTGTTAATAAAAATTTATTGATACGTTTCCAATTTTTTAACGATTGGAAAAAAATTAAAACTTTTCTCAAACCGATAATTTTTAGATAAGTCTACTTGAAATGGATTTTAGAAAATTTTCTTATAATTTAAATTCACTTTCTTATAAATATTTTTAATTTTAAGTCACTTATATGAATTTAAAATTATTTAAAAAATATTATTTTATTAAAAAAATTCAAAAATTCCAAAAAATTTCAAAAAATCATAAATAATACATAGATTAAAAAGTTTTAAAGAACCATAATATAATTCCTTTAAAATTTTAATATAAAAATAAAAATAGGGGTGTTACAAGTTGTTGTGTCTGTTGGCTGAGAAAAGAGTGGTTCCATCAGCGTTGATGATTGTATATTTTTCTTTATCAAAAGAAACCTTATAACCACTGTCACAAAATTGACTTATGCTTAGTAGGTTATGTTTCAGACCTTCAACAAAATAAACATTCTTAATTATAAGGGAATGAATTTTACCAACTTTATCAATCCCAGTAATACGTCCAGACTGGTTCTCTCCAAAGGTGACTTTTCCTCCTTCAAATTGTTCCAAGTTTAGGAACATAGACCTTTTGCCCGTCATGTGATGCGAGCACCCACTGTCCAGATACCAGAAGTGTTGCTTTGCTTTTGTCCTTAAGCATATCTTTTCTTTTTCTCTTAGGACGGTCTTGAATCACATGACCATGTCTTTTGCAGTAGTTATATTAGCATGTTTATGTTCAGACACAAAGTGCAATTTCAAGCAATCTTTAGTAACATGACCATGCTTCTTGAAACACTTGCATTTGACATGCCTGTATTTAGACTGAAAGGATTGAGAGAGAGTTTTCTTAACTCTTGAATCAGTTTCTTCAACAAAACCCAGACCAGCCTTTTTGGAACCCCCTCTTGATTTTCCCATAAGTTTATAAAGATTTTCGGTTCCATTGACAAATTTTGCTAGGTCTACAGTAAGTGAACTTACTTCTCGTTGAAGAGACATGATTTCTTTTCCTTCTTAGATATAACAAGAGTCTGAACTGTTGAGTTTAGTTTTTAGAAAGTCATTTTCTTTCTCAAGTTTGTGTATCTCCTCAAGATTTATCCTTTCCTTTTCATCAAGTTCCTTGAGAGATTTTTGGTCTGAATCCTTTTTCTTCAAATTAGATATTTTATCTTGGGTAAAATATACAAATGGTCCCCTACGTTTATCCAAAGTCTCAATTTTTTTGTCCCAGTTTGGTCCTATACATTTATAAAACGCATCAAACTTTTCCCCTCTGTTAACACCGTTAGAAATTTGGACGGAAATGTGACATGGCACTGTTGAGTGACACGTGTCACAATCTGATGGGCTGAGTGGTTTAGGTTGAAAATTAAAAATATTTTACCTTCCATGGGACTTGAACTTGGCACCTTTAAGTGACAAAAGAGATTGCTTTACCACTAGGCCAAGGTGTACCTTTGTAATAAGATGATGGTTTTTCATTTATAAAATATACACTTAAGTTAATTATATGTTAAAAATATATTATTAAATATATTATTGATAATATACTTATGAAATTATAAAATTCTAATTTAATTTAATTTAATTTTTTAAAATATATTTTTGAAAAATATATTTAAAATATTTATCAATAACTATTAACGTATTACTAATATATTTTTAAATAAATGATATAATATATTAATATTATTTATTATTAATATAAATTATTGTAAATATAATTTTTAATGATATATTAAAATATATATTTTAAATAATACTTATTATTATTAAATAATTTAAAATGTATTATAAAATAATATATTTAAATATTATTAAATATTATGTTAATAATAATTTATATTAATACTATATATAGTATAATTTATTTAATAATACATTTTTAATAATAAATATTATTAAATATTTAAAAATTTATTTTTAAAATATTAGATTAATATTTAATAATTTTTTAAGAAGGATTTTATTAATAATATATTTAATAAATTTATTTATTATAACTAATAATATTATACATATAATTAACTTAAGTGTATGTTTTATAAATAAAAAACCATCATATTATTACAAAGGTACACCTTGGCCTAGTGGTAAAGCAACCTCTTTTGTCACTTAAAGGTGCCAAGTTCGAGTCCCATGGAAGGCAAAATGTTTTTAATTTTCAACCTAAACCACCTAGCCCATCAGATTATGACACGTGTCACCAACCAAATTGTGACATGTGTCACTCAACAGTGCCACGTCATATTTCCGTCCAAATTTCTAACGGTGTTAATAGAAGGGAAAAGTTTGATGCGTTTTATAAACGTATAGGACCAAACTGGGACAAAAAACATAAATGGGACCAAACTGAGACTTTGGATAAACGTAGGGGACCATGTGTATATTTTACCCTTTTATCTTTATATGAAGAAATAGTTTCAGACTATTTCTTTTTCAGTAATTTATAGTTTTTCAAAAGAATTAAAAAGTCATTGAAAAGAGCTTCATAATTTTCTTGAAGTTCAGACTAAGTTACCTCCTTTGTTTCAGAGTCATCTAAACATGATTCAAATTCTAAATCAGTGTCGGCCATGAGACAAAGCTGAGCAGTCTCAGTCTCTTCTTCAGACTCACTGGATCCAGTTGAATCTTCATCATCTTATATAATGAGTCCTTTTTGTTTCTTAAAGAACTTCTTCTCTTTTCTATCTTTCTTGTCTTTACTCAACGAGGACATTCAACTTTCATATGTCCTGGTTTCCTGTAGTTAAAACATTCTAGGCAGATTTATCAATTTTAAACTTAAAGGAACTTTTACCTTTAGGTTCTCTTTTATTGAACCTTCCTCTTCTATTTTTCTTCTTTAGGAGTCTATGAAATCTCTTAGTCGCAAGAGCTAGTCCATCATCAGTGTCCTCCTCCCCTTCGTCAGTTGCAAGTTCTGAGCTAGTCGATTCTTCAACCTTTGGCTCCTTGCTTCTTTTGGTAGTCTCTTCAGACCTCAGGGCAATATTCTTAGAGGATGAGGATGTTGAGATCTTTGGCTTCTTCCAAAGTGGCACACTTTGTGTCAAACTTTTCAGGTAAACAACCCAGAAGTTTCACATTGATATCTTCAGTGGAGGGCGTAGATCCAAGGGCTTTGAGCTCATTGAGGAGAGTCTGGAACCCTCCAAACATTTGGTCTATAGACTCATGATCTTCCATCTTAAAGTCATCGTACTTCTTAGTCAGAAGAATCTTCTTGGGTCTTTTAACATTTAAAGTACCTTCATAGTTATGCTGTAGTGCATCCCAGATTTCTTTTGCTATTTTTTAGCTGTACACTTTGTTATATTTTGATTTACTTAGAGCATAAATTAAGAGAAATCTTGCTTTAGCATTAGATTCCATCTTTTTAGTGCCAGTAGGAGCCCATTTATCTTTAGGGATAGGCTTTCCTTCATCATCAGTAGGAGCTGGTTCATCATCTTTGGTGATTATTCCCCACAAGGAATATTGAGTAGACTTGATGAATATTTCCATCCCGTTTTTCTAGTAAGGGTAATCCTCACCAAAGAAGACATGTGGTTTATTTGATGATTCTCTTTCAGGAATGAGCTGGTCTTAAGAAGATGAGGCCATAGATCTTGTACCTTTTTACTCGTGAGAGTAATCAACCCGAAAGGACAAGATCTGATACCAATTGATGGCACAAAGTTAGACTTAGAAGGGGAGTTGAATAAGTCTTAAACTCTTTTTCAATAAATTTCACGAACAGACTGCTCAAGAGAAAAAACTGATTTTACAGACCAGAGATAAGGAAAGGAAGAAATACACAACAGAAATTTATCCTGGTTCACTTCCAACATAAAAGCTAGTCCAGCCCCTTTAGACCGAAGGATTTTCACTATTGTAAAACACCTTTACAATCTATACCAACACGGTGTACCAAGTATTCTTGACTTCAACCACTTCTGGCTTATCCCAAGTATTCTTGACACTAGCCACCCCTCGCTAAAAACCTAAGTATTCTTCCAAAAGCCTCTTCAGGCCACACGTGTTTCCCAACACTTAATAAATTCTGGCAATACACCAGAACACAGAGTGAAGGTAGAAAATAGTTTTAAGATACAAACAGATAACTCAGTATACAAATATATGAAATGAATACAGGCACACTAAGCTACGGACTACTATAAGTCACGGTCTGCACAAGACAGAATGACAAAGAGGACTTACGTAGTGAATATAAGAAGTTAGAAACTTTTCAAGAAAAGTCTTTAGAGACTTAGATTTCTAGATAGAAAATAAGAGAGAGTTCAAGAAAAGAGTGAACAGTATTGCACTCTTGGATTCAAATGATTATTGTATTTATAATCCTTCTGAAAGGATCTGTTGGTTCATCTTGAAGAACGTTAATCTCTTTGAGTGTTGTACCATCAGTGATTGCAGAGACACGCTTTTAAGGAGTTTCCTAAATTGGACAACTTCAAAAGCCTTTCAGCAAAAAGATCCCTTTTGACTATCCATTTTGAGGAAGCACGTACTTAACATAGCAATTGACCTTAGGCTTTTTGTACTAATCGAATTCAGCTTTTCTAACATCTTGAGATGTGTGAGGCAGTTTTCTTGAGGCATACGAGAAAGCTTATCAACTTTTCCATTGATTTCCTTTTTAGTGCAAACTTCAGAGATGACCGGAGAAAGTTCATGCAGCTTTATTTCTGAAAATGAGAGATCCTTTTCTCAAGTACTTCGAAGAGTGAAGTTGCATCATGGTCTGTAGGTTCACTTGACTTGATTCAGGGATGTTTTGAGTAAGTACAGTCTTTTTCATATTTGAAACGTATTGAGTTTTACGGTCTCCCCCTATCATTTGCAAGTGAAGCTCTACGGACTCCTGGCACACTTGAACAGAATTATTAGACATCAAAATAGTACAAACTTCATTTTAACTGAGAGTCTTGATTGTGTATTATTAAAAAATCACTTAGGGTCAGATTGCTCAATTGTAACACCCCAAAAATAGGGGTAAATTTTTCACGATTTAAAATAATTATAAGTAGAGGAAATTCAATATATATATAATACCAAGTAATTACCCCGGATCATTTAATAACCTATCTCATATATGAAGATATGATAAGGTATCAGAGTGCACAAGGGAAAGGCGGAAGATTGAATAAAATTTAAAAGTTAATGAAATGTGTACAAAAGGAGGATAAAAGATGTCTCATTAATTTATAGACATTAAAAATACCAAATAATAATAATATCATTTTCATGATTTAGGGTTTCCAAAACAAACAAGAAAATGGAATAAAGAAGCCAAAATGAGAAAACTGGGATCAGGGGAACTCGCTTGAGCGAGTTCCCATCTCGCTTGAGTGATATCCACAGGGATCGCTTGGGCGAGGCAAGCGAGCATGAGTGAAAACACTCTAGAATCGATACCATGCTTGCTCGCTTGAGCAAAAATGGGACAGAACCTCACTGTCCACATTTCGCTCGAGCGAGGCCAGGCCCGCCTGAGCGAATTTCACCCAGTAGCTCCCACCTGATTCATAATGTATCTCGCTTGGGCGAGACACCAATTCGCCTAAGCGAATCTCGCCCAGGAACGATTCACATAACACTCTCTTGAGCGAAGACAAGCCTGCCCGAGCGAGAAACATCCAGTATGCACACCTCTGATGTAGGGTCGTGTCGCCTGAGCGAGGACCACTCTCGTTTGAGCAAGAATAGGCCAGAGGCCATATAACTGACACAGGGGATTCTCGCTTGAGCGAGAATCCATCTCGCTTGAGCGAGATTATCAGGTATTATGCAGAAAATGTAAATCCTCACAACCCAACATACAAAATCTTATTCCAAGATAATTTGATCAAATCCAACATATCATATACATTATATTAGGCATATAAAACTTGCTCCAACAATCATACTCATAAATTCTCATTCCAACTCATGAATCATATTCTAATTAAGCTTATTACTATATATACTCTATAAAACACAATTTTTCATATAAACCTCCATCCATTCATCAAATTTAGCTGGAATCCACATCATATTTATTATTTATACATTGTCAAGGTCATTGATGAAAATTAGCCATACAAGTAAAGGTCTAATTTTTCTACATGACCTCCAAAATCAACAATCATCAAAGTAGTTACAAAATAAGCATATACACACCATATGCTATACAAAATGAATATATATATGCCGGCCAAGGCTTACCCACATTTCTTCTATATTTACCTTCTCTAATGCTCGACCTCCAAAAGAGTAGGATTTACATCATACCTACATCAACCTTAAAAATGGCAACTAGGAGGTGAGTAACATTATCCAAATGTATCAAAGTTGTACATCATGATGATATCCATACATACTCACATATAATACATTTCATAAGAAACATCATAGTTTCATTCACATACTCTCTCATTTTATGACAACATGCTACATACTCAAGAAAACACATTACAACACACATATCCAAATCATTGGCATTGTCAAATATCATAATCACACACATAATGTTAGTACCACAATTCTTTCCTCTTTATATCTCAATCATCCGTCGCCATCATAGGCTTTCAACTAGGCATATCTTCGGCTATATGCAAATGCTCTTATAGCTAATGCATATGCATAAAGAAATTATTATCAAATGCAGATCCGACTGTGGGAAACAACAACATACTAAATGTGGGACAAGCATAGGTGTACTACTATGCCCCTACTGCAGTAGAAAAATTATGTACACATATACCTCAATTCATGCATACTCAACAACATATTTTTACTGGTACCAAACCGCTCTCGCCTATCTGTAGCACTAGTCACCCCGTGACTTGCGGATCTAAAATCGTGGCCTTACTTGCCATAAGTGCTACGGGCCCCTCCCGAACACACATCGAGAGAGTCGTGTCCCGTCGAACATCGAGGTAACTCGCTCACCACTGAGCCACCCGCCCACTAGGCCCGCCACATAGGGTGCCTTGTCACCAAACTATGGACAACTTCGTGATTCCTAGAATCACTAGGGAAATACAATAACATACCCGTGCACTGGGTCGCCCTCCCACTGGGCCCGTCTAGTGGAACCCCTAATATTCCATATAGACAGCAATGATATGCCATGGATGTAATGCAATGCAAATCAAGTGCATTTTCACACTATGCATCCTAAATGCCACTCCACAACCAACCATTCACCACCACCACATAGTGGATTTCAATATTCTCAATATCCTCAACCTTTACCAACCCTCGTTGGACTTATACACAACAATAGTTAGTGGCAATCACATTTATCGATTCATATATACATGATTTGGGATATTTCACATCATTCATTTCAATTCAACACATAGTCTCAAACCATCATGACATATTTCATCAACATGTTCAATATAATATCATATTCATCATCCCAAACACATGCCACATAACATCAATCATTCTAAATGCACTCAAATCATGAAATCATCATATCATCCACCCAAGCAATCATCAAACACAATCATATATACATATTTTCACATCATCAATGGATGAAATCATGCATTTAGAATAGTTACCCCCTCCTACCTCAAGAGAAGTAGTGATCAACGCGGTCCGATGGTCTCGCCTCGTCAATGGGGTTGTTTCCTACATTACAATATATCACACAATCAATTTTTCTATTCAAACCACCAAGACTTAATGTTCATGTTCATTTACTTGGTGTCTTCAAATATCTTAATTCTCAAGTCTCATTTATTTCATTCAATCCACCATAACCACCATGGGTTAGGTGCCTACATTTATTATTATGCATTTTTAATGTCAAACCCATTAATGGGTTCCCACATTAATGGTTCCCAACAACCATTAAGCTTCATTAATGGCCATCCACCATTAATAACATCATTTCACCTCACCAATAACAATTATCTAACACCATGAATGCTTCTCCACTCATATTTTGCATTTTCCCTAAATCTTAGGGTTAGGGTTTCTCTAACCCCAACAACACCTATTAATACCCATTCATTCCTCATCACCTTCCAACCATACATTTATCTTCCTTATTTATTTCCATTAAGGCTTGTATTTATGACAACTCACCTTAGGTTTCACATCATTAATGGCTTCTCTACACAACCCACATTCATTAAATCACCTTCCCAACATCAAAACCCCAAAACCCATAGTTCATACTCTTGAGAAATAACAAGAGTTTACCTTAAGAGAAGAAGGGAGTGGGTTTTCCAAGAGGGGGAATGTTGCACACGAAAATGAGAAGAGAGGGAGAAAAGTCTTCAAGCTCCCAAGCTCCCCTTGTAAGCTCCAAGAACGAAAATGAAAGAAAGGGGTGGGTTTCAAGTCTTTGTTTAGGGTTTGAAGGAGAAGATGATGAAAAGAGTGAGGAAGTAGAAGAAAGTGAGTGTTCTACTTTGTGAGGGAGTGGGCAACGTGAATTTAGAAGGGAAATAGGAGAGTTTGTGTTTTATTTTAACCCTCTTTACTTAAAGTTCTTTGTTTTTTTTATCACACAGGATCTCTGTTTGGGCTCAATACTTATTCTAAAAATTATTCCGAATATACCTTCAGATTCCCAATAATATCCTTAACAGCCCTGACCAATATCACCCCAATCGGGGATACTTGGTCCAACACCCATATTTTAATCGGGCTCATTTTCAGCTTATCCGATTTCAATAAATTATAAACAGTTTCCAAAAATCATAATTTAATTATTTCTAATATTTTGGAACATTAAATAACCCAAATATAATTATTTAATATTTACCTCTTTAACTAATCCTTTATTTTAAAATTTAGGTGTTACATCAATCATGAGTTCAGACTTTACTCTAACAATGTTTTTATTTAGCTTCTTTGAATAAATCTTCCTCTACCTTGTCTAAATAATGATGGATTTCTACCTCTGAATCCTCTTGGTAATGTTAGAGGCTATACTGGTCTTCTTGATGTGTAAGGTAGAAACTTGTCTTTCTTGTTGTAGAACTAGTGAGAAGACCTTGTTTATGTTAGGAAGAGGGTCCATCACGAGTATTTGGCTTCTTACATTGGTATATTGGTCATTAAGGCCTCTTAGAAAGCATATGACATGCTCAATTTGTTTTTAATTCCTGAAACTAGTTCAAAGATCACAAGAACATTTGGTGGCATAAGAACATGTAGGGATTGTGGCGCCCTTAATCCTGTAAATAATATTAAAGATATTATTAATTAGATATTAAAAGTGAGAATAAATTTTTCACGATTTAAACAATTGTCGGAAGAAGAACACCATAATTAAAAACTTCAATAATTAACCCTGGACCTTTTTAAAGACCTATCTCATATATGAAGATATGAGAAGGTATGTGATCTAAACAAATGTCTACTTAGGACAATCAGTTACGTGGTCGTTATACAAGTGTTTGTGAAACATGTAAGTTAATCAAAGATCAAGAGTGGATATGAGAAATAATCCAAGAAAATACAAAGTGATTGGCAAGACTTGATAAAAACATGTACAATCATTCATACAAACATTCCATGAAGTAAGGGAGTGTGAAACATAAGCTAAAAGACATAAAAGTATGTAAAATCCAATATTGGAGAAGCCCACTGGCAGTGGAAATTTCTCATTGGCCGTGGAACTCACTGCCCAATGGCTAAAATTTCAAAATTTCATAAACAGAGAGATCCACTGGCAGTGGGAAAAATCCACTGGCAGTGGGAAATTCCCACTGGCTGTGGAACCTGCTGTTTCCATGACCCAAAATGTGTAACTTTATAAACAGTGTGATCCACTGGCTGTGGATCATACCCTAATCCTCAAAAATTCATTTTCAAATCATGCCATGCCTTGGGATCTTAGATCAAGCAATGCCTAGACCTTTTCATGCATGAAACCATCAAGAATCAATCATATTATGGCACAAGACTTAAAGATACCTATCGTCAATCCACTAAGCACTTACTATACCACCTCCAAGCATCATTAAATCCATCAAATCTACTTCTAAATCATGCATGAACATTTTGATCATAACCTTACTTTTTAATAATCCATCCATCCATGGATTTTCATCAACAAAAGCATCAATGCCATCAAAATGGCTAACAAATTCAATGTTAAGCATCATCATACATTACTTGGTGATACAAAATGATCACAAGCTCAATTCAAATGATCCTAATATATCAATTACCATTCTAGGATGTCAAATCATCAATATCCAATCATCATCATACTCGTAAGGCATTTGGCTATAACATGGCTATATAAAATAATACCACATACAAGTGTTTCCAAAAAGGAATGTACAAAAGCTATTAATCCCAAAAATATGTCAGCCAAGGCATCTATTCCAATTCTTCCTTCACACCATACCTTATTTCTTGAAGAGCTCGACTCCATGGTCATGCCCTACAACACCAAAGCTAAAAAGTAGACAACATGAAGAGTGAGCATATTTTCTTAGTGATGAACAATCAATCAAATTATGATACCATAAATATATGAATGCAAATTAACATATCCTTCTAACAAAGGAGTTTAATCAACTAGTAATGTCACATAATTTATCAACTTCCGTTGAGCATACATATTCATACATAACAAGTCCATCAATAAAGACATTTCTAAGTAGAGTCAAGTCTCCAAATCACAATATTACCACACCCATTGTCACAATCCATAAGCAACATAAGAGGTCACACCAACAACAATGCATAATTAATTAGTGACCGAAAATGGGTTTTATATCTTAATTAATATTCTCAATAGGGTGTCATCTTTCTTAGTCTTCTCCACTCACATGCCATGTCCCTATGGCTAATACAATTTCATACTATAAAATGCATATGCAATGAATCCGATTTGAAATATTTACTTATAGTTCATGCACACATGATTTATCATATATTTGCAACCATGCATAGTTGCTTAAGCATTTGTCCCCTACAAGGGTACTTTTCATAAGATCCCGCAAGACCTTTACTGTCTCAATACACCAAGTGATCGTAACCACTTATAATCAATTAAATATATGTCCCCCACGGAAGGGTCTATTTTTCATAAGATCCCGCAAGACCTTTATCATTCCAATATGTCAAGTGATCGCAACCACTTATAGTCATTTGAATACTAGTCCCCCACACAAGGGTCCTTCTTCCAAAGATCCCACAAGACCTTTATTGTTTTAATCTTCCATGTGATCGCAACTACATAGAAAATGATATATCATGCATGTTATGAATGCAATAATGCACATGCTAGCCTTGGCTTCACAAGGATTCCTCACCCTCTCACTTAAGGGTATAATTTGCACTCAACATTATAATTAGTGGCACACAATCATATCTAACATTCTCCAAGGCATACCACTCATAGTGTTCAAGATTATACTAGCCAAGGATTCATATCAATGTCAATCCACACATAGAAATGAAAGAACATGTCAACAAATATACTCCAAATTCATATTCTCATCAAATGTGCCAAACCAACATCCAATCATCAAAATGAGTTAATCTCAATTTATAATATACATAAGAGGTAGTATATCCATTTAAGGAATAACATAAAAATATGCATCAATATATACACATTATAAAACATACAAATGATCATACATTTAGAAAATACACTCCTCTCCTACCTCAAGAGAGGTATTCCTCCAGGTTAGATGATTTCGCTTTACAAGAATTATCAAACCCTACATTAAATACATATTGGACCACATCAATCACTTATTCACATATTATTCTCAATTCTTGTGATACAAATGAATATATATACATGATTCTCATCATGTGGTAATTGTTTGTAAGCTTCATTTCCTTATTGTATTAGGTTTCGGGAATTCCTTCCCATTAATCAAAATTCATTATATTTAAAAGGCTACATTACAACACCTAAGTTACCAATACACTTCAAACTTTTTACCCAACACCCTTAGTGGGTTTTCAATGTCCCAAATACCTTATATCAATCCCTTTCATGCCATTACTCTTAAAACACACTACCATCTATTCTAACACTTATAACACCAAACATTTTCCTTTGGCCTCTTAAATTTTTTACACCAACATCTATTATTACTAATTCAAAAATGTACCTCTACATACAAAAATAATCCCTTGGCAATTAAATTCCAATTTCCCAAATTTTGCCACAACCCCTAATTCAATAATTCTTAGGGTTTTTTACTAACTTCACAAATTCTTAATTTCATTTACTCTCATAATCCACCTCAAGCATCCTCAAACTATCAACACTATATTCAAATTATCAATACAACATCAACAAGTACCAATGGTCATCTAGCCTAAGGTTGGGTTCCGCATGCATTTATCCATCAAAATAATACTTAATAATCTATTATATAACTCCAAGGACCTTAAAACAACAACTAGAAACCATAAAGGGTCAAAATCACTAACCTTATTTCCAAGCTATAGCCAAAAATGAAAATGGAGAGTTGAAGGAGAAAATGGAAGTATAAATGCCTCAATGCTCCATTAAAGCTTCATGATTCTTGGGTTTAATGTTGATTTTTGCAAGGAATGGCTATGGTATGGAGTGGGACATTTTTTGTACTTAGAGGAAGAAGGAAACAGAAGAAAATGAAGAGAGTGGAGAAGAAGAAAAGCTCCACCAAAAATGAATAGACAGAGGAGATAGAAAAGGCCAAAATTTGGTTTTATTGCCCATTGATCCATGCCATGCTTTCACCTTTTGGTTTTTGGTTAACAAAACCCCTTTTATAACAGCCCTGATTTTCCAGAGTAGGAGCCTAAGCTCTTGGGACCTCCGAGAGTACCCTGTTAAGTATTTTAGGAGAGTTGAGGCTTTGGCCTAGCCCTAGGTTGTTTTGAGCACGAGGAATAAAGACCCCGAGAGAATGTGAATAGGGAATAACTCAGTCAAATAAAATAAGAGAGTAAGAAAGGTTGTGTGAATTAGTGAAATTTAGAGGAATTTGTTGACTAGGTAGTGATTTATGTGAAGACATCATTGTGTTCGATTCAACATTAGGACCATTAATGAAACGTATATATATACATATATGTTATTGTCATTGATGCTAGGAATAGTGAATTATGAATGATGTTTAATCTTAGTAATTTATAGATGATGTTAGTCAATTACCTGTTAATAATGGCCATAACTAATCAAGGATATTTAGACTCATTTAAGTATCAAGTTAGATTTTAAGGTTAGATGATTATTAGAGCCCAAGATCTCATAAGATATTAATTAAACTCTTTAATAAAAGTGATTAGTAGATAATACATTATTTTGATATTAACTAGTTAATGGATTTTTTATTAAAGATTTTAATTAATTAAGATAAAATTAAGTGAGTAGATAATATTTAGTTTGATACCTAATAGTATTAATAATGGGTTTAAAAAATGAGTATAATTATAATGGAATTTAGTTAAGAATTAATTGGTTATTTTAATATTTTAATAATAAACATTGTCTGTTTCCCCGGATTCGAACTGTGGGACCCAGCCTAAGGTCGGACTCTGACCGTTTGACCCAAGACTAGTGATCTAGTAGAGAAACTAGTCCTGTTAGGACCCCTCCGTGATGAATCTAGGGTGCTTGACTTAGCCTAACTAGCCAAATCAGAATCCTTAACATCTCCTATGTTTGAGCGTTCATATACCTCGGGATATGCGATAGTGGCACGGTCAGTCTCTGATGACTTGTTTTGACGTTTTAGGAACATTTCTTGAAGAGTATCAAGCCTGGTTCGGACTCTACCACCCTCGTTTTTCCCTAAATTGGTTTCTTTAAAAATCGTTTTAAAACTCAACCCGTATACCTTCAGTGTTTTGGACCCAACTTTTGCATACAATCTTGGAATCAAATGATTTTGGTCTCAATTTCTTCCTTTTGAAAAGATATCCAACCTTTGTTTCTAGCTTCGAACTCTGATTCTTACTTTGTCAGCCCTGAAATTGAAGATTAAGTGTGTTCGCCTCAAAATTCCATTATTGGGATGATTTTCCCTGCATCTGGTTCAGAAAAAAAATTCATAACCCTCTCATACGATCTTAAATTCACACAAACTTGGTGTCAAAATATTTGTAACAAAATTATCTACGTTTTCCATGTAGTCAT
Source organism: Clitoria ternatea (assembly GCA_037962975.1). Taxonomy (NCBI): domain Eukaryota; kingdom Viridiplantae; phylum Streptophyta; class Magnoliopsida; order Fabales; family Fabaceae; genus Clitoria; species Clitoria ternatea. The sequence goes on from CM075671.1 coordinate 172,126,337, forward strand.
CAAAGGCTAATTCTCTCCAGATTGGTACAGTTTATTGAATCTTTGTGACCCATTGGTTGTTTCATTTTAATGTTGGCTGTCTGTAGAAAATTCACATATCTCCCTTGTTCGATACTTAAATCGCTTTGTTCTTTTTAATATAGATCTATGTCAAAGATCTCTAGAATTATTATGAAGGGCATGAAATCAAATTCTCAAAGGAGAATTAATGGTGAATTTATTACCGAGACCCTAACTGATTTGGGAGCATCTGGAGCATCCTGTCATAAATCAGGTATATCTTGGGCTTCCGATCTCTGATTATGGTGTATGATATATCAATTTAAAGAGAAAGAGAATATCTACAACTTTTGTGTTAGGAGTTTTCCCTAATTCAAACCCCACAAATTAATCCATATTTATTTTTTAACGTCTTTATTTCCCAGTTCATAAAAATTCTACACGCTTTAATTCTTCATGTAACAAATTAATTTTTCGGCCACCTTTAAGCGACACCTACCTCTCCATGAACTCCCTCCATGTGACACCTACCCTTCTCCACACTCCAGATTCTGCCACCTGCCCCACCACTTGTCACACTCATGCCATACTTCTTACTCAACATCACCACATGTTGCCACCATGTCTAACACGTGTCAAAAACTTGTTCAACAAGTTTTACAACTTGTCTAACAAGGTTCCTTGCTAATAGAATCTTGTGTATTCAGCCTTTATTCATGCTGCTGCTCTCTAAAATACCATCATCACATGTTGCCATTCATGCCATCATGAACATTCATGTACCATGACTTACCTATACATATTGCCATGTCCTACTCCCTTTTCATTTTTTTGACCACTAACTCCATTCTTTTCTTATGACAAGCCATGACCTCTTTCTCTATTCCTTTCTAAAAATCCAGTAACCACTCTCATCCATTCATTCACAGCCATACCACCACAACACACCCCACCACACCAATCTTCATGCTTTTCCCCTCTCCTCTTTTTCTTGGCTCACGGTTTTCTCCTCCACTTGGACAGCTCCAACCTCTTCCACTTCACATCCAAAGCTTCAAAAATTTCAGCAAGAATCCCCCCTGCATTTCTTCTCTTGGTCGTGGTCATCAAAGGCTTCAAGGGTAAGAAATTTTGCATCTTAGGCTCTTGATTTTATTTCTTTTTTTCTTGCACCCAAAACAGTTTATGTTTTCAGCTTTGTGAAGCTTTTCTTGTTGTTTTGAGAAGCCAAAAGTTGTGACCTTCCTTGTCACTCTTGGTTGTATGTGCGATTTTTCATAGGATCAAGAGTATAGGCAATCGGAGGACATTAGGAGCATTCGGTGGAGTTTTTGTCAAAATCTCTAAATTCTTTCTCCAGGCAGTGACCATATTTTGAGGTAAAGGGGGTCTCTTCCTCATTTGATTGTATTTTTAGCTGTCCTAAATTGTTGTTTGTGTATTTGGGGACCTCCGTTTTGAATTTCATCGCGATCTAATGGTCAAATCTTAAACCGTACAAATTTTCATAATCGATGACTAAAAAGTTTACATTATTAAATTTGTTGATATTTTAAAAATTTATTTGGCATAACTCGATGTTCTCGTAACTAAAAGAATTTATCGCGATCGGACAATGAAAAGAAAGTTAGAAAATTTAGTGTTTAGGCGGGCTCGGTTTCATTCGATATGATTGTATTAATTAATTTTTAATTTTGGATGTTATTATGTAATTTGTAGATTATTATCTGGTAAGCCCCGCTATTAGATAATTTAATTGATCGTTTAAGCATCGCCAGAGCTGTTTTGAGAATATTGCGCATGACAAAAGGAATTATCGATCGGACGATTCAAAGTATTTTCTTTTATTAAGTTATAAAAAGTAATGTAGTTTTAGAAAATATAATGAAGGAGTTAAAAGAAATTAATTTTTAGAAAGTTACTCAAAATAATGTTATTGAAAAGTTTTTTTAGGCCCAAATAAGGTTTTATAAGTTAAGTAGAATATATATATATATAATAAATGATTAGAACTTAATTAGAAGAGAAATTTTTTGTGACCATTTTGGTGACCATCTTGGCGACCACTTGGAAGAAAAGAAATGGTAGCCTTAGGAATTTAAGGAAAAAGAAATAGATTTAATAAAAGAAACTTTATTAAGAAGAAAGATATATGGAAGCAATTATTCTAATAGATTAAAGAAACTTAGAATAAAAGAAATGACAAACTAGAATCTAAAATTTTGAGTAAGGTTTTGAAAAGGATCCTAACAATTAATAGGATTATTTACTTAAATGAATTAAGCCTAAATTTTGGAATTTTAAAGGGAAATAATGCTATGTTAGAAATTTAGGAGCCATTAGATGTAGAAAAAGAGATTAAAGGAAATTTTATGCCTAGAACAAATTAGTTAGTAACTAGGAGACGAATTTTAGGTATACGATCTTTTAAACTTAAAATAAAAATAAAAAGGATTTACCAATTAAATAGTAACTTTTGGTGACTAAGCAATACCACACTAAGTTATGACGCCTGAACTAAAGTAGTATCTAAGTCTTTAAATAACTATTAAGCAACTATAAAGCAAATGAAATTTAATAGTTAAAAAATACAAGGAAATGAACTAATTCATATAGTCACTAAAGGAAAAATGTTATAGAATTTGGCAAGTTTATGTTCAAGAATGATATCACTAAAACGTTGTTGGAACGTAAAGGATGAATGACCCATTTAGTGACTGAAACAACAAATTATTTAGTAGGCTAAGCATATCTAAGTTACAAAAAGAAAGTAACCAATAAGGTCACCCAATAATAAATTAAGAGTTTGCAACTGTACGCTAAGATATTCAATGATGAAATAAGTCAATTCTACCCGATTTAATTAAAAGGAACATGAATAGTTCAAGAGAACCGAAACGTCTTGAAAAGTAACCTGAACCGATGTATAACTTGAAATGCCTAACAATAACCCAACGTAAAGGCTAGCACATCAAATTTAATACCGATAAATATACCGTTCATATCACACCTATAAATAGTAAAATTCGAGGCACGCGTTGTTGTATATGTCATGGTATTACTGTATAATTATTGATGTGTTATGCTGATGAATGTTTAAGTAAAATTTCTCATAAGTATGTTCTTGTACACGTTACATAGGTAAGCGTTAGAAATATATGTTGTCTTGGATGAAGTAATACTATTAAAAGGTTCTTAATGTATGATTATGAATGTGTTGATTGAGTGGAATATTTTATAAACATATTATGCTGATGGATGTTGCGTGATACATAGATAACTAAATGAGAAAATTTGTGAATAAGAGATATGGAAAATGGTATCGGTAAAGGTCCTAAAATGATTAAACTATGAAAGTCTATGAGACTCAGATCTGAGCTGAATTGTGGGTGTTGTAGCGCCAAAGTACCCAAATTTTCATGAAAGTAAGAAATCTCTTTTCATTCCTAAGAGTCGAGTAAGATTACTAAGATAAAGATAAAGAGAAAACTTGATTTTACCAGATAAATAAAAAGAACTCGACATTAGGAATGGAAGAGAGTCATTTAGGGGACCCTGCCAAGGACTAATGAATGAGAAATGAATGGTTGAATCATGCATCATATATGGAGGATAAGGAGGGATGTAGGAATATTCCCCTAGAGCATACAATGATGGGTACACAAAAGAAACAACAGGCATCTCGATCCCCTGAGGGCGGTTTTGGGAGTATATCAGGGACGGACATCCAATGGCTCGAATTCGCGCCCGATACCAGACAACCCGTGGCAACCGCTGATATACTTCGACGAGAGGTGGGGGTTTCTATAACATCCTGGTTTTGATTAAGGTTAATTAGAGAATTAAGATTTATTGATTGAATAATAATAATAATAATAATAATATGTGGCCAGGAAATGACCTTGGTGCCCTTGGTGGTGTAATGAGAGCTTCGGTTCTCTCTCTCCCTCTCTCCCTCGTGATTCCCATGCTGATGGGATGGGAGCTGATGGAATGTGATGGCTGATGGGAGTGGGCTGTCACCGCAGTGAAGAGATAAGGGCTTTGGCTTCTCATTTTCCAACCACTCCTTGCTCATTACGCTTTGGGTACATTGAGAACCACTCTCCGTTCTCTCTAGAGTTTTCTGAAGCTCTGCTTCTTCTTCGTGGCTATCCTTCTTCTTCATCTTCTTCTTCCACTCAACACTGAGTAGAACCGAGTGGAACACGAAGTGGAACAGCATGGTAGAGAGAATAGCATGGTGCTGTGTGTCTTGGAGGCTAGGATCCTCCTCTGTTTTGCCTAAACAACGATGGATGCTTGGATGCATGGGGTCCTCCGTTGTTGGTGAGGACTGGCCTGTTCGTGTGTGGGAACAGCCATGGAATTCCTTACTGGACCGAGTGTGAGGGTTGTGTTGTGCCTTGGAGGCATGGGACTCTCCACTGTCTTGCAAACAGAGCATAGAGTGTCTTGGAGGCAGAGCTGTTCGTGTGTCCGAGTGGCTCGGTGTTCCTCTAAAAGAGATTCCTGTGCTGAACAGCTGGAAGCTGGGTCATTCTACTGAGGACGAGTGACTGAAGAACGTTCAGTCGGTGCTGCAAGCTCAGGGAGCTTCTGGGATCTTCATTCCAGGTAGGGGGTAATTTACATCTCAAATGTATGGTTTATGGACGGGTTCATGGTGGTTTTGCTTGAATATGTTGTGATATGTTTGAAATATGTGATTGATGTCTTATAGTACATGCAACACCCGGATAGTTGTGATATTTATAATTTGTCTAGTGGTTTGGTGGTCCCGTCCCTGAGATGTGTGTTGTTAAGTATATGATTGCTGAGTGAATGCATGGAAATGTTGGCTTTTAATGAGTATGTCGAGTGAATGTATGATATGTTGTGGCTATTAATGAGAAAGCCGAGTGTATGAGTTTATTGTACTGATCCCCGTGTGTGATTTTGTGTTTAAATACATGTGATACTTGTCATTGAACATGCGAATGCTGAGTGCATAAGATGGGGGACTGTTGTGTTAATCCCGAGTGGATATTATATGAAATTGCATGTGATGCTTGTTGTAAATGATAATTCCGAGTGGATGGCATTGTGGTTGCCGAGTGCATGAGATGTGGGTCGGTTGTGTTAATTCCCGTTTGGGATTTTATATTAAAAAGCATGTGAATTGCCAAGTGCATGTGATTGCCGAGTGCATGTATTGTGTTATTGTTATGCTGACCCTTGTTTATGAATAATAATGATGAAAATGCATTGGATGCATGTTATTGATACTTGAATGCCGAGTGCATGTGTGTGGAAAACATAATGAAAGACCTTGAGTTGGACTCAAGGCAATGCCGGGATTGGCGTTGGACGCCTGATGAGTAAACCGTATGCATCTGATTCGCCATTAGAAATGCCGAGTGCATATAGCGTTGGACGCTTAATATTGAATCGGCAATTAGATGAATACGAGTGAAACATAATGAAAGACCTTGGGTTGGACTCAAGGCAATTCCGAGTGCATTGGCGTTGGACGCCTGATGAATAAGACCGTATGCATCCGATTCGCCACTGGAAATGCTTGGAGCATATAGCGTTGGACGCTTAATATTGAGTCGGCAATCGGATGAATACGTGTTAAATATGATAAAAGACCTCGGGTTGGACTTGGGGCGGTGCCGAGTGCACTAAGCGTTGGACGCTTAAAGACCTTGGGTTGGACTCAAGGCAAGCCTACCGGGTTGGACTCGGGGCTGCCCGTAACACTTCCGTTGTCACTTGGAGTGACTGTGTTACATGTGAGGGCAAACGGTTTGGTACCAGTAAAACGGCCGAATCAGCTTGGAGCTGAGAAAAGGCTTGGAGCCTATGTTACAACAATAAAAATTGGTAATAAATAACCAGATCCGGGTGAAATGAATGTGTGCACACTTATGATTGTCATTGAGCTCAATGTGAAATGTTTGAACATGTGAATATAAATTGATTGGGGTGAATCCGATTGGATTAATGCATGTATACTGATGCTATGCCGAGTGCACATTTATATCCGAGTGGATGAATGCATGTATACTGATGCTATTGCTGAGTGCACTTTATATTGTTGATGAGCTCAATGAAATGATATATATGTGTAAATGCTGTCGTGAATAGCATGATTAATATAGCCATGAATAATTGGTGTGAATTCTGACTGAGTGAATATATGTACATTGGTACGGTTGCTGAGTGTCAGGTGATGTTATGGCTGTGAATATGTAATTATGAATGATATGAATTACTCAGTCTTGATTGAGTTGCATGAATTGCATGAATCCCGAGTGGATGAAGTTGTTGTAGGGTTCATATTGAATGGCATAGTGCATTATTGCTGATTGAGATATGTTATTGTATAGTTGAGGATTCTAAGATTAATCCGAGTCAATAACTGTCATTTAATATGTAAAAGCTCACCCCTACTGTGGCTATATTTTTCAGTATATGCAGGTCGGACTGGGAATGTTGAAATGGCCTCAAGTCCGAGTGATGGGCACTCCGATTGTTGAAGTGCACACATAGTATGTATATTGTAAATAGATATGTTAAGCCTTGGCCGGCTCTCTTGTTATCCGAACGGATTTAGTTATATGGGTTTTCTATCAGGTTTTGTGGACAAGTATACATTGTATATATATATATATATATATTACGTTGTTATAGAGTTACCCGAATTGTTCATTATGTGGTGTTGAGAGAATAATGCTAAGTTAATGAATTCCGAGTGGAATATTGATGGGAGAGCCGTGTCTGAGTGAAGCTTAGCGTGTGCCTTTTTCCAAGTGACGAAGGCTTAGAATGGTTTCGAGTAAGATGTACTCGAGTGGGCTACTTCCGAGGGAAGTCTAATCCATATGTCACTGAGTGAAAATATGAGTAAACCCCGAATGGGGAAGAGTTGAATATTCCCGAGTGGAAATCTCGAGTGAACCTCTTCCGAGGGGAGAGTAATTGTGATGGTTTTGATCGAGGTGTATTATAGGAGTCCTCTTTCGAGTGAACAAGGATATATATATATATTCCGAGTGGATAAGTTGTAAGTAAGTCCGAGTGACTTAACTTGGTGAATTCCTCCTTGTGGGAATGGGTTAATGTATTACCCGAGTGATGAATGGTTAAGATGTGACCGAGTGATTTATAGCCGAGAGGTTATGGTGATCTCCGAGTGAGGAAGATCAAATTATGCTGAGTGCATAATGGATAATGTATTCCGAGTGAATTGTGGTTGAATTATACCGAGTGGTATTGGACTGGGGAGATACTTCGGGTGAGGGAAGCTTATGGACTCCGAGTGGAGTATCCGAGGGAATCATTTCCCGAGTGGAGATAATGACGTTTCTGAATGAAGCATGAGTATGGGCTTCTCGAATAAACTAAGTATTTGGCTAAGTATGAATTTACCAGGTGAAGTATAACCCGAGTGGGGACTGTTCCCGAGTGGACGTGGTCCCGAATCCGAGTGATGGAATTACCGAGTGAATGGGTTCGCTTCAGCGAATGAGGATTCGCTTCAGCGAGAAAGGAACTCGCTCAAGCGCTGTATTCCGCTGGGCTGTTAACCGAGGCTGGATCTTACCAGCGTGGGGTATTTGGACCCGGTATTCTCTTTACTCTAATCGGTTTTGCTTTCCCTTGCCTTATTCTGTTTTAATTTACCCCGACGCCTAATTGGGAAGGAGTGTGAACATTTGGAACGTTCTAAATTTTGAAAAAAATTCTCCCATGTCCCGGTTTGGGTAGAATTTTAAGTCGGGTTGTCTCATTTTGGTATCAGAGCGGACTTAAAAGGTCAATGGCCAAGGTATGCTTACTGAGTGTAAGCGGTTGTATGCATTATGACCGTTTGTCTAAATTGCTTATGGTATTCTGTTGGATTTGATATATGTTTAAACATGAATTGTGTGATTATATGCCTATGTGTTTGCCGGGGACAGTAGTGAGTGGTACTACTGTTGAGATGTTGATTTGGGGGTAGAGGATTATTACTACCCTGGTTTAGTTATTCATTGGATAAGAGGTATTTTTAAGCCTGGGTCGGCTGTGAGGGAATAGACCGATAGATGTTGAAATTGTATTGGTTGGTTCAGCCTCTTAAGTAGGCCATGCTAGTGGCTTATAGCCGAGGAATGTTTGATGAATGGATTAGAACTCACATATTTGAGTTGATTAAGTGAATGATAATGAAGGAATTTACTAGTGTAGTGTTTCCGATTCAATTGATCGGTTGTGCCGTGTGTAAGAGATGAGATTTGTATTCCCTGGCACGAGAACCTTATGTGATATGTGGGGTAAGTGATGTGTTGCAGTTTCCTAAGTTGGAAATCTGGGTATGTGATAGGTGATTAAATGTAAAATCTGATGCATGTTTGATTGGGGTAGTGTCTCGGTTTCTGGTGTGTGAGAACCGAGTGAATGATTGGTTGATGTAATTGGATATCTGAGGATTTGGGTTAGACTCGGTCTTGTGGTTAAAAACTGAGTGAATAATTGATTGAATTATGACCCATAAGGTTGTGGGAATGTTCTATGATGGGTACTAGGTGATCCAGAGACTTTCGAGTCGGAAAATTTGTTGAACCTTATGAATAGTTTAGGCTTGAATTGTCTTAAGGGGAAATGTAAATAATAAATGGGATACCTGATTGATAGTGACTGATAAGGTTGAAATCCGAGTACGCTTGGGTATTAAGTATGGTAATGATAGAACCCATGTGATGAGTGATGATATGAAGGATTAATAGGCTGTTGGATTATGGTTTTATGATGGATAAGATCCAATGATGAGATATTTACTCTGTAAGGGCTGGAAGCCGATTGTTGATATGCCATTTTATGACGAGGTGTGTACATTGTGGGGGTCGGAAACCTATTGCCATTATACTCTTTTACAGTAATGGTAAATGATATTTCATGATTGTTGTTGTGTGATGTGCCCTAGGTGGTGCACAATGATGATGTTGATGTAAATGTATTGCTTATATATATGTGTGTGAATTGCCATTAATTTTTATGAATTAGTATTAGTTGAGTGAATTTTGTCGGTGTGAGTGAATGGAGTGTAATGTATGCTGTTCCGAGACGACTCTACATACCATAGGTATTGTGGCAGCGTACACTTTTGCAGCGACTCTATGCAATTGTTGTAACCCTATAGGAATGAGACGTCATCCTATAAGTCGGATGCAGCAGTTCATAAGTCGGGCAGGTGAGGTTGTAGCTGCTTATGGTGATGGTGAGTCTATCGGGCTGTTCTGAGTGAAGATGAGAGTAGTATTGAGTGAACAGTAAGTGGTTGTGCATCGAAATGAGGATAGAAGGTTTGTTTAACCTTGATGTGTTTACCTCCGAGAGGATCAGAGGTTATTGGGTATGAATTGGCTATTAAAATAATGATTGGTTATTGAAATTGATGGGTGATCAAGTCTGTCACTAAAAATTGAAAGTTTTATAAGGCTAGCCGAGTGATACGGTAAGTTTAGTAAGGAAACCGGGACTTTGAGCCAAGGTAATCTGTAAGGCGAGAATTTGCTCGGGAAAGATTAGTATATTCTGAGCGTGAGAAAGTGGAGATAATTCCGAGTAAAATCTTTCTGGGAGAAAGAACTACTGGGTGGAGTTATGATGTTCCGAGTGAGACATCGTGTTGGGGGAGTCATTACTAAGTTAAGAAACTGTGTCCAAATGACACTTTTGTATCAGGCGAAACCCGAGTGAAATATCCGAGTCGTGTGACTTTCGGGTGAAGTGTCCGAATGTGGCACTCCTGAGTAGTGAAAAATCCGAGTGAAGTGTCTCTGGTTGTGACACTTCTGTGTGGAATGGTACCGAGTGGGACTTGGAATAGGTAAGTTTTCGAGTGAATGGCTCCCGAGGGGAGTAGATACCCGAGAGGTAAATTTATTCATATTTGTGTTCGGATCGATGTTTGAGTTACTGAATTTGAACTCAGGTTTGATTTCGAAGTAGGCTTGAATTCCGAGGGACATTCTCAGGGTGTAGGCATGGAATTAGCCGAAGGAATGGTTAGAAATCTGAGATTCGAGAGCCAAGCGTGGTGCCTATACGAGGTGAACTCAGGCAAACTGTGCTAATTGAAGCACATTGGAGCTCTATTGAGTGTCCGTCTCGGTATTGCTAAGGTATATCATGACTTAGAGAAGAATTTTAGTAGTCGGATGTTGAATATCCGAGGGTTTAATTCGAGATAAATTAGACAATAGTGAGTATTGGTGGGAATCGGTAATGTTGTTTACTGACTAGATTCTTCCCAACTGGCTGATTAACATCCAGAATGTGTTTTATATGACACAATTTAGAGTTTATACTCTGCGTGGATACTTAATTGTGCCAAATAACTCCTATGAATTGGAGGAGCTGACGGTGGATGTACACCGATTGGCGTTGAGAGTGTAGGGGCCGAGTGGCCAAAGAACTAGAGGTGCCCTTGGTTAGGGTGAATTGGTAGAGTTAAATGGGGTAATTTGTACATTTTAAAAATTGAATCCCTAAATATATTGAATTCTATGAAGAGGTTGTAATTAGGTAGGACCTGACTTAGTGATTTTGCCGACTGGAATAGTGGAGCGGTCGGTAAACCGCTTGAGAGGTGAAGCTATGTCGAGTGGAATTATGAACCGGTCGGCGAATGCTTGGGAAGCAGAGACATGTAATTAGCTGCTTGTTGAGATAAGTTCATATTAAAATTTTGAGGATGAAATTCTTTAAAGGAGGGGAGTAGTGTAACATCCTGGTTTTGATTAAGGTTAATTAGAGAATTAAGATTTATTGATTGAATAATAATAATAATAATAATAATATGTGGCCAGGAAATGACCTTGGTGCCCTTGGTGGTGTAATGAGAGCTTCGGTTCTCTCTCTCCCTCGTGATTCCCACGCTGATGGGATGGGAGCTGATGGGATGTGATGGCTGATGGGAGTGGGCTGTCACGGCAGTGAAGAGATAAGGGCTTTGGCTTCTCATTTTCCAACCACTCCTTTCTCATTACGCTTTGGGTACATTGAGAACCACTCTCCGTTCTCTCTAGAGTTTTTTAAAGCTCTGCTTCTTCTTCGTGGCTGTCCTTCTTCTTCATCTTCTTCTTCCACTCAACACTGAGTAGAACCGAGTGGAACACGAAGTGGAACAGCGTGGTAGAGAGAACAGCATGGTGCTGTGTGTCTTGGAGGCTAGGATCCTCCTCTGTTTTGCCTAAGCAACGATGGATGCTTGGATGCATGGGGTCCTTCGTTGTTGGTGAGGACTGGCCTGTTCGTGTGTGGGAACAGCCATGGAATTCCCCACTGGACCGAGTGTGAGGGCTATGTTGTGCCTTGGAGGCATGGGACTCTCCACTGTCTTGCAAACAGAGCATGGAGTGTCTTGGAGGCAGAGTTGTTCGTGTGTCCGAGTGGCTCAGTGTTCCTCCAAAAGAGATTCCTGTGCTGAACAGCTAGAAGCTGGGTCGTTCTGCTGAGGACGAGTGACTGAAGAACGTTTAGTCGGTGTTGCAAGCTCAGGGAGCTTCTGGGATCTTCATTCCAGGTAGGGGGCTAATTTACATCTCAAATGTATGGTTTATGGACGGGTTCCGGGTGGTTTTGCTTGAATATGTTGTGATATGTTTGAAATATGTGATTAATGTGTTATAGTACATGCAACACCCAGATAGTTGTGATATTTATAATCTGTCTAGTGGTTTAGTGGTCCCGTCCCTGAGATGTGTGTTGTTAAGCATATGATTGCTAAGTGAATACATGGAAATGTTGGCTTTTAATGAGTATGCCGAGTGAATGTATGATATGTTGTGGCTATCAATGAGAAAGCCGAGTGTATGAGTTTATTGTACTGATTCCCGTGTATAATTTTATGTTTAAATGCATGTGATGCTTGTCATTGAACATGCGAATGCTGAATGCATAAGATGGGGGACTGTTGTGTTAATCCCGAGTGGATATTATATGAAATAGCATGTGATGCTTGTTGTAAATGATCATTCTGAGTGGATGGCATTGTGGTTGCCGAGTGCATGAGATATAGGCCGGTTGTGTTAATTCCCATTTGGGATTTTATATTAAAAAGCATGTAAATTGCCAAGTGCATGTGATTGCCGAGTGCATGTATTGTGTTATTGTTATGCCGACCCCTGTTTATGAATAATAATGATGAAAATGCATTGGATGCATGTTATTGATATTTGAATGTCTAGTGCATGTGTGTGGAAAACATAATGAAAGACCTTGAGTTGGACTCAAGGCAATGCCAGGGGCATTAGCGTTGGACGTCTGATGAATAAACCGTATGCATCTGATTTGCCATTAGAAATACCGAGTGCATATAGCGTTGGACGCTTAATATTGAATCGGCAATTAGATGAATACGAGTGAAACATAATGAAAGACCTTGGGTTGGACTCAAGGCAATGCCGAGTGCATTGGCGTTGGACGCCTGATGAATAAGACCGTATGCATCTGATTCGCCACTGGAAATGCTTGGAGCATATAGCGTTGGACGCTTAAAATTAAGTCGGCAATCGGATGAATACGTGTTAAATATGATAAAAGACCTCGGGTTGGACTCGGGGCAGTGCCGAGTCCACTAAGCGTTGGACGCTTAAAGACCTTGGGTTGGACTCAAGGCAAGCCTACCGGGTTGGACTCGGGGCTGCCCGTAACACTTTCGTTGTCGCTTGGAGTGACTGTGTTACATGTGAGGGCAAACGGTTTGGTACCAGTAAAACGGCCGAATCAGCTTGGAGCTGAGAAAAGGCTTGGAGCCTATGTTGCAACAATAAAAATTGGTAATAAATAACCGGATCCAGGTGAAATGAATGTGTGCACACTTATGATTGTCATTGAGCTCAATGTGAAATGTTTGAACATGTGAATATAAATTGATTGGGGAGAAGAGTGTAACATCCCTGTTTTTAGTAGTAGTCTTATTTAGTAAAAATTAAAGTTTAGAAGGTCTGTAAGTGGTAATAAGTGAATAAATGCCCTGTAGATGGTCTGTAATATCACAAGAATTTCATTTTTGTGTGTAATTATGGAATTTATATAGACCATTAAAGAAATTTATCAAATTCCGAGTGAAAATGGCTCTGTTCCGAGTGACAGAGAGAAATTCTGAGTGAAAGAATGAAATTCCGAGTGAAGGATTAGAGATTCCGAGTGAAGGATGAAATTCCGAGTGTAAAGTTATGTTGACCGAGTAAAACATGATTGAGAGGGATACTACCGAGTGGAATTTTGGCCTCGGAGACATTTGGAGTGAAGCGTGTTCAAGAAAACCACTTCTAGGTGAAAATTCCGAGTCAAAACACCCTTGATTCTTTGTTTCTGAGTCAAACCTTGCCAAGTACTTCCATTTCCGAGCAAAACCTCCCTGAAATATGGAATTCCGAGTGGAATATAGAAATGGGAGCCCAATCCGAGTAGAATATATAAGGTTTAGAGCCATTATTGGGTGAGGCTATGTTTATGACTCTTTTTCCGAGTGATAAAGACCTTAAAGGATTCCGATTGAAACACATTTTGAGGAAGGATAGTGTATTTGTACCTAAGAGATGAGTATCCGAGTGAAAAATGAGTGGGGAAGAATTTAAATACTCCTGAGTGGTAAAATCCGAGTGAATCTCTTCTGAGGGAAGGGTTGTAATAATGGTTTTTGATTGGGAATATATTCTAAGTGAATGATGTACCTAAACCGAGTGAATGAGATTCTAAATCATGAGTGGATGAGACTCAGAACAAGTCCAAGTGGGACTTAACTCACCTGAGTGAATAAATGCATATCGAGTGGTATTTGATTGAGTGATAACCCGAGTGAAGAAGGTTTATGAATTCCGAGTGAGAAAGCCTTATTTCCGAGTAGATCTTACGTGTGACTTTCCTGAGTGGAAGTATGGAACTGAGTAAACTTCCAAGGGAAGGAAAGTATATTCTCCGAGTGAGAAATGTAAGTCTATGCCGAGTGATGAATGTGAAGTACATTCCCGATTGTGTTGAAGTTAAATACACCGAGTGGTATGGGAAGTAGTATTCTGAGTAAGTGGATGAGTTTTACCGAGTGGAACAGTGTGTGTAGAGATTCGGATTTGGAATGAAAATTTCGAGTAGAAGAATGATAGGAAAGAAATGAAAGGAAGTCGGTTTTTGAAGTACATTACCGAGTGAGAAAGGACTAGGCTTGGAATGATTTAACCGAGTAACAACCATAAGAAATGACTCGGATTTGGGATATAATACCGAGTGAAAGGCCAAGCAAATTAGGAGTCGGTATGGGGGTGAATTACCAAGTGAATGATGGGAAAAATAAGTCGGTTTCATGGGAATGCCGAGTGAGGATTGGCTGACTCGCTCAAGCGAGTCGGATTTCGCTTGAGCGAGAAGGGCCCCTGATGCAAAATCACTCCTTTCGCTCAGTATCTTCACTTCGCCCAAGCGAAGACTGGATGACTCGCTCAAGCGAGTTGGATTTCGCTTGAGCGAGGTGGAATTTTGCCTTGCTGACACAACATGAAGGAACCACGCTCAAGCGAGCATACTGCGCTCAAGCGCAGTCGGTTCTATCCCTTTCTCTTCACGTGCAGGCACTTTTCACTCCAGACAAAATACCTTTATATATTTTATTATATATCCTCTCAATCAATGCATAGCTGACAGGGAAATGAGTCAAAAGTTGCACCACTTCACTCACCTTTATATATCTTAATATATATTCCTTTTCTCGCATGCAAAGCTGACTAGGAAATACAGAAAGTCTCCATTAACTTCCACTCACGAGAAAGTGATGTCTCCACTTGTCTCCTCTTTATTAATCAATGCTACTCTGATTCCAAGTTTAGAAACCTTAGAATTTACTAGAAACTCTCTTCCTTCTTCTCTCTTTCTCTTACATACCAGCACCAACTTCTTTCTCTCTCTCAAGTTCCTCTTCTGTTTCACTCAGAATTGGTGCAGGATAGTGAAAGGGAACCTCTTCTTCTCCTTCAAGAACTCCATTAAGGTAAGGGGGTATATTCTTGGGTGCTCTGTGGGAAAACCGTGTGAAGGAAAGGGTTAAGGAATCTTATTCCTCACCTTTCCAGGACAGGTTCAGGAATTTTTGATTAACATGTTTTAATTTCTATATGTTGCTTTTATGTATCTTTATTACTATGAATATGTTCAATTGGTTGTGTTTCATTATTAATCATGATTCAGTGAATATGTTCGATTAATTGCATTGTTTATTAGTAACTTCGATGATTAATTGGATATGATTAGTGTTGAATTGTGAAAAGATATGAACTGTATTGAACTATGAAAATACTAAGTATCATGGGTATCTATGAGAATTCCAGCAAGAAATTATGAAAGAGAAGTCAAATTCATGAATTAGAGGCTCAAACTGACCGGATCATCTATAATACTTCAAACAGATTTTGAAGTAAATATCTGTTTTACAATAAACCAACCGGATCATTCAGGCAGAACATTTTTCACTCGGAAACGTAGTTATTTAATTTGGAAAACCCTCTACCATGATATATTTCACTCAGAAAACATCTCAGTTTGAATTTCACTCAGGACACGTCTTATTTCACTCAGAAATCATTTTATTTTCACTCAGAAAACTCATTCAGTGATTTTACTCAGAAAATAATTTATTTTACTCAGCAAACAGTTATTTTCACTCAGAGAACTCCTTTCAGTTTAATTTCACTCAGAATATATAGTTGATTTCACTCAGAAAAACTCTTATCAACCTGATTCCACTCGGAATCAGGATCATTTCACTCGGATTTACTTTACTCGAAGCTATTCTATTCAGCAGAATGATTTTCACTCGGAAATCATATGTATTTTACTCAGAAACCTTTTGTTCAAACACTTTTAACTAGGGAAACATTTTTAACTTCACTGAAAAAACTTTTAGTCTGATTTCACTCGGGTTTATGTTTACTTTATTCATAAACTCACTTCAGCCTGATTTTACTTGGAATCCTATTTATTTCACTCGGAATCCTATTGATTGCACTCGGTATTTAACTTATTTTATTCAGAAAGCTTAGTTATCAACATTTTCACTCGGATATAACTTGTTTTAATTGGAAAAATCATTTCCACTCGGAATCAGACCTGATTCAGTCGGAAAACAGCTTTCCAGTGCAATTTCACTTGGATTTTTAGCCAGATCGTTTAGAAAGCTCTTCTCAGTATGATTCCACTCGGAATCATACTTATTTCACTCAGAATTAACCTTGTTTCACTCGGAAAACTCTGTTTTTAATGTTTTTCGCTTGGATTTTCATTTAGAAACTATTCTTTAATCCTTTTTAAATTATTGGGAAGTTTAGCTTTATTGTTATTGACATTATTAATGTTTTAATTATGAGTAATTACATAAAGAATGTATTATTTTACTCTTATAAAAAATATAATTTTTTAACCAAGATATATCTGATATATTTTCTGGAATAAGAACAAATATCTTACAACGTTTTAATAATTGATGAGATTCAAGAACTTATGAGGATGTATGATAAGACTGGAAACACATAGATACCCAAGAAATCAAAAGATGAAAAGAATGCATTTCGCATCATGAAAATATTTTGAAGAAGAAAATTTCTAGAGCATACACCTGGTACGCTGGAGGACATTCATGTTCGATCCCCATGAGGATCTTGGGAGTACAACTGGAACGGCAACCCAATGGCATCAGAGTCGCGCCTGATAGCCGAGTGAGACGATACAATTCTAGTGTACTTTGACTAAATGACGGAGTGTAACTATGATCGTAGGGATCCAAGTTTCAAGAATATATAAATCAATGATGAGAACCAATGAGTTCATTTGTACCATATGGAACTTGGGCGGACCCTGATCGCTCTAGAAAATTGGAATAGAGATATTCCAAAAATGAGATGAAGAAATGATTTATTGGGCCCACATGCATCATGAGACTTAATCAAAGATAAATCATAATAAATTCAACCCATGCATTCCATGACAACATGCTTGATTGTTATAATTATGAATATGCTAATTGTATGATGTATGTGATATTGTATGTTAACTGGATTATGTCCGCACCGGATTAACCAATCAGGGTCTTGGGTTATACTCACCCTTACTGTTGACAATTTTCAGAGGAATTAGAAAATCAAGAACCCGAGTGTGAAGAACAGCACTATGCTGAACCCACTGAGAACGATCATTAAAGATAGAATTTATATAGTTTGAATATTTATTAACGACCAAGACACCGGATGACTGTATAATGTTTAAGGGTGCCTGCGTGCCCCATTCTGTTATGAGTACAATTATTTGTAAATTTGTGAATGACTATGTGATATATTCACTATTTGCTTCCATTGATCTGCCATCTCTTTATTTAAAAAAAAATATTCACTTTTTATGAAAACTGTTAACACTCTTAGTTAAATAGGATGATCCTATAGAAGGGTTGTCTTATCTAACCGAGGGTGTTACAAATCCGATTGGATTAATGCATGTATACTGATGCTATGCCGAGTGCACATTTATATCCGAGTGGATGAATGCATGTATTATGATGCTATGCCGAGTGCACATTTATATCCGAGTGGATGAATGCATGTATACTGATGCTATTGCTGAGTGCACTTTATATTGTTGATGAGCTCAATGAAATGATATATATATGTGTAAATGCTGTCGTGAATAGCATGATTAATATAGCCATGAATAATTGGTGTGAATTCTGACTGAGTGAATATATGTACATTGGTACGGTTGCTGAGTGTCAGGTGATGTTATGGCTGTGAATATGTAATTATGAATGATATGAATTACTCAGTCTTGATTGAGTTGCATGAATTGCATGAATCCCGAGTGGATGAAGTTGTTGTAGGGTTCATATTGAATGGCATAGTGCATTATTGCTGATTGAGATATGTTATTGTATAGTTGAGGATTCTAAGATTAATCCGAGTCAATAACTGTCATTTAATATGTAAAAGCTTACCCCTACTGTGGCTATATTTTTCAGTATATGCAGGTCGGACTGGGAATGTTGAAATGGCCTCAAGTCCGAGTGATGGGCACTCCGATTGTTGAAGTGCACACATAGTATGTATATTGTAAATAGATATATTAAGCCTTGGCCGGCTCTCTTGTTATCCGAACGGATTTAGTTATATGGGTTTTCTATCGGGTTTTGTGGACAAGTATACATTGTATATATATATATATATATATATATATATATATTACGTTGTTATAGAGTTACCCGAATTGTTCATTATGTGGTGTTGAGAGAATAATGCTAAGTTAATGAATTCCGAGTGGAATATTGATGGGAGAGCCGTGTCCGAGTGAAGCTTAGCGTGTGCCTTTTTCCAAGTGACGAAGGCTTAGAATGGTTTCGAGTAAGATGTACTCGAGTGGGCTACTTCTGAGGGAAGTCTAATCCATATGTCACTGAGTGAAAATATGAGTAAACCCCGAATGGGGAAGAGTTGAATATTCCCGAGTGGAAATCTCGAGTGAATGTCTTCCGAGGGGAGAGTAATTGTGATGGTTTTGATCGAGGTGTATTATAGGAGTCCTCTTCCGAGTGAACGAGGATATATATATATATATTCCGAGTGGATAAGTTGTAAGTAAGTCCGAGTGACTTAACTTGGTGAATTCCTCCTTGTGGGAATGGGTTAATGTCTTACCCGAGTGATGAATGGTTAAGATATGACCGAGTGATTTATAGCCGAGAGGTTATGGTGATCTTCGAGTGAGGAAGATCAAATTATGCCGAGTGCAGAATGGATAATGTATTCCGAGTGAATTGTGGTTGAATTATACCGAGTGGTATTGGACTGGGGAGATACTTCGGGTGAGGGAAGCTTATGGACTCCGAGTGGAGTATCCGAGGGAATCATTTTCCGAGTGGAGATAATGACGTTTCCGAACGAAGCATGAGTATGGGCTTCTCGAATAAACTAAGTATTTGGCTAAGTATGAATTTACCGGGTGAAGTATAACCCGAGTGGGGACCGTTCCCGAGTGGACGTGGTCCCGAATCCGAGTGATGGAATTACCGAGTGAATGGGTTCGCTTCAGCGAATGAGGATTTGCTCCGGCGAGAAAGGAACTCGCTCAAGCGCTGTATTCCGCTGGGCTGTTAACCGAGGCTGGATCTTACCAACGTGGGGTATTTGGACCCGATATTCTCTTTACTCTAATCGGTTTTGCTTTCCCTTGCCTTATTCTGTTTTAATTTACCCCGACGCCTAATTGGGAAAGAGTGTGAACGTTTGGAACGTTCTAAATTTTGAAAAAAATTCTCCCTGGTCCCGGTTTTGGTAGAATTTTAAGTCGGGTTATCTCAGTTTCTGTGACAATGGAGTGCCCGTTCTGTAGAGATTGTGATTGGCTATTGTGATGATTGGATTACGAATCCTTACCCATTTGTGAAAACCAGAACGAGGAGAGCTCTGGTCGCTCTAGTCGGGCAGGTAGGATAAGGTGAGATTGTTATGCACATGGACATTGGTATATGAGATTGATGAGTGGAAGATGGGCCCACATGCATTATGATGACTAATGAAAAAAGTTGAATATCGAAATGGACTCATGCATTGCATCATCATGCTGAGATTGTGATTGTGTATTGATTGTATAGATACTAGTAATCCTGAGAGAAGGATGAGGAACTGAAATAGTCAAAAAAATAAGAGTGGTGAGATAACTTAGAATACGTACTAGGGACCCCAAAAGAGAGTCGGAAGGGTTGATTGTAATTAATTGAATTGTATGGGGCGAGCGTCAGTAATGACACTCCCCGATTATTGTGGAGGCAGAGACTCACCTTTACAGCTATCCATTCCAGACCTTTGGCTAGTCACGGGTACCATACCAGGAGTGTAATTCGTTAGGAGGACCTGGCATGTCGAGAACCCAGAGGAGATTCCCTCCGATATGCCAATGCAGCCATTACCCGTAGATTCATTGAACCCAGTTATCCCTTCGGTTATACCTTAACAGTTTTTCCCTTCTCAACCTTTAATACCCCACGTACCACGAGGTCTATTAGAGGTGCAACCTGGAGTCTTGACGATGTCCCCGATGGAGCGTTATCTGGCTCGACGTCGATAGGATCGTTCCAAAGGATTTCTTCGCCAGATATTCAGGAGCTTCAGATATGGAGAGACAGAGATTTATGAGCATATGTTGGCAGGGGCTCAAAGTCTCCTGCTCGAGGCCTTTGAGGTTTACACCAGTCGTCTGCACGAGCGGATCCAACCACCCATCGATCAACCATCGCCCAACCCAGATTCTACAGGACCATCTCACCAGTCCGACTCGACTCAAATCATACCCATTTCAGCTCAGCCAGAGTCCCCTTAGTTGGACGAGGACTTCACAGGAGACCGAGACTAGTGATTAGGGCTAGTTTATGTTATTTTGATGTTTTGTAGTGATGTTTTGTATAGGGTGCCTATGTACCCTTTCATATTTCAGTTGTACATATCTGATGAGACCACTTTATGTACATATGATGCAGTCATGTATATATATTATGCTTTTGTTCCATTATGTGTTATCTTGTACAAAAAATTTTTTTCACATTTTTCTAAAAATTAGTAACCTCTTAGAGTTAATCTAGTGGAAGAGATTATCTTAGTTAACCGAGGGTGTTACGATAAAGGAAAGCAAAACCAATAAATCATAACAACCTATCAACCAAATTAACAAAAAAGAAAAACAGAATTAACTAATATAAGTTATATTTATTTTCTAATAAGTATATTTATTATTAATAAAAATGCTGTTTAAGTCTTGTACCAAATACCATCTTTAAAAAAAAAACCTTATAACAATAAAAACAAGAGAAGTGTTATAAAATAAACTAGAAATTATGAAGGAAGAAGAATTATGGAGGAAGAGAAATTTGAAGAGAGAAAATGAGAGAATAGAAATGAAGTTGTATATTGTATTAATGAGTGAATGGGGTATTTATAGGAGGTGAGAGGGGGACATTTATAAATATCAAAACTTTAGGGGGACATCCATAATTATTCATAATACTCCCCCTTGGATGTCCGTATTTAGAATGTGCCTCGTTAAAACCTTACTAGGAAAAACCCAGTGGGACAAAAACCTAGTGAAGGAAAAAGAGTACAACATTCTTTACAAAGTATATCCGTAAAAATAATTAAATTACAAATATTTAATTCTCCCCCTCATCAGAACACTTATGTAAGCGTCGAAGACCAATCTTCTGTACTAGTTGCTTGAAGACTTTGGTTGGTAATGACTTTGTAAAGATATCTGCTAGATTCTCGCATGATCGGACTTGCTGGACATTTATTTCACCATTCTTTATAAGATCATGAGTAAAGAAAAATTTTGGTGAAATATGTTTTGTCCTATCTCCTTTAATATAGCCCTCCTTTAACTGAGAAATACAAGCTGCATTATCTTCACATAAAATTGTTGGTGGTAGTTTTCCAGCATGCAAGCCACAAGTTTCTTGAATATGTTGAATCATAGATCTCAACCAAACACATTCTCGACTTGCTTCATGTAATGCTAAGATTTCAGCATGATTAGATGATGTTGCTGTGATTGTTTGTTTTATGGATCTCCATGAAATTGCTGTACCACCACATGTAAACAAATAACCTGTTTGTGATCGACCATTATGAGGATCAGACAAATACCCCGCATCTGCATAACCAATTAGGTTTGCCTTAGATACATATGAAAAAAATAAACCCATGTCCATTGTACCTCTAAGGTAGCGGAATATGTGTTTAATCCCATTCCAATGCCTTTTTGTGGGTAAAGAACTATGTCTTGCTAACAAATTGACAGCAAATGATATATCAGGTCGTGTATGACTAGCAAGATACATTAGTGCACCAATTGCACTAAGATATGGTACTTCAGGACCAAGTAGTTCTTCATTTTTGTCTTGAGGTCAAAACGGATCTTTGCTCACTTCTAGTGACCTTACAACCATTGGACTGCTCAATGGGTGTGATTTGTCCATATAAAACCGCTTTAACACCTTTTCTGTATAAGTCTTTTGGTGCATCATAATTCCTTCCTTTAAATATTCTAATTGTAATCCGAGACAAAACTTTGTTTTTCCCAAGTCTTTCATCTCGAATTCCTTTTTTAAGCAATTTACAGCCTTTGAGAGCTCTTCGGGAGTTCCGATGATGTTTAAATCATCTACATAAATAGCAATTATAACGAACTCTTTTCTGAGTCTTTTCATAAAAACACATGGACAAATTGGGTCATTTTTGTACCCTTCTTTCAACAAATATTCACTGAGACAATTGTACCACATTCGTCCAGATTGCTTTAATCCATAAAGAGATTTATTCAATTTGATTGAATAATTTTCTCTTGGATTTGTTTTATATGCTTCAGGCAAATGAAATCCTTCAGGGAGTTTCATATATATGTCATTTTCAAGTGAGCCATATAAATATGCTGCAACAACATCCATAAGGCGTAAGTCAAGCCTTTCACGGATTGCCAAACTTATCAAGTATCGAAAAGTAGTGGCATCCATCACTGGTGAATATGTTTCTTCGAAATCAATTCCAGGTCTTTGTGAGAATCCTTGTGCAACAAGTCTTGCTTTGTATCGCACAATTTCACCATTTTCATTTCTTTTTCTCGTAAAGACCCATTTGTACCCAACTGGTTTTATACCTTTGGGTGTTTGGACTACAGGCCCAAAAACTTTACGTTTTGCAAGTGAGTTTAATTCTTCTTGCATTGCATCTTTCCACTTTGGCCAATCATTTCTTTGTGCACATTCTTTAACAGATTTTGGCTCATGATTTTTGTCATCATTTATAATATCAAGAGCTACTTTGAATGCAAAAATTTCATCAACATCGACTTCAGGTCGATTCCATTGTATACCATCCATGACATAATTTATCGAGATCTCTTTGTTTGTATCAATTTCAGGTACCTTAGTTTCTTCTGGATTTGAAACTTTGATTATGTCAGGGGACTCTACTGGAGTCTTTATATCCTCGATTCGACCATCCTCTTTATTTATTTTTCTTTTCCGAGGATTTTTATCTTTAGAACCAACAGGTCTGCCACGTTTTACTTTGGCTTCAGACTCATTTGCAATTTTAGATTGTCCTTCAGGGATATCAATCTTTATTGGAGTATTAACAGCTGGTATATGTGACTTAGTCACTCTTTTTGGATCAGTAAATGCATTAGGCAATTGATTTGCTAATTTTTGCAAACTAATTATTTTCTGAACTTCTAGTTCAGATTGCTTTGTTCGAGGATCAAGATGTGATAGAGACATCTCATTCCAGCTAATTCTTTTATCCAACTGTTTATTTTCTCCCCCTAATGGTGGGAAAATAGATTCATCAAAATGACAATCAGCAAAACGAGCTGTAAATAAATCACCTGTTAAAGGTTCAAGATATTTTATTATGGATGGACTTTCATATCCAACATATATTCCCAACCTTCTTTGAGGTCCCATCTTAGTTCGTTGCGGAGGAGAGATAGGAACATATACCGCACTTCCAAAGATTCTTAGATGAGAAATATTTGGTTCTTTACCATGAACCAATTGTAAAGGGGAATATTCATGATTACTTGTAGGCCTGATGCGAATAAGTGCTGCCGCATGCAAGATTGCATGTCCCCAAGTTGAAATTGGGAGTTTTGATCTCATTAACAATGGTCTTGCTATCAATTTCAAACGTTTAATCAATGATTCAGCAAGTCCATTTTGTGTATGAACATGTGCTACAGGATGTTCAACATCAATTCCAATGGACATACAATAATCATTAAATGATTGAGATGTAAATTCACCAGCGTTATCAAGGCGTATTTTCTTAATTGGATAATC
Source organism: Clitoria ternatea (assembly GCA_037962975.1). Lineage (NCBI taxonomy): Eukaryota > Viridiplantae > Streptophyta > Magnoliopsida > Fabales > Fabaceae > Clitoria > Clitoria ternatea. The sequence continues at coordinate 172,150,227 of CM075671.1, forward strand.
AGGAAAATGAGCTCTTAAACGAATTAATTGAGCTAGTAATCTCGCAAATGCCTGGTTGCGAGTTGATAATAAGCAAACATGTGACCATCTAGTTGATGCATCAATTAAAACCATAAAATATCTAAATGGTCCACATGAAGGGTGTATTGGTCCACAAATATCACCTTGTATACGCTCTAAAAATATAAGTGGTTCATTCCCAATTTTCATTGGTGATGGCCGAATGATTAATTTTCCTTGAGAACAAGCAGCACATGAGAAATTCTTAGTTTGCATAATTTGTCTGCTGGACAAATAATGACCATTTAAATTCTCAACTATTTTTCGCATCATAATTGAACCAGGATGGCCTAATCGTTCATGCCAGATAACAAAGTCATTCTTATTTGTAAACTTCTGGTTTACTATGGCATTTGTTTCAATTGTACTAATATATGTGTAGTACAAACCGGAGGAAAATGAAGGAAATTTTTCCAATATACATTTCTTACCAGAAATTAACTTTGTAATGTATAGATATTCATCATTTCCTTCATTTGTGGTCTCAATATGATATCCATTTCTGCGGATATCCTTAAAACTCAATAAATTTCTTTGAGACTTCTTAGAATATAATGCACTTTCAATGTGCAATTTTGTTCCTCCAGGTAACAAAATACTGGCTCTGCCGGAGCCTTCAATTATATTTATACTACCAGATATTGTATTAACATTTGCTTCTTGTTTTACTATTTGGTAAAAATATTTCTCATTCTTGAGAATGGTATGAGTTGTTGCACTGTCTGCGAGACATATATCTTCATCATTCACATGAGCATTCATTCTTCATTAAATAAATAAAAATAAATCATGAGTAAAATATAATTAACAATAATATTTAACAAAATTTTATTGATAAAGACAAAATTTACAACAAAACAAATTACATGAAACATTAAAATAATTTATTTGGGGGCACTCCCTTCTCCAACCGAGTGGTCAATTTCTTCTTCAGGAAGAGGAAGAAAATCATCAACACTAAAGTCAGAGAAATCATCATCTATACCAGTAAAATTTGTCTCTATTATTTTCCCTTTATTTTTAAGGGATTTTTGGTATAGATCTACGAGATGCTTTGGTGTGCGACAAACTCGAGACCAGTGTCCTTTGCTACCACAACGATAGCAGATGTTTTTAGTTTGTTCGCTATTTTGAGTATCTGTCCCTTTTTTCATAAGTTCTTTATTTTTCCATGTGAATGATGATCTCTTATCATTTTGACCATGACCACGGCCAAAACCATATCCACGACCAATACCATGTCCCCGAGCATTACCTCGTCCACGACCGCGGCTACGCCCACGACCACGACCATGAGTATTATGATCATGCGTTGTTACATTCACTTCTGGGAATGGAGCAGTTCCAGTTGGACGGGATTCATTATTTTGCATAAGCAATTCATTATTTTGCTCAGCCACAAGGAGACAAGTAATTGATTCAGAATATTTTGTAAAGCCCTTTTGGCGATATTGCTGCTGCAGGAGCAAATTGGATGCATGAAAAGTAGAGAATGTCTTTTCTAACATGTCACTTTCAGTGATTTGTTCTCCACATAATTTCAATCTCGAAGTAATTTTAAACATTGCAGAATTATACTCATTTACGGATTTAAAATCTTGAAATCGTAAATGCATCCATTCATAACGGGCTTTTGGAAGAATTATATCCTTTTGATGGTCGTATCTTTCTTTTAGATTATTCCACAGAACAAGAGGGTCTTTAACTGTTAAGTATTCATTTTTTAACCCTTCATGGATATGGTGGCGTAAAAATATCATGGCTTTAGCTTTATCTTGACTAGATGCCTGATTTCCATTTTTAATGGTGTCTCCGAGACCTTTTGCATCTAAATGGATTTCAGCATCCAATGTCCATGATAGATATTTTTTCCAGATATGTCAAGAGCCACGAACTCAAGGTTGGTAATATTTGACATAGTTATTTCTATATAAGAAGTTGAAACAATATATTAGATATATTTCAAATGAATAAATTTATTAATTATAAATATCTAATGATGGTAATAAGTCAATGATGAATTATTAATTTTATTTATTATAAGAGTAATATTAGTATTTTTCTCCTTTTTTAAAAAAAAATAGATAGAGTAATTTATAAAATTTCACATAAATGATCCGGTAATGAAAATTTTAAAATTTTTTTTATCAAATATCATCTAAATATTAATGGTCTAGTGGTAGAGTGATAAATTATCATGTTATAAGTCCCGGGTTCGAATCCTTATTAATGTTATTTTATTAATATAATCTGAATTATAGTAGTTAATATAAAATAATATAACTGAATTGTTGCAGTAATTAGTAAACAAGTAAGCTATAGTATTCAATGTAGTTAGCAAATAATATAATATAATAATAGTGCAATATAAGCGTGTAGTGCAGCAAGTGGAATTAGCATAATAGTGCAATATAAGCGTGTAGTGCAGCAAGTGGAAGGAATTAGCATAATAGTGCAATATAAGCGTGTAGTAATATAAGCGTGTAGTGCAGCAAGTGGAAGGAATTAGCATAATAGTGCAATATAAGCGTGTAGTAGCGTGTAGTGCAGCAAAGCAAAAGGCAATAATTTGATACCAATTATTGAGACAATATAAAATAAACCATGAAATCAGCAATTGGAAGTAATGGAACGTGTAGCAGCATGGAATGTGTAGCAAAATTGGATATCCATGTGAAGTCACAGTATGCAAGATATGGAAATAATGGATTAAAATAATAATAAGGCATAATAGGTATTATAAAATCAATCAGTTTAAATAAAATTAATTCCATTTTAATAATGATTTTATTTTATTTTTATTTTTTAAAATTTCTTAGATGATTATAGTTCTTCAGGAACTCTCAATAAAATATTTTTAAGAATTCTTCAAGAATTCTGAATTATTTGATTTCTAGTTCTTCAAGAACTATCAGTAAATATTTTCAAGAATTCTTCAGGAATTCTTTTAAATCCCATAGGGATGTTCAAAATATAAGTTCTTCAGGAACTTATTAATATTTTATACATCCTATTAGGATGTGTGGAATATAAATTCTTCGGGAACTTATTATAATATATATATATATATATATAATATAAACTGAAATGAAATTATGAAAAGAAATTAAAATTCTATGTTACCTTAAATCTCAGTTGGTCAAAACCTCGTGCTGATAACGTGTTATAAAATAAACTAGAAATTATGAAGGAAGAAGAATTATGGAGGAAGAGAAATTTGAAGAGAGAAAATGAGAGAATAGAAATGAAGTTGTATATTGTATTAATGAGTGAATGGGGTATTTATAGGAGGTGAGAGGGGGACATTTATAAATATCAAAACTTTAGGGGGACATCCATAATTATTCATAATAAGAAGATAAATATGGGGAAGTGAAAAACTGGGATTCCCCAACCACCAACTATGTTGTCTTTAATGTACGCCATTTTGGAACTAAGTTAACAAAACAAGTGGCTGTGGAAATAATAATATATCCACGGGATGTTAGAGAAAGGTTTGTAATCTTTTTTCTTATTCCCATTAACCAAAAAGGAAAAACTCTCGCAAAGAATATTCAAAGTAACATTGAATAGTGACCAAACAAACTCAAATTGAATTTTAGTAATATAAAGCTGTTATTACTATGTATGAATGATGTTACACATGTGTAGGTTGCTAATAGCTATCGGGTATATCTCAATCTCAGTGAGCGAGCGTTGCATGGGTCATGACCTTTGTTGAAAATTGATTCATGGACGGAAAATCGGGTTTGGATCCCACAACGCCGCTTCTGGCCAAGAATGATCGGCGATCCCGACTCAGTCGCCGGAACTCGGTTACCTCGCTCAGAACCACTTTCTTGTCCAAGCTTCCCGATAAGGTTCGTTCCTCCCTCGACTCCGAGTCTCCCTTCGACATTGATCTCTCTTCCTCCACGGCTTTAACCAAAGGTTCCTCTCTCTCTATATGAAGTTGAATTATTCAGTGAATCTTTGAATACATTAGATGATTGATTGAAGATCCTATTTCGGTTAGATTGAGATTTCGTGTTATGCGTACATCACGCTGATGATGAAAATTGCCGTTATATTTGAAGTGAAATGTTGACGAAGGAATTGTTTGAGACTGCTGTAACCTCTGTGTGTGTGATAGTGTGTGTGAGAGAGAGATCTCGAATTGCGGAGTTTTTGTTTTTCTTTTGAACTTGGGAGTTGTGATAAAGTGTGCGTTTGAATGTTGTTGTGTAGGGGAGAAAGAGTATTACGAAAGACAATTTGCTACTCTGAAATCCTTTGAGGAAGTAGACGCCATGGTGTCGTCTGAATGCACTGCTGAGGATGACGATGAGGAACAGGCTCTACAAGAGAGAGCAATGAAGATATCTAACTATGCAAATGTAGCTTTGTTGATATTAAAGGTTATATTTCATTTCCTGTTTCTCAAGCTGTTCTAACCAGACTGAATATATTGATTTGAGGAGGTATCCTCCAGGTTCAGGTTCCATTTGTTATGTGTGTAACTATGTAATATTACTTTTGTCCCTTGATATATAAAAACCTCATAAAAAATTCAATTTAGCATTAATTAATTTTTGATCAAAATATTCTTATTAGCCATTAATAAAATAAACATTAATTAAATAGAATTTATAAGCTATCAATAAAAGTAAAAGGATACTTTTAGAAAACTAGCATAATTTGTAAGCAAATTAAATAACTTTAATTATATTAACTAATTTTTCTTCAAAACTGGAAACAGAGGTTCTTATATCAAGGGGCGAGGGTCTTATAATATAGCATAAAACTGTGATACAGAGTACCGTAGGTAGGTTGGTGTTATTCTACAGCCAAAATTAAGCTTTGTAACTGTAAGTAACATTGGTTGTGGATAGCTAAATTAACTGAGGACTTTAAGGGATTGTTTGGTTTGAGAAAATATATTTTTATTTTATATTTTGTCTTTTAATTATAAGAATGACATCTTACTTTTATTTTGTTTCTTTTTTTTAAAAAAAAAAAGTTTGTGTAAGAAAGGATGAAAATAACTTCTCAAAAGTGAATACAGAAAACATTTTATCAAATAAAACTATCCTTACAATTTTAATTGGAGATCAATGCTAACAGTACATACCGCAGTGTGTCCTAAGTTTTGTCCTAAAATATAACCTATGGTCATAGTATGATTCATTTCAAATTAATGAGGATTTATATGAAGCAGTTCCAAACAATCCGTTTTTTTGAATTTGTTAAATCATGAATGGCTCCTTATGTGGTACTTGCTGATAATCTTCTGTTCAATAACAATTTGTTTGTTCACATGTATATCTAGATATATGCCACAATAAGGAGTGGGTCAATAGCTATTGCAGCATCAACTTTGGATTCTTTGCTTGATCTTATGGCTGGTGGCATACTTTGGTTCACTCACCTCGCAATGAAGAACATAAATATCTACCAATACCCAATTGGAAAGCTGAGGGTGCAGCCAGTGGGCATAATTATCTTTGCAGCTATCATGGCAACACTTGGTGAGTCAAACTGACTTAAAACTATTCTAGCTTCCACACTTTGCGTTCTGATGTTGCTTATTGGTTATATCAAAAATGTTCTGTTTCATTTTAAATTATATTTATATCAAACTCTTTTTTCAGTTAAAAGACATCTGATTCAGAATTCAATTTGGATGTACATCTGTACTTTATGTTTATGATTATTGCTAACCAATCTGAAAGAATCAAATTTATTTACTATTGCTCTTTTCTATAGAATCTAACTGGTTCAAAAATTCTAATGTCTTTGAAGAACTAAAAAGACCATATCAGTTTGTAAACAAAAATTGAACAGAATTCCTAGGCCTTCTTTTTTTACTGCATTTAAGAAAAGCATTAAGATTTAGGTTATAACTGATGACAGGTTATACAGAATTTCTGAAATGATGACTGGCAGTTTTAGGCAAAGATAGAAGCTAACGTTTTTCGTTGGACCATATATCAAAAGATCTTATTGTCAGAAAGAAAGCTTCAAGTGCTATGTCTGGATATTTCCCAAGTTTTTATCCTTTGCGTAGCTTTTCTTTTTTGCCTCAGAGAACTGCAAAGGACAGCTTTTTCTCATACTAGAATCAGAGAACTTTAGCCTAGTTTTGTTAATGAAGTGATGGCTAAGAAGTGAATTTCAACATATTGAAGTCAACGTTCAAATGTTAAATGGTTACATTCTTACTGCTTCTGAAATTACATTTTTTGATACTTTACAGTTTTCCCAAACTTGTTCTCTTAAAATCACAACGAAGTTTTAATACATTGACATGTAAATACATGATACATCCAATTAATCCATTTTGCTACAGGCTTTCAGGTATTAGTCACGGCTCTAGAACAACTAATAAGAAACAGTCCTTCTGAAAAGATGACTACTGAGCAACTAATATGGTTGTACTCTATTATGATATTTGCAACAGTAGTGAAGCTTATACTTTGGCTTTACTGTAGAACCTCATCAAACAAGATTGTCCGTGCCTATGCAGATGTAAGGGTGCTTGTCTTCTGATGTTTGCTGTATGAATTGAAGTTAGATAACTAAACCATCTAAGAAATGCCAACTTGCAGGATCACCACTTCGATGTTGTAACAAACGTGGTAGGATTAATTGCGGCTGTTCTTGGCGATAAATATTACTGGTGGATTGACCCGATTGGAGCAATTTTGCTTGCACTTTACACTATTACAAATTGGTCCCGTACTGTCATGGAAAATGCAGGTATATCCTTACCAGTATTTGAAATGAAAAAATGTTGCAAGAAGCATATATGCCCGTTGCTATATTTAGTTTCTGGTGTTTTCTTGGCAAACGAGATCAAAGATCAGTGTCTTCCAAGAAGCACAAGTCACATTTTGGAAATTAGATTGTTTTTTCATCTTTTGCTCTCACTGTTTCCGCCAATATTCTTAAAGTTTTGATATCAACCAAAACCAATTTCTAATATTTCACATGTATCTTGAACTTTTTATTTATCTCCTATTAAAATTGATGCAAAATTATTTGCCAACTAGTATCTAACATAAGTTTTACTATACTATACTTATAAGCAATGTGCCTAGACAAGTCAAATAGGAGCAAGCGAGAGTCAGAGTGAACATTTTGTCTATATTAGATAGTAAGGGAAAGATCTGGATAGTTGTTTCTTTTGTTTGTTAGAACACCACTCTCTCCCCCAAAAATGAACCAAAAAGGACAAAGTCTGTTATTCGTAAACAAAATTCTGCATTAGTTCTGATTTTAGATAACTTCCTATGCAGTTTCACTAGTGGGACAATCTGCACCTCCTGAAGTTTTGCAGAAGCTGACATATCTCGTTATAAGGCACCCTCAAATTAAGCGCATTGACACTGTTCGAGCATACACATTTGGGGTTTTATATTTTGTGGAGGTATGTTGCACTATATAAAATCAATTTATAGGAGCAATAGCTACAAAACTAACCGTGTTCACCAAAAATATTAATGCGATGTCTCCAACTTTGCTTTATTGACTGTCTTACAAATTATGTCTTAAGAATTTAGTTTTTGATAGAAATGTGATTTTAATCCTTATAGTTGGTCCTATCTAGAGACATAGGCTTGGTTATTGCTGTTACAAAGAAATATGCTAACGGATCCATTCAGTTTTGTCCTATTTTCTGCTACTTTCTTCTATGCTTTCAAAACTGGAGGCTTAGGTTTTATTAGTTTGAAACTGGTATCTGTTACCAAGTTTGAATGTCAGCACTTTCATTTTGATATTTGCCCAGGGTGTTCTTACTCATATGTTGAATGGCACCCTGATCCTAATGTAACAAATTTTAGTGCTTCCTATTTAGTCCACGTTGGATTTCGTTGGAGATAAAGATCGTATGCCTCATGATTTGGAACAGGTTGACATTGAACTGCCAGAAGATTTGCCTTTAAAGGAAGCGCACACCATTGGAGAGAGCCTACAGATAAAGCTTGAGAAACTTCCAGAAGTGGAGCGGGCATTTGTTCATCTAGACTTCGAATGTGATCATAAACCAGAACACTCAGTTCTCAGCAAACTGCCCAACAATCAGCCTTAAGGACATTTTCCGCGGCAATGTATAACAAGTTTAAACATTCTGTTGTTGAATCTTTACTAATAATTTATTCATGGAGAATCAAGCTTCAATGAAAAGAGAACAATCCAGCTTGTTCTGTATTAGTTTTTTCTAATGAATATTCAAGATGGATGCTTAAGTAATCAAAAATTATTTTTTAAAAATTAAAAATTATACTGGACATATCTTAGCAGCAACAAACATCAAAATTATGTTCTTTTTTTATATATAAAAACTATTTTTAATTCCTTAATATACACATTTTTAAAAAGACAAAAAATATATGTTTAGTCCTCTAACTCTAGCCAAGTTTCAAATTGGTCATCTAACTTTTGTTTTATTCAGTTTGGTCTTTCAAGATTTAAAAGTATCTCACTTTGGTCTTTTATGTGTTAAACCTCCCAATTTGTTGGAGTGATAAGGTGGTTTAATGGTAAAGATTCGTGAAGGAGGAAGAAGGCTGTGTGTTTGATTCTCCTTTGTTGACAAAATTAACAAATTAATAGTAAACTTTGGCCTGTTCAAAAAACAAATTATCGCTATTTGTATGACAAAATTTAATGAAATTTGTTTGGTAAAAAAAATCTCATAATTTGTTTGACTAACTTTGTCAATACATGTAATTAACTCTACTGACGTGACTATTCTATGTCTCAGATGTTGTTGACATGACGACTGTAACATCCAAGATAATTAAGTTAATTATTTGTGTTATATATGATTAAATTATACATTATTGACGAGTTGACAAAGATTAAATTTATTAAATTAATTAAAGAGTGGGTTTAGGAATTAAAGTATAAGTGGTGAGTTTATTTTAGAAAGACAATTAGAAAAGAGAAATAGACTTTGGAATTTAAAAGAAAAAGGATAAGAGAAAAAAAATTTAGAAGAAAATGGGAAATAAAACAAAATGGAGACAAGATTACCGAATTACCCCGGAATTAAAATAATTCACTTCAATTCTCTTTGGCCTTGTCCTTCACACGAGAAAAGAAATAAAAGAACAAAGAGCAAACCGCGAGTGAGAGTGAGTTGCCATTGTTATGCATTTGAGCTTCAATTGAAGGCCAATCGATTGTCGAAACTCCAAATTGATCATGTTTTTGGAATCCTGGCACTGAGGTGAGTCTAATGGTACCCTTAATTTCCCATTTCCTCGTCTTTCCTCTCTAGGGCAGAATGGGGTTTTCATGAAAAAGGGTTTCCTTCTTTCAATTTTGTGACAAGTGAGGCTTGGTGATGAACCTTAATGAAGTGATTAATGCTAAATAACTGACAAAATTTCATCTCGACATTATTAGGTATGAATCGAGCCTTGGAACAATCTTAGGTGAGGAAAGGAATTTCAAATCGGAAGTCGGACGATGGCAGGGCAAGTCTTTATGATGCTTAAAAGTGATTTGAAGCTATTTCGATAAATTCGATTATAATTTCAGTAGCCACCATCTAATTTGGTTATATGGATTCTTTAATTTTAGAGTTTTGATGAAATCGATGGGTGATTCCAAGCTTGAGAAACGCGAAGTTGAGATAAGGGGGTGTACAAGTGTATAGATTAATTGAAATAACGATTAAAGCCAATTTCGGTGAGTTGGGAAAATGGTAGGTGATAAATCTTGAAAAGACTTATTTAATTGGCACTATTTTAGGCATTAATATTATAATTTAAGTCTTTAAATTATCAATTTAGAAGCAATTTAGTTATTATTTATTCATTTAAGCTAGTTTAGGAATTATGTAAATATTTTAATATTTCATGGTCAATTATGCCATTTTTGTATTAAGATAGGTCTTATGAAGGTTTTGCAATTTTTGGTGCCATGGCAAGGTTTTTTTCCAATGTATCAACATTGACCACCAGCGTGTATGTGCTAGGTTTTTGCTTGTTTTTCATGTTTCAGGTGCTATCTAGCGTTACCCACGCTCAAGAAACCAAGCTAGCACGTCAAAGAGATCAAGGAACCGAGTAACCCATGCATGAGCATGCTACTAGGCGTGCACTCACGTTGGGCTTAGACCAGGGATTGCAAAGGAAACCTCAACCACACTCCCTAGCCATGCGTGCCTATGTTGGCTAGCGTAAGTGCATGAAGGTTGGGATGACTCATACACATGAGTTCCAGAAAGTTAGCGTACATACGCCCATCACATGCTCCAGTCTCACACAGAACACTAGGGGAATCAGGGGCCCATGCGTGGCTATGCTCCCCAGCGTAAGCATATGTTGGGACTTTGCTAAATCACCAGGGATCATCCAGAAGTTAGGCGTGCTTACGCCCAACCATGCCACACTACGTACGCATCATCAAGAAGCCCCAAGCCACCCACGCGTAGCCACGCTCATGTGCATGAGTGTACGCTGGGTCATGAAGTAAGTTCAACATTATTCTAGGAAGCCCGCGTGTCAACATTGGCCTCATGCCAAGCCATACGCTCACATTCCATTACAATCAAACCTAGACTAGCATCCCTACGTGCACAGGCTACTTGCCAACGTGCACATGCCCACAATCTGGAACCAAGGCATATACACATTAGGAAGCTAACGTACTCCTAAGCGTTCTTATGAAATGGCCACATTCAATTGTTGAGTTAATGATTCCTCGTAAAAGTAGTTAAGTTAAGTTGCCTTATTTATTTGTAAACCCCTAAAGGCTTTCTAGAAAATTTGTTAGGTATTAGTTATTAGTTATTTTAGTTTCTATATAAATGTAATTTGCTCTATAATTAGACAACAACTTCATAATTCAGATTCACTTTTTAGATTCCACTTTCTCTCTCTTAATTCTCTCAGAAAAATACACTTCTCTATAATCCATTTCGTTTCTCCCATGAGTTTCTAAACTTCTAAGGCTAGGGTTGATTGAAGCTACAATGGAGCTTGATTTCTCATGATTGAAGTTGAAGATTCTCTTGAGGCATGATTAGAACACTACAATTATTGAGTTTCATTTCTTGAATTGGAAAATTCAGGACACATTCAGAGGCAGTCTCCAAAGAGGAATCATGGTTGAGTCCTTAGGTTTACAAGTTGCTACCTAGTTATTTTAGGCCTAAGTAATTAGGTGAATAATTAGGGTTCATCCCAATTTTCACAATTAATGCCACTGTAATTAAACACCTAAGGGATTAGGGTTTAATTGTAATGATTTAGTAATAATCACCTAAGGGATTAGGAGTTATTCATTTATGAAGATTAAAACATGGCCTGATGCTTATTTCATGCGAATTTAAGGCAATTTGTATGCTGGTGTCAATCCTAACCTGTTGTTATCTTTGTTGTTAATTCCCTTTACTATTGTGTTGCTTTATTGTTGTTGTTTTCCTATAAAAAATTCGATAACCAAAACAAAACAGAATGTGTTGCCTTATTTCTTTTATCGTTCAGATAGTGACTTCCCTGGGTTATGGTAGTTAACTCAATCCCTGTGGGAACGATACAAATATACTACATTGTAAACGATTGATGTGCTTGCCAAAGATTTCATCATATGAATCCGCATCATGTTTATGGAACTGTTACCGAGGATTGTTGATTAATATAAAAAATCCTTGGGTGGGCCACTAGACTAAACCTTTTCTTTCTTTGGTAGTTAGTTTTGTAATCTTGCTTAGTTATCTTTGTTTCCTTATTTATGATTTTGTGCAGTACTAATAGTAGGGTAGAAGTTGTATTCTTGTTTCTTGTTTGTTCAGTTGTGTATGCAGGCTAGGAACAAAGAGGAACTGTTCTTTGATCCTAATATTGATCAGTTAGAAAGACGATTGCATAGAGAGCGGAAGTTGAGAGAGCAAGCTTAGATAATCCTGGCGTGTGATTCTTGGTGATTAGTCCAGACCTATTGGTGAAGGGATGCAATCCTGCATCATCCAACCACTAATTGTTGCGAATAACTTTGAACTCAAGCCAACACTATTGCAATTGGTGCGGAATAACCAATTTGGAGGGAGTGAAAATGAAGACCTAAACATGCATTTGGCCAATTTCTTACAGATCTGTGATACGGTAAAAATGAATGAGGTCCCAGATGAGGCCATCAAACTCAGGTTGTTTCCATTTTCTCTCCGAAGCTAAGTCTTGGTTACAAAGTCAGCCAAGAGGGAGTATATCTACTTGGGAGGATTTAACCCGAAAATTTTTGATTAAAGATTTCTGAGATGCCCCAAAAATAGGGCGTAAATTGGTTAAGACGCCCCGAAAGTGGGGGATAAATTTTTCACGTTTTATAAATCATTATTAGACAAAGAAATAAAGTGGTGAAGCTTTAATTCAATACCCTGGATCTATGAAAAACCTATCTCATATATGAAGATATGAGAAGGTGAGTTAAGAACATTTCGTGATGATCTCTTTATTAGAAACAACGGAAATATAATTCGAATTGATGTGATATGATTGGATTTCAAGGAAGTAGACATCATGAGGTTTAATGATTTATAACATGGTAAAAGTATTAGTAAGATGATGCAAGAAGATACCTTAATGCAAAGGAAAACCAAAATAAACAAAACAAAGGCATTTGGAGGGATCAGGGGCGTCTCGCTCAAGCGGATGCCCCACTCGCTTGAGCAAGTTCCAACAGCCACGCCTGGGTGAGCCAGCGAACATGCTTGAGTGAAGGAAGCAGAACGCATCAGGCACCCATCTCGCTTGAGTGAGCCCTGCTCGCTTGAGGGAGATCACTCCAGTAGCTAAATGGTTCCCCTTCACTTGGGCGAGGCATCCTCGCCTAAGCGGAATTACTCCAGTGTCCAATCCCATTCCCTCTCGCTTGAGCGAGCCTCTAGACACTAACCATTCGCTCAAGCGAAAATGGTCCAGTATCTCCCCACCTCGCTCTCGCTCGGGCGAGGCCTTGCCCGCCTGAGCGAAATGTGACCAATAGCCACACCTCTGATTCTCAGGGATCTCGCTTGAGCGAGTTCTGCAAAACAAGCGAAAAACATGGGGATTTCACATAACTTGACATACCAAACCTCATTTCATGCTATTTTAGCCTACACCAATATATTAGATACATTCAACCATGCATTTAAAAGTCTATCCAATTGTTTATGCTCATCAAGATCAATTCTCATTCATCCAATGCATGATGTTTAAATCCTTTTCACATTAACTTCATAAATTGCTGTAAATTGTAAAATATTTCATTCAGACATGGAATTCAATATCGACTAACATCATAATTCATCCTCATACACCATCTAGGTCATTAAGGAAAATTGACCATACACATCAAGGTCCAATTTTCATACATGACCATCCAAAATCATCATTCAATCATCCAACTTATAAAATATACATATATCCATACTATATGCTATACAAAAATCTAGCTTTGCTGGCCAAGATGCTTCCTATACACCTATTTACCTCCATCAAAATATACTTCAAAATATTCACTCTACCCATGAGTGCCCTGCATCACAAGTCTAAAAAGTAGACAACATGGGAGAGTGAGTTATACATTCCAAAATAATGAATATGGATACCATGTGATTATGTACATATGCATCAAAATCATGTATACTTTGCACACACATATTATTCATCCTCTCATTCATCATTATAGTACTATCTTTCATATATCATAATCAATTTTATAGATTAAGCAAAGTATATAAGCATACCCATAATCAAGTCCTTCAAACAAATTGGACTACTACACACCTCATCATTTTACTCAATTTATTATTTGGTATTCATATCTTTTATGTTGTCTAGTACATTTTCTCATCCAAATCACAACCATCATCACATCTCATCATCTTTGGCATACATCCTTACTATATGTAAATGCTCTTACGCTAATGCATATGCATAATGAAGTATTTCAACAATTGCAGATCTGACTATGGGAATACAACACCAATTATGGGATTCAAGTATGATCATCTAACCATACCCCTACTGCAGTAGTAAAATGTGTACACTTATCATCAAATTGCATGCATTTCACCAATCTTTTACTGGTACCAAACTGCATCACCCATCTACAACACCTGGTCATTTTCACCATGACCATGGTAACGACATAATCAACATATGGTGTTACGGGCCAACCATGAATCATATCATGGCAGCTGTGATCCCAAGGACCACTGGGGTCACCTACTCATCGAGAGCCACCCCCACAAGGGTCAACCACATGCGGCTCCCCATAGCACAACATGTGCAACTTTGTGACTACCACACCGAGTTACAGGGGAAACAACAAATTGCTCGTGCACTAAGCCGCTCTCCCACTGGGCCAACCGGGGAAATCCCCTAAAATTCCAACACCGGCAGCTATGCAGTATGCCATGGATGCAAATGCCAATCATATGCATTTCTCACTCTATGCATCCTATACATGCCACTTATCAATATCTTAGTCACCAACATCACCACAAGGTTTTTAGTGGATTTATTATCATTGATTGTTGTCATTAATAAGTTTTAGTGTGGCATTTCAATAAATTTCTCTTTCAATCATCAATAATATTCATTCCACATTCATGGTGGATGTAATCACAATCATTATATTCAAGGCTTACACTTGCCACATAATTTATCACCACCATATAACACACCTCGTATATTCTAAATGCACAATGCAAGTTGCCAAACATCATCATCAACATCATACATAACATCACAATTTATCATAACATTACAGGCAAGGCAAACATGCATATTGTCACATATGACCATCAACTACTATTCGATTCATGCATTTAGAACATAAAGATTCCTCTCCTACCTCAAGAGAAGAATTTCGATTGATACGACGTACCCGCCTCATCATTTGGAATGGATCCTACATTAACATACACGTAAAATCCCAATCAATCAACCATTCAAAACATGATTTAAGACTCTTATTACTACTCACTACATATACTAATTTCATGACATGAATAAATCATGCCATAGACACCTTTTTCTTCATTTATTAGGTTTCGGTAATTCCTTCTTACCATACAACCTTCATTATATCAAAGGCTACAAGTCCCCATAGCCTGATATTCATAAAAAATATTTCATTTACCAATATCCATACTCTCAATATTATGTATTCCCTCTCAAATATATTATTCAACCAACATTTACCATCTTTCCCAAATCTTAAAAGTTAGGGTTTTCACCAAACTCAACTATATTCATAAATACCCATTAATCTTTATTACCTCCCAACCATACATTCATCTACCTTATTTATTACCATCAAATCTTGTATTTATGATAACCCATCCTGGTGTCTTTACATTTATGGCTCTCCACCAACCCCCATTCATACACATTACTCTTCCAAGTCATAATAACTCATAAACATAGCATTAAACCCAAACAAAATAGTGAGAACAGCTTACCACACCCAAAAATGAAAATGGGTTCCAAGGGATGGAGAGAAGGCTGTGAAAATGGAAGAGGGGAAGAAAGATCTTTAAGCTCCAACGACTTCCTTCAAGCTCTCACTCAAAAATGAAAATGAAGGAGGAATGGGTCACCACTAAGCTTAGGTTTTAGAAGAGGAAAAGAGAGAAAATGAAGAAGGAGAAGAAGAAATATATTTGCTACAATGGCCTTAACAAGCTCACAAAAATGAGAGGGGAAATATGGGCTTTTGCTTTTAATTTTATTCCTCTCATTAATATTTCATCGTTTTTCCACAAACAGGATCTCTGTTTGGGCTCAATACTTTATCTAAAAATTATTCTGAATACATATTCGGACTCCCAATAATATTCTCAATAGCCCTGACCAATATCATCCCAATTGGAGATACTTGGTCCGATACCCATATTTTAATCGGGTTTAATTTCAGCTTATTGAGCTCCAATAAATCATGAATAGTCCCCAAGAATCTTAATCTAATTATTTCTAATATTTTGGGACATTAAATAACCCACATATAACTATCTAATATTTGTTTCCTTAATTAATCCTGTATTTTAAAATTTAGGGTGTTACAATTTCCCTCCTTCCAAGTATGCAAGGTTAAGGAATGAAATTACTTATTTCTAGTAGCATGAAGGATAATCTTTATTGGAAGCTTGGGACAGGTATAAGAAAAGCTTGATGAAGTGTCTACATCAAAGAATCCCAAAAATTTAATAAGTAAATATTTTCTACAATGGTGTGAGACCAGCCACTCATGTTCTAATAGATGCCTCAATTGAAGGATCTTTGACTACTAAAACGGCTGAGGAGGCCATTAATCTAATTGATGTCATGGCTTTTAATGAGTACTTGATTGGTGAGAAAAGTATGCAAAGAGAGGAATAATAGAACTTGATGTGCAAGGTGCTTTCTTGTCACAAAGTAAGTTAATGACTCAAACCCTGAAAAAATTAAGTGTTCAAATCTTAAAACTTCAAAAGCCAGGCCAAGTGTGTATGCTCAGTTGTGACTTCGACAGTTATGATCATGAGAATGACATATGGAATTCTAGTGCTCAACCAGAGCAAGTAAACTATATGGAACAAGTGCAAAAGAGTTATCCTTCAAACTTCTTCAACCCAAATTACTGCAATCACCCAAATTTTTCATGGCAGAGAAGACCGTACTTGAATCAGCACTTAAATCAAAATTTAAATCAAAGTCAGCCACAACAACAATACACTTGTCCTCAACCTTCATTACAAAAGGAAAAACCTAACCTGGAGAATATTTTGTCACAATTCATTCAGGCCACTCAGGCCAGCTTTAAAAATCAAGAGACCTTCATCAAAAATTTGGAAAATCGAGTAGGATAGCTCTCAAAACAATTGGTAGAGAGACAAATTGGGAATTTTTTGAGTGATACTAAAGTTAGCCTAAAAGAACAATGCCATGCAATAATGACTCGTAGTGGGAGGACTTTAGCTGACCCGATTCTAGTTATAAAAGAAAGAGAAAAAGAGAGTAAAAAAAATGAAAATGCAAAAGAAAGAGAGGTTGTAAAAGAAAAACAAAATGGTAGGAAGAAAAACAAGAAAGTAGATATTTTGTTGGATGAGGCGTCAAATATTACACTTGAAAAATTAAGGAATGCTTCATTTCCATAATGTTTTAAAAAGCAAATAGAGGAGCAGAAATTTGTGAGGTTTCTTGATGTGTTTAAATAGTTACAAATTAACATTCCTTTTGTAGAGGCCTTGCAAGAGATGCCTCATATGAAAAATTCATGAAGGAATTGTTGTCTAAGAAAAGAAAGCTGAAGAGAGATGAGACAATTGCATTGACATAAAAGTGTATTGTAATTATATAGAAGAAGTTGCCTCAGAAGCTAGATGACCCAGGCTCATTCACCATCCCTTATGCTATAGGGGATGTATATGTAGGGAGTGCTTTTTATGATCCAGGGGCAAGCATAAATATGATGTCATTGTCATTAATGAGGAAATTGGGAATTAATGATGTCCAACCAACTAGGATGTCACTTCAGTTGGTGGATAGGTCTATCAAATATCCTTATGGCACTTTGGAGGATTTACTTGTGAAAGTGGACAAGTTTATTTTCTCAACCAATTTTGTTGTGTTAGACATGAAGGCAGATAAGGATATACCCCTAATTCTGTGGAGGCCCTTCTTAGCAACAAGGAGAACTCTTATTGATGTGGAGAAATGAGAGTTAATATTGAGAGTGCAAGAGGAGAATGTGACTTTCAATGTGTTTAATGTAATAAAATTTCCTATCGATAAGGTGGATTATTTTATGTTAGAGGAGGTTGCTGACTTTCGACCTCCGATGCTACTCAAAGATGAAGAGGAAGCTTTCAAAGCATTTATTGAGGAAACATTTGATGAAGAAGATGAAATATTGAATGATGAGGAGCAAGAAATGTTAAAATTGTTAGAAAATGAAGAGTTACCTGATTCTAAAGAAGAAGTGGAAGAAAACATTGATGAGAAAAAGAAAGAGGTAGTGGAGGAGAAGCAAGAGCTGAAGCCATTACCTGTACACTTAAAGCATGCATTCCTTGGAGAGGAAGAGATGTTTCTTATTATAATTAATGTTGAGTTAGATGAAGCTTCTGTTGATAAGTTGATGAACATTTTGAGGATGCATAAATCAATAATAGGTTAGAAAATTTCAGATCTAAAAGGGATCAGCCCTTCTTTTTGTATGCATAAAATATTGCTGGAGGAGAATTACGCTCCAGTGATTCAACCATAGAGGAGGCTGAATCCAATCATGAAAGAACTAGTAAGAAAAGAAGTGGTGAAGCTACTAGATGTAGGGATCATATACCTTATTTCTGACAGCGCTTGGACTAGCCTGGTTCAGGTGGCTCCAAAGAAAAAAGGAATAACAATAGTGAAGAATGAGAACAATGAAGTAATATCTACAAGGCTAACAACCAGATGGAGAGTGTGCATAGACTACACAAGGTTAAATGATGCTACTAGAAAAGACTACTTTCCTCTGCCATTCATGGATACAATGCTGGAAAGGCTTTGTGGGCATACCTATTACTACATTTTGGATGGCTATTCAGGCTACAACCAGATTATAGTAGACCTGAAACACCAAGAAAAGACTGCCTTTACATGTCCGAATGGTATTTTTGCTTATCGGAGGGTGCCCTTTGGTTTATGCAATGTTCTAGCCACATTCCAAAGGTGCATGCTTATGATATTCAATGACGTGATGGAAAGATTTATTGAAGTATTTATGGATAAGTTTTTAGTTTTTGGATCCACTTATGATTCTTAACTTAGTAATTTGGCATAAGTGTTGAAGAGATGCCAAAGGACTAACTTAGTGCTCAACTGGGAGAAATGTCATTTCATGGTGAAGGAAAGAATCTTACTTGGGCATAAAATCTTTATAATAGGCATAGAAGTGGGTCGTGCTAAGGTGGATACCACTGAGAGGCTACCCCCTCCTATTAATGTCAAAAGGGTGAGGAGTTTTCTTGGTTGTGTAGGTTTTTACAGGAGATTTATAAAGGACTTATTGAAGATAGCCAAGCCTCTATCCGACTTACTTGTAAAAGACATCCCTTTTGTTTTTGGTGATGAATGCATAATGGCTTCTGCAGAATTGAAGAAGAGATTGACTTTAGCCCTTATTCTAACAGCACCTAATTGGACGTTGCCATTTGAACTTATGTGCAATGCAGATGATTTTGCCATTGGCGTTGTGTTGGGACAAAAGAAAGAGAAACTAAATCATGTAATATATTATGCAAGCAAGATCCTGAATGAAGCACAAGTGAATTACTATATGACTAAGAAGGAGATGTTGGCTGTAGTGTATGCATTCAATAAATTCAGGTCATACTTGATTGGTTCTAAGATGGTGGTGTACACTGACCACTCAACAATAAAATACTTGCTTGTAAAGAATTTTCTAGGCCCAGATTGATAAGATGGGTACTTCTTCTCTATGAGTTTGACATTAAGATTAGAGACAAGAAAGGGAAAGAAAATCCATTAGCTGATCAATTGTCTCGATTAGAAGGAATGTCCCAATCAAAGAAGAATTTCCAGATGAAATTGATAAGTATAATGAAGAGTCCATGATATACAGACATGGAAAACTTCAAGGTAGTAGGGATGGTACCAAAGGATTGGACCTTTCAAATAAAGAAGAAATTTTTCTATTACAGTAGAAGCTACCTTTGGGATGATTCATTTCTTTACAAGATATGAGTTGATAGGCTAATCAGAATATGCATACCTGGAGCTACACTAGAGGAAATACTTTGGCATTGCCATGATTCCAAATATGGAGGGCATCATGGTGCATCTAGGACTGCTTTAAAGGTCTTATAAAGTGGATTCTGTTGGCCTATAATTTTCCAGGATGCAAAGAACATGTGCACCGATGTGATGCATGCCAAAGGAGTGAGGGACTCTTAATTAAGTCTAGCTTGTCATTGAACAACATCTTAGTTATGGAATTATTCGATGTTTGGGGGATAGACTTCATGGGAACATTTCCCAAATCCTTTGCAAACAAGTATATCTTGGTGGTAGTAGACTATGTTTCTAAGTGGGTAAAGGTTATCCCCACTAAAACCAATGAGGCACAAGTTATGCCGAGGTTCATAAAAAAGAGCATCTTCTCAAGGCACGAAGTGCCATGAGTAATTATCAGTGATTGAGGGTCCCATTTCTATAACAAGCTGATAGAGAAGGCTTTGAGTCATTATGAGGTTCTACATAAGGTGGCTACACCTTACCATCCTCAAACATGTGGTCAAGTGGAACTCTGTAATAAGGAAATTAAGAGGATATTTGAGAAGGTGGTGGGCAAGTCTAGGAAGGATTTGTCTGCCAAATTAGATGATGTTTTATAGTCATACATAATTGCCTATAAAACTCCAATAGATGTGTCACCTTACCAACTCGTGTATGGCAAGACTTGTCATCTTCATGTGGAACTAGAACATAAAGCATTGTGGGCCACTAAACTACTGAATATGGGGTTTTCTCTAGCTCAAGAAGAGGGAGAGTTGAAGTTGCATGAATTGGATGAGTTTAGACTCATGGCATACTAGAGTGCATCTATATATAAGGAGAAAACTAAAAGGTGGCATGCCTAAAGAATTGCTAAGAAGAAGTTTTAGAAGGGAGATAAAGTCCTACTGTTCAATTCAAGGTTGGAACTCTTTTCGGACAAGCTGAAGTCTAAGTGGTCTGGACCATTTCTTGTAAAGGAGGTGTCTCCTTATGGTGTTGTGCTGCTAAAGGAACCTAGGGTTTTATGTGTATATGTAACTCTCATTATGAACATTTATATCTGATCTGATTGGTGTCCGGGGTATAGAGTACGTCTTGTATAACCGGTGTTGAATGTACCTCTCACTCTCTTATTTTACACCATCTCAGTGGGAATCCAATATTATAAACACAAGTTTAGTAGGAACATTGTGTTTTTCACATTAAGGTATGCTTTTAGTCAATTCCAACCGAGGTTGATGGGACACACCAGGGGTGTGCCTACAAAAAGGACTCTGATGCTTAAGTCAAAGAAATTATAAAGGTAGTTAGGGGTAGTAAATGGTGTTACTTGTGAATTTAATGAATGACTTATATTTATAGAACTTCCTTGGGTGCAAGTTGTGATTTGACCCCTGACAATGAATAGTTTGCTATAATCTTTGTATAGAAGCAAGTTGTCTATTTGCGTCTGACTCTAATTTAGATATCAGCTTTTTTGACTAGGGTCAGGCTCACAAATCCGTACTGGGGTTTCTCATTAGTCTAGTTTTTATAGGTTCTCCATCCTGTATTTGATATGACTTAGCATTTACTTTTTATTCAGCTGTAACCGGTGTCGCAGGCCTTTAGTTACTGGTATGAACACCAGATCATTTGCTCCTTAGCTCGTTATTGCAATGGTGTTGCAGTAATGAGCTACTTATACATTTTTATACTTAGCCTCTTTTTGGAGTTCGAAGGATGTTACAATTGTTGTGATAATTCCTTTTTCATTATGTGATTCATGAATGTTATGGGGTGTTTAATTAAGCCTTTAATCTCTGATTAAGGTTAATTAAGTGTCGTTGAGGCTTTATTTATTACACGTCATTTGGCATCCTTCAAAAAAGTGACATGGCACGTGGACTGTCGATGTGGCAAACCACGGTTGATATGTGTCATGCACGCGCCTTCCCATCAGAATGGTTATACCGTTGGGAGCTAAAATGATGTTGGTTTTATGGGTCGCATCATTTCACCTTCCACATCGTCCATGGGTCGCGACGATTCAACTTTGGCCCATGGGATGCTTCCTTCACTTAGTTGTTTTTCTACCTCAAAACTTTGCCTCTCTAGTGTTTAAGCTATTCATACTCTATCCTGGCCTGTACTAGAAGAACTACAAGACTTATTCATACAGGTAGCCCTTTTCTTCACTCCAGCCTCTTATATTCTTTTTAAGATGTCTGATCTAATAGCTAACAATGACCAAGAGGGGGACAACTCCGTGGGGATTATCTCTAACCCTATTTCATGACCACTTGAGGAACCCCAATATAGACTACGGTTCTCTCTAAGGGACATCCGTAGATGGGTTAGGACAGGGCATTGAGGCAATCAAGTTAGGGATGCTAACTTGGCAAATCTTACTGCCACCATTCCCCCTAATCTGGAGTCTTCTTCCTCCTTTCAATTTTCTTCACCCTAGTCTTCATTATCTCTCATATCTCCAAAACGAGATGTAGATTCCAGCGTAGTTCACTACTATGCTGATGATACTGATTTTTACTTGACTGTTCCATTTTTAGAACATGTCATCATCATGGATGCCGCTTGATCTTTCGTTGTCCGAACTGAGCCTGAGGACACCTATATGATCACAGGCGGAGTAGATTGGATGGCTTGCAAAGTTAACGATTCCTACTTTAGGGTTGCAAGGGACATTGTCGCAACCGTCAGCCGGCATGCAAATGCTAACCAAAATATAGAGCTTGAGGCCGGTTTCTTCTAGCGTTCAAGAAAATATAAGAACTCTTTTGCATTGTATGCTCCGTCGTTTGTGGATCGGGTGTGCCATATCCCCCATGAGAGATTTTTGTTTTTCCATGAATTTACACTTACTAAGGTGGGAGTACGATTCCCATTCACTAAGTTTGAAATTGGGATATTGAAATTTTTGAACATCGCCCCCAGTCAACTATATCCCAATGGTTGGGCATTAATTCTATCTCTTGAAGTTCTTGCCAAGCACCTGGGATTCACTTCAATAATCGCCATCTTTTTTCGGCATTCTCGGGTGATACGCTGTGATAGTGCCAATATGGACTTCATCAACCTGTAGTGTCAGAGAGACATCATCAACTTTGAGGCCTTCATGGAGTCTACCAAGACCGCGGGAGCCTCTTTCAAAAATTCTTTTTTCAAAGTCTTTGCCAAAAGGACTGGACCCCCTTTCAAGAAGGATGAGGAAGACCGATTCTTGATTCACACCAGTTGGACTCACTAACACTTCCTCCTCAAAAGCTTGGCGTATACAGTCAAGGAGCGTCAACTTTTGAGGGTTCTAAGGCTGTTGTAGACATCTTTCATACCATCTCCCGGAGTGCTCCTTTAAAGTGTCGTGCCCTTCTTAGCACTATAGAGACGAGGAATGACTACCTCGCTCGTTTGTGTACTTATCCTTATCTTTCCCTTTGACTTGATTCCGTTATACCAGTTTTGACCTCTTCTTTAACTTTGTATCCTTTTCAGGAAACATGACTGGAGATGCTTTGGACTCCCTCCGCCAACTCCTGGCCGAAATGAACACTGATGCCATCAACAAGAACAGGGTCACTCCTTAACTCAAGAAGGCAACCTCCCTCCAGATTCCTGGGGCCTTCATGCCGGTTAGGGGTAAGAAAAAGGACAAGAAGAAAAACCCTGAGGGCGAAAGGAAGAAATAAAGGGTCATTAAAGTTAAGAAGCAAGGCGACTCTAGCAAGGGGAAAGTCGTGGTTGTTGAGGATGAGGCAGTGAAAGAAACCCTCCACCATGACGTCGGTTCGGATGCTCTCGACGAACTGGTGGAGAGAGTTACTCCATCAACTAAATCCCTCCTCCCATACCGGCTCAATAAGGGACTAAACTCCAACGACATCCGTTTTACCCTCGAGACGACGATGTGGGGTCCGTTATCCACTTTGCCACCACTAAAGGACCATTGAGGGAAATAGAGTGGTTGAAGGAGAAAAATGCCCGCCTTTTAGATGACCAAAGCCAGGTTCATCAGAGGGTGAAACATTTGAATGAAAATAACTAGGCTCTCCAAAAATATGAGAAGGACTTAAAGAAGGAAAACGATAGGCTCCGCTAGGAGGTAGGCAGACTGAAGGACCAAGTGGCTGGACTTAAAAAAGACAATGAGGACCTCTCCACTGTGGTCAAGGAGGGACAAGCAAAGTATCGCCAAGATATGAAGCTTTTTGCCCGTGCTGCCATGGATGTTTTCAATCATGCGGTCTGACAAGTCACCTATTGCAACTGAGGTAGCAATCTCAACTTGAATGGAATTAGGTTTTTCAACAGATTCCGTAGTGGGGAACTGGTCACCAAGGTCAATGATGAGTCCTATGTTCCTTCTGACAAGCCTTTCAAATTTCTTCCTTTAGCAGTAGGTGAAGATGATACTTCCCGGTACTTATCGCAAGAAACTCATAATGAAGATCATGATGATAATTATAGGGAGGAACAGGAGGATGACCACGGCAAGGAAGAGGACAACCGTGATCACCACGAAGAGCATGTCGACCCTTGATCTTTTATGCCCTTTCTAATTAGCTCTGTAAATGGGATGAACTCCATCTATTTTGATGACCTGTTTTGACTTAGCCCTCATGCCCCTTTTTATTTTTTGTCGTGGTAAGGCTATCCAATTTTTTGTGAATGCTTGAATTTTTTAATGATGATATCGCCTTTATTACATATCGGTTTTGTTAACGTTGAACTTGGTTTCTTTTAATCGTTGTCATCGTTTATAACTATACTTCATGACTTAGAAACAATTATCTCTTATTATTTCTAATGTTAAAATTGAAACGATAACTAGATTCTGTTCTTCACGTAAACTGAAAAACATCGGATCAAGTAACTGTGGTCTACTCCGGGCTTTATGCCACTCTTGGGGATTTAGAAGTTTCTAGTATCCATTTTGGGATTTTTCAACCGCTTCGGGGTTTTACATTAATAACCGCTCTTGGGGCTTATTAGCCACTCTGGGGTTTAGTTTTAATAATTGCTCTTGGGGCTTACTAGCCACTCCGAGGTTTAATTTTAATAAGAATTCACCAAGTCCTTTTAAGATCATAGTTAACAAATAAATGAGAAGAGACAATCATATCTTTCTAAAATAATTTTATTCCTAAAAGAGCACCCTGATTGCATCCCTCGTTAAAAACCCCTAGGCAAAACTCTGTGGGAAAAAACCTAGGTAGGGAAAAAGAGTGCATGGCTCATGATGTTGGTTAGCTATAATACATGCGTAAATTCTTTACATTTTATTTATTTTTAAACACTTCACCTTGCAAAGTTTCTAAAAGATAAGCTCCTTTGGAAGTGACATCGTTCACTTGGTATGGGCCCTCCTACTTAGGTGCCAATTTTCCTTGATAGGCAAAGCGGTTTCCCACCGATGCTTTTCTCAGGAGGGGTAGATCTAGGAACTTTCCCTTCTTCAATCTTCAAGCAAAGTGGAAATGTCTTCTTCTTCAATGTGAAACCGAAACCAAAAAGGCAAAGTAAGGCTAAGGTTGGATGAAAATGGAAAGGAAAAGAAAGAAGAAATGAAAGAAGAAGAGGTAGAAATGAAGAGGAATGGTTAAGGAGATGAAGTGAAGGTATAGAGGCCACTTCTAAGGAGTGGAAGATAACTCCACTCACCATAAGGGAGGGAGAGACTGTAACATCCCGGATAATTTAGTTAAAATTTTGATTGGCGAAAAATATTAATAATTGTCTTAGAGATTTATTTGAGATCTTGGAATTATTATTATTATTATCAATTCAATTATAAATAATTAAATATCGTGGAATTAAATAAATTCACTTGATTAATTAAGTTTGAAGTTAAAATGAGGAGTAGTTGGATGAAAGTGAATTCAGGCCCGGTTTAAAAGTAAAAGTTTTAATTAAAACTTTAAAGGAAAAATATAAAAGAAATAGGAAATGACCATTTTGCCCCTGAGTCTTAAATAACAAAAATTTCCTTCTTCTTCCTCATTCTACACGCGAGTTCTTCTTCTTCTTTCTCCCTCACCATTGCCGAAAATCGCATGCTTTCAAGGGAGGTCCATTTTGCGTCAAAGCTTTAAGGTAACCACGTTTTCGAGATCGTGACTTCAAGGTGAACACAATGGACCCATTAAAATTGAGTTCTCTCTCCCTCTTCACTTTCTCTCTCTAGCCGATGGCCTTGCATGGAGGGAGGAGCTTCTATTTCCTACTCCTCCAGTGCATGTGAGCTTGAAAACGGTATTTAAAACAATGAAAGTAGTATAACGTTAATTGGTTTTGCGTTTCGATATCCGTAGGTCGTGAAACGGACATCGGAGGATCGACTGGTGAAGCGGATGTTGGATTCGGAAGTAGGAACTTGAACCAAGCACCTAGAGGACGCCACCGACATCAAGAACAAATCGCTGAAGCTTGGAATCGAGGTAAGGGGGTGTTCGGGTCGTAATTAATTAGAATAAAGGTGTACATCGGATTCAGATCGTCTAACTAGACATTGAAATGCTGAGAAAAGTTAGTAAATGAAAATTGTATGTGTATGCCTGTATGAATGTGAATTGTAGATAGTTTATAGTGATTATTAAATTAAAGTGTTCTAAATTGTGATAAATTGATGTGTATAGTGGAATTATGATGGCGGGCTTGACAAGTTGGTCGCCCATTTGATGAGTATGATATGTGATTGATGGCCACATGATGTGTGTTATGAGGAATTTGATGTATATGTATGATTATGTAATATGGTATGGGACGGCCGACGTTATGTATAGCCCCTCGTTTTTTTGGCTCCCGTGGTGTTTGTGCCCAGTTGAGCTACCCAGTGGTCAAGTAGGACCCAGTGGTTGAGGTGGAAAGTCAAGCAGGACTCGGTGGACCAAGCAGGGTTCACTGGGTGTCAAGTAGGACCCCTAGCTGAAGGCCGATCCTTTAGTATCTGGATACTAGGCATCAAATTAGGTGAGAGTCAGTTGTGGTACTCGATGAAATTATTGATATTGTGTGATGATGCGAATGTATTCTATCATTCTGGTTGTTTGTGGATTGTACCTTGAGGATATTGAAATTTAAATGAAACTAAGAACCTGTAAGTATGAATTGGTGGATAAGAAAAGTGAAATTAATTGGGTAAGGAAGAGTTAGTGAATTCGTACTAGCAATTATCCTTTTGTAATTATATACTCCTTTATTTAATTACCGTTCTAGATTAATTATGATACCAAACACTCACCCTTGATGTGGTTTTCTTTTAATTTAGTAACCAATGACAGGGAAGAGGTCGAAGCCCCGAAGGTGTGCCAAGCGGAGGACTGATGCCAAGGAGAGAAGGAAATTATGAATATAATAATGTGTGTAATGTGTAATGTGTTTTATGTATGCAATGTTATAACATGTTCCTTATTTGTGTTGGATTAATCTGGGAGATAGTCAATGTAGTTATGATGTGGTAGGAATAATGACAACTTGACTTATGAATAACTGTGGTTAATGATGGATCTAAATTGGTATGTGAATTGTCTAGTGTTCAAGGATGGAAAAAGAGAAGAATGGATTCCATAAATTTTGGGCTTATGTAGGTAGTATATGAATGGTGGACTTGATTATGATGTATTGTATGAATTAAATTAAGATGGATGTGTATATCGAGTTGAAATCAACCTCATATGCATGCTTGAATATGTGTAAATGGATGAATTAAATCAAATGATGCCTATGGTGATGCAAATATATCAGGTTATGTGAAAATTTCTTGTTCTTATGTATGTACTACATAACTCGCTTAAGCGAGGTGAATTCTCACTCAAGCGAGAGTGCTCTGTACCTGTGGTGTGGCCTCTGGCCAAATCTCGCTCAAGCGGATCTAGTCTCGCTCGAGCGAGGGCCAGAGGAATTGATTCTGTGTCTATTTCGCTCAAGCGAATGTGACTCGCCCAAGCGAGTGAGGGGTGTTTAGGTACTGGAGTGATTCCGCCTGAGCGGGAACGATTCTACTTAAGCTAGTGGCGATGGTGGTGCTACTGGACTGATTTCGCTTAAGCGAGAAAATCTCGCTCAAGTGAAATAAGGACCTGATGTGCATGGACTCTCTCGCTCAAGCGCATTCGTGGCTCACCCGGGGATGAAATGTGGAACTCGCCCAAGTAAGTAGGGACTCGCTCAAGCGACAATTTCTGGTCTCGCTTAAGCGAGTCAGGGCTTCGCTCAAGTGAATGACCCTGATTCCATTTTTCTTCTTTTACTTTATTAATTATTTTATTTGATTGTTTTAAGCTTTATGAAATGCAAATATATAGTTAGCTCTATCTAATGGTATTATTAGAAGTCAACAAAATGAAAGTACATTTCTCAACTTCTTTTTATAAATATTTTTCCTTCATCCCCAGTATTTATTTAAATTACAAAAATTCTTCACTGTATTTTGTTAATTGGTCACTAATTACGTACTTAATTAAGTTCAATCACATAATTAGTGTCTAATAATTAGGCGAGATGTTATAGGTGGTATCAGAGCAGTTCTTTCCAGGATTGCAATAGGTAGGAATATGTAATAAATTATGTGAGTCCTGTATAGGGTTATTATGTTATTTTATTGTATTTGTTATGGTCATTTGTGATTATTGATAGGATAGCTTGGCATCATTCCCTTGGCGCTCCAGCGGCATTGTGTTTTATTTGTGTGTGAGGTAAATATTCTACTCCCTGGTAGATCATTGGTTATTAATGATGATGTGTTTGATTGTTATAGAATTGCTTTATGGCTGAGGGAACTAGTTCTGGTGGAGGAGATGACTTCTTCTCAAAATTTTCCCAAATGATGAGTAGGACTGAATCCGGCCCAACTCTTGATAAATTCTTGAAAATAAATCTACCTGCCTATAAAGGAGGACATGATTATGATGGTGCATATGTCTGGATACGAGAAGTTGAACAAGCTTTTGAATATTTTGAGTGCTCAGAGGAACAAAAAGTACAATTTGCTACGTACCAGCTGAAAGACGAGGCTAGGGTGTGGTGGTCTAGGACCAGGGTGCAAATGAATGCAGCAAGTGAACCATTGGTGTGGGTAAATTTTCGAAAAAGGTTCCTTGCGAAATATTTCCTTGACAATTACAAGATCTATAAGGAGATGGAATTTCTGAGGTTGGAACAAGGCAGGATGTCAGTGGCTGAATATACTACCAAGTTTGATGAATTGTGACTTCTATTACCCTTTCTCCTTAGAAGAGACTGAAGGTAGTAAATGTGCTAAGTATGAAGCTGGACTGCGAATTGAACTTCGCAGTGTAATTGTGCCTATGGAAATTTGAGATTATCCTACCTTGGTGAATAAAGCCAGATTGACTGAAGAAGTATAATTACAAAAGACATTTCAACAAAAGGACAAGAAACCGTTAAAGACAAAAGGGTTCAGCTTTAAGAAGATGGGTCAGTTTTTCTGTGGTGGCAAGTCTTCCACTACATCTTTTTCCTTTTCCGGTCGTGGTTCTACCGGCTGTTCTAGTAGCCATTCAGGTGGTCGTGCATGCTATAATTGCGGCCAGGAGGGTCATATTGCGAAACATTTTCTGACTAGTCAAATTGTTTGCTTCCAATGTGGGAAGCCGGGGCACCTTAGGCCTGATTGTCCACAGAGGCAACAGCAGAATGAACAGGGTAATCGGGCTAATACTTCTATGGTTCGCGGTGTTAATTTTCAGCGGGGAGGTAGAAACAACGGGGGTCGTAGAGGCCAACACTCGAGGAGGATCGATGCTCTATCCAGTGGTGCTCAAAATGTTATGACTGGACGAGTATTTGCTTTTGATGCTTCTGAAGTTTCAAGAACTGATAACTTAGTGCAAGGTAAGTGTATTATTCATGGTTATTTGGTAAATATAATTTATGATTTTGGTCCTACACATTCTTTTATCTCTGAAAGTTGTGTACGACGGCTTGGTCTACCGGTGGTATTAATGGAGAATGCACTCAGTGTCTCCACTCTTACTGGCTCCAACTTCCGGGCAACCACTATGTGTAAGGAATTACCGATACGGGTTAAAGATCGTTCCTTTCTGGTAAATTTGATTTGTATGCCATTGAAGAACTTAGATATTATTCTAGGTCTCGATTGGTTGCCTGCTAACCATGTTATGGTGGACTGCTACCGAAGGACTATAGTTTTCTCCTAAGAATTTGACACCAAGAACGTGGTGAGTGATGTTTCAGCAACTTATGTTATTCTATTTGCTTCGGAAGGGCGGTATAATCTTATGCCTAGTGATATTCCGGTGGTATGTGACTTTCCTGATGTGTTTCCGGAAGATATTCCAGAATTGCCTCCCAATCGAGAGATTGATTTTGTCATTGATTTAATTCCCGGGGCCGAACCGGTGTCTCGTGCACCGTACAAGATGTCTTCAGTGGAGTTGGCAGAGATTAACAAACAAGTCAATGAGTTACTAGACAAGGGATTCATTCAGCCAAGTGCATCACCGTGGGGCGCTCCGGTGTTGCTTGTGAAGAAAAAAGACGGTAGTATGTGAATGTACATCAATTACAGGCAGCTAAATAAATTGACAATAAAAAACAAATACCCTCTACCATGAATCGATGATTTATTGGATCAATTGCGAGGCGCAGTAGTATTTTCCAAGATTGATCTAAGGTCGGGATATTATCAGATTAGGGTAAAATCCAAGGATGTTCTAAAAACAGCGTTTCGGACTCGTTATGGCCACTTTGAATATGTTGTGATGCCATTTGGAGTGACCAATGCTCTAGCTATTTTTATGGACTATATGAACCAAATCTTCCAACCATATTTGGATCAATTTGTGGTAGTATTCATTGATGATATTTTGGTATATTCAAAGTCTCTGGAGGAGCATGCACAACATCTCCAAATTGTTTTGCAGGTATTGCGGGAGAAGCGGCTATATGCTAAATTGTCAAAGTGTGATTTCTGGGAAGAAAGTGTACAATTCTTGGGACATGTGATTTCTCGTGATGGTGTATCTGTTGATCCATCCAAAATTGGGGCGGTTATGGCATGGGAGAGGCCTAAATCAGTGACTGAGATCAGAAGCTTCTTGGGGTTAGCTAGGTATTACCGTCGCTTTTTTATCGAAGGATTCTCACGCATCGTGCTTCCCTTGACTCGATTGACAAGAAAGGAGACTCCGTTTGTATGGATGGAAAAGTGTGAATTGAGTTTTCAAACTCTGAAACGGTGCTTGACTACTGCACCTGTGCTCGTACTACCAGATGTGGCAAAAGAATTTGTGGTATATTGTGATGTATCCAAGTTTGGCTTAGGATGTGTACTGATGCAGGATGACAGGGTGATTGCCTATGCTTCAAGACAATTGAGGCCACATGAGCAAAATTACCCTACTCATGATCTTGAGCTTGCGGTGGCGGTGTTTGCATTAAAGATCTGGCGTCATTTTTTGTATGGTTCTCGCTTTGTGGTATTTAGTGACCACAAGAGCTTGAAATACTTATTTGATGAGAAGGAGTTAAACATGAGACAAAGGAGATGGGTAGAATACCTGAAGGATTATGATTTTGATCTGAGATATCATCCCGGTAAAGCAAATGTTGTTGCCGATGCTTTGAGCAGGAAAGTCTTGCATGCAGCCTTCTTGATGGGAAAGGAACAGGAACTATTGGAGGATTTTCGTGACTTGAATGTTGGGGTTGTCATGCAAGCTCTGAATCCAATGGTTGTTGGAATGCTAAAAATCTCAAATGAATTTCTGGAATCCTTGGCGGTGGCCCAGGAATCTGATGAAGAGTTGTTGAAGCTCCTTGATGTCTAAGCTGGGGGCAAGGAGATGAATCTGACCAGAGGCCGTGATGGTATTTGGCGGTTTAGAAACCGTGTTGTTATGCCTGCTATGGGCGATTTCAGGCAGTTGGTGTTATCTGAAGCACATAAAAGCTCTTTAAGCATTCATCCTGGTATTACAAAAATATACCATGATTTGAAGAAAGAATTCTAGTGGCCGGGAATAAAGAAAGCAATAATTGAATATGTGAGATCTTGTATGGTATGTCAGAAATGTAAGGTCGAGCACCAGAGGCCTCCTGGATTGCTCCAACCACCCGAGATTCTGATTTGGAAGTGGGAGAGTATCATGATGGATTTTGTATCCGGGTTACCTCGGACCCATTCTGGGTGTAATGCAATCTAGGTAATTGTGGATAGATTGACCAAGAGTGCTCACGTTCTGGCTATGAACATGAAATGGTCATTGGACCGGTTGGCTAGATTGTACATTACTAAAATTGTACGGTTGCATGGCGTGCCTTCAAGTATTATTTCAGACCGTGATCCCCAATTTACTTCCAGATTCTGGGGAAGTTTACAGCAGGAATTGGGTACTGAGCTGAGATTGAGTTTGGCTTATTATCCTCAAACCGATGGCCAATCTGAGCGTACAATCTAGACTTTAGAGGATATGCTTCATGCTTGTGTGTTGGAGCAAGGTGGCTCATGGGAGAGGTATTTACCATTGGTGGAGTTTGTGTATAATAACAGTTACCATAGTAGCATCGCTATGGGTCCATATGAAGCTTTGTATGGTAGAAGGTTTCGTACACCTCTATGTTGGAATGAGAATGGTGATGCTATCCATTTGGGACCCGAATTAATCCAAAAAATAAATGAACAGGTTACCTTGATTCGAGAGAAAATGAAGATTCCTCGGGATCGACAAAAAAGTTACTATGACAATCATCATAGGCCACTTGAGTTTCAAGTAGGAGATTGGGTATTTCTGAAGGTGACACCTATGAAGGGTGTAGGTCGTGTATTGAAAAGCCAGAAACTTAACCCGAGGTATATCGGGCCATGTCAGATCTCGAAACGGATTGGTGAGGTAGCTTACAGACTAAACCTTCCTCGATCTTTAACTAACATCCACGATGTGTTTCACGTGTCGCAATTGAGGGCATATATTCCTTGTGATTCGATGATTGTGCCGGAAGATTCCATTGAGCTAAAAGAGGACTTGACGATGGAAGTAGCACCTATCTGCATTGAAGAGTACCAGACTAAACGGTTAAGAAATAAGGAAGTACCATTGGTAAAAGTGAAGTGGCAAAATTTAAATAGAATAACCTATACATGGGAGTTGGAATCAGACATGAGGCGGTGGTACCCCGATCTTTTCCAATAGGATACGTTGATTTCGGGGACGAAATCTCTTTTTAGGGGAGGTGGATGTAACATCCTGAATAATTTAGTTAAAATTTTGATTGACGAAAAATATTAATAATTGTCTTAGAGATTTAGTTGAGATCTTGGAATTATTATTATTATTATCAATTCAATTATAAATAATTAAATATCATGGAATTAAATAAATTCACTTGATTAATTAAGTATGAAGTTAAAATGAGGAGTAATTGGATGAAAGTGAATTTAGAATTACCAACAAGGGTTAAAAGTAATAGTTTTAATTAAACTTTAAAGGAAAAATATAAAAGAAATAGGAAATGACCATTTTGCCCCTGAGTCTTAAATAACAAAAATTTCCTTCTTCTTCCTCATTCTACACGCGTGTTCTTCTTCTTCTTTCTCCCTCACCATTGCCGAAAATTGCATGCTTCCAAGGGAGGTCCGTTTTGCGTCGAAGCTTTAAGGTAACCACGTTTTCGAGATCGTGACTTCAAGGTGAACACAATGGACCCATTAAAATTGAGTTCTCTCTCCCTCTTCACTTTCTCTCTCTAGCCGATGGCCTTGCATGGAGGGAGAAGCTTCTGTTTCCTACTCCTCCAGTGCATGTGAGCTTGAAAACGGTATTTAAAACAATGAAAGTAGTATAACTTTAATGGGTTTTGCGTTTCGACCTCTGTAGGTAGCGAAACAGACGTCTGAGGATCGGGTGGTGAAGCGGGTGTTGGATTCGGAAGTAGAAACTTGAACCAAGCACCTAAAGGATGCCACCGACATCAAGAACAAATCATTGAAGCTTGGAATCGAGGTAAGGGGGTGTTCGGGTCGTAATTAATTAGAATAAAGGTGTACATCAGATTCGGATCGTCTAGCTAGACATTGAAATGCTGAGAAAAGTTACTAAATGAAAATTGTATGTGTATGCTTGTATGAATGTGAATTGTAGATAGTTTATAGTGATTATTAAATTAAAGTGTTTTAAATTGTGATAAAATGATGTGTATAGTGGCATTATGATGGCGGGCTTGACAAGTTGGTCGCCCATTTGATGAGTATGATATGTTATTGATGGCCACATGATGGGTGTTATGAGGAATGTGATGTATATGTATGATTATGTAATATGGTGTGGGACGGCCGACGGTATGTATAGCCCCTCATTTTTTTGGCTCCCGTGGTGTTTGTGCCCAGTTGAGCTACCCAGTGGTCAAGTAGGACCCAGTGGTTGAGGTGGAGAGTCAAGCAGGACTCGATGGACCAAACAGGGTTCACGGGGTGTCAAGTAGGACCCCCAGCTGAAGGCCGATCCTTTAGTATCCGGATACTAGGTGTCGAATTAGGTGAGAGTCAGTTGTGGTACTCGATAAAATTATTGATATTGTATGATGATGCAAATGTATTCTATCATTCTGGTTATTTATGGATTGTACCTTGAGGATACTAAAATTTAAATGAAACTAAGAACCTGTAAGTAGGAATTGGTGGATAAGAAAAGTGAAATTAATTGGGTAAGGAAGAGTTAGTGAATTAGTACTAGCAATAATCCTTTAGTAATTATATACTCCTTTATTTAATTACCGTTCTAGATTAATTATGATACCAAACACTCACCCTTGATGTGGTTTTCTTTTAATTTAGTAACCAATGACAGGGAAGAGGTGGAAGCCCCGTAGGTGCGCCAAGCGGAGGACTGATGCCAAGGAGAAGGAAATTATGAATATAATGATGTGTGTAATGTGTAATGTGTTTTATGTATGCAATGTTATAACATTTTCCTTATATGTGTCGAATTGATCTAGGAGATAGTCAATGTAGTTATGATGTGGTAGGAATAATGACAACTTGACTTATGAATGACTATGGTAAATGATGGATCTAAATTGGTATGTGAATTGTCTAGTGTTCAAGGATGGAAAAAGAGAAGAATGGATTCCATAAATTTTGGGCTTATGTAGGTAGTATATGAATGGTGGGCTTGATTGTGATGTATTGTATGAATTAAATTAAGATGGATGTGTATATCGAGTTGAAATCAACCTCATATGCGTGCTTGAATATGTGTAAATGGATGAATTAGATCAAATGATGCCTATGGTGATGCAAATATATCAGGTTGTGTGAAAAGTTTTTGTTCTTATGCATGTACTGCATAACTCACTCAAGAGAGGTGAATTCTCACTCAAGCAAGAGTGCTCTGTACCTGTGGTGTGGCCTCTGGCCAAATCTCGCTCAAGCGGATCCAGTCTCACTCGAGCAAGGGCCAGAGGAATTGATCCTGTGTCTATTTCTCTCAAGCGAATGTGACTCGCCTAAGCGAGTTATGGGTGTTTAGGTACCGGAGTGATTCTGCCTGAGCGGGAATGATTCCGCTTAAGCGAGTAGCGATGGTGGTGCTACTGGACCGATTTCGCTTAAGTGAGAAAATCTTGTTCAAGCGAAGTAAGGACCTGATGCGCATGGACTCTCTCGCTCAAGCGCATTTGTGGCTCTCCCGAGGATGAAATGTGGAACTCGCCCAAGCGAGTAGGGACTCGCTCAAGCGACAATTTCTGGTCTCGCTTAAGCGAGTTAGGGCTTCGCTCAAGCGAATGACCCTGATTCCATTTTTCTTCTTTTACTTTATTAATTATTTTATTGGATTGTTTTAAGCTTTATGAAAATGAAAATATATAGTTACCTCTATCTAATGGTATTATTAGAAGTCAACAAAATGAAAGTGCATTTCTCAACTTCTTTTTATAAATATTTTTCCTTCATCCCCAGTATTTATTTTAATTGTGAAAATTCTTCACTGTATTTTGTTAATTGGTCATTAATTACGTACTTAATTAAGTTCAATCACATAATTAGTGTCTAATAATTAGGCGAGACGTTATAGAGACCCCTTGGATAAGAGCTTGCAAGAGTCTCTCTAATCCTAGAGAGAAGGAGGAGAATCTCTCTCTACAAATTTGCACTCAAAGTGTCAAAATCTCAAAATGAATTAATGTGTAGCTTTTTACAAAAGGAGAAGCCCTTATATAGGCCAAGGGGATTTTGGCCAAGGGATGAGCTAATGGGCTTGGTTCAAGGATCCAAGGCCCAAAAGAGAAAAGGAAAAGGAAGATGGCCTATACATGGCCCAAAATGAAGTACATGGCCCTAAAGTGGCCCACTTGACCTTGCAAGGCCCAATTAAAGTCTATAAGCCTAGAGAATCTAATTAGGAACTATATTACAAGAGAAGTGTAAGTAGATCCTCAAGGTGTTCTCATTAGGCTTGGGCCCACTAAGCAAATAGAGGTAGGAAACTATTGCTTTGTGGATGCTCTCTTTGACTTTCTTTGACTTTGCCCTTGTGAAGGGACCCTTGTAAGCTTCAAGTCCGTTATCTAGGGTAGTGTGAGGGTCCTCCCTTGGTGTGTCCTCATTATGAACCTTTACTTTTGTACCTTTATATTATATCACAATGTTGTTTTAGCCTTGATAGCTTAATCCCAGACGAATGCTGCTTCCCTAACTTTGTGAAGCGAGTCTAATTCATTCTTTAATCTTAAGCAATTGTCCTCCTCATTGAACTGCTGAACTCTTGGGGAGATTTAGTTGATTTCAATCAGTATGACTGCGTCTACACTATATACTAACCAGAATAGAGCTTCGCCCGTAGATGAAATGGGTGTAGTGTGATAAGCCCACAAGACATGGCACAGCTAGTTTGTCCATTCTCCTTTTGCATCTCCAAGTCGCTTCTCCAGTCCTTTCAAGATTTCTCTATTTGCCACCCTGGCCTACCCATTAGTTTGTGGGTGTTCAATTGATGAGAACACTTATTGAATTTGAAGCCCCCCGAGAAGGCTTACGAACTTAGCGTCTGTGAATTACGTTCTGTTGTCAGTAACTAACCTTCCCAGAATGCCAAACCTGGTGATTATGTTTTCATATAGGAAACTTTGAGTCCAGACATGTGTTATGTGCACTACAGCTTCTTCCTCAATCCACTTAGTGAAATAATCAACACCGATAATTAAGTACTTGACTCCACCTAGAGCTTTTGGAAATGGTCTTAAAATATCCATGCCCTACTGATGGAAAGGTCATAGGACAACCGATGTGAACAACTCTTCTGTTGGGATGTGGTGTTCATTGCTTTTCTTCTAGCAAGCATCACACTTCTTAACATATTCAATGGCGTCTTTGGTCATTGTGGGCCACCAATATCCTGCCCGTAGTATCTTTCTTGCTAGACTTTTTCCATAGTAATGGTAACCACAGGTTCCTTCATGCACTTCAGCCATGACTTCATCCACTTCTGCTTTATTCAAACACTTCAAGTAAGGAGCCGATATCCCTATCCGAAATAAACTTCCATCAACCAAAACAAAATTTGGTAGCTCATTCTTCAATTTCTTCTTTTTAGTTGGGTCAGTTAGTAGCTGTCCACTCACCATATACCGGATAGTTGGAACTACCCAAGAATCGTCAGGATAGGCTCTGTATTGGATGACACAGACTCTAATAGGGGTTAATATGCTTGGTGCTACTAAGGTACTCTAAATGACCAAAGTTTTAAAGCCTGCTTTCCCTGTGCTTACTAGTCGGGATAGGACATCAGTCTATACATTGTCCTCTCTTGGGATATATTTTTACTCGATTTCTTTGAATTTTTCTCCCAAATCCTTCATCTTAGCTAAGTACTACTGCAACAGTGGCTCTTTGGCCTAATAACTCCCATTAATTTGTGAAATCGCCAACTGTAAATCATTACAAAGCATGGTGGTCCGAGCGCCTACATCTAAGGCCGCCCTCAATCCGTTTAAGCAAGCTTCATACTCTACCTAATTATTCAATGTTTTGAAGTCAAATCTAAGAGAGATCTCCATACTAACTCCATCTTTACTTTCAATGACTACCCCAACTCCACACCATTTTGAATTTAAAGATCTGTCTACGTAAATAACCCAGTGTTCTCTTAAAGGCGTGGGTACTTCCCCGCTTAACTCAGTTACAAAATCTACTAACACCTGAGCTTTTATGGTGTTCTTGGCTCGTAAGAAATGTCAAACTCTGAAAGTTCAATGGCCTACTTAATCATCTTTCCTACTAAGTCCGGCTTCTGAAACACTACCTGTAGTGGAAGATCAGTTCTAACCACAATAGGATGGGCATGAAAATACTGTCTTAATCATCAAGATGTCCATTCTAGAGCCAGGGTGGCTTTCTCAAGTTTTTGATACTGATTTTCTAAACCTTGGAGTACCTTCCCAATGAAATACATCGGTCGTTGGCTTTCAATTGTCTCTTTCACAAGAACTGCTCCTATGGCTTTATCTGAAACTGATAGATAAAGGAATAATTGCTTCTAGGGGTCTGGCTTCATCAATACTGGAGGGTTTGCCAGCACTTCCTTTAGGATCTAAAAAGTATTTTCCTGCTCCTCCCCTCATTCAAATTTCTTATTCTTCTTCAAAACTTTATACAATGGTAGAGATCGAAGTGCTATTTTGGGCATGAATCAGGATAGCGCAACAACTTTCCCATTCAAAGACTAA
Organism: Clitoria ternatea; assembly: GCA_037962975.1. Classification (NCBI taxonomy): domain Eukaryota; kingdom Viridiplantae; phylum Streptophyta; class Magnoliopsida; order Fabales; family Fabaceae; genus Clitoria; species Clitoria ternatea. The sequence continues at coordinate 172,188,734 of CM075671.1, forward strand.
ACCTTTCTCATGCTTGTTGGACTTCAGAGCTCCTTGATCAAGTTGCACTTATCAAGATTTGCTTCGATCCTTCTCTGGGTCAACATGAATCCCAGGAACCATCCCGCTTGGATTGCAAAAGTGCACTTTAACAAGTTTAATCGCATATTATACATTTGAACCCTCTGAAAATCTTCCTCAACTCTTCGACATGGTTACCCCCAACTGGGGTCTTGGCTATTATGTCGTCCACGTACACTTCAACTATTTTAGGCCGCATTTCCTCAAAAGCTCTGTTCATTATTCTTTGATAACTGGCCCCGATATTTTTGAGTCCGAACAACATAACTGTATAACAAAAAATTCCTTTATCATTAACGAAAGATGGTTTTTCCTCATCATCCTTCCATATTAGGATCTGGTTATAACCGGAGTATGCATCCATGAAGGATAAGAATCGATACCCAGAAGAATCATCCATCATCTGGTCAATACTAGGCAACAGGTACGGGTCCTTCAGAAAATACTTATTCAAATTGGTGAAGTCCATGTATATCTTCCATTTTCCATTGGCCTTTTTAAGCATCACCATGTTTAAGACCCAGGAGGAATACTAGACTTCCCTAATAAAACCAGCCTTTAGTAGTTTTTCGGTTTGCTCACACGCCGCCTGCTGCTTCTTAGGGCATAACCTCCTTTTGTTTTAGGCCACTCCCCTAGACTCCGGATAAACCACCAACTTATGACAACATAAATTTGGATTTATACCGGGCATGTCCACAGTAGTCCAAGAAAATAAATGCTTATACTCCCTTAACAACTTCACTAATAGAAAATTACGTCAAAGGAACTTCCCTGGTCCATCAAAATTCCCTGGATTGTCTTATTTGCAATTACACATTCAATAACCATTACATCATCTCTTCCCAGAATGGTTGGACCATAGTCAGCATCTGAAAATACGATAGGCGGGGTCTAAATCCCACCTTCGTACGGTCGATTATCAGTCTTAGATTGTACTTCTATGATCATCCTCAAATGATTTTTCTGAGCCGTATTGGATAATCCCCCTCCTACAAATCCTCCAGTAATCATATCAATCATGTCATTTCTTCCTGAACCTAGGGGCTTCATCCATGCTTCATCATCTTCCTCAATGTTGTCAACAACGGCCTTGCCCTTATCTAGGGATGGCTTTTTTGAGCTCCTAGCTTCCTCTTCTTCTCCCAAACCGTGCTCCCGCCTCTGGGGTGCCTCCTTCTCGGCTCTTTATATATTTATTGCTTAAAGAGGTATTTCTTCAGCTTTCCTTCTCTAATCAAAGTCTAATGGCCTCCTTCAACTGTCGGCATTCATCAGTACTATGACTGGTCTGCTCATGAAACTTACAATACTTACTAGTATTATGTGGTCTTTTCATCGGCATAGGTTTCTTTACTTCATACCCCATTAATCCTAGTAATCTAACCCCTCTTAAAATTTACCTTGGCAAAACTGCTAAGGGGGTATAATGAGTAAAATTTATACTCTGATGCTTTCTCTGCCTTGGAGGCGTATCCCGGTTGTGACCTCTATACTCAAACTTTAGGCCTTTCTTCTCATGGCTCGAGGTCCTTTCTTTAGAAACCAGGGTTTTCCCTTTATCTGTAGAGAGATGCATCTCTCTTTCTACGTACTTGGTTGTTTTCCTCCTGAACTCTTCAAAGGTTTAGGGTGCTCCTTTTGCCAAAGACAAGGCAAATGGGGATTATAGTTAAAGGGCCTCGACCATAATATGTAACTGAATTTGCTCCGTCAGTCCCGATACAAGAGCTGTCTCTTTGTAAAATTTTTCCAAAAAGTCTCTAAGACTTTCATCCGCTCTTTGCTTAATCTGTGCTAAGGTATGAGACGTCCTTGGGATATCTCTTGAAACTACAAAATGCTGTAAGAAAACATATGCCATATCGTCCTAGGAATTAATGGATCCTGATGGCAAGCTTTTAAACCACCTTAACGCTTCAGTGGATAAAGTTCTGGGAAACATCATACACATTACGTCTTCTTCAGCATCCATAAATAGTGATTCATTTGCATAAGCGTCCAGGTGACGCCCTAGGTCAGTCTCTCTGGTTTATTTCCTAATTTACAACAGTTGGGGGTTTTGTAGATGCCTTGGGATTGGGATATTCATCAACCTTATTACGAAGGAGATGTTGAACCGATATTCTCCTCCTTTCCTGCCTTGTTGTAAGGGTCTCCTTTGGCTATTCAAAGCCTCGGTCCTATAAGTGGACTCCTACTCATCATAAATCTGAGCCTGTGAATACTCTTTCATGTGAGAAGACTCATGTTGTTGCCTCTACTTTCCAGCCACTATCTCTTTCACCTTCTTGCTCCTTTTTAGCTCTTGAATCTCCAACCGGAAGTGTCTAATTATCTCATCCTAGGGATCAGGATGCACTATAGCAGTCATTCTTACCTGTTTTGATCTGTTCCTGGAGTCTCAATGATTTTGACACCATACTCCAACACACGGGGTTCCATTCTCTGGGCCAAGCTCTGAACGTGGCCCTCTGGAGTTTTATTCCTCCTATTGTGCTCCATGACTTGCTGATTCTTTATGATTCTTTGCGGTCCCATAGGGCGTGCTAATGATTTGACCAGTGTTTGGGGTATAGAGTACGCTTTGTATAACCGGTGTTGAATGTACCTCTCATTCTCTTATTTTACACCGTCTTAGTGGAAGTCTGGTATTATAAACATAAGTTCAATAGGAACACTATATCTTTCATGTTAAGGTATGTTTTTAGTCAATTTCAACTGAGGTTGATGAGACACACCAGGGGTGTTGATGGAGAAGGCTTTGAGTCATTATAAGGTTCTGCTTAAGGTAGCTACACCTTACCATCCTTAAACATGTGGCCAAGTGGAACTCTCTAACAGGGAAATTAAGAGGATACTTAAGAAGGTAGTGGGGAAGTCTAGGAAGAATTGGTCTGCCAAATTAGACGATACTTGATAGGGGTACATAACTGCCTATAAAACTTCAATAGATATGTCACCATACCAACTGGTGTATGGAAAGGCTTGTCATCTACTTGTAGAGCTAGAACATAAAGCATTGTGGGCCACTAAACTACTAAATATGGAGTTTTCTCTAGCTCAAGAAGTGAGGGTGCTGAAGTTGCATGAATTGGATGAGTTTAGACTCATAACATACAGAGTGCATCTATATATAAGGAGAAAACTAAAAGATGACATGACCCGAGAATTGCTAAGAAGAAGTTTCAGAAGAGAGACAAAGTCCTACTATTCAATTCAAGGTTGGAACTTTTTCTAGGCAAGCTGAAGCCTAAGTGGTCTGGACTATTTATTGCAAGGGGGTGTTTCCTTATGGCGTTGTGCTGGTAAAGGAACCTAGGGTTTTGTATGTTATATGTAGCACTCATTATAAACATTTATATCTATATAGCAGTGAGTACTTATTATTTTTGTGTGTGGTGTATGCAAATACCCTGCTTCTTAATTCCATGTGTGTTATCAAATCCATATAACATAAGTTGATTCCAATTCATGGTGTGCATGATTTTAAGCCTTAATTTAACATGTGTGTTTTCTTTTAAAGGAAAATGTCAAGCTTTCTCTTGGAGAGGGGTCTCTATAACCAAAATATAATAAGACAAGAGGTTAATTGGCGCAAAAGGGACGTTCATGGAATGACTATGACTTCTAGTTAGCAAAAGGACTAGTGAAAAGATAACATAAATTAGAAGACTTTTATTATGTTTATGTCGATTGTATGCACGTTATATTTATAAATGTATAAGGGAGGATTTTTATCACTTTCACCTAGAGTTGGGTAAATAGATCCAAGCTGGCAGGCCGGCCCGTTTGGAATCTTTATGTGGGTTACAGGTCAAAAAAAATTAAACCATTTAAAAAGAGGGCTCACAGATTAGTACCACATAACCCACGATTTAAAACGGGTCTGGCCCGTGGGTTCACAGGCCAAGTAAAAATAAAAAATATATTAAAAATAATCTAAAAAAAGAATGAGCATATTTGTTCATGCACAACTCTTTGACCCATGGACTTATTGCATCTATTGTTTTTATGCATTTTGTAATTGTATTTACAGTTTTTAAGACATTGATGATGTTATTAATTATTATCATGCATTTGGAACCTATTTGTTGTGGTTAAGGTTTATATTTGGATGATAAAACTTTCAAATTTAAAATTTCATGTTTATTTCATGAATCATTGTTGGATTTTTGAGATTTTGGATAATTAAATTTGTTGAATTATATATGTTTTTTGTTTCATAAAAAAATGATTTGGACCCAACAATTTCAAAGGAGAAAAAAAAGAAAAAAATCCTCATATGCGGGTTGGCCCACGGGTTTGTAGTCTTGATGCGGGCTTAAAAAAATCAACCTATTTAGAAAGTGGGTTCCGCAGGCCAACCCATTCTAGGGCAGGCCTATGCGGGCCAACTCATTGCGAGACGGGCTGACATGTATGCCCAGCTCTACTTTCTCCCAAGTTATGGTTAGATATGTCATAGTTTAAAATGTATATTGTAACATTCCTGGTATTTTAATAAAAATTATGGAGAGTGGAAAATATTAGCAAATGTTTTAGAGATTTATTTAATATTTGATCTGCCTGAACAGGGGTCAAGGAATCCGGTGTCGGGCCGGTCTCAAATATGAGGATCAAATGGTGTTGAAGATCGGTTGTACAGAGAAGAATGGTCAAAGACATGCTGTCTTGTGACTGACGCTTATCCGGTGTGCTTGGAGTGGTCTTGGACTAACCGGTGTGAGGAGAACGCCTAACTCAGAATTATAGTCCAGATCAACCTCTTGTATGGCTGAGGCAAACGGATATGCATAGCAAAGATGTAAGGACGAATGAAGTGCCCGACCTCTCAAGCGTTAGCTTGGATTACCGAGGTGTGGGCACTACGCCTGGACACCGGTTGGCCGGTATCCAGCGCGGATCAATGCTCTTATGAAGTATCAGACAGTTACGAATAATTAAACATTATGAAAGCAAATAAGCGTAGTTGGTCAGAAATTATAAAAGAATCCAATGTGATGAAATTGATTAAAAACTTTTAATGAGAATGCAAATGAAATAAGGGAAAAGGCTGTCTTGCCCCTGAGCTTTATATAAAAGGAAATTCTCTCTCTCTTCTTCATTATTCACGATCACTTCTTCTTCTTGGTCTGTTCTCCTTCTTCTGTGTTTTCTTCTCTCTCGTTGCTTAATTGCATGTCCCAGAGGGGGACTCCGTTCGTGTTAAAGCTTCAATCAAACCTTATTCCTGTGATCGTGGCCTCAAGGTGAGTCCACTGATCCATTTTATTTGTGGCTCCTTATCCCTTTCATTTCTCTAGTAGCCAAGGGCCATGCATGGCTGTATTCGAGTCTGTTCTCCACTCCTTTGGTGAGTGTGAGCTCAAATGTGGCCTAAGGGCTGAGGGTGTTGAGTTAACGGGTTTTGCATTCTAACCCGTAGGTATTAGATTAGACAACGAAAGGCTGAGTAACGGAACTGAGACTGCGAATCCAGTACTTAGAGGAAGGGACCGACACCGAGAGCAGATCATCAAAGCGTGGAATCGAGGTAAGGGGGTGTTTGGGTTATGATTAATTTGAATAGGACTCATTTCCCATCTGAGTCATTGAACAGTACGAACAGGGTAAGAAAATATTATTGAATGTTGTTGCGTGCCCATATTTGTACATGCGTGACTGTGTACACCGATCAGTTGAAGATCGAGTGTGTGGTTGAATTAATCCTGTCGTGAGCTTGGAATATTTGATGTTGAGTTGTATATGTATGCATATATGTGTGTATGGTTTCTAATGGCATGAAATAAGTGATGGTTGTGGTAATCAGTATATTATGTTGAGGGGCTTGACGAGTCGGTCGCCCTGCGCTGTGAGCATAGGTCAGTTTCTGACAGTTGCAAGTGGTAATCGGAATGATATGTTTGTTTATATGATGGAATGTGATTATGTGGTGAAGGCGACTAACGGTATGAACTACCCTGTTTTGGCTTCAGTGGTCAAGTCGGACCCAGTTAAGCTACCCAGAGGTCTTTGACCCAGTGGTTGAGGGGGAGCCAAGTCGGGCTCAATGAACCAAGTCGGGTTCACGGGATGTCAAGTCGGACTCCCAGCTGAAGGTCGATCCTTTAGTATCTGGATACTAGGCGTCAAATTTTATCTGAGAGTCAGTTGTGATAATTGATGAATTATAAGTTGTGATATGTAGATTTGCCGAGTGACATTTGTTATATTTGCCGAGTGGCATTTGTTGTATTTGCCGAGTGAAGTTTGTTCTATTGGCTGAGTATGATGTATTATAATTGCCGAGTGATGAAAATACAATCAGACGTAACTTATATATATATAACTTGTTACATTTTGTTCTATATTAATGATGATGCCAAACACTCACCCTTGCTATTATTTTAATTTAGTAACCAGTGACAGGGAGGAAGCCGGAGCCATGGAGTCACACCAAGGGCGAGATCGATGCCAAGGCCCGAGTGATTTTGAGTAATTTTGTAGAGTATATGTGTGTATAAGGAGTTTCCAAGTGATTACTATTATCCGCGTGCCAACTTAATTTGAATCGGATGCGAATTTATATTTTAAAATACATTAATCTATATGTTTTCATGTTTGCCATGACAACTCATTAACTAGGGGATTCATGCCCGAGTGAGGGATAACCGAGGGACCCTCCTTCCGGGTGGAAGGTTAGAATGTCCCGAGTGAGATTGGTGGGGAGAGAGTTCCGAGTGAAGAAAGTGGGTAAAGCTTTTGAGTGAAGAAGGAGTATCATGACTCTGAGTGAAGAGAGGTTGGATGTATCCGAGGGGAAATCTGAGTTTCTTCCGAGGGAAGTAAGGATAGGGTATTCACCGAGTGAGGATATTTGAGGAAGCGATAACCGAGTGAAGGAGGTTGAATTATCCCCGAGGGAGTTGTGACCGAGCTGAGCTTTCTGAGTGAGGGGTAGTAATGAGTCAAGTGTAGAATGTCCGAGTGAGTGGAAGTTGAGTGTTCTCCAAGCGAAACCCTATTGCCGAGTAAACCATTTTACCAAGTGAATCCCCATGTGAGTTTGCCTCTGTGTCTTGTTCGCTTAGATTCCAGAGTGGCATTCGCTCAAGCGAGTCGGTACTCGCCTAAGCGACTCTCGGGTTTCGCCTAGGAATGTTGGGGTCTCGCTCATGCGAGTGACCCCTGTCCTCTTCTTCTTTTTTTGCTCTTTCTTCTTCTCCTGCCGTTCCAACTCCATTTTACCGAGCGGATGTTATTTTGCGTGCACTCTTATTATCATTTTGATCGCATCTAAGTGAATACTATTTATTATCAAGACCAAGTAGAACCATTCCCGATCGGTTATTATTTTAACATACTTTTATTTAAAGAATTATTTTAGAACGGTTTGTTCATACTGAGCATGATTTTATGTAGCTAAAAGAGGTAAATATTATTTTACATTTAGACCGAGTGGATTAAATGTTAAAAGAAGTAAATACTAATTCATACTAAGATACAAATTTTATTCAACGCGAAAAAATTTATTATGAAAATAATTTGCCGTATGTAAATAAAAAGGTAAATTAACCTAGGATGTTACAGTTGGTATAAGAGCTGTTCTTTCTAGAGCCGGGTGTATGGGTCAATCCAGTGATTGTATGAGTCTTGTGAGGGTTGGTTGCATTCAATTGTGTTGTGTTTTGCTTGTGCAGCTTGGCATCGTTCCCTTGGCACTCCATTGGCGTGGCATTTTATGTGTGTAAGGTAAATTTCTGACTCCCTGGTTGGCATTGGTTATTAATGGTGATGTGTTTGCTCATTGTAGAATTATAATATGGCCGAAGGAACTAGTTCCGGTGGAGGAGACGATTTCTTCTCTAAATTTACCTAGTTAATGAGTAGGACCGAGTCTGGTCCCACTCTGGACAAATTCCTGAAAAGGAATCCCCCAGCCTACAAGGGAGGACACGATTTTGACGGGGCATACATTTGGATCAGGGACATAGAGCAGGTCTTTGAATACTTCGAGTGCTCTGAAGAGCAAAAGGTTTTGTTTGCTACCTACCAATTAAAGGACAAGGCTAGAGTATGGTGGTCTCGGGTGAAGGTACAGATGAACGCGGCAAATGAGCCGCTAGTATGGGCAAATTTCCGAAGGAGATTCCTTGTTAAGTACTTCCCGGATAACTACAAAATCCGGAAGGAAATGGAATTCCTGAAGTTGAAGCAGGGTCGGCTGTCTGTGGCTGAGTACACTAGCAAGTTCAACGAGTTGTGTGATTTTTACCATCCTTTTTTGCTGGAAGGGACTGAGGGCAGCAAGTGTGCTAAATACGAGGCTGGACTAGGGATTGAACTCCGTAGTGTAATTGTACCGATGGAGATTCGGGACTACCCGACTCTGGTGAACAAAGCTAGACTGACCGAAGAGGTGCAGTTACAAAGGACATCTCAGCCGAGAGACAAAAAGCCACTGAAAGCAAAGGGCTTCAGCTTCAAGAGGATGGACCAATTCTTTCGGGGTGACAAATCTTCTGCTACTTCCTCATCCTCTTCCGGTCGGGGCTCTACTGGCCGATCGGGTAATCTCTATGGTAGCCGTGCATGCTACAATTGTGGCCAAGAGGGCCATATTTCAAAACACTGTCCAGCCAATCAGATTGTATGCTTTCAGTGTGGACAGCCTGGGAACCTCAGGCCCGATTGCCCACAGAGGCAGCAGCAGAGCAGGCAAGGCAACCGAACCAACCTTTTTGGGACTCGGGGTACCAATTTTCAGAGGGGAGGCAGACATGGTGCTGGTTAGGGAGGCCAGCAATCGGGAAGATTTGATGCCCAGTCCAGTGGTGCCCAGAATGCCATGACCGGGCGGGTGTTCGTGTTTGATGCCTTGGAAGCCACGAGGAATGACAACTTGGTGCAGGGTAAGTGCCTCATCTGTGGCTATCTTGTTGATGTAATTTATGATTCGGGCGTGTAACATCCCAGATTTTTAAATAAAATAAATTTATTAGATGATGATAATTGATTGTTTATGGCCAAATAATTATGGGAGATGTTGTTAGACATTAGAGGTGAATTATTGGTAAATTTAGATTTACCGGAACCGGATGAATTAACTGGTGATGTGGGACCCACTTGATTTAATTAGATGTTTGATGGGTCTAGAATGTTTGGAAAATTATTATGGTTAAGATGGTATACTTAAAATGATTTTTGGTGTCAAGGAAATAATTAATTGGACTTGACGAATGATAATAACCGGGGAAAATACGAACCAAATATGATTAAAAAGAAAATGGAAATTTCCTTTCTTCCCTCCATGTTTCAGCCGTCCACTTCTTCTCTCTCTCCTCACTCACTTTACACTCTATTATACAATGGTTAATAGATTGAATGGCCCATTGGTAAAAGCAAATGTGACATCCTTTTAACCATTGGACAATGTCAAATTTTGGTCTAATTCTTCCCTTCTCTTCCTCATTCTCGGTACACATTTCTTCTCCACTCCATCTTTATCATTTTCTTCTTCTCCTCCATTCTTCTTTGGCACAAATCGTGACCAACCCTCTTCCTTGCCATTCTACTCGAAATTAAATGGTTCCCTTGGATTTGTGAAGCATCTATGGAGCTTGGGAGCTTGCATTGGTCATCTCCCTCTTCCTCACTTCATTTTCGTTTGGTGGAGCTTAAGCTTGAAGTAAAGATTTCTTACCTCCACCTTGTTTTATTTATAGTTTTGGGGTTGTTGAGTTGAAGTTGGTGATGTTAGAAACCTTGCATGTGGGTGGAAATGGAGATCCTAGGCTTGAATGTTTGGAAAGAGAACCCTAAGTATTAATAATTTGGGGATTTTTGACCCACTTGATGATTTTGATGATTATGGATGTCTATGAATGGAGTATATGAGAAGAATGGATTTTTAGAATCATTAAGATTGATTAATGAGGTTGATGATATTTGCATGTGAGTAGATTTGATGACTTGAGGAATAAATCTTAAGAATAGGAAAATGATAGGCAATGTTGAGTGATGTTATTGGTAATAACAATAATGGTGGATGACCATTGATAATGGATACTTGACTTGATGAAGTCTTAGGCCATGATAAATGCCATAAGGGTTTATTGATTAGTGATGGCTTAAGAAAATCCATGGTGACTTAAGTTGAAATTGGATGCCTTGTGATGGCTTATTAATTACATGTACATATGTGTGTTGTTGATTGGATTGTATTCCGGATGATGATGCATAATAATCAAAGCAATTGGAGCATTGGAATTGTGGTTCTTCTCTTGAGGTAGGAGAAGAGTTTGCATTTCAAATCGCATGAGTGAATTAATTGTTAATTATGTCTATGTGGAACTCATGCAATGCCTTGCCATGAATTTCTTGTATGATTAATTTGATGAAGTGATGAATGATGGCTTGGCTTATGTTGATTGTTATGAAAAATTGATGTACTTGTATGATGATAAAGATATATGTTTGATGGTCCCTTGGATGGACACAAATTAGATGAGTATGAAAATCTATAAATAAATGAACTACATGAATTGTAAAGAATTGTTTGAAGTGATTATGTGGAAAGGTGAATGAGGGAGTGATGTGGGTTATAGTTAAAACCTTCCCTCAGAAAAATTAAATAAGAAAAGGTGATTGATAAGCTGGAATGAGTATTTCCGAGTATGAATGCTTAGAGCGAGTTTTAGATGTCCCGTATGGCGTGTATGAAGTATTGGTTGTGATTAAGTTGGCTTAAAATGAGAATTTCCTGCGTCAGGATGTGAGAATTGTTAATTCTGTGTGAGACCTGATAGTCTCGCTCAAGCGCGGTGGGATCTCGCCCAGGCGAGAGTCCCCTGTTTTAGTGAATTAGCTACTGGAGTAAATTTGCCCAGGTGAATTGAGCTTCGCCCGAGCGAGGGCGAAGGAATTAGCCACTGGTCTGATTTCGCTCAAGCGAATGGCCAGTTCGCTCAAGCGAGAATGTTAGTAGATCAGGGATTTAGCTACTGGACGAAATCCGCCCGAGCGAAGAGTCTTTAGGGATGGCATTCACCCAGGCGAGATAAGTAAATGGTGATTGGGTAAGTTTCTGAACAAACTTTGTCTAAGTGGGAGTTTTGGAAATGAATTAAGAGATGGTGGAATTTCCGGGTGAATTCTGAGTGACTCATATCCGAGTCATGACCTTCCGAGTGAGGAAGTGGGCATAATCCGAGTAGAAGGCTCGTGAATGTGATGATCTGGGCAGTGGAGTCCCGAATGGGGAATTTCCAAGTCCGGTGTAACCTGTGCCGAGTGGAGTGCCTTCTAAAGTGCAATTCCAAGTGAGGCTATAGCCATTGGGCCTTTTCTGAGTGGTGAAGGCTTAAGAGCACTCCGGGGGGAAATGTGTTCTGAGAGATCCATTTTAATAACCTAATCCGAGAGGGATCTTAGTGAGAGAATTCCTCGAGTAATGATAGGTCTAATTATTCCCGAGTGGAAAATCCCGATTGAACCTCTCCTGCAGGGAGAGTGATTGTGATGGTTCTGATTGAGGTATCTTGGGGGTTCTTTTCTAAGTGAATAAAGATATATAATCCGAGTGGACAAGACTTAAATAAGTCCGACTGTGACAGCTTAGTGAATTCCTCTGAGTGATGAAAGGTCAGAGTAATTCCGAATGGAACTTGATGGTGGAGTCCGAGTGTGAAATTCTGAGTGTGCACCTATGGGGATATACTGTGTCTGTCCAGAGGTATTCTGGAATAGCTTCACCCGAGTGAAGGCTGAGTGCTAGGAAATCTTGCCCGATAGAAAGAAAAAAGAGTTGTTTTAGAGATAATTTCACCGAGTAAAACTGAGTATGAGATAAGTCATTTTTGAGATGATTATGTCGAGTGAAAACCGGGTGAAAGATGGGTCGGCTTTATAATATGTTTACCGAGTGAAAGACTGATTGAGACGACTCGGTTTTGGAATGAAATTACCGAGTGAAAAACTGATAGAGAGATGACTCAGATTTGGAATTAATTGGCCGAGTGAATGATGGGTCGGTCAGGATTAATTTACTGAGTGGAAAACCTGAGTGCTTTGAGCCGGTTTCAAGGAGATCCTGCTGAGTGAAAACCCGAGTGTTGGGAGTCAGTTTTGATTGATTTTACTGAGTGTACAACTGAGTGAGATGAGTCAGTTTTGAATGAATTGCAGAGTGAAAATTGAGTGTTGGTAAGGACGACCTCTGGTCGGTTTTCGCTGAAGCGAGCTGGTGCTTCGCTCAAGCGAGCGTTAAAGGAATTGGCTACTGGATGTTTTTCGCTTACGCGAAAAAGGGGTCGCCCAAGCGAACCCGACCTGTCTCGCTCAAGCGGATGTGAATCTCGCTTGAGTGAGTTTCCACCAGTATGGGTTTCACTCGATATTACTGGTGGCAGGCTCATATTTGACCCTTCTTGTTGGCATGTCTCGCTCAAGCGGAGGGGAATCTCGCTTGAGCGAGTTTTCCCCAGAATTGAAACTGCCCTATATTATTTATGGAAGGCTTACGTTTGGATCCCTTTCTTGGTGTATATAATCTGGGGATATGCCATGATGATAAAGTATGATAATGGCTGGAATTAATTAATGCGATTGGGGATGAGTTACTTGGGATATAATTACTACTAAGAATAGAGTAATGAAAGAATAATATTAAGAACCTTATGAGAGGATTATGAGATATACCCTTGAACGAATTTAAAATTTATAAAGGGATAATTAAATGACATTAAACAATGATTAATCATGAGGTTGAGCACTCTGTTGCACAAAGAGGTGCATATTGATAGTGATAAATTGTTGTGTGCCATTGTGTGTGATACAAGCATAGTCTTGTATGTGTGGTATGAATTATGAAATTGAAAATGTTATGAATGCCACACAATTTTATATACATATAAAGTATACTTGAGACAATGGAAATGAATAATGTGATGAAAACCCACTAAATGAAAGTGAGGTATTATTGATGAATATTATATAATATTGAAATGCCATTGTGATTGATTGCAAGTATCTACTTGCATGTATGAGGTGAAATATATGTGAAAATATGTTGAGATGAAAATGCCACAATAAAACTTGAAAGCTATGACTAAGAAACAAACAATGTTGAAATCCACTAAGGTGTATGGTGGTGTTGGTGATTATGATGATGATGATGATGTTTGATGAGTGGCATTTAGGATGCACAGAGTGAGCTTGCATTTGATTTGCATTGCATTGCATCCATGGTATATCATAGCCGTCGATGTTGGAACATTAGGGGAGTTCCCTCGGCCGACCCAGTAGGAGGGTGGCTCAGTGCACGAGCAATTTGTTGTATCCCCTGTGACTCGGTGTGTGAGTTACGAAGCCGCCCATGTATTGCTACGGGGAGCTACATGTGGCCGACCCTTGTGAGGGGTGGCTCTTGATGAGCAAGTGACCCCGGTGGTCCTTGGGATCACAGCCGCCATGATTTGATATCTGGCCGGCCCGCAACACCATATGTTGAATATGTTGTATACCGCGGTCATGGTGAAAATGACCAGGTGTTGCATGATGGGCGATGCGGTTTGGTACCAGTAAAAATATGGTGAATATGCATGCATTATGATATATGTGTACACATTTTACTACTGCAGTAGGGGCATGGTATGTGATCATGCTTGAACCCACAATTTGGTGTTTATTCCCACAGTCGGATCCGTATTTGTTGTTGATTATTCCATTGTGCATATGCATTAGCCATAAGAGCATTTGCATATAGCATGGAGATATGCCATAATATGACAATGATTGATGATGATTGAGATAATGGTATTGGTGTTGATGAGATGAGAAGTTAATGTAATGAAAGACCACATAAAAATAATAAATGATATGAATATATGAAATGATGTTGAATATGACGATATGGCCCAATGTAATGAAGGGCGTATTTGTTATGATTGACAATGATGATGTTAGCCCATGGTGGCTTTGATGAAAGACCAGAATGGTCTATTTTGACGTGTTGGCCCATTGTGGCGATGTGATAGATATGTGTTGGCCCATCATGGCGGTGTGATGAATGTGTATATGCTTGCTTTGCTATGATTTGACGTATAAGTATATATATTGATGAGTTAATGATATATGATGATTGTTGATGTGTTTAGCAAAGCATACATGATGTTGATATGCATATGCACATAATTTCAATTGTATTCATATCGTTATTTGAAATGTATAACTCACTCTCCCATGTGGTCTACTTTTTAGTATTGATACAGGAAAACCATGGGATGAGGACGTTTATGAAGTAAAGCTTTTGAGAAGGTAAATAGTTGTAGAGGAATGCCTTGGCTGGCAGCATTGTAATCTAATGTGTTATGTACAAAATGAATATTATGATGTTGCTAATTAGTGTTGTTGATGGACGAACTGTGGATATAAAGATACACTTGGATGATGTACTAATAGTGGAGATATATGAATTGAGGTCGGGCTGGTGATGGTCTATTATAAATATGAATATTGGAGATGTATGACGCATGACCATATAGATAAGTATATACTTATATCTTAGGCATTGTATGCTTATATGATTAGGTAAAATGATGATGGTTGTATATTAGGCTTACCATATGCCATTGCATGCTTGCCGAGCCTTTTCTTATATCTTCATATATGGGACTAGGCGTGTGCCCGGTATACACATTCTTCTTCCGTTGTAAACTCTGCTATTTTTTGTATACCGAATAGGCAAACTATTTATCGATCCAGTTATAGGTTACTTAATCTCACTCTTTGGTTTTCTGTGATTTGGGTCTTGATATGATCATGGTGATGTCTTGGAAATGTTTTTCAAACGTGAAAAATTTATTCGCATTTTTATTATTTATGACGATTACATCGGGATTCGAGTATAGAAAATCAGGGGTGTTATAGGGCGCGACCCATTCATTTATTTCGGAGAGTTGTGTGCGACGGCTTAGTTTGCCGATCGGTTTAATGGAGAACGCCCTTATTGTTTCCACTCCAACCGGTTCCACTTTTCGCGCGACCACCGTGTGTAGAGATATGCCGATGCAAATTAAAGACCGTACTTTCCGAGTGAACTTTATCTGTATGTCGTTGAGGAACTTAGATGTTATTCTAGGTCTCGATTAGCTAGCTGCTAATCATGTGATGGTCGACTGCTATCGGAAGAGTATTCTTTTCTCTTAGGAACTCGACACGAAGGATGTGGTGAGTGATGTCTCAGCCACGTATATTATTTTATTTGCTTCGGAGGGTCGGTATAACCTTCTGCCGAGTGATATTCCAATTGTTTGTGAATTTCCTGATGTTTTCCCGGAAGAAATTCTGGAGTTGCCTCCCAGTCAAGAGATTGATTTCTCTATTGACTTAATTCCCGGGGCAGAGCCTATGTCCCGAGCGCCATATAGAATTTCTTCGGTGGAATTGGCCGAGGTAAAGAAACAAGTAAATGAACTGCTGGAAAAAGGCTTTATCTGACCGAGTGCTTCACCATGGGGCGCTCCGGTGTTACTGGTAAAGAAGAAGGACGGTAGCATGCGAATATGCATCGATTACCGATAGCTGAATAAATTGACGATTAAAAATAAATATCCATTGCCTCAGATTAATGACTTGCTGGACCAACTGAGGGGCGCTGTCGTGTTTTCTAAGATCGACTTGAGGTCGGGATACCACCAGATCTGAGTGAAGTCAGAAGATATTCTGAAGACAGCGTTTCAGACTCGGTATGGGCACTTCGAGTATATTGTAATGCCCTTTGGAGTGACGAATGCCCCCGCCATCTTCATGGACTATATGAATCAGATTTTTCAACCATACTTGGACCAGTTTGTGGTGGTATTCATTGATGACATCCTGGTATATTCGAGGTCGGTTGAAGAGCATGCTCGACACCTTCAGACCATTCTGCAGATACTCTGAGAGAAGAAGTTGTACGCTAAACTATCCAAGTGTGATTTCTAGGAAAGTAGTGTACAATTCTTGGGACATGTAATTTCCTGAGAGGGCGTCTTAGTTGATCCAACTAAAATTGAGGCGGTTATGGCTTGGGAGAGGCCAAGGTCGGTAACTGAAATTAGAAGTTTCCTCGGATTAGCTGGATACTATCGACGTTTCATTGAAGGGTCTCTCGGATAGCACTTCCTCTGACTCGGTTAACAAGAAAAGAGAGTCCTTTTGTATGGTCGGAAAAGTGTGAGCTGAGTTTTTAGACCCTCAAACGGTGTTTGACGACTGCCCCGGTGCTTGCATTGCCCGATGTAACACGGGAATTTGTGGTGTATTGTGATGCATCCAAGTTCTGTTTGGGATACGTGCTGATGCAATCCGACCGGGTGATTGCCTATGCTTCCAGGCAATTGAGGCCCCATGAATCGAATTATCCGACCTATGATCTGGAACTGGCAGCAGTAGTATATGCATTAAAGATTTGGCGTCATTACCTTTATGGGTCCCATTTTATGGTGTTCAGTGACCACAAAAGCTTGAAGTATTTATTCGACCAAAAGGAGCTAAATATGAGGCAGAGAAGGTGGGTGGAGTACTTGAAGGATTATGACTTCGACTTGAGGTACCACCCGGGTAAAGCGAATATTGTTGCCGATGCACTGAGCAAGAAGGTGTTGCACGCGGCTTACTTGATGGGCAGAGAGTAGGAATTACTGGAGAGCTTTAGGGATATGAACATTGGAGTTGTTATGGACGCTCCAAACTGAATGACGGTCAGAATATTGAAGATCTCCAACGAATTTCTGGAGTCTATTGTTGCTGCTCAGAAAGACGATTAGGAGTTGCTGAAACTGATTGACACTCAGGCTCGAGGCAAGGATATGGAGTTAACTCGGGGTAATGATGGAATATGGAGATTCTAGGACCGAGTGGTGGTGCCTACACATGGAGATTTCAGGCAAGCTGTGCTAGCTGAGGCACACAGGAGCTCTCTGAGTATTCATCCTGGTGTGACGAAAATGTATCATGACTTGAAGAAGGAATTCTGGTGGCCGGGCATGAAGAAGGCAATAACTGAATACGTGAGGTCCTGTGTGATATGCCAAAAGTGCAAAGTCAAACATCAACGACCCCCAGGTTTGCTTCAACCCCCAAAAATTCTGATCTGGAAGTGGGAAAGCATCACCATGGACTTCGTATCCGGGCTACCTCGCACCCGAATTGGGTGCAACGTGATTTGGGTAATTGTTGACCGACTAACCAAGAGTGCCCACTTCCTGGCGATGAATATGAAATGGTCGCTGGACCGATTGGCTAGGTTGTATGTTGCTGAGATTGTACGACTGCACGGTGTACCCTCAAGCATTATTTCTGATCGGGATCCCCGATTCACTTCAAGATTTTGGGGGAGCTTGCAACAAGAACTGGGTACTAAGCTCAGGCTGAGCTCGGCGTACCATCCCCAGAACGGTGGCCAATCAGAGCGAACAATACAGACTCTCGAGGATATGCTGAGGGCATGTGTGTTGGAGCAGGGCGGATCATGGGAGAAGTACTTGCCTTTGGTAGAGTTTGCATACAATAACAATTATCATAGCAGAATTGGGATGGCTCCATATGAAGCCCTTTATGGTCGGAAATGTCGTACTTCACTATGTTGGAATGAGAATGGCGATGCCATTCATGTGGGGCCCGAGCTGATTCAAGAGATAAACGAACAAGTTGCTTTAATTCGGGAGAAGATAAAAATTGCCCAAGACCGACAAAAGAGCTATTACGACAATCGGCATAGGCCGCTTGAGTTTCAAGTGGGCGACTGGGTGTTCTTGAGGATTTCACCGACTAAAGGTGCAGGTCAGATTTTGAAGAGCCAAAAGCTTAATCCGAAATACATTGGACCCTACAAAATATTGGAACGGATTGATGAAGTTGCTTACCGACTGGATCTTCCCCATTCGTTGACTAACATCCACAACGTGTTTCACGTATCACAGCTTTGAGCCTACATTCCGTGTGACACAATGATTGTACCAAGTGACTCCATTGAATTGAAAGAAGACCTGACGGTGGAAGCTGTACCTATCGGTATTGAGGAGTATCAAACGAAACGGTTAAGGAGCAAGGAGGTGCCGTTGGTGAAGGTGAAATGGTAGAATTTGAATTGGATAAACTACACTTGGGAATTAGAATCGGATATGAGGCGGATGTACCCCATCTTTTTCAATCGGAACACTGATTTCGGGGACGAAATCCCCTTTTAGGGGGGTGGATGTAACATTCCTGGTATTTTAATAAAAATTATGGAGAGTGGAAAATATTAGCAAATGTTTTAGAGATTTATTTAATATTTGATCTGCCTGAACTGGGGTCAAGGAATCCGGTGTCAGGCCAGTCTCAAATGTAAGGATCAAATGGTGTTGAAGATCGGTTGTACAGAGAAGAACGGTCAAAGATGTGCTGTCTTATGACTGACGCTTATCCGGTGTGCCTGGAGTAGTCTTGGATTAACCGGTGTGAGGAGAACGCCTAACTCGGAATTATAGTCTAGATCAACCTCTTGTATGGCTGAGGCAAACGGATATACATAGCAAAAATGTAAGGACGGATGAAGTGCCCGACCTCTCAAGCGTTAGCTCGGATTAACGAGGTGTGGGCACTACGCCTGGACACCGGTTGGCCGGTATCCAGCTCGGATCGATGCTCTTATGAAGTATTAGATAGTTACGAATAATTAAACATTGTGAAAGCAAATAAGCGTAGTTGGTCAGAAATTATAAAAGAATCCAATGTGATGAAATTGATTAAAAACTTTTAATGAGAATGCAAATGAAATAAGGGAAAAGGCTGTCTTGCCCCTGAGCTTTATATAAAAGGAAATTCTCTCTCTCCTCTTCATTATTCACGAATCACTTCTTCTTCTTGGTTTGTTCTCCTTCTTCTATGTTTTCTCCTCTCTCGTTGCTGAATT
Organism: Clitoria ternatea; assembly: GCA_037962975.1. Classification (NCBI taxonomy): domain Eukaryota; kingdom Viridiplantae; phylum Streptophyta; class Magnoliopsida; order Fabales; family Fabaceae; genus Clitoria; species Clitoria ternatea. The sequence continues at coordinate 172,207,713 of CM075671.1, forward strand.
ACATGTCCCAAAGGGGGACTCCGTTCGTATTAAAGCTTCAATCAAACCTCATTCCTATAATCATGGCCTCAAGGTGAGTCCACTGATCCTTTTTATTTATGGCTCCTTATCCCTTTCGTTTCTCTGGTAGCCAAGGGCCATACGTGGCTGTATTCGAGTCTGTTCTCCACTCCTTTGGTCAGTGTGAGCTTAAATGTGGCCTAAGAGCTGAGGGCATTGAGTCAACGAGTTTTGCATTCTGACCCGTAGGTAGTAGATTAGACAACGAAAGGCTGAGTGACGGAGCTGAGACTGCGAATCCAGTACTCAGAGGAAGGGACCGACACCGAGAGCAGATCATCGAAGCGTGGAATCGAGGTAAGGGGGTGTTCGGGTTATGATTAATTTGAATAGGACTCATTTCCCATCTGAGTTATTGAACAGTACGAACAGGGTAAGAAAATGTTATTGAATGTTGTTGCGTGCCCATATTTGTACATGCGTGACTGTGTACACCGATCAGTTGAAGATCGAGTGTGTGGTTGAATTAATCCTGTCGTGAGCTTGGAATATTTGATGCTGAGTTGTATGTGTATGCATGTATGTGTGTATGGTTTCTAATGGCATGAAATAACAGATGGTTGTGGTAATTGGTATATTATGTTGAGGGGCTTGACGAGTCGGTCGCCCTACGCTGTGAGCATAGGTCAGTTTCTAACAGTTGCAAGTGGTAATCAGAATGATATGTTTGTTTATATGATGGAATGTGATTATGTGGTGAAGGATGACTAACGGTATGAACTACCCTATTTTGGCTTCAGTGGTCAAGTCGAACCTAGTTAAGCTACCTAGAGGTCTTTGACCCAGTGGTTGAGGGAGAGCCAAGTCGGGCTCAGTGAACCAAGTCGGGTTCACGGGATGTCAAGTCGGACTCTCAGCTGAAGGTCGATCCTTTAGTATCCGGATACTAGGCGTCAAATTTTATCTGAGAGTCAGTTTTGATAATTGATGAATTATAAGTTGTGATATGTAGATTTGTCGAGTGACATTTGTTATATTTGCTGAGTGGCATTTGTTGTATTTGCCGAGTGAAGTTTGTTCTATTGGCCGAGTATGATGTATTATAATTGCCGAGTGATGAAAATGCAATCAGACGTAACTTATATATATATATAACTTGTTACATTTTGTTCTATATTAATGATGATGTCAAACACTCACCCTTGCTGTTATTTTAATTTAGTAACCAGTGACAGGGAGGAAGCCGGAGCCATGGAGTCGCACCAAGGGGGAGATCGATGCCAAGGCCTGAGTGATTTTGAGTAATTGTGTAGAGTATATGTGTGTATAAGGAGTTTCCGAGTAATTACTATTATCCGTTGCCAACTTAATTTGAATCGAATGCGAATTTATATTTTAAAATACATTGATCTATATGTTTTCATGTTTGCCGTGACAGCTCATTAACTAGCGGATTCATGCCCGAGTGAGGGATAACCGAGGGACCCTCCTTCCGGGTGGAAGGTTAGAATGTCCCGAGTGAGATTGGTGGGAAGAGAGTTCCGAGTGAATAAAGTGGGTAAAGCTTCCGAGTGAAGAAGGAGTATCATGACTCCGAGTGAAGAGAGGTTGGATGTGTCCGAGGGGAAATCTGAGTTTCTTCCGAGGGAAGTAAGGATAGGGTATTCACCGAGTGAGGATATTCGGGGAAGCGATAACCGAGTGAAGGAGGTTGAATTATCCCCAAGGAAGTTGTGACCGAGCTAAGCTTTCTGAGTGAGGGGTAGTAATGAGTCAAGTGTAGAATGTCCGAGTGAGTGGAAGTTGAGTGTTCTCCAAGCGAAACCCTATTGCCGAGTAAACCATTTTACCGAGTGAATCCCCATGTGAGTTCGCCTGTGCGTCTTGTTCGCTTAGATTCCAGAGTGGCATTCGCTCAAGCGAGTCGGTACTCGCCTAAGCGACTCTCGGGTTTCGCCTAGGAATGTTGGGGTCTCGCTCAGGCGAGTGACCCCTGTCCTCTTCTTCTTCTTTTGCTCTTTCTTCTTCTCCCGCCGTTCCAACTCCATTTTACCGAGCGGATTCTGCGTGCACTCTTATTATCATTTTGATCGCATCTAAGTGAATACTATTTATTATCAATACCAAGTAGAACCATTTCCGATCGGTTATTATTTTAACATACTTTTATTTAAAGAATTATTTTAGAATGGTTTGTTCATACTGAGCATGATTTTTTGTAGCTAAAAGAGGTAAATATTATTTTACATTTAGATCGAGTGGATTAAATGTTAAAAGAAGTAAATACTAATTTATACTAAGATAAAAATTTTATTCAACACGAAAAAATTTATTGTGAAAATAATTTACCGTATGTAAATAAAAAGGGAAATTAACCTAGGATGTTACATATATATAATGTTATTGTCACTGAATTTTACTCACTATTGTTTTACTTTGAGATTTGTCGACATATCCAGGTTGATAGAAGAAAATCTTTGGGTTTCGACTTGAGACCTAATGATAAAGAGTTACAAGTTAGTCTCGTCTCGTCTTTTGCCTATTTCCCTTTTTGTAATTTTATTTATTTTAAGGGAAGTCTCTTCTAATTTTAATGTAATTTATTTAATAGAAAGTTTCATAGTTGCAATGTAATTAATTTTATTTTTAGTTTAGACCATTCATACTAAATGAAGTTTTCTAATTTTCTCATTAATTGTTTTACAATACGAGTTTTTTTCCATAAAAATACATCAATATGTCGTTTAAAAATAAGATGTTACAATAGGTAAGAGGGAAGAATATTGATATGGTCAACACTTAGGATGAGAACAATTGTGTGCTCTCCATGGAATTTACTGTAGTAGAAAAGGAAACTTTTGGAGGGTTGGACTAGGTATTGGCTAACATACGAATCCATATGTCACACAAAAGGTTGGAATATGTCCTATTTCTAGTTATCATTAGAGTATTTTGGGCGTTATATGTACTCAAGTCCAAGGTTAGCAACTTCCAACATGGTATCATAAATATTATATACAAAGTATTGCAAGTAATTTCTTCCACAAATTCAGAAATGAAGAGTTGAAGAAAGACCCATTCACGCTAGGTACATTTATTTATTTTTATCATAAAATGATCAAACCCAATTTTTATTTTAAAATAAATGTAATGTAAATGATGACACAACTTACATACATTTTTGTTTATTGTAGGATACACACTTTGTAAGTATATGTTTAATCACAATTTAAAGATTAAGATATTGTCCAAAGTTGATTGACACCTTGGCCACATATCAAGGTTAGGCGTGTTTTCGTATATATGATTCACAACCCACATGATCTAAGGTAGAGGAGATATACAATCCAATTTACAGCATGGTGGGAAAGAAACGGTAGTTAGTTTAACATAGAGATGGTCTGAATGCAAAAGGTTTCAAGCATTCAGGTACCAATGTCCCCACGTAAATGCTGCATGTAATGCAATGAGCGTTATTTTTTTTTCCAGCATGTGGATTTGGTATATACACTAGAAAATGTTGTGAAAGTACCCAGCATAATGGCACCCAATTAAGAATGATGACCCTATCCTTGACAACCCGTATAAAGAATGAAACCACGACAAAGATGTCAATCGTGCAAACAAATAGGTCACTATAGTGCGCATTGTCCACAGCAAACTGAATATGTTGTTCTATAGTTAGTATGTATTAAAATCTAGAATATTAGACAAAGCATATTAATCTCGATGAACAAAAGTTACATTTTTTTTCTAATGTCAAAATAAAACACTAATGATAATAAAAAATAGAAAAACTATATGGGATGTTACTTCCCTCACTTTCTAAATACACAACTATTTTTAAAAAAATGGCAAATGAGACCATAATGACGCAAAACTCTAGTACACTTGAAGAAGCCTTGCTTTGTGAGTGAAAAAGACAATGTTAAACTTAAAAATTGGCTAAGTGATCGACCACCAATGGCGCATAAGATGTTTTACTTGATTAAGTTATTTTTTAAAAAAATCCTGGGAAGTGGGGGGATGTTGTTGTAATAGGGACCACCGTAGTGGCGCACAAGTCAAAGGCGCCACTATGGTCAACACGGTTGCATGTAGCCAAGGAACATGGTGCTCTACCACCACCCATACAGAGGGAAGCGCCTCATATTATGCTCTATAAGGGCACAGGCGTCTGATAAAGATACGCCATCACTGTGCATGGCGTTTAACATGGAGTGTCAATTGGATGGGATGTGTGTTGTTTCCTAGGTGCCGATCACCAAATGTGTAGATATTGCCACATGTTAATATGGACAGACGACGCTTCTATTATGTGAGCCATTTATATGTGTTTATTGAGTGTCACACCAAAGGGCCTCATACACGAAGATAATTACCAAACAATCCCAAAGTGCAAATTAGTTTTAAGAATTGCATTATTTAGAAATAAAAAAAAGTCTAGAAAGAGAGAAGGCTGAGGATTAAAATGTAAACAGATAATACAATAAAGAATATATATATTTTCTTCTGAATCTGACTGCACAATGAGATTATAACAGTAGTATATAATAATTAACATGCATTGTTCAAGCTCTTAGATACATATATAATTCAAATAATATCGATCATCTAACAAAACATTTATTTAGTGTTCAGACGGTAGTCAGTCAAAACGTCCATTTACTTGGTAAAACTAAAAATCATTGAACTTGCTACTGTTGAATGGCCTAAGCAGTAGCTGATAGGAAAGCTTTTCCAGGCTCACGATTTGCCAAAGGTCCATGAGACCCAAGAGCCTGAAAAGTGAAAAGGAGTGATCAAAAACGATCCAAAGTACAATTAAATCTCCAAAACAACAGGCCATATAAATTAACAAACCTTGGCATTGACCCCATCCGGCACAATTCTGTTCTCAGCCTTCAACCTCAAATAGTCTGTTCGGCTAAACTTAGTGAAACCCCTAAAATTAGGCACAAAATGAAATTAAAAGTGAAGTTAAAAAAGCATAAAATCAGAAATGAATTAATATGCAAGTGAGACAAACCATTTTCTGCTCACAATAATCTTCTGGCGACCAGGGAACTTAAATTTGGCACGTCTAAGAGCCTCATGAGCATGATGTCTGTGACTATCCTTACAGCGAACGGAGAGAAGAACCTGACCAATGTTGACCCTGGCACACGTCCCTTGCGGTTTCCCAAACGCCCCTCTCATTCCAGTTTGGAGCCTATCAGCCCCGGCGCACGATAGCATCTTGTTGATGCGCAGGACATGGAAGGGGTGGACCCTCACGCGCAGGTGGAACGCGTCCTTCCCCGCCATCTTGCTCATGTACTTGTTGCATGCTATTCGAGCAGCTTCAAGTGCTTCGCTCGACACGTTCTCTTTCTCCCACGATACCAAGTGCACGCAAAACGGCAACTCATCCACGCCTTTCTTCTTCATCCCCACGTCGTAGATCCGAATCTTTGGATCCGGAACCCCTCGGCAGAACCGTGACTTCGGGTACGGTTTGTTCTTTATCTGTCTGTAACACCTTGCTGGTCCTGTAATCATCGTTGCAAAATAAACAACTGTTTCGTAATCTTGTTATAAATTACATACACAACAATACAGAAAGTTCACAATTAAGGTTGGTGTTAATGCTTACTTCTTCCCATGGTCGTGTTCTCTTTTCTGGATGAAATTCAATCCAGGAAGGTCGTGCTGCTTTTATACCCTTCGCTTGTACGCGTGGGCGTGCGTAAGAGCGTGCGTCATGTTTACGGAGGCGCTGACTCTCGGAACCAGGTTCCAGAATGTTCAAGAATCACTTTTGACTTTTCACACCACTCCATTTTACTATTTTCACCGTCTCATCTTTTTTTTTTAAACTTTATCCTTACCATTATCTTTCTATTTTATTTTTACGTGTCACTAATTTGTGTTTTTTTTTTTGGATTTTGCTTCAGTGCAGAGGCGAGTTTTTAGAACATTATTAAAATTTATTTATCATAATTTTAAAGAATTTACATGTAATTTTTAATTAAAAATATTTATTTTTATTACTTTCTTAAACAATGTCAAACTCTCGTTAACAACACCCTACATTTATTAATAGATATGTTATCTAAAAAACTGATGAAAAAAATAGCTTTTACAATTATAATTGATTTGCAAACATTAATTTTATGAATGAGAAATTTTATATCAATGACTCGTTTCACAGTAGAAATCAGGTTAAAATATTTTTTTGTTCAATTATTATTTAAGTCTTCTATCTTAAGTTAGATATTTAATATTCTCTTTGTCAGTTACGTTATTTATCTTTTCAAAATGTTTTAGTTAAATCTTATATCTACCCATTTTGAATAACTCTATTTATGAATATTTGACGTGTCATTAACTATATTGACGTGACTATTTCATGTGTTAGATGCGGCTAATGTGATGACTCTATGTGTTAAAATATTCATTGTTTTATGAATAAAATTAAAAATGAAAAAATACATTGTATAAGATCAAACTCATTAGTTGTTACATAAATGACCACATACTCAACATGACCCATGTCAAAAGCATCTGATATGTATGATGATGTGACATAATCAGCAAATAAAGACTTGGTTAGTATGATGTTTGTCTATCACATCACGACCTTGTTAACGAAGTTAGGGAAAATTGGACAAAGATGACCCCACTAAAATATTTTAGAAAGATAAGGGTCTTAACTTATTAAAAAATAAGTTTGAGACCTAACTTAAAATTTACAATAGGGTAATGAAATAGTAATTTAATTTTTATTTTTTTAGTTTTTGGCACAACGATCTAGTAGTAGATGCTTTAAAAAATGCATGAAGGACTAACTCAGTTGGTTGAACATGGTGCATGAGTTGTTATGAGTCTCTGACACGAGTTTAATTCCTAATAAAACAAAAAAAAACTACACATATGTTTTCAAGATTTTAAAATTACTCTCGAATACCATAACACAAAAAATTATATAAGAAATAATCTTTCAAAAATTAATTCTTCCAAGAGATTTATAATTTTGTCTATGAACTGGTCTAGTCTGGGGTCAAGGATCCGAACTGGGGACCAGCCACAAAAGTCAATGATTGAAGTATTTATACATCGGTATAATGGGTATCCAATATTATAATCTAAACTCTCAGTGGGAGAATCCGGTCTTGTTGTCCTGGAGATCCTTCACACCAAGCTTTCGCGTTGATGGGGGCGAAAGATGGTGTCACCTGCGAAGATTCTCCGACGCTCAAGTCGGTGAAAGGAAAGAGAAATACTAGGAAACCCGAGCAATGTAACAGTATATCAAGAGTCAGAACAACATAACCTTTTGTGAGTGTAAAAATTGACTATTTATAGATGAACGTGGAGAATGAACTGTTTGGCATAGGTGGGGCCAGGAGACAAATAGTACAATGCTCAGTGTACGATTCTGACACACGACGCGGAGGGGAGCCACATTTCTCGCGTATTATTCCTATGGCTTTACCTTATACCTTCTGTCGGGTGAGGTGGATACTTTCCGGTATGCAGGGTATCAATATATGCACACCGGCTTGAGCACTAGGCCCACTTCAAGTAACAAGGATTTGGGTAGTGGAGCAGCCATTTATCCTTTCAAAGTATGGGCGAATGGTTATGTATAATAAAATAGGGAGAGTGTAAGTGTTGGGTCAGGAGATAGAAAGTGCGTTGCGTAAAGCATGCTTCTGACACATGGTATGGGATAAACGGTGTCTTTGCCAATGTCCCTGTGACCACAGAACGGATCATATTTAGTGTGTGAGGTATTGTCTTGGACATTCCGGTATAGGAAGAACGTCTATACGATCTAGTAGTCCGGTGACCAACCTGCAGCTTCGGTAGCATATGGAAAATAGATAAAATGACACCCTTGCCCTGGTACCGGTATCTAGACCGGATCATCTGTCCCCTAGCTTGTGTGAGGGACTGGTAGAGTTGCTCATATAAGCTAAACTGTCTGCATATGATGTCTTGATACTGGTGTAACACTTGAGCATATCTGTGGGTATACGTACGTGCCGTACTGATAACCTATTTATCGATCCGTTCTTAGGATGAGGACGCCGCTCTCAAGGTGCCTATACAACAGATTGAGACAATGATAGTGGTTGTGAAGGATCCCAAGGGTTTTGGGAATCAAAACTCTTGGTATTCGAGTATTATGAATGCAGAGCCTTGAAACACTTCCAATGATAAGCATTTAATGCTTTTAACACGTGAGTCATAATGGCCTCAGAGCACGTGGTTTCGTAACCGTCGCTGGGGTTGTTATGGGCCTAAAATTTGAACCTTTGGGCCCATTTTGAAAGAAACTTTTCACGAATCGTTGCTGTTTTTAGGCGTTTGGGAAAGGAATGACTGTGTCGTTTAACTTTGAAAAGCTGCATTTCCTGACAAACGACACACCTTCTGACTAGTGGTCGAACCCCTTCGTCACCTATAAAAGGGTAACTTGGCAAATTCTGGAAATCACATTTGCTTTCAAACTTAGTGAAACTCTATTGAAATTTCCTAAGAAGATTGTTGCTGCCATTCTTGTGAAATTCTCTCTTCCACCAACCTTAACTTCCCTATAGGTAACCTCACTTCTCCTTTTTTTCAACATCTTTATCTTCCTTTCCATTTATATTGCAACCATGCGCCCTAGGCAGAACCGCGCTGGTCCTTTAAATAAGAGGAGGAGTACCCCTTACAGGCCCTCTGATTATCGTGGTGGAAGGATTTCTGTAGGTCCTTCTAGAGTGAGGCCTCGTGGTTCAGGGAGACGTGAGATCTCTTCATCAAGGTGGCCAGTGGTTGGGCCCAATCCTAAACCCTCCTCTCATTCTGAGGCTAACGGTTCCTAAGGAAGCTCGTCCAGTTCGGATTGATTCCTTACTGATGATGTCACCTTTTACCACTACACAGACGCTTTTGCTCACACGGCAGACAAAATGGAGATTGAAGGGCATGGCAAAGTTCCAATTCTACGCACTCAGGAGGGGTGTATCAATGTTGTGGCACACCAGCTAGACTGGGAAGCCCTAAACAGGACTCACCCTTACTGCTGGGTAGAGGAGGAGTTCAGAGAAATTCCTTCCTGACATGCACGTGAAGACGGTGCGCCGGTGTCCCCACGCTTTAGGGTCTTCACAGAAGAAAGACTACGCGAGAGGTTTATGGTCTTGTCACCCCGGCCATAGGAGAGGCTCTGCCACAAGGTGCTAGACAACCGCTTTGTATATATGTATGACTTCGTCTTCCAGCACCTCGGAGTACGTTTCCCTCTCAACGACTTTTAGATAGGCATTCTGAGATTTCTGGAGTGCGCCCCTTCATAAGTGCATCCCAACGGATGGAGTCTCATCCGCTCTCTCGAGGTCTTGGGAGCATATTTCAACTTCAAACCCACCGTGGCTATGCTTTTTTATTATTGTCAAGTGGTCCGCCCTGCGAACAAGAAGGGCGGTCTTGGATTTGTCACCCTGTGATGTGACTCCAGGGTGATAAACTTCAAGTCTTTTACTAAATTGGCCAAGATCGACGGTCGATCCTTCAAGCAATACTACACCAGGATCCAGATCTAATCGAATAAACCGGTCTTTTGGCTTAGTGAGGACGACATTCTAAAATTTCCTCTGAGCTGGACCCATGAGCATTTCCTGCTCGCAAGCCGGGCTTACTTCACGGATGAGAGTGAACTCTTAGCCCACTCTATTGAGGTGATGAGTGCCCTGAAGGTGTTCACTGCTGCCCACAAGGAATTCCTCAGCAAGCATCTCTTAGGGTCTACCTTCATCTGAAATGAATATTTAAGTAATAATCTTTTTTTTTCCTTATTCCGCTGTGACAATCCAACATCCACTTGTTATTGATATTTTTCTTCCTTCTTTTTGCAGATTGGATAGAAAGGAATTGCCCCGAGATGCTCGCTCTGAAGTCTCTGTTGGGGGAGGTTAGCTCTTCATCTGAGGGTGAAGAGAATAATTTTCAAGCTAAAAGGAACGCCACCAAGGCCATGGCAGAGTACATCCTTCTGACCTCTAAGGCCGGCGTGGATCCCCCTCTCTTGGACTCCCAGGCTGATGAGGAAGGGTCCTCAGAGCAAGAACAACCAGAAAGGAAGAAGAAGAAGATGGGCAGACTCGTCAAAGCTGCTAAGAAGAAGAAACCCATCGCTGTGCCTGAGAAGAAACAAAAAATCTCACATAAAGCCGACGTGGGAAATACGGCAATCGTTGTGCCTGAGGCTACTGCCCATCTTATGTAACATCCCGAATTTTATAAAAATGATAAATTGAAGAGAATAAATAATAAATAATTATATATGAGTTGATTTATGTCCCAAAAACATTAAAATAATTAAGTTGGGATTTATTATGGATATTTATAATTTATTGGGACTTTAAGAGTTAAAATTTTACCCGGTTAAAATATAGGTGTCAGACCAAGTATCTCCGATTGAGATACCGTTGGTCAGGGCTATTAAGGATATTAATGGGAGTCTGAATATATATTCGGAATAATTTTTAGATAATGTATTGAGCCCGAACTGAGAGCCTATTTATTATAAAACGATGAACTTTTGATGGAGATTTAAAAATTAAAACCAAAAAGCCTATTATTCTCTCCTTACTTTTGTTGGTTTCTTGCTTCCATTGGCAATCATATTTCTTCTTCTTCTCCTCTTATTTCCCTTCTCCATTTCTTCTTCTTCTTCTCTTCAAAACCCTAAGCTCATGGTGGCCCTCTCCTCCTACACCATTTTTGTCTCTTGGGAGCTTGAAGGAGAAGCTTGTAGCTGGAACTCTCCCTCCCTTCTCCTCTATTTTCGTGTGACTTTCTCTCTCCATTAGAAGCTCATGACTAACTCTTGGTTGAGGTAAGTTCCTCATCATTTTCATGAGCTTTATGCCCTAGATTTTGGGTTCTTGGTATTTGGGGGAGTATTTATTGCATAAGGGTTGTTGGGAGAGCATTAAACATGGAAACCCTAAGGTGGGGTGGTTTTAAATACAAGTTTTAAGAGCCTTTAATGGGGTAAGCAAAATTAATACTTGTATGGGTGGAAAATTGATGAGTATTTATGATGGTGATGAGTTTTTAGTGAAACCCTAGCCCTAAGAATTTGGGGAAAATGAATATATTGTAATTTGGGAGGTTAGTTGAATGTGGATAGGTGATATTTAAGGTTGAAGGTTACTTGAAATGGTAGAGAATCATTTATGGTGAAATCTATAGATAAGTGTTGTTATGAATGTGGAATGTGAGGGATTGGTATGATAAGATTGTGACTTGATGAGGTTCTAGATCATTTGTGGTGTGCCATTTAAATTTGATTAATTAATTATGGTTATTGAAGGATATGAGAGCTAAGTTGAATATTGAGTGATAATGATGATGTTTGAAGGATTGAGCTGATTTGAGATTACATTATGTAATGGATGAGATGATGATGTTGTTGGGTTTAGTTGATCTTTAGGATCTAGAGGATCTTGGCTTTGGGAAAGGAATTCCCGAAGCCTAACACAATTGCATAAGTTGATGTTTAGCAAGTTTAGGACTTGATGTTGAGCTTTATGAAAAGCTAGCAAATGTTTAGAATTATGATGGTTATTGATTATGTGAATGCATATGTGTATGGTATGTAGATTGCATTCCAGATTGTGTGGCAGAGCTTTCGGAGCGTGCATTCGGATTTTGGCTCTTCCCTCGAGGTAGGAGAGGAGTTTACATTCAAATTGCATGAGTAGATTGATAGTGATTGTTGTATGTGTTTTATACTCATGCTTGCCTTGCCATGTATATATATTGAAATAATGAGAATGGCATTTTGTTCATTATGAGGATGGTGTATGAGAATAGGTGATGATTGTTATGGAAATGTATACCTATATGTGTGATGATGATAAGCTTAATTTTAATAAGGTAAATGACTTAGAATGGAAATTGTTGTGTATGAACATTTGAGACAAGTTTTAAATTTCTATTATGAAGTATATGAAGTATGGAATTTGGTCAAATTGGTTTTGAATAGATTTTGGTATGTTGAGTTGTGAATTCTCATGTTTTCTACGCATGATCTGATAATCTCGCTCACGCGAGATGGATTCTCGCCCAAGCGAGAATCCCCTGTACCATTATTATGGCCTCTGGCCTAATCTCGCTCAGGCGAGTGAGCTACTCGCTCAAGCGATACGAGTGTGAAGTGAGCAGGAGACACACTAGATGAATCTTGTAACACCCTCTGTTACACCTTAATAAATTCTAGAAAAATTTGTAATTTTTTTTTCTAAAGATATGATTGTTAAAAAGAAACTATCGGAATAAATTATATACATTATTTCTGAAATACCTCACAAATATTATTAAAACTTTATAAAGTATTTGTACATTCATCCGAAGAAAATAAACATTAAACATTATAAGAAAGAGAGGAAACTCCATGGCCCAGAAGCAGTTACTTATTAACATTATTTATTCATTGGACCACGGTATTCATACCGAGCTCCCTTTCTAGAACGTGCTATATCTACTGCTGAAATTCTTCGATCCTTCCCTCTGAACCATCAATTTAGAATATATGAAACAAAAACACGGAAAAAGGAGTGAGAAACAGAATATAATATTTCCGAATAAGACATAAGCAACAAAGGGTTTTCACAACCAATACATAATATTAATCACAATCACATACACAATCAATTATGAATGCATGAATGTTATGCAATATCTTCATCATAACTTACCTATATATGTGGGCCCTTAAATTTTAATTTGCACTGGGCCAACCAGGAGTTTACACTGTTCCATAAGTCCGGATAATAATAATATGAACAGCTCAACTGGCATGGAAACACTTAGAGACTAGTCAGATTGAGAAAGTTTTTATTGTGAAAGTACCCGACACTAGGGAGCTACCCCAGGTCCCCTGAAGCACCCTTTCACACTCTCTCATCCCAAGGCTCGTAATTAAGCCTCCTCTAATGTATCCTCGGTTTTTATAATCCGTCCCCAGACAATATTATTTCATTTCACTTTCATTATCCATGATGCATGAACTACTCGCGTATTGAGTTGGTTAAGGTTTTTAGAAACTCAATTATTAAATCTCTTAAAGGTTTACAATATCATTTCAATAAACTGTACATTTTCTCAGTTCTCTGAATTTCTGTCCCACAGAAATAAATTTGGTACAGTTTTCAAATCTCACGGAAATTGAGTTTCTAAGCCTTAAATATCTAAAAACTTTATCATATAAAACTTTACATAATCTTTCTCAAATTAAATCTTAACAAAATCAAATTTAGGAATCTCAATTATTTCCAAATATATTTAGTTATTAAGTTGGAAAAAATAAAATAGTTTTCTTTCAAAAAATTTTGTTTTATTAAAAGAGAATAATTATTAACCAAAAATACTTAAAATTACAAAATTTTTCTTTAACTCAAGATTTAATTAAATAAATTCTCATAAAATATTTTCTTTCTAAAATAAATACTAATTTTTTTATTCTAAATATTGAAAATAAAGTTAATAAAAATAATTTCTAAGAAGAAATAAAAGATAATAAAATTTAAAGAGTAAGGTAAGAAATTCTTACTGAATTTTAGCTTTCCGTCATGCTCGCTATATGCTCAAACTCCACATTACAATATTATCAATCAAAATCAAACAATATCAATCATAACTAAATATCATCAATCAATCAATCATAATCAAATCATAATCAAATCAATTAAATATCATTAATACATATCGTAATACAAAATTTAATGATTATTAATATAGTCAATTTTTAGTTCTTTTGGTCAATTCCTCGCATAGGTATATGTAAGTCCATATAATCCAGTCCTTGCATAGGTATAGTTTAGTCCATATGGGTCATAATGGTCTAAGTCCTTGCATAGGTATAGTCCAGTCCATATAGGTCATAATGGTCCAAGTCTTTGCATAGGTATGTTAGAGTTAGTTAAACCGGATATTTAATTTAAAATTTATTAAAATTGTTAAGTTAAAAAGTTAATATTTTAAAATAATAATATTATTAAATTTAAAAGGAGTAGGGGACTCCTCCCATTATTCTTATGTCTTTTCATATTATACCCTTATCTCACTCCCCCTTACCTTGAGTCGTTACCAAAAAGAGATTTGCTTTGCGCCTCCGATTTCTAGAAATATTAATATCAATCTTATTTCAGTATAAGCATAAGACGAAGATTAAGATTACTACTTAAAACAGAAATGGTAAATTTTAAATAGTAAATAGTGAATAGTGAATAGTGAATAGTGAATAGTGAATAGTAAATCGTGAATAGTAACAGTAAATAGTAAAACGTAAATAGTAACAGTAAATAGTAAAGCGTGAATAGTAACGGTAAATAGTAAATCGTGAATAGTAACGGTAAATAGTAACAGTAAATAGTGATTTACTATTTGAATAGTAATTTACTATTGAAATAGTAATTTACTATTGAAATAGTATTTACTATGCAGAATAGTAACTTAAAATAATATTATTTTCAGTATAATAACAGATTTCTAAAAACGATATGAAAATAACCCAAAAAATATAAAAGAGAAGTATTCTTACCTTAGGATTTTGGCAGAACCTTCTCTCCAAAAACTTTTCTTCTCTCTCTCACTTCCACCACTATCTCACTAGCACTACTATATTAAGAAAACTTAATCTGAAATTGTGAATTCTAAAGAAGAAATCCTTCGGTATTTATAGGAAAAAAATTTACTATGCATTCCATTATTTTAATATAAAAGTACTATGCATTTTTGAATTTTTTATTCCAGGTTACTATGCATTCTTTGAAAATTTCGTACATGCACAGTGTTTTGCATAGTAACTGTCGGCAGAATTATTAAGCCAAATAGTAACCCTTCACTCGGTATATTTTAAATATTCAAAATGAGTTCTTTTTGAAATTGAGCGATATTATATAAGTCCCTACTAATTTTATAATAAGTAATATAAAGCTGAAATTTTAAAAATCTAAAATTTTCTGTTAATAAAAATTTATTGATACGTTTCAAATTTTTTAACGATTGGAAAAAATCAAGATTTTTCTCAAACCGATAATTTTTAGATAAGTCTACTTGAAACGGATTTTAGAAAATTTTCTTATAATTTCAATTCACTTTCTTGTAAATATTTTTAATTTAAGTCACTTATATGAATTTAAAATTATTTAAAAAATATTATTTTATTAAAAAAAATTCCAAAATTCCAAAAAATTCCAAAAAATCATAAATTTACGTAGGTTAAAAAGTTCTAAAGAACCATAATTTAATTCCTTCAAAATTTCAATATAAAAATAAAAATAGGGGTGTTACAACTCTACTCCCCTTAGAAAATTTCGTCCTCGAAATTTACATTAATCAGTAAAACAAATGAGGATGAGACTCTTTCATCTCAGTTTCTAGTTCCCATGTAGCATCTTCTCCTCTCGTTTTACTCCAAATAACCTTTACAAGCGGAATTGTCTTGTCTCTTAATTGTTTTATTCTTCTGTCACTTATTCTAACAAGTGGTGCATCATATGTAAGATTATCTTTAACTTGTATGACATCAGGTTCAATAACATGTGTAGGATCAGATATATACTTTCGCAAGTTTGACACATGAAAAACATTATGGATATTAGAAAGAAAAGGTGGTAATGCTATTTGGTAGGCAAGGGGACTAACTTTTTGAATTATTTGGTATGGACCAATAAATCTAGGAGTTAGTTTTCGAGATTTCATTGCCCGACCGACCCCAGTCATAGGTGTGACTTTCAAGAATACATGATCGCCTTCTTGAAATTCGAGCGGCTTTCTTCTTTTGTCATAGTAACTTTTCTGCCTGCTCTGTGTTGCCTTCATCTTTTCCTGAACTATTTTGATTTTATCCGTGGTTTGTTGTACCAACTCTGGTCCTAGCATCAAGTTTTCACCAGTCTCAAACCAACATAGCGGGGTCCTACATTTTCTTCCATATAATGCTTCAAAAGGTGCCATGCCAATGCTAGCATGGAAACTGTTGTTGTAGGTAAACTCCACATATGGTAAGAATTGATTCCAACTTCCTTTATGCTCTAACACACAAGCTCGTAACAAGTCCTCTAGAGATTGGATTGTTCTTTCTGATTGTCCATCTGTCTGAGGATGATATGCTGAACTCAGACGTAGTCTTGTTCCCAAAGCCTTGTGCAAGCTCTTCCAAAATTGTGATGTAAAACGAGGGTCCCGATCAGAAATGATACTTGAAGGAATTCCATGCAATCTCACAATCTCCTCGATGTATAATTTTGCCAGCTTCTCCATAGAGTAACGAATGTTGATGGGAATAAAGTGGGCAGATTTGGTTAATCTATCAACTATTACCCATATTGAATCATGTCCTAATGGAGTTTTAGGTAGAGAAGTCACAAAATCCATGGTAATGCTATCCCATTTCCATTCTGGTATTTCCATTGATTGTAGCATTCCAGGGGGTTTTTGATGTTCCACTTTAACCTTCTGGCAAATTAGACATGCAGCCACATACTCTGCCACCGCTTTCTTCATTCCAGGCCACCAAAATAACTTCTTCAAATCTTGATACATTTTAGTAGCTCCGGGATGAATGCTCATATAACTTTTATGGCCTTCTTCTAGAATTGCTTTCCTCAACTCCTCTTTGTCAGGGATACACACTCGATCCTTATATCTCAATAATTGGTCGTTTCCCACATTGAACTCGACTTCTTTTCCTTGTTTCAAGAGTTCTTTCTTCTCTTGCAGAAATTCATCCTCTCGTTGAGCCTCTAAAACTTGCCTCTGGAATTCATTTGTCACTTGCAACGCTCCTAATCTGTAGCTGTTAGCATTAACCTTTACTGCTAGGTTAAGATCTCTGAAATTCTCTATCAATTCCAGCTCTTTTATCATCATCGTGGATGCATGTAGAGACTTTCGACTTAAAGCATCAGCTACTACGTTCGCTTTTCCAGGATGGTATTGCAACTCAAAATCGTAGTCCTTTAAGAACTCCATCCATCTCCTTTGCCTCATGTTTAACTCCTTTTGGTCGAATAAATACTTGAGACTTTTATGATCGCTAAACACATCGAATGTTGCACCGTATAGATAGTGCCTCCAAATCTTTAAGGCAAAAACTACAGCGGCTAACTCTAAGTCATGGGTAGGGTAGTTGATCTCATGTTGCCTTAATTGTCGTGACGCATAGGCTACAACCTTCTTGTCTTGCATGAGTACACTTCCTAGTCCTTGTTTAGACGCATCACAGTAAACTTCAAAACTTCGATGTGGATCGGGGAGTACTAACACCGGCGCAGAAGTAAGTCGATCTTTCAGCTCTTGAAAACTATTCTCGCATTGTGTCGTCCACACAAAAGGTTGTCCTTTCCGTGTTAGCTTGGTCAATGGGTATCCTAGCTTTGAAAATCCTTCAATGAATCTCCTATAGTATCCAGCCAAGCCCAAGAAACTTCTAATCTCAGTGATCGTGGTTGGTCTCTCCCATTTTAAAACTGCTTCCACCTTGGAAGGGTCTACAGCTATTCCTCCTTGACTAATTACATGTCCTAAAAAGTTTACTTCTTCCAACCAGAATTCACACTTCGACAACTTTGCATACAGTTGTTTCTTTTTCAAGATTTCCAACACAACCTTCAAGTGTTCAACATGTTCTTCTCTGCTTTTAGAGTACACTAATATATCATCAATGAACACCACTACAAATTTATCTAGATATGGATGAAAAATCCTATTCATGTAATCCATGAATACGGCTGGTGCATTAGTTACACCAAAAGGCATTACTAGATATTCGTAATGGCCATAGCGTGTTCTAAAAGCAGTTTTTGATACATCTTCTTTCTTCACCCTTATTTGATGGTATCCAGACCTTAAATCAATTTTGGAGAACACTGTGGCACCACGCAGCTGATCCATTAAGTCATCAATCCTTGGTAGAGGATATCTGTTCTTGATTGTCACCTTGTTCAGTTGCGATAATCTACACACAACCTCATGCTACCATCCTTCTTCTTAACCAACAACACTGGTGCACCCCAGGGGGATACACTGGGTCGTATAAACTGCTTCTCTATCATCTCTTCAAGTTGTTTCTTCAACTCTGCTAATTCTAGAGGTGACATTCGGTATGGTGCAATTGAAATGGGTCCAACTCCAGGTACTAGATCAATGGAAAATTCCACATCTCTTTCTGGGGGTAAACCAGGGATATCTTCAGGAAAAACATTAGGAAATTCACACACAACCGGCAGATTTTTGATTTTTGATTCTTGCTCTCCTTTCGTTGAAAGCAATAGCATGAATCCTTGAGCCCCTCCTTTTAAAGAGGCACTCACTTGGTTGGCGGTTAGAAATCTCGAATCCTCAGGATTCAAATTCATTGGTTCTTTAAACATTATGGTTTTATTATAACAATCTATTAGAACATGATTGTCAGACAACCAATCTAGCCCAATAATAACTTCTAAGCCAGAAAGGGGTAAACAGAAAAGATTGGCCTTAAAGTCCCTACCATCTATGACAATAGGGCATTTCCAACAAGCTTTAGAAGTGATAATAGGACTGTTTCCAGGAGTATGTACAGATAAGTCAAATGGTAGTTCTATCACAGGTAATTTTAGTTTTTCTACACAGTCATTGGCAATAAAGGAATGTGATGCACCTGAGTCATACATAACAGTTAAAGAAATCTTATTAATGATACACTTACCTTCTACCATGGAATCAGCATCAGATGCTTCTTCTCCAGTGATTGCAAAAACCTTTCCTTTTGCTTTCGGCCTTCCGACTACACTGTGCGCGCCTCCTTGAGTATTTATGCTTGTACTTGCACCTTCAGGGTTTTCTCTCTTCATCTCTGGGCAATCCTTGATGTGATGACCTGGTTTGTTACACTTAAAGCAAACATAAGTGTTTTTAGGACAATCCTTTTTCAAATGGGGTCCTCCACAGATAAAACATTTAAAATTTGGTGCAGATGTTGGGTAATAGCTTCCAGTTGAAGCTTGGGGTCTGTTAGGAATAGATGCTGCTCCAAACCGGCGAAATGGTGCTTGGTAAGGCTTATTCCTTCTGAAGTCTCTTCTTTGGTTATGGTGAGGTCCTCCACTTCTTATTTCTCCTGCCTTGTGAATGGGCTCACGACTTTTGGTCATTCTATCCTTATGGTCTTCTTCAAAGATCCTGCAGTGATTTACCAATACAGAAAATTCACGGATTTCCTACATTCGTATAGCTTCCTTAATTTCTGGCCGCAGTCCATTTACAAACTTTGCACACCGATCTCTTTCATTAGTAGCATCATTATAATGAGAATGAAAACGAGATAGCTCTTTAAACCTGGATGCGTACTCTAGAACGCTCATATTTCCTTGGGTCAGCGACAGGAATTCGAATTGTCTTTTCTCTTTAATATCAGCTGGAAAGTATTTCTCCAGAAACATATCCTTGAAATAATCCTAAGTGATCTCCACATCGTTGACTTCGAATTGTCTACGCGTGCTATCCCACCAATGTTCAGCATCCTCAGATAAGGCATAAGTAGCGAAGACTACCTTATCAGCTTCATTACATTGTAATGCTCGAAAGATCTTCTCTATCTCTCGAATCCAGATTTGTGCTCCATCAGGGTTATATCCTCCCTTGAAACGAGGTGGATTGCGCTTTTCGAATAGGTCCAGTCTTCTTAAGGCATCATTACCTTGACCTTCACGTACTCCCATTGCATTGATTAAGCGTTCTACAACTCCAGCAAGATCGTTTCCAGCCATTAGTTTCCTGTTTCACAGTAACTGAGATTTGTCACATCAGTCACAGTTACTACCAAGTCAGATATTCTACCTATACAGAGTTTACAGACAAAGCAAGATAGACCTTTTCCCCAGGCCTATTGGATTAACTGCTCTGATACCACTTTGTAACACCCTCTGTTACACCTTAATAAATTCTAGAAAAATTCGTAATTTTTTTTTTCTAAAGATATGATTGTTAAAAAGAAACTATCGGAATAAATTATATACATTATTTCTGAAATACCTCACAAATATTATTAAAACTTTATAAAGTATTTGTACATTCATCCGAAGAAAATAAATATTAAACATTATAAGAAAGAGAGGAAACTCCATGGCCCAGAAGCAGTTACTTATTAACATTATTTATTCATTGGACCACGGTATTCATACCGAGCTCCCTTTCTAGAACGTGCTATATCTACTGCTGAAATTCTTCGATCCTTCCCTCTGAACCATCAATTTAGAATATATGAAACAAAAACACGGAAAAAGGAGTGAGAAACAGAATATAATATTTCCGAATAAGACATAAGCAACAAAGGGTTTTCACAACCAATACATAATAATATTAATCACAATCACATACACAATTAATTATGAATGCATGAATGTTATGCAATATCTTCATCATAACTTACCTATATATGTGGGCCCTTAAATTTTAATTTGCACTGGGCCAACCAGGAGTTTACACTGTTCCATAAGTCCGGATAATAATAATATGAACAGCTCAACTGGCATGGAAACACTTAGAGACTAGTCAGATTGAGAAAGTTTTTATTGTGAAAGTACCCGACACTAGGGAGCTACCCCAGGTCCCCTGAAGCACCCTTTCACACTCTCTCATCCCAAGGCTCGTAATTAAGCCTCCTCTAATGTATCCTCGGTTTTTATAATCCGTCCCCAGACAATATTATTTCATTTCACTTTCATTATCCATGATGCATGAACTACTCGCGTATTGAGTTGGTTAAGGTTTTTAGAAACTCAATTATTAAATCCCTTAAAGGTTTACAATATCATTTCAATAAACTGTACATTTTCTCAGTTCTCTGAATTTCTGTCCCACAGAAATAAATTTGGTACAGTTTTCAAATCTCACGGAAATTGAGTTTCTAAGCCTTAAATATCTAAAAACTTTATCATATAAAACTTTACATAATCTTTCTCAAATTAAATCTTAACAAAATCAAATTTAGGAATCTCAATTATTTCCAAATATATTTAGTTATTAAGTTGGAAAAAATAAAATAGTTTTCTTTCAAAAAATTTTGTTTTATTAAAAGAGAATAATTATTAACCAAAAATACTTAAAATTACAAAATTTTTCTTTAACTCAAGATTTAATTAAATAAATTCTCATAAAATATTTTCTTTCTAAAATAAATACTAATTTTTTTATTCTAAATATTGAAAATAAAGTTAATAAAAATAATTTCTAAGAAGAAATAAAAGATAATAAAATTTAAAGAGTAAGGTAAGAAATTCTTACTGAATTTTAGCTTTCCGTCATGCTCGCTATATGCTCAAACTCCACATTACAATATTATCAATCAAAATCAAACAATATCAATCATAACTAAATATCATCAATCAATCAATCATAATCAAATCATAATCAAATCAATTAAATATCATTAATACATATCGTAATACAAAATTTAATGATTATTAATATAGTCAATTTTTAGTTCTTTTGGTCAATTCCTCGCATAGGTATATGTAAGTCCATATAATCCAGTCCTTGCATAGGTATAGTTTAGTCCATATGGGTCATAATGGTCTAAGTCCTTGCATAGGTATAGTCCAGTCCATATAGGTCATAATGGTCCAAGTCTTTGCATAGGTATGTTAGAATTAGTTAAACCGGATATTTAATTTAAAATTTATTAAAATTGTTAAGTTAAAAAGTTAATATTTTAAAATAATAATATTATTAAATTTAAAAGGAGTAGGGGACTCCTCCCATTATTCTTATGTCTTTTCATATTATACCCTTATCTCACTCCCCCTTACCTTGAGTCGTTACCAAAAAGAGATTTGCTTTGCGCCTCCGATTTCTAGAAATATTAATATCAATCTTATTTCAGTATAAGCATAAGACGAAGATTAAGATTACTACTTAAAACAGAAATGGTAAATTTTAAATAGTAAATAGTGAATAGTGAATAGTGAATAGTGAATAGTGAATAGTAAATCGTGAATAGTAACAGTAAATAGTAAAACGTAAATAGTAACAGTAAATAGTAAAGCGTGAATAGTAACGGTAAATAGTAAATCGTGAATAGTAACGGTAAATAGTAACAGTAAATAGTGATTTACTATTTGAATAGTAATTTACTATTGAAATAGTAATTTACTATTGAAATAGTGTTTACTATGCAGAATAGTAACTTAAAATAATATTATTTTCAGTATAATAACAGATTTCTAAAAACGATATGAAAATAACCCAAAAAATATAAAAGAGAAGTATTCTTACCTTAGGATTTTGGCAGAACCTTCTCTCCAAAAACTTTTCTTCTCTCTCTCACTTCCACCACTATCTCACTAGCACTACTATATTAAGAAAACTTAATCTGAAATTGTGAATTCTAAAGAAGAAATCCTTCGGTATTTATAGGAAAAAAATTTACTATGCATTCCATTATTTTAATATAAAAGTACTATGCATTTTTGAATTTTTTATTCCAGGTTACTATGCATTCTTTGAAAATTTCGTACATGCACAGTGTTTTGCATAGTAACTGTCGGCAGAATTATTAAGCCAAATAGTAACCCTTCACTCGGTATATTTTAAATATTCAAAATGAGTTCTTTTTGAAATTTAGCGATATTATATAAGTCCCTACTAATTTTATAATAAGTAATATAAAGCTGAAATTTTAAAAATCTAAAATTTTCTGTTAATAAAAATTTATTGATACGTTTCAAATTTTTTAACGATTGGAAAAAATCAAGATTTTTCTCAAACCGATAATTTTTAGATAAGTCTACTTGAAACGGATTTTAGAAAATTTTCTTATAATTTCAATTCACTTTCTTGTAAATATTTTTAATTTAAGTCACTTATATGAATTTAAAATTATTTAAAAAATATTATTTTATTAAAAAAAATTCCAAAATTCCAAAAAATTCCAAAAAATCATAAATAATACGTAGGTTAAAAAGTTCTAAAGAACCATAATTTAATTCCTTCAAAATTTCAATATAAAAATAAAAATAGGGGTGTTACAAACCTCGCTTAAGCGGGCATGGCCGCGCTTGAGCGAGTGAGAGAGGAATTGGTTCTGTGAGTTATTCGCTTAAGCGAAGGATGAGGCAAGCCGGGTCTCGCTCAAGCGAGCCAGCCTTGAAATAGGTACTGGAAAATTCTCGCCCGAGAGAGTGGCTAGTTGAAGGGAGCCTCGCTCAAGCATCCGCGGGTAGAAATGGTTACTGGAATAATTTTGCCCGAGCGAGTGACCCATTGTAGGGAGTCTCGCTCAAGCGAGTATATGTGCAATTGGGCACTGGAGTATTTTCGCTCGAGCGAATGGCTGGCCATGGAGAGCCTCGCCCGAGCGAGCGAGTATAGGGAACCATATTAATGGGATCTCACTCAAGCGAGATTGATGTCTGATGCTTAAAACCTTCTCGCTCAGGAAAAACTTGGGGGCGCCCAAGCGAACCACCCCCCTCTCGCTCAAGCGAAGGTGAATCTCGCTTGAGCGAGATACACAAAACTTGGGATTTTGTTTAATTCTTCAATTTAAATGCTGAGCCCTATTCCCTTATATTATGGGATATTTATGGAAATGCATAAGGGGTATTTAATGATGATATACCACAGTGGGGAAGTGAAATTAATTGATACATTTGGAAAGAATTATTTATGATGTTTCACCCCTAAGAATGGGATATGAGAGAATGATAAAGAGAATTTGATGAAGAGGTTATAAGATACACTCTAAGGTAATTATGAAACCAATTAGAGAATTGGTAAAATAATATAGCATGTGTCGTGAATCAAATGATTGAATATGACATTAGTAGGGACTAATGATAAATGATGGTGCTGATCACTTCCTTGCACAAAGGGTGATTATTATTATTGATTAATTGTTGAATGCTATTATGAGTGATCCAAGCACGATCTTATGAGGGTGGTTTGGAGTATGATGATGGAAATATTGTAAATACCACACTAACACATATAGGTATATACATAACATATGAGACAATGGCGATGAATAATGAGATGGAAACCCACGAAACGAATGTGTGGTAATATTGATGATCATTACCTGATGTTGTAAAGCCATTGTGGTTGACTACAAATATTGACTTGCCATATGATATGAAATATATATATGTGATGTGTTGAGATGTAAGTTCAAGAATATGATTATATTGGGCATATGTGTAATTACCATGTATGTGAGATGATGAATATGTCTTGGATAATTCCAAGTGTAGATTAATATTATGATATTGGTTATGCTTCTTGATTTCCATGCGTGGATTGTTATGAAATGATTTGGTGGATATTGAAATGCCATGTATGTAAATGATGCGCCTTGAGGGGCTTTATAAATGATTGTATATGATTCTTGGAAATGTTGAACTAAACATACCTTATGAGAGAGGGAGAGATATCCTTGCGAGGTTGTTGAGCATATGCATTATTGCATTTTGCATTCATGGCATGGCATAACATTGAAATATGGTTGTGATCACAGTGATGAAAAAATCCTGCGGGATTCTATGAAGGGAGTACCCCTTGTGAGGCGGGAAACCAACTTGATGATGATATGATATTGAGCCGGTGGTTACGATCACCTGGTTGTTGAATTGAAAAAGGGCTTGCGAGCACCTATGATGCCCGTGGTTGTGATCACGAGGCGGGAGTACCCCTTGCGAGGCGGGAAACCATTATGAATTGTTGAATATGGTTGCGATCACGAGAAAGCACCTTGCGAGGCTGCTAGAGGGAGTACCCCTTGCGAGGCGGGAAACCCATGAATATGAATGAGTGATTATGGTGGTTGTGATCACCCGTTGGTATGAAATCGGATCTGTTGCATATGCATTAAACAGTTGACATGTGCATTAGCCATAGATGCATGGCTTTTGAGATGGGATGACCACGAGAGAAGAGAAACCCCTTGCGAGGAGGAATTGAGTAAAGATTTAATGAATTGATGATGATAATTTGTGAATGCCCTTGTTGATAAGTGGCAATGTGATTGTGTATGTGCTTGTGCTTGCTTGTGTTGTGAAATGCGTTTCATGAGGGTTGTATACCTATTATATCAATGTAAAGATGATTGAATGATGAATTAATGATTTTGTAGCAAAGCACACATGATGATTGTATGCATATACACATGATCACAATATATTTATATTCGTTATTTTGAATGTATAACTCACTCTCCCATATGGTCTTCTTTTTAGCAATGTGATGCAGGTTGCCATGGGTTGAGATGAGACTTTGAATTGAAGTTTTGGTGAAGGTAAATAGTGGTAATGGAAGTGCCTTGGCCGGCATCATTTATGAGTTCTTATGTAATGAACAAATTGTTTATGATGATATAGATGATTTAGTGATTTTGGATGTGTATAAGATAATTCTTTGAATTTGTGAATGGTGAATATAAATGTAGTATGTAAGAGATGATTTAATGTGTACTAAAAGGACTGAAAGTGAATGATGAACATTGATAATTGTGATAGTTGGGAGAAGATCCCCGGATGTATATGTATATATATATGATTGTGTCTTAGGCAATGCATGCGTATGTTGTGAGTGAATTAGACGGGCTTGTTCTATTAGGTTTATGTCAGGTATTTTCATGCTTTGCCAATCCTCTTCTCATATCGTCATATATGGGACTAGGTGTTTTCCCGGTATACCCATTCTTCTTCCGCTGTAAACTCTACTATTTTTGTATACCGTTATGGGCAATTTAGTTATCGATCCAGTCTTAGTTTATTAAATCGTACGCTTCGACTTTCTGTGATTTGGGTCTTGATGTAATCGTCGAGATGTTTAGAAATACTTCAAACGCGAAAAGCTTACCCGTATTTTTATTAATTATTATCTTAATCACATCAGAATCTGAGTCGGGGAAAACCGGGGTGTTATATCCTACACCTCCAACTGCCCATCCTACACCTCCAACTTCCCAACGGGCCCTCTCCAGC
Source organism: Clitoria ternatea (assembly GCA_037962975.1). Lineage (NCBI taxonomy): Eukaryota > Viridiplantae > Streptophyta > Magnoliopsida > Fabales > Fabaceae > Clitoria > Clitoria ternatea. The sequence goes on from CM075671.1 coordinate 172,233,719, forward strand.
TACTCTTCCACCTCCACTATATAAACTTCATCCTACCCTAGAGGTGGAAGAAATGAAAGATGCAATCGCCGCCGACAAATGGCAACTAGCTGAGCTGACCGGCCACCTCGACTCCCTAAGCCGCACTGTTGACAATGTGAAGGAAGCAGATGAGCTGGCTTCCAAACTAGAGCACCTGAGCATCTCCGCTACAAAGGACAAGGCTCATTTGAAGATAGCAAAGGAAAAGCTGAAGAAGGCCCAGGAGCTAGAACGTTTTGTGGAGGTATCCACCCTAAAGAACACGGTCAAATCTCTTGAAGGAAAGGTTACTAAACTTCAGGCAGAGGTGACCAGGGTTCCTCAGCTTAAGGAAGATCTCAAGGCAGAGAAACAAAAGAATGCCCAGCTCTCTGAGGACCTAAAGACAGCAGAGGTGGGTAAGCTCAAGAGCGACGAAGAGTTTGCTACAAAAGAGAGGGAGCTGCTTAAACAAATTGAAGAGCTGAAGAAGGGGAGTGCCACAGCTGGTTCATTGGAGAAGGAGAATGCCAAGCTGAGGAAGGACCTGGCTGGCAAAAGCTAGGGCAACCAAAGCTGTTGAGTGTTAGTCCTCAAATTTACAATAAATCTTTTAATAAAAATTTCACAAAAATTATAAAAATTAGTTTAATTTGTTAGAAAATTAGGCTTTGAATTTAATAAATGGATGTTGTTGGAAATAATCTGCCCTTGATCAATTTTCTCTAGTTTTGCAGTGAAAAAGTTAAGAAATGAAGAGAAAATTACACTGGAGGAGCTGACGCGTAGCCTCATCCCACGCGTAGCATCAATAGCTATTTTTGATGCTGACGCTACGTGTCATAACCACGCGTAGCGTTAGTGCTGCGTGGTCTCCACCTCCACTTTGGTCAACCACTGCACTTGGACCCAATAATGGGCACTCCACTCAGCACCAAGGGCCACCCCACTCAGCATGAAAGCCAAAACTCGGTGGAAACATGTTCATGTGGCCAGGCATGATCAAATTTAATAATTTGAAGTGGCCATTATCAAGTGTTTAATGGAGGCTGAGTCAGGGGTCTGACGCGTAGCGTCAGCACCCTTGCTCAGCCCTATAAATAGGGCCATCCAACACCATTCCAAGGCATCCCATTCTCATTCACTTCTCTTCTCTCTTTGTGCTCGACTTTGAGTACTTCTTTTGTGAGTTGTAGTTCTAGAATAGTTTTCTAGATACTTGAGTGTGTTTTGGTGTATTGTGATCATTGTATCGTGAAGTTTCCATCGTCTTCGTAATGTCAAACTCTGTAAGTGTTGTTTTTACTTTCACCATGTGTAACTAATTTGTTTATGTTGGAATTGGTGAACTAATCTATTGAGTATAATGTTGTGAATTCGACCTCTGCATGTTTAAGATTCAAGTCCATGTTAGTATTTCAATCTTTTATTAATATGAACGTCAAACGGAAGAATGATTTTCATGTGTATTGAAACTTGTTTTATTAGTATGAATGTCAAATGGGAGAATGATTATTCATGCCGTATTGAAACTTGTTTTGACGAAAGTAAAAGTTGGAATACCCTTGGTATCTCAATTCTATAGGGGTTGTTAACCATTGTTGCCATAAGGCCAGGTCTTAATGCAAGTTTTTACTGAGAAAGCTCACGAGGGATCGGACTTTATGGTGAATTCTTAGAATTTAGATCATGAGGGATCGGTTATAATGATTTTAAGCTGCAATGACATGAAACTTGATGATTAAATATGCATGTCTTGAGTTCCTCATTGTTATTCTAGATTAGGGATCCAATTTCCAACATAATTTGTTTATCTGTGTTTATCTCAAGTATCTTACCTATTCTAGATTGCAACTGAACTTTTTAGATAGATTTTTATTTTCTTTTTATCTCATGAACAACTCAACCATGCTATCTTGTGAATATTGTATAAATTGTATATAAATCATTCTTTTGTCCATAACTTTCTTCGTATTTACCATAGTAAATAGAAAATTACTGTTGTTATTGGACTTTCAATCCCAGTGGAACGATATCTAAATTTTGAAAACTATAAATGATTGGTGCGCTTGCCAATTAACAACCTGGTGGTGGAAACGAACGGATCTAACGCTATCGCCGGGTTAACAAGTTTTCTGGCGCCGTCGCCGGCGATTGAATTGTTTCAATAAAATAGTAAATTTTTAATTACCGTGGTAAATATTTTTTTTTACCTTAGTTAAAAAATTTTTATTTACTTTTACTTATTGTTACACTAACTTTCTTTGTCTAGTTTGTGTATGCAAACTCGATCTACCGCAGGTAAAATTTATTTTGATCCTGAGATAGAAAAGTTTGTAAAGAAAATCAAGTCTTTGAAATCTAAAACACAAACTAAATCTTTTTCTACTTCTAAAAATTTTGAAAATTCAAATATGGCTGCTGAAAGGAGAACATTGGGACAGTTTGCTGCTATTAATGGTCCACCTCGAGTTTCGAGAATGTTTCAAGGACCTGTTGTACCAGTGCAGATTAAACCTGCTACTTTAAATATTATTCAAAATAATCAATTTGTTGGTTTAAATAATGAAAAACCATATGAACATTTAACTGTTTTTTATGAGTTATGCAGCACAATTGGTTTTGAACCCAATCAAGAAGAGTCTGTTTACATGAGACTTTTTCCTTTTTCATTGATTGGTAAAGCAAAAGAATGGTTTAAATCTTGCCCACCAGGTAGTTTTGCAAACTGGTCCGATGTTGAAAGAAAATTTTTGGAAAGATTTTATTCTCCTTCAAAATATTTTGAAGCAATGATAGCCATACATTCTTTTTCTCAAAATAATGATGAATCATTAGGAGAGACCTAGGAACGATTCAAGGCACTCTTGAGAAAGTGTCCAAATCACAACCTGGATGATGCCGAAAAGGTAAGAATCGTTTACCATGGTTTATTGCCTCAGTTCAAGATGATGTTAGATGCTTGTGTAGGTGGTTCTTTAATGAACAAAACTGTAGAGGAAGCAATTGAGATATTGGAATCAATGTCCATTAGTGACCATCAAGCTAAACCAGAAAGAGGTAATGTACAAGGTATACTTGAACAAGGAGTAAATGATACAATGTTAATTCAACAAAAATTGTTGATACAACAAATTGAGGCAATGAGTAAACAACTAGGAAAACTTCAAGTTACCCATGTACCACCACAACTTCAAGCTCAATTAAAACAATGTGAGTATTGTATGGGCGAACAACCATGTGGTTACTGTGTTCTTGACAAGAATGAACAAGAACAAGCTAATTCCTTGATTCATCAAAGGTTACCTTCAGGTAATTCTCTAAATCCTCTTGTAAATTCTTTTTCTAACAATTACCTGCAGGGAAGGCAAAACCAAAACTATGGTTGGAGGCAAAATGCTAAACCCTTCAACAATCAAGATGATTACAATACTAGATTGACAAAGGCTGAAGAAAGTATTCAACAATTGATGCAATACATGGAGACAATTAAGGCTGCACGTAAAGCATCAAATCAATAGTTGAGTCAGCTAGTAAAAAAAGTAGCCGACATCAAGGAATTCAAAGTGAAAGAACAATGTAAGGCTATCTTTACAAGAAGTGGTAAAACTGTAGGTATGGATTATGAAAAAGAAAAAGAAAAAGAAAAAGAAAAAGAAAAAGAAAAAGAAAAAGAAGAAAAAGAAAAAAAAAAGAAGAAGAAAAAGAAAAAGAAAGTGAAAAAAATAAAGAAAAAGATGAAATAAAAGAAAAAGAAAAAAATAAAAAAATAGTATTTGGGACAAACACCTCATGTCCAGGATTTACCTTATCCTCATCCACCATCAAAAAAAGATAGAGAAAAGGAATATAAGAGATTCCTTGAAATTTTTAAGCAGTTACACATAAACATTCCTTTTTCTGAGGCATTAGAACAAATGCCTACATATGCTAAGTTTATGAAAGAACTGCTTACAAAGAAAAGGAAGTATGATGAGGAGATAGTAGAACTTGAAGCAAGTTACAGCGCTATTTTACAATACAAGATGCCAGAAAAATCCAAAGATCCTGGCAAATTCACTATTCCTGTCTCTATTGGCGGAGTAAATATCGGAAAGGCTTTATTAGATTTAGGGGCTAGTATCAATCTAATGCCCCTAAGTATGATGAAGCGCATTGGTGACCTTGATCCGCAACAGACAAGGATGACTCTGCAATTAGCTGATAAATCCATCAAGAGACCTTATGGGATTGTAGAAGATGTGCTTGTACAGGTTGATAAATTCTACTTCCTTGTGGATTTTGTGATCTTAGACATGGAGGAAGATGCTGATGTTCCTTTAATTCTTGGAAGACCATTCATGAAAACTGCTCGAGTACTGATTGATGTAGACAATGGGAAGCTAGCAGTAAGGGTGCATGATGAGGAAGTGAATTTCAATGTCTTCAAAGCAATGAAACATCCTAGCCCGAAGCAAGACTGTTTCAAAGTGGACATCCTTGATAAAACTTATCTTTCCTTATCAAAAGGTATGATTATTTCTGACCCATTAAATAAGTTATTGACTAACTCTGTTGAATTTTTGAATGAAGAAGAGGAGAAACAGATTGAAAGGTATCTTGAAAAATTCGATCAAGGGAAAGAAATTTCCTTTGAATCAAGAAAGATTGAAGAAATTCAAGAATCACCTGTTGAAGAAATCCAGAAACCTGAACTAAAAGTGTTACCTTCCAATCTAAAATACATCTTTTTGAAAGAAGGTAATTTAAAACCAGTAATCATTAGTAATCTGTTAAGTGAAACAGAGGAAGAAAAACTGGTGAAAGTATTGAAGAGGAATCAAGAAGCAATTGGGTGGACACTTGAAGATTTGAAAGGTATAAGTCCATCATACTACATGCACAAAATCTTGTTGGAAGATAATTTTAAACCTATTGCTCAACCTCAAAGACGCCTTAACCCAACTTTGAAAGAGGTAACCAAAAAAGAGGTTCTGAAATTGCTGAAAGCAGGTATTATTTATCCTATTTCTGATAGTGTATGGGTAAGTCCTGTTCAAGTTGTTCCAAAAAAAGGTGGTATGACAGTAATTGTTAATGAAAAAAATGAACTAATTCCTACAAGAACTGTCACCAGTTGGAGAATGTGCATTGATTATAGAAAATTAAATCAAGCAACAAGAAAAGATCATTTTCCATTGCCTTTTATGGATCAAATGCTTGAAAGATTATCTGGACAAGAATATTATTGCTTTCTTGATGGTTATTCTGGATATAATCAAATTGCTGTTGACCCTCTTGATCAGGAGAAAACTGCCTTTACATGTCCTTTGGCATATTTGCTTACAGAAAAATGCCATTTGGATTATGTAACGCACTTGCTACTTTTCAAAGATGCATGCTTGCTATTTTTGCAGATTTAATTGAAAAGAGCATTAAGATTTTCATGGATGACTTCTCAGTTTTTGGGAATTCATTTGAAACATGTCTATCCAACCTGGACACCGTACTGAAGCGGTGTATTGAGACAAATTTAGTGCTTAATTGGGAGAAATGTCACTTCATGGTGAAAGAAGGAATTGTACTTAGTCATAAAATTTCTTCTAAAGGCATTGAAGTTGACCAAGCCAAAATAGAGGTAATTTCTAAACTCCCACCTCCTATAAATGTAAAAGGTATTAGAAGCTTTTTAGGACATGCTGGATTTTATAGGAGGTTTATTCAAGATTTTTCAAAAATTAAAAAACCTTTATCAAACCTTCTAAATAAAGATGTTGAATTCAAATTTGATGAAGCATGTCTTAAAGCTTTTAATTCCTTGAAATAAAAATTGGTTTCTGCCCCTGTAATTGTTGCTCCTAATTGGAATCTACCCTTTGAACTTATGTGCGATGCAAGTGATTATGCTGTTGGAGCAGTTTTAGGTCAAAGATACGAAAAAGTTTTTAAAGTCATACATTATGCTAGTAAAGTTTTGAATGAAAATCAAATAAATTATGCAACTACTAAAAAAGAATTACTAGCCATAGTATATGCTTTAGAAAAATTTCGATCTTACTTGATTGGCTCAAAAATAATTGTTTTTACTGATCATGCTGCAATCAAGTATCTTGTAAATAAATCTTATTCAAAACCTCAGTTAATCAGATGGATTTTGCTCCTTCAAGAATATGATCTTGAAATCAAAGATAAAAAGGGTAGTGAAAATATGGTAGCTGACCATCTTTCTAGATTAATGAATAATGAGGTTACTACCAAAGAAAAAGAAATTTTGGAAGAATTTCCCGATGAAAAACTTTTCAAAATAACACAACAGCCATGGTTTGCTGACATGGCCAATTTCAAAGCAGCAGGAGTTCTTCCAAATGATTTGACTTGGCAACAAAGAAAAAAATTCTTTAGAGATGCAAGATATTTTGTTTGGGATGATCCTCATTTATTCAAAATTGGAGTAGATAATTTGTTACGACGTTGTGTGCCTGACTGAGAAGTAAAAGATGTGTTGTGGCATTGTTATAAATCACCATATGGAGGACACTTTAATGATGAAAGAACAGCTGCAAAAGTTCTCCAATCAGGTTTATACTGGCCCTCTCTTTTTAAAGATGCTCACTTATTTGTTCAATCTTGTGATAATTGCCAAAGAACAGGTAATGTTGGAAGAAGGCAAGAAATGCCTCTCACAAATATACAAGAAGTTGAGATATTTGATTGTTGGGGAATTGACTTCATGGGACCTTTTCCTAACCCATACTCAAATCAATACATTCTTTTGGCAGTTGATTATGTTTCAAAATGGGTGGAAGCAATTGCTACCCCTAATGCTGACACTAAAACTGTTGTGAATTTTTTGAAGAAAAATATTTTTTGCAGATTTGGGACACCAAGAACTTTAATCAGTGATGGTGGTTCACACTTTTGTAATAAAATTCTTCAGAAAGTATTACAACATTATGGAGTAAAGCATAAGGTAGCCACATCATATAATCCACAAACCAACGGACAAGCAGAGATTTCAAATTGTGAAGTGAAAAGAATTCTGGAGAAAACTGTGTCATCTTCTAGAAAGGATTGGTCACAAAAACTTGATGATGCACTCTGGGCATACAGAACTGCATTTAAAACACCAATTGGTCTTTCTCCTTTCCAGATGGTTTATGGAAAATCATGTCACCTTCCAGTTGAAATGGAACATAAAGCATATTGGGCTTTAAAATTCCTCAATTTTGATCAAAATGTAGCAGCAGACAAACGGAAGTTACAACTACTCGAATTAGAGGAAATGAGGAACAATGCCTATGAATCATCTAGATGCTACAAAAGTAAGGTGAAAGCTTACCATGATAAAAAGTTAAAGAAAAGACACTTCACACCAGGTCAGCAAGTTTTATTGTTCAATTCAAGATTAAAATTATTTCCTGGAATATTGAAATCAAAATGGTCAGGCCCGTTTTTGATTAAAGAAGTCAAACCATATGGAGCAATGGAAATTGAAGATCCAACTTCCAAAAGAAGTTGGATGGTAAATGGGCAAAGGTTGAAACTATATTTGGGTGGTGAAATTAATAAAATTACCACCAGTTATCTTTTAACTGATCTTTGAAATGCAGGAATGTCAGGCTAGAGACACTAAACCTAGCGCTCAATGGGAGGCAACCCATTTTGTTATTTGTTTATTTTAAATTATGTTAAAAAAAATAAATTTTATCTTTCAATAAATAATCAAATTTTTGTTAGTAAGTTAATTTATTCACTTAACATTTTTACATAATAAAACCAATTTTGTAAAATCAATTATTAATTCTTTTATAACTTAGGAATTTTGATAAATTTAATTACAATAAGTTTATTAACTATCAAGCAAATTTCAAAAACCTGGTGAGTTGAGAGATCTTATTAAACACTTGAGGGTTTAATCGACATAACTTCATTCGAATTGATTTTGCTTTAATCTTTGATTTGTGTTGTTGTACAGAAAATTCAGGAAAATGATCAAGGCACATTTATTGGTGAAAAGAAATCTTGGGCCAAACAGCTTACCTTGGTAAAAATTATTTTATCCTTTGAAAGCCAATTTGAGCCTAAAATAAATTCTTTGATACCCTTAAAACCTAAATTTGTTATAACCGTTCCCTATACTTGATTAATTAAAAGAGCAGTTAAAATAAATGAAAAATATCTTTAGTGTTCTTACAAAAATGGGGAATGAAAATAAGCAACTTGATTCTTTTCAAAAAAAAAATAAAGTATGAAAAAGAAATGTCAAAAATAGTGAAAAGAATCAAGTTGGGGGTATTTATTTTTTATCAATAAAAGAAAATGAGAAGTTTGGATCAAGAGAAAGCCTAAAAGTTATAAAATGCTCTTTTATGATTTCAGGTTTTTACACAAAGGGTGATTGTTATTATTGATTAATTGTTGAATGCTATTATGAGTGATCCAAGCACGACCTTATGAGGGTGGTTTGGAGTATGATGATGGAAATATTGTAAATACCACACTAACACGTATAGGTATATACATAACATATGAGACAAGGGCGATGAATAATGAGATGGAAACCCACTAAATGAATGTGTGGTAATATTAATGATCATTACCTGATGTTGTAAAGCCATTGTGGTTGACTACAAATATTGACTTGCCATATGATATGAAATATATATATGTGATGTGTTGAGATGTAAGTTCAAGAATATGATTATATTGGGCATATGTGTAATTGCCATGTATGTGAGATGATGAATATGTCTTGGATAATTCCAAGTGTAGATTAATATTATGATATTGGTTATGCTTCTTGATTTCCATGCGTGGATTGTTATGAAATGATTTAGTGGATATTGAAATGCCATGTATGTAAATGATGCGCCTTGAGGAGCTTTATAAATGATTGTATATGATTATTGGAAATGTTGAACTAAACATACCTTATGAGAGAGGGAGAGATATCCTTGCGAGGTTGTTGAGCATATGCATTATTGCATTTTGTATTCATGGCATGGCATAACATTGAAATGTGGTTGCGATCACAGTGATGAAAAAATCCTGCGGGATTCTATGAAGGGAGTACCCCTTACGAGGCGGGAAACCAACTTGATGATGATATGATATTGAGCCGGTGGTTGCGATAACCTGGTTGTTGAATTGAAAAAGGGCTTGCGAGCACCTATGATGCCTGTGGTTGCGATCACGAGGCGGGAGTACCCCTTGCGAGGCGGGAAACCATTATGAATTGTTGAATGTGGTTGTGATCACGAGAAAGCACCTTGCGAGGCTGCTAGAGGGAGTACCCCTTGCGAGGCGGGAAACCCATGAATATGAATGAGTGATTGTGGTGGTTGTGATCACCCGTTGGTATGAAATTGGATCCGTTGCATATGCATTAAATAGTTGACATGTGCATTAGCCATAGATGCATGGCTTTTGAGATGGGATGACCACGAGAGAAGAGAAACCCCTTGCGAGGAGGAATTGAGTAAAGATTTAATGAATTGATGATGATAATTTGTGAATGCCCTTGTTGATAAGTGGCAATGTGATTGTGTATGTGCTTGTGCTTGCTTGTGTTGTGAAATGCATTTCATGAGGGTTGTATACCTATTATATCAATGTAAAGATGATTGAATGATGAATTAATGATTTTGTAGCAAAGCACACATGATGATTGTATGCATATACACATGATCACAATATATTTATATTCGTTATTTTGAATGTATAACTCACTCTCCCATATGGTCTCCTTTTTAGCAATGTGATGCAGGTTGCCATGGGTTGAGATAAGACTTTGAATTGAAGTTTTGGCGAAGGTAAATAGTGGTAATGGAAGTGCCTTGGCCGACATCATTTATGAGTTCTTATGTAATGAACAAATTGTTTATGATGATATAGATGATTTAGTGATTTTGGATGTGTATAAGATAATCCTTTGAATTTGTGAATGTTGAATATAAATGTAGTATGTAAGAGATGATTTAATGTGTACTAAAAGGACTGAAAGTGAATGATGAACATTGATAATTGTGATAGTTGGGAGAAGATCCCCGGATGTATATGTATATATATATATGATTGTGTCTTAGGCAATGCATGCGTATGTTGTGAGTGAATTAGACGGGCTTGTTCTATTAGGTTTATGTCGGGTACTTGCATGCTTTGTCGATCCTCTTCTCATATCGTCATATATGGGACTAGGCCTTTGCCCGGTATACCCATTCTTCTTCTGCTATAAACTCTACTATTTTTGTATACCGTTATGGGCAATTTAGTTATCGATCCAGTCTTAGTTTATTAAATCGTACGCTTCGGTTTTCTGTGATTCGGGTCTTGATGTAATCGTCGAGGTGTTTAGAAATACTTCAAATGCGAAAAACTTACCTGTATTTTTATTAATTATTATCTTGATCACATCGGAATCTGAGTCGGGGAAAACCGGGGTGTTATATCCTACACCTCCAACTACCCATCCTACACCTCCAACTTCCCAACGGGCCCTCTCCAGCTACTCTTCCACCTCCACTATATAAACTTCATCCTACCCTAGAGGTGGAAGAAATAAAAGATGCAATCGTCGCAAACAAATGGCAACTAGCTGAGCTGACCGGCCTCCTCGACTCCCTAAGCCGCACTGTTGACAACGTGAAGGAAGTAGATGAGCTGGCTTCCAAACTAGAGCACCTGAGCATCTCCGCTACAAAGGACAAGGCTCATTTGAAGATAGCAAAGGAAAAGCTGAAGAAGGCCCAGGAGCTGGAGTTGGAACGTTCCATGGAGGTATCCGCCCTAAAGAACATGGTCAAATCTCTTGAAGAAAAGGTTACTAAACTTCAGGCGGAGGTGACCAGGGTTCCTCAGCTCAAGGAGGATCTCAAGGTGGAGAAACTAAAGAATGCCCAGCTCTCTGAGGACCTGAAGACAGTAGAGGTGGGTAAGCTCAAGAGCGACGAAGAGTTTGCTACAAAAGAGAGGGAGCTGCTCAAACAAATTGAAGAGTTGAAGAAGGGGAGTGCCACAGCTGGTTCATTGGAGAAGGAGAATGCCAAGCTGAGGAAGGACCTGGCTGGCAAAAGCCAGGGCGACCAAAGCTGTCGAGTGTTAGTCCTCAAATTTACAATAAATCTTTTAATAAAAATTTCACAAAAATTATAAAAATTAGTTTAATTTGTTAGAAAATTAGGCTTTGAATTTAATAAATGGATGTTGTTGGAAATAATCTGCCCTTGATCAATTTTCTCTAGTTTTGCAGTGAAAAAGTTAAGAAATGAAGAGAAAATTACACTGGAGGAGCTGACGTGTAGCCTCATCCCACGCGTAGCATCAACACCTATTTTTGATGCTGACGCTACGCGTCACAGCCACGCGTAGCGTCAGTGCTGCGTGGTCTCCACCTCCACTTTGGCCAACCACTCCACTTGGACCCAATAATGGGCACTCCACTCAGCACCAAGGGCCACCCAACTCAACATGAAAGGCCAAAACTCGGTGGAAACATGTTCATGTGGCCAGGCATGATCAAATTTAATAATTTGAAGTGGCCATTATCAAGTGTTTAATGGAGGCTGAGTCAGGGGTCTGACGCGTAGAGTCAGGGGTCTGACGCGTAACATCAGCACCCTTGCTCAGCCTTATAAATAGGGCCATCCAACACCATTCCAAGGCATCCCATTCTCATTCACTTCTCTTCTCTCTTTGTGCTCGACTTTGAGTACTTCTTTTGTGAGTTGTAGTTCTAGAATAGTTTTCTAGATACTTGAGTATGTTTTAGTGTATTGTGATCATTGTATCGTGAAGTTTCCATCGTCTTCGTAATGTCAAACTCTATAAGTGTTGTTTTTACTTTCACCATGTGTAACTAATTTGTTTATGTTGGAATTGGTGAACTAATCTATTGAGTATAATGTTGTGAATTCGACCTCTGCATGTTTATGATTCAAGTCCATGTTAGTATTTCAATCTTTTATTAATATGAACGTCAAACGGGAGAATGATTTTCATGTGTATTGAAACTTGTTTTATTAGTATGAATGTCAAACAGGAGAATGATTATTCATGCCGTATTGAAACTTGTTTTGACGAAAGTAAAAGTTGGAATACCCTTGGTATCTCAATTCTATAGGGGTTGTTAACCATTGTTGCCATAAGGCCAGGTCTTAATGCAAGTTTTTACTGAGAAAGCTCACGAGGGATCGGACTTTACGGTAAATTCTTAGAATTTAGATCATGAGGGATCGGTTATAATGATTTTAAGCTGCAATGACATGAAACTTGATGATTAAATATGCATGTCTTGAGTTCCTCATTGTTATTCTAGATTAGGGATCCAATTTCCAACATAATTTGTTTATCTGTGTTTATCTCAAGTATCTTACCTATTCTAGATTGCAACTCAACTTTTTAGATAGATTTTTATTTTCTTTTTATCTCATGAACAACTCAACCATGCTATCTTGTGAATATTGTATAAATTGTATATAAATCATTCTTTTGTCCATAACTTTCTTCATATTTACTATAGTAAATAGAAAATTACTATTGTTATTGGACTTTCAATCCCAGTGGAACGATATCTAAATTTTGAAAACTACAAACGATTGGTGCGCTTGCCAATTAACAACCCGGTGGCGGAAACGAACAGATCTGACGCTATCGCTGGGTTAACATTGAGGCCTGCACCGCTGTGGCCTATGAGTCCTTTGGCCTAGTTGTCCGCCAAGTCTACTATCGCAACCCTGGAGTGAAGTTCAACTTTTATGGTATAAGCCCTTTTTATGAATTTCCTAATGGGAAGCTAGTTGCGGTAGTTAATGGCCGGCATGAGGAACCTCCTTCTTTATACGAGCTTCCACCTCTCCCTAAAGGCTAGAGCATGGGACCTTTTTCCACTACTCCGGGCAAGAAGACCCTAAAGAAAAAGAATCGACTCATGAAGGGGAGCCTGAAGGTGAGAAGGCCCAGGACGACAAAGCAGAAGAGCGATCCGCTGAGGATAATACTAGAAAACGCCCTGTGAGGATGGTGGGAAGGAGGACAGAGGAACAGAGGCTAGTACGAACGAAGATCAGACGCCCACCTCTTAGCTTTATAAGTTTTTTTTTACTCTTACTGCTGTGTATGGGATCAGCTCCAGTTTCAATTCAAGTTCTGAACCATTATGTACAAATTTGATTTGTTGAATGAACGGATTTCCCTCTTTAAATATTGTTTCTGATATGATATTGAGAAATGAACTGCTATGATATAACTCTGACCTTTTTCCATACACTTGTCAACTTTTTACCTTTGTAAAATTCATTAAGCCGTTCTCTGAGTTGAAACTTAGGAATAAGTGGTAGTGATCACAATGTAGGATGGAACGGTTAGACCAAATTCCCAATAACCATACCTATAACATAGACTTTTGAACTCGATGAATACTGTCCCCAAGCATGTGTTTATTGCGAAGGGTATGAGTATTTGGTGTAGAATATTATCCTTTAACTTTTAAGAATGAGAGCTTTAGTCCGCTCTGATAGTAGTCGTACCTATTGAATTACTCGTAGAGTGATATTGTTCAAGATAGAAGTAATGACTAGGCGTATCCGTCCTGCAAGAACCTGCCTCAATCATAAGGATGATGATTGGGCCTTCAATCACAAGAGTAGTGATTAGAATTATCCACGCCAGGAGGTATACCATCGACCATAAGGATGATGGGTAATATTATCTCTCCTGGGGAATTGTTCCTCAATCATAAGGATGATGATTGGGTCTTCATCGGTGTTTGGCCAAACCTACTAACCGTTCCCAAGGTTCAGTTTTAATCCTATAACCTGGGTTTTCCAATAGGGTTTGGCCAAACCTACAACCCATTTCCTGAGGTTTGGTTCAATCCTACAACTCAGGTCTTCATTGGTGTTCGGCCAAACCTACTAACCATACCTGGAGTTCAGTTTAATCCTATAATCCAGGTCTTCTAAAGGGGTTCGGTACAGCCTTGAAGAAGGTCTGATCTTACAGCCCTTTGGTCCACTCAAGGAGTTACACCGCCAATTACAAAATGGGTAATTGGGATCCTCCATCCTGAGGGTCTCCGTACGAACCGGTATAATGCTACACATCTTAACATAAGAAAGAAAAGTGAAGACATCATGTTCATAAGTTGAATTCTCATTGAATTGAATGTGTATTACAAAGAAAGCATAGTTGGGGTCATGCCTCGTTAAAACCTTCTTGAGAAAACCCATTGGCAAAAAACTCAAGTAAGGAAAAAGAGTACACGCTGTCTTACTAACTAGCTGTAGTAAATACGTAAATTCTGAGTGTTCCACTTGTTACGGATTAGTGTGCCATAAAGATTCTCCAACCGGTATATCCCTTTGCCAGTCACCTCGGATACTCTGTAAGGGCCTTCCCATGTCGGTGTAATTTACCTTGGTGAGTAAACTTATTTCCCACACTCGCCTTCCTTAGAACGAGATCTCCTGTGTTAAATGCTCTTTGCTGCATGCGCTTGTTGTACCGGAGGGCGGCCTTCACTTTAATTGCCTGATCCCTGAAGAAAGCTTCATCTCTAAGCTCTTGAAGAATATCCAACTTCGATGCCAGATTGGCATTATTATTCTCCTCGGAAAAATACTCCACCCTTGTTGACCTGGTCTGGAGTTCCACCGAAATCATCGCCTCAACATTGTAAGTAAGGTGGTACAGGGATTCATTGGTGGAGGAGTGGGGTGTAGTGCGGTATACCCACAAGACATGGCACAGCTGATCAGTCCATCCGCCCTTTGCTTCGCCTAGACGCTTCTTTAGCCCCTTCAGTACTTCTCTATTAGCCACCTCGGCCTGGCCATTTGTTTGAGGATATTTGACAGATAAGAAGATTTGGACTATCCCCAGTCCTTCAAGCAACTCTGTGAACTTCCTGTTAGTGAATTGGGTTCCGTTGTCAGTAACAATCCATCCTGGGACTTCGAATTGTGCTATGATGTTCTCGTACACGAAGTGTCGTGTCCGACCTGAGATGATGTGTACAACGGGCTCTGCCTCTATCCACTTGGTAAATTAATCCACCCCAACTATGAGATACTTGATTCCACCAGACGCTGTTGGGAACGGACCTAGGATATCGAGGCCCCACTGATGAAAGGGCCATGGTACGGTGGATGTAGAAAGTTCCTGGGCAGTGTGTGATAAAGATTGGAAAATCTCTAACATGGATCACACTTCTTTACAAACTCAATGGAGTCTTTCTTTATTGTGGCCCACTAGTAACCTACTCTTAGAACCTTCCTCATCAGGCTTCTACCTCCGATGTGGTGTCCACATTGTCCCTCATGTACTTCTTCCAGCACACCCCGTACCTCATTTTTGTTCAAACACTTAAGGTATGGCATAGAAAATCCCCTCCGTATGAGCATGCCATCTACTAATGTAAAGTAAGGTAGCTCTATTTTTAACTTCTTCCTCTCCAAGTCATCAATGGGCAGCTATTCATCCACGAAGTACCGTATGTAAGGAACTACCCACGAGTTCTCATCAAAGGCACGATATGTTATTGCATTCAACGATGGGTTCAAGGGGATGCTGGGCGATGTTAAAGTGCTCTGCACCACTGTGGTTGTGCTTCCAGGTTGTTTCGTGCTTGCAAGCCTCAAGAGGATGTCTGCCCTGGTGTTTTCCTCTTTGGATACATGCTTAAATTCCAACACAGAGAATCTTTCCTTTAATTCATTCACGTAGTTCAAATATAGCTGGAATATTTTGATATTTTCCCTGAATCTACGATATCACCAGCTGTGAATCGCTACAGAGGGTTACTTCTATTGCTTTAATATCAATTGCGGCTCGGAGTCCGGCAAGACAAGCTTCATACTCAGCTTGGTTATTGGAAGTTTTAAAATTAAACCGGAGAGAAATTTCCAAGTGGACGCCATCATCACTCTCAACCATATCCTTTACTATTCAATGAACCATCCACATAAATGGTCCAATGAGCATGAGGTGCGGCTGGGTCTGCCCCTGTCATCTCCTCAACGAAATCAACCAAAACCTGGGCCTTGATAGCTCCTCGTGCCTCATAGGAAACCTCAAACTCTGAAAGCTCGATAGACCACTTAATCATCCTCCCTATGAGGTCTGGCTTGTTCAGTATGGAATGAAGTGGCATATCCATTCTCACCATAACTGGGTACGCGTGAAAGTACGGTCTTAAATGACGTGAAGCCCAAACAACTACGAGGGCGGCCTTCTCGATCTTTTGATATCGGCCCTCAGCTCCTTGTAGCGTTTTACTTGTAAAATACACTGGCCTCTGCCCCTCCAGGGTCTCCTTGACTAATGCTACTCCCAGAGCTTCATCAGAGATTGCCAAATACAAGATGAGAGTTTCTCCGGGGTCAGGTCTTACTAAGATCGGAGGGCTCAACAATACCTCCTTGAGCTCCTGAAAGGCTTGTTCCTATTCTTGTCCCCACTCGAACTTCTTAGATTTCTTCAACACCTCAGGGGAAGGGATCTATGTGCCATCTTAGGCATGAATCAAGCCAAGGCTGCCATCTTCCCATTCAAAGATTGAACCTCCCTCAGGTTCTTCGAACTTTTCATGTTCAATATTGCTTGGCACTTCCCCGGATTGGCCTCAATGCCACGCTGAGTTAACATAAAACCCAAGAACTTCCCAGCTGGGATAGAAAAAGTGCACTTTAATGGGTTTAGCCTCATGTTATATTGCCTCAAGTGCGTGAATACCTGGCGTAGATCTTTAATATAATCACCCCCAGCCGGGATCTTGGCTATGATGTCGTCAATGTACACCTCCACCAGCTTGGTGTGCATGCGCTCAAACACTTGTTAATCATACGCTGGTAAGTGGCCCCAGCGTTATTCAAATCGAAGGGCATGGTGGTGTAGCAGAAGACACCACAGTCATTGACAAAAGCTGTCTTCTCTTGATCCTCCTCCCATATCGGAATCTGGTTGTACCCTGAATATGCATCCATGAAACTCAGGTACTAATAACCAGAGGAATCATCCACCATTTGATCTATATTAGAGAGAGAATATAGATCCTTTAGGTAGCAACAGTTGAGGTCCACATAATCAGTGCATATCCTCCATTTACCATTGGCCTTCTGGACCATCACCACGTTTGAGAGCCAAGAGGAATAACGAATTTCCCTGATAAATCCGGCCTTTAATAACTCCTCTGTCTGCTCACAAGTTGCCTGCTTCTCTGGCCCTAATCTTCTTTTTTTTTGGGCAACAGGCCTCATCTCTGGATAGACAGATAATTTGTGACAGCAAAAGTTAGGATCCATCCTAGGCAATTTGTGACAGCAAAAGTTAGGATCCATCCCAGGCATGTCCGCAGCAGTCCATGCAAAAGGGTCCTTAAATTCCTGAAGGAGTGCAAGCAGATGCTGCTCCTTTAATGACTCTAGCTTATCATTGATATGAGTAACCTTCTCTGGGGAATCTCCTAAGACGATGTCCTTAGAACCTCCGTCCGGCGTGGGCTTCGAAAGATTGAGCAAATCAATCTTTAACTCCACTTTGGGGTCAAGATCAATCAGACTGACAGACCCCGCCTCTGTTCCTCCATCGTTCAACTTTCTCTTTTTATTGAATGCCTCTAGCTTCACCATATTTAGGCCCAGGTTATAACAGTACCTGACCATCTCCTGATCATCTCAGAGGGAAGATACGTCATTGTCCTTATCGATGAATTTGATAAGGAGATGTTGAGTGCATACGATTGCTTCCATGGCATTTAAGGTAGGGCGGCCTATAACGCCGTTGTAGGGTGACTCCACATCAATCACTAAGACCCTGGACTTCACCGTCCTTGCTCCTGGCTCGCCTTCAAAAGACACAAGGGTGTCAAGGTACCCCTTGGTAGTTTACTTTGCTCCGTTAAAGGCTGCGAGTTCCTGTGTGTAAGGTTGTAAGTCTGAGTCATTGAAACCCATTCTTTTAAAACAATTATAAAAAATAAGATCACAGGAACTCCCCCGATCCACAAGGATCCTCTTTACGTCCTTGTTAGCGATCACAGTGATTATGACTACAACATCATCACCCCCAGGGATGGTTGGGCCAAAATCTTAATCATAGAATGACACCACCGGTGCCTCCACACCGTCTCTAAAAGGGCAGTTGTCCCTGGGTTTCCCTTGAATGGACAGAATCATTCGATGATGATTCTTTCAGGCTGTGATTGAAGCTCCACTCTCAGCAAAGCCTCCAGTGATCATATCAATTACTTCGCGCCGGCCTTGCCTCTGCTGCTGGGGCATGCCGTCCTGCTAGGCAGCCTCGCTGATAATAACTCCCTTATTTTTCTTAGTGGCTGTAAACCTCCTGACTGGGTTATGGCTATTAACGCCCTCATCGTCGCGATCTCTTCCTCTCTTCTCAGTTCGGTCCAGCTCATCCAAGGATTTCTCCTTGAAAAGGTACTGCTTCAACTTTCCCTTTCTGATGAGAGTCTCCACAGCGTTCTTCAACACCTTACACTCATCAGTGGAGTGGCCCACCTGCTCGTGGAAGCTGCAGTACTTGCACGGATTACTAGGCCATCTCAACGGAGCCGGCTTCCTTATCCCATACACGCTGAGTGTAGGCCATCCGACCTTCCTTAAGATTTAGGAATGCCTGGTGTTCAGTGGGGCGTAGCTATTGAAAAAAGCTACATGCCTATCCTTCTGTTGAGGTCGAGGACTTATAAATTCATCTCTCTGGGCATGCCTCTTCGGTCTCACCCTCTCCTTGTCTTTCTGTTGTGGCCTCCAAATGCATCTCTATACCTACGTACTTCGAGGCCTTCCTCCAGAACTCTTCAAACATTGTCGGAGGACTCTTTGCCAAAGACAGGGCAAAGGTTGATCTAGGCTGCAGGGCCTCAATGATAATATGTAACTGAATGGCGTCTGTGAATTTAGGCACCATAGCTGCCTCCTTGTAAAACCTCTTTAGAAACTCCTTAAGAGTTTTGTTCTCCCCTTGCCTTATCTGGGCCAAGGTGTGAGACATCTTAGGGACATCCCTAGAGATGACGAAATAATTCTCGAAAGCAGCTGCCATCTCTTCCCAGGAGTCTATTGACCCCGATGGTAGACCTGTGAACCAGCTAAGGGCCTCCTCTACTAATGTTCGTGGGAACATTCTACACATCATGTCTTCATCAGCTCCCAAATATATAGCTTCATATACATAAGCATCAAGATGCTTAGTGGGGTCAGTCTCTCCATTATACTTCCCGATAGAGAGTGGTTGAGTCATCTACAAATACCTGGGAATAGGCACACACATGAGCCTTCTCAAGAATGGAACGTTGAGCTGATACATCCCAGAGGCTGCTACTACTGGCTCCTTTCTTCTTCCACTGACTCTATCCCTAGAGTCATAAGTTTGCTCCCTCTCTTTATACGTGGGAATCTTTGAATACTGGAGAGTGGTGGATTTTTCTCTCCCAGATGTGTGATGAGTCTCCTCTTCTTGAGACATCACCTTATCTTCCGTCACCCTCCTCTCTCTCCTCAACTCCATCAACTCCTCACTGAGTTGCCTTATAACTTCATCTCGAGGGTCTGGAACTACCGCAGGTATCACCCTTCTCAAGTTGGTTCTAGGAGACTCAAAAAGAAGTCTCCTGTTAGCATATTGATGGGTCACATCCTCTACGTTACCATCAATGAAATCACGTCCATCTCCCTCCATGGATGACTACCAAACTTCTACGGAAAGTGGGAATAACTCTAACGGGTCCCACTGGGCATGCCAATAAACTAGTCTAGTCTGGGGTCAAGGATCCGAACTGGGGACCAGCCACAAAAGTCAATGATTGAAGTATTTATACACCAGTACAATGGGTATCCGGTATTATAATCTGAACTCTCAGTGGGAGAATCTAGCTTTGTTGTCCTGGAGATCCTTCACACCAAGCTTTCGCGTTGATGGGGAGCGAAAGGTGGTGTCACTTGTGAAGATTCTCCGATGCTCAAGTCAGTGAAAGGAAAGAGAAATACTATGAAACCTGAGCAATGTAACAGTATATCAAGAGTCAAAACAACGTAACCTTTTGTGAGTGTGAAAATTGACTATTTATAGATAAACGTGGAGAATGAACCGTTTGGTATAGGTGGGGCCAGGAGACAAATAGTACAATGCTCAATGTACGATTCTAACACACGACATGGGGGAGCTGTATTTTTCGCGTATCACTCCTGTGACTGTACCTTGTACCTTTTGTCGGGTGACATGGATACTTTCTGGTATATAGGGTATCAATATGTGCACACCGGCTTGAGCACTTGGCCTACTTCAAGTAACAAGGATTTAGGTAGTGGAGCAGCCACTTATCCTCTCAAAGTATGGGTGAATGGTTATGTATAATAAAATAGGGAGAGTGTAAGTGTTGGGTCAGGAGATAGAAAGTGCGTTGCGTAGAGCATACTTCTAACACATGGTATGGGAAGAACGGTGTCTTTGCCAATGTCCTTGTGACCACAGAACGGATCATATCTGGTGTGTGAGGTGTTGTCTTGGACATACCAGTATAGGAAGAACATCTATACGGTCTAGTAGTCTGGTGACCAACCTACGTTGCATATGGAAAATAGATAAAATAACACCCTTGCCCTGGTACCAGTATCTAGACTGGATCAGTCTATATGTAGGTGAACATTCTTTATCAATAAAGAAGAATTAATGTATCACAAGAGGCCTAAGTAGTTAAACTCAAATAATTTCCATACTTGATAAACAAAGAAGAAGCTTTACATCAATCAATAAAAGATCTATTGAAATATTTACATATACTACAAAGTCAAGACCATGATCTAAATTTAACTAAATCTAAAAATTTCTCCATGTCTAATTCAGTATCACTAGAAATAACACCATTTGATAATATTTCAAATCACTACAAAACAAACAACACCCAAACCTTACTATTGAGAAAAAGTCTGGTTGAAGATATATTTTCAAGTCCCTTCGGACTAAACCCCAAACTTTATATTCCTGAATTTGTTTATACTGTTCATTAAGTATTTTCGCTAAAACAATACAGTTTGTACTATTTATAACATTTTTCTGTGTACTTAAACAATTCAAGGATACGGATATTAGGCTATGAAAACAAAGGGGGAGCATTAGTGTTCTAAAAGTCTGGTAGAACAACAAAAGTCTAATGGAAGCATTCTGATCAAAGAACCATTTTTTCAACGTTCATAAATTCTATTTTGGTGATGCTTTGGGGGTAATGCTGTTATCATATTTGTGTGCTTATCACCAAAGAACATAAAGAACAAGATCAATATAAGCAGCAACTATCAGCGTACCTACCTCAGCATATTTTGATTACAATCAAAGATTTCGTCAGAACATCTCAGAAAGCAACTTATCGCTCAATCAAGAATTAGTTTATGAATGGTTTTTACATGGAAATGCATGAGAAACTATTTTTGTGAAAATATTGAAGAAATGATCCAGACCTCTCTTAAGCTTAATTCATCTTCAAGGTCTGATAACAAGAAGCTTAAGGCAAAATACCTTCAAAGGATCTCCAACATTTATATCTCTTTTCAAGAAGCAGTAACAGTCATATCCTTCAGCCTCTATAAATACCAAGGAAGATTGAACATCAATGATATAGAGAAAAATAAAGAGAATTTCTTTAAGCTATTATTCAATCTTATTTAGGTTCAAAAATTCTCTTGTTCATTTCTTGTAAGACAAAGACCTTTATTATTTATTGTTCTACCTCTAGCAGACTCTGGTCTTGTATTAGAAACTTAGTGTGCAAACTCAAATTGTTCATCACTTGCAATGTTTCTTTTCATTCATACAATTAGTAAAAGTCTGGTGTGTTACCAAAACTAGTGTGTGTGGGAAACATTGTGGCCTGAAGAGACTTTCGAAAGAATACTTGGGGTGAGCCAGGAGTGGCTTATTGAAAGAATACTTGGGTTAAGCCAGAAGTGGCTGGTGTCAAGATTACTTGTGGCACGGGTCTGGTGTTGTTATTGCAAATGAGATTTTACAATAGTTGAAATCCTTCAAGATTAGAAGGGACTGGACATAGCTTCTGTGTTGGAAGTGAACCAATATAAACTTTGTGTTTATCTCTCCTATTCGTTACTTGCTTGATTACTCATTTTATTTGGTTCCACTTTTCATGAAAAAGAGTCTGAGACTTATTCAACCCCCCTTCTAAGTCTGACTCTAAACCATCAATTGGTATCATAGCTTGTCCCTTGGGTTGATCATTCCCTTGAGTGAAAAGGATCAAGATCTATGGCAGCTTCTCAGAGTAATCAATTGATCGCAGAAGGGTCCCCCATCAATAGACCTTTAGCCTTCTTTGGCGAAGACTATCCATATTGGAAGGATAGAATGGAAATGTTTATAAAATCCACTTAATACAGTCTATGGGCAGTCATCATTAATGGCGATCATGGTCCTCCTGTAAATAGCAAAGGTCAACCTAAATTAGAAAGCGAATGAAGCTCTGATGAAATAAAAAAGATAGAGATCAATGCCAAAGCCAGATTTCTTCTTACCCGTGCTCTTAGTAAATCTAAGTACAACAAGGTATTTAGTTATAGAACAGCTAAAGAAGTCTAGGATGCTCTTCAACGTAACTACAAAGGAACGTCAAATGTCAAGAGATCCAAGAAGATATTGCTGACCAAACAGTATGATAACTTCAAAATGGAGGAACATGAATCAGTAGATCAGATGTATGGAAGATTCCAAACCCTACTGAATTGGCTAAAAGGTCTTGGAACCATTCCCTCTATAGAGGATATAAATGTCAAGCTTCTTGGATGCTTGCCTAAAAGGTTCGACGCAAAATTCTCTGCTCTAAAAGAAGCTAAGGATCTAAGCACCTTTTCTTTGGATGAGTTGCTAGGAGTTCTCAGGTTCATGAGCTAAAGCTGAAACAGAAGGAAACCAACAAATCTTCTTCTACCAAAAGCATTGCCATAAAGTCTGATGAGTCAAGAAAAGGCAAGGCTCTAAAAGCTGAGGAATCTTCTAACTGTGAACCAGACTCTGATGAATCAGATAATGATACTGATGAAGAACTAGCACTTATAACCAAAAGATTTCATAAATTATTGAGAAAGAAGTTCAGACCAGAAATATTCTGGAAAAAAGACTACAAAGGTACAAGTCAATTTAAGTTTAAAGTTTACAAATCTACGTTAGAATGTTTTAATTGTAGAAAACCAGGTCACATAAAAGCAAAATGTCCTCTTCTAAATAAAGATAAAAAGGACAGAAGGTAAAGAAGGAAGTTTCCTTAGAAACAAAAAGGTCTGATCACATGGGATGATGAAGGATCATCCAGTTTGGAAGAGTCTGATAAAGAAAATGAGTCAACTTAAATATGTCTCATGGCTAGTAAGGAATCAGAGTCAAAATCTAGTCTCAGCGACTCAGACTCTGATGAAGTAAGTTACTCTAAACTTAAACAAAATTATAATCTGTTATTTAATGATTTCTCTAAACTATTAAAAAGTTTTAAGAAACTGAAATTAAAGCATGTTGACATGATTACTGATTTTGAAAATCAAATTTCTATGTTAAAAGAAAATAGTATGGTACAAATATCTTAAAAGAAATGAAAGAAAATGAAAAGATGCATCTTGAAGAATTAAGAAAACTTAGAAAAGAAAACACCACCTTGAAAACAAATTTTAAAAAATCTAAGATTTGTCGCAACTCTCAGAATAAAGAAATCATTAAGTTAAAGAATCTTGTCAACTATCTTACCTCAGACCTAGGCAAGTTTGTTAATAGTACTAAAAACTTGGATCCTTTGCTAGGAACATCCAAAGGAAATAAAAAAGGTCTCAGTCTGGGATATATGAAAAAGAAAGATGTTTCTAAACCAAAAAATTTTAAGTATCTTTCAGCACCTATATTTGTTCTTGAAGGACAAAAGTTTATTAAGTGTAATTACTACAAAAATCATGGTCACTCCATAAATGAATGTAGGAAAAGAAAAAGAAGAAATGAAAAGTCTATTAACAATATATGACCCAAGAGAATATGGGTACCAAAATCATTAATCATTCCTTTTGTAGATATACTTAAAAACAAGAACAAAAACATTACAATGGTATCTAGACAGTGGATGCTCGCATCATATGACTGGAAGAAGGTCTATGTTCCTGGACCTAAAGCAATTTAAAGAAGGCTATCACCTTTGGAGGGAACCAGATGAAGAATTATTGGGTCTGATAAAATGGGTAAACTTTCCTCAACTATCATTGAAAATGTATTTCTTGTCGAATGTTTGAAACATAACCTACTGAGCATCAGTCAATTTTGTGACAGTGGTTACCAAGTTTACTTTGACAAAAATAAGTGTACTATCATCAATCATGATGGAACCATACTCTTTAATGCAAACAAACATAACAACCTCTATAGGGTTGACTTGAATGAATTGAATGATCAAAATGTAAAATCTCTATTTTTAACTTCTGAAGACAATTGGATCTGGCACAAAAAGCTTGGGTATGTAAATCTCAAACTTATTTCAAAATTTCACAGAAAGGATCTTGTCAAAGGATTACCAAAAATTTCCTTTAATAGTTCCTTACCATGTGAGGCATGCCAAAGTGGGAAACAACACAAAACTTATTTTAAAAATAAAGACATTGTTTCTACATCCAGACCTCTAGAATTATTACATTTAGATCTATTTGGTCTTTCTCAAGTACAAAGTCTGGAAGGAAGGAAATATGGATTTGTCATCATTGATGACTACAAGATTAACATGGGTATATTTCTTAGCCCACAAGGATGAGTCTATAAAAGTATTTAATTTTTTTACAAGAAAATTCAAAATGAGAAATGTTACTGTATTGGTACAATAAGAAGTGATCATGATAGAGAATTTGAAAATAAAATTTTTGAAAAATTTTGCAATGAGTCTGGGGTAACTCAATTTTTCTCACCAAGAACACCACAACAAAATGATGTTGTGGAAAGGAAAAATAGATCCTTGCAAGAAATGGCCAGAACCATGCTTTGAGAAAATGATCTTCTAAAATATTTCTGGGCAGAAGCTGTAAGTACTTCTTGCTATATTCAAATATAGTTTTTATCATACCAATACTGAATAAGACTCCCTATGAATTATGGAAAGACAAAAAACCTAACATCTCATACTTTCATCCTTTCAGATATATCTGTTATATTTTGAATACTAAGGATTATCTTGGAAATTTTGATTCAAAATGTGATAAAGGTACATTCATGGGATATTCCACCATATCCTACAGAGTATTCAACACTTGAATGCAAACTATAAACGAATCTATGCATATAAGATTTGATGACTTTCAAAAGACTAACAGGAAATTGGCAGATCTAGATTCTAATGATGCAGGAATACAACAAGAGGCAGAGCAACCAATGGAATAACCAATTATAAATGATCAACCATAATTAACAAATTCAGAAAAGACTGAACAAGATCAACTCCCTGAACCAGAAAGGCCAAAGGATTAGAAATTCAAAGTCTATCATCCTTCAGACCTTATAATCGGAGATCAGGCTGCTAGAGTTAGGACTAGATCCAGTCTTCAAAAACAGTCATCAATCGCTTTTATCTCAGAAATAGAACCAAAGAATGTTTTGAAAGCCCTAAAGGATGAAGATTGGATTCTTGCTATGCAAGAAGAGTTAAACCAGTTTAAGAGAAGCAAAGTATGGACACTTGTTCCTAAACCCAAAGATAAAAGTATAATTGGAACTAAGTGGGTATTCTAAAATAAGCTAGATGAAGATGGAAAAGTAATCAGAAACAAAGCTAGATTGGTAGCTCAAGGCTATAATTAATAAGAAACTATAAATCTTACAAAAACTTTTGGTCCTGTAGCCAGACTTAAGGCTATTAGGATACTTCTTGCGCTTGCAGCTTTTAAAGGTATTACATTATATCAGATGCATGTAAAGAGTGATTTTCTTAATGATTTTATTGAGGAATAAGTTTATGTAAAACAGCCTCCTGGTTTTAAAGATGTGTCTCTTCCTAATCATGTTTTTAAATTAAGTAAAGCATTGTATGGTCTAAAATAGGCTCCCACAGCTTGGTACGACAGACTCAGGTCCTTTATTATTTCAAAAGGCTTTACTCGATGTCAAGTTGACACAACCCTCTTTAGAAAAAGCTCTAAGAAACACTTTATTAGTGTGTAGATTTATGTGGATGATATTGTTTTAGTGCTACTAATGATAGTCTATGTAAAGATTTTTCAAAAATGATGCAAGCAGAATTTGAAATAAGTATCATAGGTGAACTTAAATTCTTCTTAGGCTTACAAATTCAACAGACTAGTAATGAAATTTTTATTCATCAACAAAAGTACACGAAGGAGCTACTCAAGAAGTTTAAAATGGTTGATGCTAAGACCATGAGTACTCCTATGCATCCTAACTGCATTATAAATAATCATGAGTCTGGTACATCAGTGGACCAGACCTTATATAAAGGAATGATTTATTCACTTTTGTATCTTACATCTAGCAGACCTGACATAATGTTTAGCGTTTGCATGTGTACAAGAAATCAATCAGATCCCAAGGAATCACACATGTCTGCGGTGAAGAGGATTTTGAGATATCTTATGTGAACCACTAACCTTGGGCTATTTTACAAACGAATAGACTCTTTCTCTCTATCTGGATTTTATGATACGGACTTTACAGGAGATCAAGTTGATCGCAAAAGCATAAGTGGTGGATGTCACTTCTTGGGGAGAAATTTAATCTCTTGGAGTAACAAAAAGCAAAACTCCATTGCACTCTCAATAGCTGAAGCAGAATACATGTTTGCAGCTGGATGTTGCTCTCAACTTCTTTAGATCAAATATCAACTTAAAGATCACTCAATCAAAGAAGGAGAAATCCCAGCATTCTGTGATAATACTAGTGTAATAAATCTCTCCAAGAACCCTATTCAGCACTCTAAAGTAAAACACATTGAAGTAAAATATCACTTCATTCGTGACTATAAACAAAAGGGAACCTTGGATTTGAAATTCATGGATAAAGACCATCACTGGGCAGACATCTTCACTAAGCCTCTGGCAGAAGCCAGGTTTGATTTTATTAACTAAATTTAAATTTAAAAATAATTACTTAAATAGTCTAACTCATGTACAAGTCTGTTATAATTTGCCTTGTTTGACTTCACACTTGACTTTTAATTTTCTCTGAGAGACTTACTTTGTTAAATCATTTTCTATTCCTTTTTTCAAACGTGGCAACGGTTATCACCTTTTTGTATAATCATTTTCTAAACATGTTTTCTCTCTCCACATTTGTGGTTTTTTTTATTTATTTACGTCTCTTCACTTACACTTTTTCCCAACATTTTCATCATATCTTTCTCTTCCCTCTTCGAATTCTCTTTCAAAAAACTTCTTTAGTTTTTAAAAACCTTTTCTTCTTCTCCTTACTCCTGAGAAATGGCATACAAGGCATCCGATATTGTTGAGTCTTCAATTTTCAACATAAGATAGCATAAACTGGATGGGCGTGACATCTCTAATGAGCTTAATGGCATCGGTTGGATGAAATTTTACCTTAACCAAACTCCCTATTCTCCATCTCTGGTTCTTCGATTCTAGAAAATGGTCTCTATGGATAAGTCCAAGTTTCTTGTCCTCAGAAACCTTCAAGGAATATCTATTGAGATTTCTACGGATCTTATCGCTACTGCTACTGGTTGTTTGAATGAAGGTGAAGTCTTTGATGAACTTTTTGAGTTCAATGTTGTGTCATCTCTAGAAATCAATGAAATGTTGTACGGTACTCAACACCCAGCCAAGTTGGGTTCTGGGTCTCTTTTTCCAAAAGCTAAAATCTTGCATCTTGTGATGAAGTAAGTCTTTTGCCCTAGGAAAAGTGCAAAAGATACTGTAAGCAAGCTATACCGCTTTTGTATGTTCTGTATACTTATAAAAGAAAGGGTCAGTTTGCCCAATATCATCATGACTTATCTTATTTCCTCCATTGGCAAGAAGCAAAACAAGATTCCCTACCTTGTTGTTCTCATGAAGGTGTTTACACTTGAGAATGTGCAAACAGACTCAGTAAAGGATTTGGTCATTTCCTCTTTGGTGGTTAGCAAGTTTCCCATATTCTTTTCTCTATTGGATCAACCTCAGGGTACTTCCTCCAAGAAAAAAAATCTGATCACAAGCTTTCTCAAAGTTCTCGCTCAGCTAAGAAGGTCAAAAAATTGGTTCTTGAAGAGTCTGATGAACCCTCAGTAAAATCAGATTCTCTTTATCTAGTGGAACCATGTCAGCAAACTTCTTCTTCTTCTTCTACTCTTGCAGCATCAGACCCTCCTATAAGTCTTATTTCTGCACCAACAAAGGGCTCTTTAGATTTAGATGATCATTTCCCCATTGGAAAAATTCAACAGCGCTCTACAAAGAATAAGTCTGGGATTAGAAAACGTGTTAAAGTTTCTCCTTCCTCTAAGGCTCAACAGACTCAACCTTCTTTGTTCCACCCATCTTTTGAATCCTATTTGTAGAAACTCTCTGGTGACACAGTTTTTAATTTGTTTGTATGTGTCTTCACTTCCCTACACCCAAAAATTTCAGTAGTAGGATGGGACTCTTTAGCTTGGAGTACTAAGTTCATTGAGCTTCGTGATGAGTACTAGTTATGGTTAAAAATCATAACACTCTTCAATGGTGTGGTGGTTACCCTGCTTACACCCATTATCTACAATTCATTCGTGGATACCTGAAGAATCACTTAGTCGCAGAAGTTCACTCCTAGGAATATATTGATTAGCTCAATCAATTTTATGCCATTGTTGCTCTCTATCGAAGCGATACAAGTGCATTCAAAGCCTCTCTTAAGCACAAAAGGTTAGCTTCTCTTGAGAAATTTTCCAAATGATCAAGGTCTGAACCCTTACCCCTTACAGACTCTAATCCCTCTTCTTTTCAACCTATTCCTCTTGCCATTCTACCTCCTTATTTACCCTATACCTTATCTTCACTAGCCATTATTCCTTGTCCTCTCATTTCTACAGTCATTCATAAATCTTGTCTTCCCTCTCTTCTTAAGCGCTACCCTGCCTTACTTGAGTATGTGTACTTCAAACCTATTCTTGATGACTCTGGCCCTGGTTATAGCAACCCTTATAACCAAGTTATTATTCATAATCCCAACTTTAACTCTTACAAACTTCACATTCAACCATCAACCCCCAAACACTACCCTCATCTTCCCATTGAGAAGCTTCTCGATTTCCCAAACCCATTCTCCAATGATGACCTTGGTATGTTTCACGTGCTTCAAGCTGAGCAGGCTTCTATTGCTAGAGACCTTAAATATGGCTTTGTCTCTCTCGATCATGTCACCATCAAGAATTATCCTGTGGCTACAACCTGGAAGAAGATCTTGTTTGCGGTACCTCGTAGTCCTCCACCAGCTAAATAGACATCTCTGGGAAGACTGAAGAAGCCCATGCCCCCAAAGCATAAGCCACACCACAAGGGTCCTCTTCAGCCAAAATAGTTACCTGCAACTACATTTAAGAGTCTTTGGACCACACCTAATCCGACCGAAGCTCATGCAGATGCTCTATGGTGCCACTATCTCTGAACTCTTCAAGAAGAACCCCCTTGTTCTTATTCCTCGTCTTCTTATAATTCTATCTTTCTTTACTGTCCTTCTTTAATAATGTTTTCTTCTCCTTTTCAATTTGTTTTTCAAACTCAGTTTTTCACTGTTGTTTCCTCTGCTATTTTTCCTTTTTTTACTTCTTCCGTTACTCGTGATTTAATTTTTAAGTCTCGGTGATGTCCTCTCTCATTTTTTAATTCTAAAAGGGGGAGTAGTTCAATAGATTACAAGTCTTTTGTGAAGCAATGTAATGATCTAGCATGATGCATGATGTATGTGTACTTACCTTTACACATTCTGATCACAATCGGAGATTTTGTCAGAACATCTTGGA
This sequence comes from Clitoria ternatea, assembly GCA_037962975.1. NCBI lineage: Eukaryota > Viridiplantae > Streptophyta > Magnoliopsida > Fabales > Fabaceae > Clitoria > Clitoria ternatea. Next base: position 172,263,687 of record CM075671.1, read on the forward strand.
AAACAACTTATCGCTTAATCAAGAATTAGTTTACAAATGGTTTGTACATGGAAATACATAAGAAACTATTTTTGTGAAAATATTGAAGAAATGATCCAGACCTCTCTCAAGCCTAATTCATCTTCAAGGTCTGATAACAAGAAGCTTAAGGCAAAATACCTTTAAAAGATCTCCAACGTCTATATCTCCTTTCAAGAAGTAGTAACGTCATATCCTCCAGCCTCTATAAATACCAAGGAAGATTGAACATCAATGATATAGAGAAAAATAAAGAGAATTTCTTTAAGCTATTATCCAATCTCATCCAAGTTCAAAAATTCTCTTGTTCATTTCTTGTAAGACAAAGGCCCTTATTATTTTTCATTTTGCCTCTAGCAGACTTTGGTCTTATGTCAAAAACTTAGTTGTAAACTCAAATTGTTCATCACTTGTACACTAAGTTCTGAATGTTTCTTTTCATTCATACAATTTGTAAAAGTTTGGTGTGTCACCAAAACTAGTGTGTGCGGGAAACATTGTAGCCTGAAGAGACTTTTGAAAGAATACTTGGGGTAAGCCAGGAGTGGCTTGTTGAAAGAATACTTGGGTTAAGCCAGAAGTGGCTGGTGTCAAGAATAATTGTGGCACGGGTCAGGTGTTGTTATTGTAAAGGAGATTTTATAATAATGGAAATCCTTCAAGATTAGAAGGGACTAGACCTAGCTTCCGTGTTGGAAGTGAACTAGTATAAAGTCTCTGTGTTTATCTCTACCATTTGTTACTTGCTTGATTACTCATTTTATTTGGTTCAAATTTCCATGAAAAAGAGTTAAGAGTTATTTAACCTTCCCCTTCTAAGTCTGACTTTGAACCATCACTTACTTTGAACACCCATCATCCACCAACTTAACATAATTTAAAAAAAAACTACAATTAAAATGCAAAATAAATGATATACTCATCCAATGATAAACCATTACCGAAAGCAATGTGAAAAATGGTAAGCAAAAAGAACATGAGATGTAGTCTTATTATTACTTTTAATTTGTAATATGTTAAACAAAGTTTTCCAACCAAAAGCAACAAACTTAAGAGAAACAAATTTTTACTAGAAGCACGGAAGAAAAAGGAATGTTTATCACTTGATTTTTTTGCAACAAACACATTACACTAACTTGATCGAATAAATGCCATGAACGTCATGTATCCAAGTGTAAAAGTTTTAAACATAAAATCATAACATAATATGTGTAACGTCCCCTTATTAATTCCTTGGGTTTATCCTAAGTTCTTATTAAAATTAAAGTAATTTTTTCACTTTTGAAACCTCCCTAGAAACAAACAACAGGAATCAAAGGGCTACGTCACCCAACCATTCAAAATCCTTAAATTATATGTATGTTCACCTTGAATCTCGCTTAAGCAAGAATTGCTTGAGCGAGCTAACAGAGTCTCGCTTGATCTCTTATTTCATCATTGGTCACAGGCAAGTACCTTAGTTTTACTGTATCAAATAGGTAATAACATAAAAGCAAATTAAAAAAATCAAAACCAAATTTAAACCATATATATGAATCAGTATCCATTAGAGAAGATTATAACATATTCATGAAGAAAACATGAGAGAATTTTAACTAATTTATTTATTTAAAGTTTGATTCATAACATATCCCTTCATATAAAAGATTAAAATATTAAACTGTCACTCAAAACATAATGCTAACAGAATCTGAGTAAGAATAGTACAATGCCAACTCAAAGCAAATGCCATTGATCAGGAGATGTACAAAACATTACATGGGTAACCAGGGAATATGATGCTAACATTTGAAGCTTCAAGTTACCTTTAACGAAAGTGTAATGAACCTGTTGGTAAAGAAGTTAACTTCTCACAACATTAAGAGCATGCAAAAAAGATCTGAAATGGCATACAAATTCAAGTTTGGACTATACATAGATAAAACTTTAAGCCTACTAATAAGAAAATAACTACTCTTATGTCAAACACTAAAAGTAGTAAAACAATTATATGGTGTTTCTTTGATAACTTGAAACAGATTTCCTTTATTTATTTCCAAATCCTAAAACTAAACCCTATAAAAAATGAGAAGTACAATAAATTATTTTGAGAATGTAACCTTGAAACGAAACTAAAATGTCTTTTTAAGTTGACAAAACAGGTATCCTAATTCAAACTCATTTTAAATGGTGAAGAAGCAATAACCTAATAATTACACTTGACTCTTGAGTAAGCATTCCTAAAAAATGGAAATAATTTACTTGGTGTCTCTCTTTCCATTGGTTAAAAAAGTTGCTTCTTATGAGTTCAAATATATGATCTCCCATTTCACCATTGGTCATAGGCCACCTTAGTTTTCCTACAACAAAGAGGTAATAACATTAAAGCAAGCTAAAAAGAATCAAAACCAAATTTAAACTATATATATAAATTAGTATCCAATAGAGAAAATTATAATATATTCATGAAGAAAACATGAGAGAATTTAACTAATTTATTTCTTTGAAGTTTGATTCATAACATATCCCCTCACATAAAAGATTAAAAATATTAAACTGTCACTCAAAACATAATGCTAATAGAATCCGAGTATGAACAGTACAATGGTAGCTCAAAGCAAATGCCATTGATCATAAGATGTACAAAACATCACATGGGTAACCAACGAATATGATGCTAACATTTGAAGCTTCAAGTTACCTTTAACAAAAGTGTAATGAACCTGTAGATAAAGAAGTCAACTTCTCACAACATTAAGAGCATGCAATAAAGATCTAAAGTGGCATACAAAAATCAGAGTTTGGACTATACATAGATAAACCTTTAAGACTACCAACAGGAAAACAACTACTCCTATGTCAAACACTAAAAGTGACAAAACAATTACATAGTGTTTCTTTGATAACTTGAAACAGATTTTTTATTTATTTCTGAATCGTACAACTAAATCCCATAGAAAAGTAAGAAGTACAATAAATTATTTTGAGAATGTAATCTTAGAACGAAACTAAAATGTCTTCTAAGTTGAGAAAATAGGTATCCTAATTCAAACTCATTTTGAATGGTGACGAGGCAACAACCCAATAATTACACTTGACTCTTGAGTAAGCAATCCTAAAAAATGGAAAAACTTTACCTGGTACCTATCTTTCCACTGGTTAAAAAAGTTGCTTCCTATGAGTTCAAATATATGATCTCCTATTTCATACCTTAGTTTTACTACAGCAAAGAGGTGATAACAAAAAAGCAAGTTAAAAAGAATCAAAACCAAATTTAAACCATATATATAAATCAGTATCCTGCAGAGAAGATTATAACATATTCATGAAGAAAACATGAGAAAATTTTAACTAATTTATTTATTTGAAGTTTGATTCATAACATATCCCCTCATATAAAAGATTAAAAATATTAAACAGTCTCTCAGAACATAATGCTAACATAATCTGAGTAAGAACAGTACAATGGCAACTCAAAGCAAATGCCATTGATCATGGGATGTACAGAACATTACATGGGTTAACCAACGAATATGATGCTGGCATCTGAAGCTTCAAGTTACCTTTAACAAAAGTGTAATGAACCTGTAGATAAAGTTGTTAACTTGTCACATGTTGCTACCCAATTTTGTCTGGGTCCATTTAAAAAATTTTTAAAAAATAAATAATAATAATAATAAATACCAAAAATAAAAAATAAAAATTATACATATAAAAATTAATCTAACGTAGGATTTAATTTTCAAGAAAAAGTATGAACACCCCCTTTTGTGCTGGGTAAAATAAAGAAGAGAAAAAAAAGGAAAAGTGAAAAAGAAAAAAAGATGGAAGAAAAGAAAGAAAAGAGATAATAAAAATAGATTAGATTTAGTTCCACATTGAAAGTTCTAAGATTAGGAGTTGTTAAAATTTAAATTGTTAGCTTTATTTAAGGTACATCAAACACTCTTAGGGGAGCTATGCTTGTTATGTTACTGTATAAGCAACACCTTGTAATACTTGGAGGGGGGACGAAAGGGAGCGGTATAGATAGCTCATTTCTTATTATAAAATATGATTGCGGCTTTGACCGATGTTCCATATTAGAAAAGATTTGGTTTCTTCCACGAGAGTCTCAATTTAGAAGAAACAAGAGACACCACTGAATTTGGAGGTGGTTTTAAAATTTTTTCTTTGGCTTAGAAAAGAATGTAAGTTTTGTTTATTGTTTTCTTTCTTCTTATGCTTTAATTTATTAGCCTTTTTTGTTGTTTATTGTTTTTATTTTTATTCTTTGATTTATTAGTTTTTTTTCTTTTCTTCTACTTCTTCTATCATTTATTTCATAGACCTACCTTTTTCCTTATTTCTGTCCTCTTACTTGATACTTTTAGTTTAGTTTAGTTTAGTTTAGTTTACTTTATTCTATTTTTATTTTCTCATTTCATTTCTATCTAAAAAATTAATAAAATTAATAAAATCAATAAACCCAACGTTCCCTTATATATATATATATGTCACGACCTGGATCGCGACGGCGCGGCCGACCCTCTCGAAATAAAACGAACAAAGAAAACAGGGAGTCGCCACCAACGTTTTTATCCATAGGAAAAATATTGGGAAAAAACTAAATTCAGTAAGGCACTGGTTTAAAGAATGAGATTCAAGTTCGGGAGTCGGTTACGAGTAGGGAAGGTATTAGCACCCTACATCACCTCTCAGAAACAGTACCAAGATTGAAACTGCGCAACATAAATAGCCTTACAAAAGATGTTATATTTCTCCCCTTTTAATGTTGTAGTTCGTGTAAAAAGAGAAGGAACAAACTGAACAGACATGGAGTGTAGGTCAACAAGACGTCGCGTCCAAATTAACCTTGGCTTCGGTATAAAACAGGAAAAAGGAAGGATACTTAACAAGACGTCGCGTCTAAATTAGTCATCCTTTAATCAAAATACGAGGTTAGAAACGGGAAGGGGATAAGCGGGACCTCTCGTCCCAAGTATTTCGTTCCTTGTAGTGACGACCTACCAAAGATAGGGGAAAATCAACAAGACATCACGTCTAAATTGATTTCCATGGGATTTAATCAAAATGCAGGGTTAGCAACGGGAAAGGGATAAGTGGGACGTCTCGTCCCAAGTATTCCGTTCCTTGTGGTGATGACCTACCAAAGATAGGGGAAATCAACAAGATGTCACGTCTAAATTGATTTTCATGGAAGTGGATAGAAAGGGAGTTGCAAAGGAAAAATAAAGAAAATAAAAAAGGGAATAAAATGGAAAAGGTGGGCCCGACAGGATTTAAAGTCCTGATCCTACGTATTCTTGGATGACCAAGAAATCAGGGGTTACGTAGTTCTTTAAATGTTTTTTTAGGGAATGGATGAACAAAATTTTCTTCTTTTTAAGTAAAACTCAAAAGTAAAGGACAAAAAAAAAGAAGACAGAAAAGAAGGGGTAGCAGAAGCTACAAGAGAGAAAGAGAAACAGTAAGCTCGGAAAAGAAAAGGAAAAATGAGCGAAAACCGAGTGAAAGAAGAGAAAACCGAGTGGGAGAAGAAAAACCAAGTGAGAAAAAGGAAAACTGAGTGAGAGAAAAGGAAAACCGAGTGAGGACGAGGAAAACCGAGTGATAAAAAAGAAAACCGAGTGAGGACGAGGAAAACCGAGTGAGAAAAAGGAAACCCGAGTGAGAAAAAGGAAAAGAGAGACCGAGTGATGGAAGGAAACATACCAGAGTGTTCTCCTTTCTGAGAGGATGAGTGTGGGTGAGAGTGCTGGGATGGTGTGAAGGCTTGGCGTAGGGATGGTGTTGTGAGGATTTGAGAGGTGCTGCTCTGTGGTGTTTGAGAGGAGCAGGACGGTGTGGTGTGAAGGGATGAGGTGCTGTGTGGGGAAGTTGGACGGTGTGGTGAAGGGAAGAACGGTGTTTGTAACATCCTGATTTAATAATTAATTACCGAATAAAAATAAATCATTAAAATAATAATTGCTAAGTGGGGAAAATTATTTATTAATAATAATTGGTTTAATTAATTTAAGTTAAGAAATCAAAGGCTGATTGATTATGGTTAGTTGTCAATAGCTGATTAGTTGTGACTTTGTGCGTATGACGCGTGTGGGGGGCTGCTGCTGTGCACGACTTCCCACCCCACTTTTCCCTTCTCTCCGTGCATGCATATATGGGTACCCTATCATTCATTCTTCCACTTTAGACTTCTCTTCTTTCTGTTTTCTCTTCTTTTCTTCTTCGCTCTTCACTCTCTTTCTCCTCTTCTTATTTCTTCTCTGCTCTCTGTTCCCGTGAACTCGCAACAGTGGTGGCTGAGGATCAGAGTCCTCCTTCTTGACTCGACGAGCCAGAGAGGGTGAGGGTGTGCATTCCCCTGCATGCAACCCGTCTCCTTCCATGCTATTCCTTCCTTGTTCCTTTATTCCCTTCGTCGGCTTCCCTCCTTCTTCCTCTCCTTGTTCGAAGCTGCCAAGTCTTAGTGGAGATCTGCGCTGCGAGGAGCTTCAAGGTGGTTGGAGTGTTCATAATATTGTGATGGAGCTACTTCAGAGAGCGAACCAAGAGCTGGGTGCCTTGTACTTCCCCTGCTCTTGCATGCAGATGTACTAAGAATGACTCGGTGTTCCTCTGGAACTGGGTGTCGTGTTGACCGACCGAAAGCTTCAGTCCAGGTAGGGGGGTATCTTCTATCTTAAATGCATGGGTTATGAACGGGTTACGGGTGTCAATCGTTTGCTGACTTTGTGACCGATTCTATGTTTGCTTGCATGATGAGTATGTGGTACTGAACGCATGGTGATTTGGTGTTGAGTGATGCATGTTTGATCCCATCTGTGAAATGCATGTTAATAGCCTTGAGAATATTGCATGATCGTATGAAAAGAATGTGTTGCAGTGTGGTTGATGATTACCGTGTGGTTTGTGTGATGAGCAAGTTACGATAAGCTTGAAATACTGACTGCATGTGTGAGAATGTGGATTTAGTGAATCTGACAGTGTCCAATACCGACTGCATGTGTTGTTGAGTGCTGGTAATGCCTAATGCCGATTGTATGAGATGCATGTGCTATTTGAGTTCTGATGATGTACAATACCGATTGCATGAGATGCATGTGTTGTTGAGTTCTGTTAATGTCTAGCACTGATTGTATGAGATGCATGTACTGTTTGAGTGCTGATGATGTATGATGCCGATTGCATGAGATGCATGTATGGCTGTGTATATGAACTCTGTGTTGTGTGGTGAATCCGTGTGTGGCGCATGGGATGCGTTTGTACTGGGAGCACGTAGTGTGGGACACTACCATCGGTTATTTAAAGCGTGGGACGCTGTAAAATCCTTGAGTGGGACTCAAGGTAGCCCTTGAGTAGGACTCGGGCTGCCTGTGAACACCTCTGTTGGCGCTGAGAGCGTTGGTGTCACCTGTGGGCAAACGGTTGGGTACCTGTAAAACGGCCAAGTCGCTGGGAGCTGAATTGATATATGAGAGCTATGTATAAAAAGGCTAGGAGCCTACGTTGCAACGTCAAAACCGATTACACACGAATGCGGAACCGAGTGAAATACTCTGTGTATATTGACTGCTGATGTTGTTTGGAATTGATTATGCATGTGATGATGTTAATGAGATGAAGAATGTATATAACCGAGTGAATTATTCTGTGTGCATATGCTGTTGATGCTGATTGAAATATGTTCTATGAATACATGTTAATGTTATTGAAAAGTTGTGTATATATATAGCCGAGTGAGAATTGTTGAATTCTGATGGAGAAATGTTCGATATATGTATTCTGATTCATAGGCATTATTATATCACTGATTGTCGTATGTTAATGTTATTGAATTGATACGTGCATAAGGCCGAGTGATAACTGGTGGATTCCGATTGGTAAGAGTCTGATGTGTGTCCTGGTTGATTTGTATTGCTCTGACTTTAATCGTTACCATATATAATTGTGTGTATATATATATTGTTGTATAATTGTGGGACAACCTGAGTCAGTATCTATCATTTAATATTTAAGATGCTCACCCCCTACACCATTTTTCAGTGTGTGCAGGTCGGACTCGGAAATGATGTTAGGGCCTCAAGTCTGAGTGTGGTGCACTCTAACTGTAGAGTATTCGTAATACGTTTATTATGTTCGGTCGGTGTAGCCTTGGCCGGCTCTCATGTAAAATGACTAAACATATTTATTTATAAAGATTGATTTGATAAGTATAGGCATGGTGTCAGTTGTACGGATCTGTAAATAATGGTAAAGGTATAATGTTAAGTTAATGAGTAATCCGAGTATATGGTTACATGTATATGGGTCGGTAGATTGGAATTATGGGCAGGTTTATATTTCTGGGAACATATATTTATACATAAGTGCATTGTGTTGATTTGATGCGTCTTCCGACTAGAATGTGTTGTTAAATGATTCGAGGCTTGCTGATGAGTGAAATAATGTTAAGTTGATGGTTCTGAGTAAGAATTACTGGGTGGCCTTTCCGAGTGAATACGCTGAGTGGTTCCGAGTGAAAAATATAGGTAAACCCGAGTGAGGAAGAGTTTGTATTCCCGAGTGAAAACCTTGAGCGATCCTCATCTGAGAGAAGGGTTAGTGTAGTGGTTTAGAATGGAATGGATTCTGAGTGTAAGATATTTATAATCCGAGTGAATGATGTAAAATCTGAGTGAGTGAGGATCTGTATCCCGAGTGGTTGAGTTTTGAATAAGTCCGAGTGGGACTTAACTACCTGATTTCCCGAGCGAATGTGTAAATATATATATACCGAATAGTGAATGGGTAATGTGACCCGATTGTGTTAAGGTTGGAATACGTCGAGTGATGTTTGATTAGGATATATTCCGAGTGAGAAAGAGTTCTGGATTCCGAGTGGCAGAATTGGGGGAGTCATTTCCCGAGTGGTTTATACTTATGACCCATATGAATGAAATGAGGAGCTATAAGGACCCCCGAGTGAAGTGGGAGCGCGATGATTTACCGGGTGAACCTATGTCCCAAATCCGAGTGAGAAATTACCTTGTACCTGTGTTCGCCCCAGCGAATTAGACTTAGCTCTAGCGAGTGTATGTGCATGGATGGCTTCTGGGATGTTCGCTTAAACGAATGGTACTTCGCCCGAGCGAGTGGGTTGTCTCACTCAAGCGTCTTGGGTCTCGCTTGAGCGAGTCAGCGTTGTCATGGATTTCACCCAGGCGCTGATGTGTCTCGCTGAACCGAATGGTTCGGTTCGAGCCTTGTTCCTTCCGCTGATTACTATGCGTATGAATGTTCTTTTATTTCCCTTGCCTTCCTCTTCCGTTTCCTATGCCGATCGTCCAGTGGCTGTTTTTATGGAAAAATTTCCCCTGTTTTTGGGTTTATTGTTTATTAAAATTAGGGTGTTACATTTTGGTATCAGAGCAGACCAAAAGGTCCATGGCCAAGGTTGCCTACTGTTAGTGGGCGGTTGAGTGCATTATGCCAGATTGTCACAATTGCTTATGATGTTCTATTGTATGTTGATGCCTGTTCAATCATGACTTGTGTGATGATATGTGCTTATGATCTTCTATTGGATTTGGTATACGTTTGACTATGAATGGTGTGGTTGTATGTCTGTGCCTTGTTGAGGAATTTGAACGTGTGATGAATGAATGGTATATGATGTATATGATTTTCAGTATAAGAGATATGTTGCAGTTTCCTAAGTCAAAATTTGGGTGTGTAATAAGTGAGTAAAGGTGAGGTCAGGTATACGTTAAATTGGGATTGCGCCTCGGCGGTTGGTTGAGGAAATCGAGTGAATAGTATTAGACCTTATAATAATATTTAAATGTTGGGGAGTACCCATCATGGGATACTGGATAAGTAGTGACCCCTTAGGGATTCTAAGTCTAATGATTTACTAATCGTGTGAGTTGTTGAGCCGAGTAAAGCAATTACATAGTAACTCTTTGAGGCTTGAATGATTACCGGGTGTTTGTTTAGTTCCGTGTGATGTGTTATGTGTGAAATGTGTTGATAGCCGTGCTGTGATTGAGAAATAATGCATGCAACTTTTGGATTTGTGGTATTTATAAACTGTCTAATGCGGTGTGGCTCCGTCCATAAGTACGTATTAATATTTCTGCGAATGCCGACTGAATGCTTGTAAATAAGAGTGTTACCATTATTGCCGAGTACGTGAGCTAAAAAGGGATGATTCTCTGAGTTCTGTGGCAATTTCATGTTCAAATGTATATGAATGAGAATGCCATAATGATTTCCGAATGCATGATATGTGAGTCGATCTGTTGATTTCCACTTGGATGTTGTGTCGAAATGCATGTTGGCTTCATTAAAAATGCTAAGAGGATGTGCTGTAGTATTGTTACCCTGTTTTGCTTGTTGTGGGTCACTATGACAAACGCCTGTGATGTTGTGATGAAACTATGAAATTCCGAGTGAATCTATATGTCGTGTTGAAACGGTTGTGATCTATTAATGACTACGTGAGACGCACCTGTAAGCTTGGATGCTTGTATGAAATTGCATGAGGATTGCATACATGAGATGAAATCGTTGTTTATGTCAGATCCACATGCATGTGTGTAAAAGCATTATTATTGAGACTAACATGATTTGCATGGATTTGAATGATTTGGGTAGATTCCAACTTGATGATGTTGTATGAATGAGTTCTGACTGAACGAATGTGCGTGTATTGATGTTGTTGACGAGTGTAGTGTGATGTTATGATTGAGAATGTATGTTATTGTGCAATTCCCGATTGAATGTCTGTGTACATGCTTACGATGGGCATTGAACTCAATGTGAATTATATGAATATGTGGATATGATATTGTGAATGAAATTCTTAATATGGTTCGGAATTGATTTGGGTAAATCTGATTGGGTGAGTATATATATATGTCGATGCTATTACCAAGTGCAATATGATGTTGTGGTTATGGTATATGCTGCAGTGAACAATAATATAGCCATGAATAATTGGTATGAAATCTGACTGAGTGTCTGTATGTACATTAGTGTCGTTGCCGAGTCCAGGGTGTGTTATGATAGCATATATGATTGTGAATTACTTAATCCTGATTGAATTGCATCAACCCAAGTGAGCGATGTCATTATATAGCTGAGAGTTGAGAATTTAATCTGAGCCATGGTTTTGTGATGAATAAGATTTAGAGGAAATGTTTACTCGGTGTTGGCTAGAAGCCGATTATTGTGTTGCCATCATACTGTTTTACAGAAGTGATAAATAATTTTCATGATTATTGTTGCGTGATGTACCCCATGTGATGCGTAATGATGATGTTGATGTAGATGTATTGTTTATAATGTATGTGTGAACTGCCATTAATTACCGTGTGAATTAGCATTAGTTGAGTGAGTCTGGTCGGAGTGAGGCGTGCTGTTCTGAGATGACTCTTTCTGCCATAGGTATTGTGGCAGCGTACACGTTGCGGTGACTATGTAATTGTTGCAACCCTATAGGAATGAGACGTCATCCTATAAGTTGGATGCAGCAATTCATAAGTCGGGCAAGTGAGGCTGTAGCTGCTTATGGTGATGGTGAGTCTATCGGACTGCTTTGAGTGAAGATGAGAGTTGTATTAAGTGAATAAATAAGTGGTTATGTATCAATTGAGGATAGAGGGTTTGTTTAACCTTGATGGGTTGCCTCCGAGAGGATTATAGGCTGTTGGGTATAGATTGGCTTCTAAGACGACGATGGGTTATTAAAACAAGAGGGGTGATCAAATCTGTCATTGAATTGGAGTTTTATAAGGTTAACTGAGTGATACTGTAAGTTAAAGGGGGAAACCAGGATTTTGAGCCAAACTAAATTGTAAGGTGAAGAATTGCTCGGGAAAGGTTAGTATATTCCGAGTGTGTAAGAGTGGAGACAATTCCAAGTGAAGTCCTTGTGAGAAAGAACTGCTGAGTGAAAATTATGGTGTTCCGAGTAGAACCTTATAGAGAGGATCATTACTAAGTTAAGGGAATAGTGTCCGACCGTAGCATTCTGAGTATGGTAAGATTCGAGTAATGTGACTCGGAGTGTACCACTTCCGAGTGGAATAGTACCGTGTGGAACGATTTCGAGTGGAGAGATATCGAGAGTAGAATCCCTAATACCCGTGTGATGTTTCGCTGAGTGACCTTTCTCCAGGAGAAAAGTCCTTCTGGTCGGGAAAATGAGGTTTTCGAGTGAGTAAGTTTCCAAGTGAATGGCCTCCGAGGGGAGTAGATATCCGAGTGAAGGATTTAATTGAAGTCATACTCAGGTCAGTGATTGGGACTGATGAGCTTGAACTCAGGTTTAGTTTCGAGGTAGGCTCGAACTACGAGTGAATTTCTGGCAAGTGGAAGGATTTCCGAGTGAGAATTACCCTTGAAACCCCGAATGATATTTTGAGTGAGAGGACCGAGCGATATTCTCTGGATGTAAGCATGAAATTAGCCGAAGGCATGGGTAGGGATCTAAGATTTCAGAATCGAATGTGGTGCCTATTCGAGGTAAATCCAGGCAAATTGTGCTAATTGAAACACATGGAAAATTCTTTGAGTGTTCACTTTGGTGTAAGAGAGAGATTTGGTGGTCAGGTTTTGAAAATCCGAGGGTTTAATCCGTGACGAATCAGTCAGAAGTGATTATTAGTGGGAGTCGGTATTGTTGTTTGCCGACTGAATTCTTTCCAACTGGTGGAATAACGTCTACAGTGTGTCCCATGTGACATAATTTTGAGCCTATGATCTGTGTGAGTTCATGGTGGTGCCGAGTGACTCATTTGAGTCGGGGAACCCGATGGTGTAAATACGCCGATCGGTGTCTCAACTGAAAGACCGAACGGCCAATGAATTAGGAAGTGCCACTACTTATGATGAATTGGCTGAGTTAAATAAGGGAAATTGTGCGTTTTAGAAATTGAATCCCCAAATGTATTAAATTCTATGATGAAGTTGTAATCAGATAGGGCCTGACTTTTACGTTTTGCCGACTGAAATTGTGGGCGGTCGGTAAACGGCTTGAGTGGTGAATCCTTGCCGAGTGAAATTGTGATCTAGTCGGTGAATACTTGTGGAAGCATAATCGTGTGAGTGATTGAGTCAGCAATTTTCTGAGTTAATTAATTAAGGAGAGTCACCGACTAAATTTTGAGGATGAAATTCTTTTGAGAGGGGGAGAACTGTAACATCCCGATTTAATAATTAATTGCCGAATGAAAATAAATCATTAAAATAATAATTGCTAAGTGGGGAAAATTATTTATTAATAATAATTGGTTTAATTAATTTAAGTTAAGAAATCAAAGGCTGATTGATTATGGTTAGTTGTCAATAGCTGATTAGTTGTGACTTTGTGCGTATGACGCGTGTGGGGGGGCTGCTGCTGTGCACGACTTCCCACCCCACTTTTCCCTTCTCTCCGTGCATGCATATATGGGTACCCTATCATTCATTCTTCCCCTTTAGACTTCTCTTCTTTCTGTTTTCTCTTCTTTTCTTCTTCGCTCTTCACTCTCTTTCTCCTCTTCTTCTTTCTTCTCTGCTCTCTGTTCCCGTGAACTCGCAACAGTGGTGGCTGAGGATCGGAGTCCTCCTTCTTGACTCGAGGAGCCAGAGAGGGTAAGGGTGTGCATTCCCCTGCATGCAACCCGTCTCCTTCCACGCTGTTCCTTCCTTGTTCCTTCATTCCCTTCGTTGGCTTCCCTCCTTCTTCCTCTCCTTGTTCGAAGCTGCCAAGTCTCAGTGGAGATCTACGCTGCGAGGAGCTTCAAGGTGGTTGGAGTGTTCACAGCATTGTGATGGAGCTACTTCAGAGAGCGAACCGAGAGCTGGGTGCCTTGGACTTCCCCTGCTCTTGCATGCAGATGTACTAAGAATGACTCGGTGTTCCTCTGGAACCGGGTGTCGTGTTGACCGACCAAAAGCTTCAGTCCAGGTAGGGGGTATCTTCTATCTTAAATGCATGGGTTATGAACGGGTTACGGGTGTCAATGGTTTGCTGACTTTGTGACCGATTCTATGTTTGCTTGTATGATGAGTATGTGGTACCAAACGCATGGTGATTTGGTGTTGAGTGATGCATGTTTGATCCCATCTGTGAAATGCATGTTAATAGCCTGGAGAATATTGCATGATCGTATGAAAAGAATGTGTTGCAGTATGGTTGATGATTACCGTGTGGTTTATGTGATGAGCAACTTACTATGAGCTTGAAATGTTGACTGCATGTGTGAGAATGTGGATTTAGTGAATCTGATAGTGTCCAATACCGACTGCATGTGTTGTTGAGTGCTGGTAATGCCTAATGCCGATTGCATGAGATGCATGTGCTATTTGAGTTCTGATGATGTACAACACCAATTTCATGAGATGCATGTGTTGTTGAGTTCTGTTAATGTCTAGCACTGATTGCATGAGATGCATGTACTATTTGAGTGCTGATGATGTATGATGCCGATTGCATGAGATGCATGTATGGCTGTGTATATGAACTCTGTGTTGTGTCATGAATCCGCGTGTGGCGCATGGGATGCGTTTGTGCTGGGAGCACGTAGTGTGGGACACTACCATCGGTTATTTAAAGCGTGGGACGCTGTAAAATCCTTGAGTGGGACTCAAGGTAGCCCTTGAGTGGGACTCAAGGTAGCCCTTGAGTGGGACTCAGGCTTCCTGTGAACACCTCCGTTGGCGCTGAGAGCGTTGGTTTCACCTGTGGGCAAACGGTTGGGTACCTGTAAAACGGCCAAGCAGCTGGGAGCTGAATTGATAGCTGAGAGCTATGTATAAAAAGGCTGGGAGCCTACGTTGCAACGTCAAAACCAATTACACACGAATGCGGAACCGAGTGAAATACTCTGTGTATATTGACTGTTGATGTTGTTTGGAATTGATTATGCATGTGATGATGTTAATGAGATGATGAATTTATATAACCGAGTGAATTATTCTGTGTGCATATGTTGTTGATGCTTATTGAAATATGTTCTATGAATACATGTTAATGTTATTGAAAAGTTGTGTATATATATAGCCGAGTGAGAATTGTTGAATTCTGATGAAGAAATGTTCGATATGTGCATTCTGATTCATAGGCATTATTATGTCACTGTTTGTCGTATGTTAATGTTATTGAATTGATACGTGCATAAGGCCGAGTGATAACTGGTGGATTCCGATTGGTAAGAGTCTGATGTGTGTCCTGGTTGATTGGTATTGCTCTGACTTTAATCGTTGCCATGTATAATTGTGTGTATATATATATATATTGTTGTATAATTGTGGGACAACCTGAGTCAGTATCTATCATTTAATATTTAAGATGCTCACCCCCCCTACACCATTTTTCAGTGTGTGCAGGTCGGACTCGGAAATGATGTTAGGGCCTCAAGTCTGAGTGTGGTGCACTCTGACTATAGAGTATTCGTAATGTGTTTATTATGTTCGGTCGGTGTAGCCTTGGCCGGCTCTCATGTAAAATGACTAAACATATTTATTTATAAAGATTGATTTGATAAGTATAGGCATGGTGTCACTTGTACGGATCTGTAAATAATGGTAAAGGTATAATGTTAAGTTAATGAGTAATCCGAGTATATGGTTACATGTATATGGGTCGGTAGATTGGAATTATGGGCAGGTTTATATTTCTGGGAACATATATTTATACATAAGTGCATTGTGTTGATTTGATGCGTCTTCCGACTGGAATGTGTTGTTAAATGATTCGAGGGTTGCTGATGAGTGAAATAATGTTAAGTTGATGGTTCCGAGTGAGGATTACTGGGTGGCCTTTCCGAGTGAATACGCTGAGTGGTTCCGAGTGAAAAATATAGGTAAACCCGAGTGAGGAAGAGTTTGTATTCCCGAGTGAAAACCTTGAGCGATCCTCATCTGAGAGAAGGGTTAGTGTAGTGGTTTAGAATGGAATGAATTCTGAGTGTAAGATATTTATAATCCGAGTGAATGATGTAAAATCCGAGTGAGTGAGGATCTGTATCCTGAGTGGTTGAGTTTTGAATAAGTCTGAGTGGGACTTAACTACCTGATTTCCCGAGCGAATGTGTAAATATATATATACCGAATAGTGAATGGGTAATGTGACCCGATTGTGTTAAGGTTGGAATACGTCGAGTGATGTTTGATTAGGATATATTCCGAGTGAGAAAGAGTTCTGGATTCCGAGTGGCAGAATTGGGGGAGTCATTTCCCGAGTGGTTTATACTTATGACCTATATGAATGAAATGAGGAGCTGTGAGGACCCCCGAGTGAAGTGCGAGTGTGATGATTTACTGGGTGAACCTATGTCCCAAATCTGAGTAAGAAATTACCTTGTACCTGTGTTCGCCCCAGCGAATTAGACTTAGCTCTAGCGAGTGTATGTGCATGGATGGCTTCTGGGATGTTCGCTTAAACGAATGGTACTTCGCCCGAGCGAGTGGGTTGTCTCGCTCAAGCATCTTGGGTCTCGCTTGAGCGAGTCAGCGTTGTCATGGATTTCGTCCAGGCGCTGATGTGTCTCGCTGAACCGAATGGTTCGGTTCGAGCCTTGTTCCTTCTGCTGATTACTATGCGTATGAATGTTCTTTTATTTCCCTTGCCTTCCTCTTCCGTTTCCTATATCGATCGTCCAGTGGCTGTTTTTATGAAAAATTTCCCCTGTTTTTAGGTTTATTGTTTATTAAAATTAGGGTGTTACAGTGTTGGAGTTTAGAAGAGAAGGACGGTGTTGGGGTTTAAAGGAGAGGGCTGGACGGTATGGTGTTTAAAGGAGAGGGTTGGACGGTGTGGTGTTTAAGGAGAGGGCTGGACGGTATGGTCTGAAAAGGGGGACGGTGTTATCAAGATTTAAGAGCAGAATGGTGCGGAAAATTGAGGAGTAGGATGGTGGGAGGCTTTAGGACAGTTTCTTCTCTCCAATGAAGGCTCCAGGATCCTCAAAGAATTCAACCCTGAAAATCCAACTAAAGTGTCAACCTTCCAGCCTCCCACCTCTTGTGCTCCTTCAGATGGGGTATTTATAGGAAGTTGCCGAGTGCTTGGACAGCATAGGCTTCCACTCATAGTGGAGGCCAGCCTAGCCACTAACAGGTAGTGGGGGGACAGCGGCTGGTGGGAAATTTTTAATTTCTCCACTTCCGCCCCCTGTCTGCCACCTCCAGGATTCATGGATCCACTTGGATGGTGGAATCCAAGTCAACACTGGTGAACAGTGGAAATAGGGGTTGGTTTTCTCCTTCTGACTCGGATTTAGTGCTTCAGTCGGTATACTCCCATAGTGGGAAATAATCTGAGTGGAAAAGGTGCTGTTTATACAAAAACCGAGTGAAAGCTTTGCTCGGTGTTGCTTTGCTGGTCGGTGTGAGGTTGCTGTGAGGAGCTAGACGAGCAAAACAATTCTGGTTGAAACATTCAATCGGAACCGAGTGAAAAGTGACTCGGAAATGACTGAAGAGGACTCGGAAATGGTTGAGAAGATGGCTCGGAAATGGTTGAAAGGTGACTCAGAAATGGCTGAAAAGATGGCTCGGAATTGGGTGAAAAGTGGCTCAGAATTGGGTTAAAAGTGGCTCGGAAATTGGTGAAAATTGGCTTGGTAATGGGTGAAAGGTGGCTCGGAAATGGCTGAAAATTAGCTCGGTGCTGACTGAAGAGGCTTCACTCGGTGCTGACTGAAGAGTGAGTGACTCGGAATTGTTTCAATCGGAAGTATTTTGCTCAGATCTTGTTTCTGCTTGAAACATTCACTCAGAATTTCTTCAAAAGTGACACTCAGAACTTCACTGCTTGAAGGATTCACTCGGAGTTATTCCATTCAGAAGTGCTTTGTTTAAAAATTGATTCAATCGGTTCTTCAAAATGTTTTACCCGGATATATGCTTGGCCGGCAGGTCAGAACCATTCTTTCTTTGACTTTAAATTGATTCAAGCGTGAAGTAAGTTTCACTCGGAATCACATCACTGGGATTGAACCACAAAGAAATTTTGGTCGGATACATGGCTCAAGAGTAATTCAATCGGACACATTCATCAATCTTGGTCTTTCCACTCAGAATTGTTCCATGTGTGCATTAACCCACTCGGATATACAATCAGGGGTCGTCCTTGTTTCTCCGATCAGAATGGAACTTTGGGAAAATTTGACCACTCGGATATATTCACTCGGAACTGACCTTGGGAGTCGGTCTTATCTTCCAATCAGAATGGTTTCACTCATCATCTAATCATTCGGATTCATTCACTCAGAGTCGGTCTTATCTTCCAATCAGAATGGTTTCACTCATCCATCCTTTGGATGCATTTACTCGGAGTTGGTCTTATTCCTCCAATCAGAATGTGGAACTCAGCTTCAACAATGCTTCCCACTCGGATGTGTTCATTCAGAATTTGGATTGACAATCTTCCCTTCGGATTCATTCGGAGTCGGCCTTGTTTTCACTTGGATGTGCTTTCCTTGAAATCTTCACTCGGGCTTAGTATGAAACTTGAGAATCTGGCCAAAAGCGATTCATTCCTGGTCGGATCTTTCTTTGTTTGAAGAGGCACACTACTCAGAAATGCCTTGCATGACAATTGTTCTTCTGAGGTTCAGAGTTTATTCCACTCGGAATCAATTCACTCGGGAGTCTTCCACTCCTAACTGACCTTGTCCAGAAGAAGCAGTTGTTCCCCAACCTGATTCGCTTTAATCAGCAATCTTTCACTCGGATTAGTTGCAGTCAGGGAGCTTCCTCTCGAATTCACTTCCAATTGAGGGATACTCACTCATAACAGTCCCATTTTCGCTCGGAATGTCCTTCCCTAAGCCTTTTCTTTGAAGCTTTTCCTTCATTTTTGGAAATTTCTTGAAGCCCACTTGGAATAGCACCCGGCTACATCTCACTCGGAGACTCTTTACTCGAAAATCATCATTCCGAGTCATCTTACTCGGAAATGATCATTTCTGAGTGAGTTTTTTTTTATTCTTTTTTTTTAGTCTTTTTCACTTGTGGATCGACCGGACTGAAATAGGTGTTCACAGATGCCCCTCTTTACTTCTTTTCCATGAAAAAAGCATGAAGTTTCTTCTTGCTTTTGAAATGGAAAGGGAGTAAAGACGTGAACACCATTATCAAAGTATCAGATGAGGGGGGAAACCCAGGAATTGACACTTGAATCTTTCAATTAACAGGAGGTGAGAAGATCGGGATTGACTCCTGGTAGACTGGAAAGTAAAGGTTGCCTTCATAGGCGACTGGAAAGTAAAGGGTGCCTCAATAGGCGAATGGAAAGTAAAGGGTACCTGAATAGGCGACTAGAAAGTAAAGGGTGCCTGGATAGGCGAATAGAATGTAAAGGGTGCCTGAATAGGCGACTGAAAAGTAAAGGGTGCCTGAATAGGCGACTGGAAAGTAAAGGGTGCCTGAATAGGCGAATTGAAAGTAAAGGGTGTCTGAATAGGCGACTGGAAAGTAAAGGGTGCCTGAATAGGCGACTGGAAAGTAAAGGGTGCCTGAATAGGCGAATGGAAAGTAAAGGGTGCCTGAATAGGCGACTGGAAAGTAAAGGGTGCCTGAATAGGCGAATGGAAAGTAAAGGGTGCCTGAATAGGCGACTGGAAAGTAAAGGGTGCCTGAATAGGCGAATGGAAAGTAAAGGGTGCCTGAATAGGTGACTGGAAAGTAAAGGGTGCCTGAATAGGCGAATGAAAAGGAAAGGGTGCCTAAATAGGCGAATAAAAATGTAAAGGGTGTCTGAATAGGCGACTGGAAAGTAAAGGGTGCCTGAATAGGCGAATGGAAAGTAAAGGGTACCTGAATAGGCGAATGGAAAGTAAAGGGTGCCTGAATAGGCGACTGGAAAGTAAAGGGTGCCTGAATAGGCAACTGGAAAGTAAAGGGTACCTGAATAGGCGAATGGAAAGTAAAGGGTGCCTGAATAGGCGACTGGAAAGTAAAGGGTGCCTGAATAGGCGAATGGAAATGCAAAGATTGGAGGAGCTAACAGGACGTCTAATCTGAATTAACTCACTGGACTTAAAGGCTCATGGTGATGCCCCAGTTTGACATGACTGAAGGTTCTTGGGGAATTGCCCCTTGACTGGAACAGAAGGAACCTGGGGTGATGCCCCAGTTTGACATATTTTGAAGGAATCTTGGGGAATTGCCCCCTTGAATGAAAGAGAGTGAACCTGGGGTGATGCCCCAGTTTGACATATTTTGAAGGAATCTTGGGGAATTGCCCCCTTGAATGAAAGAGAGTGAACCTGGGGTGATGCCCTAGTTTGACATATTTTGAAGGAATCTTGGGGAATTACCCCCTTGACTGAATAGATCTGGGGTGATGCCCCAGTTTGAGATGGTCTGAAGGAGCCTTGGGGAGCTGCCCTTTGAGCGAGAAGAAATGATCCTGGGGTGATGCCCCAGTTTGATTTGTCTGGGAAGTGTAGTTCCACTGGAGAAGGATTGATGGCTCGAGCATCGCCCCTTGATTGGGAAGGGAAAATCTGGGGTCCACCTGGTATGTGTGGATTTACTGAGAGAAGTGTGTTGGGCCTCTTTAGGGAGAGTTCTTCTAAGCCTGATTAGAGAAGATGATCTGAATTTTTGGCTCACCGGGAGAGAGTTTGGTGATTCTGCTAGGGGAAAGAATTTTGCTGGAAACTATCCTTGGGCTCGGGAAGGGGACACACCTAACTGTTGGAATGTATCAGGTAGATTCCTTGGAAAGGAGTTTGGAAAGTGTCAGCTTTGGCAGTTGAGGAGAGGACTTTAAGAATTGCCAATTTTGGCGATGGAGGAAGAGATTCTGCAGAGTGCCAATCTCAACGATTTGAGGAAAGGATTTTGAGAGGTGCCAGCTTTGGCGGTTTGAGGAAGAAACTTTGAGAGGTGCCAGCTTTGGCGATCTGAGGAAAGGATTTTGAGAAGTGCTAACTTTGGAGGTTGAAGAAGATTCTAGTTTTGGCAGTTGCGGTTCCATTGAGGAAAAGGACTTGATTGAGGCGTCAATACTCGACATGACTGTCCGTTGTAATACCCTGCAGAAAAAAAGGTAAGTACTGCAAAGATACATTCAAAAACTGGGTAGGCCCTGTGAAACCGCGACCCTTAGGATAACTCATGGACAGAGGAGAATGAAAGAGGCGATCATAGCTTTGAAGCGCGTGCCTGGCTGAATCTTCGTGATGATTGTCTAAGACGAGGTCGAGTAGTGGGAGGGTCTTATTCCTTACGACTTTAAATGTTCACCATTCTTTCATTTTATTTTTATAAAAACACAATGTTTTATCAGATCAATGCAATTCATAACACGTATCGAAAAAGAGGGATAAATTTTATTCACGTATGTCAAACAGAAAACAGAGAATGGACAACGGGAAAATAGAGGGGATGAAATGAAGTCACGTAGGACAGGTCAAGGCCAGGGGAAACAGGGAAGGTTCAAAGATCCTCCAGCGAATTCCTGAGACTAGTGAGAACCTTAATCCTATGTCACGATCTCAAGTACATCGTTCAACTCTGCCTTTGAGAGGGTAGTTTGACCATGGTCCACATGCCCCAGTTTGCACGTTTTGCATTGGAAACTTTAGTAACTTTGCCGAAATCTTGACCCTAATTTTTACCTGAGCCGCCTTTTCATGTTTTCGACTCACTGTATTGCTCTAACTTTTGCCTAGGCCGCCCTTTCAGGTTTTCAGCCTAGCGAGCTTTTCATGTCTTTTTCTCTTCTTGTTCATTTTTGGCTGCATCCTTTACAGTAAAAGGTTAAAACCGATTACACTCCAGTTGAGTCTACCCAGCCTTTCCAAATTTAGTTTGATCCTTTGGGGAACTGATGTCACTTCAAATAGGAGACTTCACTCCTATGCCATGTACCCAAGGAAATATTGGTGAATCTTTTGGCATCAATGAGAGGGAATTACTTTTGAATTATCATTTTGGCCTTTATTTTCTTTTTCTTTTTCCCTTTTTTTCATTTTCCATTTCTTTTTGCTTGCCTTCTTTTTTTTCTTTTTTTTTGTTTTTTTGTTTTTTCTAACCCCCTTAATGACGCAACGACTCAATCTGACAGACTATTTCCTCGGCTACACAGGCATGAGGAATGGCGCACTCTTTAGGGTTGAGGTGTTGATGACGACAAGAATGCAAGTTCTTAGCCTAACGACATTCATCCCCCTTATACAGAAAATGATAGCTTGCTCGATGATCTAGACGTAACCAGCTTGTCCCACTGGGCACATGCATTGGACTCCAAGCTTGATCATTTTTTCATTTTTTTTCATTTTTTTTTTGTTTTTTTTTCATTTTTTTTTGTAAAGTCTCCCTTGATTGTATCTGCATTTATAGGTATCAGCAATTTTCCCCCCATCTATATTTGTGGCTGTTGGAGTTTCTTTAAACGACCGGCCTACCTTCGTTCAATTCGGGACTTGGTCATGTTGTCATTCACATAGATTCCTACCACGTCTTGAAACAAAATACTAATGCCTTCTGATAGATTGCCACCGTGATTCCTTCAGGCGTTCTTGACTTAAGGGTATTCTTTAACCTCTTGTTCTAACAATCTTGTTAACTAGTGTGGTGGCTCACAGGTTTCCTTACCTTCTTCATTGGCATAGTCGACTGGGTGATTGAAATCGTGAAGCGGAATTGTGATTTTACTAGTCTCAAGAGAATCATTTTTGGATCTGCAACTTAGTGTGTTATGACAAAATAAAGAAGAGAAAGGAAAAGCAAGTTAAAGAGAATGAGTCAAAAGCAAGGATAAAGGGATGAGAAAAACAATTTTGAATTTCGATACGTATTTATTGATTGAATGGTAAAACAAGTTTTTTTTTCACCCTTATTACATGAAAATGTCCTAAAGCCTTAGGCATAGCAGAGGGATACACAAGATATTAAGGCAATGACAAATTACTTTGGTGAATCATTTAAAGTCGTAGGGAGTTCGACAGCCTCCCAGCTACTGAGCTCTTGGCCCGGCGGGCTTGCGATCACCAAATCAGCATTATCATCAAAACCCTTTTCAATATCGACCACCACAGCATTGACTTCTGAATCTCCATGGTTGGGCAGGGGATTTGTGATCACGTTAGGGCTTCCTTCTTGAAAATGAATCCAGTCGGCTTTGATCAAATCTCTTACTTTATATTTTAAAGCCATGCAATTTTCTGTGGAATGCCCTGGAGCCCCAGCGTGGTAATTACAATGAGCGTTTAGGTCATACCCCCTTGGATAAGGAGGCTGCAATGGCCTCATGGGGGATGGAGCTACCAGACCTTTCTGAACAAGGATTGGAAAAAGTTCAGTATATGTTATGGGAATTGGATCAAACTGCACAGGGGTGCGCTCATTGTTGGGATTCCTTGTGTTCTGATTATGATTGGGTGGTCGAGTCACTTGCTACGGGTGATGGTATGGCATGGGTTGCGGTATTGGCGCTCTTACCATGGGCGGACGGAAGTGAGGAGTATGAGCTGCCGGGCCATAAGTGCTTGTGGCCACATAAGGGTTGGGAGCTTGAATCACGGTAGGGGCGAATGGTCTCGGTGGAGCTGTCTTTTGATTAGAAGAGATGGAATTAGTTTCTCCATCCCTTCTCCCAGGCGCCAGTTTTCTTGTCATGCTTGCCCCAGATGGGCCCTGAGTGATCTTTCCCATTCGTATTCCGCTCTCTACCCTTTCCCCAATAGTCACGATGTCGGAGAAGTTGGCTGAAACACTACCAATCATCTTGCCATAGAAAGGTGATAGGGGCGTGTCAATAAACATCGTGACTATCTCTTTTTCCGATAATGGGGGGTCCACTTGCACCGTTGTCTCTCTCCATCGTTGGGCATACTCCTTAAACGTTTCATTGTTCCTCTTCACCATATTCTGTAACTGAACCTTGTTAGGTGCCATATCCATATTATACTTGTATTGCCTAAGGAAGGCATCTGCTAGGTCCTTCCAACAACGAATATGGTTTCGTTCAAGGTGAGCATACCATGTAAGAGCGGCGCCTGCTAGACTATCTTGGAAGCAGTGGATCAACAATTGGTCGTTAGAAGAGTAAGATGTCATCTTTTGACAGTACATCGTGAGATGGTTCTTTAGACAAGTCATTCCCCGATACTTGTCAAAGTCTGGCATCTTGAATTTGGGCGGGAGGACAACATCTGTGACTAGGCATAGCTCAGAAGCATCTATCAGTCCAAAACCTCCGGCGCCTTCCATCATTCTCAAACGCTCCTCTAAGATTTCTATCTTTTCCTTTTGGGGAGCTGCAACCGTGCTATGACCGGCTACCGGGTTCATGATGCGGGTTGTATCTTGGAGATTAGTCATATAGGGGGTTGCGTATCGTATGGATAGCCGAGTGGCTGGTTAAAAGGAGACAACGTATGGGACTGGTTCATTAGGCCTGTATTTGGTGAGGGACCTTGGGGTTGGGCCATAGCTTATACGGCATAAGTCGGCTGGATCATCTGGGCTCGTGTGTTTTGGGCTTGTGCGTTGTAGGTTGGCTGGGCCATCGGCGCTTGTGAGTTTTGGGTTTGGTAGGTTTGTGGGTCATGGGCCTGTGTGTTTTGGGTTTGGTAGGCTTGTGGGTCATGGGCTTGCGTGTTTTGGGTTTGGTGGAGTGGTGGCATGTTTGGCTGGGTGGGGTATGAAGCGTGAGGATTCATCGCTTGCTGGTCGTGGGTGTCTTGTTGGTTAGTGAGCGGGGGATAGTACCCCGGTGGTAGGCCATAAAGTGGAAAAGGTATTGGGTTGTCGTCAGGACCAACAAATGTATGCTGTTGTGCATAAGACTGGCCGTACGGTGGCTGGGCCTCAATGGTAGGGTTAGGTCTTCTGACATGAATAGTGAGAGGGGGGCCGTTGTGTTAGGGAGTTAGGTTCTTGCTGGGTCAGAACCAATGGGGGGTGGCGCGGTGGCAGGCTGCTGTTGGGCATCCTCAACACCTGTAGAGGAGCCTCCTTCTGTGAGTTTCTTTTCTAAAAGCTTAGTTAATTCCGCCACTTGCTCTTTCAACTGATCGAACTCGGTTCTAAAGTCTCCGTCAACAGCTTCTGCCTCAGCCATGAGTTTCCTTTGGAGCCAGGTCTGGTAAGGATGCCTACCCGTGACGCCTGTGTCTTTTTTTTTAAAAGAAAAAGAGCAAAAAAAATGTTAGGTGGAAATAGAAAGAAGGAGAATGTCGTGGGAAGCAGTCACAGGCTTTGGCGAGTATCCTTTGACCATTCCTTAGAACTTATCATTCAAAAGTACTAGGTATGGTAAACATGGAAATTAATATGGGATAATTGTGAAGACAGAAGAAATCTTTCATCTTGAGGCGGGAGCCTCAAGCTCAAACATTTTCTTCGGGCAACTACCGCCCTCATTTCTTGAGTTCAATCCCATATTAACTTCCATAGATACTCAAAAGGTATTCGTTAAGTTCTGAATAGCCTCCCATGAAAATGAGGATAAGGAAAAGAAATTAGTTGATGTCATGTTTCGGAATCGGTACTTCCCCATTGATTTAACATAAAGCAATTTTTTTTTTGGGAAACAACGATTACTAAGGGTCCAAGTCGCAATAGTCATGATTTTTTTTAATCGTCATCGACGCCCCTGTTGGAGCGGAAATAAAGTTATATTTTTTTCTTGATTTTTTTGAAGATTAGGAAAATCTATGACTCAGGACTCAGAGGTACATGACCAAAAGAGGATTATCTATTCACCCGAGGAATACTGTGTGTTTCAAAATGAGTCATTATTTCAAAAACTGAGCAAATCTGCGGGTGGTAGATAATTCATTTTTTTTTAATAAAAGAGAAAGCAAAAATGATGCAAGGTAAAGTAAAGTTTGCCCTTTTGTGGCCTAGGTCGGGTTTTGTTGAAAGTCTTTTCTAGGCTCTATGGTTTGTCTAAAAGTGACTCTCCACACCGGGTGGTTTCCACTAGACATCTAGAAGGTCACCAGAGCCAAGATCCTACCCATGACAGGGACATAAACAGTGGGGAATCCACTAGGTGCGTATATCATGAGAGGTCGAATTCTAGTTGAGGTTCTCATGAATACCGGATAGGAAGTACATCCCATACGATTCCGTTACCAACCTCTCCTAACTTAAGCTTCATTTGGGGCCCGGGTATAGGGCGCTACTCATAGGTGTGTGCAAGTAATTGTGAGTGTAGTGTGTGGAAGGGCAGTCCATAACTTTTACCTTACCCCATTCTGCACAAAGAATAAACACAGAACAAATATACAAAGTCGTCTACCTTAGGGTTCAATGATTGCAGAAAAGTAACATGGTCTTCTACCCTAGGGTTCAACAAATATGCAAAACATAGACAACGAAACAAATAACAAGATACAATTAAAACAAGAACAAACATTCACAACAATCAACAAACAATAAAACATGGGGAAGAAATCCGAGATAACAAAGGCTATATAAAAAGAACATGCGCTTTCAATCAAACTGGCCTGACTCTCTTAAGTGTCCCCAGCGGAGTCGCCATCTGTCGCGACCTGGATCGCGACGGCGTGGCCGACCCTCTCGAAATAAAACAAACAAAGAAAACAGGGAGTCGCCACCAACGTTTTTATCCATAAGAAAAACATTGGGAAAAAACTAAATTTAGTAAGGCACTGGTTTAAAGAATGAGATTCAAGTTCGGGAGTCGGTTACGAGTAGGGAAGGTATTAGCACCCTACATCGCCTGTCAGAAACAGTACCAAGATTGAAAATGCGCAACATAAATAGCCTTACAAAAGATGTTATATTTCTTCCCTTTTAATGTTGTACTTTGTGTAAAAACAGAAGGAACAAACTGAACAGACATGGAGTGTAGGTCAACAGGACGTCGCGTCCAAATTAACCTTAGCTTCGGTATAAAACAGGAAAAAGGAAGGATACTTAACAAGACGTCACATCTAAATTAGTCATCCTTTAATCAAAATACGAGGTTAGAAATGGGAAGGGGATAAGCGGGACGTCTCGTCCCAAGTATTCGTTCCTTGTAGTGACGACCTACCAAAGATAGGGGAAAATCAACGAGACGTCACGTCTAAATTGATTTCCATGGGATTTAATCAAAATGCGGGGTTAGCAACGGGAAGGGGATAAGCGGGACGTCTCGTCCCAAGTATTCCGTTCCTTGTGGTGATGACCTACCAAAGATAGGGGAAAATCAACAAGACGTCACGTCTAAATTGATTTTCATGGAAGTGGATAGAAAGGGAGTTGCAAAGGAAAAATAAAGAAAATAAAAAAGGGAATAAAATGGAAAAGGTGGGTCCGACAGGATTTAAAGTCCTGCTCCTATGTATTCTTGGATGACCAAGAAATCAGGGGTTACGTAGTTCTTTAAATGTTTTTTTTAGGGAATGGATGAACGAAATTTTCTTCTTTTAAGTAAAACTCAAAAGTAAAGGACAAAAAAAAAGAAGACAGAAAAGAGGGGGTAGCAGAAGCTACAAGAGAGAAAGAGAAATAGTAAGCTCGGAAAAGAGAAGGAAAAATGAGCGAAAACCGAGTGATAAAAGAGAAAACTGAGTGGGAGAAGAAAAACCGAGTGAGAAAAAAGGAAAACCGAGTGAGAAAAAGGAAAACCGAGTGAGAGAAAAGGAAAACCGAGTGAGGACGAGGAAAACTGAGTGATAAAAAGGAAAACCGAGTGAGGACAAGGAAAACCGAGAAAAAGGAAAAAAGAGACTGAGTGATGGAAGGAAACGTACCAGAGTGTTCTCCTTTCTGAGAGGATGAGTGTGGGTGAGAGTGCTGGGACGGTGTGAAGGCTTGGCGCAGGGACGGTGTTGTGAGGATTTGAGAGGTGCTGCTCAGTGGTGTTTGAGAGGAGCAGGACGATGTGGTCTGAAGGGATGAGGTGCTGTGTGGGGAAGTTGGACGGTGTGGTGAAGGGAAGTATGGTGTTGGAGTTTAAAAGAGAAGGACGGTGTTGGGGTTTAAAGGAGAGGGCTAGACGGTATGGTGCTTGAAGGAGAGGGCTGGACGGTGTGGTGTTTAAGGAGAGGGCTGGACGGTATGGTCTGAAGAGGCGGACGGTGTTGTCAAGATTTAAGAGCAGAATGGGGCGGAAAATTAAGGAGGAGGACGGTGGGAGGCTTTAGGACAGTTTCTTCTCTCCAATAATGGCTCCAGGATCCTCAAAGAATTCAACCCCGAAAATCCAACCAAAGTGTCAACCTTCCAGCCTCCCACCTCTTGTGCTCCTTCAGATGGGGTATTTATAGGAAGTTGTCGAGTGCTTGGACAGCACAGGCTTCCACTCAGAGTGGAGGCCAGCCTAGCCACTAACAGGTAGTGGGGGGACAGCGGCTGGTGGGGAATTTTTAATTTTTCCACTTCCGCCCCCTGTCTGCCACCTCCAGGATTCATGGATCCACTTGGATGGTGGAATCCAAGTCAACATGGGCGAACAGTGGAAATAGGGGTCGGTTTTCTCCTTCTGACTCAGATTTAGTGCTTCAGTCGGTATACACCCATAGTGGGAAATAATCCGAGTGGAAAAGGTGTTGTTTATACAAAAACCGAGTGAAAGCTTTGCTCGGTGTTGCTTTGCTGGTCAGTGTGAGGTTGCTATGAGGAGCTGGACGAGCAAAACAATTTTGGTTGAAACATTCAACCAGAACCGAGTGAAAAGTGATTCGAAAATGACTGAAGAGGACTCGGAAATGGTTGAGAAGATGGCTCGGAAATGGTTGAAAAGTGACTCAGAAATGGCTGAAAAGATGGCTCGGAATTGGGTGAAAAGTGGCTCGGAATTGGGTTAAAAGTGGCTCAGAATTGGGTGAAAATTGGCTCGGTAATGGGTGAAAGGTGGCTCAGAAATGGCTGAAAATTGGCTCGGTGCTTACTGAAGAGGCTTCACTCGGTGCTGACTGAAGAGTGAGTGACTCAGAATTGTTTCAATCGGAAGTATTTTGCTCAGATCTTGTTTCTGCTTGAAACATTCACTCAGAATTTCTTCAAAAGTGACACTCAGAACTTCACTGCTTGAAGGATTCACTCGGAGTTATTCCATTCAGAAGTGCTTTGTTTAAAAATTGATTCAATCGGTTCTTCAAAATGTTTTACCCGGATATATGCTTGGCCGGCAGGTCAGAACCATTCTTTCTTTGACTTTAAATTGATTCAAGCGTGAAGTAAGTTTCACTCGGAATCACATCACTGGGATTGAACCACAGAGAAATTTTGGTCGGATACATAGCTCAAGAGTAATTCAATCAGACACATTCATCAATCTTGGTCTTTCCACTCAGAATTGTTCCATGTGTGCATTAACCCACTCGGATATACAATCAGGGGTCGTCCTTGTTTCTCCGATCAGAATGGAACTTTGGGAAAATTTGACCACTCGGATATATTCACTCGGAACTGACCTTGGGAGTCAGTCTTATCTTCCAATCAGAATGGTTTCACTCATCATCCAATCATTCGGATTCATTCACTCGGAGTCGGTCTTATCTTCTAATCAGAATGGTTTCACTCATCCATCCTTTGGATGCATTTACTCGGAGTCGGTCTTATTCCTCCAATCAGAATGTGGAACTCAGCTTCAACAATGCTTCCCACTCGGATGTGTTCATTCAGAATTTGGATTGACAATCTTCCCTTCGGATTCATTCGGAGTCGGCCTTGTTTTCACTCGGATGTGCTTTCCTTGAAATCTTCACTCGGGCTTAGTATGAAACTTGAGAATCTGGCCGAAAGTGATTCATTCCTGGTCGGATCTTTCTTTGTTTGAAGAGGCACACTACTCGGAAATTCCTTGCATGACAATTGTTCTTCTGAGGTTCAGAGTTTATTCCACTCGGAATCAATTCACTCGGGAGTCTTCCACTCCTAACTAACTTTGTCTAGAAGAAGCAGTTATTCCCCAACCTGATTCGCTTCAATCAACAATCTTTCACTCGGATTAGTTGCAGTTGGGGAGCTTCCTCTTGGATTCACTTCCAATTGAGGGATACTCACTCATAACAGTCCCATTTTTGCTCGGAATGTCCTTCCCCAAGCCTTTTCTTTGAAGCTTTTCCTTCATTTTTGGAAATTTCTTGAAGCCCACTTGGAAATACTCTTTACTCGGAAATGATCATTCCGAGTCATCTTACTCGGAAATGATCATTTTCGAGTGAGTCTTTTTTTTGATTCTTTTTTTTTTAGTCTTTTTCACTTGTGGATCGACCGAACTGAAATAGGTGTTCACAATATATATACACACACAATATTTATGATTAATTGGGATGAGACGTCCTGTAGATTAATGTTTCCCTAAATCTCAACATTTTAAACTTATTTTACTTTTTTTAAAACAATAAACAAATAACTACATAATCATGATTTCCCCTAATGCTTGGGAAATACATAGGAGCGGGAATAATCATTCTAAATTTTAAAAGAAAATAAATATCTCTTTAACTAGTAGAATAAAATTGTCATGTTTTTAACGATAACTCGATTAATTTGGACGAGATGTCCTGTTAATCACTAAATATAAATTTAATTTTTAAATCGATAATAAATCCATAGGGTGTTTTAAGAGGTTTAAATTATGAAATATTAGGATTATTCACAAAATTAAACAATTTCGGGAAACCATTTAAAACAGACAGTGTGGGATGCTAATACATTCCCCACCTGTAATCAGATTCCCGAACTTAAAATCTTGATTTAGGACCAGTTGTTGGAAATATGCACTAAAAACCTATATAGGACGCGTCATTTTGAATAAAGAATTTTTGTTAAATAGTTTAACAGCCTTTATTTATCCTTGGAGTAATAGGTCATATGAGAGTTATTCCTAAAATGTCCCTAGTTAAGTATTTAAGTGGGGACATGTAAATACATTAAGACTAGTGTGTGAGTGTATCGATGATCTGATGTTAGAGATCATGGATATAGATGATATCAAGTCTTCACACGGGTACACATTAAGAGTAATGATGTACTGAACAGACCCACCATGAGAACGTTGCATGGATCGTTACATGAATATCATAAACGATTCTCAATGTGATAGTGATATATGTAGTCCTTTGACCTGAAGTCACTATGATTCGTTCATAAGGAGTTTGTTGTTTTAATACAATCAAACGTCTTTTGTAACAAGAGGACTATAAAGGTTGTGATTAGGCAATGAACAAATTATGCAGAGGGATGTGAGTAATGTAGATGGGATTTGTATCTCCTATGTGATAGGAGTGATATCTATAGGCCACTTGATGGAGTTAGACTAAGGAAATGCATAGCCATGCTAGAAAAAATAAATATTGGATATTTATTTGGATAAAGTCTACTCCGATATCAAGTAAAATAAATTGGACCGTACAAGGATGACGCGACCATGTCTTGGGCCCAATTAGGATATCATGATAAAAGGAACAAACATATAAAATAATTATCACTTATAGGTTATGTTGATAATAAATAATATTCAGACATAATGATGCATTGCTAGATGCCGCTCTTATTTTATATAAATAATAAAATAGTTTATTATTAATATGACCGAATATTTTACCTATAGGGTCACACACATAGAGTAAGCCCATCAGAAAATAACTTTTATTTTTGTTGGACTAAAATAAAGCTATTGGGCCTAACTCATTTAGAATGAGTAAGGAGCCCACTCTTTAGAGAGAGCAAATTATTTAAAACCTAAGCGTATAAATAGAGCATAAGATGCTTATAGGTGACTTAACCAAAAAGAGACACAAAATGCAAAAGTTACAAAAGTTACACGCCATCAAACTAGCATTTGGAAGGTGTAGCATTTCTGGTGGGAGTACTCATGTGGACTCCTAAAGGACGAGGCTGTGACTGCTTCAATTTTCTTCAAGAGGTAATCCTAAAACGCTTAAATAAAATATTTAATGTTTTTTTTATGCTTTGAAACATAAAGTTTTGCAAGTCCAATGGGAATCCTTATTTTTCCGCTGCATATCCAAGTGGGATTCCCTAATACCAGTATCTTCATGTTAAGGTTTTTCTGATGTTTTACCTTAAAAACATTAGTGGCGACTCCATGGTTTTCGGAGGGAACTCAAGAAACTAAATTTTCTTTTTACAGTCAACCTCCCGCCACGATACCGATCACGACAGATGGCGACTCCACTGGGGAGTTTAGAGAGTCAAGCCCATTCAATTTGTTTAAGCATATTAGAATAATCTCATATAGCCTATTGCCTACGTGTTTATGCCATGATTTTTGTCAATATATGTTATTAGGGAACCTTAGGGTAGAAGATATCATAATATTGTGTTATTGAACCTTAGGGTAAAAGATTTTATTTGTATTGCTCTGTGTTTATTTCTTGTGAAGGAAGGGTAGGTTATGTATATATGCCCCCACACACTACACTTACACTTTTCACACACATTTCGAGTGAGATCCTACACCCAAGGGTCTGAATAAACCATTAATATTAGGGAAGGTTGTTTAGCGTTGTCATTTGGGACAATCGTCTCCTTTTGACATCATAAGAGCCTCAACTAGAGTGTGACTTCCTCATGGTGCTCGTACTTAGTAGGCTTCCTATCGCTGTGGTCAACATCATGGTGGACTTTGAGCTCTAGTAGCCTTTAGTAATTTAAAATAGCCACCCAATGTGAGAGGACACTACTAGAGGAGCCTTAGAACCAATAAGAGGCCTTCAGAAAACCTTGTTTAAGGTACACAAGGGGCAATATTCCTTTTACTTGTCATTTTCTAAATTAAAAAAGATTTTTTTTCTTCCCCAACAAAAGTTATTTTTAAAGAAAAAGCCCAATAATTCAACATAGGGCAAGTGGTTCTCAAGCTCATTCAATTTCATTCTCTAAGTTATAGGATCCTTGGATCATAAATTTTTTATGCAAAGCTTTTCCGAAAAATCAGATGATCCTAGAAGTCTGTAACTTATTCTTAAACTTTGAAATAATTATTGAACAAGCCCATAAGTTGATTTTTTTTCTCTTTTTTTCTGTCTACTTCTTTTCCTTTTCCTTTTCCTTTTCATTAATACATCTTGTTTAAAAAAAAGAGAAATCACGGGGAGGCACCTTTACAAAACTCGGCTTCAAGCAAGACTCATGGCTGAGACAAATAACGAGACTGAGAACTTAAAGAACGAGGTCAACCCGTTAAGGGAACAGATAACCGAGTTGACTAGGCTTCTTAAAAAGAGAATCATAGAGGGGGGACCTTCCACAAACAACGAGCAACAACAAAATCCTCCACTATACCCTCCTAGTTTTACTCCGGCCCAAACCCAGGATGCTCCACCCACTAATAATATCGGAAACTCCGACCAAACCGCTGATCCTCACACCATGCAATTTCCATCTTATGGCATGCTATATGGATACATACCTCCTCAAGCTTTCACCGATCAGGATGGTAACCTCAAACCCTTTCCACAGTATGGTTTACCTCCTATTTATTTTCCTCCTGTAATCTTAGGTCCACAAGATGAAAGTGCAATACCCACAACAAATCCACAGGTTCAAAATCAAGTGCCGAACCCATAGACCTCTGAGCCTCATAACACTCAGTCACCTGTAGTTCTAACAATTCCACTTATTCTGAACCCACAAGGTATGACGCAATCAAATCTTACATGTCAAACACCACCCTTTCCTCACCTCCAATCATAGCATAATTATCTTTATTGGTATATGATACCTCGCCCTGTTGTCATGTGGAACACCAATCCTGTAGTTGCAACTCCTCAGCCTAAGGGAAAGATGGAGATTCTCAATGAGCACCTACACGTCATGGAAGGTGTGGGAGGTTTTGGTTCAATGGACGCATTTGAACTTTGTCTAGTCCTAGATGCGGTGATACCTCCTAAATTTAAAATGCCTAAATTTGACAAATACCGGGGCACGTTATGTCCTCAGAATCATCTGACCATGTATTGTCAAAAGATGGCTTCCCATGCCTTCAATGATAAGCTTCTTATTCACTTCCAAGATAGTCTGGCAGGAGCCGTCCTGACTTGGTATACGCATCTAGAACGCACTCATATACACTACTGGAGAGACTTAGCTGATGCTTTCTTAAAGTAGTACAAATATAACCTGGACATGATGCCTGATAGGCTGTAGTTACAAAATATGACTAAGAAAGATAATGAGTCTTTCAAGGAATATGCCCAGAGTTGGCGAGATATGGTTGCGCAAGTGGACCCACCACTGGAGAAGGAGATTGTGGCAATGTTCATTGACACACTTCAAGATCCTTTCTATGACAGGATGATCGAAAACGTATCTTCAATTTTTTTCGATATCATCATTATTAGGGAAAGAGTAGAAAATGGGGTAAGATATGGAAAATTTCCCAAACTTTATATGGGGAACCTTCCATGAAAAAACATGTGCAAACCGAAAGGAGGAAGGACAGTGAGACCAATGCTATTACCTACAATCTAAGAAACTCTCATTAAAGGTTGTACAACCCTGTATTTTCCCCCCTGCCAACCCTTATCAGTTCACGTCGTATCCTCAGGTAACCACTACTATTAACAACTACTCTCCCCAGCCTTTCCCTCAACCACTTGTTATCAGTCACCCATGCCACTACACAATCACCAGCACATGCCAGTACAATCACCACAACAATGAACTCGACCACCAAACCTTAATCAGGGCTAGAGAAGGGCAAACAATGATCACGGCCCTGTTCAGTTTGACCCAATCCCTATGAGTTATATTAAGCTGTTGTCGTAACTTATCCAAAACTCCCTTGTGGTGCCTTGTCCTTCCAAAACTCTTGGACCACCTTAACCCAAGGGATACGATCTGAATGCTCTGTGTGACTATCAGGCTGGGGCACTAGGGCACTCGAAAGAAAATTGTTTGGATCTGAAATATAAAGTATGTGACCTGGTTAAAGCCAAGTGGCTTAATTTCCATAAAGGAAATCTGAATGTGGCTATAAATCCCTTGCCTAACCACAAGGGCTCTAGGGTTAATGTTATGGAAGAAGATCAAGTAGCTGTTATTGAAGACAGTTCCTATAATGATGTAAGCTTTGTACGCCCCTATTCACAGGGCACAGAACTTTGTAACAGGGAGGTTGTTAAGCTTCCCATGACTTTAATTTCTAGTTCAAAGTAACTTGTAATTGTCTTAATAACTAGATATTCTCATTGCTATGCTTAAGGCTTTGGGGTCTTTTCTTTTTACAATGAGGGCGAAACATATTTTGTCATACTTTTTTAAAAATTTCATTAATAATGTGTATTTGAATATCTCTTTCTTTGCACATTTACCGATTCTCTTTCCCTTTATCCCTCATTCAACCATTTACCCTAACACAGATCCAAAAATGATTCACTCAAAAATAGTGAGGTCGTGATCCCATTTCACAACTTTGAGTATTCGTTTGATTGTGCTGATGAAGAGGGTAAGAAAGACTATGGTCCCTCGCCAAATTAACCAGGATATTGGAACAAGAGACTAGAGAAATTCAGCCTAATCAAGACGTAATTGAGACCATCAACTCAGGGAATGAAAAGGATAAAAATAGGTTAAGATTGACATTTCCCCGAGTCAAGAACAACGGGGAAGGTTGATTAAATTGTTGATGTCCTTTGGTTTGAAAAACACTAGGCAATTTATCAGAGGGCAATGGTAACCTTGTTTCATGATGTGATGAGATAGAAATCTATGTGGACGACAACACTACCAGGTCTCGAAATGAATAGGGGCATATCTATCGTTTAAGGAAGCTTCAATATTGACCAACATGGATAGGGATAAATTGTTGATGCCCATAAACACAGACACATTCAGGAGATTCTTTGCCAAAACAGAGAACAAAAAAAAGAAAAAGAAACAAACAAATAAAAAAAAGAATCAAGGTTAGCGCCCTATTCACATACCAACTAAGGCAAGCTGATGCCCTCGCATTGTCATATCAGGGCATGTCCAAATCATTGAGTAAGTTGTCACCTTTCTAATGGGGGGCACAGATGTCATCAAGTCAAGAACGCAACAAAAACAATGTTTCATCCTTGTTGCAATCAACACCCCAACCTTAAAGGGTATAATTACTTCCTATGTCAATGTAACTAAGGAAATGGTCTACCATGCTAAGTTATTGCTAACAATACCATTAGCGTCATAGCTCTTTGCTACGTTGGCTAAGAGTGAATAAAACGGCTAAAGCAAAACAAAGGTACTAAGGGGATCATTCGAAGGTCAAAAAAGAAAGAAAAAAATCAACAAAGAAAAAGTCAAGAAAATGAAGAGTGAACAAAAAGGAAAAGCCAAAAAGAAGACTCGGAATAGTCCCTTCTCATTGGTGCCAAAAAAGGCTCACCCTATTCCCTTTAGTACATGACATTGGGGCAAAGTTGCCTATTCGATGTGACACTTGTTCCTCCCAAAGGATGAAACTAAAAGAGACCAAGTGGGCTTGGTTTCAGTATAATCAGCTTAAACCTTTTGTTGTGAAGAAAATAGCCTTGATTAAAAAAACAAGTCATAAAAACAAAAATAATGCTTGCTAGACTGAAAACCCGAAAGGGTGGCCTAGGCAAAAATTAGAGCGACCCGGTGATTTGAAAACCTAAAAAGGCGGCTCAAGTAAAAATTAGGGTCAATATTTTGGTAAAGTAACTAAATATCCCCGTACAAACAGAATAGAACCAGACTGGGGCACAAGGACTATAATTGAATTACTTTCTCAGAAGCAAGATCGAAGGATAAACTCATCATCATGATAGGGATCAAGATTCTTGATGTTCTCAGGGATTCACTAGAGGATCTGCAAACCCTCCTTACTTCACCTACTACCAAACTTTTAACCATATTTGTTTCATTTTATGCATTTGATTTCCCTTTGTCTTTTCCCGTACTTAATTAATCCATATAAATAAAATTGCTACCCTTTCAATATGCATTTATACATGAATTTCATTAATAAGACAAAATATATGTTTTTAACAAAATAAAACAGGGCAATGACAATTATTTTCTAAAAAGAAAGTAAAATAGGGGTCGTAGGAGCAAGAGGCTTCTATTATCTACTAGCACCTCAGACAAGCATCATAGGGACCGTGCCGTATACATGCTCAAAAGAAAAGATCACCTCATTCATCTATTTCACCCATGAGTATAAACCTAAAATCTTAAAAGATTGCAATTCTAAAGGTTTATCCCTGGATTTTAAACTTGATTTGAATTTCCAATCGCCAAAAAGGGCACCATTTAAATTTGCTATCGCCGAACATGGCATCCTTTAAATTTCCAGTTGCCGAGCGGGGCACCATTTTACTTTCCTATCACCGAAAAAAGCACCATTTTAAATTTCCTTTCGCCGAACATGGCATCCTTTAAATTTTCAATCACCGAGCGGGCACCATTTTACTTTCCTCTAACCGAAAAGGGCACCATTTAAAATTCCTATCGCCGAACATGGTATTCTTTAAATTTCCACTCGCCGAGCGGCATATGATAGCCAACCGTAAGCATAAGGGTATCTAAGTAATAAAAAAGATATCGTTCCCACAAAATTATGCCCAAGTACTAGTTATAACAGTGATTTAATTATCTAGTGAATTTGATTAAAATGAATTACCAAAACGATGATGAACAGTAAATTAGAAAACAGCAAATTCAACGTCTTTTGTAGAAGAAAATCAGAGCAAGTTTGGAAAATTGAATCAAAGGTAAATCTTGTGGTATTAAGGGTTCATATGCTAGTATCAAAATTAAAGGTTACTCGCCTATCCAATTATATAATTTCGTTCCTAAGGCATATTCCCATAAGTTAATTAATACCTTTCTCTCGAAAGTCTTATTAACGTGCCTAATTCCCAAAGAACCGTGTTCAATTTGTTAATTAGACCCTTTACGTTCTATGGAAATCCGATTAACCCTCAAACAATTTCGCTTACCGTCGTAAATCAAAATCATAGGTTCAATTTAGGTATTTTTGAATTACATGCCAATCTCTCGATTACCCATTTAATTTGTGATCATCTATGCTTATCTCTAAGTCTTGCAGAAGCATTAGGCATACATAAATTAAATAGAGATTGAAATCACATAAATTGGAATGTGAAGAACGATTAATTGTAACATATAGGCATACCACATCCTTAGCCCCAAGAAAAGAGTTTAGTGTGCCATAAGGATTGTTGTCTTCATGTTATACATCACAAAATCAATGCAAAACATAAAAGATATCAAAAGTGTAAAATAGGGATTCAGAAATTACAAATTAGTTCTCACTAGGATTCCTAATTCTTCCTCCCAAATCTGCAGATTTGATTTCCCTTGATGGATTTGACTCTTGATTCCCCAATGAAAGCTTCCCAAAAGGTCCTTCAAAATCTCCCAAAAGATGTCTCTAAACTGTTTCTGCAGAACTCCCTTCCTATCCACCTAAGTGCCCAACAAAAACCCTAAACAATTTAGAGATTTGGGCCTCGTAGGGGACAACCACGACCAGTGATGGATAACCACGACCAGTGCTTCGAGTCCTGTTCTTTTTTAAACATAATTTCACAACTCTTTGTAACAAATAGAGCCAAGCATGGCCAGTGGTGGCTTCTGACTTGTTTTTCCTCTTTTCCAGTGCTAACCACGGCCAGTGGTTTGCCACCACTGGCAATGGTTTCCTCCAACCTTGCCAAAATGCACTCCTAAAGGCCTTAAAGGTCTCTTCTTTCATCCATTTTACCATTTTTCCTCAAAAGAGACCTAGAACATCATTGATCCTATAAAAATAGGAACAACCAAGTAATATGTGTGGAAAAGAATCAAAATCAAGGGAATCGGGCATGAAACAATATGCAAAAACCCTAAAAACTATACTTAAAAAAACCAAAAACAACACACAATGCACACTTATTAGGGTACCATTTTACTTTCTTGTCATCCAACATGGCATTCTTTATATTTCTAGTCATCGAACGGGGCACAATTTTACTTTCATGTCGTCGAACATAACATCCTTTAAATTTCCAATCACCAAGCAGGGCACTATTTTACTTTCCTGTCACCGAAAGGGCACCATTTTAAATTTCCTATCGCTGAACATGACATCCTTTAAATTTTCAGTCAACGAGCGGGGCATTATTTTACTTTTCAGTCACCGAGTGGGGCACTATTTTACTTTTCTATCGCCAAACATGGCACCCTTTAAATTTCTAGTCACCGAGCGGGGCACCATGTAACTATTTTACTACTTTTAGTGTTTTAAATTATTAAAGTGTACTGAACCTGTAGATAAAGATGTTAACTTGTCACAAAATTAAGAGCATGCTATAAAGATCTGAAATGGCTTACATATTAGAGTCTGGATTATACATAGATAAACCTTTAAGACTATCAATAGGAAAACAATTATTCCTATGTCAAACACTAAAAGTAGTAAAACCATTACATGGTGTTTCTTTGATACTTGAAACATGTTTATTTATTTATTTATTTTCAAATGCCAAAACTAAATCCCATATATGAGAAGTACAATAAATTATTTTGAGAATGTAATCTTGGAATAAAACTAAAATCTCTTCTAAGTTGACAAAATAGACATCCTAATTCAAACTCATTTTAAATGGAGAACATCTAACAACCCAATAATTACACTTGTTTCTGACTAAGCAATCCCAGAAAATAGAAATTTACCTGGTGTCTATGAGTTCAAATATGGGATCTCTCATCATTGGTCACAGGCAAAGCACCTTAGTTTTACTACAACAAAGAGGTAATAGCATAAGAGCAAGTTAAAAAGAATCAAAACCAAATTTAAACCATATATATGAACAGGTATCCAGTAGAGAAGGTTATAACATATTCATGAAGAAAACATGAGAGAATTTCAACAAATTTATTTATTTGAAGTTTGATTCATAACATATCCCTTCACATAGAAGATTAAAAATATTAAACTGTCACTCAGAACATAATGCTAACAGAATCTGAGTAAGAACAGTAAAATGGTAGCTCAAAGAAAATGCCATTGATCATGACATGTACAAAACATTACCTGGGTAACATGGTGTTTCTTTGATAACTTGAAACAGATTATTTATTTATTTATTTTCAAATCCCATAGAAAAAAATGAGAAGTACAATAAATCATTTTGAGAATGTAATCTTGGAATGAAACTAAAATGTCTTCTAAGTTGACAAAACAGGTTTCCAAATTCAAACTCATTTTAAAT
The DNA here is from genome assembly GCA_037962975.1 of Clitoria ternatea. Lineage (NCBI taxonomy): Eukaryota > Viridiplantae > Streptophyta > Magnoliopsida > Fabales > Fabaceae > Clitoria > Clitoria ternatea. The sequence continues at coordinate 172,303,829 of CM075671.1, forward strand.
GGTGAACATGCAACAACCCAATAATTACACTTGACTCTTGAGTAAGCAATCCCAAAAAATAGAAATAATTTACCTAGTGTCTCTTTTTCCATTGGTTAAAAAAATAGCTTCCCATGAGTTCAAATATGTGATCTCCCATTTCATCATTGGTCAAAGGCAAGCACCTTAGTTTTACTATAGCAAAGAGGTAATATCATAAGAGCAAGTTAAAAAGAATCAAAACCAAATTTAAACCATATATATGAATCAGTATCCAACAGAGAAGATTATAACATATTCATGAAGAAAACATGAGAGAGTTTTAACTAATTTATTTATTTGAAGTTTGATTCATAACATATCCCTTCACATAGAAGATTAAAAAATATTAAATTGTCACTCAAAACATAATTCTTAAAGAATCCAAGTAAGAACAGTACAATGGCAACTCAAAGCAAATGCCATTGATCATGACATGTACAAAACATTACCTGGGTAACCAACGAATAGGATGTTGACATGTGGAGCTTCAAGTTATCTTTAATGAAATTGTAGTTAAAGAAGTTAACTTGTCACAAAATTAAGAGCATGCTATAAAGATCTGAAATGGCTTACATATTAGAGTCTGGATTATACATAGATAAACCTTTAAGACTATCAATAGGAAAACAATTATTCCTATGTCAAACACTAAAAGTAGTAAAACCATTACATGGTGTTTCTTTGATACTTGAAACATGTTTAGTTATTTGTTTATTTTCAAATCCCAAAACTAAATCCCATAGAAAAAATGAGAAGTACAAAAAATTATTTTGAGAATGTAATCTTGGAATGAAACTGAAATATCTTCTAAGTTGACAAAATGGGTATCCTATTTCAAAATCATTTTAAATGATGAACATGCAAAACCCCCCAATAATTACACTTGACTTTTAAGTAAGCAATCCCAGAAAATAGAAATAATTTACCTGATGTTTATTTCCACTAGTTAAAAAAGTTTCTTCCTATGAGTTCAAATATGTCATCTCTTATTTCATCATTGGTCACAGGCAAACACCTTAGTTTTACTGCAACAAAGAGGTAATAGCATAAAAGCAAGTTAAAAAGAATTAAAACCAAATGTAAACCATATATATGAATCATTATCCAACAGAGAAGATTATAACATATTCATGAAGAAAACATGAGAGAATTTTAACTAATTTATTTATTTGAAGTTTGATTCATAACATATCCACTCACATAGAAGATTGAAAATATTAAATTGTCACTCAAAACAGACGTCATAGTACTCCTCGTATCAACAATAAGAGCAAACATCTATGGAGAAGTGTCGATCTAAAACCGCGTCATGTAGTACCTATACAATTCAATTCCCAAACAAAAACACATAAATGTAAAATCCATGGATGCAATTTAAAAGTAAAGAAAAAAAAGCAAATGCACGAAATGAGTAGGAAAGAGATTAACCCGTTGATGAGGAGATTGTCGTGGAGTCTTATGCGAGCGTTAGGGTGGCGTTTGGACTCAGATCCATGGAGTTGGCTACGGGGATCGAGTGTTGAGGTAGAAGAATTGGGAACGGAGAGATATAAGGGAAGAATCATAGCAAAGCAAGAGCCATGGTCCCGGTTACAGAGGAGTGCGGTGTCGCTAGCGTCAGTGACGACATGCAGCGAGATTAGGGAGAGGATGGTGATAAAGAGATGAGTCAGTGCCTATGCCATGAGCCGGTGACTCGGGTTGGTGGAACGACTATGGATCTGAGTTATGGCAACGGATCGAGAGAGAAAGATAGACACATAGAAAGAGAGAAGCTTGGGGTTTATGAAAAGACACGATGGAGAAAAAAGTGAAGAAATAGGATACAATGAGTAAAGAATAACAATTTAAAAAAAATGAAGAGACGTTAAGATGCGGAAAGAGCTTTGCAGAAACCAAAGGACAAAGGAAAAAGAGAGATTAAGTGCATTAATAAAAGAAGAGACGAAATACACAGAGTTTGCAGAAACGAAGAGACAAAAGGAAAAATAAAATTAAAAAAAACGATAGTACTAATAAACGTGGGAAAGAGAGAAGGTTATATCGAAATAAAATAAATTAAAAAACTAGAATTAGAAAAACTTTAAAAGATGAGAGAAAAGTTTTGAAGGGAAAACAAGTACACCATAGAGTAGCACCTGTTAGATTCCACTAAAAAATTATATCCATTACTAAACAATGAGATTAAAACATGCGCCCTCCTCAGCCACCTCCTAGCACCATCTTAACGCTTTTTTGGAACCATTTAACTCCTCTTGGTAACTAACGCCTTCTCCAAATCACACCACCACCTGAACTCCTTAAAAACAACACATTTCTTGCCTCTTCCAACCTTATCATCATATTTAACTCTCAAAACCTAAACTCATAAACTATCATTTCTCCACAAGTAATCCCATTGTCACTTTCCCAACAAAGCTCTATTAAATAATCTCAAAACCTTCCACTACAATCAAAAAACAAAAACGGTGTCATCAGATCAACTTGATTTAATCATCGATATCAATCATCTTTTCTAGAATTACCTTCCGAAAATTTAATTTTTGGAAAATTGTTTTACAAAAGTTTCCTTCGCGTTTTAGTTTCTGGAAGCAATTTTAAAATATAGAATTCATTCTGAATTTATTCCCAGAATGTAAAAAATATTTGTTTCAGAAAATAATGATACCAAATCTTACCAAAAATATTACAAGCACGTGAAACAGAAGGGTATTATTTTGAAATATTTTTTTTAAATGTGATAGTCGCCAGAATAAGACTTTACCCATTTGAAAACACAAAGAAAGTATATTATTTTGGTTCACCACTAACCATCATCCTTCATGAACTAATCCCAAGGACTACACCATTTTGGTTATTAAAGATGTTTGATAAATATTAGGCATATCTATTTCATATGATTTGAAATTTTAGTAAAGTTCTCGATAATCCAACTTCGTGTGTGAATAATTTTTTATAACTACTACCAAACAGAAATATCGGTAAATTTCTTAGCAAACTCGTAATTATAAAACTGTGAATTAAAGCCACACTCCTATTTTTAACCATCGCATCATTTTCATGTTTGTAATATCTGAGCCAAATTATTTGTGTTACCTCCTCTACCGAATTCTAACGCCTTGCATTCACAAGAGTAAAACTCAAATATTTAAATAAGATACTTCAAATGATATGTAATTTATTTATTTATTTATTTTACATAACTAGCCCCGTATGAACTACCCGTGTGCAAAATCAATATGTTATTTACCAGCCAATGCTCTATCAGTCTATCAGATTGTACAAAGAGAAAGTAAGGGTAAGGATGAAAAGTAGTAACCATATATCCACACATTATATCAACCATAATTGCTGAAGCTAGTCATTTTCAACTTCTGTAGTTCTACCTTGGGTTGATGCTTGGTACTACTCCACTAACAAGGTCACTACCTGACACATCTCCAGATACAAAAGGAGTCTTTATAGCAGAAGATGAAGATGGTGTACTCTCCGTTTTGCTAGAATCACTGGCTATATATTCAGCTCTCTTGGTATCCGAATCCGGCATCGTAGACCATATGTTTTCGAGCCCTCTAACCACTTCTACCATTTTAGGCCGCGCCTCTGGTTCGTCTTCAACACATTTCAGAGCCAAGGTCAAAAATTTCTCCACTTGCTCGGATGGATAAGACCCCATTCGTCCATCAATGATTGAAAATATCACACCAGAATGGTATGCAACATTAACCTGAAAAGGATTAAGAAAAACATCATGTGAAGCACTCTACTATTTGACATCTTGAGATATAGGAAATGATTGAAGAATGTTTGCATGACAAAAGGATATAAAACAGCCTTTAACGATTCATCATACGAATACATTCTGACCTGAAAACGCATTCTAAGGCCCTATAGAACCCTTAATCAAGAAGTAAGACATTTTGATGCAGCCTATGATATTGTCAAATACTTACTCCATGCAATCTAACAAAATCTTATGATAATGGAGCAAAAGTTGGACATCACATTGGAAAAATAGTGCAAGTAATGATTTAATAACAAAAAAAACAGGCCGGTGTTGATGAAGAAATAAATGGTCTACTTTGTTTATATAGAGGTGACATGATTCAACTACAAAGGTGACACTCGTTAACTATGTTATTTTTGTTTTAACCATAGGTATCCTCCATGGGAGCAATCTTGTTCGAATATGGAACATCCACATTTCTTAGTCTCCTAAATGAAAAAATTTTCATCCACAAGACTTGATCCCAAGACCTTATTAAGGTGAAATTCATGAACCATTGAGGAAATAGAAAAGAAAAGGAAAATGTTCTCTATTTTTTATATTTAGATTCTCTCATGTGAAAGAAATTACAAAAATTAAGGGCCCGTTTACTTTTAGAAAACATTTTCTGTTTTCATTTTCTAGTTTTACTTTTAATTACAAAACTATCATCTTAGTTTTGATTACAAAATTATCACATTGTTTTCTATTTCGAAAAGTTTGTACAAAAAACGTTGAAAACAATATTTCCTTGTTTTCATCTTTTCCTGTATAAACTTTTGGAAAGAGAAAACAAAGTGAGTTTTAAAATTAAAGGTAAAAATAGAAAATAAAAACAGAAAATATTTTTTGAAAGTAAACAGACCCTAAACTTTGGAACTATTAATCACTATTCACACTTGATAGGAGGAGAGAAACTATGTCAAAAGATAAGTAAATATGTCAAAAGATAAGTAAATACCTCTCTAACAATATTTTTGCCATGTGAAATAGGTTGCATCCCAGTCAAAAGTTCCAGAAATACAATACCAAGACTATAAACATCACTCTTGTCAGTCAATTTGTGAGTTAAGAAGTACTCTGGATCAAGGTAACCCTGCATATTCAAAACAGTGAAAGTACAATAATTAAAACTCAATGTCTAAACGGAACCAACCATCCAAAACCAAAAGACACTTCTAACTGGTCAATGGTCATTGATAAAACACTATTTGTTATACTCTTGTTTAACTGGATCAATACAACTGCTAGTGTAACATACAAATCTGGCCAATATTTGATTCTGAAGTACTATACTGATACTTGACCTGGCATAGTATAGTACAATTAAAACAATACTGATTCTGAAATACTATACTGATACTTGACCTGGCATAAGATAGTACTATACTAATACTTGATACTTGACCTTAAACCCTAAACCTTAAATACATGTATACAATTTTAGCAAAACCAAATCCAATTGTGAAAGCCGTACCGGGGTCCCCTTTACCACTGTAGATACATGACCAGGCACAACTCCTTCAAGATCTGGAACTGGGGCAAGCCGTGAAAGTCCAAAATCAGCCACTTTTGCGGCAAACTTAGAGTCCAACAGTATGTTGCTGGCCTTTACATCTCGATGAAATATTGGAGGATCGGCTTCAGTGTGTAGATATGCAAGACCTTTAGCTGCCCCTAGTGCGATCTTCAATCTCATGGCAAAAGTTAGAGGTTCTTTAGCTGTAACTGTAGTGAACCATGAAGCACCCACTTAAGAAAGGAAACCATAGAAAGGCACTTAGGCACACGAGTTATCTATATATCATTGGGTCTAGAACAAAGGAAAATTAACACAGCATCTGTTGCTAACTAAGTCATCAGAACAATGCAAAAACCAAAATGTTAACTACAAATTAACAATTTCAGAAGATTAAAAAATAAGAACATAATATATACCAGAAATGTGATCCCTCAATGTGCCATTCGGCATAAATTCATAAACCAGCATCTGCAAGCATGAAGCGACAACTCAACAACCCAGTTGGAAGAAATCCAATAGTCAGACAAAGAAAAAGGAATGAAGGGGTGCTTATAAGATAGAATATTTTGAAAGTCAACAAGAAAAAAAAAACAGAAAGATTTAGATAACACAACCTCCCTCAGAAACTTAAGAAAATTAGTCTTTTCTAAATATCAAACAAACCTTTGTCACAAGATTCAATCTTCAAGAATAAAATTTCAATAACTCCTAAATGTGTTTCACAATGAGTTTAACTTCCTTCTTTTTGTTTAAAGTCACTCTGGCAAAGCTGTTAATGTTTACTGTTGAAAATAAGGAAACCGAGAGACCTTGGATGAATTCCGTGTGTCTTGGATCACAACAGAGCTATTGTATTTATAGGAAATTGTGTACATGATTACAGATAAGATAATACAAATATCTACAAGATAAAAACAAACTAATCTAATCTAATCTTATCTAATTAATTAGAGATAACTCTACCTTTAATTTTAACACTGCCCTTCAAGTTGGAGCATATAAATCATATGCACCAAGCTTGTTACATATATAATCAATCCGAGGGCCCCTTAGAGACTTGGTGAAAACATCCGCCAACTGATCATTAGAATTAACAAAGCTAGTGGATATTTCACCAGACAAGACTTTCTCTCTAACAAAGTGACAATCAACTTCAATATGCTTCGTCCTCTCATGGAATACTGGATTCGAGGCAATATGCATAGTGGCCTGATTATCACAGATAAGTGTCATCTGTGCAACTTCTCCAAATTGAAGTTCTTAAAGTAATTGTTTGAGCCATATGAGCTCTTGACTGGCTAGAGCCATAGCACGGTATTCTGCCTCCGCACTAGACCTGGCTACAACATTCTGCTTTTTCCTCTTCCAGGAAACAAGATTACCTCCGACAAAAACACAATATCCGGAAGTGGACCTTCTATCAATGGGAGAGCCACCCAATCAGCATCAGAGTATCCCACAACTTGAGTGTGTCCTCTATCTTCATATAACAGGCACATTCCAGGCTCTTTCTTGACATATCGAACAATACGAGTCACGGCATCCCAATGTCCCTTACAAGGAGAGTTTAGGAACTGACTTACCACACTCACTGCAAATGAGATGTCAGGACGTGTGACAGTAAGGTAATTTAGCTTTCCAACTAGTCTTCTATATCTCTCTGTATCTGAGAGAGGCTCCCCCTGTTCTGGCATAAGCTTAATGTTGGGATCCATGGGAGTATTTACCGATTTGGCCCCCATCAAACCGGTCTCCTCCAAAATATCCATCGCATACTTTCTTTGGGAAATCACAACACCTGATCTAGATTGTGCCACGTCTATCCCCAAGAAGTAGCGAAGCCTCCCAAGATCTTTTGTCTGGAAGTGATGATGCAAATGTTGTTTTAAGAGACCAACGCCGGTGTGATCGTTGCCTGTGAGGACAATGTCGTCAACATATACAATCAAATAAACACATCTAGAGGTAGAATGGCGAAAGAAAACAAAATGATCCGCCTCACTCCGAGTCATGCCGAATTCTTTTACCATAGTGCTGAATCTGCCAAACCATGCTCTTGGGGATTGTTTAAGACCATAAAGGGACTTCCGAAGTCGACAGACTAATCCTGAACACTCCCCCTGAGCAACAAAACCAGGTGGTTGCTCCATATATACTTCTTCAGTCAGATCACGATGGAGAAAGGCATTCTTGATATCTAATTGGAAGAGAGGCCAATGACGGATGGCGGCGATGGAGAGAAAGAGGCGTACAGAGGCCATCTTAGCCACCGGGGAGAACGAATCACCATAATCAAGGCCAAAAATCTAAATATAGCCTTTGGCCACCAAGCGAGCCTTCAATCGATCAACAAAACCATCTGGGCCAATTTTGACTGTGTAAACCCACCTACATCCGACCACTGTCTTACCAGAGGGAAGGGAAACAAGATCCCAACTTCCACTGCATTGTAGTGCACTCATTTCCTCAATCATGGCTTGTCGCCATCCAGGATAAGACAAAGTGTCACCTGTATTTTTAGGAATGGCAACAGAAGACAAAGAAGACCCACCAATATAATGGGAAGGGGACAAACAATGATAAGATAAAGCAACATAATGAGGAGAAGGACTACAAGTGGAACGAATACCTTTGCAGAGGGCAATAGGAACACTACTATCGGGAGACAGATCCAGAGGGGACGGAAGAGTTGGTGCCATAGGTAAGTCAGATGGGACTTCATCAGGTAGAACCTCCAAAGTTGGACACGGCCGAAGGTGGTAGACTTGAAGAAGACGGGGTGGATCGGTCGGGATATATGTGACCACAGGAGATTGATATATAACCTGCATGAGAGAAATAGAAACGGGACTACTAGAAACAAGACTAGACACAGAGGTGTCCCGGGTGGGAGCTATAAAATATGGACAAGACTCAAAAAAAGTAATATCGGCAAAAACAAAGTAACGATGAAGAATAGGAAAGTAACATTTATAACCTTTTTTGAGACCTTGTATAACAAAGAAAAACACATTTAGTAGCTTTGGCAGAAAGTTTATCAGTGCGCGTGCCAAGATTGTGGACAAAACAAGTAGAACTAAAAACACGAGGTGGTAAAGAATATAAAGACTGATGAGGAAACAAGATGGAATTGGGTACTTGATTATCAAGAACGGAGGAGGGCATGCGATTAATTAAATAACAAGCGGTAAGAACAGCATCCCCCCAAAACCGATAAGGAATATTACCATATAAAAGAAGTGTTCGAGTTGTTTCGACAAGATGTTGATTTTTCTTTCTACAATGTCATTTTGTTGAGGAGTATGAGCACAAGATGTTTGATGTAAAATACCATGAGAAACCATAAATGATTGAAATGAATTAGAGAAATACTCACGGGCATTATCACTACGTAAGGTGGCTTAGAAATTTCACAATAATTGCCATAACACAGCATATAATTGAAAGTCAAGCTTCTCCCATTCAGACATGTCTTAGAATTCTCAGGTCATTTAAAACTTGTTGTTCATTTTGGAAGAAAGCAAATGTCATTTTTACCAATGACATTTAACGTCTTTTTGATGCAACTTAGAAGGTGGCTGCCTTGAGACAGACCGACCATGATATGATTGCACATGTAGCTAAAGCTCGAGCTGCTGTGGAAGAACTATAACGATTCCTTATGGCAAATTCAGTGGAGGAAGTTAATAAAAAGTTGGATAAACTTTACATGGTCCATATCCTGAGAAGTTTGCATTCAGATTTTGATCATATGCGTGATCAAATCCTTGCTGGTGATCAAGTCCCATCAATGGACACTATTGTTACTAGGCTTCTCCGTGTGCCTAACTTGCTGAAAAATGAAAACTTCGCTGAAGTTATGGATATTTCAGCCTTGGCTGTCCCGCGCAGTAATAGAGGAGGTCGCAGCAATAGAGGAGGTCGTGGTGGAAGGAATAGACGTCCTCAATGCACTTATTGCAAGAGGATGGTTCATACTCAAGAGAATTGTTATTCCTTACATGGCTTTCCTGACAAAGTGGCACATGTATCTGAGAAAACAGAATCCAGATTTTCTAATGAGGAGTACCAAGAGTATTTGAAGCTTAAATATGAAAAATCCAGCAACATAGGTCAATCTCCTTCAGGTCCAAGTGTTTCAATAGCATGTATCTCTCAATCTACAGAGGGTTGTGATCCTTGGATACTTGACTCAGGTGCCTCTGATCATATTTCTGGTAATAAATCATCATTCTCATTTATCTCTTCTTCCAAATTCCTTCATTTTGTTATTGTAGCTAACGGGTCTCAAGTTGCATCACAAGGAATTGGTCAAGTTCCTTTGTCTTCCTCTTTAAAATTAAATTATGTGTTGTTCATTCCTCACTGTCCCTACAATTTAATCTCCTTGAGTCAATTAACTCGCTCATTAAATTGTTCTATGACCTTTAATGCTGATTCTTTTGTTATTCAGGAACATGGTACGGGTCGTCTGATTGGAGAAGGACGTGAATCACGAGGTCTTTATTACTTAAAATCCATTCCTCTTGGGTCTTGTTTTGCATTGTCAACACCAAAACTTTTGCATGATCGTCTAGGTCACCCAAGTCTTGCAAAATTAAAGATAATGGTTCCTAGTCTTAAGCATCTTCAAGTGTTAGAATGTGAGTCATGTCAATTAGGAAAACATGTTAGGTCAACATTTCCTCAACAAAATAAAGGAAAATGTAACTCACCTTTTTCTATCATTCATTCTGATATTTAGGGTCCGAGTCGTGTCACATCATTTGGTTTCAGATATTTTGTGACTTTTATTGATGAATTTTCTCGATGTACTTGGTTTTATTTAATGAAAGACAAATCTGAACTTTTATCTATCTTTACTACGTACTTCTGTAATGAGATTAAGAACCAATTTGGGAAAACAATTAAAATTTTCCGAAGTGATAATGCTAAAGAATACTTTTCCCATGATTTGTCCTCATTTTTATCTTCACAGGGTATTTTACACCAGTCCACATGTCCTCATACTCCTCAACAAAATGGCATAGCCGAGAGGAAGAATCGTCATCTTCTTGATATTGCACGCTCCCTAATGATAAACACAATTGTCCTGGCTCATCATTGAGGAGATGCAATTCTTATCGTGTGTTTCTTGATAAACAAGATGCCTTCTTCCTCTCTTGAAAATCAGATTCCTCACTCCATTATTTTTCCTCATGATCCACTATTTCATGTCTCTCCCAAGGTATTTGGCTGTACTTGTTTTGTTCATAATCTTAGTCCAGGTTTGGACAAACTGTCTGCTAAAGCTATTAAATGTGTCTTCTTGGGGTATTCTCGTCTTCAAAAAGGTTACAAGTGTTATTCTCCAGCTACTAGACGGTACTATATGTCTGCTGATGTCTCTTTCCTTGAGGACACACCTTTTTTTCAGCCTACCACAGATCAGTCTTCTTCCATTCAACTATTCTTCCTATTCCATCATTTGATCCGATAAGTGGTTCCCACCAAAGTTATAGTAAAAATCCATCTAATCCACCCAATTCTGTTGAAGTTGCTTCTCCACCTCTCATTACATATCAACGGAGAACTCAACAAGTTGGTTCCACTTTACCTGAGTCATCTTCTCGTGATTCTGTCCCTCCTCCAGCAGATTCTCAAACCATGGATCCTTTTTCCATTGATCCTCCTAACCCTACTTCAGCCTGGCCTATTGCTCTTAGAAAAGGTACTCGTTCAACTCGTAATCCTCACCCAATTATCATTGGTTGTCTCCTTTGTACCTCTCTTGTGTTTTCTCTTTGTCTTCTCTTACTGTTCCTAATACTATTCGTGAGGCACTTGATCATCCTGGATGGCGACAGGCCATGATTGATGAAATGCAGGCTCATGAACACAATGGCACTTGGAAGCTTGTTCCTCTTCCTCCTGGTAAGAAAGCTGTTGGTTGCAGGTGGATCTACGCTATTAAAGTTGGACCTGATGGTACTGTTGACCGCCTTAAAGCCCGGTTAGTTGCCAAAGGGTACACTCAAATCTATGATCTTGATTATTGTGAAACGTTCTCTCCCATAGCTAAAATCACCACAGTTCGTTTGTTCCTTGCTATGGCTGCCATACGTCATTGGCCCCTTCATTAGCTTGACATTAAAAATGCTTTTCTTCATGGTGACCTTGAGGAAGAAATTTATATGGAGCAACCTCCTGGGTTTGTTGCTTAGGGGTAGTCTGGCTTAGTGTGCAAGCTAAATCGATCTCTCTATGGGCTGAAACAATCTCCTCGGGCTTGGTTTGGTAAATTTAGTCATATTGTGCAGCTTTTCAAACTAAAAAGAAGTGAAGCAAACCACTCTGTTTTTTATTGTTATACATCTCCTGAAAAGTGTGTGTACCTAATTGTTTATGTTGATGATATAGTGCTTACAGGAAATGATGTTGCCAAGATATCCCAATTAAAGCAACACCTATTCAGTCATTTTCAAACCAAAGATTTGGGTTATTTGAAGTATTTCCTCGGTATTGAAGTGGCTCAATCAAAAGATGGTGTTGTAATTTCACTAAGGAAGTATGCTCTTGATATTCTAAGACAGACAGGTTTGGAAAACTGTAGACCTGTTGATAGTCCCATGGACCCAAATCAAAAGCTCATGGCGGATCAAGGTGAAATCTACCCCGATGCCGAGAGATATAGGAGACTAGTGGGAAAACTCATTTACCTTACCATTGCAAGACCTGATATCTCTTTTGTCATGTTGATCATTGGAATGCTGTCATACGTATTCTTAGATATCTGAAAAAGGCTCCAGGACAGGGATTGTTGTATGAAGACAAGGGTAACACTTAGATTACTGGATATTGTGATGCTGATTGGGCTGGTTATCCTAATGACAGGAGATCTACCTCTGGGTATTGTGTTTCCATTGGAGGGAATATCATTTCTTGGAAGAGCAAGAAACAAAATGTTGTCGCCCGGTCGAGTGCTGAGGCAGAATATAGGTCTATGGCTATGGTTACAAGTGAACTTATGTGGATTAAACAATTTCTTCAAGAGCTGAAATTTTGCAAGGTTGAACAGATGACATTATACTGTGATAATCAGGCAGCCCTTTATATTGCTTCCAATCCAGTGTTTCATGAGAGAACTAAACATATTGAAATTGATTGCCATTTTATTCGGGAAAAGCTATTGACCAAGGAGATCAACACCAAGTTCATCAATTCTAATGACCAGCCAGCAGATATTTTGACGAAGGTCTTAAGAGGTCCTAGAATTCAGTCTATATCTTCCAAGCTTGGAGTGTAGGATTTGTATGCTCTAATTTGAGGGGCAGTGTTGAAATAATTAGTCTTTTGGGTTATTTAGTAGCTATCTTTTCGTATTCCTAATAGGTTAGATCAGATTAATTAGGATATTTTTTATTCTTTAATGTTGTCTTTTTATCTTCCTTCCCATTGTATATTTATTTGCTATTGTGATCAATAATATACATAGAAAAATCATTCAAATAATCTCTAATCTCAAGTAAAATAACTCAAAATGATTCTTCATTAAAAATAACCAGGTACACCTAAAGTAATCATCAATAAAAGAAACAAAATATTGATATCCTAAATTAGACACAGTACAACACGGACCCCAAATATCAGAGTGGACTAAGCTAAAGGGAGACGCAGCTCGACCTGAGACTCGATTATTAAAAGAAGTACGACTATGTTTACCTAATTGACATGACTCACAAGATAATGTAGATAACTTGGACAGGGTGGGCACCATTATTTGTAATTGTGAAGGCTTGGGTGACCCAACCAAGCATGGAGGAGACTAGAATCCACCGCTAACCCAATGAAGAAGTTTGAAGTTGATAAAGTCTATGTGACTCACATCCGGTTCCAATCATCCGCCCCGAACTCCGGTCCTAAATGAAAATAGAATTCTTAGTAAATGAGACAATACAATCAAGAGAACGAGTCAAACGACTAATGGACAATAAAATAAAAGGCGACCCAGGCACGTAAAGAACATTGTCAACAGTAAAAGAAGGAAGAGGATGAACAATACCAAGTCCTTGAGATTGAGTTTAGGACTCATTAGTTATAGTAATGGAAGGTAAAAAACTAGAGTTAGAAAGGGAAGAGATCAAGGACTTGTTACCAATAAAATGATCGGGTGGCCCCAGAGTCAAGAACCCAAGGACCAAGAGAGTGAGAAACACCAACAAAAGAATTACCCATTTGCACCATAGAAGTCGTGGAACCTAAAACCTTGTGTTCCTCAAACAACCGGAGAAAGTCGTCGTAGGTAGGTGAAGGCACAGTCGACGGGCCAGAGGAGGTGGAAATGGGTGGCTCAGTTATTTCAGAAGGTACCTACACAACATTCGCCATTCTCGGGGGGCGACCATGTAATAGAAAACATCTATCAATAGTGTGTCCAAGCTTATGACAGTGTTTACATTTTGGACGGTTTCTACCAGAACGACGATTGTTGTTGCCGTCCTGAGCAACCAAAGCAGAAGAGTTAGCCTCAACAGGAACTGGCATCGAAGGAGCAATCATAAGAATAAGAGACTTGGGCTTGGCACGAATTAGAGTTGACCAAGTAGAATCCATTGTAGGGACCACAGGAGAGCCAAGAATTTGCTCACGAACAACCTCATACTCGGAAGGAAGACCATGTAATGCGAGTGCCATAAAAAGTTTGCGACGGTTCTCAAGATTGGTAGACGGATTGTCGGCCAAGGGAAGAACCTCATTCAAATCATGAAGAACACCACTGACTTTGCCTAAATAATCAGAGATAGGACCAGGAATCTGTTGAAGAGTAAGGAACTGCATTAGAGTTTCACAAACCCCATATAACCGTTGAGTATCATTGGTATAAAGGAGTTTGGCTTGCGCCCAAAGAGATTCACAGGTGTCATAAGGGCGGAAAAGTTGTTTCTGAGTAGGGGACAAAGTAGACTTCAAAATGCTACAAAGTTGGGCATCAAGAGTGCTCCATTTGAGACGGTCAGCAGCAACAACAGAGTCTTCTTTGGTTGTGAGATGATCAAGATAGCCATGTCCCTTGAACCAAAGTTTGACGTCGGAAGCCCATGTGGCATAGTTAGTGCCATTAAATTTTTCAGCATTTAAAGTATTGAGAATCGTAACAGTACCACTAACAGTGGCATCAGCCTTCGAGTGAGCAGCAACAGCCATAAGGAACATAGAGGAGAAAGAAAGTGCAAAACAAACTATAACAGCGTCAAACAATCTCCGAAACAAGCAACCAGTAGCAGATATAGAAGCTGCAGAGGGAGGCAAGCACGACGGGCCAAACAGGAGGCTGATCGGAGCAGCCACGCACCGCTACACGCCAGTGGTGGTGCAGCCAGGAGAGAGAGTCGTGGAAAAAGAGGCCGCGCGTGGGGGCGCCTGCGGCGGTTGATGGGGTCAGGGTTCCAAGGTTCGGCCGATCAGGAGGCTGCAATCCTGATCCGGGGGTGGTCGGCCGGAAAAGGGTAGCTATAGTGTACACGGTACTATTCACCGGAAAAAAAAAACAGAAAAAAAAGTGTAGTCGGAGGGAAACACACGACCGAAAAGGAAGAAGGGATCGAAAACCTGGAGATGAAACACAGGTTTCGAAAAAAAAATTTCACTAGTGAGCAATGGGCCCACTGGGTAAAACACGGATTAGGGTTAACTCTCGTTAGGCTCTAGATACCATGTTGAAAATAAGAAAACCGAGAGAACTTGGATGAATTCCGTGTGTTTTGGATCACAACGGAGCTATTGTATTTATAGAAAATTGTGTACATGATTACGAATAAGATAATACAAATATCTACAAGATAAAAAAAACTAATCTATTCTAATCTTATCTAATTAATTAGAGATAACTCTGTCTTTAATTTTAATATTTACAATTTACATCCTTATATTGGTAGTAGTTATATCCTACTGGAGTTAAATGGTGACACCATGACAACAATCTATGGGATTTGTGGATATTAAAGCCTCCAAAACTGACATCTAGAATGTGAAGTGTTAAATTTTCTGAATTTTGAAACAAAAATTACCTGTTCACTTTCTTCATCACAATATCCAAGCAGAGACACAAGGTTGCGATGATGTAACCTTGATAGTAAAGATATTTCTGTAAGGAACTCCTTCTCACCTTGCAGGGATCCCTCCTGTGCACGTTTTATGGCAACCATGGTGCCATCAGAAAGAATACCTTTATAAACCTTTCCATAGCCACCTTGTCCAACTTGAGCTGAGCTGCTAAAATTGTTTGTTGCACTGGACAATTCTCCATAAGTAAAAGCTCTTACTCCCTCAATCTTTACTGAGATCTTAGATGCTGCGAATAAATATATGTTAATAGGTTTCATTAATAAAGTCATTCATCTTAACCACTAAGATATGGTTTGTGACAGAAAATTCATACTACTGCATATTTCTTAAACTGCAAACATACCTAGTTAAAAACAGAAAGTAAAAGTGGATCTAACTTCTTGAAAAGCTTAGTTCTGACAGAAAAACCTAGGGAAAAAAGTAGTAATTTTACGGCTAATGTAAACTATATCCACAGAGCTTATAGATGAAAATCTAAAGTTCAACAGTTTTTACATTTTGACAGCATTAAAAACAAGTACAGACAGATAAATGCTAAAGCATTTGCATCTTCTTAGTCATAAAATATCAACTCCACTTAATGAACTAGGCTCAGGTTCATGAGCTGAGACAAGAAGGGGGAAATAAGGATTTGTTACAACTTGTAACTCTCAGATATGTTCCAAATGAGCTGGTCAAATGCATAAAGACCTATAATAATGAGTTAATAAGTTACATCAATGGGAATTCTGATACAGTTGACTTTAGCTAAACCTAAGAGTTAATTCAACAAGAGAAGCCTTTTCCTTTCCCCTATACTGGTTATAGGGTATAGTTATTGTTGGTGTTCTATTCAAACCATTGTTTCAAAGGGAATTGCTATCTATGAATAACTTGCTGCCATCAATTTTTTAACTTTCCTTTTAGTATGTAAGTTTAAGTTTTGAACAATATTTCATCTCCCTCCATTCCTCCTGAGTCCTAACTGTGCTTCCCCTCTTTTATCTCTAATAAATTCTTAATATAAAAAGGTGGAAAAGTCAAAGGGGCCTATTAATGAACGCAACAATAGACTTCATCAAAAGGCTTAACATGGATCTTACAATTCTTTCAAGAAATCAATTCATTATGGCAAAATGCCAATTCATAATACTAAACTCACCATGGCGCCGTTTGGAAACTGCATGATAACCCTTCAATTTCATTCTTACTATAAGAATAGTAACAATTGCAGATAATGCCACTGCACAGGCAATTGACCCTAAGATTATGCCAACCAGAGCACCTGTACTTATCTCTGATTTTCGAGATCTACCAATCTCTGAGATAATAACAAGCAAAACAAGGACAATCATAAGACAGATTGGAAATAAGCTAATCAATGTATGGATAAGTATGACACATATTGTTCAGCAGCAGTAGTGATATTAACTTTCCAATCTAAACTATCTCTTTTTGAACCACAGCTCTGTCATTGACCGATTAGCAAGAAAGGTAGAGCAGAAGTTGTTATTATTTCTGAAAACTTTGACATGTGAAGCATGCATATGGAGAGAAAGCTAATTTGTTCACAGGAAGGTGAAAAACCATTAGCTCAACACGCGCAGAAAATATTATGGGAAACATCTATTGTAGTAGGAAATAGATTCACAAAACAACTTAATCTTGTGTTTGTTTTTTTAAGGTTAGTTATTAGTATATTTGTTAGGCAAATGTTACTTGTTACTAATTTGTTAAACAAAGAACACAATTTCCCCTCTTTTGTCTTGTGCTTAAAGTCCGTTTGGTTTCTAGTTGGGGAAACGGAGTTGGGGAAATGGAGAAATTTAAGGGTTAATATTGATCATTCACGCCGTTCGAGATAGTCAAAACTCCGTTTGACCGTAGGATTTATTTTTGGGGTTGGTCAAACCTCGGTTTGACCAACCAAACCAAATAACCAAACACGATCTTAATCTTTTGTTATGTTCTGTCCCATGACAAATCAAAGACTGAACAAGTATTTTTGTGCTCTCTAGTCCTTCTTTTAGAAAATCAAATGCACCTATGTGAACAACTATATCAATGGAGATATGATATGAGACTTAAAAGGGTTTAGTGCATATCTTTATTTTTTCATTCTCTCGTCCCTGATCTTTGTATACCATTAATTCAGATCAAGAGAGAGACTTTCTATTAACATTTTTTTCTTAAAATATACTGACACCCATGTTCATCCAGCTAGAGAAAATGCGATCACAGGTTTATTGTCAAAACACTCTAGCAGATCAGGAGAAGTTTGTGAGACTTACCATCCTGATAAGGACCCAAAAGATTGAAGCCGATCAGTTCATAAGGTCCAAATAAGTCACTATCTGGAATTAGCCATCCTGTGAACATGCCTGTGAGCCGTAGGAGCTCACTGCTATTGAAAGTATGATTACTAGTGTTATCAACATATGCAGGAAAAATCTTCAATTCCATTCTCAGCCGAGGTCCTGCTTGCCAAAAAAAATCATATTCTAGCTGATTGGTAGAGATTACAAGACCATCAGTCAGGTACTCTTCGAAGGCATTCAAGAATGGAGGAAAATCTGAAAATCCAGGACTTTTCAACCGGTAAGACACAAGCAATGGGATCGCACAGAAACAATTCACTGAGTATTCATAAGGAGAAGGGCATGCTTGAGGGGGACAGGCAGTGTCATTTGTTGAGAATGAGCCATTTGTTACACTAACACCTTCAGACCCACAGAACTTAACCAGGGATGTATTTGAGCAAAGAGGATTCCCTTCAAGCCTGAAATACAGTAATTTTCAAATAATAGCATGTGAAGTTATTTACAAATGATGATTATATGCTAAATCTAGTGTTCAATTCTTGACCTTCAGCAAAATGACACTAATCTTTTGAACATGCATATTAAGGAGAAAAGTATGCAAAATCTCCAGTTTCCACCACAACAATTAACAAACTGGATAATTGCAAATAAGTTTAGCACTGTACCCCACTGTGACATTTGGAGGGAGGATAGTACTGCCTAATATGGCTGTAAGATCATTATTTTCCAACTCCCTGCAGAATCAGAAACCCATGCTCATCAAACTAAAATTCAAAACCCAGTACTTGGTAGCATCTATGCAGAGGAAAATGCAGATGAATCAACAATATTAGCATATAAAATATCCCAGAATTGTGGAATTCATCACTTCAGGTCTTACAAGAGAAATTTTTCTGTTCCATTTAAAGTCTTGTTCTGCCAAATGGTGGAAGAAACACTACCATTCAGTGAATTGTTTGCAAGTGACCTGCCTCATAGAAATGATATTAGTAAGAAGGCATTTATTTTATACCGTGATTGATTACATACGAAATATAAAAGCCAATAGCATCTAATTAGTAATTCAATATTTGATCTGTAAGGTAGATAAGATAATAGATAGTAACTCTTGTTTGGCTTATATGATGTAATATAGCTTAATGAAGCATAAAAAGTACAAAACAGAAGACAACTTACAATTTCTGAAGGCGGGGAAGATCAGCAAAGTACGATGGAATATTTCCAACAAGGTTGTTGTTTGATAAATCACTGCACATATCCCAAGAGCTCAAAACTAAAAATATTATCATATTCTGTAAATTTCTCTGACCAATAAACATGAGGAAAGTATTGACTTACAAATGCAAATAACTAAATGTATGATCAATAGATGACAAATTAAATGATAGAGGTTCACAGCATCAAAAAAAAAATGATAGAGGTTCTCACATGGTCGTGATATTTTCAGAAAGTCTATTACGAGGAATTGTTCCATTCAACTGGTTGAAACTGAGGTCCCTGTAATTGCCACGGATGGGATAAAGTCAGTAAACATTGACGCAAACTGCACTAGACTGTTTTCTTTTTTTCTTTAGCAAACATGTAACTAGAATCTTCACTTTTTCAGCAACAGTCACTTCACTTCTCTTAATTCAGAACTGAACTTACAGATAAAGAAGGTGTGGTATAGTGCTTAAATCAGGAACTGGTCCTTGCAAGCTGCAATTCCTAAGGCTCCTGATAATACCAAGAAACCAATAACAACATTTAGTTCATCAACCTTGAAAACAAACCCCCCTCCTGATCCTGATCAAATTAAGCATAGCATTGGAGAAGTATAAACAGTGATTGTGTGCCAATCTCAAAAGGTAGACAACGGAGAATGGAGCAAAATAAAAATTTTTACATAATAATGAGGACATCAGACATATGCAATAGTAATGGAGCATCATTAACAATGATTATTATATGATACTCATGGCATTATTTTAGTTTATAGAGTTCTACCGAGTAATCAATGGGTTACACATGGTTTCCAAATGCTTCTTTATAAAAAAATTTAGCCCTATGTTAATATTTGTTGGTCAACATTTTTCCTACCAAGGTTATTTCTTCTAATATCTCAAATTGGTACCATAACCCCATTCCTTGTACTTGTAAAACCTACTTCAAGACAAGGGTTCACAGAATTCACTTACATCTTCAGCAACTTTGACATGTTGACATAAGTATCAGGAATGCTTTTTCCACCAAAGTTATTGTTATCAAGTTGACTGCAAGCATAAGATGATTAAATAAAAATTTAGAAATCTGATAATGCAAACATGAATATTTACTTAAACAATCAACAATTTAAAAGAACTA
This sequence comes from Clitoria ternatea, assembly GCA_037962975.1. Classification (NCBI taxonomy): domain Eukaryota; kingdom Viridiplantae; phylum Streptophyta; class Magnoliopsida; order Fabales; family Fabaceae; genus Clitoria; species Clitoria ternatea. The sequence continues at coordinate 172,323,885 of CM075671.1, forward strand.
AACATCAAATCAGAATTAAAATTTCCTATAATAACAAAAGTAGCAAATTTCTAGTATTTATGTAACACATTTCTATGCCAAATGACATAGTTGGAAACACACGTAGTCCTACAGTTTCCACCACTTAGTGTTTGTTTGGTGAACAAAGTTTGGACAACCAAAAACTAGATCTAACAGTCATGATTAAATCACACCCCATTCAAGGAAATGAAACCTTCGTTGGATGAACCGGATTAACCAGAGCCTTCCGTCCAACCCGGTTGTGTTAACGCAACCAGGAAACAAAGAGACCCTTAGCTAGGCATTTACACTTCCTCACAACCAAAGATTGACCAGGAACTAAACCACCAGATGTTCATTGCAAGTGTTGAAGAATCCAAGTGTGGCTCATTCCCACATCAAATGCATATAGTAAGGTAAGCGGTTTATAAGCGTCAGGACCCATACACATAATGCTTTAAGGTTTTGGGTTGTATTTTGATGTCCAACACTTGTGGATTTGCTCTCCTTCACCCCCCCCCCCCCCCCGCCCCGTTATCGTGGGCACCCCTCATAAACTTTCAATATGGCATCAGAGCCTCCTGATCTATAATGGGACTCTACTTTTCAACTGCTCTTAGCTGATCTTAACTGGTTAAAGCCCAATCATTTGAGGGGCAAACATCCCAAGTCACACTTGAGAAGAACTGTTGAAGAATTGAAGGGTGACTCGGTCCCACATTGAATACATATAGTAAGGTGAACAATTAAGTGTCAAGACCCATACACCTAATGTTTTAAGGTTTTAGGTTGTATTGTGGTATCCAACACTTATAGACTTGTTCTCCTTGACGCCTCCCTCGTTATCATGTGCACTCCTCATACACTTTCAATAGCAAGAAAAGCCACAGCTTTGCAGCTTTCAAAATTACTCCCCCGATTCCTATTTAACTATTCACTTAAAATGGTGAGCATATGTATCCAAATTTGAGATAAATAAAGACAATTAATGTGGTGAAATAAATAAAGGGACTTGAAAGTTGAGAATAGAATGAAATGTATTACTTGATTCAATACAGAAAAGATTACATCTATATATAGTAAAAAATCTACCTAATTTCTATCTAATCTTTACCTAATTTGTACCTAATTTCTACCTAAATTTGACCATTCTATTTCAACAACTCTTTTACCTAATTACTGCCTAACTTTGACCATTTTATTTCAACACTCCCCCTCAATCTGGTGAATGGATGTCAATCATTCCCAGATTGCTTGCAAGAAACTTAAACTGCTTTGATGGAAGTCCCTTTGTTAGGATGTCTGCTAACTGTTCATTGGAAGGAACATATGCCGTTTCTATGAGACTACTATCAAGTTTCTCTTTGATGAAGTTTCTGTCAATCTCTATGTGCTTTGTTCTATCATGCTGAACTGGATTATGAGCAATGCTGATAGCTGATTTGTTATCACAAAACAGTTTCATAGGTGCCTTGTATTGGATCTTGAGATCATCCAATATGTTTCTAATCCATAAAAGTTCCATTATTCCTTGTGCCATGGATCGAAATTCCGCTTCTGCACTTGACCGAGCCACTACATTTTGCTTCTTGCTTCTCCATGTGACCAAGTTTCCACCTAGAAACATACAATATCCTGAAGTAGATCTCCTATCAATAATAGAGCCAGCATAGTCTGCATCTGTATATACCTTCAATGACAACTCACCTTCTCTTCTAAATAACAATCCTCTTCCCGGGTTTCCCTTCAGATATTGAAGAATTCTACTTACAATCTGCATATGCCTTTCTCGGGGTTCATGTATAAATTGGCTAACCACACTAACAGCATAGGCTATGTCAGGTCTAGTATGAGCCAAGTAAATGAGTTTTCCAACAAGTCTTTGATATTGAGTTTTATCAACTACTGGACTTTCTTCTTCATTCCCAATACGATGATTCTGTTCTATTGGAGTTTCAGCGACTTTGCATCCTAGCTTGCCTGTTTCCTTCAAGAGATCAAGAACATATTTTCTTTGAGATATAAAAATTCCTTGTCTGGAACGAACAACTTCAATCCCTAGGAAATACTTCAGTCTTCCAAGATCCTTCATCTCAAACTGTGCTGCTAATCTTTCTCTCAAAGTGTGCTTTTCTACTTCATCATCACCTGTAATGATCATGTCATCCACATAAACTAAAAGGAGAGTTAGTTTTCCATTCTTAGAGTGTTTGATGAAGAGAGTGTGGTCACCCTGACTCTGCTTATATCCCAAGGACACCATAGCTTGAGTAAATCTTCCAAACCAAGCCCGAGGTGACTGTTTTAGCCCGTATAAAGCTTTCTTCAACCTGCACACATGGTTCTTTTTGTCAATCAAATCATTTCCTGGAGGAATCTCCATATACCCCTCTTCTTCTAGTTCTCCATGTAAGAAAGCATTCCTAACATCGAACTGGTGTAACTCCCAATCAAAGTGAGCTGCCAATGATAGGATCACCCATACTGTATTCATCTTGGCTACTGGTGCAAAAGTTTCTTCATAATCGATCCCATAGGTCTGGGTGTATCGTTTTGCAACTAGTCTTGCTTTGTATCGATCTATAGTGCCATCAGATCGATGCTTCAAAGTGTAGACCCATCTGCAGTCTACTGCTCTTTTATCCTTGGGCCTTTTGACAATTTCCCAAGTCTCGTTCTTCCTTATAGCACTCATCTCCTCATTCATGGCTTGAACCCAGTTCTCATCTTTTAAGGCTTCTTGAACTGTCTTGGGAACCTGGACAGACTCAATAGCTGAAAGGTAACTTTGGTGTTGTTCAGATAGATGCTTAGTGGAAACAAAATGGGAAATAGGATATTTGACACAAGATCTCTTGGTTTTTCTCAAGGCAATAGGTAAATTATCAAAACTTGGAGAACTACTTACCTCTGGTTCAGACGATTGGAGTTGTTGTTGGACTACCATAGGTTTTTGCCTTCTCTGGTACACAAGTATTGATCCATTTAAGGGTTCTTTCTTATCATGCTCTATGGGAACTTCTTGTTTATCATGTTCTACCTGAGTTTCAGAAGGAGATGCCAAGACTTGCATAGCTAAAAAAAATAAAAGGACAATTAGACTGAGACTCGAGAGATTTTTCTGACATAGACTCGGCTTCCAACTGATTCTCCCCCTGAAGCTGAGGACTGGAGTAGAAAGATTCAGTTTCATGAAATGTTACATCCATAGAGACATAGGTATGACGACTCAATGAATGATAGCATTTGTATCCTTTTTTGTTCGGATGGTAACCGATGAAAATGCATTTTAATGCTCGTGGATCAAGTCCACGATGTTGATTATGAATATGTACAAATGCAGTACACCCAAACACTCGACATTCAATACTGTTAAAAATAGGAACAGAAGGAAAGAAAGAAGACAAAATTTGGATAGGACTTACTCCGTTGAGGACACGGGTAGGTAACCTATTGATCAGATAAGTGGCTGATAAAACTGCTTCTCCCCAATATGATTGTGGAATAGACATTTGAAAAAGGAGAGCCCGGGCCATTTCCAGAAGATGACGATTTTTTCTTTCAGCAACTCCATTTTGTTGTGGAGTGTTAACACATGTGAGTTCATGTATTATTCCATTTTTATGAAGGAACTCAGATAGATTTTGATTAACATACTTAGTTCCATTATCAGACCGTAACCTTTTTATTTTTTTGGAAAACTGATTCTGAATCATATAGTAAAAATTTTTAAACAATTGCACTACCTCAGTTTTATCCTTCATTAAAAAAATCCATGTTGTTCGTGAACAATCATCAATGAAAGAAACAAACCATTTAGCACCAGAAATATTAGCAACAGAAACAGGTCCCCATACATCAGAATGAATACGGTCAAATGGCTCATCACTTTTATTATCATGACTAGGAAAAGACGCGTGATGATGTTTTGAAAACTGACAAACATCACAGTGAAAAGACTCAACAGATACATTTTTAAACAAAACAGGAAACATAGTCCTAAGAATGTTAAAAGGAGGATGACCTAGACGTTTGTGTTGAAGCCAAATTTGAGACTCTGTAGACAAGGAGCTGGTTTGGAGACAGGCCTGTGACATTTTCTGCTTAGTAGTATGTTTCATTCCCATGCTCTGCAAGTAATATAACCCATCTTGTTCCTTAGCAACTCCAATCGTCTTCCTAGTGGTAAGATCCTGGAAGACACAATGAGAAGGGGAAAAGGTTACAGAACAATTTAAATCATGAGTAAGTTTTTTAACAGATATGAGGCTATTAGAGAGCTGAGGAACATGTAACACATTTTCAATAGTTAATGATGGTGTAAGGGAGATGTTACTGTTTTCGGTAATTGGAGTATGGGAACCATTAGCAACAATAATGGATTGTTTTCCAGAAGATGTATAGGTAAGAAAACAGGAGGAATAAGGGGTCATATGATCAGTAGCACCAGAATCAATTATACATAGATCATCAGGAACTATACCGGAAACATTAAAAGAAAAGAACTTAGGGTTCTTACCAGTCATGGCTAGGGAGCAAGAGCTAGAGGGCTTACTAAATGACTTCATGAGGTTTTTTAACTGCTCCATTTCTGCCTTAAGTGTAGACATCTCATCATTTGACTGTGCAGGTTGACTGTTTTCTTCCTCAGAACTAATACCAACATGATGAGCCTGCTTAGGAGCTAGTCCTCTGAATCCTCCCGATCGTCCAAGGACTTTATCCTTGCCATGTAGCTTGAAGCATGTCTCTTTGGTGTGACCGGCCCTTTTACAGTAAGTACACCACCGGTCATCCTTTCTATCAAAAGGATTTCCAAATCCTGGAGTATTGAATCCAGTTTTAGAGATCCTTCTAGATGTCAAGGCTGAACTTGCACTGTCAATGGATTTTTCATCCATCATTACCATCCTGCGAGTCTCTTCTCCTCGAACAATAAAGAAGGCCTCGGAAAGGGAAGGGAGTTTTTCTTTCCTAAGAATTTGTGCTCGTACTGGATCATATTCTGGAGTGAGTCCTGAGAGAAACTTAAAGAGTCGAGAGCTCTCAATCGAGTTAGCATATGCAATAGCATCATCGCTATCTTTAAACTTCAAACAGTGATATTGATCTAACTCCACCCATAAGCCGTATAGACTTTCATAATAGTCAGTAACTGAGAGGGCCCCTTGTTTGACATTGAAGATTTTACTCTCCAATTCATAACGTGTGGCAATGTCCTGCTTCATGGAATATGTCTTGCATAAATTATCCCATATCTCCTGGGTAGTTGAGAGGAACATGTAATTTCGACTAATCTCCGGAATCATTGTACCCCATAACCAGGTCATGATTAGGGAGTCCTCATCGTCCCATGTTTCAAAATAAGGTTGACCATTATTGGGGGCTTTTCCTTCAATATGATTTAGCCTTTTCCGACTCTTCAGTGTCCTCTTAATAAATTGAGCCCACTGAAGGTAATTCCGTCCATTAAATAGATTAACGGAAGGAATTGTTGGAAGATCGTGGGCACTCAAAGGTACAAGTGGAGTTGGCTTGGGTACTTCAGCAGCCATAACGTCAAACAGAATTGTGTGGAACAAGCGCTGAAAGGTCCGATGGCTGTTTATGTGTATGTGGCGGAACAAACGTTGGTGGGGAAGTGCAATGAAGGCAAAAGTGCAATGAAGGCAGCAGTGCAATAAAGGCACAAATGGCAGAAAAGCTTTGCTAACTAGATCGTAATGAAGGCAGTTTAAAAAAATAGCGGAAGCAAAAAACAGAGCCCCAAGATTGGATGCTCTGATACCAACTTGAAAGTTGAGAATAGAATGAAATGTATTACTTGATTCAATACAGAAAAGATTACATCTATATATAGTAAAAAATCTACCTAATTTCTATCTAATCTTTACCTAATTTGTACGTAATTTCTACCTAAATTTGACCATTCTATTTCAACAACTCTTTTACCTAATTACTGCCTAACTTTGACCATTTTATTTCAACAAAGGGTAAATAAGAAATTTTGATGTGTAATTAAGATAATATAATTACATTCATTTTTCTCTCTTTGGACTATTAAATAGGAACAAAGGAAGTACTACATATTCTAATCCAAGCATATATTATCTGTAATGTTTTGAAGTTATATAAATCTTGACTTCTTTCTATATGTTGTAGTAACTGTTTGTAGAGTGTATAACTATAGAGATAGAGACAACGCTAAGAAGATTATAACTTATCACCCTAGTGATTAACCATAACAAATACCACATTAATTGCCTTCCAATCTTTTGGGTTAACCAACAGGGGAAGATAGTGCCATATGAGAAGTAAGAAATAATGAGTGAAAAAGTAAGACCTTAAATTGAACTTTTCAGTCGAAGTCCATGCATTTTTTTAATCATATGCTGATATAAAATTTATCTGCATATATAGTATGCAATAGAATTGGAAAGATCCAGTGAATTGTTCTCCAGCTTCTTACATTGTACTTGTATAACATGACAAGGAAGTTCCATTTTTCTATTTGATTTAAGCTATTCTTGTCAATATCCTTTTCTTGATGTTTTGAGAACTAATCACCATTCTTCTTTTTTAATGAATGAACAGGAACAGCTTTTTTTCTCTAATTTAAAGCCATTATCATAGGCATGCAGTATGCTACAGTGAAATGCAAGCTCAATGCAACCTAAAAGTTACAACAACAACAAAGCCTTATCCAAATGAGGTCGGCTAAATGCCACCTAAAAGTTAGAAAGAATTTATTTTAATTTTATTTAATCAACTATGGCTGAAAAAGCTGAGATAATTATAAGATTAGCAGCCCTCTTCCACATTGTAACATAAAACTAAGATCGAAGCACAATTTTGTTGTGTTGAACATCAATATTCTATGGTTTACTTGAGGAAACTAGATATTTATTGGTCTACTGTGACTTTACTGATAATTTTCCGATGGGATCCATCAGGATCCAAAGAAATTTTGGAATGTGTATCCTAGGTGAAAGAAAATCCTACCTTAAATGGAAGATGGAGTGTAGAAGGGAATGGGAATTCTTCATGATGAGAACAAACCATTTTTGCCTACACTTCTCTAAGTCTCATACATAATATTTGAAGTACATATGAGAGAATCAAATAATTCTAGAACATAGAGAAAAAGAAAAGGCAAAAAAAAAAAAAATAAGGAACAGTTATTATATTCATGATATATAGTTTAGAGACAACCCAGATAATTGATGTTTCAAGAATGAAACAACTAACAGAGATTAGCACCATTGGAGAGAAGCAAATTGTCATCCGTTTCCTAAAGAATATGTACTTTTTATAATTAAAAAGTAAAACTATATATGCTTACACACGAATAAAATGAAGAATAAGAAACCTACATGATAAGTAAGTTTGGCATTTGTGACAACTCAGGGGGAAGATATCCTGATAAATTATTGTTGTCGAGAAGACTGCAGAGCCAGAGGTGCATCTTGTGAGCAAGATATAAGCATTGTAATTAAGGATTACAGAAAATGAAGTAAAATATGTTGGTAGCTGGAATTATGTCTACAAAATTCAATCACCAACTTACAGATGAACAAGCTTTGGTAATCTGGAAAGCTCTGGTGGGATTTGTCCACTTAGTGAATTATTGTTCATGTGGCTGTTCCATTGAAAAAAATGAAACATTATTTTCTTTCCACTTTTTGGTCATAGTAAGTTCATAACAAAGTATGAGAAATAAGAAAGTTCATGTGAAAATAGCAAGAGTGGTCATTCTTAAACTACATTTTCATAGTAAAGAACCTTACAAGTGCCGTGTCACGTTCAGGTTTGCAAATGAAGAAGGTATAGGTCCTGATATGTGGTTCTGATCGATTTGTATTCTATCCAGGTTTGGAAGAAAGCCAAGCTCATTTGGAAGTGGACCTGTTAAGTTATTTCCATTCAGAAGTCTGCAAAAAAGTATCCATATATTTAATGAGAAAGATTGCAATAATGATGTAGCTCTTCATGTTTTAATTTGAATTTATTTAAAATATACACTTCTAAATTCATGTAATTACAAAGATGTTTACATATCAATGTGTCTATACTGAGTTAGAGTTCACCAAGGTAACAAAATAACGGAGTTATTTGTTTATATTATGACTAACATACAAGCCTATAGGAAAGACTCAACTTACAAGAGTACCAAAGATTTGATATTTCCAATTTCCTTCGGAATAGTACCACTTATGTTGTTCCACATAACGTTCCTTTAGAATACAAATAAAAGCATGTATCAGAGGAAGAAGGTAACTAAAAGCTGCAAAAGGGCCTTAACACTCGAATGAGTGAATATTTACTATACAAAGTAAAAGTGGCATCTAGCAAATGCTAAATTGAAATTTGTTCACAAGATTGGTCCTTCCAAACATCAAAGCAAATTCAGTCTTACAATCTTTTCATATAAGTTAAATTGCCAAGCTCTGGTGCCAAAGTTCCGAACAAGTTCATGCGCAGTAGTTGCCTGCAGATCAGAAAATCAAACTTAATAAAGAGTACTAGTATAAAGGAAGTTCTCGGTTCTCAAATTCATAGCCCTGCATCAAGTAGTGTTGATGCAATAACTAGAAGGCTACAGATGAATAAAATTGATCAAGACATGTAAACTCAATCAAAGTTGAAAGAATCAGCATATGGAAGTTTTCACTTGCGGCACATCTCCCGTCCTGTTTAGGTGATAATACTGATTACTAATGTAAAAGTGTTTGACCTACGACAATGATTGTGAATCTATTTGCAACATAAAAGACAAGAGAAAGAAATAAATTAATAATAGATAGACAAAGGAAATGGAAGCTTGCAAAAATTATTAGTATATCATTTATGAAACAGAAATATTGAGTAGAAGGTTGAACTCATACAATTCTTCAACATGTAGATAGCCATCCGCCTGTGTTTCATTGAAGCACAAAACTCCTTTCCATTTAGATGTACATGGGTCTCCGCGATTCCAATTGCTCAAATTTCCATTAAGATCAATCAAACTATTCCGTATGGCTTTCAATGCTTCAACTGCATGTCAATTCAAATGAGAACATTATATCGTCGATAGAATCAACAAAAACATGACACATTATATGCAAAGCGACACTTAATGGTTAGTGCCCCTTTTTTCTTTTTTCTTCTTGTTGCAGTAAAGGATTTCTCTTTTCTCATTTTTCAATGTTTGTAATGAATATGGATATTATTACTGTAAGAAATACATGAATATTGTATTAACAGATTTTGAAGTAATTTTACTTGTGATCTTTTACATGATGATTATACACAAAAGCATATTAATCTGTAGGAGATATTTACTATGCAATATATGTCATGACATATCACAAAGAGTATTCTCCAGAGACACTTGTATACCATCAAATACAAGCTTTCATGAACCAAGTATCCAAAAAGTCATTAAGAGAAGGCACATGAATGGTTTTTAATAGTACTTCCATACTGTGTCCCCTCGTTCAAGGGCCGTTTGAGCTTAAAACTGTGTATAATGCAGGGGAATGGATCCTTTACTGTGAGTTGACCACTATATGAGATTTAGACCATTGAATGTGACTAAATTTTATTTTTTTTTTAATAAATGACCAATTTGGCATTTTAAAAATGTCAGATTTTAACTACACCATGTGAATGAAAATTTACAATTGAGAGAATCCTGATCCATAATGCACAAGCACGCCTACTTGTGCTTAAATTCAACATGTTAATCCTTTTATTTAGAGAAATAGGGGTGGGGTGGCATGAACCAAACTAAAAACATTCATTTATAGAAACTCTTATACTACTTCAAAAACTTAAGCTTTTACGCAAATGGTTATTTAATACTAATTACATGCTTCATAGTAGTAAAGCAACCATGGAATATCAAAAACAAGGAGAAAAACATACCTTCAGTGGGGTTAGTGACATTACTGTCTTGGCCAGAAACAAGTAGCAAATAGCAGCAGAACCACGAGATGAGAACAGCTTCATGCTTGAAATTACTCATTGAAAGACGCATCCCAGTATGGCAAAATCACCAGAACTATTAAGTACCTCTCTTTAACCAACCAGAGTACTACTCATCTCTCTCTCCCTGATAACAACAAACCAAGTAATTAAGAAACATCCATTGATAAGAATCCATAAGAGGAAAGCCCATGTATGCAAGTATCAATCTAAAGAAGAATAGCAAAGACTAGGGAAGCAAAATTAAAGCCAAAATGGAAAAAGACTCTAACTTGGAAGCAAACAATGAGAACAAAGCAGAAACAAAGAGGTTAAGTATCGAGAGGAAATGAAACACAACATAAAGGTAGATAGTCAACTGACCAGGTCGCAGGAACCACAACAAATGATGATGGGAGATACCATCTCTTTCAAAATAGTAGCTTTGAACCAAATGCATTAAAAAAAATGGTGAAAATAGAAGCTCTCAAATGGGGTTGGCGATTTTGACTTTATGGGAATAAGGTATGAAAATACATGAATGGGACAATCACTGTAACAAATAAATGAACAAAAAATTAAACTTGCGGGAACAAACAACGTCCAACTACCACCTTGTGGAAGAGAGAGAGAGAGAGAGAGTTTTTCCCTCTTTCCTTTCATTAAGTATGTGATTTTCTTTTATTTTATCTATGTGTATCATCTATTGAAGCAATTTTGTTCAAATTAAAAACATTTGTATTATGATAGAATAACTTTCCTTTGTATAATTTTTTTTAATTCAAATATAAGACTTTAATTTAATCAAATATGTATTACTTAAATCTCTTTAATTTTTAGTTTTTAATTTTTAGAATTTAATGTCAATACATCAATTAGATATATCTAAAATTAAAACAAATCAAAGATATACCTAAAATTAACCAAATTAAATCGGTTTAGTGTCCGAGGTAAGAGGGTTTGATACCTGCATCCTATACTTAAATTTCAATTTTTATTGTTATATATATATAATTATTCTTGAATAATTTCTAAAGATTTTATATTGATGTAGCATTAAATTAAACTTTTTTATTCTTTGTTTCCAATCTTTTAAGTTGAGTCTCTAAAAATATACATTTTTAGAGTGAAAAGCGTAGCATGAAGAATAAAGAGACGAGAGCAGGGGCAGAGGAAGAGAAAAACATATGATATAAGAATGCCTTACAAAACTGATTTACTATCTGAATAGAACTGTATATATACACAAAGAGAAAGCTAACTAATTACAATTATGAGAGCTAATTACAATTATCATGTAACTAATCTTTATTACCCCCCCCCCCCAAGCAGCTGGCACAAGGGGAGAAATATTGATCATGCCCAGCTTGGAAACCAAAGAGTAGAAAACTGAAGAGTGTGCAGTTTTGGCAATAATATCTACAATCTGATCATGAATGGAAACTAGGAGGAGTTTAAACAAGCTAAGGCATAGACGTTCCGGGACCACATGACAATCGATGTCAAGGTGCTTGGTGTATTCATGAAAGACGGGATTGGAGGCAATGTGAATGGCACTAAGGTTGTCACAAAAGAGAACCGGCTAATTGGAAAAATTGACCTGAAGATCTTGCAGAAGATACACCAACCATTGGAGCTCATAAGAGGCAGAACCAAAAGCTTGATACTCAACCTCTAAAGAGGATCTAGCAACAGTGGTCTACTTTTTTGATCGCAAGGAAATCAGGGAGTTCCCAAGAAAAAAACAATGCACAAAAGTGAAACGTTGAGTCAAAGGACAAAAGCCCCAATCTGAATCAGAGAAACCATGCAGCTAAAGCATCGAATTGGTAGGGAAAAAGAGACCATTACCCGGACACTATTTCAGGTAGCGAACAACACGAAGAGCAACAAAGAAGTGAATGGTTATGGGATTGCTAAGATGTTGACTCAATTGATGAACAACAAATGTAATGTTAAGGCAAATGGTGGTCAAGTAAAGAAACCAGCCAATGAGTCGACAAAAACCAGAGATATTCGAGTGAGGAGTGCTGGAATCAAAGTGAAGTCTGATGGATAAATCAAAGGGAGTGGAGGCTGATTTCCGCCTAAAGAGTCCAATGTCCGAGAGAAACTCCAAACCATACTTCCGTTGACAAACGTAAATGCCTTGAGAAGAGCACACAATTTCCAGCCTAAGGAAGAACTTAAGGGGGCCCAAGTCTTTGATGCCAAAGAGCTGGTGCACCTGAGTCTTGAATCTGGCAAATTCTTGAAGATCATTACTCACCAATAGAACATGATCTACATATACAGTGAGGGCAGTGAAGGATGATCCAGAGAATCAAAGAAAAAGGGAACAGTCTGAGTGTGCAGGAGTATAGCCAAAAGAAGTAAGAGTCTAGTGCAACTTCTCAAACCTCTTCCTACTTGCTTGCTTGAGACCATACAAGGATTTGACAAGCTTGCACACTTGGTTCAGTTTGGGAGAAGGAACTCCCTCAGTTATGGTACACATCTTCTTGAAGATCATCGTGTAAAAATACATTGTCTACATCTATCTAAGGAAGATGCTAGTCATTGATGGAAGCTAGTGCAAGCAGGGTACGAATGGTGGTTATCTTGGCCATGGTAAAGAATGTGTAAAAATAATCAAGACCCTCAATTTGTAAGTAAAATTTAGCCACGAACCAAGCTTTGTAACGGGCTATGGTGCTATCGGCGTGCCTTTTTAATTTATAGACCCATTTAGAACCAATAGGTCCGACCCTAGAAGGCGGATCTATAATTTTCCATGTGCCATTTCTTTACAGGGTTATAAGTTCAGAACTCATAGTAAAGACCTAATTAGGAAGCAAAAGTTTGTGGTTCAGGTTCAGTAGTAAAGGAAAAAGTAAATGATTTGTGAGAAGGACTAAGGTGAGTGTAGGTCAAGACATTGGATATGGAGTGAGGTAGGCAGGTGGAAGATGAGCAAACATAGTCATTTATGTGAGAGGGTGGCTTAAGAGTTTGGGTAGACCTCCTAAGAGGGGTAGGAGAGGAGATGGTAGGTGATATATCAGGTACATATTGGCTAATGGATTGGATCTAGTCTGGTACAAGTTGTGAAGCAGAAGACTGATTAATGGAAGAAAGATCAAGGTAATTGTAGGCAGGTATGGAGGTGGTATATGGGAGAACCCTTTCATGGAAAACCACATCCCTAGAGACAAAAATAGCTTGAGTATGCAGATTAAGAATAATGAAGCCTTTGACTCTAGGTCTGTACCCCAAGAAAATGCCTTTCTTAGCTCGCAGGTCAAACTTCCTTCTATGCGCATGGAGTGTGGAAGCATAGCACAAGCACCCAAAAACTTTGAGGATGCTAAGATCAAGGTCTTGTTTATAAAGAACCTGAAATGGTGACTGATTATTGATAATAGAGCTGGGGATTCTGTTGATAAGGTAAGTAGCATGCCCCACTACATAGCACCGGAATTTCTTATGAATCAGAGAATGGAATAAAAGAGCCCTGGCAATGTTCAGAATAAACTGATGCTTCCTCTCTACACACCCATTTTTTGGGGGGTTTGCACATAACTAGTTTGATGCAAAATGCCTTTAGATTTATAGAAAAAGTTCATTAAGAATTCAACTCCATTATCAGTGTGAATAATTCTGATCTTGGCTTCAAACTAAGTTTCCACCAAGGCAACAAAACTTTGCAAGGTGGTTTCAACTTCAAACTTGGACTTTAAAAGAATAGTCCATAGATATCTGCTATGATCATCAACAATGGTCAAGAAATATTTGTGATTATGCACAAAACCTCGGTGAATATGTCAACATGAACTAAATCAAAACAAGAAGTGGCCCTGGAGCAACTAATAAGAAAATGTAAACATTTTTGCTTTGAAGCATGACATGACTCACATATTAAAGGTTTATTAATTAAAATAAATGGAAACTGATTAACAAGAAATTGTATTCTATTGTGTGATAGGTGCTCTAATCTGTAGTACCATAATGCATTTTTAGGTAAAATAATAGGTGATTAACAACACTAGTATAATGACCTGAGGAACATTCATGAATTGATGACTGCAATTGATACAGGCATCCTTGAACCTCAACTGAACTAATCATCTTCTTGTTGGTTGCATTCTGTAATAGATAAAATTGATGATGAAACACTAATTGGATGTTATACTGCAAGGTGAGCTTACAAATGGAAATGAGGTTGAATGTAAACTGAAGTAAAAATAGAACATCTCTTAGAATAAGATTTGGCTAGATCTTACCAGTGTCTGATAAAGTAGTGGAAACCTTACTACCATTAGGTAAGTCTACTATTACATGAGGTATATTCACAAGAACATCAAATGCTTCTTTGCAAACACATACGTAATTAATGACACCAAAGTCTAGGATCCAATTGTTGTGTGAGTGGTGTGTGCTAAAAGAAAGGGCAAATGAGCTACCTGGTGTAGATGAATTATGACTGACTCCTACAGAGGTGACCTAGTTGATAACAGGTGTGCAAAAACCAAACTTAGTTGTACTTCCAGACTTAGTGACTCGTTGAATCATATTCATAAGGCTCTTGTACTGATCAGGAGTAAAAGGAATGGACTTCTCCTCCTTAATTGACATCTTTTCTTTAGTTTCATTGTTGGCATCATGTTCATCAACAAAGGCACTATTAGCATTCATAGGAATTTAGGCTTAAAGTTGGTTGGATAATCGTGCTTCTGATAGCAAGTTTCAACAGTATAACCTTGCTTACCACAGTAACTACAAATCTTAGCCCTTTAATTCAAAGAATTGGATCTAGTTCCTCATCCTCTACCAATATTGTTAAACATTTTGCCATCATCAGAATTGATCAAGACCTCTGACTTATCACATGGCATAAGACTGCTCTTCCTTTTATGTTGTAGTACCATGGAAAAACTTTATTAAGATTAGGTAATGGTTCCATGAGTAAGATCTATGACCAGACCATGCCAAAATTATCATTTAATCCCATTAAAAAAACAAATGATATGATCTTGGATTTTATATTTCTTAGGCTTATTAGCAGCTTCACATCGACATTTCACATTACATGTCCATGAGGCAATATGTCTATAGTTCTCAAGTTCCTCCGAGAGTATCTTTAATTCAGTGAAGTAATTGGTCCTAGACATATTACCTTGCTTAAAGGCAAAGATCTCCTGCTGCAATTCAGAAACACGAACTAGATCCCCTTGGGAAAATCGTTCACGTAATTCATTCCATACATCATATGTGTAATCCAGGAAAAGCACACTCTGCCCAATCAATGGAGCTACGGAATTGATGATCCATGCATGAACAAGATTGTTGCATCGCTCCCAAGTGTCATGTGGATTGAATGAATCTAGGGCAGTAATGCGTCCATCTATAAAACGCCATTTGTTCTTCTAAATAAGAACACGTCTCATCGATCTGGCCTAGCCATGGTAGTTTCTACCATCCAAGATCGGATTCACAATCGCAACAGATGTTGATTCATTCGGATGAATAAAGCATGGGCTAGCCTGATTCAAACTAGGATCCAAAAGATGAGGAGGAGGATTCACATGAGAAGTACTTGCACGCACTATAGTTATACTGTTGATGGTAGAGCCCTCGATTAGGGCTCTGATACCATCAGAGTGAAAAGCGTAGCATGAAGAATAAAGAGACGAGGGCAAGGGTAAAGAAAGAGAGAAACACGTAATATGAGAATGCCTCAAAAAACTGATTTACTATCTGAATAGAAGTGTATATATACACAAAGAGAAAGCTAACTAATTACAATTATGAGAACTAACTACAATTATCATGTAAGTAATCCTTATTAATTTTCTTTGTTATTCATTCTAAACCCTTGACATCATAAAAAACAATACATCTTAATTTTTGTTGGCTTCATATAGCAACTCAACTCAAACAACTAATATTTGTTCAGAAAAAATAGATGAATTAGTTGAAAGTTAAAAATTAATTGAAAGTTAAAAAATGATAAATTAGTATTAGAAAATGGTGGGTCTAACTCATCCCTAAAGCTAACTCAAGTTTAGAGTTGTTTTAAACCTTATAATATTCATAGTCCATGTGGATCTCAACATTTAGTTGATTGAATTAAAATGTGTTAGATAAAACTAGCTATTAAATGAAAAATAGCATATTTTCTTTTAAAATAGATAAGAGTGATGTTTTAAAAAACATATCAATGAGTATAAAAATATTAAAATAAAAAAAATTATGTTATAAATTTAAATGCTACTTCAATGAACATTTCAAAAAATATTATACGTTATTATAATAAGTTTATTTATGAAACCTAATTATTTTATTTAACCAACTTTTAAGAAAGTAAAATAAGTTATAATTTAACTTAAAATTTTTACCCTTATTGAATTTTGTGAAAATTACATTTTTAAAAATTAAACTCGAGACTATATATTACTTTAAAACAACTCTTTAAGTTAATCTAATCACTCGGTACCGAACTTCTCATAATACTTTTTGTTACAGTGGTACAATAATTTCTCATAGTGTAGCTAACTTCTCATAATTTTTTTTGGTACAAAAGTTCAATAATTTCTCATAATTTAAGTGATAAAAAATTATTTATGAAAAAATATTAAATTGAATTATGTGGTATATGTTGTTGGGAGATTTTTGTTGTTTTGAATAGGTTCAATAAATTCGACTTGCACTAATTGAAATTCGATTTAACTTATGAATACCGCATGTCTAAAACAAGGAACACGTAACCATAATTATAAGTTTTCAATGCGGGGGAACCGTAAGACTAGGCAGGCTCACATGAAATCTCACCAAGATAAGGGGTGCTCATTGTAAGGTCGAATCCAATTTTGTAAGATATCATGTCAACTTCTTTTAATTATATTATATTTACGTCACTGGATCCTGTGAACCAAAAACAAAAACATAGATTAATTAATGGGTTAGTGTGGGATTATTTTGATGTCACAAGTAAATTGTCCAGTTTTGTAAAAGTGAGGATGAAATTATGGATTATTTTTTATTCTTTTATGTGGAGTCATACAAGGTTTGAACAAAATGTTTGAATTGGTGTGTATTACATCCATGCTACCTAAAAATGGGAGGAGTCATTTGTTTATGTTTAATGGTATTTTTATTGGACAATAATCCAAGAGCGATTTATAGAATGTGATTTTGTTTGATTTCTATGATTGAAAAGAAATAAAATAATTTTTCAAAGTAAGAAATTAGATTTTGATAATATTTTTGAGTTAACACAGTGACTTAGTTACAAGTTAATAGAAACATTTTGTATATTCTCTATTTTGTTGGCTCGAGGACCTAATGACTCGACTCCTTTGCTACGAGTGTGGTTATCAAGAATTTTAGTGACATGGATGTGAAATAAATAAGTCTATAGGCTTAAATGTTAAATGATGTTGGGTAGTGCATGCTTACGATTGATTTCTATAAATTTCTTGGAAGGTCTATGATAGTATAGTACATTTTGTACTTAACCAATCACTCGGGTTATGGGATGTTTGGTTTGTAGTTCGAGAAAACGGAATTAAGTTGAAGTGAAAAATTTAAAGGTTGATATTAATTTTTCACGTTATTCGAGACAATTAAAACTTCGTTGACCTGTAGGATTAAAAAACTGCTACCACTTAACGGAGATTTCCCCGGTCACTAAGTGCTGCCAAACATGCTCTTATTAACCGATGTTGAATTAAATTAGGTTAGAGTTTGTTTTTTTTTTAAATATATATATATAACCTGATGTTTTAACTTCGTATAAAAAACCTTAAGGTAATTATCTAAATTCGCCATAATTAGAGTGTGTTTGATATTTTGTAGATACCAAAATTACATATCTAATATATTTATAATTACCACATTAGCCATAAATTATTAGAATTAGACATATTATCACCTCAGTCAAATAATGGATCAATGGTTGAACCAATAAATTATTAATTGAATTAGTTATCATGATATATATCAAAAAGCTTTAAAAATATAACTTTTGTAATATTTAACTAGTTTAACTTGACATATAATTAACTGATTAGACCATTGGTTTAATTGACCAAGTCACCAGTTCAATCATCAGATAATTGATTTTTACTAGTTCATTTACACAATCGAATTAATAAAATACTCAACATCGTTAGCTATTGGTTAGTTTTTGATTGGAGCAGCTAAATCGATGTGAGTTTCATAACTGTATACTCACAAATAATGATTGTACATACAATATCAAATTTAAAACGGTGTCCTACATAATTTTTTAAAATAAGATGATGTCACTTACCGCTAGAGATGGAAATAAGTCGGATCAGGTCGAACTTTAAAAGGCCTTAGTCTGACCTACATCAAATACATCAAATTTTTAAGGCATAACCTTTTAGCCTGTCATAGGTTTTTTTAAGGCCTGGTTTGACCTGTTTAAAGGCCTGTTCCATTTAAAAGACTTGTTTGTTGTGAGACTTTTAAAAGAACAAGAATAACCTAAAAATTGTGTTCCTTTCCTTCCGATTTTTTTAAATGTAAATTTGTAATATTAATTTATATTATATATAAATATGTAATAATTAATTTTATGTTATAAATATATTATATATATAACTAATTAATAATTAATCTAATTAAACAAGCCCACTTATTGGGCTTCAAAGGTTTTTTAGAAAACTTATGGTCTCGTTTGTTTAGTTAAAAAATCTTTTTAAAAGTCTGAGCCTGACCTTCTAGCCCGATAAGCCTGACCTATGTAGGCTTTAAACAAGCCAGACCACGAGCCCTTGATGTACATGCAATACCAAACTTAAAAATAAGATAATAATGTATACATTTAAAAGTATAAAGTTTTGATGTATTTAAACCAAACTTTTTAAAAGGTGAATATAATTATGGCTAAATATACCTTTTGGTCCCCTATCTCTTAAGTTATTTTCAGATTGGTCCTTTATTATTTTTTTATTTCAAAATAGTCCCTTAACTTTCTAAAAATGTGTCAATTTGGTCCTTTTTAAAAAAGTTAGGGGACCATTTTGAATAAAAAAAGGACCAAACTGATACCTTTTTAAAAAGTTAGAGGACCATTTTGAATTAAAAAATGATAGGGGACCAATCTAGAAATAACTTAAGAGATAGAGGATCAAAAGGTGTATTTAGCCTATAATTATTATCACAAAATATCTTTTAATCCGTGTTTATCCTTCACATGGATAATCTTATTTGAACTAAAAATATCTATATTATGTTCAAACAACTAACTATTTCTCTTATGAGAATTGTCTTCTATTTAAAAAACTAAAACTCAACCTAACTTAAAAAGAAATATATACCACTTGAATTAATTACTTGGTAATTATTAATTAGATTAACTTTTAGAATGTCTATGTATAATATTTGTTTATGTATTACTTACTATTAGTTTGGGTTTTCTTTCCTGTCTTTTTTTTCTTTTTATGTTTAATTAAGTTTTTGGTCCTTGAAAAGTTTAATGTGTTTGTATTTAATTCCTATAGAAAAATTGTTAGGTTTTGGTTTGTCATTAATGTCCTTTTTTAGTGATGACGTGGCAAATAGAATATCACATCATCCATACTACATGACACACACATTAACATAATATTTTTCTCATACTCCTCTACTTCTTTTCTCTTTCTTCTCCTACTCATTATTCATCTTCCTCTATGAGAAACAAGCAACCTACCTCCACTGAATAACCGTATCCCCACCCATTGACCTTCATTAAACTAATTCTACTAACCCTACTTCTAAAATGATCACAACCTCAATCCCCAACCCACCCCCACCATCAAGCAATTCATGCTAAATGTAGAAATCACAAACAAGTAGTTCCTAAAGAAGCACGCCACGATTTGTATAAAAAATCCAATTCAATATACCCCTGACATTAACTACCCATTAAGCATGAGAGCAAATGAAGCAATTATAGAATCATGTCCGAAGATGAAATTTGTCTTCCTCTATGCATAGATATGAGTGTTCATCATCTAATCCAAACTGAATAAAATTATTCAATCGATCTAAAATAACCAAAAATTGATCTAATTGAAAATCAATCTAAAAACTAAGTTGATTCACACCATGAACACCCATACGCTTAAAGCTTTGTGTGCAAAATTTGACAACTACAAAACTACCATTGTTTCCCGTCGATGAAAACAAAGTCCCTATCGAAAGATGGCAAAGAGAAGAGTTAACATAGATATAAAAAAGGGGCTAGGGGTTTAGGAATAGGCATTTGAATGATGATGAGATTTAGGGATTAGTAAAGGACTAACCAAATAAAAAATTAGGTCTAGGGTTTAGGATTGAGATTACGTCAATTTTAAAATATCAATCTTACATTGAACATTGAATGGAGGCATTTCCTTGACTAACTCATTGCACAAACTCGACAACATATCACACTCCAAATCAAAATCTCCATATTAAGTTATCTCCCTTCTTGAAAACACCAACTTAAACTCTACCAAGTTGCGAAGATAAAACTCCTTTCTTTTCACCTCAAATGTAAAACAACTTCAACATCATCCTCTAAATGTTGAACTTTTCCAACACAATCTATGGTTAAAGGAACATTTTCCTATTATATTTGAGTTTCTTAGGTGGGTGTTAAGGTGGTGAGGTATTAGGTCAAGTGCAAAAGGATAAGTGTAAAAGCTAGGTTAGGCGGTGAAGGTTACGGAAAGTGCAAAAGGAGAGAATGAAAGAATGAGAGAAAAGAGAGAAAAAAAAAGAAAAAGAAATGTTAATGTCTGTATCGCATGATATAGATGATATGGTATTCTATTTGTCACATCACAACTTAATATAGAACATTAATGATAGAGACAGGCGAAGCTAGGATATAAGATCAGGGGGTCAGGTATTTCAATAGGAAAGGTTAAGATAAAATATAAAGTTTATTAATAAATGAAAAAGTAGTATTTATTCAAGAAAAAATTTATAAAAGTTGTAATATAAAAAAATATTAATATAAAAATAAAATAAAAGATAAGGTATTGATCAAATAAAATATATGTAAAATGTTAGGTAAATTTAAAATAATTAAATTATATCATAAGATTTTGTTCAAAAAATATATAGTATTATGAGAGAGTCTTACACAAGGGTGTTTGCGGTCTAAATTGGTTAAGTTTTTAGATAAAATATCATTCGATCCAATGATATTTTTAAGTTATGGTTTGGTTTGGTTGGAACGTATGATGAAATCCAATCTGATCCGATCCAATCAAATGTGGTTCAGATTGGATCGATTTGTTTTAGTTTTATATTAATTATATTTTTTATAAAATCAAGTATAAGATATATAATTTTAGCCTAATAAAATCAAGAATAACTACTGTTAGAACCAAGTCTGTTTTTAAAGGACTTTGAAAAATCTAATATTTATTTTAGAGACCCCAAGATTTGTTTATAACACACATCAAAGCTTTTAAGTATATAAAGTTTGCTTAAGTGTTATTTGATAATTTATTTTAGTGTTTCAGAATACAAGTAGGTGATACAAAAGTTACAATTCAAAGGGGGTCCATTATTTTTTAAGCAACTAAAGTCTATGTTGAGAACATTCAAAATACTATAAGTCTGACCTAGTCTTAAGTCTGCGATAAGGACTACATTAAAAATTAAAATTATTGACTTGGACCTGCTGAGCCATGTTCTTTGAGGAAATCACTTTTCAGACTCAACATCTCTTTCTCACAGGGTGACCTAAGCTTAAAGACACATCAGACTCAGACCTTGTCATTTCATGAATGGCTCTTTGATTATAGATTAAAATATGCAAAGCTGGTCTCTTCAATCCTAAAGTCTACACATGTTTCAAAAATGTTCAAAGAGACAAAACCTCGTAAGAAAACAAACGTTCACATGGGAAGAAATCGATGAAGCTATTCTGAACATATTAAAAAGTTAACATCATGCAGAGCCTAAGTTAGAAGCCTTCTAAAAGTCAAATAAGTCTTTTACTATATACCATGATAGATTAAAGACTACAAAATGACACTTTCCCTTTATAGTATTTGAGACACCCTGTTTTCGTGCAATACCTGGGTACCCTCCAAGCCAGACATTGTTGTCTTCTCTTCTCTCATGCTCTCACTCTCAAACAGCTACTCTCTTCGTCAATGGAATAGTAATAACTATATGCAAGAGCCTTTTAAAAGAAGAGACTTCAGACCAGTGAATACACAAAAGAGACAAACGATGAAACTCAAACATAGACTCAATCTCAAATTTTATCTACATTGTTGCTTGTAATCTTTGTCTTTGTCTTTTAGATTTAACTTAGTGTGTACCTTTGCTTCAATTCAAAATATTTGTACACTATATCTAAGTTATCACAAAACAATCTTTCTTTCATCTCAGTTCAAGGCTGATTGTGTTTATCAGTCTTAGTTTCTTACGGAAAACAATTTTGGCCTGAAGAGACTTTTGAAAGAATACTTGGGTCTGAGCCAGGAGTGGCTTATAAAAGAATACTGAGGTTAAGTTAGAAGTGGCTAGAGTCAAGAATATTGGTGGAATAGGTGTGCAGATTGTGTAAAAGGCATTTTTATATAGTAAAAATCCTTTAGACTGAAGAGACTGAACGTAGCTTCAAAGTTTGAAAGTGAATCCGTATAAATCTGCTATGCAAATATTTCTCTCCTTTCTCTTTTGTTTAAAGTCTGGGTCTGACTCTATTAAGCTTGCTACCAATTCTTTTTAATAAGGTTCTTTTTCGAAAAGAGTTTACAGACTTATTCAACCCCCTCTTTTAAGTCTGTCTCTGAACCTTCAACTATTTCAAAAATAAAATCACCGCTCTAAAAAAGTTTAGCATAATAAAAAAATCATAAATAAGTGCCTAGAGTATTTTAAATCTCACTTTAAATCAGTAAGATAATATACATATAGGAGTAATATATTAAAGATTACAGTTCATTTGAGCTTAATTTGATTTTCAGAAGTAGATTTAAAATTTGATCTGAACTACACATAATGTGATTTTTTGCAATCTTGATTTGATCAGTTTTTAGTTTTCATTATTTTTGGATCGGTTAGGTGGTTTTGTTCAGTTTGGATAAGATGATGAACATCCTTAGTTTTCTATATATTTATATTGGTAAATAGATCTATAAATAAATCTACATAAAACTTCTTGGTAATATTTCTCACAATAAAAATTTTAAGATAATATTTTAAAAGTTATTTGGTGTGTAAATCCTGAGCCATCAACTTGATGCATATCTCTCGGAGGATTTATTCTTTTGGCAAGCGCACCAATCATTAAATTTGTAATATATTTGATCGTCCCACAGGGATTGAGGTAATTACCATAATCTTGGACTAGCACAAGCTGAACCAAGACACAAGAAGATAGATTTCATTCTGTTTTTGTTGTTTTATACTTTCTATATTTTTATATTTTCAGAAACAATAGAAAAGATGAAATGTATTTAATGGAAGATAGGTTAGGATTGCTTCAGCTTACAAATTCATCAAGAAACACACAATTGAGGTTCAAACAAGCTTTAGACTCAAGAGGACAATTCACAGATGGTTAATCCCTAATTCCTTAGGTGATTAACAATAATTCCTAAGCATTAAACCCTAATCCCTCATGTGTTCAGTGACAGAGAAGTCTAAAGTGAAATTGGGGATTGAACCCTAACTATTCACCTACTTACTAGGCCTGAATTAATTAGGAAGCCAGTAGTTACCTAAGCCTCAACCATGATTCCTCACTGGTGAGATTCTTCATTTGGATCTGAATTTATCAATTCAGCAGAGTAGATTCACTTCTCAGCTTGTTCTTCTCTTTCTTCAAAAGATGATTTCCTCAATGCAGCTTCAAGATTCTATCGGAAGCTTAAGCAATCCCAACCCTAGGGGTTTAGAAACCCATGGGAATGGATTCAGAACGTAGAATGTGGAGAGCCATGGAAGAGAGAGTTTAGAGAGGGAAAATGTTTAGAGAGAGATTGAAAATCAGAAAATGAATCGTGTTATTGCTTCCGTCTGTTCCCCCTCATGTATTTACAAATATATATATATATATATATATATAGCTACGACATAACTAACTAACTAACTACTCTAATTAATTACAAAGGAAACTAATTAATAATTAAAATAACTAAACTAATTACATACAATACTTAAGTTACAAAAATACAAAATAAACAGTAACTGATACATAACTAATGGTCACTATTGCAATTTGATGTTGAAGGCGCTTAATCAATCTGGCAAATGAACTTCACACTTGAGCGTGATTGAAGCGCGCTTAAGAAAGGTCGTTAAATTAATGAATGTAGTGAATTCACGCTTAAGCGTGATCGAGTGAGCTTGAGCATGGTCGAAGCTTGCTGTATGCTGTGATATTTACGTGGATTGCATGGTGACTTCACGCTTGAGTGTATAGCCCTCTCGCTTGAGCGAGGTGCATGTGTCTTCACACTTGAGCGTAATCGAGTGAGCTTGATCTTGACATCTAACTGCACCTGATCCTGAAAAATGCAAACAAATAAATGCCTAGCGTATGTACGTTGGCTGTCTAGCGTATGTACGCTAGGTTAATGAATCTACAAATAAACATATTTCCTTATATACTTATCTTTTTAACCATTTTCTTACACAATTTAAACATTTTGAATTAAATAATTAGAACAAGAAATAATGATAATTTATTAAATAATAATGTCAAACTCAACAATATTTACTAGATTAAGTTAATTTAAAGATGAATTTATTAAGTCTTTTCAAGACTTATCACATCCCCAAACTTAAAGCTTGCTTGTCCTCAAGCAAGGACTCAGATTCATTAAATCAATTGTACTTACTCAAGACAATCAACCTTCCCTTAACTTAATTCATACCATAATTATTGAATACCCTTCATGCTTTCTTTTTGCAACTGCTAAAAATATAATTACTCATACTTCCCTTGGGGACAAGCTGGTGATGCTTTCCTCACATGGATTAGTGTTTCACTCTTCTCTCAGTGTATAAGGTTAGTTGCATGCACTCATCACCTACATAATTATCAGATCAATATAGGCTTGCAACAGTTCTAAACATCATGACATATGCTAGCACAATTGGATCAGTAAGGGCTTTTTAAGCTTGTTATAGGGTTAGGCTACAGGCTCTATTTTTGTTTTTCTAGTCAATGTTGGGTTAAAAGATGTGTCCACTGATGCCTTGCCTCAATCTTAACTCAAATGCTTTTACTAACCAGCTCTTTGCTTTTATTTTTCTCAGATAAAGGATAACTCAATTACTTGTGGTGCTTTGCACCTTCTTTTCTTTTAGTCCTTTGGACTCTTTCTTTCTTTCTTTTCTTTCATTTTTTCAATACCATTTTCCTTCTATATAGGAATTGCTTTGCTGACTTTTCACTTTTCTTTTGTTTTTGCTGTTCTTCCTTTCATTTTTCAAAATCCTCATCTATAATTAAGGTCAGAGTATATCCTTTAATTGCTGTTAGGCACACTCTTCATCCCCAAACTTAGAACTTGCTAGTCCCTAGCAATAAGATAAGACTCAGCAATTCATCAGTGGAACATCCAAGGATAATTCACTTGGTTTTTCTTTGATACATAGGCTTATAAAGTTAGGTACATAATTAGAATGAAAGGGTCTCAGGCTCAAACATAATTATTGGGTCAAAGGATAATTAAAATTAACTAGGATGGCTAAATTTGGCCCTGGCTAATTTACAAAGAAGGCCTTCATCATTTCCAATTGGTAAATATATAATCATTAGCAAGCACTGAAGCAAATTCTGTATCACTAAGCCAGAATGCAGAAACACTTGGAAAAGAAATAATAAAGGCTCAAAAGCTCATAAGTTACAGGTAATCAGCCAATCATGTCCCCAAACTTAATGCGAGATTACAAATTCAGATTGCTAACTAGCATGATGAATATACAAATAATTAAGGATGAAAATATTTATGGAAATGGGTCATGAATCAAGCAATGCAAATCAATTAATTTATCCAAATGATGCCTGAGAATCAGCAAGATTTAAATAATTAAGATGGATTCTAAATTAAGCACAGTTTATATTTTCCATAAAATTAATGGGATGAGGGGATAGATTACTTCCCTTCTTACCTACATGGCAAGGATTTATGTAGTGATGGTTGTAGGAATTAGACAATACAAATCATAAAAGAAATAACAACAAACAACTTAATCAAGAAAATAAAATTTCATTACAACTAGAAAGGGAATACATTGTTCAAGAAAGGATACTATAATAAAGTTATTACAACCCGAAAGTAGCATAACAAAAATATAAGCAGAGTAAAATATCAGTCCTCCTCTTCTTCATTTTCTTCAACCATAGGCTCATCATTGTCTTGCTTAGGGTGAGGTGGAAATTCAGTTGCTAAAGGTGTGTCATCAGGGGGAATGGTGAATCCAATGGAAGCCAACCATAAGTCTCTGTCAGGTGGAACTTCCATTTCTTCAGTGTGGTCCACATTTAGTGTAGTGGCAATCTTTCTTAGCATGAGATCATAGTTCAGGACCAGATCATAGGTTCCTAGTTGCATCTTCTCCATGACCTGAAGTTCTTGCATTACCATGGAGAAGTCAAAAGAATTACCTGACCCTGTTGAAGATGGTGGTGTAGAAGATGATGGTTTGGGTTGTCTGTGACGCTTTGACTATTGAGGCATAAAGTGGTCAATGTGGTCTATCACCCATTACTTTTCCATAATCCTTTCAGGCTTCACCTTTGTCAATTCTTCATAATTCAAACTAGCCTGATTCTTTTGGCTAATAAAGTGATAAAGAGCAATATGGCAATTAGAGATTTTTTTCAATGGCTTTCACCATCTCCTCCAGTATTAACTCACCCAAGTTAACATACAGGTCTCTTATTAAATAGTAAATCAACACCAACCTCTTAATGGCAACCTCAGTTGCATGAGCCACAGGTTGTAGGGATGAAAGTACATAGTGGCACTATAAGAGGGGGAGATGATTCAAATAACTCTTCCTGACACTTTTTGGTGCACCACTCACTTTTGTTATATATGCAGCTCCTTGTTCACAACATTCCTCTAAAATTTCTTTCCTAAGATTCTCATTTTCAGCCCTATGGAAGATATCTACTTTCCAAGTGTAGTGACATCCTTCATCATCTAAAATAGGGACTTTCAAAAGCTTATTCAGTATGTGACCAGATAGAGGAATGGTGACTCCTCTCAAGAAGGAAGAAAAAGGAAACTTATCCTCAATAAAATTGGCCCTTAGATTGGCATAAAATTCCCTAGTGAGTTCTTGATAACCATTGCCTAAGTTCTCATTAAAATACTGCCATCCTCTTGCAAACATAGCAGCCTTTACATCAATATCAGAGCAATTATCTTCATCAAGGACCAGAGCCCTTTCCCTTTGAATTTTTTCTCATATTCTTGAGCAGCCTTGGAATCTCTAAACCTATGCCCATCAAAATCCTCATCTCCTTTGGGCGTCTTTTCCTCCTCAAGGCTTTTACTCTTTTTAGGTGGTGGAGAAACAAGAGTGCTTATAGTGGCCACCCCTTTTCCTTTTTCTTTTGGGGTTTTCTTCACACTTTTCATTTCAGCCACTTTTTCTGGTTTTTTAAAGAGTCTTTGTGATCTTGTAAGCATTGTGAGTGTTAAGGGTGGTATTTATAGAGCCTAAATAGGTGCAAATGCAGCAGCAACACTACCACAGCAAATAAAAGTATGAGATAAAAATATAAGATGGATGCAAGAATTTTGAAATTGAAACAATGAAAAACCAAAATCCTAGTTATTAACTGAAATTAAAAATGAAAAGATGTTACATTTTAAAGGAATCCAAAGATCGTGCCTTTTCCTCTTCAAAACCCAAGTTTCTAACGTAGAGAATTAGGGTTTGTACGCTGAGAGGGTTTTATACTACTGAATCCAATGCCTTGGGTACGCGTAGGTACATTGAATCTTGGTGTACGTATGCCCATATTAAATCACAACAGGTGGTAACAGGTGTGAATCACACTGTAAGCGTACCATTATTCGCTTAAGCGAGTAATATACAAAGGAGGATCATGCTCAAGCGCCAGGTTGGTCCAGGAGTCACGCTTAGAGCGTGGAGTTCCTCGCTCAAGCGCATAGGAATAACAGTAAAGACACTTCCCCGATCACGCTTAAGCGTGACTAATCCTCACTTGAGCTCCAGGCATTCAATAAAACTCATGTCCAAGCTATAAGGGAGCTTACTTAAGTGCACAGAGGTCTCGCTCAAGCGCTCCAAGCATTCCCCACAGAAACATGCTCATGCTGCAAGCGTAAAATTACTCGCTTAAGCGTATAATCATACTAAGATGTCACAAGCCCACAGTAAAAATCACGCTTAAAGCGTGATGGTTTAAGCTCAAGCATGTTAGGTACAGGGGTAACGCTTTCAAAGATGCGCTCAGGCGCGCACTCGCTCCCATAGGCGACACTGCAAGCGTACAGGCATTCCATGGATCACGCTTAACACTCGCTTTAACATTCTTAAGCATGTGGTTCCATGATCAAGGTCCTAAGAGCCACGATGTTAGCGTGAATGATCATGCTCAGGCACACACAGGCTGCGCTCAAGCGCCACATTTTCCATCTTAAGCGCATACATGCACAGGGGATCACGCTTCAAGCGTGAATTTGGTCCAGGGCACCCAGAGATGACTTGCTCAAGCGCCCAAAATTCGCCCAAGCTACAAAGGCTTTAGCTCAAGCGGCCAGAAGTCGCGCTCAAGCGCGAAGTCATAACAAAAAAGTCACGCTTGTTACTCCCCGAGCTTGCTCAAGCATGAAGGTTCTCGCTTGAGTGCCAGAGAGGGTCTGATGTGATTTAATTATGCGTAATGACGCCCAGTTTGGAACGTATGTACGCGTACCTACTGGTCTATAATTTTATTATTTTGGTGAAGCGCATATGAACACTGGAATTCAAAGTTTATACACTTAAACCTTATTCAATAATTTTCAAGCTTATTCACACCTTATTCAAAATGTTTAGTTTTTTTTTTCAATTATTGTTTGAAAACACAAAACACAAACTACAACAATTAAAATGTAGGGTTGCCTCCCTCAAGCGCTTCTTTAAGGTCACTAGCTTGACCTTTTGACATCTAAGAAGATGCTTGAAAAGACATGGAGTATTTCTGCTTATCAAACTCTCCTCCAAAGTAGAGCTTGAGTCTTTGGCCATTCACTTTGAAAGTTCTTCTAGTGGCTGGTTCTTTTAACTCAATTACACCATGAGGAAAAACCTCATTCACAATAAAAGGTCTAGACCATTTGGATCTGAGTTTTCCTGGAAAGTGTCTCAGTCTAGAATTAAACAACAAGACCTTGTCATCCTTCTTAAACTTTTTTTTGTTAATCCACTTATCATGCCACCTCTTAGTTTTCTCTTTATAAATTGAGGCAATCTGATAAGCATTGAGTCTGAACTCCTCAAGTTCATGGAGTTTTAGAACTCTTTCCTCTTGAGATTAGTCACAATCTATGTTTAACAGCTTTGTGGCCCACCATGCCTTATGTTCTAACTCCACAGGGAGATGGTAAGCCTTATCATATACCAACTGATAAGGTGACATGCCAATTAGAGTCTTAAATGCTGTCCTATAGGCCCACAATGTATCATCTAATCTTACAGACCAATCCTTCCTAGATTTCCCTACCACTTTCTCTAATATTCTCTTGATTTCTCTGTTGGAAAGCTCAACTTGTCCACAAGTTTGTGAATGGTATGGAGTAGATACCTTATGGAGTACCTCATAATGTCTTAGGGTTTTTTCCATAATTCTATTACAGAAATGTGACCCTCCATCACTAATGAGGACTCTAGGAACTCTAAATCTAGAGAAAATGTTCTTCTTTATAAACCTAAGCACCACATGTGTATCATTAGTTCTAGTAGGGATTGCCTCTACCCACTTGGAGACATAATCCACAGTAATAAGGATATACTCATTGGAGAATGACTTTGGGAATGGTCCCATGAAGTCAATGCCCCAAATATCAAATAACTCCACAACTAAAATATTTATCAAAGGCATGCCAGCTTTAGCAGAGAGAGCTCCACTTCTTTGGCACTTATCACACCTTTGCCCATATACTCTACCATCCTGAAAAATTGTTGGCCAATAAAAGCCACATTGCAATACTTTTGCTACTGTTCTAGAGGCACCATGGTGTCCTCCATAATAGGAGTCATGGCAGTGCCATAAGAGTCTTTCTTGTTCTGATTCAGGTACACATCTCCTGATAATTCCATATACTCCTATCTTATACAAAAATGGATCATCCCATAGAAAAGTTTTACTATTATAAAAGAACTTTTTCTTCATTTAGGATGTCCACCCTTTTGGTACCATAGAGGCACTTTTAAAGTTGGCCATATCAGCATGGCCCTGTGGTAATTGCCATCAGCCTCTCATTTGGAAATTCTTCTTTTATCAAGATAGAATCTGTTTCACCTTCCAAATGAAAGAGTTGATCAGCCACTGAGTTCTCTATTCCCTTTTTATCTCTTATTTCCAAATTAAACTCTTAGAGTAATAGAACCCATCTGATCAATCTTGGCTTTGATTCTTTTTTAACTAGCAAGTACTTGATTGTTGAATAATTTGTATAAACAATGACCTTAGCACTAATCAAGTAAGCTCTGAATTTATCAAATGCATACACCACAGCAAGCATCTCTTTTTTAGTAGTGGTGTAGTTTATTTGATTCTCGTTCAATACCTTACTAGCATAATAAATGACATGTGTTAATTTTTCTTTTTTCTGTCCTAACACAGCTCCTATAGAAAAATCACTTGCATCACACATGAGTTCAAATGGTAAAGCCCAATCAGGTGCTGCAAGGATTGAAGGTGTTGTTAATCTTTGTTTCAGATTTTCAAAAGCCTTGACACACTTTTCATCAAAAACAAAAGCATGATCTTTCACAAGCAAATCAGTCAAAGGCTTTGCTATTTTTGAAAAATCTTTTATAAATCTCCTATAGAAGCCAGGACATCCTAAGAAACTCCTCACTCCTTTCATATTGATTAGAGGAGGAAGCTTTTTAATGATATCAATCTTGGCTCTATCTACCTGAATGCCCTCAGCAGAGATTTTGTGGCCAAGGACTATCCCTCCTCTAACCATAAAGTGACATTTTTCCCAGTTGAGGACAAGATTAGTCTCTTGACATCTTACCAGCACCTTAGATAAGTTACTGAGGCATATATCAAAGCTATTTCCAAACACAGAGAAGTCATCCATGAAGAGCTCAATGAACTTCTCTACTATGTCCCCAAAAATTTCCAGCATACATCTTTGAAAGGTTGTTGGTGCATTGCACAAACCAAATGGCATGCGCCTATATGCAAAGATTCCATATGGACAGGTAAAAGCTGCCTTCTCTTGATCTTTTGGATCAACCACAATTTGGTTGTAACCCGAATATCCATCAAGGAAGCAATAATACTCATGACTTGACAGTCTCTCAAGCATTTGGTCTACAAATGGTAAAGGAAAGTGGTCTTTTCTGGTGGAGTCATTTAACATTCTATAGTCTATGCACATCCTCCAACCTGTAGTTAGTCTAGTGGCAATGACTTCACCTTCTTTATTTTTAATAGTGGTCATCCCTCCTTTCTTAGGCACCACTTGGACTGGACTGATCCAAGTGCTGTCCGAGATAGGATAGATAATCCCTACATCAAGGAGTTTAACCACTTTTTCCCTCACAGCTTCTTTCATTATGGGAGTTTAACCCCTATCAGTTTTTCTACATCCTCATCATTTAATTCAGCATTAATGATTATTGGATGTGACTCATTATTTCCCAAGAAAACATATCTCAAATGAGAAGGCAAAGGTTTCAGATCAAGTTTTTCTTCAAACATTTCCTTACCTTTCTCAATTGCACCATTATTTAAGTTTTCTTTCATTTCAATTTCTACTTCCCCTACTTCACATGCTTCTACTAGGTTCAGCAACTCAGTATGTGAGTCATCTAACTCCTCAGTCTCAGAGTCAAAATCATCCTCAAGAAAGGCTTGTAAAGCCTCTTCTTCAGTTCTTAACAGCATAGGAGTCTTATAACTTTTAATTTCTTCAAGCATAAAACAATCCATTTTCTCAGCTAGATGTTTCATAGAATTAAAGACATTAAAAGGTACTTGCTCATCCTGAACTCTCAGCATGAGTTCTCCCTTCTCTACATCAATTAAAGCTCTTTTAGTAGCTAAGAAGGGTCTCCCTAAGATTAAGGGAATCTCTTTATCAGCTTCCATATCCAAAACTATGAAATCTGCTAGAAAGATGAACTTATCTACCTTAACTAACAAGTCTTCCAGCATCCCATGAGGATATTTGATAGACCTATCAGCCAACTACAAAGACATGCGAGTTGGTTACAGGTCATTAATTCCTAATTTCCTCATTAAGGACAAGGGCATAAGGTTTATACTAGCTCCTAGGTCACATAAAGCACTTCCAACATGAATATCCCCTATTGCACAAGGTATTGTAAAAGATTCAGGATCTTCTAATTTTTGAGGGAGTTTCTTCTGAATAATTGCACTACACTCTTAAGTAAGGGCAATTATTTCATCTCCCTTAAGCTTTCTCTTCTTAGACAGAAGTTCTTTCAAAAATTTAGCATATGATGGCATCTCTTGCAATGCCTCAGCAAAGGGAATATTTATGTGAAGCTTTTTAAACACATCTAAGAACTTAGCAAACTTTTACTCCTCTATTTGTTTCTTAAATTTATGTGGAAATGGAGGATTCTTTAATTTCTCAGGAGTTAGCTTGACAGCTTCCTCCAAAAATAATCATTCTTTTTCTTTTTCTTTTGATGAACTTGATTTTCTTTCTCTTTTTCCATTTCTACCTTATTTTCAGTTTTATCATTAACTTGCTCACTCCTTGTGGTTATTGCCTTGCAATGTTCCCTTGGATTTACCTCAGTATCTCTAGGGAAATTTCTAGACTGTCTCCCAGCTAACTACTTTGACAGCTGTCCAACCTGATTTTCCAGATTTCAGATGGACGCTTCTTGATTTTTAAAGCTGGCCTGAGTGGCCTGAATGAACTGAGATAGAACATTCTCAAGTTCAGACTTTTCTTTAGGGGGAGGGGGAGGTGGTTGTTGTGATCTATTTATGGTTTGAGTTTGTGACATGTTTTGATTCAAATGTGGACCTTTCTGCCATGAAAAATTGGGGTGGTTCCTATAGTTAGGATTGAAGGAATTAGAGGGATAGTTCCTTTGAAATTGTTGCCCCATTTAATTAACTTGTTCAACAGGCATATTTGGATCACACATGCCATTTTCATGGTCTCCACAACAAAAGTCACAGCTTATCATACAAACTTGACTAGGCTTTTGGAGTTCTAAAATTTGTACACTTAGTTTCTCTAAAGCCTGAGTCATCAACTTACTTTGAGCTAAATAAGCATCTTGTGCTTCTAATTCTAATATCCTTCTCTTAGGGATGTGGCTCATTTCACTAACTAAACATTCATTTGAAGCCATAACATCAATCAACTCTATAGCTTCTTCTACAGTTTTTGTGGTTAATGAACCTCTAGCTGAGGCATCAATCAAGAACCTAGTTGCTGGTCTTACACCATTATAGAATATAGTAACTTGCTACACATCAGGAATCCTATGATGAGGACATTTCCTCAAGCTCTTTTTATACCTATCCCATGCTTCCATTAGAGATTCACCCTCTCTCTGCTGGAAACAAGTGATTTCTGTGCGTAACTTGGCATACTTGGAAGGAGGGAAATATTTAATCAAAAATTTTCTTTATAAATCCTCCCAAGTAGATATACTACCTCTTGGTTGGCTCTACAACCAGGATTTTGCACGGTCTCTTAGAGAAAAAGGAAACAATCTCAATCTTATTGCCTCATCAGGAACACCATTCATTTTCATTGTATCACAAATTTGGAGGAAAGTTGCTAGATGCAAATTTGGATCCTCAACATCACTTCCTCTGAATTGATCATTTCTAACCAACTGCAGCAGAACTGGTTTAAGTTCAAAATCATTAGATGCAATTGGAGGTCTAAGGATGCTAGACTACGATCCTTCTTCAGTAGGCCTAGAGTAGTCACCTAGTGTAACTCTCCTCTATTCCATTTCTTGTTGTTCTTTTTGTTTTTCTCCTTTCTAAGCTTACGCTCTAACAAATCAATATCAGGATCAAAAAAGAAAGGCTCTCCTCTGTTCCTTGACTGCATACACCAAATATTAGAGACAAAAACAATTCACAACTATTGCTACTGCTACACACAAGCTACTGCTATACTAAAAACGAGAATTAAACTGCTACTAAATGCAAAAACAAAATTAAACGGTTTAGTCTAGTACCGGTCCAAGGATTGTTGATATTACTCAACAATCCCCGGCAACGGCGCCATTAACTTGGTCTGTAAATCCTGAGCTATCAACTTGATGCATATCTCTCAGAGGATTTATTCTTTTGGCAAGCGCACTAATCGTTAAATTTGTAATATATTTGATCGTCCCACAGGGATTGAGGTAATTACCGCAATCTTGGACTAGCACAAGCTGAACCAAGACACAAGAAGATAGGATTCATTCTGTTTTTGTTGTTTTATACTTTCTATATTTTTATATTTTCAGAAACAATAGAAAAGATGAAATGTATTTAATGAAAGATAGGCTAGGTTTGCTTCAGCTTACAAATTCATCAAGAAACACATAATTGAGGTTCAAACAAGCTTCAGACTCAAGAGGACAATTCACAGATGGTTAATCCCTAATTTCTTAGGTGATTAACACTAATTCCTAAGCATTAAATCCTAATCCCTTAGGTGTTCAGTGACAGAGAAATCTAATGCGAAATTGGGGATTGAACCCTAACTATTCACCTATTTACGAGTCCTGAATTAATTAGGAAGCCAGTAGTTACCTAAGCCTCAACCATGATTCCTCATTGGTGAGATTCTTCATTTGGATCTGAATTTGTCAATTCAGCAGAGTAGATTCACTTCTCAGCTTGTTCTCCTCTTGCTTCAGAAGATAATTTCCTCAACGCAGCTTCAAGATTCTATCGGAAGCTTCAGTAATCCCAACCTTAGGGGTTTAGAAACCCATGGGAATGGATTCAGAACGTAGAATGTGGAGAGCCATGGAAGAGAGAGTTAGAGAGGGAAAATGTTTAGAGAGAGATTGAAAATCAGAAAATGAATCGTGTTATTGCTTCCGTCTGTTCTCCCCCTCATGTATTTACAAATATATATATATATATATATATATATATATATATAGCTACGACAAAACTAACTAACTAACTACTCTAATTAATTACAAAGGAAACTAATTAATAATTAAAATAACTAAACTAATTACATATAATACTTAAGTTACAAAAATACAAAATAAACAGTAACTGATACATAACTAATGGTCACTATTGCAATTTGATGTTGAAGGCACTTAATCAATCTGGCAAACAAACTTCACGCTTGAGCGTGATTGAAGCGCGCTTAAGCGAGGTCGTCAAATTAATGAATGCAGTGAATTCACGCTTAAGCGTGATCGAGTGAGCTTAAGCGTGGTCGAAGCTTGCTGCATGCTGTGATATTTAAGTGGATTGCATGGTGACTTCACGCTTGAGCGTATAGCCCTCTCGCTTGAGCGAGGTGCATGTGTCTTCACGCTTGATCATGATCGAGTGAGCTTGAGCGTGACATCTAACTGCACCTGATCCTACAAAATGCAAACAAATAAATGCCTAGCGTATGTACGCTGCTGTCTAGCGTATGTACACTAGGTTAATGAATCTACAAATAAATATATTTCCTTATATACTTATCTTTTTAACCATTTTCTTACACAATTTAAACACTTTTGAATTAAATAATTAAAACAAGAAATAATGATAATTTATTAAATAATAACGCCAAACTCAACAATATTTACTAGATTAAGTTAATTTAAAGATGAATTTATTAAGTGTTTTCAAGACTTATCATTATTGTCTATATTATTTCAAAACTTAATGTTAATAATATTTATAATATAATTTTAAAAAAAATCAAAAGAACTTAAAAAAGTTAAAGAGGGGCAATGACCCCGTGTCACAACGTGGTGCCACTAAAGAGAGACTAATTACAAATACATTAAACTTTTAAAAGTATAAATCTTTTTAAGAAAATAATAGTGGCTAAACTTTCCAAGACAAAAAATTATATAATTAAATCTTTTTATTACAGTATGTTTTCCTTTGCCGTAAGCCCTATTCCACATATCACCGAACCTATCAAAATTCCCCATGACCAAGTACTAGATTCATAATTAGTTTTGACAAGTTTTAGCTTTTTTAGCTTGACTTTCTTAAAAGTATAATAACAATGATTTTAAAATTGAAGTTAAAAGAGTTCCAAATTGAAGAGGTAAATCGACTCTTAGTGTGAATGTTCTATAAATAAATAGAAGTCATCGGAAATATATTTTTAAATATAATTCTTATATGAGTTAATAATTTTTGTTTATAGGAGATAATGTATGATTAAATAATGGTATTTTAACTAAATTTTAAATTTAAAGTAAAAGGTTACGTAATAATATCATAATTTTTTAACCTCAATTAAAATGCTACTTTAAAAATAAAATTTCATGAATACTAAGTTCTTGAATTTTATCATTTTGAATGAAAAATTACTAATGGATTTTCTTGAACACACTCAGTAACATACTCCATATAATTAATTAATTTTTAAAAAATTGAAATCAGGGAACAATTTACAAAATATATAATTTATTTTTTAAAAAAATTAACTAATCACACGCTCATGAAAAAGTGTATTAGTAACCCTCCTCTCTATCATACCTCACCGCAATAGTGCAATGAGGAGCGGGTACATGAGATTGCATTTCCCTCTTCCAAGTTCCACGTGTACACAAGAAGAAGCCAATTCTTTTTATATTAAACATTTTTAAGGTTTTCATCCCACTGGTGGAAAACTTCTAGAACAAAAGGCATTGATTCCAACATCAATTTGTGTATTTTAATTTTTAAAACTTAAAATTAAAAAAAAGAAATACATATATAATGAATCAGAAGGAAGCTTCAGATAAAAAGTCCAAATTCTTGATGTAAGTGTTCATATTGGTTTTACATTTGGATTACGACGTACCGAATTAATCTTACCAAGTAAATGAATAATAATCCTCAATTTGTGTTAGTCTAAGGAGAATTAATCCAAGTCAATTAGGTGAACCAATTAAGCAAATCTGAATGAATAGCTTGACCTGGAAGCAACTAAAAGTAATTAGTAGTTACACGATCAGAGTAACTCATTCGATATTTCCAGTTTTGTCAAACATGTGCTATTAAACAAAGTTCACCAAATGCCACCATTAGCCTATCTTGAAAGTTTTGTCCGCAAAAGTCTCAATGTATATCGGATTAATTAACTTTATCATTGTAATAAAAATGTAGATTTAAAACCCTCCAGTTACTGAAAATTCAATAGCAAATTTTGACTGTAAACAAGATATGCCATAATTAATATATAGTTAAATCATTTAAATAACAGAAATCCCATTAATTTTTACGTACATTATTATTTTAATTACATTTCTATACATAAGAATAATTAAATCAAATTGCACTTTAGAATGAAGGGGAGCACTACGAAGAGATAAAAAATCATTTACTAATTAACAAATTTGTTACTGGCTTCCGTTATCTATATATCATATAAATTTGTTACGTATTTAAGAAGTGTTTTTTATGTCAACTTCTCATACGAAATCATTTATTTTACTTATAAAATATATTAATATCAATTTCATAAAAATCATTTGAGAATTTAATAAATAATCATAAAATAATTTGAATAATGATTAATTGTATAATTTGATCTTTAAAATGGAAAAATTTGTAGTGAATAATCAACTAAGATAATTTTATGAAAAATGGATAAATTTGAATGATACAATTATGTTTATACTAATCAACATAGTATAATTATATTTGGGAAGTATTTGAGAAGATATATTTTGAGAAGATACAAAATCTTTCAATAATATTCTACCTACAATATAAGTAGAAGTACATAATTTCACACATATTAAAAATAATGATGAGAAGTAGTTATTTATGTTAATGTTGTCACATATTTGATTTAGTTCCCTAAAATATCTTTAGTATCATTTACTACATAAAGAATTAGTCCTAGAAATATATACAAGGATGACATATTTGGTAAACAAACATTTAATGACATTGAAAAAGTAAAATTTTCCTTATATAAAGGGACAAAAAAATTTACTAAAATTTGTTTATATTTGAAACCAGAGGTAGTACACTATTAGAAAACCTAATTCGATGATAGGAATTTTGCAACAACATTATCGTTCGTTGCTAATTGTCATAGATTTAGCAACGACATAGGATTAGCGACCAAAATAGGTTTGTGATTAAAACTACTGATAACTTTGGTGGCAGACTTAGTGATGTGACTATTTGCGCAGGATACTCGTCACTAAATCAGTGGCAAAATGTTATATGTGACATGTATAGAGACGAATGTCTAATATTGTGACTAAATTAGAGATCTAAAAAGTTTTCAAAGAACTTTTTGGTGATGGCTAGGCAAGGTCGTTGCTAACATGCAAGGTTTTGACTTCTTTTTTTTTAGAGTGACACAAACCATCTGCTCCTTAAGTTGGAGCCACTACGTCTCAGCTTCCTTAATTAATTGGTAGGTGACATACTTCACCTTTAGCATTTTACAACATTCGAAGGATATGAAAATCCTTTCCATTTCCTTGATCCATACATAGGCGCCTTCAGAATTGTATCTGCCTTTGAACCTGGATGACTTCTTTTTAAGAAAATGATCTAATCCACTGGATCCACGATCTTGACGTTCCAGTACTCTTGCCAACTGAACAAGAGCATTGACCATAAGGTCGTCAGTTTGTTTGCAACCCGTCATAGTTGAACCTACAAGCATAGCTGTAAGGTTTCCATAAGGATAATAATAAGAAATAACTACTTCTCTAACCTTTAATACCAAATTATTTACATTGGTGAAACTTGTGGAGTGGATTGCAATACCATAGGCCCTGTAAACTCATGAAATCGCTATGATACCACCAAAGTATATGATGCCCAGGACTTGAATCCCAAACCCCAACATGGACATCCCATGGCAATATTTTTCGGGATACAATTTTTTGCCTTTCACGTGGAATGTCCATACCGGAGTTAGAACCCAAGTCCTACATGTCGAGTATAAACACATCTATGTAGGTTGAAAAATAGGGTTTTCGTGTCTCAAGATTAGGGCAACTTTCACTTGAGCAAAAGTTCTCTCACATAAACAAAAATGAGGCAGAGATTTCCTGGCCATTTTTGCTTAAGCAATGATTTTTTGCTTGAACTAAAATGACATTTTCGCTTGAGCGATAGATTCCTCGCTCAAGCTAAAATGACAGCAACAACACATGTCCTTTTTTATATAGAGTGCTCAATTTACAAGGAACTAAAACTTATGCAAACCTTATCTAAATTGCACCAAATTTTGACACAAGTTACTATATACCAAAATAACCTTGTTGGTACAAATCTCGATGAAAAATTCATCCAAACACAATCTACACACACCGAAAGTTTTGAACCAAAACTAATAATTTATAAAGTATGTGAAATGCATAATTTGAGACTTAGGTACCAAGACCATATCACACATTCACTTGTATGCCTAATTAGGACTTGACTAACCACTCTTCACCTCAATTCCCTAACATGCACTTCAATTCATATAATCTCCCTAATTATGAATGATTTAACACTATATATCAATTCTTTTAGTGATTTCACATGCCATTACATATCATACTCACTCACTCAATCAATCAAGCAATTCCTACCCATGTCCATTACCATATACTAATTCATCACAAAATGCAATTATATGCACACTTGCTCGTGATTCCATACTATGGCATCATCACTAACATATCAACACTAATATAATTCGTTCACTAATTACATATCCATCATTCACATAAACATGACATTCAAATACCTAACATCTTTAAACATATGTGCACATGACATCCAAAATGAGATATTTACAAGTAACCATCGAAGTAAGTTCCAAAACCCAGTATTGCCAATCCATCCTTCCAGAGTTTACCATGTGTCATTATCCTGCAAACTCATTAAAAAATGGGTGAAAGAGTGAGCATAGTTCAAAGTAACAGATGGTGTAAGAACATACTAGCTACATGATGCAAATCCATGATATGAATACTCTTGGCAAGCACATCAATCATTTAAAAGTAGTAATTTGTATCATTCCCATGGGGATTAGGTTAAGTACCACAACCTAGGGAAGACACTAGCTAAACCTTACAGAGTAAGTGATACATTTTGTTTTTAGGTTTTCTGAATTATGTTGTGTTTTTATGCTTTTCAATAGAATTAAAGAAAACAAGTAATGGAATGGATTAAGAAATATTATAACAGTAGATTGGAATTGATTTCATCATACAATTTTACCTAAATTCGTATAAATGTCATACTAGATTCAGTCAAGGCAATGTTCAAACTTTCACAGATGAATAATTCCTAATTCCTTAGGCAATTATTACTAATTCAATATAAACTAATCCTAATCCCTTAGGTATCAATTTATACTGAATTTAATTACAAAAATTAAAGGAACCCTAGCTATTCACCTAATTCTTTAGGCCTAAAGTAACTAGGTTAACGAATCTAAACCTGAAGCATTCACCATGATTCCTCTAATGAATACCTCTGAATAGGCCTTGGATTTCCCAATCCAAGCAATGAAATCAGAATTTTCCTAAATTAAACCTACTACTTCCAATTAATTGAACATGAGATCCATTGCAACTTCCATCAATCATAATCTCAGGGGACTTAGCCATACATGGTGAGAGAGAGATGAAATACAGAGGAATACATATTCAAAGATAAGAGAATTTAGAGAGAGAGTGAAATCTAAAGAATGAGAATCTGAATTAAAACTTGTGCGTTAGTTACAATGTACTTAAACACTTATATAGTAACTAAAGAAACTAACAGGACTAAAAACTAACAATTACAAAAAGGTCCCTAGAAAATATACAAATAAATAGCTAACTTAAGTTAGCTAGGATACAAGTTACACCACCATTTAGCCTAAGTTATGAAGCTTCCCCCGTGTATGTGTGTATGCCTACGCTACGTTACTGACTTGGTGCTGGATCCAAAATGTGAGCGTGGACACGGTGGGCACCAGCGTGCATATGCTGGGCCACTAGATGAAGGTCTTGATGCTTGGTGAATGGGCATAGGCACGCCAAGGATGGGCATAAGTACGTCTGGCTTCTGGAGTGGTCATGGAATTAGGACCTGTGTGGGGCGTAGGATGAATGTGGTATGAGCGTTAGTACGCTTCAGGTCTGGGATAGTGCCTTGGTGCAGTGTGGGTTGGTGTATGCTAGGCGTAAGTATGCCTAAACTCTGGAAAATCCTTAATTCATGCCCTTCCAGCTAGCGTAGGGGTACGCTCACCAACATACCTACACGCGGATGGACTCGTGCTTGCTATCTAACTCCCTTGCGCTTGATAACTGGGCCAACGTATGAGTATATACATCAATCATCAATTCAACCACTATCAACACTCAAACTCATTATGCTCAACATACTCACATCATATCTCATGTTTAATTTAGTTTATTTCATAAAAAGAGTCTGTGACTTATTCAACTTCTCCTTCTAAGTCAGGCTCTAAACCATCAATTGGTATCAGAGCTTGTCCTTCCTCGAGTGA
Organism: Clitoria ternatea; assembly: GCA_037962975.1. Lineage (NCBI taxonomy): Eukaryota > Viridiplantae > Streptophyta > Magnoliopsida > Fabales > Fabaceae > Clitoria > Clitoria ternatea. The sequence continues at coordinate 172,365,686 of CM075671.1, forward strand.
AAAGGATAAAGATCTATGGCAACTACTCAAGGAAATCAGTTGATTGCAGAAGGATCTTTAATCAACAGACCTCCAGCCTTCTTTGGTGAAGATTATGCATACTAGAAGGACAGAATGAAAATGTTCATAAAATTCACCCAGTATAGTTTATGGACAATCATCATAAACGGTGATTATAATGCTCTTATTGATGAAGAAAGAGAACCAAAATCTGAAAATGAGTGGACTTCTGGGGAAATAAAAAAGATAGAGTTGAACGCTAAGGCCAGATTCTTATTTATTTGTACTCTCAATAAGTCAGAATACAATAAAGTGTTCAGTTACAAATCAGCTAAAGAAGTTTGGGATGCCCTTCAACGTAATTACGAAGGCATCTACAATGTTAAAAGATCCAAGAAAATACTGTTAACCAAATAGTATGATACTTTAAGATAGAGGAACATAAGACTGTGTATCAAATATTTGGAAGATTTTAGACTTTGCTAAATGAGCTCAAAGTTCTTAGAACCATGAAGACATCAATGTAAAGCTCCTTGGAAGCTTACTAGAAAGGTTTGATGCCAAATGCTCAGCTCTAGAAGAAGCCAAGGATCTGAGTACCTTCTCCTTGGATGAATTACTTGGAGTACTCAGAGTGCATGAACTAAAGTCGAAGCAGAAAGAAGTCAGCAAACCCTCATCTTCTAAAAGCATTGCATTAAAGTCTGATGAGTTAGGAAGGAAATCCAAAGCGCTAAAAGTAGAAGAATCCACAAGTTCTAATCCAGACTTTGATAATTCGGAAGCTGATACAGATAAGGAATTAACTCTTGTAACCAAGAGATTTCATAGGCTGTTAAAGAAGAAAAATTCAGACCTGACAAATTTCAAAAGAAAAACCACAAAGGTAAAAATCAATTCAAGTTTAAAACTAACAAAACTGTTCTAGAATGTTTTAACTGTAGGAAACCAGGACATATAAAAGCAGAATGTCTACTCCTAAGCAGAGACAAAAAGGATAAAATAGAAAAGAAAAGATTTCCCAAAAAGAAGAAAGATCTAATCATATGGGATTATGAAGGATCATCTAGTTCAGAGGAGTCTGATAAGGAAATAGAATCAGCTCAAATTTGTCTAATGGAAAATGAAAAATCAGAGTCTAAAGAAAGCTCCAGTGATTCAGACTCTAAAGATGTAAGTTATTCTAAACTGAAACAAAATTATGATTTATTGTTTAATGATTTCTCCAAGCTTTTGAAAAACTTTTAAAAGCTAAAATTAAAGCATGTTGACATGATTACTGATTTTGAAAATCAAATTTCAAAACTGAAAGAAGAGAATTTTGACAAAAATACTTTAAAAGAAATGGAAGAAAATGAAAGGATGCACTTAGAAGAGTTAAGCAAACCCAGAACAGAAAATGTTATTTTGAAAACATATTTTGAAAAATCTAAGGTCTGCTACAACTCTCAAAGTGAAGAAATCATTAAACTGCAAAAGCAAGTTAACTCTCTTACCTCAAACCCGAGCAATTTTGTAAACAACACTAAAAATTTAAACATGCTATTAGGAAAGTCCCATGGCAATCATAAAAGGCCAGGTTTGGGATATGTAAAGGATAATGATTTCAAGCAAGTTTCACCTCCTTCATTCACTTTAAAGAGTCAGAAACATGTCAAATGTAATTACTGCAAGAAGCATGGTCACTTAATCAATGATTACAAAAAAAAGAAAAATAAGAAATGAGAGAATATCTAATAATGTAGGACCCAAAAAGATATGGGAACCAAAGTCATTAATCATCCCAATTGTAGATGTGCTTAAAAATAAAGACAAAGCCTCTACACAATGGATGCTTGCATCATATGATAGGAAGAAGGTCTATGTTCCTAGACCTAGAACAGTTAAAGGTGTAACAGTCATCTTTAGAGGCAACCAGACTAGAAGGATCATAGGGTCTTGTAGAGTGGGTAAAATTCCTTCAGCTCTTATTGAAAATGTGTTTCTAGTTGAGGGTCTAAGATATAACCTGCTAAGCATCAGTCAATTTTGTGACAGTGGGTACAAAGTCTCTTTTGATAAAGAAAAGTGTACTATCATTAACCATGATAGATCCATACTCTTCAATGCAAATAGACATCACAACCTATATAAGGTTGACTTGATTGAGCTAAATGATTAGAATGTAAATGTTTATTTTCCAACTCTAAAGAGAGATAGATCCGGCATAAAAAGTTTGGGCATGTGAGTTTAAAACATATTTCAAAACTTCATAGAAAAGGTCTTGTTAAGGGTTTGCCAAAGATCTTCTTCAACAGTTCCTTGCCTTGTGAAGCATGCCAAAAAGGAAAATAACATAAAACATCTTTAGAAAAAAAGAATGTTGTTTCCACTGTTAGACCTTTAGAACTGTTACATTTAGATCTATTTGGTCCATCTCATGTGCAAAGTCTAACAGGAAAGAAATATGGATTTGTCATTGTTGATGACTACATAAGAATGACTTAGGTATATTTCCTAACTCACAAGGATGAGTCTTTTAAAGTATTCAAGATTTTCTACAAGAAAATCCAGAATGAGAAAGGATTATGTATTGATACAATAAGAAGTAATCATGATAGAGAATTTAAAAATGATGTTTTTGAAAAATTCTACAATGAGTCAGGTATTACTCATAATTTTTCTTCTCTAAGAACACCTTAACAAAATAGTGTTGTGGAAAGGAAAAATAGATCTCTACAGGAAATGGCCAGAACAATGCTTTGTGAAAATAATCTTCCAAAATATTTCTAGGCAGAAGCTGTGAGAACTTCTTATTATATTCAAAATAGAATTCTTATCATACATATATTGAATAAGACTTCTTATGAATTATGGAAAGGGAGAAAACCCAACATCTCATATTTTTATCCTTTCGGTTGTACCTGTTATATTCTTAACACTAGGGATCATCTTGGAAAAATTGATTCCAAATGTGACAAAGGAATATTCATGGGTTATTCAACCACATCAAAATCTTACAAAGTTTTCAATACTAGAACTTAGACCATTAAAGAATCAATGCATGTAAGACTTGATGATCTAAAAAAGGCTGACAAGATACTGATAGATCTAGATGCTGATGATATAGGTACACTACAACAAGAAGCTGAATTAGAAAAGTAAGAAATAGACCCTGATCAATCAGAACCTGATAAAAAGAAAGAAAAAGAGTCTGATTAAAATCAATCAATAATAGAACCAGAAAAGAGAAGAGATTGGAAGTTTAAAGCTTATTATCCTTTAGACCTCATTATTGGAGATCAAGCAGCCAAAATTAAGACCAGATCCAAGCTTCTCAATTAGTCCTTTATTGCACTAGTTTCAGAATTGGAACCTAAATCTATTACAGAAGCTATGGAAGACACTGATTAGATCATTGCCATGCAAGAATAACTCAACTAGTTTGAAAGAAACAAAGTTTGGAGCCTTTTTCCTAGACCCAAAAATAAAAGTATCATAGGCACCAAATGGGTCTACAGAAACAAGCTTGATGAAGATAAGAAAGTAATCAACAATAATGCCAGAGTTGTAGCTCAAGGCTATAATCAACAAGAAGGTATAGATTTCACTAAAACCTTTGCCCTTGTAGCTAGACTTAAAGCTATCAGGATACTTCTTGCATTTACAACATTAAAGGTATCACATTATATCAGATGGATGTTAAGAGTGATTTTCTAAATAGGTTATCAAAAAAGAAGTTTATGTAAAACAACCTCCTAGTTTTGAGGATATATCTTTTCAAAATTATGTTTTCAAACTTAGTAAATCATTGTATGGTCTGAAACAAGCTCCAAGAGCTTGGTACGATAGACTCAGTACCTTTTAATTTCAAAAGGCTTTACTAGAGGAAAAACTGATACAACTCTATTTAGAAAAAACTCTAGAAAGAACTTTATTATTGTGCATATCTATATAGATGACATTATTTTTGGTGCTACTAATGATGGTCTATGTAAAGAATTTTTTGAAATGATGCAAGCAGAATTTGAAATGAGTATGATGAGAGAACTTAAATTTTTCCTAGACTTGCAAATTAAATAGACGAATGATGGTATTTTCATTCATTAGAAGAAGTACACAAAGGAATTGCTTAAAAAATTTAACATGGCAGATGCCAAGCCTATGAGCACTCTTATGCATCCTAACTACATAATCAATAAAGATGATTTTGGTACATTAGTGGATCAGACCCTATACAGAGGAATAATAGGTTCACTCATGTATCTAATATCTAGCAAACCAGATATAATGTTCATTGTCTGCATGTGTGTAAGGTATCAATCAAAACCCAAGGAATCATATTTATTTGCTGTGAGACTCCTTTTCTCTATCTGGATTCTGTGATGCAGATTTTGTAGGTGATAGAGTAGATAGAAAAAGTACAAGCTCAGGATGCCACTTCTTAGGAAGAAGTCTGCTATCATGGGGAAGTAAAAAGAAAAATCCTATTGCACTCTCAATAGCAAAAGATGAGTACATGTCTGTAGCAGGTTGTTGTTCTTAACTTCTTTGGATAAAATATCATCTCAAAGATTACTCAATCAAAGAAAGAGAGATTCCTATATACTATGGTAATACAAGTGTAATAAATCTTTCAAAGAATCCCATACAATATTCCAAAGCCAAGCACATAAAAGTTAAATACCACTGTATCAGAGATTATGTGCAAAAAGGAATTCTGGACATGAAGTTTATAAATACAGATAATCAGTAGGCAGATATATTTACAAAGCCTATGACTGAGTGTGAACAGCTCTTTCGGTCCGGCCTAAATGGAAAGGACACCGGTCCCGTGGCACCCCAAAAGTTTCGACTGTTGTAAATATGACACCGGTTTATATGGGGAACACCGGACCAGTTGCTGGAGTTCCTTAGTGACCGATGTCATACGCCTGACAACGGAAGGACAGGTCAATCCGGCCCAAGTAAAATTTCTCGATCTAATAGGATGACTCAGATCGAAACATATGCACACCGGCTGAGGCAGTAGATCCGGACTAGGAGGAAGAAAACTGCCCCTGGATACCACATTGAAAAAAAAAGAGTTCAACCGATATGAAGATACAGGTCCAGGTTCTTGAGAGGCCACATCGGACCATTTGGGATTCTGTCCAACCGGTGTCTTTAAAAGCCGATGTCCCGAACTTGACAACGGAAGGACGAGGTCGGAAGTTTATGCGTGATGACCTGGAATCGCACTCTCTAAAAATGGCAGACAGGGAGGCGGAAGTGGACAATTAAAAATACCCCACTGAACCACTGTTCCCCACGAACAGATAGTGGCCAGGGTTGCACACCACTACGCGTATGGGTGAGTGGGAATTCTGGTTGTCCCAAACCCTCAGCCCATGTCCTCAAAGCCCTATAAATGCCCCAACCAAAGAAGCTCAAGGGGTTGGCTGGTTGGAATCCCCCTCTTGGAAGAAAACTCTCCCAAATTCTCTCCGATTCCTCAAAACCTTCAAAGGACTTTCCCATTTGAAACCCGTGATTTGCCTAGATTATCATAAAAGGACCCCCAGTATTAGAAAACTTGAAGTTCTCCATTGTTCAGAGACTGTCTCTCACATCGAACCTACACCGTTCCTACGTCGAACCTACACCGTCCCAGTACGAAGTCATTGCCCTTCACTGTTTCCATTGTACCTTACCAGGTCACTGCCTTTACCAATCCTCGACATCGACCCTACACAGTGTCTGGGCACCTCCTCGCTTCGGATCAACTCATACCAACACTGGTCACATCCTTTAGTTTCCAGCATTTAATCCAACACTGGTCCAGTGTTTCTGTCAACGTGTAAGTCCAGTACCGGTTTGACACCGGACCTGCGCCTGACTCCAACACCGGTCCTGAGCCCTCCACATCGGTTCCTTTCTGTCCCTTATTTCTCTTATTTTTAATCATTTATTTCCTTGCCAGTTTGCTGTCCATAGTTATGATTTTATGCGTAGCATAGTTTATACTGTCAGTGTTTACCCCCCCTTTTCCCCTAAAAAAAATAATAATATAAAAATAATAAGTAATAAATTTTCCACATGTTATATTTTCTCGTTTGAAAATCTTCTTTTCTTTTTTTAAAAAAAAACGGTGTCGTACGGGAGCACTCCCGTCTACACAACCTCTTTAGGATTCGTACACGTGCGAAGAACCTCGCCTTGTATGAGTTCCCCGTCTCAATGACATCCATCATCATTTCCCAAGTCTTTTCCTAAAAGAACAACACTCAGAACTACGTAACCCTGATTTCTTGATAATTCAAGAATACGTAGGAGCAGGACCTCAACTCCTGTCGGGCCCATCTTTCTTATTTCTTTTTATTGATTTATTTCCTCACTTTCATGTTTCTTTCATAAATGTTTTCTTTTTGGTTGCTTCCGTGAAAATCAATTTAGACGTGACGTCTTGTTGATTTCCCCCTAGTTTTTTGCTCAAGCCTCGCCATAATTCATAGGGAAGGGATACTTAGGACGAGACGTCCCGCTTATCTCTTTCCTATCCCTGTTTTTTTTATTCGAGAATGTCCAATTTAGGCGTGACGCCTTATTAGCATTCTCTTCCCCTCTCTGTCTCATATCGAAGTCGAGTTTAATTCGGATGAAACATCCCATTGACCTCACTTCGACATTCTCAGTTTGTACAATTCTCTCACTCCATTCTGTCGTTTTTTTTTAAATAAAAAATACAACAATAAAAGGGAAAAAATAAACCATCTTTTGTAAGGCTATTTATGTTGCGCATTTTCAATCTTGGTACTATTTTTGACAGGCGATGTAGGGTGCTAATACCTTCCCTACTCGTAACCGACTCCCGAACTTGAATCTCAATTTTTAACCAGTGCTTTACTGAACTTAGTTTTTTTTCCAATGTTTTTCCTATGGATAAAAACGTTGGTGGCGACTCCCTGTTTCATCCTACACCCTTCTTTCTTTCTCGCCGCGCCGTCGCGATCCAGGTTGCGACAGATGGCGACTCCGCTGGGGAAACTTAAGAGAATCAGGCCAGTTTGGTTGAAAACGCGTTTTTTTATAGCCTTTGTTTAGCTTGGATTTCTTCCCCTTGTTTTTTATTTTTTCCATTAATTATTGTGAATGTTCGTTATTGTTTTAAATTGCATTTTGTTATTTGCTTTATCGTCCATGTTCTGTATGATTGTTGAACCCTAGGGTAGAGGACTATGTTACTTTTCTGCAATTATTGAACCCTAGGGTAGACGACTGTGTATATTTGTTCTGTGTTTGTTCTCTGTGTAGAATGGTGTAAGGTAAAAAGGTATTGAATGCCCTTTCACACACTACACTCACAAATTACACGCACACACTTATGAGTGGCGCCCTATACCCGGGCCCCAAATGAAACTTAAGTTAGGAGGGGTTGGTATACAGAATCGTATACGATGTAGTTCCTATCCGGTGATCGTGAGAACCCCAACTAGAGTTCGACCTCTTATGACATACGCACCTAGTGGTTCCCCACTGTTGCGTCCCTGTCATGGGTAGGATCTTGGCTCTAGTGACCTTCTAGAAGTCTAGTATAAGCCACCCGGTGTGGAGAGTCACTTTTAGATAAGCCCTAGGGTCTAGAGGAAACCTTCAACAAAACCTGACTTAGGCCACGAAAGGGTAAATTTTACTTTACCTTATGTTATTTTCACTTTCCTGTTATTAAAGAAGGATTATCTATCACCCAAAGATTCGATTAGTCAAAATCTTTGGAACACATGAGTATTCTTTGGGTGAATGGATGATCCTCTTTAACTGTTCCCTTTATTTTTCTAACCGTTTGTCGTGATTCTTTAGACACTACGGGTAAGTATCCCTACGCGACCAGGCTCAGAAAGAAACTCATGGCCGAAATAGAGCAAAAGAATGAGAACCTCAGAGCTGAGGTCAATCAGTTGAAAGAACAAATGACTGAAATGGCCAAAATGTTCGAAAGGAGGATCGCAGAAAGGGATTCTTTGGCGGAAGTTGAAAATGCTAGGCAGCAATCTCCCATTCTCCAACACGCTCAAGATCATGCTGGGGCACCGAGCTCAAACCCTGCAGGGCCTATCGTTACTGTTTGCCTTAGTAAGCTGAACCCTGCTCATGTTCAACAACACACTTTTGTTGATAAAGAAGGGAATGTCGTACCCTTCCCACAGTATGGGTTACCCCCAGGCTATTTCCCACCACTCCAAGAAGAGCCAGATTATCAGGAAACAATCCTTCACGCGGCTCAACCAAACATCCCACCTGTCCGGAATCCTCAAACGATTCTGGTCCATACACAGGCTGAACAACCACAAGCTGCCCAAGCCACAGCGGGACACCAAGCCTCAATTCCGAATGAGAGCCCGGTACATGTTGACCGACCAGCCAAGAGTGCTAGTCATTATGTCATCACAGGTCCAAGTACTGCCACTGCTGCTACCCAGGAAGGAAGATTAGAGTTCTTGGAAAGGCGTTTAAGGGAAATGGATGGAATAAATCGATTTGGATTAGGCAGTGCCGCACAACTCTGTCTAATTCCCGACGTTGTTATTCCTCCCAAATTCAAAACGCCTGAATTTGATAAGTATCGGGGGCTGACATGTCCGAAAAACCATCTTACCATGTACTGCAGGAAGATGGCTTCGCATGCCTCCAACGACTCTCTGCTCATCCATTGTTTTCAAGATAGTTTGGCTGGAGCGCCTCTGACCTGGTACAACCATCTTGAACGATCTCGTATACGCTGTTGGGAAGATCTGGCAGATGCTTTCATGCAACAGTATAAGTACAATTTGGACATGGCGCCAGATAGAGTACAATTGCAGAACATGTCCAAGAAAGACAACGAGACGTTCAAAGAATACGCCCAACGGTGGCGTGAAGTAGCAGCACAAGTTGACCCACCTCTGTCTGAGAAAGAGGTGATCTCGACATTTATTGACACACTCCAATCGCCATTCTATGACAAGATGATTAGAAGTATTTCATCCCACTTCTCCGATATTGTCACTATCGGAGAAAGAATAGAGAATGGCCTCCGGACGGGGAAGATCGCCCGAGGTCCAGCTGGGGTTAATGCAGCAAAAGACCCTCCCATGGGGAAGGAAAGAGAAGAGAGGGAGAAACTAATCCAATCTCCCATAATCAGGGAAGAAACCAGCCGAGGCTACCCACCCCGGTCGCCTTTCCATCAACCTATCATAATACACCACATCCATATGTGGCTGCAGTTCAAACACCACATCCACCACATTTCCGCCCACCTGTTATACGACCGCCTGCACCACTACAGGCACCATATCAACCACCACAAGTGCCGTACCAACAGCCACAAATAAACCCGCCAAATCCAAATCAGAGAAGGCAAAACAATGACCGTGCCCCACCACAATTTGATCCGATTCCCATCTCTTACACAGAGCTTCTCCCTTACCTCATCGAAAACATGATGGTAGTGTCGTGCCCTCTAAAGCCACTTCAGCCGCCATATCCTAGAGGGTATGACCCAAATGCACGGTGTGATTACCACACTGGTGCACCGTGACATTCTACTGAGAATTGCTTGGCACTGAAGTTTAAGGTAAGGGACCTAATCTGGGCCGACTGGATAAGCTTTAAAGAAGGGAGCCCAAGTGTGACAACCAATCCCCTTCCAAACCATAAAGGACCGGATGTCAACGCCATAGAGGGGGATGAAGAATGCATTTCCAAAGTAGAGGACATCCAAATGCCTTTGGAAACAATACACTCCCATATGCTGAAGGTGGGATTAATAGAAGGGTCATGGGATGAAGAGTATGATGACCTCCAGTCCACAAAGCGAAGGGGCTTCCAGGAAACCCTTCAAAGACTCATGAATGCTCGAGTCATAGAGGTCTGTAGGCGCTGTGAAGGACGAATAAATATGGTACAGGGACAGGGTAAGGCACGAGTTCCAAAACCCCTGGTCGTATACTATAACAAGGATACGCCAGCGGCTTCGGCTCCTGCCAAGACTGTCTTCACGGTGAAGGCACCAACCCCTTTCCCCTTCCTGAGTTCCCACACTGTGCCATGGAGGTACAATACAGATGTGGTCATCACCAATCCTGAAGCGATCAACTCCATGCCATCCTCCTCTATTACAAATATAACTGAAGTAGGAAGAATGACACGGAGTGGAAGGGTGTATACACCACCTGAACCCAAACAAGGCAAGACTACCGGAGAAGGAAAAACTGGGAAAGAAGTAGCCTCTGGCGAAACAATGGGGGCTGTGACTGAAGAGGAAGCCCAGGAATTTCTAAAGTTTATTCGCCATAGTGACTACCAGGTGTTGGACCAATTGAACCACACCCCTGCAAAAATTTCCTTGTTGCCTTTGCTAATGAGTTCCGAACCACATCGGAACACGTTGATGAAGGTACTGAGCGAGGCACACGTGAAGCATGATTTACCCGTCGAACAATTCGGAGGCATAGTGGGGCATATTATTGCCAACAATTACTTAACCTTCACAGATGAGGAAGTACCTATTGAAGGAAGAGGGCACAACAAAGCCCTCCATATTTCTGTGAAATGTCAGGATTATATCCTGGCAAAAGTACTTGTGGATAATGGATCTTCTCTGAACGTCATGCCAAAATCCACGTTGGCAAAACTACCTTTCGATGGAACATTCATGAGACCTAGCTCTATGGTTGTGCGGGCTTTTGATGGGACACGTAGGGAAGTCATTGGAGAAATCGAATTGCCTATACAAGTCGGACCCTGTACTTTCCAAGTACTCTTCCAAGTGATGGATATCGTGCCCGCCTACAGCTGTTTATTAGGGCGACCATGGATCCACTCGGCAGGGGTGGTCCCCTCCACGCTGTATCAAAGACTAAAATTCATCATCGACAACAAGTTGGTGACTGTTTCTGGAGAGGAGGACCTTTTGGTCAGCAAACCCATATCCACTCCATACATTGAGGCCGCCGAGGAAGCCCTCGAAACATCCTTCCAAGCCTTGGAGATCGCCAATGCAACGAGCGTCGTAAAGGTGTCTTTCCCCAACGTACCTCTAATGGTGACGCTGAACATGTTACGGAAAGGGTACCAACCCGGAAAAGGATTAGGGCGGGATTTGGAAGGCAGAACCCAACCAGTGAGTCTCCCAAAAAATAAAAACAGATATGGTTTGGGATATAAGCCCACTGTGACGGATAAGAAAAGGGTTGAAGAGGAAAAGAAGGGGAGGAGAGTTGCTCGCCTTACTGGTCAAGAGATCAACACTGTGAGAATCCCTATCTGCAATCTCTATCAGAGCTTTAAGAGCGCCGGGGTGATATATCCGGATCAAGTTGCCATGGTTGAGAATGAGCCTGACCTCAATGTGGAGCTGGTATATGCTTGCCATCCAGATCAAGAGCTGAGCAATTGGGAAGTCATGGAGTTCCCTACAACCATTAACGTTCTATCGGAGTAATCACTGTATTTCATAATTTGGTGGTCCCCTTGCCATGCCCAAGGCTCCGGGACCCATTTTGTAACAAGGGCAGAACTTGTTTACTTTATTTTTGAAAATCAATGAACACATTTTATTTCCCATCACCTCATCTTTGTGCATTCTCTGTTTCTTAAACCTTTCACTTGTTTGTTTCTCTTTTCACTTTATAATATAACCCGAATGCAGATCCAAAAATGATTTTCCTGAGAAAGACAAAAACCTGGATTTATTTCATGACCCTGTTTATCCAAATGATTGCGTCTACGAGGAAAGTGAGGAAGACTTTGGACCCTCATCTGAATTGACAAGATTGTTGGAACAAGAGGATAAGGAGATCCGCCCACATCATGAGGAAATCAAAATCATCAACCTTGGAGATGAAGGAGAAGATAAAATGATCAAGATAGGCACAGGCCTGAACAAAGACCAGCAAGATGAATTGATTGAATTGCTCCGGGAATTTCGGGATGTGTTTGCTTGGTCATATCAGGATATGCCAGGGTTGGATAACAGTATAGTGGAACATAGGTTGCCTCTGAAACCAGAGTGTCCACCAGTTAAGCAAAAGCTACGGAGAATGAAACCGGAAATACTTCTCAAGATCAAGGAAGAGGTCAAAAAACAATTCGAAGCTGGTTTCTTGGCCGTAGCCAAATATCCGCAATGGGTAGCCAACATAGTTCCGGTCCCAAAGAAGGATGGAAAAGTACGAATGTGTGTGGACTATCGAGATCTAAACAGGGCCAGCCCTAAAGACGATTTTCCTCTTCCACATATTGACATGTTGGTCGATAACACAGGCCAGCACTCCATCTTCTCTTTCATGGATGGTTTCTCTGGGTACAATCAGATTAAAATGGCGCCCGAAGACATGGAAAAAACCACGTTTTTCACGTTGTAGGGTACTTTCTATTACAAAGTGATGTCCTTTGGTTTGAAGAACGCAGGGGCAACTTATCAGAGAGCAATGGTCACTTTATTCCACGATATGATGCACAAGGAAATAGAGGTCTATGTGGATGATATCATTGCAAAATCCAGAACCGCGGAAGATCATGTCCGCGACTTAAGGAAATTGTTTGAACGGTTGAGAAGGTTTAAGCTTAGATTAAACCCTGCCAAGTGCACGTTTGGCGCAAGGTCAGGCAAACTGTTGGGTTTCATTGTAAGCAAGAAAGGAATTGAAGTGGATCCCGACAAGGTCAGGGCAATCCTAGAAATGCCACCTCCTTGCACAGAAAAGGAAGTCAGGGGGTTCTTGGGAAGATTAAACTACATCGCTCGATTTATCTCACAATTAACATCGACCTGCGAGCCGATCTTCAAGCTACTCCGCAAGAACCAACCGGGGCAATGGAATGAGGACTGCCAAATGGCTTTTGAGAAAATTAAGCAGTACTTGAAAGAACCATCAATATTGGTACCACCAACCCCTGGGAGACCACTAATTTTATACATGATGGTACTGGATGAGTCCATGGGCTGCGTATTGGGTCAGCACGATGAAACGGGAAAGAAAGAACATGCCATATATTACCTAAGCAAAAAGTTCACTGATTGCGAAATGCGATACTCCGCATTAGAACGAACTTGTTGCGCGTTAGCATGGGCTGCGAAGCGTTTAAGGCAATACATGTTGAGTCACACTACCTGGCTAGTCTCTAAGATGGATCCTATCAAGTACATCTTTGAGAAGCCAGCCCTGACCGGAAGGATTGCTCGATGGCAAGTGCTGCTAACTGAGTACGACATAACATATGTCACTCAGAAAGCCATAAAAGGGAGCGCTTTGGCTGACTACCTAGCTCATCAACCCGTAAGTGATCACCAACCAGTACCATTCGACTTCCCAGACGAGGATATTTTGGCACTGTCCGATGAAAAAGAAGGCGGTAACAAAGACAAATGGATTTTAAGATTCGATGGAGCTTCTAATGCTTTAGGGCACGGAATTGGGGCCATTTTGATTTCGTCAAAAAAAGAATTCATCCCTGTCTGCGCCAGGCTATGTTTCGATTGTACCAACAATGTCGCTGAATATGAGGCGTGTTCCTTAGGGATCCAAGCGGCATTGGATATGAAAGTAAGAACACTGGAAGTCTACGGAGACTCTGCTTTAGTCATCCACCAGTTGAAAGGTGAGTGGGAAACCAGAGATAGCAAGCTTCTCCCCTATCACGCCCACATTATGGAAATGATCAGAGATTTCGAAGAGATTTCTTTCCATCATGTTCCTCGGGAAGATAATCAGATGGCTGACGCTTTGGCCACTCTCGCTTCAATGTTCAAAGTAAACAATGACTATGACGTGCCCCTCATCGAGGTAGAAAGGCGTCACGAGCCCACATACTGCCAAGTAGTCGAAGAATAATCGGATGGAAAACCTTGGTATCATGACATTAAGAGGTATATCCAGAGGCAAGAATACCCCGACAATGCCACAGAAAATGACAAGAGAACCCTGCGACGGCTCGCCATGGGGTTTTTCTTAAATGGAGACGTGCTTTACAAAAGAAACCATGATTCTATCCTTCTTCGCTGTGTTGATACCGCCGAAGCAAATAGAATCATGAAGGATATCCACGAGGGATCTTTCGGAACCCACATCAATGGGCACGCCATGTCAAGGAAAATCTTAAGGGCTGGTTATTTTTGGATGACCATGGAAGCAGACTGCTTTGCCTATGCTCGGAGATGTCATAAGTGCCAAATATATGCTGATCATATTCACGCACCCCCGTCATCTCTAAATGTTTTGTCAGCACCATGGTCTTTTTCGATGTGGGGCATGGATGTCATTGGTCCCATTGAACCAAAGGCTTCAAACGGCCATCGTTTCATTTTGGTCGCCATTGATTACTTCACAAAATGGGTGGAAGCAGCTTCATACACTAATGTAACCAAAGGTGTTGTTGTTAAATTCGTCAAGCGTGAGTTGATATGTCGGTACGGCCTACCGAGTCAAATCATTACAGACAATGGTACAAACCTGAACAACAAAATGATGAAGGAGCTTTGTGAGAGCTTTAAGATCTCCCACCATAATTCCTCTCCGTACCGCCCAAAAATGAATGGGGCAGTCGAGGCAGCAAACAAGAATATCAAGAAGATAATACAGAAAATGGTGGTAACCTATAAAGACTGGAACGAAATGCTTCCTTTTGCTCTGCACGGTTATCGTACCTCAGTCTGGACCTCGACTGGGGCAACTCCATTCTCTTTAGTTTATGGCATGGAAGCAGTCCTGCCTTTTGAAGTGGAGATTCCTTCCCTCCGAGTAATCATGGAAGCCAAACTGGTTGAAGCTGAATGGATCCAGACTCGACATGACCAATTAAATCTGATTGATAGTAAGAGACTGACTGCCCTCTGCCATGGTCAGTTATATCAAAGGCGTATGAAGCGAGCGTTTAAAAAGAAAGTACGACCCCGACAATTCCAAGAAGGAGACTTGGTGCTCAAGAAGGTTTTGTCGATGCATAAAGATCACCGGGGCAAATGGACTCCCAGCTATGAAGGGCCTTATGTCGTGAAGAAGGCTTTTTCCGGAGGTGCTCTCATACTCGCCAACATGGATGGGGAAGATCTACCGATGCCTATAAACGCGGACGCAGTGAGAAGATACTATGCGTAAAAAAAAAAGGGCTCGCTAGGTTGAAAACCTAAAAAGGCGACCTAGGCAAAAGTTAGAGCAATTGGTGGGTCAAAAATCCTAAGAAAGTGACCCCAACAAATTCACACCCTATAGATTCAACACTGCAACGCCAATTTTCCAAGTCACAGACAAGGGGATGGGTCTAGAACATCGAAGCCATTGTCAAGTCACGCCCTCGAAAGCAAAATCAGAAGATAAACAGGAAATCATAGAAAAGACCAGGAATCTTGTCGCTCTCAGGAAATCGATGGAGGATCTAAAAGGCCTTCCCTTTTGTCCTTACCATCAATTCCTCACACCCTGTCATATTTTTGCATTATTATTGTCACCTGTACATATCTGTTGTTCATAAATAAAAAGTTTCCTTTCTTCTCACATGTGTTCATGACTAGAATGAATAAACAAGTTTTGCCTAAATAGAATTTCTTAAAAAAAAATGAGTTTTGAGAAGAACGAAAACACAAAGTTATGGGGAACGAAGTGGACACCGTTGCCAGATCTTACCTCAAGCAAGCTCAACCAGCTCTGCGAAACAACCTCAATGAAGTCAGAAGTAATAATTATTTTGGCCATGAGTTACTTCAACGCCTGTCGCCAAGGGAGTCCGCCTGTAAGTTTTTAATTAGTTTCGCGTTTCTCTGTTAAAGGATGGCCAGGAACCATGATCCCCGAGATGTGTAGTTGCCCAACTCTCTCCTTAGCAGACCTTCGACATATCCGCAGTAAACCCCAAGTCCATTCTCTTTCACCCAAAGGGACATTACCCTGAATCACCAAATTTTCTCCCCCAGTGGAACCATAATCGCCAAAAACTACACTTCCCAAATCCTTCCCCAGTGGGACTACACTTCCCAGTCAACCCAAAACTGGGGCATCTCCCCAGATTCTTCTTTCGGTCAAGGGACAGTTTTCCCCAAAGACTATTTCGATCATGTTAAACCGGGGTATCTCCCCGGGTTTATTCTTTCATTCAAAGGACAGTACCCCACCCTTCAAGCTTCATCCAATCATGTCAAACTGGGGCATCTCCCCGGGTTCGTTCTCATTCATTCAAGGGGCAGTTCCCCAGGATTTTATCCAATCATGTCAAACTGGGGCATCTCCCCGGGTTTATTCTCTTATTCAAGGGGCAGTTCCCCAAGATTTCATCCAATCATGTCAAACTGGGGCATCTCCCCGGGTATATCCTCTCAATCAAGGGGTAGTTTCCCAACCACCCACAGTCATGTCAAACTGGGACATCCCCCCAGATTCATTCTCTTGCGTTCAAGGGGCAGTTCCCCAAGAACCCGCAGTCATGGCAACCGAGGGTCAACCCCAACCTTTACATTTCCTGCCAACAGTGAGTTAATTCGGACGAGACGTCCTGTTAACTCCCCCAACCTCTACATTTCCTGCCAACATTGAGTTAATTCGGATGAGACGTCCTGTTAACTCCCCTAACCTCTACATTTCCTGCCAACATTGAGTTAATTCGGACGAGACGTCCCGTTAGCTCCCCCAAACTTTACATTTCCTGTCAACAGTGAGCTAATTCGGACAAGACGTCCTGTTAGTTCCCCCAACCTTTACTTTCTTGTCGCCAATCAAATGGCACCTTTTTACTCTCCAGTCAACGAAGAGGCAACACCCTCACCCTTTACCTTTCTGTTGCCGATCAAATGGCACCCTTTACTTTCCAATCAACGAAGAGGCAACACCCTCACCTTTTACATATCTGTTGCCGATCAAATGGCACCTTTTACTTTCCAGTCAACGAAGAGGCAACACCCTCACCCTTTACTTTTTTGTCGCCAATCAAATGGCACCTTTTTACTCTCCAGTCAACGAAGAGGCAACACCCTCACCCTTTACTTTTCTGTTGCCGATCAAATGGCACTTTTTACTCTCCAGTCAACGAAGAGGCAACACCCTCACCCTTTACTTTTCTGTTGCCGATCAAATGGCACCTTTTACTTTCCAGTTAACGAAGAGGCAACACCCTCACCCTTTACTTTTCTGTTGCCGATCAAATGGCACCTTTTACTTTCCAGTCAACGAAGAGGCAACACCCTCACCCTTTACTTTCTTGTCGCCAATCAAATGGCACCTTTTACTTTCCAACCAACGAAGAGGCAACACCCTCACCCTTTACTTTCTTGTCGCCGATCAAATGGCACCTTTTACTTTCCAGTCAACGAAGAGGCAACACCCTCACCCTTTACTTTCTTGTCGCCAATCAAATGGCACCTTTTATAATTCCTGTCAACAGTGAGTTAATTCGGATGAGACGTCCTGTTAGCTCCCCCAATCTTTACCTTTCTTGTCAACTGAGGGTCAACCCCAACCTTTACTTTCATGTCGCCAATCAAATGCCCCCCCTTTTTTTCTTTCCTGTTGCCGAACAAGTGCCTTTTAGTCACCTAAGAGGGCATCCTTTTATCTTCCGATCGCCAGGCGAGGCACCCTTCATCTCTAATCGATTGGAAATCGACAACCAATCCTTGCTCCTCTTGTTAACTGAAGGACAGTCTTTCCGCTTCATGGCATTCAAAGGGTAATTCCCAGTTAACCACTTCCTACAAAAAAAAAAACAAAAAAAACAAAAAAAAAACAAAACCGGTGTCATGACCCCCAAATCGAATGAAGTCAACCCAATGTGAATTAGGGGACGATGTCCCAGTGGTTACACCGGTTTCTGTTGTGTAACGAACGGTATCATGAAACCTACCTCGGATAGAATTAAGTTCACTTGGTTCGATTCGGGCATTGCCGAGGCCGATGTCTTGCACATTACCCCGGCCATTTAAAGGCGATAGAAATTGAGGACGAAGTGATCATGGTGGACTAATCCAAGGTTGTGCGTTGAAGGGACGATGTTCAATTTAAACTGGCAAACGATAAGTGAAGTCTCAATCCCAAATACAGATTAATGTTTAGACGGTGTTATTTCAAGTTGTTATCTTACATCGGTCACAGGTTGGTTGTACTTTGATATTTTTGAAAAAAATTTTTGGAAGACAAGCAGATGTGGAAAAATTGCCTTATAATAAAGGGCACTAAGGCCATTACAAAAGTTTGACTCCGGAGCCCATCTCAGAACAAGGCTAAAAGAAAAAATCCTAATTAGATGCTGGGGAGTCCGGTCTAGCAGAAGCTGTCCTCTCGGATTCCTCCGACACCGTCCTCAGCTCCATGCTCTGGCCCTCGGGGAGAGGCATGGGCTCATAAGGAATATCCTCAGGTTCCGAAGCCTGACCCTGGTTCATAGCATATAAGTGACCACCATGAAATTCATAGTAGACACCTATACCGTTCAGGTTAAGTTGTACAGCGGAATTCCGATGTACAACCTGACGAACGGCGGAGCTGAAAGTGACATCGGCCAATACCGAAAATTCAGCCAATTGCTCCTCAGTTTCCTTCTGCTCCCTCACCTGCTCTTCCTGCACATCGGCAAGCTTCTCGGCTAGCTCCTTGTTCTTCTTATCTACCTCGGCCTTTGCAGCCTTGGCTTGATCTAGTTCGGTCCGGAGAGCCTGGAGAGCGTCCTCTGAAGCTTTGCCCTTAGCCTCAGCAGCATCTGCCCTCCTGGCGGCCGATGTGTAAGCAGCTGTGAGTTCGGACAGGTCTTCTTTGCTCTTGACCAACTCCTGTTCCTTTTGGGTCAAGGCGGTCTGGGCCTCAACTCTCAAGGCCTCAGCTTTCTTCATCCGATCTAGGCATTCCTTAGCCTCAACACCGGAATAGTAGGAGTGGCCCAAAGAGCTGAGGACCCCGGCAGCCTCAACCAAATTAAAAATAGCTGCTTCGGCAGCAGATTGAGCCTCGGGAGCAGGAAGATCAGTTTTGAGCTTGAAGGGGATGTTGAACCGAGCCGGTGTCCCTCCAACATACTCCAAAAAGTCCGAAAGACGGGAGTTAATGACGATGTCTTCTGGTTGAGACCGGTCCGGAGAAGTATTTACAGGACCGGCCTACTCCTCCCGTGGTGCCTCTACCTCGGTCACAACCCCTGAAGCCTTGTGCTTTTTCTGCTTAGAGGTTGCGCCGGGGTTGGTTTTCCTTTTAACTGGGACCCTTTCAGCTGGCCCCAGAGTCATAGCCCCAACATTGTCAGCCGGGATGCTCACAACTTTGGCCGGTGTGCGACGAGAAGTCACCCTGTTCTCCTGTTCAGCAGCAGCAGCGTTCTGGGCTTCGACAGCCTCCCTCAATTTTCTGAGTATGTCTATCCGAGCCATCTCACCTGGAAAAAAAGGGGGACGATGTTAGGACTGGTGTGAGTATATCAAAAAAAAATAATAATAAAAAAAAGGGGGAAAAGGAAAGGGAAGGTTGAACAGTATCTACCAAGGTAAGCATCCCGGCCCGACTCCGTCCCCAAAAGCTTCCTGCAGTAGATCTTGGCCAAGACGGAGTAACCCTTCAGAGCGTCCAGGACTTTCTTGGACTCAGTTGACAAAGTACTCTCACTGACGATGTAGGCATTGCTTGTCAGGAGAAAGTGCTCATGAGTCCAACCAGTGTAGAACTTTCTGGAAAAATCAGAATTCTCCCAGAACACCGGCCTCCCTGCAGTGACATCGACTTTGACATAGGAGTGTTTGAAGCTGACCCCGTCCGTCTTGGCCGATTCGGTGTAACTTTTAAAGTTAACCACCTTTGAGTCGCAGCGGAGATTGATGAAGCCCAGACCCCCTCCAGCGTTACCCCGGCGCATCACCCTGCAGTAAGTAAAAAAGAGGGCCACTGTGGGGACGAAGTGAAAGTACTCCCCAAGTACTTCCAAAGCCCTTACCAAGCCCCAGCCATTGGGATGAAGTTGGCTGGGAGAGCAGTCCAAAAAACGGAGTACCCCCATCTCGAACTCCGTCAGTGGGAAGCAGACGCCTATCTTGGAGAAGACCATCTCATACATGAAGAGATTTCTCGACCCCGGTTGATGGCAGATCCTATCTGAGGTTAGGGGGCAGAATACAGTAAAGTCGTTTTCATGCTCAATATCGGCGTGAACAATGACATCTTCAATGGTGACATCGACAGCATCTTCAGCATACCGGGAGACGATGGTCTGGGTCTTCATGAACCCAGAAGTAGGGATCCCTGGCCTTCTCAGCTAGCCAGTTAATCCGGTGTGCCAAGACATTTGTCTTAACAGGATCAGTTATCACAGCGGCGCCGGTGGAGGAGTTTTCAGAAGCCATTCGGACGGTGTGGCGAAGGAAGGGAATACAGCTGTAAAAAGCCACATCATCAGTAAGATAGAGATCGACGCTGCTACCCCTCTCACTAGCAGTGCCCAAGTTAAATGATGAGTCTGACAATGTGTCAAACCCCTCTGTTTCCCACAAAGGCAATGTGGAGAAACGGTGTCTTGATGAGACGAGCCGATGTGAAGCCCCTGAGGTTGCCTCACTATGGTGACTCAGACCTCGGCTTGAGACTCCACCCGGCTGACGCCGGGATGTAATTGAAGGAGGACCTGATAGGACCTCAATGGAGTCACTACTCGAACCGGTGTCCCCCATGACCTATCTACGAATTAAAATGAAGGAGATGAGGGCTACCTGCTGAGGCGATGCGTGCAGTTCTCTTAGTACGAGCCAGGGTTTGTAACACCGGAGAAGAATTGTAATACCGGAGAAGAACTTTAACACCGGAGAATTCGAACGTCGGAGAGGCAGCACTTCAATATCAAGAAAGGAGTGAAAATGATAGATCCCCGAAGCTGTTTTTATAGAGGGGGAAGCGAGGATCCAGAACTTTCCACATTCCGGCCCAAGGCCCATTAAAAAAGGGCTGACTTTTGGCATTCCGGTCCAGGGGCGCGAATTTTGAATTTTGAAAAGAACCAGTTAGATGATGACACGTAGGATGTTCCAGTCATCTCCTGACAAGGGCCACGTGGAGGACACGTCGATTAATTAACCAACCACATCATCGAGTCCCACACCGGCTTTGGGTCCCGCTTAGCCCCTACATCGGTGTTCATGTCTTTACTCCTTTTTTTCACCTCGGAAATACGAAGATTCCGTATTTCTCTTGTGAAAAAAAGGGGAGTAAAGAGGGGCATCTGTGAACACCTCTTTCGGTCCGGCCCAAATGGAAAGGACACCGGTCCCGTGGCACCCCAAAAGTTTCGACTGTTGTAAATATGACACCGGTTTATGTGGGGAACACCGGACCAGTTGCTGGAGTTCCTTAGTGACTGATGTCATACGCCTGACAACGGAAGGACAGGTCAATCCGGCCCAAGTAAAATTTCTCGATCTAATGGGATGACTCAGATCGAAACATATGCACACCGGCTGAGGCAGTAGATCCGGACTAGGAGGAAGAACACCACCCCTGTATACCACATTGAAAAAAAAGAGTTCAACCGATATGAAGATACAGGTCCAGGTTCTTGAGAGGCCACATCGGACCATTTGGGATTCCGTCCAACCGGTGTCTTTAAAAGCCGATGTCCCGAACTTGACAACGGAAAGACGAGGTCGGAAGTTTATGCGTGATGACCTGGAATCGCACTCCCTAAAAATGGCAGACAGGGAGGCGGAAGTGGACAATTAAAAATACCCCACTGAACCACTGTTCCCCACGAACAGATAGTGGCCAGGGTTGCACACCACTACGTGTATGGGTGAGTGGGAATTCTGGTTGTCCCAAACCCTCAGCCCATGTCCTCAAAGCCCTATAAATGCCCTAACCAAAGAAGCTCAAGGGGCTGGCTGGTTGGAATCCCCCTCTTGGAAGAAAACTCTCCCAAATTCTCTCCGATTCCTCAAAACCTTCAAAGGACTTTCCCATTTAAAACCCGTGATTTGCCTAGATTATCATAAAAGGACCCCCAGTATTAGAAAACTTGAAGTTCTCCATTGTTCAGAGACTGTCTCTCACATCGAACCTACACCGTTCCTACGTCGAACCTACACCGTCCCAGTACGAAGTCATTGCCCTTCACTGTTTCCATTGTACCTTACCAGGTCACTGCCTTTACCAATCCTCGACATCGACCCTACACAGCGTCTGGGCACCTCCTCGCTTCGGATCAACTCATACCAACACCGGTCACATCCTTCAGTTTCCAGCATTTAATCCAACACTGGTCCAGTGTTTCTGTCAACGTGTAAGTCCAGTACCGGTTTGACACCGGACCTGCACCTGACTCCAACACCGGTCCTGAGCCCTCCACACTGGTTCCTTTCTGTCCCTTATTTCTCTTATTTTCAATCATTTATTTCCTTGCCAGTTTGCTGTCCATAGTTATGATTTTATGCGTAGCATAGTTTATACTGTCAGTGTTTACCCCCCTTTTCCCCTAAAAAAAATAATAATATAAAAATAATAAGTAATAAATTTTGCACATGTTATATTTTCTTGTTTGAAAATCTTCTTTTCTTTTTTTAAAAAAAAACGGTGTCGTACGGGAGCACTCCCGTCTACACAACCTCTTTAGGATTCGTACACGTGCGAAGAACCTCGCCTTGTATGAGTTCCCCGTCTCAATGACATCCATCATCATTTCCCAAGTCTTTTCCTAAAAGAACAACACTCAGAACTACGTAACCCTGATTTCTTGATAATTCAAGAATACGTAGGAGCAGGACCTCAACTCCTGTCGGGCCCATCTTTCTTATTTCTTTTTATTGATTTATTTCCTCACTTTCATGTTTCTTTCATAAATGTTTTCTTTTTGGTTGCTTCCGTGAAAATCAATTTAGACGTGACGTCTTGTTGATTTCCCCCTAGTTTTTTGCTCAAGCCTCGCCATAATTCATAGGGAAGGGATACTTAGGACGAGACGTCCCGCTTATCTCTTTCCTATCCCTGTTTTTTTTATTCGAGAATGTCCAATTTAGGCGTGACGCCTTATTAGCATTCTCTTCCCCTCTCTGTCTCATATCGAAGTCGAGTTTAATTCGGATGAAACATCCCATTGACCTCACTTCGACATTCTCAGTTTGTACAATTCTCTCACTCCATTCTGTCGTTTTTTTTTAAATAAAAAATACAACAATAAAAGGGAAGAAATAAACCATCTTTTGTAAGGCTATTTATGTTGCGCATTTTCAATCTTGGTACTATTTTTGACAGGTGATGTAGGGTGCTAATACCTTCCCTACTCGTAACCGACTCCCGAACTTGAATCTCAATTTTTAACCAGTGCTTTACTGAACTTAGTTTTTTTTCCAATGTTTTTCCTATGGATAAAAACGTTGGTGGCGACTCCCTGTTTCATCCTACACCCTTCTTTCTTTCTCGCCGCGCCGTCGCGATCCAGGTTGTGACACTGAGGCTAGGTTTGCTTTTATTAAGCAAAATTTAAACTTGAGAATGATTACATGAAAAGTCTGATGCATGATATGTTTGATGCATGAAAAGTCTGATGCATATAATGTTTGATGCTTAATGTATCTAAACCCATCCTTACTTCTACATATTTCTGAGAGAAAATGACTAAGTCCTTTGGGATTCTTGTTAACTGTCAAACTTTTTCACATTTTTATTATCTTTTATTTTGAAACGTATATCGTGGCATCAGTTATTGCCTTTTTATGTAACTGTCATCTAAACATGTGTTCTCTCTCCTCTTTAGTGGTCAGTTTTTACTCTTTAAATACTTGGCCTTTCATTTACATTTCCCACCTTTTGCTAAAACCCTTTCATATCTCTTTCAAAAAACCTCTTCATTTCCTTAAACAGTAAACCCTTTTTCTTCTCCATTGCGCTATAGAATTCAAAGTCTCAAACATTGTTGAGTCTTCCTTTTTCAACCCTAAGTAGCACAAGATAGATGGCAAAGACATCTCAGAGAAAATTAGTGGTATTGGTTGGACCAGGTTCTGTGTGAACTGAGAGCCCTATTCACCTTCCTTGGTCTTAGAATTTTGGAAGTCAACATCTGTTGACAAGTCCAAGTTCATTGTGTTGGGCAAGCTGAAAGAGAAAGCAATAGAAATTTCAGAGGATGTTTTATCTACTGTTACTAGATGTCCAACAGTTGGTGAAGTCTACGCTGAAGATTTTAAGTCTGAGGTTATGTATTCTTTTGAGATAAATGAGATGCTCTATGGTACTGAGTGTCTTGCCAGAGCAGTATCAGGAAACCTATTACCAAAGGTCAAGATACTTCACCTAGTGATGAAGCAAGTATTCTACCCTCACAAAGGAGCCAAGGATACTGTAAGCAAGCTAGATAGATTTTGCATGTATCACATGCTTATGAAAGAAAAAATAAGTCTGTCAAATGTTATTATGACTTACTTAATCTCTTCTATTGGGAAGAAGCAAAACAAGATTCCATATCCAGTTATGCTAATGAAGGTCTTTGCATTGGAGAATATGCAAAGACTCTGAGTGACCTGGTAACTCCTACCAGCTTAGTCAACAAGCTACTTATTTTCTCACCAGTATTAGACCAAATTATGGAAAGTTCCCTTCCTACTTCTCCTCTAAAGAAGAAAAGGTCTGCTCCTACAGCACCTAAAAAGCAGAAGGCTGAGGTTGTCAACACTAAACCAGCCCTTAAGAGAAAAGGTGGCAGAGTGAAGTCTGTTGCTAAGAAAATAAAAAAAATGGTTCTGAACTTCTCTGATGAATCTGCTTTTGATGAGTCAACTCAATCTGATTCACCTCTAGATGTGAAATCTTGTAAGATGATCTCTCCTCCCTCTCCAGTAAAAGATTTAGAACTTGTAGAGGCCATGAAATATGAACCAACAGTTGTTAAAGAATCTTCTAATTTTAATGATGAGACCCCCATTAGTCAACTATAGAGAAAGTTTAAGGTTAAGAAGTTTGAACCTAAGTAGTTGTAACAGCCAAACTCTTTAACAAACATACTCTTTAACAACCATCTTAATCACAACAGCAGCACTCTTAATAGCAGCAGCAGAATACTCAATAGAAGAAGTTATCCTTTGCTGAAATCTTCAAGATGTTCACCAATGTGTATACCACTCTGCATCCTAATGTCTCTGTGGAAGAATGGACCGGACCAAAAAGGCATAACAAGTATAAAGAAATGAGAAATGATTATTGTGAACACCTATTTTTGTCTGGCAAAATATATATATTAAAATATAAAAAAAAGAAAAAAGAGTTTATTTGTCCTAGAATCCGGAGTCAATGTTGACTGCATTAACCGGGTTCCTAGCACGGTCTCATGACCGGTGTTACCTCACTAATTCTAAGCTCGTACAGCCTCAGTGGAGTACGGTATTTTACACCTCAGTTCGGTGGGAATCCGAGATTCTTCAAGTTAAAACTGATGTCTTAATCCGTACTTGAACTTCAAGACACACCGGAGGTAAACCTGCAGAAGATTCCCCAATGCTTAATATTTAACCGAGGTGAAGAGAAATGTCCATAGTTGACCGGTGATTTCAGACCTCAGTTATGACTTACCAGTTCTTATTGGTGACGCGGTACAGTGCTTAGAACCTCGTCCAGTCCAGATTGCCACCCCGGATCATATTTTAAAAAAAAATAATATTAAAAATTGCGTAGTGACCGTTGGAATAGTAACCCTTCCCCATTTCTATAAATACCCAATCCCTCTTCATTTCCTACCACACCTTTCATTTCATCAATTCTCTTTATTTCTCTCAAGCAATGGCTGATGGATACCGAAGCCAAGAGGAAAGAATAAGGGAGGGAAGACGATGTTTTGTGACTACCTTTTTACTCCTTATAGTGTGGGTAGTAATTTATATTTATTGGATACTTTATTTATTTCCATATATGTAATAAATAATTTATGTTTCCATTTGTATTTTTAAATAAAAGGCCCAAAAAAAAAGAAAAAAAAGAAGAAAAAAATAAATGGGCTAAAAAAAACAAAAAAAAATCAAAAAAAAATAAAAAAGCCCAAAAATATAAGGCCAAAAAAAGTTCAAAAACAAAAAAAATAAAAAAATCTGAATTAAAAAAAAAACAAAAATGGCAAAAAAAATCAGAAAAAAATGGGCCAAAAAAAAAGACCAAAAAAAGGCCAAAAAAAATATGGGCCCAAAGAAAAAGTAGAAAAGTAAAAAAAAAGTCAAAAAAATCTGAATGAAAAAAATGAAAATTAAAAAAAAGGAAAGGAAAACAAGGTGACGGTGGTTTATTAGTGGTGGACCCCGGTTTGGTTGGATAATTAGAGAAAATTGGGGAAATTGACATCAAATTTAGACAAATTGAAAAAGTAGAAAAGTGATGTCATTTATGGAGGATCCAATACCAATTTTTTTCTATAAATAGAAGGTGATATTGAGGCATTTTGGGAAGAAGAAGAGGAAAAAGAGGGAAAAAAGTGTTAAATTTTTATGAGAATTTTTAGAAGTTTTGGTTTTCAAAAATTAGGTTGTGTAATCCCAGTTAGGAAAATGAGTGCACCACTCTAGTTTGTCTTAGTATGTGAGTTTTTGTGAGCCAAAATACTATCCAAGTGATATAACCGGTGTCCAAATACCTTCAAATCGAGTCCAAACAAAGCCAAAAGCAAAGGAAATCTACACAAAATTGATTTCCCGACGTCTATTCTAGTTTCTCTGTAATTGATCTTGTACCAAGGTATTTTTTATTAATACAAGGATGTTTATTTACAGTTATTTATTCGTCTTTATTTAATTGTTATTTATTTTTCTGCACTTTTATTTTTCTTTATTTATATTCAAGTACTTTATTTTCGTGCACTTTATTTTTTTGCAGTTATTTATCTGTTTATTTATTTTTCTACATCTCCATCTTTATTTATTTATTTGTACCTTTATTTTTCTTTATTTATTTTTTTTACACTTTTATTTCTCTTTATTTACTTTTCTGCACTTTTATTATTGTTAATTTATTTTTCCGCACTTTATTTATTCGCACTTTACATTTCTGCAATTATCAATTTATTTATTTATTTTCTGCATGATTATTTTTATTTATTTATTTTTATGCCCTTTTATTTCTATTTATTTACTTTTCTGCACCTTTATTTTTATTATTTACTTTTCTGCCATTTTATTTTTATGTATTTATTTTCTTGTCCTTTTATTCTTATTATTTACTTCTCCGCTCCTTTATTTTTATGTATTTACTTTTCTGCCCCTTTATTTTGTTATTTACTTTTCTACCCCTTTATTTTCTTGTATTTACTTTTCTACCCCTTTATTTTTCTTATTTACTTTTTTGTCCCTTCATTTTTATGTATTTACTTTCATGCCCTTTTATTTTTATTATTTACTTTTCTGCCCCTTTATTTTTATTATTTACATTCCCACCCCTTTATTTTTAGTATTTATTTTTTTCTACCCTTTATTTTTTGTATTTATTTTTCCGCCCATTTATTTTCATTATCATTTTTTTTGCACTTTTATTTTTTATCTTTCTATACCTTTATTTTTTAATTACTTATTTTTTTGCACTTTTATTTTTAGTTATTTATCTTTCTGTGCCTTTTTTTTATTATTTATTTTTCTAAACTCTCTATTTATTTATTTATGTTTGACCATTTTTAAATAATACATAATTATCCATTTTTATTATGGTCATGATTTCCTATTATTTTTTCTTAGAAACCTTTTGATAATTAAGAAAAATCATTATCATAACAAAAAAAAATAAAAAAAATCAAGACTAATAAATAATGTATTATTTATTCATTTATCTTTTTTTTAAAATTTAAAATAAGATTAATTTAGATGAGACATCTTATTAATCTTATTTTTCTAAAAAATAATTAAATAATATTCCTTTGTCAACTTTAGTTAATTAAGTGTATATATATATATATATGTGTCTTTATCTTCATGTTGATGTGTTTAATCCTATTTTTTTCCCTTCTTATTTTTATTTTATTTTATTTATTTGTTTGTTTGTTTTGAACTTTATATTTCTCAATAAAATCAATTGATTTTTTTTTTACTAAAAAATAAGTAAGACAAGACGTCTTTTTTTTTATCTTTTTATTTTTATGGTCTTTTAATTATTTGTTTGTTTATTTTCTTAGAACTAAAAAAATAACAAACTTAGGAGATGTATTTTATTATTATTTTTATTTTATTCTTATTTATATATAATTTTTTTATTATGTATATTATTTATGATTGTTTTTATGAAGGATGAAATATTTGATAATCATTTTTTTGAAATTATGCATGATCAATTTGG
Source organism: Clitoria ternatea (assembly GCA_037962975.1). Lineage (NCBI taxonomy): Eukaryota > Viridiplantae > Streptophyta > Magnoliopsida > Fabales > Fabaceae > Clitoria > Clitoria ternatea. The sequence goes on from CM075671.1 coordinate 172,393,927, forward strand.
GTAACCGTTTTTTTTTACGGACAGTGTGGGGTGCTAATACCTCCCCCTCCTGTAATTCGACTCCCGGACTAAACAGAATCTCATTTTTTTTAAAAAAAGAAAAAACCAGTGCTGTTTAAAGATTTTCCTAATATTTTCCTTAATAAATAGTAGTGGCGACTCCTTGAACCCTTCATTTTCTTTAGACCTCCCAAAGGCCTCATTTCAATGCAGTTTCAATTTTCTTTTATTTGTCTTTAACCAGTCCGCGTCGTGCGCCGGAACCCTGGTCGCGACAGATGGCGACTCCACTGGGGACATTTTGAGAGTCAAGCCCGTTAAATTGATCTTGTGTGTTTTGTTGATTGTTAATTATTTTATCCTTTATATTTATTTGTTATGTTATTCTCGTTGTTCATCTAATCTTCCATTAATTTTAGATTTTATATTTTTTTTACTTCTTTATTGCCTTAATTTAGAACCATAGGGTAGAAGACATGTGATATTTATTTTGCCTTATGTTTATTCATTGTGAAGAATGGGTAAAAGTCCAGGTATGAATGCCCCACACACTTCACATTCATCATAATGCACACACTATTAGAAGGGACCCTATTCCTGGGCCCCGCAAAAGACATAGGCTAGGGGAGATTATTAGCGGTGTCATTTAGGACGAGACGTCCTACCATGATTCGCGTGAAAATCTCAGCCGGGGTGTTATCTTAGTTATGATGTCCGCACTAAGTAGGATTCCCTACTTTTTGCATAAGACTCATAGCTAAAGATCAGAGCTCCAGTGACCTTCTTAGAACTAATTAGAACAATCACCTTTTGAAGAAACACGATTAAATAGCCTTAGAGCCAATTAGGTGGTTACCTTTTCTAAGACACAATTGGGCAAACATTCCTTTTATCTTTTATTCATTTGCACAAAATTTTTAAAAAAAAAAATAAAAAATGTATATTTTCTATACTTAAGTCATGATAAATATTATCACACTCTTATGTGAGGATATTTATCAAACTGTTTTCTTTGTTAATCTGATTCATTTATTTCTTTTGTTAAAGGTGAAATTTAAACATCGGTAAGTATCACTAAAAAATGGAATTTAACATGAGATCAAGTGATCAAGAAGTGAAGGCAACTGGTTTAAAAAATTTGTTACACCTCAAAGTCATCCTATCAAATACTAGCAATCTGTTGTCCTTAAGTAAAAGGATGGATATTACTCAGAAAATGACCTTTACAAGGAAGTATGGAAAGATCCTAAAATTCTTAGAGGTCGAAGTGCAAGAAGGGGCCCTTACTGCTCTAGCTTAGTTTTATGATCCTCCTCTCCGCTGTTTTACATTCAAAGATTTCCAGTTAGCTCCTACTTTGGAGGAGTTTGAACAGATATTTGGCTTGCCATTAGAAGATTTGAAACCTTATCGTCGAACTGAACATCATGCTTCAATCTTCAGTGTAACTCGCATTCTCAAGATGGATCCTGAAATGCTTAAGAAGGCTCAATTAAACAGGAACCAAATTTCAGGATTCGCACTAAGCTTCTTTGAGCAGCAACTCCTCAGTCAGGCAGGGAAAGGAGAATGGGACGTGTTTGTTGACATTTTGGCATTGGCCATCTATGGTGTGATCCTCTTCCCAAGCCTTGATAATTATATTGATTTCAAGGCAATTGATGTTTTCCTAGCTAGAAAGCTTAGAGGTGAAAGTTCCATGACTGCTGTCTTAGCTGATATCTATTGTACAATGGATTCCTGTCACAATCGGAATGGGAAGAAGATCGTCTATTGTCTACCCGCCTTGTATCTATGGCTTACTTCTCATGTCTTTAATCAAGTTGGCAAGGTTAAATGTCCTATCTCTGATTTGAAGCTCCTTAGGTTAACCAAGAAGACTAATAGGGAGTGGGCAGGACATCTGGCAGGATTATCTGCTAGCATGATTTGGTGGTACCCTCAGTGGATGAACGTGGATTCCATTATTTATTGCTGTGGAAAATTTCCGAATGTGCCTCTCATGGGAACTCAAGGATGCATCAATTACAATCCTAGCATTGCGAAAAGACAACTTGCTTATCCTATGATACAGCCTCCAGAAGAAGAAATAGTAACACCTTTCCTTCATTATTATATTGAGGGAAATAGTGCTCCTGTTATTCAAACTGTCATTGATGCTTGGGGCAAGGTTCATAGTAAAGGAAAAGAATTGGGTGTCCGAAGTTATGCCGTAAAAGAAAGTTATCACCGGTGGATTTCAAATAGGGTAGCCATTGTCAAATTACCCTTCAAAGATCACGGTGCTCATGTGAGAAATCCAGTTCCCGATGAAAGCAAAGAGATTGAAAATTTGAGGAGTAAGTTGGCTAAAATGACAAAGAAAAATCAAGCTTTGGAGGATGATTTAATCAAAATTCAACAAGACAATGCTTCCCTTAAGAGAAAAAGGTGTGAATTAGAAAATGCCTTTAAAGACATGGGTAAGAAGCAGCGAATTGAAAGAGAACATATGATGTAATTGGATCAATGCCTCCAAACCGTGAACAGCCAATTGAAGACCAAAGAGAAACAAAAGGATGATATATTGGCTGACAAAGGGCGGTTATGAGGAATTCTAGCCAAGACAAAAGAAGAAGCTCAAGTTCAAAAGAACCTTATGCAAGCACGAATTGATGAACTGGAACGACAAGTCAGAGATGTCGTCACTGCTTGCGAGCGTGAAATAAATGAAGAAAAATGGCAAGCCATGGAAGACAAGGATAGATATGAAGAGATTATACGTTTAATGACCCTAGAAAGGGTTGAGTTGGAAAGTCTTGTCTATTTTTGGAGAGAACGTTTTTCTAATCTAGTCGGTCTTGCTAATGGAACACTTGGAGATATTCCTCACCTGTTGAAGAAGGCTGAAGCAATGATGAATCCGCTTTCTACACCGGAGGAAATTACAACATTCATCCAATACTGCAAGGGGCGATTGGATGAAATGAAGGTATCGATTGCTAGAGCGAGAAAGAATTGATTTTGATTTGTTGTAACAAATAATGTATCAGAACTTGTTGATCAATGAATAAATCTCATGTTGAATTTCTATTTTTCTTCTAACTTAGTACTTTAGAAAAAGACATTCTAAAAGAAAGGTTTATCTTTGCTTACCGATATTTAAAATTCATCGTGTATTTACTTAACATCTCTTTATGTCATTTAACAATACTTGTTCTTGTACCAAGGGAGGTTTCTTTGTATTTACTCTCATCACGGGGAGGAAGGGCTCAAAGCATCCTTATCAAACCCGACTGCAAATAAGACTCATGGTAGAGCCGGAAAACTCAGTTGAAGAATTGAGGAATAAAGTTGGCCAGATCAAGGAACAGATGGCAGAAATACTTAAGCTCCTTGAAAAAGAGGTACAGAAAGGGGATCCTCTGCAGGAAATGGGGAACAAACATCCGCTCCTCAAGTTCAAGCTTAAGAAGGAAGCCATATACCTTTAAATGATCCTGCTTCAGTCACTGAAACTCCATTTATCTCACACCAACCTTATGGTATGCCATTGCCACCTTTTGTTTCCCAAGACGAGAATGTTCAGCAAGCATATGCTTGGCCTCCATATGGCTTACCTCAAGGATATTACACCATGCACCCTAATCCTAATCAAGAAAATCCTCCTACTGCTCAACAAATTCCCAATCCCCCGGTATCTGACCCTCCAAATTTCAACTAATCAACAGTTGTTCCCCAAAACACTCAGGCTCCACCCAATGTCACTCCACCTAATACAATTCCACCACAAACCACCAAATTCCAAATGATGCCACACAACCAAACCCACAAACAGTGCCATATTATTTCCCTTATGGTTGTCCAATACCACAGGCAGGTGTTTCCCAAAACTTGTCACACAAAGCTCAGGTCCCTCCACCAAATCCTGATCAGCCAGCAGTGCCTTTGTCAAAAGGGAAAATGGAAATATTGGAAGAAAGGTTGCGTGCAGTAGAAGGAGGAAGTGGCTTAGGCATAACAAATGTTTCTGAATTATGCCTAGTCCTAGATGTGGTAATTCCTCCCAAATTCAAATTGCCGGAATTTGATAAATATAAAGGAACAACTTGTCCTCGTAACCATTTAACCATGTACTGCCGAAAGATGGCTGGATATGCTTATGATGAAAAGTTGCTGATCCATTTTTTTCAAGATAGCCTTGCTGGGGTAGCATTGAGCTGGTACACTCACCTTGAATGAACTCATATTCGTTGTTGGAAGGATCTAGCTGATGCCTTTCTAAAGCAGTACAAATACAATATGGACATGGCACCAGACCGGCTGCAACTTCAGAATATGACCAAAAGGAATACTGAGTCCTTTAAAGAATATGCTACACGATGGAGGGAAATGGCTGCACAAGTTGAACCACCCCTGATAGAGAAAGAAATAGTGGCAATGTTCATTGATACTCTTCAGCACCGTTCTATGAAAGGATGCTTGGGAGTGTATCATCAAGCTTTTCTGATATGGTGGTAATAGGAGAAAGAATTGAAAGTGGTTTGAGGACAGGAAAAGTTGTCCAAAGTTCACCGTTAATAGGAAGATATATGACAGGGGCAGGAAGAAGAAAGGGTGAGGAAGCAAATGCTGTAATGGGAAATCAAGGTCAACATAATCAAAAAATGTTCCACCCTTCCCCTTTCCCTTTCCAGCCTCATTATCCACCATACGGACCTTACCCTTATGTAGCTGCTACTTCTGGAAATCCATTTCCTCATCCTCAATCATACAGACCCCCACCTATCCATAATTTCAAGAATACACCACCTCCTCCTCCCCAACAATAGATACAAAATCCTAACCCAAATCCTCCACCAGAAAAGCCAAACAATGACTGTCCTTCTGTCCAATTCGATCCAATTCCCATAACATATACTGAACTTTTGCCTCAACTTCTCAAAAGTTCTCTTGTTGTACGATGTCCTTTAAAACCCGTAGGGCCACCCTATCCTAAGGGGTATGATCCTAATGTGAAGTGTGATTATCATGCTGGGGCACCGGGGCATTCTACAGAAAATTGCATTGCCTTAAAGTTTAAGGTACGTGATTTGATAAATGCCAAGTGGCTGGATTTCAAAGAAGGCTCCCCAAATGTGATTAGAAATCCTTTGCCTAATCATGGAAATGCCGGGGTAAATGCAATAACACATGATTTGGGAAGTGATCGTGTTAGGAATGTTTCAGATATCAAAACTCTTCTCCCATGGATCTATAATGAACTTTTGAGGAAAGGATTAATATCTGAAACTTAAAGTTCTAATGAGGACAATCATAATCAGATGCCTGTTGATGCAAAATTTATTGAAGTGCTTCAAAAATTACTTGACACACATCTGGTACAAGTTTATCGTCACCCTTGCAATGATGTCAACATGATCCATGGGCAGTATGGTACAGGCTCAGTAAGCCCAGTCACCCTCATTCCTTTGGTGGTCTATTACACCAAGAAACCTTTGACCGAACCAGTCATAAACCATCCATCCTTGACAATTAGGACTCCATCTCCATTTTCATACAAAGATACCCATACAGTACCTTAGAAGTATGAAGTGGATATAATCCCTCAACTCCTAAAGGGATCGTCATCCTTGGTAACCAATATTTCCAAGACAAGCGGAATGACTAGGAACGGACGAGTTTATGCTCCTAAAAACTTAAGAAAAGAGGATGCACCTGTAAGTGAAAAAGAAAGTTGTAGTAAAGAACAAGACCTTCCCCAAGGAATAACAGAGGAAGATGCTTGTGAATTTTTAAAATTCATTAAGCAAAGCGAATACCAGGTCCTCGACCAGTTAAATCGTACTCCTGCAAAAATATCCTTGTTATCTCTCTTATTGGATTCAGAACCACATCGTTGAAGGTTATTGAAAGTCTTGAATAAAGCACATGTTGCGAAAGATATTTCACCAGAAAAGTTCGAAGGGATAGTTGGGCATATTGCCTTAAATGACTACTTAACTTGCACCGATGAAGAGATACCTGCTGAAGGGAGAGGTAATAATAAGGCATTACACATCTCTGTCAAGTGTCAGGATCATATCTTAGCCAAGGTCCTAGTTGACAATGGATCCTCTCTGAATATCATGCCAAAGTCCACTTTAAATCAACTACCTTTTGATGGGACACATATGAAGCCGAGTGTTAACCCGGCGATAGCGTCTGAACCGTTCGTTTCCACCACTGGGTTGTTAATTGGCAAGCGCACCAATCATTTGTAGTTTTCAAAATTTAGATATCGTTCCATTGGGATTGAAAGTCCAATAACAACAGTAATTTTCTATTTACTATGGTAAATATGAAGAAAGTTATGGACAAAAGAATGATTTATATACAATTTATACAATATTCACAAGATAGCATGGTTGAATTGTTCATGAGATAAAAAGAAAATAAAAATCTATCTAAAAAGTTGAGTTGCAATCTATAATAGGTAAGATACTTGAGATAAACACAGATAAACAAATTATGTTTGAAATTGGATCCCTAATCTAGAATAACAATGAGGAACTCAAGACATGCATATTTAATCATCAAGTTTCATGTCATTGCAGCTTAAAATCATTATAACCGATTCCTCGTGATATAAATTCTAAGAATTCACTGTAAAGTCCGATCCCTCGTGAGCTTTCTCAGTAAAAACTTGCATTAAGACTGGCCTTATGGCAACAATGGTTAACAACCCCTATAGAATTGAGATACCAAGGGTATTCTAGCTTTTACTTTCGTCAAAACAAGTTTCAATACGGCATGAATAATCATTCTCCCGTTTGACATTCATACTAATAAAACAAGTTTCAATACACATGAAAATCATTCTCCCGTTTGACGTTCATATTAATAAAAGGTTGAAATACTAACATGGACTTGAATCATAAACATGCAGAGGTCGAATTCACAACATTATACTTAATAGATTAGTTCACCAATTCCAACATAAACAAATTAGTTACACATGGTGAAAGTAAAAACAACACTTACAGAGTTTGACATTACGAAGACGATGGGAACTTCACGATACAACGATCACAATACACCAAAACACACTCAAGTATCTCAAAAACTATTCTAGAACTACAACTCACAAAATAAGTACTCAAAGTCGAGAACGAAGAGAAGTGAATGAGAATGAGATGGGATAGGATGCATTGGATGCCCTATTTATAGGGCTGAGCAAGGGTTCTGACGCTACGTGTCAGTGTGACGCTACGCGTCACACCCTTGACTCAGCCTCCATTAAACACTTGATAATGGCCACTTCAAATTATTAAATTTGATCATGTCTGGCCACATGAACATGTTTCTACCGAGTTTTGGCCTTTCATGCTGAGTGGAGTGGCCCTTGGTACTAAGTGGAGTGCCCATTATTGGGTCCAAGTGGAGTGGTTGGCCAAAGTGGAGGTGGAGACCACGCGGCACTGACGCTACGCGTGGCTGTGACGCGTAGCGTCAGCATCAAAAATAGTTGTTGATGCTACGCGTGGGATGAGTCTACGCGTCAGCTCCTCTAGTGTAATTTTCTCTTGATTTCTTAACTTTTTCACTGCAAAACTAGAGAAAATTGATCAAGGGCAGATTATTTCCAACAACATCCATTTATTAAATTCAAAGCCTAATTTTCTAACAAATTAAACTAATTTTTATAATTTTTGTGAAATTTTTATTAAAAGATTTATTGTAATTTTGAGGACTAACAAATACCCCCAACTTGAGACATTGCTCGTCCTCGAGCAAGAGAGAAAAATAAAAAATAAAAATATGAAATCAAATTTTTGAGTTAGTCCGAGAATTTACCACAAAAAGTAATTACACAATTTACCATTTTGAAATAATCAATTATAGACATCTAATATAACAAAGGTTTAATGATAAGATTCTTTACAATATTTTATTAACATACCAAGCATAATTTCAGGCTTACCTCTCCAAGTGTTTATCTCAATGCAATTGGTAACCTGTTTCACTCAATCAATCATAAAATCAAATGAATTTAATTTTGATTTTCATCTAATCAATGGTTGGTTATACAGAGTTAATTCAGAAATCACAAAGTCTTTTCACGGGTTGTAATGAGGCTTGGCTTACAAGAATCAATGGTTTTTCTTGGAATTCAAAAACCTGAAATCATAAAAGAGCATTTTATAAATTTTAGGCTTTCACTTGACCCAAACTTCTTATTTTCTTTTATTGATGAAAAATAAATACCCCCAACTTGATTCTTTTCACTATTTTTGACTTTTCTTTTTCATACTTTATTTTCTTTTGAAAAGAATCAAGTTGCTTATTTTCATTCCCCATTTTTGTAAGAACACTAAAGATATTTTTCATTTATTTTAACTGCTCTTTTAATTAATCAAGTATAGGGAACGGTTATAACAAATTTAGGTTTTAAGGGTACCAAAGAATTTATTTTAGGCTCAAATTGGCTTTCAAAGGATAAAATAATTTTTACCAAGGTAAGCTGTTTGGCCCAAGGTTTCTTTTCACCAATAAATGTGCCTTGATCATTTTGCTGAATTCTCTGTACAACAACACAAATCAAAGATTAAAGCAAAATCAATTCGAATGAAGTTATGTCGATTAAACCTTCAAGTGTTTAACAAGATCTCTCAACTCACCGGGTTTTTTTGAAATTTGCTTGATAGTTAATAAACTTATTGTAATTAAATTTATCAAAATTCCTAAGTTATAAAAGAATCAATAATTGATTTAACAAAATTGGTTTTATTGTGTAAAAAATATTAAGTGAATAAATTAACTTTCTAACAAAAATTTGATTATTTATTAAAAGATATTTTTTTTTATTTTTTTTGAATAATTTAAAATAAACAAATAACAAAATGGGTTGCCTCCCATTGAGCGCTAGGTTTAGTGTCTCCAGCCTGACATTCCTGCATTTCAAGGGTTAGTTAAAAGACAACTGGTGGTAATTTTGTTAATTTCACCACTCAAATATAGTTTCAACCTTTGCCCATTTACCATCCAACTTCTTTTGGAAGTTGGATCTTCAATTTCCACTGCTCCATATGGTTTGACTTCTTTAATCAAAATTGGGCCTGACCATTTTGATTTCAATTTTCCAGGAAACAATTTTAATCTTGAATTGAACAATAAAACTTGCTGACCTGGTGTGAAGTGTCTTTTCTTTAACTTTTTATCATGGTAAGCTTTCACCTTACTTTTGTAGCATCTAGATGATTCATATGCATTGTTCCTCATTTCCTCTAATTCGAGTAGCTGTAACTTCCGTTTGTCTGCTGCTACATTTTGATCAAAATTGAGGAATTTTAAAGCCCAATATGCTTTATGTTCCATTTCAACTGGAAGGTGACATGATTTTCCATAAACCATCTGGAAAGGAGAAAGACCAATTGGTGTTTTAAATGTAGTTCTGTATGCCCAGAGTGCATCATCAAGTTTTTGTGACCAATCCTTTCTAGCAGATGACACAGTTTTCTCCAGAATTCTTTTCACTTCACGATTTGAAATCTCTGCTTGTCCGTTGGTTTGTGGATGATATGCTGTGGCTACCTTATGCTTTACTCCATAATGTTGTAATACTTTCTGAAGAATTTATTACAAAAGTGTGAACCACCATCACTGATTAAAGTTCTTGGTGTCCCAAATCTATAAAAAATATTTTTCTTCAAAAAATTCACAACAGTTTTAGTGTCAGCATTAGGGGTACCAATTGCTTCCACCCATTTTGAAACATAATCAACTACCAAAAGAATGTATTGATTTGAGTATGAGTTAGGAAAAGGTCCCATGAAGTCAATTCCCCAACAATCAAATACCTCAACTTCTTGTATATTTGTGAGAGGCATTTCTTGCCTTCTTCCAACATTACCTATTCTTTGGCAATTATCACAAGATTGAACAAATAAGTGAGCATCTTTAAAAAGAGAGGGCCAGTATAAACCTGATTGGAGAACTTTTGCAGCTGTTCTTTTATCATTAAAGTGTCCTCCATATGGTGATTTATGACAATGCCGCAACACATGTTTTACTTCCAAGTCAGGCACACAACGTCGTAACAAATTATCCGCTCCAATTTTGAATAAATGAGGGTCATCCCAAACAAAATATCTTGCATCTCTAAAGAATTTTTTTCTTTTTTGCCAAGTCAAATCATTTGGAAGAACTCCTTCTGCTTTGAAATTGGCCATGTCAGCAAACCATGGCCGTTGTGTTATTTTGAAAAGTTTTTCATCGGGAAATTCTTCCAAAATTTCTTTTTCTTTGGCAGTAACCTCATTATTCATTAATCTAGAAAAATGGTCAGCTACCATATTTTCACTACCCTTTTTATCTTTGATTTCAAGATCATATTCTTGAAGGAGAAAAATCCATTTGATTAACTGAGGTTTTGAATCAGATTTAGTTAAAAGATACTTGATTGCAGTATGATCAGTAAAAACAATTATTTTTAAGCCAATCAAGTAAGATCAAAATTTTTCTAAAGCATATACTATGGCTAGTAATTCTTTTTCAGTAGTTGCATAATTTATTTGATTTTCATTCAAAACTTTACTAGCATAATGTATGACTTTAAAAACTTTTTCGTATCTTTGACCTAAAACTGCTCCAACAGCATAATCACTTGCATCGCACATAAGTTCAAAGGGTAGATTCCAATTAGGAGCAACAATTACAGGGGAAAAAACCAATTTTTCTTTCAACGAATTAAAAGCTTTAAGACATGCTTCATCAAATTTGAATTCAATATCTTTATTTAGAAGGTTTGATAAAGGTTTTGCAATTTTTGAAAAATCTTGAATAAACCTCCTATAAAATCCAGCATGTCCTAAAAAGCTTCTAATACCTTTTACATTTACAGGAGGTGGGAGTTTAGAAATTACCTCTATTTTGGCTTGGTTAACTTCAATGCCTCTAGAAGAAATTTTATGACCAAGTACAATTCCTTCTTTCACCATGAAATGACATTTCTCCCAATTAAGCACCAGGTTTGTCTCAATACACCACTTCAGTACGGTGTCCAGGTTGGATAGACATGTTTCAAATGAATTCCCAAAAACTGAGAAGTCATCCATGAAAATCTCAATGCTCTTTTCAATTAAATCTGCAAAAATAGCAAACATGCATCTTTGAAAAGTAGCAGGTGCGTTACATAATCCAAATGGCATTTTTCTGTAAGCAAATATGCCAAAAGGACTTGTAAAGGCAGTTTTCTCCTGATCAATAGGGTCAACAGCAATTTGATTATATCCAGAATAACCATCAAGAAAGCAATAATATTCTTGTCCAGATAATCTTTCAAGCATTTGATCCATAAAAGGCAATGGAAAATGATCTTTTCTTGTTGCTTGATTTAATTTTCTATAATCAATGCACATTCTCCAACTGGTGACAGTTCTTGTAGGAATTAGTTCATTTTTCATTAATAATTACTGCCATACCACCTTTTTTTGGAACAACTTGAACAGGACTTACCCATGCACTATCAGAAATAAGATAAATAATACCTACTTTCAGTAATTTCAGAACCTCCTTTTTGGTTACCTCTTTCAAAGTTGGGTTGAGGCGTCTTTGAGGTTGAGCAATAGGTTTGAAATTATCTTCCAACAAGATTTTGTGCATGCAGTATGATGGACTTATACCTTTCAAATCTTTAAGTGTCCACCCAATTGCTTCTTGATTCCTCTTCAATACTTCCACCAGTTTTTCTTCCTCTGTTTCACTTAACAGATTACTAATGATTACTGGTTTAAATTACCTTCTTTCAAAAAGATGTATTTTAGATTGGAAGGTAACACTTTTAGTTCAAGTTTCTGGATTTCTTCAACAGGTGATTCTTGGATTTCTTCAATCTTTCTTGATTCAAAGGAAATTTCTTTCCCTTGATCGAATTCTTCAAGATACCTTTCAATCTGTTTGTCCTCTTCTTCATTCAAAAATTCAACAGAGTTAGTCAATAACTTATTTAATGAGTCAGAAATAGTCATACCTTTTGATAAGGAAAGATAAGTTTCATCAAGGATGTCCATTTTGAAACAGTCTTGCTTCGGGCTAGGATGTTTCATTACTTCGAAGACATCGAAATTTACTTCCTCGTCGTGCACCCTTACTGCTAGCTTCCCGTTGTCTACATCAATCAGTACTCGAGCAGTTTTCATGAATGGTCTTCCAAGAATCAGAGGAACATCAGCATCTTCCTCCATGTCTAAGATCACAAAATCCACAGGGAAGTAGAATTTATCAACCTTTACAAGCACATCTTCTACAATCCCATAAGGTCTCTTGATGGATTTATCAGCTAATTGCAGAGTCATCCTTGCCTATTGCGGATCAAGGTCACCAATGCACTTCATCATACTTAGGGGCATTAGATTGATGCTAGCCCCTAAATCTAATAAAGCCTTTCCGATATTTACTCCACTAATAGAGACAGGAATAGTGAATTTGCCAGGATCTTTGGATTTTTCTGGCATCTTGTATTGTAAAATAGCGCTGCAACTTGCTTCAAGTTCTACTATCTCCTCATCATACTTCCTTTTCTTTGTAAGCAGTTCTTTCATAAACTTAGCATATGTAGGCATTTGTTCTAATGCCTCAGAAAAAGGAATGTTTATGTGTAACTGCTTAAAAATTTCAAGGCATCTCTTATATTCCTTTTCTTTATCTTTTTTTGATGGAGGATGAGGATAAGGTAAATCCTGGACAGGAGGTGTCTGTCCCAAATACTGATTTTTTTGATTTTTTTCTTTTTCTTTTATTTCATCTTTTTCTTTATTTTTTTCACTTTCTTTTTCTTCTTCTTTTTCTTCTTTTTCTTTTTATTTTTCTTTTTCTTTTCATAATCCATACCTACAGTTTTACCACTTCTTGTAAAGATAGCCTTACATTGTTCTTTCACTTTAAATTCCTTGATGTCGGCTACTTCTTTTACTAGCTGACTCAACTGTTAATCTGATGCTTTACGTGCAGCCTTAATTGTCTCCATGTATTGCATCAATTGTTGAATACTTTCTTCAGCCTTTGTCAATCTAGTATTGTAATCACCTTGATTGTTGAAGGGTCTAGCATTTTACCTCCAACCATAGTTTTGGTTTTGCCTTCCCTGTAGGTAATTGTTAGAAAAAGAATTTACAAGAGGATTTAGAGAATTACCTGAAGGTAACCTTTGATAAATCAAAGAATTAGCTTATTCTTGTTCATTCTTGTCAAGAACACAGTAACCACATGGTTGTTCGCCCATACAATACTCACATTGTTTTAATTGAGCTTGAAGTTGTGGTGGTACATGGGTAACTTGAAGTTTTCCTAGTTGTTTACTCATTGCCTCAATTTGTTGTATCAACAATTTTTGTTGAATTAACACTGTATCATTTACTCCTTGTTCAAGTATACCTTGTACATTACCTCTTTCTGGTTTAGCTTGATGGTCACTAATGGACATTGATTCCAATATTTCTATGGCTTCCTCCATAGTCTTGTTCATTAAAGAACCACCTGCACAGGCATCTAACATCATCTTGAACTGAGGTAATAAACCATGGTAAACGATCCTTACCTTTTCGGCATCATCTAGGTTGTGATTTGGACACTTTCTCAAAAGTGCCTTGAATCGTTCCCATGTCTCCCCTAATGATTCATCATTATTTTGAGAAAAAGAATGTATGGTTGTCATTGCTTCAAAATATTTCAAAGGAGAATAAAATCTTTCCAAAAATTTTCTTTCAACATCGGACCAGTTTGCAAAACTACCCGGTGGACAAGATTTAAACCATTCTTTTGCTTTACCAATCAATGAAAAAGGAAAAAGTCTCATGTAAACAGACTCTTCTTGATTGGGTTCAAAACCAATTGTGCTGCATAACTCATAAAAAATAGTTAAATGTTCATATGGTTCTTCATGATTTAAACCAGCAAATTTATTGTTTTGAATAATATTTAAAGTAGCAGGTTTAATCTCCACTGGTACAACTGGTCCTTGAAACATTCCTGAAACTCGGGGTGGACCATTAATAGCAGCAAACTGTCCCAATGTTCTCCTTTCAGCAGCCATATTTGAATTTTCAAAATTTTTAGAAGTAGAAGAAGATTTAGTTTGTGTTTTAGATTTCAAAGATTTGATTTTCTTTACAAACTTTTCTATCTCAGGATCAAAATAAATTTTACCTGCGGTAGATCGAGTTTGCATACACAAACTAGACAAAGAAAGTTAGTGTAACAATAAGTAAAAGTAAATAAAAATTTTTTAACTAAGGTAAAAAAAGTATTTACCATGGTAATTAAAAATTTACTGTTTTACTGAAACAATTCAATCCCCGGCGACGGCGCCAGAAAACTTTTAACCCGGTGATAGCGTCTGAACCGTTCGTTTCCACCATCGGGTTGTTAATTGGCAAGCGCACCAATCGTTTGTAGTTTTCAAAATTTAGATATCGTTCCACTAGGATTGAAAGTCCAATAACAACAGTAATTTTCTATTTACTATGGTAAATATGAAGAAAGTTATGGACAAAAGAATGATTTATATACAATTTATACAATATTCACAAGATAGCATGGTTGAATTGTTCATGAGATAAAAAGAAAATAAAAATCTATCTAAAAAGTTGAGTTGCAATCTAGAATAGGTAAGATACTTGAGATAAACACAGATAAACAAATTATGTTGGAAATTGGATCCCTAATCTAGAATAACAATGAGGAACTCAAGACATGCATATTTAATCATCAAGTTTCATGTCATTGCAGCTTAAAATCATTATAACCGATTCCTCGTGATATAAATTCTAAGAATTCACTGTAAAGTCCGATCCCTCGTGAGCTTTCTCAGTAAAAACTTGCATTAAGACCTGGCCTTATGGCAACAATGGTTAACAACCCCTATAGAATTGAGATACCAAGGGTATTCCAGCTTTTACTTTCGTCAAAACAAGTTTCAATACGGCATGAATAATCATTCTCCCATTTGACATTCATACTAATAAAACAAGTTTCAATACACATGAAAATCATTCTTCCGTTTGACGTTCATATTAATAAAAGGTTGAAATACTAACATGGACTTGAATCATAAACATGCAGAGGTCGAATTCACAACATTATACTCAATAGATTAGTTCACCAATTCTAACATAAACAAATTAGTTACACATGGTGAAAGTAAAAACAACACTTACAGAGTTTGACATTATGAAGACGATGGGAACTTCACGATACAACGATCACAATACACCAAAACACACTCAAGTATCTAGAAAACTATTCTAGAACTACAACTCACAAAATAAGTACTCAAAGTCGAGCATGAAAAAAAGTGAATGAGAATGGGATGGGATAGGATGCATTAGATGGCCCTATTTATAGGGCAGAGCAAGGGTTCTTACGCTACGCATCAGTGTGATGCTACGCGTCACACCCCTGACTTAGCCTCCATTAAACACTTGATAATGGCCACTTCAAATTATTAAATTTTATCATGCCTGGCCACATGAACATGTTTCCACCGAGTTTTGGCCTTTCATGCTGAGTGGGGTCGCCCTTGGTACTAAGTGGAGTGCCCATTATTGGGTCCAAGTGGAGTGGTTGGCCAAAGTGGAGGTGGAGACCACGCAGCACTGACGCTACGCGTGGCTGTGACGTGTAGCGTCAGCATCAAAAATAGCTGTTGATGCTACGCGTGGGATGAGGCTACGCGTCAGCTCCTCCAGTGTAATTTTCTCTTGATTTCTTAACTTTTTCACTGCAAAACTAGAGAAAATTGATCAAGGGCAGATTATTTCCAACAACATCCATTTATTAAATTCAAAGCCTAATTTTCTAACAAATTAAACTAATTTTTATAATTTTTGTGAAATTTTTATTAAAAGATTTATTGTAATTTTGAGGACTAACACCGAGCACAATGGTGGTAAGAGCTTTTGACGGTACTCGGAGAGAGGTCATTGGAGATATTGAGATCCCCATCTAAGCGGGCCCATGCACCTTCAATGTATTATTTCAAGTGATGGATATCAATCCTGCTTATAGCTGCCTATTGGGGAGGCCTTGGATACATTCTGCCGGTGTGGTTCCATCTACCCTTCATCAAAAGCTTAAATTTATGGTAAACAACAAGCTAATCATTGTTTCTGGTGAGAGAGATTTCCTTATCAGCAAGCCTATGTCAACTCCATATGTAGAAGCGGCTGAAGAAAGTCTTGAGACTTCCTTCCAATCATTGGAAATTGCTCACACCACTTATGTGAGCGAAGGGTTACAACTAGCTCATCCTTCCAAAGCTTCTATGATGATGGCTAAAGTGATGATGAAATCTGGATTCCAGCCAGGGAAAGGGCTTGGGAAGATTCTTGATGGAGGAGTAGAACCGTTATTGGTTAAGGAGAATAAGAACAGCTTTGGGCTGGGATATCATCCATCTCCAATGGAAAGAGCAAAGGTTTTCGCAGATAAAAGAGAAAAATGACTTGCACGGTTAGAAAACCGAGAACCCCTAACTGCGAGGATCCCTATCTGTGACCTTTACCAAAGCTTCAGGAGCGTAGGCTTGACATCTCCAGACCAAGTGGAAGTCATCAATGATGAGTCTAAGAGAGAAGAAGACTTGATTTACCCTTGTCCTTCAGATACTGAGCTGTGTAATTGGGAAGCCGTTGAGCTTCCAGAGATCATTTCAAAGTAATTGTTCACTTTGTAGGTTTCTGTTTAAATCCTTTGGCTATGCCTAAAGCCTTAGGATGAGTTTTAATAAGGGCAAAACATGTTTCCTTTATCATTTCAAATAAATAAAAGTTAAGTTCAATTATCATTTTCCTTATTTTGCCTTTTTATATTAAATAAATTGCAGATCTGAAATTGAATTCCAAAATAATAAGATTGCTTTCTCCCATCATGATTTTAATCCAACAAGCGAAGAGGACGAAGAGTCCGATGAACCTTCCCCTGAATTACTAAGGCTGCTAGATCAGGAAGATAAAGAAATTTCTCCCTATCTAGAAATTGTTGAAGTCATAAATTTGGGGAGTGAAGAAAACAAACAAGAAATCAAGATCGGCACCTCTTTGAGTAAAGAACATAGGAGGGAATTAATAGAATTGTTGGTCGAATTCAGCGATGTGTTTGCTTGGTCGTATCAGGATATGTCGGGATTAGATAACTGTATTGTTGAACACAAGTTGCCATTGAAACCCGGTTGCATCCCCATAAAACAGAAGTTGAGAAGGATGAAGCCAGAAATGCTCTTAAAGATTAAAGAAGAGATAACCAAACAGTTGGATGCTTGGTTCTTGGCTGTCTCCAAATACCCTGAATGGGTAGCCAACATTGTTCCGGTCCTAAAGAAAGATGGAAAGGTACGAATGTATGTTGATTACCGGGATTTGAATAGAGCTAGCCCAAAAGATGACTTTCCATTGCCACACATTGATGTTCTTGTTGATAACACGGCCCAACATTCCATTTTTTCATTCATGGATGGATTTTCTGGGTACAACCAAATCAAGATGGCACCCGAAGACATGGAAAAAACCACTTTCATTACTTTGTGGGGAACCTTCTGCTACAAAGTGATGTCTTTTGGATTGAAAAATGTCGGTGCCACTTACCAAAGAGCGATGGTAACTCTATTTCATGACATGATGCCTAAAGAGATAGAGGTTTATATGGATGATATTATTGCCAAATCCAAATCCGTTGAAGGTCACTTGATTGACTTACAAAAGCTCTTTGAACGCCTGAGAAAATTCAAACTCAGATTAAATCCGGCTAAATGCACTTTTGGGTCTAGTTCTGGAAGGTTGCTTGGTTTCGTTGTCAGTGAGAAAGGTATCGAAGTGGATCCTGATAAAGTAAAGGCAATCATGGAAATGCCTGCTCCTAGCACTGAAAAAGAAGTACGAGGATTCCTTGGAAGGTTGAATTACATAGCTCGTTTCATTTCTCAACTAACAGCTGTATGTAATCCAATCTTTAAGTTGCTTCGTAAAAATCAAGCATCACAATGGAATGATGATTGTCAGGAAGCCTTTGACCAAATAAAGCAATACTTGCAATCCTCACCGATCTTGGTTCCCCCAACCCCGGGAAGACCACTCCTGTTGTATTTGACAGTGATAGATGAGTCTATGGGTTCTGTACTGGGGCAACATGATGAGTCTGGGAGAAAAGAGCATGCTATTTACTATTTGGGCAAGAAGTTCACTGAGTGCGAAGCACGATATTCCACTGTAGAACGAACTTGTTATGCATTAGCATGGGCTGCTCGTCGCCTAAGGCAATACATGTTATCTTATACTACTTGGTTGATATCTAAGATGGACCCAATTAAGTACATCTTTGAAAAACCGGCTCTGACGGGAAGAATAGCTCGTTGGCAGGTTCTTTTGACTGAGTATGATATCATTCATGTCACCAAAAAAGCTGTAAGAGGGAGTGTTTTGGCTGATCACTTGGCCCACCATCCCCTAATAGAATACCAACCAATGTCATTCGAATTTCCTGACGAAAATATTATGATGTTGTCAGAAGAGAAAGATTGTCCTAATAGAACTTGGATTTTGATGTTCGATGGGGCGTCAAATACACTGGGGCATGGGATTGGAGCCATTCTAATCTTACCAGATAACAAGCTTTACCCATTCACTTCTAGACTTTGTTTTGATTGTACCAATAATATTACAGAATATGAAGCTTGTGCTTTGGGGATTCAGGCAGCACTTGAAGCAAAGGTGAAATCTCTACAAATATACAGAGATTCTGCCTTGGTGATTCATCAACTGAAAGAAGAATGAGGTACTAGAGATGGCAAATGGATTCCTTATCAAGCTCACATCATGGAACTAATCAAAGGGTTTGATGAAGTCTATTTCCATCATATTCCTTGGGATGATAACCAATTAGCCGATGCTTTGGCCACGTTGGCCTCCATGTTCAACGTAAGTAGGGAGTGTGACATGCCCTTCATCGAGATTGAAAGGCGTCTCAAACCTGCATATTGTCATGAGATAGAAGAAGAGCCGATGGGAAACCATGGTTTCATGACATCAAAAATTATATTCAAAATCAAGAATATCCCCCTGGTATCTCAGAAAATGATAAAAGAACCCTCAGGCGCCTAGCCATGAATTTCTTTATGACTGGGAATACACTTTATAAGAGAAATTATGATTCTATTCTCCTTCATTGCGTAGACGTGATGGAAGCTAACAAAATCATGAAGGATGTTCATGAAGGGCCTTTCGGAACACATGCAAATAGGCACTCGATGGCAAGAAAAATTCTCAGATCTGGATATTATTGGATGACAATGGAAAATGATTGTCATAACTATGCCAAGAAATGTCACAAGTGTTAAACCTATACAGACAATATTCATGCACCACCATCTTCTTTGCACGTTCTAACTATGCCTTGGCCTTTTGCTATGTGGGGCATAGATGTTATTGGTCCCATTGAACCAAAAGCATCGAATGGGCATCACTTTATTTTGGTGGCCATTGATTACTTCACTAAGTGGGTTGAAGCAGCTTCCTACACCAACGTGACTAAAAATGTTGTGGTCAAATTCATCAAGAGAGAATTGATTTGTAGATATGGTTTACCAAATCAGGTCATCACTGATAATGGCACAACCTGAATAATAAAATGATGGATGAACTCTGTGAGGAATTCAAAATCAAACACCTCAATTCATCTCCATACAGACCTAAGATGAATGGAGCAGTGGAAGCTGCTAACAAAAATATAAAGAAAATCATACAAAAGATGGTTGAAACCTACAAAGACTAGAGTGAGTTGCTTCCTTTTGCTTTACATGGGTATCGTACCTCTGTAGGAACTTCGACAGGGGCAACACCCTTCTCATTGGTGTATGGTATGGAAGCTGTTTTACTAATAGAAGTGGAAATTCCATCTTTAAAAGTAATCATGGATGCCAAATTAGAAGAAGCTGAATGGGTTCGGTCCCGGTATGATCAATTAAATTTAATTAACGGGAAAAGGTTAACCGCTCTCTGTCATGGGCAGTTATACCAAAAACTATGAAGAAGGCATACAAAAAGAAAGTGCGACCTCATCAATTTCATGAAGGTGATTTGGTACTGAAAAAAATCTTGCCGAATCAAAATGATCACCGAGGCAAATGGAGGCCAAATTATGAAGGACCATTCGTCGTAAAGAGAGCCTTTTCTGGAGGAGCTTTGATTTTGAAGAACATGGATGGTGAGGAGTTATCTTTCCCGGTCAATTCAGATGCAGTCAAGAAGTATTATGCTTGAGCATACTCTAAAGGGATAGGGTAGTCTTTATCTCTAAAAGTTTGGATTAAAAATTATGATGTAAACTTGTAATTTTCCCAAGTAAATATATGGAATTCTCAATTTCAGTTCCACTCCTTGTCTTGTAAGGTTTCATTTGCATGCATTTTGTGAAAAATACTAAAAATCATGAAAGGTATATTTTTAATCTCAAACAAGCTTGATACTTCCCAATTACACAGACCTTGGTAATCAGGATATTCCACTCTACCATGAGTAATAACAAGTCCCATAAGGATTATGGTAGTCACCTGGAGGACACAAGATCTTTAACCTTTGGTTTTCCACTTGATTATTTCTTCTATGCAGGGTTGAGGTTACAACAATGACAAATATTCCCCATGAAGAGTCGAGATCAACAGTTTTAGCCTATCACCTAACTCCAATCGGGATGGTTTACTAAGATGTGAAAATGCAATCCTTGTATTCACTCGGAACCCACACTAAGTCAGAAAAGTCAATCTCAGACACATTCTTCTTGAGCATAAATCTCATATAATTCTCCACCACAAGTCATTATGGTAGAGGTATTTCCCTTAAGTCTTACTTCATGTCCAAGCCTCAGGTATCCATTCCTAGGCTACTCAAATCAAATCAGGGGCATTTCCCCAGTCATTTATTTTCATGTCAAAGCCTCAGGTATCCATTCCTAGGCTACTAAATCAAATCAGGGGCATCCCCCCAGTCATTTAGTTTCATGTCAAAGCCTCAGGTATTCTTCCCTAGGCTATCTCAATCAAAATCAAATTAGGGGCATCCCCCCAGTCATTTAGTTTCATGTCAAAGCCTCAGGTATTCTTCCCTAGGCTATCTCAATCAAAATCAAATCAGGGGCATCCCCCCAGTCATTTAGTTTCATGTCAAAGCCTCAGGTATTCTTCCCTAGGCTATCTCAATCAAAATCAAATCAGGGGCATCCCCCCAGTCATTTAGTTTCATGTCAAAGCCTCAGGTATTCTTCCCTAGGCTATCTCAATCAAAATCAAATCAGGGGCATCCCCCCAGTCATTTATTTTCATGACAAAGCCTCAGGTATCCTTCCCTAGGCTATCTCAATCAAAATCATTCAGGGGCATCCCCCTGTCATCTATTTTGTGTCGAAGCCTCAAATACCCATTCTTAGGCTCCTCAAAATGTCAAGGAAACTTCATATTTTTCCAAAGCTTCAGGTATTAACCCCTAGGTTATGTCATTTATCTTCCTGTCATGTTCCAGGTGCCTCTCCTTAAACTGTCTAGCATTGGGACAACACCATTCGACTATTTACTTCTTGCCAAAAGTTGTCGAGTACTCTTAGTGCTGTTCACGTCTTTACTTTCTTTTCACATCAATAATATGAATATGTCTCATATTCTTTCATGAAAAGAAGTAAAGAGGGGCATCTGTGAACACCTATTTTTGTCCGACAAAATATATATTAAAATATAAAAAAAAAAGAAAAAAGAGTTTATTTGTCCTAGAATCCGGAGTCAATGTTGACTGCATTAACCGGGGTCCTAGCACGGTCTCATGACCGGTGTTACCTCACTAATTCTAAGCTCGTACAGCCTCAGTGGAGTACGGTATTTTACACCTCAGTTCGGTGGGAATCCGAGGTTCTTCAAGTTAAAACTGATGTCTTAATCTGTACTTGAACTTCAAGACACACCGGAGGTAAACCTGCAGAAGATTCCCCAATGCTTAATATTTAACCGAGGTGAAGAGAAATGTCCATAGTTGACTGATGATTTCAGACCCCGGTTATGACTTACCAGTTCTTATTGGTGACGCGGTACAGTGCCTAGAATCTCGTCCAGTCCAGATTGCCACCCCGGATCATATTTTAAAAAAATAATATTAAAAATTGCGTAGTGACCGTTGGAATAGTAACCCTTCCCCATTTCTATAAATACCCAATCCCTCTTCATTTCCTACCACACCTCTCATTTCATCAATTCTCTTCATTTCTCTCAAGCAATGACTGATGGATGCCGAAGCCAAGAGGAAAGAATAAGGGAGGGAAGACGATGTTTTGTGACTACCTTTTTACTCCTTATAGTGTGGGTAGTAATTTATATTTATTGGATACTTTATTTATTTTCATATATGTAATAAATAATTTATGTTTCCATTTGTATTTTTAAATAAAAGGCCCAAAAAAAAAGAAAAAAAAGAAGAAAAAAAATAAATGGGCCAAAAAAAACAAAAAAAATCTAAAAAAAAGAAAAAGCCCAAAAATATAGGGCCGAAAAAAAGTTCAAAAAAAAAGTTCAAAAACAAAAAAATAAAAAAATCTGAATTCAAAAAAAAATGAAAATGGCAAAAAAAAATCAGAAAAAAATGGGCAAAAAAAAAGACCAAAAAAAAGGCCAAAAAAAATATAGGCCCAAAAAAAAAGTAGAAAAGTAAAAAAAAAGTCAAAAAAAATCTGAATAAAAAAACGAAAATTAAAAAAAAATAAGAAAAGGAAAAGAAGGTGACGGTGGTTTATTAGTGGTGGGCCCCGGTTTTGTTGGATAATTGGAGAAAATTAGGGAAATTGACATCAAATTTAGACAAATTGAAAAAGTAGAAAAATGATGTCATTTATGGAGGATCCAATGCCAATTTTCTTCTATAAATAGAAGGTGATATTGAGGCATTTTGGGAAGAAGAAGAGGAAAAAGAAGGGAAAGAGTGTTAAATTTTTATGAGAATTTTTAGAAGTTTTGGTTTTCAAAAATTATGTTGTGTAATCCCAGTTAGGAAAATGAGTGCACCACTCTAGTTTGTCTTAGTATGTGAGTTTTTGTGAGCCAAAATACTATCCAAGTGTTGTAACCGGTGTCTAAATACCTTCAAATCGAGTCCAAACAAAGCTAAAAGCAAATGAAATCTACACAAAATTGATTTCCCGACTTCTGTTCTAGTTTCTCTGTAATTGATCTTGTACCAAGGTATTTTTTATTAATACAAGGATGTTTATTTACATTTATTTATTCGTCTTTATTTAGTTGTTATTTATTTTTCTACACTTTTATTTTTCTTTATTTATATTCAAACACTTTATTTTCCTGCACTTTATTTTTTTGCAGTTATTTATCTGTTTATTTATTTTTCTGCATCTCCATCTTTATTTATTTATTTGTACCTTTATTCTTCTTTATTTATTTTTTACACTTTTATTTCTCTTTATTTACTTTTCTGCACTTTTATTATTGTTAATTTATTTTTCCACACTTTATTTATTCATACTTTACATTTCTGCAATTATCAGTTTATTTATTTATTTTCTGCATGATTATTTTTATTTATTTATTTTTATGCCCTTTTATTTCTATTTATTTACTTTTCTGCACCTTTATTTTTATTATTTACTTTTCTGCCATTTTATTTTTATGTATTTATTTTCTTGTCCCTTTATTCTTATTATTTACTTCTCCGCTCCTTTATTTTCATGTATTTACTTTTCTGCCCCTTTATTTTTGTTATTTACTTTTCTACCCCTTTATTTTCTTGTATTTACTTTTCTACCCCTTTATTTTTCTTATTTACTTTTCTGTCCCTTCATTTTTATGTATTTACTTTCATGCCCTTTTATTTTTATTATTTACTTTTCTGCCCCCTTATTTTTATTATTTACATTCCCGCCCCTTTATTTTTAGTATTTATTTTTTCTGCCCTTTATTTTTTGTATTTATTTTTCCGCCCATTTATTTTCATTATTATTTTTTTTACACTTTTATTTTTTATCTTTCTGTACCTTTATTTTTTAATTATTTATTTTTTTGCACTTTTATTTTTAGTTATTTATCTTTCTGCGCCTTTTTATTATTATTATTTATTTTTCTAAACTCTCTATTTATTTATTTATGTTTGACTATTTTTAAATAATACATAATTATTCATTTTTATTATGGTCATAATTTCCTATTATTTTCTCTTAGAAACCTTTTGATAATTAAGAAAAATTATTATCATAACAAAAAAATAAGACTAATAAATAATGTATTATTTATTCATTTATCTTTTTTTAAATTTAAAATGAGATTAATTTAGATGAGACATCTTATTAATCTTATTTTTCTAAAAAATAATTAAATAATATTCCTTTGTCAACTTTAATTAATTAAGTGTATATATATATATATATATATATATGTTTCTTTATCTTCATGTAGATGTGTTTAATCCTATTTTTTCCCTTCTTATTTTTATTTTATTTTATTTATTTATTTATTTGTTTTGAACTTTATATTTCTCAATAAAATCAATTGATTTTTTTTACTAAAAAATAAGTAAGACAAGACGTCTTATTTTTTTTTTATCTTTTTATTTTTATGGTCTTTTAATTATTTGTTTGTTTATTTTCTTAGAACTAAAAAAAATAACAAACTTAGGAGATGTATTTTATTATTATTTTTGTTTTATTCTTATTTATATATAATTTTTTTTATTATGTATATTATTTATGATTATTTTTATGAAGGATGAAATATTTGATAATCATTTTTTTGAAATTATGCATGATCAATTTGGGTAACCATTTTTTTTACGGACAGTGTGGGGTGCTAATACCTTCCCCTCCTGTAATTCGACTCCCGGACTAAACAGAATCTCATTTTTTTTAAAAAAGAAAAAACTAGTGCTGTTTAAAGGTTTTCCTAATATTTTCCTTAATAAATATTAGTGGCAACTCCTTGAACCCTTCATTTTCTTTAGACCTCCCAAAGGCCTCATTTCAATGCAGTTTCAATTTTCTTTTATTTGTCTTTAACTAGTCCGCGTTGTGCGCCGGGACCCCGGTCGCGACAATTACCAGATAGTCATGAAGGCAAATCATGATGAGCTGATGAAATATGATGGCTTTCCTAGATTCATCACTTATTTATGATTTATCTCTGGGTATGTAAAGTAAGGCTTTGGGCCTGATATGTAGGAACAGGGTCACATAGATTGGATGAACTGTTTCTATGAAATGATTGAGGCTTATCAAAGTGTTGAGTCAAGCTTCAGAGCCTCCCTTAAAAGGAAGAGATTAGACTCTTCTTCTAATCCAAGTACAAAGAGAGCAAGGTCTAATTCTATAAGTAGCCATGACCTATTCTCTTTTATCTTTTTTGACCATTCTGAACCCTCTAAACCTTTTGCATCTCATCAACCCCTTCAGCTTATCCCAATCACCGTGGTACCTTTCTATCAGACCCAGACCACACCAAACCCTTGCCTTGCTATTGTTCCCCTTCCTAAACCCCCCACTATTGGCCTTCCTTCTCAACAACCGCCTCTAGTCATTACCCTTCCTAGTTTACCCACCTATACTTTCTACAAACCCATCCTTGACCCATCAGACTCCGATTATAGAAATCCTTATAACCTTGCCATTGTCAGAAATCCCAACTTTGATAGTCGCAGACTCCGTATCTTACCTACTACACTTAAATTTGTCCTTTCTATGCCCATAAAGAGACTGTTAACCTACCCTAAACTCCTATCACCAGATGACATTGCCATACATCAGGTTTTAATAGCTAAACAGGCCTCTATTACTAGAGATTTAAGGTTTAAAGTTGTTGCTCTTGACTCTACTCCCCTAAAGAACAAACCCATTGCACTTCCATGGAAAAAGATCTTGATTTGTCTAGATAAACAACAAGTTAAGAAGACATGGATAAACTTGGGAAGATTGAAGAAGCCTATGCCTCCCAAGTACAAGCCTCACTACAAGGGTCCTTTCAGACCTCGACAGCTTTTTGTAACTAACCTTTACAGCATCCTCTCTGCTCCCAATCCTAATAAGGCTCATACAAAAGCTCTATGGCGCCATTATCTATGGACCATTCAAGAAGAAAGATCTTCCTCTTTTAACTCCTTTCCTAAAAACCCTCTTTTTCTCTATCGTCCTTCTGTCATTTATTTCAATTCCCCTTTTATTTTTGTCATTTAGACTTGTTATTTTATTCTTATCTCCTTTATAGCATCTCCTCTTTTCAATTCTTCCTTCACCCATGATTTACTATGAGGTTCTCTGTGATGCCCCACTTTTGTTGATATCAAAAGGCGGAGATATGTTAGAAGTCTTTTATGTTGGGGGAGATATGTTAGAAATCTTTTATGTTAGATGATGACAAGTCTCATGTATGCTTAATGCTATTTTTAATTTATCAATGAAGAGTGCTCTGTTCCAATTTATTTACTTTGATAAATTTGATTTCTTTGATATGTATCTTCTTGCTTTAATTTATCTTAATTGTAGTCAATCAGTAAATGGCTTTTAAGCTTTGATCTTTGCCATAAAAATTGCAAGTTCTGATTAACACATTAAAAAATTCTAATTGTCCGAAAATTTAAAGAACATCCAAAATATACTTGCTTTAATGTTGTGTATAACCATATATTGATTTGTTAATATACTTCATTTATGAAAATGACTTAATGTTTGTTATTAACAAATAAGGGGAGATTGTTGAAGAAAAGTCTGATTTGAAAATAAACAATAAGTCATTACTTGATCAGACCTCAAAATTACACATTATCTTTAAACCTTGGATTTGCTAATAATAAACATTAGTGGTTGGTCAAATAAAGTCTGCTATCATGTAATCTAACCTGTTTGTCTAAGAATTTTAGGAACCACTTAGGTTGTAAAACAAAGGGGGAATTATTATCAACAAAAGTTTAATCTAACAAAGAACACTATGTTAGACTTGCACTTAGTCCCATGTTTTGATGAATATTAGGAATCATACTTTTAAGCATCCTCAATCAATCTCAGAGAAGAACATTACTCCAAAGGCCAAACCTTAACGTTCTTAAATCTATTTTTGTGATGCCTTGGAACTCATGTACTTATCAAGATAAATGTGCTTATCACCATAAAGAACAAGAAACAAATCAGTAAAGCATCCAACTCAGTGCTTGAAGATCCCAACATAATCCTCTACGTAGATACAAAAACCTGGAACAAGTTAGCATGTGTGTCAGCTCAGTTTCAGAGGATTACAACTTTATCTTCTTCTCTCTATTCTAATCAAATAAAGTAAGAAAATAAATTTATTTGTCAATGTTGCATAAGGAACTATTTTCATGCAAGAACAGAAGAACCCAGGTATCAGACTCTTCAAACACCTTGCTGGAACAACAAAAGTCTGATACCTCTCAAAGCTCATAGCACAACTCCTTCACAAGATTTCTAATGGATATATCTCCTTTCAAAAGGAAACACAGTTACCATTTGCTTCCTATAAATACTCTTTAGAAGATTGATACAAAGTGAAAGAAACAAAGTTATATGAGATAAAAAGATCATTACCTTCTCTTTCTTTGCTATCAGTCTTTAAGTCTCTCAAAAGATAAAGATCTTCTTTGTGTGTTCTGCATCTAGCAGACCTTGATCTTATGTCTTTTCAACTTAGTGTATACACTCTTCATTGTATATCTTGACATACTAAGTTCTGTGAGATACTCCCTTTCACCCTTTCAAACTCACTTTGTAAAGTCTAGAGTGTTACCAGCCTTAGTTTTTAGTATGGGAACACTATTGGTCTAAAGAGGCTTTTAAAAGAATACTTGGGTTATTGAGCCAGGAGTGGCTTGTTGAAAGAATACTTGGGTTAAGCCAGAAGTGGCTGGAGTCAAGAATACTTGATGCACTGGTTTGGTGCTGTTATTGTAAAGGAGATTTTATAATATGGAAATCCTTTATGTTTGAAGGGACTAGACGTAGTTTTTGTGTTGGAAGTGAACCTGTGACACCCTAAAAATAGGGGCCAATTTTTCGCAAGAACATACCTGGATCTATCAAAATCCACTCTCATATATGAAGATATGAGAGCTGGTCCCATGGCCAAGGAGAAAAAGGAAAGGAAGACAAAGGCAAATGAAATCTTCCACAGCGGAAAACAACAGCGCCTGAGCGATCCCACAAACAGCGTGCATTCGCTCAAGCGAGATCCGACTCTGCTTGAGCGAGACAACACAATTCGCTCGGGCGAACACACATTCACTTAAGCGAAACCGAATACGAAAGCCTTCCCAAACAACATACTCGCTGGAGCGAGGAATCACTCGCTGAAGCGAGAAGCCACTCGGCATTCAATCACTCGGGAAACCGAGACATTCATTCACTCGGTAAACGATCAGGTCCAGTCGGAATTCATGCCTAAGTCCTCTCGGAATTTAATGTCTTAGTCCACTCAGCATTATGGGGTTCCGTCACTCGGGAAACAACCCCAACACTCATACACCCCATAACTTAGTCGTTAAATTTATACACCAAGGCGCACACACAATCCACTCAGTAACTGAAGGTTATCCCACTCGGATTCCATAAACCCTCACTCGGAATATCTTCCAACCCAACACCACTCGGTATAATTCAACCTCGAGTCACTCGGTAAACATCAACCCTTTAGCACTCGGTATATTGAACTCCATCACTCAGAGAATACATAGGCTTCCTCTCAGCCATAAATCACTCGGTTTAATCATTCTTAACCAACTCATCATCAGAGTAGTATTCCACTCGGTAACTAATATCATTGCCGACCAATACTCATTCGGCCATACACTCGGCATTCAAGCCTATTCTCACTCGGAGAATATATGGATCTTCCTTCACTCAGAAGGGATCTCCACAACCATACTCCACTCAGAATATTCCTCATTTCTCACACGGAGAATACCTTAACATCCATCACTAGGAAATAGCTTCCTAAACAATTCCATTCGGAATTGTCTGAACTCCTCAATACTTAGAGGAATTTCCCAAGTAGTTCACTCGGATTCATTCCATAACTTAGCCATTCAAATTACATATTACCCTATCCACTTGGAATAGGTAACCATGTTCACTGGGAATACATGCATAACTCCACTCAGATCATATATATATATATATAAACACTTAGATTATTTCTTATCTGAGCCACCAACAACCCTTCCCTCGGAGAAGTTCACTCGAATTATACAAGATCATTCCCCACTCGGGGTTCACTATATATTTTTCACTCGGAATCCACAAAGGTTATTAATATACAGATGTGTCACACTCAGATAAAGAGTCACCTACACAAGACTCACTCGGAAAAGCATCTAAGCCACTCATATTTCACTCCGGATTCATTAACTTAGAAATATTCATACATCATCATTTCCTAGTCGGTAGGAAGCATCAAATCAACATAAATCACTTATATATATATTCTCTAATTCCAAGTCCGACTACCACTACAACAATACACTTCCACCGATTCATAACCATGTTATCAACATAACATATATATGTATATACTCATACGCATACACTCGGATACTTATTAACTTTATACTTTCCATTCACCAACACATTCAGTCGGCATGCATATAATACCATCACTCGAAGTATATCTATATATTAACATGCACTCGGGTTTCCAATAACCCAACTTCAATACATATATAAAGTGTATTCATTATACAACATTAATATGAGCCGACCAAGATTTAACACATCAAAGACACTCGGTACATTACATTATGTACACAACCACATCAATAAACACCCAACACTCGGGTTTAAGACTACCACATCATCCAAACCGACCTGCATACACTGAAAAACGGTGTAGGGGTGAGCATTACATATTAAATGATAGATATTGGCTCAGATTAATCATAGAATCCATAACATGCCATAACACATACATCAATCAGCTCAACATTCACTGCCATTCAAATATAAACAATCACAACCATCTGCAATCGGGTTTCTTACCCCTTCCACTCGGCTATAAAGCCTAATATCCTCATCAATAATATAATCCCTCAATCGGATTTCACCTCAAGTCTATCCCAAGACTATCTCAACAATATTCATACTCCGAGCCATACTCAAGGAGTCTGTCCGAGCCCAGCTCCAGGACTTAAATATATTCATCACAATGTTGTCATCTGATTGCCGATCGGTATAAAAATCCAACGCATTCCAGTGGCGAATCGGATGCATACGGTTTCATTCACTCGGCGTTCAACGCCAATGCACTCGGTATTTCATCAAGCGTCTCATTCACGCTTAGTGCCCCAGGCACTGCCCGAGTCCAACCCGGGTCTTTCATCATATTCAACATTAGGACCATGTCCTCTTCACTCGGGATAATACCCTCGTGGCAACCCGCAAGGTGTTCATATTCAGTAACACAATAACACGTATGCGTATAAATTCGACTCATATTCATTCGATTGCCTACTCGGAAGTCTGCGTTCAACATTAATTTCATTCGGCAACTCAACAACAGTTAGAGGACTCGGCTTATACCACATTCACTCGGCAATCCTATGCCATCCACTCGGATTATCATCTATTCACTCGGATTTATCCTTTACAGTAAGCATTTCATGCTTTCCTCCATAAAGCCCACTCGGAATTCATCATAACAGTCCCCATACATGCATTTATCACAAGTATATGCATGAATAAGCATCATACGCATTTAATCATATTATCACAAATATAGGGACCAATAACCACCACACAATGCACTCAGCATCAACGTAACATGCGTCTCAAGCATCACAACATAATCATCATACATCATATGGACAAATAAGCATGCACTATGCTGCAACAAATAATCATACAACCGGGTTCAACTCAACAACAGCACATAATACATATCAAACACAACACAATACAATTATGTCACCTGGAAATCTGTCCATAGGCCATGCATTTGAGATGTAAAGCTCCCCTTACCTGGATGAAGCTTCCAAGAGTCACATGGACACTTGGCCCCACCACGGCAGCACTCTGCTCGGCTTTCTGAACGTGGGAAGAGCCACACAGCTTCCCTGCCAACCAGCATCAGTCTTCAGCCTTTCGCTCAAGCCACACATGTACTCGCTTGAGCGAAACGGGTCCAGTGACCATTTCTTCACTGGCTCGCTCAAGCGTGACCATTCTCGCTTAAGCGAGATACGTCCAGAAGCTCATCAACACTCCATGCTCCACTCTGCTCTGCCACCCAGTCAGTGGAGAAGCTTCCAAGCTCCACCCAACCATGACTTCTTCCTCGCAATGTCCCAACCTCAACACAGTGGGTCATCTTCCACAAACCAAGACACTCCATGCTGCTGGCACAGGCTCCCAACCGAGCCACAAATAGCCTCATCAACAAGAGGAAGAAGAGGAGAAGAAGAAAGACCAGCAAGAAGGAGAACACCAGGGAACAGAGGAGGGACCTGAACCCAACCTCCAAAACACACAGCCACACGCAGTTTCACCATCACCATGCAGCTCCTCATCACCACGTAGTTGCACTCGGTTCTATACCATGCGTGAGTGGAAGAAGAGGATAAAAAGGAGGAAGAAGATGAAGCAGAAGCTCCAACAAGTTCTAGAGAGAAGGAGGAGCACTTCTCTCATCAGGATATACACTTCCAAGGAATGAAGGGAGAGAGTGAGAAGAAAAACATGCAACCAAGGCCTTATTATCTCAGCCTCATCAGCATCCAATTCATCACAACATCCCACCCTCATTTAATGCAAGTCCATCAACATTTAATGCCAATTCTCTCAGCAATGATTACACAAACACCACGTGGACAAAGAGGGAGAGAAAACCGGACCCATTTGACCATCAAGGCACATGAGTCATCACTATGGGGACCACACAGAAAAAGAAAAGAGAAAAGGGAAACCGGGCCCTACAATGATCCAAGAGCACCAGTGGTCCCTCATTAATCAATTGCCTCGCCTGAGCGAATTTCATCCTTCAAGACCTTTCGCTCAGGCGGGTTCCATCCAGCAACTGATTCCTTTCGCCCTCGCTCGGGCGTCCCAAGCTCGCTTGAGCGACCAACACTCAGAATCCATTTCTTCTCTCGCTCGCTCACGCTGATCCCTCATTCGCCTGGGCGAGATTGGGCCAGAGCCCTTGTAATCAACACAAAGGATTCTCGCTTGAGCGAGAATCCCTCTCGCTTGGGCGAGAAGTATCAGGACCTGTGCAGAAACGTGAGCTCTCAATATCACACATAACAAAATCCATTCAAAGCCAATTTAACTCAATTCCATCCTTCATATATCTTACAATAATCATTTAAAACTTGTCTCCAGTGTTCGTGCACAATAATTTCCATTCAACTCATATTCAACCATTTGCCATTCTCATCAATTACTTATTTTTATAAAATTTAGGGTGTTACAATTCTCCCCACCTTCAAGGAATTTCGTCCTTGAAATTCAATCATGAACCTACCTCAATAAACAACCTGGCATTCACTATATACCCAACAAATCATTTACATACTAACACTTTCCAAGTAGTTACTAACCACACAACAAGAAATTCCAAGACACCACACTCTTAACATCTTCCACTCGGAAGTGTCACCAATTGGCTCAGAAATCACCCACTCGGGTATCCACAATTCCACATCACTCAGCAACTCTTTCACTTGTCCATCATTTTAATACTTAACCACATACTCATCTATTCAGATTCAAATCCTCACCTTGCTCGGAGCAATCCAATAGACTCAAGCCATTCCCATAAGCAGCTACAGTCTCATTTGTTGACCTATGAACTATTGCATCCAACTTATAGGATGATGTCTCATTCCTATAGGGTCACAACAGTTGCATAGAGTCACTGCAAAATGCAAACTGCCACAATACCTATGGCATGTAGAATCATACTGGAATAGCATCCTCACAGTTATGTCACTCATACCGACCAAATTTACTCGGTTAACACCAATTTTCATGAAAATCAATGGCAGTTGTTACAATTTTATAAACAATACATCCGAATCAACATCATTCTTAGGCACCAACAGTGATGCATCTCATATCCTCAGTCAGCAAACATCAGTTATTATCACAGTAAAATGCATTTTATCAATAAATTTTCAACTCATTCAAGACATATTTCCAGTCCCTATACTTATTCTAGTGCAATCCTCATTATAACAATCATCAAATACCAACCACACTTACCATAAAATGGCACAATGGCAATCGGTTTCCAGTACAAACTGAATAAATACCTCTTATTTAATCTTATTTATTACAAAATCATAGTCAATCAGCTAATTAATCCCCCAATTCGTCATTCATCATTAGCCATCAATTAATTAAAGCCTAAGGAATTCATCAAATTCTCTTAGATATACCACTCGGTTTTCAATGTGATTTTCAATCATAACAATAGGGTTTTACATTGGTAACTCTCTTCACTGAGCAAAACACAGTCCACCAGTCGGATATACAATCATCATAATATTATTTCCATTATCACCATATCCAGTACCAAGATGTACTCAAATTTCAACCTTAAGACACTTCAAACCTCAACAATTTGTTATACCATTACTTGACTCAACAATCCACATGATCAATCAGATTCTCTGACTCAGAATTTCAAGGGTTACCAAATACCCCCACAACATCCAATTATCACTGAGTCAAAATCAACACAAAGTCTAGTTCCATAAGGTCTAACAGTGTAAGATCATACCGAATCCAATTGGATTACTACACCTTATGAGTCATAATTCAATCAACCACTCACTCGGTTTTTCAATCACAAAACCGAGACAGTACCCAAACTAACAGGTACATCACCATATCAATCCTCATAACATCCAACCACACATGATTATGCCCAACCAATTGGGTTACCACACTTTGTGGCCCAGTACTTAATCCAATCATCTACTCCGTTTTCACACTTCAAACCGAGATATAATTCCAACCAAGCAGGCATCAGGTTTTACATTCAATCACCTATCCCATATTAAAATCCTCACATCATGAGATTTCCCAACATCACTCACCCAGCCAACTTAGCATGTAAATTTGAATCCATTCACAATCATGACTCTGCCATGAATCATTAGCATGGCATACACCAGAATTTAAATCAATTAACACAGTCTTAATACTTGTAAGAACTTCACTATCATCAATTAATCCATCACTCGGTTTTAACGCATTAAAACCGAAACACAATTCCAATATAACATATACTTGATTTCACATTTGTACATTCATGATCGTATTCAAATTCTTGAATTAGGAATCTGCCATAAATCATCTTAATCATATATATATATATATATATGTATTAATCCAGCAGAGTTCTCATGCCAAGGGTATAAATCATCATTTAAGAAATGACACAGTCAAACATCCATAATCCGAATCCAACACACTAGGGAATTCCTTCATTAACATTTTCACATATTTCATTATTAAAGTATCACAATAGCATACCAGCCTCACGAATCGCAATTCATATCATAAATAAGCACAATATATACATAATCACTAACACTGTCACTTTGCCACTTATCCACAAGAGCATTCATAATTATTATCATCATTAATTCACTAAGGTCTCACTCAATACCTTCTCGCAAGGGGTTTCTCAACACTCGTGGTCATCCCATCTCAAATGCCATGGTCTTTAAACAAATGCATATGTCAACTGTGTAATGCATATGCAACGGATCCGATTTCATATCACGGGTGATCGCAACCACCATAATCAATCAATCATAATTATTGGTTTCCCGCCTCACAAGGGGTACTCCCTCTGGCAACCTCGCAAGGTGCTTCCCGTGATCGCAACCATGTTCAATATTTCATATAGGTTTCCCTCCTCGCAAGGGGTACTCCCGCCTCATGATCGCAACCATGGGCATCATAGGTGCTCGCAAGCCCTTTATCATATCATCATCACATTGGTTTCCCATCTCGCAAGGGGTACTCCCATCATAGAATCCCGCAGGATCTTTCATCATTGTGATCGCAACCACATAATATCAATGCTATGCCATGCCATGAATGCAAGATGCAACAATGCATATGTTCAACAACAACCTCGCAAGGATATCTCACCCTCTCAATCAGGGGTATATTATATAGTTTAGTTTTATCATCAATGGCATATAAATATTCACAAGGCCCCTCAAGGCACATCATTCAAATAATTGGCATTCAGTGGCCATAAACACCACTCATAACGATCCACACATGAATATCAAAGGCATAGCACACATAATAATATCAATCCACAAAAAAAAATCATTTGAGGCAGATTCACCATTCACATACTTGGCAATTATCATTGCCTTACACACATACAAGTCAACTACTTGTATCCACCGCTAGAATGTCATAATATTTCTTTTTATCTATCAATATCCTTATATATTTTTATTGGAGATTTCCAACCCAGCACAAGAGTATCATAATAATTATCCATTAATCCATCTACATAAATCCTAGTTAATTAATCCGACTTCCACAAATATAAAGACACAACATTATGTCACTTTATTTCTCAAATCAACCTTCACAACAGTAGTATCTTTCACTACTGTCCCAGCAAAGCACATAGGCATACAACCATACAAACTATGCATAGGCATGCATCAACCAATAAAATACCACCAGCAATAATGACAACTGATCATCATACATCCAAACGCTTACACTCGGTAAGCATACCTTGACCATAGACCTCTCTGTTTGCTCTGATACCACCTTGTGACACCCTAAAAATAGGGGCCAATTTTTCGCAAGAACATACCTGGATCTATCAAAATCCACTCTCATATATGAAGATATGAGAGCTGGTCCCATGGCCAAGGAGAAAAAGGAAAGGAAGACAAAGGCAAATGAAATCTTCCACAGCGGAAAACAACAGCGCCTGAGCGATCCCACAAACAGCGTGCATTCGCTCAAGCGAGATCCGACTCCGCTTGAGCGAGACAACACAATTCGCTCGGGCGAACACACATTCGCTTAAGCGAAACCGAATACGAAAGCCTTCCCAAACAACATACTCGCTGGAGCGAGGAATCACTCGCTGAAGCGAGAAGCCACTCGGCATTCAATCACTCGGGAAACCGAGACATTCATTCACTCGGTAAACGATCAGGTCCAGTCGGAATTCATGCCTAAGTCCTCTCAGAATTTAATGTCTTAGTCCACTCAGCATTATGGGGTTCCGTCACTCGGGAAACAACCCCAACACTCATACACCCCATAACTTAGTCGTTAAATTTATACACCAAGACACACACACAATCCACTCAGTAACTGAAGGTTATCCCACTCGGATTCCATAAACCCTCACTTGGAATATCTTCCAACCCAACACCACTCGGTATAATTCAACCTTGAGTCACTCGGTAAACATCAACCCTTTAGCACTCGGTATATTGAACTCCATCACTCAGAGAATACATAGGCTTCCTCTCAGCCATAAATCACTCGGTTTAATCATTCTTAACCAACTCATCATCAGAGTGGTATTCCACTCGGTAACTAATATCATTGCCGACCAATACTCATTCGGCCATACACTCGGCATTCAAGCCTATTCTCACTCGGAGAATATATGGATCTTCCTTCACTCAGAAGGGATCTCCATAACCATACTCCACTCAGAATATTCCTCATTTCTCACACAGAGAATACCTTAACATCCATCACTAGGAAATAGCTTCCTAAACAATTCCACTCGGAATTGTCTGAACTCCTCAATACTTAGAGGAATTTCCCAAGTAGTTCACTCGGATTCATTCCATAACTTAGTCATTCAAATTACATATTACCCTATCCACTCGGAATAGGTAACCATGTTCACTCGGAATACATGCGTAACTCCACTCGGATCATATATATATATATATATATATAAACACTTAGATTATTTCTTATCTGAGCCACCAACAACCCTTCCCTCGGAGAAGTTCACTCGAATTATACAAGATCATTCCCCACTCGGGGTTCACTATATATTTTTCACTCGGAATCCACAAAGGTTATTAATATACAGATGTGTCACACTCAGATAAAGAGTCACCTACACAAGACTCACTCGGAAAAGCATCTAAGCCACTCATATTTCACTCCGGATTCATTAACTTAGAAATATTCATACATCATCATTTCCTAGTCGGTAGGAAGCATCAAATCAACATAAATCACTTATATATATATATTCTCTAATTCCAAGTCCGACTACCACTACAGCAATACACTTCCACGGATTCATAACCATGTTATCAACATAACATATATATATATATACTCATACGCATACACTCGGATACTTATTAACTTTATACTTTCCATTCACCAACACATTCAGTCGGCATGCATATAATACCATCACTCGAAGTATATA
Organism: Clitoria ternatea; assembly: GCA_037962975.1. Taxonomy (NCBI): domain Eukaryota; kingdom Viridiplantae; phylum Streptophyta; class Magnoliopsida; order Fabales; family Fabaceae; genus Clitoria; species Clitoria ternatea. Next base: position 172,431,371 of record CM075671.1, read on the forward strand.
TATATATTAACATGCACTCGGGTTTCCAATAACCCAACTTCAATACATATATAAAGTGTATTCATTATACAACATTAATATGAGCTGACCAAGATTTAACACATCAAAGACACTCGGTACATTACATTATGTACACAACCACATCAATAAACACCCAACACTCAGGTTTAAGACCACCACATCATCCAAACCGACCTGCATACACTGAAAAATGGTGTAGGGGTGAGCATTACATATTAAATGACAGATATTGGCTCGGATTAATCATAGAATCCATAACATGCCATAACACATACATCAATCAGCTCAACATTCACTGCCATTCAAATATAAACAATCACAACCATCTTCAATCAGGTTTCTTACCCTTTCCACTCGGCTATAAAGCCTAATATCCTCATCAATAATATAATCCCTCAATCGGATTTCACCTCAAGTCTATCCCAAGACTATCTCAACAATATTCATACTCTGAGCCATACTCAAGGAGTCTGTCCGAGCCCAGCTCCAGGACTTAAATATATTCATCACATGTTGTCATCTGATTGCCGATCGGTATAAAAATCCAACGCATTCCAGTGGCGAATCGGATGCATACGGTTTCATTCACTCGGCGTTCAACGCCAATGCACTCGGCATTTCATCAAGCGTCTCATTCACGCTTAGTGCCCCAGGCACTGCCCGAGTCCAACCCAGGTCTTTCATCATATTCAACATTAGGACCATGTCCTCTTCACTCGGGATAATACCCTCGTGGAAACCCGCAAGGTGTTCATATTCAGTAACACAATAACACGTATGCGTATAAATTCGACTCATATTTATTCGATTGCCCACTCGGAAGTCTGCGTTCAACATTAATTTCATTCGGGAACTCAACAACAGTCAGATGACTCGGCTTATACCACATTCACTCGGCAATCCTATGCCATCCACTCGGATTATCATCTATTCACTCGGATTTATCCTCTATTCACTCGGATTTATCCTTTACAGTAAGCATTTCATGCTTTCCTCCATAAAGCCCACTCGGAATTCATCATAACAGTCCCCACACATGCATTTCTCATAAGTATATGCATGAATAAGCATCATACACATTTAATCATATTATCACAAATATAGAGACCAATAACCACCACACAATGCACTCAGCATCAACGTAACATGCGTCTCAAGCATCACAACATAATCATCATACATCATATGGACAAATAAGCATGCACCATGCAGCAACAAATAATCATACAACCGGGTTCAACTCAACAATAGCACACAATACATACCAAACACAACACAATACAATTATGTCACCCGGAAATCCGTCCATAAGCCATGCATTTGAGATGCAAAGCTCCCCTTACCTGGATGAAGCTTCCAAGAGTCACATGGACACTCAGCCCAGCCACGGCAGCACTCTGCTCGGCTTTTTGAATGTGGGAAGAGCCACACAGCTTCCCTGCCAACCAGCATCAGTCTTCAGCCTTTCGCTCAAGCCACACATGTACTCGCTTGAGCGAAACGGGTCCAGTGACCATTTCTTCACTGGCTCGCTCAAGCGTGACCATTCTCGCTTAAGCGAGATACGTCCAGAAGCTCATCAACACTCCATGCTCCACTCTGCTCTGCCACCCAGTCAGTGGAGAAGCTTCCAAGCTCCACCCAACCATGACTTCTTCCTTGCAACGTCCCAACCTCAATACAGTGGGTCATCTTCCACAAACCAAGACACTCCATGCTGCTGGCACAGGCTCCCAACCGAGCCACAAACAGCCTCATCAACAAGAGGAAGAAGAGGAGAAGAAGAAAGACCAGCAAGAAGGAGAACACCAGGGAACAGAGGAGGGACCTGAACCCAACCTCCAAAACACACAGCCACACGCAGTTTCACCATCACCATGCAGCTCCTCATCACCACGTAGTTCCACTCGGTTCTACACCATGCGTGAGTGGAAGAAGAGGATAAAAAGGAGGAAGAAGATGAAGCAGAAGCTCCAACAAGTTTTAGAGAGAAGGAGGAGCACTTCTCTCATCAGGATATACACTTCCAAGGAATGAAGGGAGAGAGTGAGAAGAAAAACATGCAACCAAGGCCTTATTATCTCAGCCTCATCAGCATCCAATTCATCACAACATCCCACCCTCATTTAATGTAAGTCCATCAACATTTAATGCCAATTCTCTCAGCAATGATTACACAAACACCACGTGGACAAAGAGGGAGAGAAAACCGAACCCATTTGACCATCAAGGCACATGAGTCATCACTATGGGGACCACATAGAAAAAGAAAAGAGAAAAGGGAAACCGAGCCCTACAATGATCCAAGAGCACCAGTGGTCCCTCATTAATCAATTGCCTCGCCTGAGCAAATTTCATCCTTCAAGACCTTTCGCTCAGGCGGGTTCCATCCAGCAACTGATTCCTTTCGCCCTCGCTCGGGCGTCCCAAGCTCGCTTGAGCGACCAACACTTAGAATCCATTTCTTCTCTCGCTCGCTCACACTGATCCCTCATTCGCCTGGGCGAGATCGGGCCAGAGCCCTTGTAATCAACACAAAGGATTCTCGCTTGAGCGAGAATCCCTCTCGCTTGGGCGAGAAGTATCAGGACCTGGGCAAAAACGTGAGCTCTCAATATCACACATAACAAAATCCATTCAAAGCCAATTTAACTCAATTCCATCCTTCATATATCTTATAATAATCATTTAAAACTTGTCTCCAGTGTTCGTGCATAACAATTTCCATTCAACTCATATTCAACCATTTGCCATTCTCATCAATTACTCATTTTTATAAAATTCGGGGTGTTACAGAACCAATATAAACTCTCTATGTTGCTTTCTCCTTCCTGCTTTGATAAGTCTAGTTATCTGTTTTAATTTGGTTCATTCTACGAAAAGAGTCTGTGACTTATTCAACCCCCCTTCTAAGTCAGGCTCTGAACCATCAACCATCAACTCCACCACCAGTGCCACTACTACCGCCATCGTCATCTCAACCACCACCTTAGTCATAATTACCACCATTACCACCCTCTCTATCACCACCACCTCCATTGTCATCTCCACCACTGATAAGTCTTGAAAAGACTTAATTATTTGATAATATCTATCCCTCTTTTATGTGAAAGTTTAAGTTTAATTATTAATTTTAGAGGTAAATTAGAAAGTATTTGTCAATTATGCAATTTCATGAATTAGTTTTTATTTTAGTAGTTATCCCTAGAATTAGGAATGAATAGATAACAAAACAAAAAAGGGTGTTTCTTAAATTAAAAGGCTCTTGAGCGTATTAACTTTCACACTCAGTATACCTATGTTAGTGTGATTTTTATGTTGAATTATAAGACCAGGAGACTAGCGTACCCACGCTCAGTTCAGCGTACCCATGCTCACTTGGAAGGAAGAGGTCCAGAGGCTCAATGTAGTCACGCTGACCATGGGCGTGCCTACATTGAGACCAACGTACCAATGTTGATGACTACACTCAAGCCTAAGAGGATAACAGAAGAGAAGCGTACCGACACTGTGCCTCAGCATATTTATGTGTGTGTAAGGAGAAAAGCTCCAGAGGATCAACGTGCCCACGCTACACCTACGCCCATATTTACGTTAGAATTAGGAATCATCAGGTGCCATTCTAGGAGGTCAGCGTATTGTAGTTATGTACAGGTAAAGCATTGAAAAAAGAGTCAAGTTAGGAACCCACCGTACCTACGCTGGTCACTAGCGTACTGACGCATATTTGGAGAATAAAGGCTCAAAAGAAAATAGAGGGTCAGCCTGCCTACGCTGAGCATGAGCATGAGCATGCCTACGTACTGGTAACACTTCAAAGGGAAATTCTCAGACAGATTACTAGCATGCTAACGCTGGTAGAGGGCGTGCTTACGCATGATTACGGGAAACAACCCAAACTTTTGAATTTCAGTTATAAATTAGTTAATTTATGTTTTCTATTTATTTTGTATGTTTATTAGGGGTAGATTTCAGGATTAATTTAGTAATCATTGTAAGTTATTAGGAGTTGATACAAATAGCTTTAATGAGTTAATTATACACACATAAATTATAATATAAATTCATTCTTCAAATTTACTCTCTCTCTACATTTTTCTTCTCTCTAAATCCTCTACACTCCATTACACATTCCAACCCTACTTTCACCTCTTCTCCTGCCATGGATTGCTAAATCCATAAGGTTGGAAATAATTGAAGCTTCAATGGAAGTTTAGCTTTGTAGCTAAAGCATTCTCTATATTAGAGCATGTGGAACACAACAAAGAGTGGATTTCAACTCTGAATTGGAAGATTTAGACCTAATTTTGAGTTCTTTCCAGAGAGGAATCATGGTTGAGAGATCAGGTATTCTCCTTACTACCTAATTACTTCAGGCCTAAGGTTTTAGGTGAATAATTAGGGTTCATTCTCTTAATTTTGCATTAGGTTTTAGTGTACATGATCACCTAAGGAATTAGGGTTATTTTCATTGAGATTAGCATTAATCACCTAAGGAATTAAGGGTTAGTCATATGTGAAGTTGTGCATGTTGTAATATAGGGGATTGTATTTCACTCATTGAGTTTTAACTGAAATTGATTATTGAAGCTAATTCTAACCTATTCTTAAACCAGTGTTTCATTTTATCAATTGCGTTTAGATTTTGAAATTGCATTTTGAAAAGCACAAAAATATTAAATCAGAAACTTAAAGAAAATTTTCATGAATTGTCCACATCTCTTTCTTGGTTCAGCTGGTATCAGTCCTTGGTTATGGTAATTACTACAATTCCTGTGGGAACGATACAAATGTATTACTTTTTAACGATTGGTGTGCTTGCCATAAAAATCATCATCCGATGAATTTGCATCAACCGCCATCATCACTATTGTTACCATCACAAAGTTTCCCATAGTCGTCACAACGACAATGGCCTTTACCATCACCATCATTGCCACCTCAAGTATCCCTTCCACCACCATCATCACAACTGCCACCATCGCCATTGTTGTCATTACCATCATCATTGTCATTGTTGCTACCACCAATACCATCGTAACGTCGAGCACTACCTAACCACCACCACAACCAGCTTCGCCATGGCCACCACCACCGTCACCACCATTATTGTAGAAGATTTAGTATTACTATTAATATTATTATTATATTGTTGTTGTTGTTTATAAGTAAAATAGTTTTGATCAGAATTATGAAAATTTTATAATAACAACTTTTTAAAATTCAAAACCATGGAAACTAAAACATGAAACTAAAAACCAAAAACAAGTTTTAGTTTTTAAATATTTTAAAACTAAAAAACCAAAAACCACCTTAAACGAGGCCTAAGATAGTTAATTTGAAATAGTAATTTTAAGTCAATAAAATATAATAAATAGGACTATAGTATTTTTTATTTTGAATTAAATATATAATTATAGTAATTAAAGGTATTAAGAAGATTATTTTAATTAAATATAAAGTTTTAAATGTAAATATGATTAATTTGAGTGAAATATAAATATAATCTTTTGAATAATTATAATATTTAATTTTAAATTTTCATACTAAAGATAAAGACAATGTTTCAATTTTCAAATTAGTTTTGATTTTCCATCACGTAACACCAAAATTTAAATTAAACGTGTGAATACCACAATACATAGTACAACACATGATGTTTGTGGATTAATTTTTTTTTACGTTTGACCATTTATGTCATACGACCATTGTAGTAACCCTTGGCAATGGGATTAAGGTGGATTTACCCAAAACTGGTATCCAAATTAGGGTAAAATCCTAAAGCACAAAAAAATGGTGTGCTGGGCGTGCTTACACTCACCAGCCAGCGTAAGCACGTCCATCCTAATGCGTGCCTATGCCCCAGCGTAAGAGGCAACCATGCTCAGGTCCATACATACCAGGCAGCTAGTGTCGTGACATGCACTTACCTGCCCCAGGTCATGCCCAAAGTGGTTACGCCTAGTGTTGGGCGTGGTAGCGCCTAATGGCAAAGGGCACCCATTTGGCACTGACATCCAACATTAGCACACCCACACACTGAGCGTGGTGACGCTGGAGCCCTGCCATGCCATTTCACTCAAGTTCATTCTTACACCCTTGTTATGCATTCATACATTGATGCCATCTAAGCTCATGCATGATAAAAATACCTACCCATAACGATAAACTTGAATGCGGCTTAAACATTGTGAATGCAAGTTCCAAAACTATAATGTCGTAAAATGTAATGCATATGCTCAGACCATGGCCTTATCATCTAATCAATTTATCATGGCATCAACTAGGTCAATTTGCATAATAACCTAATCATATATGATTTGACATGCACTTCATATCCTATTTCATCAGTTTAGTGTGTTCTATAATTCCTAGGCATAAGGCAACTACATTTCAATTACACTAAGCAGTTCCTACCTATTTCATTAAACATCAACATGTTGTATAATCATATACACATGCGTATTGCACATGAATCACTTTCCATGGTTCAATCAAGCATACCATAACACATGCATCATCATCAACTATGTACTACTTCTAGTGTGGCATCTACCAGATACCTACACAAACTAACAACACTATACAATATCAAACTAGGCATAACAGTACCAATCTAATCAAAACTACATAAGTTATACGCACACACACACACACACACCATATTAGGGCGTAACTAGCGCTACAAAATATCCTAGACACTTCACCATGCTTCACCATCTGCAAAGTTCACTATAAGATAAAAATGGTAAGGCGTGGGTAATTATACGTTAAATAGAAAATATTGAATTGAATTCCATTTAACACATCAATTACCATCCAGTTCAAACAACAACAACATAATCACAATCAATATCCATTTCATTGCCATTCACCATCACCAACATCACAATTACATTTCCATTTAACATTACACACAACATATATAATGTCCCACATATCAGACATCATCATTCACCGCATCACAACCCACTTAGCTTAATGCTACTGTTCTAATGCATATGCATGTAGATCTGAATCTAATGATAGGATTATACTACAATATTTAGAATTTAACACACACATACACACACATATATACATTTTACTCGTAAGAAACCACTACGCATTACAACATGATTATGCATTGGTGTTGTGGGCCAACTTTAAAGTCTAACTCTAGAGTGGCTGTGGAACCCTAAGGAACCACTACAAGGTCTGTGTATTACCATCAGGTTACCTTTTCATCTGGGCCTCCTTACAGAACCCTTACATCCTGTGAACACCTTTATGCACTTGCTATGACAAACATCAATAACATCATCATCGCCTCTTGGTTACCATTACTAAGGCTACCACTTGGTTACCATCACCAAGGGTTTCATAGCATTAATTTATCAATAACATGTCTAACATGGATACCATCACCATGTACCATCTCACCATTAAGATTCATATCATTAACATCATTTACATCAGCAACAACAATTCAATCTCAATCATTATCATTAGTAACAATTTATACCTACAATTTCATTATCACTCATAATTATAAACACAATTTTACCATTCAATCATCATCATCATCATCAATTTCATTACAATTCTAATAATTTGAACATCATTCATTTCCACCAGTCATTCTCATCATTATCATCATCATCATCATCAAACTATATAGTTTATGATCAATTCATACAATTTTATATCCATCTATTCATAATTCATACATTTACTATATATTGTTTCCCTTCTTACTTAGAATTAGGAATCTTAAGCTATTTCTTCGTTCCAGCCTCATTCCAGAATCCAACCTACAATATAAAGATATCGAGACTCGCCGATTAGTCAACTGCTCACTGATTCTAACAAATTAAACTTAATCCTAACTACTTGGAAATGCAAAACACATCTAATCATTTCAATTAAATAAATTAAGGGGGATTTAGAAGTTTTAACTTACCGATCACCCAACGACAATGGTTTTAGAAATGGATTGAACCTTCAGTGATATCCACATGTTTAAAATGGTTCCTACAACCATGAATTCGAAGAATTTGATATGGGATTGAAGAATTAGAACCAACCACCCATATGGGTTCTTTGACAACCTACGTTGAATAAGTGGAGGAATTGGAAGAAGAAGCTTGCCCTCTTACTTTCTATTCTCGTGGGAGCGAAGAAGATGAAGTAGAGCTTGGTCCCCTTGGACTCTACATGCACACATGTGGGAAGGATGGAGAAGGAAAAAGATGAAGCTTTTTGGCCTTGGTTATAGAGGAAGAAAATGGTGGGAGTAAAGAGTGGTGGCACGACAATAGGGAGAAAAGCAGGAGGAGAAAACCTTTTTTCGTTTTAAGAGAGAGGGAAAGTTAGGTTAGTTTTAGGTGGTTGGGTAACTCGATCCTTTTACTCATTCAGTTAACCTCTGAACCAAACCGACCACTTGAATTTTTTTCAACCTGGGCCCAACTTAATCCTCATTTAACTTACCTTATTAATTTATAATTAATAATCAAATTAATTATTGATTATTAACAATTTAACCAATATTTAAATTAATATATTTTTTTTATTTTAATTTTGAATTTTATACAAAATTTTGAATATAAGTATAATTAATTTGAATGAAATATAAGTATAAGGTCTTGAATAAGTATAGTATTTATTTTTTATTTTCACACAAAAATAAGGATAATATTTTAGTTTTTTAATTAGTTTTCATTTTTAATTAAATACAGATTAAAATTAGCGTTATGAGTAGTTAAATAATTTATGTATTTTTTAATATATACATAATTATAAATGAGTATTGTCTTAATTATATATGATTAATTATCTTGATTAAAGGTAACTAACATTAGTTATAGATGATACCCATAAAATTTAACTTCAAATTAAAAAACATTGCGATTACTAATATTCAAAGTATAGTTATGTAAAGAAATTCAATCGTGAGATACTTTAAAAATATAATAAAAATTTAAAATTATATTTAGATATAATTTAAGGTGATTATAATAACTTTAGAACTGATGTTATTCTATTAAAAATAAATTTTAATTTCAATAATGTATCAATTTTCATATTTAAAATAAAAAATAATTTATCAAAAATTTAAAATTTATTGCGTTTTGCCAAAATTAATAGTGATTGTATCTTAATCGTTAAATACTTCCAATTTTTAAAAGATTTTATAATCTTTTAATTATTTATTTTTATAACATATAATTGTACATTTTCTTCCGTGTATCAATTTTTATATTTAAAATTCAGATAGCTTCATCAAAAGTTGAAAAATCTATTATAGCTGGTACCATGTATATAATTGTCATTTTCACTTTCTTCTTAATGCTATAATTTTCCTAGAAGTTCTTAAAAATATTTTAATTAATTTTGTTTATTAATTCAACTTTCTAAATTGGCAGTGAAAATTAATCATGATTACAAAAATTCAAAAGTTTCTTTAAACACATAAGACTTTGAAGATTGTTGTAACTTTTAAATCGGTCACTTTTTTAATATTATTTAAAATAATAAGCATTTCTTAATATATTCATAATTATAAATGAATATAGCATGTTATCTTAATTATATAGATTAATTTTTATTTTTACATAAAACTATTATATATAAAACAGGTTTTATTATAAATTTTTAAAATCAAATATGATGTGATACTAGCATTAACCTTTATTAGGCTACTATACTACAATTTAAATTTGAACAAAGTTAAGAGTCAAAGATTAATCTTTATCTCATTTTAGACCATCTTCTATTTGAATTGCATGATAAAAATGTACCTATTTTATTGACATAACAAAAATAGCCAAAGGATCATTCTAATTATATTCTTCATATATTTCTATCTTTTTTTGCAATGCACAATGTAACATCTTAATTTAAAATTAAGGGATAAATGGTTAGTAACCAAATAATAAACGAGAATTATTAATTGAAAATAGAATAGGTAAGTTAATTAATGAATTGATCTGATTAAGTTTAGGGTAACTTGAAGTTACCAGATTAGTTCCAAAAGCTAACCGAGCAAGTAAAACGACTGAAACGCTCCTAGGCACTTAAGAGAATTAATTCATTCTCTTTTCCTCTCATAGGAATAAGCAAAAGGAATTCACTCTCTTCCTCTCTCTTGGCCGTGTATCATCTTCACCACCTCCATCAAATTTTCTTCATTTCCTCTATTGCCAAGCTAAGGTAAAAACTTTCCCTTCATCTACTCCTTCCTCATCCACATGGGTAAGCTTGGAAAACATAATTTCCACTTTAAATCCACCATTGTCAAGGTAAGGTTAAGAAACCCATTTTAGGTAATTGCTCTAAAACCTTAAAATCCATCTTAATTTCTCTTAATTTCATGACCATAGGTGATATTAGAACCTACAAGTATCGATAGAACCTAGAACCATTCTTTGAAACCCTCGTTAGTGAATGTTCAATATGTCGACTTTCCGAACCCTTTTCCATTTCATTAAATTAGCACAATTAGTAAGGATTTGGGTTCTTGGGTAGTTAGAATTTAGTTAGTTTAAATGGAATTGGTGAATATATAACTAATCGGAGAGTATCAATCTATGTGTTTGTTATAGGTCGGATTCCGGGATTGAGCCAGAATGTGTGAAACTTTATGGAATCTTCGATTCTAGGTAGGTGGGGAGCATTCTATTTTAAATAGATGAATTATGAAGGGATGATGGTATTATTTATATAACTTAAAAATGAATCATGGAATATTGATAATTGACATTGTTAATGATTGTGAAGATATAAGTTGATGAGAAATTATTGATAACCATGTGGTGATGAATTATATGATAAATTGCTAAAAATCATGCTGATTAAGATAATGAAGATTGAATTGATACTGTTGATGTTAGCTTGATAAATGATGTTGTAATGCAATGTGAATGATGACTTGAGTAATATAAATGATATGAAATTCATTGTTGTTGATATAAGTTAAATTATGATGATAATACTAATGTTGATGATGATAAGGTACATGGTGATGGTAACCATGTTAGGGCATGCTATTTTGTTGATGAAATATATGTGAAACCTTTAATGATGGTAATCAAGTGGTAACTCCAATAATGGTGATTAGGAGGTTTTATTGTTGATATTGATATTTGAACATGAATTTGCATAAAGCTACTCATAGGATGTAGGGGTCCTATAGGGTGCCTAGATTGGAGGGCGGCCTGATGATAGGTAGGGATGGCAAAACGGGTTAGCCCATTGGGCCTTGTTCTGCACCGCCAAAGTCTGCTTAGAAAAAGCCAGGATGGTCTGCCTAAATAAATAGGCCAAAAATTAGGGCCTGCTCCATCTAATGGTGGGCCTGTTGGATAGACAAACTGGCTTGTCAAAGCTAAAATTATGTATCTTTTTTGGAAAAGATGGTGGCCTTGTCAAGTCATTTAGTTCATGCATTTAGAATATAAATCTCCTCTCCTAACTCAAGAAAAGAAATTTGGACGATTCGACGGCCCCGTCTCGTCTACCGGATTATGTCCTACATCCAATACATGTTTAACTCAATTAATTACCTAGCTAATCATCATTTTCAATCTCAAATACACAAACAATTATATACATGATTTCAGGAATTCCTTTCCCTTAATATTTTCTAACATTTAATGATCATATCCAATGTTCTCAAAATATGAATCTTACATCATTCCCTTTACCCATCATCCGTAATGGTTTCTCAATGTTCCATAATGCCTCATTATAATTGTTCATGTCATTTACACCAAGACACACCTTCTACCACATTTAATTACTTGAAACATCTTTATATTTTCTTGGTTTCTCAAATCTTCATCACCAATAATTTATGTCATGTATCCAAAAATTCATTTCCATACTTATTAATCATTCTCATTGCAATAAATTGTATTTTCCCCCAAATTTCACCATAATTCACATTTTTTCAAAACCTAGGGTTTTCACTAAAATTATCAACAACCAATGCAATTAATTTTGATTCATCATTTCGAGCATGCACCAAGCCATAATTTCATGTACTACAAAATTAGCACAAGAATCCATTTTCCATTGTCACCTAGCCTAGGGCTTCTAATACCCATTTTTATTTTTCAACACAACAGCATCAATAACATTATTTTCATGCTCTAAGACTTCTAAAATAATAAATGAATACTGATGGTTCAGAGAACAAACTTAGAAGGGGGGTTGAATAAGTATGTTCACTTTTTCAAACCAAAAGTGATATTTAAGCGTTAATGCGTTATGCACAGCAGACTAGACTTTAGCTTATACAGAGAGCGTGATTGTTTGATTGAGCGAGGGTGTTTTTACCAGACTTTTAATATCGAGTATAATAATAATGAAGCACCAAACTTTTGATAGTAAAGAGTAAGAGAGAAAGAGATAATACATAAGTGATTTTATATTGGTTCACCTCTAACACTGAGACTACATCTAGTACCTTCAAATTTGAAGGATTTCCACTATGTAAAAACATTTGACATCAAATGTTGAGTATTATTGACTCTAACCACTCCTGGCTTAAGCACAACCCATGCTTCAAGTATTCTTGACACCGTCCACTCTTGGCCCCAAGTAGTCTTGACACTGGCCACTTCTGGCCCCAAGTATTTTTGACTTCGGCCACTCCTAGCCTAAGCATAACCTATATTATAACACATCAGATCCCTTTGGATTCCTATGAGTATTAGTTTGCAAGCACCCACTCCTGGGGCAGACCCAAGTATTCTTTTATAAGCCATTCCTGACTCGAACCCCAAGTATTCTTTCAAAAGCCTCTCTAGGCCAACAGTGTTTCCCACACTAATAGAGTCTAGAAACACACCAGACCTATACTGCCAGAGGATTAGAAGAATTATTTCAATTTGAATAAATAAGCCTTTTGACTTAGCTAAGCTAAGTGATCAACTACATGAGTTAGTTCGTGAAGGAAGAGAAAGACTTATCCATTCATTTGACTCAGTACCTGTGTAATATAAAACAAGAGTACGAAAGGTATTGAGCCTAAAAGCATGACCAGAGATGATATGCTCTTCAAAGAATAAAGAGATATGAGCCGGTTGCATATCTTTGGTTGCTATGGCTTTTAGGAGAGAAGAAGTGCACATAGCGAGCTTTCGTTGTCTTCATGGTGATTCTTCTTGGTCTGAATTTCTCTTCTTGAACAGATTGCCATTTCATTCTTTTTCTTGGGCTTTTGTATATGAGTGTCTAGTGCCCATTCATACTTTGTCTTCTTCATCCATACTTTTCTTAGTGTGTTTTGCCCATCTTCATTTTCTTTAGCAAGCTCTCTTTTTTTTGTTTTACATGTTGTGTTCTCTATATTTTTGTTCTTTCCTGAGTCTTTTCTTATACTTTTTGCTCACATATATTTTTGAAGAGATTGATTCTATTTATAGAGAATTTCTCTAAAGAGCCTGAGGAGAGAATATGCTTGATATAAGTTTGTTAAGATATGATATACCCAATGGGTAGGATATTACACAATGGACAACAAGATTTCTTTTGTCAAAGAGAGACATTCCGGGCATGTAATTGTAGGATAGAAATCTTTGAGATGTGTACGATCATAGGCAGGGTAGGAATAGCATAGTATCTCACAAAGGAGGAAACTTTTATTCAGAGAATCTCTGAATTCACAAGACATTGGTTAAAGACTTGACGTTATTTTGAATAGAGCATAGACTACCTTGCTTTGTCATTCTTCTTTCTGCAGGTCTTTGCTTAAGCGTGCTTACAAGAATGTTTTCTTGACCGTTGAAACCCTTGAGCCAGACTTTAAAAAGAACTTCCTTTAAAGTGAATTCTGGATCCAATGATTTTCAAAATATTTTTTCGCCTTTGATAAGTTTGGAAGCTTTTATTGAGAAAGACAAGATCTGATGTTCAGACTTTATAGTATGAGATAAATTGTTATGAGCTAAGTTTGCAAAGATATTTTTCTTTGAGAATGATTTTCCAAACTTCAAGACTTTCCTTGTTTTGGATCAAAGAGGGTTTATCGATGAGACTAGACTTTTAAAGATTCTTTTGGCGTATACTTCCCCTATTTTTTGTAACATAATCCTTATGTTTTCCTGAAACACTTAAACTCACATATTAAATAATAACATGATATGACTCTATTTAAATTAGAATATGCAATGTTGATTATCAACAAATCTCATAAAGTCTGGTTTAAATGATTTGACATTTGCCAGACTTTTCTCCAACAATCTCCCCTTATTTGTTGATAACAAACATTAAGTCTTTTTGATTTAAATAGGGTGCTGATAGTATAGAAATAAGAGTTATGAATCAAGATAGTATAGAATGTAGAGATGAGTTATAACAAACATATGAACTAAAATCAACAATATTTTACTTTTTTAAAAAGACGACTTAATAACTTTATATCTCCCCCTTTTGATATCAACAAATCAAGAGGGTAGAGAGGGACACAAGATAAACAACAACAAAAAAAATTTATTTTTACTCAGAGCTCTTAGAACAATAACCAGCCTCTCCCATCATCCAGAGAATGTGATTCCATAGCCTTCTGGCGTTATCTTCAGTGTTGTTGGTAGAGGATAACAATCTGGTAACTTCTCTTAGGGAATCCCATTAGGGTCAGGCAGCGAAAACATAAAGGATTCCTAAAAGAATTGCAAACACAAATGTCTCAAGGCATTATGCTAAATTAAAATTTCGGCTAGGGTTTACCTCTTGTAGACGCAGAACGAGTTCCTCGATCGAAGCAATTGTAGCTTCGCCCTTAGGAGTCCACACGAGCACTCCCACCAAAAAAACAGAGCTCCAAATGCTAGTACGGAAATTTGTTTATGGTCTAATTTCTGAGCAACAGCCTATGAGCATCTCATGCTCTATATATAGGCTTAGGTCTTGACCTGAGCTCTCATTAAACATTGGGCTCCTGACTCATTCTAAATGAGTTAGGCCTAAATAGTTTTATTTTCAGTCCAACTAAAATAAAACTATCCTCTGGTGGGCTTACTCTATGTGTGTGACCCTATAGGTAAAATATTCGGTTATATTAATAATAAACTATTTTATTATTTATATAAAATAAGAGCAGTATCTAGCAATACATCATTATGTCCGAATATTATTTATCATCGACATGACCTATAAGTGATAATTATTTTATATATTTATTCCTTTTGTCACGATATCTAATTGGGCCCAAGGCATGGTCGTCGTCATCCTTGTATGGCCCAATTCATTTTACTTGATACCAGAGTAGACTTTACAGAATAAATATCTAATATTTATTCATCCTAGCATGGCCATGCATTTCATTAGTCTCACTCCATCAAGTGGCCCATAGATATCACTCCTGTCACATAGGAGAGACAAATTCCATCTACATCACTCACATCCCTCTGCATAATTTATCTATTGCCTAATCACAATCTTTATGGTCATCTTATTACAGATAACGTTTGATTGTATTAAAACAATAAACTCCTTATGTAGGAATCGTAGTGATTTCAGGTCGAAGGACTATATACCATTATCACATTAAGAACCGTTTATGAGACTCATGTAACGATCCATGTAACGTTCTCATGGTGGGTCTGTCCAGTACAACATTACTCTTAATGTGTACCCATGTAAAGACTTGATATCATATATCCATGATTTGTGAGATCAAATCGCCAGTACATTCACACACTAATCTTAATGTATTTACATGTCCCCATGTAAATACTTGATTAGGGACGTTTTAGGAATAATTCTCATATGACCTATTATTCCAGGATAAATAGCATTAGTCTAAAACTGAAAATACTAATTTTATTGATAAGTTAAAATTGATATATTAATAGCTCGTAGTGCATACACCAACAATCTCCCACTTGCACTAGAGCCAATCAGACATTTGCCTAATGCCTAATGATCTAGTGTGTCCCTCATGCTTTTGATGTGCAAGAGGTTTGGTGAGTGGGTTAGCAATGTTCTCATCGATGTACACTTTACATATCTTAACATCTCCTCATTCAAGTATTTCTCAGATGAGATGATAACGCCTAAGTATATGCTTGGATTGCTGATGTGATCTAGGTTCCTTAGCTTGGGCAATTGCTCTACTATTGTCACAGTAGAGACTTATAGGGTCCACAATGCTAGGAACTACCTCAAGTTCTGTTATGAACTTCTTGATCCATACTGCCTCTTTTGTAGCATTTGAGGCAGCAATGTACTCAGATTCTGTAGTAGAATCAGTAACTGTCTCTTGCTTCGAACTTTTCCAGCTTACAGCGCCACCATTTAAACAAAACACATACCCTGATTGCGATCTTGAGTCATCCTTATCAGTTTGGAAGCTAGCATCAGTATAACCCTTTACAATGAGCTCTTCTTCCCCTCCATATATCAAGAATGAATCTTTAGTTTTTCTCAAGTACTTTAGGATATTCTTGACAGTAGTCCAGTGACTTTCACCGGGATCAGACTGGTATCTGCTCGTCATGCTTAAAGCATACGAGACATCTGGTCGGGTACATATCATGGCATACATGATTGATCCAATAGCAGATGCATATGGAATCTTATTCATCCGTTCTCTCTCTTTTTTAGTGGAAGGAGATTGAGCCTTTGATAGGCTTATGCCATGAGCCATAGGCAAAGTTCCTTTCTTGGAATCTTGCATGTTAAACCTTTTTAACACTTTGTCTATGTATGTATTCTGACTTAGGCCGAGAAGTTTTCTTGATCTATCTCTATAGATCTTAATTCCCAACACGTAGGTTGCTTCACCTAAGTCCTTCATAGAAAAATAGCTTCCCAACCAAGTCTTCATAGACTGAAGGGTAGGAATGTCATTTCCAATGAGTAGTATGTCATCAACATACAGGACCAGAAAAATAATTGTGCAGTCACTAACCTTCTTATAGACACAAGGTTCATCCTTATTTTTAGTAAAGCCAAATTGTTTAACGGCTTCATCAAAATAAAGATTCCAGCTTCTGGAAGCTTGCTTAAGTCCATATATGGAACGTTGTAGTTTGCACACCTTCCTGGATGCTTCAGGCTTAACAAAGCCTTCGGGTTGTGTCATGTACACTTCCTTAAGAAGATTTCCATTAAGGAAAGCAGTCTTGACATCCATTTGCCATATCTCATAATCATGGTATGCAGCAATAGCAAGCAGAATCCGAACAGACTTTAGCATAGCAACTAGAGAAAAGGTTTCATCATAGTCTATACCATGAATTTTCTTGAAACCTTTCGCTACCAATCTTGCCTTATAGGTACTTATATTTCCATCCATGTCAGTTTTCTTTTTGAAAACCCACTTGTATCCTATAGGTTTTACCCCTTCGGGTGCATCAACCAAAGACCAAACTTGATTAGTATACATGGAGTCCATTTCAGATTCCATGGCTTCAAGCCATTTCTCAGATTCTGGACTTACAATGGCCTCTTCATAAGATGTTGGCTCATTTTGATCCATTAGCAACACATCTCCTTCCTGAGTTATAAGAAATCCATATCTTTCAGGTTGTTGACGTATTCTACCTGATCTACGCAAGTCTTGTTCTACTGGAGTTAGAGTTATCATAACATTTTGTGGTTCCGGCTCCATTTCCACCATTGGCTCTTCAATGCCTTGTATGTCTTGAACTTCTTCAAGTTCTACTTTCCTTCCACTGATTCTTTTAGAGATGAATTCCCTTTCTAAGAATACAGCATTTCGAGCGACAAACACTTTGCCCTCGGTAGGATTGTAGAAGTAATAACCCTTAGTTTCCTTTAGGTATCCCATAAAAAGACATTTATCTGATTTGGGTCCAAGTTTATCAGGAATCTGACGCTTCACATAAGCTTCATAGCCCCAAATCTTAAGAAAAGACATACTGGGTCATTTCCTAGTCCATATCTCATATGGTGTCTTTATGACAGCCTTAGATGGAACACCGTTAAGTGTGAAAGCTGCTGTCATCAAAGCATGTCCCCAGAAGCAGTTAGGGAGGTCAGTTTGACTCATCATTGATCGAACCATGTCTAACAAGGTTCTATTTCTCCACTCAGAAACACCATTCCATTGTGGTGTTCTAGGAGGAGTGAGTTGAGAGACAATCCCACATTCTTTAAGATATTCATCAAACTCCAGGCTTAAGTATTCGCCACCTCGATCAGATCGAAGTACTTTAATTTTCTTGCCAAGTTGGTTCTCTACTTCATGTTTGAATTCTTTGAACTTTTCAAAGGATTCTGATTTATGCTTCATTAAAAACACAAATCCATATTTACTGAAATCATCAGTAAAGGTGATAAAGTCGCTAAAACCTCCCCTAACCATTGTCCCTATTGCCCCACATACATCACTATGTATCAAGCTTAGAATATCACTCGCCCTTTCACCCATTCCAGTAAATGGGGTCTTAGTCATCTTCCCTAATAAACAAGATTCACATGTATCTATTGATTTAAAATTAAAAGAGTCTAAATATCCATCTTTATGGAGTTTAGAAATACGTTTCTCATTTATATGCCCTAGGCGACAATGCCAAAGATACGTTGGGTTTAAATCATTTGGTTTAACCCTTTTAGTATTAACGTTATAGATAAGGGTTTCGAGATCGAGAACATAAAGTCCATTACTCAAATTTGCACAGCAATAAAACATGTCATTCAAATAAACAGAACAACTATTATTCTTTATTATAAAGGAAAACCCTTTCCTATCTAGACAAGAAACATAAATAATGTTTCTTCTTATTGCCGGAACATAAAAACAATTTTCTAATTCAAGAACAAGCCCTGAGGGCAAGGATAAAAAATAAGTCCCTACAGCTAATGCAGCAACTCTTGCTCTATTTCCAACACGTAGGTCCACCCCGCCCTTCATCAACTGCCTACTTCTTTTTAGATCCTGCACATTAAGACAAATGTGAGATCCACATCCAGTATTTAATACCCATGATGTTGAAGTTGACAAGTTAATTTCTATAACAAAAATACCTGAAGTGGAAGTCTCACTTCCCTTCTTCTTAAGCTCTTCCAGGTACTTTGGACAGTTTCTCTTCCAGTGTCCCTTCTGTCCACAATGGTGACAATTTCCTTCCTTAGCCACCCCGCCCACAGGTTTTAAGGCTGATGTACTTGGCTTATCCTTGCCTTTCCAAATTGTCTTGCCTTTTCCCATAACAGCCTTTCCTTTGCCTTTATACATGCCCTTTCCTTTACCTTTGCCAGAATTGACCATCATTATGGCCTTGCCCTTTCCTTTAGAAATATTGGGCTCAGCAATCCTCAACATATTGAGTAGCTCTGGCAATGTTTTATCCAATGCATTCATGTTATAATTTATGATGACTAGCTTAAAACTGTCAGGTAATGACTTCAAAATGAGATCAGTAGCTAACTTTTGAGGGAAGGGGAATCCTAGCCTAGCTAGATTCTCCAGGTACCCAATCATTTTGAGCACATGAGGTCCTGTAGAACCTCCCTCTTCAAGTCTACAGCTAAATAGGGCCAAAGAAACTTCATATCTTTGTTGGTCAGCTTGACCTTGGTATAGTTTCCTTAGGTTTTCGATCATATCGAAAGCCTCCATATGCTTATGTTGCTTCTGAAGCTCAGGAGACATGGTTGCTAGCATAAGGCATTGGACATCTAAAGCGTCATCCTGATGCTTCTTGTAAGCATCCTTGTCAGCTTTAGAGGCATTGTTTGCGGGTGGTTCCAGAATTAGATCTTCCAGGACATACTGCTTTTTCTCTTGTTTGAGGACAATCCTTAAATTCCTATACCAGTCTAGAAAGTTAGGTCCAGACAATTTTACTTTGTCTAGGATCGATCGCAATGAAAGGTTTGAAGGCGTGTTTGATGTCATGGTTATCTAAAACAGAAAGATATGTAGTAAGTATCAATTAAAAAACATATTTAATTTTTGGTCTTAAAATTAAACACGTCTCCCACTATTTTGATTCAAAATAAAATCACCCTCTACGAATCAGAAAATCCCGTTGGAAGATTTTCTAGTAGGCAAAGATCCATATTTGGCCTAATGTTAAGTCAGCTTTGGCTGATCACTTAACATTTGGTTATTTAGGTAGGAAACTCCTTTCCAATTGTATCTTATACAACTCTTAGACATTGGGTTAGGTAACCATTACCGATCATTCATCTTATAAAAGTTTGCCCAATGTATACGCCTCTAAGTTAAAACCTAATAAAACATTTTGGATATTACAATTATCCCATCGCGTCTTACTAATATAAATAATAGTACCCTGCTTTGGCAGACCCACTATTCATTGACATTAGTATTGACGAGTGTACTTATTGGAAAGCGTTTGTAACTTAATATTATTTTGAGGGATTTTAATTTATTTTAAATTACCGTCTTTGTTAAACGCTTTAACGCAATAAAATTATCCCCAAAGCATGCAAATGAAATTGTGAGATGGTTATGGTCTTCCTAGAAGAATAAATAAATAAATAAATAAACCTAAAGGAACTATATGCCAAGGCTTCATGAAGTCCTACTTCTTGAACCCACCATCCTCTTGGAGTCACCACCTTTCAAAGATAAAAGCGCTTAGAGTCACAACTCTAGTTTTCTTCTAGGTCTTTACTTTGTTGGCTCGATCAAGATTACAAGATTTTAAAGAAACTCGCTTTACATACGAGTGAAGGGTTGAGAAAAAAATACAACAGAATGAAGAGAGGCACAACACGCAGGCTGTATTTAAATAAAATAACTAAGACCATAACCATTCACCATGCAACGTGTTAATTAATTAATTATAACCCATTTGAAAGCATTAAAAAAATAATTTTAAAATGGGCCATTAAACACGTGGGTCGGTAATAAGGCGCTACGCAGAGAATGTACGAGGGTCAGGTTGGTTCCCAGGAAAGAGAGGTGGGTCCGGTGTGACCGCTTAAGTACCAAGTCTTTCCTAGCCAGAACGTCCCACTGACCATTAACAGCTCTAAAATTTTGACTAGGGTTTTAACCACTTTGAAACCCTAATTCCTTGTTGTGAACACTTCACAATGCAGCCGTCAAGGCACATGTAGGCAGCGCCGTCTAGGGTTTTAAAACCTAGAATTCAAATTGCACCTTTCTTATGATGGCTGCCTAGGTTTCAACGTTTGAACCCTAGGTTAAGGAACAGCCAAGGTTTAACACTTAAACCTTATCACTTGACGCCCCACAACATGAACTATTCATGCTCGGAGATCAACGCATTATCAAAACACAGTTTGTATGACAACAAAGACTATTAACGAATTCAACACATGTATCACATACGAAAATTGAAAACGCAAATATCATACAAGCCTCTAAAATAACAGAAACACATACTTCAAATGAGAAAGCCTATAAACAGTATCTCATATAATTTACAGAAAACATATGAGCATACGAATCATGATATTATTTCATACATAACATGATTGAATGTTTTTCAAAACAAGTTTCGTAAACAATTTCGCAAAACAGAACATAAAGCTTATAACAAGAAAACGATTTCATAAATTAAAATTTTTAAAAGCTTTTGCAGAATGAAAAACATGCCATCATGAAACGTAAACAAATGCCCAAAACATAGCTTTGTAACCAGGCTCTGATACTACTGTTAGGGTATCCCATTAGGGTCAGGCAGTGGAAACACAAAGGATTCCCAAAAGAATTGCAAACACAAATGTCTCAAGGCATTATGCTAAATTAAAATTCAGCTAGGGTTTACCTCTTGTAGATGCAGAACGAGTTCCTCGATCGAAGCAATTGTAGCTTCGCCCTTAGGAGTCCACACGAGCACTCCCACCAGAAAAACAGAGCTCCGAATGCTAGTACAAAAATTTGTTTATGGTCTAATTTCTGAGCAGCAGCCTATGAGCATCTCATGCTCTATATATAGGCTTAGGTCTTGACCTGAGCTCTCATTAAACATTGGGCCCAAGGCATGGTCGTCGTTATCCTTGTATGGCCTAATTCATTTTACTTGATACTAGAGTAGACTTTACAGAATAAGTATCTAATATTTATTTATCCTAGCATGGCCATGCATTTCATTAGTCTCACTCACTCCATCAAGTGGCCCATAGATATCACTCCTGTCACATAGGAGAGACAAATTCCATCTACATCACTCGCATCCCTCTACATAATTTATCTATTACCTAATCACAATCTTTATGGTCATCTTATTACAGATAACGTTTGATTGTATTAAAACAATAAACTCCTTATGTAGGAATCGTAGTGATTTCAGGCCGAAGGACTATATACCATTATCACATTGAGAACCATTTATGACACTCATGTAACGATCCATGCAACGTTCTCATGGTGGGTCTTTCTAGTACAACATTACTCTTTATGTGTACCCTTGTAAAGACTTGATATCATATATCCATGATTTGTAAGATCAAATCATCAGTACATTCACACACTAATCTTAATGTATTTACATGTCCCCATGTAAATACTTGATTAGGGACGTTTTAGGAATAATTCTCATATAATCTATTATTCCAGGATAAATAGCATTAGTCTAAAACTGAAAATACTAATTTTATTGATAAGTTAAAATTGATACATTAATAGCTCATAGTGCATACACCAACAACTTCTTCATCAGGAAGTCTTCTTGGTTTGGGCTCATCCCATGGCAGGGTAGGAGGAATAACAGATTTTGGTTCTTTTCCTTTTTTGGAGCAGTGAGGTTTAGGACAAGGGGCAAGCTTATTAAGAGTAGTCAAAATTTTGGTGGAAGACAAAATGAGGGCAGACTTTTCTTTGCCATTTTGAACGTCATTTAAAGACTTTCCTTGCTGAAGATCCCTTAGGATGGCTCTCTGTTCTTTCTTTAGTTTGCAAAAGATGGCAACATCTGAAACAGTACCGAGTTTCTCATTGCGGATGACATCCAAGGCAGTAGGGGAGGAATAAATAAGGATGAGGGTGCAACAGGATTTCCCTTATGAAGAATGGGTGTGCAAGAAAATAGGGATGAACAAGACTATTGACAAAAATTTTATGTGGTGAGGTTAGAGGTAGGAGGAGGATCAGAGATTTCAAGTTGATTAATGTTGATGAAAGAAGAGTCTGGAGAAGGGGAGTTCTGACGAGCTTTCTTTGAATGAGAGTTTGGAGGAGAGGGAGAATGAAATCTTTTTGAGTTTGAAGGAGAAAGTTCAGAGTAAATGGACATGAGAATGTCCTCTGGTTCAGATGACGATGGAAAAGAAAAGATGGAGTCTAACGAGGTGGGAGAGAGGGTAGCGAAAGTTTCCAGAAAAATTGAAGACGTGTTTTCAGAGCTAGAATCTATAATGAAAGGATTGACAGCCGAGGATCCTTCCTGGTTTGGTGATCGAGAAGCCATTTGTATGAAAGGATTTTGAATAATAAAGAAATAGAGAGATAGTTTAAGAAAATAGAATAAGAAATTTGATAAGTAAACCCAGATTATTAAAACCCTTTTATAAGATGGTGAAATGGTGGAATATTGAGAGTTTTTGAAATGAACAGACATCATTAAAACATTTAATCGGTGAGAGATATGTTGTATTGAAAGATTGCAATTTTCAAAAATACACATGTCGTTCCTTAAGGATAAAGAGCGGTTATCAAGAAATTTCAATAAATGCTAAAGTAATCATATGATAAATAAACTTAAGGAGTCATCGAAGAGTCACGTATAGTTACCCAACCATTAAGTGGAGATTCTGTTGTGGTTCAAACATGCTTTATCGTTTGTTGAAATTGAGAATGATTTATCTGTTTGAACTTATCTTCAGTTTTCATGCTTGAGTTAGATGCTGAGAGCTTGATTCTGCACTTCCTTTCATGTGATGTCTAGTGAGTACTTGATCTCTTGATCGTCTTCAGACTTTTGAATTCTTCAATCTTTGAGTAGCTTTTTCTTCTTGATTCTTCCTTTTAGTCTTCATCAGAGTGAGTTTCTTCATGGACCATTCTTCCTCCACACTCGTTAAAGTGTTTAACCCCAAGAGGCCATGCTCTGATATCAATTAATGGTTTGAAGAATAGACATAGAAGGGAGGTTGAATAAGTCTGCTCACTTTTTTAAACCAAAAAGTGATATTTAAGCGCTAATGCGTTATGCACAAGAGACCAGACTTTAGCTTATACAGAGAGCATGATTGTTTGATTGAGCGACCATATTTTTGCCAGACTTTTACTATCAAGTATAATAAGAATGAAGCACCAAACTTTTGATAGTAAAGAGTAAGAGAGAAAGAGATAATACATAAGCGATTTTATATTGGTTCACCTCCAACTCAGAGACTACATCCAGTACCTTCAAATCTGAAGGATTTTCGTCATGTAAAAACATTTTACATCAGATGTTGAGTATTATTGACTCCAACCACTCCTGGCTTAAGCACAACCCGAGCTTCAAGTATTCTTGACACCGGCCACTTCTGGCCCCTAGTATTCTTGACTCCGGCCACTTTTGGCCTAAGCACAACCCATGCTATAACACACCAGACCCCTCTAGATTCCTATGAGTATTATTTTACAAGCACCCACTCCTGGGGCAGACCCAAGTATTCTTTCATGAGTCATTCCTGGCTCGAACCCTAAGTATTCTTTCAAAAGCCTCTATAGGCTAACATTGTTTCCCACACTAACAAAGTCTGGCAATACACCAGACCTATACTACCAAAGGATTGGAAGAATTATTTCAATTTGAATGAATAAGCCTTCTGACTTAGTTAAGCTAAGTATTCAACTATATGAGTTGGTTCGTGAAGGAAGAGAATGACTTATCCATTCATTTGACTTAGTACCTATGCAATATAAAACAAAAGTACGGGAGGTACTGAGCCTGAAAGCATGACCAGAGATAATATGCTCTTCGAAGAGTAGAGAGATATGAGCTAGTTGCATATCTCTGATTGCTATGGCTTTTGGGAGAGAAGGAGTGCACACAACGAGCTTTCATTGTCTTCATGGTGATTCTTCTTGGTTTGAATTTCTCTTCTTGAGCAGATTGCCATTTCATTCTTTTTCTTTGGCTTTTGTATATGAGCATCTGGTGCCCATTCATACTTTGTCTTCTTTATCCATACTTTTCTTAGTGTGTTTTGCCCATCTTCGTTTTCTTTAGCAAGCTCTTTTTTTTTCTGTTTTACATGTTGTGTTCTCTGTATTTTTGTTCTTTCTTGAGTCTTTTCTTATACTTTTTGCTCACACATATTTTTGAAGAGATTGATTCTATTTATAGAGAATTTCTCTAAAGAGCCTGAGGAGAGAATATGTCTGATATTAGTCCATTAAGATATGATATACCCCATGGGTAGGATATTGCACAATGGACAACAAGACATCTTTTGTTAACTTTAAGATGTATGCGATCATAGGCAGGATAGGAATAATATAGTATTTCACAAAGGAGGAAACTTTTATTCAGAGAGTCTCTGAATTCATAAGACATAGGTGAAAGACTTGACGTTATTTTGAATAGAGCGTAGACTGCCTTTCTTTGTCGTTCTTCTTTTCGCAGGTCTTTGCTTAAGCATGCTTACAAGAATGTTTTCTTGACCATGGAAACCGTTGAGCCAGACTTGAAAAGGAACTTCCTTTAAAGTGAATTCTGGATCCAATGATTTTCAAAATATTTAGACGCCTTTGATAAGTCTAGAAGCTTTTTATAAAAAGACAAGATCTGATGTCCAGACTTTGTAGTATGAGATAAATTGTTCTGAGCTAAGTCTGCAAATATCTTTCTCTTTGAGAATGATTTTCTAGACTTCAAGACTTTCCTTGTTTTAGATCAAAGAGGGTTTATTGACAAGGCCGGACTTTTAAAGATTCTTTTGGCATATGTACTCCCTCTATTTTTCGTAACATAATCCTTATGTTTTCCTGAAACACTTAAACTCACATATTAAATAATAACATGATATGACTCTATTTAAATTAGAATACGTAATATTAATTATCAACAAATCTCATGAAGTCTGGTTTAAATGATTTGACATTTACCAGACTTTTCTCTAACAGAAATAATAAAAATGGAAAGTATCTTACCTTGTTCCAAAGCTTGAAGAAAAATGAGAAATAAGAAATGGTTGAAGATGATGAGGAAATAAGAAGAAACTAGCTTCGAAGTGCCATCAGAGCTCCATGAATCAAGTTATTGCAATTAATTTTGAGAGAAAAATGGACACTTAGGGGGCATATGATTTTGGCTCAAAGGAGAAGAGAGAAAGTGAAAAATAGAGATGGAGGGAGAATATAGAGTGTTACTATGAGATGAGGGAAAAGAAGAAGAAAAATTAGCTTCTCTCTCTTTCAATCCAAGCCTTCCATTTCAATCCATTGGCCCATATTTATTTTGCTTTTGTCAGATGGTCCTACATGTTCTTTTATCCATTGTGCAATGCAATGAAAATGTGAGGCAAATGGGCACGACACATGCAAGAGAGAAATGGGAGATTTTCTATTTTTCTTAATTCCATTTTCACTCGTATTTTCACGAAATGTAATTACGTTCAGTGTCTGAATAAATCCTTCCTAAACTCTAAAAATTCATCTGAACATAACCCCATACCCACCATAGTTATCTTACTATTTTAATCCCATCAAATGCCTAAAATAATTTAATGAGACCCACATCATCTTTCGAGTTCAATAAATTTTATTTTACCGATAATTCATAATTAATAATTAACTAGTTAACCTACATATTTTGGTCGTCAAATAATTAATCATTTTCATATTTATTATTTATTTTACATTTGGGATGTTATAATCCACCTCACCTAAAAAGGAATTTCATCCTTGAAATTTGATGTACCTGATTCAAATATAATGGGGTATCGCTTCCACATATCATCCTCGCATTCCCATGTGGTAGTCTCTATGTTACCATGTCTCCAAGCCACCTTTACCATTGGTATCAACTTGTTCCGTAACTTAATAAAATGTTCAATAGTACTAATAGAGATAAGGGGAATAGAAAGGTCTTCTCGTACTTGAATAACATTGACAGGAATTACACGTGAGGGGTCAGGAATATACTTCCTCAATTGCGACACAAGAAATACATTTTGAAAATTCACAAGATGCGGAGGAAGTACAATCTGATATGCAACATCACTGACTCTCTCCAAAATCCTATACGGTCCAATGAATTTAAGAGTAACTTCTTGCTCTTCAAAGCTCTACCAATGCCTTTATCTCATGAGACCCTAAAAAATACATGATCACCAACTTGAAATTTAAGTGGTTTCCGTCTTTTGTCATAGTAACTCTTATGTTGGTCTTGAGTAATTTTCATCATTTCTTTTATCATTTTAATCTACTCAGTAATTTCTTGAATAATTTTTGACCCTAAAGCCAAATTCTCACTAGTTTCCAACCAACATAGAGGCGTTCTACATTTTCTATCATAAAGTGCCTCATTGGAGCCATACCAATATTGCTATATAATTTTGATCAATGGAAGAAATCTCTCCTAATAACCACTATATTCTAGAACACAAGCCCTCAACAAATGTTCCAAGTTTTGTATAGTCCTTTTCGATTGTTCGTCGGCCTGTGGATGATAAGCCGAGGTGAGCTTGAATTTAAAGCCTAACTCTTGATGTAAGCTTCCCTAAAACTGAAAAGTAAACCAAGGATCATGATTGGATACAATGCTAGATGACACACTGTGCAATCTAACAATCTTCTTTATGTACAATTGTGCCAATTTCTATAATGGACTTTTCATATTCATGGGTAAGAAATGAGCACACTTCATCAATCGATCAACAATTACCCATATTGCATCATTTTTAGCACGGGTTCTGGGTAAACCAAAAACAAAATCCTTAACAATACTATCTTACTTCCAAACTAAGTTCTCAAGAGGTTTTAATAAACCAGATGGTTTTTGATGTTCAATCTTGGCCTTCTGACAGACAAAGCAAAATGAAACAATGTTCGCCATATCACATTTTATACCAGGCCACCAAAAATTCTTTTTCAAATCCTGATACATTTTAGTTGCACCAGGATAGATGCTCAACATACTTTTATGAGCCTCTTCAAGTATAATTTTTTCAAATCACCACCAGATGGAACATAGATTCGACGCTTAACACACCAGATACTGTCAGGACCTTCTGATAATATCAAATCTTTTGCACCAACTTTAGTTTCCTTTAACTTAATCAAATACTCATCTATCAATTATTACTCTTTCACTGTCTCCAAAAACTCATTACAAATTTTCAAGACAACTAAATAACTTTTATTTGAGGTATGTACCTCCAAACCAACATTCAGATTTTGAAACTGCTCAATCAATTCCATTTCCTTCACCATCATAGCTGAAACATGCAAAGATTTTTGACTTAAGGCACCGGCTACAATGGCTTTCTAGAATGATACTTCAATTCAAAGTCATAGTCTTTCAAGAATTTCATCCACTGTCTTTGGCACATGTTTAATTCCTTTTGGTCAAACAAACACAAATAAAAAAAGTCCATATAACGATGGAAACAATTCATCACCAACAAATAAAAATCCGTTGCTAAATGGTGTCAGTGACGGACTCAGCCATAAGAAATCTCCATCGTGAAAACCCTGGTTGCTAACCCATCAGCGACAGGAAAAGACACCCGTCGTAGAGTTTGTGACGAGTAAACAACGTCGTTGAAGGGTGAATAAGTAGTGGTCCCCTTTGTCATCATTTCCATCACTATTTCAATCCCAAAATAGTGACAGAGACAACATGGTAACTGTCAAATTAAAGTACTACCATTGTTGAGGCTGTCGCTACAAGAACTCAAATCAGCGACGGTAGAACCTCCATAGCTTATTGGTTGACGGGCTATCGTCACTACATTGGTTGCTACAAGCAACCCAAATTAGTGATATTATATAACCTTTGTAGCTAATTGGTTGATGGGTTATCGTTGTTATTACAATCGCTATTTTATGACCACGTTAGTAACAACTTTTAATTCATCACTGGTTGAAGATGTAGTCAGCGATGACAAAATCCTATCACTACAAACTTCACAAACACGCCACATGGTAGCATTCTATTTGTAACTAATCCAACTAGACAAAAATCTACCACAATATAACCAACACTGTCGCTACCAAGAAGTATAAACACGATTCTCAACAACGTAACCATGACATAAGCGACCACCGTTCTTTATTTTGATAAAGCGACATATGCAACGTTGATGTTTTGCAAAACTTAGTGACGATTTTTTGGTTGGTCACTAATGTGGTAGCTAATTTCCTTTTGGATCTCCCTTTTACTACGGTGGTTGCTAATGTGGTTGTTAAATAACCACAACTGTTGTTGGTTGTTGATTTTTAATAGTTGTCAAGGGTTTTTTAGAAGTGAAATATTTGAGGCTGTTATGCTCACTAGAGACCAAAAATTTAGAACCATACAATAATGCTGTCATAATTTCAAAGCAAAGACCACTGCTGCCAATTCAAGACCGGGAGTTGGATAATTAGCTTTATGCAATTGTAGTTGTCTCAACACATAAGCTGTCACACGCCCATTCTACAATAATACATATCCAAGTATAAGCTTAGAAGCATCACAATAAACAATAAATTCTTCTTGCAAATTATGCAAATCCAATACAGGTGCAGATGTAAGCCGTAGCTTCAAATCTTGAAAACTTTTCTTGCATTTAGGTGTCCATATATAAGGTTAGTTCTTGCAAGTCAATTTAGTCATAGGTAAGGTAATATGAGAAAATCCTTCAATAAATCTCCTATAGTATCCTGCTAGACCAAGAAAACTTTGAACTTTAGTAACAAATCTCAGTTTTTCTCATGCTATAACAACTTTAACTTTTGATGGATCAATAACAACTCCATCACTAGAAATTACATGTCCAAGATATGAAATCTCATTCATCTAGAAATCATATTTAGAGAGCTTAGCATACAACTGCTTCCCTTGGAGTATACTCAACACAAGGCGAAGATACCTTTCATGCTCCTTGTAGCTTCTAGAATACATAAAAATATCATCAATAAACACCACAAAAAATTGATCAAGATAATCATGAAAGATGCGATTCATGTAATCCATGAAAATTGTTGGAGCATTTGTCGCACCAAATGACCACCACATATTTATAGTGGCCATATCGCGTTTGGAAAGCTGTTTTGGGAATATCATCAATCTTTACCCTAATTTAGTGATATCCAGAATGTAAGTCAATCTTGGAGAAAACAATAACACCATTCAATTGATCCAAGAAATCATCAATACGAGGACGAAGATATTTATTCTTGATAGTCAATTTATTGAGTTGGCGATAATCTAAGCACAATCTCATACTACCAACTTTCTTTTTCACTAATAACATAGGTGTACGCTAGGGAGATACACTTATGCGAACAAACTTTCTCTCCAATAATTCCTCAAACTTGCTTTTTAAGCTCAGATAGCTCTATAGGAGACATCCTATAAGGAGCTTTAGAAACAGGCTCAATGTTAGGAATCAAATCAATAGAAAATTCTACCTCACATAAGGGAGGTAAACTAGGAACATTATCAGGAAAAACATCTAGAAATTCAGAAACAACATGATTTCATAGAATTGGGATATACTACTCCCTTCTACTATATAGAACATCATAAAGAGTTGGGAAATACCGTGTAAGACAAAATGCTCAACATTCAGAGTTAGAAAGATCACCGCTTTATTATGAAAATCTACCATAACTTTGTTGGCAAATAACTAGGCCATGCCTAGGTCCTTCATAGGCAAACATACAAGGGAAACAACAAATTTTCTACCTTCAAGGATCATTAAACATTTTCACACTGAGTTACTAATCTCAAGAAAGAATTGGTTAGTGTAGTAACAATTAAGGAACCTTTAATTATACTAAACTAGTTTAAACCGAGGTTTAGAATCTGGTGTGGGATATGCAATAAATGTTCACTATTTAAGTGTTTAGTACATCGGTCCAGTGGGGATTCGATATTATAGCCCCTATTCTAGTAGGAAAGTAGGGGACTTAGAGTCCTGAAGATTTTTCTCACCAAGCTTTCGTGTTGATAGGGTGAAAGGTAGTGTCATCTATGAAGATTCTCCGATGCTCAAGTCAGTAATCAAAAAATTAAATATAAGGTTCTCGAGCGTAAGTATTGGAATAAGTCTAACATATCAGTGCAAGAGTTCTTTAGGGTTGGGGGATAATTCATACACTGTGTCAGTACAATTCTGCAAGAATCTGACACACGACGCAGGCGCCTCCGGGTTTCTCACAAACGTTGTCCCCTGTGGCTGTACCTTGTATTGTTTGTCGGGTGACACAAACACTTTTCGGTGTGTATGGTGCTGACCTGGACTTTCTAGTATAGAAAGGTATCTGATATGGGTTATAGTCTAGAGGTTTACCTGCCACATCGGTAGACGAGTAAAAATGGGGTGAGATTACCTTTTTGTCTATGCGCCGGTATCTAGACCGAATCATTTTCCCCTAGCTTGTTTGAGGGACCGAATAAGTTGCTCAACATAAGCTATCATGCTCTATCGAGGTTGCCTTTGCGGGTACGGATACCGGCTCGGATGACGTTCCTCTGAAGTCCCCTTTTGTGGGTATGGATATCGGCTTCAGACAAAGTCCTCCCTTTGTGTGAAAAACTTAAGAGTTTTTTAAAATTTATAACTCCTTGCATTTAAAATTTGTAACTCCCTAGCCTTGAGACGCCACCAATGATGAGCAGTTATTTCCAATAACACATGAGTACTAATGAATATGCACATGAGGATTGCCAATCGTCGCAGGTAGTGGGTATTAGGCCTAAACTTCAAACATTACGGCCTATTCGATTTCAACGTTATACAAAATGACACTAATTTCACGCGCTTTAGACTGAAACGACAGTGTCATTGGCCTTTAAAATGATGTGTTCCCTGACAAACAACGTGCTTCCTGACCGGTGATTACCATGCCCCCTCCATAGCTATAAAAGGAGAACTTAGGCATTTTTCGGAAGCTACTTGCTTCAACCCTAAGAAAACCTTTGCCAAACTTTTTCCTCGAAGAAGTTGCTATTTCAGTGCCTTTAGAGAAGTACTTTCGTCATCTCCTACTTTCAAAACTTACTTAGGTAACCTTCCTCTTCTTTTTCTCTAGTTTATTTCTTCTGTTATAGTACTACCACTATGCGTTCTAGGCAAGGCCGCGCTGGTGCTGGCCATCGAAGGGGAAGGATCCCTATAAGGTCCTCTGGATATCGGGAAAGAAGAATTCCTATAAATCCTCCTAGGTCTAGGCCACATCGTACAGAAAAGAGAGATGCTCCTCCATTGAGGCGGCGAATGACATTGCCCTCTTTAGAGTCCTTCTCGAACTCAGGGGCTAACTATTTTTCCGATAGCGAGGTGAGTGTTGATCGTTACCTTTTTGAGGATGTGGCTTTTTATAGCAGTGCCGAAGCTTTCCACTATGCCATCAGTGAAATGGCTGTTGACGAGGGGTGTATCAATGTGGTAGCACACTGGCTAAACTGAGTGAAACTCAATAAGATGTACCCTTATTGCTGGGTGGAAAATAAGATACGTGAGATAGAATCTTGGCATGCTAGGGAAGATGAGGGATGACTATCTCCATGATTCATGGTGTACGCTAAAGAAAGGCTCAAAGAAAGGTTCATGGTGCTTGCACCCCAGCCTACTGATAGGATTTGTCACCACTGTCCAGATGATCGATCAATCTTCATGTACGATTCTGTCTTCTCCTAACTCGGGGTTCGCTTCTCCCTCACCGAATTTGAGATGGGCGTACTGAGATTTCTGGACTGTGCCCCTTTATTAATGCACCCCAATGGATGGGGTTGATCCACGCTCTAGAGGTGTTAGGGCAACATTTTAATTTTAAACCCACTATGTAATGATTTTTTATTACTGCCAAGTGTAACACCCTAAATTTTAAAGAAAAACAATTTATGGAATAATGGTAATTAATTATGTATGGTCCAATAATTGTGGGAGAATTAATTTAACATTAGAGGTGAATTATCGGTAAATTAAGATTAATCGAAGTTGGATGATTTAACAGATGATGTGGGACCCACTTAGACAAATTAAATAATTGAAGAGTTTAGAATGTTTAGAAAATTATTATGGTTATGGTGATATAGCTGAAATAATTTTTAGTGTTAAGAAGATAATTAATTGGACTTGACATATGTTATTAAACGGAGAAAATACGAGCCAAAATGAAATTAAAAGAAAATGAAAATGCCCTTTTCTTCTCCTCTCATGACCGTGTGACAATTTCCCCCCTTTTTTCTACTCTCTTTTGCATAATGGGTAAAGGAACTATTGACCAATGGAAAAAGGCATGATGGTGCACCCTATTGACCAATGGTCAATGACCAATTTTGTCACTTTTCCCTACCTTCTCTTCTCATTTTCGGTGCACCCTTCTCCTCCACTTTATCTTCATTATTTTCTTCTCCTTCATTCTTCTCTTGCCCAAACCGTAGCCACCGCTTTCCCTTGTCATTCCACTCAAAATTAAGTGGTTCCCATGGATTTGTGAGGCTTGAATGACATATTAGAGCAAAGCATTGGTTGTCTTCTCCCCCCTCTTTTCCATTTTCATTTTTGAAGAGCATGGATATGAGGTAAGCTTTCTTTCCTCCTTAATGTCCTATTTGTAGTTTTGATGTTATTAAACTTGAAATGTTGGTGTTGGGTTTTATGGGTGTTAGTAGAAATGGAAAAACCCTAGGCATAATGGCTTAAGAAATGATTTTGATTATGGTTTTATGAGTATATGAGAATGAGGGTTATGATATTCATATGGATTTAAGAAATGGGTTGAAATTATTGATTGGTTGATTTTGATGAAAAACCCTAGGTGTGGTGATTTGGGGGTTTTTGGCTAAATTGATGATTTTGAATACTCTATAATGATTTATATGAAGGGAATGAATTTTTAGAATCATTGAGATTGATTAACGAGGTTGATGATATATGCATGCATGTAGGAATGATGATTTGAGGTGTTGGGTTGTGAGTGAATATAAGATGTTGTTATTGTGATAATAATTGTTAAAAACCATTGATAAGGGATACTTGAGTTGATGAGTAGTTAGGCCATGATAAATATCTCAATAGTTTGTTGATTGATGATGATCTTGAATGGAGCCAAGAGGCTTATAATGGATTTGAATGAATTGTGATGATAGTTGAGTGATTCACATGAGATATTGGATGCCTTGTGAATAAGGGCCATGATGTTGTTGTTGTTGGATTTGTTTAACCTTTTGAGGCTTAGAGAATTTTGGTTTTGGGAAAGGAATTCCTGAAACCTAACACAATGGTATGAATTGGTGTCTTAGCAAGTCTAGGACTTGATACAAGCCCCATATGATATCAACAATTTATTAGGATTGTGGTGATACTTTGTGTAATGGCTTATTAATTGAATGTATTCATGCGTAATATGTAGATTGTGTTCTAGACGATGATGCAGAATAATCGGGGCGTTTGGATTGCAGTTCTTCTCTCGAGGTAGGAGGGGAGTTTGCATTTCAAATTGCATGAGTAAATAATTATTAATTATGTATATGTATGAACTCATGCATTACCTTGCCATATATATGTTAATTATTGAATTGATGATATGATGGATGATGGCTTGGCTTTTGTTGAATATTAAGAAATTGTATATGTATATATAGATATAAAATAAAGATGAGTGCTTAATTGTCCTTTGGTTGGAAATGAATTAATTGTTGATGAAAATCTATGAATAGATAAATTATTTGAGGTGTAAAGTATTGTTTGTGATGATTGTGTAGAAAGATGAGTGGGGTAGTGAGGAGAAGTGTTTTAAAACCTCCCTTATGTAATTGATGAATTAGAATTTTATAATTAAAAATAAAGAGGCATGGCTTGTTGGGATAGACCTAAATATATGACTAAATATATGTAAGGTGTTAAATTGGGCCAACTGTGTATGAGAAGGATATTGACATGTGAAGTGGAGTGAAAAACTTAAGTGTTGGATGTGTGATGGTTAACTCGCTGAAGCGAGTTGGGATCTCGTTTAAGCGAGAGTCCCCTGTATCAGGGGAGTGGCCTGTGGTCCAATTTCGCTCAGGCAAACATGAGTCCCGCCTAAGCGAGACGCGTACAACATAGAGGGTAAGCTATTGGATGAATCTCACTCAAGCAGGTGTGGTCGTGCTTGAGCGAGCGAGATGGAAAAATGGTTCTGGATGGATCTCGCTTAAGCGAGTAATGAAGTTGGTAGAGTCTCGCTTGAGCGAGCGAACCTGAAATGAGACACTAGAGGAATCTCGCTCAAGCGAGAGAGGCCGGCTCAAGCGAGATCAGGGCCTGATGCTGAAAACCCTTCTCGCTCAAGGGAAATTGGGGGTGCTCAAGCGACCCATCCCTATCTCGTTTAAGCGAATGGTCAATGAAGGGAAGTCTCGCTCAAGCGAGCGAGTGTAGAAATGTTACTAGGATTATTTCGCTCTTGCGAGAGGGCTCGCCCAAGCGATCTATGTTAATCTCGCTCAAGCGAAGGTGAATCTCCCTTGAGCGAGTTGCCCAGAATGGAATTTTATCCATTTTCTTTGTTTTGGGCTTATGATAGACCCCTTCCTTTGTATTGTGTGATATTGAGGGGATGTATAGAGGGTATATAATCATGATATAATATGGTGGTATTTGAAATCGATTGATATACTTGGGATGATAAGCTTATGCCCATAATATATTATAAAAAGGAAAAAGTTCATCACCAAGAGTGGAATATAGTGAATAATAATGAAAGTTTGATGATGGGGATATGAGGTATACCCTTGAGTGATTCTAAAACCAATGAGAGAATAATTGAATGGCATAGTATGCGTTATAAATTGATAAATTAGAGAAAAATATGATATTAATTAATGATAGGTGATGAAATTAATCTCTCCCTTGTATAAAGAATAATGTTCATTGAGAATGATTGTTATTATTGATGAATTGTGAAATGCCATTGTATCTTATACAAGTGTGATCTTGTATGCGTGGTTTAAAATTGTATTGATAAGTTGTTGTATTGCCACACTAGTTATGAAACAATGGTAATGATAAATGAAATGAAAATCCACTAAATGATTATGTGGTGGTATTGATGAAAGATTAATGAATATTAATGATGATTTGTGACGCTTGTGATGCCATTGTGGTTGATTGCAAGTATTGACTTACACGTATAATAAATGATATAATGAGATGAAAATACCACATATAAAACTTGACGACAATAGCTAAAACCAACAATGATAAATTCTACTAAGGTGTGTATGGTGGTCTTGGTAATTACGATGGTGATGATTGATGAGTTGCATTTAGGATGCATGGTGTGAGGAATGGATTTGATTTGCATTGCATTACATCCATGACATATCATTCGCTGTCTATATGGAATGTTAGGGGGTTCCACTAGGCGGGCCCAGTAGGAGGGCGGCTTAGTGCACGAGCATTCTTGTTGTTTCCCCTGTGACTCAGTGTGTGAGTCACGAAGCTGCCCTTAGTTTGGTGATGAAGCACCCTATGTGGCAGGCCCAGTGGGCAGGCGGCTCTGTGATAAGCAAGTTACCTCAGTGTTCGACGGGACACGGCTCTCTCGATGTGTGTTTGGGAGGGGCCCGTAGCACTTGTAGCAAGTGAGGCCATATTATTGATCCGCAAGTCACGAGGTGACTAGTGCTACAGATGGACGATAGCGGTTTGGTACTAGTAAAAA
This sequence comes from Clitoria ternatea, assembly GCA_037962975.1. Classification (NCBI taxonomy): domain Eukaryota; kingdom Viridiplantae; phylum Streptophyta; class Magnoliopsida; order Fabales; family Fabaceae; genus Clitoria; species Clitoria ternatea. Next base: position 172,468,143 of record CM075671.1, read on the forward strand.
TATGTTATGAAACATGCATGCATTGAGATATATGTGTACATATTTTTCTACTGCAGTAGGGGCATAGTAGCACACCTATGCCTGACCCATAATTTGGTGTTTATTCCCATAGTCGGATCCATATTTGTTGTCTATTCCATTGTGCATATGCATTAGCCATAAGAGCATTTGCATATAGCATGGAGCTATGCCAGAAGATGATGATTATTGGTGATGATTGAGATTATGGTATGGTGTTGATGAGATGGGTAATTGAATATCTAAATAACCACATAAAATTAATGAATGATATGATTACCATGAAACAATATTGACTATGACGATGTGTATATTATGGCCCAATGTGATGAAGGGCATATTTGTTTATGATTGATGATAATAATGTTATCCCATGGTGGCTTTGAGAAAAGACTGGAATGGTCAATGCTGATGATGTTGGCCTATTGTGGCGTTGGAATTGATGTGTATATGCCTGCTTTGCTATGACTCAATTAAAGAATATGAAATATGTATATGTTGTTGAATTAACAATCTATGATGATCATTGATGTGTTTAGTAAAGCATACATGATGTTAATATGCATATGCACATAATTTCAATTGTATTCATATCGTCATTTGAAATGTATAACTCACTCTCCCATGTGGTCCATTTTTAGTATTAATGCAGAAATATCATGGGATGAGGATATTTTGAAGAAAACCTTTCGGGAAGGTAAATAGTGGTAACGGAATGCCTTGGTCGGCAGCAATTGTAAATTATTATATTATGAATGAGACATGTAAAATCATGTTGATAATTGCTAAAATTGATGGATGTATTGTAAATGAAAATATAGGTAGTTGATCATATTAATATTAGGGGTATGGGAACTCATACTCTTTGATGAATATAATGGTGTTGGTTATGTAACCATTTTAGGAACGTATATGTGTTGAAGATATATGACTTTGAGGATGAATTTGAATATGGTTAATTAGTAATATAAATATTGGAGATGTATGATGTATGACCATATAGATATGTACGTGTATATATCTTAGGCTTCGTATGTTCATGAAATTATGTGAAAAGATGATGGTTGCCTTAAGTTATGTCTTTGCATGCCTTGCCGAGCCTTTTCTCATATCTTCACATATGGGACTAGGCGTATGCCCGGTATACACATTCTTCTTCCGCTGTAAACTCTGTTATTTTGTATACTATTATGGGCAAACTATTTAACGATCCAGTTATAGATTATCAAATCTCCTCTTTTGGTTTTCTGTGGTTCGAGTCTTGATGTAATCGTGGTGGTGTTTTGAAATTATTTCGAACGTGAAAAATTTATTCGTATTTTTATTGTTTGATTATTTAGATTACATTAGGATTCGAGTCCAGAAAATCAGGGTGTTACACCAAGTAGTATGTCAGGCCAATAAGAAGGGCGACCTAAGCTTTGTCACACTCTGGTGTGGCTCAAAGATCATCAACTTTAAAGCCTTCATAGAGTCTATGAAGGTGGATGAGAGATCTTTAAGAATTACTTTGTGAGGATCTGGGTTCAACCGAACAAGCCGGTCTTCTGGAGAAATAAGGAGGACTTTCAGAAGTTCCTTGTGGAATGGACCCACGAACACTTCCTACTCATAACAAAAGCTTACTTCACTGATGAGAGCAAACTATCTCCCCATTGAATAGAAGTTTTGAGCGCTCTGCAGATATACTCTTCTAAGTACGGGAAGTTTTCTTACAAACGTCTCCTGGGGTCCAACACCATTCGTAATGAATATCTAAGTAATTTCTTGCTTTTTTTATTCTTGACTATTTGAGCTCTGATATGTATTACATTTGAAACTAATACTCTTTCTCTTGCTTATGCAGAACAAATTGAAGAGCTTTGCCTAGCCATGAATGACTTGAAATCCATGCTGGTGGAGAGTGACTCCTCTTTTAAAGAAAACAATATTCAACCAAAGTGAAACGCCATCAAGGCACACACTGAAACAATCACCTTTACATCCAGCGTGAGTGGTGATGTCCCTTTGGTAGATGAGACTGAGCAGGCTGGCCTCACATAGCCTAAAAAAGAAAAGAAGAAGAGGAAGATCCAAATGGAAGCTAGGACTCAAACCACCTTCTCCCAAACCATTCAAGAAATAGAAAACCCTAGAGGAGGCTGAGATAACCAACGCGTAGAAGGAAAAGCAATTCACCATGCCGGTTGATACAATTTCTGAATCCTAGGCTGGTTCGGGGCCAACGAAGGCATGAAGTGTGAAGGTCCTATTTCTCCGCCCTCTTCCTTCTTGGCCCTATTTTTGAAGTATGAAGGTCCTATTCCTCCCAAGCTTGCTAAGTCCAACTACAAGATCAACCCCATGCTCGATGTCCCTGAGATTAAGAAGGCTTGCGAGGCCACCATATGGCAATTATTCAAGCTCTCTGGCCTCGTAGATTCTTTAAGCTTAATGGCTGGCAGCATGATAGAAGTTGATGAGCTACATGCAAAGGTTGAGAAATTAAGCGTTACCGCTGCTAAGGATAGGGAAAACCTCAAGATTATGGAAGAATACTTGAAAGAGGCGAAGGAGCTAGCTGATGAGTGATAATTTTAGATGTTTGAATTGAAGGCGACTGTGAAGGCTCTAGAGGACAAATCTCTGAGCTTAAAGACAAAGTCAAAGAAATCCCTAGCTAAAAGAAGAGATCAAAATAGAGAAGGAGAAATTTTCTAAGCTGGTTGAGGACCTACAGGCATTTGAGGCCAGCCAATCAAAACAAACTGGGGAGTAGGCCACCTGAGAGAAGGAGCTGCTAAGGCAGATTGAAGAACTAAAGATAGGTGGTCCTGACGCGGGGGCACTACTGGAATAGAATAAGAAACTGAAGGCAGATTTGGCTAGAGCGAAGGCTAAGTATAAGAAAGCATTGAGAATCTACACCAGGGTGATGCATGATTCCTTCAGTGGAGCTGTGCGTCAGATCTCCTATCGTAACCCAAGAGTAGAGCTTAACCTTAAAGGGATCCATTCTATTTATGAGTTCCATGGCGGTAGGTTATTTTTAGTGACTGATGATCGGTATGAATAGCCTACAGATGTCTTGTATGAGCTGACCCCCTTCCAAAAGGGCAAAGTATGGTGCCTCGCTCTGTCTCTCCTGAGCCTGATAAGTAAGAGAAAGAAATAGAAAAGAGAGAGAACACCGGCGTGGGAGCCACAATTATAGATGATGGGGAAGCTCAGAAAGGGGACCACAAGGATTCTCCTCCATCTTAAACATTTTTCAATTTTATATGTTTGTTGTGTACCGGGATTAGCTTTGGTATTGACTCATTTTACCACTTCTATAAATATATGTATTTCTTTTGAGTGGACAGTGCCTTGATGTGTTTGTACTTGTTTTGATGTCATTGATTTAACACCAATGAAATCTTTATCTTGTAACTCCATCATGGAGATTTTAGTTTCATGCGATGCTTGTTGTTAGCCTTTCTTCTAAATTTAGGCTTACCTTTTTATCCTTGCGATAGCGGTTCTATTCATAAAAAAGGTGGGCCCAAAATAGGAAATGGAGAATATACCGTTCAATTGAGACAAATCCTACTTGCACTGCTCATCGGGGTCCGGTATGGCCTTTAAAAGGACCAATCCTCACCACTCGGGGCTAAGTAGCCAATTACTGAATGAGTAATTAGGGTGCCACTCGTTAGGGTTTGGTATGGCCTTAAAGAAGGACCGATCCTCACCACTCGTCAGGGCTATTTTCCACGTCATTTGTAAGGCTATGTCGTCAATTAGAGAATAAGTAACTGAGATTGAGACTCTACTTGCACCGCTCGATGGGTTCTGGTATGGCCTTAAAGAAGGACCAATCCTCACCGCTCGTTGGGGCCAAGTAGCCAATTACTGAATAAGTAACTAGGTTGCCTCTCGTTGGGGTCCGGTATGGCCTTAAAGAAGGACTAATCCTCGCCACTCGTCAGGGCTATTTTCTACGCTGTTGCCTCTCGTGGAGTTATGTTGTCAATTACAGAATAGGTAATTGAGACTATCCGTCTAGAGGGTTGTCTTCTACACTGTTTGGAAGCTTTATATACATGAAATAAACAGAAGTAAAAAGAACATAATAATTGATAGACTTTCTCATTAAATGAAGTTTGTACAAATGAAGCCGAGTTGGGACATGCCTCGTTAAAATCTTCTTGAGAAAAACCCAATGGGAAAAAACTCAAGTTAGGAAAAAAGTGCATGCCTATCTAACTAACTAGATGTAGTAGATTCTTAAGTTCTGAGCATTCCACTTATTGTGAATTGGTGTACCGTCGAGGTTTTCGAGCCGGTATGATCCCCTTCCTACGACCTCGGTAATGTGATAAGGGCCTTCCCATGTTGATGCTAGCTTTCCCTGATGTACAAACATGTTCCTTACACTAGGCTTTCTCAATATCAAATCTCTGACCCCAAAGGCTCGATGCAAGATGCATTTGTTATACCGAAGGATTTCCTTCTCCTTGATAGCCATATCCCGAATATAGGCTTCCTCTCTAAGCTCTTGGATCACATCGAGCTCTAAAGCCAGATGAAAATTATTGCTCTACTCGGAGAAATACTCTATCCTTATTGAGGTCGTTTGAAGTTCTACCGGTATCATGGCTTCAATGCCATATGTGAGACGGTATGGGGATTCATTTGTTGAAGAATAAGGCGTGGTGTGATAAGCCTACAGGACATGGCATAATTGATTCATCCAGTCACCCTTAGCTTCTTCTAAGCACTTTTTCAGGCCTTTCAATACTTCTCTGTTAGCTACTTTAGCCTAGCCATTGGTCTATGGGTGCTCAACAGATGAGAGAACTTGGATGATACCCAATCCTTCTAGCAGCTCTGTGAACTTTTTATCAGTAAATTAAGTACCATTGTCTATTATGATCCATGCTGGCACCTCGAACCTTGCTATCACATTCTCATAAACAAAACGTCTGGTTCTAGTTGAGGTAATGTGTAACACGTGCTCTTCCTTAATCCACTTTACAAAATAATTTACTCCCACAATGAGGTACTTGATGCCCCCTGGAGCTGTAGGGAACAAACCCAGAATATCCAGCCCCCATTCATGAAAAGGGCCAAGGTACAATGGAAGTGAAAAGCTCTTCAGCCGGCGTGTGATAGAGGTTAGAGAACCTCTGACAAGGATCATATTTCTTCACAAATTCTACAGAGTCTTTCTTCATCGTGGGCCACCAATAACCAGCTTTCAAGATTTTTCTCATTAAGCTCCGTCCTCTAAAATGATGCCCACACTGCTCCTCATGCACCCCCTCCATAACCTCCTAAACCTCGTTTTCATTTAAGCAAGGAAGGTAAAGTATAGAGAATTCTCTCCTGAACAATACTCCATCTACCATCGTGAAATAAGGCAGCTCCCTCCAGACTCTCTTCTTCTCAGCTTCATTGGTGGGTAGCTGTCCATTGACTAAATACCAGACAAAAGGGACTACCCATGAGTCTTCATTAAACGCACAAGCAGTAATGGCTAAATACGAGAGGGTCAAAGGGATACTGGGAGTAGTCAAGGTGCTTTGGACTACTGTGGTGGTACTTCCAACCTGCTTCGTGCTAGCCAGCCTTGAAAGGATATCAGCTCTGGTGTTCTCCTCTCTCAGGACATGTTTAAACTCCACCGTTGTGAAATGCTTCTTCAACTCATTGACACAATTCAAATACAACTGGAGCTAGGGTTCTCTGACCTGATATTCTTCTCGTATTTACAAAATCACCAGCTATGAATCGCTACAAAGGGTCACTTCAGAAGCTCCGATATCCAATGTGGCTCTTAGTCCGACCAGACGAGCTTCGTACTCAGCTTGGTTGTTAGATGTTTTGAAGTTAAAGCGGAGTGAAATCTCCAAATATACCCCGTCATCGCTCTTAACCACCGCGCTGACACCATTACCTTTACTATTGGATGAACTATCCACATATACCGTCCAATGCAAACGAGGGATGGTTGGATCTACTCCAGTCATCTCTACCACAAAGTCTGCTAACGCTTGAGCCTTTATTGCACTACGAGGTTCATAAGTCACATCAAATTTAGATAGCTCGATGAACCACTTTATCATCCTCTCTACAAGGTCCAACTTGCTTAACACCAAGCGAAGCAGAAGATCCATCCTCACCACTATTGGGTGTGCATGGAAATATGGTCTGAGATATCGAGAGGCCCAAATGACTACCTGGGTGGCTTTCTCTATCTTTTGATATCGGCCTTCAGCCCCTTGTAAAGTCTTTCCAGTGAAATATACCAGCCTTTGGCCTTCAGGTGTCTCCTTAACTAGGGCCACTCCCAAGGCCTTCTCAAAAATAGCTAAATACAGAATAAGCATTTCATCGGTCAGGCTTAACCATGATAAGAGGTTTGGACAACACCTTCTTGAGCTCTTGAAAAGCTTACTCTTGCTTCTGCCCCATTCAAACTTCTTAGACTTCTTTAGGATCTTATGCAGGGGGAGAGATCTATATGCCATCTTAGGCATGAAACGTGTCAAGGCTGCCACCTTTCCATTGAGCGACTGAACCACTCTTAGATTCTTCAGGCTTTGTAGATCCTGAATCACTTGGCACTTACCTAGATTTACTTCGATGCTAGGCTGAGTGAATATAAAACCTAGAAATTTTCCAGCTGGAACAACGAAGGCACACTTTAGTGGGTTCAAGCGCTTGTTGAACTTCTTTAGGTGCAGGAAAACTTTGCACAAATCTTCCATGTGGTCAGCCCCAGCCAGGGGTTTTGGTGATTATGTCATCAATGTAAACTTCCACCAGCTTGGTATGCATGCCCCTGAACACTTTGTTAATCATACGCTGGTATGTGGCTCCAGCGTTCTTCAAACTAAAGGGCATGACAGTGTAACAGAATACACCCCGGTCATTGATAAATACTGTCTTCTCTTAGTCCTTTTTCCATATCGGAATCTAATTGTACCCCGAATACGCGTCCATGATAGACAAGTATTAGTAACCAGATGAGTCATCCATCACTCTATCAATATTGGGCAGGGGATATGGATCCTTTAGGCAGTAACAGTTTAGATCTATATAATCTGTGCACATCCTCCACTTGCTGTTGGCCTTTTGCACCATTACCATATTAGAGAGCCAAGAGGAATATTGTATCTCCTTGATGAACCTAACCTTCAGAAGCTCTTTAGTTTGCTCGCCGGCCGCCTTTTGCTTCTCTGGGCCCAATCTTCGCTTTTTCTAGGCCATCGGCCTTGTCTCTGGATAGATAGATAGCTTGTGGCAGTAAAATTTAGGGTCCATCCCTGACATATCAGCAGCAGTTCAGGCAAAAAGGTCTTTAAACTTCTTGAGGAGTGCAAGTAGGCGTTGCTTCATAACTGCCTTTAACTCATCGTTAATGTGCGTGACCTTGTCTAGGGCATCTCCCAACATGACTTCCCTGGAACCATCTTCCGGTGTTGGCTTGGATAGATCGAGTGGATTGATTTTGAGTTCGACCATGGGATCGAGGCCGATCAAGCTGACAGATCTAGGTATAGTTCCTCTATCGTTTAGCTTCTTTTTCCTATTGAACGCCTCCAACTTCACCATATTAAGACTCAAGTTATAGCAGTAACGAGCCATCTTCTGGTCACCCCATACAGACGAAGAATTATTGTCTTTGTCAATAAACTTGATAAGGAGATGCGGTGTGGACATGATGGCCTCCTTAACGTTCAACATTGACTGGCCTATGATTCCATTATAGGGGGACTCCATATCAATCATCAGGATTCTTAACTTGACAGTCCTCGCCCCAGGCTCGCCCTCAAAAGACACAAAAGTGTCGAAGTACCCCTTGGTTGGCTGCATGGCTCCATTGAAAGCTATTAGTTCCTACGTATAGGACTGCAAATCAGAATCATTAAACCTTATTCTCTTGAAACAGTTATAAAAAATACCACCGTAGGAACTCCCCTGATCTATAAGGATTCACTTGACATCCTTGTTTGCAATAACTGCTATGATAACCACCGCATCATCACCTCCAGGGATAGTTGGACCGAAGTCTTCATTACAAAAGGAGATTGCTAGAGCCAACACACTATCTCAAAATGGGCGATTATCTTGGGGCTTGCCTTGAACTGAAAAAATCATATGGTGCTGGTTCTTTCTAGCCTGGATTGACGTTCCTCCATCGACAAATCCTCCAGCAACTGAAACGCGCCGAAAATTAAGGGTAAATTTTTCACGATTTCCACGTCATTATTTAATGAAGACATATAGTAGCGAAACTGAATTCATCACCCTGGATCTATAAAAGACCTATCTCATATATGAAGATATGAGAAGGTAGTTAAAAATGATTAATGAAAAATCCTCAATTAAAAACAGCGGAAAGAAATTAAATTAATGCTATATGATTGGATTTAAAAAGGTAAACATCATGAGGTTTAATGACTACATAATATATCTAAAATATTTCTAAGATGATGCAAGAGGGAGATTTGATACAAGGAAAGGCCAAGTGAATGAGAGAAATGCGTTTTGGGGATTCAGGGCACCACTCGCTCAAGCTAGTACCATTCTCACTAGAGCGAGTTCGCGTGGTATACTTGAACAAGCCAGGAAACCATGCTTGAGCGAAAAAGAGGACAATAGCATCAGATGTCCATCTCGCTTGAGTGAGCCCTACTCACTTGAGCGAGATTACTCCAGTAGCCAATCCCATTCCCCCTCCTTGAGCGAGCCTCCCAAAACACTGGCCATTCACTCAAGTGAAAATAGTCCAGTAGCTAAATACCTTATGCATGGGCAATCTCGCTTGGGCGAGATGCTGGTTCGCTGAGCGAAACATGTCTAGAGACGATTCAACATAGCTCTTGCTCGAGCGAAGGCAAGCCAGCTTGAGCGAGAATTGTCCAGTATGCATATACCCACTCTCGCTTGAGCGAGATTAGGCCAGTGGCCATACTACCAACACAAGGGATTCTGGCTTGAGCGAGATGTTAGTGTATGCACTATGAGCTTTATGCTTTTTCATTTGTATCCTTTTTTTCTTATCAATAAAATAAGTATTTCAGTTTAAAATTGTTTTAAAACGTATCTATCCTTGGAGTAATAGGTCATATGAAAGTTATTCCTAAAATGTCCCTAGTCAAGTATTTACATGGGGCCATGTAAATACATTGAGACTAGTGTGTGAGTGTACTGATGACCTGATCTCACAGATCATAGATATAGATGATATCAAGTCTTCACACAGGTACACATTAAGAGTAATGATGTACTGGACAGACCCACCATGAGAACGTTGCATGGATCGTTACATGAATGTCATAAACAATTCTCAATGTGATAATGGTATATGTAGTCCTTCGACCTAAAGTCACTACGAATCCTACATGAGGAGTTTATTGTTTTAATACAATTAAACATCTTCTGTAACAAGAGGATTATAAAGGTTGTGATTAGGCAATGAACAAATTATGCAGAGGGATGTGAGTGATGTAGATACGATTTGTTTCTCCTATGTGACAGGAGTGATATCTATAGGCCACTTGATGGAGTAAGACTAAGAAAACGCATGGCCATGCTAGAAAGAATAAATATTAGATATTTATTCAGATTAAGTCTACTCCGGTATCAAGTAAAATAAATTGGGCCGTACAAGGATGACGCGACCATGCCTTGGGCCCAATTAGGATATCGTGACAACAGGAACAAACATATTAAATAATTATCACTTATAGGTTATATTGATATTAAATAATATTCAGACATAATGATGCATTGCTAGATGCCGCTTTTATTTTATATTAATAATAAAATAATTTATTATTAATATGACCGGGTATTTTACGTATAGGGTTACACACATAGAGTAAGCCCATCAGAAAATATTTTGTTTTATTTTAGTTGGACTAAAATAAAGCTATTGGGTTAAACATAAGCCTATAAATAGAGCATAAGATGCTCATAGGCCGTTCACTAAAGTGAGACATAAATTCGTAAAAGTTGCAAGAGCTACACGCCGTCAAACTAGCAGTTGGCAAGTGTTGCGATTCTGGTGGGAGTGCTCGTGTGGACTCCTAAAGGACGAGGCTGCGACTGCTTCGGTGTTCTTCAAGAGGTAATCCAAAACAAATTTTTGTGTTTGTCGTGTGCTTTGAAACACGGCACTTTGCAAATCCTATGGAATCCCTGTAATTCCGCTGCTCATGTTCTAGGGATTCCCTAACACGAGAATATCAGTACATACGCAAAAACATGTAATTTTTTTCAGATCTCAACATATGAAAATCCATTCAAAGCAAAATTGAACAAGTTTAATGTATCCCATACATCATATTAAGTAATTAGAACTTGTTCCAAGTATCATATCCTACAATTCTCTTTTCATTCTCATTAATCACATCAAAATTAAACCTATCATTTTGCATGCTCTATAAAACACAAAATATAGATAAGTATCCATTCATTCCTCAATTCTAACAGCATATCACATCATTTCATTATCCACCTATTCTTAAGGTCACCAATGAAAAAGAGCCATAAACACAAGGGTCTCATTTTCCTACATGACCTCCAAAATCATCATTCATCTATTTATCATTCATACAAGTTATCCATATTAATTCATGGCTATACAAAATATCCATCATGTATATACATTACAAAAGTATACGTATAAGCCATAAAATCAAAACAATTGCCAACCAAGGCATCTTTACCCAAAATGTCTTTCTTTACACAATTCCTCCACACATAAGCTCTATAGTCAAGCCCTACAACATAAGAGCTAAAAAGATAGACCACATGGAGAGTGAGTATACTTTCTCAATGATGAAAAATCCAATTTGTGATAATATACATATGAATACAAGTTAAAAATCTTCTCCCAAAAGGAGTTCAAATGGCACTAAAATCAATCAATCACCCAGTTCATAGAACACTCATATCATAAAGATTCATTAAGTCACACCAAACCAAGAACACAAATATAATCGGTGATCAAAGAATTTCACATACACTTCACATAACTTCCTCATGGGGATTTCACTCAATGCCATGCTTCTATGGCTAATGCACATGCTAGTGTTCAAAGATGCATATGCATGGATCCGATTTCATTTCATCAGGTGATCATAACCACCATAATCATTCATTCATTCTCATTGGTTTCCTGCCTCCCAAGGGGTACTCCCTCTAGTAGCCTCGCAAGGTGCTTTCTCGTGATCACAACCACGTTCAACATTTCATAATGGTTTCCCACCTCACAAGATGTACTCCCGCCTCATGATCGCAACCACAAGCATTCAATCCCAATGATCCCACAGGGCTTTTCATTTAAAACACCAGGTGATCGCAACCACCGGCTCAATATCACAGGAACTCGCAAGCCCTTTATATCTTAAATCTCGAGTGATCACAAACACTTATCAAGTATCATGTTATGTATGCCATGCTATGTATGCAACAATACTCATGCATGCCTTAACCTCATAAGGACTATCTCACCCTCTCATCTAGGGTACCACTCATACTCAATCACGATATTAATCCTACATAATCAAATATATATATACCATTTCACAATCAACCATCGCAAGATTCAATCTCTATTTCATATCACACACATAAAGCACTACATCCATCCAAGGAGCAATATGCAATATGGCATCAATACATACATTATCAACATATAAGGTTTCATGCATTTAGAAAATACACCCCTCTCCTACCTAAAGAGAAGTAGACTTCCGGGTTTGATGTTCCCGCCTCACAAGCGTTATCAAGTCCTACATCAATCAATTATAGGACCACATCAATTATTCATTCAAGCATCATTCTTAATGCATATGCAAATATAAACATGATTTTCATCATGTAGCATTTATTTACAAGTTTTATTCATTGCCTAATTAGGCTTCGGGGATTCCTTCCCTTTGGTCAAAATTCATTATTATCAAAAGCCACTAGCTAAGTAGTTAAATTACCACCTATACCAATTCCACACCTAACTCCTTAAGTGGGTTTTCCTTATTAATGGTCTCCAACCACCATCACCAATCATCATTTATGGCAATACCTCATCATTAACAACATTCTCATCATCATTTAATGCCTTTCCCATTCACCTTACACATTTCCCTCAATCATAAGTTAGGGTTTTATTAAAGATCCAACCATATCATAAATACACATCAATTTCCTTTATCCTCCATCACCATTTTCGTGTTCCCTATTTAATACTCATAAAAGTCCATATTTATTTCACCCTACCTTAGGGTTTATGTATTTAATGGTTCCATTCAATACCCACATGCATTTAATACTCTCCCAAGCCATAACCTTCCATTCCCTAGGTTCCAAACACAAGAGAAATGGCAAGAAACTTACCTTACTCCAAAAACCAAAATGGGAAACAAGGGGGAGGATGAAGATGACAAAAATGAAAGACAAGAGAGGAGAAGCTTCAAGCATCCATTATCTCCTCCTTACTTCTTGAAAACGAAATTGAAGAGAGGAATAGGGCACCAAGTTTTTCTTTAGGTTTTTGAAGAAGAAGAAGATGTAGAAAAGAGAACATAGAAGATGAAAGGAAAGAGCAATGTAGGTTTGCCTTAAGAGAAGAAGAATGACATGAATTAAGAAAGAAGAGTAGGATTCTGTTCTAATATTTGGTCCACTAGTTAAAGTTTTTCCGTTTCATAATAAACAGGACCCCTATTCAGGCTCAATACTTTATCTAAAAATTATTCCGAATACATAAATATTATCTACAGCCCTGACCAATGGCATCTCAATCAAAGATACTTGGTCCGACACTCATATTTTAACTGGGTCAATTTTCTACTTATTCGGTCCCAATAAATTACTCATAATCTCTAAAAATCTTAATTTAATTATTTCCAATATTTTGGGACATTAAATAATCAGCATTCAATTATTCAATATTTATTTCCTTGATTAATTCTATATTTTAAAATTTGGGATGTTACAGCAACCATGTCAATCACTTTGCGCCGACCTCATTGCTGTTGTGTGGGTGCTTTATCCTCTTGACCACTTCAGTTATAACGATCCCCTTCTACTTCTCAGTTGCAGTTAATCTCTTCGTGGGACCCTGACTGTTATCACCATCCTCATTGCGGTCGTAATTCCACTTCTCCTTCCGTTCTAGCTCATCAAAAGTCCTCTCCCTAAAGAGGTACTGCTTTAGCTTTCCCTCACGGATGAGGGTCTCCACGGTGTCCTTCAAGGACCTACGTTCATCGGTAGAATGCCCTGCTAGCTCATGGAAATCGCAGTACTTACGCGGATTTCTAGGCCTTTTTAATGGGGCTAGTCTGTTGATGTCGTACACGCTGAATGCCGGCCAACCCACTTCTCTCAAGATCTGCGTCGGTCTTGTATTTAGCGGGGGCGTAGTTGCTGAACACAGCTACATGCCTCTCCTACTGCTAGGGTTGTGGGTTCCTGAACCTGTCCCTTTGAAAGGGTTTCTCCGGCCTAGCCCTTTCCTTCTCTCTAGGCGGCTGCGACATCAGAGTAGGTTGTTTTGTCCTTGCCGCTGTGGCCTCCAAATGCATCTCTATTCCCATATATTTTGATGCTTTCCTCTGAAACTCTTCAAACGATGCCGGAGGACTTTTCACCAATGACAAAGTGAATGTTGACTTAGACTGTAAAGCCTTAATGATGATATGCAGTTGGATGGCCTTAGCAAGGTTAGGGATCATCGCTTCCTCCTTATAAAGCCTCTTTAGGAAATCCTTCAGAGTTTCATTCTCACCTTGCCTGATCTGGGTGAGGGTATGTGACGTCCTGGGAATGTCCCTGGAAATGACGAAGTGGTCGCTGAAAGCCACTGCTATTTCCTCCCAAGAGTCATTCGACCTCGTTGGAAGTCCCTTGAACCAGCTAAGGGCCTCTCCAGTCACAGTGCGGGGGAACATATGACACATAACGTCCTTTTCCATCCTCAAAAACATTGCTTCTTGGGTCAGTCTCACATAACGTCCTCATACGTGTAAGTATCCAAATGCTTACTTGGGTCAGTCTCACCCAAATATTTCCCTATAGAGAGGGGTTGTGTTGTTTACAAGTGCCTGGGGATGGGCACACTCATCAACCTCTTGGAGAATGGGACGTTAAGTCTGTAGGTCCCTACAGCTGCCACCACTGGCTCCCTCCTCCTAGCTCTAAATCGCTCCCAAGAGTCCTGAGATTGCCCTATCTCTTCATATGTGGGGATTTTAGAATATTGGAGAGTGGTTGACTTCTCCCTTCTAGAAGCTTCATGAGTCTCCCTCACCTGTGAAGCCACATTTTCCTCTGACCGTCTTTGGTCGCGCTTCAACTAAGCCAACTCCTCCTTGAGCTACTTTATAATCTCATCACAAGGATCAGGTATCCCCGCAGGTATCATCCTTCGAGAGCTTCCTCCGGGGGATTCGAAGAACAAACGCCTGTTAGCCAAGTTCGTGATGTCTTCTACATGCCCCTTTGGTTGGTCTCTTATGCTCCCCTCCATTAAAAGCTTAAAGACTTCTTTAAAAAATAGGAATCAATCTATCGAGTCCCACTGGGCGTCGTAATGAATTAGTCTGAATCGAAGTTTAGAATCTAGTGTGGTACCAGCCACAAATGTTCTTTGTTTAAGTTTTTAGTACACCGGTCTAGTGGGGATCCAGTATTATAGCCCCTATTCCAGTGGGGAAGTAGGGGACTTAGAATCCTGAAGATCCTTCTCACCAAGCTTTCGCTTGATGGGGCGAAAGGTGGTGTCACATACGAAGATTCTCTGACGATCAAGTCAGTAATCAAAAAATTGAATACAAGGTTCTCGAGCGTAAGTTTTGGAATGAGTCTAACGTACCAATGTTATAGAAAGGTTGGTATTTATATGCATGCATGCGAAGAGTGCAAGAGTCCTTTAGAGCTGGGGGACAATTTGTACATTGTGTTAGTATGATTCTGCAAGAATCTGACACACGACGTGGGTGCCTCCGCGTCTCTCACGAACATTGGCCCTTGTGGCTGTACCTTGTATTAATTTCGGGTGACACGGATGTTTTCTACTGTGCATGGTGCTGACCTAGACTTTCTAGTATAGAAAGGTATCTGATATAGGTTATAGTCTGAAGGTTTACCTACCACACTGGTAGACAAGTGAAAGCGGGTGAGATTACCTTTCTGTCCATACGCTAGTATCTAGACCAGATCATATACTAATGGGAAATTTTAAGTGCCTAACATAATCTTCAAAAATAAAAGATTGGGTAGCACCAGAATTAAAGATAACATAAACAAAAGTGCCAGGAATTTCATATTTACTTTGGATAAGATCTTCCGCTTGTGCGACTTCTTCACCAGTAACGTCAAAGACTCTTCTAACAACTTGTGGTTGATCACCACCATTGTGGTTGCCATTACATCCATCATTACTATTTCCTCAATCATTACCATTATCGCCTTTATTATGATTAATACGAGGACCACCATTTCAGTCACCATTATTACTGTTTCCACGACCACAACCTCTAAAACCACCATGATCTCTACAATTCACATTTTGGTTCACATTAGCAAGAGTATCAACATTAGCATCCCTTGCATTCAAAGGATAATTGGGACATATATGCCCTATTTGGTTGTAATGATAGCAAACCTCATCATATTGAGGATAGTCTCTTGCTGAATGATTAGCTCCACATTTATAACGTATAGGTCCTTGAGCATTGCCCTGACCTTAGTTACCATTTCCATTCCTATGTCCACTATGTCCTCTTGTGTTAGAGGATCCACCTAGAAAGAAATTCTTCTTGAAATGACCATGCTTCTTAAAATTAGAAGATTGACCTTTCAATTTGGGTTTATGCTTAGCTTGGCTCGAAGGAGCCACATTATCTTCTCCAAAGATGCGACACTTGTTCACAAATGTTAGAAAGCTTCTTATCTCTTGATGCCTTATAGTCCACTTGATCTCGGGCCTCAAGCCACTCTCAAATTTAATACATTTCGAGGCTTCTGTACCCTCTTGTTGATAAGGAGGATGGAACACATAAAGTTCTTCAAATTTGAAGGCATACTCCTCCACGGATAGATCTCCTTGCTTCAATTCCATAAGTTCTAGCTCTTACTTCTTTAGCTATTCAAAAAATACTTCTTCAAGAATTCAACCTTGAAGTTCTCCCATGTTAATGGGATATCCGTAGCTAACATGTGCCCCTTAGTAAGACACAACCATGTTTCAGCTTCATCGCGGATCATAAAGACCACATATTCAACTTTTTGGGTTTTATAACATTCAAAGCTTGTAAAGATTCTCTCTAAGTCAGTGATCCACACATGAGCTTCATCAGGCTTATACCTTCCATTGAACTCAGAGGGTTTTCTCTTTAGAAAGTGATCAAGGCCTTAGGCACCATGTCCCACTTGTTGTTAGCCTTGCCTTTCCAAGACATCAGTAAAGTGATTTAAAGCTGCTACATTCTGTTTCTTCCTACCATTCATTGCTTAATCTATACACATAATAATAAGAATGACTCACATAAGTAAACCAGACCCTATAATCAACTCTAATCCATAACTAAGGTTCCAACATCTCATGGTCTATCGTCATATCAATCCATAATCAACTATATCAATTATCAAGGCATAATCATAATATGTTCATCAACATTAAAGGTAAATAGTGTAAGGAACTTGGTCAGACTTAATGTAAAGAAACACATCAATCACACCAATAGAACTCATTCATAAGTAATCATACATAATGCTTTGATAATAAATAAATAAAAATTTATAAGCTCTGATAATGAATGACTAATGCTCTGATAATAATTACCAATGCTCTGATACCACCCAATATGGCGCCCTAATTCCCCAAACCTGAATCCTAATGCAAGCATAATCAATTAGTAAAAACGTGAATAATTTTTTTATGCTGAAGTTCCAAAAGCCAACCACTTGTACCAAGATCTGTACCACAGAGAACCAGAGGCCATGATGAGGTGAAAACGACAAAGAAATGGATCGATGATCAAGAACCTTTAAGGTATACACAAAGACATACCAAAGTAGCAAAATAAGAAATGTGTATATAGGGTATTTATCCCTTCCTATATATGAAGATAAGAGAAGAGATCTAAAGGCATGCAAGACTCAAGCTAAAGTTTAGTGAAAATATAAGCATTAGGTTATGCATTCAAAGGAATGTAAATGGACAAGAAAATGATGCAAAACATATAATTTTTGGGCACCTGGCAGAGTGATCCACAACAAGACCATGGTTCAAACATGCCTAAATCATGGATCACAAGCAATAAGACATGCATATGTAACAAGAGTCCTCTTGCTCATCATACAATCCCTACTTGGATTCATCAATGAGTTTACAACATAACATTCATCTTAGCATTCATAAACTTGTTCATCAACATAAATATCATTTCCATGACATTGGCAATCAAGTCCATATGTCTAAATGTCATACATTGTCATTTACAAAAGAATTGACCATTTACAATATCAAAAGAATGAGTCCATCTATAAAATGATTAATGTCAATATCAACATATATCAACACCATCATATATCATTTACATTATCGTCCAAGGTATTCCATTACCACTATTTTATCTTTACACAAAATTATCATTTTCCAAAATAAGGTCATCTCACCCCGTGTAAGATCCTACATCACAATGCTAAAGAGAAACAACATGGGAGAGTGAGTATTACATTCAAAATGACGAACTTAAACACTTGTGATTATGTGTACATGCATATAAATCACTCATATGCTTCACAATATAAGTACCAACATCATGAAACTCATCAATCTTTGTCATCATTAACATACATAGTAGTCATGAATTAAGCTCAAAACAAACACATACATAATCATAATTCATTGCCTTTCATCACAATGGGCTATCACAAGTATTTTCATATATTTCATAGTTATTTACTTTGTTAGGTTATAGGTTTTCATCCATCAAATTCATCCATCATCTTTCAAAGTCTCAATCTCATTCCGACATATCACTATACTATATGCAAATGCTCTTAAGCTAATGTATATACATAAGAAATTAAACTCAGTAAGTACAGGTCCAACCAAGGGAATAATCACCAATATGGGTATATACTACAATATTATCTCAACAATAATGTGTACATATATATTCAACATTTTTATTGATACCAAACCGCATCGCTGAAAATGCAACACTAGGGATTTCACTATAACAACGGTAAATAACATACAAGATGCTATAGAAATGGTGTTGCGGGCCAACTATGATTCCTCATCATGGCAGCTGTGATTCAACAAAACCATCGGGGAAAAGCTACTCCTCAAAGAGCCACCCCTCGTTGGGTCAACCATATGCAATCCCCCATGATTAAGCATTGGAGGCTTTGTGATTCAACCATGAAATCATTAGGTAAATAATCATGCTTGTGCACTGAGCCACCCTCCCACTGGGCCAACCCATGGAACCCCTATCATTTCAAACTGGGCAGCTGGACAGATATACCATGGATGCAAATGCAAATGCTGATCATATCCACTCTCACACTAATGCATCCTACGATGCCAATCATCAACCATAAATCATTATCTCATAATCACTACCACCATTTCTTAATGGATTTTAAATTACGCATAGTCTTGCCATTGTTTTCAATGTTCAATTATGACATTTACTTCCTCTCTTAACAACTTTAATTTCAACAATCATTACAAGCATACAACTTGTACTAAACATAATGACATCATCAACATTTCTCAATTTTCATCAACACTCATAGGTATCACACAACAATAATTCATCCAATCTTATTATAAATCATTAACTTTCATTACTAATGGTGAAACATACACATTTTCATAACAAGGCATAGGCACACATTTGCCCAAATTTTTTAATATTTATCAATCACCATGATAGACACACCACATATTCTAAATGCATCCAACATATTTGCCAAACAAGAAACAATAACAACAAAGCCATTCATTACAATAAGTCATAACAATCATAGCAAGGCAAATAGGATTCATCATACTATACAACAACTATCAAGTCATTTAATTCATCCATTTTGAATATAAAACTCTTTTTCTACCTCAAGAGAAGAAATTCAGGCAATTTGATAGCCCTACCTCGTCTGCTGGATTATGTCCTACATCCAATACATGTTTAAACTTAATCAGTTACCTAGCCAATCATCATTTTCAATCTCAAATACATAAACAATTATATACATGATTTCAATATGTTCCAAATACTTTCTAGACTTTAGTTCCACATTTTATTAGGTTTCAGGAATTCCTATTCCTTAATTAATATTTTCTAACATTTAATAATCATACCCAATGTTCTTAAAATACCAAATGGTTTCTTAATGTTTCATAATGCCTCATTATAATTGTTCATGCCATTCACACCAAGAAACACCTTCTACCACATTTAATTACTTAAAACATCTTTACATTTTCTTGGTTTCTCAAATCTTCATCACCAATAATTCATGTCATGCATCCAAAAATTCATTTCCATATTTATTAATCATTCTTATGGCAATAAATTGCATTTTCCCCAAATTTCACCATAATCTATATTTTTTCAAAACTTAGGGTTTTCACTAAAATCATCAACAACCAATTCCATTAATTTTCATTCATAATTTTGAGCATGCACTAAGCCATAATTTCATGTACTACAAAATTATCACAAGAATCCATTTTCCATTGTCACCTAGCCTAGAGTTTCCAATACCCATTTTCATTTTTTAACCTAATAACATCAACAACACCATTTTCATGCTCCAATACTTCTAAAATAATAATTGGAAACAATAAAAATGGAAAGTATATTACTGTGTTCCAAAGCTTAAATAAAAATAAGAAATGAGAAATGGTTTAAGAAAATAAGGAAATAAGAAAAAACTAGCTTCGAAGTGCCATTAAAGCTCCATGAATCAAGTTATTGCAATTAATTTTGAGAGAAAAATGGACACTTAGGGGGAAAATGGTTTTGGCTCAAAGAAGAAGAGAGAAAGTGAAAAATGGAGATAGAGGGAGAATTGAGAGAATGTTCCTGTGAGATAAGGGAAAAGAAGTAAAAAAATTAGCTTTTTTTTCTTTCTCTCAATCCAAGCCTTCCATTTCAATCCAATGACTCACATTTATTTTGCTTTTGTCCAATGGTCTAACATGTTCTTTTATCCATTGTGCAATGCAATGAAAAAGTGAGGCAAATGGGCACGACACATGCAAGAGAGAAATGAAAGATTTTGTATTTTTCTTAATTCCATTTTCACCGACTATAGTTACATTCAGTGTCTGAATAAATCCTTCCTCAACTTTAAAAATCCATTTGAACATAACCTCACACCCACCATAATTATATTATTATTTTAAGCCCATTAAATGCCTAAATTTATTTAGTGGGACCCACATCATCATTCGAGTTCAATAAATTTTATTTTGCTAATAATTTATAACTAATATTTAATTAATTACCTTACATATTTTGGGTGTTATATAATTAATCATTTTTATATTTATAATTTATTTTTCAAAATTTAGGATGTTACATTAGGGCCGACCTGCAACACTAGTTGTTGAGACGCCACAGTCACTTAGAGTGATGATGTTACAAATGGGTGAGTGGTTCAATACTGGTATAAATATTTATATAAATATGTTGAAAAATAAACACTGCAATATTAATCCCATCATTAGAGTTAGATTCACATGCATATGCATTAATATAGTTGCATTGAGCTAGTTAAGTTGCAATGCAACTGAGGATAATTAACTTGTGTGAATAATTGTACACTGTGATGATGTTAAATGGAAAAATGTGAATGATAATGCTTATAATCATGATAATGTACATGTTGTATATGTGTTTGAATAACTATTTCAGGTTATATGGTTTTGATAATGACAAAATAACCATTGCAAAAGACTTTCATGAAGACTCTAAGTGTTAAAGTATTATGAATAAACTGGTGGAAGGAAAAAATGAAGAAAAACAAAGAGCCAAGCATCAGACCTGAAAAATACATATGCTAATCGATTACCACAGGGAGTCTAATCGATTACGCAGCCTCTGTTTGTTATATAATCGACTACAACAAGAAGCCTAATCGATTACCAAGCTGAGAAAAAGAATGGAAAGCATCAGGTATAATGCCTAATCGATTATAAGGCTGCACCAATCGATTACCAAGGTTTTGTATGTTGAGTAATCGATTGCAAGATGAGTAATAATCGATTACAAAGTCTCTGTTTGTTTAGTAATCGATTACACATATGTTACAATCGATTACCATACTGCGTAACAGGAACAAATGCATCAAGTACAAAATACAATCGATTACAAGGGGTGTACAATCAATTACCAAGGTTCTATCTCCAAGCTAATCGATTACATGGAAAACCATAATTGATTACAAGGCTTGTTACACTGAAGAAAACGAAGCATAATCGATTACAGCTCGAAGCGTAATCGATTGCACTAGTGGGAAATGTGTCTCGAAAAGTGTTTTTAGTGGGAAACAGAGACCCATACTCTATGTCAAGCGTGGGGAACAACCTGGAGCTCATTTGCAACAGCTAGAAGCTCTCTAAGGCCTATAAATGCACTATTGATTCAAGCTACACAAGACACATCAAAGAGAAATCATTCCTAGCTTGTATTTGTGCATTGTGAGTTCAATTTCTTTTGTATAGTTTCAATTTTTAGAAACTTTGAGCTTAGATTTGTATATCCTCTCTTCTTGTTAAGAGTTAGAATTTGAGAGATCTATTCACTTGTATATCTACTCTATTGAGAGAGTTATTTGCTTGTAAACACCAAACACCAAGTTTCACTCTAGTTGTGAGTGGTCACAAAGGTTGGGGTTCAACCTTTGGGTATTGAGAGTTTGAGAGATTAGGTGGGTTGCTCTTGTGCTAGTGAGGATTGAGTTCTTGAGTATGGGACACTAGGAAGCTGCAATTGCTCATAGCTTGTATCTCTAAACTTCAATAGTGGAAATCCTTCAAGTGGGTTGCTTGAAGGCTAGACATACACCGGGTTGGTGGAACTCATTAAGTCAGTTTGCAAGCTTCTCTTCCTTACTCTCTTGCATTAAAGTTCTACATCTGGCTGGGCTATTATTGTTAATTGTGATAGCTTCTCTTAAACTTGCTTGAATAATTTATGTTAGAGTTTTGCACACCAAGTGTTTGATAAATTGTCTAAGTGACTTCTGCACATTATTTCATATTGTTTCCTGCACCATATTTGTTGTCTCTTGCATATAAACATCTTTTGTGAAAAAGGAATCAATTTCAAAAGCTTTCCAAAGAAAAGTTTTAAAACTCAATTCACCCCCCTCTTGACTATTGAGGCCACTTATCCAATAAGTGGTATTAGAGCTTGACTCTTGGTAGATCAAGCTTAACAGCTTCAAGAGATTAAAGATGGCCTCTACTTCATACAATATGTTTCCCGAGGGTGGTGCTACAAATCGACCTCTCGCGTTTAATGGGGAAGGTTATGCCTTTTGGAAAGAAAGGATGAAAATTTTTATACAATCTATCGATTTAAAAATTTGGAATGCAATTAAAAATGGACCCTTTATACCTATGCATGTTGTTGATGGTAAACAACTAGAAAAACTCATGGATGATTGGAGTAGTGAAGAGGAAAATAAAGTCCAATACAATTACAAAGCTAAAAATCTCATCACCCTTCCTTTAGGTCTGGATGAGTTCTTTAGAGTTATAACTTGTAAAACCGCTAAAGAAATGTGAGTTACTCTCCAAATCACACATAAAGGTACTAGTGACATTAAAGATTCCAAGATTAGCACTTTAACTAGCCAATATGAAAGTTTTAGGATGAACTCCAATGAACCTATTTTAGATCTTCAAAAAAGATTTACTTTGATTATTAATCACCTTATTACTCTTGGAAAATCTTACACTAACAAGGATCTTATTCATAAAGTTTTGAAAAGTCTTACTAGGGAGTGGCAACCTCTTGTCACCGCTATCAAGCAATCACCAAATGATATGTCCCTTGCTACATTGTGTGGTAAGTTACAAGAACAAAAACAAGAGTTAAAAGACTTGAAGCATGGGGAGGAAGAAGAGAAATCCTCCAAGAAGAAAGGTCTAGCTCTCAAGGCCACTTTAATCAAGGAAGATGAATCTGATGATGAGCTTGATGAAGAAAAAGAGTTTGGGCTATTTGTGAAGTGTTTCAGAAAATTCATGAGAAACAAACGCTTCCAAAGAAGTTTCAAACCTCAAGGTAAGAAACCTATTTCCAATGAGAATTCTTCCTCACCTAATTATTTTGAATGTGGCAAGGAAGGGCACTTCAAAGTAGATTATCCAAACCTCAAGAAGAAAAACAAAGAGAAAAGAGGGAGCAGAAGAGCATACATCGCTTGGGACGAAAATGATGTAAGTAGCTCCGAAGAATCGGATAATGAAGAAGCAAATCTTTGCTTAATGGCCAACCACCATGAAGAGGAAGATGAGGTAAATCATCATGAACTTGACAAAGATGAATTGTATGATGTTTTTGAAGAATTATATGACAAATACATTAAACTATCTAGAAAGTATAAATTGTCAAGAAAAACTATTGACACTCTTGAGATGCATCTTATAGAAGTTTGCAAAGAAAATGAAACTTTAAAAATAGAAGTAGTACAAGCATGCTTTAAAACCAAACCTTGTGAATTTGCTAATAAATGTGACATTCTAGAAACTAAGGTTCTAGACTTGAGTAGAACTTTAGAAAAATTTACAAATGGTAGAGACGACTTAAATGTCCTACTTGGAAAACAACGGTGTATGTTTGATAAAACAGGACTAGGTTTCAATGCCTATAAGAAACAAAAGAATTATAAAAACTTCTTTATACCACCTAGTAAAACTGCATCACCTTTCATGAAGTGTAATTATTGTGGTATCAAAGGACATAATGCTTTAAATTGTCGTGTTAGAAAGTATGGACCAAAGGTTGTTAGAAAGGTGTGGGTTTCCAAAGAGACATTGCCATAAACTAACCCAAAAGGACCCAACATAAAATGGGTACCAAGTTCTCTAACTTGACTTGTTTTGTAGGTATGCTTCAAGGCAAGCAATATGCATTGGTACCTAGATAGCGGATGTTCAAAGCACATGATAGGTGATATAAGCAAATTCACATCATTCACACCCAAGACAAAAGGAAGTGTAACTTATGGGGATAATACCAAAGGAAGAATCCTTGGCATTGGAAAAATTGGTAAAAATTCTTCCACCTCAATTAATGATATAATATATGTAGAAGGACTTAAACACAATTTGCTTAGTATAAGTCAATTATGTGACAAAGGATATAGAGTAATATTTGAATCAAATGGTTGCATAATTGAAAACAAGCAAAATAAAGAGGTAAAGTTTGTTGGTCAAAGAATTGATAATATTTACATGATTGATGTTGATTGTTTGTCCTCAAATGATGTACAATGCTTTATGACTAGAGAGGATGAATCATGGCTATGACATAGAAGAATAGCTCATATACATATAGACCATCTAAATAAACTTATTTCTAAAGAATTAGTGATTGGTTTGCCAAAGCTAAAATTTGAAAATAAATTTTGTGATGCATGTCAAAAGGGAAAACAAGTAAAGGCATCTTTTCAAGCCAAAAACATTGTTTCAAATCAAAGGCCTTTACAACTTTTACACATGGACTTGTTTGGACCATCTAAGGTCAAGAGCTTTGGTGGATGACTATTCTAGATATATATGGACATTGTTTCTTGCTCACAAAAATGAAGCATATCATGCATTCAAGAAACTAGCCAAGGTTATCCAAAATGAACAAAACTCAAAGATTGTATCCATTAGAACCGATCATGGGGGAGAATTTGAAAACCAATTATTTGAAAAGTTTTGTGAAAAATATTACATTGAACATAATTTCTCAGCCCGAAGAACTCCATAACAAAATGGAGTTGTTGAAAGGAAAAATAGATCTTTAGCGGAGCAAGCTAAAACTATGTTGAATGAAAACAATATTGCTAAGCATTTTTGGGCCGATGTGGTAAACACCGCTTGTCATGTTATGAATCGATGTTTAATAAGGCCAATTTTGAAGAAAACCCCCTATGAGCTTTACAAAGGTAGCAAACCAAATATATCATACTTTTATGTATTTGGATGCAAATGCTTTGTGCTTAACAATGGAAAGGATAATCTAGGAAAGTTTGATGCAAAATCTGATGAGGCAATCTTTCTTGGATATTCATTATCTAGTAAATCTTATCGTGTCTTTAACAAACAAACAAATACCATTGAAGAGTCCATTCATGTAAAATTCGATGAAAATGGCCATAGTCCTCCGAGAAAGGGAGTTAATGATCTTGTAGGTACCTTCCAAGAGTTAAACTTGGATGATAAAGAAGAAGGTAACCAAGAAGGAGATACAACCCAAAGTGAGGAACTTCAACAAAAAGATTGGATCACTTCAAAGGATCATCCTTTGGACAACATAATAGGTGACATCACTAAAGGTGTAAGTACTCGATGCTTATTTAATACTTGTAATCACTTAGCATTTGTTTCTCAAATTGAGCCTAAAACCATTAATGAAGTTATTATTGATGAACATTAGATATTGGCCATGCAAGAAGACTAAATCAATTTGAACGAAATGAAGTTTGGGAACTAGTGCCACGACCCAGTGATCACCAAATAATATGAACTAAATGGGTATTTAGGAACAAGCTTGATGAAAATGGCATAATAACTAGAAATAAAGCTAGGTTAGTTGCCAAAGGCTATAACCAAGAAAAGGAATTGATTATGAAGAGACATATGCTCCCGTAGCTAGGCTAAAGGCTATTAGGTTATTATTGGCCTTTGCATGTTGTAAAGACTTTAAGTTGTATCAAATGGATGTTAAAAGTGCTTTTTTAAATTGATACATTCAAGAAGAAGTATATGTTGATCAACCTCCCGGGTTTGAAAACTATCAATTTCCAAATCATGTTTTCAAATTAAGAAAAGCTCTGTATGGTTTAAAATAAGCTCCAAGAGCATGGTATGAAAGGTTAAGCAGGTTCCTTTTAGAAAACAATTTTGAAAGAGGAAAGGTTGACACAACATTATTCATAAAGCACAAAAAAATAACATACTATTGGTACAAATATATGTGGATGATATCATTTTTGGTGCCACTAATGAGTTGCTTTGCAAAGAGTTTGCTAAGATCATGCAGAATGAATTTGAGATGTCCATGATGGGAAAACTTACATTCTTCATTGGACTGCAAATAAAGTAAACCACAGAAGGAACCTTCATTAGTTAATCCAAGTATTGCAAAGAGTTGCTCAAGAAGTTCAACATGGACAAAGCAAATAAAATTGCCACACCTATGAGCACTTCATGTTATTTGGATAAAGATGAGAAAGGTAAGGATGTAAAACTCACAAAATATAAGGGAATGATTGGATCCTTAATTTACTTAACCGCTAGTAGACTGGATATCATGTTTGCTATTTGTATGTGTGCAAGATATCAAGCATGTCCAAAAGAATCAAACTTAACTGCCGTGAAATGAATAATGAAATACTTGGTTGGAACTCAAGATGTTGGTTTATGGTACCCTAAAGGGGTTGAATGCACTCTTGTTGGTTATTCTGACTCTGATTTTGTAGGATGTAAACTTGATAGAAAAAGTACTAGTGGTACTTGTCACTTGCTTGGTAGTTCTCTTGTATCTTGGCATAGCAAGAAATAAGTAAGTGTAGCATTATCAACAGCTGAGGCAGAGTATGTAGCAGCTGGTAGTTGTTGTGCCCAAATTCTTTGTATGAAACAACAACTCCTAGATTTTGGTGTTTATCTAGACTATATGCCTCTCAAATGTGATAATACTATTGCTATTAATATTTCAAAGAATCCTGTGATGCATTCAAGAACCAACATATTGAGATAAGACATCATTTCATTAGAGATCATGTGTTAAAAGGTGATTGTGTGCTTGAACATGTTGAAACCTCTAAACAACTTGCTGATATATTCACTAAACCACTTACAAAATACCAATTCATTAATATAAGAAGAGAATTAGGCATATTAGACATTTCCAATTGTGTTTAATATTGATTGACATTGATGATTTTTGACTTACAATGTGTTTGATGAGAAAATGATGTTTGATTGATGAAATAAGCATGTTCTAATCCATGAAAATTGAGCCATTAATGTCATTTGATTGAAAAAAGATGTGAATTATGCACTTCTGGGCTGTTATAATCGATTACCTGGCCTCACATAATCAATTAACCTTCTTCTGTCTTGTTCATAATCGATTGCATAGATACAAATAATCGATTATCAAGTCTCTGTATCATATCCAATCGATTAGTTCCTTTGACTAATCGGTTATTAACGTTCTGTCTTCTAAACAATCGATTATCCCCTCCTCCTAATCGATTTTCAAGGTTCTGTTTTTAATGCAATCGATTACATACTAGGTATAATCGATTAGCAAGATCAATCGTTTCAAATTCTTAATGGCATAATCGATTATGCTTATCTTGTTATCGATCACGACAACACCAGGATTACTGATTTGAAAGCATAATCCATGTGAGCTTCATCCAACCAATCCAAATCACTCTTCAAAACCCTATTTTTCACTCCTAAACCTTATAAATATCCTCCTCCCTCACCCTTCTCATCCCACACCTCAATCATCTTCTCTTCTCCTAAATCTCTCAATTCATCTCCTTCTCTTCTCACAATGTCTTCCTCAAGAAATGTTAAGAGAGCTAGATCTTCCATTGCCCAAACCAATAACCCTCTTGATTTTTCAAGATTCTTCTCAAATCCTAGAGACCTTCATAATTTCATCAAGAAATTTTTAGAGAAGGATATCATCTCCCCTCACTTCATCAATGTTAAAATTTTTGATCATCCTAGTTTCACCTTCACTCAATCCCTTCACCACTACAATCTCATTCCTTTTCTTACTCTTAAAGAGGAATTTTACTACCCTGAACTTATGAGAGTTTTCTTTTACAATTTAAGACTTGTTGATGGGGTGCTTGAAGCTAGAGTAAAAAATGTGACTCTAAAAATCACAAATGAGCAAGTTGCTGAGATTACCCAAATTCCTCTCTCCAATGCTGAATTTGCCGATGGCCATCCGGAAGATGAGTGGGATTTCAATGGCATTGCTGCTCGCCAATCCTTATGGAAGGCCAACCGTCCTCTTAGCAATCATAAACTGGTAGGCCATCTCACTCTTAACAACTGTCTCCTTCACTTCTTTTTGGTAAAACTTCTAGTCCCTCGTGGTGGGAACTATGCTTTGGTGGAAGAAGATGATGTGCTTTTGATGTGGGCTATATTAAACCAAAAGGAGATCAATTGGATTCAACTCCTTAAGCTTTATATGTTCAACGCCAAGGAGCAACAAAAGCTTCCCTATGCTATTCTCCTCACCAAAATCTTCAAAGCTTATGGTGTTGACGTTACCGGGGAACTTCCAAAAAAGGTATCTGCACAAGCTTGCATTGGCACTCACCATCTCACCAAGATGGGAATAGTCAATGTTGCAGGAAGATGGATCTTCAAAAGTGACAGAATTCATGGAAGCAGTCCATTTGAAGAAGATCATCCCTCTAATCCTACCTCACCTGTTGTTGACCCTGCTGTTCAAGGAGAATCTTCTACTCCTCCTGATCCCTTTTCATCTCTTTATGCTTACCTTGATCGCCGTTTTGAAAGGCTCGAAACTTCTCTTCAAGTACTTCAAACCATCGAGCAACAACACTTTGAGATGATGGAGCAGAAATATGAAGATCTCTCCAACAAAATCACCGATCTTCACTTTTTTAATTCGGACAATTAATGTTTTTGTTATGCTTTGTTTCAAATTCTGCATTTATATTCTGCACTTTAATTCTGTAATTTCCCTTCAAAGAATGAATGCACATTACTTTCTTACTCATCTCCTTGGCTTGCATTATTTGTATTTGATGATTATAAAGGGGGAGAATAATAAGGGTTCATCAACATGAGAAAATAGGAGTTCATCTATAAAGATTAAAAATAACAAGTAGTTAAACAAGTTCTAAAAGCTCTAAGATTTAATAACAAGTGGTTAAAGGTACAAATTCATGATATGCATAAACTCCTTAAGAAAGGGAGAGAAAACCTTACCTGGACTAACACCCTCATGAGATGAACATTGTTTGTCATCATCAAAAAGGGGGAGAATGTGTTTGAATAACTGTTTCAGGTTATATGGTTTTGATAATAACAAAATAACCATTGCAAAAGACTTTCATGAAGACTCTAAGTGTTAAAGTATTATGCATAAACTGGTGGAAGGACAAAATGAAGAAAAACAAAGAGCCAAGCATCAGACCTGAAAAATGCGTATGCTAATCGATTACCATAGGGAGTCTAATTGATTACACAGCCTCTGTTTGTTATATAATCGACTACAACAAGAAGCCTAATCGATTACCAAGCTGAGAAAAAGAATGGAAAGCATCGGGTATAATGCCTAATTGATTATAAGGCTACACCAATCGATTACCAAGGTTTTGTATATTGAGTAATCGATTGCAAGATAAGTAACAATCGATTACAAGGTCTCTGTTTGTTTAGTAATAGATTACACATGTGTTACAATCGATTCCCATGCTGCGTAATAGGAACAAATGCATCAGGTACAAAATATAATCGATTACAAGGGGTGTACAATCAAATACCAAGGTTCTATCTCCAAGCTAATCGATTACAAGGCTTGTTACATTGAAGAAAACGAAGCATAATTGATTACAGCTTGAGGCGTAATCGATTACACTAGTGGGAAATGTGTCTCGGAAAGTGTTTTTAGTGGGAAACAGAGACCCATACTCTATGTCAAGCGTGGGGAACAACCTGGAGCTCATTTGTAACGGCTAGTAGCTCTCCAAGGCCTATAAATACACCATTCATTCAAGCTACACAAGACATGTTGGTGTATGCACTACGAGCTATTAATGCATTAATTTTAACTTATCAATAAAATTAGTATTTCCAGTTTTAAGACTAATTTTAATGCTATTTATCCTGGAATAATAGGTCATATGAGAATTATTCCTAAAACGTCCCTAATCAAGTATTTACATAGGGATATGTAAATACATTAAAATTAGTGTGTGAATGAACTGATGATTTGATCTCACAAATCATGAATATATGATATCAAGTCCTTACATGGGTATACATTAAGAGTAGTGTTGTGCTGGACAGACCCACCATGAGAATGTTGCATAGATCATTACATAAGTGTCATAAACGGTTCTCAATGTGATAATGGTATATAGTCCTTCGACCTGAAGTCACTACAATTCCTACATAAGGAGTTTGTTGTTTTAATACAATCAAACATTATCTGTAATAAGATGACCATAAAGATTGTGATTAGGCAATAGACAAATTATGTAGAGGGATGTGAATGATGTAGATGGAATTTGTCTCTCTTATGTGACAGGAGTGATATCTATGGGCCACTTGATGGAGTGAGACTAACGAAATACATGGCCATACTAGGACAAATAAATATTAGATATTTATTCTGTAAAGTCTACTCTGGTATCAAGTAAAATGAATTGGGCCATACAAGGATGACGACGACCATGCCTTGGGCCCAATTAGATATCGTAACAAAAGGAATAAATATATAAGATAATTATCACTTATAGGTCATGTTGATGATAAATAATATTCAGACATAATGATGTATTGCTAGATATCGTTCTTATTTTATATTAATAATAAAATAGTTTATTATTAATATAACTAAATATTTTACCTATAGGGTCACACACATAGAGTAAGCGCACCAGAGGATAGTTTTATTTTAGTTAGACTAAAAATAAAACTATTTGGGCTCAACTCATTTAGAATGAGTCAGGAGCCCAATGTTTAATGAGAGCTCCGGTCAAGACCTAAGCCTATATATAGAGCATGAGATGCTCATAGGCTGCTGCTCAGAAATTAGATTATAATTAAAATTTCGTACTAGCATTCGAAAATTTTTTTTTGGTAGGAGTGCTCATGTGGACTCCTAAGGGCAAAGCTACAATTGCTTCGATCGAGGAGCTCGCTTTGCGTCTACAAGAGGTAAACCCTAAATCAAAAATTTAATTTTGCATAATGCCTTGAGACATTTATATTTGCAATCCTTTTTTTTGGGAACCCTTTGTGTTTTCACTGCCTGACCCTGATGGGATTCCCTAACAAGACACATCAAAGAGAAATCATTCCTAGCTTATATTTATGCATTGTGAGTTCAATTTCTCTGGTATAGTTTCAATTTTTAGAAACTTTGAGCTTATATTTGTATATCCTCTCTTCTTGTTGAGAGTTAGAATTTTAGAGAGTTATTCACTTGTATAGCTACTCTATTGAGAGAGTTATTTGCTTGTAAACACCAAACACCAAGTTTCACTTTAGTTATGAGTGGTCACAAAGATTGAGGTTCAACCTTTGGGTATTGAGAGTTTGAGAGATTGGGTGGGTTGCCCTTGTGCTAGTGAGGATTGAGTTCTTGAGTGTGGGACACTAGGAAGCTGCAATTGCTCATAGCTTGTATCTCTAAACTTCAATAGTGGAAATCCTTCAAGTGGGTTGCTTGAAGGCTAGACGTACACCGGGTTGGTGGAACTTGTTAAGTCGGTTTGCAAGCTTCTCTTCCTTACTCTCTTGCATTAAAATTCTGCATCTAGCTGGGCTATTATTGTTAATTGTGATAGCTTCTCTTAAACTTGCTTGAATAACTTGTGTTAGAGTTCTACACACCAAGTGTTTGATAAATTGTCTAAGTGACTTCTACATATTGTTTCATATTGTTTCCTGCACCACATTTGTTGTCTCTTACATATAAACATCTTTTGTGAAAAAGGAATCAATTTTAAAAGCTTTCCAAAGAAAAGTTTTAAAACTCAATTCACCCCCTCTTGAGTATTGAGGCCACTTGTCCAACAATATATATTTGATTGACTGGAATATGTTATAATGGTATAATCCAGTTAATATTTGTCATTTAACATATAACTGCTCACCCCCTTATTATTTTTAATGTGATAGCGGAATTAGCATAAGAGGATCAGTGGTAAGGTGCTAAGGATATGGTTGATGCCAATGGCACTTGACTTTTAGCCCTGTATAGCTTTTGATTATGTTTTGTGGTGTATATGCCTTGACCGACTCATTATAGTATGGATTATATGTATATAATTCGGTGGTTGTGTTGCATACCTCACTGGAGGTTACATATAAATGCATATTGATGTATATATTTTATGATATGCCCAATGGTGCCATAGATGGATCCATATATGTTATGCTGGATTTATAAACTGTGATGTCCAAGAAAATCTTAGGCATACGTAGCTAGCATATATGACTTGTAATGACCAGGAACTATTTTGTATGCTTGAGTTAGGATGTTTACATGCCTAAGAAATGTTTTATATGTTGAATTGATATGATAGGATATGGATATGCATGATAGTGCTTAGAATGACAAACCTAGTATGCTAAAAACATGTGTATTATGAAGATTTGCATGAACTGAGGTAGATGGCATAGAATGTGCCAGAGAAGGTTATGAACAAGTCCTAAATAAGCGTAATGAAATATTGGTATAGTGCATTGGTGCCAAACATCATTCAAATTGAATTTCATATGTTAGGTAAAATAGGCATGTTTGGTCTATACCTTTTAATGCGTGTGAAATCCAATTGGAATGGAATTTTGGCATGGGACTTAAACCAACATTTTAGAAATGATACATACTAGCTTGTGATAAAATTTGGTCTCATTTGGACGAGGTTTGGGTAGTTTGAGCACATGAGTAAATTAGACTTTTAAAAGAAAATGTGTATTTTTGTCATTGCTAACAATTTTTGCATGAGAGTTCTACATTTTGCTATGTTGGTAATTCTCTATATCAAACTAGCCCTTCATTCCTTCTCAAAAGTTATATATATCTGAGTTGCGAAGGTGCAGCTATTAGATTCACCTTATTCAGAGTTTTGTAGCTCAAATTATACATGAAATACTACAACATGTCCTTGTTAGAATTTTCCTACATGACAGATCTATATAATGCTACATCAAGAATTCTCAATGCCAAATTAGCCTTTCTTTCCTTTACAAAAGTTGTAGGTATCCGAGCTATAAAGATGTACCCGCTAGATTCACATTGATTAGAGTTTTGTAGCTTAAGTTATGTGTGAAATACTCCAAGCATGTCCCTATTGGAATTTTCCTGTAGGGTGTGACATCCCAAAAATAGGGGTAAATTTTTCGCGTTTTTATTATTATTAATCTCTAAAACATGTGGGTGGTGAAGCCATTTAACAAATTCCCTGGATCTATCAGAGACCTATCTCATATATGAAGATATGAGAAGGTAAGTTAAAGGAATTACTCTTAAGAAATCCATTATTAATAAAACCGGAAGAATCTTTGGTAAAATAACATTATGGAATTAAATTCTTAAGAAGTCATTCATTCGAAATTTAATAGCCAAGGTTATCCCAAAGTGATCATGAAGTAAGATAGAATCATGAATTAGTATGAAGAAAAAGGAAAATAATATATTTCAAGCTATTTGGGAGAATCAGGTTCCTCTCGCTCAAACGGAATCCCAATTCGCTTGAGCGAGCTTCGCATAGCACGCTTGGGCGAACCTTAAAATGCTGGGCGAAAGAAGAAAATGGAAATTCAGGGGCCACTTCGCTCAAGCGAACCCAACTCGCTTGAGCGAGTAACACAATCCTCGCTTGGGCGAAGCCAGCGAGCGTAAGGCGAAAAACGCCCAGAATCCATTCCACGCTTACTCGCTCGGGCGACACTATCCTCGCTTAAGCGAGATTACTCCCGAGAGCAATTTCCTGATAAACCCGAGAGCAAAACCTGAGGGCAAGACCCTCTCGCTCGGGCGAACCCTTAGCTCGCTTGAGCGAACACCAACCAAGGTCCAAACTCTGATTCTAATGTAATTTCACTTGAGCGACTTGCACAACTGCTTGAGCGAAAATGGAATAATGGCCTAACACTGATGCTGGGACGATCTCGCTTGAGCGAGTTTCAATCTCGCCTGAGCGAGAATCATCCAGAAACCAAAATTCAACACAAGGGCATTCTCGCTTGAGCGAAAAGCCCTCTCGCTTGAGCGAGTTTGACAGAAAAACAGGGGAAATGCAGTAATCATCCAACTCTTAACACCAAAACTCATTCTAATCAAATTTACCTAATTTCAACACTTCATATATATCATATTCCACATTTGAGACTTGTTCTAATAAGTCATTCTTATCAAGTTCCATTACAACTCATCTATTGTATAAATCAACTCACTAACTCTTCCATTTCATAAATCTAACATTTCATATATAAACTTTAGTCATTCATCAAGATATGGAGAGTTTTATCATTCATTCATTCATAGGGTCATGATTGAAAATGGGTCATAAACAAAAGATCTCATTTTCCTCCATGACCTCCCAAACTCATTATTCATACAATTATCCATTTTAAATCCACACTATATCAACATACATTGTACTATATACATTACATCTATTCACATATCTATGTAAACCAAAATATTGTCGGCCAAGGTATTCTTTACCAAAAAGGGACCTTCTTCACACTCTTCCTCCACAATAGCTCCAAAGCCATACCTACAACATAGGAGCTAAAAAAAATATACCACAGGGAGAGTGAGTATACTTTCTCAATGACGAAAATCCAATAAATAGAACAATATATGCATGAATGCAATACAACTATCTCCTTCTCAAGAGGAGTTTATTTAATATCAATCAATCAATCATCAATTTTTCATTCCAATACAACTATTTCCTGATTCTCTCAGAAATCTATCAATCAATCCACCATCACAATTTAGTAATTAAAAAGGGAGTTTCCATTCATATCTCATCATCAACGTATCACACTATACCATGCTTTCAAACTGATGCACATGCTAGTGTCATGAAAATGCATATGCACGGATCCGATTTCGTTTCCTCGGGTGATCACAACCACCATATCATATACTCATTCTCAATGGTTTCCCGCCTCGCAAGGGGTACTCCCTCTAGCAACCTCACAAGGTGCTTCTCGTGATCGCAACCACGTTCAATATTTCACATAGGTTTCCCTCCTCGCAAGGGGTACTCCCGCCTCATGATCGCAACCATGGGCATCATAGGTGCTCGCAAGCCCTTTTTCATTTCCATCATCAAATGATCTCAACCACTATCAACATCATTATGATATGTATGTCATGCCATGTATACAAAATACTCATGCATACCTCAAGCTCATTTAGATTATCCTACCCTTTCATCTAGGGTATATTCATTTTCAACCACACAATTTTCCATCAAACTCATACATAAGAATCAATCTTCATATGAATTCAATCATGTACCACGCATAATAAACCATCCATAGCCACACTTAGGTTTCATCATATAAACACTAAATTCATATCATCATACACAATTCACTTCACATACACATAATATCACCTTTAACCACACAAACATGTCATACTACATTAATACATACATTATCAACACAATTCTCATGCATTTAGAAAATACACCCCTCTCCTACCTTAAGAGAAGTAGATCTCTGGGGTTGATGTTCCTGCTTCACCAATATTGCCAAGCCCTACACCAATCATTTATAGGGCCACATCAATTATTTATTCAAACACCAATTCAATATATATATATATATATACATAGGTGCACACATGATTCTTATCATGTGAAAACTATTTACCAATTTCATTCGTTTGCCTACTTAGGCTTCGGGAATTCCTTTCCTTGAATTACAATCTCTTAGTATCAAAGGCTACAACCTAATTATTAAGTTATTTCACCTAGTAGGTCTCCACCAACACCTTGGTGAGTTTCCCACCTATTATGACTTCAAATCAACTTTATCATCATTTAATGTATCTACCACATCACTTATATCATTCTTCCCATCAACAAATGTTAACTTTTTCAATAAATGCAATATCCTTCAATATCCTACCTCTCCTCCTAGGATTCAAATTTAAGGTTTTCACCAACCCACCAACCTTCATAAATGCTCATATACCTTCTTCTTTTATCACTATAGTTATAACTACCTCATTAATCATTCATAAGCTTGTATTTATGTCAACTTATCTTTAAATTTCTACTTTTAAACTTTCTCCAACATTACCCATACATTTAGTGTGTTCTAACACCAAAACCTCAACTAAACTTCAACTATATATTTATGTACATGGAAAATGATCATAATCTTACCTCAATGAAAGAAAAGAGTAAGTTTGCAAAAGATGAAGAGGTTCACACGAATTTGAGGAGGAAGGAGGAGGAAATACTTTAGTTCTAAACTTCCTTGAAGTCTCTTGAAGGTTGTTAATGGAGAAGGAAGATATATTCCCTTTTAATTTATAACTCAAAAGGAAGGAGAAGAGGAATTATGAAGAAGGAGAATATGTGAAGAAGAAGATAAGAAGAAAAGGGTGTCTACGTGAGGAAGAAAGAGTGAAACCGCCTCTTGAATGGGAAAAAATAGAAATTTAGCATTTAAATTATTAACTCTTCATTAACTCTTCCGTTTTTTAACAAACAGGTTCGCCGTTCGGGCCCAAAACATATTCTAAAAATTATTCCGAATATAAATTCGAAATCCCATTAACATTATCTACGGCCCTGACCAACGGCATCCCAATCGGAGATACTTGGTCCGACACCTATATTTTATCCGGGTCAGTTTTCAGCTCATCTAACCACCATATTTCACCAACAGTTTCGAAAAACCTTCTTTAAGTCATTTCAAGAATTTTGGGATATTTATTAACCCAAAGTTAATTATCCAACATTTATTTTCCTAATTTATCTTCCTATTTTAAAAATTCGGGGTGTTACATAGGGCAGGTCTGCATAATACTACATCGGGAATTCTTTGTATCAAATTAGCTCTTTCTTCTTTCATGAAAGTTATTGGTATCTGAGCTACGGATCTGTATCCACTAGATTCACCTCGATCGGAGGTTTGTAGTTTAAGTTATGCGCAAAACACCAAACCAAGCCCAGGAAAAAAATGAACTCTAAAATTTAAGGACTTTCATTTAGGTCTATTAACTAAATTTAGGTGTCAAACAAAATTAAAAAAAAAATACTTCTATAATAGATATATAAAGTCATAACAACCCAAGTAGTGTTCATAGTAGCATAATCAAAATAATTGACCATTTTGTATTTTATTTTTATCTTTATATATTTCTTTGATATTAAATTCAACAATATTAATTAACAAACACGTTTAATTTTAATATTCAAAATATTTCTTACAAAGAAAATATTTAAAATATTTAGTTTAAAATTTATACCCATAAATTTATGTAAAATATTTTTTATTATAATTTTTTTTATTACACTTCAAATTTAACTCTAAAATTTAACAAGAATATGTATATATATATATATATATATATATATATATATATATAAAGCACCTTTGCTATTGATTTTGGATTGAACTCAGATGCCTTGTCTATTTGTTAATGGAATTTCTAATGAAACTGTACAAATATATCATACTAGCAACGTGAATGAGTATAATCGATTTGTCTCAAAACTGTTGGGAATTTTGTTTACCAAAATAATGTGTTGTGAGATTTGAAAATTACCAATAACCTTTGAAAACTTGACTCAGTTTTTTTTTTTTGTTTTGGTTTTAAGAGAAAAATAACAACAAAAGGTGTATATATATATATATATAGTTAGCTAGTTAGTTAAATTCTTTTTTATCCTAAAAAAAACTAGCTTTCTTTGTGAGAAAATGTTACATCAAATAGGTGGTGAAAGCCATAGTCCTAAACTAAGGCTCGTCTAATTATAAAAGATCTATAACTTGGAATGTTTTCCTAAACTAAGGCTCGTCTAATTATAAAAGATCTATAACTTGGAATGTTTTTAAAATTGGATCGGTTATTGAATCAATAAAAATATCAATTTAAACGAATCATACTTAAACTGAGAATCAAACTGTAGTTAAACTGATAACAATAAAGAATTAACTCAGACCGGTTACACGCCTAACTGATTCGCGATTCAACTTGTCAGATCAGTTAATCTAGTTCGATTTTCATAACAATGATAATTAGTGAAAATTATTTAGATTATTAACATTGATAATTAGTGAAAATTATTTAGATTATTATACAATTCAGTTTGTTAATTGTATGAGATCATAATTAATGTGTGGTTGTAATTAAGTGACCGTCAAGTAACACACTTACACATACATATGGTTCTAAACTAGACAAACAAA
The DNA here is from genome assembly GCA_037962975.1 of Clitoria ternatea. NCBI lineage: Eukaryota > Viridiplantae > Streptophyta > Magnoliopsida > Fabales > Fabaceae > Clitoria > Clitoria ternatea. The sequence goes on from CM075671.1 coordinate 172,506,580, forward strand.
GTGGAAGTAGTATATTACTTGTAATCATACCTATTAAAATTAGCGGATATTTATATTTATGGATAGTTGTAGGTGTCTGCAGGTATTTATTAATATTTAAAAATTATATTAAAAAAATGACATATAAGGTATGAAATACGATATTATTCTAGAATAAAGTAATATATATTAGTATTATATAATATAATTACAACTTAATATATTAAAAATATTATCTTGAAAATTAATATTAAATAAATTTTATCTTGTTATGAAATAAAAAATCTTAATATTTATTAAAAAATAAATATTTATAAATATATTACAATACTCATACATTTAATAAATATATAAGTACTCATTATAGATATATCCATAATAGTCTTTTCTACCGTCTGACCCATTGTGAAAACAATAATTATTATGATTTATAAACATGAAGAGACTCAACCCAAAAATACTAAATTATTATATAATTTAGTTTTGATATGTTTGAGTTAACCATGAGAGAAGATTTTGGGGTTATTATTCTTATGTTTTATTCGATTAATACAGTGTACAAAATAAGTTTATCTATGCAACAATTTTTTTTATGAAACAGATAAAAGGCGAAGAGAACATGAGAGAATTTAAGATAGATATAAATTTATTAATCTGAGAAATTGTAAAAATTACTACATTATGAGAAAGTATGACTTTTATAAATATACATTATCCGATTATAAATGCAGATAGGACTGGTATCTAGCTCCCTAGATAAATCTTTTCCTACATTGGCTGCGCATCTTAATTTTGATTAATATGTTAGTTGGAAAAACCTGCAACGATTAATTGTATTGCATGTCAGCTTTTCGACATCAACTTATCTTGTCTATATCACATGCTACAAATTTCAGAAACTATGATAGAGACTTAACTTAAGTTCGGACAAAACTAAGCCCAGGGACTAGGGTGAGGAAAAACAATTTATAATTAAGGAACCAAATATACATTTTGCTGAAAAAATTGCTTTCAAACAAATAAACACTTCATAATTAACACATATTAATGCAAGGAAAAATCATATAACACTACAACAATCAGAGTTAATAACATAAGAACATGGCGTGAGATGTTTTCCAACCCAATATAACGTGGAATTAATGCCAATAATGTGGGTTGTCATTGAGATTCCAAAAAGGCGTGTATAATTAGTTTTCAGTGTGGGACAAGCCTCCAACGACCTTTCTAAATTTTAAATTGGTGTGGAACCGCATCCAACTTCATTTTGAATGCCCCATATGATTTGCTCATTTATACACATGGATGGTCATGGATAGGGATGAGAATAGGCCAAGCCGAGTTTTGTAAGGCCTAAACCTGGCCTGGTTCATAATTGTATGGCCTAAGCTTGGCCTTTTACCTGATATAGGCTAAAATTATAGGTCCGGCCTTTTTAAAAGCCTACCTAGGCCTAATAGTTTATATAAAGGATTATATAAAGGCCAATAAATAGGCTGACAAGCTTGATTGAAATAGGTCAATATATTTTAAATAGGTCAGCAGGCTAATATGTTCTAAATAGGTTAATAGGCCCTCTTTTAAATAGGCCGGCAAGCCTATAAGTAGAATGTAAAAGGATGCAATTTGTATATAACAATGGTAGCAAAAGGGAACACCTAGTTACTAACTAACAAAGACAAAAATAATTTATACAAGATTTAATATTCAAGTGGTTATAAATATAATTCACAATAAGGATATCATAATCTCAATTAGTACCATAAATCATAATATTAATAATTATTATAGGTATCAAATTATGTTTAATATATAAAACACCTTAAGCCTAAATTACCAAACAAACATAATAAATTCATCAAGTCTAAAACATTCTAAAAGACAATATCCAAATCCCAACACATAGAAAATACATCAAGCCTAAATTACTAACCCCCCCCCCCCCCCCCAACATTGTAGTATTGAAGAAAACCACTTGGAACTAGTCATCAATCCACAAGACTTGAATCATGTATCAAATTTTTAAGAAGATCTCATCAATTTGTCTATTCACCTTCAAAATAAAGGGAAAATGTAATTAGAATATAAAGATAAACCTTTTAGTAATAAATATCATTAATAACTAAATAGAAACAATGAAATAAAAAATAATTATAGAATAAACTTTTACCTTTTTCTTTAAACCAAATTTATGATGAAGCCAATCTCCACCACAAATAAGCACTTCAATGGATTCCTCACTCAACCTAGATCGATACTCATCAATAACTCGACCTCCAACACTAAATGTAGACTCTGAAGCCACAGTAGAGACAGGAATTGCTAGTATATCAGCAGACATCTTTGACAAGATCTTATATTTTAAACTATTGTTCCTCCATCATTCCAAACAATTAAAAGAGTTAGTTTCATCAGGAAGCTAAACACTTTCATCAAGGTAAGCATGTAAGTCTGATTTCATTGTTGGGACTCCTTCTCTTTGGCACACAATATTCATGATATGATCAAATCCAGTGAGTAGTGAAGATTGTTTTGAAACAGAAGATGAAGAGTTATTATCACTATTGTTAGCATCATCTCTAACAGTGGATGACTCTTTTGCATTTATAGCTACATACTCTTCATATAACTCTTCTAAAGAAATCCTCACCTTTTTTATATTCTCTTCAGTAATTTCATTTGGTTGATATATCATAGGAAAATATATATTTATAATATTAAATTTAAACATAGGATCCAAGACACTAGCAATGGCCATTAAGAGATTACATTGCCCTTAATATTTATCAAATTTTGCTTTCACTGGAACTATCATCTCTCTTATGAAAAGGTCTTTATCCTCTACTGCCTTATCAATTGCCTATGAAAAAAAGGTTTATTATAATATTTAGTTCTTTCTATTTGATAATAAAGTTTTAATATGATATTTGTTAATAAAAGGTTCATCAATTACCTGTTTAACCCTCCAAACTTCAGCAAGGTACAAATTAGCAGTGGGATACTCATTGCCTGAGATCACATGAATGGCTAGATTGAACATTTCCAAGACTTAACAAACTTTCTCAACTTTGTCCCAATCTTGAATTAAAGGTTCATAGTCATAATGAGGCTCTCTTTCTTTATAAGCTGCAAAAACAATCTTGAATTTTGAAGCAAGTGACAACATCTGATAAGTTGAATTCCATCTTGTCACACAATTAATGATAAGCTTCCTCTCTTTCAAACCCTTTTGAAGCCTTCAACCTTGCATCATTATGGTTAACATATTTCACACTTTCACAGATATTATGAATTATATCCTTAATCCTACTCATGCCATCTTGCACTAAAAGATTTAGTATATGTGCACAACACCTAACATAAAATAGGGCACCCCAAGAAACAACTTACTATTTAATGATAAGTTATCCTTCAAAATTTGAATGCAACTATCATTATATGAAGCATTGTCCACCGAAACATAAAACACTTTATTTTCAATACCCCAAAGCTTCAAGCACTTGAAAATTGCATCAGCTACATCAATTCCATAGTTTGGTGCAGGGACTTTTACAAAACTCAGAACTCTTTTTTGGAGATTCTATCCCGCATCAATAAAGTGCCCAGTGATAACCATGTACTCAACTACCTGGTGGTTGGATTACCATATATTTATAGTCAAACTAATTTTGCTCACACCTTTTAGCATTGTCTTCAATTGTTTCTTCTCTGCCTTATATATTGATAAACAATCACTTCTAGCAGTTTTGTGATTGACTTTCTAGAAATTAAGGTTTGCATATTGAAAGGCCCACATCCAAATCTCATCCTCAACTATAGTAAAGGGTTTCTCATGCACCATAATAGTTGTGGCAATGACCTCTCTCATTCTCTCATTTGAGTACCTCATCCCAGGAGTCATAAATGGATTCACATAATTTGAAGGTTGAAATGGAATAATAGCTTGCTTCTTTTCAGTGGCCAATTTCAACCTCCTTTGCATGCAATTGTTTGCATGTCTCCTCAAATTTCTTGTGCTAGCTCCTTTGCCTCTAGTAGAAAATTTTTCCTTGCAATATTTGCAAATAGCTTTCATCATAACTAATCTTGACTTTATTAAAATCATTCCATACAGATGAAGTTTTTTGCCTTTTCCTCTTAATGACACAATGATCATGTGTTTCATCCTTACTTTCCTCATCATTCTGTTTGTCATGTTCAAGTTCACTTGAATCTATTGCTACAATATTATTGGCACCAGTAGGTTCTTGACTAAAAGGAGAAGCCATATGAAAGGCCTATAAAGGAAAGAAAATAAAACAAAGTAAATAAACATGTAGGATGACAACTAGTAAGTTAAACGTAAACTACAATGACTATATAGCTAACCTTAACCTATTATATATGACAACAAATAAAACAGAAACTTAATTAAAAACATACTATACATGACATGCTTGATTTGTAAGGAAAAATAAAAATATAATATAAATATTAATTGCTATATAGTTCAACAAATAAGTGAATATTTAAATGTTTTATTATTTATTATTTATGTTTATATATAGCATGAGAATGATATTAAAACATGAATAACTAAGTACATAATAGAAACATGAATTAAATTAAATCAAATCTCATAAAAGCATGAATAATAAGTACATAATAAAATATTAGTATTAGACTATATTAATTCAAAATGCTATTTTTCAAATGCTGAATATAGTTCAAGTTGAGCATTATAATGGTCTGTAAGAATGGAAATGTCAAATAATCAAATTAATATTTAAAAAACTCAAAAGAACCACAACTGTGATATAGTTCACGTTGAGCAACTAATGGCCTTTTGTTTGGCATTATGCTAGTAATAATTCATTAACCTTTTTCTGTAGTACTAATTACTAAAGTATCTATATTATGAAATTTCTATATTATTTTATAATGCATTACTCCATAGCCTAAGGTCAGCATCGCTCCAGGATTTCTGTTGAATGGTTCAATATGATTTCAATGCATTGCTACTGTAATAGGGGTTTTAATTTAACCGTGAATCATATATTATACGCTGCTCTATAATATGAAATTTATACTATTATAAGCATATGCTTCTTGCAATGCAAAACAAAACTTGAAATCAAGATTGAATGAAAAACATACCAATTCTCAAAAACAACATGCCGACATTCTTTCAGTGCGGGTAGAAAAATTGAAAGAGTGAAACATGGGTTACGTACAGGAATAGGGGAGGGAGTTTCTAAACTGTGACTTTTGATTTTTAGGGTAAATGATTGAATGATAAATACTAATTAATTTAAAATTAATAAAATAAAATATTAAAATTATAAAATATAAATATATTTCAATTTATTATAAATTATATTTTAATATAATATGATTTATAAGTTTGACTTTATTTTATAAAATTAATATATAAATTAAGTATATAAATTTTATATAAGGATGTATAAATAAATAGGCCAGCTTGACAAGCCTAAAAGGCTTTCTTAAAAGCTTAAACCCGACCTTTTAACTTAAAAACACTTTTTAAAAGGTTTAAACCTAACCTATTTATTAAATAGGAGAGGTCAGGCTTAAATAGGCCAGGCCATAGGCCCCTGTCGGTCAGCCCAACCTATTCCCATCCCTAGCCATGGAGTCCAACGTCATTTTGGAGCTTACTTATGTGCAATACCTTCTCCCCTTCCATTTCTTCACAAACTCAAAACTTTCTCTAAAAGTCCTAAAAAATCTCTTGTGTTGTTCTTTGCATAGAGAAGACCATTTCATTCCCTATTGGTTTTGTTTGTGTTCATGGCGTAAAGAAACATTTTAATCAGAATGGAATTTGAAATAACTCAAAGGCTAGTAACCTATTGAGTTCCTTTACTTTTATGATTTAAGGTTTTCTAGGTTAGTTATAGGTTTATCATGTTTTATAAAATAACAATATTTGAACCCTAGAATACTTTAATTGTATGTATTATAGTATATTACACACACTAGGTTGGATATATAGAAATTTACACATATTTACTAGGAATCATAAAATATTAATTTTTAATTATAAATTATAAAATAAAAAATAGAAACTTACAAATTAAATATGTACTTAGTTATTACCAAATAAATTTAGGTTTGTTGATAATAAAATTTTTAATTTTTAATTATAAAATTACAAAACAAATAAATTATAAATTCCTAATTAAATTTTAGGTTTTAATAAAAAATTAATTATAAATTATAAAAATAGAAATAAAAATCTTACAAATTAAGTATACTCGAGTAGTGTAACATCCCAAAATTTATATAAATACTTAACTGAGTGAAATAAATAGAGAATAATTACATATGAGCCGATTAATGTTCCAAAAATTTAGAAATAATTAAATTAAGAATTATTATGATTATTCATAACTTATTGTGGCGTAAAGAGCTGAAAATATTACCCGATTAAAAAATGGGTGTCGGACCAAGTATCTTTAATTGAGGTACTGTTGGTCAGGGATGTTGAGAATATTATTATGGATCTGAATATATCTTCGGAATATTTATAGATAAGTATTAAGTCTGAACGAAGATCCTGTTTATTATAAAATGGAGAAAGTTTTAATGAAGGGTTAAACTAAAACTCTAAAATTCTTTTCTTTTCTCTCATTTCATGTTCACCTCTCCTCTCCCTTGGCAATTTTCGTCACCCTCTTTCTCCCTCACACAAACCCCTTCATTTCTCTTCTTCTCCTATAAAACTCATTAAATTTTTGAGCCTCCTTCCATACCCAATCAATTTTACCACTTCTTCTTCACTTTGGAAGGTTTTAGAGCTTGGAAACTCTCTCCATTGTCCCTTATTTTTGTGGTTGTGCTAGGGCTTGGGTTTTCTTGGAGCTTAAGGTAAGTTCCTTCATTCTTTTGGTGTTCTAAACCCTAGGTTATGGTGTTGGGTTGTTGAGAGTGTTAAATGTGTATGGGTTATGGAAAGGGAACCATTTTTATGCAAAATCCTAAGGTAGGGTGTAATAAATATGTGTTTTTATGTGGGTATATATGGATACATGAAAATGGCACTCAATATAATGGAAAATATGAGTGTAATAAAATGAACATTGATGATGGTTATTAGGTTTTTGATGAAACCCTAACCCTGGGAATTGGGGGAAATGTAAAATATAAGTGGAGTGTATGTTTAATGATGTTGGGAGAATGTTATTAATGATGTAAAATGGTGACATTGATGGTGGATGGCCATTAATAAAGGTAGATGGTTAATAATGATGGTTGAAAGCCATTAATATGGAAACCCATAGATGGGTATGGCCTTTAAATGCATAATAATGATTTTGAGCACTAAACCCATGGTGGTTGTGGTGGATTAAATGAAATAAAAGAGGTTTAAGGTTTAAAGTGGTATAAACATCAAGTAGTTAATTAAGAACATTTAAATCTTGGTGGTTTGGATAGAAAATAATTGTATGATACATTGTATGATGTAGAAAACCACCCCATTGACGGAGCGGGACCTTCGGACCGGAATGAGTACTACTTCTCTTCAGGTAGGAGGGGGTAACATTCCTAAATGCATGATTTCATCCATTATTGATGTATATGTATAAGTGTGTTTCCATAATTTGGCTTGGATGAATATCTTGTTGTTTATGTGATTTGGAATGCATTTAGAATGATTTTGTGTTATGTAGTGAATGTTGTTGGGATGATGATTATGATGTTGAGCTTGATTCATGGTAATGTGACTTGTCTGTGAATGACATTGAGACCATGATTGAATTAATTGCAATTATATTGGGCATCTCATGACATACAATTTCATGAGTAATGATTGCCACTAACTATTGATGTGAATGAAATCCAATGATAATTGGTAATGGTTAAGAATGATGAGGATATTGAATTCCACTAAGTGATGGTGGTGAATTATTGATTGTGGAGTGGCATTTTAGGATGCATAGTGTGAGAAATGCATTGATTGGCATTTGCATCCATGACATATCATACGCTGTCTATGTGGAATGTTAGGGGTTCCAATAGGCAAGCCCAGTGGGAGGGCGACCCAGTGCATGAGTAAAATTATTGTTGTTCCCTAGTGATTCATGGAATCATGAAGTTGTCCATAGTATGGTGGCGGGGCACCCTATGTGGCAGGCCCAGTGGGTGGGCGGCCTTATGATGAGCAAGTGACCTCGGTGTCTCTATGAGGTACGACTCTCTCGATGTGTGTTCGGGAGGGGCCTATAGCATTTTTGGCAAGTAAGGCCATGTTATTGATCCGCAAGTCACAAGATGTAGGTATGTTGGAAATCCACAAGTAAGGCCATGTTATTGATCTGTAAGTAAGGCCCGTAGCACTTTAAAGGTTGATGTAGGTATGTTGGAAATCCTACTTTTTTGGAGGTTGAGCTTGAAGGAGGTAAATATTGGAAGGAAGCCCTGTGCCTTGGCCGACAATTGTGTTTGTGAAAAGCACAATGTTTATATTTTGTATATGATAGTTGGATAGTTATGGATATTGATTTTGAGGGTCATGTGTGAAAATTAGACCTTAGTGTTTTGAAAGGCTAATTTTTGGTTATGACCTTAACAATAGTTGATGTCAATTGTGGTACAATGATTCTTGTGCTATATTGATGAATGAATAATGATATTATAGATCTATGATCATTGGTAATGAATATGTGACTTGTGTATGATTGTTGAATTGAATGCAAGACAAGGAAGTGGATAGGTTATATTTTCATTTAATGGATAAGACTTCATGTAGGGGTCACCTACAACCCATAATATATGTATGAAACTTGTGTGCATGGTTAGTTGTGGCCAAATAGGTTTAGTTTGCAATTTGGCATGCTTGGTTTAGCCAAAAAGGACTTGAATGCTATTGGAACATATCTTGATCTAGGAAATAAGTTATTGGATGAGACTTGTTGGAGCAAGTCACATTTATTTATGTGAATATAGGTCCATAGAGAGTTTAGACCAAAACTTAACCAATTGCATTTTGGTATGTCATGTAAAATACCCAAAATATGCATAAACCTATCCTATAGCTTAGATTTTGATTGGGATGGAATTTGGGCTTAAAACTTTACCGCATAATTTATATTAGGGTAGGTAAGTTATGTATAAAATTTCATGCAAATTGGAGTTGAATGTCCTAGTGAAAAGGGGTCCCAAAGTTGGAAAAAACTTATGGGTCAAAAAGTTACAGAATGGTGCCTACAGCAGTGAGATCCATGGCCAGTGGGAATTTCCCATTGCCAGTGGATCGTTATGCCTTAAAACATGGAAAAAATAGCAATTTCGGTGGTCCAGACAGTGGATTCCACGGCCAATCGGAATTTCCCATGTCCAGTGGAATGGCCACTGTTAGAATTTTTCAACTACTACTTTTCACTTGCTGTGTTTGGCTCTTTTGGGTATCTTAATGACATTTTTGGCCTCCTACTTCTGCATGAAAGTTGTAGATAATTGTGTTAGAAAGCTGTAGAAATTGGCCTCATCTTAATTGAAGTTTTCTAGCTCTCATTAGACATAAAATATCGGACCCACTGTTGTGAAAACACTCAAATTTAAGAGGGGTTTGAATCCAACTTTTTATGGTTTTCAATTTGGGACTAATAGGTGATACTTATGACATGTCCCACTATTTCTAAGACAAAAAATAAATTTTTCTCATATCATTTCTCATATCTTCATATATGGGAATGTGACTAATCAAAGGTCTAGGGCACGATATTAAATGATTTTCTTTAATTCGTGGTGTCTTTTAGGCAAGGTGATGAACTTTAAAATGTGAAAAATTTATCCTCATAATATCTATTATATTTACTTATATAAGACTGAGGGGCACCACAAGTAGTACATAATTCATTTTGGTTTATTAATCATAAAATTATTAATTTCTATTTAAAAGTTATAAGATAAATAAATCATAAATTCCTAATTAGAGTTAAGAGGTGTATAATTTTGAATAATATGTGTTATAACTTAGTGGTATGTTGGAAATGTATATTTTGATATAGAGCGTTATGGATATATGATAGAGTGTGTCCTTTTAAGAGAGGTTTAATAAGTAAGTTTATTAGATTGTGATATAAGGTGTCCTTGTGTGAGATGTAGGTGTTAGAAGATTTTAAGCAAATTAAAGTAAGGTAACATTTCACTTTTACAAGTTTGGTTTTGAACTCAACTATTAGGTTTGGACTAGCCATGATGAGGTGAAATTTAGGAGAACTGTTATAACTTTGTGTTGTTTAATGCCAATGTTTGGAAACAACCTACTAATGTTGTAGAACCACATCATAAGCAAAGTGAGACAAAGGTAGTCTTAAAATTAATTTATAATATTTTATATTTCTTTTTTAATGCTTAACATATTTTTAGATGACTGGTGGAAGAAATAATTGTCAGAAGTAGAAGTTGTCGATACTTAGTGGCTTTAAGAATAAGCTCAAGCAGATGATCATACTAGGTCATTTATGCCAACATGTAAATGCCCATGTTACCATTAGAGATAAGTAAGAGCCTATCATCAAGATGATCCTAACTACTAGATGTAGACACTCAAGATGCCAATTATGTCCCAACTAAGAGCTTCAGCTCAGAAAGTGATAGGGGTCAGGAGTAGTGGTATGATTACCTCTAGAAGTAGGATGAGGTTGCTGTAGATCTAAGTGCTGGTACGTCACACCCTTTGGATATTTTAAAGGTCCAATAGAAGGATGCCTCTTGGAAGATTATTCTTACCCCTATCAAAAGGTAAGTACTTTAAATTTGTGTGTTTTAAATTTAATATTTAGTATACTTTTACTTTTGAGACTGGCAATTATTTGTTTTGAAGTAGTTACTTCAAATCAAAGAACAAAGGTACTACCAAGCTACAAAAGACTGTTTAATCACATTTCAACGGATCATGGAAAGACTGAACGTTTGTTCCTAAGGATGACATCAAATTATGGTGGGGGAAATAACTGGTAAGTTATTTTTATTTGTCATTTATAAATGTTTATAATGTTTTATATATTGTTTGTTAATTGTAGAAGGATATGACTTTTGCACCTAAGCACGAGGATGCGATGAAGGTCGTGTTCACGAAGGTTCGGAGGACACACCTTAGCCACATACTAGGAAGGCCCGTAGAGAGGGCTTTGATGGTCAGACTTGTACCTACGTCCTAGCTGAGAGCTCCGGCTCAGATAGTGATAGGGGTCAAGAGTAGTGGTAGGATTACCTTCAGTAGCAGGATGAGCTTGTTAAGGATCTGGGTGTTGGTATTTCACACTCGTTGGATATTTTGAGGGTCTAGCTTTTGAGTAAGCCTTCTCCATAGAAGGATGCCTTTGTGAAGATTATTCTTACCCTTATAAAATGGTAAGTACTTTAAATTTATGTGGTTTAAATTTAATATTTATGATATTTTTATTTTTATGACTTACAATTATTTGTTTAGAAGTGGTCCCTTCAAATCAAAGAATGAAGGTACTACCAAGTTGTAAAAGACCATTCAATCACACTTCAATGGATCATGGAAGGATTGAACGTTCGTTCCTAAGGATAATATCAAATTATGGTGGAGGAAGTGACTAGTAAGTTACTTTTATTTTTCGTTTGCTAATGTTCATAATGTTTGATATATTTTTTTTATCAATTGTAGAGGAATGCGACTTTCGCGTTTGAGCATGAGGATACGGTGAAAGCTACATTCATGAAGGTTGAGAGGCCATACCTCAATGACATACTGGGATGGTCCATAAAGGAGGCCTTACTGTTCAGACCTATACCTACCTCTCATGGGTCAGGGAGGCTGTATAGATGGGCCTACTTATTGAGTGGGGTAAGCCTAAATATAAAGTAGTCAAGGAGTGTAATAGGCGTAACTAAAGTAGCAATAAGGTGGTACTGTGCACACCATGGGTAGTCGGCCACATACTGGCATTGTTGAATTAATGGTAAGTTATTTATTTGTTTCATATAGTATAATTTAATAATCAATTAGTTGTTTAAATTTTTTTATAGGAAGGGATATGTGGGCGCTCTATCAACTTAGTTGAGTTGTTTATAGTGACTTATTGGAAACAATTGGACAAGGGGGACTTCGTTAATGAGAACCTGCATTAGATTATCATAAGTTGTAGTAAACAAATAACTTTATTCCAATTTAATTAACTTTACATTATTCATAGTTTTTAATGTATTAATGAGCAGGATAAGTACAATACGCACCTAGATGAGGTTAAGGCTAGAGGCAAGCCTTTTGAGTTGGGTACGAGGATTCAACTATGGACATAAATTATTGGTAGGATGCACCATGGTCGCCTTTATGGTCTTCCAATATACATTGGGGTCATCCTTGATGATGTAACCTTCTCTTTCCACTAGTGTTGAGCTCGTACGTGTAGATTCAAAGGTAGCATACCTTCGAGAGGAGTTGTAGGATGTCAGGGGTCGGCTAGTACAAATGCATGAGTTGTATAGCCAATTTTTCTAGCCTAGCTTAAACCAAGCATAGTGGCACATCCAGGGGTAGTCATCAATATTTTGATGTTTCCCTGGATGACCACTTTATCTTGAAGGTGGAGGAGCATAAGTTTCTTTGCTAGCGTCGGGCTAAGCATCGTTGACTCTGTTGTCTGGGGGCCTCCGCAATAGCTGACCGCCTGGGCCCTCTACCCTAACAAGGCCCACCCTAGATCTAATAATATCTCCTAAAGTTCACCACTGTTCTCACCATGGATATTGATGAGTTTATTAGTTTTATGTTTTATTTATATTTTATTTTCTTTAAACACTTTATATATGTATTTTTTGTTATTTCTTTTTATTGAGTATATTTTATTTTATTTATATTATTCTTATGTGTTAATAATAATAATAATAATAAATAGTTATTATTATTATAATAAAAGGTAGGATATAATAGGCTTGGAAAATAGCGTGAGACATTTCGTCTGACACTATGCTTAGGCATGTGACTCAGGATTCTATGCTAATTAGCATTAGAAGACTTAACATGGAAGCGTGTGTCCCATGCCTAAAGGCTAGGACGTGGGTTTTTTTCCTTGTGAGTGTTCCATGCCCCATGCAAAATTTCTTATAGTGTAATAATGATAAAAAATAATTAAATCAATATTTCTTTTCAAGCTTGGGTTAAAAATATTTAACTCGTTAATCATTTTCTTATCAGCAAAATAAAAAATAACAATTACTTGATGTACAAGGTACATCAACCCAAATAGTAATCCTTACATTACATATGTGTAATCTATACTTTCTATAAACGAGGGTTATGACATAGTAGAGGAATCCAGGTGTCAACATCCCATGATTCCTCATTACCCTCCAAAAAAACTTGGCATGTGTGTTTATGCTTATGTTCGTCTATTTATGTATTTTTCTTATTTTCTTCATACAATATCAATGTTCTCCTTTTTCTCCCTTTTTCATATTTTGTATTTTGCATGAGCTTCACCTCTTTCATGACCATTCAACTCATTATATTCAAATTTTAAACATTAAATTTTAAATTATTTAATTAGCTTTTTCTCAACAATGATATACTTTATCCTTTAATTTTCTTTTTCTTTCTCTATCCTTTTTTGTTTGGTATTCTTTTTCTTTCCCCCTTTCTTAGTTTCTTCTCCTCTTCTTCAATTTTCTCTTTTTCTTTCTCTATTCCTCCGTTATCTTGTACCTCCCCTATCTCCAATAATCTTAAAAAATGTGAAATGTGTCAGGTTCAATGCAAATATGTTTATTTAATGTAGTCTTGATTTTGTAAAATAACTTATATTTTGAAACAGAGGGAGTAATAGCAAGCTGCCTTGGAAATATGCATTCATTCCTAAAAGATAAGGTCTCTCATCCTTGAGTAGTTGAGTGTGAGCGATTCAATGCCTCAGGTGTTTATATTTGTTTTTTTGTTTAAAATTTAAATGCCTTGCGTATTTGTTTTCATGATAAATGCTCAGCTAGTTGAATAGAGTCTCACGGGATTATGCCCTTTTTTTAATATCCAAAATAGTATTAGAAATATTCTACATAGTTTCATGTTCTTCTTTCTTTTTCTCACCAATAAAATTTTGGTTCATTTTTTCAAAATTTTAAATTGTAGAAGTTGAACGTTCACAACATCTTTTTTATTAAATAAACATGCCTATTTAATATGCCCTTTCTTTTTGCTAATTTTGAAGCTTGGAGCCTTTTCTGCTTCAGAGTTGTTGAAAGCTAAAGAAACTTATACTCTTAATCTTCCATATTTCATTTAAAGAAAACAATTATATCATGATCCTTCTTCACTTTATATTTCTCTTGAACCTTTCCCTTTTAAAGCATATCAAAGTGTTTATGCATTTAGCATTGGGTTATTTCTGCATTCTTTTTTTTTCATTTTGTTTCAACTTAAAGAACTCCCTTGGCTTTCATACTTTCAGGTATATTTCCAATGTCTTCTTCTCTTTGCTTTTTGGTTTGAGGATTGCTTTTGTAATTTTTTTGTTGGTTTTGTTTTGGGTTTTGAAGTGAATATAATTGGTGTACATGTCATATTATGTTTCAAGTTGATGGGTTATGTTAGTTTTGGTTCATTTCAAGAAGGTTGAATGTTGTTTTTGGGGATTGCGGATGATTAAAGGGTTTAGCTTTTAATAATTATTGAGTTACTTATGCATTTTTTGTTTCAACTTGAAGGATTTTTTAGCTTCCACACAAGTTCAATTATGTTTCCAATGTCTTCTTTTTTACTTTTTTTATTGGTTTTGTTTTGAGTTTCAAAGTGAAATCCTTAAGGTAAACATTGGAATGAGAATTTGATAAATTGTCTTCGGAAGCATTAGTAAAATAGCAAAATAACTAATATATGTTTGATTTTTCATTACTATACTTTTGGTACTTATGAGTGACCCCTATAAGGAACTTGGAAATGTTTAAGGATGGAAATAACAAGTTTTGGATGGTTGTGCTCCAAGGGACAAAGTACCGAGTGTAACACCCTCTGTTAAATAAGACAATGTCCTCCCCTGGGATGTCCCAATTAACTAAGGTGTTACTTAGTTTTTTTGTAAAATTAAGACTTGGTTTTATTATACAAGAAAACAACGGTGGATCAAGAACTTCAAAAGAAAACATTTTATACATCACGTGGTCTTCAATAGAACTTACATACTTGGAATGACAAGGGTACGCAGGCTCCCATAAAATATAACATTCAATAACCTAATTACTATTCTGTAGAACTGAAGAGCCAACCACCTCTGTTGTGTAACTCTAATACTAATCTTCCTTCCCCTCCAAATTTGTCCCTCGCAGCCTAGAGTGTGTATATAGATATATATAACATAACCATAAAACAAAAAGGGTGAGTTTATCTCACTCCAACCTTGTTGGAAAAACATGCAAAAATACACCGTCATGCCTAACGGATTTCACACATAGAGATAAATCATTAAGTGGATCTTACCTACCCCAGATTCATACCATTCTTTTACTTTAAATGTCTTTGATATTTATTCCATTAACAATTTATGATTCCATTATATGATCCCAACATGTTACCTAGTTATATTTCTATCATGACAATCCGCCTATCATCTAAACTCTTATTATTGATTCAAATCCAATAATATTCTTATAGGGTATACAGAAATAATTAACTATTGTTCATTATGATACCACGACTCTGCGATCTCCTAGTGAACCAACACGTAATCGTTATCACATATCCTAAGGGTCTCTAACCAGTCCAACCCACACTTAACCTACTCGATACTAATTAAAGTACATTAGATAGAGATCAATTATTTTCCTATAATAAAACAATCAATCATCATGGCAAGAATATGTTATATAGTTACATTAACTAAATATAGACATTCTTAGCATCACACAGTTCATAACTATAATCATAATATAGTTAGTCATTTAGATGCTATGTATGAGTTAAGTGTATTATGATTATCTCATCATTAAGTATTTCATGAATATGAATGAGGGCCCTTATCACATTACACTTATCAGAGTCATCCTGCCTCAGTCTCATACTGAGCACAATGCTTCTATATTAGAGCAACTAGAGCTCACCAAGTTCCCACAATAACCAAGGGTAAAGGACTTACATATTCAAAATAATATGGATCCATCACACACCATTGTAATCATATTCAAGCGGAACTGGCTCTACACAACCTTAGGTGCACGTTAGACACTACTAAAAAACCCCCGACAACTACTAAAGATCAGTGACTAATAATAATTGTCGCTATTTAGTGACTGAATTAGCGACCGTTACATTCAAAGAGACATTGAAAATTGAAATTAGCTACCAAATCAACAACCACCCGAAATGTTATCGCTAATATTTGCAAAAACCCGTCCCTAATGTCATCGCTACAAAACACACCATCGCTGAAACTGTCGCTAAACTTCCATCCCTCTTTTTTTTGTTTTCCCTCCAAAGATTTTGTTGGCGCTAAATGTTAGCGATGGACTTTAGGAGTCACTAATAGTAAGTCAAGGTAACGACGGGTCTATGGAATCACTATTCTAGAAATATGTTTACTTTCTTTCTATTTTAGCTATGGTGTGCATGCCTGTCGCTAGATGAACCTGAATTTAATTTTTGCTTCCCTCAAATTTTTTTGTTGGTGCCCAAAGTAGCAATGGAAATAGGCTATTGCTAAGGTTTAGGGTTTACAGACCGTCATTAAGTTTGGCTTTATCAGCGATGGAGTGATGTCATTACTAAGTCTAGGTAAAAAAGATTCATCGCTGCTACCGTCGTTGAACTAAGTAATGTTGGTTTCAACGACGCACTACTATCATCGCTAGCTTAGTTAATTTAGTGATGGATCGTTGTCATCGCTAGTTTGGGCACACGTCAACCTTTTACTGCTCATTTTATTTAGCGATGGGTTGTGCCTGTTGCTAAATCTAATAATTTACTCGAGGGAAACCTTTCTCTCTATCAGTTTGAGTGTAAAGCCCTAAACCCTCTTCCTCCTGTCTCAGTTCCCCTACCTTACCCTCTCCATCGACGTCGCATTTCCCTCACCACTTGCCTCATTACCCTTCGTTAGGCTGGTCTCCCTCATCGGCATGTTGTCTCCCTCACTGGTTTCCCTCATGCGACCTCCGTCAGTCGTCTTCGAGCCATGATTATCTCCCTCAACAGTTACCCTTAGTCCCTCAGGTCAGTTCTCTCACTTGTTTAGATGTTTTTATATAATGGATTCTTGTGAAATATGTTAGTTGTAATATGAAATACTCGTGTGAAATACTTACCTATAATATGAAGCATTCCTTATTTGAGATATTAAAATTGAAATAAACAGTTTAATTATAATTGTGAAATCATAGCATTAAGAAACAATATTGTTAATGTCAAGATGGGTTTAAAGGTAGTCAATTATAAAATGCAAATCTTTGGAGTGATAAGTTTCAAATCAACAGTTCAGTTGAACCTTGTTTTGATGTATCAAATTGAAAAAAAAATATCAATATATAGTTCTAAAAATAATCAATAATGTATGACATAATACTTTTAATTTACGGTTAGTATCAATCAATCTAGTTTCATATTCCTATCAGGATATCTAGTGTGAAGTTTATATTTATACCTAGAGTTAAATATGATGGTTCAGAGTTAGACTTAGAAAGGAGGGTTGAATAAGTCTTAGACTCTTTTTCATGAAATGTTGAACAAAAAAGAAACAAGCAATGATTGAGAGAGATAAACGCACAGAGTTTATATTGGTTCACTTCCAACACAGAAGCTACGTTCAGTTCCTTCTAATCTTGAAGGATTTCCACTATTATAAAATCTCCTTTACAATAACAGCACCAGACCCATGCCACAAATATTCTTGACACTAGCCACTTCTAACTTATCCCAAGTATTCTTTCAATAAGCCACTTTAGGCCAAAGTGTTCCCCACACAAACTTGTTTTGGTACCACACCAGACTTTTACAAGTTGAATGAATGAAAAAAAGTTTTCAAAACTTAGTGTACAAGAGATAAACTATTTAAGTTTGGACACTAAGATTTTGACACAAGACCAGAGTCTACTAGAAACAGAAGAGAAATGAATACAGGTCTTTATCTTACAAAGAATGAACAAGAGAATTTTTGAACCTAGGTAAGATTAAATAAAAGCTTGAAGAAATTCTCTTGATATTTTCCTGTATATCTTTTTCTCTGTTTTATGTTTAAACTTTCTTGGTATTTATAGAGGTTGGAAGATATGACCATTACTACTTGAAAGAAGATATAGTCATTGGAAATCCTTTGAAGGTATTTTGCCTTAAGCTTCTTGGTATCAGACCTTGAGGATGAGTTAGGCTTAAGAGAGGTCTGGTTCCTTTCTATAGTATTTTCACAAAAATAGTTTGTCATGCATTTCTATGCATAAACCATTCGTGAACCAATTCTTGATTGAGTGATAAGTTGCTTTGTGAGATGTTCTGATGAAATGTCTGATTGTGATCAGAATATGCAGAGGTAGGTACGCTGACAGCTGCTGCTTATATTAATCTTGTTCTTCATTTTCTTTGGCGATAAGCACGCAAATATGATAAGAGCATTACTTTTGAAGCATCCCCAAACTAGAATTTATGAATGTTGAAGGAGAGTTCTTTGATCAGAGTGTTTCCATCAGACTTATGTTGTTTTACCAGACTTTTAGAACACGTATGCTCCCCCTTTGTTTTCATAGTCTATGATCAGTATCTTGAAATTTCTTAGGTACACAGAATCCTTATAAACATTGCAGATTTTATTCTTTTAGTGAAAATACTTGATAATCGGTATAAAAAAATTTAGGAATATATAGGATCTGGTGTCTGGTCTGAAGGGACTTAAAAATTATATTTTCAACCAGACTTTTTCTCAACAATCTCCCCCTATTTGTTGATAACAAACATCAAATCTTTTCATGAGTAGAGTCTGTAATTCAGAGAAATTAAAGTATCATTGAATCAAGGGATCATAATTGAAATGATAGGAATGAAATAATGAAAATGTTCTTTTTTAATCAAAATAGTGCATACATCATGTATCATTCTAAGCCATTACACTAATTCACAAAAGACTTCTAAACTACTTCGCCTTTTGTAATCAACAAAAGAGAGGACATCATTGAGACTCAAATAGTAAATCATGAGTTACAGAGGAAGTAAAAAAGGGGAAAACAACAGATGAAACAATAGTGAAAAAGTGAGTTTGAAAGACAAACAAAAAAGGAGAAGAAAACGTGATTAAGGAAGGGCAATAAAGAGAAAAAATGATTGTAGGAAGATGAGGAATAAGAACAGGGAGATTCTTCTTGAAGAGGCCAGAAATAGTCACACCACAAGGCATCGGCATAAGCTTTAGTTGGATGGGGCGCAGTCCAAAGACTCTTAAGTGTTGCTGCAGGCAACTGCTTAGGCTGAAGGGGACCCTTGTAGTGCGGCTTATGCTTTGGGGGCATGGGCTTCTTCAATCTTTCTAGAGAAATCCATTTAGCTAGCGGACGAGGATGTGGTACCTTAAACAAAATCTTCTTCCATGGGGTAGCTACAAGATAATTTTTAATGGACACATCATCAAGATCAATAAAGCCATGCTTCAGACCTCAAGCGGTAAAAGCTTGCTCGGCTTAAAGCATATGAAACATGCTAAGGTCATCATTTGAGAATAGGTTTAGGAAGCCAAGAAGCTTCTCAATGGGGAGAGAAAGGTAGTGTTTGGGGGCGGATGGTCGAATGTGAAGGCTGTGCGAGTTAAAGTTGGGGTTATGAATAATAACTTGGTTATAAGGGTTGTTGTAACCGGGGTCAGAGTCGTCAAGAATAGGTTTGTAGAACACATACTCATGTAAGGTGGGGTATCATTTAAGAAGCGAGATTTATGAACAACTATAAGGATATGAGGATAGGGAACAATGGCTAATGAATACGGGGTCTAGGGTAAAGATGAAGGGATAATGGCAAGAGGAATATGTTGAGAAGAAGAGGAATCAGAGTCTGTAGGGGGTAAGGGTTTAGACCTTGCACGCTTGGAGCATGTTTCAGGAGAAGTTGACAGTTTACGCTTGAGAGAGGCTTTGAATATAGTCGTATCACTTCGATAGAGAGTAACCGTGGCATAAAACTAATTGAGCCAATTAATATGTTCCCAGCTGTGAACTTCAGAGACTGGATAAGTCTTTAGATAACCACGGATGAATCACAGATAATGAGTGTAAGTAGTATAACCACCACATTACTGAAGGGTGTCATGGTTTTCAGCCATAACGCATTGGTATTCATCACGAAGCTCAATGAACTTAGTGCTCCAGGCTAAGGAGTCTTAATTTGTGAATGTAATATTTGGGTGTAAGGAAATGAAGACTGATACAAATAAATGAAAGACTTTATCACCAGAGAGTTTCCTTAAATGTGACTCAAAAGAGGGATGGAACAGAGGGGGTTGAGTTTGTAGAGCCTTAGAGGGAGCAGAGACCTTGACTCTTTTCCTAGTGCTAGACTTTTTCTTTGCAGAGCGCTGCTGGAGTTTGTCAATTGAAAGATTCCATCTAAATCTGAGGAGCCCTTGGTTGGTGTGAGAGCAGAATGCACAGGAGGTGCTGCTTGTGTAGCAGGAGATGAGGAGGGAGCCGACTGACATGGTGCCTCCCTACGAGGAGAGTCTGATTTATCTGAAGGAGCATCAGACTCTTCTAGAACCAATTTTCTGATCTTCTTAACAGAGTGAGTATTTTGAGTACGCGTGGGAACACACCTTTTTTTCTTGGAGGGAGCAGACTTTTTCTTCTTTTAGGGAGCCTAGGCAGTACCCTGAGGTTGATCCATTTGAGAAGAAAATGCAGGCAACTTGCTAACCATCAAGGAGGGAGTGACCAGATCCCTTAATGAGGTGGTTTACACATTCTTAAGTGCAAATACCTTCATGAGAACAGTAGGGTAGGGAATCTTATTTTGCTTCTTTCCAATGGAGGAATCAGATATTTCATGATGATATTGGGCAAACTAACCCTTTCCTTTGTAAGTATATGGTACATGTAGAAATGGTCAAGCTTGTTGACAATATCTTTTGCACTTTTCCTAGGGAAAAAGACTTGTTTCATCACAAGATACAACATTTTTTCTTTCAGAAGGAGAGACCTAGAGGAAAACTTGGCTGGGTGCTGAGTTCTATACATCATTTCATTGATTTCCATCAAAGGCATGACATTGAACTCAAAAACATCATCTTTATTCAGACAACCAGTAGCAGTAGCAATAAGAGCCAAAGAAATCCTAATAGATTTGCGTTGAAGATTGCCAAGAACAAGAAACTTGGGCTTGTCCACAGAAACCATATTCTAGAATCCAAGAACTTGAGATAGAGAATAGGGAGTTTGGTCCAGGAAAAAATTCATCCAACCAATACCATTAAGCTCATCAGAAATGTCACGCCATCTAGTTTGTGCTGCCTAATGTTAAAGATCGAGGACTCAACAATATCGGATTCCTTGTATGCTATTTCTTAGAAGTAAGGAGAAAGGGTTTTCAGAAACTGAAGAAGTTTTTCAAAAAAGAATTTGAAGAGGGAAGAGAAAGATATGATGAAAACGGTGGGAAAGAGTGAAAGTGAAGAGACGTAAATAAATAAAAAAAATGGCCACGAATGTGGAGAGAGAAAGCACGTTCAGAAAATGGTTATACAAAAAGGTGATAACTGTTGCCACGTTTTAAAAAGGAAAAACTAAAAATGATTTAATAGAGTAAGTTTCTCATAGAGAATTAAACAGTCAAGAGTGAAGTCAAACAATACAAGTTATAGTAGACTAATACATGAATCAGACCATTTAGGCAACAATTTTTAAATTTAAATTATGCTTAATAAAATTAAACCAAGCCTCTGCCAGAGGCTTAGTGAAGATATCTACCCATTGATGGTCTGTATCCATGAATTTTAGATCCAAGGTTCCTTTTTGTACATAGTCACGAATGAAGTGATATTTTACTTCAATATATTTTGCTTTGGAGTTCTGAATAGGATTTTTGGAAAGATTTATTGCACTAGTATAATTACAGAATACTGGGATTTCTTCTTCTTTGATTGAGTAATCTTCAAGTTGATATTTGATCTAAAGAAGTTGAGAACAACATCCAACTACAAACATGTATTCTGCTTCAGCGGTTGAAAGTGCAATGGAGTTTTGCTTTTTTCTACTCCATGAAATTAAGTTGCTACCCAAGAAGTGACATCCACCACTTGTACTTTTTTGATGAACTCGATTTCTTGCAAAGTCTACATAACAAAATCCAGATAGAGAGAAAGAGTTTGTTCGTTTATAGAATAGCCTAAGGTTAGTGGTTCCAACAAGATATCTCAGAATCCTCTTGACTGCAAACAAGTATGATTCCTTGGAATCTGATTGATATCTTACACATACACACAAATGTTACACATTATGTCAGGTCTGCTGGATGTAAGATACAAGAATGAACCAATCATTCCTCTATATAAGGTCTGGTCTACTGATGTACCAGACTCATATTTATTTATGGTGTAGTTAGAATGCATAGGAGTACTCATGGCCTTAGCGTCAGCAATTTTAAATTTCTTGAGTAGTTCCTTTGTATAATTTTTTTAATGAATGAAAATTTCATTACTAGTCTGTTGAATTTGCAAGCCTAAGAAGAATTTAAGTTCACCCATCATACTCATTTCAAATTCCGCTTGCATCATTTTTAAAAAATCTTTACACAGACTATCATCAGTAGCACCAAAAACAATATCATTCATATAAATCTACACAATAATAACGTGTTTCTTAAAGCTTTTTCTGAAGAGGGTTGTGTCTATAACATCCCAAAAATTTCATTCTCATGTATAATTATTTTGATTAAGACCATCAATGATATTATCCATTTTAGCTAGACTTTCTACATAAATTTTGGTTTGGACAACATCTTCAATTTAACCTTTTACCATTGTAAACAATTTTAACTTTATACCTGAGGTAAAAGTTAACCAAATAACTTATTACCTATTTCCTTAGTTATTAATTTCTTTGTCTTTTCCATTTACTCCCATTAAATTACCACATACTCCACTCAAAATGCGTCATCTTGTACACATTTTAATTCCTAGTTAAAGTCCAAATTTAAAAATCTAGTAAACTACAAAGTTGTTTCTCTTCTTCTTAGCTTTTCAACAAGACAAAATTCATTAAAATCCATTAAGATATGAGAGAGATATGCCTAAAATACCAAAACTGTATTAGAATTGATATTTACTTCAATCATACAAGCTACATTATGTAGGTTGCGGGAATGGTCAATAATGCAGCCCATTTTTCCTACCTTAAACCTCCATTATCACCACACATAATGCACCTAACATCCCACTACAATTACATTATAAAAAGCTTGTTCCCCACTTGTCATTTACATGATTAAATCAACACTACATCTTATTCCCAAGTCTGAAATCTTATAACAAGCTGAAGTTAGTGAAGATATATCTCTCATTTTCTTTCATTTTCTCCGTCAAAGTCACTTTTGATCTGAAGCTAGGACAATAAAAGAACACTTTAACCACTCTAGGATCCTCCATTAAGGTAAGAGGGGATAGGATTGTGAATAAATATGGAATGGGTAGAATTATATGCTATTCTAGGATTTAAAGATTTATGTTCGTAACTTGTTACTTAATTTTGAAGCCGAAAATGTGTGAATTTGACTTTTACTTCTTCATCAAAGTTATAGATCTTTTCGTTATGTGAATGTTAAGACTTGAACCAACTGATTTGGATATGTATAGCATGAGTTATGGTCAAATATTGAAGTATGTTTCTTTTGAATGTTTCATGACTTAGTTTTGGATATATATTGAGATTGTAAATTTTATGAGTATGATTAGTCATCTTTATCTTCATAAAAGTTATAGATATGGATGTTATGATTCTATTAGAATTGGTCTCATATCAAAATTCTAAGTAATATGAAATTTATGCTTAAATTACTCTCATGCGCTCATGTTGTTTAATTGTTTTTGAAAATGAGTGTTTTTAATTAAAGTTTAGTAATTCACATATTTCGAAATTGAAAATGATATATTCATGAAAGTTGTAGATCTTCGTGTCCTATAAATTTAGAGACCAAAATCTTCAAAAAAAAGATAAGGAAAACTTGAGTTATGATTTATTTATTAAAGTATGACGTTGCTGGAAGCTATGTATGGGTCAGTGCTTGTCTAGCTATTTGAGAATAATTTATAAGGAATTAATTTTTGAGCCCTTAATAAAAGTTTTAGATATTTGAGTTATGAACATGTGGGATTTAGTCCCATGTAAAATTAATTTTTCTATTAAGAGATATATAATTTTTACCAAAGGTTGTCAAAGCGGTAACTGAATCTGTAATACTGAAATTACTGTTTTGAAGTAAGAAAGTAATTTTGAAACTGCTTTTTATACTTATAGAATTGGGACATATGGTCTTCATAAAAGTTATAGATAATTCTTTTTTTGAAAATTTGGCACAAGTTTCATCTTAAAATAATTTTTTACAATGAGATATGCCTATTTTACCAAACTGTGTACATGCAGTAAAAATTTGCAAAAGTCAGTGTGTTGTTTGTAACATGGAGCAAATTCTATAAGGAATTAGATTTTTTGGTCTTCATGAATGTTGTAAATAATTTTTTTATGGAATTACGAAAAGTCAAATTACTCAAAAAGGATTTGATTTGCTCGCGTTATGGCCTTTTTACTCATGTATGTTGCTGCTGTAAATTTCTGAAATTTACCTATGATGGTTATTATAGATGAAAATGATATTTTCCATGTGGGTAATGATTTATTTATGAATTAGTGAAGGATTATTGATTATTATGGATGATATTAAGTGTTCTATGAATGTCATACAGTATATATATCTTTGTGATGAATAATTATGAATGACTAAATTAATGTATACATGAATGCCTTGTGGTTTATTGAGATATGTTGTTGAACTATAAATCCATGATTTTGAGAATCAATATATGTGATGTGTCCTTTGAGGACTTGTGGTTTTCCAAGTGATTATGGAAGTATTGATATCATGGTATGTTAAATTGATAAAGAGAGTTAAAGACATTAATGCATCATAAGCATTTGGACGCACTATGGAATTTAAGGGTTCCATGATTGCCAGCCCTAGTGGGGGTTACTCTATGATCAGTTAAAGCCTTATTTTTGTTGAGCGCCATGAAGGGTAGGGATTCATGATTTATGCTAAGTCCTACTTGTGTACTTCGGTACTTGAACGCCATGAAAGGTAGGGATTCATGGTATATGCTAAGTCCTACTTGTGTACTTTGGTACTTGAGCACTACGAAGGGTAGGGATTCGTGGCATTATGCTAAGTCCTACTTGTGTCTCTATGAGACTTTTTACTGCAGTATTCACACTAAATAAAAATGGATCCAACATGATATCATTTGGCTAAATTAAAGATTATTAAATGTAAATGACCTTGTTTGGCAAGAATCTAATCACTCTAACCTTAGGTCCCAATGAATTTTTTAGAGTAGTAACATGTAAATCTGCCAAAGATATGTGGGATACTCTTCAAATAACTCATGAAGAAACTAGCGATGTTAAGGATTCTAAGATTAGTACATTAACTAGCCAATATGAAAGTTTTAGAATGAATTCTAGTGAGACGATCTTAGAACTACAAAAGAGATTTACTTTGATTATTAATCATCTTATTACTCTTGGTAAATCTTACACTAACAAGGAACTTATCCATAAAGTTCTAAAAAGTCTTACTAGGGAATGACAACCTCTTGTTACAGCCATCAAGTAATCTCCCAATATAAATGATATGTCCCTTGCCACATTGTTTAGTAACCTACAAGAACAAGAACAAGAGTTGAAAGATTTAAAACATGCGGAGGAAGAAGAAAAAGCCTCAAAGAAGAAAGGGATAGCTCTCAAGGCCACCTTAATAGATGAAAATGAATTCGTGAAGTATTTTGGGAAACTCATAAGAAACAAACGCTTCCAAAAGAGCTTCACAAATAAAGGTAAGAAACCTATCTCTAAAGAAAATAATTCCTCACCTACTTGTTTTGAATGTGGAAAGGAAGAGCACTTTAAAGCGGATTGCCCAAACCTAAAGAAGAAAAACAAAGAAAGAAAAGGGAAAAGAAGAGCATATATCGCATGGGATGAAATGAGATAAGTAGCTCGGACAAATCTGAAAATGAAGAAGCAAACCTTTGACTCATGGCCAACCACCAAGATGAAGATGATGAGGTGAATTTTCATGACTTAGATAAAGAAGAACTACTTGATGCTCATGAAGAATTATATGGTAAATTTATAAAAGTTTCTAATAAACATAAGTTATCAAGAAAAACCATTGATACTCTTGAGATGCATCTTATGGAGGTTTGTAAAGAAAATGAACTTTTAAAATTGGAAGTAGTAAAAGAACAAGCATGCTCTAAGACTAAACCCTGTGAATTTGCTAAGAAATGTGACACACTTGAAAAGAAAGTTTAGATTTAAATAAGACACTTGAGAAATTTACCAACGGTAGAGATAATTTAAATGCACTTCTTGGAAAACAAGGTTGTATGTTCAATAAAACTAGATTAGGTTATAATCAAGGATCACATGCTTACAAAAAGGAAAAATATTACAAAAATTTCTTTGTACCACTAAGTAAATCATCTACACCTTTCATGAAATGCAATCATTATGGTCTTAAAGGTCACAACTCTTACAATTGTATTGTTAGAAGATTAGGACCAAAAGTTATGAGAAAAGTATGGGTTCCTAAGGGAACATTTTCACAAACTAACCTACAAGGACCCAACATAAAATGGGTACCAAGTTCTCTAGCTTGACTTGTTTTGTAGGTATGCTTTAAAGCAAGTAACACCCATTGGTACTTAGATAGTGGGTGTTCGAAACATATGACGGGAGACAAAAGTAAGTTTATATCATTTACTCCTCGAAACAAAGGTTTTGTTACTTATGGAGACAACACAAAACGAAGAATACTTGGAATTAGAAACATTGGTAAAAACTCTTCTACTTCAATAAATGACGTACTATATGTTGAAGGACTTAAACATAACTTGCTTAGTATTAGTCAATTATGTGAAAAAGGATATAAAATTGTTTTCGAATCAAATTGT
Organism: Clitoria ternatea; assembly: GCA_037962975.1. Classification (NCBI taxonomy): domain Eukaryota; kingdom Viridiplantae; phylum Streptophyta; class Magnoliopsida; order Fabales; family Fabaceae; genus Clitoria; species Clitoria ternatea. Next base: position 172,533,711 of record CM075671.1, read on the forward strand.
TGCATAGTTGAAAATAAGCTAAACAAGGAAGTAAAGTTCATTGGTCAAAGAATCGATAATATTTACATGATTAATCTTGATTGTCTTGCTTCAAATAATGTTCAATGCTTTATAACTAAAGAGGATGAATCATGGCTATGGCATAGAAGAATTGCTCACATTCATATGGACCATTTAAACAAACTTGTTTCCAAAGATTTAGTAATTGGTTTACCAAAACTAAAATTTGAAAACAAATTTTGTGATGCATGTCAAAAGGGAAAACAAATAAAGGTTTCTTTTCAAGCAAAAAATATTGTTTCAACAAATAGACCTTTACAACTTTTACATATGGATTTATTTGGACCTTCAAAGGTTAAAAGTTTTGGTGGAAATTATTATGGTCTCGTGATTGTGGATGATTACTCTAGATATACATGGACATTATTTCTTACTCACATAAATGAAGCATATCAAGCATTTAAGAAACTTGCCAAGATCATCCAAAATGAACAAAATTTGAAAATAGCATCCATTCGAACTGATCATGGGGGAGAATTTGAAAACCAATCTTTTGAAAAATTTTGTAAAAAATTTGGCATTGAACATAATTTTTTGGCTCCAAGAACTCCACAAAAAAATGGAGTAGTTGAAAGGAAAAATCGATCTTTAGCGGAGCTCGCAAGAACTATGTTGAATGAAAGTAATATTGCGAAACATTTTTGGGCCGATGCAGTAAATACTGCTTGCCATGTTATGAATCGATGTTTGATAAGGCCTATATTAAAGAAAACCCCCTATGAGCTTTATAAAGGAAGAAAACCAAATATTTCTTATTTTCATGTATTTGGATGCAAATGCTTTATTTTGAACAATGGAAAGGATAATCTCGGCAAATTCGATGCAAAATCTGATGAAGCAATATTATTAGGTTACTCATCTACTAGTAAAACTTTTCGACTCTTTAACAAACGAACTTGTACAATTGAAGAGTCTATATACGTCAAATTTGATGAACTTAACCAAAATCCTCCAAGAAAGGAAATTGATGACCTTGTAGGTAGCTTCCAAGAAATGAACTTGGATGATAAAGAAAAAATCAAAAATAAAGAAGATACAACACAAAATGATGAACCTCAACAAAAGGAGTGGATCACAATGAAGAATCTCCCTTTGGACAATGTCATAGGTGAAATAACAAAAGGTGTAAGTACTCGAGACGCTATTAGAAATGCATGCAATCACTTAGCCTTTGTATCACAAATAGAACCCAAAAATATCAATGAAGCTATTATTGATGAACATTGGATGTTGGCCATGCAAGAGGAATTAAATCAATTTGAAAGAAATGAAGTTTGGGAACTTGTGCCAAAACCCAATGATCATCAAATAATAGGCACTAAATGGGTTTTTAGAAATAAGCTAGATGAAAATGGAATAATAACAAGAAATAAAGCTAGATTAGTTGCTAAAGGATATAATCAAGAAGAGGGAATAGACTATGAAGAAACATATGCTCCCGTAGCTAGGTTAGAAGCCATAAGATTATTGTTAGCTTTTGCTTGTTGTATAGATTTTAAGCTTTATCAAATGGATGTCAAAAGTGCTTTTCTAAACGGTTATATTCAAGAAGAAGTTTATGTAAATCAACCTCCCGGTTTTGAAAATCATAAATTTCCAAACCATGTTTTTAAATTGAGAAAAGCTTTATATGGTTTGAAACAAGCTCCAAGAGCTTGGTATGAATGACTCACTAAATTTCTTCTAGAAAATAATTTTGAAAGGGGAAAGGTTGATACTATACTATTTATAAAACGTAAAAACCATGACATCCTTTTGGTACAAGTTTATGTTGATGACATAATATTCGGTGCTACTAACGAAATTCTTTGTTAAGAGTTTGCCTAGATTATGCAAGATGAATTCGAAATGTCCATGATGGGAGAACTTACATTCTTCCTTGGGCTACAAATTAAGCAAACAAAAGAAAGAACTTTCATTAGTCAAACAAAATACTGCAAATAAAGCAAATGAAATAGCCACACTAATGAGTACTTCTTGCTACTTAGACAAAGATGAGAAGGGTAAGGACGTTGAAATAACTAAATACCGAGGTATGTTTGGATCCTTACTTTACTTAACAGCTAGTAGACCCGATATTATGTTTGCTGTATATATGTGTGCAAGATATCAGGCATGTCCTAAAGAATCATATCTCACTGCCGTAAAAAGAATTTTAAAATATCTTATGGGTACTCAAAATGTTGGTTTATGGTATCCCAAAGGTGCTGAATGTATTCTTGTAGGATATTCTGATTTTGATTTTCCTAGTTGTGAATTAGATAGAAAAAGTACCAGTGGTACTTGTCATATGCTTGGAAGTTCTATTGTTTCTTGGCATAGAAAGAAGCAAGTAAGTGTCGCGTTATCCACAGCTGAAGCAGAATATGTTGCAACTGGAAGTTGTTGTGCTCAAATCCTATGGATGAAATAACAACTTCTTGACTTCGGTGTTGTTCTAGACCAAATACCCATTAAATGTGACAACACCAGCGCCATAAATACCTCTAAAAATCCAGTTATGCATTCACGGACAAAACACATCGAAATCCATCACCACTTCATACGAGATCATGTTTTAAAAGGAGATTGTGTTCTTGAATATGTTGAAACTTCTAAACAATTGGCGGATATTTTCACTAAACCCCTTCCAAAAGAACAGTTTATAAATATGAGAAGGGAGTTAGGCATTTTAGAAATTCTTTAATCACAAATTTCATTCTCTTAAATATTTTCATTTTTTAAACATATTTTATTATCACAAATCTTTAACTTAAGGAATTATTCTTCCTTTATAAAAATTTTATTTTTGAAAAATATCGATTTACTTTATCTTGAGATTTAAATCCTCATTAAAAAGATAATCATATTTTCAATAATCTTGTTAACTACCCATAAATCTCTTGTTTTATTTTAAAGTCCCCATTTAGTATCTACTTAATTAAACATATTTCTTTTACACAAAATAATCTCTTATAAACTACATGATCTCAAAAACAAATGCAAATTAGCCTTTGATTTTCTTGATAATTTTATGAAACAAAAATCATTGGCAAAATGTAAAAATTTTAAACTCTTTGCACATCCCTTCACGTGAACTCACAATCTGAAGATCAAATTTTTGCAAATGCATATTCATGTAAAGGTCTCTTATATCATATTATTTGTCCCATTCAAAAATTCTATTCAAACACACTCTTGTGACTTCTATTGAAAAGGCTCCAGCATGTTTTCCAAGGCTTTCACGTGATCTGCTTCAAGACAACAACACATGCTTCAAAATTTCTTCTTATCTCTTCAAAGCTTTTACGAGAACAAATAAGGCAAAATGACAAAAGCCAAGATTCTATCTTCTCATGACCAACAGCGAGCAAATCAAGCCAAATTCAAAGAAGGAATCGATTCCCACTCAAGGTAAATCGATTCCAATGTATCCTGTGCCCATAATTTGCCAAAATTATATAAAATGAATCGATTCCCTCTTCATTAAATCGATTCACGTGCCATAAATACAAGATGAATCAATTCCTCCTACACTGAATCGATTCACGCATCACGCCTTATACAAGATGAATTGATTCCTCCTCTAAAAAATCGAATCCCCACGCTGTTGCTTCTATAAATTGATGTGATTTCTACGTTTTCCTCACAACACTCCTTGCCACTTCCAGTCCTTATTTCTATTCTCTAAAAACCTCTCTGTTTCTTCCATCTCCTTCAAAACATGGCCTCCTCATCCCAAAACAGGAAGAAAAGAAGAGGAGAATCTAGCTCTTCATCAAATATCAATGATCTCTTAAGATTTTTTGGTATTCAAACGCAACTTGAGAGGTACCTCAAAAAATATTCAGAACGACTCCCCATACCTGCTCATTGGCTTGATGTTCCGCTCTTTGACGAACATGATTTTCCTGTACTCAACATCCTTAGGCAACAAAATCTTTTGGAGTTCGTCGCGCTTGAAGAAAATCACATTTATCCTGAGTTGATTAGAGCCTTCTACTCAACCTTAAGGATCTCTAATGGACGCTGCCTAGCCAAAATCAAAGGGGTAACCATTACCCTTGATGATAATGTTCTTCATCAAGTTAGGAAGCTTCCACTCAACAATATTGATTTCTTTGGCTTTGAACCTTCTCCCGATTAGGAATATAATTCTATTAATGCTCGCGCTTTTCTAAATCTATCTTCTGCTTCTAAAAGCACCGTTGGGGAGCTAAACATTGATCATCGTCTTCTGCATTACTTCTTGGTCAAAATCATTCTTCCAAAAGGGTCAAACAATGCTAGAGTAAGTTAGAACCAAACTCTTATTCTTTGGGCTATGCTCCATGAAAAAGAGATAAATTGGACCAAACTTATTCACAATCATATGATTGACTCTAAAAGACTCACAAAACTTCATTATGCCATTTTAATCACCAAGCTTCTCAAGCATTTCAATGTTGATCTTTCAAATGAAGTAAAGGAAGTAGTGGGGCACAAAGGTAAAATAGGGAGCACTCATCTCTCAAAAATGGGTTGGAATAACCAAGATGGTGTGTGGCAATACTCACCTCCACATGCAAAAAGCAGTGATGACAATGATGATCAACCTCAACAACAAGCATTTCCACCACCTCCTATAAATCCAAATGACGCTTTCTTCAATAGGTTGACCTTTCACTTTGATACCCGCTTTGATGTAATAAATGCTCGCTTTGACGGGATGACTTCTCGCATTGATGGAATGGAGAACAATATGAATGCGTGTTTTAATCAAATAGAAAACAACATGACTACCCATTACAATGAACTCTTTAACAATTTTCTGAGTTTCGATTTTTTAATCCTTAAGTTAGTCTTTGTTGTATCCATCTTTGCATGTATCTTGTTTAATAAAATTTCATTGTTTGTTTAATCTCTCTTTTTTAATTCTTTATTTTTTGATGATGCCAAAGGGGGAGATAAAATCTAAATTCAGCATCTCTATCTATCCTTGTTAAAAGTGCATGATTAAGGGGGAGCTCTATAAAATATTTGATAATATGTCATTACAAGTGGTATACCAATGCATGAAAATTATAATTAAATTTGATAGGGGGAGTTCTATATTTTGAAAATATAACTGTTATGAAACTAACACCTCAAGAGATGAACAATTATTGTCATCATCAAAAAGGGGGAGAATATGTTTGTATGTTGAAACAGGTTTTGATGAATGACAAACAATTAAAGGATTAAGAAATTTAATTGATAAATACAAAGGATGTTGTATAAGTAATTAATCAAAAAGCATGAAGATCAAGTCTACATGAGTCAAGAAATCAAAAAATAAACAAGGATTAAATGAATATGCAAAGTACCATGCACACAGGACCCAAAATGCATCAAAATACATCAAAAGTTGAGGAAATAGGTGTAGGAGAAGCCTAGGAATCGATTCACCCCTATGGGAATCGATTCCCACGTGAAAAAGGAACAAGGAATCAATTCAAGGCCATTGGGAATCGATTCATGGGGCTGGGAATCGATTACCCCCTATAGGAATCGATTCATTCATGTTGGAAAAGCCAGGAATCGATTCAGTGACCCAAGGAATCGATTCATTCATGTTGGAAAAGCCAGGAATCAATTTAGTGACCCAAGGAATCAATTCATGATGCTGGGAGTCGATTCCCCTTGCCAAGAATCGATTCACTCGCTATTTTTGATGGAAAAATGGCCTGAAGGAATCGATTCATCACTGGAATCATACGCAGAATCATGGAAAACATCAGTACACGTTTTCAGAAGCTCAAACTCTGTTAATTTCTCTAATTTCTCTCGAGACTCAAATTGAAACGGCGATTGCATTAATTGAGGCAGACAATCACCTTCTCCAAGTTAGAAATCAAGCACGCGGGAAACATGAGGCAGACAAAATTCAAATTAATTGCCTAAATTAAGGATCGGAGGTTGACAGAAACCATGACCATTCGCCTATAAATAGAGAAGAAGTAAAGATGCAGAACACACACCTTGCAGCAATGAAAAATTCATTGCTTCCTTCTTGCTCTCTTATTCTCTCTAAGTTACTTACTCTCTGATTCTCTTTTCTTTGAAAATAATTTTTGAGAGCTATATTGTGAGAAAAATATTTTTGAGTGCTTAATTTTACATATCCTTTTCCAAGAGAAGAAAAATATTTTTGAAGTGATTAAAAATTGTATATCCACTCTATTGAGAGAGTCACACTTGTAAAATTACATTCATAAATTCTGAGAGATTTGGGTTGGGTTTTGTAACATCCCGGATTTTAAGGAAAATAAATTTATTGCATAATGATAATTAATCATTTATGGTCAAATAATTATGGGAGATGTTGTTAGACATTAGAGGTGAATTACCGGTAAATTTAGATTTACTAGAACCGGATGAATTAACTGGTGATGTTGGGCCCACTTGATTTAATTAGATGTTTGATGGGTCTAAAATGTTTAGAAAATTATTGTGGTTAAGGTGGTATAGTTAGAATAATTTTTAGTGTTAAGAAAATAATTAATTGGATACGACGTATGATGCAAAACGGGGAAAATACGAACCAAATGGGATTAAAAAGAAAATGTGAAATCTTCCCTTCTCTTCTTCTTAACCGTGTGAGTTTTACACACTTTATACCCTCCTTTACACAATGGGCAAAACAAATATGGACCAATGGTAAAAGTAGATGGTGGCATTGCTTTATCTCTTGGGCAATGACCAATTATGGTCACCTTTTCCTCTCTCTTTCTCTCATTCTCGGTAGCCATCTCTCTCCCTCGATTCACTCTTCATTTTCTTCTTCTTCATCTTCTCTTCATCCTAAAAACCGCCCACCTCCATTCTTCTTCCTTCTCTTGCCCAAAAACGAAAGCTAAGCTTAGATTTGTGAGGCATCTATGGAGCTTGGGAGCTTGTATTGGTCATCTCCCTCTTCCTCACTTCATTTTCATTTTGGGTGGAGCTTAAGCTTGAGGTAAAGATTTCTTACCTCCACCTTGTTTTATTTATGGTTTTGGGTTGTTGAGCTGAAGTTGTAAATGTTAGAAACCTTGTACGTGGGTGGAAATGGAAACCCTAGGCTTGGATGTTTGGAAATGAAACCCTTGATTTAGGGCTTTGTGATTATGTGAGATTTAGAGGTTGATGAGTTCCTTATGATAAAATAAAATGGACTGAAGATTGATAGAGATTGTTGATGGTTGTTGGGTGATTTTGGAGAAGAAATTCTAAGTATTAATAATTTGGGGGTTTTGACCCACTTGATGATCTTGATGAGTGTTGGGTATAGTTAACCCTTTGAGACTTAGAAGATCTTAGCTTTGGGGGAAGGAATTCCCGAAGCCTAACATAGGCATATGAATTTGGAGTATAGACAAGTCTAGGACTTGATCATGAGTTTAGGAGATGTGATGCTTTGTGATGGTTTATTGATTACATGTGTATGCGTAATTGTTGATAGGATTGTATTCCGGACGACGATGCGGAATGATCGATGTAATTGCGTGGCGGTTCTTCTCTTGAGGTAGGAGAAGAGTTTACATTTCAATTGCATGAGTGATTAATTGAAAATTATGTAAATGTGTGAACTCATGCAATGCCTTGCCATAAATGCCTTATATGATTGATTTGATGAAGTGATGAATGATGGCTTGGCTATATTGATTGTTATGAAAATGTATGTATATATATATATGATGTTGATGATAAGTGTTTGATGGTCCCTTGGTTGGGCATGAACTAAATGATGGTGAAAATTTATGAATGAATGAGTTAAATAAAGTGTAGAGGATTGTTTTGAGATGAGTAATGTGGTAACGAGAGGTGTCTTAAAGCCTTCATTTTATGGTTGATGAATCAGAATTTAAGAGAGTGATTGATGAGTGGAAATGAGAATTTCTAAGTATGAATGGGTGGTGAGAGTTTTATATGACTCATGTGATGTGTATGATGTATTGGTGGTGAATCAGTTGGCCTAGAGTGAGATTTCATGTGTTAAGTTGTAAGAATTGCTAATTCTGCATAAGTGCTGATATTCTCGCTCAAACGAGATGGGATCTCGCTCAGGCGAGGATCCCCTGTATCAATGTTATGGTTCTGGACCAATCTTGCCCAGGCGAGCGAGCTCTCCGCTCAAGTGAGATGAGTGAATGGTGAATGGGTGAGATTCTGGACGAATTTCATCCGAGTGGGAATTTTAGAAAACAATTTCATGATGTGGTGAATATCCGAGTGAAATTTCGAGTGAGCTATATCCGAGACAGGACCTTCCGAGTGAGGAAGTGAATATAATTTCGAATAAGAAGTCTTCGAGTGTGATATTCTGGGCAGTGGAGTTCCGAGTGGGAATTCCCGAGTTCAATGTAACTCATTTCGAGTAGAGTCCCTCCGTATGTGTAATTCCGAGTGGGATGGCACTGATTGAGGATATACGGTGTGAGTTTGTCTAGAAGTACTCTGGAATAACTTCACTCGTGTGAAAAAGAAGGGTAGTCGGTTTTGAAATAATTATCGAGTGAGGGACCGATCAGGAGATGAGTCGGTGTTAAAATAATTGCTGGGTGAAAGATGAGTCAACTTTGTAATGATTTTGTCGAGTGAAAGACCGAGTGAGAGATGAGTCGGCTTTGGATTGATGTTGCCGAGTGGAAACCAAGCGAGATGAGTCGGTTCTGGAATGATTTTGCTGAGTGGAAAATCGAGCAAGAGATGAGTCGGTTTGAATTGATTTTGCCGAGTGGAAAACCGAGCGAAATGAGTCGGTTCTAGAATGATTTTGCTGAGTAAGAAACCGAGTGCTGGGAAGCCTTGCCGAGCGAGCGAGTGCAGAAGGTAAGGACGGCCTCTGGTCAGATTTCGCTTAAGCGAGTGGGTGCCTCGCTCAAGCGAGTGTCAGTGGGATTCGTTACTGGACGTTTCTCGCCCGGGCGAGTGGCTAGTTGAAGGGAGCCTCGCTCGAGCGAAAGCATGGGGAATTAGTTACTGGATAATTCTCACTCGAGCGAGAGTGTGGTCCGCTTAAGCGAGAATCGGGTCTGATGCTTAATAGCTTCCTCGCTTAAGGAAATTATGGGCTAGCTCCAGTACTCCATGCTGTTGTTGCTCAGGCGAGTCGGGCCTATCTCGCTCAAGCGGAGGTGAATCTTGCTTTAGCGAGTTTCCACCAGAATGGAATTTACTCAATTTTAATTATGGCAGGCTTATGTTAGACCCCCTTCTTGGTATTATGAGATAGACATGAGACGATTATGGGGATGTATGAGGGATAATGTAATGACGATATAACATGGTGGTGATTGAGGTTGATTGGTACATGGGGACTAATTAATTGTGATGTATTTACCACCTGAAATAGAATAATGAAAAGGTGATAATGAGATTATGATGGTAGGATTATGAGATATATTCTAGAGCGAATTTGAAATTAATGAAGGGATAATTAAATGACATTAAATAATGATAGATGATGATGTTGAGCACTCTCTTGCACAAAGAGGTGTATATTTATATTGATAAATTGTTGTGTGCCATTGTGTGTGATACAAGCATGGTCTTGTATGTGTGGTATGAAATATGATATTGAAAATGTTGTAAATGCCACACAAATATATATACTTATAAAGGTATACATGAGACAATGGTAATGAATAATGAGATGAAACTCCACTAAATGAAAGTGTGATAATATTGATGAATATTATGTAATATTGAAATGCCATTGTGGTTGATTGCAAGTATTGACTTGCGTGTATGATGTTAAATATTGTGAAATATATTGAGATGAAAATGCCACATTAAAACTTGAAAGCAATGGCTAAGAAACCAAAAATGATGAAATCCACTAAGGTGTATGGTGGTGTTAGTGATTATGATGATGATGTTTGATGAGTGGCATTTAGGATGCACAGAGTGAGAATGCATTTGATTTGCATTGCATTGCATCCATTGCATATCATAGCCGCCGATGTTGGAACATTAGGGGAGTTCCCTCGGCCGACCCACTGGGAGGGTGGCTCAGTGCACGAGCAATTTGTTGTATCCCCTATGACTCGATGCGTAAGTCACGAAGCCGCCCATGTATTGCTACGGGGAGCTACATGTGGCCGACCCTTGTGGGGGGTGGCTCTTGATGAGCAGGTGACCCCGGTGGTCCTTGGGATCACAGCCGCCATGATTTGATATCTGGCCGGCCCGCAACACCATATGTTGAATATGTTGTGTACCGCGGTCATGGTGAAAATGACCAGGTGTTGCACAATGGGCGATGCGGTTTGGTACCAGTAAAAATATGGTGAATATGCATGCATTATGATATATGTGTATACATTTTACTACTGCAGTAGGGGCATGGTATGTGATCATGCTTGAACCTAGAATTGGTGTTATTTCCCACAGTCGGATCCGTATTTGTTATCTATTCCATTGTGCATATGCATTAGCCATAAGAGCATTTGCATATAGCATGGAGATATGCCAAATATGATGATGATTGATGATGATTGAGTTGATGGTATGGTGTTGATGAGATGAGAAACTAATATACCAAAAGACCATATAAAAGTAATAAATGATATGAATATACGAAATGATGTTGAATATGACGATATGTATGATATGGCCCAATGTAATGAAGGGCGTATTTGTTTATGATTGATAATGATTATGTTAGCCCGTGGTGGCTTTGATGAAAGACCAGAATGGTCTATCTTGATGTGTTGGCCCATTGTGGCGATGAGAAAAAATATGTGTTGGCCCATTGTGGCAGTGTGACAAATGTGTATATGCTTGCTTTGCTATGATTTGATGAATAAGTATGAAATGAATATATATTGTTGAATTAATAATCTATGATGATTGTTGATGTGTTTAGCAAAGCATACATGATGTTGATATGCATATGCACATAATTTCAATAGTATTCATATCGTCATTTGAAATGTATAACTCACTCTCCCATGTGGTCTACTTTTTAGTATTGATGCAGGAAAACCATGAGATGAGAACGCTTATGAAGTAAAGCTCTTGGGAAGGTAAATAGCTGTAATGGAATGCCTTGGCCGGCAGCGATTGTAATTTATTGAGTTGTGAATGAATGTATATTATGGTGCTGATATTTCATGGTATTTTTGGATGTATTATGAATAATGACTAGTGTGGATATTGTATTGGTATTTGGGGGTATATGTACTCACACCCGCTTGACGAATGTATAAGTGTTGATGACATATGTCTTGAGGTTGAATTGAATATGAATGATGGAGATGTATGTTGCATGACCATATAGATAAATACATACATATATCTTAGGTATTGCATGCTTATGTGATTATGTAAAATGATGATGGTTGTATATTAGGCTTATGATATGCCATTGCATGCTTGCCAAGCCTTTCCTCATATCTTCATATATAGGACTAGGCGTGTGCCCGGTATACACATTCTTCCATTGTAAAACTCTATTATTCTTGTATACCGTTATGGGCAAACTATTCATCGATCCAGTTATAGGTTACTAAATCTCACTCTTTGGTTTTCTGTGGTTCGAGTCTTGGTGTAGTCGAGATGGTGTTTAGAAACCATTTTTGAACGTGAAAAAGTTACTCATATTTTTATTATTTAATTATGACGATTACATCGGGATTCGAGTACAGAAAATCAGAGGTGTCATAGGTTTCAACCTTGTAATTGAGAGATTGTAAGATTAGGTAGGTTGCCCTTTTGCTTATGAGGATTAAGTTCTTGAGTGTGGCACACTAAGAAGCTGTAATTGCTTAAAGCTTGTATCTCAAATTCTCAATAGTGGAATCCTTCAAGTGGGTTGCTTGAAGGCGAGAAGTACACCAGTGTGGTGGAACTCGTTATATCGGTTTGTAAATCTCTCATCCTTAAACTCCTTTATTATTGAGATTTAATTTGCTTGGATATTTAAGTACACCATTAACTTGATATAAATTGCTTAATCAATTATTTAGATTAATTTGTTAAAATAATCTAAGTAATATTCTTGAATTAGTTGTGTTAAAATTAATTATTCTAAGTGTTAAAATAACTTCGTAATTAATTTGACATTATTACTTGTTCTTTTGTGTACTATTCATATTTATTAAATTGATTACAAAAGAATTAATTTCAAAAGCATTCCAACAAAAAATTTTAATACTAAATTCACCCCCCTCTTGAGTAATTGAGGCCACTTGGTTAACAAAAAGATCGTCTCCTGTTATATTGATTGATTTATACTACATATGAATTTCTCATGTAGTTCTTACCTCAAAACTTTGAATCGTTGTTGTACTCAATAATGATGTTTGGATTTTTGGTCATTAATTTTATCTTTTTTTAGGTTTTGAGCATTCTTTTATTTCCCATTGATAAGTAACAGACTAGCTTTCTATATATAACGATGGGTTTGAGCATTCTTTTATTCCCCAATAATTTACATGTGATTACCAATAATTGCAACTTACACGGATAGTTGGAAACTAATTTGCTATTGCTATAAGGATTATTTAAACTTTATAATTTTGGACAGATTAGGAGATAAAAATAATTTTTTAAAATATTATTAATATTTATTTACACTGATTTTTAAATAATCTCTATATAAATTTTAATTTTAATATTTTGTTCTATGAAAAATTACGCCATAACTAAGGGGAAACCTATAAACACTAAATTTATGTGAATTGAATTACAATAATACTCCATGTCATGTCACACTATTTACCATAATTAACGAACAATGAAAGTTAAAACATGATTATTGATTCTAAATATCAAGTTTTCTTGCAAAAACCAATTTTTTCAAAGATTCAAATCCATCCACCTTATGAGTTCTTATAAACTCATGATTGAATGACAACGGCTAGCTCTTCTTTCATTTTAGTGATTAATTTACCTCTGCAATTTTAGCTCTAGAGAAAGCAGATGCTACAAAATCTATACCTGATCAAAAATAAATTTTCAGTAAATTTTTCTTCGCGATTTAGTTTTGCGTCGCGGTTATGGAATCCTCTTTGTAGCAATAGACCATAACATACATTTTTCAACTAATTCCAAGATTGATTATAAAATGATTTACTACTCTAAAATCTAATAATTGCTTTATGCCTAATCCAACTACTTGTGTCGTTATGTAAATTAAAAGAATCTAGTCCATCATAGAAAACATCTCAAGTACACACAACAATTGAAGATGACAAGACACTAAATCTTACATAGATTTCAACATATTTTATGCAAACGGAAACATAACATATACAAAAGAATGCTAAAAAGAGACTCAAGGAATAGGGTGATGAAGTCCCAGGCATAGAGGACCATAAGGAGAAAGACCATGGCACAAAACACGAAAAAAATCATATTTGGCCATTCCACTGGTGGTGGAAAAATTCCACAAGCCATGGAATGCTCTGACCTCATGCGTAATTTTGTTCAACCCAAAAGAGAGGGTTCCATGGGCAGTGGGAATTTCCCACAGGTTGTGAAATGACCCATATTACCTCAACCTCAATGTGTCGGCTATTCATGGAACGTGAGAAGCAGATGATTATTCATCTGCTTCCAAAAGAAATCAAAGAATTTCTTGGCAATCTTGTAAGAGCCAATCACTTTTTTTTTTTGTTAGATGGTCAGAACTTCATATGGGTTTGAATCCTACTGAGAGGTCCACTAGAGATCAAAATTTGTTGAAGAAAGAACAAGATGTTTCTTTTGTTCTTTCTAGGCAATCAGAAAATAAAGAAATAGTTAATATACTCAAGATAATTATGTACTTACAAAATTCCCTCCCAATTCATTCTATTTCATCAAATTCGGGATGTGATATAGTTCTGAAGGATGAACTGGATAGTGCCATGTGACCTTGGACCATGCTATGCCTATACCTTCTAGGACATCATTTCATCACTCAACCTTTTGCTCCTTAACATGGTTCCTAACCCAATGCCTCATGGTTGTGTTCTAGCAAGTGTACCTCATATAGCCTATTGGTTTGGACTCTAATGTATCAATTATGCAGAAATTTTCTACATAATTTCATACCCAAACAATAACCTCTCACCTTAATTCAAATAAGATACAACCAGTACACAGGCATCCTTTAAAATCATAAACAAATGCACAAAACCTATCCATCATCTTCAATACATAAATTCTCTACTTTCACACAATTAACATAAGGTATTATGCTTATTTCATGACAGATTCATACATAGCCACAATATTACCACTTTGCTTATGGTTGCATACTAATATTCATATAGACTTCACCTCTACATACACACAACATGTTCATCTTTCCAACTCACACCTCAAGTTATATCCACATATGCAAATACCTATCTAAGATCAACAAGCACCAACTCCAATTCCATCTCAAGTTATCCACTCATATTCTTATATGCACAGACACACACACACACACATATATATATACACTAAAACACCAAAACCAGTTATTCATACCACACATGTTTCACATTTATAATCTCAAAGTTATAACTTGACCTTAATTCCTCAAAACATTATACTATAGACAAAAGCATAGCACATATGTAAGTAGGCGTCCATATGGCATCTTTACTCCTTCCCTCCTCCTTGAATACTTTGATCTGCACCACCACACCCTTACTCATTCACTGGAACCACAATTAAGGGGTGAGAACAATTCAAAGAAATAAATAGGAATCTAAATCTAGAATTCTTACACAAAACCCTTCACATAATCAACGTTTCCTAGTATCATTTGCACATTTCTAACAAGGCACTCGTTAATAAATTCTTCATTCATGTTTAAACCAACAACATGAATCCTAAACATAATTCATTGTATTAGACATCATGGACTCATGAATCACTCAATTACATGACATGCAAAATGCAAATGCAGATCTAATTCTAGTGCCATGGTAACCAAACCAGTAAATCATAGCACTATAGTAGCGGGTACCAGGTGACCACCAACGAATCGTAGTGCTATAAAGGGTGACACCTCAAGAACTACACAACGAATCATAACATATACACTATAGTCTTATCAACAATCATAAAGTTGGATGAATCATAACGCTATACAAGTGCATATGATGGAATGATATGTAATTCTTACTTAAAATACGAATCATAACGCATATATGTATATATAAATATATATGTAAGTATACACCATATAATCACACCATGTGTCATTCCATACACATCATCATCATAACTCAATCAAGCAAAGTTATCGTCAAATGGATGTCAAGCAAGCAGGATAATTATTCATTAATACCAACAAAATAGTTACCACTATCAATTTTCATATAAACACTAATAACCATCTCATAAATATACTAAAATATACCAAACATATTCAAACCATAAAATTCATTCTAGAATAAGGATTCTTATCCAAGGTTTTAAATTAAGACTCCCTCTCATATGTAAAAACATACCTCAACGCGCTTCCAGCTTTGAAATTAATTTTCGGGAAACGGTCGATTTAAATGACAATTCCTAAAACACCAAATAGTTATTTTTAGGCATTTATGAGCCATCTTAAGCATATAACGAAGTTGATTTCGAGAGTTTGATAATGTTGCGGTGAAGAGAAATTTACTAGAACGTAGGTACGCTCTCCGATTTAAACCCAACCATCTCTGCTACTCCAAAATCAAACCGGGTCGACACCAAATAGTATTGCAACATGCTGCCACAACACCCGTAAGCCAAAAAGGAAAAATCAACACCATGGTTAATGGCTAAGCCATAACCCAACATGAAAGAGGAGAGGGGAAAGCATGCACTCACCATTTAAGCTTCAACAATACATACGGGTTCCACCCTAGGAAGAGAAAGAAACTCATTCATTCACATAAATTAAAGAAGTTGAAGGGGAAAATGAAAATTAGAGTTCCCATTGGCTTACCCTTGGTATGAATTTGGTAATGGCAAGTGACGGTGGTAGAGGAATCAAAACGAAGAGGAAAAAGCTGAAGAGGATAGGTGAATTGGTGGTAGCTCATGTAAGAGAGAAAAGGAGAGTAGCATTACACGAGAGAGATATGCTGGTCTAAGAAAGAGAAAGAACTTAGATTTTAGAAAATATGAAAAACTAATTTTTAAAATTTATGACATAGGAATTAATCAATTTATTTTAATTAGACAACAAAGGTTTGGTTGGTTACAATTTAATTTAATTACTCCTATTTTAATTTACTATAACTTATATCCCAATATTATTTTATAATATTCCATGAAATTCGAATTTGACAATTTTATTAATAAAATTGCCCAATTTAAAATTTTAGGATGTTACACTTCACCCCACCATCAAAAAAATTTCATTCCCGAAATTTACACAAGATTATACCTCAATCAAATAACTCGGGATGGTGCTTCCTCATAACATCCTCACGTTCCCAAGTGAAAATAGTAAAAGTATCCTGCTGCCATGCATTCTTCACTAACGGGATATCTTTGCTCCTAAAACGTTTGATCGCTTGATCTATAATATGTGTAGGCATAACTGGAGTAGTTAGGTTCTCTCGAATCTTGATATCAATATCCTGCATCTCATGGGAGGAATTAGGCATATACCTCCTCAGTTATGAAATGTGGAATACATCATAGGGTTAGCCAGCTGAGAAGGAAGTGCAATTCTATAAGCTACAGGACCAACCCGCTCCAAAATCTCATATGGTCTAACAAATATTGAGCTCAACTTCCTGCTCTTCAACACTCTGCCAACACCTTTGTAAGGTGAAACCTTTAGAAACACATAGTCACCCACTTGAAACTCAAGTGGTCTCCGCCAGTTATCATAATAACTCTTCTGCCTATCCTAAGTAATTTTCATTTTCTCTCAGATCATATCAATCTGCTTAGAAGTCTGTTAAATAATCTCAGGCCATAAGGCCAAACTCTCTCCAGCTTCTAGCCAACAAATAGGTGTCTGACACCTTCTACCATACAATGCTTCATAGGGAGCCATGCCAATAACACACCATATACATATATTCTAAATGCAATCACATTCTTGCCAAGCACATCATCATCAAAATATCAATCATCACATCATTCCAACATATCTATAGCAAGGAAAACATGAGCAACACTATATACATTAATCATCAATTATTCAAATCATGCATTTAGAATATAAACTTCTCTCCAACCTCAATAGAAGAAATCTAAGCAATTCGACGACCCTGCCTCATCATTCAGAATAGGATCTACACTCATACACACAAATATACAAACATTTAATCAATTAGCTATCTCAAGGAGTCACCATAATTCTAAATAATTGTTAACATGTCATAAAGCTTAATAACAAGTCCTAGACTTGTCGAAATAACAATTCACACAATTGTGTTAGGTTTCAGGAATTCCTTTCCCAAAACTAAGATTTTCTAAGTCTTAAAGGCTTAGCCATACCCAACAACAACAATATCACATCCATCATCTATAATGTGTCCAATATTATGTAAACCATCCATATGTCATATTGCCTTCTAAGGTTCAACATAAACCATCTTAGCCTCTTTTGAACCCACAACGATCATCAAGTCCAAATAGTACTTATTATGGTCTAAGACCTCATCAAACCATAATTTTATTTCATTAATTCATCACAACCACCATGATTTTGTTGTTCACATTCATTTCTACACATCTTACGACAACACTCATCCATGAGTTCCATCATCAATGGTCACTTACCATTACTAATGTCATTTCTCACCATAACATCAACACCACACCTAGGTATCATACATTCATACTTAAAATTAATTCCCTTAACTACAATATATATATATATATATATATATTATTTCCCAAATTTTAGGATTAAGATTTATCAAAATCCAATAACCACCATTTTCACATTTCAACATGGTTCCTTAACCATTAACAACAATAATTAATGCTAATTATTCCAAACCTCATTCCCACCTATAAGATAACTCTTATGGCCTAAAATCATCAATTTCTCAAACTTTGCAAAAAGTGCCAAATTCCAATTCTAAGGATTTTTCATAAAAATTCAACAACAACCAATTTTAACTATTTTCTTGCACCATTCCAAGCATAACAACACCATCATTTTCGTGCACCATATACCAAGGCTAAAAAATCAATTTTCTTAAGTCACCAAGCCTAGGGTTCATAGTTCCATATGCATATATCCATTTATCAACATTCAAACCACACTTCTAGGCCTAAACAATATTAAAATCATCAATAGGGTAAAAATAAGTCAAGAACCTTACCTCAAGCTCCAAGCCTTAACCCAAAACAAAAGTAAGAGTAAGGGATGAAGAACCCACAAGATATTTGCCTCAATATGTCCTTTTAGATGCTCACAAATCAAGTGTTTTGCAAAGAAAATGAAGGTTTGAGTGCATAGAGAAGGGTGGACGGTTTTTGGCTTCTAAGGGAGGAAGAAGATGAAGAAGAAAACCAAGGAAAAATTGTGATGTCCTACGTCAATTTCACATTTATTTACATCCGTTTAATTATTTTTCATAATAAATTTTTTGCGTTTACTGATAGTTAATTAGATCCTAATGTAAAACAACATTTATTTTCCTTAAGCACACTCAGAATAATACACGATAGCAAATAAATTAAATAATAAAATGGAATTATTTAGAATCAGCGGAAGAAGAAAATAAAGACAGGGTCATTCGCCTGAGCGAGACCCTGATTCGCTTAGGCGAAACCCGTGAAGGTCGCTTAGGCGAGTTCCGACTCGCTTGGGCGAATTCTACATTTTAAACCTGAGCGAACTACGAGACTTACAAGGAAAATTAACAATTCGGTTTTTACTCAGAAATGGGTCCACTCGGTCATATCTCACTCGGAATATTCCTAACCTTCCTTCACTCGGGAGAGGTTCTCTCGGTCATGGCTCACTCGGAAACGTCCTAACCTTCACTCAGAAGGGAGCGAGGGATACTCGCTTGAGTGAAATAGGCACAAAATCAATTTCCCCGGCCCTCGCTCGGACCGCTCGAGCGAGATTCGTCCGGTAATCAACTATACTACAGCAGACACAATTCATCCCATTTTCATCATTCATGACCCACACTTATTCACAAAACCTGCCCATAGCAATTTATCATATACACCTACTGTTGGCTCCGTGCCAATATATATATATATATACTCATAAAAATCAACACCGACCACATTAACATCAATACCATACTACTTCAACACCATGAATTCATATCCGATTAATCAACATACCAATTCTAAATTAGTTCAACACACAAGCAACATAATATATCATCACATACACGGAAAACTCATTATGCATTACACACATAATTCATTTCATAATCACTCGGTTCCTTGGCATCAATCCTCTGCTTGGCGCACCTCCAGGGCTCCGACCTCTTCCCTGTCACTGGTTACTAAATTGAAAGAAAACCACAGCAAGGGTGAGTATTTGGCATCATAATTAATCTAGAACAGAAATTAAATAACAAAACGCATGAGTATAAACTCCATCCAATTACTTTATCCACAAATTGCAAATCACACTTGGCAAATATAGAAAATCACACTCGACAAATATAGTAAATCACACTCGGCAAATATAATTAAGTACATACACATCGTCACACAATACTAATAATTCATCAATTATCACCACTGACTCTCACACAAAATCGACGCCTAGTATCTGGATACTAAAGGGTCGGCCTTCAGCTGGGGGTCCTACTTGACACCTTGTGAACCCTGCTTGGTTCACCGAGTCCTGCTTGACTCTCCACCTCAACCACTGGGTCCTACTTGACCACTCGGTAGCTCAACTAGGCACAAAAACCACGGGAGCCAGAAATGAGGGGCTCTACATACCGTCGGCCGTCCCACACCACATAATCATACATATATCATTCACATTCATCATATTATATAACAAGTGGCCATCAACAACGGCACATACTCATCAAATGGGTGACCTACTTGTCAAGCCCGCCATCACATTGCCACTGGGCGACCTACTTGTCAAGCCCGTCATCACAATGCCACTATACATATCGAATCATCACCATGCAAAACACTTTAATCTCACACTCATCATAAACCATACACAATTCACATGCAATTATTATCCACAATCTTTCTTATCGTTTTAATACTTAGTTCGGTGACCCGAACCCAAAATACGCACCTATTATAATTAATTACAACCCGAACACCCCCTTACCTCGATTCCAAGCTTCAACAATTTGTTCTTGATGCCGATTGCGTCCTCTAAGTGCTGGGCTTAAGGTTCCACCTCTGAATTCAACACCCGCTTTGTCACTCGGTCCTCCGACGTTCGTTTGGCTACCTACGGAGGTCGAACGCAAAACCCATTAACATTATACTACTCTAATTATTCTAAATACCATTTTCAAGCTCCCATGCACTGGAGGAGTGGAAAACAGAAGCTTCTCCCACCATGCATGTCCATCGGCTAGAGAGAGAAAATGAAGAGGGAAGACATAACTCAACTCTAATGGGTCTATTGTACTCACCTCGAAGTCACGATCTCGGAAATGAGGTTATTTCAAAGTTTTAACGCGAACAAAGTCTTCCCTTGGAGCATGCAACTCTCGGCAGTGAGGGAGGAGAAGAGGAAGAGATGGAGAAAAACAAGAAGGCTCGCATGGATAATGAGGAAGAAGAAAGGAAATCCTTATTATTTAAGACCCAGGGGTAAAACTGTCTTTTCCCTATTTCTTTTATATTTTCTTTAAAAGTTTTAATTAAACCTTTACCTCCTTCTAATTACACCTCATTTAACCTTTTTGTAATTAATCAACCAAATAAATTTATTTATTTCCTCACTAGTTAATTATTTATAATTGCCTAATAATTCATAAAAATATCAAATAAATCCCTAAAAAAATTATTAATATTTTTCGCTACTCATAATTTTAATAAAATATTAGGGATGTTACATCCACCCCCCCCCTAAAAAGGGATTTCGTCCCCGAAATCAACGTACCTTATTGAAAAAGGTCGGGGTACACCCGCCTTATGTCCGATTCCAACTCCCACGTGTAGGTTATCCCATTTAAATTTTGCCACTTCACCTTTACCAATGGTACTTCCTTGTTTCTTAACCGTTTAGTCTGGTATTCTTCAATACCGATTGGTGTAACTTTCATCGTCAGGTCTTCCTTAAATTCGATTGAGTCTTCCGGTATAATCATGGAATCACAAGGAATGTACGCTCGGAGTTGTGACACATGAAATACATTGTGGATATTAGTTAACGATTGGGGAAGATCCAATCGGTAAGCAACATCATCAATCCTCTCCAAAATTTGATATGGCCCGATGTATCTTGGGTTAAGCTTATGACTCTTCAATATCCGACCTACACCTTTGGTCGGTGAAACCTTCAGAAATCCCCAATCTCCCGCCTGAAACTCAAGTGGTCTATGCTGATTGTCATAGTAACTTTTCTATCGGTCTTGGGCAATCTTCATTTTCTCTCAAATCTAAGCAACTTGTTCATTCATTTCCTGGATTAACTCGGGTCCCAAATGAATGGCATCACCATTTTCATTCCAACACAAAGGTGTACGACACTTCTACCATACAAAGCTTCATATGGAGCCATCCCAATGCTACTGTGGTAACTGTTGTTATATGGAAACTCCACCAATGGCAAGTATCTTTCCCATGAACCACCTTGCTCCTATACACAGGCTCTAAGCATATCCTCTAAAGTTTGAATTATACGCTCGGACTGACCATCAGTCTGAGGATGATAAGCTGAACTCAGTCTTAGTTCAGTACCCAATTCCTGTTGCAGACTTCCCCAAAATTTGGAAGTAAATTAAGGATCCCGATTGGAAATAATACTCGAAGGCACACCATGCAACCATACAATTTCAGTAATGTACAACCTAGCCAGTCGGTCTAATGACCATTTCATGTTCATAGCCAAGAAGTGAGCACTCTTGGTCAATCAGTCTACAATCACCCAGATTGCATTACACCCGAATTGGGTACGAGGTAACCCGGATACGAAATCCATAGTAATACTCTCCCACTTCCAAATTGGAATCTCCGGTGGTTGGAGCAATCCAGGGGGTCTCTGGTATTCAACCTTACATTTCTGACATATCACACAAGACTTCACATATTCAGTTATTGCTTTCTTCATTCCCGACCACCAGAATTCTTTCTTCAAATCGTGGTACATTTTTGTAACACCGGGATGAATGCTTAAAGAACTCCTATGTGCTTCAGCTAACACGGCTTGCCTGAAATCACCTTTTGCAGGCACCACCACTCAGTCTCAGAATCTCCAAATTCCATCGTTACCTTTGGTTAATTCCATATCTTTACCTCTTGCTTGAGTGTCAAGCAGTTCCAGCAACTCTTCATCGTCCTTTTGGGCCACAGCTAAAGATTCCAAAAATTCATTGGAGATTTTCAGCATCCCGACTATCATTTGATTTGGAGTGTTCATAACAACCCCAATGTTCATATCACGAAAGCTTTCCAACAATTCTTGCTCATTGCCCATCAAGAAAGCTACATGTAATACTTTTTTACTCAGAGCATCGGCCACAACATTTGCCTTACCAGGATGGTACCTCAAATCGAAATCATAATCCTTTAGGTACTCCACCCATCTCCGTTGTCTCATGTTTAGTTCCTTCTGATCAAATAAGTATTTCAAGCTCTTGTGGTCACTAAATACCACAAAGCGAGACCCATATAAATAATGGCGCCAGATCTTTAACGCAAACACCACTGCCGCAAGCTCAAGGTCATGAGTCGGGTAATTCTGTTCATGCGGTCTCAATTGCCTTGAAGCATAGGCAATCACCCGGTCATCCTGCATCAGCACACATCCTAAACCAAACTTAGATGCATCACAATACACCATAAATTCCTTCATCACATCAGGTAGTGCAAGTACAGGGGCAGTAGCCAAACACCGCTTAAGAGTTTGGAAACTCAATTCACACTTATTCGACCATACAAATGGACTCTCCTTTCTCGTCAACCGAGTCAAAGGAAGCGCAATACGAGAAAATCCTTCAATAAAGCGATGATAATACCCAACCAATCCAAGGAAACTCCTAATTTCAGTCACCGACCTAGGCTTTTCCCAAGCCATAACTGCTTCAATCTTGGATGGATCAATAGATACGCCCTCTCAGGAAATCACATGCCCCAAGAATTGTACACTTCTTTCCCAGAAATCACATTTAGATAACTTAGCATACAACCTTTTCTCACGTAATATTTACAAAACAATTTGAAGATGTTGTGCATATTCCTCAACCGACTTCGAATACACCAATATATCATCGATGAATACTATAACAAATTGATCCAAATATGGCTGAAAGATCCGGTTCATGTAGTCCATAAAGATGGCAGGAGCATTTGTCACTCCAAAGGGCTACTCAAAGTATCCATACCAAGTCCGAAACTCCGTCTTTGGAATATCTTCCGACTTCACTCTTATTTGGTGATATCCCGACCTCAAGTTGATCTTGGAAAATACTACAGCGCCTCGCAACTGATCCAACAAATCATCAATTCGTGGCAAAGGATATTTATTCTTAATCGTTAACTTATTCAACTGTCGGTAGTCGATACACATCTGCATACTACTGTCCTTCTTTTTCACTAATAGTACCGGAGCGCCCCACGGTCAAGCACTCGGTCGGATAAACCCCTTCTCTAACATCTTATTCACTTGTTTCTTCACTTCAGTCAATTCTACCGAAGACATCCTATAAGGCGCACGGGACACAGGTTCAGCCCCGGGAATCAAATCAATGGAAAAATCAATCTCCCGACTGGGAGGCAACTCCAGAATTTCTTCCGAAAATACATCAGGGAAATCGCACACTACCGGAATATCACTCGGCATAAGATTATATCGTCCTTCCGAAGTAAATAGAATAATATAAGTTACGGAGACGTCACTCACCACGTTCTTTATGTCGAGTTCCTGGGAGAAAACAATGGTCTTCCGATAGCAGTCCACCATAACATGGTTAGCAGCCAACCAATCGAGACCTAAAATAATATCTAGGTTCTTCAATGGCATACAAATCAGATTCACCAGAAAGGTACAATCTACAACTTGTATTGGCAATTCCCCACACATAGTGGTTGCTCAGAAAGTGGAGCCTGTAGGAGTGGAGACACTAAGAGCATTCTCCATTAACACAACTGGTAAACCAAGCCGTCGTACACAACTCTCAGAGATAAAAGAATGGGTCGCACCAGAATCATAAATTACATTTACGAGGTAGCCATGAATAAGGCACTTACCCTGCACCAAGTTGTCGGTCCTTACAACTTCAGAAGTATCAAAGGCAAATACTCGCCCGGCCACAACATTTTGAGCGCCACTGGATTGAGCATCAGACCTCCCCGAGTGTTGGCCTCCACGACCACCACCGCTTCTACCTCCTCTCGGAAAATTAGCTCCACGAGTCCCAGAAGTATTGGCTCAGTTACCATGTCCACTCGGTTGCTGCCTCTATGGGCAGTCGGGCCTAAGGTGCCCCGGTTGTCCACATTGGAAACACATAATCTGACTAGCCGAACAATGTTTCACAATATGGCCCTCCTAGCCACAATTATAGCATGCACGGCTACCCGACTGACTACTCGAACGGCCAGTAGAACCCAGACCAGAAGAGGAAGAAGACGTAGCGGAAGACTTGCCGCCACGAAAGAACTGACCCATTTTCTTAAAGCTGAATCCTCTTGCCTTCAACGACCTCTTATCTTTTGGTTGAAACGCTCTCTGTAGTTGTACTTCCTCGGTCAGCCTAGCCTTATTCACCAAAGTCGGATAATCTCGAATCTCCATAGGCACAATCACACTGCGGAGTTCAATTAGTAACCCGGCTTCATACTTAGCACACTTACTACCCTCGGTTCCTTCCCAAGAGAAAGGGTGATAGAAGTCACACAACTCATCAAACTTGGTAGTATACTCGGCCACTGACATTCTGCCTTGTTCTAGCCTCAGAAACTCCATCTCCTTACGAATTTTGTAATTATCAGGAAAGTATTTGACGAGAAATCTCCTACGAAAATTTGCCCACACCAGCGGTTCACTGGCTGCATTCATTTGCACCTTGGTCCTAGACCACCATATCCTAGCCTCGTCCTTCAGCTGATAAGTCGCAAACTGCACTTTCTGCTCCTCCGAGCACTCAAAATACTCAAAAGCTTGTTCCATCTCCCGTATCCAAACATGCGCTCCGTCATAGTCATGCCCTCCCTTATAAGCAGGGGGATTCCTTTTCAGGAATTTGTCAAGAGTGGGACCAGATTCGGTCCTACTCATCAATTGGGAAAATTTCGAGAAGAAGTCATCTCTTCTACTAGAACTAGTTCCCTCAGCCATAATGTAATTCTACAATAAACAAACATATCACCATTAATAACCAATGATCCACCAGGGAGTCAGATATTTACCTCACACATATAAAATACAACGCCGCCGGAGTGCCAAGGGGATGATGCCAAGCTACACAAACAACCACAAGCACAACGCAATAGAATGCAAAAATAGTCCAGTATAAGACTCACACAAATTATTGGGTTCACCCATGTACCTAGATCTAGAAAGAACCGCTCTAATACCACCTGTGACGTCCTACGTCAATTTCACATTTATTTACATCCGTTTAATGATTTTTCACAATAAATTTTTCACGTTTACTGATAGTTAATTAGATCCTAATGTAAAACAACATTTATTTTCCTAAAGCACACTCAAGATAATAAACGATAGCAAATAAATTAAATAATAAAATGGAATTATTTAGAATCAACGGAAGAAGAAAATGAAGACAGGCTCATTCATCTGAGCGAGACCCTGATTCGCTTAGGCGAAACGCGTGAAGGTCGCTTAGGCGAGTTCCGACTCGCTTGGGCGAATTCTAAATTTTAAACCTGAGTGAACTACGAGACATACAAGGAAAATTAACAATTCGGTTTTTACTTGGAAATGGGTCCACTCAGTCATATCTCACTCAGAATATTCCTAACCTTCCTTCACTTGGAAGAGGTTCTCTCGGTCATGGCTCACTCGGAAACGTCCTAACCTTCACTCAGAAGGGAGCGAGGGATACTCGCTTGAGTGAAATAGGCACAGAATCAATTTCCCGGGCCCTCGCTCGGACAAGACTAAATCCGCTCGGGTAAGATTCGTCCGGTAATCAACTATACTACAACAGACACAATTCATCCCGTTTTCATCATTCATGACCCACACTTATTCACAAAACCTACCCATAGCAATTTATCATATACACCTACTATTGGCTCCGTGCCAATATATATATATCTACTTATAAAAATCAACACCGACCACATTAACATCAATACCATACTACTTCAGCACCATGAATTCATATCCGATTAATCAACATACCAATTCTAAATTAGTTCAACACAAAAGCAACATAATATATCATCACATACACGGAAAACTCATTATGCATTACACACATAAGTCATTTCATAATCACTCAGTTCCTTGGCATCAATCCTCCACTTGGCGTACCTCCAGGGCTCCGACCTCTTCCCTGTCACTGGTTACTAAATTGAAAGAAAACCACAGCAAGGGTGAGTATTTGGCATCATAATTAATCTAGAACAGAAATTAAATAACAAAACGCATGAGTATAAACTCCATCCGATTACTTTATCCACAAATTGCAAATCACACTTGGCAAATATAGCAAATCACACTCGACAAATATAGTAAATCACACTCGGCAAATATAATTAAGTACATACACATCGTCACACAATACTAATAATTCATCAATTATCACCACTGACTCTCACACAAAATCGACGCCTAGTATCCGGATACTAAAGGATCGCCCTTCAGCTGGGGGTCCTACTTGACACCCCGTGAACCCTGCTTGGTTCACCGGGTCCTGCTTGACTCTCCACCTCAACCACTGGATCCTACTTGACCACTGGGTAGCTCAACTAGGCACAAAAACCACGGGAGCCAGAAATGTGGGGCTCTACATACCGTCGGCCGTCCCACACCACATAATCATACATATATCATTCACATTCATCATATTATATAACAAGTAGCCATCAACAACAACACATACTCATTAAATGGGCGACCTACTTGTCAAGCCCGCCATTACATTGCCACTGGGCGACCTACTTATCAAGCCCGTCATCACAACGCCACTATACACATCGAATCATCACCATGCAAAACACTTTAATCTCACACTCATCATAAACCATACACAATTCACATGCAATTATTATCCACAATCTTTCTTACCGTTTTAATACTTAGTTCGGCGACCCGAACCCAAAATACGCACCTATTCTAATTAATTACAACCTAAACACCCCCTTACCTCGATTCCAAGCTTCAACAATTTGTTCTTGATGCCGATTGCGTCCTCTAAGTGCTGGGCTTAAGGTTCCACCTCTGAATTCAACACCCGCTTCGTCACTCGGTCCTCCGACGTTCGTTTGGCTACCTACGGAGGTCGAACGCAAAACCCATTAACATTATACTACTCTAATTATTCTAAATACCATTTTCAAGCTCCCATGCACTGGAGGAGTGGAAAACAGAAGCTTCTCCCACCATGCATGTCCATCGGCTAGAGAGAGAAAGTGAAAAGGGAAGACATAACTCAACTCTAATGGGTCCATTGTACTCACCTCGAAGTCACGATCTCGGAAATGAGGTTATTTCAAAGTTTTAACGCGAACAGAGTCTTCCCTTGGAGCATGCAACTCTCCGCAGTAAGGGAGGAGAAGAGGAAGAGAATAAGAAGAAGAAGAAGGCTCGCGTGGATAATGAGGAAGAAGAAAGGAAATCCTTATTATTTAAGACCCAGGGGTAAAACTGTCTTTTCCCCATTTCTTTTATATTTTCTTTGAAAGTTTTAATTAAACCTTTACTTCCTTCTAATTACACCTCATTTAACCTTTTTGTAATTAGTCAACCAAATAAATTTATTTATTTCCTCACTAGTTAATTATTTATAATTGCCTAATAATTCATAAAAATATCAAATAAATCCCTAAAACAATTATTAATATTTTCCGCTACTCATAATTTTAATAAAATATTAGGGATGTTACAAAATGGAGGGGAAGAAGCTAACAAAAATTTTGGAAAGGGGGAGAGAGAAAAGTGTAAAATTGGGTATTACCCAATGGTTAATGCATTGACTCTTTTTACTTTTACCTTTGGTCAATAATTCCCCTCTATACAATGGACAAACGTGAGTAACTGAGAGTAGGAAAATATGCACGGTGATAAGAAGAGAAGAAATGGGATTTTACATTTTCTTTTAATTCCAATTGGCTCATATTTTAGGTGTTTATTAATATACGCCGTGTCTGAATAAATATCTCCTCAATGCCAAAAAATATTTTAGTCATACCACCATAACCACAATAACTCCCTTATTATTCTAGATCCATTAAATATCTAAATTTATTTAATGGGTCCTACGTCTTCTGTTGTTATCTATTTTTAATAAATTTTAATTTATCAATAAATCACAATTTGTATCTAATTAATTTTTTCACATACATTGGACCACAAATAATTAATTTTCATCATCCAATAAATTTATTTCTCTAAAATTTAGGATGTTACAATCCACCCCACCTAAAAAGAAATTTTATCCTCAAAATTTAATTTTGACATATATTACAAAGCCACACTTCTGGCCATACCCCAACAGGGTTTGATGAGATCATAAAATAGTATCAAACTTCACAAAGTCCAACAGAATATCACCATCATCATTCCCTTTTCCTAAACACAAAATTTTTTATATCTGGAGTAGGTCACACATTATTAATCATAATTTATCTAGCACAACTTACATATTTTATCCAAAACAACCAGATAGACTTAGAACATTCACTATAAGCAGTTATAGTCCCACCTACTCGACATATGAGTTGTTGCATCCTACATACAGGATGTCGTCTCTTCCCGTAGTGGTTACAACAAACACACGACTTCGGTATAAAAGTGTAAGTTACCACAATACTTATGGCAAGCAGAGCCATATCGGGACAAAATGCCTCTCATTCTTAATGCTCACATCAATCATGCTTACTCAAATAATACCAATCCACATGTGACTTAGTGATAATTCACACAAGTCCATAATCAACACACTCATATCAACATGGTCATTATACGTAATCTGGCATAAATCATGCTATAATAATCATTAAATATCAGTTACCATCACCATAAATTGGTATATTAACAATAAACTTCTAGACATCACAAGGTAAATACCCTATTATCTGACTTCATTCATCCTAAAGCCATGGTCAAACAATCTAAAAATCCTTTATTTCATCCACACATTGCTGGCCATAAATCAACTCAAGCCTAAATGATTCACTAAACTCACCTTAGGTATGTAACCTCAAGGTTAGAATAGAGTCTTCAATCACATAACAGGCTTCCGTATTAGTGAACCTCCTCACTAACCACGAACAAAATCCACAAGATGGACGTACAACCTACATCGTATCACATAATTTCATGGTTTCTATCATTAATATATAAAGGAAGGGTAATGACAGGATCAAATTTCCTTTACCAACCCAAAATCACGCATGGCATCCCAATTGTTAGGGAATCCTTAGTGCATGAGTAGTGAAAATACAAGGATTGACATTGGACTTGCAAAACTTCGTGTTTCAAAGCATAAGAAAAACATCAAATTTATTAAGCGTTTTAGGATTACCTCTTGAAGAAAATTGAAGCAGTCCTAGCCTCGTCCTTTAAGAGTTCACACGAGTACTCCCACCAGAAATGCTACACTTTCCAAATGCTAGTCTGACGGTGTGTAGCTTTTGCAACTTTTGCATATTTTGTGTCTGTTTTGGGTGGCACACATATGAGCATCTTATGCTCTATTTATAGGCTTAGGTTTGACCTAATTTGCTTTCTCTAAAGAATGGGCTCCTTACTCATTTTAAATGAGTTAGGCCCAATAGCTTTATTTTAGTCTCTAAAATAAAAGCTATTTTCTAATAAGTTTACTCTATGTGTGTGACCCTATAGGTAAAATACTCAGTCATATTAATAATAAATTATTTTATTATTAATATAAAATAAGAGTTGCATCTAGCAATACATCATTATGTCTGAATATTATTTATTATCTTCATAACGTATAAGTGATAATTATTTTATATGTTTGTTCCTTTTGTCATGATATCCTAATTGGGCCCAAGGCATGGTCGGATCATCCTTGTACCACCCAATTTATTTTACTTGACACCAGAATAGACTTTATCTAAATAAATATCCAATATTTATTCTTTCTAGCATGGTCATGCATTTCCTTAGTCTCACTTCATCAAGTGGCCTATAGATATCACTCCTGTCACATAGGAGAGACAAATCTCATCTACATCACTCACTTCCCTCTACATAATTTATTCATTGTCTAATCATAACCTTTATAGTCCTCTTGTTATAGAAGACGTTTTATTGTATTAAAATAACAAACTCCTTATGTAGGAATCATAGTGACTTCAGGTTGAACGACTACATATACCATTATCACATTAAGAATCATTTATGACATTATGTAACGATCCATGCAATGTTCTCATGATGGCTCTATCCAGTACATCATTACTCTCAACATGTACCCGTGTGAGGACTTGATATCATCTATATCTATGATCTGTGCGATCAAATCACCAGTACACTCACACACTAGTCTTAATGTATTTACATGTCCCCATGTAAATACTTCACTAGGGATATTTTAAGAATAACTCTCATATGACCTATTACTCCAAGAATAAATAAAGGCTGTAACAAAAATGCCTTATTTAAAATGATGCGTCCTATATAGGCTCTTAGTGCATATTTCTAACAATCTCCCACTTGCACTTAGAGCCGATATGGTTAATGCCCAATGACGTCTACAATGCCCTTATGCTTTTGCTACACAAATGGTTTTACTAGTGGGTTCCTAACAATTTTCTTGGTATGCACATTGTATATTTTCACATCTTCCAAATATAGAACTATTTAAGTATATGCTTGGATTACCACTTCCTTATATTGTTCCATGGTCCATTGTCATCATAGTGGAAACTCAAAGGGTACAAAACATTTGGAATGATTAAATGTAAATCGACTTTTTTTGTAATTTATCATAGCAAAATACTTAGATTTGTTAATAGAACCAACGACTGTTTCTTGCTTTGAACCTTTCAAGCATACATCGCAACCATCTTGACAACACATATATTTTGATTTCAATCTTAAGTCATTCAAATTAATCAGAAGATTGGCATCGATGTAACCTTTACAACGAGCTTATCTTCCATTTATCAAGATCAAATCTTTAGTCCTTCTTAAGTGTTTAAGGATATTCTTGACTATAGAATGAGAATATTAGTTCTAAAAGAAGCATGTCTTCTACATGTGATACTTGAACTATAATTGTGCAGTTACTAACCCTTTTTATAGTCACAAGATTTATCTTTATTCTTTAATGAAGATTCTAGCTTCTAAAAGCTTGCTTTAGTCCATAAATGGAATATTTGTAGTTTACATAGCTTTTTAGATGTTTCAGGCATAAAAGGCCTTTAGGTTGTGTCATATACACATCCTTAAGATGATTTCCATCTTGATATCTATCTACCATATTTCATAATGGTGGTATACTACTACAACAAGTAGGATCTAAATGGTTTTTAAGCTAATTGAATTTTGTCAATCTTGCTTTTAAAGGTACTCTTATTACCACCCATGTTTAGTTTTCCTTTTGAAAACTCACTTGCATCCTATAGGTTATACCTTTTGGGTGCGTCAACCAAGGTTCATACTTGTTAATGTACATGGAGCCCATTTCAAATCCCATGGTCTTATGCCATGTCTTAGAATCTAAACTTGCATTGGCCTATTCATAAGAAGCTTGGTCATTTAGCAATATGCCTCCTTCTTGATTCATAAGATATCCACATCTTTCAGATTTGGTGACAAATCCTATTTGATCTTATACAAGTCTTATGCTACCAGAGCTAATGATATCACAACACTTTGTGATTTCTACTCCAAGTCCATCCTTGACTTATGAATGCTTTGTGATACTTGAATTTCTTTAAGGTCTACTATCCTCCCACTGATTCTTTAAGAGATGTACTCTTATTCAAGAATACAACATTCTAAGCAACAAGCCTTTTGTTCTTAGATGGATTGTAGAAATGATAACCCTTAACTTTCTTTGGGTATCTCATAGAAGACATTTATCCAATTTGGATCTGTGATATCCTTCATCATTTTATAATTATTTTTAACCGGTTTATAATTTTTACAATAAATTTTTCACAATTAAATCATTTAATTAAGACATAATTTAGGAAAATATTCATTTTCACCAAAAAGTCCCAAAACAGTAATTATATAACCATCTAAGAGTGAAAAATACCATTTAAAATGTAAAATCCAAAATTTGGAAACAAGGGGCCTGACGCTACGCTTGATACCCAGAACACAGCCCTGACGTTGCACGCCAGGCTGACGTTGCGTGTCAGTATACCAGAAACAGCACCTGATGCTGTTACATAATTTAGGCCAACTGGCCAACTTCTAACCTACCTAAATGGCCCGTTTTAGGTCTGATTACCACGAAACTTCATGGGCCACATGTTTTCCTCATTCCAGAACTGTTGGCACTATCCGCTCACCAAAATTCCAACGTATGCACAAGTTATGCATAAAATGCAGTTTAAACCCTTTTTATGCAAAACCCTTGCACCAAACACCCTAAATGGGTTCCAATTGGCCTAAGACCAATACACACAATTCCTAAATGTCCTAGAGGACCTATTGGTACCTTCCGGGGGTCCCAAAACCTATCGGCTCTCAAAATTACCTATTCATTTCCATAAATTCACAATTATCACTGTATGCATAACTTCTTAAATCAATCAAGTTCATCAATCTATTATTAACCACATCATACACAATATTCATACATCTCAATAGAGCCTGCCCATCACATTAGATCATACTATACTGGCTCCGTGCCAGGATCCATCCACTCCACACATTAACATAGTTATCAACCATCATTATCATCAACAGTCATTATCATTAACTATTTAATATGCACTCACACTTCACATATCATTTAAGCATGCATATATCTCAAGACCTGCTCATATCATGCAATCATGTAGTGGGTTTATGCCTCATAACACAATGTAATAAAATGCCACTACACTACATCAATACATATTCATGCCAACAAATTAACATAATTCAACATCTCCATAAATCAACAACAACACACAATTATAAATATCCCTTTTTCTCACTTCCATATCACCCTGACCTTATTTAGCTCTCGCCTCCACAGTGCGTATCCATACCTGTCAATAGTCACTAAACCACAGTACAGGGGGTGAGTGACTGGAATTAAGCACTAATACAAAAATAACCAACAAGAATAGAAAAGAGTAATCTAGCTACCCTCTAAATTATATATATACAAATATGCCAACTATCATCATTTGTCTTTCACATTCGCCAGTTCTTTGCCATTCTAATTATCATACCTTCTTGATTATGTTTATTACTAAAGTTAACACCATTATTACTTACGATGGCTTTTAATTGACCTACTTGTTCAATAATCTATCTTACAACTCATTATCCAATTACATTATGCACAAACTTAACGCATTAATCAATACTCAAGATTACGAATTGACTATCACCAGCTCAAATCAGCATCATACATTACATCATATAAACATCATCATAAATACACATATATAGGCCAAGGAGTGTAAAACACAACTAACTCTTACATAAGCAGACTCCTAGTATCCAGATACTAAAAGGATCAACCTTCAACTGGGGGTCCGACTTGACACCCCGTGAACCCGACTTGGTTCACCGAGCCCGACTTGGCTCCCCCTCAACCACTGGGTCATAGACCTCTAGGTAGCTCAACTAGGTCTGACTTGACCATGAAAGCTAAAATCAAGGGTAACTTATACCGTCGGTCATCCTCCACCATATAATCACATAATCAATCATATATAAATATAAGCATAGCCATACAATCCCTTCACTAGAAGCCTGTCAAGAGCCGCTCCTTGACCATGCAACGCATCGGCGACTACTCCCCATTCTTAATAGTATACAGGGTATCTCATCCGTAATATACAACTTAATATAATTAAAACATCATCAATCGCATACACAAATGTTAGAAACTGACA
This sequence comes from Clitoria ternatea, assembly GCA_037962975.1. Taxonomy (NCBI): domain Eukaryota; kingdom Viridiplantae; phylum Streptophyta; class Magnoliopsida; order Fabales; family Fabaceae; genus Clitoria; species Clitoria ternatea. The sequence continues at coordinate 172,568,031 of CM075671.1, forward strand.
TATGTTCACAACGCAGGGTGGCCGACTTGCCAACCCGCCATATCCTGCCACAGGATATCTCAAATCCTTATTCATATTCATTTACAACAATTATTCCCAATATGATAATTATACACATAAAATCAAAATCATATCAAATCATCATATATATTGACATATATGATATCAAAGCAACGCTAATCATGAATAAAAACCATTATTATCTTGAACTCACCGACATATTCTAACGAGGACCATCAGTCAAAACCATACTCATGATATCTATATGCATATACATATATATACATATATATATATATATCTATATATGTCATCACCCTTCACATGCACATATCAACATTTTCACTAACTCTATATCATCACTTATTCATCAATCATCAACATAGGTCATCATCATGCTTATTACTTAAAATCTTTTATCACGTAGGAATTTACATTAACTCATGACATTCATTCATAATTTACAACTGCCCCATTTGATTAAAATCCTTTTTACGTTTATTTCTTATCAAGGCTATCCATTGTAATTAATGATTCCTCGTCTTTCCATATAATTGCACTATCACACTAATATCACATATATATATATATATATTAACGATTACAACTCATCCTTTTTATCATCATGGGTTTCACACTCTCTAACCTCGCATGCATATATATATATATTTCATATAGATGCCTAATTCCACTTATATTCATCTTTAATTTTATAAACTATTACATACCTACTTTTTACCCTATATCTGTTTACTTTACCATTTTCCTATTCCATAATTTTATAATCATCACACCTCAAGGTATTTAATTATCTATTTTACTCATTCATCTGTTCATTCCTTATTTATCATCACCGATGTTTATAATGCATTCTTATTCCTTCATTGTCTAATCTTTTATCGTTACGTTTCTAAATTTAATTAAAACAACAAATAGTGGATATGATGTACCCCTTTTCCTATCCGCCAATGGCGTAAATAAATTTCTAAATTAACCTTAACCCAGCACACCCCCTTACCTCAATTCCAAGCTTTCCAAATCTTCCAATCAATTGTCGGGTCTTTTCCGAAATCCTTAAAACTTATTTCCATTTCTGATCCCCGTTTCGAAGACCCATAACATCGAACAAGCTCCGATCCTTGCTTTAACAACATACTTTAAATACCCATCATCTCAAGGTCCCTACCTATGCCTCAAATATCTGTTCAAGTCAAGAATTTAGCTCCCATGATGCATGCTAGCCTCGGGTAGAAGGAGAAAGAGAATGGGAAGAAAAAGAGCATGAAATTGGTAGTTTAATTGAACAACCCATACCTTTCCAAGACCAAATACGCGATTAGCTAGAGGAATCCACCCATCATGACCTTGAATTTAAGCTCCCACAGCTCGAGAGGAAGAGGGAAAAGGAGAAAAGTGTTTTGCATGCCATGGGTTATGTTTCAGGTCCTCTATAAAAGCTGACCGCGAAGCGACGCTACGTGTCAAGTCACTAATATGCACCTAACGCTACGCGTCAGGGCCCCTTATGCCACATCCCTTAAAAATTCATTTTAAGTCTTATTTTCTTTTCAAAATCCTTATTTATCATTTTAAGCTTCATCCTTATTTTATTTTATTTCCAATTTATAAAACATTAGGGATGTTACCGGATCTAACCTTGTCATAGTTGGATGCTCTATAGAAGCATCATAATTTTAAATCATTATTAAATACATACTAGGTTTCTTCCTAGTCTATATCATATATGGTTTCTTTAAGAAAGTCTAAGATGGAACATGGTTAAGTGTGAAAATTTTTTCAATAAAGGAACATTGAAGGAGTTAAAGATGTTTGATAATAATCAATAATCAAACTATGTACAACAAAGTTTAACTTTTCCCCGTAGAGCTTGTATTATGGCATTCCCTGAGGAATGAGTTAAGAGGTAATCTCTCACTCTATCAGATAGTTATCAAACTTGTAGCTCAAATTATTTGCTATCTTGATATAATCTAAAGCTTTAATTATCTTGCCAATTTGGTTACATAAATCTATACTCATTGACTTTTTAATTAGTATCAAAGTATTGAAAACATATCTAGTTATTATTCCAATAGGCTCACATACATCGTCATGTATTAGATAATAGATTAATCATCTTTCATTTTTCAAAGAATGAGGTCTCAACTATCTCCCCAATAAATAAGATTTACATGTCTCAATTGATTCCAAAATCAAAAGAGTCCAAATAGCCACATTAATAGTATTTGGAAATATGTTTCTCATTCATTTGCCTTAGGAGACAATACCATGTCAGGTTCAAAATCACTTACTTTAACCTACTTTGACAGTTATGTTATAGATGGGTGTTTAAAGATTTAGGATATAGAATCCATTACTCAATTGTGCATCAATATCCTTTTGAAGAAATAAAGTTATTTTATAAAAGAAAACCTTCCTTGTCTAACAAGAAACAATATACACAATGTCTAGTTCATTCACTAGCCCAATAGGTGAAGATCTTATCTTTATTGTAGCACCTTTTGCTCAATTTTACATAGATTTCTCCACCCTTAGCAAGTGATCTAGTTCCTTGATCTTTCAAAATGTGAGATCTGCTACTAGTATCTGATACTAATGTTAGAGAAGTAAAATAACTTAATTTCTATAACATGACTTGTAGCGTAAGTCTTACTTCCCTTTCTTTTGAACTCCTTCAAATTCTTTAGACAAATTATTTCAATGTCTTATTTGGCTAAAACTGGAAACAATTTCCTTTCTTGATCACCTTTTAGACTTCCAAACCAACTCGACCTTAATAGAGTCTATATATGATCATATCATATATCTCCATATATTTATATTACCTTTTAAAGCTCAGAGTTTATGCAGACTCCATAGGGTATTTAATACCCAACGATATGATATTGAAATAAGCCAAACATGACACACTACGGCTTCCTTTTTATTGAAGATAATTCTCAAGTCTTGATACCTATCTGGGCATTTTTCTAGATAGAGTGTCCTTCCAAAGGACAAATTGCAACAAAAACAATATTTGGTTTGTCATGGTTATTCTAAAACAAATTATATGCAAATCTATCACTTCTATTTAAAACATACTTAACTTTTGGTCATTAAATAAATATGTTTTCTCCCACTATTTTGATTCAAAACAAATACCCTCACCGAATCAGAAAAATCTTGTTGGAAGATTTTTATAGTGGGCCAAGATCCATATCTGGCCTAAGGAAACACATTTCCAATTGCATATCATGCAACTCTTAGATGATTGAGTGGGTAACTATTTACCCTTATTCATCTTATGAATTTAAGCTCAATCCTTACGCCTCTAAGTTATTTTCAATCCAATTGAATAACTTGGTTAAGTTAAGGTCCAATAAAACCAATTTGGATATTACAATTATCCCATCATGCCTTACTAATATAAATGATTGCACCCTGCTTTGGCAGGCCACAATGTATTGACATTAGTCTCGATGAGTGTTACTTATTAGAAGACATTTAAACTCAATATTAATGCTTCTAGGTTATTCAATCTGATTAAATTTACCTAGATTAGTCTAATAACAAATGGTTGGATAATCATATTATCCATCATTCTTTACTAATATCAATAAAAGCACCCTACTTTGGCAGAACCTACACTTTATTGAAACTAGCATTGATGAGTGTTGTTTATTGGAACGCGTTTTAGACTATTCATACCTTTAGGCTATTCCAATCTAATTAAAAAATGTTTATTTGAATAAAACTTAATAAGTTATACCTAGATAATCTAGTTATCCAATCATGTCCCACTAAACATAAATAAAGGCACCCAACTATAGTGTGACCTGCACTTTATCTATATCAAGTTTGACATTAATACTTATTGGAAGGTATGATTGTCGACCTTGAGGGATTTTAATTTTCTTATTGTTCATTATCGACTTTCATTAAACACCTTAACGTAAAATAAAACCCTAAAACATATGATCAGAAAAATGTGAGATGGTTATGGTCTTCCTAGAAAATAAAATAAAATAAACCTAAAGGAACTATTGTGCCTTGACTTCATGAAGTTCTACTTCTTGAAACCACCATCCTCCTAGAGTCACTATTCCTTTGTTCCTTTCAAGGTTATATCCATCAAGAGTCACTACTCTAGGTTTCTTCTAGGTCTCCACCTTGTTGGCTTCTTCAAGATTACAATGTAATAAAGAAACTCATTTTACATACGAGTGAAGGGTTGAGAAAAGAAATTCAAGAATAGAGAAAGGCACAACACGAAGGCTGTATTTAAAATTAAATGAAAAAAATCTAAAACCATAACCATTCACCGTTAGACGTGTCAATTAATTAATTAATAGAGTGATCAATTATATTTAAAATAAAATAAATTTTAAAACACATAATTAAACACGCGGGGTCATAAAAGGAAAACTACACAGAGAAGTTTAGCGGTTCCATTGACCGTTCAATGGATAGGGTCAAGGGAAGGCTACCCTTTATAGGGTGCCGAGTGGAGTTCCAACCCAAAAATTTAGTATTGTAATCAGGTTAGTTCCCAGGAAAGAGAGGTGGGTCTGGCGTGACCGCTTAAGTACCAAGACTTTCCTAGCCAGAACGTCCCACTGACCATAGCCAGAATGTCTCACTGACCATTAACAGCTCAAAATATTTGGTTAGGATTTCAAACAATTTGAGATCCTAATTTTAAGTTTCAACTCTTGAATCCTAAATTTTAGAACAACCAAGGTTTAACTTTTAAGCCTTATCTTTTGACCCCAACAACTATCCTAAAATAAGAATAGTCAAGATTTAACTTTTAAACCTTATCTCTATAGTCTCAACAATTATCCTATTTTTAGGAATGATCAAGGTTTAAATTTTAAACTTTAGGGTTAGAGTTCAAGATATTTTATTTTAAATCCTATTAAATTTGATAAAGATCTTATCTTTAGTTTACAACTTTTACAAATCCTATCAAATTTATTAAGGATTAAATATTTGATTTTAAAATTTATTAAATTTAATAAAGATCTTATCTTCTATTTGTAACAATTACAAATCATTAAATTTAATAAATAAGAATCAATTTGTAACTCTTACAAATCATATTAATTTTAAAAAGATCACATATGATGCAAATCCTATTAAAATTAATAAGAATAAATTATTTAAATTTATAACTCTTAAACTTTAAATTTAACAAACAGTTAAAATTTGATTTGCAACTTTTGTAAATCAAATTTAAAATATAATGTTAAAATCAAATATTTTATTTGTAATATTTACAAATAAATAAAATACCATGATGGTTAGGTTTCAACTTTTGAATCCTAGTTTTCATTGTGGCTAGGGTTTAACTTTTAAACTTTCTAAGCACAATCTCGCATGAATAATTCATAGTAGAAAGAGAAAGCATATAGACATGCATTGCATACAACCTTTGGTTTCGATTTAATTATGCAAACATAAAATTATGCTTTATAATTAGAACACATACAAAATAATCATCATTACAACATATGTAACACCCTGAAATTTTAAAATAGAAAGTTAAATCAAGAAAATAAATATTGAATAGTTAAACGTGGACTAAATAAAGTTCCAAAATACTAGAAATAATTTAATTAAGATTCTCTGAGACTGTGGTGAGATATTATGACCGGATAAGTTAAAAACTGACCCAGATAAAATATGGGTGTCGGACCAAGTATCTCCGATTGAGATGCCGTTGGTCAGGGCTATAGATAATGTTATTGGGAATCCGAATATGTATTCAGAATAATTTTTAGAATACGTATCGAACCTGAACTGAGAACTTGTTTAGTGAAAAACGGAAGAATTAAGTGATGAGAATAAAAATAAAATAAAAACCTCACCAATTCACTCTCATTTTTCCCACAACTCTCTTCTTCTCCACGCCAACACACTTCCTCTTCCTTTCTTCTTCTTCTTCTTTCCTTCCCAAAAACTAAGCAAGTGGTTTGCCTATTCTTCTCTCCCATTTTCGTTTTCTCCAAGTTGGAGGAGGACATTGTGGCTTGAAGCTCCTCCCTCCTCCTCTTCATTTTCGTCATCCTCATCTTCCCTTTGAATCCCATTTTCGTTTTGGAGCAAGGTAAGCTCTTTACCACTACTTTTACATTTGGAACCTAGAGGATAGAGGATGGTAACTTGGAAGAGTATTAAATGTTTGTGGGTAGAGAAAGAAAACATTAAATGCATGAACCCTAAGGTGTGGGTGAAACAAATATGGGTATTTATGAGTAATAAATGAAATATATGGATGATGGAGTTAAAAGATTATGAGTATGGAAGTGCATTTAACATGGAGTTGGGTTTTTACAAAACCCTAACTTATGAAATTTTGGGGGAAATGTATGATATTGAAAGGGTTAACATTTATTGATGAGGGAAGTGTAATAAATGAAGAGGCATTAACATTTAATGATGACTAGAGATGGTGGTTGGAGAATATGAATAAAACCCACTTGAGATAGAATTAATGTGAAGTGTGGCAAATGGGATAACCTAACAAGTTAGGTTGTAGCCTTGATAATAATGAATGGTGGATTAAGGGAAGGAATTCCCGAAGCCTAAGTAAGCAAATGAATAAACTTATGATAGCTTCCACATAAGGAGAATCATGTGTACATAGATATGTATATGTATATTGAAATGGCTTTTGAATGAATAATTGATAAGGTCCTATAATGATTGGTGTAGGACTTGATAACTCTTGTGAATGGGAACGTCAAACCCGGAAGCGTACTTCTCTTAAGGTAGGAGAGGGGTGTATTTTCTAAATGTATGAGAATTGCGATGATAATGTATGTATTAATGTAATATGGCATATTCTTTTGAATGGATGTGTTATCATGTGGTTGAAATGGGAACTGTGTATGGTGTTTTTGAAATGAGTGTTTATATGACGAAGCCTAAATGAGGCTATGAATGGCATGTTATGAGATGATGTGTTATTGACTTCATGAACGATATGATGATGTTGTGAATTGATGAATATATCACTTTGCGGGGTGCCACGAAGGGTATATCCCGAAGTGAAGACGATGTTATCGTGTTTATGAATATATAACCTTGCGGGGTGCCACGAAGGGTAAATCCTGGAGTGATGATGATGTTGTGAATTGATGAATATATCACCTTGCGGGGTGCCACAAAGGGCATATCCCGGAGTGAAGATGATGTTATCGTGTTTATGAATATATCACCTTGCGGGGTGCCACGAAGGGTAAATCCCGGAGTGATGATGATGTTATGAATTGATGAATATATCACCTTGCGGGGTGCCACGAAGGGTATATCCTGGAGTGAAGATGATGTTGTCGTGTTTATGAATATATCACCTTCCGGGGTGCCACGAAAGGTATATCCCGGAGTGATGATGTTAATTTATGTGACTGAAATCGGAACTGTGCATATGTATTATAAACACTAGCACATGTATTAGCCATAGAAGCATGGCATAAAGTGATACTCTATTTATGAGGTTATGAGAGGAGTAGGTGGAACCCTTGTTTTGAATTATTAATCTTGATTGTAATATTGGTTAATGTGATTTTGGGAAACTTGATGGGTATATGTATTTAGATGAATATTGAGGGGTGATTGATTTAGTGTTGAATGAACTTTCCTTGAGGAGGGAATAATTGTATTGCATTCATTCATATGTTATCTTATTTGTTGGATTTTCATCATTGAGAAAGTATACTCACTCTCCTTGTGGTATATCTTTTTAGCTCCTATGTTGTAGGACTTGCTTTGGAACTGTTTTGTGAAGGAGAAATGTGAAGGAAGCCTTTTTTTGGTAAAGAATACCTTGGCCGGCAGTATTTTGATTTTTATAGTTGTGTGGAAGGGTTGTAATGTGTATGACATCCTTTATATTTTGTATAATATAGGTTTAGAATAGATATTCGTATGGATGATAACTAGATATATATAAAATGATGATTTTGGGAAGGTCATAGAGGAAAATAAGATCTTTTGTCCATGACTCATTTTTAATCATGACCCTGTGAATGTATGAATGACGAATCTTCCCTTATTTTAATGAATGAATGAAGAATTATATTTGTGTATTAATTTTATGAAGTAAAAGAGATGATGAATTGATTTTTATTCGTTTGATGAGTCGTAATTAGAATTTTTGAACATGCTTGTCTGGAACCAGTTTTAAATGACTAATATAATGATTGAGATGTAATGAATTATGGTAAATTAGCTTGAGTTAAATTTTGGTATGCTGTGTTTTGTAAATTTCCAAGTTTCTGCAGGTTATCTGATGATCTCGCTCAAGCGAGAGTGAATCTCGCTCAAGGGAGATTGTCCCAGTATCAGTGTTTAGTTACTAGATGAAATTTGCCCAGGCGAATAGGGTCTCGCCCGAGCAAGGGCGAAGGGAATTAGCCACTGGACAAAATTCGTCTGAGCGAAGGATCATGAGGATGGCATTCGCCCTAGCGAGGTGAGTGAAAAACCGAGTGCTAGGGAGCCCAGACCGAGTGAGAGATGACTCAAATTTGGAATGATTTTACCGAGTGAAAAACCGAGTGAGAGATAACTAGGATTTGGAATGTTTTTACCGAGTGGAAAACTGAGTGAGAGATAGGTCGGTCTGGATTATTTTGCCGAGTGGAAAATTGAGTGAGAGATGGGTCGGTCTGGATTATTTACCGAGTGGAAAATTGAGTGAGAGATGGGTCGGTCTTGATTATTTTGCCGAGTAGAAAATTGAGTGAGAGATGGCTCGGTCTGGATTATTTGCCGAGTGGAAAATTGAGTGAGAGATGGGTCAGTTTGGAAGGATTCTGCCGAATGAAAACCCGAGCGTTGGGGAGCCTTGCTGAGCAAGCGAGTATAAGCTCGGCTCTGGAAGTTATTTGCTTAGGCGAGGAGGTCTCGCCCAAACGAGTAATGAGTAGTTTAGATACTGGCCGAATTTCGCTCGAGCGAATGGCCTTGGTTGAGGTGCTCGCTCAAGCGAGTCGGTATTGAATTCGGTTCTGGATGATTTTCGCCCACGCTCGCTGGCTCTGCCCAAGCGAGGCTTGTGTGTGTCGCTCAAGCGAGTCAGAATTTGCTTGAGTGAAGTGACCCTTGTAACTCCCTTTCTCTTTTCGTTTAGCTCCCTTCTGTCTCGCTCATGTGTATTGTATGGTACTCGCTCAAGCGAGTGGGAATTTTGCTTGAGCGAAGGGACCCTGACTTCCCAAAAACATATTGATTAAACTGTTTTCTCTCTTCTTTTCATTAAACCCTGATTCTACATTACTTCATGAATACCTTGGTCATAAAATATGATTCATTAATTTTTATAATGGTCGACCTCTTAATTTTAATCACATAGCATTAACTTATTCTAAATTCTTCCACTGTTTTTAATTGGAGCATTTATTCATGGTTGTTCCTCTTGACTTACCTTCTCATATCTTCACATATGAGACAGGTCTCTAATAGTTCCAGGGAAATAAATAAACATCTTCACCACTTACAACTATCATGAATTAATTACACTAAAATCGTGAAAAATTTACCCCTATTTTTGGGGTGTCACAACCTGGTATCAGAGCATTATTCGCTCTGTACTATTGTAAATTGTTGTTATTATTACTAGAACATGGTATGTGATTGATGAATAATTGTCCTTGTTGTTTGATTTTGTATGAATTGATTATGGATTGAAAGTGATTGTTATAAGTCTGGCCAAGCTTTCTTTACACTATTCTCCCTCAATGATGAATCCTATGTATTACGAATGCATACTATATTATGATATGATGATACACTTGTATGAGCTTAAATATGGATTAGTTGATATTGGACTCCATGACGGAGGGCTATAACTTAAATTTTTAATGAAGTACTATAGTGTGAGATTATAGAGGAATTTTATGAATAAGTTTACTAATGTTAGATGAATCTCATGTTATGATTATAGATATTGAGATGGCCCGTCGTCGTCAAGATAATGATGACGCTATAGCTCAAGCCTTTAATTGTTTTACGGATCTCCTTGAGTCGCAAAACTGTGAAAGACAAGAGGCGAAAAGACAACCTGCTCCTATTGTTCAAGGTACTCAAGGCCTTGACATGTTTCTGAAGTGGAAACCCTCTGAGTTTCATGGTGGATTTAGGCCTGAACAAGCCTATGTCTGGATCCGAGATGTTGAGCGGATCTTCGATAGCTTTAAGTGTAGTGAGCTCCAGAAAGTAGAGTATGCCATTTTTATGCTGAGAGATAAAGCGGAGACTTGGTGGAGACTCACCAAGAGTAGAATGAATGCTGCTGCTATTCCCTTAACTTGGGAAAATTTTAAATTTGAACTCATGAGGAAATATGTGCCTGAAAGTTATAAGAGCAAGAAGGAGCTCGAGTTCATGGAACTCAGGCAAGGCACGATGACGGTGGAAGAGTACGCTTCCAAATTTGAAGAACTCTATGAATTCTACCCTCCTTATCAACAAGAGGGAACTGAAGCCTCAAAATGTGTGAAATTCGAGAACGGTCTACGCCCTGATATTCAAAGGGCCATTTGTCATCAGGAAATCTGAAGTTTCACGGTACTTATGAATAAGTGCTGCATTTATGAAGAGCATGCTCCCCCTCAACATTCTAAATTCGACTCTAAGTTGAAGGGTCAATCTTCTACTGTCAAGAGGCAGGGAAATTTCAGAAGAGGACGCTTTTTGAGGGGTGCTCATTCTAATGCCCAAGCTAGAGGTGGTGGATATGGTAACACTTTTAGCCAGGGCAATGTAAATGCCAATGGGCCGAGATGTTATAGGTGTAGAGGACCTCATCATATTCGTGAGTGTGCACAACGGGATGACGTGGTGTGTTTTAATTGTGACCAAGTAGGACATATTCGCCCCGCCTGTCCTTTGCTTGTGAGGCGGGCTCATATGCAAGCTAATACCCCTAACCGTGCTAATGCACCCGCTCTTGTGAACCGCGGAGGCCACAATGGTGGTCGAGGCCGTGGTAATGGAAACAATGGAGGCCGAAATGGTGGCCGAGGTGGCTATAATGGTGGGAGGCATCGCAATGGTCGAGGGAATGGAAATAGTGCTCGTGATGGAAATAGAAACGGTGGAAATGTTCAACCCAATACCGAAAGAGTATTTGCTATGACCGGTAAGGAAGCAGCACAAGCAGATAACTTGGTTGAAAGTAAGTGTGAAATTCTTGGACACTCAGTTCATGTCATTTATGATTCGGGTGCAACCCACTCTTTTATATCTGAGGATTGTGTTCGGCGATTGAGATTGCCGGTATGTTTAATGAAAAATGCCCTTGTGGTTACCACCACAACCGGTACTTGTCTCAGATCGGTTAACCGGTGTGATAATGTTGATATGCTCCTAGATAGGAGAAGATTTGTTGTGTCCTTTATTTGCCTACCTATGAAGGGATTGGAGATCATACTTGGTATGGATTGGCTCTCCGCCAACAAAGTTATGGTTGATTGTCAACAACGGACCGTCATTTTCCCTTCTTCTGATATGGGATAATTTGATGTGCAAGGTATAGCTCAACTTTGCGTATTACTATCTCTTACCGATGGGACGAGTGGTCCCAATCCCATTAACATCCCTGTGGTGTCTGAATTTCTGGATGTGTTTCCTGAAGAGATACCCGGCTTACCACCTCTACGGGAGGTTGAGTTTGCTATTGATCTTGTACCTGGTGCAGAACTAGTGTCTATTGCTCCTTATAGGATGTCTCCTATGGAGTTAGCTGAACTTAAAAAGCAAGTTGAGGAGTTGCTTGAGAAGGAGTTTGTTCAACCCAGTGTGTCACCCTGGGGAGCTCCTGTTTTATTAGTCAAGAAGAAGGATGGAACCATGCGGTTGTGTGTAGACTACCGCCAATTGAACAAGCTGACGATAAAGAATAGATACCCTTTACCTCGTATTGATGATCTGTTGGATCAGTTGAGAGGTGCGGTGGTGTTTTCGAAGATTGATTTACGTTCCGGTTATCATCAAATTCAAGTGAGAACCGAAGACTACGTTTAGGACGCGATATGGCCATTACGAGTATGTTATGATGCCATTTGGAGTGACTAATGCTCCAGCGGTGTTCATGTGCTACATGAACCGCATCTTCCATGAGTACCTGGATCGTTTTGTTGTGGTGTTCATCGATGACATCCTAGTATATTCCAAGAGCCGTGAGGAACACGAAGAACATTTGAAAGTGGTGTTGAGTATTCTTAGAGAGAACTAGTTGTATGTTAAACTCTCTAAATGTGAATTCTGGTTGACGAGCGTCCAGTTTCTTGGACATGTGATATCCGAAGATGGTGTTTCGGTGGATCCCTCTAAGGTTGAAGCCGTTATGGCATGGCCTAGACCTACGTCGGTTACAGAGATCCGAAGTTTCCTTGGACTTGCCGATTATTATCAGAGGTTCATCGAAGGCTTTTCTCGTCTTGCTAAACCTTTGATGAACTTGACAAGGAAGAACCAACCTTTTGTATGGACGGTTTAGTGCGAAAGATGCTTTGAAGAGTTAAAGATAAGGCTGACTTCTGCGCCTATCTTGGCATTGCCTGATTTACAAGAAGACTTTGTGGTGTATTGTAATGCTTCTAAGCATGGGCTTGGGTGTGTGCTAATGCAAAGGGAACGTGTTATAGCTTATGCTTCACGCCAGTTGCGACCTCATGAAATTAACTACCCAACTCACGATTTGGAGTTGGCGGCGGTTGTGTTTGCTTTAAAAATTTGGCGTAATTACCTGTATGGTTCGAGGTTTGTGGTTTTTACTGACCACAAAAGCTTGAAATATCTCTTCGATCAAAAAGAATTGAATATGCGCCAGAGGAGATGGATGGAATTTCTGAAGGACTACGAATTTGAACTGAGGTATCATCCTGGAAAAGCCAATGTGGTTGCCGATGCTCTTAGTCGGAAGTTCTTGCATGTGTCGGCCATGATGGTCAAAGAGTTTGAATTGATTGAGGAATTTCGGAACTTGAATATGGGGACCGAGGTTCAATCCTCCAAGAAGCTATGTTTTGCTACCTTGAAGATATGTAATGAGTTTTTGGAGCTTGTAAAAGAGAAACAAAGAGATGATGATTATTTACAAGAGATGAGAAGATCTCAGGATAATGGGAAGAATTTATTTCTTGTGGAAGGCGTTGATGGTTTATGGCGAGTAAAAGGTCGTGTGTATGTACCTTCGTTCGGAGATTGGAGACACACGGTGCTAGAGGAAGCACATAAAAGCATTTTTAGCATTCATCCTAGTGCAACCAAGATGTATCAAGATGTAAAGAGGAATTTTTGGTTGCCCAGAATGAAGCGTGATGTTGCCAACTTTGTAGCTTCATGCCTTACTTGTCAGAAGGCGAAGGTAGAACATCAGAGACCTTCAGGTACTTTGAGGCCACTTGATATTCCCGTTTGGAAGTGGGATGCGATTGCCATGGACTTTGTGTCCGGATTGCCGAGAACGAGGTCCAGATGTGACGGAATCTAGGTGATTGTAGATCGTTTGACAAAGAGTGTGCATTTTTTGCTGATCAGTATGAAGAGTTCCTTGCAGGATTTGGCACAGTTGTACATTCAGGAGATTGTGAGATTACATGGTGTGCCATCAAGCATTGTTTCTGATCGTGACCCCTGATTCACTTCCCGATTCTGGGGAAGCTTACATGAGGCGATGGGTTCAAAACTGAAGCTAAGTTCGGCGTACCATCCTCAGACCGATGGGCAGTCTGAGAGGACTATTCAAAGTCTTAAGGACTTACTGCGTGCTTGTGTTTTGGAGCACGGCGGTTCATGGAAGAAATATTTGCCTCTGATTGAATTCACCTACAACAACAGTTTTTATTCTAGTATTGGTATGGCACCATATGAGGCATTATATGGAAGGAGGTGTCGAACCCCTTTATGCTGGCTTGAAGTTGGTGAGAACTTAGCCTTAGGGCCTGAGATTGTTGAGGAAACTACCGAGCAGATCAAGACGATCCAGGAGAAGATGAAAATTGCTCAAGACCGGCAGAAGAGTTATTATGACAAGGAGAAAGCCACTTGAATTTTAAGTTGGCTATCATGTGTTCTTGCGAGTCTCGCGTGATAAGGGTATTGGAAGAGCTTTGAAGAGCAGAAAACTAAGCCCTAAATTTATTGGACCCTATGAGATCCTAGAGCGGATTGGAGATGTCGCATATCGGATTGCGCTTCCTCCACAGCTTGCGACCCTACATAACGTGTTTCATGTGTCGCAGTTAAAGAAGTATATTCAGGATCCCTTATGCGTAATCTCTCTTGATGATGTTGATGTGCGGGATAACTTGTCTGTCTCTCCCGTTTTGGTTCGTATTGTGGAGTATTCCGTGAAGAGACTACGGAATAAGATGGTACCATTAGTGAAAGTAGCGTGGAAGCATGGAAATGTTGAGACACTCACCTGGGAACGCGAGGATGATATCCGTGAGCGGTATCCTCACGCATTCGAATCCGGTATGTCAAATTTCAAGGATGAAATTTCTTTTAGGAGGGGTGGATTGTAACACCCCGAAATTTTAAAATAGAAAGTTAAATCAAGAAAATAAATATTGAATAGTTAAACGTGGACTAACTAAAGTTCCAAAATACTAGAAATAATTTAATTAAGATTCTCTGAGAATATGGTGAGATATTATGACTGGATAAGTTGAAAACTGACCCGGATAAAATATGGGTGTTGGACCAAGTATCTCCGATTGAGATGCCGTTGGTCAGGGCTGTAGATAATGTTATTGGGAATCCGAATATATATTCGGAATAATTTTTAGAATACGTATCGAGCCCGAACTGAGAACCTGTTTAGTGAAAAATGGAAGGATTAAGTGATGAGAATAAAAATAAAATAAAAACCTCACCAATTCACTCTCATTTTTCTCGCAACTCTCTTCTTCTCCACGCCAACACACTTCCTCTTCCTTTCTTCTTCTTCTTCTTTCCTTCCCAAAAACTAAGCAAGTGGTTTGCCTATTCTTCTCTCCTATTTTCATTTTCTCCAAGTTGGAGGAGGACATTGTGGCTTGAAGCTCCTCCCTCCTCCTCTTCATTTTCGTCATCCTCATCTTCCCTTTGAATCCCATTTTCGTTTTGGAGCAAGGTAAGCTCTTTACCACTACTTTTACGTTTGGAACCTAGAGGATAGAGGATGGTAACTTGGAAGAGTATTAAATGTTTGTGGGTAGAGAAAGAAAACATTAAATGCATGAACCCTAAGGTGTGGGTGAAACAAATATGGGTATTTATGAGTAATAAATGAAATATATGGATGATGGGGTTAAAAGATTATGAGTATGGAAGTGCATTTAACATGGAGTTGGGTTTTTACAAAACCCTAACTTATGAAATTTTGGGGGAAATGTATGATATTGAAAGGGTTAACATTTATTGATGAGGGAAGTGTAATAAATGAAGAGGCATTAACATTTAATGATGACTAGAGATGGTGGTTGGAGAATATGAATAAAACCCACTTGAGATAGAATTAATGTGAAGTGTGGCAAATGGGATAACCTAACAAGTTAGGTTGTAGCCTTGATAATAATGAATGGTGGATTAAGGGAAGGAATTCCCGAAGCCTAAGTAAGCAAATGAATAAACTTATGATAGCTTCCACATGAGGAGAATCATGTGTACATAGATATGTATATGTATATTGAAATGGCTTTTGAATGAATAATTGATAAGGTCCTATAATGATTGGTGTAGGACTTGATAACTCTTGTGAATGGGAACGTCAAACCCGGAAGCGTACTTCTCTTAAGGTAGGAGAGGGGTGTATTTTCTAAATGTATAAGAATTATGATGATAATGTATGTATTAATGTAATATGACATATTGTTTTGAATGGATGTGTTATTATGTGGTTGAAATGGGAACTATGTATGGTGTTTTTGAAATGAGTGTTTAGATGACGAAGCCTAAATGAGGCTATGAATGGCATGTTATGAGATGATGTGTTATTGACTTCATGAACGATATGATGATGTTATGAATTGATGAATATATCACCTTGCGGGGTGCCACGAAGGGTATATCCCGGAGTGAAGACGATGTTATCGTGTTTATGAATATATAACCTTGCAGGGTGCCATGAAGGGTAAATCCCGGAGTGATGATGATGTTGTGAATTGATGAATATATCACCTTGCGGGGTGCCACGAAGGGTATATCCCGGAGTAAAGACGATGTTGTCGTGTTTATGAATATATCACCTTGTGGGGTGCCACGAAGGGTAAATCCCGGAGTGATGATGATGTTGTGAATTGATGAATATATCACCTTGCGGGGTGCCACAAAGGGTATATCCTGGAGTGAAGACGATGTTGTCGTGTTTATGAATATATCACCTTCCGGGGTGCCATGAAAGGTATATCCCGGAGTGATGATGTTAATTTATGTGACTGAAATCGGATCTATGCATATGTATTATAAACACTAGCACATGTATTAGCCATAGAAGCATGGCATAAAGTGATACTCTATTTATGAGGTTATGAGAGGAGTAGGTGGAACCCTTGTTTTGAATTATTAATCTTGATTGTGATATTGGTTAATGTGATTTTGGGAAACTTGATGGGTATATGTATTTAGATGAATATTGAGGGGTGATTGATTTAGTGTTGAATGAACTTTCCTTGAGGAGGGAATAATTGTATTGCATTCATTCATATGTTATCTTATTTGTTGGATTTTCATCATTGAGAAAGTATACTCACTCTCCCTGTGGTATATCTTTTTAGCTTCTGTGTTGTAGGACTTGCTTTGGAGCTGTTTTGTGAAGGAGAAGTATGAAGGAAGCCTCTTTTTGGTAAAGAATGCCTTGGCCGGTAGTATTTTGATTTTTATAGTTGTGTGGAAGGGTTGTAATGTGTATGACATCCTTCATATTTTGTATAATATGGGTTTAGAAAAGATATTCGTATGGATGATAACTAGATATATATAAAATGATGATTTTGGGAAGGTCGTGGAGGAAAATGAGATCTTTTGTCCGTGACTCATTTTTAATCATGACCCTATGAATGTATGAATGACGAATCTTCCCTTATTTTAATGAATGAATGAAGAATTATATTTGTGTATTAATTTTATAAAGTAGAAGAGATGATGAATTGATTTTTATACGTTTAATGAGTCGTAATGGGAATTTTTGATCATGCTTGTCTGGAACAAGTTTTAAATGACTAATATAATGATTGAGATGTAATGAATTATGGTAAATTAGCTTGAGTTAAATTTTGGTATGCTGTGTTGTGTAAATTTCCAAGTTTCTGCAGGTTATCTGATGATCTCGCTCAAGTGAGAGTGAATCTCGCTCAAGCGAGATTGTCCCAATATCAGTGTTTGGTTACTGGATGAAATTCGCCCAGGCGAATGGGGTCTCGCCCGAGCAAGGGCGAAGGGAATTAGCCACTGGACAAAATTCGCCCGAGCGAAGGATCATGAGGATGGCATTCGCCCTAGGAAGGTGAGTGAAAAATCGAGTGCTAGGGAGCCCAGACCGAGTGAGAGATGACTCGGATTTGGAATGATTTTACTGAGTGAAAAACCGAGTGAGAGATGACTCGAATTTGGAATGTTTTTTCCGAGTTGAAAACTCAGTGAGAGATGGGTCGGTCTGGATTATTTTTCCGAGTGGAAAATTGAGTGAGAGATGGGTCGGTCTGGATTATTTACCGAGTGGAAAATTGAGTTAGAGATGGGTCGGTCTGGATTATTTTGCCGAGTGGAAAATTGAGTGAGAGATGGGTCGGTCTGGATTATTTGCCGAGTAGAAAATTGAGTGAGAGATGGGTCGGTTTGGAAGGATTCTACCAAATGAAAACCTGAGCGTTGGGGAGCCTTGCTGAGCAAGCGAGTATAAGCTCGGCTCTGGAAGTTATTTGCTTAGGCGAGGAGGTCTCACCCAAACGAGTAATGAGTAGTTTAGATATTGGCCGAATTTCGCTCGAGCGAATGGCCTCGGTTGAGGTGCTCGCTCAAGCGAGTCGGTATTGAATTCGGTTCTGGACGATTTTCACCCACGCTCGCTAGCTCCGCCCAAGCGAGGCTTGTGTGTCTCGCTCAAGCGAGTCGGAATTCGCTTGAGCGAAGTGACCCCTGTAACTCCCTTTCTCTTTTCGTTTAGCTCCCTTCTGTCTCGCCCATGTACATTGTATGGCACTCGCTCAAGCGAGTGGGAATTTTGCTTGAGCGAGGGGACCCTGACTTCCCAAAACAACATTGATTAAACTATTTTCTTTCTTCTTTTCATTAAACCCTCATTCCACATTACTTCATGAATACCTTGGTCATAAAATCTGATTCATTAATTTTTATAATGGTCGACCTCTTAATTTTAATCACATAGCATTAACTTATTCTAAATTCTTCTGTTGTTTTTAATTGGAGCATTTATTCATGGTTGTTCCTCTTGACTTACCTTCTCATATCTTCACATATGAGACAGGTCTCTGATAGGTCCGGGGAAATAAATAAACAGCTTCACCACTTACAACTATCATGAATTAATTACACTAAAATCGTGAAAAATTTACCCCTATTTTTGGGGTGTCACAACATACAACATTTTCATATAATAAAGAACATCTAAAAAACATGTTCTTCAATTAAAATGTTGAGAAAAACAATCAATATACATAAAACAAAATTAAATTGATACTAGCTTTTAAAAAGGTGCAACATTTGTAACATATTTCGTAAAACAATTCAACATTTGCATAATATCTTATTAAAAAGGCAAGCTTTGCATCATATCTAATAAAAGATGCAACCCTTGCAAAAAGATTCAAACTTTACAATTCTTTTCGTAAAAGAAATTTGTTTTACATGTTCTTTAAACAAATATTTGTCCAAAACATGGTTTTACAAGCTTGCTCTGATACCACTGTTAAGGAATCCCTAGTGCATAAGCAACGGAAATACAAGGATTCCCATTGGACTTGCAAAACTTCATGTTTCAAAGCATAAGACAAACATTAAATTTATTAAACGTTTTAGGATTACCTCTTGAAGAAAATCGAAGTAGTCCTAGCCTCGTCCTTTAAGAGTCCACACAAGTACTCCTACCAAAAATGCTACACCTTCCAAATGCTAGTTTGACGGTGTGTAGTTTGTGCAACTTTTATGTATTTTGTGTCTCTTTTTGGTGAGACACCTATGAGCATCTTATGCTCTATTTATAGGCTTAGGTTTGACCTAATTTGCTCTCTCTAAATAGTAGGTTCCTTACTCATTCTAAATGAGTTAGGCCCAATAGCTTTATTTTAGTTCAACTAAAATAAAAGCTATTTTCTGATGGGCTTACTCTATGCATGTGACCCTATTGGTAAAATACTCGGTCACATTAATAATAAACTATTTTATTATTAATATAAAATAAGAGCGGCATGTAGCAATGCACCATTATGTCTAAATATTATTTATTATTAACATAACCTATAAGTGATAATTATTTTATATGTTTGTTCTTTTTGTCATGATATCCTAATTGGGCCCAAGGCATGGTCGTGTCCTCCTTGCACGGCCTAATTTATTTTACTTGATACCAGAGTACACTTTATCTGAATAAATATCCAATATTTATTCTTTCTAGCATGGTCATGCATTTCCTAGTCTCACTCCATCAAGTGGCCTATAGATATCACTCATGTTTATAGGACAGACAAATCTCATCTACATCACTCACATCCCTCTACATAATTTGTTCATTTCCTAATCACAACCTTTATAGTCCTCTTGTTACAAAAGACGTTTGGTTGTATTAAAACAACAAACTCCTTATGTAGGAATTGTAGTGACTTCAGGTTGAAGGACTATATATAGCATTATCACATTGAGAATCGTTTATGACATTCATGTAACAATCCATGCAACGTTCTCATGGTGGGTCTGTCTAGTACATCATTACTCTTAATGTGTACCCGTGTGAAGACTTGATATCATCTATATCTATGATCTATGAGATCAGATCATCAGTACACTCACATACTAGTCTTAATGTATTTACATGTCCCCACGTAAATACTTGACTAGAGACATTTTAGGAATAACTCTCATATGACCTATTACTCCAAGGATAAATAAAGGCTGTTAAACTATTTAACAAAAATTCCCTTAACCACAATATATATATATATATATATATATTATTTCCCAAATTTTAGGATTAAGGTTTATCAAAATCCAATAACCACTATTTTCACATTTCAACATGGTTCCTTAACCATTAACAACAATAATTAATACAAATCATTACAAACCTTATTCCCACCTACAAGATAACTCTTATGGCCTAAAATGATCAATTTCTCAAACTTTGCCAAAAGTGCCAAATTCCAATTCCAAGGGTTTTCATAAAAATTCAACAACTAATTTTAACTATTTTCTTACACCATTCCAAGCATAAAAACACCATCATTTTTGTGCGCCACATACCAAGGCTGAAAAATCAATTTTCCCAAGTCACCAAGCCTAAGGTTCATAGTTCCATATTCATATATCCATTTATCAATATTCAAACCACCACTTCTAAGCCTAAACAACATTAAAATCATCAATGGGGCAAAAATAAGTCAAGAACCTTACCTCAAGCTCCAAGCCTTAACCCAAAACGAAAATGAGAGTGGGGGATGAAGAACCGACAAGATATTTGCCTCAATGTCCTTTTTGATGCTCACAAATCAAGTGTTTTACAAAATGAAGGTTTGAGTGCATAGAGAAGGGTGGACAGTTTTTGGCTTCTAAGGGAGGAAGAAGATGAAGAAGAAAACCAAGGGAAAATGGAGGGGAAGAAGCCAATAAAAAGTTTGGAGAGGGAGGAGAGAGAAAAGTACAAAATTGGGTATTATCTTATAGTTAATGCATTGCCTCTTTTTGCTTTTATCTTTGGTCAATAATTCCCCTCTACACAATAGACAAAAGTGAGTGAATGAGAGTCGGAAAATATGCAAGGTGATGAGAAGAGAAGAAATGGGATTTTACATTTTCTTTTAATTCCAATTGGCTCGTATTTTCAGTGTTTATTAACATACGTTGTGTCCGAATAAATATCTCCTTAATGCCAAAAACTATTTAAGTCATTGGGGTGCATGAGTGTGCATTGACAATTAGGGTCTACAGTAATTAAATTTTTGAATGGTGATGGGTGGAGGTGTATGGGTATGCATTTTGGTGTAGGGTGTATGGTAATTTTTTTAAATGCAAAAATAAAAAATTCTAATTAAATTATGTATACTTTTATGTAATTTATAGTTTTTTGTACTTGTATGTATTTATGGTTTTTTGTACTTGTATGCATTTATGGTTTTTTTAGTTGTACATTTATTAAATTTAAATTTATGGTATTTATGTTTAGATTAAGTGCTTGTTTAGTTTGGTAGAGTAGTTATAGTTACAATGCGTAATTACGAGGATTAACGATGATATAATTATGAAAATAAATATAATCATATTTTTTAAGTAACATGAAAATAAATATAGTTACAATGCGTAAGTGACGTGAAAATATTAATCAATTTTTTAAATATGTATAATCACATTTAATATATAACTTAATTTCAAATGTATTAAATAACTTTTTAATGTATAATCTTTTTTAACCTAAACCCTTATACTGGTTGTACTATTTTTAGTCTGGGGACCCCTAACATGGACTAGCGAAAAGCATCCATGTAGTCTTCCAAAGCCAGTTAGGATCGATATGCGCTTAGAATCTTTGTTAAGGCCACAATGGAGCAAATAAAAGATGGACGCGTAAGGGTACCTCATTTTCAAAGGTGGGATGGGAAAGGTTAAAAGTGTACTTCAATGCTAAGATTGGTTGACAGTACTCAAAGGATCAATTTAAGAACAAGTGGGATAACCTACGTAAGGAGTGACTGTCATGGTATAATTTATTTCAGAATACAATGGGTCTTAGATAAGATAATGAACGACATACCTTTATAGCAGATGATGAGTGGTGGGATATATAGGAGCGAGTATGAACTTCATAAATCACATAAGATTTTAATTTAATGTAACGTTAAATGGTATGTTTTGTGACTTGTTATTTTACGTAGGAAAACCCAACCTTTTTGAAGTACCGTCATGAGGGTCTACCACATGCACAGGAGTTGACATATATGTTTAAAGATAATGTGGCGATCGATGAGTTTGCATGGGCTCCATCATTAGGGGTTTTACCCACCTTCAACTTTGGTAATGAATACATTCCCGATCCTCCTGAGGGGTGAGCAACATTTGACTGAGGGTTCCAATAACAACAAGGACTCAAGCTTTGGTGTAGAATAAGTTGATGTAGGGGGCACAAGCAGTCTAGGGATCGGTAACATCGACCTGAACATGCCCTCGTAACAAACGGTGACAACCAAGAGTGGTGACAAAAGGCAAGGGGTGGGCGGGATAGGAAGAAAGAAGAAAAGTTAAAGGGATAGTGTCATGATGATCAGTAAGTCAATGAATCAGATAGCAAGAGCTGTAACTTCTCATAATTTTGCGGTTATGGGAAAGAAGGATGATGAGGTGCAATCCATTACAACCGTACTTCGACTACTACATCGGATTCCTAAATGTCAACAGGATAAGGCATTTTTACAAAATGTGTTTAGGTACTTCGGGATAACTCCGCATGGAAGTGGTTCAATCTAATGGAAGACCAGGGTGATTAACTAGCTTTTCTTAAGGATAAAGTTCAACAGTTAAACAAATAGTTATTAGGATTTGGACAAAGCACCCCAATTAGTCCCTGTCTCCAGTAGCGTCAAACACTTAGGTCCTCGTTTAGTAAGTTAGACCTGTTAATCCCCTACGTCCATCATCATTGGACACATAGGTCTGTACCATTAGCAGACGTTAAATGTCCGTTGGAAGTAAGTGACGTGTGTCGTTAAGTGCCAATAAGGAGTGCCATGTATTCATCAAATAATGTCAAGAAATTAGGGACTTGGGGTTTCGCTATACGTGAGTGAATTGGGAGAATTGGGGGAATTAGGGTTTTGTTATACAAGATAGAAAGTAATGTGTCGTTGGGTTTTTATGTGTCGTTTGATGTGAAAAGGCTAAATGACATGTTCGATTTCTAAGGCTAAATGGCGTCATTGGGTTTCTATGTCTCATCTAATGAGAACGATGTTGTTTGATGCATATGTGGCACTCCCTATTGGCACTTAACGACACACGTCATCTACTTCTAATAGACGTTTGGCGTTTGTTAACGATAGAGACCTATATCTCCGACGATGATGGACGTGAGGGATTAATGAGTCCAACTTACTAAACAAGGGACCTAAGTGTTTGACGCTATTAGAGAAAGGGACTAATTGGGGTGTTATGTCTTAAGAGTTGTTTGTAACTATTGTCTCTAATTATCGAGCATGTTATATAGGACTATTGTCTTTAATTATCAAACATGCTGTATAGGACTATTGTTTTTAATTACTGAACATGTTGTATGGGACTATTGTCTTTAATTATCGAACATGTTGTGTGGCCCTAAATGTCTTTAATTATCGAACATGTTGTATGGTACTTTTATTATGTGTTTAACCACGTGTTTAATAATGTTATATGGTCAACGTGTTCAATCAATATGTGGCACTACAAGAAAGTAAGTAATTTGCGGAGGTTTTTTTATAATTTGCGGCGGTTTTTGACCTCCTCAAATTAATTTACGGCGTTTTTAAAAACCGCCACAGTTAGCTTCGCCACAAGGTAATTTACTGCGGTTTTTTAGAACCTCCGTTACCATAGATAGAACCTCCACCATTTGTGAAGGTTTTTTAGAGGAGGTTTTGAACCTCCTCCATTAAAAGAGGTCTTTTTATGGAGGTTTAACCCTCCTTGCACTAAGGGGGTTTTAACCCCGACTAATACAATTACAGCGATTGTAAACTGCCACTAATCTATTGACTAAAATAAAAAAAATTAATACCACAAAAAATATTATATATATATATATGAATATTCTCATAAAAAAATTGAATATCTCAATAATAATAATAATAATAATTAATATAAACAAATATATATACATAAACACATATATGTATAGCATAAAAATAGCCACCAAATGCATAAGGCTCCCATCATTACACGGTTTGAACTTCGATGATTTACAACAAGTGTACATACATCATGTATAGACACACTCATTAAGTAATACTTTATCATTCATAATACCGACCTAATAGGACAAAATAAAGGTGGTGACCAGAGTTAGTACCAATGAAGGAATAGTCCTACATTTTGCAAGAGAATAAAACTTGAATGGTTTATATACATGAAGAACAGGTTCCTTTGCAAGTATGATACTTCCTGGTTGATTTGTTGGATGAGACTTTACAGGATGCTTTTTTACCTACAGTGAGAGGGAAACAATAAGCAAAAATAGTAAAAATGAATATCATTTTGTATATTTTCTAATTTGCAAGCATTACAAAAGACTAAAGTTCTAGTCATACTGTCATTAAAAGGAGCATAACAGTTTATATACAAGTACCCACATAAGCATATAATTGAATAAAATTATTCTACAAGAATCAACAAAGCCAAAATATAAATGAACAAGCCTTAACCATGTGTGATCTCTTACCCAGCAGCGTATTATATCCCAAATCACATCCATATATGCATCTGGTTTAAGCCCTAATGGATTAACATGAGTTCTAAGGAACTACATCAATAAATCCAATAAAGAAAACAAGGGTCACGAAAACTCCATATATTGAAATTGCTATAAGAAATTTAGTTTTAGGTAATTGTCAAAACAACCTGGAAAACATCCAATGAGACATCCCCAAAAGTACGGGGAAATTTTTCGCGATTTAAGGATCATTTTTTTTATAACGAGGAAATAAGTGGTGTAGCTCTTAGTTCAAGACCTGGATCTTTGATAAACCGCTTCCATATATGAAGATATGAGAGGGTAAATAAAAGTGACTTGTTGATAAAATTCCAATTAAAAATAGCGAAAGAATTAATTAATTTAATTGTTGCAT
The DNA here is from genome assembly GCA_037962975.1 of Clitoria ternatea. NCBI lineage: Eukaryota > Viridiplantae > Streptophyta > Magnoliopsida > Fabales > Fabaceae > Clitoria > Clitoria ternatea. The sequence goes on from CM075671.1 coordinate 172,593,062, forward strand.
GATTGAATTTCAAGAGAAGAGATTTCATGTGATCATGGAATGTATTTCATATAGCATAGAGATTCTTGATATACTCCAAAATACCTTTAAGATGATGCATGATGAGGATTTTATGCAATAAGAAGCATAATTTATTTGAAATAAAACAAGTGAGACATCAAGTGGCTGCTCCCTCAAGCGAGAGCAACACTCGCTTGAGCGAGCACACATTGTGACGCTTGAGCAAGCATGAGGAAGGCTGAGCGAGGAAAGATATTAAGCATCAAGGGCTCCTCTCGCTTGAGCGAGCCCTATCTCGCTTGAGCGAGAAGCAAAAGCCCAACCTGGGTGAGCCAGGGAGGCGCTTGAGCGAGAGAAGAAGTATGCCACTGGGATCAATCTCGCTTGGGCGAGTCCTATCCCGCTCGAGTAAGATTGCTCCAGCAACCGCAGAAGCTTACTGCCCCATTTTCACTTAGACGAGTCATCTCTCGCCTGGGCGAAAATCGTCCAGTGTCTAATTCCCTTCTTCCTCGCTTGGGCAATCATTGTGTCAAGGCCATTTCGCTTGAGTGAAAATAATCTAGAGGCCAACCTTTGATTCCAGCCCAATCTCGCTTGGGCGAGGCGGCCATTCGCCTGAGTGAATTTCGGCCAGTAGCCAAAACACTGATACAAGGGGATCTTGATTGGGCGAGATTCTCACTCGCTTGAGCGAGTTCTGCAGAATTTATGCAGAAACGTGAATTCCTCACAACATGACATACCAAGTTACAATTCATGCTATATTAACCTTATTTAATACATTATATCCCCTCTAACATGAAAATATAACCTCATCCAATTACCATTCACCCAATGCATATAATTTTAAATCATTGTCATTCCACCAATTCCATTAAATGGTTCAAGTCACAACACACACCATCCATTCATTAAAATTAACATCATCAAGCATCATAATTCATACATTACATCTTTTGGGTCATTAATGAAAATTGGCCATAACACAAGGATCCAATTTTCCTACATGACCCTCAAAATCATCAAATATCACCTAGATTACCAAAACAAGCGTACATTACATCTCATATGCTATACAAAATCTAGATATCGCCGGCCAAGGCACTTTCTATACCACTATTTACCTCCACAACCAAAATGTACTTCAAAATGTTAACTCTTCCCATGAATGTCATGCATCACAAATCTAAAAATAGACAACATGGAAGAGTGAGTTATACATTCCAAAGGAATGAATATGAATACCATGTGATTATGTACATATGCATCAAAACATGTATACTTTGCATATACACATTATCCACCATACTATTTATCATCATAACACCATCATACATACATCACGAGTAACATTACGATTTAGACAAAGTACACAAGCACATACATAATCAAGTCCTTCAATGATTGGACCATTACACAACTATCATTTGGTATTCATGTCTTTTATGTTGTCTTAGTATATTATTATATCCTCATCACATCCATCATCATATCTCTTCACCTTTGACATACTTCCTTGCTATATGCAAATGCTCTTAAGCTAATGCATATGCACAATGGAATATTTCAACAATTGCAGATCTGACTGTGGGAATATAAACACCAAATGTGGGATTCAAGTATGATCATCTAACCATACCCCTACTACAGTAGTAAAATATGTACACTTATTCTTAAATTTGCATGCATTCACTAATTATTTTACTGGTACCAAACCGCATCGCCCATCTTGCAACACCTGGTCATTTTCGCCATAACCGCGGTATACAACATATTCAACATATGGTGTTGAGGGCCGGCCAGATATCAAATCATGGCGGCTATGATCTTAAAGACCACCGGGGTCACCTGCTCATCAAGAGCCACCCCCCACTAGGGTCGGCCACATGTAGCTCCCCGAAGCAATACATGGGTGGCTTCGTGACTTACATACTGAGTCACAGGGGAATTAAAACTTGCTCGTGCACCGAGCCACATTCCCATTGGGTCGGCCGAGGGAACTCCCCTAATGTTCCAACAACGGCGGCTATGCAGTATGCCATGGATGCAAATGCAGATCATATGCATTTCTCACTCTATGCATCCTATTCATGCCACTCACCATACATCATCATCAACACCAACATTACCACAAGGCTTTTATTATTGTTGGCTATTCACATTAATTTAAGTATTTGTGTGGCATTCTCATTTGTTCTCATTCATGTTTCTCGCTTTATCATCAATACAAGAACTTCAAGCATTCTCTATCAAACATTATCAACATTCATCTTATATTCATGGTAGATACAAGCATAACACCATATCATTGATCACTATACATCACCATATAGCATACCATGAACATCCTAAATGCACCAAAGCATGTTGCCAAACATATTATCCACACCATATAGCACATTACAAATCTCACATATCATCTCAAGCAAGGCTAACATGTATACCAATACATATGGCAATCAAATAACATCCAAATTCATGCATTTAGAACATAAGACTCTTCTCCTACCTCAAGAGAAGAATTTTGATTGATAAGACGCACCCGCTTCGTCGTTTGGAATAGGTCCTACATTAATATACATGTAAAACCTCAATCAATTCACTATTGAAGATACCATTTCAATTCTATATAATCGTAATCATATCCATGATTTCATAACATGTACAAGACATGTTATAGACATCATTTTTATCTTCTATTAGGCTTCGGGAATTCCTTCCCATTAAGCCACATTTATTAAATTCAAGGGCTACCAACAACAATAGCCCTAACCTTCATGTAACTCCACTCATCCACATCCATGTTCATTAATGTCATGCATTTCTTCATAAAACATGTTCTTAAATCAACATTAACTATTTTCCCCAAATCTTAAAGTTAGGGTTTCCCAAAACCCAACAACTCTCATTAATGCATCCTTAACCTTCATCTCTTACCATCATAAATGCATCTAATGCACTTACCCCTTATTAAAACCTCACATTTACTGCCACCCACCTTAGGGCTCAAGTTTTAAATGCCCCAAATAAATACCCATTCACATGCATGACTCCCCCAAATCATATCGTCACATAATCTTAACATTGACCCATCCAAAAGTGGTGAAAGGAGCTTACCTCACCCAAAAACGAAATGGGTTCCAAGGGAGGGAGAAAGATGCACGAAAATGAGGAGGAGAAGGAAGAGAATACTTCAACCTCCTAGCTTGCCCAAGGACGAAAATAAGGGAGAAGGAGAGAGAATACTTCAACCTCCTAGCTTAGGGTTTGAGAGGAGAAAGAAGAAGATATGAGAATGAAGAAGAAGAAGAAGTGAAATGTGTTCGCCAAAAGCTTCAGCAATTCACGTGAAAAGGAGAAGGTTTTGGGCTTTTTGCTTCATTTTTATTTCCATTCATTATAATTTCATCGTTTTACAACTAACAGGCTCATCATTCGGGCTCAATACTTTATCTAAAAATTATTCCGAATATATGTTCGGATTCCCAATATTATTCTCAATAGCCCTGACCAATATCATCTCAATCAGAGATACTTGGTCCAACACCCGTATCTCAACCGGGCTCATTTTCAGCTTAATCGGTCTCCATAAACCACCAACAGTCCCTAAAAATCTCAATTTAATTATTTCAAATATTTTGGGACATTAAATAACTTACCTTCAATTTGTAAATATTTATTTTCCTTGATTAATCCTCTATTTTAAAATTTTGGGATGTTACATCCAATACAAAGGTTAAACCAAAGAAATTAAGAATACTTCTTTAGAACAATTATTGGCCACTCTATAAATTTGATATCTTTTGTATTTGAAATTGTATAAGCATATTCCATGAAAGATACAGACCTCATTTTATGCCATGCTGGAAAACACCAAAATACATAAAGATATCATACAGTGTTATTAAATGGCGGGTATGGCGGGGTTATAACGGGATTTTATGGCGGTTTTGTGAACCCCCGCTATTCGTCATGAAGAAAAACGCCAGAAATTGCGGCGTCCGCTATTGTGCTACTAACGGCGCTATTTGGCCGCGATGCATATGGCGTTGTGGCGTTCCATAACCCAGATAGCGGACGGCCCAATTTTTTTTTGTATTTTTTCCTAAATGGGCCGGGACAGCAGGCCCATTTCTAAAACCCTCACTCATCTCCCACCTTCACTCTCCATTTCACTCATCGTGCCCGACCCAACCCTGAGCAGCATCATCTTCCCCAGCCAACGTAGACAGCACGACCACCGCACCACCACCACGTGAACACCGCACCACCACCGCGACCACCGCGCAACCACTGCGCGACCACCACCGCACCACCACCTCTTCGTCTGCACGATCTCTTCTCTTCTCTGCTGCGTGCGTGCATTCTTCTCCCTTGTCACCTCATTGCTCTGTTTTTTCATCCCCTTCTTCTCCCTTGTCTCCTCTCAGCCTCACCATCATCACTGTAGTTCCCTCTCTCAGCCTCATCACTGCAGTGTTCCTCTCAGCCTCATCACTGCACTGCAGTCTCCCTCTCAGGCCTCAGCCTCATCACTACAGTTCCCTCTCTCAACCTCATCACTGCAGTCTCCCTCTCAGGCCTCACTACACTGCAGATTGCCTCACTTCTCAGCTTCACCTCTCAGTCTCACCAGATTGTAGTTCTCCTCTAAGTTCCAGCTTCCTTAGATGGCAACGAATCCCCCCTAACCAATGCTGCAGCCACTGCAACTACAAGGTCTAATAGGACAAATATCATATGGAAGTATTGCACCATTGTAAATGAGGGTGACACTAATGTGGTTCAGTGCAAGTTTTGTGGAAAGGTGATGAAAGGAGGAATTACGAGAGGAAAAGAGCATCTCATGAGAAAGGCGGGCAATGTTGCACCTTGCCTAACTTGTCCAATGGAGGTTAGGGAAAAACTATTGGCTGCTGTGAATGAAAAAAAGAAGAAGACTAGAGATGCTATTAAAAAAATGGTGCAAGAGATTGTTGATAGTGATGGGGAGGAGGATGAAGCTGCTGATGTAGACATTATCAAAGGATTAGAATCCCATTCCTAATCCCAATCTGCCAGCAGTGTTGCATTGAATAAGAAGGCCAGTTTGAAGGGTCCCATTGATCTCTATTGTCGGCGACCGGAATCCGCTATTGCTCAAAATCGAAAGGAGAGTTTGAAACAAACAAGTATAAGAAATGCTTGTAATAAGGGGCAACATCAAAGGTACATCAATACATCACCCGTTTTTGGTACCAAGCTGGGTTGTCTTTCAATATGGTCAAGTTGCAAAGCTTTAAGGACATGATTGCAGCCATTGGAGCATATGGACATCATCTACGACCTCCTAGTTTTCATGAGATTAGAGTGCCACTCCTCACGAAGGAAGTGGAGTACATAAATGAATTAATGAAGGATCACAAAGAGCAATGGGCGACATTTGGTTACTCTCTAATGTCTGATGCTTGGACGGATAGGAAACAAAGATGCTTGATTAACTTTTTGGTGAACTCTTCCGTTGGGACAATGTTCATCAAGTCTATTGATGCTTCTAACTTTGTGAAGATCGGGGAGAAGCTGTTTGAATTACTTGATGCTGTTGTAGAGGAGATTGGAGAGGAAAAAATAATGCAAGTCATAACAGACAATGGAAGCAATTATGTTCTTGCTGAGAAGAAGTTGGAGGAAAAAAGACAAAAGATTTTCTAGACTCCATGTGCAGCACACTGTGTAGACTTGATCTTGGAGGATATTGGCAAGATCCCAATCGTTAAGAAGACACTTCAACAGGCAATCTCATTGGTGGGTTTCATTTATAGCCATTCAAGCACTTTGAGTTTGTTGAGGCAGTTTACAAACAAAAGAGAGCTAGTGAGACATGCAGTGACTCGATTTGCGATATCCTATCTTTCCTTGGAGAGGATCTATCAAGAGAAGGCGAATCTTAGGAAAATGTTTGTTTTAGATGAGTGGAATACAAACAAGTTGTCATTGGAGGCTAAAGGTAGGGAGGCTTGCAAAACTATACTAATGCCTAGTTTTTGGAGGAACGTTGTGTATATCTTGAAAGTGATGGCTCCACTTGTAAAGGTTCTCCGCCTTGTGGATGGAGAAAGAAAGCCAGCTATGGGCTATATTTATGAAGCAATGGACAAGGCAAAGGAAGCTATTATGAAGTCTTTCAAAAATAAAGAGATAAAGTACAAAGAAGTTTTTCAGATCATTGACGAAAGGTGGAATTGCCAGCTTCATCGCCTATTACATGTAGTTGGTCACTTTTTGAATCCAGAGTTGTTTTATGCTAACCCTACCATGGAGTTTGACAGTGAGGTTGTTAGAAGGCTATATGAGTGCATTCATAAGTTGGTGGTAGACCTAGAGGTGGAGCAAAAGATAATGTTGGAGCTACATGCTTATAAAACTGCAAGAGGATTGTTTGGTAGTCAGCTTGCAGTAAGTATGAGGAACACAACAGCCCCAGATAAAATCAAAGCAACAATTACTTTGCATATAAAAGTGTTATTGTTAAGTTAGTAACAAGTAACAATCGGGAATTTTTGCTTTGCAGCTCAATGGTGGCGACTCTTTGGTTCTGATGCTCCTCATTTGCAACATCTAGCCATAAAGATCTTGAGCTTAACTTGCAGTGCATCCGGTTGTGAAAGAAACTGGAGTGTCTTTGAGCAAGTAATTATTATCATCTTTGGATTATTTTCTAAGAGTAAATTTACTACATTATTTTCTTATTATTTTTTACTTCTAAATTATGCAGATTCATTCTAAAAAAAGGAATAGGCTTGAGCATAAGAGATTGCATGATTTAGTTTATGTTAAGTATAACTAAGCACTCAAACAGAGATACAACCTTAAGGATGAAACTGATCCAATTTGCCTTAATGAGATTGATGATTGTAATGAATGGCTAGTTGGAGAAATGGATGATGGAGGTCATGATGATGAAAGGGTTTTTGAGGGAGATGATTCTTTGTTGTGGAGAGATGTTTATCAAATTTCAGGGATTGGAGAGCCTAGAGTCTACACAAGGCAACGAAAAAGGAGAAAAGATCAAACATCTGCTTTAACAATGTCTAAAAGGGGTAGAGGTAGAGGACGTGGTTCTTCAACAAGAAAAGGAAAAGAGAAAGTGGTTGAAGTTGAAGAAGAAAGAGAAGCTGAACTTGATGATGACATGGAGGAAGAAGAATTGGAAGATATTTTCCACAACTCAGAAGGAGAAGAAGTTGAAGGCTTTTCCTTAATTCCTAACAATGAGAATGATTATGTTGAAGAAGAGGAAGGAGAGGAAGATGAAGATGAAGATGAAGATTATTAGATTTCTAGGCTTTTTCTATATGTTGCATTGTTGTTTTCCTTGTCTTTTATCGTAGGATCTATGCTTTATGCATTATTATTTGCTTGACCAAAGACTTATGATGTTTTCTTGGGTTTAAAATGATATTATTGTAGTTTGTTTTGCTTCTATATGACATTATGCAGCTATATATATATATATATATATATTGCATTATTTTATTGTGTCCGCTATGTAACCGCCATAGGCCGTTATAGCGGCCGCTATGACCTTTATAAAAATTTTTTGGCTTACCGCGATAAGCCGCGACCGCTATGTGATTACCTTGATATCATATCAACTCTATAGTAATTTGTTAGGAAATAGAAAATAGAGGAAAAAAATAAAATATTGTATTTATTAATTGAAGAAGAACATAAAAAAGTAGACATATCTCTCTTTCAAGGATTTTCTCTTTCACAAATGGTGCTCGTGTAAACATCTAAATTAGTCATCGAGATTGTATGGTTTAGGCAATTTAATCCTTGAGATTTTTAAAACTCCATTTTAACCATTGACTTTGTAAAACGACATTCAATTTAGTCCTTTTAAGTTTTAAGCAACAATAAAAAATAATGTAGAAAATGACTAAAAATGATTTTTTTATAAAGTTAGTAACCAAATTAGAGTTTTCAAAATCTCGGGTATTAAACTTTCTAACCCATATAATCTTAATGACTAACTTAAGAATTTATTCAAGGGTTTTCTTCCTTTTTAGTTTTTACAACCAAGCTGTAACTAAATTCTGAAGTGCTAACCAAAACTAAATGAAGCCTCTTCCATTACACCCTGTTATTTATCAATCTTAATCTCTCAAAGCTAACATAGAGAGACATTTCTGAAGTCTTAATTGTATCAAAATAAAAGCTTCATTCTTGATAATCCGGGATCATGAAATTCACATCTACTGATATGCTATATGTGAAACAATGTAAGGTAGAGAAAAACCTCTAAATTTTATGTTACCTGCATCAAGACCAGTGCAACTGTATGACCAACGGGTACCAAAAGACCAAACTGCTTTGGGAGAAAAATGGCTAAAATGACTATGATAGTAGTTATTCCTAGGAGCATTCCTCCTTGGATTCTAGATAATTTTTATTAGGTATGAGGCAACTATGCACACTAAAAATGATCTAGCAGGTGTAGTATTATTCTACGACACATGGAGGTTTCCTAGAGAATCTGACTCCATGTGCATTGCATTATCTGCCAAGAATGTTTACAAAACCAAGCTAAGGTTTTTATATTCCAGAAATGAATGTTTCTTTGTTTTGGCTTCTTCATAATGAGCATACAATTTGTACAAGTAACAAAGATGAATAACTTTATCAAGATCAATTTCTATTACTTACAATGCATAAATTTCCAACAGCTTCCCTTCTTCAAATATAGAAAGTCCTACTTGCTATCTAATTCCTTTTCAAGATCTAAAAATCTTACTTTTAGGAGTAAGCAATGCAAACGACTGATTCCTTAACTTGTCACTTAATAGGCTTATAAATGCAAGAGAATATCTGCTAAATTAAATTTATAGGAAAATAAAAAGAAAATAGCCTAACGTAAGTTTATTTACTTATTTATTTTTCGGTAAGTACTTCTGAGAAATTTATTCAATTTGGCCTATAATGTTGAAAGGTTTATATTGGTCATTAAAGAAATAGAAGTTCTGAAACTTTTAACAGGAAAATTATTTATTTATTTTCCATAGTAATCATTTCATGATTACACCGGAGACGATCACATATGGGGGTTGTTTTCACTATGACACCTATTAAAAATCAGTTAACACGAACATTTGTAATACCTTGATCTTTTTTTCCTATTAATAACAATATAAAAGGTATTATGACCAAATATTAAAGTTACAAGTATTCATATTACCAACAAAAATAAAATACAATTTAAAAATTTGGTTTAAGGTCAGAAAAATAACTTGGAGAGCACCTTATATTGTAGAATGAGGACTTGAAAGCAAGTACCAAATTGATGTTTGTACTCCAGCCAAACATGACATAACAAGAACAAGAAATTTGTACCAGTGGTTGGTGCTGCAGCTATTTTAGAAGCCAATGCAAATAATACCATAAAATATACAATACAGATAACATTATCAGCTACCACTCCAACGGCCAGAATTGATGCAGACATACTAAGTGCCTTTGAAATGGCAACATAATTAACAGCTACAACATTTAACAAGGAAAGGACAAAAGAAATTTTGTTTAGGTATTACATTATAGTTGTTAAAATCAATGTTCTCATTCAAAGTAATTCAACTCTTGAAAATTAACACATCACATTCTCATATAACCTAACCATTATTACATGAAAGAAAGAATATACAATTTTAGCTTTTATCTCATCAAGTGTTTAATGTTTTATAACTATTTCATCCTTATTACCATCTTTACAGATTCACTAAATATCAAGGAGTCCAATGTTGAAGAAAGTTGACCCTATATATTTAGTCTTTTGATGAATCATGCTATAAGTCTTTAACAAATCATTTATAGTCTTCTATGGTTGATGCACATAGATTTTGAAATCATTAAGTGGCACATATATTGACTAAATCACCTTTTTTAATTTTCTCTTGATTCATTAAGTTAGTTGAGATAAATTTGAATAAATTTTCATACAAATTGAGTGTATGTTTGGAAAAAACATTTGACTAAGCTTTGAGTTTCTAAACATGACAACCATTTTAAAACAAAGGAAAAGGTATAAAAAGACTAAAGTTTTGGAATGGAAGTAGTATAAGACTAGCTAGTAGAACGCTAGTATTTAGTCAGGCAAATATTGGTTATAGGCATTTGTCACATGAATTAACCTTGGTAGCTAGAAAACAATAACATTGAAATCTAGCCAAGTTAAATCATTTTCAAAGTTCTATACCAAAGAATTCCATCATAAATAGTATACTAATGTAACTACAATAAGTATACCAAAGATAACATGACTTATATTACATAAATCCAAAAAATTGTCCCAGTTATAATAAGAGATTCTTAGAATCTATGACTTAGGTTTATGATTGTTATTATAAAATCGACAGTGAAATAATGACCTTCTACATTCTAAGCCATAATCGTCACCATGCATTAGGACCAAGTAAACATGCAATAACCGGTTTAAGCACTTACATCCACCAATATAGCTACCCACGAGAGCAGCTGCTATTTTCTAGTTGTCAGGACCAAGAGATCACATAGGCACTATTAGAAATGCCATTAGAGTTCCAATAATAGTTGCAGTTGCCATTTAAAAGATCAAAATAAATTTTCAATAATGAAAAAACAAAATCAATGAAGTACCCCATATAACTATTCCGTTCTATCATGTGGAAAAATATAAAACAATAAGGATTATAATGATTAAAATAAAAATAAAATAGTCCATTATTCTCCCAGTAACAAAAAGAGTACATTTTGACTCTAATATAATTATAGCTGCAATGGTTGCGGCGAAAGAATAAAGAACCTACTAAAGTAATGACCATAAAATATATTCAAGGCCTAGACAAATAGATTAAAAATATTATTTCAAGAATAAGACAAAATCAAGTTCTCTTTAGGTAATGGCCTCATGGATTAATATCTTTGAATAAATAAACTAAAGGATAGAGAAGAATTAAAGAAAGTTTGGAACCAAATAGCATCCTACCAATGCTTCTAATTTTATCCATGAAGCCATTTCTATCCCCTTCATCGAAAAAATGACACAAAATTGATTGATCACTTTTACTATTAGAACTTAGAGAGGTCCTTACATTTGGAAAAGATTACAAGTTTTGATTGTTCTATTTTAATATGCTCTGTAAAAATTTTAAATGGCATAAAAATTAATTCGCAGAGGTGCAAACATGAACTGTGGTATCTAACTTTCCCCTAAACATATATGAAGTAAAATGCACTTATATATTCATGTTGTGCACATTATAACAAACTATATTATTGGAAATTCAAAAAATGCAAGAAATATGCCAAGTACGAAGGAATTGCCATGATTTAGAAAATAATCAGTTCTAAAATAATAGGTGATTCCTTTTTACGAAAGCACAATTTAATTTATATGCATGAATATCAAATTAAACCTGGTATTGATTTTAAAACACTAAACCTAGTATTGATTTTAGGGTTTTTCTATGGTGTCTTAAGAAATTAAAAATATAGTTTTATTGAGAAATAAAAGAATTATAATCTCAAATTCAAAAACAACATAACGCATGAGAGTACTATTAATTAGTGTATCACCTGATCAGATCCAAGAAAGAAAGCTAAGAGTAGTGTCCCAGTTGAATAGCAGAAAGTCTAAGACCACAAAATATGTGGGTGCATCATGAGGAAGTATTCCAACATTACTTGTTGCAAGCCCAACTAATGTGCTACGGTCCCGATTGAGAGCGAAGTGAAGAGAATGAACGAGATCGAGAGCAGAGCAGAAAGGAATGAAACCGAATCATAATCAAACATGGAACGGTGGCAGCGGTGAACTTGGAACGTGCGAGAACAGAGTCGTGGAAGCAATGGACTTGGAATGTGCGAGAGACATAGGTAATCAAACAAGAATGACCGGAGGGAAAATTTTTAATTTGGGAATTTGGGATTGAGAGGTTTTTGATGATGAAAATTTTTAAGAGGGAATTTAGGATTTAGAAAGGTATTTTGAAATTTTGATTTTAAGAGTTTGAGGAAACTCTATTAATTAATTTAAAATCCTTCCTTAAAATATTTAATTTAGGGAGGTTTGAGAAAAACTCTTTAAAATAGATTAAAAATCTCATTTATTAAATTTATTTCAAGAGGGTGTAAAAAACGCCGTAGTATAATTTATTTTGCGGAGGTTTCAAAAACCTCCTTTAAAAAACCTCTTTTATTTACATGTTTTTTTTGTAGTATGGAAATTAAAGATGACATCTACTGGTGATCAGGATTCCTAAAAAGAAGATCAACCCATTGAATTGTCTATTATTGCAATGGGTGGGCATCAGCCCACATTGGGGAGTGGGCCATGAAACTGTATGCAAAGAACCATGTAGGACGAGTGCACTCGGGGGATATTCATAGGTCTAAGAGATACTCCATGGAATTGAAACTAGATGTCATGAAATGTTCAGGATGAGTAAACAGGTTTTTTTAAGATTGTGTGATAAATTAGTTGACCATGGACTACATTTTTCGACACACATGGGAGTGCATGAAATGGTCGTTATGTTCTTACATTCGATGGGACATGGTTTAGGTAACAGACTAATACAAGAAAGATTTTAGCATTTGGGTAAAACAGTTAGTAGACACTTTCACCTGTGTACTACAAGCATGTGTTTCATTGTTAATGGAGATGTTCAGGCCTGCAGATCCAACATTTATTCATGTCTCGCCAAAAATATATGATAATAGGAGATACTGGCCATTCTTTAAAGATTGTATTAGAGCAATTGATGGGACTCATATACGATGCGTTATACCATCTAATAATTTTACACGGTTTAAGCAGGAAATGTTACACATCACAAAATGTGATGGCTGCTTGTGATTGGGATATGTGCTTTATTTTTGTATTACCTAGATGAGAGGGATCCACCCACAACACACGAGTTCTTAAAGATGCAGTAACAAATGCAGCTTATGGCTTTCCACATCCACCCTTTATATGGTTTTATTGTCCCTACATATGTACATACAATGTTATTGGTTATCATGGTAATATGGTGATAATGTCCCTTTATTTATGTAACAGGTAAATATTATTTAGTTAATAGTGGATATCTAACGCCATTGGGATACCGGGGTCCTTATATAACCAAAAGATACCATCTTCTTGACTTTAGACATGCATGTGATTTTCAAAATCATAATGAAGTGTTCAATTATTTGCACTCAAGTTTAAGGAGCATGGTGTGTAAATCCTGAGCCATTAACTTGATGCTAAATTCTCGGAGGATTTATTCTTTTGGCAAGCGCACCAATCGTTAAATTTGTAATATATTTGATCGTTCCCACAGGGATTGTGGTAATTACCGCAATCTTAGACTAGTACAAGCTAAACCAACGCAATGCAGATAGAATTCATTCTGTTTTTGTTGTTTTAAATTTCTAATGTTTTTGTATTTGCAAAGATAGTATGAAAGATGAAATGTGATTAATGGAAGATAGGTTAGGATTGCTTCAGCTGACAATTTCATCAAGAAACATGCATTTAAGGTTCAATCAAGCCTCAGACTCAAGAGGACAATCCACAGATGGTTACTCCCTAATTCGTTAGGTGAATAACACTGATTCCTAAGCATTAAACCCTAATCCCTTAGGTGCTCAACTAACAGAGGAATATAATGTGAAATTGGGGGTTGAACCCTAACTATTCACCTAATTACTAGGCCTGAATTAGTTAGGAAGCGAGAAGTTACCTAAGCCTCAACCATGATTCCTCACTGGTGAGTTTCTTCATTAGATCTGGATTTGTCAATCCAGCAAAGTAAATCCACTCCTCAGCTTGTTCTCCTCATGATTTAGAAGTTGATTTCCTCAACACACTTTCAAGAATTCATTGCAAACCTTCGCAATCCCAACCTTAGGGACTTAGAAACCCATGGAAATAGATTCCGACGAAGGAATATGGAGAGACATGAATGAGAGAATTTAGAGAGAGAAAGGAATTAAAGAGAGATTGAAAATGGAAAAAATGAATCGTATTGTATCTACTGTTCTCTGTTCGTTCTAATCGTCCCCCACTTTACAGAGTATGTACAAGTATATATAGGCAAATAACTAACTAGCTAACTCAATTAATTACAAAGAAACCTTAATTAATAATTAAACTAACTAAACTAATTACATAATTAGAAGTAAATAAATAATTACAACTTGATACTTAAATTACTAATGTACAAAAGCAAAAGATCAGGCAACAGGAACAGAAGTGGTGCAGAGCCTCTTTTGGAGGGAACAACAGCATTTAAATAACTGCCTTCACGCTTGAGCGTGAAGGACTCGCGCTTGAGTAAGCTCGAGTTATTTCTGCAATATGGATTCTCGCTTGAGTGTGAACGTGGAAGCTTTGAGCGTGGATGGTAACTTGGACTCACGCTTAAGCGTGAGCTTTCTCGCTTAAGCGAGCTCGTGGTTTCCTTTCTTCTCTTTTCACGTTCTTTGCATGGCTCTCGCTTGAGCTTGCAGTCTTCAAGCTTGAGCGGGACTTGTTGCTGCACCAATAAACAAATAATTGCCTAGCGTTTGTACGTTGGCTGTCCAGCGTTTGTACGTTGGGTTAGTGAAATTATAAATAAACATAATTTCTTAACTAATTAATGTTTTTAATCATTTTCTTACATAAATTAAACGCTTTTGAAATAAATAAATAAAATACGAATTATTAACAATTTATTAAATAATAAAGCCAAACTAAACAATATTTAATAAATTAAGTTAAATAAAAGGTGAAATAATTAAGTCTTTTCAAGACTTATCACATCCCCAAACTTAAAACTTGCTTGTCCTCAAGCAAATACTCAGATTAATTAAATAACAGCACTTACTCAAAATAATCAACCTTTCCTTAACTTAGTTCATACCATAATTATTGAATATCATCCATGCTTTCCTTTCACAAATTCTGAATATATAATTACTCACACCTCCTTTGGACAAATTGGTGATACTTTCCTCACTGGATTGGTGTTTCACTCTTCTCTCAGTGTATAAGGTTCAATAATATGCACTCATCACCTGCATAATTGTTAGATCAACATAGGCTTGCAACAGTTCTAAACATCATGACATATGCTAACATAATTGGATCAGTAAGGGCTTTTTAAACTTGTAATGGGGTTAGGCTACAGGCTCTCTTTTTGTTTTTCTAGTCAATGTTGGGTTAAAAGATGTGGCCACTGATGCCTTGCCTCAATCTTAACTTAAATGCCTTTACTAACTAGCTATTTTAATTTCATTATTTTTCATATGAATGGTACTCAATAATTTGTGGTGCTTTGCTCTCCCTTTTTTTTCAGTCCTTTGGACTCTTTCTTTTCTTCTATTTTGTTTTTCAATACCATTTTTTTTCTTGTGGTGCTTTGCACCTTCTTTCTTTGCTGCTTTTTTTATTTTTTTTCTTTTTCTTTTGTTGTTCTTCCTTTCATTTCTCAAAGTAACCATCTATACTTAAAGTCAGAGTGTGTCTTTTAATTACTGTTAGGCACACTCTTCATCCCCAAACTTAGAACTTGCTAGTCCCTAGCAATAAGATAAGACTCAGCAATTCATTAGTGGGATATCCGGGGATAATTCACTTGGTTTTTCTCAGATAAAGAGGCTTGTAAAGGTAGGTACATAATTAGAATGAAAGGGTCTCAGGCTCAAATATTAGGTTAAAGGATAATTAATAAAATTAGGATGGCTAAATTTGGCCCTAACTAATTTAATAAAGAAGGCCTTCATCATTTCCAATTGGCACACATATAATCATTTAGCAAGCACTAAAGCAAATTCTGTCTCACTAAACAAGAATGCAAGCTCACTCAGAAAAGAATTAATAAAGGCTCAAAAGCTAAAAATAACAGGTAATCAGCCAATTATGTCCCCAAACTTAATGCAAGATTATAACTCAGATTGCTAACTAGCATGCTGAATAAACAAATAATAAAGGATTGAAATAATTATGGACAGGGATCATGAATTAAGCAATGCCAACCAATTAATTTATCTAATTAAAGCCTGAGAATCAGCAAACTTTAAATTATTACGATGGATTCTAAATTAAACATAATTAACATAACTTATCAATCAATAAGATGAAAGGATAGATTACTTCCCTTTTTACCTGAATGGCAATGCATGGTAAGAAATTGTTTGGAATGGAGTGCATGGATTTAACAATACAAAAGAAATAATAACAAACAATTTAACATTGAAATAAAGTTCCATTACAACTGAAAAGGGAAATACATTGTTCAAGGAAATATTTACGCACAGTCATTACAAAGAAGTATCATAACATAAACACAGCGTAAAAGATTAGTCATCCTCTTCTTCGTTGTCTTTACTCATGGACTCATCATCATCTTGCTCAGGAGAGGGTGGAAATTCAGCTGCTAAGGGTGTGTCATCAGGGGGAATGGTGAATCCTATGGAAGCCAACCATGAATCTCTGTCAGGTGGAACTCCCATTTCTTCAGTGTGATTCACATTTAATTTAGTGGCAATCTTTTTTAGCATAAGATCATGGTTCAGGACCAGATCATAGGTTCCTAGGTGCATCTTCTTCATAACCCGCAATTCCTGCATTATCATAGAAATATCAGAAGAAGGACCTGCTCCTGTTAGAGGTGGTGGTGCAAAAGATGTTGATTGAGGTTGCCTTGGACGCTTGGGCTCTTGAGGCATAAAATTGTTAATGTGGTTTATCACCCATTGCTTATCCATAATCCTCTCAGGCTTTACCTTTGTCAGTTTAGCATAATTCACTATAGCCTGATTCTTGTGGGCCAACAGGGTGATAACAGAGCAATATGGCAATTGAAGATTCTTTTCAAGGTTCTTCATCATCTCCTCCAGTATTAACTCACCCAGATTTACATACAAACCTTTCATCAGGCAGTAAATCAAGACCAACCTCTTAATGGTAATCTCAGTAGCATGCAACACAGGTTGCAAAGATGATAGGATATAGTGGCACCATAGAAGGGGAAGGTGATTCAGACAATTCTTCCTGACACTTTTTGGTACACCATTAACCCGTGTCAAATATGCAGCTCCTTGTTCATAGCATTCCTCTAATATTTCTTTCCTAAGATTTTCATTTTCAGCCCTATGAAAAATATCTACCTTCCATGTGTAGTGACAGCCTTCTTCCTCCAATATAGGTATGTGCAAAAGCTTATTCAAAATATTACCAATTAGAGGAATGGTGACTCTTCTTAGGAAGGAAGAAAAAGGAAACTTATCCTCCATTGAATGAGTCCTCAAATTGGCATAAAATTCTCTAGTGAGTTCCTAGTAACCATTGCCTAAATTCTCATTAAAGAACTTCTATTCCCTTTCAATCATAGCAGCTTGCACAGTAACATCAGCACATTTTTCACCATCAAGGACCAGAGCTCTGTCCCTGATTACTCCTCTGGTTTTAAACTTTTTCTCATACTCTTGGGTAGCCTTAAAATCTCTAAACCTATACCCATCAAAACTTTCAGCTGCCTGGGGTTTATTTCTCTCACTCAGACTTTGAGTTGGTTTAGGTGGTGGAGAATTAGAAATACTGACAGTAACCACCCCCTTTCCTTTATCTTTTGGGGTTTTCTTCACGTTTTCCACTTCCATAATTTCTTCAAGTTTTTTCAAAAATCTTTGTGATCTTCTTCTCATTGTGAGTGATAAAAATGGTGGTTAAAAAGCCTAAATGAAAATAAGTACAAAAACCAAACAATCACAGCAAACCGAAAAATGTAAGATGAATGGCTATGAACAATGAAAGAATTTTGACAATGAAACAGTAAAATATTAACTATGTAACTAAGAATTGAAAGAAAGAAATGAAAAGATGGTACCTTTCTCAGGAAACAGAAGTTTTAGCGTGTGCCTTTTCCTCTTCAAAAACCCAAGTTTCAGCGTAGGAATTTAGGGTTTGTACACTGAGGGGGTTTTATAATGTTGAACCCACTACCTGAGATACGCGTAAGTATGCTAAAATATTGGCTTACCAACGCCCAATAAAAATTTCAAAGAAGGCATCAGGTATGATATTCGCTCAAGCGTGTCATACTACGCTCAAGCACCAAACAAATAGCATCAGGTGCCTTCAATATTGGCACTCACGCTCAAGCGTGGGTAGTATGCTAAATCTCTGTATACGCTGAAGGATCGAGAAAAAGAACGAGTGAATGAAACAACGAGTGAAAGAGATACCGAGTGGATGAAGGGCCGAGTGATTGAAGTGAGAGACCGAGTGAATGAAGGGCCGAGTGAATGAAGGGCCGAGTGATGGAAGAACGAGTGAAAGAGATCAGGTGAGGGAAATCGGGTGAGGGAACGAAAGAGTGAAAGAATGAGAGACCGAGTGAATGAAGGGCCAAGTGAATGAAGGGCCGAGTGATGGAAGAACGAGTGAAAGAGATCGGGTAAGGGAATGAAAGACTAAAAGAACGAGAGTGGAAGACTGAATGAATGAAGGGCCGAGTGAATGAAGGGACGAGTGATGGAAGAACGAGTGAAAGAAAGAACGAGTGAAAGAAATCGAGTGAGGGAACGAAAGAGTGAAAGAACGAGAGACCGAGTGAATGAAGGGCCGAGTGATGGAAGATGGAGTGAAAGAAAGAACGAGTGAAAGAAATCGGGTGAGGGAACGAAAGAGTAAAAGAATGAGAGACCGAGTGAATGAAGGGTCGATTGATGGAAGAACGAGTGAAAGAGATCGGGTGAGGGAACGAAAGAGTAAAAGAATGAGAGTGGAAGACCGAATGAATGAAGGACCGAGTGAGCTAGTGACGAGTGGACATGCATGCCCTCCATTACATATAACCGGTTAAATAAGTCACCCTTCATCATCTGACCCGTTCGTTATATCAACGGCCTGAAACCATTTCTTAAAGTCCCCCCTTCAGTCTAACATCAAAGTTTTGGGGGGGATGTTAGAATTTTCCGGTCGGTAAGGGTCAAGCATGAGTATCAGTGGCTTGAATATGGCACTCTCGCTTAAGCTCATAGTAGCACTCTTGAGTGAGAAAATGAACAGTAAATCCTCAGCCGCTTAAGCATGACACTATAAGGTTCAAGCGTGAGGCTCAGGCGAGGGTAGTATGCGCTCAAGCGCAAGGAGGAACAGATCAATCACGCTCAAGCGTGGTAAGCTTCCGCTTAAGCGTGAAGGAACAACACAAGCTTCTCGCTTAAGCTTAAATAGTTTTCGCTTGAGCGAGCAGACAAATCTTTAGTAATTTGCATTCTGTATTAAATTCGCTTAAGCGCAAAGTGTTTCGCTCGAGCGAAATAAAAGAAATGGATGCACTCGCTTAAGCTCACAGTGTACTCACTTGAGCGAACAGAAGGAATTAGCATCAGACACCATTCACGCTTAAGCGAGAAAGGATCACGCTCAAGCGCCACAGTATATAACTAGTCACGCTCAGGCGTCAATAGACTTCGCTCAAGCGCCTAGACAATCAGGAGGTCATGCTTAAGCGCAATAGATTCGCTCAAGCGAACATGGTACCTGATTCTAATTCTAACTAAGGAATGAATGAGTATGAACACTGAAACCTTATTCAAGAATTCACAAATTTATTCACACTTTATTCACAACTATTTTAGTTTTCTTTTATTAATTCAAACACAAAAACACAAAATGTAAGAACAAAATGTAGGGTTGCCTCCCTAAAGCGCTTCTTTAAGGTCACTAGTTTGACCTTCTGGCACCTAAAAAGATGCCTGCAGCAACATGGAGGTTTTCTGCCTATCAAACTCTCCTCCAAAGTAGAGTTTGAGTCTTTGGACATTCACCTTAAAAGTTCTATCAGTGGTTGGGTCTTTCAATTCAATTGCACCATGAGGAAAGACTTCATTCATAATAAAAGGTCCAGACCACTTTGATCTAAGCTTTCCTGGAAAAAGTCTCAGTCTAGAATTGAATAACAAGACCTTATCATCCTTTTGAAACTCTTTTTTATTTATCCACTTATCATGCCACCTCTTAGTTTTCTCTTTATAAATGGAGGTACTCTGATAAGCATTGAGTCTAAACTCCTCAAGTTCATGGAGTTTTAGGACTCTTTCCTCTTGAGATTAGTCGAAATCCATATTTAATAGCTTTGTGGCCCACCATGCCTTATGTTCTAATTCCACAAGAAGATGGCAAGCCTTACCATAAACTAACTGATAAGGAGACATGCCAATTGGAGTTTTAAATGCTGTCCTATAGGCCCATAATGCATCATTCAACCTCATAGACCAATCCTTTCTAGACTTCCCTACCACTTTCTCTAAAATTCTTTTAATTTCTTTATTAGAAAGCTCAACTTGTCCACCAGTTTATAGATGATATGGAGTAGATACCTTATGCAGTACCTCATAGTGTCTCAGGGCTTTTTCCATGATTCTATTACAGAAATGTGACCCTCCATCACTAATGAGGACTCTAGGGACTCAAAATCTAGAAAAAATGTTCTTCTTTATGAACCTAAGCACCACGTGTGCATCATTGGTCCTGGTAGGGATTGCCTCCACCCACTTGGAGACATAATCCACAGTAACAAGGATATATTCATTGGAGAATGACTTTTGGAATGGTCCCATGAAGTCAATGCCCCAAACATCAAATAACTCCATAACTAAAATATTTGTCAAAGGCATGCCAGATTTAGTAGAGAGACCTCCACTTCTTTGACACTTATCACACCTTTGAACATACATTTTAGCATCCTGAAAAATGTTGGCCAATAAAAGCCACTTTGTAAAAATTTTGCTGCTGTTCTGGAGGCACCATGGTGTCCTCCATAATAGGAGTCATGGCAATGCCACAAGAGCCTTTCCTGCTCAGATTCAGGCACACATCTCCTGATAACTCCATCTATTCCTATCTTATAAAGAAATGGATCATCCCAAAGAAAGGTTTTACTGTCATGAAAGAATTTTCTCTTTATTTGAGATGTCCAACCTTCAGGTACTACAGAGGCACTTTTAAAGTTGGTCATATCAGCATACCATGGCCCTGTGATAATTGCCATCAACCTCTCATCTGGAAATTCTTCTTTAATTAAAATAGAATCAGATTCACCTTCCAGATGAGATAATTGATCAGCAACTGAGTTTTCTACTCCCTTTTTGTCTCTTATTTCTAAATCAAACTCCTGGAGTAAAAGAACCCACCTGATCAACCTTGGCTTAGATTCTTTTTTAGCTAGCAAGTACTTAATTGCTGAATGATCTATATACACAATGACCTTAGCACCAATCAAGTAAGCTCTAAATTTATCAAATGCATACACCACAGTAAGCATTTCTTTTTCAGTAGTGGTGTAATTTATTTGATTCTCATTCAATACTTTGCTAGCATAATAAATCACATGTGTTAATTTTTCTTTCTTTTGACCCAGCACAGCTCCTACAGCAAAATCACTTGCATCACACATTAGTTCAAATGGTAAAGACCAATCAGGTGCTGCAAGGATTGAAGCTGAAATCAATCTCTATTTCAAATTTTTGAAAGCCTTGACACAGTTTTCATCAAACACAAAAACATGATCTTTCACAAGTAAATCAGTCAAAGGCTTAGCTATTTTTGAAAAATCTTTTATAAATCTCCTATAAAAGCCAGCACATCCTAAGAAACTCCTCACTCCTTTCACATTGATTAGAGGAGGAAGTTTTTCAATGATATCAATCTTGGCTCTATCTACCTGAATGCCCTCAATAGAGATTTTATGGCCAAGGACTATCCCTCCTTTAACCATAAAATGACACTTTTCCCAGTTAAGGACAAGATTAGTCTCCTGACATCTCACCAGCACCTTAGATAGGTTGCTGAGGCATATATGAAAGCTACTTCCAAACACAGAGAAATCATCCATGAATACTTCAATGAACTTCTCTACCATGTCCCCAAAAATTACCAGCATACACCTTTGGTGCATTGCACAAACTAAATGGCATGTGCCTATAAGCAAAGATTCTATAGGGACAGGTGAAGGCTGTCTTCTCTTGATCTTTTGGATCAACCACAATTTGGTTGTAACCAGAATATCCATCAAGAAAGCAGTAATACTTATGACCTGATAGTCTCTCAAGCATTTGGTCTACAAATGGTAAAGGAAAATGGTCTTTTCTAGTGGAGTCATTAAGCCTTCTATAATCTATACACATTCTCCAACCTATAGTTGGTCTAGTGGCAATGACTTCGCCTTTTTCATTTTTAACAGTGGTCATCCCTCCTTTCTTAGGCACCACTTGGACTGGACTGATCCAAGCGCTGTCCGAGATAGGATAGATAATTCCTGCATCAAGAAGTTTAACCACCTCTTTCCTTACAGCTTCTTTCATTATGGGGTTTAATCTTCTTTGTGGCTGAACAACAGGGGAGTAGTCATCTTCCATTAAGATTTTATGCATACAAAATGATGGACTAATTCCCTTTAAGTCAGAAATGTTCCAGCCAATAGCAGACTCATGTTTCCTTAAAACCCCTATCAATTTTTCTACATCCTCATCTTTTAAATCTGTATTAATGATTACAGGATGTGATTCATCATCTCTTAGGAAAACATATTTCAAATGAGAAGGCAAAGGTTTTAATTCATGTTTTTCTTCAGACACTTCCTTACCTTTCTCAAGTTTAGTATTATTCAAATTTTCTTTCTTTTCATTTTCAAAATCACCTACTTCACATGCTTCAAGTAGGTTCAGCAATTCAGAATGTGAGTAATTTAACTCCTCAGTCTCAGAGTCAAAATCATCCTCCAAAAAGGCTTGTAAAACCTCTTCTTCAGTTTTTAACAGCATAGGAGTCTTATAACTTTTAATTTCTTCAATCATAAAATAATTCATCTTCTCAGCTGGATGTTTCATAGCATTGAAGACATTAAAAGTTACCTGCTCCTCCTGAACTCTCAGCATGAGCTCACCCTTTTCTACATCAATTAAAGCTCTACCTGTAGCTAAAAAGGGTCTTCCTAAAATCAAAGGAATTTCTCTGTCAGCCTCCATATCCAAAACTATAAAATCTGTTGAGAAGATAAACTTATCTACCTTAACTAATAGATCTTCCAGCATCCCATGAGGATATTTGATAAACCTATCAACCAACTGCAAAGACATGCGAGTTGGTTGCAGGTCATTAATTCCTAACTTCTTCATTAAAGATAAAGGCATCAAGTTTATGCTAGCTCCTAGATCACATAAGGCACTTTCTACATGAACATCCCCTATTGCACAATGTATTGTAAAAGATCCAGGATCTTCCAGCTTCTGAGGGAGTTTCTTTTGAATAATTTCACTACACTCTTGGGTGAGAGCAATCATCTCATCTCCTTTAAGCTTTCTCCTCTTAGACAGAAGTTCTTTCAAAAATTTAGCATATGAAGGCATCTCCTACAATGCCTCAACAAAGGGAATATTTATGTGAAGCTTTTTAAACATATCTAAGAACTTAGCAAACTTTTGCTCCTCTATTTGTTTTTTAAATCTATGTGGAAATGGAGCATTCTTTAATTTCTCAGGAGTTAGCTTAGAAGCTTCCTCCAAGATCAAATCAACCTTTTTCTTTTTCTTCTGATGAACTTGATTTTCTTTTTTATTATTAACTTGCTCACTTTCCTGCTCTTTTTCTTTTTCTTCATCTTTTTCTAAACTCACTTCATGACTCGGAGGTGGGGAAAGAATTTTCCCACTCCTAGTAGTTATTGATTTATAATGTTCCCTTGGATTTACCTCAGTATCTCTAGGAAAATTGCCTGATTGTCTTTCAGCTAATTGTTTCGACAACTGTCCAGCTTGATTTTCTAAATTTCTAATGGACGCTTCTTGATTTTTAAAACTGGCCTGAGTGGCCTGAATGAACTAAGACAGCACATTCTCAAGTTCCGATTTCTCTTTAGAAGGAGGGGGAAGAGATTGTTATGATCTATTTGTGGTTTGATTTTGTCACATATTTTGATTCAAATGTGGACCTTTCTGCCATGAAAAATTAGGGTGATTCCTATAGTAAGGATTAAAGGAATTGGAGGGATAATTCCTTTGAAATTGTTGCTGCCCCATATAATTCACTTGTTCAGCAGGCACATTTGGATCACACATTCCATTTTCATGATCTCCATCACAAAAATCACAGCTTATCATACAAACTTGACTAGACTTTTGAAGTTCTGAAATCTGTACACTTAATTTCTCTAAAGCCTAACTCATCAACTTACTTTGAGCCAAATAAGCATCCTGTGCTTCCAATTCTAGTATCCCTCTCTTAGGGATTTGGCTCCTTTCACTTACTAAACATTCATTAGAAGCCATAACATCTATCAGCTCTATAGCTTCTTCTACTGTTTTGGTCGTTAATGAACCTCCAGTTGAGGCATCAATCAAGACCCTAGTAGCTGGTCTTACACCATTATAAAATATAGTAACTTTCTACACATCAGTGATTTGATGATAAGGACATTTCCTCAAACTCTCTTTATATCTATCCCATGCTTCCATTAGAGATTCACCCTCTCTCTGTTGGAAACAAGTGATTTCAGTGCGCAACTTAGAATACTTGGAAGGAGGGAAATACTTAATCAAAAATTTTCTTTGTAAATCCTCCCAAGTAGAAATACTACCTCTTGGTTGGCTTTGCAACCAGGCTTTTGCTCTGTCCCTTAAAGAAAAAGGAAATAATCTCAATCTTATTGCCTCTTCAGGGACTCCATTCATTTTCACAGTATCACAAATTTGGAGGAAGGTTGCTAGATGCAAATTTGGATCCTCAACCTCACTTCCTCTGAATTGATCATTTCTAACCAACTGCAATAAAGCCGGTTTAAGTTCAAAATTATTGGCTGCAATCGGAGGCCTAAGGATGCTAGATTGTGATCCTTCTTCAGTAGGCCTAGAGTAGTCACCAAGTGTAACTCTCCTCTGTTCCATCTCTTTCTGCTCTTTTTGCTTTTTTTCCCTTCTAAGCTTACACTCTAACAAATCAATATCAGGATCAAAGAAGAAAGGCTCTCCTCTGTTCCTTGATTGCATACACCAAATGTTAGACATAAAAACAATTCACAGTTACTGCTACAGCTACAGCTACACAAAAACAAACTACTACTACTATATTAAAAACAAGAATCAAACTACTTACTAAATGCAAAACAAAATTAAACGGTTCAGTCTAGTACCGGTCCAAGGATTGTTGATATTACTCAACAATCCCCGGCAACAGCGCCATTAACTTGGTGTGTAAATCCTGAGCCATTAACTTGATGCTAAATTCTCAAAGGATTTATTCTTTTGGCAAGCGTACCAATCGTTAAATTTGTAATATATTTGATCGTTCCTATAGGGATTGTGGTAATTACCGCAATCTTAGACTAGTACAAGCTGAACCAACGCAATGCAGATAGAATTCATTCTGTTTTTGTTGTTTTAAATTTCTAATGTTTTTGTATTTGCAGAGACGGTATGAAAGATGAAATATGATTAATGGAAGATAGGTTAGGATTGCTTCAACTGACAATTTTATCAAGAAACATGCATTTAAGGTTCAATCAAGCCTCAGACTCAAGAGGACAATCCACAGATGGTTACTCCCTAATTCCTTAGGTGAATAACACTGATTCCTAAGCATTAAACCCTAATCCCTTAGGTGCTCAACTAACAGAGGAATATAATATGAAATTAGGGGTTGAACCCTAACTATTCACCTAATTACTATAGCCTGAATTAGTTAGGAAGTGAGAAGTTACCTAAGCCTCAACCATGATTCCTCACTGGTGAGTTTCTTCATCAGATCTGGATTTGTCAATCTAGCAAAGTAGATCCACTCCTCAGCTTGTTCTCCTCATGATTTAGAAGTTGATTTCCTTAACACACTTTCAAGAATTCATTGCAAACCTTCACAATCCCAACCTTAGGGACTTAGAAACCCATGGAAATGGATTCCGATGAAGGAATATGGAGAGACATGAATGAGAGAATTTAGAAAGAGAAAGGAATTAAAGAGAGATTGAAAATGGAAAAAATGAATCGTATTGTATCTACTGTGCTCTGTTCGTTCTAATCGTCCTCCACTTTACAGAGTATGTACAAGTATATATAGGCAAATAACTAACTAGCTAACTCAATTAATTACAAAGAAACCTTAATTAATAATTAAACTAACTAAACTAATTACATAATTAGAAGTAAATAAATAATTACAACTTGATACTTAAATTACTAATGTACAAAAGCAAAAGATCAGGCAACAGGAACAGAAGTGGTGCAGAGCCTCTTTTGGAGGGAACAACAGCATTTAAATAACTTCCTTCACGCTTGAGCGTGAAGGACTCGCGCTTGAGCGAGCTCAAGTTATTTCTGAAGTATGGATTCTCGCTTGAGCGTGAACGTGGAAGCTTTGAGCGTGGATGGTAACTTGGACTCACGCTTAAGCGTGAGCTTTCTCGCTTAAGCAAGCTCGTGGTTTCCTTTCTTCTCTTTTCACGTTCTTTGCATGGCTCTCGCTTGAGCTTGCAGTCTTCAAGCTTGAGCGGGACTTGTTCCTGCACCAATAAACAAATAATTACCTAGAGTTTGTACGCTGGCTGTCCAGCGTTTGTATGCTGGGTTAGTGAAATTATAAATAAACATAATTTCTTAACTAATTAATATTTTTAATCATTTTCTTACATAAATTAAACACTTTTGAAATAAATAACTAAAATATGAATTATTAACAATTTATTAAATAATAAAGCCAAACTAAACAATATTTAATAAATTAAGTTAAATAAAAGGTGAAATAATTAAGTCTTTTCAAGACTTATCAGAGCACAATAGTGTTGGAAATATGCACTAAGAGCCTATATAGGACGCATCATTTTCTATAAGGAATTTTTGTTAAATAGTTTAACAGTCTTTATTTATCCTTGGAGTAATAGGTCATATGAGAGTTATTCCTAAAATGTCTCTAGTCAAGTATTTACGTGGGGACATGTAAATACATTAAGACTAGTATGTGAGTGTACTGATGATCTGATCTCATAGATCATGGATATAGATGATATCAAGTCTTCACACGGGTACACATTAAGAGTAATGATGTACTGGACAGACTCACCATGAGAACGTTGCATGGATCGTTACATGAATGTCATAAACGATTCTCAATGTGATAATGGTATATGTATTCCTTCGACCTGAAGTCACTACGATTCCTACACAAGGAGTTTGTTGTTTTAATACAATCAAACGTCTTTTGTAACAAGAGAACTATAAAGGTTGTGATTAGGTAATGAACAAATTATGCAGAGGGATGTGAGTGATGTAGATGAGATTTGTCTGTCCTATGTGACAGGAGTGATATCTATAGGCCACTTGATGGAGTGAGACTAAGGAAATGCATGGCCATGCTAGAAAGAATAAATATTAAATATTTATTCAGATAAAGTCTACTCCAGTATCAAGTAAAATAAATTGGGCCGTACAAGGATGACGCGACCATGCCTTAGGCCCAATTAGGATATCGTGACAAAAGGAACAAACATATAAAATAATTATCACTTATAGGTTATGTTGATATTAAATAATATTCAGACATAATAATGCATTTCTAGATGCTCTTATTTTATATTAATAATAAAATAGTTTATTATTAATATGACCGAATATTTTACCTATAGGGTCACACACATAGAGTAAGCCCATCAGAAAATAACTTTTATTTTAGTTGGACTAAAATAAAGTTATTGGGCCTAACTCATTTAGAATGAGTAAGGAGCCCACTCTTTAGAGAGAACAAATTAGGTCAAACCTGAGCCTATAAATAGAGTATGAGATGCTCATAGGCGGTTAACCCAAAAGAGACACAAAATACGCAAAAGTTGTAAAAGCTACACGCTGTCAAACTAGCATTTGGAAGGTGTAGCATTTCTGGTGGGAGTACTCGTGTGGACTCCTAAAGGACGAGGCTACGACTGCTTCGATAATCTTCAAGAGGTAATCCTAAAATGAAATAATTTTTTTATGTTTGTCTTATACTTTGAAACACGACGCTTTGCAAATCCTATGGGAATCCTTGTATTTCCGCTGCTCATGCACTAGGGATTCCCTAACAGTGGTATCAAAGCTTGATTTCAAAACTGTGTTTTGGGCAAATATTTGTTTAAAGAACATGTAAAAAAAAATGATTTTATGAAAAGAATTGTAAAGGTTGAATCCTTTTGCAAAGGTTGCATATTTTATTAGATATCTTGCAAAGGTTGCATTTTTAATGAGATATTATGTAAAGGTTATATTTTTATGAGATATGTTGCAAAGGTTGTACCTTTTGAAAGCTAGTATCAATTTTAATTAAAGAACATGTTTTTGGGGTTTTGTTTTGTGTATATTGATTGCTTTTCTCAACATTTTAATTAAAGAACATGTTTTTGGGGTTTTATTTTGCGTTAAAACGTTTAATGAAAATCAGTAATGAACAATAAGAAAATTGAAATCCCTCAAGCCTGACAATCATACCTTCCAATAAGTAATAACGTCTAACTTGATATAAATAAAGTACAGGTCACGTCATAGTTGGGTGCCTTTATTTATGTTTAGTAGGACATGATTGGATAATTGGATTATCCAAATATAACTTATTAAGTTTTATTCAAATAGACATTTTTTAATTGAATTGGAAAAGCCTAAAGGTATGAATAGTCTAAAACGCGTTCTAAAAAACAACAATCATCAATGCTAGTTTCAATAAAGTGTAGGTTCTCCCAAAGTAGGGTACTTTTATTAATATTAGTAAAGGATGATGGATAATTGGACTAACCAACCATTTGTTATTGGACTTATCTAGGTAACTTTAATCAAATTGAAGAACCTAGAAGCGTTAATATTAAGTTTAAACGTCTTCTAATAAGTAATACTCGTCGAGACTAATGTCAATAAATAGTGGGTCTGCCAAAGTAGGGTGCTATCATTTATACTAGTAAGGTACGATGGGATAATTGTAATATCCAAATTGTTTTTATTAGGCCTAAACCCTAAACCCTAAACCCTAAACCCTAACCCTAAACCCTAAACCCTAAACTTAACTAAGTTTTTCAATTGGATTGAAAATAACTTAGAGGCGTAAGGATTGAGCTTAAATTCATAAGATGAATAAGGGTAAAGAGTTACCCACTCAATCATCCAAGAGTTGCATGAGATGCAATTAGAAATGTGTTTCCTACCTTAATAACCAAGGGTTGGGCGATCATCCAAAGCTGACTCAACACTAGGCCAAATATGGATCTTGGCCCACTAGAAAAATCTTCCAACGAGATTTTTTATGATTCAGTGAGGGTATTTGTTTTGAATCAAAATAATGGGAGACAACATATTTATTTAATGACTAAAATTTAAATATGTTTTAAATAGAAGTGATAGATTTGCATGTAATTGTTTTAGAATAACCATGACAAACCAAATATTGTTTTGTTGCAATCTATCCTTTGGAAGGACACTTTATCTGGAAAATGCCTAGATAGGTATTAAGACTTAAGAATTATCTTCAATAAATATGAAGCGGTAGTGTGTCATGTTTGGCTTATATATCATCTATGGTTGGGTCTTTAATACCCTATGGAGTCTGCATAAACTCTGAGCTGTAAAAGGCAATATGAATATATGGGAGATATACGATATGATCGTATACAGACTTTATTAAGGCCAAGTTGGTTTGGAAGTCTAAAAGGTGATCAAGAAAGGAAATTGTTTCCAGTTCTAGCCAAATAAGACATTGAAGTAATTTATCTAAAGAACTTGAAGGAGTTCAAAAGAAAGGGAAGTAAGACTTCCACTACAGGTCATGTTATAGAAGTCAAGTTATTTTACTTCACTAACATTAGTATCAGATACTAGTAGTAGATCTCAAATTTTGAAAGATCAAGGAAGTAGATCACTTGCTAAGGGTGGAGAAATCTGTGTAAAATTGAGTAAAAGTTGCTACAATAAAGATAAGATCTTTACTTATTGGGCTAGTTAGTGAACTAGACATTGTGCATATTGTTTCTTATTGAACAAGAAATGTTTTTTATTGTAAAATAACTTTATTTCTTCAAAAGGATGTTGATGTACAATTGAGTAATGGATTCCACATCCTAAATCTCAAAACACCCATCTATAACAACTGTCAAAGTAGGTTAAAATAAGTGATTTTGAACCTTACTTACATGGTATTGTCTCCTAAGGCAAATGAATAAGAAACACATTTCTAAATACCGAATATGGTTATATGGACTCTTTTGATTTTAGAATCAATGGAGACATGTAAATCTTATTTATTGGAGAGATAATTGAGACCTCATTCATTGAAAAGATGAGTAATTTATTATCTAATACATGACGATGTATGTGGGCCTATTGGAACAATAACTAGATATGTTTTTCAATACTTCAACATACTAATTGAAAAGTCAATGAGTATGGATTTATGTAACATAAGTTATAAAGTCTTTGAAAAGTTCAAAGAATTCATAATGAAGTGAAAAACCAAATTGGCAAGACAATTAAAGCTCTTGATTAGATCAAGATAGCAAATAATTTGAGCTACAAGTTTGATAACTATCTAATAGAGTGAGAGATTACCTCTTAACTTATTCCTCATGGAATGCCATAATAGCATCTCTACAGGGAAAAGTCAAACCTTGTTGGACATAGTTTGATTATTGATTATTATCAAACATCCCTAACTCTTTCAATGTTCCTTTATTAACAAAATTTCCACACTTAACCATGTTCCATCTTAGACTTTATTAAAGAAACCATATATGATATGGAATAGGAAGAAACCTAGTATGTCTTTACTAATAATTTGGAACTATGATGCTTCTATAGAGCATCCAACTCTGACAAGGTCAGATCCAAATTGGATAAATGTCTTTTGTGAGATACCCAAAGAAAGCTAAGGGTTATTAGTTCTATAATCCATCTAAGAATAAAAGGCTTATTGCTTAGAATGTTGTATTCTTGAATAAGAGTACATCCCTTAAAGAATCAATGGGAGGATAGTAGAACTTAAAGAAATTCAAGTATCACAAAGCATTCAAAAGTCAAGGATGGACTTGGAGTAGAAATTACAAAGTGTTGTGACATCCTTAGCTCCGGTAGCCCAAGACTTGCGTAAGATCAAATAGGATATGTCTCTAAACCTAAAAGATATGGATATCTTATAAATCAGGAAGGAGGCATATTACTAAATGACCAAGCTTCTTATGAAGAGGCCAATGCAAGTTTAGATTCTAAGACATAGCATAAGACCATCGGATTTGAAATGGGTTCCATGTATATTAACAAGGTATGAACCTTGGTTGACGCACCTAAAGGGTAAAACCTATAGGATACAAGTGGGTTTTCAAAAGGAAAACTAAACATGGATGGTAATAAGAGTACCTTTAAAATCAAGATTGACAAAATTCAATTAGCTTAAAAACCATTTAGATCCTACTTGTTGTAGTAGTATACCACCATTATGAGATATGGTAGATGAATGTCAACATGGAAATCATCTTGAGGATGTGTATATGACACAACCTAAAGGCCTTTTATGTCTGAAACATCTAGGAAGGTATGTGAACTGCAAATATTCTATTTATGGACTAAAGCAAGCTTTTAGAAGCTAGAATCTTAATTAAAGAATGAAGATAAATCTTGTGACTATAAAAGGATTAGTAACTGCATAATTATAGTTTTAATATTACATGTAGAAGACATACTTCTTCTAGAACTAATATTCTCATTCTATAATCAAGAATATCCTTAAACACTTGAGAAGGACTAATGATTTAATCTTGATAAATGAAAGATGAGCTCGTTGTAAAGGTTACACTGATGCCAATCTTCTTATTAATTTGAAAGACTTAAGATTGCAATCAAAATATATGGCTTGTTAAGACGGTTGTGATGTATGCTTGAAAGGTTCAAAGCAACAAACAATCGTTGGTTCTACTAACAAATCTAAGTATTTTGCTATGATAAATTACAAAAGAAGTCAATTAACATTTAATCATTCCAAATGTTTTATACCCTATGAGTTTCCACTGTGATGATAATGGAACAATAGAACAATATAAGGAAGTGGATTAATCCAAGCATATACTTAAATAAGTTCCATCTTTGGAAGATGTGAAAATATGCAATGTGCATACCAACAAAATTCTTAGGAAGCCACTAGTAAAACTGTTTACGTAGTAAAAGCATAAGGGCACTGTAGATGTCATTGGGCATTAACCATATTGGCTCTAAGTGCAAGTGGGAGATTGTTGGAAATATGCACTAAAAGCCTATATAGGACAGATCATTTTGAATAATTCA
The DNA here is from genome assembly GCA_037962975.1 of Clitoria ternatea. Lineage (NCBI taxonomy): Eukaryota > Viridiplantae > Streptophyta > Magnoliopsida > Fabales > Fabaceae > Clitoria > Clitoria ternatea. The sequence goes on from CM075671.1 coordinate 172,625,384, forward strand.
TTTTTTGTTAAATAGTTTAACAACCTTTATTTATCCTTGGAGTAATAGGTCATATGAGAGTTATTCCTAAAATGTCCCTAGTCAAGTATTTATGTGGGGACCTGTAAATACATTAAGACTAGTGTGTTAGTATACTGATGATTTGATCTCACAGATCATGGATATAAATGATATCATGTCTTCACACTGGTACACATTAAGGGTAATGATGTACTGGACAGACCCACCATGAGAACGTTGCATGGATCGTTACATGAATGTCATAAACGATTCTTAATGTGATAATGGTATATGTATTCCTTTGACCTGAAGTCACTACAATTCTTACACAAGGAGTTTGTTGTTTTAATACAATCAAATGTCTTTTGTAACAAGAGGACTATAAAGGTTGTGATTAGACAATGAACAAATTATGCAAAGGGACGTGAGTGATGTAGATGAGATTTGTCTATCTTATGTGACAGGAGTGATATCTATAGGCCACTTGATGGAGTGAGACTAAGGAAATGCATGGCCATGCTAGAAAGAATAAATATTAGATATTTATTCAGATAAAGTCTACTCCGGTATCAAGTAGAATAAATTGGGCCTACAAGGATGACGCGACCATGCCTTAGGCCCAATTAGGATATCATGACAAAAGGAACAAACATATAAAATAATTATCACTTATAGGTTATATTGATATTAAATAATATTTGGACATAATGATGCATTGCTAGATGCCGCTCTTATTTTATATTAATAATAAAATAGTTTATTATTAATATGACTGAGTATTTTACCTATAGGGTCACACACATAGAGTAAGTCCATCAGAAAATAACTTTTATTTTAGTTAGACTAAAATAAAGCTGTTGGGCCTAACTCATTTAGAATGAGTAAGGAGCTCACTCTTTAGAGAGAATAAATTAGGTCAAACCTGAGCCTATAAATAGAGTATAAGATGCTCATAGGCGGTTAACCCAAAAGAGACACAAAATACGTAAAAGTTGCAAAAGCTACACGCCGTCAAACTAGCATTTGGAAGGTGTAGCGTTTCTGGTGGGAGTACTCGTATGGACTCCTAAAGGACGAGGCTACAACTGCTTCGATAATCTTCAAGAGGTAATCCTAAAACGTAATATTTTTTTATGTTTGTCTTATGCTTTTAAACACGACGCTTTGCAAATCCTATGGGAATCCTTGTATTTCCGTTGCTCATGCACTAGGGATTCCCTAACAAATAGAACGATCTTTCTATGTTTGGAAAAATGGGTTTGTTGTGCTTTGACATATGCCTAATTTCAAGTACAACACCTAAGTTTACTTGGTTTGTGTCACAATGGGAATCCATAACTTCATTTGAAGATGTAACCTATCGAACATTGAGTTTGACAACGTAAATGACAATGACAACAACTATATGCGAGATCAACATCAGACGTATTTTGCACTTGACGATGAAGTTGACATGATTTCATTATCGATCACGAATGTTGTTCGTGACTCTATTAGAGAGCAAATAATAATTGTAACATCCCTAATTTTATATAAATGATTAAATGTTGGGAATAAATATTAAATAATCCAAAATATTGAAAATAATTAAAGTAAGATTTTTAGGGATTACTTATGAGTTATTGAGGCTTTATACGCTGAAATTATACCCGATTAAAATATGGGTGTCGTACCAAGTATCTTCGAGTGAGGTACCGTTGGTCAGGGCTGTTAAGAAAATTATAAGGAACCTGAATATGTACTCGAAATAATTTTTAGATAAAGTATTGAGCCTGAACGGAGATCCTGTTTGACTTAAAACGGAGAACTTTAAGTGATGGGTTAAAATAAAACACTAAAACCCTACTCTCCCCCTTCACTTCATGTAAATTCTTCTTCTCCTTCTATATTCCATTTTTCTTCATCTCTATATCTCTCACTCTTCTTCTTCTTCCATTCTCCAAAGCCCACAAAGTGGTGGTGTGCTCTTCCTCCTCCATATTTCATTTTCTCCTAGCTTGGCTGGAGAAGCTTGTGGTGCTTTGAAGCTCTCCCTCTCCCTCTCAATTTTTGTTCTCCCTCTCTCCTATTCTTGGAGCTCACTCCCTTTTTCTTGAAGTAAGGTTTCCTCTCTATTTTCTTGAGCTCTAACCTTTAGTTATGTGATTGGGTTGTTGGGAGAGTGTTAAATGTGTATGGGTAGATGTAGGAGAGGCATTTATGATGAGAAACCCTAAGGTGGAGTGTTTTAATATGAGTTTTATGAGGGCACAATGTGGTACATGAAAATGGCAATTATTGTGATGGAAGAAGTTGAACATTGATGTTGGTTATTGGGTTTTTAATGAAACCCTAACCCTATGATCTAGGGGAAATGAAAAATATGGGTAGGAGAATATTTATTGATGTTAGGAGGATGTATTTAATGATGTGGGAATGCAACATTGATGGTGGATGGCCATTAATGAGGTTTGGTGATTGGAAAAGGTGGTTGGAAACCAGTTAATATGGAAACCCAGGAATGGGTTTAGCTTTAATTGCATAATAATGAATTTAGGCACCTAACCCATGGTGGTTATGGTGGATTGAATAAAAGAAATGAGGTTGAGATTTGAAATGGTATAAAACACCAAGAAATAAATATGAGCACTTGAGTTTTGGTAGTTTAAATAAAAATTGAATGTGTAGTATATGGTATAATGTAGGAAACGACCCTATCGACGAGGCGGGACCTTCGGACCGCGTTGATTTTGACTTCTCTTGAGGTAGGAGGGGGTAACATCTTTAAATGCTTGATTTCATCCATTAGTGATGGGTGCATATGGTTGTGTTATGCTAAATTGGCTTGGATGAATGATTTGTTGATTATTAGATTGAAATGCATTTAGAGTGAAAGGTGTTATATAGCTTATGTTTGTGGGATGATGATTATGTTGTTGAATTGACTCATGGTTAATGAGAATTGTTGTTAATGGTTTGGAACCATGATTATATTGATTTCATTATTATTAAACATCCCATGATATATGAATTGATGAATTATATTGCCACTAACTAGATATGTGTATGAAATCCAATGGGTTTTGGTGATGGTTGAGAATGATGAGTATATAAAGTTTCACTAAGTGTCGGTGACGAATTGTTGATGGTGGAGTGGCATTTAGGTTGCATAGTGTAAGAATGCATTTAATTTTTATTGCATTGCATCCATGGCATATCATTTGCTTTTTATGTGGAATGTTAGGGGTTCCAATAGTTGAGCCCAATGGGAGGGCGGCCCAGTGCACGGGTAAAAATTATGTGGTTGTTCCCTAGTGATTCTTGGAATCATAAAGCTGTCCTTAGTTTGGTGACGAGGCTGTTGGTGTATGCACTACGAGCTATTAATGTATCAATTTTAACTTATTAATAAAATTAGTATTTTTATTTTTAGACAAATGTTATTTATCCTGGAATAATAGGTCATATGAGAATTATTCCTAAAACGTCCCTAATCAAGTATTTACATGGGGACATGTAAATACATTAAGATTAGTGTATAAATGTACTGATGATTTGATCTCACAAATCATGGATATATGATATCAAGTCTTTACACGGGTACACATTAAGGGTAATGTTGTACTGGACAGACCCACCATGAGAACGTTGCATGGATCGTTACATAAGTGTCATAAACGGTTCTCAATGTGATAATGGTATGTAGTCCTTCGACCTAAAGTCACTACGATTCCTACATAAGGAGTTTATTGTTTTAATACAATCAAACGCTATCTATAATAAGATGACCATAAAGATTGTGATTAGGCAATATATAAATTATGCAGAGGGATGTGAGTGATGTAGATGGAATTTGTCTCTCCTATGTGACAGGAGTGATATCTATGGGCCACTTGATGGAGTGAGACTAATGAAATGCATGGCCATGCTAGGACGAATAAATATTAGATATTTATTTTGTAAAGTCTACTCTGGTATCAAGTAAAATGAATTGGGCCATACAAGGATGACGACGACCATGCCTTGGGCCCAATTAGATATCGTGACAAAAGGAATAGATATATAAAATAATTATCACTTATAGGTCATGTCGATGATAAATAATATTCGGACATAATAATGTATTGCTAGATAGCGCTCTTATTTTATATTAATAAAAAAATAGTTTATTATTAATATAACTGAATATTTTACCTATAGGGTCACACACATAGAGTAAGCCCACCAGAGGATAGTTTTATTTTAGTTGGACTGAAAATAAAACTATTTGGGCCTAACTCATTTAGAATGAGTCAGGAGCCCAATGTTTAATGAGAGCTCAGGTCAAGACCTAAGCCTATATATAGAGCATGAGATGCTCATAGGCTGCTGCTCAGAAATTAGACCAAAACAAAATTTCCGTACTAGCATTCAGAGCTCTGTTTTTCTGGTGGGAGTGCTCGTGTGGACTCCTAAGGGCGAAGTTACAATTGCTTCAATCGAGGAACTTGTTCTGCGTCTACAAGAGGTAAACCCTAATTAAAATTTTAATTTAGCATAATGCTTTGAGACATACATGTTTGCAATTCTTTTGGGAATCCTTTATGTTTCCGCTGCCTGACCCTAATGGGATTCCCTAACAGAGGCACCCTATGTGGCGGGCCCAGTGAGTGGGTGGCTCTATGGTGAGCAAGTGACCTCGGTGTCCTGATGGGGTATGGCTCTCTGAATGTGTGTTCGGGAGGGGCCCGTAGCACTTATGGCAAGTGAGGCCATGTTGTTAAATCCGCAAGTCACGGGGTGACTAGTGCTTCAAATGGGTGTTAGCGGTTTGGTACCAGTAAAATATAATGCTAAGCATGCATAATTTGAGATATAAGTGTACACTTTTACTACTGCAGTAGAGGCATAGTAGCACACCTATGCTTGACCCACACTTTATATAATGTTGTTTCCCATAGTCGGATCCGCAATTGTTATTGATTCCTTTGTGCATATGCATTAGCCATAAGAGCATTTGCATATAGCCGAAGATATGCCTAGTTGGTAGCCCGTGGTGGTGATGGATGATTGTAAAATAAAAAGGAATGAGGTTATAGTACTAACATTGAGTAGATGATGACCTTTATTAAGAACGTCGTGATTTTTGTAACTCCCTAAATTTTAAAATAAAGGATTAATTAAGGAAATAAATATTAGATAGTTGTATGTGGGTTATTTAATGTCCCAAAATATTAAAAATAGTTAAATTAAGATTCTTGAGGACTATTCATGATTTATTGGAGCTCAATAAGCTGAAATTAAACCTGATTAAAATGTGAGTGTCGAACCAAGTATCTCCGACTGGGATGATATTGGTCAGGGCTATTGAGAATATTATTGGGAGTCCGAATATGTATTCGGAATAATTTTTAGATAAAGTATTGAGCCCAAACAGAGATCCTGTTTGATTTAAATCAGGGAAGTTTTAAGTGAAGAGATAAAATTAAATGATAAACTCTCTTTTTCCCTTCTATATTTTCGTTGGCACTCTCCTAGAAGTAGAACACTCTTATCTTTTTCTACTTCCTCATTCTCTTCATCATATTTTTCCTCTAAAAACCTTAGACAAGGTGGTGACCCAATCCTCTCTTCCATTTCCATCTTGAGGAGTTTGAAATAGTGGAGTTAGAAACTTGAAGTCTCTTATTCCTCTCCTCTTATTTTCATGCTCAACATTCCCTTTTCTAGAAAATCCACTCCTTACTTCTCATAAGGTATGTTCTTGTCATTTCTCAAGAGTATGAATTATGGGTTTAGGGTTTTGATGTTGGGAAAGTGATTGAATGTATATGGGAATAATAATGGGATACATTTATGATGGAAAACCCTTAGGTGGGGTGACATTGATGAGAGTTATAAATGGGTATTTATGAGTGTGTGTATATATGGCAAGAAAGATGATGGAAAATGATAGGCATTGATGATGGTTGTTGGGTTTCTAGTGAAACCCTAACCCTATGATTTAGGGAAAATATAAAATATGAGTAAAGAAGCATTCATTGTGTTAGATAAATGTTATTAATGAGGTGAAGTGATGCTATTGATGGTGGATGACCATTAATGAAGTTTGATGATTAATGATGGTTATTGGGAACCATTAATATAGGAACCTATTAATGGGTTTGACATTAAAGATGCATAGTAATGAATTGAGGCACCTAACCCATAATGGTTATGGTGGAATTAATGAAATAAATGAGGTTTGGGAATTTAAAGTGTTATAAACACCCAGTAAATAACTATGAGCATTAAGTCTTGGTGGTTGAATAGAAAATAATTGTGGTATATTGTATAATGTAGGAGACAACCCCATTGACGAGGCAGGACCATTGGACCGTGTTGATTACTACTTCTCTTGAGGTAGGAGGGGGTAACTATTCTAAATGCATGATTTCATCCATTGATGATGTGAATATATATGATGGTGTTATGATAGATTGGTTTGAGTGGATGATGTGATGATTTTATGATTGAAATACATTTAGAATGATTGATGTTATGTGGCATATGCTTTTGGGATGATGAGTATGGTGTTGTTTTGGTTCATGTTAATTAATTTGTTATGAATGGCTTGAGACCATGGTTGTATTGATTGATATATGGTTGAACATCCCGTAATGTGTGAACTAATGAATGTTGATTGCCACTAACTAATTGTGTGTATGAAATCCAATGAATGTTGGTGGTGGTGGAGGATGACGAGTATACGAAATCCACTAAGTGGTTGTGGTGAATTGTTGAATATGGAGTGGCATGATAGGATGCATATAGTGAGAATGTATTGATTGGCATTTGCATCCATGGTATATCATACGCTATCTATGTGGAATGTTAGGGGTTCCACCAGGCGGGCCCAGTGGGAGGGCGACCCAGTGCACAGGTATATTGTTGTATTCCCTAGTGATTCTGGGAATCATGAAACTGTCCATAGTTTGGTGACGAGGCACCCTATATGGTGGGCCCATTGGGCGGGCAGCTCTGTGATGAGCAAGTTAGTATCATTTTGGCAAGTAAGGCCATGATGTGGATCCGCAAGTCACGAGGTGACTAGTTCTACATAGGGGCGAGAGCGGTTTGGTATCAGTAAAAGTATGTTGTTGAGCATGCATGAATTGAGGTATATGTGTACATATTTTTCTACTGCACTAGGGGCATAGTAGCATACCTATGCTTGTCCCACATTTAGTATGTTGTTGTTTTCCCATAGTCGGATCTGCATTTGATAATAATTCCTTTGTGTATATGCATTAGCTATAAGAGCATTTGCATATAGCCGGAGATATGCCTAGTTGAAAGTCATGGTGGCGATGGATGATTGAAAAATAAGGAGGAAATAAATGTGGTACTAACATTATGTGTATGATGATGTTATTAAGAATGCCAATGATTTGGATATGTGTGTTGTAGATGTATTTCTTTGAGTGTGTAACATGTTGAAATGAAATGATGTAATATGTGAATGAAATTGTCATGTTTCTTGAGAAATGTATCACATGTAAGCATGTATGAGTATCATCATAACATATGACTTTGATATATTTTGAATCAATAAATACATGCGAATCTTGTTTATTAGGGAAGATGACTAAGACCCTATTTACTAGAATGGGTGAAAGGGCGAGTGATATTCTAAGCTTGATACATAGTGATGTATGTGGGCCAATAAAGACAATGGCTAGGGGAGGTTTTAGCTACTTTATCAGCTTTACTGATGATTTCAGTAGATATGGATTTGTGTTTTTAATGAAGCATGAATCAGAATCCTTTGAAAAGTTCAAAGAATTCAAACATGAAGTAGAGAACCAACTTGGCAAGAAAATTAAAGTACTTCAATCTGATCGAGGTGGCGAATACTTAAGCCTGGAGTTTGATGAATATCTTAAAGAATGTGGGATTGTCTCTCAACTCACTCCTCCTGGAACACCACTATAGAATGGTGTTTCTGAGTGGAGAAATGGAACCTTGTTAGACATGGTTCGATCAATGATGAGTCAAACTGACCTCCCTAACTCCTTCTGGGGACATGCTTTGATGACAACAGCTTTCACACTTAACCGTGTTCCATCTAAGGCTGTCATAAAGACACCATATGAGATATGGACTGGGAAACGACCGAGTATGTCTTTTCTTTAGATTTGGGGCTGTGAAGCTTATGTGAAGCGTCAGATTTCTAACAAACTTGGACCCAAATCAGATAAATGTCTTTTTGTGGGATACCCAAAGGAAACTAAGGGTTATTACTTCTACAATCCTACGAGGGCAAAGTGTTTGTCGCTCGAAATGCTATATTCTTAGAAAGGGAATTCATCTCTAAAAGAATCAGTGGGAGGAAAGTAGAACTTGAAGAAGTTCAAGACATACAAGGCATTGAAGAGCCAATGGTGGAAATGGAGCCGGAACCACAAAATGTTGTGATAACTCCAACTCCAATAGAACAAGACTTGCGTAGATCAGGTAGAATACGTCAACAACCTGAAAGATATGGATTTCTTGTAACTCAGGAAGGAGATGTGTTGCTAATGGATCAAAATGAGCCAACATCTTATGAAGAGGCCATTGCAAGTCCAGAATCTGAGAAATGGCTTAAAGCCATGGAATCTGAAATGGACTCCATGTACACTAATCAAGTTTGGTCTTTGGTTGATGCACCCAAAGGGGTAAAACCTATAGGATGCAAGTGGGTTTTCAAAAAGAAAACTGACATGAATGGAAATATAAGTATCTATAAGGCAAGATTGGTAGCGAAAGGTTTCAAGCAAATTCATGGTATAGACTATGATGAAACCTTTTCTCCAGTCACTATGCTAAAGTATGTTCGGATTCTGCTTGCTGTTGCTGCATACCATGATTATGAGATATGGCAAATGGATGTCAAGACTGCTTTCCTTAATGGAAATCTTCTTGAGGAAGTGTACATGACACAACCCGAAGGCTTTGTTAAGCCTGAAGCATCCAGGAAGGTGTGCAAACTACAACGTTCCATATATGGACTTAAGCAAGCTTCCAGAAGCTGGAATCTTCGTTTTGATGAAGCCGCTAAACAATTTGGCTTTACTAAAAATGAGGATGAACCTTGTGTCTACAAGAAGGTTAGTGACTGCACAATTATTTTTTTGGTCCTGTATGTTGATGACATACTACTCATTGGAAATGACATTCCTACCCTTCAGTCTGTGAAGACTTGGTTGGGAAGCTATTTTCCTATGAAGGACTTAGGTGAAGCAACCTACATGTTGGGAATTAAGATCTATAGAGATAGATCAAGAAAACTTCTCGGCCTAAGTCAGAATACATACATAGACAAAATGTTAAAAAGGTTTAACATGCAAGATTCCAAGAAAGGAACTTTGCCTATGGCTCATGGCATAAGCCTATCAAAGGCTCAATCTCCTTCCATTAAAGAAGAGAGAGAATGGATGAATAAGATTCCATATGCATCTTCTATTAGATCAATCATGTATGCCATGATATGTACCCGCGACCAGACGTCTCGTATGCTTTAAGCATGACGAGCAGATACCAGTCTGATCCCGATAAAAGTCACTGGACTGCTCTCAAGAATATCCTAAAGTACTTGAGAAAAACTAAAGATTCAATCTTGATATATGGAGGGGAAGAAGAGCTCATTGTAAAGGGTTACACTGATGCTAGCTTCCAAACTGATAAGGATGACTCAAGATCGCAATCAGGGTATGTGTTTTGTTTAAATGGGGGCGCTGTAAGCTAGAAAAGCTCGAAGCAAGAGACAGTTGCTGATTCTACTACAAAATCTGAGTATATTGCTGCCTTAAATGCTGCAAAAGCGGCAGTATGGATCAAGAAGTTCATAACAGAACTTGAGGTAGTTCCTAGCATTGTGGACCCTATAAGTCTATACTGTGACAATAATGGAGCAATTGCATAAGCTAAGGAACCTAGATCATATCAGCGATCCAAGCATATACTTAGGCGTTATCATCTCATCTGAGAAATACTTGAATGAGGAGATGTTAAGATATGTAAAGTGCACACTGATGAGAACATTGCTGACCCACTCACTAAACCTTTTGCACATCAAAAGCATGAGGGACACACTAGATCATTAGGCATTAGGCAAATGTCTGATTGGCTCTAGTGTAAGTGGGAGATTGTTGGTGTATGCACTATGAGCTATTAATGTATCAATTTTAACTTATCAATAAAATTAATATTTTCAGTTTTAGACTAATGCTATTTATCCTGGAATAATAGGTCATATGAGAATTATTCCTAAAACATCCCTAATCAAGTATTTACATGGGGACATATAAATACATTAAGATTAGTGTATGAATGTACTGATGATTTGATCTCACAAATCATGGATATATGATATCAAGTCTTTACATGGGTACACATTAAGGGTAATGTTGTACTGGACAGACCCACCATGAGAACGTTGCATGGATCGTTACATAAGTGTCATAAACGGTTCTCAATGTGATAATGGTATGTAGTCCTTCAACCTAAAGTCACTACGATTCCTACATAAGGAGTTTATTGTTTTAATACAATCAAACGTTATCTGTAATAAGATGACCATAAAGATTGTGATTAGGCAATAGATAAATTATGCAGAGGGATGTGAGTGATGTAGATGGAATTTGTCTCTCCTATGTGACAGGAGTGATATCTATGGGCCACTTGATGGAGTGAGACTAATGAAATGCATGGCCATGCTAGGACGAATAAATATTAGATATTTATTTTGTAAAGTCTACTCTGGTATCAAGTAAAATGAATTGGGCCATACAAGGATGACGACGACCACGCCTTGGGCCCAATAAGATATCGTGACAAAAGGAATAAATATATAAAAATAATTATTACTTATAGGTCATGTCGATGATAAATAATATTCGGACATAATGATGTATTGCTAGATACCGCTCTTATTTTATATTAATAATAAAATAGTTTATTATTAATATAACCGAATATTTTACCTATAGGGTCACACACATAGAGTAAGCCCACCAGAGGATAGTTTTATTTTAGTTGGACTGAAAATAAAACTATTTGGGCCTAACTCATTTAGAATGAGTCAGGAGCCCAATGTTTTATGAGAGCTCATGTCAAGACCTAAGCCTATATATAGAGCATGAGATGCTCATAGGCTGCTGCTCAGAAATTAGACCATAAACAAATTTCTGTACTAGCATTCGGAGCTCTGTTTTTCTGGTGGGAATGTTCGTGTGGACTCCTAAGGGAAAAGCTACAATTACTTTGATCGAGGAACTCGTTCTACGTCTACAAGAGGTAAACCCTAGCAGAAATTTTAATTTAGCATAATGCCTTGAGACATTTATGTTTGCAATTCTTTTGGGAATCCTTTGTGTTTCTGCTGCCTGACCCTAATGGGATTCCCTAACAAGGGTTTCACATCATAAATGTCTTCCTCCAAAGCAACTCACATGTATTTCCCTCCCAAAAACCATAATAACCCAAAACCTAGGGCTAGAGCTTAAGGAAATAAAGAGGAAATTTTACCTCAAGCCAAGAGTGAGTGAGCTCAATAGAGAGAGGGAGAGAATGACGAATTTGAGAAAGGGAGAAGGAGGAAGAGGGCTTCCAAGCCAAGGGCTCCTTCTTGCTTGATGTTGACTAAAATAGAGATAAGGCACACACACACACATACCACTTTATGGGTTTTTTGAAGAAGAAGAATAAGAATAATAAGAAGAAGAAGATGATGAAGGGAAGTAAAAGAAATGAAAAAGTAAAGAGTATAGAAGAAGGGAAGTGTGACGTGAATGAAGAGAAGAGTGACAGAGTTTAGTGTTTTAATTTAACCCCTCACTTAAAGTTTTCCATTTTAAATCAAAGAGGACCGTTGTTCGGGCTCAATACTTTATCTAAAAATTATTTTAAATATATATTCAGACTCCCAATAATATTCTTAACAGCCCTGACCAATGGTACCTCAATCAGAGATACTTGGTCCGTGTTAGGGAATCCCTAGTGTATGAGCAGCGGAAATACAAGGATTCCCAAAGGATTTGCAATGCGTCGTGTTTCAAAGCATAAGAGAAACACAAAAATAAATTACGTTTTAGGATTACCTTTTGAAGAATATCGAAGCAATCGTAGCCTCGTCCTTTAGGAGTCCACACAAGTACTCCCACAAGAAATGCTACACCTTCCAAATGCTAGTTTGACAACGTGTAGCTTTTGCAACTTTTGCGTATTTTGTCTCTTTTTGGGTAACCACCTATAAACATCTTATGCTCTATTTATAGGCTTAGGTTTGACCTAATTTGCTCTCTAAAGAGTGGGTTCCTTACTCATTCTAAATGAGTTAGGCCCAATAGTTTTGTTTTAGTCCAACTAAAATAAAAAGCTATTTTCTAATGGGCTTACTCTATGTGTGTGACCCTATAGGTAAAATACTCGGTTATATTAATAATAAATTATTAATATAAAATAAGAGCGGCATCTAGCAATGCATCAGTATGTTTGAATATTATTTATTATCAACATAACCTATAAGTGATAATTATTTTATATGTTTGTTCCTTTTGTCACGATATCCTAATTGGGCCCAAGGCATGGTCGCGTCATCCTTGTAGGTCCAATTTATTTTACTTGATACCGAAGTAGACTTTATCCGAATAAATATCCAATATTTATTCTTTCTAGCATGGCCATGCATTTTCTTAGTCTCACTCCATCAAGTGGCCTATAGATATCACTCCTGTCACATAGGAGAGACAAATCCCATCTACATCACTCATATCCCTCTGCATAATTTGTTCATTGCCTAACCACAACCTTTATAGTCCTCTTGTTACAGAAGATGTTTGATTGTATTAAAACAACAAACTCCTTATGTAGGAATCGTAGTGACTTCAGGTCAAAGGACTACATATACCATTATCACATTGAGAATCATTTATGACATTCATGTAACGATCCATGCAACGTTCTCATGGTGGGTCTGTCCAGTACATCATTACCCTTAATGTGTACCCGTGTGAAGACATGATATCATTTATATCCATGATCTGTGAGATCAAATCATCAGTATACTCACACACTAGTCTTAATGTATTTACAGGTCCCCACATAAATACTTGACTAGGGACATTTTAAGAATAACTCTCATATGACCTATTACTCCAAGGATAAATAAAGGTTGTTAAACTATTTAACAAAAAATGACTTATTCAAAATGATGTGTCCTATATAGGCTTTTAGTGCATATTTCCAACAATCTCCCACTTGCACTTAGAGCCGATATGGTTAATGCCCAATGACATCTACAGTGCCCTTATGCTTTTACTACGTAAACAGTTTTACTAGTGGCTTCCTAAGAATTTTGTTGGTATGCACATTGCATATTTTCACATCTTCCAAAGATGGAACTTATTTAAGTATATGCTTGGATTAATCCACTTCCTTATATTGTTCTATGGTTCCATTGTCATCACAGTGAAAACTCATAGGGTACAAAACATTTGGAATGATTAAATGTAAATTGACTTCTTTTATAATTTAACATAGCAAAATACTTTGATTTGTTAGTAGAACCAACGATTGTTTCTTGCTTTGAACATTTCAAGCATACATCGCAACCATCTTGACAACACATATATTTTGATTACCATCCATGTTTAGTTTTCCTTTTGAAAACCCACTTACATCCTATAGGTTTTACCCTTTAGGTGCGTCAACCAAGGTTCGTACCTTGTTAATATACATGGAGCCTATTTCAAATCCCATGGTCTTATGCCATGTCTTAGAATCTAAACTTGCATTGGCCTCTTCATAAGAAACTTGATCAATTAGCAATATGCCTCCTTCCTGATTTATAAGATATCTATATCTTTCAGATTTGGTTACATATCCTATTTAAGCTTACGCAAGTCTTGTGCTACCGGAGCTAATGATGTCACAACATTTTGTAATTTCTGCTCCAAGTCCATCCTTGACTTTTGAATGCTTTGTGATACTTGAATTTCTTCAAGTTCTACTATCCTCCCACTGATTCTTTAAGAAATGTACTCTTATTAAGGAATACAACATTCTAAGCAATAAGCCTTTTGTTCTCAGATGGATTGTAGAAATGATAACTCTTAGCTTTCTTTGGGTATCTCACAGAAGACATTTATCCAATTTGGATCTGACCTTGTCAGAGTTGGATGCTCTATAGAAGCATCATAGTTCCAAATTATTAGTAAAGACATACTAGGTTTATGGCTTCTTTAAGAAAGTCTAAGATGGAACATGGTTAAGTGTGGAAATTTTGTTAATAAAGGAACGTTGAAGGAGTTAGAGATGTTTAATAATAATTAATAATCAAACTATGTCCAACAAGGTTTGACTTTTCCCCATAGAGATGCTATTATGGCATTCCATGAGGAATGAGTTAAGAGGTAATCTCTCACTCTATTAGATAGTTATCAAACTTGTAGCTCAAATTATTTGTTATCTTGATCTAATCAAGAGCTTTTATTGTCTTGCCAATTTGGTTTTTCACTTCATTATGAATTCTTTGAACTTTTCAAAGACTTTCTAACTTACGTTACATAAATCCATACTCATTGACTTTTCAATTAGTATGTTGAAGTATTGAAAAACATATATAGTTATTGTTCCAATAGGCCCACATACATCGTCATGTATTAAATAATAGATTACTCATCTTTTCAATGAATGAGGTCTCAATTATCTCTCCAATAAATAAGATTTACATGTCTCAATTGATTCTAAAATCAAAAGAGTCCATATAACCACATTAATGGTATTTAGAAATGTGTTTCTTATTCATTTGCCTTAGGAGACAATACCATGTAAGTAAGGTTCAAAATCACTTATTTTAACCTACTTTGACAGTTATGTTATAGATAGGTGTTTTGAGATTTAGGATGTGGAATCCATTACTCAATTGTGCATCAACATCCTTTTGAAGAAATAAAGTTATTTTATATAAAAAAACATTTCTTGTCCAACAAGAAACAATATGCACAACGTCTAGTTCACTAACTAGCCCAATAGGTAAAGATCTTATCTTTATTGTAGCAACTTTTGCTCAATTTTACACAGATGTCTCCACCCTTAGCAAGTGATCTACTTCCTTGATCTTTCAAAATGTGAGATCTATTACTAGTATCTGATACTAACGTTAGTGAAGTAAAATAACTTGACTTCTATAACATGACTTGTAGTGGAAGTCTTACTTCCCTTTCTTTTGAACTCCTTCAAGTTCTTTAGACAAATTATTTTAATGTCTTATTTGGCTAAAACTGGAAATAATTTCCTTTTTGATCATCTTTTAGACTTCCAGACCAACTCGGCCTTAATAGAGTCTATATACGATCATATCATATATCTTCCATATATTCATATTGCCTTTTACAGCTCAGAGTTTATGCAGACTCCATAGGGTACTCAAGACCCAACCATAGATCATATATAAGCCAAACATGACACACTGCTACTTCCTCTTTATTGAAGATAATTCTCAAGTCTTGATACCTATCTAGGCATTTTTCTAGATAAAGTGTCCTTCCAAAGGACAGATTGCAACAAAATAATATTTGGTTTGTCATGGTTATTCTAAAACAAATTACATGCAAATCTATCACTTCTATTCAAAACATATTTAAATTTTAGTCATTAAATAAATATGTTGTCTCCCACTATTTTGATTCAAAACAAATACCCTTACTAAATCATAAAAAATCCCGTTGGAAGATTTTTCTAGTGGGGCAAGATCCATATTTGACCTAGTGTTGAGTCAGCTTTGACTGATCGCCCAACCCTTAGTTATTTAGGTAGGAAACACATTTCTAACTGCATCTTATGTAACTCTTGGATGATTGAGTGGGTAACTCTTTACCCTTATTCATCTTATGAATTTAAGCTCAATCCTTACGCTTCTAAGTTATTTTCAATCCAATTGAAAAACTTAGTTAAGTTTAGGCCTAATAAAAACAATTTGGATATTACAATTATCCCATCGTGCCTTACTAGTATAAAATGATAGTACCCTGCTTTGGCAGGCCCACTATTTATTGACATTAGTCTCAACGAGTGTTACTTATTAGAAGGCGTTTAAACTTAATATTAACGCTTCTAGGTTCTTCAATCTGATTGAAGTTACCTAGATAAGTCCAATAACAAATGGTTGGATAATCCAATTATCCATCATCCTTTACTAATATCAATAAAAGCACCCTGCTTTGGCAGAACCTACACTTTATTGAAACTAGCATTGATGACTGTTGTTTATTAGAACGCGTTTTAGACTGTTCATACCTTTAGGCTTTTCCAATCCAATTGAAAAATGTCTATTTGAATAAAACTTAATAAGTTATACTTGGATAATCCAATTATCCAATCATGTCCCACTAAACATAAATAAAGGCACCCAACTATGATGTGACCTACACTTTATCTATATCAAGTTAGACGTTATTACTTATTGGAAGATATGATTGTCAGGCTTGAGGGATTTCAATTTTCTTATTGTTCATTACCGACTTTCATTAAACGCTTTAACATAAAATAAAACCCCAAAACATGCAATCAAAATTATGAGATGGTTATGGTCTTCCTAGAAAATAAAATAAAATAAAATAAACCTAAGGGAACTATAGTGCCTTGACTTCATGAAGTCCTACTTCTTGAAACCACCATCCTCTTGGAGTCACCACTCCTTTGTTCCTTTCAAGGTCATACCCATCAAGAGTCACCATGCTAGGTTTCTTCTAGGTCTCCATCTTGTTGGCTTTTTCCAGATTACAATGTTATAAAGAAACTCGTTTTACATATGAGCGAAAGGTTGAGAGAAGAAATTCAAGAATAGAGAAAGACACAACACGCAGGCTGTATTTAAAATAAAAAAATCTAAGACCATAACCATTCACCTCTGGACGTGTTAATTAATCAATTAATAAAGTGATTAATTGTATTTAAAATAAAATAAATTTTAAAACACATAATTAAACACGCGAGTCATTAAAGGAAAACTATACAAAAAAGTTTGGCGGTTTCATTGACTGTTCAACAGACAGCGTCAAGGGGAGGCTACCCTTTATAGGGTGTCGAGTGGCGTTCCAACCTAAAAATTTAGTACTGTAATCAGGTTAGTTCCCAGGAAAGAGAGGTGGGTTCGGTGTGACCGCTTAAGTACCAAATCTTTCCTAGCCAGAACGTCCCACTGACCATTAACAGCTCAAAATATTTGGATATGATTTCAAACAATTTGAAATCTTAATTTTAAGTTTCAACTCTTGAATTATAAATTTTGGAACGACTAAGGTTTAACTTTTAAACTCTATCTTTTGACCCCAAGAACTATCCTAAAATAAGAATAGTCAAGGTTTAACTTTTAAACCTTATCTCTAGAGTATCAATAATCATCTTATTTTTAGGAACAATCAAGGTTTAAATTTTAAACCTTATCTCTAGAGTTCAAGATATTTTATTTTGAATCCTATTATATTTGATAAAGATCTTATCTTTAATTTGCAACTTTTGCAAATCCTATCAATTTTATTAAGGATTAAATATTTGATTTTAAAATTATTAAATTTAATAAAGATCTTATCTTCTATTTGTAACAATTACAAATCATGTTAAATTTAATAAATATAAATCAATTTGTAACTCCTACAAATTACATTAATTTTAAAAAAATCACATACAATGCAAATCCTATTAAAATTAATAAGAATAAATTATTTAAATTTGTAACTCTTACAAACTTTAAATTTAACAAACATTTAAAATTTGATTTGTAACTTTTACAAATCGAAAATATAATATTAAAATCAAATATTTTATTTGTAACATTTACAAATAAATAAAATACCACGATGGTTAGGTTTCAACTTTTGAATCCTAGTTTTCATTACGGCCAGGGTTTAACTCTTAAACTTTCTAAACATAATCTTGCATGAACAATTCATATTAGAAAGAGAAAGCATATAGACATACATTGCATACAACCCTTGATTTTAGTTTAATTAAACGAATATAAAATTAACATGCCTTATAATTAGAACACATAAAATAATCACCATTACAACTATAATATGTTCATATAATAAAGTACATCATAAAAAATATGTTCTTTAACTAAAATGTTGAGAAAAATGATCAATATACATAAAACAAAATTAAATTGATACTAACTTTCAAAAAGGTGCAACCTTTGCAACATATCTCGTAAAAAATGCAACCTTTACATAATATTTCAATAAATATGTAACCTTTGAATCATATCTAAGAAAAAAGGCAACCTTTACAATTCTTTTCATAAAAGAATTTTTTTTCACATGTTTTTTCTTAAAACAAATATTTGCCCAAAACACGGTTTTGCAACCAGGCTTTGATACCACTGTTAGGGAATCCCTAGTGTATGAGCAGCGGAAATACAAGGATTCCAATAGGATTTGCTAAGCGTCGTGTTTCAAAGCATAAGAGAAACACAAAAATAAATTGCATTTTAGGATTACCTCTTGAAAAATATCAAAGCAATCGTAGCCTCGTGCTTTAGGAGTCCACACGAGTACTCCCACCAGAAATGCTACACCTTCCAAATGCTAGTTTGACGGCGTGTAGCTTTTGTAACTTTTGCGTATTTTGTCTCTTTTTGGGTAACCGCCTCTGAGCATCTTATGCTCTATTTATAGGCTTAGGTTTGACCTAATTTTCTCTCTAAAGAGTGGGTTCCTTACTCATTCTAAATGAGTTAGGCCCAATAGTTTTATTTTAGTCCAACTAAAATAAAAAGCTATTTCCTAATAGGCTTACTCTATGTGTGTGACCCTATAGGTAAAATACTCGGTTATATTAATAATAAATTATTAATATAAAATAAGAGCGGCATCTAGCAATGCATCATTATGTTTGAATATTATTTATTATCAACATAACCTATAAGTGATAATTATTTTATATGTTTGTTCTTTTTGTCACGATATCCTAATTGGGCCCAAGGCATGGTCGCGTCATCCTTGTACGGTCCAATTTATTTTACTTGATATCGGAGTAAACTTTATTTGAATAAATATCCAATATTTATTCTTTCTAGCATGACTATGCATTTTCTTAGTCTCACTCCATCAAGTGGCCTATAGATATCACTCCTGTCACAAAGGAGAGACAAATCCCATCTACATCATTCACATCCCTCTGCATAATTTGTTCATTGCCTAACCACAACCTTTATAGTCCTCTTGTTACAGAAGACGTTTGATTGTATTAAAACAACAAACTCCTTATGTAGGAATCATAGTGACTTCAGGTCAAAGGACTACATATACCATTATCACATTGAGAATCGTTTATGACATTCATGTAATGATCCATGCAACGTTCTCATGGTGGGTCTGTCTAGTACATCATTACTCTTAATGTGTACCTGTATGAAGACATGATATCATTTATATCCATGATCTGTGAGATCAGATCATTAGTATACTCACACACTAGTCTTAATGTATTTATATGTCCTCACGTAAATACTTGACTAGGGACATTTTAGGAATAACTCTCATATGACCTATTACTCCAAGGATAAATAAAGGTTGTTAAACTATTTAACAAAAAATGACTTATTCAAAATGATGTGTCCTATATAGGCTTTTAGTGCATATTTCCAACAGTCCGACACCCATATTTTAATCGGGCTTATTTTCAGCTTATTCGGTCCCAATAATTTACTAACAACCCCCAAAAATCTTAATTTAATCATTTCTAATATTTTGGGATACTAAATAGTTCACATACAATTATTTAATATTAATTTCCTTAATTAATCCTTTATTTTAAAATTTTGGGATGTTACATCATGTAGGAAAATGAGACCCTTATATGTATGGCTTATTTTCATTAATGACCTTGACAAGGTATGGATGATAAATATGATGTGAAATGCTGTTAGAATTGAGGGATGAATGGCATATTTCTTAAGATGTTATGTTTTATAAAGTATATAAGGTGCTAAGTTTGGTTGTGATAGGATTCATGAGTTGGGATGGAAGTTATTGAGTACGAATACTTGAAACAAGTTTTAAACACTTAATATGATGTATGTGATAGGTTCATTTTGATTAATTTTGCTTGGGATAAATTTTCATATGTTAGGTTATGAGATTTTCATGTTTTCTTCGCATGAACTGATAATCTCGCTCAAGCGAGAGGGATACTCGCCCAAGCGAGAATCCTCTATATCAGAGGGGTAGCCTCTGACCCAAATTCGCTCAGGCGAGCTGGTGTCTCACTCAAGCGAGGCGTGTGAGTACCAAGTGGGAGCTTACTGAACGAATTCCGCTCAGGCGGACCTGTCCTCGCTCGAGCGAAATATGGGCAGTAAGGTTCTGTCCCTTTTTCGCTCAAGCGAGCGTGCCTCACTCAAGCGAGTGAGCGTGGTTTTGATACTAGAGTGTTTTCGCTCACGCTCGCTAGTTTTGCTCAAGCGATCCATGTGGGTCTCGCTCAAGGGAGACAGGGACTCGCTTAAGCGAGTTGCCCTATTCCCAGTTTCTTTATTTTTGCTTCTTGACTCAATTTTCTTGCTTGTTTTGGAACTCACACATTATAGAAATAATGTTTTTACTATGAAATTGTATTATTAAGGTTTAACCAGTTGATGACGCATCTTCTATCCCCTTCCTTACATATATTTTGATAACTCTTAAACTTTATCCAATCTTACTCTTTTCCCTTGTGACGACCTCGAGTCCGATTGTCCAAGGGGTACTTTGGTGCCTTCTCATATCCCCATATATGAGATAGGTTATAAAATGATCCGGGGTAATTACTCGACACTTTATATATCGTGTTTCCCTCTACTCATAATTTTTTTTAAATTGCAAAAAATTTACCCCATTTTTAGGGTATTCCAATTTTGATATGTATGATGTTAAAATGGAATGAGATGATGTGTGAATGAAGCTTAACATGCTTCTTGAGAAATATATGTTATGCACATATGTATATGTATCATCATAATGTATGATTTTGAATCATTTGGTATATGTTACTCACCTCCTAGTTGCCATTTTAAAGTTTAATGTAGGTATGATGAAATCCTACTCTTTTGGAGGGTGAGCAATGATGAAGGTAAATATGGAAAGAAAATATGAGCCTTGGCCGACATCCCTTTTTGTAAAACATTGAATATATGTATATGTTTATTTTGATTCATGAATATTTGCATGTATTCTTTTGGGTTTTATGAGATTTTGATAATATGTAATGATTAAATTGAAGTGAATTCATGATTTGTGACTTGAAGAAATTGGAATAGGCCAATTCCATTGAGAATAGGTCCTTGAGTTGCATAAAAATGCCTCAAAACGAGTGAAATGCATTCATACGCATAAGTCTCTCGTTTTTGGGAATTTTTGAGTGCAACTGGTGGCCACACGTTACAAATGATGTATATAAGTTGGTGTCAAAATTTGGTAGGCATTGGAATTCGTATGAGAAAGTTAGGGGGTTAGAAGTCCAAAAATGTGAGGTTTTTTTTGCATAAAATGGTCTGTGTGCTGTCATGAATCGATTCACAACAGTGAATGAATCGATTCAAGACACACTATTTTTACTGTTCCTAATTTTTGGGCACTTTGAATCGATTCAAGCCCTCGTGTGAATCAATTCAAAGCTCTCTGGAATCATTATTCATGAGGACCAGGAACGTTTGAATCGATTCATGCGAGCTTGAATTGATTCGAAAGGGCCTGTTTCCATTCTTTTGGACTCCAGTAGCGTTTGATCGATTCATGGGGTGCTTGAATCGATTCATACCCCCGATTCTTCAGTTTTTCATATGTTTTGCTAATAGATGGGTTCCATTTAACCATGGTTCAATTATATATCCATGTGTGACTTCATTCACCACTTTTAACCATTAATTCAAGTTTCTTTAAATCCCTTTTTCATTTTTTTCATAACTCTCAAATAATTTATGCTTTTCGCCATTCCTTGTTGATGATCCTATGATCGATTGTTCAAGGAAGACTCTTGATTTAATTTATTCACCTTCTCATATCTTCATATATGGAATAGGTTATTTAAAATGATTTGGGGTTACTTATTAAAGACTTATCTCACGGTTTCTTCTATTCTTTATTACTTTAAAATCGTGAAAAATTTACCCTCATTTTTTAGGTGTCTTAATAGCATCTGAAGTTGTATACATTTATATTTAATATTTTTATTATGCGTAAATTTAAACAAAACTACATTTCTTTCCCATTAAATATATATTTAATATTTTCATGTAAATAAATATATTCATTAAAATATATAAAAGTTGTAGATTCTAATTATATATAATATAATCTAATTTGTGAAATATATATATATATATATATATTGGGTTATTTATCAATATATATATATATATATATATATATTCTGATATAATATATATTTATATTTTTTATATATATACACATATTAAATATATTCTTCATTAATACTCATTTTGGTAATTTTTATCAAACCATTATTTTTCCAACCCAATTTTACCCAACTCTTTCTCCAACTAAACACAATTATTACTTTCTGACTTACTTTTAAAATGTCAACATTCAAACAAAACTACTTTAACAAAACCCTATTTTTAAACTTCATTTACAAAACCTCAATTATCTCAACCAGGTTACAGCAATATTTAACCAAGCATACCCTAAGTATTTTGAACTCGAAGAGAGTCCGAAAGCATTAACAAATGCTTATGCTTTTCACCAAAAAAAATGCTTATGCTCTGAAAACTTTAATACGTGATGTATTTGTAGCAACTACTACAATTTAGTGACTTTATTATATTTTTATCTTGTTTGTTATCTGATGTATTAAAAAGTATTTATTATTTATTATTTATTGTATTTTTATGTTTAAAATAAATAACTATAATATATATACAATAAATAAGGAGAGAGAAATATAACACTAGATTAAAAATTAAATAGTAAAATCATATAGACTCTCAATTAGTTATTTAAAAATTATTTAAAAATTTTCTTAATACTAATACGTACGTTTTTTAAAATTGTGCAAGATAAAAAAAATTGAAAGAAATACCTGTCAACGTGGAAACGGAATCGGGTGAGGAATTAATATTTAGCATTGAAGAAGGGCCCGTCACATCAAGCACAAAGGTCAAATTTCTCTGTCCAAGTTGATAAATATCTAATTCCAACCGCTCATATCATATACAGGAGCCATCCGTCTACAATGCGATAAAAGTTTAACATTTCATTTGTTAATCGATTTGATAAATTTAATTCAAGAATTAAGTGAGTTGAATTGATTTAAAACTTAAATTTATTAATTAAATAAATTAAACTTAAATTAATTATGATTTAATTCTTTTGGTTTAAAAGCTAACTTGATAAATAAATAAATAGATAGATGAATATATAAAGTTTTATACAAATTTTTACTAATTTAAATTTAAAGTTATAATTATTGATTGGTAAATTTTAAACATAATCTCTTAACCACTTGGGTTGTTTAACTATTCTATTGGGCTTGGTAGACAAATTAGACTGAGGTCCACTAACAGTTGCATCAACACCCCCTGGTGGAAGACGGGCCATGTCCTCATGGCCCAAACTTTCGGAAGCCACTAGAACATCTGGAAGCTGTGTTTGAGGGAGAAAACTGGTGCTAGGCTGGACAACACTTGAAGCTGGAGTCAGAGAGTTTGGTAAGTTTGATGGTGGGATTAAGGTATGGGAATTCTCGCGCGAGATCAACAGCCTTGATGTGAGGGAAGACGCGGGAATCACGTGATTAGGGGCAGAAAAGTCGGGACTGGGGTTTTGCATGTGGGGTCTCTCAAAAGTAGGGGAATCTAAAGCAGAAGTTACGGGATTTGAAGGGAATGGGTTAAGTGGGGAGGGAAAGTCTTGGTTTTTCAAAATAGGGGGAGAGAGACAAGGGAATGGGTCTGATTGACGTAGGTGGCTGTTGGCTATGAAATGTAACATCCTAGTTTTGATTAAGGTTAATTAGAGAATTAAGATTATTGATTGAATAATAATAATAATGATAATAATGCTTGGAAATGTCCCATATGCCCTTGGTGTTATGATGGAACTTCAGTTTTCTCTCTCTTTGGCACGCTGATGGGATGGAGTTAATGGTGATGTGATTGCTGATTGATAGAGCTGAGCTGACGCTGATGGGGCAGTGTGGTGATAAAGCCTCAGTTCACGTTTTCCCTTGCACCTTCTTCATTATCTCGTGGTGCATGTTCAGAAGGGAGAAAACACTCTTCATTCTCTCTAGAGCTCCCTGAAGCTTCTGCTTCTTCTTCCTCCTGGCTATTCCTTCTTCTCCTTTTTCTTCTTCCATTCGAGGGCTGTCAGGGTCTCAGGTTGGAAGTCTGCAGCGTGTGGGGTGCCTCGAAGTTGTGGAAATGGTCCACTGTGTGAGGCGGAGCTGCTTGTGAGGGAGAAAACAAGGTTGGATGCTTGGAAGCATGGGGTCCTCCATTGTTGGTAAGGAACTGAGCTGTTCGAGTGGGGGAAACAGCCATGGAATCCTCCACTGGACCGAGTGTGAGGGCTGTGTTGTGCCTTGGAGGCTTGGTATGAGGTGTTTGGTGGTAGATCTGCTCGAGAGGAAGCAGCTGTTGGTTCCTCCAAAGCTGAGAGCTGGATCGTTCTGTTGAGAACGAGTGACCAATGAGCAGTTGGTCGGATCTGGAAGCTCGAGGAGCTGCTGGGATCTTCATTCCAGGTAGGGGGCTAATTTACATCTCAAATGTATGGTTTATGGACGGGTTTTGGGTGGTTTTGCTTTTATGTGTTGTGTCATGCTTGAAATATGTTGATTGATGTGTTGTATTGAGTATTGGTGCATGAGACACCCGGGTTTGTGATCATTATGGTCTGTGTGATGTTGTCATGATTTCATCCATGAGATGTATGATGATAAATATGAAATGCTGAGTGAATGCATGGAAATGTTGGCTTAATGAGTTGTACTGATCCCCGTGTGTAATTTTGTGTTTAATTGCATAAGATGGGGGACTATTGTGTTAATCCCGAGTGGATAGTATATGAAAAGCATGTGATGCTTGATGTAAATAATAATTTCGAGTGGATGGCATTGTGGTTGCTGAGTGCATGAGATGTGGGTCGGTTAAGTTAATTCTCGTTTGGGATTTTATATTAAAAAGCATGTGATTGCCAAGTGCATGTATTTGCCGAGTTCATGTATTGTGTTATTGCTATGCCGATCCCTGTTTATGAATAACAATGATAAAATGCATTGGATGCATGTTATTGATATTTGAATGCTGAGTGCATGTGTGTGGAAAACATAATGAAAGACCTTGGGTTGGACTCAAGGTAATGCCGAGTGCATTGGCGTTGGACGCCTGATGAATAAGACCGTATGCATCTGATTTGCCACTGGAAATGCTTGGAGCATATAGCGTTGGACGCTTAATACCGATCGGCAATCAGATGAATACGTGTTAAATATGATAAAAGACCTCGGGTTGGACTCGGGGCAGTGCCGAGTGCACTAAGCGTTGGATGCTTAAAGACCTTGGGTTGGACTCAAGGCAAGCCTACCGGGTTGGACTCGGGGCTGCCCGTAACACTTCCGTTGTCTCTTGGAGTGACTGTGTTACATGTGAGGGCAAACAGTTTGGTACCTGTAAAACGGCCGAATCAGCTTGGAGCTGAGAAAAGGCTTGGAGCCTATGTTTCAACAATAAAAATTGATAATAAATAACCGGATCCGGGTGAAATGAATGTATGCACACTTATAATTGTCATTGAGCTCAATGTGAATTGTTGAATATGTGGACATGAATTGATTGGGGTGAATCCGATTGGATTAATGCATGTATACTGATATATTTGCCGAGTGCAATATGATGTTATGGTTGTGATACATGTTGTGATGAATATGAATTATATAGCCATGAATAATTGGTGTGAATTCCGACTGAGTGAATATATGTACATGGGTACTGTTGCCGAGTGCAAAGTGATGATATGGCTGTGGATATGTGATTGTGAATGTTGTGAATTGCTCAGTCTCGAATGAATTGCATGAGTCCCGAGTGGATGAAGTTATTGTAGGGTTCATATTGAATGGCAGAGTGCATTAATGCTGATTGAGTTATGTTATTGTATGGTTAAGGATTTTAAGATTAATCCGAGTCAATAACTGTCATTTAATATGTAAAAGCTCACCCCTACCGTGGCTATATTTTTCAGTATAGGCAGGTCGGACTGGGAATGAGGAGATGGCCTCAAGTCCGAGTGATGGGCACTCCGAATGTTGAAGTGCACATATGGTATTTATATATATTGTAAATAGATATGTTAAAGCCTTGGCCGGCTCTCTTGTAATCCGAACGGATTTAATTATATGGGTGGACTATCGGGTTTGTGAACAAGTATACACTATATATATATATTTTTTACATTGTTATGAATTTACCCGAATTGTTCATTATGTGGTGTTGTGAGAATAATGCTAAGTTAATGAATACGAGTGGAATATTGATGGGAGAGCCGTGTCCAAGTGAAGCTTAGCGTGTTGGCCTTCTCTGAGTAATAAAGGCATATGACAGTTCCAGAGTAAGATGTACTTGAGTGGGTTACTTCCGAGGGAAGTCTAGTCCATATGATTCCGAGTGAAAATATGAGTAAATCCCGAGTGGGGAAGGGTTTGAATATTCCCGAGTGGAAATCCTGAGTGAACCTCTTCCGAGGGAAGAGTAGTTGTGATGGTTCTGATTGAGGTATTCTAGGAGTCCTCTTCCGAGTGAACGAGGCTATATATATATTCCGAGTGAATGTTATATATTCCGAGTGACTAAGTATTGAATAAGTCCGAGTGACTTAATTTGGTGAATTCCTCCGAGTGATGGGAGGTCTGAGTAATTCTGATTGGAGTTTGATTGTGGAGACTCCTTTCGATGGAATGGAGGTTATGGCGATCTCCGAGTGAGGAAGATCAAATTATGCCGAGTGCTGAATGGATATTGTATTCCGAGTAAATTAAGGTTGAAATATACTGAGTGGCATTAGACTGGGGAATAATCCGTGTGAAGGAAAGCTTATGGACTCCGGGTGGAGTAATCGAGGGAGTCATTTCCCGAGTGGACGTGGTCCCGAATCCGAGTGGTGAAATTACCAAGTGATTGGGTTCGCTTCAGCGAATGAGGAATCGCTCCAGCAAGATAAGGGCTCGCTCAAGCGCTGTAACTTCCGCTGGTCTGTTTGACCAAAGCTGAGTCTTACCAATATGTGGCTGACTTGGTCTTCTTTTTTTCTCTGGTCGGTTTTTGCTTTCCCTTGCCTCATTCTGTTTTAATTTACCCCGACGCCTAATTGGGAATGATTCTGAATGTTTGGAACGTTCTAAATTTTGGAAAAATTTTCCCTGGTCTCATTTTGGGTTTTACTAAGTCGGGCTGTTTCATGAAACACTCTCAGTTTGGAGACATGAAAAACGGGGTGCAACCAGGATTGTGGAGGCAGAGCCAGCTCGTAGGTGACCAGACCGACGCGACGGAGGATCTTAAACGGCCCAAAAAAACGACGGGAGAGCTTGGGAAAGGGTCGATGCACGATAGATCCTTGGCGGTATGGCTGGAGGCGGAGCCACACGAACTCTCCAACATCAAAGGAGATATCCCGACGGTGAGAGTTGGCTTGTGATAGCATGCGTTGTCTTGTGCGCTGTAATGAAGATCGGGCCTGACGCAATATGAGGCGCTGCTCATGGAGGATGCTGGAGAGAGAGAGAACGGTGACCATTGAGGGGATGAAGTCAGGGATTGTCGGAGGGCTACAACCATATAGCGCACGGAAAGGGGCCATGTCGATTGCTGAGTGATAGGCGGTGTTATACCAGAACTCTGCCAGGTAAAGGAACTGGAACCACGTCCTGGGGTTATCGCCACAGAAACAGCGAAGGTAACCCTCCAAGGTATGATTTAATACTTCTGTTTGCCCGTCTATTTCTGGATGATAGGCAGTACTGTATTTTAACTTTGTGCCTTGTGCTCTGAATAACTGTTTCCAGAAAGTGCTAAGGAACAATGGATCCCAATCAGAAACTATTGTTGAAGGGACTCCATGAAGTTTACATATGTCAACCGAGAACCTTTGGCCTAAGTCAGTGGTTGTGAAATTCGTTGGGAGGGCCAAGAAGTGAGCCAATTTGGTGAACCGATCACAAATGACCCAGATCACGGTATGACCCATGGAGTTAGGGAGATGGGTGATGAAGTCCATGCTGAGGTCCTTCCAGACTTTGTGTGGAATAGGTAAAGGTTGTAGTAATCCCTTCTTTTTTGTTGGCTCATATTTTGAAGCTTGACAAACTGTGTAATTCTTAATAAAGTTTCTGACATCCTTCTGAATTCCTGGCCAGGAAAATGAAGCTGCTAAGCGGGCAAGAGTGGGTTTCGGACCAGAGTGGCCAGCTGTTGGAGTGGAGTAAAATTCATGCAAAAGGGTCTGCCGTAGGTCGCTGTGTTGAGGTATAAAAATTCTGTTCTTAGAAAATAGTAAGCCATTTCGAATTTAAAAGGACTGTATGTCTCTCTGTGCTTGCTGGAAAAGTGCTTGGCCACTCTGATTTTTGGAGTAAAATTCTTGTAGGGAGTGGATGATGGATGGCACAATCGAGGAGATAGTGAAGAACTGTGGGGGGGCAGAGTCCTCAGAGTGTTGGCGAGATAAAGCATCAGCCACCCGGTTGGCATTTCCAGGTCTGTAAATGATATCAAAACTATACCCTTGTAGTTTGGTTGCCCATTTTTGCTGCTACAGGGTTTGGAAAGCCTGTGAGAGAAGGAATTTTAAACTCTGTTGGTCTGTAATGATTTTAAAATATTGACCAAGTAAATATTGAAGCCACTTCTTGACAGCTTTTGTGACTGCGTACATTTCTCTGATGTAGGTGGAAGCAAGGGCCAGGCGAGGGCCAAGGCGTTTGCTGAAATATGCTATTGGGTGACCCTCCTGAGTGAGAACCGCTCCAATTGTAGTGGCCGAGGCATCAGTCTCTACTATGAAGGGCTTGGAAAAATTAGGTAGGGACAGAATAGGAGTAGTGGTCAATTTATTTTTTAGTGTTTCAAATGCTTCAGTAGCTTGTACATTCCATGTAAACTCTGAATAGTGTAATAAATCTGTGAGAGGAGCGGCGAGAGTGGCGTAGTGATGAATAAATCGTCAGTAGAAACCGGTGAGACCGAGGAACCCGTGAAGGGCCGTGAGAGATCTTGGTGTAGGCCATTGTAGGATAGCCTCTAACTTATCAGGATCTGGAGCCATACCCGAAGATGAAATAACATGACCTAAATAAGTCACAGTAGAGTTAGCAAAAATACACTTGGAGATCTTGACAAAAAATTGGTTATTAGCTAACAATTGCAAAACAATATTTAAGTGCGTTACATGATCAACAAAGGAAGGGCTAAAAATAAGGATGTCATCAAAGAAAACTAAAACAAACCGACATAGGAAAGCTTAAAGTAAATCATTCATGGCAGCTTGAAAGGTAGATGGAGCATTAGCTAGGCCAAAAGGCATAACCAGGAATTCATAGTGTCCATCCCAAGTGCGAAAGGCAGCTTTGTGGGTGTCTGGTGGGTGAACACGTATTTGGTGGTAGCCTGAGCAGAGATCGATCTTAGAAAATACTGTGGGTGATCCCAATTCATCCAGTAGTTCGTCAATGGTAGGAATAGGAAACCTATCTTTAATGGTGATGACATTGAGAGCTCTATAATCCACACAGAAACGCCATGAGCCATCCTTTTTTTTACCAAGAGAACAGGTGAGGAAAACGGGCTCCGGCTAGGGGTAATGATTCCTTCTTTGAGCATTTCATGGATTAGTTGTGACATGGATGACTTTTGAAAATAGGGGTAACGATAGGGTTTGACATTTACTGGGGCAGTGTTAGGAAGAAGGGGAATGTGGTGGTCATGTTGTCTAGGTGGGGGAAGGCCTTGAGGTTTGTTGAAAATGGATGAATGTGTTAATAAAGTGTTAGATATGGAAGGGGGTAAGGAGGATATGGAAGGGTGAGTGAGGTCCAATGGTGTATGGGATTCGGGGGGGTTATCGGAGGGTAGGATTGTGAGAAGGTGACAAGAGGCAATAGAATCAGTATGAAGGAGTTGGCAAAATTGAGAGTAAGTAGATGGAGCAAGAGAGGTACTTTGCTCACCAGATAAAGTGATGGGTTGAGATTGGTGTGTGAAAGACATGCTAGGGACAGAGAAGTCAACTGTTATAGGGCCTAGGGTTCGCAACCACTCAATACCCAAAACAATGTCCGCCTTTTCAATGGGAAGTAAGTATAAGGAAATGGAAAAATCGTGTCCCTGTATGGAGATGAGAACCTGAGGACATAAACCAGAGCAAACAATCTAGGCACAATTTCCTACTATAACAGGAAAGGTTGGGATAGGTTGAGTAAGTAACTTGAGATGGGTAGCAATGCGGGGTTGCAAAATGTTATGAGAGCTTCCGGAAACAATTAGGACATGCACCGGAAGGCCAGAAATGAATCCTTGGAATCTTAAGGTTTGTGGGGAGGGTTGGCCAGTCAAGGCTTGAGGGGATAGTTGAAAATTAATTACCTCTGGGATAGGGTCAAGTTGATTAGATGGTGAAGAAGGGGTGGGTTCAAGGGGAGGATCTGAAAGGTTGGGACCTCATCAGCTAAGAGCAAAAGGAAACGGCTAGTGGAACATTTGTGTCCCGGGGTGAACTTCTCATCACAATTGTAACAGAGTCCCAAAGCTCGCCTCTCTTGCATTTGGGTAGGTGTGAGACTTTTAATAGGGAGGGGGTTAGAGGTTGGTGTAGGGGGTTTAGTGGGTGGGGGTGTAAAGGGTAAGGATGAAGGGGAAGGGCGAGGTGCACGAGGTCTAGAGTCTCTTAGTTTGGATTTTACTAGCTTAGCTAAACCGATAGCCTGGGTGACATGGGTAGGTTACAATATGGCTAATTCTCTTCTAATATGTAGGTATAGGCCTGAAATAAAACAATTAAGTAGCATTTCGGGGGAGAGGCCAATAACCCTATTAGAGAGTTTCTCAAATTGTGCTTGATAATCTGTAACAGATCCCTGCTGACGAAGTTTGAACAGTTCAGCCTGGTGATTCTCGTAAGTAGAAGGGCCAAAACGAAGATCCAAAGCCCTAACAAAGGTTTGCCAGTCAGTTAATTGCCAATTGTGATACATCCACTTAAACCAGCTGAGAGCATCACCTCTCATATAAAAAGCCACCATAGGTAATCTGAGGTCTGGTGGAACCTGGTAAAACATAAAGAACTAGTTAGCCTGAAAAAGCCAGTCCAGGGGCTCAGAGCCATCAAAAGGGGCAAGGTCTAATTTGGGGGGTCAAATGGGAGGGGTACTAGGGCTTGGCGGAGGGTGAAAATTATGGGAAAAAAAGGAAAATAAGGAAAAATAGGTTGGGGAGTAGGAGAGGTAACGGGGTTGGTTGTATAAGTGGGGCTGGTATGTGTAAAAGAGGAATGAGGGATAGTAGAAGTAAGGCCAATGGTGGAAATAGGCTCAGTGGTAGCTAAGGGAATGGGAATGGAGTAGGGAATGACTAGAGGGTTGTTTGTTGAGGCCAATAACGCTGTTGTCATAGGAGAGGAAGGGTTTGGGGTGCTGGTAGAAGGGGAACCTAGATATGAGTGGTGAATCTGAAGAGCGGCCACTTGCTCCAACAGCCCTCCCAAGAAGTTTATCATGGATTCATGGCGAGTGTCCATAAGCTGCTGAAGGGATTGATGTCTAGTGTCTTGGGCAAGACGTTGATTGTCAAGTTGGGTTTGAAGGAGACCCAAGTTGTCTGCAATACCCTGAAGCACATCTTCTAGGTCCTTAGAAGCAGTAGGTTTAGGAGGCATGAGAGGGCAATGAAAGCACCAGAAATGATAGGCACCTTATCCAACTATTTAACTAGCTACTGAAATAAACTATGAATTAAGCCACAAAAGATAGAAAATTGCTAGGAAGAAGATAATATCTCAAATTATCTATATCCCCTGGAGGAGAAAAGAAAACACTTATAATATTCAGAAGGAGTTACCCTAACCCTAGATGCATAATGGGCCCAATTAACTGAATACAATTTTAAACATAATCTCTTAACCACTTGGGTTGTTTAACTATTCTCTTGGGCCTGGTAGACAAATCAGACTGAGGTCCACTAACAGTTGCATCAGTTTCCACTTTATAAAATTTTCATTTTCCCCTTAGCTTATAAAACAATAATTTTTCAACAATTTTATTTTATCTTTTATTTTTATTTTCTAATAAAAAGAAAGTAAATAAGAGTTTTGAAAATTTGAGAACTTCAACTTACAAGTTGAACCAAACAATTGATGAACTTCAAATGAGATGAATTTAAGTTAAAAATTATAGTTCATAAAAAATTTATCTCAAATTTTATTTAAATATATTCTTATTTTGTAGTGAGACAAGTCTGACCCCAACTCAACTCATTTCTAACTTTACTTCCATCTTATAGATGTGCAATCATATTTTATTGATATTTAGATATAAATTTAGGTAATAAATAAGGATATATATATATATATATATTAAATTGAAATAGGTCTTACTAAAAATATTTTTGAATCTTTTAAGATGTAAATTATTTATTAAAGTGTCATAATTAATTTAATTTATGATTTGTTTCATGATAAAACTAAATGATACACCTAGTATCCTTAATAAAACAACCCAACAGCCCAATAAATCACCCCATGACTAAAAAGCTAATGCGAAACTAAGACTAAAAAAAAGAACACGAGGAAACCAGAAGATCCCATTGGACTGTTTTGTCTCCGAAGAAAATTTCGTTTATCTGAATTCCATGCCAAGAGCCTTCACATTAACCATGCTGCAAATTCAACTCACTTAATACGTCACAAAGATCACCTGTTATGCATCCCATGTAAGCTAGCTAGACAACAAATATCTAAGTACTATGGAAACTTTACCAATAAGCATTCTTTGGGAACTGAGGGTGTTCCAAATTGAAAGTGCCCTTACGACCCCTTTTTTATTATGTTTAGAAAACATTTTTGATTATTTTATTTTTCTATGATTTTAACAAAAAATAGTTGTTATCTCTTTGTAAATAGGTCAAAGTTAAGACCCCTTTTTATTTTACCTTTATATATATATAGTCTCAAAAACCCTTCTAATTCAAGTGATATTTTGAGCAATAGAACCCTAATCTTCCTAAAGTAATTCTCTACGATTTTGTGTTTCACGTACTTAGAGTGAACAATGGGTACTTCAATCAACTTATTAGATTTTGTATTTATCCCATTTTAAACCTTGCTTTTAGTAATGATGTTGAAGAATTCAAGTGTAATTTAGTCCTACATTGAGTAGAAGTGGATAAGGTGACTAGTTTATAAGTGACCTTAAGGTTTTAGCTTGTATTGTGGTGTTATGTAACATCCCAAATTTTATATAAATTTCTAATTGAGAGAAATAAATAGCAAACGATTATATATGAAATGATTAATATCCTAAAAATTAGAAATGATTTAATTGGGATTTATTATGATTATTCATATTTTACTAAGCATAATATGCTGAAACTAATATCCGGTTAAGATATGAGTGTCAGAATTCGAATATATTCAGAATAAATTTTAGATAAGGTATTGAGCGCAAACGGAAACTTAAATGAGAAACCCTATTTTCACTCTTATTTTTCACATTACTTTCCCTCTCCCTTGGCAAAAACACATTTGGCTCTATTCACTTCTCTTTTCTCTCATTTATCTTCATCTTCTTCCACTCTCTAAAACCTAGACAAGGTTTGTGCATCTTCATCCCTTCATTTTCAAAATCTTCCATTAGTCAAGAAGGAGACATGGTGGCTTGAAGCTCTCCCACCTCTTCTTGCATTTTCGTCACCTCCTCCCTCTCTCTTGATACCCACTTTCTTTTCTTGACTTGAGGTAAGTTACTCACCATTTTTAATGAGTTAAAGCCCTAGGTTGTGGGTTGTAGTGGTTGGGAGAGTGTTTGAATGCATATGGGTTATTGTGGAAACCATTAAATATGCAAACCCTAAGGTGGGGTGAGATAAATATGAGCTTTTATGAGCATTGACGAGGGCACACGAAATTGCCATAGTAGATGATGGAAATTATATGCATTTATGATGGGTGTTGGGTTTTTGATAAAACCCTAACCTTTGATTTTGGGGAAGGTGTAGAATGAGAATGAAATATACATTTAATGATGTTAGGGAAATATTATTAATGAAGAGAGATAGCCATTGATTATGGTTAGAGATTATTAATAAGGAGTGAAAATTATTAATGATGGTAGATGGTTAATAATAGTGGTTGAAACCCAATAATGAGAAAACCCACTAAGGATGTTGGGTGGGAAATTGATATGTGTTGGGTAGCTTAACTGTTGTGTTGTTGCCCCTTTAAATATAATGAATTTTGGTTTAAGGGAAGGAATTCCCGAAACCTAAGGAAATAAGAAAATGAAACCTATTGCAAGTTGCAATATGATAAGACTCATGTATATACATTAATTGTTAGCAAGAATTGAAAATGATGTGAATGAGTCATTGATGTGGTCCTACAATTATTTAATGTAGGGTTTGATAACTCAAGTGACGCGGGACCATCTAACCTGGAAGAGTACTTCTCTTGAGGTAGGAGAAGAGTATATTATCTAAATGCAAGATTAAATTTTATGTTGATAATGTATATATCAATACATATTTACAAGTTGTTCCTTGTATGGATATATTGCCCTTATGTGTGCTATTGATTGAGATTGATTCCAAAATTGATGGTTGAGTTTGAAATAACACAATTGGTTTGGGCATGAATTTAGAATATGATTGTTAGCATGCTCCCTGATGCCCATGTGTGGGTTAATATTAATATAAATCCTTAGCTATTGTGTTATGGATGATATGTCTTGGATGACTTTGTGATTAGTTGTACACCACTGACTATAATGATTTAAGTGCATATCATACCCCAAGTGAGAGGGTGAGAAATTTTTGCAAAGTTAAGGCTAGCATGTGTATTTTTGCATTCATGACATATCATATTATATGTGGTTGCAATCACACAAAGTATCGAAACAATTAAGGTCTTGCGGGACTGTGAAAGGGAATACCCTTACGTGGGGGAAACCACTATGTGAATAAATGAATGTGGTTACGATCACAAGTGTATTGAAATGATAAAGGTCTTGCGGGACTATGAGAAAGAGGACCCTTACGGGGGGACTTGTATTTGAATACTCCTCAGTGGTTACGATCACTTGATATATGGAGATGATAAAGATCTTAGGATCTTGTGAAAAGCACTCTTGCAGAGGATAAAGGCTTAAACAACTATGCATGGTTGCAATTATTGGAAAACCATGTGCATATGGGTTATGAGAAAATGTTTCGAATTGGATCCATTGCATATGCATTATACAGTATGACATATGCATTAGCCATAGGAACATGGCATATGAATTGAGAATGAATAAGAGAATCATATTGAGAGAGTAAATTGAGAAATAGACCCTATTGTGGTCACTAACCAAGTATATATTGTTGTTGTGATGATTCCTTGATATTGCTTGTGGATTTCGATAATGAATATGAAATGTTATGAATTGATGATTTGGTCTTACTTGGTGGTGTCCTTGACTAATGGACTTGCTAGACATGAACATGTGTGTTCAATGGAAGTAATGAATTATGTAGCCTTATCGGTCGATTGAACTCCTTAATAGAAGAATATGTTGATTTGTATTCATATTTATGTTATCACAATTTATTTGATTTTCATCATTGAGAAAGTATGCTTAATCTCCATGTTGTCTATCTTTTCAGCGCTTGTGATGTAGGGTATAACCATGGAGCAGCAGCTTTTCAATGAGAGGAGGTATGGTGTGAAGGAAGATATGGTATGGTTTCCTTGGTCGGCATATTTTGTGTAGACTCTTATTGTATATTCTTTTGAGAAATGGTTGTAAATGACATTATTTTGTATAGCCATGGTATAACTTGACTGCCACATTGATATATGATGATAGGGAATATTTGATGACTTGAAATCCTAGAATAATAGTTGATATGCTAGGATCATGGGAAGTGAACTTGTGATCTTTTTTATCACCATGTGAAGGATAATCATTAATTTTCATGAATG
Source organism: Clitoria ternatea (assembly GCA_037962975.1). NCBI lineage: Eukaryota > Viridiplantae > Streptophyta > Magnoliopsida > Fabales > Fabaceae > Clitoria > Clitoria ternatea. The sequence continues at coordinate 172,661,587 of CM075671.1, forward strand.
TGATGTTTAATGATGCATATTGTATGGTTATGCATATTTATGATATTGAAATGTATACATATTAGGAAGTGGATAGGCCATATTCCCAACTAATGACTAGTGCCTCCTATAGGGGTTGCTTCTAGTTCATATTGCTCATAAATGACTTGGGTGTAATGTCGGTTGTGGCCAATTAGGCATAAATTATGATTTGGTATGCTTAGTTGGGCTAAAATGCCCTTAGACTGGCATGTAGGCATGGATTGAATCAGAGTCCAAATTGGGGTGTGTGGCTTGTTAGAGCAAGTCCTAAATAGGTGTCTAAATGTAGGCCAAATGTTAGTTTGAATCAAATTTGCATTTGGGTTTGGCATACCATGTTGTATGAATTTTCCAAGTTATTGTGCAGGTTCTGATAAACTCGCTTAAGCGAGAGGAATCTCGCTCGAGCGAGATTTATGCGTATTAGAATTAAGGGTTCTGGTGTTTTCTTGCTCAAGAGAGCAGAGTCTCGCTCGAGCGAAATGGTCGAATCTTGATTCTGTGAAATTCTCACTCAGGCGAGATGATTCTCGCTCAAGCGAGATGGCTATGCATCAGATGTGTGGTCCCTGACCGATTTTCGCTCAAGCGAGCTATAGCCCGCTCAAGCGAGCTATGGCCCGCTTAAGCGAAATTGTTAGGTCTGATGCTTTAACGTTTCTCACTTAGGCGAATCCAAACTCGGTTAAACGGATGATCGTGACCTCGCTTAAGCGAATGGGATCCCGCTTAAGCGAGTTGGCCTAAATTGATTTTCTTCCTTGCAATTTCTATGGCATTTCCCTTCATCCCTTTTCCTCATTTTGGGCTTATTTTCATATATGGGACTAGGCGTACGCCCGGTATACATATTTTCATTTCGCCTTAAACTTAACTATCTTGTATACACTTTAGGGCGAATATTTTAACGATCTAGTTAATGAATTTCTTAATCTCAGTTTTCGGTTTTCCGAAGTCCGAGTCTCTGGTTAATGAATGGATGTTCAAACTTCTAAAACGTAAAAAATTTACCCATGAATTATTGACTTAATTACGATGATTATTTTATGATTTGGGCCTGGAGAATCGAGGTCTGATTTGACACTTATGAGCTTACTCTTCTCAATGTTTCCTTGTTATCATGGACATCTCTCATATATTTTCAATATGGTATCAAAACTTACTGACCTATATGGGACTTTACTTACTTCCAACTGCCTTCATTACGATTCCACTTGATTAAAGCCTCCTCATTTGTAGGGCAGCATCTTAAGTCACACTTGAGAGGGATGTTAAGGAATCCTTAATTGTCAAGCAACAGAAATACAAGGATTTCTAAAAGTCTTTGCAAAATTACATGATTCAAAGCAAAACTAATTATGAAAATTACATGTTTTCACATTATTTGTGTTTTGTGTCATTCACCTATGAGCATATAATGCTTTATTTATAAGCTTAGGTCTAACCTAATATGCATACGTTGTTCATTGGGCTCCTTAGTCATCTTAAGTGAGTTAAGTCAAATAGTTTTATTATTGTTATTTTAACTAAAATAATACAACTCTCTAATAGGCCAAATATAAATTTATGACAAAATGATATAACCTATTAATGATGAACTTTATATGTTTATTTATTTTGTTACAATATTTAATTGGACCAAAGACATGGTCGTCATCCTTGTATGACCAATTCATTTTACTTAATACCCGATTAGACTTTACTTGAATAAATATCAAATTCATTTACAAATAAATAAAATATCATGAATGTTAGGTTTTAACTTTTGAACCCTATTTTTCATGATAGCGAGGATTTAACTTTTCAAGAGAAAGCATATAAGCATGAATTTCATACAACCTTTCATTTCAATTTAATTAAACGAACATAAATAAAAATTATGCTTGAAAATTAGAACATATACAAAGCAAGCATCATTGCAATATACAACATTTTCATACAATTAAACACATCTAAGAAACATGCTTTTTAATTAAAATTGATGAGAAAACAATCAACATACCCAAAACAAAAATAATTACTTTCTTTCAAAAAAAATGTAACCTTTTCAGCATATTTCATAAAAAGACAACCTCTATGCAACATATTTCATGAAACGATGCAACCTTTACAACAGTTTTCATAAAAGACATAATATTTGTAACATTTTTCTTAAACAGATGCAACATTTGCAAAAGCATTTTCATAAAAAAAGGTTTTAACATGTGTTGAAACCAAGTCTGGTTTGAAAAAAGAAATTTAGAAATAACCATTGACTAGACCCTAAGTTGCGTTAATATAACCAAACCCCAAGATTCATTAATAACACATATCAAGGCATTTAAATTAAATGAAGTCTGCCCATGTGTGTTCTAACCTGTTCAAATTAAGTGTTTCAGGAAACAAACTCAAAGTACATAGGTTACAAAAGAAAGGGGGATTCTAGACTTTGCCCAAAAAGAATCTGATTCAAGATCTTTTAGACATTTGGACCATCAATCAAACCTCAGACTTTTGAAGCAACAAGATCATGTACAAGAAAATTATTTCAAGTACTCATTATGAAATGTTCTAAAACTCTTTTTGATGATGCTTCGAGTCAAGCTCCTACCAAGGATAACTATGCTTATCATCAAAAAAGATAAGAGACAAAATAGTGAAGCAACTAAAGCTCTTTTACAAAGAAACCCAATGTAGCTATCCTGCGTATTTCAGAAAAGTTGATTGCAGTCAGCACTTGTGTTAGGAAGTTACAAAAGGTCATCAGCAATGTGCTCTATGCGTTAGTCAAAAGAAGAAAGCCAACAAATGATCTTTATGCTCTAAAGATCTCAAGGAACTCCATTTCCATGCAAGCTTCAAAGTTCCTTCATACCAGACCTTTTGGCATCTCATCATCCTCTCAAGGTCTAGTGCTTTCAAACAAGCAAAAACTCCTTCAAAGGATTTCCAACAACTATATCTCCTCACTAGCTTATCAAACAATCATCTTGAGTGACCAATATATATGAAGAAATTCAAATTCAAAGATACAACAAGAGATAACCTTTGTTGTAACATCCTGCTTTTAATAATAGCTCTAATTTGTAATTTATGAAGCATGGAAGGCTTATAAGTGTTTATTAATGAATAAAAACACTTTATGAATGGTTTATAATACTCCAAAAAAAAAAAATTTCATTTTGGGTATAATTATAGAAATTACATAGATCTATTTTGATAAGATCCAATTTCCGAGTGAAAAATTAAAGGTAGAGGAGTAAATTGAATGAAATTGGAAGAAACATTCTGATCCGTTCTGACCTCCAAGGCTAGGACGACCTCAAGGTTCCAAAGGGGAAGAACGGATTACAAAAATTGCCACATCACACCGGACAACCGGTGTGGATAGGATTGTCTTTTATGTTGCACACCGGATCAACACTTTACCAAATGAGCTGTAGGAGGGATAACTTTGAAACGATATTCAAGACCGGAATTGAGTCCGTCCAAGAAAAGAAGATAACAATAAAAGGGTACGGTTTTCCTAAGTGGAAAGCTTACTAATTGTCTACAAGACTGAGTGACGTCTTGCTGGTTGCTGGACGGTATAGTTTTCCGAGCTATTGGCTATTGGACGTTGTTAGTTGCTTACTGAATAGTTGGATGGTGTTTGAACTGTTCTTTATTGGCGGAGTAAAAACTTAGGCGGAGTCACGTACTCTGGCGGAGTAAAGCTTAGGCAGAGTCACGTACCTTGGCGGAGTAAAGCTAGGCGGAGTCACGTACCTCGGCGGAGTAAAGCTTAGGCGGAGTCTCATGCCATGACGGAGTCATAAGCATTGACGAGGTCTACTGCCTTGGCGGAGTAGTAAATTTAGGCGGGGTCACACGTCTGGCGGAGTCATAAGCATTGACGGGGTCAAATGCCTTGGCGGAGTAACGCGAATATCTTAGAACATGGACATCTCTTAAGATACACTCAACACCGCCCTCACACTCAAGACCGCCCTCACACCCTCCACACTGCTCTCACACAGCTGACTTCAGTTCAGGTGACACCGAATGAATTTAGTTCGGATTATCATTAATGAACACCGGACGGCTTCAAGGATGGTTAACTCAGCCTTCTTTAGAACGGATGTACACATCGGATGATTTTGAGCCGATGTACAAGACCGGATGCTCAACCGGATCTGGAAATGGAATTCTGGTCGGTTTTGAAGTGCAGAAGTAACTTTTTGACCCTTTTCTTGTCTTTTAGGCATTATTTTAATATCTTTTAATCCCACTAATCGCACTAGTACGTAGGACGGCTAGAGATGAGCACTAAGATAGCCACTTTCTATTATTAATCCTACATTATCTCCACTAACAGCATTAAAATCTCCACTCACAAGGATGATGTTTCCCACTCACTTTGCATTATTAACTCTGCCTTGCCAAGACCTGAACGTGGAAAAAACAGAACTAGTAAACTATCCTTACCTTAACTTCTTTTCTTCCTCAATATTCCTTCGATCTGAACCAGGACAGCCGGGGGACCTCTTTTCCAAACAGCTAAGAGTCTTCAAACCAAGTAAGAGGGGAGAGGGTTGTGAATAACTATGAAATGGGTAGAATTGTATGCTGTCCTAGGAATCCAGTTTTATTTTCGTATCTTGTTGTTCAGTTTTGAGATTGAAAACGTGTGATTTTGATTCTGACTTCTTCATGAACGTTGTAGATCTTTTTGTTATGTGAATTTTGATACCTGATTCAACTAATTTGGATATGTATAACAAAAGTTATAGTCAAAATACTACAGCATGACCGAGTGAAATGTTTAAGTTATGTTCTATGCATATTTTGATATTCTGGAATTTGTACATACATAATCTGCCTTTGATGTCTTCACAAAAATTGTAGATATATATGTTAGGGATTTATAGAAAGTGGTTTCAAGTTAAAAAGATGCTTGTAGCTCTAGTTATGCTTAAAATACAGAAGTGTGTTCATGATGCAAATCTGTTAACTATGAAATCCGAACCTTGTTTTCAATACTGGGAATTTTGTGGTATGAATTAGTTGTTGGTGTCTTCATGAAAGTTGTAGATAATTATGTTAAGAGTATTTTAGAACTGGTTTCATGTTAAAATCATTTGTGTAGCTCTAAAAACGTTGAAAATACTAATGTATGTAAGTTTTGAAAACTCACCTGGAGGCAGTGTTGTATTTTATGAATAAATGGTATTTCTGCTTAGAATTTGAATTTATGATCTTCATGAAAATTGTATATATTTGTATTAAGATTAATTTAGAACTGGTTTCATGTCAAAATCACGTTTGTAACTCCAGATACGTTTTAAATACTAATCTGTGTACATTTTGGAAAACTTATCTTGAGGCAGTATGGTATTTCATGAATAAGTAATATTTCTGTTCGGAATTTGAAACTGTGTTCTTCATGAAAGTTGTAGACAATTATGTTATTAAACTACAGAAAGTGGAATCACCTAAAAAGGAGTTGTTTTGCTCATGTTATGACTGTTTTACTAATGTATGTCGCTGTTTGGAAATGCTGAAATTTACTTATGATGGTTATTATGGATAAAAATAATGTTTTCTCTATGAGTAATGATTTATTATTGAATTCTTGAGTGATTATGAATTATTATAAATGCTGTTGAGTATCACACAATTAGTATATTATGATGGTGAATAATTATGAATGTCATAATTAATTTATATGTACATGAATGCCTTGTGGTTATTGACATGTGTGGTTGAAACAGTAAATCTATGATTTTATGAATTATTATGTCTATTGTGTCCCTTGAGGACTTGTATTATCCAAGAGGTTTTGGAAATGTGGATATCATGGTATGTTAAATGATAAAGAGAATTAAAGGCATTCATGCATCATAAGCATTCGGACGCACCATGGAATTTAGGGGTTCCATGATTGCCTACCCTGGTGGGGGGTTACTCTATGATGAGTTAAGCCCTATTATGTTGTGTGCCATGGAGTGTAGGGATTCATGGTTTATGCAAAAGTCCTACTTTGATATGGTGTACTTCGGTACTTAAGCGCCATGAAGTATAGGGATTCATGGTATATGCTAAAGCCCTATTTGTGTCTCTATGAGACTTTTACTGCAGTATTCCCACCAAGACCAAATGGATCCAGCATGACATCATTTGACTAATTATATATCTATTAATGGACTTGTTTGGCATACTCATCATATCATTATGAATTGTCGATTGTGTTTGTGCAATTTTATCTATTTTATATTTATTCTATATTCTGTCTCACTCTTACATTAATTTTTACAGTGAATGACACGCAGAATGCAGAGTGATGCCATGATGGATGCCTATTTGCTTTATTACCTGAACTTGAATTTATGGGTTGTAATAAATATAATATGTCATGTACTATTATCTTCACAATCGTTTCCGCTACTTAAATATTTTCTTGGATTTAATTATTCACGACTAGTATGTTTGATAATTTTTCCGCTGTTATTAATTGTTATATAAACTCTGAATTAAATTTATAATTTTAAAATGATCTTTCGAAAATGCGAAAAATTTATTCGGAATATTACACGGGACGTTACATTTGTGATCCTGAAACAAATTTCTACAATCAACACTTTCTCTTCATTGTTCTTTTTTTCTTAGACAAAGGCCTTCTTTGTTGTTCTACATCTAGCAGACCTCGGTCCTTTTGTTTATCTTACTTATTGTATCAATTCATTATTTGTATCTTTTTATACACTAAGTTCTCAAAAACACCTTATATAATGTATCTTTACAAACCTGTTGTTATGTAAAGGTCTGGTGTGTTACCAGCCCTTAGTTTCTATGGGAAACAGTTTGTGGCCTGCAAAGCCTTTTGAAAGAATACTTGAGTTTGGGCAAAAAATAACTTGTTGAAATAATACTTGGGTTTAAGCCAGGAGTGGCCGGAGTCAAGAATATGTGTGACACAAGTATGGTGCTAATATTGTAAAGGAGATTTTACAATAATAGAAATCCTTCAAGTTGAAAGGGACTGGATGTAGCTTGAGTTGGAAGTGAACCAGTATAAATTTCTTGTGTTCATTTTTCTCTTTCCTTGCTCTTAAAATGTCTGTTACTCGAGTCTGATTACTTGCACTTTTAAAAGTTCAAATTTCGCATAAGAGTCTAAGACTTATTTAACCCCTTCCCCCTTCTAAGTCTGACTCTGAACCATCAACATATGTTCTCAAGCAACACAACAATTTAACGTTTGTTATTCTAAATGGTCTACAGTTGGCTTAGGCCATATAGTCTAGAAGTGTCTATATGGAATCAGATTCTAAAGAGGCTTTCAATGCAATCAATGGAAATATTGATTTGCTGATTCACCTATTGGAAAGAATAGTGAGTGATATTAGGACTATTTGTAATAGGGATTGAGAAGTTATAGTGAGATTTATGCCTCATGAAGCAAACACATATGTTGAAAGATTTGCTAAGCTTAAATACAAGGGATGCATTGTACCAGAGCTTGCCTCCTAATATAAAATCAGCTTTGTGTTCTAAATTACCATGCTTTTAGGTTGCTAAAAATGTATGATCTTATCTGACAGTACTTACTCAGTTTCATCTATTGCCACTATTAAAAAACTTGAAGAAAATAGTCTGAAAAAGTTAGTTAGATAATATAGAAAGCCTTTTAGGTTGAAAAGAAGCTCATTTTCCCCCTCTAACCCATACTTGACTATAGTATATAATTGTAATTTGGTTTTATTAATTAATAACCCCTCAATTAGCATCTTAATTAACAGACTCAACCTTCTAAAATCAACCTCAGGTAGTATCCTAGATTTAAAATCAATACTAACTGAATCCATAAGACTTTCCTTATGACTTCCTAGATTTTTAAAACTGCAAAATAATATATAATTTAAAGGTCAAGCAAAATGATCGATAAAAAATGTTACTATTTTTTTTGGCTTCGGTTTTTAACTTTCAACCAATAGTAATTTAATTGCTTTTTCCATTCTCTTATGGTGTGTGTTTCCTACAGCTCACTGTAACCGATATTAAACATGAGATGGAGAAAACATTGTAGTGGCTTGTTCCAATTGCTAAAAACACAGCAAAGTAAGATGTTTGTCTTTCCTTACTATACGCCTTGCCAATTATCTCCCACTACCTAGTTTAGAAACTTTATTTAATTACATGTTTGTTTGATTTCAATTTAAGCTAACTGATCTTTTTGTTTGTAACTCTAAAATTGAAGAACTACTAGTTCCACTAAAAAAAAGAACTATTTGTTGTTTATGGATCTAGTTATGATGAGATCTACATAAAATTGATTATGAAAGTATAAAACATAGCACTTTTGACTAAGTTACAAATAATACGCTTAAACAATATTCCATGGGTTTATGATAAATTAGGCCAACATTCAAATAATCATGTACCTTTTGAAGTTCTCTTTGTGTTGCTTGTTGATGCATGATAGTTTGTAGTATCAAAATGCAAATTACAAATTTTAATGCATATTCAATTCTTTTTTTTTTCATTGCCACATGATAATATAGGCGAACATGAATTCAACAACAACTTAAAAGTGGAAGACATGTTTTGATCATCATAAATATTATGTTCATAGTATATTATAAGTTTTTTTTGTGTTAATTCGATGGCTTGTAATAGATTCACATTTAGGCATGTTATATTTTTATCTATTTGAGATACATTGAAAATTTAATGAATATTAAAGGACAACTTAATGGGAAAGTTCAAATATATTATCTTTAATTTGTATATATTAATTTTGATCATTGTGTGTTATTATTTTATTATTAATGTTATTAAGAAACTTTATACATTATTATTTTTATTTCTTATAATGTCAAAAATAATTTTGATATAATGTTATGTAAAAAGATTTTTGAATGACCATAATTCATATAGGTTGCCAACATAGACCAATGCTTTCTAACCGTAGCTATTAATCTCTGTATCCTAGAAAGATTATCCTTGGTAGCCAATGTGAAAGAACCGTTGCAAGAAAAAATAAACAATAGAAAACCATTGCCAATAAATGTAACGGTAGAGAAGTGTTGTCAAGATAAGAAACAACAAAAAACTTTTGCCAAGTGATGCAACAGTAGAGAACCGTTGCTAAGAGATGCAACGGTAGATAATCGTTACCATAATTTCTAACAGTTTGAAACTGTTGCCATGGGTCATAAAGAAAATTGTTGCCTTTTCTTACCCTGGTCTACGGTTTTTAGTGATTATTGTCTTTATTGGCAAAAAATCATTACCTTTAGCTAAGGCAACGCCTGTTATGGAAACGGTGAAGAAACTCTTCTAAAAGTGTTACCATAGGTTAGGGCAACGGTTTTTTGAGCTTAGCATACATTTTTTAGGTGTTTCCATAGACTATAAATGTTGTAGTGATTTTCTCAAACAACACAACAATTTAACTATTCTTAATGGTCTATAGTTGGCTTGGGCCACATAGTCTAGAAGTGTCTATATGGAATTAGATTCTAAAGAGGCTTTTGATGCAATCAATGGAAATATTGATTTGTTGATTCACCTATTAGGAAGAATAGTAAGTGATATTAGGATTATTTGTAATAGGGATTGGGAAGTCATAGTGAGCTTTGTGCCTCGTGAAGCAAACATGTAACACCCTAAATTTTAAAGTGAAGGATTAATTGGGGGGATAAATATTAAATAATTATATTTGGGTTATTTAATATTCCAAAATATTAGGAGTAAATGAATTAAGATTTTTGGGAGTTGTCTATGATTTATTGGAACTGGATAAGCTGAAAATGAACCCGGTTGAAATATGGGTTTCGGACCAAGTATCTCTGAATGGGATGATATTGGTCAGGGTTGTTAAGAATAGTATTGGGAATCCGATGGTATATTCGGAATAATTTTTGGATATGGTATTAAGCCCAAACGATGACCCTGTTTATCATAAAATGATGAATATTTATCGGGGAATTAAAAATAAAGCCAAATGGCCTACTTTTCCCTTCTTGTCCCGTCAGCCCCTTTTTGGATTTCCCATACATGTACTTGCTTCTACTTTTTCTACACTCTTCTCCTTCATTTCCTCTCTTACTTCTCTTCAAAACCCTAAGCAAAAAGTGGTGACTTTCTCCTCCTCTCCCATTTTCATTTCTTGAAAGCAAGAAAGAAGAGTTTGGAGCTTGAAGTCTCACTTTTCCTCCTCTTCATTCCGTGTGGTTTTCCCTCTTTCGGAAAACTCTCTTATTTCTTCTCTTGAGGTAAGGTCCTTGCTATTTCTCAAGAGTATAAGCCATGAGTTTTTGGGTTTTGATGTTGGGAATATGATTTAATGAGTGTTGTTGGGTTTTAATGAAAAACCTTTCCCCCTAAGATTTGTGGGAAACGTGAGATGTAAATAGAGAATCATTTATTGTGTTAAATAACTATTTTTGGTGAGGTGAGATATTATTATTAATGGTGAATGGCCATTAATGAGGCTTAACGGTTGTTGGGAACCATTAATGTGGGAACCCAGTGTTGGGTTTGGCATTGGATGTGCAAGATAAATGCTGACACCTAAGCCGTGGTGGTGGTGGTTGAACGAATGAAATAAAGGGACTAAGAGTTTAGATGCCGGAAAATACTAAGTAAATAAAAATGAACTTTAGGCTGATGTGATTGAAGGGGAAAATTGATTGTGTGATATATTGTGATGTAGGAAATAACCCCGGCTACGTGGCAGAACCTTCTGACCGTAGTGATTACTACTTCTCTTGAGGTAGGAGGGGGTAACTATTCTAAATGCATGATTTCATCCATTCTTGATATGAAAGTATATGTATATGATTGTGTTTGTTGATTTCCTATATGGGCGATGCAATGATTTCATGATTTAAGTGCATTTAGAATGATTGATGTTATGTAGCATGCATTTAAATGATGAATGTGTTATTGTACTGAACTAAGCCGGAGTCAATGATCCTGTGTGGGGTCAGCCACTAGAGTTAGTGGATAGCTGAGGTTTTAGACTGGTGTTGTACGTAGCTGGTATAATTATCCGGTATCCCAGTGAGAAGAGACCAATTTTAATAACTAATGTTTTACTTGCTGAGTCTGTATTGTATACAGAATGGAAGAAGTGATATCTATACTCTAGTACCGGTATAGAGGCCGGATCAGATATCACGTTGAATATGATGATGAAATATGTTATAATGCTTGATACTATGTTTGAATCAAAATCAATAATGGGAAATATCCTAATGATGTATATGTGAATTGACAATTGTGATTGCCACTAACTGTCGATGTGTGTAAGTCCCAATAAAAATTTGTAAAGATTGAGAATACTGAAACCCACTAAGTGGTGGTTGTGAATGGATGATTGATTGAATGGCATTTAGGATGCACAGTGTGAGAATGCATTGATTGGCATTTGCATCTATGGCATATCATTCACTGTCTATATGGAATGTTAGGGGTTCCACTAGGCAAGCCCAGTGGGAGGGTGACCCAGTGCACGGGTACATTATTGTATTTCCCTAGTGATTCTGGGAATCACGAAGCTGTCCATAGATCGGTGACGAGGCACCCTATGTGGCAGGCCCAACGGGCTGGAGGCTCTATGGTGAGCAAGTTACCTCGGTGCCCGACGGGGCACGACTCTCTCAATGTGTGTTCGGGAGGGACCCGTAGCACTTGTGGCAAGTAAGGCCACGATGATGATTCGTAGTCATGGGGTGACTAGTGCTACAGATGGGCGGGAGCGGTTTGGTACCAGTAAAATATGATGTTGAATATGCATGTAATTGAATATAAGTGTACACATTTTACTATTGCAGTAGGGGCATAGTAGCACACCTATGCTTGTCCCACAATTGATTGTTGTTTTCCCATAGTCGGATTCATACTTGAAAGTAATTCCGTTGTGCATATACATTAGCTTTAAGAGCATTTGCATATAGCCGAGATATGCCTAGTTGATAGTCGAGATGGTGATGGATGATGGTTGAATAGAGAGAAAGTAAGTCAAGGTGCTAATTTAATGTGTGATAATTTTTGGAAATATAAGGATATGTATATATGATATTACCTTGTGAATATATGTATTCGGACATGTATTGTACTGAGAAGGAGTGATGTGTCATATGTGTGGTGTTATCCTAAATTTGAATGTAATGCACACATGTATAAGTATCATCATAATGTATGACTTTAATTCATTTGGATTATGTTACTCACCTCCCTGTTGCCATTTTTAAGGTTGATGTAGGTGCGATGAATCCTTACTCTTTTTGGAGGTCGAGTATTGGAGAAGGTAAATACGAAAGGAGATGTGAATGAGCCTTGGCCGGCACATATGTATTCATTTTGTATGCTTATTTTGAAATTACTTTGACAACGGATGATTTTGGGAGGTCATGGAGGAAAATTAGACCGGATGTGTACGCCTAATTTTCATTAATGACCTTAAAAATGTATTAATGATATTATTATTATTTATGAAAATATATTCTGTTGTTAAAATAAACCGACGGAGTACCTTTCATCCTCTCTCGGTAAATGTTTTAATCACTCTTGAAATTGTTTTATCTTCCGCTTTGTCCCTTGTGACGGCCTCGAGTCCGGTCGTCCGAGGAGCACTCTCTAACACCCCTGATTTTCTGTACTCGAATCCCGATGTGATCGTCATAATTAATAAAATTGCTAATAAATTTTTCGCGTTTGGAGATATTCCCTATACACCATCATGACCACATCAAGACCCAAATCATAGAAAACCCAAGAGTGAGATTCAATAACCTATAACTGGATCGATAGGTAAATTGCCCATAAAGGTATACAAAGGTAATAGAGTATACAGCGGAAGAATGTGTATACCGGGCACACGCCTAGCCCCATATATGACGATATGGGAGAAGGCTCGGCAAGCATGCTGTAACATCCCAATTTTAACAATGTACCGGGTGAAATAAGCCATTAAAATTCAGAAGTGGAAATTGTTCACTAATTACCCTCAACTTAATTAATCAAAAGGTGTGCTGATTGAAAAGGTGATTAGCTTTAGTGGGTGCTGATGGGACTGGGTGACGTGAGCAGACTGCTCCTCACGTTTTCCCACCCCACCATTCCTTTCCCTCATGCATGCGTTTATAATTGGTCGATGGCCTTCCTTGCCATTCATTTTTCAGAACTTCCCTGCGAGTTTCTTCTTCTTCTTCCTCCTTCTCTTTCTTTCTTGTTTTCCTCCTTCTCTTGACGGTGCTGCAGATGAGACGGAGCTCCCTTGTACGAGCAAAGGACGAGCGTCGAAGCAGAAGCAGAAACAGTCCCTGCACCATTTGTGGAAGACGGTAGTGTTCAAGTGGAGGCTAAACGAGTGAAAGTGTCGAGTGAAGCAGCGAGGAAAAGGACCAACGCCTAAACAGAAGAGTCTCTCGGAGTATCGTTGTTGGTAGGGGGAATACCTTACATGTTAAATGCATGGGTTATGAACGGGTTCTGAGTGTTGATAATTGTAGTTCTGCATCCTGTTTGTATGATGTGCTTGCATGTGGAGTACCCGAGTGTAGGATAGGTGAGAGTGAGTGTTGCATGTTATCATTGCCTTGAAGATGCATGCGTTGTCTGAGTTTCGAGACCACAGAACACCGATTGCATGTTATGTTGTGTTGATTGGAACATTTAATTGAATCTGTTGATCTTTATATAGATGCATGCGTTGATTAAGTCCTGACTCTATTATATACCGATTGCGTGTTATGTTGTGTTGATTGGAATACTTATTTGAATCTATTGATCTTCATATGGATGCATGCGTTGATTAAGTCCTGATACTGTTGTATACCGAGTGCATGTTATGCTTGAGTTGGTGAGAATACTTATAGAATCTTGATATTGATTGACACCGATTGCATTGGACCTTACGTTGCTGTATCCACCTAATGGAGCTATGATGATGATTGCATGGAAGTATGTGTGTGTCAGATTAATATGTGGAGTTCTGAAAATGGGTATTACCGACTGCATGTGAAGTATGTATGGCTGAGTGAAAGAATGTGTGCATATTGACTGCCGATGATGTGTTATACTAACCGCATGAGATGCATGTGTTGTTAAGTGCTGATAATGCATAATGCCGATTGCATGAGATGCATGTGCTGTTTGAATGTTGATGATGCATGGTGCCGATTGCATGAGATGCATGTATTGCTGTGTATATGAACTATGTGTTGTGTGATGAATCCGTGTATGGCGCATGGGATGCGTTTGTGCTGGGAGCACGTAGTGTGGGACACTACCATCGGTTATTAAAGTGTGGGACACTGTAAAATCCTTGAGTGGGACTCAACGTAGCCCTCGAGTGGGACTCGGGCTGCCTGTGAACACCTCCGTTGATGCTGAGAGCGTTGGTGTCACCTGTAGGCAAACGGTTGGGTACCCATACAACGGCCAAGCAGCTGGGAGCTGAATTGATAGCCGAGAGCTATGTATAAAAAGGCTGGGAGCCTATGTTGCAACGTCAAAACCGATTACACACGAATGCGGAACCGATTGAAATACTCTGTGTATATTGACTACTGATGTGGTTTGGAATTGAGTATGCATGTGATGATGTTAATGAGATGATGAATGTATATGACCGAGTGAATCATTCTGTGTGCATATGCTGTTGATGCTAATTGAAATATGTTCTACGAATGCATGTTAATGTTATTGAAAAGTTGTGTATATATATATATATATAGCCGAGTGAGAATTGATGAATCCTGACTGAGAATGTTCAATATGTGCATACTGATTCGTAGGCATTATTATGTCACTGATTGTTGTATGTTATTGTTATTTAATTGATATCATATGGCCGAGTGACAACTGGTGGGTTCCAAACGGTAAGAGTCTGATGTGCGTCCTGGTTGATTGGCATTGTTCTGACTTTAATGACTGCCTTGTATAATTTTGTGTATATGTATGTTGCATAACCGTGGGACAACCTGAGTCGGTATCTATCATTTAATATTTAAGATATTCACCCCTACACCATCTTTCAGTGTGTGCAGGTCAGACTCGGAAAGGATGATGGGCCTCAAGTCCGAGTGTGGTGCACTCTGACTGTTGAGTGCTTGTAATGCATTTATTATGCCCAGTCAGTGTAGCCTTGGCTGGCTCTCTTGTAAAATGACGATTAAATATATTTGTTTATAAAGACTGATTTGATAAGTATAGATATGGTGTGTCACTTGTGTAGGACTGTGAATAATGGTAAAGGTATAACGTTAAGTAATAAGTATTCCGAGTATGTGGTTTCCTGTACATAGGTCGGTAGATTAGATTTATGGGCAGATTTATATTTCTGGGAACATATATTCATACGTATGTGCTTTATGCCGATTTGATGCGTCTTCTGACTGGAACGTATCGTTAAATGATTCGAGGGCTGTTGATGAAGTGAAATAATGTTAAGCTGATGGTTCCGAGTGAGGACTACTGGGTGGCTTTTCCAAGTGAACACGTTGAGTGATTCCGAGTGAAAATTATAGGTAACCCGGGTGAGGAAGAGTTTGTACTCCCGAGTGGAAACCTTGAGTGATCCCCTTCTGAGAGAGGAGTCAGAGTAGTGGTTTAGAGTGGGATGGATCCTAAGTGTAAGGTCTTAGTAATCCGAGTGAATGATGTAAAATCCGAGTGAGTGAGGATCGGTATGCCGACTGGTTGAGTTTTGAATAAGACCGAGTGGGACTTAACTACCTGATTCCCCGAGTGAATGTGTGAATGTATTCCGAATAGTGAATAGGTAATGTGACCCGATTGTGTTAGGGTTGGGATGCGTCGAGTGATGTTTGATTAGGGTGTTACATTTTGGTATCAGAGCAGACGAAAAGGTCCAAGGCCAAGGTATGCTTACCGAGTGTAAGCGGTTGTATGCATTGTGACCGAGTGGTGATTATCATTGTGATATTGATTTGAGGATAGGAGGTCATTTCCCTCCTGGTCCGATTGATTGTATGCCCTGATTTAATTGGTATTGTATATGTTTGATGATTTGGAATGTGTTGGACTATGAATGGTGTATGCCTGTATCTTGTTTTGGAATTTGAAATGTGTGATGGATGAATGGTATATGATGTAAATGATTTCTGGTATAAGAGATGTGTTGCAGTTTCCTAAGATGAAATGGGGGTATGTAATAAGTGTGTAAAGTTAAGGTCGGGTATATGTTAAATTGGGATCGCGCCTCAGTGGCTGGTTGAGGGAACCGAGTGAATGGTACTATACCTTATAGTAATATTAGAATGTTGTGGGATACTGGGTAAATAGTGACCCCTTAGGAATCCTAAGTCTAATAATTATTTAACCTTATGTGCTATTGAACCCGAGTAAAGCAATTGCGTAGTAACTCAATGAGGCTTGAATGATTATCGTGCGATATGTGAAATGTGTTAGTAGTTGTGCTGTAATTAAGTAAATGCGCACGCAACTCCTGGATTTGTGGTATTTGTTAACTGTTTAGTGATTATGTGACTCCGTCCATGAATGCATGTTGGTAATTCTGCGAATGCTGACTGAATGCTTGTAAATAGGAGTGTTACCATTATTGCCGAGTACGTGAGTTAAAAGGGGATGAATCTCTGAGTTCTGTTTGCAGTTTCATGTTAAAACGTATATGAATGAGAATGCTATGATGATTTCCGAATGCATGATATGTGAGCTGATCTGTTGATTCCATTGTGATGCTGTGTTGAAATGCATGCTGCCTTCGTTACAAAATACCGAGAGGATGTGCTGTAGTATTGTTACTCTGTTTGCTGTTGTGAGTTACTATGATAAACGCTCGTGATGCTGTGATGAAACCATGAAATTACGAGTAAATATATATGTCGTATTGAAACTGTTGTGGCCTATTGATGGCTGCGTGAGACGCACCTGGTAAGCTTGGATGCTTGTATAAAATTGCATGAGAATTGCTTACATGAGACGAAATCACTGTTTAAGTCGGATCCACATGCATGTGTGTAAGAGCATTGTTATTAAGACTAACATGATTCGCATGGATTGAATGACTTGAGCAAATTCCGACTAGATGATGTTGTATGGGTGAGTCCGACTGAATGAATATGTATGCATTGACGCTGTGGCCGAGTGTAATATGATGTTATGATTGAGAATGTATGTTATTGTGCAACTTCCGATTGAATATCTGTGTACATGCTTATGATTGGCAGTGAACTCAACGTGAATTACATGAATATATGGATATAATATTGTGAATGAAATCCTTAACATAGTTGGGAATTGGTTTGGGTAAACTCGATTGGATGAGTACATATGTAATTAATGCTATTGTTGAGTGCAATATATGGTTGTGGTTATGGTGCATGCTGTAGTGAACAATGACATAGCCATGAATAATTGGTATGAATCCGACTGAGTGTCTGTAGGTACATTGGTGCCGTTTCCTAGTCCATGGTGTGTTATGACAGCATGTGTGATTGTGAATTACTTAATCCTAATTGAATTGCATGAACCCGAGTGAGTGACGTTACTGTATAGCTGAGAATTGAGAGTTCATCCGAGCCATGGTTTTGTGATGAATAAGATTTAGAGGAATTATTTACTCGGTGTTGGCTAGAAGCCGATTGTTGTATTGCCATCATACTGATTTACAGAAGTGATAAATAATTTTCATGATTGTTGTTGCGTAATGTGCCCTATGTGATGTATAATGATGAGGTTGATGTAGATGTATTGCTTATAATGTGTATGTGTGAACTACTATTTATTACCATGTGAAATAGTATTAGCTGAGTGAGTCTGGTCGGAGTGAGGCATGCTGTTCTGAGATGACTCTTCCTGCCATAGGTATTGTGGCAGCATACACGTTGCAGTGACTGTGTAATTGTTGCAACCCTATAAGAATGAGACGTCATCCTATAAGATGGATGCAGCAATTCATGAGTCGGGCAGGTGAAGTTGTAACTGCTTATGGTGATGGTGAGTCTTTCAGATGGTTCTGAATGTGATAAGAGTTATATTAAATGAATATTATGTGGTTATGTACCGATTGAGGATAGAGGGTTTGTTTAGCCTTGATGGGTTTGCCTCCGAGAGGATTAGAGGCTGTTGGGTATAGATTGGCTTCTAAGGCGATGATTAGTTATTAAAGCAAGAGTGGGTGATCAAATCTGTCACTGAAGTGGAGTTTTATAAGGTTAACCGAGTGATACTGTAAGTTAAATGGGAGAAACCTGGATTTTGAGCCAAACTAAATTGTAAGGTGAAGAATTGCTCGGGAAAGGTTAGTATATTCCGAGTGTGTAAGAGTGGAGACAATTCCAAGAGAAGTCCTTGTGAGAAAGAACTGCTGAGTGAAAATTATGGTGTTCCGAGTAGAACCTTATAGAGAGGATCATTGCTAAGTTAAGGGAATAATGTCCGAGCATAACATTCTGAGTAGGGTAAGATTCGGGTGATCTGACTCAGAGTGTATCAATTCCGAATAGAAAGATATCGAGCGTAGAATTCCTAATACCCATGTGATGTCTAACCGAGTGATCCTCCAGGAGAAAGGTTCCTTGATCGGGAAAAAGAGATTTCGAGTGAGTAAGTTCCGAGTGAATGGTTTCCGAGGGGATAGATATCTGAGTGAAGGATTTAAATGAAGTCGTACTCAGGTCAGTGATTGGGACTGCTGAGCTTGAACTCAGGTTTTGTTTTGGGGTAGGCTCGAATTGCGAGTGAATTTCTGGTAAGTGGAGAGATCTCCCGGTGAGAATTACCCTTGAATCCCGAATGGTGTTTTGTGTAAGAGGACCGAGTGAAATTCTCAGGATGAAAGCATGGAATTAGCCGGAAGCTTGGGTAGGAATCTAAGATTTTAGAATTTAGTGTAGTGCATATGCGAAGTAAATCCGGGTAAATTGTGCTAATTGAAACTCATGGAAAATTCCTTGAGTGTTCCCTTTGGTGAAAGAGAGAGATTTTGTGGTCAGGTTTTGAAGACCCGAGGGTTTGGTTTGAGAGAAATCGGTCGGGAGTGAGTATTTTTGGGAGTCGGCGATATTGTATGCCGATTAGATTATTCCCAATTGGTTGATTAGCCTCTGTAATGTGTCTCATGTGATACAATTTCGAGTCTGTACTCTGTATGAGTTATGGTTGTGCCGAGTGACTCATTTGAATCGGGGAGCCCGATGGTGTAAATACACCGAGCGGTGTCATAAGCGTAGGACCGAGCGGCCAAGAAATTAGGAAGTTCCACTACGTATGATGAGTTGGCAGAATTAAATAAGGGAAATTATGCATTATAAAAATTGAATCCCCACATGTATTAAACTCTATGATGAAGTTATAATCAGGTAGGGCCTGACCTTTACGTTTTGCCGACTGAAATTGTGGGCGGTCGGTAAACTGCTTGAGTGGTGAATCCTTGCCAAGTGAAATTGTGATCCGATCGGTGAATACTTGTGGAAGCTCAGTCGTGTGAGTGATTGAGACAGCAATTTTCTGAGTTAATTATTTAAGGAGAGCCACCGACTGAATTTCGAGGACGAAATTCTTTTGAGTGGGGGAGAACTGTAACATCCCAATTTTAACAATGTATCGGGTGAAATAAGCCATTAAAATTCAGAAGTGGAAATTGTTCACTAATTACCCTTAACTTAATTAATCAAAAGGTGTGCTGATTGAAAAGGTGATTAGCTTTAGTGGGTGCTGATGGGACTGGGTGACGTGAGCAGACTGCTCCTCACGTTTTCCCACCCTACCATTCCTTTCCCTCATGCATGCGTTTATAATTAGTCGATGGCCTTCCTTGCCATTCATTTTTCAGAACTTCCCTGTGAGTTTCTTCTTCTTCTTCCTCCTTCTCTTTCTCTCTTGTTTTCCTTCTTCTCTTCTCCTTCTCTGCTCTCTGTTTCCACTCCCTGTTTCGGAGGCCACATTGACGGTGCTGCAGATGAGACGGAGCTCCCTTGTATGAGCAAAGGACGAGCGTCGAAACAGAAGCAGAAACAGTCCCTGCACCATTCGTGGAAGACGGTAGTGTTCAAGTGGAGGCTAAACGAGTGAAAGTGTCGAGTGAAGCAGCGAGGAAAAGGACCAACGCCCAAACAGAAGAGTCTCTCGGAGTATCGTTGTTGGTAGGGGGAATACCTTACATGTTAAATGCATGGGTTATGAACGGGTTCTGAGTGTTGATAATTGTAGTTCTGCATCTTGTTTGTATGATGTGCTTGCATGTGGAGTACCCGAGTGTAGGATAGGTGAGAGTGAGTGTTGCATGTTATCATTGCCTTAAAGATGCATGCGTTGTCTGAGTTTCGAGACCACAGAACACCGATTGCATGTTATGTTGTGTTGATTGGAACATTTAATTGAATCTGTTGATCTTTATATAGATGCATGCGTTGATTAAGTCCTGACTCTATTATATACCGATTGCGTGTTATGTTGTGTTGATTGGAATACTTATTTAAATTTGTTGATCTTCATATGGATGCATGCGTTGATTAAGTCCTGATACTGTTGTATACCGAGTGCATGTTATGCTTGAGTTGGTGAGAATACTTATAGAATCTTGATATTGATTGACACCGATTGCATTGGACCTTACGTTGCTGTATCCACCTAATGGAGCTATGATGATGATTGCATGGAAGTATGTGTGTGTCAGATTAATATGTGGAGTTCTGAAAATGGGTATTACCGACTGCATGTGAAGTATGTATGGCTGAGTGAAAGAATGTGTGCATATTGACTACCGATGATGTGTTATACTAACCGCATGAGATTCATGTGTTGTTAAGTGCTGATAATGCGTAATGATGATTGCATGAGATGCATGTGCTGTTTGAATGTTGATGATGCATGGTGCCGATTGCATGAGATGCATGTATTGCTGTGTATATGAACTCTGTGTTGTGTGATGAATCCGTGTGTGGCGCATGGGATGCGTTTGTGCTGGGAGCACGTAGTGTGGGACACTACCATCGGTTATTAAAGCGTGGGACACTGTAAAATCCTTGAGTGGGACTCAACGTAGCCCTCGAGTGGGACTCGGGCTGCCTGTGAACACCTCCGTTGATGCTGAGAGCGTTGGTGTCACCTGTAGGCAAACGGTTGGGTACCCATACAACGGCCAAGCAGCTGGGAGCTGAATTGATAGCCGAGAGCTATGTATAAAAAGGCTGGGAGCCTACGTTGCAACGTCAAAACCGATTACACACGAATGCGGAACCGATTGAAATACTCTGTGTATATTGACTACTGATGTGGTTTGGAATTGAGTATGCATGTGATGATGTTAATGAGATGATGAATGTATATGACCGAGTGAATCATTCTGTGTGCATATGCTGTTGATGCTAATTGAAATATGTTCTACGAATGCATGTTAATGTTATTGAAAAGTTGTGTATATATATATATAGCCGAGTGAGAATTGATGAATCCTGACTGAGAAGGTTCAATATGTGCATACTGATTCGTAGGCATTATTATGTCACTGATTGTTGTATGTTATTGTTATTTAATTGATATGTGCATATGGCCGAGTGACAACTGGTGGGTTCCAAACGGTAAGAGTCTGATGTGCGTCCTGGTTGATTGGCATTGTTCTGACTTTAATTACTGCCTTGTATAATTTTGTGTATATGTATGTTGCATAACCGTGGGACAACCTGAGTCGGTATCTATCATTTAATATTTAAGATACTCACCCCTACACCATCTTTCAGTGTGTGCAGGTCGGACTCGAAAAGGATGATGGGCCTCAAGTCCGAGTGTGGTGCACTCTGACTGTTGAGTGCTTGTAATGCATTTATTATGCCCAGTCAGTGTAGCCTTGGCTGGCTCTCTTGTAAAATGACGATTAAATATATTTGTTTATAAAGACTGATTTGATAAGTATAGATATGGTGTGTCACTTGTGTAGGACTGTGAATAATGGTAAAGGTATAACGTTAAGTAATAAGTATTCCGAGTATGTGGTTTCCTGTACATAGGTCGGTAGATTAGATTTATGGGCAGATTTATATTTCTGGGAACATATATTCATACATATGTGCTTTATGCCGATTTGATGCGTCTTTCGACTGGAACATATCGTTAAATGATTCGAGGGCTGTTGATGAAGTGAAATAATGTTAAGCTGATGGTTCCGAGTGAGGACTACTGGGTGGCTTTTCCGAGTGAACACGCTGAGTGATTCCGAGTGAAAATTATAGGTAACCCGGGTGAGGAAGAGTTTGTACTCCCGAGTGGAAACCTTGAGTGATCCCCTTCTGAGAGAGGAGTTAGAGTAGCGGTTTAGAGTGGGATGGATCCTAAGTGTAAGGTCTTAGTAATCCGAGTGAATGATGTAAAATCCGAGTGAGTGAGGATCGGTATGCCGACTGGTTGAGTTTTGAATAAGACCGAGTGGGACTTAACTACCTGATTTCCCGAGTGAATGTGTGAATGTATTCCGAATAGTGAATAGGTAATGTGACCCGATTGTGTTAGGGTTGGGATGCGTTGAGTGATGTTTGATTAGGGTGTTACACATGCAATGGCATATCATAAGCCTAAAAGACAACCATCATTATTATACATAATTACATAAGCATGCAATGCCTAAGATATAACTAATATTATATACGTTCGGGAATGTACTCCCGACTATCTCAATCATCAATGAATATCATTCATTTTCAATCCCCCTAATACGCATCAAATCATCTCTTATATTCTACATATATATATATTCATCATCCATTAATCCAAAGGATTATCTTATACATACTCAAAATCTCTAAAACATCTATACAATCATATACAATTTATTCATTACTCAAGAATCCATAAATGATGCCAGCCAAGGCAGTTCCTGTACCGCTATTTACCTTCATCCAAGCTTGATCTTTATATCCAAATTCGTCCCATGGTAACCTGCATCACAATGCTAAAAAGGAGACCACATGGGAGAGTGAGTTATACATTCAAAATGACGAATAATATATATATTGTGATCATGTGTATATGCATACAAACATCATATGTGCTTTGCTATCAAAATATCATATTATCATTCATTCATTGTCTCATTATCATAATAGGCATACAAGCCTCATAAATCGCAATTCATATCATAAATAAGCACAACATATACATAATCACAAACACTATCACTTTGCCACTTATCAACAAGGGCATTCACAATCATTATCATCATTAATTCATTAGGTGCCACTTATCAACAAGGGCATCCTCAATCATTATCATCATCGATTCATTTTATCTTTTATTCAATACCTCCTCGCAAGGGGTTTCTCATCACTTGTGGTCATCCTATCTCAAATATATAATGGATCCAATTCCATATCAATGGGTGATCACAAACACCATACCATTCATTTCTCAATAATTCTAATAATAATATCATCACTCAGGGATTCACCCTTCGTGGCACCCCGTAAGGTGATTCATTTCGATAAATATCATAATATCATCATCACTCAGGGCTACACCCTTTGTGGCACCCTGCAAGGTGATTCATTTCGATAAATATCATAATATCATCATCACTCAGGGCTACACCCTTTGTGGCACCCCGCAAGGTGATATGTTCATTTCAATAATAACTCATGCAATAGCATCTTCACTCAGGGATACACCCTTCGTGGCACCCCGCAAGGTGATTCTCTTCACAATAAATATCACAATACCATCATCACTCGGGGATACACCCCTCGTGGCACCCCGCAAGGTGATTCATTCAACACAATATGATCAACATCATCTTCACTCCGGGGTTTACCCGTCGTGGCACCCCGCAAGGTGATATATTCCATATTATTCAACAACAATAGGACAACGTCCTCTTCACTCAGGGATTTACCCTTCGTGGCACCCCGCAAGGTGATATATTCAACATTATTCAATAACAATAGGACAACGTCCTCTTCACTCAGGGATATACCCTTTGTGGCACCCCGCAAGGTGATATATACAACAACAATAATGCATATGCTCAACAACAACCTCGCAAAGATATCTCACCCTCTCACTTAGGAATATATTTCAATTTTGACATTTTCAATAATCATGTGATTAATTACAAGCCCCTCAAGGCATATCATTCATATAATTGGCATCTTCAATGGCCACAACATTACTTCATATCAATCCATAAATGGAGATTGAAAGGCATAGCAACAAACATAATATTAATCCACACATGTGGCAACAAGGTATTACAAATTACATATATATATAACAATCATAATTGCCTCACACACATGCAAGTCAATTACTTGCACTCATCACAAGAGTATCATAATAATTCTCAATAATTATCAAATTACCATTTCAATTAATTCAATACATATACATGGCAAGGCAAGCATGAGTATCCAACACATACAACAATCACTATTAAATTTACTCATGCAATTTGAATGTTAACTCCTCTCCTACCTTGAGGGAAGATCCGAACCATTCCAATGCTCCGAATGCTCCGTTGCATCACCCGGAATACAATCTACATAATATACATATGCATTCATACAATTAATAAGCCATCTCAAGGCATTCCTCTTAACTTCTTAAACACTTTCTAGTTTATCATCAAGTCCTAGACTTGATAAACACCAAGTTATATATTTGTATTAGGCTTCAGGAATTCCTTTCCCAAAGCCAAGATCCTCTAGATCTTAAAGGCTTACTAATCCAACAACATCATCATCTTATCCATTACATAATGTAATCTCAAATCACATCGATCCTTCAAATGTCATCATTGTCACTTAAGGCTCAACACAAGTTATTCTTGTTTTTCTTAAACCATCTTTACTATCAAATTCTAATGACAACATCATAGCCTATCAATTCACCGACCAATATGTATATCCATTGATTTCACCATTAAGGGTTATCTACAATGTTCATCATTATTCATCACTATAACTAACAACATACTTATTAAACATTACCCATTCACTTCCAATTCAACCTTCAAGTCACAATATATATATATTTTCCCAAATTCTTAAGGTAAGGGTTTTCATTAAAACCCAACAACTGTTACCAATACTCATTAATCACCATCAATGGCCATCTCTTATCATTAATATCATTCACTATCATCATTAAACATATTTTGTATTCATAATTTACATTTCCCCTAATTTATTAAAGTTAGGGTTTCACTAGAACCCATCAACATCATAATTATTCATTTATTTTCCACCCATCCAAGTATTAATTCATGCATCTCTATAATAACCCACTATTAAAGTCATAATAACAACACCCCACCTAGGGTTTCCTCACTTTAAGCTTCTCCCAACAACCCATATGCCATAAATACTCCCCCATATACATGGAATCCAAACTCTAGGCATAAAAACTCCTAAAGAATGGTGAGGAACTTACCTCACCCAAAGAAACAACATGAGCTTCCAAAAAGAGAGAGGTCCACACGGAAATAGAGTGGGAGAAGGAGGAGGAGTTCCAGCACAAGTTTCTCCTTCAAGCATCCATAAAACGAAAATGGTGAAGGAGGAGAAGAAACTCCACACGGCTTAGGTTTTTGGAGAG
This sequence comes from Clitoria ternatea, assembly GCA_037962975.1. Lineage (NCBI taxonomy): Eukaryota > Viridiplantae > Streptophyta > Magnoliopsida > Fabales > Fabaceae > Clitoria > Clitoria ternatea. The sequence continues at coordinate 172,687,144 of CM075671.1, forward strand.
AAGGAAAGAGGAGATGGAGAAGGGAGGAAGACGAAGAGGAAAAATAAAGAAAGAAGGGGAAGAAGTGACGTGAAAGTGGAAAGAAAGTGAGAGTTTTATGTTTTAATATTTGCTTCCCCTTAAAAAAATCTCACTGTTACTTCATAATTAAAAATGGCAGCTCAATAATCCATCATGCCATGCTATATTTACATTAATATCCTTTTATATCTCCCGGGTGTCTAACAGAGTAAGGGAAATAAGCTCAATGCCATCAAAACCGAGTAAAAGAAGGTTTAATATAACTAAACCAAGAGAAAAGAAGGGAGAAAACTATCAGGGTGTTACTCGCTCAAGCGAAACCCACATTCGCTTGAGCGAGACAGCCCCCATCACGCTTGAGCGTCTCAGCTCGCTCGGGCGGAAACGTCCCAGTAAGCATTCCCAAAAGCATTCGCTCGAGCGAGGCACCCTTTAACTAGCCACTCGCTCGGGCGAGGATTATCCAGTAAGGAATTCCATACTCACTCGCTTGAGCGAGGTATCCACTCGCTTAAGCGGAATCCGACCAGAGGTCGTTCTTCCAATCACTCGGTTTTAACTTGACAGAATCCCTTAAAACCGACCCAATATTCATTCGGTTTTCACTCAGCAAAGTTCATCCAGATCCGAGTCATCTTCACACTCAGCCTCCCTCTTTACATAACAATCTAGATCGATCCACTTTCCATTCAACCAAGTCATTCAGGGCCGACTCATACTCATATAGTCTCTCACTCGGTAATTTCAATCCAAATCCGAGTCATCTCAAATAATCTTTCACTCGGTAATTTCTCTAAAACTGACCCATCACTTATTGGGTCTTCCACTCGGTATTCATACCTCTTCTCACTCAGAGAATACCTTAACCATTCATTCCTCAGGAATAAACTCCTTAATCAAGTTCCACTCGGAAATTACTTAACACTTAGCCACTCAAAATACATGAAATCTTATTCACTCGGAATGTATATAACATCTTTCACTCAGCATTTCATTCCCAAAACTGACTCAACACCTGATCGGCTATCACTCGGCAATTCATCTCAACACCGACTCATCTATGTTTGGGTCATTCACTCAGAATTTTCATTCCAAGACCGACTCATTACCTGGCTAGCTTTCACTCAGCATTTTATCACAATCTTGACTACCTCTCTTTCACTCGAGGAGAGTTATTCCAAGGAAAATTCTGGACGAACACACATCGAGTATCACCAATCGGTGTTCTCCCACTCAGAGAATACAAAGTCGGGACACACCACTCGGAACAAGTACACTGGACTCGGAAATTGCCCCTTCGGGACTCCACTATCCAGATCATCACACTCAAGAGCCTTCTCACTCGGATTATGTACACTTCCTCACTCGGAAAGTCCTGACTCGGACTTGGGTCACTCGGAATTCACTTAGAAGTTTCACCCTCTCTTAGTTTATTTCCAAAATCCTCACTTAGACAGAATTCATTCATGAACTCACCCACTTACCATCTAATGGTCTCGCCTGGGCGAATGCCATTCCTTAGGCCCTTCGCTTGAGCGGATTTCTTCCAGTAGCCAATCCCCTGATTCTCCTAGTATTTACGCTTGAGCGAATTGGCCATTCGCCTGAGCAAAACCAGGCCAGTAGCTAATTCCCTTCGCCCTCGCTCTGGCGAGACTCCATTCACCTGGGCGAAATTCCTCCAGAGAGCAAACACTGATACTTGTGAATTTCTTCCAAAGAGCAAACATTGATACTGGGCAAGTTCGCTTGAGCGAAATTCACTCTCGCCTGAGCGAGAATTGCCTAGAAGCTAATTTCCAAACAGGTGAGTCTCTCGCTCGGGCGAGAATCCACTTCGCCTGAGCGAAATTATCAGCACAGAGTCAAAAACAAAAAATTCACACAGGCCATCATATGAAACTTCATCATAAGCCAAATTGATCATATCCAAGCTATCATGTACATCATATAAGGCATATATAACTTGTTTTAAATGTTCCCACTCGGAATTTCTCATTATAAACCAAATTTGAATTTATCCCACAGCTCATACACATCATAAAGGACTTATACAGCCTGTTTGAGCATCCCTACTTACAAAATTCTCATTCCAACATATTATCCATGTTAAATTCAAACTCATCTTCATCTTATATATATATATATATTCATACTTTGCCACAACAAATTCACATATCCCCACACATCATCCTCAATAATCAACCATTTGCCATTCTCATTAATTACTCATTTTTATAAAATTCGGGGTGTTACACACTCTGATACCATTCTCATATCTTCATATATGAGATCGGTTATTCAATGATCCGGGTTAATCACTCAGTATTTTATGTATTGAATTCCTTCTACTTTTAATTATTTTAAATTGTGAAAAATTTACCCCTATTTCCGATTTCGGAATTGAGGCGTTACAAAACATGTGTTGAAAGATTTGCTAAGCTTGGTTGTTTAGAATGCATGCCTTATAGGTGTTGGAATGATCCTAGGCTGATTATTTATGTTATTTTCTAAAAAGAAAAAAAGGTAGCCCATAGGCCAATGTAATTTAGCTTGCTTTGCTTTTTTGCTTTTTTTTCCTTTCCTTTTCACACAAAAAACAACACAACAATTTGCCTAAAATATGATTTTACAGGCTAGCTTCGATAAGGAATCCTTATTGGTCAAGTAGCCAAAATACAAGGATTGCAAAATTACATGATTCAAAGGAAAACCAATCATGAAAAATATTATTTAAGAATACCTTAAAGCATACCTTTTGGAGTGCAAAACCTTTGATAACAAGTTAAAGTAGTCGTAAAAGTCCACATGGTACCCCCATTAGAACATCATACCCCCACATGCTAGTACGACTTGGCATAATATTTTCATAATATTTGTGTATTGTGTATCATGCTCCTATGAGAATCTAATGCTTTATTTATAGGCTTATGTCTAAACTAATGTGCACATATTGCTCATTGGGCTCCTTAGTCATCTTAATGAGTTAGGTCAAATGGTTTTATTATTTTCATTCCAACTGAAATAATAAAACTCTCTAGTGGACTCACTTATTTTCTCTTTTATTTTAAGCATTTAAATAAAATCTCAATAATTTTTTTTACAAAACAGATAATTAATAATTAATCAATTATTCTAAAAAAACTCATACGACTTAAAAAATAGAGTCAATACTACACTTCGATACTTTAAATCTCAATCACAGGTAAAAGAAACAAGCTTAAAGAAATAGAGTCCTGCTTGACACGCTATGCGTAAGGTCAAAATTTCGCACCTGACGCTACGTGTGGAACTAGCGCTACGCGTGACCATGACAGTAGCAGCAATGCTATTGTCATGGGTCTTTTAAGCAATTTGACCAACTTCTTAAGGTTCTATATTGCCCAATTTGACTCCAAACCTTACCAAATTTCATGGGCACTATATTACCTCTATTCTGGAATTACTAGCGTAGTCCATTTCTCAAAATTTCAATCCAATAACAAATTATACATAAAAATGCATTTAGGCCAAATTATGGTCATATCATCACACCATATCACTTTATTGCCAATAATAATGTAATTTGGATATACCAACAAATTCGAAATGTCCATAAATGTAACATCCCTGATGTTTTAATGAGAATTATAAAAATGGAAAATGTTAGTAAATGTTTTAGAAATTTTATTTAGTATTTGTTCTGTCTGAGCTGGAGTCGGGAAATCCGGTGTCGGGATCGGTCTCAGAAGCGCGGGCAGACGGGGTTGAAGATCGGATGTACAAGGGAGAACGGATAGAGAGGTGCGGTCTTGGACTAACCGGTGTGAGGAGAGCGCTTCACTTGGAGCTATAGCCCGGATCAACCTCTTATAATGACTGAAACAACAGGTATACGCAACCAAGAGATGAGAGCGGATGAGAGATCCGGCCTCTTAAGCAGTAGCTCAAATTTTCGAGGTGTGGGCACTATGTTGGAATGCCGGTTGGCCGGTATTCAGACTGGGCCTATACTCTTGTGAAGTATTAGAGAATTGAAGATAATTAAACGTTGTGGGAATAAATAAGTGTAGTTGATTTGATAACTATAAAAGAGTTCAGTGTGGTGAAGTTGATTAAAATTTAATAAGAATGCAAATAAAATAAGGGAAAAGGTGATCTTTCCCCTGAGCTTTATATATAAAAGGAAATTCCTTCTCTCCCCTCTTCATTATTTACGAACTTCTTCTTTTGATCTATTCTCTTTTCTTCGTTTTCTCCTCTCTTGTCGCTGAGTTGCATGCGCTGGAAGAGGACTTCATTCGTGTCTGAACTTCAATCGAACCCCATTCCTGTGATCGAGGCTTCAAGGTGAGCTCACTGATCCGTTTTATTTGTGACCCCTTATCCCTTTCATTCTCTGGCGGTCAACGGCCATGCATGGCTGTGTTCGAGTCCGTTCTCCACTCCTTTGGTGAGTGTGAGCCCAAATACGGTCTATGAACTAAGGGCGTTGAAGTAACGGGCTTTACCTTCTGATCCGTAGGTAGTAGGTTAAGCAACGGAAGACTGCGTGACAGAACTGAGACTGCGAACCCAGTGCTCAGAGGAAGGAATCGACACAGGGAGCAGATTATCGAAGCGTGGAACCAAGGTAAGGGGGTGTTCGGATTATAATTAATTAGAATAGGACTTACTTCTTATCCGGGCCGTTGAGGGGTGTAAACAGGTTAAGAAAATGTTACTAAACGTAGTTGTGTGTTGGCGCTTGTATATATGTGACTATGTATACCTATCAGTTGAGGATTGGGTGTGTGGTTGAGTTTACCATGTTATGATTTTGAAATATTTAATGTTGAAATGATCGGTGTTAAGTGAATTTGGGTTGGCAAGCAGGTCACCCAAGTGATGAGAAGTTGATGATAATGTGTTAAATGTGAATTGTTGAATGACTATGTGGTGTGGGATGGCCGACGGTATATGATAGCCCCTCATTTCCGGCTCCCGTGGTTTTTGTGCCCAGTTGAGCTACCCAGTGGTCAAGTAGGACCCAGTGGTCGAGGTGGAGAGTCAAGCAGGACTCGGTGAACCAAGCAGGGTTCACGGGGTGTCAAGTAGGACCCCCAGCTGAAGGCCAATCCTTTAGTATCCGGATACTAGGAGTCAGATTGTATGAGAGTCAGTGGTGATTATGATGAATGTGATGTAATTGCCTAGTTTGGGTTAATATGTTTATCGTATGTAATGTGCTATATTTCCGAGTGCAATTTGGTAGATCCCCGAGTGAAAAGTTGACATATTTAATAAGTATGAATTGACTCCTTGATGACTGTAAATAATGTAGTTGTTGAGTAAACTATTATGATTTCCGAATGATGCTTAATGTGTATATATATATATGTTAAATTCCATTCTATATTAATTACAATGCCAAACATTCACCCTTGCTGTTGTTTCAATTTAGTAACCAGTGACAGGGAGGAGGGAGGAGCCATGGAGTCGCGCCAAGGGGGAGATCGATGCCAGGGCCCGAGTGACTTTGAGTGATTCAGTAGAGTTATATGTGTGTATGATTAATTTCCGAGTGTTATTATTAGTTGTGTGTTAACTAAGACTGAATCGGATAGGAATCTGCATTTTAAAATACATTACTGCTTATTTATATGCTCTCATGGTTGCTATGGCAACTCGTTAGCTGACAGGATCGTCCCCGAATGAGGAGTAATCAAGCGAGTCGGAAAGGTTAGGATGTTCCTAGTGGGATTGACTGGGAGAGGATTCCGAGTGAGGAGGAATTAGACGTGCCGAGTGGGGAAGTTTGAATTTCTTCCGAGAGAAGTGATGATAGAGTATTCACCGAGTGAGGATATCCAGAGAAGCAATAGACGAGTGAAAGAAGTGAATTATTCCGAGAGGGAGTTGTGGTCGGACGAAGCCTCCTAAGTGAGGAGTAGTAACGAGTCAAATGAGGAATGTCCGAGTGAATGGAAGTGGTGTGTTTTCCGAGTGAAACCCATTTACCGAGTAAACTATTTTTCCGGGTGAAATCTCTCGGGAGTCAGTTAGTGTGTATCATTCACTCAAATTTCAGGAAGGTATTCGCCCAAGCGAGTCGACGCTCGCTTAAGCGACTCTCGGGTCGTTTAGGTACCTTGGGGTTCGCTCACGCGAGTGATCCCTGTTTTTCTCCTTTTTCCTCTCTGTCTTCTTTTCCTTTCTCTGCTTTTCTTCTCCCGTCGCTCCTAATTCTGCTTGGTCAAATGAGGTATCTCCAATCGGATATTACCTTGCGTTCGTTTCATCAGTATTTCAAGGGTAATTAACGCCATTGTGTATTAGGAGCGGGTGAAGCAGTTTCCGATCAGTTGTCAATTTCATTGGGTTATGAGAAATAAATGTTATTTTTTTTTCATTAAGACTTAAATATTTATTTCAAGCGAAAAATTTATTGCGAAAATTAATAAATTAAATATAAATAAATGTAAATTTGGATTAGGATGTTACAATAAAGACCTATTAAAATTTTTTGGGGATATTAAATCCCACTAGAACTCCATTTCATCAATCCAGTTCCTCAATATCACTTTCAAATTTAATAAATCCAACCTCCCATCTCCTTGATTCCGAACTTAACTATCATAATTCATTCAATACATATTTTCAACACAAACATACAACCTTCAAACAATACAATTCCTGCCAATAGTGCATGATAATAGATATCATATGGCTTTGTGCCATAATTATATTTATATAATAATCTCTAGTCTTTATGCATGAATAACTACCTAATGACTCAATGCTATATCACGTCCTTTCACATCCACATCTGGCTATATCACATATATAAACACTAATGACTCAGTGTCATTAGCTATCACATCACAATTCAAGAACACAACCACATTGATATCACATAGGCATGCACAACATCAAAACACATAATAAAACCACACCTACACATTAATATATACATATCCACTAATAGCACACATAACGCCATAGATAAATACATCGCATTATCACAAATATCCTGGCATTACTCCACTACTCACTTGTACTAGTCTCCATGACATCCGCAATGTCCCTTCCCTTATTTTCTGTAAAATAATTGTAAGGGTGAGTATTTAGCATTATAATATAATGCAAATAAATGAAATAGAAACAATATCACCTGGGGGAGCTCACACACCTCCCTCGCTTGTCAATCCCTTAATTTTTTTGACAACTTTCCAATATGCTCACAACTCATCAAAATCATCATCATTCATAATTATTTCAAAATATCTTTAGTGTATCACTTAGTATCATCATCATAAATCAATCATAATTTCATAAATCAATCATTACCGTCATAAATCAATCATGATATCATAAACCAATCACAACTGACTCTCAGGTCACATTATATAATGACACCTAATATCTGGATACTAAAGGAGCAGCCACCAGCTGAGAGTCACACACCAACATCCCGTGAACTGGAGTGGGAGTTACACACTGACATTCTGCAAACCCTCTGGTCCACTGAGCCATACACCGGCTCCCCACCTCAATCATTAGGCCATAGACCTTTGGGTAGCTCAACTAGGCCTCACATGGACCAGGGAGCCAAAAGCAAGGGGTAATACATACTGAATGGCTATCTGCACCACATAACATGCATATACAGCCTATATCATCAATATAATCATCTGAAATTCATTACAACTCTGTCCCGACATAAAAAGCCATCTTTTGGGACATAATCAGCCAAATCCAGGCATATATATATATATATATATATATATATATCCATTGATCCTTTTCTTATAACATCATAACATGTTCATAATTTCTCATAATCACCATCACAAATCAAGTCTCAAATTCGCAAATCAAATCTCAATTTATAAATCAATCACATTAATTATCATTATTTACTCATAAATGCATCATATACATATATCACGAAACCTCATTTTCATTATAACTCAATACTTTCTCAATATAACCATCATTTTCTTATTTCAATCATCTTTATTTCACTGATCATATTTATCAAGTTTATTATATAATCATAAGCATATCCAAACTGCATATTCTCATATAAACCATTCACATAATACACAATTTAATTTCACAACATAAAAACTCATAAAACATTAACTGAATACTCACTATAACGCTCCCCTTACCTCGATTCCATTGCTCTTTAATTATCCCACAAGCATCGATGCGTCAAAACATTAAATATGTAAAAATTACGAAAGGAGATTGAGGAATTAACCACTAAAATCTTAACTTAACTTAAGAAAACACTTGAAAATCAACTCTTAAAGCTTCATAAGCTTGCCATCACCAAAATTGTCGGTTATTTTAAGAAACCCCTAATTCCACTAAGCTTCCGACATTCCGTTCATAGCCTATGCAAAACAGAATTTAATTCTATCACTTAATCTTTCATTTAACAGCCTTAAAGGACCCTTTAATCGGTTCAGAATCTTAAATTTCAAAGCTTACTTCCATTCCAAAGAAAACTGGTAATAGAAAGAAAACTTCCACAAAAACTAAAATTGAGGGATTTAATGCGTTTATCTCGTCTTTTCCACTTTAATCCATAATTAATTTCATAATTCCACCAAAAATTGGCCTAAATTAGGGTCTTAAGCTCCAAGGGAAGAAAAACGAGAGGAAAGACCTAGAACTCTGTTTTTTTTTCTGGTTCATGTTGCTGTCTTTACACCCTTTTAATTTTAATCACAAAATTGACGCCATGCATCAGGTCAAATTTTTCACCCTGACGCTACGTGTCAGACAAAAATCATAATTTTCCTTTTTATTTCACTCTAAAATCATACAAATGTCACATATTCTTAAATTATCATAATTTAAATTCATTTACATATTTATTTATTTATTTTTAAATATAAAAACACACGAGATGTTACATTTGGTACACTATAACTCTTAATTTGTACCTGTATGAAGACTTAATATTTTATATATCTATGATCTATGAGGTTAGGTCATTATACACTAGTCTTAACGTATTTATATGTCTCCATATTAATACTTGACTCTGATAGTTTAGGAATAGTTCTCATATTGACCTACTATTCCAAGTACTAATAAAGTTTGTGAAACCATTTAACAAAATGTTTTTATTTAAACAAAGTGATATGTTCTAACCATATAGGCTTTTAGTGCATATTTCCAACGGGGGAGTGTTGAAGAATCTAAGTGACTTAATACCACATTGAGTATATTGAGTGAGTTTAACAATTTATAAGTGTCAGGACCTATACACTTATTAAATTAAGGTTTTGGGTTGTATTATAGTGTCAACCACTTATGTCTCACTCTCCTCGATGCCTCTTATCAACATGGATACCCTTTACACTTTTAGTAGATGGCAACAGTTTTTTGGGTTTTGTATCGATGGAAGAGAAGTAGAAGAATATCCTTATCTGGTCTTTGGCTTGAAAAAACACAAGTCCACTTCTTTCCTGCTAGGTTGAATAGGATAGTTTGTGCCAGACACTCCATCATGCCATGAATTTAGCCTTTGTTGTATGCCATTCCTATTTCCTATAACACACATATTATCCTTGATAGTTTCTATTTGGAATGGCTTTCTTATGCCTCTCCATAATATTTGTTATGTATGTTTGACCATCAAATGTAAAAGAAAAATAAATGGTGCATTATTAATAAAATATTTGCTATCTAGTAAATATTAATTTGATGAAAATTATTGCATTGAGACTATTGAATATTGGTTGCCAACAATGTTCTAATGTCATAAAGATGGTATGACATGTCATGCTATTTGTGTTTATATCTTCAATGAAATAATTTACATGTCGTAGATAATGTGTAAAGGATGTGTAAGTTGCAAATGAAGAATGAGTCTTACTTTGATTCTCAGAGTGATAATTTTTAATGCATGAGTTGGGAACACCCTAAAATAGGTGGAATTTATTGATAAATTGGCTAAAATAATCCTTTGGTGATGGAAGTTTTTAGTTGTGTTGTTCTTTATATAAATGTGCATTGGGCCTCATTCTGATAATGTATAAAATATATAAATATATATATTGATAACAGTATGCTATGTTGCATTCTATTAATTATTATGGCAATAGTTTTGACATGGTTGTTGGATTATAATCATGGTGAGCATAATTATTTGAATTATAATATAAAAAAACTAGTTAGCTTGTTAATTATCATAGGGTTACATAATGAAACCTATACTTTTTGAAACTGCAAAAAGGATACTACCCAGAACTTGTCTCTTATAGACAAAATAAAGGGTTATGCTTAAGCATGAATTTGTGATTTGGTTGAAAATAAAAGTATAGTTAGTGAGAAGTTTGGGAGTTAGCATCTTGTTCTTATGGAAGACATGGGTGAAATGATTATATTTAAGTGTTAATCGTAAGGAAGTATGATAATAATGACACTATCGTAAGATATTTTTTTTTGAGAAATTTCTCCTGAAGTTTGATTTATTAAATGTTCTGTTAGTATGGATTCCTTACGGTAATAACACTCAAATGATAAATATAAATGCTTTTGTTGCCTGGTATCAATGTACCTAAATTATTGGAAGTCTATTAAATGTATGAACTTATGAGTTTTTATTGTGATTTTATTTTGGTGGTGTTTGTCAGACTCTAAGTAATTGAGAAATGCCATTAAATTTGACATTATTTATTTATTGGGTTTTCCATTGTATTAAGTGATATAGTGATGATAAATTGTTAATGAATTTAGTTGAAAACAAATTCATAAGTGAATTTCTTTTATTTTTGAAAGAGATATTGTCATTTGAAATTAATCCAAGTAGAGACTCAAGTAGTCTAAATCATAATGGAGACCAAGTTTATTGTTTGAATGGATAAAATTTAAGGCTAATTAGCTAAGAAATTTTCTTATCACATATATGGAAGAAATGTGTCTTCCTAAGTTGTATATTGTGATTGCCAATAGGCAAAAACAAATAATAGTGTTTATATTAAAATCTTGAGACATACATGGATATTATAATTAAAGTAGCTATAAATTATAGGTCAAAATTAATTTGATCTTATCTCACAAAGCAAAAAGATATGAGTTAAACACCCAGGGGGATAAAACTTAAGTCATTTGTAAGTAATTGTGATGGGAACTCAACCTTTGCTATTGGAGATTCAATGAAGAAAGTTCATATGAGTAATATTAAGTTACTTTGTTAGCCTTGCTAGCATTCTTATTTTTTTTATCTTTTCCTGTGGTGTATATGAGAAGTGCTAGACTATACTAATAAAGTGTTCAATGGTTTATCAGGAACACTTAAAAACTTTTAATGATTTTCATATCCCTTGCAGGTGGTGTATAAAAGTGTATTATACACTAGATGAAAACACCTATGTGAGTGTGGAGTAGGGCCACTCCTATGAAATTAAATGGTGAAATTTTTTGAGCACTCATGAATTACTAGGAAGGCATATGAACTATTAACGCCAAATGACGATAATAGTAGTGTTCCCCCATAAGATCGGAGGTGGCCCCCATCACCTCCTGAAATATCTCCACGACACTAGGAAGTTAATTAGCTTAGGTCATAGCCTAATGAGCCAAGCCCACTTTGTAACCTAGGTATAAAGGTATCTGTTGTACGTATGTTGAGACTAAGTGATACATATTGAGAAATAATAACCTAATCCCTAGAGGAATTCTCTAGGGTTTTGTGCCTACTACTCTTTGTGTGAACATTGTGGCGCCCACTATGGGGCCTGTTAAAATGGATCCTACACCACCTTTTTCAAAACCTAACCCTTATTCTGATCATGGTGAACACCCGGAACACGCGATGTGAGAAGGGCAGCATGTGTCAGGGTTCGTCCGATCATGATGATTGGGTGCAACATCTTACTAACATGGTGGAAACCTTATAGAAGACCGTCGCTAACCTGTAGCAGGAGAACTTAGAATTTGGAGGCCAGAAGGAAGGCGAACGTGAAGCCTCCAGCCACAATACTGGATGATCTGCTCCTCAGAAGGCCGCTAGCCAAACTTCATACCAGACGAAGACAGCCAAATATGAACCTAAGTTACCTTTTGTTGTACACCCCTAGACCGACACGATAATGGAGGAGGCTCTCACCCCCCAATTACAAACCTCTGTCAATAGAGAATTATGATGGTAGAGGCGACCCAGAAGACCACCTCGCCATATACATCAACACTATGCTAGTGATAGGGGCACCCGATTCCCTTTTTTGTCGGACTTCCCTACCACGTTGACCAAGTCGACACTCCGTTGGTTCTCTCACCTCCCTCCGAAGAGCGTAGCTAGTTTCTCTGACCTGAGCAAGAAATTCCTCAGTCAGTTTTCCACCAGCAGGGCTGTACAGCAAATGTCGCACAGCCTGGTGAATCTGCGCCAACTTCCAGGAGAAACCCTAAAACAATACATGGCCCGTTTCCTTAAACAAGTCATCCAAATCCGAGACCTCAGTCCAAAGGTAGCGCTGCATGCTATACAAACTGGTTTACGCTCTAAAAAATTTGCCGACTCCCTGACCAAAAAACCACCCCTAGAAATGGATGACTTCCGAGCAAGAGCCTCTCGATACATTGTTGTCAATGAGCGTGAAGCCGATCGAATCAATCCCACCGATCGAGTCAACCGTCGTCCCGAGCTGAAAAGGAGAAGCTCTAGAAGAAACCGAGATAGACATGCCGAGGCTTACACCGCGCCCATTTACATAAGCTTTACACCACTGAAGGATCACCGTGATCGGATTCTACATGAAGTTTACAACACAGGGCTCCTTGCACTCCCGCCCCCAAGGCAGGGCCCCAAGGGGTCAGACACATCTAAGTTTTGTAAATTCCAATGGGCCTAGGGTCATGGCACTTAAAACTGCCGGTCCCTCTGCAATTAGATAGAGCACCTAATCCGACAGGGACACTTGGCGAAGTTTGTCGCCAGGAAAGATGACATACCCCGGGAGGGATTTCAGGGGAGAGAAAAGGAACGTCTTAATCATGTAGAGCTCCAAACTCAAAACCGATCGCGAGCCCCCCCGCTCTCGATTCGTGAGACCTGCAGGAGATAGGGGAGATGAGACGCCCCAAAAATAAGGGTAAATTTTTCACGATTTTAAAGTAATTAAAGAATAGAAGGAAACGCGAGATGATTCTTTATTAAGTAACCCCAGATCATTTTAAATAACCTATCCCATATATGAAGATATGAAAAGGTGGATAAATTAAATCAAGAGTCTTCCTTGGACAATCAATCATAGGATCGTCAACAAGGGATAGCGAAAAACATAATCTATTTGAGAGTTATGGAAAAGAATGAAAGAGAGATTTAAAGAGACTTGAATTGATGGTTAAAAAGTGGTAAACGAAGTCGCATATGGATATATAATTGAACCATGGCTAAATGGAACTCATCTATCAACAAAACATATGAAAAATTAAAGAATCAGGGGTGTGAATCGATTCAAGCGTCCCAAGAATCAATTCAAGTGTTACTGGAGTCCAAAAAATAAAAACAGGCCCTTTGAATCGATTCAAGCTAGCATGAATCGATTCAAACGTTCCTGGACCTCTTAAACAATGATTCCAGTGAGCTTTGAATCGATTCATGCGGGGCTTGAATCGATTCAAGCTGTTTTGGGATTAGGAACAGTAAAAACAGTGTGTCTTGAATCAATTCATGCATTGTTGTGAATCAATTCATGACAGCACAGAGGCCATATTATGTAGAAAAAGTCACATTTTTGGACTTCTAACCCCCCTAACTTTTTCATATGCCTACCAATTTTTGACACCAACTTATATACATCATTTGTGACGTGTGGCCACCGACCGCACTCAAAATTCCTAAAAACGAGAGAGTTACACGCAGAAATGCGCTTCACTCATTTTGAGGCATTTTTATGCAACTCAAGGACCTATTCTCAATGGAATTGGTCCATTCCAATTTCTAGAAGTCACAAATCATGAATTTAAGCTATTGGAGTCATTACACACCATCAAAACTGCTTAAAACACAATTTGGCCCTATTGGTTCCTTCAATAAGCATAAACATCAAAACACAACATCACATACACTTCATAAAACATTGTAATTCAAGAAATAACATCATTCATTCACCACTTGGGTAATAATTTCAGCCCTATAGTTAACATCATACATTGTCTAGGTCATAATAAAAAATTAGCCACACATATAAGGTCCAATTTTCACCTATGACCTCCAAAATGAATATTCGCCAATCTAAGTACACATTAAGCATACACCATTCAACATATGCTATACAAAATCAATACTCGCCGGCCAAGGCACTTATTATACACTAATTTACCTCCACCCTCAAAATACACATTTCCAAAAGATATAATCTCACTTCCATGAGTGTCCTGCATCACAAGGCTAAAAATAGACAACATGGGAGAGTGAGTTATACATTCTAAAGGATGAATATGAATACAATGTGATTATGTGCATATGCATTCAACATCATGTATACTTTGTATCAACATATCATTCACCATTATCATTATCAACATCTCACCAACATACACATAATTCGATTCTCCCTATGGATCATAACAAAATATATATGCTTACACACAATCAAACCCTTCATCAGATTGGGCTATCGCACATAAAATTACTATACACCATATAGGGGTTTGTAGTCATATATTTTATGTTGTCTATAGGCATTTTCTTAGTCGATCACAACCATCATCATTTTTCATCACCTTTGGCATACCTCCTTACTATATGCAAATGCTCTTAAGCTAATGCACATGCACAACTGAGTAATTTATCAATTGCGGATTCGACTGTGGGAAAAATCACCAAATTATGGGTCAAGTATGAACATATAACCATACTTCTATTGTAGTAGAAAAATGTGTACACATATATCATCAAATTGCATGCATATCATTATGTTTTACTGGTACCAAACCGCATTGCCCATCTTGCAACACCTGACCAATTACACCATGACTGCGGTAAACACCATGATCACCGGGATCACCTGCTCATCAAGAGCCACCCCCCACAAGGGTCAACCACAAGCGGCTCCCCGTAGCTCAACATGGGAAGCTTTGTGACTTACACATCGAGTCACACGGGTGAATAAAGATGTTCGTGCACTGAGCCGCCCTCCCACTAGGCCAATCGGGGGAATCCTCTAACATTCCAACACCGGCAGCTATGCAGTATGCCATTGATGTAATACAAATACAAATCATAATGCATTCTCACAACTACGCATCCTAATTATGCCATTCACCAATTAACATCATCATCAGTTCCACCATACGTTTCTTAGTGGATTTTATTATCATTGGTTGTTACCATTGTTCAAGTTTTAGTGTGGCATTTTCCACAATTCCTCATTGTCACAATGACATCAAATCATCAATTTCAATCATGAATCTTTCATCATCATAAAGGCATGCTAATCATCCATTTTCATTCTCATCCAACATCAACAACAATCATTCCACATTCACAATAATGCATTCTCACAACTACGCATCCTAATTATGCCATTCACCAATTAACATCATCATCAGTTCCACCATACGTTTCTTAGTGGATTTTATTATCATTGGTTGTTACCATTGTTCAAGTTTTAGTGTGGCATTTTCCACAATTCCTCATTGTCACAATGACATCAAATCATCAATTTCAATCATGAATCTTTCATCATCATAAAGGCATGCTAATCATCCATTTTCATTCTCATCCAACATCAACAACAATCATTCCACATTCACAATAAATGTAAGCACAACCACATCATAATTATTTAGTATTTATTTCCTCATATTTAACCATTTATATAAGATTTGGGATGTTACAATCCACCCCACCTAAAAGAAATTTCGTCCTTGAAATTTTAGCGTACCAGATTCAAATGCATTCTGATATTGCTTCTGAATATTATCTTCACGTTCCTACATGAACGTTTCCACATTACCATGTTTCCAGGCCACCTTCACCAAAGGTACCAGTTTGTTCCACAACCTCTTCACGGAATGCTCAACAATACGAACAAAAACAGGAGGAATGGATAAGTCCTCCCGCACATCAATATTATCAACAGGGATCACGTGCAAAGGAACATGAATATACTTCCTCAACTATGACATATGAAACACATTGTGCAGATTCACAAGATACGGAGGGAGTGCAATCCGATAAGCTACATCGCCGATTCGTTCTAGAATCTCATATGGCCCAATAAACTTAGGACTTAATTTCCTGCTCTTCAAAGCCCTTCCAATACCTTTATCACATGAGACCCTCAAGAACACATGATCACCAACTTGAAACTCAAGTGATTTATGTCTCTTGTCATAATAACTCTTTTGTCTGTCTTGGGAAATCTTCATATTCTCTTGTATCTTTCTAATCTGCTCAGTAGTCTCCTAAACAATCTCCGGTCCTATGGCCAAATTCTCACCGGTTTCCAACCAACATAGAGGCGTTCTACACTTTTTGCCATAAAGTGCCTCATAAGGAGCGATACAGATACTACTGTGGTAACTGTTGTAAGTGAATTCGATCAGTGGGAGAAATCTCTCCCAACATCCACTATACTCCAGAACACAAGCCCTCAATAAATCTTCAAGGCTTTGGATAGTCCTCTCGGATGGTCCGTCGGTCTGAGGAAGAAAAGCAGAACTAAGCTTCAACTTAGAACCTAATTCATGATGTAAACTTCCCCAAAATTGAGAAGTAAACCGAGGCTCACAGTCGTATACAATACTAGACGGTACATCATGCAGTCTAACAATTTCCTTAACATACAATTGGGCTAATTTGTCCAATGAGCTCTTCATACTCATGGGTAAGAAGTGAGCACACTTAGTCAACCGATTTACAAATAGCATCATTTCCAGCACGAGTTCTGGGCAACCCAGAAACAAAATCCATAGCAATATTATCCTATTTCCAAACTGGGATCTCCAAAGGTCTCAAATAACTAGATTATTTTTTATGCTAAACCATAGCCTTCTGACAAACAAAGCAAGATGCTACAAAGTTTGCCACATCATGTTTCATACCGGGCCACTAAAAATTTTTCTTTAAATCTTGATACATTTTAATGGAACTAGGATGAAGGCTCAACACACTCTTGTGAGCTTTCTCAAGCACCAATATTCTCAAATCACCACCAGATGGAACATAAATTCGGCCCTTCACACGCCAAATACCATCATGACCTTCCATCAAAAATAAATTCTTCCCATTAGCTTGGGCTTCTTTCATCTCAATCAAATACTCATCCTTCAGTTGTTGTAATTTCACGGATTCAAGGAACACATTAGCAACCGTCAACATCTCAAGGGACATCTTCTTTGGGGTATATATTTCCACACCCACATTTGAGTTTCTAAATTGCTCAATTAGCTCCATCTCTTTCACCATCATTGCGAAAACATGCAACGACTTCTGGCTCAACGCATCGGCAACCACGTTTGCCTTCCCGGGATGGTATCTCAACTTGAACTCATAGTCCTTTAGAAACTCCATCCATCGCCGCTGGCGCATATTAAGTTCGTTTTGGTCAAACAAGTATTTAAGGCTCTTGTGATCACTGAAGACCACAAACCTAGAACCATACAAATAGTGTGGCCACAACTTCAAAGCAAACACCACCGCCGCTAACTCAAGAACATGTGTGGGGTAATTAACCTCATGTGGTTGCAACTGTCTCGACGCATAGGCTATCACACGCTCTTTTTGCATCAACACGCAACCAAGACCAAGCTTAGAAGCATCGCAGTACACCACAAAGTCATCGAGCAAATCAGGTAATGCTAACACTAGTGCGGTAGTAAGCCTCAATTTCAACTTTTGAAAGCTTTCTTCATATTCGAGAGTCCACACAAATGGTTGGTTTTTACGAGTTAGCTTCGTCAATGGTAAAGCTAAATAGGAAAATCCTTCAATAAACCTCCGGTAGTAACCGGCAAGACCAAGAAAACTTCTTATTTTCGTCACGGACGTCGGCCTTTCCCAAGCCATAACAACTTCAACCTTTGATCGATCAACAGCAACACCATCACAAGAGATCACATGAACAAGAAATGATATCTCGTTCAACTTGAATTCACACTTAGAAAGTTTGGTATACAACTGTTTCTCTCGAAGAATAGACAACACAAGGCAAAGATGCCTTTTATGTTCTTCATGGCTCTTAGAGTATACCAAAATATCATCGATGAACACCACGACTAATTGATCAAGCAACTCGTGGAAGATGCGATTCATGTAGTCCATGAAAATCACAGGGGCCTTGGTCACACCGAATGGCATCACCAAATACTCGTAGTGGCCATAACGCGTTCGGAAAGTAGTTTTAGGAATGTCATCGGTCTTCACCTGAATCTGGTGATATCGGGAACGCAAGTCAATCTTGGAAAACACAACTGCACCCCTCAATTGATCCAAAAGATCATCAATGTAAGGAAGAGGATATTTGTTCTTAATGGTCATCTTGTTGAGTTGGCGATAGTCAACGCACAACCTCATGCTTCCATCTTTTTTCTTCACCAACAACACAGCAACACCCCAAGGAGATACACTTGGGTGAATAAATTCTCTTTCGAGCAATTCCTCGACTTGCTTTTTTAGCTCAGACAACTCTATAGGAGACATCCTATAAGGAGCTCGGGACACAGGCTTAGCGCCAGGAATAAGGTCAATAGAAAATTCCACTTCACGTGAAGGAGGAAATCGGGGAATTTTATCCGGAAATACATCAGAAAATTCAGAAACAACGAGAATTTCACAAGACTGGGAAGTACCATTCTCATCAACCATGCAGAACATCACAAGAAGCTGAGAGATACCTTGTACCTTAAATCGTTCTGCATTCGGAGTTGGAAAAATCACTGTCTTGTTATGACAATCCACTAAGACTTTGTTGGCAGACAACCAGTCCATGCCTTGGATAATATCCACGTCTTTCATAGGTAAGCACACGAGGGATACAACAAACTTTCTACCCTCAAGAGTCATCTCGATGTTCTTACATCGAGTCACCGATCTCAAGCAAGCACCGATTAGTGTAGTCACCATTATAGAACCTCTCATCATACAAACAGGTATTTTCAAACACCTAACACAATCCTCGAAAACAATGGAGTGGGTAGCACCCGAATCAAAGATAACACATACAGAGGTGCCGAGAATTTCACACTTACTTTGGACAAGGTCTTCCGCTTGTGCAGCTTCTTCACCGGTAACGGCAAAGACTCTTCCACCAGCTTGTGGTTGATCACCACCATTACGATTTCTATTTCTTCCACCATGGTCATTGCCTTGACCATTGCCATTTCTTCCACCATTATGGTTTCCACCACGGCCACCATATCGGCCACCATTAGAACCATTACCGTTTCCACGATCAGGGCCTCCAAAACCACCATGGCCTCCACGGTTACCATTATGGTTCACACGGGCAAGAGAATCAACATTAGCATTCCTTGCATTCAATGGACAATTAGGTTGAATATGCCCCGGTTGATTACATTGGTAGCACACCACCTTATCTTGTGGACAATCACGTGCCAAGTGGTTAGCACCACATTTAAAGTAAGTAAGGCCTTGGACATTCCCACGACCTTGATTACCATTTCCATAACCACCTCTTGGTCCACCACATCCTCTTGCATTGGAGGATCCACCACGAAGGAATTTCTTCTTCTTGAATTGGCCATGCCTCTTGATACCAGAAAATTGACCTTTTAATTTGGGCTCATGTTTGCCTTGACTCAAAGGAGTCACATCATCCTCTTCATAAATACGACACTTGTTCACAAGCGTTGAAAAACTTCTAATCTCTTGATGCCAAATGACCCGCTTGATCTCGGGCCTTAAGTCATTCTCAAACTTCACACACTTCGAGGCCTCAGTACCCTCTTGTTGATAACGAGGATAGAATGCACAAAGCTCTTCAAACTTGGAGGCATACTCCTCCACAGTCATATCACCTTGCTTAAGTTCCATGAACTCAAGCTCTTTCTTACTTTTGTAGCTTTTCAGAAAATATCTCTTCAAGAATTCAACCATAAAGTTTTCCCACTCCAAGGGAACATTAGCACACAACATGCGTCCCCTAGTAAGACGCCACCATGATTCAGCCTCATCGCGGATCATAAAGACCGCATACTCAACCTTTTGAGCTTCAGAACATTGAAAACTCGTAAAGATCCTCTCAAGATCATTGATCTACACATACACATCTTCGAGTTTATACCCTCTATGGAACTTGAAAGGTTTCCTCTTGAGAAATCGATCAAGACATTGGGCACCTTGTCCCACATTTTGTTGGCCTTGTCTTTCCAAGAAATCCACAAAGAGATTCAAAGCAGATGCCATAGCAACCGCTTCTCAATTATGTCTACCAGCCATGTTTTATGCCTATACATTAAGACATGGCTCACACATGAGTAAACTAGACCCAACAATCAACCTTCAATCTATATACATATATATATATATAAAGGTTTCAACCCTCATTGGTCCATCATGTAACATATCACAATAATTTGACTAATCTCAATGCATAATCATAAAATATTCATCGTTGAAGGTAAATAGTGTAAGGAATCTTGGCCAGACTCAAACAACAAGCACACCAATCTCCAGTCGACGCCAAACAGTCACAATTCAATCAAGAAGTCACTAACTCAATCAAATACAACTCACAATTCAATCATAAGCAAGAATTACTTGCATAACATCTATTAAGTCTCTATCAAAGAGCAAGCAATGCTCTGATACCAAGTTGAGACGCCTAAAAAATGAGGGTAAATTTTTCGTGATTTTAAAGTAATTAAAGAATAGAAGGAAACTCAAGATTATTCTTTAATAAGTAACCCCTGATCATTTTAAATAACCTATCCCATATATGAAGATATGAAAAGGTGGATAAATTAAATCAAGAGTCTTCCTTGGACAATCAATCATAGGATCGTCAACAAGGGATAGCGGAAAACATAATCTATTCGAGAGTTATGGAAAAGAATGAAAAAGGGATTTAAAGAGACTTGAATTGATGGTTAAAAAGTGGCAAACGAAGTCATATATGGATATATAATTGAACCTTGGCTAAATGGAACCCATCTATCAATAAAACACATGAAAAATTGAAGAATCAAGGGTGTGAATCGATTCAAGCGCCCCAAGAATCGATTCAAGTGTTACTGGAGTCCAAAAAATGAAAATAGACCCCTTTGAATCGATTCAAGCTTGCATGAATCAATTCAAACGTTCCTGGACCTCATGAACAGTGATTCTAGTGAGCATTGAATCGATTCATATGGGGGCTTGAATCGATTCAAGCTGTTCTAGAATTAGGAACAGTAAAGACCATTTTATGCAAAAAAAGTCATATTTTTGGACTTCTAACCCCCTTAACTTTTTCATATGAGTTCCAATGCCTACCAATTTTTGACACCAACTTATATACATCATTTGTGACGTGTGACCACTGGCCATACTCAAAATTCCCAAAAACGAGAGAGTTACGCGCATAAATGCGCTTCACTCATTTTGAGGCATTTTTATACAACTGAAGGACCTATTCTCAATGGAATTAGTCCATTGCTGAATTTTTATGGAATAATGCACAAAATAACCACATGGTCAGTCTTAATGTGACTTGTGGCAAGTGGACCACTGTTTATGTAGTATGTATTCAAAAGAATAAATGTCGTTCCCACTACGGATCGTGTTAAATCGATTTCAGACTATTACAACAAATTTGGGCATTTGTTTTCATGTTGATTTTTAAGAACACAATATACGAAATGCATAAAAGCAATATAAGTAAGATAATTGAAATGACAGAATTTAGAAACTGGGATTTAGATTCACCTTTCTCACCTTCCGATACACGGTAGATATTCATATAAACGACTTTTTGTAATATGATTCTTTACGCCACAATCTAAATCATTTGTATCGATTCCTCGACTACGAAATTCATAAGAATGGTTTTGAGAACGTCAATCCCTTGATCGTTTCAAATCCATTCCAGCATTGAGTACGATTGTATTGACGTTCATTGCGTCAACTATGATTCCTAATCAATTGACATAATGAGTTTTTCATTTAGATCCATTTTTGCAAGTTATTTTCCAACAACAAACGTAAACTTAACTCAAGAAAATCTTGATCAAGCAGATTCAAGCAATGGGCATGAAATGAAAAACCAAGAATCACACAACAAAATCATCTATTACATGAATATCATACACATGTTCATTCAGATCGATTGGTTACCTCCAATCCCAATGAGAAATTTAGCAACTCATAGTAACCGTGTCCATACATCCAAAAATGTGAAGAAGAAAAAGAACCTAAGCTAAGCACGGTATCGATATTTCGTTGCCGCCTTTGAAACTTCCAATCTCCTTTCAAACGAGTAACTGTTTCTTTTTATAGTACTACACTCGTTCAAGCCAATTTAAATCTTGCTCAAGCGAGAGGAGTACTTCAGCTTGAAGGAATCTTCATGTCCTGCTTCACCTGTATGCTTCCCTCGCTCAAGCAAATACACTCGCTTGAGCGAATTTCCACTATAATATTCTCTGTTCAAATTTCACTTAAGCAAATCCTCTTCAGCTGCAGCGTATTCCTCTTGATTTGATTATGTATGAATTTTGCTTAAGCGAAGTAAAGTCGCTCAAGCGACTTCATCATTGGAACTCACTGGTGGATTTTCACTGATGTGTTTTTCAGGCACGCTTGAGCAAAGACCATGTGCTTGCCTTCTGGATCGATTTCGCTCAGGCGAATCCATCTCGCTTGAGCGACTTCTTCATTAATCAACACTAGTCCATATTCGCTTGGGCGAAATACTGATTCGCTCAAGCGAATGATGCCCTGTTACTTGCATCTTTTAATTGTCTGCTTCGCTCAAGCGATCCTCCAGTTGGCCATAGCGAATCTCTTCGCTCAAGCGAGATAGCCATTCGCTTAAGCGAATTGGTCATATTTTCTTTTAACTTTGTGATTTTTGGTAAAGCTCTTTGATTTCTTGTTCCCTTTTTTCTTCTTCATTTTACCTGAAATTTCACCAAAATTTGGGATTTGACAGTACTTGTTAACCATTCAAACATGTACAATGCTTGGATCTTAATTTATGTCATATTTAGCCTACAAAATAACAAACATTGCACTTTATGTCCAAGCACACCATAATTATTCCAAATGCACAATACATGTTGCCAATAATATTCATCATCACCATATGTTTAACAATCTTAAATCATCATTACCACTCAAACAAGGCAAACATGCATATTTTCATATATGAAAATCAAACACTATTCAATCCATGCATTTAAAATATAAAACTCCTCTTCTACCTCAATAGAAGAATTTCGAGCAATACGACGTTCCTGCCTCGTCATTCGGAATGAGTTCTACATTTCACAAGGTTCATATCATTATTTTCTACTCAAGATCACCAAGATTCACATATTCTAATCTAACACTTGGTGTTTACAACATTATCATCATAAAGCCATTTTCTATTTTATTAATCTCACCACAACCACCATGGGTTTCGTGTTCATATTTATTATCGTGCATTTATAACCATACCTATCAATGGGTTTACCTACCAATGGCCATCAATCACCATTAATGGCCATCTACTCTCATCAATGCTATCAACTATCATCAATAACTACTCTCCTAACACATTTACTCATACCCACTATTCAAATATCATACAATTCCTCATTAAATCACCTTCCAACCAACATTAATCATTTTCCCTGATTTTCACAAGTTAGGGTTTCACTAAAAATCCTACAACACCATAAATGCATATCATCTTCTACCATTCCAAGCATTAATTTTCGTATACCCCATTAATGGCCCATCAAGGTTGCATTTAAAACCACCCCACCTTAGGGTTTCCTTATTAATGGCTTCTCCCAACAACCCATTTGCATTTACTACTCACCCAAATATTAAAAACACTAAACCTAGGGTTCACGCTTAAAGAAAATGGAGAGAAACTTACCTCTACCAATAAACAACAATGAGCTTTAGAAGGAGAAGGGTGGGTGACGAAAATTGAGGGAGAAGGAAGGAGAAGCTTCAAATCAATGTCACCTCCTTCAAGCTTATGGAAAATGAAAATGGAGGAGAAGGATGGGCATACCACTTGCCTAGGTTTTTGGAAGAAAAAGATGAAGAGGAGAATGAGAAAATAGAAGAGAAAGTGAATGTCTTATTTTTAGGAGGAGGAGGCAACGTGAATTGTTAAAGGAGAAGGGAGTTTAGTGGGTTTACCTACTCTCCGGCGCCTCACTTATGATGCAGAGTCAAACGACAAAGGAAGACGGGAAGACCTAGATCTCAGCATGGAAGAAAGAGAAGTGGCATATGTGAAGATACAGGCAGCCAACCAAAAGTCAGCTCAACAGTGGAACTCAATTCTCCGACCCCGACTCTTTCAGAAGGGCGATCTTATCCTGCGAACTGTGGACAACAATAGAAGACCGAGAGAAGAAGGCAACTCGCCCCTTCCTGGGAGGGCCCATACCGAGTTAGAGAAGCGCTCGGTAGAGGAGCGTACCATTTGGAAGAGCTATCGGGAAAGAAGCTACCCAGAACATAGAACGTGACTCACTTGAAGTTTTATTTTAATTAATCATTGTAAGCCAGGGCACTCTTTTTCCTACCCGAGAGGTTTTTCCTACTGGGTTTTTCTCTTGGGAGGTTTTAATGAAGCCCTCCCCTCGATTACTCTCAATAAAGATTTCCTGTATTTTTCAGTCAAGCAACAGAGCAAATACGAAAAGTCCAAGCGCAAAATTGATCCCTCGACAATTACATTGTGAAACTTAAAAATCGTTCAAGTAGGAAAAGTCCGAGCGCGGAATGGATCCCTCGATAAATACATTGTGAAATTTGAAAATCGTTCAAGTACAAAAAGTCTGAGCGCGAAATCGATCCCTTAACAATACGTTGTGAAACTTGAAAATCGTTTAAGTACGAAAAGTTCGTGTGCGGGATCGATCCCTCGGCAAATACGTTGTGAAACTTGAAAATCGTTCAAGTACGAAAGTCTGAGCGATCGATCCCTTGACAAATACATTGAGAAACTTGAAAATCGTTCAAGTACGAAAAGTCCGAGTATGGAATTGATCCCTTGGCAAATACGTTTAGAAACTTGAAAATCGTTCAAGTACGAAAGTCCGAACGCAGAATTGATCCCTCGGTAAATACGTTGTGAAACTTGAAAATCGCTCGGAACCGATCCCTCGACAAATGTAAGCTCATCTCAGCTCACCGATATGGACAACAGTACGGACAAAGCGAATAAAGTAAATCACGCCATAAACAATAACATGCATAACAGTACGAACAAAGCAAATAAAGTAAACCACGCCATACGTAAGTACGAAACCCTAACTTTCCATTTATAAATTAAGTGTACGACAAGAAGAGCAAAATAAAAAGAGGCAAACAAGGAATAAATTTAAGCATCAGTAACCGAGGAGTCAACAACTGGGGCATCAGTGGAAGGAACCTCAGCAGCTGAGGCATCAAGGATAGGGGTACCCACAACTAGAGTGTCGTCCTAAGGAGCGCCATGACTCGTGTGAGCCTCTAATCCGACCCCTGCAGCAGCACTAACAATTACTTACTCTTCCACTTCCGAGTCAGAGAGGTCCACAATCTTGCCATCCACCACAATGCGGAATGGATGAACGCCCTCCAGATTAAGCTCCAAGGAAGGGTTTAACACTTGTATCTCCTTCTAACAAAGGTCGAACGTGACCACGTACTTCTTCGATAGCTCCTCCTCCATGAAATGTGTGTAGGCCTCCCTTTCCTCCCTCTGTTTCTCAAGTGCAGACTCCGCACCCTTCAACTTCTCCTCGATCTCCCTCTTGGTCGTGCACACCAGGCCATAAGCCTCCTTGGCAGAACCCAACCGCCTCCCAAGGTTAGCACAATGTTCTGTGGCGGTACTCAGTTTAGCCTCGGAAAACTCTTGCTCCTTCCGAGCCTCTATCAACTCAGCCTTGGCATGTTTCAGCTTGTTGGTCACCCCCCAACTTGTTTCAAGGCACCCTCAAGCTGCATAGTAGTGAAATCACTAGACTGTTGTAGTTGGTCTTTCTCATACTGAAGGGTGACCTTCTCCTCCTTCAAAGTGGCTAGCTCCTTCTCTTGCTCAGAAAACCTCTTCTCCAAGAACCAAGTCATCGAGGTAGCTCGAAGGTTGAACATCTCGATTGCTCGGCACATAGACGTCGCATTCGAGCTTCGAACTTCCTCTCATCCTCCTTGAAGACCACCGTCCGGTCCACGAAGCCCGAAACCGGAAAAGGAACGTCCCACAATGAATGAGTAGGGTTATAGGTGCCATACAACAACCCATTGGAAAAACTCTCCCACCGCCTACACTCGATGTCCGTCTCGCTGGGAAGAGCTGCAACAATCCATTCCGCTGACACCTTCCCTGCAGAACTAACCTCCACCGACCTCTGGTTCACCCGGCTCCGAATCTCAGGGAACTCTCCCTCCTTCTTAGGGCTGTCGAACATCACAATTCGAGAAACCCCCTCCCCGGCCTGATCCTTAGTACGTTGTGGGGAGTCAGGATGACTCGCTCCAAGGGTCTCCGACCTTACCTCGCCCCCTTGGATGAACTCCTCAGAGCGTTGCCTTTTCGATGATCAGCCTGTTTCTCTCTCTAGTTATGAGGCAGCGAGAACCACGGAGATAAGGACGACAGTAGTAATAACCTGGGGAGAACCTCTAAGTGCAGCAAAGGGAATAGCCGAACTCTCCCCCTTTTGGGTCACCCCTTTCCTCCCTTCCGCTCGAGAACCATTACCGAGGTACCGCTTCTTCAAATCCTTCAAAGATAGCCTCTCAGAGGCCATATCAACTGTACAAACACACATACTCAATCAGAACACACAAACCAAAAAATTAAAAACATGCACATCAAACAATAGAAACTACTCTCACCTATACAAGCGTCAAGAGAACTCGGATGAGGGGACAGGGCAATCAATGCCTGAGACCTAAAGAAGGTCCCCAAGTCGTCAAACAAAAATTTCACGTCCGCGATCTCGGATAGAGATAAGTCATCCAAGGACACTCGAAATTGGATCGGGTGCGAGTCCAGTAAAGCGGGAATCGGGGTTGAGTGTTAGGGTAATGCAAAAAATCCTCCCCGGGTGGATCTAACCTAACTCGGATTTTAAAGAATCCCATCTTGAAGTTCTTATAAGATTGATCAAAGGCTCTAACCAGGTTACGGCGAGTGACACCATTAAGGGAAACCCACCCCACGGGTGTCCCCGCCTTGGGAATTTTTGCATTGAAAAAGTAAAAGAATAGGGGCACAGAAGGGGTGCGTCCGAAGTGCTCGCACAATATTTTGAACCCTCGTATGAACGCCCAACCATTCAAGTGTAGTTGAGTAGAGGCGATGATCAAGGCACACAAAACCCCGATTTGAAACTCAGAAAATGGAAAAGAAAGGTGGAGTCGAGAAAAAGGGTCTCATACACAAAGGTAAAATCTAACTTACTCGGATCGCTATGCTCATGGCAAACCCTATCAGACTCAAAACAACAGACGCATTCTACATTACGGGCAAGGGTGGAGTGGTTGAAAGTCCCCACTTCCCACAATTGGACCACTGCTTCCTCACTCTGGAGAGAAGAAGAAATGAGCAACACCTCATCTCTCACCCAGTTGTAAGTTCCCTCCATAGGCATACTCAATAATTCCCAAAGTAAATAAAAGGTGAAGAAAGAAAGAAGAGGGGAGAGGCACTAACCTGACAAGGAAAATGCTAAACGAGAATAAGGGACAAAGGATGAAACAGGTGCAACGGCAGAAATCACAGAGAAGTTACTAAGCAAAAAGGTATAAGGAACGAAGAAAGCCTGAAAAGTTTGAAATGGAAAAGGAAGACAAATTTATAGTGAGGAGACACTTCTTCGTCAACCCCCCAGATCCAACAGCGGGAATACACGGGGACGTGAACAAGCAATGGGCACAATGCATCCAGGGATTGGTACCTCTGAAGGAAGCCATGTAATCCTTGATTTAACGGTTGGGGAAATAGAAGCCCTAAATCAACGGATGTGACGCTTCAAGGCGACTCTTGGGTGAAGCAACGCACTCTTAAATGACCTCGAGACATGGAAAAGGTGCAATCATGACAGGCATGTGGCCCCACCCCCTCATAATTGGAAATGACGATTAACAATCCCTCGCCACGTGGCAAAGGAGGTAAAGAGTTATTCTTAACTCAGAGTCAGGCATGCGAATCGGAGTCCTCGCTCAAAAATGCTCACTCGGAGTCAGGCACGTGAATCGAATCCTTCATTTGGGAATGCTCAATCGGAGTCGGGGCTCTTAGCGCTCAGAAACAAGTAACCTTCCACTTAGTAGTTGGGGAATTGATTGCCCTGATGAAGACTCTCAACTTACATTTAGTCACCTCGCTCAGCCCTACACCCAAGACTCGTGGCTAGGGGGCTCCTATTCCCTCATGAGATAGAGAGGTGGCCCCCACCACTTCCTAAAATATCTCCACGACCCTAGGAAGTTAATTAGCTCAAGTCGTAGCCTAATGGGCCAAGCCCACTTTGTAACCTAGGTATAAAGGTACCTGTTGTACGTATGTTGAGACTAAGTCACATATATTGAGAAATAATAATCTAATCCCTAGAGGAATTCTCTAGGGTTACTCTTTGTGTGAACAAGTAGAAATTGTAAGCGTGTAATGTGAGTAATAGATCTCTGTCATGCTCCAAAGTGTATTTTGTTCATAAAAGCATTGTTTCACCAATGCACTATATGTTAAGTTTGTTAGTCTAGAGTTCGACTCATAGTCCCAAAATCACCAGATTTGATGTATTAACATTCATATTATTAACCCTAGTAAATTTTTCTTATTTTCAGAAATTATATATTTAAAGCTTTACAAATATATGGGAATTGCTAGAAGTTATATTATATTTCAAAAGTTTTAAATAAAGTTTATTTTATTTTGATTACATATAAGTAATTAAGTTATTTTATAATTAAATTTTATAGATA
Organism: Clitoria ternatea; assembly: GCA_037962975.1. Taxonomy (NCBI): domain Eukaryota; kingdom Viridiplantae; phylum Streptophyta; class Magnoliopsida; order Fabales; family Fabaceae; genus Clitoria; species Clitoria ternatea. The sequence continues at coordinate 172,716,245 of CM075671.1, forward strand.
AGTTTTGATAGGGTTAAATCATATCCTACACTTGATCAAAATTTATTTGTAACTTAGTTAGATCTTATCTTTAACTAACTGACCAATACTCTTATTTAATCAGTTGTTTTCCCACTCTCTCAAGATAACATATATCTCTTCTAGACTAGGGTTACATAAAAATATTTTTGTTTATACTAGTTCTAATCCTATGTTTATCCTAAAAGGAACTGTTAACCCAACTCAATAGGTTAGGTTTGGGCCCCATTTAACCCAACTCTAGAAAAGCCCAAGTCTAATGCAGCCAGAACAACCTCAGTCCTACCCTTGTATAATCATGCAGGCCTCACAAAAAAAGCCTTAATTTGAAGGGCAAACTTGGACCACCCAAAATATGGATGGGCTTAGACATTTGAAATGGAAGCTTGATTTTTTTGGAGTTTTTAAGCCTGACCTGAAAGCCTGTTTTACCACCTATATTATCATGGTGTGGGATTCAATCTATTTTAGGCCATGGAGGTGGACAGCACCTGGGCCAATTTTTCGGCTTGGTTAATGCTATGAGAGATAAAAAGGAGATGATATCTATAATTTGCTTTGCTAGGTTGTGGTTTTTGTAGAATGAGAGGAATAAACATGTCTTTGAAGGAAGTTGGTGACCGTTACTCTTGAGTTGGGGCAAGAGCGTGTCATGGTTGAGAGGAAAAAAAACCCAATTTTATTTATCCATTGTCATGCTGGCTGTTGAATCCAATTCTCTACATTACATCCTGTTAATTTCTAGTACTGTGTGTGGAGGCTAGAGTGAATATATTTGTCTAAAACAGGTTTTGTTGTGAAGGAGGCTTGATTGATTTATATGTGACTGCAGGCACAAGGTTTGGCTACTTACTGATTCTGTTTGTAATAAAGTGAAGATTGCATTTAACAACAAAGCAAAGTTTTGCTTTTGGAATATGTTGATACTAGATCAAGACTCGAGCGGTTGCGCGGGGTAGTACATATATTTATAATAGAACATTTCAATTATTAAACATTTGATAAATTGATGAATAAATATAATTTTTTGTTGTTTGTTTTATTCCATGTGCCTATTTACACGTTATTAATTTGAAATGTAGTCTTAATTTAGGATTTATTAACTGATATTTTACATGCGTCAATTAATTTTATTATCTTTTAATTTATTCTAGACCAATTGTGCAATAGAATTCAGGAGATTTCATTTTAACTATTATCTTTTTGTTATTTTTTCCTCTATTAATATAATGAAATCTTATTATATCAACTAACTGCACTATATCAATTAGGAAAATTATGTTATGAGCTCAAGACATACCCTCTAGTCAAAAGACATACCCTCTAGTCAAAATAACTATACCAAGAATTATGATGGTAGAACATCCACTGATATTTTAGTCACGGATATAAACATTTCATCATATACTTGAAAATAAATGAATCACAGTTAATAGTCAAGCATTACTTGATTAGCAAGTTTCAAAATACTCGGGAGAAGATTTAAAAATAGATGGGAGGACAATTAATGAGCATCATTTAGGAGAGTGGAGTGTAACTTCATAATACTTGAGATTCTAGATATATTTGAATTATGTACAATGCATATGCCATTAGGCACATCAGCAAATAAATATACAGAAAAAGAAGAAACGACACTCAAGAAAAACAAGAAAAAAAGGAGAAACAACACTCCGGAAAAACTGGAAAAAAAGGAGAAACAACACTTCAGAATAACAGGAAAAAAGAGACAGCACTCAGGAAACAAGGAAATTAAAAAAAGATAAAGGAAAATAATGCATATCTTAACAAATCTGACCTAACTCAATACTAATATTTTAACACTCCCCCTCAAGCTAGAGCATACAGATCATATGCACCAAGCTTGGAACATATAGACTGAATCCTAGGTCCTCTTAAGGACTTTGTCAAAATATCAACTGGTTGGTCATTGGAATTGATGAACTTTGTAACATCCCAGTTTTGAAGCTAAATGCCGAATGAAAAATAAACTCTTAAGACCTGATTTCAAATAGGAAAACAACCGTTAATTATATTTAACTATCAAGCAGATTTAAGCCATTAAAATGATTGTTGTAGAATGGAGATTTTTGTAACCCAACTACCTTAAATTCAGAAACAATAAACTGATTAAATATAAAAGATGATGATGGCCAGGTGATGGGGTTGAGTGCGCGTGGCTGCTGGACTCACGCTCTCCCACCCCACTCTTCTCCTCCTCGTGCGAATATATATACACATAAGCCCATGATCACGAAGTCACTCACTGTTCCTTCAGATTCCCTTTTCCTCCACTGCTTCAACCTCTCTTCCCTGCTCGTGTTTTCTATCTTCTCCCCACTTCTTCGTCTTCTCCTTCCCTGTTCACTGCCCCCATTCCTGGAAACACACGACGATGCCGCAAGGGACTTGGAGTTCCTTCTGCTGATAAGGGACGATCGTCAGGGTGGAGGACGAATAGCTCTTGTCTCACAGTGCGACTACGCCCAAGGAAGCCGAACGAGTGTGAACCTGAGCGAGGCGATCGGAGAACCAAGGACCTACGTAGGAAGACAGAAGAACTCCCTCGATCTTCCTTCAGTAGGTAGGGGGCGCTTTGCATTTAAAATGCATAGCTCGTGAATGGGTTCCGAGTGATTCCTTATGCATGCATGTGTGTTGAAGGGTGTTTGTGATGAAGTGTATATTCAAAGATAGTTGTGATAGTTCTTTCATATCTGATATATGCGTTTGGGAGTTACACTGTTGGGTATGTGGATGCATGTGTGTGCGTGTGTCATGAAACCGTGTATGAATGTAGTGCATGTCTTTAAGTTGCCATGTGGAGTCCGGGATACCACTGTTAGTAAATCCCTAAGCATGAGCAGTGGAAAAATAATAGGAATTCCATAGGATTTACAAGGTTCCATGTTTCAAAGCACAAAACAATCTCGAAATTCATTTTGGATTACCTCTTGAAGAACTCTGAAGCAGTCGTAGCCTCGTCCTTTAGGAGTCCACACGAGCACTCCCACCAGAATCGTAACACTTGCCAACTACTAGTTTGACGGCGTGTAGCTCTTGCAACTTTTACGAATTTGTGTCTCACTTGAGTCAACGGCCTATGAGCATCTTATGCTCTATTTATAGGCTTAGGTTTAACCTAATTTGTTCTCTCTAAAAGTGGGCTCCTTACTCATTCCAAATGAGTTAGGCCCAATAGCTTTATTTTAGTCCAACTAAAATAAGACAACATTTTCTGATGGGCTTACTCTATGTGTGTGACCCTATAGGTAAAATACTCGGTCATATTAATAATAAACTATTTTATTATTAATATAAAATAAGAGCGGCATCTAGCAATGCATCATTATGTCTGAATATTATCAACATAACCTATAAGTGACAATTATTTAATATGTTTATTCCTTTTGTCACGATATCCTAATTGGGCCCAAGGCATGGTCGCGTCATCCTTGTACGGCCCAATTTATTTTACTTGATACCGGAGTAGACTGGATCCGAATAAATATCTAATATTTATTCTTTCTAGCATGGCCATGCGTTTTCTTAGTCTTACTCCATCAAGTGGCCTATGGATATCACTCCTGTCACATAGGAGAGACAAATCCCATCTACATCACTCACATCCCTCTGCATAATTTGTTCATTGCCTAATCACAACCTTTATAGTCCTCTTGTTACAGAAGACGTTTAATTGTATTAAAACAATAAACTCCTCATGTAGGAATCGTAGTGACTTCAGGTCGAAGGACTACATATACCATTATCACATTGAGAATCGTTTATGACAATCATGTAACGATCCATCACTAGTGGAAAAAATGGCTTTAACCACGGTTAAAAAAGGCTTTTAATCACGGTTGAACAACCGTGGTTAAAAGTGGGCGTGATTGTATATCAGGATATTTAATCACGGGTTTGAACCGTGGTTAAAAGTGGAGTGGATATAACCATGGTTGCCTAACAACCGTGATTAAATGTACTGGACCAAAAAAAAAAATTAAAAATCGTGGTTATCATCTTCACCATTCAGAAACAGCAAGAACACAATGAACACCAACACCAGAAATAAGAAACGCAGCAAGAATGCAAGAAACAAAAACAGAAGAAAAGTAAATGAATGAAAATCAGAACAACCACAAGAAACAAGAAACAAGAATGCTACTACAACAAAGGAACGAGAAGAACTACAACAAAGGAACGAGAAGAACACAGAGTATCCATAAGAAGAACACATAGCAAAACGAAGAACACAAGTATAAATCTAAAACGTAAACCTGTAAATAATCAATGGCGTGCGATGGGAAACCTGTAAATGGCAACAGAAAAATAGTGAGAACTCACATAATAAACAAATCTAGAACGTAAATAATGAAATGTAAATGGAAATAAGAAAACAGAGAAGAGAAACCTTACAGAGAAGAAGGAGAGAAAAGAGAGTTAGACTAAGGCGCGCTCGTGAAATTACGAAATTTAAAACAAAAAGGAAGATATAATCACGGTTACACAAGGACCCGTGGTTATATGTATGACCTATGACCTATAACCACGGTTATGATAGTACCCGTGGTTATATGTATGACCTATAACCACGGTTACTCCAGGACCCGTTGTTATATATATGACATATAACCACGGTTGAACAAGGGACCCGTGGTTATATGTGAAAATCTTATTTTGGCATTAGAAAACACCATAAAAAATTTTAGAATTTTTAGAATTTATTTGGTAGGTAAAGTAGAAGCCTAAAGATCCAAAAAATAAGAAAATAAATCACAAAAAATAAAAAATTTTGAGAAAACAAGGGTTTTTTGAAAATCTGAGCAATCCCAACTGGCGTAGCGAGTTGGAATGAATGCAGATTTTTTTTCTACCCCAAAATCATATGCAACAATAAGGATTCTGAGTTTTCTAGCTCAAGTTATGCTCATTTGAAGTTTGTCGATTTTTGTCGTCACAAAATTTTTGTATCTCTCACTCAAAAATTGATTTTTCAAAAATTCCAACTCGAATAGCTAATAAGTACCAAAAGAAGTCATGACGCAAAAAATCAGATCAAAATTCCATATTTTTCTATTTTTTTGGATTTTTCTAAAAATAAGGTGAATAATATTTTGACATATAACCACGGTTATCAAACAACCGTGGTTATAGACACTTTTAATCATGGTTGCCTAACAACCGTGACTAAAAGTTTTCCCAAAATTTTCAAAAATGCCATCTCGTTTTGACATATAACCACGGTTGTCAAACAACCGTGATTATAGAGACTTTTAATCACGATTGCCTAACAACCGTGATTAAAAGTTTTCCCAAAAATTTCAAAAATGCCACCGCGTCATTTTTAATCACGGATCCACATTAATCCGTGATTATACCCCCGTGGTTGTATCCATTTTTTCCACTAGTGCATGCAACGTTCTCATGGTGGGTCTGTCCAGTACATCATTACTCTTAATGTGTACCCGTGTGAAGACTCGATATCATCTATATCTATGATCTGTGAGATCAGGTCATCAGTACACTCACACACTAGTCTCAGTGTATTTACATGTCCCCATGTAAATACTTGACTAGGGACATTTTAGGAATAATTTTTATATGACCTATTACTCCAAGGATAAATATGTTTTTAAAATAATTTTAAACTGAAATATTTATTCTATTGATAAGTAAGAAAAAATGATACAAACGAAAAAGCATAAAAGCTCATAGTGCATACACCAACAAATCATTTTACTGCGAATGCATGAAGATATATTGTGTGACTTCTGGGTGCCCTGCTCGGAAAACGACGAGTGAATCTTGATTGTTAACTTATATCATCTTGCATGCGTGTGTTGAAAATGAATTGGTGCTGTATGAGATGATGAATGAATTGCATGCAGAGTGTGGCTAGGGTACGGAATGGAGAGTGACATTGTCTTGGTAAACACTCACAAAAGAATGTAATTAAAAGACCTTGAGTTGGACTCAAGGCAAGCTACCGAGTTGGACTCGGAGCTGCCCGTAGCACTGCCGTGGTCGCTTGGAGCGATTGTGTTACATGCAAGGGCAACGGTTGGGTACCTGTAAAACGGCCGAACCAGCTTGGAGCTGGAAGAAAAGGGCTTGGAGCCTGTGTTGCAACGTGAAAATCTATCAAGTGGGGGTCGGATCCGACTGTAGTAGACCTGCGTGTGTTAAATGGATATATGCATGTATGTTTGCTCTTATGTTATGAAGAACTTATTGTGTTGCATGTATATCTATGTCAATCGGAAATGATATATCTGAGGAATAAATGTATGAATTCTGAATGCATGGTACTGTTATAGGTAGACAACCTAGAGGATAATTAATGTTATGGTTGTTTGAAGTGTGACGTTGTATGATGGAAAGCATGCAGGTTCCCAAGTCACTAACTGTCGGATTCTCCTCTAACAGGGTCATTTTCATTCGGAATGGCTCCCTTTCCACTCAGAATTTGGAAGCTTGGGTATTTTCACTGGGAATCAGCCTTTACACTTCAACCAAAGGGCTTTCAATCAATGTTTCACTCGGAATGGCTCTGACAGGGAGTCATTCCACTCCTATTCACCTTCATCAGTGAAGCATTTCACTCGGATTCTCTTCCTACAGGTCATACTCCACTCGGATTTGCTTTAATCAGAGTCATCTTGCTCGGATTTTCTCTAACAGGAGCACATTCCACTCGGATTTGATCCCTTCTGAGTAATTTCACTCGGATTTGATCCGTTCTGAGTATTTTCACTCGGACTTACTAGTTTTTGGGCCATTCCACTCGGATTTTTGTTCAACAGGGCTATATTTCACTCCTAAATGCTTCAATCAAAGTCATTTTACTCAGATTTGCCATTTTTGGGCCATTCCACTCGGATTTTCTTCATTTTGACTCGGATTTGACCATTTTTTGAGTTATTCCAATCGGATTTATTTCCACCAGGGCTGTATTTCACTCGAAAATGCTTTAATCTGAGTCATCCTGCTCGGATTTGATCATTTTGAATCATTCCAATGGGATTTGCCTCCAACAGGGCTGTATTTCACTTGGAAAAGCTTCATTCTGAGTTACTTCGCTCGGTTCTGATTATTTTGGAGCCATTCTACTCGAATTTGACCATTTTGAATTAGAATTCAGTATAAAAAAAATTCATTCCACTTGGACTAGACCAAAAGAGGTGTTCACAGATGCCCCTCTTTACTTCTTTTCACAAAAGAAACACGAAGCTTCTGTGTTTTTTAAGTGAAAAGAAAGTAAAGATATGAACACCGATGTAGGGGCCAAGTGGGACTTTTTGATGGCGTCTGATAGTGTCGGCAATCACGAGTCAGTGTGACCTTTCTTCTTTAAAGACGAGCATTTTCTTCTTCCGTTTCGCCTTTTTTTTTTTATTTTTCTTCTTCTTCTTTTTTTGCATTTTGTTTTTTTTGTTTTTTTTTGTTTTTGTTTTTGTTTTTTTTTCTTTTTTTCTTGCATTTTTTTTTTGCATTTTGTTTGTTTATTTTTTTTTAACTGGGAAAAAGAAGTGGGGCAGTGCTCCAATTTTTAGCAAGAAGTGGTTAACTGGGAATTATCCTTTGAATGACATGAAGCAGAAGGATTGTCTTTCAGTTAACAAGAGGCGAGAGGATTGAGTGTCTATTCTCAATTAATTGGAGATGAAGGGTGCCTCATTCGGCGACCGGGAGAAAAAAGGATGCCTTCTTTGGTGACTGAAAGGTAAAAGGATGTCATTTGTTCGGCGACAGGAAAGTAAAGATTGGGGGAGCTAACAGGACGTCTCGTCCGAATTAACTCATTGTTGGCAGGAATTGTAGAGGTTGGGGTTGACCCTCGGTTGACAGAAAATGTAAAGGTTAGGGTTGACCCTCGGTGTTGTTCAAGTGGCCTCAATACTCAAGAGGGGGGGTGAATTGAGTTATAAAACTTTTGCTTGGAATGCCTTTGAAATTGATTTCTATAACCAAGTTTATGAGATTGTGCAAGTGAAAGCAAGTAACAATGATATGCAATGCACTACAAGAGGTAAATATTGTTGAGGCAATTTAGCAAACACTTGGTGTGCAATATCTAAAGTAAAGCAAATTAAGCAAGTTCAAGTGTGCTCTTCTTAACCAAACAATACCAATCAGCAAATATGCAATATATGGAAGTAAAAGAGTAAGGAAGAGAAGCTTGCAAACCGATGTAACGAGTTCCACCCAATCCGGTGTACGTCTCGCCTCTAAGCAACCCACTTAGAGGATTTTCCACTATTGTAGACTAGAGATACAACTTTAAGCAATTGCGGCTTCCTAGTGTCCCACACTCAAGAACCCAATCCTCACAAGTACAAGGGCAACCCACCCAATCTCTCAATCTCACAATATCCCAAAGGTTGAGTCCACAACCTTTGTAACCACTCAATCCTAGAGTGAACAACCACTCAACCTAGAGTGAATAACTTTGTGTGTTTGGAGTTTGTGTTTACAATCAATATACTCTCTTAATAGAGCAGATATACAGGTGAAGAGCTCTCCAAATTCTAATCTCTCAAGATGAGAGGATATACAATTGAAAGTACAAAAATGCAAGAGATAGGCTTACAAAGCACAAAATAGAGCTATGAATTGTTGCTACTTGGTTCACCATTTGTGCTTGTCTTCCTCTTCAATTTATAGACCTAAGATTGCTGTTGAAGAGTGCCCTAGTCCCTCATAGCCGTTGCAGTTAGTGGAGATTTGAAGAATGGTGGAGACATGACCTGGTTTCCCACTTAAATCTGTTTTTCCACTATCGTAATCGATTACACCCTCGCGTTGTAATCGATTAGCTTCAAGTCAGAGAGTCACTAATCGATTATCTCATTACCTGTAATCGATTAGCATCTTGTATCTGATGCATTTAATTTGTCTTCGCAGCATCCTAATCGATTAGCATGTCTTGCAATCGATTACCTTAAATTCCAGTGTATTCCTAATCGATTATATGGCTCTCTTAATCGATTAGCATGTGTGCCTGATGCATTTAATTCCATTTTTATTGCTGTAATCGATTAGTCTCAAGTGTGCAATCGATTATCTTAATTCCAGTGAGTATCTAATCGATTGTGTGGCTTCCTTAATCGATTATCTTCAACTCATGCAATTTCTTCCAAGACAGAAAGCTTCTAATCGATTAGCATCTATGGCCTAATCGATTAGCTTCGCTGTTTCTTCAATTCTGTTTTCATGTCTTTGTTTTTTTTTGCATTGTTTCTTCAAGAGTACTTGTCATTATCAAAATCCTTGCACATCTTTTGGACCTGTTAACATATTCAAACACATTCTCCCCCTTTTTGATGATGACAACTATGTTCATCTCTTGAGGGTTGTTAGTTTAAATAATATAGGCTTATCTTTTGCAAAAACAACTCTGCTACATTATCTCTTTTTCAAATAGCAGATGACAATTTTCAAAAACCAATTCAGCAGCCAATGTCTTATCACTTTTTATCCATTGTTTATTATCTCTTATCTATAATTCACCCCCTATCAAAAAGAGTTTAACAAACAGATAAGATTTTGCAAATTGTTAACAAAGCATCTATTATCCATATTATCAGAGCATATTATCAGAGCATATTCAGAATTATTCATATTTTGTATCAGAGCATTATCCAACATATGAACATTTATTCTTCTCCCCCTTTGTAATCATCAAAAACAATTAGAGCAGTGAAGAGAAATTTTATAACTTCAAATAAGATACTTTTATTGAATTAAATAACAAAGGGAAATACAAGAAGTAAAATGATTCAAAATGCAGAAAAGCAACAAACAGAAACATAACAAGAAAAAATCTAATTGTCCGGGTTGAAGAAGCGGATTTCTGCAATTTGGTGAGCCAGCTCCTCATAGCGCTGCTGCATCATCTCAAAATGTTGCTGCTCGGTCATGGAAAACTCTTGGAGGGAGTTCTCAAGACGATCGAAGCGGCGATCAAGATGAGCGTAGAGAGATGCAAAAGGGTCAACTTGTGGGGCAGATGAAGAGGCTGCAGCTTGTGGTTGAGGTGGAGAAGGAGGAGGAGCAGGTGCTTCTTCAGCAGGAGCTTGGAAGGGAATGTTGGCATAAACGCCCTCCATGCGTGAGTACCATGCTCCATTGGTGAAAACAAGACCCATTTTGGTGAGGTGATGGGTGCCAATGCAAGCTCTAGGGGGCACTTTCTCAGAGAGTTCCCCTGCTAAGTCTACTCCACAGAATTTGAAAATTTTGGTGAGGAGGATACCATAGGGGAGCTTTTGTTGGTCCTTGGCATGGCGCATGTGGAACTTGATCAACTGAACCCAGTTGATCTCTTTGTGGTTCAGCATGGCCCACATTAAGAGGACATCATCCTCTTCAACCAGAGCATAGTTCCCACCACGGGGAACAATCATCTTGACCAAGAAGAAGTGGAGCAAGCGGTTGTTCATGGTCAAGTGGCCAACTAGTTTGTGGTTGCTCCTTGGACGGTCAGCTTTCCATAAAGATTGGCGAGCAGTAAGAGCATTGAAGCCCCATTCATCCTCAGGTTCGCCTCCATCAAAGTCAGCGTTGTTGAGGGGAAGTTTGGAAATCTCTGCAATCTGGGCATTGGAGAGTTTGATGGTGGTGTTTTTCACCTTGGATTCAACCATCCCGTTGACAAGGCGGAGGTTGCAGTAGAATACTCTCATGAGCTCAAGATAGTATTCTTCTTCTTTGAGGGATAGGAAGGGGAAGAGGTTGTAGTGGTTGAGGCTTTGGGTGAAGGTAAGGCTTGGGTTGTCAAAAGTGTCAGTTATGGTGTAGTGAGGGGTCATAATCTCCTTTTTAGAAAAATTTTTCATAAAATTCTGAAGGTCTCTAGGAGAAGAGAAAAACCTTGAGAAGTCAAGGGGATTATGAGCTTGAGCAGCAGAGGACCTAGCCCTTTTGACATTCCTTGAGGAAGACATGGTGAAAAATGCTAAAAGAAGAGATGAAGAGAGATGAGTGCTAGAGAGTTTTGAGAGATTTGGGAGAAAGGAGGTAGTGTGAGATGAGAAGGTGAATGAGGGGTTATTTATAGTTGAAAATTAGGTTTAGGAAGGAGGAAAGAGAGTTTAGGAAGGAGTGAAGTGAGTTAAGAGAGGGAGAGTTTCGAGTGAGCCTAGGAAATTGGAGTTTTGACCCATCAGAACGCATACTAATCGATTACATGGCAGGTGGTAATCGATTAGATCACTGTTTCTGGGGAATTTCAAACGTTTTGTGCAGAGGGTAATCGATTAGAGACTTATGGTAATCGATTAGTTTAGAAACAGAATCGTCCTAATCGATTGGGGCAATGTGGTAATCGATTATGAAGAAGAGGAAACGTTTTGAACTTGAAACAGAAGCTTCGTAATCGATTATGGATAATGTATAATCGATTATCTTAAAAACAGAATGATTGTAATCGATTATGGGTGAGTTCTAATCGATTACCTTCGAAACAGAAGCTTAGTAATCGATTGGGATTAACAATGTAATCGATTATGGAGTCAAAAACTTCAAATATATCAAACAGCAAGATTCCAAACATGAAATGTGATGTATATCATGCATTATGCCATTCAACAAAATATTCAAACACAATTGGACATGTCAAGAATGCCTAATTCTCTTCTTATGTGAATGAATTGCTCTCTAGCCAAGGGTTTTGTGAAAATATCAGCTAGTTGCTTAGAAGTTTCTACATGTTCAAGTACACAGTCCCCTTTTAACACATGATCTCTAATAAAGTGATGCCTAATCTCAATGTGTTTGGTTCTAGAGTGCATTACTGGATTCTTGGAGATGTTAATGGCACTTGTATTATCACATTTAATGGGGACTTTATTCAAGGCAATACCAAAATCAAGAAGTTGTTGTCTCATCCAAAGAATTTGAGCACAACAACTACCAGCTGCAACATATTCTGCCTCAGCTGTTGACAATGCAACACTTGCTTGTTTCTTGCTATGCCAAGAAACAAGGGAACTACCAAGTAAATGGCATGTACCACTAGTGCTTTTTCTATCAAGCTTACACCCCGCAAAGTCGGAATCAGAGTATCCTAAAAGATTACATTCAACGCCTTTGGGATACCATAAACCAACACTTTGAGTACCCACAAGATATTTCAAAATCCTTTTTACGGCAGTCAAATGTGATTCTTTGGGACATGCTTGATATCTAGCACACATACATACCGCAAACATAATATCAGGTCTACTCGCAGTTAAATATAGTAAGGATCCAATCATACCTCGATATTTGGTGATTTCAATGTCCTTACCCTTTTCGTCTTTGTCTAGATAGCAGGATGTGCTCATTGGTGTAGCTATCTCATTTGCCTTGTCCATTCCAAATCTTTTAAGTAGTTCCTTACAGTATTTGGTTTGGCTAATGAACGTTCCATCTATGGCTTGTTTTATTTGTAGTCCAAGGAAGAAGGTGAGTTCTCCCATCAAGGACATTTCAAACTCATTCTGCATAATCTTGGCAAATTCTTGACAAAGATTTTCATTAGTAGCACCAAATATTATGTCATCTACATAAATCTGTACCAAGAGGATGTCATTTTGTTTGCGTTTTATAAACAATGTAGTATCAACCTTTCCTCTTTCAAAGTTGTGTTCTAAAAGAAATTTGCTTAATCTCTCATACCAAGCTCTTGGAGCTTGCTTCAAACCATATAAGGCTTTTCTCAATTTGAAAACATGGTTTGGAAATTTATGATTTTCAAAACCGGGAGGTTGATCTACATAAACTTCTTCTTGAATGTAGCCGTTTAAGAACGCACTTTTGACATCCATTTGATACAATTTGAAATCCATACAACATGCAAAAGCTAGCAATAATCTAATGGCTTCTAACCTAGCTACGGGAGCATATGTTTCTTCATAGTCTATTCCTTCTTCTTGGTTGTATCCCTTTGCTACTAGTCTAGCTTTGTTTCTAGTTATTATTCCGTTTTCATCTAGCTTATTTCTAAACACCCATTTGGTGCCTATTATTAGATGATCATTGGGTCTTGGCACAAGTTCCCAAACTTCATTTCTTTCAAATTGGTTTAACTCTTCTTGCATGGCCAACATCCAATGTTCATCAATAATGGCTTCGTCAATATTCTTGGGTTCTATTTGGGATACAAAAGCCAAGTGATTGCATGCATTTCTAATGGCGTTTCGAGTACTTACCCCTTTGGTTATTTCTCCAATGATTTTGTCCAAGGGATGATCTTTCAATGTTACCCAATCTTGTTGTCTCTCAATTTGTGTTGCACCTCCATCATTGTTGACTTCTTCTTCTTTGTCTTGTAAGTTCATTTCTTGAAAGGTACCTACAAGATCATCAACATCTTCCTTTCTCGGAGGGTTATGGCTATTTTCATCAAATTTGACATGAATAGATTCCTCAATGGTATTTGTTTGTTTGTTGAAAATTCTATAACATTTACTTGATTGAGAATATCCTAGGAAGATTGCCTCATCAGATTTTGCATCAAACTTCCCTAGATTATCCTTTCCATTATTGAGCACAAAACATTTACATCCAAAGATATGAAAGTATGCAATGTTGGGTTTTCTACCTTTGTAAAGCTCATAGGGGGTTTTCTTTAAAATAGGCCTTATCAAACATCTATTCATAACATAACACACGGTGTTTACCGCATCGGCCCAAAAATGTTTTGCAACATTGTTTTCATTTAGCATGGTTCTAGCAAGCTCCACTAAAGATCTATTCTTTCTTTCAACTACTCCATTTTGTTGTGGAGTTCTAGGAGCTGAGAAGTTGTGATTAATACCATGTTTTTCGCAAAACTTTTCAAAAGATTGATTTTCAAATTCTCCCCCATGATCGGTTCTAATGGATGCAATTTTTGAGTTTTGCTCATTTTGGATAATCCTTGCAAGTTTCTTGAATGCATGATATGCTTCATTTTTATGAGCAAGAAACAATGTCCATGTATATCTTGAATAGTCATCTACTATAACTAGACCATAGTAATTCCCTCCAAAGCTTTTGATTTTGGATGGTCCAAATAAGTCCATGTGCAAAAGTTGTAAAGGCCTTTGAGTAGAAACAATGTTTTTGGATTGAAAAGATGCCTTTACTTGTTTTCCCTTTTGACATGCATCACAAAATCTATTTTCAAATTTAAGCTTTGGTAGACCAATTACTAAATCTTTAGAAACAAGTTTGTTCAAGTGGTCTATATGTATATGAGCTATTCTTCTATGCCATAGCCATGTTTCATCCTCTTTTGACATGAAGCATTGTTCATCATTTGTAGACAAACTATCCATATCAATCATGTAAATATTATCAATTCTTTGGCCTACAAACTTAATTTCCTTATTGGTCTTATGTTCAATTATGCAACAATTTGATTCAAATAAAACTCTATATCCTTTGTCACATAATTGACTTATACTAAGTAAATTATGTTTGAGGCCTTCAACATACAATACATCACTTATGGAGGTGGAAGAGTTCTTACCAATATTTCCAATGCCTAGGATTCTTCCCTTAGTGTTGTCTCCATAGGTGACGCTTCCTTTTCGTTTGGGAGTGAATGATGTAAATTTGGTTATATCTCCCGTCATATGCTTCGAACACCCGCTATCCAAGTACCAATGGGTGTTGCTTGCCTTGAAGCATACCTGCAAAACAAAATCATTTTAGAGAACTAGGTACCCATTTTATGTTGGGTCCTTTAAGGTTAGTTTGTGGGAATGTTCCTTTGGGAACCCACACCTTTCTTAAGACCTTTGGTCCTAGTTTCCTAACACTACACTTATATGCACTATGTCCTTTGGTACCACAATGATTGCATTTCATAAAAGGTGAGGAGGATTTGCTTGGTGGTGCAAAGAAATTTTTGTAGTGCTTCTCCATTTTATGATTACTATGTTCTTGGTCATATCCTAGACCGGTTTTACTAAACATGCATTTTTGTTGCCCAAGTAGGATATTCAAATTATCTCTTCCATTAGTGAATTTTTCTAGTGTCCTATTTAGGTCTTCAACCTTGGTTTCTAACACTATGCACTTCTTTGCAAAATCACAAGGTTTATCCCTAGAGCATGTTTGAACTTTCTCTAGTTCTTCTTTTAAGCTCTCATTTTCTTTACATACTTCCATGAGATACAATTCAAGAGTATCACTAGTTTTCCTAGATGCTTTGAGTTTACTAGAGATTTTTGTAAACTTATCATATAATTCCTCAAATGCATCTAACAGCTCATCTTTATCTAAGTCAAGAAGATTTACCTCACTTTCTTCTTCTTGATGATTTGCCATTAAGCAAAGATTGGCTTGCTCATCTTCCGAGTCGTCGGAGCTGCTCACATCGTTCTCATCCCAAGCAATATAGGCTCTTCTTCTTCTTTGTTTGTCCTTGCCCTTCTTTTTGAGGTTTGGACAATCGGCTTTGAAGTGCCCTTCCTTGCCACATTCAAAACAGTTGGGTGAGGGAGAGTTTTCTTTAGTGATAGGTTTCTTACCTGAGCTTTTGAAGCTTCTTTGGAAGCGTTTGCCTTTCATGAATTTCCCGAAGCGTTTCACAAATAGTCCAAATTCTTCTTCTTCATCAAGTTCACTTCCGGATTCTTCTTCATTTGTGGAAGTAGCCTTGAGAGCAAGACCCTTTTTCTTGGAAGATTTTTCTTCCTCTTCCGCCATCTTTAATTCTTTCAGCTCTTGTTCTTGTTCCTGCAACTTACCAAATAAAGTGGCGAGAGACATTTCGTTTATGCTAGGAGATTGTTTGATGGCGGTAACTAGCGGTTGCCATTCTCTGTTAAGACTTTTCAACACTTTATGAATGAGTTCTTTGTTAGTGTAAGTCTTTCCAAGTGTAATGAGTTGATTAATGATGAGAGTAAACCTTTTTTGCATATCAACAATCGATTCATGAGAGTTTAATCTAAAGCATTCATATTGACTAGTAAGAGTACTAATCTTTGAGTCCTTTACATCATTAGTGCCTTCATGGGTTACTTGAAGAGTATCCCACATTTCCTTAGCAGTTTGGCATGTCATTATCCTAAAAAATTCATCTTGACCTAAAGACATAGTAATAAGATTTTTGGCCTTGTAGCCATATTGGACTTTCTTTTCTTCCTCGCTTGTCCATTCATCTATAGGTTTTTCAACATTCTTGCTATCTATAGTATGCATTGGTATGTAGGGACCATTTTCAATGGTATTCCATATTCTCAAGTCAATTGATTGAATGAAGATTTTCATTCTTTCTTTCCAAAACGCATACCCTTCCCCATTGAAAGCGGGAGGTCTATTTATCGCACCACCCTCGGGAAAAACATTTTGAGAACTTGAGGCCATTTAATCTCTTGAAGCTGTTAAGCTTGATCTACCAAGAGTCAAGCTCTGATACCACTTGTTGTTCAAGTGGCCTCAATACTCAAGAGGGGGGGTGAATTGAGTTATAAAACTTTTGCTTGGAATGCCTTTGAAATTGATTTCTATAACCAAGTTTATGAGATTGTGCAAGTGAAAGCAAGTAACAATGATATGCAATGCACTACAAGAGGTAAATATTGTTGAGGCAATTTAGCAAACACTTGGTGTGCAATATCTAAAGTAAAGCAAATTAAGCAAGTTCAAGTGTGCTCTTCTTAACCAAACAATACCAATCAGCAAATATGCAATATATGGAAGTAAAAGAGTAAGGAAGAGAAGCTTGCAAACCGATGTAACGAGTTCCACCCAATCTGGTGTACGTCTCGCCTCTAAGCAACCCACTTAGAGGATTTTCCACTATTGTAGACTAGAGATACAACTTTGAGCAATTGCGGCTTCCTAGTGTCCCACACTCAAGAACCCAATCCTCACAAGTACAAGGGCAACCCACCCAATCTCTCAATCTCACAATATCCCAAAGGTTGAGTCCACAACCTTTGTAACCACTCAATCCTAGAGTGAACAACCACTCAACCTAGAGTGAATAACTTTGTGTGTTTGGAGTTTGTGTTTACAATCAATATACTCTCTTAATAGAGCAGATATACAGGTGAAGAGCTCTCCAAATTCTAATCTCTCAAGATGAGAGGATATACAATTGAAAGTACAAAAATGCAAGAGATAGGCTTACAAAGCACAAAATAGAGCTATGAATTGTTGCTACTTGGTTCACCATTTGTGCTTGTCTTCCTCTTCAATTTATAGACCTAAGATTGCTGTTGAAGAGTGCCCTAGTCCCTCATAGCCGTTGCAGTTAGTGGAGATTTGAAGAATGGTGGAGACATGACCTGGTTTCCCACTTAAATCTGTTTTTCCACTATCGTAATCGATTACACCCTCGCGTTGTAATCGATTAGCTTCAAGTCAGAGAGTCACTAATCGATTATCTCATTACCTGTAATCGATTAGCATCTTGTATCTGATGCATTTAATTTGTCTTCGCAGCATCCTAATCGATTAGCATGTCTTGCAATCGATTACCTTAAATTCCAGTGTATTCCTAATCGATTATATGGCTCTCTTAATCGATTAGCATGTGTGCCTGATGCATTTAATTCCATTTTTATTGCTGTAATCGATTAGTCTCAAGTGTGCAATCGATTATCTTAATTCCAGTGAGTATCTAATCGATTGCGTGGCTTCCTTAATCGATTATCTTCAACTCATGCAATTTCTTCCAAGACAGAAAGCTTCTAATCGATTAGCATCTATGGCCTAATCGATTAGCTTCGCTGTTTCTTCAATTCTGTTTTCATGTCTTTGTTTTTTTTTGCATTGTTTCTTCAAGAGTACTTGTCATTCTCAAAATCCTTGCACATCTTTTGGACCTGTTAACATATTCAAACACACTCGGTTGACAGGAAAGGTAGAGATTGGGGGAGCTAACAGGACGTCTCGTCCGAATTAACTCACTGTTGGCAGGAAATGTAAAGGTTGGGGTTGACCCTCGGTTGACAGAAAATGTAAAAGGTGCCATTTGATCGGCGACAAGAAAGTAAAGGGTGAGGGTGCTGCCTCTTCGTTGACTGGAAAGTAAAAGGTGCCATTTGATCGGCAACAGGAAAGTAAAAAGTGAGGGTGTTGCCTCTTCGTTGACTGGAAAGTAAAAGGTGCCATTTGATCGGCGACAGGAAAGTAAAGGGTGAGGGTGTTGCCTCTTCGTTGACTGGAAAGTAAAAGGTGCCATTTGATCAGCGACAGGAAAGTAAAGGGTGAGGGTGTTGCCTCTTCGTTGACTGGAAAGTAAAAGGTGCCATTTGATCGGCGACAGGAAAGTAAAGGGTGGGGGTGTTGCCTCTTCGTTGACTGGACAGTAAAGACTTGGGGGAATATGCCCTAGTTTGACATAATTTGAAGGAATCTTGGGGAACTGCCCCTTGAGTGAAGACAATAAACTTGGGGTGATGCCCTAGTTTGACATGATTTAAAGGAATCTTGGGGAACTGCCCCTTGAGTGAAGACAATAAACTTGGGGTGATGCCCCAGTTTGCCAGTATTTGACGGAATCCTGGGGAACTGCCCCTTGAATGAATGAGAACGAACCTGGGGTGATGCCCCAGTTTGACTGTATTTAATGGAATCCCGGGGAACTGCCCCTTGACTAAGAGAATAAACCCGGGGAGATGCCCCAGTTTGACATGATTGGATGAAATCTTGGGGAATTGTCCCTTGAATGAATGAGAACGAATGTGGGGTGATGCCCCAGTTTGACATGATTGGATGAAATCTTGGGGAACTGCCCCTTGAATGAATGAGAACGAACCTGGGGTGATGCCCCGATTTGACATGATCGAAAGAGTCTTTGGGGAAAACTATCCCTTGACCGAAAGAAGAATCTGGGGAGATGCCCCAGTTTTGGGTTGACTGGGAAGTGTAGTCCCACTGGGGAAGGATTTGGGAAGTGTAGTTGTTTGGCAATTATGGTTCCACTGGGGGAGAAAATTTTGGTGATTCGGGGTAATGTCCCTTTGGGTGAAAGAGAATGGACTTGGGGTTTACTGCGGATAGAGTTGGGCAACTACACATTTTGGGGATCATGGTTCCTGGCTATCCTTTAACAGAGAAACGTGAAACTAATTAAAAACTTACAGGCAGACTTCCTTGGCGACAGGCGTTGAAGTAACTCATGGCCAAAGTAATTATTTCTTCTGACTTCATTGAGGTTGTTTCGTAGAGTTGGTTGAGCTTACCCGCGGTAAAATCTGGCAATGGTGTACATTTCGTTCCCCATAACTTTGTGTTTTCGTCCTTTTCAAAAACTCATTTTTAAGAAATTCTTTTTAGGCAAAACTTGTTTATTCATTCTAGTCATGAACACATGTGAGAAGAAGGGAAACTTTTTATTTATGAACAACAGATATATGCAGGTGACAACAATAATGCAAAAATATGACAAGGTGTGAGGAATTGATGGTAAGGATGGAAGGGAAGGCCTTTTAGATCCTCCATTGATTTCCTGAGAGTGACAAGATTCTAGTCTTTTCCATGACTTCCTGCTTATCTTCTGATTTTGCTTTCGAGGGCGTGACTCGACAATGGCTTCGATACCCTAGACCCATCCTCTTGTCTGTGACTTGAAAAATTGGCGTTGCAGTGTTGAATCTATAGGGTGTGAATTTGTCTGGGCCGCTTTTGACCCCACCAATTGCTCTAACTTTTGCCTAGGTCACCTTTTCAGGTTTTCAACCCAGCGAGCCCCCTCTTTTCTTCTTCTCTCTTTTTTTTTACGCGTAGTATCTTCTCACTGCATCCGCGTTTATAGGCATCGGTAGATCTTCCCCATCCATGTTGGCGAGTATGAGAGCACCTCCGGAAAAAGCCTTTTTCACGACATAAGGCCGTTCGTAGTTAGGAGTCCATTTGCCCCGGTGATCTTTATGTAACACCCTAATAATTAGCAACTAATAAATCCCAAAATATGAGAAAATTTTTCACGAAAGCAGTCACGTAACATTTGATGTAGAAGGGAGTAGGCAATGGGGAAAACTAAGAACATTCACGCGCATAAGCAACATACAGGGAAGCTAAAACTGGGGCCGGCTCAATGGGTTTATCGTAACACACCTACACTAGGGCGGATTGCACAACACCGTTTGTTCGCTTAGACGGGGTCTGACACCGTCCAGGCGGGGTAAAGAATGCAGCAGCGGATAGAATCAATGAGGCTTCCCTTCGAGTGATACTGGTTACTCAACAGGAGGAATGGATAAGAGAATATGTTAATACATTCACACGCGTAGCATTCGGTGGAAAGGCGAAATTAGAATCATCCTGCTAGGCTAGGCGGGATATAATTATCTTGGGCGGGCTGTCCTAGTTACTTGGGCGAGGTATGACACCGCCTAAACGAAATCTACATGACGCCTCTTTACACAACTACAAGGTAATTTCCTCCATCAGGTTAGGACAAGGGTTCGATAAGTAAATCCTCACACTCGCCTTTCACTCAGAAAATGAGAAGTTACAGGGTACACATATGTTAGTAAGTTGCGGAGAAAGGAAGGGTCTGAACCTATTCCGCCCAACTCAACTAATTATGACAACGCCTGGGCGGACTTAGTCATACGCCCAAATCCGGGGTTCAACATCGGGGTCCGAATTGCGTTAATATCACAACGGATAGGAGAGGGTAATGGTCACTATCTCGCTCTGGTAATTACTCGCTTCAGCGTGAGTTCTCGCGCTTGGGCGGATTGCTCCCATACTTCAGGCGGGGTACGACTCCGCCCATAGTATCCGACATACATTTTCCTAAGACAATTCTCGGTTCATTCGGACTTAGCTATAACCTGCTCGATCAGGCTGTTCCTGCGTATCTATTAAAGCATAATTAGGAAACAAAGCAACACATGGCATCACACACACCAAAACCATACATCCATATATATACATAAAGGTGCACGTCAATAATTACAATACAAAATCAGACTTCTTCTTGTTCATAAAGTTCTATTCATTCACAAAAACATTAACATCCGGTATGAGCTAGTCCGAGCTTCATCTAACAACGCCTTAATTAAACCTTCGAAATGCATCAGCACTCCGCCCAGCATTCCAGTTCTGCTTATGATCCTCCTCACGAGAGACATTCACTGAAAATGGCCACTGCAGGGGTGAGCTTTTACATGTAAAATGATACTCACAGACTCGGTATCAGCGTCAGTACACGCTCCTGCTTTCATTCAATTTTTCTCAAGTAACCAAATTCATACAATTCAAACAACATTCATGATACACATAATTCACAGAGTTTATTCCACATCTAAATACATATTCATGCATTCAAAATCATACACATGCACATATATAGATTTATACATCATCACAATCAACCTTACTTCTACATGCATGCACGCGGATCCGACTCGGGAAAAGACTCTCAGTTACAGCCCCCTTTTTCTTTTGGCCCCTCGTCCCTCAGCTCTTACCAGGTGGCACCGGCCCCCACGGCGTCTCGAGACTCATTTCTCTAGCTCCAACGGCTACCACGAGCCCTATTGGGATCTAGCCAGGGTTGGTAACTGGAAGTCATTTCCCTTGGGGTTCTTGACCTTCCATAGGTCACCCCACTCTTACTCATGCAACTAACACATTCATTACTACACATCATTGTGCCATGATCACCTTCACCGTAGTCATTAAACAAGAACGGATATCTCCCATTATTCATCATCACTCAGTCAGTCACACCAGCACGTTACAATCGGTCATCAGACTAACAACATTGAGCAATCCAATTAAGAACATGCACATACATACTTTTCATAGTGACAACAGAACAGTTCCATCATTATCATCCACGAGCAAACTACGCCATCGTCATGAAGATCACTATCAAAATCTCAAATCATGCATCAGTTTTAGTAATTGTAAACACATGCACACATGCACAGCATCAGTTCTAATGATTATAAAATACATGCACACATACACACTTGGCAGTACGTTCATCCGGTACCGTTCTTAGACCATGCATTTGACATGCAAGCGCCCCCTACCTTTAGAAGAACCTCAGAAACCTTTTTCCGTCCTCATCGTTGGGTCCGATGTCCTTCTCCTGGTTCGTCCGGTCTTCTTTGGCTTAGTCGTATCCTGCGCCTGATTCTGGGATGGAGTGTGGTCCGTTCTTCAGTACTAGAATCAAGATCTCCAGGAGTGAAGAGTGAGAGAAGAGAAGAAGAATGGAGACGAAGAGAGGAAACAGAGGATGAAGTGACGGAGAAAGAGTCTAAAGAAATAGCGAGAGTGTTTTTCACCAAGGCTCACGCTTATATATATATATATACATATGTGCATGCGCACAGCAAAAGCAAGAGTGGGATGGGAGAGTGCGTGCTGCAGTAGCCACGCGCACTCCGCCTCGTCCCCTGTCCGCCACCATTTCAATATTTTAATGGCTTAAACCCACTTAGTTAAATGCACTTAGCAGTTATTTCTAGTTGAAATCCAGTCTTAATGGTTCATTCTTCATTCAGCATTAAATTTTAAAACGGGGATGTTACACTTTATGCATCGACAAAACCTTCTTGAGCACCAAGTCTCCTTCTTGGAACTGTCAGGGTCGTACTTTCTTTTCAAACGCTCGCTTTATACGCTTTTGATATAACTGACCATGGCAGAGAGCAGTCAGTCTTTTACTATCAATCAGATTTAATTGGTCATGTCGAGTCTGGATCCATTCAACTTCAATCAGTTTGGCTTCCATGATTACTCGGAGGGAAGGAATCTCCACTTCAAAAGGCAGGACTGCTTCCATGCCATAAACTAAAGAGAATGGGGTTGCCCCAGTCGAGGTTCGGACCGAGGTACGATAACCGTGTAGAGCAAAGGGAAGCATTTTGTTCCAATCTTTGTAAATTACCACCATCTTCTGTACTATCTTTTTGATATTTTTGTTCACCGCCTTGACTGCCCCATTCATTTTTGGGCGGTACGGAGAGGAATTATGGTGGGAGATCTTAAAGCTCTCACAAAGCTCCTTCATCATTTTGTTGTTCAGGTTTGTACCATTGTCTGTGATGATTTGGCTCGGTAGGCCATACCGACATATCAACTCACGCTTGACGAATTTAACAACAACACTCTTGGTTATATTAGTGTATGAAGTTGCTTCCACCTATTTTGTGAAATAATCAATGGCGACCAAAATGAAACGATGGCCGTTTGAAGCCTTTGGTTCAATGGGACCAATGACATCCATGCCTCACATCGAGAAGGGCCATGGTGCTGATAAAACATTTAAAGATGACGGGGGTGCGTGAATATGATCAGCATATATCTGGTACTTATGACATCTCCGAGCATAGGCGAAGCAGTCTGCTTCCATGGTCATCCAAAAATAACCAGCCCTTAAGATTTTCCTTGACATGGCGTGCCCATTGATGTGGGTTCCGAAAGATCCCTCGTGGATATCCCTCATGATTCTATTTGCTTCAACGGTATCAACGCAGCGAAGAAAGATAGAATCATGGTTTCTTTTGCAAAGCACGTCTCCATTTAAGAAAAATCCCATGGCGAGCCGTCACAGGGTTCTCTTGTCATTTTTTGTGGCATTGTCAGGGTATTGTTGCCTCTGAATATACCTCTTGATATCGTGATACCAAGGTTTTCCATCCGATTGTTCTTCGACTACTTGGCAGTATGCGGGCTCATGACGCCTTTCTACCTCGATGAGGGGCACGTCATAGTCATTGTTTACTTTGAACATTGAAGCAAGAGTGGCCAAAGCGTCAGCCATCTGATTATCTTCCCGAGGAACATGATGGAAAGAAATCTCTTCGAAATCTCTGATCATTTCCATAATGTGGGCGTGATAGGGGAGAAGCTTGCTATCTCTGGTTTCCCATTCACCTTTCAACTGGTGGACGACTAAAGCAGAGTCTCCGTAGACTTCCAGTGTTCTTACTTTCATATCCAATGCCGCTTGGATCCCTAAGGAGCACGCCTCATATTCAGCGACATTGTTGGTACAATCGAAACATAGCCTGGCATAGACAGGGATGAATTCTCTTTTTAACGAAATCAAAATGGCCCCAATTCCGTACCCTAAAGCATTAGAAGCTCCATCGAATCTTAAAATCCATTTGTCTTTGTTACCGCCTTCTTTTTCGTCGGACAATGCCAAAATATCCTCGTCTGGGAAGTCGAATGGTATTGGTTGGTAATCACTTACGGGTTGATGGGCTAGGTAGTCAGCTAAAGCGCTCCCTTTTATGGCTTTCTGAGTGACATATGTTATGTCGTACTCAGTTAGCAGCACTTGCCATCGAGCAATCCTTCCGGTCAAGGCTGGCTTCTCAAAGATGTACTTGATAGGATCCATCTTAGAAACTAGCCAAGTAGTGTGACTCAACATGTATTGCCTTAAGCGTTTCGCAGCCCATGCTAACGCGCAACAAGTTCGTTCTAATGCGGAATATCACATTTCGCAATCAGTGAACTTTTTGCTGAGGTAATATATGGCATGTTCTTTCTTTCTCGTTTCATCGTGCTGACCCAATACGCAGCCCATGGACTCATCCAGTACCGTCATGTATAAAATCAGTGGTCTCCCAGGGGTTGGTGGTACCAATATTGGTGGTTCTTTCAAGTACTGCTTAATCTTCTCAAAAGCCGTTTGGCAGTCCTCATTCCATTGCCCCAAGATTGGTTCGCAGGTCGATGTCAATTGTGAAATAAACCGAGCGATGTAGTTTAATCTTCCCAAGAACCCTCTGACTTCTTTTTCTGTGCAAGGAGGTGGCATTTCTAGGATTGCCCTGACCTTGTCGGGATCCACTTCAATTCCTTTCTCGATTACAATGAAACCCAACAGTTTGCCTGATCTTACGCCAAACGTGCACTTGGCAGGTTCAATCTAAGCTTAAACCTCCTCAACCGCTCAAACAATTTCCTTAAGTCGCGGACATGATCTTCCGCAGTTCTGGATTTTGCAATGATATCATCCATATAGACCTCTATTTCCTTGTGCATCATATCATGGAATAAAGTGACCATTGCTCTCTGATAAGTTGCCCATGCGTTCTTCAAACCAAAGGACATTACTTTGTAACAGAAAGTACCCCACAAAGTGACGAACGTGGTTTTTTCCATGTCTTCGGGTGCCATTTTAATCTGATTGTACCCGGAGAAACCATTCATGAAAGAGAAGATGGAGTGTTGGGCTGTGTTATCGACCAACATGTCAATATGCGGCAGAGGAAAATCGTCCTTAGGGCTAGCCCTGTTTAGATCTCGATAGTCTGCACACATCAGCACTTTTCTATCCTTCTTCGGGACCGGGACTATGTTGGCTACCCATTGTGGATATTTGGCTACGGCCAAGAAACCGGCTTCGAATTGTTTTTTGACCTCTTCCTTGATCTTGAGAAGCATTTCCGGTTTCATTCTTCGTAGCTTTTGCTTAACTGGTGGACACTCTGGTTTCAGAGGTAACCTATATTCCACTATGCTGTTATCCAATCCTGGCATATCTTGATATGACCAAGCAAACACATCCTGAAATTCCCAGAGCAGTTCAATCAATTCATCTTGTCGGCCTTTGCTCAGGCCGGTGCCTATCTTGATCATTTTATCTTCTCCTTCATCTCCAAGGTTGATGATTTTAATTTCCTCCTGATGTGGGTGGATCTCCTTATCCTCTTGTTCCAACAATCTCGTCAATTCGGATGAGGGTCCAAAGTCTTCCTCACTTTCCTCGTAGACGCAATCATTTGGATAAACAGGGTCATGAAATAAATCCAGGTTTTTGTCTTTCTCAGGGAAATCATTTTTGGATCTACATTCGGGTTATATTATAAAGTGAAAAGAGAACAAACAAGTGAAAGGTTTGAGAAAAATAGAGTGCACAAAGATGAGGTGATGGGAAATAAAATGTGTTCATTGGTTTTCAAAAATAAAATAAACAAGTTCTGCCTTTATTACAAAATGGGTCCCGGAGCCTTGGGCATGGCAAGGGGACCACCAAATTATGAAATACAATGATTACTCTGATAGAACATTAATGGTTGTAGGGAACTCCATGACTTCCCAATTGCTCAGCTCTTGATCTGGATGGCAAGCATATACCAGCTCCACATTGATGTCAGGCTCGTTCTCAACCATAGCTACTTGATCCGGATATATCACTCCGGCACTCTTAAAGCTCTGATAGAGATCGCAGATAGGGATTCTCGCAGTGTTGATCTCTTGACCAGTAAGGCGAGCAACTCTCCTCCCCTTCTTTTTCTCTTCAACCTTTTTCTTATCCGTCACAGTGGGCTTATATCCCAAACCATATCTGTTTTTATTTTCCGGGAGACTCACCGGTTGGGTTCTGCCTTCCAAATCCCGCCCTAATCCTTTTCCGGGTTGGTACCCTTTCCGCAACATATTCAACGTCACCATTAGAGGTACGTTGGGGAAAGAAACCTTTACAATGCTTGTTGCATTGGCAATCTCCAAGGCTTGGAAGGATGTTTCGAGGGCTTCCTCGGCGGCCTCGATGTATGGAGTGGATATGGGTTTGCTGACCAAAAGGTCCTCCTCCCCAGAAACAGTCACCAACTTGTTGTCGATGATGAATTTTAGTCTTTGATGTAGCGTGGAGGGGACCACCCCCGCCGAGTGGATCCATGGTCGCCCTAATAAACAGCTGTAGGCGGGCACGATATCCATCACTTAGAAGAGTACTTGGAAAGTACAGGGTCCGACTTGTATAGGCAATTCGATTTCTCCATTGACTTCCCTACGTGTCCCATCAAAAGCCCACACAACCATAGAGCTAGGTCTTATGTATGTTCCATCGAAAGGCAGTTTTGCCAACGTGGATTTTGGCATGACATTCAAAGAAGATCCATTATCCACAAGTACTTTTGCCAGGATATAATCCTGACATTTCATAGAAATATGGAGGGCTTTGTTGTGCCCTCTTCCTTCAATAGGTACTTCCTCATCTGTGAAGGTCAAGTAATTGTTGGCAATGATATGCCCCACTATGCCCCCGAATTGTTCGACGGGTAAATCATGCTTCACGTGTGCCTCGCTCAACACCTTCATCAACGTGTTCCGATGTGGTTCGGAACTCATTAGCAAAGACAACAAGGAAATTTTTGCAGGGGTGTGGTTCAATTGGTCCAACACCTGGTAGTCACTATGGCGAATAAACTTCAGAAATTCCTGGGCTTCCTCTTCAGTCACAGCCCCCTTTGTTTCGCTAGAGGCTACTTCTTTCCCAGTTTTTCCTTCTCCGGTAGTCTTGCCTTGTTTGGGCTCAGGTGGTGTATATATCCTTCTACTCCGTGTCATTCTTCCCATTCCGGTTATATTTGTAATAGAGGAGGATGGCATGGAGTTGATCGCTTCAGGATTAGTGACGACCACATCTATATTGTACCTCCATGGCACAGCGTGGGAACTCTGGAAGGGGAAAGGGGTTGGTGCCTTTACAGTGAAGACAGTCTTGGCAGGAGCCGAAGCCGCTGGCGTATCCTTGTTATAGTATACAACCAGGGGTTTCGGAACTCGTGCCTTGCCATGTCCCTGTACCATATTTATTCGTCCTTCATGGTGCCTGCAGACCTCTATGACTCGAGCATTCATGAGTCTTTGAAGGGTTTCCTGGAAGCCCCTTCGCTTTACGGACTGGAGGTCATTATACTCTTCATCCCATGACCCTTCTATTAATCCCACCTTCAGTATATGGGAGTGTATGATTTCCAAAGGCATTTGGATGTCCTCTACTTTGGAAATGCATTCTTCATCCCCTTCTATGGCGTTGACATCCGGTCCTTTATAATTTGGAAGGGGATTGGTTGTCACACTTGGGCTCCCTTCTTTAAAGCTTATCCAGTCGGCCCGGATTAGGTCCCTTACCTTAAACTTCAGTGCCAGGCAATTCTCAGTAGAATGTCCCGGTGCACCAGCGTGGTAATCACACCGTGCATTTGGGTCGTAACCTCTAGGATATGGCGGCTGAAGTGGCTTTAGAGGGCATGGCACTACCATCATGTTTTCGATGAGGTAAGGGAGAAGCTCTGTGTAAGAGATGGGAATCGGATCAAATTGCGGTAGGGCACGGTCATTATTTTGCCTTCGCTGATTTGGATTTGGCGGGTTCATTTGTGGCTGTTGGTACGGCGCTTGTGGTGGTTGATATGGTGCCTGTAGTGGTGCAGGCGGTCGTATGACAGGTGGGCGGAAATGTGGTGTATGTGGTGTTTGAACGGAAGCCACATATGGATGTGGTGTATTATGATAGGTTGATGGAAAGGCGACCGGGGTGGGTGGCCTCGGCTGGTTTCTTCTCTGATTATGGGAGATTAGATTAGTCTCTCCCTCTCTTCTCTTTCCTTCCCCATGGGAGGGTCTTCTTGCTGCATTAACCCCAGCTGGACCTCGGGCGATCTTCCCTGTCCGGAGGCCATTCTCTATTCTTTCTCCGATAGTGACGATATCGGAGAAGTGGGATGAAATACTTCCAATCATCTTGTCATAGAATGGCGATTGGAGTGTGTCAATAAATGTCGAGATCACCTCTTTCTCAGACAGAGGTGGGTCAACTTGCGCTGCTACTTCACGCCACCGTTGGGCGTATTCTTTGAACGTCTCGTTGCCTTTCTTGGACATGTTCTGCAATTGTACTCTATATGGCGCCATGTCCAAATTGTACTTATACTGTTACATGAAAGCATCTGCCAGATCCTCCTAACAGCGTATACGAGATCGTTCAAGATGGTTGTACCAGGTCAGAGGCGCTCCAGCCAAACTATCTTGAAAACAATGGATGAGCAGAGAGTCGTTGGAGGTATGCGAAGCCATCTTCCGGCAGTACATGGTAAGATGGCTTTTCGGACATGTCAGCCCCCGATACTTATCAAATTCAGGCGTTTTGAATTTAGGAGGAATAACAACGTCGGGAATTAGACAGAGTTGTGCAGCACTGCCTAATCCAAATCGATTCATTCCATCCATTTCCCTTAAATGCCTTTCCAAGAACTCTAATCTTCCTTCCTGGGTAGCAGCAGTAGCAGTACTTGGACCTGTGACGACATAGTGACTAGCACTCTTGACTGGTCGGTCAACATGTGTCGGGCTCTCATTCAGAATCAAGGCTTGGTGTCCAGCTGTGGCTTGGGCAGCTTATGGTTGTTCAGCCTGTGTATGGACCGGAATCGTTTGAGGATTCCGGACAGGTGGGATGTTTGGTTGAGCCGTGTGAAGGATTGTTTCCTGATAATCTGGCTCCTCTTGGAGTGGCGGGAAATAGCCCGGGGGTAACCCATACTGTGGGAAAGGTATGACATTCCCTTCTTTATCAACAAAAGTGTGTTGTTGAATAATGGCAGGGTTCGACTTACCAAGGCGAACGGTAACAGTAGGCCCCGCAGGGTTTGAGCTCGGTCCTCCAGCATGACCTTGCGCGTGTTGGGGAATGGGAGATTGCTGCCTAGCATTTTCAATTTTCGCTAAAGAATCCCTTTCTGCGATTCTCCTTTCAAACATCTTGGCCATTTCATCCATTTGTTCCTTCAACTGATTAACCTCAGCTCACAAATTCTCATTTTCTTGTTCTATATCGGCCATGAGTTTCTTTCTGAGCCTGGTCACGTAGGGATGCTTACCCGTAGTGTCTAAAGAATCACGACAAACGGTTAGAAAAATAAAGGGAACAGATAAAGAAGATAAAAGAAAAATAAATGGTCACGCGAGCTCAAAAGTCGTAGGTTTTTCCCAATCGTCATTGCCATTTCAACCTGAGGGAAATGAATTATAATTTTTTTGTGGATTTTTCCTTTGACGATTAGGAGAACCTATGACTTTGGACTCAGAGTTACATGACAAAAAAAAAAGAAAAAAAGAAAAAAAAGAAAAGAGGATCATCCATTCACCCGAAGAATACTTATGTGTTCCAAAGATTTTGACTAAGCGAATCTTTGGGTGATAGATAATCCCTCTTTAATAACAGGAAAGTGAAAAT
This sequence comes from Clitoria ternatea, assembly GCA_037962975.1. Lineage (NCBI taxonomy): Eukaryota > Viridiplantae > Streptophyta > Magnoliopsida > Fabales > Fabaceae > Clitoria > Clitoria ternatea. Next base: position 172,746,204 of record CM075671.1, read on the forward strand.
GACATAAGGTAAAGTAAAGTTTGCCCTTTCGTGGCCTAAGTCAGGTTTTGTTGAAGGTTTTCTCTGGACCCTAGGGCTTATCTAAAAGTGACTCTCCACACCGGGTGGCTTATACTAGACTTCTAGAAGGTCACTAGAGCCAAGATCCTACCCATGACAGGGACGCAACAGTGGGGAACCACTAGGTGCGTATGTCACAAGAGGTCGAACTCTAGTTGGGGTTCTCACGATCACCGGATAGGAAGTACATCCTATACGATTCTGTATACCAACCCCTCTTAACTTAAGTTTCATTTGGGGCCCGGGTATAGGGCGCCACTTATAAGTGTGTGCGAGTAATTTGTGAGTGTAGTGTGTGAAAGGGCATTCAATACCTTTTTACCTTACACCATTCTGCACAGAGAACAAACACAGAACAAATATATAAAGTCGTCTACCCTAGGGTTCAATGATTGCAGAAAAGTAACATGGTCCTCTACCCTAGGGTTCAACAAACATGTAAAACATAGACAACGAAACAAATAACAAGATATAATCAAAACAAGAACAAACATTCACAACAATCGACAGAAAATAAAACAAGGGGAAGAAATCCGAGATAAACAAAGGCTATAAAAAAACGCGCTTTCAACCAAACTGGCCTGACTCTCTTAAGTGTCCCCAGCGGAGTCGCCATCTGTCGCAAACTGGATCGCGACGGCGCGGCGAGGAAGAGAGAAGGTGTAGGATGAAACAGGGAGTCGCCACCAACGTTTTTATCCATAGGAAAAACATTGGAAAAAACTAAGTTCAGTAAAGCACTGGTTAAAAATTGAGATTCAAGTTCGGGAGTCGGTTACGAGTAGGGAAGGTATTAGCACCCTACATCGCCTGTCAAAAACAGTACCAAGATTGAAAATGCGCAACATAAATAGCCTTACAAAAGATGGTTTATTTCTTCCCTTTTATTGTTGTATTTTTTATTTAAAAACGACAGAATGGAGTGAGAGAACTGTACAAACATAGAATGTCGAAGCGAGGTCAATGGGACGTTTCATCCGAATTAAACTCGACTTCGATATGAGACAGAGAGGGGAAGAGAATGCTAATAAGGCGTCACGCCTAAATTAGACATTCTCGAATAAAAAAAACAGGGATAGGAAAGAGATAAGCGGGACGTCTCGTCCTAAGTATCCCTTCCCTATGAATTATGGCGAGGCTTGAGCAAAAACTAGGGGGAAATCAACAAGACGTCACGTCTAAATTGATTTTCACGGAAGCGACCAAAAAAAAAGAACATTTATGAAAGAAACATGAAAGTGAGGAAATAAACCAAGAAAAAGAAATAAGAAAGATGGGCCCGACAGGAGTTGAGGTCCTGCTCCTACGTATTCTTGAATTATCAAGAAATCAGGGTTACGTAGTTCTGAGTGTTGTTCTTTTAGGAAAAGACTTGGGAAATGATGATGGATGTCATTGAGACGGGGAACTCATACAAGGCGAAGTTCTTCGCACGTGTACGAATCCTAAAGAGGTTGTGTAGACGGGAGTGCTCCCGTACGACACTGTTTAAAAATGATTTATTTCCTTTTTTTTATTTTTATTTAGATTTGAAAGAAAACATAGGAAGCATTTATTTCCCTTTATTATATTTTACTATGAAGCGAAAGGGGAAGGTAGCAGAAGCTACAAAAGAGAAAGGGAAACAGTAAGTTCAGAAAACAGAGGGAAAAATGAGTGAAAACCGAGTGGGAGAAGGGAAAACCGAGTGAAAAAAGAGGGGAAAACCGAGTGAAAATGGAAAAAACCGAGTGGAAATGGAAGAAACCGAGTGGAAATGGAAGAAACCGAGTAAAAAAATGAAATACCGAGTGATAAAGCAGAAAACCGAGTGAGGACGAGGAAAACCGAGTAAAAATAGTAAAACCGAGTGGAAATAGGAAAATACCGAGTGAGAAGTGATTACCGAGTAAGACTGATTGAGAAGAGAGACGGTGTTGGAGTTGAGAGGAGTGAAGAGGTCGGATTTGGTGGATTTGAGGGGGATGTTGGATGGTGTGTGAGAGGAGGTCGGTTTAGGTGAGGAGAAGGATGAGTGGGGGCTGTTGGAAAGGGTGAGAGGAGGGTGCTAGAGGGTATTTGGTGGCTGGGAGGAAGTGCTGGACGGTGTGTGAGAGGAGGTCAGTTTGGTGGGCTTGAAGGGGAGGCTGGACGGTTGAAAAGGGTGAGAGGATGAGGAGTTAATGAAGGGGGTGTTGGACCGTGCGTTAGAAGAGGGTGAGGGTGTTGGGTGCTGTGAGGGGCTGCGCAGTGTGAAAAAGAGAGAGAGGGTGAGGATGTTGGGTGCTGTGAGGGGCTGCGCAGTATGGGAGATAGAGAGAGCAGAGGATTTGACAGAGTTTTCCCTTAATGAATTCTGTCCTGCCTTGGTGCTTCAACCCCTGCCTATTTATAGGCTTGTCTGAGTGGAAGGCCAGCTCAGGCTTCTACTCAGAGTGGAAAACCAACTCACACTTCCATTCAGAGTGAAGTGGGGGACAACGGCTGGGTGGGAATTTTTAATTCCCTCCACTTTCGCCCCTGTCTGCCACCCCCAGGATTCCTGGATCCACTTGGGTGGTGGAATCCAAGTCAGCACGGGCGAATAGGGGGGCCTGGCGGAAATCTGTGAGAATGATGGAAACCCGAGTGAAAATGAGAAAACCGAGTGAAACTAGGGAAATCCGAGTGAGAATGTTGGAAATCCGAGTGTAAATGACTCGGATCACCCTCTCAGTCAACATTCATCCACATTGCATCTCAATTCCGAGTGGGAAAAGGGGTCGGTCTTCACTTTGCCTCCTAAATCCGAGTGGAAAAGGCCGCTTTTATGCTAAAGACCGAATGAAATCATGTTGGTGTTGTGCAATTGGATTGAGTGGGCAATTAAAGAAACTCCGGTTGGAACATTTAGTCAGAACCGAGTGAAAACTGACTCGGATTCCCATTCTCGCTTGAGCGTAACAAGAATCGCTTGGGCGAAAGACCTGAAGAGCACTCAGAAATGATCGAAGGATTACTCGGAATTGGGTAGAAAGTGACTCGGAATTGAGTGAAAAGTGGGTCACTTGATACTGACTGAAAATTGGCTCGGACTTCACCTCCTCTCCACAATCCGAGTGACCAATGACTCGGAACCGACTGAAATATGTGAAGTGTGACTCGGAATTGGCTAAAGGATGACTCGGAGATGAGTGAAAGATGACTCGGGAACGGGTAAAAAGTGGCTCGGTGATGGTTTGAAGTATGGCTCAGAAATTGGTGGAAATGGGGGCTCGGAATTGATTGGCCAAAAGGGCTCGGGAAAGGTTTGAAGAGGGCTGACTGACTGAAGTGTCACTCGGAAACCGATTTGAAAATTGGCTCAGGAGTGGGTGAGAAAAGAATGACACAGAACCGACTGAAATGGCTCGGAAATTGAGTGAAATGACTCATTCGGTGTTGACTGGAAATACTTCACTCGGTTCTGACTGAAGAAGCAACTCTCGGTTCTGATTGAAGAGGCAACACTCGGAATTCTTTTCAGTCGGATGTATTTTGCTCGGATCTCATCTCTGCGTGAAGCATTCACTCGGAATTTCTTTCAAAAGTGACACAGAACTTTATTGCTTGAAGGATTTACTCGGAACTGTCCTTGGGAACTTTTAATCAGAATGGAACTTGGACATTTTCACTTGGAACCTTCCTTCTTGCACTCGGAAATTGGAATTTTGATCATTTTCACTCGGAAATAGGCTTTTTCTCACTCAGAATTGGAAATTTGAATTTCTTCACTCGGAATGTGCCTATTTTCCACTCAGAAATTGGAATCTGAATATTTTCACTCGGAAATAGGCTTCTTCTCACTCAGAATTGGAAATTTGAATTTCTTCACTCGGAATGTGCTTATTTTCCACTCAGAAATTGGAATCTGAATATTTTCACTCAGAAATAGGCTTCTTCTCACTCAGAATTAGAAATTTGAATTTTCAATTCGGATTTCTCTCCAAGTGAGTGATACTCACTCGGATTTACTTCAATCAGCAATCCTTTCACTCGGAAAATAGCTTTGGGCAGCATCTATTCAAGGTTAGTCCTTTTTTCCACTCGGATTGGTTGCAGTAGGGGATTTTCCGCTTGGATTCTCCTCTAACAGGGTCATTTTCATTCGGAATGGCTCCCTTTCCACTCAGAATTTGGAAGCTTGGGTATTTTCACTGGGAATCAGCCTTTACACTTCAACCAAAGGGCTTTCAATCAATGTTTCACTCGGAATGGCTCTGACAGGGAGTCATTCCACTCCTATTCACCTTCATCAGTGAAGCATTTCACTCGGATTCTCTTCCTACAGGTCATACTCCACTCGGATTTGCTTTAATCAGAGTCATCTTGCTTGGATTTTCTCTAACAGGAGCACATTCCACTCGGATTTGATCCCTTCTGAGTAATTTCACTCGGATTTGATCCGTTCTGAGTATTTTCACTCGGACTTATTAGTTTTTGGGCCATTCCACTCGGATTTTTGTTCAACAGGGCTATATTTCACTCCTAAATGCTTCAATCAGAGTCATTTTACTCGAATTTGCCATTTTTGGGCCATTCCACTCGGATTTTCTTCATTTTGACTCGGATTTGACCATTTTTTGAGTTATTCCAATCGGATTTATTTCCACCAGGGCTGTATTTCACTCGGAAATGCTTTAATCTGAGTCATCCTGCTCGGATTTGATCATTTTGAATCATTCCAATCGGATTTGCCTCCAACAGGGTTGTATTTCACTTGGAAAAGCTTCATTCTGAGTTATTTTGCTCGGTTCTGATTATTTTGGAGTCATTCTACTCGAATTTGACCATTCTGAATTAGAATTCAGTATAAAAAAGATTCATTCCACTTGGACCGGACCAAAAGAGGTGTTCACATTGATCATAGAACATCCAACCCGGTCAAAATCAACATATATCTCCAGCGCAACCATATCATATTGTAACTCAAACAATCTTAATGTAACATCAATCACCTCATCATCATTTAATTCAAAAGCATCAAATTTATTTTTCCTTTTATCCACTACTAACCTACTAGTTAATTTGGTAATTACTGTAGTATTATCAAGTTCCAACTTAGCAACTATTTTTTCTTTCAGTTTGTCAATGGTAATACCTCGCCGGATATACATTAACTTTTTGTCACCGTCAAACGTATACCCTTCAGGACCTTCATATTTTCGACCATTAGCGAACAAAATCATAGGGGAAGACATTCTTGTAATCCTAAAATAAAATAATTTCAAAAGCATAATTGTTAATATTAACTTCCAATTAAAACATTTTCAAACAGTAAAATCATAAATTTTGTTTAACAGAATTTATTTCCATAATACAACATTCACCACCTAAACACTAATTCTTACTTCAAATGCAAAAAAATTTCAAAATAAAAATTTACCTAAGAACCAAGTAGCAACCAGCAAGCAAGAAGAACCAACGTATACAACCTGTTTCACTACCGCGCATGAGAATTGGGTATATAAATGGTTAATTTCGTAGGGGAAGGAGACGAATTTCCAGGTGAATTCGTCTGTCAATCGGACGAAAAGTGCCAACGTATTCTGTCTTTCAATCAGGCGAAATTGACTGCGTCTGACAACTAAATAATTCGTCTTTCAATGAGACGAAATTGACTGGCAGATTTCGTCTCTCCAAGGGACGAATTCACCTTGTCCTGACACGTGGCCTCTTCTGATAATTTCGTCTCTTGCCTAGACGAACGGTAAATTTCGTCTCTTACCCAGACGAATTACAAATTTGACATGACATAAAGACACCCAGACAGCTAAATACTTTCTAAACAAGCCTATAATCAATTTTTTTTTCCAAAAGAACCCTATATGGGTCAAAAACCCCCTATTTTGAGACTGGCACTACTTAAAATTAAAACTAACATTTACACAGGCTTTAATTTGACCCGGTAAAAAATGAAATTTTTTACATTGATCTTACTTTAGGATCGGGACATACGAAAATAAAAAACCGTTCCCCTTTCGCTCAAAGCCCACTCTTTCCATGAATCGAAGCTCTCGTCTTCCTCCTCGATCTTCTCTCGACGGCGGCCAACATCGGCACCTCTCGGCTGCCTCTCTCGACGGCGGCCCTGTTCTAGGTTTTCCCTATCTCTTTCAATTCTCAATATCTCTTTTCTTCTCTTCTCTACGGTCTCTTTCTGAATACATTGCTTTAGGTCACATGGTCTATGGTTGCTTGTACTGTGCTAGCTCCTACTTCAAAACCCTAGCTACTTTGAGTTTCGCAGGTACCTCCTCATTTTTTTAATTTATTCTTAGTATTATATAATAATTAAATTAGGTTTCTTCGGTTCAGAAGCTGAATTTCGAATTTCATTAAGATTAGCTCAATTTGTGTTAATTTTAGTTAGTACCTGGTGCTTTGTTGGAAATGTTCGAATTGAAAACACAATTTGAATGTGGTTTCTTTGCAGATTCTAAGACGCTAAAAGAAGAGAAGAAGGAATAGTTATTTGAAAGTTTAAAAGCCAATGATTCTGTTGGTTGGGATGTTGATGTTATTGATCCACGGGAACTCTCTACTAAAATGCTCAAAAGGTAAGTCATAATCATTACAGCTTGCTCCTTTGGTGTTTTGTGGGATTTTCAGTTTCCTGAGTGCTTTATGGTTTTTATAATTTTGGCAGGAGTAAGATAAATTTGAATGAGATATCGCATAACTCTGCCATGGGCCTCATTGATAGGGTACTCAAAATGGGAGTGCTTCTAACTGAGGTAAATTAAACCTTCCCCCACTTTTGCTTATTATCAAATATCAACCTTTAGAATTCAGGTACTTTTTTGTTCTTATCTTGAAAATCATCTAATAAACAATGCCATTTAAACATTGCTATTGACTTTGGCCTAATATTTGAAGTGTCAATTTAGAAAATTTATCTAATGTCAGTAAGATAATACTAAACGAATTGGCCATTCAATATGAATGATAAAAAAATCACAAATAGATAAAGGATTAAAAAGCTTGATATTGTACACACAGATAGAGTCCCATATCAAATATATATATATATATATATATATATATATATATATATATTTAGGGTTTAGAAAGAATTTATCTTCCAGTTGGCACTACTAACATTAAAATCACTATGATATGATTTATACTAAGATAGAAGATTTTATCTTCCAGAAATAACTGCAGTAGATATGTAGATCGAATTTCAACTTCCAAGCTGAAGTCCTTGATATAATGAGTCATTCACTACTTTCCTTTATCATATTATTATTATTTTCATTTGTGAATTAAGCTAAAAGCATAATAGTTTTTTTATGCTTTAGTTAAAAGCAGAATATGTTGTCTCATTATAAGGTTTGGAATATACTATAACATTGCCAAAGGCATCTGGTGATAACAATAGACCGTACCATTGATGCACAAATATTTCAGAACTGATCAACCTCAGGTTAAATTTTAGAAAGAATTTGATATGTAAATCTAAGGGTATTAGAAGAAAGCAAGAAATAGAAGACTTATTAGAAGAAATTTATGTCAACCATACAATTGTTTAATGAAAGTTATATAGTAGTAGATATCATTATCAAAAGAAAAAATAAAAAATAAAATATTGCAGAATTGGTGGTCATTGCACACATGCTGTTGAACATTGACTTTGTAAGCAGCTCAGCATTGACTTGCTAAGAATCTGTCCTGAATCGCTAGCTACCGCCAATCTTTTGCTCCCTCTAGAGTTGTTGACAAAAAAAAAAATCATTTTAAAAGGGTCAGTTTTTGTTGGGTTACTTGTATCAGGTACTGCTTAGAACTGATTTACTGCTATCTATAATGTCAATCTCTGTATGTTGGATAGGGTACCACTGGTACCTTCCTTAGTAATATATAATCTTTGTTTGTCCTTTCAAACAAAAGTGGTATAGTGATCAAGCACGTGGTGACTTTAATTGATTTCTCTGATCTGTAATCGTTACTTTTGTCATTGTAGAGCCTTTTAATCCCTATTTGATGTTTAGTGCTTGTAAAGTGTTTATTGTTTAAGTAAATATTCCTGTTTGCATTATCAGATGTCCTCATTATTATGTAAATGTTTTTATTTTGCTCCATTCTCTGTTGTCTACCTTTTGAGATTGACACGCAATCACTGTTTAGACTTCTCCAATGCTCTGCTTAATTTGATCAGGATCGGGAGGGGGGTTTGTTTTCAAAGTTGATGAACTAAATGTTGTTATTGGTTTCTTGGTATTATCAGGAGCCTTAGGAATTGCAGCTTGGAAGGACCCGTTCCTGATTTAAGCACTATAGCCTAGCTTCTTTATCTGTAAGTTCAGTTCTGAATTAAGAGAAGTGATGTGACTGTTGCTGGAAAAGTGATGATTCTGGTGTACATGTTTGCTAAAGAAAAAAAGAAAACAGTTTAGTGCAGTTTGTGTCTATGTTTACTGACTTTATCCCATCCGTGGCAATTACAGATTTACCGGGACCTCAGTTTCAACCAGTTGAATGGAACAATTCCTCGTAATAGGCTTTCTGAAAATATCACGACCATGTGAGAACCTCTATCATTTTTTTTTATGCTGTGAACCTCTATCATTTAGTTTGTCATCTATTGATCATACAGTTAATTGTTTGCATTCTGTAATCAATGTTTTCCTCATACGTTTATTGGTCAGAGAAATTTACAGAATATGATAATATTTTTAGTTTTTGACCTCTTGGGATATGTGCAGTGATTTATCAATCAACAACCTTGTTGGAAATATTCCATCGTACTTTGCCGATCTTCCACGCTTTCAGAAATTGTAAGTTGTCTTTTGTTTTGTACTCTTTTTTTCTTCATTAAGCTATATTACATCATATAATTAAGCCAAGCAAGAGTTACTATCTATTATCTTATCTCCCTTACAGATCAAATATTGAATTACTAATTAGATGCTATTAGCTTTTATATTTCTTATTAATCAATCACGTTATAAAGTAAATGCCTTTTTACTAATATCATTTCTATGAGGCAGGTCACTTGCAAACAATTCACGTATCAAATAATGACTCATTTAGAATATCATTCTTATACCCCTTTTTGGTGCCAAACAGTATAATTGGAGCTATTATCATTGTGTGGACTTTACACTGGTGTGGGGGGAAAGCAAAGAGAATGTGAACAAACGGATGGAGTTAAAAGTGAGGGACAAGAATTGCCAATGAAGGATGGAACAAGAACAGACAATTTTGATAGTATTGAGGTTAATGTTTGTGCTACAGGAAAGAATGTCCTTCCATCAATAAATTATGTGTTATATTTTGTTTGTTTTCTACTCATTAGTTCTCTGTCAAGACGTTGAAGATTAGCAGATTAGCATTTCATAGATTTGTAAACAAGATGGAGTTGGGTTTATTAAATGTTTTGCTTTGGATTTGTATGTCATTTTTTTGTGATGAGAGGGTATGGTAGGAGGGTGGGCTTTAGCCAATTGCAAAACATCCAGTTCTTGTGAAATAGCATGATGTATTTTCATTTGTTATGATGTATTAACTTAAAAATTTCCATTTTATAATTGTTGATTATAATTGAATATGGATTGAATTTGGTGATTGAATTAAAATAGATCAAAATAGTGCTAGCAAAGGGAAAAGGTGGAAAAAAGAGAAATACGAAAAAAAATAATGCTTTTTACACCAGTTATAAAAACATCCGGTGTTAAATGTCACTTATTCATTAACATAGGATCAGTGTAAAATAAGTTTTTTACATTAAGTGTAAAGAAAATGACCGGTGTAAATTCTAGTTTTTCACTAGTCCAATTTTTGCACCTATTGGGTTTATACCAGTCTTGCAACTGTTGTAAAATATCAAAAGGGACCAGTGTAAAAGGTTTTTTTTACTTCAATGATTTTTATGATTGACTACACTAGTGATTTTTATGTAAAAAGTATTTTTTTATATCGATTGTTTTTATAACTAGTGTAAAAAATACTCTTTACACTGTTAGCATTAATTATTCAAAACTCCTTCTTCATTTTAGACTCCTCACAAGTTTGTGAAGTAGTTCTTGAATGTAACAATTTGAGTCATCTCAAGAACTTTTGCTCATTCAGCTTCCTCTCTTCCCAAGTTTTATGTAAGTTATTTTTCCTCATTTATTTTGCATTAACAAGTGTTATTCTCTTAGTAATTGAAAAAACTCGACACGTGCTAAAGTTTTGTCGTTTTGTTGTAGTTGCATTTGACAATCATTTATAGTAAACCACTCTTATTTTTATTTTAATATTGCTCTTTAAATTTTAATTTTGTGTAAATTGAAGGAAAATATTCAATTGAAATGAAAACATGGGAAGTTTTGATTTTTTAGTTTTGAAATATAATTTTAAAATAAAACTTTTTCAAATAAAAAAGTTTCAATTTCTTAATACATTTTTACAATAGTTTGAAAACTACATTTCAAAACCATAAAAATGGATTTTAAAAATTATGCTTTTATTTTTAAAAATCATAAAAATCTGAAATTGAAAAGTTATGCATCGGACCTGGACTCCAACGCAACATTGCATATGATAAAACAAATGCAATGACCACGAGATTTCAAAAGGCGCCATTTTTAAGTAATTGTGTTGGACCATGAGATTTGTGGTCAATTACTTAAAAAACATTATCCGCCTGCATCATTATGTTGGACTATGCTCCAACCCAACATTCAAATATATGGTGCGTGCCTAACTTGCCCCCCACAATCCCTTAAACCTTCGTAAACTTTCCTCTTAACCTTTCTCAAATTTACTTTACTTCTTTGAAGTGTAGAGACAATTGTTTGGCATCTCGCTAGTTGTACTGTGTTCATGACGTAAAAAGTCACATTTTCAACCAATTGAAATTTTAGTTTTGTTCATTTGTAATTTAGTACTTTTTTCATTTGTAATTATGCTTTTAGGTTCATTTGTACATTTTTTAGAAATAAATTTCACATCGGAGATTGCTAGGATAGATATTTAGAAAATAGAAAATAAATCTTTCAAATTAGAATTTAGAAAAACAATTTATAAATTTCAAACTAGAATACAGAAATTAAAAACTTGAGAAATTTTAGATTATAATTTAGAAAATAAAAAATTAAGGATGGGTTTAGTTGGGACAACATTTTTTCAGTTTTCATTTTTCAATTTTCAAGAAGTTTTTCAAAATTTTATTTTCTAGAACAGTATAGAAATTTGTGAAAATATGTTCAGATACTATACCAACTTTTTAGCTTGAAAAACTAGAAAACATGTTGAAATGCAACCAATTTTCTATTTTATTTCTTATTTTCTTTCACATTTTGAAAAATTTTAGAATACCGTATTTTTTCTTATTCTTATTTTGAAAAAATTTGGAATACTTACCCTTTTTTACAATGGAAAACTTTGAAAAACTATTTTGTATAGTTTTTCAAATAGTGGTTGTTTTCTGAAAAAATCTGGAATACCGTATTTTCTATTTCCTAAGCATTTTCTTTGAAAAATGGGTATATGAACATGTTTTCCATTTTTCCTTATATTCTTGAAATACTTCTTTTATTTTGTCTTAAAACAGGCTAACTAAACACACTTTAAGAAATTTCAAATTAAAATTTAAAAAATAAAAAATTTAGAAATTTCAAATTGGAATTTAGAAAATAAAATAATTTAAATTATACTTCTCGTGAAGAATTCGAAGGCCAATTCTAAGCCAATTATTCCCAGTTTAAATTCTTCATGTTGCTCTTAGAATTTACGTGATACCCGAACCTCCTTTCGTATTTTAATCATAACTCCATCTACCGTTACGGAATTGAGTGATTCTTGTCCCATAATTTTCATAATAAAACCCTCTAGAACTCTTATGAAGACACCAAAAGCTAATTCTCAACCAATATGTCCCAGTTTTTATTTTAAGTTGTTGCCTCCAAATTTGCATCTAGTGTGGACATTCTTTCATATTTTGTCCATAACTCTCGCTACGGTTATCAGAATTGAACGATTCTTGGCTCGTTGGAAAAAGGAGAAAAATATCTATAACTTTTATGCTGGCTATTTTGCCTAATTCTTATTAGAACTCACTTGTAATTTTGAGACAAGGTTAGTATGAAAATACCTCCACAATAGCCCATGTGCCACCATGCATGTTTCTTTGCTCCATGTAGTTGACACTTTACTTCCACTCACCTATGACACTTTAGATTTACTGTCACTTACCCCCATGTGTCAGCAACAGCATCCACCCCTTCCTCTACTCCTCCAATATCACATTTTGGCTCTTTTCATTTCATTCTTCCTTTCAATCTCCCTTCTCCTTTCTCTCAGCCTCTCCTTCTCAAATTGCTATCTCTTTAAAATTTTCTTCGCCTTCCACACACCATCATCAAATACACCCTCTCTCTCTTCTACTCTCATTTCATTTCATCATCTCCTCCTCACACCACCACCAAGAACCACCAACCCGAGACGACCATCCTCCACCATCATCTCTTTTATGCTACCACAACCCCTTTTTTCCACCTTGTATGCTAAAGGTCTTGTTCAAAGAATTCATTTCCACCACCATCTTTGCCACCCGAAACCATACATGTCTTAGTCAATGCCTTGTGAGTCCATGCATGTGAAGCTAGAAAGGTAAAGGTTCATGTTTCTATTTTCCCCTTGCCATGGTCGAAACCCTTATGGTTACATCTTCATTGTTTCCATTCTTGCCTTTATTCATAATCTTGTGCATGTTCCTTTTCTCTTCATGCATGTTGAGTTAATGCCTTTGGGAACCATGAATATCTTGGTCATGATTTGTGTAACATCCCTGTTTTTAGAAACAGTTTTACCTTTGTAATTTTTGAAGTATGGAAGTTTTGTAAGTGATAATAAGTAAATAAGGGACTCTACATATAGTCAAGAATTGATGATCTAATCCTATATCTAACACTAATTTAGTAAACTAATTAGACTTGTATCATCATTCATCAAGTCAATTCCTAGACATTCGATTTATACCGAAAAGAGATCCACAATTGTCTATTTCTACACTTTGGGGATTTCCGATTTCAGTATAGACAGTCCCTAATGAACTGTTTTGACAAATCAAACACTTTTCCTGAAGAGCCAAAACTTTAATTCAGACCTCATCAACCTCGTTTCTTGGAAAAACTTATCTAGTTAAATAGGAACCTCTGAATTCAACTAAAATATCTTTCCTGTTTTGGGCATAACTTTTTCATATGAGGTCGAAATTAAGAAATTTTAATCTCGGTTTCGTTGTTATGAAAAACCTGACAAACTCTATTTCTAGCCTCAAACTCTATTTCGTGATCTATCATTACCAAACTTGAAAAAAACGTTATTTAATCTTGTTAAATTCTTAGAAAAATCATACGAGCTCAGAATCAGTTCGTTGTAATTTTTCTGTTCTTGTATTAAATCCCTCTACAATTCTCGTGAAGAACCTGAAAGCTAGTTCTTGCTCGATCATCCCCGAAAAGCGAAAATTTTTAGAGAAATAGTGATTTTCGTAGGAATAGTAACTCCTATAGAAAAACGCGAATATCTCTCTCATACGATGTCGAAATGACTTCGTTCTTTTTTTCATGGTTTCGTATCGAAAAATCCTACAACTTTCGTGAAGAAATGAAAGGCTAATTCCCAACAGATTTTGCGCGGCAGAATTATCTTTCAAAAAAGAACTATTACACCAACTCCCATTTTTCTCTGTTTTTGGCGTAACTTTTGCTCCGGGTGTCAGATTTTTGCATACCATATATCGTTTCGAAGAGAAAGAGCCGATCTACAACTTTCATGTTGGAAATGTTTTCAGATTCTAACCGCAACTATAAGTAACTTTTTGTTTTCTTTTAAAATTAACTATTCAAAACCGGTACCAATTAAATTTAGACCCGGTGGCCAGATTTTTCTATAAATATGACATCACCCCTCTTCAAAAGCTGCACCACTCTTTCTCTCCCACTTCATGCAGCCCTTCTCTCTCTCTCTCTCTCCCTCTCTCTCCTCTATTGACACTAAACCACCTCTGTTCTTCACCAAAATCACGTAAAGTCTAACTACGGAGACAGATCATCGATTGGAGCTACGGTTTGAAAGTTGGATTCTCTCCCTCTCATCTAGTATCAAAAAAATACGACATCTGAGGTAAGGGGGGTATATTCTTGGGTATTCTGGGGAAATCTGAGTGAAAGAAAAGGGTTAAGGTACCTTGGGTCCTCACCTTTTCAGGACAGATTCGGTTTTGTTGTGAATTAAATGCCTTAATTGTTATATATTTGTTATATATATTTTATGTATATGATTAATTGTCTGTGTTAATTATTATTAATCATGATGATTGAATGATATGATCAGTGTTAAATTGTGAAAATATATGATCTGTATTGGATTGTGAAAATATTAAGAACCATGGGTGCCTATGTGGATTCCAGTAAGGAAGTTTTGAAAGATAAGATAAACAAGGAAATAAGGATGGATGATCACCATTTATATCATTATTACTATTATTATGATTAAAATTATAATTATGATTATGAATATGATTATTATTATTATTATTATTATTATTATGATTATTATTATTATTATTATATTTATTGTTATTATTATTATTATTATTATTTACTATTAAGCTTAATGGACGGCTCTGCCGCCTTATTCTTAACATTTTATTTTTATGTCATTTATTTTATTGAATATATTGGCTGGCTCTGCCGCCTTATTCTCTGCATTTATCTTTCCTTTTATTTCCGCTTATCTATATTATAATGGACGGCTCTGCCGCCTTATTCTTAACATTTTATTTTTATTTAATTTATGTCATTTATTTTATTGAATATATTGGCTGGCTCTGCCGCCTTATTCTCTGCATTTATCTTTCCTTTTATTTCCGCTTATCTATATTATAATGGACGGCTTTGCCGCCTTATTCTTAACATTTTATTTTTATTTAATTTATGTCATTTATTTTATTGAATATATTGGCTGGCTCTGCCGCCTTATTCTTTGCATTTATCTTTCTTTTTATTTCTGCTTATCTATATTATAATAGACGGCCCTGCCGCCTTATTCTCTCTATTTATTTTTCCTTTTATTTCATTTTTTTATAACAGACGATGCCTTATTATTATTATTATTATTATTATTATTATTATTATTATTCTTGTAACTAATATTATTGTTTAAGTTATGAATAATGAAATAAGGAACAAACTACTTATTCTTTAAACGAAACATTATTTTAGCCAAGATATAACTGATATATTTTCTTGAATAATAATAAATAAAATAATAAAAATAATTTACAACGTCTTAAAAACTGGTGGACCTAACAACATGAATATTACGAGGCTGGAATCACATAGATACCTAGGGATCAAAGTAATGATAAAACTTAAATAATGCACTTTGCATCATGAAAATATTTTTGAAGGAGAAAAATTATCTAGAGCATACACCTGGTACGCTGGAGGACATTCACGTTCGATCTCCATGAAGATCTTGGGAGTACAACTGGAACGGAAACCCAATGGCACCAGAGTCGCGCCTGATAGTCGGGTGAGACGATACAATTCTAGTGTACTTTGACTAAATGACGGAGTGTAACTATGATCGTAGGGATCCAAGCTCCAAAAATATATAAATCAATGATGAGAACCAATGAGTTCATTCGTACCCTATGGGAGCTTGGGCGGACCCTGATCGCTCTAGAAAATGGAATGGAGATATTCCAAAGAATGAGAAGAAGAAATGATTTATTGGGCCCACATGCATCATGAGACTTAACCAAAGATAAATCATAATAAATTCAACTCATGCATTCCATGACAACATATTTGATTGTTATAATTTTGAACATGTTAATTGTATGATTATGTGATATTATCTGTTAACTGGATTATGTCCGCACCGGGTAACCTTCAGGGTCTTGGGTTATACTCACCCTTACTGTTGAATATTTTTCAGAGGAATTAGGAACTCAAGAACCCGAGTGTGAAGATCAGCAATACGCTGAACCCATTGAGAACAATCATTAAGGATAGAATATTTATAATTAGACACCGGATGACTGTATAATATTTAAGGGTGCCTGCGTGCCCCATTCTGTTAAGAGTACAATTATTTACAGTTTATGAATGACTATGTGATATATACAATATTATTTCCGCTGATCTGCCACGTATTTATTTTAAAAAAAAAAATTCACTTTTTCTAAGAACTGTTAACACTCTCAGTTAAATGGGATGAACCTACAGAAGGATTTGTCTTATCTAACCAAGGGTGTTACATTGGTGGTATCAGAGCATAGTCGATTCATTAAGCTTGTGGAGTGGACCATTAGGTTTCCACGTACTCTGATAGAAATATCAAACAGTCTATAACACTCCTAAGACTAAATATCCTATGTGGAATGCTCCACATAACGCATACCCTGAATCTATTTGTTGATATTCTTTCAGCAAATTCCTCATGGCACGCCAAAATAACAATCATGTGATGGAGAATCTTCTTACCAGAATTGTGGAGGTAATAGAACGACAAGAGTTACCTCATGCTTCTGCCAGACAGGGATTAGCTGATTTTCAAAGGAATAATCCTACACAGTTCAAAGGAGGCTTCAATCCAGAAGGAGCACAACTATGGATTGAACACCTTGAAAAGATTTTTTCCGCTATGCGATGTTCTGATGAGGATTGTGTAACCTTTGCTGTCTTTATGCTGGTTGGAGAAGCAGAACACTGGTGGACTCATGCTAGAATCAGACTAGCTACTGATGGACATATCATTACTTGGGGACGATTCAGGACAGAGTTCCTCGCCAAATATTTCCCTGAAGACATAAGGAGACAGAAGGAGCAGGAATTCTTTAATCTGAAACAAGGTAATATGACTGTTGGGGAGTACGCTGCTAAATTTGATGAATTGGCAAAATGTTGTCCCTACTACACCCACATGGGAGAAGCGTCAAGGTGCGCGAAGTTTGAAGCTGGATTACGGCAAGAGATTCGTCAAATCATATGTTGCCAACAAATTACACAATTCACTACTTTGGTTGACAGATGCCGCATATTTGAGAACACCTCTAATCTTCGACGACCTGGAACGTCTAATCATGGGCCAGAACGACGTATGCCAGATCGACAGCAAAGGAGGGATTTCCGAACAGATCGGCCATATTTCCGACCTTTCAACTCAGCCAACCGAATTCCTTCTAGAGGTCAGGAGACCCAAAGCAGTAGAAACTGCACAATTTGTGGACGGATTGGACATCGTGATGCTGACTGTTGGTACAGAAATAATAACAACCAACAACAAGTGACTTAAAAGCAGGCAGTACGACCTACGGGTCAAGGAAGTGGAGGATTTGCTACAAACACCTCTACAAACAATGCCCCAAGGATGCAAAATGTTCACCGCGGCAATAATTCCAATCAGAACAATAATCCTAGAAGGCCTGGGAATGGCTCGACAGGAAGACAAGGAGGAAATGCCAGAGTTTTTACTATGAATGGTGCGGAAATATCACAAGGGAACGACCTTGTGCAAGGTACATGTTTTATAGGAAGCACTCTATTGAATGTATTATATGATTCAGGAGCCACTCACTCTTTCATATCTGAGAATTGTGTAAAACATTTAAAGCTTCCTACAACCTCTCTGCCCTATCAAATGATTGTCACAACCGCCGCCAATAAGCCCATTTGCCCTTCTTATATATGTTCGAAATGCCCACTCAACATTGAAGGGAAAGCTTATCAAGTAGATCTGATATGTTTGCCTTTGATTGATCTAGATATTGTTCTAGGAATGAATTGGCTTGCTGCCAACCATATTCTAATTGACTGTCATAATAGATCCATTTCTCTCGGGTCTACTACATCACACTGTGATCAAGACATTGATTCTTGTCCTGTTGACTCAGAAAAGGTAATTCCAGCAAAGGAAGTCCAACTATACATGATCCTTACTGAAATTGAAAGTAAGGTCACTCCTCAAATTGATCAAATTCCTGTTGTTCAAGAATTCCCAGAAGTTTTTCCTGATGATATACGTGAGCTACCTCCAGAACGAGAAATTGAGTTCAGTATTGATATTATACCGGGCGCGGGACCGATCTCTATTGCTCCTTACCGAATGTCACCCAAGGAACTCAGTGAACTTAAGGAGCAAATAGAAGAACTTTTAGAAAAAGGAATGATCAGACCCAGTGTCTCACCTTGGGGAGCACCAGTTCTTCTAGTCAAAAAGAAGGATGGTAGTATGCGGTTATGTGTTGACTATCGTCAGTTGAATAAAGCTACGATCAAGAACCGATACCCTCTCCCAAGAATTGATGATTTAATGGACCAATTACGAGGAGCCACTATCTTCTCAAAGATTGATCTGCGATCAGGCTATCATCAAATCAGGGTAAAGAAAGACGATGTACCCAAAACGGCATTCAGAACACGATATGGGCACTATGAGTATCTTGTTATGCCCTTTGGAGTTACAAATGCACCTGCAGTATTTATGGGATACATGAATCGAATCTTCCATGAGTACTTGGACAAATTCGTGGTTGTATTCATTGACGATATTCTCGTCTACTCCAAGAGTCATGAGGAACACGAGGAGCATCTTCGAATTGTTCTAAACACTTTGCGTGCAAGGCAATTGTACGCTAAGTTTTCAAAATGTGAATTCTGGTTGACAGAAGTGAAATTCTTAGGACATGTCATCTCTAAGGAAGGAATTGCTGTGGATCCTACAAAGGTAGAAGCTGTACTAAATTGGGAACAACCCAAGAATGTGACGGAAATCCGCAGTTTCCTTGGACTGGCTGGATATTATCGTCGATTCATCGAGAATTTCTCTCGAATTGCAGCACCTTTAACTAAGCTGACTCGTAAAGATCAACCATTCGAATGGACTGACAGATGCGAAAGCAGTTTTACGGAGTTATGCCAACGACTCACTAGTGCACCTGTCTTAATTTTGCCAGATCCTGCCAAGCCATATGAAGTGTATTGTGATGCGTCAAGACAAGGACTAGGATGTGTCCTAATGCAAGAAAGAAAGGTTGTTGCTTATGCTTCAAGACAGCTAAGAACGCATGAAGTTAATTATCCCACACATGACTTGGAATTAGCTGCAGTTGTGTTTGCCTTGAAAATCTGGAGACACTACTTGTATGGTACATACTTTGAAGTCTTCAGTGATCACAAAAGCTTGAAGTATCTATTCGACCAGAAGGAGTTAAATATGCGACAACGTAGATGGATGGAATTTATCAAAGATTATGATTTTGAACTCCGATATCATCCAGGAAAAGCTAATGTTGTGGCTGATGCACTCAGTAGAAAGACCCTACGTCTATCATATATGATGACAAAGGAGTTAGAACTGATTGAACAGTTTCGCGATTTGAACCTAGCAGTAACACCAAAAAGAGGAAGCCTTATGGTTGGAATGCTAAGGATTTCCAATGATTTCTTGGAACAAATCAAAGAAGCTCAAACCAATGATCAGGAATTACAAGATCTAGCAGAAAAAACAAAAGAAGGAGTCTCAGAGTTTAGCAAAGATGAACATGGGGTGATCAGGTATCAACAGAGACTCTGTATTCCAGTCAACACAGATCTTAAAAGATCCATCCTGGATGAAGCACACAAAAGTAAATACAGCATCCACCCAGGATCAACCAAGATGTACCAGGACTTGAAGAAATTATTCTGGTGGCAAGGAATGAAAAAGGATATCGCTGAGCATGTGACAGCTTGTCTGATGTGTCAGAAGGTAAAGGCAGAACAACAACGACCAAGTGGAACCCTTCGTCCTTTGGATATTCCAGAATGGAAATGGGATGAGATTGCTATGGACTTCGTGACTGGATTTCCCAGAACATCAGCTGGATATGATGCCATTTGGGTAATCGTGGATCGATTAACAAAGACCGCTCACTTCATTCCTGTCAATATGAAGTATTCCCTAGAGAAACTCACTCAGCTCTATATCAAGGAAATCGTACGATTACATGGAACACCCACTGCAATTGTGTCTGATCGAGATCCTCGTTTCACATCACAATTTTGGAAGAGCCTGCAACAAGCTCTGGGAACTCGTCTGAAGTTAAGTTCCGCATATCACCCACAGACAGACGGACAATCAGAAAGGACGATTAAAACTCTTGAAGATTTGTTACGTCTTTGTGTCTTAGAACATGGGGGAAGTTGGCAAGAATATCTCCCACTTATTGAGTTCACTTACAACAACAGCTATCATGCTAGCATCGGAATGGCCCCTTATGAGGCTTTGTATGGAAGAAAATGCCGTACACCTTTATGTTGGTATGAAACTGGTGAGAAAACAATAATTGGACCAGAGATTGTTCAGAAGACAACAGAACAAGTTCAGAGGATTCAAATGGCAATGAAGGCTTCGCAAGATAGACAAAAGAGTTACTACGACAAACGTCGGAAGCCATTGGAGTTTGAGGAGGGAGATCATGTTTTTCTTAAAGTTACCCCTACCACTGGAGTAGGAAGAGCTTTGAAGGCCAAGAAGTTAAGCCCCAGATACGTAGGACCCTATCAGATTCTGCAAAAGATAGGAACTCATGCCTACCGTATTGCTCTGCCACCCGAGCTAACAAACCTTCACAATGTCTTTCATGTCTCCCAGCTCCGCAAATATGTGCCAAGCCCTGATCATGTCCTGAGACCGGATCAGTTTATTCTAAAGGAAAATCTCACTTATGAAGTGTCGCCAGTGAAGATTGTTGATCGACGTCTCAAACAGTTAAGAGGCAAGGAAATCCCTTTGGTCAAGGTAGTTTGGAGTCAGACAGATGATGGGGATGCTACTTGGGAAATTGAGGAGAAAATGAGAGAATTGTACCCTCAATTGTTTTAACTTTGAATTTCGGGACGAAATTCCTAAAAGGGGAGGAGAATGTAACATCCCTGTTTTTAGAAACAGTTTTACCTTTGTAATTTTTGAAGTATGGAAGTTTTGTAAGTGATAATAAGTAAATAAGGGACTCTACATATAGTCAAGAATTGATGATCTAATCCTATATCTAACACTAATTTAGTAAACTAATTAGACTTGTATCATCATTCATTAAGTCAATTCCTAGACATTCGATTTATACCGAAAAGAGATCCACAATTGTCTATTTCTACACTTTGGGGATTTCTGATTTCAGTATAGACAGTCCCTAATGAACTGTTTTGACAAATCAAACACTTTTCCTGAAGAGCCAAAACTTTAATTCAGACCTCATCAACCTCGTTTCTTGGAAAAACTTATCTAGTTAAATAGGAACCTCTGAATTCAACTAAAATATCTTTCCTGTTTTGGGCATAACTTTTTCATATGAGGTCGAAATTAAGAAATTTTAATCTCGGTTTCGTTGTTATGAAAAACCTGACAAACTCTATTTCTAGCCTCAAACTCTATTTCGTGATCTATCATTACGAAACTTGAAAAAAACGTTATTTAATCTTGTTAAATTCTTAGAAAAATCATACGAGCTCAGAATCAGTTCGTTGTAATTTTTCTGTTCTCGTATTAAATCCCTCTACAATTCTCGTGAAGAACCTGAAAGCTAGTTCTTGCTCGATCATCCCCGAAAAGCGAAAATTTTTAGAGAAATAGTGATTTTCGCAGGAATAGTAACTCCTATAGAAAAACGCGAATATCTCTCTCATACGATGTCGAAATGACTTCGTTCTTTTTTTCATGGTTTCGTATCGAAAAATCCTACAACTTTCGTGAAGAAATGAAAGGCTAATTCCCAACAGATTTTGCGCGGCAGAATTATCTTTCAAAAAAGAACTATTACACCAACTCCCATTTTTCTCTGTTTTTGGCGTAACTTTTGCTCCGGGTGTCAGATTTTTGCATACCATATATCGTTTCGAA
The DNA here is from genome assembly GCA_037962975.1 of Clitoria ternatea. Classification (NCBI taxonomy): domain Eukaryota; kingdom Viridiplantae; phylum Streptophyta; class Magnoliopsida; order Fabales; family Fabaceae; genus Clitoria; species Clitoria ternatea. Next base: position 172,768,143 of record CM075671.1, read on the forward strand.
GAGAAAGAGCCGATCTACAACTTTCATGTTGGAAATTTTTTCAGATTCTAACCGCAACTATAAGTAACTTTTTGTTTTCTTTTAAAATTAACTATTCAAAACCGGTACCAATTAAATTTAGACCCGGTGGCCAGATTTTTCTATAAATATGACATCACCCCTCTTCAAAAGCTGCACCACTCTTTCTCTCCCACTTCATGCAGCCCTTCTCTCTCTCTCTCTCTCCCTCTCTCTCCTCTATTGACACTAAACCACCTCTGTTCTTCACCAAAATCACGTAAAGTCTAACTACGGAGACAGATCATCGATTGGAGCTACGGTTTGAAAGTTGGATTCTCTCCCTCTCATCTAGTATCAAAAAAATACGACATCTGAGGTAAAGGGGGTATATTCTTGGGTATTCTGGGGAAATCTGAGTGAAAGGAAAGGGTTAAGGTACCTTGGGTCCTCACCTTTTCAGGACAGATTCGGTTTTGTTGTGAATTAAATGCCTTAATTGTTATATATTTGTTATATATATTTTATGTATATGATTAATTGTCTGTGTTAATTATTATTAATCATGATGATTGAATGATATGATCAGTGTTAAATTGTGAAAATATATGATCTGTATTGGATTGTGAAAATATTAAGAACCATGGGTGCCTATGTGGATTCCAGTAAGGAAGTTTTGAAAGATAAGATAAACAAGGAAATAAGGATGGATGATCACCATTTATATCATTATTACTATTATTATGATTAAAATTATAATTATGATTATGAATATGATTATTATTATTATTATTATTATTATTATGATTATTATTATTATTATTATTATATTTATTGTTATTATTATTATTATTATTATTTACTATTAAGCTTAATGGACGGCTCTGCCGCCTTATTCTTAACATTTTATTTTTATGTCATTTATTTTATTGAATATATTGGCTGGCTCTGCCGCCTTATTCTCTGCATTTATCTTTCCTTTTATTTCCGTTTATCTATATTATAATGGACGGCTCTGCCGCCTTATTCTTAACATTTTATTTTTATTTAATTTATGTCATTTATTTTATTGAATATATTGGCTGGCTCTGCCGCCTTATTCTCTGCATTTATCTTTCCTTTTATTTCCGCTTATCTATATTATAATGGACGGCTTTGCCGCCTTATTCTTAACATTTTATTTTTATTTAATTTATGTCATTTATTTTATTGAATATATTGGCTGGCTCTGCCGCCTTATTCTTTGCATTTATCTTTCTTTTTATTTCTGCTTATCTATATTATAATAGACGGCCCTGCCGCCTTATTCTCTCTATTTATTTTTCCTTTTATTTCATTTTTTTATAACAGACGATGCCTTATTATTATTATTATTATTATTATTATTATTATTCTTGTAACTAATATTATTGTTTAAGTTATGAATAATGAAATAAGGAACAAACTACTTATTCTTTAAACGAAACATTATTTTAGCCAAGATATAACTGATATATTTTCTTGAATAATAATAAATAAAATAATAAAAATAATTTACAACGTCTTAAAAACTGGTGGACCTAACAACATGAATATTACGAGGCTGGAATCACATAGATACCTAGGGATCAAAGTAATGATAAAACTTAAATAATGCACTTTGCATCATGAAAATATTTTTGAAGGAGAAAAATTATCTAGAGCATACACCTGGTACGCTGGAGGACATTCACGTTCGATCTCCATGAAGATCTTGGGAGTACAACTGGAACGGAAACCCAATGGCACCAGAGTCGCGCCTGATAGTCGGGTGAGACGATGCAATTCTAGTGTACTTTGACTAAATGACGGAGTGTAACTATGATCGTAGGGATCCAAGCTCCAAAAATATATAAATCAATGATGAGAACCAATGAGTTCATTCGTACCCTATGGGAGCTTGGGCGGACCCTGATCGCTCTAGAAAATGGAATGGAGATATTCCAAAGAATGAGAAGAAGAAATGATTTATTGGGCCCACATGCATCATGAGACTTAACCAAAGATAAATCATAATAAATTCAACTCATGCATTCCATGACAACATATTTGATTGTTATAATTTTGAACATGTTAATTGTATGATTATGTGATATTATCTGTTAACTGGATTATGTCCGCACCGGGTAACCTTCAGGGTCTTGGGTTATACTCACCCTTACTGTTGAACATTTTTCAGAGGAATTAGGAACTCAAGAACCCGAGTGTGAAGATCAGCAATACGCTGAACCCATTGAGAACAATCATTAAGGATAGAATATTTATAATTAGACACCGGATGACTGTATAATATTTAAGGGTGCCTGCGTGCCCCATTCTGTTAAGAGTACAATTATTTACAGTTTATGAATGACTATGTGATATATACAATATTATTTTCGCTGATCTGCCACGTATTTATTTTAAAAAAAAAAATTCACTTTTTCTAAGAACTGTTAACACTCTCAGTTAAATGGGATGAACCTACAGAAGGATTTGTCTTATCTAACCAAGGGTGTTACAATTTGTATATGCCATGCATGTAGAATTTTAAAATAAAATCCTTGTCCTCTAAATTTTCTTGCTTGGTCGAGAGGCCCTTTAGCTTGTTATCCTTGATTTCACTTGTCACCACTTGCATGATGTGTTTTGAGACCTTGCATATGTGTTTTGTGACCTTGCATGTTGTAGTGCCCCGATTCCCCATATCCGAATCCCGATGTGAACACAGTTAATCAATAAAAATACGAATACGTTTTTTGCATTTTAAAACCCCACCACAAGCAACTTACATCGGGACCTAAAATATAAAAAGTCAAAGACCACAATTTTACAAAAATAACAAGAAGTGGATCGGAGAAAAGAACCCTTAAATGTATACGTGAAAAAATAATTATACAACAAAAGAAAATAATGTGTATATAGGGTATCATTTCTTCCCATATATAAAGATATGAGAAAAGATACAAAATAATGAAGAAAAGCCAAGAATCACAATTCTGATGGTCTCGCTTGAGCAAAAATTTTCTCGCTTGAGCGAGACCCTGCCTCTCACTTGAGCGACTGAAGACTTGTTTGAGTGAGGAGGATCTAGAAAGTAGCACACAGGTTTCGCTCAGGCGGGCACACCCTTGCTTGAGTGTGGTTCTTCCAGAATCAGACTCTTACATTCTTACCTAAGTGAGATACTCCTTTCTTGAGCAAGAATCACACAAAATCAAAACCTTACATCCTTGCTTGAGCGAGACTCTTCTCACTTGAGTAAGAATCATACAAAGACTCACCCATGGCTTTCACTCAAAGCCTCGCTTGGGCAGACAATATAACACCCTAAATTTTAAAGAAAACAATTTATTGAATAATGATAATTAATTATTTATGGTCCAATCATTGTGTGAGAATTAATTTGACATTAAAGGTGAATTATCGGTAAATTGAGAATTACCGGAACTGGGTGATTTCACAGACGATATGGGACCCACTTGGTCAAATTAAATAATTGATGGGTCTAGAATGCTTAGAAAATTATTGTGGTTAAGGTGATATAGCTGAAATAATTTTAGTGCTAAGGAGATAATTAATTGGACTCGACATATGTTACTAAACGGGAAATTACGAACCAAATTGGATTAAAAAGGAAAATAAAAACTCCCATTTTCTCTTCCCACTCAATCGTAGTCTCTCTCCCTCTCACCTTTTCACTCTTTGACCCAATGGATATAGGATTTTATGGCACAATGGATAATGGACTAATGGTGCATTGTTTTGACCAATGGGTAATGACCAATTTTGGTCATCTTTTCCATTTTCCCTAGCATTTCCCGTGGCCCTTCTTCTCCTCTCATCTAACTTCATTTCTTCTTCTTCTTTCACCTCTTCTTGTGCCAGTCGTCCACCCCCTCTCCATTCCATTTTCTTACAAAAATCAACAACAAAGCTTGGATTTGTGAGACAATTATGGAGCTTGGAAGCTTTGTGGGATCATCTTCCCTCTTCCTCTCCTTCATTTTCATTTTGGCTTGGCTTAGGTGGTGTGGTAAGACTTTGAACCCCTCTTCCTTCATTGGTGATTTTCATGTTATTTTAACTTGGAAATGGTGGTGTTAGGGGTTTTGGGTGTTGAAGGAAATATGGAAACCCTAGGCATGAGGACATGAGAAATGATTTTATTTATGGTTTTGTGTTGAGAATGGATGAGAAATTATTTTATTCATAAGGATTTAGCAACATGGATGAGAGTTTATTATTGTTGACAAGTCTAGAGAAAAACCCTAAGTATGATAAATTAGGGATTTTGGCTAAATAGGTGATTTTGATGATTTTTGATGCCTTAGAATGATTTTATATGAAGAGATGAATGTTTGAAGCATTTTTTTTAATCCATCTACTTCTTGTTTTTTATAATGAATTAATCGAGTTTTTGCATATGAATCCCATTTTAAATTTTTTTTTTGAACCACACGACGTTCATTGATTCTATTTATCCATTTTTGTGATACTAATCTAGACCATCCACCTTGAGATAAATCATATTGATAATGACCCTTTAACCAATTTGTCCATTGATTCATTACAGAATTTGGAGGGTTATTATATTTGAATTTGGATTGAAATATTTGTTGTACTCCAAAAAAAGAATCCTTTACCTCATTCTTAAGAAAACTAATTTTTTCATGAAATTCAAAAACATATTTGAATTTAGACTTATATATATATATTAAAAATTTCGGTTTGTGATAATTTAAAGAATACATATGCCTATGACAAAAAGGAGATGTTGCAAGAATTCTGTGAATTGAGGTTTGGGAGATGGATATTTGATTTGATGAAGTCTTAGGCCTTGATATATGCCATTAAGAGATTGATAATTGATGATGGTTTTAAATAGAGCCAAAAGGCTTATGATGAATTGTAGGGATGTTTAAATGATTCATGTGATGATTTGGAAGGCTTATGGAATAGAGGTAATGATGTTGTTAGGTATAGTTAGCCCATAAGACTTAGAGAATCATGGTTTTGGGAAAGGAATTCCCGAAGCCTAATATAAGCGTGTGAATTGGAGTTTAGACAAATCTAGGACTTGATACGATCCCCATAGGATGTTAATAATTTATTAATATTGTGATGATGCCTTATGATGGCTTATTAATGGAATGAATGCATGTGTAATATGTAGATTGTGTTCTGGACGAAGATGCGGAATAATCAGAGCGTTTGGATTGCAGTTCTTCTCTCGAGGTAGGAGAGGAGTTTACATTTCAATTTCATGACTGATTAATTGTTAATTATGTTTATATGTAAACTCATGCAATGCCTTGCCGTGAATGTATTGTATGTTTGAATTACTGAAGTGATGATTGATGGCTTGACTTATGTCGATTGTTATGAAAATATATGTATATATAATGTTAATGATAATTGTTTGATAGTCCCTTGGTTTGATATGAATTAGATGATGGTGAAAATCTATGAATGGATGAGTTAAACAAGGTGTAGAGGATTGTTTTGAGATGAGTGGAGTAGTGGCAAGAAGTGTCTTAAAGCCTTCATCATATAGTTGATAAATTAGGATTTAAAATGGTGATGTATGGATTGTTGAACCAAGTCCTAAGTACATGAATTAATGTGTGAGAAAGGTTAGCTTAAGCCAATTTTATGTTGGAAGGATACTGGCATTTGGGAAGAAGTAAAGAACTTGAGTTTTTGGACGTGTAAGGCGAATATGGGGTCTCACTCAAGCGAGAGTTCCCCTATATCAGGAGGATGGCCTCTGGCCCAATCTCGCTCAGGCGAGAAGGAGTTTCGCTCAAGCGAGACGCGTGAAAAATGGAATGGTGAGCTACTGGGTGAATTTTGCTCAAGCGGGCGTGGCCACGCTTGAGCGAGTGAAATAGAAAGATTATTTCTGGACAAATCTCGCTTAGGCGAGTGGAAGGATATATTGGGTCTCGCTCAAGCGAGCAAGAACAAGATTGGATACTGGATGATTTTCGCTTGAGCGAGATGGCTCGCTCAAGCGAGATCGTGACCTGATACTCCAAGACTTCTTCGCTTAAGGAGAAATTTTGGATGCTCAAGCGACCCACTTTAATCTCGCTCAGGCGAGTGTGAGTCTCGCTCAAGCGAGCGAGAGTGAAAACGTTGCTGGGAGTATTTCGCCTACGCGAGAGGGCTTGCCCAAGCGAGCGATGTTGATCTCCCTCAAGCGATGGTGAATCTCGCTTGAGCGAGTTGCCCAAAATTGAAATTTATTTCATTTTCGTTGTATTGGGCTTATGTTGGACCCTTTCCTTTGTGATATGAGATGATTGAGGGGATGTATAAAGGGCAATATAATGATGATATAACATGGTGGTGATTAGGATTGATTGTCACATTGGGATTAATTGTTTATGATGTATTTACCACCTAAAATAGAGTAGCGAAGGGATGATAATGAGAATATGATGGTGGGATTAAGAGATATACCCTTGAGTGAATATGGACCCTATGAGAGAATGATTAAATGACGAGGTGATTTGTTATAAACCGATGAATCAGAAATGACAATGATAATGTGTAATAATAAATGATGTGGTGGATCATTTCCTTGAGTAAAGGATGATTGTTATTATTGATAAATTGTTGTGTATCATTGAGAGTGATACAAATATGATCTTGTACGTGTGGTTTGAATTATATTAATGAAATATTGTGAATGCCACACCGATAAATATATCTGGATACCGGCCCCGATCTTGTGACGTCAGAGTGACCTCATGTAAGGAAAACCGGTGTCCTGGTTCAACATTACCACACCGGATATCCGATGTCTGGCCTTCCGTTCTCATCTCACAACCGCCCCACTTATTTTCTCTATAACGGATCATTGTTCATTTTCATAGAACATTTATATAACTGTTAGTTTCTCAGTCACAGCGAGATAAGAGCCCCTAATAACTTATCAGCGAAGATACTGTATGTAGCAAAATATGTCACGTCAATGGCCTCAGAAAGCAAGTACATGTGTCAGCAGATTATGCGGAAAGGTGATTATCCTCTCTTCTTCCTATGGGATCGTACTCTGATAATTGACCTACCCCCCTGACACACTCTGAGTACTGAGCCACTTTGATTGACACACTTCATACGCTATCAGAACCAAGGGGCCCACTTACACCCAACGATTCATTTCCTACGTTCAACTATAAATAGCTCATTTCAATACACATGCAAGGTGACGTTGTTCTAACTTACACTTTACTATTACATCGCTTGAGCATTCACTGAGTTCTTACACTCTTCTAACTTGAGCGTCGGAGAATCTTCGCAGGTGGCACCACCTTTCGCCCCCCTGCAACACGAAACACTGGTGTGAAGGATCTCCAGGACAACAAGACCGGCTTCTCCCATTTAGAGACCGGATTAATACACCGGATACTAACTGTTCCGGTGTGCAAACCCTAAAAACACCTATATTCTTGTGGCTGGTCCCACACCGGATCCTAGACCCCGGTTCAGACCAGTTCATTGGCACGCCCGGTGGGACTCGTTAGAGTTATTCCCATTTTCGCAGAAGTTTGGTTGTCACGATGGAAGGTGATGGGAGAGATTTCGTTGATGGTCACATGGAGGATGTGACCCATCAACAGACTGGAAGGAGACTTGTCTTCGAGTCCCCTGTAACTCAAACTCGGAGGATGGTGCAAGTGCAAACGCTTGACCCTCGCGATGAGGTTATCAGGCAACTCAGGGAGGAGCTGATGGAGTTGAAGCGGGAGAGAGGAGGAGCTGGGGACAGGGTAACGTCCCATGCAGAAGAGACTCACCACGCATCAGCGAGGGGCAGGTCTACAGCCCTCCAGTATTCAAAGATCCCCACATATGAAAAGAGAGAGCAGACTCAAGACTCTGGTGATAGAGTCAGTACCAGGAGAAGGGAGCAGGCGGTGGTGACTTCAGGGACGTACAAGCTCAGTGTCCCTTTCTCAAGAAGGATGATGAGCATTGCCATCCCGAAACATTTGCAAATAACTCAGCCACTGTCGATAGGGAAGTATAATGGAGAAACCGATCCCACTAAGCATTTGGATGCTTATGTGTATAAAGCTATGTATTTGGGAGCAGATGAAGATGTTATGTGTAGGATGTTCCCAAGAACACTAACGGAGGAGGCTCTCAGCTGGTTTAAAAGCTTACCCTCAGGATCTATAGACTCTTGGGAGGAAATGGCCGCTGCATTTGAAAGCCATTTTGTCATCTCTAGGGATATCCCAAGAACTTCTCACACCCTGGCCCAGATAAGGCAGGGAGAAACTGAAACTCTTAAGGAGTTCTTGAAAAGGTTTTATAAGGAGGCAGCTTTGGTCCCCAACCTCACGGAGGCCATACAACTTTATATTATAGTGGAAGCTCTTCAGCCTAGTTTAGCCTTTGCCTTATCTTTGGCAAAGAGCCCCCCAACAACCTTCGAGGAGTTTCGAAGGAAAGCTTCCAAATACATGGGCATAGAGATGCATCTGGAGGCAACCGCAACAAGAATGAAGCCTTCAGCACCTACTCAGCAGCCACGGAGAGAAAAGGAGAGAGTGAGACCTGAGAAGCATGCCTTTAGAGAAGACTTTGTAAATGCTCGCCCGCATCCACGAGATAGGCGTGTATCATCATTCAACAACTATGCTCCGTTGAACACCAGGCACTCCCAAATCATGAGGGAGGTTGGTTGGCCAACGTTGAACGTCTTTGGTATAAGGAAACCATCCCCAGTCAAGAGGGGTGGTAACCCACGCAAGTATTGCACTTTCCATGAACAGACAGGACACAATACTGATGAGTGCAAGGCATTAAAGAATACGGTGGAAACTCTCATTCGAGAAGGAAAGCTGAAGCAGTATTTGTTCAAGGAGAAATCTGTAGACGAGCCTCAGAGGATGGAAAAAAGGAGTAGAGATCCTGATGACGAAGATGATAATACACGCAATCCAGCAAGGAAGTTCACTGCAGCTGAAAAGCAGAAGGGAGTAGTGATTGCTGGAGGTGCCCAACAAAATAACATGCCCCAGCAGCAGAGGCAGGGCATACGGGAAGTGATTGAGATGATAGCTGGAGGATTTGCGGGAGGAGGAGCGTCAATCACAGCACGGAAGAATCACCACAGGATGATTCTGTCTGTCCAGGGCAAACCAAGGGATAACCGCCCTTTCAGGGACGGTATGGCAGCTCCGACGGTGTCATTTACTGATGATGACTTTGGCCCAACAATTCCAGGAGGTGATGATGCAGTAGTTATCGTGGCAGTCATAGCCAACAAGGATGTCAAGAGGATCCTCGTCGATCAGGGAAGTTCTTGTGATGTTATCTTTTATAATTGTTTCAAACGAATGGGTTTCAATGATGCAGATTTACAACCTTACACGCAAGAACTCACAGCGTTTAATGGAGCCAAGTAACCCACCAAGGGGTATCTTGACACTCTGATTTCTTTTGAAGGAGAGCCTGGAGCGAGAACAGTCAAGTCAAGAATTCTGGTGATTGATGTGGAATCCCCATACAACGGTATCATAGGCCGTCCTACACTGAATGCGATGGAAGCAATTGTATCCACTCCTCACCTCTTGATCAAATTCATTGACAAGGACAACGGTGTGTCCTCTCTCCGTGGTGATCAGGAGATGGCTCGATATTGTTATAACCTGAGCCTCAACATGGTCAAGTTGGAAGCATTCAACAAGAAGAGGAAGCTGAACGACGGAGGAACAGTGGCAGGGTCTGTCAGTCTAATTGATCTGGACCCCAGAGCAGAATTGAAGATTGATCCACTCAATCCCTCTAAGCCCACACCGGATGGTGGTTCCAGGGATGTTGTCTTAGGGGATTCCCTAGAGAAGGTCACGCACATCAATGATAAGCTGGAGTTTGCTATGGAGCAACGCTTATTAGCCTTTCTGCAGGAGTTCAAGGATCTTTTCACATGGACAGCAGCAGACATGCCTGGGATAGACCCTGATTTCTGTTGCCATAAGCTTGTTGTGTACCCTGAAACAAGACCGGTGGCCCAGAAGAAGAGGAGGTTGGGACTGGAGAAGCAGAGGGTAGCTTGTGAGCAGACAGAGAAGTTGTTGAAAGCGGGCTTTATAAGAGAGATACGCTACTCTTCTTGGCTTTCTAATGTAGTTATGGTGCAGAAAGCTAATGGCAAATGGAGAATGTGCATAGATTATGTGGATCTTAACCGTTGCTGCCCCAAGGATCCATATCCCCTGCCCAACATTGATCGCATGGTGGATGATTCATCTGGTTACCAGTACCTCAGTTTCATGGATGCTTATTCGGGGTATAACCAGATTCCGATGTGGGAGGGAGACCAAGAGAAAACTGCCTTTATCAATGACCGTGGTGTTTTCTGCTACACCGTCATGCCTTTTGGATTGAAGAACGCCAGTGCTACCTATCAGCGCATGATTAACAAAGTCTTTGAAGGGATGCACACCAGGCTGGTCGAAGTTTATATCGATGATATTATAGCCAAAACGCCCGCTGGAGGAGACCACATTGAAGATCTGCGCCAAGTTTTCACTAGGCTTTGACAGTACAACATGAGGTTAAACCCCTTAAAATGCACCTTTGCCGTTCCAGCTGGGAAATTCTTGGGATTCATGTTGACCTAGCGAGGTATTGAGGCTAACCCTGGGAAGTGTCAAGCAATCTTGGATATGCAGAGCCCCAAGAGCCTGAGGGAAGTCCAATAATTGAATGGGAAGGTAGCCGCTCTGGCTCGTTTCATGCCCAAAATGGCACACAGATCCCTTCCCCTGTATAAGGCGTTGAAGAAACACAAGAATTTTGAATGGGGAGAGGAGCAAGAACAAGCCTTCCAGCAACTCAAGGCCGTTCTCTCGAGTCCACCAATTTTAGTTAAGCCTGACCCTGGTGAGACTTTGATCTTGTATTTAGCAATCTCTGATGAAGCCCTAGGTGTGGCCTTGGTTAAAGAAACCCCTGAAGGGTAGAGGCCGGTGTACTTTACTAGTAAGACGCTTCAGGGGGCGGAAGGAAGGTATCAGAAGATTGAGAAAGCTGCTCTAGCAGTCGTGTGGGCATCACGACGGTTGAGGCCCTATTTCCACGCGCACCCAGTACTGGTGAGAACGGATTTGCCTCTCCGTTCAGTGCTTAGCAAGCCAAACCTCGCCGGAAGGATGATAAAATGGTCTATCGAGTTGTCTGAATTTGAAATTTCGTATGAGCCTCGAGGAGCCATCAAGGCGCAAGTGTTGGCTAATTTTGTTGTGGAGATGACTGGGGCAGACCCTGCCACCCCTCGAGCGTATTGGACCATTTATGTTGATGGATCGTCGAATGGCAAAGGTTGTGGAGCAGGTGTTGTGGTAGAAAGTGATGATGGTGTGCACCTTGAAATTTCCCTCCGATTCAATTTCAAGACCTCCAACAACCAGGCTGAATACGAAGCATGTTTGGCCGGTCTCCGTGCGGTGATTGACATCGGAGCATCAGTAGTCACACTGTGTAGTGATTCTCAATTGGTGATTTCGCAGATCCAGGGGGAGTACCAAGTGAAGGAGCCGCAACTTCAATTGTACTTGAATTGTGTTAATGAATTGAAGGGAAGATTTGAAGTTTTAGAGTTCAAGCATGTGCCCAGAGAGGAAAACACCAGAGCGGACATCTTGTCAAGACTTGCAAGTACAAAGCAGCCCGGCAGCACAACAACGGTGGTTCAAAGCACTTTGGCATCACCTAGCATACCTCTGTACCCTTCTCTGAATGCTGTCATGGTGAGCTATCCATATGAGGATTCTTGGGTCATTCCCTATATTCGCTATCTGGCTGATGGTCAACTTCCCACTGATGAGAAGGAGAGGAGACGAGTGAAGAAGGAGCTACCATATTTTACTATGGTTGATGGTGTTCTCTACAAAAGGGGATTCTCTGTCCCATATCTTTTGTGTTTGAGAGAGGATGAGGTTCAAGCGGTTTTGGAGGAAGTGCACGAGGGGCAGTGCGGGCACCATGCTGGGGGTCGAAGCCTAATGAGAAAAGTCCTCAGGGCTGGATATTGGTGGCCCACCGTGAAGCAAGACTCTGCAGATTTTGTAAAGAAATGCGACGCTTGTTAAAGATTTTCCAACCTCCACCATACACCGGCGCAAGAGCTTTCCTCGTCCTCTGTGCTTTGGCCGTTTTACCAGTGGGGCCTTGACATTTTGGGCCCGTTCCCCACTGCGCCAGGAGGTATCAAATATTTGATCGTGGGAGTGGATTACTTCACCAAATGGATTGAAGCTGAGCCCGTAGTGCACATTACTTCTGCGCGAACAAGGCGTTTCGTGTATGAAAACATCATAGCTCGATTCGAGGTGCCAGGGCAGATTGTGACTGACAACGGCACCTAGTTCACAGACAAGAAGTTCACAGATTTGCTTGAAGGACTGGGGACAATCCAGATATTTTCGTCTGTCGAACACCCTCAGACCAATGGCCAAGCGGAGGTAGCCAATCGAGAAGTGTTAAAGGGGTTGAAGAAACGTCTGGGAGAAGCAAAGGGAGGATGATTTGACCAGCTATGTCATGTTTTATGGGCATACCGCACCACGCCTCATTCTTCAACTAACGAATCCCCATACCGGTTGACGTAGGGGTTGAGGCGATGATTCCAGTGGAGCTACAAACAAGATTGGCTCGTGTGGAGTATTTTTCAGCTGAAGATAACAACGCCAATTTGGCATCAGAACTGGACGTCCTCCAGGAGTTAAGGGAAAAGGCTTTTGTCAGAGATCAGGCAGTAAAAGCAAAGGCAGCACTCCAGTATAATAAACGTGTCCAGTACAGAGCTTTCAACACCGGAGATCTTGTTTTGAGAAAGGCGAGTGTGGGGAATAAATTCGCTCACCAAGGAAAGCTAGCACCGACGTGGGAAGGTCCTTATAGAGTTTCTGAAGTGACTGGAAAAGGGTCATACCGGTTGGAAGAACTTGATGAAACTCCAATCCGCAACAAATGGAACACTCAAAACTTACGTGTTTATTGCAGCTAGTTGGTAAGACGGCGTGTACTCTTTTTCCTTACTTGAGTTTTTTCCCATCGGGTTTTCTCAAGAAGGTTTTAACGAGGCATGACCCCAACTACGCTCTCTTTGTAATGTACTTTCAATCTTAATGAGAATACAGTTAACTGCCCTATCGCTCTCACTTTTTTTATGTGTTGCAATTTATAGCCGTAGCTTAACACGCATACACCTCAGGACGGAGGAATTCAACTACCAATTCTGTAGTTGATGATGTAACTCCTCGAGGGACTGATGAAGACCCCTCAAGACAGATGATCTCAATCACACATCGTGTGTTTTGACGATGTAACTCCTTGAGGTGGAATGGGTTGTAGGGCTGGTCCTTTCTCAAGGCCACAAACCGAACCCCATTCGAAGACAATATGGGTTGTAGGGCTGGTCCTTTTTCAAGGCCACAAACCGAACCCCATTCGAAGATAACATGGGTTGTAGGGCTGGTCCTTTTTCAAGGCCACAAACCGAACCCCATTCGAAGACCAAATGGGTTGTAGGGCTGGTCCTTTTTCAAGGCCACAAACCGAACCCCATTCGAAGACAACATGGGTTGTAGGGCTGGTCCTTTCTCAAGGCCACAAACCGAACCCCATTCGAAGACCAAATGGGTTGTAGGGCTGGTCCTTTTTCAAGGCCACAAACCGAACCCCATTCGAAGACAACATGGGTTGTAGGGCTGGTCCTTCCTCAAGGCCACAAACCGAACTCCATGCGAAGGCTTGGGCGCAGTAGGCTGGTTCATACAGAAAACCACGCTAAACCCCGAGTAACGGGCGCAGTAGGTTCAGGATTAGCCCTGATCCAAACCCCGTGTTGAAGGCTTGGATTGTAGGATTGCACCGAACTCCAAGTACGGTTAGTAGGATCGAATCGAACACCGTGTGAAGACTTGAGATGTAGGACCAAACCGAACCTCAAGAGAAAGGCGTAAAGCTTACCCTTGTCAAAGCTGTACCAAAATTCAAAGGCAATGTCCGTCCTCAATTATGGAATATCCACCACAGAGCGGTTGAGCGCTAACGTACCCGCTCTACATCTTCGAGGACAGATGAACATTTCTATCTTTTTAAGAAGTTAAAAGGTAATTCTTGAGATAAAATTTCCCTTCCCAATGTACTTATACTTGGGGACAGGGCATGCTTTAACTTAATTGTCGCTTCTTTGTTACAATTTGTTATCTTAATCCGGTGTGATAAGTACGCTTTAAGCAGCTAGGTAACCACACAGAACGGATTCACAAAGCATTGAAAACAATAAAGTGTTTTGTATAGCACTGAGTTATCCAACAATCATACATTCGACGTAAGCAGTTGAAGAGAAGCAGCAGTGAATTTTATTTCCAAAAACAAGAAATTATGCAGGTCACAAAGTAGTTAAAGCTGGAGCTGATCCCAGTACACAGCTATGAATAAAGCATAAATTAAGAGGCCGGTGCCTGATCCTCCGCAGTGGGCACTCCTGTCCTCTCCTTTTTGTCCTCTGCTCCAGTTTGGGCACCTTCTTGCGTTTCAGCTCCAGAGGCAGTGGTGGACGTTGTTGGCTCCATACTTTGACCTTCTGGAAGGGGAGGCAGTTCATACAGAGATGCACGGGGTTCATGGTGCGAGCCGTCCTTATGTACTTCGACAAGTTTTCCCCCATGGAATTCGAAGAACGGATCCAATCCGTATAGATTCAGCTGCACTCCAGGGTTACGATAATAAACTTGACGGAGGGCCAGGCCGAAGGATTCATACGCCATATTTTTGCATATCTCCAAGGCTTTGGCAGCCTTGGCCTTCGCAGCAGTTAATCTTCTTTGAACCTTGGTAAAATCCTCTTCTGAAGGCCCAGCACTCGCACCACCCTTCTTGAGTTCCTCAATTTGGGCTTGCATCTCCTTCCGAAGGCTTTCCCACTCCCCAAGGTCTTTGTTGCGACCGTCCTCCATAATTTTGAGATCGTCAGCAAGCTTAGCCGATCTCTTCTTCTCCAGTTGTAATTCTTCTTCGAGGAGGGGTATGGATTTGTTCTGTTTCTGAAGGTCGGCAACTTCCCGCTCTAGAGCCTTGTTGGCAAAATGAACTTGGCTTGCCTCCTCAGTTTTCCTTTAGAGCGTCTCCTTGGTTTTCTTCAATTCCGACTCCACGCCTCTTTGAATTTCAGCTTGTTTGGCCGCCCATGTCTCCTTCACCGCGAGTTCGGTTTTAAGTTTTTCAACCTGCTCCATATAATCTGCCTTCTCGCTCAGGGAATCAAGGAGGCCGGACAGTTCATCCAGCTGCCAACGCCCGGCCTTACAAGCACCTCGAACCCCAGCAGCGTCGAGGGAGGGGCGGAGGCAATACCTTGCTTTTGGAAGAGTGGGGGGCATGGACCCTTGAAACCATAAGTATGAGGAGAGGAAGGAATCGCGTGGAGGGTCAAACGCTGGAGGAGGACCATTCCCGGAGTCTGGCTCTGAAGCATTCTGTGAAGAAGGGGTAGAGGATTCAGGAACGGGCTTCTTTCCCTTATCCTTCTTCAATCCAGTTTCTTCGAGCGTTTTCTAACGCTTCTTCACAGGGTCATCAGAGGAGGGCTTTTCTTGATCTGCCTTTTTAACAAGGTGCCTCTTTTTCTTCTTCTTCTCTGGGACGGCCTCCTCGTCGCTCGCTTCAGTGGCCTCAGCTTGTTTTTCTGTTTCCTCCTCATCAAAGAGAGGAACCTCTTCACCTACTGCAGAGGTCAGGGGAATGAGGGGAGTTTTGGTGGTGTTCCTCTTTGCCTGGATCTTATTCTCCTCATAGGAGGAATCACCGTCAGCTATCATGGTCTTTAGTGATAACATCTCTGGGCAGGCTCTTTCGATTTATTCTGCAAAACAAGAAAGGTTGAGTTAGCACATAAGAAGAAAAAATAATCAGAACGGAATAACTATACAACACAAATAGAGTAAGAGCGGATATTACGGAGGTAGGTGTTTTGAATGTCATCCTCTGCCAAGAGGAGCCTGTTGGAAAATCCTTTGAGGGTCTTCGAGGCCGTCTGCATGGCGCTCAAGACCTCAACAGAATGAGAGGAGAGTTCACTCTCATCTGTGTAATAAGCACGGCTCATGAGGAGAAAATGCTCATGCGTCCAGCTAAGAGGAAACTTGGTAAATCCCTCCTTGTTTCGCCAGAAGACCGGCTTATTCGGTTGAATACGGACCCGCGTGTAGTAATGCTTGAAGGAGCGTCCATCCACCTTCGCGGATTCCATATAAGATTTGAAATTTATCACCCTTGAGTCACTACGGAGGGTAATGAACCTAAGGCCGCCCTTCTTATTAGCACGGCGGACCACTTGGCAATAGTAGAACAGTTTGGCCACAGTGGTGGAGAAGTTGAAATGCTCCCCCAGAATCTCCAGAGCCCGGACCAGACCCCAACCGTTGGGATGCAGTTGTGTAGGGGCGCAGTCTAAGAAGCGTAGAACAGCCATCTGGAATTCTGTCATGGGGAAGCGTACCCCCAATTTCAAGAAGACGAAGTCGTACATGTAGACTGACTTCTTATCAGGGACTCTGTGGCATACTCTCTCAGAGGGACGTGGTGCCAGCACAGCGTATCGCGCTTTGTATTTCTTGTCTGAGTATATTTTGCAGCGGAAAGAGACCGTGCATTCTTCCTCACTCGCATGGTGCAAAGGGATCTCTAGGAATTCTTCTTCCACCCAGCAGTAGGGTTTCTCCCTGTTGAGCTTTTCCCAATCAAGCCGGTGTGCCACAACGTTGACACATCCTTCAGCAGAGTGGAGAACTGGTGTTTTTCCATGTCCCGGAAGATCCATAGTTGTGCAGGCACGGTGGAACGCGTATGTGCTGTGGTAAAAAGCAACATCGTCAGAGAGATAACCTTCAGCACTTGACCCTTCATCAGAGCGGCTGGTAGCCCTCGAGTCAAGGGGAACCTCAGAGCGGCGTTGGGAAGAGGACGCTCGTAAGGAAGAAGCTTCAGCTCTCTCTGAGCGACGAGGCCCAGCCACAGAAAGATTCACTGGAATTCTCCCACCACGGTGGCTAAGGGGGGCACGAGAGCCAAAACTCCCCCTGTTTGAAGGACCAGCGTTGCCTGCTCCAGGGCGCATGGTGGAAACAGAATGAACAAAAATTGCAAGGAGTTGAAGGAAAGGGAGGTTACCTAAAGGAAGAAGATCTTTGAGAAGTTTGAAGACGGCAGAGAAATTTCCAAGAAATTTGAGCAGAGGTTCACTAAGCTTGAAAACAAGAGTGGATTCCAAAATCTGCTAAGAGCCCCTTTTATAGGTAACGAGGAGGCATAGTGTTCCGTCGAAGGTCACAATGCTTGCCTCAAAACGTAACCTTTCAAATTGAAACGACTCCGTCGTTTCGTCACATACGAGCGCAAAAATGGTAACGTTTCAGTAAGCGTTTTGGCAAAATGGGCCCCCCTTTCAGTTTGAATCCAGGACCAATAAGCCCAATCGACGGTTACACTCTTGGATAATGATGGCTCGTGCGTAAAAAATGCATTTAATGTCCAATCATGCCATGCGCATTTAATGCCTTTCAACCACTTTTTGAATACCAAGGGTTTTGATTCTCAAAGACTCTTGGGATTTCCATCATTTATTTTACGCTGTCTGAATCCGTTGTACGCAGCGCGAGAAGAGCGGTCACTCGTTTATTAGAGCGGATGCAACAGAGCTTCCAGAGACCTTCCAGAATGTACCACCGGCATCCAGACTTCTCTAGAGTTATGTAGCTCATGTGAGCAACTTAACAGTCCCTCATACAAGCTAGGGGACAGATGATCCGGTCTGGATACCGGCCCCGATCTTGTAACGTCAGAGTGACCTCATGTAAGGAAAACCGGTGTCCTGGTTCAACATTACCACACCGAATATCCGATGTCTGGCCTTCCGTTCTCATCTCACAACCGCCCCACTTATTTTCTCTATAACGGATCATTGTTCATTTTCACAGAACATTTATATAACTGTTAGTTTCTCAGTCACAGTGAGATAAGAGCCCCTAATAACTTATCAGCGAAGATACTGTATGTAGCAAAATATGTCACGTCAATGGCCTCAGAAAGCAAGTACATGTGTCAGCAGATTATGCGGAAAGGTGATTATCCTCTCTTCTTCCTATGGGATCGTACTCTGATAATTGACCTACCCCCCTGACACACTCTGAGTACTGAGCCACTTTGATTGACACACTTCACACACTATCAGAACCAAGGGGCCCACTTGCACCCAACGATTCATTTCCTACGTTCAACTATAAATAGCTCATTTCAATACACATGCAAGGTGACGTTGTTCTAACTTACACTTTACTATTACATCGCTTGAGCATTCACTGAGTTCTTACACTCTTCTAACTTGAGCGTCGGAGAATCTTCGCAGGTGGCACCACCTTTCGCCCCCCTACAACGCGAAACGCTGGTGTGAAGGATCTCCAGGACAACAAGACCGGCTTCTCCCATTTAGAGATCGGATTAATACACCGGATACTAACTGTTCCGGTGTGCAAACCCTAAAAACACCTATATTCTTGTGGCTGGTCCCACACCGGATCCTAGACCCCGGTTCAGACCAGTTCAGATTGTCACATTAGGATTAATTGTTTATGATGTATTTACCACCTAAAATAGAGTAGCGAAGGGATGATAATGAGAATATGATGGTGGGATTAAGAGATATACCCTTGAGTGAATATGGACCCTATGAGAGAATGATTAAATGACGAGGTGATTTGTTATAAACCGATGAATCAGAAATGACAATGATAATGTGTAATAATAAATGATGTGGTGGATCATTTCCTTGAGTAAAGGATGATCGTTATTATTGATAAATTGTTATGTATCATTGAGAGTGATACAAATATGATCTTGTACGTGTGGTTTGAATTATATTGATGAAATATTGTGAATGCCACACCGATAAATATAGATGAAACAATGGTGATGAATAATATGATGAAAACCCAGTAAATGCAAGTGTGGTAATATTGATGAATACTATGTAATGTTGTAATGCCATTGTGGTTGATTGCAAGTATTGACTTGTGTGATATATATATATATATAATATGTTGAAATGAAATGCCACACTTAAATCTTGAAAATAATGGCTAAAACCAACATTGATAAAATCCACTAAGGTGTGTATGGTGGTGTTGGTGATATGATGATGAATGATTTGATTGATGAGTGGCATTTAGGATGCACAGTGTGAGGAATGCATTTGATTTGCATTGCATTACATCCATGGCATATCATAGCCGCCGATGTTGGAACGTTAGGGGAGTTCCCTCGGCCGACCTAGTGGGAGGGTGGCTCAGTGCATGAGCAATTTGTTGTTTCCCCTGTGACTCGATGTGTAAGTCACGAAGCCGCCCATGTATTGCTACGGGGAGCTACATGTGGCCGACCCTTGTGGGGGGGTGGCTCTTGATGAGCAGGTGACCCTGGCGGTCCTTGAGATCACAGCCGCCATGATTTGAGATCTGGCCGGCCCACAACACCATATATATTGATTATGTTGTTACCGCGGTCATGGTGAAAATGACCAGGTGTTGCATTATGGGCGATGCGGTTTGGTACCAGTAAAAATATGGTGATTACGCATGCATTATGAGATATGTGTACACATTATACTACTGCAGTAGGGGCATGGTATGTGATCATGCTTAAACCCATAATTTGGTGTTTATTCCCACAGTCGGATCCACATTTGTTGTTGATTATTCCAATGTGCATATGCATTAGCCATAAGAGCATTTGCATATAGCATGGAGATATGCCAGAATATGATGATGATTGATGATGATAGAGATGGTGGTATGGTGTTGATGAAATGGATAATTAATATACCTAAAAGACCATATAAAAGTAATAAATGATATGAATATATGAAATGATATCGAATAAGCAGATATGTATATTATGGCCTAACGTAATGAAGGGCGTATTTGTTTATGATTGATAATAAAGATGTTAGCCCGTGGTGGCTTTGAGAAAAGACCGGAATGGTCTATGTTGATGATGTTGGCCAGTTATGGCGTTGGAACAGATGTGTATATGCCTGCTTTGCTATGACTTGGTTAATGAATATGAATTATGTATATGTCGTTGAATTGACAAATTATGATGAATAGTGATGTATTTAGCAAAGCATACATGATGTTGATATGCATATGCACATAATTTCAATTGTATTCATATCGTCATTTGAAATGTATAAGTCACTCTCCCATGTGGTCTACTTTTTAGTATTGATGCAGGGATGTCATGGGAAGAGAGCATTTTTAAAGAAAAGCTTTTGTGAAGGTAAAATAGTAGTAATAGAATGCCTTGGCCGGCAGCATTGTAATTTATTGTGTCGTGTATGTAATGGATATGGTGATGTTATTATTTATTGATGTTGATGGATGAATTTGTGAATATGTACCAATACGGATGATGTATGAATATTGGGGGTATTGGGATTCATACCCAATAGATGAATATAATGGTGTTGATTATGTATCCACTTTGGGAATGTATATGTGTTGAAGATTTACGACTTTAAGATTAAATCGAATGTGGTCAACTATGAAATTATGGACATTGGAGATGTATTATGCATGACCCTATAAATATATGTATTTGTATATTAGGCATTGCATGTTTATGATTCATGTATAAGATTAGTTGTGGCCTAATAGGCTAGTGTTGTACACTTGCATGCTTTGCTGAGCCTTTTCTCATATCTTCATATATGGGACTAGGCGTGTACCCGGTATACACATTCTTCTTCCGTTGTAAACTCTGTTATTTTGTATACCGATATGGGCAAACTACATACCGATCCAGTCATAGGTTATTAAATCTTACTCTTCATTTTTCTGTGGTTCGAGTCTTGATGTAGTCGAGATGGTGTTTAGAAACTATTTCAAACGTGAAAAATTTACTCGTGCTTTTATTATTTAATTATATGGATTACATCGGGATTTGAGTTAGGAAAATCAGGGGTGTTATAGACAGTGCGCGAAGCCATTCCCCTGGCCCTCACTTGGGTGAGAATACTCTTGCTTGAGTGAGAATGGTCTAGAGACCTCAACGCTGATGCATCAACACTCTCGCTTGAGCGAGATTTTTCTTGTTTAAGCGAGATTCACAAAAATCAGGACCTAAACTCCATTCATAGAATGCATATGGTTTTAAAACACATGGCCTTATAAATCAATGCATGCCCATATTATATACCAATATAATGTCATCCAATTCACATACTTAAGCATAATTGAGCATGAGAATAATCATTCATCATTCATTCCATAATCATGTTCATTAAGGTTTATGCCATCTAATTGGAAATCAACTTCATATATTCATCACATAGATCATTAGATATAACATGTGGCCATAGGTCAGTCTTCAAAAGAAGGGGTAATGTTTACAAAATAAATTAAGCCATTTACACCATGATATAAACAAAATCAATAATCATATACATCATCGGCCAAGGTGTTCACTTACAACTATTTTACCTTCTCCAAAATACTTCATTTCCAAAAGACCATCTCACCCTATGATAGTCCTACATCACATTGCTTAAAAAGAGACAACATGAAAGAATGAGTCATCATATTCAAAATGACAAAATGAAACATTTGTGACCATGTGTATATGCATATAAACCATCATGTGCTTTGCAACTGAAGCATGAGAACACAATCAAATCATCATTCTATCACCATAGGCTTACATAGCCAACATATATACAATTCATAATCAAATGCCTATTACCATAATTTGGGTTATCACAATTCATTTATAAATTTTACCATAGAGTTTTCATCATTAATGATCTTGTCTCTTCTCAAGGTTTTACCCTTCGAACACTCTTCATGATTTCAATATCTCAACTTCTTTTTGATATATCTTTAGGTTATATGCAAATGCTCTTAGGCTAATGCATATGCACAAAGAATGTATTCAACGAATGCAGATTTGACTATGGGAAATAAATAATCAATGTGGGTTTTAAGCATAGATGTACAACCATGCCCCTATTGTAGTAGAAAAATATGGATATATATATATATAACAATCTTAATTTTACTGGTACCAAATCACATCGCCCATAATGCAATAACGGTTATTTTCACCATGACAGCGACAATAATATTATCCAAAACATCATAGAATGGTGTTGTGGGCCAACCATGACTCATCACCACAACAACTGTGATTCGATAAAACCACCAAGGAAACCTGCTCCTTAAAGAGCCACCCCCCACTGGGCCAACCACATGCAATCCCCCATGATTAAGCATAGACAGCTTCCTGATTCCATCACTGAATCACTAGGGTAAACAAACGCTTGTGCACAGAGCCGCCCTCCCACTAGGCCGACTAGAGAAACCCCTAATATTCCATACCGGCAGCTATGCACATATTGTGACGTCCTCTAATTATTTATCATTATTTTTAATTATTTAATTAAATTTCACACGAAATTTCTCACAAAATAAATAATTAATAATTCCACATTTATGAAAATACTCATTTTCAGTTAAGAGTTCCAAATATATAACATTTTATATCTAATTATATCATACAATTATTTTATATCCAAACCACCAAGATTTAATTGTTCTTAATTGACTACTGGATGTTTATACCACTTTCAACCTCAAACCTCTTTTATTCCATTTAATCCACCACAACCAATATAGGTTTGGTGCTCAAAATCATTATCATGCATTTTAAAGCTATACTCGTTAATGGGTTCCCTAATTAATGGGCATCAACCATCATTATTAACCATCTACCATCATCAATGGCTATTTCTCTTCATTAATAACATTCCCTTACATCATTAAACACACATTCCACTAACATTTTACATTTCCCCCAATTCCAAGGGTTAGGGTTTCATCAAAAACCCAACAACCATCATTAATGTTCATTATTTTCCATTACATTGAGTGTCATTTTCGTGTACCCATTAATACCCTCATAAAACTTACATCAAATACACCCCACCTTAGGGTTTTGTATCATTAATGTCTCCCAACATCAAACCTATACATATAACGCTCCCACAAACCATAAATACCTATAACCTAAGGCTAGAGCTCATGAAAAATGGTGAGGGAAACTTACCTCAAGCCAAGAGTGAAGTGAACCCCAATAGAGAGAAAGGGAAAACAAAAATTAAAGAGCTTCAATCACAAGCTCCACCTTCTTGCAAGGATGAGGGAAACGAAAATGGAGGGGGGATAGACACACCTTGAGGCTAGAGTTTTGAGAGGAAGAATATGAGTGGGAAAATAAGGAATGAAGAGAAAAGAGAGCAAATGACTCTTTGTCTTTGAGAATGAGACCACCGTGAAAGCTAAGAGAGAAAATAAAGTTTTTTCATTTAAAATTTAACCTCTCATTAAAAGTTTTCCATTTTATAATAAACAGGATCTCTGTTTGGGCTCAATACATATCTAAAAATTATTTCGAAGGTATATTCGAATTCATAATAATATTCTTAACAGCCCTGACCAATAGTACCTCGATCAAAGATTCTTGGTCTGACACCCATATTTTAACCGGGTATTATTTTTAGCTCTTTAAGCTTTAATAAATTATGAATAATGATAAAAATTTTGCAATTTAATTATTTCTAAATTTTTGGGACATTAATCGGCTCATATATAATTATTCTCTATTTATTTCACTCAATTAAGTATTTATATAAATTTTAGGATGTTACAATCTACCCCACCTTAAAAGAAATTTTGTCCCCGAAATTTACCAACCTGATTCGAATATCTCAGGATGTCACTTCCGCATATCGTCCTCACGCTCCCAAATGGTAGTAAACACATCTCCATGCTTCCAACATACTTTCACCAAAAGGATCAACTTGTTTCATAATTTCTTGACAGAACATTCCATAACAGTAGCGGATATCGGAGGAATAGATAAATTTTCCTTGATCTCAATATCATAAAGGGCAACCACATGCGTAGGATTATACACATACTTCCACAATTGTGAAACATGAAACATATTATGAAAATTGGACAAATATGGAGGAAGCGCAATCCTATATGCCACTTCACTAATTGTTTCAAGGATTTCAAATGGTCCAATGAACTTCGGGCTTAACTTTTTGCTCTT
The DNA here is from genome assembly GCA_037962975.1 of Clitoria ternatea. Lineage (NCBI taxonomy): Eukaryota > Viridiplantae > Streptophyta > Magnoliopsida > Fabales > Fabaceae > Clitoria > Clitoria ternatea. The sequence continues at coordinate 172,792,335 of CM075671.1, forward strand.
CAAGGCTTTTCCAATACCTTTATCTCTTAACACCTTCAATAATACATGATCGCCAACTTGAAACTCAAGTGGCTTCCGCCTCTTATCATAATATCTCTTTTGATGATCTTGGGCAATTTTTATTTTCTCTTGTATAATTTTGATTTGTTTATTCATCTCCGCAATCAACTCTGGCCTTAAAGCTAAGTTTTCACCAGTTTCAAGCCAACACAATGGAGTTCTGCATTTTCAACCATACAATGCTTCATACGGAGCCATAGCATTAGTACTATGATAACTATTATTGTATGTGAATTTAATCAATGGTAGGAATCTTTCCCAACAACCTTCATGTTCCAATACACAAGCCCTCAACAAATCTTCAAGACTTTGAATCGTTCGCTCAGATTATCCATCTGTTTGTGAATGATAAGTAGAACTAAGCTTGAGCTTAGAACCTAGTTCTTTATGCAAGCTTCCCCAAAATCGAAAAGTGAACCACGGGTCACGATCCGACACAATACTCGAAGGCACACCATGTAGCCTAACAATCTCCTTAATGTATAATTGTGCCAATTTCTCCAATGGGCTTTTCATGTTCATGGGCAATAAGTGAGCACACTTTGTCAATTTATTAACAATAACCCATATCACATTATTTTCAGCATGTGTTTTGCGCAATCCAAAAACAAAATCGATAGCTATGTCATCCTATTTCCAAACAGGGATATCAGAGTTCTAAGCGCACCAGATGGCTTTTGATGTTCCACCTTAGCCTTTTGACAAACAATGCAAGTAGCAACATAATTAGCCATATCCTGTTTCATACCGGGCCACCAAAAATTCTTCTTCAAGTCCTGATATATCTTAGTAGTACCAGGGTGTATACTGAATACACTTTTATGAGTTTCTTCTAACATGGTTCTTCTCATATTATTAACAGATGAGACATAAATACAGTCTTTCACATGCCAAATACCATCAGAACCTTCTGATAGAAATAAATTTTTCCCATTAGCTTGAGATTCTTTCATCTCCATCAAATACATATCATTTGGTTGTTGTGTCTTCACCTATTCAAGAAACACATTCGTAACTTTTAACATCTTAAGAGAAATCTTCTTTGGAGTATGAACCTCCACACCAACACTCAAGTTTTTGAACTGTTCAATTAGTTCCATTTCCTTCACCATCATAGTGGAAACATGCAATGACTTCCAGCTCAAAGCATCGGCAATCACATTTGCCTTTCCGGGATGGTATCTCAAATCAAACTCATAATCTTTCAAATATTACATCCATCTTCGTTGATGCATATTAAGTTCCTTTTGATCAAATAGATATTTAAGGCTTTTGTAGTCACTAAAGACCACAAACTTTGAGCCATACAAATAATGCCACCATAACTTCAAAGCAAAAACAACCGCTGCCAATTCAAGATCGTATATGGGGTAGTTAACTGTCGCAACCTGGATCGCGACGACACGGCGAGAGAGGAAAAACCTGGTTTGATGAAACAGGGAGTCGCCACCAACGTTTTTATCCATAGGAAAAACATTGGGAAAAAACTAAGTTCAGTGAAAGCACTGGTTTAAAGAATGAGATTCAAGTTTGGGAGTTGGTTACGAGTAGGGAAGGTATTAGCACCCTACATCGCCTGTCAGAAATAGTACCAAGATTGAAAGCACAATATAAATAGCCTTAAATAAAACATGGTTTCTTCCTTTTTTTTATTTTTATTTGAAAACAACGGAATGGAGTAAGAGAACTGTACAAACATAGAATGTCAAAGTGAGGTCAACGGGACGTTTCATCCGAATTAAACTCGATTCGATATGAGACAGAGAGGGGAAATAAGACGTCACGTCTAAATTAGACATCCTCGGATAAAAAAGAGACAGGGATAGGAAAGAGATAAGCGGGACGTCTCGTCCTAAGTATCTCTTCCCTATGAATTGTGGCGAGGCTTGAACAAAAACTAGGGGGAAATCAACAAGACGTCACGTCTAAATTGATTTTCACGGAAGCGACAAAAAAAGAACACTTATGAAAGAAACACGAAAGTGAGGAAATAAATCAGTAAAAACAAACAAGAAAGATGGGCCCGACAGGAGTTGTGGTCCTGCTCCTACGTATTCTTGAATTATCAAGAAATCAGGGTTACGTAGTCCTGAGTGTTTTTCTTTTAGGAAAAGATTGGAAAATGTTGGTGGGTATCATTTTGGTGAGGAACTCATACAAGACGAAGTTCTTCGCACGTGTACGGATCCTATAGAGGTTGTGTAGACGGAAGTATTTTCCGTACGACACTGACTAAAAATAATTTTTTTCTATTTTTTGATTTTTGATTTTACTTAGATTTGAAAGAAAACACATGAAACATCCATTCCCCTTTAATATATTTTTTTAAAAAAACTATGAAGCAAAGGATGGAGGGTAGCAGAAGTTACAAGAGAGAGAGAGAAATGGTAAATTCAGAAAAAAGAGGGAAAACCGAGTGAGAGAAGAGAAAACCGAGTGAGAAAAAGGGAAAACCGAGTAAAAATAGAAAAACTGAGTAACAAAATAGAAAACCGAGTGCAAAATGAAAATACCGAGTGAAAAATAAAAATACCGAGTAAAAGTTGGGAAACCGAGTGATGGAGAGAAACGGTGTTGGAGTTAAGAGGAGGGGGACAGTGTAATGGTGATGGGAGTGGACGGTATGCAGTATGTGAGGTGATTGGGACGGTGTGGAGCTGGTTTGGAAGGAGGATGGTACTGAGTGGTGAGGACGGAGTGGTGAGGGTGTTTGGGAGATGTAGAGGGGATGGACGGTGTGGAGTTTAAAAACCGTCTGATGTTAAGAGGATTTTGGAGAGGAGGCAACGTTGATTTATGGGAGAGCTGGACAGTGTGGGTGACATAAGGAAGAAGGGTGCAGTTGGTGAGGATCTAGATGGTATGGAGGACTCGGTTATGGATCGGTATGTAATTGGTGAGATAATTGGCAGAGGGCTAGAACAATGCCGCTGATTCAGAGTTTCTACCCTTCTTCAGCCAACCAAGATCCAATCTGAAAAATCCAGCCCCCTGTGCCTCTTCGATTGAGGCATTTATAGAGGCTTTAGGACATGGGCTGAGTGCTTTGACAGCACGAGTCTCCACTCACCCATGTGCCTAGTGGAGACAGCCTGGCTAAAATAATGTGGAGCAGCGGCTGGTGGAGAATTTTTAATTGCTCCACTTCCGCCCAGCTGTCTGCCACTCCTAGGATTCCTGGATCCACTTGGATTGTGGGAATCCAAGTCAGCACTTGCGATCCGAGAGGGCATGATGGAAATCTGAGAGAAGATATTGGAAATTCGAGAGAGGATGTGGAAATCTGAGAGAGGACGACTCAGATTGGCCTCTCAGTCAGCATTCATCCACAGTGGGAATGAATTCCGAGAGGAATGAAGGTTTTCCAATAGAAAACCAAGTGAAAATAGTCCTTTCCGAGTAAGAATTCTTCTGGGAGGAGCTCTCCTATGGAAGGCCGAGTGGAAGTTTTGCTCGGTATTGGGTCGCTGTGAGGAGAATCTGAGTGAAAAAGTGTGCAATTGGATTGAGGGGACAAACAAGGCAATTCTGATTGGAACAATCAATCAGACCGAGTGAAAATTGACTCAGAACCGATTGAAGAGGACTCGGTGCTGATTGAAAAGTGTCACTCAGAATTGGTGAAAAGTGTCTCAGAAATGGGTGAGAAGTAATCTCAGAAATGGGTAAAAGAATGGCTCGAAAGTTGAGTGGAAAGGGTCTCAGAAATGGTTAAAAGAAGGCTCGGGAATGGTTAAAAGAGTGGCTCAGTAATGGTAAAGGATGACTCGGAGGTTGAGTGGAAAGGATCTCAGAAATGGTTAAAGGACCACTCGGAAATGGGTGAAATATGACTTGGAAATGGGTAAGAGGATGGCTCAGAAATGGGTAAAAGAAGGCTCGGGAATGGTTAAAAGAGTGGCTCGGTAATGGTAAAGGATGATTCGGAGGCGACTGAAAATTGAAGAGAATGACTCGGTGTTGACTAAGAGAGTGACCTGGTGCTGACTGAAGAGGCATCACTCGGTTCTTACTGGAGATACTTTACTCGGTGCAGACTGGAGAGGCATTTGACTCGGATATCTCACTCGGTAACAACCATTTTCACTCGAAAATATCCATTTTCCATTCGGAGTTAGTCTTATCCTCACTCAGAATTTTCATTCAGTCATCAATTGTTCAGTGCACTCACTCGCCCTTATTTTCCAATCAGGAACGGCTTTCATTCGGCAATCAGCTGCTCGGTGCGCTCACTTGGGAGTCGTCTTCAGAAGGATTTCACACGGATTTTCCTTTCTTCAGTCCAATCAGACACATTTATTCAGAAATCCTTTCATTCAGTCATTGTCACTCGGAAACCGATTGAAGATTGACAACGAAACTGATTGAAGAATAGCTCAGTCGGCAAATATTTATTCGGAGTTGTCACTCGGATTTGTCACTCGGAGTTGACCTTCTTTGCAATCAGGGCTTGGAAACTTTTACATTTTCACTCGGAATCGGTTTTCTTCCCATCAAAATCTAACTACCCAGATATACTCACAATCGGACTTCTGTTCCAATCAGAATCTGACCACCCAGATTCACTGAGAGTCGGACTTCACACTTCAATCAGAAGGTTTCAATCAACATTTCTCCTTCGGATGTTCTTACTCGGATGTTGGGATTATTTCACTCGGACTCAGCCTTCGCCCAGAAAAATATTCCCCAATCAGATTCACTTCAATCAGCACTTCTTCACTCAGATTAGATGCAATCAGAAAGCAATCCTTCTCAGCATTCATCCTCTAACAGAGTCAACTATTCATCACTCGGAATGGCTCTGACAGGGAGTCATTCCACTCCTATTCACCTTCATCAGTGAAGCATTCCACTCAGAACTGACTCATTCTGAGTAATTCTACTCGGATTTGATCCTTTTTGAGTCATTCCACGCTGATTCACTCCAACAGGAGCATATTCCACTCGGATTTGATCTATTCTGAGTCATTTCACTTGGATTTGATCATTCCTTAAGTCATTTCACTCGGATTTATCCCAAAAGGGCAATATTTCACTCGGAAATGCTTCAATCTGAGTCATCCTGTTCGGATTTGATCATTTTTCGAACCATGCTACTCGGATTTGACCATTCTGAGTCAGAATTTAGTATAAAAAAAAAGATTCGTTCCACTTGGACCAGACCAAAAGAGGTGTTCATAGATGCCCCTCTTTACTTCTTTTTCACAAGAGAAACACAAAGCTTTCTGTGTTTTTGAAGTGAAAAGGGAGTAAAGATATGAACATCGATGTAGGGACCAAGTAGGACCTCTCGATAGGTATGGCGTCTGAGTTGTTGTAATCTTTTCCTCTTTTCCACATTTGTCTCTCTCTCTTTTTTCTCTTTTTTTGAGTTTTTTTTTGTTTTTTTTGTTTTTTTTTAGTTTTTTTTTTGAATGGACCGGGAAAAATTGTCTTCAAATGAACAGGAAGTGAGAAGATCAGGGTTGACCCCTGGTAGGCTGGAAAGGAAAAGTTGCCTTGATAGGCTGGAAATGAAAGGGATGCCTGAATAGGTGGATAGAAAATAAAGGGTGCCTGAATAGGCGGACGTTAAGTAAAGGGTGCCTGAATAGGCGGACGGAAAGTAAAGGGTGCCTGAATAGGCGGACGGAAAGTAAAGGGTGCCTGAATAGGCGAACGGAAGGAAAGGGTGCCTGAATAGGCGAACGGAAGGAAAGGGTGCTTGAATAGGCGAACAGAAAGTAAAGCGTGCCTGAATAGGCGAACAGAAAGTAAAGGGTGCCTGAATAGGCGAACGGAAAGTAAAGGGTGCCTGAATAGGCGGACGGAAAGTAAAGGGTGCCTGAATAGGCGAACGGAAGGAAAAGGGTGCCTGAATAGGCGGACGGAAAGTAAAGGGTGCCTGAATAGGCAAACAGAAAATAAAGGGTGCCTGAATAGGCGAACGGAGAGTAAAGGGTGCCTGAATAGGCGATTGGAAAGTAAAGGGTGCCTGAATAGGCGAACAGAAAGTAAAAGGGTGCCTGAATAGGCGAACAGAAAGTAAAGGGTGCCTGAATAGGCGAACGGAAAGTAAAGGGTGCCTGAATAGGCAAACAAAAAGTAAAGGGTGCCTGAATAGGCGAACAGAAAGTAAAGGGCGCCTGAATAGGCGAACAGAAATGCAGAGATTGGAGGAGCTAACAGGACGTCTTGTCCAAATTAACTCACTGGACTTAAAGGCTCATGGCGATGCCCCAGTTTGACATGACTGAAGGTTCTTGGGGAATTGCCCCTTGACTGGAACAGAAGAACCCTGGGGAGATGCCCCAGTTTGACATGATTTGAAGGAGTCTTTGGGGAATGGCTCCTTGAATGAAAGAGAGTGAACCTGGGGTAATGCCCCAGTTTGACATATTTTGAAGGGATCTTGGGGAATTGCCCCCTTGACTGAAACAGAAGAAATCTGGGGAGATGCCCCAGTTTGAGGTGATTTAAAGGTTGTTGGGGAACTACCCCTTAAATGAACAAAAGAAATCTGGGGAGATGCCTCAGTTTGAGTTGTTTAGGAAATGTATTTCTATTAGGGAAGGATTGATGGTTCGGGTCGGTGCTACCTCTTTGGGTGAAAGAGAATGAACCAGGGGGTGATGCCCCAGTTTGATTTGTCTGGGAAGTGTAGTTCCACTGGAGAAGGATTGATGGCTCGAGCATCACCCCTTGATTGGGAAGGGAAAATCTGGGGTCTACCTGGTGTGTGTGGATTTACTGAGAGAAATATGTTGGCCCCCTTTGGGGAGAGTTCTTCTGAGCCTGATTAGAAAATGTTCTTACTAGTGGGAGAAGATGATCTGAATTGTAGGCTCACTGGGGAAAGTTTGGTGATTCTACTGGGGGGGAAAGAATCTTGCTGAAAACTATCCTTGGGCTTGGGAAGGAGATACGCTTGACTGTCAGAATGTATTAGGTAGAATCCTTGGAAAGGAGTTTGAAAAAGTGTCAGCTTTGGCAGTTGAGGAAAAGACTTCGGGAGGTGCCAACTTTGGCGATTTGGAAGGGATTCTGAAGAGTGTCAACTTTGGTAATTAAGGAGAAGACTTTGAGAGGTGCCAGCTTTGGCGATTTGAGGAAGGAGTTCTGAGGAGTGCCAACTTTGGCGATTAAGGAGAGGACTTGAAAGATTCTAGTTTTGGCAGCTGCGGTTCCATTGAGGAAAAGGACTTGATTGAGGCGTCAATGCTTAACATGACTGTCCGTTGTAATAACCTGTAGAAAAAGGGTAAGTAGTGCAAAGATACATTCAAAAACTGGGTAAGTCCTATGAAACCGCGGCCCTTAGGATAACTCATGGACAGAGGAGAATCAAAGAGGTGATCATAGCTTTGAAGCGCGTGCCTGGCTGAGTCTTTGTGATGATTGTCGAGGTCAAGTAGTGGGAGCGTCTTGTCCCTTACGACTTTAAATATTCACTATTCTTTCATTTTATTTTTATAAAAACACAATGTTTTATCAGATCAATGCAATTCATAACACGTATCGAAAAAGGATAAATTTTATTCATGTATGTCAAATAGAATACAGAGAATGGACAAAGGGGAAAATAGATGGGATGGAATGAAGTTACGTAGGACAGGTCAAGGCCAGGAGAAACAGGGAAGGTTCGAGGATCCTCCAGTGAGTTCCTGAGACTAGTGAGAACCTTAATCCCACGTCATGACCTCAAGTACATCATTCAACTCTGCCTTTGAGAGGGTAGTTTAACCATGGTCCACATGCCTTAGTTTGCACACTTTGCATTGGGAACTTTAGTTACTCTGCCGAACTCTTGACCCTAATTTTTACCTGAGTCGCCTTTTCAGGTTTTTAACTCACCAGGTTGCTCTAACTTTTTCCTAGGCCGCCCTTTCAGGTTTTCAGCCTAGCGAGCTTTTCATGTTCTCTTCTTGTTCATTCTTGGCTGCATCCTTTACAGTAAAAGGTTGAAACTGATTACACTCCAGTTGAGTCTGCCCAGCCTTTCCAAATTTAGTTTGATCCTTTGGGGAACTGATGTCACTTCAAATAGGAGACTTCACTCCTATGCCATGTACCCAAGGAAATATTGGTGAGTCTTTTGGCATCGATGAGAGGGAATTACTTTGAATCATCATTTTGGCCTTTATTTATTTTTTTTGATTTTTTTTCATTTTCTGGATTTTTCATTTTTGATCTTTTTGTTTACCCTTTCTTTCTTTTTGTTTTTTTGTTTTTTTTTGTTTATCCCTTTGATGATGTAATGACTCAATCTGATAGACTATTTCCTTGGTTACATAGGCATGAGGAACGGCGTACTCTTTAGGGTTTGAGGTGTTGATGACGACAAGAATGCAAGTTCTTGGCTTAACGACACTCGTTCCCCTTATACAAAAAATGACATCTTGCTCGAGGGTCTGGACGGAACCAGCTTGCCCCACTTGCCACGTGCATTGGACTTCAAGCTTGATTCTATTTTTTTCATTTTTTCATTCCCCCTTTTTTTTTTTAAATTTTTGGCAAAGTCTCCCTTGATTGTATCTATATTTGTAGGCATTAGCAATTTTCCCCTATTTATGCTGGTAACTATTGTGGTTTTCTTAGTTGACTGGCCTACCACTTGTCCAATTCGAGACTTGGTAATGTTATCATTCACATAGATTCCTCCCACGTCCTAAAACAATATTACTAATGCCTTCTGATATATCGCCCCGTGATTCCTTCAGTTGTTCTTGACTCAGGGGTATTCCTTAACCTCTTATTCTAACAATATTGTTAACTTGTGTGGTGGCTCACAAGCTTCCCTACCTTCTTTGTCAGCCCAATCGACCGGGTAGTTAAGGTCGTAAAATGGGATTGTGATTTCATTAGTCTCAAGGGGATCATTTTTGATCTGCAATTTAGTGCGTTATGGAAAAAAAATAAAAAGGAAAGAAAAAGAGGAGCAGGCAAGTAAAGAAAATGAATCAATGCAAGGATAAAGGGATGAGAAAAATCTTTTTTTTTTGAATTTCGATACGCATTTATTGATTGACTGGTAAAACAGTTTTTTTGGCCCTTATTACATGAAAATGTCCCAAAGCCTTAGGCATAACAGAGGGATAAACAAGATATTAAGGCAATGGCAAATTATTTTGGTGGATCATTTAAAATCGAAAGGAGTTCAACAGCCTCCCTATTATTGAGCTCTTGGTCCAGCGGGCAAGCGATCACCAAATCAGTATTATCATCAAAACCATCTTTATTATCGGCCACCACGGCATTAACTTCTGAACCTCCATGATTGGGCAGGGGATTTGTGGTCACGTTAGGGCTTCCTTCCCGAAAATTAATCCAGTCGGCTTTGATCAAATCTCTCACTTTATATTTCAAAGCCATGCAATTTTCTGTAGAATGCCCTGGTACCCCAGCATGGTAATCACAATGAGCGTTTGGGTCATACCCCCTTGGGTAAGGAGGTTGCAACGGCCTCATGGGGCATGGAGCTACCAGACCATTTTGAATGAGGATTGGTAAAAGTTCGGTATATGTTATGGGAATTGGATCGAACTGCACAGGGGTACGCTCATTGTTGGGGTTTCTCGTATTCTGATTATGATCAGGTGGTCGAATCGCTTGTTGCGGATGATTGTATGGCATGGGTTGTGGCATTGGTGCTCTTGCCATAGGCGGACGGAAGTGAGGAGTATGAGCCGTCGGGCCCTGAGTGGCAGCGGCCACATAAGGATTGGGAGCTTGAATCATGGTAGGGGCGAATGGTCTCGGTGGGGCCGTCTTTTGATTAGAAGAGATGGAACTAGTTTCTCCATCCCTTCTCCCAGGCGCCGGCTTTCTTGTCATGTTTGCCCCAGATGGGCCTTGAGTGATCTTTCCTGTTCATATTCCGGTCTCCACCCTTTCCCCAATAGTCAACAGTTGGTCGTTAGAAGAGTAGGATGCCATCTTTTGACAGTACATCGTGAGATGGTTCTTGGGACAAGTCATTCCCCGATACTTGTCAAAGTCAGGCATTTTGAATTTGGGCGGGAGGACAACATCTGTGACTAGGCACAACTCAGAAGCATCTATCAGTACAAAACCTCCAGCGCCTTCCATCATTCTCAAATGCTCTTCTAAGATTTCTATCTTTTCCTTTTGGGGAGCTGCGGCCGTGCTATGACTGGCTACCGGGTTCATCATGCGGGTTGTATCTTGGAGATTGGTCATATAGGGGGTTGCGTATCCGTATGGATAACCGAGTGGTTGGTTGAACGGAGGCAACGCCTGATACTGGTTCATTATGCCTGTGTTTGGTGAGGGACCTTGGGGTTGGGCCATAGTTTGTACAGTATAAGTTGGCTGAGTCATTTGGGCTCGTGTGTTTTGGGCTTGTGCGTTGCAGGTTGGCTGGGCCATCGGGGCTTGTGTGTTTTGGGTTTGGTAGGTTTGTGGGTCATAGGCTTGCGTATTTTAGGTTTGGTGGGTTTGTGGGTCATGGGCTTGCGTGTTCTGGGTTTGGTGGAGTGGTGGCATGTTTGGCTGGGTGGGGTATGAAGCGTGAGGATTCATTGCTTGCTGGTCTTGGGTGTCTTGTTGGTTAGCGAGTGGGGGATAGTACCCCGGTGGTAGGCCATAAAGTGGAAAAGGTACTGGGTTGCCGTCAGGACTGACAAATGTATGCTGTTGTACATAAGACTGACCGTAAGGTGGCTGGGCCTCTATGGTAGGGTTAGGTCTTCCAACATGAATGGTGAGAGGGGGTGTCATTATGTTAGGGAGTTGGGTTCTTGCTGGGTCAAAACCAAGGGGGGGTGGCGCGGTGGCAGGCTGCTGTTGGGCATCCTCAATACCTGCAGAGGAGCCTCCTTCTGTGAGTTTCTTTTCTAAAAGTTTAGTTAACTCCGCCACTCGCTCTTTCAACTGATCAAACTCGGTTCTAAAGTCTCCGTCAACAGCTTCTGCCTCAGCCATGAGTTTCCTTTGGAGCCTGGTCTGGTAAGGATGCCTACCCGTGACGCCTGTGTCTTTTTTTTTTAAAAAAAACAAAAATGTTAGGTGGAAATAGAAAGAAGGAGAATGTCATGGGAAGCAATTACAGGCTTTGGCGAATATCCTTTGACTAGTCCTTAGAACTTATCATTCAAAAGTACTAGGTATGGTAAACATGGAAATTAATATGGGATAATTGTGAAGATCGAAGAAATCTTTCATCCTGAGGCGGGAGCCCCAAGCTCAAACATTTTCTTCGGGCAACTACAGCCCTCATTTCTTAAGTTCAATCCCATGTTAATTTCCATACATACTCAAAGGGTATTCGTTAGGTTTTGAATAGCCTTCCATGAAAATGAGGATAAAGAGAAGAAATTAGTTGATGTCATATTTTAGAATCGGTACTTCCCCATTGATTTAACGTAAAGCAAAAAATTTTTTTGGGAAACAACGATTACCAAGGGTCCAAGTCACAATAGTGAAAAAATTTTTAATCGTCATCGACGCCCCTGCTGGAGCGGAAATAAAGTCATATTTTTTTTTTGATTTTTTTGGACGATTAGGAAAATCTATGACTCAGGACTCAGGGGTACACGACCAAAAGAGGATTATCTATTCACCCAAAGAATACTGTGTATTTCAAAATGAATCATTATTTCAAAAACTAAGCAAATCTGCGGGTGGTAGATAATTCATTTTTTTTGGATAAAAGGGAAAGCAAAAATGACGTAAGGTAAAGTAAAGTTTGCCCTTTTGTGGCCTAGGTCGGATTTTGTTGAAAGTCTTTTCTAGGCCCTATGGCTTGTCTAAAAGTGACTCTCCACACCGGGTGGCTTCCGCTAGACATCTAGAAGGTCACCAGAGCCAAGATCCTAACCATGACAGGGACGCAAACAGTGGGGAATCCACTAGGTGCGTATATCATGAGAGGTCGAACTCTGGTTGAGGTTCTCACGAATACCGGATAGGAAGTACATCCCATACGATTCCGTTACCAACCTCTCCTAACTTAAGCTTCATTTGGGGACCGGGTATAGGGCGCCACTCATAGGTGTGTGCAAGTAATTATGAGTGTAGTGTGTGGAAGGGCAGTCAATACCTTTTACCTTACCCCATTCTGCACAAAGAACAAACACAGAACAAATATACAAAGTCGTCTACCCTAGGGTTCAATGATTACAGAAAAATAACATGGTCCTCTACCCTAGGGTTCAACAAACCATGCAAAACATTGACAACGAAACAAATGACAAGATACAATTAAAACAAGAACAAACATTCACAACAATCAACAGAAAATAAAACAAGGGGAAGAAATCCAAGATAACAAAGGCAATATAAAAAGAACATGCGCTTTCAATCAAACTGGCCTGACTCTCTTAAGTGTCCCTAGTGGAGTCGCCATCTGTCGCAACCTGGATCGCGACGGCGCGGCGAGAGAGGAAAAACCTGGTTTGATGAAACAGGGAGTCGCCACCAACGTTTTTATCCATAGGAAAAACATTGGGAAAAAACTAAGTTCAGTGAAAGCACTGGTTTAAAGAATGAGATTCAAGTTCGGGAGTCGGTTACAAGTAGGGAAGGTATTAGCACCCTACATCGCCTGTCAGAAACAATACCAAGATTGAAAGCGCAATATAAATAGCCTTAAATAAAACATGGTTTCTTTCTTTTTTTTATTTTTATTTGAAAACGACGGAATGGAGTAAGAGAACTGTACAAACATAGAATGTCGAAGCGAGGTCAACGGGACGTTTCATCCGAGTTAAACTTGATTCGATATGAGACAGAGAGGGGAAGAGAATGCTAAAAGACATCATGTCTAAATTAGACATCCTCGGATAAAAAAGAGACAGCGATAGGAAAGAGATAAGCGGGATGTCTCGTCCTAAGTATCTCTTCCCTATGAATTGTGGCGAGGCTTGAACAAAAACTAGGGGGAACTCAACAAGACGTCACGTCTAAATTGATTTTCACAGAAGCGACAAAAAAAGAACACTTATGAAAGAAACACGAAAGTGAGGAAATAAATCAGTAAAAAGAAACAAGAAAGATGGGCCCGACAGGAGTTGTGGTCCTGCTCCTACGTATTCTTGAATTATCAAGAAATCAGGGTTACGTAGTTCTGAGTGTTTTTCTTTTAGGAAAAGATTGGAAAATGTTGGTGGGTATCATTTTGGTGAGGAACTCATACAAGACGAAGTTCTTCGCACGTGTACGGATCCTATAGAGGTTGTGTAGACGGAAGTATTTTCCGTACGACACTGACTAAAAATAATTTTTTCTATTTTTTGATTTTTGATTTTACTTAGATTTGAAAGAAAACACATGAAACATCCATTCCCCTTTAATATTTTTTTAAAAAAAACTACGAAGCAAAGGATGGAGGGTAGCAGAAGCTACAAGAGAGAGAGAGAGAAATAGTAAATTCAGAAAAAAGAGGGAAAACCAAGTGAGAGAAGAGAAAACCGAGTGAGAAAAAGGGAAAACCAAGTAAAAATGGAAAAACCGAGTAACAAAATAGAAAACCGAGTGCAAAATGAAAATACCGAGTGAAAAATAAAAATACCGAGTGAAAGTTAGGAAACCGAGTGATGGAGAGAGACAGTGTTGGAGTTAAGAGGAGGGGGACAGTGTAATGGTGATGGGAGTGGACGGTATGCAGTATGTGAGGTGATTGGGACGGTGTGGAGCTGGTTTGGAAGGAGGACGGTACTGAGTGGTGAGGACGGAGTGGTGAGGGTGTTTGGGAGATGTAGAGGGGATGGACGGTGTGGAGTTTAGAAACCGTCCGATGTTAAGAGGATTTTGGAGAGGAGGCAACGTTGATTTATGGGAGAGCTGGACAGTGTGGGTGACATAAGGAAGAAGGGTGCAGTTGGTGAGGATCTAGATGGTATGGAGGACTCGATTATGGATCGGTATGCAATTGGTGAGATAATTGGCAGAGGGCTAGAACAATGCTGCTGATTCAGAGTTTCTACCCTTCTTCAATCAACCAAGATCCAATCTGAAAAATCCAGCCCCCTGTGCCTCTTCGATTGAGGCATTTATAGAGGCTTTAGGACATGGGCTGAGTGCTTTAACAGCACGAGTCTCCACTCACCCATGTGCCTAGTGGAGACAGCCTGGCTAAAATAATGGGGAGCAGTGACTGGTGGAGAATTTTTAATTTCTCCACTTCCGCCCAGCTGTCTGCCACTCCTAGGATTCCTGGATCCACTTGGATTATGGGAATCCAAGTCAGCACTTGCGATCCGAGAGGGCATGATGGAAATCTGAGAGAACATATTGGAAATCCGAGAGAGGATGTGGAAATCCGAGAGAGGACGACTCAGATTGGCCTCTCAGTCAGCATTCATCCATAGTGGGAGTGAATTCCGAGAGGAATGAAGGTTTTTCAATAGAAAACCGAGTGAAAATAGTCCTTTCCGAGTGAGAATTCTTCTGGGAGGAGCTCTCCTATGGAAGGCCGAGTGGAAGTTTTGCTCGGTATTGGGTCGCTGTGAGGAGAATCCGAGTGAAAAAGTGTGCAATTGGATTGAGGGGACAAACAAGGCAATTCTGATTGGAACAATCAATCAGACCGAGTGAAAATTGACTCAGAACCGATTGAAGAGGACTCGGTGCTGATTGAAAAGTGTCACTCGGAATTGGTGAAAAATGTCTCAGAAATGGGTGAGAAGTAATCTCGGAAATGGGTAAAAGAATGGCTTGGAAGTTGAGTGGAAAGGGTCTCGGAAATGGTTAAAAGAAGGCTCGGGAATGGTTAAAAGAGTGGCTCGGTAATGGTAAAGGATGACTCGGAGGTTGAGTGGAAAGGGTCTCGGAAATGGTTAAAGGACCACTCGGAAATGGGTGAAATATGACTCGAAAATGGGTAAGAGGATGGCTCGGAAATGGGTAAAAGAAGGCTCGGGAATGGTTAAAAGAGTGGCTCGGTAATGGTAAAGGATGATTCGGAGCCGACTGAAAATTGAAGAGAATGACTCGGTGTTGACTAAGAGAGTGACCCGGTGCTGACTGAAGAGGCATCACTCGGTTCTTACTGGAGATACTTTACTCGGTGCAGACTGGAGAGGCATCTGACTCGGATATCTCACTCGGTAACAACCATTTTCACTCGGAAATATCCATTTTCCACTCGGAGTCAGTCTTACCCTCACTCAGAATTTTCATTCAGTCTTCAATTGTTCAGTGCACTCACTCGCCCTTATTTTCCAACCAGGAACGACTTTCACTCGGCAATCAGCTGCTCGGTGCACTCACTTGGGAGTCGTCTTCAGAAGGATTTCACACGGATTTTCCTTTCTTCAGTCCAATCGGACACATTTATTTAGAAATCCTTTCATTCAGTCGTTGTCACTCGGAAACCGATTGAAGATTGACAACGAAACTGATTGAAGAATGGCTCAGTCGGCAAATATTCATTCGGAGTTGTCACTCGAATTTGTCACTCGGAGTTGACCTTTTTTGCAATCAGGGCTTGGAAACTTTTACACTTTCACTCGGAATCGGTTTTCTTCCCATCAAAATCTGACTACCCAGATATACTCACAATCGGACTTCTGTTCCAATCGGAATCTGACCACCCAGATTCACTGAGAGTCGCACTTCACACTTCAATCAGAAGGTTTCAATCAACATTTCTCCTTCGGATGTTCTTACTCGGATGTTGGGATTATTTCACTCGGACTCAGCCTTCGCCCAGAAAAACATTCCCCAATCAGATTCACTTCAATCAACACTTCTTCACTCGGATTAGATGTAATCAGAAAGCAATCCTTCTCAGCATTCATCCTCCAACAGAGTCAGCTATTCATCACTCGGAATGGCTCTGACAGGGAGTCATTCCACTCCTATTCACCTTCATCAGTGAAGCATTCCACTCGGAACTGACTCATTCTGAGTAATTCTACTCGGATTTGATCCTTTTTAAGTCATTCCACGCTGATTCACTCCAACAGGAGCATATTCCACTCAGATTTGATCCATTCTGAGTCATTTCACTTGGATTTGATCATTCCTTAAGTCATTTCACTCGAATTTATCCTAAAAGGGCAATATTTCACTCGGAAATACTTCAATCTGAGTCATCCTGTTCTAATTTGATCATTTTTTGAACCATGCTACTCGGATTTGACCATTCTGAGTCGAAATTCAGTATAAAAAAAAAAGATTCATTCCACTTGGACCGGACCAAAAGAGGTGTTCACATTAACCTCATGCGATCATAATTGTCTTGACACATAAACTATCACACGCTCATTCTGCATTAGCACACAATCAAGATCAAGCTTAGAAGCATCGCAATATACCACGAATTCATCCAGTAAATCATGCAAAGCCAGCATTGGAGTAGAAGTGAGTCTTATTTTTAACTCTTGAAAACTTTTCTTGCAGTTGAGATTCCACACAAACGGTTGATTCTTACGAGTCAATTTTGTCAATGGCAAAGCCAAACAAGAGAAACCTTCAATAAATCTACGGTAATAACCTGCAAGACCAAGAAAACTTCTTATTTAGGTCACGAACGTCGGTCTTTCCCAAGCCATCACGGCTTTAATTTTTGACGGATTAACTACAACACCATCTTTAGAAATGACATGTCCAAGGAATTAGACCTCAGAAACCCAAAACTCATACTTAGAAAGCTTTGTATACAACTCTTTTTCATGAAGAATATTCAAAACAAGGCAAAGATGCCTTTCATGTTTGTCATGGCTCTTGGAGTAGATAAGAATGTCATCAATAAACACCACCATAAATTGGTCAAGATAGTCATGGAAAATACGATTCATGTAATCGATGAAAATTGTAGGAGCATTTGTCACACCGAAAGACATCACTACATATTCATAGTGGCCATAGCGAGTATGAAAAGCAGTTTTTGGAATATCTTCAGTCTTCACCCTAATTTGGTGATATCCAGAACGTAAGTCAATCTTAGTAAACACCACAACATCCTTCAATTGATCTAAAAGATTATCAATGCGAGGTAAGGGATATCAGTTCTTGATAGTTAACTTGTTGAGTTATCAATAATCCACATATAACCTTATACTTTTATCCTTCTTTTTCACCAATAATACAGGTGCACCCCAAGGAGATACACTTAGGTGAACAAATTCCCGTCTAATAATTCTTCAACTTGTCTTTTGAACTCAGTTAATTTCGTAGGAGACATCCAATACGGAGCTCGAGAAATAGGTTTTGCACCCGGAACAAGATCAATGGAAAATTCCACCTTTCGTGGAGGAGGTAAACCAGGTACCTCATCATGAAATACATCTGGAAATTCGGATACAATGGGAATATCACAGGATTGAATAACATTTTCTTCATCCACCATGCATAGCATAACAAGAAGTTAAGATATACCTTGCACATTAAAGTGCTTGGTATTTGGAGAAGGAAAGATAACACTTCAGTTCTAACAATCCACCAAGACCTTGTTGGTAGATAACCAATCCATTCTCAGAATAACTTCTAGGTCCTTTATGGGCAAACAAATAAGAGATACAACAAATCTTCTATTCTCAAGGATTATCTCAACATCATTACATCGAGTGACCGTTTGTAAACAAGTACTGATCGATGTAGACACCATTATAGAACCTTTTATCATACTTATCGGTAATTTAAATCGCCTCACACAATCTTTCAAAATGAAGGAGTGTGTTGCACTAGAATCAAATAACACATCAACATAATTACCAAGAATTTGGCACTTACTTTGAACTAGAGAATCAGCCTACGCAGCTTCTTCACCGGTCATGGCGAAGATTCTTCCAGCAGTTTGTTATTGATTAACACTATTGTTGTGACCATTTCAGCCACCATTGCCATTACCACGACCATTACAATTACCACGACCGTTGCCACCATTGCCATTTCCATTACCATTAAGACCACCATTGCGGCTGCCATTACCGTTTTCACTACCACAACCTCTAAAAGCAGCATAGCCTCTACGGTTTGTATCATTACGCACCACTACATTCGTGGCATTCAAGGGATAATCAGACGAATGTGCCCCGGTTGGTTACATCTATAGCACACCATAGTATCCTCATGATCACATTCACGAGCCAAATGATTTCTGCCATATCGGAAACATCAAAGACCTTGGCCATTACCTCGGCCACCATTAGCACCATGTCTTCCACCACCGTGTCCACCTCTAAGTGAAAAGGCACCATGCACAAAGGGTCTATTCTTCTTGAAGTTTCCTTTCTTCTTGAAGCATGAAGGTTGGCCCTTCAACTTATAATCATGCCCCGAATAACTCTTGGGCACTACATTGTTTTCTTCGAAGATCCTACACTTGTTCACAAGAGTAGGGAAGCTCTTAATCTTTTGGTGATATATCACCTTCTTGATCTCTTAGCGCAATCATTCTCAAACTTAACATACTTTAAAGCTTTAGTACCTTCCTGTTGAAAAGGAGGATAAAACACACATAGTTCTTCAAATTTGGAGGCATAATCCTCCACCGACAAGCGTCTTTGTTTGAGCTCCATGAACTCAAGCTCTTTCTTGCTCTTGTAACTATCAGGAAAATATTTTCTTAAGGACACCACCTTGAAATTCTCCCAAGTCAAGGGAGTGTGAGCCGCAATCATACACCCACGAGATAGAATCCACGAAGATTCAGCTTCTTCATGGATCATAAACACCTTATACTTGACCTTTGAGTTTCAGAGCACTCCATGCTAGCAAAGATTCACTCCAAATCGCAAACCCAAACATAAGCATCTTCTGGTTTGTAACCCCCATGAAATTCAGAAGGTTTTCACTTGAGGAATCGGTCAAGACCATGATTCGGTTGACCAATACGTTATTGTTTCCGTTCAAGAATATCGACAAACCGGTTAAAAGCTTTAGCCATAGTGGCTGCATCAACATTGCGTCTATTCGCCATCGATCAATCTGGACACGTAACCCAACAATACTTAGAAATCTCGTGTTTCTTTCCTCAAGATTTACCAACCAAAAAAAATTATCACCAACACATATATCATCATAATGTATTCATAATTCAAAGGTAAATATTGGAAAGGAAATGCCTAGACGGGCCTAATAACAATCATATAATCATCACCATCATTCATAAATAACCAAGCAATCTAAAATAAATATAAATAATTTTCAACTCATATTCTAAAAATCATCACAATAATAATAAGCAATTCATGCTCTAACAATGTTTAATTATAGTAATGTCTCAACATAGAGCAACTAGTGCTCTGATACCACCAATTGTGGCAACCCTTAGTCTTATATAAGTAAATATAATAGATGTGACATAATAATTATAAGGATAAATTTTTCCTATTTTAAAGTTCATCACCTTGCCTAAGAGACACCACGAATTAAAAGAAAATCATTTAACATTGCGCCCTAGAACTTTGTTTAGTCATACTTCCCATATATGAAGATATGAGAAGTGATATAAGAAAAGTTCATTTTTAGTCTTAGAAATAGTGGGACATGTCATAAATATCACCTATTAATCCAAAATTGAAAACCATAAAAAGTTGGGTTCAAACCCCTCTTAAATTTTAGTTTTTTCACAGTAGTGGATCTGGTATTTTACATCTAATAAGAGCTAGAAAACTTTAATTAAGATGAGGCTAATTTATAAATCTCCCTAAGACAATTATCTATAACTTTTAGGTAGAAGCCAGAGGCCAAAAATGTCACTAAGATAGCCAAAAGAGTCAAAAACAACAATGGAAAAGTAGCAGTTGAAAAATTCTAACAGTGGCCATTCCACTGGCCTTGGAATCCACTGTTTGGACCACCAAAATTGCCATTTTCCCTACGTTTTGAGGCAGAATGATCCACTGGCAGTGGGAAATTCCCACTAGCCGTGGATCTCACTGCTGTAGGCACCATTCTGCAGCTTTTTAATCCTTAAGTTTTTTCCAATTTTGGGACCCCTTTTCACTAGGCTATTCAACTCTAATTTGCATGAAATGTTATACACAACTTACCTACCCTAATATCAATTATGTGGAAAAGTTTCAAGCCTAAATTCCATCGCAATCAAAATCTAAGCTATAGGGTAGTTTTATGCATATTTTCGGCGTTTTACATGACTTACCAAAATGCAATTGGCTAAGTTTTGGTCTAAACTCTCTATGGAACTATATTCACATATATAAATGTGACTTGCTCCAACAAGTCTCATCCAATAACACATTTCCTAGATCAAGATATGTTCCAATAGCATTTCAAGTCCTTTTTGGCTAAACCAAGAATGCCAAATTGCAAACTAAGCCTATTTGGCCACGACCAACCATGCACACAAGTTTCATACATATATTATGGGTTGTAGGTGACCCCTACATGAAGTCTTATCCATTAAATGAAAATATGACCTATCTACTTCCTTATTTTGCATTCAATTCACAATATTAATGATACAGAAGTCACATTTTTATTCCAATGAATCTCCATTCTCATAATATCATCATTCATTCATTGATATAGCATAACAATCAATGTATCACAATTAACATCAACTACTGTTAATGTTATAACAAAAAATTAGCCTTCAAAACACTATGTTCTAATTTTCACACATAACATTCAAAATCAATATCCATAACTATATAAATATCATATACAAAACATAAACCTTGTACTTTTCATAAACATAATTGTCGGCCAAGGCACAGGGCTTCCTTCCAATATTCACCTCCTTCAAGCTCAACCTCCAAAAGAGTAGGACTTCCAACATACCTACATCAACCTTCAAAAATGGCAAATAGGAGGTGAGTAACATATACCAAATGGATTAAAATCATACATTATGATAGAACATATATATATACATGTGCACAATATATGTTCTTCAATAGAATCATATGAACCAATCACACATCATATTATTTCACTTTAATACAGTACATGTCTATATCAACTCATTTACATTATATATCAAATCATTGGCAATCTTATCAAGTATAACCACACAATTAAGGTTAATACCACAATTTCTTTCTCTTTACTTATCAATCAACCACATAATAGCATTTTAGGATGCATAACATGAGAAATGCATTGCCATCACGGGCTACCAAACTCTACATATCTCCGGCTATATGCAAATGCTCTTATGGCTAATGCATATGCACAAGGAATCATTATCAAATTGCAGATCCGACTGTAGGAAACAACATTGTACAGTATGTGGGTCAAGCATAGCGTGCTACTCTGCCCCTATTGCAGTAGTAAATATGTACACTTATATCTTAAATCTTGCATGCATAACACCATATTTTACTGGTACCAAACCACTATCACCCAAATGTAGCGCTAGTCACCCCGTGACTTACGGATAAACAATATGGCCTCACTTGCCAAAAGTGCTACGGGCTCCTCCTGAACACACATCGAGAGAGTCGTGCCTCATAGAGACAGCGAGGTCACTTGTTCATCACAGAGCCGCCCACCCATTAGGCCCGCCATACAGGGTGCATCACCACCAAACTATGGACAGCTTCATGATTCCAAGAATCACTAGGGAACAACAATAATTTTACCCGTGCACTGGGTCGCACTCCCACTAGGCTCGCTTATTGGCACCCCTAACATTCTACATAGACAACGTATGATATGTCATGGATGCAAATACTAATCAATGTATTTCTCATGTTATGCATCCTAAAATGCCACTCCACAATCAACAACTCACCACCATCACTTAGTGGAATTCAATATCCCACTAAGCATCCATGGCTGAATGGTTAAAGCGCCCAACTCATAATTGGCGAATTCGTAGGTTCAATTCCTACTGGATGCACGCCAATAGGACCCTCCATCCTCCAATAAGTCTATCGGATTTTGGTTCAAGAATGAAATCTTATTGGAACTGTCCAGTTCATGTTGAATTTTTTGTTTAAGTCCGATTACGAGGTCTAAATAGTTAGTATGAATCATAGTTTTAATATTTTAGAATTTAGTTTTTATATTCCGTGCTCCAGATACTAGAATAAATATCTAACGGGATAAAGACATCTCTATCAAGACGACAGATCTTTTTTTTGTTCAATTATCATTGGATTTCATTCACATCAATAGTTAGTGGCAATCGTTATTCATGAAATTACACGTCATGGGATGCCCAATATAATTACAATTAATTTGATCATGGTCTTAATGTCATTCACAAACAAGTCACATTACCATGAATCAGGCTCAACATCATAATCATCATCCCAACAACATTCACCACACAACACAAATCATTCTAAATGCATTTCAAATCACATAAGCAACAAGATATTCATCCAAGCCAAATTATGGAAACACACCCATACATATACATCAATAATAGATGAAATCATGCATTTATGAATGTTACCTCCTCCTACCTTAAGAGAAGTAGAAATCACCGTGGTCTGAAGGTCCCGCTCCGTCAATGGGGTCGTTTCCTATACCACACAATGTATCATACAATTCTTTTCTATCCAAACCACCAAGATTTAATTGTTCTTAATTAACTACTTGGTATTTATACCACTTTAAACCTTAAACCTCTTTTATTCCATTTAATCCACCACAACCACCATGGGTTTGGTGCTCAAAATCATTATTATGCATTTTAAAGCTATACCCATTAATGGGTTCCCTCATTAATGGCCATCAACTATCATTATTAACCATCTACCATAATCAATGGCTATTTCTCTTTATTAATAACATTCCCTAACATTATTAAACACACATTCCACTTTCATTTTACATTTCCCTCAATTCCAAGGGTTAGGGTTTCATCAAAAACCCAATAACCATCATCAATATTCATTATTTCCCATTGTATTTAGTGTTATTTTCGTGTACCCATTAATACCCTCATAAAACTTGCATTAAATGACCCCACCTTAGGGTTTTGCATCATTAATGTCTCCCAACATCAAACCCATACACATAACACTCCCACAAACCATAAATACCCATAACCTAGGGCTAAAGCTCATGAAAAATGATGAGGGAAACTTACGTCATGCCAAGAATGAAGTGAATCCCAATAGAGAGAGAGGGAAAACAAAAATTAAAGAGCTTCAATCATAAGCTCTACCTTCTTGCAAGGATGAGGGAAACGAAAATGGAAAAGAAGATGGACACACCCTTAGGCTAGAGTTTTGAAAGGAAGAAGATGAGTGGGAAAATAAGGAATAAAGAGAAAAAAGAGTAAAAGACTCTTTGTCTTTGAGAAAGAGACCACCGTGAAAGCTAAAAGAGAAAAAAGAGTTTTTGCATTTAAAATTTAACTTCTCATTAAAAGCTTTCCATTTTATAATAAATAGGATCTCCATTCGAGCTTAATACTTATCTAAAAATTATTTTGAAGGTATATTCAGATTCATAATAATATTCTTAATAGCCCTGACCAACAATACCTCGATCAGAGATACTTGGTCTTACACCCATATTCTAATCGGGTCTTATTTTCAGCTCTTTAAGCTCCAATAAATTATGAATAATCATAAAAATTTCCAATTTAATTATTTCTAAATTTTTGGGACATTAATCAGCTCATATGTAATTATTCTCTATTTATTTCACTCAGTTAGTTTTTTTATAAATTTTGGGATATTACAACCTAGGCATCAAGTAGCCTTAACAACTCCTCATCAGACTCCTAGGCTACTGCCAATAACCATCTAATTTGGGGCTTGCATAATAACCCCAACATTTAGGTCACAGAAATCCTCTAATAATTCATATTCCTTTCTCATCAAGAAGGCTGCATGCAAGATTTTCCTGCTCAATGCATCAGCACTGACATTTGGTTTGCTAGGATGATATTTCAAATCGAAATCATAATCCTTCAAGTATTCCACCCATCGCCTCTGCCTCATAATTAATTCCTTCTGATCAAACAAATAGTTCAAACTCTTGTGGTCACTGAATACCACAAAGAAGGAACCATATAAATAATGGCACCAGATCTTCAATGCAAATACCACTGCCGCAAGCTCAAGATCGTGAATAGGGTAATTCTGCTTATGTGGTCTCAATTGCCTTAAAGCATAGGCAATCATCTAATCATCCTGTATTAATACATACCCTAGACCAAACTTGGACGCATCATAATATACCATGAATTCCTTTGTCACATCAGGTAATGCAAGCACAGGTGCAGTAGTCAAACACTGCTTCAAAGTTTGGAAACTCAATTCACATTTTTCTGTCCACACAAACAGAGTCTCCTTTCTTGTCAATTGAGTTAAGGGAAGCGCAATACGCGAGAATCCCTCGATAAAATAGCAATAATAGCCAGCCAATCCTAAGAAACTCCTAATCTCAGTCACCGACTTAGGCCTCTCTCATGCCAGAACTGCCTTAATTTTGGATGGATCAATAGATACACCATTACTAGAAATCACATGTCCTAAGAATTGTACACTGGCTTCCTAAAAATCACACCTCGATAACTTAGCATACAACTTCTTCTCATGTAATACCTGTAAAACAATCTGAAGATGTTATGCATGCTCTTCAATGGACCTTAAATACACCAATATGTCGTCGATGAATACCACCATGAACTGATCCAAGTATGGCTGAAAAATCTTGTTCATGTAGTCTATGAAGATGGCTAGAGCATTTATCACTCTAAATGACATCACTACATATTCAAAGTGGCCATAACAAGTCCTGAACGCCGTCTTTAGATTATCCTTGGATTTCACCCTAATCTAATGATACCCGAACCTCAAATCAATCTTAGAAAATATCACAGTACCCCATAACTGATCCATCAAATCATCGATTAATGAATGCTTAAATTATGTACATTTTGGATGTTAATTAGGTATGGGATTAATGAAATATTATTGTATCTGGATACTTTATGCACTGTATTGGATAAAATAGGGAATGCAAATATTGTTTTGGTTTTGATGTAAATACGTGTTTTTGATCCCAAGTTTTGTGCATTTGTAGATGACAAGGATGAGGAAAAAAGAAGGAAGAAAGTTAAAAAAGTTTTCCCAAGAAAGTCCAAGAAAAAGAGCAAACATTGATAAACTAGCTTGAGAAAAATTCAATTCGCTTGAGCGAGTAAGGAATTCAAGATTAAAAAGCATCAGATGTGAAATTCGCTTGAGCGACTCTACAATCGCCTGAGTGAAATTCTTCTAGAGAGTGGAATACATGAATACGCTTAAGCGAGGTTAGTTAGCTTAAGCGAAAATGAAGCAAAATTAGAAATAAGACTAATTCACTTGAGCAAGTCCATTGCTCTCAAGCAAAATTCTTCCAAAAGCTAATTAAAAGGAATTCGCTTGAGCGGGCACCAATTAGCTCAAGCGAATGAAGAACAGAGAAAATAGGGCATATGTAACCTTGCTTGAGCGAATCACCCGCTTAAGCGAGTCTACGTGGGAAAAACCAAGGACCAAAAGCTTCCTTCAAGGTGAAGAAAGCAAATCACTTAACCGAATTACTAATTCACTTGATCGAATTGACGAAAATATATATAGTGAAGAAGACGTCCTTGGAAAGGGATCGCCATCAGAAATCAAGAATCAACTCAACATCAAAACGTTTTCTCTTCTTCTTTTCATTACTTTCCTCTCATCTTTGTAAGCTTGATCGTAATGGTTACCATGTGTAGCTAAACTTCTCAGTGGGATTGGATGTAGTCGAATCAAACCCCAACGTACGCTTGTTATATATATATATATATTCATTATTCTTGTTCTATCGCTTTTGGTTTTCCATTTTATGCTTAATGCTTGATTCTATTGGGAAATATATTCTTGATTATGATTTCCGTTTAATTATTGGAAAATAGCTTGTGAAAATCGATCTAAATGGAATGCTTACAAAGCAATAGTTCAGAAACCGTTATATATGCATATATACAGTCTATTGAAGGGCAAGATAGATGAAACTACCATTTTAAAAACTACCATCAAAGTTTTGGCACCGTTGCTGGGGATCGAACCTTGGTCGTTCGCGTGATAGGTGGAAATACTTACCACTATGCTACAATTTTAATTATGATTCTAAGTTACCAAGGCATTATGAATAGTAGATTTATGAGTAGTTATCTGTTACTGTTACTTGTTCTTTTTATGTGCTAACGTTTGCTGCAGTAAGTCTTTACTTTATGCGCTTGAGAAGCTAGGGATCCAAAGACCAGTTTGAGTTTCACCCTGAAATAGAAAGATCATTGGGAAAAGGTAAAGGCAAAATCAAGCAAAAATAACAACTACACGTAGATGAATCTTCTTCTACACATATTCCTGAGAATTCAACAAAACATGAAGCAGAAAATATGGCAAACAACATTAACAACAACAACACTCCTCCTCTACCTAGAAGAACACTTAGGGACTATGCTACACAGCAAGGGCCGAGACACTTCTCTAGCATTGCAATACCAACCACTACAAGGACCTTAGAAATAAAGCCAACATTTTTGAGTCTTATTAGTACACACCAATTTACTAGAATGGTAAATAAGGATCCTTATACTCATCTTGCTACATTTTACAAGTTGGTAAGAACAATGGGATTTGGACAAGATGATATTGAAGTGACTTATTTGAGATTATTTCCCTTTTCTCTAGTAGGTAAAGCTAAAGAGTAGTTGCAATCCCATCTGAATCAGAGCCTGAATAATTGGAGTTTAGTGGAAGAGAAATTTTTACAGATATTATTTCTGCCTTCTCGTTTCATCAAAGTGAAGCCTGATATCTCCACATTTAAGCAAGGCCCTGATGAACCATTTTGTGAGGCATGGGAAAGATTTAAATCACTACTGAGGAAATATTCAAACCATTGATTTGAAGATATTGCACGGCTTAATATCTTCTATACCTGTTTGAGACCTGATATTAAAATTATTTTAGATGCTGCTACTGGAGGTACAATGATAACTGTAGATGTGGAACAAGTAATAAGAATCATTGATGCCATATCTTCTATAGACCATCAAGCTCAACATGATAGGCAGCAGGTGACTAGAAGAGATATGTTGGGTTTGAATACTACTGATGCTATACTGGCTCAGAACAAGATTCTAACCTAGTAGATAGAAGCATTAACCCAACAAATGGCAAAGCTGCCACAATAATTACATGTAATTCATTCTTCTATGGCACCCCCATGAATCATCATCAACAACTGAAATATGATTTTTGTGAAGGTAATCATTCAAATGGCCAATGCTCATACCAAGGATATCAGCAACAAGAGTCTGTTTATTATATGAACAACCCAGGGCGACAAGGTAATTTCAATTTAGGTAATTATCGTAACAATTTTTCACAGGGTTGGAGAAACAATTAGAACTCAAATCCTGGATAGAGGCAGGAGGTAGGACCTTCTAATAGACAATTGCCATATTATCAATATTACCCTTGTTTGCATGAAAAGACTTCTAAATTGAAGGAGACTCTAGAAAAGTTAATGAAAGCTTTCCTCACCAACCAGAAGAATACTAAAGCATCAATTAGAAATCTGGAAACTTAGGTGGGACAATTGGCATAGTAGCTGTCAAATCAACATGGAGGCTCTTTCTCAGCCAATACTCATCCTAATCCTAAAGAGCAATATAAAACAATAACCACGAGGAGTGGCAAGGTGTTAGGTAAGGAAGTTGGTGAGAATAAGAAAGTTGAAGAAGAAGTGTTGAGAGAAAAGAAACAAAAAGAGAAAGAATGTATGAGTGAGGAGGATGAAAATAAAAGAGAGGATGTAAATAGAGAGGTTATGAATAAAGAGTTAGAAAAAGGAAAATAAAAAAAGAAAGAATGTGTGAGAATAAAAGAGAGCATGTAAATAGAGAGGTTATGAATAAAGAGTTAGAAATAGGAAAACAAAAAGAGAATGAAAAATAGAGAGAAAATAGTGAGAGTCACATTCCTCAACTGAAAAATCTCCTATATCCAAAGAATCCTTCAAAGCAAGACAAGGAGAGGGAAAGGCAGTTTGCTAGATTGATGCATATCTTCGAAAAGTTGTAGATTAATAATCCTTTTATGGAAGCTATGGAGCAAATGTCGACTTATACAAAATTTATGAAGGAGCTGTTGACTAAGAAAAAAAGATTTATAGAGGAAACTGTGGAGCTGGAAGTAAGATGTAGTGCCATCATTTAGAAGGCACTACCACTGAAGACCAAGGATCTAGGCTATTTCACTATCCCAGTTACCATTGGTACCCTACTAGTGGGAAAAGCTTTATTGAATTTAGGGGATAACATTAATTTGATGCCCTTGTCCATGTTGAAGAGGATTAGAGATCTGGAAGTTAGACCAAAAAGAATGATATTGTAGTTAGTTGACAGACCAGTCAAATTTCCTTATGGGTTGGCTAAAGATGTTTTGATAAAAGTCGACAAATTTGTATTTCTAGTGGATTTTATAGTAGTGGATATGGAAGAGGACGCAGAAGTAACTTTGATTTTGGGTAGACCTTTCATGAAATCTGTAAAGGTTATTATTGATGTGGATGACAGAAAATTGAAGGTATAAGTCTAGGATGAGGAGGTGAATTTTAATGTCTTTGAAATGATGAAGCATCCCTTAAATAAGCAACATTGTTTCAGAATTGATGCAGAATATGAAGCTGTTCAAAAGGAAATGTCCAAGATGAATAATTCTAGCAGTCTTGAGAAATCTCTTATATGTGTTGTTGATGAACTTAGTGATGATGAAGCTGAAGCGGGTGAAGAAATCTTGAAAGATTTTGATGCTAATAAAATCATCTCACCAAGCCAAGAATCCAAAGAAGAGTTATCACAGAAAAATGAGAGTGAAGTCCAAAAGCTTGAATTAAAGGCTTTACCCTCTCATTTGAAATATGTTTTCTTGGATGATGATAATCAGAAACTAGTGGTGATAAGTAGTGGTTTATCTAAATCAGAAGAGGAACGATTGGTTGAAGTGTTAAAAAGAAATGTGGGAGCAATTGGATGGACTTTGCAAGATTTAGAAGGAATTAGTCCTTCCTACTGCATGCATATAATCTTTATAGAGTAGGAATACAAGCTAGTTTCCTAGCCCTAGAGGAGATTACATCCAACTATGAAAGAGGTTATGAAAAAGGAAGTGATGAAGTTACTAGAAGCGGGTATGATTTATCCTATCTCTGATAGTGCTTGGGTTAGCCCGGTTCAAGTGGTTCCAAAGAAAGGTGGTATGACTGTGATAAAGAATGAAAAGAATGAGTTAATTCCAACAAGAACAATCACAGGATGGAGGATGTGTATTGATTACTGGAAACTCAACCAAGCTACCAAAAAAGATCATTTTCCTTTACCATTCATGGATCAAATGCTAGAGAGGTTGGCAAGACAAGCTTATTATTATTTCCTGGATGGCTATTCAGGATATAATCAGATAGTAGTTGCTCTAGAAGATCAAGAGAAGACAACCTTTACATGTCCTTTCAGTGTTTTTTGCTTATAGAAAAATGCCATTTGGACTTTATAACGCTTTGATACATAAATCCTGAGCTATAAATTTGATGCACATCTCTCAGAGGATTAACATTCTTTTGGCAAGCGCACCAATCGTTAAATTTGTAATATATTTGATCGTCCTACAGGGATTGAGGTAATTACCGCAATCTTGGACTAGCACAAGCTGAACCAACATAAGCAGATAGAATTCATTCTGTTTTTGTTGTTTTATACTTTCTATGTTTTTGTATTTTCAAAAACAATATAAGAGATGAAATGTGATTAATAGAAGGTAGGTTAGGTTACTTTAGCTTACAACTTCATCAAGGAACATGCAATCAAGGTTTAATTAAGCTTCAGATGCAAGAAGACAATTCACAGTTGGTTAATCCCTAATTCTTTAGGTGATTAACACTAATTCCTAAGCATTAAACCCTAATCCCTTAGGTGTTTAGTGACAGAGAAATCTAATGCAAAATTAGGGGTTAAACCCTAACTATTCACCTAATTACTAGGCCTGAATTAGTTAGGAAGCTAGAAGTTACCTAAGCCTCAACCATGATTCCTCACTGGTGAGTTTCTTCATTAGATCTGAATTTGTCAATTCAGCAGAGTAGATCCACTTCTCAGCTTGTTCTCCTCTTGTTTCAGAAGATAATTTCCTCAATACAGCTTCAAGATTTCATTAGAAGCTTCAGCAATCCTAACCCTAGGGGTTTAGAAACCCATGGGAATGGATTCTGTTGAAGGAATGTGGAGAGATATGGACGATAGAATTTAGAGAGAGAAAAGAATTAGAGAGAGATTGGAAATGAGAAAATGAATCGTCTATTACTTCTGTGTGTTCTCCCCCTAATTACAGAGTGTTTACATATATATAGCTACTACAAAACTAACTAACTAACTAACTTTAATTAATTACAGAGGAAACTAATTAATAATTAAAATAAATAAACTAATTACATATAATACTTAAGTTACTAAAATACAAAATAAACAGCAACTGATACAAAATAATTAAGGGGAACTACTGGAATCTGACATTGAAGGAGAATCATGTACTGTGCCAATAATCTTCACGTGACATGCTTGCTTATCTCTTCAAATATAATTTGATACTTTCTTGTTGCATGTTCACGTTACTGCATGGTAAGATTGCAAGGCTGAACTTGAATCCTTTCCTTTGGATGCATACAGGATGTCTTCACGCTTCAGCGTGACTTGCTGCGCTTGAGCGTCCCTTTGAATAGTCTTTGCATGTGCAAGACAACTTCACGCTTAAGCGTGGTACATAGGCGCTTGAGCGTGATCGAAGTTTTAATCATGCTGTGACATTTACGTGAATTGCATTGTGGTTTCACGCTTGAGCTTGAAGTTTTCAAGCTTGAGCGTGAAGAATATTTTACTGCACCTGCACATGCAAACAAATGAATGCCTAACATATGTATGCTGGCTGTCCAACGTATATACGCTGGGTTAGTGAATTTACAAATAAACAAATTTCCTTAACTATTTTCTCTTTTTAATCATTTTCTTGCATAATTTAAACACTTTTGAAATAAATAGATAAAACCAGAATTAATGATAATTTATTAAATAATAGTGCCAAACTAAATAATATTTAATGGATTAAGTTAAATTAAAGGTGAAATTATTAAGTCTTTTCAAGACTTTTCACATCCCCAAACTTAAAACTTGCTTGTCCTCAAGCAAGGATTCAGATTAATTAAATCAATTGCACTTACTCAAGACAATCAACGTTTCCTTAACTTAATTCATACCATAATTATTGAATACCCTTCATGCTTTGTTTCTACAACTTTTGAAAATATAATTACTCACACCTCCTTTGGGAAACAAGCTGGTGATACTTT
Source organism: Clitoria ternatea (assembly GCA_037962975.1). NCBI lineage: Eukaryota > Viridiplantae > Streptophyta > Magnoliopsida > Fabales > Fabaceae > Clitoria > Clitoria ternatea. The sequence continues at coordinate 172,823,643 of CM075671.1, forward strand.
CCTCACTGGATTGGTGTTTCACTCTTCTCTCAGTGTATAGGTTAAATGCATGCACTCATCACCTGCATAATTATTAGATCAACATAGGCTTGCAACAGTTCTAAACATCATGACATATGCTAGCATAATTGGATCAGTAAGGGCTTTTTAAGCTTGTAATGGGGTTAGGCTAAGGCTCTATTTTTATTTTTCTAGTTAATGTTGGGTTAAAAGATGTGCCCACTGATGCCTTGCCTCAATCTTAACTTAAATGCCTCTACGAACCAGCTCTTTTGCTTTTATTATGTTTTTCTTATGAAGGATAACTCAACTAACTGTGGTGCTTTGCACCTTATTCTTTTTCAGTCCTTTGAACTCTTTCTTTCTTTCTTTTTTCTCTTTCATTTTTTTTTCAATACCATTTTTCTTTTATTATGGTGCTTTGCACCTTTGCTTTGCTGATTTTTCACTTTTCTTTTACTTTTGCTGTTCTTCCTTTCATTTCTCTTTTTTTTTCTCTTCAAAATCCATATCTATAATTAAGGTCAGAGTGTGTCCTTTATTTGTTGTTAGGCATACTCTTCATCCCTAAACTTAGAACTTGCTAGTCCCTAGCAATAAGATAAGACTTAGCAATCCATTAGTGGTACATCCAGGAATAATTCACTTGGTTTTTCTCAGATAAATTGGCTTATAAAGTTAGGTACATGATCAAAATGAAAGGGTCTTAGGCTCAAAATATAATTGTTAGGTCAAAGGATAATTAATAATATGGATGGCTAAATTTGGCCCTGGCTAATTTCCAAAGAAGGCCTTCATCATTTCCAATTGGCAAACACATAATCATTAGCAAGCACTGAAGCAAATTTTTTCTCACTAACAATAGTGCAGATACACTCGGAAAAGAATTAATAAAGGCTCAAAAGCTAATAAATTATAGGTAATCAGCCAATCATGTCCCCAAACTTAATGCAAGATTACAAATTTAGATTGCTAACTAGCTTGGTGAATATATAGATAATTAAGGATGAAAATAGTTATGGACAGGGATCATGAATCAAGCAATGCGAATGAATTAATTTATCCAATTGATGCCTGAGAATCAGCAAACTTTAAATAATTAAGATGGATTCTAAATTAAACACAGTGGATACCTTTCATAAATTAATAAGATTAAGGAACAGATTACTTCCCTTTTTACCTATATGGCAAGGATTAGTGACCAATGGTATGCATGAATTGAATAATACAAAGCAGAAAATGTAACATCCTAAATTTTAGGGGGAAAAATTTTCGCGAATGAATTGGGAAATAACCTAGATCCATAATAAAAATACTCCCATATATGGAGATATGAGAGCTGGTCCCATGGCCAAGAAGAAAGAGAAAAAGAAGGCAAGGGAATTAAAAACCATTCACACGGAAACACAGACAGCGCCTGAGCAGACCACCACACAGCGTACACTTGCTCAAGCGAAGCACGAATCCGCCTGGGCGAGATGCCCAACTCGCCCGAGCGATACCGCGACAACGCCTTCCAGCGACCCACATTCACTGGAGCGAATCCTCCATTCGCTGAAGCGAGCAGTCTCACTCGGCTAATCCCTCTCTCGGCATCGAAACATCCATACACTCGGTAAATGACTAAGTCCACTCGGGATTCACTCCTAAGGCAACTCGGTATGAGGGGTTCCAACACTCGGGAATCGACTCCCACGCCTACCTTCTATAACATAGTCTCTTATATTTATCCACCAAGGTACATACTAGATTCGCCCGGTAAGTAGGGGACTTTCCACTCGGATTCTATCAACTCTCACTCGGAATATTTCCCGCTCGGAGCTTATATGCGTTTTCACTCGGAATCAGTTAAGCCTATGCGCTCGAGATTCTTTCCACTAAGTTACCCACCAGGATGTCATTGGAGGAAACTTCCCTAAGAATCCGTCTAAGTGTTTCTCTCTCGGGAACTCATGTGAATGAATCTCACTCGAATTTCATACTTACATTTACTCGGAAATCCTCAGGCCTATATTCATTCGGGGAATAGCAGCTAACTCACTTGGCATACTACAATTTGATCACTCGGATTATAATTATCCTACGCTTAGAGTACATTCCATTCCAAACCACTCCATTAACTCCTCCTTTAGACGGGGGATCACTTAGGATCTTTTTACTCGGGAGTACAAGCTCTTCCTCACTCGGCTTACATATAATCTTTCACTCGGAATCACTCAGCTTCATAACCACCCATAAACACACTAACCTCCTATGCTCATAAGACATACTCATGCATCCATATTCATCGCTCGGACATCACTTACAGTATAGAAGAACACACAACATATATATATATATAAATGAAAGCATTCAAATAATTACAAAAGTTTCATCATGACTTCTGTTACCCGAAGCTGTTTAAGTTCTAACGTAAAGACTAAAACCAAAACATGAGCCGGCCAAGGCTTAACAGGACCTTACACACGGTATATACATATACACATATATTCAAAAGCACTCGGCTGTTTTGTTCTACACTCAGCTCCTCCTTCATCCTTCATTCCGAGAGATGTTCACTGAAAATGTAGCCACTACAGGGGTGAGCTTTTACAGGTAAAATGACAATCAAGGACTCGGTATCAGTGTCAATACGCACACTCACTTCATCCAATCGTTTTCAAGTCAATTAAGGTTAGGGAAGCAGAATATTATCTATGGCACACATACAACACATACAAATGTCCACACACTCGGAAATCATTCATAACACTCAACACATGCTATGCGTACTGTTCTAATCAACCTCATATCTACATGCATGCCTACGGATCCGACTCGAGGGATGACTTTCAGTTACAGTTTCCCTTCTACTGGCCCCTCGTCCCTCAACTCTTCCCGTGTGGTACGGGCCTCCCATAGGCGTCTCGAGACTCCTCTCTAGCTCCTACGGCTACCACGAGCTCTCTCGGGATCTAGCCAAGGTCTGTAGCTGGAAGTCATTCCCTCGGGCTCATGACCTTCCACGGGTGACCCCACTCTTACACATGCAGCTAATGCATTTTCCAGTAAGCACCATCACATAATCGATACCTCCGTCGTAACCATAAGTAGAACAGATTCAACACAACCTTTATATTGCTTTATCAGTTATACCAATATGCACAACAATCGGGCAATCAAGTAATAGCATTTGACAAATCAACTAACGTGCATACATTCATATTTCACAGTGTTAACAAAGATGGAACCATGCATTTCATACGTCATTATCAAAGGCTAACAGTCCACATTACCACCATCTTGATTGCATGCAACTACTATATAACCACTGTAAAACACACAGAATCCAAAACCAACAATCATGCATAAGATCCTGTCGTCATAAACACATGCACACACTCAAGCAGTACATTCATTCGGTACCGTTCGTGGACCATGCATTTGACATGCAAGCTCCCCCTACCTTCGGAGGGAACCTGAAGAAGCTTTTCTGCTCTCGTCGTTGGATCCGACGCCCTTTTTCCGATTCGTTCAGCCTTCCTTCGCCCCGTCGTACTCTGTACTTGGTTCTGGAATAAAGCGTTGTTCTTCTTCTGCCTCAACGATCGTCCTTCACCAGTTAGAGGGTTCTGACCTTCTTCCCACACTGTCGTCGTGAAGAACAAAAATAGGGGAAGGAAAAGAAGATGGAGACGAAGAAGAAAAGAGAGAATGAAGTAGTGGGAGAAGTTTTGCACACACGGTAATACAGGGTACACACATATATACGCATGTGAAGGGAAGGAGTGGGATGGGAAAGCGTGAGTCGCAGTCCACTCACACCTTCCGCCAATCACAAATAGCCACATTCCACCAACTAAGTCCAATCAGCTTGTCACTAACTCACAAGCTATATTGATTATGATTAACAATTAATTCTTTACTTTGCATTCAGGTTTTTATCGTTTAATTTTCATTCGGTATCTAACTTCGAAATTAGGATGTTATAGTTCTCCCCCACTCAAAAGAATTTCGTCCTCGAAATTCAATCGGTAACTCACCTTAGTAAACAACTCGGGGTACTGCTGCCTCATGGTGTCTTCGCGTTCCCAGGTACGAGAGGTAGTCTTGCCTTGGTGCCACTCCACTTCGACCAGCTGTACGTTTTTCCTCCTCAAACGCTTCACCGATCGGTCCATGATTCTGATCGGTGTAGTCACAGTGGTCAGGTCTTCCTTGACTTCCACTTCATCATCAGGCATTGTGTGGCTGGGGTCATGTAGATACTTCCTTAGTTGAGACACATGAAACACGTCATGCAATCGAGATAAGTGAGTCGGTAGTGCTATACGATATACCACGGAGCCGACTCGTTCCAACACCTCATAAGGTCCAATGTATCGAGGGCTTAACTTCCTGCTCTTCAAGGCTCGCCCGACCCCTTTACTCGGTGAAGTCCTTAAAAATACCTTGTCTCTGACTGAAAACTCTAATGGTTTGGTTCGCTCGTCGTAGTAGCTCTTTTGCCTGTCTTGAGATGCCTTCATCTTCTCTCTTATCACTCGGATCTATTCCGAAGTTTGCTTAATAATCTCTGGTCCCAATAGCAGACTCTCACCCGTTTCCGACCAGCAAAGCGGGGTTCGGCACCTTCGACCATACAACGCTTCGTAGGGTGCCATTCCAATGCTGCTGTGATGGCTGTTATTGTATGTAAACTCAATCAAGGGAAGGTACTGCTCCCATTCTCCACCGTGCTCCAACACACACGCTCTTAACAAGTCCTCCAGGCTTTGAATCGTTCGCTCGGATTGTCCATCCGATTGGGGGTGGTAGGCAGAGCTAAGCCAAAGTTTAGTGCCCATTTCTTGATGCAGGCTGGTCCAAAACCGGGACGTGAACCTAGGATCCCTATCTGATACGATGGAAGTCGGTATACTATGCAGTCGGACGATCTCTTGAATGTAGATCCGTGCTAACCTATGCATCGGGTACTTCATGTTCACAGGCAGGAAGTGTGCACTCTTCGTCAGTCGGTCAATAATGACCCAAATTGCATCATGGCCCGCTCGATTTTTAGGCAATCCCATGACAAAGTCCATAGCAATTGAGTCCTATTTCCACACGGGAATCTCCAGGGGCTGCAATGCACCATACGGCTTCTGGTGCTCGACCTTCGACTTTTGACAGGTGATACACCGAGCCACGTATTCTGCCACATCCTTCTTTAGTCCGGGCCACCAGAACTGTGTTCTCAGGTCATGGTACATCTTCGTGGCTCCCGGGTGGATACTTAACAAGCTCTTGTGCGCCTCATCAAGCACCATTCTCCTCAATTCTCCTCCACCCGGCACGTATATTCTATTTCTTACTCGGAAAACCCCATTCGTTCCCTCAGTCAAGGACAAATCCTTACCTTTGGTCTGAGTCTTCTTCATCTCGGTCAAGTAGGAATCCGACTGCTGCTGCTCGTACACGGATTTCAAGAAGTCATTGGCAATTCTCAGCGTGCCGATCGTCATTTTCTGAGAGGATGAGGTGTCAACATGCAAGTTCATGTCTCGAAACTGTTCCAATAGTTCTACCTCCTTCACCATCATCACTGCCATATGAAGAGATTTCCGACTCCATGCGTCGGCAACAACGTTTGCCTTGCCCGGGTGGTACTTTAACTCGAAATCATAATCCTTTAGAAATTCCATCCATCTCCTCTGCCTCATATTCAGCTCCGTCTGGTCGAACAAGTATTTGAGGCTCTTGTGATCACTGTATACTTCGAATCTGGACCCGAACAAATAATGTCTCCAGATTTTTAACGCGAACACCACAGCTGCCAACTCCAAATCGTGGGTCGGATAATGTTGCTCGTGTGGTCTCAATTGCCGAGAGGCATACGCTATCACTCGGTCCTTCTGCATTAGCACGCACCCTAATCCGAGTCCTGATGCATCACAATAAACCACGAAGCTCTCTTGCAAGTCAGGTAATGCCAGCACTGGTGCAGCCGTCAACTTGTTCTTCAGCTCTCGGAAACTTCCCTCACACTCGGGACTCCACACGAAGGGAATGTTTTTCCGAGTCAATTTAGTCAGTGGCAAAGCCAACTTAGAAAAACCCTCAATGAATCTTCTATAATAGCCTGCCAGGCCCATAAAGCTCCTTATCTCTGAGACCGACTTGGGTCTCTCCCATGTCATTATAGCTGTCACCTTCGAAGGGTCCACCGAGATACCTTGCTCGGAAATCACATGTCCGAGGAAGTGGATCTTATCCATCCAGAATTCGCACTTTGAAAGCTTCGCAAATAACTGCTTCTCCTTTAACACTTGGAGTACCGCTCGGAGGTGTCCTTCATGCTCCTCGGAAGTCTTAGAATAGACTAGGATGTCATCAATGAAAACAACTACGAATCGGTCTAAATAGGGGTGGAATATGTTGTTCATGTAATTCATGAAGATAGTAGGGGCGTTCGTCACACCGAACGGCATCACTACATACTCGTAGTGGCCATACCGAGTCCTAAAGGTAGTCTTTGGGATATCCGAGTCCTTCACTCAGATTTGGTGGTATCCCGATCGCAGGTCAATCTTTGAGAAGACTGAGGCTCCACGTAGTTGGTCAATTAAGTCATCAATTCTGGGCAGCGGGTAACGATTCTTAATTATGAGTTTGTTCAGCTGTCGGTAGTCTATACAAAGTCTCATGCTGCCATCCTTCTTCTTAACAAGCAGCACAGGTGCGCCCCATGGTGATACACTCGGCCTAATGAATTGCTTTCCGAGTAACTCATCTACTTGCTTCTTCAACTCGGTTAATTCAGTTGGGGACATTCTATAAGGTGCACTGGAGACTGGCTCGGCCCCAGGGATCAAGTCTATAGAGAATTTGACTTTTCTATTGGGAGGGACACTCGGTACGTCTTCAGGGAACACTTCTAGAAATTCACAGACAATCGAGATTTTGTTCACTCGGGTTTTACTCTCACCCTCGGTTAGACAAAGCATCATGAACAGTTGAGGTATACCTTGTGCTGTGCAGTCCTCATGGTGCTGTCTCGGGAAGATTATCCTTCGGTTTCTGCAATCCACTAACACTTCGTTGGCTGAAAGCTAATCTACTCCGAGCACGATATCAAGATCCTTCAAAGGTATGCACACTAGGTCGAAAGTGAAACTCCGATCGCACAACTCGAACGTCACTTTTTTGCACATTGATGAGGTCAGTACCTTAGGACCAGTCAGATTGGCTACTTCCAAAATCCGATCCATTTCCACGGTCGGTAATTTCAAACATTTTACACAATCATCAGCTATGAAGGAGTGGGTGGCTCCAGAATCAAAAACTTCACTAAGTGTGTATCTACCGAGTAAGCACTTACATTGCACTAAGTCATTTGCTTGTGCGACATCCTCTGCGTTGATTGCGTAGACTCTTCCAGCAGCTGGTTGATCGGTGTTTCTCCTCCGGTTATTTGGGGTAACCATCATATTCCCTCTAGCTCTGTTGTTTCCGCCCCGAGAGCTTTGTCCATCATTCCTATTGCTCTTCACCTGGAACCCTCCTTGACGCACACTAGCATTTGTTTGACGGAGCTGGGGGCAGTCAGGGCGAATGTGCCCCTTATTCCCGCAGTGAAAACACTTAACATCGGTACCATTGCAACTCTGAGCAAAGTGGTCGCCACCACATTTAAAACACTTGCCATACCTGGGTCGTCCACTCATCTGTCTCCCTCGGTCACCGCGATCCTGATATCTAGTGAAGGGTTCATTTCTTCCTACGTTTCCTGGCCTCTTGAAACGTGACTGCTGAGGCCTCAAATACTGGTTGGCTCTGCTGCTTTGGCCCGAGTGGGCCTTGTCATCTTCCTCAAATATTCTACATTTGTTCACTAATGCAGGAAAACTCCTGATCTCTTGATATCTGCAGGCCCTCTTAATATCCGATCTCAACCCATTTTCAAATTTAAGGCACTTGGAGCTCTCCGTCCCTGGTTGTTGAAAAGGTGGGTAGAATAGGCACAATTCTTCGAACCTAGTCGCATACTCTTCCACAGTCTTGGAGCCCTGCTTCAACTCCATAAACTCCAACTCCTTCTGACTCCTCACTGTGTCGGGGAAGTACTTCTCTAAGAAGCATGTCTTAAAATCGTTCCATGTCAGCTGAGCATCATCATCAGGGAATCGGTTTCTGGCTATCTTCCACCAGTTCTCCGCTTCATCCCGTAGCATATATACTGCACATTCCACCTTTTGGGCCTCGGTACAACGAAGACCCCCAAAAATCCTTTCCAGTTCCTGAGTCCATTTAAAAGCTGCCTCCGGGTTACGTCCTCCCTGAAACTCACTCGGCTTCCTCTTCAGGAAGCGGTCCAGCACATGGCCATCCTCAGCTCGAGTCTGGCCTTGCCTCTTAAACACGTCTGCAAAGCATTGGAATGCTATGGCTATAGCCTCCATGCTTTGGCGATGCGTCATCCCTTATCCTGAAATTAACATTCAAGGATAAGTATACCGAGCCACTCATTACCATTCGGATTTCAGCCTAATGTTCAATGACTTAGCACATCATGCTATCTCTATATATTATACAATCAATCGGACCAGGAGGGGAAACACCCTCCTATCCATAAGCCAATATCAATCAGGTTCAACCAATATCACAACAATAATGACCATTCAGTCAGAAAGCACGCAACCGCTTACACTCGGTAAGCATACCTTGGCCTTGGACCTTTCGGTCCGCTCTGATACCAAAATGTAACATCCTAAATTTTAGGGGGAAAAATTTCGTGAACGAATTGGGAAATAACCTGGATCCATAATAAAAATACTCCCATATATGGAGATATGAGAGCTGGTCCCATGGCCAAGAAGAAAGAGAAAAAGAAGGCAAGGGAATTAAAAACCATTCACACGGAAACACAGACAGCGCCTGAGCGGACCACCACACAGCGTACACTTGCTCAAGCGAAGCAAGAATCTGCCTGGGCGAGACGCCCAACTCGCCCGAGCGATACCGCGACAACGCCTTCCAGCGACCCACATTCGCTGGAGCGAATCCTCCATTCGCTGAAGCGAGGAGTCTCACTCGGCTAATCCCTCACTCGGCATCGAAACATCCATACACTCGGTAAACGACTAAGTCTACTCAGGATTCACTCCTAAGGCGACTCGGTATGAGGGGTTCCAACACTCGGGAATCGACCCCCACGCCTACCTTCTATAACATAGTCTCTTATATTTATCCACCAAGGTACATACTAGATTCGCCCGGTAAGTAGGGGACTTTCCACTCGGATTCTATAAACTCTCACTCGGAATATTTCCCGCTCGGAGCTTATACGCGTTTTCACTCAGAATCAGTTAAGCCTATGCGCTCGAGATTCTTTCCACTAAGTTACTCATCAGGATGTCATTGGAGGAAACTTCCCTAAGAATCCGTCTAAGTGTTTCTCTCTCGGGAACTCATGTGAATGAATCTCACTCGAATTTCATACTTACATTTACTCGGAAATCCTCAGGCCTATATTCATTAGGGGAATAGCAGCTAACTCACTCGACATACTACAATTTGATCACTCAGATTATAATTATCCTACGCTTAGAGTACATTCCATTCCAAACCACTCCATTAACTCCTCCTTCAGACGGGGGATCACTTAGGATCTTTTTACTCGGGAGTACAAGCTCTTCCTCACTCAGCTTACATATAATCTTTCACTCGGAATCACTCAGCTTCATAACCACCCATAAACACACTAACCTCCTATGCTCATAAGACATACTCATGCATCCATATTCACCGCTCGGACATCACTTACAGTATAGAAGAACACACAACATATATATATAAATGAAAGCATTCAGATAATTACAAAAGTTTCATCATGACTTCTGTTACCCGAAGCTGTTCAAGTTCTAACGTAAAGACTAAAACCAAAACATGAGCCGGCCAAGGCTTAACAGGACCTTACACACGGTATATACATATACATATATATTCAAAAGCACTCGGCTGTTTTGTTCTACACTCAGCTCCTCTTTCATCCTTCATTCCGAGAGATGTTCACTAAAAATGTAGCCACTGCAGGGGTGAGCTTTTACAGGTAAAATGACAATCAGGGACTCGGTATCAGTGTCAATACGCACACTCACTTCATCCAATCGTTTTCAAGTCAATTAAGGTTAGGGAAGCAGAATATTATCTATGGCACACATACAACACATACAAATGTCCACACACTCGAAAATCATTCATAACACTCAACACATGCTATGCATACTGTTCTAATCAACCTCATATCTACATGCATGCCTGCGGATCCGACTCGAGGGATGACTTTCAGTTACAGTTTCCGTTCTATTGGCCCCTCGTCCCTCAACTCTTCCCGTGTGGTACCGGCCTCCCATAGGCGTCTCGAGACTCCTCTCTAGCTCCTACGGCTACCACGAGCTGTCTCGGGATCTAGCCAGGGTCTGTAGCTGGAAGTCATTCCCTCGGGCTCATGACCTTCCACGGGTCACCCCACTCTTACACATGCAGCTAATGCATTTTCCAGTAAGCACCATCACACAACTGATACCTCCGTCGTAACCATAAGTAGAACAGATTCAATACAACCCTTATATTGCTTTATCAGTTATACCAATATGCACAACAATCGGGCAATCAAGTAATAGCATTTGACAAATCAACTAACATGCATACATTCATATTTCACAGTGTTAACAAAGATGGAACCATGCATTTCATACGTCATTATCAAAGGCTAACAGTCCACATTACCACCATCTTGATTGCATGCAACTACTATATAACCACTGTAAAACACACAGAATCCAAAACCAACAATCATGCATAAGATCCTGTCGTCATAAACACATGCACACACTCAAGCAGTACATTCATCCGGTACCGTTCGTGGACCATGCATTTGACATGCAAGCTCCCCCTACCTTCGGAGGGAACCTCAAGAAGCTTTTCTGCTCTCGTCGTTGGATCCGACGCCCTTCTTCCGATTCGTTCAGCCTTTCTTCGCCCCGGCATTCTCTGTACTCGGTTCTGGAATGAAGCGTTGTTCTTCCTCTGCCTCAACGATCGTCCTTCACCAGTTGGAGGGCTCTGACCTTCTTCCCGCACTGTCGTCGTGAAGAATAAAAACAGGGGAAGGAAAAGAAGATGGAGACGAAGAAGAAAAGAGAGAATGAAGTAGTGGGAGAAGTTTTGCACACACGGTAATACAGGGTACACACATATATACGCATGTGAAGGGAAGGAGTGGGATGGGAAAGCGTGAGTCGCAGTCCACTCACACCTTCCGCCAATCACAAACAGCCACATTCCACCAACTAAGTCCAATCAGCTTGTCACTAACTCACAAGCTATATTGATTATGATTAACAATTAATTCTTTACTTTGCATTCAGGTTTTTATCGTTTAATTTTCATTCGGTATCTAACTTCGAAATTGGGATGTTACAGAAAAGACATAACATTGAATAATTAACAGGGAAATATGATTTTATTACAAATGAAAAGGAGATACACTGTTCAAGAAAAGATACTAAAATAAAGTTATTACAACACAAAAATATGAGATGAATAGACATGATGGATGCAATAATTTCAAGATTGAAACGGTGGGATGTAATGATTCTAGCCATTAAGTGAAATTAAAGAGGGAAGAGATGTTACCTTTCAATAGAATCCAAAGAATATACTTTTTTTTCAAGAGCCGGAGCTTCCAACGTACAAGGGCTATGAGTCATGGGTACGCGTAGATATGCTGGATTTGGGCGTACATACGCACACATTAAAGTATAACATGTGGTAACAGGTGTAGGCCACACTGTAAACGTACAAGATCATGCTTGAGTGCATGACATGCAAAAGGGGATCAAAGGGTTCACGCTTGAGCATGAAGTAGTCACGCTTACGCGCTAAGGTAAATTTTGGTGCCCACAATCACGCTTAAGCGCGTATGCATAACATGTGATAGGCTTGGTACAGGCACGATCACGCTTAAGCGTGATATTCCTCACTCAAGCGTGAAATCATAACATTATGTAACAGGGTTGCACTCCTACGATCACGCTTAAGCGTGATATTCCTCGCTCAAGCGTACCATCATACTAAGATGTCACGAGCCCACAACAAAAATCACGCTTAAAGCATGATGGTTTAAGCTCAAGTGCGCTAGGAACAGGGGAAGATCACGCTCATGCGTGCACTCACTGCGCTCAAGCGCCACATGTTCCATCTTAAGCGCATACATGCACAGGGGTCACGCTTAGAGCGTGAAGGCACATGCTCAAGCGCCAATTTGGTCCAGGGTACCCAGAGATGACTCGCTCAAGCGGACAGAATTCACCCCAGCTATAAAGGAGCTCGCTCAACCGGCCAGAAGTCGCGCGCAAGCGCAAAGGCATAACAAAAAAGTCACGCTTGTGACTCCCTGAGCCCGCTCAAGCGTACAATAATCAAGCTTAAGCGTGAAGGCATATTTATGTCCATGCTTGAGCGCCAAAAGTTGTTGCTTGAGCGCCAGGGGGTCTGATGCTTATTTAATTATGCAGACCAATGCCCAATTTGGAACGTATATACGCGTTCTTCCTGGTCCACAATTTTATTATTTTGGTGAAGTGCGTATGTACACTGGAATTCAAAGTTTATACACTCAAACCTTATTCAGAATTTTTCAAACTTTTTCAGTCTTTTCTTCTTTCTCCCTTTTTAGTTTTCTTTTGTTTTTAGAATTTATAAGGAAATTGAAAGCAACAAAAAACCAACATGAAACACAAAATGAAACATGGATGTTGTACAATGGTATGACTACAAAACACAAAATTGAAATATATATTTTTTTTAAAGTAAAGGAATTAAGATGCATGAATAGAAACTACCTGCATGGAGAGAAAGAGATGGTGTAGAAGTGCATACTTTGGTGGTTCATTATTCAAGGAATAAAGGTGAGCGTAAGAACACTTCTTGGGAGCATCCACTGTGTAATCCTGAAAATTCTCTTTTATTTTTTTTCTTCTTTTTCTTGTCTCTTTTTTTCTTACTCTATTTTTCTCTTTTTTTCTTTTTTTTAAAACTTCTCTCACTACTTTATTTATGTACAATAAAAACAAACATAGGCTCATCCTCCAGGATCCCATTGCTTATGACCATTCACTCTTGGTCTTTTTACTCCTTGTTTCTCCTTGATATGTTTGAGGCTAATGCTCAACACAACTTTCCTCCAATCTTTCTTTTTCCAAACTTTCTGCTTTTTCTTTTTTTTCTTTTCTTCACTCTTTTTCTTTTTCTATTTTATGTTAGTGTCCCTCTTTTTGTGCCACAAGCAATGTTCTTCTTGACTTACAAATTTACGTTTCCCTATGATTTCCATAGCTGTAGTAGTCACCACTAGCAAACGCTTCTTATGTCATGGCTGAATTTCTTCTTCTTTTGTATTCTCAACATCTAAACATATGAATTTTTCTTGTGCAGGAATCTCTACTTCTTTCTCTGTATTCACACTTGGCTCCAATAAAATTTCAGTATCATTATTGTGTTGCGAAGATGTGGTTTCCATCTCAGCTGAGACCTCTACCTCTTCTATCACTTCTTGCTCAACAATAGTATCTAATTGATTTTCAGGTTCCTCAATGGCTTCTGTTATCATTTATTCAATTTGTACTCCTGCAACACTTGCATCATCAAAGAAATTATTTAATGATAACTCTTGTTGTTGTTCTTCTTCAAACCAATCTTCTTCATTCCAATCATCAAAGAATGCTTTACTAGATATACTATCATCTTCTAATTCTGAAGTATAATCTCTATAGCTTTCCTCTTCGCATTCTTTAATTGACTCTTCTTCCATCAAATATCCCTAAACTTCCTTATTTTCTTTTTCTTCTTTTGTTTCTACATCAACTTCAAGTTCAGGTTCACCCATTCCAATGTTTTCGATTCTTCTTCCCCAAACTTGGTTTCCTCATTTAGACCAACATCATCATCCCATGGCTCTTCATACTGGTCCACTCTTTGTATAACCACTGTGTTTCTTTGCTCTTCTGCCAATTGCTTTGCAATAAAATCCACTTGCTTTTGAATATTCATGATTGAATTATCATAACTTTTTAGGCTGGTTTGAGTGATTTCTAGGAATTAAATTAAAATCCTTTCTAACTCTGATTGCTCTTTTTCAATTGGTTGTACCTCTTCTACATGGTTCATGCATAATGTTTGTGAATATTGAAGAAACTCTACTAAGGCGTCATCAAGATCCATCACCTGTAACTTTTCATTTTCCAAAGGAACTAGAAAAAACATAATTGCAACAACTAACTATAAACAAGGCTACTGCAATGGTTAGTGCTACCACTAAAATAGCCAAAAAAACTAACAGCAAACACTTAACACAATACCAACACTTAACAAAATCTACTCCTACAACAAAATTCACTAACAACTAACAAAAATTACAAAGACTAAAAAACATGGTTCAGCCAACTACCGGTCCAAGGATTGTTGATATTACTCAACAATCACTGGCAATGGCGCCATTAACTTGATGCATAAATCCGAGCTATAAATTTGATGCATATCTCTCAAAGGATTTATATTCTTTTGGCAAGCGCACCAATCGTTAAATTTGTAATATATTTGATCGTCCTACAGGGATTGAGGTAATTACCTCAATCTTGGACTAACACAAGCTGAACCAACACAAGCAGATATATTTCATTCTATTTTTGTTGTTTTATACTTTCTATGTTTTTGTATTTTTAGAAATAATATAAGAGATGAAATGTGATTAATAGAAGGTAGGTTAGGATTACTTCAACTTACAACTTCATCAAGGAACATACAATCGAGGTTTAATTAAGCTTCAGATGCAAGAGGACAATTCACAGTTGGTTAATCCCTAATTCCTTAGGTGATTAATACTAATTCCTAAGCATTAAACCCTAATCCCTTAGGTGTTCAGTGACAGAGAAATCTAATGCGAAATTAGGGGTTGAACCCTAACTATTCACCTAATTACTAGGCCTGAATTAGTTAGGAAGCTAGAAGTTACCTAAGCCTCAACCATGATTCCTCACTAGTGAGTTTCTTTAGTAGATCTGAATTTGTCAATTCAGCAGAGTAGATCCACTTCTCAGCTTGTTCTCCTCTTGTTTCAGAAGATAATTTCCTCAATGCAGCTTCAAGATTTCATTAGAAGCTTCAGCAATCCCAACCCTAGGGATTTAGAAACCCATGGGAATGGATTCTGTTGAAGGAAGGTGGAGAGACATAGATGAGAAAATTTAGAGAGAGAAAAGAATTAGAGAGAAATTAGAAATGAGAAAATGAATCGTCTATTGCTTCTGTGTGTTCTCCCCCTAATTACAGAGTGTTTACATATATATATAGCTACTACAAAACTAACTAACTAACTAACTCTAATTAATTACAGAGGAAACTAAGTAATAATTAAAATAACTAAACTAATTACATACAATACTTAAGTTACTAAAATACAAAATAAACAGCAACTGATACAAAATAATTAAGGGGAACTATTGCAATATGACGTTGAAGGAGAATCATGTACTGTGCCAATAATCTTCACGTGACATGCTTGCTTATCTCTTCAAATATAATTTGATACTTGCTTGTTGCATGTTCACGTTACTGCATGGTAAGATTGCAAGGCTAAACTTGAATCCTTTCCTTTGGATGCATACAGGATGTCTTCACTCTTAAGCGTGACTTGCTGTGTAACACCCTATTTAATTGCAACTAAAATTCCAAAAAAAAGATGAGAGAATTTTTCACAAAACAGTCCCGTATTATTCGATATATGAGGGAGCAGGCAAGGGAAGAACGAGAAGCATTCACGCGCACATAGCAACCTACAGGGAAACTAAAACTGGGGCCGGCTCAATGGGTTTATCGTAACGCACCAACACTAGGGCGGATTGCACAACACCGTTTATTAGCTCAGACGGGGTCTGACACCGTCCAGGCGGAGTATGGTAATGCAGCAGCGGATAGAGGAGTTTTCACAATGAGGCTTCCCTTCGAGTAATACTGATCACTCAACGGGAGGAATAGATAAGGGAAATATGTTAATACATTCACACGCGTAGCATTCGGTGGAAAGGCGGAGTTAGAATCATCCTACTTGGCTAGGCGGGGTATATTTGTCTTGGGCGGGCTGTCCTAGTTACTTGGGCGAGGTATGACGCCGCCTAAACGAAATCTACATAACGCCTCTTTAACACAACTACAAGGTAATTCCCTCCATCGGGTATGGACAAGGGTTCACTAAGTAAATCCTCACACTCGCCTTTCACTCAGAAAAAAAATGAGAAGATACAGGGTACATATACGTTAGTAGGTTGTGGAGAAAGGAGGGATCTGAACCTATTCCACCCAGCTCAACTAAGTATGACGACGCCTGGGCGGACTTAGCCATAACGCCCAATTTGGGGTCAACATCGGGGTCTGGATTGGGTTAGCATCACAACGGATAGGAAAGGATAATGGTCGATATCTCACTCTGGTAATTACTCGCTTCAGCGTGAGTCCTCGCGCTTGGGCGAATTGCTCCCACACTTCAGGCGGAGTACGACTCCGCCCAACGTATCCGACATAAATTTTCCTAAGACAATTCTCGGTTCACTCCGACTTAACTATAACCTGCTCAATCAGACTGTCCCTGCGTATCTATTAAAGCATAATTAGGAAATGAGACAGCACATAGCATCACGCACACCCAAACCATACATCCATATATATACATAAAAGTGCATGTCAATATTTACAATACAAAATCGGACTTCTCCTTGCCCGTAAAATTCTATTCATCCTCAAAACATTAACATTCGGTATGAGCCAGTCCGAGTTTAATCTAACAACGCCTTAATTAAACCTTCCAAATGCATCAGCACTCCGCCCAGCATTCCAGCTCTGCTTCTGATCCTCCTCACGAGAGACATTCACTGAAAATGGCCACTGCAGGGGTGAGCTTTTACATGTAAAATGATACTCACAGACTCGGTATCAGTGTCAGTACACGCTCCTGCTATCAATCCACCCTTCTCAAGTAACCAAATTCATGCAATTCAAACAACATTCATGACACACATAATTCACAGAGTTTGTTCCACATTTAAATATATATATTCATGCATTCAAAATCATACACATGCACATACATAGGTTTATACATCACCACAATCAGCCTTATTTCTATATGCATGCCTGCGGATCCGACTCGGGTAAAGACTCTCGGTTACGGTCCCCTTTTCTTTTGGCCCCTCGTCCCTCAGCTCTTACCAGGTGGCACCGGCCTCCCCACGGCGTCTCGAGACTCTGTTCTCTAGCTCCAACGGCTACCACGAGCTCTATTGGGATCTAGCCAGGGTTGGTAACTGGAAGTCATTTCCCTTGGGGTTCTTGACCTTCCATGGGTCACCCCACTCTTACTCATGCAACTAACACATTCATTATTACACATCATCGCGCCATAAACACCTTACCGTAGTCATTAAGTAAGAACGGATATCCCCCACTACTCGTAATCATTCAGTCAGTCACACCAGCGCATGTTACAATCGGTCATCAGACTAACAACATTGAGCAATCCAATTAAGAACATGCACATACATACTTTTTATAGTGACAACAAAATAGATCCATCATTATCATCCACGAACAGGCCACACCATCGCCACGAAGATCACTATCAGAATCTCAAATCATGCATCAGTTTTAGTAATTATGAATACATGCATACATGCACAGCATCAGTTCTAATGATTATAAATAGAGGCACACACACACACCCGCACTCAGCAATACAGTCATCCGGTACCGTTCTTAGACCATGCATTCGACATGCAAGCGCCCCCTACCTTTAGAAGAATCCTCAGAAACCTTTCTGTTCTCGTTGTTGGGTCCGACGTCTTTCTCCTGGTTCGTTCGGTCTTCCTTGGCTTGTCGTGTCCTGTGCCTGATTCTGGGATGAAGTGTGGTCCGTTCTCCAGTACTGCAACCAAGACCTCCAGGAGCAAAGAGTAAGGAAGAAGAAGAAGAAAGATGAAGACGAAGGGAGGAAGTAGAGAATGAAGTGACGGAGAAGGGAGTCTAAAGGAATAGCAAGTGCGCTTTTTCCGCCAAGGGCTCACGCTTATATATATATATGCATGCGCACAGTAAAAGAAGAGTGGGATGGGAGAGTGCGTGTCCAGCAGTCACGTGCACTCCACCCCATCCCCTGACCACCACCATTTTTAATATTTTAATGGCTTAATCCTAAGTAGTTAAATGCAATTAATAGTTATTTCTTAGTTAAAAATCAAATCTTAATGGTTTATTCTTCATTCAGCATTAAATTTTAAAACGGGGATGTTACAGTTCTCCCCCACTGAAAAAGAATTTCGTCCCCGAAATTCAGTCGGTACTTACCTAGGTAAACAATTCGGGGTACTGCTGTCGCATGGCGTCTTCGCGTTCCCATGTGTAGGAGGTGGTCTTGCCTTGCTGCCACTCCACCTTAACCAGCCTTACGTTCTTGTTTCTTAAGCGTTTTACCGATTGATCCACGATTCCAACCGGTGTAGTCGCAGTGGTTAGGTCTTCCTTGATCTCTACCTCGTCGTCAGGCATCGTGTGGCTGGGGTCATGCAAATACTTCCTTAGCTGAGACACATGAAAAACGTTGTGTAATCGGGACAAGTGAGTTGGTAACGCGAGGCGGTATGCCACGGGGCCAATCCGTTCTACTACCTCATAAGGTCCGATGTAGCGAGGGCTTAACTTCCCACTTTTTAAGGCTCGTCCAACTCCTTTACTCGGAGAGGTTCTCAGAAACACTCGATCTCCGACTTGAAATTCCAATGGCTTGATGCGTTTGTCATGGTAGCTCTTCTGCCTGTCTTGTGATGCTTTCATCTTTTCCCTTATTACTCGGATCTGTTCTGTGGTTTGCTTCACGATGTCTGGTCCCAGTAATAGACTTTCACCCGCTTCCGACCAACAGAGTGGGGTTCGGCATCTACGCCCATATAATGCCTCGTAAGGTGCCATGCCAATGCTGTGATGATGGCTGTTGTTGTACGTAAACTCGATCAAGGGAAGGTACTGCTCCCAGTCCCCACCATACTCTAACACACACGCTCTCAATAAGTCTTCTAGACTCTGAATTGTTCGCTCGGATTGTCCATCTGATTGGGGGTGGTAAGCAGAACTAAGCCAAAGCTTCGTCCCCAATTCTTGATGCATGCTGGTCCAAAACCTGGACGTAAATCTAGGGTCCCTATCTGAGACGATGGAAGTAGGTATGCCATGCAGTCGGATAACTTCTTGAATGTAGATTCGAGCCAATTTATGCAATGGGTACTTCATATTTACAGGTAAGAAGTGTGCACTCTTCGTCAATCTGTCAACAATGACCCAAATGGCATCATGGCCCGCTCGGTTTTTGGGTAATCCCATGATAAAATCCATCGCAATTGAGTCCCATTTCCACACGGGGATCTCTAGAGGCTGCATTGCACCGTACGGTTTTTGGTGCTCTACCTTCGATTTCTGACAAGTGATACACCGGGCCACGTACTCCGCCACATCCTTCTTTAGTCCGGGCCACCAAAACTGTCTCCTCAAGTCGTGGTACATTTTCGTGGTTCCTGGGTGAATGCTGAGTAGGCTTTTGTAGGCTTCATCAAGCACCATTTTTCTCAATCTTCCTTCACTTGGTATGTATATTCTGTTTCTCACCCGGAATATCCCATCTGACCCCTCCGCCAATGATAAATCCTTTCCTCTAGCTTGAATTTCCTTCATTTTAGGTAGGTAAGAGTCCGCCTGTTGCTGTTTGTACATGGATTTTAAGAATTCGTTGGCAATCCTCAACGTACCGATTGTCATCTTCTGAGAGGAAGGGGCGTCAACATGCAAGTTCATGTCTCGGAACCGCTCCAACAACTCAACTTCTTTTGCCATCATGGCTGCTATATGGAGGGATTTCCGACTCAATGCGTCTGCCACGACATTTGCCTTACCTGGGTGGTATTTTAACACGAAATCATAGTCCTTTAAAAACTCAATCCATCTTCTCTGCCTCATGTTCAGCTCCTTTTGATCGAATAGGTATTTGAGGCTCTTATGATCGCTGTACACTTCAAATTTGGACCCGTACAAGTAATGCCTCCAAATTTTTAATGCAAAAACTACTGCTGCCAACTCCAAGTCATGGGTCGGATAATGCTGCTCGTGGGGTCTCAATTGTCGAGAGGCATATGCTATCACTCGATCCTTCTGCATGAGTACACATCCTAATCCGAGTCCGGACGCGTCACAATAGACCACGAAGCTTTCTCGTAACTCAGGTAATGCCAACACCGGAGCAGTTGTCAACTTATTCTTCAGCTCTTGGAAGCTGCTCTCACACTCCGGACTCCACACAAAAGGAACGTTCTTCCGAGTCAATTTAGTCAGGGGTAATGCCAACTTAGAAAAACCTTCGATGAACCTTCTATAATAACCTGCCAAGCCCATAAAACTCCTTATTTCCGAGATCGATCTGGGCCTCTCCCATGCCATTACAGCAGCTACCTTCGCAGGATCCACCGAGACGCCTCGCTTGGAGATCACATGCCCGAGGAAGTGGATCTCATCCATCCAAAATTCGCACTTTGAAAGCTTTGCAAACAATTGCTTCTCCTTCAACACTTGGAGTACCGTCCTGAGATGTCCTTCATGCTCCTCAGATGTCTTAGAATAAACTAGAATATCATCGATGAAGACAACAACAAACCGATCTAAGAAGGAGTGGAATATGTTGTTCATGTAATTCATGAAAACAGCAGGGGCATTTGTCACACCGAACGGCATCACTACATACTCATAGTGACCATACCTAGTCCTAAAGGCAGTTTTAGGAATGTCCGAGTCCTTCACTCGGATTTGGTGATATCCCGATCGTAAGTCGATTTTCGAGAAGACTGAGGCTCCACGCAGCTGGTCAATTAAATCATCAATTCTAGGCAGTGGGTATCGATTCTTGATTGTGAGTTTGTTAAGCTGTCGATAATCTATACAAAGTCTCATGCTGCCATCCTTCTTCTTAACAAGTAGCACAGGTGCGCCCCATGGTGACACGCTTGGTCTAATGAACTGCTTCTCAAGTAACTCATCCACTTGTTTCTTCAACTCTACCAATTCAGTTGAGGACATTCTGTAGGGTGCACTGGAGACCGGTTCGGCTCCAGGGATCAAGTCTATAGAGAATTCAACTTCTCTATTGGGAGGCACACTCGGGACATCCTCTGGGAACACTTCTGGGAATTCGCAGACAACCGGAATTTCGTTCACTAGGGGCTCATTCTCATCTTTGGTTAGACAAAGCATCATAAATAGTTGGGTTATACCTAGTGCCGTGCCATCTTCAGTGGGTTGTTTTGGGAAAACTATCTCTCGGTTTCTACAATCTACTAATACCTTATTGGCTGAAAGCCAATCTATTCCAAGCACAATATCAAGACCCTTTAAGGGCATGCAAATCAGATCGAAGGTGAAACTCCGATCATACAATTCAAATGCTACATTTTTACATATTGACGATGTGAACACACTAGGGCCAGTGGGGCTGGCCACTTCCAAAGTCCGGTTCATAGACACAGTTGGTAGCTTCAACCGTTTCACGCACTCATCAGCTATAAAAGAATGGGTTGCTCCCGAATCGAAAACAACATTAAGCGTATTCATTCCAAGTGAGCACTTACATTGTACTAGATCGTTTGCTGGTGCAACATCCTCTGCATTGATGGTGTAGATCCTTCCTGTCGCTGTTGGGTCGGTGTTCCTCTCTCGGCTGTTCGGGGCACGCATCATATTTCCTCTGGTTCCGTTGCCTCTGCCACCAGGTCGTTGGTTATCATTCACTCTGGTTCGATCTTGAAATCCTCCTTGACGTACATTGGTGTTTGCCTGGCGGAGTTGGGGGCAGTCCGGGCGAACGTGTCCCTTCTCTCCGCAGTGGTAGCATTTAACATTTGTATCATTGCATTCCTTAGCAAAATGATCACCGCCGCATTTAAAGCATCCGCCATACCTTGGTCGCCCACTCATCTGTCTCCCTCGGTCATTATGGTTCTGATATCTGGTGAAGGGTTCATTCCTCCTCACGTTCCCTGGCCTCTTGAAACGTGATTGCTGAGGCCTCAGGTGCTGGTTGGCTCTACTGCACTGGCCCGAATGGGCCCTGTCATCCTCTTCGAATATTCTACACTTGTTCACTAAGGCAGGGAAACTCCGGATTTCATGGTATCTGCAGGCCCTCTTGATATCCGATCTCAATCCATTCTCAAACTTAAGACACTTGGAGTGCTCCGTTCCTGGCTGCTGGAAGGGCGGATAGAACAGGCACAATTCTTCAAATCTGGTCGCGTATTCTTCCACAGTCATGGAGCCCTGTTTTAACTCCATAAACTCCAGCTCTTTCCGACTCCTCACTGTGTCGGGAAAGTATTTGTCTAGGAAGCAGGCCTTGAAATCGTTCCACGTCAGTTGATTGTCATCTTCGGGGAATCGGCTCCTGGCTATCTTCCACCAATTCTCCGCTTCATCTCGCAGCATATACACTGCGCATTCCACCTTCTGGGCTTCGGTACAGCGAAGACCCCTCTCTCTAATTCCTGAGTCCACTTGAACGCCGCCTCGGGGTTCCGTCCTCCTAAGAATTCACTCGGCTTCCTCTTCAGGAAGCGGTCCAGCACATGGCCATCCTCAGGTTGAGTTTGGCCTTGCCTTTCAAACACATCAGCAAGGCGTTGGAATGCTATGGCTATAGCCTCCATACTTTGACGATGCGCCATTCCTTATCCTGAAATTGACATTTAAGGATAAGTATACAGAGCCACTTACTACCGATCTAATTATTAGTCCAACAATTAATAGCTTAGCACATTATGTCATTCGCCTAAGTCATACACACAATCGGACCAGGGGAAAACAACCCCTTGTCCTCAAGTCAATCATCAATCAGGTCAACCAGCATCAGAACAATTTCAACCATTCAATCAAAAAGACACACACATCACCGCTTACACTTGGTAAGCATACTTTGGCCTTGGACTTTTCGGTCCGCTCTGATACCAAAATGTAACACCCTATTTAATTGCAACTAAAATTCCAAAAAAAAGATGAGAGAATTTTTCACAAAACAGTCCCGTATTATTCGATATATGAGGGAGCAGGCAAGGGAAGAACGAGAAGCATTCACGCGCACATAGCAACCTACAGGGAAACTAAAACTGGGGCCGGCTCAATGGGTTTATCGTAACGCACCAACACTAGGGCGGATTGCACAACACCGTTTATTAGCTCAGACGGGGTCTGACACCGTCCAGGCGGAGTATGGTAATGCAGTAGCGGATAGAGGAGTTTTCACAATGAGGCTTCCCTTCGAGTAATACTGATCACTCAACGGGAGGAATAGATAAGGGAAATATGTTAATACATTCACACGCGTAGCATTCGGTGGAAAGGCGGAGTTAGAATCATCCTATTTGGCTAGGCGGGGTATATTTGTCTTGGGCGGGCTGTCTTAGTTACTTGGGCGAGGTATGACGCCGCCTAAACGAAATCTACATAACGCCTCTTTAACACAACTACAAGGTAATTCCCTCCATCGGGTATGGACAAGGGTTCACTAAGTAAATCCTCACACTCGCCTTTCACTCAGAAAAAAAATGAGAAGATACAGGGTACATATACGTTAGTAGGTTGTGGAGAAAGGAGGGATCTGAACCTATTCCACCCAGCTCAACTAAGTATGACGACGCCTGGGCGGACTTAGCCATAACGCCCAATTCGGGGTCAACATCGGGGTCTGGATTGGGTTAGCATCACAACGGATAGGAAAGGATAATGGTCGATATCTCACTCTGGTAATTACTCGCTTCAGCGTGAGTCCTCGCGCTTGGGCGAATTGCTCCCACACTTCGGGCGGAGTACGACTCCGCCCAACGTATCCGACATAAATTTTCCTAAGACAATTCTCGGTTCACTCCGACTTAACTATAACCTGCTCAATCAGACTGTCCCTGCGTATCTATTAAAGCATAATTAGGAAATGAGACAGCACATAGCATCACGCACACCCAAACCATACATCCATATATATACATAAAAGTGCATGTCAATATTTACAATACAAAATCGGACTTCTCCTTGCCCGTAAAATTCTATTCATCCTCAAAACATTAACATTCGGTATGAGCCAGTCCGAGTTTAATCTAACAACGCCTTAATTAATTGTGGATGGTTAAAGTTGAGCTGGGATTGGTGCTCAATGAGGACTTTTGTGAGATTGTGATTTATAAGATGTGGTTATTGACTATGGGAAGTATACCCTTTATCATTGGGGTTATATGATAAATTTGTGGAGCCTAGTTGCTCATTGATAATCATGAATAAATTGTGGAATTGAATATGAATGAATGAAATTTCTTGACATATGATGGATGTATGTATTGTGTAAGACCGGCCAAGTTCCTTACCCTATTACCTTCGAATGACGAATATATTGTAATTGTGCATTGATGTTGATATATATAATGCAAATTGATTGATGATGAATCCATGATTGAATGTTAATCATGGAAATAAAATATTGCGATGTGAATATGAGATATGAAATATAAATTGATATGATGATGATTTGATGCCATGTGTTGATCATGGATATGATATGTATATATTGATTTAATGATGGACCTATGCCGTATGTTAATTACGGATAGGAGATATTGAGAAAGAAATTGATATGGTAGTAGACCATATATGTTGAGATCTTGATGTGCATATGCACTTGGAATATGAATTGTGATTAGATTTCTTATATGCATTGTGCTTGTGGCGTTTAGCCAAAGAATGTTTGTTAAATGAAATGAAACTTATATGCTTGAGTTGAATGAATGAATAATATTGAGTAATTCCCTAGTATGGGTATATTTGTATTTAAATGTTTGGTTGTGCCATTTTTGAAGGATGGATTTTATATCCTTGGCACAAGAACCCTATGTGTTATATGATATAAGTGATTTGTTGTATTTCCCTAGATTGGGAATTTGAATATGTGATAAATGATTAAATGTGAAATCGAATACCTGTTAGATTGAGATTGTGTCTCGGTGTTGATGTGTGAAAACCGAGTGAAGGATTTATTTAATTATGACCCACTAGGTGTGATGACCTAGATGGATTTGGTATGATCTTGTATGATCAATTGTTGTAGAGAATTAATTAAATTGGACCCTATGGCGATCTAGGCTCTATGTTGTTTTGTGAGCCATATCTAATGATGTTGTGTGGTGTGTGAGAACTCCACAATGGGTGCTAGGTAACCCTTGATGATTAATGAATAATGATGTTGAACTTGGGGTATGATTAGAATTGATTATGGTATATGAATTTACGATGTGCTCTCGAGCTAAATTCTGTGCCTTAGAAATTATGATCAATGGATCAAGTATAGATGATGATGTGATTTAGAGATGTCAATTGTGATCGTGAGTTGATGAATAGAAATTTAACCATGTCATTACTCCCTATTTTATTTGAAGGGTGCTATATTGGTGATAGAAACCACATAATGATGTGATATAATGTGAGTTATATGTTTAGTTTATGAGCCTTAATTGTGATCTGTAAAGAGAATACCTAATGTGAAAGCTCATTATTTGATTATGTAGCCTATTTGATAAGAGTTTGATGAATCTTTTAAGGTTCGAATTGATTTATAGACAGCAAATATGTAAGTAAGACAAGAATTTTAGATTAATTGAGCATGGATTTGGATGAATAAAACCCAAAGATAGGGTATTTACCTTGTGATGATGGAAGAATTATGGTTAATACATTGATTTATTATGATGTTAAACAATATTTAATGATTGATATGGCATGATGGATGCCAAATTATCTATATAATGATGATGAAATATGAGTATTTTGGTTGTGGACTGGTGAGGATTGTCACCAAGTCTTACATAAACTGGTATCGTTTGAATATATGTGACCAATATAAGCAATGGGAATACGAGGTACTGGTCCTGATATGGTCTTACATGCCATAGGCATTGTGGCAACATGCACTTATGCGCCGACTTTATGTGTTTGTGGTAACCACTACAGGATTGGGACGCATTCCTGTATGTCGGATGCAGCAACACATAGGCCGGGCAAGTGTAGGGATTGTAGCTGCTTATGGTGAATGTACTGAGCCTATCTGGTCATACTGAGTATGAACATGCGAGCTCTGTTGGATAAGTTGTAATTGATAATATATGACATGCTTGATGTAGAAATTTTGTTAGGAACGATGGTGTGAGATGAACATGTCTTGATGGACTTTGAGAAGTCCAAGGTCATTTCATGGTGTTGTTGAATCTTGTTGATGTGTGGCCTGAGGTATGGCCTTGTGTCATGGGAATTGATGTTGAATTTCGAGGACGAAATTCTTTTTAGGTGGGGTGAATTATAACACCCCGAATTTTATAAAAATGAATAATTAATGTGAATGGCAAATAGTTGATGCTTATTGAGGAAGATGGGTGAGAATATGGGGAATAAATCCAATTTGATTTATAATGAGGAATTCTGAGTGAGAATGCTTAGGAACAAGTTATATATGTCTTATATGATGTATATGATAGCATGGATATGATTAAATTGGCTTATGATGAAGTTTCATAAGTTGGACTGTGTGAAATCTGTGTTTTCTGCCTCTGTGTTGATAGTCTCGCCCGAGCGAGAAGGGATCTCGCCCAGGCAAGAATTCCCTGTGTTGGCCTTATGGTTTCTGGACAATTTTCGCTCAGGCGAAGGTTAATTTCGCTCAAGGGAAATTGCCTATGTATCAGTGTTTGCTCTCTGGAGGAAATTCGCTCAAGCGAATAGAGTCTCGCCCAAGCGAAGGGTCTGAGAAATGGCATTCGCCCAAGCGAGTGAGGGATCAGCTTGAGCGAGCCAGTGAGGAATTAGTCACTGGATCTTTCTTCGCCCAAGCGAATGTGAGTAGCTTGAGCGAAAGTGGAAGTATGAATGCTGGGTGATGCTCACTCAGGTGTGACTGGTACAGTTGTACTAGACCGAGTGTGGTAAGTATATGGTGAGTGTGTGGGATTTTGAACGAGATTTCCCTTGAGTAAGAACCTTAGAAAATAATTCTGTGATGTTGTGAATTTCCGAGTGAAATTCTGAGTGGCCTTGTCAAGGTAGAACCCTCCGAGTGAGGGAGTAGATAAAATTCTGAGTGAGAGGCTTTCTGTGTGAAATTCTGAGCAGTTGTGTTCTGAGTGGAAGTATCCGAGTTCAAGGTAACTCATTCCGAGGGAAGTCTCTCTGTGAGTGTAATTCTGAGTGGAAATGGCACCGAGTGGGGCGTGTTGTCCAGAAGTATTTTGGAATGACTTCACTCGTGGGAAAAACAAAGGAAGTCAGCCTTTGGATTGTTTATCCGAGTGGAATCCTGAGTGAGTGTGAAGGCAATAAGCATTCCGAGTGTATGATTATATATGTGGGTCGGTAGATTGGATTTGTGGACAGGTTTGTATTTATGAGAATATATATATATACATAAGGGATTTATGTTGATTTGATGCTTCTTACCGACTGGAATATGAATGATGTTGGGTGAATAATTCTAAGTTGATGAATTCTGAGAGAAATATAGGAGGCTTGGATCCAATTCCGAGTGAGGCTATGATGTTTGTCCTTCTTTTCTGAGTGGAGAATACTTAGATGGATTTTTAGAGAATTGCCATTGATGAACCCATTTGGTGTAGGATTAGATGGGAGAATTTCCCGAGTGATCCTTATGTGGCCTTTTCCCGGGTGGAAAAGCATGAGTAAACCCCGAGTGGGATAGGTTTAGATATTCCCGAGTGGAATTCCGAGTGATCCTCTCCCAAGGGAAGAGTTGTTGTAATGGTTTAGATTGGACTGCATCCTAAGTGTAGGAAATATATATATAATCCGAGTGAATAAGACTATATACTCCGAGTGGTTAGGATCTGAACAAGTCCGGGTGAGACTTAATGAATTCCCCGAGTGAGTAAGATATCGTATGCCGAGTGAATCTGGCTGGAATATTCCGGGTGGAGTATGATTGTGGAGATCCCTTCTGAGTGAAGGAAGGTCTGCGTATTCTCCGAGTGAGAAATGTGAAAATATACCGAGTGGTGAATGTGGAATACATTCCGAGTGACTTATAGTTGTGATACACCGAGTGGTGTTGACAAGTAAATATTCTGAGTGAGGAAGGATTTGGGATTCCGAGTGGGATGCCCCTCATTTACCGAGTGGAAGACCCAATAAGTGATGGGTCAGTTTTAGAGAAATTACCGAGTGAAGGGTTGATTGAGATGGCTCGGATTGGATTGGAATTGCCGAGTAAGAGACTATATGAGTATGAGTCGGCCCAAAATGTCTTGGTTGAATGGAAAGTGGATCGGTTTAGATTGTTATGTCAAGTGGGAAGCCGAGTGTGAGATGACTCAGATTTAGTTAAAGTTTGCCGAGTGAAAATCGAATTAATATTGGGTTGGTTTTAAGGAATCCTGCCAACAGAAACCCGAGTACTGGGAAAGATGATTTCTGGTTGGATTCGCTTAAGCGAATTAATACCTCGCTCAGGCGAGTGAGTGTGGAAACAGGTACTGGGGTTATTTCGCCTGTGCGAATGGAGAGGCTTATGCGAGATGGAGCTGTCTCGCTCAAGCGAATGTGGGTTTCGCTTGAGCGAGTGACACCCTGTTTGTGTGTGTCTTCCCTTTTCTCTCGGTTTAATTATGTGGACCCTTCTTTTACTCGGTTCTAAGGATATAAAAGGATATTAAAGTAAATATAACATGTCATGATGGATTATTGGACTGTCATTTTTAATTATGAGGTAATAGTGAGATATTTTAAGGGGAAACAATTATTAAAACAAAAACTCTCACTTTCTTTCTACCTTTCACGTCACTTCTTCCCCTCCTTTCTTCATTATTCTTCTTCGTCTTCTTCATGCTGTTCTCCATCTCCTCTTTTCTTCTCTCCAAAAACCCAAGCCATGTGGAGTGTCTTCTCCTCCTTCACCATTTTCGTTTTATGGATGCTTGAAGGAGAAGCTTATGCTGGAACTCCTCCCTTTCTCCCACTCTATTTCTGTGAGGATTTCTCCCTTTATGGGAAGCCCAATGTTGGCTCTTGGGTGAGGTAAGTTCTCCACCATTCTTTATGAGTTGTATGCCCTAGATATTGGGTCCTATGTATTTGTGGGAGTGTTTATGGCATATGGGTTGTTGGGAGAGCTTTAAAGTGAGGAAACCCTAGGTGGGGTGTTGTTATTATGACTTTAATGGTGGGTTATTATAGAGATGCATGAATTAATATTTGGATGGGTGGAAAATAAATGAGCAATTATGATGTTGATGGGTTTTGGTGAAACCCTAACTTTAATAAATTGGGGGAAGTGTGAAAGGAGAGTAAAATGTATGTTTAATGACATTGGGGAAGGATATTAATGATGGAAGATGGCTATTGATGGTGATTAATGAGTATTGGTAGCAGTTGTTGGGTTAGTTGGCATTTATGATCTAAAGGATCTTGACTTTGGGAAAGGAATTCCCGAAGCCTAATACAATTATATAACTTGGTATTTAACAAGTCTAAGACTTGATGATAAGCTAGAAAATGTCTAAAACTATGAGAAATGCCTTGTAATGGCTTATTAATTGTATGAGTGTATATGTATAATATGTAGATCGTATTCCGAAGGGTGCAAAGGAGCTCTTGGAGCATTGGAATGGTTCGGCTCTTCCCTTAAGGTAGGAGAGGAGTTAACATTCAAATTGCATGAGTAAATTTAATAGAGATTGTGTATGTGATTGATACTCATGCTTGCATTGCCATGTATATGTATTGAATTGTTTGGAATGGTAACTTGATAATTATGGAAAATTATTATGATACTCTTGTGTTGGGTTGGAAATCCCCAATGAATATATATAAGGATATTGATAGATAAAATGAAATATTATGACATTCTAGCGGTGGATACAAGTAGTTGACTTGTATGTGTGTAAGGCAATGATGATTGCCAAATATGTGAATGGTGAATATGCCTCGAATGATTTTATGTGTGGATTGATATTATTATGTGTGCTATGCCTTTGATATCCATGTATAGATTGTTATGAATGGTGTTTGTGGCCATTGAATGCCAATTATTTGAATGATGTGCCTTGAGGGGCCTTGTGAATATTTATACGCCATTGATGATAAAACTAAAATATATAATATACCCCTAACTGAGAGGGTGAGATATCCTTGTGAGGTTGTTATTGAGCATATGCATTGTTGCATCTTGCATTCATGGCATGGCATGGCATAGCATTGATATTATGTGGTTGCGATCACAATGATGAAAGATCCTGCGGGATTCTATGAAGGGAGTACCCCTTACGAGGCGGGAAACCAATATGATGATGATATGATATAGTAATGGTGGTGGCGATCACTTGATTATGGAATGTGAAAGGCCCTGCGGGGACCATTGTATGATGATGAGCCAGTGGTTGCGATCACTTGGTATTTGATATGATAAAGGGCTTGCGAGCACCTATGATGCCCATGGTTGCGATCATGAGGCGGGAGTACCCCTTGCGAGGAGGGAAACCTATGAGGATTGTTAAACGTGGTTGCGATCACGAGAAAGCTCCTTGCGAGGCTGCTATAGGGAGTACCCCTTGCGAGGCGGGAAACCAATGATTATGATTGATTGATTATGGTGGTTGCGATCACCCGTGATATGAAATCGGATCCGTTGCATATGCATTTGAAATGGGATGACCACGAGTGGTTGAGAAACCCTTGCGAGGAGGTATTGATTAAAGATATAATGAATTGATAAGAATAATGATTGTGAATGCCCTTGCTGATAAGTGGCAAAGTGACAGTGTTAGCGATTATGTATATGTTGTGCTTATTTATGATATGAATTGCGATTCATGAGGCTGGTATGCTATTGTGATAGTGAGATAATGACTGAACGATAATTTAATGTTTTGATAGCAAAGCACACATGATGTTTGTATGCATATACACATGATCACAATATATATATTATTCGTCATTTTGAATGTATAACTCACTTTCCCATGTGGTCTCCTTTTTAGCATTGTGATGCAGGTTACCATGGGACAAGTTCGGATTTAAAGATCAAACTTGGGTGAAGGTAAATAGTGGTAGAGGAAGTGCCTTGGCCGGCATCATTTATGAATTCATGTGTAATGAATAAATTGTGTATGATGATATAGATGATTTAGAGATTTTAAGTATGTATAAGATAATCCCTTGAATTGATGGATGATGAATAAATATATGTAATTGTGTAAGAGGTGGTTGTTTAATAGGCTTATAATTATGCCATTGCATGCTAGCCTAGCCTTTTCTCACATCGTCATATATGGGACTAGGTGTGTGTCCGATATACACATTCTTCCGCTGTATACTCTATTATTTTTGTATACCTTTATGGGTGAACTAGTTATAGATCCAGGTTTAATGTATTAAAATTGTACACTTTGGTTTTCTGTGATTTGAGTTTCGGTGTGATGCTGAACTTAGTTTGGAACGCAAAAAATTTACTCGCATTTATATTAATTATGACGATCACATCGAGATTCGAGTACAGGAAATCATGGGTGTTACAAACCCAGCTAGATTTTAAGAGTCTAATGCTTATAGAAAATTAAGAGAAGATGGTTGTTTGGTGGAGGGTAGGCCGCAGGTTGGAAGAGCAAGGAAGTAGAGAAGTAAATTTTGGATGGTTGAAGGTGGTAGGTGGAGGTGTAGCCGTGAAGATGGTGGCTTTTGGAGGATGAGATGGTGGTTGGAAAAAGTATGATTATTATTGCTAGAATTTATAAGAAAAATAAAGAGAAGAAGAATGAAGATGTGGAGTTAAATTTGACTAGCATAAGGTAGAGATTTAATGATGATTTAGTGAATTATTAGAGAAGGAATAAAGTTAAAACTTGGATCATGAGATAATGAGATGATCATGTATGGCATGGTTTTACATTGTGATATGGTAAAATGAAGGGTGAGGCAACATTTAGGACAAGGGAAAAAGGCACATGACATTATGATTTTCTTCTTTTGCAAATCAACAACTTACTTAATAAGAGTTAAACACTTGGAAGGCATGCTGATTTCCCTTGTTGAACAAGGAGTTATTATAGAAGTGCCACATTAGGAGGGCTGGTGGCATAAGGTGGAGGTGTATGGATTGACATATGTGAGGGGTGTGTGGCAAGCTGTAGTGATGCATGGAGGAAGGGGTTATTCTAGAGTTAACATGTGCTCCTTGGGTGGGTGGGTTTAATTGGCCTTAGTTGCATGGGAGCTGATGTGTTAAAGTTCTGGGGCATGAACTTGTCATGTGTTTTTGAATAGGTTACAGTCTGAATTACAATAAATGAAAAACATGAAAGTTGTAGATCATTGTTTTCTCTTTAGAAGGAGCTAAAACATGTAAAAATTCAATATCGGATGAGAGAGATATGGCCATTTTACAAAAATAATGCAAAGTTGTGACAAAATTAATGTTTCTTGCAAAGATTAATTTTCTACACAAAATTGGTGAGGAATTTGACTTTGTGCCCTTCATCAAAGTTTTAGTTAATTGAGTTTAGAAATATTTGGTGAAAGAATCGTTCAATTTCATGGTCATACGAATGAGAAACGTAAAAAATACTGGACATAGTGCAAGCTATCACTAGGAAAACGTGAATTAGTATGGAATTTTAAATTTTGGGATTTATGGAGCAAGAATTGGCTTTTACGCCCTTCATGAAGTTTTTATATTTTATTTTCTCTTTAATTTGATATATTATTTGTGATGATCCAAGTTTGGCAGCCCGAAATATACCCGATTTACGACAGGGTGCTCCAAAAGCTTCCTGGATCAGCTACGTCTTTGGAAATAAATTCACCATTAATTCTCCCTTGAGAATTGGGTTTTGTTCCCTTCATAAACGTTGTAGAGTTCTATGATATGGATCCATAGCAAAAAGAACAGAGTGATTCAAGCATCGGACGAAGAAGATATGTGAATTTTAATGAAGACTGCCAGCATGATGACGAAACAACTAAAAGGTTGCAAAGATACATTAAATTGTACTGATCTAGGGGGATTTAGCCTTTGATGTCTTCATGGAAAACATAGATAATTTGTTTACAGATATTTTGACACTAAGTTTGCATGAATCAAAGGTTGTATGGAAGAGTTATGAATTTTTTTCTGAACCATGCACAGGGAAAAAGTCCAAATAGTGGAATTTTTTAGGCGAACATACTTAATCTTCGATTTTGAGGTTGACGGAGTAGAAATCAGAGTTCAGGGATAAAAACAGAGATTGAAAATCTTTTCAAAACGAAGAGACCAAGATCAAAATCATTCAATTCTAAGGTCGTATGCCAAAGTTGGGTCCAAAACACTGAAGGTATTCGGGTCAAGTTTGAAAACGAATTATGAAGAAACTGATTTATGGAAAAATGAGGGTGATAGATTCCGAACCGGGCATCGGCCCCTTCAGGAAAAGTTCCTAAAACGTCAAAATGAGTCACCAAAGACTGACCATGCCACCATCGGATATCTGAGGTATATGAACGGTCAAACATAAGAGACGTTAAAGGTTCTGACTAAGCTGATTAGGCCAAGTCAGACTCCCTTGATTCTTCACGGAGGGGTCCTAACAGGACTAATTTCCCCACTAGATCACTAGTCTTGGGTAGAATAGTCAAAGTCCGACCTCCAGCTGTGTCCCACAATTCAGATCTGAAGAACCTGACAATATTTTATTATTGAACATAATTATTAAATAAATAATATAATTTCAAAATAAAATATTATTATAAATATTTATATATTTTCAAGATAATCAATTGAATATATTTTACTAATATAAATTTCAAATATTAGTTATTAAGCATTAATTCATTATGTTAAACTAAATGTTACTAGCAGGGACTAATTATCTACTAAATAATTATCACTTAATTAAAATACCCACCATTAATTAAATAATTATTATAAAATAATATCATAAAATTTTCAAATTAAATGGATAAATAAGTAAAAGTTAAATAACAATATATTTCCAAAATAAATAATTATTGATTGAGATTAGATATTAATTACTAGAATTAAGTATTATCTATAAAATATTATTCACAGAAAATAATCATCAACCACATAAAATTAATTAGTACCCAATTAAACAAAATAATCGTCGTTAACATATTATTAAACAGTACTGTCAGACGTTGTTATTATTACTTTCTTATCGTTGTTTCTCTTATTCGTTATGCTCTCTCTCGGTATTCTTATACCATTTTGAATATCTTAACTAGCTTCGCTTTTCACTATTTTTCTCATACTGAACTACTCGGGGAACAGGCCAAAGCCTCAAGCTTCTTACCAAAAGCTCAACAGAGTATCCTTAGGAGTCCCGAGGGTCTAGTTTCTTATTCTCAAAAATCAGGGCTGTTACATGGCATGTTTGGATTTGTGAATTAAGTTTTGATTATGTTTGAATCGATGGACAAAAGTTGACAAGTATTTTTGAAATGGTCAATTTTTAATTGTGCAATATAGACTTGACCAAGTTGTAGTGAAAATTATAATTTTTAGTGCAAAATAGGGTAATTCGCTCAAGCAAATCTATGATCGCTCAAGCGAATTCTACAGACAACCTCATTAAATGCTCATAAATGCATGTCTTCTATATTCGCTTAAGCGGAACATTCAGTCGCTCAAGCGAATATGCCAAAGGTCAAACATGCTTAAGCCAAATTGAAGTCGCCCAAGCGAGTAATCATTAAATTGCTTCTGGAAAAAATTCACCCGAACGAATATATGTCGCTTAAGCAAATTTATAAGGAAATGTATTCTATTAAAATCTCGCCTAAGCAAACTCAATGGGCCCAAGCGAAAGTTAAGTTGAAGTATCAGGGGGTGCATTAATGTTGAGTCGCTTAAGCGAGTTTGTTTTCGCTTGAGTGAAATAAAAGGCAATAAGATTCTAATGAATTTTTGCCTAAGCGAAATAGGATTCGATTGAGCGAATTGGTTCAAATTTAGACATTGTCGAAAATTCGCTCAAGCTAATCCAACTCTTCCAAGTGAAACAAGAATAAGTATCAAGGAGGTGCTTTTAGAGTAATTTTGCTCAAGTGATTACTCTCTCGCTTAAGCAAATTAATTGCAAGTTTGTTTCTGTAAAAATTTCACCCAAGCGGGTATTGCTTGCTTGAGCGAACATCTTTTGGATTGCTATTGTCAAAGAATTGCCTAAGTGAAAGGGTTCGCTTAAGCGGAAGTAAAAGGGAATTGATTTCTGAAGGAATTTCTCCCAAGCAGTTCTAAGTCACTTGAGCGAGTTTGTGACTTCTGGATTTTTCTAAGTTAATTCGCTTAAGTGAATTAGCCTCGCTTAAGCCAAAATTCACGAAATCAGTTTTTAAAAGGGCAAATAAGTTCATTTCTTCAGTTACACTTTTTTAAAACTCTTCTTCTCTCTTCTTTGTGTGATTCCTTGTCTCTGTACCGATTTGCCCTAACCCTCATTCTTCTCCTCTCTTCGTTTTTCTTCAAGTAAATATCATTTTTCTTCTTCCTCTTTCTTCTTTCATTTCTCCTTCCTCATTGCATGGCATTGTGACATTCTTCTCTTCCCCTTTCCTCTTTCTTTTTAGTATTTGTGCTTAGTGGTTTGGTCGCCTTAATCTGATTTTAGTGAGTACATTGTGCTATAAATTGCATTGTAGTTTCACTTAAGTTTGAGAAAGTTGTTTTAATAGAAAGGGTTGTGCTACTCTATTTTAAAATACTCATGCTCTATTTTGAACTTGGACAGATTAAATATGTTATTTTGAGTTATTATATGGTTAGCAAATAGGAAGTTCAGTGTTTCTTTTTGAGTATGGTGACCTCACTTGTGTATAATTCTGGACTATGTGTTAATTACATGCCTGATTCTCTACTTGATTTAAAAGTATTAGGATGCCTATTATAGACTGTTGCTGTCATACTTAATGTAAGCTTGAATTTTCAAATATGGATTGTAGATTTTGACCTGTTGATGTAATGAATACTAAGCTCATTTGGCATGTTGATTAATTGCTAACCAAGTGTATAGTGAGTTGTATGCTTGTTGTAAGTTGGATTTTGGAAAAAAAAATGGGATTGAATGCTTGATTTAGGTAACTGTATACTTGGTAGCCACTCTACATAACGAATTGTCAGTATTTTATAACCTACATGTAGTGGCTTATTTAGATTTCTTTCATGAGTTTTATAACCTTTTAAACTATACTGGGAAAAATTTTTGTATTCCAGGATGGTGAGAACAAAGACTACAGGACCTCCTCCCCAACACTAAGGCCAAGGTTCCGCTTCTAATAGGTGGGACAAAGGCAAGCGCAAGAGAACTTCTGAGCCATCTGTAACACCTCGAATTTTATAAAATGAATAAATGACGAGAATAAATAGTAAATAAATGTATATGAATGGATTTGTGTCCAAAAAATATGGGAATCATAAAATTGGGATTTATGAGGAATATTTATAATTTATTGAGCTTATGAGGGTTAAAATTTTACCCGGTTAGAATATGAGTGTCGGACCAAGCATCTCCGATTGAGATGCCGTTGGTCAGGGCTATTAAGAATATTATTGAGAATCCGAATATACCTTCGGAATAATTTTTGGAGTTAGTATTAAGCCCTAACTATGAGCCTGTTTGTCCTAAATCGGTAAAATTATTAATGAGGGGTTTAATTTTAATGATAAAACTCTTTCCTCTCCTCTCATTTTCTCACGTTACTTCTTCTCCTTCCTTCTATTCTCTTCTTTTCATTCTTCTTCTTCTTCCCTCTCTACCTTTCTCTCAAAAACCTAAGCTTTGTAAGGCCTTCTTCTTCCTTCACCATTTTCACTTGGGGGAAGCTTAAAGGAAGCAATTGGAGGTTGGAACTCTTCTCCCCTTCTCTTCAAAAATTCGTGTGACTCTCTCCCTCTCATGGAAGTTCATGGCTAACTCTTGGTGGAGGTAAGTTCTTCATCATTTTCATGAGCTTTGTGTCTTAGGTTTTGGATTTTGGTATTTTTATGAGGTATTAATTGCATGAGGGTGTTTGGGAGAGCACTAATTATGAAAAATACCCTAAGGTGGGGTGTTATTATTATGGTATTAAATGGTGGGTTGTTGTGAGTGCATGAAATCAATACTTGGATGGGTGGAAAATTAATAAGCATTTATGATAGTGATGGGTATTTATGATGAATAATTAGTGTTAGTAATAGTTGTTGGGTTTTGATGAAAACCCTTGCCTTAAGAATTTGGGAAAAATGTATAGATTGTGACTTATTGGGTTGAATTGAATGTGAATAGGTGAATGATTGAGAGTATTGTTGGTTGAGTTTGATAAAATCCCTTGGTATAAATAATTTGGTGATTTTGACCCACTTGGTGATTTTGATGATTTTGGTACCTTGGAATGATGCTATACATAGGAATGAATATTTGAAGAGTAGGAGTTGAATACTAATGTTGGTAAAATGGGGAGCTAAGTCATGAGTTGCAAATGATGATATATGCATGTATCTAGGTATGTTGATTTGAGAAATTAATAAGTGTTGATGTTTATGATGTTGACAATGATTGCGAACCATTAATATTAGACTAAGAGAATGGATGTTTAAATTGATGAAGCCTTAGGTCTTGTTATAGGCCATGGTGTTGTTGATGTTGGGTTGTTTAACCCTTGAAATCTAGAAATCATAGCTTTGGGGAAAGGAATTCCCGAAGCCTAACACAGTTGTATAAATTGGTGATTAGCAAGTCTAAGACTTGATGATGAGCTTTATGATAAGCAAATAAATGGTTAAAATTATAATGGTTGTTGATTATGTGTATGTACATGTATGTGGTCTATAGAGTTCGTTCCGGAATTATGTAGCGGAGCGTTCGGAGCGTGCATCTGGGTTTCGGCTCTTCCCTTGAGGTAGAAGAGGAGTTTACATTCAAACTGCATGAGTTATATAATTGATGATTATTGTATGTTATGATACTCATGCTTGCCTTTCCATGTTTATAGTGAAATGATGTGAGTGGCAAATTATTGGCTGTTGAGAATGATTTGTGTGTGTATATATTGATGATGAATATTTAGTGTCCCTTTGATGGGAGTAATATGTTGTTGAGGGATAATCCATGAGGGGTTGAATTAAATATATGCTAATAAAACATCCTTGAGGGGATGAAGTGTATGCCTTGTGAATTGAGGATTTCATATGGATGTTTGGCATTGAAGGTGATGGCCATTTTGATGGCGTTAATGATAAGATTGAAAGATAACGCATAATTGAGGAACTCATATAGTCAAATAGAGTTTTATGTGATTTTGATGGCATGGGATAGTCCCAATAGCTTCTATGCATAGTTTATGGCTTGTAGAAATTGGAATGGGCCGATTCCATTGAGAATTGACCCTTGAGTTGCCCAAAAACATTTTAAATTGGGTAAAACGCATTTATATGCATAAATCCCTCAATTTTGAGAATTTCTGAGTGAGGCCGGTGGCCATGCGTCACAAATAATGTGTATTTGTTGTGGTTAAAATTTCATAGCATTTGGAGTTCATACGAGAAAGTTAGGAGGGTTAGAAGTTGAAAAATCTTGCGTTTCTGCATAAAAACAGCAGCAGGGCTGTCTTGAATCGATTCAAGACCCTTTGAATCGATTCAAGAGGTGCTGTTTTCACTATTTTGGGCTCCAGGGGCGTTTGAATCGATTCATACAAGTTTGAATCGATTCAAGGCCCTCTGTTTGTCAAAATTTGAGATTTTGGGACGCTTGAATCGATTCATACGAGCCTGAATCGATTCAGAGCCCTGTTATGGCCACTGTTATGCTGTTTTTCCAACTGGTCTGTTTTCTTTGCTGTTTTTGGCCCGTTTGGGCATCTTAATGACATTTTTGGCCTCTGACTTCTTCATGAAAGTTGTAGATAATTATGTTACGGAGGTGTGAGAATTCGTATCACATTAATTGGAGTTTTCTAACTCTCATTAGACATAAAACACCGGACCTACTGCGTCATAAAATTCAAATTTAAGGGGGTTTTGAACCCAACTTTTTATGGTTATCAAATTGGGACTAATAGGTGATATTTGTGACATGTCCCACTATTTTTAAGAATAAAAGTAAGCTTTTCTCATGTCTTAATGTTGAAATTATTATGGGCTCACTATTGCGCAAAATCCCTTTTAGTATGGAAAAACAAGAGAATTCACTAAGGGTATATGTGTGGTTTGTCTTAGAGGTGATTGGGGAATGACTTAAGGCCATGGCAAGCTAAGTATATGTCTATGCTATGTTACGAAATCATGTATATTTCCCCTCTATTGATATATTATGAATCTTGATGAGAAGTAAATGATGTGGAATGTAGTTAGCCTTTAAGATCTAGAGGATCTTGGCTTTGGGAAAGAAATTCCCGAAGCCTAATACAATTACATAGCTTGGTGTTTACCAAGTCTAGGACTTGATGTTGGGCTTTATGATAAGCTAGCAAATGTTTAAGAATTATGAGGAATGCCTTGAGATGGCTTATTAATTGTATGAATGCATATGTATATTATGTAGATCATATTCCGGGTGATGTGATGGAGCATTCGGAGCATTGGAATCGTTTTGGCTCTGATATTATGATAGGAGAGGAGTTATATATTCAAATTGCATGAGTAGTTTGATGGTGATTGTTGTATGTGTTCTATACTCATGCTTGCCTTGCCATGTATATGTATTGAATTAATTGAAATGACAATTTGATAATTATTGAGAACTATTATGATATCCTTGTG
Organism: Clitoria ternatea; assembly: GCA_037962975.1. Lineage (NCBI taxonomy): Eukaryota > Viridiplantae > Streptophyta > Magnoliopsida > Fabales > Fabaceae > Clitoria > Clitoria ternatea. The sequence goes on from CM075671.1 coordinate 172,863,571, forward strand.
ATGGGTGCAAGTAATTGACTTCCATGTGTGTGAGGCAATTATGATTGCTATATATGTATATGTAATTCGTAACACCTTGTTGCCACGTGTGTGGATTAATATTATGATGATTGCTATGCCCCTTTGATATCCATGTATGGATTGTTATGAATGATGAGATGAAAATCCACTAAATGAAGTGTGGTAATATTGATGAATAATATGTGATGTTGAAATGCCATAGTGGCTATTTACAAGTATTGACTTGCGTGTATGATGTGAAATATATACGAAAATATGTTGAGATGGAAATGCCATATTAAAACTTGAAAATAATAATTATGAAACCAACAAGGTTGAAACCCACTAAGGTGTATGGTGGTGTTGGTGATTGTAATGATGATGATGATGATGTTTGATGAGTGGCATTTAGGATGCACAGAGTGAGGATGCATTTGATTTGCATTTGCATTGCATCCATGGCATATCATCGCTGTCTATGTGGAATATTAGGGGGTTCCACTAGGCAGGCCCAATGGGAGGGCGGCTCAGTGCACGAGCGTATTGTTGATTTCCCCTGTGACTCGGTGTGTGAGTCACGAAGCTGTCCATAGTTTGGTGACGAGGCACCCTATGTGGCAGGCCCAGTGGGCGGGCGGCTCTATAGTGAGCGAGTTACCTCGGTGTCCGACGGGGCACGGCTCTCTCGATGTGTGTTCGGGAGAGGCCCGTAGCACTTTTGGCAAGTGAGGCCATGTTGTTGATCCGCAAGTCACAGGGTGACTAGTGCTACAGATGGGTGATAGCGGTTTGGTACCAGAAAAAGATGTTGTCGAGATGCATGCATGCTTTGAGATATGTGTACACATTTTACTACTGCAGTAGGGGCATAGTAGCACACCTATGCTTGACCCACAACTTGGTGTTTATTCCCACAGTCGGATCCGCATTTGTTGTTGATTATTCCATTGTGCATATGCATTAGCCATAAGAGCATTTGCATATAGCATGGAGATATGCCAGAATATGATGATGATTGATGATGATTGAGATGATGGTATTGGTGTTGATGAGATGAGAAGTTAATATAATGGAAGACCACATAAAAGTAAGAGAATATATGAATAAACGAAATGATGTGAATATGACGATCTGTATTTACGGCCCAATGTGATGAAGGGCGTGACTGTTTACGATTAATGATGATAATGAATATGAATGCCCTTGTTGATAAGTGGCTGGTGATTGTGTATATGATTATGTATATGCTTGTGCTTATTTTTGATATGAATTGTGATTCATGAGGCTAGTATGCCTATTGTGATAATGAGATAATGAATGAATGATAATTTGAGGTTTTGATAGCAAAGTACACATGATGTTGGTATGCATATACACATGATCACAATATATATATATTATTCGTCATTTTGAATGTATAACTCACTCTCCCATGTGGTCTCCTTTTTAGCATTGTGATGCAGGTTACCATTGGATGAGTTCGGATTTCAATTAAAGCTTGGGTGAAGGTAAATAGTGGTAATGGAAGTGCCTTGGTCGGCATCATTTATGGATTCTTGTGTAATGAATAAATTGTATATGAATATATAGATGATTTAGAGGTTTTGAGTATGTATGAGATAATTCTTTGAATTGGTGGATGATGAATACATGTATGTGTAGAATATAAGAGATAGTCGGGAGAAGATTCCCGAATGTATAGGAATGTATTTATGTATACATATAATTATATCTTAGGCTTTGCATGCTCATGTAATTATGTAAAATGATGGTGGTTGTCTATTAGGCTTATAATATGCCATTGCATGCTTGCCTAGCCTTTTCTCATATCTTCATATATGGGACTAGGCGTGTGCCCGGTATGCATATTCTTCCGCTGTAAACTCTATTGTTTTTGTATACCGTTATGGGCCATTTAGCTATAGATCCAGGTTTAGTTTATTAAAAATTGTACGCTTCGGTTTTCTGTGATTCAGGTTTCGGTGTGATCATGGTGGTGCCTTGGAAATGTTTTCAAACACGAAAAATTTATTCGCATTTTTATTAATTATGACGGTCACATCGGAATCCGAGTACAGAAAATACGGGGTGTTACACCATCTCCACCATGAGGACAACGCTTTCGAGACAACGAAAGGGCAATTAGGTTCGAGAAGCTGCAGACATGGACTTTTATACCGGAGAGGCAAGTTTATCTTTGCCAAGGCCAGTGTGATACATTCATGAATGTGCTACAAGAGCGTGATTGGTTGAGGCTTGCCAATCCAAACCCAAAATTTGATCCTAAAGTCGTTCGAGAGTTCTATGCTAATGCATGGAACAAAGAAGGACATTCTGAGACTGCCTGAGGGGGACTTATGCACATATGGTACTCTAAGGCGGAGGAACCATGTTTTCTTTACTAGTGAGTAGGAAGAGAAGCTTTGTCTACTGGGTCATCATCTGCAGAAAGGACATGGAGGTTTTTCTGTTCGACTATCGAGGAAGGGTATGAAGGTTCTTACTCGAGTTTGGACCGTCTTCTTACTTGTAAACATCATCCCCACCAACCATGTATCTGATCTCCTGATCCCCTGATGCAACTTATTGTTCTATATCCTGAGTCCAGATATAAAAGTGGATATTGCCGCTATTATATCTGAAGAGATTTTTAGATTTTCTTAACATGATTCGAAGACCACCATTCTTGGCATTGCTCCAAAGGGAACATTAGGTTTCCCTACATTTATTACATCTTTCTGTGTGTTTCATGGAGTTAAGGTACACCCCACTATGCCGATCATACCATCTATTAACCGCAAGTTCATTGAATTGAACTATAAAAGTGCTCCCAAGTTACCGGTTCATCTTCTACACAAATTTCTACACCACCACCACCCCTGTCTCTCTCCTTACCTCAGCAGCCTGCACCACCACCTCCAACACCTACCCCTATAGTTCCTGCCATAAATCCCACTCTGCTAGCTCATTTGATTCATATTCAACATCAACAGGTTGCCCTCCATCGCGGCTTGGTCTACCTATACCGCACAGCTACTACAGTCATCCAGCTGAACCATTCATGGCTCCATGTGAGTTTAAAGACCGAGTTGCTTGGCTTGGGGATAGTCCTATTTTACCAGAGGAGGCAGGCACATCAGTGCCAGTGATGAGCCAGCTACATCTGCACTGGCACCTATAGAGGAGAAAGACACTCAGGTTGCAGAGCCAGCTGAGGAGTAGCCACAGCAGCAGTAGTAGTCCGAGCTAGTAGAGCAGCAACAGTCAGAGCAAGAGAGAGGAGCAGATGATCCTGATGATCGAGAGTTCGTGACCTAGTTAGATAGACTTGTTATGGACATAGTAGTTGGGGATCGTTAGGACATGGCTCCATGAACGGTTTATTTGTTTTATTTTTATGAGCACTTTTACTTGAGTTTTTCTTATTTTAGCATATTATTTTACTTTATGCTTTACAGGATCTATTTCCTTTTGGTTTATATATATGTTTTGGATCATTCCCTGCTAGTGTTATATATGTGTAGGCACGATATTTTGGTTTGATATATCTGCTATTATTTTTGTATCTGTAGTATAAAGTGAAATAAGATGTCATTTAATCACTAGATGCATAAGGAAGAAATAACTTTATTTTAAATTTTGTCAGTATCCTGGTTGAATTTGAACGAAGTCAATGTGAATCTCAACTTGTAAAATAACTTAACAGTGTCTGAACCTTTATCTGTTTAAATAAAGAAATCAGGCCTATTAACCGGGAAAGTGAGTGAATCATAAACACTGAGAGTTCGTTGATTATTGCATGGTTGTTATTGCATAATTTTCTGTTTGAAGTCAATTGTTTAGACAAGCAGGGATATGATAGAGGTAATTTTGTGTAGAATTAGGTTAAGCTAGAGCAAAATCCAACCTGTACATAAATTGAATTCCATTTTTATGGTAATCCTTTTAGTTGAAATTTTTTTGTTTTGAAACCCTTTCTACAACATGATTAAAAATTTAAATCCCTACCGTATAGCATGCCAAAAGAATAAAGGAATATGATAGTTTGTATATTAAAGAGGGTTATGTTATGCTTGATGGACTTAAATGGCAAGAAATAAAAGGTTGTGATATAAAAGAATGAAGATGAAAAGAAGAAGAAATTCCTCAAGTAAAATCAATTGAAAAATGGCAAATCATAGAAGAGGAATTTGGAAAATCATGGACAAATGAGAAAAAGAAATTATGAGCTGATAAGATAAATACTATGGAAGAAGAGTAGCAAAAGTTAGGGATATAAGTTATAAAAGTCATAATCTCTTTTTTAGCATGTTCTTTGAATTCACAGAAAAACAATGAACTTTATTGTTTAGCCGAGCCACGTTACGATCCTTTTGAAGACCTCTTGATCCTTGCTACGTAAGTAATTGTTCTTATGAAATAAAATGACTTGCAATTCTAACTAATGCATAATCAGTGATGTTTTGAGTAAACACTCACCAGTGAGATATTGAGTGGATTTCTTATTTCTACAGCCAAATGGTTACTCTCACTTCTTTTTGTGGTTTGCGGAGTTAGCATTTACATTGATGGATTTTTAAGGATACCAGGAATTGTTATTTGTATATAATCTAAGCTGTTTCTTATCTGATGTGTCGTTGTGATTGGACAAAATCTTAATGTTCACTTTAATATTTTGTACCATTTGCTTGAGGATAAGCAAAGTTCTAGGTCAGGGAGAGTTGATAAATGCTTAAATTATGTATATTTTGGATGTTAATTGGGTATGAAATTGATATCATATCTAGATGTTTAGTTTTAACTAACCAAGCCCAAAAACGTTAATTTTAAGTAATCCCGGGTAAGCCAGAATGCGCATCTGTACGTATTTTGGGCATAATTTTCTCTCCTGATATTGGATTCGAGTCATTCTTATCCCAAAATATCCATATGACTTTTAAGTTGACTATGAAGGCTAATTCTCACCCCATAAATCACATAAATTAAAATACTACATTAATTCACATTTTTCTAGCAACAGCTTGCACTTGGTGTAGTATTTTTCACATATCTCTCTTATATAACCATGAAATTGAATGATTCTTTCACCAATACTTTCTTAACTCAATTATATACAACTTTGATGTAGAACATGAAGCCCAAATCCCTACCAATTTGGCCCAAAAAATTAATCTATACATTGAACAAAAATCCCGTCACAGCCCTGCACCCCTTTTGTATTTGGGCCATAACTCTCTAATTTCTTAATGGAGTTTTTTATACCATATATCAAATTAAGGATAACAAAAAGTTTTACAATTTTTGTGTTTGGCCTATTTTCAAACTCAGCCCATAAGGTCCCTTAAACCCATGAGCAAGTGACTGCTCCGGCACTTGACACATCAGCCTTTGCATGGAAGTTAACCAATTAAATCACACCATCACCTTGTCACTTGTTTAGACCATGCAAAGCCTTTCACCACCTCACCATCAGCTGCATATGACACCTCTCAAGTGCATGAAACTCTTTTGACACTTGCCCCACTCACCTCTTGGTCGTGTGAACTCCTTGGAAACAAGGCAAGACATGCAAAACTTGTCACTTTGGCAACCATGCTATGTTCTCCTTGCATTCCTTCTTTCTTCTAACTTAGAAAAAAATCCAGCAGCCCTTTTATCCATTTTTCTCATGTCTTTTTCCATCTAAACAACATCATCCACCCATAATCATCCATCCCAAATCACCACACCACCCTACATAGCTTCCAAAATTCAAGTTACTTCCTTCACATGACCATATCTCCTTCTTGAACCTCTTCCAAACAGCAACATTTTCTTCTCCCATTCATCATCATTCACATGATCCACTGTCCTCCAAGCCTCCATTTCCTTTCTCCTTGATGAAACAAATGGTGATGATCTAAAAGCAAATATTAAAGTCCTTGGCTTTCTCTCGAAGGATGAAAATTTGGTGGTAAGGGGGAGTACTTGGCTTGCTTTAAATCCATAATATAATGCATGCATGGTGAGGTATAAGTGTCACTTAGCACTTATACCTTGGCTCTTATAGTTTAAATCTTGAAAATCCTTTGGAAAAATGAGATCTTTAAGGGGTATTATGGGTGCACCATGGTTTTTGTTAAGTTCTCTAAATTTTAAAATTTTAATTATCAAGATTTCTAACTTGTGAATTTTGTTGCTGCAGAATTTTTGGTTGTAACTATGTGCATGTGATGAATTTGTTTAATAATGTGCGTTCTTGGTTTAAATTGGTGACTTGTGATATTGATGATATTTTAGGGATCTAAAATATTTTAACATGAGTGCTTATGACTAAGAAAATATTTTTAATGCTGTTGGAAAAGTTTTTAATGGTTAGTTAAATAATTTAATATTTTATAGTGGTTGAAATTTGGTTGTATGACTTAATCTTTGGACTTATTTGATAAAAATAAATTTTAACACATATTTTCAATTCTGAAATTTTTATTAAAAGGAGAATAAGTGATTTTTAGTTGTAGTAATTAAGTGATACGTTTACGACATTAAGAAAATGATTTACAAGGACTTTTGGAACATATTTCTGGGTAAAAATTGGTGATGATAGGTACTGCTGTATTTTAATATATTTGAGTATTATTTATGGTCATAAAAATGATATGAATGTTATGATTAATACTAGAATTAAAAGGGACCCGTGTTTAGGTGCGAACGGTACGTTAAAAATGGTATAAAACGTATTTTTGTGGGTAAATGGAGAAAATTGGTAAAACTATTTTGGAGGAGTATTTTGTGGCATAAGAAATGAATTTTGGGCATAAGAAAAATACCCAAAGAAGAAAAATTAGTTGGGAGAATTTTTGACGCGTAATTTGTCCTTAAAACGCATTTTTACAAACGTTAGAACAATGAACTTTGGCACTAAACAAATTTTCGTGTAGGGGCTGTTTCTGGACAGAATCCATTGTTAAATTTACTATATTTAATTAGTATTTTCAAAGTTAAACACTTTTGGCTTTGGAATCACCCAAATCGGACTTTTCTAGATAAAATACGACGAAAATAATGTTTTGACAAAGAAATGAAAATTTATTACTTTGTATCTTTACTTAAGAAAAAGGGGATTCTTTTATCTTCAATATATATTTAGGAGAATTACCTCATATTAATAAAATATTTTATTTAAGGATTTATGAAAAATTTTAGAAAGTAAAATCAATTTAATTCATTCATTATAAGAAAATACGAAGAAACGACCTTAGTAAGTGATTAAATCAAGAACAATATACTTGTCCTTAATTTCCTCTTAACAGAGAAACTTAATTTTTCTTAAGTTCATATGCTAAGAAACAAAATTGAGATATGTTTTTATTCTTACTTAGATATCTATTATAACTTACTAATAAATATTTCTATACTAGAAAAATTCCTTAAAAAACCCATTCATGGAATAACCTTGATATTTCTAATAAAATGAATTTGATAGTGTTGAAATCTTAAGCCATAGTATCTATTACACGAAAAGTTTTATAGCTTAGATACTTTACACGCTTTAAGGACAAATACGCTTAATGAGTAAGGTTCCGTCTAGAACTCGGGCACCCTAGTAATAAGGCAAGCATATGGCATTTTGCATTTGGAGTTGAGGAGGGATGTTGGAATAATCCCCCAGAGCATACAGCGATGGGTACACTGAAGAATCTGCCATGCCTCGATACCCGAGGGTAGTCTAGGGAGTATCGATGGCGGGAATTCTAAGTGGCATTGAATTCGCGCCTGTCGCCGGATAGCCCATGGCAAACTTTGGTATACTTCAACAAAAGGCAGGATTTTCTATGACCGTGGAGTGCACGTTCTGTTGAGTTATGTGTTTAGCCATTATAATGATTGGACTGCGAGTCCTTACCCATTTATGAACACCAGAATGAGGATAGCTTCGGTCGCTCTAGTTTGGGCAGGGGAGATAAGGGTGGATGGTTGTGCACATGATTATTGGTATATGGATTGATCAGTGGAGGTTGGGCCCCATTATATACTGATAATAAACCATGACTTACAATAACTGAACCTAACACATGCATAGCATGCCATCATTGTATGACTGACCCTCTAATTTTCATTGATCTTTGTGTAGCCCTGTCTGTCTATTCTAAGGTATGTTGTGTATAATCTTTTCTATAGTTTAAAATATTTAAGTCACCCTTGTATGTATACATTATGGGTTGAGAGCTTTGTACTCACTCTTTCTATTGTTGTGTGTTATTTTTCCTTTCCCGTGATCATCAACTGAAGGGCAAGGCGAACGTAGGTAGGACTTGGAATATCTACAGTAAAGGACGTCAGATTGGAAACATCGACTGTGTATAATTTTTGTTTGTGTTGAGATCGTTGTAGACTCGACATTTCTATTATGTTGTTATTTGCAGTAGTTGTTAGGAGTTTGTGAGCTCCGTACTCTTTTAAGTATTGTTATGTTAAAAGAATCGATTTATGTAATATATTTATTTTGAATCACGCGTTGATGATCACCAAATAAAAAAACTCCTATTTTTAGTGACTCCTTAATTAAGTAGGATGTTCTAATAAAGAAATTTGTCCTAGTTAATCGAGGGTGTCACATATCATATTAGTATCCCTACCGAGACATAATCTTGCTTTTATTCTTTATATAACATTCTGTCGTTTCATTCCTTTCATCATATAGTTCACCAACTCATATCACTTATCATACCAACAACATAATGTAGTCCACATAATCATTCATATTAATCGATCAAGCACATATCACTCATTCAATGAACACATTCATCAATCATAATTCATCATACTTATAACTTCACACTAGCATGTATATCACAACCAACAGATAATTCATATTGTGAACACCTATTTTTATCTAGATAAATAAATTATTTTATTTTTTAAAAATAATATTAAAAAATTACATAGTGATTATTGCATAGTGACTGTTGGGAATAATACCTTCTCCATTTCTATAAATACTTAATCTCTCCTCATTTTCTACCACACTTCTCCTTTCATCAACTTTCTTTCATAATTTTCCTAAAGCAATGACTAATGGGTGTCGAAGCTAGGAGGAAAGAATAAGAGAGGGAAATCGATGTTTGGTGACTACCTTCTTGCTCCTTGTAGCATGGGTAGTAGTTTATTTTATTGGGTATTTTATTTATGGCCACGTGTGTAATAAATAATTTTAGGATTCTAAATAGTTTATGTTTCCATGAGAGTAAGTGATTACTCATTTGTATTCAAAACATTAAAAATAAATTAAAAATAAATAAAAAAATAAATAAAAAGGCCCAAAAAATCAAATAAAAAAACAAAAATAGGAAAAGAAAGGTCAAAAAAATAAAAAATAGGCCTAAAAAATCAAAAAAATCAATAAAATAAAATAAAAAATGAAAATCAAAAAAAAAGAAAAAAAGAAAAGAGGTTTCGTTGGTCTTATTGAGGTGGGACCTAGTTTAGTTGGATAATTAGAGAAAATTGGGGAAATTGACATCAAATCTGGACAAATTGGAAAGTAGGAAAGTGATGTCATTTTATGAGAAATCCAAGGCCAATTTTCTTCTATAAATATGGCATGATGCTAAGGTAAAAAGGAGGAGAAGAAGGAAGAAGAGGTGAAAAAGTGTTAAATTTTTGTGAGATTTTTTAGAAGTTTTTGCTTTCTAAAATTATTTTATGGAAATATTATTAGGAAAATGAGTGTGTCATTCTAGTATGTCTTAGTATGTGAGCTTTGTGAACCAAAATACTGTCTAAGTCTTGTAACCAGTATCCTAAACACCTTCAAATTGGGTCCAAACGAAGCCAAAAACAAAGGAAATCTACAAAGATCGATCTCTCAAATTTCGTTCTTATACTTCTTTATTTGTTTCTGTACTAAGGTATTTTTTTAATTAATACGAGAATATTTATTTATCTTTATTTATTTGTCTTTATTTAATTCTTATTTATTTTTCTACACTTTTATTTTTCTTTATTTATATTCCTGCACTTTATTTTCCCGCACTTTATTTTTTTTGCAGTTATTTATCTATTTATCTATTTTTCTTCATTTTTATTTTTATTTATTTATTTTTTACTTTTATTCCTATTTATTTACTTTTCTGCACTTTTATTTTTCTTTATTTATGTTTCTGCACTTTATTTTTCTACAGTTATTTATCTGTTCATTTATTTTTCTGTACTTTTAATTTTATTGATTTATTTTTATGCACTTTTATTTTTATTTATTTATTCTTCTACATTTTTATTTTTTTATTTATTTTTCTGTACTTTTATTTTTATTTATTTATTTTTCTACATTTTTATTTTCATTTATTTATTTTTTTGTACTTTTAGTTTTATTTTTTTCTACACTTTTATTTTTATTTATTTATTTTACTTGATTTTATTTTTTGTATTTTATTTTCCTGCAGTTATTTACTTTTTTTTTTATTTTATTTTTCTCTACTTTATTTTGTTTTTGCACTTTTATTTTATTTACTCTATAATAATTTTTAAGTTATCTTTTACATAATCATTTAATTATGTTTCATATATATATATATAATTTCTTGAGTTTTGTTTTTTTAAATAATTATTTACTTATTATTATTTATCTTTTCATTTCTCTCTCTTATCTACCCATATTATTTTATTTATTTATTTATTTTGATAATTTTTAAATATTTTTTATATACATAATTATCCATTTTATTTATTCTCATGACTTCTTATTATTTTCTATTAGCAACTTTTTGATAATTAAGAAAAATTATTATAAAAAAATAATAAAGACCAAGACTAATAAATAGTTTGTTATTCATTCATCTATCTTTCTTTTAAGTTCAAAATGAGATTAATTTAGATGAGACATCTTATTAATCTTATTTTTCTAAAAAATAATTGAATTAGGTTCATTTGTTAATTTTGATTAATTAGGTGTATATATTTATTTATTTTCATATTGATATATTTAATTCCATTTTTTCCTTTTTTATTCCTATTATTTTTTTACCTTTTTATTTATTTATTTATTTCATTTATGAACCATATATTTCCTAATAAAATCAATGGACTATTTTTTTATTACTAGAAAATAATGGAGACGAGACGTCTCATTATTTTTTATTTATTTTACTGTCTTTTAATTACTTGATTGTTTATTTTTTTCTTTGAACTAAAAAATGATAAAAATTTAGGTGATGTGTTTTATCATTTAATTTTGTTTTATTTTTATTTATATTTTTCAAAATGTCATCATTATTATGTATATTGTCTATAAATAGCATCTATCATTATTGTTTTTTATGAAGCATGAAAAATTATACATGATCAATTTGGGTAACCGTTTTAGGATGGACAGTGTGGGGTGCTAATTGTAACACCCTAATTTTAATAAAACGAATAAACCCAAAAAGACAGGGAAAATTTTTCCACAAAGCAACTGCTGGACAATCGACATAAAGGAAGAAGAAGGCAAGGGGGAAAATAAAAGAATATTCACATGTATAGCAACCTGTGGAAGGAATAAGGCTTGAACCGATCCATTCAGTTCAGCGAAGCACATCAACGCCTGGGCGAATCCCGCAACAACGTCTACTCGCCCAAGCGAGGTCCAACGTCGCCTGAGCGGGACATGACGATGCAATAATGGAAGAGGGAGATATTCGAGCGAAGCCTAACATTAGCATCCGCTCGCCTCAGCGTAATCCCTCACACTTGGGCGAAACAGCTCTAGTCGCTCGGGCGAGGAGTGATTCGCCTAAGTGATGCCCACACAATAGCCTTCCCAACTCATACTCGCTGGAGCGAGTACCCTATTCGCTGGAGCGAGAAGTTCACTCGGTATTCGTTCATTTCACTCGGTATTCCTTTACTCGGATTTCAACGTCTGGTTCACTCGGAAGATCCACTCTCAACTCACCCGAATTGGCCCCTATAGGTACCAGCTTCACTCAGAGAACATATCACACTCCATAACTTCGTTCGCTCGGTTCACAAACATTGACCACTCGAGAAATAATTCCCTTAGCCACTCACTCGGAATCTATGAGAACTCCTCACTCAGAATAACTTCCACATTCTTTCGCCACTCGGGTATTTCACTTATTTTTCACTCGGCAAGCATAGTCCTTCCTACCCAAGATCCCTTACTAACTGAAACCTCTCCTGAGAACTTCCTAACCTTCTCTAATCTCACTACACGGATCTCACTCGGAATCTGGAAGTTTACTCTCCAATCGGAAAAACACTCACTCAACCAGTTTTCGCTCAGAAATACATTTAAGTTCTCTACTCAGATATCCTAGCAGCTTATCGTTTGGGGGAAACGTCCACAGCGATCCCCACACGGAGTTATATAACATCATTCACTCGGAACGTCTAATTCTTCCCTCACTCGGCAATAGGATTGCGGATTCACTCTCTGGGTCGTATCTTGGCTTCCTTCACACTAAGTCGCACCATTCTTATGCACTTGGAGACATGAACATGTGTATACTAATCAGACATCACGCACAAAATGAGATAAACATGCAACATGGCATACACATAACCATATATATATAAGAGTGTATATCGATAATTACAAACACATTATCATGTTTTCCCAACCCAAAAGGATTTGTTCTGTTTCAAAACACTAACATCAGACACGAGCCGGCCAAGGCATAATCAAACCCTTACACACAGTATCTATATAAACACATATAGTTCCTTGGTGCACAGTCAGTCCACTCAGCAAGTAGCTCCACTTCACTCGTAGTTCCGAGGAATGTTCACTGAAAATATTGCCACAGTAGGGGTGAGCTTTTACATTTAAAATGACAGTTAGTGACTTGGGAACCCGCATGCTTTCCATCACACAACATCACATTTTAAGCAACCATAACGTTAACTATCCTCCAGATTATCTATCCATAACAGTATCATGCAATTGGAACTCATTCAATCAATACTCAATTATATCACTTCCGACTTACATATATATACATGCAACACAATAAATTCATCATAGCATAAGAGCATACATATATGTATATATATATATATATATATATATCTAGTGCACACAGGTCCACTACAGTCGGATCCGACCCCCCACTTGACTAATTTTTACGTTGCAACATAGGCTCCAAGCCTTTTCCCTCCAGCTCCAAGCTGGTTCGGTCGTTTTACAGGTACCAAACTGTTTGCCCTCACATGTAACATAATTGCTCCAAGCGACCACGGCAGTGCTACGGGCAGCTCCGAGTCCAACCCGGTAGCTTGCTTGAGTCTAACCCAAGACTTTAAGCGTCCAACGCTAGCGCACTCGGCACTGCCTTGAGTCCAACTCAAGGTCTTTTAATTACATTCTTTCGTGTCTGTTTGCCAATGCAATATTATTCCTCCTTTCATTTATCGTAACCACACTCTGCATGCAATTCATTCATTATCTTATAGCAACACCGATTCATTTTCAACACTCGCATGCAAGGCAATATAGGATAGCAATCAGGATCTACCCATCGTCCCCCGAACAGAACACCCAGAAGTCACACAATATGTTTCCACGTCATGCATGCACAAGTGAATAATTAACTAGACTCAGTATGGCAATTTAAGGAGCATGCACTACATTCACACACGGTCTCATGACACACACATGCATCCACATCCCAACAGTGTCCATATATCAAATATAAGCAACCTACCATCGGATTCAATCATCGCATGCCTCAGTATACAACAGCTATCTATCAGATATACATTTCATCACAAACACCCTTAAACACACATGCATGCATAAGAAATCACTCAGAACCTATTCACAAGCTATGCATTTGAAATGCAAAGCGCCCCCTACCTACTGAAGGAAATCGAGGGGGTTTTTCTGTTTTTCGACGTCGGTCCTTTGTTTCTGTTCGCCTCGCTCAGGCTCACACTCGTTCAGGCCTCCTTGGTCGTAGTTGCACTGTGAAACAGGGGCTGTTCGTCTTCCACCCTGAGGATCGTCCCTTACCAGCAGAGGGAACTCCAAGTCTTCTGCAGTATCGTCGTGCATTTCCAGGAATGGGACAGTGAACAGGGAAGGAGAAGACGAAGAACTAGGAAGAGGAGAGAAGACACTAGAAGAGAAGAGGGGATGAAGCAGTGGAGGAAGAGGGAGTCTGAAGGAAGTTGAGTGACCTTCGTGATCATGGGCTTATGTATATATATTTGCACGAGGAAGAGAAGAGTGGGGTGGGAGAGCGTGAGTCCAGCAGTTCCACTCAGCCACGCGCACTGAACTCAATCATCCAGCCATCATCATTATTTATAATTAATCAGTTATTGTTTCTGAGTTAAGGTAGTTGAGTTACGAGAATCTCCATCTTACAATAATCATTTTAATGGCTTAAATCCGTTTGGTAAATAATTATAATTAACGGTTAATTTCCTACTTTGAAATCAAATCTCAATGGTTTGTTTTTCATTCGGTATTTAACTTCAAAATTGGGATGTTACACTAATACCTTCCCCTCCTACAATTCGACTCCCGGACTAAACAGAATCTCATTTAAAAAAAAACTAGTGCTATTTAAAGGTTTTTCTGATATTTTCCTTGATAATTATTAGTGGCGACTCTCTGAACCCTTTATTTTTTTGGACGTCTAAGGGCCTCATTCGAATATAGTTTCATTTTTTTTTATTGTCTTTAACTAGTCTGCGTCGTGTACTGGGACCCCGGTCGTGACATATATCAATCAATCAGGCATACTTAGTTCAGTCAACAACTCACTCATCAAATAGACACAGATTAATTTATCTAGTTTCTTCTATGTTGTAGTCGGATTATATTTATTTTAGTAATATTGATCATAAAATACTATTGCTCACTACATATATCCCCTTCCTGTTCTATAATTACTAAGCCTTAAACACTAAAGAGCACTTCTATTATTTCAATATATGTAACATATACTAATCATGGGTATTTAGGCATACAAGTATATTTATTTACCTAGCATATATATATGTATATATATATATATATACATTAAATCCTTATTTATATTTAGTTATTATTACCTTAAATTAAATTACCATCCCGGTCAACTAGATTCTTGTCCCTTTTTATTTACTAACTATTTTTAGATCTTATTTAATGCATCCATAGGATTTGGTACTATCTTGAGTTATTAATTGTTTATAATCTAGACCCAACTTCCTTTTTACTACCTAGTTATTAATAGTCTATGTATTTAGTTATTACTTTTAGACTATCCTCTTTATTTATTAACTAATTGTCCTGGTTACCCCTAATTTCTTTTTATCAACTTGTTTACTAATTCTATATTGTTTTTCATATAAATCTAATTTTCCTTTTTCTACATCATTGTCTAGTTACTACTTAAAGACCTATCTACTGACTAAATCATGTACCTAACTTAAAATGTACTAAAGACTCATTATTGATATCTTGTCTGCCTATCTAACCCTATTAGTTCCTTTTAGTCCTTGTATACTCTATTTTACTCCTAGGGTCTACTTAGTAGTTTATTACTATAGTCATTTGTTGAAATCTACTAAATCCTTAAAATATTTACTTAAATTCTTAATTCTTACCTTATTATTATTGTTACTATCCTTTTGACCCTTAAGTATCTACGTGTTCCCCTTATCTCAAATATTTATTCTCGAGTTGTTAGGTCCCATATGTTTTTCAGACATTGTACGTTATTTTTATATTTACCTAGAAAACGTGTCACCTAGAAAACGTGTCACCTGATCGTCCAGTACCTCACACCGATTGCTCCTGATTGTCTCTGGGGCATAGAAAATTTGACATGCAAGGCCATAGAGAATGTGTCACCCTCGATTAACTAGGACTAATTCCTACACTAGAACGTCCTTCTTAATTAAGGAGTCACTAATTATTTAAGAAAAATAGGAGTTTTTTTCTTTATTTTTGATTGGTGATCATCACATGCATTTCAAACAGAAATCATAACATAGATTGATTCTTTGTCACAATAGTGTACTCAAAAGATAAGGGGCTCGCAGGCTCCCAATAACAGTTACTACAAAATAATACATAATAAAAATGTCGAGATCTATAACGATCTCAACACAAGCAGAAGATATACACAATCAATGCTTTCACTCCAATGTCCTCTACTGCAGGTAGTTCAAGCCCTGTTTGCGCTCGCCTTGACCCTCTACTGATGATCACAAGAAAGGAAAAACAACATACAAAAAAGGGGTGAGTAAAAAGCTCTCAACCCATAATATCCACACGCAAGGGGAGCTTAAATATCTAGTAAACATATAAACATCAAACAAGGAGAAAGATTATACACAACGTACCTTAGAATAATCACACAACACTCAAATAAATAAGGAGCAAGGAAAACCAACCAGGTTAGTCATACAATAATAGTATGCTTTGCATGTGTTAGGTTCAGTTATTACTCGTCTTAATTTAATACCAATATGCAATGGGGCCCAACTTCCACTGATTAATCTCATATATCAATAACCATGTACACAACTATCCCACCTTATTCTACCTGCCCAACTAGAGCGACCGGAGCTCTCCTCGTTCTGGTTTTCATAAATGGGTAAGGACACGTAGCCCTATCATCAAAATGGACAATCACACATCTTCACAGAACGGGTACTCAACGACCATAGAAACCTCCGCCTCTCGTCGAAGTATGTCAGAGCTTACCACGGGCTGTCCGGTGATGGGCGTGAATCCGAGCCATTGGAGTTCCTGCCTCCGACATACTCCCTAGACCGCCCTCGGGTATCGAGGCGCGGCAGATTGTTCAGTGTACCCATCATTGTATGCTTTAGGGAATTATTCTAACATCCCTCCTTAACTCCAAATGTAACATGTCGTATGCTTATCTTATCACTAGGGTGCCCGAGTGTTAGACGGAACCTTACTCGATTGGCGTATTTTGTCCTTAAATCGTGCAAAGTATTTATAGTAAAATCTTTTCATGCAGTAGGTATAAGGGACCAAAGTCTAAATACTACCCAAATCATTTTACTAAAAATATCGAGGTCATTCTCTAAATAATTCTTATAAGGAAATTTAAAATATCCAATTTATTTTCAAATCTATGAAAAATATTTAGGTACAATACGTTTATTAAACTTTTTTGAGGAAGATATAATACATTTATTAAACTTTTTGAGGAACAAAGTTTCTCTAATTTATTTTGTTTCTTTATTTGAAAATATGAGCTTAAAATTAAAAATAAGAGAAAAGTAAGGATAAAACATATTTCTCATGATTTTTCAATTCTAAAAGATATTTTAAGTATAATTCATTTATTAAATTTTTAAAGAGTACGATTCTCTAAGTTATTTTGTTCCTGTGTTTAAAGGTATGATCTAAAAATTAGGTATCACTTTTAAGAGAAAGATAAGAATGATTTATAAAAAATTGACTTACGAATGTCGTTTCGTCGTATTAACTTACGACGAACGAATTAAATTGTTTTCAACTTTATAAAATTTTTTATAAAACATTAGACAATATACTTTATTATTATAAAATATTTCTGCTAGTCCTATATTAAAAATAAAAGAAACCATCTTTTCTAAATTAAGGATATAAAGCGGTTAGTTTTCGCTCTTTATCAAAACTTAGTTTTGGTCGTTTTTTATCTAGAAAATTCTGATTTGAATGATTCTAAAGCCAAAGGTATTTAACTTTTAAAGTACCAATTAAATATAATAATTTTAAATGTTAATGCTACCCAAAAATAGCCCCTACATGAAAAGTCACAAGGTGTTTAAGTTTGTCATTTTTTAACATTTGTAAAAACGCGTTTAATTTGTCCGCTGCCTTCTTAACTGCATTGCTACGAGAGCGCCCACCCCAAGACTGTTAAGTAAAGGGTGTTCACTCTCTTCACTTGCTTAGCCTCCGGTTATAGAAGAGAAGAGAAAGGGTATGAAAACAAGGGTTAACTCGAGCTACCCTATCGCTCCTTCCCCTTACCCAATAGGAAGTCGCTTGAAAGCAGGTTATAGGTGGTGAGATAGAAGTAAAGGGCAGCCCTCGTCCCTCTAGGAGCTCTAGTTACTTATCTATTGTTGTAAAGAACTCAATAAACAAAGGAAAACAGTCGTTATAGGTGCTCTTTTGAGCCCTATAACTCAAGCAACCAGACCCCTAATAGGGTCCTACACTGAGCTAGATAGACTCAAGTTCGAGCCCTATGAGATAGGCTCTCTCCTTGAGGGTGCTCTTGCTTAGGCTATTAGGTAGCTAAAGAGCTAAGCAGTAGCTTTATTGCCCTCTTCCCTTTAGGGAATACAGGCTTGCTCCATTCTAGATAGGTAGAGTCCTTATATGCATCAAAAATTCTCCCAATCAATTTTACTCATTTGGGTATTTTTTTCATGCTCAAAATTCATATTTTACATCACAAAATAATCCTCCAAAATAGTTTTTCCAAATTCCTCTACCCACAAAAATACGTTTTTCACATTTCTAATTTATTGTTCGCGCCTAAACTTGGGACCCTTTTTAATTCTTTCATTAACTATCACATTTACCAAAAATTTCATCATCAAATATAGTACCAAGCATTCACAATACAGAAGCTCCCATGTCTAAAGATTTTATCAAAAATAAACTTTAAACATTCCTAAAATATCTTTTTTTTGAATTTAAAACATATCATGTAATCACCTTAAAAATAACCCAAACATTTCCATATTTTTAATAAAATTCTAGACTTTAATATATGTTCAAAAACTCATTTTTAACATAAGAAATTCAAGGGTCAAACCATGCAAACAAATCTCAAGTGTTAATTCATTTTAAGCTAGTTTCTACGTTAGGATCTATTAACGATAAATCTTTTAGCTAACCATAAAAATTTTCTAGCAGCAATAATAATCCATTCTTAGTTATAAAAACTTATTTTAAAATATTTTAGATCTCTAAAAATATCATCAACACCACAAGCCACCAATTTAAACTAAAAAATACACATTATTAAACAAGTATATCACATGCACATATTCATAACAAAAATTTTGTAGCAAAAATTCACAAGTTAGTAACTTCATAATTAAAATTTTGAAATTCAAAGAACTTAATAAAATCATGGTGCAGCCATGATACCACTTAAGATCTCACTTTTTCCAAAGAAAGTTTCAAGATTTAAACCATGAAAACCAAGATCTTTAAGAAGGTATCAAGGTATAAATGCTAAGGAACATTTATACCTCACCATGCATGTATCATTTTATGGATTTAAACAAACTAGTTACTCCCCCCTTACCACAAAGTTTTGTCTTCCAAGAAAGATGACAAGGACTTCAAGTGTTTGCTCCTAGAACTTCATGGCTCGCCTTATCAAGGAGAAGGAAAATAGAGGCTTGGATGGTGATGGATCAACGTGAATATGATGGTGAAAAGTGGAAGAAAATGTTGCTGTTTGGTGGAAATTTAAGAAGAAGGTTTGATGATTGGAAAGTGGTATCTTGTATTTTGGAGGTTAGGAAGGGTGGTGCGGTGGTTTGGGTTAGATGATGATGAGTGGATGATGATATTTTAGATGAAGAGGTATGAGAAAATAGGAGAGTATGCTGTTGGAAATTTTCTTGACTTAGAGAGAATGAAGAAGAAAAAAAAAGAAAACAAGAGTAGTCTTTTGGAAAGATGAAAATTTGCATACAATGCCTTATCCACCAAGGGGTTCCACGATCATGAGTAGGATGGGAGGTGTCAAGATGGATTCATGCATATGCTAAGTGTCATGTGCAGCTGGTGGTGTGGTGGAGAAAGACCTTGCATGGCTTAAACAAGTGGCAAGGTGGTGGTGCAACATGATTGACTAATTTCTCATGCAAAACTGATGTGTCAAGTGTAGAGGTAGTCACTTTCTTATGAATTTAAAGGCCTTTCTGGGTCGAATTTAAAAATTGGAAAAAAAGTTCTATATATTTTTGTTATCTTTAATTTGGTATATGACACAAAATGTTTCATTAAGAAATGAGGGAGTTATGGCCCAAATACGAAAGTAGTGCAGGGATGCGATGGGATCATTGTTTCATGCAATGATTAATTTTTTGGGCGAAATTTGTAGGGATTTAGGTTTCGTGTTCTTCATCAAAGTTGTAAAGAATTGAGTTAAAAAAGTTTTGGCAAAAGAATCATTCAATTTCATGGTCATACGAGGGAGAAACTCAAAAACTACTAAACATAGTGCAAGTAGCCACTAGAAAAACGTGAATCAGTGTGGTATTTTAATTTATGGGATTTATGGGGTAAGAATTGGCTCTTGTAGTCAACATGAAAGTTGTAGGTAAATTTGATGCGGAGATTTTGGGATAAGAATGACTCAAATCTAATAATGGGTAAGGAAATTACGTCAAAATACATACAAATGCGCATTTCAGCTTACCCGAGTAACTTCAAATCAAAGTTTTTAGGTTTGGGTGGTTGAAAACGAGCATTGGGCTAGTGTGAAGGATGTTTTGGGATAAAAATAATTGAATCAAGTCCCTCAAATAATTTTTTGGTCAAAACCGGGGAGTTACATAGTTTAAATGACTTGAAAAAGAATATAAATATTTCTATTAGATTTCTAACGTTCTAATTGATAAATCTCTGTTATTATGAGTATTATCAAACACATTACTATTATTATCCTAAACGTCTCTATTTCTCATATAATTAAAGCAAGGGTATTCGCCTTGTATTCACAAAATCTTCTAAAATATAACTCAGCTATCATACACAAGCTAATCGACCGTAGCCCACTCATCAATACACAAAATTATCATGCAGTCAAGATAATTGGCCTTAAAGACCTAACACACAAAAATGAGGGCTTTTACAGAGAAGGGAACCACTCACGACTAGTGAATAGGACAATCATAAAATATTGAAATTAGAGAAGATAATAAAAGGAAAAAAAGAATTGAGATCGAAACGAAGAACCATCGTTGATCGCTTACTGATTTACAAGATGTGTACGTGGCTCGGATATAGTGGAGCATGATAGAGGAGCTGCATAATATTGGTGGTTGTTTTGATGGTTATATGATAGAAATAGAGAGAAGAGGAATAAGGTGGGTACAACCGAGAAGAAATGGGGAATGGGAATGGATTTGATTGAATATTTAGAGGTGTGTTTGAGATTGTAATTTAGTATAATGATATGTTTATGATGCATGGATGACTTGGTGATTCATGATGGCATGTCATGTCTAAGGAGGCAGTGTGAGAGCAAGAGAAATAATGGAATTCGCAATGCACAGTGATGAATTTTTTTATGGGATTTTGCAATTGCACATGTATTTATAATTGCTTACTACTTGTTAAGCAAGTAGTGAAAGGCTTGGTGGATAAGCTAAATACCCTTAGGGATCAAGGAAATGGAACCTTGTAAGGCAAGGTGGAGGGCCATATGTCATGTGGAGGTGGTGTAGTGTGGTGGTGTTGAAAAAATGGTGGCCAAAAAAATAATTTAGGGTACCGGAAATCGGATACTAGACGAATAACTAATTATCTTTTTGAAAGTTGTTTAAAATAAATATGAAATAATTCATGGGATAAGAATTAGGAAAAACTCCCAACACAAAAGTTGTAGATATTTATTTCCTCTTTGATTTGATACATTATACGTGAAAATCTAGGGTCGGTAGCCCGAGTTGTTCCTGAACCAAAGGAAAGTGCTTTCAGAGCTCCCGAATTATTATAGGTTGGAAAATGAGATTTATGGGGACCAAAGCTTTGAGAATCAGCCTTTGTGTTCTTCATGAACCTTGTAGGATTTTTTGATATAAAATTATAAAAAAAAAAGAATAAAGCGATTCCAGTATTGTATGAGGGAGATATGCAACATTTTCAAAAAGTTGCCAGTGTTGTTACGAGAAAGCAAGAGGTCATGGAAGATTTGCAAAACTATACTGATTCATAAAGATCTAGCCTTCAATGTCTTCATGGAAAATGTAGTGAATTTTTTTACAAAGATTTTGACACCAAGTTTGCACGAACCAAAGGTGGTACGAGGAAGTTATGAATTTTTGAATGAACAATGCGCAGGATAAAAATGTGAATAATATGATTTTAAGACAAGTTTACTAAATCTTCAAATTTGGGTATGACAAAGTAGGAATCGGGGTTTGAGACAAGAAATAGAGGTTGAAGATCTCTTCAAAACGAAGTGAACGAGACCAAAATCATTCCATTCAAGCTTTGTTTATGAAAGTAAGAATATTTAGGTACCAAAATCGTTAATCATTCCTATTACATATATGCTTAAAGACAAGGACAAAGTCTCTGCATTGGTATCTAGATATTGGATGCTTGCAGCACATGATAGGAAGAAGGTCTATGTTTTAGAGCTGGAGGAGTTTAAAGGTGGAACAATCCTATTTGGAGGAAACCAGATTATAGGGTCCCGTAAAGTCGGTAAAATTCCTTCACCTGTCATTGAAAATGTTTATTTAGTTGAAGGTATGAGACATAACCTATTGAGCATTAATCAATTTTGTGATAGTGTGACATAGCCATCACCCAAGAGGAATCCATAGATCCCTCATAGACCTTAGAGGTTGCCTTAGAGAGCTTTAAGGGTCCTTTGACTAGGTCAAGGGCCAAGAGAGCTAGGGAGACACTCTAGACATACTTGGCTTCCTTTATGATTTTCATTGTTGGGCCCAAGCCAAAGGATGATCTCTTGAGGACTCTTACTCTTTGCACTTGCTCTATCTTAGAGTAAAGGGTCTCTTTTCACTTGTTAGACCTTCCTTGAGCCTCTGTTTTGGGCTTAGTTATCATTTGTACATATTTTAATTCTCATATTATTAGTTTTAGGAATATTTTAGGATTTAAAATTAGGAATTAGTTTTGGCTTTGCATAGCCTTTGTTTTTAGGCCACTTTTAGGCCTTGTACCTTGTCAAGTTTGCATTTGGGCTTGTATTGGGCCAATTCTCTTAGGATTTTAGGATTTGACCTTTGGAGTTAATCTAAGGCCTATGAGCTAGCTAAGTGGCTGGATTATTCGGACGAGCCAATAAGGAAGAATTGTTGAAGTCTGGTGGCTATCCTAGCTACGTTGAATACATCGGGTTTATTGAAGGATATTTGAAATGCTTTCTTGAGGTTGACACTAAGAGTTGGAACCACATAGATTGGACCAACAAATTTTATGATGTTGTGGCTGAGTTTAATAGTGATGCGGATGGTTTCTATTACACCCTCGATTAACTAGGACAAATTCCCACACTGGAATGTTCTACTTAATTAAGGAGTCACTAGTTATTTAGAAAAGTAGGAGTTTTTTTTTGTTCGGTGATCATCAACACAAGTTTGAAATTACATAATCGTAGCATAGTTCAATTCTTCATAGTAGTAGTGTACTCAAAAGACATGGGGCTCGCAGGCTCCCAATAAAACAACTACATAACAACATAATTTAAATATATATATATATATATGTTGGGACCTATAACTCCAAGTACTTCACGATCACGAACTGATGCCTACTATTGCAGGTGATCCAGGTCCTGCCCATACTCGCCTTGACCTTCAGTTGATGATCATAATGAAGAAAACAATACACAACACAAGAGAGGTGAGTATAAGCTCTCAACCTATATGACTCACATGCAAGGGTAGCCATAACATTAAACAGGTATATATCTAATAAAGAGAAAATTTCATACAACACTTACCAATACAACAACACAATAATAAGGGGTGTACTATCAATCACAGAGGTAATACAATTCATAGAGTTAGCTATACAACTATGGTATGTTATGCATACGTTAGGTTAGCTATAAATTGTCTTGGTTAAATACGAGTATGTAATGGGGCCCAACTCTCGCTCATCAATCTCACACATATTAATATCCACTGTGCACATCAATCCCACCTTATCCCCTTAACCAACTAGAGCGACTGGAGCTCACCTCGTTCTTTTTTCACAAAAGGGTAAGGATACTGTTAGTCCTCAAATTTACAATAAATCTTTTAATAAAAATTTCACAAAAATTATAAAAATTAGTTTAATTTGTTAGAAAATTAGGCTTTGAATTTAATAAATGGATGTTGTTGGAAATAATCTGCCTTTGATCAATTTTCTCTAGTTTTGCAGTGAAAAAGTTAAGAAATCAAGAGAAAATTACACTAGAGGAGCTGACGCGTAGCCTCATCCCACGCGTAGCATCAACAGCTATTTTTGATGCTGACGCTACGCGTCACAGCCACACGTAGCGTCAGTGCTGCGTGGTCTCCACCTCCACTTTGGCCAACCACTCCACTTGGACCCAATAATGGGCACTCCACTCAGCACCAAGGGCCACCCCACTAAGCATGAAAGGCCAAAACTCGGTGGAAACATGTTCATGTGGCCAGGCATGATCAAATTTAATAATTTGAAGTGGTCATTATCAAGTGTTTAATGGAAGCTGAGTCAGGGGTCTGACGCGTAGCGTCACACTGATGCGTAGCGTCAGCACCCTTGCTCAGCCTTATAAATAGGTCCATCCAACACCATTCCAAGGCATCCCATTCTCATTCACTTCTTTTCTTTTCTTTCTTGTGCTCTGAGTACTTCTTTTGTGAGTTGTAGTTCTAGAATAGTTTTCTAGATACTTGAGTGTGTTTTGGTGTATTGTGATCGTTGTATCGTGAAGTTTCCATCGTCTTCGTAATGTCAAACTCTGTAAGTGTTGTTTTTACTTTCACCATGTGTAACTAATTTGTTTATGTTGGAATTGGTGAACTAATCTATTGAGTATAATGTTGTGAATTCGACCTCTGCATGTTTATGATTCAAGTCCATGTTAGTATTTCAATCTTTTATTAATATGAACGTCAAACGGGAGAATGATTTTCATGTGTATTGCAACTTGTTTTATTAGTATGAATGTCAAACGGGAGAATGATTATTCATACCGAATTGAAACTTGTTTTGATGAAAGTAAAAGCTGGAATACCCTTGGTATCTCAATTCTATAGGGGTTGTTAACCATTGTTGCCATAAGGCCAGGTCTTAATGCAAGTTTTTACTGAGAAAGCTCACGAGGGATCGGACTTTACGGTGAATTCTTAGAATTTATATCACAAGGGATTGGTTATAATGATTTTAAGCTGCAATGACATGAAACTTGATAATTAAATATGCATGTCTTGAGTTCCTCATTGTTATTCTAGATTAGGGATCCAATTTCCAACATAATTTATTTATCTGTGTTTATCTCAAGTATCTTACCTATTCTAGATTGCAACTCAACTTTTTAGATAGATTTTTATTTTCTTTTTATCTCATGAACAACTCAACCATGCTATCTTGTGAATATTGTATAAATTATATATAAATCATTCTTTTGTCCATAACTTTCTTCATATTTACCATAGTAAATAGAAAATTACTGTTGTTATTGGACTTTCAATCCCAGTGGAACGATATCTAAATTTTGAAAACTACAAACGATTGGTGCGCTTGCCAATTAACAACTCGGTGGTGGAAACGAACGGATCTAACGCTATCGTCGGGTTAACAAGTTTTCTGGCGCCGTCGCCGGGGATTGAATTGTTTCAGTAAAACAGTAAATTTTTAATTACCATGGTAAATATTTTTTTTTACCTTAGTTAAAATTTTTTTATTTACTTTTACTTATTATTACACTAACTTTCTTTGTCTAGTTTGTGTATGCAAACTCGATCTACCACAGGTAAAATTTATTTTGATCCTGAGATAGAAAAGTTTGTAAAGAAAATCAAGTCTTTGAAATCTAAAACACAAACTAAATCTTTTTCTACTTCTAAAAATTTTGAAAATTCAAATATGGCTACTGAAAGGAGAGCATTGGGACAGTTTGCTGCTATTAATGGTCCACCCCGAGTTTCGGGAATGTTTCAAGGACCTGTTGTACCAGTGGAGATTAAACCTGCTACTTTAAATATTATTCAAAACATTCAATTTGCTGGTTTAAATCATGAAGAACCATATGAACATTTAACTGTTTTTTATGAGTTATGCAGCACAATTGGTTTTAAACCCAATCAAGAAGAGTCTGTTTACATGAGACTTTTTCCTTTTTCATTGATTGGTAAAGCAAAAGAATGGTTTAAATCTTGCCCACCAGGTAGTTTTGCAAACTGGTCCGATGTTGAAAGAAAATTTTTTGAAAGATTTTATTCTCCTTCAAAATATTTTGAAGCAATGACAGCCATACATTCTTTTTCTCAAAATAATGATGAATCATTAGGAGAGACCTGGGAACGATTCAAGGCACTCTTGAGAAAGTGTCCAAATCATAACCTGAATGATGCCGAAAAGGTAAGAATCGTTTACCATGGTTTATTGCCTCAGTTCAAGATGATGTTAGATGCTTGTGCAGGTGGTTCTTTAATGAACAAAACTGTAGAGGAAATAATTGAGATATTGGAATCAATGTCCATTAGTGACCATCAAGCTAAACCAGAACGAGGTAATGTACAAGGTATACTTGAACAAGGAGTAAATGATACAGTGTTAATTCAACAAAAATTGCTGATACAACAAATTGAGGAAATGAGTAAACAACTAGGAAAACTTCAAGTTACCCATGTACCACCACAACTTCAAGCTCAATTAAAACAATGTGAGTATTGTATGGGCGAACAACCATGTGGTTACTGTGTTCTTGACAAGAATGAACAAGAACAAGCTAATTCCTTGATTCATCAAAGGTTACCTTCAGGTAATTCTCTAAATCCTCTTGTAAATTCTTTTTCTAACAATTACCTGCAGGGAAGGCAAAACCAAAACTATGGTTGGAGGCAAAATGCTAAACCCTTCAATAATCAAGATGATTACAATACTAGATTGACAAAGGCTGAAGAAAGTATTCAACAATTGATGCAATACATGGAGACAATTAAGGCTGCACGTAAAGCATCAGATCAACAGTTGAGTCAGCTAGTAAAAGAAGTAGCCGACATCAAGGAATTCAAAGTGAAAGAACAATGTAAGGCTATCTTTACAAGAAGTGGTAAAACTGTAGGTATGGATTATGAAAAAGAAAAAGAAAAAGAAAAAGAAAAAGAAAAAAAGAAAAAGAAAAAGAAGAAAAAGAAAAAGAAAAAGAAGAAAAAGAAGAAGAAAAAGAAAGTGAAAAAAATAAAGAAAAAGATGAAATAAAAGAAAAAGAAAAAAATAAAAAAAATCAGTATTTGGGACAAACACCTCCTGTCCAGGATTTACCTTATCCTCATCCACCATCAAAAAAAGATAGAGAAAAGGAATATAAGAGATTCCTTGAAATTTTTAAGCAGTTACACATAAACATTCCTTTTTCTGAGGCATTAGAACAAATGCCTACATATGCTAAGTTTATGAAAGAACTGCTTACAAAGAAAAAGAAGTATGATGAGGAGATAGTAGAACTTGAAGCAAGTTGCAGCGCTATTTTACAATACAAGATGCCAGAAAAATCCAAAGATCCTGGCAAATTCACTATTCCTGTCTCTATTGGCGGAGTAAATATCGGAAAGGCTTTATTAGATTTAGGGGCTAGTATCAATCTAATGCCCCTAAGTATGATGAAGCGCATTGGTAACCTTGATCCACAACAGACAAGGATGACTCTACAATTAGCTGATAAATCCATCAAGAGACCTTATAGGATTATACAAGATGTGCTTGTAAAGGTTGATAAATTCTACTTCCCTGTGGATTTTGTGATCTTAGACATGGAGGAAGATGCTGATGTTCCTCTAATTCTTGGAAGACCATTCATGAAAACTGCTCGAGTACTGATTGATGTAGACAACGGGAAGCTAGTAGTAAGGGTGCATGATGAGGAAGTGAATTTTGATGTCTTCAAAGCAATGAAACATCCTAGCCCGAAGCAAGACTGTTTCAAAGTGGACATCCTTGATGAAACTTATCTTTCCTTATCAAAAGGTATGATTATTTCTGACCCATTAAATAAGTTATTGACTAACTCTATTGAATTTTTGAATGAAGAAGAGGAGAAACAGATTGAAAGGTATCTTGAAGAATTCGATCAAGGGAAAGAAATTTCCTTTGAATCAAGAAAGATTGAAGAAATTCAAGAATCACCTGTTGAAGAAATCCAGAAACCTGAACTAAAAGTGTTACCTTCTAATCTAAAATATATCTTTTTGAAAGAAGGTAATTTAAAACCAGTAATCATTAGTAATCTGTTAAGTGAAACAGAGGAAGAAAAACTGGTGAAAGTATTGAAGAGGAATCAAGAAGCAATTGGGTGGACACTTGAAGATTTGAAAGGTATAAGTCCATCATACTGCATGCACAAAATCTTGTTGGAAGATAATTTCAAACCTATTACTCAACCTCAAAGACGCCTCAACCCAACTTTGAAAGAGGTAACCAAAAAGGAGGTTCTGAAATTGCTGAAAGCAGGTATTATTTATCCTATTTCTGATAATGCATGGGTAAGTCCTGTTCAAGTTGTTCCAAAAAAAGGTGGTATGACAGTAATTGTTAATGAAAAAAATGAACTAATTCCTACAAGAACTATCACCAGTTGGAGAATGTGCATTGATTATAGAAAATTAAATCAAGCAATAAGAAAAGATCATTTTCCATTGCCTTTTATGGATCAAATGCTTGAAAGATTATCTGGACAAGAATATTATTGCTTTCTTGATGGTTATTCTGGATATAATCAAATTGTTGTTGACCCTCTTGATCAGGAGAAAATTGCCTTTACATGTCCTTTTGGCATATTTGCTTACAGAAAAATGCCATTTGGATTATGTAACGCACCTGCTACTTTTCAAAGATGCATGTTACTATTTTTGCAGATTTAATTGAAAAGAGCATTGAGATTTTCATGGATGACTTCTCAGTTTTTGGGAATTCATTTGAAATATGTCTATCCAACTTGGACATCGTATTGAAGCGGTGTATTAAGACAAATTTGGTGCTTAATTGGGAGAAATGTCACTTCATGGTGAAAGAAGGAATTGTACTTGGTCATAAAATTTCTTCTAAAGGCATTGAAGTTGACCAAGCCAAAATAGAGGTAATTTCTAAACTCCCACCTCCTGTAAATGTAAAAGGTATTAGAAGCATGTCTTAAAGATTTTAATTCCTTGAAAGAAAAATTGGTTTCTGCCCCTGTAATTGTTGCTCCTAATTGGAATCTACCCTTTGAACTTATGTGCGATGCAAGTGATTATGCTGTTGGAGCAGTTTTAGGTCAAAGATACGAAAAAGTTTTTAAAGTCATACATTATGCTAGTAAAGTTTTGAATGAAAATCAAATAAATTATGCAACTACTGAAAAAGAATTACTAGCCATAGTATATGCTTTAGAAAAATTTCGATCTTACTTGATTGGCTTAAAAATAATTGTTTTTACTGAACATGCTGCAATCAAGTATCTTTTAACTCAATCTGATTGAAAACCTCGGTTAATTAGATGGATTTTGCTTCTTCAAGAATATGATCTTGAAATCAAAGATAAAAAGGGTAGTGAAAATATGGTAGCTGACCATCTTTCTAGATTAATGAATAATGAGGTTACTGCCAAAGAAAAAGAAATTTTGGAAGAATTTCCCGATGAAAAACTTTTCAAAATAACACAACGGCCATGGTTTGCTGACATGGCCAATTTCAAAGCAGCAGGAATTCTTCCAAATGATTTGACTTGGCAACAAAGAAAAAAATTCTTTAGAGATGCAAGATATTTTGTTTGGGATGACCCTCATTTATTCAAAATTAGAGCGGATAATTTGTTACGACATTGTGTGCCTGACTGGGAAGTAAAAGATGTGTTGTGGCATTGTCATAAATCACCATATGGAGGACACTTTAATGATGAAAGAACAGCTGCAAAAGTTCTCCAATCAGGTTTATACTGGCCCTCTCTTTTTAAAGATGCTCACTTATTTGTTCAATCTTGTGATAATTGCCAAAGAACAGGTAATGTTGGAAGAAGGCAAGAAATGCCTCTCACAAATATACAAGAAGTTGAGGTATTTGATTGTTGGGGAATTGACTTCATGGGACCTTTTCCTAACTCATACTCAAATCAATACATTCTTTTGGCAGTTGATTATGTTTCAAAATGGGTGGAAGCAATTGCTACCCCTAATGCTGACACTAAAACTGTTGTGAATTTTTAAAAGAAAAATATTTTTTACAGATTTGGGACACCAAGAACTTTAATCAGTGATGGTGGTTCACACTTTTGTAATAAAATTCTTCAGAAAGTATTACAACATTATGGAGTAAAGCATAAGGTAGCCACAACATATCATCCACAAACCAACGGACAAGCAGAGATTTCAAATCGTGAAGTGAAAAGAATTCTGGAGAAAACTGTGTCATCTTCTAGAAAGGATTGGTCACAAAAACTTGATGATGCACCCTGGGCATACAGAACTGCATTTAAAACACCAATTGGTCTTTCTCCTTTCCAGATGGTTTATGGAAAATCATGTCACCTTCCAGTTGAAATGGAACATAAAGCATATTGGGCTTTAAAATTACTCAATTTTGATCAAAATGTAGCAGCAAACAAACGGAAGTTACAACTACTCAAATTAGAGGAAATGAGGAACAATGCCTATGAATCATCTAGATGCTACAAAAGTAAGGTGAAAGCTTACCATGATAAAAAGTTAAAGAAAAGACACTTCACACCAGGTCAGCAAGTTTTATTGTTCAATTCAAGATTAAAATTGTTTCCTGGAAAATTGAAATCAAAATGGTCAGGCCCATTTTTGATTAAAGAAGTCAAACCATATGGAGCAGTGGAAATTGAAGATCCAACTTCCAAAAGAGGTTGGATGGTAAATGGACAAAGGTTGAAACTATATTTGGGTGGTGAAATTAATAAAATTACCACCAATTATCTTTTAACTGACCTTTGAAATGCAGGAATGTCAGGTTGGAGACACTAAACCTAGCGCTCAATGGGAGGCAACCCATTTTGTTATTTGTTTATTTTAAATTATGTGAAAAAAAATATATAAATTTTATCTTTCAATAAATAATCAAATTTTTGTTAGTAAGTTAATTTATTCACTTAACATTTTTACATAATAAAACCAATTTTGTAAAATCAATTATTAATTCTTTTATAACTTAGGAATTTTGATAAATTTAATTACAATAAGTTTATTAACTATCAAGCAAATTTCAAAAACCCGGTGAGTTGAGAGATCTTATTAAACACTTGAGGGTTTAATCGACATAACTTCATTCGAATTGATTTTGCTTTAATCTTTGATTTGTGTTATTGTACAGTAAATTCAGGAAAATGATCAAGGCATATTTATTGGTGAAAAGAAATCTTGGGCCAAACAGCTTACCTTGGTAAAAATTATTTTATCTTTTGAAAGCCAATTTGAGCCTAAAATAAATTCTTTGGTACCCTTAAAACCTAAATTTGTTATAACCGTTCCCTATACTTGATTAATTAAAAGAGCAGTTAAAATAAATGAAAAATATCTTTAGTGTTCTTACAAAAATAGGGAATGAAAATAAGCAACTTGATTCTTTTCAAAAGAAAATAAAGTATGAAAAAGAAAAGTCAAAAATAGTGAAAAGAATCAAGTTGGGGGTATTTATTTTTCATCAATAAAAGAAAATGAGAAGTTTGGATCAAGAGAAAGCCTAAAAGTTATAAAATGCTCTTTTATGATTTCAGGTTTTTGAATTCCAAGAAAAACCATTGATTCTTGTAAGCCAAGCCTCATTACAACCCGTGAAAAGACCTTGTGATTTTTGAATTAACTCTGTATAACCAACCATTGATTAGATGAAAATCAAAATTAAATTCATTTGATTTTATGATTGATTGAGTGAAACAGGTTACCAATTGCATTGAGATAAACACTTGGAGAGGTAAGCCTGAAATTATGCTTGGTATGTTAATAAAATATTGTAAAGAATTTTATCATTAAACCTTTGTTATATTAGATGTCTATAATTGATTATTTCAAAATGGTAAATTGTGTAATTACTTTTTGTGGTAAATTCTCGGACTAACTCAAAAATTTGATTTCAAGTTTTTATTTTTTATTTTTCTCTCTTGCTCGAGGACGAGCAATGTCTCAAGTTGGGGGTATTTGTTAGTCCTCAAATTTACAATAAATCTTTTAATAAAAATTTCATAAAAATTATAAAAATTAGTTTAATTTGTTAGAAAATTAGGCTTTGAAGTTAATAAATGGATGTTGTTGGAAATAATCTGCCCTTGATCAATTTTCTCTAGTTTTGCAGTGAAAAAGTTAAGAAATCAAGAGAAAATTACACTGGAGGAACTGACGCGTAGCCTCATCCCACGTGTAGCATCAACAACTATTTTTGATGCTGACGTTACGCGTCACAGCCACGCGTAGCGTCAGTGCTGCGTGGTCTCCACCTCCACTTTGGCCAACCACTCCACTTGGACCCAATAATGGGCACTCCACTCAGCACCAATGGCCACCCCACTCAGCATGAAAGGCCAAAACTCGGTGGAAACATGTTCATGTGGCCAGGCATGATCAAATTTAATAATTTGAAGTGACCATTATCAAGTGTTTAATGGAGGCTGAGTCAGGGGTCTGACGCGTAGCGTCAGCACCCTTGCTCAGCCCTATAAATAGGGCCATCCAACACCATTCCAAGGCATCCCATTCTCATTCACTTCTCTTCTTTTCTTTCTTGTGCTATGAGTACTTCTTTTGTGAGTTGTAGTTCTAGAATAGTTTTCTAGATACTTGAGTGTGTTTTAGTGTATTGTGATCGTTGTATCGTGAAGTTTCCATCGTCTTCGTAATGTCAAACTCTGTAAGTGTTGTTTTTACTTTCACCATGTGTAACTAATTTGTTTATGTTGGAATTGGTGAACTAATCTATTGAGTATAATGTTGTGAATTCGACCTCTGCATGTTTATGATTCAAGTCCATGTTAGTATTTCAATCTTTTAATAATATGAATGTCAAACGGTAGAATGATTTTCATGTGTATTGAAACTTGTTTTATTAGTATGAATGTCAAACGGGAGAATGATTATTCATGCCGAATTGAAACTTGTTTTAACGAAAGTAAAAGCTGGAATACCCTTGGTATCTCAATTCTATAGGGGTTGTTAACCATTGTTGCCATAAGGCTAGGTCTTAATGCAAGTTTTTACTGAGAAAGCTCATGAGGGATCAGACTTTACGGTGAATTCTTAGAATTTATATCACGAGGGATCGGTTATAATGATTTTAAGCTGCAATGACATGAAACTTGATGATTAAATATGCATGTCTTGAGTTCCTCATTGTTATTCTAGATTAGGGATCCAATTTCCAACATAATTTATTTATTTGTGTTTAGCTTAAGTATCTTACCTATTCTAGATTGCAACTCAACTTTTTAGATAGATTTTTATTTTCTTTTTATCTCATGAACAACTCAACCATGCTATCTTGTGAATATTGTATAAATTGTATATAAATCATTCTTTTGTCCATAACTTTCTTCATATTTACCATAGTAAATAGAAAATTACTATTGTTATTGGACTTTCAATCCCAGTGGAACGATATCTAAATTTTGAAAACTACAAACGATTGGTGCACTTGCCAATTAACAATCCGGTGGTGGAAACGAACGGATCTGACGCTATCGCCGGGTAACAGATACGCAACCCTATCAATAATAGATCCAAAACATATCTTGTCAGAACGGACACTATATGGTCATAGTAACACTCGTCTTAAGTCGAAGTATACTAGAGTTGCCATTGGAGTAGGTTCTAAACATAATTGTTCATCTTCAACCCTAGGATTAGAAAATCCAAGACCATTCTAAAGTCTTCACTTGAGAGGAATCATGGTGAGGAATTCTTATTCGCAATTGCTGACTTAGTGCTTAAACCTAAGGAATTA
Source organism: Clitoria ternatea (assembly GCA_037962975.1). Taxonomy (NCBI): domain Eukaryota; kingdom Viridiplantae; phylum Streptophyta; class Magnoliopsida; order Fabales; family Fabaceae; genus Clitoria; species Clitoria ternatea. Next base: position 172,897,424 of record CM075671.1, read on the forward strand.
GGATAGTGCTAAGGTTCGTTGTAATTTCACATTAGATTCAATTGAAAATTGATACCTAAGGGATTAAGATTAGTCTAGATTGCATTAGTAGTAATTACCTAAGGGATTAGGAATTAACCATCTATGAAGTTGAATTCTGCTGTATGTGTGTCTGCTGTTGAGTTCATGCGAATTTGAGTTATGGTGTGCTAATTTCAATTCCAATCTATGTGTTTAGCATAATTTAATTGTTAACATAATTCTACTTGGTGACTCTACTATTAAAAATTCACAAAATAATATAAAATTCAGCTAGAGACTCCTCAAGATTGTGGTACTTAACACAATCCTCGTGGGAACGATCAAATATACTACTTTCTAACGATTAGTGCGCTTGCCAAGAATTTCATCATCCAATGAGAATGCATCAATTTAATGGCATCATTGTATCAACAATCCTTCGAAAGCCACTAGATTGAACCATTTTTCCTTTTATTTAGTTTTGTAATTTTTGCTTGTTGATTAGTGAATTTCTTTGTAGGAGTAGGATTTTGTCAAGTGATGCTTTAATTGTTGTTAGTTGTTACTATTGTGTTGATTGTTGTTGGTTGTTACTATTGTGTTCATTCCTATTATAATCTTGTTTCAAATTAGTTCTACCTTATTAAATTTCTAAGGTCCTTTTCATATTTTACCTTAATTTGTTACTAAAGTTGGTCACTAAAATTGGTCGCTAAAATTCCTAAATTCTAATGCCCATCTTATTATGCTTCAAAAATTCCTTTTTATCTCCTTTTCTCTTCCTTAACTAATAAAATTCATTTGGACCCAATAAAACTTTCTTAAATAATCATATCTTATTTAATTGTTCACTTTTCCAAAATCATTTTATTTATTTGGTTAACTCTTAGAAAATTTTATAATAACTTAAAACGGTGTCACTTTTAAAACTTAGTAAAATAAAACATCGTAACAATTGGGTCGGTGCATTTTCTTGAAAAATGTCATCAAAATAATCCTGGCGATGCTTGGCGATAAATTTAATTTCTAATAGCGGGGCTTACCGGAAAATTAGTCACAAATTACATAATAACACTTAAATATTAGAACCATATCGAATTACAACCGAGCCCGCCTTATTACTGAAATTCCTAAACTTTCCGTTGTAACTCCAATCGCGATAAAAATTCTTCCGAGCGCAAGAACATCGAATTATGCCATTAAAATTTATAAAAATACATATTTCTGAAAAATGTGATAATCTTAACCGTCAGTTATGAAAAATTACGTAGTTCAAAATCTAACTGTTGGATCGTGACGAAACTTGAAACGGTGGTTCCCGGATATTAAAGCAACATTATGGAACAATTTAAAACACAATCAAAAAAGGTGAAGCCCCCTTACCTCAATGTGTAGTTTCGGTTTTGAAAGGAAAGGAAGATGGGTTCGCCAAAAGTTCACCAAACGTCCTGAATCGCCCGTCGATCGTTGCCGATTGTTTCACCGGTACCTAAAAACCAACATGCAACGCCAAGGGGAAGAAAGAAAGTCATGGCCTAGCAAGGAAAAACTATGATACACTTAAAAGAATAACACGGAATAGAAATTAAACCGAAGAAAGATCGTTGATTGCTTACCGATTGAGTGACGGTAACCGCGAATCGATGAATAGAGGAGCGTAACGACATTATGGAGGCAAGGACAACATAAGGAGGCCTCACATGGTGGCTGGAAAAAGAAGATGTAGGGGCTATTTTAGGTGGTGGCAGTCGTGGGTTCAAGGGAAAATCAAAGCAAAATCAAAGAGGACCGAAGGTAAAATGACATCGTGGTTGTTCGGGAAAGGCACAGTGGTGTTGTAATGGCTTAAAGAGGGCTTGCTGGTGGATGGAGTAGGAGGTTATGGTTGCTAGATTTTTTTAGAAGAGAAAAGAAGAAGAAAGTATGTAAGAGAAGGAATTAGTGGTTTAATTATGATGGCATGGTGCAGCATGATATGGTTATGTTAAGGCATGATGGCATGGTAGCATGTGATGATTCAATTTAGGAATGGAAAATATGTAGAAAAGTAGCGTTCAAGTGAAGGGAAAATTGGGCGAATCAAAATCAACATGCAATAGCTATTTGAAAATGGGATAGACACATAAGGTGATGATTGCCACTTGTTAAACAAGTAGTGAACATCTTTGGGAGGCAAGCTTTGATCTCCTTGTTGAATAAGGAGTTCAACATAGGAAGCAAGGATTAATTCTGGTAGTTCCACATTAGCCATAGTCTGGACAGCTCCCATTGGTCATGAAATCAAGGTGGCAAGGTTGAAACCATAACACATGGAGTTATTTTAACTGGATAGATTTGTGTGCTCCTTTTAACATTAATTTTTAGACATTTTAAAACATGAATTGAACAAACATATCAACATAAAAGTTGTAGATCATTTTTTTCTTTAAAACAAGCTAAAATATGCAAAAATACAATATTGGACGAGGGAGATATGCCCAAAATACGAAAACTGCTCTAGGTTGCGATGGAAATGAAATTGTGAAAAAAATAAATTTGCTACCAAAAATAGGTAAAGAATTAGTTTTCTAGCCCTTTATGAAGTTTTTATATCTTCCTTGTCTCTTTAATTTGATATATCATTTGTGATGATCCAACATTGGTAGCCCAAGATATACCCGATTTACGACAAGATACTTCAGAAGCTCCCACATCAACTATGGCTTCGGAAATAAATTCACCATTAATTCTCCTTTGAGAATTTGGTTTCATGCCCTTCATGAACATTGTAAAGCGTTTTGATATAGATCCATAACAAAAAGAAAAAAGTAGTTCAAGCACCGTAAGAAGGAGATATGCAAATTTTAATGAAGACTACCAGCATGGTGACGAAACAGCTAAAGGGTTTCAAAGATCTATTGAACTGTACTGATCTAGAGGGATTTAGCCTTAAATGTCTTCATAAAAGATGCCGATAATATTTTAACGAAGATTTTGACACCAAGCTTGTGCAAATTGAAGGTCGTATAAGAGAGTTATGAATTTTTTCTAAACCATACGCAGGGAAAAACATCCAAACAGTGGAATTTTGAGGCGGACATACTTAATCTTCAATTTTGGGGTCAATAAAGTAGGAATCGGAGTTTGGGGTAAGAAATGGAGATCGAAGATCTTTTCAAGTCAAAGAGATTGAGTCCAAAATCATTTGATTCTAAGGTCATATACCAAAGTTGGGTCCAAAACACTAAAGGTGCTTGGGTCGGGTTTTAAAACAATTTCTGAAGAAACTGATTTATGGAAAAACGAGGGTGATAGAGTCCGAACCGGGCTTCAACCTCTTCAAGAAAAGTTTCTAAAATGTTGAAACGAGTCACCAGAGACTGACCGTGTTGCCATCGGATGTCCCGAAGCATATGAACGGTCAAACGTAAAAGACGTAAAAGGTTCTGGTTGGGCTAGTTAGCTCAAGTCAGACACCCTTGATTCTTCACAGAGGGATCCTAACAGGATTAGTTTCCCTACTGGATCACTAGTCTTGGGTCAGTTCGACCTTAGGCTAGGCCCTACAGTTCAAATATAAGGAACTTAACAATATTTTATTATTAAATAAAATATAATTATCAAATAAATATTTTAAATATATAATTTCAAGAATATTATTATAAATATTTATATATTTTCTAAATAATCAATCAAATATATTTTATTAATATTAATATTAAGCATAAATTATTATTATATGTTAAACTAAATATTATTAGCAAGGGATAATTACTAACTAAATAATTATCAAATGAATAATTATTAATTAATTAATACTCAACTAAAATAATCATTATTAAATAAATAAATATTATTAAATAATATTATAAAATTTCAAAATAAATAAATAAATAAATAAATATTCGACACTTACAATTAAATAATTAGACTTTTAATATATTTCTAAAATAACTAATTATGGGTTGGAACTAGCTTTTAATTACCAAGATGAAGTATTATCTATTAATTATTATTGGCAGGAAATAATTATCAACTAATATATTTATAAATTAATTAGTACTCAATTTAACAAAATAATCGTTATTAACGTATTATGAAACAATACTGTCGGATGTTGCTATTATTATTTTCTTATCGCTGCTTTTCTCATTCCTACGCTCTCTCAGTATTCTTATACTTCATTTTAAATACCTTAACTAGTTCCGCTTTTCACTATTTTTCTTATACTGGACTGCTCGCGAAACCAGCCAAAGCCTCAAGCTTCTTACCAAAAGCTCAACAGAGCATCCTAGGAGTCCTTAGGGTCTGGTTTCTTATTCAAAAATCATGGCTGTTACAAATGGCATAATCACTTTATCCTCAAATGATAAAGCATTGCATTCATTTTGAAGGATTTCAACTTGAGGCTAAGTAATATATAATTTATTTGGATATCTAAGCATGGAAGTAATTTTTCATCATTGTGTGTTCTTAAGAAGCGTTGTTGTTTAGAATCCATGGAATGGTTTTTGCTTGCTTGAGGACAAGCAAGGTTTAAGTTTGGAGATGTGATGAGTCTCTAAAAGACTCATTTGCAATAGTTATTTTAAGTACAATATAAAGGAAATTTATGTAAAATAATTGCATTTTTAATGATATTATTCATAAAATAAAGTGTTGGTTTTGATTAGTAAAAGTAAAGAATCATTCATAAATTAAGCATGTTTTATGTAGGAAATTGCAAATGGAGCAAAAAGGGAAAAAGGATTAAGTATAAGTTATGTTGTCAAAACCCCAGCGTAAGTACGTTACTCTTAGGCTAGGCTCTTATGCTAGCCAGCATAGGTACGCTAGTTTTACGCCTAACATCAGAATTCGAGTATCAGACATTTGTGCATAGTTACACTAGACCCAGCGCTGGTATGCCCAAAAGCACCTGTTACACATATTTTTACGCGTGGTTACACTAAGTGAGACGCCCCAAAAATAAGGGGAAATTTTTCGCGATTTAAAATCACTATTCAATCAAGAGAAAATAAATGGTGAAGCTTTTAATACAACACCTGGATCTATGATAAACCACTCCCATATATGAAGATATGAGAGGGTAAATAAAAAGAATGATTTTATAATGAGTTCCTAATTAAGAACAATGGAAGAATTAATTTAATTTAATTGTTGTATGTTTGAATTTAAGAGAAGGGATCTCACGGGTTCCACGATTCCTTAATATTTCCAAAATAATGTTTAAATGATAAAAGAATGGGTTTTATTACAAAAGAAATAAAATCATTTAAACCAAAACAAACATGGGCAATCAGGGTTCCACTCGCTCAAGCGAGGATCACATTCGCTTGAGCGAGCCAGCGTAGGCACGCTTGGGCAAAACGAAGAGAGACTGAGCGAGGAAAGGTGTTACGTATCAGGGGCTCCTCTCGCTTGAGCGAGCCCCATCTCGCTTGAACGAGAAACAAAAGCCCAACCTGGGCGAGCCAGCGAGGCGCTTGAGCGAGAGAAGAGATTTAGCACTAGAGGCAATCTTGCTTGAGCGAATTCCGTCTCGCTTGAGCGAGATTGCTCCAGCAACCACAGCAGCTCACTGCCCAATTTTTGCTTGGGCGGAGCATGACCCGCCTGGGCGAAAATTGTCCAGTGACGATCCCCTCTTCTCTTCGCTTGAGCGACCACCAGATTAGGACCATTTCGCCTGAGCAAAAATGGTCCAGCGACCAAACGTTGATTCCAGTTGAATCTCACTTGAGCGAGAAGGCCATTCGCCTGAGCGAATTTCGGTCAGTGACCATACCACCATTCCACAAAGGTCTCGCTCGAGCAAGATTGCCACTCGCTTGAGCGAATTCTGCAGGACTTGTGCAGAAACGTGGAATCATCACAACTTAGCATATGGAATATCATTTCCTACCATTTCACCCTTTCTTTATGCATTATGTTACTTCATTATACATCTACAAATCCTACCAACTTCATAAGGAACATAATTTAAGAATTACTTGCATTCATTCATTGAATCAAACCTCAACAACATCATTGTCCAACTATCTATACCTTCAAATTCAATGATCATTCATTCAATGCATAGGATCTAAAATCATTCCAACGTAAACTTCATTAAATGCTATAAAATTGTAAAATGCATCATTCATTCATAAAATTAAACATCAACAAGCATTGTCATTCATCGAACTACATCATGTGTGTCATTAATGAAAATTGGCCACAACACAAAGGTCCAATTTTCCTACATGACCCTCAAAATAATCAAATATCATCTAGATCACCAAATGAGCATTCATTACATCATATGCTATACAAAATTTAAATTTATCCGGCCAAGGCACTTCCTATACCACTATTTACCTCCTCAACCAAAATACGCTTCAAAATGTTTACTCTTCCCATGAGTGCCCTGCATCAAAAATCTAAAAATGGACAACATGGGAGAGTGAGTCACACATTCCAAAGGAATGAAAATGAATATCATGTGATTATGTACATATGCATTAAAATATATATCATTCACCACACTCTTTATCATTCCAACATCTTCTTATATACATCACAAGAAACATTACAACTTTAACAAAGTATACAACATATACATATAATCAAATTTCACCACGATTCGGATATCACACACAATAATTATTTGGTATTCACATCTTTTATGTTGTCTTAGTATGTCATTACATCCTTATCTCATTCATCATCATATCTCGTCACCTTTGGCATACTTCCTTACTATATGCAAATGCTCTTAAGCTAATGCATATGCACCAAGGAATATTTCAATAATTATAGATCTGACTGTGGGAATACAAACACCGAATGTGGGATTCAAGTATGATCATCTAATCATACCCCTACTGCAGTAGTAAAATGTGTACACTTATTCTTAAATTTTGCATGCATTTCACCAATTGTTTTACTGGTACCAAACCGCATCGCCCATCTTACAACACCTAGTCATTTTCACCATGACCGCGGTATACATCATATCAACATATGGTGTTGCGGGCCAACCATGAGATATATCATGGCAGCTGTGATCTCAAGGACCACCGGGGACACCTGCTCATCAAGAGCCACCCCCACAAGGGTCAACCACATGCCGCTCCCCGTAGCACAACATGGGCAGCTTCATGACTTACACACCGAGTCACAAGGGAAATATAAATTGCTCATGCACAGAGCTGCCCTCCCACTGGGCTAACCAGGGGAATCCCCTAATATTCCAATACCGGCAGTGTATGCAGTATGACATGGATGCAAATGCAAATCATATGCATTTCTCACTCTATGCATCCTATACATGCCACTCATCATACATCTTAATCAACACCATTACCAATATTTCTACAAGGCTTTTAGTGGATTTATCATTATTGGTCATTCTCAATAGTTTTAACATTTATATGGTATTACAATGGTTCTCAATCAACATCATCAATATTTATATTACATTCATGGTAGATACAAACATAACTTCACATTATTGATCACTATATACCACCATATAGCACACCATGAATATTCTAAATGCATAAAAGCATGTTGCCAACCACATTATCCATACTATATAGCACATTACAAATTTCTCATATCATCTCAAGCAAGGCTAACATGCATACCAATACATATGGCTATCAAATAACATTCAAATTCATGCATTTAGAACATAAGACTCCTCTCCTACCTTAAGAGAAGAATTCCGATTGATAAGACGTACCCGCCTCGTCGTTCAGAATAGGTCCTACATTAATATACATGTAAAACCTCAATCAATTCACTATTTAAGACACCATTTCAATTCTATTTAATCATAATCATATCCGTGATTTCATAACATGTACAAGACGTGTTCTAGACATCATTTTTATCATTTATTAGGCTTCGGGAATTCCTTCCCATTAAGCCATACACATTAGATTCAATGGCTACAAGACAATCTTAGCCCAACGCCATAAAGTATTACACCAATCAAAATTCTTACACCCAATGGCTTGTATTTGCCTTCACTTACACTATCTAACCAATATTTACAACTTTCCCTAATTCTTAAAAGTTAGGGTTTCTCCAAAACCCAACAACTCTCATCAATGCCTCATCATTCTTTATTTCCCACTATCATAAATGTATCTACCACCATTAACCCCTCATAAATACTCATATTTATGACCACCCACCTTAGGGTTCAAGCATTCATTACTCTCATCAACCACTCCTTAACATTCATTGCTCCCACAAAGTATAAATACATATATCCATGGCCAAAATGAAATGGGTTCACAATAGAGAGGAAGGCTACACAAAAATGAGAGGAAGAAGAGAGGAAGAACTCCAAGCTTCCAAGTCCTCTTCAACAAAAATGTAAAGAGGGGAAGAGGTCACCACTTTAGCTTAGGGTTTTTGGGAGAAGAAGAGAAGAAGAATGGAGGAGAAGTAAAGGAGAAATAGAGAGAATAAGAAGGGAAAATGTTGCCACCAAAAATGCAAGCCAACGTGAAGGAAGAGAAGAAATTGGGCTTTTTGATTTTAACTTTAACTCTTTCATTAAAGATTCATCGTTTTACAACAAACAGGCTCTTTGTTCGGGCTCAATACTTTATCTGAAAATTATTCCAAATATATATTCGGATTTCCAATATTATTCTCAATAGCCCTGACCAATATCATCTCAATCGGAGATACTTGGTCTGACCCCCATATTTCAATCGGGCTCATTTTTTGTTTGACCGGTTTCCATAAACCACCAACAGTCCCTAAAAATCTTAATTTAATTATTTTCAATAGTTTGGAACATTAAATAATTCACATTCAATTTATCAATATTTATTTACCTTAATTAATCCTCTATTTTGAAATTTGGGATGTTACACTAAGACCCAATGCTGGTATGCCCAAAAGTAGCTTTTTGGTAAAATTGGACACAGAGGCTCAACGTACTTACAGCGTAAGCTTACGCTAGGCATATTTTGGTGAAGAAAATGCTCATCCAGGAGCTCAACGTACGCACGCCACTGTTACGCTCACACTTACGCCTATGTATCATGCTATCCCAGGAGCTTAGTGTATTTATACTCACATTCAATGTACTTACGCTCACGTCTTGGACCATGCACTAAGAAGCCAATGTGCTTACGCTGGTGGCTAGTGTACTTACACGTGATAGCGGGGGAATTGGAACATACTTTTAAGTTAGTTGCTTGCTTTGTATTTTAGTTAATTTAAGTGAGCTTATTTATTTGTACATAGGTATTAATGGCAAAAGATGTGTTGTTTTAGCCTAGGCAACTATTTTGTTTAGATTAGTATTTAGACATGTAGTGTAAGGGGGATCCAACAACTAACAATTCAGAATCTAATCCATTTTCAGATTTCTTTCCTCTCTCTAGATTTTCTCTCTCTAAATTCTCTCATCCCTAACCTCTATTCTCTATATCCATTTTGGTTTTCCTTCCATGAGTGCTTAATTCCCTTGGATTGGGATTGGATGAAGCCTCCACATGTCTGAATCTCAAGTGAAGAAGCTGAAGATGCATTGGAGTAGGTTCTGAACATAGTAATTATTCATCTTCAACCCTAGGATTGGGAAATCAGAGACTATTCTGACATCTTCACTTGAGAGGAATCATGGTGAGGAATTCTTAATTATAATTGCTGACTTAGTCCTTATACCTAAGGAATTAGGATAGTGCTAAGGTTTGCTTTAATTTTGCATTAGATTTAATTAAAATTTGATACCTAAGGGATAGGATTAGTCTAGATTGGATTAGTGGTAATTACCCAAGGGATTAGGAATTATCCATCTATGAAGTTGAATTCTGTTGTATGTGTGTCAGCTGATGAGTTCATGTGAATTTATGAGTTATGGTATGCTGATTTCAATTCCAATCTGTGTGTTTAGCATAGTTTAATTGTTAACATAATTCTACTTAGTGACACTATTGTTAAAAATTGACAAAAACAATATAAAATTTAGAAAACTTAAAGACTTTAATGGCATTATTGTGAGGTTTAGCTAGAGACTTCTTAAGATTGTGGTACTAAGCACAGTCCCCGTGGGAACGATAAGATATACTACTTTTTAACGATTGGTGCGCCTGCCAAGAATTTCATTATCTAATAAGAATGCATCAAGTTATGGCACCGTTGCCGAGGATTATTGATTAAATATCAATGATCCTTGGGAAGCCAGTAGACTGAACCATTTTTCCTTTTGTTTAGTTCTATAAGTTTTGCTTGTTGATTAGTGAATTTCTTTGTAGGAGTAGGATTTTTTTAAGTGTTGCTTTAATTATTGTTAGTTGTTACTATTGTGTTGATTGTTTGGTTCAAGTTGTTTTAATCATTGATAGTTATTACCACTAACCATGACAGTAGTTTTGTGTGTTGTTAGTTGTTGAACTTTTATTGTTTGTAGTTGTTTTGGAAAAAGAAAAGTTACAGGTGATGGATCTTGAGGATACCTTAGCCGAGTTTCTTCAATATTCACAAACATTATGCATGAACCATATGGAGGAGATACAACCAATTGAGGGAGAGCCATCAGAATTAGAAAGAAGTTTGATTTAATTCATGGAGTTCACTCAAACCGGCCTCAGAAATTTTGATAATTCAATCATGAACATTCAAAAGTAAGTGGATTTTATTGCAAAGCAATTGGCTAAAGAGCAAAGTAACACAGTGGTTGTATGAAGAACGGACCAATATGAAGAGCCATGGGATAATGATGTTGGTCCCAATGAAGAAACTAAGTTTGGGAAAGAAGAAGACCAACTAGAAAACATTTATGATGAAAGGCACAATGAAATGGCTAAACCTGAACTTGAGGTTGATGTTAAGATGTATGAAACAGAAGAAGAAAAAGAAAATAAGGAAGTTCAGGGTTATTTTATGGAAGAAGAGTTAATTGAAGAATGCAAGGAGGAAAGTGATATAGATCATATTTTTGAGCTGGATGATTATATATCTAGTGAAGCATTCTTGGACGATTGGAATAAAGAAGATTTGTCCAATGAAAAAGAGAATAATCTGTTATTAGATGATTGCATTGATGAGGAAAATGTTGGAGAAAGTAAAGTTGAAGAAATGACAGAAGAAGCCATTGAGGAGGTTGAGACTCATTCATATGTTGTTACCGAATAAGAACTATTAGGAGTAGTAAAGGTCTCAATTGAAATGGAAACCATATCTTGGCAAATTGATTTTGAAGTTTTGATAATGCCAAGTGCGGATGCTGATAAAAAAACACAGGTTCATGCACAAGAAGGAGTAAATTCTGACATTACAAATACAAAAGAAGAAGAAGTTTAGCCATGGCATGAGGAATGTTTACTAGTGGTAACTACTACAGCAATGGAAACATCAAGAAAACGGGAATCATTGATTCAAGGGAAACATCGCTTATGGCACAAAAAGAGTGAAACTAAGGCTGATCAAAAAAGGAAAAAGCAAGAAAAGAAAAGGAAAAAGCAGAAAGTGTAACACCCTAAATTTTAAAATAAAGGATTAATTAAGGAAATAATTATTAAATAGTTGTATGTGGGTTATTTAATGTCCCAAAATATTGAAAATAATTAAATTAAGATTTTTAGGGACTACACATAATTTATTAGAGCCGAATAGGCTGAAATTAATCCCGATTAAAATATGGGTGTTGGACCAAATATCTCTGATTGGGATGATAGTGGTTAAGGCTATTAAGAATATTATTGGGAATCTGAATATGTATTTGGAATAATTTTAAATAAAGTATCAAGCCCAAACTGAGATCTTATTGGTTATAAAACAGAGAATTTTAATGAAGGGATTAAATTAAAACACTTGAAACCCCTTTTCCCTTCTCCCATTCACGTTGCTTCTTCTTCCCCTTCATACACTCTCTTTTCTCTTCATACTCTATCCCCCACTCATCTTCTTCTTCTTCTAAAAACCCCAAGTATGGTGTGCTTTCCTTCCTCCTTCCATTTTTGTTTTTGCTTCAAGCTTGGGGGAGATGATAATGGTGGTTCTCGCTCAGGAGAGACGACTCTGCACTTGGGATGTGCATTATGGACGTTTCTCTCTCGAGCGGGCTTGCCTTCGCTCAAGCGAGTATTGTGTGGAATTGTTCCTAGACGGGGTTCGCTCAGGTGAACTAGTGTCTCATCTAGGCGAGACGCTTATGAATCAGGTAGAAGCTACTGGGTGGAATTTGCTCAAGCGGGCCTGGCCTCGCTCGAGCGAAATGAGGGCAGTGAGGTTCTGTCCCTTTCTCACTCAAGCGAGCGTGGTATCGGTTCTGGAGTGTTTTCACTCATGCTCGTTGGCCTCGCTCAAGCGACCCATGTGGGTCTCACTCAAGTGAGACAGGGACTCGCTCAAGCGAGTTTCCCTGTTCCCAGTTTCTTCATTTTTGCTTCTTGGCTCAATTTTCTTGCTTGTTTTGGAACTCACCCATTATGGAAATGGTGTTTTTACTATAGAATTGTATTATCAAGGTTTAACAAATTGATGAGGCATCCTTCATCCCCTTTTCATGTATGTATCTTAATAACTCTTAAATTTTATCTAATCTTCCTCTTTTCCCTTGTGACGATCCTGAGTCTGATTGTCCAAGGAGCACTTTGGTTCCTCCTCATATCTTCATATATGAGATGGGTTATTTAATGATCCGGGGTAATCACTTAACATTTTATATATCACTTTTCTTCTACTTATAATTATTCTAAAATCACGAAAAATTTACCCCTATTTTCAGGGTGTTATAGAAAGTCTGGAAAAAGAAAAATAGAGGGAAAATTGAGTGGAGCATTAGCCTCAAGCACAATAAGGAGAAAGTAAGAGCAAAAAGACTAAGAGTCTATGGTCATAGGCAATAGGATCTAGGTGGATGAATCCATGTAGCTACTCTTGTACATAAATAAATTGATGAAAAAAAGAAAAAAAAAGAAAAAATGGATTTTACTGAAACATCAACCACCAAATTCATCACTTCATCAACCAACTCAGGGAGTTTCTTAAACTCACGCTTCTTTTGAATTCTTCATTGAATAAGCTAAAATTGTATATGAATAAGTGAGTTTGAGAGCTGTTGAACAATTAAACTTTGTTTGATTTCAAGTATGCATGATGACTTCTTTGAATTCTGAACTTGTATGTGGAGTAAGGATGCATGATATGAGTCTTTGCATTGCATGTTTGGGTGGATGAATAGTCATTATTATTTAGCTTTAACTGAATCTTCTGATGATGGTTGTAATGTCCAAGTTTAGGGATGTGTTGTGAATGCTTATCCTAAAATAAATGTGAATTTTGAGCCTTGATTCCTTGTATGAGTATGCTTGCTAGTTTGTATTGTTGCAGAACTTGCTCTTGTTCTTGCATCTACTTACTTGTATGCATGCTCGGAAATGATTAAGGCCATTTTCTCAATAAGCCAGGGCAAATAAGCTTATCGTTGTACATATATCCTGATCCTATGTTTGAGCCTTTAACCTTTTCTTTGTAATAAAATCCTAACACTACAAGCCAATAATCCAAGAAAAACCAATAAAGGAAAACCCTTGTGCATAAGATGTTGGTGCTTGTTCTGTCACAAATAAAGAGTTGCTAGGGGACTAGCAACATTTTAAGTTTAGGGATGAGAGTATGCCACACATCATACTTTCTTGTTTTCTGAACTTGTATGAAAAAGATGAATTTTTTTGGAATAAAGTTAGAATAAGAAAAAGGATGGAGGTGTGTTAATAGAAAGTGTTGAAACAAACAAGTCCAAAGGAATATTTTGAATAAGAGAAAAGCTCAGAAAAAAAGTGAAAAGAACACAAATACACTTGAATAAACACCTTCTTGCCTAAAAGAAAAAGGAATAAATGTAGAAAAAAAGGATTGAAGAAAATGAGCGAGTGATGAAAGTCAAGTGTCATCATCTTATGAATCTTTCACCTTTCATTGACTAGAAAAATAATAAAACTTGTAACCAGCCTCATTACAAGCCCAAAAGTCTTTATTGATCCATGTTTGTATGTATTTTGGGTTGGTATGTTTAGAATGATTGCAAGCCTATGATAATATGCTAATCTAGTTGAGCTTGAGTGTGATTTGATTGTCTAAACACTAAGTGAGAGTGATAGATAACTTGTGAGGAATAATGGCATGATCACTTCATCCTCAAATGATAAAGCATTGTATTCATTTTGAAGGATTTCACCTTGAGGCTAAGTAATATATGATCTATTTAGATATCTAAGCATGAAAGTAATTTTTCATCATTGTGTGTTCTTAGGAAGCATTGTTGTTTAGAATCCATGGATTGGTTTTTGCTTGCTTGAAGACAAGCAATGTTTAAGTTTGGGGATATGATGAGTCTCTAAAAGACTCATTTGCAATAGTTATTTTAAGTACAATTTAAAGGAAATTTATGTAAAATAATTACATTTTTAATGATTTTATTCATAAAATAAAGTGTTGGTTTTGATTAGTAAAAGTAAAGAATTATTAATAAATAAAACATGTTTTATGTAGGAAATTACAAATGGAGAAATAAGGGAAAAAATATGAAGAATAAGTTATGTTGTCAGAACCCTAGAGTAAGTACGCTACTCTTACGCTAGGCTCTTACGTTAGCCACCGTAGGTACGATACTCTTACGCTAGGCTCTTACGCTAGCCAACGTAAGTACGCCCAGGACCAGCGTACTTACGCTCAGCATCAGAATTAGAGTATCAGACATTTACGCGTAGTTATGTTAGACCCAGCACTGGTATGCCCAGAGAAACTTGTTACATATATTTTTATGCGTGGTTACGTTAAGACCCAGCGTTGGTACACCCAGAAGTAGCTTTTTGGTAAAAATTGGACACAGAGGCTTAGCGTACTTACACTCAACTAGCGTAGGCTTACGCTAGGCACATTTTGGACTAGAAAATGCTCATCCAGGAGCTCAACGTACTTACACCACTATTACGCTCACACTTACGCCTATGTCGCATGCTATCCCAGGAGCTTAGCGTACTCACACTCAATTCAATGTACTTACGCTCATGTCTTAGACCATACACTAAGAAGCCAATGTGCTTACGTTGGTGGCCAGCGTACATACGCGCGATTATGGGGGAATTGAAATAGACTTTTAAATTAGTTGCTTACTTTGTATTTTGGTTAATTTAAGTGAGCCTATTTATTTGTACATAGGTATTAATGGCAAAAGATGTATCATTTTAGCCTATGCAACTATTTTGTTTAGATTAATATTTATACATGTAATGTAAAGGGGGATCCAACAGCTAACAATTCAGAATCTAATTCATTTTCAAATTTCTTTCCTCTCTATATATTTTCTCTCTCTAAATTCTTTCATCCCTAACCTCTATTCTCTGTATCCATTTTCGTTTTCCTTCCATGAGTGCTTAATTCCCTTGGATTGGGATTGGATGAAGCCTCCACATGTCTGAATCTCAAGTGAAGAAGCTAAAGATGCATTGGAGTAGGTTCTGAACATAGTAATTGTTCATCTTCAACCCTAGGATTAGGAAATCAGAGACCATTCTGAAGTCTTTACTTGAGAGGAATCATGGTGAGGAATTCTTATTCACAATTGCTAACTTAGTGCTTATACCTAATTAATTAGGATAGTGCTAAGGTTCGCTTTAATTTTGCATTAGATTCAATTGAAATCTGATACCTAAGGGATTAGGAATTATCCATCTGTGAAGTTGAATTTCGTTGTATGTGTGTTAACTGCTGAGTTCATGCAAATTTATGAGTTATGGTGTGCTGATTTCAATTCGAATCTATATGTTTAGCATAGTTTAATTATTAACGTAATTCTACTTAGCGACACTAATGTTAAAAATTCATAAAAATAATATAAAATCAGAAAACTTAAAGACTTTAATGGCATTGTTTTAAGGTTCAGCTAGAGACTCCTCAAGATTATGGTACTTAACACAATCCCTATGGGAACGATCAAATATACTACTTTTTAACAATTGGTGCACTTGCCAAGAATTTCATCATCCAATGAGAATGCATCACCATGGTACTTTCCAAAATAAATATTAGTTTCAATAAGTTATTTTCATGATCAAGAGTTAAAAATTTTAGATTTTGGGAGAGGTACTAAGGTGTGAACCTTAGGGGGATTCACACTACACCATGCATGCAAGATCAAGGGTCCAAAAATAAGAACATACTCTCCCTATCTTAGAGGAAGTCACAACCAAGGGAAAGGAAATGCATGTGTCAAATTCTTTGCTTCAAGTTCTCTATAATGCAGTACTAAGAATCAAAGAGAATGGAAGCTATTTGGTGAATTAAGAGTGTAATCTTGAAGAGAAGAAGGTAAGGGAAAGTTGTTGTTTGGGGGTTAAGTGTTTTAGGAGATGACCACCTTTTTACATGAGGGTTAAAGGGGCAAGTGAATGTTTATGCTAATTAGGAAGGTTGTTCACGTGAGGAAGAAGAGAGAAGAAAGTATTGATTTGGGGTCTTAGTAACTTTGGAAGATTATGGAAGGAAGAAGAAAATTCTCCATGTTGTTTTCCTTGGAGGAAAAGGATTCACGGTTTGCAATGGAGGAAGAATGGAGAGGTCAAAGTTCTTGCCATGCTCTCCAAGTGTCCAAGTCAACTATTAGAGTCTAGGAGAAGGGGTTAGCAAGGATGAAACAAGTGTCCTTGGGGTGGTGCAATGCTATTGGACCATTTTTTTGCATGGGCAAAGGTGTCATCATCAAGGGTAGTAACTTGTATCAATTTTTAGAAGAGGTTACGGTGAGAATTTGAAAAAATACAAAACATGAATGTTGTATATCTATATTTCCTCTTTAAAATGAGGTATGATATGCAAAAATCCAATATCGGACAAGGGAGATATGGTCCAAATATGAAATTTATCCCAGGCTTTGACGGGAATTAAATATGTGATCAAAAGTAATTTTCTGAGACAAATGGGTAGAGAATTTGTGAGACGCCCAGAAAATACGGGGAAATTTTTCACGATTTAAAGTCATTATTCGATAAAAAAAAATTAAGCTGGATCTATGATAAACCACTCCCATATATGAAGATATGAGAGGGTAAATAAAAAGAATGATTTTATAATGAGTTCCCAATTAAGAACAGCGGAAGAATTAATTTAATTTAATTGTTGTATGTTTGAATTTAAGAGAAGGGATCTCATGGGGTTCCATGATTCCTTAATATTTCCAAAATAATGTTTAAATGATAAAAGAATGGGTTTTATTGCAAAAGAAATGCAATCATTTAAAACAAAACAAACATGGGCAATCAGGGTGCCACTCGCTCAAGCGAGGATCACATCCGCTTGAGCGAGCCAGCGTAGACACGCTTGGGCGAAATGAAGAAAGACTGAGTGAGGAAAGGTGTTACACATCAGGGGCTCCTCTCGCTTGAGCGAACCCCATCTCGCTTGAGCGAGAAACAAAAGCCCAACCTGGGCAAGCCAGCGAGGCGCTTGAGCGAGAGAAGAGATTTGGCACTCGAGGCAATCTCGCTTGAGCGAATTCCGTCTCGCTTGAGTGACATTGCTCCAGCAATCACAACAGCTCACAGCCCAATTTTTGCTTGGGCGGGGCATGACCCGCCTGGGAGAAAATTGTCCAGTGACGATCCCCTATTCTCTTCGCTTGAGCGACCACCAGATTAGGACCATTTTGCCTGAGCGAAAATAGTCCAGTGACCAAACACTGATTCCAGTTCAATCTCGCTTGAGCGAGAAGGCCATTTGCCTGAGCGAATTTCGGCCAGTGACCATACCACCGTTCCACAAAGGTCTCGCTCGAGCGAGATTGCCACTCACTTGAGCGAATTCTGCAGAACTTGTGTAGAAACGTGGAATCATCACAACTTAGCATATGGAATATTATTTCCTACCATTTCACCCTTTCTTTATGCATTATTTTACTTCATTATACATCTACAAATCCTACCAACTTCATAAGGAACCATAATTTAAGAATTACTTGCATTCATTCATTGAATTAAACCTCAACAACATCATCGTCCAACTATCTATACCTTCAAATTCAATTATCATTCATTCAATGCATAGGATCTAAAATCATTCCAACATAAACTTCATTAAATGCTACAAAATTGTAAAATGCATCATTCATTCATAAAATTAAACATCGACAAGCATTGTCATTCATCGAACTACATCATGTGGGTCATTAATGAAAATTGGCCACAACATAAAGGTCCAATTTTCCTACATGACCCTCAAAATAATCAAATATCATCTAGATCACCAAATGAGCATTCATTACATCATATGCTATACAAAATTTAAATTTAGCTGGCCAAGGCACTTCCTATACCACTATTTACCTCCTCAACCAAAATGCGCTTCAAAATGTTTACTCTTCCCATGAGTGCCCTGCATAAAAAATCTAAAAATGGACAACATGGGTGAGTGAGTCACACATTCCAAAGGAATGAATATAAATACCATGTGATTATGTGCATATGCGTCAAAACATGTATACTTTGCACATATATATCATTCACCACGCTCTTTATCATTCCAACATCTTCATACATACATCACAAGTAACATTACAATTTAGACAAAGCATACAACATATACATAATCAGATTTCACCATAATTTGGATATCACACCCAAACTATTATTTGGTATTCATATCTTTTATGTTGTCTTAGTATATCATTACATCCTCATCGCATCCATCATCATATCTCATCACCTTTGGCATACTTCCTTGCTATATGCAAATGCTCTTAAGCTAATGCATATGCACAAAGGAATATTTCAACAATTGCAGATCTGACTATGGGAATACAAACACCAAATGTGGGATTCAAGTACGGTCATCTAACCATACCCCTACTGCAGTAGTAAAATGTGTACACTTATCCTTAAAATTGCATGCATACATTAATTATTTTACTGGTACCAAACCGCATCGCCCATCTTGCAACACCTGGTCATTTTCACCATGACCGCGATACACAACATATCAATATATGGTGTTGCGGGCCGGCCAGATATCAAATCATGGCGGTTGTGATCCCAAGGACCACCGGGGTCACCTGCTCATCAAGAGCCACCCCTTACAAGAGTCGGCCACATGTAGCTCCCCGAAGCAATACATGGGCGGCTTCGTGACTTCACACCGAGTCACAGGGGAAATAAAACTTGCTCGTGCACCGAGCCATCCTCCCACTGGGTCGGCCGAGGGAACTCCCCTAATGTTCCAACAACGGCGGATATGCAGTATCCCATGGATGCAAATACAGATCATATGCATCTCTCACTCTATGCATCCTATACATGCCACTCATCATACATCATCATCAATTACCAACATCACCATAAGGCTTCTAGTGGATTCACTATTGTTAGTTATTCTCATTAGTTTAAGTCTTTGTGTGGCATTCTCAATAGTTCTCATTCATGTTTCTCAACTTTTTCATCAATATAAAGACTTCAATCATTCTTTATCGAACATCATCAACGTTCATATTACATTCATGGTAGATACAAGTATAACATCATATCATTGATCATTCTACACTACCATGTAGCACAACATGAATATTCTAAATGCACCAAAGCAAGTTGCCAAACACATCACGCATACCATATACCACATTACAATTTCTTATATCATCTCAAGCAAGGCTAACATGCATACCAATACATATAGCAATCAAATAACATTCAAATTCATGCATTTAGAACATAAGACTCCTCTCCTACCTCAAGAGAAGAATTCCGATTGATAAGACGCACCCGCCTCGTCGTTCGGAATGGATCCTACATTAACATGCATATAGAATCCCAATCAATCAACTACTCAAGACATTATTTCAATTCTATTTAATCATATCCATATCTATAATTTCACAACATGTGCTAGGTATGTTATAGACATCATTTTTATCATTTGTTAGGCTTCGGGAATTCCTTCCCATTAAGCCACATTCATTATGTTCAATGGACTACCAACAACAATAGTCCAACACCTACAAAATACCACACCATCCAACACTCATACATCTAATGGCTTATATTTGATCTTAATTACACTATCTAACCAACATTCATAACTTTTCCCAATTCTTAAAAGTTAGGGTTTCTCCAAAACCCAACAACTCTCATCAATGCCTTATCCTTCTTCATCTCTTACCATCATAAATACATCCACTACACTTATCCCTCATTAAACCTCACATTTATGGTAACCCACTCTAGGTCATAAGCATTAAGTGCTCCTAATAAATACCTATGTACATGCATTACTCCCCCAACTCACATTAACACTTATATATAGGAAAAACCCAAACCAAATGATGAGTATACATACCTCACACCCAAAAATGAAATGGGTTTAAGAAAGAGGGAGAGGTAGCATGAAAATGAAGGGGAAGAAGAAGAAGGAGAAAACTTCAACTTTAATGGCCTCCTTCGAAGCTCCTCTAGAACAAATGGAGGAAGAGATGATCACCTCTTGGCTAGGGTTTTAGAAAAGGAGCAAATGAAGAGGAAGTAGAGAAGAAGAAGAAGAAGAAGAAGAAGAAGAAGAAGAAGAAGAAGAAGAAGAAGAAGAAGAAAAGCCAACGAGTTTTTGCCAAGGAGAAAGAAGCCAATGAGAGTTTAAAAGGAAAAATTGGGTTTTTGCTTTATTTTTAATTCCATTCATTAAAATTTCATCGTTTTATGGCCAACAGGCTTTCTATTTGGGTTCAATACTTTATCTAAAAATTATTCTGAATATATTTTTGGACTCCCAATATTATACTCAACAACCCTGACCAATATCATCTCAATCAAAGATACTTGGTCCGACATCCATATCTCAACCGGGCTATTTTCAGCTTAACCGGTCTCCATAAATCACCAACTGTCCCCAAAAATCTTAATTTAATTATTCCTAATATTTTGGGACACTAAGTAATTCACATTCGATTATTCAATATCAATTTCCTTGATTAATCCTCTATTTTAAAGTTTGGGATGTTACAATCCACCCCACCAAAAAGAAAATTTCGTCCTCAAAATTTTAACTTACCGGATCTGAATACATCGGGATATTGTTTTCTGATGTCGTCCTCACGTCCTCACATTCCCATGTGAACGTCTCCACATTTCCATGTTTCCAAGCGACTTTCACCAAAGGTACCAACTTGTTCCGTAATTTCTTCACAGAATGCTCGACGATGCGAACAGAAACAGGAGGGATAGATAAATCTTCACGTACGTCAATATTGTCCATAGGAATCACATGTAGAGGATCATGAACATATTTCCTCAACTGCGACACATGAAACACATTGTGTAGATTAGTAAGATGCGGAGGGAGTGCTATCCAATAAGCAACATTGCCAATCCGTTCCAATACTTCATAAGGCCCAATAAATCTAGGGCTCAACTTTCCACTCTTCAGCGCCCTTCCAATTCCTTTATCACGCGGGACCTTCAGGAATACATGCTCACCGACTTGAAACTCAAGTGGTTTATGCCTCTTGTCATAATAACTCTTTTGTCTATCTTGAGCAATCTTCATATTCTCTTGTATCTTCTTAATTTGCTCGGTAGTCTCCTGAATAATCTCCAGCCCTAAGGCCAAGTTCTCACCAACCTCAAGCCAACACAAAGGGGTTCTACACTTCCTTCCATATAACGCCTCATACGGTGCCATGCCAATAGAGCTATGGTAGCTATTGTTGTATGTGAATTCAATTAATGGCAAGAATCTCTCCCAACACCCACCGTGTTCAAGGACACAGGCTCTCAACAAATCTTCAAGGCTTTGTATCATTCTTTCGGATTGTCCATCAGTTTGAGGATGATATGCGGAACTAAGTTTCAACTTAGATCCCAACTCGTTATGTAAACTTCCCCAAAATTGAGAAGTAAACCGAGGATCGCGGTCGAATATAATACTAGACGGCACACCATGCAGTCTAATAATCTCCTTTATATATAATTGTGCCAATTTCTCCAGGAAACTCTTCATATTCATGGGTAAGAAGTGAGCACACTTCGTCAATCGATCCACAATAACCTATATGGCATCATTTCCAGTACGAGTTCTGGGTAGTCTAGAAACAAAATCCATAGCTATGCTATCCCATTTCTAAATAGGGATCTCCAAAGTCTCAAATAACCAGACGACCTTTGATGCTCGACCTTCGCCTTCTGACAAACAAGGCAAGACGCCACAAAGTTCGCCATATCACGCTTCATGCCAGGCCACCAAAAATTCTTTTTCAAGTCTTGATACATCTTGGTAGAACCAGGATGAATGCTCAATACGCTTTTGTGGGCTTTCTCAAGTATATATTTTCTCACATCACCACTTGAGGGAACATAAATTCGGCTCTTCACACACCAAATGCCATCTTGACCTTCCACTAGGAATAAATTCCTTCATTTCTCTTGGGTTTTCTTCATCTCCATTAGATACTCATCATTTGGTTGTTGTACCTTCACATATTCAAGAAATTTATTTGTGACTTTCAACATTTGAAGCGACATTTTCTTAGAAGTATATGTCTCCACGCCCACATTCAAATCTCTAAATTGTTCTATCAACTCTATCTCTTTCGCCATCATCATAGAGATATGCAATGACTTTCGGCTCAAAGCATCGGTAACTACATTTGCCTTTCCGAGATGATACCTCAACTTAAACTCATAATCCTTTAGAAATTCCATCCATCGTCGTTGGCGCATGTTCAGTTCCTTTTGGTTGAACAAATACTTAAGGCTCTTGTGATCACTAAAGACCACAAACTTAGAACCATACAAGTAATGTCGCCACAACTTTAAAGCGAACACCACCGCTGCCAATTCAAGATCGTATGTAGGATAATTAACCTCATGCAGTCGCAATTGTCACGACGCATAGGCTATCACGCGCTCTTTTTGCATCAACACGCATCCAAGACCAAGCTTAGACGCATCACAATATACCACAAAGTCATCCATCAAATCGGGCAACGCTAACACTGGTGTAGTAGTAAGCCTTAACTTTAACTCTTGGAAACTTTCTTCACATTCATGGGTCCACACAAAAGGTTGATTCTTACGAGTTAACTTCGTCAGCGGTAAGGCCAAACGGGAAAATCCTTCAATAAACCTCCGGTAGTAACCGGCAAGACCAAAAAAACTTCTTATCTCTGTTACAGACGTCGGTCTTTCCTAAGACATTACAGCTTCAACTTTTGACCTATCAACGACAAATCTGTCACCAGAAATCATGTGACCAAGAAAAGAGATCTCACTCATCCAGAATTCACATTTAGAGAGCTTAGCATACAACTCTTTCTCTCGAAGAATAGTCAATACAAGACGAAGATATCTTTCATGCTCTTCATGACTCTTGGAGTATACCAAAATATCATCGATAAACACCACAACGAATTGATCGAGATACTCATGAAAGATACGATTCATGTAATCCATGAAAATCGCAGGAGCATTCGTCACTCCAAATGGCATCACTACATACTCATAGTGTCCATATCGCGTTCGGAAGGCAGTTTTTGGAATATCATCGGTCTTCACCTGAATTTGGTGATATCCAAAACGTAAATCGATCTTTGAAAACACAACAGCACCCTTTAATTGATCCAAAAGATCGTCAATGCGAGGAAGAGGATATTTGTTCTTGATAGTTAGCTTGTTGAGTTGGCAATAATCAACGCATAACCTCATACTTCCATCCATCTTTTTCACCAATAACACAGGGGCACCCCAAGGAGACACACTTGGGCGAATAAACTCCCGTTCAAGTAATTCCTCGACTTGCTTCTTCAATTTGGTCAACTCCATAGGAGACATTCTATAAGGAGCTCTAGAAACAGGCTCAGTGCCAGGAATGAGGTCAATAGAAAATTGCACTTCACGTGGAGGGGTAATCCAGGAATCTCATCCAAAAACACATCGAGAAACTCTGAAACAATAGGGATCTCACCAGATTGGGACGTACTATTCCCATCAATCAAACAGAACATCATAAGAAGCTGAGAGATACCTTGCACATCAAAGCCTTCAACATTAGAAGTCGGGAAGATCACCGTTTTGTTATGATAATCCACTAAGACTTTGTTAGCAGACAACCAATCCATGCCTAGAAGAATATCCAAATCCTTCATAGGAAGACATACGAGGGATACAACAAACTTTCTTCCCTCGAGGTTCATCTCGACATCCTCACATCGAGTCACCGATCTTAAACAAGTACCGGTCGGTGTAGTCACCAACATGGAACCCTTCATCATACAAATAAGCACCCTTAAGCGCCTCACATAGTCTTTAGAAATAAATGAGTGCATAGCACCGGAATCATAAATAACATGTACCAAATTACAAGAGATTTCACACTCACCACGGACAAGATCTTCAGCTTGTGCGGCTTCCTCACCAGTAACTACAAATACTCTACCTGCGGCTTGTATTTGATCACCACCATTGCGGTTTCCATTTCTTCCACCATGGCCATTGCCTCGACCATTTCTTCCACCATTGTAGTTTCTACCATGGCCACCATTACGGCTACCATTTTGACCATCACCATTTCCATGACCACGGCCTCCAAAGCTACCACGGTTAGCACCATAATTCATGCGGTTAGGAGTGTCAACATTAGCACCTCTTACGTTCAATGGACAATTGGGACGAATATGTCCGGGTTGGTTGCACTGGAAGCATACCATGTCATCACGAGGATAGTCACATGCCAAGTGGTTAGCACCATATTTAAAACAAGTTAGGCATTGGACATTACCACGACCTTAGTTACTACCACCGTAACCACCTCTATAAGCACTCGTCCTCTTACATTTGAGGATTCACCATGAAAGAACTTCTTCTTGAAATGGCCTTGCTTCTTGAAATTAGAGAATTGGCCCTTCAACTTAGACTCATGTTTGCCATGACTCGAAGGAGTCACATCATCTTCTTCATACATTCGACACTTATTCACAAGCGTCAGAAAACTTCGTATCTCTTGATGTCGAATAGCCCGCTTGATCTCGGGCCTCAACCCATTCTCAAACTTCACATATTTGGAAGCTTCAGTACCCTCTTGTTGATAGGGCGGATAGAATGCACACAACTCCTCAAACTTGGAGGCATACTCCTCCACCGTCATACCACCTTGCTTAAGTTCCATAAACTCAAGCTCTTTCTTGCTCCTATAGCTGTCCGGAAAATATTTCTTCAAGAACTCCACTTTGAAGTTTTCCCAAATCAACGGAATATCCGCATATACCATGCATCCCCTAGTAAGACGCCACCAAGCTTCGGCTTCATCACAGATCATAAAGACCACATACTCTACCATTTGCGCTTCAGAAAACTTGAAGCTAGCATAGATTCTTTCCAAGTCATTAATGCAAGCATATGCATCATCAGGCTTATAACCTCCATGAAACTCTGAAGGTTTCCTTTTGAGAAACAAGTCAAGACCTTGGGAGCCTTATCCCACATTCAGCTGGCCTTGCCTTTCCAAGAGATCGGCAAAGTGGTTTAAGGCATTTGCCATAGCAGCAGCCTTACGATTTGGTCTACCAGCTATATCTTATGCCTATATGTTAAAACATGGCTCACACATGAGTAACTAGACCAAACAATAGCTTTTTGACTTATGAATTCAAGAATTTTAGCACTCATAGGCCTATCATGTACTACATTACATAATCATATCATCTTCCATACATGGTCACAACATATTTATCATTCGAGGTAAATAGTGTAAGGACTCTTGGCCGGACTCAACAACATTTGCATCAATCTCAAATCAACAATAACCATCGCAATTCAACCAAATAATTCATAAATCAATCAATCAAAAACAATAATCACATGAACAACATCAATCATAATCGTATCAAGAGCAACCAACGCTCTGATACCAGGCTGAGACACCCTGAAAATACGGGGAAATTTTTCACGATTTAAAGTCATTATTCGATAAAAAAAATTAAGTGGTGAAGCTTTTAGTTCAACACCAGGATCTATGATAAACCACTCCCATATATGAAGATATGAGAGGGTAAATAAAAAGGATGATTTTATAATGAGTTCCCAATTAAGAACAGCGGGAGAATTAATTTAATTTAATTATTGTATGTTTGAATTTAAGAGAAGGGATCTCATGGGGTTCCATGATTCCTTAATATTTCCAAAATAATGTTTAAATGATAAGAGAATGGGTTTTATTGCAAAAGAAATGCAATCATTTAAAACAAAACAAACATGGGTAATCAGGGTGCCACTCGCTCAAGCGAGGATCACATCCGCTTGAGCGAGCCAGCGTAGACACGCTTGGGCGAAATGAAGAAAGACTGAGTGAGGAAAGGTGTTACACATCAGGGGCTCCTCTCGCTTGAGCGAACCCCATCTCGCTTGAGCGAGAAACAAAAGCCCAACCTGGGCAAGCCAGCGAGGCGCTTGAGCGAGAGAAGAGATTTGGCACTAGAGGCAATCTCGCTTGAGCGAATTCCGTCTCGCTTGAGTGACATTGCTCCAGTAATCACAACAGCTCACAGCCCAATTTTTGCTTGGGCGGGGCATGACCCGCCTGGGAGAAAATTGTCCAGTGACGATTCCCTATTCTCTTCGCTTGAGCGACCACCAGATTAGGACCATTTTGCCTGAGCGAAAATGGTCCAGTGACCAAACACTGATTCCAGTTCAATCTCGCTTGAGCGAGAAGGCCATTTGCCTGAGCGAATTTCGGCCAGTGACCATACCACCGTTCCACAAAGGTCTCGCTCGAGCGAGATTGCCACTCACTTGAGCGAATTCTGCAGGACTTGTGTAGAAACGTGGAATCATCACAACTTAGCATATGGAATATTATTTCCTACCATTTCACCCTTTCTTTATGCATTATTTTACTTCATTATACATCTACAAATCCTACCAACTTCATAAGGAACCATAATTTAAGAATTACTTGCATTCATTCATTGAATTAAACCTCAACAACAACATCGTCCAACTATCTATACCTTCAAATTCAATTATCATTCATTCAATGCATAGGATCTAAAATCATTCCAACATAAACTTCATTAAATGCTACAAAATTGTAAAATGCATCATTCATTCATAAAATTAAACATCGACAAGCATTGTCATTCATCGAACTGAATCATGTGGGTCATTAATGAAAATTGGCCACAACACAAAGGTCCAATTTTCCTACATGACCCTCAAAATAATCAAATATTATCTAGATCACCAAATGAGCATTCATTACATCATATGCTATACAAAATTTAAATTTACCCGGCCAAGGCACTTCCTATACCACTATTTACCTCCTCAACCAAAATGCACTTCAAAATGTTTACTCTTCCCATGAGTGCCCTTGATAAAAAATCTAAAAATGGACAACATGGGAGAGTGAGTCATATATTCCAAAGGAATGAATATGAATACCATGTGATTATGTGCATATGCATCAAAACATGTATACTTTGCACATATATATCATTCACCACGCTCTTTATTATTCCAACATCTTCATACATACATCACAAGTAACATTACAATTTAGACAAAGCATACAACATATACATAATTAGATCTCACCATAATTTGGATATCACACCCAAACTATTATTTGGTATTCATATCTTTTATGTTGTCTTAGTATATCATTACATCCTCATCGCATCCATCATCATATCTCATCACCTTTGGCATACTTCCTTGCTATATGCAAATGCTCTTAAGCTAATGCATATACACAAAGGAATATTTCAACAATTATAGATCTAATTGTGGGAATACAAACACCAAATATGGGATTCAAGTACGGTCATCTAACCATACCCCTACTGCAGTGGTAAAATGTGTACACTTATCCTTAAAATTACATGCATACATCAATTATTTTACTAGTACCAAACCGCATCGCCCATCTTGCAACACCTGGTCATTTTCACCATGACCGCGATACACAACATATCAACATATAGTGTTGCGGGCCGGCCAGATATCAAATCATGGCGGCTGTGATCCCAAGGACCACCGGGGTCACCTGCTCATCAAGAGCCACCCCCCACAAGGGTCGGCCACATGTAGCTCCTCGAAGCAATACATGGGCGGCTTCGTGACTTCACACCGAGTCACAGGGGAAATAAAACTTGCTCGTGCACCGAGCCACCCTCCCACTGGGTTGGCCGAGGGAACTCCCCTAATGTTCCAACAACGGCGGCTATGCAGTATGCCATGGATGCAAATGCAGATCATATGCATCTCTCACTCTATGCATCTTATACATGCCACTTATCATACATCATCATCAATTACCAACATCACCACAAGGCTTCTAGTGGATTCACTGTTGCTAGTTATTCTCATTAGTTTAAGTCTTTGTGTGGCATTCTCAATACTTCTCATTCATGTTTCTCAACTTTATCATCAATATAAAGACTTCAATCATCCTTTATCGAACATCATCAACGTTCATATTACATTCATCGTAGATACAAGTATAACATCATATTATTGATCATTCTACACTACCATGTAGCACACCATGAATATTCTAAATACACCAAAGCATGTTGCCAAATACATCACCCACACCATATACCACATTATAATTTCTCATATCATCTCAAGCAAGGCTAACATGCATACCAATACATATGGCAATCAAATAACATTCAAATTCATGCATTTAGAACATAAGACTCCTCTCCTACCTCAAGAGAAGAATTCTGATTGATAAGGCGCACCCGCCTCATCGTTCAGAATGGATCCTACATTAACATGCATATAGAATCCCAATCAATCAACTACTCAAGACATTATTTCAATTCTATTTAATCATATCCATATATATAATTTGACAACATGTGCTAGGCATGTTATAGACATAATTTTTATCATTTGTTAGGCTTCGGGACTTCCTTCCCATTAAGCCACATTCATTATGTTCAATGGCCTACCAACAACAATAGTCCAACACCTACAAAATACCACACCATCTAACTCTCATACATCCAATGGCTTATATTTGCTCTTAATTGCACTATCTAACCAACATTCATAACTTTTCCCAATTCTTAAAAGTTAGGGTTTCTCCAAAACCCAACAATTCTCATCAATGCCTCATCCTTCTTCATCTCTTACCATCATAAATACATCCACTACACTTATCCCTCATTAAACCTCACATTTATGGTAACCCACTCTAGGTCATAAGCATTAAATGCTCCTAATAAATACCCATGTACATGCATTACTCCCCCAACTCACATTAACACTTATATATAGGAAAAACCCAAACCAAATGATGAGTATACATATCTCACACCCAAAAATGAAATGGGTTTAAGAAAGAGGGAGAGGTAGCATGAAAATAAAGGGGAAGAAGGAGAAAACTTCAACTTTAATGGCCTCCTTCGAAGCTCCTCTAGAACAAAAATGGAGGAAGAGATGATCACCTCTTGGCTAGGGTTTTAGAAAAGGAGGAAATGAAGAGGAAGTAGAGAAGAAGAAGAATAAGAAGAAGAAGAAAAGCCAACGGGTTTTTGCCAAGGAGAAAGAAGCCAATGAGAGTTTAAGAGGAGAAATTAGGTTTTTGCTTTATTTTTAATTCCATTCATTAAAATTTCATCGTTTTATGGCCAACAGGCTCTCTATTCGGGCTCAATACTTTATCTAAAAATTATTCTGAATATATTTTTGGACTCCTAATATTATACTCAAAAGCCCTGACCAATATCATGTCAATCAGAGATACTTGGTCTGACACCCATATCTCAACTGGGCTATTTTTAGCTTAACCAGTCTCCATAAATCACCAACTGTCCCCAAAAATCTTAATTTAATTATTCCTAATATTTTGGGACACTAAGTAATTCACATTCGATTATTCAATATCAATTTCCTTGATTAATCCTCTATTTTAAAATTTGGGATGTTACAATTTGCTTTTGTGCGCTTCGTCAAAGTTGTAGATAAATGAGTCTAAATTTTTTTTACAAAAGAAACATTCAATTTCATGATTATACGAGTGAGATAAGTGGAAATTACTACACATAGTGCAAGCTGTAACAGGAAAAATATGAGGCAGTGTGGTATTTTAAATTCTAGGACCAAACGGGCAAGAATGAGCTTTTGTAGTCAACATCAAAGTTGTAGAAAATTTTGTCAGAGATTTTGAGACAAGAACAACTCATTTCCATTAACGGGAGAAGACGTTATACTCAAAATACGAATAGGTGCGCAGAATGGCTTTGGCGATTAACTCGATCTTTTATCAGAATAAATTCTCGGAGGGTCAA
The DNA here is from genome assembly GCA_037962975.1 of Clitoria ternatea. Classification (NCBI taxonomy): domain Eukaryota; kingdom Viridiplantae; phylum Streptophyta; class Magnoliopsida; order Fabales; family Fabaceae; genus Clitoria; species Clitoria ternatea. The sequence continues at coordinate 172,927,692 of CM075671.1, forward strand.
GCGACGAGAAATGGGCCTCTGGCCCTTCATAAAAATCATAGGGAATGAAAATACGAATACTCTGGGATAAAAATGACTCAGCTCAGATACCTCAGGTATTCTCGTGGCCAAAACCGATAAAAGTACGTATAAGTAACTTAATTAAAATTATATAATTTATATAATACTAATTAATTACTAAGTTTTCTTAACTAATTAATCATTCTTTTTCACCGAATTAAATCTAAAATAATTATCTTAGCCCTTTAAATCCCTTCAAAAATATTAATCACTATCATGCAAAAGAGTCAGTCGTAGCCCAAGTATTATCGCACATATAATCAACATAGAAAATAATATATTTGGCCCCAGGGACAAAGCACGCAAAAATAAGGGGTTTTATAGTTTTAGAAGGAAGATGGTGGAAAAGAGGAAAGGAAGTGAGATGTAAGAAAAGTCTAGTCAGAAATGAGCAAGGTCTGATGTTGTTGACACCCATTCTCCTCAACCGAAGTTCACCTCTCGAACCCAATCAAACCAGACCTCTAAACCTGAACCCGACCAATCTACCCAACCTGATTATCCTGGCTAGACCACACGTTAATCATCTCATGAGCATGTTTCCATACCTTTTCCTCCCAGGTATCTAAAAATCTTTTCACGTAGACCTCATACTAAACCATCCAGCCCCTACCCTCTTACACTTGTTACCCCAATCTACCTCTTTTAAAAATCATCAAACTAGCCTTAGATGAAGAAGAGTTAGGATACCATCACCCTTCCAACCTAGCTATTGTTAAACCACCTAGATTTGACATTAAGAAAGTCAAAATCTTTCCCTCAGTTCCTCGTTTTCCCTTACCCATGCCATTTGACCGAGTCATGCTCAACCCTCGCTTCACCTTAGCATCAGACACTACTATGTTTTATGCTCGTAAGGCAAAAAAAACAAGAGTTATGATGGATATGCAACACGAGAGACAATATCATAAGTTTCATGTAGTTGTTTCTCCTAGAAAGAAGATTCAAATTGCACCAAATCACTTAAATCCAAAAGCTATGAAGATTGAGAAAAAGAAACTTATGAAGCCTATGCCTCCAAAGTTAGATTACTATAAAAGTGATCTCAGACCCCATGAGCTTTCCAAGGAATCTCTAAAGAGTATTCTTTCAGCTCCCAATCAAACTGAAGATCATGCTGATGCTCTTTGGTGTCATTATCTCTGGATGATACGAGAAGAAAGCTTCTGCTTTGAGGCTTCAAATCAGCCCCTCTTCTTTTATCAATCCTTTATTATCTTTATTCAATCCTCAGAGATCTTTGTCTTCTAAACATGTTACTTGCTTATTATCTCAACTGCTGCGTCCCCCATAATCATATCTGTAACATCCTAAAATTTTATTAAATGACTAATTGAGAGGAATAATTGGTGAATAATTACATATGAGTTATTAAATGTCCCAAAAATGTAGAAATAATTAAATTAGGAGTTTTTATGATTACTCATAATTTATTACAGCTTAAAGAGCTGAAAATAATACCTGATTAAAATATGAGTGTACTATTAGTCAGGGCTGCTAAGAATATTATTGGGGATCCGAATATATATTCAGAATAATTTTTGATAAAGTATTGAGCCCAAACGAAGATCCTATTAGTTATCAAACGATAAAACTTTAATGAGAGGCCAAATTTTGAATGCAAAAACTCTATTTCCTCTCTTACTCCCACGTTGGCTCCCTCTCCCTTTGGCAAAGCTCTCTCTTTTCTCTTCATCCTCCATCTTCTATTCATCTTCTTATTCCTCTCTAAACCCATCAATTGGTATGTACCCTATTTGCTTCCATTTTCATCTTCATCTTTCTTTATCAAGCAAGAATAGCTTATTGTGCTTAGAAGCTCACTCTCCCCCTCAATTTCCATATTCTTCTTCTCTCTTTCTTGGAGCTCACTTCTCTTGGCATGAGGTAAGATTTCCTCACTATTTTTCTTAAGCTCTAGCCCTAGGTTTTGGGTAATGATGGTTGGGAGAGTGTTTAATGTATGTAGGTTGTTAATGGAAGCCATTTGTGAAGCAAAACCCTAAGGTGGGGTGCATTTATTATGAGTTTTATGTGGGCATTTATGGGTACACAAAAATGGCATTGGTTGTGATGGAAATTGATCATGGTTGTTGGGTTTTTAATGAAACCCTAACCCTTGGAAATTGGGGGAAATGTGAAATATGAGTGAATAAGTGTTTATTAATGTTGGGAAATGTATTTAATGATGTGAGATGGTAAAATTGATGGTGGATGGCCATTAATGAGGTTAGATAATTAGTAATGGTGGTTGGAGACCATTGATATGGAAACCCCTAGGTGGGTGAGGTCCTTAAATGCATAATAAATGAATTGGAACACCAAGCCCTTGGTGGTTGTGGTGGATTAAATGAAATGAAAGAGGTTGGAAATCTAAAATGGCATAAACACTAAGTAATTAAATTAGAGCACTTGAATCTTGGTGGTTTGAATAGAAAATAATTGTATGTTACATTGTGTGATGTAGAAAACAACCCCATCGACGAGGTGGAACCTTCAGACCACGTTGATTTCTACTTCTCTTGAGATAGGAGGGGGTAACATCTTTAAATGCATGATTCAATCCATTATTGATGTGTATGTATGATTGTGTGATCATAATTTGGCTTGGATGGATATTCTTGATATTCATGTGAATTTGAATACATTTAGAATAATTGGTGTTATGTGACATATATGTTGGGATGATGATTATGATGTTGAATTTGACTATGTTAATAAGACTTGTTGTGAATGGCTTTGAGACCATGAATGAATTGATTGCAATAATGTTGAACATCCCATGATATGTTATATGATAAATGATGATTGTCACTAATTATTAATGCGTATGAAATCCAATGACAATTGGTGATGGTTGAGAATGATGAGAATATTGAATTCCACTAAGTGGTGGTGGTGAGTTGTTGATTGTGGAGTGGCATTATAGGATGCATAGTGTGAGAAATGCATTGATTGACATTTGCATCCATGGCATATCATTCATTGTCTATAGGGAATGTTAGGGGTTCCAATAGGCGGGCGTAGTGGGAGGGCTACCCAGTGTAGGGTGATTATGTGATAGTGATTCCTTATGCATATGCATTAGCCATAAGAGCATTTGCATATAGCCGGAGATATGCCGAGTTGGTAGCCCGTGGTGACGATGGATGATTCATAAGTAAAGAGAAAAAGATTGTGGTACTAACCTTAAGTGTGTGATGGTATTTGATAAAATTACCATTGGTTTTGATACATATGTTATATATGTGTATTGATTGGAACATGTGTTATGTTGAAATGAAATAAAGTGATATGTAAATGGAGCTTATGATGCTCTTTGAGAAATGTATATTGTGCATATATATATATATATATATGTATCATCATAATGTATGACTTTGATTCATTTGGTATATGTTACTCACCTTCTAGTTGCCATTTTTAAAGATTGATGTAGGTATGTTGGATATCCTACTCTTTTTGGAGGTTGAGCGATAGCAGAGGTAAATATTGAATGGAAGCTTGTAAGCCTTGACTAACATTCTTTTGTAAAACACTTGATATATGTATATCCTCTTTTGTTTCTTGAATATTGAATGGTGATATGTATTCATTTTGGGGGTCACTTGTGAAAATTAGGCCTTATATGTTTTTGAAGGCTAATTTTTGGTAGTGACCGTAACAATGATTATTGTTAATTGTGATACAATGGATTTACATGTTATATTGATGCATAATTGATGATACTTATGTTGATGGAATTCATAAATGGATGAATTGTTTAGATTGTGAAGTGGTGTATATGATATTTATGCATAATTGAGGAACTAATAGGGCCATATTGAGTTTTAGTGTGTTTGAATGCCACAGAATAGTTCCAATAGTGCCTATGCATGATTTAGAACTTATAGAAACTAGAATAGGCCAATTCCATTTAGAATTGACCCTTGAGTTGCATAAAAATGCCTTAAAACGGGCTAAACACATTTATGCATATAAGTCTTTTGTTTTTGGGAATTTTTAGGTGTGGCTGGTGGCTACACGTCATAAACGATGTATATTAGTTGGTGTTAAAGTTTGGTGGCCATTGGATTCCATATGAAAGAGATAGGGTGGTTAGAAGTTAGATTTCTCAGCTTTTTGGGACAGTTTCCGCATAATTGCTGTCATGAATCAATTCATGACGTGTGAATTGTAACACCCCGATTTTCTGGACTCGAATCCCGGTGTAATCTAAATAATTAAACAATAAAAATATGAATAAGTTTTTTGCGTTCGAAATAATTCCAAAACACCACGTGACTACATCAAAACTCGAACCACAGAAAACCAAAGGGTGAGATTTGATAATCTATAACTGGATCGGTAAATAATTTGCCCATAACGGTATACAAAATACAGAGTTTACAGTGGGAAGAATGTGTATACCGGGCATACGCCTAGTCCCGTATATGAGGATATGGAAAAAGGCTCGACGAAGCACATAACAGCGTATTATAAGCCTAATAGACAACCATCATCTTTTCACATAATTTCATGAACATACAATGCCTGAGATATATATATATATATATATACATATCTATATGGTCATGCGTCATACATCTATAATATTCATAATCTATAATTGACCATATCATTCTAACCCTCGATTTATGTATTTCCAATGCTTGTACATACTTAGAGGATTAATAAATCAGCATCCTATTATACACCATTGGTAAAAATTGAATACTTCCAATACTGATACATCATCCATATATATATACATTATTCACAGTTCATCTATCAACATTAGTAATTAACAATATCATGATATCCATTTTTTATACCCAACTCAATAAATTACAAACGCTGCCGGCCAAGGCATTCCTGCATCAATGCTAAAAAGTAGACCACATGGGAGAGTGAGTTATACATTTAAAATGACGATATGAATACAATTGAAATTATGTGCATATACATATCAATATCATGTATGCTTTGCTAAACACACCAATGATCATCATAAATTACAAATTCAACAACTTATATATATCTCATATTTATTAATCAAGTCATAGCAAAGCAGGCATATACACATCTACCACAACACCACAATAGGCCAACGTCATCAATATCGAACATTCAGGTCTTTTCCCAAAGCCACCATAGGCTAACATCATTGTCATCAATCGTAAATAATTATGCCCTTCATTAAATTGGGCCATAATATACATATCATCATATTCAGTATTATTTTCATGGTAATTATAACACCCCTGATTTTCTATACTCGAATCCCGATGTAATCGTCATAATTAATAAAAATGCGAATAAATTTTTCACGTTTGAAAAAGTGTCCAAGACACCACCATGATCACATCAAGACCCGAATCACAGAAAACCAAAGAGTGAGATTTAGAAACCTATAACTGGATCGATAAATAGTTTGCTCATTCAGTATACACAAATAACAGAGTTTATAGTGGAAGAAAAATGTGTATACCGGGCACACGCCTAGTCCCATATATGAAGATATGAGAAAAGGCTCGGCAAGCATACAATGGCATATGATAAGCCTAATATACAACCATCATCATTTTACATAATCACATAAGCATGCAATGCCTAAGATATAAGTATATACTCATCTATATGGTCATGCGTCATACATCTCCAATATTCATATTCATAATAGACCATATCCAGCCTAACCTTAATTCATATATCTCTGTTATTAGTACATCATCCAAGTGTATATTTGTATTTACAGTTCGTCCATAAAAATCAATAATTAACAACACCATACTATTCATCATATACATAACGCATTAAATTACAATGCTGCCGGCCAAGGCATCCCTTTACAACTATTTACCTTTCCAAAAAGCTTTACTTTTCAAAACATCCTCTTCCCATGGCATCCCTGCATTAATACTAAAAAGTAGACCACATGGGAGAGTGAGTTATACATTTCAAATGACGATATGAATACAATTGAAATTATATGCATATGCATATTAACATCATGTATGCTTTGCTAAACACATAAACAATCATCATAGATCATTAATTGAACAATATATATTCATTTCATGCTTATTCATCAAATCATAGCAAAGCAAGCATATACACATTTATAACACCGCCACAATGGGCCAACATCATCAACATAGACCATTCTGGTCTTTCATCAAAGCCACCATGGGCTAACATCATCATTGTCAATCATAACAAATACGCCCTTCATTACATTGGGCCATATCATACATATCGTTATATTTAACATCATTTCAATATTCATATCATTTATTACTTTTATGTGGTCTTTTGATATATTAATTACTCATCTCATCATCACCATCATCATCAATCAACATCATAATCTGGCATATCTCCATGCTATATGCAAATGCTCTTATGGCTAATGCATATGCACAATGGAATAGACAACAACAAATGCGGATCCGACTGTGGGAAATAAAACCAAGTTGTGGGTTCAAGCATGATCACATACCATGCCCCTACTGCAGTAGAAAAATGTGTACACATATATCATAATGTATGCATATTCACCATATTTTTTTACTGGTACCAAACCGCATCGCCCATCGTGCAACACTTGGTCATTTTCACCATGACCGCGGTATACAACATATTCAACATATGGTGTTGCGGGCCGGCCAGATATCAAATCATGGCGGCTGTGATCCCAAGGACCACCGGGGTCACCTGCTCATCAAGAGCCACCCCCACAAGGGTCGGCCACATGTAGCTCCCCGTAGCAATACATGGGAGGCTTCATGACTTACACATCGAGTCACAGGGGATACAACAAATTGCTCGTGCATTGAGCCACCCTCCCACTGGGTCGGCCGAGGGAACTCCCCTAATGTTCCAACATCGGCGGCTATGATATGCCATGGATGCAATGCAATGCAAATCAAATGCATACTCACTCTGTGCATCCTAAATGCCACTCATCAAACATCATCATCATCATAATCACCAACACCACCATACACCTTAGTGGATTTCATCATTGTTTGTTTCTTAGTCATTGCTTTCAAGTTTTATTGTGGCATTTTCATCTCAACATATTTTCACATATATTTCACCTCATACACGCAAGTAGATACTTGCAATCAATCACAATGGCATTTCAATATTATATAATATTCATCAATAATACCTCACTTTCATTTAATGGGTTTTCATCTCATTATTCATTACCATTGTCTCAAGTATACTTTATATGTATATAAAATTGTGTGGCATTCACAACATTTTCAATTTCATAATTCATACCACACATACAAGACTATGCTTGTATCACACACAATGACACAACAATTTATCACTACCAATATGCACCTCTTTATGCAAGAGAGTGCTCAACCTCATCATTTAACACTATTTAATATTACATTTTCTCTAATGTATCTACTTATAATTCATACTATGTCATTTATTTATCCCTGCATACATTTCAAATTCATTCGATGGTATATCTCATAATTCCGCCCTTACAATTTCATTATCATCCTCTCATCATTCTATTGCAGGTGGCAAATCCATCATAATTCATTATTTTAATTCAAGTGGTAGATACTTAATTATTTAATTCCCATGTACCCAATCAGCCTTAATTACCACCATGTTATACTACCATTATATCGCCCTTCATACATACCCATAAACATTTCATAATTACCCCCTAATGCCGAGAAGAGGCTCAAACACAGGCCTGCCACAAATAAAATCGAGCAAATCCCCCTTCTGATGGAAACTCGCTCAAGCGAGATTCACATCCGCTTGAGCGAGACAGGCCAGGTCGCTTGGGCGACTCCCCTTTGCGTAGGCGAAATACGTCCAGTAGCGTTTTCATGCTCACTCGCTCGAGCGAAGCACCATCACACTCGGTCACTCGCTCAAGCGAAATTACACCAGTAGTTATTTCCACACTCGGTTTTCACTCTGCAATTCATTCAAAACTGACTCATCTCACTCGGTCGTCCACTCGGTAAAATCAATCAAAACCGACTCCCAACACTCGGGTTTTTACTTGGTAGGATCTCCTTGAAACCAGCTCAAGGCACTCAGGTTTTCCACTCAACAAATTAATCCTGACCGACCCATCATTCACTCGGCTAATTAATTCCAAATCCGGGTCATCTCTTAATCAATCTTTCACTCGACAATTTCATTCCAAAACCGAGTCATCTCAATCAGTCTTTCACTCGGTAAACTTAATACAAAGCCAACCATCACTCACTCAGACTTCCACTCTGAAAATTCATTCTAAATCTGAGTCTCCACTCACACAGGGTTCCACTCGGTATTTGTTCACTCGGAATCAGGGGTTTCATTCACTCGGGAATAATGGCTATTCTACTCGGAATCCATAAACTCTCCTTACTCAGAATAACTCCCAATCAAATACCACTCGGTATGTTTCAGCCTCAAGGGTCGGCCACATGTAGCTCTCCGTAGCAATACATGGGCGGCTTTATGACTTACACATCGAGTCACAGGGGATACAACAAATTGCTCGTGCATTGAGCCACCCTCCCACTGGGTCGGCCGAGGGAACTCCCCTAATGTTCCAACATCGGCGGCTATGATATGCCATGGATCCAATGCAATGCAAATCAAATGCATACTCACTCTGTGCATCCTAAATGCCACTCATCAAACATCATCATCATCATAATCACCAACACCACCATACACCTTAGTGGATTTCATCATTGTTTGTTTCTTAGTCATTGCTTTCAAGTTTTATTGTGGCATTTTCATCTCAACATATTTTCACATATATTTCACCTCATACACGCAAATAGATACTTGCAATCAATCACAATGGCATTTCAATATTATATAATATTCATCAATAATACCTCACTTTCATTTAATGGGTTTTCATCTCATTATTCATTACCATTGTCTCAAGTATACTTTATATGTATATAAAATTGTGTGGCATTCACAATATTTTCAATTTCATAATTCATACCACACATACAAGACTATGCTTGTATCACACACAATGACACAACAATTTATCACTACCAATATGCACCTCTTTGTGCAAGAGAGTGCTCAACCTCATCATTTAACACTATTTAATATTACATTTTCTCTAATGTATCTACTTATAATTCATACTATGTCATTTATTTATCCCTGCATACATTTCAAATTCATCCGATGGTATATCTCATAATTCTGCCCTCACAATTTCATTATCATCCTCTCATCATTCTGTTGCAGGTGGCAAATCCATCATAATTCATTATTTTAATTCAAGTGGTAGATACTTAATTATTTAATTCCCATGTACCCAATCAGCCTTAATTACCACCATGTTATACTACCATTATATCGCCCTTCATACATACTCATAAACATTTCATAATTACCCCCTAATGCCGAGAAGAGGCTCAAACACAAGCCTGCCACAAATAAAATCGAGCAAATCCCCCTTCTGATGGAAACTCGCTCAAGCAGTCTTTCACTCGGTAAACTTAATACAAAGCCGACCATCACTCACTCAGACTTCCACTCGGAAAATTCATTCTAAATTCGAGTCTCCACTCACACAGGGTTCCACTCGGAATTAGGGGTTTCATTCACTCGGAAATAATGGCTATTCCACTCGGAATCCATAAACTCTCCTCCCTCGGAATAACTCCCAATCAAATACCACTCGGTATGTTTCAGCCTCAATGCAGTAGGAATGTATTACACATCCACCACTCGATATATCTTCACTTCTCTCACTAGGAGAATACTCAGACCTTCCTTCACTCAGAAGGGGTCTCCACAACTAAATTCCATTCGGGTTTACTATATCCCTACACCACTCAAAGAATTACTAAGTTAAGTCTCACTCAGAGTTATTTAAGTCTTATCCACTCGGAAAAAGGCCCAATGGCTATAGCCTCACTCAGAATTGCACATTAGACGGCACTCCACTCGACACAGGTTACACTGGACTCGGAAATTCCCCATTCGGGACTCCACTGCCCAGATTATCACACTCAAGAGCCTTCTTACTCGGGTTATGTACTCTTCCTCACTCGGAAAACCATGGCTCGGACTTAAGTCACTCGGAATTCACTCAGAAATTCCACCACCTCTTAGCTTATTTTCAAAAATCCTCACTTAGGCAGGATTCGTTCATGAACTCACCCATTCTCCATCTAATGGTCTCGCCTGGGCGAATGCCATTTCTTAGACTCTTCGCTCGGGCAGATTTCGTCCAGTAGCTAAATCCCTGATCTTCCTAGCATTCTCGCTTGAGCGGACTGGCCATTCGCCTGAGCGAAATCATACCAGTAGCTAATTCCTTCGCCCTAGCTCGGGCGAAACTCCATTCGCCTGAGCGAATTTCCTCCAGAAACCAATTCTCTGGAGCAGGGGACTCTCGCTTGGGCGAGATCCCATCTCGCTTGAGCAAGACTATCAGCACATATGCAGTAATGAAGATCCTAACACTCGGAATCTCATTCTAAGCCAACATAATCACCTCCAATACATCATACACATCACATGAGGCATATATAACTCACTCTAACCATTTATACTCGGAAAATCTTCATCTCCACTCATCAATCACTCTTTTAAATTCTGTTTCATCAACTATAAAATGAAGGCTTTAAAACACCTCTCATTACCACATTACTCATCTCAAAACAATCCTCTGCACTTTATTTAACTCATTCATTCATAAATTTTTTACCATCATTTAGTTCATGCCCAACCAAGGGACCACCAAACACTTATCATCAACATCATATATATAAAAAATATATACATACATTTTCATAACAATCAATATAGCCAAGCCATCATTCATCACTTCTTCAAATTAAACATATAACACATTCATGGCAAGGCATTGCATGAGTTCCGCATCGAAATAATTAACAATTAATTCACTCATGCGATTTGAAATGCAAACTCCTCTCCTACCTCAAGAGAAGAACCGCCACGCGATTACATCGATCATTCCGCATCATCGCCCGGAATGCAACCCTCAAACTCAAGCTCCACCAAAAACGAAAATGAAGTGAGGAAGAGGAAGAAGGTGACCCCACAAGCTCCCAAGCTCCATAGATGCCATTCAAGCCTCACAAATCCAAACTTTTGTATTATTTTTGATGAAAAAGGGTATAGAAGAGGGTGGGTCACGATTTATGGAGAAAAGGAGGAGAAGAAGAAAAGTGAACATGGATGATGAAGGAGAAGAAAGTGCACGGTTGGGAAGAGAAAAGGGAGAGTAGTTTTTAATATAAATTGGGTATTACCCATTGGATAAAGAAATGCACCATTTAGTCTATTATCCATTGTGTAAAAGCATGAAAGGTGAGAGGGAGAGAGACCACGGCTGAAAAGGGAAAAGAGAAAGAAGTTTTTCATTTTCCTTTATTCCATTTTGGTTCGTAATTTCCCCGGTTATAATCATACATCACGTCCAATTAATTATTTCCTTGACACCAAAAATCATTTTAAATATACCATCTTAACCACAATAATTTTCCAAACATTCTAGACCCATCAAACATCTAATTAAATCAAGTGGGTCCCATATCACCAGTTAATTCATCCGGTTCTGGTAAATCTAAATTTACTGATAATTCACCTCTAATGTCTAATAACATCTCCCATAATTATTTGACCATAAACAATCAATTATCATCATCCAATAAATTTAATTTCCTTAAAATCCGGGATGTTACAGTAATTGTATCATTTATCAATTTTATATGGTCTTTTAGGTTCTCAATTACCCATCTCATCAACACCATACCACAATCTCAATTATCACCAATCATCATCATCATCTGGCATATCTCCATGCTATATGCAAATGCTCTTATGGCTAATGCATATGCACAATGGAATAGACAATAAATGCGGATCCGACTGTGGGAATAAACACCAAATGTGGGTCAAGCATGATCACATACCATGCCCCTACTGCAGTAGTATAATGTGTACACATATATCATAATGCATGCATAATCACCAATTTTTACTAGTACCAAACCGCATCGCCCATAATACAATACCTGGCCATTTTCACCATGACCGCGGTAAACAACATAATCAATATATGATGTTGCAGGCCGGCCATATCTCATATCATGGTGGTTGTGATCCAATGGACTACCGGTGTCACCTGCTCATCAAAAGCCACCTCCCACAAGGGTCGGCCACATGTAGCTCCCCGTAGCAATACATGGGCGGCTTCGTGACTTACACACCAAGTCACAAGGGACATAAAAGATTGCTCGTGCACTGAGCCACCCTCCCACTGGGTCGGCCGAGGGAACTCCCCTAACGTTCCAACACCGAAGGCTATGATATGCCATGGATGCAATGCAATGCAGATCAAATGCATTGCTCACACTGTGCATCCTAAATGCCACTCATCACTCATCATCATTATAATCACCAACACCACCATACACACCTTAGTGGATTTTATCATTGTTGGTTTTAGCCATTATTTTCAAGTTTTATGTGTGGCATTTTTATCTCAATATATCATTTATTATACATGTGAGTCAACACTTGCAACCAACCACAATGGCATCACAAACATCACAAATCATCATTAACATTCATTAATCTTTCATCAATGCCACCGCATAATCATTTAATGGATTTCCATATCATTTACCATTACCATTGTTTCATCTATATATATACATTGGTGTGGCATTCACAACATTTCATTATTATATTCCAATCCACACATACAAGATCACACTTGTATAAAATACAATGACATTTTACAATTCATCAGTAATAACAATCATCCTCAATATCAATGATCCTTTATAGAGGGAAATGGTTCACATTATCATCCATTATTATTCAATATCAATGTCATCTCTAATTTATCGATTTATAACATATATTATGTCATTTAGTTATTCTCTCATTGGTTTAATAATCACTCTAGGGTGTATCTCATAACCCCATCATCAAACTCTTATTATCATCCTTTCCTATCCCATTCTTAGTGGTAAATATATCACAAATAAATCACCCCAAATATATCAATCAATTCCAAATTACCACCATGTCATGCCATCATTAAATCCCCCATGCACATTCCCTCAAGTATCTCATGGTGTAAAGAAATGGGGTTCAACATAAGCCCAAAACAAAGGAAATGAAATAAAATTCCATTTTGAGCAGCTCGCTTGAGCGAGGCCCAGCTCGCTTGAGTGAGATCATCGCCACTCGCTTGAGTAAGCCACACTCGCCGGGGCGAAATTCCTCCATTGTCAATTTTTCACACGCTCGCTTGAGCGAGGCTTTCTAAGGCCAGTTACTCGCTCGGGCGAAAATTGAGACAACCCGACTTAAATAAAGAATAAAACCGAGACCAGGGAAATTTTTTCCAAAATTCACCAAGCAGTCGGGGTAAAAATAAACCAAACGTAAGGCAAGGGAAAGCAAAAACCGATCAGCGAAGGGAAGACCGAGTTAGAAAGCCACACATGGGCAAGACTCAGCTTCGGTCAAACAGACCAGCGGAAGATACAACTTAAGCGAATCCTTATTCGCTGTAGCGAACCCATTCACTCGGTAATTCCATTACTCGGAATCGGGACCTAAGTTCACTCAGGAACGGTCCCCATCGGAATATACTTCACCCGGTAAATTCTTACTTAGCCAAATCACAGTTATAAAACACACGGGCGTATTTCACTCGGAAAGGCGTTACTCACAACTCGGGAAATGATTCCCTCGATTACTCCACTCGGAGTCTATAAGCTTTCCCTCACCCGGATTGTTTCCCCAGTCCAATACCACTCGGTATATTTCAACCTCAATTCACTCGGAGGTACATTACCCATTCTTCACTCGGCATATTTTGATCTTCCACACTCAGAGATCACATAACCTCCATTTCTTCGGATGGAGTCTCCACAATCAAGTCTCATTTGGGATTCCTCAGTCCACGCATCACTCGGAGGAATTCACCAAGTTGAGTCTCACTCGGACTTATTCAATACTTAGCCACTCGGAATATATAACATTCACTTGGAATATATATAAAGCCTCGTTCACTCGGAAGAGGACTCCTAGAATCCACCTCAATCAAAACCATCACAACAACTCTTCCCTCGGAAGAGGTTCATTCGGGATTTCTCACTCGGGAATATTCAAACCCTTCCCCACTCGGGGTTTACTCATATTTTCACTCGGTAACATATGGACTAGTCTTCCCTCGGAAGTAGCCCACTCGAGTACATCTTACTCGGAACCATTTTAAGCCCTCATCACTCGGAAAAAGGCCATACAAACAATAGCCTCACTCGGTAATGGCTCTCCCATCAATATTCCACTCGGAATTCATTGACTTAGCATTATTCTCTCAACACCACATAATGAACAATTCGGGTAACTTTATAACAATGTAATATATATATATATATATATATATATATATATATATATACAATGTATACTTGTTCACAATCCTAATATTTAACCCATATAATTAAATCCGTTCGGATTACAAGAGAGCCGGCCAAGGCTTTAACATATCTATTTACAATATATATACTATATGTGCACTTCAACAATCGGAGTGCCCATCACTCGGACTTGAGGCCATCTCCTCATTCCCAGTCCAACCTGCACATACTAAAAAATATAGCCACAGTAGGGGTGAGCTTTTACATATTAAATGACAGTTATTGACTTGGATTAATCTTCGAATCCTTAACCATACAATAACATATCTCAATCAGCAATAATGCACTCTGCCATTCAATATGAACCCTACAACAACTTCATCCGCTCGGGATTCATGCAATTTAATCAAGACTGAGTAATTCACAACATTCACAATCACATATTCACAGCCATAACATCACCTTGCACTCTGCAACAGTACCAGTGTACATATATTCACTCAGTCGGAATTCGCACCAATTATTCATGGCTATATAATTCATATTAATCACAGCATATACCACAACCATAACATCATATTGCACTCGGCAATAACAGCAATAACATCAGTATACATGCATTCATCCAATCGGATTCCACTCAAGTCATTCAAGACTATATCAATCATGTTATTCCTAATAACATTCCACATATTCATACAATTCACATTGAGCTCAATGACAATCATAAGTGTGCACACATTCATTTCACCCAGATCCAGTTATTTATTATCAATTTTTATTGTTGCAACATAGGCTCAAGCTTTTTCTCAGCTCCAAGCCTTTTCTCAGCTCCAAGCTGATTCGGCCGTTTTACTGGTACCAAACCGTTTGCCCTCACATGTAACACAGTCACTCCAAGCGACAACGGAAGTGTTACGGGCAGCCCCGAGTCCAACCCGGTAGGCTTGCCTTGAGTCCAACCCGAGGTCTTTAAGCGTCCAACGCTTAGTGCACTCGGCACTGCCTCGAGTCCAACCCGAGGTCTTTTATCATATTTAACATATATTTATCTGATTGCCGACTCTGTATTAAGCGTCCAACGCTACATGCTCCAAGCATTTCTAGTGGCGAATCGGATGCATACGGTCTCATTCATCAGGCGTCCAACGCCAATGCACTCGGCATTGCCTTGAGTCCAACCCAAGGTCTTTCAATATGTTTTCCACACATATGCACTCGACATTCAAATATCAATAACATGCATCCCATGCATTTTATCATTATTATTCATAAACAGGGATCGGCATAGCAATAACACAATACATGCACTCGGCAATCACATGCACTTGGCAAATCATATGCTTTTTAATATAAAGTCCCAAACGGGAATTAACATAACCGACCCACATCTCATGCACTCGGCAATCATGATGCCATCCACTCGAAATTATCATTTGCAACAAGTATCACATGCTATTTCATGAGATCCACTCAGCATTAACATTTGCAACAAGCATCACAGGCTTTTCATATGAAACCCACTCAGCATTGACATTTTCATAGCAAGCATCTCATGCTAATTCATATAAAATCCCACACAGAATTAACACAATAGTCCCCATCTTATGCACTCAGCATTCGCATGTTCAATGACAAGCATCACATGCATTTAAACACACAATCACACACGGGGATCAGTACAACTCATGCACTCGGCTTTTCATAATAACATATACATACATTCACTCGGTATACCTCTCATGGACGGAAATCAACATGCACCACCACATAATTCATTATCAACATATATCCGGGCTATCACTCAATCGGCTAACAACAATCAACACATTACCAATGCAACACAATACAGTGAAGTAATTTTCACCCGAAACCCGTCCATAAACCATGCATTTGAGATGTAAATTAGCCCCCTATCTGGAATGAAGATCCCAGAAGCTCCTTGAGCTTCCAGCACCGACTAAACGTTCTTCAGTCACTCATTCTCAACAGAACGATCCTGCTTCCAGCTGGTCATACAGCACTCTGCTCTCAGCTTTGGAAGAACCAACGCTGCTTCCTCACCAGCAGATCTACCACCCAGACACTCCATGCCAAGCCTCCAAGGCACAACGTCACCCCACACTCAGTCCAGTGGAGGATTTCATGGCTGTTCCCACACATGAACAGACCAGTCCTCACCAACAGTGGAGGACCCCATGCTTCCAAGCACCCATCGTTGCTTAGGCAGAACAGAGGAGGATCTCAGCCTCCAAAACACTCAACACCACACAGTTCTCTCACAGCCACACTGTTCCCACTTCCCACTCGGGTTCTACTCAGCGTGCGAGTGGAAGAAGAAGATGAAGGAGAAGATGAAGAACCAGCAAAGAAGAAGAAGAGGCCACAGGAACTCGAGAGAGAAAGGAGGAGTGTTTGCAGCATAAACAAAGTGAAATGGGCAGAGAGTGGGAAATGTGTAGCTCTTATCTCTTCACTGCCCCGTGACAGCTCCATTCCTATCAGCCATCACATCCCATTAATCTCCCATCCCATCAGCGTGGGAATCACGATGAAGAGAGGGAGAGAGGACCGAAGCTCCCTTAACACCACCAAGGGCACATGTGTAATTTACCTAGCATTATTATTATTATTATTCAATCAACAATTTCAATTATGTAATTAGCTTCAATCGGTAATTAAATGAAAACCAGGATGTTACATTACTCTCCTCCTTCAAAGAATTTCATCCTCGAAATTCCAATATGAACTTATCTCAACAAACGGCTCAGAATATTGCTGCCTCTACTATTTGTATGTCACTGCTTCCCAAGCATTCACCGACCGGTTCACCTTTCCAGTCGGCAAAATCACTAAAGTAAGGTCCTACCTGCTCACAATCCCCCTCATAGAATCCAATATATTTGGGGTTGAATTTTAAAACGTACAAGTTATCCCATTCAACTCTGCCAGTTCACCATAACCAAGGGCACTTCTAGTTCTTTGGCCGCTCGGCCCTACACTCTCAACGTCGATCGGTGTACTTCCACTGTCAGCTCCTCAAATTCAAAGGAGTTACTCAGCATAATTATGTACCTACACCGAGTATAAGCTCAAAATTATGTCACATAAGACACATTATGGATGCTAATTAACCAGCTGGGAAGATCTAGTCGGTAAATAACACTACCGACTCTTCCCAATACATACTATTGTCCGATACATTTCAGATTAAACCCTCGGATATTCAACATCCGACTACTAAAATTCTTCTCCAAGCCATGATATATCTTGGCAATACCAAGACGGACACTCAATAGAGCTCCAATGTGCTTTAATTAGCACAGTTTGCCTGGACTCGTCCTTTATAGGCATCACACTCGACTCTAAAATCTCAGATTTCTAACCATTCCTTCGGCTAATTCCATGCCTACACCCTGAGAATGTCACTCAGAGCTTCTCACTCAAGAATATCATTCAGGGTTTAAGGGTAATTTCTCACCCAGAAATCTTTCCATTACAACAACTCACTCAGAATCCAAGTCTACTTCAAAGACAAATCCGAGTTCAAACTCAGCAGCTCTAAACATCGATCCAAACACAAATGTGAATAAATTTACCTCTCGGGTATCTACTCCCCTCGGGAGCCATTCACTCAGAAACTTACCTATTCCAAGTCCCACTTTCCGTCCAGAAGTTCCTTTGGAAAAGATTAATCAGGGGCACATCCTACAGACTTAGAAATTTCACACGATGCCCTTTTTATTCGGAACCGTCCACTTGGTACCATTCCACCCGGAAATGTCACACTCCGAGTCACATCACTCGAATCTTACCTTACTCAGAAGTGTCACGCTCGAACACAATTCCCTTAACTTAGTAATGATCCTCTCAATGAGGTTTCACTCGGAACACCATAACTTCACTCAAGAATTCTTTCTCCTAGAAAGATTTTATTCAGAATCATCTCTACTTCTCACACTCGGAATATACTAATCTTTACCGATCAAATTCTCACCTTACTGATCACCTTGGCTCAAGGTCATGGTTTCCTCACTAAACCTACAATACCACTCAGCTAGACTCATAAAACCTCCAATTCTAGTGACAGACTTGATCACCCATATATTTCAATAACCAATCATTATTTTAATAGCCAATTCATACCCAATAACCTCTGATCCTCTCCGAGGTAAACACATCAAGGTTAAACAAACCTTCTATCCTTATTTTGATACTCAACCACTTACTGTTCACTCAATACAACTCTCATCTTTACTCAGAACAGCCCGATAGACTCACCATCACCATAAGCAGTTACAGCCTCACCTGCCTGACTTATGAATTGCTGCATCCGACTTATAGGATGACGTCTCATTCCTATAGGGTTACAACAATTACATAGAGTCGCTGCAAAAGTGTACGCTGCCACAATACCTATGGTATGAATAGTCGTCTCGGAGCAGGTTACCTTGCATACCTATTGCTCACACCGACCATACCCACTCAACTAATACTAACCCATATAAAAATTAGTGGCAATTCACACACACATATAAGCACACATTTACATCAACATCATCATTATGCACCACCTAGGGCACATCACGCAACAACAATCATGAAATATCATTTACCATTACTGTAAAACAGTATAATGGCAATAGGTTTCCGACCCCCACAACGTATATACCTCATAATTACACGTAATCCAGTATAACTCACACGATGATAATCATCGAGTATCAGCCACCATCACCATAAATGGTATAATCACAGTCGGCTTCCAGTCCTCACCAAGTAAATATCTCTTCTTTAATCTTATTCATCATAAAACCATGGCTCAACAGCCTAATAATCCCTCATTTCATCACTCATCACAGGCCATCAATCAATTTAAGCCTAGATGATTCACTAAACTCTCTTAGATATACTACTCGGTTTACAATATGATTTTCAATCACATAACAGGTTTCTACATCGGTGAACCTTTCCATTAATCATAAACACAATCCAGTGGAGTACAATCATCATCATCATCATCATTCTCAGTACCAAAAAGTACTCGGATTTCAACCTTACCACTCACTATCCATCCGGTATCATATTCATCACTTGCATTTCATGTTAGGACGATTCAAGCCTCAACAATTTATTACACAATCACCTTACTCGACTCAACAATCCATAAGGTCAATCAGATTATCCGACTCGGAAATTCCAGGGGTCACCTAGTACATCCCGTGAGACACTCCCACAACATCCAATTATCACCGAGTCGAAACCACCATAGGGTCCCAGCTCCACAAAATCTGACAGCATACAATTATACTAAATCTGATCAGGATTTCTATACCTTATGGGTCACCACTAAATCAATTATTCGCTCGGTTTTCAGCTGTAAGACCGAGTCTAACCCAAATCCTCAAGTATCCAATTACATCAATTTCTCCTAACGTACAATCATATATATGATCATGCCCAATCAACTGGGTTACCACACCTAGTGGTCTAACATTTGACCAATCATTCACTCGGTTTTCACACACCAGAAACTGAGACACTACCCCAATCAAACATGCATCAGATTTTACATTTAATCACCTATCATATACCCAAATTTCCAACTTCGGAAACTACAACAACTCACTTATCCTACATATCACATAAGGTTCTCGTGTTAGGGAATACAAATCTCATCCCTTACACATGGCACAACCGGTTAGCTGAATTCGAATACACCACACTAGGGAATTCCTTCATTATCATTCATTTAATCAACTTAAATATGTGAGTTCTACACCGTTCAACAAACATTCCTCGGCTATGAGCCACTACCTTGGCTTATACCAGAGATCAAACCAACTAATTCGATTCCAACACGTAAGAAGGTCTCAATACCCCTCACTTTATCTCTTTCTAATCCACCCGGGTTAGAATAACCTCTAAGCATCTCATGAATAACCAAACCAGGGTAGTAACAAATCTCTACCCCCAAATCAACATATCAACAGTAGTACCTCTCACTACTGTCCTCAACAAAACGCATAGGCATATAATCACACAAATTATGCTTAAACATGCATCAAATCCAATAGAATACCATAAGCAATGATGACAACTGGTCATATTGCATACAACCGCCTACTCTCAGTAAGCATACCTTGGCCTTGGACCTTTTAAGTCCGCCTCTGATACCAAAATGAGACAACCCGACTTAAATAAAGAATAAAACTGAGACCAGGGAAATTTTTTCCAAAATTCACCAAGCAGTCGGGGTAAAAATAAACCAAACGTAAGGCAAGGGAAAGCAAAAACCGATCAGCGAAGGGAAGACCGAGTTAGAAAGCCACACATGGGCAAGACTCAGCTTCGGTCAAACAGACCAGCGGAAGATACAGCTTAAGCGAATCCTTATTCGCTGTAGCGAACCCATTCACTCGGTAATTCCATTACTCGGAATCGGGACCTAAGTTCACTCAGGAACGGTCCCCATCGGAATATACTTCACCCGGTAAATTCTTACTTAGCCAAATCACAGTTATAAAACACACGGGCGTATTTCACTCGGAAAGGCGTTACTCACAACTCGGGAAATGATTCCCTCGATTACTCCACTCGGAGTCTATAAGCTTTCCCTCACCCGGATTGTTTCCCCAGTCCAATACCACTCGGTATATTTCAACCTCAATTCACTCGGAGGTACATTACCCATTCTTCACTCGGCATATTTTGATCTTCCACACTCAGAGATCACATAACCTCCATTTCTTCGGATGGAGTCTCCACAATCAAGTCTCATTTGGGATTCCTCAGTCCACGCATCACTCGGAGGAATTCACCAAGTTGAGTCTCACTCGAACTTATTCAATACTTAGCCACTCGGAATATATAACATTCACTCGGAATATATATAAAGCCTCGTTCACTCGGAAGAGGACTCCTAGAATCCACCTCAATCAAAACCATCACAACAAGTCTTCCCTTGGAAGAGGTTCATTCGGGATTTCTCACTCGGGAATATTCAAACCCTTCCCCACTCGGGGTTTACTCATATTTTCACTCGGTAACATATGGACTAGTCTTCCCTCGGAAGTAGCCCACTCGAGTACATCCTACTCAGAACCATTTTAGGCCATCATCACTCGAAAAAAGGCCATACAAACAATAGCCTCACTCGGTAATGGCTCTCCCATCAATATTCCACTCGGAATTCATTGACTTAGCATTATTCTCTTAACACCACATAATGAACAATTCTGGTAACTTTATCACAATGTAATATATATATATATACACAATGTATACTTGTTCACAATCCTAATAGTCAACCCATATAATTAAATCCGTTCGGATTACAAGAGAGCCGGCCAAGGCTTTAACATATCTATTTACAATATATATACTATATGTGCACTTCAACAATCGGAGTGCCCATCACTCGGACTTGAGGCCATCTCCTTATTCCCAATCCGACCTGCATATACTGAAAAATATAGCCACAGTAGGGGTGAGCTTTTACATATTAAATGACAGTTATTGACTCAGATTAATCTTCAAATCCTCAACCATACAATAACATATCTCAATCAGCAATAATGCACTCTACCATTCAATATGAACCCTACAACAGCTTCATCCACTCGGGATTCATGCAATTCAATCAAGACTGAGTAATTCATAACATTCACAATCACATATTCACAGCCATAACATCACCTTGCACTCGGCAACAGTACCAGTGTACATATATTCACTCAGTCGGAATTCGCACCAATTATTCATGGCTATATAATTCATATTCATCATAGCATATACCACAACCATAACATCATATTGCACTCGACAATAACAGCAATAACATCAGTACACATGTATTCATCCAATCAGATTCCACTCAAGTCATTCAAGACTATATCAATCATGTTATTCCTAATAACATTCCACATATTCATACAATTCACATTGAGCTCAATGACAATCATAAGTGTGCACACATTCATTTCACCCAGATCCAGTTATTTATTATCAATTTTTATTGTTACAACATAGGCTCCAAGCCTTTTCTCAGCTCCAAGCTGATTCGGCCGTTTTACTGGTACCAAACCCTTTGCCCTCACATGTAACACAGTCACTCCAAGCGACAATGGAAGTGTTACGGGCAGCCCAGAGTCCAACCCGGTAGGCTTGCCTTGAGTCCAACGCTTAGTGCACTCGGCACTGCCTCGAGTCCAACCCGAGGTCTTTTATCATATTTAACACGTATTCATCTGATTGCCGACTCTTTATTAAGCGTCCAACGCTACATGCTCCAAGCATTTCCAGTGGCGAATGGGATGCATACGGTCTTTTTCATCAGGCGTCTAACGCCAATGCACTCGGCATTGCCTTGAGTCCAACCCAAGGTCTTTCAATATGTTTTCCACACATATGCACTCGGCATTCAAATATCAATAACATGCATCCCATGCATTTTATCATTATTATTCATAAACAGGGATCGGCATAGCAATAACACAATACATGCACTCGGCAATCACATGCACTTGGCAAATCACATGCTTTTTAATATAAAGTCCCAAACGGGAATTAACATAACCGACCCATATCTCATGCACTCGACAATCACAATGCCATCCACTCGAAATTATCATTTACAACAAGCATCACATGCTATTTCATGAGATCCACTCAGCATTAACATTTGCAACAATCATCACAGGCTTTTCATATGAAACCCACTTGGCATTGGCATTTTCATAGCAAGCATCTCATGCTAATTCATATAAAATCCCACACGGAATTAACACAACAGTCCCCATCTTATGCACTCAGCATTCGCATGTTCAATGACAAGCATCACATGCATTTAAACACACAATCACACACGGGGATCAGTACAACTCATGCACTCAGCTTTTCATAATAACATATACATACATTTACTCGGTATACATCTCATGGATGGAAATCAACATGCACCACCACATAATTCATTATCAACACATATCCGGGCTATCACTCAATCGGCTAACAACAATCAACATATTACCAATGCAACACAATACAGTGTAGTAATTTTCACCCGGAAACCGTCCATAAACCATGCATTTGAGATGTAAATTAGCCCCCTATCTGGAATGAAGATCCCAAAAGCTCCCTGAGCTTGCAGCACCGACTGAACGTTCTTCAGTCACTCGTTCTCAACAGAACGATCCTGCTTCTAGCTGTTCACACAGCACTCTGCTCTCAGCTTTGGAAGAACCAACGCTGCTTGCTCACGAGCAGATCTACCACCCAGACACTCCATACCAAGCCTCCAAGGCACAACGTCACCCCACACTCAGTCCAGTGGAGGATTCTATGGCTGTTCCCACACACGAACAGACCAGTCCTCACCAATAGTGGAGGACCCCATGCTTCTAAGCACCCATCGTTGCTTAGGCAGAACAGAGCACCACACGGTTCTCTTACAGCCACGCTGTTCCCACTTCCCACTCGGGTTCTACTCAGCGTGCGGGTGGAAGAAGAAGATGAAGGAGAAGACGAAGAACCAGCAAAGAAGAAGAAGAGGCCATAGGAACTCGAGAGAGAAAGGAGGAGTGTTTGCAGCATAAACAAAGTGAAATGGGTAGAGAGTGGGAAATGTGTAGCTCTTATCCCTTCACTGCCCCGTGACAGCTCCACTCCCATCAGCCATCACATCCTATTAATCTCCCATCCCATCAGTGTGGGAATCACGAGGAAGAGAGGGAGAGAGGACCGAAGCTCCCTTAACACCACCAAGGGCATATGTGTAATTTACCTGGCATTATTATTATTCAATCAACAATTTCAATTATGTAATTAGCTTCAATCGGTAATTAAATCAAAACCAGGATGTTACAAAAATACTCCAGTATCGATTCACCAGCTTCACTACTCGCTTAAGCAAGATCCACTGAGAACCGTTTCCTCTCTCGCTCGCTCAAGCGCGGCCATACCCGCTTGAGCGAGATTTGTGCAGTAGCTCATCCACCTATTCCTCACACGTCTTACTTGAGCGAGACCTCTTCTCGCCTGAGTGAAATTGGGCCAGAGGCCACCCCTCTGATACAGGGGACTCTCGCTTGAGCGAGATCCCAACTCGCTTGAGCAAGTTAACCATCACATGTCCAAAACTTAATTTTTTCATTCTCCATTGCATACCACTATCCATCTCATGCAAAATTGGCCCAATTCAATACTATACACACATTAAATCACATCTTTTAGTCCTAATTCAACAAGTTATACCTTTCCAATCTGATTCTAATTTATCAACTACATGAGGGAAGTTTTAACATAAATTTTCTTATAATCACATATGTCATTGTACCTAATTATCATAACACCACTTCAAAATTCAAGTAATTCATCCATTTGTAGATTTTCATTAATAATAATTCATGTCCAACAGAGGGACAACACAACACTTATCATCATATCATTATATATTCCCATAATATTCAACAAAACCAAGCCATCATTCATCGCATCATTAACTCAATATTCAAGACATTCATGGCAAGGCAATGCATGAGTTCATACATATACATAATTAACAATTATTCACTCATGCAATTTGAAATGTAAACTCCTCTCCTACCTCGAGAGAAGAACCGCAATGCAATTGCCTCGATCGTTCCGCATCATCGTCCAGAATACAATCCTATCGACAAACACATATACATACATGCCATTAATAAGCCATCATAAGGCATCATCTCTTAAAACTCATTATCAAGTCGTAGACTTGTCTAAACTCTAAATTCACACGCTTATATAAGGCTTCAGGAATTCCTTTCCCAAAGCCAAGATTCTCTAGGTTTCAAATGGCTAACCATACCCAATAACAACAGGATCATATCCCTTATTCATATGGCATCTAATCTTCATATAAATCATCCATTTTCCGTCGTTGTCACTCAAATTCATTATAAGCCATCTTAGCTTCACTTAAACCATCATCAATCAACAAATTTCAAGTGACACATATGATGGCCTAAGGCCTTATCAAATCCTCATCAAAATCCAACAACTTCAAACATCAACACCAATGATTCCAATCATCTTTTCTAAATCCAAAAGTCACTTTCATGACAACAAAATCATCAATCTCCCCATCTATGCCAAAAGCCTCAATTTTATCAATTCTTAAGGATTCCACACAAATTGACAACCATCAATTCCAACCATTTTCACATATCATCACAAGCATGTTATCATCATCGAAGTGCCAACCAATGTAAATAGCACACAATGCTCCCAATGGTCATCTATCCTATGGTTTGGGTTTCACATGCACATATCATTATTCACATAACATCAACTTAGCTCAAAAATTTATCAACATCAATAATCAATCCTAATACTTCTAAATGCTCATTTCCTCATATAAAATCATTCTAAAGGCATCAAAATCACTAAAACCATTAATTTGGCAAAAATCCCCAATTTATCAACACTTAAGGTTTTCTCTAAAATCACCCAACAACAACTTCTACAATCCACCATTTTTCCAAGAATCCTCATAAACTCAATCACCCTCATCCATTATACAACTTTAAGCCATATTAAAAAAAATCAAATTTCTAATATTTCAAGCCTAGGGTTTCCATATTTTCTTCATCACTCATACATCCAACGTTAATGTTTCAAGCATATGCATCATAAAAACTAACAATGGAGTAGAACGGGTTCAAAATCTTACCTCACCATCCAAACTAAAGCAAAAATTGAAAATGAAGGAGAGGAAAAAGAAGATGACCCAAGCAAGGCTCCCATGTTCCTTTTGATGTTCACAAATCCAAGCTCAAGTGAAATTTTTGATGAAAAATGGGTACCAAAGGGAGAGGTCACGGTTTGGCCATGAGAGGGAGGAAGAGAAGAAGAAAATAGAGAGTGATGGGAGAAGAAGAAAAGCCTACGGTGATAGAGAGAAAGAGAGAAGAAATATATAAAAATTGGACATTGTCCATTGGTCCAAAGGGTGCATTATGTTACCTTTTACCAATGGTTAATAATTCCCCATTATCCAATGGGCAAAAGGGTTAAGTGGGAGGGGGAAAAGAGGACGGTGGAAATAAAAGGAGAAGTTAGGATTTTTGGTTTTCTTTTAATTCCAATTGGTTCGTGTTTTCCCCTTTTATAACTTACATCGTGTCCAAACAATTATTTCCTTAACCCCAAAAATTATTTTAACTATATTACTATAACCACAATAATTTTCTAAGCATTCTAGATATTTGATAGGTCCCACACCCCTCAAATATCCATGGCATATGACCAAATGGGTCCGACACCATTCGTTAAATCACCTGATTCTGGTAAATTTACCGATAATTCACCTCTAATGTCAAATTAATCCTCTCATAATTATTGGACCATAAATAATTAATTACTATTATTCTATAAATTGTTTTATTTAAAATTTGGGGTATTATATGAATTGATTCATGAGCTGCTATTTGCCTATAGGTGTGTTCCAGAATGGTGTGAATCGATTCATAGGACGTGGGAATTGATTCATGAGCCCTTGGAATGGCATGAATCGATTCATACGAACCCTGAATCGATTCATTAGGTTCTGTTTTCACTGTTCATGGCCTCCTACTCGCATAAATCGATTCCCAAGCTGCTTGAATCGATTCATGGCCCTGATTCCATAAAAATCCATAAGTTTTAATGTATGTTTGGTATTGTTGAGCCATGACATGATTGTACAACAACATGTATGCATATTTACCATATTTTTGGCAATTAATTAGGGTATCTTTAAAACTCTTTTCATACCCCTCTACATTCCTTGAGATAAATTATACTTCTGCTATTCCTTGATGATGATTATGTGGTTGATTATCCAAAGAGCACTCTTGATTTAACTTACACATATTCCCATATCTTCATATATGGGATGGGTTTTAAAATGGTCCGGGTTACTTGTTGAAATGTTATTTCACTATGCATTAGGCCTTTTCCACCATTCCCTTTAAAATTCATTTTTAAATTACATTATTCACCTTAAAATCCCTATTCCTTATAATTTAAACTCCATTATATATTTATTTACTCTTCCAAATATTAAAATACTTGGGATGTTACACATATGCCATGGATACAATGCAGATATAAATCATATGCAATCTTATACTATGCATCTTACCGTGTCATGATAGCCTTCCGCAAGCGTACGGGATATCACAGTAATAAAATTATCGTCCCACAGGGATTGTTCCCAATTACCGGTTTATAGCATTTTGATTATCTAGACAATTCATTTGTTGGTTTAGAAATTTATAACACAAAGAACTAAATGACATAAACAGAGAACACTAAGCAACAACAATAAAAGGATTGATTTGGAGACGATGGAGATTAATTTCTTGGGAAGTAAAGATTCACATAAATGTAGGTGCCAATATTTAATGTAGTTCGATTTCTAGATCATTAAATCATGTTTCTTAAGGCAAGTTTTCCTAAATTGATCAGTGACTTTCTCTCGAAACCTCACTAACGTACCTAATTATTGAAGAACCGCGTTCAATTCACTAATTAGGTCCTTTAAGCTTTATGAAAACTCGGATATCCCTCAAAGAATTTCGTTCACTTTCGTAACCCGAATCCCTAGGTTTGATTTTGTGTAATTCAAACTATACGCCAATCTTTCAATTACCCATACCGTTTACAATCATCCATACTTATCTCTAAGCTTAATGGAAGCATTAAGAACTCACAAAATCAAATAAGAACACAATTTAACAACCAAGAATGAAGAACATTACATATGGGTTCACATAAATGCTACACCTTATTTCCCAAGAGAAATGTTTAATGTGCCATGGAAACAACTATGATAATACCACAATACAAGGAATTCAAACCAAACATAGAAGGAAAATCAAAAGATGAAAAGGGATTCAGAAAATACAAGAGGAAGTTCTCACTAAATCTCCTAAAATCCTTCTCCCAATTCTGCAGAATTTGATCTCCTTTGACGTTTTAGCCTTGATCCCTTTCAAAAATCCTTGGCAAAGCTTTCCCTTTTTCCCCCAAAAAGTGTTCCTCAATGTCTCTGTGTCTTTCCCCCTTGAAAAACTGCCCCTTTTATTTAGAAAACTGCTCCAAAAATTGAGCCCTGTGCAGCCCACTACCAGTGGGTTTCTCTGGAATTCAAAAAAACCAATTTTTCCTCCTCCGGGCAGCAAGATCTACGGCCAGTGGGAAAAACCCACTGGCAGTGGGTTTCCAATAGCAAGACCCACGGCCAGTGGGAAAAACCCACTGGCAGTGGGTTTTTTTATGCACAAAATACTCACTCCAGAGAGGTCCACGACCAGTGGGAAAAACCCACTGGCAGTGGGTTTCTCTAAACTTCACAGAATGCCTTTTCTTTTACTGTTTTAAGGCCCCGAAGTGTTTCTTTGGTTTTTCCTTCTTTTATGCCACTTCCAAGAGCGAATCCTTTCTTCTTTTTGAGCTTCCAAATGGTTGGACTATCTTGCATCCATCACATGCTTCATCAAATGCACTGCGTTCTTGCATTTATGCACCCAAATCAAGGTTATTCCTGTAAAACTTTAAACACCCAAGTGACATGTGCGGAATGAAGGAAATCATACGGGAAACAAGAGGAAAATGACACAGATTACCTAGAAATCCTAAGTAAAAACATCACAAAACAATGCAAATTAAATACCTATCAAAACACCCCAAACTAAAACATTGCTTGTCCCCAAGCAATCATCATCACCATAAATATGAACAATAGAGAATGACGAACTCAGAATAACTTGAGGAACCCAATTAGAGAAAAGAAATTTAACAGATTATTGCAAGATTACCCAAACAAGAACCACACAATTATTCATACTATGCTCACAAGACTAGGCTATAGACACACATCCTTTCATTTCTCTCTAAGTATTTAAGCTTGTGTATAAGAATCACTCAAATCATAACATTTCAAGACACTACCATAGGCTTGGCAAGTGACCTTAATCTCCATAGTTATCTAGAAAACAAGTTATGGTCAAAAGGTCTTTCATCTGGTTGTAATGGGGCCATGGGTTCACAGATGTGGGAATGGATACCAACAAAAAGGAAATTCAAAGGGCTATTATCCAATGAAATCTTTGAGAATAATTAAGTTTCAGAAGGCAAACCAGAAAGCATATTTTTTTATTCCTTCAAAAACTTCTAAGGAGTCCTTTTTGTTTTCATTTTTAAACTTAACTCCTTTCTCTACCTTGCTTTCATCCTTTTCTTTGTTTTTCCCAACAATTTTTTCTTTAGTTGGAAACACAAAATCATTTTGTTTATTTTTGTTTCCCAACTAAAACTCACTTTTCTCTTAGCCATTTTCATTCTAGTTGCCATCCTTGAATTTATGTTATTTTCTCAGGAATTTATCAAACCAATTACCAAAGGGTTTCAAAAATAAAAACCAACAGTTTAGGTTCAACAAAGGGCAACTAATGGTGTATTATAACTTTCAAAATTCGGAGGCTAAAGAACAAAACCTACGGTGCCTTTTTCATTCCATAACGAGTAATCACCAACCATTTTGAATTGGTCGCAAGCCAAGTTCTAGAGCGCTTTAAACGTATGACACACTCAATAGAAGAAAACAGGGGTTTTCTAAATGTTTATGTTCAAAGGGTACCCCATTTTGGCTTAAAAGCTCTCAAAATACATGGTGGGTGAAATAGACCTAGTCAGAGAAAACACAGAATCATAAAGCATAGTACCTCCAGACAATCAAGCAATCATCATAACAAATTATTTGTTTTTTTTATTTGGATTCCACAAGGCCCTAAAATTATGTCAATCCAAACTGAAACAATTTACGGCAACAATGATCACTAGAAAACTAGCTATGTTGTCCTAAATGAAAACACATTAAAAACAGAATGCATGCAAACTACATCCTAACATGATAAAATGAAACCGAAAGGAAAATGCAACAGGCAATCAAACAAAATCAAGTAAAATGACAAACTACAAAAGGCTCAGAATAAGTTTCATCATACCTACCACCCCAAACTAAACTTGAGCAGTGTCCTCACTGTTCAGAAGAGGGAGAGCAATGTACAGTGAAACTTATATAAACATGAACTAAGAAATCCATGAAACATGCACCATTAAGTCTCCCAATTTCACATATCACACTTCATACATGAATAATAATGCAATAAATGTCCATTATGTGTCATGGAGTCTCAATCATGAAGAAAAAAGTGCATGTGGGTTTCAATGTATAATGATGAACATGATGAACATGATAAAGCCAAACAAGAAATTGATAGCATACCCACATGAATTTTTCATCAAAATAAACTCATATGAACATATATAAACACTTTTACATGATCAATTTCATCAAAAATCACCTAATATAGCAAGTAAAAGACAACCCCAAACTAAGAGAAAGAACCCCAAATCTGAGTAAAAAATGAGACTTACTTTGATAAAAGATGTAGAAAGGAGTGATGTAGAGTTTGTGATGAGTAAAAGAAATTAGGGAAAAGTGAGTGGGGTTCAAGCAATTTCTCAACCTAAGAGTGATTTGTAATGGTAGTATGATGGAATGAGGGA
Source organism: Clitoria ternatea (assembly GCA_037962975.1). Lineage (NCBI taxonomy): Eukaryota > Viridiplantae > Streptophyta > Magnoliopsida > Fabales > Fabaceae > Clitoria > Clitoria ternatea. The sequence goes on from CM075671.1 coordinate 172,958,753, forward strand.
GAGTGCAAGAGTGGAGGAAACCCACAGTCAGTGTGTGCATTAAATAACAAAAACTGTAGTTGTATGAGAACCCACGGCCAGTGGGTAAAACACACGGCTAGTGGGTTTCACTGCATTGGGCTCTAAAAGTTGCACGTTGGACCTGTTCGAAACCCACGGCCAGTGGGAAATTCCTACGGCCAGTGGGTCTTGTTGTCCTGGATCTAAAAAATTGCCACATTGAACCTGTGTGAAACCCACGGCCAGTGGGAAATTCCCACGGCCAGTGGGTTTCTCTGTTTTTTTTGCTTAGAAAAAATTTTTCTTTTTACATGTATGACACAGTGGACTTCACTGTTTTGTCCCAAAAAGAAAAAAATTTGCACTTTAAGTCAGAGGAGTCCATTGCCAGTGGGAAAAACCCACTGCGAGTGGACTTCATTGTTTTCAAAAATTAAACTCCCTCTTTTGCACATAAACTTGGTTGTATTTGTTTGCACTTATCCTAGGAATCATATGCATGCATTCAAAATAGAAAAAAAAATACAAGAGAAACATGAACAAAGATAATCAATCATGCAATTGAGATAGGATTACACATCATTGTTCATCAAAGATAAATCAATATGTAATAACCCCAAACCGAATCACAGAAGGAAACCAAGAAATAATAAAGAGATTTTTTTCTTAATTAATTTTTTTTTTGTGAAACAAAACACACAAATTCAAATAAGAAAAAGAAATTTAAGATTACCATGGAACCATGGGGTTACCTCCCCATAAGTGCTAAGTTTAACGTCTTCAGTCAGACGCTATACCTAAATTACAACCAAAAACCTATTAGAGCCATGAAATTCATACCTCAGTGTAGAATTTAAAGGCTTAAGTTCCACATTTGGGTTCACCACTTTGTCACACATGACTTCAGTATCATTGTTCAATGGTGCATAACCCTTACTGCATTTGGATGTTCCTGTAGGCTCATTTAGAAAAATAAAATCAAGTGGATCCTTAGGAAGAATCTCTTCCTTCACCACTTGGTCAACTAATTCAATGTTACAGTAAACATTATCATGAAAAGGTTTTTTCAAAGCATCTATCAATTTAAATTCAACCTTTTGATCCCCTACAGTCAGAGATAACTTACCATTTTTAACATCAATCATGGCACCTGCAGTTGCTAAAAATGGCATGCCTAATATAATGGGGATCATAGAATCCTCATCCATTTCTAGCACAACAAAGTCAGCAGGGATAAAATTTTTCCTACCCTAATAGGAACATCCTCTAAAATACCTACAGGATACTTAATAGATCTATCAGCCAATTGTAAGGTCATCCTAGTAGGTTTCAATTCATTCAATCCCAGTTTCTTAGAAATAGACAGAGGCATCAGGCTAACACTAGCTCCTAAATCATATAAAGCTCTATCTATTGGCATATCACCAATCATGCATAGGATGGAAAAACTACCTGGATCCTGAAGCTTGGGTGGTAGCTTTCTTTGGATAAGTGCACTACACTCTCCAGTAAGTACTACAATACCCTCCTCTTCCAACCTTCTTTTATTGGACAAGATATCCTTCAGAAACTTTACGTATGTAGGCATTTGCTGCAAAGCATCTGTGAAAGGAATATTAATGTATAGTTTTTTTAAAACTTCTAAAAACTTACCAAATTGTTTGTCCAACTTGGCCTTGGCCAAGCGCTGAGGAAATGGAATTGGAGGTTGATATGGCTTAACCTCCCCCTTCTTCTCTTGTTTCTCTTCTTCCATAGCAGGTGGAGGTGATACGGTCTCATCCTTCTTAGGGTCATTCTTAACTTGTTTTTCCTTTGGCAGCATTGGACCCTCACATTGTGTACCACTCCTAAGCATTACAGCCATGGCGTGGTTGGATGGACCTGCTTCTGGTTTTCCTGGAAATGTCCCTGGAATTCTAGTAGAGCTAGAAGCTTGTTGAGCAATCTGAGTTTCCAATATCTTGTTATGAGTGGCAAGCGAGTCCACCTTTACAGCTAGGTTCTTGATGGCATTGGAGAACTCATCATTCTACTTTAGTTGGGTAGCTACAAATGTCTCTATCAAGGACTCTAGTTTTGATCTTTGAGGAATGAAGGGTCCTTGTGGTTGTCCGTAGTTATTCTGGATGTCTTTGAACGGAGGTGGTCTATTTTGGAAACCAGGTGGGCCTTGTTGTCTGTAGTTATTCCCAAAATTTCCATCATAACTCCCAATAGCATCCACTTGTTGCATTTCAGCCTCGGGGCCTTGGGATACACCAAGCTGACAACCTGTTGTGCTATGACCTGTAACTCCACACAATTCACAAACCACATTAGAAGCACCTGTTCCTAACTTATCAAATTTAACAGATAGTGCTTCTACCTTAGCAGTAAGAAGGGAAATAGCATCTAAAGAATACTTACCTGGAGTTTTTGATGGTAGGCTCCGTTCAGATGACCACTGGTAGGTATTTTGGGTGACCTCCTCAATGAGGTTGTAACCTTCCTCCATGTTTTTTCTCATGAAGGCACCACCAGCTACGGCATCCAAGGTTACTTTTTGGTTTGGAGTCAACCCATTATAGAAAATGTGCACCGTCAACCAACGTTCAATGCCATGATGTGGGCATTCCCGGAGCATTTCCTTGTACCTTTCCCAGGCGTTGTACAAGGTCTCATCATCCTTCTGATTGAAAGTGATTATCAGCTTCCTCAATTGGTCTGTTTTACTCCTGGGATAATATTTGTTGAGGAAGACGTGAGCCAGCTGCTCCCATATAGTGATCGACCCCTCTGAAAATGCATATAACCAAGCTCTGGCCTTGTCCCTTAATGAGAATGGGAAAAGCCTAAGCCGGATTACGTCGCTTGAGACCCCATTCACCTTGAGCGTGTCACAATACTCAAGGAAAATCTGAAGATGCAAGTTGGGATCCTCGGATGGCAATCCTCTAAACTGACTTTATTGAACCATCGAGAGCAAAGATGGCTTCAACTCAAAATTGTTCACCTCAATGTTTGGTCTAGTGATGCTAGACCTCCTACCCATGCATTGGGCGCTGCAAAATCACGGAGTGCTCTGTTGTCTGGATTATCCATTTGCTCGTCGGTAGCTGAACTTGAAGCTTGCTGTTTGCTTTGCTTTAGTCGCTGCCGAAGTGCTTTGAGTTTCCTTAGTGTGCGTTCGATTTCAGGGTCGAAGATGTGTTCAAAGCTAGAACACTTTCGCATAAAGGAACCTGCACAATCCACAAACACACAAATACCCAAGCGTAATTCTGTAGAAAAATTAAAACAAAAACCAGAAAAATTATGCAGAAAAAATAAAATAAAAGAATCTAGTCTAATCAAAACACTGTTTAGCCAATATTGGGGGACAATCCCCGGCAACGGCGCCAAAAACTTGATAGCCTTCCGCAAGCGTACGGGATATCGCAGTAATAAAATTATCGTCCCACAAGGATTGTTCCCAATTACCGGTTTATAGCATTTTAATTATCTAGACAATTCATTTGTTGGTTTAGAAATTTATAACGCAAAGAACTAAATGACATTAACAGAGAACACTAAGCAACAACAATAAAAGGATTGATTTGGAGACGATGGAGATTAATTTCTTGGGAAGTAAAGATTCACATAAATGTGGGTGCCAATATTTAATGCAGTTCGATTTCTAGATCATTAAATCATGTTTCTTAAGGCAAGTTTTCCTAAATTGAATAGTGACTTTCTCTCAAAACCTCACTAACGTACCTAATTATTGAAGAACCGCGTTCAATTCACTAATTAGGTCCTTTAAGCTTTATGAAAACTCGGATATCCCTCAAAGAGTTTTGTTCACTTTCGTAACCCGAATCCCTAGGTTCGATTTTGTGTAATTCAAACTATACGCCAATCTTTCAATTACCCATACCGTTTACAATCATCCATACTTATCTCTAAGCTTAATGGAAGCATTAAGAACTCACAAAATCAAATAAGAACACAATTTAACAACTAAGAATGAAGAACATTACATATGGGTTCACATAAATGCTACACCTTAATTCCCAAGAGAAATGTTTAATGTGCCATGGAAACAACTATGATAATACCACAATACAAGGAATTCAAACCAAACATAGAAGGAAAATCAAAAGATGAAAAGGGATTCAGAAAATACAAGAGGAAGTTCTCACTAAATCTCCTAAAATCCTTCTCCCAATTCTACAGAATTTGATCTCCTTTGACGTTTTAGCCTTGATCCCTTTCAAAAATCCTTGGCAAAGCTTTCCCTTTTTCTCCCAAAAAGTGTCCCTCAATGTCTCTGTGTCTTTCCCCCTTGAAAAACTGCCCCTTTTATTCAGAAAATTGCTCCAAAAATTGAGCCCTGTGCAAAATGTGCAAAAACCCACTGGCAGTGGGCAAAACCCACTGGCAGTGGGTTTCTCTGGAATTCAAAAAAACCAATTTTTCCTCCTCCGGGCAGCAAGATCCATGGCCAGTGGGAAAAACCCACTGGCAGTGGGTTTCCAACAGCAAGACCCACGGCCAGTGGGAAAAACCCACTGGCAGTGGGTTTTTTTATGTACAAAATACTCACTCCAGAGGGGTCCACGGCCAGTGGGAAACCCACTGGTAGTGGGTTTCTCTAAACTTCACAGAATGCCTTTTCTTTTACTATTTTAAGGTCCTGAAGTGTTTCTTTGGTTTTTCCTTCTTTTATGCCACTTCCAAGAGTGAATCCTTTCTTCTTTTTGAGCTTCCAAATGGTTGGACTATCTTGCATCCATCACATGCTTCATCAAATGCACTGCGTTCTTGCATTTATGCACCTAAATCAAGGTTATTCCTCCAAAACTTCAAACACCCAAGTGACATGTGCGGAATGAAGGAAATCATACGGGAAACAAGAGGAAAATGACACAGATTACCTACAAATCCTAAGTAAAAACATCACAAAACAATGCAAATTAAATACCTATCATGTCACTCATCAATCATCTATCATCATCACCACCACCTTCTTCTCTTAATAAATTTAAATTTTAATCAGTTTTATCATTCTTTCAATAATTATATGTGACATTTACATCCTCTTTAACAGTCCAATCCCAACAATCAATGGCATCAACAATACTAATCATTTTCCATCAACATTCATGGGTGTGTTATACAACAACATTCTATCGATCTCGTTATCAAACATTATCAACAACACTAGTAGTGAAATGCATAATCTTGCATTCTATTGCATAGGCACACACATTGCCATACATCATAAAGTATATAAATTTCACTACAAGCAACACACCATATATATTCCAAATGCATCAAACATATTTGCCATCAAAACAATCAACAATTCATTCATTACATCACAACATAATAATTAAGGCAAGGAAAATATAATTTATGATACAATACAATAATCATCAATATTTTTAATTCATGCATTTAGAATATACAACTTCTTTCATACTTCAAGAGAAGTGATCCAAGCGATTAAACGGTCCCGCCTCACTATCCAGATTTTGTCCTACAATTAATACACATATAAGTATAATCAATTTCTTATTCTCTATTCTAGGTACACAATTAAATATGTCCATGATTCTCATCATGTTCTAAGTAGTTCATAGACTTTATTTTCTTGTTCTATTACGTTTCAGGAATTCTTTCTCATTAACCAAGATTTTCTAAAATTTAATGGGTTACAAATGCATCAACACCATACCCATCACCCATAATGGGTTTCCAATGTTTTAATAGGCGTCATTCTCATTCTCTAAACAAACCACAACAATAATACAACTCTCACCACGCATATCAATTTAGAGTACAATTTCATTCTCTTGGTCCCTCTAGTTTCCAACACCAATAGTTAATATCAAACCAATCTAAAACTCATTTTCATACACTTAAATCATTCTATTAGTAAACTAGTATTCTCTTCTCAAATTTTATCAAAAGCCCTAATTCCCAACTTTAGGGTTTCCACAAAAACACTCAAACAAAAATTGTAATAATTCTTAATCACCATTTCAAGCATAATACTGCCTAAAGATTCGTGTATCAACACCCAAGCACCAAAACTCAAGTTTCTAATTCTTCTAACCTATAGTTCAACATACCCACATGCATGTTTCATCGTAATAACACCCAAACTGCATTACTAAGCTCTTAGAACCTCAAAACATCAAACAAAAACCATCAAAGATAATAGGTCTTACAACTTAATCTAAGCTCTAAAAAACATAAATTTGAAGAGAAAAATGGAAATAAGTGGATAAATGCTTCAATGTGTTAACAATGCCTCACTAATCAAGCAAGATCATGAAATTTTGGGGGGAATATGGCTTAAGAGAGAGTCACATAATTTGGTGCAAAGGAAAGAGGAAAAAAGATAAGAAATGAAAGAGAATGGTGAGGGAGCCATACAGATACTACTGTGGTAATTGTTATTGTAAGTAAATTCAATTAATAAAAGAAATCTCTCTAATAACCACCATACTTAAGAACACAAGCCCGTAACAAATTTTGTAAACTTTGTATAGTCCTTTCAGACTATCCTTAGTGTGAGGATGATAAGCAGAACTAAGCTTAAGCTTAAAGCCTAACTCCTAATGTAGGCTTCCCAAAAATCGAGAAGTAAATTAAGGATCACGATCGGATACAATGCTAGATGGTACACCATGCAATATAATAATCTCCTTTATGTACAATTAGGCCAATTTCTCTAATGAACTCTTCATACTCATGGGTAAAAAATAAGAACACTTAGTCAATCGATCAACAATCACCCATATCACTTCTTTTCCGGCATGAGTTCTGGGTAAACCAGAAACAAAATCCATAGAAATACTATCCCACTTCTAGACTGGGATCTCAAGAGGTCTTAACGAACTAGATGGTTTCTGATGTTCAACCTTAGTCTTCTAACAAATAAGACAAGAGGCAACAAGATTCGCAACATCATGCTTCATACCAGGCCACCTAATATTCTTTTTCAAGTCTTGATATATTTTAGTCGAACCAGGATGAATGCTCAACACACTCTTATGAGCTTCCTTAAGCATAAATTTTCTCAAATCACTTTTAGATCGAATATAAATTTGGCCTTTAACATGCCAAATACCGTTAGAACCTTCTGACAACATCAAATCTTTCCACCGGTTTGAGTCTCTTTCAACTCAATCAAATAGTCATCAATCAACTATCTTTCCTTCACTGCTCAGAGCTCATTACAAATTTTTAAAACAATCAAATAAATTTTATTTAAGGTATGCACCCCTACACCAACATTCAAGTTACGAAATTACTCAACCAATTCCATTTCCTTCACCATCATGGCTGAAACATGTAAAGATTTTCGAATCAATGCATCGACTATAACATTTGCTTTTCCAAGTTGTTACTTCAATCCAAAGTCATAATCTTTCAAGAATTCCATCCACCGCCTTTGGCGCATATTTAATTCCTTCTTGTCAAATAAATATTTAAGGCTCTTATGATCTGATGAGGACATGAGCAAAGCAAGCCCTACTTCTTCACAAACCCTTGAATGTCATGTACCCTATAGACACTCCTAACACTTCCTTGTGCCTAATGGGTTCTTCCCTTTTTAGTTTACCTATAGGAGTTCAAAATATCTTAGAAGAATTTAGGGACATATTTTCTAAAGACATACCAAATGGATTACCACCTGTTAGGGGCAGTAAGCATGAAATAGATTTAATCCCAGGATCTAGCTTACCTAATGGGCCTGCATATAGATATAATCCTAAAAAAATTCTTGAGATAGAAAAATAAGTGAATGAACTATTATCTAAAGGATGGATAAAAAAGAGTTTAAGTCCTTGTGCCTTACCTGTTTTACTTGTTCCCAAAAAGGATGGTTCATAGAGAATATGCACAGATTGTAGAGCCATTAATAAATTACCATCAAGTATAGGCATCCTATACCTAGACTTGATGATATGCTTGATGAATTAAGTGGCTCCACCATATTCTCCAAGGTTGACCTTAAAAGTGGATATCACCAAATAAGAATTAAAGAGGGTGATGAGTGGAAAACTATTTTTAAGACAAAACTCAGACTGTATGAGTGGTTAGTTATGCCCTTTGGCTTGACTAATGCACCAAGTACTTCTATGCGATTAATGAACCATGTTTTGAGGGAATTCATAAGGCACTTTGTTGTGGTCTATTTTGATGATATTTTAATTTACTCTAAGACCATGACCTCTCACCTTAAACATGTTAGACAACTTATAGTTGCTTTAAGAACAAACCAACTTTATGCAAACTTTGAAAAATGTTCTTTTGGCATGGATAGTGTTGTCTTTCTTGGATTTGTAGTAAGTTCTAAAGGGGTAAAAATAGACCATAATAAGGTCAAAGTCATACAAGACTGGCCAACACCTAAAAATGTTATAGAAGTTAGAAGTTTTCATGGTTTGGCATCCTTCTACAGAAGGTTTGTTAGGGATTTTTCTACCTTGGCCTCACTACTCAATGAGTTGGTTAAGAAAACTGCTTCTTTTATTTGAGGTCCAAGGCAAGAAAAAGCTTTTCAAGACCTTAAGAATAAACTCATTCGTGCTCCAATTTTAGCTTTGCCTAATTTTTCAAAAACTTTCAAGCTAGAGTGTGATGCATCCAATGTAGGGATAAGAGTAGTTTTGTTACAAGAAGGCCACCCTATTGCATTTTTTAGTGAAAAACTCAATGAGGCCGCCCTCAACTACCCTACTTATGATAAAGAATTTTATGCTTTAGTTAGGGCCCTACAAACTTGGGAGCATTACTTGATACCTAAAGAGTTTGTGATTCATAGTGATCATCAATCGCTAAAGCATATAAAAGGGCAACATAAGTTAAATAAAAGACATGCTAAATGGGTTGAATTTTCGGAACAATTTCCATATATCATTAAGTAAGAGAATGGCAAATCTAACATTGTTGTTAATGTTTTATCTAGAAGGCATAATTTACTTGCTTCCTTTAGAGCTAAAGTTCTTGGTCTTGATGAAATTAGGGAATTGTATCAAAATGATATTGATTTTGGAAACATATACAACTCATCTAGTTCAAACACTTCTCATAAGGGATTCTATATTTTAGATGTCTATCTCTTTAAAGCCAACAAGATTTGTATTCCTAGGAGTTTCTTAAGAGATTTACTGCTTAAAGAAAGCCATGAGGGAGGTTTAATAAGTCATTTTGAAAGAGATAAAACATTAGCTACATTGCATGAACACTTCTATTAGCCTAAAATGAAAAAGGATACTGAAAGACTATGCTCTAGGTGTATTATTTTTAGAAAAGCTAAATCTAAAACTTCACTTAATGGTCTTTATACTCTCTTGCCTACTCCTTGTACTCCTTGTATTGATATTTCTATGGACTTTATGCTTGGATTGCCTAAGACCCAAAGAGGAATGGATTCTATCTTTGTTTTAGTGGATAGATTTAGTAAAATAGAACACTTCATACCTTGTCATAAAGTGGATGATGCAAGCCATATTGCTAAACTATTTTTCATAGAAATTGTGAGATTGCATGGTATCCCTAAAACCATTGCTTCTAATAGGGATATCAAGTTCCTTAGCCATTTTTGAAAATGCTTTGGCCAAGACTAGGAACTAAGCTTCTCTTTTCCACTACTTGTCATCCCTAAACGGATGGACAAACTAAGGTAGTAAACAAGACTCTGTCTACTATGCTTAGGGTCTTAGTAAGTAAAAATGTTAAATCTTAGGATAAATGTTTACCTCACATAGAATTTGCACATAATAGGGTACAACATTCAACAACTAAACATAGTCCATTTGAGATTATTTATGGTTTTAACCCTCTCACACCTCTGATCTTTTGCCCATTGATGTTTCTAATTCCTTCCTTCACTTGGATGGAGAGGCAAAAGCAAGTTTTATAAAAGATTTTCATGAGAAGGTTAAGAATCAAATACAATCCAAAAATAAGCATTATCCCGTAGTGCTAACAAGAAAAGAAAGGAAGTTATTTTTGAGTTGGGGATTAGGTTTCGTTACACTTAAGAAAAGAGAGATTTCCTAATCTAAGAAATTCTAAACTAAACCCAAGAGGTGATAGACTTTTTCAAATAATAGAAAAGATTAGTAATAATGCCTATGTCTTAGATTTACCTGGTGAATATGGGGTTAGTGCTACCTTTAATGTCTCTGATTTATCTCCCTTTGATTTAGATGATAATGATAGTCTAGATTTACGGACAAATCTTTCCAAAAAAGGGGGGTATGATGAGGACATGAGCAAGAAAGATCCTATCATAACCCTATACAAGGATCTGGAGCTTTACAGAGGACCCTTGACAAAGGCAAGGACAAAGAAGGCCAAAATCACTACCCAGCAAACCTTAGCTGCCTTCTTGACTACTTTACATGGGCAAGGAGGACCATTTGAAGACCTATTCATACTTTTCATGTAGTATTTGTAAAATATAGGTTTTAAAATGTATTTTAGGGCTTTTCATATTTTTAGAGATGGGATTTGGGCCTTGCATGGTCATTGCACCATATTTAGGCTTTTATTTAGGCCATATTCCTCTTATTTTGAGTAATTGGGCCTAAGGAAATGTTAAAAGCCTAAGGCTAACTCTCTAGTAGGCTATATAAGGGCATGTTCTCTATGTAATTTTCACATTTAAGTTTTGAATGATTACATATTTTTGAGAAGTATTCTTAGGCTAGAATTCCTTTTAGCCTCTTTCAAGCTCTCATCCCTAGGCTTCCATCCCTAGAGTGGCGAGTCAAAGGACTTATCCTTCATTTGTGGCATCCCTTAAAATCCCTTCCATCCTTCCATCACCATGTCCATCCTCCATGCTTTCGACTATAGTTATTGGTCTTAGGGCAACCTTCCTCCAAGATTTGAAGAAAGATAGCTAGATCCATCCCTCTTCCTATATCGTGATCACTATAAACCATAAACTTAGAACCATACAAATAATGTTGCCACAACCTTAAAGCAAAAACCACCGTAACCAATTCAAGATTATGGGTCGTCTAATTAGCTTCATGCGGTCATAACTGTCTCGATGTATAAGCTATCACATGCTCATTTTACATCAATACACATCCAAGTCCAAGCTTGGAAGCATCACAGTGAATAACAAATTCTTCCTATAAATTGGGCAAAGCCAATACAGGTGTAGAGGTAAGTCATAGCTTCAGCTTTTGAAAACTTTTCTCACATTCAAATGTCCAAACAAATGGTTGATTCTTACGAGTCAATTTGGTCACAGGAAAAGTGATACGGGAAAATCTCTCAATAAATCTCCTATAGCATCCCGCTATACCAAGAAAACTTCAAACCTCAAAAATAGATTTCAGTCTTCCCTAAGCCATAACAGCTTTAACCTTTGATGGATCAACAATAACTCCATCAAAAAAAATCACATGACCAAGAAATGAAATTTCATTCAACCAGAATTCACATTTAGAGAGCTTAGCATACAATTGTTTCTCTTGAAGAATAGACAACACAAGGCGAAGATGAATTTATGCTCTTCATGGCTTTTAGAGTATACTAAAATATCATCAATGAACACCACAATAAACTGATCAAGATACTCGTGGAAAATACAATTCATGTAGTCCATGACAATCATAGGACCATTTGTCACACCGAATGGCATCACAATATACTCGTAGTGGCCATGTCATGCTCGGAAAGCTGTTTTAGGAATATCATCAGTCTTCACCCTAATTAGTGATATCCGAAATGCAAATCAATTTTTAAGAAAACAATGTCACCCTTCAATTAATCCAAGAGATCATCAATGTGAGGAACAGGGTATTTGTTCTTAATAGTCAATTTATTGAGTTGGCAATAATCGACGCATAATCTCATGCTTCATTCTTTATTTTTCACTAACAAGATAGATGCGCCCCAATGAGAAACATTGGGGCGAATGAACTCTCTTTTGAGTAATTCCTCAACTTGCTTTTTAAGTTTAGACAACTCCATAAGAGACATTCTATAAGGAGCTCTAGAAATAGGCTTAGCGCTAGGAACAAGATCAATGGAAAATTGTACCTCACGTGGAGGAGAAAAACTAGGAAATCATTGGGAAAAACATCCAAAAATTTAGAAGCAATAGGAAATTCACAAGATTGGTAGGTACCACTCCTTTCAACTGTGCAAAACATCATAAGGATCTGAGAAATACCTTGCAGGTCAAAATGTTCAACATTCAGAGTCAGAAAAATCATCGCTTTATTGTAATAATCCACCAAAACCTTATTGGCAAACAACCAATCCATGCCTAGAATAATCTCTAGATCCTTCATATGCAAAAACATGAGGGAAACAAAAAATTTTCTATCCTCAAGAGTCATTTTGATATTTTCACATCAAGTTACTGATCTCAAACAAGCACCGGTCGGTGTAGCACTATTAAAGCGCTTTTCATCATACTGACAGGCAATTTCAAATGCCTAACATAATCCTCAGAAATAAAAGAGTGGGTACCACCAGAATCAAAGATGACACAGACAGAAGTGTCAAGAATCTCAAGCTTACTTTGAATAAGGTCTTCTGCTTGTGCAGCTTCTTCACCAGTAACAACAAAGACTCTTCCAGCAGTGTGTGGTTGATTACCACCATTATGGTTGCCATTAGGCCCACCATTACCATTACCTCGACCATCACCATTACCACCTCTATTATGATTATCACTACGACCACCATTACGACCACTGTTATGGCCACCATTGTTACCGTTTCCACAACCACGGCCTCTAAAACTACCACGGCCTCCACGGTTAGCATTGTGATTCACATGAACAATAGCACCAATATTCACATTTCTTGCATTCAAGGGACAATTAGGACGGGTATGCCCCGGTTGGTTGCATTGATAGAACACCATATCATCTTGTGGATAATCCCTTGCCAAATGATTAACACCACATTTGTAGCATGTAAGACCTTTGGCATTACCCCAACCTTGGTTACCATTACTGTTCTTGTGTCCACCACGTCCTCTCGCATTAGAGGGTCGACCACAAAAGAATTTCTTCTTCTTGAAGTGACCATGCTTCTTGAAGCTAGAAGATTAGCCCTTCAACTTGGGTTCATGCTTTGCTTGATTCAAAGGAACCACATCATCTTCCTCAAAGATTTGACACTTGTTCATAAGCATCGGAAAGCTTTTAATCTCTTAATGTCGTATAGCCCGTTGGATCTTGGGCCTCAAGCCAATTTCAAATTTCACATATTTCAAAGCCTCGGTTCCTTCTTGTTGATAAGGGGATAAAATGCACAAAGCTCTTTAAACTTGGAGGCATACTCTTCTATAGCCATATCACCTTGCTTTAATTCCATGAATTCAAGCTCTTTCTTACTTTTTTAACTTAACTTTGACATTCTCACATGTCAATGGAATATTAGCAGCCAATATACACCCTCTAATAAGACACTACCAAGATTCAACTTCATCATGAATCATAAAGACCTCATACTTTACCTTTTAAGCTTCAGAACACTCAAAGCTTGCAAAGATTCATTCTAGATCATTGATCCATATATGAGCTTCTTCAGGCTTATACCCTCTGTGAAACTCAAAAGGTTTTCTCTTGAGAAAGCGATCAGGGCCTTGGGCACCTTGTCCCATATGTTGTTGGCCTTGCCTTTCCAAGAGATAAGCAAAGCGATTCAAAGCAGAAGCCATAGCAGCAACATCATGATTATGTCTACCAATCATGTTTTATGCCTATAGATTAAGACATGGCTCACACATAAGAAATCTAGACCATATAATCCATTCTAAATATTAACCAAGGTTCCCAAGTCTCATAGTTTACCAACATATCAATTCATAATTAAATATCAAATATCAAGACATAATCACAAGATATTCGTCATTGAAGGTAAATAGTGTAAGAAACTTGGCCAGACATAGGACAAACAACATCAACATTCACACCATTACAATTCATTCACATGTAAACGCACATATTATTCAAATAATGAGTAACGAGTCTTTAGCAATGAACAACCATGCTCTAATAATAATAACAAACCTTAATTACAAATAACCAACACTCTAATAATACACTAATAACCTTCAATCATGAATAGTAACACATCAATGAAAAACAACATCAATTATATAAAGAGCAACCATGTTTTGATACCACCTAATATAGCGCCCTGATTCCCCAAATCCAAATCCCGATGTAAATATGATTAATCAATAAAAATACAAATAAGTTTTTCACGTTTTAAAACCAAAACCACAAGCAATAATCATATACATCGTTGGGCAAGGTGTTCGCTTACAACTATTTTACCTTCTCCAAAACACTTCATTTCCAAAAGACCATCTCACCCCATGATAGTCCTGCATCACATTACATAAAAAGTGACAACATAAGAGAGTGAGTCATCATCTTCAAAATGACAAAAATGAAACATTTGTGACCATGTGTATATGCCTATAAGCCATCATGTGCTTTGCAACCGAAGCATGAGAACACAATCAAATCATCATTCCATCACTATAGGCTTACATAGCTAACATATACACAATTCACAATCAAATGCCCATTACCACAATTTGGGTTATCACAATTCATTCATAAATTTTATCATAGAGTTTTCATCATTAATGATTTTGTCTCTTCTTAAGGTTTCACCCTTCTAACACTCTTCATCATTTCAATATCTCAACTTCTTTTTTGTATATCTTTAGGTTATATGCAAATGCTCTTAGGCTAATGTATATGCACTAAGAATGTATTTAACAAATGCGAATCCTACTGTGGGAAATAAATAATCAATGTGGGTTTCAAGTATAGATGTACAACCATGCCCGTACTACAGTAGAAAAATATTTACACATCCATACACACACATATATATATATAAAAATCTCAATTTTACTGGTACCAAACCGCATCGCCCATAATGCAACACTGGTCATTTTCACCATGATAGCGGTAATAATATTATCCAAAACATCATAGAATGGTGTTACGGGCAAACCATGGCTCAATACCACGAAAGTTATGATTTGATAGAACCACTGGGGAAACCTGCTCCTTAAAGAGCCACCCTTTACCGGGTTCATGACATGCAATCCCTAGTGATTAAGCATGCGTAGCTTTGAGATTCCACCACTGAATCACTAAGGTAAGCAAGTTCTCATGCATAAAGTCGCCCTCCCACTCGTTCAACTGGAAGAACCCCTAACATTCCATACCGACAGCCATGCACATATGTCATGGATGCAATGCAGATGTAAATATTTGCAATCTCATAATATGCATCCTACCATGCCACTCATTAATCATCCACATCATCATTATCACTACCTTCTTCTCTTAATGGATTTAAATTTTAATCAGTCTTATCATTCTTTCAATAATTATATGTGGCATTTACATCTTCCTTAACAATCCAATCCCAACAATCAATGGCATCAACAATACCAATCATTTTCCATCAACACTCATGGGTGTGTTATACAACAACATTTCATCGATCTCATTATCAAACATTATCAACAACACTAGCAGTGAAATACAAAATCTTGCATTCTACTGCATAGGAACACACATTGTCGTACATCATAACATATATTAATTTCACTACAAGCAACACACCATATATATTCCAAATGCATCAAACATATTTCCTATCAAAATAATCAACAAGTCATTTATTGCATCACAACACAATAATTAAGGTAATTAAAATATGATTCAGGATACAATACAATAATGATCAATATTTCTAATTCATGCATTTAGAATATATAACTCCTCTCATACTTCAAGAGAAGTGATCCAAGCTATTAGACGGCCCCGCCTCACTATCTGGATTTTGTCCTACAATTAATACACATATAGATGCAATCAATTTCTTATTCTCAATTCTAGGTACATAATTAAATATGTCCATGATTCTCATCATGTCTTAAGTAGTTCATAAACTTTGTGTTCTTGTTCCATTAGGTTTTAGGAATTCCTTCTTTTTAACCAAGATTTTCTAAAGTTTAATGGGTGACAAACACATCAACACCATACCCATCACCCATAATAGGTTTCTAATGTTTCAATAGGCCTCATTCTCATTATCCAAACCGACCACAACAATAATATAACTCTTGCCACACATCAATTTAGAGTACAATTTCATTCTCTTGGTCCCTCTAGTTTCCAACACCAATAGTTAATATCAAACCAATCCAAAACTCATTTTCATACACTTAAATCATTCCATTGGTAAACTAGTCTTCACTTCTTAAATTTTATTAAAAGCCCTAATTCCCAACTTTAGGGTTTCCATAAAAACACCCAAACAAAAATTATAATAATTCCTAATCATCATTTCAAGCACAATACTGCCTGAAGATTCGTGTATCAACACCCAAGCACCAAAACTCAAGTTTCTAATTCTTCTAACCTATGGTTCAACATACCCACATGCATGTTTCATCGTAATAACACCCAAACTGCATTACTAAGCTATTTGAACCTCAAAACATCAAACTAGAACCACCAAAGACAATAGGTCTTACCACTTAATCTAAGCTCTAGAAAACATAAATTTGAAGAGAAACATGGAAATAAGTGGATGAATGCTTCAATGTGTCAACAATGCCTCACCAATCAAGCAAGATCATGAAATTTTGGGTGGAATATGGAGAGTCACACATTTTGGTGCAAAGAAAGGAGAAGAAACGATGAGAAATGAAAGAAAATAGTGAGGGAGAGGGAATGCACTGGAAAATTTTTAGAGATAGAGGGAAAGGTTATAAAAATTGGGTATTACCCAAGGGTCAATGAACACACACCTTTTGCTTTTGCTTCAGGGTCAAATAAGAGTAAAGAGAATGAGAGGGAAAGACACGACAATGCTAGAGAGAAAAGGGGAGGATTTTTTAATTTAATTAATTTTATTTTGCTTATATTCTCCTTATTTGTAAACATACAGAGTGTTCATAAAAACACCTCCTTAACACCAAAAATTATTTTGATCATACCACCATAAACTCCAATAAATCCTCATCATTCAAACCCCATCAATTGTCCAGGGAGATTTAATGGGTCCCACATCAGAGTTGAGTCATCGAGTTTTAGTAAATTTTAATTTACTGATAATTCATAATGTCTAATTAATTTTCCTATGTGTTTGAGGCGTCAAATAATTAACCATCATTACCTAAATAATTTATTTCCTAAAACTTGAGGTGTTACACATGTAACATCCTCGGTTAACTAGGACAATCCCTTCCTATTGATCATCCTACTTAACTGAGAGGTTACAAGTTTTTAGAAAAATGGGAGTAATTTTTTTGTACAAAGAAACAGTGGTGTATCAGTAGTTGAAAAAGAGTACTATATACATTACATGGTCATGTCCTTGCTTGGGTATAGTACTTGACAGGATGGGGCACGTAGGCACCCAATAAACAGTCATCCAGTTCTTATCAATTATTTAATTACAGACATTAAACCTATGTTAGGGCTAACTTTTCTGAAGTGAGTAGGTATTTCTTTATGTCTTGCTCAACCGTCCTTGAGCATATATTCTCAACCCTGAGGGTTCTCGATTTCCTTGTCCTTCTATCATCGATTTATGGTGAACAAACACAAACAAACTAGGGGTGAGTATATACTTTCAACCCTGAGGATTTCCACGTAAGGGTGACGTGAATATTCTTTTTGCAGTCGTGATTCCGTCAAATTAGTACATTAAAATTAATTAACGTAGTACTAGGGTGTCAACCTAGGTCGTTCTCTCAAGGATCAACACAAAAATTTAGGAAAAATCAAGTCTTAAACTAATTTTTAACAATTAAAAATAAAAACTAAACAACTAAAAATTTTTACAAACATAAGTTCACTAACATACAATTGGGGGGGTTTTGTTTGATTTTGTTGTGACAATTAAAACTAAAACAAAGTAATTATAGGATTTAAAACAATAAATAACAAGCGATTGATTTTCTTGGAATATTGTAAATAAATTTATCCTTGGTTCACTAAAGATAATTTGTATACTTTCATTACTGTTGATTTCTTAGCTCAATTTGAATTAATCAACTAAGCGTCTTTTTTAATTCATAATTCCTTTACTTTCATTTAAAAATGAATATTTTAATCAAGCATCCTAATTAAGCAAAAGGAGTCAAGATCGTAAAATCTAGGAATTATTGAGCATATATAAGAACATCGCCTATATACATAATCTATTCTCAAATTATGGAATTAAGCAAACCATAATTATTAAAAGTGATTATGAAAATATTCATTAAGCATGCATATTTCCTTAATCCATTTTAATTTAAAATCTTATTTTATTCTATTTGAATAATTAAACCGATTAAGCATACAAATTTAATTAAACAGAATGGAATTAAATAAGCAGAGTAAGATTATGAAGAAATAACAATAATACAAGCATACTATATTAAAAACAAGAACCTCAAAATTATATTACAATATTTTCCAAGAAAATCAATCTAGGGGTTTTAGCCCTCCATAATTAAAATAAACTAAAAATAAGAAAGACCTAACCCGGAATGGAAAAATTCCTCCAGAAGCCTTCCTCTAATGCTTAAAAGAAAGAAAAGGAACTAAGAGAGAAGTGTGAAGTGAAGTGTCTGAAGATGATTTCTGAAGCCTCTCGTTCTTCTCTATTTATAGGCAAATGAAAGGAGAAGCCAGCTAAGGAAAACGCGTTGCAAGTGGAAACTTTCGGTGCAGATGATTTCCAGCTGTTTCCAAGTTGTTTCCAAGTTGCGTTTTGTTGTTTCCAATGATTCGGCGCATGATTTCAATGATGAATCGATTCCTCCAGTTCATTTTTGCGTAAAATACAGCTCATGAATCGATTCCTAGCAAGGGGAATCGATTCCTAGGCTCATGAATCGATTCCTATAGGTTGGGAATCGATTCCCAGGTGAAAAACATCAAATGAATCGATTCATGTAGGCTGGGAATCGATTCCCAAGTGCATGAATCGATTCCCATGGGCTGATTTGGTGTAGGAATCGATTCCCACCCTATTAGTGCGGTTCCTGTTACAACCGCACTAATAGATAGCGCACTAATAGCCAATTTTCATGCTTTTGTAGCTTTCTTTTCACCGGGGCTTGTTCTTCTTGTTTCTTTATCATTTGATGGTCATTTTTCTCTTGTTATTGACCCTTGGATTATCTTTGTACTTGTTCCTTAATTTTATTAATTTCTGCAAAATAAAATACCCAAGTAAACAAGAGAAAACCAATATTTATTAAAAATTAATCCTTAATTCATTTTTAAAATCAAATATTAAATAAAGCTCATATGATGAAAATGTGTTAAAATGCAATATATTAGACAATAAGTGATGGCAAATTATACACATTTAAAGTGAAGAACTAAAGATAAATCATGCATCATCAAATACTCCCACACTTATTCTTTTGCACTCCCGGGCAAAATTAGAATAAAAACAAGTATCACAGTTTATTGAAAACATCAAGTTAAAAAAATAGTAAACACACAAAACTAGCATGTTCAATATGAAATCTTTAGGAATATACAGAGAAACAAGAGTTATTCATCATGCAAGATACAGAGCATCAAGATATGTATAAAAATCATTCAAACAATTAGACATGTGAGAATTAAATCAAACTGAAGGGAAAACCATAAGTGACAGAACCTCACAAGACATACTCTCAAGTGTTTTGGGTTTGTGTATACTCTCAAAACATTTCCTGAAAAACAGACAGTCCAAAAATTTGGCAAGTTTCTCAATTCCACAATCAACACAATTTCATGTATAGATCAACAGGGCTTTCCAAGGTTGTAATGTGGCCAAGGTTAAAGTAGGTGGAAAAAAAAAAAATTTGGAAAATAAGTTTAAATACCAAAAAGAATGATGGAGCAATTAATTTAACTGGCAAACAGTGAGGGTAATTCATCAATATATATATATATATATATTTTTTATCTTTTTCTTATGTGATTGCATAACACTTGAAACAAGAGTTGGAACTCTCTTTTTTTTTTTTTTTTTTTTGTACACCCCCACATTATTTGAATGCCTGTTTTTGACTTGATTCCAAAGCTCCAATATATTCCTTCGGGTAGGTATATTTTTGGTTTTTCATCCATGGCTTATTTGAGCTGCAACAAAGAAATGGTTAAATAGGCTCAAAGTGGCTAGCAAAGGATAATTTATTCATGGTAGGCTTCTATGGCTTAGTGGCTCAATTGAACAAAATGCCTGTATCATTTCAAATACATTCACATGAGTTTCAAGTATCATCAAGAAACAAGACAAAAAATTAAGATGTAAGCTTTCAGGAATTAATCACACATGAAAGGATTAAGATGGTTTAAAGTGATCCATCAAATTTAAAGGCTCAAAAATCTCACAAGGTATAATTCTATCATATATGATCATCTATCAATTATCATGTCATTCTCATCATACCAAAATTGCTTGAGTTCAAATTATAACATATCATTAAGCTCATATCAGACATGAAAGAATTTACTTGTTACTCATGCATATCTTAAAATTCCAATAAAACATGCCTTTTTAAAACAAAAACACACACAAAATCTTTTTTTTATTATTTATTTATTTTTTTAATAAAAGCACACAAAATTTAATCATACAAAAAACACACACAATAACACATAAATGATCCCACCCCCACACTTAAATCATACATTGTCCTCAATGTAAGACAGAGCATACAAAATAAACAATATAATGAAAAAGTAAAGAGATGGGTAAGAAAAAAAACTCCCTCAAGGGGGATCAAGAAGTGGTTCCCCCAAAGCATGTTCCTCCATTGTAACATTCACAAGTGAAGGATTTTCATGAAATGGCTTCAAACGTTGTCCATTAACCTTGAAGCTTTTGTTGGAGTTTTCACTTTTTATTTCCACAGCTCCATGGGGAAATACATTCGTAACAATGAAAGGTCCTTCCCATTTGGAGCGCAATTTTCCGGCCATCAGTTTTAACCGGGAATTAAACAGTAGCACTTTCTGTCCAGCAGTAAAATCCTTTCTAGCTATTGAGCTATCATGGAATTTCCTTGTTTTTTCCTTGTAGAATTTTGAATTCTCATAGGCTGCCAAACGGATCTCATCGAGCTCATTCAGTTGTAATTTCCTTTCTTCACCTGCTTGATCAAGTGCTAAGTTGCAAGCTTTTACAGCCCAATAAGCACGATGCTCAATCTCCACTGGAAGATGACATGCTTTACCAAAAACAATTCTATAGGGAGACATTCCTATAGGTGCCTTAAAAGCTGTTCTATGTGCCCAAAGAGCATCATCCAATTTCCTGCTCCAATCCTTTTTGTTAGGCTGTACTATCTTCTCCAGGATTCTTTTGATTTCTCTGTTAGAGACTTCTGCTTGTCCATTGGTTTGGGGGTGATATGGAGTAGAGACTCTATGAACAACTCCATACTTCCTGAGCATAGCTTGTATGGTCCTGTTGCAGAAATGTGTTCCTTGATCACTAATGATTGCTCTCGGAATGCCAAACCTGCAAAGAATTTGAGATCTAACAAAATCCATAACAACTCGCGCATCATTAGTTCTGGTGGCTTTAGCTTCCACCCATTTAGAAACATAATCAACAGCCAATAAAATGTAAGTAAAACCAAAGGATGGAGGAAATGGACCCATAAAATCAATGCCCCAAACATCAAATACTTCACAAAACAACATTGGTTGCTGAGGCATCTGTTGTCTCCATATGGTAGCATTACTAGCTCTTTGGCATTTATCACAGGTGTTACAAATTCTCCATGCATCCTTAAAAATTGTGGGCCAATATAAACCAGAATCCAACACTTTTCTTGCTGTTCTTTGTGGACCAAAATGTCCACCAACTGGTGAAGCATGGCAGAATCGAAGAACTGATTCTATTTCATGATCGGGAATGCATCTTCGAATCACCTGATCATTACACAATTTCCACAAATACGGGTCATCCCAAATATAATACTTTGCATCACTTTTTAATTTTGAAATTTGGTTTCTGGATGCACATGGTGGAAAAACAGAAGCAACAAGATAATTTACAATGTTAGCAAACCAAGGTGAATCAAAAGAGTTAGAAATACTCATGAGGTGTTCATCGGGAAAATGATCCCGAATAGGTGCTGAATCAGGAGCATTCTCAATTCTGCTTAAATGGTCTGCCACAAGGTTTTGTGTTCCACTTCTGTCACGAATTTCCAAGTCAAACTCTTGGAGCAAAAGCATCCAACGAATTAATCTTGGCTTGGACTCACCTTTCTTCAACAAGTACTTCAGAGCTGCATGGTCAGTAAAGACAACTACTCGAGAACCGAGTAGGTAAGATCTGAACTTATCTAATGCAAAAACAATGGCCAAGAGTTCTTTTTCAGTAGTGGTGTAATTTACCTGGGCAGCATCTAAAGTTTTAGATGCATAGTAGATGACCCTAGGTTGCTTGTCAATCTTTTGACCAAGGACAGCTCCCAATGCATAATTAGAGGCATCACACATCAATTCAAATGGGGCTGTCCAATCAGGTGCTTGGATTATTGGGGTAGTGGTCAATGCTTGCTTGAGGCAATTAAAAGCCTCCTTACACTTTTCATCGAATTCAAATGCCACATCCTTTTGAAGCAAACTGGATAGCGGCCTAGCCTTCTTGCTGAAATCCTTTATGAATCTTCTGTAGAAACCTGCATGGCCAAGAAAAGAACGAACTTCTCGAACACAAGAGGGGTAAGGCAAATGTGATATAACTTCTACCTTAGCAGGATCTACCTCAATTCCTTTTTCAGAGATTACATGCCCTAAAACTATTCCTTGTTTTACCATAAAATGACATTTCTCATAGTTCAAGACAAGGTTAGTTTCAATACATCTGTTTAAAACTTTATCAAGACTATCAAGGCATGCATTAAATGAAGATCCATAGACAGTAAAATCATCCATAAACACCTCTATGCAATTTTCAATGAAATCATGAAAAATACTTATCATGCATCTTTGAAAAGTTCCAGGAGCATTGCATAGGCCAAATGGCATTCTCCTATAAGCAAATGTGCCAAAGGGACAGGTGAATGTGGTCTTATCTTGATCCTCAGGTGCAATGTGAATCTGAAAATATCCAGAGAATCCATCAAGAAAACAGTAGTGAGACTTACCTGCGAGACGCTCAAGCATTTGGTCAATGAAGGGTAAAGGGAAATGGTCCTTCTTTGTTGCCTGGTTAAGTCTCCTGTAGTCAATACAGACTCTCCAACTATTCTGCACTCTAGTTGGGATCAATTCATCCTTTTCATTTTTCACAACTGTGATCCCTGTTTTCTTAGGAACCACTTGAATTGGACTCACCCATTGGCTATCAGAGATAGGATAAATAATTCCTGCTTGTAGAAGCTTGGTGATCTCCTTCTTAACCACATCAAGGATTACAGGGTTGAGTCTCCTCTGGGGCTGTCTTACTGCCTTAGTATTTTCCTCCAGAAATATTCTATGCATGCACATGGATGGACTAATTCCAGGAATGTCTGCCAATGTCCATCCTATAGCCTTCTTATGTCTTTTCAATACCTGCAACAATTTTTCTTCTTGATTTTCATCAAGGGAAGTGGAAATTATCACCGGGAGCTGTTCATTATCCCCTAAGTATACATACTTTAGGTTCTCAGGTAGGGGTTTCAATTCTAACTTGGGTGCCTGCAAAACAGATGGAACTAACAAAGTAGATTTTGATTTTGCTGTTTGCACCTCAAAAATTTTGTTAGAATTTTCTTGAAATCCTGAATACAGCTCCTTATGGTTAACAGGTATATCTAGAGACTCTGAATCAGAAATTATGTATTTATCAATTTCAGCACAAATATCACAACTTCCAGAATCATTGCATGCAAAACATTTGTTTGAATCATCTATGCATTCCAAATCAACATTAGAAAAATGTTCAAAAACTAGTTCATCAATAATGTTAATTTGGAAAACAGAATGATTTTCTGCTGGGTATTTTATGGCATCAAGAATATTGAATTGAACTCTTGTGTCACCAAATTCCATAGAGAGAGTTCCAGAATGAACATCTATTTTGGTTCGAGCTGTTTTCAAAAATGGTCTTCCTAAAATGATAGGAACAGGAATTTGAGGCATACCTTCTTCCATGTCAAGTACAAAAAAGTCAGCAGGGAAAACAAGTTGTTCTACCTGAACCAAAACATCTTCTATAACTCCAGCAGGGTAAGCAGTGCTCCTATTGGCTAGCTGAATTACTACACCAGTAGGTTGTAAATTTCCAAGAGACAAAGATTTAAAAACAGACATAGGCATAACATTTATTGAAGCTCCTAAATCTAACATGCAATTTTCAAATTTGTTATTGCCTATGATACAGGGTATAGAAAACGTACCTGGATCCTTGCATTTCTCAGGGATATTTTCCTTACCAAGCAGTGCAGATACATTTCTTCCCATGCTTATCCTTTCATTGCCCTTGAGTCTCCTTTTGTGAGTACACAACTCCTTTAGAAATTTGGCATACTTGGGAATTTGCTTGATTGCATCAAGAAGAGGTATATTCACTTCCACTTTCCTGAAAGTATCCAAAATTTCTTTATCCACTTCTTCCATCTTCTTGCTTGGAATTGCTTTTGGTGGGAAAGGAAGAGGGATATGAGGTGGAATTTGGGATGGTTGCATCTCAGATTTGCTTGTGCTTGAAGAGGGCACATCATTCTCAACTGTTGTGGGCACATCTGTTTGTTTTTCAGGTTCCTTAGGTATGGGTACTTCAAGGTTCTTACCTGATCTTAACTGAATTGCACTCACATTTCTTGGATTTGCGGCTGGTTGAGATGGTAATTTGTCAGAGTTTTGAGATTGTAACTGGCTTAATGATGAAGCCAATTGCCCAATTTGGTTGCTTAAACTCTGGATGGTAGCATCATTCCTCTGTTGATACTCCAAGTTCTGTGCAGTCATTTGTTTCACCAGATCCTCCAAAGAAGGGCCACTTGTGGATGGTTGAGGTGTCGGTCTTTGGAAGGTTGGTGCATTGTTTTGAAATGGAGGTTGGGGATGGGGATTTTGTTGTTGGTTGCCCCATCTCAAATTTGGATGGTTCCTCCAACCTGGATTGTATTTGTTGGTGGAAAGGTCATGGTTTTGTTGTTGTGGTGGTAGAGGTCTATCATGGTAGATATTGGCTGCATAGGCTTGGGGACTATTATTATCCTTTTCTTATAGAGAAGGACAACAATCAGTGGGGTGCTCTTGTGAAGAGCAGATGCCACATACTTTAGCGGTCATGGATTTTTGATTTACTGCCAATTGTGTGACCAGAGTGGTGAGAGCATCAAGTTTGCTCTCCAATTTAATTCCAGATGAACTAGAATTAGAATCAAACATGGGTTTGAAAGAATCATTTCTCACACCAAATTGTTGAGAGTTGGATGCCATCTTTTCAATCAAGTTTCTTGCTTCAGCAGCAGTCATGTCTCCTAAAGCTCCTCCACTTGCCGCATCAATCATGTTGCGATCAACGTGGTGTAAACCTTCATAGAAGTACTGAAGAAGAAGTTGTTCAGAAATTTGGTGGTGAGGGCAACTTGCACAGAGTTTCTTAAATCTCTCCCAATACTCATAAAGACTTTCTCCAGAGAGTTGCCTAATGCCAGATATATCCTTACGGATTGCAGTTGTTCTAGAGGCAGGAAAGAATTTTTCCAAGAACATTTTCTTTAAGTCATTCCAACTTGTGATTGATCTTGGAGCAAGGTAGTACAACCAATCCTTAGCAACACCCTCTAAAGAATGAGGAAATGCTTTAAGATAGACGTGGTCTTCTTGAACGTTTTGGGGTTTCATTGTGGAACACACAATGTGGAATTCTTTAAGGTGTTTGTGTGGATCTTCACCCGCAAGACCATGAAACTTAGGCAATAAGTGTATAAGTCCGGTCTTAAGAATAAAAGGGATATCCTCTTCAGGATATTGAATACACAAACTTTCGTAAGTGAATTCAGGAGCAGCTAGTTCTCTAAGAGTTCTTTCACGAGGTTCAGCCATATCAGAAAAACTAGCAGTAGTACTTTCAACAGATTCAGAAAAAATACTATCACTATCAATATCAACAAAATTATTATTAAATCTAGCTTCTCTAATTAACCTATGAAAAGTTTTTTCAATTTCAGGATCAAATGAATATAAATGCTCAAAAGTTCTTCTAGTCATACATAGCATACAACAAGATATTTGATCATGATGAGCAATAAATCATAAGAATCCTAAATCATGCAAAAGAAATAAAATAAACAAACAAACAAACAAAAGAAAATTTTTTTATTATTATTAAATTTTTAATTTTTTTTTCAATTAAAAAAAATTAATTTAAAACAAGTGTTTTTCCTAAAGATCGTTGATCCCCGGCTGCGGCGCCAAAATTTGACGTGAATATTCTTTTTGCAGTCGTGATTCCGTCAAATTAGTACATTAAAATTAATTAACATAGTACTAGGGTGTCAACCTAGGTCGTTCTCTCAAGGATCAACACAAAAATTTAGGAAAAATCAAGTCTTAAACTAATTTTTAACAATTAAAAATAAAAACTAAACAACTAAAAATTTTTACAAACATAAGTTCACTAACATACAATTGGGGGGGTTTTGTTTGATTTTGTTGTGACAATTAAAACTAAAACAAAGTAATTATAGGATTTAAAACAATAAATAACAAGCGATTGATTTTCTTGGAATATTGTAAATAAATTTATCCTTGGTTCACTAAAGTTAATTTGTATACTTTCATTACTGTTGATTTCTTAGCTCAATTTGAATTAATCAACTAAGCGTCTTTTTTAATTCATAATTCCTTTACTTTCATTTAAAAATGAATATTTTAATCAAGCATCCTAATTAAGCAAAAGGAGTCAAGATCGTAAAATCTAGGAATTATTGAGCATATATAAGAACATCGCCTATATACATAATCTATTCTCAAATTATGGAATTAAGCAAACCATAATTATTAAAAGTGATTATGAAAATATTCATTAAGCATGCATATTTCCTTAATCCATTTTAATTTAAAATCTTATTTTATTCTATTTGAATAATTAAACCGATTAAGCATACAAATTTAATTAAACAGAATGGAATTAAATAAGCAGAGTAAGATTATGAAGAAATAACAATAATACAAGCATACTATATTAAAAACAAGAACCTCAAAATTATATTACAATATTTTCCAAGAAAATCAATCTAGGGGTTTTAGCCCTCCATAATTAAAATAAACTAAAAATAAGAAAGACCTAACCCGGAATGGAAAAATTCCTCCAGAAGCCTTCCTCTAATGCTTAAAAGAAAGAAAAGGAACTAAGAGAGAAGTGTGAAGTGAAGTGTCTGAAGATGATTTCTGAAGCCTCTCGTTCTTCTCTATTTATAGGCAAATGAAAGGAGAAGCCAGCTAAGGAAAACGCGTTGCAAGTGGAAACTTTCGGTGCAGATGATTTCCAGCTGTTTCCAAGTTGTTTCCAAGTTGCGTTTTGTTGTTTCCAATGATTCGGCGCATGATTTCAATGATGAATCGATTCCTCCAGTTCATTTTTGCGTAAAATACAGCTCATGAATCGATTCCTAGCAAGGGGAATCGATTCCTAGGCTCATGAATCGATTCCTATAGGTTGGGAATCGATTCCCAGGTGAAAAACATCAAATGAATCGATTCATGTAGGCTGGGAATCGATTCCCAAGTGCATGAATCGATTCCCATGGGCTGATTTGGTGTAGGAATCGATTCCCACCCTATTAGTGCGGTTCCTGTTACAACCGCACTAATAGATAGCGCACTAATAGCCAATTTTCATGCTTTTGTAGCTTTCTTTTCACCGGGGCTTGTTCTTCTTGTTTCTTTATCATTTGATGGTCATTTTTCTCTTGTTATTGACCCTTGGATTATCTTTGTACTTGTTCCTTAATTTTATTAATTTCTGCAAAATAAAATACCCAAGTAAACAAGAGAAAACCAATATTTATTAAAAATTAATCCTTAATTCATTTTTAAAATCAAATATTAAATAAAGCTCATATGATGAAAATGTGTTAAAATGCAATATATTAGACAATAAGTGATGGCAAATTATACACATTTAAAGTGAAGAACTAAAGATAAATCATGCATCATCAAAGGGCATACCTCATAAATAGTTATAAAGTCATCAAATAAATATTATTTATAATACATTAATGTAAAACAACATTGCAGTCATGATGACATCATGATATGCATGTGTTAGATGTCTTATAATTTATCTAAGATTAAGTTTCATGATGCATGTTGGCCTATTTCAATAAAACTAACTTTCTCATCACTTCCTCTAGAGTACGTCTACTAGGGGAACACAACTTTTAGAGCGATTGGAGAACACCAAGTCCCTATAGCATAAGGGTATCAAGGACACACATGTCTTACTCATCATGGATCTATCTTATTCCATAACTTGTGATCACATTACAACGGGACTTGGCTCTACACAATCATAGTTACACTTCATCTTTAGTTGAAGTACATTGTGCTTGCATCGATATGTCTGAGATCCTTCATAGGGATCGACGTGAATGTCCTCTAACATACCCCTCACTGTATGCTCTAGTTTTCATTACAACCCTCTGGCCAAAAATAATTTTATGATGCAGTATGAATTCTTATTCTTTATCTTTAACACCTAGGTGTCTACGTGTTCCTGCCTTGGTTGTGTCCCATTTATTTATCGGACTTCATAAAACTTCAAGTTAAAAGGGTATTCGTGTAACGCCCCAGTTTTCTGGACTCAGAGCCCGATGTAATCAAGATAATAATTAATAAAAATGCGGGTAAATTTTTTTTTTACGTTTGAAATATTTTTAAACACCTCGACGATTACATCAAGACCCAAATCACAGAAAATCAAAGCGTATGATTTAATAAAATATAACTGGATCGATAACTAATTTGCCTATAACGGTATACAAAATAGTAAAGTTTACAGCGGAAGAAGAATATGTATACCGGGAAAACGCCTAGTCCCATATATGACGATATAAGAAAAGGCAATACAAGCATCACCATCGTCAATACACATTATTCAAATTTCAATTCCTCTAGTACTCATCAACTCATCTCTTACATACTAAATATAAATATTCATCATTAATGAATACGAAATATTATCTTACCCATATCCAAAATCACTAAATCATCAATATCATTATATACAATTTATTCAATACATTAAAATTCACAATTGATGCCGGCCAAGGCACTTCCACTACCACTATTTACCTTCACCAAAACGTCAATGTAAAATCTAAACTCATCCCGTGGCAACCTGCATCATAATGCTAAAAAGGAGACCACATGGGAGAGTGAGTTATACATTCAAAATGACGAATATAATATATATTGTAATCATGTGTATATACATATAATCATCATGTGTGCTTTGCTATAAAACCATTAAATCATCATTCAACCATCATCATATTATTATAATAGGCATACAAACATCATGAATCGCAATTCACAACATAAGCAAGCACAAGCACATACACAATCACATTGCCACTTATCATCAAGGGCATTCATAATCATCATCATCATTTTATTAAATCTTTATTCACTTCCTCCTCGCAAGGGGTTTCTCATCTATCGTGGTCATCCCATCTCAAATGTCATGCACCTATGGCTAATGCATATGTCAACCGTTTAATGCATATGCAATAGATCCATTTCAAACACCCATGTGCACATGGTATCTCAAGTGATCGCAACCACTTATAATCATCATCATATTGGTTTCCCGCCTCATAAGGGGTACTCCCTCCTCGTGATCGCAACCACGGAATATCATAGGAACTCGCAAGCCCTTTTCATTTCAAGTACCAAGTGATCACAACCACTGGCTTATCATCATACAATCCCGCAGGATGTTTCGTTGTGATCGCAACCACATTTCAATCATTTCATAATGGTTTCCCGCCTCGCAAGGGGTACTCCCTCCTCGTGATCACAACCATGGGTATTCATCCACAATGGTCCCCGCAGGGCCTTTCATTTCAACAACCAGGCGATCGCAACCACCAGCTCAATATCATATCATCATCACGTTGGTTTCCCGCCTCGTAAGGGGTACTCCCTTCATAGAATCCCGCAGGATCTTTCATCATTGTGGTCGCAACCACATATTCAATGTTATGCCATGCCATGTATGCAAAATGCAATAATGTATATGCTAATCAACCTCGCAAGGATATCTCACCCTCTCACATAAGGATATCTTTTAATTTAACATTTTTGATCAATAACATACAATCATTTAGAAAGCCCCTCAAGGCATATCATTCATATACTTAACATTACCGCTCAACATATCTCTTGTATATATATTTCACATCAAGCAGGCGAGTCAATATTCGAAATCATCCATAATGGCATCACATTATAATCATCATCCATTAAGTTTTCATCATTATCACCACGTACTCAATTTCTGGATTCTTGTAATATTGTTCATTGCCATTGTTTCTCCTATATATATATATATCGGTGTGGCATTTACACATTTCATCATTATAATACAAACCACACATACAAGACCACACTTATACCACTCACAACGGTATACAACAAAATCATCAATAATAACGATCATCCTTTACTCAAGGAAATGATCCGTAACATTATTCGTTATTACCTATTATCATTGTCATCTCCGATTCATCGGTTGTTAACAAACACCTCATCATTTAATCATTCTCTTAAAGGGTTCATAGTCACCCAAGGGTATATTTCCTAACTCCTTATTAAACCTTTATCGTCATTCTTCCATTATTCCTTTCTAGGTGGCAAATATATCATAAGTAATTCATTTTTGATGGTATCAATCAATGTCAATCACCACCATGCCGTTTCATCATTAAGTACCCCATACATGCCTTTAATCATCTCACCATAGAAGGAAAAAGGGTCAACCATGTACCCAAGACAAGAAAATGGAATAAAACCCAACTTTGGGAGAACTCGCTTAAGCGAGATTCACCTTCGCTTGAGCGAGATCGGCAATGCTCGCTTGGGAGAGCCCCTTCGTGCGAGCGGAAATTGTCCAGCAGCGTTTCTACGCTCGCTCGCTTGAGCGAGACTCCCTCACACTCGGTCACTCGCTCGAGCGAGAATCGTCTGGTATCAATTTCCACCATCGCTCGCTTGAGCGAGATACTCGTCACTTAAGCAAAAATCGACCAGAGGCCATCCTTTTATTCCTTACACGTCTCGCTTGAGCGAGGCACACCAATGTCAACCACTCGCTTGAGCGAGATCATTCTAGCATCAGACCCCCCGTACTCGCTCAAGCGACTCATGCTCGCTTGAGCGGAAAACGTCCAGCATCCTTTCCTCTCTCACACGCTCAAGCGCGGCCACGCCCACTTGAGCGAGATTCGTCCAGTATCTCCCCTATTCGCGTCACACACGTCTCGCTTAAGCGAGACACTCACTCGCCTGAGTGAGATTAGGCCAGAGGCCATGTAACCAACACAGAGGATTCTTGCTTGAGCGAGAATCCCTCTCGCTTGAGCGAGGATATCAGATCATGCACAGAAAACATGAGAATTCACAACTCAACATACCAAAACTCACACCAACCAGAATTGATCAAAATTGATATAGTAAATTCATCATACCAGGCATTTAAAACTTGTGCCAAATCTTCATACTCAATAATATTCATTCCAATCTATTAATCATGTTAAATTTAAACTTATCATCATTATATATATATATATAGATATATACATTTCCATAAGAATTCAACACATATTCTTACACTATTCCTAAAAATCATCAACTTGTCATTCATATTACCTCAATAAATATATGGCAAGGCAAGCATGAGTATTAAACACATACATCAATCACTATCAATCTACTCATGCAATTTGAATGTAAACTCCTCTCCTACCTCGAGGGAAGAGCCGTAACCAACTGTACGTTCCCAATGCTCCGCCATATAATCTGGAACACAATCTACACATCACGTAGATATGCATTCATACAATCAATAACCATTTCAAGACATTCCTTATAAATTCTAAATAATTACCTACATATTGTAAGGCTTATAAACAAGTTCTAAACTTGTCAAAACACCGAATTATGCCATTTTGTTAGGCTTCGGGAATTCCTTTCCCAAAACCAAGATCCTCTTGATCTTAAAAGGCCAACTACACCCAACAACAATTTCATATGGCATACCCAATGGTCTAAGATCTCATTAAGACATATGCTTATCTTACTAACCCCTCACATTGAACATCATATATTCATTTTCAAAATCTATTCCTTTACTCAACCATATACATGTATACTCACATGCCCATATCTTCCAAACCTCAAGATTGGGACCTCATTAAAATCCACCCAATTCAATATTCCTACCAAACATTTCCAAACATTATCTCTATCCACAAAACCATTCTCATGACAACCACATCATTAATTTCACCCTCTATGCTTAAAGCCCAAATCACCAACACTTAGGGTTTTATTAAAACTCAATGACCATTATCGATATTCATCAACCATCATCAATGGCTATCTCTCATCATTTTATCATTCTCTAACATCATTAAACATACATTCTACTCACATTTTACATTTTCCCCTAATTCTTAAAAGTTAGGGTTTTTCTAAAACCCAACAACACTCATTACTACCCATTTATTCCTCATCACCTTCCAACCATACATTCATCTTCCTCATTTATTACCATCAAGGTTAACATTTATGACAACTAACTCTAGGGTTCCATATTTAAAGTTTTCATTAATTACCCTATTTCATCTACATTACTCCCCCAAGCCTTAAAACTCATAAGTATGATATTAACTTCATCAAGGATGGTGAGAAAAGCTTACCTCCTCTTGAAAACGAAAATGGAACCAAGGGAGAGAGAGGCCAAATGAAAATGAAGGAGAGGAGAAGAAGATCCAACCTCCAAGCTTAAAGCAACCAAAATGGAAGAAGGAGGAAGGGCACACCACACATGGATTTTGGAGAATGGAGGAAGAAGAAGAAGAGAAGGACAATAGATGAAGAGAAAGAGAATAGGAAGAAGA
Organism: Clitoria ternatea; assembly: GCA_037962975.1. Classification (NCBI taxonomy): domain Eukaryota; kingdom Viridiplantae; phylum Streptophyta; class Magnoliopsida; order Fabales; family Fabaceae; genus Clitoria; species Clitoria ternatea. Next base: position 172,991,889 of record CM075671.1, read on the forward strand.
AAAGGGTGTATTTCCCTTGGAGAAGGTTTCTAACGTGAAATGAAGAAAGGAAAATGGGTTTTGCATTTTAATTTTTAACCCCTTCATTAACTCTATCGTTTTATAACATACAGGATCTCTGTTCGGGCTCAGTACTAACTCCAAAAATTATTCCAAAAGTATATTCGAATTCCCAATAATATTCTTAACAGCCCTGACCAACGACATCTCAATCGGAGATACTTGGTCCGATACCCATAACCGGGTATAATTTTATCTCATTTAGTCTCAATAAATTACAAATAATCCTCATAAATCTCAATTTAATTATTCCAATATTTCAGGGATACTCATTAACCCATTTATAATTATTTAATATTTATTTCACATATTTACTTATTTTTATAAAAATTCAGGATGTTACAATTCGTATTATACTCCAACCTCTAATTTAGCTAAAGATTGTAAGTAACACTATATGTATTTAAATATATATATATATACATATTATCTTACACTTCTAATAACTGGTTACACCTTTTTATTATTTATTGATAATTACTTAAAGAAATTTTTAGAGTATTTCTCAGAGAATAAACTAATGATTAGTTGTAACCCTTATCGATATGCCCGAGTAAGTCTAAAAAGGCTTATGGGGCATTTTGGGATAAAATAGTATCCGACCATTAATTTAGTATAATGAGGGCAAGGAGTATCTTTTTAGATAATAAAACAATACTTGGCCACTACCTTTATTGGTATGCTTGGATAAATCTAAAGACTTATGGAGCATTTTGGAATAAAGTAGCACTCGACCATTATTTTGTGCAATGTATGTTTAAAGTGTCTCTCAAATAGTAAAACAATGCTTGGCTGCTACCCTTATTGGTATACTCAAGTAAGCTTGAAAGACTTATGGAGTATTTCAGAATAAATTAGTACTCGGCCATTATTCTTTGTACTGAGAAAATATAACTAGACTTACCGCGTAACACAATATAATCAGGTTCTTTTACCGATTTGAATAAAATGCGACATAGTCATATGTATCAACTTTAGGTCCCATTTTGATCGATTTATAGAAAATAAGGCTTATGAATAATTGATTTTGGAAAGAAATATATAACGTTTACTTAAACTAAAATAATAATATATTTTTATTTCCTTGTCTTTTTCATTTAGATTTTTGATAAAGATAAAAATCACTTCTGGTTATGAAATCTAAAGCTGAACGTAATTAAGGACAAATATTACCTTTTTGCCTCGTAAACCACACTTCAAAATAATTATTACGTGCTTTTGGCAATAACAAATTACACATAAAGCAAACATTCTTGTCCATCCTTATTTCCCCCAAATTACGATTTTTCACTTTTGGTTTAAGGAGCCACATCGACACCTAGTGTTGTGTCTTTTTTAGTTAGCCATCTAGACAACTCATCAGTCAACTAGTGTCAGTATAAAAATAATAAATATTAAGTACTCAGTAATAATAATAATCATAATAATAATAATAATACCAACAAAAATTTACCAAAAATTTAGAACACACAAAAAGAGTAAGGGTCCAAGGAGGTGAAGGTGTGGTCGTGAGGTGGTTAGCCGCTGTGGTGATGTGGATATAAGGTGGTAAGGCTATGGGTTGTGGGGTTGGCCCTGAGATTATGGTGAAGCCGAGAGGTAGAGGTGATATGGAAAAAGAAAAGGAAGTGGGTGAAAGGTGGGTGGAGGTCACGGATGGCAAGGTGTTGGTGTGGTGGTCGTAGGTGGGGTTTGGTGGTGGTGGCTCGGTGGAGGATAGTGGCTTATGGGAGGTGGTTGCGGTGGTAATCTAAGGAAGAGAAAGAGAGTGGTTGTTTAGTAGAGATGGTTAGTTGTGTGGTGATGATGACATGCTAATGAGAAGGAAAAGAAGAAAAATGGTGGTTAAAGGCGGTTGGCACGATGAACAGTGGGTGAAGGTAGTGGTTGGCCAAGAAGGAGATAGGAGAGAGAAGAGCGTTCTATAGAGAGAGAGAGTTCTAGAGATAGTGTAGAAATGAGAAATGAGAGGTAAGTGAAGAAAATGAAACGATTGACGTGTATTTATAGAGGAAAGGTCACTCGGCGGGTTAATCATTTAATCAGTAACCGATGAAAATTCTAGACAAGGTTTTTAAGGAAACATGACAAATATTTATAAGGTTGTGAGGCTCGGAATTTGGAAAAGTGATGAGCATTAAAGTCGTGGGATTTCTTTTGCTCTTCGAAACGAGCTAAAGAATAGGCAATTTCTGATATCGGTAGCAAAAGTTATGGCCGAACCAAGGAAAAGTGCTCCCGAGGCTCCTAAAATTTCAAATGCTAAAAAGAGACAGTTGGTGAGAAGAACCTATTTAGAATTGGCATTTGGGATCTTCATAAGAGTTGTATGTAATTTTGATACGAGTCCACAGAAATAAGAACAAACTGGTTCCAACATCGGTAGAGAAAATTACACATGAAATACCATAAATAGGTCCTATTTAGGCGTTAATAGTTGGACAGTGAAAAGACTAATTTTTTTGCATGTTTGTAGAACAAGCTCTTAGAGTCTTCATAGGAATTGTAGAGGTTTTTATTATGAGAATTATGGAACTAGGATTGTGTGAATCAGACATTGTTAGAGGGAGTTATAAATTTTCTCGTAAACTATATGAAAATTAACGGGACAACAAATGAGTTTTTTGAGGTACAAATCCCTTAATCTCGAACTGGCAATGATCTGTTGAGAATTAGCTTTTGAGGTTAGAAATGAAGGTTGCAAGGTATTTCATTAGGAGTAAACCAAGACAAGAATTTCTTGATTTCGACATCGTGAATAAATGTAATGCTCAAAACATTAATTAGTGTTCGGGCCGAGTACAGGGGTTACAGCTCAACAGGGTGTTTTCTCAAGAATCAAGGTCAATAGGGTCCGAATTAAAGTTAGGTGTCTTCAGGATATATGTTTTGTTTTTCATTACAGATCATTAGAGACTAGAACCACTAAGATCGAACACTCGTGGCATTTATACGGCCAAACTGGGGAGGTATTTGGGGTATAACTAAGGCTTAAGAGTTCTACTCAATTTTTCTATATTTGTTGTATCGGCTGCACATTCTTACTAGTTCCACTATAGATATACTAACCATGGGGTAGGATAGTCAATAAATAACTATCCACGGGGTTCCTTACTCATACTCGAGAACTCATCCATATATTATTATTATTATTATTATTATTATTATTATTATTATTATTATTATTATTATTATTTTAATAGGTCTTGTCGACCCAATTTAGCATTTTCGCACACAAACATGTTATTTATGCAACATAATAGCCTTAGCCTTAATCATTATCTACAGAAGATTACACTTTTTATTTTTGAGCCAGTAGGCTGCCTACATAAAAACAAAGAGTGTTACACTTTTCCCCTCTTTTGGGAATTTCGTCCTGAAATTTAACTACTAAGGATTAAACAGCTAAGGATAGAGCTTTCTCATCTCCTCTTCGACTTCCCAGGTGGCATCCTCATTATTTGGCTGATTCCACACTACCTTCAAAGGGGTATTTCCTTCCCTCGTAATTGTTTCACACGTCTATCAACAATTCTTACTGGTACCACTTTAAAAGTAAGGTCATCCTTAAGGGAGAACTGGTCGAGATTCAGAACATGATCAGGACTGGGTATGTATTTGCAAAGTTAGGAGACATGGAAAACATTATAGAGATTAGTCATCTCAGGTGGTAAGGTAATAGAATACGTGTTTGATCTTATTCTTTCTAGGATCTGTTATGCTCCCATATACCAGGAACTAAGCTTCTTGGTTTTCAAGGCCCTCCCTACTCCGATTTTAGGGGTAACCCTAAAAAACACGTGATCCCCTTCTTCAAACTTAAGCGGCTTTCTCCGTTTGTCATAATAGCTCTTTTGGCGATCTTGCGAGGTCTTCATTACTACTCGGATTCTTTAGATTTGATATGTGGTTTTCCGTACAATCTCAGATCCAATTATCGTCCTTTCACCTATCTTATGCCAACATAAGGGTGTGTGACATCTTCTTCCATATAGAGCCTTTTATGGTCTCATTCTGATACTGGCGTAGTAGTTATTGTATGTAAATTCAATGAGCGGAAGATATTCCGTGTTCTAACATGTAGATTCGTAACAGATCCTTAAGAGTTTTGATTGTCCGTTCTTTTTTACCATCAATTTCAGGGTGGTGGGCTGAACTCAATTTTAAACAAGTCCCCAGAACCTGTTTTAGGCTCTTCTAAAATTATAATATGAAACAAGGATCTCAATTGGACACGATTATAGATGGTACTCCATATAACTTGACGATCTCCTTGATATACATCTGGGTGAGCTTTTCCAAGGAATACTTTATGTTGACCGAAATAAAGTGAGTGGTCTTTGATAATCGATCTATGATGACCCAAATTACGTCGTAAACTGTTGTGGTTCTAGGGAGACCAATTACAAAATCCATGGTGATCTCATCCTATTTCCACTTTTGAATCTCTAAGGATTAAAAAGTTCCATCAGGCAGTTGCTGCTCTGCCTTCAGCTTCTAGCAAGTCAGACAGGTTATCATGTATTCTGCTATGTCTTTCTCCATCCCTGGCCACCAAAACATCTTTATATCTTGATACATTTTTGTTGATCCCGGGTGTATACTGTACTTGCTTTTGTATGCTTCCTCTAGGATGGACCTTCTCAGCCCTATGTTATTTGGAATATAAAGTCTTTCTTGGTATCAAATTATTCCCTACTCGTCCCTAACGAATTCCTTACTCTTTTCTCTTTTCTTCCCTATTAGACGACCTTGCAAATCCTTATCTATTTCTTGGGCTTCTTTCACTTGTTCTAAGAATTCATTGGAAATTTTTAACATTTTTACCATCAAGCTTCTCTTCTTTATTTTTACTAGTAAGCTTAAATGAAGGAACTACTTAACCAATTCCAACTCCCTTGCCATCATGTATGATAAGTGTAATTCCTTCCTACTAAGTGCATCAGCCACAATATTCACCTTTCTAGGATGGTATCAAAGTTTGAAATCATAGTCTTTCATGAATTCCATCCATCTGTGTTACCTCATGTTTAGCTCCTTTTGATCAAAGAGGTATTTCAAACTCTTGTGGTCACTGATAATTTCAAATCTAGTTCCGTACAGATAGTGCCTCCAAATCTTTAAGGCAAAAACAACCATGGTGAGTTCTAAATCGTGAGTCGGGTAGTTGACTTCATGGGGCCTTAATTAGCATGATACGTATGTTACGACTTTTCTTTCTCGCAACAAAACACATCCCAATCCCTAGCCAGATGCATCATAATATACTTCATATGGTTTGGTAGAGTCTGGCAGAATCAGTACAGGGGCGTTGGTTAGTCTTTTGTGCAACTCTGAAAATTTGTTCTCGCATTTATCCGTCCATACGAAGGGTTGGTTCTTGCAAGTTACCCTAGTTAACGACATGGCTATCCAAGACAAGTTCTCAATAAATTGTCAATAATAGCCAGCGAGGATTAAGAAACTATGTATTTTTGTCACATTCTTTGGTCGCTCCCATTTCAGCATTACTTCATCCTTTGCAGGATCCACCATGATTCCTTCCTTTGAGATGACATGTCTCAAGAATTACACTTTAGATAGCCAGAACTCATACTTTGATAGCTTGGCATACAACTTCCTAGCACATAATATGCTCAGGACGATACAAAAGTGCTCTTCGTGCTCTTCGTGCTCTTCGTGCTCTTTGTGATTCTTGGAATAAAGTAGAATATCGTTAATGAACACAACCATGAACTTATCTAACTACTGATGGAAAATGCGGTTCATGTAGTCCATGAAGACAACAGGTGCGTTCATTATTCCGAAGGGCATGACAAGGTATTCATAGTACCCATAGCATGTGCTGAATGCAGTCTTAGGAATGTCCTCCTTACTCATATCTAATGGTAACCCGACCGTAAGTCGATTTTAAAGAAAACAATTTCCCTACACAGTTGATCCATTAAATCATCGATTCTTGGAAGAGAATGCCCGTTCTTGACAGTAACCTTGTTTAGTTGGCAATAGTCGACGCCCAAACGCATGTTGCCATCCTTCTTCTTCACTAACAATAGTGGTGCTCCCCATGGTGAAACGCTCAGTCTAATCATCCCTTTTTGATAGTTCCTCTTATTTCTTGAGCTTGCTCAGTTCCTTTGGTGACATCCTATATGGGGTAACAGAGATTAGTCTCACACCGGGTATGATTTTGATGTTGAACTTAATTTCTCACTCTGGAGGCAACTCCCGGATACCTTCAGGGAACACTTCAGGAAATTCCTGAACAACAGGAATTTGGTCCATTTGTAAGGTACCCTTATTTCAGCATTGGTGAGGATCATACACACTCATACTTCTTCCTTTAAATTTGCCTTCCCTAGGCTGACAGAGCAAAACTCAATGTCTTGACTATACTCGGGCGTGACGACTTTGAGGGTCATGGATTTACTATGGTAGTCAATAAGGATGTGATTGACAACAAGCCCATCCATCCCTAGAATTATGTCTAGGTCTATCAGGGATAGGAAAATTAGGTCTACTTGGTAAGCCCTTCCCTTGATACTAAGAGAGCATTTCAAACACATCTTGGAAGGACAGATGGGTTCATTGGCGGTGGTCATAACAATGATTCTATTGGGCAGAGATGATACGGGTAGCTCTAAATGTCTTACATAACTTTCAAATATAAAAGAATAAGTAGCCCTAGAATCATATAACACATTCAAAAGGACTCCCTTTATGAAACACGTACCTTGTACCAAGTCATTGCCCTTTGTAACCTCAGCTCGATTCATCGTGAACGTTTGGGCATTTTCTCTTCCCTTTCCTGTTGGAACAGTTCTGACCCTCGTTGGAGCATTGTTATTATTATTGTGGTTGATATTCTAGGTCTTTAGGTTATTATTCATAAATGCGCTTGTCGCTAGCCCTCCATTTCATCATCCTATCGAACGTCCAACTGTTCCTTGAGTCTTTCACTAAAAGTTAGGGATGTTCCCTTGCCTACACTTGACACTGCGATATCCTCTCTATCTATAGTTAAAGCAGACTAATTTCCCTTAAATATAGTCCCTGGCCTAGTGTGGCCTTCCACAAGTATAACACCTCAGATCATGACCATTACTCTAATTTCCTTGGCGATTTCTAGATACAAAGAGGCTGAACATGAGTAAGGCTTCTCTGATCTGAAATCTCGCCTCCGATGCCTTTCTGGTGCTCGTCGTTCTGGCCCTAACTAGTTATTCCTGGTCGCCTCGGGTTGGAGTTATTTTTATAAATACAACACCGGTCTACTAAGGTAGAGAATTGGGTGATTTATTGGCAGCATATGGCTTGTCGGATATCTTGTTATAATCCCCCCAAACTTAGCATACCTCGATGTTTCTCCCATATACGTGTAGTAAGGAAAACATTTGGCCAACTTGTCAAACTTGCCAGCGTATTCTCCAACCGCCATGTTTCTCTACTATATATCGAAGAACTCTTGCTTTTTTTACCTCCTAATATCCTTGGGAAAATACTTCATGAGAAATTTTGTCTTAAACCTCTCCTAGGTGATGGCATGTCCGTCAGCTGCTAGCCTCACTTTAGCATGGGTCCACTAGTGTTCTGCTTCTCCAAGTAGTATAAAAATGACATAGGTTATCTTATCCTCATCAGTACATCGCATTGCAATGAAGATCTTTTCAAGGTGTTCAATCTACAACTATGCTTCTTCTAGGTTGAAGCCCCCTTTGAACTGGGTTGGGTTATTTTTCTGAAAATCAACAAGTCCTTGATTTTGCCTTGCAGAAGTATTGGGATTAAAAGTCCCTTGTCACTCTATCACTTTAATAATTCAAGTTAGAAATTCGTTCACGATGTCGTTGCTTCGACAGGTCATCATATCTAAGCTAAAGTGGTCGTCTTAGCATAAGGATCAGTTTTATCCCCTGTGGGGGATTCCACTCGTAGATTTTAGTAATTAATTCTTATCCTAAAGGTCTTACGGGTCTCCAAACATCCTTGTTAGAGTACATAGGAACCTAGTGGTCCATACCCCAAGCCTTAATGAACTAACCATGCTCTAATAGTATTAATGCAACACCCTTGGTTAACTAGGACAATCCCTTCCTCTGGATCTTCCTACTTAACTGAGAAGTTACGAGTTTTTAGAAAAAGTAGGAGTAATTTTTTTGTACAAGGAAACAATGGTGTATCAGTAGTTGAAAAAGAGTACTATATACATTACATGGTCATGTCCCTACTTGGGTATAGTACTTGACAGGATGGGCACGCAGGCACCAAATAAAATCTCACCCAGTTCCTTAGGTGATTAACACTAATTTCAATGCATATAAACCCCAATCCTTAGGTGATCATGCACACTAAAACCTAACGTGAAATTATGAGAATGAACCCTAATTATTCACTTAACATCTTAAGCTTGAAGTAATTAGGTAGTAAGAAATATACCAGAACTCTCAGCCATGATTCCTCTCTAGAGAGAATTCACACTTAGGTCTGAATCTTCCTATTTAGAATTGCAACACCATTGCTTGTTGTGTTCTCACATGCTCCACTAAGGAATTGCCTCAACCACAGAGTCAAGCTTCCATTGAAGCTTCAACAAGTTATGGATTTAGCAATCCATGGTAGGAGAAGAGATGATGATGGAAATTGAAGACATGATGCTATGCAGAGAATTTAGAGAGGGAAAATTATAGAGAAGTTAAAATATGAGGAATGATTCTATATCTGAAATCTTGTGTGTCATAACTACATCATTAAAGTTATTTATATCAACTATAATTAACTAACAACTAATAACTAAATTAATTCCAAATCTGCCCCTAAAGGACTTACAAATAAATAAGAAAACTTCAATTAACTGAATTACAATAGAATTTTAAAGGTTATTTTGTTTTCCCTCACAAGCACGCGTAGGCACGTCCCTAACCAGCGTCAGTACACTGATTCTCTGCATGGAAGTCTTCTATGAGTCTTTATCTAAATGCAAGCACGTTCTAGGTCAGCGTGGTTTGATATTGAGTTTTTTCCCTTCAATTGCGCGTAGGCACGCCCCTACCCAGCGTTAGAGTGTTGATCTTCTGTTTGTCTCTTCCTTCAAAGCTTCATTTACGTGTAGTTATGCTTTGGGTCAACATAAGCACGCTGACCCTTTTGGGCAGATACTTGATACGACTAAATCCAGCGTAAAATTAAGCGTAGGCATGGCGTGAGTGCACTAGGTTTCTGGATTCTCTGACTTAGTTCAGCATAGGTATGTTGTTTCCTGGTGTAAGAACGCTACTCTTTAATTAGCTCAGCGTAAGTACAGCTAGAGCCAATGTAGGCACGCTCAGTAACTGGAACCTGAAAAATAAACAAAATCAAAGGCCTAGCGTAGGTACCCTGGCAGTGACTGTTAGTACACCCAGATAACTTAAACCCCAAGAAATGGCTTTTCTAAAGTTATTATTTAATTATATTTTTACTAAGTTTTTCTTAATAAAAGCTAACAACATGATTAAATAGTATAATTATAAAAATAAATAAATACTTTCTAATTACTTCTAATCTTGACAATTAAATATCATCTTTTAAAATAAAATAAAGTAAAATATTGACAAATAAATAAGTCTTTTCAAGACTTATCACATCCCCAAACTTAAAACTTGTTTGTCCTCAAGTAAGAGCTCAAATTGATTGAATTAATGTACTAAATTTATTTTCCTCATCAAACCAAACTTGAACAACTTCATTGCGACACATAGATGAAAAACCTTTCAGTTGAACCTTAATAATCTGAATGCAATAGTATAGAATGTAAACATGATAATAATGCTTCACTCTCATAGATTAAATGTGTTTCTCTCTGCCCTCGATGTTTTAGGTAATAACTATGCACACTCACTTGCTAAACAACAAGTAAACATAGGTTTGCGATTCTCCTAAGCATCATACATAAAAGTAACTACACACAGATCAATAAGGACTTTATTTGGCTTGTAATGAGGTTAAGTTACAGGCTCTATTTTTATTTTTCTATTCAAAGCAAGGGTAAAGGATATGCTTCATTGAAGTTTGTCTTGCCTTAACCTTTGTTTCCTTTCTTTTTCTTCTTTTTTTAACATGATGAAGAATACTTGCATTCTAGTGCTTATTCTTTTCAACATAATCAGATTTTTTCAAAGCTTTTCTCTTTTTCAGATTTTCTTTTGTCCTTTGGACTTCTTTTTTCTTTTACTTTCCTTTGCACCTTCTTGTACTTTCATCAATTTCTTACAAAAAAATTTAAAAGTGTGCCTTATTTTGGTGTAGGGGCACACTCTACATCCCCAAACTTAAATGTTGCTAGTCCCTAACAACTGGTCAAGATAAGACACACCACAATATTGCATATTAAGGTTAAATGCATGTTTTTTTTGGATAATCAGGTTTGTAATGTTAGATGTAACCATAGAAAAAAAGGCTCAGGCTCAATATTTAAGGTCAATGGAAAAATATACATAAGGTAGGCTATATTTGGCTCTAGCTACTAATTAGAAACAAGGCCTTTATTATTTCCATGTGCCAATCACAATCATGTACAAGCAAGGAAAAAGGCAAGTTCTGCCACATTGCCATTAAGCAAGCACCCTCTCAACAAACTAAGGTACAAATCTCATAATCTAGACAAGGTTAAAACATCAATTATCATATCCTCAAACTTAAAGCATTGTAATAATATCAAATTATCATCCTAGGTCTTTAAATATGCACTACAAACAAAATATGATAAGCATGGTCTAATGAATCTCACAAATTCAGCACATTAAAATATAGCCTGTTCAAGCAATTGTCTAAGACAAGTGTCTCAGCGTTTGGGAAGTGAAGGCCTTATCCTTTTTATCCAATATTCTCTTTTCAACAAACATCTATATCATCAATTTTCAAATCTTTAATAAGTTTCCCTTTTTACCTGTATAAGTAATGCTTGTGTGTAGATTGTAGCATCAATGAGTGATTGATTACACGGAAATAATTAAAGTGCAATAAAGCAAAAATGAAAACACATAAAAGAGTACTAAAATAAACAAACAATGAAATAAATGTACGAACCAAAATCAAGAAGTCTAAATTATACAACCCAAAAACGAAAATAATAGAGTCTAAAACTAAATGACAAATAACAAAATAAAATTCCTAACTACTCAACAGCAGTGCCCTCTCCCTCCTCAATAGCATCATCCATTACTTCATCAACTGTGTCTTTATTCATAGCCTGATCTGCATAGGGTGGAAATTTTGTGCTCAGCGGTGTATCAACTAAAGGAATGGTGAATCTTATGGAGGCCAGCCATTGGCCCTTGTCAGTTGGCACCCCCATCTCCTCAGTAGGATCCAAATGCATGGCAGTGGCCATCTTCCTCAATAACATATCATGATTCATCACTAAGTCATAGGTCCCAAGCTGCATTTTCTTGATAGCTTAAAGTTCACCTAGAATAGTGGTTAGAATTGGAGCAGAAGGTTGGCCTTGTTGTGAAGAGGATGGCTTAAAAGGTTTGGGTTTGGGACACCTTGGTTCTTTGGGAATGTAGTGATCAATGCGGTCCCTCACTCAAACATGGTCCAAGGCCTTCTTCATTTTTACCTTAGTGAAATCCTCTTCATGAATTTTCAGAGAATTTTTCCTTCCCAACAGTGAAATAACATAATAATATGGTAGTTAGGCATGCTTATCATTAGCCATAACCATTTCAAATAAAATCAGATTACCCAAATCAACATAAAGTTCTTACATTAAACAATAAATTAGAACCAACCTTTTCACTACAATCTTAGTAGCATGTGCCATAGGCTGAAGTGAGGAGAGGAGATATTGGCACTAAATCATAGGGATATCAACGAGGGTGTTTTTCCTTAAAAATTTTGGTGTACCACCAATAGTGGTTTCAAAGGTAGTCCCCTTTTGACAGCATACTTCCAAGACTTTCTTCACCATATCAACATTTTCCTCTAATGTGAAGCCATTCAGAAGCTTGGTATATTGGCATTCAACATCCTCTACCACAGGCAATCTTAATGCTTAACTAATGATTTCTTCAGACAAAGGAATGATGACACCCCTCAGATAAGAAGAGTATGGGGCATCATCATTGGCCCTCAAGTTGGCATAGAACTCCCTGGTGAGTTCTTGGAAGCCATGGCCTAGAATCTTGTTAAAATTTTACCATCCTCTTGTAAACATTGCAGCCTTTACAGATGGGTCAGGACAACCGTCTTCATCTAGCAGCATTATCCTATCCCTGATTACTCCTCTCTCATTAAACTTCTTCTCATAGTCCTGAGTAGCCTTGGAGTCTCTAAATCACTTCCAATCAAAATCAAAATCCTTCTGCCATTTGGAACGCTTTTCTTCTTGGCTCTTCTTGCTCTTCTCAGTAAGTTGGGGAGAAGTGGAAGTGCTAAAAGTAGCAACTCCCTTACCTTTCTCTTTGCGAGATGCCTTGGCTTGCTCCATTTCCAGTATCTTCTCTGTTTTGTGAATGGAACGTACTGGTCTAGTGGCCATTGTAGAAGAAATGGGTTAGGATTTATATGGTATGAAGGGGTATGTGAAAGGACCAAAATAAAAGGGTGAAATTGAAAGGGTGAGAGAAATTAAAATGGTTTAATGGAACTGATGACCATAATAATGCAAAAATCGTTACCAATACAGAAAATGAAGAGTTGTGGCTGCTAAAATCTAAAAAAAGGCCAAACACAAGCGTCACAATTTTTGATTAGGTTTTATACGCTCAAATCTGATATACATATGCAGAAAACCAGCATAACTACACTCATGCAAGTGTAAGTATGCTTGAAACATTAAAGCACATCCAGAAAACACGCGTAAGTACGCTGATAATAAGCGTAATCACGCTCAAGTACTGATACAAAACAAAAAGTACAAGTAGGTACACTGAAATGAGCATAGCGACGCTCAAATCTTTTTGAGTTCTTAAATTGAAACAGAGAGCTCACGTAAGCACGCCCATTCTTGGCGTAAATACACTCACTTTCTAGAACTTCATGAATTCACAATCAGGAAGTCAGTGTAAGCACGCTGATGTGTGGCGTAATTACGTGTAAGTACTGACATCTTATCTAATCCACAGACCCTTAGTGTAAAGACGGTGGTCACTAGCGTAGATACACTCAACTCTTGAAAATTTTGAATGACCAACAGCAGTTCCGTGTAAGAACGTTGACGCTAAATTAAAGCATAAGCACGCCCAAAACTTGGACCTAAATAGATGTAATTAGAATGTGGGCATACAGACACTGAAAAGTAAGCGTAAGTACGTGCAGCCCTTAAATAAAACTCCTCACAGACAGGATCTTAGCTTGAGCACGCTAGAGGCGGGCATAAGCACGTACATCACATGACACTGACCCCTGATACTCAGAACCACAGTGTAAAGATGCTGAAATGTAGCATAATTACGCATAGACCTTAACAACTTTATCATTCAGAACAGAATCAGGGTTGTTTCCACTTTTCTAGTCATTTTAGATACAATTTTTAAATATTGGATTTTTTGTTATTTAAATCGCATATCTCCATCACTTGTAGTGATTTATCATTCAATGAATGACTAAAAAACAATCTACTGATTCACTTGATTTTTTTTCTTTTTTCCTAAAATATAGAAAGAATAACTTATGTAGGGGGGTAGGTAGAAAGGAACGAAAAAAGAAAAAAATTCAGTAAATAACAGAATCTTGAATAGGGAACTATATCAGTGACCTACCTAATTTTATTGTAGAAATTTTCAGGATCAATGATTAGACCATGTAACGCTATAGTGGAATATAGATACGCTCAATCTCAAATGTTTGGAAAGATACTTGGCATAGGTACGCCCTGGGTAAGCGTAGACACGCTTAAGACGTATTAGAAACTACAACTTAAGACAGTGACTCAGCATAAATACGCCTAAAATAAGCGTAAGTACACTTATATTATATTCCTTATTCAATTATTAGTCAGTAGCGCAGCGTAGAAATGCTAAATGTTGAGCGTGTACACGCACAACTCCTTGGCATTTTATTACATTGGGCAAGACATCAGTGTAAGCACGCTGACAAGAGGCGTGGGAATGCTTGAGAGTAAGGGAAGCCTCTAATTCAATCAATTGGGCAGCGTAAGCATACTAGTACCGAGCGTAGGTACGCTATCAGTATGAATAGTGATTTTTGTCCATTGCCAGTACTGGGCGTAGGCACGCTCAGGTGTGGCATAGGTACATGTACACTCTGGTCTTTAAAACTTGTTTCTGCGTAAGGGACTCTATTATTTGCGTAGTTATGCCCAACCCTTATTCCGCTCTTCCTAATTGAACCTATTACCCTTTATTCCTGGCCATCTATGTTTTTTTAGATTATAAAACAAAACAAAATAATAAAGAAAAAGAGAAGGATAGAAACTCAAGGGTGCCTCCTTGGAGCGCTTCTTTAACATCACTAGCTTGACATAGGATACCTAAGTAGGTACATGTAATTTAATAGAGGTCTTTTGCCTCTCAAACTCTCCTCCAAAATAGAGTTTGAGTCTTTGACCATTAACTTTAAAAGTCCTTCCTGAATATGGTTCCCTTACCTCAATAGCACCATGAGGAAATACTTCATTAACAATGAAGAGGCCAAACCATTTTGATCTCAATTTTCCTATAAAGAGTCTCAACATAGAGTTGAATAACAGAACTTGATCCCCTTCCTGAAACTCTTTCTTTTCTAGCCTCTTATCATGCTATCTCTTTGTTTTTTCTTTGTACAAAGAGGCACTATGATAGGCCATCAACCTAAACTTATCAAGTTCATGCAGTTTTAGGACTCTTTCATCTTGAGATTGGGCAAATTCCATGTTTAACAACTTTGTAGCCCACCAAGCTTTATGTTCCAACTCCACAGGAAGATGGCAAGCCTTACCATACACAAGCTGATAAGGAGACATGCCAATTGGAGTTTTAAAAGTTATACAGTAAGCCCACAAAGCGTCACAAACCAATCCCTTCTGGATTTGCCCACAACCTTCTCAAGGATTATTTTTATCTCCCTATTAGATAGTTCTACTTGTCTACAAGTTTGTGGATGATAGGGAGTAGAGACCTTATAGAGTACTTCATAATGTTTCAGGGCCTTTTTCATCACTTTATTACAAGAGACCCTCCATCACTGATGATCACTCTTGGCACTCCATACCTTAAGAATATATTTTTCTTGATAAACCTCAATACCACATGTGTATCATTGGTCCTAGTGGGTGTAGCTTCCACCCACTTTGACACATAATCTATTACCACAAGAATGTATTCATTGGAGAAAAACTTTGGGAAAGGTCCTATAAAGTCTATTCCTCAAACATCAAACAGCTCTACTATCAAGATGTTTGTTAGAGGCATGCCAACTTTAGTAGAGAGTCCTGCACTTCTTTGGCATTTATCACACCTCTGAACATAAGTTTTAGAATCTTGAAAGATGGTTGGCCAGTAGAAGCCACATTGTAATACCTTGGCAGCAGTTCTTAAAGAACCATGGTGCCCTTCATAATGAGAATCATGGCAGTGCCAAAGAATTCTCTCCTGCTCATTTTTAGGCATACATTGCCTGATTATTCCATCCACTCCAATCTTATACAAGAATAGATAATCCCATAAAAAGCTCTTACTATCATGAAAGAATGTTTTTCTCATTTGGGATGTTCATCCCTTAGGCACCATTACTGCACTTATAAAGTTTGCCATGTCAGCATACCATGGACTTTGCTCAATTTTCATCAAACTCTCATCTGAAAATTCTTCCTTAATTGGAACAATTTCAGCATCACCTTCTAGACAAGATAGCTGATTAGCTACAAAATTCTTTTTTCCTCTTTTATCTCTAATTTCTAAATCAAACTCTTGTAACAAGAGAATCCACCTGATCAGCCTTCGTTTTGACTCTTTTTTAGCAAGCAAGTATTTAAGTGTTGAATGATCAGTATGTACAATTACTTTTGCACCGATCAGATAGAATCTGAATTTGTTAAAAGCATACACCACAACAAGCATTTCTTTCTTAGTAGTGGTGTAATTAACTTATGCCTCATTCAACGATTTACTTTCATAGTAGATGACATAAGTCAACTTATCCTTCTTTTGACCTAACACAGCCCCTACAGCTAAATCACTTGCATCACACGTGAGTTCAAAAGGTAACGACTAATCTGGTGTTGCAAGGATAGGGGCAAAGTCAATTTCTCTTTTAGACTTATAAAAGCCATAGAGCAATGCTCATTAAAGATTACCCCTTTGACATTAACATGGGGAGGAAGTCTTTCTGCCATTTCAATCTTGGCATGGTCTACCACTATGTCTTCGGCGGAGATTTTATGGCCAAGGACTATCCCTCCTCTCATCATAAAATGGCACTTCTCCCAATTAAGAACAAGGTTAATCTCTTGGCATCTCATTAGAACATTTGCCAAGTTGCTTATGCATGTATCATAATCTACTCCAAAGATAAGGAAGTTATCCATAAAAACCTCAATGAACTTCTTAACCATATCTCCAAAAATTTCCAGCATACACCTTTGAAAGGTAGCTGGTGCATTACACAACCCAAAAGGCATGTACCTATAAGCAAATATTCTATATGGGCAAGTAAAAGCTATTTTTTCTTGATCTTTTGGGTCAACCACAATTTGGTTGTACCTAGAATACCCATCTAGGAAGCAATAATACTCATGGCCACACAGCCTTTCTAGCATTTGGTCTACAAATGGTAAGAGGATATGATCTTTTCTAATAGAGTCGTTAAACTACCTATAATCTATGCACATTCTCTAACCTGTTATAGGCCTAGTTGAAATGACTTCACCCTTCTCATTTTTTATGGTGGTCATACCTCCTTTCTTGGGTACTACCTGAACCAGACTGATCCAAGCACTATCCAAGATGGGATATATGATCCCTGCATCTAATAGCTTGATTATTTCCTTCCTTACAGCCTCTTTCATCATAGGGTTTAGCCTCCACTGTGGTTGGACAACTGGGGAATAATTCTCTTCCATCAAAATTTTATGCATATAAAAAAGATGGACTAATCCCCTTTAAATCAAAAATTTTCCAACCTATAGCAGATTTATGTTTTAGTAGAACCCTCATTAGTTCATCAACATCCTTTTTACTAAGTTCAGCACTTATAATCACTGGTGTGACTCATTCTCCCCTAAGAAAACATATTTTAAATAAGAAGGCAAAGACTTTAAATCATGATTTTCTTCTACTACCACCCTAGGCTTCTCATTTAATTCCTCCTTCTTTTGCATCATTTCTTCTTTCTCAAGTGAATGCAACATCTCAACTCCCTCTTCATTTAACTCCTCATATTCAAAATCAAAATCATCCTCAAGGAAAGCTTTCAAAGCTTCCTCTTTAGCTTTTAATAACATAGTAGTTTTATAATTGGATAATTCCTTAATCATAAAGCAATCCAATGTCTCAGTTGGATGCTTCATATCATTAAACACATTAAAGACCACTTGTTCCTCTTGAACTTTTAGCATTAATTCACTTTTTTCTACATCTATCAAAGCTCTACCTATTGCTAAGAATGGTCTTTCTAAGATTAAAGGAATCTTTTTGTCATCTTCTATATCTAGCACTACAAAATCTACTAGAAATATGAACTCATCAACCTTCACTAACAAATCTTCCAGCATGCTATAAGGATATTTGATTGATCTATCCGCTAACTACAAAGACATGCGGGTTGGTTGAAGATCCTTTATCCCTAACTTCTTCATTAAAGACAACGACATTAAATTTATACTTGCTCCTAAGTCACATATGGCACTCCCTGTATGCAATCACCAATTGCACAAAGTATAGTGAAAGAGCCTGGATCTTCAAGCTTTTGAGGTAATCTTTTCTGAATAATTACACTACACTCTTGAGTGGGGGCAATTGTTTCATCACCTTTTAATTTTCCTTTTTTAGACAAAAGCTCTTTCATAAACTTTGTATAAGAAGGCACCTCTTGCAATGCCTCAACAAATGGGACGTTTATGTGGAGTTTCTTAAAGACATCTAAGAATTTAGAAAACTTTTGCTCCTCAATTTGTTTTTTAAATCTTTGAGGAAATGGAGCATGTTTCAACTTTTTAGAAGTAATCTTAGTTTCCTCTTCTAATTCAAGATCAATTTTTTTCTTTTTCCTAGTCTTTTTTTTCTTTTTTAGTTTCAATTGGTTTTTCTATTACCTCCTTTTTTTGACTCTCTTCCTTTTCTTCTTCACATCTGTTTTGAGTTGGAGTTGGGTCAACTAAAGTTTTCCCACTCCTTGTCATAATAGCCTTATATTGTTCTTTTGGGTTTATTTTAGTGTCTGTTGGAAAGTTTCCAGCTTGTCTCTCAGCTAATTGTTTTGACAATTGTCCAACCTGATTTTCTAAATTTCTAATGGACGCTTCTTGGTTCTTAAAGCTAGCTTGAGTAGCCTAAATGAACTGAGACAAGACACTCTCTAATTCAGATTTTTCTTTAGTATGTGAGGGTTGAGGTTATGATTTATTTATTGGTTGTTGTGATGATTGACCTTGGGCCATGTTTTGATTCATATTTTGGTTTAAATAAGGCCCTCTCTACCAAGAAAAGTTTGGGTGATTCTTATAGTTAGGATCAAATGAATTAGATGGGTAACTCCTTTGTTGACCCATGTAATTCACTTGTTCATCCTGACCATTGGAATCACACAACCCATTTTCATGGTCACCACCATAAAAATCATAACTCATCATACATACTTGACCAGGTTTTGAATTTCAAAAATTTATACACTCAATTTTTCTAAAGCCTGAGTCTTTAACTTACTTTGTGCTAAGTAAGCATCCTGTATGTCTAGTTCCATGCTTCCCCTCTTGGGTAAACTATTCCTTTCACTTATTAAGCACTCATTGGAGGCCATCACATCTATCTATTCTATAGCCTCATCCACTGTTTTGTTAGTTAGAGAACGTCTCGCAGAGGCATCAATTAACACTCTAGTTGTTGGTTTGACTCCATTATAGAAAATGTTAACTTACTACATTTTAGGTATTTGGTGTTGAGCACACTTCATCAAACTCTCCTTATACCTATCCTAGGCTTCTAATAAAGACTCACCTTCTCTCTATTGGAAGTAAGTAATTTCATTACGCAACTTAGCATACTTGGAAGGAGGAAAATATTAATCAAAAATTTCCCATTCAAATCCTCCCAAGTGGAGATACTACCCCTGGGTTGGCTTTGCAACTAAGCCTTAGCTTTGTCCCAAAGAGAAAAAGGAAACAATCTTAGGTGGATTGCTTTATCAGGAACACCATTAATCTTAATTATATCATAAATCTGAAGGAAGCTAGCTAAATGTAAGTTTGGTTCCTCAACCTCACTTCCTCCAAACTAATCATTCCTTACCAATTGTAGTAATGCTGGTTTCAATTTAAAATTATTCACTACAATTAGAAGCCTGAGAATGCTAGATTGCATCCCCTCATTAGTTTGCTTAGAGTAGTCACCTAGTGTAACTCTTCTATTTTCCATCCTAGGTTGTTCTTTTTGTCTCTTTTCTTTTCTTAACCTTCTCTCACATAACTTAATATCAAGATCAAAGAAGATGGTTCCTCTTTATCCCTTGACTGCATATACTACTTCACACAAAATGAGAATGACAGCTACCTAACAATTAAAATTAACTAACACACAAAATTACAACCAAACTAAATGTAAAAATAAAGTGGTTCATTCTAGTACCGGTCCAAGGATTGTTGATATTATTCAACAATCCCTGGCAACGACATCATTAACTTGATGCATTATCATCGAATGATGAAATTCTTAGCAAGCGCACCAATCATTAAAAAGTAGTATGTTTGTATCGTTCCCACAGGGATTGAGGTAATTACCATAACTAAAGACTGATACTATCTGAACCAAACAAGAAATGTGAACAGTTCATAGATTTCATTTTTATGAGTTTCTGATTTAATATTTTTTTGATAGTTTTTAGTATGCAACTTCAGTAACTAACATGCAACAGAAATACTAAAGTTAAACACAGAATTAAGAATAGGTTGGAGTTACCTTCAACATTCAATTTCAGCCAAAACTCATATGAATGAAGTACAAATCCCTAGTTATAGGCATGTAGAATTTCACAGATGACTAATCCCTAATTTCTTAGGTGATTAACACTAATTTCAATGCATATAAACCCTAATCCCTTAGGTGATCATACACACTGAAACCTAATGTGAAATTATGAGAATGAACCCTAATTATTCACTTAACATCTTGGCCTAAAGTAATTAGGTAGCAAGAAATATACCAGAACTCTCAGCCATGATTCCTTTCTAGAAAGAATTCATAATTAGGTTTGAATCTTCCAATTCATAATTGCAACACTATTCTTTGTTGTGTTCTAACATTCTCCACTAAGGAATTGCCTCAACCAGAGTCAAGTTTCCCATAAGGCTTCAACAAACTATCCATAAGGTTGAAGAAGAGATGATGATGGAGATTGAAGACATGATGCTATATAGAGAATTTAAAGAGGAAAAATTATAGAGAGAAGTTAAAATATGAGGAATGATTCTATATCTAAAATGTTGTGTGTCATAATTACATCATTAAAGTTATTTATATCAACTATAATTAACTAACAACTAATAACTAAATTAATTCTAAATCTGCCCCTAAAGGACTTACAAATAAATAGGAAAACTTAAATTAACTGAATTACAACAGAATTTCAAAGGCTATTTTGTTTTCCCTCGCAAGCGCATGTAGGCACGCCCCTAACCAACATTAGTATGCTGATTCTCTACCTGGAAGTCTCCTCTGAGTCTTTATCTAAACGTAAGTACGTTCTAGGTTAGCGTAGGTACGCTGACCTTTTAGTTTGATGTTGAGTATTTTCCCTTCAGTTGCGCGTAGGCACGCCCCTACCCAGTACACTGATCTTCTGTTTGTCTCTTCCTTCAAAGCTTCATTTGTCTGTAGTTACGCTCTAGGTCAACATGCCTACGCTGACCTACTAGACAGATACCTAATGCGACTAAATCCAACGTAAAATTAAGCGTCGGCAAGGAGTGAGTGCACTGGGTTCTGGATTCTCTGACTTAGTTCAGCGTAGGTATGTTGTTTCTTGGTGTAAGAACATTGCTCTTTAATTAGCTCAACGTAAATATGGCCAGGGTCAACGTAGGCACGCTCAGCAACTGGAACCTGAAAAGTAAACAAAATCAAAGGCCTAATGTAGGTACCCTGACAGTGACCGTTAGTACACCCAGATAACTTAAACCCCAAGAAATGGCTTTTCTAAACTTATTATTTAATTATCCTTTTTACCAAGTTTTTCTTAATAAAAGCTAACAACATAACTAAATAGTATAAATATAAAAATAAATAAATACTTTCTAATTACTAACAATCTTGATAATTAAATATCATCTTTTACAATAAAATAAAGTAAAATATTACCAAATAAATAAGTCTTTTCAAGACTTATCATAATGTAAAACAACATTTCAGTCATGATGACATCATAATATGTATGGGTTGTGTTTGAATGATTGAAACAGGTTTTGATAATGACAAACGTCAAAGACTCCTACAGGAAGAAAGGATATTACCATAAAGCCAACATTATGAATCTGCACACATAAATACATGTCATATGAAACATCAATTGTCATCATCAAAAAGGGGGAGAATGAAGCTGCATATACAAATATGCAAAGTAGTTTTGATGAATGACAAAGTATTCATGATGATAATGGATTGGCAAAGGATCCTAAACAAGGAAGCTCAAGCACAAAGACAATGGCTAAGAATAAAGAGATGAAGATGCTTCACAAAAGAGACCAATGAATAAACAAGATGGAAACATGAGCTATGGAAGACAAGGTTGATATCATGAACTTAAATCATGAAGAACAAGCTCATAAGTTTAAGAAGAATCAAGGAAACAAGGCAATGAGGATCAAAGGAATAAGCCATGGGTTAATAAAAATCAAGAAGACATTAAAGACCTTGAAGAATTGTATCAGGTACATGTCCTAATCGATTATCACACTGGAATAATCGATTACCATAACTCTGTTTATGACACAATTGATTACAATAAGAAGGACAATCGATTACAAGGGTTCTGGAATGTAACTAATCGATTACAACTGCACAACTAATCGATTACAGAGCTTCTGTGTGCACCCTAATCGATTACACATAAGGCCCAATCGATTACCATGCTATGTAACCTAATTAAATGCATCAGGTGCCACTCATAATCGATTACAAGGCAAGGCATAATCGATTAGAAGGGTTCTGTTTCATAGCTAATCGATTACAATAGAAATGCTAATCGATTACAGAGCAAATTACACTAAAGATTTCAAAGTGTAATCGATTACAGCTCGAGGGCTAATCGATTACCATAGTGTCAGAACGTGGGAAAAGGGTTCTTAAGTGGAACTCCAGCTCATTTCTTCACTCTCACTTTATGCCCATACTTAAGGTATCCGTTAGAGACACTGTGCAACAGCTAGGAACCCTAAAAATGGCTATAAATGGAACATGAATTCAAGCAAGAAAGAGGAGACCAAGGCACAACACAAGGCAATCAATATTCTTCTTCTAGAGGTCTTCTAATTTAATTTTTCTTGTATATTCTGCAACTCTTGTTTCTAAACTTGTATATTGCTTAAGAGTTATTAGATTGTGAGTTTTAATTTGCATATCCTCTCTTGTTGAGAGTTAGAATTGATGAGAGCTTTTCATTTGTGTATCTACTCTATTGAGAGAGTTAATTGCTTGTAAACCAAACACCAAAACACTAAGGTTTTTCACTCTAGGTTGAGTGGTCACAAAGGTTGGGTGGGTTGCCCTTTGCTTGTGAGGATTGAGTTCTTGAGTGTGTGACACTAGGAAGCTGCAATTGCTCAAAGCTTGTATCTCAAATCTTCAATAGTGGAATCCTTCAAGTGGGTTGCTTGAAGGCGAGACGTACACCAGGTTAGTGGAACTCGTTAAATTGGTTTGCATTTCTCTCTACCTTGAACACTTTATACAACTACGCATATAAACTATTTGTTGAAATGCATGAGCTGAATGTGTGAATCAAAGTTGTTGTTCAAGTAGAAACTTAACTCTGCATGCTAAGTGTTTGATAATTTGCTTGAATCAATATTTGGTGAAGTTCTTAAAAATTGGAATTTGCTATAACTTGCCAAGTATCTAGAACATTGTTTCCTATCAACTCTTGTGTGATACTTACTTGATTACTTTCACTTAGTTCATACACACAAGCTGTTTGATAAATTGAATGAGCTAAATCTTTATAGAAAGCATCATATCATTGGTGAAATAAATCTAAGCACACCAACTATTTGATGAATTGCCTAAACCAATAACTTGTCTTATTATCATACATAAGGTTGAATATTGTCACTACACATCAAGTGTTTCATAGTGTGATATGGGCATAAAAGCTATTATCTCTTCATCATTGCATCATTTGTATATTACTAACCGTTTTTAAGGGGATTCCGCACGAAAATTTGAAACACTCAATTCAGCCCCCCTCTTGAGCGTTGAGGCCTTGGCTAACATGGGTTAGGTGTCTTATGAGTTATCTAAGATTAAGTTTCATGATTCATTTGGGCTCATATCAATAAAACCAACTTTCTTATCATCTCCTCTATAGTATGTTTACTTGGGGAACACAGCTTCTAGAATGATCGAAGAACACCAAGTCCCTGCAGCACAAGGGTATTAAGGACACGCATGTCCTACTCATCATGGATCCATCTCATTCCATAACTCGTGATTACACTACAATAGGACTTGGCTCTGCAGGATTATAGTTACACTCCATCTTTAGTTGACGTACATTGGGCTTGCATCGATACGCCCGGCTTCAGGCGTGATCTAAGCCCGTTGGGTTTTTGACCTAATTGTACTCCTAAGATCCTTCATAGGGATCGAACATGAAAGTCCTCCAGTGTACCCCTCGCCGTATGCCCTAGGTTTCACTACAGCCCTGTGGCCAAAAACAATTTTATGATGCAACATGCATTCTTATTCTTTATCTTTAACACTTGGGTGTCTATGTGTTCTTGCCTTGGTTGTATTTATCCTTAATTCGTTAGGTCCTACGTATTTATCAACTTTTATAAAACTTCAAGTTAAAAGGGTATTCATATTATACTTCAACCTTGTAACACCCTGAATTTTAAAATAGAAAGTTAAATTAAGAAAATAAATATTTAATAATTGAATGTGAACTATTTGATGTCCCAAAATATTGGAAATAATTTAATTAAGATTTTCAGAGACTGTTAGTAATTTATTGGGACCGGATAAATAGAAAACTAACCTGGATAAAATGTGGGTGTCAGATCAAGTATCTCTGATTGAGATGCCGTTGGTCAGGGCTGTAGATAATATTACCAGGAGTCTGGATGTGTATTCAGAATAATTTTTAGAATAAGTATTGAGCCCGAACAGAGAGCCTGTTTGTTTGAAAACGGAAGAGTTTAATGAAAGATTAAAAATTAAAACAAAAATCCTCACTCTTTCACTCTCATTCTCATGACCCTCTCTTTCTCCCTTATGCAAACACACTTTCTCTTCTTTCTCTCATTTCCCACTCATCTTCTTCACTCTCTTCTCCCTTACACACCTAAGAAAAACTTGATGCCTCTTCTTCCCTCTCATTTTCGTTCTTCAAGGGGCAAGGAGAAGACAATGGATGTTTGAAGCTTCTCCCACTCTTCTCTCCATTTTCGTCATAACCTTCCTCCCTTTTGATTCTCAATTTTGTTTTTAGGGCAAGGTAAGCCTCTTGCCATTTTCTTGTGTTTTAAACCTAAGGAATAGATGGTTATAGTTTGGGGGTGTAAAATGCATGTAGATGGTGAAAAGAAACATTAAATGCATGAACCCTAAGGGGAAGAGAAATAAATATGGACATTTATAAGAAATAAATGAAGTGCACAAAATAGGGTTGAAGGATGAGGAATATTGAAGTACATTTATGAGATGATGGAACTTTAGTGAAACCCTAACTTATGAAAATAGGGGAAATGGGTAATGTAAGTGGGAAAGACATTAATTAATTATGGGGATATTATTAATGTTGAAGTATGATCATAAATGATGATTGGAGATGGTGGTTGGAAACCATAAATGAAAACCCACTTAGAATGAGTTTAATGTGAGGTTGGTAAATGGGGTACCCTAACTAATTAGGTTATTATCTTGATGATACTGAATGATAATTTAAGGGAAGAAATTCCCGAAGCCTAATTGGACAATGAAAAGAACTATGAATAGTTTCTACATGACGAGAATCATGTACATATATATAAATGTGTGTATATTGAAAATGATGTTTGAATGAATGATTGATGTGGTCCTATAATTGATTGGTGTAGGGCTTGATAATACTTGTGAGGCGGGAACATCAAACCTGGAAGTCTACTTCTCTTGAGGTAGGAGAGGGGTGTATTTTCTAAATGCATGAGAACTTGTATGATGATAATGTATATGTTGATGTAATGTGGCATGTTTTCTTGAATGGGTGTAGTATCATGTGTATGTGATGTGGAATTGAGTAAGGTCCTTATAATGATTGATTGTGGAATAAGACCCTAATGAAGTTATGAGTGGTATAATGTGTGATGTTATGTTGTAGATTCCATGTGTGGTTTGATGAATACTTGAAGTCCTTGGCTATAATGATTCTTGAATATTATGATTAGAAAGTATATATATATGTTTGATTATATGGAATTAACATTGTAATTGAGTATGAGTGTACCCTAGATGAGAGGGGGAGATAATCCATATAAGGTTGAGGCATGCATGAGCATTTTTGCATACATAGCATGGCATGCATATCATGATGATGTTGATAAGAGGTTGCGATCACTTGATGTTGGAATATAAAGGGCTTGCGAGTTCCTGTGATTATTGGACCGGTGGTTGCGATCACCTGGTATTTGAAATGAAAGGCCCTGCGGGACCATTAAGATTGGATGCCCGTGGTTGTGATCATGAGGCGGGAGTACCCCTTGTGAGGCGGGAAACCATTATGAATTGTTGAACGTGGTTACGATCACGAGTAAGCACCTTGCGAGGCTGCTAGAGGGAGTACCCCTTACGAGGCGGGAAACCAATAAGAATGAATGAATGAATGATTTCGGTGGTTGTGATCACCTGATGGAAAGAGATCGGATCCGTGCATATGCATTCTTAAACACCAGCATGTGCATTAGCTATAGAAGCATGTCATAGTGTGATATCCTGTCGAAGAGATTATATGAGGAGTAGGTGGACTCCCTTTGAGTAATAATTGTAGTTGTAATATTGGTTGGTGTGACTTGTGAATTTTAATGGATATATATGTTCAACAAATTCAATGAATGATTGATTTTGTGTTGATTGAGCTCCTTTTGAAGGAAAAGATATGTAATATTGCATTTATGTATATATTATCATATTTGTTAGATTTTCATCATTGAGAAAATATACTCACTCTCTATGTGGTATATCTTTTAGCTCATGTGTTGTAGGGTTTGCCTATGGAGCTATTATGTGGAGAAGAGGTGTGAAGGAAGCCTATTTTAGGTAAAGAATGCCTTGGCCGGCAATTGTTTTGAGTTTGTGGCTTTACGTGGATTTTTGTAGTGTACATAACTATAATGAATGTATTGTCCAGCCAAGGATTGGTATAGATACTTGTATGAATGATGAATAGATAATGGCGATATGGAAGGTCATGTAGGAAAATGAGACCCTTGTATTGTATGGCGCATTTTCATTAGTGACCTTGACAATGGTTGGATAATGGGATCATATGTTATGTTGATAGAATTGTTTAATGCATGGAGGTTTATCTAGATTTTGTGTTTTATAGAGCATACGATATGATAAGCTTGAATATGTTGAAATTCAAATGATTTTCATGCATGATTAGGGAACCTAATGGGTGAAAATGAGATTTAAGGACTATGAATTGTAGGTAATGATTCCAATAGCTCAAATGAATGATTTGTGACTTGTGTAAATTGGAATAGGTTGATTATACCAAGAATGAACTCTTATGTTGCTCTAAATGCCTTGAAATGAGCTAAATGCATTTATGCGTATAAGTTCCTCATTTCCAGGAATTTTTTAGTACGTTGGGTGGCCACACGTCACAAACGATATATTATAACTTGTGTTAAAGTTTGGTAGCATTTCGATATCGTTTGCATGCATTTTGATAGTTGAGAAGTCTATCTTTTTTTCAAATCTGCATAATTTCTGCATACTGATAGGGTGTAATCGATTAGCTCCCCTGACCTAATCGATTACGAGGCCCCTGTCTTTAAAGTAATCGATTACACTCAGTGTCGTAATCGATTATGAACCAACCCGAAGCCTTGTAGTCGATTAGATTGGTCCTTGAAATCGAATAGGTGAAATACCTGATGCATTACATAAATTCCAGGAGCTTTGTAATCGATTATTCCCAACTCTATAATCGATTAGTGTTGATTCTATTAGCTTAGTAATCGATTATAATTAATATTATAATCAATTATGGACCCAACAGAAACAACGTAATCGATTATTCTAAGTGTTGTAATCGATTAGGTGAAACCCCTAATTCAATGTACCATTTTAGAAGCTCTATAATCGATTACGCCTTGCTCTGTAATCGATTATGGTAATGTAATCGATTAACTCCTGCCCTGTAATTGATTGGGGCCTTTGATTTGTACATGGATTAATCGACTATATCAATTGGGATCGTAATGGTACTACTTGAATATATCCTGCGTACTCTGATACCTTCTCATATCTTCATATATGAGCTAGGTTATTGTAAGATCTGGGGAAAAGACTTAATATTTTCTATCTTATGTTCACTCTACACACAAATAAATTTTGGACCGTGAAAAATTTACCCCCTATTTTCGAGGCGTCACAAACCTCTAATTTAACTAAGGATTGTAAGTAAGACTATATGTATTTATATATGTATACATATTATCTTACACTTCTGATAAACTGGTTGCACCCTTTCAATATTTATTGATTATAACTTAAAGAAAATTTTAGAGTATTTCTCAAAGAATAAACTAATGATTAGTTGTTACCCTTTCCGGTATGCTTGAGTAAGTCTAAAAAGGCTTATGGGGCATTTAGGATAAAATAGTATCCGGCCATTAATTTAGTATAATGAGGGCATTATCTTTTTAGCTAATAAAACAATACTTGCCACTACCTTTATTGGTATGCTTGAATAAATTTAAAGACTTATAGCACTCGACCATTATTTTGTGCAATGTATGTTTAAAGTGTCTCTCAAATAGTAAAACAATGCTTGGCCACTACCCTTATTAGTATACTCAAGTAAGCCTGAAAGACTTATAGAGTATTTCGGAATAAAATAGTACTCGACCATTATTCTAACTAGACTTAACGTATAATTGAACATAATCGAGTCCTTTTACCGATTTGAGTAAAATGTGACTTAGTCTTATGTATCGACTCTAAGTCCTATTTTGATCAATTTACAGAAAGTAAGGCTTATGAATAATTGATTTGGGAAAAAACATATAACGTTTATTTAAACTAAAATAATAATATATTTTTATTTCCTTGTCTTTTTCATTTAGATTTTTGATAAAGATAAAAATCACTTTCGGTTACGAAATCTAATGTTGAACGTAATTAAGGACAAATATTACATGCTTTTGGCAATAACAAATTACACATAAAGCAAACGTGCCCGTCTGTCCTTATTTCCCCCAAATTACGATTTCGCACTTTGGGTTTAAGGGGCCACGTCGACATCTAGTGTTTTGTGATTTTTCTCAGTTAGCTGTCTGGATAGCTCATCAATCAACTAGTTTTAGTATAAAAATAATAAATCTTAAGTACTCATAATAAAAATAAAAATAATAATACTAACAAAAATTTAACAGAAATTCCAGAACACATAGAAAGAGTAAGGGTCCAAGGGAGACCCTTACTTGCCCCGAGCATGTAAATACCTCAGAGATAACAAAGAGAACTCCCTCTTACCTAGAGTGGCATTTCTGTTCTTCGGCAAGAAAGTGTCAAACTTCGGTCTTTAGCCTTATGGTTTTGATCTTTGGTTCCATGGCTCTGATCATCGATTCGTTCGCTCTGATGGAATACGTGAGGTGATTTATGGCTGGTGGTGGTCACATGCAAAGCATTCAAGGATGTGAAGGTATGTCTGGGAGGCGGCTAACCACGGTGGTGATGTGGATGTAAGGTGGTGAGGTGGAAAAGGAAATGGGTTGAAAGGTGGGGTTGGCTGTGAGATGATAGTGAAGCCAAGAGGTGGAGGTGAGATGGAAAATGAAAAGGAAATGGGTGAGAGATGGGTGGTGGTTGCGGATGGATTTTGGTGGTGGTGGCTTAGTGAAGGATGGTGGCTTGTGGGAGGTGGTTGCGGTGGTGATCTAAGGAGCAGAAAAGAGGTACTTGTTTAGTGGAGATGGTTGGTTGTGTGGTGATGGTGACATGCAAAGTAGAAGGAAAAGAAGAAAAGTGATGGTCAGAGGTGGTTGGCGCGGTGTGTTACATCCTAAATTTTTGAGAAATAAGTTTATTAGATGATGATAATTAATTATTTGTGGTTCAATATATGTAGGAAAATTAATTAGACATTAATTGTGATTTATCGATAAAATAAAATTTACTGAAACCGAACAATTTAATGATAGGTGTAGGACCCATTAATGAATTTTGGGTATTTGATGGGTCTAGAATAATAAGGTAAATATTGTAGTTATGGTGGTATGGTTAAAATAATTTTTGGTGTTGAGGAGATATTTATATGGGCACGATGTATGAAAATAAATGGCAAAAATATGAAAGGATATGAATTTAAGAAAAATGTATATTCCCTTTTTCTTCTCTTCATTTAACCGTGCACCATTTTCCCTATTCCTTTACTCTTTTTTGTCCTTTGGGTAATAGGATTTGTTGACCAAAGGTAAAAGCAAAAAGTGGCAATGTATTATCCATTGGTTATTGGTTAATGACCAATTTTGTCATCTTTTTCCCATTTCCCTTAGCATTTTTAGTGTTTAGGGTTTAGCATTTCCCTAAACCCTAAACCCTAAACCCTAAACCATAAACCCTAAAACCCTAAAACCATAAAAGATTAGCTCCAATGTACCTTCTCTCTTGGCTATCAAAACCATTCACCCTCTCCCTTACCATTTCCACTCAAGATTATTTGGTTTTCATGGATTCATGAGGCATTGAAGGTACATTGGAGCTAATCTTTGGTTGTTTCATCTCTTACTCTCCATATTTTTAGTTTCTTGAACCTTGGTGTCAGGTAAGAGTTCATGGCCTCTTTGTTGTTCCATTTATGGTATTAGCGTTGTTAAAGCTTAGAAATGGTGGTGTTGATGTTGATGAACGGATATATGTATATAGAACTATGAACCCTAGGTTAGATGACTTGAGAAAAATGATTTTTGATGCTTGGTATGTGGTACATGAAAATGGTAGTGTTGTTATGCTTGGAATGGTGCATGAAAATGATTAGAAATGTTGTTTGAGTGTTTAGTAGAAAACCCTAGAATTGGAAAATTTGGGGTTCTTGGCAAAACTTAAAAAAATTGAAAACTATTGCTATAAAAGTGATTTTGTATGAAGAAATAAGTTTTAATGTGATTGGTATTAATTATAAGTATTGATGAGTTATGGAGCGATGTTTAAATGTTGGTAATTAGAATTGAGATTGAAGTTGAAGTATTGTATTACCATAAAAAAGATTGGAATGATGTATATTGGAATTGAGAGGCAATGTTGTGATGAAGTAAAGTGAATGATGTTGGAATTGGTATGGTTAAGTGTTTGGTATGTTTAACCCACTTTGGAAATAGAAAATCTTGATTAATGGGGAGGAATTCCTAAAACCTAACAAAATAAGAGAAATTGGTGTTCATAACATGTTTAAGACATATTAAGAATTTTAAATATGATGGTGAATATTTAGAATTTGAAATTATGCCTTAATAGGCTAATTGATTGAAATTTATATATATGTTAATATAGGACCTATTCCGGACGATGAGGTAAGACCGTCGAATCGCTCAGATTACATTTCTTGAGGTAGGAGAAGAGTTTATATTCTAAATGGATGAGTTAGGTATTGATTGATTGTTATATGTGACATTACACATGTTTTCCTTGTCTTTGTTGTATTGATGACTTATGATGTTGGATATTATGATGTTATTATGCTTGGCAAATATGTGATATGCATGTAGAATATTGGTGGTATACTTTGTGGTGATTGATGATTGTTATGAGAACTTAGGGCAAACATTGTGCCTTGTGTTGTTGCAAATATGTATACGTTCATCACAACTATTGAATGATGATTATTGATGATGAAATGAGAATAGATATTGTTGTTGGATATATTGATGAAAGATTAACAAATGTTGTTATTGATAATTATTGACGCCATTGTGATTGACGCAAACGTAAGCTTGTATTTATAAGATGAATTTGTGATGATGGAAAATGTTGTGAATGCCACACTAAAATTTGAAACAATGAAAAGAATTAATAATTTTAAAATCCACTAAGAAATGGGTGGTGTTATTGATGAGAATAATGATGGATGATTGATGACTAGCATGGTAGGATGCATAGTGTGAGATTGCATGTGTTTGGCATCTGTATTGCATCCATGGAATATTGCATAGCTGCCAATAAGGGATGTTACGGGTTCCTCTAGTTGGCCTAGTGGGAGGTCGACTCTATGCACGAGCATTGTTGTTTACCCTAGTGACTTAGTGGTAAAGTCATGAAGCTTCCTATGCCTAATCACGGGGGATTGCATGTGGTTGACCATTGTGAGGGATGGTTCTTTGAGGATTAGGTGTCCCTAGTGGTCCTAATGGATCACAGCTGCCATGGTGCGGATCATGGTTGGCCCACAACACCATTTATTGTTGATGTTGTTACCCCTGTCATGGTGAAAATGACAGGTGTTGCATGATAGGCGATGCGGTAAGGGCATGGTTATATATCTATGCTTTAAACCCATAATGATGATTTATATTCCCACAGTCAGATCCGTAAGTGTTTTGATGACTATGATTCTTGTGCATATGCATTAGTTTAAGAGCATTTGCATATAACCTTGAGATATGTCAAAATGAAGATGAATTTGGAATGATGAAAACAGTGGGTGATGATTAAAATGGGTGAAAGAAAATCTAAAGACAACAAGTGAAATATTTACGACAAAAAGACTTTGTGTATTGGTGAAGATACTTGTGTTGCCCAATTTGATGAAAGGCAATGATGTGTGTATGTGTATGTGCTTTGCTATAAATTTTATTTGATGATTATGATACATGTATATGATGATGGAATTATGGAGTTGTGATGTTAATTGAAGTCGTGATGCAAAGCCTACATGTTTTTATATTCATATACACATGATTACAAAGTATTCATATTCATCACTTAGAATGTATAACTCACTCTCCATGTTGTCCTTTTAGCATTGTGATGTAGGATATGCATGGTGTGAGAATGTTATTCATTTTGGAAACATATATCTTGGTGTGGAAGGTAAACTAATGGTAATAAAATTCCTTGGCCGGCAAACGTTTGAGTCTTTGGATGATGTATGTATTTTGATGATGATGGTGTTGATGTAGATGTCGTGTTGATGGCCTAATTCTATAAATACTTGATCTTCTATTCTTTTGTGTATACATTGGCCAACTTTTTTGTATATGACTATATTGATATAGAACAATGTGAATTTGGCCATTGTGATGGAAATGATGTTGTGATGATGGTAAATCTATGAGTTTATGAGTTGATGAGATAATAAATTGATATGTTGTGTCTTAATATTGATGTGTGGTTCATTCATGGGTGGTAATCTGTTAGCGTAATCGATTAGGACTATTTTGGTTGAGGCGTAATCGATTAGCGTAATCAATTAAGGATATTCTGGATGATGGTAATTGATTAGCTAGTCAGCGTAATAGATTAGCTAATCAATTAGCCTAACAGAGTAGTTAATCAATTAACACCTTGGTAAGCGATTAGCTAATCGATTAGGGCAGTTCTAGAATTACGTTTTCACTATTCTTGGGAACTTATCTTGTGCTTTTCTTATTCTTCTCATATCTTCATATATGGGATGAGATGGATACCCCAACATACACGTTTCTCTTCCGCTAGCTTTAAACTCTTTTCGTGTATAATTATAAGGGCTTTGCTTTTCGATCCAATTCTATTTCACTTGTGGTGTCCTTGTTCCGACAGTTGTTTGATCATGAAAAATTTACCCTAATTTTGATATTATCATTATTATTAATTACTGGAATCGGGTCGTCACACGGTGGACGGTGGGTGAAGGTGGTGGCTGACCGAGAGGGACATAGGAGAGAGAGGATAGCATTTTAGGGAGAGTGTATGGAAATGAGAAATGAGAGATGAGTGAAGAAAATGAAAGGGGTTGACGCGTATTTATAGAGAAAAGGTCGTTTGGTGGGTCAATCATTTAATCAGTACCTGATGAAAATTCTAGACAAGGTTTTTAAGGAAACTTGACAAATATTTAAGAGGTTGTTAGGCTCAAAATTTAGAAAAGTGATGAACATGAAAATTGTGGGGTTTTCTTCTCTCTTCGAAACGAGCTAAAGAATGGGCAATTTCTAATATCGGTAGCAAAATTTACGGTTGAACTAAAGAAAAGTGCTCCCAAGGCTCTTAATTTTTCAAGGGCTGAAAAAAGACAGTTGGTGAGAAGAATCTATTCAGAATTGGCTTTCGGGCTTTTCATAAGAGTTGTAGGTAATTTCAATATGAGTCTATAAAAACAAAAACAAACTAGTTTCAACATTGGTAGAGAAAATTATATGCAAAATACCAGAAATAGGTCTTGTTTGGGCGTTAATAGTTGGACAACAAAAAGACTTAATTTTTCACATGTTTGTGATAGAACAAGCTCTCAGAGTCTTCATGGGAATTGTAGAGGTTTTTATTACGAGAATTATGGGTCAGAATCAGATGAATCACAAATTGTTAAAGGGAGTTATGAATTTTCTCGTAAACTATACAAAAATTAACAAGACAATAAACAAGTTTTTCGGGCTACAAATCCTTGAATCTCAAACTAGGAACGATCTGTTAAGGATTAGCTTTTGAGGTCAGAAATGAAGGTTATAAGGTTTTTCATTAGAAGTAAACCAAGACAAGAATTTCTTGATTTTGACATCCTAGGAAAAAGTTATGCTCGAAACACTAATTAGTGTTCAAGCCGAGTACGGGGGTTACAGCTTAATAGGGTGTTTTCTCAAGAGTCGAGGTTAGTAGGGTTTGAATTAGGGTTGGGTGTCTCCAAGAGAAGTGTTTTGTTTTTCATTACAAATTATTAGAGACTAGAACCACTGAGATTGGATACTCGTGGCATTTGTACGACCAAACTAAGGAGGCATTTGGGGTGTAACTCAAGCTTACGAGTTGTGCTTTATTTTTCTTGATTTGTTGTATCGACTGCACATTCTTACTAGTCCCACTATAGATATACTAACCATGCAGCAGGATAGTCAATACATTACTGTTCGTGGGGTTCCTTATTCATGTTTGAGAACTCATCCGTGTATTATTATTATTATTTTATTGGGTCTTGTCAATCCAATTTAGCATTTTCACATAAAAACATGCTATTTATGCAACAGAATGGCCTTAGCCTCAATCATTATCTATAGATGATCATACTTTTTATTTCTAAGCTCGTAGGCTGCCTATATAAAAACGAGGGGTGTCACAACACATGTAGCCTTGAAAGTCATGAGTTCCATTTTGTGCATGCTGAAATTTGTAAAATTTCATTAGAATATTTGATAGCCATATACGACGGGCTTCTGGTCTGTTTTAGAAAAAATCTTCAACACAAAAGTTATTCCTCTCTCTTTTCTCTTTCTGAAAAGCCAAAGAACGCCAAAATCCAATGTCTAGAGCAAAAGTTATGCCCAAACATTAAACGTTGTCCCGGTTGAATTTTCAATACGAGCAGCAACCTATTTTGGGACTTTGGGGCTATTTTGCTCAGAATCAGCTTTCAATACATTCATGAAAGTGTTAGTAAATTCTGTTATAAAAATTTTGAGACTTAAATCATCGAAATCAGACACCCGTAGCCCAAGTTATGAGTAAAATATGAAAGTACATCGTACATGTTGTGTCTTGTGTATTCCATGCTTTTTTTTTAAAAAAAAAAGAGCTAAAACCCTCACCTTTGCATCATTGTTGCTCAACCAAAACCACCCTAAAGCCTATATTCTTGTTGCTGAGTTTCAGAGATTGTACATGAGTTTCAAAGTCGTCATCAGAACCATGGAATGAAAGAAACCGGAAGTCGATTCCTGGAGGACTCGCATAGGAACCTGAGGTAAGGGGGAGCTCTCCAACGTCTTAGTGAATATAAGAAGAAAAATTCATAATAAATATATATGAATTGTATCAATGTGACTTTTATGGTTGTAATTCATTGTTGTTATTTAAACTGGTTAAATCTTGAACCATTACAGTATAATTGAAAAGATGTGACTAGAATTTTTTTAATAAAAATTTTACTAATATTTAAACCTATGAATATATCAAAAGCAAACATGGTAACAAATTGTGTTGAAACAAGAATTTAAGGGCCCATTCAGGGTGGTTGTAAGTTTCTAGTTTTAGGTTTTTAAAAACCATTTAAAAACACAATCTATTTGGTAAAACTAGTGTTAAAGTGAGTTTTTACCCATTTTTAAAACAGTTTTTAATCATTTTTAAAAACAAGAAAAATGGTCTCTTGTTTTTTGTTTTATAAACTTCTAACATCCATTGTTCACCATTACCTCCATCATTGTTATCGTTGCCACCACCCCCATACTCGTGCATTGCCACCATTATCACCACCGCTACCACACCCTCCACAACCACCACCATCACCACCACCATTCCCTTACAAACTCCGTCACTATTGTTGTAGCTTCCACCACCACCATCACTATCATTCCCACCACCACCACCCTACCACTACAACCACCATCGCCACACCCTCCAACATGATGATTGCCACGCCTTCCACCACCCTATACCACCACAACTAACATCGCCATCACCACCCCCACAATACAACTAATGTTCCCACCATCAGCACATCCTTCACCACTACCATTCCATGACCACAACCACCACAACCACCATCACCGTCGCTGCCACTACGATCGTTCCCATCACTACCACACCATCTACCATCACCATCGCCATATCACCATTACCATCATCGTAATCATCATCACACTACAAATGCCAAAACGAACTAACCCACCTAAAATATGGTGGGGCGGGTTAAGAAAATTTAGCACGCAACCACATCAAATTAGACCCACCCTACCTCGTATTTTGGTGTTATTAGTATAATTATATTCAAAATTTTCTATTTTAGCACCATATTACTTTGTGATTTTCTCTAATTTAGTAAACCTTCTCTTATTTGCTTCTTAAAAATAATAAGTCAATTGATTTTGATTATTTTATATATATGTTTAGGCAGATCAACCCATCAACCTACTACTAAAAACATTAGAAAAAAAGATATTTTTTTTGTTTTTTTAAACCTTGGCAGGCCAACCCGTCAACCCACCACCAAAGCGGGGCGAGCTAGAAATTCCAGCCAGCCCTGGTAGGAGGCTAAACCCTATCTCACCTTACATTTAGCAGGTTGAAGTCAGGGTACGACAAGTTGGCCCGTATTAACAACCCTAGTTACCACCACCCTACCACCATAATCATTATTATCATCGCCACCGTCGCTGCCATTACCGCCACTATTGTCACCACCACCACCATCTCTATCGTCGTTGCCACCATCACCACCCTCTCCATCACCACCACTTCCATTGCCACCATCACCATCGTTACCATCACAAATGTTGTCACTATCATCACGATAACAAGGACCTCCTTCATCACCATCGTTGCCACCTCAAGCACCCACTCCACTACCACCACCATCGTCGCGATTGTCACCATGACCATCGTTGTCCTCATCATCATCATTGCCATTGTTGTCGTCGCCACTACCATCGTGTTGATGATCACCACCTAACCACTACCACCGCCTTCACCGCTGCCATCACCACATTGTAGAAGATTTATTATTATTATTATATTATTTGATTATATAAGGTAGTTTTTATTATAATTATGGAAAGTTTTAGAATAATTTTTTAAAATTCAAAACCATATAAATTAAACACATGAAACTAAAAATTGAAAAGAAGTTTTAATTTTTAAAAATTTTAAAACTAAAAACCACCCCAAAGAAGACCTAAAATAGGAATAAAAAGTTATTTTTCCCAAAGTTAACAAGTAGAAAAAACTGATCATGAAATATAAATTGAATTCTTAATGTTAAATATTTTACAATAAAAAGGCAAAAACAGGAATATTATAATGCAAGACATAGGTTGAAATGACATTCATAATCTAATAACCCAATATATTTGATTAATTTAAACGGCCAAAATAGTTTTTGGTATCTTTCATTCGTGGTAATTTTATTTAACTCGAGAATATTTATATCATAATGGGGAGAACTCTTTCAACAAAAATTTTTTCTATTCAAAAAACTTAAATCTAAAATCTCATTTAAAAAGAATTAAATATACATTATTTGAACCAACTACCATATTATATTACAAAAATAATATTATTAACACGACTTAAAACACAATACTTACTTGGTCCTCGAACAGGATGATAACAACAAATGGACCATATGTGGAAATGTGCCCCCCAAAATGAAAATGGTCCCAATTTCTTTCCTCACATGAAAAAAAATAGTCATTTATTCATTTCCAAATTTGATAACAAATAAAATGGTAAAAAAAATTACCAAAAGAAAAAAAGTTAAAAGAAGAAAACCCGAATCATGTGGTTTCCAAATAAGCCCGACTGCATCCATATCTACAACACCATTTCGCACAGAGTAACGCAATCCAACCAAAAAAGGAATCTAAAAAAAATTAAAACAAAAATAAACGGGTCTGATTAATTTTGGGTTGTTGAGTTTCAAAAGAAACAAACAACATATTAATCACAGACAACCTTAATATTTTTAATTTTTTTTAAGAAAAAAAGAAATCACAATCCCCGGAAGCTACCAAGTGTTAGAATTTCTTGTCATTGAAGGTACCCCTTCTTTTGTTGCTTGACCCTCAATCAAAGACCTCATCTTTTTCCGTTTTGCTGAGGCAACTGAAGAAGCCCTAATCCTCCACGCCTTTTATTTCATCATGGGTCGTGAAACTGTGTTCCTTCTACCACCACCAACCCAATCCACCACCACCACCACAGTGAACCCACCACAACCACAATCACTGGCACTAACACCTGCACCTTCACCTTCAACACCGGCAACAGTTACTGCACCACCTACCTCCCTTGCTCCTGGCTTCAGGTTCCACCCAACTGATGAGGAGCTTGTCATCTACTACCTGAAACGCAAGGTTTCTGGCAAACCTTTCCGATTTGATGCCATTTCCGAGGTTGACATCTACAGGAGCGAACCTTGGGACCTTGCAGGTCCATTCTCTTTTCCCTAAAAAAAATTTCACCTTTTTGCAGTTTTTGTTGTAAAAATTGAACTTTTGCTTCTGGGGTGGCTTTGTTTGGTTGATTAACTTGCTTTTCAAATGGGTTTTGCTTCAGTTAAATGGGTTTTTTTTCCTCTTGAGATATGTGTTTTTTTTGTTATAATTTCTTGGGTTTTAAGTTTATGTTCTTGTGTGTTGTTGTTGTTGTTTTGGTTTTGTGCTAACTTGTGTGAGTGGTTGTTGGTTGGTGAATGTGTGTGTAGATAAGTCAAGGTTGAAGACCAGGGACCAAGAATGGTACTTCTTCAGTGCATTAGACAAGAAGTATGGCAATGGTGGGAGAATGAACAGGGCTACGAGCAAAGGGTACTGGAAAGCTACTGGAAATGATCGTCCAGTTAAGCATGACCAGAGGACCGTGGGGCTGAAGAAAACTTTGGTTTTTCATAGTGGTCGAGCTCCGGATGGTAAGAGGACGAATTGGGTCATGCATGAGTACAGGCTTCATGAGGAAGAGCTAGAGAGGGCTGGGACTGGGTCCTCTCAACCTCAGGTGAGATTATAGAATTAATTTTGAAAACATTGAAGTGTGACATGAGCCCAAACTGTATGAATTTGTGCTGTTTTTGTGCACCTATTAAGGGCTCTCACCTCGTTTTGATGTTGGTAAAATAACAAGCTTAGTTATTCTATGCGGTTCCTATTCCCATTTTCTGTGTATGACACATGAATGCAGGAGTTTGAACTTTGTTCTTCAGTGAAAGTTGAAAGAATAGTTTGATATGTACTGCAATGTGGACGTTGTTATTATGTTACAAATTGTTAATGATTTTTGTGCATTTCTCTGTTGGATGGAGAAGGATGCATTTGTCTTGTGTAGAGTATTTCACAAGAATAACATAGGACCTCCAAATGGCCAACGATATGCCCCCTTCATTGAAGAAGAGTGGGATGATGTATCTGGAATGGTTCCAGGGGCAGAGCCTGTGGATAACGGTTCGGTTGCCCAGCCACTACACGTTGAAGCCAATGGTGTTTTAGGCGTTGCTGGGAGAAATGATGTTGTACAGGTTTGTTCCCTCCCGAGATATTTTGGCTGTATATTTAATCTTTGTTATTAATAATTAACTTTGTGGATTCTCTTTGGCGTAAACTTATTGATGCTTTGCATTTAATTTATGCATGAGCATTGGATATTTGTGAAAAAAATAATTGAAAATATGAAAAGTTGATGACAGTATTAGTGATAACGTAAACTTTGTTGCATTTTTTCAATCTAGTTATTTTGTGCTTTCTTCGTTAATGTAACGCATCGGGAATAATAATTGCCGATGACCCTCTATCTTCCAAAAAATTCGTTGTAGTTTCTTCTTTTGTCTTAATGATATTTTCCTTTTACAATAACAACAATTGATAACTGGACGGTATCGATTTACTATGTCAACCACATGTCAGATGTAGGCATGCTATAATAATGTTCCTCATTTTGGAACCTTTATCCTACACATTCCCCTACTTTTCTTATCATATTGATATTTTTTCCTTTTTTCTAAAACAAAACAAAACAAATAAAAGTTGTTTTCCCTTAGTCAAAGCGTCTTGGATGTGTGTATTAGCCATAGTTGTCAATCCCAAATCACAGCACGGAGCGGTCGCCTGAAAAAATGGATAGGGGGATGACTGCTAATTTGATCAACCTAATAAAAAATACCCTACACTTTCTACACATGAAAATTCAAATGTCAATAGCTAGAAATCAAATGAGTTCAAACCTCTTATACTTGAAGCATCTACATAACAAGCTTTACAGTGGTCAAAAGTCCCAATGAGTTATTTTCTTGCTAGTTGCGTCGGAGTTCCAGTCATTGGAG
Source organism: Clitoria ternatea (assembly GCA_037962975.1). Classification (NCBI taxonomy): domain Eukaryota; kingdom Viridiplantae; phylum Streptophyta; class Magnoliopsida; order Fabales; family Fabaceae; genus Clitoria; species Clitoria ternatea. The sequence goes on from CM075671.1 coordinate 173,032,497, forward strand.
GAGTAGCTTGCAATGGTCAAAAGTCAAAACAGAAGAATTGCTCACTGGAAAAGTCGCCCAAGAGATAAAGGGTGGAGAAGATATCATCTCTGAGTTCTGCAGCTTCGACAAACAAGAAGGTGGATGTTGAAGGTGTTTGAGGCTGGGATAAGGCCGAATTCACCTTGAGTGGCCTGAAAATAGCTTCACAGGAAAAAACGGTTGTTGTTGAAGTTCATCAAGTGGTCGGAGATGAAGGACGGGGGCGCTGCCTTAGGGTCTTTTGATGAAAGGGTGCGTCAATGTTCATTGAAGGACAGAGTTGCACACCCTTAATGTGCAAAACAGGTGGAAAAACCCAAAATACCCTTACAATTTGGGCAAAAATGCTGTTTAAAGGGGAAAGGCCGCAATCTAGGACTCGCGTCTCAACTGTATCTCTGGCAAGGTGGGGACACGAAGACCACCTCCATAGCGGCGTGAACGTGCACGATTCACTTCTATGGTATGTACGACTAAATGTGGTGTGTACCAGAGATTTACTAAAATTTTTTAGTTGCATGCAAGATATTTAAGGCTATGGTGAGTATGAATCACTTGGTACTTAGCCACAATATAAGTAAGGTTTCCTATACCAGTAATAGGGAAAATTAGTTATTTTTACTTGGAAATTTTGCTGAGACGTTTAGAACTTATTATAAATATGTATAATGAAGGATTTCTTAAATTGTACAGTGGTATAGGATGAAATGATATCTGGAAATTAGAGCACAAAAAAAATAAAAATCATCAGGCCAGATTAAGGGGAACTGAGAAATAGAACTGACCCTGCATAATTCAAATACATAGACATTAACTTAATTAAAGAAGTGACATCCATGAACTCTGTTTGGACAGTGAGGATAGTTCCAACTATGTATGAGAATTATGATTATGCAGGAAGTGACAATGAGTAAGCTTTGTAAGCTAATTTGGACCATCAAATTGAATTCTGTTTGCTTCTAGATTATGGCTATGATATTTTGAATATTATAGAGGATAGTGGATATTATTCAGCATGGGACTTGGACCCCTCATAGGGAATCGTTCTTTAGAGCTGTACACATGTTTCTAAATTCAGGCTGATATTGAGTAAGAAGTAAATTGTGTTCTATAATGAAAAACGTCTCAAATTATGACTATGGCATAATGGACTAGTATCAGATTTGTAGGGCACAAGCGGTAGCACACTAGCACTCCAACTCTGATAAACTAGGAAAATTAGGGGTTTGACCAACCCCAAAAATAAATCCTACGGTCAAACGGAGTTTTGACTGTCTCGAACGGCGTGAAGGATCAATATCAACTCTTAAATTTCTCCATTTCCCCAACTCCGTTTCCTCAACTGGAAACCAAACGGACGCTTAGGGTGGTACAATCACCAACCCTGTAGAAACTGACTATTTATCCGAAAAATATGATGAAAGGATTATATTAATCATGGATTCTATAGGAGGTGAAGCCTCATAAGAAAGTGATAATAAATGTAAACAGAAAGACTCGGAAATTCTTCATGAAGTGCCTAGAGACCTTATAATGATGTGCATAAGTCAAGCATATGTTAGTTGGTGTGAGATGCATACTTAAAGATCTGCATAATTACTTGAAACTCTTAGCTTGGCAATTTTTGTGAATAGTGGAATAACAGAGTTATCTTTATACCCTTAGGATTGATAAGGGAGTAGCATGACTGAATAGATAAAATCACATATAGATATAGTCTATAGTCCTTATCACGCTGAGACCTACTGCATATAACAGCAAAAGTATGATTTAGGGAGGAGAAGCCACCAAGTGGATTAGAAGTTTAGTGGGTGCATTAAATGTAGGAGCTATAATCTTGAGGAGCGGTTTTGCTGAAATTTAATCTATGCTCTTCATTTTGTATTTTTTATTGCTCTCTTCCCTGTATTAAATATTATTTACTGGTTCTCCATGTGAGTGTTTTGGCTTTATTGATTGTTTCAAATTAGTGGTGATGAGCAACTAAGATTTAACAGCATGTTATGTCTGAATTTGTTAAGGCATAATCAGGTTCAAGGAGCTCTAAATAAAAGGGAGGTAGAGGAAAAGTTAATTTATGTTGCATAGGTAGAATCTTAGTGATTACAGTAGAGATAATCTTTCAGTTAAAAATTAGTTCACTCAAGTAGGTAATATAAATTCCTTTGAAGAGATGCTATTGGGTTAGAAACTGATTTTTTTATTGGATAAAAGGTTAGAAACTAAATTTGGTTAAGAAATTCTTCACCTCTTGGGACAGGGTGTGATCATTCACCCTCAAATCTGCATAGAGAAAGACTGAATTTAAACAGAACTAGGAGGTAAAGGAGAAGTAGGGCTTGACTGGTGCATGAAAGAATAAATTAAGCTACAACTAGAATCCTTATAACTTATGAGGATGATGAACTACTCAATGTTGAAAGCATGGAAGTAAACTTTGAAACTGGTCTATAGGTTAGAACCCTCATTTGGACAATCAAATAGAACCCTGATTTCTTCTTAACGAGAATCATACTACATTTGGAACCGAAAATCAAATTAGAAAATGAAGGTAGATGGAAACCTTTGGTGTTCTTGGTGCATGTGGAATTGTGGAAATTCATGCCATTTACAAGTCTTATTTTTGATACCAGAGAATTCTTTAAACTAAGATGATAAGAGGATAGAAACAGCCTAACATTCATTCTTGAGTGAAGTGCCATTATAGCTTGAAAAGGGAGAAATGAAAGATCTATCTATGGTTGCATTTGTAGAAACCATTCCCTATTTAAATAGCATTCCTCTTCACTTTTGAAGGTGTGAACCCTTCCAAAGGCAATATCTAACATGGTTGTAGCATTTACTATGAAGATGTTACAAAAGTTTTAGCAGAAAATGGCCACAGTTTTGTGACCTTAACCCACAAATTGGATGTAGTGGATGAGTAGAGGACTAGATATCAATTTTACTTGATTGGAACCAACCAATGTCTGAATATATATATTTTTTGTTTCATGTGTTTGTCCAAAAAAAAAGACATTAAAATATTTTATTCAAATAAGATGTGGTCATGCGGATAATGACTGTGGGTGTAGATATGTAGGTACCTTTTGAATATGGGCCCAAACAGTTGATCATTCTAGTGATCTTGATGACTTATCTCCATCAGTGTTGTGCCTTTGACATCTCTAGCGTCCCTAGGTTTCCTTCCCAGCCATGTTCTATGGAGCCTACTTTATTTTTTTATGTTACTTTGATTTTGAATTGTTAATTTGTAATATGTATAGCATAGAACTTCAACTTTAAGGGGTAATGTCGAAATATCTAGAAAATATCTCATAAGATCTCTATTGTATTTTAGAAGATCTTAGCTGATTTTATACTTGATTCCTAGATTTCATTATATTTCCTTATTCGATTAAATTATGATTATGAATCTTGTGCGAACTAATAGGTATTAGTTTGTCTTCTTGTATCAGATTGTTACACACTACCTCTGTCCTTGAATATAAATGAAAAAACAACTCTCTCTTACCTTTTAAGAAAAGTAGTTAATCTCATTTAATGTCATTGATTTCATCTAAAAACATGTTTTTTTTCTAAAATGCCCTTCATTAGAACTTGTAAAGGGGGTCTAGTCTCTCTCCAGTGAAAATTTAAGTGTGCATTAAATTAGGGCATTTTAGGAATACTTCCACATTTAATAAACTAAAGTTAGTTAGATTTGCTTATATTTCAAGACAAGACTTTTTTCTTTTTGTTGCTTATATTAAAGGACGGTGGTAGTATATTATGTTACTTTTCTCTTTTGTTCCTTTTATACCTCAATTCCTATAATTTCAGAAACGCTCAACATTTAGTATCATCTAGGAAAGGCACCTTTTGTTTACAATTAAAAATGGAATAATTTGTACATTATATATTCACTCGCTTGAATTCTATGAATTACGTCTATAATTACGCGTTCCTTTGTATGACACATCCTAGATACTTAAAATCATGAAACACGTGGTGGGCTCTGGGCAAAAGATAAAGGCTCTAAGTTGACCCTTAGTGTGGTAAACCTATAGTTATAAGGAAATTCTTTTTCTTGACTAAAAATAAGGAAATCCTTTTTTTTTCTTTAGTGAAAGGAAATTCCTTTTTGACCTTACCATGTGTTTGCACACAGTTTTAACCTCAGCATCAGTGTAGTTAGTAGTATCATACAAATCAGGATATGATTCATTGTGATTCAGCCTTCTCAGAAATGCAAATTGTGGAGTGATTGAAAACAGTCCTGAATTGCTACACACGTTGGATGAAACATATCTGAAACGTAGGAATTGGAGTTCAGACCTGTATGTGTATCGGCCGATTCGGCGACATCCTGGGCTGCGGAAGAAAATGGGTCGGGCCGTGCGCTACCCTGTTTCAGAAACTGTAAAATAATCTCTTTTTTTTCTTCTGCGATTTATGAGAGAAATTTCCTATCTGTGCCCTCCATTGGTCCCCAACCTATTATTTAGGAATGGAACCATTTTTTTTTTCTTTTCAGTGTTTTACCCTGTTGTGGGGTTGACTCGCCTGCTTTGTGTTGTCCTTACCTTTTGTTCTGTTTTATCTATTGTCTCCTCCCCTGTTTAGGTATTTATTTTCATCTATTCATTTTGATGAACCGGTGTTTGGTGTTTTCTTGTGTTCTGTGCTGTTTGGGTGAACTACTTGACTTCAAAATGCTAACATGTATGTGATTTGAGATGTTTCTGTGTTAAAATGCTCTTATATTTGTGTTCCTCAGCTATTGATCATGAATTTGTGCTTTTCAGTGACTTTGTTAGCTGTATATATTTTTTAATTACTGATTACGAATCTTACAATTCACAATATAAGTTCGATTCATGATTTGAAACATAGGCCTTCTTATTCATAATTTGAATCCCGATTTCATAACCTTGTGGAGCATACATATCGCTGTTGATACCTCAATTTCACATATACAAACAACGCAGATTCCTTTCTTCTCCACAGTCTTCCACAAGATCTTCCTTGCCATCCTATCACAAGCCTTTCTTTTACATTTATGGTAGTTCTTTCTCCCAGGGTGTGATGCATACTGATGTATTTCAATTTCATTCATTTCTCTCCTTTCATTCCATTGAAAGTCAGTTATATGGTGCCATTGATAGTTGAGAATTACGGGTTTTTTAAACTGTTAATGCTGTTGTTGATTAATTAGTTGAAGAATTAGCTGTTGCATTGTTGTGTTGTTGCGTTTCTGTTGGTTAATTCAGAATTCACTAATTTGGAACATATCTCATGTATAAATTTTTTGGATGGTAGATTCCTAAGTTTGTTATAAGATATCTACTATTATCTTGAGTTACTTACTCTTATGTATCATGCATTGGCTAAACAGTTGTGCTTTGATTTTTTCAGGATACTCAATCTAACAACAGAGCTCCATTTGACGTGAACAAGCTTCCTATTGAAACACAGAATCTTCTAGCTGTGTGCAAGAGGGAGAGTATGGCTGAGTATCCATCACCTGAAAAGGATGATAATAATGGTAAGCATGTGGATGAGTACCCTTCACCACAAACAGATAATCCAAAGCCTTTCTCTCAAATATACAAAAGGAGGCGCTATAACTCGAACTCCAATAACGTTTCTGGAGATTCAATCCAAATCAGCCAAGGTCCTTGCTTGTCTACAAACACCACTGCTGCGACCACACTCTCAACCACCACTGCTGGTGCCACCGCTACTGACACTGCACCAAAAAAACATTTTCTGTCTGCGCTGGTGGAGTTTTCCCTGATGGAATCCCTCGAGTCAAAGGAAAGCCGTGCTTCAATTCAGCCACCGGATTTTGACACTGTGGATCTAGAGGCATCCATCCATCCAAGCTGCATGAAGTTCATCAAACACTTGCAGAATGAGGTGCAGAAGATTACGGTTGAAAAGGAAGCTATGAGGTTCGAGATGATGAGCGCACAATCAATGATTGACATTCTCCAGTCCCGCATCGACCTTCTCAGCAAAGAAAATGAAGAGTTGAAGAGGATGGGAAAAAGTCCTTAGGAATTGGCAGTGCCCTGCCCTCCCTTGTATCAGTTACAGTTAGTTGCAGCTGCTGAGTAATGGAGCTCGGTGTACCGGATGTTTTTTTGTTTTTTTGAGTAAGGATTTGTAGTTTGTTTCTTGGTTAAACTGTTTAATGTTATAATTTAAAACTTGTCATTGTGTAGCTTATGACTTTAAATTTCCTGTTGTGAAAATAGCCATGTTAGTTCTTCCCTTTCTTAATGCTTCTATGAATGAGTAGATTAGCAACCAATTTTGAAGCTGAAATTTTGTCACTCATTCCAGAGTGATAAGGTAGTTATACAAATTATATTTTGAGGGATACTTTCAACCTCATTCTTTATTATGGCTAAAATTTATCATAAATCATGCAATTGTATAGATTTTACTATTTATTTGACAAATTTCATTCATGATTTTGTAATTTTAAATAAATTTAAGTCTATAATGAAGTTTGCCAAAAAGAATGTATTGTTGACATTTATCATGATAAGATTGAAAAAATAGTTTTGTAATCTATTTCGTTTTAAAACTCTGGTTCTATTCCTAAAGATAAATGTTGAAACCACTATAGAAATATATATTTTTGAAAAGTTTTGTTTAAAATACTTGCTTTATAAACAGATGAAATCTCATATTGGCTCAACTGACATTGAGCGAGATTAGACTATTTATTGAATGGAACTCACAAGATTTTACTTGATAACAAAAATAACGTTAAGAAAATAATACAAAAAGTATATTTACAAACACTTCTCATATTTAAAAGTCTCTTTTCATGCTCACCTTGCTATCCCTATGCTGTTATTACATGTAAATCACTCAAACACTACTGGTTTTCAAAATGATAAATGATTATTCATTTATTCTTATGGATGGACATATAGATAATTTCTCAAACAATAAAAAACATTTTGAGTGAAACTTTATTTTTATATGGAAAACATTAATTCAACCGTTAAACAACTTTTTTTTTAATCGTAACCTCGAAACAACTTTTAAATCTTATTCTGAATGTACCATTTAATCAGATGTTAAAAAGTTTGATAAATTATATTCCAAGAGTAAATTAACTGTATTTTTTAGGCCTAAATAAATTGTGTTTTTGTTAACCTTAGTCACTCAAGTGTAGTAGTTTTTTTTATTGAAACGAATCTAATTATTCCATCACAAAACTAAAAGTATAGTAAATACATTTAGGGTTTTGCTTAGATGCCTTCATCAAGGGCTTCAATACCCCTAACCACGTATCAACTAAATTTATGCTAATTTATGCTATGATCGCGCCTCACAACCGATCAAACCGGTCACTCGTAAATAGTCAACACGTTAAAATATTTATATGTTAAATTTAAATGTAACAAGACTTAATCCCATAACCTTTAGTAAATGAAAGAAAAGCTTCACCACTAAGCTACTTAGCACATTTAAGAGATGTAATACAACCATATATTGTTGTATTATATACGTAGAATGTATATCCATAAATAAAATTTATTTGCAAAATAAATATTTCCATCTTTTTTGTTTATTAATTTTAATTTTAATTTTTATGCTAAACAAAAAAGACAAAAGTTTTTATTTTGTTGATACATTTTATTAACAAATATATATTTTATAAATATAATATAAATATATATAGTTGCGCCATATTTTTTAAATATTTCAAGTAGCTTAGTAGTCAGACTCTTCTTTTATCTTCCATGTTTTAATGCCTTACTGAGGGCATCCAAGAAAAACTCTTTGAATAATCGATTCACTTGTTGTCGTTGTTCTTTTATCGTGGCTTCTGGCTTTTCGAGGTTTGGTCCTTGGTGCAAGTGGGTTAACTTGTAAATTCCACCGTGAAAAATTTATACGTAGTTTTATTAATTTCTTTTTTATTGTCCCCATAAAATTCACCTAGGAAAATTAGGAAAAAAATTATGCTTTCGCCTAGGTAAGTTGTTAGTCCTCCCTATTTTTTATATTTTCTTCTCTTTTTCTTTTTTAATATTTTTCTTTTTTCTTTTTTCTAATTTTTCTCTTTTCTTTCTCTTGTGATATTCTCGGGTAGGACAAAATAAGTGTTCACATACATGAACAAACTTCCATTAATAATCAATAAGTGTACGCCAATACATATCAGTTCTATTTGGATATGATGTAGGAAATTCTTTAATTTCCTAAGAATGAGGTGGATCTTCCTCTTGGATTCCTTAAGATCTAAGCCAAGAAAGGTCCAAATCTTGAAACAAATACTGAATTGGAGGAGTAATGGTGCAGGATGAGAGGTATATTGTAACATCCCGAATTTTAAAATAGAGAATTAATTACCGGAATAAATATTAGAAATTGGTATATGGAGTATTTAATGTCCCAAACTATTGAGAATAATTAAATTGATAATTTTGGGAATTTTTGGTAAATTTTAGAGACCGGTTAAGCTGAAATTAAGCCCGGTTGAAATATGGGTGTCGGACCAAGTATCTCGGAATGAGGTGATATTGGCCAGGGCTGAAGAGAATATTATTGGGAATCCAAATATGTATTCGGAATAATTTTTAGATGATGTTTGAGCCCGAACGGAGAACCTATTGGTTTTAAAACGATGAAGTTTTAATAAATTGGATTAAAAGAAAAATTGAAAATCCTATTTTTCCCTCTCTATTCACGTAGGCGTGCTGGAGGTGTGAACATTTCACTTACACTTCATTTTTCTCCTTCTCTTCATTATCATCTTCTCCATTCTCTTCCTTTCCTCCCCCAAACCCTAACACATTGAGTTCATCTTCCACATCTCCTTCCCATTTTCGTTGGTGGAGCTTGAAGGAGGCTTGTGAGCTGCTGTTCTTCCTCCTTCTCTTCCTCATTTTCGTTGGTGTTCTCCTCCCTCCTAGAACCCATTTTCGTTTTTGGGCTTTGAGGTAAGTATATCCATTTTTGCTAAGGTTTTGGTTATGGGTATATGGTATTTATGAGTTTGGAAGCCATGCATGTGTATGAATGTTTTGAGGAGAGCATTTAATGCAAAAGTTTAATGTGGGTTTTGTATGAGAATGAGGTCTCTTTGAGAAGTAATGAAGTGGATGTAATTATGGTTGGAAGGAGAAGAATATTTATGATGGTTGTTGGAAATTTTATGGAACCCTAACTTCATAAATTTGGGGGAAAATGTAAAATGGAGGTTGATGAACATTTATTGTTGGTAATAAATGTGAGTTATGATGTATAAGGGTCAATGGTGATGGTATTTGGTTGATGGAAGTCATTAATGGGGAAACCCATGAAAGGGTTGGTTGTTGAGTACATAATAATAAATGGTGGCACCTAACCCATGGTGGTTATGGTGGATAAAATGAAATAAAAGAGTTTTGAGAGTTATAATAATAAAAACAGCAAGTATTTATTGATATATAAGTATTTGAACCTTAATGAGTAAGTAGAAAATTGATTGTATAATGTATTGTGATGTAGGAAGTGACCTCATTGACGAAGCGGGACCATCGAACCGCATTGATCACTACTTCACTTGAGGTAGGAGGGGGTAACTTTTCTAAATGCATGATTTCATCCATTGATGATATGAAAATATGTATATGTGATTATGTTAATGGTTGTTTGAATGGATGATATGATACGTTTGATTTGAATGCATTTAAAATGATGATTGTTATGTGGCATTGTGTTTGGGATAAAATTAATGATGTGATAATATTATATTAATGAAGTATGATGATGGTTTGCAACCATATGTGGATTGAGATTGTGATGTGAATATCCCAAATATGTGTGTATGATTTATTGAATGTGTATGCCACTAACTATTGATGAGAATAAGTCAAAGAAAATTGGGATTGGATAAGAATGATGAGAATATTGAAATCCACCAAGTGGTGGTGATGAATGATTAAATGTGGAGTGGCATCTAGGATGCATAGTGTGAGGATGCACTTGATTTGCATTTGCATTGCATCCATGGCATATCATAGCTGTTTATGTGGAATATTAGGGGGTTCCACTAGGCAGGCCCAGTGGGAGGGCGGCTCAGTGCACGAGCGTATTATGACTTTCCCCTGTGACTCGGTGTATGAGTCACGAAGCTGTCCATAGTTTGGTGACGAGGCACCCTATGTGGCAGGCCCAGTGGGCGGGCGGCTCTATGGTGAGCGAGTTTACCTCGGTGTCCGATGGGGCACGGCTCTCTCGATGTGTGTTTGGGAGGGGCCCGTAGCACTTATGGTAGTCGAGGCCACGATGTTGATCCGCAAGTCACAGGGTGACTAGTGCTACAGATGGGCGATAGCGGTTTGGTACCAGTAAAATTATGATGATGATGTAAGCATGCATAAATTGAGATATATGTGTACACAATTTTTCTACTGCAGTAGAGGCATAGTAGCACACCTATGCTTGTCCCACAATTAATTTAATGATATATTTTCCCACAGCCGGATCCGTATTGTTTGATAAGAAATTCTTGTGCATATGCATTAGCTTTAAGAGCATTTGCATATAGCTGGAGATATGCCTAGGTGAAAGCCCTTGGTGGCAACGGATGAATGAGAATTGAAAGGGGAAAGAGTTGAATACTAACCCGATGTGTGTGTTTGGCAATCCAAATGATTGATATTGTGAATGTATACTTGAAATTATAAGATGTATTGTGTATAATGTATGATGTGGTGTAATGATTGCTAATTGTGCAAGTATACATGTATTTCATCATAATGTATGACTTTAATTCATTTGGATTATGTTACTCACTTCCCCGTTGTCATTTTTAAAGTTGATGTAGGTATGACTTAAATCCTACAACTTTTGGAGGCCGAGTATGAAGAAGGTAAAATATGGATAGGAATGCGTAAGCCTTGGCCGGCATGAAAATCTGTTTTGGTAGAGTATATGAGGTTTATGTACTCAATTTTGGGATGTTGATGATTTTGGGAGGTCATGGGAGAAAATTGGACATGTTTGTGTAAGGCCAATTTTCCTGCATGACCCAAAAGATGTAAAGAATGAATCTGAATATTTGACTTTGTTAAATGAATGGATGTTGTGTTTTCATGCTATATTATGGAGCTTGTGGAATGATGTGGAATATAGATGTATGTAGGGAGTGCATGTGGTTTGATGATGAATTTAAATTATATGCATGAGCTAATGTTAGCATGATGATGGTTAACGGTGAATGAGGTAGGTTCCAAGAGTGTTATATAATGTATAAATTTTGTAGGAACTGAAAGAATTGCCATAGATTGAGTTTTAGTATGGTAGGTTGAGTGTTATCAATGTAAGTTCACGTTTTCTGCTGAGTTTCTGTAGAACTCGCTCAAGCGAGTAGTAATCTCGCCCGAGCGAGATTGTTGTGGAACAGGGGATTCGTTTCTGGACCAATCTCGCTCAAGCGAGCCTTGGGCCGCTCAAGCGAGATCGACCCCTGATGCTCCTTTCCTTCTTCGCTCAAGCGTCTCGCTTTCTTCGCTCAAGCATTCCTTCATGTCTCGCTCAAGCGAGATAGGGCTCGCTCAAGCAAGCTGGGCCCTGATGCTCATTCCTTTATTTCGCTCAGCATCGCCCAGTGCCCGCTCAAGCGAGGGTACGCTGGCTCGCTCAAGCGACTTGAGTCATGCTTGAGCGAGTATGCCCCTGATTCTCATTTTGTTATTTTAAATTAAATTTTAAAATGTTATGCATTATTTCTTCTTTAGATATTATTTTAAATGGTATTGAGGAGTATATTTAGGCCTTCTAGATTATATAAGTTGTATCCCATATTTTTATGAATGGACTCCTCTTGAAAATCAATTAGCCACTAATTAAACCAAATTAAATAATTCTTCTGCTGCTTCTGATTGAAAAATATATAGTTAGTTTCACCCTCTCATATCTTCATATATGGGAGTGGTTCATTTTAGATCCAGGGGTTTGGTGAAAAATGTTTCACCACTTTAATTATTTGGATTATTAATATTCTAAAAAACGTGAAAAATTTTCCCCTATTTTATTTGGGGGTTTGGGGCGTCTCATATATGGACTGGAAATGGTAAGGAATTTTCTTGAAATCCTAGATCTAAGGCTAAAAAAAATGGAAAAATGGAGAGGTAAGGCAAGGTAAAGGGAACCACCACTCTACACAAAGGAGTGACAAGGTCTTATAAGGTTTCACCACCTTTGGGAGGAGTCCAAAGGTTAAGAAACAAAGAGGAAAGAGCTAAGAGCTCAAATTCTAGAGAAAGGTCACACTTTATCTTAATAAAAATGCACTTATGATTCAAGTTATGGTAAAATACAAAGGAAATGAGGTATATATACCTTTAGTGAATTTTTGGTCACCTAATGGGCCTTAGAAATGCTCCTTGGCCTAATCGTAATTACCTACACTAATGGCCTAAGATATAAGCCCAAAAAAGAAAGGTGCAAACTACAAGGCCTAAAAGTGGCCTAATAAGCAAATGCCCATGCAAGGCCTAAATTAAAATCTATTTCCTAATTCTAATAAATCCCTAAACAAATAAAAATGACTACTAAAATATTTACAAACAATGTCAAGGCCCAAGGGTGACCCAAAGGAGGCCCAACAATAGCTCAAAGAACCTTCACTCCAAAATAGTGCAAGTGAAGCAAGTAAGGGCCTTCAAATGCTCCTCCTTCGCCTTAGGCCTATCTAAGAAAGCCATCAAAGAAGCCAAAGGCTTTTGGAGTGTCTCCTTGGCTTTCTTGTCCCTTGACTTAGTCAAAGGGCCATTAAAGCTCCCAAAGGCAACCTCCAAGCTTTGTTTAGGATCTAAGGCTTCTCTATAGGTGAGGCCTGTGTCATGCTCCCCCTCTTCAAAAAGATTTATCCTTAAATCTGAGATAATCTCATCCATCTAATCTGCAACACAAGGGGTTAGATTAGAAATATTAAAAGTAGCACTGACCTTATACTCACTAGGGAGGTCAAGTACATAAGCATTATTATTCAACTTTCTAAGAATCTAAAATGGACCATCACCTTTAGGGTTAAGTGTCACACCCCGGTTTCCATAACCCGAATCCGATGTAATTAACGTAACTTAATTAATAAAAATACGAGTAAATTTTTTGCGTTTGAAGAGAGGTTCATCACCCAATAATTATGTTAAGATCCGAATCATAGAAAATGAAGAGTGAAAGTTTAAGATTTTTAACAATCCGAATCGATAAAGAAAAGCCCCATTGTGTATACAAAAATAATTTGAGTTTACAGCGGAAGGAATATGTATGCAGGGCAATACGTCTAGTCCCTTATATGAAGATATGAGAAAAGGCCCAAAAACGGAAAGGGAATTAAGAAAACGAAGGAAAATCACAAAGCTGTCACTAGACCAGCTAGCGTAGGTACACTGGTTCCCAACGTACTCACGCCCAATGACCAGTCTAAGACAGGAGCCAAGTGCTCCAACGCTGAAGCCCAGCATGCAAACCACCAGCGTAAGTACGCTAAGCCACTACCAGATTTCACCTAGCCACACAGCAAAGCAGCGTGCCCACGCTGATATCTAGCGTGCTTACGCTGGAATGCCAATCATCAGACCCCAAATTCCAGAATCTCAACGCGTGAACGCCCAACGCTATGCGACACTCTAGTAAGCCAACGTGCCTACACCCAAAGCCAGCGTAGGTACACCCAGTCACTGGACAACAGACCCTGTTCTGCAGCTTTTTGGTCCACTGCACTTGCCAACTTCGGGTTGTTATTTCACTATGCAATTCAACTCCAAATCACATGAAATTTTAGACACAACACACCTACCCTAATATCAACCATGTGGTAAAATTTAACGCCAAAATTCCATCCCAATCAAAATCTAAACTATAGGGTTGATTTACGCATATACAGGCATTCAACATGACATGCCAAATTGCAAATTAGACCCATCTGGCCACAACCAACCATATACACAAGTCATAAACATACAATATGAGTTATGAGCGACCCTTATTTAAGGTCCTAGCCATTCCATAGGATTACGACCTATCCACATCTCAGTATTCATATACATTGGCATTTCAAACAACATAATTACACACTCATGCCTTATAAATAGTTGTGAATCATAATCATCATCATTCATTCATCATATTGGCATAAATCTAGTATTACAAATGTAAATATACATCGTCAAGGTCAAAACCAAAAATTAGCCATACAACACAAGGTCTAATTTTCACGAATGACCTTCAAAATGAAGATCCACCATTCAAATACATAAAGAGCATATATCAACACCATATGCTATACAAAATCAATGGTTGCCGGCCAAGGCAATTCCTATACAACTAATTTACCTTCGTCATCAAAACACTTATACTTCCAAAACAAGTATGTCTCACCCCATGCATACCTTGCATCACAAGGCTAAAAATAGACAACATGAGAGAGTGAGTCATACATTCCATAGGACGAATATGAATACATTTGTGATTATGTGCATATGCATTTAATGTCATGTATACTTTGCATCAACATATCAGTCATCATCATAATTACATCATCCAATCAACATACACACATCTTAATTATCTTTGTGATTCATAGCAAACCATATACCATACATAAAGTTATTTCTTCGTATTCATATTTTATATGTTGTCTTTAGGTATTCTTTCACCCAATCACAACCATAATCATGTCTCATCACCTTTGGCATATCTCCTTGCTATATGCAAATGCTCTTAGGTTAATGCACATGCACAACAGAGTTAACAACAATCACAAATCTAACTATGGGAATATAAGCACCAATTTATGGGTTTAAGCATGGATTCATAACCATACCTCTACTGCAGTAATAAAATATGCATACTTATCATACTATTTGCATGTGTATCACCAAATTTTACTGGCACCAAACTACATTGCCCATCTTGCAACACCTGGCCATTCTCACCATGACCGCGATATACACCATAAACAACATAAAGGTGTTGCGGGCCAACCATGATTCATACCATGGCAGCTATGATCCAAAGGACCACTAGGGACACCTGCTCCTCAAAAAGCCACCCCCCACATGGTCAACCACATGCCGCTCCCCGTAGCTAACCATGGGCAGCTTCGTGAATGACACACTGAGTCATTAGGGAAACATCAATAATGCTTATGCACAGAGCCGCCTTCCACTGGGCCAACCAGAGGAATCCCTAATATTCCATTACCGGCAGCTATGCAATATGCCATGGATGCAATGCAAATCATATGCATTCTCACAACTATGCATCCTATCATGCCACTCATCAATCATCACCATCACCAATATCACCACACAATTCTTAGTGGATTTTATTATCATTGGTTATTGCCATTGTTTCAAGTTTTAATGTGGCATCTTCAACAATTTTTCATCATCATAATTCTCATCTCACACATACAAGTCAATACTTGTGTTAATTACAATGGCATCATAATTATCAACAATATTCATCAATCTTTCATCAACATTCAAGGTATGCTCAATACCCATACTTAATCTCATTCATCATCAATAACAATCATTCCATGTTTGTGATGAATATAAGCATATCCTCAACATATCAAGGCATAACATTTACCAAACAATAACATCACCATATAGCATACCATAAATATTCCAAATGCACAACACACATTGCCAAGCACAATTAACATCACCATGTTCAACATCTCAATTTTTCAACACAATATAAGCAAGGCAAACATGTATATAGTCACATATGACAATCAACCAATACTCAATTCATGCATTTAGAATATAAAACTCCTTTCCTACCTCAAGAAAAGTAGTCCAAGCGATTCGACGTTCCTGCCTCATCATTCAGAATGGATCCTACACCACATGATATAACACAACATCATTTTCTATTCAAAATCACCAAGACTTACATATTCTAAATCTCATACTTGGTGTTTATTACATTCTCATCACTAAACCATTTTCCATTTCATTAATTTCACCACAACCACTATGGGCTTGGTGCTCAAGTTTATTATTAAGCACTTATAATTTCACCCATCAAAGGGTCCATACACCAATGGTCATAAATCACCTTTAATGACCATCTACAATCATTAATATCATCTCTCATCACCAATAAATATTCTCCCAACACATTTATTAGCACCCACACTCTCAATATCATATATTTTCTCTCAAAATACATTCTTCAACCAACATTTATTATTTTCCCCAATTCCTAGGGTTAGGGTTTCACTAAAAACCCAACAACCATAATAAATACACATCAACTTCCATAATTTTCCATCACATTTTCGTGTACCCATTAAATGCATATAAAATCTTGTATTTAACACACCCCACCTTAGGGTTTCTATATTAAATAGCTCTTTCAAACAACCCATATACATTAGACACTCACCCAACATCCAAAACCTATAACCTAGGGCATAAGCTCATGAAAAATGGTGAGGAACTTACCTCAAGCCAAGAAAAGAGTGAGCTTCCAAGAAGGGGAGAATGGGTGACAAAAATTGCAAGGGAGAAGAAGGAAAAGCTTCAAACCAACATTATCTCCTTCAAGCTTATGGGAAAAAAAATGGAGAAAGGAGGAGAGCACACCACCACAAGGGTTTTTAGAGATGAAGAAGATGAAGAGTGAATGAGGAAAATAGAAGAAAAAAGTGTTTGCCTTAGAGAAACAAAAACCAACATGAAATAAGAGGAGAAATAGAGTTTTTGTTTTTTTAATTTTAGCCTCTCATTAAAACCTTATCATTTTATGACAATCAGGATCTCTGTTCGGGCTCAATACTTTATCCAAAAATTATTTCGAATATAGATTCAGATTCACAATAATATTCTTAACAGCTGTGACCAATAGTACCTTAATCGGAGATACTTGGTCTGACACCCATATTTCAATCGGGTATAATTTTAGCTCTTAAAGCCACAATAAATTATGAATAATCCTCATAAGTCACAATTTAATTATTTCAACAATTTTGGGACATTTATTAATCCACATGTAATTATCTAATATTCATTCCTCTTATTTAATCATTTATATAAAATTTGGGGATGTTACATTAAGTTTTGACTTCCTAAGGTTAGGAAAATATTCCTTCCTTAGGTGAAGCCAAACCCAATATACAAAAGAAACTTTAGTCTCACCATCCATATGGAGGATATCATCAGAAATTTCAAGAGGCAAAAGATCTAATGATGTGAGAGGGTTAAAACTATACACAATCTCAAAAGGACTATGCTTAATGGTTGACTGAACTACCCTATTATAAGCAAATTTTACATGTGGTAGACACACATCCCATGATTTAATGTTTTTCTTGATTAAGACCCTAAGAAGAGTAGAAAGAGTCTTATTCACAACCTTAGTTTGGTCATCTATTTATGGATGACAAGTGGTGAAAAAGAAGAGATGAGTTCCTAGCCTAGATCATAGGGTCCTCCAGAAATGGCTAAAGAACTTGGTATCCCTATCACTAACAATAAATCTAGGACCCCATGAAGTCTAACAACCTTTCTAAAGAAAAGTTTGGAAATATGGCTAGCATCATCCACTTTATGGCAAAGAATGAAGTGAGCCATTTTGCTAAACCTATCCATGCCCCTTTGGGTCCTAGGCAAATCAAGCACAAAATCCATACTAATATTAACCCATGGGGATGTAGGAATGGGCAAGGGAATGTAAAGGCCATAAGGTGAAACTTTACATTTGGCATTTTTACATGTAAGGCACCTAGAGCAAAGCCTTTGCACATCATATTTCATATAGGGCAATTAGAAATATTCACTAAGGGTAGACAAAGTCTTGTTCCTCCCAAAGTGCCCCATGAGTCCTCCCTCATGACTCTCACGAATAAGTAATTCTCTCATAGACCCTCTAGGAATGCATAACTTATTGGCTTTAAACAAGAAGTCATCTAACTTATGGAATCCATGAGTAGAAACAAAAGGACCACAAGTGTGGTAGATGGAAGAGAAGTCAAAGTCATTTGGATACAACTCTTTTATTTCATCAAGACCATGAATTTTGGCACCCAAGGAAGAAAGTAAAGTGTGCCTTATAGATAAGGCATCAGCCACCACACGAGTACTCCCACCAGAATCGCTGCATCTTCCAAATGCTAGTTGGACGGTGTGTAGCTTTTGTAACTTTTACGTATTTTGTGTCTCATTTTGGGTGAACCGCCTATGAGTATCTTATGCTCTACTTATAGGCTTAGGTTTGACCTAATTTGTTCTCTCTAAAGAGTGGGCTCCTTTCTCATTCTAAATGAGTTAGGCCCAATAACTTTATTTTAGCCCAACTAAAATAAAAAAGCTATTTTTTTGATAGACTTACTCTATGTGTGTGACCCTATAGGTAAAATACTCGGTCATATTAATAATAAATTATTTTATTATTAATATAAAATAAGAGCGGCATCTAGCAATGCATCATTATGTATGAATATTATTTAATATCAACATAACCTATAAGTGATAATTATTTTATATGTTTGTTTCTTTTGTCACGATATCCTAATTAGGCCCAAGGAATAGTCACGTTATCCTTGTATGGCCCAATTTTTTTTACTTGATACTGAAGTAGACTTTATCCGAATAAATATCCAATATTTATTCTTTCTAGCACGGCTATGTATTTCCTTAGTCTCACTCCATCAAGTGGCCTATAGATATCACTCATGTCACATAGGAGAGACAAATCCCATCTACATTACTCATATCCCTCTAGATAATTTATTCATTTCCTTATCACAACCTTTATACTCCTCTTGTTAGAGAAGACGTTTGATTGTATTAAAACAACAAACTCCTCATGTAGGAATCGTAGTGACTTCAGGTCGAAGGACTACATATACCATTATCACATTAAGAATCGTTTATGATATTCATGTAATGATCCATGCAATCTTCTCATGGTGGGTTTGTCCAGTACATCATTACTCTTAATGTGTATCTATGTGAAGAATTAATATCATTTATATCCATGATTGGTGAGATCAGATCATCAGTACACTCACACGCTAGTCTTAATGTATTTACATGTCCCCACGTAAATACTTGACTAGGGACATTTTAGGAATAACTCTCATATGACCTATTACTCTAAGGATAAATAAAGGCTGTTAAACTATTTAACAAAAAATGCCTTATTCAGAATGATGCATCCTATATAGGCTCTTAGTGCATATTTGCAATAATCTCCCACTTGCACTTAGAGTCGATAAGGTTAATGCCCAATGACGTCTACAATTCCCTCATGCTTTTGCTATGCAAGCGATTTTACTAGGGTTCCCAACAATTTTATTGTATGCAAATTGCATATTTTTACATCTCCCAAAGATAGAACTATTTAAGTATATGCTTGGATTAGTCCATTTCCTTATATTGTTCTATGGTTCCATTATCATCATAGTGGAAACTCATAGGGTATAAAACATTTGGAATGATTAATGTAAATTGACTTCTTTTGTAATTTATCATAGAAAAATACTTAAATTTGTTGGTAGAATCAACGATTGTGTCTTGCTTTGAACCTTTCAAGTATACATCACAACCATCTTGACAACACATATATTTTGATTACAATCTTAAGTCTTTCAAATTAATCAGAAGATTGACGTCGATGTAACCTTTACAATGAGCTCATCTTCCATTTATCAAGATCAAATCCTTAGTCCTTGTTAAGTGTTTAAGGATATTCTTGATTATAGAATGAAAATATTAGTTCTAGAAGAAGCATGTCTTCTACATGTAATTCTAGAACTATAATTATACAGTTACTAACCCTTTTATAGTCACAAGATTTATCTTTATTCTTTAATGAAGATTCTAGCTTCTAAAAGCTTGCTTTAGTCCATAAATGGAACATTTGCAGTTCACATACCTTCCTAGATGTTTTAGGCATAAAAGGCCTTTAGGTTGTGTCATATTCACATCCTCAAGATGATTTCCATCTTGACATCTATCTACCATATCTCATAATGGTGGTGTACTACTACAACAAGCAGGACCTAAATGGTTTTTAAGCTAATTGAATTTTGTTAATCTTTCTTTTAAAGGTACTCTTATTACCATCCATGTTTAGGTTTCCTTTTGAAAACCTACTTGCATCCTATAGGTTTTACCCTTTGGGTGCGTCAATCAAGGTTTATACCTTGTTAATGTACATGGAGCCCATTTCAAATCCCATGGTCTTATGCCATGTTTTAGAATCTAAACTTACACTGGCCTCTTCATAAGAAGCTTGGTCATTTAGCAATATGCCTCCTTCCTGATTTATAAGATATCTATATCTTTCAGATTTGGTGACATATCCTATTTGATCTTATGCAAGTGTTGTGCTACCAGAGCTAATAATGTCACAACACTTTATGATTTCTGCTCCAAGTCCATCCTTGACTTTTGAATGCTTTGAGATACTTAAATTTCTTCAAGTTCTACTATCCTCCCACTGATTCTTTAAGAGATGTACTATCCTCCCCCTAACTTTTCCCTTAGAGATGTTATTATGGCATTCCATGAGGAATGAGTTAAGAGGTAATCTCTCACTTTATTAGATAGTTATCAAACATGTAGCTTAAATTATTTGCTATCTTTATCTAATCAAGAGCTTTAATTGTCTTGCCAATTTGTTTTTTTTTACTTCATTATAAATTCTTTGAACTTTTCAAAGAATTTCTAACTTGTGTTACATAAATCCATACTCATTGACTTTTCAATTAGTATGTCAAAGTATTGAAAAACATATCTAGTTATTGTTCCAATAGGTACACATACATCGTCATGTATTATATAATAGATTACTTATCTTTCACTTTTCAATGAATGAGGTCTTAACTATCTCTCCAATAAATAAGATTTACATGTCTCAATTGATTCCAAAATCAAAAGAGTCCAGATAACCACATTAATGGTATTTAGAAATATGTTTCTCATTCATTTGTCTTAGGAGACAATACCATATAAGTAAGGTTCAAAATCACTTACTTTAACCTACTTTGACATTTATGTTATAGATACGTGTTTTAAGATTTAGGATATGGAATCCATTTGTCACAACCCGATTTTCCAGACCTGAATCCTGATGTAATCAAGATAAATAATTAACAAAAATACGAGTAGATTTTTCACGTTTAAAATAAGTTCAAAACACCTCACGATTACATCAAGACCCGATCCATAGAAAATTAAAGAGTGAGATATATGAAAATTTACAAATGGATCGCAAGATAAATTGCCCATAAGTTTATACAAAAATAGTAGAGTTTACATCAGAAAAGAATTTGTATACAAGGCACACGCCTAGTCCCATATATGAAGATATGAGAAAAGGCTCGGCAAAGTATGCAAATACATAACTTAAGCCTAATAGGCCACAATAAACCTTACACATAACTCATAAACATGCATTGCCTAAATATATATATATATATATATATATATATAAATATATGGTTATGCAACATCCACCTCCAATATCCATATTCCACAATTGACCATATTCAATTCAACCTCAAAATCATGTATCATCAACACTTATACATACCCAAAAGGATTACACATCCAACGTCATTATATTCATCAAATGGGTATGAATTCCAATACCCCAAATATCAATAGATCATTCACATATATGGCCATTTACATATACATCCACAATATCAATAATTATTAAAACTATCATGTATATTTTATTCACAATACAATAAATTACAATCACTTCTGGCCAAGGCATTCCATTACCATTATTTACCTTCTCCAAAAGCTTTATTTCGAAGTCATCATCTCATCCCATGATATTCCTGCATCACAGTGCTAAAAACAGACAACATGGAAGATTGAGTTATACATTCCAAGTGACGAATATGAATACAATTGAGATTATACGCATATGCATATTAATGTCATGTGTACTTTGCTTCAAACCATCAATCATCATTATAATCACCTCAATTAATAACATATACATATATATACATATATCTAGTTCATCAAACGAACCCATTGCAAAGTAAACACACATGCACATCATTACCCATCATCACATTGGGCTAACATGAATCTCATCAACAACACGTCAAAAACCATCATGATTGCATCATTTCCACACATATACATATTGTAATCATTTCCCATGAATCATAGCATGGCATCAACACATACACACAAATATGCCCTTTTATCATATTGGGCCATCACTCACAATATCATCATATACAATATCTTTTCTTTGTATTCATATTTCACATGTTGTCCTTAGGTATTCTTTCACCCATCTTATCATCATCATATCTCAACACCTTTGGCATATCTCTATGCTATATGCAAATGCTCTTAGGCTAATGCATATGCACAATGGAATTATCAACAATTGTCGATCCGACTGTAGGAATAAACACCAAATGTGGGTTCAAGCATGATCATATAATCATACTCCTACTGCAGTAGTATAATGTGTACACATATCTCTTAATGCATGCATAACACTAATTTTACTGGTACCAAACTGCATCGCCCCTTTTGCAACACCGGTCATTTTCACCATGACAGCGGTAAATAACATAATCATCAACATGAGATGTTGCGAGCCAACCATGAATCATATCATGACAGCTGTGATCCAAAGGACCACCAGGGAAACCTGCTCCTTAAGAGCCACCCCTACAGGGTCAACCACATGCAGCTCCCCGTAGCTAAGCATGGGAAGCTTCGTGACTTACACACCGAGTCACAAGGGAAACAACAAAAATGCTAGTGCACAGAGCCGCTCTCCCACTGGGCCAACTGGGGGAATCCCCTAAAATTCCTTACCGACAGCGTATGATATGCCATGGATGCAATGCAATGCAATTCAAATGCATTCTCACTCTATGCATCCTATTATGCCACCCATCAGTCATCATCACCAATACCACCATACGATTCTTAGTGGATTTTATTATCATTGGTTAGTGCCATTGTTTCAAGTTTTAAGTGTGGCATTTCATATCAACATACTTTATCTCATACACACAAGTCAATACTTGCATCAATCATAATGACATTACGATCATCAACAATAACAATCATTATTTGTTTAAGGGTATGCTCAACAACAATATCCCTTTTTATTCAACATTAATATTTATTCTCATTCGTCATCAATAATTCATCATTCCATAATATGGTGATATATAGATATATACACATCCACAATAATTTTAGGTGCAACACTTGCCAATCAACAACACCACCATAAAGCATATCATTCACAATCCAAATGCATGTCACATATTGGCCAAACACACTAACATCTTCATGTCTGATAAGTCTTGAAAAGACTTAATAATTTCACCTTTAATTTAACTTAATCCATTTAATTTTGTTTAGTTTGACATTATTATTTAATAAATTGTCATTAATTCTGGTTTTATTTATTTAATTCAAAAGTGTTTGAATTATACAAAAAAATGATTAAAAAGATAAAGTAGTTAAGAAAATTTGTTTATTTGTAAATTCATTAACCTAACATACATACGCTAGACAGCCAGCGTACATACGCTAGGCATTTATTTGTTTGCATGTGCAGGAACAAGTGCAGTAAGGAATTAAAACTTCACACTCAAGCTTGGAAGTTCCACGCTCAAGCTAGAGGTCACCATGCAATCCACGTAAATGTCACAGCATGTAGAAAACCTCGATCACACTCAAGCTAACTCAGTCACCCTCAAACGTGATTCCATTGCATTCATTAATTCAAGCTCACGCTTAAGTGCATCTCAATCACGCTCAAGCGTGAAGTCACAGAATGCATAAATTAACGACCTTGCTTAAGCGCCAGTAAATCACGCTTAAGCGCAATTCTGTTTATTCAGTTTGTTATTTTTCCCTCCAAGTGAAGTGCTGCAGTTCCCACTCATTAGATGTATCAGTTGCTATTTTCTGTTGTACCTTAGTAATTTAAGTAATGTCTTAATTAATCATTTATCTGTAATCATGTAATTAGTTTAATTATTAATTAAGTTTCCCTTGTAATTAATTAGTTAGTTAGTTGTAAGTTACCTATATATATATACTTGTACATACTCTATAAAAAAAGGAGGAGAAAAAAACACAGAAGCAATAACACGATTCATTTTCTCATTTCTAATCTCTCTCTAATTCTTTTCTCTCTCTAAACTCTTTCGTCCATGTCTCTATACATTCCTTCATCTGAATCCATTCCTATGGGTTTCTAAACCCCTAGGGTTGGGATTGCTGAAGCTTTTGATGGAATCTTGAAGCTATCTTGAGGAAATTATCTTCTAAAGTAAGAGGAGAACAAGTTGAGAAGTGGATCTACTTTGCTGAATTGACAAATTCAGATCCAAATAAAGAATCTCACCAGTGAGGAATCATGGTTGAGGCTTAGGTAACTTCTGACTTCCTAACTAATTCAGGCCTAGTAATTAGGTGAATAGTTAGGGTTCAACCCCTAATTTCACATTAGATTTCTCTGTCACTGAACACCTAAGGGATTAGGGTTTAATGCTTAGGAATTAGTGTTAATTACCTAAGGAATTAAGGATTAACCATCTGTGAATTGTCCTCTTGCATCTGAAGCTTAATTGAACCTCGATTGCATATTCCTTGATGAAGTTGTACGCTGAAGTAATCCTAACCTATCTTCCATTAATCACATTTCATCTTCTATATTGTTGCTGAAAATACAAAAATATAGAAAGTATAAAAACAACAAAAACAGAATGAATTCTTCACTGCGTTGTTCTGGTTCAGCTTATGCTAGTCCAAGATTGTGGTAATTACCTCAATCCCTGTGGGACGATCAAATATATTACAAATTTAATGATTGGTGCGCTTGCCAAAAGAATATAATCCTACGAGAGTTACACACTAAGTAATGGCTCAGGATTTATTCATCAAGTTAATGGCACCATTACCGGGGATTGTTGAGTAATATCAACAATCCTTGGACCGGTACTAGACTAAACCGTTGAATTTTGTTTAGCATTTAGTAGTAGTTTAATTCTTGTTTTTAGTATAGCAGTAGTTTGTGTATAGCTGTGAATTGTTTTTGTGTCTAATATTTAGTGTATGCAGTCAAGGAACAGAGGAGAGCCTTTCTTCTTTGATCCTGATATTGATTTGTTAGAGCGTAAGCTTAGAAAGGAGAAAAAGCAAAAAGAACAGCAAGAAATGGAACAGAGGAAAGTTACACTAGGTGACTACTCTAGGCCTACTAAAGAAGGATCGCAATCTAGCATCCTTAGGCCTCCGATTGTAGCTAATAACTTTGAACGTAAACCAGCTTTGCTGCAGTTGGTTAGAAATGATCAATTCGGAGGAAGTGAGGTTGAGGAGCCAAATTTGCATCTAGCAACCTTCCTCCAAATTTGTGATACAGTGAAAATGAATGGTGTCCCTAATGAGGCAATAAGATTGAGATTATTTCCTTTTCTCTAAGGGACCGTGCAAAAGCCTGGTTGCAGAGCCAACCAAGAGGCAGTATATCCACTTGGGAGGATTTACAAAGAAAATTTTTGATTAAATATTTCCCTCCTTCCAAATATGCCAAGTTGCGCACAGAAATCACTTGTTTCCAACAAAGAGAGGGTGAATCTCTGATGGAAGTATGGGATAGGTACAAAGAGAATTTGAGGAAATGTCCTCACTATAGGATTCCTGATGTGCAGCAAGTTACTATATTCTATAATGGTGTAAGACCAGCAACTAAAGTCTTGATTGATGACTCAGCTGGAGGTTCATTAACCACAAAAACTGTAGAAGAAGCTATAGAGTTGATTGATGTTATGGCTTCAAATGAATGTTTGGTTAGTGAAAGGAGCCAAATCCCTAAGAGAGGGATATTAGAATTAGAAGCACAAGATGCTTATTTGGCTCAAAGTAAGTTGATGACTCAGGCTTTAGAGAAACTAAGTACAGATTTCATAACTTCAAAAACCTAGTCAAGTTTGTATGATGAGCTGTGATTTTTGTGGTGGAGACCATGAAAATAGAATGTGTGATGCAAATGTGCCTACTGAAGAAGTTAATTACATGGGGCAACAGTATTAAAGGAATTATTCCTCTAATTCCTTTAATCCTAACTATAGGAATCACCCCAAATTTTCATGGCAGAAAGGTCCACATTTGAATCAAAATGTACCACAAAATCAAACCACAACTAGACCATAACAACCTTCTCCCCCTCCCTCTAAAGAAAAGTCTGAACTTGAGAATGTGCTATCTCAGTTCATTCAGGCCACTCTGGCCAGCTTTAAAAATCAAGAAGCGTCCATCTGAAATCTGGAAAATCAGGTTGGACAGCTATCAAAACAGTTAACTGAGAGACAGTTAGGCAATTTTCCTAGAGATACTGAGGTAAATCGTAGGGAACATAATAGGCAATAACCACAAGGAGTGGGAAAGTTCTTCCCCCTACTCCAAGTTAGGAAAATAGTTTAGAGAAAGAGGCAGAAAAAGAAAAAGAGCAGGAAAGTGAGCAAGTTAATGATAAAACTGAAAATAAAGTAGAAACAGAAAAAGAAAAAGAAAACCAAGTTCATCAAAAGAAAAAGAAAAAGATTGATTTGATCTTGGAGGAAGCTGTCAAGCTAACTCCTGAGAAATTAAAGAATGTTGCATTTCTATATAGATTCAAGAAACAGATAGAGGAGCAAAAATTTGCTAAGTTCTTAGATGTGTTTAAAAAGCTTCACATAAATATTCCCTTTGCTGAGGCATTGCAAGAGATGCCTTCCTATGCTAAATTCTTGAAAGAGCTCTTGTCTAAGAAGAGAAAGCTAAAGGGAGATAAGATGATTGCTCTCACTCAAGAGTGTAGTGCAATTATTCAAAAGAAAATTTCTCAAAAGCTAGAAGATCCTGGATCTTTTATAATACCTTGTGCAATAGGGGATGTTCATGTAGGAAGTTCTTTATGTGATCTAGGGGCTAGCATTAACCTCATGCCTTTGTCCTTAATAAGGAAGTTAGTAATTAATGACTTGTAACCAACTCGCATGTCTTTGCAGTTGGCTGACAGGTCTATCAAATATCCTCATAGGATGCTGGAAGATCAGTTAGTTAAGGTAGATAAGTTCATCTTTCCAGCAAATTTTGTAGTTTTAGATATGGAAGCTGATAGAGAAATTCCTTTAATTCTAGGGAGACCCTTCTTAGCTACTAAAAGAGCTTTAATTGATGTAGAGAAGGGAGAACTTATGCTGAGAGTTCAGGAAGAGCAAGTAACTTTTAATGTCTTCAATGCTATGAAACATCCAGCTGATAAAATGGATTGTTTTATGCTTGAAGAAGTTAAAAGTTATAAGACTCCTATGCTATTAAGAACTGAAAAAAAGGCTTTACAAGCCTTTCTTGAGGATTATTTTGACTCTGAGACTGAGGAGTTAGATGACTCACATAATAAGTTGCTGAACCTACTAGAAGCATGTGAAGTAGGTGAATTAGAAAATGAAAAGAAAGAAAAATTAAATAATACTAAACTTGAGAAAGGTAAGGAAGTGTTTAAAGAAAAGCATGATTTGAAACCTTTGCCTTCTCATTTGAAATATGTTTTCTTAGGAGATAATGAATCATATCCTGTAATCATTAATGCTGATGTAAAAGATGAGGATGTAGAAAAATTGATAGGGGTTTTAAGAAAACATAAATCTGCCATTTGTTGGAACATTTCTAATTTAAAGGGAATTAGTTAATCATTTTGTATGCATAAAATTTTGATGGAGGATGACTATTCCCTTGTTGTTCAGCCACAAAGAAGGTTAAACCCCATAATGAAAGAAGCTGTAAGGAAAGAAGTGGTTAAACTCCTTGATGCAGGGATTATCTATCCTATCTCGGATAGCGCTTGGATCAGTCCAGTCCAAGTGGTGCCTAAGAAAGGAGGGATGACCACTGTTAAAAATGAAAAAGGTGAAGTCATTGCTACTAGACCAACTACATGTTGGAGAATGTGCATAGATTATAGAAGGCTTAATGACTCCACTAGAAAAGACCACTTTTCTTTACCATTTGTAGACCAAATGCTTGAGAGGCTGTCAGGTCATGAGTATTACTGCTTCCTTGATGGATATTCTGGTTACAACCAAATTGTGGTTGATCCAAAAGATCAAGAGAAGACAGCCTTTACCTGTCCATATGGAATCTTTGCATATAGGCGCATGCCATTTAGTTTGTACAATGCACCAGTAACCTTTCAAAGGTGTATGTTGGTAATTTTGGGGACATGGTAGAGAAGTTCATTGAGGTATTTATGGATGACTTCTTTGTGTTTGGAAACAGCTTTGATATATGCCTCATCAACCTATCTAAGGTACTGGTGAGATGTCAAGAGACTAATCTTGTCCTCAACTGGGAAAAGTGCCATTTTATGGTTAGAGGAGGGATAGTCCTTGGCCACAAAATCTCTGCTGAGGGCATTCAAGTAGACAGAGCCAAGATTGATATCATTGAAAAGCTTCCTCCTCCAATCAATGTGAAAGGAGTGAGGAGTTTCTTAGGATGTGCTGGCTTCTATAGGAGATTTATAAAAGATTTTTTAAAAATAGCAAAGCCTTTGACTGAGTTACTTATGAAAGATCATGCTTTTGTTTTTGATGAAAACTGTAACATCCCCGTTTTAAAATTAAGTGCTGAATAAAGAATGAACCATTAAGACTTAATTTCAACTAGAAATAACTGTTAAGTGCATTTAACTAAGTGAGTTTTAGCCATTAAAATATAGAAAAGGGTGGCGGACAGGGGATGAGGGGAGTGCGCGTGGCTACTGCAGCACACACTCTCCCATCCCACTCGTCTCTTGTTTATGCGCATGTA
This sequence comes from Clitoria ternatea, assembly GCA_037962975.1. Lineage (NCBI taxonomy): Eukaryota > Viridiplantae > Streptophyta > Magnoliopsida > Fabales > Fabaceae > Clitoria > Clitoria ternatea. Next base: position 173,061,347 of record CM075671.1, read on the forward strand.
CACTTATATATATATGTCGTGAGCCTTTAGTGAGGAACGCATTTGCCAATTCTTCAGACTCTCTTCTTCGTCACCTCATCCTCTGTTTTCTCTCTTCGTCTTCATTCTTCTCTTCTCTCACTCTTCGCTCCTGGAGATCTTGATTCCAGTACTGAAGAACAGACTACGCATCATCCCAGAATCAGACGCAGCATACGACGAAGCCAAGCAAGACCGGACGAACCAGGAGAAGGACATCGGACCCAACGGCAAGAACGGAAAAGGTTTCTGAGGTTCTTCCAAAGGTAGGGGGCGCTTGCATGTCGAATGCATGGTCTAAGAACGGTACCGGATGAACGTACTGCCAAGTGTGTGTGTGTGTGTGTGCATGTTTTTATAATTCATTAGAACTGATGCTGTGCATGTGTGCATGTGTTTACAATTACTAAAACTGATGCATGATTTGAAATTTTGATAGTGATCTTCGTGACGATGGCGTAGTTTGCTCGTGGATGATAATGATGGATTTATTTTGTCGTCACTGTGAAAAGTGTGTATGTGCATGTTCTTAATTGGATTGCTCAATGTTGTTAGTCTGATGATCGATTGTATCATGCGCTGGTGTGACTGACGGAATGATGATGAGTAGTGGGGATATCCGTTCTTATTTGATGACTACGGTAATGTGTTTGTGGCACAATGATGTGTAATAATGATCGTGTTAGTTGCATGAGTAAGAGTGGGGTGACCCATGGAAGGTCAGGAACCCCAAGGGAAATGACTTCCAGTTACCAACCCTGGCTAGATCCCAATAGGGCTCGTGGTAGCCGTTGGAGCTAGAGAATTGAGTCTCGAGACGCCGTTGGGGCCGGTGCCGCCTGGTAAGAGCTGAGGGACGAGGGGCCAAAAGAAAAAGGGGGCTGTAACTGAGAGTCCTTTCCCGAGTCGGATCCGCGTGCATGCATATAGAAATAAGGCTGATTGTGGTGATGTATAAATCTATGTATATGCATGTGTATGATTTTGAATGCATGAATATATATTTAGATGTGGAACAAACTCTGTGAACTGTGTGTGTCATGAATGTTGTTTGAATTGTATGAACTTGGTTACTTGAGAAAGGTTGAATGATAGCAGGAGCGTGTACTGACGCTGATACCGAGTCTGTGAGTATCATTATACATGTAAAAGCTCACCCCTGCAGTGGCCATTTTCAGTGAATGTCTCTCGTGAGGAGGATCAAAGGCAGAGCTGGAATGCTGGGCGGAGTGCTGATGCATTTCGAAGGTTTAATTAAGGCGTTGCTAGATGAAGTCCGGACTGACCCATACCGGATGTTAATGCTTTTGTGAATGAATAGAACTTTATGAACAAGAAGAAGTCTGATTTTGTATTGTAAATATTGACGTGCACTTTTATGTATATATATATATATGGATGTATGGTTTTGGTGTGTGTGATGCTAAGTGCTGTTTTTGTTTTATAATTATGCTTTAATAGATAAGCAGGGACAGTTTGATTGAGCAGGTTATAGTTAAGTCCGAACGAACCGAGAATTGTCTTAGGAAAGACTCATGTCGGATACGTTGGGCGGAGTCGTACCCCGCCCGAAGGCGTATGGCTAAGTCCGCCCAGGCGTCGTCATAATTAGTTGAGTTGGGCGGAATAGGTTCAAACTCTTCCTTTCTCCACAACCTACTAATGTATATGTACCCTGTAACTTCTCATTTTTCTGAGTGAAAGGCGAGTGTGAGGATTTACTTAGTAAACCATTGTCCATACCCGACGGAGGAAACTACCTTGTAGTTGTGTTAAAGAGGCGTTATGTAAATTTCGTTTAGGCGGCGTTATACCTCGCCCAAGTAACCAGGACAGCCCGCCCGAGATAAATATACCCCGCCTAGCCAAGTAGGATGATTCTAACTTAGCCTTTCCTCCAAATGCTACGCGTGTGAATGTATTAATATATTTTCCCTTATCTATTCCTCCTGTTGAGTGATCAGTATTTCTTGAAGGGAAGCCTCAGTGCAAAATCTCCTCTATCCGCTGCTGCATTCTATACCCCGCCTGGACGGTGTCAGACCCCGTCTAAGCGAATAAACGGTGTTGTGCAATCCGCCCTAGTGTTGGTGTGTCACAACAAACCCATTGAACCGGCCCAGTTTTAGCTTCCCTATAGGTTGCTTTGTGCGCGTGAATGTCCTTAGTTTTCCCCATGGCCTGCTCCCTTCTACATCAAATGTTACGTGACTGTTTTTGTGAAAATTTTCTTGTATTTTGGGATTTACTAGTCGCAAATAATTAGGGTGTTACATTTTGGTATCAGAGCGGACCGAAAAGTCCAAGGCCAAAATATGCTTACCAAGTGTAAGCGGTAGTGTCTGTGTCTTTTGATTGAATGGTTGAAATTGTTGTGATATTGGTTGAACCTGATTGATATTGGCTTGTGGATAGGAGGGTGTTGCCCCTCCTGGTTCTATTGATTGTATAATATATATATATAGAGATAGCATAATGTGCTAAGTTATTGATTGTTGGGCTAATAACTAGATCGGTAGTAAGTGGCTCCGTGTACTTATCCTTAAATGTCAATTTCAGGATAAGGAATGGCGCATCGTCAAAGTATGGAGGCTATAGCCACAGCATTCCAACGCTTTGCTGATGTGTTTGAAAGGCAAGGCCAAACTCAACCTGAGGATGGCCATGTGCTGGACCGCTTCCTGAAGAGGAAGCCGAGTGAATTCCTAGGAGGACGGAACCCTGAGGCGGCGTTCAAGTGGACTCAGGAATTAGAGAGAATTTTTAGGGGTCTTCGCTGTACCGAAGCCCAGAAGGTAGAATGCGCAGTGTATATGCTGCGAGATGAAGCGGAGAATTGGTGGAAGATAGCTAGGAGCCAATTCCCCGAAGATGACAACCAACTGACGTGGGACGATTTCAAGGCCTGCTTCCTAGACAAATACTTTCCCGACACGGTGAGGAGTCGGAAAGAGCTGGAGTTTATGGAGTTAAAACAAGGCTCCATGACTGTGGAGGAATACGCGACCAGGTTTGAAGAATTGTGCCTATTCTATCCGCCCTTCCAGCAGCCGGGAACGGAGCACTCCAAGTGTCTTAAGTTTGAGAACGGACTGAGATCGGATATCAAGAGGGCCTGCAGATACCATGAAATCCGGAGTTTCCCTGCCTTAGTGAACAAGTGTAGAATATTCGAAGAGGATGACAGGGCCCATTCGGGCCAGTGCAGCAGAGCCAACCAACATTTGAGGCCTCAGCAATCACGTTTCAAGAGGCCAGGGAACGTGAGGAGGAATGAACCCTTCACCAGATATCAGGACCATAATGACCGAGGGAGACAGATGAGTAGGCGACCAAGGTATGGCGGATGCTTTAAATGCGGCGGTGATCATTTTGCTAAGGAATGCAATGATACAAATGTTAAATGCTACCACTGCGGAGAGAAGGGACACGTTCGTCCGGACTGCCCTCAACTCAGCCAGGCAAACACCAATGTGCGTCAAGGAGGATTTCGAGATCGGACCAGAGTGAATGATGACCAACGATCTGGTGGCAGAGGCAACGGAACCAGAGGAAATATGATGCATGCCACGAACAGTCGAGAGAGGAACACCGGCCCAACAGCGCCAGGAAGGATCTACACCATCAATGCAGAGGATGTTGCACCCGCAAACGATCTAGTACAATGTAAGTGCTCACTTGGAATGAATACGCTTAATGTTGTTTTCGATTCGGGAGCAACCCATTCTTTTATAGCTGATGAGTGCGTGAAACGGTTGAAGCTACCAACTGTGTCTATGAACCGGACTTTAGAAGTGGCCAGCCCCACTGGCCCTAGTGTGTTCACATCGTCAGTATGTAAAAATGTAGCATTTGAGTTGTATGATCGGAGTTTTACCTTCGATCTGATTTGCATGCCCTTAAAGGGTCTTGATATTGTGCTTGGAATAGATTGGCTTTCAGCCAATAAGGTATTAGTAGATTGTAGAAACCGAGAGGTAGTTTTCCCAAAACAACCCACTGAAGATGGCACGGCACGAAGTATAACCCAACTATTTATAATGCTTTGCCTAACCAAAGGTGAGAATGAGCCCCTAGTGAACGAAATTCCGGTTGTCTGCGAATTCCCAGAAGTGTTCCCAGAGGACGTCCCGAGTGTGCCTCCCAATAGAGAAGTTGAATTCTCTATAGACTTGATCCCTGGAGCCGAACCGGTCTCCAGTGCACCCTACAGAATGTCCTCAACTGAATTGGTAGAGTTGAAGAAACAAGTGGATGAGTTACTTGAGAAGCAGTTCATTAGACCAAGCGTGTCACCATGGGGCGCACCTGTGCTACTTGTTAAGAAGAAGGATGGCAGCTTGAGACTTTGTATAGATTATCGACAGCTCAACAAACTCACAATCAAGAATCGATACCCACTGCCTAGAATTGATGATTTAATTGACCAGCTGCGTGGAGCCTCAGTCTTCTCAAAAATCGACTTACGATCGGGATATCACCAAATCCGAGTGAAGGACTCGGACATTCCTAAAACTGCCTTTAGGACTAGGTATGGTCACTATGAGTATGTAGTGATGCCGTTCGGTGTGACAAACGCCCCTGCTGTTTTCATGAATTACATGAACAGCATATTCCATTCCTTCTTAGATCGGTTTGTTGTTGTCTTCATTGACGATATTCTAGTTTATTCTAAGACATCGGAGGAGCATGAAGGACATCTCAGGGCGGTACTCCAAGTGTTGAAGGAGAAGCAATTGTTTGCAAAGCCTTCAAAGTGCGAATTTTGGATGGATGAGATCCACTTCCTCGGGCATGTGATCTCCAAGCGAGGCGTCTCGGTGGATCCTGCGAAGGTAACTGCTGTAATGGCATGGGAAAGGCCCAAGTCGATCCCGGAAATAAGGAGTTTTATGGGCTTGGCAGGTTATTATAGAAGGTTCATCGAAGGTTTTTCTAAGTTGGCATTACCCCTGACTAGGTTGACACGGAAGAACGTTCCTTTTGTGTGGAGTCCGGAGTGTGAGAGCAGCTTCCAAGAACTGAAGAATAAGTTGACAACGGCTCCGGTGTTGGCATTACCTGAGTTACGAGAAAGTTTCGTGGTCTATTGTGACGCGTCCGGACTCGGATTAGGATGTGTACTCATGCAGAAAGATCGAGTGATAGCATATGCCTCTCGACAATTGAGACCCCACGAACAACATTATCCGACCCATGACTTGGAGTTGGCAGTAGTAGTTTTTGCATTGAAAATCTGGAGGCATTACTTGTACGGATCCAAATTTGAAGTGTACAGCGATCATAAGAGCCTCAAATACCTATTCGACCAGAAGGAGCTGAACATGAGGCAGAGAAGATGGATTGAGTTTTTGAAGGACTATGATTTCGAGTTAAAATACCACCCAGGTAAGGCAAATGTCGTAGCGGACGCATTGAGTCGAAAATCCCTCCACATAGCAGCCATGATGGCAAAGGAAGTTGAGTTGTTAGAGCGGTTTCGAGACATGAACTTGCATGTTGACGCCCCTTCCTCTCAGAAGATGACAATCGGTACGTTGAGGATTTCCAACGAATTCTTAAAATCCGTGTACGAACAGCAACAGGCGGACTCTTACCTAGCTGAAATGAAGGAAATTCAGGCTGAAGGAAAGGATTTATCCTTGGCAGAAGGATCAGATGGGATCTTCCGGGTGAGGAACAGAATATACATACCAAGTGAAGGAAGATTGAGAAGAATGGTGCTTGATGAAGCCCACAAAAGCCTACTCAGCATTCACCCAGGAACCACGAAGATGTACCACGACTTGAGGAGGCAGTTTTGGTGGCCCGGACTAAAGAAGGATGTGGCGGAGTACGTGGCCCGGTGTATCACTTGTCAGAAATCGAAGGTAGAGCACCAAAAACCGTACGGTGCAATGCAGCCTCTAGAAATCCCCGTGTGGAAATGGGACTCAATTACGATGGATTTTATCATGGGATTACCCAGGAACCGAGCGGGCCATGATGCCATTTGGGTCATTGTTGACAGATTGACGAAGAGCGCACACTTCTTACCTGTAAATATGAAGTACCCATTGCATAAGTTGGCTCGAATCTACGTTCAAGAAGTTGTTCGACTGCATGGCATACCTACTTCCATCGTCTCAGATAGGGACCCTAGATTTACGTCCAGGTTTTGGACCACCATGCATCAAGAACTGGGGACGAAGCTTTGGCTTAGTTCTGCCTACCACCCCCAATCGGATGGACAATCCGAGCGAACGATTCAGAGTCTAGAAGACTTATTGAGAGCGTGTGTGTTAGAGTACGGTGGGGACTGGGAGCAGTACCTTCCCTTGATCGAGTTTACGTACAACAACAGCCATCATCACAGCATTGGCATGGCACCTTACGAGGCATTATATGGGCGTAGATGCCGAACCCCGCTCTGTTGGTCGGAAGCGGGAGAAAGTCTATTATTGGGACCAGACATCGTAAAGCAAACCACAGAACAGATCCGAGTGATAAGGGAGAAGATGAAAGCATCACAAGACAGGCAGAAGAGCTACCATGACAAGCGCATCAAGCCATTGGAATTCTCAGTCGGAGATCGAGTGTTTCTGAGAACCTCTCCGAGTAAAGGAGTTGGACGAGCCTTAAAAAGTGGGAAGTTAAGCCCTCGCTACATCGGACCTTACGAGGTAGTAGAACGGATTGGCTCCGTGGCATACCGCCTAGCGTTACCAATTCACTTGTCCCGATTACACAACGTTTTCCATGTGTCTCAACTAAGGAAGTATTTGCATGACCCCAGCCACACGATGCCTGACGACGAGGTAGAGATCAAGGAAGACCTAACCGCTGTGACTACACCGGTTGGAATCGTGGATCAATCGGTAAAACGCTTAAGGAACAAGAACGTAAGGCTAGTTAAGGTGGAGTGGCAGCAAGGCAAGATCACCTCCTACACGTGGGAACGCGAAGACGCTATGCGACAGCAGTACCCCGAATTGTTTACCTACGTAAGTACCAACTGAATTTCGGGGACGAAATTCTTTTTCAGTGGGGGAGAACTGTAACATCCCCGTTTTAAAATTAAGTGCTGAATAAAGAATGAACCATTAAGACTTAATTTCAACTAGAAATAACTGTTAAGTGCATTTAACTAAGTGAGTTTTAGCCATTAAAATATAGAAAAGGGTGGCGGACAGGGGATGAGGGGAGTGCGCGTGGCTACTGCAGCACACACTCTCCCATCCCACTCGTCTCTTGTTTATGCGCATGTACACTTATATATATATGTCGTGAGCCTTTAGTGAGGAACGCATTTGCCAATTCTTCAGACTCTCTTCTCCGTCACCTCATCCTCTGTTTTCTCTCTTCGTCTTCATTCTTCTCTTCTCTCACTCTTCGCTCCTGGAGATCTTGATTCCAGTACTGAAGAACAGACTACGCATCATCCCAGAATCAGACGCAGCATACGACGAAGCCAAGCAAGACCGGACGAACCAGGAGAAGGACATCGGACCCAACGGCAAGAACGGAAAAGGTTTCTGAGGTTCTTCCAAAGGTAGGGGGCGCTTGCATGTCGAATGCATGGTCTAAGAACGGTACCGGATGAACGTACTGCCAAGTGTGTGTGTGTGTGTGTGCATGTTTTTATAATTCATTAGAACTGATGCTGTGCATGTGTGCATGTGTTTACAATTACTAAAACTGATGCATGATTTGAAATTTTGATAGTGATCTTCGTGACGATGGCGTAGTTTGCTCGTGGATGATAATGATGGATTTATTTTGTCGTCACTGTGAAAAGTGTGTATGTGCATGTTCTTAATTGGATTGCTCAATGTTGTTAGTCTGATGATCGATTGTATCATGCGCTGGTGTGACTGACGGAATGATGATGAGTAGTGGGGATATCCGTTCTTATTTGATGACTACGGTAATGTGTTTGTGGCACAATGATGTGTAATAATGATCGTGTTAGTTGCATGAGTAAGAGTGGGGTGACCCATGGAAGGTCAGGAACCCCAAGGGAAATGACTTCCAGTTACCAACCCTGGCTAGATCCCAATAGGGCTCGTGGTAGCCGTTGGAGCTAGAGAATTGAGTCTCGAGACGCCGTTGGGGCCGGTGCCACCTGGTAAGAGCTGAGGGACGAGGGGCCAAAAGAAAAAGGGGGCTGTAACTGAGAGTCCTTTCCCGAGTCGGATCCGCGTGCATGCATATAGAAATAAGGCTGATTGTGGTGATGTATAAATCTATGTATATGCATGTGTATGATTTTGAATGCATGAATATATATTTAGATGTGGAACAAACTCTGTGAACTGTGTGTGTCATGAATGTTGTTTGAATTGTATGAACTTGGTTACTTGAGAAAGGTTGAATGATAGCAGGAGCGTGTACTGACGCTGATACCGAGTCTGTGAGTATCATTATACATGTAAAAGCTCACCCCTGCAGTGGCCATTTTCAGTGAATGTCTCTCGTGAGGAGGATCAAAGGCAGAGCTGGAATGCTGGGCGGAGTGCTGATGCATTTCGAAGGTTTAATTAAGGCGTTGCTAGATGAAGTCCGGACTGACCCATACCGGATGTTAATGCTTTTGTGAATGAATAGAACTTTATGAACAAGAAGAAGTCTGATTTTGTATTGTAAATATTGACGTGCACTTTTATGTATATATATATATGGATGTATGGTTTTGGTGTGTGTGATGCTAAGTGCTGTTTTTGTTTTATAATTATGCTTTAATAGATAAGCAGGGACAGTTTGATTGAGCAGGTTATAGTTAAGTCCGAACGAACCGAGAATTGTCTTAGGAAAGACTCATGTCGGATACGTTGGGCGGAGTCGTACCCCGCCCGAAGGCGTATGGCTAAGTCCGCCCAGGCGTCGTCATAATTAGTTGAGTTGGGCGGAATAGGTTCAAACTCTTCCTTTCTCCACAACCTACTAATGTATATGTACCCTGTAACTTCTCATTTTTCTGAGTGAAAGGCGAGTGTGAGGATTTACTTAGTAAACCATTGTCCATACCCGACGGAGGAAACTACCTTGTAGTTGTGTTAAAGAGGCGTTATGTAAATTTCGTTTAGGCGGCGTTATACCTCGCCCAAGTAACCAGGACAGCCCGCCCGAGATAAATATACCCCGCCTAGCCAAGTAGGATGATTCTAACTTAGCCTTTCCTCCAAATGCTACGCGTGTGAATGTATTAATATATTTTCCCTTATCTATTCCTCCTGTTGAGTGATCAGTATTTCTTGAAGGGAAGCCTCAGTGCAAAATCTCCTCTATCCGCTGCTGCATTCTATACCCCGCCTGGACGGTGTCAGACCCCGTCTAAGCGAATAAACGGTGTTGTGCAATCCGCCCTAGTGTTGGTGTGTCACAACAAACCCATTGAACCGGCCCAGTTTTAGCTTCCCTATAGGTTGCTTTGTGCGCGTGAATGTCCTTAGTTTTCCCCATGGCCTGCTCCCTTCTACATCAAATGTTACGTGACTGTTTTTGTGAAAATTTTCTTGTATTTTGGGATTTACTAGTCGCAAATAATTAGGGTGTTACAAAAACTGTGTCAAGGATTTTGAAAATTTGAAACAAAGATTAATTTCAGCTCCAATCCTTGCAGCACCTGATTGGTCCTTACCATTTGAACTCATGTGTGATGTAAATAATTTTGCTATAGGAGCTGTGTTAGGACAGAAAAAAGAAAAATTAACACATGTCATTTATTATGCTAGCAAAGTATTAAATGAGAATCAAATAAACTACACCACTACTGAAAAAGAAATGCTTGCTGTGGTGTATGCATTTGATAAATTCAGAGCTTACTTGATTGGTGCTAAGGTAAGTGTGTATACAGATCATTCAGCAATCAAGTACTTGCTAGCTAAAAAAGAATCAAAGCCAAGGTTGATCAGGTGGGTTCTTTTACTCCAAGAGTTTGATTTAGAAATAAGAGATAAAAAGGGAGTAGAGAACTTAGTGGCTGATCAACTCTCCTGTCTTGAGGGTGAATCAGATTCTATCTTAATTAAAGAGGAATTCCCAGATGAGAGGCTGATGGTAATTATCACAGGGCCATGGTATGCTGATATGACCAACTTTAAAAGTGCCTCTGTGGTACCTGAAGGGTGGACATCCCAAATGAAGAAAAAATTCTTTCATGACAGTAAAACCTTTCTATGGGATGATCCATTTCTTTATAAGATAGGAGTAGATGGAATTATCAGGAGATGTGTGCCTGAATCAGAGCAAGAAAGACTCCTGTGGCACTGCCATGACTCCTCTTATAGAGGACACCATGGTGCCTCCAGAACAACAGCAAAAGTGTTGCAATGGGGCTTTTATTGGCCAACAATTTTTCAGGATGCTAGAGTATATGTGCAAAGGTGTGATGAGTGCCAAAGAAGTGGAGGCCTCTCTGCTAAAGCTGGCATGCTTTTGACAAATATTTTAGTTGTAGAGCTATTTGATGTTTGGGGCATTGACTTCATAGGACCATTCCCAAAGTCATTCTCCAATGAGTATATCCTTGTTGCTGTGGATTAGGTCTCTAAGTGGGTGGAGGCTGTAACATCCCAAAATTTTAAAACAGAGGATTAAATCAAGGAAAATGAATATTGAAAAATTGAATGTAAGCTATTTAATGTCCCAAAATATTGTGAATAATTAAATTAAAAATTTTGGGGACTGTTGGTGATTTATGGAGACCGGTTAAACTGAAAATAAGCCCGATTGGAATATGGGTGTCGGACCAAGTATCTCTGATTGAGATGATACTGGTCAGGGCTGTTGAGAATAATATTGGGAGTCATATTCGGAATAATTTTCAGATAAAGTATTGAGCCCAAATAAAGAGCCTGTTTGTCTTAAAACAAAGAATCTTTTAATGAAGGAATTAAAAATAAAACCAAAAGCCATGATTTTTCCCTTCTATTTTTCGTTGGCTTCTTGGCTCATTTGGCAAACACATTCTACTTCTTCTTCTCTTCATCTTTTCTTTATTCTTCCACTCTCCTTCTTCCAAAACCCTAAGTTAATGTGGTAAATTCCCTATTTTCCCCCTTATTTTCGTTATTGGAGCAAGCTAGGAGATTGGAGTTCTTCCCCTCTTCTCCCTCTCATTTTCGTGTGGCTTCCCTCTTCCTTGAAAACCCACTTCATTTTGGGTGTGAGGTAAAATATACTCACCATTTTATTTAGGTTTTTGCCATGTATGTGTCTTTATGTCTTGGAGAAGCAATGTATGTGAATGGGTGGTTGAAGAGAGCATTTAATGCTTAAACCCTAGAGTGGGTTGCCATAAATGTGTGTATTTAATGAGGGACAAGAGTAGTAGATGCATTTATGATGGTAAGAGATATAGAACGATAAGACATTAATAAGAGTTGCTGGGTTTTAGAGAAACCCTAGTTTTTAAGAATTTGGGGAAAGTTATGAATATTGGTTGGGTAGTGTGATTGAGAGCAAATACAAGCCATTAACTATGTGGGTAATTAATTGGTTTGGTATTTTATAAAGGTTGGGGCTATGGTTGTTTTGTGGCCCTTGAATTTAATGAATATGGCTTGACGGGAAGGAATTCCCAAAGCCTAATAAATGATAAAATTGAGGTCTATAACATGTCTAGTGCATGTTAAGAAATTGTAGATATGATTATGATTAAATAGAAATAAATGATGTCTTAAATAGTTGATTGATTGGGATTCTATATGCATGTTAATGTAGGATCCATTCCGAACGATGAGGCGGGTGCGTCTTATCAACCGGAATTCTACTCTTGAGGTAGGAGAGGAGTCTTATGTTATAAATGCATGAATTTGAATGTTATTTGATTGCCATATGTATTGGTATGCATGTTAGCCTTGCTTGAGATGATATGAGAAATTGTAATATGGTGTGTGGTGTGGATAATGTGTTTGGCAACATGCTTTGGTGCATTTAGAATATTCATGATGTGCTATATGGTGGTGTAGAAGGATCAATGATATGAAGTTATGCTTGTATCCACCATGAATGTAATACGATGATTGGTGGTGTTGATTGAGAATTATTGTAATGCAACACAAATGTTTAAATTAATAAGAATAACCAACAATAATGAATCCACTAAAAGCCATGTGGTAATGTTAGTAATGGTGTTGATGATGATGTGTGATGAGTGGCATGTATAGGATGCATAAAGTAAGAAATGCATATGATTTGCATTTGTATCCATGGCATACTGCATAGCCACCGTTGTTGGAACATTAGGGGAGTTCCCTCGGCCGACCCAGTGGGAGGGTAGCTCGGTGCACGAGCAATTTTATTTTCCCCTGTGACTCGGTGTGTAAGTCATGAAGCTGCCCATGTATTGCTAGGGGAGCTACATGTGGCCGACCCTTGTGGGGGGTGGCTCTTGATGAGTAGGTGACCCCGGTGGTCCATGGGATCACAACCGCCATGATTTGATATCTGGTCGGCCCGTAACACCATATGTCGAATTTGTTATATACCGCGGTCATGGTGAAAATGACCAGGTGTTGCAAGATGGGCGATGCGATTTGGTACCAGTAAAACAATTGGTGAAATGCATGCAAATTTAAGAATAAGTGTATACATTTTACTACTGCAGTAGGAGTATGGTTAGATGATCATACTTGAATCCCATATTTGGTGTTTGTATTTCCCACAGGCAGATCTGTAATTGTTAAAATATTCCATTGTACATATGCATTAGCTTAAGAGCAATTGCATATAGAAGGGAAGTATGCCAAAGGTGATGAGATATGATGATGGATGTGATGAGGATGTAATGATATACTAAGACAAGATAAAAGATATGAATACCAGATAATGGTTTGTGTGATAGCCAAATTGTGGTGGGACTTGATTATGTATATGTTGTGTACTTTGTTGAAATTGTAATGTTACTTGTGATGTATGTATGATGGTTTTGTGATGATAAAGAGTATAGTGAATGATATGTATGTGCAAAGTATACATGTTTGATGCATATGTACATAATCACATGGTATTCATATTCATTCCTTTGGAATGTGTGACTCACTCTCCCATGTTGTCCATTTTTAGACTTGTGATGCAGGGCACTTTTGGGAAAAGTGGATATTTTGAAGTACATTTTTGGAAGGAGGTAAATAGATGTATAGGAAGTGCCTTGGCCGACAATCTGTTGTTTTTGTATAACCTATGATAGGAGCTCATGCTCATCGTATTAGAATGACGTATATTGATTTTGTGGGTCATGTGTGAAAATTGGAACTTACGTATATGCCCAATTTTTGGTTATGACCTTGGTGATGTATGTTACTAATATATGATGTTTGAATCTTGCTCAAAATTAGTGAATGGATGATGAGAATTATGAATGGTAATCTTATGTGATGCATATTTAAAGTTTCCCATGGTTATCTTATGCATAAGTTAGGAATTAGCATGGTCAATTTATGATATATGAGATTTTAATATGATGTAATGAATGTAATGGCCTAAATATGTCAACTGTGACTTGTGGAAAAGGGAATGGTTCCATTTTGTAGAGAAATGACCTCCATGTTGCCTCCAAATGACTTGAAATGAGCTATATGCATTTATGCACATAAATTCTTCGTTTCTAGGAATTTTTTAGTGCGGCTGGTATCCACACATCACAAATGGTGTGTTATAACTTGTGTCAAAATTTGGTAGCATTCCAATATCATTTGCATAGGTTTAGGGATGTGAGAAGTCCATTTTTCTTCCAAAATCTGCATAATTTCTGCATAATGTTAAGGTGTAATCGATTAGCTCCACTGACCTAATCGATTACAAGGCCTCTGTTTTTAAGGTAATCGATTACACTGAGAGCTGTAATCGATTATGAACTAACCCAAAGTCTTGTAATCGATTAGATTAGTCCCTGTAATCGAATAGGTGGAATACCTGATGCATTACATAAATTCTAGGAGCTCTGTAATCGATTACTCCCAACTCAATAATCGATTAGCATAGATTCCAGCAACTTGGTAATCGATTGGAATTGACATATAATCGATTATGGACCCAACAGAAACAATATAATCGATTATTCTAAGTGCTGTGATTGATTAGGTGTAATCCCTGATTCAGTAAACCAGTTCCGAAGCTCTGTAATCGATTATCTCCTGCCCTGTAATCGATTAGGGCCTTTGATATGCACATGGACTAACCAACTATATCAATTGGAGAACAAAATGGTATCACTTGAATATATCTTGTATACTCTGATACCTTCTCATATCTTCATATATGAGATAGGTTTACATAGATCGAGGGAATTGACTAAAGCTCTCCATCACATTTCTTCATGGAATTAATTCTTGCAAGACGTGAAAATTTTCCCGTATTTTCTGGGTCTTCTCAACCTGGTATCAGAGCATTGGTTGCTCTTGATATGATTGTGATTGGTGTTGTTCATGTAGTTGTTGCTTATGATTGATTGATTTATGGATTATTTGATTGAATTGTGGCTATGTGCTATTAAATTAAAGTGAATGCACTGTTGTTGAGTCTGGCCAAGAGTCCTTACACTATTTACCTTCGATAATGAATATAATGTGATCATGTATTGAAATTGATATGATTATGTGATATGATGCATGATAGGCTTATAAGTGCTAAAATTCTTGAATTCATAAGCTGAAGGGTTATTGTTTGGTCTAGTTTACTCATGTGTGAGCCATGTTTTAACATATAGGCTTGAAATATGGCTGGTAGACCGAATCGTGAGGCTGCTGCTATGGCAAATGCCTTGAATCGATTCACCGATCTCTTGGAAAGACAAGGCCAGCTGAACATGGGACAAGGCTCCCAAGGTCTTGATTTGTTTCTCAAGAGGAAACCTTCTGAGTTCCATGGAGGTTATAAGCCAGAAGATGCATATGCTTGGATTAATGACTTGGAAAGAATTTATGCCAGCTTTGAGTGTTCTGAAGTGCAAAAGGTGGAGTATGCGGTCTTTATGATTCACGATGAAGCCAAAGCTTAGTGGCGTCTTACTAGGGGACGTATGGTATCGGCTGATGTTCTGTTGATTTGGGAAAACTTCAAGGTGGAGTTCTTGAAGAAATATTTTTCGGACAGCTATAGAAGCAAGAAGGAGCTTGAGTTTATGGAACTTAAGCAAGGTGGCATAACGGTGGAGGAGTATGCCTCCAATTTTGAGGAGCTATATGCATTCTATCCGCCCTATCAACAAGAGGGTACTGAAGCTTCCAAATGTGTGAAGTTTGAGAATGGATTGAGGCCCGAGATCAAGCAAGCTATCTGACATCAAGAAATTAGAAGCTTTTCGATGCTTGTGAATAAGTGTCGCATATATGAGGAAGACGATATGGCTCCTTCGAGTCACAGAAAACACGAGCCTAAGTCGAAGGGTCAATTCTCCAGTTTCAAGAAGCAAAGTCATTTCAAGAAGAAGTTTCTTCATGGTGGATCCTCCAATGCTAGAGGACAAGGTGCTCCCAGAGGTGGTTACGGTGGTGGTAACCAAGGCCGTGGAAATGTCCAAGGTCTAACTTGTTTCAAATATGGTGCTAACCATTTGGCACGTGACTGTCCTTGTGATGATGTGGTGTGCTACCAATGCAACCAACCCGGACATATTCACCCTAACTACCCATTGAATGCTAATGTCAACACTCCTATTCACATGAATTATGATGCTAACCATGGTGGTTTTGGAGGCCGTGGCCGTGGAAACGGTAATGGCCATAATGGTGGTTGAAATGGTGGTAGTGGTGGAAATCACAATGGTGGAAGAAATGGTAATGGTCGAGGTAATGGCCATGGTGGGAGAAATGGTAACCGCAATGGTGGTGATCAGCCACAAGCTGCAGGTAGAGTGTTTGCAGTTACTGGTGAGGAAGCTGCTCAAGCTGAAGATCTTGTCCGTGGTGAGTATGAAATCCTTGGTATTTCGGTAAATTTTATCTATGATTCTGGTGCTACACACTCATTTATTTTTGAAGATTATGTGAGGCGCTTGAGGGTACCTGTGTGTATGATGAAAGGTTCTATATTAGTAACTACACCAACTGGTACTTGTTTAAGATCGATGACTCGATGTGAGAATGTCGAGATGAACCTTGGGGGTAGAAAGTTTATTGTATCCCTCGTATGTCTGCCTATGAAAGACCTGGATATCATCTTAGGCATGGACTGGTTATCCACTAACAAGGTCTTGGTGGATTACCATAACAAGACGGTGATCTTCCCGACTTTGAATGCTGAAGGCTTTGATGTGCAAGGTATCTCTCAGCTTCTTATGATGTTCTGCTTGGTTGATGGGAATGGTACGTCCCAATCTTATGAGATTCCTATTGTTTCAGAATTTCTCGATGTGTTTCCGGATGAGATTCTTGGACTACCTCCTCCACGAGAAGTGGAATTTTCTATTGATCTCATCCCTGGCGCTGAGCCTGTTTCTAGAGCTCCTTATCGGATATCTCCTATGGAGTTGACTGAGTTGAAGAAGCAAGTCGAGGAGTTTCTTGAATGGGAGTTTATTCACCCAAGCGTGTCTCTTTGGGGTGTTCCTGTATTGTTGGTGAAGAAGAAGGATGGAAGCATGAGATTGTACGTTGACTATCGCCAACTCAACAAGCTAACTATTAAGAACAAATATCCTCTTCCTCGTATTGATGATCTTTTGGACCAGTTGAAGGGTTCTATGGTATTTTCTAAAATTGATTTAAGTTCTGGATATCACCAAATTCGGGTGAAGACTGAAGATATCCCAAAAACTGCTTTCCGAACGCGATATGGACACTATGAGTACGTAGTGATGCCATTTGGAGTGACAAATGCTCCTGTGATCTTCATGGACTACATGAATCGTATTTTCCACGGGTATCTTGATCAATTCGTCATGGTGTTTATTGATGATATTTTGGTGTATTCCAAGAGTCATGAAGAGCATGAAAGACATCTTCATCTTGTGTTGACCATTCTTCGAGAAAAAGAATTGTATGCCAAGCTTTCTAAATGTGAATTCTGGATGAGTGAGATTTCTTTCCTCAGTCATGTGATTTCCGGTGATGGAGTTGCTGTGGATAGATCAAAAGTTGAAGCTGTAATGGCTTGGGAATGGCCGACGTCCGTAACGGAGATAAGAAGCTTTCTAGGTCTTACCGGTTACTACCGGAGGTTCATTGAAGGATTTTCCCGTTTAGCCTTACCATTGACGAAGTTGACTCGTAAGAATCACCTTTTCGTGTGGACTCGTGAATGTGAAGAAAGTTTCCAAGAGTTAAAGTTAAGACTTACTACCGCACCGATGTTAGCGCTACCCATTTTGACGGATGACTTTGTGGTGTATTGTGATGCGTCTAAGTTTGGCCTTGGATGCGTATTGATGCAAAAGGAGCATTTGATAGCCTATGCATCGAGACAATTGCAACTGTATGAGATTAATTATCCTACACACGCTCTTGAATTGGCAGCGGTGGTGTTCGCTTTGAAGTTGTGGCGACATTACTTGTATGGTTCTAAGTTTATGGTCTTTAGTGACCATAAGAGCCTTAAGTATTTATTTGACCAAAAGGAACTTAATATACGCTAAAGAAGGTGGATGGAATTCCTAAAAGACTATGAATTTGAGTTAAGGTATCACCCCAGAAAGGCCAATGTGGTTGCAGACGCTTTGAGCCAAAAATCATTGCATATCTTTATGATGATGATGAAAGAAATGGAGTTGATTGAACAATTTAGAAATTTGAATATGGGCGTAGAGACCTATACTTCTAAGAAAATGTCGCTTGAAATGTTGAAGGTCATGAATGAATTTCTTGAATATGTGAAGGTTTAACAACCGGATGATGAGTATTTGATTGAGATAAAGAAAACCCAAGAGAAAAGGAAGAATTTGTTCCTAGCGGAAGGTCAAGATGGCCTTTGGTGTGTGAAGGGCCGAATTTATGTTCCCTCAAATGGTGATGTTAGAAAATGTGTACTTGAGGAGGCTCACAAAAGTGTATTAAGCATTCATCCTGGTTCTACCAAGATGTATCAAGACTTGAAGAAGAATTTTTGGTGGCCTGGCATAAAGCGTGATATGGTAAACTTTGTAGCCTCTTACCTTGTTTGTCAAAAGGCGAAAGTCGAGCATCAAAGACCATCTGGTTATTTGAGACCTTTAGAGATCCCCGTTTGGAAGTGGGATAGCATAGCGATGGATTTTTTTTTCTGGATTACCCAGAACTCGTGCTGGAAACGACGTCATATGGGTAATTGTGGATCGGTTGACGAAGTGTGCTCACTTCTTGCCTATGAATATGAAGAGTTTCTTGGAGAGATTGTTAGGTTGCATGGTGTACCGTCTAGTATCATATCTGACCGTGATCATCGGTTTACTTCTCCATTTTAGGGAAGTTTGCATAATGAATTGGGTTCTAGGTTGAAGCTTAGTTCTTCTTATCATCCGCAAACCGATGGACAATCCGAAAGGACGATACAAAGCCTTGAAGATTTGTTGAGGGCTTGCGTTCTTGAACATAGTGGATGTTGGGAGAGATTCCTGCCATTGATTGAATTCACATACAACAATAGCTACCATAGCTCTATTGGTATGGCTCCCTATGAGGCACTTTATGGAAGAAAATATATAACACCTCTATGTTGGTTGGAGACCAGTGAAAACTTGGCCTTAGGGCCAGAGATTGTTCAAGAGACCACCGAGCAGATTAAAAAGATACAAGAGAATATGAAGATTACTCAGGATAGACAGAAGAGTTACTATGATAAGAGGCATAAACCACTTGAGTTCCAAGTGGGTGACCATGTGTTTTTGAAGGCCTCACGTGATAAAGGGATTGGAAGGACGTTGAAAAGTGGAAAGTTAAGCCCTAGATTTATTGGACCTTATGAGGTTTTGGAGCGGATTGGCGACGTTGCTTATACGATTACACTCCCCCGCATCTTGCTAATCTACATAATGTGTTCCACGTGTCGTAATTGAGAAAATATGTTCATGATCCTCTACATGTGATTCCTATGGATGATGTCGATGTACGTGATGATTTATCTATCCCTCCCATTTCTATTAGTGTTGTTGATCATTCTGTGAAGAAACTACGGAACAAGTTGGTACCTTTGGTGAAGGTCGCTTGGAAGCACGAAAATGTGGAGACTGATAAGTGTTTGCTTATATTGAGTTTGCTGAAAGAGAATCAAGTTTGTATAATATGAACGCAATGAAATGGATGTGCCAAGTTTAAACACAGAAGTTGTAATATAGTATAGTTGTCGTTCCACTGAAGAGGTGCTAGAATGAAGATCTTAGTTTGAATTGATTAGGCAGAAAGTTTCAGTTTTGATTTGTTGTGAATGTTGCTGAATGAAAAACAGTAAGTAACAAAATAACAGAGGATAGCACTTTGCAAAATATAACAGTAAATGATGTTGGAAAAATCAGTTTTGTAAAACAGGGATTGGCTTCATCACATCTTCACCTCTGTAAGCTGCATAAGTTTCCATATAAGTAAATCGAAAAGATAAGTTCTACGTCATAATCAAAGTCATTTGCATCGATCCCTCGACTACAAAATTCATAAGAATGATTTCCAAACCGCTGATCCCTCAGTCACTTTGGAAACCATTCCAGCATTATCGATCGATTGTTTTAACGTTTGTTGTGTTAGACGCCATCCCTGGCTACCTACTCACAACAAGTATTTCTTTCAGGGTCTGCTTTCAAAAGTCACTTCCCAGCATACTCAAGAAAACTTAGAACAAGAAAATAGTGATCAAGTACTTTCAGGCATTAAACACAGAAGGAAATACAGAAACTTTATCAAATCTCATTACTCAATGAAAACTTACGACAGCATTACTTCAGTGTTGAATGGATTACAGCCAATCCCATAAGGGAGATTAGTTACTCATGCCTTGCATTTTCACCATCAAAGGAGTGAATACAGAAAATGGAAAGTATGAAAATACAGAGGATGAATCTGATGTATGATGTGATAGGAGATTGATGATGATGATGCCCTGTTTGCAGCTTGCTTTATAGGAGTTTTTGGCTTAGCTTCTCTTACCCACTTGCGTAGAACCCATGCGGCATCTTTCAGAGACTGGTGGAAACAGCAGAAAGTGGATGAGTTTGCATCGCATTACGGGTGAATAAAGAATTAAGAAGCCCACGCTGTGTGAGTCACGCTTGAGCTTGATGGTCACGCTCAAGCGTGAAGGGCTCTGAAGCTTTTTAATAGTCTTGCGCTTGAGCTTCCTTGTCCACGCTTAAGCGTGGTTCCTTTGTTCAGCATATGCTTGATCCTTCGCTTCAAGCTGGACATGTTTACGCTTTAAGCGAGCTCCTCTATCCCTACAGATGTGTTCCACGCTCAAGCCACGCTCAAGCGGGATCGAGGTCACGCCCAAGCGGCTCCTTATCACGCTTGAGCGTGAGATGCCCCTGATGCTGTTCCTTAATTCAATTCAGTCACGCTTTGAGCTCCATGGTTCCACGCTTGAGCGCCAGTCATGCATGAAGTCACGCTTGAGCGAGCTCGGGCTCACGCTCAAGCGTGAGGGGCTGTTGGTGTGTTCCTCATTGTTTCACTTGGGTGCATGGGCAACGTAGGCTTTTGTTTCCTTCACGCTCAGGCGTGTAGTGTACCACGCTCGAGTGTCCTTTGCTTGATGCTCTTTGTTTCTTCAAGGCTTTTGTCACTTTGTTCACTGATTTTCAAATTTCAAGCTTCTTTTCTTAATACTCCCTTTATGATCAAAATCATGCTCAATTATTTATCAATTTTGTTAAGTTATTCAAAAAATGGTTCTAATTGAGCCATGAATTTAATCATAAAATAGGCACTCATCAAACTCTCCCCAACCTAGATTTTTGCTTGTCCTCAAGTAAAAAGAAGATTTGGAAAGGGAAACAAGCATTTCAAAAATCTGAGTTTCTGTTGCAGACAAAAGTTTAAAAGGCAATAATCTGAGTTAATGTCTAGACAAATGATTTTCTTAATACCAATTCCTTAAAATGTAATGCACCATTACCTTATTCATAAAGCATGTAACCCATTGCTGTAAGAATATAGAATTTCTCATTATTTCTTACCATGTGTCTGTTTCGCTCATCCATCATTAGAACTGTTCTGTTATCATTGCCCGTCATTTCTAGTAAAACCAAAATTCAAATGAATAGCAAGGATCAGAAGGTCTTTTAAGGGTGTAATGAGGCTGGGTTAACAAGAAACTTTGGTTTTTCTGGGTTTCAAAACGCATGTTTTAAAGAAGAGCATAAGTGTTTTTGGTTAATTTAGAAGGCTCCTTCTCTGCATTGAAACTTCAGAATTTTCTTTTGTTTTACTCCAGCTCTTTTATACAATCTTTGGAGAGCTTACTTATTCTTTCTGCATTTTCTTCTACTGCCTCCATTTGTTTCATCTTCTTTTGAGAAAATTATTTTATGCTCTTTTTCAAGATGAACATGCAGGTGAGGTAGAATTTTTGCTTTTATGCTTAGCTCAGGGCAGAGAAAAATTTTCATGCTTTTATGGCTCGAAGATGGGCTGCGAAAAAATCGGATCTTTTTATTGGGGTAGCTTTTTGGCTCTTGACTAACTATGTTTTCAAAATTGCCTTATCATTTCCTTGCTTGTTTCTTAAGAAAAAGGTTTAATTAGAAAATCAGTCAATGCCAATTTAACAAATTCAAATGAGGCTCTCAAGTGTTTAGATTTTCTCACTTCTCATCAAGATATCAGGCTTACTTCCTTATTCTAACAGAAAAGGGTTCACGTCATGTAATCAAGCAACAATACATGCATTCCAGTTCCTTGGTTCTTAATTAAGTCATTTTGCCTAAAAAAAAGAATCAGTGTTGTTGTCTAAAAACATTCTGCTGCTTAGAAACTTTTCTTTGTTCAAAAAGTGAAATCTTTGGTTGGGGTTTTCAAAAATGTTCAAAGTCTTAATCACCAAAACAGAAATAATCACAAGCAAACAAGAATAATTACAAGCAGATAAGAATAATCACAAGCAGATAATCTCAAGCAATTCTAAAGTGTGCTGTACTAAAGATAAAGTAAGCTATAAATTGTCAAGAACTGAAAGCATTAAAAAGTTTCACTCTTCCTCAGATGAGTCCTCCTCTGTTCCTAAGTCTCTTTCTGGAGGTCCCTGAGTTGAAGTTCCTGGCCTATCCTCCTGTGTAGCTTCACCTCCCCCCACAAAAGGAGGCCTGTCCCCAGGCCAAGCAAGCAGGGCCTCAAACTGGGCAGGTGGCATCCATGGATTGTGTTGACCTGCAGGAATGCTATGATAAAGGCCATTGTGAACATGTAACAAACCTCTATGCTGAGCGTTCTGCTGGGCCAGGAGATGGCTGTTTTGAACTTTCAGGATGTGAATGCCTTGTAAAATCAGGTTGGCTTCTGTGCTAAGGGGGGGTGGACAGGTGCAGTGCTGAATGCTTGCTGTGCTGCTTGTGAGGCATGTGGAGGAGGTACATCAGTTGCAGGGAGTGCTGGATTACTGCAGTAACGCTCAATGAAGCGTTTGTCTATGGAAGGCCTGATTGGTTTGAGGTCTTGTACCTCAACACCATGAGCTGCACAAAAATCAGTGATAAAGGCAGGAAAACCAAGACTCCCTTTTACCTTTTGACCTGCCTGGGAATACTTCTGGTCAGAAATCACAAACTTGTGGATTTCATCCGATAGTACTTGGGCTAGATCAATAGAGATGTCCTCTCTCAGAATGCAGTATAGGAGATAACACCTACTAAAAATCAAATCAGAGACATGAGCGTTAGGTGCTATGTTAGCTAATAAGAAGGAAGTCCAAACTTGAGCAATAGTAGTCATGTCCTTTCTTAAAACTCTCATTGGTGTCTCTCCTTGCCCCATTTGAAAGTGGTGTCCTGGAACACAGATAGCGGCTTCAAGGTCATGTGTGGCAATGAACTGGTTCCTTGCAACCATGGCAGCATATTCGCAGATTTCCCCTTCTCCTAAGGTCATGATGTTCCCCAAGTAGAAATTGATTGTGTCTCTGTCATATGAGAGCCAGGTACCCCGCACATAGGTTTTTCGTCTCCCCCTCCATCTCTTGTCCAGGCGTTTGCATAGAATTCTCTTACCACTTCAGGGTCAAATTTCTCCCTTGGGTAACATACTTTTAACCAATTTCTCCTTCTTATGATCTGCAGGAAGGCATCGCATTCTCCCAAGGCCAAGTCTACTTTCTTTTCTGGTATGAATGTCCAATTTGAGATGTCTTCATACCGCTTGCTGTTGCCTTTCTTCCTGAATCTTGGAGCATCATCTTGTTCATCTGTTCGTGGTCTTTTGCCCTTGTTCTTTCGGGAACTCCTTTTTGGGGAAGTGGTGGCAGGGGGAGTTGGTGCAGTTTGCTTGGTTCTAGCCATCTGGAAGGATCCGAAAGTGCAAGAGAGAATGGTTTGCAAAATAAAAGTGTGACTTATGAGATGAGAGTGAAAAGACAATTATTGGAGAAGAGAGGTCAGTTACAAAACTTAGAGAGTCAGAAGGTTAATGAACGGTTATGTGAGTGAGAGAGTGGGCGGTTTCAGAATTAGCATCAGGGGGTTGTTTTGCATTCTCACGCTTGAGCGCCATGATGTCACGCTTGAGCGCGAAAGTTCCACGCTTGAGCGCAATATAACCACGCTTGAGCGTGATCGGTCTGGATGCAAAGTTTGAGAATGAAAACTTCACGCTTGAGCGTGTTTTTGTCACGCTTGGGCGTAAGAGTTTCGCGCTTGAGCGCAGGTTTATCACGCTTGAGCGTGTGGGCATTGCTCCAAGGTATGCTTTCCTCGCTCAGGCTGGTTTTTATCTCGCTTGAGCGTGCAACAAAGTTTTAATACCTGATGCTCTATTCAATGTCTCGCTTGAGTGCATGTTTGGCAAGCTTGAGCGCAGGGATGTTGCGCTTGAGCGCCAAAGTATCACGCTTGAGCGTGATCAACCACCTGATGCCTGATTTAATTTCTCGCTTGGGCGCAGGGGTCTTGCTTTGAGCGTGTTAGCCTCTGATTGCTGTTCAGGTCCTTTCGCTTAAGCGAAAAAGGTCACGCTTAAGCGAGATCGGGTTTATTTTGTTGAAAATTCCTTTTGCAGAGGTGCCACGCTTAAGCTTGACTCTCACGCTTAAGCTTGATGAGGATGGTTTAGGACTTACCTTGGCTCGCTTAAGCTAGATTATCCACGCCTGAGCGTGGTGATGTCCTCATGTCTCTCTGAATTCAACTTCCAGCTCCAGTTTTGTTTGCCTTTGTTTGATACTCTTCTACAAGGTAAACAGAAACTTTTAAAATGAAAAATTTTCAAAGAAATAAAACACAAAAGATTGGGTTGCCTCCCAATAAGCGCTTGTTTAACGTCATTAGCTTGACGCCTGATTTTTTTTTTAAGTTGGGTCATGGAGCTGGTGGATGAGAGTGTTGAGTTTTTCCACCTTCTTGCCTAAGTCAGGCCTTAACTTTTTTTCATTCAGATTTTCAAGTGCACATTCTGAGTATTTATTTGTTTCATTAATAACAAAGTTGGCTTCTTCTTTCTGCACTCGAATTTTGACTCTTCTGTCATCCACATCTATGATGACTTTGGCTGCTTTCAAGAATGGTCTCCCCAGTATTAGGGGAACTTCAGGATCTTCCTCCATATCTATGATAACAAAATTCACATGAAATTCAAATTGATCAACTTTGACCTCAACATTTTCAGCAATACCATAAGGGATTTTTATTGATTGATCTGCCATTTTTAAAGTCATGTTTGTTGGCTTCACTGAAAAATCCCCTATACTTTTAAGTGTGGATAATGGCATCAAATTTACACTAGCACCAAGATCTAATAAAGCTTTACTTTTTGAAAGATTTCCAATAGTAACAGGAATAGAAAAACTCCCTGGATCTTTGGTGTTATGAGGTACTGCTTCAGAGATGATAGTATCATGTCCATCTTCTTCCTCAGTTATTTCCTCAGTCAGTGTGGTCATAGCCTTACAATGCTCTCTTGGGTTTGTTTCAGTGTTTGCTCCATACTGAGGCTTCTGTTTCTCAGCAAGTTGTTGGGCTAGTTGTCCCAATTGTGTTTCCAAGTTCCTGAGTGATGCCTCATTGTTCTTTTGACTTGCTAAAGAAGTTTGCATAAATTTTTCCAAGGTGTCCTCCAATCTAGAAGTTCTCTCCACCAAAGAAGGACCATTATTTTGATATGGTTTATTTGAAGAGCTGGGCTCTTGCTTCCATCCTTGGCCTTGGTTTTGGTTACTTCTCCATCCCTGAAATGGTTGGTTAGAAAAATTTGAATTGAAATTACCAAACCTTCCTTGGTTGTTCATGAAGTATACAGTTGCTTCTTGTGAGCCACAGTTTTCATTGAGATGATCTTCTCCACAAAAGTTACATGTGACAGGCATTTGTTGTTGCCCTGGTTGTGGTGATTGTACTGCATGTAATTGTTGTGGAAGATTGGATATCTTTTTGGTCAATGCTTCTAATTGTTGGGTCAGAATTTCGTTCTGTGCTAAAATGGCATCTGTGGTGTTTAAGTCAAGGACTCCTTTCCTTTGAACTTGCTGACGATCATGTTGAGCTTGGTAGTCTGTTGAGGATAAAGCTTCTATTATCCTTGTGGCTTGGTCAGCATCCACTGTCATCATTGTTCCTCCTGCTGCTGCATCTAAAATCATTTTAGTGTCAGCCCTTAAACCACTGTAAAAAATATTAAGTTGTGCAATATCTTCAAGTCCATGGTTTGGGCATTTTCTGAGCAGTGATTTAAAGCGTTCCCATGCCTCACAAAAAGGTTCATCTTGGCCTTGTCTAAATGTTGTAATATCTGATTTGGCCTTGATGAATCTAGATGGAGGAAAGAACCTTTGTAGAAATTTTTCTTCAACTATGTTCCAGCTATTTAAACTTTGATTTGGATGAGATTGTAACCACTCCTTTGCTTTTCCTGCTAAAGAGAAAGGAAATAGTCTTAAATATGCAGCATCAATAACATCTTGGTCAAATCCCATGGTTCCAACCAATTCATAGAATGTGGCCAAGTGAGTGTACGGATCTTCACTGGACATTCCATGGAATTGATGTGAACTAATCAAACTCAGAAATGCTGGTTTCATTTCTAGTGCTCTGACAGTGTTTGGAATTGCAATGCTTGAGAAATGTCTTGGCCCTTGCTGTAAAGCATAGTCTCCAAGTGTTCTCCTTGGTGGATTTTGATTATTGCTGTTGTCATCCATTGTATCAGAGGAAGTTTGTCCTTCTTGGAAGTTCTGCTTTGCTTTCTTGATTTTTTTTGAGGAACCTATCTATCTCAGGATCAAATGCAAGCTGTTCTTTTGTACCCTGTCCTCTCAAGATCATAAATCAAGAACTCAAAGTAGCAAGGTTAAAAAAAAAATAAAAAACAAATTACAAACAAGTTTATTTACACTGTCTTGTCAATTCAATACTAAAATATTCAAACTTAAATCACCTCCCCGGCTGCGGCGCCAAAACTTGATAAGTGTTTGCTTATATTGAGTTTGCTGAAAGAGAATCAAGTTTGTATAATATGAACTCAATGAAATGGATGTGCCAAGTTTAAACACAGAAGTTGTGATATAGTATAGTTGTCGTTCCACTGAGGAGGTGCTAGAATGAAGATCTTAGTTTGAATTGATTAGGCAGAAAGTTTCAGTTTTGATTTGTTGTGAATGTTGCTGAATGAAAAACAGTAAGTAACAAAATAACAGAGGATAGCACTTTGCAAAATATAACAGTAAATGATGTTGGAAAAATCAGTTTTGTAAAACAGGGATTGGCTTCATCACATCTTCACCTCTGTAAGCTGCATAAGTTTCCATATAAGTAAATCGAAAAGATAAGTTCTACGTCACAATCAAAGTCATTTGCATCGATCCCTCGACTACAAAATTCATAAGAATGATTTCCAAACCGTTGATCCCTCAGTCACTTTGGAAACCATTCCAGCATTATCGATCGATTGTTTTGACGTTTGTTGTGTTAGACGCCATCCCTGGCTACCTACTCACAACAAGTATTTCTTTCAGGGTCTGCTTTCAAAAGTCACTTCCCAGTATACTCAAGAAAACTTAGAACAAGAAAATAGTGATCAAGTACTTTCAGGCATTAAACACAGAAGGAAATACAGAAACTTTATCAAATCTCATTACTCAATGAAAACTTACGACAGCATTACTTCAGTGTTGAATGGATTACAGCCAATCCCATAAGGGAGATTAGTTACTCATGCCTTGCATTTTCACCATCAAAGGAATGAATACAGAAAATGGAAAGTATGAAAATACAGAGGATGAATCTGATGTATGATGTGATAGGAGATTGATGATGATGATGCCCTGTTTGCAGCTTGCTTTATAGGAGTTTTTGGCTTAGCTTCTCTTACCCACTTGCGTAGAACCCATGCGGCATCTTTCAGAGACTGGTGGAAACAGCAGAAAGTGGATGAGTTTGCATCGCATTACGGGTGAATAAAGAATTAAGAAGCCCACGCTGTGTGAGTCACGCTTGAGCTTGATGGTCACGCTCAAGCGTGAAGGGCTCTGAAGCTTTTTAATAGTCTTGCGCTTGAGCTTCCTTGTCCACGCTTAAGCGTGGTTCCTTTGTTCAGCATATGCTTGATCCTTCGCTTCAAGCTGGACATGTTTACGCTTTAAGCGAGCTCCTCTATCCCCACAGATGTGTTCCACGCTCAAGCCACGCTCAAGCGGGATCGAGGTCACGTCCAAGCGGCTCCTTATCACGCTTGAGCGTGAGATGCCCCTGATGCTGTTCCTTAATTCAATTCAGTCACGCTTTGAGCTCCATGGTTCCACGCTTGAGCGCCAGTCATGCATGAAGTCACGCTTGAGCGAGCTCGGGCTCACGCTCAAGCGTGAGGGGCTGTTGGTGTGTTCCTCATTGTTTCACTTGGGTGCATGGGCAACGTAGGCTTTTGTTTCCTTCACGCTCAGGCGTGTAGTGTACCACGCTCGAGTGTCCTTTGCTTGATGCTCTTTGTTTCTTCAAGGCTTTTGTCACTTTGTTCACTGATTTTCAAATTTCAAGCTTCTTTTCTTAATACTCCCTTTATGATCAAAATCATGCTCAATTATTTATCAATTTTGTTAAGTTATTCAAAAAATGGTTCTAATTGAGCCATGAATTTAATCATAAAATAGGCACTTATCAGAGACGTTCACATGGGAACATGAGGACGACATCAGAGAATAATATCCCGATGTGTTCGAATCTGGTATGTTAAATTTCGAGGAAGAAATTTTCTTTTTGGTGGGGTGGATTGTAAGATCCCAAAATTTTAAATAGAGGATTAAATCAAGGAAAATGAATATTGACAAATCGAATGGCTATTTAATGTCCCAAAATATTGTGAATAATTAAATTAAAAATTTTGGGGACTGTTGGTGATTTATGGAGACCGGTTAAACTGAAAATAAGCCCGATTGGAATATGGGTGTCAGACCAAGTATCTCTGATTGAGATGATACTGGTCAGGACTGTTGAGAATAATATTGGGAGTCCGAATATATATTCGGAATAATTTTCAGATAAAGTATTGAGCCCAAATAAAGAGCCTGTTTGTCTTAAAACAAAGAATCTTTTAATGAAGGAATT
The DNA here is from genome assembly GCA_037962975.1 of Clitoria ternatea. Classification (NCBI taxonomy): domain Eukaryota; kingdom Viridiplantae; phylum Streptophyta; class Magnoliopsida; order Fabales; family Fabaceae; genus Clitoria; species Clitoria ternatea. Next base: position 173,089,983 of record CM075671.1, read on the forward strand.
AAAAATAAAACCAAAAGCCATGATTTTTCCCTTCTATTTTTAGTTGGCTTCTTGGCTCATTTGGCAAACACACTCTACTTCTTCTTCTCTTCATCTTTTCTTCATTCTTCCACTCTCCTTCTTCCAAAACCCTAAGTTAATGTGGTGAACTCCCTCTTTTCCCCCTCATTTTCGTTCTTGGAGCAAGCTAGGAGATTAGAGTTCTTCCCCTCTTCTCCCTCTCATTTTCATGTAGCTTCCCTCTCCCTTGAAAACCCACTTCATTTTGGGTGTGAGGTAAAATATACTCACCATTTTATTTAGGTTTTTGCCATGTATATGTGTCTTTATGTCTTGGAGAAGCAATGTATGTGAATGGGTGGTTGAAGAGAGCATTTAATGCTTAAACCCTAGAGTGGGTTGCCATAAATGTGTGTATTTAATGAGGGACAAGAGTAGTAGATGCATTTATGATGGTAAGAGATATAGAATGATAAGACATTAATAAGAGTTGCTGGGTTTTAGAGAAACCCTAGTTTTTAAGAATTTGGGGAAAGTTATGAATATTGGTTGGGTAGTGTGATTGAGAGCAAATACAAGCCATTAACTATATTGGTAATTAATTGTTATGGTATTTTGTGAAGGTTGGGGCTATTGTTGTTTTATGGCCCTTGAATTTAATGAATGTGGCTTGATGGGAAGGAATTCCTGAAGCCTAATAAATGATAAAATTGAGGTCTATAACATGTCTAGTGCATGTTAAGAAATTATAGATACGATTATGATTAAATAGAAATAAATAATGTCTTAAATAGTCGATTGATTGGGATTCTATATGCATGTTAATGTAGGATCCATTCCGAACGACGAGGCGGGTGCGTCTTATCAATCAGAATTCTTCTCTTAAGGTAGGAGAGGAGTCTTATGTTCTAACTGCATGAATTTGAATGTTATTTGATTGCCATATGTATTGGTCTGCATGTTAGTCTTGCTTGAGATGATATGAGAAATCGTAATATGGTGTGTGGTGTGGATAATGTGTTTGGTAACATGCTTTGGTACATTTAGAATATTCATGGTATGTTATATGGTGATGTAGAAGGATCAATGATATGAAGTTATGCTTGTATCCACCATGAATGTAATATGATGATTGGTGGTGTTGATTGAGAATTATTGTAATGCAACATAAATGTTTAAATTAATAAGAATAACTAACAATAATCACTCCACTAAAAGCCATGTGGTAATGTTAGTAATGATGTTGATGATGATGTGTGATGAGTGGCATGTATAGGATGCATAGAGTGAGAAATGCATATGATTTGTATTTGCATCCATGGCATACTGCATATCCGCCGTTGTTGGAACATTAGGGGAGTTCCCTCGGCCGACCCAGTGGGAGGGTGGCTCGGTGCATGAGCAATTTTATTTTCCCCTGTGACTCGGTGTGTAAGTCACGAAGCCGGCCATGTATTGCTAAGGGAAGCTACATGTGGCCGAACCTTATGGGGGGTGGCTCTTGATGAGCAGGTGACCCCGGTGGTCGTTGGGATCACAGCCGCCATGATTTGATATCTGGCCGGCCCGCAACACCATATGTTGAATTTGTTGTATACCGCGGTCATGGTGAAAATGACCAGGTGTTGCAAGATGGGGGATGCTGTTTGGTACCAGTAAAACAATTGATGAAATGCATGCAAATTTAAGAATAAGTGTACATATTTTACTACTGCAGTAGGGGTATGGTTAGATGATCATACTTGAATCCCACATTTGGTGTTTGTATTTCCCACAGTCAGATCTGCAATTATTGAAATATTCCATTGTGCATATGCATTAGGTTAAGAGCAATTGCATATAGCAAGGAAGTATGCCAAAGGTGATGAGATATGATGATGGATGTGATGAGGATGTAATGATATACTAAGACAAGATAAAAGATATGAATACCAGATAATGGTTTGTGTGATAGCCAAATTGTGGTGGGACTTGATTATGTATATGTTGTGTACTTTGTTGAAATTGTAATGTTACTTGTGATGTATGTATGATGGTGTTGTGATGATAAAGAGTATAGTGAATGATATGTATGTGCAAAGTATACATGTTTGGATGCATATGCACATAATCACATGGTATTCATATTCATTCCTTTGGAATGTGTGACTCACTCTCCCATGTTGTCCATTTTTAGACTTGTGATGTAGGGCACTTTTGGGAAAAGTGGATATTTTGAAGTACATTTTTGGAAGGAGGTAAATAGATGTATAGGAAGTGCCTTGGCCGACAATCTGTTGTTTTTGTATAACCTATGATAGGAGCTCATGCCCATCGTATTAGAATGACGTATATTGATTTTGTGGGTCATGTGTGAAAATTGGAACTTACGTATATGCCCAATTTTCGGTTATGACCTTGGTGATGTATGTTACTAATATAAGATGTTTGAATCTTGCTCAAAATTAGTGAATGGATGATGAGAATTATGAATGGTAATCTTATGTGATGCATATTTGAAGTTTCCTATGGTTATCTTATGCATAAGTTAGGAACTAGCATGGTCAATTTATGATATATGAGATTTTAATATGATGTAATGAATGTAATGGCCTAAATATGTCAATTGTGACTTGTGGAAAAGGGAATGGTTCCATTTTGGAGAGAAATGACCTCCATGTTGCCTCCAAATGCCTTGAAATGAGCCATATGCGTTTATGCACATAAATTCTTCGTTTCTAGGAATTTTTGAGTGCGGCCGGTAGCCACACGTCACAAATGTTGTGTTATAACTTGTTTCAAAATTTGGTAGCGTTCCAATATCATTTGCATAGGTTTAGGGATGTGAGAAGTCCATTTTTCTTCTAAAGTCTGCATAATTTCTGCATAATGTTAAGGTGTAATCGATTAGCTCCACTGACCTAATCGATTACAAGGCCTCTATTTTTAAGGTAATCAATTACACTGGGAGCTACAATCGATTATGAACTAACCCGAAGTCTTGTAATTGATTAGATTAGTCCCTATAATCGAATAGGTGGAATACCTGATGCATTACAGAAATTCCAGGAGCTCTGTAATCGATTACTCCCAATTCAATAATCGATTAGCATAGATTCCAGCAACTTGGTAATCGATTGGAATTGACAATATAATGGATTATAGACCTAACAGAAACAATGTAATCGATTATTCTAAGTGCTGTAATCGATAAGGTGTAATCCCTGATTTAGTAAACCAGTTCCGAAGCTCTGTAATCGATTATCTCCTGCCCTGTAACCGATTAGGGCCTTTGATTTGCCCATGGACTAACCGACTATATCAATTGGAGAACGAAATGGTATCACTTGAATACATCTTGCATACTCTGATACCTTCTCATATCTTCATATATGAGATAGGTTTACATAGACCTAGGGTATTGACCAAAGCTCTCCATCATATTTCTTCATGGAATTAATTCTTGCAAGACGTGAAAATTTTCCTGTATTTTCCAGATCGTCTCAGAGGCAATCCCTACCAGAACCAACGATGCACATGTGGTTCTTAGGTTTGTAAAGAAGAACATTTTCTCTAGATTTAGAGTCCCTAGAGTCCTCATTAGTGATGGAGGGTCATATTTCTACAATAGAATCATGGAAAAAGCCCCGAGGCATTATGAGGTACTTCATAAGGTGTCTACTCCATATCATCTATAAACTTGTGGACAAGTTCAGCTTTCTAATAGAGAAATTAAGAGAATATTAGAGAAAGTGGTAGGGAAGTCTAGGAAAGATTGGTCTGTGAAATTGGATGATGCATTGGCCTATAGGATAACATTTAAGACTCCAATTGGCATGTCACCTTATCAGTTGGTATATGGTAAGTCTTGTCATCTACCTGTGGAGTTAGAAGATAAGGCATGGTAGGCCACAAAGCTGTTAAATATGGATTTTGACCAATCTCAAGAGGAAAAAGTCCTAAAACTCCATGAACTTGAGGAGTTCAGACTCAATGCTTATCAGAGTGCCTCAATTTATAAAGAGAAAACTAAGAGGTGGCATGATAAGTGGATAAATAGAAAAGAGTTTCACAAGGATGACAAAGTCTTGTTATTCAATTCTACGCTGAGACTCTTTCCAGGAAAACTCAGATCCAAGTGGTCTAGACCTTTTATTGTGAATGAGGTTTTCCCTCATAGTGCAATTGAGTTGAAAGAACCAGCCACTGGAAGAATATTTAAGGTGAATGGCCAAAGGCTCAAGCTCTACTTTGGAGAAGAGTTTGATAGGAAAAAATCCTCCATGCTTTTACAGGTATCTTCTTAGGTGTCAAAGGTCAAGCTAGTGACCTTAAAGAAGCGCTTGAGGGAGGCAACCCTATATTTTATTTGTTGCATTTTGTGTTTTGTGCTTTAAAACAACAAAAGAAAACTAAAAAGTGTGAATAAAGTATGAATAAACTTGAAAATTTTTTGAATAAGGTTTGAGCGTTTATACACTCAAATCCTAGTTTACCTACGTGTAATTCCATTAGCTAGAATTAGGATCAGGTACCCCTGGCGCTTGAGCGAGCTTCTATGCTCCCAAGTGTGATCTTAAGCTAACTTTCTGGCCGCCTGAGCGTGACTTTGTGTAAGCCTCGCGCTTGAGCGAGCTCGGGTCCACGCCTGAGCGTGACCCTTCATGCTGATCCTGAGGCTTAAGCGTACTTCTTTCATGCTTTAAGCGTGTTGTCCTTAAGCACCTAACGCTTGAGCGTGACTCTTTCACGCTTAAGCGTGATTCAATATGAAGTGCTCCTGGTTTTAGCCATCTTGTCACACTTGAGCGTGACCATTTCATGCCTGGAGCGTGATCACATCGATGTCCTATGGTTGAGCGTATCCACTTCACGCTTGAGCGTGACTGTCCCTGTATATTACGCGCTTGAGCGAAACAATATTAAGCTTAAGCGTGATTGAGTCTGTACCAGACCTGTCACATGTTTTGCATAAAAGCTTGAGCGTGCATTTACTCATGCCTGAGCGTAAGCTTCCTAGCATGCCACTAATACTAAAAAGGGCCCCACGCTTGAGCGCCCTACCTCACGCTTGAGCATGCTCGGGCTTGAGAAAGTTGAAAGCTTGCTGTTCCAAGCTTGTCGCCTGAGCGTGGTCCCTCAGCACTTGAGCATGCCCCATGGTACTTTCTCCTCACATGAGCGAAGTAGTGTACGCTTGAGCATGATTCATGATTATGCCTCACGCTTAAGCGTGATAGTGCAAGCTTGCAACGTGATTCATACCTGTTACCTCCTGTGTGCTTTAATTTGGGCATTTATACGCCCAAGGTTTAGCGTAACTACGTGTACCTCATGTAATGGGTTCAGCAGTATAAAACCCTTTCAGCGTACAAACCCTAACTCTTTACGTTGGAACCTTGGGTTTTGAAGAGAAAAAGGCACAATCTCTGGATTCCTTTGAAAGGTAGCATCTTTTCATTCTTTAATTTTAGTTGATAACTAGGATTTTAGTAGTTCTTTGTTTCAATTTCAAATTTCTTGCATCCATCATATCTTTTCATCTCATATTTTCTTTTTGTTGTGGTTGTGCTGTTTGTGCATTTGTATCCATTTAGGCTTTATAAATAACATCATTAACACTCACAATGATCAGAAGATCACAAAGACTTTTTAGAAAACCTAAAAAAATTGTTGAAATAGAAAATGTGAAGAAAACCCCAAAAGAGAAAGGAAAGGGGGTGGTTACTATCAGTGTCCCTGATTCTCCACCACCTGAAAGGAGTAAAAGCCTTGAGGAAGAAAAGAAGTCTCAGACAGTTGAGGGTTTTGATAGGTATAGGTTTAGAGATTCCAAGGCTACCCAAGCTTATGAGAATAAGTTCAAACATAGGGGAGTAATAAGAGATAGAGCTCTAGTCCTGGAGGAAGAAAATTGTTCTGATCACACTGTGAAAGCTGCCATGTTAGCAAGAGGGTGGCAATTTTTTAATGAGAATTTAGGAAATAGTTACCAGGAACTGACTAGGGAATTTTATGCCAATCTAAGGGCCAATTCTATTGAGGATAAGTTTCCTTTTTCTTCCTTCTTGAGAGGAGTCACCATTCCTCTATCTGGTCACATACTGAATAAGCTTTTGAAAGTGCCTATTTTAGTTGATGAAGGATGTCACTACACTTGGAAAGTTGATGTCTTTCATAGGGCTGAAAATGAAAATCTTAGGAAAGAAATTTTAGAGGAATGTTGTGAACAAAGAGCTGCATATATAACAAAAATGAATGGTGCACCAAAAAGCGTCAGGAAGAGTTGTTTGAATCATCTCCCTCTCTTATGGTGCCACTATGTCCTTTCATCCCTGCAACCTGTGGCTCATGCTACTGAAATTGCCATTAAGAGGTTGGTGTTGATTTATTGCTTAATGAGAGACCTTTATGTAAACTTGGGTGAACTAATATTGGAGGAAATGGTGAAAACTACTGAAAAGAATCTCTAATTGCCACACTGCTCTGTTATTACTCTGTTGGCCCAAAAGAACAAGGCTAATTTGGATTATGGAGAGCTGACAAGGGTGAAACCTGAAAGGGTCATGGATAAGCAGTGGGTGAGAGACCATATTGATCATTTTATGCCTCAAGAACCAAGGCGTATCAAAAATCCCACATCAACATCTTCTATGCCACCACCAACAGATCCAGGTAGTTCTTTTGGCTTTACTATGATAATGCAGGAATTGTAGGCCATGAAAAGAATGCAGTTAGGGACCTATGATCTGGTCCTGAATCATGATCAGATGCTGAGAAAGATTATAATCACATTGAACTTGGACCCAACTGAAGAAATGGGGGTACCAGCTGATAGAGATCAATGGTTAGCTTCCATTGGATTTACACTCCCCCCTGAAGCTGCACCAATGCCAACAGCATCTCCACTTCACCCTGAGCCAGAAACTGATGAGCCTATGGAGGAAGCTGCAGAAGAAGAAGAAGAAGACTGATGTTTACTTTATTTTTATCTAGCATTTACCTTTGGAATCTAATAACTTTATTGAAGTCACTTTATTTTGAACAATGTATTTCTTTTCAGTGTAATGAAACTAATTTTCCTTCTTCTTGTTTAATTTTATTTTGTTCTTCTAATTGTATTGCTTACTTATTGTAATCATTTGCTTACCAAATCTGTGCCATAAAGGTAAAAAGGGAAGTGATCTATACTATGATCTTATTCACTTATGAAATATTTTAATTATGTTTAAGTTAGAATTCATCTCAATAATTTAAAGTATACTGATTCTCAGGTATCAACTGGATTAATTAATTGATTGGCTTTACTTATTTCATGATCCCTGTCCATAATTTTTTTTCATCATTAATTATTTGTTTATTCATTATGCTAGTTAGCAATTTGAATTTATAATCTTGCATTAAGTTTGGGGACATGATTGGCTGATTACCTGTAATGTATTAGTTTTTGAACCTTTATTATTTCTTTTCTGAGTGTGCCTGCATAATTGTTTAGTGAGACAGAATTTGCTTCAGTGCTTGCTAAATGATTATATGTGTGCCAATTGGAAATGATGAAGGCCTTCTTTGAAAATTAGCCAGGGCCAAATTTAGCCATCCTTATTTTTAATTATCCTTTGACCAAATAATTATGTTTGAGCTTGAGACCCTTTCATTCTAATTATGTACCTAACTTTACAAGCCTATGTATCTAAGAAAAACCAAGTGAATTATCCCTGGATGTTCCACTGATGAATTGCTGAGTCTTATCTTATTGCTAGGGACTAGCAAGTTCTAAGTTTGGGGATGAAGAGTGTGTCTAACAGAAATTAAAGGACATACTCAAACCTTAATTATAGATAAGGATTTTGAGAAATGAAAGGAAGAACATCAAAAGCAAAAGAAAAGTGAAAAATCAACAAAGCAATTCCTATATAGAAGAAAAATGGTATTGAAAAAAAAATTGAAAGAAAGAGAAGAAAGAAAGAAAGAAAGAGTCCAAAGGACAGAAAGAGAAGAAGGTACAAAGCACCACAAGTAGTTAAGTTATCCTTCATCTGAGAAAAATAAAAGCAAAAGAGCTGGTTAGTAGAGGCATTTAAGTTAAGATTGAGGCAAGGCATCAGTTGGCATATCTTTTAACCCACCATTGACTAGAAAAACAAAAATAGAGCCTGTAGCCTAACCCCATTACAAGCTTAAAAAGCCCTTACTGATCTAATTGTGCCAGTATATGGCATGATATAGAACTGCTACAAGCCTATGCTGATCTGACAATTATGCAGGTGATGAGTGCATGCTATTGACCCTATACACTGAGAGAAGAGTGAAACACTAATCCATGTGAGGAAAGCATCACCAGCTTCCCAAAGGAAGTGTGAGTAATTATATTTTTAGAATTTGCGAAAAGAAAGCATGAATGATATTCAATAATTATGGTATGAATTAAGTTAAGGAAAGGTTGATTACCTTGAGTAAGTGCAATTGATTTAATTAATCTGAGTCCTTGCTTGAGGACAAGCAAGCTTTAAGTTTGGGGATGTGATAAGTCTTGAAAAGACTTAATAATTTCACCTTTAATTTAACTTAATCCATTTAATTTTGTTTAGTTTGACATTATTATTTAATAAATTGTCATTAATTCTGGTTTTATTTATTTAATTCAAAAGTGTTTGAATTATGCAAGAAAATGATTAAAAAGATAAAGTAGTTAAGGAAATTTGTTTCTTTGTAAATTCATTAACCTAGCGTGTATTTGCATGTTGTACATAGGTTTTGATAATGACAAGTACACAAGAACAAGAAGAACATCATTCATGGATCAAAAACAAGTGAAATGAACAAATCAAAAGAATCCAATTGATGTACTCAAATCAAAGATTAAAGGAATCATGAAGAACATGCTCCCATATGATCAAAGAATTAAGAAAACAATGCATGTAGATCAAGGAAAGGAACCATGACTCAAAATGCATCAAGGAAACATCAAAAAGCATGGAAAAACATCAAATAACATTGCTTGAATCAATTCACATATGTATGAATTGATTCAGAGGCCTGGATGTCCCAAAAATATGAAAATAGAATGTTCTGAATCGATTCACCACAACCTGAATTGATTCACACAAAGCTGACAGCCCAAAAATTCAAAACAGAACAGCCTGAATTGATTCACCAAAGCCTGAATTGATTCACACACTCCTGGAAGCCCAAAATGCCTAAGTTAGAATGACTTGAATCGATTTGGAAATGTATGAATCGATTCAAGTAGTGGGAAACGTCACTAAAAAGACATTTTAGGTAGGAAACATAGATCTAATACCCACTATACACAGAGACAAGCTGGAACCATGATGTGCAACGGCTAGGAGGACCTTTAAAGCTCTATAAATAGATCTCCAACTCAAGCACAAAACACACCAACAAGAGGCAATCAATCTTTACTTACATTTGTGCTTAGTGAGTTCATTCTCTTTGTATATTCTGAATCCTTGAGCTTAGAACTTGTATATCCTTTCTTGTTGAGAGTTATACATTATGAGAGCTTTCATTTGCTTATTCACTCTATTAAGAGAGTATATTGCTTGTAAACACAAACACCAATCACCAAATTTCACTCTAGGTTGAGTGGTTACAAAGATTGGGGTTCAACCTTTGGGATATTGAGAGTTTGAAAGATTGGGTGGGTTGCCCTTGTGCTAGTGAGGATTGAGTTCTTGAGTGTGGGACACTAGGAAGCTGCAATTGCTCATAGCTTGTATCTCTAAACTTCAATAGTGGAAATCCTTCAAGTGGGTTGCTTGAAGGTGAGACATACATCGGGTTGGTGGAACTCGTTAAATTGCTTTGCACGCTCTTCTCCCTTACTCTCTTGCATTTACATACTGCATCTGGCTGGATTGTTATTATTGATAGTGATTTCCTCTCTTAAACTTGCTTGAAAAACTAGCATTATAGTGTTGCACACCAAGTGTTTGACAAATTGCCTAAGCAACATTTACATCTTGTTTTGCATTGTTTCTTCCACAATATTTTCTATCTCCTGCATATTCAATTAACTTGTGAGAAAGAAATCAATTTCAAAGGCATTCCAATGAAAAGTTTTAAAACTCAATTCACCCCCCTCTTGAGTATTGAGGCCACTTGAATAACAAGTGGTATCAGAGCTTGACTCTTGGTAAATTAAGCTTAACAGCTTCAAGAGAACAATAGCCTCTAATTCTCTAAATCTTTTTCCTGAGGGTGGTGCCACAAATAGACCTCCTGCTTTCAATAGGGAAGGCTATGCTTTTTGGAAAGAAAGGATGAAAATTTTTGTACAATCTATTGATCTTAAAGTTTGGAATGCAATTGAAAATGGTCCTTTCATACCCATACATACTGTAGATGGTAAGCAAGTAGAAAAATTAATGGATGATTGGACTAGCAAAGAAGAAAAAAAAGTCCAATATAACTATAAAGCCAAAAATCTAATCACTTTAGCTTTAGGCCCTCATGAATTCTTTAGAGTAGTTACAAATAACCCATGAAGGTACAAGTGATGTCAAAGACTCTAATATTAGTACCTTAACTAGTCAGTATGAAAGCTTTAGATTAAATTCTTGAGAAACAATTGTTGATATGCAAAAGAGGTTCACCCTTATTATAAATCATCTCATTACTCTTGGTAAGACTTACACTGACAAAGAACTTATTCATAAAGTGTTAAAAGTCTCACCAGGGAATGGCAACCTCTAGTCACCGCCATCAAAGAATCTCCTAGCATCAATGAAATGTCTCTTGCTACACTATTCGATAAGTTACAAGAACAGGAACAAGAGTTGAAAGAATTAAGGATGGCAGAAGAGGAAGAAAAATCTTCCAAGAAGAAAGGTCTAGCTCTCAAGGCCACTTCTATCAATGAAGAAGAGTCCAGTAGTGAGCTTGATGAAGAAGAAGAATTTGGATTATTTGTGAAGCGTTTCAAAAAATTTATGAGGAACAAATGATTCCAAAAGGGCTTCAAACCTCAAGGTAAGAAACCGACCTCTAATGAAAACTCTCCTTCATCAAACTGTTTTGAATATGGCAAGGAAAGGCATTTCAAGGTAGATTGTCCAAATCTCAAGAAGAAGAACAAAGAGAAAAGAGGAAGAAGAAGATCTTACATTGCTTGGGATGAAAATGAGATAAGTAGCTCAGACGAATCCGAAAACGAGGAAGCCAATCTATGCCTCATGGCTAATCATCAAGATGAAGATAATGAGGTAAGTCTCCTTGACTTAGATAGAAATGAATTGCTAGATGCATTTGAGGAATTGTATGACAAGTTTGTTAAAATCTCAAACAAATATAAGTTATCTAGGAAAACTATTGATACTCTTGAAATGCATCTTGTAGAACTTGACAAAGAAAATGAATGTTTGAAAGAGGAATTAGTAAATGTTCATGCATGCTCCAAGAATAAACCTTGTGATTTTGTAAAGAAATGTGACATCCTAGAAACTAAGGTCTTAGACTTAAATAAAACCTTAGAAAAGTTTACAAATGGTAGAGACAATTTGAATGTATTACTTGGAAATCAAAGATGCATGTTTGACAAAACCGGATTAAGATACAATTCTACCAAAAAGGAAAAACATTACAAAAACTTCTTTGTACCACCTAGAAAATCTTCATCACCATTCACTAAATGCAATCATTGTGGTGCTAAAGGACATAATGCTTCAAATTGCCATATTAGAAAGCTTGGAAAGTGGTAAGAAAGGTGTGGGTTCCCAAAGGGACATTACCACAATCTAACCAAAAAGGACCCAACATAAAATGGGTACCAAGTTCTCTAAACTAATTTTGTTTTGTAGGTATGCTTCAAGGCAAGCAACACCTATTGGTACTTAGATAGTGGGTGTTCAAAGCACATGACAATAGATATGAGCAAATTCACAACTTTCACTCCCAAAAGAAAAGGAAGCGTCATTTATGGGGATAATACCAAAGGAAGAATACTTGGCATTGGAAACATTGGTAAAAATTCTTCTACCTCAATTAGTGATGTATTATATGTTGAAGGACTCAAACATAACTTGCTTAGCATAAGTCAATTATATGATAAAGGATATAGAGTATTGTTTGAATCTAATTGTTGCATAATTGAAAATAAGCTAAACAAGGAAGTTAAGTTTATTGGTAAAAGAATTGATAATATTTACATGATTGATGTTGATAGTTTGTCTTCAAATGATGTGCAATGTTTCATGATAGAGAGGATGAATCATGGTTATGGCATAGAAGAATAGCACATATACATGTAAACTATCTAAACAAACTTGTTTCTAAAGAATTAGTAATTGGCTTACCAAAGCTCAAATTTGAAAATAACTTTTATGATGCATGTCAAAAGGGAAAGCAAGTAAAGGCATCTTTTCAAGCTAAAAACATTGTTTCTACTCAAAGGCCTTTACAACGTTTGCACATGGATCTATTTGGACCTTCCAAAATCAAAAGTTTTGGTGGTCATTACTATGGTCTAGTAATTGTAGATGACTATTCAAGATATACATGGACCTTGTTTCTTGCTCATAAAAATTAAGCATATCATGCATTCAAGAAACTAGCCAAGATTATCCAAAATGAGAAAAATTTAAAGATTGCATCCATAAAAACCGATCATGGGGGAGAATTTGAAAATCAACTATTTGAAAAATTTTGCGAAAAACATGGTATTGGTCATAATTTTTCGGCTCCTAGAACTCCACAACAAAATAGAGTAGTTGAAAAAAAAAATAGATCTTTGGTGGAGCTTGTAAGAACCATGTTAAATGAAAATAATGTTTCAAAACATTTTTGGGCCGATGCAGTAAATACTGCTTGTCATGTTATGAATAGATGTTTGATAAGGCCTATTCTAAAGAAAACCCCCTATAAACTCTATAAAGGAAGAAAACCTAATATTTCCTATTTTTATATTTTCAGATGCAAATGCTTTGTACTTAATAATGGAAAGGATAATCTAGGAAAGTTTGATGCAAAAGATGATGAGACAATCTTTCTTGGATATTCATCATCAAGTAAATCTTATCGAGTCTTTAACAAACAAACTAGCACTATTGAAGAATCAATTCATGTGAAATTTGATGAAAATAGCCATAACCCCCCGAGGAAGGAAGATGTTGATGACATTGTAGGTATTCTCCAAGAATTGAGCTTGAATGACAAAGAGGAAAACAAAAGTGAAAGAGATGTAACACAAAATGATCAAGCTCAACAAAAGGAGTGGATCACCTTAAAAGAACATCCTTTGGATAACATTATAGGTGATATCACAAAAGGGGTAAGTACCCGACGTTCTTTTAATACTTGCAATCATTTAGCATTTGTCTCTCAAATTGAACCTAAAACCATGGATGAAGCTATTATTGATGAACATTGGATGTTGGCTATGCAAGAAGAACTAAATCCATTTGAAAGAAATGAAGTTTGGGAATTGGTGCCAAGACCCAATGATCACTAAATAATAGGTACTAAATGGGGTTTTAGGAACAAACTAGATGAAAATGGAATAATCACTAGAAACAAAGCTAGGTTAGTTACTAAGGGTTACAATCAAGAAGAGGGCATAGATTATGAAGAAACATATGCTCCCGTAGCTAGGTTGGAAGCTATTAGACTATTGTTAGCCTTTGCATGTTGTAGAGATTTCAAATTGTACCAAATGGATATCAAAAGTGCCTTCTTGAATGGATACATTCAAGAAGAAGTATACGTTGATCAACCTCCTGGCTTTGAAAATTATCAATTTCCAAATCATGTTTTCAAACTAAGAAAAGCTTTATATAGTTTAAAACAAGCTCCAAGAGCTTGGTATGAAAGATTGAGCAAATTTCTTCTAGAAAATAATTTTAAAAGAGGAAAGGTTGATACAACATTGTTCATTAAGCACAAAAAGAACGACATACTATTGGTTCAAGTATATGTAGATGATATCATTTTTGGTGCTACTAATGATTCACTTTGCAAGGAGTTTGCTAAGTTAATGCAGGACGAATTTGAAATGTCCATGATGGGAGAACTTACATTCTTCCTTGGGCTACAAATTAAGCAAACCAAAAAAGGCACATTCATCAGTTAATCCAAATACTGCAAGGAATTGCTTAGGAAATTTAACATGGACAAGGCAAAAGAAATTGCCACCCTTATGAGCACATCTTGTTATTTGGATAAGGATGAGAAAGGTAAGGATATAGAACTCACAAAGTATAAAGGTATGATTGGATCCTTACTTTACTTAACCGCTAGTAGACCAGATATCATGTTTTCTGTTTGTATGTGTGCAAGATACCAAGCATGCCCAAAAGAATCACACCTTACTGCTATAAAAAGAATAATGAAATATTTGGTTGGAACTCAAGATGTTGGTTTATAGTACCCCAAAGGGGTTGAATGCACTCTTGTTGGTTATTCTGACTCTGATTTTACAGGATGTAAACTTGATAGAAAAAGTACTAGTGGTACTTGTCACTTGCTTGACAGTTCTCTTGTATCTTGGCATAGCAAGAAACAAGTAAGTGTAGCATTATCAACAGTTGAGGCAGAATACGTTGCAACTGGAAGTTGTTGTGCTCAAATCCTTTGGATGAGGCAACAACTTCTAGATTTTGGTGTTATATTAGACCATGTGCCTCTTAAATATGATAATACAAGTGCCATTAATATTTCAAAGAATCCTGTGATGCATTCTAGAATCAAACATATTGAGGTTAGACACCATTTCATTAGAGATCATGTGTTAAAGGGTGATTGCGTGCTTGAACATATTGAAACCTCTAAGCAATTAGCTGATATATTCATAAAACCTCTTGCAAAGGAACAATTCATAAACATTAGGAGAGAATTAGGAATTTTAAAGATGTCTACTATGAACTAATTACACTCATTTCAAACAATTTGGAGAAACATTTGACTATCTCTGTTGATCAATGATTCTTATTATTGAGCATGTGAGTTGGATAAGCATGTAACCTGATTCTTTTTGACATAAAAGTTATCTTGTGAATCTTGAATGTCATTTGCATTATGATTCTTAAGCAATGAATAATTCATGAGTTAAATTGCACAAATAATTGAGTTAATTTGTTCATGAATGTTTGATTGTTTTAGAAAGTAAAAAGAACCATAAAAACTGATGTTTTAATGATCCAAAAGTATTGTCCTGTGCCTAGAATCGATTCAGCAGTTCAAAACTGCAGTTCAAAGGGAAACAGAATCGATTGAATCGATTCAACCATCCCCTGAATCGATTCTAAGACCTGATTATTCAATTTTTTAGAAACAGAGAGGTCTGAATAGATTCACGCATAGTTCAAATTAGTTCAAACCCCTGATACTCCTTAATTCTCACAAACAGCAACGTCTGAATCGATTCACAGTCACTCTAAATCGATTCACGTGACTGATTCTGCCCATATCACGCTGTTTTGGGCTCATTTCTTCATTCTACTTAAAATTCTCCTACTCCTTTTCTCCTCATTCTCTCTAAAAATACCTCTTTCACTCTAGAAACCTCCCCCTCTAAACCTCTATTCCTCATGGCCTCTTCATCCCAACCAAGGAAGAAACAAAGAGCAAATGTTACTGGTTCTTCCATCCCTCAACATTCCAATTTGTCACGCTTCTTCACCACACAAAGAAATTAGAAAGGTACCAAAACACCTTTTCTGAAAAATAATTAATTTCATCATACTGGATTGATGTTGCATTCTTTGAATCCTCTAATCTTCCTCTCATTACTACTCTTCACCAACAAGAACTTGTTAGCTTCATGGCTCTTGAGGAGATTGCTAGATACCCCAAATTGATCCGTGTCTTCTACTCCATATTGCGCCTACAAGATGGTCGATATTATGCCAAAGTGAAAGGCAAGACCATTGTTCTTGACAATGAAGTCATGAACCAAGTTGGAAAACTTCCTATAAGTGATGCTCACTTCCATGGCAAAGAACCCTCTCCTTCCTGGAACTACAACCCATTAGAGGCAAGAGCATTCTTCAATCTTACCGCACCTGCAAGTACCGTTGGCACCCTAAGCATTGAACACTGCCTCTTGCACTATGTTTTAGTCAAAATCCTCCTCCCTTTAGGTGGAAATTATGCTAGACTCAATGAGTCTCAAATTCTACTGCTTTGGGCTATTCTCAACCAGAAAGAGACCAATTGGATCAACATTGTGAGGCATCACATGCTTGATGCTCAAAACCTCACTCGCCTCCCATATGCTATTTTTATCACCAAGCTGCTTCGTTATTACAAGGTGGATCTGAAAAATGAAGTCAAAGAACTGATCGGACCAAAAGGACCCATTGGGAAATCTTATCTCACCAAGATGAACATTATTGAGTATCATGGATTTTGGCAATATCTCCGCCGTCCTTGTGATGATAATGAACCTGCTGCTCCTCCACCTCCTCTACCCGCTCCTGTTGATGATATTTTTGCTCACCTCACTGCTCATATAGATCGTCACTTTGATGCAATGGAAGCAAATATCAACACCCGGCTTGATAAGCTTGAAGCAAACATGAAGGAACGATACACAGAGCTTGCTACCCAAATCTCCAGCCTCCAATTCCCTCAGCCTTAGTTGGCCTTCTTTTCTACATTTTGCTTGACATTGATATGTTTTATGGTTATCTTGCTTAAACTTTGTTGCCTTTCTGAGGCGTTTCTCATTGTTATGTTTTGCTTGGATTTTATGTTGTTAATTTTCATGGTTGTTCAAACTTGATGGTTATTAATCCTTAATTATGCAATGTTTATCTTCTTTTCTTTCCTAAAGCTTATATTGTTTTTGATAATGACAAAGGGGCAGAGATATTAGATATTGAAAGGGAAGAGTAATAGGAGTAATGTATGATCAGATGAATATAAATAAATGAAATGTTTCAATACATATCTAACTGAAAAATAAAGGGGGAGAC
This sequence comes from Clitoria ternatea, assembly GCA_037962975.1. NCBI lineage: Eukaryota > Viridiplantae > Streptophyta > Magnoliopsida > Fabales > Fabaceae > Clitoria > Clitoria ternatea. The sequence continues at coordinate 173,106,893 of CM075671.1, forward strand.
ACACTCTGTTCTAAAAACTAGAAATTGTTCAACAAGTGGTTCCTTCTCAACTGTTACTTAAATATTAATACTAACACCACAAGAGATGGCCATTGGTTGTCATCATCAAAAAGGGAGAGAATGTATTTGCATGTTGTAGATAGGTTTTGATAATGACAAGTACACAAGAACAAGAAGAGCATCATTCATGGATCAAAAACAAGTGACATGAACAAATCAAAAGAATCCAATTGATGTACTCAAATCAAAGATTCAAGGAATCATGTAGAACATGCTCCCATATGATCAAAGAATCAAGAAAATAATGCATGTAGATCAGGGAAAGGAACCATGACTCAAAATGCATCAAGGAAACATCAAAAAGCATGGAAAAACAACAAACAGCATTGCTTGAATCATTTCACATACGTATGAATCGATTCAGAGGCCTGGAAGTCCCAAAAATATGAAAACAGAATGTTCTAAATCGATTTACCACAGCCTGAATCGATTTACACAAAGCTGACAGCCCAAAAATTCAAAATAGAATAGCCTGAATCGATTCACCAAAGCCTGAATCGATTCACACGCTCCTGGAAGCCCAAAATGCCTAAGTCAGAATGCCTTGAATCGATTTGGAAATGTATGAATCGATTCAAGTAGTGGGAAATATCACTAAAAAGACATTTTAGGTGGGAAACATAGATCTAATACCCACTATATACAGAGACAAGCTGAACCATGATGTGCAATGGCTAGGAGGACCTTCAAAGCTCTATAAATGGATCTTCAACTCAAGCATAAAACACACCAACAAGAGGCAATCAATCTTTACTTACATTTGTGCTTAGTGAGTCCATTCTCTTTGTATATTCTAAATCCTTGAGCTTAGAACTTGTATATCCTTTCTTGTTGAGAGTTATACATTATGAGAGCTTTCATTTGCTTATTCACTCTATTGAGAGAGTATATTGCTTGTAAACACAAACACCAAACACCAAATTTCACTCTAGGTTAAGTGGTTACAAAGGTTGGGGTTCAACCTTTGGGATATTGAGAGTTTGAGAGATTGGGTGGGTTGCCCTTGTGCTAGTGAGGATTGAGTTCTTGAGTGTAGGACACTAGGAAGCTGCAATTGCTCATAGCTTGTATCTCTAAACTTCAATAGTGGAAATCCTTCAAGTGGGTTGCTTGAAGGCGAGACGTACACTGGGTTGGTGTAACTCGTTAAATTGGTTTACATGTTCTTCTCCCTTACTCTTTTGCATTTACATACTCCATCTGGCTGGATTGTTATTATTGATAGTGATTTCCTCTCTTAAACCTGCTTGAACAACTAGCATTATAGTGTTGCACACCAAGTGTTTGACAAATTGCCTAAGCAACATTTACATCTTGTTTTGCATTGTTTCTTCCACAATATTTTCTATCTCCTGCATATTCAATTAACTTGTGAGAAAGAAATCAATTTCAAAGGCATTCCAACGAAAAGTTTTAAAACTCAATTCACCCCCCCTCTTGAGTATTGAGGCCACTTGAATAACATAGCGTACATACGCTAGACAACCAGCGTACATACGCTAGGCATTTATTTGTTTGCAATTTTGTTTATTCAGTTTGTTATTTTTCCCTCCAAGTGAAGTGCTGCAGTTCCTACTAATTAGATGTATCAGTTGCTATTTTCTATTGTACCTTAGTAATTTAACTAATGTCTTAATTAATCATTTATTTGTAATCATGTAATTAGTTTAATTATTAATTAAGTTTCCCTTGTAATTAATTAGTTAGTTAGTTAGTTAGTTAGTTATAAGTTACCTATATATACTTGTACATACTCTGTAAAAAAGGAGGAAAAAAAACCCAGAAGCAATAACACGATTCATTTTCTCATTTCTAATCTCTCTCTAATTCTTTTCTCTCTCTAAACTCTCTCGTCCATATCTCTCCACATTCCTTCATCTGAGTCCATTCCTATGGGCTTCTAAACCCCTAGGGTTGGGATTGCTGAAGCTTCCGATGGAATCTTGAAGGTGTCTTGAGGAAATTATCTTCTAAAGTAAGAGAGGAACAAGCTGAGAAGTGGATCTACTCTGCTGAATTGACAAATTCAGATCCAAATAAAGAATCTCACCAGTAAGGAATCATGGTTGAGGCTTAGGTAACTTCTGGCTTCCTAACTAATTCAGGCTTAGTAATTAGGTGAATGGTTAGGGTTCAACCCCCAATTTCGCATTAGATTTCTCTGTCACTGAACACCTAAGGGATTAAGGTTTAATGCTTAGGAATTAGTGTTAATTACCTAAGGAATTAGGGATTAACCATCTGTGAATTATCCTCTTGCATCTGAAGCTTAATTAAACCTCGATTGCATGTTCCTTGATGAAGTTGTACGCTGAAGTAATCCTAACCTATCTTCCATTAATCATATTTTATCTCCTATATTGTTGCTAAAAATACAAAAACATAGAAAGTATAAAAACAACAAAAATAGAATGAATTCTTTACCGTGTTGTTCTGGTTCATCTTGTGCTAGTCCAAGATTATGGTAATTACCTCAATCCCTGTGGGACGATCAAATATATTACAAATTTAACGATTGGTGCGCTTGCCAAAAGAATATAATCCTCCGAGAGTTACACACCAAGTAATGGCTCACGATTTATGCATCAATGTCCATCATCACAATTCATCAATACATCATGGACAAGGTAAACATGCATAATGTCGCATATAACAATCAACAATGTCGCCAAAATGTGGTATACCACGAATTAAAAGAAAATCATTTAACGTTACGCCCCAAACCTTGTTGAATCACACTTCCCATATATGAAGAGATAAGAAGAGATATGAGAAAAGTTCATTTTTAGTCTTAGGAATAGTGGGACATGTCATAAATATCACTTATTAGTCCCAAATTGAAAATCATAAAAAGTTGGGTCCAAACCCCTCTTAAAATTAATTTTTTCACTGCAGTGGGTCTGATATTTTATGTCTAATGAGAGTTAGAAAACTTCCATTGAGGTGAGGTCAATTTCTATAGCTCCCTAACACAATTATCTACAACTTTCATGCAGAAGTTAAAGGCCAAAAATGTCATTAAGATACCCAAACAAGCCAAAAAGAGCAAGGGAAAAACAGTAGTTGGAAATTTCTAACAGTGGCAATTCCACTGGTTGTGGGAAATTCCCACTGGTCGTGGAACCCACTGTCCCCACCACCAAAAAACGCCATTTTCCATGTTTTTGAGGCAGAATGATCCACTGGCAGTGGGAATTCCCACTGGCCATGGATCTCACTGATGTAGGCGCTGTTCTGCAGCTTTTTGGCCCTTACGTTTTTGCCAACTTTGGACCCCTTTTCACTAGGATATTCAACTCCAATTTGCATGAAATTTTATACAAAGCTTACCTACCCCAATATCAATTATGTGGCCTAATTTCAAGCCCAAATTCCAGACCAATCAAAATCTAAGCTCTAGGGTAGTTTTATGTATATTTTGGGCATTTTACATCACATTTACCAAAATACAATTGGCTAAGTTTTGGTCCAAACTCTCCATTGACCTATATTCATATATACAAATGTGACTTTCTCCAACACATCTCATCCCATGATTTATTTCCCAGATCAAGGTATGTCCCAATGGGATTTCAAACCCTTGTTGGCTAAATCAAGCATGTCATTCATCACACAACCAAATATTACATCATTTTAATATAATCATAGCAAGGCAAGCATGAGTTTAATCATATACATTAATCATTAATCATCCAACTCATGCAATTGAAATCTAAACCCCTCTCCTACCTCAAGAGATGAATAACGACTCGAACTCTTCGGTCGTTCCGCCACATCATCGAGAACACAATCTACACCAATACACACACACATATATATATGCATTTAATCAACAACCCATCTCAAGGCATCATCATAATTTCAAACAATTGTAAACATATCTTAAGGCTTGGTAACAAGCTCTAAACTTGTCAAAACACCAATTCATACATTTGTGTTAGGTTTCGGGAATTCTTTTCCCAGAACCAAGATTCTTTAAATCTTAAAGGGTCAACCATACCCAACAACAAGAAGACTACATTCATTATCTATAATGGTCTCAATATCACACAATCATCCAATGTCATCATTGTCATCCAAAATTTAACATGAGTCATCTTAGCCTCTTTAAACCACTGCCAACCAACAATTTCAAATGACACATATCATGGCCTAATAACTCTTTAAATCAAAATATCCATTTCATTAATCCATCACTCATGGTCATCTACCATCATTATCATCATCATAAATAACACCCAACATTGAATATTTCATATTTATTTTCAAAATCAACTCCTCAAATCACCATATATATACACACACATATCTTCTAAATCTCAAGATTGGGAACCTCATCAAAACCCAATAATCTCAATAATCAACACAGTCTTTCCAAACATCATCTCTACCCACAAAAGTTATTCATGACAACCAAATCATCAATTTCACCATTCTTGCCAAAAGCACCAATTTAACAATTCTTAAGGGTTCTTCATAAAATTACCAATCATCAATCACAACAATACTCATGCATCATCTCAAACATAAAATCATCATTAATGTGCCAATCAATTGTAAACAATAATCATTGATCTCAATGGTCATCTAACCTAGGGTTTGGGTTCCACATGCATAAATTATCATTCATAATATATTGAACTTAGTTCAAAATTTCATCAACATCAATAATCAATTCCAATCCTTTAAAAATTTATTTTCCTTATATAAAATCATTCTAAAGTCACCATAATCATTAAAACCACTAATTTGGCCAAACCCTCTAAATTACTAACACTTAGGGTTTTCTCTAGAATCACCCAACAACATTCAACTCCAACCATTTCCTTGAATCATTATAAGCTCAACAACCTACATCCTCATTTAGCACAAAACCATAATCAAAAGTCATGTCTCAAGCATTCAAGCCTAGGGTTTCACCATTTCCATTAACACCCATAAAACCCAATGCCAATATTTCAAGCTTAAACATCACAAAAACCAAAAATAGAGCAATGTGGGTTCAAAACCATACCTCATTTCCAAGCTTCATGCCAAAAATGAAAATGAGGGAGAGAAAGAACGAGATGCTCCAACATTAGCCCCAGAGTCCCATAAATATTTCATGAATCCATGTTTAGTTTTTAATTTTGTGCAAGAAATGGAAGTGGAGAGGGTGCTGAACGGTTTTGTGTTGGAGAAATAGAGGAGAAGAAGAAAAGAATGAAGATAGAGGGAAAAAGAAAGAGTGTGGACGGTTGGGAGAGGAGAGAGGGAAAAAGATGATCAAAATTGGTCAATAACCAATGGGTAAAAGGGTGCACCAATTTGCTTTTACCATTGGGTAATAATTCCCTATTGTCCAATGGATAAAAGGACCAAATGAGAGAAAGAAAAGAGGTCACGGTGGAATGGAGGAAAGAAATGGGAATTTGCATTTTCTTTTATTTCCATTTGGCTAATATTTTCCCTGTTTAATTTCATATGTCGCGTTCGAATAATTATCTCCTCAATACCAAAAATTATTTGAAGTATATAACCATAACCACAATAATTTTCTAAGTATTATAGACCCATCAAATATCTAATTTGACCTAGTGGGTCCCACACCATCCGTTAAATCATCCGGTTTTAGTAAATATTAATTTACTGATAATTCACCTCCAGTGTCTAATTAATTATCCCACATATATTGGACCATAAATAATTAATTATCATTATCCAAAAATTTTATTTTCTCTAAAATTTGGGATGTTACACCATTACTCAATTGTGAATCAATATGCTTTTGAAGAAATAAAGTTATTTTATAAAAGAAAACCTTTCTTATCCAACAAGAAACAATATACACAATGTCTAGTTCACTAACTAGCCCAATAAGTGAAGATCTTATCTTTATTGTAGCAACTTTTGCTTAATTTTACACAGATTTGTCCACCCTTAGCAAGTGATCTACTTCTTTGATCTTTCAAAATGTGAGATCTGCTAATAGTATCTGATACTAATGCCAGTGAAGTAAAATAACTTGACTTCTATAACATGACTCATAGCGGAAGTCTTACTTCCCTTTCTTTTGAACTACTTCAAGTTCTTTAGACAAATTATTTCAATGTCTTATTTGGCTAAAACTGGAAACAATTTTCTTTCTTGATCACCTATTAGAGTTTGTATATGATCATATTGTATATCTCCATATATTCATATTACCTTTTATAGCTTAGAGTTTATGCAGACTCCATAGGGTATTCAATACCTAACGATAGATGATATTGAAATCAGCCAAACATGACACACTGCCATTTCCTCTTTATTGAAGATAATTCTCAAGTCTCAATACCTATCTGGGCATTTTTTTAGATAAAGTGTCCTTCCAAAGGACAGATTACAACAAAACAATATTTGGTTTGTGATGGTTATTCTAAAATAAATTACATGTAAATCTATCACTTCTATTTAAAACATATTTAACTTTTGGTCATTAAATAAATATGATGTCTCCCACTATTTTGATTGAAAACAAATACCCTCATTGAATTAGAAAAAATCTCGTTGAAAGATTTTTCTAGTGGGCCAAGATCAATATTTGGCCTAGTGTTGAGTCAGCTTTGGCTAATCGCCCAACCCTTGGTTATTTAGGAAGGAAACGCATTTCTAATTACATCTTATGCAACTCTTGGGTGATTGAGTGGGTAACTCTTTACCCTTAATCATCTTATGAGTTTAAGCTCAATCCTTATACTTGTAAGTTATTTTTAATCCATTTGAAAAACTTAGTTAAGTTTAGGCCCAATAAAAACAATTTGGATATTACAATTATCCCATCGCGCCTTACTAATATAAATGATAACACCCTGCTTTGGCAAGCCCACTATTTATAACATTAGTCTCGACGAGTGTTACTTATTAGAAGGCGTTCAAACTTAATATTAACACTTCTAGGTTCTTCAATTTGATTAAAGTTACCTAGATAAGTTCAATAACAAATGGTTGGATAATCCAATTATCCATCATCCATTACTAATATCAATAAAAGCACCCTGCTTTGGTAGAACCTACACTTTATTGAAACTAGCATTGATGAGTGTTGCTTATTAGAACGCATTTTAGACTATTCATACCTTTAGGCTTTTCCAATCCAATTGAAAAATGTCTATTTGAATAAAACTTAATAAGTTATACTTGGATAATCCAATTATCCAATTATGTCCTATTAAACACAAATAAAGGCACCCAACTATGGCGTGACCTACACTTTATCTATATCAAGTTTGACGTTAATACTTACTGGAAGGTATGATTGTCGAGCTTGAGGGATTTTTTCTTATTGTTACCGACTTTTATTAAACGCTTTAACGTAAAATAAAACCCCAAAACATGCAATGAAAATGTGAGATGATTATGGTCTTCCTAGAAAATAAAACAAAATAAAATAAACCTAAAGGAACTATGGTGCCTTGACTTCATGAAGTCCTACTTCTTAAAACCACCATTCTCCTGGAGTCACCAATCCTTTGTTCCTTTCAAGGTCATATCCATCAAGAGTCGCCACTCTAGGTTTCTTCTAGGTCTCCACCTTGTTGGCTTCTTCAAGATTATAGTGTAATAAAGAAACTCATTTTACATACGAGTGAAGGGTTCAAAGAAGAATTTTAAAAATAGAGAAAGGTATAACACACAGGCTGTATTTAAAATTAAATAAAGAAAATCTAATATCATAACCATTCATCACTAGATGTGTTGATTAATCAATTAGAGTGATTAATTTTATTTAAAATAAAATAAATTTTAAAACATATAATTAAACACACAGGTCATAAAAGGAAAACTACGTAGAGAAGTTTGGAGGTTCTGTTGACCGTTCAACGGACAAGGTTAAGGGGAGGCTACCCTTTATAGGGTGCCGAGTGACGTTCCAACCTAAAATTTAGTATTGTAATCAGGTTAGTTCTCAGGAAAGAGAGGTGGGTCTAGTGTGACCGCTTAAGTACCAAGTCTTTCCTAGTCAGAACATCCCATTAACCATTAACAACTTAAAATATTTGGTTAACTTTTGGAACGGCCAAGGTTTAACTTTTAAACCTTATCTTTTGACCTCAGCAACTATCCTAAAATAAGAATAGTTAAGGTTTAACTTTTAAACCTTATCTCTAGAGTCTCAACAATCATCCTATTTTTAGGAATGATCAAGGTTTACATTTTAAACCTTATCTCTAAAGTTCAAGATATTTTATTTTGAATCTTATTAAATTTGATAAAGATCTTATCTTTAATTTGCAACTTTTGCAAATTCTATCAATTTTATTAAGGATTCAATATTTGATTTTAAAATTATTAAATTAATAAAGATCTTATCTTCAATTTGTAACAATTACAAATCATATTAAATTTAATAAATATGAATCAATTTGTAACTCCTATAAATCCCATTAATTTTAAAAGGATCATATACGATGCAAATCCTATTAAAATTAATAAGAATAAATTATTTAAATTTGTAACTCTTACAAACTTTAAATTTAACAAACAATTAAAATTTGATTTGTAACTTTTATAAATCAAATTTAAAATATAATATTAAAATCAAATATTTTATTTGTAACATTTACAAATAAATAAAATACCATGATGGCTAGGTTTCAACTTTTTAAATCCTAGTTTTTCATTACAACTAGGGTTTAACTCTTAAACTTTCTAAACACAATCTCGCATAAACAATTCATATTAGAAAGAGAAAGCATATAGACATGCATTGCATACAACCCTTGATTTCAATTTAATTAAACGAACATAAAACATGCCTTATAATTAGAACACATATAAAACAATCACCATTGCAACATACATCATGTTCATACAATAAAGCACATCCTAAAACATGTTCTTTAATTAAAATGTTGAGAAAAGCAATCAATATACACAAAACAAAAATAAATTGATATTAGCTTTCAAAAAGGTGCAACCTTTGCAACATATTTCATAAAAAAATTCAACCTTTGTAGAATATCTCATTAAAAATGCAACCTTTGTATCATATCTAATAAAAGATGTAACCTTTGCAAAAGATTCAACCTTTACAATTCTTTTCGTAAAAGAAAATGTTTTTCACATGTTCTACAAGCATTTGCCCAAAACACAGTTTTGCAAGCAGACTCTGATACCACTATTAGGGAATCCTTAGTGCATGAGCAGTGGAAAAACAAGGATTCCCATAGGATTTGCAAAGCGTCATGTTTCAAAGCATAAGACAAACACAAAAAAATATTGCATTTTAGGATTACTTCTTGAAGAATATTAAATTAGTCATAGTCTCGTCCTTTAGGAGTCCACACGAGTACTCCCACCAGAATCGTTGCACCTTCCAAATGCTAGTTTGATGCCGTGTAGCTTTTGCAACTTTTGCATATTTTGTTTCTCTTTTGGGGTGAACCACCTATGAGCATCTTATACTCTATTTATAAGCTTAGGTTTGACCTAATTTTTTCTCTCTAAAGAATGGGCTCCTTTCTCATTCTAATAAGTTAGGCCCAATAGCTTTATTTTAGTCTAACTAAAATAAAAGCTATTTTTGATGGGCTTACTCTATATGTGTGACCCTATAGGTAAAATACTCGGTCATATTAATAATAAACTATTTTATTATTAATATAAAATAAGAGCAGTATCTAGCAATGCATCATTATGTCCAAATATTATTTAATATCAACATAACCTATAAGTGATAATTATTTTATATGTTTGTTTCTTTTGTCATGATATCCTAATTGGGCCCAAGGCATGGTCACGTCATCCTTGTATGGACCAATTTATTTTACTTGATACTAGAGTAGACTTTATCCGAATAAATATCTAATATTTATTCTTTCTAGCATGACCATACATTTCCTAAGTCTCACTTCATCAAGTGGCCTATAGATATCACTTCTGTCACATAGGAGAGACAAATCCCATCTACATCACTTACATCCCTTTGTATAATTTATTCATTGCCTAATCACAACCTGTATAGTCCTCTTGTTACAGAAGACGTTTGATTGTATTAAAACAACAAACTCCTCATGTAGGAATCATAGTGACTTCAGGTTAAAGGACTACATATACCATTATCACATTGAGAATCATTTATGACATTCATTTAACGATCCATACAACGTTCTCATGGTGGGTCTGTTTAGTACATCATTACTCTTAATGTGTACCCGTGTGAAGACTTGATATCATCTATATCCATGATCTCTGAGATCAGATCATCGGTACACTCATACACTAGTCTTAATGTATTTACATGTCCCCACTTAAATACTTAACTAGGGATATTTTAGGAATAACTCTCATATGACCTATTACTCCAAGGATAAATAAAGGTTGTTAAACTATTTAACAAAAAAATACCTTATTTAGAATGATGCGTCCTATATAGGCTCTTACTGAATATTTCCAACACCGTTGAGCTTTCAATAATGAAAGCAATGGGGTATCCCTTTTGAAGCAAAACCACACCTATGCCAATATTAGAAGCATCACACTTAAGCTTAAAAGTTTTGTTAAAATTAGGAAGAGGCCACACTTAATATTAGAAGCAAGACCGCACCTACGTTTAAGTTCATTGAAACCCTTTTCTTGCTTTGGTCCCTAAGTGAAAGGCATATTTTTCTTTAACAAGTCATTAAGGGGAGAGACCAAAGTAGAAAAGTATTTCACAAACCTTTTATAGAAGCTTGCCAAGCCATGGAAGCTTCTAATGTCATGAACACTTTAGGGGGTAGGCCAAGAACTAATGGCTTTTACTTTATCTTGGTCCACTTGGACCCCCTTAGCACTAACTACAAATCCAAAGAAGACAATGTGATCCAAGCCAAAAGAACATTTATCAAGGTTAGCAAAAAGTTTATTTGTCCTTAAGGCAAGTAAGACATGTCTAAGATGAATAATGTGAGAATCCATGGTCTTAGAGTATATTAAAATGTCATCAAAATAGACCACAACAAAGTGCCCAATAAATTCCCTCAAAACATGATTCATGAGGCATATGAAAGTTCTAGGAGCATTGGTTAAGCCAAAAGGCATCACTAACTATTCATATAATCAAAGTTTGGTTTTAAAAGCATGTTTCTATTCATCTCCTTCCTTGATAATAACCACTTTTAAGATCAATCTTGGAAAATAATGATATAGCCATAAAAAAATAAGAGGTAAAAAATATTGATCTCGTGATGTAAATAAAAAGAAGAAATAGAACCTATAAGAAAACTATTTGCAAATAGTTAGGGTTATAACATGCATTATTAGGGAGAAATGAGGGGTTGTTATATTGAGAGTTTAGAAGAAGAAAAAGACAAGGAGAAATAGGAGGAGAGGGGTGTTGTTTCTTGGTTTAAGGCATTTTTGGCATGGGACATTGTCCTATGTCAATCCATTAATGTTTGACGCCTAATTACGAACTCACTTTTAAAAAAGACTTAGCATGGGGCATGGGACATTATCCTACCCTAATACTACACTAAATCAATAATGTCCCACGCCAGGCTACCTAATTAAAATTATATTTTCTTGTAGTAAACATATTAGGTAACTTAAAACAAATTAAGAGCCATATTTCTTTGAAAGTATTCGATTGCCTTTTAGTCAAACCAATAATATGCATAAAGGATTGAATAACTAGCAATAATTTGATCAAACTTTAGAGTAATGGTGAAATAGTTTTCTACTAAGACATCAACAACCCTTGGTATAGCAATGCTACTTTTTTGGTCTTGATATTTTAACACAAAGATAAGGAAAAATAAGGATTAGGGTGAAAACAAAGATTAGGTAAATAAGGAAAGTGAAGGCCCACCTTAACAGGATAAGCCTCAAAGAACTCGCCACCTAAAAGGGAGGAAACCCTAGGATAAGAGCTTGCCTAGGTTAAGAAACCCTAACTAAATGAAGGAGGAAAACTCAACTCACTTCTCACAAAAGAAATTGTATTCTCTAATTTAAGGTATGTCTATTACAAAGAAGAGCATGCCTTATATAGGCTAGGGGTGCACTTGCTCTAACCTAATAGGGTTCACTTTCTTCTAAGCCCAAAAACACTAAAACTAAGGAAAACTAAGAAAGGTGGCAAAAAGCAGACCCAAAAACACTTACAAAGAAAAGATGACCAATTAAGGTCCAAACTTATAGCATAATGGACTTTTCTAAACCTATCTAAAATAATGACAAAAATATATATAAAAGAAACAAAAATATTTATTTAGGCCAAAAGAAGTCTCTTTGGTTATGTCCTCATCATGCCCCATTTCCTTAAAAAGATTTAACCTCAAATCCCGTAGATCCAAAGTCAGCAGTAATTCTACAAGGAAAAAGGGAACAACATGAGTCTAGAAAAGAGAAATAGGAAAATGGTGAAAAGAAAAATCAATCAAGGTCAAATATGAAGTTTGTGAAACTAGATTTAAGAAAGACACAAATAACATCATAAAATGCAATGAGATGAGTCCAAAGAAACGTACATATAAAACAATGTGGTAACTCTAGAACTTTATGGAAAAACAAATATGATGTATGAGCAAAAGAGATGACATATGAAGGAAATGTAAAAACATAAGGTTTAGCAAAAGAAAAGTGTAAATCATGCAAAACCCTATCATGCAAAACCATGGAATGAGATGCTCTAATAGGAACATATTTGGTGATTGAACATAAACTAGGGCCTATGATTGGTAAAGCATGAGAAGAAGCAACTAATCCTTCATGTAAACCCTTATGCACATGAATGTTAAGAATATACTCAAAATGAGTAAATGGTCCTAGAAAAGATCTAAGAAAAATGTTATGGCAAGAAAAAGATAACCCTATATACATTCTAGAAATAAGCAAAATAATACATGAAATAACTTTTGGAAAGTTAATTAAAAAAACAAACAAATTTTAACTCTATAAGATCCTATGGTGATTATGCATATCCTATGACTAATCCTAATAGAACTATACACTATTGGTGACCAATATTTTTCACTAGGGATAGACAAAATTGGCAAGGATTCTTCTACCATATTATTGTTTTCATGAGGTCTCTTATTATTATCTATGATGGGAATAGGTAGATTATGATTAAGATGTTTTTCACTTGACACACTATCATTGTTTAAAGACAAGTTATTAATATGCACCTTAATTTCTTTGTTTTTATTTTGACTTTTAAATTCTTTTTTCGTTAATCTAAACCTATCATATTGTCTCCAATAAGATTTCAGTTTTTCATCCATACTAGCATTATGTTTTGTTCTTAATTTTTCCCTTTTTTCTTTTGAACATAAACTAATTTTTTCATTTTCTATCGTATCAAAGACTTCAATGAATTCCCATATTTATTTTATTTTATAAGAGATATCCTCAAGAACCTTTTTGATTCCTTTATTTTTCTTTTCCATGGTATAATTATCCTTAGATTCATAAGAATATATCTTAACATAAAGGACACATATTTCTTCTAATAAGAGCTCAAACAAACATGATGTAGGTGTTCTATCTTTCTAACTTGACCTAGGTGAAGACATGGTTAAAACATTCAAACAAAAAAACACTTGATACAAAACTAGTCAAAAGTGCAAAAAATTAAGCTAAGTCCTAAGCGTACTACCCCTAATCAACTAAATAAACCAAAGTCCAAAAAGTTCAAAGTCCTTAAAGTAAATGCCCCAGAATACAAGGGCTAAAGTACAAAAAACAAAAATTGACAATACTTTTGTATTTTCTTTCTTTTACAAGGCTTTGCTTCCAATACAATTATCTTCAAGTTTTCAACTGCAAGACCACCATGGCACAAGCTTAAGAACACTTAAAACAAAACCTAGCACAATTAAGATAGTAAACCAAAAATATGGTCACTCCACTTTAGTGTTTCATTCTCACCACTCCTCCAAATCGGTTCAAGTTCCTTAACCTCAAGCAATTGTCATGCTTACCTCAATGTCTCAAGTATGCTACCTCAAGATTTTGGATGTAAGGCTTATCTAAAAGAATTCCAAGGCAAAGAAAACTCTATGACAAAAATTTGAAAAAGAAAAGAGACCAACAACAAAAGCACATAAAAGGGTATGACCTAAAGCAATAAAAGGTTCAAAATGAAAGGAGATTATAATTAAGAAAAGAAGTTAATGTTGTGACACTACAATAACAAAACTAGACAATCAAACAAACAAATGCATAAAAGAAACAAGCACAATTTTAAAGACCTAGAAACTTAGAATGCAAAAATTTGTGTAAGAAAAAGACTACTTTACAAATTGAATTTTAAAAATGTTTCTTAGGTAATTAACAAAGATGAATTATGCTTTCAAACAATTTCAAATAAAGTGCTCTTACTTTTTCTTTTTATTGGGGTTCACTTTCTTTTTCAAAATCTACCAAGTTACCTTTACAACTTTTGTAATTTTTGAACAAGGGCTCAAGCTTTCTTTTTCACATGTTTTCTTACTTTTAATTCTTTCTTCTCCCGTCCTCTAAATTCTATTTTTGCAGCAATTTAAAAAAAATATTCAGCTCACTCAAAAATTCCCCAAGAAACTAGGTTAGAAAATCCAATTTTTTGTGCACTTTCTTACAACAATTAATTTGCATATTCTCCTATTATGGTCATGCATGGAAGGTACATATTTTAGACATGAAATACATTGATTTTTAGTATGCAAACACAAAAATAAAATGGTTCCTAGCTATTGGACAAGAACTCAAAAACCTTAGAATTAAAACTATGGAAAGAAACTAACAATACCCGAAAAGCAAGCACAAATGACCACCCAAAAGTGAGATGGTTCAAACTCAAGATTTGGAGCATTTAAGTTTATTAAAAATGATGTTTTTTAATGACTTGATTTCCAGCAATGACACGATGGACGAATTATACAATTGCTTATACAAACTTGAAAATGCTCCAAAATGCACCAAGACCTCCATACATGGCTTTAACAATTATGGATTTTCAATTTCAATTTTAAGAACCTAAAAACTTTAAAAAAGGTGCAAACTCAGAATTGTAAAATTTAAAAACACATTTATGAACCATAATGTTGACAAAGACACATGCAATATGCAAGAAAACTCAAAAGAAACAAGAAATGGTGTAAGAATCATGAATCTTTTTGCAATGTTTTTCCAATTTTCAACAAAGAGACAATTATGGCATGCAAAATTCAACTCAAAATCAGAATTCCATAATTGAAAATAACCCAAGACTCATAATACCACTTGATGTAGGTAATGGGATCTAATTCTCCTTCTTTATTCTCTTTTGATGTGTTTCTCTTTCTTGTTCAATGTTGGCAAATGGAAGTAATGTGGGATAGGGAGAAAATGAAAATAAGGATTTGGAAGTTAAGGAAAGTGGGCAAGGAAAGGAAAAAGGAAAAAGGAAAAGGGGGAAAGGGTTATAGAAAAGTGGAAGGAAAAATAAGGATTAGAGAGAAAACAAGGACTAGGTAAATAAGGAAAGTGGAGGCGTCACCTTAAGAGGATAAGCCTTAAAGAACTCGCCACCTAAGGGGAGGAAACCCTAGAATTAAAGTTTGCCTAGGTTAAGATACCTTAGCTAAATGAAGGAGGAAAACTTAACTCACTTCTCACAAAAGAAATTGTATTCTCTAATTCAAGGTGTGTCTATTACAAAGGAGAGCATGCCTTATATAGGCTGGGGGGAGATGACACTTGCTCTAACTTAATGGGCTTCACTCTCTCCGAAGCCTAAAGATACTAAAACTAAGGAAACTAAGTAGGGCGGCCAAAATACAAGGCCTAAAAATACTTATAAGGCAAATATGACCAATTAAGGCCCCAAACCTATAGCCTAATGGACTTTTCTAAACCTATCTAAAATATTGACAAAATTATGTATAAAAGAAACAAAAAGATTTATTTAGGCCAAAAGAAGTCCTTCTGGCTATGTCCTCATCACTTGCGGTTTGAGAAGATGGCTCTAATGACTATGACAAGTATCAACAACAAAGAAGAAAAAAGAGAAGAAACTAAAGAGAAATGAAAAAGGAATAAAAGAAGTTGGCTAGAGAGCTTAAAAGAAAGAGACATGAAGAAAAAGAAAATAGGTAATTCAAAAGTTAGAAGAAATTAAGATTTTGATATACAACAAGAAATAGAAATGTGGTGATTGAAGAGTTAAAAGAAATTAACATTTTAATATAGAAAGAATATTTTGACCTATTTTTTTACCATCCAATAACTAAAAATAATTCACATGTAGAGGCCTCTTAAAATAAGGATAATTGAGGAGTTAGAATAATTTTAATATAGAGTAAATATTTTGACTTTTTTACCATTCAATAACTAAAACAAACTTCATAGGTGGGAGTCCTGAACAATCATTCATTCTACCCCCTCGTAATTGGCTATGTCTTTCTCTTTTTTTGTGAGAATAAAAACATCTATTTTGAACTCAAACCAATAAAAAACTGTAAGTACTAATATCAAATATTTATCATTTCAATATCACAATTGATGATAGTTATTAAGGGGGATGGTAGTTTCCACATAATTAATTTGAGATTGACCATAAGAGTGATGTGTTTCATTTGGAAGCGCTTGGAGTTAAAGTGGTGTTAGTGTCAGCAGTTTAGCCCACACAACACGAAGACCCTTTCTCCAGTTAGAACAAGTTATAAGAATTGGGGTAGGGGGACCATCGAGGTTGAGGACCAACCTTTTCATCTTTGTCTTATGCACTAGCAACCCTACAGTTTCACATTAACTTGCCTTACCCATATGAAAAATAACGCTCATTTCACATTGTTTGTCCTTTGGCTACTTTACCCTTTTAGAAAGCTCTAACATCCTAAAAATTTAAAAAAATTGATAATTTAATTAATATAATTAATAAATTTAATTGAAGTGTGAATATTAAGAAATAATCTAAAGATATATTTGAGAACTAATTAGATTGGGGTTGGTAAATTAAAGTTTTACTAATTGAAAATTCTAGATGTTTAATTATACTATCTAACTAAATTTATTAAAATCCTAATTTCTAAAATCCTAAAAGACTAACTTTAATACTTCCTAAAAGGAATTAATTCGCCTACACTTCTCATTACTGTTCCTTTTCCATTTCTGCGTGCTCTCCCTCCCTCCCTTCTCTTCCTCATGCATGACCACCACCATACACCACACTCTCTAATTTTCTTCTTCTTTGACTTGATTAATCACTACTCTTGCTTGCATATTGATAAGTCTTTAGTTTACATTGTTTTAGGACCTTTTATGCTTAGTTTTTGGCTATTTTAGACTTAGTTTTATCCTACTTCCCTAGGTTTTCAATTCCTTTTCGCATATGCTACTTGGGTATTTCTGTTTTGTAGGATTCGTAATGGTTTAGGTTGATTTACACATAAAATAGAGGCACTCAAGAGGAATCTAGAATAAACAGAAGGAATTCAAGCTAAGAATGCATCATCATGACTCAATTTCACCTTGGAAGATCTTGCAAGCAAAAGAGAAAGCTGATGGTTCAGAGTCAGACTTAGAAGAGGGGGTTGAATAAGTCTTAGACTTTTTTGCGCAAAACATTAAACTAAATTAAAAACAAGTAATTAAATAAGTAATGAAAGAGAGAGATAAACGCATAAAGTTTATACTGGTTGACTTCCAACACAAAAGCTACGTCTAGTCCCTTCTAACTTAAAGAATTTCCACTATTGTAAAATTTCCTTTACAATAATAGCACCAGACCCGTGCCACAAGTATTCTTGACACTAGCCACTTCTAGCTTATCCCAAGTATTCTTTCAACAAGCCACTTATGGCTCAACCCAAGTATTCTTTTGAAAGCCTCTTCAGACCAAAGTGTTTCACACACAAACTCGTTTTAGTAACACCCTAGACTTTTACAGATTGAATGAATGAAAAGAAGTTTTCAGAACTTAGTGTATAAATGATAAATAATTTGAATTTGCACATTAAGTTTTTGACACAAGACCTGAGTTTGCTAGAGGCAGAGCTAGAAAGTAATGAAGGTCTTTGTCTTACAAGAAATGAACAAGAAAATTTTTGAACTCAAATGAGATTGTATGATAAATTGAATAAATTCTCTCTATATATTTTTCTTTTTTTTTTATGTTTAAACTTCCTTGGTATTTATAGAGGCTGGAGGATATGACCGTTATTGCTTCTTGAAAGGAAATATAGACGTTGGAAATCCTTTGAAGGTATTTTGCCTTAAGCTTTTTGTTATCAAACCTTAAAGACGAATTAAGCTTGAGAAAGGTCTAAATCATTTTTCATTATTTTCATGAAAATAGTTTCTTATGAATTTCCATGCATAAACCATTCGTGAACTAATTCTTGATTGAGCGATAGGTTACATTTTGAGATGTTCTGTAAGATCTCTGACTGTGATCAGAATTCACAGGGGTAGGTATGCTGACAGCTGCTGCTTATATTGATCTTGTTCTTTTTGTTCTTTGGTGATAAACACGCAAATATGATACGAGCATTACTCCCAAGGCATCACCAAAATAGAATTTATGAACGTTAAAACAGAGTTCTTTGATCAAGATGCTTCTATCAGAGTTTTGTTGTTCTACTAGAGTTTTAGAACATGTATGCTCCCTCTTTGTTTTTACAGCCTACTCTTTGTATCCTAAAATCGCTTAGGCACTAAAAATAACATTATAAACAGTACAGACTTTATTCTTTTAGCTAAAATACTTAATGAATAATATAAACAAATTCAGGAGTACATAAAATTTGGGGTCTGGTCTAAAGGGACTTTAAATAATATTTTCAATCAGACTTTTTCTCAACAGAAGCGTTCCTAGACCTTGACACATTAAAAAAGGCATTTTGGAGGCATTTTTGAGGTTCCACAGACCGTGGGAAATTCCTACAGGCCTTGGACCTCTCTATTTTGGCATAATTAAGTGGGCAGTGCAATCCACAGACCATGGATTCAATCCACAAGCCCTGGATCCCTCTAACTTGTATTCCATAGGCCGTGGTTCCCTTCAAGTACATGGCACACTTCAGATTTTTGGCACACTTGCATCAGGTCTCAATCTACAGGTCGTGGATCCATCCTACAAGTCGTGGATTGAGTACACGGGCCTATAATTGTTGGTTTTTAGGCCCATTTGAAAGGGGAAACACACACTTCCTTATCCTCTAAAAAATAACTGTTGAAGACAGACTTGGGGGAACAAAAGATTGAGAAAACTTTCAAGGAGAATTTGAGAAAGATTTGAAGAAAAAATCAAGGAATAACAAGCTTTTAGAGTTTGGGCACAAAATTTAGATGATCTAGTGAAAGCTTATCTTCTATTTGCTGAACCCTTATTTTGTATTTTGGGGATTCTTGAATGTTAGGCTTTGAATTTATGTTTTATGAGATTGAAACCTCTTCCATGAGGAACTAAATTTCATTCTTGGGATTAGGGGGTAATATATTTTTATATCAAATTTTAATGCTCTGAATTTCTTAGTTATGAATATTCTATTTTCTATTCAATTTCATGAGTCCCTAATGCTTCTAATGACTTAGAAATAAGCGTAGATGAATTTAAATAATATGGGTAATCGAAAGATTATCATATCATTTGAAATTCATGAAATTGAACCTAAGATTTTGGGTTACGAAAGTAGGTAAAATCATTTGAGGGTTAATTGGGTTTTCAATTTGGCAATTAAGTTCTTTGGCAAATTAATGGATTATATTTACAAATTGAACGTAGTTCTTTGGCAATTAAGTACATTAGTAAGAATTCGAGAGGAGACTACTAATAATTTAGGAAAACCCACCTTAGAAATAGAACTTTATAATTGGAAAAAGATTTCATTAAAATTGTTACATGGCATATGAACTTACTAATTCCCAAGAGCACTTTTTTAATTTGATTTTTAAGAAAGTGATTAATTTTTGTTCAAGAGGGTTTGAGTTCTCTTTTAACTTTTTGTTTGGTTTTTAAATTAATTTACATTTTCTTTAATTGAATTGAATATTTCCTGGATAATTTGAACTGGTACTTGGGCACAATCTCTATGGTACGACAATCTTTTATATTACGTAATACCCTGTGCGCTTGCGGAACGACTATCACACATCATAATTCTTGACCAAGGTAATGCTTCACTGAGCTTGATTTCCACCTTCTCTTCTTTGTTCTCTCGGTGCATGTGATGGGATAACCCATTTTCTTTCTCGTAGGACAAAAACCGGGGGAACCCATGGCTGTTGAGGGTGCTTATGAACTTGAATATTGGTTTTTAGGAGCTTGAAAGGTAAGCCCATGGTTCCTCTTTTCCCCCCTCATATTCGGTTCACATTGGGTATTACCCTTGGTGTTTACTTTCATCATCTTCTTTGTGAATTTCATATGGCAGCGGCTAAGTGTGGTATTGGGACTGCTCCGGTTAAATTTAGGAGCCTTGGAAGTCGTTGGTTTTTGGATCGAAAGGCGTATCGGCATTTCGATAAATTATTCTTCACTGAAACATTGTTAAATCCTTTAACTTCGCCTCATAACATGTTTTGTTTAGCTTAAAGACATTTAAAATAATTATCCTATATTTTTAGGATTTGTATTGGTGCCCAGTTGCTGCCCGGATGCTAAATTTGGCTGTGTGTATCGCATAGTTAACATATTCAATGAGTTTTGATAGTTTATAGTTATATTAAAAATATTGGTAATTTAGTTTAAGCCAAAAAGTGGGTCAGAGTGTGATCAATCTTGAATTTATATGGTTTTAAGACCTATGTAATTAGTAGATTATTGATTAGAAGTGTAATCCATATTTGGAACCAGTTCAGGTACGTTCCAAACGTACAAGAGGGATTATTTTCTGACTAATAGTTAGGAATTTCCAACTGGGCAGCCTGTTAGGCATTGAACCAATAGTGATTATTTTTAGTATATTAAAATAAATATCTACAATATTTTAATTCAGTTTGGACTTGTCTATTGGATGTCAATGAAATTGAGACATGGAATTAATTATGTTTATGGCTAGTTAGTGATCGATGCTAGCTTAAAACCTTGATTTGAATGATTTATATTGAGTGGAATCTGATGCTGAAACTCTGGTATTATCATATATATATATATATATATATGCATTATGATTATTTGTTATGGATATGTGTGGGTTGATGGCGGTTTGAGATTGTTTCAGCATTGTGGCTGAATATTGAACATTATAAATGTGAATAAAATATGGATAATGGCTTTTGCCTTTGGAAATGGATGTATTAGGAGATGATTGACGATGTGAACAAATATTATGATTGTACTATGATGTCATGATAATCCTATTGCGCCAAGATTCACATATTTCATGCACTGTTGCATTTCATGACATCATATGCATTTTGATGCTTTGATTCACCAGGAGACTACCGATATAGTGCTACGATTCACTGGTAGTTCTCGAGCTTGTTGTCTTTGAGGCTGCCACTTATAGTGCTACGATTCATTGTGCAGTTTTCAGGTACCCTCGATTATAATGCTATGATTCGTTGAGTGGTCACCTGAATACCCCTCATTATAGGGCTACGATTCACTGAGTGGGTTATCTTGACACTTGCTATATTTCATGTTATAGTGGATCCACATGACATGCTTTTATGCATTAAGAAATTTGATTAAAAGACCATGACATAGCATGAACACATTACATTATTTATAGTTGTGTTATATGAAGCTGATGACTGATGTAGTATGAGTTGAGGTTTGATGTTTTTGCAATTCGACATTATGTCAAGTGGCGGTTAAAAATAAATATGTATTTATGTAATTGAAATAAACTAATGCATGAATATGTATAACTTTTCATATAATATTGTTTGGAATTGTTATCTATTGCTTTAACCAGTACTTACCTCTCAAATTATGGTTTCAGTGAGCCAATAGGGAGATGGTGATGCTGGTGTGTGATTTCAGAAGCGAAAAGTGTAACATCCCTGATAATTTAATAATGGGAAAGATAAAGTAAATATTTGATTAAGTTGAATTAGGGGAAATAATGATTTTAAAGTGAATCAGTGATTTAAAATAAATTTTTAGAAGGATAAGATAATTTAGAAATAAATTTTAAAGGAAATGGCATATGTAGATATAGAGGAATTACTTCACCAGTGCACCAAGGTAGAAAGTTAACTTAAGGTATAAAGTTAACTTAGTGAGGGGGACTCCTATAATAAAGGGAGGCCCAAGTGGAAGGGCAAGGAGGATTCTGACCTTAAGAAAAATATATTTGAAAGAAAACCAAGGGAGAAAAGGAGTAGGCACTTCTTTTCCATATGTTAAGAATGAGTTACACAAAGAAGGGAAAATATATAGGACTAATAAAGATAAGCATGATTTCACATCAAAACCTTCTTCTTCCAAATCTTATATCATCAAATGTTTGAATGTCTAGGCAGAGGACATATTGCTTCAGACTGTCCTACAAAGAAAATAATGATTTTGAAAAACAATGGGAACTACTCAAGTCAATCAGACTCTAATTCTGATGTTCACTCTTCAAGTGATGACTCAAGTAATGACTCATATGACAATAAGCATATATTGGAAGATGATAGTGAACTTTACATGATTTGAAGGTTACTTGGAAGCCATGTAAAGGTTGATGACTGTACATAAAAAGAGAACATCTTTTATACAAGATGTTATATAAACGAAAAATTGTCTTCTCTAATTGTGGACAGTGGAAGTTGTGGCAATATTTCTAGTCAAAGGCTAGTACTTAAAATAAGTTTAAATCTACTAGATCACCATAGGCCATATAAGCTTCAATGGTTAAATGAGAGAGGTGGGATGTTAGTAAATAAGTAAGTCTTAATAGCCTTCATCATAAGATCCTATAAAGATGAGGTTAAATGTGATGTAGTTCTTATGGAAGCAACCCACATCCTTTTAGGTAGACCTTGGCAATATGATAGGAATGTCACCCATGAGGGGTTCTCTAACACCCTCACTTATAATGATAGAAAAATGATATTACATCCTTTAACTCTTTAGTAGGTTTTGGAGGATCAGCTTCAAATGAAATTGAAAAGAGACAGAGAAGTAGGTTCTTCCTCTTCTCAATAAAAAGAAAAATCTAGAAAAACAAAAAAAAATAATAAAGGAAAAGGAGTTGTCATTCATGATGACTCTAAGTCTAGTATCTTAGCAACCAAACATGATGTGAAGCAAGCCTTGCTTCTTCACAAACCTTTGTATGTTATGTACCCTATACACACTCCTAGAACTTCTGTGTGCTCAATGGGCTCCTCCCCTTCTAGTTTTCCCAAAGGAGTTCAAAATCTCTTAGAAGAATTTAGGGACATATTTCCTAAAGACATACCTAGTGGATTACCTTCTGTCAGGGGCATTGAACATCAGATAAATTTAATCCTAGGATCTAGCTTACCTAATAGGCCTACATATAGATGTAATCCAAAGAAAGCCTTGAGATAGAAAAATAAGTAAATAAACTATTATCTAAGGGATGGATAAGGGAAAGTTTAAGTCTTTGTGTCTTACATGTTTTACTTGTTCCCAAAAAAATGGTTCATGGAGAATATGCACTGACTGTAGTGCCATTAATAATATTACCATCAAGTATAGCCATCCAATACCTAGACTTGATGATATGCTTGATGAACTAAGTGGCTCCATCATATTCTCCAAGGTTGACCTTAAAAGTGGATATCACCAAATAAGAATCAAAGAGGGTGATGAGTGGAAAGATGCTTTTAAGACCAAACTTGAACTGTATAAGTGGCTAGTTATGCCTTTTGGCTTAACTAATGCACCAAGTACTTTTATGAGACTAATGAACCATGTTTTAAGGAAATTCATAGAGCACTTTATTATGGTATACTTTGATGATATATTGATTTACTCTAAGACCATGACCTCTCACCTTGAACATCTTAGACAAGTTAGACTTGCCTTAAAAACAAATCACCTTTATGTAAATTTTGAAAAATATTCTTTTGACATGGACGGTATTGTTTTTCTTGGATTTGTAGTGTGTTTAAAAGGGGTAGAAGTTGAGCATTATAAGGTTAAAACTATACAAGACTAGCCAACACCTAAAAATATTAATGAAGTTAAAAGTTTTCATGGTTTGGCAACTTTCTACAGAAGGTTTGTAAGAGATTTTTCTACCTTGACCTCACCACTTAATGAGTTGGTTAAGAAAAATACTTCTTTTATTTGGGGTCTAAGACAAGAAAAAGCTTTTCAAGACCTTAAGGATAAACTCATTCATGCTCCAATTTTGGCATTGCCTAACTTTTCTAAAACCTTTGAGCTAGAGTGTGATGCATCCAATGTAGAAATAGGTGCAGTCTTGTTATAAAAATGCCACCTATTGCATTTTTTAGTGAAAAACTTAATGGGACTACCCTCAACTACCCAACATATGATAAAAAATTTTATGCATTAGTTAGAGCCTTACAAACTTAGGAGCATTACTTGATCCCTAAAGAGTTTGTAATTCATAGTGATCATCAATCATTAAAGCATATAAAAGGGCAACATAAGTTAAACAAGATACATGCTAAATAGGTTGAATTTTTGGAACAATTTCCATATGTTATTAAGTACAAGAATGGAAAATCTAACATTGTGGCTGATGCTTTATCAAGAAGGCATAATTTGCTAGCTTCTCTTGGGGCTAAAATTCTTGAACTTGATGAAATAAGGGAATTGTATCAAAATGATCTTGATTTTTTAAACACATACAACTTATCTAGTTCAAACACATCTCATAAGGGATTTTAAATTCTAGATGGCTATTTTTTTAAAAGACAACAGAATCTGCATTCCTAGGAGTTCCTTAAGAGAGTTATTGGTTAGAGAAAGCCATAAGGGAGGATTAATGGGTTATTTTGGAAGAGATAAAGTATTAGTAACTTTACATGAACACTTCTATTGACCTAAAATGAAAAATGATGTTGAAAGACTATGCTCTAGGTGTGTTATTTGTAGAAAAGCTAAATCTAAAACTTCACCTAATGGTCTTTATATTCCCTTACCTACTCTATGTTCTCCTTGGATTGATATTTCTATGGACTTTATGCTTGGATTTCCTACGAGCCAAAGGGGAATAGATTTTATCTTTGTTGTAGTGGATAGATTTAGTTAGATGGCTCACTTCATTCCTTGTCATAAAGTGGATGATGCAAGCCATATTTCTAAACTATTTTTTAAAGAAATTGTAAGATTGCATGGCATCCCTAAAACCATTATTTCTGATAGGGATACCAAGTTCCTTAGCCATTTTTGGAAAATACTTTAGGCAAATTTAGGTACTAAGCTTTTCTTTTCCACTACTTGTCATCCTCGACAAATAGATGTAGTAAACAGGACTCTTTCTACTTTTCTTGGGGTCTTAGTAAATAAAAATGTTAAGTCTTGGGATGAGTGTTTTCCACACATAAAGCTTGCATATAATAGGGTGCAACACTCAACAACTAAACATAGTCCATTTGAGATTGTTTATTATTTTAACCCCCTCACACCTCTTGATCTTTTGCCCATTAAGGTTTCTGATTCCTTCCTTCATAAGCAAGTTTTATAAAAGATTTTCATGAAAATGTTAAAATTCAAATACAATCCAAAAATGAGCATTATGCTCGTTGTGCTAACAAGAAAAGAAAAGAAGTTATCTTTGAGGTTGGGGATTGGTTTTGGTTACACTTAAGAAAAGAAAGATTTTCTAATTTAAGAAAGTCCAAACTAAACCCAAGAGGTGATGGTCCATTTCAAATAATTCAAAAGATTAGTAATAATGCCTATGTCCTAGATTTACCTGGTGATTATGGGGTTAGTGCTACATTTAATGTCTCTGACTTGTCTCATTTTGACTTAGATGATAATGATGACAATCCATATTTGAGGATAAATATTTTCAAAGAAAGGTAGCATGACGAGGATATGAGCAGGGAAGATCCCATCATAACCCTGGACAAGGGTCTAGAGATCTACAGAGGTATATGGGCCTAAGCCCGAGGAGGACAACTTGAAGACCTACACATTCTTTGCATGTAATATTTTATAAGAATAGGTTTTTAAGTGTATATTAAGGTTCCATTGTATTAGAGATAGGATTTGGGCCTTGCATGGTTATTGGGCCACTATTGGGCCTTGTACACTACTTTGGGCTTGTATTTGGGTCATTCTTCTCTAGTTTGAGCTAACTGGGCCTAAGAGAGTGTTAGAAGCCTAATAGGCTAGCCATTGCCAAAATTCTTCTAAGCTTATATAAGGTTTGCCATTCCATGTCCTTACACTTTGATTTTGAATGAATTTAGAATTTGTGAGAAATGAGTGCATACTTCCCATCCTTAGGCTAGATTGCTTTTTAGCCTTCTTCAAGCTCTCATCACTAGGTTTCCATCCCTAGAGTGGCGAGTTGAGAGACTTATCCATCATGGTGGCGTCTCTAAAATCTTCCAATTCCATAAACCATTCTATTTCCTAAACCCTTTCATCCATCCTTCCACTTTCCCCTTCCATCTTTCCTATAAGTAGTTTTAGTTTTTGCATTTCCTTGTAGCCTTAGCATTCGGTTTCCATTTCCCCTTTTCATTTCTGAATTCATCTTGCATCTCCAAAGGTTCCATTTCACAAGACTTGAAGAAAAGGAAAGAAGGCTAGATCTAAAATTCCCCTTCAAGTGAAGAAAGGCCTACATCATTAATTGTAATGAGAAAAAAGTAATTGTGATATCCCACATAGAGATGGAGAAGTGTAACAAGGAAATAATAAACAATTTCTAAAAAAGATTTATTACTCTAATGATTAGTATAAATTTTTTTTAAAAGACACTTATTATTAGAAAAACTGATTACAGAAGATAATCCTATGTTAAGTAATAGGACTACAATGGTTATGATCTTCTGTGTTTAAGAATATATAAATTTCATGAGCATATCCTAGTTATGAAAATTTACTATTGATCTATAAGTTTGATCAGATTTCCAACCGGTAGGGATCACATTTTTAGCAATAAGTGTCTTGCTTGAGATAGGGGTGGTTAGCTTAATAGAGAATGAGGTTAAGTAATGACCTTTTGTTATATGCCCAAACTACACCATATGATTGTTGCATGCTAATCCATTTGGATGAATAATGTTATAAAATCAAGAAAGGAAATAATGTTATAAAATTTGTGAGTATTGATTCAAGTGATTTTTTTTATGTATTATTCTGAGAACATTTTGTTAGTGCAAATAATGCATACGAGGATGCAATGAATCATGCTTTCCAAATAGTTATTTTTTGCTTTAGCTTATCGGTATATTGAATGATAGAGATCTTTTGATTTGTTTTTAAAGTTAGGTTTGGAAAGATGATATTAATTAAATGGAATTATATTTGAAATTTTCTTTAACTTTATATTAAAGTTCACCTGGCAAGTTACCCTTGTATATCTTCAATTGTGATAATGATGGAAAAAAAGCTTGTACTCACAACAACCTATCAAACTTGGGAATTCAAGATACTGCATAACTGGAATAAAATTAAATTAAGAAATTACTTATATATAAGTGAGAAAATAAAAGCATTTTACAAAGAAAAAAAATGTGCTTATTTTTTTCCCATCTAATTTTCTTTTCCCAATGGGTAATTAAACCCTCACCTATCCGTAGCTTGGAAACTTATATGCTTGCTTAGTTTGTAGCTGGTTCTTTTTTTCTGGTTTAGGTTTTGTTGCAACTACTGTTTTTCTTGGTTTAGGTTCTGGTGTCGGTGCTCTATTTTTTTCCTGGTTTAATACTTGTTTCTCCTTTACGTAAAGCACCATCTTGACCCGAATGATTGTACAACAAAGTTATTTTCTAAGCCTAAAAGGTTTGACTTGTGAAAATATGTATTTCACATTTTGCTCATGACTTTGTAATAATTGCAGGTCATGTTAAATTTATTCTATTCTTATGACTTGTGTGAGGGTGGTAAAATAAATTTTGCTGAAGCGATACTTTAGCAACGTATGCCTATTCTTTCAATAGATTATTTTCCCTACTTAATTTAGTTCGTGAGGTTGAGTCGTTCAATTTTATCGTTGGTACCCGGAAGCCTGGGCAGTGCTTATTTCCTTAATTCAGATATGGTTCAAGCATTCCAAAGAGTTAGCCCAATTTATTTTTCATTTCCATGAGGGACCAGATAAAATTGACTATTTGTAGTTTGAAATTGAACATTTTCCTGACTTTACATATTTCCCTATAGTCATTGGAAGAAAGACAAAGTTTGAACGTGTGGCGGTTCCTTGAAGTGATTAATGGGTAATAAGATCACCTTTTAAAATTAATTGTATGTATATATGTATTTATGTATTGCTATTTTGTAGGAGATCTAACAGTAGTGAAGGATTGAGAAAATTCCAGTGTCTTTCATTATTTTTTTGTTAGGGATGTCTCCTTTTCACTCTGAGGCTCTCGACTAAGTTAGATAGACACCTTGGTAGAGGTAATAGTTACAGTTCATATTAATTTGCAATAAGAATGTGTGTGTATATCAATGAAAAATGAGCTAGATTTAATAGCTAGTATATTTTTGGTGTTACTACAACAGGTTCAAGCATGCGGATCAATGGTAAGTGAGGAGCAGCCACACTCACAGGTTATGGCTTGTACAAACCATCTAAGCAAGTGTCAGTCCAATAAGCTCTTTGAGTCCATCTTGCATTTCTCCTGAACTTTACTCACCAGAGAGTATCGGTCTAAAAGTGGAACCAATAAAAATTAATGTGATTGCCTGAATGCTTTGAGGAATTCGCAGACATAGTTCAAGCTGTGATGTCTGGCCTTGGAAATGTGATTGCCACTTTCTAGCTTCTTGCTTTAAAGATCAGGTTTCATTGGAAATTTGGAATATTATCTACAGATCCAGATTAATGTCGCTGGAACTGAGATTTCTATATTTTGTGTAGTTACTGATGGAACTGAGATGCGTGATTCTTTAAAACTTTTGCATTATATTTATCTTTTAAAACTGAGATGCGGTTCTTGACTTCTCTTCCCTTTTAATTTTCCATTTTAAATTGGAATAACTAAAGAGTGGGAAATATACTACGGATGATGTCATTGAGCTAATAAAAAAGAAGGTAGGTAATGTTCTATATAATTCACGGTAATCTGTTTGTTTGTTATGACTCTCTCTCTCACCCATTTCTCTCTTTGGTCGACCCCAGACTTTGGATCCCCCGTCTTCTCTCTTCCCCTATCTTTGCTTCCTCAATTTCAGTTTCAGTTTCTATCAGTCTCAAACAATTATTTTTTATTTTTTCGTATTATTTTCAACCATTAAGCATCTTCAGTGACCACCGCGCAACTCTGGTGCAACATAATCTGTTTTAACGTTTTGGGTCGTCTTTCCGGTCTGGCATCACCTTCTCCACCGTTAATCAAATACCATTCTATTATTTTTGTTTTAATCAATGAAATTTTTTAAAGTGTCACATATTGGGTAGATGTTTGGTTTGCAGTTGGAGAAACGAAGTAGAGTTAAAATGAAAAATTTAAAGGTTGATATTAATTTTTTACGCCGTTCGACACAATCAAAACTCCGTTGACCCGTGGATCATAAATCTCCTTTAAATCAACGGAGGTTTTCTCCGTTGCCTTGCTCCCTCAAACAAGCCTATAATATTTTAGATTATGTTAACCTAGTCACCAAAAGAAGTAACTTTTTATTGATATATATCTTAATGAGACATGAGTAAGAGCGAAAAGAGCAAATCTGAATCGTATAACTATACAATAGATAATTAAAATTAAAAGTTTTTTTAAATTTACATAATTACTTAAAAGATTTTATTACTTTTATATATATATATATATATATATATATATATATTCTAGTTAACTCTGCTTCTTTCTTATTTTTATTTTTATTTTTATTTTTTCAGTTTCTTTTTTTTTCTATTTCAATTATGATTTTCAATTTTTTTCTGCTCTGTTTATCCAACTTTCATTATTCTATGTTTTTATGTTTTTCAAGGTTGCTAAGTTTTATTTTATTTTTCAGTTTTAAAAGTTTCTACTTCTCTTGCTTTGTTTTGTTAAGTTTTTTCAGTTTTAAGTTTCTATTTTATCCTCTGTTTCATTTTTAAATTCAATTTTAAGTTTCTATTTTTTTTTCATGTCTAAGTTTCTATTATTCCCACTTCCCGGTCATCTTTTCTGGTGATATATGTTGCTCATTTTAGTAAACCTAATTTTGACTATATATCTAAGAAATGACTATGATGAGTTAGCCTATCGTAATATACATATCCTTAACTCTGGTATAATAGCCTCTGAAAAAAAAATACTTATGGTTAAATCAAAAAATATTTTTTTCTTAAAACAATAAATAAATTTATTTTGTCAAATTAATATAATATTAAATTATTACATTAACAAATCAATGTCACGTTAAATTTTTATAAAACTAGAAATATAATATAATAATTGAAAATATAATAAATATAAATTAATAATAGATTGTTGAATAATTTAAAATTTAATATAACTCATAATGGTATAAGTTAATTTATCTATTTTAAATATAGGCATATCAACTTAATTAAATATATAATTAATTAAATTTAGATAGACCATGTCATATAAATCTTTCAAAAAAGCTAATAACTTGTGCAGCACTTCGCAAACCTGATTGGATGGTACATTTTATTAAGCTTATTTCTTTAACTAATAACGAAAATGCATGTATCATATTTGTTTGTTTTATTTTCAAATAAAAAATTTCATATTCTAAAATTTCATATCACAACAACATTGATTTTTATTGTATTAATATAATGACCTCACTTTTTCTTTTGACCGTGTCACATTAATTGTTTTTTCAAAAGTTTTGTTATCTTTGTTTATATTTTCTGTGAATGAAATTGAGGACTCACCCGTTCTACTCCACCCAACCAAAGGCTGCTGGCTCCCTTATCTAATGGGCTATTACATGAGGGGGTTTGAATGTATTGGACATAGAGTTGTACGATAAGTTATAGTCTAATATATTGACAACTCTACATGGAAAGCATTAGGGGATATTCAATTGGAGAAAGTGGGAAGATAAGTTTTTTTTTTACTTTCACTAAAGATTCCTACCCTAGAATCATCAATGTAGGAGAAAAAGAATTTCTTTCATGAAAAACACAATTGTCAATGATTTGTCATTGTCTAGATTATCAAGTGACCAAGTAAGAGATAAAGTAGAAACTTTTACAAATGGAGGAAAATATCCTGGTGTTAGCTTTGTAAGTTGGAATAGATTTCCCTTAAGTTTTTTTTTGACTCAATGAAGTATTAACCAATTAATTTGCCTTACAAGGCTAGAATCGGTGGTCTAGTGTAATATCACTGAATGCATTCATTTGAGAGGTGATTCTAATTTCCTTTATGAATTATCAGTGGTAATGATTTAATATTTATCCAATCTGAAATCGTAATTCTAATTTCCTTTATGTTTTAGATTTCTCTTTTCTTTAAAAGACAAAGGAAAAAACAAAACATGTGTTAAGGCAACTATTTGTGAGGCATACTTTTGCTTCATTCTACTTTCCAGCCAAGATAGATACAAGATGGACTAGAATCCTCCCATCCTTGAGGTTTTTGAAAGTTCTAGTTTGAATGAACAAATATTGATATTTAACTATCCCGAACGACCAATCGGTAAGGCCATAACTGGTTACATGGATGATAAGGACCTCATGGTGGCTCACTTATAGATTCTTCAAAATTGTGAGGAAGTTCAGTTGTATCCCAAGTAAGTTATTCATTTGTATAATTTTGTTTCAATTTCTCTTTAGAAAGAAATCTCTCTAGTTCTAACTGAATATTGTGATGATTGATATTGTGATGATGATGTGCTTTGCAAATATATGATTGCATTTAGAATATATGTATGTGGTGTGTCATTGGTGATGATTGATAGTGACTTTAGATTTTGGCAAAAGTATATGCCTATGTCATATTGTGAAAACCATGTGTGTTTCACCACTATTGATGAGATATGATAATTGATGATGAGAATTGAATGATGTATAAGCAACTATGCGTAGTTGTGATTATTTGATAAATTGTGTATAAATATTTGTTTTAAATTGGATCCGTTGCATATGCATTTCGTGTTATGACATATGCATTAGCCATAGGAACATGGCATATGAGTTGGAGATGGACAAGAAAAATGGTAACCTATTAAGAGGGTGGATTGATGAAAGATGTAAAAACTTGATGTTGATACTTGTGATAGTCCATGATAATGAAGAACAATATGAATGTGTATGTATATGTGCATGTGCTTGCTATGAGCTATAAATAATGAGACTTGTATGCCTATGATGGTATCTTGATGAAGGCTTGGTGGTAAATTGATGATTATAATGCAAAGCACACGTGTTGTTTATATGCATGTACACATGATCACAATGTATTCATATTCATCATTTTGAATGTATAACTCACTCTCCTATGTTGTCTCTTTTTAGCATTGTGATGTAAGATTGTCATGGGATGAGATTATGTCTTGAATAAAAGCTTTTGGAGAAGGTAATTAGTTGCAAGGGAATGTCTTGGCCAGCAATATTAAAAATTATTGACTTTGTGGATATGTAGATGACAATGTGAATGAATGGTGATGTTGATATTATTTTGAGGATCACATCTCTATTCATTTGGTAATATGTATTAGTCATTCTTTTGTATCTAACACTATATGATGCTTGGACAAGTGGAATTGGATGCCATTATGATGGAGATGATATTCATGTCAATGAGAAATTGATGAATTGCATATATGAAATAATGTTGGACATGGAGTTTTGTGCATGTGTATGTATTGATGATGATTCATGATTAATGCATGCTTGATGATCTAATTTTGTGCAAGAAATGATGTTATACAAAGCCTAGATGTTTAGGCTTGATTCTAGTTCAAATACCATGAAAATGATTGCGTGATTTATGTCAAAATGTCCAAGAAAGTTCAAGGTCCCAAGTGCCAATGCATAGCCCTTTTGAAAAATGGATTTTTGAGAAACAGGGTGTGATTTACAGCCTGTGGAATTTTCCCACGGCCTATGGATCATTCTATTTATACAATTATGCAATTTGGGAATGGAACACAATGTATTCCACGGCCTGTGGAATAGTCCCACGGCCTATGGAATGCTCTGTTTTGAAAACTTGAAATTTTGGGCTCTAGGATAATACATTCAATGGCTTGTGGAATGGTTCCATAGCCTGTGGGAATTTCCCATAGCTAGTGGAAAGGCCACTGTCAGAAATTTTTCAACTGTTATTTTTCCCTTTCTGTTTTTGGCTCTTTCGGGTACCTTAATGACATTCTTGGCCTCCGACTGAAGATCATAAATGTTTTGATAATGACAAATCGGAATGAAGATCAAAGGAATGAAGATCAAGACACAGTTTTTAACAGTAAGATCTAATAAGAAAATATGGCCATTAAAATTAAATTATAATTACACTCTGAAGTAGTGTAATCGATTACCCATAAGGTGTAATCAATTACAACATTTCGAGTCAACTAAAAGAAACATTTTTATTGACCGTAATCGATTACCATCACCATGTAATCGATTACCATACCTGAAAATGTTTAAAAAAAGGGTTAGAATATCTTTTCAAAGCAAACGTTAATCTATTACCATAATAATGTAATCGATTACCAAGATTAAAATGTTTGAAAAATAAATCAGAATATTTTCAAAACCAAAAGTTTTAAATAACTGTTTAAAGTAATCGATTACCATTATTAAGTAATCAATTACATACTGAATGGATCTTTTTCAAAATAACAAAGTAATCGATTACCTACTATATGTAATCGATTACAGGCTGGTTCTGATAAAAATATTTATGCACCTTTTCATCATGATGTTTGGATAAAAAGTTACATCCTTTCACAATTAAGTTATTTTAATCAAGAGGTACCTTTTCAAATATTTTATTATTTTCTTGCACCTCTTGAAGGCATTTCCTCTCCTATAAATAGGAGAGTATCTCATTTGTAAAAACACAACAATTAAGAATAACAATTCCTTCATCTTTTATGATCTTAATGGACATATAATCTTGTTAAGATTATTACTTACTTAAGTGCTTCAATTTGTTCATATGCTCTAAGAAGAGGGTGTTTCTTTGTTCACTTTATTAAAAGTGTGAGATACTTGGTTGCTTGGGAAGGTTTCCCAAAGTATTGTATACAAGAGTAGTGAGACTCTTGGTGTGTCAAGATACTTCACACAAAGGCAAGATTGTGCCAAGGTGTAGAAGTGCTGGTGTACTATTTTTGACAATAGTGGAATCCTCAAGGGTGACTTGAGAAGACTGGACGTAGGCAGTGGTTGGCCGAACCAGTATAAATACTGTTTGTAAATCTCTTAACCCTACTCTCTGTCTTATATTTTATATAATATGTTGTGCACTGTCATATTCATTTACATTTAATTACAATAAAATTAAGAGTTGAGAAAAGTGTGATTAGAAATCTTAAAATTATCATAACTTAATTCACCCCCCTCTCGAGTTATAGGAGGCCACTAGAGTAACAAGTGGTATCAAAGCTAGCTTCTTGTATAAGGTTTAGAAACTTCAAGAAGTAGAAATGGCCTCTTCTAACCCTATCTTCCCTAAGGGAAATTCCATCCATAGACCTCCTGTATTTAATGGAGTAGGATACCAATACTGGAAAACCCGTATGCAAATATTCATAGAAGCTAATGATATAGACATATGGGACTCCATTGAGAATGGTCCATTCATACCAACCAAAGTAGTTGGAGAAGTAACCATGATTAAACCAAGAAGTGAATGGACTGATGCAGACAAAACAAAAGTACAATACAACCTCAAGGACAAAACTATAATAACCTCAGCCTTAGGAATGGACGAATACTTTAGAATATCTAATTGCAAGACAGCAAAAGAGATGTGGGATACCTTAGAAGTAACTCACGAAGGAACAAGTGAAGTTAAGAGATCAAGAATAAATACCCTAACTAGGGAGTATGAATTATTTAGGATGAATAATAATGAAAATATACAGGACATGCAGAAGAGATTTACTCACATAATCAATCATCTTGCATGTTTAGGAAAAACTTTTTCTAATGAAGATTTAATTGACAAAGTCTTGAGATGCTTGAACAGGGAATGGCAACCAAAAGTAACAGCCATATCAGAATCATGAGACTTAGCAACAATGTCACTTGCTACTCTGTTTGGTAAACTTCAGGAACATGAACTTGAACTAACCAGGCTAAATTAGCATGAAGAAGGAGACAAAAAGAGAAGAGGTATTGCTCTCAAAACCTCAATGCAAACAATGAATGAAAGTGATGATGAAAACATGGAAGAAAACAAGAGCATAGATGATACAGAGGAATTTGGAATGCTAGTCCGAAGGTTCAATAGATTTCTTAAGAAGAAAGAAGGACAGAGGAGACCAAACTTCAGGAAATCCTTCAGAAAGAATGATGAAACCAATCAAGGTCCGAAATGCTTTGAATGTGGAAATTTTGGACATATGAAGATGGAATGTCCAACCCTAAACAAGAATATGGACAAACAGGAAAAGAAGCATTTCAAAAATAAGAGAAGAGCATATATTGCTTAGGATGATAATGATCTAAGCTCTTCTGAGGAATCAGATCAAGAAGAAGCAAATCTTTGCTTAATGGCTAACACCGAAGAGGTAAATGACTCAAACCCTACATTTGATGAATTGCAAGAAGCATTTGAAGAACTTCATGAAGAATATAAAAAACTAGTCAAGAAATTTTTAAATATTAAAAGTATTAATCAAAATCTAGAAGAAAATGTTTCAAAATTACATGAAGAAATAGGACAAGTTAAATTAGAAAAAGTAAACTTAGAAAGTAATTTGAAAACGAAGGTCACAAGCAATCAATCATGCATTACATGTCAAAAGCTTTCTCAAGAAGTTGATGATTTAAGAAATACTTTAGCAAAATTCACTATGGGAAGAGACAACCTAGATATACTCCTTGGAAAACAAGGATGTCATTTTAATAAGGCAGGACTAGGTTTTGATCCCTCTAAAAAGCAAAAATTATTTAAAAATTTCTTTATATCACAGAAGACATCAACTAGCCCTTTTGTTAAATGCTATCACTGTGGAAGAAAGGGTCATACAGTATCTACATGTAAAATAAGAGAAAATGGAATTCAAAATTCAAACAAGATTTGGATTAGGAAGCAAGTACCAACAAACTCTAACCTTCAAGGACCCAAGAAGATATGGGTACCTAAGATAAAAACTTAATCTTTGTTGCAAGTATGCTTGGTCAGTAGACAGTCAAGCTGGTACCTTGATAGTGGCTGCTCCAGGCACATGACAGGAGATATATCAAAATTCTCCTCACTAATTATGAAGGAAGAAGGATACGTCACCTACGGTGACAACAACAAAGGCAAAATCTTTGGAGTAGGAAAAGTTGGAAAGAATCCTACAACCTCCATTGACAACGTGCTATATGTTGAAGGACTAAAGCACAATTTACTAAGCATAAGTCAGCTGTGCGACAAAGGTAACCATGTCATATTTAACTCTGACACAGCATAATCAAAGAAAAAGATAATGACACTATAAAATTTATTGGAAAAAGAATCAATAATATTTATATGATAAACTTGGATAATCTATCATCTAGTCAAGCCTAATGTTTAATAAGTCATGAGGAAGATCCATGGCTTTGGCATAGAAGGATAGCACATATACACATGGATCATTTAGATAAAATAATTAAAAAGGATCTGGTTATAGGTGTACCAAAACTAAAGTTTGTAAAAGATAAAATGTGTGATGCTTGTCAAAAGGGAAAACAAACAAAAATACCTTTCAAGTCAAAAAATATTGTCTCTACAACTAAGCCTTTACAATTACTACATATGGATTTATTTGGACCATCAAGAACTAAAAGTTTTGGTGGTAACTATTATGCCCTAGTAATTGTTGATGACTTTTCAAGATTTACTTGGACTCTATTTTTGAAAAATAAAAATGAGGCTTATCTATCCTTTAAAAGATTAGCCAAGATAGTCCAAAATGAAAAAGATCTTAAAATTATTAGTATAAGAAGTGATCATGGAGGGGAGTTTGAAAATAGATCATTCAAAAAATTCTGTGATAAATATGGAATCAAACATAATTTTTCAGCCCCTAGAACCCCCTAACAAAATGGAGTCGTTGAAAGAAAGAATAGGTCACTAGAAGAACTAGCAAGAACCATGCTAAATGAAACTAACCTTCCTAAATATTTTTGGGCAGATGCTGTTAGTACAGCTTGCTATGTTATGAATAGAGTACTAATCAGACCTATCTTAAAGAAAACACCCTATGAACTATTCAATGGAAGAAAACCTAATATATCCCATCTGCATGTATTTGGATGTAAATGCTTTGTACTAAATAATGGAAAAGATAATCTAGGAAAATTTGATGCTAAAGCTGATGAAGGAATCTTTCTTGGATATTCTTTATCAAGCAAAGCATTTAGGATATATAACAAAAGGACACAAACCATTGAAGAATCTATTCATGTTACTTTTGATGAATCTAACCCTTTTAGTGTAGAAAGATCTTTAGATGATATTACAAATTCCCTGGAGAATATTCAAATTAATGAAAAGAAGGAAGATCACACAAGCAGTCAAGATGATAATCCAACATCAAGTGATAATCTACCCAAAGCATGGAAGTTCAACAAGAACCACCCTATTGACAACATTATCAGTGATATATCAAAAGGGGTAATCACTCGAAAATCTCTTAGAGAAATGCATGCAATACTATGGCCTTTGTTTCTCAAATAGAACCAAAGAATATTAAGGAAGCAACAAATGATGAAAATTGGATAATAGTTAATCAGTTTGAACAAAATCAAGTTTGGAAATTAGTACCAAAACCCGATAATCATCAAATCATAGGTACCAAATGGGTTTTTAAAAATAAAATGGATGAACACGGTATAATCATAAGAAATAAGGCAAGACTAGTTGTAAAAGGATACAATCAGGAAGAAGGCATAGATTATGAGGAAACCTATGCACCTGTAGCCAGATTAGAAGCAATAAGAATGCTCTTAGCTTTTGCAGCATACATGGATTTTAAATTATTTCAAATGGATATGAAGAGCGCATTCTTGAATGGTTACATAAATGAAGAGGTATATGTCTGTCAACCCCCAGGATTCGAAAATAATAAATTTCTTAACCATGTGTATAAATTAAACAAAGCACTATATTGTCTTAAACAAGCACCTCGAGCATGGTATGATAGACTAAGTAAATTTCTGCTAGAAAATAATTTCAACAGAGGAAAGGTAGACACAATTCATCAAAAGAAATGATAATGATATTCTCTTGGTTCAAATATATGTTAATGATATTATTTTTGGATCAACTAACGAAAATCTGTGTAAGGAATTTTCCCAAGCAATGCAAAAAGAATTTGAAATGTCCTTAATGAGAGAACTTAATTTCTTACTTGGATTACAAATTAAGCAATCAACCAAAGGCATTTTCATCAACCAATCAAAATACTGCAAGGATCTACTCATAAGATTTGGAATGATCAATGCCAAAGACATTTCAACACCAATGAGCACTGCAAGCTATCTTGATAAAGATGAGATTGGGAAACCAGTTGACACTAAACTATATCGAGGTATGATCGGATCCCTTCTATATTTATCTGCAAGTAGACCCGATATAATGTTTAGTGTTTGCCTTTATGCAAGATTTCAAGTTAATCCAAAAGAATCTTATTTACAAGCTGTAAAAAGAATTATGAGATACTTAATAGGAACTAAAAACCTAGGACTATGGTAT
Source organism: Clitoria ternatea (assembly GCA_037962975.1). Classification (NCBI taxonomy): domain Eukaryota; kingdom Viridiplantae; phylum Streptophyta; class Magnoliopsida; order Fabales; family Fabaceae; genus Clitoria; species Clitoria ternatea. The sequence goes on from CM075671.1 coordinate 173,145,785, forward strand.
CCTAAAGGCTCATCCTACAACCTCGTAGGATATTCCGATTCTGACTTTGCCGGTTATAGAACCGATAGAAAAAGTACCAGTGGTACTTGTCAACTAATAGGGTCAGCCCTAGTATCATGGCATAGTAAAAAACAAAACAGTGTTGCTTTATCCACTGCAGAAGTAGAATATGTCGCTGCTGGTAGTTGTTGCGCACAAATACTATGGATGAAACAATAATTACTAGACTATGGACTTCACTTAGATCATATTCCCATAAAGTGCGACAATACAAGTGCAATAAACCTTTCTAAAAATCCAGTACAACACTCTAGGACTAAGCATATAGAAATTAGACATCATTTCCTTAGAGATCATGTTCAAAAAGGAGATTGCACATTAGAATTTATTGAGACCCAAAAGCAACTCGCAGATATTTTTACAAAGCCTTTGCCTAAAGAATAATTTTTTCACATAAGAAATGAATTAGGCATCATTAATTATCCTTAAAAATGTGTGTAAAAATAAGTCTCAATAATTGATTACAAATACATTGTAATCGATTACCAGCTTACTTATCCAGTCAGCAAATAAGGCAACCACATGAATAATATTCTTTAAAGAGCCTCCGTAATCGATTACACCTTAGATGTAATCGATTACCACTGTTCGTGTCAGTTGTCAATCTTTTATTAAACCAAGATCACTCTTCCAAATGCATCTCGTAAAACTGCCATTACTGCATACACGTTTCCTATTAACTGCGCACACTTCCCCTACTTATGGCACACGTCCCATCCTGTCTCCTCTTATCTCCTTGCCCATGAAACTTCCCCTGTAATCGACTACAGTTTCAAGACACCGTCTATGTAATCGATTACCCAAGCTCCCTCTGACCTTTCCTATTCCAATAATCGATTACCACCTGCTTCATATTTCTTTGTAATCGATTACCATTGTTCCAAAATACCAGACTCTTCGTCTTCTCGTAATCGCTTACCTCTTCTAGACCTGCTCTATGTAATCGCTTACCTATCTTCAGCATGCATAAAAACCTCATGTTTGATTTGTTTCACCATCACACTCTCTTACTGATCAGGAAAATGAAAGATCGGTCCCTCACATACATTCCTACTCCACCTTCTCCTTCTGTTCCCACCAAGAAAAAGAGAACACTAGGCTCCTCTTCTTCCTTTGATCAACCACACCGAACTCCTACATTACACACTTTCATTGAGTTCTTTTCCACCTCTGCTCAACAGGAACGTTTTTATTCTCTTTTCCACAACCGAGATGTTCTTGATCCCAAATATGTGGACACCCCTATCATTGAAAATGTGTTGGTGAATATTATGAAGGACATCTCTCTGAGTCATGGGAAGCTGAGTTCAATAACCCGGAGGCCCGTCGTCTTGTTTGCTCGGACAATGCTGATCTTTTTGGCCGTCTTCTTGCTGGATCACTTTCTTTCTCATGTAGGGTCATACACTACATTATCGTGCGTATTCTTGCTCCCCGCTCTACAAACTTGGCACAAGTCATTGAGAAGGATCTCGTGCTCATGTGGTCGCTCTTAACAGTTCGGTCTCTCAGTTGGACCACTCTCATCCGTTATCGCATGCAAAAAGCACTCAAGGCAAATGCCCCACTTCCTTATGCTGGATTCATCACTCGTGTTCTCTGCCATTTTAACGTCCCCATTTCCGAGGAGTTATGCATCAAGCCCCAACGTTCCTTCATAATTGGCAAAACTGCTTTATCTGCTTTTGGTTATAAAAAAAACGCTGAGGGAGACTGGATTCCTAAACATTCTACTCCTCCTCCGGATTCTGATCCCGTCCCTGGTTCTATGTCAATGGAAGATTTGGCCACCGAACTCCAATCCCTCCATTCCTACGTTCATGATCGTTTTGATCACATTGATAGCACCATCCAGACTCTCCTTTCCCGTTTCCCCCACCATCCGATTAGTTTTTCTTTTGTTTTGTTGGTTGTTATTAAGTAATTTCCCTTTCTGTTTATGAAAACCATGTCCTCTTGTTTGTTTACTTTTCATGAATATAATTATCCTTTCATCCACAATTGCACTTTACATTTCATATATATGTGTCTTATATTCTTTTTGATAATGCCAAAGGGGGACACACTACAATCATTTTAATCATTGGCAAACTGCAATCATTTCAATCATTGGCAAACACTGCAAAACACAGGGGGAGAGTACTTTTAGTACCAAATAAAGTATAACACAAGGGCCAATAAAATATAACAAACAACAAGGATTTAATCTTAAAATAAACTTGCATCAATGTTCATTCCCACAGAATTTTACAGGTTATTGTCATCATCAAAAAGGGGGAGAATGAAGATCATAAATGTTTTGATAATGACAAATCGGAATGAAGATCAAAGAAATGAAGATCAAGACATATAGTTTTTAACAGTAAGATCTAATAAGAAAATATGACCATTAAAATTAAATTATAATTACACTCTGAAGCAGTGTAATCGATTACCCATAAGGTGTAATCAATTACAACATTTTGAGTCAACTAAAAGAAACATTTTTATTGACTGTAATCGATTACCATCACCATGTAATCGATTACCATACCTGAAAATGTTTAAAAAAAGGGTCAGAATATCTTTTCAAGGCAAACGTTAATTTCTTACCATAATAACGTAATCGATTACCAAGATTAAAACGTTTGAAAAATAAATCAGAATATTTTCAAAACCAAAAGTTTTAAATAACTGTTTAAAGTAATCGATTACCATTATTAAGTAATCAATTACATACTGAATAGATCTTTTTCAAAATAACAAAGTAATCGATTACCTACTATATGTAATCGATTATAGGCTGGTTCTGATAAAAATATTTATGCACCTTTTCATCATGATGTTTGGATAAAAAGTTACATCCTTTCACAATTAATTTATTTTAATCAAGAGGTACCTTTTCAAATATTTTATTATTTTCTTGCACCTCTTGAAGGCATTTCCTCTCCTATAAATAGGAGAGTATCTCATTTGCAAAAACACAACAATTAAGAATAACAATTCCTTCATCTTTTATGATCTTAATGGCCATATAATCTTGTTAAAATTATTACTTAAGTGCTTCAATTTGTTCATATGCTCTAAGAAGAGAGTGTTTCTTTGTTCACTTTATTAAAAGTGTGAGATACTTGGTTGCTTGGGAAGGTTTCCCAAAGTATTGTATACAAGAGTAGTGAGACTCTTGGTATGTTAAGATACTTCACACAAAGGCAAGATTGCGCCAAGGTGTGGAAGTGCTGGTGTACTATTTTTGACAATAGTGGAATCCTCAAAGGTGACTTGAGAAGACTGGACGTAGGCATTGGTTGGCCGAACCAGTATAAATATTGTTTGCAAATCTCTTAACCCTACTCTCTGTCTTATATTTTATATAATCTGCTGTGCACTGTCATATTCATTTACATTTAATTATAATAAAATTAAGAGTTGAGAAAAGTGTGATTTGAAATCTTAAAATTATCATAACTCAATTCACTCCCCCTCTCGAGTTATAGGAGGCCACTAGAGTAACACCGACTTCTTTATAACAATTGTAGATAATTATGTTATGGAGGAATACAAATTAGAATTACCTTAATTTGAGTTTTGTGACTCACATTAGGCGTAAAACACCGAACCCACTGCATTGTACAACTTAAATTTAAAAAGGGTTTGAATCCAACTTTTTATGACTTTTAATTTGGGACTAATATGTGATATTTATGAAATGTCCCACTATTTCTAAGACTAAAAATGAACTTTTCTTGCCATAGTCTTGTACTATTTAGGTCCCTATGCTTGTACTTTAATCTTTTATCTTTGATTGCTCATAGAATACTTCTTTGACATGCTTTCCTTAATTAAATGCATATACTTCCAATTATGAAATTTTTGTATAGATGAATGTATATGACACCCTCGAGTAACTAGGACTAATTCCTACACTGGAACGTCCTACTTAATTAAGGAGTCACTAATTATTTAAGAAAAATAGGATTTTTTTTTATTGGTGATCATCACATGCAGTTCAAACAGAAATATAACGTAGATCGATTCTTTGTCACAACAGTGTACTCAAAAGATACAAGGCTCACAAGCTCCTAACAACAGTTACTACAAAATAACATAGCATTAAATAAATGTTGGGATCTACAATGGTCTTGACACTAACAGCGAATATAAACAGTCGACGCTCCCAATCTGACGTCCTTCATTATAGATATTTCGAGTTCTGCCCACGATCACCTCGTTCTTCAGCTAATGATCACAGGAAGGGAAAACAACACACAACAACAAAAGGGGTGAGTACAAAGCTCTCAACCCATAACACATACATACAAGGGTGGCTCAAAGATTTAAAACTATAGAAATGATTACACACATCATACCTTATAATAGACATATAAAACTTTGTATACACCAATATCAACAACAATTAGAGGGTTAGTCATATAATGATGACATGTTATGCATGTGTTAGATTCAATTACTGTAAGTCATAATTCATTACCAATATGCAATATGGCCCAACTTCTATTCCTCAATCTCATATACCAATAATCATGTGTACAATCCGTCACTCTTATCTCCTCTGCCCAACTAGAAAGGCCGGAGCTCTCCTTGTTCTAGTTTTCACAATTGGGTATGGACTCATAGTCTAATCATCAAAATGGCCAATCATACATCACCACAGAATTGGCACTTCATGGTCATAGAAAATCCCGCCTCTTGTCGAAGTACACCAGAGTTTGCTACGGCTGTCCGACAATAGGTGGGAATTCGATGCCACTTGGAATTTCCACCTCCAGTTATACTCCCTAGACTGCCCTTAGGTATCGAGGCACTGGCAGATTCTTCAGTGTACCTATCATTGTTTGCTCTAGGATTAGTCCAACAACCCTTCTTAACTCCGGACACAAAATGCCATGCTCTTGTCTCAATTATTAGGGTGCCCGAGTTCTAGACGGAACCTAACTCACATAGCGTATTTGTCCTTAAAGCGTGCAAGTATTTAATAGTAAAGGTCTTTTCGCATAGTAGATACAAGGGAGCAAAGTCTAATTATTACTCAAACCATTTTACTGAAAGTATCAAGAACATTCTCTAAACAAGACTTATAAGAAAACTTTCTAGTATTAAAAGATCCAATCTATTTATAAATCTATGAAGATATTTAAATATAATACATTTAATAAACTTTTTAAAGAACATAATTTCTTTAAATCATTTGGTTTCTTTGTTAAAAAATATGAACTTAAAATTTAATATCACCTTTAAGAGAAAAGTAAGGACAAAACATATTTTTCAATTCTAAAAGATATTTTAAGTATAATTCATTGATTAAATTTCTTAAAGAGTAAGATTTTCTAACTTATTTTATTCTTTTATTCAAAGGTATGATCTAAAGGTTATATATCAATTTTAAGAGAAAAATAAGGACAAAAATATTTTTCTGATGATTTTTCAATTCTTTACCAATGCCGTTTCACCGTATTGACTTACGGCGAATGATTTAAATTGGTTTTGACTTTCTAAAATTTTTATAAAGCCTTGGATAAAACATTTTATCATTACAAAAAATTTCTCCTAGTTCTATATTGAAAATAAAAGAAATTCTCTTTTTCTAAATTAAGGATATAAAATAATTAGTTTTTACCGTTTATCAAAACTTTGTTCTTGTCATACAAACGAATTAGATTGATTTTACTTTCTAAAATTTTTCGTAAATCCTTAGATAAAATATATTATTATGATAAGGTAATTCTCCTAGATTTATATTGAAGATAAAAGAATCCTTTCTTTTCTAAAGTAAAGATACAAAGTAGTAAAATTTCATTTCTTTGTCAAAACATTATTTTCGTCGTATTTTGCCTAGAAATTTTTGATTTGAGTGATTCCAAAGCCAAAAGTGTTTAACTTTAAAAATACTCATTAATTATAGTAAAATTAAAAATGAAGTCTGTCTAGAGAACAGCCCTTACATGAAAAGTTACTAATTGCCAAAATTTGTCGTTCTAACGGTCGTAAAAATGCGTTTTAAGGACAAATCACGCGTCAAAATTTCTTCCGACCAATTTTTCTTCCTTGGGTATTTTTATTATCCTAAAAACTCACTTCTAATACCACAAAATATTCCTCCAAAACAGTTTTACCAATTTCCTCCGTTTGCCCATAAAAATGCATTTTATACCATTTCCAACGTTTTGTTCGCGCCTAAACTCGGGTCCCTTTTTATTCTTTTATCATTTACCATATTTATAACATTTTTATAATCACAAAAGATATTCAAATATATCAAAATACAGCAGCACCAATTATCACAAATATTTACCAAGAAATATTTTCTAAAACTCTTGTAATTTACTTTTTTAATGTCATAAACGTATTATTTAATTACTATAACAAAAAAATCACCTGTTCTTATTTTTAATAAAAATTCCAGAATTAAAGTTTTATATTAAAAATTATTTTTATCACATAAATCTCAAAGATCAAGCCATGTTACCAAATTCCAACCACAAAATTATTTTTTTTAAGTTTATACGTTAGGATCTAAAATTTCACTACTACAAAAAAGGCTATTGTCAGCGGTTCTCCTACTGCTATTGTCAACGGTACAAGCGCTAACAATAAAGGCGCTGATAATAGCACTAAAAACAACATCAGCACTTAAACCGCTAACATTAGCTATGTATTGTCAGCGATTATGGTGCGGAACCGCTGACAATAGTCAAACAATGTCAGCGGTTGTACTTCGGAACCGCTGATAATAGGCAAACAATGTCAGCGGTTGTAGTGTGTAACTGCTGACAATAGTTAAAACATTGTCTGCGTTTGTACATGGGAACCACTGACAATAGTTTGGTTTTTTTAAAAAATTTCAGTTTGTTTAATTTGTTTTTAAACCTGCACACAAGCAACTCATGAACCGACACATTTTACATAACTTGGTAAAAAAAATCATCTAGTGAAATGTAGATTTTGATGAAATATATTATAAACCAAAAAGTAAATTTTACATGAACCGACACATTTTACATAACTCAGATCCCGTTTGTACTGATGACACAGGAATAGAAGAGGAAGCAACAGGTGTTCCTAAGTCCTGCAATTTCTTCTTGATCAAATCCAGGGCCGACGACGAACTCTGCAGATTAGAGGGTTTAAGAGCTGCAGTATCACGACCACCAGTATTAATAGTAGGAGCATTCAGAGTAACCATTCCTGACCCTCTATCAGATAATACATTAGCATTTGAAAATGACATTAAATGATCTTTTGTAACATCACCATCCTGTTTCTTTTTCAGTTCAGCCACCTCATTTGGGATTTGCCAGCAGCTTGTCTAACATAAAATAAGAAAATATGAGAGAATGGCATCACGATTAAAATAAGTAATAACTGTACACGTACATTATATAAAATTTTAAAAAAATTACAATTTAATAACTATTTTGGAAAATTACCAAAACTGTCTAATGTTTTGATAATATACTGACTAATTAACTAATGTTCAAAATGATGTTCTGAAATCAGAAAAATACAACATAATAGCAGAAACACATGCATTAAAAAAGTGTGACTCACCTCTTTATCAGCCTTTTGATTCACCCAAACAAATTGTACTTTGTATTGTAAATAGCTTCCTGCATAATAAGAATGCGTAATTAATCAGAAGATAAAGTAGTTTGACAAACTATTTTTTAATATATAACTTTATTATATGTTTATTAATTGTATAATTACTTGTATATTTAAAACATCTAAAATATAATATGAACATTAATTAATTAAAAATATCCAAAATTTAAATTATTCAAAATTTATTTTTCAAATTTAAAAATATATATTTGAAAATTATAGCTTCTAAGTAATTATATTGTATGGATAATTATTTTCAAGCAACTAAAAGGCTCATACAAGCAAATATAAGCACTTGCTGATTTCTACCAGCTTTCTGAGAGAGCTTTTGAAGAGAATGCGATTATTTCCTAAAAATAATCTATTACCAAACATAGATGGTTGGCTTCCTATTAGATGCTTCCAACACTCATTATAGCTTATGATTTTGTTCAGTGAAACTTGTTAAGTTATCTTGTCAATTTTCTTTAGTTAAAATTAGCTTGACATAAGAAAATCACACATGGAAAGATACATGAAGCAATCTAAGTCAACAACCGATTGAAGATCCAAGCACACTAATAAATATCCGATAGGGAGGAAGGAAACACCACAAACCTTAAGATGACCAAGTTTCTTCACTGTGTTAATACTCTCCCTTGAAACCCTCAGGCCACCTTAGTCGTGCTCCTCGCTTGAAATACTTCTCTGTGCCCTTGCTACATATTGCAAAACAAATGGATAAAAAATACATCACTACATGAATTTAGTTCACTTAACTATAATTAATCGACTCTAGGCATAATGATAATAATACAACATGCACCATTAGAAAAAATGGCATCCGTTGCAGTACAACCTACAGAGGACTCAACTGCCAACAGAGTTAATAGCAAGAATCCAGGACAATACAAAGTTACAAGCAAACATAAAGAAATCCTAAAAAATCTAACCAGAGACATGATGTAAAGTACTGACAACCATTTCAGCAAGTCAAATACTTCTACTTGTCATCATCCATAATTTTCCATCCCCAAGCACCAAATATTTTCTAAGCTACACATCTACACTCAAATATTTTCTAAGCTACACATCTACACTCGACAGGGGAATATAAAAAACAGTAAACATTCTCAGCAGCCAAAACCATATTTAGTTACCTAGAATAATCTCAGGGGCTCTGTAATGCCTTGTAGAAACAATGGAGCTATGATTCTGATTATCAAATGCAGTACTACCAAAATCAATCAGCTTAATAGCACTAGACTTGGGCAAGCACCTGAATTGCATTTCATCCGAGGAAACCCTCTGTACCAATCCAATCATTTTCTTTAAATATTAATATTACAATTGAGTCTATAAACATTATTAGGTTCACATCCAAAAATGCTAAATACCTTACAGCTAGGGAGCTTTACATAATCAAAAGAAACAAGAAGTATATTTTCTGGCTTCAAGTTAGTGTGGATTAAGCGTAGTTCATGCATATCTGAATATGATAAAGCACAAGAAGAAAAAGTTAAAGTAAGCAGACACAGCCAAGATACACGGTATCCCTGGATAAACAAAGCAGGATTGGGAAAAAGATGTGGTTTGATTTGTGAGCAAGAGATTTAAGAATAAATAAGAACGCAGGTATAGCTTTGTAAAAATACAGCAGCTAGAGCACATCCATAGATCCCCAAAATTTAGGGCAAGGTCCTAGTTTTCTAAAAAACTAATAACACCACTTCATATATTTAAAATACATGAGATATGCACACAAAATTAACACCATTCACTCACCTTGGCAACACCATTCACAAAACACTTAACTATCAAACTAATTAACAATATTGGTTACTGAGATATGTAGATATTTAAAATACATGGGGGGAAAGAGAGAAAGACTAACCAGCATCATAATGCCCTCAACTAAAGAATAAAGCAACAGGAGCAAGAACGCAAAAGAGAACAAAATCGAGAATAGGGAAACACAATCATTTGCCTCTATTCTTACTGAAGGATAGTCCTTGCTTTGGTACCATTGCAGATCCAAAAACGAAACAAAACCTTCAAAGCAAGATCGAGAAAAAACAACAGATGGGAGCAAGAACAATCCTGAGAACTACGATATGATTTAAGGCTGAGCTAGTGAGGGTTCAACGCACAATGTTAGTCAAAATCCATCACCAACGGAGTGAAGCAAAGGAAGCACTATTCCACGATTTGAAATTTGAAATCGACACTAACATCAACGTGTGAGCGAGAGTGAGTGAAAGAAAGAGAAACACACATGGGTGATAGTGAGGGGATGAAGGAGAAAAGTTAGAGAGACAGTGTGTGTATCTGATAGACAGTGTGTGTATCAACTAAAGTGTGCGGTTACTACATGGAACCACATAGTTAAGTTAGACTATTGTTAGTGGTTGATACATTGAACCGCTGATAATACTATTGTCAGCGTTTCCTAAAATAACCGCTTACTTTAGTGTCTTTTTTGCAACAATGTCTGCGGTTATCCTTTTGTAATTTCTGTTGTAGTGTTTTTAAGTTGTTTACTAACCATTAAAAATTTTCCCAGTAGCAATATTAGTTCATTATTTATTATAAAATTCACTTTTAAAGATTTCATATTTTCTAAAAGATCACTAACACCATAAGCCACCAATCAAGCCAAACAATGTAAGATTCAACAAGTATCAAATGCATAGAGTTATAACAACCAAAAATCTGCAGTAATAAAAGTCACAAGTTAGTATCTTATCATTAAAATTGCAAAACTCAAAGAATTAATTAAATTTATGGTATAGCCATGATGCTCCTTAAAGATCTCATTTTTTTCAAGGATATTCAAGATTAAATCATAAGAATTTAAGATCTTTAAAGGAACATCAAGATATAAGTGCTAAGGAACACTTATATCTCACCATGCATATATTAATTTATGGATCTTAAACAAGCAAAGTACTCCCCCTTACCACCAAAATTTTGTCTCTAAGAAAGGTTGGCAAGGACTCTAAAATTTGCTTCTAGACCACCATGGATTGCTTCATCAAGGAAGAAGGAAATGGATGCTAGAAAGGTAGTGGTTTTAATGTGAATATGGTGAATGGAAGTAGAGAAAAATGCTTGCTGTTGGAAAAATTCAAGGAGAAAGTATACTATTTAGAAGTGGTGTTGCATGCATAAAGGCTAGAAAGGATGGTGTGATGATTTAGGATGGATGATGATGGATGTATGATAGTGTTTAGATGGGAGATGAAATGAAAGAAAGTATAAAAGAGCCGCTGGAAGTTTTGCTAAGTTAGAAGAAGAAAGAAAACGAAGCAAGAACAATGAAAGGATGAAATTTTGCATGTAGTTCCTTGGTGTCCAAGGGGTGCACGGCCAAGAGGTGAGTGGGGTAAGTGTCAATCTTGTTTCATGCACTTGCTAGGTGTCCATTGCAGCTGGTAGTGAGGTGGTAAAGAGTTTTGCATGGCTGGGACAAGTGGCCAAGTGATGGAGCAATTTAATTGGTCCATGGTGCATGCAAGCTTAGGTGTCAAGTGTAGGGCAGTATCTTGCTCGTAGGTTTATGTGAGCTTCTGGACTGATTTTACACATGGGATGAACATAAAAGTTTTATAACTTTTTGCTCTCTTTAAATCCATATAAAGCACAAATCAATCCATCAAGAATTGAGTGAGATATGGCCCAAATACTAAAAGGGTTCAGGGCTGTGACGAGATTTTTGTCCCTTGCATAAATGATTTTGTTGGGCCAAATGGGTTATGATTTGGCTTTGTTTTCTTCATAAAATTTGTGGAGAATTGTGTTAGGAAAATTTTGGTGAAGGTCTCATTCAATTTCATGGCCATATGAGGGAGAAATGTAGAAAACACTGCACCTAGTGCAAACTAATACTGGAAAAACGTGAATTAGTGTAGTGTTTTAATTTCTGGGATTTATGGGATGAGAACTAGTATTAGTGGTCAACATAAGAGTTGTATATAAATTTGATACGGAGATGTTGGGATAAGAATGACTTGAATCCAATATCTAGAGAATAAATTACGCCCAAAATACATACAGACGCACATTTTGACTTACCCGGGTAAACTTAAAATCAACGTTTTTAAGTTTGGTTGTTTAGAATTGGGTAATGGGCTCTTCACGAAAGTTGTTATGAATAACATGAGGGACATTTTGGGATAAAAATAATTTACTCAAGTCCCATAGATAATTTCTGGGCCAAACCGGGGAGTTACTCAGTTTTATTAATTTAAAATAAGTACTTAAATATTTCTATTAAATCATCTAATGTCTTATTTTATAAATCTTTGTTATTAGAGTATTTATTAAACACATTTGACTGTTATCCTAATTATCTCAATTACTTATACAATTAAAACCAAAATCTCTGCCTCACACTCACAAAATCTTTTAAAACAGAACATATAAACAAGTCGGTCGTAGCCCAAACATCAGTACACATAAAATCATCATAGACTACAGACAACTGGTCTTAAGGACCTATCATACAAAAATAAGGGTTGTTACAATGTACATGTTTTTATTAAATTTTGGCAATCACTTTATGCTTACTTGGATCATTTCTCATATTCACTCCTGCTCTAGAATTAATTTACATGTTTTACAAACACTTGTATGGTGATTATGTAATTGATTACCCTACATAGACATTTGTTTAAACTATTCACCTTCTCATCTCATCATATATGAGATAGGTCTTTAAAAAGGTCTAGGGTTAATTGTTAAAATTTCATTTGTGGTGTTCTTCATCCAACAATTGTTTAAATCGTAAAAAAATTTATCCTCACTTTTAATATCTAAATAATAATATCTTTAATATCATTTACCGGATTAAGGACGCCACAATAGACACCTAACACACTTTTACATCTATACTTTTAGTTCTTTCGTTCATAACTCCTTTAGAGAATGAACTTGAGTAAGTTTGAAACTGCTATAACCCTTACTTTATTTCAACTTTATTTTTGTAACTTTGTTATTATATATAATTTGTTATAGCAGTTTCACTAATACTGATGGCGTTGCCAAATTCATCACTAAGACCTTAAGGAGGATGTCTGATGGTTGATAAATCTCATTCAAGGATGCACCTGAGAATGTTTAAAAAAGATGGTTTAAAACATTTTCAATGAGTTTCATCTCCTGTTATTGTACATTAAATTTGAAGTCATTTTAAGTCAAGTATTTATTTAATTTTTTGTAATATTATAGAAGAAATACCGATGATAAGATAGGTTAAAAAGGTCTTTACGCATAAGACCTATAACATCTTGTAGAGTATTCTGTACAAATATGTCAAATCTGGATAAAGTCTAAGTGGATTGGTGATGCTCATTGGGAGGGGATGAACAAAAAGTGGAATGATAAGCCCTTCAAAGATAAGAGTTAAAGGAATAAAGCCAACTGAGCGGCTAATATTGGTGCCTTCATGCCTCCATCTACAGAGGGTTCTATCTCTGTAGTTATACATAGAAACAAAATGGTAAGTATCAGTTTTAGATTGCTTTAAATAATTAGCACTTACAAACTACAATGAACTCTTAATTATGAATTTTATATTTTGCAAGCTCTAGAGATGGACTGCCCCTCACTTGGTCAATGACCTGGTGCGGTCTATTGTTGTAAGTTAATTGTCAAACTTTGGACATTTAATGTAGCCTAATTTGATTGGATTGAGCTTGAACTTGAAATTGGATGTGTAGGATATGAATATTGTAACTGAGATGAATTATTCTAAATGTTATTATAATTGTAAATTATCCTGGAAACTTTTCTAGTTATGTTGTAGGAATTTTAAAAATTTTAGTTTCTCTTATTTATCAGGAAAACTCTACCTTTTGAATTGTACAATAATAAGCCTATCGGGAAAGGAAGACTGAGAAGAAGGTGAAGCTCGCCATACAGACAAAGGGCTAGATGGATGAGGAGACACTGACTTTTTCTTCTGCTGATGACAACACTCCTTATATAGAGGTTGCCAAAGGTAAAAACAAGAAAGGGAAAATGTATGGCCTTAGACAACTTAAAGAGGAGTTCTCCTCATCTTCCCAATGCCCTATCTCCTTGGCTCTACCATCAGATTATGTTCAGGTTATTGTCGACTTGAACAAGGGGATTGTAGAGAAGACTGCTGAGATTATGGCATTCTAGGAGATGTAGTCGATCACTTAGGCTTAGTGTCAAACCATGCAAGAGTATTTTTTTCCTATTAATATGTGGAATGGGTACCAGCCTCAATAGTTTTCTCGACAGCAGCACTAAGACCAGCAGCAGCTAACATCCTATTCTCCTCAACCTCTTCCCCCTTCTTGATATTGTATATTTTTAATTTTGAGATTTGTGTTGTATATATAAAGTTTATATTAATTGAATTTATGTATATTTTATTATATAATGTTATAAAGTAGTTAATGATGAATTAGAATTTGCTGTTAATTATTGTCTATCATGTTACTAATGGGTTTATGTTTTCATTAATAAGTCTAAGCCAAGAAAAATCAAAATAGAAAATTAAATAAAAAATACATTAAATAAAAATACATTAGCAATGATCTTAACCTGTTGCTAATGTATTAAACTAAAACATTAGCAAAAGTATTAAAACCAACAGGAAAAAAAGTACTTTAAGTGAATGATACTCGTGATAAGTGTTTTAGAAGACTATAAATAAAATTTAATTCACTTAGATTTTTAAGTCACTTTGCATTGTATTTTCCCAATTTTCATGATTTATGCTTTCTTTCCACTATATTCTGCTCGGGTATTTTTGTTTTACAGGATTTGATACAATTGAGACTATTAAGAACATATTTTTGGTGCAAATACATTTATGAAAAAAAATGGATGCCAAAACTCAGAATTTGGAAAATGGTTTCATGCTATTAAATTTTTACAAATTTGGAAAGCAATTTTAAACCCATTTTTACACTAACTTCAAAGCTTGAAAGGTTTACCAAAAATTTTTACTATGTAAACTTTGAAATCTCCATTTGTAAAAATTTAATATGTAAAATTAAAAAGTTAAAAGGAGCCCATGGTCATGCAACAAAAGAATGCCAAGTTTCTTGAATTTTTATTCCAAATAGTTTTATGACAACTTTGGTTCCACTTTGCCTAAGTGTTTTCATGGTTTTGGCTTCTCCAAAGGCAAGGAAAATACTTTAATTTGTTAAATAGACATGGTCTACAAGTGCAGAATTTTTTCAACTAATTTTTCTAGATCATGTCCCACACTTACCTTCCATGACAACAATGATTCCACCTTGGTCAAAGTGTGCTCACGGTTATGCTATTCTTAAGGCATGAATTGCTTTCATTAAATTAATGCAAAGATGTCCAACATGGTCCACAAGGTCTCACATTATTCAAGAGCATGCCCTTCCATTATTTCAATCAATTCCAAGCTTCCAAAATGGCAAAGACATTCATGACAATAACCCTTCCAATTTGGTTGTTTTAATTGATTAAAAATTCAACAATTGTTCACCATTTTGCAAGGTGCATTCATGCCAATTACAAGCTGTTTTTGCACTTCATTTTACTTCAATTAGTTAAGAAAATTCAGCCATGAGGAGAACCCCTTTGCCAACGTGAAAGTTCCCAAGAAAATGGTCCATTATGCTATAATTTTGCATGATTAATTAGCTTCCATAATGCATAATTTTATAATGCTGAATTCTTCTTGCAAAACACTATGAATAGGCTTAGTTTCAAGGGGTTTAGACACACCATTTCACACCAAGAACATCTTGGATAGCTCTTGAGTTTAGAGGCACAAATCTGAATTTTTACGTTCAGAATACAGTTGGGAAACAACAGAAAATACGATGGGAAAAGCAATGATAGAATTACTTCCGGGCTTTCTGGAGAAACCCGTAGGTGTTTCTTTTACTGTATCATGTGTTGTATACTTTGTTTTCCTTTCACTATGTGTATGAATTTGAGTTACTTCATGGGTAAATAAATTATTTATCTTGGGATAACGAGAGTGTGACAATATTTTATGTTAATATTATTTTGACTCTTAAGTTAATAAATTTCTATTTTCCAATTAATTCAAAATTTACTCAATGCTCTTAGTAATTTCGACAAAGAATCTAAGTAATAAAACTGTATACTTGCGGGTATAATAGTAAGATTAAGTAATTAATAGGATTGACGGATTCATTAATGATCGTAAAGCTTTTGAATTAATCATGAGATTTTGAAATACTTTTTGTGACCCCGGTAAAAATTTGGGAGAGTAATCAAAATTCTTTTGAGGAATTAAAAATGGATTTTCACAAAACGATAATGGGCCTTTCCTAGGGATTGAACACGGTTCTCCATATGTTAGGTACATTAATAGAGTTTTGATCGTAACATATTAATTAACTGAAGGAAAATCTACCTTGGAAAACTTAATATGATTTTTGTTAATTAAAAGTTAAAATTGTTAATATAAAATAACATCTTAAACCCGTGAAATCCTAAGATACTCTCAACTTTATTTTTAACCCAAGGTTAATACTTTTTAATGTATGGTAAATAACTTTTTATTGTAAGGTAAAAAATATTTTTTACTATAAGGTAAATAATTTTTACTATAATGTAAATAACTTTTAACTATAAGGTAAATATTTTTTACTGTGATGTAAAAAATATTTATTGTAAGTTAAGGTAAATATTTTTTTACTATGAGGTAAAAAAATTTTATTGTCTATCTTGTTTTGTTTTAAATACAAATTGTGTGTGCAAACTTTAAAATCATTTATCTAGATAATTAAATTTCAATATACTAGTTCTTGGAAATAGTCCCTGTGGAGACGATAATCTTTTATATCACACAACATAACCCGTGCGCTTGCGGGCCCTGTTAAGTTTTTGGCGCTATTGCCGGGGACTGCGTCCCAATATCGGCTACATTGAAATTCAATTAGATCAGATATTTTTTTACTGTTGTATATTTGCTGTAATTTTTTTTAATTTTCATCTTTAGTTAATTATTCTATTTTTATTTTATTCTGTGTTATCAATTCTTTTTTTTTAATTTTTAGTTTGTTTGCTTTGTTATTCCTTTATTTTCTTTTTATGCAATAAAGTCATTGTTTCAATAAAAACTTAAAGTTTGACCCTGAAACAAAATGCACCCTTAGAGCTTTAAGAAAACAACAAAAACAACAAAAAAAACAAAACAAATGAAGACCAAAATAGGGCCTTAAGAGATTTTGCTGCTCCCAGCACAAATGGAAGAGGGTCTAGCATCCTTATACCCGCAGTGGAGGTGAATAATTTTGAATTAAAACCTTCACTACTTTCTATGGTTCAACAGAACCAATTCAGAGGATTACCCTCCGAAGATCCCAATCTTCACCTCCAAATTTTTCTAGAATACTATGACACATTGAAGATGAATGAAGCAACTAATGATGCCATCCGCTTAAGACTTTTTCCCTTCTCCTTAAGAGATAAAGCGAGGGCATGCTTATACTCACTTCCAGAAGGTTCCATCATAACATGGGAACAATTGTCCAGTGCTTTCATAAATAAATGGTACCCAAGAAATAAAACTGATTTGTTAAGAAAATAAATAATAAATTTTGCACAAAAAGATGATGAGTCTTTGTATGAATCTTGGGAGAGATATAAGGAAATATTAAGAGAATATCCCCATCACGGGATAGAAAGGTGGTTGATAGTCCATATCTTCTATAATGGACTAAATTCTAAGTAAAAGATCTCCTTAGACACTGCAGCTGGTGGTGCCTTCATGAGCAAGAATATGGATGAAGCTCAAAATCTAATTGAAAAAATAGCTCAGAACACTCATCAATGGAACTCTGAAAGAGGTTTAACCATTAAAACCCTGTGTAAGTATTATGTTGATGCTCTTTCCTTACTTTCTTCCAAAGTTGAAGCATTAACATTAAAACTTGATAAGTTAGGATCAATAGGTGCTACTAATGTTGTTTGTGAAGTTTGTGGTGTTTTAGGACATGCAACTACAAATTGCCATTTAGCAATGACCTTGAATCAAGAACTTGAATTGTAACAGGTGGATGCCATTGGAAATTTCAATGGAAATTTTAGGAATAATTTTAAAGGACCACATAGCTTTCAAAACAGATCTCCTAACACTCAAGGAATGCAAGGTAATTATTGACCTATTCAAGGGTCCCATGTCCCACAGAAATCTAGGCTTGGGACACTTATGGAAACTTTTGTAAGTACTCAAGCAAAGCAAAATAAAGAGTTCTCAGATGCCATAAAGACTCTGACATCTAAGGTGGATTCACTAGCCATCCACAACAAAATGTTAGAAACATAGATAGCTTAGTAAGCATCTAATGCCATGAGGAACTTTTCCTAGATAGCCTGAAATTGGACCTTCACATCAAACTATGGCAATCACTCTTAGGAGTGGAAATCAAATTGCGACCCCAGCTCCTATGAAGGAAAGAGAAGCATCCAAAGACATGGAGCCAGAAGTTGTGGTTCTTCCACCAATAGATGAAAAGGAAATTTCATAGAAGAAACAGGAAGAAGTGAAACCTTACCAGCCTCCTATTCCATACCTATAGAGATTACCTAAGGCTAAACTTGATAAGCAATTTGGGAAATTCCTAGAAGTTTTGAAGAAGTTGTACATCAACATCCCATTCACTGAGGCACTACAATAAATGCCTATCTATGCCAAGTTTCTCAAGGACATTTTGTCTAACAAAAGGAAGCTTGAGGAAGATGGAACCGTGACACTTATTGAGGAGTGTAGTGCTTTGATTCAAAAGAAGCTACCGCCAAAACTCCAAGATCCAGGTAGTTTTTCTATCCCTTACATGATTGGTAATATGGATATTGATAAAGCTTTGTGTGATCTAGGAGTTAGTGTTAGCCTGATGCCTTTGTCTATTGCTAAAAACTAGGCTTAGGAGAACTGAAACCTACCAGGATGTCTTTGTAACTAGCTGATAGATCTGTTAAATTCACAGTAGGAATTTTAGAGCATGTTCTAATTAAAGTAGGAAAATTTTTTATACCTACTAATTTTGTTGTGCTTGAAATGGAAGAAGATTCCATGATTCCTATCATTCTAGGTAGACCATTTTTAGCAACTGCAGGTGCTGTCATTGATGTGAAAAATGGAAATTTGTCTCTTACTGTAGGGGATCAAAAGGTTGAATTCAAATTGCAAGATGCCATGAAAAAACCATTAATTGATGATGTATGCTATAGAGTAGATTTTATTGACCAAGTGGTGAAGAAAGAGGCAATTTAAAACCTCCCTCGTGATCCACTTGAATTTGCTTTATCTAATGAGTTTTTAGGCATTTCACAAATGCACATTATTGATTCCTTGACTGGAAAGGAACTGATTCCCAAGGTTAAACTCAAACCACTACCACCAGTGCTCAGGTATGAATTTCTTGGCCCTGATTCTACTTATCTAGTGATTGTGAATGCTAATCTAAATCCTGAGGAAACTGAAAAACTTCTGAAACAACTTAGGTTGTATAGGAAAGTCATAGGTTATACCATGGATGACATCAAAGGGATTATCCCTTCTTTATGCATGCATAGGATAATTGTGGATGATGAGAGCAAGCCTTCAGTTGAACACCAAAAAAGGCTAAACCCTAAAATGCAAGAGGTAGTGAAAGTAGAGGTACTTTAACTCTTAGATGTAAGGGTTATATACCCCGTTCCTAGCAGTGAGTAGGTGAGTCCAGTGCAAGTAGTACCTAAGAAAGGAGGGATAACAGTGATAAAAAATGAAAAAAATGAACTAATCCTAGCTAGTATAGTTTCTGGATGGCGTATATGTATTGATTTTAGAAAATTAAATAAAGCCACAAAAAAGGATCATTTTCCCCTACCTTTCATTGATCAAATGCTGGAGAGGCTGGCTAAGCACTCTCATTTTTGTTACCTTGATGGGTATTCAGGGTTTCACCAAATTCCTGTTCACCCTTCAGATCAAGAGAAAACCATATTCATATGCCCTTATGGAACTTTTGCTTATAGGCGTATGCCTTTTAGTTTGTGCAATGCACCTGTAACGTTTCAAAGATGTATGCAAGACATATTTTTTTGATTTGATTGAGAATGTGATAGAAGTTTTCATGGATGATTTTTCTATGCATGGTTTTGGATTTGATGATTGCTTAACTAATTTGTGTAAAGTTTTACAACACTGTAAAGAAACCAACTTGGTGCTTGATTGGGAAAAATGTCATTTCATGGTAAGGGAAGGTATAGTACTTGGCCATTTAATTTCTGAAAGAGGTATTGAGGTGGACAAAGCAAAAATTGAAATCATTGAAAAATTGCCACCTTCGAAAAATGTAAAGGGAATTAGAGGTTTTCTTGGACATGCCGGTTTTTACTGGAGATTCATTAAAGATTTTTCAAAAATAGCAAAACCTCTAACTCACCTTTTAGGAAAGGATGTGCTATTCATTTTTTACTCTGATTGCCTTGATGCTTTTAATAAAATTAAGCAAGCTTTGATTTCTACACCCATTGTGCAACCTCCTAATTGGAATTTACCATTTGAGCTAATGTGTGATGCAAGTGATCATGCAGTTGGTGCTGCTCTTGGGTAAAGGAAGGATAAGAAACTCCATGTCATTTACTATGCTAGTAAAACATTGGATGATGCTCAAATTAACTATGCCACCACTCAGAAAGAGTTACTGGCAATTGTCTTTGCGTTTGACAAATTCAGATCATATCTGGTAGGTTCAAAGGTAATTATGTATACTGATCACTCTGCTATTAAATACCTGTTACAAAAGAAAGATGCAAAACCTAGGTTAATTAGATGGATTTTACTCTTACAAGAATTTGACCTAGAAATAAGAGATACAGGTTGAGAAAAATGAAATAGATGAGGGTATACCAATAAATGATTCTTTCCCAGATAAATAATTGTGTAATATGAGTGTGAAACATATTCCTTGGTTTGTTGATTATGTCAACTATCTTGTCTATGGTATTTTACCCCCTGATTTGAGTTTTCAACAGCAAAAGAAGTTTCTATCTAATGTGAAACACCATTACTGGAATGAACCCTTGCTCTTTAAATAGGTTATTGATGGGATAATAAGAAGATGTATCCCAGAAACTGAGGTAAATGAAATCCTTCAACACTGTCACTTTTCATCCTTTGGAGGCCACATGAGCCATTCCAAGACTGCCATCAAAATTTTTCAAGCAGGATTTTATTGGCCCTATATCTTCAAGGATACAAAGAGGTTTGTTCTTTCTTGTGATGTTTGTCAACGTACAGGAAATATTTCCAAAAGAAATGAAATACCTCTAAATAATATTCTGGAAGTTCAATTGTTTGATGTTTGGGGTATAAACTATATGGGACCCTTTCCTTCTTCATGTGGAAACAAATATATTTTGGTTGCTGTTGACTATGTATCTAAATGGGTTGAAATAATTCCTTTACCCCATTCATATGCTAACATTGTCATCAAGCTTTTCAAGAAAATAATTTTTGTCATCAAGTTTTTCAAGAAAATAATTTTTCCAAGGTTTAGGGTTCCCAAAATAGTCATCAGTGATAAGGGATCACATTTTATTGAAAATACTTTTGAAAAACTTTTGAGAAAATATAGGGTGAAACACAAAGTTGCCACACCCTATCACCCCCAAACTAGTGGGCAGGTTGAAGTTTCAAATAGACAAATAAAAGCTATTTTGGAAAAGACTGTAAATTGACTCGTAAGGATTGGTCTCTTAAACTGGATAATGCTCTTTGGGCATACAGAACTGCTTATAAAACTCCAATTGGGACCATACCTTGCTGGTTAATTTATGGAAACCCTGTCACTTGCCTATTGAATTTGAATATAAATCTTTTTAGGTAATTAAAAAACTTAATTTTGACCTAAAAGCTACAGGAGAAAAGAGGTTGTTGCAGATAAATGAGCTGGAGGAACTAAGACTTGATGCTTATGAGAATGCTAGGATTTATAAAGAACAGACCAAGAAGTGACATGACATGAAAATTCTACACAGCTCTTTTAAGGAAGGAGACATGGTTCTTCTGTTTAATTCTAGGTTCAAACTATTCCCTAGGAAACTAAAATCAAGATGGATTGGACCTTTCCAAGTCATAAAAGTTTTTCCATATGGAGCTGTGGAAATCTGGGATGAAAGTACTGGTACCTTTTAAGATAAATGGTCAAAGGCTAAAGCATTACATAGTTGGAGACCCAATCCAACATGAAAAGGTTCAAAGCTTGCTTGAACCTTACTAAAAAGGCAGAGGAAAAGTCTAGCTGAAGACTTTAAACTTAGCACTAATGGGGAGGTAACCCCATGTTTGCTTTCAACAATTGATAAACAATAAAAAATAAAAATTTGTCAAATGCTGGTTTAGGGTGACTACAGGTAAGTTTTTTTTATCCTTTTATCATCCATTTTAAACATTGAGTACAATGTCAAATTCTGGTTTAGGGTGGTAGATAAGAAAACTTAACTATTTGATTTGCATTGTGTGACTGTTAAGTTTTTCATGTATGTATGTTTTCCTTGTTTTGTTTGTCATCTTGTAGTTTACCATGATTGCATGATAATCAACTTTAAGCATAAAGATAAAAGTATCTAGGGACCCCAAAATTTGATTAAAATTTTTCAAAACTTGATTGTTTAAATGCCAAACAAATGTTTAAATGAACCTTATGTGATTTAAAATTTCTTTGAGAAAGACTTTCCATGGTGAGATTTGAGCCTAAAAGGATAATTTATTAAAAATTTCAAACCCACATTTTTCTTAGTTGAGTAAATCTCATAGTCATTAATATTCTAGAACTTGTTTTTCAACTAATTCAAAATGGTTTCAGATTGCATGTCTTAGGATGATAAAGTCATAATTAGGTCTTATTCTTAAGCCTCAGAATTTTTGCATAATTTGACCCCTAGTTGGCCCTTTTGAGCCTGGAAGTGAAAATTTTTCTTTGAAGCCTTTTATTGACTGATGTTTTCTTAATGGTGAAAAGAACTAGAAATTTAATGAAGCAAAGAAATAACAAGGACTTAAGAAAAATATGTTATGGGATGCAAAGAAAAGTAAGAAAAATAAAAAGAAAATAAAAAAGGATGATATGAATGAATTGCAAAAAAATGTCCATAAAAGTTCAAAAATTTGCTCTGTTAGTTTTTGAATTTATGGTAATTGAATCATTCATGACTGTTTAAGCCCTTTTGTATTCCATTTTTCTTGAAATTCCTACCTTGACTATACAACCCATGGCCCCGTTACAACCTTCTAAAAGACCTTTAGACTTTGGCATGCTCTCTTTCTAAATTATGGAGTTTATGGTTAATTAACAAGCTTATGGTAATATTTTTGATTATGATGATATGAGTGATACACGAACCTTGAAACACTTAGAGTGAAAATTGTGAGAAGAGTACTCCATGACTTGACATTGAAAATTGAATCCCACAAGAGAATTAATTTTTGGCATTTGAATAAATCTATTTCATTGTATAGGGTTCCCAAGTTTACTAAGTTAAATGTTTTCTGTATCTTATCGTGTGATATGGTAATTGCTTGAGGATAAACAAAGGTTTGGTTTGAGGTGTTTTGATAAATGTTTTTGAACACTATAAATAAAATTTAATTCACTTAGATTTTTAAGTTACTTTGCACTGTATTTTCCTAATTTTCATGATTTATGCTTTCTTTCCACTGTATTTTTTTTGGGTATTTTTATTTTGTAGGATTTGATACTATTGAGGACATATTTTTGGTGCAAATACATTTAAGAAAAAATGGATGCCAAAATTCAGAATTTGAAAAATGGTTTCATGCTATTAAAGTTTTACAAATTTGGAAAGCAATTTTAAACCCATTTTTACACTAACTTTAAAGCTTGAAAGGTTTACCAAAAATTTTTACTATGTAAGCTTTGAAATATCCATTTGTAAAAATTTAATATGTAAAATTAAAAAGTTAAAAGGAGCCCATGGTCATGCAACAAAAGAATGCCAAGTTTCTTGAATTTTTATTCCCAATAGTTTCATGACAACTTTGGTTCCACTTTGCCTAAGTGTTTTCATAGTTTTGGCTTCTCCAAAGGCAAGGAAAATGCTTTAATTTTTTAAATAAGCATGGTCTACAAGTGCAGAATATTTTTTCAATTAATTTTTCTAGACCATGTCCCACCATTACCTTCCATGACAACAACGATTCCACCTAGGTCAAAGTGTGCTCACGGTTATGTTATTCTCAAGGCATGAATTGCTTTCATTAAATTAATGCAAGGATGTCCAACATGGTCCACAAGGTCTCACATTTTTTAAGAGCATGCCCCACTATTATTTCAATCAATTCCAAGCTTCCAAAATGGAAAAGACATTCACGACAACAACACTTCCAATTCAGTTGTTTCAATTGATTAAAAATTCAGCAATTGTTCACCATTTTGCAAGGTACATTCTTGTCAATTACAAGTTGTTTTTGCACTTCATTTTGCTTGAATTAATTAAGTAAATTCAGCCATGAGGACAGCCCCTTTGCCAACGTAAAAGTGCCCAAGAAAGTGGTCCATTATGCTATAATTTTGCATGATTAATTAGCTTTCATAATGCATAATTTTATAATGCTGAATTCTCCTTGAAAAACACTATAAATAAGCTTAGTTTCAAGGGGTTTAGACACACCATTTCACACCAAGAACATCTTGGGTAGCTCTTGAGTTTAGAGGCAAAAATCTGAATTTTTACGTTCAGAATACAGTGGGGAACAACAAAAAAATACGACGAGAAAAGCAATGGTAGAATTACTTCTGGGCTTTTTGGAGAAACCCGTAGGTCTTTCTTTTACTGTATCATGTGTTGTATGCTTTGTTTTCCTTTCACTATGTGTAAGAATTTGAGTTACTTTAGGGGTGAGCAAGTACTGGATTGGATTGGATTTCACACAAAAAACAATCCGATCCGATCAAATTTCATTGGATTGGATTGGATTGGATTTGTGTAAATTTTTTCTGAAATCCAATCCAATCCGATCCGATCTAAATTGGTTTGGATTAGATTGGATAATTGGATATCCGATTAAAGAAAATTTATTATATTTTTTATGAAACCACAATATAAAAAAACTTCTAACATCTTAAAGTCCATGTCAAACATCACAACATAGTACTTACTAGTGTTTAATAACACACATAATCAATAAAAATATAAATCAAATCCATATTAACAATACAGTTAAATTTAAAATAAAATGAGAACAATAACAAGGTAGCTATGCCATATTTTTTTTATTAACGTGGGTGTAGATTGAATATTTCTATTTTTTAGCCTTGGATTGGGTATTCCCTTATTTGCTCTAAAGGGAAAAACATGAGTATATGAGAAAAATATTGATATATATATATATATAATAAATAATATAAAAATAGGTTGGGTACTCATCGAGTACTCGGATTTTTAAACATCAAATCCGATATCCGATCCGATTATAATTGGATCTTGGTTGGATTGGATTGGATTTGATCCGATGACCAAAAAAACCAATCCAATTTAATTGGATTGGATTGGATAATCGGATTAAACGAGTAAATCCGACCCGCTGCTCAGCCCTTCATGGGTAATTAAATTATTTATCTTGGGATGACGGGGGTGTGATAATATTTTGTGTTAATATTGTTTTGACTTTTAAGTTAATAAATTTCTATTTTCCAATTAATTCAAATTTTACTCAATGCTCTTAGTAATTTCGATAAAGAATCTCAGTGATAAAACTGTATACTTGTGGGTATATTAGTAAGATTAAGTAATTAATAGGATTGACCGTTCATTAATTACTGGAAAGCTTTTGAATTAATCATGAGATTTTGAAATACTTTTTGTGACCCCGGTAAAAATTCAGAAAAGTAATCAAAATTCTTTTGAGGAATTAAAAATGGATTTTCACAAAACGATAGTGGGCCTTTCTTAGGGATTGAACATGGTTCTCTATATGTTAGTACATTAATAGAGTTCTGACTGGAACATATTAATTAACTGAAGGAAAATTTGCCTTGGAAAACTTAATTTGATTTTTGTTAATTAAAAATTAAAATTGTTAATATAAAATAACATCTTAAACCCCCAAAATCCCAAGATACTCTCAACTTTGTTTTTAACCCAAGGTTAATATTTTTTTACTGTATGGTAAATAATTTTTATTGTAAGGTAAAAATATTATTTTTTACTGCAAGGTAAATAATTTTTATTATAAGGTAAATAATTTTTATTGTAAGGTAAATATTTTTTACTTTACTGTAAGGTTAAGGTAAATATTTTTTTTATTGTGAGGAAAAAATATATTTACTATGAGGTAAAAAAATTTTCCTATCTATCTTTTTTTGTTTTAAATACAAATTGTGCATGCAAACTTTAAAATCGTTTATCTGGATAATTAAATTTCAATATACTAGTACTTGGAAACAGTCCCTGTGGAGACGATAATCTTTTATATCACGTGACATAACCTATGCGCTTATGAGCCCTGTCAACTTGTTGTCCCTAATGTGATCTAAGCCACTTACGTTAGCGATGACATAGGCGATGTACAGACTTGGCAACAATCAAGGGTCGTTGTTAACATTTGTAACTACTTACTGTCTAAAACATGTAACGACAAAAACTCTGCCACTATTAGCTTGCCACTTACATCTGATAATAAGCTTGCCACCATTTTAGCGATGAACATAAAGCAAAACATTGGCAATGGAATACGATACATGTAGTTCTTACGCTGCTAAACACGTCATCTTTGAAAAAAATAAACATGTGAGGATGTCAACGACAAACTATTTTATGTTTGTTACGCATTGAGTAGTTCAATCATAGAAATTATGTTTACCTCTCTACAGAGTTTAGTGACACAAGATTCAATGACAGACCATTGGACGTAGCAAATTTCATTGCTTCCCAAGTTAACGATGAATTTTTTGAATTTAGATATTTGAATACTTCGATTGCTAAATTAAGTTTTTTTTGTTGTGCTGGTCATCAAAGGTCCTTTGTAGTGAGGTACTTAGGTATGATTGACACTCAATAAAGTGTTTCTCATTAACTAGTTTACATATTATTTATAAATTCACAAACGCCTATACTTTTTTTAGAATTTGCATTTAGCATGGCATGATTAAATATTTTTTTAATGATTTTGGTTGGAGTTATACTATTTTTTTGTATGGAACTAATCCTTTATAGAGGGTTGTCAAAGCGGCCAACCCATTCCTCCTTATCTTTAACTTGTCAAATGCAGCGCGAGGTGGATTTGGCTTCCTATCAGAGGTAGGCTGTTTTTTTAGCTCGCCCCGCTATAGTAGCAGGTTGATGGGTTGAATGGCCTAAAATATATATAAAATAATGAAAATCAACAAGAATTAATTTACTTACTATTTTTAAGAAGAAAAAAAGAGAAAGTTTATTAGATTAGAAAAAGAACACAAAGTAATATACTAATATGAAAATTCTGAATATAATTATACTAATAATACCAACCCAAGCATTACATATTTTCATATTCATAACCCTCTCATGTAGTGACAATTAGGAACAACAATAAACTAATAATAACAAATAAGAACTAAATATTTAAGTTTTCATTAATATTCAATAATAAAAGATAATAAGATAAACTACAAATAAAGTGGGCTTGATGTTGTGTAACTTACTAACTTGTGTTGAGTAAAAAAAAACAAACAAACTTGTTGGGTTGGCCTATCCCAGCCATCCAAAAACTTGACAGGTTGGAGAGTGAGTTAGCAATAGTTACAAGCAAAATTTCCCTAACACACCTTGCCATTTTATTGGCGGGTTGGCTTGCCAACCCTACAAGCCTAACCCATATTGACAACTCTACATATATGTAACATGAAATTGGGTTGTAAACCATATGCCGCAATTGGAATCTATCTTAAGTTTATGTTTGATTGGTAATATCAACTTAAGATGTTTTTGTCTTTTGTGTTACCAATTTGGATTAGTTCTATTTTTACATCTCATTTGTATTAGCAATTATCATTGCCTTAACGAATAATTATGAATGAAGTTTGCATACTTTGTGTTTGTCAAATGAAACAAAACTTGGTGGTTAAGTCATTATACAGTTTCTTGAAGATCTCCATGCAAAAAGGCATTGTTGATATCCACTTGATGAATAGGTCATTACTGAGAAACAGCAAGTGATAGAACAATTGTAATTGTTGCTAGCTTAATTACTAGACTAAAAGGTTTCTTTAAAATCAAACCCATCTCTTTGATGATCCCTTTGCTACCAGTCTGGCCTTGTGCCTTTGAAACCTTCTATCAGCATTAAACTTACTTTTAAACACCCATTTACAACCTATGGGCTTACAACCAAAAGGTAGATCCAATAAGGACCATGTATCATTTTGTATAAGTGTGTCATGTTCTTCTTTCATAGCTTTGAGCCATTCAGGCTTGGCCATTGTTTCCTTTATAGTATGTGACTTAATAGTGTGATCATAGCTTCCTTGTTTGTAAGAAGCATAATTTTTTGGTTTAAAGACACTAACTTTGGCTCTAGTTGTCATTAGATGAGTATTTTAAGGAACAGAACCTACAATATGAGATGAAATAGCTGCAGCAAAAAAATCATTAGTATCACATTGTAAAGGAACATTAGGTAATGAATCAGTTGTATCATTATCATTTTGGAAACTGAGTAATAGGAGATAAAACAAGTGAAGGATTAGACAGGGTAAAATTAGAAAAAGGGAGAAGAATAAAAAAAAACAAAAGGGTTGGTAGGAAGTTTATAACGAAAAACTGACTTGAAAGATGACATATAGAGATGTAGCATTTTCAAAAAGGCTAGAGACATTTAAAACCTTTATGCTGAGGACTATAACAAATGAATAAGCATATATATGTAACCGAAAATCAAGTTTATGTTTATTATAAGGTCTTAACAAGGGATAACAAGCACATCCAAACACTCTAAAGAACTTACAATTTGGCTTTTTTGTGAAACAATTTTTCAAAAGGACTCATTTTTAAAGGCAGGTGAAGGAAGATAATTGATTATAGTAGTTGTTACGTTGAATGCCTCTCCTCAAAAATTTAAAGGAAGAGAGCCAGAAGCTAACAAAGTGAGACCAAATTCTATCAAATGTCTATGTTTTCTTTCAAGGATACCATTTTGTTAATGAGTATAGGGACAAGTCAATATGTTATGAACCCCTTGTTTAGTAAGATAAGGAGTAAAAGTGAGATACTCTTTTGCATTAACAAATTGTAAAGCTTTTAAAGCTGTGCTTAGTTGTTTTTCAATAAAAGATTTAAATTGAAGGAAAGTAGTAAATGGTTGAGATTTATTTTGAAGCAAATACATCCAAGTATATCTAGAGAATGCATCAATGAACATTATGTAATATCTTAATCCATTTGAAGAAGTTAAGGGGGCTGGACCCCAAATATCTATGAATACTAGGTCAAAAGGACTAGTGTATGCAGACTGAGAAGTAAAGAAAAGAAGCTAACATGCCTTCCCCAAACAACATGATTAACAAAGCAAAATAGTAGAGTAATTACATGGCATACTACAATGACTAAGAACTAATCTAACAGTTTTAAGAAAGGCATGAACAAGTCTTGGATGCCAAAGCTCCAAGGCTGTGAGTGAAGAATCTTTTGTAAAATGAAAAGCAAAAATGTTGGTTTGATGCTAAAATTTGGGAAAGACATAGAGACTTTTGCTGAACTTGCCTTGAAGAAGGGTCTCCTTGGTATGTTCATGTTTGACACTAAATCTATTAGCATGGAATTCAAAAAATGCTTGATTATCTCGATAAAATTGTAACACATTAAGAAGATTCTTTGAAATAGATGGAACATGTAATAACTAATTCGTAACAAAGTGAATGTTTGACTAAGAATCATAAAATGTAGAATTTTCAATATGCTTAATGATCAAACCTAAACCATTACCAATTTTTACATGATCATTCCCTGTGTAATCACAAAAAGGTTACTCTCATCATTGGAGATGTGATGGCTTAATCCATTGTCTGGATACCAAAGAGGATCCAAAATAGTTGTTGGTGTTGACATGAATGCTTGATCAGATTGAGAGAAACCTTGATAACTGTGATTTGCTTGAAAAGGACCTTGGAAATCTTGATTAAACCTATGCCAACAATCAATTGCCAAGTGTCCAGGCTTACCACAAATTTGCCATTGTAGTCTATTGTTCTGATTCCAAGAATTAATTAAGTTTTGTCCCCAGTTCGATTTATCATTGCCTCTTCCATTGTTGTATTTTGCTCCTTGATTGGAATTATAACCACCACAAAAGATTGATCTACCACAACAATTGTTATATCCTCCTTTAAAATTCAAATTAACTTTTCTTCCACTGTTAGAAGAATAACTAGGTCCAGACGCGGTATTAGCCAAAACCAAATTCGAATCAGCTTTGTTGTGTTTCTCAAAATGCTCTTCTTAAGCCATTAGAAATGCCTCAATATCATCAATAATGTATGGATCTAAACGCGATATAACAAAAATAACAAAAGAATCATAATCTTCAGGTAGGCGATCTAAAATCGCTTCTATATGATCATCATAAAAAATCACAGAACCAATCACAACTAATGAATCTACTATTTTCTTGATCGCAAGCAAATATTCCAAAATTGACTTATCTTTCTTAATTTGTCACAACTGTACTGATAGATTCAAGAAGGTATATAGCAAAAAGAAAAGAGAGAAATCAGGAAATTAGTGAGTAACTAACTAATTTAAGTTAGTTATGACAGCTGGCTTAATAATTGTATAAGTAGGAGCACAAGTTAGTGTTAGGGAGGAGAGAACAATTTGAAATAGAGATAGGGCTTGTAGAGAGTGAGGTCTCTCAAATTACCTATGGTTACTAAATCTTGTAATCTGACCTCCGATTCCTAATCTCTACCATATTGGTACTGCATTAGGGATTAGGTCCAGCAATAAAGATCATCATTACTATTCAATTTATCAGTTGTTTCTATCAACTGGTATCAAAGCACCAATCCTGGTGCTAGGCAGTGATTTTGTGGGGAAATTGATGCATGGACAGAACAAGAATGGAAGCAAGAATCGAGGCATTAGAGCGCACACTACAGAATTGGAATCACGATCGTGATCTTCAAGAAAATGTGCAAGATGAAAGATTTCAGAAGTTGGAAAGCATGATTTAAAATCTCACCAACATTGTAGGGGATTTGTCACGGAGGAATCACAGGCAAGAAAATGGTCACCATCAAGAAAGGGCTCATAACCATGGAAGAAATAGAAAAATAGGAGATTCCGACTCTGATGCTGAACAAGATTTTTAGAGTTCCAGTAAAGAAATGTAATGGCAAAGACTTGAAATTCCAATATTTACGGGTGACGAGGCTTATGGGTGGACCAACCATTTAGAGAGATATTTTCGCTTGAAGGGAGTTCAAGAAGAGGAAAGAATGCAGGCAGTCATGATAGAAATAGAAGGAAGAGCATTGAATTGGTTTTAATGGTGGGAATCTTGCAATCCCAATCCCACATGGAGTGCGTTCAAGACAGCAGTTGTAAGGCAATTTCAACCATCTATGATGAAGAACCCTTTCAAAATCTTGATTGGGCTGAAACAAACAGATTCTGTTGAAGAATTTGTTGAACAATTTGAGAAGTATGCAGGGTTCTTGAAGGGTATTGATCAAGATTGCTTAGTAGGAATTTTTTGAATGGACTGAAAGAAGAAATCAAAACAGAGGTAAGTTATATGAACCTAGCAATCTAGTAGAGCTAATGATAAAAGCCCAAATGGTGGAAGAAAAAAATTAGGTTATTGATCCGGTTTCAATACCGGTATCCGATCTGCAAGACATATTTCAACGTCTTTGTTAAGACATCAACGTGTAACCGGTGTCATCGGTGTACATCTGGACTGTAATTCCGTATCAGGCGCTCTCCCTATACCGGTTGTTCAGGATAACACCATGACACCGGATAACACACACGTCACTATGCAAAAGACAAGAATCATTGCTACAGGGACCGATCAATAATTCCCTGCACTACGAGCCAAATTCTGCTCACGGGGATGGTCAACTTGTTCCCTAATCCTAGTCTATACTCTCCATGCTCAATATAAAATAGCCACTTGACCCAATCATGCTAGTAAGTGCGTAATAAAATAATGCTAATGGAAGTTAGTGGTTCCCCATTAACGAGTCCTCGTAAAACGAGCCAATCAGGTATATGAACTCTCTTCATCAATGAAGGGGGGGGATTCTGAACTTAATCTATAAATGATTACTCTCTGAAATACATTCCTGACTTGGAATATATCACTGACTTGAGCGTCGGAGAATCTTTGCAGGTGACACCACCATTCGCCCATATCAACGCGTTAGGTCGGTGTGAAGGATCTCCAGAACGCCCAATCCGCTCTCCTCACGCAAGGACAACAGATATTTACACCGGATACTCATACATCCAGTCTTCTGCACAGTATTTGCATACTATTTGTGATTAACTTGAGTCTGGATCTCTAGACCCCGGTTCAGGACAGATCATTGGCACGCCCAGTGGGACACGATAAAGTTATTCCCATATCCATTGAAAGAACAAGTGATCCTCGATGGAAGGCGAAGGACAAGATTTCGTGGAGAATCAACCTGAAGGCAGAACCAACCCCAGCGTCTTTAGGAAACTCAACTTTGATTCTCATGGGGGCAGCTCAAAGAAGATAGTAACAGTGTCTAATCCTGATCCTCGTGATGAGCTGATCAGTCAACTTCAGAGGGAACTCGCTGAACTACGAAGAGAAAGAAGGAAAAGCAAGGACAAGGAATCATCTCGCACACGAAACACTCCCCATACAACTGACGGAGAAAAGTCCACCACTCTCCAATACTCGAACATCCCTACGTTTGAGGAGAGAGAATAGACTCATGACTCTGAAGTTGAAATAGCCCAAAGAAAGAGGGAGTCAACGACAGCACCCCCAGTAACTTACAAGTTAAAAGTTCCTTTTTCAAGGAGACTCATGAGCATCCACATCCCCAAGCACCTTCAAACTACTCAGCCACTTTCCATTGGAAAATACAATGGCGAAACCGATCCTACCAAGCACCTTGATGCTTATGTATTTGAAGCTATGTACTTGGGGGCTGATGAGGATGTAATGTGTCAGATGTTCCCACGAACATTATCAGAAGAGGCCCTGGGTTGGTTTAAAGGTCTACCTTCTGGATCTATAGATTCTTGGGCTGAAATGGCAGCTACTTTTGAAACTCACTTTGTCATCTCTAGAGATGTGCCCAGGACATCTCACACCTTCGCTCAGATTAAGCAAGGTGGAAACAAAGGCTTAAAAGATTTCCTGAAGAGGTTCTACAAGGAAGCTTCCCTAGTTCCTAACCTCACAGAGTCCATTAAGCTGCATATTGTCATTGAGGCATTGCAGCCAGGATCAGCTTTTGCCCTATCATTAGCAAAGAGCCCTCCAGTAACGTTTGAGGAGTTCAGGAAAAAAGCCTCAAAGTACGTGAGTATAGAGATGCACTTAGAAGCTATAGCTGCAAAGAAAAAGCCACCAACACCACCTTCCCAAACTCAGAAGGGTAAGGAGAAAACGAGGTCAGAACGCATGGAGAGACCATTCACCAATCCTAAAGTTAATAACCACTCTCCTCGACCTCGAGAAAGGCAGGTTAATTCCTTCAGCCATTATGCACAACTATCTGCCAAGCCATCTCAGATTTTGAGAGAGGTCGGATGGCCAGCTTTTAGCATCTATGGCGTTAGAAGGCCAGCCCCTATGAAAAGACCAGGAAATCCCTGTAAGTATTGTGATTTTCATGAACAGAATGGTCATTCCACTGATGAATGCCAAGCTCTAAAGAACGCGGTTGAGACGCTAATTAGAGAAGGCAAATTAAAGCAATACCTGTTCAAAGAAAAATCCTTTGACAGAGTAAAGCGGAATGAGAAAAGAGAAAGGGATCCAGACGACGGGGATGACAATAACCGTAATCCAGTTAGAAATTCTCTGCTTCGGAGAAACAAAAGGGTGTGATGACTGATGAAATAGCACATAAAGATAGCATGCCTCAGCAACAGCGTCAAGGCCGGCGTGAAGTCATTGACACGATTGCTGGAGGATTCGCTGGAGGAGGAACTTCAATTACAGCCCGTAAGAATCATCATAGAATGATTCTGTCTGTGCAAGGGAAAGTCAAAGACAATCGCCCTTACAGAGGTGGGGTTGAAGCTCCAATAATCTCTTTCTCCGATGAGGATTTTGGCCCAACCGTTCCTGGTGGTGACGATGTTGTGGTCATCACTGCAGTAATAGCCAACAAGGACGTCCGAAGAATCCTTGTTGACCAGGGAAGTTCCTGCGATGTTATTTTTTATAATTGCTTTGAAAGAATGGGTTTTAAAGACTCAGACTTACAGCCTTATACGCAGGAACTAACAGCTTTCAATGGAGCAAAGCAATCAACGAAGGGGTACCTTGACACCCTTATTTCGTTTGAAGGCGAACTAGGGGCCAGAACGGTTAAATCCCGAGTGCTGGTGATCGATGTTAAATCACCATTTAATGGCATCATAGGCCGTCCTACGTTAAACGCCATAGAGGCAGTTGTATCAACTCCACATCTCCTTGTCAAGTTTATTGATAAGGATAATGCTGTTTCATCTATCCGAGGTGATCAAGAGATGGCTAGGTACTGCTACAACCTAAGCCTCAACATGACAAAACTGGAAGCCTCCAATAAAAAGAGGAAGCTCAATGATTCTGGAGCAGCCGCTGGATCTGTAAGCCTTGTCGACCTGGACCCTAGGGCGGATTTGAACATTGATCCGTCCAACCCATTAAAGCCCACACCGGATGGGAGTTCCAGGGACATCGTCTTGGGAGATTCTCCAGAAAAGATCACCCATATTAATGACAAGCTAGATACAGAAATGGAGCAGCGACTACTGATGCTCCTGCAAGAATTTAAAGACCTCTTCGCATGGACTGCAGCCGATATGCCTGGCATAGACCCTGCTTTCTGCTGTCATAAATTATCCGTCTATCCAGAGACGAGACCGGCTGCCCAAAAGAAAAGAAGATTGGGACCAGAGAAACAGAAGGCAACTTGCCAGCAAACTGAGGAATTGTTGAAGGCCAGATTTATCAAAAAAATCCGTTATTCCTCTTGGCTATCGAATGTGGTGATGGTCCGTAAATCCAATGGTAAATGGAGAATGTGCATTGACTATGTGGACCTCAACCGCTGCTGTCCAAAGGATCCTTATCCTCTTCCTAATATAGATCGGATGGTAGATGACTCCTCTGGTTATCAATACCTGAGTTTCATGGACGCTTATTCGGGTTACAACCAGATTCCGATGTGTAAAGAGGATCAAGAGAAGACAGCTTTCATAAATGATCGTGGTGTCTTTTGCTATACAGTTATGCCCTTTGGCCTGAAAAATGCTGGGGCCACATATCAGCGCATGATCAACAAGGTTTTTGAGGGTATGCACACCAAACTTGTTGAAGTGTACATTGATGACATAATAGCCAAGACACCGGTTGGAGGCGATCATATTGAAGACCTACGCCAAGTATTTACCCGCTTGAGAGAATTTAACATGAGGCTAAACCCAATGAAATGCACTTTCGCTGTCCCTGCTGGGAAGTTCTTGGGTTTTATGTTAACCCAACGCGGTATTGAAGCTAATCCAGGGAAGTGCCAAACGATTCTAGACATGCAGAATCCAAAGGATCTGAGAGAAGTCCAATCCCTGAATGGCAAAGTAGCAGCTTTGGCACGGTTCATGCCAAAAATGGCTCACAGGTCACTCCCCCTGTATAAAATACTGAAAAAGTCCAAGAAATTCGAGTGGGGACAGGAACAAGAGAAAGCATTCCAAGAGCTTAAGGAGGTGTTGTCTAAACCTCCCATTCTCACGAAGCCTGACCCCGAAGACACACTCATCCTATACTTGGCTATTTCAGATGAAGCTTTGGGCGTTGCCTTGATAAAAGAAACTCCCGATGGACAGAGACCGGTCTATTTCACTAGCAAAACCTTACAAGGTGCTGAGATCCGGTATCAAAAAATCGAGAAGGCCGCCCTCGCTGTTGTTTGGGCCTCTCAACGGCTACGTCCGTACTTTCACGCCCATCCAATCATAGTAAGAACGGATTTACCACTCCGCTCTGTATTAATCAAGCCCGATCTCGCTGGGAGGATGATCAAGTGGTCTATTGAACTCTCCGAGTTTGATATATCCTATGAACCTCGAAGCGCTATTAAAGCTCAAGTCCTGGCTGATTTTATTGTGGAAATGACAGGGAC
Organism: Clitoria ternatea; assembly: GCA_037962975.1. Lineage (NCBI taxonomy): Eukaryota > Viridiplantae > Streptophyta > Magnoliopsida > Fabales > Fabaceae > Clitoria > Clitoria ternatea. The sequence goes on from CM075671.1 coordinate 173,181,784, forward strand.
GGATCCAGATACCCCTCGTGTCCATTGGACTATTTACGTTGATGGATCATCGAACCAAAGGGGCTCTCGAGTAGGTGTAGTCCTTGAAAGTGATGATGGAGTGCACCTGGAAATCTCCCTTCGCTTTAATTTCAAAACATCCAACAACCAAGCTAAATACGAAGCTTGTTTGGCCGGACTGAGAGCTGCAATTGACATCGGAGCTTCTGAAGCGACGCTCTGTAGCGATTCACAACTGGTGATTTCACAGATCTTGGGAGATTATCAGGCTCGCGAACCTCAACTCCAATTATACTTGAACTGTGTCAAGGAGTTGAGAGAGAAATTCTCGAAAATGGAATTTAAACATGTTCCACGCGAAGAGAATACTAGAGCGGATATACTCTCCAGATTAGCAAGCACCAAACGACCAGGTAACACCACTACACTGGTTCAAAGCACACTAACGTCGCCCAGCATTCCTCTTTTCCCTTCTCTAAATGCCATAATGACCAACTCCCTTTATGAAGACACATGGATGGCCCCCTACATCCGTTATTTGGCGGATGGGCAGCTGCCTACGGATGAGAAGGAAAAGACAAAGATAATGAGGGAATTACCATACTTCACCATGATCGATGGTAATCTTTACAGAAGGGCACTCTCCGTGCCTTATTTGATTTGTCTCAAAGAGAATGAGGTGCAAGGTGTAATGGAGGAAGTACATGAAGGACAATATGGACACCACGCCGGAGGAAGAAGTTTAATGAGAAAAATCCTCAGGGCAGGCTACTGGTGGCCCACGATGAAACAAGACTCCATTGACTTCGTCAAAAAATGCGACGCTTGCCAAAAGTTCTCTAATCTTCACCACACACCGGCGGAGGAACTCTTCACATCCGCTGTTCCATGGCCCTTCTACCAATGGGGATTGGATATTCTGGGCCCCTTTCCAACTGCTCCTGGGGGCATCAAATATCTCATTGTAGGGGTCGATTATTTCACTAAGTGGATAGAAGCAGAGCCGGTGGTACATATTACTTCAGCCCGAACTCGCCGTTTCATGTATGAAAACATTATAACACGATTCGGGGTCCCAGCACGAGTTGTCACAGATAATGGCACCCAATTCACGGATAGAAAATTCACAGATTTACTCGAAGGGTTAGGAATAACCCAAATATTCTCATCCGTCGAACATCCCCAAACCAACGGCCAAGCTGAAGTGGCCAACAGGGAGGTGCTGAAAGGACTAAAGAAACGCCTTGGTGAAGCCAAGGGAGGATGGACAGACCAGTTGTGTCACGTCCTGTGGGCATATCGGACAACGCCTCATTCTTCTACCAACGAATCCCCATATCGCCTCACATACGGGGTAGAGGCAATGATACCCGTGGAATTGCAAATTGCTTCCACAAGGGTCAAATACTTCTCTGAAGACAACAATAACGCTAACTTGGCGTCAGAAATAGATGTCATACAAGAACTTAGAGAAGATGCATTCATCAGAGATCAGGCTATCAAAGCCAAAGTTGCTCTCCGATACAACAAACAAGTTCAATCAAGGACTTTCAACGTTGGAGATTTGGTTTTGAGGAAAGCAAGTGTAGGGAACAAATTCGCTCATCAAGGCAAACTAGCCCCAAACTGGGAAGGCCCATACAGGGTATCTGAGGTTGCTGGCAAAGGCTCTTACCGCCTTGAGAACCTTAATGGCACTCCAATCCGAAATAAGTGGAACACCCAAAACTTGCGCATCTATTATAGCTAGCTACTGGAACAATGCATACTCTCCTATCCTCATTTTAAAATGAATACTGGAGAAATTATTTTCCCGGCTATGCTTTCATTGTAATTCTTATTTTTGATTTAATAAGAATCTCATACAACAATTTAACTCTTTTCGAGTTTTTCTTGTGCTGTGATTTTCAGTTTATCCGGCGTACAGAAGCATGTTCAGGACGGATAATCTCAACTACCTATTCGGTAGTTGACGATCTAACTCCTCGAACATGTGCAGCGTACAAGAGCATACTCAGGACGGATGATCTCAATTACCCATTCTGTAATTGACGATGTAACTCCTCGAGTATGTGTGAGAGACTGAAGGCCCGGATTGTAGGATTAAACCGAACTCTGGGTACGATTAGTAAGTTTGGCTGAACACCGGTGAAGACCTGGGCTGTAGGATTAAACCGAACCTCAGGAAATGGGTTGTAGGATTAAACCGAACCCCATTCCAAGAACGGTAAAAGGGTAAAACCCAACACCATATTGAAGGCTTGGGCGCAGTAAGCTGGTTCTTCTTCAAGACCACGCTGAACCCCAAGTAACGGGCGCAGTAGGTTCAGAATTAGCCCTGATCTGAACCCCGTGTTGAAGGCTCGGATTGTAGGATTAAACCGAACTCTGAGTACGACTAGTAGGATTGACCGAACGTCGGTGAAGAATCGTCAATGGGTAAAACCAAAGACCGATTAAACGAGTGGATTGTAGGGTTAAACCGAACTCCAAATACAAGTAAGTTATACTGAACTCCAAATTAATACTCTCTTTTGAAGTTCCTTATCTGGGAGTTTTATAGCTTTAAATTCTGAATCATTAATTCTTCAGTCAGAAATGCTCAATTGAAACCTGACTCATGAACTCCGACCCAAAAACAATTCATTCGGGTACGCCACAATCTTAGGCATATTCACCCGAAACCTTTCAGTCGGAAATATTTACATTCGGAATTATCAAACAAAGGGATTTCTACTCGAAGTCCTCACTCTTAAGAACTCTCACGTGAAAGTATCACTCAGAGTTTGTTCAAGGTACTGATCACCCAATAATACTGGGGGACAGTATCTGCAGTTTAACGAATATTTTGGGGAACGAACTCTTAGTGAAACGTTCTCACAATCATTTCCCCTCAAGAAATAACTCTTCAAGCCGTTCTCATGACAATAGCATTTTCACTCACAACGACAATCCATACTATGTTATTTACGACCAAAAGGCCTGATTTTCAAGAAGCAAGATACGCTTTCTACCAAGCTTTTATATCAAATTGTTCATACTTGACAAAAAGATACTCTATCTTTTCTGTCAAATCAAGTCTTTGGCTATCAAAACGCCTATACATGAAAAACGATAACTATATGCCTCTATCCGTTCTTCATCCCGCATGTAAAATCCAGAATGATTCAATACACATGCAATCTTTCTATTAAAGTTATTTTCAACTAAATAAGCATATAAAGGCAAATGGTTCTTTTATTGATCAAATGGAAGATTACATGAAGAAATTCGTTTAGTAATCCAGAGCTGATCCAGGAACACAGCATATTTAATCAATAAAGACTAAGACAAGGAGGACACTATTTCTTTTGGCTCGTCTCTCCGTCCTCTCCTTTGCCTTTACCTCCGGCCTTGCTTCCCCCATCGCCAGTAGCCTTGTTTTCATTAGCACCAGAGCTTGTTCCTTCGCTTTTAAGCTTCAGGAGAGAAGGTCCCATTGACTGACCTTCAGGTAGAGGAGCAAACTCGTAAGGGGTGTTAGGCGGATCCTCCTGACGGTCATTAACAATGGCCACCAGTTTTCCTTGGTGAAACTCATAGAACGGATCGATACCGTTCAGATTGAGTTCCACTTTAGGATTCCGGTATTGAATTTGACGAACAGCCAGTCCGAAGGATTCCTTGACTGCTTGGTCACAAATACCTACAGCCTCATCCAAATCCGCCTTCAAAGTTTTGATTTCGTCAGTCGAACCCGCCAACTTTAAAAGCAACTCCTTTTCCTTACGCGACCAGTCTTCTGCTCCTTGAGAGTAAACAACCTTAGCCTCCTTCAATTCTTTTGCTAATTTGGCCGAGTGTTCTTTCTCTGTACAAAGGCTGGCATGGAGGTCGGAATTAGTTTTCTTCTGATCAAGTATCTGGACCTCCAACTCTTTAGCAAGATGTTTCAGACTGGCAATCTCCTCATCCTTTTTATACCCTTCCTCTTTGGAAGCCTCTAATTTATTCTCCAGTCGGAGGATGCTTGCCTTATCCCTAGCTGCAGCAGCGCTAAGGTCATTAACTTTGCCTACTAATTTACTGAGCCGTTCGTTGTCCTCCGACAGTCTCCGAACCGACTTTAGGAGACCGGACAGTTCTGCTAACTGCCACTATCCGGCGTCACAAGCTTTTGTTACTTCATCAGGCTCTAAAGTCTTCAGCTGGTACGGAGAATCAGGGATGCTTTGAGGCACGGGACCCACATACACTAGGTGTGGGGCAAGATTGGAATTCCCTGGGGGAGGACAGGAAACCTTAGGCGCAAAGTAAGCAGTTATTGGTTTGGCAACCGACGTAGGAACACTGCTCGGGGCATCCGGTGTGACCTTCTCTACCACCTTACCCTTGGAAACCTCTGCATCAACCGCCCCTTCAGAGATCTTTTGTTTTTGGGAGAGGGTTGAGATTCGGTTTTCTTGGAAGGGTCATGTTTTGCTTTCTTCCTTTTCTCACCAACCTTTTTTCCCTCAATGTTGGAGGTCGGTATATCGGATCCGCCCTCCAACAAAGGAACATCGTCACCAGCAGACGAGGTGAGTATGATGGTCTCAACAGTGGCCTTCTTGGAATTCCGCTTTGCTTGAATGTTGTTTTCAGCCGCCACGGATTTCCCTCCAGCCTTGAGGCCTTTCAACTTCTCCATCTCTGGCGAATCAGCTTCAATTTCAACTGTATAATCAGAAAAAAGAACCGTCAGAAACAAAAGATTTTGAGTTATTAAGAAAGAAGAACATGTAAAATGACAGGAAATTACGCAAATATTCCTCACAGGTGGTCTTTGACCCAAGCAAACGCCTGCAAGAGAAGAACTTATGCGAGGCGGTGTATGATTGAAGAGCAGAAAGAACGGAAACCGATATTGGTGTTAACTCGTCCTCGTCGGTATAGTAAGCCTGGGACGTCAACAAGAAATGTTCATGCGTCCAGGACACAGGGAACTCTTCAATCCCATCTTTATTCAACCAAAAAATTGGTTCATCAGGCTTCACACGAATCCTGGTAAAATAAGACTTAAAGGAACGTCCATCAACTTTGGCAGAGTCGGTGTAGGATTCGAAGTTGATGATCTTGAAGAGAGTCTGGAGGGTTATTAGACTTACTCCTCCCTTCTCCCTATTAGCACGACGGACCACCTGCGTGAAGTAAAAGAGCATGGCCACCGTCGGTGTAAAATTAAAGTGCTCCCCAAGCATTTCAAGAGAACGAATCAAACCCCATCGTTTGGGTGAAGCTGTGAGGGAGCGCAATCCAAGAACCTCAGAATAGCCATTTGGAATTTGCTGAGCGGGAAGCGTACACCTAAGTTCAGGAATAAGAAATCATACATGTATATTGATCTCTCATCCGGTGTATGACAGATCCGTTGTGAAGGCAAGGGAGCCAACACCATGAAACGCTCCTTGTACTTTCCTTTTTTGAAAACGGTGAAGCGAGGCTCCAACCTAACTCCATCCTCCCGAGCATGTATGGACACCGTATCACAAAATTCGTCAGCAACCCAGCTATATGGGCGTTTCTGTTGGAACTTTACCCAGTCAATCCGGTGTGCAACTACATTACACAATCCAGAGGCTGTCTTCATGATATATTTTTTAGAAGATGCTCCACCACTAGAAGTGCTTTCTCCAGACATCTTCTTTACAGCTAGTTTAAACGCCTTAACACTGCGATAAAAGCTAACATCATCAGAGAGGTACAAATCAGCGCTCCCCTCACTCTCGCTAGTAGAGGATTCTGAAGAGGGTATTATCACCCTTCGCCTCGAGTAGGGTGACGCCTCCCTCTCTGAATGAAGTGGATTTGAGTGGACGATCACAGGGATCCTTCCACCATGACTTAAGGAGGTCCGAGACAACACTCTACCTCTCTTTCCCCTACGACCAACATACCTCGAGCTAGCAAAGTCTCTCCCAGACATTTAGAAAAACTAGAAGAAAAATGAGAAGACGAAAGAGAGGTTACCTAAGAATGAAGAGAAGTGGTGAATCAAATCTCACACAAGCAAACAGGAGTCTCTTCTCGAAATTTTTGCAGAGTTTCGTCAAGTGAGCAAACACTGAGTAACTTCTGAATCTATTAAATTCTACTCTTATAAGGAGTCGAAGGTTATGTCGTTTACAACCAAACGACACTTTTAAACGACACCTTTTTCGTAGACACGAGGTTGTCGTTTCGAACATTGAGGCGTGAAATCAGCGTCAATTCGTCAAAAGGGCTTCTCAAATGGGTCTCAAAATTTAAATTCCAGGCCCATTAAACCCCTCAGTGACGGTTATTAAGGCATGCGCATTTAACGCAATAATGGCTCGCCCACGTGAGTAAAGGCATTAAATGTCCAATCATGAGACACGTGGCCACCATTACTCGAATACCAAGGGTTACAAAATTCAATAAACTTCTGAGATTCTCATTGTTCGAATCCGCCCTCAAGAGTTTCATCATAACGGAACCTTGTTCCAAGAGCGGATATTTACATAACAGTACGATCGGTATAGCTTATATGAGCAAATCTACTAATTCCTCACATAAGCTAGGGGCTAGTAGAGTACTACTGATCACCGATTTTGGATATGAAAATTGAACGCTCAATCCGTACGATTGAGAATCATTCATCTCAATCCGTACTCCTGCGATTGAAAAAACATCCCCAGGACGGATAATCTCAATCACCTATTATGTGATCTGACGATGTAACTCCTGACGATGTATACTTCCCCAGGACGGATGATCTCAATCACCTATTATGTGATCTGACGATGTAACTCCTGACGATGTATACTTCCCCAGGACGGATGATCTCAATCACCTATTCTGTGATCTGACGATGTAACTCCTGGCATCGTACATATCCCCAGGACGGATGATCTCAATCACCTATTATGTGATCTGACGATGTAACTCCTGACGATGTATACTTCCCCAGGACGGATGATCTCACTCACCTATTCTGTGATTCGATGATGTAACTCCTGGTACGAACAATCCCCATCATCATTCTTATGATGGAAGATTTTGAAAGTTAATCTGTGCTTTCGCTCTCAAGTGGTATTCTCCCAGGACGGATACTCTTTATCACCTACTCTGTGGTACAATGACGTAACTCCTGGCATAAACAAACTCCCATCATCATCTTTATGATGGAAGACTCAAACACCACTTTCTTACACCTTTGCAGTTCCCTAAACTTGGAACAATATTCTTACAATGGACGACATTGATTCTCCAATGAGAATAACACGGATTAAGAACAGTCATCCGTCCTGTTACACTATTTTACTAAATGACGGATCGGCTCCTCCTTTCCCCAAAAGAATTAAGGATCATGCCCTAAAGACAGGCACCCTTTTCTTAACACACACTTGGGGACATATATATATTTCTCCATTCTAAATTCATTTGTTGTTTAATCTTCCGAGGCAATTATTTCAGTTTGACCTCAAGGTTAATCATATAGAACGGATTAACAACGACTTAAATGACATATATGCATGAAATGTTGGAGACAAATTTCTTAAATGAATTTTATTCATGAAAAACGAAATTACACATAACTGTTCAAAACCAGAGTTGATCCTGGAACACAACTCTACATATAAATAAAGCAAGACTACGGAGGAGGAATTTGCTCTTCAGCTTTCCGTGCTTCCTCAGCTCTAGGCTCTTGTGTCCCTTCCTTTGGGATTTCCTCAGGAATTCCCCCTCCAGGAGCCTCAGTTCCTTCCGCAGACGAAGCGACCTCAGACGTAGGAAGAACGTAATCCGGTCCCATAGTTTGACCCTCAGGAAGAGGAGGCAAACCGTACAAGGACGTCGGAGGATCTTCATAACGACCATCAACCACGGTGACCAACTTTCCTCCATGGAATTCATAGAACGGATCCATTCCATAGAGGCTAAGTTTCACAGTGGGGTTGCGGTAGAAAACTTGGCGTATAGCTAGGCCGAAGGATTCTTCAACCGCCTGGTTGCATATATCAATAGCTTCCTGCTTCTCAGCTTTCACTATAGCCAATTCTTCCCGAAACCTCGATAGCTCCCCACTTGATCCTCTAGATTCCGTTCTCCCAGTCTTCAGTCCCTCGATCTCAAGGAGGAACTTCTTCTCCTTTTGGGACCACTCCTCGGCTTGCTTAAAATAATCCTCCGCAGCAGCTTTACTTTTGTCTTCAAGATCAGCTTGTTTAGCTTGACTGCTATGGAGTTCCTCTTGAGATTTACTAAGCGTCTCCTCCTTCTCTGCCAATTTACCTTCCAAGTCTTTAAGCATAGTTTTGAGCTTGAGATTTTCTTTGTTTATAATATCTGCAAACTCTTTAGACTTGGCAAGGCGATCTTCAACCAATTTTAGGGCAGCTTTATCCTTCTCCGTCGAGAGGTTAAGCTGTTCTAATTTATCACTCAGCTCATCAACCTTGTCAACGTCTTCAGCTAACAAATTGAATGAATGAAGCATCCCAGTCAGTTCTGCTAACTGCCATTTTCTGGCCTCACACGCCTCCTTGATCTCTTTAGTTTTAAGCGTGGGCCGGAGTTCATACAGCGGTTGAGGAAGAATCGCTGGAGTTGCTCCCCGATATGAGAGGAAGGGGGTAAGGAACGAAGTCGTTGGGTAGGAGATCGGACTAGATCCAAAAACCTCGGTAGGAATCCCCTTATGGTGCCCGGAAGAAACATCAGCTGCATCCGAGGTCTCTACAGCCTTACCTTTTGAAACTCTTCCCCTTTTTGAGCTCCCTAAAGGTTTATGTTTCTTCGACGGTCCTCCGGAAGAATCATTCTTGATCTTTCTCCTTCTCTCGGTTATTTAGGGCTGACTAGTAGTTGCGCCAACACCAGTCGAGCCGCCCTCGACCAGCGGAATCTCCCCTTCCACATCTGATGTCAGAATAATCAATTCAGGATGATCCTTTACAGAAGTCTTAGCCTGAATTTCATTCTCGCGAGCTACAGATTTACCTGCCGCTTTAAACCCCTTCAGCTTATTCATCTCCAGAGATTCTTGTTCTATCTCACCTGCATGCACAAACACAAGATATTAGCAACTACGAAATATTTTACACATTTGACAAAGGAGAAAAGGAGAAATAAAACGAGAATTACGTAGATATTCATCCCGGACTCCGCTTGAACTACTTAAAAGACGCCTACACGAAAATACTTTAGAGCGTGTAGTGTGCGCTTCAAGTGCGAACAACACTTTCGACGATTCAGGGGATAGCTCGGATTGATCAGCATAATATGCTTGAGAGTTTAAAAGAAAATGTTTATGGGTCCAACTCAAAGGAAATTTGTTAAGACCATCTTCATCCCTCCAAAAGATTGGTTTCTTCTTCCTAACAGATATCCGAGTAAAGTAGGATTTAAATGATTTTCCATCGACTTTGGCCGAATCGGTGTAAGATTCAAAGTTTACGAAAGAACAGAGAGTTCGGAGTGTCACTAGGCCAATACCGCCCTGCTTGTTAGCCCTCCGAACTACTTGAGTGTAATAAAACAGCATCGCTACTGTAGGCGTGAAGTTGAAATGATCCCCCAGAACCTCCAGAGCACGGATGAGGCCCTAACCGTTGGGATGAAGTTGAGAGGGTGCGCAGTTTAAGAACCTCAACACACCCATCTGAAGCTCGGATAAGGGAAAATGAACTCCCAGGTAATGAAATATGAAATCGTACATGTATATAAAACGGTCATTGGGTACGGCATGGCATATCCGCTCTGTAGGAAGTGGTGCGAATACCCTAAACCACTTCTTCATTTCTTCTTCTGCATGAAGCGTGAACCTTGGTTGAATTCGGGATCCATCCTCGTTTGCATGACGGGAAGCCAAGTTCTTAAACTCACTAGCTACCCAACAGAAAGGCCATTTAGCCTGAAGTTCTTCCCAATTTAACCTAGAACAGCAACGGTGTAAAGACCTTCTGTTGTCTTCAGAATGGTATTATCTCCGGAAGTCCCTTCTCCAGCAGCCATCTGAATCGCCTAGACCGAACTCTTTAATCTATGATAAAAGATCATATCGTCAGAAAGGTGATAACCATTACTCACTTCATTTTTTAAAGCGACTACAATCAGAGGATGACTCTGAGAAGGGAAAAGTCACTTTCCACAGTGAGTAAGATCCCTTTTCTGAGCGACATGACTCAGCCTTAGGAAGAATCACAAGGATTCTTCCCCATGACTATTAGGGTTGCGAGAAATTAATCTCCCCCTAACTAAAGCACATTCTCTTCGCAAAAATAGTATACCAAAACAAGATGAAAATAGCATGGGAAAGTTACCTCAGATGAAGATGATGAAGATGAGGACTGAAAAAAGTCTCGAAGAGCAAGCGATGAATTTCCTTGCGATATTTTTGTAGAGTGTTGCTAAGAAATCAAAAACGAGTGGAACCCAGAATCCACTAAGTGTTTCTTTTATAGGAAATGAAAAGGCTCAGTTACCACCTCTTGAAGTTGTGACGCTCTCAACTAAACGCGTTGGTTCACAAGTGAAACGACACAACCGTTCCAAATTCATGGGCGCCAAAACAATATCCATTCGACGAAGAGCCTATCTACTAGGCCCAAAAGTTTCGAAAAATGTAGGCCCGTTAAGCCCTAAACGACGGTTATTGAGATTTCCATCTCAGACGCAATAATTGCTCGCCCACGTGCTTAAAAGCATTTAATGTCTAATCATGCGACGCAATTCACGCTTTACAGCCGTTACGCGAACTTCAAGAGCCTTCAATTCCAATGAACTCTTGAAATTCTCATACAACGAATCTTTGTCTGAATCCGTTGTGATAACATCACCACATCGGATCTTTTGACTTAAGAACGGTTATTTGCAATATAATAACAAATGCTAAGGAACTGTTATACGCGTAAGCCTATCGATATTCAGACCTCTCGCAGGTTGAGTAGCTTATGTGAACAACCACTCAGTCCCTCACACAAGCTAGGGGACATATGATCCGGTCTCAATACCGGTATCCGATCTGCAAGACATATTTCAACGTCTTTGTTAAGACATCAACGTGTAACCGGTGTCATCGGTATACATCCGGACTGTAATTCCGTATCAGGCACTCTCCCTATACCGGTTGTTCAGGATAACACCATGACACCGGATAACACACACGTCACTATACAAAAGACAAGAATCATTGCTACAGGGACCGATCAATAATTCCCTACACTACGAGCCAAATTCTGCTCACGGGGATGGTCAACTTGTTCCCTAATCCTAGTCTATACTCTCCATGCTCAATATAAAATAGCCACTTGACCCAATCATGCTGGTAAGTGCACAATAAAATGATGCTAATGGAAGTTAGTGGTTCCCCATTAACGAGTCCTCGTAAAACGAGCCAATCAGGTATATGAACTCTCTTCATCAATGAAGGGGGGGATTCTGAACTTAATCTATAAACGATTACTCTCTGAAATACATTCCTGACTTGGAATATATCACTGACTTGAGCGTCGGAGAATCTTTGCAGGTGACACCACCATTCGCCCACATCAACGCGTTAGGTCGGTGTGAAGGATCTCCAGAACGCCCAATCCGCTCTCCTCACGCAAGGACAACGGATATTTACACCGGATACTCATACATCCGGTCTTCTGCACAGTATTTACATACTATTTGTGATTGACTTGAGTCCGGATCTCTAGACCCCGGTTCAAGACAGATCAGTTATAATAAGGGGAGTAACTCAACAAGGGAACAAGACAGGAAATCCTTTCAGGTCATTCGCTGGGACCAGAAGTTATACCAGAGAAACAGGGAGACAGACATCAAATTTTGGTAACAGTAAAGGGAAGAAGGAGGTTTCAAACAGGGCAAGTAGCGCTGGCAGCAACAATCAGGGAGGGAGCAGAAACAGAGGAGCGGCTTTTAAAAGATTGACGGATGAGGAAATGAAAGATAAGATAAAAAAAAAGGATTATGCTTTCGATATGACGAAAAATTTGGCCCGAACCATACATGCAAAAATAAACAATTACACGTGTTGCTTATATAGGAGGAACTAGGAGAGATAGAGACAATGATGGCAGGGAAATGGGAAGAAGAGGAAGACAGGATAATTGAGAAAACACTACAGATGTCTATGTTGACGATGGCTGGTTTGACATCTAGAAAGTCTTGGAAGGTCTGGGGAAGAATAGGAAAGGAGAAGGTGATAATCTTGATAGATTGTGGAGCTTTCCATAATTTTATATCCACTGAGTTGATGAAAAGATGCAATCTAGTCAAAGAAGAAATTGCTCCCTATATGGTGGAGGTCGGAGATGGACACAAAGTGAAATGTGAAGGGGTATGTAGGGGATTTATACTGGAGTTACAAGGATTAAAAATTGAGCAAGATTTCTTCTTGTTTGAGCTTGGGGGAGCAGACTTAGTTCTAGGCCTAGAATGGTTGGCCAGCCTAGAAGAAATTAAGGCTGATTTTAGCAATTTAATTTTGACTATTGGAAAGGGATAGCAACAACGAGTTCTAGTAGGAGATCCAACCTTGTCCAAAACCAAAACATCTATGAAGATGATGATACAAGAATTGAAAGAAAGAGAAAGGTATTTAGTGGAATTAGTGGAAACTAAACCTGCTGAGAAAACTGAAATAATCCCTACAGACATTGAGGAAGTGCTGCAACATTACAATGAGTTGTTTTAGGATCCAGAGGGCTTACCGCCTAGTAGAGGCCATGATCATGCTATCTATTTGAAGGAGGAAGCCTCTATACCAAATATCAAGCCATATCGATATCCTCATTATCAGAAAAATAAGATTGAGAAGTTGATGCAGGAGATATTGAAAGCAGGAATCATAAGGCCTAGCATTAGCCCATACTCTAGTCCTATCATTTTAGTGAAAAAAAAGGATGGAGGATGAAGATTTTGTGTAGATTATAGGGCTTTGAATTAGGTAACTGTCCTTAATAAATTTCCAATCCCTGTTATAGAAGAGTTGTTAGACGAGTTGGCGGGAGCTACAATATTTTCAAAGCTGGACTTGAAATATGGTTATCATCAAATTCTAATGAAAAAAGAAGACATGGAGAAGACTGCTTTTCGAACACATGAAGGTCATTATGAATTTTTAGTAATGTTGTTTGGTTTGACAAATGCACCATCCACCTTTCAAGCTCTCATGAATGAGGTACTCCAACCCTTTCTTCGAAAATATGTTTTGGTTTTTTTTGATGATATGCTAATATACAGCCCCACTACTGAGCTATACTTGTCTCATTTGAAAGAGGTATTGAGGGTGTTGCAAACACACAAATTAAAGTGAACAAAAAGAAATGTACATTTGGGCAGCAAAGTCTAGAATATCTAGGCCATATTATTTCGGAGAGAGGAGTCACGGTAGATCCAAAAAAGGTGGAAGCAATGTGGCTTTGGCCCACTCCTAAAGACCTCAAAAGTTTACAGGGATTTTTGGGCTTAACAGGTTATTACCGAAGATTTATGCGCGGTTATGGCAAAATAGCTCAACCTTTAACTCAATTATTGAAGAAAGATAACTTCAAGTGGAATAAAGAAGCACAAATGGCTTTTGAGGAGTTGAAAGAAGCAGTAACTCAGTTACCAATTCTGGCAGTCCCTGATTTTGGAAAACTTTTTGTTGTGGAGACCGATGCTTTTAGTTAAGGTTTAGGAGCTGTCCTATTACAGAAAGGTAAACCTTTAGCTTTTTGGAGTTAAGCACTAATTGGGAGGGGGAAGAATAAGTCAGTCTAGGAAAAGGAATTGATGGCAGTGGTACAAGCAGTACAGAAGTGGAGGCATTACTTAATAGGCACTCGTTCTATCATAGTTACAGATCAGAAAAGTCTAAAATTCCTCACTGAACAAAGATTACTGACAAAGAAACAGTTTAAATGGGTATCCAAATTAATAGGATATGATTTTGAGATTAAATATAGGCCTGGAAAAGAAAACACTACTGCAGATACACTCTCCAGGAAGCCTATGTTCTTGACAATGACAGTGTTGAAATTTGATAAATAGGAGAATTGGGATATAGAAGTCCAAAAGGATTCTCGCTTACAAGCAATAATGCAAGAATTATTGGTTGACCCCAATACAAATGTTGGGTACTCCATGAGAGGCGGCAAATTATACTACAAGGGAAAACTGGTGCTACCTAAACACTTTTCAAAGATTCCAGTAATTATGAATGAACTCCACAGCTCACCAACAAGAGGCCATTCAGGTTATTTCAGAACTTTTAAAAGGGTCGCTGGAGTGTTATATTGGGAAGGAATACGGAAAGATATCAAAGAGTTCATGATGCAATGTGAGATTTGTCAAAGAAACAAGCATGAGACCCTTTCCCCAGTAGGATTATTGCAACCATTGCCTATTCCAACGCAGGTTTGGGCAGACATTTCTATGGATTTTATTGGTGGATTACCCAAGGCTCAAGGTAAGGATAACATCATGGTGGTGGTGGATTGGCTTACTAAATATGCCCATTTTATGCCACTAAGTCATCCATTCACAACAGTGGACGTAGCGCATACCTTTGTGAAAGAAGTAGTAAAGCTACATGGGTTTCCTTCCACCATTGTCTCTGACAGAGATCAAATTTTTTTGAGTGCTTTCTGGAAGGAATTATTCAAACAAGCTGGCACCAAATCAAAATTTAGCACTACTTACCACCCTCAAACGGATGGTCAAACAGAGGTGGTGAATCGCTGTTTAGAAACATATTTATGTTGCATGATAGGGTCTAAACCCAAAAATTGGCCTGAGTGGTTGAGCTGGGCAGAATTCTGGTTCAACACTAATTACAGTGCTTCCATAAAGTTGTCTCCATTCAAAGCCTTGTATGGTCAAGACCCTCCACTGTTGTTAAAAGGTACTACTATTCCATCTAAGATTGAGTAGGTCAACTAGTTACAAGAGCAAAGAGATGAGATATTGAAAGAGTTGTAGAATAACTTGTGTAAAGCTCAAAATCAGAATAGATTACAGGCAAACAAACACAGGCGAGATGTTGTTTTTCAAGTCAGTGATTGGGTATTTTTGAAATTACAACCTTATAGATAGAGATCTTTAGCAAAAAGGCCTAATGCTAAGTTGAGTCCTAGATATTATGGGCCTTACCAGATTATAGAGAAAATTGGACAGGTGGCCTACAAACTACAACTTCCGAAAGATAGCTGTATACATCCGGTTTTTCATGTATCACTACTTAAAAAGGCTATTCATCTGTCTACTCAACACAACCTCTATCCCTTATGTTGACTAAAGAGTATGAACTAGAAGTAAGCCCCGACAAGCTGTTGGAGACTCGACCGAATGCTGCAAGAGAAACAAAAGTTCTTATCAAGTGGAAGCAACTGCTAGATCATGAAAATAGCTGGGAGTTAGCTAGCATTATTGAAGAAGTTTTCTCTAACTTTCACCTTAAGGACAAGGTGGCTCTTTTAGGGGGGTATTGATAGATTCAAGAAGGTATATAGCAGAAAGAAAAGAGGGAAATCAAGAAATTAGTGAGTAACTAACTAATTTAAGTTAGCTATGACAGCTGGCTTAATAATTGTATAAGTAGGAGCACAAGTCAGTGTTAGGGAGGAGAGAACAATATGAAATAGAGATAGGGCTTGTGGAGAGTGAGGTCTCTCAAATTACCTCTGGTTACTAAATCTTGTAATCTGACCTCCGATTCCTAATCTCTACCATATTGGTACTGCATTAGGGATTAGGTCCAGCAATAAAGATCATCATTACTATTCAGTTTATCAATTGTTTCTATCATGTACCTTCAATTTTTTCTCCTTTGCACGAGTTTGAGACACATAATAGATTGCTAATCTTTTCCAAATGCCATGATTCCTCCAAACCAACCATCTTTGTGAGGATTGGTGCTGACATCGATCAGGTGAGGAGTAATTGATCCTGTTGTTCAAAATTGAGAAAAGCTTCACTAATCATACCAACTTTTTCATGTTCTCTGGACTTAAATTTCTCTAGAACGTGCTCTTCATGAAAATATTTGCTGAGCTTCTAACCTCGAATTGTGGCAAGAACTTGTTGCTTCCAACCAGAAAATTCTCATCATCAAGTTTGATCAAATCTAGAGTTTAAAACGTTTGAGGATTGAAGAAGGTTTAGAAAGTCATGGTTAGAAGGCTTTGAATACCATATTAGGATTTGTGATCATGAAGGAGATAGAAAAGAATAAGACAATTTTATTGATGGTTTGAAAAGATTACAAGGAGGATATTTATACACTACTATAACAAGAGACTAAAACTATAAGCAATAACAAAGCATAACAGAACAATAACACTAAAACTATAAGCAATAACAAAGCATAACAGAACAATAACTAACTACTTAACAAATGTTTACAATATACAACTACATATACAAAAAACATAACTACAAAAAAAGACGTCATCTATAATCTTTATACTTGAAAAAAAATTAGTTTTCTATTATCAACCGAAGAACAGCTCTAAGTTTCATGGAACAAAATGCTGAGAAATGTGATGTTATTTAATTTGGGGCCATTCCAGGGTATTTTATTTTTGAAAAAATTAGTTTTCTATTATGAACTGTCATGATAGAGGAATGAAGGAAATTATATAGAAGCAAGCTGCTTTGTGGGGCCATTGCAGAGTACTTTAATATTAATTTGGGGATAGGATATCTATTGTTTGAAGGTGATTGGTAGAATAGCAACTATGAGCAACGTGTGAAGGCACAATTGGGTGATCCATGATCTTAATCCTGTACGGTGTGTGGTGGAACCCAGCAGCTGAGAATGTCAGTACGACGTGGCGGATCTTCGACCTAGTTAACCTTATACGCCCACTTAACTCGCTGTCTCCCCCTGTCTGAGCCACTCACTCCCACCCACTCCCATACACTTCCATGTCCCGCACGTCCCCCACTCTACCATGTCCTTATTCAACTCCCTCATTACTAGCTAGTAGCTTGCTGGCAACAGGGATTCACCAATCCTATCAACCATATATTTACACACAGGGAAATAATGGTATGAATCAGCTTGGAAATAGAAAGATAGACAAATAATATCA
Source organism: Clitoria ternatea (assembly GCA_037962975.1). Lineage (NCBI taxonomy): Eukaryota > Viridiplantae > Streptophyta > Magnoliopsida > Fabales > Fabaceae > Clitoria > Clitoria ternatea. Next base: position 173,198,853 of record CM075671.1, read on the forward strand.
TGTGATAATAAATGAAAAATAAGTTTGATGCTGGGAATAAACAAATGTTATGATTTTCTATGTAGTATAGTTTTGGCTTATTTAATATATAATTTTGGTTATTGATTTCTTAAACACATTACATATTTAATTTTCTCTTTTCTGAAGTACATATTTCAGAAATATTAAGGAAACACCAAAAAAGGTATCACTGGGAAAATGTATTTTCTACTTCAAATACTGAAAATGACAATATGCCTTCAAATAATGGATACGGTTGTCACTAATAGTAAACGAAAAAACATACCTCCTCAAAACATGCATATGAATAACGTACAGTATCAGAAAATCAATGAAAATGTGAGAGAAAAAAGGTATAAGATGCAAAACATGATGATAAAAGTAAGATTTTCATCTTTAATGTCTTTCTCAAGAGAAAAAAGGTAAAGCTTGATCGTGTACATGCATGTAAGTCAAGCGCCACAACCACACATTCTGCTGGGTGAAATTTAGCCAATAGGAACTTGTTGTCTGCACTCTTGCAAGCAGATTAATAGGGACAGTACCGAGATGAAAATGACTTGGCAGAAGGGGGCCACATCAAAGACAATAATCAAATTTGGATAACTATAACACACCAATTAACATCACAAACTTGGACCACAATCAACATAATTCATTAAACATCATCCCATGTAGATTATAATCATAATAACACAGCGAAACTACAGTACTCAAATTCTCTTTATAATAGACCCCCCCCATGGTACCCATTGTTTATCCCAATCTCAACAATACCATTCTCTTTGCCTAAACTACCTAGTTTCTATCCAAGTCCCTCATGGCAGCTACCAATAGACTCTCTCTTGCCATGGAGAGAACTGGGCAATGGTACACACTACACAACACAACTCAATTTTCAAACCCATGCACATCATCATGCATGCAAGTTTACTATAGTTGCTAATAATCTCCCTAACTAATAATTTCTCTGTGGCAGGGTTTTCTCTCAAGAAATCCCAACTGATGTTATAGTTGAAGTTGGAGAAGCTACTTTCTCTCTCCACAAGGTGTGTATTTTACTATTATGATCATTATCTCTGTTAATTAACATGTGATAACTTTGTTCATGCATGTGTGACCAAAACAGTGTTTTGTTTTTTTGAATATGGTGGATGCATGCAGTTCATGATAGTCGCAAAGAGCAACTACATAAGAAAACTGATAATGGAATCAAAAGAGGACGACCTCACCAGAATCGATCTCTCTGACATACCAGGAGGTTCTGGAATCTTTGAGAAAGCTGCGAAGTTCTGCTACGGCGTCAACTTCGAGATAACGGTCCACAACGTCGCGGTTCTGCGCTGTGCCGCGGAGTTCCTCCAGATGACCGATCAGTATTGCGACAACAACCTTGCCGGCAGGACGGAGGATTTCCTCACTCAGGTCGCTTTCTTCACACTCACCGGGGCCGTTGCCGTCCTCAAATCATGCCGCCACCTTCTCCCCTACCCCGAAGACCTCAACATCGTTAAACGCTGCGTTGAAGCCGTTAGCGCCAAGGCATGCAGCGAGGCCAATTTCCCCAGCCGCTCGCCGCCGAACTGGTGGACGGAGGAGCTCGCCGTTCTCGACATCGATTTCTTCGGGAGAGTCATCGCCGCGATGAATCAGCGCGGCGCCAAGGCCCTCACCTTAGCCAGCGCCTTGATTAGCTACACGGAGCGAGCTCTCCGGGATCTCGTCCGTGACCACACCGGAAACGGAATCCGGTCCACAGATCCCGCCGACTCCGATTCAAGATCCAAACACCGGAAGCTTCTGGAATCCGTCGTCGATCTCTTTCCCTCCGAAAAAGCCGCGTTCCCGATCCACTTCCTCTGCTGCCTCCTCCGCTCCGCAATCTACCTCCACGCCTCCGCCGCCTGCAAAAGCGAGCTCGAGAAACGAATCTCGGCGATTCTGGATCACGTGACCGTCGACGACCTCCTCGTGATTACGTTCACCTACGACGGCGAGAGACTCTTCGATCTGGAAAGCGTACGCAAAATCATCTCAGGATCCGTGGAGAAAGAAAAAAGCAACACCGTTTTCGCCGCCGGTAACCTCAAAGAGCCTTGCTCCGCCTCGATGCAACGCATAGCGAGAACCATCGACGCATACCTCGCCGAGATCGCCGCGTACGGCGACCTGAGCATTTCAAAGTTCAACGGAATCGCTATCTTAATTCCTAAAAACGCGCGTAAGCTCGACGACGACCTATATCGCGCCGTCGATATTTATCTCAAGGTACGTAAAACGTGAAATTTGAAAAGCTTATTAGTTATCACTAGAAACGACATCGTTTAAAGCTTTAACGAGTTTTCATTTTCGTAGTCGCATCCGAAGCTTGATGAGATAGAGAGAGAGAAGGTGTGTAGCGTGATGGATCCGTTGAAACTGTCATACGAGGCGCGTGTCCACGCGTCGCAGAACAAGCGTTTACCGGTGCAGATTGTGCTTCACGCGCTTTACTACGACCAGCTGCGGCTGAGGAGCGGGGCGGAGGAGAAGGACCCGACGGCAGAGAAAAACCAGCAGCTTCAAATGGATGTGTCACTGGTGAGGGAGAACGAGGAGTTGAGGTCGGAGTTGATGAAGATGAAGATGTACGTTTCCGATTTGCAGAAGAACGGTGGGAATGGAACGACGTCGTCGGTGCAAACCACTAAGAAAACCACGTTCTTCTCTTCTGTGTCCAAGACGCTTGGGAAGTTGAACCCATTCAGAAATGGGTCTAAGGATACGACCCATTTAGAAGAAGGGCATGTTGACTTTACCAAGCCCAGAAGGAGAAGGTTCTCTGTCTCTTAAATTTCTTACGCATAATAATTCGTGCTACTTTTATGTTTTTTGGCAATTTATTCTGTCTATGGGAAGAAATATTCATGTATAGTTTCTTCAGGGTGCGTTTCTTGTGAAATGATACCATGTATTTTTCTTTAATTTCTCTCGTTATATTGTATAAATTGTTTTATATACGTATACATATTATTAAGGAGAATAAATTGTCCATGCCATTCGTACTGGATCACATGTAGTTTCCTCATACTTGAAGCAAATTAAATGGAGAAGAAGGAAGAATTGTATCATGTTGGAGTATGAAACTCACGTTCAAACTTCAAAGCATAATATACATACATATATTATCTTTATTTTTTTTATACATTTTATTTCTACACACTTGTCCCTCCAACACTTTTCTCACGTGTCGATATGTTTACCTATTAAGGAAATGGTCCTTCTCTAGTATAAACAAAGGATTTTTAGAAAGAAAAATTTAACTTAAATATTAATAATTATAATATATTTTTGAATAATAATTTTAAGATTTCTAGAATTTTTTAAGGAATTTTAATATAATTAAATTGAGAAATTTAAAATTTCATCGAATCGAGAGAAATTTAAATCCTTTCACATGAATATTTTCCACCCACTTCTCGCATGGAGCTAGGTACATCGACATTAGCCTTGCCCCCGCCTTCACCACTTGCATCATTGTTATTGTCATTATCACTACCACCACCACCACCACCACCTCTGCAGTAACCACAACCACCCACATTATAACCAACGTTGTTACCATCATTATGTCACCACTCCTACAATTTCCACTGTCGCAACCACCACCAGTAACCATCATTCTCGTCACCACCTCTGTTACCATTATTATAACCATAATGACGTCGTCACTACCACCACACCCGTATCATCACTGCCACCTCTGTCCTCACCACTATTGCCACCGCCAATGTCCCTACCTCTACCACCTCTGTCATAGTCGCGCCGCCACCACCCTTTTATTGCAATCATCACCACCACAAACACCATAATTATCATCACCACCATCACCTCAACCACCACTTCCCCGTACCATCGTCGCCGCCACCACCCTCATTGTTAGAACCATGTCTGGTTTGTAAAGAATTTTGAAATCATTGGTTATTATTTACTAGACCCTAAGATTTGTTAATAACACACATCAAGGCATTCAATTAAATAAAGTATGCCTACGTGTTCACCCGACGATAGCGTCAGATCCGTTCGTTTCCACCACCGGGTTGTTAATTGGCAAGCGCACCAATCGTTTATAGTTTTCAAAATTTAGATATCGTTCCACTGGGATTGAAAGTCCAATAACAACAATAATTTTCTATTTACTATGGTAAATATGAAGAAAGTTATGAACAAAAGAATGATTTATATACAATTTATACAATATTCACAAGATAGCATGGTTGAGTTGTTCATAAGATAAAAAGAAAATAAAAATCTATCTAAAAAGTTGAGTTGCAATCTAAAATAGGTAAGATACTTGAGATAAACACAGATAAATAAATTATGTTGGAAATTGGATCCCTAATCTAGAATAACAATGAGGAACTCAAGACATGCATATTTAATCATCAAGTTTCATGTCATTGCAGCTTAAAATCATTATAACCGATCCCTCGTGATATAAATTCTAAGAATTCACCGTAAAATCCGATCCCTCGTGAGCTTTCTCAGTAAAAACTTGCATTAAGACCTGGCCTTATAGAAACAATGGTTAACAACCCCTATAGAATTGAGATACCAAGGGTATTCCAACTTTTACTTTCGTCAAAACAAGTTTCAATACAGCATGAATAATCATTCTCCCGTTTGACATTCATACTAATAAAACAAGTTTCAATACACATAAAAATCATTCTCCCGTTTGACGTTCATATTAATAAAAGATTGAAATACTAACATGGACTTGAATCATAAACATGCAGAGGTCGAATTCACAACATTATACTCAATAGATTAGTTCACCAATTCCAACATAAACAGATTAGTTACACATGGTGAAAGTAAAAACAACACTTACAGAGTTTGACATTACGAAGACGATGGAAACTTCACGATACAACGATCACAATACACCAAAACACACTCAAGTATCTAGAAAACTATTCTAGAACTACAACTCATAAAAGAAGTACTCAAAGTCGAGCACAAAGAGAGAAGAGAAGTGAATGAGAATGGGATCCTTGGAATGGTGTTGGATGGCCCTATTTATAGGGCTGAGCAAGGGTGCTGACGCTACGCGTCAGTGTGACACTACGCGTCAGACCCCTGACTCAGCCTCCATTAAACACTTGATAATGGCCACTTCAAATTATTAAATTTGATCATGCCTGGCCACATGAACATGTTTCCACCGACTTTTGGCCTTTCATGCTGAGTAGGGTGGCCCTTGGTGCTGAGTGGAGTGCCCATTATTGGGTCTAAGTGGAGTTGTAACATCCTGAATTTTAAAATAGAGAATTAATTACCGGAATAAATATTAGAAATTGGAATAGGGAGTATTTAATGTCCCAAACTATTGAGAATAATTAAATTCAGATTTTGGGAATTTTTGGTAATTTTTGGAGACCGGTTAAACTGAAATTAAGCCCGGTTGAGATATGGGTGTCAGACCAAGTATCTCGGAATGAGATGATTTTGGTCAGGGCTATAGAGAATATTATTGAGAATCCGAATATGTATTCGGAATAATTTTCAGATGATGTATTGAGCCCAAACAGAGAGCCTGTTTACAAGAAAACGATGAAGCTTTAATGAATAGAATTAAAATAAACCCAAAACCCTAATTTTTCCCTTCTACTTCACGATGTCTTCTTCTTTTGTGAAGACACTTCATTCTTCTTCCCCTTACTTTCCTTCTTCTCTTCATATCTCCATCTTCCTCTAAAGGATTCAAGCAAGGTGATAACTCTCCTCCTTTTTCATTTTGTTGGGTGAAGGCTTGGAAGGAGACCATTGAAGCTTGAAGCCTTCTCCTTCTCTTCCTCTCTATTTCGTGTGGCACATTCCCTTCTCCTTGAACCCATTTTGTTTTCAAGTGAGGTAAGAAATACTTACTATTTAATTGGGTCTTTGCCATAGATAGGTGATAACATGGGTTTAGAGAGCCATGCATATGAAACGGTGTTCACTTAAGGCATTTGATGCATAAACCCTAGAGAGAGTTGTTGTGGAAGCATGGATTTACGTGGGATGAGGGGGAATAAGTGCATTTATGTTGGAAGAAGATGGAAAATGATAATTCCCTTGATAATAGTTGTTTGGTTTTGAGAAACCCTAACCTTATGAATTTGGGGGAAATGTATATGGAGGTTGATGAACATTTATTGTGAATAATAAATGTGAGTTGTGATGCATAAGGGTCATTAGTGAAGGTAATTTGTTGGTGGAAGTCATTAATGGAGAAACCCATGAAAGGGTTGGTTGTTGAGTACATAATAATAAATGGTGGCACCTAACCCATGGTGGTTATGGTGAATAAAATGAAATAAAAGAGTTTTGAGAGTTATAATAATAAAAACAGCAAGTATTTATTGATATATAAGTATTCAAGTCTTAATGAGTAAGTAGGAAATTGACTGTATAATGTATTGTGATGTAGGAAGTGACCCCATTGACGAAGCGGGGCCATCAAACCGCGTTGATCACTACTTCACTTGAGGTAGGAGGGGGTAACTTTTCTAAATGCATGATTTCATCCATTGGTGATGTGAAAATATGTATATATATGATTATTTTGATGATTGTTGAATGGATGATGTGAAAATGTTATGATTTGAATGCATTTAGAATGATGATTGTTGTGTGGCATTGTGTTTGGGATAAACTTAATGATGAGGTAATATTATGTTAATGAAGTATGATGATGGTTTGTAACCATATGTGGATTGAGATTGTGATGTGAATATCCCAGATATGTGTGTATGAGTTATGGAATGTGTATGCCACTAACTATGGATGTGAATGAGTTCAAAGAAAATTGGGATTAGTTAAGAATGATGAGAATATTGAAATCCACCAAGTGGTGGTGGTAAATGATTAAATGTGGAGTGGCATCTAGGATGCCTAGTGTGAGGATGCATTTGATTTGCATTTGCATTGCATCCATGGCATATCATAGCTGTCTATGTGGAATTTTAGGGGGATTCCACTAGGCGGGCCCAGTGGGAGGGCGGCTCAGTGCACGAGCGTATTGTGATTTTCCCCTGTGACTCGGTGTATGAGTCACGAAGCTGTCCATAGTTTGGTGACGAGGCACCCTATGTGGCGGGCCCAGTGGGCGGGCGGCTCAATGGTGAGCGAGTTTACCTCAGTGTCCGACGGGACACGGCTCTCTCGATGTGTGTTCGGGAGGGGCCCGTAGCACTTGTGGTATTTGAGGCCACGATGTTGATCCGCAAGTCACAGGGTGACTAGTGCTACAGATGGGTGAGAGCGGTTTGGTACTAGTAAAATTATGAAGATATAAGCATGCTTGAATTGAGATATATGTGTACACAATTTTTCTACTGCAGTAGGGGCATAGTAGCACACCTATGCTTGTCCCACAATTGATTTAATGATATATTTTCCCATAGTCGGATCCGTATTGTTTTGATGAGAAATTCTTGTGCATATGCATTAGTTTTAAGAGCATTTGCATATAGCTGGAGATATGCCTAGGTGAAAGCCCTTGGTGGCAACGGATGATTGAAAATTGAAAAGGGGAAAGAGTTGAATACTAACCCGATATGTGTGTTCAGCAAATCCAAATGATTGATATCGTGAATGTATACTTGAAATTGTAAGATATATTGTGTATAATGTATGATGTGGTGTGATGATTGATAATTGTGCAAGTATACATGTATTTCATCATAATGTATGACTTTAATTCATTTGGATTATGTTACTCACCTCCCCGTTGCCATTTTTAAGGTTGATGTAGGTGTGACTTAAATCCTACAGCTTTTGGAGGCTTGAGTATGGAAAGAGGTAAATATGGATAGGAATATGTAAGCCTTGGCCGGCATAAATTCTGTTTTGTAGAGTATATGGTGTTTATATACTCGTTTTTGTAATGGTTTATAATTTTGGAGGTCATGGGAGAAAATTGGACATGTGTGTGTAAGGCCAATTTTCATTCATGACCTAAATGATGTAAAGGACAAAGTCATGAGGCTTGATGATGTTGAATTTGATGTATGGATGATGAAAATTTATGAGTTATAGCTCCTTTGTGATATGTGCTTTGAGAGGCCAATTTTTGGGTGATGAACTCAATATTGGTTGATATTGATATGGATATGTTGATTCAGCTTACCATATTGAGGAATGAATATTAATTATGAAATTTCTTGGCCAATTGATGACAATAGTGTGCATGTTGTTTGATTGATTGATTAATTTGTAGAGCTCTCATATGGAGTTCATGCATAATTGAGCAACCAATAGGGTCAAGATGAGTTTTATGAGTTTTGGATAGTGTGTGGTGGTTCCAATAGCTTAAATACATGAATTGTGACTTATAGGAACTGGAGCGGGTCAATTCCATTGAGAATAGACCCCTATGTTACTCAAAAAGGCTCAAGAATGGACAAAACGCATTTTATTGCATAACTTTCTCATTTTTGAGAATTTTTGGGTGAGACCGGTGGCCACACGTCACAATTGGTGTATTTTAGTTGGTGTCAAAATTTGGTAGCGTTTGGAGTTGATATGAAAAAGTTAGGGGGGTTAGAAGTCCAAAAATAAGGCTTTTTCTGCATAAAACAGCAACTGTGCTGTCTCAAATCGATTCGAGGATCCCTGAATCGATTCGAGCGCTGCTGTTTTCACTGTTTTTGGTTCCAGGAAGGCCTGAATCGATTCATACGATCTTGAATCGATTCCAGGACCTCTGTTTGTATAAATTTGAGTTCCAGAAGCATCCGAATCGATTCGTACAAGCTTGAATCGATTCAAGGGGTCCTGTTTTCACTGTTTTGCACTCCAGAATCATTCGAATCGATTCATGGGGTGTTTGAATCGATTCATGGCCCTGTTTTCACACCTTTTCCTCTGTTTTGGGGTATCATTGGTATTGTTTGACTATAATATGATGGTACCATGACCTACACACATAATTAATACATTCTATCAATTCAATAGACCATCCTTCGACTTCCTACTACTCCCTTTCATTTTCTTAATGTAATTGTACACTTCCGCTACTTCTTGTTGATGATCATGAGATTGATCATCCAAGATTCACTCTTTGACTTAATTGTTCACCTTCTCATATCTTCATATATGAGATAGGTTATTAAAATAGGTCCAGGGGTTTGGTGAAAAATACTTCACCACTTTAATTATTTGATTTATTAATATTTTCAAAGACGCGAAAAATTTTCCCCTATTTTAATTGGGGGTTCGGGGCGTCTCAACCTGGTATCAGAGCATTCATTGCTCTTGATATGATTATAAATGATGTTGTCTATGTATATATTGCTTATGGCTGATTGATTTGTGAATTATATGGATGAGTTATGAAGGTAGTTATTGAAATGAGATTATTAAATGATTGTTGTTAAGCCCGGCCAGGCAATTCCTTTCTCATATTTATCTTCGAATTGTGAAATACATTATGATGATACTTATGTCAATGAGGTTAATGATGAATGATATGTATGCACACTGAGTGAAGGAACCTTAAGTTTCTAATTATGTCTATGTTGTTGTATATAGATTGAGTGATGGCGTATAGACGCAATCCTGATACAATTGCTATGATTGAGGCCTTCAATCGCTTTGCTGACATACTTGCACAGCAACAACAACCTGTTGGTCAACCGAATCAAGGCCTTGACCAATTTCTTAAGCGGAAGCCTTCTGAATTTCATGGAGGCTATAAACCAGAAGATGCTCATGTCTGGATCCGTGACTTGGAGCGGATATTCGCTAGTATGGAGTGCACCGAAACTCAGAAAGTAGAGTATGCGGTGTTTATGGTTCGGAATGAGGCCGAATCTTGGTGGATCCTTACCCGTGGGCGTATGACTGCTGCCCACACTCCTTTGACTTGGGAGAATTTCAAAGCTGAATTTCTTAAGAAATATTTTCCTGCAAGTTACAAAAATAAGAAAGAGCTTGAATTCATGGAACTCAAGCAAGGTGGCATGTTGGTTGAGGAGTATGCTCTGAAATTTGTAGAGCTATGTGTGTTTTATCCTCCCTTTCAGCAAGAGGGCACTGAAACTTCGAAATGTGTTAAGTTTGAAAATGGACTACGCCAAGAAATCAAGAAGGCAATTTGTCACCAAGAGATTAGGAGCTTCCCTACTCTTGTGGATAAGTGTAGAATTTTCGAAGAGAATGATATTGCTCCAAGGAGTTACTCGGGGCATGATTACAAGCTGAAAGGCCAATCTTCTAGCTTCAAGAAGAAAGGCAACTTTAAGAACAACAGACGATTTGTGCGTGGGTCCTCTTCTTTTAGAGGTGGACGAGGTGGTGGAAGGCATGGTGCAGTTGGTGGCCGAGGTGATGGCCAAGGACTTCGTTGTTTCAAATGTGGTGGAAATCATTTGGCTAGAGATTGCAATCATGAAGAAACAGTGGTGTGCTATAGATGCAACCAACCGGGGCATATCCGCCCTGATTGTCCTTTGAATGTTGCAGATGTTGTGCCACGTGATAATGCAAACCGTGGAGGCTATGGTGCTTTTAGAGGCCGTAGTCGTGGAAACGGTAATGGTGGAAGAAATGGAAACCGAAATGGTGGTAACGGCCGTGGTAATGGAAACGGCCGAGGTAATGCTAATGGTGGTCGGAATGGCCCAAATCGTGGTGTTAATCAACAAATGGCTGGAAGAGTCTTTGCCGTGACCGGTGAAGAAGCTGCACAAGCTGAAGACCTTGTCCAAAGTGAGTGCCAAATATATGGTAATGTTGTTAATGTGATATTTGATTCGGGTGCTACGCACTCTTTTATTTCTGAAGAATGTGTGAGGCGCCTACGAGTGCCTGTGAGTATGATGAAAGGTGCAATATTGGTGACTACACCGACTGGTGCTTGCTTAAGATCGGTGACTCGATGTGATAATGTCGAGATGGACTTGAAGGGTAGAAAATTTGTTGTATCCTTCGTGTGTTTACCTATGAAAGACCTGGATGTTATTCTAGGCATGGATTGGTTGTCCGCCAACAAGGTTTTGGTGGATTGTCATAGCAAGACAGTGATTTTCCCAACCTCTAATACTGAAGGCTTTGATGTGCGAGGTATCTCTCAACTTCTCGTGATGTTTTGTTTGGTTGATGGGAATGGTGTTTCCCAATCTGGTGGAATTCCTATTGTTTTGGAATTTCCCGATGTGTTTCCGGAAGAAATTCCCGGATTACCTCCTCCACGAGAAGTGGAATTTGCTATTGATCTTATTCCGGGTGCAGAACCTGTTTCCCGAGCACCTTATCGAATGTCTCCTGTAGAGTTAACAGAATTGAAGAAGCAAGTGGAAGAATTACTTGAACGGGAGTTCATTCGCCCAAGTGTGTCTCCTTGGGGTGCTCCCGTATTGCTAGTGAAGAAGAAAGATGGGAGCATGAGATTGTGCGTTGATTATCGCCAACTCAACAAACTGACCATTAAAAATAAATACCCTCTTCCGCGTATTGACGATCTTTTGGATCAATTGAAGGGTGCTGTTGTGTTTTCGAAGATTGATTTGCGTTCTGGATATCATCAAATTCGGGTGAAGGCCGAAGATATTCCCAAAACTGCTTTTCGAACGCGATATGGACACTATGAGTACGTAGTGATGCCATTTGGTGTGACGAATGCCCCTGCGATTTTCATGAGCTACATGAATCGCATCTTCCATGAATATCTCGATCAATTCGTCGTGGTGTTTATTGATGATATTTTGGTGTATTCAAGGAGTCATGAAGAGCATGAAAGACATCTTCGTTTGGTGTTGACGATCCTTCGCGAAAAGGAGTTGTATGCGAAGCTCTCTAAGTGTGAATTTTGGCTGTCTGAGGTCCAATTTCTTGGACATGTTATTTCAAATGATGGAGTCGCGGTGGATAGATCTAAAGTTGAAGCTGTGATGGCTTAGGAAAGACCAACGTCCGTGACGGAGATAAGGAGTTTTCTTGGTCTTGCCGGTTACTACCGGAGATTTATTGAAGGGTTTTCCCGTTTGGCTTTACCATTAACAAAGTTGACTCGGAAGAATCACTCTTTTGTGTGGACCCGTGAATGTGAAGAGAGTTTCCAAGAGTTGAAGTTAAGGCTTACTACCGCCCCGGTGTTGGCATTGCCCGACTTAATGGATGAATTTGTGGTATATTGCGATGCATCTAAGCTTGGTCTTGGGTGTGTATTGATGCAAAAGGAGCGTGTGATAGCCTATGCATCGAGGCAGTTGCGACCGCATGAGGTTAATTACCCCACACATGATCTTGAATTGGCGGCGGTGGTTTTTGCATTGAAGTTGTGGCGACACTACTTGTATGGCTCCAAGTTTGTAGTCTTTAGTGATCATAAGAGCCTTAAGTACTTATTTGACCAGAAGGAATTGAATATGCGCCAAAGGCGGTGGATGGAGTTCCTAAAAGACTACGAATTTGAATTGAAGTATCACCCCGGTAAGGCAAATGTAGTTGCTGATGCATTGAGCAGGAAGTCATTACATGTTTCCATGATGATGGCAAAGGAAATGGAGTTGATTGAACAATTTAGAGATTTAAATGTGGGCGTGGAGACTTACACTTCCAAGAAAATGGTGTTGGAAATGTTGAAGGTTGCAAATGAATTTCTTGAATATGTGAAGACGCAACAACCCAATGATGAGTATTTGATTGAGATGAAAAAGACCCAAGAAAAAGGGAAGAATTTGTTCATAGAAGAAGGTCGAGATGGCATTTGGCGTGTTAGAGGCCGAATTTATGTTCCCTCAAGCGATGATATAAGGAAACGTGTACTTGAGGAAGCTCACAAAAGCATATTGAGTATTCATCCAGGTTCCACTAAGATGTATCAAGATTTGAAGAAGAATTTCTGGTGGCCTGGTATGAAACGTGATGTGGCGAATTTTGTAGCATCTTGCCTTGTGTGTCAAAAGGCTAAGGTCGAGCATCAGAGACCATCTGGTTATTTGAGACCGTTGGAGATCCCTGTCTGGAAATGGGATAGTATAGCTATGGACTTTGTTTCTGGACTACCCAGAACTCGTGCTGGGAATGATGCTATATGGGTGATTGTAGATCGGTTGACAAAATGTGCTCACTTCTTACCCATTAATATGAAGAGTCCTTTGGAGAAATTGGCACAAATATACATCAAGGAGATTGTTAAACTACATGGTGTTCCGTCCAGCATTATATCCGACCGTGATCCTCGTTTTACTTCTCGGTTTTGGGGACGTTTGCATGATGAGTTTGGTTCTAAGTTGAAGCTTAGTTCCGCTTATCACCCTCAAACTGATGGGCAATCGGAGAGAACTATACAAAGCTTGGAGGATCTATTGAGAGCTTGTGTTCTTGAGCACGGTGGATGTTGGGAGAGATTCCTCCCATTGATTGAATTTACGTACAATAACAGCTTTCATTCCAGTATTGGTATGGCACCTTATGAGGCGTTGTATGGAAGGAAGTGTAGAACTCCCTTGTGTTGGCTGGAAGTTGGAGAAAACTTGGCTTTAGGGCCGGAGATCATTCAGGAAACTACAGAGCAAATTAAGAAGATACAAGAGAATATGAAGATTTCTCAAGATAGGCAGAAAAGTTATTATGACAAGAGACATAAACCCCTGGAGTTTCAAGTGGGTGACCATGTATTTTTAAAGGTCTCGCGTGAAAAAGGCATTGGAAGGGCGTTGAAGAGTGGGAAATTGAGCCCTAGATTTATCGGACCTTACGAGGTGTTAGAGCGGATTGGTGAGGTTGCTTATAGGATAGCACTCCCTCCGCATCTTGCTAATCTACACAACGTGTTTCATGTATCGCAGTTGAGAAGGTATGTTTATGATCCACTGCACGTGATCCCTATGGATGAGATTGAGGTGCGAGATGACCTATCTGTTTCTCCAGTTTCTGTTCGCATTGTCGGACATTCCGTGAAGAAATTGCGGAACAAGTTGGTACCTTTGGTGAAGGTCGCTTGGAAACATGGAAATACTGAAACGTTCACATGGGAACGCGAAGATGACATCAGTGAACGGTATCCCGATGCATTCGAATCCGGTAAGTTAAATTTCGAGGACGAAATTTTCTTTTGGTGGGGTGGATTGTAACATCCTGAATTTTAAAATAGAGAATTAATTACCGGAATAAATATTAGAAATTGGAATAGGGAGTATTTAATGTCCCAAACTATTGAGAATAATTAAATTCAGATTTTGGGAATTTTTGGTAATTTTTGGAGACCGGTTAAACTGAAATTAAGCCCGGTTGAGATATGGGTGTCAGACCAAGTATCTCGGAATGAGATGATTTTGGTCAGGGCTATAGAGAATATTATTGAGAATCCGAATATGTATTCGGAATAATTTTCAGATGATGTATTGAGCCCAAACAGAGAGCCTGTTTACAAGAAAACGATGAAGCTTTAATGAATAGAATTAAAATAAACCCAAAACCCTAATTTTTCCCTTCTACTTCACGATGTCTTCTTCTTTTGTGAAGACACTTCATTCTTCTTCCCCTTACTTTCCTTCTTCTCTTCATATCTCCATCTTCCTCTAAAGGATTCAAGCAAGGTGATAACTCTCCTCCTTTTTCATTTTGTTGGGTGAAGGCTTGGAAGGAGACCATTGAAGCTTGAAGCCTTCTCCTTCTCTTCCTCTCTATTTCGTGTGGCACATTCCCTTCTCCTTGAACCCATTTTGTTTTCAAGTGAGGTAAGAAATACTTACTATTTAATTGGGTCTTTGCCATAGATAGGTGATAACATGGGTTTAGAGAGCCATGCATATGAAACGGTGTTCACTTAAGGCATTTGATGCATAAACCCTAGAGAGAGTTGTTGTGGAAGCATGGATTTACGTGGGATGAGGGGGAATAAGTGCATTTATGTTGGAAGAAGATGGAAAATGATAATTCCCTTGATAATAGTTGTTTGGTTTTGAGAAACCCTAACCTTATGAATTTAGGGGAAATGTATATGGAGGTTGATGAACATTTATTGTGAATAATAAATGTGAGTTGTGATGCATAAGGGTCATTAGTGAAGGTAATTTGTTGGTGGAAGTCATTAATGGAGAAACCCATGAAAGGGTTGGTTGTTGAGTACATAATAATAAATGGTGGCACCTAACCCATGGTGGTTATGGTGAATAAAATGAAATAAAAGAGTTTTGAGAGTTATAATAATAAAAACAGCAAGTATTTATTGATATATAAGTATTCAAGTCTTAATGAGTAAGTAGGAAATTGACTGTATAATGTATTGTGATGTAGGAAGTGACCCCATTGACGAAGCGGGGCCATCAAACCGCGTTGATCACTACTTCACTTGAGGTAGGAGGGGGTAACTTTTCTAAATGCATGATTTCATCCATTGGTGATGTGAAAATATGTATATATATGATTATTTTGATGATTGTTGAATGGATGATGTGAAAATGTTATGATTTGAATGCATTTAGAATGATGATTGTTGTGTGGCATTGTGTTTGGGATAAACTTAATGATGAGGTAATATTATGTTAATGAAGTATGATGATGGTTTGTAACCATATGTGGATTGAGATTGTGATGTGAATATCCCAGATATGTGTGTATGAGTTATGGAATGTGTATGCCACTAACTATGGATGTGAATGAGTTCAAAGAAAATTGGGATTGGTTAAGAATGATGAGAATATTGAAATCCACCAAGTGGTGGTGGTAAATGATTAAATGTGGAGTGGCATCTAGGATGCATAGTGTGAGGATGCATTTGATTTGCATTTGCATTGCATCCATGGCATATCATAGCTGTCTATGTGGAATTTTAGGGGGATTCCACTAGGCGGGCCCAGTGGGAGGGCGGCTCAGTGCACGAGCGTATTGTGATTTTCCCCTGTGACTCGGTGTATGAGTCACGAAGCTGTCTATAGTTTGGTGACGAGGCACCCTATGTGGCGGGCCCAGTGGGCGGGCGGCTCAATGGTGAGCGAGTTTACCTCAGTGTCCGACGGGACACGGCTCTCTCGATGTGTGTTCGGGAGGGGCCCGTAGCACTTGTGGTATTTGAGGCCACGATGTTGATCCGCAAGTCACAGGGTGACTAGTGCTACAGATGGGTGAGAGCGGTTTGGTACTAGTAAAATTATGAAGATATAAGCATGCTTGAATTGAGATATATGTGTACACAATTTTTCTACTGCAGTAGGGGCATAGTAGCACACCTATGCTTGTCCCACAATTGATTTAATGATATATTTTCCCATAGTCGGATCCGCATTGTTTTGATGAGAAATTCTTGTGCATATGCATTAGTTTTAAGAGCATTTGCATATAGCTGGAGATATGCCTAGGTGAAAGCCCTTGGTGGCAACGGATGATTGAAAATTGAAAAGGGGAAAGAGTTGAATACTAACCCGATATGTGTGTTCAGCAAATCCAAATGATTGATATCATGAATGTATACTTGAAATTGTAAGATATATTGTGTATAATGTATGATGTGGTGTGATGATTGATAATTGTGCAAGTATACATGTATTTCATCATAATGTATGACTTTAATTCATTTGGATTATGTTACTCACCTCCCCGTTGCCATTTTTAAGGTTGATGTAGGTGTGACTTAAATCCTACAGCTTTTGGAGGCTTGAGTATGGAAAGAGGTAAATATGGATAGGAATATGTAAGCCTTGGCCGGCATAAATTCTGTTTTGTAGAGTATATGGTGTTTATATACTCGTTTTTGTAATGGTTTATAATTTTGGAGGTCATGGGAGAAAATTGGACATGTGTGTGTAAGGCCAATTTTCATTCATGACCTAAATGATGTAAAGGACAAAGTCATGAGGCTTGATGATGTTGAATTTGATGTATGGATGATGAAAATTTATGAGTTATAGCTCCTTTGTGATATGTGCTTTGAGAGGCCAATTTTTGGGTGATGAACTCAATATTGGTTGATATTGATATGGATATGTTGATTCAGCTTACCATATTGAGGAATGAATATTAATTATGAAATTTCTTGGCCAATTGATGACAATAGTGTGCATGTTGTTTGATTGATTGATTAATTTGTAGAGCTCTCATATGGAGTTCATGCATAATTGAGCAACCAATAGGGTCAAGATGAGTTTTATGAGTTTTGGATAGTGTGTGGTGGTTCCAATAGCTTAAATACATGAATTGTGACTTATAGGAACTGGAGCGGGTCAATTCCATTGAGAATAGACCCCTATGTTACTCAAAAAGGCTCAAGAATGGACAAAACGCATTTTATTGCATAACTTTCTCATTTTTGAGAATTTTTGGGTGAGACCGGTGGCCACACGTCACAATTGGTGTATTTTAGTTGGTGTCAAAATTTGGTAGCGTTTGGAGTTGATATGAAAAAGTTAGGGGGGTTAGAAGTCCAAAAATAAGGCTTTTTCTGCATAAAACAGCAACTGTGCTGTCTCAAATCGATTCGAGGATCCCTGAATCGATTCGAGCGCTGCTGTTTTCACTGTTTTTGGTTCCAGGAAGGCCTGAATCGATTCATACGATCTTGAATCGATTCCAGGACCTCTGTTTGTATAAATTTGAGTTCCAGAAGCATCCGAATCGATTCGTACAAGCTTGAATCGATTCAAGGGGTCCTGTTTTCACTGTTTTGCACTCCAGAATCATTCGAATCGATTCATGGGGTGTTTGAATCGATTCATGGCCCTGTTTTCACACCTTTTCCTCTGTTTTGGGGTATCATTGGTATTGTTTGACTATAATATGATGGTACCATGACCTACACACATAATTAATACATTCTATCAATTCAATAGACCATCCTTCGACTTCCTACTACTCCCTTTCATTTTCTTAATGTAATTGTACACTTCCGCTACTTCTTGTTGATGATCATGAGATTGATCATCCAAGATTCACTCTTTGACTTAATTGTTCACCTTCTCATATCTTCATATATGAGATAGGTTATTAAAATAGGTCCAGGGGTTTGGTGAAAAATACTTCACCACTTTAATTATTTGATTTATTAATATTTTCAAAGACGCGAAAAATTTTCCCCTATTTTAATTGGGGGTTCGGGGCGTCTCAGGAGTGGTTGGCCAAAGTGGAGGTGGAGACCACGCAGCACTGACGCTACGCGTGGCTGTGACGTGTAGCCTCAGCATAAAAAATAGTTGTTGATGCTACGCGTGGGATGATGCTACACGTCAGCTCCTCCAGTGTAATTTTCTCTTGATTTCTTAACTTTTTCACTGCAAAACTAGAGAAAATTGATCAAGGGCAGATTATTTCCAACAACATCCATTTATTAAATTCAAAGCCTAATTTTCTAACAAATTAAACTAATTTTTATAATTTTTGTGAAATTTTTATTAAAAGATTTATTGTAAATTTGAGGACTAACAAATACCCCCAACTTGAGACATTGCTCGTCCTCGAGCAAGAGAGAAAAATAAAAAATAAAAATTTGAAATCAAATTTTTGAGTTAGTCCGAGAATTTACCACAAAAAGTAATTACACAATTTACCATTTTGAAATAATCAATTATAGACATCTAATATAACAAAGGTTTAATGATAAAATTCTTTACAATATTTTATTATCATACCAAGCATAATTTCAGGTTTACCTCTCCAAGTGTTTATCTCAATGTAATTGGTAACCTGTTTCACTCAATCAATCATAAAATCAAATAAATTTAATTTTGATTTTCATCTAATCAATGGTTGGTTATACAGAGTTAATTCAAAAATCACAAGGTCTTTTCACGGGTTGTAATGAGGCTTGGCTTACAAGAATCAATGGTTTTTCTTGGAATTCAAAAACCTGAAATCATAAAAGAGCATTTTATAACTTTTAGGCTTTCTCTTGACCCAAACTTCTCATTTTCTTTTATTGATGAAAAATAAATACCCCCAACTTGATTCTTTTCACTATTTTTGACTTTTCTTTTTCATACTTTATTTTCTTTTGAAAAGAATCAAGTTGCTTATTTTCATTCCCCATTTTTGTAAGAACACTAAAGATATTTTTCATTTATTTTAACTGCTGTTTTAATTAATTAAGTATAGGGAACGGTTATAACAAATTTAGGTTTTAAGGGTACCAAAGAATTTATTTTAGGCTCAAATTGGCTTGTAAAGGATAAAATAATTTTTACCAAGGTAAGCTGTTTAGCCCAAGGTTTCTTTTCACCAGAAATGTGCCTTGATCATTTTCCTGAATTCTCTGTACAACAACACAAATCAAAGATTAAAGCAAAATCAATTCGAATGAAGTTATATCAATTAAACCCTCAAGTGTTTAATAAGATCTCTCAACTCACCGGGTTTTTGAAATTTGCTTGATAGTTAATAAACTTATTGTAATTAAATTTATCAAAATTCCTAAGTTATAAAAGAATTAATAATTGATTTTACAAAATTGGTTTTATTATGTAAAAATGTTAAGTGAATAAATTAACTTTCTAACAAAAATTTGATTTATTTATTTAAAGATAAAATTTATTTTTGGATTATTTTTTGAATAGAATATGCAAAAACAAATAATTACGTAAAAACACACCACACATAATAAATTACCATAATATAAAGTGTAAATGTAAATGTAAATATAAACTAAAAATAACTGTACTCAAACTAAATGAAAGACATACGAAGATGGCATCATCAATCCTCCATCTGATCATCATCCTCCACCTCCTCATCATCCTCATCCGAGTCAGCCTGTGCGCTAGAAGATCCACCAGTCTCAGGGTAGGTAGGTAAATCACCGGGCCAAGCTACATGTGCTGCAAACTCGGCTGGGGTAACATAAGGTGCTCCCTCTCCCTGTAACCTGTACTGATAAAATTCATCGTGAAGATGAATATAAGCTCTGTGAGTGGCAGCCATCATCTGCATCATATGCTGATGCTCAAGTGATATCCGGGCAAAGCCCTGTATGACAGCATCAGGAGATGGAGGCTGCATTGGTGGTCTCCTCCTCCTAGGTCTGGGCTGAGCCTCCTGCTCCAGAGGTGGAAGCTCGCACTGCTGGACAAAATAATCTCTGTTCACTAGAACTTTGGGGACTCTCCCCGAAGAACTAGTGAACTTAGGTGAAGGTACAATGACTCCCTGCCTCCTCAGTAAGGCAAATATGATGAGAGGAAATGGAATGGGGTGGTTCACTTTATACCCAAGGGCATATAAGTGAATCTGCTCATGTCGCAACCTGGGTCGCGACGGCGCGGCGAGAAAGAAAATAAATGAAACAGGGAGCCGCCACCAACGTTTTTATCCATAGGAAAAACATTGGGAAAAAACTAAGTTCAGTAAAGCACTGGTTTAAAAATTGAAATCCAAGTTCGGGAGTCGGTTACGAGTAGGGAAGGTATTAGCACCCTACATCGCCTGTCAAAGACAGTACTAAGACTGAAAGCACGACATAAATAGCCTTAAATAAAACATGGTTTCTTCCCTTTTATTTTGAAAATGATAGAATGGAGTAAAGGACTGTACAGACATAGAAGGCCAAAGCGAGGTTAATGGGACGTTCTTGTCCGAATTAAGCTCAACTTCGATATGAGACAGAGGGGGTGAGAGAATGCCAACAAGACGTCACGTCTAAATTGGACATCCTCGGATAAAAGGATAGGGATAGGAAAGGGATAAGCGGGACGTCTTGTCCTAAGTACCCCTTCCCTATGAAATTATGGCGAGGCTTGGGCAAAAACTATGGGGAAACCAACAAGACGTCACGTCTAAATTGATTTTCACGGAAGTGACCGAAAAAGGAAGTTTATGAAAGAAATATAAAAAGTAAAGCAATAAATCAGCAAAAAAAGGAAATAAGAAAGATGGGCCCGACAGGAGTTAAAGTCCTGCTCCTACGTATTCTTGAATTGTCAAGAAATCAGGGTTACGTAGTTCTGAGTGTTGCTATTTTTAGGAAGGAATCTGAAAGATATTGGTGGATATCATTAAAGAGGAGGATCCATGCAAAGCGAAGTTCTTCGCGCGTGCACGAATCTTAAGAGGCTTGTGTAGACAGGAGTGCTCCCGTACGACACTATTTTTTTACAAAATCGCCCTTTTTATTATGTCAACTTATTATGGAAAAGAATAAAGATATTAACAGCGCAAACTAATGGAACGCAGGCAACTACAATCAACAAACAACGAACTCACAGGAAAGTAAAAAAAGGGAACTGGAAGCAAAGAAATAAGGAAAGGAGTGGAACCGGTGTGACGAGCTAAGAACCGATGTGGGAGGTTGAGCACGGTGACGGTGTCAGACTGATTTCGAACTCGTACGCTGGCAGGGACAATGGACCGGAGTTGGACCTGAGCTGGAAATCCGAAGGTCACGACCGGTGTTGTAGGGAGTTGGTCCGGGGTGAACGCTGTTGAGCAGTAACGAAGATTGACAATGTATGGGAGTTGGAACGGAGTCAGTTCTGTGATGACGAGGTACGTTCGGGATACGGACGGTGTGAGAGCAGTGGCCTTGTATTAGTGAAAAAGAGAAACTTCAAACCCTCTTTCGAACTAAGGGGTCCTTTGTGGTGACTAAGGCAAGTCACTGGTTTCAGGTGGGGAAGTCAGTTAAGGACCTTGAGGAATCAGAGAGAATTTCCAAAGTTTTCTTGCGTAGAGGGAGAATCTGAAGACCAACCCCTTGAGCTTCCTTGGTTGGGGCATTTATAGGGCCTTCAGGTCATGGGCTGAGGGTTTTGGGACAACCAGAACTCCCACTCACCCATGCGTATAGTGGTGTGCAACTCTGGCCACTATCATTGGTGGGGAGCAGGGTTTTCAGTTGGGTTTTTTAATTACCCACTTCCGCCTCCCTGTCTGCCATTTTCCAGGGAGTGCGATTCCAGGTCACCGCGCATAATCTTCCGACCTCGTCCCTCCGTTGTCAATTTTGTGACACCGGTTAGCAAAGCCATTGGTTGGACGGAGTCTCCACTGATCCGATGTGGGGCCTTAAGAACCATTACCTGTGTCCTCACACCGACTGAATCTTTCAATGTAATCACAGGGGCCGGTGTTCTCCTTCCTGATCCGGATTTACTACCAGCCGGTGTGTCTATTTTGACCTCGGTCCGCCCACGAGATCGTCTTACTTGGACCGGACTCGCTCGTCTTTTGGTTGTCAGATCCGAGACATCGGCCATTAAGGGACTCCTGAGGTGAGGACGTTGGGCTGAGTTGAGGCGAGGACGAACGTTTGGGCGGAGTTGATGTTAGCTAACACCGTCTGTGGAACGTTGTGTGAAGAGGGCGGAGTACCACACCGTTTATGGGACGGTGTGTGAAGAGGCGGAGTTCCACACCGTTCATGGGAAGTATATGAGGGCGGAGTGCAAATGAGGCGGTTGGCGGAGTGTTGAGGACTCATGGGCGGAGTGTTGAGGACTCATGGGCGGAGTGTTAAGATGAGGACTCATGGGCGGAGTTGAGGTGTGGTGTTAACTTAGGCCTTGTCCGGTGTTACCAACTTCAAGGCTGAGTCCGGTGTCATCGTAATTTGGGCCGAACCGAAAGAGGTGTTCACAGATGCCCCTCTTTACTCTCTTTCACGAGAAATGTAAATTTCCGAGGTGAAAGGGGAGTAAAGATATGAACACCGATGTAGGGGCTAAGTAGGACCAAAATCCGGTGTGGGGCTTAATGATGTGGCATTTTAAACAGCCGACGTGTCTCAAATGTGGTCCACGTCACTGGGTGACTGAGCATCCCACGTGTCATCAGCTAACTGGCTCTTTCAAAATTTAAAATTCGCGCCACTGGGCCGGAATGCCAAAAGTCGGCCTTTTTTAATGGGCCATGGGCCGGAATGTGGAAGGTTCTGGATCTCAGCTCCTCCCTCTATAAAAGCAACTTCGGGGATCCATCATTTTCACTCCTTTCTTGATATTGAAGTGCTGCCTCTCCGACGTTCAACCTCTCCGGTGTTCAAAGTTCTCCTCCGGCGTTAAAGCTTTTTCTCCGGTGTTACGTCCTGGCTCGTACTAAAAGAACTGCTCGCATCGCCTCAGCAGGTAGCCATCCCACCCTTCACTTTAATTTTGTAGATAAGTCATGGGAGACACCGGTTCGAGTAATGACTCCATCGAGGTCCTGTCTGGTCCTCCTTCAATTACATCCCGGCGTCAGCCGGGTGGAGTTTCGAGCCGAGGTCCGAGTCACCAAAGTGGGGCAACTTCGGGAGCTTCACATCGGTTCGTCTCATCAGGGCACCGTTTCTCTGCATTGCCTTTGTGGGAAACAGAGGGGTTTGACACATCGTCAGGCTTCTCATTTAACTTTGGCACTGCTAGTGAAGGGGCAAGCAGTGCCGATTTATATCTTACTGACGATGTGGCCTTTTACAGTTGTATTCCCTTTCTTCGCCATACCGTCCGAATGGCTTCTGAAAATTCCTCCACCGGTGTTGTTGTGATTACTGACCCTATTGAGACAAACGTCTTGGCACACCGGATCAACTGGCTAGCTGAGAAGGCCAGAGATCCTTACTTCTGGGTTCATGAAGACCCAAAGACGATTGTCTCCCGGTATGCTGAAGACGCTGCCGATGTCACCATCGAAGATGTCGTTGTTCATGCCGATGTTGAGCATGAAAACGACTTTACCGTATTCTGCCCCCAAACCTCGGACAGGATCTGCCACCAACCGGGGTCAAGGAACCTTTTTATGTATGAGATGGTCTTCTCCAAGATCGGCGTCCGCCTCCCATTGACGGAGTTTGAGATGGGGGTGCTCCGGTTTCTTGACTGCGCTCCTAGCCAACTTCACCCCAATGGCTGGGGCTTGGTAAGGTCCTTGGAGGTGCTTGGGGAGTACTTCCACTTCGTCCCCACAGTGGCCCTCTTTTTCACTTATTGCAGGGTGATGCGCCGGGGTAACTCTGGGGGGGGTCTAGGCTTCATCAACCTCCGCTGCGACTCAAAGGTGGTTAACTTCGAAAGTTACACCGAATCGGCCAAGACGGACGGGGTCAGTTTCAAACACTCCTATGTCAAAGTCGAGGTCAATGCTGGTAGGCCGGTGTTCTGGGAGAATTCTGATTTTTCCAGAAAGTTTTACACCGGCTGGACTCATGAACACTTTCTCCTGATAAGCAATGCCTACATCATCAGTGAGAGTAACTTGTCAACTGAGTCCAAGAAAGTCCTGGACGCTCTGAAGGGTTATTCGGCCATTGCCAAGTTCTCCTGCAAGAGGCTTTTGGGGACGGAGTCAGGCCGGGATACTTACCTTAGTAGTCATTGTTCACTTTCCTCCTTTTATTATCTATTTATTTCTGATACATTCACACCGGTACTAACATCGTTTTTTTTTTCTTTGAAGGTGAGATGGCTCGGATAGACATCCTCAGGAAACTGAGAGAGGCTGCTGAAGCCCGGAACGCCGCCGCTGTCGCACAGGAGAACAGGGTGACTCCTCGACGCACGCCGGCCAAGGTGGTGAGCATACCGGCAGAAAATATTGAGGCAATGACCCTGGGACCGGCTGAAAAGGCCCCAGCTAAAAGGAAGTCCAACATTGGCTCAACCTCTAAGCCGAAAAAACAGAAGGCTCGAAAGGTTGTGGCCGAGGTAGAGGTGCCAACGGAGGAGGAGGCCGGTCCTGTAAATGTTTCTCCAGTCCGGTCTCAACCTGAGGACATCGTTGTCAACTCCCGCCTCTCAGATTTTCTCGAGTACGTTGGAGGGACACCGGCTCGGGTTCACATCCCCTTCAAGCTCAAGGCCGATCTCCCTGCTTCTGAAGCTCAGTCTGCTGCTGAAGCAGCTATTTTTAATTTGGTTGAGGCAGCCGGGGTCCTCAGCTCTTTAGGCCGCTCTTACTACTCCGGTGTCGAGGCTAAGGAATACCTAGACCGGATGAAGAAAGCTGAGGCCTTGAGAGTCGAGGCCCAGACTGCTTTGACCGAGAAGGAGCAGGAGCTGACCAAGAGCAAGGAGGACCTGTCCGAACTCGCTGCTGCTTACACATCGGCTGCCAAGAGGGCAGATGCTGCTGAGGCTAAGGATAAGGCTTCAGAGGACGCTCTCAAAGCTCTCCGGACCGAACTGGATGAAGCCAAGGCTGCGAAGGCCGAGGTGGACAAGAAAAACATGGAACTATCTGGGAAGCTTGCCGATGTGCAGGAAGAGCAAGCGAAGGAGCGGATGGAAGCCGAGGAGCAGATGGCTGAATTTTCGGTACTGGCCGATGTCGCCTTCAGTTCTGCCATTCGCCAGGTTGTACATCAGAATTCCGCTGTTCAACTTAACCTGAACGGTATAGGTGTCTACTATGAATTTCATGGTGGTCACCTATATGCTATGGACCGGGGTCAGGCTTCGGAACCTGAGGATATTCCTTATGAACTGATGCCCCTCCCTGAAGGCCAGAGCATGGAACTGAGGACGGTGTCGGAGGAATCCGAGAGGACAGCCTCTGCTAGACCGGACTCTCCAACACCCAACTCTTAGGTTTTTTTTTTTTTCTTAGCCTTGTTCCAGGATGGGCTCCGGAGTTTTACTTTTTGTAATGGCCTCAGTGCCCTCTATTAATACAATGCAATTTTCATCCATCTGCTTGTCTTCTTTTTCTTTCAAAATGTTTCCAAGTATCTCTCTCTTGTGACCGGTATGACTTGAAGTAACACCGTCTAATTATCAACTTAGGACTTCATCATGAACATTCTTTTGCGAAGCATAGAACCTCGGATTAGTGTGTCACGGCCACTCCGTCCACAACTTTGATTAACCTTTGAACCTCCGGTGTAATTGGCCTGACATCGGTCTTGGCAACAACCCAATTCTATCCGAGGTGGGTTTCATGACACCGTTTGTTACGCCTCGAAGTGGTAAGAGGTGTAACCATTGGGACACCGTCTCTCGCAACTTGACAGGGTCTACTTCATTTGACCTTGAGGGTCATGACACCGTCCTTTGGATTACCACGTCTTAGAATAGAGTGGACCTCCTCTACCTAGTGTTCATATCGGATCAACACCGTTTTGTTTTTTTTTTTTTTTTTTTTGAAGAATCAAGAGAGCTGTTTTCTTCTTTAACATACGGTGGGTGATAGGAAGGTAACAGTGGGGAATTGCCCCTTGATTGAAGATAAAATATGGGATGTGGCCCTTGATTTATGGAAGAGTAAAAAAAAAATAAAAATGGGGTTGTCTTTCGACTGACTGGAAAATAAATGTGGGGTGTGGCCCTTGGTTTGCAGAGAGGTAAAGGTGGGGGATTGCCCCTTGACTGACAGGAAAATAAATGTGGGGTGTGGCCCTTGGTCTGCAGAATGGTAAAGGTGGGGGATTGCCCCTCGGCTGACAAAAATAAATATGGGGTGTGGCCCTTGGTTTGCAGAATGGTAAAGATGGGGGATTGCCCCTTGGCTGACAGGAAAATAAATGTGGGGTGTGGCCCTTGGTTTGCAGAAAGGTAAAGGTGGGGATTACCCCTTGACTGACAGGAAAATAAATGTGGGGTGTGGCCCTTGGTCTGCGGAATGGTAAAGGTGGGGGATTGTCCCTTGGCTGACAAAAATAAATGTGGGGTGTGGCCCTTGGTTTGCAGAATGGTAAAGGTGGGGGATTGCCCCTTGGCTGACAGGAAAATAAATGTGGGGTGTGGCCCTTGGTTTGTAATGACTGCGAGTCTTTGGGAAACTGCCTGGGGTGATGCTCCTGTTGGAATTGTTTAGGAAGTGTAGTTCCACTGGGGAAGGATATCCCCTCCTGGTGACCTTCATGGTACCACTGGGAAAGTGTTAGGTGAGTTGGGACAGACAATCTGGGGGGTTGTCGGGGAACTGTCCTTCTAAGGAAAGAGAATGAAATCTGGGGAGATGCCCCAGTTTGATATGGCTGCATGTTGTTAGGGGACTCCCCTTTGAAAGAAATCTGGGGAGATGCCCCAGTTTGGGTTGACTGGGAAGTGCAGTCCCACTGGGGATGGGTTTGGGAAGTGTAGTTTTTTGGTGATTACGGTTCTGCTGGGGAAGAGAACTTGGGAAGTGCCAGCTTCGGCGATTGTGATTTCACTGGGGATGCAAATCTACTGATTTCTCTTGGGGAAGACTTCTGATCCAGATTTTTGTGTCAGGTTCTCCATTTTAGTGTGACGTAGTTCCATCATCCTTCAAAACAGATGGTTAGAAGCACGAGTAACAAAAGAATTAACATTTCGAGCAACCTTTCCTAAGAGATAGGCTTTCAAGATAGCTCATGGATGAGATAGAGACAAATTCTGTCTTCCAGGAACATAACTAGCAGGATTGGTTATGCTTTCTCACGGGCCGGGTCTGACGCCAGGATGCATTTCGTTCCACCACGACTTTTTATTTCATCACTTTTCATTTAAAAAATTTCCTCTTAAGAAAAACTTGTTCGTTTATAAGATTCAGCCGTAGATTCAGGGGAAGGAAAAGGAAAGCTTATTTTATTATTGAATATAAGTATGTACATTGGTAATGAAGGTAGAGGTAACAAAACATATGTATAAACAATTAAAAGGTGGGAGAGAAAGATGGCCTTTTGAACCCTCCAGCGATTCCCCGCGAGTGATAAGAATCCGGATCTTTCCTCACGACTTCAAGACCATCCTCTGATTTTACTTCTGGGAAATGATTTTGACAAAGATGCGCTTGCCTGACCAGTTTTCCTTCTCTGAAGAGTTCACGTCCTTATGCCTGAACTTGTGGCTTTTTATTCTACCTGTGCCGCCCTTCGGGGTTTTCAACTCATCAAGCAGCTCTAATTTTTGCCTAGGCTGCCCCATGGGTTTTCAGCCTAGCGAGCACCCTTTTTTTTTTTTTTCTTTTTAGGCAAAATATTTCTTCACCGCGTCGGCGTTCACAGGCATTGGTAGATCCTCTCCATCCACGTTGGTGAGGATTAAAGCTCCTCCAGAGAAAGCCTTCTTCACGACGTATGGCCCTTCGTAATTAGGTGTCCATTTCCCTCGGATGTCCTTTTGGATTGGCAAGATTTTCTTGAGGACTAGGTCTCCTTCTCAGAATTGTCGAGGTCGTACCTTCTTTTCAAACGCTCGTTTCATACGCTTTTGATACAGCTGACCATGACAAAGGGCCGCTAATCTCTTCCCATCAATCAGATTTAACTGGTCATGTCGAGTTTGGGTCCATTCAGCTTCCTTTAATTCTGCCTCCCTTATCACTCGAAGAGAAGGGATCTCTACTTCGAAAGGTAGGACCGCCTCCATACCATAAACCAGGGAGAATGGAGTTGCCCCAGTTGAAGTTCGGACCGAGGTACGATACCCATGTAAAGCAAAGGGGAGCATTTCGCTCCAATCTCTGTAGGTCACAACCATTTTCTGTACGATCTTCTTGATGTTTTTATTGGCTGCCTCGACTGCCCCATTCATTTTAGGGCGATACGGGGAGAAGTTATGATGGTGGATTTTGAAGTCTTCACAAAGTTCCTTCATCATTTTGTTATTCAAATTCATGCCATTATCAGTGATGATCTGACTCGGCAGACCGTACCGGCATATCAGTTCACGCTTGACAAATTTAACCACAACACTCCTTGTCACATTGGCGTACGAAGCAGCTTCTACCCATTTTGTGAAATAGTCGATAGCGACTAAAATGAAACGATGACCGTTAGAGGCTTTTGGCTCGATGGGTCCAATGACGTCCATACCCCACATTGAAAAGGGCCAGGGAGCTGACAAGACATTCAGGGAAGACGGGGAAGCGTGAATATGGTCCGCGTATATCTGACATTTGTGACACTTACGAACATAGGCAAAACAGTCTGACTCCATGGTCATCCAGTAGTAACCAGCCCTCAAAATCTTTCTCGACATGGCGTGCCCGTTGGTGTGAGTTCCAAAACATCCCTCGTGGACATCCCTCATGATTTTACTTGCCTCGTCGGTGTCGATGCAACGAAGAAGGACAGAGTCGTAGTTTCTCTTATAAAGCACATCACCGTTTAAGAAGAAACCCATGGCGAGCCGTCGCAGGGTTCTCTTATCATTCTCTGTAGCACCTTCGGGATATTCTTGATTTCGGACATACCTCTTGATATCGTAATACCAAGGCTTCCCATCTGACTCCCTTTCAATCATCTGGCAATATGCGGGTTCGTGGTGCCGCACTATTTCAATGAGAGGCATGTCGTAATCATTGCTCACCTTGAACAAAGATGCTAGGGTAGCCAAAGCATCAGCCATTTGGTTGTCCTCCCGGGGAACATGGTGAAAAGAAACATCATCAAATTCCTTAATCAACTCCTTGATGCGAGTTTGATAGGGAATTAATTTGCTATCTCTAGTCTCCCACTCTCCTTTTAGTTGGTGAATGACCAGGGCAGAATCCCCGTATACTTCCAATTTCTTCACTTTGGCATCCAATGCTGCTTGGATTCCCAGAGAACACGCCTCGTACTCAGCAATGTTATTGGTACAATCAAAACATAATCGAGCACAAACGGGGATAAGTTCTCTGTCAGGTGAAATGAGGATTGCTCCGATTCCGTGTCCTAATGCGTTAGAAGCACCATCAAACCTTAGGGTCCATTTATCCTTTTGGGCTCCTTCTTCATCAATCAGGGCCATGATATCTTCATCCGGGAAGTCAAACTGCATGGGCTGATAATCTCTTATGGGCTGATGAGCTAGGTAGTCAGCCAGAACACTTCCTTTTATAGCCTTCTGAGTGACATAGACTATATCGTACTCAGTTAGCAGGACCTGCCATCGAGCAATCCTTCCGGTCAAGGCAGGTTTTTCAAAGATATATTTGACAGGGTCCATTTTGGAAACTAGCCAAGTAGTGTGGTTTATCATGTATTGTCTCAAACGTCGGGCTGCCCATGCTAACGCACAACAGGTCCTTTCCAGAGCAGAATACCTCATCTTGCAGTCAGTGAACTTCTTGCTTAGATAATAAATGGCATGCTCTTTCTTCCCAGTCTCATCATGTTGCCCCAACACACAACCCATGGATTCATCTAACACTGTAAGGTATAAAATGAGTGGTCTTCCCGGGGTAGGTGGGATCAAAACTGGCGGGTTCTGCAAGTACTGCTTTATCTTTTCAAAAGCCTTTTGACAATCCTCGTTCCATTGAACTGGTTGGTTCTTACGGAGCAATTTGAAAATTTCCTCGCATGTTGCCGTCAACTGTGAGATGAAGCGAGCGATGTAATTTAATCTCCCTAGGAAACCTCTAACTTCCTTTTCTGTACGGGGAGGAGGCATTTCAAGAATGGCTTTAACTTTGTCAGGGTCGACCTCTATGCCTCTCTTGCTTACTATGAATCCCAGCAATTTCCCGGATCTTGCGCCGAAGGTGCACTTGGCTGGGTTTAGCCTAAGCTTGAATTTCCTCAGCCTTTCGAAGAGTTTCCTTAGGTCTTCCATATGCCCTTCATCCATTTTAGACTTGGCAATAATATCATCGACGTAAACCTCCACCTCCTTGTGCATCATGTCATGGAAAAGGGTTACCATGGCCCTCTGGTAAGTTGCTCCGGCATTCTTTAGACCAAAAGACATCACCTTATAACAGAAGGTTCCCCACAAGGTGATAAATATGGTTTTTTCCATATCCTCGGGCTCCATCTTAATTTGATTGTATCCGGAGAAACCGTCCATGAATGAAAAGATCATATGTTGCGCGGTATTGTCGACCAGAACATCAATCTGAGGCAGGGGAAAATCATCCTTGGGGCTAGCCCTGTTCAAATCGCGATAGTCCACGCACATTCGTACTTTGCCATCCTTTTTCGGGACCGGGACGATATTTGCCACCCACTGTGGGTATTTTGCCACGGCTAAGAACCCGACATCAAATTGCTTCTTGACTTCTTCCTTGATTTTCAAAAGCATCTCAGGTTTCATACGTCGCAGCTTCTGCTTTACCGGCAGACATTCGGGTTTTAA
Source organism: Clitoria ternatea (assembly GCA_037962975.1). Taxonomy (NCBI): domain Eukaryota; kingdom Viridiplantae; phylum Streptophyta; class Magnoliopsida; order Fabales; family Fabaceae; genus Clitoria; species Clitoria ternatea. Next base: position 173,229,746 of record CM075671.1, read on the forward strand.
TGGTAACCTATGTTCGACAATGCTATTGTCCAGTCCCGGCATATCTTGGTAAGACCAGGCGAAAACATCGCTGAACTCTCTCAACAACCCAATCAGTTCCTGCCTCTGTCCTTTACTTAACGAGGTACCAATTTTGACTTCCTTTTTAACTCCTCCAATTCCCAAATCGATAACCTCGGCTATCTCTAAGTAGGGCAGAATTTCCCTATCCTCTTGTTCCAATAACCGGGTTAACTCAGGCGAGGGATCGCAGTCTTCATCATATTCCTCATTGGCGTAATCAGTTAGACAGTAAAAATCGTGAAATAAGACCGAATTCTCACTATTCTCAGATGAATCGCTTTCAGATCTGCATTTTCAGTGTATCATAGCAAATGAAAAGGAAAACAAGCAAGAGAAAGGTTTAAATAATAGGTTACTAAACAGATCAAGCTATTTGGAAACTGACGGCATTTATTATTCAAACAAACGAACAAGTTTTTATTGTTACAAAATGAGATCCCGAAGCATAGCTAAAGGATCGAACAGAAAACATGATTACTTTGATGAAATGGTACAAATCGTGGGGAATTCTATGACCTCCCAGTTGTTCAGTTCCTGACCAGGTGAGCCAGCATACACAAATCCGGGGCCTTCATCAAGATCACTTTGGATCACGGCCACTTGATCTGGAAACATTACTCCGGCGCTCCTGAAGCTCTGGTAGAGGTCACAGATGGGGATTTTCGCAGTGTTGAATGCATGCCCGGTATGACGAGTAATCCTCTTCCCTCTCCTCTCTTCTTCTACCCTTTTTTGGTCTTCAGTGGTAGGCTGGTATCCCAGGCCGTACCTATTTTTGTTCTCAGGGAGACAGACAGGTTGAATTCTTCCTTCCAGTTCTCTTCCGAGTCCTTTTCCCGGCTTATATCCTCCTCGTAGCATGGTCTTTGCTACTGCTAGCGGTACCTTTGGGAAAGGCATGCTTGTGGCGTTGGCTATCTCCAAAGCCTGGAATGATGTCTCGAGGGCTTCCTCGGCTACCTCTACATAGGGGGTAGTAACTGGCTTACTGACCAGAAGATCCTCCTCTCCAGAAACGATTACCAAACTGTTATCAACGATGAACTTTAGTTTCTGGTGTAAAGTGGAAGGAACTACCCCTGCTGAATGAATCCATGGCCTCCCTAACAAGCAACTATAGGCGGGCATGATATCCATTACTTGGAAGAGAACTTAAAAGATATGGGGTCCAACTTGTATGGGTAGCTCAACTTCGCCTATGACCTCCCGTCGGGTCCCATCAAAAGCTCTTACTATCATGGAGCTCGGTCTCATGCATGCCCCATCTATGGGTAGTTTAGCTAATGTAGACTTAGGCATCACATTCAAGGATGATCCATTATCGACGAGTACTTTTGCCATAATATGGTCTTGACACTTCACAGAGATGTGAAGAGCTTTGTTGTGTCCTTTCCCTTCCACCGGCACCTCGTCATCCGTGAAAGTCAGATAGTTACTGGCCACTATATGTCCGACAATACCTTGGAACTTATCAACAGGCAAGTCATGTTTCACGTGTGCCTCATTTAGCACCTTCATCAGCGTGTTCCGATGTGATTCAGAACTTGTCAGCAGAGATAATAAGGAGATCTTGGCGGGGGTATAGTTCAACTGATCCAATACCTGGTAATCGCTGTGGCGGATAAATTTTAAGAACTCCTTAGTCTCCTCTTCTGGCACAACCTTCTTTGCTTCGCCAGCGATCCCAACCTTCCCGGTTTTGCCTTCCGCGGCAGTCTTGTCTTGCTTTGGCTCTGAAGGTGCATACACTCTCCCACTTCGGGTCATTCCGCCTACACCGGCGATGTTGGTAACCAACAAAGCAGGCGCCGGATCAATTATTACGGGGTTGGAAACGACTATGTCCGTGTTATACTTCCAAGGCACGGCGTGGGAGTTGTCATACGGGAATGGAGCAGGTGGCCGTGCCGTAATAGTAGTTCTGGCAGGGGTCTGCGTTAGCGACGCGTTTTTACTATAAAATATGACCAGGGGTTTTGGGGCCCGAGGTCCAGTCTGTCCCTGTATCATATTTACCTCATCGCCATGGCGCTTGCAGACTCGTATAGTGTGACTGTCCATAAACCTTTGGAGAGTTTTTCGAAACTCTTGCTGCTTTGTCGATTGGGCATCATCGAAGTCTTCATCCCATTTGTCCTTCACTAACCCTACCTCAAACATAAGGGAGTGAATTCCTTTTAGAGGCATCTGAATGTCCTCAACATTGGACGTATACTCCACATCTTCCCCGATAGCATTGACCCCGGGCCCTTCATGATTAGGCAGAGGGTTTGTTGTCATATTTGGACTTCCTTCTCGGAAGCTTATCCAATCTGCCTGAATCAGGTCCCTTACTTTATATTTCAAAGCCAGACAATTTTCAGTAGAATGGCCTGGTGCACCTGCATGATAATCGCATCGGGCATTAGGGTCATACCCCCTAGGATAAGGTGGCTGTAGTGGCCTCAAGGGACAGGGTACTACTAGAGTTTTTTCAATGAGGTGAGGCAAGAGTTCGGTATAGGACATTGGGATGGGATCGAACTGGGGTGGAGCACGGTCATTGTTCCTTCTTTGGATATTTGGCGGTGGGTTGGCTTGTGGTGCTTGGTGTGGTATCTGTGGTGGCGCAGGCGGCCGTACAATGGTTGGTCTGAATTGTGGTGGATTAAGGTTTGGAATGGCTGCCACATACGGGTGCGACACGCCGGGATATACTGGTGAAAGGCTAACTGGGGTAGGTGGCCCTGCCAGGTTCCTTCTCTGGTTGTGAGAGACCGAGTTGGTCTCCCCTTCTCTTCTCCTGTTTTCGCCAAGTGTAGGTCTCCTTGTAGCTCCCATCCCAGATGGACTTCGGACTATCCTGCCGGTCCTTAGCCTATTTTCTATCCTTTCTCCAATAGTGACAATATCAGAGAAATGGGACGAGACACTTCCAATCATCTTCTCATAGAAAGGAGTTTGAAGTGTATCTATGAACATAGTGATCACCTCCTTTTCAGATAGAGGTGGGTCAACCTGTGCCGCCACTTCGCGCCACCTTTGGGCGTACTCCTTGAACGTCTCGCTATCTTTCTTAGTCATGTTCTGCAATTGTCCCCTATCCGGGGCCATGTCCAGGTTATATTTGTATTGTTGCATGAACGAGTCTGCTAGGTCTTTCCAGCAGCGTATACGAGAGCGCTCTAGATGATTGTACCATGTCAGGGGAGCCCCAACCAGGCTGTCCTGAAAACAATGAATCAGCAGAGGGTCATTTGACGCATGCGAAGCCATCTTACGGCAGTACATGGTTAGATGATTCTTTGGGCATGTCAACCCTCTGTATTTGTCAAAATCGGGCGTCTTGAATTTAGGAGGTATGACGACATCAGGGATTAGGCAAAGTTCAGCAGCAGTGCCTATCCCAAATTTACTTGTTCCTTCCATCTCCTTTAAACGCCTTTCCAAGAATTCCAACCTCTCTTCCTGGGTGGTAGCCACAGCACTCGGACCGGCAGCAGTGTGTTGACCAAACTTCCCATATTGCTGGTAGGAATGAAACAGGTCAGTGTTTGGTATGAAGGTATCCGGTTTGGCAGTGGTTCGGGGTATATGAATGGTATGAGCAGGCTGCGCTTGGGCGGCTTGTGTTTGGGTGGCTTGAGTATGAGTGGGTGGCATCTGGGTGGCTTGTTCTTCATTTTTAGTTGAGAATTGGCCGCTTGAAGACATTGGTCTTGTTTTATCATGTAGCTCTCATCAATCTTTTGTTTCTTCCTGATCTCTTCAACAGCTTGCTTGTTCTCCAAGTTCTCCCTTTTCTGAAGGGTGTATTCTTGCTGACATCTCAATAAGTCTTCCTCTAGCTTCTTGTTCCTGGCAGCTAACTCTTCTATTTTGGTCTTTAGCGCCTTGGTTGCTTCATCCTCCGCAACAAGTGATGGAGCAGGAGGATTTTCCTGGAGACGAGGGGGACTCCTGAAGGGTAATTTAATAATAGAGACCCTATTCAAGATCCACTCATAATATTCTCCTCTGACATCATGGCTTCGGGCCCCCAGTTCTCTTCCCTTTCGGTGGACTTTCTTCCATGCATTCGCTATATCCCGAATGACAAGGACACAGCTTCCTTTCAAGTAATATGAGACGAAAGGAATGAGAGACTCTTCATCAGGTGGTCCAAGCAAAGGATAAGCTAGCTGACGCTTGGCTATGATGGGATTATAGTTGATACATCCTTGCGTACCAATAAGGGGAACATTTGGGTAATTTCCACAGTGATGAACAATTGATTCAACTTCCAACCATTGGGGATACCACCTAACTTTCTCAGCTGTGAGCCCTATGAGGTGATTGGCCCACTCGCGCCCACTTTTCACTGTTAACTGACATAGCTTCAGATCAGAAACCGGACATTCGGCCCTACAAACTTGGTGGAAAACGTGTGATGTGAGCCATACATACAAAACAGGTAGACAACAAACAACCCTTTTTCCACCTTGTGTGTGACAGAAATCCATGGTGTAGTACACATTTGCCAACACAGCCGTGACAGGATTCTCAAGCCTGTGCTTGCGAGCTAGGAATACGGCAATAGCATCATAATCCACATAGTTATCAATGTTGGGGAACAAAACAACACCATAGATGGTAATAGCTAAAGCATCCATAAAGGCCTCCCAATCTTCTCTTTCTGCCAGGACCTGCATATGTTTCTCGAGAAATTCTCGAGTGAATCCGAGGATCTGATTTCTGTTTAGTTGTGCATCCCTTAAGGTGTCGGGACGGATCTTCAGGACACGGGCGATGGAAGCAATAGTTGCGTGATGGTCAAGATGACGATAAGGTATCTGTCCTTCCAAAGGCATCCCCAAGATTTGTTCAAATTCTTCAATGGATGGGGCCAACTGAAAGTCTCTAAATGTGAAACACCTGAGAGGTGGGTCATAGAATTGTGCTAAGGCAGTGATCGCCTCAGTTTGCACTTCCACTTCTAACAACTTCAGAATCCTTCCATACTTTCTTGTAAAAGCCATTTTCTGTGTCAGGTTTAATTTTCTCCCCATTGTTTGCAGACTACGCATGTCAATCTTCTTGGCCTTAAGGTGCAATACTTTCCTCAACTCGGTCACATTTGTGTCACAACTATCAGATCTCATGTTAATTTCCATATTGCTCATAGGTACCAGCTAAATTCCAAACAGCTTCCTGCAAGAGCAAAGAGAGAGAAAAAGAAGTCAGTTACTGCTAATGTTTTGTGAACCACTACTTCTTCATTAATTTATTGGAAAACATTTTCAGTTTGAGAAGTAGCGGTCGGCAAAACTCATGTGAAACTAAAGTCGCACGGGTTATGGATCTTCCCAACGTCATCAATATCTGCTTGAATAGAATTTTGTTTTCATTTTGACGATTGGGAAGATCTATAACCCAGGACTCATAAGTACACAAAAAGTGAGGGAATTGCTTATTTGTTAAAGGATTACTATTTTTTTAAAAAGAAAAATGATTCACCCTTTGTTTGGAATAAAGTAACCCTTTGAACACGTAAGCAATTCATCAATTTTGGATTTAAAGGGAAAGCGAGAATGAGATAAGGTATAGTAAAGTCCGCCCTTTTGTGCCTTAAGCCAGGTTTTTTCTGAAAGTCTTTTCTGGGACCTATAGCTTATCTAACAGTGGATTCCTCACATTGGGTGGCTTCCGCTAGACATCTAGAAGGTCACCAGAGCCAAGATCCTAATCATGACAGGGACGCAAACAGTGAGGAATTCACTAAGTGCGTATATCATGAGAGGTCGAACTCTGGTTGAGGTTCTCACGAATACCGGATAGGAAGTACATCCCATACGATTCCGTTACCAACCCCTCCTAACTTAAGCTTCATTTGGGGCCCGGGTATAGGGCGCCACTCATAAGTGTGTGTAAATAATTGTGAGTGTAGTGTGTGGAAGGGCAGTCCATACCTTATACCCTACCCATTCTGCACAAAGAACAAACACAGAGCAAATATACAAAGTCGTCTACCCTAGGGTTCAATGTTTGCGGAAAAGTAACATGGTCTCCTACGCTAGGGTTCAATAAACATGCAAAATATAGACAACGAAACAAATAACAAGACGATTAAAACAAGAACAAACATTCACAACAATCAATAGAAAATAAGACAATGGGAAAAAAAAATCCAAGCTAACAAAGGTTATATAAAAAAGAACATGCGCTTTCAATCAAACTGGCCTGACTCTCTTGAGTGTCCCCAGTGGAGTCGCCATCTGTCGCAACCTGGGTCGCGATGGTGCGGCGAGAAAGAAAATAAATGAAACAGGGAGCCGCCACCATCGTTTTTATCCATAGGAAAAACATTGGGAAAAAACTAAGTTCAGTAAAGCACTGGTTTAAAAATTGAAATCCAAGTTCGGGAGTCGGTTACGAGTAGGGAAGGTATTAGCACCCTACATCGCCTGTCAAAGACAGTACCAAGACTGAAAGCACGACATAAATAGCCTTAAATAAAACATGGTTTCTTCCCTTTTATTTTGAAAATGATAGAATGGAGTAAAGAACTGTACAGACATAGAAGGCCAAAGCGAGGTTAATGGGACGTTCTTGTCCGAATTAAGCTTGACTTCGATATGAGACAGAGGGGGTGAGAGAATGCCAATAAGACGTCATGTCTAAATTGGACATCCTCGGATAAAAGGATAGGGATAGGAAAGGGATAAGCGGGACGTCTTGTCCTAAGTACCCCTTCCCTATGAAATTATGGCGAGGCTTGGGCAAAAACTATGGGGAAACCAACAAGACGTCACGTCTAAATTGATTTTCACGGAAGTGACCGAAAAAGGAAGTTTATGAAAGAAATATAAAAAGTAAAGCAATAAATCAGCAAAAAAAGGAAATAAGAAAGATGGGCCTGACAGGAGTTAAAGTCCTGCTCCTACGTATTCTTGAATTGTCAAGAAATCAGGGTTACGTAGTTCTGAGTGTTGCTATTTTTAGGAAGGAATCTGAAAGATATTGGTGGATATCATTAAAGAGGAGGATCCATGCAAACCGAAGTTCTTCGCGCGTGCACGAATCTTAAGAGGGTTGTGTAGACAGGAGTGCTCCCGTACGACACTATTTTTTTACAAAATCGCCCTTTTTATTATGTCAACTTATTATGGAAAAGAATAAAGATATTAACAGCACAAACTAATGGAACGCAGGCAACTACAATCAACAAACAGCGAACTCACAGGAAAGTAAAAAAAGGGAACTGGAAGCAAAGAAATAAGGAAAGGAGTGGAACCGGTGTGACGAGCTAAGAACCGATGTGGGAGGTTGAGCACGGTGACGGTGTCAGACTGATTTCGAACTCGTACGCTGGCAGGGACAATGGACCGGAGTTGGACCTGAGCTGGAAATCCGAAGGTCACGACCGGTGTTATAGGGAGTTGGTCCGGGGTGAACGCTGTTGAGCAGTAACGAAGATTGATAATGTATGGGAGTTGGAACAGAGTCAGTTCTGTGATGACGAGGTACGTTCGGGATACGGACGGTGTGAGAGCAGTGGCTTTGTATTAGTGAAAAAGAGAAACTTCAAACCCTCTTTCGAACTAAGGGGTCCTTTGTGGTGACTAAGGCAAGTCACTGGTTTCAGGTGGGGAAGTCAGTTAAGGACCTTGAGGAATCAGAGAGAATTTCCAAAGTTTTCTCGCGTAGAGGGAGAATCTGAAGACCAACCCCTTGAGCTTCCTTGGTTGGGGCATTTATAGGGCCTTCAGGTCATGGGCTGAGGGTTTTGGGACAACCAGAACTCCCACTCACCCATGCGTGTAGTGGTGTGCAACTCTGGCCACTATCATTGGTGGGGAGCAGGGTTTTCAGTGGGGTTTTTTAATTACCCACTTCCACCTCCCTGTCTGCCATTTTCCAGGGAGTGCGATTCCAGGTCACCGCGCATAATCTTCCGACCTCGTCCCTCCATTGTCAATTTTGTGACACCGGTTAGCAAAGCCATTGGTTGGACGGAGTCTCCACTGATCCGATGTGGGGCCTTAAGAACCATTACCTGTGTCCTCACACCGACTGAATCTTTCAATGTAATCACAGGGGCCGGTGTTCTCCTTCCTGATCCGGATTTACTACCAGCCGGTGTGTCTATTTTGACCTCGGTCCGCCCACGAGATCGTCTTACTTGGATCGGACTCGCTCATCTTTTGGTTGTCAGATCCGAGACATCGGCCATTAAGGGACTCCTGAGGTGAGGACGTTGGGCTGAGTTGAGGCGAGGACGAACGTTTGGGCGGAGTTGATGTTAGCTAACACCGTCTGTGGAACGTTGTGTGAAGAGGGCGGAGTACCACACCGTTTATGGGACGGTGTGTGAAGAGGCAGAGTTCCACACCGTTCATGGGAAGTATATGAGGGCGGAGTGCAAATGAGGCGGTTGGCGGAGTGTTGAGGACTCATGGGCGGAGTGTTGAGGACTCATGGGCGGAGTGTTAAGATGAGGACTCATGGGCGGAGTTGAGGTGCGGTGTTAACTTAGGCCTTGTCCGGTGTTACCAACTTCAAGGCTGAGTCCGGTGTCATCGTAATTTGGGCCGGACCGAAAGAGGTGTTCACAGCTCAAAAATAAGCTCGGCGATGTCGATGGTATGGCCCTAGAGGATAGAAAAGAGAAGGCAACAACACTCAACTAGAAGAGATGAAAGGTGGGTGACAGGAGTGATGTTATGAAGCATGAGGTAGGACCACGCCTGGGCTAGAGGGGTCAGCTGGGTCTTTAGGAGGTTAGATGGACACCTTCCAACCTTACTTAGGTTGAAAAAGATTCCATCTTTGCTCAAAAAATGAGCAACCTCCTTGAGGGAGTATCCTAACTCTCCCTCAGCAGCAATCTTGTTTCTGTTTTCCTTCCAGAAACAAGTATCATCCTCGAGAGTAGGCTCCCAAGGATTACCCAATAGGGTACTAATAGTGTCCCGGTCATATGAAATATGTCGGTCCCTCACCCAAGTCGTCCGCTGCTGTCCTATACTCGGTGCGTCCTGGCGAGTCCTGAAGGCGTTTGCATAAAACTCCATCACTAAGATGGGATCCCCCTCAGTCGGTAGAGAAAACAGGGGTCCCCATCTCCTCCTCTGGATTTCATCCTACAGCTCAGGATAATCTCCAGCACTAAGATCCAATACTCTCTCCCACATCAGCTTTTGGCCTTTAATCTGATGAAAACGGGCCCATTTCGTATCAGTACGAAATCTCGTAGGATCCCTCGGTCCTAACACCTCCTGTCCCTGAAGATCAGGATCCTCAGAGGTGGTGTCAGTATCCGTGGCCTTCCTCTGTCTTTTAGAGGGACCAGTAGTGGGAATGGATTTCCTTGGTGCCATCTGTAAAAAGCAAAAAATTTTAAAATTAAACACACATTAAAAAGTAAATCACACATTAACAATCATATACAATCAACCAAATATTTACACAAAATTTTGAAACATAAATATTTTTGGTTTTTCTAAAAATTAACACTAAATTGACATGTAATTCACAAAATTCAAAACAACATATTTTTGTAAGAAAGTTAATATGCATATTTTTGGATTTTTAACAATAAAACAAAAATTCACACAAAATAATATGCATCAACAATTTTTATATTTTTAATTTTTATCAATGCAAGAAAGTATAACAAATACTACATAAAAGAATTTATTAAATTAAAAGAAAACACAAAACATCACACAAATAGGCATACTGGAAAGATTTATTAAAAATAGAAAATATATACATAAAACAGTACACATTACTCAAAAACTAAAAACAGAGGCTGACACTATGCGTGGTGGGATACTACGCGTAAGCCTGTTATGCCCACGCTACGCGTCAGTGGGACGCTACGCGTGGACTTGCAGTTCATCCTCACACTACGCGTCAGTGGGACGCTACGCGTGAACTGCGCAGAACAGAGAAAAACAGGGGTTGTACAGCAGCAACCCCTTTCCAAACCACATTATATCCATTCAATTTCCTAATTCTAACAGCAATCAATTCCAATGGTCTTCTAATCCTAATCCTAACCACATTTATTTCTAAAAATCAAAAATTTAAAACCAAAACTAAAGAGAAAGGATTAGAACACTTACTTGTGATTCCTTGAGCAATTAGGATTGAGAAAGTTTGGAAGAGAGAAAAGGGGGTTTTGAAAATTTAGGTTTTGAAAACTAAGTGAGGCAGAGAGGAGATCTTAGGTTTTAAAACCTAAGATGGGCCTCTCTAGTTCAGTTTTAAAAACTAAACATGGGCTCTGACGCTATGTAACATCCTGCTTTTAATAATAGCTCTTTTTGGTAAATTTTGAAGTATAAAAGATCTGTTAGTGTTACTCAATGAATAAAAATACTCTATGGATGGTTGTGGTACTCCAAAATTTCATTTTTATAGGAATTACATAAACCTTTAAGGATAAGGCCCAAATTCTGAGTGAAAATACCTTAGAAAGAACTGTCCGAGTGAGAAAGAGAGGCTGTTCCGAGTGAAAACTGCAAATTCCGAGTGACCAAGAGGAATTCCGAGTGGAATATGGAAATACCGAGTGCAAAATGGTGTTTTCCGAGTGGAACATGGTCAGGAGGACTTATTCCGAGTGAGATATTGTCTCACAGACTCACTGTTGAGTCAAGCATGTCAGAAAGACTCAATTCCGAGTCAAATGTTGTCCAATGACTCAATTCTGAGTCATACATTGCTAGGCATTTCTATCTATGAATAAAATTTGCCCAAAAGCTTCACTTCCGAGAGGAAAGGCTTAAAAATTCCGAGTGAAGGTTGTGTTTGCCGTGTGGAATATGGCCGAGTGACCTTATTCCGAGTGAAATTCCTGCACCCGAGACACTTGTATGTGAAGTGGAACTGATAGAACCACTTCTGGGTGAGAGAATCCGAGTGACTCACCTTGGGGGGACTCACTGCCGAGTTAAATTACTTAGAAAGACTCGTTTCCGAGTCAAATTAGGATCAGAAGTTGCAATCCTGAATGAAGGGATTCCGATTGACAACATATATGTCTTGGGTCGGTTTAGGATCAATTATACCGAGTGACAACTTATGTACCTTGAGACGTTTTCAGGAGAATCTGTCAAGTACGAAAACTGAGTGAATTCCGAGTGAAGGATTACCAATTCTGACTGAAGGTTACAAAATCTGAGTGAGTTGTCCAAGTCAGGATCTCCAAGTGAGTGAAATGAATGGCTAAGGTATTTCTCCGAGTGAGAATAGGCAAGAATGTCAAGTATGAGGCCGAATGAGTGTTAGTCGGTCTTAGTATTAGTTACCGAGTGAGATGCTGTTCAGAAGATGAGTTGATAAACTTGTAGTATAATTCCGAGTGAAATAAGGTTGGGAGATATTCCGAGTGACGTATAACATTGGGGACCCTCCCAAGGGAAGGAAACTCTGTATTCTCCGAATGAGAAAGGTGTAAACGTGCCGAGTGGTGAATGGATAATGCATTCCGATTGAATAGTGTTTGGAATACACCGAGTGGTGTTTAATTGGGGAGTAATCCGAGTGAGCCTCTTCCGAATTCTGAGTGAACAATGTTGTATGTATTTTGACTAGGAAGTAACCATTCTGAGTGAAAAAGGTAACTTGTAGTCCGAGTAGCTAAGTATGAAATAAAACCGAGTGAATGAATCCCTCCAAGTGATAAGAAGTTTGAATGGTTCCGAGTAGACAAGAATTCATTAGGTCTGAGTAATGAAAGGTCAGAATAATGCCAAATGGAGCTTAATTGTGGAATCCGAGTGTGCAACTCCGAGTAAGGAGATACCGATTGAAGAGATTCGTGTGAAGAACTTGGGAACAACTTCACCGAGTGAAAGACCTTGTGCTGGATGGATTATTGGAGAGGAAGAAAAAGAGTTTAGAATGGACGCCGAGTGAAAGTTAACCAGGTAATATGTCAATCCTGGAATAAGGTTCTGAGTGAATGGATGAGTTGTACCAGGTGGAACAGTGTGTAGAGATGACTCGGATTTAGTTTGAAATTACCGAGTGAGACTGACTGGAACAGACACGGTTTTAGGATGTTCTACCGAGTGGATTGAGCAGTTTAAGTGAAAACCGAGTGAATGAAAGATCGGTTTTGGCTCAAGCAAGTCGGTATGCGCTTGAGCGAAACCCCTCTGCCAGTGCATTGTGTGGAACTCGCTCAAGCGAGTCGGTATCCGCTTGAGCGAGAGGGACTCGGATTTCCCTCTCTTCACAATACCGACCACTACCAGTCGGTATATACATGGACCGAGTAGAATTCCAGTCGGCCAAGAGGCTGACCGAGTGAAATTTCACTCGGAATTCACTGCCAGATCGACGTTGACTTCTGTTTTGTCCCTTCATGCATTTTTTTTAATAAATCATCTTCCATTATGCGCACTCCAGTGGGTGGGCTACAGAAGTGGAGCTTGCTTTCAATCTAAACCACTCTTAATTCCCACTAAAAGCCCACTAGAAACCCACTTATGGAAAGTTGTCTCCCACCTTGCATTATTAAACATACCACTGATTCTGAAACTCCCAATTACTCTTCTCCATCAACACACCTTCGATCTGAACCAGGACAGCCAGGGGACCTCTTTTCCAGTCAACTAAAAGTCTTCAAAACAAGTAAGAGGGGACAGGGTTGTGAATATTTGTGAAATGGGTAGAAGTGTATGCTGTTCTAGGATTCCAGAATTAACTTCGTAACTTTTTGCTCCTTTTTGAAATTGAAAACGTGTGAATTTGACTCTGACTTCTTCATGAAAGTTGTAGATCTTTTTGATATCTGAATTTTGAGACCTGAATCAAGTAATTTGAATAAGTATAGCAAAAGTTATAGCCAAAATACTACAGCATGTTCGTGTGGAAGATTTATCCTTTGTTTTGTGTATATATTGATTTACTGGGAACTGTACGTGCATAATCAGCCTTGGATGTCTTCATGAAAGTTGTAGATAATTAAGTTGTGGATCTTTATAAAGTGGTTTTACATTAAAATAATTTTTGTAGCTCAAGTTATGCTCATAATACTGAAGTATGTACAAGCTGTAAATCTGTGAACTTGAAATCCGTATATTATTGTTAAAACTGGGCATTTTGTGGTAAGAATTAGTGATCAGTGTCTTCATGAAAGTTGTAAATCTTTTTGTTATGTGAATTTTGAGACCTGAACCGATTGATTTGAGTATGTGTAGCAAACGTTATAGCCAAAATACTACTGTATGTCCGAGTGAAAGATTTGCTTCATGTTTAGTGCATATTTTGATATGCTGGGAATTATACATGCATAATCAGCCTTGGATGTCTTCATGAAAGTTGTAGATAATTAAGTTGTGGATTTTTAGAAAGTGAATTCACATCAAAATAATTTTTGTAGCTCAAGTTATGCTCAAATTACTGAAGTATGTGCAAGCTGAAAATTCTGAAATTCTGAAATTCTGAAATCCGAATCTTGTTTTTAAAACTGGGAAGTTTATGGTGAGAATTAGGGGTTTGTGTCTTCATGAAAATTGTAGATATGTGTGTTAAAAATAATTTAGAATTGGTTTTATGTCAAAATCATGTTTGTAACTCCAGATACGTTCTAAATACTAATCTGTGTACATTTTGGAAAACTTATCTTGAAGCAGTATGGTATTTTGTGAATAAGTAGTATTTCTGATTGGAATCCGAAACTGTGTTCTTCATGAAAGTTGTAGATAATTGTATTATTGAGCTATAGAAAGTGGAATCATCTAAAAAGGAGTTGATTTGCCCATGTTATGACTGTTTTGCTAATGTATGTTGCTGTTGGGGATGCTGAAAGTCACTTAAAATGGCTATTTTGAAAGAAAATGATATTTTCTCTATGGATAGAAATTATTTATTAAATTATTGAGTGATTATGAATTATTATAAATGTTGTTGAATATTACACAGTTTGTATATTGTGATGGTGAATAATTATGAATGACATAATTAATATATATGTACATGAATGCCTTGTGGTTACTAACATATGTGGTTGAAACAGTAAATCCATGATTTTGTGAATTATTATGGGTATTGTGTTCCTTGAGGACTTGTATTATCCAAGAGGTTTTGGAAATGTGGTTATCATGGTATGTTAAATGATAAAGAGAATTAAAGGCATTCATGCATCATAAGCATTGGACGCATCATGGAATTTAGGGGTTCCGTGATTGCCTACCCTGGTGGGGGGTTACTCTATGATGAGTTAAGCCCTATTTTGTTGTGTGCCATGGAGTGTAGGGATTCATGGTCTATGCAAAGCCCTACTTATGATAATTGTGTAATTTGGTACTTAAGCGCCATGAAGTATAGGGATTCATGGTATATGCTAAAGCCCTAATTGTGTAAGCGCCATGAAGTATAGGGATTCATGGTATCTGCTAAAGCCCTAATTGTGTAAGCGCCATGAAGTATAGGGATTCATGGTATATGCTAAAGCCCTAATTGTGTCTCTATGAGACTTTTACTGCAGTATTCCCACCAAACCAAATGGATCCAGCATGACATCATTTAACTAATTGAAGAATTATTAAATGGACTTGTTTGGCATATTCATCATATCATTATGAGTTGTTGATTGTGTTTGTGCAATTTTATCTATTTTATATTTATTCTATATTCTGTCTCACTCTTACATTAATTTTTACAGAGAATGACACACAGCATGCAGAGTGATGCCATGATGGATGTCTATTTGAATTATTACCTAAACTTTGATTTTATGGGTTGTAATAAATGTAATATGTCATGTACTATTATGTTCTAAATCGTTTCCGCTATTTAAGTATTTTCTTGAATTTAATTATTCACGACTAGCATGTATGATAATTTTTCCGCTGTTATCAACTATTACATAAACTCTGAATTGAATTTATAAATTTTAAAATGATCTTTTGAAAAAGCGAAAAATTTACTCGAAAATTTTAATTAACGTTTCGGGACGTTACACGCTACGCGTGGATGGGACGCTACGCGTCAGGTCCAAAATTCAGAGTCCACGCTACACGCCACAGTGGCACTACGCGTGGGCTTCTGTTTTTGATTTTTCAAAATTTTGATTTTCAAAAACATTTTCTTTTGAGTTTTAAACCCCTTTTCTTTTTTAAAAACATAATTCTAAAAATTTTTGTTTTTTTTATGTTAAAATAACTTTAAAAAAATAGAAATAATGGGTTGCCTCCCATTGAGCGCTAGGTTTACTGTCTCCAGCCGGACATTACCTTTGATTAATCCGGTGGTTTCTCAATTTTTGTTGAGGAATCACCTGTCTTTTTCTTCCTTCTTCTTCTTTTTCGATGCTTAATTACCTGTTTTTCATCATTCAAGGCATCGGTTAATTTAAAACAATTCAATTGATTAGGAGAAGATATACCTGGTTCGGTTGAGGGGTAAACTTTTTCTTCATTACTTGTCCTGAGCTGTTCATGAGCACTGAAGCTTACCTCTTCTTCATAAACCGTGACTGCAACCATACTTTGATCAACATCTACTCTGATCCTTGCAGTCTTCATGAAAGGTCTTCCTAGGATCAGGGGGATCTCAGTATCCTCCTTCATATCCAGTACCACAAAGTCAACCCTGAAGTGGTACTTATCAACCTTTACCAGTACATCTTCCACAATCCCAAAAGGCTTCTTGACAGAGCGATCTGCAAACTGTAATTCTGTTTTTGCTTCTTTTAGCTCATATTCACCAATGCGCTTTATTAAATCTAAGGGCATCAAATTGATGTTAGACCCTAAATCTAATAACGCATTCCTGATGTTGATATTTCCAATTGTTACAGGAATGGTGAAACTCCCCGGATCTTTACATTTTTTCAGGGTTATACAGTTTGTTTCTTGCTCTGTATTTACTTGCACATTTTTTTTCTTTTTCATTTTTTTCATTTTTTTCTATTTTTTCACTTTCTTTATCTTCTTCTTCTTTCTTTTTCTCACTCTTTTCTTTACAATCAATTTTTACAACATCAGAAGAAACAACATTACATTGTTCCCTTGGATTTTGAGTGTTAGCAGTAAACCCAGAACTCTTTAATTCGGCTATTTCTTTTGCAAGTTGGCCCATTTGTATGTCTGATGCTTTTCGGGCAGCTTCATTTGTTTCCACAAACTGCAATAACTATTGAATAGATTCCTCTATCCTTGTTAATCTTGCATTGTCAGTTTGTGATTGTTGTGGCTTAAATTGATTGTTAGGAGGTCTGTTGGAAGGTCCAGTGTCCTGTCTCCAGCCAATATTCTGATTTTGCCAACCCTGCAGGTATTTGTTAGGAAAAGAATTTCCATGATTGAAAGGAAAATTACCTAAGGGTGCTCTTTGATGGTTCATAAAATTGGCTTGCTCTTGCTCATTTCTACAGTAACCACATGGTTGTTCTCCCATGCAGTGCATACATTGTTTAAGTTGAGCAGGGGGTGGTGATGTTACTTGAGCAATTTGGAGTTTTTCCAATTGCTTGCTCATAACTTCAATTTGTTGGGTCAGTAATTTTTGCTGAGCCAACACCGTATCATTTACTCCCAATTCGAGCATTCCTGGCTTCCTCTGTACATTACCTCTTTCATGCTTTGCTTGGCGGTCACTGATAGCCATTGATTCCAATATTTCTATGGCTTCCTCTATAGTTTTGTTCATTAAAGAACCACCTACACAAGCATCTAACATCATCTTGAACTGAGGCAATAAACCATGGTAAACGATTCTTACCTTTTCGGCATCATCCAGGTTATGGTTTGGACACTTTCTCAATAGTGCCTTGAATCGTTCCCATGTCTCCCCTAATGATTCATCATTATTTTGAGAAAAAGAATATATAGCTGTCATGGCTTCAAAATATTTTGAAGGAGAATAAAATCTTTCCAAAAATTTTCTTTCAACATCGGACCAGTTTGCAAAACTACCCGGTGGGCAAGATTTAAACCATTCTTTTGCTTTACCAATCAATGAAAAAGGAAAAAGTCTCATGTAAACAGACTTTTCTTGATTGGGTTCAAAACCAATTCTGCTGCATAACTCATAAAAAATAGTTAAATGTTCATATGGTTCTTCATGATTTAAACCAGCAAATTGATTGTTTTGAATAATATTTAAAGTAGCAGGTTTAATCTCCACTAGTACAACAGGTCCTTAAAACATTCTCGAAACTCGGGGTGGACCATTAATAGCAGCAAACTGTCCCAATGTTCTCCTTTCAGCAGCCATATTTGAATTTTCAAAATTTTTAGAAGTAGAAGAAGATTTAGTTTGTGTTTTAGATTTCAAAGACTTGATTTTCTTTACAAACTTTTCTATCTCAGGATCAAAATAAATTTTACCTGCGGTAGATCGAGCTTGCATACACAAACTAGACAAAGAAAGTTAGTGTAACAATAAGTAAAAGTAAATAAATTTTTTTTTAACTAAATAAAATTTTTTTAACTAAGGTAAAAAAAATATTTACCACGGTAATTAAAAATTTACTGTTTTACTGAAACAATTCAATCCCCGGCGACGGCGCCAGAAAACTTGTTAACCCGGCGATAGCGTCAGATCTATTCGTTTCCACCACTGGGTTGTTGATGGTTGTTTTTGCTTTCTATTGAGTTTGCTGAAAGAGAATCAAGTTTGTATAATATGAACTCAATGAAATGGATGTGCCAAGTTTAAACACAGAAGTTGTAATATAGTATAGTTGTCGTTCCACTGAGGAGGTGCTAGAATGAAGACTTTAGTTTGAATTGATTTGGCAGAAAGTTTTTGTTTGGGTTTGTTGTGAACGTTGTTGAATGAAAAACAGCAAGTAACAGAATAACAGAGAATAATATTGTGCAAAAGATGACAGTAAATGAGGTTGGAAAAATCAGTTTTGTAAAACAGGGATTGGCTTCATCACATCTTCACCTCTGTAAGCTGCATAAGTTTCCATATAAGTAAATCGAAAAGATAAGTTCTACGTCACAATCAAAGTCATTTGCATCGATCCCTCGACTACAAAATTCATAAGAATGATTTCCAAACCGCTGATCCCTCAGTCACTTTGGAAACCATTCCAGCATTATCGATCGATTGTTTTGACGTTTGTTGCGTTAGACGCCATCCCTGGCTACCTACTCACAACAAGCATTTCTTTCAGGGTCTGCTTTCAAAAGTCACTTCCCAGCATACTCAAGAAAACTTAGAACAAGAAAATAGTGATCAAGTACTTTCAGGCATTAAACACAGAAAGAAATACAGAAACTTTATCAAATCTCATTACTCAATGAAAACTTACGACAGCATTACTTCAGTGTTGAATGGATTACAGCCAATCCCATAAGGGAAATTAGTTACTCATGCCTTGCATTTTCACCATCAAAGAAATGAATACAGAAAATGGAAAGTATGAAAATACAGAGTATGAATCTGAGGTATGATGTGATAGGAGATTGATCATGATGATGTTGTTTGCAGCCTGATTTATAGGAGTTTAGGTTCAGCTTCCCTTGCCCACTTGTGCAGAACCCATGCATCATCTTTCAGAGATTGGTGGAAACAGAAGAAAGTGGGTGAGTTGGCATCGCATCATTGATGAATAAAGAATTAAGAAACCCATGCTGTGTGAGTCACGCTTGAGCTTGATGGTCACGCTCAAGCGTGAAGGGCTCTGAAGCTTTTTAATAGTCTTGCGCTTGAGCTTCCTTGTCCACGCTCAAGCGTGGTTCCTTTGTTCAGTGTATGCTTGCTCCTTCGCTTCACGCTGGGCCTGTTACGCTTTAAGCGAGCTCCTCTTTCCTAACAGATGTACTCCACGCTCAAGCCACGCTCAAGCGGGATCGAGGTCACGCCCAAGCGGCTCCTTATCACGCTTGAGCGTGAGATGCCCCTGATCCTGTTCTTTAATTCAATTCAGTCACGCTTTAAGCTTCATGGTTCCACGCTTGAGCGCCAGGCATGCATGAAATCACGCTCACACTCACGCTTGATCCTTTTCAGCCGCGCTCAAGCGCTCTTGTGGTCACGCTCGAGCGTCCCCTTCTCACGCTCAAGCGTGGGTAAGTCTGATGCTGCCTTTTGTCCTTCAATCCACGCTCAGGGTCACGCTTGCTCCTCGCTTGGGCGTTTTAGGACTCACGCTCAAGCGACGCATTCTCCCGCTTGAGCGTGAGAGGTTCCTGAAACTCTGTTTTCTTTAGTCCTTCAACAAGGCTGCGCTCAAGCGTGCTTGATGTTAACCCTTAAGCGTGGGGTTCTGATGATGCTGAATCCTCTTGAATTTCTATCAAGCTTTTGGAACCTGTCTTCAATATTTTTCAGAGCAAGCTTATTTACTTATTTATATTAAAGATCATGCTCAATTTTATCAATTTAGTTAAGTATTTCAGGAAATGGATCCAATTGAGTCATGAATTATATCACAAAATAAGCACTTATCAAACTCTCCCCAACCTAGATTTTTGCTTGTCCTCAAGTAAAAAGAAGTTTAGGAAAGGGGATCAAGCGTTCCAAAATTTAAGTTTCTGTTGCAGACAAAAAGTTTAAAAGACAGTAATCTGAATTGATGTCTAGGCAAATGATTTTCTTAATACCAATTCCTTGAAATGTAATGTACCATTACCTTGTTCATAAAGCATGTAACCCATTGCTGTAAGAATATAGAATTCTCATTATTTCTTACTATGTGTCTGTTTCACTCATCCATCATTAGAACTGCTTCGTTAACATTGGCCGTCATTTCTAGTAAAACCAAAATTCAAATGAATAGCAAGGATCAAAAGGTCTTTTAAGGATGTAATGAGGCTGGGCTAACAAGAATCTTTGGTTTTTCTTGGTTTCAAAATGCATGTTTAAAGAAGAGCATAAGTGTTTTTGGTTAATTTATTTAACAAATTAGAAGGCTCCTTCTTTGCATTGAAACTTCAGAGTTTTCTTTTGTTTTCCTCCAGCTCTTTTATACATTTTTGGAGAGCTTACTATTCTTCTTGCATTTTCTTCTACTGCCTCCATTTGTTTCATCTCCTTTTGAGAAAAATATTTTATGCTCTTTTTCAAGATGAACATGCAGGTGAGATAGAATTTTTGCTTTTATGCTTAGCTCAGGGCAGAGAAAAAATTTCATGCTTTTATGGCTCAAAGATGGGCTGCCAAAAAAATCAGATATTTTTATCAGGGTAGCTTTTTGGCTCTTGGCTGACTATGTTTCCAAAATTGCCTTATCATATCCTTGCTTGTTTCTTAAGAAAAGGTTTAATTAGAAAATCAGTCAATGCCAATTTAACAAATTCAAATGAGGCTCTCAAGTGTTTAGATTTCTCACTTCATAACAAGATACAAGGCTTATTTTCTTCCTTATTCTAACAGAAAAGGGTTCAAGTCATGTAAACAAGCAAAAGTACATGCATTCCAGTTCCTTGGTTCTTAATTAAGTCATTTTGCCTAAAAAAAAAGAATCAGTGTTATTGCCTAAAAACATTCTGTTGCTTAGAAACTTTTCTTGTTCAAAAAGTAAAATCTTTGGTTGGGGTTTTCAAAATTGGTACAACTGCAAGCATGTAATGGTATATCCAAACAATCAACCAAAAGCATAAAAATTTTAAAAATTTTCAAAGTATGCTGCAGTAATGTTAGACAAAACTAACTCAAAGTAAACTAAAGCAATAAAAATTAAAGCAGTAAACTCATCACTCATCCTTAGAAGAGTCATCCTCTGTCTCATGTTTCCTTGCTGGAGGCCCTTGTGAGGAGGGTCCTGGTTTAGCCTATGAAGTCTCACCCCTCCTAAGAAAGAAGGCCTGTCCCCAGGCTAAACAATGTGGGATGCAAACTTACTTTCGGATAATGAGTGGGATGAATTTGATGAGCTGCCAAATAAAAGAAAAATTCAATCTTAGGATAAAATTTACTTAAAATAAAATCAACAGGATGAAAAGAAAACATAAAAGATTGGGTTGCCTCCCAATAAGCGCTTGTTTAACGTCATTAGCTTGACGCCTGATAGATTTTTCAATATGGATCATGGAGTTGGTGGATGAGAGTGTTGAGTTTTTCCACCTCCTTGCCTAAGTCAGGCCTTGGCTTTCTTCCTTTCTGTTTTTCAAGTGCACCTTCAATAGCAAAATCAGCTTGTTCTTTTTGCACTCGAATTTTTACTTTTCTGTCATCCACATCTATGATGACTTTGGCTGCTTTCAAGAATGGTCTCCCTAGTATTAGGGGGACTTCAGGATCTTCCTCCATATCTATGACAACAAAGTTCTCATGAAATTCAAATTTATCAACTTTGACCTCAATATTTTCAGCAATACCATAAGGGGTTTTTATTGATTGATCTGCCATTTTTAAAGTCATGTTTGTTGGTTTTACTGAAAAATCCCCTATACTTTTCAGTGTGGATAATGGCATCAAATTTACACTAGCACCAAGATCTAACAAAGCTTTACTTTTTGAAAGTTTTCCAACAGTAACGGGAATAGAAAAACTCCCTGGATCTTTGGTGTTATGTGGTACTGCTTCAGAGATGATAGTGTCATATCCATCTTCTTCCTCAGTTATTTCCTCAGTCAGTGTGGTCACAGCCTTGCAATGCTCTATTGGGTTTGTTTCAGTGTTTGCTCCATACTGAGGCTTCTGTTTCTCAGCAAGTTGTTGGGCTAGTTGTCCCAATTGTGTTTCCAAGTTCCTGAGTGATGCCTCATTGTTCTTTTGACTTGCTAAAGAAGTTTGCATAAATTTTTCCAAGGTGTCCTCCAATCTAGAAGTTCTCTCCACCAAAGAAGGACCATTATTTTGATATGGTTTATTTGAAGAGCTGGGCTCTTGCTTCCATCCTTGGCCTTGGTTTTGGTTACTTCTCCATCCCTGAAATGGTTGGTTAGAAAAATTTGAATTGAAATTACCAGACTTTCCTTGGTTGTTCATGAAGTATACAGTTGCTTCTTGTGATCCACAGTTCTCATTGAGATGATTTTCTCCACAAAAGTTACATCTGGCAGGCATTTGTTGTTGCCCTGGTTGTGATGATTGTACAGCATGTAATTGTTGTGGAAGATTGGCTATCTTTTTGGTCAATGCTTCTAGTTGTTGGGTCAGAATTTTGTTCTGTGCTAAAATGGCATCTGTGGTGTTTAAGTCAAGGACTCCTTTCCTTTGAACTTGCTGACGATCATGTTGAGCTTGGTAGTCTGTTGAGGATAAAGCTTCTATTATCCTTGTGGCTTGGTCAGCATCCACTGTCATCATTGTTCCTCCTGCTGCTGCATCTAAAATCATTTTAGTGTCAGCCCTTAAGCCACTGTAAAAAATATTAAGTTGTGCAATATCTTCAAGTCCATGGTTTGGGCATTTTCTGAGCAGTGTTTTAAAGCGTTCCCATGCCTCACAAAAAGGTTCATCTTGGCCTTGTCTAAATGTTGTAATATCTGATTTGGCCTTGATGAATCTAGATGGAGGAAAGAACCTTTGTAGAAATTTTTCTTCAACTGTCTCCCAGCTGTTCAGGCTTTGATTTGGATGAGACTGTAGCCACTCCTTTGCTTTTCCTGCTAAAGAGAAAGGAAATAGTCTTAAGTATGCAGCATCAATAACATCTTGGTCAAATCCCATGGTTCCAACCAATTCATAGAATGTGGCCAAGTGAGTGTACGGATCTTCACTAGACATTCCATGGAATTGATGTGAACTAATCAAACTCAAAGATGCTGGTTTCATTTCTAGTGCTCTGACAGTGTTTGGAATTGCAATGCTTGAGAAATGTCTTGGCCCTTGCTATAAAGCATAGTCTCCAAGTGTTCTCCTTGGTGGATTTTGATTATTGTTGTTGTTCTCCATTGTAACAGAGGAAGTTTGTCCTTCTTGGAGGTTCTGCTTTGCTTTCTTGATTTTCTTGAGGAACCTATCTATCTCAGGATCAAATGCAAGCTGTTCTTTTGTACCCTGTCCCCTCAAGATCATAAATCAAGTACTCAAAATAGCAAGGTTACTAAAAAAAATAAAAATAAAAACAAATTGAAAACAAATTTATTTACACTGTCTTATCAATTCAATGCTAAAATATTCAAGCTCAAATCACCTCCCCGGCAACGGCGCCAAAACTTGATGGTTGTTTTTGCTTTCTATTGAGTTTGCTGAAAGAGAATCAAGTTTGTATAATATGAACTCAATGAAATGGATGTGCCAAGTTTAAACACAGAAGTTGTAATATAGTATAGTTGTCGTTCCACTGAGGAGGTGCTAGAATGAAGACTTTAGTTTGAATTGATTTGGCAGAAAGTTTTTGTTTGGGTTTGTTGTGAACGTTGTTGAATGAAAAACAGCAAGTAACAGAATAACAGAGAATAATATTGTGCAAAAGATGACAGTAAATGAGGTTGGAAAAATCAGTTTTGTAAAACAGGGATTGGCTTCATCACATCTTCACCTCTGTAAGCTGCATAAGTTTCCATATAAGTAAATCGAAAAGATAAGTTCTACGTCACAATCAAAGTCATTTGCATCGATCCCTCGACTACAAAATTCATAAGAATGATTTCCAAACCGCTGATCCCTCAGTCACTTTGGAAACCATTCCAGCATTATCGATCGATTGTTTTGACGTTTGTTGCGTTAGACGCCATCCCTGGCTACCTACTCACAACAAGCATTTCTTTCAGGGTCTGCTTTCAAAAGTCACTTCCCAGCATACTCAAGAAAACTTAGAACAAGAAAATAGTGATCAAGTACTTTCAGGCATTAAACGCAGAAAGAAATACAGAAACTTTATCAAATCTCATTACTCAATGAAAACTTACGACAGCATTACTTCAGTGTTGAATGGATTACAGCCAATCCCATAAGGGAAATTAGTTACTCATGCCTTGCATTTTCACCATCAAAGAAATGAATACAGAAAATGGAAAGTATGAAAATACAGAGTATGAATCTGAGGTATGATGTGATAGGAGATTGATCATGATGATGTTGTTTGCAGCCTGATTTATAGGAGTTTAGGTTCAGCTTCCCTTGCCCACTTGTGCAGAACCCATGCATCATCTTTCAGAGATTGGTGGAAACAGAAGAAAGTGGGTGAGTTGGCATCGCATCATTGATGAATAAAGAATTAAGAAACCCATGCTGTGTGAGTCACGCTTGAGCTTGATGGTCACGCTCAAGCGTGAAGGGCTCTGAAGCTTTTTAATAGTCTTGCGCTTGAGCTTCCTTGTCCACGCTCAAGCGTGGTTCCTTTGTTCAGTGTATGCTTGCTCCTTCGCTTCACGCTGGGCCTGTTACGCTTTAAGCGAGCTCCTCTTTCCTAACAGATGTACTCCACGCTCAAGCCACGCTCAAGCGGGATCGAGGTCACGCCCAAGCGGCTCCTTATCACGCTTGAGCATGAGATGCCCCTGATCCTGTTCTTTAATTCAATTCAGTCACGCTTTAAGCTTCATGGTTCCACGCTTGAGCGCCAGGCATGCATGAAATCACGCTCACGCTCACGCTTGATCCTTTTCAGCCGCGCTCAAGCGCTCTTGTGGTCACGCTCGAGCGTCCCCTTCTCACGCTCAAGCGTGGGTAAGTCTGATGCTGCCTTTTGTCCTTCAATCCACGCTCAGGGTCACGCTTGCTCCTCGCTTGGGCGTTTTAGGACTCACGCTCAAGCGACGCATTCTCCCGCTTGAGCGTGAGAGGTTCCTGAAACTCTGTTTTCTTTAGTCCTTCAACAAGGCTGCGCTCAAGCGTGCTTGATGTTAACCCTTAAGCGTGGGGTTCTGATGATGCTGAATCCTCTTGAATTTCTATCAAGCTTTTGGAACCTGTCTTCAATATTTTTCAGAGCAAGCTTATTTACTTATTTATATTAAAGATCATGCTCAATTTTATCAATTTAGTTAAGTATTTCAGGAAATGGATCCAATTGAGTCATGAATTATATCACAAAATAAGCACTTATCAGTTGTTAATTGGCAAGCGCACCAATCGTTTGTAGTTTTCAAAATTTAGACATCGTTCCACTGGGATTGAAAGTCCAATAACAACAGTAATTTTCTATTTACTATGGTAAATATGAAGAAAGTTATGGACAAAAGAATGATTTATATATAATTTATACAATATTCACAAGATAGCATGGTTGAGTTGTTCATGAGATAAAAAGAAAATAAAAATCTATCTAAAAAGTTGAGTTGCAATCTAGAATAGGTAAGATACTTGAGATAAACACAGATAAACAAATTATGTTGGAAATTGGATCCCTAATCTAGAATAACAATGAGGAACTCAAGACATGCATATTTAATCATCAAGTTTCATGTCATTGCAGCATAAAATCATTATAACCGATCCCTCGTGATATAAATTCTAAGAATTCACCGTAAAGTCTGATCCCTCGTGAGCTTTCTCAGTAAAAACTTGCATTAAGATCTGGCCTTATAGCAACAATGGTTAACAACCCCTATAGAATTGAGATACCAAGGGTATTCTAACTTTTACTTTCGTCAAAACAAGTTTCAATACAACATGAATAATCATTCTCCCGTTTGACATTCATACTAATAAAACAAGTTTCAATACACATGAAAATCATTCTCCCGTTTGACGTTCATATTAATAAAAGATTGAAATACTAACATGGACTTGAATCATAAACATGCAGAGGTCAAATTCACAACATTATACTCAATAGATTAGTTCATCAATTCCAACATAAACAGATTAGTTACACATGGTGAAAGTAAAAACAACACTTACAGAGTTTGACATTACGAAGACGATGGAAACTTCACGATACAACGATCATAATACACCAAAACACACTCAAGTATCTAGAAAACTATTCTAGAACTACAACTCATAAAAGAAGTACTCAAAGTCGAGCACAAAGAGAGAAGAGAAGTGAATGAGAATGGGATCCTTGGAATGGTGTTGGATGGCCCTATTTATAGGGCTGAGCAAGGGTGCTGACGCTACGCGTCAGTGTGACACTACGCGTCAGACCCCTGACTTAGCCTCCATTAAACACTTGATAATGGCCATTTCAAATTATTAAATTTGATCATGCCTGGCCACATGAACATGTTTCCACCGAGTTTTGGCCTTTCATGCTGAGTGGGGTGGCCCTTGGTGCTGAGTGGAGTGCCTATTATTGGGTCTAAGTGGAGTGGTTGGCCAAAGTGGAGGTGGAGACCACGCAGCACTGACGCTACGCGTGGCTGTGATGCGTAGCGTCAGCATCAAAAATAGCTGTTGATGCTACGCGTGGAATGATGCTACACGTCAGCACCTCCAGTGTAATTTTCTCTTGATTTCTTAACTTTTTCACTGCAAAACTAGAGAAAATTGATCAAGGGCAGATTATTTCCAACAACATCCATTTATTAAATTCAAAGCCTAATTTTCTAACAAATTAAACTAATTTTTATAATTTTTATGAAATTTTTATTAAAAGATTTATTGTAAATTTGAGGACTAACACTACCTGTTTTCTAAGCTGGTCTGAACCGGGGTCTACAATCCGGTGTAGGGACCAGCCACAAAAGTATATGTTTTGAATGTTTATACACTAGTACAGTGGATATCCGGTATTATAATCTGACCTCTCAGTGGGAGAAGTCGGTCTTGTTGTCCTGGAGATCCTTCACACCAGAGTTTCGTGTTGTTAGGGGCGAAAGGTGGTGTCACCTGTGAAGATTCTCCAACGCTCAAGTTAGAAGAATGTATGAGAACTCAATGAATACTTAAGCAATACAATAGTAAGTGAGAGTAAGAACAACGTAACCTTGCATGTGTTGGGGAATATGCTATTTATAGTTGAGCATGGAAATGAATCGTTGGGCGCATATGGGCCCATGAGCTCTGATGCCGTGTGCAGAGTATCAATTAGAGTAGTTCAGTGTTCAGAGCGTGACAGTGGGTAGATCAACGATCAGTGTACGATTATGACACAGGGATAGGGATAATCCACCTTTTCTGTATGTCACGCCTGTAATCGTACTTACTCCTTTCAGTGAATGATATATACACATTCCGCTGTGCAGGGTATCTACTTTGATAAGTAATGACTCCACTTATCTTATCATGACACTAAGGTAAACGGTTATATGTGATGGAGGAATGAAAGCGGATGAAGGATTCGGTGTCTCAGATGCGACTTCAGATGACCGGTGTAGGAAGGGATCCTACTTGGTGTCTTTTCAGTTCGGATATGCGACATATGACACTTGTTGTCCTTCAATATAGTTAAGATGTCGTCTCATCATAGGGGCCGGTATCCAAACCGGATCATTTGCCCCCTAGCTTGTGTGAGGGACTGTTAAGTTGCTTATATAAGCTACACTGTCCTCAAGAAGTCTGGATGTCGGTAGGGCACACCGAATATACCCATTTAAAACACATGTCAGCTTCGTGCTGGTACTCTGCCCGTGCAGCTGTTCTACAAGTGAAAGAACCACTCTCATGATGTCCTTATAGTGGATTTGGACAAAGATTTGTAACGAGGGAAATCCCAAGAGTTTTTGGAAATCGTAACTCTTGGTATTTAAATAGTTGTTGGAATACATTCAATGTGTCTGAAATGATTAGACAATAAATGTCTTTTAACACGTGAGTCATCATTGCTCCAAAAATATAACTGTCGTTAGGGCTGCATTGGGCCTGGACTTTGGATATTGGGGGCTCGTTTCACTTGAAACCTTTTGCGAAGCGTCGCCACTTCGTGCCTTTGACTGTGAAATGACGGGGTCCTTTAAATTCAAAAAATTATGTTCTGGGTCATGCGACACAATCCTTGGTTGATCGTTGCACTCCTTCGTTACCTATAAAAAGGTGACTTAGTGAGTTTCAAAATTCACTCTTGCCTTCAAGCTTAGTGAAACTCTGCAAAAATTTTGGAGACCCTGTTGCTGTCGTTCTTGTGAGGTTCTCATCACCTTTAACTCCCTTCCTAGGTAACCTCTTTCATCCCTAAACTCACATTTCTTTAAATTTCTTTACACCATTGTTATGCGTTCTAGGCGAAATAGCGCTGGTACCTCAAATAGGGGGAAATATAGCTATCGTGCCCCCTCAGCCCACCGTGGTGGGAGGATTCCTGTGAATCTTCCTGTGGCCAGGTCTCACCGTCCAGAGAGGGTCAGAACTTCTTCTTCGTAGTGGGCAGTGGTTCGGACCGGCCTGAGGATTCCTTCGGTTCGAGGGCTATCAGTCTCTCTGACAGTGAATCGAGTGTAGAAGGGTACCTCTCTGACAATGTTGCCTTTTACCACAACACTAAAGTATTTTAGCGTGCATCTGATAAAATGGAGGTTCCAGGATCTGGGAAGACGCTGATCCTCCGTATTGCTGAGAGGTGTGTCAACATGGTTGCACACCGGCTGAACTGGGAGAGTCTGAACAGGGAACACCCATATTGCTGGGTTGAAGAAGAATTTAAAGAAATACCCTCCCAACAAGCCAAGGAGGATGGGAGCCCAGTGGAGACACGCTTCCGGGTCTATTCCAAGGAAAAATATAAAGGACGTTTCCTCATTCTTGCACCCAGGTCAATGGAAAGAGTATGCCATCTGGTCCCAGATGAGGGGTCGGTGTTCATGTACGATTTCGTCTTTCAAAATCTGGGAGTGCGTTTCCCCTTAACAGAATTTCAGATGGCCGTCCTTCGCTTCCTGGATTGTGCCGCTACGTAACTGCATCCGAATGGTTGGGGTCTGGTGCGCGCCCTAGAAGTTCTTGGGAAACACTTCAACTTCAAAGCCACTGTGGCAAAGCTCTTCTATTATTGCCAAGTGGTCCGCGTGTGAACAAGAAGGGCGGTCTCGGGTTTATCACGCTCCGGGGTGACTCGAGGGTAATAAACTTTAAATCCTTCACTGAATCTACGAAGATTGACGGTCATTTATTCAAGCAGTACTATACACAAATTCGGGTGAAGAGCAATAAGCCGGTCTTCTGGCTTAATAAGGAGGGGATCCCAAAGTTCCCCACCAGCTGGACACATGAGCATTTCCTATTAATAAGCCGTGCTTATTATACTGAAGAGGACAAACTCTCTCCTCACTCCATAGAGGTGTTGAGTGCCATGAGGTCCTGCTCTGTGGTCCTGAAGGGATTTTCATGCAAACTCCTCCTTGGGAGTGCCAATGTCAGGGACGAATACCTTAGTAAATATCTGTTCTCTTGCTTTTATATCTGTTTTATACTACATTTTTCATTCTGACTATTGTACTAATGTCTATCCTTCTCCTTTGTGTAGCACAAATTGAAAAAGCTTCCGCCGAAATGCTCCCTTTGAAGTCTATGCCAGCGGATGATGATTCTTCCTCCGATGAGAACAATATTCAAGCCAAGAGGAATTCCTTTAAGGCTGATGCTCCATTGATCCTATTAACTTCTGGTGTGGGAGATGACGTGCCCCTCCTTGAGGAAAAGTGTGACACCCTAAAAATAGGGGTCAAATTTTCACGTTAAAACATACCTGGATCTATAAAATCCACTCTCATATATGAAGATATGAGAGCTAGGTCCAATGACCAAGAAGAGAAAGGAAAGGAAGGCAACGGAAGGTAAGGAGAAGTAAAGGCCAAACAAAAGCCATCCAGCGGTAGACTGATAAGTGCTTATTTTATGATTAAATTCATGACTCAATTGGACCCATTTTCTGAATAACTTAACTAAATTGATAAATAATTGAGCATGACTTTGATTATAAATAATGTGTTAAGTAAAGAAGCTTGAATTGCAAAAATCAGTTAAGAAGTTGTCAAAAGCCTTGAAGAACCCAAGAAGCATCAGAGCATCAAGCAAGGACGCTTGAGCGTGACACATTACACGCTTAAACATGGAAGAAACAGAAAGCCTACGCTGCCTTGCGCTTCAAGGAAAATAAAAGAACACAACAACAGTATGTCATGCTTAAGCGCGAGCCCGAGCTCGCTTAAGCGTGACCATGAGCATGATTGGCGCTTCAGCGTGGTTATATGAGGCTCAAGCGTGACTCAATTGAAAGAGGAACAGCATCAGGTCCCTCCTCCTCGAGCGTAAGCATAAGACGCTCAAGCGCAACCTCGACCTCGCCTGGGCGTGAGCCTGACCCCGCTTGAGCGTGGCTTGAGCGTGGAACATATATGTTGAAATAAAAGTGCTCGCTTAAGCATGACAGATTTAGCTTGGGCGAAGATGAAAGAGTATCAGGAAATGTCTCACGCTTGAGCGAGACAAGGAGGCGCTCAAGCGTGAACCCGAGTACGCCTGAGCGTGAAGTAAGCATGGATCTAGCGTATGCTAAACAGAGGAACCACGCTTAAGCGTGGTCAAGGAAGCTCAAGCGCGAGACAATCAGTGAACATTAGTACCCTTCACGCTTGAGCGTAACCACTAAGCTCAAGCGTGACTCATGTAGTATGAGATTTTTCAATTTAATATTCACCAATGATGCGATGCCAACTCATCCACTTTCTTGTGTTTCTACAAGTCTCTGAAAGATGCTGCATGGGTTCTACGCAAGTGGGCAAGGGAAGCTGAACCATAACCTCTATAAATCAAGCTGCAAACAACATCAGATTTAATCCCCTGTATTTCATTCACAATCTAAACTTTCCATTATTTTCTATATTCATTCTTTTGATGGTGAAAATGCAAGGCATGAGTAACTAAACTCCCTTATAGGATTGGCTGTAATCCATTCAACACTGAAGTAATGCTGTTGTAAGTTTTTATTTAGTAATGAGATTTGATAAGCTTCTGTATTTCCTTCTGCGTTTAATGCCTGAAAGTACTTGATCACTATTTTCTTGTTTTAAGTTTTCTCAAGTATGCTGGGAAGTGACTTTTGAAAGCAGATCTGAAAGAAATACTTATTGTGAGTAGGTAGCCAGGGATGGCGTCTAACGCAATAAACGTCAAAACAATCGATCGATAATACTGGGATGATTTCAAAGTGACTGAGGGATCAGCGGTTTGAAATCATTCTTATGAATTTTGTAGTCGAGGGATCGATACAAATGACTATGATTGTGACGTAGAAATTATCTTTTCGATTTACTTATATAAAAACTTATTCAGCTTACAGAAGGTGAAGATGTGATGAAGCCAATCCCTGTTTTACCAAATTAATTTCTCTCAAAAACCATTCACTGTTATCTTTTGCAAAATTTCACTCTCTGTTATTTATTACTTTTTCATTCAACATCATTCACAACAAAACAAACTAAAAACCTTCTGCCTAATCAATTTAAAACTAAGATCTTCATTCTAACACCTCCCTTGTGGAACGACAACTATACTGTATTACAACTTCTGTGTTTAAACTTGGCACAAGCATTACATTGAGTTCATATTATACAAACTTGATTCTCTTTCATTGAACTCTTCATTTCAATATATAAAAAATAACTCCATCAAGTTTTGGCGCCGCAGCCGGGGAGGTGATTTAAGTTTGAATATTTTAGCATTGAATTGACAAGACAGTGTAAATAAATTTGTTTTCAATTTGTTTTATTTTTTTTTCTTTGTGGTAACTTTGCTATTTTGAGTACTTGATTTATGATCTTGAGAAGACAGGGTACAAAAAAACAACTTGCATTTGATCCAGAGATAGACAGGTTCCTCAAGAAAATCAAGAAAGCAAAGCAAAACTTCCACACAGGACAAACTTCCTCTGATACAATGGATGTCAATAGAAACAATCAAAACCCACCAAGGAGAACACTTGGAGACTATGCTTTACAACAAGGGCCAAGACATTTCTCAAGCATTGCAGTTCCAAACATTGTCAGAGCACTAGAAATGAAACCAGCATTTCTTAGTTTGATTAGTTCACACCAATTTACTAGAATGTCAAGTGAAGATCCGTATACTCACTTAGCCACATTCTATGAATTGGTTGGAACCATGGGATTTAATCAAGATGTTATTGATGCTGCATATTTAAGACTATTTCCTTTCTCTTTAGCAGGAAAAGCAAAGGAGTGGTTATAATCTCATCCAAATCAAAGTTTGAATAGCTAGAACATAGTTGAAGAAAAATTTCTACAAAGGTTCTTTCCTCCATCTAGATTCATCAAGGCCAAATCAGATATTACAACATTTAGACAAGGCCAAGATGAACCTTTTTGTGAGGCATGGGAACGCTTTAAATCACTGCTCAGAAAATGCCCAAACCATGGACTTGAAGATATTGCACAACTTAATATTTTTTACAGTGGTTTAAGGGCTGACACTAAAATGATTTTAGATGCAGCAGCAGGAGGAACAATGATGACAGTGGATTCTGACCAAGCCACAAGGATAATAGAAGCTTTATCCTCAACGGACTACCAAGCTCAACATGATCGTCAACAAGTTCAAAGGAAAGGAGTCCTTGACCTAAACACCACAGATGCCATTTTAGCACAGAACAAAATTCTGACCCAACAATTAGAAGCATTGACCAAAAAGATATCCAATCTCCCACAACAATTACATGTAGTATAATCATCACAACCAGGGCAACAACAAATGCCTGCAACATGTAACTTTTGTGGAGGAGATCATCTTAATGAGAACTGTGGCTCACAAGAAGCAACTGTATACTTCATGAACAAACAAGGAAGGTCTGGTAATTTCAATTCAAATTATTCTAACCAACCATTTCAGGGATGGAGAAGTAACCAAAACCAAGGCCAAGGATGGAAGCAAGAGCCCAGCTCTTCAAATAAACCATATCAAAATAATGGTCCTTCTTTGGTGGAGAGAACTTCTAGATTAGAGGACACCTTGGAAAAATTTATACAAACTTCTTTAGCAAGTCAAAAGAACAATGAAGCATCGCTTAGGAACTTGGAAACACAATTGGGACAACTAGCCCGACAACTTGTTGAGAAACAGAAGCCTCAGTATGGAGCAAACACTGAAACAAACCCAATAGAGCATTGCAAGGCTGTGACCACACTGACTGAGGAAATAACTGAGGAAGAAGATGGACATGATACTATCATCTCTGAAGTAGTACCTTATAACACCAAAGATCCAGGGAGTTTTTCTATTCCTGTCACTATTGGAAATCTTTCAAAAAATAAAGCTCTATTAGATCTTGGTGCTAGTGTAAGTTTGATGCCATTATCCACACTTGAAAGTATAGGGAATTTTTCAGTAAAGCCAACAAACATGACCTTAAAAATGGCAGATCAATCAATACAAACCCCTTATGGTATTGCTGAAAATGTTAAGGTCAAAGTTAATCAATTTGAATTTCATGAGAATTTTGTTGTCATAGATATGGAGGAAGATCCTGAAGTTCCTCTAATACTGGGGAGACCATTCTTGAAAGCAGCCAAAGTCATCATAGATGTGGAGGACAGAAAAGTAAAAATTCAAGTGCAAAAAGAAGAAGCTGATTTTGCTATTGAAGGTGCACTTGAAAAACAGAATGGAAGAAAGCCAAGGCCTGACTTAGGCAAGGAGGTGGAAAAACTCAACACTCTCATCCACCAGCTCCATGATCCATATTGCAAAATCTATCAGGCGTCAAGCTAATGACGTTAAACAAGCGCTTATTGGGAGGCAACCCAATCTTTTATGTTTTCTTTTCATCCTGTTGATTTTACTTTAAGTAAATTTTATCCTAAGATTGAATTTTTCTTTTAATTTTCAGGCAGCTCATCAAATTCATCCCACTCATTATCCGAAAGCAAGTTTGCAGCCCACATTGTTTAGCCTGGGGACAGGCCTTCTTTCTTAGGAGGGGTGAGACTTCATAGGCTGGACCAGGACCCTCCTCAAAAGGGCCTTCAGTAAGGGAACAGGAGACAGAGGATGACTCTTCTGAGGATGAGTGATGAGTTTACTGTTTTAGTTTTTAATTGTTTTAGTTTACTTTGAGTTAGTTTTCTTACTGCAGCATACTTTGAAAATTTTTAAAATTTACATGCTTTAGGTTGATTGTTTTGATGCAAAGTCACATGCTTAACATACAAAAAAAAAAATTTGAAAAACCCAACCAGGATTTATAATTTTTGTCTCAAGAAAAGATTCTGAGTTAGCAATTATTTTGAGGCAATAACATTGGTTTTGAGAAGGCAAAATTAACTGATTTAAGACCATGAAAATGAAGGAAATGAACCATTAAAATTTGTTTGCATGCTTGAAACCCTTTTAGAATATGGAAGTATGCCTTATAAACCGGTGAGAAGGGAGAAATTTAAATACTGAGAGTCTCATTAGAATTTGCTAAATTTGCATTGCCTAATTTTCTGATTAATAATCTTTTCATAAGAAATTAAGCAAGGAAAGGATAAAGGCAATTTCGAAAATAATATCCCAGAGCCAAAAAGCTACCCTAAAGTATGCCCTATTCCTTGGTAGCCCACTTTTGAGCAAAAATTTTTATTCTATAAAAACACCCTAACCTAAGCATGAGAAAAAAAAATCCTACCTTATCAGCATGCTTAAATTTGATAAGAGCATAAAATAGTTTTGTCCAAAAGGGTCATGAAAGAAACAGAGGCAGAAAAATAGAATGTTAAAAACAGTAAGTTCTCCAGAGATTCAAACAGAATTAGAGAACTAGAAAAAGAGAAAGAAAGAATTCTGTAGCTCAAAAAGGAAGAAACCTCAAACTTTGTTTCATAATTTATGCTCTTCCTTATGCATGTATTTTGAACTCAAAGAAAAACCAAGAATTCTTGTTTAGCCCAGCCTCATTACAACCTTAAAAGACCTTTTGATCCTTACTGCTCTTATGATTTGATTTTGATTGGAAATGACTGGCAATGTTAATTAGGCTGTTCTTATGATGAATGTAAGACACACCTGGTGAGAAATAATAAGAGTTCCTTATTCTTAATTGGTTACTTGCCTTGAGAAAAATTGAGTGGTGCATTGTAATTCAAAGGATTGGTATTAAGGATGTTATTTGCCTTAAGTTAAATTGAGATTATTGTCTTTCAAAATTTTGTCTGCAACTGACTCAGATTATTGAATGCTTGATTCCCTTTCCAAAACTCCTTTTTACTTGAGGACAAGCAAAAATCTAGGTTGGGGAGAGTTTGATAAGTGCTTATTTTATGATTAAATTCATGACTCAATTGGACCCATTTTCTGAATAACTTAACTAAATTGATAAATAATTGAGCATGACTTTGATTATAAATAATGTGTTAAGTAAAGAAGCTTGAATTGCAAAAATCAGTTAAGAAGTTGTCAAAAGCCTTGAAGAACCCAAGAAGCATCAGAGCATCAAGCAAGGACGCTTGAGCGTGACACATTACACGCTTAAACGTGGAAGAAACAGAAAGCCTACGCTGCCTTGCGCTTCAAGGAAAATAAAAGAACACAACAACAGTATGTCACGCTTAAGCGCGAGCCCGAGCTCGCTTAAGCGTGACCATGAGCATGATTGGCGCTTCAGCGTGGTTATATGAGGCTCAAGCGTGACTCAATTGAAAGAGGAACAACATCAGGTCCCTCCTCCTCGAGCGTAAGCATAAGACGCTCAAGCGCAACCTCGACCTCGCCTGGGCGTGAGCCCGACCCCGCTTGAGCGTGGCTTGAGCGTGGAACATATATGTTGAAATAAAAGTGCTCGCTTAAGCGTGACTGATTTAGCTTGGGCGAAGATGAAAGAGTATCAGGAAATGTCTCACGCTTGAGCGAGACAAGGAGGCGCTCAAGCGTGAACCCGAGTACGCCTGAGCGTGAAGTAAGCGTGGATCTAGCGTATGCTAAACAGAGGAACCACGCTTAAGCGTGGTCAAGGAAGCTCAAGCGCGAGACAATCAGTGAACATTAGTACCCTTCACGCTTGAGCGTAACCACTAAGCTCAAGCGTGACTCATGCAGTATGGGATTTTTCAATTTAATATTCACCAATGATGTGATGCCAACTCACCCACTTTCTTGTGTTTCTACAAGTCTCTGAAAGATGCTGCATGGGTTCTACGCAAGTGGGCAAGGGAAGCTGAACCATAACCTCTATAAATCAAGCAGCAAACAACATCAGATTTAATCCCCTGTATTTTATTCACAATCTAAACTTTCCATTATTTTCTATATTCATTCTTTTGATGGTGAAAATGCAAGGCATGAGTAACTAAACTCCCTTATGGGATTGGCTGTAATCCATTCAACACTGAAGTAATGCTGTTGTAAGTTTTTATTTAGTAATGAGATTTGATAAGTTTCTGTATTTCCTTCTGCGTTTAATGCCGGAAAGTACTTGATCACTATTTTCTTGTTTTAAGTTTTCTCAAGTATGCTGGGAAGTGACTTTTGAAAGCAGATCTAAAAGAAATACTTATTGTGAGTAGGTAGCCAGGGATGGCGTCTAACGCAATAAACGTCAAAACAATCGATCGATAATGCTGGGATGATTTCAAAGTGACTGAGGGATCAGCGGTTTGAAATCATTCTTATGAATTTTGTAGTCGAGGGATCGATACAAATGACCATGATTGTGACGTAGAAATTATCTTTTCGATTTACTTATATAAAAACTTATGCAGCTTACAGAAGGTGAAGATGTGATGAAGCCAATCCCTGTTTTACCAAATTAATTTCTCTCAAAAACCATTCACTGTTATCTTTTGCAAAATTTCACTCTCTGTTATTTATTACTTTTTCATTCAACATCATTCACAACAAAACAAACTAAAAACCTTCTACCTAACCAATTCAAAACTAAGATCTTCATTCTAACACCTCCCTAGTGGAACGACAACTATACTGTATTACAACTTCTGTGTTTAAACATGGCACAAGCACTACATTGAGTTCATATTATACAAACTTGATTCTCTTTCATTGAACTCTTCATTTCAATATATAAAAAATAACTTCATCATAGACATTCAACGCCTGAGCGAACCAAGAGAAACAACGCAAACTCGCTCAAGCGAGATCCGACTCCGCTTGAGCGAGACAGCCAAACTCGCTTGGCGAGCACCCCTTCGCTTGGACGAGACCATACAAAAGTCTTCCCTCAGAACCAAACTCGCTGGAGCGAGCACTCACTCGCTGAAGCGAGAAGCCACACTCGGCAAATAATAATAATCTCACTCGGAATCTGAGACAACCATTCACTCAGAGTCAGGGGTTTCAATTGCTCTGTAATGACTCCACGCACATACACCTCATAACTTAGTTCCACATTTCATCCACTAAGATACACACATGATCCACTCGGGAAAATACGGGTTATTCCACTCGGATTCCATAAAAATCCCTTACTCGGGTTATTACCCATCCAACACCACTCGGTGTGTTTCATCACAATTCAATCGGGGATGTACTTCACATTCATCACTCGGCACACCATTCATAAACCAACTCATCTTTTGAGTGGTATTCCACTCGGTAACTAACACCATTACCGACCAATACACATTCGGCCTCACACTCAGCATTTATGCCTATTCTCTCTCGGAGAATATATGGATCTTCTTTCACTCTAAAGGGATCTCCACAACCATACTCCACTCGGTATATCCATCGTTTCTCACTCGGAGAACACCTTAACATCCATTACTCGGAAATGACTTCCCTAAACAATTCCACTCGGAATTATCCAAACTCCTCAACACTTAGAGGATTTCGCCAAGTTAAGTCACTTGGACATATGAAATACTCAACCACTTGGGAAACCATTAATTCGAGTCCCACTCGGACTCATTCCACACTTAACACTCAGAATACATATATTCCATACTTAGAATATATCCCCAATCTAAGTTAATATAACCAATCTTCCCTCAAGAGATTCACTCGGGTTCCACTCGGAAAACACAAACCATTCCCCACTCGGGATTTACCCACATTTTCCACTCGGAAAAGGCCACTCAAAGATTACTCGGAAATTCTCCCATTAAATCCTACACCGAATAGGTTCATCAATGGCAATTCTCTAAAAATCCATTTAAGTGTTCTTTACTCGGAAAAGAAAGGCCAAACATCATAGCCTCGTTCGGAATTGGATCTAAGCCTCCTGTATTTCTCTCGGAATTCATTAACTTAGAATTATTCACCCAACATCATTCATATTCCAGTCGGTAAGAAGCATCAAATCAACATAAATACTTATACACATACATATCCATCTATTCACTCGGAATACATATTATATAATTCTATCAGAACAGATGTTCACCTTTCATTCCATCTCTAAATAATGTTTCCTCTCAGAATCCACTAGGGCTACCATCATTAAGAAAAAGGCTCACACATGAGTCACACTCGGTTATGGAATCATATACGTAAGACTCACTCGGTAAAACAACTAAGCCATTTATATTTCACTCAGAATGGATTCTCAGCACAACATTCCAATCAGAATACATAGACTTGGCCTCATACTAATCATCAATACCTCGCCAAGAAATTTAACAACACTTTTCAGTCAAAACAATGGAAGTCACCCATATCATCACACTCAGGCACATATCATACACTTGGGTAATTCCATCTTAACATTATTCATTCACCAACATCCATTATCCAATACATTCACATGATTTCAATGTAAATCTTGTATATACACACCCTCGGGTCCAATACATATATTATTTGTATTCATTATACAACAGGTTATATGAGCCGACCAAGGCTTTAATACATCAATTGCACTCGGTACATTACATTATTCATATAGCCTCATCATAAATACCCATATCTCGGGTTTAAAACCATCATAACATTCCAAACCGACCTGCATACACTGAAAAATGGTGTAGGGGTGAGCATTACATATTAAATGACAGATATTGGCTCGGATTAATCAGAGAATCCATAACATGCCATAACATATACATCAATCAACTCAACATTCACTGCCATTCAATATAAACAATCACAAACATCTTCAATCGGGTTTCTTACCACTTTCACTCGGCTATAAAGCCTAACATCCTCATCAATAATATAATCCCTCAATCAGATTTCATCTCAAGTCTACCCTAAGACTATATCAACAATATTCACACTCCGAGCCAATCTCAAGGAGTCTGTCCGAGCCCAGCTCCACGACTTAGCCATATTCACCACATGTTGTCATCTAATTGCCGATCGGTATAGGAGTCCAACGCATTCCAGTGGCGAATCGGATGCATACGGTTTCATTCACTCGGCGTTCAACGCCAATGCACTCGGCATTTAATCAAGTTAGAGCCCCAGGCACTGCCCGAGTCCAACCCGGGGTCTTTCATCATATACAACATTAGGACCACGTCCTCTTCACTCGGGATTACACCCTCGTGGCACCCCGCAAGGTGTTCATATTCAATAACTCAATATCACGTATGCATATAAATTCAACTCATATTCATTCGATTGCCCACTCGGAAATCTGCGTTCAATATTAAATTCATTCGGCAACTCAACAATAATCAGATGACTCGGCTTATACCACATGCACTCGGCATCACTATGCCATCACTCGGAATTATCATCTATCACATGCCTCACAGGCTATTTCATTGGATACAATCAGACTTAGCATTTTCTAAGCCTCACCCACCATCATATATGGAATTTCTACTCGGGAATCAACTCTAATAATCATCCCATACCAATATTTCACTCGGCATTCATCATCACAGTCCCCATACATTCATTCATCACACACAAGTTCAATAACAACATCACATGCCTTTTTGAATACACAATTGCACACGGGGACTCATAAATAGCCATACAATGCACTCGACATACATAATACAAGTAACATGCATCTCATGCATTAACTCACATCATCACAAATATCATCATACATCTCTTGGACAGATAAGCATGCACCATGCAGCAATAAATAATCATACAACCGGGTTCAACTCAACAACAACACACAATACACATCAAACACAACACAATACAATTATGTCACTCGGAAATCCGTCCATAAGCCATGCATTTGAGATGCAAAGCTCCCCGTACCTGGATGAAGCTTCCAGGAGTCACATGGGCCACTCAAGTCTTCAAACCATCAACATCCAAGTTCCACTCTGCTCACAGCCATGGAAGAATCCATGCTGTTTCACTCGAGCAGCAACCTCCAAGGCTTAGTACAAAGCTGTTCCACACTCAAACAGCACCATCCTCCCCACCATAGAGGACCACCAGGCTTCTATGCAACATGCATGTCTTCATCCATCTCTGCCTTCTTCACACAAATAGTTCAGTCTTAAAAATAGTGGCCATCTTCCATAACAAGGCACTCACATAGCTGTAGGCTTCCAAACTGAGCCTCATACAACCCATCACATGGAGGAAGAAGGAGAGGAAGAAGAAGCACAACCAGGAGAACAAAGGAGGAATCCTGAACCCAGCCTCCACACACAGCACCATGTTGTTGCACTCCCCCATGCTGTTCCTCACAGCAATACGTTAATTCCCAGCATACTCCACTCGGTTCTGCACCATGCATGAGTGGAAGAAGATGACGAAGGAGGAGGCAAAGAGGCAGAAAGCCTCATGGATTCTAGATTGAAGGAGGAGCACTTCTCTCCTCCATAACATGCACCAATGAAGAATGAAGAGAGAGTGAGAAGAAAATATACAACCAAGGCCTTATCATCTCAGCTTCATCAGCATCCCACTCATCATCAACATCCCATCCTCATTTAATGCAAGTCCATCAGCATTTAATGCCATTCTCTCAGCAATGATTACCCCCATCCAACGTGGACAAGGGAGAGGAAGAAACCGTAACTCCTAAGGCACCACGTACCACCAGCGTGCATAAAGAGAGAGAGAAAACCGGGCCCACCAAGCCACCAAGGCACATGAGTCATTCATGCATTATTAGTATTATTATTATTATTATCCTCTCTCTTTCTCTTGCTCGAGCGCGGCCACGCCCGCTTGAGCGAGAACCGACTAGAATCTCCCCTGATAACGCATCACACGTCTCGCTTCACACTCAACTCGCTTAAGCGAGTAGCTCACTCGCCTGGGCGAGATCAGGCCAGAGCCCCTGTAACCAACACAAAGGACTCTCGCTTGAGCGAGAATCCCTCTCGCTTGGGCGAGAAATATCAGAACCTGGGCAGAAACATGAGCCCTCAACAACCATGCGTATCAAAATCCATCCAAAGCCCATTTAACTCAATTCCATACTTTATATACCTTACAATAGATATTTAAAACTTAACTCATATGTTCATACACAACAATTCCCATTCTAAACCATTTACCACATTACTCATCTTCATAAAAATTTGGGATATTACAATCCACCCCACCTTCAAAGAATTTCGTCCTCAAAATTCCAATAAGGACTCATCTTAACAACAGCTTTGGAATTGCCACATTGACTCGGAAGTCACAATTTCACTTCACTCAGCATAATTCTCATCTTACTCAGAGCAGTCTGATAGACTCAAGCCATTCCCATAAGCAGTTACAGTCTCATTTACCCAACCTATGAATTGCTGCATCCAACATATAGGATGACGTCTCATTCCTATAGGGTTACTACAATTGCATAGGGTCAATGCAAAATGCACACTGCTACAATACTTATGGCATGTAGAGTCATATTGAAACAGCATCCTCACACCCTTTTTCATTCACACCGACTGCATTCACTCGAAAAATACCAATTTTCGTGAAAATCAATGGCAATTCTTACCATTTTATAAGCAATACATTCGAATCAACATCACGATTAGGCACCAACAGTGATGTATCTCATGCCCTCAGTCAGCCAACATCACTCATCATCACAGTAAAATGCATTTTATCAATAAATTTTCAACCCATTCAAGGCATATTTCCAGTCCTTATACCTATTCTAGTGAAATCCTCATGATAATAGTCATCAAATGCCAACCACACTTACCATAAAATGGCACAATGGCAATCGGTTTCCAGTACAAACCGAGTAAATACTTCTTATTTAATCTTATTTTTCACAAAATCATAGTCAATCAGCCAATCAATCCCTCAATTCCTTATTCATCACTAGTCATCAGTTAATTAAAGCCTAGGGAATTCATCAAATTCTCTTAGATATACCACTCGGTTTTCAATATGATTTCCAATCATAACAATAGGTTTCTACATTGGTAACTTTCTTCACTGAGCATAAACACCGTCCACCAGTCAGATACACAATCATTATAATATTATTTCCATTATCACCATATCCAGTACCAAGGTGTACTCGGATTCCAACCTTAAGACACTTCAAACCTCAACAATTTGTTATACCATTACTTGACTCAA
This sequence comes from Clitoria ternatea, assembly GCA_037962975.1. Taxonomy (NCBI): domain Eukaryota; kingdom Viridiplantae; phylum Streptophyta; class Magnoliopsida; order Fabales; family Fabaceae; genus Clitoria; species Clitoria ternatea. The sequence goes on from CM075671.1 coordinate 173,271,917, forward strand.
CAATCCATATGGTCAATCAGATTGTTTGGCTCGGAATTCCAAGGGTTACCAAATACCCCCACAACATCCAATTATCACCAAGTCAAAATCAACATAGAGTCTAGTTCCACAAGGTCTAACAGTATAAGATCATACAGAATCCGATCGGGTTACTACACCTTATGGGTCATAATTCAATCAACCACCCACTCGGTTTTCAATCACAAAACCGAGACAGTACTCAACTAACAGGTACATCACCATATCAATCCTCATAACATCCAACCACACATGATTATGCCCATTCAATTGGGTTACCACACATTAAACCGAAACAAAAATCCCAACCAAGCATGCATCAGGTTTTATAGTCAACCACCTATCACATATTAGAATCCTCATATCATGGGATTCCCCAACATTACTCACCCAGCCAACTTAGCATGTGAGTTTGAATCCATTCACAATCATGACTCGGCCATGAACCATTAGCATGGCATACACAAGAATTCAAATCAATTAACACAGTCTTAATAACTATGAGAGCTTCACTATCATCAATTAATCCTTTACTCGGTTTTAGCACATTAAAACCGAGACACAAATCCAACATAACATATACCTGATTTCATATTTATACATTCATGATCATATTCAAATTCTTAAATTAGGAATCTGCCATCAATCAACTTCATCATATATATATATATATTAATCATGCAGAATTCCCATGCCAAGGGTATAAATCATCATTTAAGAAATGGCACAATCAACCATTCTTAATCCGAATTCAACATACTAGAAAATTCTTTCATTAACATTTTCACATATTTCATCATTAAAGTATCACAATATATCATGCTTCAAGACTGTTGCACATGCTAATGTCATTATGATGCATATGCACGGATCCGATTTCATTTTTTCGGGTGATCGCAACCACCATAATCATATACTCATTCTCAATGGTTTCCCACCTCGCAAGGGTTACTTCCTCTAGCAGCCTCGCAAGGTGCTTCTCGTGATCGCAACCACGTTCAATATTTCATAAGGTTTCCCGCCTCGCAAGGGGTACTCCCGCCGCATGATCGCAACCATGGGCATCATAGGTGCTCGCAAGCCCTTTATCATATCAAATACCAAGTGATCGCAACCACTGGCTCATTATCATTTAATGGTCCCCGCAGGGCCTTCATTCCAATACCAGGTGATCGCAACCACCGGTCTAATAATCATAGGAACTCGCAAGTCCTTTTTCATTTCCAACATCAAGTGATCGCAACCACTTATCAACATCATCATAATGTGCATGCTATACAAAATATGAAATGTTTATGCATGCATCAACCACATCTAGATTATCTTACCCTCTCATCTAGGGTACATTCCTTTTCAACCACAAAATTTTCCATCAATCCATATACATGAATCCTAGTCAGTTAATCCAACCTTCACAAATATAAGGACACAACATTATATCACTTTATTTCTCAAATCAACATTCATAATAGTAGTATCTTTCACTACTGTCCCAGCAAAACACATAGGCATACAGCCATACAAACCATGCATAAGCATGCATCAAACCAATAAAATGCCACTAGCAGTAATGACAACTGGTCATCATACACTCAAACGCTTACACTCGGTAAGCATATTTTGGCCATGAACCTCTCAGTCTGCTCTGATACCACCAATGTGACACCCTAAAAATAGGGGTCAAATTTTCACGTTAAAACATACCTGGATCTATAAAATCCACTCTCATATATGAAGATATGAGAGCTAGGTCCAATGACCAAGAAGAGAAAGGAAAGGAAGGCAACGGAAGGTAAGGAGAAGTAAAGGCCAAACAAAAGCCATCCAGCGGTAGACACTCAACGCCTGAGCGAACCAAGAGAAACAACGCAAACTCGCTCAAGCGAGATCCGACTCCGCTTGAGCGAGACAGCCAAACTCGCTCGGCGAGCACCCGTTCGCTTGGACGAGACCATACAAAAGTCTTCCCTCAGAACCAAACTCGCTGGAGCGAGCACTCACTCGCTGAAGCGAGAAGCCACACTCGGCAAATAATAATAATCTCACTCGGAATCTGAGACAACCATTCACTCGAAGTCAGAGGTTTCAATTGCTCGGTAATGACTCCACGCACATACACCTCATAACTTAGTTCCATATTTTATCCACTAAGATACACACATGATCCACTCTGGAAAATACGGGTTATTCCACTCGGATTCCATAAAAACCCCTTACTCGGGTTATTACCCATCCAACACCACTCGGTGTGTTTCATCACAATTCAATCGGGGATGTACTTCACATTCATCACTTAGCACACCATTCATAAACCAACTCATCTTTTGAGTGGTATTCCACTCGGTAACTAACACCATTACCGACCAATACACATTCGGCCTCACACTCAGCATTTATGCCTATTCTCTCTCGGAGAATATATGGATCTTCTTTCACTCTAAAGGGATCTCCACAACCATACTCCACTCGGTATATCCATCGTTTCTCACTCGGAGAACACCTTAACATCCATTACTCGGAAATGACTTCCCTAAACAATTCCACTCGGAATTATCCAAACTCCTCAACACTTAGAGGATTTCACCAAGTTAAGTCACTTGGACATATGAAATACTCAACCACTCGTGAAACCATTAATTCGAGTCCCACTCGGACTCATTCCACACTTAACACTCAGAATACATATATTCCATACTTAGAATATATCCCCAATCTAAGTTAATATAACCAATCTTCCCTCAAGAGATTCACTCGGGTTCCACTCGGAAAACACAAACCATTCCCCACTCGGGATTTACCCACATTTTCCACTCGGAAAAGGCCACTCAAAGATTACTCGGAAATTCTCCCATTAAATCCTACACCGAATAGGTTCATCAATGGCAATTCTCTAAAAATCCATTTAAGTGTTCTTTACTCGGAAAAGAAAGGCCAAACATCATAGCCTCGTTCGGATTTGGATCTAAGCCTCCTGTATTTCTCTCGGAATTCATTAACTTAGAATTATTCACCCAACATCATTCATATTCCAGTCGGTAAGAAGCATCAAATCAACATAAATACTTATACACATACATATCCATCTATTCACTCGGAATACATATTATATAATTCTATCAGAACAGATGTTCACCTTTCATTCCATCTCTAAATAATGTTTCCTCTCAGAATCCACTAGGGCTACCATCATTCAGAAAAAGGCTCACACATGAGTCACACTCGATTATGGAATCATATACGTAAGACTCACTCGGTAGAACAACTAAGCCATTTATATTTCACTCAGAATGGATTCTCAGCACAACATTCCAATCAGAATACATAGACTTGGCCTCATACTAATCATCAATACCTCGCCAAGAAATTTAACAACACTTTTCAGTCAAAACAATGGAAGTCACCCATATCATCACACTCAGACACATATCATACACTTGGGTAATTCCATCTTAACATTATTCATTCACCAACATCAATTATCCAATACATTCACATGATTTCAATGTAAATCTTGTATATACACACCCTCGGGTCCAATACATATATTATTTGTATTCATTATATAACAGGTTATATGAGCCGACCAAGGCTTTAATACATTAATTGCACTCGGTACATTACATTATTCATATAGCCTCATCATAAATACCTATCTCTCGGGTTTAAAACCATCATAACATTCCAAACCGACCTGCATACACTGAAAAATGGTGTAAGGGTGAGCATTACATATTAAATGACAGATATTGGCTCGGATTAATCAGAGAATCCATAACATGCCATAACATATACATCAATCAACTCAACATTCACTGCCATTCAATATAAACAATCACAAACATCTTCAATCGGGTTTCTTACCACTTTCACTCGGCTATAAAGCCTAACATCCTCATCAATAATATAATCCCTCAATCAGATTTTATCTCAAGTCTACCCCAAGACTATATCAACAATATTCACACTCTGAGCCACTCTCAAGGAGTCTGTCCGAGCCCAGCTCCAGGACTTAGCCATATTCACCATATGTTGTCATCTGATTGCCGATCGGTATAGGAGTCCAACGCATTCTAGTGGCGAATCGGATGCATACGGTTTCATTCACTCGGTGTTTAATGCCAATGCACTCGGCATTTTATCAAGCGTCTTATTTCACGCTTAGAGCCCTAGGCACTGCCCGAGTCCAACCCGGGGTCTTTCATCATATACAACATTAGGACCACGTCCTCTTCACTCAGGATTACACCCTCGTGGCACCCCGCAAGGTGTTCATATTCAATAACTCAATATCACGTATGCATATAAATTCAACTCATATTCATTCGATTGCCCACTCGGAAATCTGCGTTCAATATTAAATTCATTCGACAACTCAACAATAATCAGATGACTCAGCTTATACCACATGCACTCGGCATCACTATGCCATCACTCGGAATTATCATCTATCACATGCCTCACAGGCTATTTCATTGGATACAATCAGACTTAGCATTTTCTAAGCCTCACCCACCATCATATATGGAATTTCTACTCGGGAATCAACTCTAATAATCATCCCATACCAATATTTCACTCAACATTCATCATCACAGTCCCCATACATTCATTCATCACACACAAGTTCAATAACAACATCACATGCCTTTTTGAATATACAATTGCACACGGGGACTCATAAATAGCCATACAATGCACTCGACATACATAATACAAGTAACATGCATCTCATGCATTAACTCACATCATCACAAATATCATCACACATCTCTTGGATAGATAAGCATGCACCATACAGCAATAAATAATCATACAACCGGGTTCAACTCAACAACAGCACACAATACACATCAAACACAACACAATACAATTATGTCACCCAGAAATCCGTCCATAAGCCATGCATTTGAGATGCAAAGCTCCCCGTACCTGGATGAAGCTTCCAGGAGTCACATGGGCCACTCAAGTCTTCAAACCATCAACATCCAAGTTCCACTTTACTCACAGCCATGGAAGAATCCATGCTGTTTCACTCGAGCAGCAACCTCCAAGGCTTAGTATAAAGCTGTTCCATACTCGAACAGCACCATCCTCCCCACCATAGAGGACCACCAGGCTTCTATGCAACATGCATGTCTTTATCCATCTCTGCCTTCTTCACACAAATAGTTCAGTCTTAAAAACAGTGGCCATCCTCCATAACGAGGCACTCACACAGCTGTAGGCTTCCAAACTAAGCCTCATACAACCCATCACATGGAGGAAGAAGGAGAGGAAGAAGAAGCACAACCAGGAGAACAAAGGAGGAATCCTGAACCCAGCCTCCACACACAGCACCATATTATTGTACTCCCCCATGCTGTTCCTCACAGCAATACGTTAATTCCCAGTATACTCCACTCGGTTCTGCACCATGCATGAGTGGAAGAAGAAGATGAAGGAGGAGGCAAAGAGGCAGAAAGCCTCATGGATTCTAGATTGAAGGAGGAGCACTTCTCTCCTCTAAAACATGCACCAACGAAGAATGAAGAGAGAGTGAGAAGAAAATATGCAACCAAGGCCTTATCATCTCAGCCTTATCAGCATCCCACTCATCATCAACATCCCATCCTTATTTAATGTAAGTCCATCAGCATTTAATGCCATTCTCTCAGCAATGATTACCCCCATCCAACGTGGACAAGGGAGACGAAGAAACCGTAACTCCTAAGGCATCACGTACCACCAGCGTGCATAAAGAGAGAGAAAACCGGGCCCACCAAGCCACCAAGGCACATGAGTCATTCATGCATTATTAGTATTATTATTATTATTATCCTCTCTCTTTCTCTCGCTCGAGCGCGGCCACGCCCGCTTGAGTGAGAACCGACCAGAATCTCCCCTGATAACGCATCACACGTCTCGCTTCACACTCAACTTGCTTGAGCGAGTAGCTCACTCGCCTGGGCGAGATCGGGCCAGAGCCCCTGTAACCAACACAAAGGACTCTCGCTTGAGCGAGAATCCCTCTCGCTTGGGCAAGAAATATCAGAACCTGGGCAGAAACATGAGCCCTCAACAACCATGCGTATCAAAATCCATCCAAAGCCTATTTAACTCAATTCCATACTTTATATACCTTACAATAGATATTTAAAACTTAACTCATATGTTCATACACAATAATTCCCATTCTAAACCATTTACCACATTACTCACCTTCATAAAAATTTAGGATGTTACAAAAAGAGCGGCGGGGAGCAGGCTCAAGAGCAAGAGCAAGAGTAGCCTCCCTCGAGAAGAAGAAAATGAGGAGAGTGTGGTCAAGGCTACGGAGAAGAAAAAGCCTTCCTCTAAGGGGTCTCCCATGAAACACCAGAAGACCCTGGAAGAGACCAGTATGAAGAAAGACAAAGGGAAAAAACCAATTGAATCCCCTTCTACACCTCCCTCTCACACCGGCTCGGAGGCAGAGTTGGAGAGTGAGCTTCCTATGATCAGCTCCCCTCTGAAGGGGTCCTTCCTATCCCTTTTCCTCTGGTTCCAAGGCTCTATGCCTCCTAGACTTCCTAAACCAAGATATTACCTCCGACCTTCTCTTGAGGCCGCTAAAGTAAAGAGTGCCTGCAAGGCCGGTTGCTGGCGGCTGGATGAACTTTCAGGCCTGCTGGACTCCTTAAGCGAGAAAACGGATTACATGGAACAAGTTGAAAAACTTGAGGCCGATATCACTGTAAAGGAGGCCTAGGCGGCCAAGCAGGCAGAAACTGCGAGGGGAGTCGAATCAAAACTGAAAAAGGATAGAGAGCTGCTGGAGAAGAAGACTGAAGAAATAAGCCGTCTTTATTTGGAAAACAAGTCTTTGGAGTGGCATTCCCCTCCTGGAAGAAGAGCTCCAGCTTGAAAAGAAGAAATCTACTAAACTAAACGAAGATCTTGCAGCAACAGAGGCCGGCCACAGTAAGAGCTTGGGAGAATGGGAGGCTCTTAAGAAGGAGTTGCTGGCCCAGATCGAGGAACTGAAGAAGGGGAGTACGTCTGCTGGCCCATCAGAAGAAGAAAATGCCAAGCTTCGGAAAAAGCTGGCTGCTTCCAAGGCTAAGGCTACCAAGGCTTTGGAAATATATAAAAATGTAGCCTTTGAGTCCTTTGGCCTAGCTCTTCGTCAGGTCTTCTATCGTAACCCCAATGTGAAACTCGATTTGTACGGGCTTCATCCGTTCTATGAGTTTCACGGAGGGAAACTAGTTATGGTGAAGAGTGATGGCTCGCACGAGGATCCTCCCAGTTCCCTTTATGAATTGCCTCCTTTTCTTGAGGGCCAGAGCATGGGGCCTCCACCAATCACTCCGTGCCCTGAAAATGCTGCTCAGGAAAATGTTCTAGAAGATAAGGAGCCCGGAGGTGAAAGAGCTCAAGACCAGAGAAACGAGGGGGGAGAAAAGGAAGTGCCCACAACGGAAGATCAGATGCTTGCTTCTTAATTTTGCACTTTTTACTTTATTGCTATGTACTGGGATCAGCTCCAACTTTATTATTACTCACGTAATTTTCTTATGAATGAATGAAATTTCTCTCAATCCTCTGACTCTGATATTTACAAGTCATATACCGCTATAACATATTTTGAGTATATACGTCATGCTTTTACCTCTGCCATATCCGGTTAGACCGTTCTGTTCGCTTAACTTAAAGTTTAGTTACGATAAACAAATGATAAAACAGATAATTAAACATGCGAATACTGTCCCCAAGTGTGAGTGAGTTGGGAGATGAATATCCGTTATAAGATATTGCCCTTAACTCCTTAGGAATGAGGGATTTAATCTACCCTGATAATAAGTGAATAATCGTTTCCCATAAAAGTATCCTGCTGTAAGCAATTGCCTCGATCATAAAGATGATGATCGGGCCCTCAATCACAAGCGTGGTGATTGGAATTATCCATGCCAGGAGTTACATCATCAATTCATAGAATAGGTGATTGAGATCATCCGTCCTGAGGAAATTATTTCAATTACAAGGATATCGATTGTAACTTCACCAACCACTAGTGGAAAAAAAGGTTTTAAGCACGGTTCTGGGGGACTTTTAAGCATGGTTCCAGAACCGTCTTTGTTCCCGTCGTCCTTGTAGATGGGGACTTTTAAGGACGGTTATTGAACCGTGCTTGTAAGTACCTTTTAAGCACGGTTTTTTTTAACCGTCTTCGTAGGGGGAACTTTTAAGCACGGTTCCAGGAATAACCGTCTTGGTAGGGTGGACTTTTAAGCACGGTTCGAAGAAAACCGTCTTCGTAGAGGGACTTTTAAGGACGGTTATTGGAACAACCGTCTTCGTATGTGTGTTTTAAGGACGGTTATGTGATAACCGTCTTCGTAGATTGCTTTTAAGGACGGTTCTACGAATAACCGTCTTCGTAGGTGGATTTTAAGGACGGTTATTCGTGGAACCGTCTTCGTAGGTGGTTTTTAAGGACGTTTCTCTCACAACCGTCTTTGTAGGGTGTTACTTTTAAGGACGGTTGTCACCATAACCGTGCTTAAAAACGTGACTTTTAAAGACGGTTTTCACTATAACCGTGCTTAAAACACACTTTTTTTTAAAATTTTTTTTTGTTTTTTATTCTTTCTCAGAACCTGCAAGCAGTAACCAGACAGCCCAATGATGATCAATAATAGAAATGAATAAATTTCAATCAAACTATCTAAACATCAAATATGGTGCATAAAATGCATAATAATTAATTAAGCTACACTAATGGTATATAAACTACACAATAATGATATAATAAATGACAGAATTCTATTGGAGTCGTTCCTTGAGTTGAAGAAGGCTGGTGGCCCATTGGTTTCTGATTTCGTCCACGAATCCTTCAGGGAACATTGAGGAGGAGTCTCGAAAGTGCTGCAAAGACATAATCATTAATAGGTGAGCAAAAATTGTAATAGTAATATGTAAAAACCAATTAAATAAAAGTAGGCAGCAAAAAACTTACAGTTGTCCATCCATCTACTTTACCAGATTGGACAATGGTGAGCATCATCTTCATCACAAAATACCCACACTTAAAGGTGCTATCCTGCCGAAAAGACTACAAGGTACATTGATTTCACAATTGGTTATTGTTTTTGTTACTAATTGAGGTAACTTTAAAAGTAATGCTTATTAATTGAAGTACTTACTTTTGGGAAGACCCACTCTAGTCTTTTCTTGGTCACTTTGCCGCGTAGTAGATGGTACCCAATTAAAGCCCTGTAAGAGAATAAAACACCAGTTTAGTTAATAGAATGACCTAGTCAAATATGTAAACTTGTTTTATTTATAAAAATCAACTTACCCGTCGAGTATTTTCATGTAGTCCGCACCAGGACTCCCATGCAACGAACAGAAGCATGCACCAATGCCGTCCTTCGGGCAAATGACCAACAGCTGCCAATGAAGGCTGCAATGTACCGTTGAATAGTAACAACACAATCCATTATTAAATTAACAACAATAGTAACTAAATATTTATTAGACTCTTACTCTCTATGAAGTGGCGCAAGGTACACAGTCTTGTTCGAGGCATGCATCCAATTCTGGATGTATGCCTGAATCTCCTCCTTGCTGTTCCCACGAAGTTGTATTAGAGAGGGCTCCAGGAAACCATAAGTGTCATCGACACCTCTCTCTATGCAAAGTCTATGTAAAAACCTAATCAAATTAAAAACATTTAGTGTTGTAAAAATTAACAATTTAATTGATACTACAATTGAACGAAAAACATTATACTTACAGCTCCCAACACTGAATCACAGAAATGTTCAACATCGTGTTCCCCATTAGGACCTCACACAAGTCAGGTCGTGCAATGTACACTGGCAACTCACTCGGGACACCAAAAACGGATTCCTCCCATGGGACCGGGATAGTACAATTGCGTAGCCCAGCCGATATGTCCCATAGTCGTTCAATCGGATCAAGGGGGGCTCTGGCTTCTTTGATGGCTAAATTACATAAAAAAATTAGAAGCAATTTTTGATTATTGAAACCATAACTTAATATATAATTGATGCTTGGGTATACAGCATACCTGGGGTCCAGATTCTAACACAAGCCTGGTCGGCCACATAAGGAAATGTCCTACAGCCTGGCCGACGAGTCGTACCTCGGAAGTTGGAATGGGAACAACTGAATCTGCCGAGAGGACCTGTACAACCGAAATCCTTGACACACCATCAGGTAATTTCTGATGGTGAACCAAAGGGCCTAGGTTATACACTGAACCAATGGCAACTGGCTCTTCCACTCCATCCACAAATAGGTCACACTGACGGTAGTCTCCAAGATTTACGTCGTCATCATCACCGTCAGGTGCAGCACATGACCCCTTTGTGCTGACCCGCCTAGTCTGCATAGTTACACAACATTTTGAAGTAATTCAACAAATAATGATAACGAATTATAGGTAATTGTTGGATTAAATAATGTACAATGTAACCTATGGGTCCACCACCGGTGGCGGCGTAGGTTGACATTGTTGACTGAATGATGCCATCATCTCACTCCGAAACCGTGCCATCTCCTCCTGAAGCAGCCTCTGCATTTCCTCCTTTGCCTCTGCTTTCACTGCGGCAACCTTATCCTCAAAGGTCTTCTCCAAATCAGATATGGATTGCGAAGGGGTGGCGGGACGACCAAAATAGGTTCTAAGGCCTACAGAGAGAGAATAATTAGAAATAAAAATGCTATCATACATAATCCAAGACTATTAATGTAAACATACCATGACCTCGACCAGCTGCACGTACTCGTCCAGGGTGCTCTGGTCGGCCGATGGCGGCGGTCAATATATCATCCCTACCATGTGACACAAATGACCCTTGGGTCGACTGCTCAACCAAAGAATCCTGCAACCACAACTCAGTGATTAGTTTTGTTAGGGTTTGATGGACAATTAACGTTTCATAAAAAGTATTGAGAAGCTTTGTACTTACAATCCTTGAGACAACCTCCTCAACATGTGATGAAGTGTACTGACCACTCTTCTTCGTCCTAGCACGCTTCCATTTTTCATGGCGAGCGGGTGGGGAGGGGGGATCCACAATAGTAGCGTCAGGGTGGCTACCCTGACGTTGCCTAGATTTCTCCTCCACTATCCGCTCCTCCAATAATCGGTAACCCCCACGTGACAACCTGTGAGGGCAGTCATTTTTCCCCTGAATTTCCTGTGCTTTCATGCGTTTGGCCTGCATCAAACATAATTAAAAGACACATAGGGGTTATACATTCTTTGTGCCTGGATGCCTGTATGCCTGGATACATAATCAGTAAAAGATACATACAATAAAGATATATACTATAAAAACATAATCAGTAAAAGATACATACAATAAAGTCATCTGTGTGCCTGGATGCCACAAACGCATCCCAAGTCTGTCGATCTATGGATGTGTATTTATCTCCAGGGAACTCACCCTGCTTCTTCCCGTAGACATACCTAGCATTTAAAATATTTGAATTAAGTACACGATAACTTAAAACATGATGATTTTAAACTAACTTTATATTTTAAAATTAAAATATACGTGGTGGTCAGGTTGCTCTTGAATGTCCTCCATCGGTCAGCAATCTCAGACATAATCTTCCTACGTAGTGTATCAACTGCAGGAATATCCCAAGCATCCTACAAGTGCCAAATAAACATTTTTCAAATTATTACGCATATGAAATTACAATACGAGAAAATAAATGTACAGATAAATGTACTTACAACAATTTACATCAAAGTTGGGTCCTAGTGCCAGTCGATGCAATGTCTCAGAAGCAGATGTATCTTTAAGAAGACTCATTTTGAACCACTGCATGAACGTTTTGTTGTGTTCGTTCAACACCCACTTTTCAGCCATTCTAGGGTAGTTTCTTTTGACTATGTCTTTATGTGCAGCTAAATAAGGGAGCACAGCATCTGTGTTGTTCAAAATATAAAAATGTGCTTGGAGTACTTCATCACGTGACATGCTTTTAATTTTTTTCCCAATGGTACCTTTTCCATCCAATCGCCCTTCGTGACGAGTCTTCGGAATACCAATGCTTTCAGCCTGTGACATATAATCTGTGCAGAACTCAATTGCTTCCTCTGCAATGTACCTTTCTACTATCGATGCTTCAGGACGGTGTGGGTTCTTCATATAGCCTTTCAAAATTTTCATGTATCGCTCAACAGGATACATCCACCTCAAGAACACTGGCCCACACATACGGACCTCCCTCACCAAATGGATGATTAAATGTACCATTATATCAAAGAATGAAGGAGGGAAATACATTTCTAATTGGGATAGTATAAGAAACCCTTCCTGTTCTAACGCTTCTAACTCATCATGGGCGATTACTTTAGCACATATGGCATTGAAAAACAAACACACCCTTGTTATCACATGTCTGACATTTTGAGGGAGAATGCCACGAATGGCAATGGGTAGAAATTGTTGGATCAGCATATGACAATCATGTGACTTCAAACCGACTAACTTTAGATCCTTCAAGGAAACACAAGTGTTAATGTTGGAACCGTACCCAGATGGAACTTTGACACCACACAACGATTCACAGAAACTTTGTTTCTCTTTTCTAGACAAGGTATGACATGCTGGCGGCAAGTATGTTCGTTTGCCCTTTACTTGTGGGTGCAACTCCTCACGTATACCCAACAACTCCAAGTCTAGACGCGAATTTAGGCCATCCTTTGTTTTTCCAGGTATGTTTAACAGGGTTCCAACCAAACTATCTCACACGTTTTTCTCCACATGCATCACATCAATACAGTGCCTCACATCAAGCTCTTTCCAATATGGCAGATCGAAAAATATTGACCTCTTCTTCCACGTGTTTTTTGAGATAGACTGCTTCTCAGACTTACCAAGAACCACATTAACTTGTTTCACCTTTTCATATACTTGACGACCAGACAACGGCGGGGGAGGCATTTCAAACTCTTGTGCACCATTGAACGACTTCTTCAACCTACGAAGTGGATGATTAGGTGTGAGAAACCTACGGTGTCGAAGATAAACATTTTTCCTTCCATGATGTAGTCGATCAGAACTAGTTCCCTCCTCACATACAGGACACGCTTTATGTCCTTTGACGCTATAGCCCGAGAGGTTACCATACGCTGGAAAATCATTGATCGTACAGAATAACATAGCCCTCAAATTGAATGATTGTCCTGTTAGCCCGTCAAACACATCAACCCCCTCTACCCACAACATTTTCAGGTCTTCAACTAACGGAGATAGGTATACATCAATGTCGTTCCCTGGTTGTCGTGGACCAGAAATCATCATTGATAACATAACGTACTTCCGCTTCATGCACAACCACGGCGACAAGTTCTAAACAAACAACAAAACAGGCCAAGAACTGTGGTTTGTGCTTTGGTTCCCATATGGGTTCATACCGTCTGTGGCTAGTGCAAGCCTAACATTTCTTGGGTCACGGGCAAAATCTGGAAACATCGTATCCATTTTCTTCTACTGTAATCCATCTGCCGGATGCCTAACTAATCCGTCAACAACCCTTCCATCAACGTGCCATCTCATAAGCTTCGCATCATCTGCATTGGCAAATAGACGCTTTAGTCGTGGAACTATAGGGAGATACCACAACACCTTCGCAGGAGACCCTTTTTTGCAGAAATCATCAGAATCAACCTCTTTCTTCTTATACCGTGACACCCCACACCTAGGACATCGATGCAGCATTTCATACTCACCACGGTATAATACACAATCATTTGGGCATGCATGTATCTTCGTATACTCCAAGCCCATAGGACACAACACCTTTTTAGCCTCATAGTTACGATTTGGCAAAGTGTTACCAACTGGGAGCATTTCTTTCAATAACTTAAGCAAGTCAGTGAAGCTTTTATCTATCCACCCATTTATCGCTTTCAAATTAAATAATCGTAAAACTGCTGACAACCTCATGAAATTAGAGCAATTCGGATACAGTGGCTTTTCAGAATCCTCACATAGACTCGCATATACATGAGCTCTTTTAAAACTTTCTACCCCTACATCACGGATCATATCCTCAAGTCGGTCATCCATGTCATCATCAACCTCATGAGCAAAGCTTTGGTCTTTTGTTTGAAAACTATTACTTGGCACCTCAACATGTTCACCATGCCATATCCATCGCGTATAACTCTGAAGAAATCTATCAGACAACAGATGTTCTCGAACAACTGTCAATTCTAGCCGGCGCATGTTTAAGCATTTAACACAAGGGCAAAAATACGTTCCATTCACCTCTTCAGCATTTCGTATCACGTACTCTATGAATGTTTCGACTCCACCCTCATATTCTGGACTTATACGTGAAGCAGTTATCCAACTTCGATCCATACTCACTGTTTACAATACCAGTAAATTTAACGGTGCTATGAATCTTACTTTCTACACAAAGGTGGTGGTCCTACCCATTCAGGATGAACAATTTTCTATACTCATAGCTGCATACAACTTAGAAGTTATTTTAAATTTTGATAAAATTTCGGCAGCATTTCGCATTGGTCTCTAAGTACACAAAATGAAAGTGGTCACATAATCTTTAACCACAATCAAATATGCACCCAGAGAACAATACAAAACTTAACTAACCAAAACTTTATCAAATTTTAAAATAAGTCCTAACTTGTACATAGCAATGATGCATAAAAAAATTGTTCATCCCAAACTGTCTAAACAGACAATTCAAGATTCAACACAAATAATGAAATCAATTAATTTAATTACCATTTGTGTCGAATCTCAAACGGGAAACTATGGTTCACTCATTTACAATTTAAAAAATCATAAACTCATTTAAATGGACTAAATAAACTTATCACATCATAAACAAATAACAAATCAAAATTACCAAACAAAACTAACAATACAATAATCTATAGCTAACGACATTAATCTATATCTACCAATATTAATTGTTTAATTTTGTTACAATGTTCATGTTTAATACAATGTATATTATTTTATCTTGACAAGTAACTTTTTATTTACTTGGAAATATCATTTTTTTTGTATTTCATTTTTTTAACTAATGTAAGGAATAATAGTAATCTTTATATATTTATTTAGTAGAAATATCAACATTTTTACTTCAATATCAATTTAATTTACTAAAATTAAAACAAAAAATTTCAAATAATTAAAGACTAAGCCTAACATGCCAAACATCCATACCAACATTGCATAACTAGAAGGGAAAAAATGAGCTTAGGAAAGAACCTGTGCACGCCGTATGAGAGAAGATGGAGACTGCCTTTTGCCAATGTAGAAAGAAGTAGAAGAAGACTTGGAATGAGAAATGGAGAGACGTTCGTCGTTTGCTAATGTGGGAGACGTTCGTCGTTCGTGGGTGCAGAGAAATGGAGGGAGGATGACTTATGTGAATGAGAAAGAGAGGTAAGGAGGGGAAGATGACTTTCGTAAGAGAAATGGAGGGGAAGAGAAAAATGTGGCCACGGGTGCAGAGGAATGGGGGGGAAGATTACTTTTGTCAAGGAGAAATGGAGGGAAGACAAAGAGGTGGGAGGGAAGACAAAGAGCTGGGCACGGGTGCAGAGGAAAAGGGGAGCCTAAAAATATTTTAAAACAGGACCTATAAGGACGGTTCAATGGTAACCGTCTTCGTAAATCAACCCTTTAAGGACGGTTGTTAAACAACCGTCTTCGTATATCAAATTAAAAATTTTAAAAAAATTATAATAAGCTTTAAGGACGGCTAAAAAGAACCGTCTTCGTATGTGCTAAATTTAAAATTTTAAAAAAATAATTACGAAAACCTTTAAGGACGGTTGTTGAAGAACCGTCTTCGTATGTATCAAATTAAAAATTTTAAATAAAATATTAATAAGCTTTAAGGACGGTTAAATATAACCGTCTTCGTATGTGCTAAATTTAAAATTTTAAAAAATAATTATGAAAACCTTTAAGGACGGTTGTTAAATACCCGTCTTCGTATGTATCAAATTAAAAATTTTAAATAAAATATTAATAAGCTTTAAGGACGGTTAAATATAACCGTCTTCGTATGTGCTAAATTTAAAATTTTAAAAATAATTACGAAAATCCTTTAAGGACGGTTGTTAAAGACCCGTCTTCGTATGTATCAAATTAAAAATTTTAAAAAAATTATAATAAGCTTTAAGCACGGTTAGAAACAACCGTCTACGTATGTGCTAATTTAAAAAATTTTAAAAAATAATTATGAAATCCTTTAAGGACGGTTCTCTCTGAACCGTGTTTATAAAGGGGTTTTAAACACGGTTAAATTTATAACCGTGTTCGTAGGTACGTTTAAAATTTTTTAAGAGTTCTCGGTATTTACAAAACTGCCACCGCGTGGTTTTTAAAGACGGTTTTAGGATAACCGTGTTCATATCCCGTCCTTATATCCCTTTTTTGCACTAGTGAACGTTCGGCCAAACCTACTAGTTGTACTTAGAGTTCGGTGTATTGCTACAATCCAAGCCTTCAAGTGGGATTCAGTACAACCTCGCAAAAGGTTTGATCCTACAACCCATTTCTTGAGCTTCGGTTTAATCCTATAACTCAATCCTTCAATGGTGTTCGGTCTAATCCTACTAACCGTACTCGGAGTTTGGTTTAGTCCTACAATCTGAGTCTTTATGTGGGGTTCAGTATAACCTTTACAAAGGGTTTGATCCTACAACCCATTTCTTGACTCGAGGAGTTACATCGCCAACCACAGAACAGGTGATTGGGATCATCCATCCTGAGCTTTGCCTCATAGATCGGTCAATACTATAAATTGTAATACAAGAGAGAAAAATGTGAAATCAATGTATTCATGAATTAGATATTTATTGAATTGAATGTGAATTACAAAGAAAGCGTAACTGGGGTCATGCCTCGTTAAAACCTTGAGAAAACCCGATGGGAAAAAACTCAAGTGAGGAAAAAGATTACATGCCGTCTTACCAACAAGCTGTAATAAATACGTAAATTCTGAGTGTTCCATTTATTGAGGATCGGTGTTCCATCGAGCTCTTCTAGCCGGTATGATCCCTTTCCAGTCACCTCGGATACTCTGTAAGGGTCTTCCCACGTCGGCACCAACTTTCCTTGATGGGTGAACTTATTTCCCACACTTGCTTTCCTCAAAACTAGATCCCCAGTGTTAAAAGCTCTATATTGCACATGTTTGTTGTATCGGAGGGCGGCCTTCGCTTTTATCACCTGGTCCCTGACAAAAGCCTCTTCTCTTAACTCATGGAGAACATCTAGTTCTGATGCCAAATTGACACTGTTCTTCTCCGCAAAAAAATATTCCACTCTCGCCGATCTTGCTTGGAGCTCCACGGGAATCATCGCTTCAAACCCGTAAGTAAGATGATATGGAGACTCATTGGTAGAAGAATGGGGTGTAGTATGATATGCCCACAAAACATGACATAGTTGATCGGTCCATCCCCCCTTTGCTTCACCAAGGCGCTTCTTCAGTCCTTTCAACACTTCTCTATTGGCTACCTCAGCTTGGCCATTCGTCTGAGGGTGTTCAACAGATGAAAAGATTTGGAATATCTCTAGCCCTTCAAGCAACTTCCTATCTGTGAACTGGGTGCCGTTGTCAGTTACGATCCGCCCCAGGATGCCGAACCGTGCTATGATATTCTCGTATACAAAGCGTCGTGTTTATGCTGATGTGATATATACTACTGGCTCCGCTTCGATCCGATTTGGTGAAATAATCAACTCCCACGATGAGGTATTTAATACCTCCAGGTGCAGTTGGGAATGGACCCAAGATATCGAGGCCCCATTGGTAGAAAGGCCATGGCACTGCAGACGAAGAAAGTTCTTGGGCTGGTGTGTGATAAAGATTAGAAAATTTCTGGCAAGCATCGCACCTCTTAACGAAATCAATGGAATCCTGCTTCATCATGGGCCACCAATATCTAACCCTGAGGATTTTTCTCATTAAGCTTCTTCCTCCAGCGTGGTGCCCATATTTCCCCTCGTGTACCTCTTCCATTACTCCTTGTATCTCGTTCTCTTTTAAACAAAGGAGATATGGCACTGAGAATCCTTTTCTATAGAAAACGCCATCAACCATGGTGAAATATGGCAATTCCCTTTTTACTCTTCTCCTCTCTTTTTCATCGTTGGGAAGCTGTCCGTCAGCCAGGTAACGGATATATGGGGTAACCCATGAATTCTCGTAGGAAGCATTAACCATTATGGCGTTCAGAGAAGGGAACAAAGGAATGCTGGGCAATGTCAACGTACTCTGGACCACTGTTGTTATACTGCCAGGTTGTTTCGTACTTGCTAGCCTTGATAGAATATCCGCTCTAGTATTTTCTTTTCTTGGTACATGCATAAACTCCAACATATCAAATCTTCCTTTCAACTCATTCACACAATTCAAATATAGATGAAGTTGAGGCTCACGAACCTGGTATTCACCTTGAATCTGCGATATCACTAGCTGGGAATCGCTGCATAACATCACCTCTGTTGCGTAGATATCAATTGTCGCTCGGAGTCCGGCCAGACATGCTTCATATTCAGCTTGGTTGTTAGAGGTTTTAAAATTAAATCGAAGAGAGATCTCCAGGTGCACACCATCATCACTCTCAACAACAACATCAGCTCCATAACCTTTACTATTCGATGACCCATCTACATAAATGGTCTAGTGGGTGCGAGGTATGGCCGGATCTGCCCCTGTCATTTCTACAACAAAATCAACCGGGACTTGGGCTTTAATGGCTCCTCGTGGTTCATAAGAAATTTTGAACTCAGAAAGCTCGATAGACCATTTGATCATCCTCCTGGCTTCTCTATCTTCTAGTATCCACTCTCTGCTCCCTACAACGTCTTGCTGGTGAAATACACTGGCCTCTGCCCCTCTGGGGTTTCCTTGACCAATGCTACGCCCAGGACTTCATTTGAAATTGCCAAGTACAAAATGAGGGATTCACCAGGGTCTGGTTTTACCAAGATCGGAGGACTTGATAACACTTCCTTGAGTTCCTAGAATACTTGCTCTTGCTCCTGTCCCTACTCAAACTTCTTAGACTTTTTTAGCACTTTGTACAAAGGAAGGGATCGATGCACCATCTTGGGCATGAATCGAGCCAAAGCTGCCACTTTCCCATTTAAAGATTGCACCTCCCTCAACTTCTTTGAACTCTGTATGTCCAATATCGCTCGACATTTCCCTGGATTATCTTTAATGCCTCGTTGCGTCAACATGAATCCCAAAGACTTCCCAGCAGGAACGACAAAACTACATTTCAATGGGTTCAGCCTCATGTTATATTGTCTTAAGCGTACAAATACCTTACGCAGGTCCTCAACATGATCACCTCCAGCCGGAGTCTTGACAATGATATCGTCGATGTACACCTCCACCAGTTTGGTATGCATGCCTTCGAACACCTTGTTAATCATACGCTGGTAGGTGGCCCTAGTGTTCTTCAAACCAAAGGGCATGACGGTGTAGCAAAAGACGCCGCGGTCATTGACAAAAGCTATTTTTTCTTGGTCCTCCTCCCACATCGAAATCTGGTTGTACCCTGAATAAGCATCCATAAAACTGAGGTACTGGTAACCAGACGAATCGTCCACCATACGATCAATATTTGGGAGTGGATATAGGTTCTTCGGGCAACAACGGTTGAGGTCTACATAGTCAGTGCATATTTTCCACTTACCGTTGGCCTTCTGTACCATCACCATATTGGAAAGCCAAGAAGAATATCAAGCCTCCCTAATAAATCCGGCCTTCAACAACTCCCCCGTCTGCTCGCAAGCTGCCTTCTCTTTTTCTGGTCCCAATCTTCTCTTCTTCTAGGCAATCGGCCTTGTCTCTGAATAGACAGATAATTTATGGCAGTAAAAATCAGGGTCCATCCCAGGCATGTCTGCAGCAGTCCATGCAAAAAGGTCTTGGAATTCCTAGAGGAGTGCTGACAGGCGTTGTTCCATAACAGACTCCAGCTTATCATTAATGTGTGTGACCTTCTCTAGGGAATCCCCTAAGACGACGTCCCTAGAACCTCCATCTGGCGTGGGCTTTGAGGGATTGAAAGGGTCAATCTTCAACTCCACTCTAGGATCAAGATCGATCAAACTAACAGACCCAGCCGCTGTTCCTCCGTCATTCAACTTCCTCTTCTTGTTAAACGCCTCCAGCTTCACCATATTCAGGCTCAGGTTATAGCAATACCTGGCCATCTCTTGATTGCCTTGGAGGGATGACACACTGTTGTCCTTGTTAATGAATTTGATAAGGAGGTGCAGGGTAGACACGATTGCTTCCATTGCGTTCAGAGTATGACAGCCTATAATCCCGTTGTAAGGGGATCCCATATCGATCACCAGGATCATGGACTTCACCGTTCTTGCTCCAGGTTCACCCTCAAAAGAAATGAGGGTATCAAGATACCCTTTGGTGGGCTACTTCGCTCTGTTGAAAGTTGTGAGCTCTTGTGTATATGGTTGTAAATCTGCATCATTAAAGCCCATTTTTTTGAAACAATTATAAAAAATAACATCACAAGAACTTCCCTGATCGACAAGGATCCTCTTGACGTCTTTGTTGGCTATGACAGCGATGATAACTCCTACATCATCACCTCCTAGAATTGTTGGGCCAAAATCGTCATTTGTAAATGACACCACCGGTGCTGTCATGCCATCCCTGAAAGGGCGGTTGTCCCTGGGCTTTCCCTGCACAGATAAAACCATTTGGTGGTGGTTCTTACGAGCTGTGATTGACGCTCCGCCTCCAGCAATCATATCAATCACCTCGTGCCAGTGTTGCCTTTGCTGCTGAGGCATACCGTCCTGCTGAGCTCCTTCATTGATCACTACTCCCTTCTGTTTCTCAGCGGCTGTGAAGCTCCTGACCGGATTATGACTATTGTCACCCTCGTCATCACGGTCCCTCCCTTTCTTCTCCATCTTGTCTGGTTCATCTAAGGATTTCTCCTTGAACAAATACTGTTTCAGCTTTCCATCTCTGATGAGAGTTTCTACTACATTCTTTAACGCCTTACATTCATCGGTGGTATGGCCAACCTGCTCATGGAAAGCACAATATTTTCAGGAATTACTAGGTCTTTTCATTGGCGAAGGCTTCCTTATCCCATAAACACTGAGTGTGGGCAAACCAACTTACCTCAAGATTTGAGAATGCCTGGAGTTCAGTGGGGCGTAGTTACTAAAAGAAGCCACACATCTATCCCGCTGTTGAGGTCGAGTACTCATGAAATCTTCCCTCTGGGCATGCTTCTCTAGCCTTACCCTTTCCTTGTCTCTCCATGGTTGCTGTAAGGGTACTGATGGCTTCAATCTAGCTGCAGTAGCTTCCAGGTGCATCTCTATGCCCATATATTTTGAAGTTTTCCTCCGGAACTCCTCAAACGTCGTCGGGGGACTCTTTGCCAAAGACAAGGCAAAGGCTGATCCAGGTTGTAAAGTTTCAATAACAATATGAAGTTGAATAGCCTCCATGAGGTTAGGCACCAAAATAGCCTCCTTATAAAATCTCCTCAAAAACTCCTTAAGAGTTTTGTTTTCTTCCTGTCTGATCTAGGCCAAGGTATGAGAAGTCCTGGGAACATCTCTAGAAATAACGAAATGGCTCTCAAACGCAGCTGCCATTTCTTCCGAGGAATCTATCGAACCTGAGGGTAAAATTTTAAACCAACTAAGAGCTTCCTCCATTAAGGTTCTTGGGAACATTCTACATATCACATCCTCATCAGCTCCCAAATACATAGCCTCATACACATAAGCATCAAGATGCTTGGTGGGATCTGTCTCCCTATTATACTTTTCGATTGAAAGTGCTTGGTTGTTTGTAGGTGCTTGGGGATAAGTACACTCATGAGCCTCCTTGAGAAAGGAACGTTGAGTATGTATCCCCCAGAGGTCACCACCGCCTACTCTTTCCTCCTTGCACTGACTCTGTCTCTAAAATCTTGAGTTTGTTCCCTCTCCTCATAGGTGGGAATCTTTGAATACTGGAGAGTAGTGAACTTCTCTATCACAGATGCATGGTGAGTATCCTCAGCCTGAGACATCGCTCTGTCCCCAGTTCCCCTTTTCTCCCTTCTCAACTCGATCAACTTCTCTCTGAGTTGCCTTATAACCTCATCTTGAGGGTCAGGGGTTGCAACGGGTACCATTCTCCTCGTGTGGGTTACAGGAGACTCGAAAATGAGTCTCCTACCAACTTGCTGATGGGTCACATCCTCCATGTGACCATCTACAAAATCGCGTCCATCTCCTTCCATAGTGAGCTATTAAACTTCTATGAAAAGTGGGAATAACTCTATCGTGTCCCACTGGGCGTGCCAATGAACTGGTCTGAACCGGGGTCTACAATCCGGTGTGGGGACCAGCCACAAAAGTATATGTTTTGAATGTTTATACACTGGTACAGTGGATATCCGGTATTATAATCTGACCTCTCAGTGGGAGAAGTCGGTCTTGTTGTCCTGGAGATCCTTCACACCAGAGTTTCGTGTTGTTAGGGGGCGAAAGGTGGTGTCACCTGTGAAGATTCTCCAACGCTCAAGTTAGAAGAATGTATGATAACTCAATGAATACTTAAGCAATACAATAGTAAGTGAGAGTAAGAACAACGTAACCTTGTATGTGTTGGGGAATATGCTATTTATAGTTAAGCATGGAAATGAATCGTTGGGCGCATGTGGGCCCATGAGCTCTGATGCCGTGTGCAGAGTATCAATCAGAGTAGTTCAGTGTTCAGAGCGTGACAGTGGGTAGGTCAAAGATCAGTGTATGATTCTGACACAGGGATGGGGATAATCCACCTTTTCTATATGTCACGCCTGTAATCGTACTTACTCCTTTCAATGAATGATATAGACACATTCCGCTGTGCAGGGTATCTACTTTGATAAGTAATGACTCCACTTATCTTATCATGACACTGAGGCAAATAGTTATATGTGACAGAAGAATGAGAGCGGATGAAGGATTCGGTGTCTCAGATGCGACTTCGGATTACCGGTGTAGGAAAAGATTCTACTTGGTGTCTTTTCAGTTCGGATATACGACATATGACACCAGTTGTCCTTTAGTATAGTTAAGATGTCATCTTATCATAAGGGCTGGTATCCAGGCCAGATCATTTTCTAACCTATTTAATTAAGTATTTCAGGTTACAAACCTAAGATGCACAGGTTATAAATGAAAGGGAGAGCCCACCAATAATAGGTCTGCCTTGAGTAATGCAAGTTATTTTAGAATAAGCCTCCCTGGGATCAAAAATAGTTTGCATACAAGTTCACCCCAAGAAAAGTCTGATCCTAGAACGACACTCAAGAAAATTCTGATTCAAGTATGCTCGTCCAGACTTTTGGACCGTTGAGTTATACGCATCCATTCTCAAAACTTAGCATGCATATTTGCTTCATCAATCAAACCCCAGACTTTTGAATCATCAAGAACGTTATTCCAAAGCTTGCATCAAACAAAAATCAAGGATAATTTTGAAGATGCTCTGAGCTGAATTCTTATCAAAAGAAACTGCTCTTATCATCAAAAGAGGAAAGAAGAAAAATCAGTGCTAGAACCAATGACTACATGGATAGAAGATCGAGGAAGCTACTTTATGCAAATCAGAAAAGCTGATGGAATTTAGTACTTGCGTCAAAAAGCAATCAGAAGGTCAACCATACCATTTTTGCATGAGTTCACAATAGAATTGATCTGACCGGAGTACGGGGTATAGATTAGGACCTTCCAAACCGGTGTCGAATATCTCTCTCACTCACTATTTTACACCATCTTAATAGGAGTATGATATTATAAACCTGGTTTAGTGGGAACTCCGAGCCCTTTGCGTTAAGGTAGAAAATAAGTCAATTCCAGCTGTTATCCCAATGACCACATAGGAGGTGTACCTGTAAAAGAGACTCCTATGCTTAAGTCAGTACGGTTATAACGGAGAAAATAGTATTACGAAGAGTCTTAAGATGAAAATGTAAGTTGTTCAACTGTGTTTATGTCTTAATGAATGAATTATATATATAGTCTTTCCCTTAATCGCAAGTGGTGATTTGACCTCTTTGTCAGTAATCAGAGTCTGCAGCTTTTGGCAAGTACAAGTTGTCCACTTGTAACTTATGACCAGGGTCATTATCACTTAGTCCGTACTGATAAAATGCAACTCCAGTATCCTGCATAGTCAGTCCAATTTTCCAGTTTCGCTGGTACTTTACTTTTATTCGTATTTTACTTATGTCCAATGTCGCTAGTTCTGGGACCGATATCCACACCGGATCATTTGCCCCCTAACTTCTTGTTATAACTGTTACAATAATGAGCTATTGTATTGTTTTGTTG
This sequence comes from Clitoria ternatea, assembly GCA_037962975.1. NCBI lineage: Eukaryota > Viridiplantae > Streptophyta > Magnoliopsida > Fabales > Fabaceae > Clitoria > Clitoria ternatea. Next base: position 173,296,318 of record CM075671.1, read on the forward strand.
GATACCCCTACAACCGTAATGGCGATACGTACCAGGGTATGACCTTTATGTTTTTTCCATAGTTTGTCCCCTGATAATTTCATTCTCTTGGTTCCAAACTACCTTGTCTTTCTTCAATATCGCCCGACAGTTGCATTTATTGCACCTATTCATAGAAAAGTTTTGGCACATGGATCGCTGACATGTCACTCTATTACTGGTGCATTACATCCATGCGCCTTCCTGCCAGAACGACTGTGTTGCTTGGATTTGAAGCGACACTACTTTTTGGGCCATGACGCTTCGCCTGCTACTCCGTCCATGGGCCTATGACATTTCAACTTCAGCCCATTCAACCTCACCTCCTATAAAAATAGGTGAATTTCAACTGCTTCGTTACTTTTCCATTTCCCTACTAAAACTTTGCTCCATCGTCCGTGCTTAATCTTCTTAACTGTCTTGGCCTGCACTCGAAGAACAACCAAAATCTGCCACTTAGGTAGCCACTCTTCCTTAACTCCAGAGTTTTCTTTTAAATGTCTTCTTTTGAGTCTAACGCTGGTCCTACAAGAGATAGTTTGGTGGAAATTCTTTCCAACCCTTTTATTTTTAGGCCAAACGAAGTTCCTCGCCGTGGTCTACGGCCCACTCAAATCGATATTCACCATTGGGTGAGAACTGGACTCCAGGGTGAACAGAACTCAGAGTTCTCTCCTTATAACCATCCTTCACCCAGTTCTCCCATGCCGCTCTATTCCCCTAACCGGGATGCGGATTCCAGCATAGTTTATTACTACATTGACGATACTAACTTTTATTTGACTGTTTCTTTTTTAGAACACGTCGTAATTATGGACGACGGTGGATCCCCCCGCGTAAGGAATGACCCCAAAGACACTTATATGATCGCAGACCAAGTGGACTGGCTTGCTTACAAAGCTAAGGATCCTTATTTCTAGATCACAAGAGAAGTCGTCGCTGCTCGCAACCGACATGCCAACATAGATGAAGATATCCAGCTCGAGGTAGGTACTTTCTGGCGATCCCGACGGTATACAGATACTTTTACCCTCTATGCCCCCATCTACGACGAGCACATCTGTATTATCCCTCGTGAGAGGATTTTTTCTTCCATGAGTACACCATAACAAAAGTTGGAGTCCGATTACCTTTCACCAAGTTTGAGATGGGAGTACTTCGCTTCCTAGACATCGCCCCCAGCCAATTGCATCCCAATGCTGGGCCTTGGACTTAGCCCATGAAGTTTTGGGCTGCTATTTCAACTTCACTCCCATCGTCGCCCTTTTCTTTTTTATGCCAGAGTCATCCATTGTCGTGGTACCAAAATAGGCTTCGTCAACCTTCTATGTCAGAGCGACATCGTCAATTTTGAAGCCTTTGCTGATTCCTGTAAGCTTGCAAAGGCTTCTTTTAAAAAATTCTTTTGTGAAGCTCTTCGCCAAAGGGCCGGAGTCCCTCTTTTAGCAAGACGAGGAAGGTCGGTTCAAAATCCACACTAGCTAGACTCACCAACACTTCCTTCTCGAGAGCTCCGCTTACGCGGTTGAAGAAAGAAAACTTTCGAAGTGCTCTAAGGCCGTGGTGGACATTCTCCACAATGTCTCTCGTGGGACTCCCATAAAATGTCATCCTTTGTTGAGCAACATGGCAAACAGGAACAATATCTTGCTCAACTAGGTATTCCCCTTGTGCATATATATTTACAATTACTTTCCAAATATTGTTATTGCTTCATCCTGGTTTGTTTTTGACATTGGTTTTTACCTTGTGGATTTTTCAGGAAACATGAGTGCAAATGTAACATCCCAAAATTTTAAGCAAAATTAATTAATTGGATCTAATAAATAGAATAATTATAGAAAATAATTATTTGATGCCCTATACATGTAGAAAAATTAATTGTGAACCATTTGAGTTAATACAACGAATACAGCGATTGCTGTCGTCATTTAATTGACGAATGACGTACGAGCAGAATCCAAAGACGGGCCTAACGGTCTGGGAAACATTAGATAAATATTAGGAATAAATATTTATGCCCCAACGATGAACTTAAATTAATTTGAGAGTTCATGGAATTTATTGTGAATTATTCGGGATTTATCGACGTCGTTTAACGTCAAAAAATGACCGATTTAGGCAACGGGTCTTAATTGGGCCTCAAAGATTTACTAACTCAAAAATAATTATTGAGTATTATAAAACACTCAAATAAATATGTTAAACCTGAAAATAAACTCGGACAAATTTATAGATAATTAATTAGACGTACAAGGGCCCCCGGGAAACCAAAACGTTTCATTTTCATCTCAAAACGCGACGAATTTCACCCAACTAAATGAGCTAACCATGAATGCTATAATGGGCTGTTTCCATCAGCTATTTAGGCCCATGATGATGTATTTGTCAAAAATTTGGTCTTAGAGCCAAAAAAATTTAAATGAAGGGTACCATGGTAATTTGACATAGGAAATTAAGAGACCTTTCTCCTTCCCCCTTTATCTTTCACGCTAGAAAACTCCTATCTGTAGAGAAAAAAATGAAAATCCTCTTCTCTTTTCCTTCTCCTTGGGCATGAAAAAAGGGTGGCCATCCATGGTGTTTTCTTAAGCTTCTTGAAAGAAAGGCTAGGGTAAGGTACCTTGGACCCCTAAGCTTCATCTTCTTCCTTATCTTTTCCATTCTCCATTCATGTTCTTCTCCTACCTCTTCACTTTCCAAAACCGAAAATGTCGTTGTGCCTAACCATGAAAGTGACAAATTTTAGGTTCCTTGGAGGTTTCTTTTGCACTTTGGAGAAGCTTACTTAAGCACTTGGTGTTTGGTTTCTTGATTCCCATTTCCATTGCTTCTCTTGAATGTTAAGTTTAGAATTCCATTTGGGTAAGTTATGAACTTTCAATATACTTTCATTTGGTAGCTTAAAGTATGTAGATTATGATGTTAGTATTGGAAAAATATGAGAATTTATATGTGGAACTCAAAACCTAGATTAGGAGACCATTGGGTATTTGTGTTGTTGTTGTTGAATAATTGTTTTGTGGCTTGAAGTTGATATGGAATGATTGTTGGAATTGAACTATTTGTTGTTGGAATAAATGAATTGGCTTTGGAGAGTATTAGGTGCAAACATGAAATTGTAGCTACTTTAATTGCTGGATAAATTGTAATTAGGGGACTTAAATTATTTGGGATGGTTTTAAAATAATTGTGAGGCCTAAATTAGTGTATTGAAATGAATTGGTGATGTTGGAGTAAATGAATTAGTTTTGGACGGTATAGGAGAAAAATCCTAAATTAGTGCTTACTTTAATTTAAAGGAAAAATTGTGTTTTGGACTTGAAATGACTTAAGGATGATTTTGGGGTAATTATGGGACTTTGAATGATGCTCTAGAATTTATTTGATGAATTATAGAAAATTATGGAATTAAAGCTAAGCTTTAAAATTCTCTTGGGATGGTAAAAGTGATAAGGAGACATATAGGTCCAAAAATGTATTAACCTTGTTAAATGAGCTTGAAACCTCTGGTTGGATGTAGGTCAATAATTAGAATTAGTGTTGGATAATTATTGATTGATATAGAATGTAAAGTGTCATGAATTAGGTGAAGGTTATAAGGATTAGTGAGGAATCGGCATGTTACGAAGATGAATAAAGTTGTTAGAGCACTTGAGGACTTAAAAGAGTAATTATGAAATTGTGTGAGTATTAATAAATGTGGTTTAAGAATTTGGATGGTTATTAGGTAAGAAAGGTTAAAAAGAAAAAGTATGTAGTGTAGAAGTGGATTAGGTAATGAATATGGACTATTGGAATTGAAGGGAAGATTATTGGTCAAGAAAATGATGTTGGATCATAATAGGTATAAAAGACCACACACTAGTGCAAAAATTGGATATAACAACGGGATATAATCACGGGTTGAAGTGGATCAGTGATAAAAACATGCGCGGTGGCATTTTTGAAATTATAAAGTGAATGAAATAATCAGGGAAAAGTATATATCCGCGGTTAACATCACAATCGTGATCGTAGCCATCAATATATAATCACGGTTGAGGAGTCAACTGTGGATATATAGTACCTGAAATATATATCCACGGTTGACTACACAACCGTGACTATATATTGATGGGTATGATCACGACTCTGATGTTATCCATGAATATATATTGATGTCTATAATCATGGTTGTATTTCCAATCGTGGATATATAGTTCAGGTTTTAGGGTTTAATTACTGGGTACTGTATGTCCACAGTTATTTCTATAACTGTGATTATAGATTTAATATTTATCCATGGTTGTGGGCTTAACCATGGTGATAGAGTTAACATTTATCCATGGTTGTTTGTTCAACCGTGAATATATGTGTAATATATTCACGGTTTCAAGGGGAACCGTGATTATACATCTTTTCTGAAACTTCAAAAGCCACGCCAGATACTCTTTTTCACTTTCTTCTTCTCCTCTCGCGCTCATCTTTGGCGATTTTCTTTAGCTTGCGCTCTCTACTTGTCATCGTCTACGTCGTTCACTCTGTCCTTCCTTCCTTCTTTAGTTTCGAGTCGTCTTCTTTGCAGCATTGTCTGGTATGTACTTGTGCTCTATTTAGTTTAACTCCATTAGTTGAAGCTTGTATCTATGTCTCTATGTCTATTTGGTTTAGTTTGCTGGTTTAGTATATCCCTGTGTGTGTGTTTTCTGTGTATGTGTATTTTCACTTGGCTTGTCGAAGCTTGTCTCTATGTGTGTGTGTTTTCACTTGGCTTATCGAAGGTTGTCCGTGTGTGTGTTTTCAACTATCTCTGTTTATTTGTTCAACAACCAGTTCAGTATTTTATTTAGTATGGTTAGGTACTAGTTGTTTATTTAGTATGGTTATGTACTAAACTACAGGGTTTTAGTGGAAATCATGTGGTAGACCCCTTTTGCATTAAGAATATGTTGTCATTGTTTGCTAATGCTGATCGTATATGTTATTAGTCTGAGACTAATAATGTGAGAAGACTACACATCAATGTCCAACTCAACATTTATTGACTTTTCCAATTCTACTCTTTTAGCTAAGTTTTGGCTTTTTCTAGTTTCCTTAATGTATAGTGAATGGATTTGGATGGAAAATGGATGATCGAAAAGGATTTTAGTTAAGTTTGTTTATTAGAGGTGATGTTTTGAGAGCTATTTTAAGTTGACAATGAGTGAAACAATGTTACTAGTTCTGCTGCTTGCTTTTAACTATTTGTTCATTGGAAAAGGAGAAACAGCTGATGGGGATTGTGAGTTTAGTTTTCTAGTGTTTGATCCTTTTCTTCATATGTGGTGTGAATGTCATATTGATTATATTATAATGTTCTTTTATTAAATTTTTTAGTAAATTCATGGTATATAGAACTAGAAAAAGCATGGAGAAGTTAAGATATATCAAATTGGTTATGTCTCACAAGTTTAAGAAAAAGGTTTGCTAGAATTAGTGATTTCTTTAGAGCATTTCAAAGTTGGACAACAAAATATGTATAAGATTTTAGTTATTGCATTATGTTCTTAATTATGCATTGCTGTAATTTTTGATGCAGTTACCACCCTTTTGTCTCTTATGGATACCTTGAAGAACACCATACTTATACTTATACTCCAATCTAACACCATACTTATACTTCAAAATAATACAAATTAAAAAGATTATACTAATTTGGGAGAAAAGTTGACTAAATTATTATCCATTTTAAAGTATTATTTTTAATCAAAATTTACATTGACTATACAATATATAATGTTATTTCTGTTATTGTTTGTTGCTCTTAAATAATGTTATTTATGTTGCTGTTGTATGTGTGTGGTTGTCAATCCTGTGAACTTGTAGGCTTATACTAGTTAACTAGTATGAAAGTTGCTGTGCATGAGTGAACCATATTTCCCCGTTTGAGATTTGACACAAATGGTCATTAAATTAATTAATTTCATCGTTTGTGTTGAATCTTGATTTGTCTGTTTGGACAGTTTGGGATGAACAATTATTTTTTATACGTCATTAGTATGTACAAATTAGGAGTTATTTTAAAATTTGATAAACTTTTGGTAACTTTCATTTTGTGTTGTTCTCTGGGTGCATATTTGGTTGTGGTTGAATTTGATTTAACCATTCTCATTTTGTGTACTTAGAGACCAATGCAAAATGCTGCCGAAATTTTATCAAATTTTAAAATAACTCCTAACCTGTATATATCAATGAGGTATGAAAACAATTATCATCTTGAATGGGTATAGGACCACCACCTTTGTAAGAAAAAGTGAGATTGATCATAACACCTTGTAAATAGTTGGTATGGATCGGAGTTGGATAACTGCATCATGCATAAGTCTAGAGTACGAGGGGGAGTTGAATCATTTATGGAATTCATTGTGAGGAATACTGAGGAGGTGAATGGAAGGTATTTTTGCCCTTGTGTTAAATGCTTAAACCTGCATCGGCTAGACTTGGAAGAGGTGCGAGAACATCTACTATGTGATGGTTTTCTGTGTAGTTATACGCGTTGGATATGGCATGGTGAAGTTATGGTAGTGCCAAGTAACATCTCTCAAACTGAAAATTAAAGATCGATGCATGACACCAATGTCGACATGGATGACCGACTCGAGGATATGATCCGGGATGTGGGGTAGAAGGTTTTAAGAAAGGTCATGTATATACAACTCTGTATGAGGATTTTGAGCAGTCGTTGTATCCAAACTGTGTCAATTTCACGAGGTTATGAGTAGTTTTGAGATTGTTTAATTTGAAGGCCATAAACGGGTGGACGGATAAAAGTTTCACTGACTTGCTGAAGTTGTTGAAAGAAATGCTCCCAGCTGGAAACACCTTGCCGAATCGTAACTGAGGCCAAAAAGGTGTTGTGTCCTATGGGTTTAGAGTATGAGAAAATACATGCATGCCTAAATGATTGTGTATTACTCCGGGGTGAGTTAGAAATGCTGCATCAATGTCCTAGGTATGGGGTGTCACGGTATAAGAATAAAGAGGCAGATTCTAATGAGGTCTACACTAAAGGGTCTCCTGTAAAGGTGTTATGGTATCTGCCTATAGTTCCAAGACTAAAGTATCTGTTTACCAATGCAGATGATGCAAAACTTATGAGATGGCATGCTGATAAAAAGGTTGTTGATGGACTACTTAGGCATCCAGCCGATGGATTGCAATGGAAGAAAATGGATACGATTTTTTCGGATGTTGCCTATGAACCAAGAAATATTAGGCTTGCACTAGCCACAGATGGCATGAACCCGTTTGGGAACCTGAGCACAAACCATAATTCGTGGCCTGTTTTCTTGTTTGTTTATAACTTGCCGCCATGGTTATGCATGAAGCGGAAATATGTCATGTTATCAAAGATGATTTCTAGACCATGACAACCGGGGAACGACATTGATGTATATTTAACTCCATTAGTTGAAGACCTCAAAATGTTGTGGGAAGACGAGGTTGATGTGTTTGACGAGTTTACTGGGCAATCATTCAAATTACGTGCCATGCTATTTTGCACGATTAATGACTTTCTAGCGTATGATAACTTATCCGGGTACAGCGTGAAGGGACATAAAGCTTGTCCTGTATGTGAGGAGGGAACTAGTTTTGTATGGCTGCACCATGGTAGGAAAAATGTTTATCTTCGACATTGAAGGTTTCTTAAAGCGAATCATCTGTTTCAAAGGTTGAAGAAGTCGTTCAACGGTGCCCAAGATTTTGAAATTGCTCCTCCACCACTATCTGGTCATGAGACATATGAAAAGGTGAAAGATGTCAACATGGTGTTTGGTAAGTGTGAAAAATAATCCCCAACACAAAACAACTGGAAGAAGAAGTCAATATTTTTTGACCTGCCATATTGGAGGGAGCTTGATGTAAGACACTACATTGATGTAATGCATGTAGAGAAAAATGTGTGCAACAGTTTGGTTGGTACACTCTTAAACATAACTGGGAAGACTAAGGATGGCCTAAATTCACGTATGGACTTAGAGCTGATGGGTATACGTCAGGAGTTGCATCCACAATCAAAGGGCAAACGAACATATTTGCCCCCAGCATGTCATACATTGTCCAGAAAAGAAAAGAAAAGTCTGTGTGAATCGTTACATAGTGTGAAAGTTTCATCTGGTTATGGTTCAAACATCAACACATGTGTTTCCATGAAAGATTTGAAGTTAGTTGGGTTGAAGTCTCACGATTGTCATATGTTGATGATATAGTTTCTACCTATCGCAATTCATGACATTCTTCCTAAAAATGTGAGAAAAGTCTTAACAAGGCTGTGTATGTTTTTCAATGCCATATGCTGCAAAGTAATCATGGCCGACGAATTAGATATGTTGGAACAGGAAGCATCACTTATACTATGTCAGCTTGAAATGCATTTCCCGCCCTCTTTTTTTTTGACATAATGGTCCACTTAATCATCCATTTGGTGAGAGAGGTCCGTTTGTGTGGTCCAGTGTTCTTGCAGTGGATTTATCCCGTTGAGCGATATATGAAGATATTAAAAGGGTATATGAAGAATCAACGTCGTTCCAAAGCTTTAATTGTGGAAAGATATATTGTAGAGGAAGCAACTGAGTTTTGCACTGATTACATGTCATATGCTGCAAGCATTAGTATTCCAAAGACTCGTCATGATGGGCAATTGGATGGGAAAGGTACGATCGGTAAAAAAATAAAGAGCATGCCACGTCATGATGTCCTCCAAGCGCACTTGTATATTTTAAACAACACGGATGATGTGCAATAGTATCTAACCACTCACAAAGAGCTAGTTAAAAGAAACAACTCTAGAAAGACTAAAAAGTAGGTGTTGAATGAACACAAGACATTCATGTAGTGGTTCCAAAAGACTCTTCTGAAAGATGCATGTGCATCCTCGACATTACATTAACTAGCACAAGGCCCGAACTTTGATGTCTTCACCTTTTGTGGGTATGACATAAATAGCTATTTGTTTTATACAAGGACACAGGATGAGAAGAGTACAAATCAAAATAGTGGAGTGATGGTTGTGGCTCAGTCAATGCATTTCTCAACTTCAAAGGACAACAACCCTGTCATGGCCGAGTCATGCTACTTTGGTGTGATCGAAGATATATGGGAAGTCGATTACGGTCCATTTACCATTCCTGTGTTTAAATGTAAATGGGTTGACAATAAGAGCAGTGTCAAAACTGATGATTTTGAAGTTACATTGGTGGACCTCAACAAGATAGGGCATAAGGAGGAACCATTCATCATGGCAATGCAAGTGAAACAAGTTTTTTATGTTACTGACTCAGCTAACAAACAGTGGTCAATTGTTATCCAAGGTAGACATAGCATTGGAGACCCCAATCTTGATATTGTGAAAATTCCATCCACCACAACACGTATTCCGACATCTATTGTAGAACATGACATAGATGATGTAGTTTCCAGTCGTCATGACCACCATGAAGGCTTGTGGGAAAATATTTCAACTTCATAGGGTATTAAACATGTTATATTAATTATTATATTAAATGTTATATTAATTATTCATTGTATTAAACATTATATTAAATATTTGACAGTTGTGTTTCCTTGTTTGGACAGATACTCATGGCTGACCAGGATCCACGTTCTAGGTCTGACTCACAGGCTACTGATTCCTCTACTCAGAAGAGTAGAGGTGTTACCCGGATACCAAACGTTGCACTTAGGCGTCACCGGGGAGAGAGGTTACATGTTGACATCGATGTCAACATTAGTAGATTTGAAGGACCATATTCCGTGAAGTTTAGCAGTTATTTAGGAGTTGTGGCTCGGTCGAAGGTGTCCATTATTATCCCCGACTGGGATAATGTCCAGGAGGTGGTGAAGAACCAGATTTGGAGTAATTCTAGTAACTTAGATATCATTTAAGTTTTATTTTAGTGTATTATTTCATATAATTCATAATAAGGACTCTTTTATGGACTAACTCCTTTCATGTAGGATTCTTTTGAGATACCAACATATGACACAGCGAGGAGGAAGATCCTCGGTATTATTGCTGAGCGATGGAGGTCGTTCAAATCCACACTCACCAGGAGGTATATTTGGACTTGAAATTCTTAATCAACACTTTGCCAAATTGTACCACTCCTTAGTTTAAAAGTATATGAATTGTAGGTATGTATTTGGGAAGGACCGAGGACAGTTCCCCAGAGAGAAATATGCCTTCATTGATCAGGAGACTTGGGATGCTTTCATTGCATCTAGGCATTCTGACCAGTTTCAGGTACGTTGGTTTTTAAATGCTTAAATTATGTATAATTTAAAAGTCTAACTCTAAATAATTTTCTTTCTTGTTATAGGCGGTCAGATTGAAAGCACAGAATATTAGGAAGCTGAATAACTGCCCCCACAGATTGTCACGTGGGGGTTACCATAGATTAGAGGAGCAGATGGCCCAGGAGAGGCTGAGTCAGTGTCAGACTAGCCAGCCTGACACTGGTATTATGGGTGCCCCTTCCCCACCTACACGCCACGAGAAATGGAAACGGGCCAGGATCAGGAAGAGTGGGGAATACACTTCCTCACAAGTTCAGGAGGTCGCCTCACGGATAGTAAGTATTCCTTTTGTAAATGTGTCAGTTTCTTTGGTTTACGTGAAGCAAGTGAATGTTAACTTGTTTGGTTTTTAGGATTCCTTGGTTGAGCAATAACCCCAAGGGTCTTTCGTTGCCCATGATAGGCAGGATATTTTGACTACCACCATCGGCAGACCAGAGCACCCAAGAAGGGTGCGTGCTATTGGTCAAGGTGTAGGTAAGTTATAGATAACTATATCCTTTCATTTTGTTATCTATTAAATAATTATAGGTTAATCATTCACATTTTACAGGCCTCTGGAGCTATTACGGTGCTCCCGACCCTGCCCCCTCTGTTGAGCAGTTGGTGGAGCAGAAGGTTGAGTCGAGGGTGGCTGTTGTGAAGGCTGAGTATCAGGTGGAGATTATGAAGCTACAACAGGAGATGGCCCGATTCAAGGAGGAGATAAAGGCCTCACTCAGCCACCACCAGGAGACTACTGCACCAGCTACCGACCCACAGGTTAGATTCCTTATACTATTTAACTGTTCGTTGTTTGTAATCACTTTCTTTCATTATTGAATAACTTCTGCTTGATGTGTAAATATGTAGGTACAGAGGGTTAGCACTAAGGGGTCGTGCACTGCAGCTGACCCTGACGATGATGGGGTTGAGCCTGCAGATACCCGTCAATGTGACCTGTTTATTGATGGGTCGGAGGAGCCAGTTGCCACTGGCATGGTCTACAACTTAGGCCCTATGGTTCACCATCAGTCATTACCTGATGGTATGTCCAGGGTCTCTGTTGTGCTCGTCCTCAAGGAGGATGCTGCTGTGCCAGTGGCAACTCCAGAGGTGAGGACCATCGGTCAGGCGGTGGGCCACTTTCTTATGTGGCCCAACAGACTCTTGTCGGTTGCTCGTATACAGGTAAAAACCTGAAACACTAACTGATTTTGTTATATTATCAATTATGGTACAAACTGTGATGGTTGTCAATTGTTCAATAAGAACCAGCATTGAAGAAGCCAGACCCCATCGATGATCCTATCTGGATGCTATGGCAGATCGAGGCTGAGCAAGGAGAGGACGTTCTTCAGGTCCCATGGCGGCCACTGGTGTTCGGCCGTCTAAGTTTACTTCTGGTTTACATTACATGGAGTGACTTGTGTGAGATTATGATGGGGTCGACGATGCTGAACATCTTCATCATTCAGCTGTGGGAGCTATAAGTATATCATTTTATGTCCAATTTTTTCATTATACAAGTTATTTGTAGCTAACCATGTCTTAACTTGTTTAGGTTTCTGCATAAAATCTGTGTGGACTTGGATTTCGATGGAACTTATGGTTTCTTAAAGCCCTCTTTCATACAGAGGAAAGGAAACATCAAGGAGGACACCCAGGCATACATCCAGAATTGGATGTTTGAGTCTAGGAAGGGTGTATACCTGGCCCCTTATCATAAAGGGTAAGATTCTATTCCATAATTATTGTCCATTAATTTTTATATTTTGAAGTCTCACTTATCACTGGTAACTGCAGCGCTTATTGGACGCTTTTGGTGATCTGTCCCCGGGCTTATGTTGCTCTATACTTTGATTCTGTGCACGGGACAGTTCCACAAGACTTGAAAAGTATAGTAGACGGGTAAGTTAATCCCTAAAAAATAAGTACAAATTTGATTACATCATTTTTGGTCTTATATGATTCTAACTTATCTTGTGTTTTATTTGACGTAGGGCGGTGGTTGGATACAGTCGACTTCTTGGAAGTAAGTCCAACGGAAGAATACTTGCGTGGGTGCACCCAAAAGTAAGTTAATCGTATTCATTCAAATCTTTAACATATATTTTTTAAGTTGTGAATTCACTTATTCTATATTTTATGTCCATTGTAGTCTTACAGGCAGGAGGGTAGCTTCGAGTGTGGCTATTACGTCATGCACACCATACTGACCATCGTCCAACAATATTTAGTAGATGGATGGACAGATGTAAGTCTCATCACTTGGACTAGTTTTCTACCAATTTCATCAAATTCATGTAATAAATATAGCTTTTGCTCTAATTGTTTTGTGCATTGTTTGTAGTACTTTCAGGACCAGTCATACTTCCCTAGGACACTTGTAGATAATGTTAGAAAGTAATGGGCCGCATACTTCATTGAAGTCAGGAAAGGACTTAGCTAGATATAGGATCTTTATTCTCTTATATATGTATCTAGTGTAGGATTTAAGGTTTATATTTTATTAGGTTACATTCATCTGAATTGTATATAGTTTCATTTTTTAGGTTGTTATGAATTGATAGCAAATTAAAGTTACACACATACCATTCTTTTTATATATTGTTGCTGGATATGCTGGGATATACTGTATACTGTGTTGGTTGTCTGATTGCAGGTTTGGGAAAAAATAAAACAGAACCCATATTAAAAAAACACCTCATTATTTAATCATGGTTATGGTAACAACTGTGATTATAGACCATCTTTATTCATGGTTACTACCATAACCATGATTATACATAGTCTGTAAATGAAGTTTTATGACTACTTATATTCATAGTTATGCTCGACAACCGTGATTATAAACTCTCTTTATTCACGGTTACGACCATAACTGTAATTATACGTAGTCTGTAAATGCAAGTTTTATGAACCTGTGTTCATGGTTATTGTAACATCCCCGTTTTAAAATTTAATGCTGAATGAAGAATAAACCATTAAGATTTGATTTTTTTTTTTAACTAAGAATAACTGTTAATTGCATTAACTAAGTGGGTTTAAACCATTAAAGAAAGAAAATGGTGGTGGACAGGGGATGAGGTGGAGTGCGCGTGGCTACTGCAGCACACACTCTCCCATCCCACTCGTCTCTTGTTTATGCGTATGTACACTTATGTATATATGTCGTGAGCCTTTAGTGATGAACGCATTTGCCAATTCCTCAGACTCTCTTCTCCGTCACTTCATCCTCCACTTTTCTCTCTTCGTCTTCATTCTTCTTCTTCTTCCATCTCACTCTTCGCTCCTGGAGATCTTGATTTCAGTACTGAAGGACGGACTGCACTCCATCACAGAATCAGGCGCAAGATACGACAAGCTAAGGAAGACCGGACGAACCAGGAGAAGGACATCGGACCCAACGACAAGAGCGGAAAAGGTTTCTGAGGTTCTTCTAAAGGTAGGGGGCGCTTGCATGTCAAATGCATGGTCTAAGAACGGTACCGGATGAACGTACTGCCAAGTGTGTGTGTGTGCATGTTTTTATAATTCATTAGAACTGATGCTGTGCATGTATGCATGTGTTCACAATTACTAAAACTGATGCATGATTTGAGATTTTGATGGTGATCTTCGTGACGATGGCGTAGTTTGCTCGTGGATGATAATGATGGATCTATTTTGTTGTCACTATGAAAAATATGTATGTGCATGTTCTTAATTGAATTGCTCAATGTTGTTAGTCTGATGATCGATTGTATCATGCGCTGGTGTGACTGACAGAATGATGATGAATAATGGGAGATATCCGTTCTTACTTAATGACTATGGTAAGGTGTTCAAGGCGCGATGATGTGCAATGATAAATGTGTTAGTTGCATGAGTAAGAGTGGGGTGACCCATGGAAGGTCAAGAACCCCAAGGGAAATGACTTCCAGTTACCAACCCTGGCTAGATCCCAATAGGGCTCGTGGTAGCCGTTGGAGCTAGAGAAGTGAGTCTCGAGACGCCGTGGGGGGCCGGTGCCACCTGGTAAGAGCTGAGGGACGAGGGGCCAAAAGAAAAAGGGGCCGTAACTGAGAGTCTTTTCCCGAGTCGGATCCGCGTGCATGCATATAGAAATAAGGCTGATTGTGGTGATGTATAAATCTATGTATGTGCATGAGTATGGTTTTGAATGCATGAATATATATATATTGAGAAGTGGAATAAACTCTGTGAATTATGTGTGTCAAGGATGTTGTTGAATTGTATGATTTTGGCTACTTGAGAAAGGTTGAATGATAGCAGGATGCGTGTACTGACGCTGATACCGAGTCTGTGAGTATCATTTTACATGTAAAAGCTCACCCCTGCAGTGGCCATTTTCAGTGAATGTCTTTCGAGAGGAGGATCAGAAGCAGAGCCGAAATGCTGGGCGGAGTGCTGATGCATTTCGAAGGTTTAATTGAGGCGTTGTTAGATGAGGCCCGGACTAGCTCATACCGGATGTTAATGTTTTGTGAATGAATAGAATCTTATGAACAAGAAGAAGTCTGATTTTGCATTGTAAATATTAATATACACTCTTATGTACATATGGATGTATGGTTTTGTGTGTGTGTGATGCTATGTGCTGTCTTGTTTTATAATTGTGCTTTAATAGATACGCAGGGACAGTCTGATTGAGCAGGTTATAGCTAAGTCCGAATGAACCGAGAATTGTCTTAGGAAAACTTATGTCGGATACGTTGGGCGAAGTTGTACCCCGCCTGAAGTATGGGAGCAATCCGCCCAAGCGCGAGAACTCACGCTGAAGCGAGTAATTACCAGAGCGAAATATCGACCATTATCCTTTCCTATCCGTTGTGATACTAACGCAATCCGGACCCCGGTGCTGAACCCCGGGTGCGGGCGTATGGCTAAGTCCGCCCAGGCGTTGTCGTAATTAGTTGAGTTGGGCGGAATAGGTTCAAACTCTTCCTTTCTCCACAACCTATTAATGTATACGTACCCTGTAACTTTACATTTTTCTGAGTGAAAGGCGAGCGTGAGGATTTACTTAGTGAACCCTTGTCCATACCCGATGGAGGAAATTACCTTGTAGTTGTGTTAAAGAGGCGTTATGCAGATTTCGTTTAGGCGGCGTTATACCTCACCCATGTAACTAGGACAGCCCGCCCAAGATAAATATACCCCGCCTAGCCAAGTAGGATGATTCTAACTTCGCCTTTACACTAAATGCTACGCGCGTGAATGTATTAACATATTTCCCTTACCTATTCCTCCTGTTGAGTGACCAGTATTTCTCGAAGGGAAGCCTCAGTGCGAAAACTCCTCTATCCGCTGCTGCATTACTATACCCCGCCTGGACGGTGTCAGACCCCGTCTAAGCGAACAAACGGTGTTGTGCAATCCGCCCTAGTGTTGGTGTGTTACGATAAACCCATTGAGCCGGCCCAGTTTCTAGCCTCCCTGTAGGTTGCTTTATGCGCGTGAATGTTCTTAGTTTTCCCCATTGCCTGTTCCCTTCTACATCAAATGTTACGTGACTGTTTTTGTGAAAAATTTTCTCATATTTTGAGATTTATTAGTTGTAAATAATTAGGGTGTTACATTTTGGTATCAGAGCAGACCGAAAAGTCCAAGGCCAAAATATGCTTACCAAGTGTAAGCGGTGGTGTTTGTGTCTTTTGATTGAATGGTTGAAATTGTTCTGATGCTGGTTGACCTGATTGATGATTGTCTTGAGGACAAGGGGTTGTTTCCCCTGGTCCGATTGTGTGTATGACTTAGGCGAATGACATAATGTGCTAAGTTATTAATTGTTGGACTAATAACTAGATCGGTAGTGAGTGGCTCCGTATACTTATCCTTAAATGTCAATTTCAGGATAAGGAATGGCGCATCGTCAAAGTATGGAGGCTATAGCCACAGCATTCCAACGCTTTGCTGATGTGTTTGAAAGGCAAGGCCAAACTCAACCTGAGGATGGCCATGTGCTGGACCGCTTCCTGAAGAGGAAGCCGAGTGAATTCTTAGGAGGACGGAATCCTGAGGCGGCGTTCAAGTGGACTCAGGAATTAGAGAGAATTTTTAGGGGTCTTCGCTATACCGAAGCCCAGAAGGTGGAGTGCGCAGTGTATATGCTGCGAGATGAAGCGGAGAATTGGTGGAAGATAGCCAGAAGCCAATTCCCCGAAGATGATAATCAACTGACGTGGAACGATTTCAAGGCCTGCTTCTTGGACAAATACTTTCCCGACACAGTGAGGAGTCGGAAGGAGCTGGAGTTTATGGAGTTAAAACAGGGCTCCATGACTGTGGAAGAATACGCGACCAGATTTGAAGAATTGTGCCTATTCTATCCGCCCTTCCAGCAGCCAGGAACGGAGCACTCCAAGTGTCTTAAGTTTGAGAACGGACTGAGATCGGATATCAAGAGGGCCTGCAGATACCATGAAATCCGGAGTTTCCCTGCCTTAGTGAACAAGTGTAGAATATTCGAAGAGGATGACAGGGCCCATTCGGGCCAGTGCAGCAGAGCCAGCCAACACTTGAGGCCTCAGCAATCACGTTTCAAGAGGCCAGGGAACGTGAGGAGAAATGAGCCCTTCACCAGATATCAGAACTATAATGACCGAGGGGGACAGATGAGTGGGCGACCAAGGTATGGCGGATGCTTTAAATGTGGCGGTGATCATTTTGCTAGGGAATGCAATGATACAAATGTTAAATGCTACCACTGCGGAGAGAAGGGACACGTTCGCCCGGACTGCCCTCAACTCCGCCAGGCAAACGCCAATGTGCGTCAAGGAGGATTTCAAGATCGAACCAGAGTGAATGATAACCCACGACCTGGTGGCAGAGGCAACGGAACCAGAGGAAATATGATGCATGCCCCGAACAGTCGAGAGAGGAACACCGGCCCAACAGCGACAGGAAGGATCTACACCATCAATGCAGAGGATGTTGCACCAGCAAACGATCTAGTACAATGTAAGTGCTCACTTGGAATGAATACGCTTAACGTTGTTTTCGATTCGGGGGCAACCCATTCTTTTATAGCTGATGAGTGCGTGAAACGGTTGAAGCTACCAACTGTGTCTATGAACCGGACTTTAGAAGTGGCCAACCCCACTGGCCCTAGTGTGTTCACATCGTCAATATGTAAAAATGTAGCATTTGAATTGTATGACCGGAGTTTCACCTTCGATCTGATTTGCATGCCCTTAAAGGGTCTTGATATTGTGCTTGGAATAGATTGGCTTTCAGCCAATAAGGTATTAGTAGATTGTAGAAACCGAGAGATAGTTTTCCCAAAACAACCCACTGAAGATGGCGCGGCACAAGGTATAACCCAACTATTTATGATGCTTTGTCTAACCAAAGATGAGAATGAGCCCCTAGTGAACGAAATTCCGGTTGTCTGCGAATTCCCAAAAGTGTTCCCAGAGGACGTCCCGAGCGTACCTCCTCATAGAGAAGTTGAATTCTCTATAGACTTGATCCCTGGAGCCGAACCGGTCTCCAGTGCACCCTACAGAATGTCCTCAACTGAATTGGTAGAATTGAAGAAACAAGTGGATGAGTTACTTGAGAAGCAGTTCATTAGACCAAGCGTGTCACCATGGGGCGCACCTGTGCTACTTGTTAAGAAGAAGGATGGCAGCTTGAGACTTTGTATAGATTATCGACAGCTCAACAAACTCACAATCAAGAATCGATACCCACTGCCTAGAATTGATGATTTAATTGACCAGCTGCGTGGAGCCTCAGTCTTCTCAAAAATCGACTTACGATCGGGATATCACCAAATCCGAGTGAAGGACTCGGACATTCCTAAAACTGCCTTTAGGACTAGGTATGGTCACTATGAGTATGTAGTGATGCCGTTCGGTGTGACGAACGCCCCTGCTGTTTTCATGAATTACATGAACAGCATATTCCATTCCTTCTTAGATCGGTTTGTTGTTGTCTTCATCGACGATATTCTAGTTTATTCTAAGACATCGGAGGAGCATGAAGGACATCTCAGGGCGGTACTCCAAGTGTTGAAGGAGAAGCAATTGTTTGCAAAGCTTTCGAAGTGCGAATTTTGGATGGATGAGATTCACTTCCTCGGGCATGTGATCTCCAAGCGAGGCGTCTCGGTGGATCCTGCGAAGGTAGCTGCTGTAATAGCGTGGGAGAGGCCCAGATCGATCACGGAGATAAGGAGTTTTATGGGCTTGGCAGGTTATTATAGAAGGTTCATCGAAGGTTTTTCTAAGTTGGCATTACCTCTGACTAAATTGACTCGGAAGAACGTTCCTTTTGTGTGGAGTCCGGAGTGTGAGAGCAGCTTCCAAGAGCTGAAGAATAAGTTGACAACTGCTCCGGTGTTAGCATTACCTGAGTTACGAGAAAGTTTCGTGGTCTATTGTGACGCGTCCGGACTCGGATTAGGATGTGTACTCATGCAGAAGGATCGAGTGATAGCATATGCCTCTCGACAATTGAGACCCCACGAACAACATTATCCGACCCATGACTTGGAGTTGGCAGCAGTAGTTTTTGCATTGAAAATCTGGAGGCATTACTTGTACGGATCCAAATTTGAAGTGTACAGCGATCATAAGAGCCTCAAATACCTATTCGACCAAAAGGAGCTGAACATGAGGCAGAGAAGATGGATTGAGTTTTTGAAGGACTATGATTTCGAGTTGAAATACCACCCAGGTAAGGCTAATGTCGTAGCGGACGCATTGAGTCGAAAATCCCTCCACATAGCAGCCATGATGGCAAAGGAAGTTGAGTTGTTGGAGCGGTTTCGAGACATGAACTTGCATGTTAACGCCCCTTCCTCTCAGAAGATGACAATCGGTACGTTGAGGATTGCCAACGAATTCTTAAAATCCGTGTACGAACAGCAACAGGCGGACTCTTACCTAGCTGAAATGAAGGAAATTCAGGCTAAAGGAAAGGATTTATCCTTGGCAGAAGGATCAGATGGGATCTTCCGGGTGAGGAACAGAATATACATACCAAGTGAAGGAGGATTGAGAAGAATGGTGCTTGATGAAGCCCACAAAAGCCTACTCAGCATTCACCCAGGAACCACGAAGATGTACCACGACTTGAGGATACAGTTTTGGTGGCCCGGACTAAAGAAGGATGTGGCGGAGTACGTGGCCCGGTGTATCACTTGTCAGAAATCGAAGGTAGAGCACCAACAACCGTACGGTGCAATGCAACCTCTAGAAATCCCCGTGTGGAAATGGGACTCAATTGCGATGGATTTTATCATGGGATTACCCAGGAACCGAGCGGGCCATGATGCCATTTGGGTCATTGTTGATAGATTGACGAAGAGTGCACACTTCTTACCTGTAAATATGAAGTACCCATTGCATAAATTGGCTCAAATCTACATTCAAGAAGTTATCCGACTTCATGGCATACCTACTTCCATCGTTTCAGATAGGGACCCTAGATTTACGTCCAGGTTTTGGACCACCATGCATCAAGAACTGGGGACGAAGCTTTGGCTTAGTTCTGCCTACCACCCCCAATCGGATGGACAATCCGAGCGAACGATTCAGAGTCTAGAAGACTTATTGAGAGCGTGTGTGTTAGAGTACGGTGGGGACTGGGAGCAGTGCCTTCCCTTGATCGAGTTTACGTACAACAACAGCCATCATCACAGCATTGGCATGGCACCTTACGAGGCATTATATGGGCGTAGATGCCGGACCCCACTCTGCTGGTCGGAAACGGGTGAAAGTCTATTACTGGGACCAGACATCGTGAAGCAAACCACAGAACAGATCCGAGTGATAAGGGAGAAGATGAAAGCATCACAAGACAGGCAGAAGAGCTACCATGACAAGCGCATCAAGCCATTGGAATTTTCAGTCGGGGATCGAGTGTTTTTGAGAACCTCTCCGAGTAAAGGAGTTGGACGAGCCTTAAAATGTGGGAAGTTAAGCCCTCGCTACATCGGACCTTATGAGGTAGTAGAACGGATTGGCCCCGTGGCATACCGCCTCGCGTTACCAACTCACTTGTCCCGATTACACAACGTTTTTCATGTGTCTCAGCTAAGGAAGTATTTGCATGACCCCAGCCACACGATGCCTGACGACGAGGTAGAGATCAAGGAAGACCTAACCGCTGTGACTACACCGGTTGGAATCGTGGATCAATCGGTAAAACGCTTAAGAAACAAGAACGTAAGGCTGGTTAAGGTGGAGTGGCAGCAAGGCAAAATCACCTCCTATACGTGGGAGCGCGAAGACGCCATGCGACAGCAGTACCCCGAATTGTTTACCTACGTAAGTACCGACTGAATTTCGGGGACGAAATTCTTTTTCAGTGGGGGAGAACTGTAACATCCCCGTTTTAAAATTTAATGCTGAATGAAGAATAAACCATTAAGATTTGATTTTTTTTTTAACTAAGAATAACTGTTAATTGCATTAACTAAGTGGGTTTAAACCATTAAAGAAAGAAAATGGTGGTGGACAGGGGATGAGGTGGAGTGCGCGTGGCTACTGCAGCACACACTCTCCCATCCCACTCGTCTCTTGTTTATGCGCATGTACACTTATGTATATATGTCGTGAGCCTTTAGTGATGAACGCATTTGCCAATTCCTCAGACTCTCTTCTCCGTCACTTCATCCTCCACTTTTCTCTCTTCGTCTTCATTCTTCTTCTTCTTCCATCTCACTCTTCGCTCCTGGAGATCTTGATTTCAGTACTGAAGGACGGACTGCACTCCATCACAGAATCAGGCGCAAGATACGACAAGCTAAGGAAGACCGGACGAACCAGGAGAAGGACATCGGACCCAACGACAAGAGCGGAAAAGGTTTCTGAGGTTCTTCTAAAGGTAGGGGGCGCTTGCATGTCAAATGCATGGTCTAAGAACGGTACCGGATGAACGTACTGCCAAGTGTGTGTGTGTGCATGTTTTTATAATTCATTAGAACTGATGCTGTGCATGTATGCATGTGTTCACAATTACTAAAACTGATGCATGATTTGAGATTTTGATGGTGATCTTCGTGACGATGGCGTAGTTTGCTCGTGGATGATAATGATGGATCTATTTTGTTGTCACTATGAAAAATATGTATGTGCATGTTCTTAATTGAATTGCTCAATGTTGTTAGTCTGATGATCGATTGTATCATGCGCTGGTGTGACTGACAGAATGATGATGAATAATGGGAGATATCCGTTCTTACTTAATGACTATGGTAAGGTGTTCAAGGCGCGATGATGTGCAATGATAAATGTGTTAGTTGCATGAGTAAGAGTGGGGTGACCCATGGAAGGTCAAGAACCCCAAGGGAAATGACTTCCAGTTACCAACCCTGGCTAGATCCCAATAGGGCTCGTGGTAGCCGTTGGAGCTAGAGAAGTGAGTCTCGAGACGCCGTGGGGGGCCGGTGCCACCTGGTAAGAGCTGAGGGACGAGGGGCCAAAAGAAAAAGGGGCCGTAACTGAGAGTCTTTTCCCGAGTCGGATCCGCGTGCATGCATATAGAAATAAGGCTGATTGTGGTGATGTATAAATCTATGTATGTGCATGAGTATGGTTTTGAATGCATGAATATATATATATTGAGAAGTGGAATAAACTCTGTGAATTATGTGTGTCAAGGATGTTGTTGAATTGTATGATTTTGGCTACTTGAGAAAGGTTGAATGATAGCAGGATGCGTGTACTGACGCTGATACCGAGTCTGTGAGTATCATTTTACATGTAAAAGCTCACCCCTGCAGTGGCCATTTTCAGTGAATGTCTTTCGAGAGGAGGATCAGAAGCAGAGCCGAAATGCTGGGCGGAGTGCTGATGCATTTCGAAGGTTTAATTGAGGCGTTGTTAGATGAGGCCCGGACTAGCTCATACCGGATGTTAATGTTTTGTGAATGAATAGAATCTTATGAACAAGAAGAAGTCTGATTTTGCATTGTAAATATTAATATACACTCTTATGTACATATGGATGTATGGTTTTGTGTGTGTGTGATGCTATGTGCTGTCTTGTTTTATAATTGTGCTTTAATAGATACACAGGGACAGTCTGATTGAGCAGGTTATAGCTAAGTCCGAATGAACCGAGAATTGTCTTAGGAAAACTTATGTCGGATACGTTGGGCGAAGTTGTACCCCGCCTGAAGTATGGGAGCAATCCGCCCAAGCGCGAGAACTCACGCTGAAGCGAGTAATTACCAGAGCGAAATATCGACCATTATCCTTTCCTATCCGTTGTGATACTAACGCAATCCGGACCCCGGTGCTGAACCCCGGGTGCGGGCGTATGGCTAAGTCCGCCCAGGCGTTGTCGTAATTAGTTGAGTTGGGCGGAATAGGTTCAAACTCTTCCTTTCTCCACAACCTATTAATGTATACGTACCCTGTAACTTTACATTTTTCTGAGTGAAAGGCGAGCGTGAGGATTTACTTAGTGAACCCTTGTCCATACCCGATGGAGGAAATTACCTTGTAGTTGTGTTAAAGAGGCGTTATGCAGATTTCGTTTAGGCGGCGTTATACCTCACCCATGTAACTAGGACAGCCCGCCCAAGATAAATATACCCCGCCTAGCCAAGTAGGATGATTCTAACTTCGCCTTTCCACTAAATGCTACGCGCGTGAATGTATTAACATATTTCCCTTACCTATTCCTCCTGTTGAGTGACCAGTATTTCTCGAAGGGAAGCCTCAGTGCGAAAACTCCTCTATCCGCTGCTGCATTACTATACCCCGCCTGGACGGTGTCAGACCCCGTCTAAGCGAACAAACGGTGTTGTGCAATCCGCCCTAGTGTTGGTGTGTTACGATAAACCCATTGAGCCGGCCCAGTTTCTAGCCTCCCTGTCGGTTGCTTTATGCGCGTGAATGTTCTTAGTTTTCCCCATTGCCTGTTCCCTTCTACATCAAATGTTACGTGACTGTTTTTGTGAAAAATTTTCTCATATTTTGAGATTTATTAGTTGTAAATAATTAGGGTGTTACAGTTATCATTGACAACCATGATTAAATAGGTTCTTATTTAATCATGGTTGCTATTAACCGTGATTAGATGTGATTTATAACCACGGTTGTGAACCGTGGTTAAAGGACCTCATCTACTACCACAGATGCAATAACCACGATTGATTAACCGTGATTAAAGGCCAATTTTAACCGTGATTATATCCACTTTTTCCACTAGTGACAAGATAAACTTAGAGAAGATTATTGTTGGTGATAGGTGACCTTGTCATGAAAATAGGCTAAAGGGTTTAAGTTATGGTGTAAAACTTGAAATGACCCTAGTTATGGAATGTTACTTGTAATTAGTATTAAGGAAGATTGTTATGAAAGATAGGTGACTTCAAAAACTAATGGTAAGACACTTGAATATTGGTAGGCCACTAGTGACGATTTATTGTCTAAAAAGAATAAAGAGCAAAATTGACTAGAAATGCTAAGTGATGAAGGACTTGGTGCCTTCTATGGGAAAACTATTAAAAATGAAAAGTAATGAGGTGAATAATTTAATTAAGACTTTGGAGAGCCCAATGGATAACCCTTTGTATTTTGTCTAATTACCAATAGTGAATTTTAAATCCTAAGATAAAAAATGTGATAAGGATGGTTTAGGTTCCAAACCTCCAAGATGGAGAAGGCATAAGCACAACAAAGTTTCACATGCATGAATATACATATGTATCTCTAAAAGGAGACTTAGTTTTTGACATTGATTTAATGATAGAATGATGTTTGATGTGGTCTTATACTTATTAAAAATGTAAGCTTTGACCATTCTTGTGAAGCGGAACCATCCAACTCCTCCAACCCGTCGGAGTACTTCTCTTAAGGTAGGGAAAAAGTTTATTTTCTAAATGTATGGCCTTGGTGTTGATAATGTATGTATGTGTTATGTATATTTTCATGTTGGCCTTGGTTGCTTTTATTGTCGCTATGTGTGATGAATATGTAAAGTAAGACTCTTGAATGACATTGGTGGTAAATTGATGACTGTGATGGTGTTATACCTTTGATGTGCTCTTATAGCTTACGTATGATAATGAAGTGGGATTATGTGAAAATTGAGACCATCATGTGCACTTTTTTGATCTCATGACATGCATAACATATCTCATATGTGATAAATAATGATCTTGCGTTGATCTTGAGAATAATAACCTTGCATTGGTTGGTTGTATAAGCGACTATGTGTGGTCGTAGTGGATACCATGTGACATGTTTTATTGATCTTGCGTTGATCTTGAGAATGAAACCTTGTGTTGGTTCTAAATCTTGAACAACTATGCGTGGTTGTAGTCACATGAGTAAAATATGTACATGAAGAGAAAATAGAATTATACAAGTTGGTCTCATTGTATATGCATTAATTATTGGATAACATATGCATTATTTGTGAGGACATGGCATTTAAATTTGAGTGCCCAAAATGAATATTTCTTATGAATACCTTAAATTGAGAAATGTTGTTGGTGTTGTTTGGCTATCGTACAAATGTAGTGATGACTATTATTGGTGAAATAAGATTGATATTTAAAGCTTTTGGCATGAGTTGGCCCTTAGGATGTATGAAGTGTGAATTTGATTGTCAAATTATAGTCTATGTATCATATTAATAAGGTTGGATATGTTGAAGGAAAATATGTAAGATTGCTTCACTATGCATGAATTATCATTATAATTGTTCATCATTGAGAAAATATACTCACTCTCCATGTTGTCCATTTTAGCCTTGTGATGTAGGTTGGATCCGTGGAGTGACATACTTTTTAAAGAGGCGACATGGTGTAAAGAGGGTATTTTGTTTGCCTTGACCGACTTTCCGTTTTAGACTTGATGATCTAAATTCTTTTGTAGAATTTAATGTGTATAGGCATCATTTTGTATAGCTTGACTATTGGTGTAAATGCCTAGGTTTTTTTTGAAATTATGAATGGCTATTATTAAATTATTTGTTGATATATTTGGGATGTAAAGATTGAGTTATGATTTTTTTAGTATGTTGAAGATTGGTGATTATGAACCTTTATGAATGAAGTTGCTATCCATGAAAGTTAAGATTGTGTGATGATTATGGGCTATTAGGCTTGAAGAGTAGGACTATAAGTATGTACCTTGAATTTGAAGGATTAATGATCAATATGAGTAATAGAGGAATTAATGTATAGCAATCTTATAAATTGATGAAGTTAATTAGGTACTTGCTTAACTTTCACCTTCTCATATCTTCACATATGGGTTTGTTTCTAATTAGATCTAGGGTAGTTATTATAAGTCTTGAATTATGGTGGGCCTTAATTAAGTGACGAAATAAACGTGAAAAATTTTCCCTACTTTTTAATAATTGGAAGTAGATAACTATAATATCGAATATCAGATTTAAGGCGCCACAATGGACACCCTGGAGATCCTCCGTAAGCACTTGGCCGAAGCCGAGGCTAGAATCATTCAGGAGAACAGGGTTACCCCTCAGGCGAAGAGGGCTCTCACTCTTCAGGTCCTTGGTGGCGCTATCGCTGTCCAAGCTGACCCCGCTGCCAAACGAAAAAAGAACTAACAGGACAGGGTCCCCAACAAAAAACAGAAACCTACTGAGGTTCAAGATGACCACGGTAAGGGAAAGGCTGTTGTTGAGGAGAACAGTTTAGCGAATAGAGTCGCTAATGCAGATAATGACTTGGCCGCCCTAGAGGATATGATCGACAAAAATGTTGCCCTTCCCACTAAGCTACGCCTCCCCTACAGGCTTAAGAAAGGGTTGAATTCTCAAGACCTCGACTTCTTCCTAGAGATGATGATGTAGGGGAAAATGAAGACTCTCTCCGTGCTCTACTTTGTGGCTACTGAGGGTCCAAAGCGGGAGATAGAGCAGTTGAAGGGGAAAAATTCCCGCATCTCCAAGGATAATGTCCGGGCTTATCAGCAGATCAAAACCTTGAACGAGAGCGTCCAAGCCCTTCAAAAATCTGAGGGTGACTTGTAAAAGGAAAATGATGGTCTTCGCCAAAAGGTGGATGACTTGGAGAATCAAGTGGCTGATTTTCAAGGAAAAAACCAAGATCTATCCAAGACTGTTCAAGATAGGCAACAGAAATATAATAACAACATGACGTTGTTTGCCTAAGCCGCCATGGATGCATTCAGCTATGCGGTTTTCCAGGTCATCTTTTGCAACCCTGGCATTAACTTGAACTTGAACGGGATCAGTTTTTTTAACAGATTTCATGATGGTGAGTTGGTGTCCGAGGTGGATGGCCAGACCTTTCTTCCTACTGATGAGCCCTTTAGCTTTGCACCCCTTGTAACTGATGAGGATGATGTGCCTCGTCGACAGGACTAGGATGATGACAGGGCTGATGAAGAGGATGACTGGGATGAAGATGGGGATGAAGAGTAGGGTGGCCCGGTGGACCCTTAAACGAATTTTTAGCTTTGTAGGCGGGATAAGCTCCGCCCTTTTGTTATTTCTTTAACTTAGCTTTTATACCTTTGAATTTTATCTAGGCGGAGTCCCTTTTTTTGCACAATACTTAGTCTTATATCTTACCATATCGTCCTTTTATTTTTCTTCGTTGGTGACTCGTGAATGTTTGACCGTTATATGTATGCATTGCTTTGTGAATTCTTTAGCGTTTTTAACTTAAATAAATAATTGTTGTTGAAGAAATAACTGCTATTATAATTTTGGAAATAAATAACCGCTCTAGGGTTTTTACAACTACTACGGTGTTTAATCAAAAAATAACAGCTTTGAGGTTTCTACAACCACTCTGGGGTTTAATCAAAAAATAATCGCTCTAGGGTTTTGTAACCACTCCAAGGTTTAATCGAAAAATAACCGCTTTGGGGTTTTTACAATAACTCCAGGTTTAATCGAAAAATAACCACTCTGGGGTTTTTACAACCACTCCAGGTTTAATCAAAAAATAATCGCTCTACGGTTTTTTAATACCACTTTGGGGTTTTTAATAAAGATAACTTAGTTTTTCCTAAGTGCACAACTCAACAGAGTTTGTTTCACTTTGAATAATTTTCATTAATAATATTGAACCTCAGCTGTATGTCTCATTAAAAACCTCCTAGAGAAACCTTGTGGGACAAAACCTAGGCAGGGAAAAAAAGTGCATGAATTATGATGGTGGTTAGTTGAAATACAGGCGGAGGTTCTTTACATTCCACTTGTTTTTAAACACTTCCCCCTCTAGAATTTCTAAGAAATAAGCTCTTCTGATTGTGACATCATTGATTCGATATGGGCCTTCCCATATGGGTGCAAGCTTTCCCTGATGCGCAAAGCGGTTACCAACTGACGCCCTTCTTAGGACCACATCTCCGATATTAAATCTTCATTTCTGAACTCTCTTATTGTACCATAGTGCGACCTTGGCCTTAATAGCTTGATCTCGAAGGAAAGTAGCTTCTCTTACCTCTTATAGAGAGTCTAGCTCGTCTCGTAGTCGTAATTGTTCTCTCCTTCATTAAACTATTGGACTCTAAGGGAGATATGATTAATCTCCATCGGCATGACTACGTCAACTCCATAGACCAACCACAATGGGGACTTTTCTATGGAGGAATGAGGAGTATTCCGGTACGCCCAAAGGACATAGCATAATTGATTGGCCCATTCCCCCTTTATACCTCCCAATCGCTTCTTCAAATCTTTTAAACTTTCTTTGTTTGCGACTTCATCCTGTCTGTTTGTCTATGGATGCTCTACTGATGAAAACAGCTGCTAGATTTGGAGTCCTTCCAATAAGCTCATAAACTTAGCATCTATGAACTGTGTTCCATTATCCGTGATCATTCTGCCTAGGATGTCAAACCTGGTAATTATATTTTCATACATGAATCTTCAAGTTCGGGCTATTGTGATGTGCACTACTGCTTCTGCCTCTATCCACTTGGTAAAATAGTCAACCCTTACTATTAAATATTTGACTCCGCCTGGAACCTTTGGGAATGGGCCTAAGATGTCCATTCCCCACTAGCGGAAGGGCCATGGAACTATCAATGTAAAGAGTTCTTCGACTGGAATGTGGTGATCATTACTATATTTTTGGTAAGCGTCGTATTTTTGGACGTACTCCATCGTATCCTTTGTCAACGTAGGCCACCAATAACCTACCCGTACTATCTTCCTTGCTAAACTTTTTCCCCCCACAATGGTGTCCATAAGTTCCTTCATGCACTTCAGCCAGTACTTCACCTATCTCAGCTTTATTCAAACACTTCAAGTATGGGGCTGATATTCCTCTTCGAAATAAACTTCCATCTGCTAGCACAAAGTTAGGAAACTCCTTCTTGAGTTTCTTCTTTTCCAAGGGGTCTGTTGGAAGTTATTCATTTACCAAGTACCTAATGATAGGAATGACCCATGAGTTGTCTGGATATGCCTTTGACTGTATAGCACATACTCTAACTGGGGACAATATGCTACGCTCTGCCAAAGTGCTTTGAATAACCGTTGTTGTAGATCCTACTTTCTTCGTACTGGCGAGGCGAGATAATACATCGACTCTAATGTTTTCTTCTCTAGGGACGTGCTTATATTCAATTCGACTAAATTTTTCTTCCAGCTTCTTCACTTTCAAAAGATATTGTTATAAGAGTGGTTCTTTTGCTTGATAACTCCTATTGATCTGGGAAATCACCAACTGAGAATCACTACATAGGATAATACTTTTAGCACCTACATCTAGGGCCGCTCTCAAACCTGCCAGACAGTCTTCATTCTCCGCCTGATTGTTCAAAGTTTTGAAATCGAATCTAAGGGAAACTTCTATGCTGACCCTGTCCTCACTTTTGATCATAACTCTGGCTTCACAACCTTTTGAATTTGAATACCTGTAAAAGAAAATGGTCCAGTGCTCCTTATTGGTGAGGGAGCTTCCCCATTCAATTTGTTACAAAATCAGCCAAGATTTGAGATTTGATAACTGTTCTAGGTTCGAAAGAAATGTCAAACTCTGAAAGTTCAATGACCCATTTTGTCATTCTTCCTGCTAAGTCTAGCTTGTGAAGTATGGCACGTAGCGTCAGGTCGGTCTGGACTACAATCGGATAGGTGAGAAAATGTTGTCTTAAACGTCTAGATGTCCAAACCAATGCTAGGGTAGCTTTTTCAAGCTTTTGGTACCGCCCTTCAGATCCTTACAAGACCTTTCCCACAAAATAAACCGGTCTCTATCCTTCCACTATTTCTTTCACTAGGACCGCTCCTAAAGCTTCATCTAATACTGACAAGTACACAAACAACAGTTCACCTGGGTCAGGCTTTGTTAACATTGAAGGGTTTGCCAACACCTCTTTACGACTCTAGAAAGCCTCTTCTTGCTCATCTCTCCATTTGATTTTTTTGTTTTTCTTTAGGACTTTGTACAATGGCAATGCCTGATGCGTCATTTTAGGCATAAACCGGGATAGCACTACCACCTTCCCATTCAACGATTGGACCTCCCTTATGTTTGTCAGGCTTTGGAGCTCCTTAATCACTTTACACTTATCAGACTAGCCTCTATTCTTCTCTGGGTCAGCATAAACCCTAAAAATCTCAGGAACTAAAAAGGTACACTTCAAAGGATTTAGCTGCATGTTATACATTTGTATTCTTTGAAAAATCTTTCTCAAGTCTTCGACATGATCTCCTTCCATCGATGTTTTTGCTATAATATCATCCACATAAACCTCCACCATTTTGGATGTCATCCCTTCAAAGACCTTATTCATCATTCTTTGGTATGTAGCCCCGACGTTCTTAAGTCTGAAAGGCATCACAGTATAACAGAAGAATTTTTTATCATTCACAAAAGTGGTTTTTTTCTTCATCCTTCCACATGGGAATTTAGTTGTAGCTGGAATATGTGTCCATGAACGATAAGAACTGATACCCTAAGGAATCATCCACCACCTGGTCAATGCTTGGGAATGGGTATGGATCCTTTGGACTACACTTGTTCAAATTTGTAAAATCCATACACATCTACCATTGTCCATTTACCCTTTTAATCATCACAACATTGGATACCCAAGTCGAATATTGGACCTCCCTAATGAATCAAGCCTTTAGCAACTCTTCCATCTATTTGCAGGCGGCCTGTTATTTTTCAGGTCCAAGCCTTCTTTTCTTTTGCGCCACTACCCTCAACTCCGGATATACTATTAACTTGTGGCAATAAAAATTTGGATCTATCCCGGGCATGTCTGCCACTATCCACGTGAAGAGATGCTTGAATTCTCTTAACAGTTTCACCAACCGTTCTTCCATGCTTCTCTCCAGACATTCGTTTACTCTAGTTGTCCTTCCTGGGTTATCATCTAACGCTACTGCCTTGATTCCTCCTTTCGAGGTCGGTCTTTGAGGGTTTACTAGATCTATTGTCATTTCCTCCCTTAGATCTAAATCTATTAAGTTTACTGACCGTGGCACAAATCCGCCATCATTCAAAGGCTTTCTTTTAATTATTTTCTCTATTTTGGTCATCAGGACACTAAGGTTATAACAATACCTCGCCATCTGCTGGTCCCCCTAACTAAAGACACCTGATTGTCTTTGTCTATAAATTTAATTTATAAGTGCAGTGTCAAAACCATAGCTTCCAAAGCATTCAAGGATGGTGAAACATCCTAAATTCAATTCGAGAATAAACCGAGACTAGGAAAATTTTTCCAAAATCAAAGGGAATTCAAGGCAAGATAAGCAACTAAGGTTAAGGAGAGGAAAACGTAAAACTGATCCCACAGAAATAGCGGGAGGCATAAGGCTTTAAACGAACCTGACAGCGCTCACTCGCTCAAGCGAGAGCCAAGTCCGCTTGAGCGAGACCGCCCACTACGCTTAGGCGACGCATCCATTCGCACAGGAGAAAACAATGAGGGACCTTCCTATCCGCTCACGCTCGCTGGGGCGAACACTTAGTCGCTGAGGCGAGTAACTCCACTCGGTATTCCTTCACTCAGATTCAGAGTCTGAATTCACCCGGAAAGGTTTTTACTCACGATTTATTCGGAAGCTTACATCACACTCTTGAACTTCATTCATCCTGGTCGCAAATGTTGACCACTCGGGAAATGACTCTCATAGCCATTCCACTCAGAATCTATAATACTTTTCACTTGGTTCATCCCCACTTGGGATTATACTACCTCATTCACTCGGGAACATCTAAACCCTATACCATCGTAGGCTAATTATAAGAAGGGGTTTCTCATTCGTATAATTTTCTCTCGGGGATAGCCTTAAAGGACGTATTTCACTCGGAATCGGCTAAACCTTCTTCACTCGGAATAAGGTCGCTACTTCTCCTCCCACAACAATAACTTAGTTCAATTTACACGGAATCATACAACCCCATGCTCGCGCAAGTATAATTACATATGTATTCCACTCGGACATTCACACGCAGTATAAAATGAACATACACTAGGATATATATATATATATATATATATATATATATATATAAATATTCACATACACATTGTCATATTCTCAACCCGAGAGGATTTAATTCTGACATAGCTAGACAAGAACCAAAATGAGAGCCGGCCAAGGCTATGACAAAACTGTATCTACAGCATATACATATATACATATATTCCCATAGTGCACCAGCACCTCGCTCAGTATGCAGCTCCTCCATCAATCATCATTCTGAGAGACATTCACGTAAATATAGCCATAGTAGGGGTGAGCTTTTACATTTAAAATGACAGTTAGTGACTCGGAAATCCTCAGATCTTTCACCATACAACATCACATCTCAATCAATTATAATGTTAACTGCCATCCAATGTATCTACATATAATAGTACCATGCAATCGGAATTCATACATTTAATACACGACTATATGGATCATATCATTTCCGATACATACACATGCAACACAATGAATTCATTACAGTATAAGAGTATATATATATATATAATGCACACATATTCACTACAGTCGGATCCGACCCCCTCTTTATTACAAATTTTTACGTTGAAACATAGGCTCCAAGCCTTTTTCCTCCAGCTCTAAGCTGGTCCGGCCATTTTACTGGTACCAAACCATTTGCCCTCACATGTAACACAATCACTCCAAGCGACAACGGAAGTGTTACGGGCAGCCCCGAGTCCAACTCGGTAGGCTTGCCTTGAGTCCAACCCAAGGTCTTTCATCAAGCGTCCAACGCTAATGCACTCGGCACCGCCTTGAGTCCAACTCAAGGTCTTTTAATTATATTTTACATATATTTGTCAATACAACAGTACCCCTTTTCCCGCATCTTAACCACACTCTCCATGTAACTCACCTATCATCACACAAACACAACAGATTCATTTTCCAGTATTCACATGCATGTTAATATAGGATAGTAAGCAGGATCTACCCACTGTCCCCTAGTACAGAGCACTCAGAAGTCACGTCAACATGCACAGCGGCCAACATCTCATATTTAAATATAACATTCTGTCTGGAATCAAACAGTAGTCACACCTGCTCTCGGTGTCCGGAATCCCCACTTCATGCATTCATGAGTAAAATAACTAACCGGACTCAATATGGCAAGCTTAAGATACATGCACTCCATTCACACTCGGTCCCATAACTCACACATGCATTCACATACCTAACAGTATATCTCATAATCACATACATTAAATATAAAAAGAACTACCATCAGACTCAACCATCACATGCCCTCGGTATTCAAAAGCTGTCAATCATATATATATTTCATAGCTAACACCTTCAAACACACATGCATGAGCAATACTTCACCCGGAGACCGTTCACAAGCTATGCATTTGAGATGCAAAGCGCCCCCTACCTACTGAAGGGATTCGAGGGGTTCCTCTGTTTCCCGATGTTGGTTCGTTGCCTTTGTTTGCTTTGTCACCACTCACATTCGCAATCGTACCCTCAAGTCAGGTTGGGAACAGGACGCAGTTCTTCTTCCACTTCGACAGTCGTCCTTCACCAACCGAAGAGGACTCCGAATCCTCTGTAGCACCGCGGTTGCGTGTTTATGGAACAGAGAGTCAGAGGAGAAGAAGAACGAAGAGGAAGAGAAGTAGAGGAGTAGAAAATCTTAAGGGATGAGAGCAAGTGAACAGCAGTGAGCTTCTACACATATATATATACACTCAAAGAATGAGGAAGTGGGATAGGAGACCGTGAGGCAGCAGCAGATCACGTGGTACACACACACAATCACAACCAATTAACCATTAATCAAATGCTTAAGTTAAAATTAATTTAATAAGTAATTCATGCTTATGCAATTATTTTTGTTTAGCGGTTTTAATCTCATTCGGTAATTAATTTTTAAATTGGGATGTTACAATTCTCCCCCCCCCCCCCAAAGAATTTCGTCCTCGAAATTCAATCGGTAGCTTACCTTAAATAAACAACTCGGGATGCTGTTGCCTCATGGCATCCTCGTGTTCCCAGGTGTAAGTAGTACATCCGTTTTGCTGCCACGCTACCTCAACCAGTCGTACATCCTTGCTCCTTAAGCGTTTTACCGATCGGTCTATAATTCTAGTCGGTATTGCTACTGTGTTCAAATCCTCCTTGATCTCTACTTCATCATCCGACATTTCGTGAGTGGGATCGGTTAGATATTTCCTTAGTTGAGATACATGAAACACGTTATGCAATCGGGATAGGTGGGTCGGTAACGCTATTCGGTACGCCACAGAACCGACTCGCTCCAATACTTCGTAGGGCCCAATATATCGGGGGTTTAACTTCCCACTTTTCAAGGCTCGCCCGACTCCTTTACTCGGTGAGATCTTTAGAAACACCCTATCCCCGACTGAAAACTCTAGTGGTTTGGTTCATTTATCATGGTAGCTTTTCTGTCTGTCCTGAGACGCCTTCATCTTATCCCTAATTATCTAGATCTGTTCTGAGGTTTGCTTCACAATTTCTGGCCCTAATAGTAAACTTTCACCCGTTTCCGACCAACAGAGTGGGGTTCAACATTTTCGGTCATACAGGGCTTCATAGGGTGCCATACCAATACTGCTGTGGTGGCTATTATTGTATGTAAATTTGATCAGGGGAAGGTATTGCTCCCAACACCCACCATGTTCCAACACACACGCCCTTAGTAAGTCCTCTACACTTTGTATCGTTCGCTCGGATTGTCCATCCGATTGGGGGTGGTAGGCGGAACTTAGCCAAAGTTTCGTGCCCAATTCCTGGTGTAGGCTCGTCCAAAACCGGGACGTGAATCTAGGATCCCTATCCGATATGATAGAAGTCGGCACACGATGCAGTCGGACAATTTCACGAATATAAATCTGAGCCAACTTATGTAACGGGTATCTCATGTTCACAGGCAGGAAGTGTGCGCTTTTCGTCAATTGGTCAACAATGACCCAAATCGCATCATGATCCGCTCGGGTTTTTGGCAACCCCATGACAAAATCCATGGCAATTGAGTCCCATTTCCACACGGGGATCTCCAGGGGTTGCAATGCACCATACAGTTTCTGGTGCTCGACTTTCGATTTCTGACAGGTAATACACTGAGCCACATATTCCGCCACATTTCTCTTTAATCCGGGCCACCAAAATCGTAGTCTTAGATCATGGTACATCTTCGTAGTACCTGGGTGAATACTTAGCAGGCTCTTGTGGGCTTCATCAAGCACCATCCTTCTCAATTCACCTTCACCCGACACATATATCCGATTCTTCACTCGGAAAATTCCATCCGATCCCTCGGTCAGAGACAAGTCCTTACCCTTGGCTTGAGTCTCCTTCATCTCGGCCAAGTAGGAGTCTAACTTTTGCTGTTCATATACTAATTTTAGAAATTCATTGGCAATCTTCAACGTACCGATTGTTATCTTCTGAGACGAAGAGGCATCAATATGCAAATTCATGTCTCGGAATTGTTCCAATAACTCTACCTCCTTCACCATCATCACTGCTATATGGAGGGATTTCTGACTCAACATGTTGGCAACAATGTTCGCCTTACCCAGATGATACTTCAGCTCAAAATCATAATCCTTTAGAAAGTCCATCCATCTCTTCTGCCTCATGTTCAGCTCTTTCTGATCAAACAAATATTTGAGGCTCTTGTGGTCGCTGTATACTTTGAACTTAGAACCGTACAAGTAATGCCTCCATATCTTCAACGTGAAGACCACAACTGCCAATTCCAAGTCATGGGTCGGGTAATGTTGTTCGTGAGGCCTCAATTGCCGAAAGGCATAAGCTATCACTCGGTCTTTCTGCATTAGCACGCACCCCAGGCCGAGTCCCGACGCATCACAATAAACCACGAAGCTCTCTTGCAAGTTTTGCAAAGCCAACACTGGGGCGGTTGTCAACTTGTCTTTTAGCTCTCGGAAACTGCTTTCACACTCGGAATTCCACACGAAAGGGATGTTTTTCCGAGTCAATTTAGTCAGTGGCAAAGCAAGCTTAGAAAAACCTTCAATAAACCTCCTATAATAGCCCGCTAGGCCCATAAAGCTCCTTATCTCCAAGACTGACTTGGGTCTCTCCCATGCCATTATAGCTGCCACCTTTGATGGGTCTACTGAAACGCCTTCCCTGGAAATTACATGTCCGAGAAAGTGGATCTTATCCATCCAGAAATCGCACTTCGAAAGCTTTGCAAATAACTGCTTCTCCTTCAATACTTGTAGTACCACTCGGAGATGTCCCTCATGCTCCTCAGGGGTCTTAGAATAGATTAAGATATCATCAATGAAGACTACTATGAATTGGTCTAGATATGGGTGGAATATGCTGTTCATGTAATTCATGAATACAGCAGGGGCGTTTGTCACACCAAACGGCATCACTACATACTCGTAGTGGCCATACCGAGTCCTAAAGGCAGTCTTTGGAATATCCGAGTCCTTCACCCGGATTTGGTGGTATCCCGATTGTAAATCGATCTTCGAGAAGACTGAAGCACCACGCAGTTGGTCAATCAAATCGTCGATCCTGGGCAACGGGTATCGATTCTTACTTGTGAGCTTGTTTAGCTGTCGGTAATCTATACATAGTCTCATGCTGCCATCCTTCTTTTTGACAAGTAGCACAGGTGCGCCCCATGGTGATACACTCGGTTGAATGAACTGCATTCCGAGTAACTCGTCCACTTGCTTTTTCAATTCAGCCAATTCTGTTAGGGACATTTTATAAGGTGCACTGGAGACTGGCTCGGCTCCAGGGATCAAGTCTATAGAGAACTCAACTTCTCTAGTTGGAGGAACACCGGACACATCTTCCGGAAACACCTCGGGGAATTCACAAACAGTCAGAATTTCGTTCACTCGGGCTCTAACCTCCCCCTCAGTTAGACAAAGCATCATAAATAACTGAGCTATACCTGGTACCGTGTAGTCATCATTGGTCTGCCTCAGGAAAATTATCCTTCTATTCCGACAGTCCACCAATACCTTGTTGGCTGAAAGCCAATCCATGCCCAGTACAATGTCAAGGTCTTTCAGAGGCACACATACTAAATTAAAGGTGAAACTCTGATCGCCCAACGTGAATGTTACATCCTTACACATCATTGATGTCAACACTCTTACGCTGGTTGGATTGGCTACCTCCAGAGTCCGATTCATATACACAGTCGGCAACTTTAAACGTCTCACACAATCGTCAGTTATAAAGGAGTGGGTAGCTTCAGAATCAAAAACTACATTAAGTGTATATCTACCGAGCGAGCACTTACTTTGTACCAAGTCATTCACTTGTACAGCATCTTCAGCGTTGATGGCGTAGACTCTTCCCACAGCCGGTTGGTCGGCATTTCTTCCTCGGTTATTTGGAGTAGTCATCATGTTGCCCCTTGCTCCGTTGCCTCTACCACCATTCCCTCGGCTATCGTTTCCGCGTCCCCCCACTCGGAAACCCCCACGGCCTGCATTAACACTCACTGGTTGCAGTTGCGGACATTCGGGGTGAACATGCCCCCTTTCGTTACAATGGAAGCATACAACATCATTTCCAGCATCATATTCCCATGCAAAGTGGTCACCTCCACATCTGAAGCACTTACCATTTCCGGGGCGACCCCCAAAATGACTCCCACGGTTTCCCCGTCCTCTGAATTTAGGGGAGGGTCCACCTCTTTTAACGTTGCCTGGTCTCTTGAAGCGTGATTGTTGAGGCCTCAAGGAGGGTTCTACCTTACTGCTCTGGCCCGAGTGGGCCCTGTCATCTTCTTCAAAAATCCTGCATTTATTCACCAGTACCGGGAAGCTCCTAATTTCTTGGTATCTGTAGGCTCTTTTAATGTCCGATCTCAACCGTTCTCAAATTTAAGGCATTTAGAATTCTCTGTTCCGGGTTGTTGAAAGGGCGGGTAAAACAGGCACAACTCTTCAAATCTGGCTGTGTATTCTTCTACAGACATGGAACCCTGTTTCAGTTCCATAAATTCTAGTTCCTTCCGACTCCTTATTGTGTCGGGGAAATATTTCTCTAGGAAGCACGTTTTAAAATTTTCCCAGGTCAGCTGGGTGTCAGCATCAACCAGTCGGTTTCTGGCGATCTTCCACCAGTTTTCTATTTTGTCCCGCAGCATGTACACTGTGCACTCCACCATATGGGCCTCGGTAGAGTGAAGGCCCCCAAAAATCCTCTCTAACTCTTGAGTCCACTTGTAAGCTACCTCGGGGTTAAGTCCCCCTTGGAACTCACTCGGCTTCCTCTTTAGGAAGCGATCCAATACTTGACCATCTTCAGTTCGAGGCTGGCTTTGCCTCTCGAATACATCAGCAAAACGCTGGAAGGCCGTGGCTATGGCTTCCATGCTGTGACGATTCGCCATGACTTATCCTAAAATCAACATCCCTTTCATAGATAAGTTTACAGAATCACTCACTGCCAATCGAATTTTAACCCAACATTCACCAACTATAACACATTATCATACAATTCTCAAACATCATATACTTAGTTAGACTAACACAGGAACAACCTTCCACGCCCACAACATGGCAACCTTTCATCCAGAATCGGCTAAACCTTCTTCACTCGGAATAAGGTCGCTACTTCTCCTCCCACAACAATAACTTAGTTCAATTTACACAGAATCATACAACCCCATGCTCGCCCAAGTATAATTACATATGTATTCCACTCGGACATTCACACGCAGTATAGAATGAACATACACTAGGATATATATATATATATATATTCACATACACATTGTCATATTCTCAACCCGAGAGGATTTAATTCTAACATAGCTAGACAAGAACCAAAATGAGAGCCGGCCAAGGCTATGACAAAACCGTATCTACATCATATACATATACACATATATTCCCATAGTGCACTAGCACCTCGCTCGGTATGCAGCTCCTCCATCAATCATCATTCTGAGAGACATTCACTAAAATATAGCCGCAGTAGGGGTGAGCTTTTACATTTAAAATGACAGTTAGTAACTCAGAAATCCTCAGATCTTTCACCATACAACATCACATCTCAATCAATTATAATGTTAACTGCCATCCAATGTATCTACATATAATAGTACCATGCAATCGGAATTCATACATTTAATACACGACTATATGGATCATATCATTTCCGATACATACACATGCAACACAATGAATTCATCACAGTATAAGAGTATATATATATATATATAATGCACACATATTCACTACAATCGGATCCGACCCCCTCTTTATTACAAAATTTTACGTTGGAACATAGGCTCCAAGCCTTTTTCCTCCAGCTCTAAGTTGGTCCGGCCATTTTACTGGTACCAAACCGTTTGCCCTCACATGTAACACAATCACTCCAAGCGACAACGGAAGTGTTACGGGCAGCCCCGAGTCCAACTCGGTAGGCTTGCCTTGAGTCCAACCCAAGGTCTTTCATCAAGCATCCAACGCTAATGCACTCGACACCGCCTTGAGTCCAACTCAAGGTCTTTCAATTATATTTTACATTTATTTGTCAATACAACAGTACCCCTTTTTCCGCATTTTAACCACACTCTCCATGTAACTCACCTATCATCACACAAACACAACAGATTCATTTTCCAGCATTCACATGCATGTTAATATAGGATAGTAAGCAGGATCTACCCACTGTCCCCCAGTACAGAGCACTCAGAAGTCACGTCAACATGCACAGCGGCCAACATCTCATATTTAAATATAACACTCCGTCTGGAATCAAACAGTAGTCACACCTGCTCTCGGTGTCGGGAATCCCCACTTCATGCATTCATGAGTAAAATAACTAACCGGACTCAATATGGCAAGCTTAAGATACATGCACTCCATTCACACTTGGTCCCATAACTCACACATGTATTCACATACCTAACAGTATATCTCATAATCACATACATTAAATATAAAAAGAACTACCATCAGACTCAACCATCACATGCCCTCGGTATTCAAAAGCTGTCAATCATATATATATTTCATAGCTAACACCTTCAAACACACATGCATGAGAAATACTTCACCCGGAGACCGTTCATAAGCTATGCATTTAAGATGCAAAGCGCCCCCTACCTACTGAAGGGATTTGAGGGGTTCCTCTATTTCCAGATGTTGGTTCGTTGCCTCTGTTTGCTTTGTCACCACTCACACTCGCAATCGTACCCTCAAGTCAGGTTGGGAACAGGACGCAGTTCTTCTTCCACTTTGACAGTCGTCCTTCACCAACCGAAGAGGACTCCGAATCCTCTGCAGCACCGCGGTTACGAGTTTATGGAATAGAGAGTCAGAGGAGAAGAAGAACCAAGAGGAAGAGAAATAGAGGAAGAGAAAAATCTTAAGGGATGAGAGCAAGTGAACAGCAGTGAGCTTCTACACATATATATATACACTCGAAGAATAAGGAAGTGGGATGGGAGACCGTGAGGCAGCAGCAGATCACGTGGTACACACACGCAATCACAACCAATTAACCATTAACCAAATGCTTAAGTTAAAATTAATTTAATAAGTAATTCATGCTTATGCAATTATTTTTGTTTAACGGTTTTAATCTCATTCGGTAATTAATTTTTAAATCAGGATATTATAGATGGTCTGCCCAAAATGCCATTAAAGGGGATTTCATATCGATTACCAATACGTGAGTCTGGACAATCTTTGAGCCCGACTCTCCCTCAAATGTTAATCTTTTGTCTAAGTAGCCCTTTGTGGGTTGCTTTGCTTCATTGAAAGCTGTCAGATCCTAGGTGTAGGGCTGCAAGTCATTGTCTGTTAATCTTATCCTTTTAAAGTAATCATAAAAAATCACATCACAAGAGCTTTCTTGGTCAACTAGAATCCTTCTAATTGTTTTGTTTGCAATTACGACTTCTATAACCATCGTGTCATCTCCTCCAGGTATAGTGGGTCTGTAGTCCTCATCTCAAATGGTGACCAGTGGGGTCTGTATCCCACCCTAGTACGACTTGTTATCTGTCTTCGTCTGAATAGACATGATCATTCTTAAGTGATTTTTCTAGGACGAATTAGATACCCCCTCCTATAAATCCTCCTGCAATCATATTAATGACGTCCTTCCTTCCAAAACCTGGGGCTTCATCCATGACTCATCATCTTCCTTGATATTGTCTACAACTGCCTTGCCTTTGTCCAGGGCCTATTTTTTAGAGTCCCTATTTCTTCTTCTTCTACTGGCTGGTGTCTCTTCTTTTAGCTTTACTTGTTCTCTGTACCCCCTCTATCAAAATAGGTACTACTTTAGCTACCCTTCCCTGATCAAGGTTTCAATAGCTTCTTTCAGCTACCCGTATTCATTTATATTATGACCGGTCTACTCATGGATTTCACAGTACTTATTCATGTTGCTTGGTTTCTTCATTGGCATAGGCTTTTTAATCCCATTTACCATCAAACCTCTTAACCCAACTTCTCTCAGAATCTATCCTGGCCGTACTGCCAAGGGTGTGAACTAGGTGAAATTTACACTCCTTTGCTCTTTCTGCCTCTGAGGGGCATCCCGCTCTCTATTTCTATCAAACTTGGGACCTCTTCATTCTTGAACTTGAATCCTGTCTTCTAAAACTGGGGTCTTCCCTTTTGCGATGACGAGGTGCATTTCTCTCCTAACATACTTGGCTGCTTTTCTCCTAAACTCTTCAAAAGTTTGGGGGGCTCCTTTTGGAAAGGATAAAGTGAATGAGGAATGTGGTTGTAGAGCTTCAACCGCTATGTGTAACTGGATCTGCTTAGTTAACCTTGGTACTAGTGTGACTTCTTTGTAAAATCTCTTCAAAAAGTATCTAAGATTTTCCTCCGGCCCTTACTTTATTTTTGCCAGGGTGTGGGACGTTCTGGGAACATCTCTTGATATGACGAAATGCTGTAAGAAGGCATGAGCCAAGTTCTCACAATAATCAATGGACCCTGGTGGTAAACTTTTAAACCATCTAAGCCTTCAACAGATAGCGTCCTGGGGAATATTCTACACATTACGTCCTCTTTGGCTCCCAGAAATAATGACTCATTAGCATAAACATCTAAATGTCGCCCTGGGTCAGACTCCCCCATGTATTTTCCTATTGACAGTGGTTGAGGGGTCTACAAGTGCCTTGGGATGGGTACACTCATCAATCTTCTAGTGAATAGTACACTGAACTGGTACTTTCTAGTTCATCCTTGGATTGTTAGCCTCTCCTTGGATTGTTCAATTCCGTGGTTCGGTAGGTTGACTCCTACTCATCATATGTTTGTTCTTGTGAATATTCATGAGTATGAGAAGGTTCATGCTGTCCTTCTACTGTGTCCTCTCTTAACCCCCTACTTCACTTCAAATCTTGAATTTCAATCTGGAGTTGTCTAATGACCTCGTCCTGAGGGTCTGGTTACGTTATGGCTTACATCCTCCCTTGGTTCTACTCTGGACCTGGTGTTTCTACAATCCCACCTCCATACTCGAAGATCTGAGGTTCGACCCTTTAAGTGATATTCTAAACATGGCCCTCCGGAGTCTCATTCCACCTATTACCTTCCATGACTTCTGCTTTCTGCGATGTGGGACTTAATTTACAGGTCCCATCGGGTATGCCAATAATCTGACCAGGGTACAAGGTCTAGATTAGGACCTTCTAAATTGGTGTCGAATGCCTCTCTCACTCACTATTTTACACCGTCTCAATGGGAGTACAGTATTATAAACTTGGGTTCAATGGGAACTCCAAGCCCTTTGCATTAACGTAGAAAATAAGTCAATTCCAGCCGCTGTCCCAATGACCACACTGGAGGTGTACCTGTAAAAGAGACTTCGATGCTTAAGTCAGTACGATTATAATAGAGAAAATAGTATTACAGAGAGTCTTAAGATGAAAATGTAAGTTGTTTAACTATGTTTATGTCTTAATGAATGAATTATATATATAGTCTTTCCCTTAATCACAAGTGGTGATTTGACCTCTCTGTCAGTAGTCAGAGCCTGCAGCTTTTGGCAAGTGCAAGTTGTTAGGGAATCCCTTATGGTCAGGCAGCGGAAACACAAAGGATTCCTAAAAAAAGATTGCAAAAACAAATATCTCAATGCATTATACAAAATTAAATTTTGTTTTAGGGTTTACCTCTTGTAGACGCAAAGCGAGTTCTTTAATCGAAGCAATTATAGCTTCACCCTTAGGAGTTCACACGAGCACTCCTACCAAAAACTAAAATTTCGAATGCTAGTACAGAATTTAGAGAGTAATCTAATTTCTGAGCAGCAGCCTATGAGCATCCCATGCTCTATATATTGTCTTAGGTCTTAACCTGATGAGCTCTCATTAAACATTGGGCTCCTGACTCATTCTAAATAAGTTAGGCCTAATAGTTTTATTTTTAGTCCAACTAAAATAAAACTATTCTTTGGTGGGCTTACTCTATGTGTGTGACCCTATAGGTAAAATATTCGGTTATATTAATAATAAACTATTTTATTATTAATATAAAATAAGAGCGGCATCTAGCAATACATCATTATGTCTGAATATCATTTATCATCGACATGACTTATAAGTGATAATTATTTTATATATTTATTCCTTTTGTCACGATATCTAATTAGGCCCAAAGCATGGCCGTTGTCATCCTTGTATGGCCCAATTCATTTTACTTGATACCAGAGTAGACTTTATAGAATAAATATCTAATATTTATTCGTCCTAGCATGGCCATGCATTTCGTTAGTCTTACTCCAACAAGTGGCCCATAGATATCACTCTTGTCACATAGGAGAGACAAATCTCATCTACATCACTCACATCCCTCTGCATAATTTATCCATTGCCTAATCATAATCTTTATGGTCATCTTATTACAGATGACATTTAATTATATTAAAACAACAAACTTTTTATGTAGGAATCGTAGTGACTCCAGGTTGAAGGAGATACACTGAGACACCCCAAAAATCAGGGTAAATTTTTCGTGTTTTTATAAATCATAAATTCAATGAAATAAATTAAGTGCAGAAGCATTTTTGACATAGTACCTGGATCAATGATGAACCACTCCCATATATGAAGATATGAGAGGGTGGAATTAAAAGGTTAAATTTTCATGATAATTTTTCCAAGTTAAAATCAAAACCAAAAAGAGCAACAGAGTGTCCCTCGCTCAAGCGAGACTCTTATCCGCTTGAGCGAGCCAACGTGGGCACACTGGGCGAAGTAAAGAAAAGCTGAGCGAAAGGAATAATTATGCATCAGGGGACGATCTCGCTCAAGCGAATTCCGACTCGCTTGAGCAAGTCACACAAACCTCGCTTGGGCGAAACCAGCGAGCCTGGGCGAAATTCGTCCAGAATCGAATTCATGATTGACTCGCTTGGGCGAGACTTCCTCGCCTAGGCGAACAACTTACAGAGCTGGGCTTACACCCACTC
Organism: Clitoria ternatea; assembly: GCA_037962975.1. NCBI lineage: Eukaryota > Viridiplantae > Streptophyta > Magnoliopsida > Fabales > Fabaceae > Clitoria > Clitoria ternatea. The sequence goes on from CM075671.1 coordinate 173,340,487, forward strand.
GTTAATAAGGCTTTCCAATACTTAAGTTTTCACTCAGCAAAGCCCCTCCAAATCGGACTCCCAACACTCGGGTTTTTACTCGGCAGAATCCTCCCGAAACCGACTCAAGGCACTTAGGTTCTCACTCAGCAAGATCATCCTCACTGACCCATCATTCACTCAATCCTCTACTCGGCAAAGTCAGTCCAAACCGAGTCCTCTCTCACTCAGACTTCCACTCGGTAAATTCATTCCAAATCCGAGTCTTCACTCACACGGTGTTCCACTCGGTAAAACATTCCAAAGACTGACTCATCACCTGATTGTTCACTCACTCTGCATCTCATTCCAAAACTGACCTCCTTTCATTTTCACTCGAGTGGAGTTATTCCAGAATACTTTTGGACAAACTCACACCGACTACCCCCAGTCGGTGCCATCCCACTCGGGAATGCACATTCAGAGGCTCCCAACTCGGAACAGATTACACTGGACTCGGAAATCCCCATTCGGGACTCCACTGCCCAGATAATCACTCACGAGAACCTTCTTACTCGGATTGTGTATACTTCCTCACTCAGAAGGCCATGACTCGGACATAGGTCACTCGGAATTCACTCGGAAATTACACCACCTCTTAGTTTATTTCCAAAACTTCCACTTAGACAAAGTTTGTTCAGGAACTCACCCACTCACCATTTAATTGTCTCGCCTGGGCGATTGTCATCCCCCAAGATCCTTCACTCGGGTGGATTTCATCCAGTAGCTAAATCCCTGATTCTACTATCATTCTCGCTTGAGCGAACTGGCCATTCGCCTGAGTGAAATCAGACCAGTGGCTAATCCCTTCGCCCTCGCTCAGGCGAAGCTCCATTTGCCTGGGCGAATTTCCTCCAGTATCTAAACACTGATACTGGGACAATCTCGCTTGGACGAGATTCACTCTCGCCTAAGCGAGAATTGTCCATAAGCTAATTCCTAAACAGGTGGGACTCTCGCACGGGCGAGAATCCACCTCGCCTGAGCGAAAACATCAGACATCATGCAGAACTCGAAACTTGCACAACACAACCTACTAAAATTGAATTCCATCTATTTTACAAGGATTCACTACATCTCAAACATCCTATGAGTCATTTAAAACTTGTTCTACATCATCTTACTCATCAATTTTCCATTCAACTCATCAAACATATGAAAATCAATTCTCCATCTCTTTAACTTAATAAAATTGACATTCAAATATAATTCTTCATTCATTCATCAACATATAAAAACATTCCAATATAAAGAATCCTTCATACATACTTAGGGTCACAAATAAAAATGAGATACACATACAATTTCTCATTTTCCTCCATGACCCTCCAAAATCACTTATCATGTAAACTTCCAAAACAAACATTCATTACATCTCCTGCTACACAAAATACATATGTTTACATATATCGCCGGCCAAGGCACTCCCTATACACTATTTACCTCCACAGCCATAAGTATACTTCAAAATGCTTACTCTTCCCATGAGTGCCCTACATCACAACTCTAAAATTGACAACATGGGAGAGTGAGTCCACATTCCAAAGGAATGAATATGAATACCAAGTGATTATGCATACAAGCATCCCCACATATATACTTTGCACATCATTAATAATCACCATGCCATATACCAACACAATTTCACACAAAGCACACAAGCATATACATAATCACATTATTCAACCATTGAATTGTCACACAACTTTTAACTGGTATTCATATCTTTTATGTTGTCTTAAATATACTTTTACCACCTCACACAATCATCATCACATCTCACCACCTTGGCATACTTCCTTCTATATGCAAATGCTCTTAACTAATGCATATGCACAAGGAATATTTCAACAATTGCAGATCTGACTGTGGGAAATTCAACACCAACTGTGGGTTTCAAGCATGGTCATTTAACCACACCCCTACTGCAGTAGTAAAATGTGTACACTTATTCTTTAAATTGCATGCATTCACCAATTGTTTTACTGGTACCAAACTGCATCGCCCATCTTGCAACACCTGGCCATTTTCACCATGACCGCGGTACACAACATATCAACATATGGTGTTGTGGGCCAGCCAGATATTAAATCATGGCGGCTGTGATCATAAAGACCACCGGGGTCACCTGCTCATCAAGAGCCACCCCCCACAAGGGTCGGCCACATGCAGCTCCCCGAAGCAATACATGGGCGGCTTTGTGACTTTACTTAAAGTCACAGGGGAAAAACATCTTGCTCGTGCACCGAGCCACCCTCCCACTGGGTCGACCGAGGGAACTCCCCTAATATTCCACAATGGCGGCTATGCAGTATGCCATGGATGCAAATGCAAATCATAAGCATTTCTCACTTTATGCATCCTATACATGCCACTCATCATCCAACATCATCAACACCATCATCAACATCACCACAAGCTTTTATTAACATTGATTGTTCACAATAGTTTAAATCTTTGGGTGGTATTCTCTTTATTCTCAATCTCAACAAACAACATCATCATTCATGTCACATTCATGGTAAACACAACTTAACATCATATCACTGCTCATTACACACCTTCGCATAACATACCATGAATACTCTAAATGCACAAAAGCATGTTGCCAAACATATTATCTACATCACACCACAAGTCATTATTTCTTACAACATTCAAGCAAGGCTAACATGCATAACACTACATACCACAATCAATTAACATTCAAATTCATGCATTTAGAACTTAGACTCCTCTCCTACCTCAAGAGAAGAATTTCGGTTGATAAGACGGTCCCACCTCGTCGTTCGGAATAGGTCCTACATTTATATTCATGTAAAACCTCAATCAATCAACTACTCAAGTCATCAATTCAATTCTATTTAGTCATATTCATATTTATAATGTCACAACATGTGTTAGACATGTTGTGGATATTATTTTTATTCTTTATTAGGCTTCGGGAATTCCTTCCCATTAAGCCACCATCATTAAATTCAAGGGTTACAAGATAACCCTATCCCCAAGCTTCATAAAACTCCTCAACGACATATATTTCTCCATTAAACACATTCTTAAACTAACTTTAACTATTTCCCCCAACTTTAAGGTTAGGGTTTCCTCCAAAACCCATCCACCTTCATTAATACATCATAAACCTTCATTCTCTACCCTTATTAATACACCAACTACCATTTCCTCTTCATAAATACTCACATTTATGATGACCATTCTAGGGCATAAGCATTAAATGCTCTAATAAACACCCATGCACATGCATCTCCTCTCCAAATCATAATACCCCATAATATCATCATCAATCCATTCCAAAAATGGTGAAAGAACTTACCTCACACCCAAACGAAATGGGTTCAAGAGAAGAAGAGAGTTAGCACAGAAAAGAGAGGAGGAAGAGGGGAGAACTCCAAGCTTTCAAGTTTCTTCAATGAAAATGGGGTAGAAGATGATCACCTCTCGAGTTTAAGCTTCTTGGAAGAAGAAGAGTAGAAGAATGAGAGTGAAATGGAGAGTAAGATGAAGAGGAATGTTTCCACGGCAATAGAAGAAGCCAGCGTGGACAAGGAAAGGAATTTTGGGCTTTTTGTTTTATTTGATTTCCATTTATTAGAATTTCATTGTTTTTGTCACTAACAGGCTCTTCGTTTGGGCTCAATACTTCATCCAAAAATTATTCCCAATGTATATTCGGATTCCCAATATTATTTTCTACAGCCCTGACCAATATCATCTTATTCCGAGACACTTGGTCTGACACCCATATTCCAACCGACTCATATTCAGCTTAATCGATCTCCATAAATTACCAACAATTCCTAAAAATCTTAATTTAATTAATTTCAATTTATTGGAACATTAAACAATTCATATTCAACTTATCAATATTTATTTTCCTTAATTAATCTTCTATTTTAAAATTTGGGATGTTACAATCCACCCCTCCAAAAAGAAAATTTCGTCCTCGAAATTTAACTTACCGGATTCGAATGCATCGGGATACCGTTCTCTGATATCGTCTTCGCGTTCCCATGTGAATGTTTCAGTATTTCCATGTTTCCAAGTGACCTCCACCAAAGGTACCAACTTGTTCCGTAATTTCTTCACGGAATGTCCGACAATGCGAATGGAAACAGGAGGAATAGATAGATCCTCACGCACCTCAATCTCATCCACAGGAATCACGTGTAAAGGATCATAAATATATTTTCTCAACTACGGCACGTGGAACACGTTGTGTAGATTAGCAAGATGCGGAGGGAGTGCTATTCGGTAAGCAACCTCACCAATCCGCTCCAACACCTCGTAAGGTCCAATAAACCTAGGGCTCAACTTCCCATTCTTCAGCGCCCTTCCAATTCCCTTATCACGCGAGACCTTCAGGAATACATGATCACCCACTTGGAACTCAAGTGGTTTATGCCTCTTGTCATAATAGCTCTTCTGTCTATCCTGAGCAATCTTCATATTCTCTTGTATCTTCTTAATTTGCTCCGTAGTTTCTTGAATAATCTCCGGCCCTAAGGCCAAATTTTCACCAACTTCAAGCCAACACAAGGGAGTTCTACACTTCCTTCCATACAACGCCTCATAAGGTGCCATACCAATACTGGAATGGAAGTTGTTATTGTATGTGAATTCGATCAACAGTAGGAATCTCTCCCAACATCCACCGTGCTCAAGGACACAAGCTCTCAACAAATCCTCCAGGCTTTGTATAGTTCTCTCTGATTGCCCATCGGTTTGAGGGTGATAAGCGGAACTAAGCTTCAACTTAGAACCCAACTCATCATGCAAACGTCCCCAAAACCGAGATGTAAATCGTGGATCACGGTCGGATATGATGCTGGACGGAACACCATGTAGCCTAACAATCTCCTTGATGTATATTTGTGCTAATTTTTCCATGGAACTCTTCATATGAATAGGTAAAAAGTAAGCACATTTTGTCAACCGGTCTACGATCACCCATATAGCATCGTTTCCAGCACGAGTTTTGGGTAGTCCAGAAACAAAATCCATAGCTATGCTATCCCATTTCCAAACCGGGATCTCCAACGGCCTCAAATAACCAGACGGTCTTTGATGCTCGACCTTAGCCTTTTGACAAATAAGGCAAGATGCTACAAAATTTGCCATATCACGTTTCATACCGGGCCACCAAAAATTCTTCTTCAAATCTTGATACATCTTGGTGGAACCAGGATGAATACTCAATATGCTTTTATGAGCTTCCTCAAGTACACGTTTCCTCACATCATCACTTAAGGGAACATAAATTCGGCCCTTCACACGCCAAATGCCATCTTGACCTTCTTCTATGAACAAATTCTTCCCTTTCTCTTGGGTCTTTTTTATCTCAATCAAATACTCATCATTGGGTTGTTGCGTCTTCACATATTCAAGAAATTCATTTGCAACCTTCAACATCTCCAATGCCATTTTCTTGGGAGTGTAAGTCTCCATACCCACATTCAAATCTCTAAATTATTCTATCAACTCCATTTCCTTTGCCATCATCATGGAGACATGCAATGACTTCCGGCTCAAAGCATTGGCAACTACATTCGCCTTGCCGGGGTGATACTTCAATTCAAACTCATAGTCTTTTAGGAACTCCATCCACCGTCTTTGGCGCATATTTAATTCCTTCTGGTCAAACAAGTACTTAAGGCTCTTGTGATCACTAAAGACCACAAACTTGGAGCCATACAAATAGTGTCGCCATAACTTCAATGCAAACACCACTGCCGCCAATTCAAGATCATGTGTGGGATAATTAACCTCATGCGGTTGCAACTGCCTCGACGCATAGGCTATCACACGCTCCTTTTGCATCAACACACATCCAAGACCAAGCTTAGATGCATCGGAATATACCACAAAGTCATCTGTCAAATCGGGCAATGCAAACACCGGTGCGGTAGTAAGCCTTAACTTCAACTCTTGGAAACTCTCTTCATATTCACGGGTCCACACAAAAGAGTGATTCTTCCGAGTCAACTTCGTTAGTGGTAAAGCCAATCGGGAAAACCCTTCAATGAACCTCCGGTAGTAACCAGCAAGACCAAGAAAACTCCTTATCTCCGTCACTGTCGTTGGTCTCTCCCAAGCCATCACAGCTTCAACCTTCGACTTATCAACCGCAACTCCATCATTTGAAATAACATGTCCAAGAAATTAGACCTCAGACAGCCAAAATTCACACTTAGAGAGCTTTGCATACAACTCCTTCTCTCGAAGAACGGTCAACACAAGACGAAGATGTCTTTCATGCTTTTCATAACTCTTGGAATACACCAAAATATCATCAATAAACACCACGACGAATTAATCAAGATATTCATGGAAGATGCGATTCATGTAGCTCATGAAAATCGTAGGGGCATTCATCACCCCAAATGGCATCACTACGTACTCATAGTGTCCATATCGTGTTCGGTAAGCAGTCTTTGGAATATCTTCGGTCTTCACCCGAATTTGGTGATATTCGAAATGCAAATCAATCTTCGAAAACACAACAGCACCCTTCAATTGATCCAAAAGATCGTCGATACATGGGAGAGGGTATTTATTTTTAATGGTTAGTTTGTTGAGTTGGCGATAATCAACGCACAATCTCATGCTCCCATCTTTCTTCTTCACTAACAACACAGGAGCACCCCAAGGAGACACACTTGGGCGAATAAACTCCCATTCAAGTAATTCTTTCACTTGCTTTTTTAACTCAACTAACTCCATAGGAGACATCCTATAAGGAGCTCGAGAAACAGGTTCCGCACCCGGAATAAGATCAATAGCAAATTCCATTTCTCGTGGAGGAGGTAATCCGGGAATCTCTTTCAGAAACACGTCGGGAAACTCCGAAACAATAGGAATTCCACCAGATTGGGAAACACCATTCCCATCAACCAAGCAGAACATCATAAGAAGCTGGGAAATACCTTGTACATCAAAGCCTTCAGCATTCGAAGTCGGGAAGATCACCGTCTTGCTCTGACAATCCACTAGGACTTTGTTAGCGGATAACCAATCCATGCCTAGAATAATATCCAAATCCTTCATAGGCAAGCATACGAGGGATACAACAAATTTCCTACCCTCAAGGTTCATCTCGACGTCCTCACATCGAGTTACCGATCTTAAGCAAGTACCGGTCGGTGTAGTCACTAGTATAGAACCTTTCATCATGCACACAGGCACCCGCAAGCGCCTCACATAATCTTCGGAAATAAATAAGTGCGTAGCACCAGAATCATAAATAATATGCACCGGAGTGCCAAGGATTTCATACTCACCACGGATAAGATCTTCATCCTGAGCCGCTTCTTCACCAGTAACTGCAAATACTCTTCCCGCAGTTTGTACTTGATCACCACCATTTCGGTTTCCATTTCTTCCACCATGGCCGATACCTCGACCATTTCTTCCACCGTTGTGATTGCCACCATGGCCACCATTACGGCCACCATTTTGTCCACCACCATTTCCACGTCCACGGCCAACAAAACCTCCACAGTTAGCACCATAGTTCATGCGGTTAGGAATGTCAACATTAGCACCTCTTGCATTCATTGGACAATTAGGGCGGATATGCCCGGGTTGGTTGCATTGGAAGCACACAACGTCATCACGAGGGCAATCACGTGCCAAATGGTTGGCACCACATTTGAAGCAAGTTATGCCTTGGACATTTCCACGGTCTTGGTTACCGCCACCATAACCGCCTCTAGGAGCACCTCGTCCCCTTCGGAAAGAAGAAGAACTACGTACAAATTATCTATTATTCTTAAAGTTGCCTTTCTTCTTGAAGCTAGAAGATTGGCCCTTCAACTTGTAATGATGCCCGAAGTAACTCTTTGGAGCAACATCATTTTCTTCAAAAATCCTACACTTGTTCACAAGAGTAGGGAAACTCCTAATCTCTTGGTGACAAATTGCCTTCTTGATCTCTTGGCGTAGTCCATTTTCAAATTTAACACACTTTGAAACTTCAGTGCCCTCTTGTTGATAGGGTGGATAAAATGCACATAATGCTTCAAATTTGGAGGCATACTCCTCCACCATCATACTACCTTGCTTAAGCTCCATGAACTCAAGCTCTTTCTTGCTCCTATAGCTGTCTGGAAAATATTTCTTCAAAAATGCCAACCTAAAATTTTCCCAAATCAAGGGAACATCAGCAGCTATCATGCGCCCTCTAGTAAGACGCCACCACGCTTCAGCCTCATCGCGGAGCATAAAGACCCCATACTCCACCTTTTGCGCTTCAGAACATTCGAAGCTTGCATATATTCTTTCCAAATCATTTATCCACGCATACGCATCTTCGGGCTTAAATCCTCCATGAAACTCCGAAGGTTTCCTCTTGAGAAATAAGTCAAGACCTTGGGAACCTTGTCCCACATTCAGCTGGCCTTGCCTTTCTAAGAGATCAGCGAATCGGTTCAAGGCGTTTACCATAGAAGCAGCCTCACAATTTTGTCTACCAGGCATATCTTATGCCTATACATCAAAACATGGCTCACGCATAAGTACACTAGGCCAAACAATAGCTTTTCGATTTATAAATTCAGGAATTTCAGTAATCATAAGCCTATCATATATCATATCATATAACCACATCATTTTCAATACATGATCACAACATATTCATAAATAGAGGTAAATAGTGTAAGGACTCTTGGCCGGACTTAACAACTCCATACAACAATCTCAATTCAATGACAACATCATAATTCAATCAAGTAATTCATAAATCAGTCTATCACAAACAATAATCACATATACAACACCAATCGTAGTTGTATCAAGAGCAAGACTTGCTCTGATACCAGGTTGAGACACCCCAAAAATCAGGGTAAATTTTTTGCGTTTTTATAAATTATAAATTCAATAAAATAAATTAAGTGCAGAAGCATTTTTGACATAGTACCTGGATCAATGATGAACCACTCCCATATATGAAGATATGAGAGGGTGGAATTAAAAGGTTAAATTTTCATGATAATTTTTCCAAGTTAAAATCAAAACCAAAAAGAGCAACAGAGTGTCCCTCGCTCAAGCGAGACTCTCATCCACTTGAGCGAGCCAACGTGGGCACACTGGGCGAAGTAAAGAAAAGCTGAGCGAAAGGAATAATTGTGCATCAGGGGATGATCTCGCTCAAGCGAATTCCGACTCGCTTGAGCGAGTCACACAAACCTCGCTTGGGCGAAACCAGCGAGCCTGGGCGAAATTCGTCCAGAATCGAATTCATGATTGACTCGCTTGGGCGAGACTTCCTCGCCTAGGCGAACAACTTACAGAGCTGGGCTTATACCTACTCGTTAATAAGGCTTTCCAATACTTAAGTTTTCACTCAGCAAAGCCCCTCCAAATCCGACTCCCAACACTCGGGTTTTCACTCGGCGGAATCCTCCCGAAACCGACTCAAGGCACTCAGGTTCTCACTCAGCAAGATCATCCTGACTGACCCATCATTCACTCAATCCTCTACTTGGCAAAGTCAGTCCAAACTGAGTCCTCTCTCACTCAGACTTCCACTCGATAAATTCATTCCAAATCCGAGTCATTTTCACTCGGCATTCCACCATCTCTCAGATTTTCAATATTCCTCTCTCAGAATTTCAAAATCCCACTCGGATTACAATATTTTCTCTTGGTTTTCTACATCCTCTCTCAGATTTCACCATGTTCACTCGGATTTCACCATTCTAACTCGGATTTCAATATCCTCACTCGGAATTCCACTATCCTCACTCGGATTTCCAACATTTTCACTCGGATTTCCATAATTCTCACTCAGAATTCTTCCATTCTCACTCGGATTCCAACCAGGTCCCCCTGTTAGACCGTGCTGACTTGGATTCCACCACCCAAGTGGATCCAGGAATCCTGGGGGTGGCAGACAAGTGGGAAACAGGGGTGGAAGTGGGGGAAATTAAAAATTCCCACCCAGCCGTTGTCCCTCACTTCACTCTGAGTGAAGGCCTGAGCTGGCATTCCACTCGGAAGTGGAAGCCTAAGCTGGCCTTCCACTCAAACCAGCCTATAAATAGGCAAGGGGGAGGGCATTCAAGGGGAGGCATTCGGAGGAAGGGAAAACTCTGCCCAAACAAACCTCTGTTCTCTCTCTCTCTCACGCCAAGTCTTCTCCCCCTCTCATTTCACTCACCCCTCGCCTTTCAAACTCTCTTTACCCCAACATCCTCTACACTCTCACTCAACAGCACTCCTTCCAGCTCCCTTTTCCCTCTCGGACTTCCAATTCTTGTCCCAATCGTTCTTCTCTGCTCAAATTTCACCCAGTAAGCCTCTTTCCACTCGGATTCTCACTGTTTCACTCGGTTTCCTTTATTTCCACTCGGATTTTTACTATTCTACTCAGATTCACACTGTTTCACTAGGATTTACTATTTTTGCACTCGGTTTCTCTTATTTTCACTCAGATCCTTACTGTTTCACTCGGATTTACTATTTTTGCACTCATATTCTCACTGTTTCACTCAGATTCTCACTGTTTCACTCAGATTTTTACTGTTTCACTCGGTTTTCCCTGTTTTCACTCGGATTTTTCATAGTTTCACTCGGTTTCCTTATTTTTTCGCTCGGTTTTCTTATTTTTTCACTCGGTTTTCTTATTCTTCATTCGTTTTTTTCATTTCTGCACTCGGTTTTCCTCTCCCGCTTAGTTTTTTTATATATATATATTCATTTTTCTTAATCAGTGTCGTACGGGAGCACTCCCGTCTACACAACCTCTTTAGGATTCATACACGTGCGAAGAACTTCGCCTTGTATGAGTTCCCCGTCTCAATGACATCCACCATCATTTCCCAAGCCTTTTCCTAAAAGAACAACACTTAGAACTACGTAACCCTGATTTCTTGATAATTCAAGAATACGTAGGAGCAGGACTTTAACTCCTGTCGGGCCCATCTTTCTTATTTCTTTTTTTTTGATTTATTTCCTCACTTTCATGTTTCTTTCATAAATGTTCTTCTTTTTGGTCGCTTCCGTGAAAATCAATTTAGACGTGACGTCTTGTTGATTTCCCCCTAGTTTTTGCTCAAGCCTCACCATAATTCATAGGGAAGGGATACTTAGGACGAGACGTCCCGCTTATCTCTTTCCTATCCCTATTTTTTATTCGAGGATGTATAATTTAGGCGTGACGCCTTATTAGCATTCTTTTCCTCTCTCTGTCTCATATCGAAGTCGAGTTTAATCCGGATGAAACGTCCCATTGACCTCGCTTCGACATTCTATGTTTGTACAGTTCTCTCATTCCATTTTGTTGTTTTTAAATAAAAAATACAACAATGAAAGGGAAGAAATAAACCATCTTTTGTAAGGCTATTTATGTTGCGCATTTTCAATCTTGGTACTGTTTTTGGACAGGCGATGTAGGGTGCTAATACCTTCCCTACTCGTAACTGACTCCCGAACTTGAATCTCAATTTTTAACCAGTGCTTTACTGAACCTAGTTTTTTCCAATGTTTTTCCTATGGATAAAAATGTTGGTGGCGACTCCCTGTTTATTTCCACCCCTTTTTCTCTCCTTCTCGCCGCGCCGTCGCGATCCAGGTTGTGATAGATGGCGACTCCACTGGGGACACTTAAGAGAGTCAGGCCAGTTTGATTGAAAGCGCATGTTCTTTTTATATAGCCTTTGTTAGCTTGGATTTCTTCCCTCTTGTTTTATTTTCTGTTAATTGTTGTAAAAGTTTATTCTTGTTTTAATCGTATATTGTTATTTGTTTCATTATCTATGTTTGCATGCTTGTTGAACCCTAGGGTAGAGGACCATGTTACTTTCCTGTAATTATTGAACCCTAGGGTAGACGACTTTGTATATTTGTTCTGTGTTTGTTCTTTGTGCAGAATGGGGTAAGGTAAAAGGTATTGAATGCCCTTTCACACACTTCACTCACAAATTACTCGCACACACTTATGAGTGGCGCCCTATACCCGGGCCCCAAATGAAGCTTAAGTTAGGAGAGGTTGGTAACGGAATCGTATGGGATGTACTTCCTATCCGGTGTTCGTGAGAACCTCAACCAAAGTTCGACCTCTCATGATATACGCACCTAGTGGTTCCCCACTGTTGCGTCCCTGTCATGGGTAGGATCTTGGCTCTGGTGACCTTCAAGAAGTCTAGAATAAGCCACCTGGTGTGAACAGCCACTTTTAGACAAACCATAGGGCCTAGAGAAAACTTTCAGCAAAACCTGACCTAGGCCACAAAAGGGCAAACTTTACTTTACCTTACGTCATTTTTTGCTTTCCCCTTTTATCCAAGAAAATGAATTATCTACCACCCGCAGATTTACTGAGTTATTGAAATAATGACTCGTTTTGAAACACACAGTATTCTTCGGGTGAATAGATAATCCTCTTTTGGTCATGTACCCTTTGAGTATCTATGGAAATTGACATGGGATTAAACTTAAGAAATAAGGGCTGTAATTGCCCGAAGAAGATGTCTGAGCTAGAGGCTCCCGCCTCAGGATGAAAGATTTCTTCTGTCTTCACAATTATCCCATATTAATTTCTATGATTACCATACCTAGTACTTTTGAATGATAAATTCTAAGGAATGGTCAAAGGATACTCGCCAAAGTCTGTGATGGTTTCCCACAACATTTTTCTTCTTTCTATTTCCACCTAACATTTTTTTCTTCTTCTTTCTTTTAAAAAAAAAAAAAGAGACACCAACGTCACAGGTAGGCATCCTTACCAGACCCAGCTCCAAAAGAAACTTATGGCTGAGGCAGAAGCTGTTGAAGGAAACTTTAGAACCGAGTTCGATCAGCTGAAAGAGCGAGTTGCAGAGTTAACTAAACTCTTAGAAAAGAAACTTACTGAAGGAGGCTCCTCTGTGGGTGTTGAGGATGCCCAACAGCAGCCTGCCACTGCGCCACCTCCCCTCGGTTCTGACCCAGCAAGAACCCAACTCCCTAACACAATGACACCCCCTCTCACCATTCATGTCGGGAGACCTAACCCTGCCATTGAGACCCAGCCACCTTACGGCCAGTCTTACGCACAGCATACATTTGTCGGTCTAGACGGCAACCCAGTACCCTTTCCACTTTATGGCCTACCCCCGGGGTACTATCCCCCACTCGCCAACCAACAAGACGCCCACATCCAGCAAGTGGTAAATCCTCATGCTTCATACCCCACACAACCAAACATGCCACCACTCCACCAAACCCAAAACACGTAAACCCATGACCCACAAGCTCACCAAACCCAAAACACACAGGTCCATGACCCACAAACCCACCAAACCCAAAATACACAAGCCCCGATGGCCCAGCCAACCTACAACGCCCAAGCCCAAAATACACAGGCCCAGATAACCCAGCCGACTTATGCTATGACCCATCCTCAAGGCCCCTCACCAAATACAGGCCTAGTAAACTAGTCCCATGTGTTGCCTCCATACAACCAGTCATTCGGCTATCCGTATGGATACGGAACCCCTTATGGGACCAACCTCCAAGATACAACCCGCGCGGTCGCTGCTCCTCGAAGGGAAAGGATAGAGATCTTAGAAGAGCGTTTAAGAATGATGGAAGGCGCCGGAGGTTTTGGACTAATAGATGCTTCGGAGCTATGTTTAGTCACAGATGTTGTTCTCCCACCCAAATTCAAGATGCCAGACTTTGACAAGTATCGGGGAATGACTTGTCCTAAGAATCATCTCACGATGTACTATCGAAAGATGGTATCTTACTCTTCTAATGATCAACTATTGATCCACTGCTTCCAAGATAGTCTAGCAGGAGCTGCTCTTACATGGTATACTCACCTTGATCGGAACTATATCCGTTGTTGGAAGGACCTGGCAGATGCCTTCCTTAGACAATACAAGTATAACATGGATATGGCACCCAACAGGGTTCATTTACAAAATATGGTGAAGAAGGACAGTGAAATGTTCAAGGAGTATGCTCAACGATGGAGAGAGACAGCGGCGTAAGTGGATCCCCCATTGTCGGAAAAAGAAATAGTCGAGATGTTCATCGACACGCTCCCATCACCTTTCTACGGTAAGATGATTGGTAGTGTTTCAGCCAACTTCTCCGACATCGTGACTATTGGGGAAAGAGTGGAGAGTGGAATACGAACGGGTAAGCTCACTCAGGGCTCGTCTGGGGCAAGCATGACAAGAAGGACGGCGCCTGGGAAAAGGGATGGAGAAACTAATTCCATCTCTTCTAATCAAAAGACAACTCCACTGAGACCATTCACCCCTACCATGATTCAAGCTCCCAATCCTTATGTGGCCGCAGCCACTTATGGCCCGACGGCTCATACTCCTCACTTCCGTCCACCCATGGTAAGAGCTCCAATACCGCAACCCATGCCATACCATCACCCCCAGCAAGTAGCTCGACCACCCAACCATAATCAGAACCCAAGGAATCCCAACAATGAGCGTACCCCGGTGCAGTTCGACCCAATTCCCATAACATATTCTGAACTTTTTCCAATCCTCGTTCAGGAAGGTCTGTTGGTTTCATGCCCCATGAAGCCATTGCAACCTCCTTATCCAAGGGGATATGACCCAAACGCTCATTGTGATTACCACACTGGGGCACCGGGGCATTCCACAGAAAATTACATGGCTATGAAATATAAAGTGAGAGATTTGATCAAGGCCGAATGGATCGATTTTAAAGAAGGAAGCCCTAACGTGGTCAAGAATCCCCTACCTAATCATGGAAGCTCAGAAGTTAATGCCGTGGTGGTTGATAGTTTTGATAACAATGTTGATTTGGTGGCCGCTTGCCCGCCGGGACGAGAGCTCAGTAACTGGGAAGCTGTCGAACTCCCTACAATTTTAAATGATTCACCAAAGTAATCTGTCATTGCCTTAAAAGTCTTGTTTATCCCTCTGCTATGCCTAAGGCTTTGGGACTTTCCATGTAATAAAGGCGAAAAAAACTTGTTTTACCAGTCAATCAATAAATGTGTATCGAAATTCTAAAAAGATTTTTTTCATTCCTTTATCCTTGCTTTCATCCATTGTCTTTATTTGTTTGTTCCTCTTTTTTTTCTCTCCATTTCCATTTTTTGCCATAAAGAGCTAAAATTGCAGATCCGAAAATGATCCTCTTGAGACTAGTGAAATCACAATCCTGCTTCACGATTTCGATCACTCGGTCGATTGTGCTGACGAAGAAGGTAGGAAAGCTTGTGAGTCACCACACAAGTTAACCAGATTGTTAGGACAAGAGGTCAAGGAATACCCCTGAGCCAAGAGTGACTGAAGGAATCACGGGGCAATATATCAGAAGACATTAGTAATATTGTTTCAGGACATGGAAATAATCTATGTAAATGATAACATTGCCAAGTCCCGAATCGGACAAGTGGTAGGCCAGTCAACTAAGAAAACCACAACAGTTACCAGCATAAATAGGGGAAAATTTCTAATGCCTTAAATGCAGATACAGTCAAGGGAGACTTGGCCAAAAAAAACAAAAAAAAACAAAAAAATAAATAAATAATGATGAAAAATGAAAAATTGGAGTCAAGCTTGAAGTCCAATGCACATACCAAGCGGGGAAAGCCGGTTACGTCCAGATCCTTGAGCAAGCTGTCATTTTCTATATAAGGGGAATAAATGTCGTCAGGCCAAGAACTCGCATTCTTGTCATCATCAACATCTCAAAGAGTACGCCATTCCTTATGCCTATATAGCCAAGGAAATAGTCTGCCAGATTGAGTCATTGCGTCATTAAGGGGGTTAAAAAAAAACACAAAACAAAAACAAAAAAAAAAGAAAAAAAAGGGCAAACAAAAAAAAATCAATCAAAAAAATCAAAAAAAATATAAAGGCCAAAATGATGACTCGAATTAACCCCCTTTCACCGATGCCAAAAGACTCACCAATGTTTCCTTGGGTACATAGCATAGGGGAAGACTCTCTTATTTGAGGTAACATCAGCTCCTCAAAGGATCAGGCTAAAACTCAGAAAAGGTTAAGCAAACTCAACTGGAGTGTGATCAGTTTCAACTTTTTATTGTGAAGGATGCATGCAAAAAAAAAAAAAGAACACATTATAAAGAGAATGAAAAGCTCGCTAGGCTGAAAACCTGAAAAGGCGGCCTAGGCAAAAGTTAGAGCAACCCGGTGAGTCGAAAACCTGAAAAGGCGGCTCAGGTAAAATTAGGGTCAAGATTTTGGCAGAATAGCTAAAGCTCCCAATACAAAACATACAAACTGAGGCATCAGGAACATGGTCAAACTACCCTCTCAAAGGCAGAATTGAGCGAGGTACTTGAGGTTTTGACGTGGGATTAAGATTCTCGCTAGTCTCAGGAATTCACTGGAGGATCTTTGAACCTTTTCTATTTCCCTTGGCCTTGACCTGTCCTACGAGGCTTCACTTCATCCCCTGTATTTTCCCTGTTGTCCATTCTCTGTATTCTATTTGACCTACATGAATAAAATTTATCCCTTTTTCGACGTGTTATGAATTGCATTGATCTGATAAAACATTGTGTTTTTTTTATAAAAATAAATGAAAGAATGGTGAACATTTAAAGTCGTAAGGGACAAGACACTCCCACTACCTGACCTCGCCTTACACAATCATCACAAGGATTCAGCCAGGCATGCGCTTCGAAGCTATGATCGCCTCTTTGATTCTCCTCCGTCCATGAGTTATCCTAAGGGCCGCGGTTTCACAGGACCTACCCAGTTTTTTTGAATGTATCTTTGCACTACTTACCTTTTTTCTGCAGGTTATTATAACGAACAGTCATGTCAAGCTCTGACGCCTCAATCAAGACATTTTCCTTAATGGAACCTCAGCTGCCAAAACTAGGATCATTAAAGTCTCCTCCATAATCGCCAAAGTTGGCACTCCTCAAAGCCCTTCCCAAATCGCCTAAGTTGGCACTTCTTGAAGTCTTCTCCTCAACTGCCAAAACTGACACTTTTCAAACTCCCTTCCGGGGAATCTACTTGATACGCTCCAACAATCAAGCAAGAAGAATTCTCCCCAAAGAGCCCCGGCACGTTTTTCTCGATAAATCTACACATACTAGGTGGACCCCAGATTTTACCTTCCTAATCTAAGAGTGATGTTCGAGCCATCAATCCTTCTCCAGTGGAATTACACTTCCCAGACAAATCGAACTGGGGCATCACCCCAGAATCATTTCCTTCTTGCTCAAGGGGCAGCTCCCTGAGGTTTCAAAGCAAATAATTCAAATTGTGGCATCACCCCAGGTTCATTCTCTTTCGCCTAAAGAGGCAGTACCCCGAACCATCAATCCTCCTCTAGTAGAAATACATTTCTTAAACAACTTAAACTGGGGCATCTCCCCAGATTCCTTTTGTTTATTCAAGGGGTAGTTCCCCAACAACCTTCAAATCACCTCCAAACTGGGGCATCTCCCCAGATTTCTTTTGTTCTAGCCAATTTCCAAGAATCCCTCCAATCATGTCAAACTGGGGCATCACCCTATGTTTCTCCTTTCTCAATCGAGGAGACGATTCCCCATGTTCCTCCTCTTACCGTCAAGGGGATGTTTCCCCAAGATTCTCTAAAATCATGTCAAACCGGGGCATCACCCCATGTTTCTCAGTTCGCAATCAAGGGGGCGATTCCCCATGTCTCTCCTCCTACAGTCACAGGGGATGATTCCCCGAGATTCTTTCAAGGACCTTCAAACTGGGGCATCTCCCCAGATTTCTTTTATTCTGGCCTTTCCCCAAGATTCCTTCAAACCATCTCAAACTGGGGGGTATCTCCCCAGGTTTCTTCTGTTCCAGTCAAGGGGCAATTCCCCAAGAACCTTCAATTATGTCAAACTGGGGCATCGCCATGAACCTTGAAGTCTAGTAAGTTAAGGTTGGACGAGACGTCCTGTTAGCTCCCCCAACCTTTGCATTTCATGCCAACAGTGAGTTAATTCGGATGAGACGTCCTGTTAGCTCCCCCCTAATCTTTACTTTCCATTCGCCTATTCAGGCATTCTTTCCCGTCTGATAGCTTATCAGGGCACCCTTTCCCTTCTTACCGCCTATTAAGGCAACTTTATCTTTCCAGCCGCCTATTCAGGCACCCCTTTATTTTCCAGCCGCCTATCAAGGCATCCTTTATCTTCCAGCCGCCTATCAAGGCATCCTTTATCTTCCAGTCGCCTATCAAGGCATCCTTTATCTTTCCAGCCGCCTATCAAGGCATCCTTTATCTTCCAGCCGCCTATCAAGGCATCCTTTATCTTCCAGTCGCCTATCAAGGCATCCTTTATCTTTCCAGCCGCCTATCAAGGCATCCTTTATCTTTCCAGCCGCCTATCAAGGCATCCTTTATCTTCCAGTCGCCTATCAAGGCATCCTTTATTTTCCAGTCGCCTATCAAGGCATCCTTTATTTTCCAGTCGCCTATCAAGGCATCCTTTATTTTCCAACCGCCTATCAAGGCATCCTTTATTTTCCAGCCGCCTATCAAGGTATCCTTTATTTTCCAGCCGCCTATCAAGGCATCCTTTATCTTTCCAGCCGCCTATCAAGGCATCCTTTATTTTCCAGCCACCTATCAAGGCATCCTTTATTTTCCAGTCGCCTATCAAGGCATCCTTTATCTTCCAGTCACCTATCAAGGCATCCTTTATCTTTCCAGCCGCCTATCAAGGCATCCTTTATCTTCCAGTCGCCTATCAAGGCATCCTTTATTTTCCAGTCGCCTATCAAGGCATCTTTTATTTTCCAGTCGCCTATCAAGGCATCCTTTATTTTCCAGCCGCCTATCAAGGCATCCTGTATCTTCCAGTCGCCTATCAAGGCATCCTTTATTTTCCAGTCGCCTATCAAGGCATCCTTTATTTTCCAACCGCCTATCAAGGCATCCTTTATTTTCCAGCCGCCTATCAAGGCATCCTTTATTTTCCAGCCGCCTATCAAGGCATCCTTTATTTTCCAGTCGCCTATCAAGGCATCCTTTATCTTCCAGTCGCCTATCAAGGCATCCTTTATTTTCCAGCCGCCTATCAAGGCATCCTTTATCTTCCAGCCGCCTATCAAGGTATCCTTTATTTTCCAGCCGCCTATCAAGGCATCCTTTATCTTTCCAGCCGCCTATCAAGGCATCCTTTATCTTTCCAGCCGCCTATCAAGGCATCCTTTATCTTCCAGTCGCCTATCAAGGCATCCTTTATTTTCCAGTCGCCTATCAAGGCATCCTTTATTTTCCAGTCGCCTATCAAGGCATCCTTTATTTTCCAACCGCCTATCAAGGCATCCTTTATTTTCCAGCCGCCTATCAAGGTATCCTTTATTTTCCAGCCGCCTATCAAGGCATCCTTTATCTTTCCAGCCGCCTATCAAGGCATCCTTTATTTTCCAGCCACCTATCAAGGCATCCTTTATTTTCCAGTCGCCTATCAAGGCATCCTTTATCTTCCAGTCACCTATCAAGGCATCCTTTATCTTTCCAGCCGCCTATCAAGGCATCCTTTATCTTCCAGTCGCCTATCAAGGCATCCTTTATTTTCCAGTCGCCTATCAAGGCATCTTTTATTTTCCAGTCGCCTATCAAGGCATCCTTTATTTTCCAGCCGCCTATCAAGGCATCCTGTATCTTCCAGTCGCCTATCAAGGCATCCTTTATTTTCCAGCCGCCTATCAAGGCATCCTTTATCTTCCAGCCGCCTATCAAGGCATCCTTTATTTTCCAGTCGCCTATCAAGGCATCCTTTATTTTCCAGCCGCCTATCAAGGCATCCTTTATTTTCCAGTCGCCTATCAAGGCATCCTTTATTTTCCAGCCGCCTATCAAGGCATCCTTTATTTTCCAGCCGCCTATCAAGGCATCCTTTATCTTCCAGTCGCCTATCAAGGCATCCTTTATTTTCCAGCCGCCTATCAAGGCATCCTTTATCTTCCAGCCGCCTATCAAGGTATCCTTTATTTTCCAGTCGCCTATCAAGGCATCCTTTATTTTCCAGCCGCCTATCAAGGCATCCTTTATTTTCCAGTCGCCTATCAAGGTATCCTTTATTTTCTAGCCGCCTATCAAGGCATCCTTTATCTTTCCAGCCGCCTATCAAGGCATCCTTTATCTTCCAGTCGCCTATCAAGGCATCCTTTATTTTCTAGCCGCCTATCAAGGCATCCTTTATTTTCCAGCCGCCTTTCAAGGCATCCTTTATCTTTCTAGCCGCCTATCAAGGCATCCTTTATCTTCCAGCCGCCTATCAAGGCATCCTTTATCTTCCAGTCGCCTATCAAGGCACCCTTTATCTTCCAGTCGCCTATCTAGGCATCCTTTATTTTCCAGCCACCTATCGAGGTACCCTTTACTTTTCAATCGCCCACGAGGGCAACCTTTACTTTCCAGTCTACTGGGGGTCAATCCTGATCTCATTACCTCCTGTTAATTAAAAGACAATTTTTCCCTGTCCATTCAAAAAAAAAAAAGAAAAGAAGAAAAGAAGAAAGAAGAAGAAGAGAAGAAGAGAAACGGAAGTGGAGAATGCTCGTTTTAAGAAAAAGAAAAGTCACACTGACTCGTGATTGCCCACACCATCAGTCGCTATACTGATCAAGAGGTCCATTTGGCCCCCTACATCGGTGTTCATATCTTTACTTCCTTTTCACTTCAAAAACACAGAAGCTTCGTGTTTCTTTTGTGAAAAAGAAGTAAAGAGGGGCATCTGTGAACACCTCTTTTGGTCCGGTCCAAGTGGAATAAATATTTTTTATACTGAATTCCAATTCAGAGTGGTCAAATTCGAGTAGAATGGCTCCAGAATAATCAGAATCGAGCAAAATAACTCAGAATGAAGCTTTTCCAAGTGAAATACAGCCCTGTTGGAGGCAAATCCGATTGGAACGACTCAAAAATGATCACATCTGAACAGGATAACTCAGGTTAAAGCATTTCCGAGTGGAATACAGCCCTGGTGGAGATAAATCCGAGTGAAAAAACTCAAAAAAAAGTCAAATCCGAGTCAAAATGAAGCATTTCCGAGTGGAATGACTCAAAAATGATGAAATTCGAGTGGAATCACTCAGAATGAGTCATTCCGAGTGAAAAACCCCCTGTTGAAGTTGAATCCGAGTAGCATCACTCAGAATGAGTAAAATCCGAGTGAAATATGCTCCTGTTGGATCAAATCCGAGTAGAACTACTCAGAATGAGTCAATTCCGAGTGGAAAGCTTCCCTGTCAGAGCCATTCCGAGTGAAGAAATTCAAATTTCTAATTCTGAGTGTGAAGAAGTTTATTTCCGAGCGAAAAATAGCCAAAATTCCAATTTCCGAGCCATTTCAGTCGGTTCCGTGTCAATGGTCACTCGGATTGGGGAGAGGAAGTGAAGTCCGAGCCAGGTACTCTCCAAATCAATTTCTGAGTATTTCTCTTTGATTTTCAATCGGCTCTGTCTCCTCTTTTACACTTTCCTGAGTCAAATTTTACCAACACCAAATCCCCTCCGTGTCATCTTTTACACCTTTCCGAGCCATGTTTCAATTTCGAGTCACACTTCACACATTTCAGTCGGTTCCGAGTCGTTGGTGGTTTGGATTGTGGAGAGGAATTTAGGAACCGAGTGAGAAGTGCTTCACTCGGTTCTGACTGAATGTTCCGAGTGACACATCAACATGATTTCACTCGGTCTTTTGCACTCAATGAACCTTTTCCACTCGGATCCAGGAGGCAAACTGAGGACTGACCCCTTTTGCACCATGGTTGAACACTGACTGAGGGATTAAGCCGAGCCATTTTCACTCGGCATTCCACCATTTCACTCGGTTTTCCACATCCTCTCTCAGATTTTCAACATTCCTCTCTCAGAATTTCAAAATCCCACTCGGATTACAATATTTTCTCTTGGTTTTCTACATCCTCTCTTAGATTTCACCATGTTCACTCGGATTTCACCATTCTAACTCGGATTTCAATATCCTCACTCGGAATTCCACTATCCTCACTCGGATTTCCAACATTTTCACTCGGATTTCCATAATTCTCACTCAGAATTCTTCCATTCTCACTCGGATTCCCACAGGTCCCCTTGTTAGACCGTGCTGACTTGGATTCCACCACCCAAGTGGATCCAGGAATCCTGGGGGTGGCAGACAAGTGGGAAACAGGGGTGGAAGTGGGGGAAATTAAAAATTCCCACCCAGCCGTTGTCCCCCACTTCACTCTGAGTGGAGGCCTGAGCTGGCATTCCACTCGGAAGTGGAAGCCTAAGCTGGCCTTCCACTCAAACCAGCCTATAAATAGGCAAGGGGGAGGGCATTCAAGGGGAGGCATTCGGAGGAAGGGAAAACTCTGCCCAAACAAACCTCTGTTCTCTCTCTCTCTCACGCCAAGTCTTCTCCCCCTCTCATTTCACTCACCCCTCGCCTTTCAAACTCTCTTTACCCCAACATCCTCTACACTCTCACTCAACAGCACTTCTTCCAGCTCCCTTTTCCCTCTCGGACTTCCAATTCTTGTCCCAATCATTCTTCTCTGCTCAAATTTCACCCGGTAAGCCTCTTTCCACTCGGATTCTCACTGTTTCACTCGGTTTCCTTTATTTCCACTCGGATTTTTACTATTCCACTCAGATTCACACTGTTTCACTAGGATTTACTATTTTTGCACTCGGTTTCTCTTATTTTCACTCAGATCCTTACTGTTTCACTCGGATTTACTATTTTTGCACTCAGATTCTCACTGTTTCACTCAGATTCTCACTGTTTCACTCGGATTTTTACTGTTTCACTCGGATTTTTACTGTTTCACTCGGTTTTCCCTGTTTTCACTCGGATTTTTCATAGTTTCACTCGGTTTCCTTATTTTTTCGCTTGGTTTTCTTATTTTTTCACTCGGTTTTCTTATTCTTCATTCGTTTTTTTCATTTCTGCACTCGGTTTTCCTCTCCCGCTCAGTTTTTTTTATATATATATTCATTTTTCTTAATCAGTGTCGTACGGGAGCACTCCCGTCTACACAACCTCTTTAGGATTCATACACGTGCGAAGAACTTCGCCTTGTATGAGTTCCCCGTCTCAATGACATACACCATCATTTCCCAAGCCTTTTCCTAAAAGAACAACACTTAGAACTACGTAACCCTGATTTCTTGATAATTCAAGAATACGTAGGAGCAGGACTTTAACTCCTGTCGGGCCCATCTTTCTTATTTCTTTTTTTGATTTATTTCCTCACTTTCATGTTTCTTTCATAAATGTTCTTCTTTTTGGTCGCTTCCGTGAAAATCAATTTAGACGTGACGTCTTGTTGATTTCCCCCTAGTTTTTGCTCAAGCCTTACCATAATTCATAGGGAAGGGATACTTAGGACGAGACGTCCCGCTTATCTCTTTCCTATCCCTATTTTTTATTCGAGGATGTATAATTTAGGCGTGACGCCTTATTAGCATTCTTTTCCTCTCTCTGTCTCATATCGAAGTCGAGTTTAATCCGGATGAAATGTCCCATTGACCTCGCTTCGACATTCTATGTTTGTACAGTTCTCTCATTCCATTTTGTCATTTTTAAATAAAAAATACAACAATGAAAGGGAAGAAATAAACCATCTTTTGTAAGGCTATTTATGTTGCGCATTTTCAATCTTGGTACTGTTTTTGGACAGGCGATGTAGGGTGCTAATACCTTCCCTACTCGTAACCGACTCTCGAACTTGAATCTCAATTTTTAACCAGTGCTTTACTGAACCTAGTTTTTTCCAATGTTTTTCCTATGGATAAAAATGTTGGTGGTGACTCCCTGTTTATTTCCACCCCTTTTTCTCTCCTTCTCGCCGCGCCGTCGCGATCCAGGTTGCGACAATTGTTCATAATAGTTTAAATCTTTGGGTGGCATTCTCTTTATTCTCAATCTCAACAAACAACATCATCATTCATGTCATATTCATGGTAAACACAAGTTAACATCATATCACAGCTCATTACACACCTTCGCATAACATACCATGAATATTCTAAATGCACAAAAGCATGTTGCCAAACATATTATCTACATCACACCACAAGTCATCATTTCTTACAACATTCAAGCAAGGCTAACATGCATAACACTACATACCACAATCAATTAACATTCAAATTCATGCATTTAGAACTTAGACTCCTCTCCTACCTCAAGAGAAGAATTCCAGTTGATAAGACGGTCCCGCCTCGTCTTTCGGAATAGGTCTTACATTTACATTCATGTAAAACCTCAATCAATCAACTACTCAAGTCATCAATTCAATTCTATTTAGTTATATTCATATTTATAATGTCACAGCATGTGTTAGACATGTTGTGGATATCATTTTTACTCTTTATTAGGCTTCGGGAATTCCTTCCCATTAAGCCACCATCATTAAATTCAAGGGTTACAAGACAACCCTATCCCCAAGCTTTACAAAACTCCTCAACGACATATATTTCTCCATTAAACACATTCTTAAACTAACTTTAACTATTTCCCCCCCAACTTCAAGGTTAGGGTTTCCTCCAAAACCCATCCACCTTCATTAATACATCATAAACCTTCATTCTTTACCCTCATTAATACACCAACTACCATTTCCTCTTCATAAATACTCACATTTATGATGACCCATTCTAGGGCATAAGCATTAAATGCTCTAATAAACACCCATGCACATGCATCTCCTCTCCAAATCATAATACCCCATAATATCATCATCAATCCATTCCAAAAATGGTGAAAGAACTTACCTCACACCCAAACGAAATAGGTTCAAGAGAAGAAGAGAGTTAGCACGGAAAAGAGAGGAGGAAGAGGGGAGAACTCCAAGCTTTCAAGTTTCTTCAATGAAAATGGGGTAGGAGATGATCACCTCTCGAGTTTAAGCTTCTTGGAAGAAGAAGAGAAGAAGAATGAGAGTGAAATGGAGAGTAAGATGAAGAGGAATATTTCCACGGCAATAGAAGAAGCCAGCGTGGAGAAGGAAAAGAATTTTGGGCTTTTTGTGTAACGCCCTGGCCACTTTTTTGGAATGAACGACTCTCCCCACAGACCAACACGAATCCTTTCCAGTGTGCTTTATCCTCAATCACACACTTCCCGAGAACTTTCCAGGAGGTCACCCATCCCAGAATTACTCCAAGCTAAGCACCCTTAACTTTGGAGTTCTTAAGTGATAGGCCACTGAAAAGGCTAATGCATTTGTTGGTTATAGATAGTACGAATTCATTCCTTTAAGCTATCCTCGACTGTATAGCCCCATACCTATACAGTCTTTGGATCCCTCTCATTCTGGTATGTATTTGGTTTATTCATGTGTCCCTCCCACTGGAAGCCTGCCAGGAGCCGCTCCTTATCCGTGCCTATGCACCGGCGATCACTCCCCGCCCTCAACAGTGCCCAGGATGTCACATCCCCTACTGGAAGCCTGCCAGGAGCCGCTCCTTGTCTGTGCCCATGCACCGGCGATCACTCCCTGCCCTCAACAGCGCCGGGATGTCACATATACCATTATCACATTGAGAACCGTTTATGACACTCATGTAACGATCCATGCAACGTTCTCATGGTGGGTCTGTCCAGTACAACATTACTCTTAATGTGTACCCCTGTGAAGACTTGATATCATATATATCCATGATTTGTGAGATCAAATCATCAGTACATTCACACACTAGTCTTAATGTATTTACATTTCCCCATGTAAATACTTGATTAAGGACGTTTTAGGAATAATTCTTATATGACCTATTATTCAAGGATAAAGAGTTTTAAAATAATCTTAAAACTGAAAATACTAATTTTATTGATAATTTAAAATTGATACATTAATAGCTCGTAGTGCATACACCAACTCAAGTTATCCACTTGCCATTTTTGACCGGGGTCATTATCACTCAGTCTGTACTGATAAAACGTAACTCTAGTATCCTGCATAGTTAGCCCGATTTTCTAGTTTCACTGGTACTTTACTTTTATTCGTATTTTACTTATGTCCGATGTCACTAGCTCTGGGACCGGTATCCACACCGGATCAAGAATAAAGGATACAAAAGGACTTTCATTATGTTTTACTCGAGGAACACTATTTTAGTGCAAATTCTGAAGAACATCGTATTAAACTTTTGTCCTGTTCTCAGCTTGAAGGGCAGTAGGCTTCAACGGCTATCTCTCTTCTATGCATTTACAACAGTCACCTTTCTTGGCCTATAAATATGAAGAGGATCCAGACCTTGAATAAGTTCACGCTCTGAAAAATCAAAAAAATAAAAGCTTCTCTCTGCTCTTTCAAGCTCTTTGTTTTAGTTTTCTTCTATAAAGCAACGACTTTCTTTGGTGTTTTTCTTCTAGTAGACCCTAGTCTTTATTTTTCATACTTAGTGTATCTACTCTTTATCTTGTATCTTTTTATACAATAAGTTCTCACAAACACAAACACTCTTTCGAAACTTTACTTGTGTAAAAGTCTAGTGTGTTATCAACTTTAGTTTCTGTGGGAAACAGTTATTGGCCTGCAGAGGCTTTTGAAAGAATACTTGGGTATTGAGCCAGGAATGGCTTCTTGAAAGAATACTTGGGATTAAGCTAGGAATGACTGGAGTCAAGAATACTTATGGCACAGGTTGTACTGAGATTGTAAAAAGACGTTTTTTACAATAATGGAAATCCCAACATAGGTTTCTCGATAATTAGGAATGAAATGAGTCATGATTATCCATACAACCTCAGGGTAACATTGACACCGTAGTGATCACCATCACATCAGATCCGATCTAAGTTTCACCATATCATTTTTCACAACTCAATTATTATAGGACCCCTACCAAGACGTCTTCTCATTCTTTTCTTACTTACTTCAACATATTCATTCATCTCTTTATTTACTAATCCACATCCATCACATACTTTCATCACACGTTCATCATGTATCTAGCACACGTATATCTATATACATATTCGTCCACAGTCACATATTTAATCGGGTCATAAAATTTGTCAATTAACAAGTGTCGTGTCACACGTAGTACTAAGGAATCATAACACAATAATTATATGATATAGCAGCAACATTCACCATTTAATGTGACTTAACAAGCCATCACACAGTTAACGTTACTAGGTTTTTTACTTATATGTGAGTATTCGCTTCATTAGCATTCTTTTACTTTGGTTTATCAATTAAGGCATATTATCTCTTAATCTAATTCTTTATGTAACTCTTAGTTATTTATTGATAATTATTAGGTATTATCATCTAACTTATTCTACTTTTTGTTGTTACTTAGTTTAAATCTACATTTTGATTTCTTCCAACATTATTTACCGTTACAAGTGATTGATACTTTAGAGCTAGTTTTAATTGATTAAGTATACCGTATTCTAAAACTTCACCTCCTTAGTCAATTATTACTAAAAGTTACCATTTCATCAATGAGTCTTGTCCTTTCTACTAAAAATCTAAGATCTAAGTCCTAAAATCTTTTAATTTAACCAAAGAATATTTCTAGGTATGAAACTCTTTTAACTTATTTCTTTCTCTCTCTCTCTCTCTCTCTCTCTTTTTCTTATTTAATCTAGTAAAATGTTTTAACCTAAAAATTCCATTTCCTATTCAAATCCCTTTTTGTCCAATTCTTTTCATTTACTCAAGTCTCTAAAGTCACTTTTTATTTTATTCTAAAATGGTCACAAAAATGGTTGCTAATTTGATTACTAAAACTCTTGAATTCGAATGCTCATTATAATATGCCTCAAAAATTTCCTTCCATCTCCCTTTCTTTCTCTTAGCAAAATTCATTCGGATACAATTCTCTTTTGCTTACTAATAAAGCTTTCTCAAATGATTTTGTTTTATTTAAATGTCACTTTTCTAATCATCAATTTACTTATTGATAAATTCTTAAAAATTTTATAATAACATAAAGGGGTTACTTTCAAAACTTGGTAAAAATGAAACGTCAAAGTGTTCGGTCAGTGGATTTCCCTTATACGCATAATGTCATCGGAATGATTTCGGTGTTGTGTGGCATTAACTTGACTTCCTAATAGCGGGGCTTACCGGATGAATATACATACAAATTACATCAAGAATCATGAAAATATATACATTTAATTTATGCAACCATATTGAAAGCCAACCGAGCCCGCTTAACGCTAAAATTCGCACTTCCTTCGTTTTAACTCTGATTTCGGTAAAACTTTCTCGATCCCTCAATCATCGAGGCACGCGTTACGAGATTTCATTAAGTACTTCTTTTAATTGATTTTTTTATTTTTAATATAAAATCTAACCGTCGGTTGTCAAAAATTAAGTACCTTAAAATCTAACCGTTGGATCGTGCCGAAACTTGAAACTAACATCGTCGGGTATTAGACTAACGCAATAGAACATTTCTTAGACATAATTTACCGAAGAGAAACCCCCCTTACCTCATGGTTTCGCTGCTGCCCGGAGGAGAAGTTTGAAGACTTTATAAAAAATTCCACCGATTGGTCCTAACGTACTCTAATCGCCGTCTAGGCCTCCGGATCTCTAGAAAAATAAACATGCATGGCTAAGAGAGGGGAAAATAGCCACGGTTTTAGGCACTAATGCAGCAAGGAAAACCAAAATTTTCTAGAGTAAAAATAGAATTTATGCTTCAAGAATTTAAGGGTGATGATCAAGAGATAGATTCATAAAACTTGCCTAGCACAAGCCCAAGAAGCTCACGGTTTTAAGACCTCTTCATGCAAAGGGATGAAATGGATTTTTGGCAGCCATGCATGCATTGAGCTTTGCTATTTGAGGGGCTAGACAGTGAGGATTTCTCACGGTTTGGAAGTAAGAAGGAGAGAAGAAGTGAAGGCTTTTGAAAGGGGGCGATAGGTGGTGATGGTGTTCCACTTTTGGCGGCTAGAGGTGGCTTTGGTGGAGGGGGTGGTTGGCGGTGGTGTTGAGAGAAAGGAAGAAGGAGTTGAAATTTGCTTCAACTTCAAAGTGAAGAGAAGAGGTGCTATTGGCTGTGACTCAAGAGAAAGAGTGGAGTATGATATTGTTAATTGGATCTCATGGGTACATTGTGTAATTGAAAGTGGAGCACTCCTTGAGGTCTTGTGCATGTAGCTAATTGTTTGAATTCTGGACATGGTTATGGGCCTAGGCAGCTGTGAAAGGGAATGGAATGGGGTGGAAGAATCTGTACACTGTACTAGTAGGTATGCCAACAATAAACAAGGAGTCATGGGTGAGTGGGAGGATGGGCAGCTAGCTTGCATGTGAGCTGATTGGTCAAGAATGAAATTCATGGGCTGAATGGTAGGGGAAAATAGGGAGAAGACACTTGGGAAGAGAGAGGGATGTTCAGGAGTGGCTGGTGGTTCCAAAATTAGTGGCTGGAAGGTTACTTATTGGGTGAGAAGTCAAGGTGTGTAGGATTTTAATGAACCGGAAGTAATCGCTTAAAAAACAATTCTGTGATAATTCGTGGATTCTGAACCAGAGAAAACTCCCAACACCAAAGTTGTAGGTCTTCTTTTTCTCTTTAAATCGATATATTATTTATGGTGATCTGATACCTGTAGCCCGAGATATGGTCAAAATACTACAGGGTGCTCTAATTGCCTTCGAATCTGGTAGAGCTGTAGAAATAAATTTGTAATTAATTTTCCTTTGGGAACTGGCCTTCGTATACTTTATAAGAATTGTGGATATTTTTGATACGGATCTATACTAAAAAGAACGAAGTGATTTGAGTCTCGGAAAAGGGTGATATAGCAATTTTTCTGGGACCTGTCAGCATAGTGATGTGAAACTCATAGACTGGCAAAGTGACGTGATACGGATCTATACCATCATCATCACCAACATCATTTATCATCATTGGCGGGCTTTGGCGGGGCAGGACAGGGCCCGATTGGCTAGCCCGTTTTGCCATCCCTATTGGTTATTATTATTAGTTTAAACTTTTTTGTGGCATTTTCAATAGTTCTCATTCACATCATTCAATTCCATCATCAACACAATGACATCAATCTTTCACTATCAACCAAGGCATGCTATTCTTTTACACCCATTCTCAATCAAACATCATCAACACTCATTATACACTTATGGTGGACATGAGTATAACCTCATATTATCAAACAATTCACACCATCATATAACACACCATGATTATTCTAAATGCATCAAAGCATATTGCCAAAACACATCATCAACATCATGCACAACATTACAATTCTTTATAACATTTCAAGCAAGGTAAACATGCATGTCAACACATATAGTAATCAAATACCATTCAAATTCATGTATTTAGAACATAAAGACTCATCTCCTACCTCAAGAGAAGAATTCCGATTGGTACGACACACCCGCCTCGTCGTTCGGAATGGGTCCTACATTAATATACATATAAAATCCTAATTAATCAACCATTCAAGGCACAAATCCAACTCTAATTAACCATAATCATATCTACAATTTCATAACATGTTTAAGACATGTTATAGACATTATTTTCATCATTTGTTAGGCTTCGAGAATTCCCTCCCATCAAGCCACATTCATTAGATTTAAAGGCTACAAAACAACCATAGCCCCACATCCATAAGAATGCCCCATTACTCAATATTATGTATTTGCTCTCAAATATATTATTCATCACATATTTATCATTTTCCCAAAGTTTCCAAGTTAGGGTTTCACCTAAAACCCAACAACATTCATAAATAATCATCTATCTTTATCACCTTCCAACATACCTTTATCTTCCTCATGTATTACCATTAAAGTTTGCATTTATGACTACCCACTCTAGGGTTCATGCATTAAATGCTTCCATTAAACACCCCACTTACTTTAAATGTTCTCTTAATAACAAAACTCATAACCAATGGCTCATACTCTTAAGAAATAACAAGAATCATACCTCAAGAGAAGAAAAGAAAGAACATTCAAGAGAGGAGGGTGCCCCACGAAAATAGAGGAGTAGAGGGGAGAGTCCCAAGCTCCAATGATCTCCTTTCAAGCTCTCTCTCAAAAATGAAATAAGAATGGGAAAGTGTCACCTTTGGCTTAGGGTTTTGGAGGAAAGAAAGAGGGAAATGAAGAAGAAGAAGAAGAAGAGTGTATTTTCTCAATTTTTCTCAGCAAGCTAATGTGAAGAGAAGGGAAAAATATGAGTCTTTGGTTTTAATTTTAATCCTTCTTATTAAAGTTTATCATTTTATGATAAACAGGATCTATGTTTAGGCTTAATACTTTATCTGAAAATTATTCTAAATACATATTCGGACTTCCAATAATATTCTCAATAGCCCTGACTAATATCGTCCCAATCGGAGATACTTGGTCCGACACCCATATTTTAATCGGGCTAGTTTTCAGCTTATTCGGTCCTAATAATTTACCAGTAGTCTCCAAAAATATTAATTTAATTATTTCCTATATTTTGGGACATTAATTAATTTACATTCAATTACTCAATATTTATTTCCTTAATTATTTCTCTATTTTAAAATTTAGGATGTAACAGTGAACATGGGCAGAACTTGGACTACTTACAGTAGAGGACGCCAGTTGGAAGCGACGACTGTGTATATTTCTGTTTGTGTCGAGATCGTCGTAGATCTCGATGTTTTATTTATGTTGTTATTTTGTAGTAGTTGTTAGGAGCCTGTGAGCTCCGCACTCTCTTAAGTACAATTATGTTTTAAAGAATCGATCTATGTATTTATTTTAAATCTTGTGCTGATGATCACTATTAAAAAAAATATTCCTATTTTTATTGACTCCTTGATTAAGTAGGACGTTCCAGCGTGGGAATTTGTCTTAGTTAATCAAGGGTGTCACACTTTCTAAGTCCTTGTAATGCTTTATTGTAGTGAATATAGGTTGTCATTCCCAGCTCAAACATCTTAATACACGGTTATATAAATCTTTATTGGGAAATTATCTTCCCAATGTCAAAAGAGTATTAACAATATGAACCAACTGTTTTTGTAACTCTAAAATGTTTTCACCAGAAATCATTTCAAATAACTCTAATTCATGACTAAGTGTTTATTCTAAACCCTATTACCTTATTGGTTCTTAATGAGTGATTAACAAGGCATCTCAAATTTATTTACCACTTTTGCAATTTGTGGCTCTAAAAAACTCATCATGACCAAGAGTAGAGCATATAATATTTTTACCTTTCAAATCATATTTAACATGTTTTTTTTATCTTCATCCATCCAATGGTTTTTTGGTTTCTCAACACTTTTCCATCAATAATATACATAGGAATATTAGGTCCATTTAAAATAACGTCCCAAATTTCTTCATCAATTAACTCGATGAAAATTTACATTTGAGCTTTCTAAAAAATATATGCTAGGTTATTGAAGGTCAACAGTCTATCAATTGTCGTTCCCTTTCCCAACATTCCATTTGAGATCATTTCTCTTGAAGTTGTAAAGCTTTAAGAGTTCAAACTCTAATACCACTTGTTAGAAAGTGGTCTTAAACTTAAGAAGGTAGTGAATTAAGTTTGGACAAAACTTGACTTTTTTGAAAGTGTGTTAAGAAAATGTTATTTTAAAAAATCCTTTGTTTAGAAAACTAGCTTTGTAAAATATGAATAGATAAAGCATATAAACAAGATAAGAAGATAAATACCAAAAAGTAAAGAGATAAGGGAAGAGAAAAGCAAATCGTGGTGTATCCGAGTTTGATCACTACCATTGTAATCTAGTCTAGTCTCCCAACACAAATGCCTAGAATTTTCCATTGTATAAAATTGATTATAAAGTTTTGATTACAACTCTTGGACTATTTGCCTAAAGCTTAATGCTTCCTTACAATTTGATTATTATAAATAAGTCAAGATCCAAAAAAACCCAAAAAAACCCATTCAAATAAGTAGTTCAAACCATTTTTGAGCAGTGATTCGAACCATCCTAGTTGAGTGGTTTGAACCACCCTACTTATTGATTTGAACTACTTACCACTAGTGGTGTGAACCATTCCTCCTTAGTGGTTCAAACCATTGAGCTTATATTCAAATCCTTAAATTTGTTCATTAATTAATCTTTTTTAGTTACTTCATTTTAACGCATGAGATTAACTAATGAGTTAGTTCACTTGGCTCACTTGAGACTTAACTAAATAAAAAACATAAAGGTAAGCACTCAAGTTAGGACACTCTTTTGTTCTGGTTTGACCATTATTTATTCTGTAGGTCCATGCAAGGTCTTATTGTCCTAGTCCATTTGCTTTAGCCTTCTTGCCTTAGCTCATTTGCTTTAGTCTATTGGTCTTTGGTTTGTCTTAGATTTTTCATTATCAAAACTTGTTCCACACACAGTAATCATACTTATGGATAGACTCCACCTCGGCCTTCTCCAGCTTAAGTTTGTTAAATTTTTCTTAGATGTTTTTAAGGGCATTTATAGCTTCTAGCCTTTGGAGTTTGCCTTCATCAGCCTTCTTCTTGGCCTAGGTCAACTCCTCTTCAACCTTTTTTCCTCTACTTCACCTTTACCTTAAGGGCCTTATTAGCAATCCCCTTGGTAGCTGAGGCCTATACCATAGCTCAATGGCATTGACGCACCTCAAGGGAAGCAAAGTAGAAGAGGGATAATGACTGAAGGACATTCACACTTTTCATAATGTTCTATATAGAGCCAAACAAGCAATCCTTAACCTCCTCCAGTGATAGGTCCTTCTTTATCCTGAAGGGAATATTGAAGGTAAGATGCCTGGCGACTTTATTTTCCAAGAAATAAGAGATGCTTGATTGGAAAATGACGTCGTCTTCAGATTCCACCTGAGTTGGTGGAGTCACCTCCTTCTCCAAAGGGACCAACTCTATAGTAGGAGTTGAGGGCTGACCAGTAGCGACAGCCATACCACCCTTATTAACTATACTCGATTCGGATTAAGGCATCTTTGGCTCTCCGTGGTAGGATTTACAGCCTTAGCTTCCTCTTGCATCATCTTGAGAATGTCACTTTCTTTAATCTCAACTGAAATAAAAGAACACATGTCACTATTAGAAGAAATCATACAAGAAAGACAAGTAAATAAGAAAGATTCAAACCAAGGTACATATTACGAAGACCGATGTCACCAGTAGGGGCTTACATTGAATTTTGTTAAACTTGGACACTTCACCCAAGCCATCAACCACCCTAAGGGATTTTTTGAGAGGTCCGCTCAACCTGTGGCATAAGCATTCCCACTGAACAACAAGTGGTCATAGGTCCAGCCAGTGTATAATTTCCTTAAAATGTCAAGATTCTCCTAAAACACTGACCTTCCTTCCTTCACCACTACCTTTATAAAGGTATGTCGAAAGCTCATTCGATCTGTCTTGGCAAATTCGACATAAGATTCAAAATTCACTATGTTGCTAAGGTAGCATATGTTTACATAGATAAGCCCACCTTCGGGCTTCCCCTTTTAAAAGACTCTAGCATTGTGAAAAAACATGGCCACAGTCAGAGTAAACTTGAAGTATTCTGCCAATACTTCATAAGACATCACCAAACCCAAGCCATTGGGGTATATCTAGCTAAGGGCGAGATCCAAAAATTGAAGAACCTCTATCTTCAACTTGTTGAGGGAAAACTTCACTCTAACTTTGGCAAACACCATCCAATACATGTATAGGAATCTAGATTTTGACATATGGTAGATTTGATCAATTATTAAAGGTGAAACAATGGTGAAGTTGTGACATCCTTAGTTAACTAGAACAATTGCTTCCAATAAATTATTCTACTTAACTAAGATGCCATAAATTTGTAAGAAAATATGAAAGTTTTTTTATACAAGAAAACCATGGTGGATCAAGAACCACAATATATCTTTCCATACATAACATGGTCTCAACAGTGCTTACATACTCTGAATAAACAAGAGCACGTAGGCTCCCACATAAAAATACAAACATTACCCAACATAACAACTTATATATTTCTAGGAATTGAAATCCTAAATTACTCCTCATCAGAGGAAGATTCCTCAAAACTGGAAGACCAACCACTTCCAGAGTTCTCATGATAATTCTTCTGATGGCTCAACTGATGACACGTTCACTCCTTGTGGGTTAAAGGAATCCAACATGCTTTCATTGCATAACTCTGACAATGTTCTTCTCTCCTAATCCATCTTGTCTAAGGGTTTTACACAGAATAACAATAAAGCATGGAACAAGAAGGGTGAGTTTATCTCACTCCAGTCTTGTTGGAAACACATGCAAAAGTATACCATTATGCTTGATGAATTTCACACACACAATTAAACCATCAACCAAGTCATACATTGAGCATAGATACACATCATTACTATACTTAATAATTATTCTTATATAATCTACTAACCTCTTCTAGTTTCATACTCGTAGCTTACTCATTATCAATACTCTCACAATTATTAATTTCATTACCTTTATTTCATCATTTCTAGTGTAATATCACTACTAGTCAACCATGACTCTACCCTATTTATTTTAACAATCATTTTCATTTATCCTAGGGTTAGTCATTCAACACTAAAACTTAACTATTTTTATATTAGTCGCAATACATCATTCATGGATCACTTATTATTATAGCAACCTAATAATCACTCATCATTACTAGGGATAGGAATAGGCCAGCCGACCGGCAGGGGCCTATGGCCTAGCCTGGCATGGCCTATTTAATAAAAAGGCCGGGTTCAAACTTTTTAAAAAGCCTTTTTAATTTGTAAGGTCGGGCTTGGGCTTTTAAAAAAGCCTTAGGCCTGTTAGGCTGACCTATTTATACATCCTTATATAAAATTTATATACTTAGCTTATATATATTAGTTTCATAAAATAAAATTAGACTTATGATTCATATTAATAAATTAAAATAAATTTATATTTTATAACTTTAATATTTTATTTTATTAATTTTAAATTATTGTAATAGTAAAAAAGGGCTATTTCAAAGATGGCTTATTTAAAATATATAGGCCCGACAGCCTATTTAAAATAAATTTGTCAAAGATGAGTCTATATTAGCCTATTTTAATTAAGCTTGTGAGCCTATTTATTGGCCTTTCTAAAATTAGGCCTTTATATAGGCTATTAAGCTTAGGTAGGCTTTTAAACAATCCAGGCCAGACCTATAATTTTGGCCTGTGTTAGGTAACAGGCCAGGCTCAAGCCATACAATTATGTGTTGGTGTATGCACTATGAGCTTTTATGCTTTTTCATTTGTATCATTTTTCTGCTTATCAATAAAATAAGTATTTCAGTTTAAAATTATTTTAAAACGTATTTATCCTTGGAGTAATAGGTCATATGAAAGTTATTCCTAAAATGTTCCTAGTCAAGTATTTACATGGGGACATGTAAATACATTGAGACTAGTGTGTGAGTGTACTGATGACCTAATCTCACAGATCATAGATATAGATGATATCAAATCTTCACACGGATACACATTAAGAGTAATGATGTACTGGATAGACCCACCATGAGAACTTTGCATGGATCGTTACATGAATGTCATAAACGATTCTCAATGTGATAATGGTATATGTAGTCCTTCGACCTGAAGTCACTACGATTCCTACATGAGGAGTTTGTTGTTTTAATACAATTAAATATCCTTTGTAAAGGTTGTGATTAGGCAATGAACAAATTATGCAAAGGGATGTGAGTGATATAGATGGGATTTGTCTCTCCTATGTGACATGAGTGATATCTATAGGCTTGATGGAGCAAGACTAAGAAAACGCATGGCCATGCTAGAAAGAATAAATATTAGATATTTATTCGGATCAAGTCTACTCCGGTATCAAGTAAAATAAATTGGGCCGTACAAGGATGACGCGACCATGTCTTGGGCCCAATTAGGATATCGTGACAAAAGGAACAAACATATAAAATAATTATCACTTATAGGTTATGTTGATATTAAATAATACTTGGACATAACGATGCATTGCTCGATGCCACTCTTATTTTATATTAATAATAAAATAATTTATTATTAATATGACCGGGTATTTTACCTATAGGGTCATACATATATAGTAAGCCCATCAGAAAATGTTTTGTTTTATTTTAGTTGGACTAAAATAAAGCTATTGGGCCTAACTCATCTAGAATGAGTAAGAGCCCACTATTTAGAGAGAACAAATTAGGTCAAACCTAAGCCTATAAATAGAGCATGAGATGCTCATAGGCCGTTCACAAAAGAGAGACACAAATTCGCAAAGGTTGCAAGAGCTACACGCTGTCAAACTAGCAGTTGGCAAGTGTTGCGATTCTGGTGGGAGTGCTTGTGTGGACTCCTAAAGGACGAGGCTATGACTGCTTCGGTGTTCTTCAAGAGGTAATCCTAAAATGATTTTTTTTTATGTTTGTCTTATGCTTTGAAACACGGCGCTTTGTAAATCCTATGTGAATCCTTGTATTTCAACTGCTCATGTACTAGGGATTCCCTAACATTATGAACTAGGCCAAGCTTAGGCC
The DNA here is from genome assembly GCA_037962975.1 of Clitoria ternatea. NCBI lineage: Eukaryota > Viridiplantae > Streptophyta > Magnoliopsida > Fabales > Fabaceae > Clitoria > Clitoria ternatea. Next base: position 173,377,952 of record CM075671.1, read on the forward strand.
TTACAAAACCCAGCCTGGCCTGGTCTATTCCCATCCCTAATCATTATAAAAGTAACACCACATAAGATCATATTTACCAAACACAGAGATCTTTACTATCACACAATCTACAATCATAGTCATGGTAAAGTTAGTCATTCAAGATGTTATACATGAATTAAATGTCTTATGAATATCTTATCATTAAGTATTTCATGAATGCGAATGAGGGCCCTTACAACATCTCACTCATCAGAGTCGTCCTGTCATAGTATGAATACTAGGCACAACGCTATTGTACTAGAGTGACCAGAGTACACCAGTTCTTCATAACACAAGGTAAGGGGCACATAGCCCAAACATAATAGATATGCATCACCACTTAAATTGTAATAGCCCCGAATTTTAGGATAGGGACCTAGACTCTCAAGAACCCTAAGAGCACCTTGTTAAGCTTTATGTAGAAAGCTTGAGGTCTTGACCTGTTCCTTGAGTTGCTCTAGTATAAGAAAATAGTGAGAGGTGAAGTCAATTGAGATATTAATGTATGAGATATAGGAATATCGAGAGAAGCTGAGATGAGAGTAAGTTAAATAATATTGTATTAATATTTAATCTTATTTGATTCAGTATTAATAGTTAGTAATTTTCTCTTTATTAGTAACAATAACTAATTGTGGATAATGGTGATTCATAATAATTAGGATATAATAATTGGTTTAATATTTAATAACTAATATTAATATTTACTAAACATCTATTTATATAATTTGATATCTATTAATTAGAATAATAGTTAATAATATTTAATTTTATAATTAATTAATTTATAAATAAAATTTGAATACATACATAATAATATATTATTATTTATTTAATTATTAAATTATTTGATAATTATTTATTTAATTATTAAATTATTTGATAATTATTTATTATTTATTATTAATCTATTTTTGATAATTATATTTAATAAAAAAATATTTAGATTTAAACTGTGGGACCTAGTAAATGATTCAGTTCCGGGACTTCAGCCTGAGACTAGTGATCCTATAGGGAAACTAGTCATGTTAGGATCCTCTTATAGAAAATCGAGGATGACAGGCTCGGTCCGGCAGGCCTGGTCAGTACCTTAGGTATCCTCTACGTTTGATCATGCATATACTTTGGTATATACGATTGTAGCACGGTCAATCTCTGATGACCCATTTCGACATTTTAGAAACCTTTCCTGAAGAGGCTGAATCCTAATTTAGGCCCTATTGGCCTCATTTCTAAAAGAAAATGATTAATTCAATTGAAACCTCTGAATACGACCTAAACACCTTTAGTGTTTGGAGCCTAACTTTCTCATACGACATTGGAAATGAGTGATTTTTGTCCTAGTTTCTTTGTTATGAAGAAATGTACAATCTCTATTTGTAGCCTCAGACTCTAATTCACACTCTGTCGTCCCCAAAACTGAGGTCCAAGTAATTGTACTTTGAAACCCTGTTATTTAATTCCCTTAATCTGCGCATACTTCACTAGAAAAATCATAACTCTCTCATACGACCTTTGATTTATGTGATTCCAGTCCCATAACTTTGTAACAAAACACTCTATGACTTTTATGAAGGTTTCAAAGGCTAGATCCAGTTAGTACATTTTTACATTCTTTCCAGACCTGTTCCAATTTCATGACACATCTACTCTATTTTAGAAAAATTACATATCTCCCCTAAACGATACTAGAATCACTTTATTCTTTTTTCTATGATTTTGTATTGAAAAACTCTACAAGTTTCATGAAGAGCATGAAGACTGATTCTCAAAGGAAAAATATCTACAAATTTATCTTTTAAGTTATTATGAATTTGAAGCTCCGGGAGAACTTTACCTTGGTTCGAGCATAATTTGAGCTACCAACCTTAGATTTTCATGTATGATATATCCAATCGAAGAAAAATAAAGCTCTACAGTCTTTGTGTTTAACATTTTTCTAGATTCTCACTCCACAAATTATTTCCTATTTATTTTTAACTGCCTTGGTTTTGAGTTCCTAAAAATCATGAACACCTTTGATTTCTTGAAAGACAAGTTAATTTTTTGGCCACCATTTTTCGACACCACCCCGCCGCACCACTACATGGTGGCACCTACCCTCCCACCCGACCTCACACGGCCAGACCCCTTCTCCCATAAGGTTGACCAATTTTCCTAGCAAGTTCCCTACAACTTGTTCAACAAGTTATTTCCTTATAATTGCAAAATCTTATAAATGCAAAAATTGACATTCAATCCATCTTTTGTCTTATCTACACACTGCTTTCTAATTCCTCTTCTGAAGTTAACTTTCATGATATATCATTATGCCATGCCATGCATCATGAACATACCATCACAATGAATTACCATGACATTACAATCTTAATCACGCCTATATATATATGCACATGGACCTTGCAATTTTTCTTCAAAATTTGACTCATGCTAAACATTTCCAGCACCCACCTCAATTCATTTCATTTCATAAATCCATCTCATATCATTCATTCTTTCACTCCACTAAACAGTCTTCCTCTTAGTAACCATCACCAACCTATCTTCTTCTTTATTTTCTAAAAATTCCAACAATTGAAACTCTACTCCCCCTTCCAGATACCTAAAGCCACCATCTACCTCCATAAAATCCTCCTTCACCTTATGGCCCCACCACTCCAAACCATCACTTAATAATTTCACTTCTCCTTCCAATTTCCCCATCAAACCTGCGGTTTCCCTCTCTATTCTAACCATTATTCAGCTTCAAATTTTATCATCTAGAGGCCATCATTCCAACCATCACCACCGTGGCACCTCCTTTTAAAATCGTGACCATCTTTTAGCCACCAAGGTAACTTTTGCAATTTTTCTCATGGTGCCTTGCTTTCTCTTGTTTTCTTCCAATTTTTTAGTAACATACATGTAAATTATGGTTGTTTCTCCTTTATTTTGGAACCTAAAACCATGACCCACTTCTCTTCTTGGTTGTTTCATGTGATGAATTTTAGGTTCTTGGAACGATCAAGCACGACTAGGAGTGATCGAGATAAAATGGGCAACAATTAAAGCATTAAACCTACTCCCTTTCCGGACAGCCACAGTTTTGTAAGGTAAGAGGGTCTCACTTCGTTTTCTCTTATTTCAAATTGTACTACAATGCTCCTTTAGTTTTCGAGGATAACACCTTTGAGCCTGCGTACCAATCTGACGATTAGATTAAAAATTACGTGATTTTTTGTTACCGTCAGCAATTTTAATTATATTTTTATGATTGTATGCGTTTGGTAAGTTTTGTAAGGCGTTCCTCGATATTTCTGTGTCTCGTTGAATTTTATCAGAGTTTGGAGTTTATGGCGAATTTTAAGATTTTATTATGGGCTCAGTTATTCATTTGATTGAGTTGTATTTAATTATAGATTTTTGAGTAATTTTATGTAATTTGTTATAATTTCCAGTAAGCCCTACTATTTTAGATAAATTACCCGGTTAGAAGTCCCAGGAGTGAATTTGGAAAGATTTATGCATTTCGAGAAGTTTCACCAAATTATCTTCGATCATGTCCCATTTCAAATTTTACAGCATCGGTGATTTTTAAGAACAGTATTGAGTGAGTTTTTATAAACTAAAGAAGGGTTTTCAATAGAAAAACAAATAGCAAGAAATAAATAAGAAGTAATAAGTTTTAAGCAATATATTAGAAATTGAAGAAATAACAATTTCAAAGTATTTTACAAGAAAAATACATTATATTGATATTTTGAACTATCAAAGTAGAATTTGGAAATAGCAATTATATACTAATGGGATCAAAAAGGAAATTGATAAAGAAATAGTAACAAGATTTAGTGAGTTTCGATAAAATATTAGAGAAATAATATTTTTTAAGTAACTTATAAAGAAAGGTTCATGATATAAATATTTTAGACTATTCGATAAACTTTTAAGGTAATAACTAAGGTGCTAATGGATCAAAAAGGATTTGAGCATATATTAGGAATATTAGGACTTAGAGTGATAATTAGGAATTATAAAAAAAGGTGAAGTGGCAAATAGCACCTAGAGATAACTAATAAAAAGGGTAAGTATTTAGTTAATGGTGGTTAGTTATAATCACTAAGAAAGCTTAAAAGTTAAGAAGGATATCGTTAGTGTAAAAATGAAAACTTTAAGAAATAGGAGACATATATATATATATATATATATATATATATATGTTACTTAGCGAAGTTTAACTAACCAAAACCCCAACTTAAATAATTATAAATAAATTTAAGGTTTTATACAACCTAGTTGTGATAAGTAAATATTAAGAAAGGTATTATTGTTATCTTAAATTAACTTAATAAGTAAAAGTACCCTTTAGAAATAAATATACTCATGCGACCTAATAACTATTATTTAAATACTAAATGTCCTATGACAGTAGGTGAAGTATACCCTAAAAGAGCTAAGTTTATTTATCCACATGATTATATATATTTAATAGTCATATTTAAGACCATTTAATGATCAAGAATAATTCATGGATGATAACAAAGACATATTGGACATATAACCTTACTACTAGTAGGATTGATTGGCTATGATCTATTAACTAGACAAATAGACTGATAAATATATCCATGGAATGAGTGGTATTTGCTTGATTGGCTTATTGATTTTATATATGAAATGGTATGATGTTGGATGATCATTTATGCTTGACTAACTATGTGTGGTTGACCAAGTGATGTGAGTTTACATGCTGGTATATATATGTATATATATATATATGTTGACCGAATTATATGTATCTACATGTTTATATGAAAGGGTTGATGGATCTGTGTATGTGTATTGATTTAATTATATGTGTCTATGTATTGGTGGATAATTTAATGTGAATATACATGATGAGAATGAATAAATCATGTTGAGATGCATGGATAAAACAAGATACAAAAGAGAAAAATGAAAATATGTCTCGGTAGGGATCCTAATATGATTGAGAGATGATACGATGTGATTGGAACATCTGATGAGATGATAAAGCACTAAGGTGCAAGTATTACCCCGAGAATTGATGGTTATATGTACTGAAAACTCCTTTCATTCTTAATTATCGGAGGAGGTATATTGTGATTTGAGTAAGTATGAAAGGATAATAATTAAAGAAGGTATTAGTAAATAAATTAGACGGCCAACCTACAACCAATAGAAACCTAGTATACACCTATATAGATAGAACAACCCATACCTTCGGAGTAACATTACTCAATATTATTAAGATTTACACCATAACTAACTTAGAATAAATCCCTGATGAGGCCTAATTCTTCTATAGATTAGTGAAAGGTATTTAATAAGGATGTTATGAGACAAACCCGATGTTAAGAGTGAAAGTGAGTTATTGAGGGGACCCTACCGATGATTAGTAAAATAATAAAAAGAAGTGCATGTTACATGCATCATGTAAATGTTCATATGGCGAAATAAGATGGACAGAGGATGGTTGAGTTAACCCCTAGAGCATACAGTGATGGGTACACTGGAGAACAATGACGTTCCAACCTTGAGTAGTGTCTCGGGAGTATTACTGGGGAGATCGTCCAATGGTTTAGAGTCGTGTCCAAGACTAGATAGTCCATAGCAAACCTGGTATACTTCAACTCAGAGTGAGTATTTCTAGGACCATGTAGTGCTAGTTCTGTTTAGTTGTAATTGGATCCCTTATTGGTGATGGAATGAGAGTGTCCTTACCTTACGTGATTACCAGAACGTGGCGAGCTCCGGTCGCTCTAGTTAAGCAAGTGTATGCGAATGAATTTATATGCATAATTTATGTTGATATGTATGAAAGTGATAAAGAGAAGTTGGGCCCATATTGTAATAGCCCTTGTTTTGTGTGTTAGATTTTTAAAGTTAATAGTCTTGATTGCATGATAGTTTTATGTGTATTGATGACTGGGCTACGACCGATTAGCTTGTGTGCGATAGCTGAGTGATATTTTAGAAGATTTTATGAATATAAGGCGAATACCCTTGCTCTAATTATGTGAGAAATAGAGATGACTAGGATAATAATAATGTGTTTGATAATATTCGTAATGAAAGAGATTTATTAATTAGAACGTTAGAAATCTAATAGAAATATTTAAAATATTTTGTTCAAGTTATATAAACTATATAACTGCCCCAGTTTTGGCCAAGATATTATCTGAGGGACTTGAGTCAATTATTTTTATCCCAAAACGTCCCTCACACTATTCCTAATGATTTTTACAAAGAGCCCGATGCCCATTTTCAACCACCCAAGCCCAAAAACTTTGATTTTAAGTTACCTAGGTAAGCCAAAATGTGCATTTGTACGTATTTTGGGCATAATTTACTCTTCCGTTATTAGATTTGAGTCACTCTTGTCCCAAAATCTCCATATTGAATTTATATACAACTTTGATGTTGACTACAAGAGCCAATTCTTACCCCATAAATCCCAGAAATTAAAATACCACATTGATTCATGTTTTTCTAGTGGCTGCTTACACTATGTTCACTTTTTGTCATGTTTCTCCCTTAAATGACCATGAAATTAAATCATTATTTTGCCAAAATTTTATTGACTCAATTATCTACAACTTTTATGAAGAACACAAAGCCCAAATCCTTAACCATTTTGCCCAGAAAATTAATCATTTCATGAAACAATAATCTTGTCTTAGCCTTGCACTACTTTTGTATTTGGGCCATAACTCCCTCAGTCCTTAATGAAATGTTTTGTGTCATATACCAAATTAAATATAACAAAAATATCTAAAACTTTTATGTTTAGTTTATTTTCAAATTCAGCATAGAAAGGCCCTTAAATCCACGAGCAAGCTGCTATACCTACACTTGACACATCAGCTTTGCATGGGAATTTAGCCAATCATGTTACACCACCACCTTGACACTTTCCTTAGCCATGAAAAGTCCTTCTCCATCACTCAAGTAGCTACATGTGACACCTATCTTGTGCATGAAACAATTTTGACACCTTTTCTTGCACTTTGTTGGTCGTGGATCCTTTAGCCCCCAAGGGAGAACCCATGCAAATTTTTATCTTTTACCAAAAACACTACTTGCTTCCTTGCTTTTCTCCATTTTCTTTAACTTAGAAAATATTTCTAGCAAAACTCTTCTCTTTTCCTCATGCATCATTCATCTTAAACATCATCTTCCACTCATCATCATCTAACCCAAATCACTACACCACCTTTCCTAACCTCAAAAATTCAAGCTACCACCTTCCAAGACCATACCTTCTCCTTGAAATTTCTTCAAACAACAAGCATTTTCTTCTCACAGTTATCATCATAGTCATGTCAAAACCACCACCTCCCAGGTATCCATTTTTCTCCTCCTTGATGAAATAAATTATGATGATCTAAAAAGCAAACCTTGAAGTCCTTGTCACCTTTCTTAGAGGACAAAAATTTTGTGGTAAAGGGGAGTAACTAGCTTGTTTAAAATTCATAAAATGTCACATGCATGGTGAGGTATAAATGTTCCTTAACATTTATACCTTGATACTCTCTTAAATATCTTTGTTTTTATAGTTTTAATTGTGAAAAGTCTTTGGAAAAAGTGAGATCTTTAAGTGGTATCATGGCTACACCATGATTTTATTAATTCCTTTAAAATTTTAAAGTTTTAATTATGAAGTACAAACTTGTGAATTTTTATTGCTGTAGAATTGTTGTTGTGAATATGTGCATACGATATACTTCTTTAATAATGTGTGTTCTTGGTTTAAATTGGTGGTTTGTGGTGTTGATAATATTTTTGGAGATCTAAAATATTTTAGAATAAGCTTTTATAACTAAGAATGGATTATTATTGTTGCTGGAAAACATTTTATGGTTAGCTAGAAGATTTAACGTTAATAGATCCTAACGTAGAAAGTCGCTTAAAATGAATCACCGCTTAAGATTTGTTTACATAGTTTGATCCTTGAATTTATTGTGTTGAAAATGAGTTTCTAGCTTTATATTAGATTGTGGAACTTTATTAGAAATAAGGAAATAATTGGTTTATATTTGCGGTAATTACACGATGTGCTTTAAATTTGAAAAAAAAAGATATTTTAGGAACGTTTAAAGTTTATTTTTGATGAAACCTTTATACATAGGAGTTGCTGTGTTGTGATTTTTTTATTTGATGATAAAATTTATGGTAAATGTGATGATTAATGAAAGAATTAAAAAGGGACCCGAGTTTAGATGCGAGCGGTGAATTAAAAATGGTGAAAAACGTGTTTTCATGGGTAAATGGAAGAATTTGGAAAAACTATTTTGTAAGAGTATTTAGTGATGTGAAAGATTAATTTTGAGCATGGGAAAAATACCCAAATGAGTAAAATTGATTGGGAGAATTTTTGACGTGCGATTTATCCTTAAACGCGTTTTTACAAATGTTAGAACGACAAAACTTGACACCTTACAACCTTTTCCTGTAGTGGCTATCTCTGGGCAGAATTAGCATTTAAAATTATTATATTTAATCAGTACTTTAAAAGTAAAACATTTTTGGCTTTGGAATCACCCAAATCAAAATTTTCTAGATAAAATACAACAAACATGATGTTTTGACAAAAAAAATGGATTTTATCACTTTGTACCTTTACTTTAGAAAAATAGGATTATTTTGTTTTCAATATAGGACTAGGAGAATTATTTTATAATGATAAAATGTTTTATCCAAGGATTTATGAAAAATTTTAGAAGGTTGAAATCAATTTAATTCATTCGTCGTAAGTCAATACAACGAAACAACATTGATAAAGAATTGAAAAATTGTAAGAACTATATTTTGTTCTTATTTTCTCTTAGAAGTGATATCTAACTTTAAGATCATACTTTTAAATACAAGAACAAAATAAGTTAAGACCTTTACTCTCTAAAATATTTAATAAATATATTATACTTAAAATATCTTCTAGATTTGAAAAAAAATTGAACACTTTTAAACCTAGAAGATTTTTTTGACTTGTTTTAGAAATGATCTCAATATCTTGAAACAAAAATTATTTGGGTAGTATTTAGATCTTGGCTCACGATGCCCACTACACAAAAAGATTTTACCTTGCACGTTTTCCTCGCTTTAAGGACAAATACGACGAGCAAGTAAGCTTCTGTCTAGTACTTGGGCACCCTAGTGATAAAACAAGCATGTGGCATATTGCATTGAAGATATGGAGGGATGTTGGAATATTTCCCTAGAGCATACAGTGATGGGTACACTGAAGAAACCACCGCGCCTTGACCCCCTAGGGTAGTCTAGGGAGAATACCGGAAGCGGACCTCTAATGGCTCGTATTCACACCTGACGCTGGACAACCCGTGGCAAACGCATGTATACTTTGACAAGAGGCAGGGGTTTACTATGACCATGGAGTGCCCGTTCTGCAGAGATTATGATTGGCCATTGTGATGATAGGGCTACGTGTCCTTACCCATTTGTGAAAACCAGAACGAGGAGAGCTCTGGTGGCTCTAGTTGGGCAGGTAGAATAAGGTGGCATTGTTGTGCAAATAATTATTGATATATGAGGTTGGTAAGTGGAAGTTGGGCCCCATTGCATATTGGTATTAAATTAAGATAAGTAATAATTGAACCTAATGCATGCATAGTATACCATAATTGTATGACTAACCCCATTGGTTTTTCCATATTCCTTGTGTATTTTGAAGTGTTGTACGATTATTATAAGGTATGTTGTGTACACTCTTCTTCCTTGTTTATTATCTATATGTTTGATAAGTATTTAAAGTTGTCGTTGTATATGGATAGGTTGAGAGCTTTTTACTCACCCCTTTCTATATTGTGTGTCTATTTTCTCTTGTTGCGGTCATTAGTCCAAGGTCAGAACAAACGTGAGTAGGACCTAAACTACCTATAATAGAGGACGTGGACCATGGGCGTCGACTGTTTATATTCGTTGTTAGTGTTGAGACCATTGTGGGTCCTGACGTTTATTTAATGTTATGTTATTTTGTAGTAACTATCGTTGGGAGCCTGCAAGCCTTGTATCTTTTGAGTACACTGTTGTGACAAAGAATTAATCTATGTTGTGATTTTTGTTTGAACTACATATGATGATCACCAATGAAAAAAACAAAAAACTCCTATTTTTCTTAAATAATTATTGACTCCTTAATTAAGTAGGAAGTTCTAGTGTGGGAATTCATCCTAGTTAATCGAGGGTGTCACATTGGTGGTATCAGAGCATGGTCGATTCTTTAAGCTTGGGGTGTGGACCGCCAAGGTTCCCTCGTACTCAAAAGAGTTGTTTACGAGACGTTAGTACTCACGTAGTAGAAATTGATTGCTTGTTTATGTGTGTGGAATATCCCAAAGTGGAAAGACTCGTGGATTTTCTATTAAAGTTACCCATTTCCTTCAATTATCATGGCACGCCGAAACAGTGCACCGTTGGATGTTCTGCTAGATTAGAGAGTAGAAGCTTGGGAACGTCAAGGGACTGATGCTCCCCAGATTCCACTGAGGCACAACTATGGACTCAGTGACTCCCAGGAGAGCAACCCTGCATAACTTGAGGGAGGATTACGCCAGAACATCCGTAAGGTGATCTGCTATCAACAAATCACTCAGTTCACTACTGTAGTGGATCGATATCATACCTACGAGCATACGTCTATGCAAATCGAAAGGAACTTCCAATTACGAGCTGGAAAGACGCATGTCTAACAAGTGATCCCAAAGAGACTCTAGATCAGGGTAGCCTTATCCCCGACTAGATCTCAGTGGACCTAGCAGATCCGTAAAGACCCAAAGCGACAAAGCCTCTGTAAGATGCCATGACTGTGGAGGACCTCACTTCACCAAAGACTACCCTAGAAGGACTTTAACTTGTTATAGCTGTGGAAGGATTGGGCACAAGAGATACGCTTACCCCTAGAAAGACTTAAACAATCTGAGGAGGAAGACTAGAAGCTAGGCAGGGTGTCCCACCGGATATGCGAATGGAGGGCCAACAGCTAGTGCATTAGTCAATAATCCCCGAGTGGTAAATCTGAATTGTCAAAGTAGTGGTGATGCTTAACAAGGATCGAGAAATGCCGTAGTAGGCAGGGATGAAGGCAATGCTAGAGTCTTTACCATTAATGGAGCTAAAGTTACACAAGAAGACGATCTGGTGCAAGGTATATGCTTTATAGGTAGATTATTCTGAATGTGTCATATGATTCTAGAGCCATTCATTCATATCTGAGAATTGTAAGAAACATCTGAACTTACCATTGACTCATTTATCTAGCAAGATGATTGTTGTTACTGCTGCTAGTATTCCTATATGTTCTTCTGTTGTATGTATGAATTTCCCTATCACCATTGATAAAATAACCTATCATATGGACCTAATCTATTTTCCCTTGATTAATCTGGATATTGTTTTACGAATAGATTACTTGCTATCAATCTCATTCTGATTGACTGTCACCATAAGTCTATATCTCATGAAACCCTGTCACCTAAGCACTCTCAGCTTAGGGAATCTGAGTCTATCGGTGTTAATCAGGAGGTAATTATGTTCTAATCAAGAACGCAAGTGTTAATGGTCCTTGCTAGCATGAAGCGTGAGAAGAAGTTAGAACCTGAATAACTTTAGGTTGCTTGAGAGTTTCCCAGAGTCTTCCTAGAATGTATACTTGGGATACCGCCTGAGAGAGATCGAGTTTAGTATCGATATTCTACCAGGTGCTGGGCCGATCTCCATCACTCCGTACCGAATATTGCCAAAGGAATTAGAGGAGCTCAAGAAGCAGATCGAAGGGCTTTTAGAGAAGGGAATGATTCAACCTAGTATCTCACTGTGGGGAGTACCAGTGTTGTTAGTGAAGAAAAGGGACGACAACATACGTCTATGTGTAGACTACCATCATCTTAACAACGTTACGATCAAGAATCAGTATCCTCTTCCGCGCATCAACGATTTGATGGATCAAGTACGAAGAACAGTTATCTTCTCTAATATTAATTGAGGTCACAAGATATGAGTGAAGAAAGAAGACGTCCCTAAGACAGCATTTCAAACTCGCTACGGTCACTACAAATATCTTGTCATTCCTTTCGGTGTAACATCCCGAATTTTATAAAAATGATTAAATAGGAGGAATAAATATTAAATAATTATAAATTAATAAGTGTAACAAAAATGTTGAAATAATTAAATTGAGATTTATGAGGATTATTTATAATTTATTGAGGCTCTAAGAGTTAAAAATTTATACCCGGGTAAAATATGGGTGTTGGACCAAGTATCTCCGATTGAGATGCCGTTGGTCAGGGCTGTTAAGAATACTATCGAGAATCCGAATACGTCTTCGGAATAATTTTTGGATTTAGTATTGAGCCTGAACTGAGATCCTGTATGTTATAAAACGACAAACTTTAATGAAGGGCAACAACTTAAAATAAAAACCCACACTTTTCCTTCTCCTATCATGTTGGTTTTTGGCTTTCCCTTAGCAAACACTTCTTCTCTTTTCTTCTTCTATTCTCTTCATTTTCTTCCTCTCTAAAACCTAGCAAAATAATGGTGTTCCCCTCCCCCTCCTCTATTTCGTTTTTCTACATGGAGCTTGAAAAAGATGATGTGAGATGGAAGCTCTCCCTCTCCCTTGTATTTTCATTTCCCTCTCTTGGAGCTCTCTCCATTTTTGGCTTGAGGTAAGTTTCCTCACCATTTTCTTGAATTCTAGCCTAGGGTTATGGGTTATTATGAATCTTAGGAGTGTATTGTGTATGGATAGATGTTGGGAAGCCATTAATGATGTGAAACCCTAAGGTGGGGTATTTTTAGTGTGAGTTTTATGAAGGCCTTGGAGGGTACACGAAAATGGCATAAACATATGATGTGTAATGATGAGCATTAATGGTGGGTGTTGGGTTTTAATAAAACCCTAACCCTATAATTTAAAGGAAATGCAAAATATGAGTGGGAAAATATGTTTAATGATGTTAGGGAATATTGTTGATGAGGAGAAGTAGCCATTGATGATGGTTGATGAATATTAATAATGGTGGTTGGGTTTTGATGAAACCCTAGCCTTAAAAATTTAGGGAAAACATGTAATGTTGGTTTAAGAATTGATTTTAGGTGGAAATATATGATATTTAAAATATGGATATACTTGTTGATCATGAAGGATGGCATTAATGGAGGTAAGTGGATAATGGTGATAGTTGAAAGTCATTAGTATAGGAACCTATAGATGGGTATGTCCTTTAAATGAATAATGATGAGTTTAAACACCAAAATCATGATGGTTGTGATAGGGTAAACAAATGAAATAAGATTGTGATTTAATATGGCCTTAGGTCATAATATGTGGTTAATTGATGAGGGCCTTAAAAGAAGCTAAAAGGATTTATGATGACTTATATGTGATTGGGAGTAATATTGGTAAAGGATGTGACATTGTTGTTGTTGGGTTGGTTAGCCCTTTTGAGGTTTAGAGAATCTTGGATTTGGGAAAGGAATTCTTGAAGCCTAACCTAAGCGTATGAATTGGAATTTAGACAAGTCTAGGACTTGATAATGAGTTTTAAAAGATGATGTCTTATGATGGCTTATTAATTGCATGTGTGTATGTATGCAATATATAGGTTCTACTTCGAATGATGAAGTGGAGCATTTAGAGCGCTTGGATTGCGGTTCTTCTCTCGAGGTAGGAGAGGAGTTTATATTTCAATTGCATGAGTTGAATGTTTGATGATTAAGTATATGAATATGCTCATGCTTGCCTTGCCATGATTATATTGAATGATGAGATAATTGATAATGTGATGGATATTATAATTGGCAATTGTGTGTATGAGAAATATAATGTTATGTTTTGTATATGATATAGATTTGCATGATATTAAATAAGTGGATAGGTCATATTTTGATCCAAGAGGTTATAAGGCATAGAATTAGGATACATAACCTCAATTATGCATTTGAATCTTGTTGGCGTTGTTTAGAACATGGATCAGGTAGTTTAAATAGCTTTGGCCATGATTGTTGGCTACAAAGTGCATTTTAATGCATAATCATGGAAGTGATGGGGTCAAATAGAGTTTTATGTGGTTTTGATGACATAGGGTAGTTTGAAAAGCTTCCATGTATGAATTAAAACTTGTGGAAATTGGAATGGGTCAATTTAGGTGATAAATGACCCTTGAGTTGCATTAAAATGGCTTAAAATGAGTAAAATACATTTATATGCATAAGTCACTCATCTTAAGGAATTTTTGAGTGAGACTGGTGGCCACGTGTCACAAATGGTGTAATTTAGTTGGGGTCAACATTTGGTAGCATTCGGAGTTGATATGAAAAAGTTAGAGGGGTTAGAAGTCCCAAAATCATGCATTTTCTGCACAATTTCTATATTCTAGTATGGCGTAATCGATTACAGGCATTCTGTTTTAGGCGTAATTGATTAGCTTCAGGTGTAATCGATTACAGAGGTGAGTGTAATCGATTACAAGTGTTCTGTTCCAGCTGTAATTGATTATCGTAATCGATTATGACAGGATTGCTCAATAAGCGTCCTTTACTTTTTTGGCCCGTTTGGGCATTTTAACGACATTTTTGGCCTCTAACTTCTTCATGAAAGTTATAGATAATTGTATTACAGAGGTCTGAGAATTGGTCTCATTTTATTTGGAGTTATCTAACTCTCATTAGGCAAAAAATACCGAACCCACTGCATTGAAAAACTCAAGTTTAAGAGGGTTTTAAACCCAACTTTTTATGGTGGTCAAATTGAGATGAATAGGTGATATTTGTGGCATGTCCCACTATTCTTAAGACTAAAAGTGAGCATTTCTCATGACTTAGTATTGAAATTTATCATGAGCTTATTATTACTCAAAACCCCTTCATTATGTAAAAACAAGAAATTGTATTAGGGGTAATGATGGATGATATTGTTGAACAATCCCTTGAATAAAGGATGATTGTTATTATTGATATTTTGTTGGATGCCATTGTATGTGATACAAGTGTGACCTTGTATGTGTGGTGTAAAATTATATTGATGAGTTGATGCATTACCACACTAGTTATGAAACAATGGTAATGATAAATGCAGTGAAAATCCACTAAATGATTATGTGGTGGTATTGATGAAAGATTAATGAATGTTAATGATGATTTATGATGTTGTGATGCCATTGTGGTTGATTTGTAAGTGCTGACTTGCATGTATAGTATATGATATATTGAGATAAAAATTCCACATATAAAACTTGAAAAATAATGGCTAAAACCAACAACGATAAAATCCACTAACGTGTGTATGATGGTGTTGGTGATTATGTTGATGATGTTTGATGAGTGGCATTTAGGATGCATAGAGTGAGAATGCATTTGATTTGCATTGCATTGCATCCATGGCATATCATAGCCGCCGATGTTGGCATATGAGATATGGCCGGCCCGCAACACCATATATTGATTATGTTGTTTACCATGGTCATGGTGAAAATGGCCAGGTGTTGCATTATGGGTGATGCGGTTTGGTACTAGTAAAAATATGGTGATTATGCATGCATTATGATATATGTGTACACATTTTACTACTATAGTAGGGGCATGGTATGTGATCATGCTTGACCTATAATTTAGTGTTTATTCCCACAGTCAAATCTGCATTTGTTGTCTATTCTATTGTGCATATGCATTAGCTATAAGAGCATTTACATATAGCATGGAGATATTCCAGAATATGAGGATGATTGATGATGATTGAGATTGTGGTATGGTGTTGATGAGATGGGTAATTGAGTACCTAAAATACCACATAAAATTAATAAATGATATGAATACGATGTAACGATAATGAATATGATAATATTTATGTGATGGCCCAATGAGATGATGGGCGTGTTTATGTTTGATTGATAATGATGATGTTGGCCGTTGTGCCTTTGAGAAAAGATAAGATTTATTGATGAGATTGATAATGGCCTAGTATGGCATTAGGGGTGTTATGTGTATGTGCTTGCTTTGTTATGAATTGAAAAATGAATATGAAATATATATCTATATAGTCAACATGAGTATTTATGATTATTGATATGTTGAGCAAAGCATACATGATGTTAATATGCATATGCACATAATCTTAATTGTATTCATATCGTCATTTGAAATGTACAACTCACTCTCCCATGTGGTCTCCTTTTTAGCATTGATGCAGGAATATCATGGGATGAAGATATTTTAAAAGTAAAGCTTTGGTGAAGGTAAATAGTGGTAATGGAATGCCTTGGCCGGCAGTGGTTGTAAATTATTTCATTATGAATAACATTATATAATAATATGATGACTATTGATATCGGTTGATGTATAGTGAATGATGATATAAGTGGATGATGTACCGATGTTTGGGGTATTTGAATTCATACCCACTTGATGAATAAAATGATGTTGGATATGTAGCCCATTCTAGGATGTATAAGTGTTGATGATATATAATTTTGAGGTTGAATTAGATATGGTCAATTATGAAATTATGGACATTGGAGATGTATGTTGCATGACCATATAAATAAATAAATATATATATATATACATATATATATTGGCAATGCATGTTTATGATTTATGTGTAAGGTTGATTGTGGTCTATTAGGCTTGTGTTGTATATTTGTATGCTTTGTCGAGCCCTTTTCTCATATCTTCATATATGGGACTAGGCGTATGCCGGTATACACATTCTTCTTCCGTTGTAAACTTTGTTATTTTGTATACCGTTATGGGCAAACTATTTAACAATCCAGTTATAGATTATCAAATTTCACTCTTTGGTTTTCTGTGGTTCGAGTCTTGATGTAGTCGTGGAGGTGTTTTGAAATTATTTTGAATTTGAAAAAATTACTTGCATTTTTATTATTTACTTATATTGATTACATCAGGATTTGAGTTCGGAAAATCAGGGGTGTTTCAAGTTAGTATCAGAGCGTATTTTGCTCTGAATTAGGGTTCTTGATTATTGTCTACGCATGGTTGCTCTACATTAAAATTGATATTATGGATGATTGGAGCACGATTGCTTAATAGTGAGATATTTTGGTGATCATTGGAATATGGTTGTTCCGTATAAACTTAAGAGTGATAATTATCCAAAGGATGATAACATGTTAAGGTATTAGTTACCCTATATGGATTTATGAATGGCTAGTTGCCTAAGAATTGTAAATTGATTATAGGGGCATTATTGCTTATTGAGGATTCTTTGTGAATCGTCAATGTTGAGTTATGATTGTTGTTTATGGAAGTATGCCATTATAATTGAGGCCGTGTGATACACATATGGAGCATAGTTGCTCATTGTTGATTATGGTTGATTCATGGAATTGAATACATGTGGATGAATTCCTTAATGTGATTGATATGGTTGTTTGTGTAAGTCCGGCCAAGTTTCTTACACTATTTCCTTTTAATGACGAATACATTAATATTGTGCATTTGATATTGATATATTGAGTATGACTTGACTTGATGATGAATTTATACCATGTGTGATCATGGATGATATATTGAATGTGAATTGATTTAACGATGGACCTATACCATGTGTTGATCACGGATAGGAGATATTAAATGAGAATTGAGATGACGGTAGACCATATATGTCGAGACCTTGATATATATATTGGAATTGAATTATGTGATTAGGTCTCTTGTATGAGTTGTGCTTATGGCTTATAGCCAAAGTATGTTTATTAAATGTGAGAATTTCATGTGATAAAATTGATTGGATAAACGATAATGAAAGAATTCCTTGATGTGGATATTTATGAATTAAAATGATATAATTGTGCTAATTTTGGAAGATGGATTTTGTATCCTTAGGCATAACATTATATGTGTATGATGCAATTGATTTGCTATGTCTTCTTAGATTGAGAACATGAATAAGTGATAAGATGATTGAATATGAAATTGTGTTGGCACATGATTAAGGTTATGCCTCGATTTTGTGTGAAAACCGAGTGAATGATTAAATTAATTATGACCCACTAAGTGTGGTAAACTCAGTTGACTTGATGTGATCTTAAAAGATCGAACCTTGTGGAAATGGACCCTATGGTGGTCTAGGATCTATGTTATTTTGGTACTTAATGATGTTGTGTGTTGTGGAAGTATCCCACAATGGATATTAGGCAACCCTAAGCTTTCTGAGTTCAGTGGTTGATCGAACCTTGTGAATTATTAAGCCATAGTAAAATGAGTTGTAAGATAAATTGTTGAGCCTAGAACCGATATATGATGGAATTCAAATAATGAATGTAAACCCCTAAGCGGTTGATGAATGGTAATATTGAATTCGGGGTATGATTTGGCATTGAATGTGATGTGAGATTCCATGATATGAATTTTGGCTAAATTGTGTGCCCTTGGAGTCATGATCATTAGGTTGAGGATGGATTATACTATGACGTAAAGATGATATGTGTGATTACGGGTTAGTGAAAGGAAATTTGACCCTGCTATTACCTCCTTTTTTGTTTGAAAGATGCTACATTGATGGTAGAAACCACATAGTGATGTGATATGATGAATTGTATAATTTATGGACTTTGGTCATGATTTGTGAGGGAAATCACTAATGTGAAAGCTTATTATACGGATATGAACCCTATTATGGCCTTGTGATTACACACTTGATATGAATTTATTGACTCGTTTAGGCTTGAGACGATGTATAGCCGACGATATGTGAATAGGGTAAATGATTATTAGGCTAATTGACTATGGTTTCTGAATGAATGAAGCTCGATGATTGGGTATTTACCTTATGGTAATTGGAGATCGATGCTTGATGCACCAATTTATGGTGATGTTGATTGATATTTGATGATCTATACGGCGTGATTGATGCCAGATTATATGTATAATGACCATGTGATATGAAAGAGTTGGTCATAGACTCGAGTGAAATGCTACTAAGTCTCATGTGAGTTGGTATTGTTTGAACAAGTATGAATAATACGAACGATAAAAAAAGAAGGTACTTGTCTTCATATGACTCTGCATGCCATAAGTATTGTGGCAACATGCACTTATGCGCCGACCTCATGTGTTTGTGGTAACCACTATGGGATTAGGACGCCTTCCTGTATGTTAGATGCAGCAACACTTAGGCCAGGCAGGTGTAGGGTTGTAACTGTTTATGGTGAATGTTTGAGTCTATCTGTTGGTACTAGATATGAATGTGGGAGTTGAGTCGAATGAATTGAGGATGGATGAGTTGTGACTCACCTTGGAAATATGAGATTTTATGCTTAGGACAAAGAAATGATGATGATTATGTCTTGGTGGGCTTTGGGAAGTACAATACTATTTTATGATGACATCATAGTGTGCGACCTGAAGTATGGTCTTCTGATATATGTGTCGAGGTTAAATTTCAAGGACGAAATTTCTTTTTAGGTGGGGTGGATTGTAACATCCCAAATTTTATAAAAATGATTAAATAGGAGGAATAAATAAATAATTATAAATGGGTTAATAAGTGTCCTAAAAATGTTGAAATAATTAAATTGAGATTTATGAGGATTATTTATCATTTATCAAGGTTTTAAGAGTTAAAAATTTATACCTGGTTAAAATATGGGTGTCGGACCAAGTATCTCCGATTGAGATGTCGTTGGTCAGGGCTGTAAAGAATATTATCAGGATATCTGAATATGTCTTTGGAATAATTTTTGGATTTAGTATTGAGCCAGAACTGAGATCCTGTATGTTATAAAATGACAAACTTTAATGAAGGGAAAAATCTTAAAATAAAACCCACACTCTTCCTTCTCCTTTCACGTTGGTTTTTGGCTTTCCCTTGGCAAACACTTCTTCTCTTTTCTTCTTCTATTCTCTTCATCTTCTTTCTCTCTAAAACCTAGCAAAATAATGGTGTTCCCCTCTCCCTCCTCCATTTTATTTTTCTACATGGAGTTTGAAGAAGATAATGTGAGATGGAAGCTCTCCCTCTCCCTTGTATTTTCGTCTCCCTCTCTTGGAGCTCTCTCTATTTTTGTCTTGAGGTAAGTTTCCTCACCATTTTCTTGAATTCTAGCCTAGGGTTATGGGTTATTATGAATCTTGGGAGTGTATTGTGTATGGGTAGATGTTGGGAAGCCATTAATGATATGAAACCCTAAGGTGGGGTGTTTTTAGTGTGAGTTTTATGAGGGCCTTGGAGGGTACATGAAAATGGCATGAAAATATGATGTGTAATGATGAGCATTGATGGTGGGTGTTAGGTTTTAATAAAACCCTAACCCTATAATTTATGGGAAATGCAAAATATGAGTGGGAAAATGTTTTTAATGATGTTAGGGAATATTGTTGACGAGGAGAAGTAGCCATTGATGATGGTTGATGAATATTAATAATGATGGTTGGGTTTTGATGAAACCCTAGCCTTAAGAATATGGGGAAAACATGTAATTTTGGTTTGAGAATTGATTTTAGGTGGAAATATATGATATTTAAAATATGGATACTTGTTGATGATGAAGGATGGCATTAATGGAGGTAAGTAGTTAATGGTGATGGTTGAAAGTCATTAGTATAGGAACCTAGAGATGGGTATGGCCTTTAAATGAATAATGATGAGTTTGAACACCAAAACCATGATGGTTGTGATAGGGTAAACAAATGAAATAAGATTATGATTTGATATGGCCTTAGGCCATAATATGTGGTTGATTAATGAGGGCCTTAAAAGAAGCTAAAAGGATTTATGATGACTTATATGTGATTGGGAGTAATATTGGTAAAGGATGTGACATTGTTGTTGTTGGATTGGTTAGCCCTTTTGAGGTTTAGAGAATCTTGGTTTTGGGAAAGGAATTCCCGAAGCCTAACCTCAGAGTATAAATTGGAATTTAGACAAGTCTAGGACTTGATAATGAGTTTTAAGAGATGATGTCTTATGATGGCTTGTTAATTGAATGTGTGTATGTGTGCAATATATAGGTTCTACTTCGAATGATGAAGTGAAGCGTTTGGAGCGCTTGGATTGCGGTTCTTCTCTCGAGGTAGGAGAGGAGTTTATATTTCAATTGCATGAGTTGAATGTTTGATGATTAAGTATATGAATATGCTCATGCTTGCCTTGCCATGATTATATTGAATGATGAGATAATTGATATTGTGATGGATGTTATAATTGGCAATTGTGTGTATGAGAAATATAATGTTATGTTTTGTATATGATATCGATTTTTATGATATTAAATAAGTGGATAGGTCATATTTTGATCCAAGAGGTTACAAGGCATAGAATTAGGATACATAACCTCAATTGTGCATTTGAATCTTGTTGGCATTGTTTAGAACATGGATCAGGTAGTTTAAATAACTTTGGCCATGATTGTTGGCTACAAAGTGCATTTTAATGCATAATCGTGGAAGTGATGGGGTCAAATAGAGTTTTATGTGGTTTTGATGACATAGGGTAGTTCGAAAAGCTTCCATATATGAATTAAAACTTGTGGAAATTGGAATGGGTCAATTTAGGTGAGAAATGACCCTTGAGTTGTATTAAAATGGCTTAAAATGGGTAAAACGCATTTATATGCATAAGTCACTCATCTTAAGGAATTTTTGAGTGAGACTAGTGGCCACGCGTCATAAATGGTGTAATTTAGTTAGGATCAAAATTTGGTAGCATTCAGAGTTGATATGAAAAAGTTAGAGGGGTTAGAAGTCCCAAAATCATGCATTTTCTGCACAATTTCTACGTTCTGGTATGGCGTAATCGATGGTGAGCGTAATCGATTACAGGCATTTTGTTTTAGGCGTAATTGATTAGCTTTAGGTGTAATCGATTACAGAGGTGAGTGTAATTGATTACAAGTGTTCTGTTCAAGCTGTAATCGATTATCGCAATCGATTATGACAGGATTGCCCAATAAGCGTCCTTTGCTGTTTTTGGCCCGTTTGGGCATCTTAACAACATTTTTGGCCTCCGACTTCCGCATGAAAGTTATAGATAATTGTATTATAGAGGTGTGAGAATTAGTCTTATTTTATTTGGAGTTATCTAACTCTTATTAGGTGAAAAATACCAAACCCACTGCATTGAAAAATTCAAGTTTAAGAGGGTTTTGAACCCAACTTTTTATGGTGGTCAAATTGGGACAAATAGGTGATATTTGTGGCATGTCCCACTATTCTTAAGACTAAAAGTGAGCTTTTCTCATGACTTAGTATTAAAATTTATCATGAGCTTATTATTACTCAAAACCCCTTCGTTATGTAAAAATAAGAGATTGTATTAGGGGTAATGATGGATGATATTGTTGATCAATCCCTTGAATAAAGGATGATTGTTATTATTGATATTTTGTTGGATACCATTGTATGTCATACAAGTGTGACCTTTTATGTATGGTGTAAAATTATATTGATGAGTTGATGCATTACCACACTAGTTATGAAACAATGGTATTGATAAATGCAATGAAAATCCACTAAATGATTATGTGGTAGTATTGATGAAAGATTAATGAATGTTAATGATGATTTGTGACGTTGTGATGCCATTATGGTTGATTTGTAAGTGTTGACTTGCATGTATAGTATATGATATATTGAGATAAAAATGCCACATATAAAACTTGAAAAACAATGGCTAACACCAACAATGATAAAATCCATTAAGGTGTGTATGGTGGTGTTGGTGATTATGATGATGATGTTTGATGAGTGGCATTTATGTAACAGCCCTGGTTTTTCTGAATAGGAACCCAAGCTCTCAGAACCACTGAGAGTATCACGGTAAGTATTTTGAGAGAATGAGGCTTAGGCTTGATCCTTAGATCATTGTGAGAATGTAGGAAAATAAGATTTAAGAGGATATAAGCGACAGATAGTTTAGTTAAACGGAGACGAGTGAGTAAGGGAGACTGTGTGCAATGGTAAACCCTAGAGAGACTTACTAAATTACTAACGATTTATATAGAGATAATTGTGTTTGTTTTAGTAATTAAATTACTAATGAAGTATTGTATTCGTGAATGTATCCTGTTATTGATGCTAGAATTGATGAATTATGATATATATTTAATTCTAATAGAGTATAAGTGCGAATGATCAATTACCTGATTGGGAACAGATTAAGAATAAGTAGATCCATTTAAGTATCAAGTTAGATTTAGAGGATAAATGATTATTAGAGCCCAAGATTTCATAAAACTTAATTAAACCTCCTTAATAAAATGATCACAGAATAATACGTTATTTGGATGTCAGCAGATAAACAGACGTTGTTATTGAAGAGTTCAATTAATTAATATAAAATGAAATAAATAGATAATCCTTATTTTAGTGTTTAACATTATCTGTGATAAGATTAAGATACAATATATATATATATATATATAATATTTTAGTTAAAGAAATTACTTAATTACTGTATTTTAATAATAAACGACGTTCGGTTTCTCAAAAATTAAACGGTAGGGCCCCACCTAAGGTCACGCTCTGACCAATTGAATCAAGACTAATGATCCACTAAGGAAATAAGTCCTCTTAGGATCGCTTCCTGAAGAATCGAGGGTAATTGACTTAGCCTGACCGGCCAAATCAAAATCCTCAACGTTTCTTACGTTTAACTGTTTATATACCTCGGAGTGTCCAATGGTGACAAGGTCAGTCCCTAATAACCCGTCTCAACATTTCAGGAATGTTTCATGCAGAGCTCGAAGTTCGATTTGGTCTCTACCAACCTCATCCACGAGTCATTTCATTTCTTCAGGAACCCAATCTGCGTGTTTCTGACGTTTTTGACGTAGTTTCCCCAAACGATGTTCGATTGAGGTAATTCCATTTTTTTCACTTCGTTTCAAAGATATCTTCAAACTCTACTTCTAGTCATGATCTCAAATTCCTACTCTGTCATACTCGAATTCAAGAATTTATTAAAATCATGATAGAACCATGATTATTCACGTTTTCTCTTGCGCATGGTTCGTTCGAAAATTCATAAATCTCTCATACTACCTCCGTTTCTTGCCAACTTGGTGTCAAAATCACTGCAACAAAATTATCTACATTTTTTTTGAAGACTTCAAAAGCTAGATCCTCACAGATGGGTACAGTTTTTAGAATCTTTACCAATCCATGAATTTCATGTCACTATGCTGACAGCCCCCAGAAAAATTGCTATATCACCCTCTTTCGGGACTCAAACCACTTCGTTCTTTTTGGTATAGATCCATATCAAAAACATATACAATTATTATGAAGATCATGAAGGCCAATTTTCAAAGGAGAATTAATTACAAATTTATTTCTACAGTTCCACCTAATTCAAAGGCGATTAGAGCACCCTGTCGTATTTTAATCATATCTTGGGCTACAGGTATCGGATCGCTGCAAATGATATATAAAATTAAAAAGGAAAGGAAGATATAAAAACTTCATGAAGGGCTTGAAATCAAAGTCCCACTCCATAAATCCCAGAATTTTAAAACACTGCACCAATTCACGTTTCTCCAGCAACAGTTTGCACTAGGTGCAGTATTTTCCACTTAACTCTCTCATATAGCCATCAAATTGAATGAGACCTTCACCACACTTTTCCTAACACATTTCTACACAATGTTTATGAAGAAATCAAAGTCCAATTCATAGCCCATTGGGCCCAGAAGAATTATTTGTGCAAGGGACAAAAATCCCATCACAGCCCTACACCCTTCTAGTATTTGGGGCATATCTCACTCAATTCTTGATGGATATTTCTGTTCTTTATATGGATTTAAAGAGGAAAAAAGGCTATACAACATTTATGTTTGGGCCATTCTTTAATGCGGCCCAAAGAGGCCCTTAAAACGGCGAGCAAGATGATGCCCCTGAACTAGATAGCTCAGCTTCTTCATGCAACTTAAGCCAATCACTTTCTTCCACCCACTAGACACTTGTCTTGCTCTAAAACCTCCCTCCTCCATGCATCACCAGCCCTTGCCACCTCATTAGAGAGGTGTCACCACCATATCTTCGCTCTCCACTCAGCCCACCCACCTCCCACTCTATCCAATCATAATTCATGCAACTAACCTAACACCACATCACCAAAAACCTTGCATTCATTTTCCCTTCACCCTTCCATTTTCCATTCACGGCAAAACCAGCCCACTTCCTAATCTTCTCCTTAATCTAATTATCAACATTTGCTTTCCCTTAAGCCCCTAAAGATAGCTCAAAAACAGCCACTCTTCTTCCATTAATTCATGACCACATCACCATTTCCTACCTCCAACCATCCAAAATTCTTCCTCCTCCTACCTCTTCCAAGCCGTGACCACCTTCACCTAAAACAACCACCAAACTTGCTTCTTACCACCTTCCATAATCCATTATCCCAATCTTTATTCATCAAGCTCCACCATTCCTAGGAGCCGTGGCCATCCAAGGTCACCAAGGTGAAAAAAAAATCACGTTTTGAACTCTTGAACTTGTCATTTTTATTTCTTATGCCAAAATAGTTTTTGTTTCTTAATTTTGTGGCATTTTCCTCACTGTTTTGGAAGCCAAACCCGTGACTCCATTGTCCCCTCTTGGTTGCATATGTAGTTTTCCTCAAAATCGGGAATTTAGGCGACGATCAGAGGCGACCGAGGGAAGATTTCGAGTGATCGGTAAATTTTGGTAACCGATTCTCTAGACTCTCTAAATTCTGAAATTTTCATGGTTGTTTTCTTGATTTCCCCTTGCTGACCATGTTTGGTGTTATGTGAAAAATTTGCGCATGTCGATTTCCTAAGGTACCGGGGACGATCGGCAACGAACGGTGGGAGATTTCTAACAAATGGTGAACCTTTGGTAACAAACTCTTTCAACTTCAATCTTGCTAAACCGTGGCTGTTTTCCTCTTTCTCAACCATGCATGTTCATTTTTCTAAAGATCCGGGAGCCTAGACGACGATCAGAGTACGTTAGGAACGATCGGTGGAATTTTCGGTGAACCCTCTAATTTCTCTCTCCGAAAAGCAGCTATAAATGAGGTAAGGGGGTCTTACCTCATTTTGATTTTGTTTTTCATCATCCTATAATATTGCATGAGTATCTGAGAACCACCATTTTAATTTTCGTCAGGATCCAACGGTAAAATCTCAAACCGCAAAGATTTTCATAACCGACCGTTAAAATTATTATGTTTTTAATTTAGTAATTATTTTAGAAATTAAATTGGCATAATTTGACGTTCACGTGCTCGGGAGGATTTTATCGCGATCGACCAAGAAAACAAAAAATTTAGAAAATTTAGCATTTAGGCGGGCTCAGTTTCATTCGATATGGTTGTATTATTTATTTTAAATTTTTGATATTATTATGTAATTTGTAAATTATTTCACCGGTAAGCCCCGCTATTAGAAATTAATATTACCATTAAGCACCCTAGAGTTGTTTGGAAGATATCGCGCACTTCGTAAAAAAAAAATTTACCGACCGAACGGTTACGACACATCATGTTACTAAGCGTTAAAAATGGCATTGCCTAAGTGGTTATAAGATTTTATAGAAAAATTTACTAAATAAATAAATAAATTCTTTTATGAAAAACTTTACTAACAAGTAACTTGATAATTAGGAAAAAGGAAATGGAAATACAAGAAGCTTTTTAGTGTAGCAAATTTTGGAATTTAGAAGGATAATTTTGTGGCAAATTTTAGTGACCACTTGAGGTAAAAATAAAAAGTGACCTTAAGCACTTGATTAAATGGAATGAATTTGGCAAAAGAAATTGAGTAGGAAACGAAATTTTGGGTTAAATATTTTAATAGATTAATTAAGCTAAGAATGAAAAGGAATAGCTAGAGTCTAATTTGGAGTAAATTATAGAAAAGATTTTTATGAATTGATTAGGGAAGGAATTACGTACCTAAATAAAATAGGTCTAAAGTTTGGAAATCTAATAAAGGAAAATAATATTAAGAGTTAGAAACCTAAGAAACCATTAAAATGTAAGTAAAGGGAATTAAAGAAGTTTTAGGCTTAAAGATATTGGTTAATTAAATAAAGAGAAGATTGTAGGATTTAGACTTATAATGAAAAGGGACCTTAGGTAATTTTTAAGTAAATGGTACAAACACCCAAATAATTCAGAATAAGTTTAGAAGTTTAAAGAAAAGACAAGCATTAGAATTTTAGAATATTGATAACTAATGATAGTGAGGAACATGGAAGAGATTTTCTTTGAATTTCAATTGTAGACTAGCAATAAAAAAAGAGAAACTTATAAATTAGATAATGACTTTTAGGAATTAAGCATTAAAGCATAGAAGCTGGATGGTGACTAAATCCTCAAGTAACAAATTGTCATTTTAGAGATAACACTAGTGGAAAAAATGGATATAATCATGGTTAAAAATGGCCTTTAATCACGGTTAAAGAAGCGTGGTTGTTGCAGCCGTGGTAGTAGATGAGGGCCTTTAACCATGGTTAACAACCGTGGTAATAAATCACATCTAACCACGGTTGTCGATTATAACCGTGAATATAACAGACAATTTATATTCACGGTTATAGTAGAAACCATGGATAAAGAGAATCTATATTCACGGTTGTTTAGCACAACCGTGAATATAAGAAGTAAAAAAAATTCACTTACAGACTATTTATAATCACGGTTATGGTAGTAAGCGTGGATAAATAGGGTCTATAATCACGGTTGTTTAGCACAACTGTGAATATAAGTAGTAAAAAAAATTCACTTACAGACTATTTATAATCACGGTTATGGTAGTAACCGTGGATAAATAGGGTCTATAATCATGGTTGTTACCATAACCGTGAATAAATACTGTGGTTTTTTTTTAATATGGTTTCTGTTTTATTGTTTCCCAAACCTGCATTCAGACAACCAACACAATATACAGTATCCCAGCATATCCAGCAACAAACCATATATAAAAAGAATGGTATATATATAACAATTAATTTGATATGAATTCATAACAACCTAAAAAATGAAACTATATACAATTTAGATGAATGTAACCTAATAAAATATAAACCCTAAATCCTACACTAGATACATATTTAAGAGAATAAAGATCCTATATCTAGCTAAGTTCTTTTGCTGATTTCAATGAAGTATGAGGCCCATTGCTTTCTAACATTATCTACAAGTGTCTTAGAGAAGTATGACCAGTCCTGGAAGTACTACAAACAATGCACAAAACAATTAGAACAATATCTATATTTATTACATGAAATTGATGAATTTGTTAGAAAAGTAGTCCAAATGATGAGACTTACATCTGTCCATCCATCTACTAAATGTTGTTGGACGATGGTCAGCATGGTATGCATGACGTAATAGCTACACTCGAAAGTACCCTCCTGCCTGTAAGACTACAACGGACATAAAATATAGAATAAGTGAATTCACAACTTAAAAAATATATATTGAAGATTTGAATGAATACGATTGACTTACTTTTGGGTGCACCCACACAACTTTTCTTTCGCTGGACTTAACTCCAAGCAGTCGATTGTATCCAACCACCGCCCTACATCAAATAAAACACAAGATAAGTTAGAATCGTATAGGTCCAAAAATGATGTAATCGAATTTGTACTTATTTTTTAGGGATTAACTTACCCGTCTGCTATACTTTTCATGTCTTGTGGAACTGGCCGATGCATAGTATCAAAGTACAGAGCAAAATAAGCCTGGGGACAGATCACCACAAGCGTCCAGTGAGCGCTGCAGTTACCAGTGATAAGTGAGACTTCAAAATGCAAAAATTAATGACAATAATTATAGAATAGAATATTACCCTTTATGATAAGGGCCCATGTTCCCAGACTCAAACATCCAATTCTGGATGTATGCCTGGTTGTCCTGCGTGGTGTTTCCTTGCTTCTGTATGAGAGAGGGCTCTAAGAAACCATAAGTTCCTTGGAAACCCAAGTCCACACAGAGTTTTGTCAGAAACCTAAACAAGTTGAGACATGGTTAGTGACAAATAACTTGTATAATGAAAACATTAGACAAAAAACGATATACTTACAGCTCCCACAGCTGAATGATGGAGATGTTCAGCATCGACGTCCCCGAAATAATCTCACACATGTCAGAATGTGTAATGTAAAGTGGTACTACACTTGGACGGCCGAACACTAGTGGCTCCCATGGGACCTGAACAGTCTCCTCTCCTTGCTCATACCCGATGCGCCATAGCATCCGGATGGGATCGTCGGTCGGGTCTGGCCTCTTCAATTCCTGTTCCTGTTGAACAATTGACAACCATCACAGTTTGTACCATAATTGATAATATAACAAAATTAGTTAGTGTTTAAGGTTTTTACCTGTCCAGGGGAAACCATTAGAAGTCTGTTGGGCCACATCAGAAAGTGGCCCACCGCCTGACCGACGGTCTTCACCTCTAGAGTTGCCACTGGCACAGTAGCATCCTCCTCGAGGACGAGCACAACAGAGACCCTGGACATACCATCAGGTAATGTCTGATGGTGAACCACAGGGCCTAAGTTGTAGACCATACCAGTGGAAACTGGCTCCTCCGACCCGTCAATGAATAGGTCACATTGACGGGTATCTGGTGGCTCGACCCCATCATCGTCAGGGTCAGCCGCAGTGCACGACCCCTTAGTGCTAACCCTCCGTACCTACATATTTACACATCAAGCAGAAGTTATTCAACAATGAAAAAAAGTTATTACAAATAATAAAACCGAGGAAATTGAATAAGGAATCTAACCTGTGGGTCGCTAGCTGGTGCAGTAGTCTCCTGGTGGTGGCTGAGTGAGGCCTTCATCTCCTCCCTGAATCGGATGATCTCCTGGTGGAGCCTAGATATCTCCTCTTGATACTCAGCCTTCACAACAGCCACCTTCTGCTCCACCATTTTCTCAAGGGAGGGGGCAGGGTCGGGAGCACCGTAATAGCTGCGGAGGCCTGTGAAATGTGAATGATTAGCCCATAATTGTATAACAGATAACAAAATGAAAGCATACAGTTATTTACAACTTACCTATACCTCGACCAACAGCACGCACTCTTCCTGGGTGCTCTGGCCTGCCGATGGCGGCAGTCAAAATATCCTGCCTACCATGGGCTACGAAAGACCCTTAGGTTGATTGCTCAACCAAGGAATCCTAAAACCAAATAAGTTAGTATTCACTTCCTTCACGTAAACCAAAAAACAGACACTGATACAAGGGGAATACTTACTATCCGTGAGGCGACCTCCTGAGCTTGTGAGGAAGTGTATTCCCCACTCTTCTTGATCCTGGCCAGCTTCCATTTGTCGTGGCGTGTAGGTGGGGAAGGGGATCCACAATACCAGTGTCAGGATGACTAGTCTGACACTAACTCAGCCTCTCTTGGGCCAGCCGCTCCTCCAACCTACGGTAACCCCCACGTGATAGTGTGTGGGGGCATTCATTCAACTTCCTAATGTCCCAGGCTTTCTTTCTGACCGCCTACAATAAGAATGACAAATATTCAAAGTTAGCCATTTAAATTATACATAATTTAATCATTTAAAAACCAATGTACCTGAAACTGGTCAGAATGCCTAGATGCAACAAAAGCATCCCAAGTCTCCTGATCAATGAATGGATATTTCTCTCCGGGGAACTATCCTTTGTCCTCCCCGAATACATATATAATTCAGGTAAATTTAAACTAAGGATTGGTACAATTTGGCAAAGCGTTGATTAAGAATTTAAAGTCCAAATATACCTCCTGGTGAGTATCGATTTGAACGACCTCCATCGCTCAGCCATAATACCGAGGATCTTCCTCCTCGCTATGTCATGTGATGGTATGTCAAAAGAATCCTACATGAAATGAGTTAGTCCATAAAGGAGTCCTTATTATGAATTACATGAAATAATACACTAAAATAAAACTTAAATGATATCTAAGTTACCAGAATATCACTCCATAGCTGGTTCTTCACCACCTCCTCGACATTATCCCAGTCAGGGATAATGATGGACACCTTCGACCGAGCCACGACTCCTAAATAACTACTCAACTTTGTGGCATTTGGTCCTCCAAACCTACCAGTGTTGACATCCATGTCAACAGGTAACCTCTCGCCCCGGTGTCGCCTAAGTGCAACGTCTGGCATCCGGGTAACACCTCTATTCTTCCGAGTAGAGGAATCAGTAGCCTGTGAGTCAGACCTAGATCGTCCATCCTGATCAGCCATGAGTATCTGTCCAAACAAAGAAACACAACTGTCAAATATTTAATATAACATTTAATACAATGAATAATTAATATAACATGTAATTCAATGATTTATTAACATGATTAATACCCTATGAAGATGAAATATTTTCCCACAAGCCTTCATGGTGGTCATGATGACTGGCAACTACATCATCTATGTCATGTTCCACGATAGATGTTGGAATCCGTGTTGTGGTCGATGGAATTTCCACAATATCAAGATTGGGGTCTCCAATGTGTCTACCTTGGATAACAATTGACCACTGTTTGTCAGCTGGGTCAGTAACATAAAAAACTTGCTTCACCTGCGTTGCCATTATGAATGGTTCGTCCTTATGCCCTATCTTGTTGAGGTCCACCAATGTAACTCCTAAATCATCAGTTTTGACACCGTTCTTATTATCAACCCATTTACATTTAAACACAGGAATAGTGAAGAGACCGTAATTGACTTCCCATATATCTTCAATCACACCAAAGTAGCATGACTCGGCCATCACAGGGTTGTTGTCCTTTGAAGTTGAGAAATGCATTGACTGAGTCATAACCATCACTCCACTGTTTTGATTTGTACTCTTTTCATCCTGTGTCCTTGTATAAAACAAATAGCTGTTTATGTCATACCCACAAAAGGTGAGGACATCAAAGTTCGGGCCCTGTGCCAGTCGATGTAATATCGAGGATGCAGATGCATCTTTCAGAATGGTCTTTTGGAACCACTACATGAAACTCTTGTTGTGTTCATTCAACAACCATTTTTCAGTCATTTTAGGGTTGGTTTTCTTGACTAGCTCCTTATGAGTGGCTAGATACAGTTGTGCGTCGTCCGTGTTGTTTAAAATATACAAGTGTGCCTGAAGGACATCATCACGTGGCATGCTCTTCATTTTTTTTTCCAATCGTTCCTTTCCCATCCAATCTCCCTTCATGACGAGTCGTTGGAATACCAATGCTTGCAGCATGTGACATGTATTCAGTGTAAAACTCAATTACTTCCTCTGCAATATATCTTTGCATAATTGAAGCTTTGGGACGACGCTGGTTCTTCATATACCCTTTCAATATCTTCATATATCGCTCAACGGGATACATCCACCGTAAGAACACTGGACCACACAAACGGACCTCTCTCACTAAATGGATGATTAAGTGGACCATTATGTCAAAAAAATAGGGTGGGAAATACATTTCAAGCTGACATAATATAAGTGATGCCTCCTGTTCCAACACATCCAATTCGCTGGGCACGATTACCTTGCAACATATGGCATTGAAAAACATACACAACCTTGTTATGACATTTCTCATATTTTTAGGAAGAAATTCACGAATGGCGATAGGCAGAAACTGTTGCATCAACATATGACAATCATGAGACTTCAACCCAACTAACTTCAAATCTTTCATGGAAACACAAGAGTTGATGTTGGAGCCATAACCAGATAAAACTTTCACACTTTGTAACGGTTCACACAGACTTTGCTTTTCCTTTTTGGACAACGTATGATGTAACATTCTATTTTTAATAATAGTCCCATTTTGTAAATTATGAGGTATAGAAGGTCTATAAGTGTTAATCAATGAATAAAACACTCTATGGATGGTATATAATACTCCAAAAATTTTATTTTTGGGTATAATTATAGGATTTACATAGACCTTTAATGATAAGATTCATTTTCTGAGTGAAACATGCCTTAGAAAGGACTGTCCGAGTGAAAAAGGCACCCTGTTCCAAGTGAAAGAGAAAAATTCCAAGTGACTAAGAGAAATTCCGAGTGAAAAATGGAAATACCGAGTGAAGGTTGTGTTTTCCAAGTGGAGCATGGCCGAGAGGGTTTATTCCGAGTGGAATTCTTGCCCCAGAGACACTTTTGTGTGAAGTGGACTAATAGAACCACTTCTGGGTGAAAAATCTGAGTGACTCACCCTGGAGTGGCTCACTGCAGAGTCAAACACCTCAGAAAAACTCATTTCCGAGTCAAGTACTCTCCAAAGACTCAATTCCGAGTCAATTATATCTAAATGACTCATTTCCGAGTCAAACATCTCAGAAGGACTCATTTCTGAGTCAAGTATTTCTCCAACGACTCAATTCTAAGTCATATATTGTTAAGCATTTTCATTTCTGAGTGAAATTTTTCCATGAGAGCCCATTTTCGAGAGGAGTACCAAAGGAAAATTGGTTTGAGTAAAATATAATTAAAGAGAATACTTCTGAGGGAAGGAAGTCCTGGCCTCAGACATTTCCGAGTGAAGCGTATCCAGAGAAGCATCTCCGAATGAAGAGAGGCTTGTCTGAGTAAGACGTTTTCAAGTAAGGCAAATCCGAGTGAAAGTTTAAGAGAGAGAGAATTCCGAGTAAAGTACTTCTAAGTGAAGACCTTTGATTTAAAAGCATTTTTCAAGACAAGGTCTTCTGGGTAGTAAAATTCCGAGTGAAGGAAATTAAACTACTTTCGAGTATAAGATAGAGTGAGATGTTTTCGAGAGAAGAATCAGAGTTGTGTAACATTTCGAGTGAGGCTTATTCATATGGCTCTTTTACCGAGTAGTGAAGGCCTTAAAGGATTCCGAGTGAAAAGTATTTCGAGGAAGATTAGTCTGTGTTGCTAAGAGATGAATAGCCAAGTATAATTCCGAGTGAGAATGACACCGATTGAGAGTATATAGTGTGTTTGTCCAGAAGCACTCAGGAATAACTTTGCCGAGTGAAAGACAGTGCTAGGAAACTTCACTCGAGTGAAAGAAAAGGGAGTGAACTTTATGACAAGTTTACCGAGTGGAAAACCAATAGAGTGATGGTCGGTTTTAGAGTAATTGCCGAGTGAGAAAATGATGAGAGATGGATCGGTCAGTAGATTCTGCTGAATGGGAACCTGAGAGCTTTAAATCGGTCTCTGGAATATTTACCGAGAGAAACCCATGTGATTGAGGGCTCGGATTTGGAATGATTCTACCAAGTAGTAGTTGTGTAAGAGAGGACTCGGTCTAGGCTGTTTTACTGGATGGAAGACCGATTGAGTGCTGGTCGGTTGTGGAATTAATAACTGAGTGAACGCTGAGCAATGAGGATCGTCTCGCTGAGTGGTAGACCCGAGTGATGGGAGTCAGTTTTGGTGGCACTTGCTGACTGAAAAACCAAGTGTTGAAGAGCCTAATTAAACGAGAAGGACTCGGATTCTTTTCCCTTCATGTTACTAACAAATTCCAATCGGCATATATGCTGACTGGGTAGAATTCTAGTCGGTTTAGAGGCTGACCGAGTGAATTCCAGTCGGTTTTCAGTGCCAGGAGTAACTTTTTGACTCCAATCTTGTCTCTTGCGCATAGTTTAATATATCTAAACCCATTATGCACCCCTAGTATGTAGGACAGCTAGAAGTGGACCATTATAAGCCCACTTTCTTATTTTAATCCTCCATTATCTCCACTAACAGCACTACGATCCACTCACAAGGAGCTTGTCTCCCACTGCCTTGCATTATTAAACAAAGCACTATCCCTTCTGAAACTCTTAGAAACAGAAAAGATAGTGAACCTTCTACCTCTCATTTACTCTCCTTCCTCAAGACCCTTCAAACAGAAGCAAGGAGGACAACCAGGAAGCCATTTTCAGTCGGCAAAACAAGTAAGAGGGGACAGGGTTGTGAATAATTATAGAATGGGTAGAGTTGTATGCTGTTCTAGGATTCTTGTTTTAATTTTGTAAATTGGTGCCTAATTTTGAAGCCGCAAACGTATGAATTAGATTTTGACTTCTTCATCAACGTTGTATATATTTTTGTTATGTGAATTTTGAGACCTGATTCAACTAATTTGGATATGTATAGCAAAAGTTATAGCCAAAATACTACAGAATGACCGAGTGAAATGTTTAAGCTATGTTCTGTGCATATTTTGACATTCTGGGAATTATACATGCATAATCAGCCTTGTATGTCTTCATGAAAGTTGTAGATATTCATGTTAGGGATCTATAGAAAGTGGTTTCAAGTACAAAAGATACTTGTAGCTCTAGATATGCTCAAAATACAGAAGTATGTTCATGATGGAAATCTGTTAACTATGAAATCCGAATCTCATTTTCAAATCTGGGAATTTTGTGGTGTGAATTAGTGGTTGGTGTCTTCATAAAAATTGTAGATAGTTATGTTAAGAGTATTTTAGAACTAGTTTCATGTTAAAATCATTTTTTTAGCTCCAGAAACGTTGAAATTACTAATATATGTACGTTTTGGAAACTCACTTTGAGGCAGTGTGGTATTTCGTGAATAAGTGATATTTCTATTTGGAATTTGAAATTGTGTTCTGCATGAAAGTTGTAGTTAATTCTATTATTAACCTATAGAAAGTAGAATCACCTAAAAAGGATTTGATTTGCTCAAGTTATGACTGTTTTAATAATGTGTGTTGCTGTTGGAAATGCTGAAACTTTCTTATAATGGTTATTATGAATGAAAATGATATTTTCTCTATGGGTAACAATTTATTATTGAATCCTTGAGGGACTATGGATTATTATTGATATTGTTGAGTGTCTAATGAGTATCATACAGTTGTATATTTTGGTGATGAATAATTATGAGTGACAAAATTAATTTATATACACATGAATGCTTTGTGGTTATTGACATATGTGGTTGAAACAGTAAATCCATGATTTTAGGAATTATTATGTGTGTTGTGTCCTTTTGAGGACTTGTATATTTATCCAAGTGGTTTTGGAAATGTTGATATCATGGTTTGTTAAATGGTAAAAAGAGGTAAAGGCATTCATGCATCATAAGTATTTGCGTGCCATGAAGTGTAGGGATTCATGGCTTATGTTAAGTCCTACTTGTGTACTTCGGTACTTATGTGCCATGAAGTGTAGGGACTCATGGTTTATGCAAAGTCCTACTTGTGATACTTGTGTACTTCGGTACTTGTGTGCCATGAAGTGTAGGGATTCATGGTTTATGCAAAGTCCTACTTGTGATACTTGTGTACTTCGGTACTTGTGTGCCATGAAGTGTAGGGATTCATGGTTTATGCAAAGTCCTGCTTGAGATACTTATGTACTTCGGTACTTGGGCGCCATGAAGAGTAGGGATTCATGGTATATGCTAAGTCCTACTTGTGTCTCTATGAGACTTTTTACTGTGGTAATTCCACCAAACTAAATGGATTCAACAGGACATTATTCGACTAAGATAAGGATTATTAAATATAAATGGACTTGTTTGACATATTCATCATATCTTTAATTTTGTTGTTTGCATTTGTGCAATTCTATTTATTTTATATTTATTCTATATTCTGTCTCACTCTTACATTAATTTTTACAGTGAATGCCACACAGAATGAAGAGTGATGCCATGATTGATGCCTATGTGAATTACTACTTGGACTTTGATTTTATTCTAAATTAATGGGTTGTAATAAATACAACATATCATGTACTATTATTTTCTAAATCGTTTCCGCTACATAAATATTTTTTTGAATTTTATTATTCACGACTAGTATGCATGATAATATTCCGCGATTATCAACTTTTACGTGAACTCTGAATTTAAATTATGAATTTCAAAATGATCTTTTAAAAACGTGAAAAAATTTATTCAAAAAATTACACGGGACGTCACACGGGTGGTATCAGAGCATTTTCAAAAATTCAGGACCAATTGCTATGACATGTACTGTTTCTCGATATAATATGTGAAATGTTTGATTCGTTACTTAATAACATGTTAAGTGTGTACTATATGACTTGTGCCTGACTGATTAATTGCAAAAAGAATTGTTTGATTACTGCTTGATAATATGATAAATGTGTTATATGATTTATTGCTTAACTGATAAACTGTAGAATAATGATAGTTATGTAGTATTTATATACGATATATTATCCCTTAGAATTAGTATAAACCAAACTACGAATGTAGGATGGCAAGAAACAACAATAACCAAGATATGGCAGCAGCTTTCAACCACTTAGTTGAAGCCATAGAACGACAAAACCAACCAAGGAGCACTGGAGGACTCCATGGGTTAGATCACTTCCTGAAAAGAAAACCTTCACAATTCAAAGGGGGTTATAATCCAGAAGGAGCGTATCTCTGGGCCAAGGAAATGGAGCGCATTTTTCGAGCATTGCCCTGCACAGAATGCGAAAAGGTGGAGTATGCCACCTATATGTTAGTGGAGGAAGCAGAAAACTGGTGGATTCATGCCAGAACTCTTATGATTGAAACTGACAGACCTTTGGACTGGGTCAACTTTAAGAATTGTTTTCTGGAGAAATATTTTCCAGCAAGCGTGAAGAGCCGAAAAGAGCTGGAATTCATGGAGCTGAAACAAGGCTCAATGTCTGTTGGTGAGTATGCTGCAAAATTTGAAGAGTTATCTCTCTTTTACCCTCCTTTTCAACAGGCTGGTGCCGAAGTCTCAAAATGTGTCAAATTCAAGAACGGTTTGAATCCTGAAATCAAAGAGGCTATCGGATATCAAGAAATTCGGAGTTTTTCCACCTTGATCAATAAATGCCGAATTTTTGAAGAAAATCATCAAGCCAGATTGGCACAAGAGAAGGCTAATAGACAACTGAAACCTCAGTCAGTTGCCTTCAAAAGGAGAGGATCGTTTTATCCAAATCGCTTCAAGGGGGGATCATCATCATCTTCTAAGAGAGGCGACAATCATATGAATATTAAGTGTTTTAAGTGCGGAGGTAATCATCATGTATGTGATTGCAACAGACCCTTAGGAGATATCACTTGCTTTCGCTGTAATCAGAAAGGCCACATCAGCCCAAATTATCCACAGAACTGTCAAAACAACAATAACACCATAAATAATCCAAGAGGTTCTAGTTATCAAGAAGTCCGTAGAGGAAACGCTCGTGCTATTCAACCTCTAAGACAGTATAGAGAGCCAATAGATGAAAGATCACAACCAGCAACAGGAAGAGTCTTTGCCATTAGCGGTTCAGAGGCAGATCAAGCAGGCGATCTTATGCAAAGTAAGTGTGAGATCAATGGTAACATTTTATTTGTGTTGTCTGATTCTGGTGCTACATAGAAGTAAGTTAGACGTTTTCAATTAATGGTGAAGCCTATAATATATGACCTGATTATTTCCATTCCCAACGGTACACAACTTAGGAATTACTAAGGCGTGTAACGATTGTTCTGAGCTCATAGAGGGTAGGAACTCCCTTGTCAATCTTCTTGTTTATTTTTGAAAGAATCTGGAAGTAATCCTAGGAATGAATTGGTTATCGGTGAATCAAGTTTTAGTAAACCGTCATAACGAGACCGTGATATTTCCATTAGAAGAAAATCCCATTTCAGACAACCATTTTGTGAGTCTCCTTCCATACCAACCAACCATGCTTTCTTATTCTTCATTATGAAGATGGTTCAAATGTTTGGAAACTCTATATTCTCTCTTTATTTTTGTGGATATACTAAGGCTAGGGATAGCGTGGAGCTTAAGGTGCAATTCTTATACTCTTTCGTTGTTTTAGGTTTAGGATTCTATGGTGATAGGAGAGTACATTATGAATGGGTTTAAGAATAGAAACCATTTTCATGTAAAACCCAAAAGTGGAATATGTCATAAGTATCTTTGGATGGGTGTGAAATGGTATACGAAGATTTTAAGATTTGAGATAGGAGATAGCGGCTGTTAAGGGTGACTGTTTGATTTTAGTGAAACCCTAACTCTAGGATTTGGGGAAAATGAGTTATAATGCCATGAAAAATGATATTTAGTGAAAAATCCATGATAATGTGTGTGGGTGTTAGAGATGGATGGTTATTAAAAAATGGTTATTGAGTTTTGATGAAAAGTGTAATGAGTAGGGGATTGAGGCTAAATTGATGATTTTGATGAATACTCTAGGATGAATATATATAAGGCTAAATTGATGATTTTGATGAATACTCTAGGATGAATATATATGAGGCTAAATTGATGATTTTGATGAATACTCTAGGATGAATATATATATGAGGAAATGAATATTTGAAGCATTGGTGTTGATTATTGAGGATGAGAGAAGAGAGTATATGAGTATGTATGTGATTGGAGGAATTAATTTAGATTGTTGATGTTTATGATGATGTTAAAAATAGTTGTAAGCCATTGATAGTGGATTAAGGGAATAAATACTTGAGTTGATGAGTGGGTATGCCACTTTAAAATGGTTGAACTGGTGATGGTCTTATAATGAGTTTGAATAGATCTTGGTGATGGTTGAGTGATTCTTATAATGATTTGAAAGTCTTAAGGCTAATGGCCATAGTATTATTATTGATAGGTGTAATTAACCTTTTAAGACTTAGAGAATCTTGGTCTTGGGAGAAGAATTCCCGAAGCCTAACATGAGCCTGTAAATCGGATTTAGACAAGTCTAGTACTTGATAGTGAGCGTTGGGGGATGATGCCCTATGATGATATATTAATAGCGTGTATAAGTATGTTTGTCATAGGTTTGTGTTCCAAACAATGATTTCAACTTTAAATTTCGAGGACGAAATTTTTATTAGGGTGGGAGAAATGTAACATCCTATTTTTAATAATAGTCCCATTTTGTAAATTATGAGGTATAGAAGGGCTATAAGTGTTAATCAATGAATAAAACACTCTATGGATGGTATATAATACTCCAAAAATTTTATTTTTGGGTATAATTATAGGATTTACATAGACCTTTAATGATAAGATTCATTTTCCGAGTGAAACATGCCTTAGAAAGGACTGTCCGAGTGAAAAGGCACCCTGTTCCGAGTGACAGAGAAAAATTCCAAGTGACTAAGAGAAATTCCGAGTGAAAAATGGAAATACCGAGTGAAGGTTATGTTTTCCGAGTGGAACATGGCCAAGAGGGTTTATTTCGAGTGGAATTCTTGCCCCAGAGACACTTTTGTGTGAAGTGGACTGATAAAACCACTTCTGGGTGAAAGAATCCGAGTGACTCACCCTGGAGTGGCTCACTGCAGAGTCAAACACCTCAGAAAAACTCATTTCCGAGTCAAGTACTCTCCAAAGACTCAATTCTGAGTCAATTATATCTAAATGACTCATTTCTGAGTCAAACATCTCAGAAGGACTCATTTCTGAGTCAAGTATTTCTCCAACGACTCAATTCTGAGTCATATATTGTTAAGCATTTTCATTTCTGAGTGAAAGTTTTCCCCGAGAGCCCATTTCCGAGAGGAGTACCAAAGGAAAATTTGTTTGAGTAAAATATAATTGAAGAGAATACTTCTGAGGGAAGGAAGTCCTGGCCTCAGACATTTCCGAGTGAAGCGTATCCAGAGAAGCATCTCCGAATGAAGAGAGGCTTGTCTGAGTAAGACGTTTTCAAGTAAGGCAAATCCGAGTGAAAGTTTAAGAGAGAGAGAATTCCGAGTAAAGTATTTCTAAGTGAAGACCTTTGATTTAAAAGAATTTTTCAAGACAAGGTCTTCTGGGTAGTAAAATTCTGAGTGAAGGAAATTGAAATACTTTCGAGTATAAGATAGAGTGAGATGTTTCCGAGAGAAGAATTAGAGTTGTGTAACATTTCGAGTGAGGCTTATTCATATGGCTCTTTTACCGAGTAGTGAAGGCCTTAAAGGATTCTGAGTAAAAAGTATTTCGAGGAAGATTAGTCTGTGTTGCTAAGAGATGAATAGCCGAGTATAATTCCGAGTGAGAATGACATCGATTGAGAGTATGTAGTGTGTCTGTCCAGAAGCACTCAGGAATAACTTTGCCGAGTGAAAGACAGTGCTAGGAAACTTCACTCGAGTGAAAGAAAAGGGAGTGAACTTTGTGACAAGTTTACCGAGTGGAAAACCAATAGAGTGATGGTCGGTTTTAGAGTAATTGCCAGAAAACCAATAGAGTGATGGTCGGTTTTAGAGTAATTGCCGAGTGAGAAAATGATGAGAGCTGGATCGGTCAGTCGATTCTGCTGAATGGGAACCTGAGAGCTTTGAATCGGTCTCTGGAATATTTACCGAGAGAAACCCATGTGATTGAGGGCTCGGATTTGGAATGATTCTACCAAGTGGTAGTTGTGTAAGAGAGGACTCGGTCTAGGCGGTTTTACTGGATGGAAGACCGATTGAGTGCTGGTCGGTTGTGGAATTAATAACTGAGTGAACGCTGAGCAATGAGGATTGACTCGCTGAGTGGTAGACCCGAGCGATGGGAGTCAGTTTTGGTGGCACTTGCTGACTGAAAAACCAAGTGTTGAGGAGCCTAATTAAACGAGAAGGACTCGGATTCTTTTCCCTTCATGTTACTAACAAATTCCAGTCGGCATATATGCTGACTGGGTAGAATTCCAGTCGGTTTAGAGGCTAACCGAGTGAATTCCAGTTGGTTTTCAGTGCCAGGAGTAACTTTTTGACTCCAATCTTGTCTCTTGCGCATAGTTTAATATATCTAAACCCATTATGCACCCCTAGTAACGGCTAGAAGTGAACCATTATAAGCCCACTTTCTTATTTTAATCCTCCATTATCTCCACTAACAGCACTACGATCCACTCACAAGGAGCTTGTCTCCCACTGCCTTGCATTATTAAACAAAGCACTATCCCTTCTGAAACTCTTAGAAACAGAAAAGATAGTGAACCTTCTACCTCTCATTTACTCTCCTTCCTCAAGACCCTTCAAACAGAAGCCAGGAGGATAACTAGGAAGCCATTTTCAGTCGGCCAAACAAGTAAGAGGGGACAGGGTTGTGAATAATTATGGAATGGGTAGAGTTGTATGCTGTTCTAGGATTCCAGTTTTAATTTCGTAATTTGTTGCCTAATTTTGAAGCTGCAAACGTATGAATTAGATTTTGACTTCTTCATAAAAATTGTAGATCTTTTTCTTATATGAATTTTGAGACCTGATTCAGCTGATTTGGAAATGTATAGCAAAAGTTATAGCCAAAATACTACAGCATGACCGAGTGAAATGTTTAAGCTATGTTCTGTGCATATTTTGACATTCTGGGAATTATACATGCATAATCAGCCTTGTATGTCTGCATGAAAGTTGTAGATATTCATGTTAGGGATCTATAGAAAGTGGTTTCAAGTTAAAAACATACTTGTAGCTCTAGATATGCTCAAAATACAGAAGTGTGTTCATGATGAAAATCTGTTAACTATGAAATCCGAATCTCATTTTCAAAACTGGGACTTTTGTGGTGTGAATTAGTGGTTGGTGTCTTCATGAAAATTGTAGATAGTTATGTTAAGAGTATTTTAGAACTAGTTTCATGTTAAAATCATTTTTGTAGCTCCAGAAACGTTGAAATTACTAATATATGTACGTTTTGCAAACTCACTTTGAGGCAGTGTGGTATTTCGTGAATAAGTGATATTTTTGTTTGGAATTTGAAATTGTGTTCTTCATGAAAGTTGTAGTTAATTCTATTATTAACCTATAGAAAGTGGAATCACCTAAAAAGGATTTGATTTGCTCAAGTTATGACTGTTTTAATAACGTGTGTTGCTGTTGGAAATGCTGAAACTTTCTTAT
The DNA here is from genome assembly GCA_037962975.1 of Clitoria ternatea. Taxonomy (NCBI): domain Eukaryota; kingdom Viridiplantae; phylum Streptophyta; class Magnoliopsida; order Fabales; family Fabaceae; genus Clitoria; species Clitoria ternatea. The sequence goes on from CM075671.1 coordinate 173,420,723, forward strand.
AATGGTTATTATGAATGAAAATGATATTTTCTCTATGGGTAACAATTTATTATTGAATCCTTGAGGGACTATGGATTATTATTGATATTGTTGAGTGTCTAATGAGTATCATACAGTTGTATATTTTGGTGATGAATAATTATGAGTGACAAAATTAATTTATATGCACATGAATGCTTTGTGGTTATTGACATATGTGGTTGAAACAGTAAATCCATGATTTTGGGAATTATTATGTGTGTTGTGTCCCTTTGAGGACTTGTATATTTATCCAAGTGGTTTTGGAAATGTTGATATCATGGTTTGTTAAATGGTAAAAAGAGTTAAAGGCATTCATGCATCATAAGTATTTGTGTGCCATGAAGTATAGGGATTCATGGCTTATGTTAAGTCCTACTTGTGTACTTTGGTACTTGTGTGCCATGAAGTGTAGGGATTCATGGTTTATGCAAAGTCCTACTTGTGATACTTGTGTACTTTGGTACTTGTGTGCCATAAAGTGTAGGGATTCATGGTTTATGCAAAGTCCTACTTGTGATACTTGTGTACTTCGGTACTTGTGTGGCATGAAGTGTAGGGATTCATGGTTTATGCAGAGTCCTACTTGAGATACTTGTGTACTTCGGTACTTGGGCGCCATGAAGAGTAGGGATTCATGGTATATGCTAAGTCCTACTTGTGTCTCTATGAGACTTTTTACTGTGGTAATTCCACCAAACTAAATGGATTCAACAGGACATTATTTGACTAAGATAAGGATTATTAAATATAAATGGACTTGTTTGACATATTCATCATATCTTTAATTGTGTTGTTTGCATTTGTGTAATTCTATTTATTTTATATTTATTCTATATTCTGTCTCACTCTTACATTAATTTTTACAGTGAATGCCACACAGAATGAAGAGTGATGCCATGATTGATGCCTATGTGAATTACTACTTGGACTTTGATTTTATTCTAAATTAATGGGTTGTAATAAATGCAACATATCATGTACTATTATTTTCTAAATCGTTTTCGCTACGTAAATATTTTTTTTAATTTTATTATTCATGACTAGGATGCATGATAATATTCCACGATTATCAACTTTTACGTGAACTCTGAATTTAAATTATGAATTTCAAAATGATCTTTTAAAAACGTGAAAAAATTTATTCGGAAAATTACACGGGACGTCACATATGACATGCTGGGGGCAAATATGTTCTTTTGCCCTTTGATTGTGGATGCAAATCCTGACGTATACCTATCAACTCCAAGTCCATATGCGAGTTTAGGCCATCCTTAGTCTTCCCGGGTATGTTTAAGAGTGTACCAACTAAACTGTCGTACACATTTTTTTCCACATGCATTACATCAATGCAGTGTCTTACATCAAGCTCCCTCCAATATGGCAGGTCAAAAAACACTGACTTTTTCTTCCAATTGTTTTGTGTCAGGTGCTGTTTTTTATACTTACCAAATTGCACGTTGATGTCTTTCACCTTTTCATATGCCTGGCGACCAGATAGTGGTGGATGAGCTATTTCAAAATCTTGGGCACTGTTAAATGACTTCTTCAACCTCCGAAACGAATGATTCGCTTTAAGAAACCTTCGATGTCAAAGATAAACATTTTTCCTACCATGATGCAACCGCACAGAACTAGTCCCCTCCTCACATACTGGACAAGCTTTATGACCCTTCACGCTGTACCCGGATAAGTTACCATACGCTGGAAAGTCATTGATTGTGTAAAATAGCATGGCACGCAATTTGAATGACTGCCCGATAAACCCGTCAAACACATCAACAACGTCTTCCCACAACCTTTTGAGGTCTTCAACCAATGGAGTTAAATATACATTAATGTCATTCCCCGGTTGTCATGGACCAGAAATCATCATCGATAACATGACATATTTCCGCTTCATGCACAACCATGGCGGCAAGTTGTAAACAAACAACAAAACAGGCCATGAACTATGGTTTGTGCTCAGGTTCCTAAATGGGTTCATACCATCTGTGGCTAATGCAAGCCTAACATTTCTTGGTTCATGGGCAAATTCCGGAAAAATCGTATCCATTTTCTTCCATTGCAATCCATCGGTCGGATGCCTAAGTAGTCCATCAACAACCCTTTCATCAGCATGCCATCTCATAAGTTTTGCATCATCTGCATTGGCAAACAGATGCTTTAGTCTTAGAACTATAGGCAGATACCACAATACCTTTGCAGGAGACCCTTTAGTGCATACCTCATCAGAATCTGCCTCTTTCTTCTTATACCGTGACACCCCACACCTAGGACATCGATGCAGCATTTCTAACTCACCCCGGAATAATACACAATCATTTGGGCATGCATGTATTTTCTCATACTCTAAACCTATAGGACACAACACCTTTTTGGCCTCATAGTTACGATTCGGCAAGGTGTTTCTAGCTGGGAGCATTTCTTTCAACAACTTCAGTAAGTCAGTGAAACTTTTATCCGTCCACCCGTTTATGGCCTTCAAATTAAACAATCGCAAAACTGATGATAACCTCATGAAATTGACGCAGTTTGGATACAACGGCTGCTCAGAGTCCTCACACAGAGTCGTATATACATGAGCTTTCTTAAAACCTTCTACCCCCACATCACGGATCATATCCTCGAGTCGGTCATCCATGTCGACATCGGTGTCATGCATCGAGCTTCGATTTTCAGTTTGAGAGCTGTTACTTGGCACCACCACATCTTCACCATGCCATATCCAATGCATATAACTACGCAGAAAACCGTCACACAGTAGATGTTCTCGTACCTCTTCCAAGTCTACCCGACGCAGGTTCAAGCATTTAACACAAGGGCAAAAATACTTTTCATTCACCTCCACTGCATTCCTCGCTACGAATTCTATAAATGATTCAACTCCCTCCTCGTACTCTAGACTTAGGCGTGATGCAGTTATCCAACTCCAATCCATGCCAACTGTTTACAAGGTGCTATGATCAACCTCACTTTTTCTTCAAAGGTGGTGGTCCTATACCCATTCAGGATGACAATTGTTTTTATACGTCATTCATATATATAGGTTAGGAGTTATTTTAAAATTTGATAAAATTTCGGCAACATTTCGTATTGGTCTCTAAGTACACAAAATGAGAGTGGTCAAATCAAATTCAACCACAACCAAATATGCACCCAGAGAACAACACAAAATGCAAGTTACCAAAAGTTTATCAAATTTTAAAATAACTCCTAACTTGTACATACTAACAATGACGTATAAAAAATAATTGTTCATCCTAAACTGTCCAAACGGACAATTCAAGATTCAACACAAACGATGACATTAATTAATTTAATGACCATTTGTGTCGAATCTCAAATAGGGAACTACGGTTCACTCATGCACAGTAACTTTCATACTAATTAACAACCATACATATACAACTGCAATAAAAATAACATATAAGAGCAACCAACAACAACAACACAAAGGTTAATTTGGTCCCGAATTGAACCATGATCAGCATTTAGTGGTCACGGTAGGGACCAAGTATTGTTGCGGGGGTAGATTAGTCATACCAAATGAACAATAATGTTAATTTTAATACTTAACTAACAAAATAAATGGGTCAATCCCTCCCTAATTGAAATATTCGTTTAGTTTGTGTAATACTTAACTAATGTTAATTTTAATTTTTGGAGAACTTGCCCAATCAACTAGCGTGTAATGTAATAGGAAGATTAATTTGGTGGATTAAAATTGGGTAAGGGGGCAATTATGAACACCCCTTTTTGTTTTTGGATTGTCATTTTCTTTGGATGTCAAGTTCCATCTTTAAGGTGGATACAAAATATCATCCATCCTCCAAATTGAGTAGTGGACAGAAGCAGGAAATTACCTATGGCTACATACTGGTTAAGAGAGATCTAAGAACAGGACCCTATCCTGGATCAAGCAGAAATTTTTTACAAAAGCAGAAGGGTGAGAGAAATCTTTTCTTAATCAGGCTAGAAAAGAAATCTTAGTGAAAGCAGTTCTATATCTGTCATTAGTTAGATTCCCAAAGTCTCTAACCAAAAGCATTAATTTTATTATCTTGCAAAGCAAGCTTGAAGGGTCATGAATAATCCTGAAGATGTTTGGGTCAAGATCTTAAAAGAGAAATACTTCCCTGAATCCTCTTTTCTGACCAAACCTAGAAGGAAGAACAACTCTTGGATCTCGTATAGCCTTTTTCAAGGCAGAGATATTCTACTTAAATTAGGCCAATGGACAGTTAAGGATGGGAGCCAAATTTCTATTTTAGACATAGATGGCTATTGAATGATGCACTTTGTTATGAACATCCAAACTGCTAGAATGATTCTGCTATAAAGTTATCCTCCTTTATAAATCAATCTACCCATTCTTGGAATCTCTCAAAAGTATATCAAATTTTACCATAACATAGCTAGTTACCTACCCTCCAAACCCCTATTAGGATAACTACAAGCACAAATCGTTTAAGGTGGCCCTACACTAAAGAAAAGGAGTATATAGTGAAGTCTGGTTACAAAGCTATTCAAAACGACAATCCAAAAACAGCATACGTTCTCACTTTCTCATCCCAACAACAGAAGTATTATTAACATACCAAACAGGGATCAATAAAAATAGTGACGAGCAAAAATAGGGAACTTACAGAACAATGCAGCACCACTGGGACAAGCACAGAGCACACTGGGACAAGAATCAAGCAAGAAGAAGGCAACAACAGCAACGACCACACAGGGACAGATGGGGAAAATGAGAAACAGCTCGAGTGAAGAAGGAGAAAGTGGAAAACCAAAAAACAGGGACGACTTACCAGACAGGGACAACTTAACAGCTCGAGTGAAGAAGGAAGTGAACGGAGAAGCCTACGACCAGGAAAGAGGAGGACGAGGAAGAAGACGATAACCAGCGCGAAAGAAGAAGAGAAAGTGAAAAAAGGCTGAAAGGCGCGACTTTTGAAGTTTCAGAAAGGATGTATATTCACGGTTCCCCTTGAAACCGTGAATATATTACACATATATTCATGGTTGAAGAAACAACTGTGGATAAATGTTAACTCTATCACCACGGTTACGACCCCAACCGTGGATAAATATTAAATCTATAATCACAGTTATATATACAACCGTGGACATACAGTACCCAGTGATTAAAACCTAAAACTTGAACTATATATCCACGGTTGGAAATACAACCATGATTATAGACATCAATATATATCCACGGTTAACATCATAACCCTGATCATACCCATAAATATATAGTCCGGTTGTGCATACAACCGTGGATATATATTTCAGGTACTATATATCCACGGTTGACTTCTCAACCGTGAATATATATTGATGGGTACGATCACGGTTATGATGTTAACCATGGATATATAGTTTTCTCTGATTATAACGTTCACCTTATAATTTCAAAAGTACCACCGCGCATGTTTTTATCACTGATCCTCTTCAACCCGTGAATATATCCCGTTGTTATATCCAATTTTTGCACTAGTGTAATCAATCTTAATTGATTAAATAAAGGTAACTAAATAAATTAGTTAGTATAATTGGTAATGACAGAAATAGAGAAATAGTACTAAAGGATAACAATTGAAAGTTAGGAGGGGATATCACTAAGGGTAAACTTATGTGCATAAGAAATTAATAACCTAGGAAATAAATTGCTTAATTAGTGAAGTTTATGGACGAAAGGAAATAATGGATAATACTAAAGGATGACTTAAATTCCTTAATTTAAGAGTAAATTAAACTCCCTAATTACTAAGAATTAGAATCAGGAAACAAAAAGGAATATACCAATAAATAATTGAAGGATATAAGAAAGCTAAGTTATTCCATAAGACCTTGTTGGTTAAAGTATAAGATCTAAGTATCTAAGTTAAGCTACAGAAGTCCACTTAGATTAGAAAAAAGGAAATAACTAATTAGCCATTTGATGATAACTAAAGAGTTCATAATTGGACCTCAGGAGGTTGTATTAAGGGAGTAATTATACGTAAGTAAATAGAGAATGCTCAGCAAGTGGAGAAATGAAAAATATAGAGATATTGAACTAAATGGTATACCCTTAGTGATAAATTAAATTAAGGAAATGTCAATGACATGAACTGTATAAATAGTAATGCTTATGTCTAGTAAACTTTTGGTGACGTTAAGTGTGTAATTACTTACTAAGCCGTGGTAATGATGAAGAATAAAATTTACATCATACATGTGTGTAATGACTACTTAATATTACATGTAATGTAACACTTGTTGGTTGAATAATTATGTGACTGTGAATGATTGTGTACATAAATATATGTGTGAGTGTTACGTGATGAATGTGGTATAATGCATTATATTTTGTGATGCTATTGTATACTTGTTGATGTGGTGGTTGTGAACATTGTATGATGCATGGATAACAAGATGAGGAAATTATAGATAAAAGATTTGGAAAAGGGTATCGTAGGGGTCCCGAAATTATTAAATATGAAAGTATGTGAGACTCGGATCTGAGATGAAATATGGGCATTGAAGTGCCAATGTACCTAAATTGTGAGAAAGTGTAAAACCTCACTTCATTCCTAAGTGTTGAGCACGTTACTATAATAAAGAAAATGAGAAAATTTGGTTACACTAAGTAAAGAAAAGGACTCGACATTAGGAATAGAGGGGAGTCATTTGGGGGACCCTACCGAGGACCATTGAATAAAAATGAATTATTGAATTGTGCATCATGAATTGGAGTTGAGGAGGGATGTTTGAAAAATCCCCTAGAGCATACAGTGATGGGTACACTGAAAAATCTGCCGCGCCTCGATACCCGAGGGACGTCTAGGGAGTATCACCGGAGGCGGGCATTCCAAGTGGCATCGGATTCACGCCCGTCGCCGGACAGCTCGTAGCAAACTCTGGTGTACTTCGACGAGAGGCGGGATTTTCTATGACCATGGAGTGCCCGTTCTATGGTGATGTGTGATATGTATGGTTTGCCATTTTGATGTTGGGACTGAGAGTCCTTACCTATTTATGAAAACCAGAATGAGGAGAGCTCCAGTCGCTCTAGTTGGGGAGGGGAGATAAGGGTGGCGTTGTTATGCATATGGATATTGTATGTTAGATTGTTGAGGAGGAGATGGGCCCACATGCATCATGATGACTAATAAAAGATTTGAATAACGAAATGAATTCATGCATTGCATTACTGTGTTAAAATTGTGATTGCTGGTTGTTTAAATATGATCTTATAGATATTAGTAACCCTAAGAGGTGACTGGGAAGATGGGAATGTTTAGCTAAGATGAAGAGTGGTGAGATAACTTAGAGTGTATTTTAGGAATCCCAAAGAGAGTGGGTGGGACTCGATCTTGGATTATTTGTGTTGTATATGGGCAGGTGTTGATAAGACACCTTCCCGATTGTTGTGGAGGCAGAGACTCACCTTTACAGCTATTTTTCCATGACTTCTAGGTTAGACCATACACTGTAGAGGATCATACAGACTTCGTATCGAGGATCACACGAGCTCTTCTTGGACCGAGGACGGGAAGATTAGGATAGACTATTTTATTTTCATTTATGGGAGCCTACGTGCCCCTTCGCTTTTAGTATGTATAGTTACTATTATGACCATGTATTATATATGATATGTCGTATATAAGGTGTATCTGTTCCACCAAGTTTCCTTATAAAAAAGAAAACTTCTACATTTTTCTAAAACTCGTAACCTCTCAGTTGACCAGGATAATCTAGTGGAAGGGATTGTCCTAGTTAACCAAGGGTGTTACAATTTAGGATGCATAGAGTGAGAATGCATTTGATTTATATTGCATTGCATCCATGGCATATCATAGCCGCCGATGTTGGAATGTTAGGGAAGTTTCCTCGGCCGACCCAGTAGGAAGATGGCTCAGTGCACGAGCAATTTGTTGTTTCCCCTGTGACTCAGTGTGTAAGTCACGAAGGCGCCCATGCTTAGCTACGGGGAGCTGCATGTGGCCGACCCTTGTGGTGGGTGGCTCTTGATGAGTAGTTGACCCCGGTGGTCCATTGGATCACAACCGCCATGATATGAGATATGCCCGGCCCGTAACACCATATATTATGTTGTTTATCGTGGTCATGGTGAAAATGGCCAGGTGTTGCATTATGGGCGATGCAGTTTGGTACCAGTAAAAATATGGTGATTATGCATGCATTATAATATATGTGTACATATTTTACAACTATAGTAGGGGCATGGTATGTGATCATGCTTGGCCCACAATTTAGTGTTTATTCCTACAGTTGGATCCGCATTTGTTGTCTATTCCATTGTGCATATACATTAGCTATAAGAGCATTTGCATATAGCATGGAGATATGCCAGAATATGAGGATGATTAGTGATGATTGAGATTGTGGTATGGTGTTGATGAGATGGGTAATTGAGTACCTAAAAGACCATATAAAATTAATAAATGATATGAATACAATGTAACGATAATGAATACGATAATATTTATGTGATGGCCCAATGAGATGATGGGCGTGTTTATGTTTGATTGATAATGATGATGTTGGCCATTGTGGCTTTGAGAAAAGATAAGATTTATTGATGAGATTGATAATGGCCTAGTAAGGCATTAGGGGTGTTATGTGTATGTGCTTGCTTTGCTATGAATTGTAAAATGAATATGAAATATATATATATATATATATAGTCAACATGAGTATTTATGATTATTGATGTGTTAAGCAAAGCATACATGATGTTAATATGCATATACACATAATCTTAATTGTATTCATATCGTCATTTGAAATGTACAACTCACTCTTCCATGTGGTTTCCTTTTTAGCATTGATGCAGGAATATCATGGGATGAGGATATTTTAAAAGTAAAGCTTTGGTGAAGGTAAATAGTGGTAATGGAATGCCTTGGCCAGCAGTGCTTGTAAATTATTTCATTGTGAATAACATTATATAATAACATGATGACTATTGATTTTGGGTGATGTATAGTGAATGATGATATAAGTGGATGATGTACCGATGTTTGGGGTATTTGAATTCATACCCACTTGATGAATAAAATGATGTTGGATATGTAGCCCATTCTAGGATGTATAAGTGTTGATGACATATGATTTTGAGGTTATCGGATATGGTCAATTATGAAATTATGGACATTGGAGATGTATATTGCATGACCATATAAATATATATATATATATATATATTTGTAATGCATGTTTATGATTTATGTGTAAGGTTGATTGTGGTTTATTAGGCTTGTGTTGTATATTTGCATGCTTTACCGAGCCTTTTTATCATATCTTCATATATGGGACTAGGCATATGCCGGTATACACATTTTTCTTCCGCTGTAAACTCTGTTATTTTGTATATCGTTATGGGCAAACTATTTAACGATCCAGTTATAGATTATCAAATCTCATTCTTTGGTTTTCTATGGTTCGAGTCTTGATGTAGTCGTGATGGTGTTTTGAAATTATTTCGAACGTGAAAAAATTACTTGTATTTTTATTATTTACTTATGTTGATTACATTGGGATTCGAGTCTGGAAAATCGGGGGTGTTTCATTCGGAGTTATGAATGCACCCATTGTTTTCATGGATTATATGAACCGCATCTTTCACCCATACCTCGATAAATTTATGGTCGTGTTTATTGATGATATTTTAGTGTACTCCAAGAGTGATGAAGAACCTGAAGAGCACCTTAGGACTGCTCTAAATATGTTGCTTGCAAGGAAGTTATACGCGAAGCTGTCCAAGTGTGAGTTTTCATTAAGAAAGGGCAATTCCTTGGTCATGTTATCTCAACAGAAGGAATAGCAGTGGATCCCACTAATATTAAGGCAGTACTGAAATGGGAAAGGCCAAAGAGTGTAACAGAGATCCGTAGTTTCTTGGGTCTTACCGGCTATTATCTTAGATTTATCGAGAATTTCTCTCGGATAGCTTCATCTTTGACCAAGTTGACTTACGAGGATAAACATTTCGTATGGAGCAATGAGTGCGAGAATAGTTTTCTGGAGCTTAGGAAAAAGCTAACCAGCATGCCAGTTTTGATTTTTCCTGACCCTGCTAGGTCATACGAGGTATATTGTGATGCGTCTGGGCAAGGATTAGGTTGTGAATTGATGCAAGAAAGGAAAATGGTTCCTTACATGTCTCCTCAGTTGAAACCCCATGAAGTAAATTATTCGACGCATGACTTGGAGTTGGCTGCAGCGATTTTCGCCTTAAAGATCCGGAGGCACTATCTGTATGGGACCAAATTCGAAGTATTCAGCGACCACAAAAGTCTGAAGTACCTCTTCAATCATAAGGAGCTAAACATGAGGCAACAACGACAGATAGAGTTTATTAAGGACTACGACTTCCAGCTTCATTATCACCCAGGTAAGGCAAATGTAGTAGCCGATGCGGTCAGTAAGAAAGCCTTGCATTTGTCCTACATGATGGCTAAGGAGCTAGAACTAGTATAGCAGTTTCGTGATTTGAACTTCATCGTGTCACCTAGAACAAGAAGCCTAATGGTTGGGATGCTAAAAGTCTCTAATGAGTTTTTGAATCAAGTTAAAGAAGCTCAATTGACTGATAACTCTATAGAAGCAACTCGAGAAAGTAAAGCCTGAAGAATTTGTGCGAGATGAGCAGGGAGTAATCAGATATCATGGAAGGTTATACGTATCTGAGGATGCTGATTTGAGAAGATCCATCCTCAAGCAAGCTCACAAGAGCAAGTATAGTGTGTACCCTAGAGTGACAAAGATGTACCAAGACTTAGTAAAGTGTTCTGGTGGCAGGGGATGAAGAGAGACATTATTGATTATGTCAGTAAATGTCTGACTTGTCAGAAGATAAAAGTAGAACAATAGTGACCATATGGAACCCTTCAACCTTTAGAGATTTTTGAATGGAAGTGGGACGAGATTGCCATGGACTTTGTGTCTGGACTTCTGAGGACCTCAGCAGGATGTGATGCCATTTGGGTGGTCGTGGATCGACTTATGAAGACCACACACTTCATTCCGGTAAACATGAAGTATTCCTTCAAGAAGCTTATGTAGATCTACATCAGAGAGATAGTCAGGTTGCATGGAGTGCTATCTGCCATTGTATCTGATGGAGATTCCCATTTCACTTCGCGTTTCTGAGAAAGCCAACAACAAGCCTTAGGAACCTGATTGAAGCTAAGTTCAGCATATCACCCCCAGACCGATGGTTAGTCTGAGCATACCATTAGGAACCTTAAGGATCTTATAAGGATGTGTATGCTTGAACACGGTGGGAGTTAGCAGGAATATCTACCGCTTGTAGAATTCACCTATAACTACAGCTATCACCCCAGTATTGGGATGGCATCGTACGAAGCTTTGTATGGAAGACCATGTCGAACGCCCTTGCGTTGGTTCGAGATAGGGACAAAGTTATGATTGGGTCGTGTGACGTCCCGTGTAATTTTCTGAATAAATTTTTCGCGTTTTTAAAAGATCATTTTAAAATTCATAAATTAAATTCAGAGTTCACATAAAAGTTGATAATCGCAGAATATTATCATGCATACTAGTCGTGAATAATAAAATTCAAAAAAATATTTACGTAGGGGAAACGATTTAGAAAATAATAGTACATGATATGTTGCATTTATTACAACCCATTAATTTAGAATAAAATCAAAGTCCAAGTAGTAATTCACATAGGCATCAATCATGGCATCACTCTTCATTCTGTGTGGCATTCACTGTAAAAATTAATGTAAGAGTGAGACAGAATATAGAATAAATATAAAATAAATAGAATTGCACAAATGCAAACAACAAAATTAAAGATATGATGGATATATTAAACAAGTCCATTTATATTTAATAATCCTTATCTTAGTCGAATAATGTCCTGTTGAAGCCATTTAGTTTGGTGGAATTACCACAGTAAAAAGTCTCATAGAGACACAAGTAGGACTTAGCATATACCATGAATCCCTACTCTTCATGGCGCCCAAGTACCGAAGTACACAAGTATCACAAGTAGGACTTTGCATAAACCATGAATCCCTACACTTCATGGCACACAAGTACCGAAGTACACAAGTATCACAAGTAGGACTTTGCATAAACCATGAATCCCTACACTTCATGGCACACAAGTACCGAAGTACACAAGTAGGACTTAACATAAGCCATGAATCCCTACACTTCATGGCACACAAATACTTATGATGCATGAATGCCTTTAACTCTTTTTACCATTTAACAAACCATGATATCAACATTTCCAAAACCACTTGGATAAATATACAAGTCCTCAAAGGGACACAACACACATAATAATTCCCAAAATCATAGATTTACTGTTTCAACCACATATGTCAATAACCACAAAGCATTCATGTGCATATAAATTAATTTTGTCACTCATAATTATTCATCACCAAAATATACAACTGTATGATACTCATTAGACACTTAACAATATCAATAATAATCCATAGTCCCTCAAGGATTCAATAATAAATTGTTACCCATAGAGAAAATATCATTTTCATTCATAATAACCATTATAAGAAAGTTTCAGCATTTCCAACAGCAACACACGTTATTAAAACAGCCATAACTTGAGCAAATCAAATCCTTTTTAGGTGATTCTACTTTCTATAGGTTAATAATAGAATTAAATACAACTTTCATGAAGAACACAATTTCCAATTCCAAACAGAAATATCACTTATTCACGAAATACCACACTGCCTCAAAGTGAGTTTCCAAAACGTACATATATTAGTAATTTCAATGTTTCTGGAGCTACAAAAATGATTTTAACATGAAACCAGTTCTAAAATACTCTTAACATAACTATCTAAAATTTTCATGAAGACCCCAACCACTAATTCACACCACAAAATTCCCAGTTTTGAAAATGAGATTCGGATTTCATAGTTAACAGATTTTCATCATGAACACACTTCTGTATTTTGAGCATATCTAGAGCTACATGCATCCTTTTAACTTGAAACTACTTTCTATAGATCTCTAACATGAATATATACAACTTTCATGAAGACATCCAAGGCTGATTATGCATGTATAATTCCCCGAATGTCAAAATATGCACAGAACATAGCTTAAACATTTCACTCGGTCATGCTGTAGTATTTTGGCTATAACTTTTGCTATACATATCCAAATTAGTTGAATCAGGTCTCAAACTTCACATAACAAAACGATATACAACTTTGATGAAGAAGTCAAAATGTAATTCATACGTTTGCAACTTCAAAATTAGGCAACAAATTATGAAATTAAAACTGGAATCCTAGAACAGCATACAACTCTACCCATTCCATAATTATTCACAACCCTGTCCCCTCTTACTTGTTTTGCCGACTGAAAATGGCTTCCTGGTTGTCCTCCTGGCTTCTGTTTGAAGGGTCTTGAGGAAGGAGAGTAAATGGGAGGTAGAAGGTTCACTATCTTTTCTGTTTCTAAGAGTTTCAGAAGGGATAGTGCTTTGTTTAATAATGCAAGGCAGTGGGAGACAAGCTCCTTGTGAGTGGATCGTAGTGCTGTTAGTGGAGATACTGGAGGATTAAAATAAGAAAGTGGGCTTATAATGGTCCATTTCTGGCCGTCCTACATACTAGGGGTGCATAATGGGTTTAGATATATTAAACTATGCGCAAGAGACAAGATTGAAGTCAAAATGTTACTCCTGCACTAAATACCGACTGGAATTCCACTCGGTTAGCCCCTAAACCGACTGGAATTCTACCCAGTCAGCATATATACTGACTGGAAATAAAGGTAAAGAAATCCGAGTCCTTCTTAGCTCAAGCGAACTCCTCACTCGCTTGGGCGAGTGCCATTTATTTCACTGGTAGAGGGGAGTTTCGCTCAAGCGAATACCGACTCGCTTGAGCGAGACACATGCCTCACTCACTCCACTCTCACTCGCTTAAGCAGAGGTCGTCATTCCCCAAAACCGACCCTTCATCCACTCGGTTTTCACTCAACAAATTAATCCAAACCGACTTCTCTTACTCGGTTTTCACTCGGCACATTTTATTCCCAACCGAGTCATTCTTCTCTAAGTTTTCCACTCGGCAACTTCAAATCAATTCATTCCTAAGCCGACTCACACTTACATAGTCTACTTCTCGACAATTTATTCTAAATCCGATTCACTACCTGATCGGTTCTCACTGGAAATTCCTTACAACACCGACTCAATTCTTAATCAGTTCTCACTCGGTGAATTACCTCAAAGCTGACTTATTCCACTCGGCGGTCCACTCGGTAATTCCATAAATCTTCCCTCACTCGGAAGTATCTCAAACAATCACCACTCGGTGTATTTAACTTCAATATAATCGGGAATATACCAACGACCCATCACTCGGGTTAACTCACTTCTCTCACCCAGGGAAACACATAGACCTTCCTTCACTCCGAAGGGGCCACCATCTTGATCGATCACCCGGTTATCCATTCATATACCGACTCATCGTTCGAGCGGTATTTCACCCGGTAAACAAATCCAAGACTGACCAATATCCATTTGGTCCCACACTTGGTATTCATGCCTCTATTTCACTCGGAATTATTCCACTCGGTAATCCTTCCTTAGAATAAACTCCCCAATCAGTTTCCACTCGAAATTATTCCACTCCTCATCACTTGGAGAAATTCACCAAGTCCCACTCGGACTTACACCATACATAGTCACTTAGAATACGGTTTATGTGATTCACTCGGAATATGTATAATATCTTTCACTCGGATATCAACACTTAGGAATATAGTATTTCCCACTCGGGTTTCACTCGGTTAATCATTACTTAGCCGAGATCAGACCAACTTCTTTGACTACGTTTCACTGAGTCCATCAGGGCCATTATCACTCGAAAAAGGCCCTTACATACGAGTCTCACTCGGAGTTTGCTTTATATACATGAGACTCACTCGGTTATTTATTTCAAAGACCGACTTCCCTTTTCATTTTCTCACGAGTGAAGTTATTCTAGAATCATAGATCTCCACTCGGTACCATCCTCACTCGAATTCTTGAACTCAGAAGTGGTTCCTTCAGTCCCACTTCACTCAGGAGTGCCTCAGACAAGGATTCCACTCAGAATTAACCCTCTCGGCCATGTTCTACTCGGAAAATGAAATCTTCACTTGGTATTTCCATTTGTCACTCAAAATTTCTCGTAGTCACTCGGAATTTCCTTTTGCACTCGGAATTTTCATTCTTCACTTGGAACAGAGTCCCTTTTTCACTCGGACATTCCTTTCTAAGGCATGTTTCACTCGGAAGATGGATCTTATCATTAAAGGTCTATGTAATTTCTATAATTATACCCAAAAATGAAATTTTGGAGTATTACAAACCATCCATAGAGTGTTTTATTCTTTGATTAACACTTACAGACCTTCTATACCTCATCATTTACAAAATTGGAACTATTATTAAAAACAGGGATGTTACATTTCTCCCACCCTAATAAAAATTTCATCCTCGAAATTTAAAGTTGAACACAATCCTATCACAAACATACTTATTCATGCTATTAATATACCATCTTAGAGTATCATCCTCCAACACTCTTTATCAAGTTCTATACTTGTCTGACTTCAATTTACATGCTCATGTTAGGCTTCGGGAATTCCCTTCCCAATTCCAAAATTTCTTAAATATTAAAGAGTTAAACACATTATAATAATAATACTATGGTTCTAAACCTTAGGATCTCCAAACCATCATAAGAATCATTCAACCATCACCAAGATTTATTTCAACTTCTTATAGGCCTCGTGGCTCTTATCTAAGGCTATGACTAATTCAACTATTTCTAAGTGACTCTAGTATTCACTCCCTTGATTCACTATCAATTGCTTGTACCCATTTTTTTTAACATCATCATCAACAATCTAGATTTAAGTCCTCCAATCACTCACATAGTCATATACACTCTTCTCCTAATCCTCAATAATCAATACCAATGTTTCGATCATTCAATTCCTCATATATAATTATCCTAGAGTATTAAAAGTCATCAGAATCATCAACTTAACCAAAATCCTCAACTCACTATACTTTTCATCAAAACTTAATAATCATTCCTAATAACCACTAATCTCAATTATTAATAATATCTATACACACATCATCCTGGGTTTTCACTAAAAATCACTTTTCATAACATCATTACTCATTTTCCCCAAAGCCTAGAGTTAGGGTTTTACTAAAATCAAACAGTCACCCTTAACAATCGCTATCTTCTATCTCAAATCTTAAAATCTTCGTATACCATTTCACACCCATCCAAAGATACTTATGACATATTCCACTTTTGGGTTTTACATGAAAATGGTTTCTATTCTTAAACTCATTCATAATGCACTCTCCTATCACCATAGAATCCAAAACCTAAAACAACGAAAGAGTATAAGAATTGCACCTTAAGCTCCACGCTATCCCTAGCCTTAGTATATCCACGAAAATGAAGAGAGAATATAGAGTTTCCAAACATTTGAACCATCTTCATAATGAAGAATAAGAAAGCATGGTTGGTTGGTATGGAAGGAGACTCACAAAATGGTTGTCTAAAATGGGATTTTCTTCTAATGGAAATATCACGGTCTCGTTATGACGGTTTACTAAAACTTGATTCACCGATAACCAATTCATTCCTAGGATTACTTCCAGATTCTTTCAAAAATAAACAAGAAGATTGACAAGGGAGTTCCTACCCTCTATGAGCTCAGAACAATCGTTACACGCCTTAGTAATTCCTAAGTTGTGTACCGTTGGGAATGGAAATAATCAGGTCATATATTATAGGCTTCACGGTTAATTAAAAACGTCTAACTTACTTCTGTGTAGCACCAGAATCAGACAACACAGATAAAATGTTACCATTGATCTCACACTTACTTTGCATAAGATCGCCTGCTTGATCTGCCTCTGAACCGCTAATGGCAAAGACTCTTCCTGTTGCTGGTTGTGATCTCTCGTCTGTTGGCTCTCTATACTGTCTTAGAGGTTGAATAGCACGAGCGTTTCCTCTACGGACTTCTTGATAACCAGAACCTCTTGGATTATTTATGGTGTTATTATTGTTTTAATGGTTCTGTGGACAATTTGGGCTGATGTGGCCTTTCAGATTACAGCGAAAGCAAGTGACATCTCTTAAGGGTCTGTTGCAATCACGTACATGGCGATTACCTCCGCACTTAAAACACTTTATATTCATATGATTGTCGCCTCTCTCAGAAGATGATGATGATCCCCCTTGAAGCGATTTGGATAAAACGATCCTCTCCTTTTGAAGGCAACTGACTGAGGTTTTAGTTGTCTATTAGCCTTCTCTTGTGCCAATCTGGCTTGATGATTTTCTTCAAAAATTTGGCATTTATTGATCAAGGTGGAAAAACTCTGAATTTCTTGATATCTGATAGCCTCTTTGATTTCAGGATTCAAACCATTCTCGAATTTGACACATTTTGAGACTTCGGCACCAGCCTGTTGAAAAGGAGGGTAAAAGAGAGATAACTCTTCAAATTTTGCAGCATACTCACCAACAGACATTGAGCCTTGTTTCAACTCCATGAATTCTGTAACACCCTAATTAATTGCAACTAATAAATCCCAAAATATGAGAAAATTTTTCACAAAAACAGTCACGTAACGTTTGATGTAGAAGGGAGCAGGCAAATGGGAAAACTAAGAACATTCACGCGCATAAAGCAACCTACAGGGAAGCTAAGAACTGGGCCGGCTCAATGGGTTTATCGTAACACACCAACACTAGGGCGGATTGTGCAACACCGTTTATTCGCTCAGACGGGGTCTGACACCGTCCAGGCGGGGTATAGTAATGCAGCAGCGGATAGAGGAGATTTCGCAATGAGGCTTCCCTTCGAGTGATACTGGTTACTCAACAGGAGGAATAGATAAGAGAAATATGTTAATACATTCACACGCGTAGCATTTGGTGGAAAGGCGAAGTTGGAGTCATCTTACTTGGCTAGGCCGGGTATATGTATCTTGGGCGGGCTGTCCTAGTTACTTGGGCGAGGTATAACGCCGCCTAACGAAATCTACATAACGTCTCTTTAATACAACTACAAGGTAATCTCCTCCATCGGGTATGGACAATGGTTCGCTAAGTAAATCCTCACACTCGCCTTTCACTCAGAAAAATGTGAAGTTACAGGGTACATTTACGTTAGTAGGTTGTGGAGGAAGGAAGAGTCTGAACCTATTCCGCCCGACTCAACTAATTATGATAACGCCTGGGCGGACTTAGCCATGACGCCCAAATCCGGGGTTCAACACCGGATCACAACGGATAGGAAAGGATAATGGTCGATATCTCATTCTGGTAATTACTCGCTTCAGCACGAGTCCTCGCGCTTGGGCGGATTGCTCCCATACTTCAGGCGGGGTACGACTCCGCCCAACGTATCCGACATAAGTTTCCTAAGACAACTCTCGGTTCATTCGGGCTTAGCTATAACCTTCTCAATCAGACTGTCCCTGCTTATCTATTAAAGCACAATTATAAAACAAGACAGCACATAGTATCGCACACACAAAACCATACATCCATATGTACATAAGAGTGTATATTAATATTTACAATGCAAAATCAGACTTCTTCTTGTTCATAAAGTTCTATTCATCACAAAATGTTAACATCCGGTGTGAGCTAGTACGGCTTCATCTATCAACACTTAATTAAACCTTCGAAATGCATCAGCACTCCGCCCAGCATTCCAGCTCTGCTTTCGATCCTCCTCACGAGAGACATTCACTGAAAATGGCCACTGCAGGGGTGAGCTTTTACATGTAAAATGATACTCACAGACCCGGTATCAGCGTCAGTACACGCTCCTGCTATCATTCAACCTTTCTCAAGTAACCAAGTTCATACAATTCAGACAACATTCATGACACACATAGTTCACAGAGTTTATTCCACATCTAAATATATATATTCATGCATTCAAAATCACACGCACGCATATACATAAATTTATACATCACCACAATCAGCCTTATTTCTATATGCATGCACGCGGATCCGACTCGGGAAAAGACTCTCAGTTACGGCCCCCTTTTTCTTTTGGCCCCTCGTCCCTCAGCTCTTACCAGGTGGCACCGGCCCCTCACGGCGTCTCGAGACTCAATTCTCTAGCTCCAACGGCTACCACGAGCCCTATTGGGATCTAGCCAGGGTTGGTAACTGGAAGTCATTTCCCTTGGGGTTCTTGACCTTCCATGGGTCACCCCACTCTTACTCATGCAACTAACACATTTATCATTACACATCATCGCGCCTTGAACACCTTACCATAGTCATTAAGTAAGAACGGATATCTCCCATTATTCATCATCATTCAGTCAGTCACACCAGCGCATGATACAATCGATCATCAGACTAACAACATTGAGCAATTCAATTAAGAACATGCACATACATATTTTTCATAGTGACAACAAAATAGATCCATCATTATCATCCACGAGCAAACTACGCCATCGTCACGAAGATCACCATCAAAATCTCAAATCATGCATCAGTTTTAGTAATTGTGAACACATGCATACATGCACAGCATCAGTTCTAATGAATTATAAAAACATGCACACACACACACACTTGGCAGTACGTTCATCCGGTACCGTTCTTAGACCATGCATTTGACATGCAAGCGCCCCCTACCTTTAGAAGAACCTCAGAAACCTCTTTCCGTTCTCGTCGTTGGGTCCGATGTCCTTCTCCTGGTTCGTCCGGTCTTCTTTGGCTTTGTCGTATTCTGCGCCTGATTCTGGGATGGAGCGTAGTCTGTTCTTCAGTACTGCAACTAAGGTCCCCAGGAGCGAGGAGTGAGATGGAAGAAGAAGAAAGATGAAGACGAAGAGAGGAAAGTAGAGAATGAAGTGAAAGAGAAGAGAATCTGAAGAATTGGCAAAAGTGTTCATCACTAAAGGCTCACGACATATATATATATGTGTATGTGCATGCGCACAGCAAAAGTAAGAGTGGGATGGGAGAGTGCGTGCCCGTCAGTCACGCGCACTCCACCCCGTCCCCTGTCCGCCACCATTTTAATATTTTAATGGCTTAAACCCACTTAGTTAAATGCACTTAACAGTTATTTCTAGTTGAAATCAAGTCTTAATGGTTTATTCTTCATTCAACATTTAATTTTAAAACGGGGATGTTACAGTTCTCCCCCACTGAAAAGAATTTCGTCCCCGAAATTCAGTTGGTACTTACGTAGGTAAACAATTCGGGGTACTGCTGTCGCATGGCGTCTTCGCGTTCCCACGTGTAGGAGGTGATTTTGCCTTGCTGCCACTCCACCTTAACCAGCCTTACGTTCTTGTTCCTTAAGCGTTTTACCGATTGATCCACAATTCCAACCGGTGTAGTCACAGTGGTTAGGTCTTCCTTGATCTCTACCTCGTCATCAGGCATCGTGTGGCTGGGGTCATGCAAATACTTCCTTAGCTGAGACACATGGAAAACGTTGTGTAATCGGGACAAGTGAGTTGGTAACACGAGGCGGTATGCCACGGGGCCAATCCGTTCTACTACCTCATAAGGTCCGACGTAGCGAGGGCTTAACTTCCCACTTTTTAAGGCTCGTCCAACTCCTTTACTCGGAGAGGTTCTCAGGAACACTCGATCTCCGACTTGAAATTCCAATGGCTTGTTGCGCTTGTCATGGTAGCTCTTCTGCCTGTCTTGTGATGCTTTCATCTTCTCCCTTATTACTCGGATCTGTTCTGTGGTTTGCTTCACGATGTCTGGTCCCAATAGCAGACTTTCACCCGTTTCCGACCAGCAGAGTGGGGTTCGGCATCTACGCCCATATAATGCCTCGTAAGGTGCCATGCCAATGCTGTGATGATGGTTGTTGTTGTACGTAAACTCGATCAAGGGAAGGTACTGCTCCCAGTCCCCACCGTATTCTAACACACACGCTCTCAATAAGTCTTCTAGACTCTGAATCGTTCGCTCGGATTGTCCATCCGATTGGGGGTGGTAAGCAGAACTAAGCCAAAGCTTCGTCCCCAGTTCTTGATGCATGGTGGTCCAAAACCTGGACGTAAATCTAGGGTCCCTATCTGAGATGATGGAAGTAGGTATGCCATGAAGTCGAATAACTTCTTGAATGTAGATTCGAGCCAATTTATGCAATGGGTACTTCATATTTACAGGTAAGAAGTGTGCACTCTTCGTCAATCTGTCAACAATGACCCAAATGGCATCATGGCCCGCTCGATTTCTGGGTAGTCCCATGATGAAATCCATCGCAATTGAGTCCCATTTCCACACGGGGATTTCTAGAGGCTGCATTGCACCGTAAGGTTTTTGGTGCTCTACCTTCGATTTCTGACAAGTGATACACCGGGCCACGTACTCCGCCACATCCTTCTTTAGTCCGGGCCACCAAAACTGTCTCCTCAAGTCGTGGTACATCTTCGTGGTTCCTGGGTGAATGCTGAGTAGGCTTTTGTGGGCTTCATCAAGCACCATTCTTCTCAATCCTCCTTCACTTGGTATGTATATTCTGTCCCTCACCCGGAAGATCCCATCTGACCCTTCTGCCAAGGATAAATCTTTTCCTTTAGCCTGAATTTCCTTCATTTCAGCTAGGTAAGAGTCCGCCTGTTGCTGTTCGTACACGGATTTTAAGAATTCGTTGGCAATCCTCAACGTACCGATTGTCATCTTCTGAGAGGAAGGGGCGTCAACATGCAAGTTCATGTCTCGAAACCGCTCCAACAACTCAACTTCCTTTGCCATCATGGCTGCTATGTGGAGGGATTTTCGACTCAATGCGTCCGCTACGACATTTGCCTTACCTGGGTGGTATTTCAACTCGAAATCATAGTCCTTCAAAAACTCAATCCATCTTCTCTGCCTCATGTTCAGGTCCTTTTGGTCGAATAGGTATTTGAGGCTCTTATGATCGCTGTACACTTCAAATTTGGATCCGTACAAGTAATGCCTCCAGATTTTCAATGCAAAAACTACTGCTGCCAACTCCAAGTCATGGGTCGGATAATGTTGTTCGTGGGGTCTCAATTGTCGAGAGGCATATGCTATCACCCGATCTTTCTGCATGAGTACACATCCTAATCCGAGTCCGGACGCGTCACAATAGACCACGAAGCTTTCTCGTAACTCCGGTAATGCTAACACCGGAGCAGTTGTCAACTTATTCTTCAGCTCCTGGAAGCTGCTCTCACACTCCGGACTCCACACAAAAGGAACGTTCTTCCGTGTCAACTTAGTCAGGGGTAATGCCAACTTAGAAAAACCTTCGATGAACCTTCTATAATAACCTGCCAAGCCCATAAAACTCCTTATTTCCGAGATCGATCTGGGCCTCTCCCACGCTATTACAGCGGCTACCTTCGCAGGATCCACCGAGACGCCTCGCTCGGAGATCACATGCCCGAGGAAGTGGATCTCATCCATCCAAAATTCGCACTTTGAAAGCTTTGCAAACAATTGCTTCTCCTTCAACACTTGGAGTACCGCCCTGAGATGTCCTTCATGCTCCTCCGATGTCTTAGAATAAACTAGAATATCATCGATGAAAACAACAACAAACCGATCTAAGAAGGAATGGAATATGCTGTTCATGTAATTCATGAAAACAGCAGGGGCGTTCGTCACACCGAACGGCATCACTACATACTCATAGTGACCATACCTAGTCCTAAAGGCAGTTTTAGGAATGTCCGAGTCCTTCACTCGGATTTGATGATATCCCGATCGTAAGTCGATTTTTGAGAAGACTGAGGCTCCACGCAGCTGGTCAATTAAATCATCAATTCTGGGCAGTGGGTATCGATTCTTGATTGTGAGTTTGTTAAGCTGTCGATAATCTATACAAAGCCTCAAGCTGCCATCCTTCTTCTTAACAAGTAGCACAGGTGCGCCCCATGGTGACACGCTTGGTCTAATGAACTGCTTCTCAAGTAACTCATCCACTTGTTTCTTCA
Organism: Clitoria ternatea; assembly: GCA_037962975.1. Classification (NCBI taxonomy): domain Eukaryota; kingdom Viridiplantae; phylum Streptophyta; class Magnoliopsida; order Fabales; family Fabaceae; genus Clitoria; species Clitoria ternatea. The sequence continues at coordinate 173,443,782 of CM075671.1, forward strand.
ATTCTACCAATTCAGTTGAGGACATTCTGTAGGGTGCACTGGAGACCGGTTCGGCCCCAGGGATCAAGTCTATAGAGAATTCAACTTCTCTATGAGGAGGTACACTCGGGACGTCCTCTGGGAACACTTCTGGGAATTCGCAGACAACCGGAATTTCGTTCACTAGGGGCTCATTCTCATCTTTGGTTAGACAAAGCATCATAAATAGTTGGGTTATACCTTGTGCCGCGCCATCTTCAGTGGGTTGTTTTGGGAAAACTATCTCTCGGTTTCTACAATTTACTAATACCTTATTGGCTGAAAGCCAATCTATTCCAAGCACAACATCAAGACCCTTTAAGGGCATGCAAATCAGATCGAAGGTGAAACTCCGATCATACAACTCAAATGCTACATTTTTACATATTGACGATGTGAACACACTAGGGCCAGTGGGGCTGGCCACTTCTAAAGTCCGGTTCATAGACACAGTTGGTAGCTTCAACCGTTTCACGCACTCATCAGCTATAAAAGAATGGGTTGCCCCTGAATCGAAAACAACGTTAAGCGTATTCATTCCAAGTGAGCACTTACATTGTACTAGATCGTTTGCTGGTGCAACATCCTCTGCATTGATGGTGTAGATCCTTCCTGTCGCTGTTGGGCCGGTGTTCCTCTCTCGACCGTTCGGGGCATGCATCATATTTCCTCTGGTTCCGTTGCCTCTGCCACCAGGTCGTGGGTTATCATTCACTCTGGTTCGATCTTGAAATCCTCCTTGACGCACATTGGTGTTTGCCTGGCGGAGTTGGGGGCAGTCCGGGCGAACGTGCCCCTTCTCTCCGCAGTGGTAGCATTTAACATTTGTATCATTGCATTCCTTAGCAAAATGATCACCGCCACATTTGAAGCATCCGCCATACCTTGGTCGCCCACTCATCTGTCTCCCTCGATCATTATGGTTCTGATATCTGGTGAAGGGTTCATTCCTCCTCACGTTCCCTGGCCTCTTGAAACGTGATTGCTGAGGCCTCAGGTGTTGGTTGGCTCTGCTGCACTGGCCTGAATGGGCCCTGTCATCCTCTTCGAATATTCTACACTTGTTCACTAAGGCAGGGAAACTCCGGATTTCATGGTATCTGCAGGCCCTCTTGATATCCGATCTCAGTCCGTTCTCAAACTTAAGACACTTGGAGTGCTCCGTTCCCGGCTGCTGGAAGGGCGGATAGAATAGGCACAATTCTTCAAATCTGGTCGCATACTCTTCCACAGTCATGGAGCCCTGTTTTAACTCCATAAACTCCAGCTCCTTCCGACTCCGCACTGTGTCGGGAAAGTATTTGTCTAGGAAGCAGGCCTTGAAATCGTCCCATGTCAGTTGGTTGTCATCTTCGGGGAATTGGCTCTGGGCTATCTTCCACCAATTCTCCGCTTCATCTCGCAGCATATACGCTGCGCATTCCACCTTCTGGGCTTCGGTACAGCGAAGACCCCTAAAAATTCTCTCTAATTCCTGAGTCCACTTGAACGCCGCCTCAGGATTCCGTCCTCCTAAGAATTCACTCGGCTTCCTTTTCAGGAAGCGGTCCAGCACATGGCCACCCTCAGGTTGAGTTTGGCCTTGCCTTTCAAACACATCAGCAAAGCGTTGGAATGCTGTGGCTATAGCCTCCATACTTTGACGATGCGCCATTCCTTATCCTGAAATTGACATTTAAGGATAAGTACACGGAGCCACTTACTACCGTTCGGATTTCAGCCTAATGTTCAATGACTTAGCACATCATGCTATCTCTATATATATATATATTATACAATCAATAGGACCAGGAGGGGCAACACCCTCCTATCCACAAGCCAATATCAATCAGGTTCAACCAATATCACAACAATTTCAACCATTCAATCAAAAGACACAGACACTACCGCTTACACTTGGTAAGCATATTTTGGCCTTGGACTTTTCGGTCCGCTCTGATACCAAAATGTAACACCCTAATTAATTGCAACTAATAAATCCCAAAATATGAGAAAATTTTTCACAAAAACAGTCACGTAACGTTTGATGTAGAAGGGAGCAGGCAAATGGGAAAACTAAGAACATTCACACGCATAAAGCAACCTACAGGGAAGCTAAGAACTGGGCCGGCTCAATGGGTTTATCGTAACACACCAACACTAGGGCGGATTGTGCAACACCGTTTATTCGCTCAGACGGGGTCTGACACCGTCCAGGCGGGGTATAGTAATGCAGCAGCGGATAGAGGAGATTTCGCAATGAGGCTTCCCTTCGAGTGATACTGGTTACTCAACAGGAGGAATAGATAAGAGAAATATGTTAATACATTCACACGCGTAGCATTTGGTGGAAAGGCGAAGTTGGAGTCATCTTACTTGGCTAGGCCGGGTATATGTATCTTGGGCGGGCTGTCCTAGTTACTTGGGCGAGGTATAACGCCGCCTAACGAAATCTACATAACGCCTCTTTAATACAACTACAAGGTAATCTCCTCCATCGGGTATGGACAATGGTTCGCTAAGTAAATCCTCACACTCGCCTTTCACTCAGAAAAATGTGAAGTTACAGGGTACATTTACGTTAGTAGGTTGTGGAGGAAGGAAGAGTCTGAACCTATTCCGCCCGACTCAACTAATTATGATAACGCCTGGGCGGACTTAGCCATGACGCCCAAATCCGGGGTTCAACACCGGATCACAACGGATAGGAAAGGATAATGGTCGATATCTCATTCTGGTAATTACTCGCTTCAGCACGAGTCCTCGCGCTTGGGCGGATTGCTCCCATACTTCAGGCGGGGTACGACTCCGCCCAACGTATCCGACATAAGTTTCCTAAGACAACTCTCGGTTCATTCGGGCTTAGCTATAACCTTCTCAATCAGACTGTCCCTGCTTATCTATTAAAGCACAATTATAAAACAAGACAGCACATAGTATCGCACACACAAAACCATACATCCATATGTACATAAGAGTGTATATTAATATTTACAATGCAAAATCAGACTTCTTCTTGTTCATAAAGTTCTATTCATCACAAAATGTTAACATCCGGTGTGAGCTAGTACGGCTTCATCTATCAACACTTAATTAAACCTTCGAAATGCATCAGCACTCCGCCCAGCATTCCAGCTCTGCTTTCGATCCTCCTCACGAGAGACATTCACTGAAAATGGCCACTGCAGGGGTGAGCTTTTACATGTAAAATGATACTCACAGACCCGGTATCAGCGTCAGTACACGCTCCTGCTATCATTCAACCTTTCTCAAGTAACCAAGTTCATACAATTCAGACAACATTCATGACACACATAGTTCACAGAGTTTATTCCACATCTAAATATATATATTCATGCATTCAAAATCACACGCACGCATATACATAAATTTATACATCACCACAATCAGCCTTATTTCTATATGCATGCACGCGGATCCGACTCGGGAAAAGACTCTCAGTTACGGCCCCCTTTTTCTTTTGGCCCCTCGTCCCTCAGCTCTTACCAGGTGGCACCGGCCCCTCACGGCGTCTCGAGACTCAATTCTCTAGCTCCAACGGCTACCACGAGCCCTATTGGGATCTAGCCAGGGTTGGTAACTGGAAGTCATTTCCCTTGGGGTTCTTGACCTTCCATGGGTCACCCCACTCTTACTCATGCAACTAACACATTTATCATTACACATCATCGCGCCTTGAACACCTTACCATAGTCATTAAGTAAGAACGGATATCTCCCATTATTCATCATCATTCAGTCAGTCACACCAGCGCATGATACAATCGATCATCAGACTAACAACATTGAGCAATTCAATTAAGAACATACACATACATATTTTTCATAGTGACAACAAAATAGATCCATCATTATCATCCACGAGCAAACTACGCCATCGTCACGAAGATCACCATCAAAATCTCAAATCATGCATCAGTTTTAGTAATTGTGAACACATGCATACATGCACAGCATCAGTTCTAATGAATTATAAAAACATGTACACACACACACACTTGGCAGTACGTTCATCCGGTACCGTTCTTAGACCATGCATTTGACATGCAAGCGCCCCCTACCTTTAGAAGAACCTCAGAAACCTCTTTCCGTTCTCGTCGTTGGGTCCGATGTCCTTCTCCTGGTTCGTCCGGTCTTCTTTGGCTTTGTCGTATTCTACGCCTGATTCTGGGATGGAGCGTAGTCTGTTCTTCAGTACTGCAACTAAGGTCCCCAGGAGCGAGGAGTGAGATGGAAGAAGAAGAAAGATGAAGACGAAGAGAGGAAAGTAGAGAATGAAGTGAAAGAGAAGAGAATCTGAAGAATTGGCAAAAGTGTTCATCACTAAGGCTCACGACATATATATATATGTGTATGTGCATGCGCACAGCAAAAGTAAGAGTGGGATGGGAGAGTGCGTGCCCGTCAGTCACGCGCACTCCACCCCGTCCCCTGTCCGCCACCATTTTAATATTTTAATGGCTTAAACCCACTTAGTTAAATGCACTTAACAGTTATTTCTAGTTGAAATCAAGTCTTAATGGTTTATTCTTCATTCAACATTTAATTTTAAAACGGGGATGTTACAAATTCCATCTCTTTTCGGCTCTTCACGCTTGCTGGAAAATATTTCTCCAGAAAACAATTCTTGAAGTTGACCCAGTCCAAAGGTCTGTCAGTTTCAATCATAAGAGTTCTGGCATGAATCCACCAGTTTTCTGCTTCCTCCACCAACATATAGGTGGCATACGCCACCTTTTCGCATTCTGTGTAGGGCAATGCTCGAAAGATACGCTCTATTTCCTTGGCCCAGAGATACGCTCCTTCTGGATTATAACCCCCTTTGAATTGTGAAGGTTTTCTTTTCAGGAAGTGATCTAACCCATGGAGTCCTCCAGTGCTCCTTGGTTGGTTTTGTCGTTCTATGGCTTCAGCTAAGCGGTTGAAAGCTGCTGCCATATCTTGGTTATTGTTGTTTCTTGCCATCCTACATTCGTAGTTTGGTTTATACTAATTCTAAGGGATAATATATTGTATATAAATACTACATAACTATCATTATTCTACAGTTTATCAGTTAAGCAATAAATCATATAACACATTTATCATATTATCAAGCAGTAATCAAACAAATCTTTTTGCAATTAATCAGTTAGGCACAAGTCATATAGTACACACTTAACATGTTATCAAGTAAGGAATCAAACATTTCACATATTATATCGAGAAACAGTACATGTCATAGCAATTGGTCCTGAATTTTTGAAAATGCTCTGATACCACCAATGTGACGTCCCGTGTAATTTTTAGAATAAATTTTTCGCCTTTTTAAAAGATCATTTTAAATTTCATAAATTAAATTCAGAGTTCACGTAAAAGTTGATAATCGCGGAATATTATCATGCATACTAGTCGTGAATAATAAAATTCAAAAAAGTATTTACGTAGGGGAAACGATTTAGAAAATAATAGTACATGATATGTTGCATTTATTACAACCCATTAATTTAGAATAAAATCAAAGTCCAAGTAGTAATTCACATAGGCATCAATCATGGCATCACTCTTCATTCTGTGTGGCATTCACTGTAAAAATTAATGTAAGAGTGAGACAGAATATAGAATAAATATAAAATAAATAGAATTGCACAAATGCAAACAACAAAATTAAAGATATGATGGATATGTCAAGCAAGTCCATTTATATTTAATAATCCTTATCTTAGTCGAATAATGTCCTGTTGAATCCATTTAGTTTGGTGGAATTACTATAGTAAAAAGTCTCATAGAGACACAAGTAGGACTTAGCATATACCATGAATCCCTACTCTCCATGGCTCCCAAGTACCAAAGTACACAAGTATCACAAGTAGGACTTTGCATAAACCATGAATCCCTACACTTCATGGCACACAAGTACCGAAGTACACAAGTATCACAAGTAGGACTTTGCATAAACCATGAATCCCTACACTTCATGGCACACAAGTACCAAAGTACACAAGTATCACAAGTAGGACCTTGCATAAACCATGAATCCCTACACTTCATGGCACACAATTACCGAAGTACACAAGTAGGACTTAACATAAGCCATGAATCCCTATACTTCATGGCACACAAATACTTATGATGCATGAATGCCTTTAACTCTTTTTACCATTTAACAAACCATGATATCAACATTTCCAAAACCACTTGGATAAATATACAAGTCCTCAAAGGGACACAACACACATAATAATTCCCAAAATCATGGATTTACTGTTTCAACCACATATGTCAATAACCACAAAGCATTCATGTGCATATAAATTAATTTTGTCACTCATAATTATTCATCACCAAAATATACAATTGTATGATACTCATTAGAAACTCAAAAATATCAATAATAATCCATAGTCCCTTAAGGATTCAATAATAAATTGTTACCCATAGAGAAAATATCATTTTCATTCATAATAACCATTATAAGAAAGTTTCAGCATTTCCAACAGCAACACACGTTATTAAAATAACAATAACTTGAGCAAATCAAATCCTTTTTAGGTGATTCCACTTTCTATAGGTTAATAATAGAATTAACTACAACTTTCATGAAGAACACAATTTCCAATTCCAAACAGAAATATCACTTATTCACGAAATACCACACTTCCTCAAAGTGAGTTTCCAAAACGTACATATATTAGTAATTTCAATGTTTCTGGAGCTACAAAAATGGTTTTAACATGAAACTAGTTCTAAAATACTCTTAACATAACTATATACAATTTTCATGAAGACGCCAACCACTAATTCACACCACAAAATTCCCAGTTTTGAAAATGAGATTCGGATTTCATAGTTAACAGATTTTCATCATGAACACACTTTTGTATTTTGAGCATCTCTAGAGCTACAAGCATCTTTTTAACTTGAAACCACTTTCTATAGATCCCTAACATGAATATCTACAACTGTCATGAAGACATCCAAGGCTGATTATGCATGTATAATTCCCAGAATGTCAAAATATGCACTGAACATAGCTTAAACATTTCACTCGGTCATGCTGTAGTATTTTGGCTATAACTTTTGCTATACATATCCAAATCAGTTGAATCAGGTCTCAAAATTCATATAACAAAAAGATATACAACGTTGATGAAGAAGTCAAAATCTAATTCATACGTTTGCAGCTTCAAAATTAGGCAACAATTTACAAAATTAAAACTAGAATCCTAGAACAGCATACAACTCTACCCATTCCATAATTATTCACAACCCTGTCCCCTCTTACTTGTTTTGCCGACTGAAAATGGCTTCCTGGTTGTCCTCCTGGCTTCTGTTTGAAGGGTCTTGAGGAAGGAGAGTAAATGAGAGGTAGAAGGTTCACTATCTTTTCTGTTTCTAAGAGTTTCAGAAGGGATAGTGCTTTGTTTAATAATGCAAGGCAGTGGGAGACAAGCTCCTTGTGAGTGGATCGTAGTGCTGTTAGTGGAGATAATGGAGGATTAAAATAAGAAAGTAGGCTTATAATGGTCCACTTCTGGCCGTCCTACATACTAGGGGTGCATAATGGGTTTAGATATATTAAACTATGCGCAAGAGACAAGATTGGAGTCAAAACGTTACTCCTGCACTGAATACCGACTGGAATTCCACTCGGTTAGCCCCTAAACCGACTGGAATTCTACCCAGTCACCATATATACTGACTGGAAATAAAGGTAAAGAAATCCGAGTCCTTCTTAGCTTAAGCGAACTCCTCACTCGCTTGGGCGAGTGCCATTTATTTCACTGGCAGAGGGGAGTTTTGCTCAAGCGAATACCGACTCGCGTGAGCGAGACATATGCCTCACTCACTCCACTCTCACTCGCTTAAGCAGAGGTTGTCATTCCCCAAAACCGACCCTTCATCCACTCAGTTTTCACTCAACAAATTAATCCAAACCGACTTCTCTTACTCGGTTTTCACTCGGCACATTTTATTCCCAACCGAGTCATTCTTCTCTAAGTTTTCCACTCGGCAACTTCAAATCAATTCATTCCTAAACCGACTCACACTTACATAATCTACTTCTCAGTAATTTATTCTAAATCCGATTCACTACCTGATCGGTTCTCACTGGAAATTCCTTACAACACCGACTCAATTCTTAATCAGTTCTCACTCGGTGAATTACCTCAAAGCTGACTTATTCCACTCGGCGGTCCACTCGGTAATTCCATAAATCTTCCCTCACTCGGAAGTATCTCAAACAATCACCACTCGGTGTATTTAACTTCAATATAATCGGGAATATACCAACAACCCATCACTCGGGTTAACTCACTTCTCTCACTCGGGGAAACACACAGACCTTCCTTTACTCCGAAGGGGCCACCATCTTCATCGATCACCCGGTTATCCATTCATATACCGACTCATCGTTCGAGCGGTATTTCACCAGGTAAACAAATCCAAGACCGACCAATATGCATTTGGTCCCATACTCGGTATTCATGCCTCCATTTCGCTCGAAATTATTCCACTTGGTAATCCTTCCTTAGAATAAACTCCCCAATCAGTTTCCACTCGGAATTATTCCACTCCTCATCACTTGGAGAAATTCACCAAGTCCCACTCGGACTTACACCATACATAGTCATTTAGAATACGGTTTATGTGATTCACTCGGAATATGTATAATATCTTTCACTCGGATATCAACACTTAGGAATATAGTATTTCTCACTCGGGTTTCACTCGGTTAATCATTACTTAGCCGAGATCAGACCAACTTCTTCGACTACGTTTCACTGAGTCCATCAGGGCCATTATCACTTGAAAAAGGCCCTTACATACGAGTCTCACTCGGAGTTTGCTTTATATACATGAGACTCACTCGGTTATTTATTTCAAAGACCGACTTCCCTTTTCATTTTCTCACGAGTGAAGTTATTCCAGAATATTTCCGAACAACACATCATAGATCTCCACTCGGTACCATCCTCACTCGAATTCTTGAACTCAAAAGTGGTTCCTTCAGTCCCACTTCACTCAGGAGTGCCTCAGACAAGGATTCCACTCAGAATTAACCCTCTCAGCCATGTTCTACTCGGAAAATGAAATCTTCACTCAGTATTTCCATTTGTCACTCGGAATTTCTCTTAGTCACTCGGAATTTCCTTTTGCACTCGGAATTTTCATTCTTCACTAGGAACAGAGTCCCTTTTTCACTCGAACAGTCCTTTCTAAGGCATGTTTCACTCGGAAAATGGATCTTATCATTAAAGGTCTATGTAATTTCTATAATTATACCCAAAAATGAAATTTTGGAGTATTACAAACCATCCATAAAGTGTTTTATTCTTTGATTAACACTTACAGACCTTCTATACCTCATCATTTACAAAAATGGAACTATTACTAAAAACAGGGATGTTACAGGTCGGAGTTCATTCAGAAAACCACAAAGCAAATCAAGGAAATTCAGGCCACAATGAAAGCCTTTCAAGATCATCAGAAAAACTATTACAATAGGCATTAAAATCCTCTCAAGTTTGAAGAAGGAGATTATGTTTTCCTACGAGTTACTCTTGTGACAGGAGTGGGGAGAGCCTTGAAGACGAAGAAGTTGAGCCCAAGTATGTAGGACCATATCAAATTCTTGAAAGAATTAGGCAGAGTGCATATCGCATCGTCATACCTCCTAAATTGTCCAACCTTCATAATGTTTTCCATGTCTCCCAACTTTGAAAATATGTACAACATTCTGACCATATCCTGAAACCCGACCAACTTGATCTTAAGGAAAATCTTACCTATAAGTCAGTACCAGTGAAAATTTTAGACAGTCTTCTGAAGCAATTGAGAGGGAAGAAGGTATCCTTAGTAAAGGTAGTCTGGAGTTAGTCTGACGAAGGAGATGCCACATGGGAGCTTAAGGAAAAGGTACGAACTCTTTATCCTCATTTGTTTGCTAGCACTAGGTGAAATTTCAAGACAAAATTTCTTAAAGGAGGGGAGATGTAAAAGCCCTGGTTTTGTGTGTTAGATTTTTGAAGTTAATAGTCCTGATTGCATGATAATTTTGTGTGTATTGATGACTAGGCTATGGCCGATTAGCTTGTGTGTGATAGCTAAGTGATAGTTTAGAAGATTTTATGAATATAAGGCGAATACCTTAGCTCTAATTATGTGAGAAATGTAGATGACTAGGATAATAATAATGTGTTTGATAATATTCATAATGATAGAGATTTATTAATTAGAACATTAGAAATCTAATAGAAATATTTAAAATATTTTGTTTAGGTTATATAAACTATGTAACTCCCCCGGTTTTGGCCAAAAAATTATCTGAGGGACTTGAGTCAGTTATTTTTATCCCAAAACATCCTACACCATTCCTAATGATTTTTAAGAAGAGCCCGATGCCCGTTTTCAACCACCCAAGCCCAAAAACATTAATTTTAAGTTACCCGGGTAAGCCAAAATGAACACTTGTACGTATTTTGGGTGTAATTTCCTCTTCCATTATTGGATTCGACTCGTTATTGTCTCAAAATCTCTATATTGAATTTATCTACAACTTTGATGTTGACTGTGAGAGCCAATTCTTACCCCATAAATCCCAGAAATTAAAATACCACACTGATTCACATTTTTCCAGTGGCTGCTTGAACTATGTTTAGTATTTTTCACGTTTCTCCCTTGAATGACCATGAAATCGAACGACTCTTTCACCAAAATTTTATTAACTTAATTCTCTACAACTTTTATGCAGAACATGAAGCCTAAATCCTTACCAATTTTGCCTAGAAAATTAATCATTGCATAAAACAATAATCTCGTCTTAACCTTGCACTACTTTCGTATTTGGGCCATAACTCCCTCAATCCTTAATGAAACATTTTGTGTCATATAACCAATTAAATATAAAAAAGATCTAAATCTTTTGTGTTTGGTCAATTTTCAAATTTGGCACAAAAAGGCCCTTAAATCCATGAGCAAGCTACTGCACCTGCACTTGACACATCAGCTTTGCATGGGAATTTAGCCAATCATGTTACACCTTGCTACTTACCTTAGCCATGAAAAGTCCTTCTCCATCACTCAAGCAACTGCACGTGACACCTATCTTGTGCATGAAACAATTTTGACACCGCTCCTTGCACTCTCTTGGTCGTAGATCCTTTAGCCACCAAGGGAGAACCCATGCAAATTTTCATCTTTCTCCCAAAACACTACTTGCTCCCTTACTTTTCTCTATTTTCTCTAACTTAGAAAATATTTCCAACAACACTCTTCTTTTTTCCTTATGCTTCATTAATCTTTAACATCATCTTCCACTCATTATCATCTAATCCAAATCACCACACCACCTTTCCTAACCTCAAAAATTCAAGCTACCACATTCCAAGACCATACCTTCTTGAAATTTCTTCAAACAACAAGCATTTTCTTCTCACATTCACCATCAAATTTACGTCAAAACCACCACTTCCCATCTATCCATTTTCCTCCTCCTTAATGAAACAAATTATGATGATCTAAAAAGTAAATCTTGAAGTCCTTGTCACCTTTCATGGAGGACGAAAATTTTGTAGTAAGGGGGAGTAACTAGGTAGTTTAAAATTCATAAAATGTCACATGCATGGTGAGGTATAAATGTTCCTTAGCATTTATACCTTAATACTCTCTTAAAGATCTCTGTTTTTATAGTTTTAATTGTGAAAATTCTTTGGAAAAAGTGAGATCTTTAAGTGGTATCATGGCTACACCATGATTTTATTAAGTCCTTTAAAATTTTAAAGTTTTAATTATGAAGTACTAACTTCTGAATTTTTATTGCTGCAGAATTTTTGTTGTGAATATGTGCATATGATATACTTATTTAATAATGTGCGTTCTTGGTTTAAATTGGTGGTTTGTGGTGTTGATAATATTTTTGGAGATCTAAAATATTTTAGAATAAGCTTTTATAACTAAGAATGGATTATTATTGTTGCTGGAAAACATTTTATGGTTAGCTAGAAGATTTAACGTTAATAGATCCTAACGTAGAAAGTCGCTTAAAATGAATCACCGCTTAAGATTTGTTTACACAGTTTGATCCTTGAATTTATTGTGTTGAAAATGAGTTTCTAGCTTTATATTAGATTGTGGAACTTTATTAGAAATAAGGAAATAATTGGTTTATATTTGCGGTAATTACACGATGTGCTTTAAATTTGAAAAAAAAAGATATTTTAGGAACGTTTAAAGTTTATTTTTGATGAAACCTTTATACATGGGAGCTTATGTGTTGTGATTGTTTATTACTTAATTTTATGATAAAATTTGTGTTAAATATGATGATTAATAAAAGAATTAAAAAGGGACTTGAGTTTAGATGCGAACGGTGAATTAAAAATGGTTAAAAACGTGTTTTCATGGGTAAATGGAAGAATTTGAAAAAAGTGTTTTAGAAGAGTATTTAGTGAAGTGAAAGATGAATTTTGAGCATGAGAAAAATATCCAAATAAGTAAAATTGATTGGGAGAACTTTTGACATGCGATTTGTCCTTAAACACATTATTATGAACATTAGAACAACAAAACTCGGCACCTTACAACCTTTTTGTGTAGGGGCTGTCTCTGGGCAGAATTAGCATTTAAAATTATTATATTTAATTATTACTTTAAAAGTTAAACACTTTTGGCTTTGGAACCGAAATTTGAATTTTCTAGATAAAATACGACAAACGTGATGTTTTGACAAAAAAAATGGAATTTATCACTTTGTACCTTTACTTTAGAAAAATAGGATTCTTTTGTTTTCAATATAGGACTAGAAGAATTATTTTATAATGATAAAATGTTTGATCCAAGGATTTATGAAAAAATTTAGAAGGTTGAAATTGTTAGGGAATCCTTTTTAGTATTCCCAGCGGGAAAAATAAGGATTCCAATAGGGTTTGCAAAGCGCCGTGTTTCAAAGCATAAGAAAAACAAAAAAAATAAAATTTGCGTTTTAGGATTACCTCTTTTAGTAAAAAAAGCTGACGCAAGTTACTGTCGTGGTCCCGTCAAATTAGTACATTTAAATTAATTAATGTAGTACTAGGGTGTCAACCTAGGTCGTTCTCTCGAAGATTAACACAAAAATTTAGGAAAATCAAGTTTAAAATTAATTTTTACAAACAGAAGTACAACAAACATACAAATACATTTGGGGGGTTTGATTGGTTGTCACAATTAAAATCAAAATAGAGTAAATATAAGATTTAGAACAATAAGTAACAAGCGATTAATTTTCTTAGAGTATTGTAATTAGATTTATCCTTGGTTCACAAAAGATGATTTGTATACTTTCATTACTGTTGATTTCTTAGCTCAATTTGAATTAATCAACTAAGTGTCTTTTTTAATTCACAATTCCTTTACTTTCATTTAAAAAAGAATATTTTAATCAAGCATCCTAATTAAGCAAAAGAAGTCAAGATCATAAAATCTAGGAATTATTGAGCATATGTAAGAACATCGCCTACATACATAATCTATTCTCAAATTATGGAATTAAGCAAACCATAATTATTAAAAGTGATTATGAAAATATTCATTAATCATGCATATTTCCTTAATCCATTTTAATTTAAATCTTATTTTATTCCATTTGTATAATTAAACTGATTAAGCATACAAATTTAATTAAACAGAATGGAATTAAATAAGCAGAGTAAGATTATGAAGAAATTAACAATAATAAAAGCATACTATATTAAAAACAAGAACCTCAAAATTATAATACAATATTCTCCAAGAAAATCAATCTAAGGGTTTTAGCCCTTCATAATTAAAACAAACTAAAAATGAAAGAACCTAACCTGGAATGGAGCATGGAGGGGGGAAAGAAGAAGAGGCAGAGAAGAAGAAGAAGACTTGAAGGTTTTTACAGTGGTGTGTTTTGAAGGTTGAATGCTAAGCTATTTATAGGAGAAGAAATAGTGTTGGAAACAATAAAAAATGGATGAGTGGAATGCTAGTACGTAATTAATAAACCTTCAGTGCTGATTCCACTTGATGAATGTGTTTCCTGCTGTTTCCACTTGATGAATCCATTACTAAAAGCATGGTTTGTGCAAAATTACAGTGTATGAATCGATTCCTAAGGGTGGGAATCGATTCCCAGGCCTTTCAAACACTCATGAATCGATTCCTAGGGGCACGAAATCGATTCCCAACTATATGAATCGATTCCCAAGAAGCATGAATCGATTCCTGGCTATGATTTCACGTGGGAATGGATTCCCAAGTTGGTGAATCGACTCCCAGACCTGTTCTGGTGCTTTTTCTTGCATTTTTGACCCATTTCTTGATATTTAATCATTCATGGCTTTCTCTTCTTGATCCTTGGTCATAATTCTTCAATTTTCAAGCTCAATTATCCCCTACAAAACAAAAGAAACTAAGATTTCATTATTCCCTTTTAAAAATCAATCCTTAATCCATAAAAAATCAAATATTAAATAAAGCTCAAGTTATGAAAATGTGTTAAAATGCAATATATTACACAATAAGTGATAGAAAATTATACACATTTAAACTAAGGATTTAAGGATAAATCTTACATCATCAAAAACCAAAGTAAAAACAAAAACACACATTTTTTTTATGTTAAGAAAAATAAATAATCATACATAGAGATCCCACCCCCATACTTAAATCATACATTGTCCTCAATATAAAACAGAGCATACAAAAATGGACAAGAAAATGAACAAGTAAAGAGATGGGTAAGAAAAACTCCCTCAAAGGGGATCAAGAAGTGGTTCCCCCAAAGCATGCTCCTTCATTATGACATCTACAAGAGAAGGATTTTCATGGAACGTCTTCAGGCGTTGTCCATTAACTTTAAAGCTCTTATTGGAGGTTTCACTTTTTATTTCAACAGCTCCATAGGGAAATATATTAGTGACAATGAAAGGTCCTTCCCATTTGGAGCGTAATTTTCTAGCCATTAGTTTCAACCAGGAATTAAATAGTAGTACTTTCTTCCCGACAACAAACTCCTTTCTAGCTATTGAGCTATCATGGAATTTTCTTGTTTTCTCTTTATAAAACTTTTAAAATTTTCATTGGCTACCAAACAGATCTCATCAAGCTCATTTAGTTATAATTTCCTTTCCTTACCTGCTTGATCCAGTGCTAAGTTGCAAGCTTTTACAGCCTAATAAGCATGATGCTCAATCTTCACTAGAAGATGACATGCCAAAAATAATTCTATAGGGAGATATTCCTATAGGTGCCTTAAAAGTTGTTCTATGTGCCCAAAGAGCATCATCTAGTTTCCTGCTCCAATCTATTCTGTTAGGCTGTACTATCTTTTCCAGGATTCTTTTAATTTCTCTATTAGAAACTTCTGCCTATCCATTGGTTTGGGGGTGATATGGAGTAGAGACTCTATAAATAACCTCTTACTTCCTGAGCATAGCTTGCATGGTCCTGTTGCAGAAATATGTTACCTGATCACTAATGATTGCTCTCGGAATACCAAACCTGCAAAAAATTTAAGATCTAACAAAATCCACAATAACTCGAGCATCATTAGTTCTAGTGGCTTTAGCTTCCACCCATTTAGAAACATAATCTACAGCTAATAAAATGTAAGTAAAACCAAAGGATGGAGGAAATAGACACATAAAATCAATGCCCCAAACATCAAATACTTCATAAAACAACATAGGTTATTGAGGCATTTGTTGTCGCTATGTGATAGTGTTACCAGCTCTTCGGTATTCCTCACAGGTATTACAAGTTTTCCATGCATCCTTAAAAATTATGGGCCAGTATAAACCAGAGTCCGACACCTTCCTTGCTGTTCTTTGTGGACCAAAATGTCCACCAATTGGTGAAGCATGGCAGAATCGAAGAACTGATTCTATCTCATGATCGGGAATGCATCTTCGAATCACCTGATCATTAGATAACTTCCACAAATACGGGTCATCCCATATATAATATTTTACATCACTTTTTAATTTTGAAATTTGGTTTCTGGATGCATATGGTGGAAAAACAGAAGCAAAAGATAATTAACAATGTTAGCAAACCAGGGTGTATCAAAAGAGTTAGAAACACTTATGAGTTGTTCATCAGGAAAATGGTCCCGAATAGGTGCCAAATCAGGAGCATTCTCAATTCTGCTTAAATGGTCTACCACCAAGTTTTGTGTTCCACTTCTGTCATGAATTTCTAAGTCAAACTCTTAGAGCAAGAGCATCCAACGAATTAATCTTGGCTTGGACTCACCTTTCTTCAACAAGTACTTCAGAGCTGCATGGTCAGTAAAGACAACTACTTGAGAACTGAGTAGGTAAGATCTGAACTTATCTAATGCAAAAACAATGGCCAAGAGCTCTTTTTCAGTAGTGATGTAATTTACCTGGGTGACATCTAAATTTTTAGATGCATAGTAGATGACCCTAGGCTATTTGTCAATCTTCTGACCAAGGACAGCTCCTAATGCATAATTAGAGACATCACACATCAACTCAAATGGGGCTGTCCAATCAAGTGCTTGGATTATTGGGGTAGTGGTCAATGCTTGCTTGAGGTTATTAAAAGCCTCCTTACACTTTTCATCAAACTCAAATACCATATCCTTTTGAAGCAGATTGGATAGTGGTCTAGCCTTCTTGCTAAAATCCTTTATGAATCTTCTGTAGAAACTTGCATGACCAAGAAAAGAATGAACCTCTCGTACACAAGAGGGGTAAGGTAAATGTGATATAACTTCTATCTTGGCAGGATCTACCTCAATTCCTTTCTCAGAGATTACATGCCCTAAAACTATTCCTTGTTCTACCATAAAATGACATTTTTCATAGTTCAAGACAAGGTTAGTTTCAATACATCTATTTAAAACTTTATCCAAACTATCAAGGCATGCATTAAATAAAGATCCATAAATAGTAAAATCATCCATAAACACCTCTATGCAATTTTCACTGAAATCATGAAAAATACTTATCATGCATCTTTAAAAAGTTCCAGGGGCATTGCATAGGCCAAAGGGCATTCTCCTATAAGCAAATATGCCAAAGGGATGGGTGAATGTGGTCTTTTCTTGATCCTTAGGTGCAATGTGAATCTGAAAATATCCAGAGAATCCATCAAGAAAACAGTAGTGAGACTTACCTGCGAGACGCTCAAGCATTTGATCAATGAAGGGTAAAGGAAAATGGTCCTTCTGGGTTGCTTGGTTAAGTCTCCTGTAATCAATACAAACTCTCCAACTGTTCTGTACTCTAGTTGGGATCAACTCATCCTTCTCATTCTTCACAACTGTGATCCTTATTTTCTTAGGAACCACTTGAATCGGACTCACTCATTGGCTGTCAGAGATTGGATAAATAATTCCTGCTTGTAAAAGCTTGGTAATCTCCTTCTTAACCACATCAAGGATTATAGGGTTGAGTCTCCTTTGAGGCTGTCTTACTGCTTTAACATTTTCCTCTAGAAATATCCTGTGCATGCACAAGGATGGGCTAATTCTAGGGATGTCTGCCAATGTCCAGCCTACAGCCTTCTTGTGCCTTTTCAGAACCTGTAGTAATTTTTCTTCTTGATTTTCATCAAGAGAAGTGGGAAATTATCACTGGGAGCTATTCATCATCCCCTAATTATACATACTTGAGGTTCTCAAGTAGGGGTCTTAACTCTAATTTGGGTGCCTACAAAACAGATGGAACTAACAAAGCAGATTTGGATTTCGCTGCTTGCACCTCAACAATTTTGTTAGAGTTTTCTTGAAATCCTACATTCAGGTTAATGTATGCTAGCTCCTTATGATTAACAGTCATATCTAAAGTTTTTGAATCAGAATATATGTATTTATCAATTTTAGCATAAATATCACAGCTTCTAGAATCATTGCATGCAAAACAATTGTTTGAATCATCCATGCATTCCAAATTAACATTTGGAGAGATATCAGAAAGATATTCACAAATTAATTCATCCATAATGTCAATATAAAAAACAAAGTGATCTTCAGATGGGTATTTCATAGCATAAAGAATATTGAATTGAACTCTAGTGTCACCAAATTCCATAGAGGGGGTTCCAGAACGAACATCTATTTTGGTTCGGGCTGTTTTCAAAAATGGTCTTCCCAAAATTATAGGAACAGGAATTTAAGGCATACCTTCTTCCATATTAAGTATGAAAAAGTCAGTAGGGAAAACAAGTTGATCTACCTAAACCAAAACATCCTCTATGACTCCAGTAGGGTAAGTAGTGCTTCTATTGGCTAGTTGAATCACTACACAAGTAGGTTGTAAATTTCCAAGAGACAAAGATTTAAAAATAGACATAGGCATAACATTTATTAAAGCTCCTAAATCTAACCTGCAATTTTCAAATTTGTTATTGCCTATGGTACAGGGTATAGTGTACGTACCTGGATCTTTACATTTCTCAGGGATATTTGGAACTTCCTTACCAAGCAATGCAGATACATTTCTTCCCATGCTTATCCTCTCATTTCCCTTGAGTATCCTCTTGTGAGTACGAAGTTCCTTCAGAAACTTGGTATACTTGGGAATTTGTTTGATTGCATCAAGAATAGGTATATTCACTTCCACTTTCCTAAAAGAATCCAAGATTTCTTTGTCCACTTCTTCCATCTTCTTGCTTGGAATTACTTTAGGTGGGAATGGAAGAGGGATATAAGGTGGGATTTGGGGTGGTTGCATCTCAGACTTGCTTGTGTTCGAGAAGGGTACATCATCCTCAACAGCTGTAGGCACAGTTGTTTGCTTCTCAGGTTCTTTAGGTATGGGTACTTCAATGTTCTTACCTGATCTTAACTGAATTGCACTCATATTCCTTGGATTTGCAGCAGGTTAAGATGGTAATTTGTCAGAGTTTTGAGACTGTAACTAGTTTAATGATGAAGCTAATTGCCTAATTTGGTTGCTTAAACTCTACATAGTGGCATCATTCCTCTATTGATACTCCAAGTTTTGTGCAGCCATTTGTTTCGCCAGTTCTTCTAAAGAAGGGCCACTTATGGATGGTTGAGGTGTAGGTCTTTGGAACGTTGGTGCATTACTTTGAAATGAGGGTTGGGGATTTTGTTACTGGTTACCCCATCTCAGGTTTGGATGGTTCCTCTAACCTGGGTTGTATCTGTTGGTGGAAAGGTCATGGTTTTGTTGCTGCTATTATGGTAGAGGTCTATCATGCTAGATGTTGGCTGCATAAGCTTGGGGATTATTATTATCCTTTTCTTGTAGAGAAGGACAATAATCAGTGGGATGCTCTTGTGAAGAGCAGATGCCACACACTTTGGCAGTTACAGATTTTTGATTCACTGCCAATTGTATGACCAGAGTGGTGAGAGCGTCAAGTTTACTCTCTAATTTAAGCCAGATGCACTAGAATTTGAATTATGCAGGGTTTGAAAGCATCATTTCTAACATTGAATTATTGGGAATTGGATGCCAACTTTTCAATCAAGTTTCTTACTTCAGCAGTAGTCATGTCTCCCAAAGCTCCTCCACTTGCCGCATCTAACATGTTGCGATCCACGTGGTGCAGACCTTCATAAAAGTACTGAAGAAGAAGTTGTTTAGAAATTTGGTGGTGAGGGCAACTTGCATAGAGTTTCTTAAATCTTTCCCAATACTCATAAAGACTTTCTCCAGAGAGTTGCCTAATTCCAGATATGTCCTTTTGAATTATAGTAGTTCTAGAGGCAGGAAAAAACTTTTCCAAGAACATTTTCTTTAAGTCATTCTAACTTGTGATTGATCTTGGAGCAAGGTAGTAGAGCCAATCTGTAGCAACACCCTCTAAAGAATGAGGAAACATTTTAAGATAGACATGGTCTTCTTGAACGTTTTGAGGTTTCATTGTAGAGAACACAATGTGGAATTCTTTGAGGTGTTTATGCAGATCTTCACCCGCAAGACCATGAAACTTAGGCAACAAGTGTATAAGTTTGGTCTTAAGCATAAAAGGGACATCCTCTTCAGGATGTTGAATACACAAACTTTCGTATGTGAATTCAGGTGTAGCTAGTTCTCTAAGAGTTCTTTCACGAGGTCCATCCATATCAGAAAAATTTACAGAATTATTTTCAACAGATTCAGATGAGATACTATCACTATCAATATCAACAAAGTTATTATTAAATCTAGCTTCTCTAACTAATCTATCAAAAGTTCTATCAATTTTAGGATCAACTGAATATAAATGCTCAAAAGTCCTTCTAGTCATACATAGCACACAACAAGATATTTCATGATCATGAGCAATATATCATAAGAATCCTAAATCATGAAATAAAACAAAACAAATTAAATAATTCTTGTGAGAAAAAAATATTTTTATTTTTATTTTTTTAATTTTTTAATTTTTTTAAAATAAAATTAATTTAAAACAAAAATTTTCCTAAAGATTGTTGATCTTCGGCTGCGGCGCCAAAATTTGACGTAAGTTACTGTCATGGTCCCATCAAATTAGTACATTAAAATTAATTAATGTAGTACTAGGCTGTCAACCTAGGTCGTTCTCTTGAAGATCAACACAAAAATTTAAGAAAATCAAGTTTAAAATTATTTTTTACAAACAGAAGTACAACAAACATACAAATACATTTGGGGGGGGTTTGATTGGTTGTCACAATTAAAATTAAAACAGAGTAAATATAAGATTTAGAACAATAAACAACAAGCGATTGATTTTCTTGAAGTTTTGTAATTAGATTTATCCTTGGTTCACAAAAGATGATTTGTATACTTTCATTACTGTTGATTTCTTAGCTCAATTTGAATTAATCAACTAAGCGTCTTTTTTAATTCATAATTCCTTTACTTTCATTTAAAAATGAATATTTTAATCAAGCATCCTAATTAAGCAAAAGGAGTCAAGATCGTAAAATCTAGGAATTATTGAGCATATGATACAGGGTATAGTGAACGTACCTAGATCTTTACATTTCTCAGGGATATTTGGAACTTCCTTACCAAGCAATGCAGATACATTTCTTCCCATGCTTATCCTTTCATTTCCCTTGAGTCTTCTCTTATGAGTACAAAGTTCCTTCATAAACTTGGTATACTTGGGAATTTGTTTGATTACATCAAAAAGAGGTATATTCACTTCCACTTTCCTAAGAGTATCCAAGATTTGTTTGTCTACTTCTTCCATCTTCTTGCTTGGAATTACTTTAGGTGGGAATGGAGGAGGGATATGAGGTGGGATTTGGGGTGGTTGCATCTCAGACTTGCTTGTGTTCGAGGAGGGTACATCATCCTAAACAGCTGCAGGTACAGTTGTTTGCTCTCAGGTTCCTTAGGTATGGGTACTTCAATGTTCTTACCTGATCTTAACTGAATTGCACTCACATTCCTTGGATTTGCAGCAGGTTGAGATGGTAATTTGTCAGAGTTTTGAGACTGTAACTCGTTTAATGATGAAGCCAATTGCCCAATTTGGTTGCTTAAACTCTAGATGGTAGCATCATTCCTCTGTTGATACTCCAAGTTTTGTGCAGCCATTTGTTTAACCAGTTCTTCCAAAGAAGGGCCACTTATGGATGGTTGAGGTGTAGGTCTTTGGAAGGCTGGTGCATTGCTTTAAAATGGGGGTGGGGGATTTTGTTATTGGTTACCCCATCTCAGGTTTGGATGGTTCCTCCAACCTGGGTTGTATCTGTTGGTGGAAAGGTCATGGTTTTGTTGCTGCTATTGTGGTAGAGGTCTATCATGGTAGATGTTGGCTGCATAGGCTTGGGGATTATTATTATCCTTTTCTTATAGAGAAGGACAACAATCAGTGGGATGCTCTTGTGATGAGCAGATGCCACACACTTTGACTGTAATAGCCCTGATTTTTGAGAATAGGAAACCAGACCTCAGGAGTCTGAGGATACTCTGTTGAGCTTCTGGTAAGATGCTCAAGGCTTTTGGCTTGTTCCCTGAGTAGTTTAGAATGAGGAAAATAGTGAAAAGCAGCTTAATGTGAAAGATGAGGATACTGAGAGAACGTAACAAGTGAGAGAAGCAGAGATAAGAAAATAATAAATGATATTTGACAATACTGTTTAATTAAAAATAATACGTTAACGACGATTATTTTGAGTACAAATTAATTTATCATTATATTTATTTGATAATTATTTTTTGTCGACAATAATTAATATGTAAATAATTATAAAAATTTATTTTGAAATTATATCTATTTTAAATTTTTTATTCATTTATTTGATAATTATATTTAATAATAAAATATTATCGGGTTCCTCGGATTTGAACTATGGGACCCAGTCTAAGGTCAGACTCTGACCATTCGAACCAAGACTAGTGATCCAGTAGGGATACTACTCCTGTTAGAATCTCTCTACGAAGAATCAAGGGTGTCTGACTTAGCCTGATAAGCTCAATCAAAACCTTTGACGTCTCCTACGTTTGACCATTCATATACCTCGGGGTACCCGATGGTGACACAGTCAGTCCCTGATAACCCGTTTCGACATTTTAGGAAGGTTTCCTAAAGAGCCCGGAACTTGATTCGGACTCTGCCAACCTCATCCATGAGCTATTCTATTCCGTCAGAAGTTCAATCTGCATGTTTCTGATGATTCCTACGTAAACGATGTTCGATTGAGGTAATTGTAGTTTCGTTCACTTTGTTTCGAAGATATCTTCAACCTTCGTTTCTAGCCTCGAACTCCAATTCTTACTCTGTTAACCCCAAAATCGAAGATTAAGTATATTCATCTCAAAATTCCAATGTTTGGACGTTTTTCTCTGCGCATGGTTCAGAAAAAAATTCATAACTTTCTTATACGACCTTCGATTTATGTAAACTTTATTTCAAAATCTCCTTAACAAAATTATCTACATTTTCCATACAGACATCAAAAGCTAAATCCTTCTAGATTGGTACAGTTTAATAAATCTTTGTGACTCCTTGGCTGTTTCGTTTCAATGCTGGCAGCCTTCGATAAAATTCGCGTATGTCCCTCTTCCGGTGCTTGAATCACTCTATTACTTTTTCTGTGGATCCTTATCATAGATATCTACAATTTTCAGGAAGGGCATGAAATCAAATTCCTAAGGGAGAATTAATTGTGAATTTATATCGAAGGCCCTAGTTGATCCAGGAAGCTTCTAGAGCACCCCGTCGTAAATCGGGTATATCTCGGGCTACAAAACTTGGATCTTTGCAAATAATATATCAAATTAAAGAGGAAAGGAAGATCTAAAAACTTCATAAAGAGATCGAAATCAAATTCCCACTCCATAAATCCCAGAATTTAAAACACTACACCAATTCACCTTTCCCCAACAACACTGTGCACTAGGTGCAGTATTTTCCACATATCTCTCTCATATGGCCATGAAATTAAATTACGCCTTCGTCAACATTTTCCTAACATATTTCTCCACAATCTTTATAAAGAAACCAAAGTCCAATTCGTAGCCCATTTCGCCCATAAAAATTATTTGTGCAAGAGACTAAAATCCCGTCACAGCCCTGCACTAGTTTCGTATTTGGGCCATATCTCACTTAATTCTTAATAGATGTTTTTGTTCTTTATATGGATTTAAAGAGAACAAAAATTTCTACAACTTTTATGTTCATCCCATTTTCAAATTTGGTCTTTATCATCCCTTAACAATTCGCACAAAGTGACGCCCCTGGTTGTGACACATCAGCCCCTTCATGCAGCTTAAGCCAATCACTTTCTCCCACCCACTAGACACTTGTCTAGCTCTAAAAACTCCATTTCCATGCATCACCAGCCATCGCCACTTCAATAGAGAGGTGTCAACCTCTGCCCACTCCTCTCCACTCAGCCCATCCACCCCCATTTCCACCAATCACACTTCATGCAAGCCTAACCAACATCGCTTCCTCCATCATTCCATTCAGCCATCTCATTCTAGCTCTCTTCTTCCCTTTCATGGCAGCAACATCCCCTTTTCTTCTCTCCATATCCTTTCCTTCCTAAGCCCAAAACAGCCACCAAAAAGCCTCCCTAAACCACCCACAATGACGGCCACACCAAGGACAACCACCATCCACCACCACAAGATCACTTCCCTTCCTTTTGTCTCCTCCAAACCTGTGATCCTCTTGAAGACAATAAAGGATTTTGATAATGACAAAGACTAAATGCCAAAGATCAAGCATGAAGATTCAAGACCAAGGCAGAATCATAGTAAGACTCTATTAAAGAAAAATATGGCCATTAAAAAATAATAATAATCAATGATTTAAAATTTTACCAAAATTTGAATTTTTAATGACCGTAATCGATTACCTCAATAGAGTAATCGATTACCAGGTCTGAAGAACATTTGAAATTCAAAATAAAAGGTTTTCAGCTAATTAATTTCAAAACTAACCCAAGTAATCGATTACAACACAAGTGTAATCGATTACCATGCTTGAAGAACTTTAAAATTCAAAGGTTTCAGTAAAACATTTTTGAAAACTGAACAACGTAATCGATTACGATATTATGGTAATCGATTACATGCTAACGGTCATCAAAAAATGAAGTTTTAAATGAACGTAATCGATTACACACTTATGGTAATCGATTACCATCAATTCAGAAGTGTTGAAACTCTGCACCTTCTCACGAAAAGGCTTGATGAAATCCTATAACTTTTCATAAATTATTATTTAATCCAAGAGGTACCTTTTTGATTATTTTATTCATTAAATTCACACCTCTTGAAGGCCTCTCTAACCCTATAAATAGGGATACTCATCATTTGTAAAAACACATCAATTCTTCCAATTCTCTCTTAAGACTAATAAAGGCCATATTCTTCTAAGTAGAGTCTCTACTTATTATTGATCTTCAAGTTGTTCATATGCTCCAAATTGAGAGTATTTCCTTGTTCACTTTAAAAGTGTGAGAAACTTGTTTGCTTGCGAAGGTTTCCCAAAAGTATTGTATACAAGAGTAGTGAGACTCTTGGTGTGTCAAGATACTTCACACAAAGGCAAGGTTGTGCCAAGGTGTGAAAGTACTGGTGTACTATTTTGAACAATAGTGGAATCCTCAAGGGTGACTTGAGAAGACTGGACGTAGGCAGTGGTTGGCCGAACCAGTATAATTACTGTTTGCAAATATCTTAACCGTGCACTCTGTCTTTTATTCTATATAATTTGTTATGCACTGTCATATTCTTTTACATTTAATTACAATAAAATTAAGAGTTGAGAAAAGTGTGATTAGAAATCTTAAAATTATCATAACTCAATTCACCCCCCCTCTCGAGTTATAGAAGGCCACTAGACTAACACCTCTCCCACTAAACAGCCATTTCTTACTCAGTTTTATTCAATTATAAAGCTCTTGAAATCCGGCTAGAGACCCTCTTACCTTGGCCACTTGAAGCCGTGACCATCTAAAGCCACCAAGGTAAGGATTTTCGCATTTTGGTTCTTGATCTTGTCTCCTCTTTCTTTGGTGTCCCAAAATAGTTTGTGCTCTTGATTTTGTGACATCTTTCTCTATATTTTGGAAGCTTAAAACCGTGACTCCTTGTTCCTTCTTGGTGTGCATTTCACTTTTCCTAAGGATCGGGGATGATCGGTGGCGAACGGTGATGAACGGTGAAAAATACGGAGTAAACGACAAATTTTCGGTAAATGATCTTTTAGTTTTAAATAACTTCATGGTTGTTTGTGATCTTCCTTGGCTGTCCATAATCCTTTAGGTGCCTAAAATCTTTACATGTCACGTTTTAGCAAACGTAAGGACAAACGACGACGACCAATGGACGTTTCGGAGTATCCAACGAATTTTTGGCAAGCGGATCATTTTCCTTCCTCCGGGTAGCGAGTGTTTTGTATGGTAAGGGGGTCTTACCTCATTTTGATTTTGTTTTTCATCGTCCTATAATATTGCATGAGTATCCGGAACCACCTTTTTAATTTTCATCGCGATCCAAATCTCAAACCGCAAAGATTTTTGTAACCGACCATTAAAATTATTACATTTTTAATTTATTAAAGTATTTTAGAAATTAAATTGGCATAATTTGACGTTCACGTGCTCGGGAGGATTTTATCGCGATCGACCAAGAAAACAAAAAAAATTAGCATTTAGGCGGGCTCGGTTTCATTCGATATGATTGTATTATTTATTTTAAAATTTTGATGTTATTATGTAATTTGTAATTTGTTCTGGTAAGCCCCTCTATTAGGAGTTAAATCATCGTCACGTATCACCAGGAGTATTTTGACGACATTACGCTTTTAAAGAAAATGTACTGACCAGACGGTTTCGATGTTTCATCTTACTAAGTCTTAAAAGGTGAAATTATTCTTAATATTATAAAGTTTTATGAAAGATGGTTAGATAAATTGATTTTTAGAAAGTGGAAAATTTTACATAAAAAGGGGTTATATCGACAAATGACCAAGTTATGCTTGATACATTTGGTAGACTAAGAATAAGCAAAATTTTTGAAAGATAATATGCTAGGACTTAGAAAATATTTGTGACTAATTTTAGTGACCAAATTTAGTGATCAATTGAGGTGAATTCTAAAGATGGGATTTTAATAAGTTTTATACGCCAAGAAGAAGATAAAAGAAATTTTGATGTGTGATAAAGAAATGGATATTCAAATTTAGAAGAGTTAGTGACCACTTGTAGTAGAATAAAAGTGACTTTAAGAACTAGATTAAATGAAATGAATGTGGCAAAAAAAATTTAAGTAGGGAATGAATATTTTAGGTTAAATATTTTGATAGCTTAAATAGGCTAAGGATAAAAAAAAGTGGATAACTAGGGTCTAACTCGAAGTAAGTTATAGGAAAGGATCTTAATAAATTAATTAGGGGAAAGGCTCATGCACCTAAATAGAATAGATCAAGAAAATTGGAAATTCTAACAAAAAAGAAAATAATGCTAAGAGTTAGAGATCTAGGTAACCATTAAAAAGAGGGATGAAAGAAATAAAGGAGTTTTTATACTTAAAAATATTAATTAGCTAAATAAGGAAAGATCTTTGGACTTAGACTTACTGTAAAAAGGGACATAACCTATTAATTAAATGGTGACTTCTAGTAACTAAGTAATGATTGACTAAGTAAGCCTAATCTTAGGATATGATATGCATGAAATAAATATTTAAGTTATAAAGCCCAAATCACTTGTGAGGATAAATAATGTAGAAAGAGATAAGAAGGAAATTTAGGCTTGAACCAGATAATGAAAAAGAAGTAGAAAGATTTATAAATTTGATAGTAAATTTTAGTGGTTAGTTAATGTTTGACTGAGTTCATAATATTAGAATGGATTCTAGAACTCTAAGTAATAGATTAATCTCATAATAACAGTGAACTTTAGTTAACTAAAAGAATGGAATTAAGGAAATAAATCTATGAATATAATTAAGAATAGTAGGGGTACAGGAAAAGTACAAAAGTTAGTAACTAGAAATTTAGAAAGAATATTACTAAATTGACAATTATACCCAAGGAATTAGTGACCCTTTTAGTAACCCAGGGAAATAAGTTATTCAACCTTAATTGGATCAGTAAAAGAAAAACAACAATGAGACCGCTTGATGATGACTGAAGAGTTCATGATTGGACATGTGAAAATTAAATTGAGTAAGAAGATGGTCATACATAATGAAGTAAAGAATGCTTAACAAAAAAATAATTAAGTGGTACATAAAGAATTAAATCAAGTGATAGTATACCTTAATAACGAACTAAATTAAGGAAATGCTAATGACGTAGACTAGATAAACAATAGAGTAAAATGAGTGGAATAATATGTAAGAATATAATGTGAATGCTTGCGTCTAGTTTACTTTTAGAGATGTTAAATGTGTAATAACTTGTTAAGTCATTGTAAATGGTGAATGTCGATACGTATATCATGTGATATGCCTAATAATTATTGTGTGATAATTTCTTAGTGCTACGTGCAACACGACATTTGTTAATTGGCTGATTATGTGACTATAGATGAATGTGTATATATATGTGTATGTGTGTTAGTTATGTAATGAACATATGTGATGAGTGAGATATGACGACATACGTATGGAATGTGATATAGTAGAAATACTTAAATAATATCATGAGTTAACAAAATAAATGATGTGACGAATGGCACATGTATGATACATTGAATGAATATGTTGAAGTGAGTAAGAAAAGAACGAGGAGATGTCTCGGTAGGGATCCGATAATGACTAAGTTGTGAAAAATGATATGATGAAATTGAGATTGGATCCGATGTGATAATGGGCACTATGGTGCCAATATTGCCCCGAGGTTTTATGGATAATCATGATTCATTTCATTCCTAATGATCGAGTGAGCTGTGTTGTGATTTAAGTAAATATGAAAAAAGTAATGACTAAAGAAAAATGTTTAATCAAGGATTTTACGAAACAAATCCGATGTTAGGAATGAAATGGGATCTCTGACAGGACCCTACCGATGACTAATGAATTAATGGAAGGAATGTATGTTACATGCATCATATGCATATAACTTGATGTAGACTAGAGCCAGCAGCAAGGGGTACACTGAAGGATATGCGGGTTCGATCCCTGAGGTTGGATCTTGGGAGTGTAACGGGAGGGGACCCCTAATGGCTCGGCGGTAGCGCCCCGATGCCGGGAAAACCATGCAATCCTGGTGCACTTTGACCTAGACCAGTATCACTAGGACCGTGGAGAGCCAAGTCCTATTATGATATGATGATGTGTGTTGGATCCATGATATTAGGACTGTGAGTCCATAAGTACCCTGTGTTGTGATGTGGGGACTTGGTGTACTCCAGTCGCTCTAGTGCAAAAATGTTGTGTCTAGGAGCAGCCTGGGCAGGACGGGTTCTGATATGATATGATGTTGAGAGATGTGACCACATGCATCATGATGACTAATAAAGAGAATGGAAATAATGAAATAAACTCATGCATTGCATCATTATACTACGATTGTGACTGTTTTATTACTTAAGTGTGACTATAGAACTTAATGACACTGAGAGATGAATAGGAAAATAGGGATGATTAGTTGAGATCAAAAGTAATGAGATAACTTAGAATGTATCTTAGGAATCCCAAAGAGAGTGGGTGGGACTCAATCTTGGATTGTTTATGTTGTATGTGGGTAGGTGTTTATAAGACACCTTTCCGATTGTTGTGGAGGTGAAGACTCACCCTTACGCTATTTTTCCAAACATCATTAGGATGAGGACAGACTTCAGAATAAGGAGAAGATAGATTCTTCTCAGACCATGGACGGATATAATAGGTTAAATTTTATTTTCATTCATCGGAGCCTGTGTGCCCCTTTTTCTTTCAGTTGTACAGTTGTTGTAATGACCATGTGTTGTATGTGACTATGTTATATATATATATGATGTATCTGTTCCACCAAGTTTTATGTATAAAAAAAAATTCCACATTTTTCAAAAAAAAACTTGTAACCTCTTAGTTGACTAGGATAATCTAGTGGAAGGGATTGCCCTAGTTAACCGAGGGTGTTACATTGGCAGTCATGGATTTTTGATTCACTACTAATTGTGTGACCAGAGTGGTAAGAGCGTCAAGTTTACTCTCTAATTTAAAGCCAAATGCACTAGAATTTGAATCATACATGGGTTTGAAAGCATCATTTCTAACACTGAATTGTTGGGAATTGGATGCCAACTTTTCAATCAAGTTTCTTACTTCAGCAGTAGTCATGTCTCCTAAAGCTCCTCCACTTGCCGCATCTAACATGTTGCGATCAACGTGGTGCAGACCTTCATAAAAGTATTGAAGAAAAAGTTATTTAGAAATTTGGTGGTGAGGGCAACTTGCACAGAGTTTCTTGAATCTTTCCCAATACTCATAAAGACTTTCTCCAGAGAGTTGCCTAATTCCAGATATGTCCTATCAAATTGTAGTAGTTCTAGAGGCAGGAAAAAACTTTTCCAAGAACATTTTCTTTAAGTCATTCCAACTTTTGATTGATCTTGGAGCAAGGTAGTAAAGCCAATCCTTAGCAACACCCTCTAAAGAATGAGGAAACGTTTTTAAGATAGACATGGTCTTCTTGAACATTTTGAGGTTTCATTATGGAGCACACAATATGGAATTCTTTGAGGTGTTTGTGCGGATCTTCACCCTCATGACCATGAAACTTAGGCAACAAGTGTATAAGTCTGGTCTTAAGCATAAAAGGGACATCCTCTTCAGGATATTGAATACACAAACTTTCGTATGTGAATTCGGGTGTAGCTAGTTCTCTAAGAGTTCTTTCACGAGGTCCAGCCATATCAGAAAAATTTGCAGAATTATTTTCAACAGATTCAGATGAGATACTATCACTATCAATATCAACAAAGTTATTATTAAATCTAGCTTCTCTAACTAATCTATTAAAAGTTCTATCAATTTTAGGATCAAATGAATATAAATGCCCAAAAGTCCTTCTAGTCATACATAGCATACAACAAGATATTTCATGATCATGAGCAATATATCATAAGAATCCTAAATCATGAAATAAAACAAAACAAAGCAAATAATTACTTTTGAGAAAAAAATATTTTTATTTTTATTTTTATTTAATTTTTAAATTTTTTAAATAAAATTAATTTAAAACAAAAATTTTCCTAAAGATCGTTGATCCTCGGCTATGGCGCCAAAATTTGACATAAGTTACTGTCGTGGTCCCGTCAAATTAGTACATTGAAATTAATTAATGTAGTACTAGGGTGTCTGTAACATCCCAATTTTTAATTTAATTACCGATTGAGACTAAGCCATTAATTAAGGGTTAACTGCAGAATTGGGATTAATGAATAATTAATCTAATTGCTGATTGGTTAGAGAACGATTGAACAAATAATGATAATAATAATAATAATGTCAGGCGAAAGGACGCATGTGTCCCTAAGGGTATAAGACAACTTCGGCTCTCTCTTTCCTTTATTAATTCATGCTGGACAGCTCTTCTTGTGCGTGCATCTGGTCTCTCCTTTCCCTGTTTTCTCTTCTTCACTCTCATTCGCGTCGAACAGTGAGAGAGTCGAGAGCTTTCTGGGAGGAACATCAACGCGGCTCTGTTCCACTCCCTGTCCTCTTCTTCCTCTCCGTCGCCTTCTTCCCCCTCCTTCTTCTTCCACTTGAGCTGTTAGTGTCCCAGTTGGAAGGCTGTGCTGGGAAGTGCCTTGGAGCCGTAGGGGAGACGAACCTGTTGGAGGAAAGATCAACTCTGGCCCAGGATCAACACTGAGTTCGAAGGCTGGTGAAGGAGGAGTAACAGAAGGGCGATCGGTCAGCATTGCAACTTGAGGAGTCTCTGAACCCCGACAGCAGGTAGGGGGCGCTTTGCATGTCAAGTGTAGGGTTTATGACCGGGTCCCGGGTGCTTGTTTTAATGTGATATGTTGTGTGAAAGGTGTAGATCGATGTGTTGTGATTGAGCGATTGTGCATGCAACTCCCGGATTGGTGGTATCTGTGAATGGTTGAGGGTTGTGTAACTCCGTCCTTGAGTGTTTGTTAATATTTCTGTGATGCATGTTGTTGAAACATGAGACTGCTGAGTGAATACATGTGTGCATTACCATTATTCCCGAATGCATGAGATGTGAATTGATACGTGATTTCCATTTTGAATGTCGTGTTGAAATGCATGCTGACTCCGTTAAAAATGTCGAGTGGATGTGCTGTAATGTAGTTACCTTGGTTTGCTTATTGTGAGTTACTATGATAGATGCATGTGATGCTGTAATGGAAATGTGGGATTCCGAATGAATCTGAATGCTGTGTGGGGGATCGGTTGTGACCCATTGATGGCTGTGTTAGACGCGCCTAGTGCTCTTGGATGCTTGTTATGGAATTGCATGAGATTGCATATATGAGATGACTCCCAGATTCCTGACCAGCTCCATGAGGACCCGTGGTAGCCGACGGAGCTAGAGCTGGGTCTCGAGACGTCACGGGGTGACCGGGACCACACGGAAAGGGCTATTGGATAGGGGGTCGGAAAGGCATCTGGAGTCGTATAAGATGATTTTCAGTCAGATTCTTGGCTAGTTCCATGAGGACCCGTGGTAGCTGATGGAGCTAGAGCTGGGTCTCGAGACGTCACGGGGTGACTGGTGCCACACGGAAAAGGCTAGTGGACGAGGGGCCGGGAAGGAATCTGTACTGAAATCACTGTTTAAGTCAGATCCGCATGCATGAGTGTATGAGCATTGTTATTGAGACTATTATGATTTGCATGGATTGAATGATTGAGTGAACTCCGACTGGAGGATGTCGTATGAGTGAATTCCGACTGAATGAATATGCATGTATTGATGTTGTTGCTGAGTGTAGTGTGATGCTATGATTGAGAATGTATGTTATTGTGTGAATTCTGATTGGATGACGTGGTCTGACTCTTATATTAATTGGCAATATATATATATATATCGTTATGGATTGAACCCGGTAAATTATATAATTGAGGATTGAGGTAAAATCTGAGTCAATAGCTGTCATTTTATATGTAAAAGCTCACCCCTACACCATTTTTTAGTGTGTGCAGGTTGTACTCTGAAGTGATGATAAGGCCTCAGGTCCGAGTGAGGTGCACTCCGACTGTTGAGTGCTTATATTGTATTTGTCATGTTTCGTCAGTTGTAGCCTTGGCCGGCTCATAATAACAGTGTTGTATTACGAATATAAATTTACACACATATATATATATATATGTAATCTGAGCTATTATGACCCGAGTGCATGTTTATATATGTATATGGTTTACGGTGACAGCCTGTGCTTGTATCGGATATCAAGTGCTGATGATTAAAATGTTAAGATAATGAGTATTCCGAGTGCACGATTAGGTATGTACATATATGTTGTATGCTGGTGACTTGAGGTTGGGTAGACTAAGGGACGATGATGGATCAGATATCGCTAAGTTAATGATTTTCCTAATGGACATAGTTGTAAGAGCCATCCCCAAGTGAGACTATAAATGGCTGTGCCTTCTTTTCCGAATGGTGATGCTTAATTAGATTCTGAGTAAGATATCTTAGATGAACTTATATTGTGTAGGATCTGATGGGCGAATTTCCCAAGTAATATTAAGAACGATCGTTACGGAGTGAAAATATAAGGAAACCCCTAGTAATCCTCTCCCGAGGAAGAGTTGATGTAATGGTTTAGGTTAGGGTGAATTCTGAGTGTATGATATCTATAATCCGGGTGAATGCGATAAAATCTGAGTGAGCGAGGATCTGTATTCTGAGCGGTTGAGTTTTGAATAAGTCCGAGTGGGACTTAACCTTCTTGCTTCCCCGAGTGAATCTGGATGGAATATTCCGAGTGATACATGATTGTGGGACCCTTTCTAAGCGAAGGAGGGTCTACGTGTTATTCGAGTGAGAAGTGTAACTATACCGAGTGATGAGTGTGTAAGGGAACTTCGATTGTATCTAAGTTTGATGTATACTGAGTGTGTTGCTCGCCCCAGCGACTAAGGCATTCGCTCCAGCGAGCGTGTGGGCTTGGGAAGGTTTTTGTGTCGGGTTCGCTTAAGCGTATGGTGATTCGCCCGAGCGAGTTGACGTTGTCTTATGGGATTCGCTCTATCGCTGTTGTATTTTCGCCGGGTCTCCTTCTGGTCGGTTTTTGTCCTCTCTGCCCTTTCAATGCTCTATCTTACTCTAAGCATTATTTTGGGGCAGATTGTGAATGTTTTGCAACCTCAAAAATTTGGAAAAATTTCCTGTTTTGTTAATTATTTATTTATTAAATTAGGGCGTTTCATTTTGGTATCAGAGCAGACCGAAAGGTCCAAGGCCAAGGTGTGCTTACCGAGTGTAAGCGGTTGTATGTATTATGACCGAGTGGTCATCATTATTGTGATATTCTGATTGAACATGATTGATGTTGAGATATTGGTTTGAGGATAGGAGGTAACTCCTCTCCTGGTATGAGTGATTGCATGACGTATATATATAAATGGTATAATGTGCTATAATCAGTGGATATGGGGATGAGATCCGATCGGAAAAATCTAACCTTGTAAACTTATCCTTGGAGGGGTGTTAATTTCAGGATAAGTCATGACGAGTCGTCAAAGCATGGAGGCCATAGCCACGGCATTCCAACGTTTTGCTGACGTGTTTGAGAGGCAGGGCCAGCCTCGAGCTGAAGATGGCCAAGTGTTGGACCGCTTCCTGAAGAGGAAGCCGAGTGAATTTCAAGGAGGACAAACGGATTCAAGAGTTAGAGAGGATTTTTAGGGGTCTTCACTGCACCGAGGCCCAGAAGGTGGAGTGCGCGGTGTACATGCTGAGGGACGAAGCAGAGAACTGGTGGAAAATCGCCAAAAACTGACTGACTGATGCTGATACCCAGCTGACCTGGGAAAATTTCAAGACATGCTTCTTAGAGAAATATTTCCCCAACACGATCAGGAGTCGGAAGGAACTTGAATTCATGGAATTAAAACAGGGCTCCATGTCTGTGGAGGAGTACACAGCTAGATTTGAAGAACTGTGCTTATTTTACCTGCCCTTCCAACAACCTGGAACGAAGAGTTCTAAATGCCTTAAATTTGAGATCAGACATTAAAAGAGCCTGCAGATACTAAGAGATTAGGAGTTTTCCTGTATTGGTGAATAAGTGTAGAATATTTGAAGAGGACGACAAGGCCCACTCAGGCCAGAGCAACAAAGCCGACACCTCCTTAAAGCCTCAGCAATCTCGCTTCAAGAGGCAGGATGACTCTGGTAGGAGCAGACTCCCTTCTAGGCTCGGAGGTCGGGGTAATCAAGATGGTCGTGCTGGTAGTCGCCCAAAGTATGGCAAGTGTTTTATATGTGGTGGTGATCACTTTGCCCAAGATTGTGAAGAAGGAGATGATGTCGTGTGCTTCCATTGCAATGGGAGAGGGCATATTCGCCCTAACTGCCCACTGCTGCAACGATCGAATACTGATGCACACCATGGGGGTTTCCGAGAGAGAGACCACGGAAATAATGGTCGAGGGAACGGTGGAAGAGGCAATGAAACTAAGGATAACAGGAGGTTTGCCCCGAATAACCGTGGGAGGAGCGCGGATCGACCAGCTGCAGGCAGAGTTTAAGCCATTAGTACTGAGAAAGTTGTACAAGCGAACGACTAGGTGCAAGGTAAGGGTAAACGATTTTGGAAGCCGGTTGTTATTATATTGTCCTGGGAAATGGCAACTGCTATTCGAAGATTATCGTCGTGTGATATTTACTCGGTAATGGTTTGGGGGCCGATTGTTAATATGTCATTTTATAACTAGGTGTATACTTGTGGGGTCGGAAATCTACCCCCATTACACCGTTTTACAGTAGTAGGAGTCTATGTTGCGTGATTGTTGCTGTGTGGTGTGCTATGGGTGATGCGTAATGATGATGCTGACGTAAATGTATTGCTTATATATATGTGTGTATGATTTGTCATTAATTTCTGTGAATTAGTGTTGGCTAATTGAATTTGGTCAGTAAGAGTAAAAGGAGTGTAATGAATCTTGTCCCGATATGACTCCTCAACCCATAAGTATTGTGGCACCATATACGTTGCAATGGATCTATGTAATTGTTGTAACCCTATAGGAATGAGACGTCATCCTATAAGTTGGATGCAGCAATTCATGAATCGGCCAAGTGAGGTTGTAGCTGCTTATGATGAGGGTGAGTCTATCGGACTGTTTCGAGTGAAAATGAGAACTGTATTGAGTGGAAGTAATTGTTAGTTTATCAAAATAAAGATTGAAGGTTGTTTAACCTTGATATATTTACCTCCGAGGAGATCAGAAGTTATTGGGGATGAACTGGCTATTAAAGTAACGACTGGTCGTTGAAATAAATGGGTGATGCAGTCTGTCACAGGAATTAGAAGTCTTATG
Source organism: Clitoria ternatea (assembly GCA_037962975.1). Taxonomy (NCBI): domain Eukaryota; kingdom Viridiplantae; phylum Streptophyta; class Magnoliopsida; order Fabales; family Fabaceae; genus Clitoria; species Clitoria ternatea. Next base: position 173,479,672 of record CM075671.1, read on the forward strand.
GATCTAACCGAGTGATACTGTTAGTTTAATAAGGAAAACTAGACCTTGAGCCAAGGTGTTCGGTAAGGTGAGGATTTGCTCGGGAAAGATTAGTATATTCTAAGTTTGTGAAAGTGGAGATGGTTCCGAGTGAAATCCTTCTGGGAGAAAGAATTGCTGAGTGAAAATTATGATGTTCCGAGTGAAACATCATTTTGGTCATCAATAAGGAGCTGTGTCCGAATGACACTTCTATGTTAGGCAAAATCAAAGTGAAATATCCGAGTCGTGTGAATTTTGGGTGGAGTGTCTCAGAGTGTACCATTTCCGAGTGGAATGGTACCGTGTGGAACGATGTTGAGTGGAGAGATATTGAGTGTAGAATCCCTAATACCCGTGTGATGTTTCACCGAGTGAATCTTTCTCCAGGAGAAAAGTACTTCTGGTTGGGAAATGGAACTTCGAGTGTGTAAGTTTTTGAGTGAATTACCCAAGGGGGGAGTAGATACTGAGCGATAAACTTATTCATAGCTGTGTTCGGGTGATGCTGAGCTGCTGAGTTTGAACTCATATTTATAATTAGAGTAGGGCTGAATTCCGAGTGGAAATTTGGTAAATAGAAAGTTTCCGCGCGAAGGCTCTCCAAGGGGAGTAGATATCCGAGAGAAGGATTTATGTGAAATTGTACTCAGGTCAGCGATTGGGACTGCTGGGCTTGAACTCAGGTTTGGTTTCGAGGTAGGCTTGAATTACGAGTGAATTTTGCAAGTGGAAAGATTTCCGGATGAGGACTTCCTTTAAAACCCCGATTGATATTTTTAAGTGAGAGGTCCGAGTGACATTCTCGGGTTATAGGCATGAAAATAGCCGAAGGAATGATTAGAAATCTGAGATGTTAGAACCAAGTGTGGTGCCTGTCTGAGGTAAATCCAGGCGAATTGTGCTAATTGAAGCACATGGGAACTCATTTGAGTGTTCATTTTGGTCAAAAAAGAAATTTTATGGTCGAATTTTGAGAATCCGAGAGCTTAATCCGGAATGAATCGGTCAGTAGTGGGTATTATGGGGAATCGGTAATGTTGTTTACCGACTAGATTCTTCCCAACTGGTTGAATAACATCTAGAATGTGTCCCATGTGACCCAATGTCGAGCTTATGCTTTGTGTGAGCTCATGGTCGTGCCGAGTGACTCATTGAGTCGGGGAACCCCATGGTGTAAATACGCCGATCGGTGTTGAGAGTGTAAGGCCGAGCGGCCAAAGAACTGGAAAGTGCCAATGGCTAGGGTGAACTGGCAGAGTTGAATGGGGGTAACTACGTGGGAAATGGAATCCCGAATGTAATGAAGACTATGAAGAGTTGTTTTATTTATGCTGATTAGAAATTGCGAAGCAGTCGGAAACGTTGAGAAATGAAGAGTTGCAGTCGGAGCATGACTGTGGTATTCTGATCTGTTTGTTGAGGTAAGTCTGAGTGAAAGAAAGGAATGTTATTCCGAGTCAATGATGACACTTCCGAGTGGAAATGTGTTAAGAATGATGTCTCGATTTTCTGGGTGAAGCGGTTGGTAAATTGCTTTGGAAGCCAATTATACCGACTGGAATTTAAGCAATGGTTGAATACTTGGGGTACATAGATGTGTAATTGCTTATTGTGGTATGACAGTGATTTTCCGAGTGGTTCGTTGAGGCTAAGCCTGTGTTTGAATTTCGAGGATGAAATTCTTTTGAGAGGGGAAGAACTGTAACATCCCGATTTTTAATTTAATTACCGATTGAGACTAAGCCATTAATTAAGGGTTAATTGTAGAATTGGGATTAATGAATAATTAAACTAATTGCTGATTGGTTAGAGAATGATTGAATAAATAATGATAATAATAATAATAATAATGCCAGGCGAAAGGACGCATGTGTCCCTAAGGGTATAAGACAACTTCGGCTCTCTCTTTCCTTCATTAATTCACGCTGGACAGCTCTTCTTGTGCGTGCGTCTGGTCTCTCCTTTCCCTGTTTTCTCTTCTTCACTCTCATTCGCGTCAAACAGTGAGAGATTCAAGAGCTTTCTGGGAGGAACATCAACGCGGCTCTGTTCCACTCCCTGTCCTCTTCTTCCTCTCCGTCGCCTTCTTCCCTCTCCTTCTTCTTCCACTTGGAGCTGTTAGTGTCCTAGTTGGAAGGCTGTGCTAGGAAGTGCCTTGGAGCCGTGGGGGAGATGAACCCGTTGGAGGAAAGAGTAACTCTGGCCCAGGATCAACACTGAGTTCGAAGGCTGGTGAAGGAGGAGTAACAGAAGGGCGATCAGTCAGCATTGCAACTTGAGGAGTCTCTGAACCCGGACAGCAGGTAGGGGGCACTTTGCATGTCAAGTGTAGGGTTTATGACCGGGTCCCGGGTGCTTGCTTTAATGTGATATGTTGTGTGAAAGGTGTAGATCGATGTGTTGTGATTGAGCGATATGCAACTCCCGGATTGGTGGTATCTGTGAATGATTGAGGGTTGTATAACTCCGTCCTTGAGTGTTTGTTAATATTTCTGTGATGCATGTTGTTGAAACATGAGACTGCTGAGTGAATACATATGTGCATTACCATTATTCCCGAATGCATGAGATGTGAATTGATACGTGATTTCCATTTTGAATGTCGTGTTGAAATGCATGCTGACTCCATTAAAAATGTCGAGTGGATGTGCTGTAATGTAGTTACCTTGGTTTGCTTATTGTGAGTTACTATGATAGATGCATGTGATGCTGTAATGGAAATGTGGGATTCCGAATGAATCTGAATGCTGTGTGGGGGATCGGTTGTGACCCATTGATGGCTATGTGAGACGCGCCTGGTACGCTTGGATGCTTGTTGTGGAATTGCATGAGATTGCATATATGAGATGACTCCCAGATTCCTGACCAGTTCCATGAGGACCCGTGGTAGCCGACGGAGCTAGAGCTGGGTCTCGAGACGTCACGGGGTGACCGGGACCACACGGAAAGGGCTAGTGGACGGGGGGTCGAAAAGGCATCCGGAGTCGTATAAGATGATTTTCAGTCAGATTCCTGGCTAGTTCCATGAGGACCCGTGGTAGCTGATGGAGCTAGAGCTGGGTCTTGAGACGTCACGGGGTGACCGGTGCCACACGGAAAGGGCTAGTGGACGAGGGGCCGGGAAGGAATCTACACTGAAATCACTGTTTAAGTCGGATTCGCATGCATGAGTGTATGAGCATTGTTATTGAGACTATTATGATTTGCATGGATTGAATGATTAAGTGAACTCCGACTGGAGGATGTCGTATGAGTGAATTCCGACTGAATGAATATGCATGTATTGATGCTGTTGCTGAGTGTAGTGTGATGCTATGATTGAGAATGTATGTTATTGTGCGAATTCTGATTGGATGACGTGGTCTGACTCTTATATTAATTGGTAATATATATATATATATATCGTTATGGATTGAACCTGGTAAATTATATAATTGAGGATTGAGGTAAAATCCGAGTCAATAGCTATCATTTTATATGTAAAAGCTCACCCCTACACCATTTTTCAGTGTGTGCAGGTTGGACTCTGAAGTGATGATAAGGCCTTGAGTCCGAGTGAGGTGCACTCTGACTGTTGAGTGCTTATATTGTATTTGTCATGTTTCGTCAGTTGTAGCCTTGGCCGGCTCATAATAACAGTGTTGTATTACGAATATAAATTTACATATATATATATATATATGTAATCTGAGCTATTATGACCCGAGTGCATGTTTATATTTGTATATGGTTTACGGTGACAGCCTGTGCTTGCATCGGATATCAAGTGCTGATGATTAAAATGTTAAGATAATGAGTATTTCAAGTGCACGATTACATATGTACATATATGTTGTATACTGGTTACTTAAGGTTGGGTAGACTAAGGGACGATGATGGATCAGATATCGCTAAGTTAATGATTTTCCTAGTGAACATAGTTGTGAGAGCCATCCCCGAGTGAGACTATAAATGGTTGTGCCTTCTTTTTTGAGTGGTGATGCTTAATTGGATTCTGAGTAAGATATCTTAGATGAACTTATATTGTGTAGGATCTGATGGGTGAATTTCCTAAGTAATATTAAGAACGATCGTTACCGAGTAAAAATATAAGGAAACTCCGAGTGATCCTCTCCCGAGGAAGAGTTGATGTAATGGTTTAGGTTAGGGTGAATTATGAGTGTATGATATCTATAATCCGGGTGAATGCGATAAAATCCGAGTGAGCAAGGATCTGTATTCCGAGCGGTTGAGTTTTGAATAAGTCCGAGTGGGACTTAACCTTCTTGCTTCCCCGAGTGAATCTGGCTGGAATATTCCGAGTAATACATGATTGTGGGACCCTTTCTAAGCGAAGGAGGGTTTACGTGTTATTCGAGTGAGAAGTGTAACTATGCCGAGTGATGAGTGTGTAAGGGAACTTCGATTGTATCCAAGTTTGATGTATACCGAGTGTGTTGCTCGCCCCAGCAACTAAGGCATTCGCTCCAGCGAGCGTGTGGGCTTGGGAAGGCTTTTGTGTCGGGTTCGCTTAAGCATATGGAGATTCGCCCGAGCGAGTTGACGTTGTCTTGTGGGATTCGCTCTGTCGCTGTTGTCTTTCCGCCGGGTCTCCTTCTGGTCGGTTTTTGTCCTCTCTGCCCTTTCAATGTTCTATCTTACTCTAAGCATTATTTTGGGGCAGATTGTGAATGTTTTGCAACCTCAAAAATTTGGAAAAATTTCCTGTTTTGTTAATTATTTATTTATTAAATTAGGGTGTTTCAGTGTCAACCTAGGTCGTTCTCTCGAAGATCAACACAAAAATTTAGGAAAATCAAGTTTAAAATTAATTTTTACAAATAGAAGTACAACAAACATACAAATACATTTAGGGGGTTGATTGGTTGTCACAATTAAAATCAAAATAGAGTAAATATAAGATTTTGAACAATAAATAACAAGCGATTGATTTTCTTGGAGTTTTGTAATTAGATTTATCCTTGGTTCACAAAAGATGATTTGTATACTTTCATTACTGTTGATTTCTTAGCTCAATTTGAATTAATCAACTAAGCGTCTTTTTTAATTCATAATTCATTTACTTTCATTCAAAAATGAATATTTTAATCAAGCATCCTAATTAAGCAAAAGGAGTTAAGATCGTAAAATCTAGGAATTATTGAGCATATGTAAGAACATCGCCTACATACATAATCTATTCTCAAATTATGGAATTAAGCAAACCATAATTATTAAAAGTGATTATGAAAATATTCATTAATCATGCATATTTCCTTAATCCATTTTAATTTAAATCTTATTTTATTCCATTTGTAAAATTAAACCGATTAAGCATACAAATTTAATTAAACAGAATGGAATTAAATAAGCAGAGTAAGATTATAAAGAAATTAACAATAATAAAAGCATACTATATTAAAAACAAGAACCTTAAAATTATATTACAATATTCTCCAAGAAAATCAATCTAAAGGTTTTAGCCCTTCATAATTAAAACAAACTAAAAATAAAAGAACCTAACCCGGAATGGAGCACGGAGGGGGAGAAGAAGAAGAGGCAGAGAAGAAGAAGACTTGAAGGTTTTTATGGTGGTGTGTTTTGAAGGTTGAATACCAAGCTATTTATAGGAGAAGAAATGGTGTCGGAAACAATAAAAAATGGACGAGTGGAATGCTAGTGTGTAATTAATAAACCTTCAATGCTGATTCCACTTGATGAATGCGTTTCTTATTGTTTCCACTTGATGAATCGATTGCTAAAAGCATGGTTTGCACAAAATTACAGTGTATGAATCGATTCCTAAGGGTGGGAATCGATTCTTAGGCCTTTTAAACACTCATGAATCGATTCTTAGTGGCAGGGAATCGATTCCCAGCTATATGAATCGATTCCCAGGAAGCATGAATCGATTCCTGGCTATGATTTCACGTGGGAATCAATTCCCAAGTTGGTGAATCGATTCCCAGACGTGTTCTAGTGCTTTTTCTTGCATTTTTGACCCATTTCTTGATATTTAATCATTCACCGCTTTCTCATCTTGATCCTTGGTCATAATTCTTCAATTTTCAAGCTCAATTATCCCCTACAAAACAAAAGAAACTAAGATTTCATTATTCCCTTTTAAAAATCAATCCTTAATCTATAAAAAATCAAATATTAAATAAAGCTCAAGTTATGAAAATGTGTTAAAATATAATATATTACACAATAAGTGATAGCAAATTATACACATTTAAACTAAGGATTTAAGGATAAATCTTGCATCATCAAAAACCAAAGCAGTTTTAGCCTCGCCCTTTAGGAGTCCACATGAGCACTCCCACCAGAATCACTACGCCTGCCAACTGCTAGTTCGATGGCGTGTAACTCTCACAACTTTTACGTATTTGTGTCTCTTTTGGGTGAACAGCCTATGAGCATCTTATGCTCTATTTATAGACTTAGGTTTGACCTAATTTGTTCTCTCTAAAGAGTGGGCTCCTTACTCATTCTAAATGAGTTAGGCCCAATAGCTTTATTTTAGTCCAACTAAAATAAAAGAAAATATTTTTTGATGGGCTTACTCTATGTGTGTGACCCTATAGGTAAAACACTCAGTCATATTAATAATAAATTATTTTATTATTAATATAAAATAAGAGCGACATCTAGCAATGCATCATTATGTCTGAATATTATTTAATATCAACATAACCTATAAGTGATAATTATTTTATATGTGTGTTCCTTTTGTCATGATATCCTAATTGGGCCTAAGGCATGGTCGCGTCATCCTTGTACGACCCAATTTATTTTACTTGATACTGGAGTATACTTGATCTAAATAAATATCTAATATTTATTATTTCTAGCATGGCCATGCATTTCCTTAGTCTCACTCTATCAAGTGGCCTACAGATATCACTCCTATCACATACGAGAGACAAATCTCATCTACATCACTCACATCCCTCTGCATAATTTGTTCATTGCCTAATCATAACCTTTATAGTCCACTTATTACATAAGATGTTTGATTGTATTAAAATAACAAACTCCTCATGTAGGAATCATAGTGACTTCAGGTTGAAGGACTATATATACCATTATCACATTAAGAATCGTTTATGACATTCATGTAACGATCCATGCAACATTCTCATGGTGGGTCTATCCACTACATCGTTACTCTTAATGTGTACCCGTGTGAAGACATGATATCATCTATATCTATGATCTTTGAGATTAGGTCATCAGTACACTCACACACTAATCTCAATGTATTTACATGTCCCCACGTAAATACTTGACTAGGGACATTTTAGGAATAACTTTCATATGACCTATTACTCCAAGGATAAATATGTTTTAAAACACTTATAAACTGAAATACTTATTTTATTGATAAGCAGAAAAAAGATACAAATGAAAAAGCATAAAAGCTCATAGTGCATACACCAACAGAAATCAATTTAATTCGTTCATCGTAAGTCAATACAACGAAACGATATTGATAAAGAATTGAAAAATTGTAAGAACTATATTTTGTTCTTATTTTCTCTTAGAAGTGATATCTAACTTTAAGATCTTACTTTTAAATAAGGAACAAAACAAGTTAAGAACTTTACTCTCTAAAATATTTAATAAATATATTATACTTAAAATATCTTCTAGATTTGAAAAATAAATTGAACACTTTTAAACCTAGAAGATTTTTTTAACTTGTTTTAGAAATGATCTCAGCATCTTGAAACAAAAATTATTTGGGTATTATTTAGATCTTGGTTCACGATGCCTACTACACGAAAAGATTTTACCTTGTATGCTTTCCTCGCTTTAAGGACAAATACGTCGAGCAAGTAAGCTTTCGTCTAGTACTCGGGCACTCTAGTGATAAAACAAGCATATGGCATATTACATTGGAGATATGGAGGAATGTTGGAATATTCCCCTAGAGCATACAATGATGGGTACACTGAAGAAATTGTCACGCCTCGACACCAGACAACCCATGGCAAACTTAGATATAGTTTGACAAGAGGAGGGGGTTTACTATGACGTGGAGTACCCGTTCTGTAGAGATTATGATTAGCCATTATAATGATAAGGTTGTGTGTCCTTACCTATTTGTGAAAACCAGAACGAGGAGAGCTCTGGCCGCTCTAGTTGGGCAGGTAGAATAAGGTGGGATTGTTGTGTACATGATTATTGATATATAAGATTGATAAATGGAAGTTTGGCCCCTATTGCATATTGGTATTAAATTAAGATGAGTAACAACTGAACCTAATGCATGCATAGCATACCATAATTGTTTGACTAACCTCATTGGTTTTTTCGTATTCCTTGTGTATTTCAAAGTGTTGTACAATTATTATAAGGTATGTTGTGTACACTTTTCTTCCTTGTTTGTTATCTATATGTTTGATAAGTATTTAAAGCTACCCTTGCATGTGGATATTATGGGTTGAGAGCTTTTTACTCACCCTTTTCTGTATTTTGTGTCTATTTTCTCTTGTTGTGGTCATCCGTCGAAGGTCAGAACAAACACGAGTAGGACCTGAACTACCTACAATAGAGGACATGGACCGTGGGCGTCGATTGTTTATATTCATTGTTAGTTTTGAGACCGTTGTGGGTCCCGACATTTATTTAATGTTATGTTATTTTGTAATAACTATCGTTGGGAGCCTGCGAGCCTCGTATCTTTTGAGTACGCTGTTATGACAAAGAAATGATCTATGTTGTAATTTCTGTTTAAACTGCATGTGACGATCACCAATGAAAAAAAAACAAAAAACTTCTATTTTTCTTAAATAATTAATGATTCCTTAATTAAGTAAGACGTTCTAGTGTAGGAATTCATCCTAGTTAATCGAGGGTCACACACATACATCATATTGGCAAAGGAAAATATTAAATTAATGAAATGAAATCCGTGCATTACATTACATAATCCGATTAAGTTGTGTTTCATTGTGATTGTGGATTATTGATTATTGTGTTACCAAAAATGGATTACGTTAAGGACTTAATACTATTATGTAATAGTTAGTAGTGAGAGAGAGAGCAGAGAGTTATGTGTTCAGGTATGAATTGATGAGACTAAGTTAGGGTAGACAACTTAGAATAAACTAATTAGAGACCCCAATAAGAAAGAATAATTTTGTATGTGAGCCTAATGTATTCTGTGGAAGGGATGTTAGAGATGACAATCTTCGATTGTTGTGGAAGAAAAGACTCACCCTTACAGCTTTTTACAGACCTCTGATTAGACCATACACTCGACACCATTGAGATCAGTGCTGATTTCACATTGAGGATCAGCTAGACTCTCCTTGGACCGATGATGATTGAGATAAATGTTTTCTTTTCATGTTTTAAAGGGAGCCTGTGTGCCCCTGATTTGCAGTATACACAATGTGTTGAAAATGACCATGTATTGTATATGACTGAGTTGTATATAATGTATTTGTTCCACCAAATTTTATTGTACACAAAAAGAACTTCAACAATTTTCTAAAACTCATAACCTCTCAGTTAAGTAGGTTAATCTAGTGGAAGGGATTATCCTAGTTAGCTGAGGGTGTTACATTGGTGGAATCATAGCATGGTCGATTTAATATGCTTGAGGTATAGCTTGTTATACCCCGCTGCACTCTAAAAGTCGTCTACTTGACAGTCAATAGGACTTGTGTGGTAGAAACTATACTTGATTAAACCCAAGTAGGTGAAGTGTAACATCCTGAATTTTATAAAATGATTAATCGAGAGGAATAAATATTAAATAATTATAAATGGGTTAATAAGTATCCCAAAAATATTGAAATAATTAAATTGAGATTTATAAGAATTATTTATAATTTATTGAGGCTTTAAGAGACAAAATTATACCCGATTAAAATATGGGAGTCGGACCAAGTATCTCCGATTGAGATGCCGTTGGTCAGGGCTGTTAAGAATATTTTTGGGAATCCGAATTTATATTCAGAATAATTTTTAATATTGAGCCCGAACTGAGTTCCTGTTTATTATAAAACGGGAAACATTTTAATGATGGACCAAGAAATAACTTATTTCCCTATCTCTTTTCCTCATTTTCACGTGTAACTCTCCTCCCCTCTCCCTCATTTTTCGTTACCTCCTTTCTCCCCTACATAAACCCTATCTTTTCTTCTCTTCTTCTACAAGCTCACCATTTTTGTGAGTCTCCTTCCATACCCAACCAACCATGCTTCTTTTTCTTCATCTTTTTGGAGATGATTCAAATTCTTGGGAGCTCTTTTCTCTCCTTCCATTTTTGTGTACATGTTAGGGCTTAGGATAGCTTGGATCTTGAGGTAAGTTTCCTAACTCTTTGGATGTTTTTGGCCCTAGGTTTTGGTTTCTAGAGTGCCTTATGAATGGATTGAGTAATGGGAGCCATTTTCATGTAAAACCTAAAGGTGAGGTATGATTTATGTGTGTTTTTGGATAGGTATGAAGGGGTATGCGAAAATTTCATGGTTAAAGGTGAAAGATGATGATTGTTCGTAGTGATTGTTGGATTTCAATGGAACCCTAACTATAGGAATTAGGGGAAATGAGTAATAATGCCATGAAAGATGATTTTTAGTGAAAACCCATGATAATGTGTGTGTGGGTGTTGTTAATGATGGAGATTGATGGTTATTAGAAATGCTTATTGAGTTTTGATAAAAAATCCTAAGTATGGTGATTTGGGGGTTTTGGCTAAATTAATGATTTTAATGGTTTTGAATACTCTAGAATGATTTATATGAAGGGGATGAATCTTTAGAATCATTGGGATTGATTAATGAGGTTGATGATATTTTAAACTATGTTCATGAGGTTGTGTAAGATGATATAAGTGTATGTAAGAATGATGATTTGAGGTGTTGGGTTGAGAGTGAATATGAGATGTTGCTATTGTGATAATAATAGTTAAAAACCATTGATAAGGGATACTAGAGTTGATGAGTAGTTAGGCCATGATAAATATCTCAAGAGTTTGTTGATTTATAATGGTCTTGAATGGAGCCAAGAGGCTTATAATAGATTTGAATGAATCGTGACGATAGTTGAGTGATTCACATGAGTTATTGGATGCCTTATGGATATGAGCCATGATGTGGTTGTTGTTGGACTAGTTTAGCCCTTTTGAACCCTAGAGAATCTTGGTTTTAGGAAAGGAATTCCCGAAGCCTAACATAAGCATATGAATTAGAGTTTAGACAAGTCTAGGACTTGATAATAAGTTTTAAGAAAATGATGCCTTATGATGGCTTGTTAATTTCATGTACAAATATGTGTTTGTTGATAGGGTTATGTTCCAGACGATGACACAGAATAATCGGAGCATTTGGATTACGGTCCTTCTCTTGAGGTAGGAGAGGAGTTTACATTTCAATTGCATGAGTTGAATAATTGATGGTTGATGTATATGATTGTACTCATGCTTGCCTTGCCATGATTATCCTGAATGGTGATTGATAATGTGATGGATGATAGGCTTGGCCATTTGTTGAATGTTTGGGAATTACATATATATGAGATAATGATGAATGCTTAGTGACCCTTTTGATGAACATGATTATTTGTTTATAGAAACCCATGGATAAGTGAATTACTCAAAGGTGTGAAGTTGTGTTTTATGATTTTTATGCATAATTGAGGAACTCATGGGGTCAAAATGAGTTTTATGAAAGATTGATGGCTTAGGATGGTCATACTAGCATGCATACATGAATTGTGACTTGTAGAAATTGGAACGGGTCAATTCCATTGAGAAGAGACCCTTGAGTTGCATAAAAATGTCTTGAAATGGTCTAAATGCACTTATATACATAAGTCCCTCATTTTTGAGAATTTTTGAGTGAGGCCGATGACCACACGTCACAAATGATGTGTATTTGTTGCGGTTAAAATTCGTAGCATTTGGAGTTCATACGAGAAAGTTAGGAGGGTTAGAAGTTGAAAACTCATGTGTTTTCTGCATAAAAATAGCAGCAGGGCTGTCTTGAATCGATTCTCTTTGAATCGATTCAAGAGGTGTTGTTTTCACTGTTTTGGGCTCCAGGGGCATTTGAATTGATTCACACGAGTTTGAATCGATTCAAGGACCCTGTTTTTACTGTTTTTGAGTTCCAGAGACGTTTGAATCAATTCAAAGACCTTTAAATTGATTCAAAGCCCTGTTATGGCCACTATTATGCTGTTTTTTCCAACTGCTCTATTTTCTTTGTTGTTTTTGGCCCATTTGGGCATCTTAATGATGTTTTTGGCCTCCGACTTCATGAAAGTTGTAGATAATTATGTTACGGAGGTGTGAAAATTGGTCTTGCCTTAATTGGAGTTTTCTAACTCTTATTAGGCGTAAAACACCAGACCCACTGCATTGTAAAATTCAAATTTAAGAGGGTTTTGAACCCAACTTTTAATGGTTATCAAATTAGGAATAATAGGTGATATTTGTGACATGTACCACTATTTTTAAGACTAAAAATAAGTTTCTTTCATGTCTTAATGTTGTAATTTGTCATGAGCTTAATAATATCCAAAACCCTTTTATTATGTAAAAGTAACAGATTATGTTAGGGGTATATGATGATGGTCTGTCTTGGGGTGTTTGATATTAATTGAAACATGTTATGAAAGCATGAATGTTCACCACTAATGATATGATATGATGATTGATAATGAAAAGTAAATGTTATGGTTGTGTGACACACCCTTAAATGATGATGAGACTAATAAAGGGACATTTGCATGATAATGTGTTTGTGGTAAATCAATGAATCGGAGATGATATTGATAATGTATAATGATAGATGATGTTGTTGATCATTTCCTTGAGTAAAGGATGATTGTTATTATGAATGATTATTGAATGCCATTGTGTGTGATACAAGTGTGATCTTGTATGTGTGGTTTAAAATTATATTAGTGAATTATTGTGAATGCCACACTAATGTATGAACAATGGTAATGATCAATGAGATAAAAATCCACTAAGAGATTATATGGTGATATTGATGAAATATTGATGAATGTTGTTGATGTTTGTGATGCCATTGTGAATGTTGCAAGTATTGACTTGCATGTATGATATACATAATATGTTGAAATGAAATGCCACACTTAAAACATAAAACAATGTCTAAAACCAACAATGATAAAATCCACTAAAGATTGAATGGTGGTGTTGGTGTTGATGATGATGATTGATGAGTGGCATGATAGGATGCATAGTGTGAGAATGCATTGATTGGCATTTGCATCCATGGCATATCATACACTGTCTATGTGGAATGTTAGGGGTTCCACTAGGCGGGCCCAGTGGGAGGGCGACCCAGTGCACGGGTAAATCGTTGTTTTTCCCTAGTGATTCTGGGAATCACGAAGTTGTCCATAGTTTAGTGACGAGGCACCCTATGTGGCGGGTCCAGTGGGTGGGCGGCTCTGTGATAAGCAAGTTACCTTAGTGTCCGACGGGACATGGCTCTCTCGATGTGTGTTTGGGAGGGGCCCGTAGCACTTTTGGCAAGTGAGGCCATGTTGTTGATCCGTAAGTCACGGGGTGACTAGTGCTACATATGGGCGATGCGGTTTGGTACCAGTAAAATTGGTGATTATGCATGCATTAAGAGATGTGTGTACACTTTTACTACTGCAGTAGGGGCATAGTAGCACACCTATGCTTGACCCATAATTTGGTGTTTATTCCCACAGTCGGATCTGTAATTGTTGATGTTTATTCCATTGTGCATATGCATTAGCCTAAGAGCATTTACATACAGCATGGAGATATGTCAAAAGGTGATGATGATTGATGATGAGATGGGTAAATAAATACCTAAAAGACAACATGTAAAATATGAATACAATGAAAAGATATTGAATATGATGACGTTGTATGTGATGGCCCAATGTGATGAAGGGCTTGTTTGTCTATGATTGATGACATTGATGTTGGCCCGTTGTGGCATTGAGAAATGATGTGTATATGTGATTGCTTTGCTATGAGTTGATGGATGAATACATAATATGTATATTTTTGAAATGAATAGATTATGGTGATTGTTCATGATTCTAGCAAAGCATACATGATGTTGATATACATATGCATATAATCTCAATTGTATTCACATTCGTCATTTGAAATGTATAACTCACTCTCCCATGTTGTCCATTTTTAGCATTGATGCAGGAATATCATGGGATGAGGATATTTTAAAGTAGAGCTTTGGGAAGGTAAATAGTGGTAATGGAATGTCTTGGCCGGCAGCGATTGTAATTCATTGAATTGTGAATAAAATATATATGATAGTGTGAATAATTATAAATATTGGTGGATTTATTGTAAATGGCTGGATATGTGAATGATATATTGATATTTGGGGCATTGGGAATTCATACCCATTTGATGAATATAGTGACATTGGACATGTAGCCCATTTTGGGAATGTATAAGTGTTGATGATACATGATATTGGGATAGAATTGAAAGTGGTCATTTATGGAATATGGATATTGGAGATGTATGTTGTATGACCATAATGATGCATGTGTATATATATTTAGGGCAATGCATGTTTATGATTTATGTGTAAGATTGGTTGTGGCCTAATAGGCTTGTGTTGTATATTTGCATGCTTTGCCGAGCCTTTTCTCATATCTTCATATATGGGACTAGGCATGTGCCCTATATACATATTCTTCTTCCGCTGTAAACTCTGTTAATTTTGTATACAATCATGGGCGATTTATTTTACGATCCAGTTATAAAATATTAAATCTCACCCTTTGGTTTTCTGTGGTTCGAGTTTTGATGTAATCGTTGAGGTGTTTTGAAACTATTTTAAACGTGAAAAATTTACTCATATTTTTATTAACTGTTTATCTTGATTACATCAGGATTCAAGTCAAGAAAATCAGGGTGTTACATGAAGCATTAGACAAGGATACTAAGGGTCAATGACCAAGGTTACCTTAATGCCTGTAGTGAATGCGGTGAATTTTGGGGACGGAATTCCTAAAAGGTGGGGAAAGTGTAACAACACTGCGTTTTAGGATAGGGACCCAAACTCTCAATAACTCTGAGAGTACCTTGTTAAGCTTTCTATAGAAAGCTTGAGACCTTGACCTGTTCCCTGAGTTGCTCTAGTGCAAGAAAATAGTAATAGGTGAAGTCAACTGAGATATTAATTTATGAGATATAGGAATATTGAAAGGAGCTGAGGTGAGAGTATGTTGAATAATATTATATTAATATTTAATCTTGTTTGATTCAATATTAATAATTAGTAATTTTCTCTTTGTTAGTAACAATAACTAATTATGGATAATTGTGATTGATAATAATTAGGATATAATAATTAGTTTAATATTTAATAACTAATATTAATATTTACTAGACATCTATTTATATAATTTGATATATATATATATATATGTATATATGGATATATGTATAGTTATTAATTAGAATAATAGTTCACAATATTTAATTTTATAATTTAATTATTTTATAAATAAAATTTGAAAAAATATATAAGAATAATATATCATTATGTATTTGATTATTAAATTATTTGATAATCATTTATTAATTAATTGATAATTATTTATTATTTATTGTTCATCTATTTTGATAATTACATTTAATAATAAAATATTGTTGAGTTCCTAAATTTGAAGTATGGGACCCAGAAAATGATTCAGTTCCAGCAATTCAGCCTAAAACTAGTGATCGTATAGGGAAACTAGTCCTGTGAGGATCCTCTTGTAGAAAATAAAGGATAACAAGCTCGGTCCAGCAGACCTGGCCAGTACCTCAGGTACTCTTAACATTTGATTGTACATATACTTCGGGATATCCGATTATAGCACGGTCAGTCTCTGATGAATTGTTTTGACATTTTAGAAACCTTTCTTGAAGGGGGAAAATCTTAATTCAGACCCTATCAGTCTCATTTCTAAAAAAACAATTAATTCAATCGGAACCCCTGAATTCGGCCTAAACATCTTCAGTGTTTGGAGCCTAACTTTCTCATACAACACTGAATTGAGTGATTCTAGTCCTGGTTTCTTTGTTATGAAGAAATCTACAATCTTTATTTCTAACCTCTGTTGTAGGAATTTCTTTAATTCCTTAAGGAGGATGGATCTTCTTCTCCTAGCTTCCTTCAAATCCAAGGCAATTGACTCCAAATTAATGATGCAAATTCTGAATTGGCAAAGTAATGTGCAGGCCGTGACTTGAAAGGTATGGAAATGGAGAATTTAGGAAAACCTAGATCTAGAGCTTAGAAATGGAGGAGATGAAAGGTTAAGGGGGCAGAGAGATGTAACCGCCACTCTCTAAGCCTAGAGAGAAAAAGAGAAGGTTGTTCACTACCTTTGGGAGCAAGCCAAAGGATAAGAACCTAGAAAAAGAGCTAAAGCTTCTACTTTCTAGAGAGAAAGAGGAGTATCTCACTCTAAAATCTCACTAAACTTGAATTATGAAGCATTACAAATGAAATAAGGTATTTATACCTCCTAGAAAATGTAAAATTCATATTTTTCTTGGGTGGTCCTGAAAAAGCTTCACCCAAGGTCCAAAAACTAAAACTACATGGCCCAAAAGGAGCCTAAAGCAAGCTAACACCTATACAAGGCCCAAAAGTAACCTAAAATAGAAAATATGGTCATGCAAGGCCCAAA
The DNA here is from genome assembly GCA_037962975.1 of Clitoria ternatea. Taxonomy (NCBI): domain Eukaryota; kingdom Viridiplantae; phylum Streptophyta; class Magnoliopsida; order Fabales; family Fabaceae; genus Clitoria; species Clitoria ternatea. The sequence goes on from CM075671.1 coordinate 173,496,361, forward strand.
CTAACAAAATAATTCTAAGCTTAATTAATTCCTAAAAAATAATATTTCTAACAAAAATATTTACAAAGTGTAAATAATGGTCAAAAGGAAGCCTATGTCATGCTTCCCCTCTTCAAGAGGATTTGTCCTCAAATCCTAAAACAAGGCAAGGCTCAAAGTAGTAATAAACTTACAAGATGAAGGGAAAACAAAGTGAGTGGCTAAAAAAATGAAAAAAATAGGCAAAAGAAGGAAAGACATGAGATTTGCCACCAGGGTCAAATACTAACCTCTTTACCTTTGTGAGAATACAAGAAAAGATAGCATAAAAGAATAACAATAGAAAATCCCTCAAGAGGGCGCAAAGTAACCAATGGAATCCCCCATGTATCCAAGAGATGGTATGAATGACATGATGCTCACTAAGGATGAGATGAGGTGGAGATAGATGATCATGTGTAATAGTAGTAAACAAGGGCATATGATGTAAAAGAGTAGAATAAACTGCCTTAAGGGAACCATAATGTGTAATGGCATTTAAACTAGGAACTAGAATATGCATGGAATGGAAAGAGGATACTAGCTCCCAATATAGAGGGTGTTTCGTTTGTAGTTGGGGAAACAAAGTTGAGTTGAAGTGAAAAATTTAAAGGTTGATATTAATTCTTCACACCGTTTAAGACAATCAAAAGTCCGTTGACCCGTAGGATCAAAAATCTGCTTCTACTTAACAGAGAAAAGCTCCGTTTGACATGTTCGCCAAACATGCTGATAATCCCTTATGGAATACAAAGAGGATATGAAGAGAAAAAAATTAGAAAATGAAACAAATGGTAAACCTATGAAAATCCTAGATACAAGTAGAAAGATAGAAGACAAGACATGAGGAAAAGTCAATTCAAAAGAATAAAGACATATCTCTATCCTAAATGAACCTATAGTGACTATATACATCCTAAAAGTAATCCTAAGTAAACATTGTACACACAAAGATCCATCCATCCTATAGTAACAATAAGAGGTTGGAAAACAAACCTCTAAAGGATAAAACACTTCAATGAGCAAAGAAAAAGAGGGGCCAATAAAGCACAAAGAGGTGCTAGAAATGTATATGTCATGAAGCATGTAAAGAGGTTGGTGAAGGAGCAAAGCTCTCTTTACATGAAGTTTGGAGGCAAGAAGAGAAGAATGCCTTATGGGATCATCGAGAGTGAGAATCTGTTTACCCTTATCTTTATGGTTTAAGTGTTTTTTATTTTTTGTTTTTCATGTTTTAGAGGGGAGGTGGAAGGCCCATCCTCCCTATCCCTTTTCAACTTTATTTGACATTGGTCTTTCAAAACTTTTTTGGGAGACAAGGGATGTAAGACAAACTTCTTACTATTATGGAAAAAAGTAAGGGTATTGGTGAAACCCTCATGGGTAACCTTCTTGTCATATTGCCAAGGTCTACCTAACAAGACGTGTGTAGCTACCATAGGCACAACATTACACCAAACTTGACCATGGTATGTGCCAATGGAAAGAGAAAGAAGATCTTGCTTGTTCACTAACATCTCATCCCTTTAATTAAGCCATTGTAATTTATAAGGTCTAGGGTGATCAATTAGAGCACAACCAAGTTTGTGAACTAGCCTTTGGCTAGCCACATTAACGCAACTACCACTATCCACAAGGAGAGAACAAAGTTTTTCTTTAATGTAACATCTTGTATAAATATGTTCTCTCTTTGTGTAATGTCAACCTCCCTAATATGGCTTTAAAGAAGCCTCCTTATCATAAAATAGCCCACCTTCTTCTCTAAGAACATGTTCACTATCATAAGAATCACTATTTGAGCTATCACTAGAGTGTGAAGAGGAAGATTCCTCATAGCTTGAATAGTGATCAATATGTTGGAAATATGCACTAAGAGCCTATATAGAACGCGTCATTTTAAATAAGGCATTTTTTGTTAAATAGTCTAACAACATTTATTTATCCTTGGAGTAATAGGTCATATGAAAGTTATTCCTAAAATATCCCTAGTCAATTATTTACGTGACGACACATAAATACATTAAGACAAGTATGTGAGTGTACTGATGATCTGATCTCATAGATCATGGATATAGATGATATCAAGTCTTCACACGGGTACACATTAAGAGTAATGATGTACTGGATAGACCCATCATGAAAACGTTGCATGGATCGTTACATGAATGTCATAAACAATTCTCAATGTGATAATGGTATATGTAGTCCTTTGACTTGAAGTCACTATGATTCCTACATAAGGAGTTTATTGTTTTAATACAATCAAACGTCTTCTGTAACAAGAGGACTATAAAGTTTATGATTAGGCAATGGACAAATTATGCAGAGGGATGTGAGTGATGTAGATGGGATTTGTCTCTCCTATGTAACAGGAGTGATATCTATAGGCCACTTGATGGAGTGAAACTAAGGAAATGCATGACCATGCTAGAAAGAATAAATATTAGATATTTATTCAAATAAATTCTACTTTGGTATCAAGTAAAATAAATTAGGCCGTACAAGGATGACGCGACCATGCCTTGGGCCCAGTTACGATATCATGACAAAAGGAACAAACATATAAAATAATTATCACTTATAGGTTATGTTGATAATAAATAATATTCGGACATAATGATGCATTTCTAGATGTCGCTCTTATTTTATATTAATAATAAAATAGTTTATTATTAATATGACCAAGTATTTTACCTATAGGGTCACACACATAGAGTAAGCCCATCGGAAAATAACTTATATTTTAGTTGGACTAAAATAAAGCTATTGGGCCTAACTCATTTAGAATGAGTAAGGAGCCCACTCTTTAGAGAGAGCAAATTAAGTCAAACCTAAGCCTATAAATAAAGCATAAGATGCCCATAGACGGCTAACCAAAAAAAAGAGATACAAAAATACGCAAAAGTTGCAAAAGCTACACGCCGTCAAACTAGTATTTGGAAGGTGTAGCATTTTTGGTGGGAGTACTCATGTAGACTCCTAAAGGACGAGGCTACAACTGCTTTGATATTCTTCAAGAGGTAATCCTAAAGCATAATATTTTTTTTTGGTTTTGTCTTATGCTTTGAAACATGACGCTTTCCAAATCCTATGGGAATCCTTGTATTTCCGCTACTCATGCACTAGGGATTCCCTAGTAGTGGTATCAGAGCCTGGTTGTAAAACCGTGTTTTAGGCAAATATTTGTTTAAAGAACATGTTAGAAAATTTTTTTACGAGATATGTTGCAAAGGTTGCACCTTTTTGAAAGCTAATATCAATTTATTTTTGTTTTGTGCATATTGATTGCTTTTCTCAACATTTTAATTAAAGAACATGTTTTTGGATGTGCTTTATTATATGAACATGTTGTATGTTACAATGGTGATTGTTTTATATGTGTTCTAATTATAAGGCATGTTTTATGTTCGTTTAATTAAATTGAAATCAAGGGTTGTATGCAATGCAAGTCTATATGCTTTCTCTTTCTAATATGAATTGTTCATGTGAGATTGTGTTTAGAAAGTTTAAGAGTTAAACCCTAGCCGTAATGAAAACTAGGATTCAAAAGTTGAAACCTTGCCATCATGGTATTTTATTTATTTGTAAATGTTACAAATAAAATATTTGATTTTAATATTATATTTTAAATTTGATTTGTAAAAGTTACAAATCAAATTTTAAATATTTGTTAAATTTAAAGTTTGTAAGAGTTACAAATTTAAATAATTTATTCTTATTAATTTTAATAAGAATTGCATCGTATGTGATCTTTTTAAAATTAGTGTGATTTATAGGAGTTACAAATTGATTCATATTTATTAAATTTAATATGATTTGTAATTGTTACAAATAAGAGATAAGATCTTTATTAAATTTAATAATTTTAAATAAAATATTTAATCCTTAATAAATTTGATAAGATTTGTAAAAGTTGCAAATTAAAGATAAGATCTTTATCAAATTTAATAGGATTCAAAATAAAATACCTTGAACTCTAGAGATAAGGTTTAAAATTTAAACCTTGATCATTCCTAAAAATAAGATGATTGTTGATACTCTAGAGATAAGGTTAAAAAAGTTAAGCCTTGACTATTCTTATTTTAGGATAGTTGTTAGGGTCAAAAGATAAGGTTTAACAGTTAAACCTTAGCCGTTCCAAAATTTAGGATTCAAGAGTTGAAACTTAAAATTAGGATTTCCAATTGTTTGAAATCATAATCGAATATTTTAAGCTGTTAATGGTCAGAAAGACTTGATACTTAAGCGGTCACACCGGACCCACCTCTCTTTCTTGGGAACTAACCTGATTACAGTACTAAATTTTTGGGTTGGAACACGACTTGGCACCCTATAAAGGGTAGCCTCCCCTTGACCCTGTCCCTTGAACGGTCAACGAAACCATCAAACTTCTTTACGTAGTTTTCCTTTTATGATCACTCTGTTAATTGATTAATTAACACGTCCAACGGTGAATGGTTATGGTCTTAGATTTTTTTATTTAATTTTAAATATAGCCTACGTGCTATGCCTTTATCTATTCTTGAATTTCCTCTCTCAACCTTTCACTCGTATGTAAAACGAGTTTCTTTATTACATTGTAATCTTGAAGAAGCCAACAAGGTGGAAACCTAGAAGAAACCTAGAGTGGTGACTCTTGGTGGATATGACCTTGAAAGGAACAAAGGAGTGGTGACTCTAGGAGGATGGTGGTTTCAAGAAGTAGGACTTCACGAAGTCAAGGCACCATAGTTCCTTTAGGTTTATTTTATTTTATTTTATTTTTTAGGAAGACCATAACCATCTCACATTTTTATTACATGTTTTGGGGTTTTATTTTACATTAAAGCGTTTAATGAAAGTTGGTAATAAAAATAAGAAAATTGAAATCCCTCAAGCCCGACAATCATACCTTCCAATAAGTAATAACGTCAAACTTGATATAGATAAAGTGCAGGTGACGCCGTAGTTGGTGCCTTTATTTATGTTTAGTAGGACATGATTGGATAATTAGATTATCCAAGTATAACTTATTGAGTTTTATTCAAATAGACATTTTTCAATTGGATTGGAATAGCCTAAAGCTATGAATAGCCTAAAACGCGTTCCAATAAGCAACATTCATCAATGCTAGTTTCAATAAAGTGTAGGTTCTACCAAAGCAGGGTGTTTTTATTGATTTTAGTAAAGGACGACGGATAATTGGATTATCTAACCATTTGTTATTGGACTTATCTAGGTAACTTTAATCAGATTAAAGAACCTAAAAGCGTTAATATTAAGTTTGAACGTCTTCTAATAAAGAACACTTGTCAAGACTAATGTCAATAAATAGTAGGCCTGCCATAATAGGGTGCTATCATTTATATTAGTAAGGCGCAATGAGATAATTGTAATATCCAAATTATTTTTATTAGGCCTTTACTTAACTAAATTTTTCAATTGGATTAAAAATAACTTAGAGGTGTAAGGATTGAGCTTAAATTCATAAGATAAATAAGGGTAAAAAGTTACCCACTCAATCATCCAAGAGTTGCATGAGATGCAATTGAAAATATGTTTCCTACCTAAATAACCAAGGGTTGGGCGATCGACCAAAGCTGACTCAACACTAGGCCAAATATGGATCTTGGCCCATTAGAAAAATCTTCCAACGGGATTTTTTCTGATTCGGTAAGGGTGTAACACCCTGAATTTTAAAATAAATAATTAAATGAGGGAAATAATTACTGAATAATTACATATGAGTTAATTGAAGTCCCAAAATATTGGAGATAATTAAATTAAGATTCTTGAGGACTATTCATAATTTATTGGAGTCGAATAAGCTAAAAACTGGCCCAATTAAAATATGGGTGTCGGACCAAGTATCTCCGATTGAGGTGATATTGGTTAGGGCTATTGAGAATATTATTAGGGATTCGAATATGTATTCAAAATAATTTTTAGATAAAGTACTGAGCCCAAACGGAAATCCTATTTGTGGTAAAATGATGAAATATTAATGAGAGGATTAAAATTAAAAGCAAAAGCCTTCATTTTTCCTCTCTCATTTTCGTTCGTATGCTGAAGCCATTTGGAGAAATATATTTTCCTTCATCTTCTCCATTCTTTCATCATTTCCTCTTTCCTTCTCTTCTAAAAACCCTAAGCCTTGTGTAGGTTCTATTTTCTTTCCTCATTTTTGTTGAGAAAGCTTGGAGATTGGAGGTGGAAGCTTGAAATCTCTTCTTTTTTTCTCTTCCATTTCATGTAGCTCTTCCTCTCCCTTGGGTATTCTCTCTTTTCTTCTTTTGAGGTAAGATTCTTGCCATTTTTCAAGAGTATGCACATTTAGTTATGAGTTTTATGGCTTGGGAGAGCAATGTATGTAAATGGGGTATTTAATGGAAGCCATAAATGTATAAACCCTAAGGTGGGTTGTCATAAATGCTAACTCTATGAGACATAAATGGGTAGATGAATTTATGGTTGGAAGGAGATGAAGTTTTATGATGTATTTATGAATGTTGTTGGGTTTTAAGTGAATCCCTAACTCTAAAGATTTGAGGAAAATGGCAAATATGGATTTAACAATGTAGTTGAGAGGAAATACATAATATTGAGAGTGTAAATATTGATAAATAAAGTGTTGTGAATGTTGGGGCTTAAGGGTTTGTGAACACCTCTTTTGGTCTGGTCCAAGTGGAATGAATCTTTTTTATATTGAATTCTAATTCAGAATGGTCAAATTCGAATAGAATGGCTCCAAAATAATCAGAACCGAGCGAAATAACTCAGAATGAAGCTTTTCCAAGTGAAATACAGCCCTGTTGGAGGCAAATCCGATTGGAATGACTCAAAAATGATCACATCTGAACAGGATGACTCAGAATGAAGCTTTTTCGAGTGAAATACAGCCCTGGTGGAGATAAATCTGAGTGGAAAAACTCAAAAATGATCAAATTCGAGTCAAAATGAAGCATTTCCGAGTGGAATGACTCAAAAATGATCAAATCCGAGTGGAATCACTGAGAATGAGTCATTTCCGAGTGAAATGCTCCCCTGTTGAAGTTGAATCCGAGTGGATAGCTTCCCTGCCAAGCCAGTCTGAGTGGATTATGCCCATTTTGAAGAGAAGTCCGAATGGAATGACTCAAAAAAGTTGAATCCGAGTGGAATCACTCAGAATGAGTCGTTTCCGAAGGAAAAACTCCCCTGTTGAAGTTGAATCCGAGTGGCATCACTCAGAATGAGTCATTTCCGAGTGAAATGCTCCTCTTGCATTAAATCCGAGTGAAATTACTCAGAATGGGTCAAATCCGAGTGGAATATGCTCCTGTTGGATTAAATCCGAGTGAAATTACTCAGAATGGGTCAAATCCGAGTGGAATATGCTCCTGTTGGATTAAATCCGAGTGAAATTACTAAGAATGGGTCAAATTCGAGTAGAATATGCTTTTAATGGATTAAATCCGAGTGAAATTACTCAGAATGGAGAAAATCCGAGTGAAACTACTCAGATTTGGGCATGTCCGAGTGGAGTATGACCTGTTGGGTGGGAAATCCGAATAATGACTCAAAAATGGATCAATCCGAGTGGAGTATGACCTGTTGAGTTTAAATCTGAGTGAAATGACTCAGATTAGATGTAAATCTGAGTGGATAAATCCCTCTCAGATGCATTCCGAGAGAAAATGCCAGTTTACAAGCCCTGATCGCAAAGAGTGTCAATTCCGAGTAGAAGCTGTCTCACTACAATCATTCCGAAATTCAAATTTCTAATTCTGAGTGGAAAGAGAGTCATTCCGAATGAAAAATGACCCTGTTAGAGGAGAATCCGAGCGGAAGATCCCCTACTGCAACCAATCCGAGTGGAAAAAGGGACTGACTTTGGATGGATACTGCCCAAAGCTATTTTCCGAGTGAAAGGATTGTTGATTGAAGTAAATCCGAGTGAGTATCACTCGGTTGGAAGGAAATCCGAATTAAAATAGCCAAACTTCCAATTTCTGAGTGGAAAATAGGCAAAATCCGAGTGAAAATGACCAAGTTCCATTCGGATTAAGAGCTCACAAGGTCAGTTCCGAGTTGATCCTTCAAGCAGTGAAGTTCTATATCACTTTTGAAGAAATTCCGAGTGGATGCTTCACGCAGGGATGAGATCCGAGCAAAATGCATCCGACTGAAGGAATTCCGAGTGTTTCCTCTTCAATCAGAACCAAGAGTCCCTCTTCAGTCAGTCGGAACCGAGTGACACTCCAAACCAGTTGACCCTCTTCAAACTAATTCCCTCTCATCCCTCATCAAGCCAATTACCGAGCACATTTCCACCAATTTTCACTCGTTTCCGAGTCATCTTTTACTTATTTCTGACTCATCCTCTAAAGCAATTACCGAGCTACTTCTCACCTAATCTCGAGTCCTTTTAAACCCCATTCTCACTCGGAAAGGAGTATTTTCACTCGGCTTTCTATGGAAATGCTTCATTCCAGTCGGAATTGACTCCCAATGTGGACGAATACTGACTGGGAGGCTGATCCGAGCCATCCTCACTCGGATTGACACTATTTTCACTCGGATTTCAGCCTTTTTCACTCGGATTTCAGCCATCCCCTCTCGGATTGCACATGCTGACCTGGATTCCACCACCCAAGTGGATCCAGGAATCCTGGGGTGGCTGGCAGACAAGGGGCAGAAGTGGAGGAATTAAAAATTCCCACCAGCCGCTGTCCCCCACTACCAAGTCCGAGTGGAAGCCTGAGCTGGCATTCCACTCGGAGTGGAAGGCTGAGCTGGCTTTCCACTCGGAAAGGGCTATAAATAGAGGGCTGAAGCTTTCATTCCTGGTTACACACACAATATACGCGTCCAGCACCCTCACCATTCCTTTCTCCTCCTTTCTCTATCCAGCACCCTCACCATTCCTTTCTCCTCCTCCCTCTCTCCATCAGCCAACTCCGTCCTCTCCTCTCCAACCAACACCGCCCAGTATTCCTCTCCATCAGCCCACTCCGTCCTTTCCCCTCAACACAACACCGCCCAGTACTCCATTCCTCTCAGCCAACACTGCCCAGCAAACCCCTCAACACAACACCGTCCAGCAACTCTATTGTCCCTCAAGCCACAACACCGTCCCTTTCTCCCAAAACACCCAACCGTCCTCACCAAAACCGACCTCCTTACTCCTTCTCCTACACACCGTCCCAATTCCTCTTACACACTGTCCAGTACCCCCCTCAAGTCCACCAAATCCGATCTCCTCACTCCTCTCAACTCCAACACCGTCCCTCTTCTCACTCTGTCTCACTCGGTAATCACTTCTCACTCGGTAAGCTACTGCTCTCACTCGGTTTCTGCTATTTCCACTCGGTTTTACCATTTTTTACTCGGTTTTCCTCAATTTCACTCGGTATTTTCCCATTCCACTCGTTTTTTACCATTTTACTCGATTTTCCTCAATCTCACTCGGTTTCTGCTATTTCCACTCGGTTTTACCGTTTTTTACTCAGTTTTCCTCAATTTCACTCGGTATTTTCCCATTCCACTCGTTTTTTACCATTTTACTCGGTTTTCCTCAATCTCACTCGGTTTTCTGCTTTTCTCACTCGGTATTTCATTTTTTACTCGGTTTCTTCCATTTCCACTCGGTTTTTCCATTTTCACTCAGTTTTTTCCCTCTTTCTCACACGGTTTTCTCTTCTTCCCCTTAGTTTTTTTGCTCATTTTTCCTCTGTTTTCCGAACTTACTGTGGGAAATAAATGCTTCCTATGTTTTCTTTCAAATCTAAATAAAAATAAAAAAAGAAACAAATCATTTTTAAACAGTGTCGTACGGGAGCACTCCCGTCTACACAACCTCTTTAGGATTCGTACACGTGCGAAGAACTTCGCCTTGTATGAGTTCCCCGTCTCAATGACATCCACCATCATTTCCCAAGTCTTTTCCTAAAAGAACAACACTCAGAACTACGTAACCCTAATTTCTTGATAATTCAAGAATACGTAGGAGCAGGACCTCAATTCCTGTCGGGCCCATCTTTCGTATTTCTTTTTATTAATTTATTTCCTCACTTTCATGTTTCTTTCATAAATGTTCTTTTTTTTTTGGTCACTTCCTTAAAAATCAATTTAGACGCGACGTCTTGTTGATTTCCCCCTAGTTTTTGCTCGAGCCTCGCCATGATTCATAGGGAAGAGATACTTAGGATGAGACGTCCCGTTTATTTCTTTCCTATCCCTCTTTTTATTTCGAGAACGTCTAATTTAGGCGTGACGCCTTATTAGCATTCTCTTCCCCTCTCTGTCTCATATCGAAGTCGAGTTTAATTCGAAAGAAACGTCCTATTGACCTCACTTCGACATTCTATGTTTGTACAGTTCTCTCACTCCATTCTGTCGATTTTAAATAAAAAATACAACAATAAAAGGGAAGAAATAAACCATCTTTTGTAAAGCTATTTATGTTGCGCATTTTCAATCTTGGTACTGTTTTTGACAGGCGATGTAGGGTGCTAATACCTTCCCTACTCGTAACCGACTCCCGAACTTGAATCTCAATTTTTAACCAGTGCTTTACTAAACTTAGTTTTTTCCAATGTTTTTCTTATGGACAAAAACGTTGGTGGCGACTCCCTGTTTCATCCTACACATTCGACTCCCTCTCTCTTTCTCGCCGCGCTATCGCGATCCAGGTTGCGACAGATGGCGACTCCGCTGGGGACCCTTAAGAGAGTCAGGCCAGTTTGGTTGAAAGCGTATTTTTATATATAGCCTTTGTTAAATGGGATTTCTTCCCCTTGTTTATTTTTTGTAATTTGTTGTGAATGTTTGTTCTTGTTTTAATTGTATCTTGTTATCTGTTTCATTGTCTATTGTTTTGCATGTCTGTTGAACCCTAGGATAGAGGACCATATTACTTTCCTGTAATTATTGAACCCTAGGGTAGATGACTTTGTATATTTGTTTTGTGTTTGTTCTATGTGCAGAATGGGGTAAGGTAAAAAGGTATTGAATGCCCTTTCACACATTACACTCACAAATTACTCGCACACACTTATGAGTGGCGCCCTATACCCGGGCCCCAAATGAAACTTAAGTTAGGAGGGGTTGGTATACGGAATCGTATAGGATGTACTTCCTATCCGGTGATCGTGAGAACCCCAACTAGAGTTCGACCTCTTGTGACATACGCACCTAGTGGTTCCCCACTGTTGCGTCCCTGTCATGGGTAGGATCTTGGCTCTGGTGACCTTCTAGAAGTCTAGTATAAGCCACCCGGTGTGAAGAGTCACTTTTAGACAAGCCCTAGGGTCCAGAGAAAACCTTCAACAAAACCTGATTTAGGTCATGAAAGGGCAAACTTTACTTTACCTTATGTCATTTTCACTCTCCTGTTATCAAAGAGGGATTATCTATCATACAAAGATTCACTTAGTCTTGGAAAATCTTTGGAACACACAAGTATTCTTCGGGTGAATGGATAATCCTCTCTTTTTTGTCATGTATCTCTGAGTCTGAAGTCATAGGTTCTCCTAATCGTCAAAGGAAAAATCCACAAAAAAATTATACTTCATTTCCCTCGGGTTGAAGTGGCAATGACGATTTGGAAAACCTACGACTTTGAGCTCGCATGAGTTTTAGAAAGCCATGTTCCCCCCATTTTTTTTAACTTCTATCAAATCCTTGGGAGGAACATTGATCTTTAGGACTTGATAATAACTGATTCCATTCTTTGTCTTGATGTTCGCAGGGAACGATTCCGAATTTGTTAGTATTCCTAAGACAGTATGGAAATTAACGTGGGACACAGTAATTGTGATATAGGGGTGTCTGAATTGAAAAAGTTATTACACCTCAAGGCTAGAAAGGTTAATACTGACAGTTTACAAGCATTAGGGAAAAAACTGAGCTTGACACAAAAGATGACTTTCGCGAGGAAGTATGGGAAGATCCTGAAACTCTTGGAGGTAGACGTCCAAACAGAAGCCATCACAGCTCTGGCACAATTCTATGACCCACCACTCCGATGTTTTACTTTTCAAGACTTTCAACTGGCACCCTCCATAGAAGAGTTTGAACAAATATTGGGGATGCCAGTAGAAGGACAGATTCCTTACCGCCACCTGGACCATCATGCGTCAGTCACCTCGGTCGCTCGTATTTTGAAGGTCCATCCTGAAATGTTAAAAGGAGTACAAATGAACAGAAACCAGATTCCCGGATTCACAAGGGAATTTCTGGAGAAACACATGCATGTCCTGGCAGAGAGGGAAGAATGGGAAGCTTTCATCGATACCTTGGCTCTCACTATCTACGGAGTTGTCTTATTCCCTAACTTAGACAACTACGTAGATTATGATGCTATAGGTGTCTTCACCGCTCACAAGCATAGACTGGAAAATCCCGTCACAGTAGTATTGGCCAATGTCTATTGCACCTTGGAATTCTGCCATACCCAAGGAGGAAAAAGGATTATTTGTTGTTTGCCTGTTCTGTATGTGTGGCTCACATCCCACGCTTTCCATCAACTATGCAAAGCCGAGTGTCCCATCTCTGATTTGAAATTGTGTCATTTGGCAATGAAGAATGGGCGCGAATGGGCCAATCACCTTGTGGGCCTTACAGCAGAAAAGGTGAGATGGTGTCCTCAATGGCTAGAAGTTGAGTCCATCATTTATAGCTGCAGAGGATATCCAAATGTTCCTCTAATGGGTACACAAGGTTGCATCAATTATAATCCTGTTATTGCTAAGCGGCAGTTGGCTTATCCTCTACTTGGGCCGCCGGACGAAGCACTGCTTACTCCTTTCGTTTTGTACTATGTGAATAGGAATTACACCTCCACTATTCGAGACATAGCCAATGCCTGGAAGAAGGTCCATAGGATGGGCAAAGAACTGGGAGCACGAAGCCATGCCGTAAGAATTGAATACTTAGATTGGGTGGTGAACAGAGTCTCCATTGTGAAATTGCCTTTCAAGGGCCCTTCATACCAACTTGTGGACACAGTTCCTCCGCCATGCATTATGGAGGACAAGGTTACCATATCGCTAAGAGCCCAAATAGAAGAGCTGAAGGCAAGGAATCAAGAACTAGAAGAAGACCTCTTGAAATGCCAACAAGAATGCGCCCTCCATAGGAAAGAGAACTCCGAAGGAAGACATGCTATGGAAGAAATACGGAAAAAGAGAAAGATTGACGAAGATTACAGAATAAAACAAGATCAATGCCTTCGGGCGGCCAATTTGCAGCTGAAGATGAAGGGTCAGCAGAGCGATGCTGTATTGGCCAAAAAACAAATTTTAAAAGACATGCTGGTACAATCCAAGGAGAAGGGAAAGGAGGCTTTGATGCAAAAAGAAATGCTACAAACCCAAGTCCACAAATTGGAGCAACAGCTTGATGAAACGATGAGAGCTTATGAGCAAGAAATACATGCTGAACAGAAGAAAACCCTTGATGCCGAACGCCGCTGCCAAGAAGTCACACGAGTTTTGGGGACTGAGTTAGCTCAACGGGATGAAGTCATTCATTTATGGATGGACCGTTTCGCCGAGTTGGCATACCTATCCAATGGAATCTTGGAAGATTTTCCCTCAATGTTGAAGCAGGCCGAAGGCATGGTCAATCCCCTATCCACCCCAAAGGAGATATCATCATTTTTAAACTATTGTCAAGAAAGACTTTGCAAAATGAAAGTCATGATTGCCCAAGCTAGGAATGGCTGAATATTGTAACCGTATCTTTCAAGTAACATTGTACCTTTACAGATGAATGGAATGATGAATTAATGTGCCTTCACAGTTGTCTCATGTTAATTTCCAATATACTGTTATACTAAGTACTTTTGAACGCGACGTTCTAGGGAAAGGTCAAGGAATACGTGTCAAATTCGGAATCGTATCCCGCATTTATTTTTTTATTTTTCTTTTATCTTCTTTAATTGTTCCCTCTATTTTTCTAACCATTTGTCGTGATTCTTTAGACACTACGGGTAAGCATCCCTACGCGACCAGGCTCAGAAAGAAACTCATGGCCGAAATAGAGCAAGAGAATGAAAACCTGCGAGCTGAGGTTAATCAATTGAAAGAACAAATGGCTGATATGGCCAAGATGTTTGAAAGGAGGATCGCAGAAAGGGATTCTTTAGCAGAAGTTGAAAATGCTAGGCAGCAATCTCCCATTCTCCAACACGCTCAAGGTCATGCTGGGGAACCAAGCTCAAACCCTGCAGGGCCTACTGTTACCGTTCGCCTTAGTAAGCCGAACCCTGCTCACGCTCAACAACACTCTTTTATTGATAAAGAAGGGAATGTTGTACCCTTCCCACAGTATGGGTTACCCCCAAGCTATTTCCCACCACTCCAAGAGGAGCCAGATTATCAGGAAATAATCCTTCACGCGGCTCAACCAAACATCCCACCTGTCCGGAACCCCCAAACGATTCCGGTCCATACACAGGCTGAACAACCACAAGATGCCCAAGCCACGGCCGGACATCAGGTCTCAATTCCAAATGAGAGCCCGGCACATGTTGACCGACCAGTCCAGAGTGCAAGTCATTATGTCGTTACAGGTCCAAGTACTGCCACTGCTGCTACCCAGGAAGGAAGATTAGAGTTCTTGGAAAGGCGTTTAAGGGAAATGGATGGAAGGAATCGATTTGGGTTAGGCAATGCTGCACAACTCTGCCTAATTCCTGACGTTGTTATTCCTCCTAAATTCAAAACGCCTGAATTTGATAAGTATCGGGGGATGTCATGTCCGAAAAACCATCTTACTATGTACTGTCGGAAGATGGCTTCGCATGCCTCCAATGACTCTCTGCTCGTCCACTGTTTCCAAGATAGTTTGGCTGGAGTGCCTCTGACCTGGTACAACCATCTTGAACGATCTCGTATACGCTGTTGGGAAGATCTGGCAGATGCTTTCATGCAACAGTACAAGTATAATCTGGATATGGCGCCAGACAGAGTACAGTTGCAAACCATGTCCAAGAAAGATAACGAGACATTCAAAGAATACGCCCAACGGTGGCGTGAAGTAGCAGCGTAAGTTGACCCACCTCTGTCTGAGAAAGAGGTAATTTCAACATTTATTGACACACTCCAATCGCCATTCTATGAAAAGATGATTGGAAGTATTTCATCCCACTTCTCCGATATCGTCACTATCGGAGAAAGAATAGAGAATGGCATCCGGACAGGGAAGATTCCCCGAGGTCCAGTTGGGTTTAATGCAGCGAGAAAACCCTTCCATATGGAAGGAAAGAGAAGAGAGGGAGAGACTAACCTAATCTCCCATAATCAGAGAAGGAACCAGCCCAGACCACCTACCCCGGTCGCCTTTCCATCAACCTATCATAATACACCACATCCATATGTGGCTGCAGTTCAAACACCACATCCACCACATTTCCGCCCACCTGTTATACGACCGCCTGCACCACTACAGGCACCATATCAACCACCACAAGCGCCGTACCAACAGCCACAAATGAACCCGCCAAATCCAAATCAGAGAAGACAAAACAATGACCGTGCCTCACCGTAATTTGATCCGATCCCCATCTCTTACACAGAGCTTCTCCCTTACCTCATCAAAAACACGATGGTAGTGCCATGCCCTCTAAAGCCACTTCAGCGGCCATATCCTAGAGGGTATGACCCGAACGCACGGTGTGATTACCACGCCGGTGCACCGGAACATTCTACTGAGAATCGCCTGGCACTGAAGTTTAAGGTAAGGGACCTTATCCGGGCTGACTGGATAAGCTTTAAAGAAGGGAGTCCAAGCGTGACAACTAATCCCCTTCCAAACCATAAAGGATCGGATGTCAACGCTATAGAAGGGGATGAAGAATGCATTTCCAAAGTAGAGGACATCCAAATGCCTTTGGAAACAATACACTCCCATATGCTGAAGGTGGGATTAATAGAAGGGTCATGGGATAAAGAGTATAATGACCTCCAGTCCGCAAAGCGAAGAGGCTTCCAGGAAACCCTTCAAAGACTCATGAATGCTCGAGTCATAGAGGTCTGCAGGCACCGTGAAAGACAAATAAATATGGTACAGGGACATGGTAAGGCACGAGTTCCGAAACCCCTGGTCGTATACTATAACAAGGATACGCCAGCGGCTTCGGCTCCTGCCAAGACTGTCTTCACGGTGAAGGCACCAACCCCTTTCCCCTTCCAAAGTTCCCACGTTGTGCCATGGAGGTACAATACAGATGTGGTCGTCACCAATCCGGAGGCGGTCAACTCCATACCATCCTCCTCTATTACAAATATAACCGGAGTAGGAAGAATGACACGGAGTGGAAGGATATATACACCACCTGAGCCCAAACAAGGCAAGACTACCGGAGAAGGAAAAACTGGGAAAGAAGTAGCCTCTGGCGAAACAAAGGGGGCTGTGACTGAAGAGGAAGCCCAGGAATTTCTAAAGTTTATTCGTCATAGTGACTACCAGGTGTTGGACCAATTGAACCATACCCCTGCAAAAATTTCCCTGTTGTCTTTGTTAATGAGTTCTGAACCACATCGGAACACGTTGATGAAGGTGTTGAGCGAGGCGCACGTGAAGCATGATTTACCCATCGAACAATTTGGGGGCATAGTGGGGCATATCATTGCCAATAATTACTTGACCTTCACAGATGAGGAAGTACCTATTGAAGGAAGGGGGCACAACAAAGCCCTCCATATTTCTATGAAATGTCGGGATTATATCCTGGTAAAAGTACTTGTGGATAATGGATCTTCTCTGAACGTCATGCCAAAATCCACGTTGGCAAAATTGCCTTTCGACGGAACATACATGAGGCCTAGCTCTATGGTTGTGCGGGCTTTTGATGGGACACGTAGGAAAGTCGTTGGAGAAATTGAATTGCCTATACAAGTCGGGCCCTGTACTTTCCAGGTACTCTTTCAAGTAATGGATATCGCGCCCGCCTGCAGCTGTTTATTAGGGCGACCATGGATCCATTCGGCAGGGGTGGTCCCCTCCACGCTGCATCAAAGACTGAAATTTATCATCAATAACAAGTTAGTGACTGTTTCTGGGGAGGAGGACCTTTTGGTCAGCAAACCCATATCCACTCCATACATTGAGGCCGCCGAGGAAGCCCTCGAAACATCCTTCCAAGCCTTGGAGATTGCCAATGCCACAAGCGTTGTAAAGATGTCTTTCCCCAACGTACCTCTAATGGTGACGCTGAACATGTTGCAGAAAGGGTACCAACCCGGAAAAGGATTGGGGCGGGGTTTAGAAGGCAGAACCCAACCGGTGAGTCTCCTGGAAAATAAAAACAGATATGGCTTGGGATATAAGCCCACTGTGACAGATAAGAAAAGGGTTGAAGAGGAAAAAAAGGGGAGGAGAGTTGCTCGCCTTACTGGTCAAGAGATCAACACTGCGAGAATCCCTATCTGCGATCTCTATCAAAGCTTTAAGAGCGCCGGAGTGATATATCCAGATCAAGTTGCCATGGTTGAGAACGAGCCTGACCTCAATGTGGAGCTGGTATATGCTTGCCATCCAGATCAAGAGCTGAGCAATTGGGAAGTCATGGAATTCCCTACAACCATTAACGTTCTCTCAGAGTAATCACTGTATTTCATAATTTGGTGGTCCCCTTGCCATGCCCAAGGCTCCGGGACCCATTTTGTAACAAGGGCAGAACTTGTTTATTTTATTTTTGAAAACCAATGAACACATTTTATTTCCCATCACCTCATTTTTGTACACTCTATTTTTCTCAAACCTTTCACTTGTTTGTTCTCTTTTCACTTTATAATATAACCCGAATGCAGATCCAAAAATGATTTCCCTGAGAACGATGAAAACCTGGATTTATTTCATGACCCTGTTTATCCAAATGATTGCGTCTACGAGGAAAGTGAGGAAGACTTTGGACCCTCATCTGAATTGACGAGATTGTTAGAACAAGAGGATAAGGAGATCCGCCCACATCAGGAGGAAATTAAAATCATCAACCTTGGAGGTGAAGGAGAAGATTAAATGATCAAGATAGGCACCTGCCTGAGTAAAAACCAGCAAGATGAATTGATTGAACTGCTCCGGGAATTTCGGGATGTGTTCGCTTGGTCATATCAAGATATGCCAGGGTTGGATAACAGCATAGTGGAACATAGATTGCCTCTGAAACCAGAATGTCCACCAGTTAAGCAAAAGCTGCGAAGAATGAAACCAGAAATACTTCTCAAGATCAAGGAAGAGGTCAAAAAACAATTCAAAGCCGGTTTCTTGGCCGTAGCCAAATATCCACAATGGGTAGCCAACATAGTCCCGGTCCCGAAGAAGGATGGAAAAGTACGGATGTGTGTGGACTATCGAGATCTAAACAGGGCCAGCCCTAAAGACGATTTTCCTCTTCCACATATTGACATGTTGGTCGATAACACAGCCCAGCACTCCATTTTCTCTTTCATGGATGGTTTCTCCGGGTACAATCAGATTAAAATGGCGCCCGAAGACATGGAAAAAACCACGTTCGTCACTTTATGGGGTACTTTCTGTTACAAAGTAATGTCCTTTGGTTTGAAGAACACAGGGGCGACTTATCAGAGAGCAATGGTCACTTTATTCCATGATATGATGCACAAGGAAATAGAGGTCTATGTGGATGATATCATTGCAAAATCCAGAACCGAGGAAGATCATGTCCGCGACTTAAGGAAATTGTTTGAACGGTTGAGAAGGTTTAAGCTTAAATTGAATCCTGCCAAGTGCACGTTTGGCGCAAGGTCAGGCAAACTGTTGGGTTTCATTGTAAGCAAGAAAGGAATTGAAGTGGATCCCAACAAGGTCAGGGCAATCCTAGAAATGCCACCTCCTTGCACAGAAAAAGAAGTCAGGGGGTTCTTGGGAAGATTAAACTACATCGCTCGATTTATCTCACAATTGACATCGACCTGCGAGCCGATCTTTAAGCTACTCTGCAAGAACCAACCGGGGCAATGGAATGAGGACTGCCAAATGGCTTTTGAGAAGATTAAGCAGTACTTGAAAGAACCACCAATATTGGTGCCACCGACCCCTGGGAGACCACTGATTTTATACATGACGGTACTGGATGAGTCCATGGGCTGCGTATTGGGTCAGCACGATGAAACGGGAAAGAAAGAACATGCCATATATTACCTAAGCAAAAAGTTCACTGATTGTGAAATGCGATACTGCGCATTAGAACGAACTTGTTGCGCGTTAGCATGGGCTGCGAAGCGTTTAAGGCAATACATGTTGAGTCACACTACCTGGCTAGTCTCTAAGATGGATCCTATCAAGTACATCTTTGAGAAGCCAGCCCTGACCGGAAGGATTGCTCGATGGCAAGTGCTGCTAACTGAGTACGACATAACATATGTCACTCAGAAAGCCATAAAAGGGAGTGCTTTGGCTGACTACCTAGCCCGTCAACCCATAAGTGATTACCAACCAATACCATTCGACTTCCCAGACGAGGATATTTTGGCATTGTCCGACGAAGAAGAAGGCGGTAACAAAGACAAATGGATTTTAAGATTCGATGGAGCTTCTAATGCTTTAGGGCACGGAATTGGGGCCATTTTGATTTCTCCAGAAAAAGAATTCATTCCTGTCTGCGCCAGGCTATGTTTTGATTGTACCAACAATGCCGCTGAATATGAGGCATGCTTCTTAGGGATCCAAGCGGCATTGGATATGAAAGTAAGAACACTGGAAGTCTACGGAGACTCTGCTTTAGTCGTCCACCAGTTGAAAGGTGAATGGGAAACCAGAGATAGCAAGCTTCTCCCCTATCACGCCCACATTATGGAAATGATCAGAGATTTCAAAGAGATTTCTTTCCATCATGTTCCTCGGGAAGATAATCAGATGGCCGACGCTTTGGCCACTCTCGCTTCAATGTTCAAAGTAAACAATGACTATGACGTGCCCCTCATCGAGGTAGAAAGGCGTCATGAGCCCGCATACTGCCAAGTAGTCGAAGAACAATCGGATGGAAAACCTTGGTATCACGATATCAAGAGGTATATCCAGAGGCAAGAATACCCCGACAATGCCATAGAAAACGACAAGAGAACCCTGCGACGGCTCGCCATGGGATTTTTCTTAAATGGAGACGTGCTTTACAAAAGAAACCATGATTCTATCCTTCTTCGCTGTGTTGATACCGCTGAAGCAAATAGAATCATGAGGGATATCCACGAGGGATCTTTCGGAACCCATATTAATGGGCATGCCATGTCAAGGAAAATCTTAAGGGCTGGTTATTTTTGGATGACCATGGAAGCAGAGTGCTTCGCCTATGCTCGGAGATGTCATAAGTGCCAAATATATGCTGATCATATTCACGCACCCCCATCATCTCTAAATGTTTTGTCAGCACCATGGCCCTTCTCGATGTGGGGCATGGATGTCATTGGTCCCATTGAACCAAAGGCTTCAAACGGCCATCATTTTATTTTGGTCGCCATTGATTACTTCACAAAATGGGTGGAAGCAGCTTCATACACTAATGTAACTAAAGGTGTTGTTGTTAAATTCGTCAAGCGTAAGTTGATATGTCGGTACGGCCTACCGAGTCAAATCATCATAGACAATGGTACAAACCTGAACAACAAAATGATGAAGGAGCTTTGTGAGAACTTTAAGATCTCCCACCATAATTCCTCTCCGTACCGCCCAAAAATGAATGGGGCAGTCGAGGCAGCAAACAAGAATATCAAGAAGATAATACAGAAAATGGTGGTAACCTATAAAGACTGGAACGAAATGCTTCCTTTTGCTCTGCACGGTTATCGTACCTCAGTCCGGACCTCGACTGGGGCAACTCCATTCTCTTTAGTTTATGGCATGGAAGCAGTCCTGCCTTTTGAAGTGGAGATTCCTTCCCTCCGAGTAATCATGGAAGCCAAACTGGTTGAAGCTGAATGGATCCAGACTCGATATGACCAATTAAATCTGATTGATAGTAAGAGACTGACTGCCCTCTGCCATGGTCAGTTATATCAAAGGCGTATGAAGCGAGCGTTTGAAAAGAAAGTACGACCCCGACAATTCCAAGAAGGAGACTTGGTGCTCAAGAAGGTTTTATCGATGCATAAAGATCACCGAGGCAAATGGACTCCCAGCTATGAAGGGCCTTATGTCGTGAAGAAGGCTTTTTCCGGAGGTGCTCTCATACTCACCAACATGGATGGGGAAGATCTACCGATGCCTATAAACGCAGACGCAGTGCGAAGATACTATGCGTAAAAAAAAAAAGGCTCGCTAGGTTGAAAATCTGAAAAGGTGACCTAGGCAAAAGTTAGAGCAATTGGTGGGGTCAAAAAATCCTAAGAAAGCAACCCCAACAAATTCACATCCTATAGATTCAACACTGCAATGCCAATTTTCCAAGTCACAGACAAGGGGATGGGTCTAGAACATCGAAGCCATTGTCAAGTCACGCCCTCGAAAGCAAAATCAGAAGATAAACAGGAAATCATGGAAAAGACCAGGAATCTTGTCGCTCTCAGGAAATCGATAGAGGATCTAAAAGGCCTCCCCTTCCATCCTTACCATCAATTCCTCACACCTTGTAATATTTTTACATTATTATTGTCACCTGTACATATCTGTTGTTCATAAATAAAAAGTTTCCTTTCTTCTCACATGTGTTCATGACTAGAATGAATAAACAAGTTTTGTCTAAAAAGAATTTCTTAAAAAATGAGTTTTGAGAAGAACGAAAACACAAAGTTATGGGGAACGAAGTGGACACCGTTGCCAGATCTTACCTCAAGCAAGCTCAACCAGCTCTGTGAAACAACCTCAATGAAGTCAGAGGTAATAATTGTTTTGGCCATGAGTTACTTCAACGCCTGTCGCCAAGGGAGTCCGCCTGTAAGTTTTTAATTAGTTTTGCGTTTCTCTGTTAAAGGATGGCCAGGAACCATGATCCCCGAGATGTATAGTTACCCAACTCTCTCCTTAGCAGACCTTCGGCATGTCCGCAGTAAACCCCAAGTCCATTCTCTTCACCCAAAGGGGCATTACCCTGAATCACCAAATTTTCTCCCCCAGTGGAACCATAATCGCCAAAAACTACACTTCCCAAATCCTTCCCCAGTGGGACTACACTTCCCAGTCAACCCAAAACTGGGGCATCTCCCCAGATTCTTCTTTCGGTCAAGGGACAGTTTTCCCCAAAGACTCTTTCGATCATGTCAAACCAGGGCATCTCCCCGGGTTTATTCTTTCATTCAAGGGGCAGTTCCCCAAGCTTCATCTAATCATCTCAAACTGGGGCATCTCCCCAGATTCTTCTTTCGGTCAAGGGACAGTTTTCCCCAAAGACTCTTTCGATCATGTCAAACCAGGGCATCTCCCCGGGTTTATTCTTTCATTCAAGGGGCAGTTCCCCAAGCTTCATCCAATCATCTCAAACTGGGGCATCTCCCCAGATTCTTCTTTCGGTCAAGGGACAGTTTTCCCCAAAGATTTCATCCAATCATGTCTAACTGGGGCATCTCCCTGGGTTTATTCTTTCATTCAAGGGGCAGTTACCCAAGATTTCATTCAATCATGTATAACTGGGGCATCTCCCCGGGTTTATTCTTTCATTCAAGGGGCAGTTCCCCAAGATTTCATCCAATCATGTCAAACTGGGGCATCTCCCTGGGTTTATTCCTTTATTCAAGGGGCAGTTCCCCAAGATTTCATCCAATCATGTCTAACTGGGGCATCTCCCCGGGTTTATTCTCTCAATCAAGGGGTAGTTCCCCAACCACCCACAGTCATGTCAAACTGGGACATCCCCCCAGATTCATTCTCTTGCGTTCAAGAGGCAGTTCCCCAAGAACCCGCAGTGATGGCAACCGAGGGTCAACCCCAACCTTTACATTTCCTGCCAACATTAAGTTAATTCGGACGAGACATCCTGTTAACTCCCCCAACCCCTACATTTCCTGCCAACATTAAGTTAATTCGGACGAGACATCCTGTTAGCTCCCCCAACCTTTACATTTCCTGTCAACAGTGAGCTAATTTGGACAAGACGTCCTGTTAGTTCCCCCAATCTTTACTTTCCTATCGCCGATCAAATGGCACCTTTACTTTCCTATCGCCGATCAAATGGCACCATTTTACTTTCCTGTCGCCGATCAAATGGCACCTTTATCTTTCCTATCGCCGATCAAATGGCACCTTTACTTTCCTGTCGCTGATCAAATGGCACCTTTACTTTCCTGTCGCCGATCAAATGGCACCTTTACTTTCCTATCGCCGATCAAATGGCACCTTTACTTTCCTATCACCGATCAAATGGCACCTTTACTTTCCTATCGCATATCAAATGGCACCATTTTACTTTCCTATCGCCGATCAAATGGCACCATTTTACTTTCCTGTCGCCGATCAAATGGCACCTTTATCTTTCCTATCGCCGATCAAATGGCACCTTTACTTTCCTGTCGCCGATCAAATGGCACCTTTACTTTCCTATCGCCGATCAAATGGCACCATTTTACTTTCCTGTCGCCGATCAAATGGCACCTTTACTTTCCTGTCGCCGATCAAATGGCACCTTTACTTTCCTGTCGCCGATCAAATGGCACCTTTACTTTCCTGTCACCGATCAAATGGCACCACTTTACTTTCCTGTTGCCGATCAAATGGCACCCCTTTATCTTCCTGCCGCCGATCAAATGGCACCTTTACTTTCCTGTCGCTGATCAAATGGCACCTTTACTTTCCTATCACCGATCAAATGGCACCTTTACTTTCCTATCACCGATCAAATGGCACCATTTTACTTTCCTGTCGTCGAACAAATGGCATCCTTTTACCTTTCAGTCGCCTAAAAAGGCATCCTTTTTCTTCCGATCGCCGAACGAGGCACCCTTCATCTCCAATTAATTGAGAATGGACACTCAATCCTCTCGCCTCTTGTTGACTGAAAGACAATCCTTCTACTTCATGTCATTCAAAGGATAATTCCCAGTTAACCACTTCTTGCTAAAAATTAGAGCACTGCCCCACTTCTTTTTCCCAGATTTAAAAAAAAAAAAAGAAGAGAAGAGAGATAAAAAAAGAAGAAGAAGAGAAAAGCGAAACGGAAGAGGAAAATGCTCGTCTTTAAAGAAGAAAGGTCACACTGACTCGTGATTGCCCACACCATCAGTCGCCATACCGATCAAGAGGTCCCACTTGGCCCCCTACATCGGTGTTCATATCTTTACTTCCTTTTCACTTCAAAAACACAAAAGCTTCGTGTTTCTTTTGTGAAAAAGAAGTAAAGAGGGGCATCTGTGAACACCTCTTTTGGTCTGGTCCAAGTGGAATGAATCTTTTTTATATTGAATTCTAATTCAGAATGGTCAAATTCGAATAGAATGGCTCCAAAATAATCAGAACCGAGCGAAATAACTCAGAATGAAGCTTTTCCAAGTGAAATACAGCCCTGTTGGAGGCAAATCCGATTGGAATGACTCAAAAATGATCACATCTGAACAGGATGACTCAGAATGAAGCTTTTTTGAGTGAAATACAGCCCTGGTGGAGATAAATCTGAGTGGAAAAACTCAAAAATGATCAAATTCGAGTCAAAATGAAGCATTTCCGAGTGGAATGACTCAAAAATGATCAAATCCGAGTGGAATCACTGAGAATGAGTCATTTCCGAGTGAAATGCTCCCCTGTTGAAGTTGAATCCGAGTGGATAGCTTCCCTGCCAAGCCAGTCTGAGTGGATTATGCCCATTTTGAAGAGAAGTCCGAATGGAATGACTCAAAAAAGTTGAATCCGAGTGGAATCACTCAGAATGAGTCGTTTCCGAAGGAAAAACTCCCCTGTTGAAGTTGAATCTGAGTGGCATCACTCAGAATGAGTCATTTCCGAGTGAAATGCTCCTCTTGCATTAAATCCGAGTGAAATTACTCAGAATGGGTCAAATCCGAGTGGAATATGCTCCTGTTGGATTAAATCCGAGTGAAATTACTCAGAATGGGTCAAATCCGAGTGGAATATGCTCCTGTTGGATTAAATCCGAGTGAAATTACTAAGAATGGGTCAAATTCGAGTGGAATATGCTTTTAATGGATTAAATCCGAGTGAAATTACTCAGAATGGAGAAAATCCGAGTGAAACTACTCAGATTTGGGCATGTCCGAGTGGAGTATGACCTGTTGGGTGGGAAATCCGAATAATGACTCAAAAATGGATCAATCCGAGTGGAGTATGACCTGTTGAGTTTAAATCTGAGTGAAATGACTCAGATTAGATGTAAATCTGAGTGGATAAATCCCTCTCAGATGCATTCCGAGAGAAAATGCCAGTTTACAAGCCCTGATCGCAAAGAGTGTCAATTCCGAGTAGAAGCTGTCTCACTACAATCATTCCGAAATTCAAATTTCTAATTCTGAGTGGAAAGAGAGTCATTCCGAATGAAAAATGACCCTGTTAGAGGAGAATCCGAGCGGAAGATCCCCTACTGCAACCAATCCGAGTGGAAAAAGGGACTGACTTTGGATGGATACTGCCCAAAGCTATTTTCCGAGTGAAAGGATTGTTGATTGAAGTAAATCCGAGTGAGTATCACTCGGTTGGAAGGAAATCCGAATTAAAATAGCCAAACTTCCAATTTCTGAGTGGAAAATAGGCAAAATCCGAGTGAAAATGACCAAGTTCCATTCGGATTAAGAGCTCACAAGGTCAGTTCCGAGTTGATCCTTCAAGCAGTGAAGTTCTATATCACTTTTGAAGAAATTCCAAGTGGATGCTTCACGCAGGGATGAGATCCGAGCAAAATGCATCCGACTGAAGGAATTCCGAGTGTTTCCTCTTCAATCAGAACCAAGAGTCCCTCTTCAGTCAGTCGGAACCGAGTGACACTCCAAACCAGTTGACCCTCTTCAAACTAATTCCCTCTCATCCCTCATCAAGCCAATTACCGAGCACATTTCCACCAATTTTCACTCGTTTCCGAGTCATCTTTAACTTATTTCTGACTCATCCTCTAAAGCAATTACCGAGCTACTTCTCACCTAATCCCGAGTCCTTTTAAACCCCATTCTCACTCGGAAAGGAGTATTTTCACTCGGCTTTCTATGGAAATGCTTCATTCTAGTCAAAACTGACTCCCAATGTGGACGAATACTGACTGGGAGGCTGATCCGAGCCATCCTCACTCGGATTGACACTATTTTCACTCGGATTTCAGCCTTTTTCACTCGGATTTTAGCCATCCCCTCTCGGATTGCACATGCTGACCTGGATTCCACCACCCAAGTGGATCCAGGAATCCTGGGGTGACTGGCAGACAAGGGGCATAAGTGGAGGAATTAAAAATTCCCACCAGCCGCTGTCCCCCACTACCAAGGCCGAGTGGAAGCCTGAGCTGGCATTCCACTCGGAGTGGAAGGCTGAGCTGGCTTTCCACTCGGAAAGGGCTATAAATAGAGGGTTAAAGCTTTCATTCCTGGTTACACACACAATATACGTGTCCAGCACCCTCACCATTCCTTTCTCCTCCTTCCTCTATCCAGCACCCTCACCATTCCTTTCTCCTCCTCCCTCTCTCCATCAGCCAACTCCGTCCTCTCCTCTCCAACCAACACCGCCCAGTATTCCTCTCCATCAGCCCACTCCGTCCTTTCCCCTCAACACAACACCGCCCAGTACTCCATTCCTCTCAGCCAACACTGCCCAGCAAACCCCTCAACACAACACCGTCCAGCAACTCTATTGTCCCTCAAGCCACAACACCGTCCCTTTCTCCCAAAACACCCAACCTTCCTCACCAAAACCGACCTCCTCACCCCTTCTCCTACACACCGTCCCAATTCCTCTTACACACCGTCCAGTACCCCCCTCAAGTCCACCAAATCCGATCTCCTCACTCCTCTCAACTCCTACACCGTCCCTCTTCTCACTCTGTCTCACTCGGTAATCACTTCTCACTCGGTAAGCTACTGCTCTCACTCGGTTTCTGCTATTTCCACTCGGTTTTACCATTTTTTACTCGGTTTTCCTCAATTTCACTCGGTATTTTCCCATTCCACTCGTTTTTTACCATTTTACTCGGTTTTCCTCAATCTCACTCGGTTTCTGCTATTTCCACTCGGTTTTACCATTTTTTACTCGGTTTTCCTCAATTTCACTCGGTATTTTCCCATTCCACTCATTTTTTACCATTTTACTCGGTTTTCCTTAATCTCACTCGGTTTTCTACTTTTCTCACTCGGTATTTCATTTTTTACTCGGTTTCTTCCATTTCCACTCGTTTTTTCCCATTTTCACTCAGTTTTTTCCCTCTTTCTCACACGTTTTTCTCTTCTTCCCCTTAGTTTTTTTGCTCATTTTTCCTCTGTTTTCCGAACTTACTGTGGGAAATAAATGCTTCCTATGTTTTCTTTCAAATCTAAATAAAAATAAAAAAAGAAACAAATCATTTTTAAACAGTGTCGTACGGGAGCACTCCCGTCTACACAACCTCTTTAGGATTCGTACACGTGCGAAGAACTTCGCCTTGTATGAGTTCCCCGTCTCAATGACATCCACCATCATTTCCCAAGTCTTTTCCTAAAAGAACAACACTCAGAACTACGTAACCCTGATTTCTTGATAATTCAAGAATACGTAGGAGCAGGACCTCAATTCTTGTCAGGCCCATCTTTCTTATTTCTTTTTATTAATTTATTTCCTCACTTTCATGTTTCTTTCATAAATGTTCTTTTTTTTTGGTCACTTCCTTGAAAATCAATTTAGACGCGACGTCTTGTTGATTTCCCCCTAGTTTTTGCTCGAGCCTCGCCATGATTCATAGGGAAGAGATACTTAGGATGAGACGTCCCGTTTATTTCTTTCTTATCCCTCTTTTTATTTCGAGAACATCTAATTTCGGCGTGACGCCTTATTAGCATTCTCTTCCCCTCTCTGTCTCATATCGAAGTCGAGTTTAATTTGAAAGAAACGTCCTGTTGACCTCGCTTCGACATTCTATGTTTGTACAGTTCTCTCACTCCATTCTGTCGATTTTAAATAAAAAATACAACAATAAAAGGGAAGAAATAAACCATCTTTTGTAACGCTATTTATGTTGCGCATTTTCAATCTTGGTACTGTTTTTGACAGGCGATGTAGGGTGCTAATACCTTCCCTACTCGTAACCGACTCCCGAACTTGAATCTCAATTTTTAACCAGTGCTTTACTGAACTTAGTTTTTTCCAATGTTTTTCCTATGGATAAAAACGTTGGTGGCGACTCCCTGTTTCATCCTACACATTCGACTCCCTCTCTCTTTCTCGCCGCGCCGTCGCGATCCAGGTTGCAACAGGGTTCTTTTGTAACCTTTAATATATTGAATGAGGTTTGATGAGAAGGAATTCCTGAAACCTAACAAATAGAGGAAATGGTGCCTATGACATGTTTTATTCATGTCATGAAATTGTAGATGTAATGAGTAGTGATTAGAGTTTTAAATCATGTCTTGAATGATGAATTGAATGGAATTTCATATATATGTTAATGTAGGACCCATTCCAAATGACGAGGCGGGAACGTCGTACCAATCAGAATTCTTCTCTTGAGGTAGGAGAGGAGTCTTTATGTTCTGAATGCATGAATTGAATAGTATTTGATTGTCATATGTGACAATATGCATGTTTGCCCTGTTTGTAATGTTTAGATGAATTGTAATATTGTGTATGATGTTGGTGATGATGTTTGGCAACTTACATTTATGCATTTAGAATATAAGAGGTGTGCTATATGGTGGTGCTAAATTGTTTGGCAAGTGTAAGCCTTGAATATGATGTTATATTTACATCCACCATGAATGTGGAATGAATGTTATTGATGATTGAATGAGAATAGCGTGAATGAATAGCATACCTTGATTGATAATGAAAGATTAATGTCATTGTGATTGATGAAGGAATTGAATTATGTTAATGAGAATTATTGAGAATGCCATACGAAAACTTAAAACAATGGCAATAACCAACGATAATAAATCCACTAAAAGCCTTGTGGTGATGATGATTGATGAGTGGCATGATTAGGATGCATAGAATAAGAAATGCATATGATTGGTATTTGCATCCATGGCATACTGCATAGCCGCCGATGTTGGAATGTTAGGGGAGTTCCCTCGGCCGACCTAGTGGGAGGGTGGCTCAATATACGAGCAAATTTTATTTTTCCCTGTGACTCGGTTTGTAGGTCACGAAGCCGCCCATGTGTTACTACGGGGAGCTACATGTGGCCGACCCTTGTGGGGGTGGCTCTTGATGAGCAGGTGACCCCGGTGGTCCATTGGATCACAGCCGCCATGATATGAGTCATGGCCGACTCACAACACCATATGTTGAATGTGTGTTACTGCGGTCATGGTGAAAATGACCAGGTGTTACAAATGGGTGATGCAGTTTAGTACCGGTAAAAGATTGGTGAAATGCATGCAATTGGATAATAAGTGTACATATTTTACTACTGCAGTAGGGGTATGTTATATGATCATATCTGAATCCCATAAATTGGTGTTTATTTCCCACAGTAAGATCTGCAATTGTTGAATTACTCCATTGTGCATGTGCATTAGCTTAAGAGCATTTGCATATAGCAAAGAGGTATGCCAAAGATGATGAGATATGATGATGGTTGTGATTTGGATGAGAAAACGTATAAAGACTACATAAAATTTATGAATACCAATTAATGATCCAATAATGATGTCCATAATAGTCTAATTTATTAAAGGACTTGATTATGTGTATGCTTATATACTTTGCTTAATCTATAATGTTGATTGTGATATATGAATAATAGTAGTATGATGATGAATGAGATCATGAATGATATGTGTATGCAAAGTATACATGATTTTGATGCATATGTATATGATCACATGGTATTCATATTCATTCTTTTGGAATATATGACTCACTCTCCCATGTTGTCTACTTTTTAGATTTGTGATGTAGTACATTCATGGGGGATGTGAATCTCTTTTGAAGTATATTTTGATGAAGGAGGTAAATGGATGTATAGGAAGTGCCTTGGCCGGAAAAATCTGAATTTTATATAGCATATAGTATGGATGTATGTATATTTTGTAATTTGGATGATTGAATGATGATTTTGGATGGTCATGGACAAAAATTAGACCTTGGTGTGTATGGCCAATTTTCATTAATGACCCAGATGATTTATGTGGATGAATTATGATGTTGGTTAATATTGAATCCCATGAATGAATGAAGTATTTTACAACTTACAACAATTTATGAAGTTTTTATGAAAATGATTCAAATGTCATGCATTGAATGGATGAGGATTGAATTGGATATGTATGATCAAATGATCGGCTATGAGATGTATGAATGACTGTATTTGATGGGGATGTGAATGAGGTTTTAGGTTATGTGAAATTTCCTGGTTTCCTGCGTTTTCTACATAACTCGCTCAAGCGAAAGATAA
This sequence comes from Clitoria ternatea, assembly GCA_037962975.1. NCBI lineage: Eukaryota > Viridiplantae > Streptophyta > Magnoliopsida > Fabales > Fabaceae > Clitoria > Clitoria ternatea. The sequence continues at coordinate 173,526,809 of CM075671.1, forward strand.
TCTCGCTCAAGCGAAATCCTCTTGTATCAGAGGTGTGGCTACTGGCCACATTTCGCTCAGCGGGCAGGGCCTTGCTCAAGCGAGCGTGTGATGGAATGTTACTGGACCATTTTCGCCTGAGCGAATGGCCAGTGAATGGTGGCTCGCTCAAGCGAGCGAGGACGAGAATGGATATTAGAGTAATTTCGCTTAGGTGGCGATGTCTCACCCAAGCGAAGGGGAACCATTTAGCTAATGAAGTGATCTTGCTCAAGCGAGCTAAGCTCGCTTAAGCGAGATGGGTACCTGATACGCATTGCTCTTTTTGCTCAAGCGTGTTCGTTGGCTCACTGAGGCATGGCTCGTTGAACTCGCTTAAGCGAGTGGGGTATCCGCTTGAGCGAGATTCCCCTGATCCCTCCAAATGCTTTTGCTGTAATTATTTTGATTTTCCTTTGCATCAAGGCTTCTTCTTGCATCATCTTACAAGTATATTTAACATATTATGAACTATTAAATCGCATGAAATCCACTCTTTTTAAATCCAATCATACAACATCAATTCAAATGATCTTTCCGTTGTTCTTAATTGAGAATTTCTCGTGGTTCATTTTTAAATTCCACCATCTCATATCTTTATATATGAGATAGGTTCCTTATTGATCCAGGGTGTTGAATTAAAGCTTTACCACTTTATTTGTGTCAAATAATGATTTGTAAAACGTGAAAAATATACCCCTATTTTTGGGGCATCACAACCTGGTATTAGAGCATTGATTACTCTTAATACAGACTTAATTGATGTTGTTCAAGTAATTATTGCTTATGATTGGATCATACAAGCTATAATTGATTGAGTTATGAATTTTTTTGATTAAATTGTGACTGTTTGTCGTTGAATTGAGATTGATGTTCTTGTTGTTTGTGTTCGGCCAAGATTCCTTACACTATTTACCTTTTATGATGAATATATTGTGATTATGTATTGAGATTGACATGATTATACGATGTGATGCATGATGGACCTATGAATGTTGAAGCCTTCAAGTTTGTAGGTTAAAAATTTATTGTTTGGTCTAGTTTACTCACGTGTGAGCCATGTTTTAATGAATAGGCTTGAGATATGGCTGGTAGGCCGAACCGTGAGTCTGCTGCTATGGCAAACGCCTTGAATCGCTTTGCTGATCTCTTGGAAAGGTAAGGTCAGCTGAATGTGGGACAAGGTGCCCAAGGTCTTGAACTATTTTTCAAGAGAAAACCTTCTGAATTTCATGGAGGTTATAAGCCTGAGGATGCCTATGTATGGATTAATGATTTAGAGAGAATTTATACTAGCTTCGAGTGTTCTGAAGCACAAAAGGTGGAATATGTGGTCTTTATGGTCCGTGATGAAGCCGAAGCATGGTGGCGTCTTACTAGGGGCGCATGATATATGCTGATGTCCCTTTGGTTTGGGAAAACTTCAAGGTTAAATTCTTGAAGAAGTACTTTTTGGAGAGCTGTAAAAGCAAGAAAGAGCTTGAGTTCATAAAGCTTAAGTAAGGTGATATGACCGTGGAGGAGTATGCCTCCAAGTTTGAAGAACTTTATGCATTTTATCTGCCTTATCAACAAGAGGGTACCGAGGCTTCAAAGTGTGTGAAGTTTGAAAATGGTTTGAGGCCTGATATCAAGCAGGCTATTCAGCATCAAGAAATTAGAAGCTTCCCTACATTGGTGAACAAATGTCGCATTTATGAAGAGGATGATGTGACTCCTTTGAGTCATGGCAAACATGAGCCCAAGTTGAAGGGCCAATTTTCTAGTTTCAAGAGGCAAGGTAATTTCAAGAAGAAGAAGTTATTTCGTGGTGGATCTTCCAATGCAAGAGGACATGGTACTTTTAGAGGTAGTTATGGACATGGTAACCAAGGTCGTGGCATTGTCCAAGGCCTTACTTTCTTTAAATATGGTGCTAACCACTTGGCTCGTGATTACCTAAGAGATGATGTGGTATACTATCAATGCAACTAACCCGGGCATATCCGCCCTGATTACCCATTGAATGCAAGGAATGCTAATGTTGATGGTCTTGCTCGTGCGAATCAAAATGTTAACCGTGGAGGCCATGGTGGCTTTAGAGGCCGTGGTCATGGAAACAGTAATGGTCATAATGGTGGCCGCAATGGTGGCCGTGGTGGAAACCATAATGGTGGAAAAAATGGTAATGGTCGAGGCAATGGCCATGGTGGAAGAAATGGCAACCGTAATGGTGGTGATCAACCACAACCAGCTGGAAGAGCCTTTAGTGTTACAGCTGAAGAAGTCGTACAAGCTGAAGATCCTTTTCGTGGTGAGTGTGAAATCCTTGGCACTTTGGTATATGTTATATTTGATTCTGGTGCTACGCATTTATTTATTTCTGAAGATTTGTGAGACGCTTGAAGGTGCCTGTTTGCATGATGAAAGGCTCCATATTGGTGACCACACTGATCGGTGCTTGTTTGAGATCGGTGACTCGATGTGAGAATGTCGAGATGACACTTGAGGATAGGAAGTTTGTTGTATCTCTCATGTGTTTACCTATGGAGAACCTGGACATTATTCTAGGCATGGATTGGTTATCTGCTAACAAAGTCTTGGTGGATTGCCATAACAAGACGGTGATCTTCCTGACTTCTAATGCTGAAAGCTTTGACCTACAAGGTATCTCTCAGCTTCTCGTGATGTTCTGCATGGTTGATGGGAATGGTACTCCCAAATCTTATGAAATCCCTGTTGTTTCTAAATTTTCTGATGTTCTTCCGGATGAAATTCTAGGATTTCCTCCTTCACATGAAGTGGAATTCTCTATTGATCTCATTCCTGGTGCTGAACCTATTTCTAGAGCTCCTTATAGGATGTCTCCTATAGAGTTGGCTGAATTGAAGAAGCAAGTCGAGGAATTACTTAAACGGGAGTTTATTTGCCCAAGTGTGTCTCCATGGGGTGCTCTTGTATTGTTGATGAAAAAGAAGGATGGAAACATGAGATTGTGCGTTGACTATCACCAACTCAATAAGTTAACTATCAAGAACAAGTATCCTCTTCCTCGCATTGATGATCTTTTGGATCAATTGAAGGGTGCCGTTGTGTTTTCTAAGATTGACTTACGTTCTGGATATCACCAAATTCAGGTGAAGACCGAGGATATTCCTAAAACTACCTTCTGAACGCGATATGGTCACTATGAGTATGTAGTGATGCCATTTGGGGTGACAAATACACCTGCGATTTTCATGGATTACATGAATCGCATCTTCCATGAGTATCTTGACCAATTCGTCGTGGTGTTTATTGATGATATTTTGGTGTACTCTAAGAGCCATGAGAGCATGAAAGACATCTTCACCTTGTATTGTCTATTCTTCGAGAGAAAGAATTGTATGCTAAGTTCTCTAAATGCGAATTCTGGATGGATGGGATCTCTTTTCTTGGTCATGTGATTTTCGGTGATGGAGTTGCTGTTAATCGATCGCAAGTTAAAGCTGTTATGGCTTGGGAAAGACCAACATCAGTGACAGAAATAAGAAGTTTTCTTGGTCTTGCCGGTTATTATTGGAGGTTTATTGAAGGATTTTCCCGCTTAGCCTTACCATTGATGAAGTTGACTCGTAAGAATTAACCATTTGTGTGGACCTGTAAATGTGAAGAAAGTTTTCAAGAGTTAAAATTGAGGCTTACTACCGCACCAATGTTATCATTGCCTGATTTGTTGGATGACTTTATGGTATATTGTGATGCTTCTATGCATGGTCTTGGTTATGTGTTGATGCAGTGTGAGCGTGTGATAGCCTATGCGTTGAGACAGTTGTGACCGCATGAGGTTAATTATCCTACACATGATCTTGAATTGGCGGTGGTGGTGTTTGCTTTGAAGTTGTGGTGACATTACTTATATGGTTCTAAGTTTATAGTCTTTAGTGATCACGAGAGCCTTAAGTACTTGTTTGATCAAAAAGAACTTAATATGCGCCAACGACGATGGATGGAGTTTCTAAAAGATTATGAGTTCGAATTGAGGTATTATCCCGGAAAGGCAAATGTGGTTACCGATGCTTTAAGCCAGAAGTCATTGCATGTTTCTACAATGATGGTGAAAGAGATGGAACTAATTGAGCAATTTAGAAACTTCAATGTGGGCATGGAAACATATACTCCAAAGAAGATGTCCCTTGAGATGTTAACGGTTGCTAACGTGTTTCTTGAAACCGTGAAATTGCAACAGCCGAAGGATTAGTACTTGGTTGAGATGAGAAAAGCTCAAGAAAAAGGGAAGAACTTGTTTCTAGTGGAAGGTCATGATGGCATTTGGCGTGTGAAGGGCCGAATTTATGTTCCCTTGAGTGGTGATTTGAGGAAATATGTACTTGAGGAAGCTCAGAAGAGTGTATTGAGCATTTATCTTGGTTCTACCAAGATGTATCAAGACTTGAAGAAGAATTTTTGGTGGCCCGGTATGAAGCGTGATGTGGTGAACTTTGTTGTATCTTTCCTTGTTTGTCAGAAGGCTAAGGTCAAGCATCAAAGACCATCTAGTTACTTGAGACCTTTAGAGATCCCTATTTGGAAGTGGGATAGCATTGCTATGGACTTGTTTCTGGACTACCTAGAACTCGTGCTGGAAATGATGCTATATGGGTGATTGTGGATCGGTTAACGAAGTGTGCTCACTTCTTACCCATGAATATGAAGAGTTTATTGGAGAAATTAGCCCAGTTGTACATAAAGAAGATTGTTAGATTGCATAGTGTGCCATCTAGTATCATATCTGATCGTGACCCTCGGTTTACTTCTCGATTTTAGGGAAGTTTACATCATAAGTTAGGTTCTAAGTTGAAGCTTAGTTCCGCTTATCATCCCCAAACCGACGGACAATCCGAGAGGACTATCCAAAGCCTTAAAGATTTGTTGAGAGCTTGTGTTCTTGAGTATGGCGAGTGTTGGGAGAGATTTCTCCTATTGATCGAGTTCACTTATAATAAAAGTTACCACAATAGTATTGGTATGGCTCCTTATGAGGTACTCTATGGCACAAAATGTAGAACGCCTCTATGTTGGTTGGAAACTGATGAGAATTTGGCTTTAGGGTCGGAGATTGTTCAGGAGACTACCGAGTAGATTAAAAAGATACAAGAGAACATGAAGATTGCCCAAAACTGATGGAAGAGTTATTATGATAAGAGACATAAAGCACTTGAATTTCAAGTTGGTGATCATGTGTTCCTAAGGGTCTCGTGTGATAAAGGGATTGGAAGGGCGTTGAAAAGTGGAAAGTAAGCCCTAGGTTCATTGGACCTTATGAGATTTTGGAGCGGATTAGCGATGTAGCTTATCGGATTGCACTCCCTCCACATCTCATGAATCTACATAATGTATTCCATGTATTACAATTGAGGAAATATATTCATGATCCCTTGCACGTGATCCCTATTGATGATGTGGATGTGCGGGACGACTTGTCTATTCCTCCTATTTCTATTCGCATTGTTGAGCGTTTTATGAAAAAATTACAGAACAAGTTGGTGCCTTTGGTGAAGGTCATTGAGAAGCTTAGAAATGTGGAGACGTTCACGTGGGAACATGAAGATGATATACAAGAACGATATCCTGACGCATTCGAATCTGGTATGTTAAATTTTGAGGACGAAATTTTCTTTTTCGTGGGGTGGATTGTAGCACCCTAAATTTTAAAATAAATAATTAAATGAGGGAAATAATTATTGAATAATTATATGTGAGTTAATTGAAGTCCTAAAATATTGGAGATAATTAAATTAAGATTCTTGGGGACTATTCATAATTTATTGGAGTCGAATAAGTTGAAAACTGGCCCGATTAAAATATGGGTTTCAGACCAAGTATCTCCGATTGAGATGATATTGGTCAGGGCTATTGAGAATATTATTGGGGATTTGAATATGTATTCAGAATAATTTTTAGATAAAGTATTGAGCCCAAATGGAGATTCTGTTTATGGTAAAAGGATGAAATATTAATGAGAGGATTAAAATTAAAAGCAAAAGCCTTCATTTTTCCCCTCTCATTTTCGTTCATATGCTAAAGCCATTTGGAGAAATATATTTTCCTTCACCTTCTCCATTCTTTCATTATTTCCTCTTTCCTTCTCTTCTAAAAACCCTAAGCCTTGTGTAGGTTCTATTTTCCTTCCTCATTTTCGTTGAGAAAGCTTGAAGATTAGAGGTGGAAGCTTGAAATCTCTTTTTCTTTTCTCTTCCATTTCATGTAGCTCTACCCCTCCCTTGGGTATTCTCTCTTTTCTTCTTTTGAGGTAAGATTCTTGCCATTTTTCAAGAGTATGAACATTTAGTTATGAGTTTTATGGCTTGGGAGAGCAATGTATGTAAATAGGGTATTTAATGGAAGCCATAAATATATAAACCCTAAGGTGGGGTGTCATAAATGCTAACTCTATAAGACATAGATGGGTAGATGAATTTATGGTTGGAAGAAGATGAAGATTTATGATGCATTTATGAATATTGTTGGGTTTTAGGTGAAACCCTAACTCTAAAGATTTGAGGAAAATGACAAATATGGATTTAACAATATAGTTGAGAGGAAATACATAATATTAAGAGTGTAAATATTGATAAATAAAGTGTTATGAATATTGGGGCTTAAGGGTTGTTTTGTAACCTTTAATATAATGAATGAGGTTTGATGGGAAGGAATTCCCAAAACCTAACAAATAGAGGAAATGGTGCCTATGACATGTTTTATTCATGTCATGAAATTGTAGATGTAATGAGTAGTGATTTGAGTTTTAAATCATGTCTTGAATGATGAATTGAATGGAATTTCATATATATGTTAATGTAGGACCCATTCCGAATGACAAGGCGGGAACGTCGTACTAATCAGAATTCTTCTCTTGAGGTAGAAGAGGAGTCTTTATGTTCTAAATGCATGAATTGAATAGTATTTGATTGTCATATGTGACAATATGCATGCTTGCCTTGTTTGTAATGTTTTGATGAATTGTAATGTTGTGTATGATGTTGGTGATGATGTTTGGCAACTCACATTGGTGCATTTAGAATATAAAATGTGTGCTATATTGTGGTGTTAAATTGTTTGGCAAGTGTAAGCCTTGAATATGATGTTGTGTTTACATCCACCATGAATGTGGAATGAATGTTATTCATGATTGAATGAGAATGGCATGAACGAATAGCATACCTTGATTGATAATGAAAGATTGATGTCATTGTGATTGATGAAGGAATTGAATTATGTTAATGAGAATTATTAAGAATGCCACACAAAAACTTAAAACAATGGCAATAACCAACGATAATAAATCCATTAAAAGCCTTGTGGTGATGTTGGTGATGATGATAATGATGATTGATGAGTGGCATGATTAGGATGCATAGAGTGAGAAATGCATATGATTGGCATTTGCATCCATGGCATACTGCATAGCCGCCGATATTGGAACATTAGGGGAGTTCCCTCGGCCGACCCAGTGGGAGGGTGGCTCAATGCATGAGCAAATTTTATTTTCCCCTGTGACTCGGTGGGTAAGTCATGAAGCCACCCATGTATTGCTACAGGGAGCTACATGTGGCCGACCCTTGTGGGGGGTGGGTCTTGATGAGTAGGTGACCTCGATGGTCCATTGGATCACAGCCGCCATGATATGAGTCATGGCCGGCTCGCAACACCATATGTTGAATATGTGTTACCGTGGTCATGGTGAAAATGACCAAGTGTTACAAATGGGCGATGCAGTTTGGTACCAGTATAAGATTGGTGAAATGCATGCAATTGGATGATAAGTGTACATATTTTACTACTGTAGTAGAGGTATAGTTATATGATCATACCTGAATCCTATAAATTGGTGTTTATTTCCTACACTCAGATCTGCAATTGTTGAAATACTCTGTTGTGCATGTGCATTAGCTTAAGAGCATTTACATTTAACAAAGAGGTATGCCAAAGATGATGAGATGTGATGCTGGTTGTGATTTGGATAAGAAAACATATAAAGACTACATAAAAGTTATGAATACCAATTAATGATCTAATAATGATGTCCGTAATAGTCCAATTTATTGAAGGACTTGATTATGTGTATGCTTATATACTTTGCTTAATCTATAATATTGATTGTGATATATGAATGATAGTACTATGATGATGAATGAGATCATGAATAATATGTGTATACAAAGTATACATGATTTTGATGTATATGTACATAATCATATGGTATTCATATTCATTCTTTTAGAATGTATGACTCACTCTCCTATGTTGTCTACTTTTTAGATTTGTGATGTAGTACATTCATGGGGGATGTGAATCTCTTTTAAAGTATATTTTGATGAAGGGGGTAAATGGATGTATAGGAAGTGCCTTGGCTAGCAAAATCTGAATTTTGTATAGCACATAGTATGGATGTATGTATATTTTGTAATTTGGATGATTGAATGATGATTTTGGATGGCTATGGATGAAAATTGGACCTTGGTGTTTATGCCCAATTTTCATTAATGACCTACATGATGTATGTGGATGAATTATGATGTTGGTTAATATTGAATCCCATGAATGAATGAAGTATTTTACAACTTACAACAATTTATGAAGTTTATGTGAAATTGATTCAAATATCATGCATTGAATGAATGAGGATTGAATTGGATATGTATGATCAAATGATCGGCTATGAGATGTATGAATGATTGTATTTGATGTTAGAATAGGCCAAAAATTGATAGGGATGTGAATGAGGTTTGCAGGTTGTGTGAAATTTCAAAGTTTCCTGCGTTTTTTGCATAACTCGCTCAAGCGAGTGATAATCTCGCTCAAGCGAGATCCTCTTGTATCAGAGGTGTGGCTACTGGCCATATTTCACTCAGGTGGGCAGGGCCTCGCCCGAGCGAGCACGTGATGGAATGTTACTGGACCATTTTCGCCCGAGCGAATGGCCAGTGAATGGTGGCTTGCTCAAGCGAGCAAGGACGAGAATGGATACTGGAGTAATTTCGCTTAGGCGGGGATGTCTCGCCCAAGCGAAGGGGAATCATTTAGCTACTGGAGTGATCTCGCTCAAGCGAGCTAAGCTCACTCAAGCAAGATGGGTACCTGATGCGCATTGCTCTCTTCGCTTAAGCGTGTTCGCTAGCTTACCCAGGCGTGGCTATTGGAACTCGCTCAAGCGAGTGAGGCATCCGCTTGAGCGAGATGCCCTTGATCCTTCCAAATGCTTTTGCTTCAATTATTTTGATTTTCCTTTGCATCAAGGCTTCTTCTTGCATCATCTTACAAGTATATTTAACATATTATAAACCATGAAATCTCATGAAATCCACTCTTTTTAAATCCAATCATACAACATCAATTCAAATGATCTTTCTGCTGTTCTTAATTGAGAATTTCTCGTGGTTCATTTTTAAATTCCACCATCTCATATCTTCATAAATGAGATAGGTTCCTTATTGATCTAGGGTGTTGAATTAAAGCTTCACCACTTTATTTGTGTCAAATAATGATTTATAAAATATGAAAAATATACCATTATTTTTGGGGCATCACAGAGGGTATTTTTTTGAATCAAAATAGTAGGAGACAACATATTTGCATGTAATTTGTTTTAGAACAACCATGACAAACCAAATATTATTTTTGTTGCAATCTATCCTTTGGAATGATACTTTATCTGAAAAAATGCCCAGATAAGTATCGAGACTTGAGAATTATCTTCAATAAAGAGGAAGCGGTAGTGTGTCATGTTTGACTTATTTCAATATCATCTATCATTGGGTATTCAATACCCTATGGAGTCTACATAAACTCTGAGCTGTAAAAGGCAATATGAATATATGGAGATATACAATATGATCGTATACAGACTTTAAAAGGTGATCAAGAAAGGAAATTGTTTTCATTTTTAGCCAAATAAGACATTGAAATAATTTGTCTAAAGAACTTGAAGGAGTTCAAAAGAAAGGGAAGTAAGACTTCCGCTACAAGTCATGTTATAGAAGTCAAGTTATTTTACTTCACTGTCATTAGTATCAGATACTAGTAGCAGATCTTGTATTTTGAAAGATTAAGGAAGTAGATCACTTGCTAAGGGTGGAAAAATCTGTGTAAAATTAAGCAAAAGTTGCTACAATACAGATAAGATCTTCATCTATTGGGCTAGTTAGTGAACTAGACATTATGCATATTTTTTCTTGTTACACAAGAAAAGGTTTTCTTTTATAAAATAACTTTATTTCTTCAAATGGATGTTGATGAACAATTGAGTAATGGATTCCATATCCTAAATCTCAAAACCCCCATCTATAACATAACTGTCAAAGTAGGTTAAAATAAATGATTTTGAACCATACTTACATGGTATTGTCTCCTAAGGCAAATGAATGAGAAACACATTTCTAAATACCATTAATGTGGTTATCTGGACTTTTTTGATTTTGGAATCAATTGAGACGTGTAAATCTTATTTATTGGAAAGATAGTTGAGACCTCATTCATTGAAAAGTAAAAGATGAGTAATCTATTATCTAATCCATGATGATGTATGTGAGCCTATTGGAAGAATAACTAGATATGTTTTTCAATACTTCGACATACTAATTAAAAAGTCAATAAGTATGGATTCATGTAACATAAGTTAGAAAGTCTTTGAAAAGTTCAAAGAATTCATAATGAAGTGAAAAACTAAAATGGCAAGACAATTAAAGCTCTTGATTAGATCAAGATAGCAAATAATTTGATCTACAAGTTTGATAACTATCTAATAGAGTGAGAGATTACCTCTTAACGCATTCCTCATGGAATGCCATAATAGCATCTCTATGAGGAAAAGTCAAACCTTGTTGGACATAGTTTGATTTCTGATTATTATCAAACATCTCTAACTCCTTCATCGTTCCTTTATTAACAAAATTTCCACACTTAACCATGTTTCATCTTAGACTTTCTTAAAGAAACCATATATGATATGGACTAGGAAGAAACCTAGTATGTCTTTACTAATAATTTGGAACTATGATGCTTCTATAGAGCATCCAACTCTGACAAGGTTAGATCCAAATTAGATAAATGTCTTCTGTGAGATACCCAAAGAAAGCTAAGGGTTATCATTTCTACAATCCATCTGAGAACAAAAGTTTATTGCTTAGAATGTTGTATTCTTGAATAAGAGTACATCTCTTAAAGAATCAATGGGAGAATGGTAGAACTTGAAGAAATTCAAGTATCACAAAGCATTCAAAAGTCAAGGATAAACTTGGAGCAGAAATCATAAAATATTATGACATCATTAGCTCCGGTAGCACAAGACTTGCATAAGATCAAATAGGATATGTAACCAAATCTGAAAGATATGGATATCTTATAAATCAGGAAGAAGGCATATTGCTAATTGATCAAATTTCTTATGAAGAGGCCAATGCAAGTTTTGATTCTAACACATGGCATAAGACCATGGGATTTGAAATAGGCTCCATGTATATTAACAAGGTACGAACCTTGGTTGACGCACCTAAAGGGTAAAACCTATAGGATGCAAGTGGGTTTTCAAAAGGAAAACTAAACATGGATGGTAGTAGGAGTACCTTTAAAAAGCAAGATTGACAAAATCCAATTAGCTTAAAAACCATTTAGATCCTGCTTGTTGTAGTAGTATACAACCATTATGAGATATGGTAGATAGATGTCAAGATAGAAATCATCTTGAGGATGTGTATATGACACAACCTAAAGGCCTTTTATGCCTGAAACATCTAGGAAGGTATGTGAACTGCAAATGTTCCATTTATGGACTAAAGCAAGCTTTTAGAAGCTAGAATCTTCATTAAAGAATAAAGATAAATCTTGTGATTATAAAAAGGTTAGTAACTGCACAATTATAGTTCTAGTATTACATGTAGAAGACATGCTTCTTCTAGAACTAATATTCTTATTCTATAGTTAAGTATATCCTTAAACACTTAAGAAGGACTAAGGATTTGATCTTGATAAATGGAAGATGAGCTCGTTGTAAAGGTTACATCGATCCTAACCTTCTGCGTAATTTGAATGACTTAAGATTGTAATCAAAAAATATATATGTGCTGTCAAGATGGTTGTGATGTATGCTTGAAAGGTTCAAAGCAAGAAACAGTCATTGGTTCTACTAACAAATCTAAGTATTTTGCTATGTTAAATTACAAAAGAAGTCAATTTACATTTAATCATTCCAAATGTTTTGTACCCTATGAGTTTCCACTATGATGACAATGGAACCATAGAACAATATAAGGAAGTGGATTAATCCAAGAACATACTTGAATAGTTCTATCTTTGGAAGATGTGAAAATATGCAATGTGCATACCAACCAAATTATTGGGAACCCACTAGTAAAACTACTTACGTAGCAAAAGCATGAGGGCACTGTAGATGTCATTGGGCATTAACCTTATCGGCTCAAAGTGCAAGTGGGAGATTGTTGGAAATATGCACTAAGAGCCTATATAGGATGCATTATTTTGAATAAAGGCAATTTTTGTTAAATAGTTTAACAACCTTTATTTATCCTTAGAGTAATAGGTCATATGAGAGTTATTCCTAAAATGTCCCTAGTCAAGTATTTACGTGGGGACATGTAAATACAGTAAAACACGGGTACACATTAAGATTAATGATGTACTGGATAGACCCACCATGAGAAAGTTGCATGGATCGTTACATGAATGTCATAAACGATTCTAAATGTGATAATGGTATATGTAGTCCTTTGACCTGAAGTCACTATGATTCCTACATAAGGAGTTTGTTATTTTAATACAATCAAATGTCTTCTATAACAAAAGGACTATAAAGGTTGTGATTAGGAAATGAATAACTTATGCAAAGTGATGTGAGTGATGTAGATGGGATTTATCCCTCCTATGTAACAGAAGTGATATCTACAGGCCACTTGATGGAATGAGACTAAGGAAATGCATGGCCATGCTAAAAAGAATAAAAATTGGATATTGATTCGAATAAAGTCTACTCCGGTATCAAGTAAAATAAATTAGGATATACAAGGATGATGTATTTATATGTTGACACAGGTTTTGATAATGACATAACAAATGAAGAATCAAGATCAAACATATATGATTATGGACAAATCAATTATGTTTGATGTCTAATTTGATGAACAACCAAGGATTTGAGTCAAGGAATTTACAAAGGATGAAAACAAGTCAAAAATGTTCATCTAAATGCCTAAGGATCAAAGGAACCAAGCCATATGTAATTACATCTCAAAAAGGGTGAAAAGGTGCATGAAAAATGAAGCAACAGCCTGACAAATCGATTTAAGCCCCTGCTGAATCGATTCATGCATGTGAAAAGCTCCAGGACGTGATTTTTTAAGTAATGAATCGATTCATATATAGCCTGAATCGATTCATACGACTGGGCAGTGCCAAAATCAGCAAAAATCACACATGAATCTATTCATTTGGTCCTCGAATCTATTCATTTGAATTTTGATACGCAAATACACTAAATGAATCTATTTATTTGGAAAATGAATTTATTCAACTAGTTCAAATTTGAATTTCAAATTTGAAACTTCAGAATCTCAATTGGACAGCCTTGCATCGCACCACGGACTTTCCGCATCGCAGTATGAACTGAATCATGGTGCACTAAGCAGATAGATAGGAAACGCTCCATAATTCCACTATGCCAATTATGACTCAAAAAGGAATTAAATAAGAAATCTATTGTAACATCCTTGATGTTTTAATATTAGAAAATAAATGGAAATAAATAAATGTATTATTTAGGTTATAATTATAAAAATATATATAAGGAATTAAGTGAAAAATGGAATTTTAGGAAAATGGCATCAAGACTCTAACGCGTAGCGCCAATGGGACATGTAGCGTCAGGTAGGAATTAATGAACTGACGCATAGCGCCAGTGGGACGCGTAGCGTCAGCGTCGCGATCAGTTTAAAACAAAGGCATGCAAAACAGCTCGGGCAGAACCTTTTCTTCCCCATTTTCTTCTCCTCTGAGGCGATTCTGCTTGGTTCTTGTGGGGAGCTTTAACTCCTTGCATTTTTGGACATTGGGAGGCGAGGTAAGGCATTTAGGACCTCTAATTTCTAGTTTCTTCCTCTCCCTCTCATGGATCCGAGTATACATGTGGTGATTGGGGTTTTGATTCTGAGTTTTAGTTAGTTGAAAGGCTTGGGTAATGAGTTTGGAAGTGTGAGAAAGGAAATGTACTAATTGGTTTGGTGGTTTGGTAACCGTAGGTGCCGAAACGAGCATTGGTCGATCGAGCGACGAAGCGGGCTCGGATTCGGAGGTGGGACAATGAATCAAGTGACCGAAGGACGTAACCGACACCTCAAGCAAATTGTGGAAGCTTGGAATCGAGGTAAAGGGGGTGTTCTGGTCATAATTAATTAGGATTGATATGTAAATGGAAATCAAGAAGTGTAGAAATTAATTAAGAGTTGTGATAAATAGCATAGATTGACTAAATATAATTGTTATAAATATATGAGTATATATAAGTGAGATTAAAAGGTTGAATGATGAAGAAATACATTAATTAAATTAATTATGTAAATTAATAATTATTTTGATTGGTGTGGATGATGATTCGAATAATGAGATGGATATATGCTTAGATGAGTTCGAATTGAATGATGAGAAATTGATGTATGAATGAATATATATGTAATGGTATTATACCGATGGGCTTGACAAGACGGTCACCCTGTATGTGACCACATGCCAGTTTCTGGTAGTTGCATATGTTGTTTGTCGATGATATGCCATGTTTATAAGATATGATATGTGATTATGTGGTATGGGATGGCCAACGGTATATATACCCCTCATTTTCTGGCTCCCGTGGTCCTTATGCCTAGTTGAGCTACCTAGTGGTCAAGTCGGACCTAGTGGTTGAGATGGAGAGCCAAGTCGGGCTCGGTGAACCAAGTCGGGTTCACGGGATGTCAAGTCGGACTCCCAGCTGAAGGCCAATCCTTTAGTGTCCGGATACTAGGCATCGAATTGTATGAGAGTCAGTTGTGATATATATGGATTTGATGATGAATGATGATTGGAAATGAATTATGAATTTGAAAATGTGATATGGATTAATGAGTGTATGGTGTTGAATGAAATGTGAAAATTATAACGAGTTTATGACATTGAATGAGTTAAAGATTAGTAATTATATGTGTATGTATATGGGCATGGATAAGTGCAGGAAGCTCAAGAATTCATGTAATGTAAGTTGTAGGTATTAATAAGTTTAATATTTTGTTCTATATTAATTATGATATTCCGAACACTCACCCTTGCTGTTGTTTTATTTTAGTGACTAGTGACAGGGATGATGCTAATGCCGCGGAGGTGTGCCAAGGCACAAGGATGAATAAACGAATGAATGTAATATATAATATATGATTATGTTTGATGTGGTGTGATGAATTAATGATGATGATGTGAAATTATGGCATGGAGCCAATGATGTGTGAATGATGAATGATATGAGCAGGAACTGTGATATGCATGAATATTTTATGTGATGTGTGGAATGGTGGATGGATGTATGGATTGATGTTTGATTGATTTAAAGGTTAAGCATATAGTGAATAGATATAAAATTAAGGAACTGAATAGGTGAATTTGGGATTCGGCGGGTTTCGAGACCCCCGGAAGGTACCGATAGGTCCTCTAGGACATTTAGAATGTGTGCGCATTAGCTTTGGCACAATTGGAATCCATTTAGGAGGTTTGGTGCAAGGGTTTTGAACCTAATTGAGTAAATCTGCATTTTGCACATATCTTGCGCATATGTTGGAATTTTGGCGAACGGACGACGCCAATAGTTCTGGAATAGGGAAAACATGAGGCCCGCGAAGTTTCATGGTAATCGGATCTAAAATGGGCCAATTGGGTAGGTTAGAAGTTGGTTAAATGGTTTAAAATGTGTAACAGCATCAGGTGTTGTTACTGTCACGCCCATGCTACGCGTGAGGCTGACGCGTAGCGTGAGATGCGCAGCTGAGGGCTGACGCTACGCGTGGGGCTGGCACGCAGCGTGAGACCCCTGTTTCAGGTTTTCGATTCCTTTCTAACTTAATTGAGTTTTAAAGTTTTGTGATGCTATATAAATATCATTTTGAATTAAGATCTAATTGAATTTAATTAAATATGAAAAATTTATTGTGAAATTAATTAAAATAGTAGAAATAAATATAAATCGACGTAGGACGTCACACGTACCATGCCTCCTAAAGCCTATAAATAGAGAAGAAAATTGAAGAAGCAGATGTCCCAATCCAAGCAAAACGCATTCCTTGCTTTTTTCTCTGTTCTTTCTTATTTCTTAGCATTTAACTCTCTGTTCTATTTATTTGTGATTATTCTTGAGAGTTAGCTTGTGAGTAAAAATTATTTTGAGTGCCAAAACTTGTATATCCACTCTATTGGAGAGTTATCCTTGTATACTTAAACACCAAATTCCTAGAGTTTAGGTTGGGTTTCAACCTTGTTAAATGGTGAGATTGAGAGATTGGGTGGGGTGCCCTTGTACTTGTGAGAATTGAGTTCTTGAGTGTGGGACACTAGGAAGCTGCAATTGCTCAAAGTTTGTATCTCTAATCTCCAATAGTGGAATCTTTCAAGTGGTTTGCTTGAAGGCGAGATGTACACTGGTGTGGTGGAACTCGTTATATCGGTTTGCAATTCTCTCTTCCTTAAACTCTTTTATTATTATGCATTTGAATTTCTTGCTTACTTTATAGTGATTGAAATTTGATTATTGAATTTATTTGAAACATATTTTCTTAACTTTATTGAATTCACTTCCTATTTATTAAGTACTTGTTAATTTGCTTTGTGTACTAATTGTTATTGCTTGGCATTAAATTTACCATCTTTATTAAGTATATTTGTCAAAGAATCAATTTCAAAAGCATTCTAAAGAAAATTTTTAATACTTAATTCACCCCCTTCTTGAGTAATTGAGGCCACTTGGTTAATAAGTGGTATCAGAGCTTGACTCTTGGTAGATCAAGCTTAACAGCTTCAAGAGAACAAGATGGCCTCTACTTCTATTAACCTTTTTCCTGAGGGTGGTGCCACAAATAGACCTCTCGTTTTCAATGGTGAGGGTTAGGCTTTTTGGAAAGAAAAAATGAAAATTTTTGTTCAATCAACTAATTTGAAAATATGGAATGCTATTGAAAATGTTCCTTTTATACCTATGCATACTATTGATGGTAGACAAGTTGAAAAACATATGGATGATTAGACTAGTGAAGAAGAAAAGAAAGTACAATATAACTATAAAGCTAAAAATCTTATTACTCTTGCCTTAGGTCTTGACGATTTTTTTAGAGTTGTAACTTGTAAATCTATAAAAGAAATGTGGGATACCCTTCAAGTTACTCATGAAAGAACTAGTGATGTTAAAGACTCTAAAATCAGTACCTTGACTAGCCAATATGAAAGCTTTAGAATGAATTTCGGTGAAACTATTTTAGAACTTCAAAAGAGATTTACTTTGATTATTAATCATCTTATTACTCTTGGTAAATCTTATACTAACAAGGAGCTCATCCATAAAGTACTAAAAAGTTTTACTAGGGAATGGCAACCTCTTGTTACTGTCATCAAGCAATCTCCCAACATAAATAAGATGTCTCTTGCTACACTATTGGGTAAGCTTCAAGAATAAGAGCAAGAACTAAAAGATTTGAAGATTGTGGAGGAGAAAGAAAGGTCCTCTGAGAAAAAAGGACTAGCTCTTAAAGCCACTTCAATCGAGGAGGATGAATCCGAAAGTGACCTAGATGATGATGATGATGATTAGTTAAGCCTATTTGTGAAGCGTTTTGGAAAATTTATGAGAAACAAATGATTCCGAAAGAACTTCACTTCCAAAGGTAAGAAATCTACTCCTAAAGATAATATTTCTTCACCTACTTATTTTGAATATGGTAAGGAAGGACACTTTAAGGCGGATTGCCCAAGTCTTAAAAAGAAAAACAAAAATCAGAAAGGAAAGAGAAGAGCATACATAGCGTGGGATGAAAATGATGCAAGTAGCTCAGATGAATCAGATAACGAAGAAGCCAACCTTTGCCTTATGGCTAACCATGAAGATGAAGAAGATGGGGTAAGCTTCCATGACTTAGATAAAGATGAATTACTTGATGCCTTTGAAGAATTATATGACAAATTTGCTAAAATTTTAAATAAGTATAAGTTGTCAAGAAAAACAATTGACACTCTTGAAATGCATCTTGTAGAACTCAGTAAAGAAAATGAAATTTTGAAAAATAAAGTTGTTAATATTCAAGCATGCTCTAAAGATAAACCTTATGAATTCTTCAAGAATTGTGATGTATTGGAAAAGAAAGTTTTTGACTTAAACAAAACTCTTGAAAAGTTCACCAATGGTAGAGACAATTTAAATGCTTTAATTGGAAAACAATGTTGCATGTTTGATAAAGCTTGATTAGGATTCAATTCAGGATCTAATACTTACAAGAAAGAGAAACATTACAAGAATTTCTTTGTACAACCTAGTAAATCATCTTCACCTTTTATGAAATGCAATCATTGTGGTCTCAAAGGACATAGTGCCTCTAATTGTTATGTTAGAAAATTAGGGCCAAAGGTTGTGAAGAAAGTATGGATTCCTAAGTGAACATTACCACAAACTAACCTACACGGACCCAACATAAAATGGGTACCAAGATCTCTAACTTGATTTGTTTTGTAGGTATGTTTTAAAATAAGCAATACTCATTAGTACTTAGATAGTGGGTGTTCTAAGCACATGACGAGAGATAAAAGTAAGTTTATATCATTTACTCCACAAAATAAAGGATTTGTTACATATAGAGATAACACAAAGGGAAGAATACTAGGAATCAAAAATGTTGGTAAAAACTCTCTCACTTCTATAAATGATGTATTATATGTTAAGGGACTTAAACATAACTTGCTTAGTATTAGTCAATTATGTGATAAAGGCTATAAAATTGTTTCTGAATCAAATTGTTGCATAATTGAAAATAAACTAAACAAGGAAATAAAATTCGTTGGTCAAAGAGTTGATAATATCTATATGATTAATCTTGATTGTCTTGCTTCAAATGATGTGCAATGCTTCATAACTAAATAAGATGAATCATGGCTATGGCATAGAAGAATTTCTCACATTCATATAGAACATGTAAAGAAACTTGTTTCGAAAGATTTAGTAATTGGTTTACCAAAGTTGAAATTTGAAAACAAATTTTGTGACACGTGTCAAAAAGGAAAACAAGTAAAGGTTTCTTTTCAAGCAAAAATGTTGTTTCAACAAACAGACCTTTACAACTTTTACATATGGATTTATTTGGACCTTCTAAGGTTAAAAGTTTTGGTGGAAATTATTATGATCTTGTGATTATGGACGATTATTCTAGATATACATGGACATTATTTCTTACTCACAAACATGAAGCATACCATGCATTTAAGAAACTTGCTAAGATTATCCAAAATGAGCAAAATTTGAAAATCGCATCCATTAGAACCGATCATGGGGGAGAATTTGAAAATCAACCTTTCAAAAAGTTTTGTGAAAAATTTGGCATTGAACATAATTTTTTGGCTCCTAGAACTCCATAACAAATGGAGTAGTTGAAAGGAAAAATTGATCTTTAGTGGAGCTCACATGAACTATGTTAAATGACAACAATATTGCGAAACATTTTTGGGCCGATGTGGTAAATACTACATGTCATGTTATGAATAGATGTCTAATAAGGCCTATATTAAAGAAACCCCCTATGAGCTTTATAAAGGAAGAAAACCAAACATTTCTTATTTTCATGTGTTTGGATGCAAATAGTTTGTATTGAGCAATGGAAAGGATAATCTAGGGAAGTTTGATGCAAAATTTGATGAGGCAATATTTTTGGGTTATTCATCAACTAGTAAAACTTATCACCTCTTTAATAAATGAACTTATACTATTAAAGAGTCCATTCACGTCAAATTTGATGAAGTTAACCAAAAGTCTTCGAGAAAGGAAGATGTTAATGATCTTGTAGGTACCTTCCAAGAGATGACATTGGACAACAAAGAAAAAGAAGTCAACAACAAAGGAGAAGCAACCCCAAATGAGGAACCGCAACAAAAAAAGTGGATCACCTCAAAAGATCATCCTTTGGACAATATTATAGGTGAAATAACAAAGGGTGTAAGTACTCGTTATGCTATTAGAAGTGCTTGTAATCATTTAGCCTTTGTTTCTCAAATTGAACCTAAAATCATTACTGAGGCTATTATTGATGAACATTGGATGTTGGCTATGTAAGAAGAGTTAAATTAATTTGAAAGGAACCAAGTTTGGGAACTTGTGCCAAGACCCAATGATCACCAAGTAATAGGAACTAAATGGGTTTTTAGGAACAAACTTGATGAAAATAGTATTATAACTAGAAATAAAGCTAGGTTAGTTGCTAAGAGATATAACCAAGAAGAAGGTATAGACTATGAAGAAACGTATGCTCCCGTAGCTAGACTAGAAGCCATTAGATTATTGTTAGCCTTTGCATGTTGTATGGACTTTAAACTGTATCAAATGGATGTCAAAAGCGCTTTGCTAAATGGTTATATTCAAGAAGAAGTTTATGTAGATCAACCTCCTGGTTTTGAAAATCACAAATTTCTAAACCATTTTTTTAAATTGAGAAAAGCTCTACACCGTTTGAAACAAGCTCCAAGAGCTTGGTATGAAAGACTTTTTCTTTTAGAAAACAATTTTGAAAGAGGAAAGGTTGATACTACACTGTTTATAAAATGTAAAAAGGATTTGAGTCAAGGAATTTACAAAGGATGAAAACAAGTAAAAAATGTTCATCTAAATGCCTAAGGATCAAAGGAACCAAGCCATATGCAATTACATCTCAAAAAGGGTGAAAAAGTGCATGAAAAATGAAGCAACAGCCTGACAAATTGATTTAAGCCCCTACTGAATCGATTCATGCATGTGAAAAGCTCCAGGATGTGATTTTTTAAGCAATGAATCGATTTATATATAGCCTAATTCTGAAAAGCCCCTGCTGAATGTATTCTTGTAGGATATTTTGATTCTGATTTTGCTGGTTGTATACTTGATAGAAAGAGTACTAGTGGTACTTGTCATTTGCTTGGTAGTTCCCTTGTTTCTTGGCATAGCAAGAAACAAGTAAGTGTTGCTTTATCAATAGCTGAGGCAGAATATGTTGTAGCTGGCAGTTGTTGTACTCAAATTCTTTGGATGGGGCAACAACTTCTTGACTTTGGTGTTATGTTAAATAATGTGTCTATTAAATGTGATAACACTACTGCAATAAAGATTTCCAAAAATCCTATCATGCATTCACAAACAAAGCATATTGAAATTCGGCATCATTTTATACAAGATCTTATTTTAAAAGGCGATTGCATTCTTGAGCATGTCGTTACTTCTAAACAATTAGCTGATATTTTTACAAAACCCCTTGCTAAAGAATAATTCATTAATATTAGAAGGGAATTAGGAATTTTGGATATCTCTAATTGTGCTTAAGAATCAAATCTCATACTTTTTCTTGATACATTTGTATATGATATATGTTTTGAACATGTGATAAGTTTAAGTATGAAGTATATGATTGTCTGAAAATACGTATTTGTTATGATGCCAAAGGGGGAGAGAAAAGGATGTTATATATGCCAGAAAAGGGGAGAGAATTACTATGATAAGATTATTGTTTTATTTTTGATGATGCCAAAGGGGGAGAGAATATCATGTTATCATGTTATCATTTTGCTATTAGAGGGAGAGATTACTAGATTACTATTGAATGATGCTAAGAATTATATGAACTATTTTGTGGTATAATACCCCAAGAGATGACATTTGTTGTCATCATCAAAAAAGGGGAGAATGTATTTATATGTTGACACAGGTTTTAATAATGACATAACAAATGAAGAATCAAGATCAAACATATATAATTATGGACAAATTAATTATGTTTGATGTTTAAATTTGATGAACAACTAAGGATTTGAGTCAAGGCATTTATAAAGGATTAAAACAAGTGAAAAATGTTCATCTAAGTGCCTAAGGATCAAAGGAACCAAGCCATATGCAATTACATCTCAAAAAGGGTAAAAAAATGCATGAAAAATGAAGCAACAACCTGATGAATCGAATCATGCATGTGAAAAGCTCCAAGATGTGATTTTTTAAGTGATGAATCGATTTATATATAGCCTGAATCGATTCATACGACTGGGCAGTGCCAAAATCAGCAAAAATCAGGCATGAATCTATTCATTTGGTCCTCAAATCTATTCATTTGAATTTTGATGTGCAAATACACTAAATGAATCTATTCGTTTGGGAAATGTGTCTATTCATCTAGTTCAAATTTGAATTTTGAATTTGAAACTTCAGAAGCTCAATTGGACAGCCTTGCATCACACCACAGATTTTTCGTATCGCATTATGAACTCAATCATGGTGCACTAAGCAGACAGATAGGAAATGACCCATAATTTCACTACGCCAATTATGACTCAAAAATAAATTAAATAAGAAACGTACCATACCTCCTGAAGCCTATAAATAAAGAAAATTGAAGAAGCAGATGTCCCAATCCAAGCAAAACTTATTCCTTGCTTTCTTCTCTGTTCTTTCTTATTTCTTAGCATTTAACTCTCTGCTTTATTTACTTGTGATTATTCTTGAGAGTTAGCTTGTGAGTAAAATTATTTTGAGTGCCAAAACTTGTATATCTACTCTATTGGAGAGTTATCCTTGTATACTTAAACACCAAATTCCTAGAGTTTAGGTTGGGTTTCAAACTTGTAAAATTTTGAGATTGAGAGATTGGGTGGGGTGACATTGTACTTGTGAGAATTGAGTTCTTGAGTGTGGGACACTAGGAAGCTGCAATTGCTCAAAGTTTGTATCTCTGATCTCCAATAGTGGAATCCTTCAAGTGGGTTGCTTGAATGCGAGACGTACACCGGTGTGGTGGAACTCGTTATATCAGTTTGCAATTCTCTCTTCCCTAAACTCTTTTATTATTGTGCATTTGAATTGCTTGCTTACTTTATAGTGATTGAAATTTGATTGTTGAATTTATTTGAAACATATTTTCTTAACTTTATTGAATTCATTTGCTATTTATTAAGTACTTGTTAATTTTCTTTGTGTACTAATTGTTATTGCTTGACATTAAATTTACCATCTTCATTAAGTATATTTGTCAAAGAATCAATTTCAAAAGCATTTCAAAGAAAATTTTTAATACTCAATTCACCCCCCTCTTGAGTAATTAAGGCCACTTGGTTAACAGATAACGCGGCCATGCCTTGGGCCTAATTAGGATATCGTGATAAAAGGAACAAACATATAAAATAATTATCACTTATAGGTTATGTTGATAATAAATAATATTTGGACATAATGATACATTGCTAGATGTCGCTCTTATTTTATATTAATAATAAAATAGTTTATTATTAATATGACTGAGTATTTTACCTATAGGATCATACACATAGAGTAGCCCATCAGAAAATAACTTATATTTTAGTTGGACTAAAATAAAGCTATTAGGCCTAACTCATTTAGAATGAGTAAGGAGCCCACTCTTTAGAGAGAGCAAATTAGGTCAAACCTAAGCCTTTAAATAGAGCATAAGATGCTCATAGACGGCTAACCAAAAAAAGAGACACAAAAGTACGTAAAAGTTACAAAAGCTATATATTGTTAAGAGGCTACAACTGCTTTGATATTCTTCAAAAGGTAATCCTAAAACACAATATTTTTTTGGTTTTGTCTTATACTTTGAAACACGACGCTTTGCAAATCCTATAGGAATCCTTGTATTTCCGCTGCACATGCTCTAGGGATTCCCTAACACAATGCCCCTTAAAATCATGTTTTCTTAGTTGGGCATTGAGAGGCAATGTGACCCCTTCCCAAACATTTGAAACATTTAATAGAACTTATTCTTAAAGAAGTAGGTTGGGATGAAGAGTTGGCATTCTTAGAAAGGGTGTGTTTTGAAGGTTGTGTAGAGGGATGATCCCTATGAACATTACTCTTAATCCTAGGAGATGAAGTACCGAGTTCATGTTTCTTACCCTTTCTCTAACTAGCTTTTTTTTGGTGGGTGGAATCTTCTTTGCCTTTCCGCTTAGGCCTAAAGGGTTTGGAATCCCCTTTATAGTAAAAAGCTTCATCCATGAGGTGAGCTTCTACTCGTGTGCATTGATGAAGAAGCTTCTCAATGTCCTCATGAGGTAGAAGTTCCACTCTTTTCCTAATATTATGATTAAGGCCATGTAAAAATCTATGCATAAGGATTTCTTCATCCTCCTCAACATTGGCCCTAATCATAGCCATTTCCAAGGCTTTATAGTAATCCTCCACACTCTTGGACCTTTAGGTGAGTCTATTGAGCTTGGCCAATCACTCACCCCTATAATAGGAGGGGACATAGTGTTTCCTAAGCAAAGCCTTCAAATCATCTTATTCATCAATAGGTGGGAAATGTGCTTTCTTCCTATGTTTAAGGATTTAGGTCCACCATACTAATGCATAGTTTTGGAAACTTACGGTGACAATCCTAACCTTTTTCTCATTTTTGGTTTGGTGGGAGGTGAAAAGTTGCTCAACTTTCATCTCCTAATCAAGGTAGGCTTGTACGTCACTTTTTCCATGGAAGGGTAGGACCTCTAACTTGACCTCTCTCAAGCCATCCTCTTCATGAGGCCTATGGTGCCTCCAATGATGCCAATCCTCAACTTCACTAGTTTCATTATTATGTCCATGTCTATTATGCCTACGATGTCTAGTGGTTCTTTCTCTATCCTCCTCATTTTCTAGGTTATCTAACCTAGTGGACATGTTATTTAATTTTTCTAAAATCAAATA
This sequence comes from Clitoria ternatea, assembly GCA_037962975.1. NCBI lineage: Eukaryota > Viridiplantae > Streptophyta > Magnoliopsida > Fabales > Fabaceae > Clitoria > Clitoria ternatea. The sequence continues at coordinate 173,551,782 of CM075671.1, forward strand.
CATGTGAGCGGGTAGGATCTCTCTCTCTCTCACTCACTATATAAAGACATGTGATAATGTAAAAATGTAAGAGATGAGATACTAGTCGGGTCACTCAAGTTGTTCTAAGACCTAAAAAGAAAAATAACACACAAAGGTAAACAAGAAAACACAAGAAAGAAAGCACGTAAACAAAACTAGTCAGATATGCAAAATTTAAACTAAGCCTAGCATGCAAAAATGCACTTATACTAACTAGAAAGCAAGTAAAGCAAACTAGTCGGTGGTGTAAAAATTTAAACTAGACCTAGTATGTAAAAATTGCACTACACTAAACTAACACAAACTAGTCGGTTGCACAAAAATAAACTAAGTCCTAAACGTAATTACTCATAATCAACTAATTAAAAAAAGAAAGTCCAAAGTCTAAAGTCCTTAATGTCCAAATACAAGGACATAAGAAAGTACTTAAAAAAAGTAAAGTCCCAACATACAAGGGAAAAAAATATAAATCAAACACAATTTCCTAAACTATTACAAAAATGGCTCTCCAATACAAAGGTCTTCTAAGTCTTCCTCCAATGCCAAGGTAGTCCACCAAGCTATAAAGAAATCACTTAAAAACTCAAAGTAATGGTTAGCACAAGTAATAAGAAAAAGCAAAAGAAACTCAAAGTGTATGCTCTCTTAGCCTCACAAAGTGTATGCTCTCAAACACCAAACTCTCTATACTTATAGTTTTCTTTAAGTCAATTTCTCAAGTCAAATCTTAAACATTCTAAGATGCTACCCAAATAGTGATGTCCTTCCCAATCCTTAATCTCAAGAATACCGAAAGGAGAAATACTCAAATGACAAAACTTAGAGAGAAAGAGACAATGAAAGAAAAGGAAGTAAAGAAAGTAAAGAAAGACAATGACAAAACTTGACAAACTACAAAAGCTTAAAGAACAAAGGCAAACAAGAATGAAAAAATAATGTGACAAACTAAGATACAAACAAGACAGACAATAAATTAAAAGCAAGTAAAGAAAGAATGCACATAAAGGCAAACTAGAACTTTAGAATGCTTACAAACTCAACACCTTTTATATAGTTTCCACAAGCTTTTTTCTTTAACACAAGTGCAAAATAGAACACAGAACAATTAAAGTACTGCATAAAAAGAATACAGCTGCTCAAATTTTTATATATTTGTAAGGGGTTTTAATGCTCTTTTTTTACACTTTTGTACAAGATAAAAGGCCAAATAAATGCACAACTAAAGACCATTGAAGCTCTTTTCTTTTCACACTTTTTAACTTATTTTTTGCTTTCCCCCCCTCTTTTTTAACACAAAAAACTACAGCAAAACAATTTATAATTGCTCCAAAAAATATGCACAAAATAAGCTAAGAGATGGAAACTAACACAAGGCACAAGTAAGCATCTTCTTCCACAAGTTTAAGGCAAATGGAAGGCAATGATTTAGGACACTAATGACATCAAAAGGAAGACAAATACAACATGTAAAGATTGACACAAACTTGTTGGAAAAAGTGAAATTAAACTAGATACAAACACCTAAAGGAATACTAACAATCTTACACAATTAATGAGCATAAATTCCACCTTAAATGGAGATAGAAGACACAATCACAAGGAGCTTGTCAAGCACTTTAAATAATGTGTTTAAAATGCTTTAGATTCTAGTAACTCAAACATATATCAAAATGCAAAGAAACACACCTAGAAGACACAAAAAACAAGCTCCAAAACTTTAGACATGTAACTAGGAAACTATGAACACTTTAGCATTTTATTAAACACTTAACATGCACACATTAACCACACATTTTCAATGTATAACAAGGCTGGAAAAATACTGCACAATATAAATTTCACACAAATAAAGCACAATATGCAAAGAATTCACAAGAAAACACAAGAAAAGAGAGGTTTCTTAAGGTATAAGTCACCTAAGGTCAACAAGTTTGGCCTAAAAAAATTTTCTTCAAATTGCCTCAAACTTTTAGGTTATGTTTTAGATTACTACAATAGCAAGAGTTGTGAAATGACTTTGTGAAATTCCTTAAGAAAAAATGTAGATCTCAAAATTAAAGAATGCATCACTTTTTGGATTTTAGGAGGATTTTGACATATGATATATGAAAATGAAGCTAGAGACAATGGGGAATCTGTAACATCCCAATTTTAAAGTTAAATTCTGAATGAAAAATAAACTATTAAGGTTTTGATTTCAAAGTGAGAAGTTAATTGACAATCATAATCGGATTAACTTAAGGAATAATGACAAGTTAATTAAGGCTTAGTTGGTGAAAGATGGCTGTTTGTGATTGGCGAGTTACATGAGTGGGCTGCGACTCATGTTTTCCCATCCCACTTCCTTCTCTTTGCATGCATATATACCCTGTATCACCGTGGATACTCATCCTTTCCCACTGCTTCATCCTTTCTTTTCTTCTTCTTCGTTTTCATCCTCTTTTCCCTCCCCTGTTTTGCTATTCGTTTCTGGAGATCGCAACGATGGTGCTGAAGGAAGGTCAGAGTCCCCTCCAATTGGTGGAAGACGATCATTGAAGCAGAGGAAGAACAACTTCTCATCCCCGAGCCGATTGCAGAGTACAACAGTGCGAAGGGGATCTGGACGAGTCGGATAGAGCGTCAGACCAAACGTTGAGAGCAGGAGAGCTTCTTGAGTTCCTTCTGTAGGTAGGGGACGCTTGCATGTCAAATGTATGGTCCATGAACAGTACCAGATGAATGTATTGCTTTAAGTGTGTGCATGTATTTGTGGCGATTGAATATTATACATGATTGTTGATTCTGGATCCTGTGTGTAAGATAGTAGTTGTACAATAATTGCATGTAATCAAGATGGTGGTAATGTAGTCTGTTAGCCTTGTTATAGATGAATGAGATGCATGGTCCTATCTCTGTTAACACTGTGAGAACATGAACGTGTGATTGTTAGTTGATTTGTCAGACGTTATTACCTTGATTATCCGATTGCTGTGCATGTTGGTGTGGCTGGCAAAGTAAATGTAAAGACTATGTTGAATTTTTTTCTACTACGATGGTTGCGAAGGAGGTATCAGTTGAGTAATGATGCTTGCTGGTAAACGCATTAGCTGCATGTGTAAGAATGGGGTGACCCATGGAAGGTCTAGAGCCCCGAGGGAATGGCTTCCAGCTACAGACCTTGGCTAGATCCTGTGAGAGCTCGTGGTAGCCGTAGGAGCTAGAGATGAGTCTCTAGACGTCAATGGGAGACCGGTACCACACGGGAAGAGCTGATGGACAAGCGGCCAATAAGGGGGAAACTGTAACTAAAAGTCATTACTCATGTCGGATCCGCAGGCATGCATGTAGATATGATGTTGATTAAGATAGTACGCATAGCATGTGTTGAGTGTTATGAATGATTTCCGAGTATGTGGATGCATGTGTACGTGTGAATGAAGATGAACTTTATGTAGTATGTATGTTATAGATATTATTCTGATTTGCATGGTCTTAGTTTAACCTGAATACGACTGAGTGAAAGTAGGTATGCGTACTGACACTGATACTGAGTCTTTGATTGTCATTTTACATGTAAAAGCTCACCCCTACAGTGGCTATATTTTTCAGTGAACATCTCTCGGAATGAAGGGTGAAGGAGGAGCTGAATGCAGAACAAGCAACCGAGTGCTATTGAATATGTGTGTATATGTATATACTGTGTGTAAGGTCCTGTTAAGCCTTGGCCGACTCATATTTTGATTTTAGTCCTTACGTTAGAACTTGAACACTTTCGGGTGAACAAAGACATGATGATACTTTTGTAATTATTCAAGTACCTTTCTATGTATATATACTGTGTGTTTATTTTATGCTGTAGGTGATGCCCGAGTGATAGGTATGGATGTGTGGGTATACTTTTGAGCATATGAGATCAGTGTGACTATGGGTAGGAGTGTAGCTAGGTTGTGGATTGGGGAAAAGCGAGATAGTGAGTCATTCCGAGTGATGAGGAGTTGAACAGCCGAATGATTGTGGTCGTATAGTTTGGAGGAGGAGTTGGGTTGAATCCTGTGAGTGGTAATTGTAAGGTCCCCTGAGTAAAGATTAATTAATGATTTCCGAGTGAGAACCTGTCGAAGTGAAGGTTTTCCGACTAGAATGTGTTGTATGTCAGTAACTCATAGCTGGGCCTTTCCAAGTGGGGATTACCTGAAAGGATTCTGAGAGAAACCCCCCTTCATAAATTCTGAGTAAATCGCATATATATGTAATCCGGGTGACCAAAGGATGGTATTCTGAGTGGTTAGGATTAGGTTAGGTCCGAGAGAGTGTAAAATGGGTGAAATAACCGAATGATAGAGAACTGGGGAGATTGTATGAGTGAAGAATACCTTGGTTTCTGAATGGAACAACCCTCGCCCCTTGAGTGGACTATTGTGTGGTATATGAATACAAAGTAAGGAACTAAGTTATGGAGCACATGAGGATGAAGTCGAGTGGAAAGAGCCCCCTTCACTGAGTGATCCTAGGAACAAATCCCGTGTGAGCTAAGTCGATACCGAGTGAACGATTGTCTCAAATCCGAGTAAGCTGAGAGTGGACCCTTCCCGAGTGAACCATACGCTAAAAACCGAGTGGAGTGACTGGATACCGAGTGTAGCTTCGCTTCAGCGAGTGTTGTGTGGACTGGAGAACTTGAGTAGAATCGCCTGAGCGTAGTTCGCTTCGCTTGAGCAAATGTGCTAGGTGCCTTTGGATTCGCCTAAGCGTTCCCTTCGTTCACGGTGCATGAGCTCTTTTCTTTATCTTCCTTCCCCTCCTTCTCCTTGTTGTGCTCGGTTTTGTTAATCTGGACAGAGTATGCACGGTTTGCTAACCTTAAATTTTTCAAAAAATTTCCCTTTAATTTCATTTATTTAATTAGAAATTAGGGTGTTACAGAATCAACTTTGAAAACTAAAAGTTTAGAATTCACAAAGAAAAAATTAGATCTGAAGCAAAGCAATGGAGAAGAGATAGAGTCATGATACCAAATGTTCTAGGAATTTCTTCAATTCCTTAAGGAGGATGGATCTTCTTCTCCTAGCTTGCTTCAAATCCAAGGCAATGGACTCCAAATTGATGATGGAAATTTTGAATGGGCAAGGTAATGTGTAGGCCATGACTTGAAAGGTATGAAAATGGAGAATTTGAAGTAAGGAAAACCTAGATCTAGAGCTTAGAAATGGAGGAGATGAAAGGTTAAGGGTAGAGAGATGTAACCACCACTCTTTAAGGCTAGAGAGATAAAGAGAAGGTTGTTCACCACCTTTAGGAGGAAGCCAAAGGATAAGAACCTATAAAAGAAGCTAAAGCTTCTATTTTTTAGAGAGAATGAGGAGTATCTCATTCTAAAATCTCACTAAACTTGAATTATGAAGCATTACAAAGGAAATGAGGTATTTATACCTCCTAGGAAATGTAAAATTCAGATTTTTCTTGGGTGGTCTTGAAAAAGCTTCACCCAAGGCCCAAAAACTAAAACTACATGGCCAAAAGGAGCCCAAAGCAAGTTAACACCTATACAAGGCCCAAAAGTGACCCAAAATAGAAATTATAGCCATGCAAGGCCCAAACTAGCAAAATAATTCTAAGCCTAATTAATTCCTAAAAAAATAATTTTTTAACAAAAATATTTACAAAGTGAGAATAATGGCCAAAAGGAAGCCTAAATGAGGCTTATGTTAGCCTCAGACTCCGATTCGGACTTTGTCATCCCCAAAATTGATGACTAAGTAATCGTACTTTGAAACCCCGTTATTTAATTCCCTTTATTTTCACATACTTCACTGGAAAAATCATAACTCTCCCATACGACCTTTGATTCGCATGATTTCGGTCCCATAATTTCTGTAACAAAGTTCTCTAGGACTTATGTGAAGGTCTAGAAGGCTAGATCTGCCCCAGTTGGTATAGTTTTTACATTTTTTCCAGATCTGTTCCAATTTCATGACAGCTCTATACTATTTTAGAAAAAATTACATATCTCCCTCATACGATACTAGAATCGCTTCTTTTAAATTTCTACGATTCCGTATTGAAAAACTCAACAAGTTTCATGAAGATCATGAAGACTAATTCTCAAAGGAAAAATATCTACAAATTTATCTTTTTAGTTATTATCAATTTGGGAACTCTAGGAGCACTTTACCTTGGCTCGAGCATAACTCGAGCTACTAACCTTAGATTTTCGCATATGATATATCAAATCAAAGAAAAATAAAGCTCTACAATCTTTGTGTTAAACGTTTTTCCAGATTCTCACTCCATGAATTATTCCCTATTTATTTTTATCTGCCTTGGTTTCGGGTTCCTAAAAATCATGAACACCTTTGATTCCTTGCGTAACAAGTTAATTTTCTGACCACCATTTTTTGACACCATTTCACCGCACCACTATATGGTGACACCTGCCCTCCCACCTGGCTTCATATGGCCATACCCCTTCTCCCATAAGGTTGACTAACTTTCCTAGCAAGTTCTCTACAACTTGTTCAACAAGTTATTTCCTTATAATTGCAAAATCTTATAAATGCAAAAATTGACATTCAATCCATCTTTTATCTTATCTACACACTATTTTTTTAATCCCTATTCTGAAGTTAACTTTCATGATGTATCATTATGCCATGCCATGCATCATGAACATACCATCTTAATGAATTACCATGTCATTACAATCTTAATCACGCCTATATATATGTATGTATATATATATAGGCTCTATTGCCAGAGAGATGTGGAACTAGGATCTAAATAGAAATATGAAGAATGGGAGTAGGAATGTAGAAAGACTGCTTAATACTTTAGAGTAATTAATAAATTATTAAAATAAAAAGCTATTCACAAATTAACAAGGTGGCACAACCTACCAATATATTCAATAAAATAAATAAATAAATAGTCATTAAAGCATTAAATAAGTAAAAGAAAAAGAATTCTTAGAATAGCGGCAGAGCCGCACTAAACTAGCAACGAGGGAGAAGAGAAGAGATGGGAAAAGACAATTTATTTAAGTCTGAAAGAAGAAAGAACAAGATGAAAGAATGAAGCTTACAAAGAATATTTTTTGGAGCTTTACTCTCTCTCTCTACACTCTCTCTATACTTGCTAAAATAAAAGGGTGTCTCTCCACATAGCGGAGTACTCCTTAAATAGGAAAAATAACTATTGTTTCTATAGTTCTGCTTTAGTGACTTACACTATAACTTCAGTACAAGTTGATACAAATTTGAAAAATACAATATTACAAAAGTGTATTGATACAATAACTTAATTCGATTATTAAGGACTGTTTCCTTCAACAATCTTCTGCCAAATTGATGCCGAGGCAATCATTGGTAAAATTTAATAGTCGTTCCACAAGTATACAGTTTATTGAAGTAATAAATAAGATCGTTCCTACGAGGATTATGCCCAATTACTAGTTTTTTTTACAATGATTTGATTATCTAGAAAATTTGTTCGACAATGGAAAATTGCAGTAATCGCTACAGCAAAATTGTGATAGAAAATTAAAACTCTTTGGCTTAAAGTGGATTGCATGATGTTTAAATACTTGGGATTTAGGGATGTGAATGCATTACATACTGATTTACTTAAGACCTTTTGTTTATGAATTAACGTTCTAAGGCAAGATTTCCTAAATTTGCTAACACATTCCTCTCAAAACAATGATAACATGCTTAATTAACAAAGATCACCATTCGATTTATTTCTTGAACTCATTAAGAATAATGAAATCCTATTAACCCTCGAAGTGTTATGCCCACTCTCGTGATACATAATCCCTAAGTTTAAATTGAGGCATTTCAAAACACGGTTAATCTCTCAATTATCCTGACATTTTAGATTTATTTGAGTCTATCTCTAGATCATCAAAAGCTTTAAGCATGCACAAAATTTGAATAGAAACAAGATTCATAAACATAATGCAAAAGGGAAATTCAATACATAATCATTTCACAAACCCTAACTCCTAAGATCTGAAATTAGTTACACATGCTCAAATTGATACAACCTATAATTAAACTCATGTTCAGAGAATTACAAAGCTTTCAAAATGAAATTCAGAAAGGTAGAAGAAGAAAATGAAAACCAATTCTCACTCAAATCCTTTTGATCCTCTAGAAATCGATGTTAGATCTTTGAGTCCTTCACGTTTTTCTTCCAAAACCTTCTGTGGAAATCTCTTTTTTTATGCTCCTTTTTTTCTTTCTATAAGTCCACTTCAGAACCCCCTCAACTGCCCCCAATATGCCTCTTAAAAACCAGGAAACAGACTTTGTGGGGGCAACCATGGTCAGTGGTGGCAAACCACTAGCAGTGGTTCAGGGTCTGATGATCCAAATCTCCCAAGATTCAATGAAACATGGCAACACAGTGACAACCATGGCCAGTGGTAGTCTCTATTTGATGGATCTTTGCACAACCAACACCAACCACGGCTAGTGGTAGGAAACCACAGCCAATGATGGTCGTTGTGTTAGTCCTCAAATTTACAATAATTTTCTTAATAAAAATTGTGTTAAAATTAATAAAAATTTGTTTAATTTGTTAAAAATTTAGGTTTTAAGTGTAATAAATAGAAGTTATTGGATTTAATCTGCCTTGATCAATTTTCTCTAGTTTTGTAGTGAAAAATCAAAGAAATCAAAGAAAAAAATTCAAGAACTGGAGAGCTGACGCGTAGCATCAATTCCACGTGTAGCATGGGAACTTCTAATTCCAACGCTACACGTCACACCCACGTGTAGTGTCAGAAACTACATGGACTCCACTTCCAGGTGGCCAAGCACTCAGCCAATTGACCCATTATTGGCCAATCCACCAGCATCTAATGTCCAAGCCGAATTAGGAGACAAGGCCACACATGTCTAGGCATTATTGAATTAAAAATTCTTAATCATGGCCACTTAATCATGCGTTTAGTGAAGGTTGAGTCACGAAGCTGACGCTACATGTTAGGGCCCCTGCTCAACCCTATAAATAGGCCATTCTCAAGGCATTCTAGGCATCCCATTATACATTCAGTAGCTTCTTTCCTCTCTTTTCACTCGAGTTTTGAGTGTTCTTTTATGAATTTGTAGTTTAGAATAGTTTCTAGATATTTAAGAGTGTTATGTGGTATTGTGATCATTTGTATCATGAAGTATTGCAAAGTCTTCGTAATGTTAACCTTTGTAAGTGTTGTTTTTACTTTTACCATGTGTAACTAATTTGTTTATGTTGGAATTTGGTGAGCCTATCTAATATATTAGGTTATGATTATAACTCATGCATGTTTATGATTCAAGAGCCATGTTAGTGTTTCATTCTTTTATTAGTATGAATGTCAAACGGGAGAATGATTTTCATGCATGTATTAAAACTTGGTTTAAAGAAAGTAAAAGTTGAAGTACCCTTAATATACCAATTACTAGAGATAGAGTTGGTAATTATTATTGTGTTAAGGCCGGGACTTAAAGCAAGTTTTTACTGAGAAAGCATCTGAGGGATCAGACTTTACGGTAACTACTTAGAATTTATATCACGAGGGATCAGTTATAATGATTTTAAGCTGCAATGACATGAACTTGATGATTAAATATACATGTTAATAACTACTGTATTATGTTCTAGTAAAGGGGATCCTAATTCCAACTTAGTTTGTTAATCTGTGTTTTTACCTTAAGTATTTGATTTATTCTACATTACAACTCAACTTTATTTTTAGATAGTTTTTTATATTTTTTCACCTCACATGAACAAATCAACCATTTAATCTGTGAATATTGTAAAAACTGTATATAAATCATTCTTTTGTTAACAAGTTTTGATAATTTTACCATATTAAATAAGAATTACTATGATTATTGAGACATTCAATCCTTGTGGGAACGATATCTAAATTTGAAAACTATAATCGATTGGTGCGCTTGCCAATAAAAGACCCAACACTATTTATGGGCCAACACTCTGCCACTTGGTTCTCTTCATAACTAGTACCAACCACAGCCAGTGGTAGGAAACCACAGCCAATTGTGGTCTCTACCACTTGATTCTCTTCATTTTCTTCATTCCAGTGGTAGTGGTTTGTTCTAACTTTGCCCAATCACACAGCCAAGGTTCCCAGAGGCTTCTTCTTGCATCCAAGTTTCCATTTCTCATTACAATAGACCTGAAACATCAATAGTCCTGTAAAAATAGAGACAACCGAGTAGTCTATATGGAAAAAAATTAAAAATCAAGGGAGTTGGGAGAAATAAGGGCAAAAATAAATAAAAAAAATACATCTAAAAACACTCAAAAACAAGACAACATGCATACTTATCAAAATACCCCAAACTAAAGCATTACTTGTCCTCAAGCAATCACTCTATTCATACAACATACAATGAAGGACCAACAGACCTAAACAAACCTGAGGAACCTTGTGTTTTTGTGTTTTTAAATGATTGCCTAAACTACCAGAATATACCACAACTAACAATCAAACCATGTCAACTAAAATTTGACTAAGGGTACTCTTTCTCATTGTCCACTTAGTGTTTGTGTTTCAATAACTCTAATCACTACATCATAAACACTACCATAAGCTTGGCAAATGACCACAAACTCCACAGTTATCAAGAAAACATGCATTAGTCAAAAGGTCTTTCATATGGTTGTAATGTGGCCAGGGGGTTTATAACATGGGAATGGAAAACAAGAAAAGGAAACTACAAAAGGCTAATATCATAGGAAGAGTAATATTATAAGGAGGCAAACCTCAATTCAATAACTCTTGTAAATTCAAACTATAAGGAGTATGGTTCATTTCATTTTTATATATATTTATATTTTGAACTCAACTCTTTATTCTTTTTCCTTTTCTTTTCTTCCTTTGAATATCAAACCCCCAACTATCATAATTTATTTCTCAAACCTCTTCTAGTTTGCCTTACCTCTTTGCCTCCTTTACATATTAATGAGAAATATTATATCAAAGGCTTTGAAAGAACATTTCATTTCATGGCTCAAAAAGGGTAACTATTGGTTTATGCTTTTAAAAATTCTGAGGTTAAAGAAACAAAACCTAATTTGCCTTTTTCATTCCAAGCATGCATTCATAAACCGTTTTGAATTGGTCAAAAGTCAAGTTCTAGAGTGCCATCAAATGTGTGAATCACTCAGACAAAGAAACATGGGCAATTAATAATTATATGCACTGAATACCCTATTGGCTCAAAAGCTCACAATGGTAACTTTGTCTAATCAGAGAAAACACAACATTATGAAGGTGGATTATTCTGGCAATACTAGCAATCATATTTATTTTGTTTTGTTTTGTTTTTTTATTTTTGACAAGATTCACCCACGTTATCTTCCTAGCCCGACCAGTCTACATTACATGTCATACAGACAACAATAACTGCAATAAGCAATCAATGCTAGCCATGGTATATGAGCAGACATACAATCATGCAAATGAACAAGAAAATAAACATACAATCATGCAAATGAACAAAAAAATAGAATCAAACAAAAGCATAAACAAGAATAAAGTAAGAGTTAGTTAAACTTTTGTGTACCCACCACCCCAAACTGAAGCCAGACATTGTCCTCAATGTCCATATCAAGGGGAGTAAAACACAAAAGTTCAACAAATACTTGTCATGGAGAAGGAGGGGTGAAATGACCTTGTTAGGTATACCAGCCAAACATGGCATGTACCTAGTTAGAAATCTGATCAATACGGGCCCCCTGACGAGTTTTCTCAACGGACATCTGCTGACGCAAAGCATACATCTGCTGCATGGGAAAAGGTGACTCTTTACGGTCATGAGAGGGCTTACCCTGCTCTGGAGGCCCAGTGGGTAGGGGCATCTCGGTTGAAAGTGAAGTATGATCATCTTTATCTACTTAGTAAAAGTAGGATCAGGCAAGGGGTGAGGAACACAAAATCCAGCTAATACCAAATAGTACACATCATGTTCCTTAACAATCATCCCCATATTAATTAATTCAGCCATGTCAACCCTCTTGGGTTGATGAAGGAGATTATCTTGGTCCAAGTCTATGCCTACATATTTAGCAATGGGGTTTATGTAGCCAACAATAACAATTTTTTCATGGTTGGTATTGCCAACCCGAAAGAACTGGCTACATAACCACCTGGTAGAACCAATATGAGTGCTATGCAGCATAGAATGGATAAAGAATACCTCAGGCTAGCGTATAGTACCTGGACTATCATATCGTCCAAAAATGGATCGGGCCATGAAACGTTACAGGTAACGGAAAACTGGGTGACGTATGGTGGAAGCTTTGGAAGTGGAAGCATCATAATGGCTCTTATGGGAAATATGCGCCCAAAAATACCTGAAATTAAACTCCTTTGGGATGCTATCAACACCCCCTGGAGGAAAATTGTAAATAGTAGCCGCTTCATCCAAAGGCCACCTATAGTTGGTATTATAAGCCTGAAAGTGAGTTCCCACCCGGGTCCAGATTGACACCTATTGACTTCTACAGAACTTAGAAATTCTAGAGAAGTACACTCATATACGGGTTCAAATAATTCAATAAAAGAATCCCACCCTATATTTTGACACAAGCGTAAGGTATCTTCAAAAATTCCTAGTTCTATTAAAGTATTTTTGCAAAAAAATCTAGAAGGAATAATTTCTCTATTCAATAAAGATTCCAATATCATCTTTTGCCCCTCTGATGGGTATTCAATATCATTAAGGTTGGAGTAATTAGAAGACTTACCTTTGGTCTTCCTTTTCTTGGAGGAAATTTTTAGTGCCACGGAGTTGAATATAGAGCTTGGAGGTGACCTATTAAAACCATACAAGGAGGGTTAAAAAGCATTCTAATCCAAAACTCCAAATTTTTTCACAATGACAAGAGATAACATGTATATAATGTCATACATTCATGGTATCTATGAAAGACATATACATATATGAATAATATGAATAGTGAACTAGACCACATGCATATTCAAACCATGCAACAATTCAAGAATTTTGTCTCATTGGCATTTCATTAAACACTTGGTGTGCGCAAAAGAAATACATTCTAAGTGCCATATTCTCAAACATATAATCATCCCATAGAAGTAAACACCTTAAGAATTCAACCAATTTCAAGAAATAATCATTCAATTAATGCTCCAACCAGAACCCAAGATCACCAGATGCAAAAGAAAACAAGTGGGGTTCATAACAAGGATAAACAACAAGCATACCCACTTGGTTTCTAGACATTCATAAACTTCTCATAGTATTTTGGGAGTGATTACATACATCATGTTTATCATTTTTACACAAAATCCCTAAATTTAAGAAAACCCCAAAAACCAAATGAAAACTCAAAAACCATGAGAAGATGTAGGTTACTTACTTGATTTAGAGAAAAGAAATGATGATTCAAGTAGCAAGATGATGATAATGGACAAGAATATTAAGAGGGAATTGAGTTTTTCAAACAGATTAGGAGCTTGCTTAGAGTTTTCAAAGGAGGGAAATGAAGGGAACCAAAAGTGTACGCATAAATGAAGCACAGGGGTGTTTAAAATGCCAAATTTTCCACGTTGGGCCAAACCACGGCCCGTGGTTCATTCTGTTCTGGACCTAGAATTTTGCACGTAGCTAGGAAAAAAACTGATGGTAACCACAGCCAGTGGTTGCCTCTGTTTTTGGCCAAAATCTCTTGCGTAAAAAGGAAACGGTCCCCTGTTGACAACCACGGCCAGTGGTAGGAAACCAAGGCTAGTGGTAAGAAACCACGACCAGTGGTTGACTTTGTTTTATGTAGAAATTTCACGCATTTAAAGGGGCACCTCCTGGACCAAACCACTGCTAGTGGTGGATAACCACAGCCAGTGGTTACCTCTGTTTTACACCCAGAAAAATAACTTGATATGTGGAAAAACTCCTAAGCCAAACCACTCCCTTGAGTCACAATTTAAATGCAAAACAACCAAGTATAGCATATAGTCATGTGATTAAAATCAAGTCATGCAACATGGTCATCAAGAATTATGCCTTAGTCCATAACATAGAAATCCATTATGTTCTTGTTTATTTGTTTTCTCTTGATTTGAGTTTTTTTTATTTTCTTTATTACTTATTGAAATGTGCAAAGAAAACATAGAGATATAGACAATTATAGGGTTACCTCCCCACCAGTTCTAAGTTTACTGTCTTCAGCCGGATGCTTTACCCATTTAGATCTACAAGTCTGATGCACCAAGCAAGTCTAAGACACTTACTTGTTATATGGGTTTACCTGTAAAGTAGTGCTTAAGTCTTTGCCCATTTACCTTGAAAGGACTAGACTTTTCACTCCACAATTCAACAACTCCAAAAGGAAATACCTTAGACACCCAGAACGGTCTAGACTAATGAGATCTGAGCTTACCAGGGAAAAGCTTCAATCTAGAGTTAAAAAAAAGTACCATATCCCCTGGTTTAAATGACCTTCTTAGAATGTGTTAGTCATGCCATTGCTTAGTCTTTTCATTATGAATCATGGGATTCTCATAAGCATCTAAGCGAAGCTCTTCAAGCTCATAAGTTCTAGCAATCTATGTTCACCTGCAGCCTTAAGATCAAGATTAAGCATTTTAACTGCCGAAAAGGAATTACATTCCAACTCTATAGGTAAATGACAAGGTTTTCCATACACTAGTTTGAAAGGAGTGGTTCCAATAAGGGTCTTGTATATAGTTCTGTACGCCCACAAAGAATCATCTAATTTAATAGACCAATCTTTGCATGACATATTCACTACTTTTTAGAGAATAGATTTTATCTCCCTATTGGAAACCTCTACTTGTCCACTAGTCTGAGGGTGATAAGGTGTAGCAACCTTATGCCTCACTCCATATTTCCTGATGAGGGTTTGAAAAGATTTTTTAATAAAGTGTGACCCTCTATCACTGATTATGCATCGTGGGACCCCAAATCTTGGAAATATGATCTTTTTAAAAAGCTTTGTAATAGTGTTAGCATCTGAATGGGGTAAAGCAATGGCTTCTACCCATTTAGACATATAGTTGACCGCTACTAAAATGAATTTATTTCCAAAGGATAATGGGAATGGTCCCATGAAATCGACACCCCAAACATCAAAAAGTTCAAACCTCAAAGATGTTATTAAGCAATATTTCATGTCTTTTAGAAATGTTACCTGACCTTTCACATGAGTCGCATATGAGGACATACTTACGAACGTCCTTAAAAATATATGGCCAGTAGAAACCTGCTTGCAATACCTTTGAGGCTGTTTTGGAGGTGCTCATGTGGCCTCCACAGGATAAAGAATGGCAATGGTGTAAGATTTGTCGCACTTCCTCTTCTGGTACACACCTCCTTATGATACCATTTGCATACTATTTTAAAAGGAGAGGCTCATCCCAATAAAAGTACCTAACATCTACAAAAAAAAACCTTCTTTTTCTGTTGAAAACCAAGGTCAAGAGGCAAAATACCACATGCAAGAAAATTGACAAAATCCACATACTAAGGCACTTGTTGGACACTAAGACTTAGAAGTTGTTCATCCGAAAAAGATTCATTAATGGGAACAAAATCACCCATCATATCTTTTTCAAACTGACAACTTGGATAAATAGTCAACAACAAGATTCCCAGTACCCTACTTATCTTTAATTTATAAATCAAATTCTTGCAAAATTAGAATCCACCTAATAGCCTAGGCTTTGCCTCTTTTTTAGGCAATAGATACTTGATGGTAGAATGATTAGTATAGAGAGTGACATACGAGCCTATCAAGTATGATCTAAACTTATCAAAAGCAAAGAAAATAGCTAATAATTCCTTTTTAGTTGTAGCATAGTTAACTTGGGCATCATCCAATGTCCGGCTAGCATAATGGATCACATGAAGCTTCTTATCCTTCTGTTGGCCAAGCACGGCCCTCACTGTGTGATCACTCGCATCACACATCAACTCGAATGGGAGTTCCCAATCAGGGTGTTGCACTATAGGTGTGGAGATCAAAGCCTGCTTAATCCTGCAAAAAGCCTCCAAACAAGTTGAGTTAAAATTAAATGGGACATCCTTACCTAACAAGTTCATCAAAGGCTTTATGATCTTGCTGAAGTCTTTAATGAACCATCGGTAGAATCTGGCATGCCCAAGAAAGCTTTGAATGCCTTTCACATTGGTAGGTGGGGGCAATTTCTTAATCACCTCCACCTTGGCCTTATCCATCTCAATGCCTCTCTTAGACACCAAATGTCCAAGAACTATGCCTTCCCTCACCATGAAGTAGCATTTTTCCCAATTTAAGACTAAATTGGTCTCCTGACAACGCTGCAAGACTTGGCACAAATTAGTTAAACAATTATCAAAATCCAAACCATGCACAGAAAAATCATCCATGAAAACTTCCATCACATTTTTAATTAAATCAAAAGAGATGGCCTGCATACACTTTGAAAAGTCACAGGTGCATTACAATGGCCAAAAGGCATTCTCCTATATGCATATGTCCCATAAGGGCAAGTGGAGGTGGTTTTCTCTTGATCAGATGGATGGATGGGGATTTGATGAAAACCCGAGAACCATCCAAATAACAGAAATAAGAGTGCTGAGCAAGCCTCTCAAGCATCTGATCAATGAAAGGGAGAGGGAAATGATCTTTCTTTGTGGCACTATTTAATTTTCTATAGCCATTGCACATGCACCACCTAGAAACTATCCTAGTAGAAATTAGTTGCTGTTTTTCATTTTTAACAACAGTTATCCCTCCCTTTTTTGGCACTACATGAACTAGACTTACCCACTTACTACTAGCAATAGGGTAGATTACTCCAGCATCAAGTAATTTTAAAATCTCTTTCTTAACCACTTCTTGTATTTTTGGATTTAATCTCCTAAATGGTTCTACTGTAGGCCTACTCTCATCCTCTATAGTAATCCTGTGCATGTAAAAAGAGGATTTAATCCCCTTTATATCATCCATTGTATAACCAATTACTTTCCTATATAACCTAAGTTGCTTTAAAAGCTTTTCAGTTTCACATGGATTCAATTCAGCATTAGTAATTACAGGATATGTGGAATTTGGTCCAAGAAACTCACACCTCAATAAAGCCGACAAAGGCTTCAGTTCAACCTAGGGGCTCACCACTTTTTCACATATGACTTCAGTATCATGTTTTAGTGGAGCATCTCCTTCAGAGAAATTTGATGTTCCTACAGGCTCAATCATAAAAATAGATTCAAGTGAGTCATTAGGAAGAGTTCCTTCCTTCACCACTTAGTCAACCCAATCCATACTATAATAAACATTCGCATTAAAAGGTTTCTTTAAAACATTTTTCAAATTAAAATCAACCTTTTGGTCTCTAATAATCAAAGACAATCTTCCATTTTTGACATCTATTACCATGCCAGCGATTGCCAAAAACGGCCTGCCTAGGATAATGGGGATCATGGAATCCTCATCCATTTCAAACACTAAAAAATTGGCATGAATGAAAAATTTACCCACATTAATTGGGACGTCCTCTAAAATACCCACAGGGTATTTGACAGATCTATCAGCTAGCTGTAAGGACATCCTAGTGGGTTTCAGCTCACCCAATCCTAATTTCTCAAAAATAGACAATGGCATTAAGCTAATACTAGCTTCTAGATCACACAATGCTCTATTTATTACCATGTCACCAATTATACAGGGAATAGAGAAACTACTTGGATCCTGAAGCTTAGGTGGTAGCTTTCTTTGGATCAAAGTACTACACTCCTCAGTAAGTGCTACTGTACCATCTTCCTCCAGCTTCCTTTTGTTAGATAGAACATCCCTCAAGAATTTTGTATAAGTCGACATTTGCTGCAAAGCATTAGTAAAGGGGATATTAATATATAATTTTTTCAAAACCTCAAGAAACTTACTGAATTGTTTGTCCAACTTAGCGTTGGCCAAGCGCTGAGGAAATAGGATGGGAGGCTGGTAAAGCTTCACCTCCGCCTACTTCTCACACGGTTTCTCTTCCACAACCACTGGATGAGATGGAGACTCATCCGATTCCTTTTCCTTCATAGCCTTCTCTTCTATCATACAAACTGGGCCATCATACTTATTACCACTCCTAAGAGTGATAGCCATGGTGTGATTGGATGGTCCTGCTTCGAGCTTTCCAGGAAATGTTCATGGCATTCTTGTTGAAGATGAGGCTTGTTGAGCAACTTGATTCTCCAGCATTTTGTTATGGGTGGCAAGAGAGTCCACCTTAGAAGTTAACTTCTTGATCTCCTTGGAGAATTCATCATTTTGTTTAATTTGTGTGGTCACAAATGTCTCTATCAAAGACTCCAATTTTTATTTCTATAGAGTATAGGGTCCTTATTGTGACCTAAAGTTGTTCTAGTTACCTTGATTTCTTTGGAATGGTAGAGGTCTATATTGGAATCCTGGTGGCTTTGTTGTCTATAGTTATTACCAAAATTTCAACTATAGCTCCCAATAGCATCCACTTGTTGTATGTCGGCTTCAGGCCCTTGGGATACTCCAAGCAGACAACCTGATATGCTATAACCAGTAACATTACACAACTCATACACCATATTAGAAGTACATGTTCCCAACTTATCAAATTTAACAGATAGTGCTTCTACCTTAGCATTAAGAAGGGAAATAGTATCTAAAGAATACTTACCGGGAGTTTTTGATGGAAAACTCCGTTTAGATGACCACTGGTATGTGTTTTGTGCCACTTCTTCTAGAAGGTTATACCCTCCTCTGTGTTCTTGCTCATAAAAGCTCCGCAAGCTGCGGCATCTAAGGTAACCCTTTGGTTTAGGGTCAAACCATTATAGAAGATGTGGACCGTCAACCATCTTTCCACTCCATGATGTAGACACTCTCGAAGTAACTCCTTGTACCTCTCCTATGCATCATACAATGTCTCATCATCTTTCTGGGTGAAAGTGATTATCTGCTTCCTCAACTGGTCTATTTTGCTCCATGGGTAATATTTATTGAGGAAGGCATGAGACAGCTGCTCCCATGTAGTGATTGATCCCTCTGGAAGTGAATACAACCAAGCTCTGGCCTTGTCCCTCAAAGAAAATGAGAAAAGTCGTAGCCAGATTGTATCACTTGAGACGTCGTTCACCTTGAGTGTATCACAGTACTCAAGGAAGATTTGAGGTGCAGATTTGGATCCTCGGATAGCAAACCTCCAAACTGGTTTTGCTAAACCACTGAGAGCAAGGAGAGCTTCAGTTCAAAGTTGTTCGCCTCAATGGTTGACCTCCTACCCATTGCATTGGGTGTTATAAAATCAGGAAGAGCTCGGTTATCAGGATTGTCCATGGTTCCTCGGTATTTGAACTCGAAGCTTGTTGCTTGCTTTGTTCAAGTTGTTTTCAAAGTGCTCTGATCTTATGAAGAGTCCTTTCAATTTCCGGATCGAAAATAAGTTCAAAGCTCTTACTCCTTCACATAAATGGACCTGAATAACATAAACAGACAAAAACCAAGGAATAATTCTGTAAAAAATAAGACAAAAACCAAAAAAATACTAAGAAAATAAAAAAATCTAATCTAATTAGAACACTACTTTGCCAATATTGAGGGAAATACAATCCCTAGCAACGGCGCCAAAAACTTCATAGCCGTTCTGTAAGTATACAGTTTATCGAATTAATAAATAAGATTGTTCCCACGAGGATTCTACCCAATTACTAGTTTTTTTTACAATGGTTCGATTATCTAAAAAATTTGTTCGACAATGGAAAACTGTAGTAATCGCTACAATAAAATTGTGACAGAAAATCAAAACTCTTTAGCTTAAAGTGGATTATACAATGTTTAAATACTTAGGATTTTGGGATGTGAATGCATTACGTACTGATTTACTTAAGACCTTATGTTTATGAATTAACGTTCTAAGATGAGATTTCCTAAATTTGCTAACGCTTTCCTCTCAAAACAACGATAACATGATCAATTAACAAAGATCACCATTTGATTTATTTCTTGAACTCATTAAGAACAATGAAATATCATTAAACCTCGAAGTGTTATGCCCATTCTCGTGATACATAATCCCCAAGTTCAAATTCAGGCGTTTCAAAACACGGTTAATCTCTCAATTATCCTAACATTTTAGATTCATTTGAGTCTATCTCTAGATCATCAAAAGCTTTAAGCATGCATAGAATTTAAATAGAAATAAGATTCATAAACAGGACGTAAAAGGGGAAATTCAATACATAATCATTTCACAAACCCTAACTCCTAAGATCTGAAATTAGTTACACATGCTCAAATTGATATAACCTATAATTAAACTCATGTTCATAGAATTACAAAGCTTTCGAAATGAAATTCAGAAAGGTTGGAGAAGAAAAGGAAAACTAGTTCTCATTCAGGAATCCCTTTGATCCCCCAGAAATCGATGTTAGATCTTCGAGTCCTTCATGTTTTTCCTCCAAAATCCTCTCTAAAAATCTTCTTTTTTGTGCTCCCTTTTTTCTCTCTATAAGTCCACTTCAGAACCCCCCTCAACTGGCCCTAATATGCCTTTTGAAAACCAGGAAAGAGGCTTCGTGGGGGCAACCACGGCTAATGGTGGCAAACCACTGGCAGTGGTTCATGGTTTGATGATCCAAATCTCCCAAGATTCAATGTAACATGGCACCACAATGTCAACCACGGCAAGTGGTGGTCTCTGTTTGATGGATCTTTGCACAAACAGCACCAACCACGGCCTGTGGTGGGAAACCACGGGTAATAGTGGTCTCTACCACTTGGTTCTCTTCATAACCAGTATAACCCACGGCCAGTGGTAAGAGACCACGGCTAGTGGTGGTCTCTACCACTTAATTCTCTTTATTTTCTTCGTTCTAGTGACAACCACTGCCAGTGGTTTGTTTCAACTTTGCCCAATCATACAGCCAAGGTTCCCAGAGGCTTCGTTTTTCATCCAAGTTTCCATTTCTCACTAGAATAGACCTGAAACATCAATAGTCCTACAAAAATAGAGACAACCGAGTAATCTATATGGAAATAAATTAAAAATCAAGTGAGTCAGGAGAAATAAGGGCAAAAATAAACAAAAACTACATCTAAAAACACTCAAAAATAAGATAACATGCACACTTATCAAAACGCATCAGAGATAGTGCACTACTAAATAAATTGTTAGCGACGGATAAATCCTGTCACTAAATTATACCTTGACCATCACTAACACCATTAGCGATGGCCATTATGAAGGAAATAGCATCATCGCTAAATCAATCATCGCTGATACCACCACGATGCAAAGGTCTTCCCTCGCTACTGTTTTGACAATGTAATGTTGTTGCTAATAGGGTCCCTATGTTGGTGATACATCCCCGTCGCTACGAGTGCTACACAGCGACCACATAATGCTATCACCACTTTTGCAAGTTAGCGACCACAGCATGACGTCGCTGCAGACCAAATATTAGCGACGGGATCCGCGACTATTGCCTGTACAGCGACCACCTTTTCCTTCGCTATTAGTCTCTACACAGCGACCACCTTCTCCGTCACTATTAGTCTCTACACAGTGACCACATTCTTCATTGCTACTATTACCTACACAGCGACCACGCTACCCATCGCTAATTCGTCTTGAATTAGAGATGAAATTTCTTTCGTTGCTAATATTAATTTTTTAAAATTAATTTTTTTCACTTTTAAAATATTAATATTTTGAATATAGGTTTTGTTCATTTAATTTTAAACTAGAAATATCGAATAACATAAAAATTATAAACGAAGAATGACAAAAAATAAATATTGAATAGAATATAATATAAACATCAAAAATACAATGTTGTGTGGCTAAATATACAAACAAATAAAACATAAAAAAAGAACAATCATGGGGGAGGGGGATCCTGTGGTGGTGGTGGTGGCGGCTCGGAAGTAGGGGGAGGGAGCCTCGCCATCAACTACATCAGTAGCTTCTGTTACACAGCAAGTTATCGACTAGTCTCGGCGTGTTGGTCCTCGGCCCATCGTCAGTCCTTCTCAGCCTGTCGTCAGTCCGCCTTGGCCAGCTCCTCCAAAAGCTGCCTCTAGCGTCGCTCTTCCTATAGCTCATTGTTCAGGTTTTGAATGACATAAACAACATCCTCCAGAAGGCCAGAGGAGGAAGAGGACGAAGAGGTCTTCCCCTTCTTTGCGATCTGCGTGCCCACGCTGCCCAACCCGAACACTCTCCCTTGCTTGTTCATGCCGCCAACAGCCTCCATGTAGATGGCGTTGTCATCGGAACAAGACAGGGTGGGAGGCACCTGCGCCTCAGGAGTGGAAGCCACCAACTCTACCTCCTTCTCGGCCCTCCTGGCCTGATATGCCTCCTGTAAATGTAAAATAGTGACAGGATTAGTAAGCTGATTTGTAAATTGTAAGCATGTGTAAGTTAAAATAAAATACCGCTAGATCTGTAGTCTTTTAGTTAACCCATGAACCAGCTTTGTTCTTCTTGGTCATTTGCATGACCTCAAACAGGGAAGGCTCGCAGTGCTCCCTCGGCTCCTATAGTGGACAACAAGTATTAAAATTATTGTTAGAAAACATCTCAGACTAATCACAAAACAAATGTTTAACATAAATATACTTGCAAATCTTTTCTTATGCTCAAGGGTTAAAATTCTACCCCTAGTGTAAATTGATGCTGCAACATCAACGGCTCTGTTTGCCTTGTTCCAAGCACTCGCCTGCTGGAACAAGACACCGCCCCACTTTTGGACCATCCCGTCCCAGTGGTCCTCCCAGATCCAACGAGGGCGCTCGCCCTTGTCCCTCACCTTCCAAAGGGTACTCTTGATGATTTTGGAGGTCTTTGTAGCAAAGACCCTCCTAATCTCATCAATCATACCCTATGTCCACTGATAATCTTGTTGTTATATGAAATGAGATTTCAATATTAAAAACAGGTATATGAATTAGCCATAAATTCACAACAAAGGAGAGTGTTAGCTTACCAAAAAGGTGTCAAACAACCTATATTGGATAGACTTCCATGCATCTGTCCAAGAGATATATGGTCCATCCCACTGGGCCTTCAGAACCTTAGTAATCACTTTGGTAGTACGATTACTATCAACGATGTTGTAATAACCAATATTAGAAACAAATAAAATAAGTTCCTGTGGTATTGAGCCGGTGGTTGCGATCACCTAGTGTTTGAAATGAAAGGCCCTGCAGGACCATTGAGAATTAATGCGATCACGAGGCGGGAGTACCCCTTTCAAGGCGGGAAACCAATATGAATTATTGAACGTGGTTGCGATCAAGAGAAAGCACCTTGCGAGGCTACTAGAGGGAGTACCCCTTGCAAGGCGGGAAACCAATGAGAATGAATGATTATGGGGATTACGATCACCTGATGAAATGAAATCGGATCCATGCATACGCATCCTTAAACACTAGCATGTGCATTAGCCATAGAAGCATGGCATTGAGGGATACCCTATTGAGAATGTTATGTGAAGTGGTTGTAAATCCCTCTTTTAGTCATTAATTATATTATGCATTGATTCAGTGAGACTTTTATGAATCTTTAAGAATATGACAATGAGTGTGATGGAACCATGAATGAATGATATGATTAAATTGATCTTAGTGTCATTTGAACTCCTTTTTAGTTGAAGGTGTTAACTTGCATTCATATGTACATTATCACAAATTGTCAGATTTTTCATCATTAAGAAAGTATACTCACTCTCCATGTGGTCTATCTTTTTAGCTCTTGTGTTGTAGGGCTTGACTATGGAGCTCATGTATGGAGGAATTATGTAAAGGAAGTCATTTTGTGGTAAAGATGCCTTGGCTGGCAATGTTTTGATTTTATGGCTTATATGTACTCTTTTGTAATGTATATACATGATGAATACTTGGTATAGCCATGAATTAATGTCGATAACTTGTAAGGATGACAAATAGATGAGTGATGATTTTGGAGGTCATATAGGAAAATAAGACCCTTGTGTGTATGGCTTATTTTCATTTATGACCTTGTCAATGTATGAATGATAAACATGTTGTGGATTACCTTTAACATTGATGAATGAATGGATAATTATCTAGATTTTATGTTTTATATAGCATACAAGATGATAAGCTTGATTTTGATATGATAAATGAATTGGAATGGAAATTATTGAGTATGAATGCTTGAGATAAGTTTTAAATGCTTAATATGAGGTATATGATGTGTTGAATCTGATTAATTTTGCTTAGTATGGGTTTGGTATGTGGAGTTATGAAATTTTATCAGTTTTTGTGCATGTGCTGATAATCTCGCCCAAGCGAGAATCCCCTGTATCAGTTATAGGGCCCCCGGCCCAATCTCACCCAAGCAAGAGTGGTATTCGCTTAGGCGAGATGCCCCTACACTTTGTGTAATCATTTTGGACGTTTCTCGCTCGAGCGGGTTCGCTTATGTATCAGGTATGAGCTACTGGATGAAATTCGCTCAGGCGGGCCTGGCCTCGCTCAAGCAAAATGAGGGCAGTGTGGTTCTGCCCCTTTTTTGCTCAAGCGACCTTGCCTCGCTCAAGCGAGTGAGCGTGATTTCAATTTTGGAGCATTTTCACTCACGCTCGCTGTCCTCGCCCAAGCAACCCATATGGGTCTCGCTCAAGCGAGACAGGGACTCGCTCAAGCGAGATACCCTAATTCCACTTTCTTCATTTTTGCTTCTTTTATCCAATTTTCTTGCATGTTTTGGGTTCCTTGACCTCTAGAAATATTATTACTATTATGAAATTATATTATCATTGTTTAAACAAATTAACGATGCATCTCTAAATCTCTTTTCATGTGGAATTTTTATAATTCTCAATTTTAATTATTTCTTCCGCTTTTCCCTTGTAACGATCTTGAGTTTGATCGTCCAAGGAGCACTCCGATACCTTCTCATATCTTCAAATATAAGATAGGCTATTAAATGATCCGGGGTAATTACTTGGTATTATATATATCGTGTTTCTTCTACTTATAATTATTTTTTAATCGCGAAAAATTTACCCCTATTTTCGGGGTGTTCCAGAGGGGTTTAGGGCAAGATACAAACTAACGGAGAAGGGGAAACCCTTCATAAGTTATTAGATTTAATGACGGATGCCACCCCGTTGCTACTCAAGTCTCTAGTTTAAGAAAAAAGGTTGACACATGCCCAACATAGCGACGCGAATGATCCCGTCGCTAAACTGACTTACCTAGCGACGCAAGTCACCCGTCGCTCAACCAACACTACTTAACTTAGCGACGGCTACATAGACGTCGATAACATGGAGGCACCACAAACCTAGAAACCAAAAACAAAGACAGGATAGTGACAGATATAGCGATGACTAAGCTAACATACAATATAGCGACGACCTGATACTCATTGCTACCTTTTCCCTTCCTCCTATTTTTTGGTTTCCCTCTAGCATTTTTTTTTATGCCCAAATATAGCAACGAATGCAGACTATCACTAATCTTGGCGCTAACAAAAAACATTAGAGGGAAACCAAAAAAAAAGGAGGGAAAAGGTACCGACTGCGTCAATGACGACATTGGATTAGCGACGGTGTTAGCGACGATTAAGTTACCAATTTTAGCGACGGGGTTCTGGTGGTCGCTGATGATATGACTAATTTTCTTTTGTGGGTTACTTTTTGCATTTCGGTCACTAAGTAGCGACGGCATGTTTCGGTCACTATAGTGAAGTAGCTATCAGGGGTTTTTTTAGTAGTGGTGGCTGTTGATGAAGTGTCTAAGATGAAGTCTTTCTTTTAGGTAGAAGATCCAGCTTCTGATTCTTGTTTGAGCATTATAAAGATATCTAGCAATTTTTTTGCAAAGCTTTCTTTTGATTGATATGCTGCTAATGCGGCTATAATTTTGGCCTTTTGATTAAGAAATTTAAAGTTTTCTAGATCGGTTGTTGGTAAATGTTGGTAAATGTTGGTCATTCTTGACACCCGCAGAGGGTTCCCCCTCTATGATCTTCTTTTCTAAAAGTCTGGCCATCTCTGCCACTTGCTCCTTTAGCTGGTTAACTTCACTCCTGAGGTTTTCAATTTCTTGCTCTCTTTTAGCCATGAGTCTCCTTTGAAAGTCTAGTAAGGGTGTCTTTCGGTGTCTTTGAAGAAAAACAAAAAGTGTCAGGTGGAAACAAAAGGAAGGAGAATGTCGTGGGAAGAAATCACAGGCCTTGACGAGCATCCTTTAACCGTTCCTTAGAATGTATCGTTCAAAAGTACTAAGTACGGTAAACATGGAAATTAATACGGAATAGTTGTGAAGACAGAAGAAATCCTTTATTCTAAGGCGGGAGCCTCAAGCTCAAACATTTTCTTCGGGCAACTACAGCCCTCATTTCTTGAGTTCAATCCCATGTTAACTTCCATAGATACTCAAAGGGTATTCGTTAAGTTCTGAATAGCCCCCAACGAAAATGAGGATAAGGAAAAGAAATTAGTTGTTGTCATGTTTTGGAACCGGTACTTCCCCATTGATTTAACATAAAGCAATTTTTCTTGGGGAAACAGCGATTACCAAGGGTCCAAGTCGCAATAGTCATAAGTTTTCTAATCGTCATCGACGCCCCTGTTGGAGCGGAAACAAAATTATTTTTTGACGATTAGGAAAATCTATGACTCGGGACTCAGAGGTACATGACCAAAAGAGGATTATCTATTCACCCAAAGAATACTGTGTGTTCCAAAACGAGTCATTATTTCAAAAACTAAGTAAATATGTGGGTGGTAGATAATTCATTTTTTTTTGGATAAAAGGGAAAGTAAAAATGACGTAAAGTAAAGTAAAGTTTGCCCTTTTGTGGCCTAGGTCGGGTTTTGTTGAAAGTCTTTTCTAGGCCCTATGGCTTGTCTAAAAGTGACTCTCTACGCCGGGTGGCTTATACTAGACATCTAGAAGGTCACCTGAGCCAAGATCCTACCCATGACAGGGACGCAAACAGTGGGGAATCCACTAGGTGCATATATCATGAGAGGTTAAACTCTGGTTGAGGTTCTCACGAATACCGGATAGGAAGTACATCCCATACGATTCGGTTACCAACCACTCCTAGCTTAAGCTTCATTTGGGGCCCGGATATAGGGCGCCACTCATAGGTGTGTGCAAGTAATTGTGAGTGTAGTGTGTGGAAGGGCATTCAATACCTTTTACCTTACCTTATTCTGCACAAAGAACAAACACTGAACAAATATACGAAGTCGTCTACCCTAGGGTTCAATGATTGTAGAAAAGTAACATGGTCCTCTACCCTAGGGTTTAACAAACATGCAAAACATAGACAACGAAACAAATGACAAGATACAATTAAAACAAGAACAAACATTCACAACAATTTACAGGAAATAAACAAGGGGAAGAAATCCAAGCTAACAAAGACTATATAAAAAAAACATGCGCTTTCAATCAAATTGGCCTGACTCTCTTAAGTGTCCCCAACGGAGTCCCCATCTGTCGTGACCTAGAACGCGATGGCGCGGCCGACCCTCTCGAAAGGATGAAATGAAAATGAAAATAGGGAGGGAGTCGGCACCAACGTTTTTATCCATAGGAAAAACATTGGAAAAAACTAAGTTCAGTAAAGCATTGGTTTAAAAAATAAGATTCAAGTTCGGGAGTCGGTTACAAGTAGGGAAGGTATTAGCACCCTACATCACCTGTCAAAAATAGTACCAAGATTGAAAATACGACACATAAATAGCCTTACGAAAGATGTTATATTTCTCCCCTTTATTGTTGTACTTTGTGTAAAGAAAAACAGAAGGAACAAACTGAACAAATATGGAGTGTAGGTCAACAGGACGTCGCGTCCAAATTAACCTCAGATTTGGTATAAAGCAGGAAAAGGGAAGCATGCTAGGAAGACATCGCGTCTAAATTAGTCATCCTTTAATCAAAATGCAGGGTTAGAAACAGGAAGGGGATAAACGGGACGTCTCGTCCCAAGTATCCCGTTCCTTATGAATCGTGGTGATGGTCTATCAAAAATAGGGGAAAATCAACAAGACGTCACGTCTAAATTAATTTTCATGGGATTTAATCAAAATGCGGGGTTGGAAACGGGAAGGGGATAAACGGTACGTCTCGTCTCAAGTATCCCATTCCTTATGAATCGTGGAGATGGTCTACTGAGAATAGGGGAAAATCAACAAGACGTCACGTCTAAATCAATTTTCATGGAAGTGATAAAAAAGGCAGTTACGAAGGAAACATAAATAAAATAAAATAGAAATAAAATGGAAAGGTGGAGAATTAATTCAATTAACAGAAATTAATAATAATTGAAAAAGAAATGGATCCATCAAATAACAATTAATTTGACATAAAATAAATAATACAAGTATTGAAAATGAGGAGCAGATCCTGGTGGGGGACTGATCCAATCAATAGAAATTAATTACTAATTAAAAAGGAAACGGTCCCATCGAACAACAATTAATTTGGCAGGAAAATAAATAAATACAAGCGTTGAAAATGAGGAACAGATGGTGACCGGTGTGACGAGGGTGCTGAGCCGGTGTGAACTTCGAACACTGGAAGCTGAAATGGAGTGTGACCGGTGTGGCTAATGTGCTGAGCTGGTGTGGACTTCGAACACTGGAAGCTGAAATGAAGAAGGGTGTGACCAGTATGGCTAATGAAGGTGAGTGGAGTGAACTGGGAAGTGTTTAGGAGATGGGAAAGTTCAATGGAAATCAGCTCTGATCCGGTGGTGTAGTAACCACTTAGGGTCTAAAACAGATTAGGAGGTTCAAGAGAACAAGGTTCTGGCTTTGAACACTGAAGGAAACTTCAAGCTTTTAGGGACAAAAGCCTTTGTGGAGATCGGAGCAGGTCAATGGGGAGTGTGGGCAGAAGGACGTTTCAAGAGTGAAAAACTTCCAACCCAAAATTCCAACAAAAATTCCAACCCCTTGAACCTCTTCAGACGAGGTATTTATAGGGGTGGCCGAGTGCTTGGACAGCACCAGCTTCCACTCACAGTGGAGGCAGCCTAGCCACTAACAGGTAGTGGGGGACAACGGCTGGTGGGGAATTTTCAATTACTCCCACTTCCGCCCCCTGTCTGCCATTTCCAGAATTCATGGATTGACTTGGGTGGTGGGATTCCAAGTCATAGTATGGCAATCGGATTCTTCAAATGAGTTCTCATGGGATCGGTGCTCTTCCTTGTGGCCTGGATCACTGTCCCAGCCAGTACCATTCACAGTGGAAATTAATCCGAGCGGAACAGGTGCTCTTATATATAAAAGGCCGAGTGAAAGCTCGAATTCATAGATCCGATCTGACCTTTGACACTCAGTGTGGATGGTTTGAATTCACAAATTATTGACTCGGAAATCCCTTTCCGAGAAGTATGCATCAGGGCCTCTTTTTATTCGGAGTTGGTTTACTCAGAATTACTTTGTCCAGAAATGTCACTGCTTGAAGCATTCATTCGGAGTTGCTTCAATCGGAGGTGCTTTGCTCGGAACTTGTCAATGCTTGAAGCATTCATTTGGAACTGCGCCAATCGGAGGGGTTTTGCTCGGAACTGATTCACTCGGAGAAATTTCACTCGGAAATGATTCACTAGGAGACATTCCACTCGGAAATGACTCACTAGGAGCATTCCACTCGGAAATGACTCAATCGGAGACATTCCATTCGGAAATGATTCACTAGGAGACATTCCACTCGGAAATGACTCACTAGGAGACATTCCACTTGAAAATATATATCTCTCGACAGCAAACCACTCGGAAATGGTTTCCTTGGTGACATCCTGCTCGGATATAACTTTGCCTGACAAATGCTCTTTCAAAGTTCAGTCCTTTTTGTTCAGAATTAATTCACTCGGAAAAGATTCGCTTAGAAACATCTCTGTCCAGAAAAAGCACTCATCCAAAGTCAGAATCTCTTTTCCCTCGGAGGTACTTCAATCAAGAATTCTTCACTCGGATGTATTCATCAGACATCGGACTTGCTTTTCATTCAGACTGGCTTCAGTCGAGGATTATCCACTCGGATGTATTCATCTGAAATTAGACTTGCTTTTCATTCAGACTAGCTTCAATCGGGAATTCTTCACTCGGATGTATCCAATCGGTAAGTATTCATTCAAAGACAGTCCCTTTTTTATTCAGCGGTTTCAATCGGGAATCCTCCACTCGGAAATATTCATCAGACATCGGACTTGCTTTTCATTTAGACTGGCTTCAATCGGGGATTATCCACTCGGATGTATTTATCTAAAATCATACTTGCTTTTCATTCAGACTTGCTTCAATCGGGAATCCTTCACTCAGATGTATCTAATCGGTAAGTATTCATTCAAAGACAGTCCCTTTTTCATTCAGTGGTTTCAATCGGGAATCCTCCACTCGGAAACACCCCACCCGGAGACAATTCACTCGGCAATGTCTCACTCGGAGACATGTTACTCGAAATGCCTGAGTGAAGGAAAGGAATATGCATCAGGAATCAATCTCGCTCGGGCGAGACATGTCTCTCTTAAGTGAAATTGTTCCAGTATATAAAACTTTCCCCTCTCGGTTGAGCGCTCACTTCTCCGCTTGAGCAAAATTGATCCAGGGGCTAACTCCTGATTCTCCATCAATCTCACTTGGGTGAAACCGTCACCCGCTCGGGCTAAAACAGGCCAGAGGCCAAATTCCTAATTCACCACGATCTCGCTCGAGCGAGATTCCCACTCGCTTCAGCAAGATATGCAGGTTTTATGCAGAACGGGAAATCCTTCAACTTAGCATATAAAATACTATTTTCTCCCACTTTAACTCTTCCTAATGCATCATATCACATCACCATACATCTATAAACTCTATCAGCATCCTGAAGCATTATAGTTTGAGAGGTTTACTTCATCTTTTCATAGAATCAAGCAAACACCTCGCTCGGAAATAACACCACTCAGGAATTCCTCACTCGGAGTCACCCCTGCCTGGAAATAATCACTCGGAAATGATTCTTGATTTGGGCAACAGATGTCTGGTCTCTTTTAATCAAATCCTTAGTATTTGGGTCAGACCAAAAGAGGTGTTCATAGATGCCCCTCTTTACTTCTTTTTCACAAAAAAACACGAAGTTTTCCGTGTTTTTAAAGTGAAAAGGAAGTAAAGATATGAACACCGATGTATGAGTCAGGTGGGACCTCTCGATCGTTATGGCATCTGAAGGTGTTGGCAATCACGAGTCAGTGTGACCTTTTCCTCTTTAAAGACGAGCATTTTCCATATCTGTCTCTCTCTTTTTTTTGTTTTTATTTTTGTTTTTTTTTGAGTTCTGGATTTACCAGGAAAGATTATCTTTCAGTTAACAGGAGGTGAGAAGAATTGGGGTTGACCCCCGGTAGACTAGAAATGTAAAGGTTGGGGTTGGCCCTCGGTTGATGGGAAATGTAAAGGTTGGGGTTGACCCTCGGTTGATAGGAAATGTAAAGGTTGGGGTTGACCCTCGGTTGACAGGAAAGGTAAAGGTTGAGGTTGACCCTCGGTTGATAGGAAAGGTAAAGATTGTGGGAGCTAACAGGACGTCTTATCCGAATTAACTCCCTCTTGACAGGAAATATAAAAGCTGGGGTTGACCCTCGGTTGACAGGAAAGGTAAAGATTGGGGGAGCTAACAGGAAGTCTCGTCCGAATTAACTCAATGTTGACAGGAAATGTAAAAGTTGGGGTTGACCCTCAGTTGACAGGAAAGGTAAAGATTGGGGGAGCTAACAGGACGTCTCGTCCGAATTAACTCACTGTTGACAGGAATTGTAAAGGCTGGGTCTGAGGATTAACAGGACGTCATATCCTGGCTAACCTAGACCTAAAGGCTCGGGGTGATGCCCCGGTTTGACATGACTGAAGGTTCTTGGGGAACTGCCCCTTGAATGAAAGAGAATGAACCTAGGGGATACCCTAGTTTGACATGACTGAAGGTTGTTGGGGAACTGCCCCTTGATTGAGAGAATAGACCTGGGGTGATGCCCCAGTTTGACATGATTTGGAGAAATCTTGGGGGGAACTACCCCTTGACTGAAAGAGAGTAAACCTGGGGTGATGCCCCAGTTTGAGATGGTTTGAAGGAATCTTAGGGAACTGCTCCTTGACTGAAAAAGAAGAAACCTGGGGTGATGCCCCCAGTTTGAGATGGTTTGAAGGAATCTTGGGGAACTGCCCCTTGACTAAAAGAGAATAAACCTGGGGTGATGCCCCAGTTTAAGATGGTTTGAAGGAATCTTGGGGAGACTGCTCCTTGACTGGAAGAGAATAGATCTGGGGTGATGCCCCAGTTTGATGTGGTTTAAAGGAATCTTGGGGGGACTTCTCCTTGACTGGAACAAAAGAAATCTGGGGAGATGCCCCAGTTTGAGTTGTTTAGGAAGTGTAATTCTACTAGGAAGGATTTGGTGATTCGGGGTACTGTCTCTTTGGGTGAAAGAGAATGAACCTGGGGTGATGCCCTAGTTTGAACTATCTGCCTCGGAACCTTAGCGGACTAACCCTTGAGCAAGAAGAAATGAACCTAGGGCGATGCCCCAGTTTGAATTGTTTGTGAAGTGTAGTTCTACTGGGGAAGGATTTGGTGATTCGGGGTACTTTCTCTTTGGGTGAAAGAGAATGAACCTAGGGTGATGCCCCAGTTTGAACTATCCGCCTCGGAACCTTGGGGGACTGACCCTTGAGCGAGAAGAAATAAACCTGGGGTGATACCCCAGTTTGAATTATTTGGGAAGTGTAGTTCCACTGGGAAAGGATTTGGTTAGCATCTGTCTGGTAACCTTCATGGTTCCACCGGGGGAAGTACTTGGCGATTTGGGGTACCATCCTTTAATCGAAAAGAGAAATTAGGGGTCCACTGGGAATGTGCCATGGGTTCGCTTGGTCTGGTAATGATTGAGAAAAGTGTACTGGGGTTCATTGGGGAATATATGGCAGGTCTGCCAGAGGAGAAAAATCTGGGGGATGTCCCAGTTTGGGACATTTTAATGAGGGTAACTCCATTGGGGAAAGTGTTCTCCTATTAGGGAAGGAAGGTGTGGCTAGCCTTTGATCACTATGGTTCTGTCGGAAAGGTGATTCCACTGAGGATAACTAACTTCCCAGATCTGATTAGGAAGTACTCCGGTTAGGGGAGATAAGTCCATTTTGTGGTCCTCCTAGGGAGGAACCTTCAGTCGGGATTCCCCTCGGGGATGAATGGTGAGTCTGCTGGGGAGAGTTTTGGGCGATTCAGGGTACTGCCCCTTGACTGGGAGAGAAAAGGAACCAGGGGAACTATCCCAGTTTGGGAAATCTGGCTGAAGGAGTTAGGGGTATTGCCCTTGGGTTGACAAAGAAATCTGGGTGATGCCCCAGTTTGAGTTGCTTGGAAATTCAAGGTACAACCCCTTGAATGGAAGAGAAATCTGGGAAGATGTCCCAGTTTGGAAGATTGGGAGGACTTCGGGGGATTGCCCTTTGACTGAAAAGATTTGGAGTGATGCCCCAGTTAGGGAAAGGAATGATAGACTTGGGGGTAAAATCCTAGGTTTGAAAGATTTGGGGGTTAACAGGACGTCTCATCCAAATTAACCCGTACTTGGCGTCGTTGTCGGGGAACGGGAGACACTAGACTGTTGGAATATACCAAGTTGATTTTTGGAAATGTGACCCCTAATATGCCTCATGAACGAGACAGAAACCTTGAGAAGATGCCAACTCCGACTATGAGGTATTAATGTAAAACTCAAAGCATAATGGAAACTTAGAAAGGCGTCGTGTTCGGCCATAGAAAGGTGTTCTGTCCAATGATTTGGGTGGGTTATGAGAAGAAACTCGAGGAGAACCGGCTTCAATGAGTGAGGATGAGAGTGAGTCTTGGAGACTAATGGATATTCCTTGGAAAGTGCCAGTTTTGGCGGTTGAGACTTGACACATCTACTTGTCGTGACATCCTGCAAGAAAGATAAGTGGTGCAAAACAAATTGGAACTTGAAAAGACTTCCGCAAAACACAATCCTTAGAGATTCGAGGTAACTCATGACCAAAGTAGAGCAGATGAAGCAACCTTAGCTTTGAAAATGTGTCAGGCCCAGTCTTCATAATGATTGCTTGAGGTAAGATCAAGTAACAGGAACATCTTGTCTTCACGACTTTAAATTTTCATTACCTTCTCAATTTTATATATTAAGGGAAAACATATGTCTTATCAAATCAGGGAAAATCACAATACGAACGCATATCAAAAGAGGTGAGATTGTATTTACAAGCTGAGCGGGGGTGGGAAAAGGGAGACCAAAGAAGCAAATGGAGTCGTACGGGAAATATTAATAATTGGGTAGAATAGGAATAATTTTACAGATCCTCCAGTGAACTTCTGAGAACAAAGTGTATCTCGATCCCACATCACGACTTTGAATTCACCATTTGACTCTGCTTCTGAAAAGGTAGTCAGACCACGATCCTTATGTCCTAACTTGGAATCAAACCATTCGCATAAGAATCTTTAAATTACTCTACCAAAATCTTGATCCCAATTTATTACCTGAGCCACATATTCAGGTTTTTAGCTTACCAGGTCGCTCTAACTTTTGCCTAGGCCGCCCTTCCAGGTTTTCAGCCTAGCAAGCTTTCTCTCCTTGTGACGTGTTTCATTTTTTTTTTGTTTTCATTTTTTTTTCAAGGTTGTGTCTTTCACAACAAAGGCTTAAGCTGATTGACAATGAGCTTATTTGATGTCTCTTGATTTAGTCTCATCTTGTGGGGGAATAGATGTTATTTCAAATAGGAAAGTTTGCCCCAACACTATGTATCCAAGGAAACAGAGGCGGGCCCTTTTTGGCACTAATAAGGGGGCTCATTCCGAGTCTTTATCTTTTTGTTCATTCTCTTTTTTGTTGTTTTCTTCTTCTTTATTTTTTTCTTCCTTTTTTGTTTTTTTTGTTCTTTTTTTGTTCTTTTTTTTTTTGTTCTCTTTTTTTTGAATGACCCCCTTGGTACCTTCGTTATGATCTAGTCATTTTACTCATATCCTTAGCCAATGTGGCAAAGAACTATGATATTAATGGTATCGCATAGACTATTCCCTTGGTTACACTGGTATGAAAGGAATATCATCTTTTTTATCGCGTTCTTAGCTTGATAACATTTATGCCCCCATGTGGAACACTGGTGGTTTGATCTATGAATCAGCTCGCCCCAATTGGTATATGCGTAGGACGCCAACCTTGACTCTCTTTTTTTTCTTTTTCCCTTTTTTCTCTCTTTTTTTTTAGTCCTTGGGAGAGTATTTCTTGACCATGTCTACGTTTATGGGCCCTGGCAAGTCTTTGCCGTCTATATTGGTCAATACTAACACCTCCTTGAAAGGTGGATATGCCACTATTCATTGTGGAGTTCGGCACTATCTCTATCCATGCAAACTTTTACGTCACCAGGTTGAGCTACCATCACACTATAACGCCTTCTAAGGTGATTTGATCGATTTTCCCAGTTGTTTGTGGACCCTCTTCACTCCGTGTGCTAACCTTGTTGAACGCTTCTGGATAAAGCTAGATGCCCCTTATTCGAACATCCTGGTTAATTCGGCCAAGGAACTTTTTGTCTTTGCTACCCTCTTCGTCAGCGTG
Source organism: Clitoria ternatea (assembly GCA_037962975.1). Classification (NCBI taxonomy): domain Eukaryota; kingdom Viridiplantae; phylum Streptophyta; class Magnoliopsida; order Fabales; family Fabaceae; genus Clitoria; species Clitoria ternatea. The sequence goes on from CM075671.1 coordinate 173,587,420, forward strand.
ATCAAACAAGCGGTCAAAGTTATGAAATAGGATTGTGATCTCATTTTTCTCAGAAGGATCATTTTTGGATGGATGTTTTTTTGTTCTTTTTTTGTGTTTTTTTTAGTGTATGATGGCAAAGAGAAAGAGGGAAAATAAAAGAGAGCCAATGGATAAAGGGAGTGTTAAAACTAATAAGAGAAGCAAACGAAAACATTTTGAATTTTGATACACATTCATTGAGAAAAACCTGAAATGATAAAAATATGCTTTTGCCCTTATTACATAAAATATCCCAATGCCTTAGGCATAGCGTTTGGGTTGAAAAGTCATAAAAAATAGAAGTTTAAAGTCGTAAAGAGCTAGGTGGTCTCTTGGTCATGAATCTCTTCACTTGGCGTGCAAATCACAAAGCTTTCATCCTCTCCATGCCTCCAGCCTCTCCTTATCATACTGATCTAGGATTCTCATGATTAGACCTGGGGTTTATGATTATATTGGGACTCCCTTCTTGGAAATCCAGCCACTTGGCTTTAATCAGATCCCTCACTTTGAATTTTAAGGCATAACAATCTTCAGTAGAGTGCCCTGGGGCTCCAGCATGGTAATCACATCGGGTATTAGGATTATAACCTTTGGGGTAAGGAGGAACCATTGGTTTTAACGGACAGCGTACCGCAAGGGAACTATGGATAAGGTGAGGCAAAAGTTCTGTATAGGTTATGGGAATGGGGTCGAACCGGACCGGTGTTCGACTATCAGTGGGTTTCATTGTGCTTCGGTCTGGATTAAGTGGCTGAGTCTGCCCTAGTAGGGGACAGTAGGGCTGTGGAAGAGAAGGTTTAATAGAAGGCAAATGAGAATGGGAAGGTGTTTGAGGGATATATAGACGAAAGTAGAGCTGAAATGGGAAAAGATTGGAAGCCTGGTCAGCAGGTTGAAAGGAAGTATGAGTCATTAGTCTGGGTTGGGCCCTTTTTTAGTTATAGGAAGTGAAATTAGCATCTCTTTTTCTTTTCCCCTTATTTCCTGATGCAGACATTCTTGTGATAGGTGCCCCAGGTGACTGGGAGGATTGTGAAATATGGGGGTTCATTGTTTGTAAATCATGATCCTCTTGTTGGTTATGGAACAGGGAAGAGTATTCTGAGGGTACTGCATAGGGCAGGTTGTTGTTTGAGCCCATGAAGGCGTGTTGTGGTGCATAAGATATGCCATAGGTCGGTTGAGGGTCAATGATGGGGTCGGTCCTATTGATAGTAATGGGAGGTGTCATGGAAGAGGGAATTTGCGTTTTTGTCAATCCAGGAGGATGGAGTGGGGTGGTTGGTAAATGTTGGTCATTCTTGACACCTGTAGAGGGTTCCCCCTCTATGATCTTCTTTTCTAAAAGTCTGGTCATCTATGCCACTTGTTCCTTTAGCTGGTTAACTTCATTCCTGAGGTTTTCAATTTCTTGCTCTCTTTCAGCCATGAGTCTCCTTTGAAAGTCTAGTAAGGGTGTCTTTCGGTGTCTTTGAAGAAAAACAAAAAATATCAGGTGGAAACAAAAGGAAGGAGAATATTGTGGGAAGCAATCACAGGCCTTGACGAGCATCCTTTAACCGTTCCTTAGGACGTATCGTTCAAAAGTACTAAGTACGGTAAACATGGAAATTAATACGGAATAGTTGTGAAGACAGAAGAAATCCTTTCTTCTAAGGCGGGAGCCTCAAGCTCAAACATTTTCTTCGGGCAACTACAACCCTCATTTCTTGAGTTCAATCCCATGTTAACTTCTATAGATACTCAAAGGGTATTCGTTAAGTTCTGAATAGCCTCCCACGAAAATGAGGATAAGGAAAAGAAATTAGTTGTTGTCATGTTTTGGAACCGGTACTTCCCCATTGATTTAACATAAAGCAATTTTTCTTGGGGAAACAGCGATTACCAAGGGTCCAAGTCGCAATAGTCATAAGTTTTCTAATCGTCATCGACGCCCCTGTTGGAGCGGAAACAAAATTATTTTTTGACGATTAGGAAAATCTATGACTCGGGACTTAGAGGTACACAACCAAAAGAGGATTATCTATTCACCTGAAGAATACTGTGTGTTCCAAAACGAGTCATTATTTCAAAAACTAAGCAAATCTGCGGGTGGTAGATAATTCTTTTTTTTGGATAAAAGGGAAAGCAAAAATGACGTAAAGTAAAGTAAAGTTTGCCCTTTTGTGGCCTAGGTCGGGTTTTGTTGAAAGTCTTTTCTAGGCCCTATGGCTTGTCTAAAAGTGACTCTCTACGCCGGGTGGCTTATACTAGACATCTAGAAGGTCACCTGAGCCAAGATCCTACCCATGACAGGGACGCAAACAGTGGGGAATCCACTAGGTGCATATATCATGAGAGGTCAAACTCTGGTTGAGGTTCTCACGAATACCGGATAGGAAGTACATCCCATACGATTCCGTTACCAACCCCTCCTAACTTAAGCTTCATTTGGGGCCCGGATATAGGGCGCCACTCATAGGTGTGTGTAAGTAATTGTGAGTGTAGTGTGTGGAAGGGCATTCAATACCTTTTACCTTACCCCATTCTGCACAAAGAACAAACACTGAACAAATATACGAAGTCGTCTACCTTAGGGTTCAATGATTGCAGAAAAGTAACATGGTCCTCTACCCTAGGGTTCAATAAACATGCAAAACATAGACAACGAAACAAATGACAAGATATAATTAAAACAAGAACAAACATTCACAACAATTAACAGGAAATAAATAAGGGGAAGAAATCCAAGCTAACAAAGACTATGTAAAAAAAACATGCGCTTTCAATCAAACTGGCCTGACTCTCTTAAGTGTCCCCAGCGGAGTCGCCATCTGTCATGACCTGGAACGCGACGGCGCGGCCGACCCTCTTGAAAGGATGAAATGAAAATGAAAACAGGGAGGGAGTCGCCACCAACGTTTTTATCCATAGGAAAAACATTGGAAAAAACTAAGTTTAGTAAAGCACTGGTTTAAAAAATAAGATTCAAGTTCGGGAGTCGGTTACGAGTAGGGAAGGTATTAGCACCCTACATCGCCTGTCAAAAACAGTACCAAGATTGAAAATGCGTAACATAAATAGCCTTACGAAAGATATTATATTTTCCCCTTTATTGTTGTACTTTGTGTAAAGAAAAACGGAAGGAACAAACTGAACAAATATGGAGTGTAGGTCAACAGGACGTCGCGTCCAAATTAACCTCAGATTTGGTATAAAATAAGAAAAGGGAAGCATGCTAGGAAGACATCGTGTCTAAATTAGTCATCCTTTAATCAAAATGCGGGGTTAGAAATGGGAAGGGGATAAACGGGACGTCCCGTCCCAAGTATCTGTTGTTCAAGTGGCCTCAATACTCAAGAGGGGGTTGAATTGAGTTTTTAAAACTTTGATTGGAATTCCTTGGAACTTGATTTTTATATCTAATTTTACAAGAATATGCAAGTGAAATCAAGTTAAAGGTAGTATACAATGCACCACAAGAATAAATATAGCTGAAGCAATTTAACAAACACTTGGTGGGCAGTTTATGAAATATATCAAATTGGATAAGCTCAAGTATGTAATTCACAATCAATCAGCATAAATCAACCAATTGCAGTATATGAAAGTAAAATAGTAAGGGAGAGGAGCTTGCAAACCGATATAACGAGTTCCACCAACACCGGTGTACGTCTCGCCTCTAACCAACCCACTTAGAGGATTTCCACTATTGAAGTTTAGAGATACAAGCTATGAGCAATTGCAGCTTCCTAGTGTCCCACACTCAAGAACTCAATCCTCACTAGCAAAGGGTAACCCACCCAATCTCTCAAACTCTCAATACCCAAAGGTTGAACCCCAACCTTTGTGACCACTCAATCCTAGAGTGAAAAACCTTTGTGTTTGTTGAAGTGTTTACAAGGAAATGACTCTCTTAATAGAGTAAATGTACAAGTGAAAGATCTTACAAATTCTAACTCTCAAGATGAGAGGATGAACAAGTTTAAACTCAGAGTGTACAAGAAAGATGGCTTACTAAGCATAAGAATAAGTGAAGAATGATAGCTTCTTGTTGTATCATTTGTGCTTGAGTTCCTCTTGAATTTATAGATCCATTTGAGGGCTTGAGGAGTGCCTTTCTTCTTCCTAGCCGTTGCAAGATAGTGGTTCCAGCTTGTCTTTGCGTATTCTGAGATTGGATTGTTGGTTCCCACTTTAATTTGTCTTTTTAGTGGTGTTTCCCACTTCTTGAATCGATTCGTAGTCCCTTGAATCGATTCAGAGCATTCTGACTTGTGCAATTTAGAGTTACAGATTCGCATGAATCGATTCGAGCTTTGTTTGAATCAATTCAGAGCATTTTGTTTGCAATTTTATTGACTTCCAGGTGTTTGAATCGATTCAGGGTCATGGTGAATCGATTCAACCTATTCTGTTTCTTATTTTGATGACTTCCAGGGCTGTGAATTGATTCGTTCGTGGTTGAATCGATTCAGGCTTTGCAGTTTGATGTTTTTCCATGCCTGTGGGTCTTCCATTGATATGTAGTGATCCATGATTGCTTTCTTTTGTCTTGGTTTATTGGTTTCTTGATTTCTTGAACTTGTGAAACCATTTTCTTGATTTTATATATAGTGCCTTTTTTTGGTTTCTATTGTTTTTGATCCATGAAGAGCTTGTAATGCTTGTTCTTTTGTCATTATCAAAACCTGTTATCAATCATGCAAATATATTCTCCCCCTTTTTGATGATGACAAACAATGGCCATCTCTTTGGGGTGTTAATTAACAATAATTTTAAGGAGGCAGTGCTAACGAGTTATTTTAAAGAATCAGAGTATGTATCCCCTTTTTGTTAATCAAATAATTATTTCTTTTTTAGAAAAGTATGTCTCCCCCTTTGTTTTTCAATCAAACCATTTTCTTTAAATGCCCTTTGTCATTATCTCTCCCCCTTTCAAGTATCTCTCCCCCTTTCAAGTATTAACATATATCTCTCCCCCTTTGTCATTATCAAAAACAAAATTTGAGAGTATTCAATCAATCGAGTAATAATCACATGCCGCATAAAACAACTCAAATGTGACAACAAGCAATATAATCATCCAAGCATTTAACAAAGTAGCCATGGAATTAACTAGAGTAAATAAGGAAAATGTTTCAAAAGGACAACTAAGTCTGAACATAAAAGTAAATAATTGCTGGACATAGAAAGCATAAAGTGCAAGAAGTCAATCAAGGCTGAGGAAAATGGATGCTTGAGATTTGAGTGGCAAGCTCTGTGTATCGTTCTTCTATATTTGCCTCAATCTTGTCCAGGCGAGCATTGAGGTTTGCTTCCATAGTGCTTAGGCGCTGATCCATGTGGGCAGTAAGTCGGGCAAACAAATCATTAGTAGGAGCGGGTGGAGGAGGAGAAGGAGCATCGTCTTCAGCATGGTTACGAGGGCATCGAAGAAATTGCCATAGTCCATGATATTCGACGATATTCATCTTTGTGAGATGAGTTTTTCCAATTGGTGCTTTAGGACCTACAATTTCTTTGACTTCATTTTTCAGGTCCACTTTGTAGTGGCGGAGCAGTTTTGTGATGAAGATGGCATAAGGAAGATGAGTAAGATTTTGAGCTTCGATCATGTGGTGCCTTACCAAATTGATCCAGTTAATGTCCTTCTGATTTATAATGGCCCAGAGCAGCAAGATTTATGCTTTATTTAGTCTTGCATAATTTCCACCAGAAGGGAGAAGAATTTTCACCAGGACGTAGTGCAGAAAGCGGTGGTCAAGGCTTAGTGTTCCAACGGTGCTAGAGGGACCGGCAAGATTGAATAAGGTTCTTGCCTCCAAAAGGTTGTAGTTCCATGCAAGAGGTGGTTCCTTGCCATGGAATGAAGCATTGCTGAGAAGAAGCAATCCCACTTTGTTCATAACTTCATTGTCAAGGATGATGGTCTTGCCCTTCACTTTGGCAATGTATCGAGCATCTTGGAGGCGCAAGGATGAATAGAAGACTCGAATTAACTCTGGATAAATGGCTACTTCCTCAAGAGCCATAAATCCTACAAGCTCTTGTTGATGAAGAGTATTAAGAAAAAGAAGTCCAGAAATCTCAAAGAAGGGGACATCTAGCCAATGAGGGGAGATAAGGTGTTTTTCAGAAAAAGAGGATTGGTACCTTTCCAATTCCTTTTGAGTAGTGAAGAACCTGGAGAGATCGGAATGTTGAGGGAGTGAAGCAGCAGCAATGTTGGCTCTTTGCTTCTTGCGAGGTTGGGAAGAAGATGCCATTGAATGTGGAGAAGTTGAGAGGTAGTTTTAGAGAGGAGGTTGGGTGATTTTAGGAGGGAGAGTGGGAGATAGTGGAAGAGAAATGAGAGAAAAAGTGAAGGAGAGCCTTAAATCAGCGTAACAAGTGCGTAACTGTCGCGTGAATCGATTCGAGGGATTGGGTGAATCGATTCGAGCGTCACTGTTTTAAAGAGAATTGAACAGTCAGGTGCGTGAATCGATTCGTAGAGAGGGTGAATCGATTCGAACGTTTCTGTTTTGAGAGATTTTGAACAATCAGGTTCTTGAATCGATTCGAAGGGATGGTGAATTGATTCGATAGAGCCTGTTTCACTCCAGATTGCATTTTCAGCCATCCTAATTAATGCAAGGCATAGAATGGTTCATTTGGATCATCATGGCTTTATTTTCATGAAGATCTTTTGCCTTCTTATTAATCAACAACAGTTATTAATCAATCAATACACAAAATTAAGAGCAGACGTAATTTGATATATCTAAAATGCCTAATTCTCTTCTAATATGAATGAATTGTTCTTTGGCTAATAGTTTGGTGAAGATATCTGCTAATTGCTTAGATGTATCAACATGTTCAAGCACACAATCACCCTTTAGTACATGGTCTCTAATGAAATGATGTCTAATCTCAATATGTTTGGTTCTAGAATGCATTACAGGATTCTTTGAGATATTGATAGCACTAGTATTATCACATTTAAGAGGCACATGGTCCAATACAACTCCAAAGTCTAGAAGTTGCTGTCTCATCCAAAGGATTTGAGCACAACAACTACCAACTGCAACGTATTCTGCCTCAGCTGTTGATAGTGCAACACTTACTTGTTTCTTGCTATGCCAAGAAACAAGGGAACTACCAAGCAAGTTACATGTTCCGCTAGTGCTTTTTCTGTCAAGTTTACATCCTGCAAAGTCTGAATCAGAATAACCAATCAACATGCATTCAACCCCTTTGGGGTACCATAGACCAACATTTTGAGTCCCAACTAAGTATTTCATTATCCTTTTGACTGCAGTGAGATGTGATTCTTTAGGACAAGCCTGGTATCTAGCACACATACACACAGCAAACATGATATCCGGTCTACTAGCGGTTAAGTAAAGTAAGGATCCTATCATACCTCTATATTTTGTGAGTTCAACATCCTTACCTTTCTCATCCTTGTCCAAATAGCATGAAGTGCCCATGGGTGTGGCAATATCATTTGCTTTGTCCATGTTGAATTTTCTAAGTAGTTCTTTGCAGTACTTGGATTGATTAATGAATGTTCCTTCATTGGTTTGTTTGATTTGAAGTCCAAGGAAGAAAGTGAGTTCTCCCATTATGGACATTTCAAATTCTTCCTGCATTAACTTAGCAAACTCCTTGCACATTGACTCATTAGTGGCACCAAATATTATATCATCAACATAAACTTGTACCAATAGTATGTTATTCTTTTTGTGCTTTATGAATAAAGTTGTATCAACCTTTCCTCTTTCAAAATGATTTTCTAAAAGAAATTTGCTCTACCTTTCATACCAAGCTCTTGGAGCTTGTTTCAATCCATACAAAGCTTTCTTTAATTTGAAAACATGATTTGGAAATTGATGGTTTTCAAAACCTGGAGGTTGATCAACATATACTTCCTCTTGAATGTATCCATTCAAGAAAGCACTTTTAACATCCATTTGGTACAATTTGAAGTCCCTACAACATATGAAGGCTAATAGTAGTCTAATTGCTTCTAATCTAACTATGGGTGCATACGTCTCTTCATAATCAATGCCTTCTTCTTGATTATAGCCTTTAGCTACTAGCCTAGCTTTGTTCCTAGTAATAATACCATTTTCATCCAGTTTATTCCTAAATACCCATTTCGTTCCTATTATTTGGTGATCATTGGGTTTTGGCACAAGCTCCCAAACTTCATTTCTTTTAAATTGATTTAGCTCTTCTTGCATGGCCAACATCCAATGTTCATCAATAATAGCTTCATTGATGCATTTGGGTTCTATTTGCGATACAAAAGCTAAGTGATTGCATGTATTTCTAATTGCATTACGAGTACTTACACCTTTTGTCATTTCACCTATGACTTTGTCTAGAGGATGATCCTTCAAAGTGATCCATTGTTGTGGTTCCTCAAGTTTGGCTGTATTTGTGTCTTTGATTTCTCCTTCCTTGTCATCTAAGGTCAATTCTTAAAGAGTACCTACAAGATCATCAACATCTTCCTTTCTTGGAGGGTTAAGGTCACTTTCATCAAACTTTACATGAATGGACTCTTCAATGGTATTTGTTTGTTTATTGAAGATTCGATAAGATTTACTGGATTGTGAATATCCTAGGAAGATTGCCTCATCAGCTTTAGCATCAAACTTCCCTAGATTATCTTTTCCATTATTGAGCGCAAAATATTTACATCCAAATATGTGAAAATATGAGATGTTGGGTTTTCTTCCCTTATAGAGTTCATAGGGGGTTTTCTTTAGAATAGGCCTTATTAAACATCTATTCATGACATGGCAAGCGGTGTTAACCGCATCGGCCCAAAAGTGTTTCGCAATATTATTTTCACTTAACATGGTTCTAGCAAGTTCTACTAAGGATCTATTTTTCCTCTCAACAACTCCATTTTGTTGTGGAGTTCTAGGAGCTGAAAAATTGTGATTGATACCATGTTTTTCGCAAAACTTTTCAAAAAATTGATTTTCAAACTCTCCCCCATGATCGGTTCTAATGGATGTAATTTTGGAATTTTGCTTATTTTGGATAATCTTAGCAAGTTTCTTGAATGCATGATATGCTTCATTTTTATGAGCAAGAAACAATGTCCATGTATATCTAGAATAGTCATCTACAATAACTAGACCATAGTAATTGCCTCCAAAGCTTTTGATTTTGGATGGTCCAAATAAGTCCATGTGCAAAAGTTGTAAAGGCCTTTGTGTGGAAACAATATTTTTGGATTGAAAAGATGCCTTTACTTGTTTTCCCTTTTGACATGCATCACAAAATCTATTTTCAAACTTAAGCTTTGGTAAACCAATTACTAATTCTTTGGAAACAAGTTTGTTTAAGTGGTCTACATGTATATGAGCTATTCTCCTATGCCATAGCCAAGTTTTATCCTCTTTTGTAATGAATCATTGTTCATCATTTGTAGACAAACTATCCACATCAATCATGTAAATGTTATCAATCCTTTTTCCAACAAATTTGACCTCTTTGTTTAGCTTATTCTCAATTATACAACAATTAGATTCAAATAAAACTCTATATCCTTTGTCACATAATTGACTTATGCTAAGCAAGTTATGTTTGAGTCCCTCAACATACAACACATCACTAATGGAGGTAGAGGAATTTTTACCGATATTTCCGATACCAAGTATTTTACCCTTGGTGTTGTCTCCATAAGTGACACTTCCTTTTCTTTTGGGAGTAAATGATGTAAATTTGCTTATGTCTCCCGTCATATGCTTTGAACACCCACTATCCAAATACCAATGGGTGTTGCTTGCCTTGAAGCATACCTACAAAACAAAATCAGTTTAGAGAACTAGGTACCCATTTTATGTTGGGTCCTTTAAGGTTAGCTTGTGGTAATGTTCCTTTGGGAACCCACACCTTTCTTATGACCTTTGGCCCTAGTTTTCTAACATTGCAATTTGAAGAGTTATGACCTTTGAATCCACAGTGATTGCATTTCATAAAGGGTGAAGATGATTTGCTTGGTGGTACAAAGAAATTTTTATAGTATTTTTCTCTTTTATGATTGCTATATTCTTGATCATATCCTAACCCGGTTTTATCAAACATGCATCTTTGTTGGCCAAGCAAAATATTCAAATTGTCTCGTCCATTAGTAAACTTTTCTAATGTCCTATTTAGATCTACAACCTTGGTTTCTAACATAACGTATCTTTTTGCAAAGTCACATGGTTTGTCTTTAGAACATGTTTGAACATTCTCTAATTTTTCTTCTAAGCTTTCATTTTCTTTGCATACCTCCATAAGATGCATTTCAAGGGTATCACTAGTTTTCCTAGATGACTTAAGCCTATTAGAAACTTTTATAAATTTATCATATAACTCCTTAAAAGTATCTAGTAGTTCATTCTTATCTAAGTCAAGAAGATTTACCTCATTATCTTCTTCTTGGTGATTTGCCATTAAGCAAAGATTTGCTTCCTCATTGTCCGAATCGTCTGAACTGCTTACATCGTTCTCATCCCAAGCGATGTAGGCTCTTCTTCTTCCTCGTTTGTCCTTGCCCTTCTTTTTAAGATTTGGGCAATCCGCTTTGAAGTGCCCTTCCTTGCCACATTCGAAACAACTAGGTGAAGAAGAAATTTCATTTGAAGTTGGCTTTTTACCTTGGGGCTTGAAGTTCTTTTGGAATCTTTTGTTCTTCATGAATCTTCCAAATCGTTTTACAAACAGCCCAAATTCCTCTTCTTCATCCATGTCACTGCATGATTCTTCTTCATGTGTAGAGGTGGCTTTGAGAGCTAAGCCTTTCTTCTTGGAGGATTTTTCTTCTTCCTCCGCTAGCTTCAAGACTTTTAGTTCTTGCTCTTGCTCTTGTAATTTCCCAAAGAGTGTTGCAAGAGACATCTTATTGATGCTTGGAGATTATTTTATGGCTATGACAAGTGGTTGCCATTCCCTGCTAAGACTTTTTAAAACTTTATGCACAAGTTCTTTGTTAGTGTAGACTTTGCCAAGAGTAATGAGATGATTAATAATAAGAGTAAATCTCTTCTGCATTTCTATAATGGTTTCCCCTGAGTTTATTCTAAAGCTTTCATATTGACTTGTCAAGGTACTGATCTTGGAGTCCTTCACATCGCTAGTACCTTCGTGAGTTACTTGTAGAGTATCCCACATTTCCTTAGCGGATTGACAAGTCATTATTCTAAAAAATTCATCTGGACCTAATGCCATAGTGATTAAATTCTTTGCTTTATAGCCATATTGTACTTTCTTTTCTTCATCACTGGTCCATTCATCCATAGGTTTTTCAACATTTTTACTATCAACAGTATGCATTGGTATATAAGGACCATTTTCAATGGCATTCCAAACTCTCAAATCGATAGATGGAATGAAGATTTTCTTTCTTTCTTTCCAAAATGCATAGCCTTCCCCATTGAAAGCGGGAGGTCTGTTTATAGCACCACCCTCGGGAAAAAGGTTGTGAGAACTTGAGGCCATCTAGTCTCTTGAAGCTGTTAAGCTTAATTTACCAAGAGTCAAGCTCTGATACCACTTGTTGTTCAAGTGGCCTCAATACTCAAGAGGGGGGGTGAATTGAGTTTTTAAAACTTTGATTGGAATTCCTTGGAACTTGATTTTTATATCCAATTTTACAAGAATATGCAAGTGAAATCTAGTTAAAGGTAGTATGCAATGCACCACAAGAATAAATATAGCTGAAGCAATTTAACAAACACTTGGTGGGCAGTATATGAAATATATCAAATTGGATAAGCTCAAGTATGCAATTCCACCAACACCGGTGTATGTCTCGCCTCTAAGCAACCCACTTAGAGGATTTCCACTATTGAAGTTTAGAGATACAAGCTATGAGCAATTGCAGCTTCCTAGTGTCCCACACTCAAGAACTCAATCCTCACTAGCAAAGGGTAACCCACCCAATCTCTCAAACTCTCAATACCCAAAGGTTGAACCCCAACCTTTGTGACCACTCAATCCTAGAGTGAAAAACCTTTATGTTTGTTGAAGTGTTTACAAGGAAATGACTCTCTTAATAGAGTAAATGTACAAGTGAAAGATAAGATCTCACAAATTCTAACTCTCAAGATGAGAGGATGAACAAGTTTAAACTCAGAGTGTACAAGAAAGATGGCTTACTAAGCACAAGAATAAGTGAAGAATGATAGCTTCTTGTTGTATCATTTATGCTTGAGTTCCTCTTGAATTTATAGAGCCATTTGAGGGCTTGAGGAGTGCCTTTCTTCTTCCTAGCCGTTGCAAGATAGTGGTTCCAGCTTGTCTTTGTGTATTCTGAGATTGGGTTGTTGGTTCCCACTTTAATCTGTCTTTTTAGTGGTGTTTCCCACTTCTTGAATCGATTCGTAGTCCCTTGAATCGATTCAGAGCATTCTGACTTGTGCAATTTAGAGTTCCAGATTCGCATGAATCGATTTGAGCTTTGTTTGAATCGATTCAGAGCATTCTGTTTGCAATTTTATTGACTTCCAGGTGTTTGAATCGATTCAGGGTCATGGTGAATCGATTCAACCCATTCTATTTCTTATTTTGATGACTTCCACGGCTGTGAATCGATTCGTTCGTGGTTGAATCGATTCAGGCTTTGCAGTTTGATGTTTTTCCATGCCTGTGGGTCTTCCATTGATATGTAGTGATCCATGGTTGCTTTCTTTTGTCTTGGTTTATTGGTTTCTTGATTTCTTGAACTTGTGAAACTGTTTTCTTGATTTTATATATAGCGCCTTTGTTTGGTCTATTGTTTTTGATCCATGAAGAGCTTGTAATGCTTGTTCTCTTGTCATTATCAAAACCTGTTATCAATCATGCAAATACAGTATCCCGTTCCTTATGAATCGTGGTGATGGTCTATCAAAAATAGGGAAAATCAACAAGACGTCACGTCTAAATTGATTTTCATGGGATTTAATCAAAATGCGGGGTTGGAAATGGGAAGGGGATAAACGGGACGTCTCGTCTCAAGTATCCCGTTCCTTATGAATCGTGGTGATGGTCTACCGAGAATAGGGGAAAATCAACAAGACGTCACGTCTAAATTGATTTTCATGGAAGTGATAAAAAAGGCAGTTACGAAGGAAACATAAATAAAATAAAATAGAAATAAAATGGAAAGGTGGAGAATTAATTCAATTAACAGAAATTAATAATAATTGAAAAAGAAATGGATCCATCAAATAACAATTAATTTGACATAAAATAAATAATACTAGTATTGAAAATGAGGGGCAGATCCTGGTGGGGGACTGATCCAATCAATAGAAATTAATTACTAATTAAAAAGGAAACGGTCCCATCGAACAACAATTAATTTGGCAGGAAAATAAATAAATACAAGCGTTGAAAATGAGGAACAGATGGTGACCGGTGTGACGAGGGTGCTGAGCCGGTGTGAACTTCGAACACTGGAACCTAAAATGGAGTGTGACCGGTGTGGCTAATATGCTGAGCCAGTGTGGACTTTGAACATTGGAAGCTGAAATGAAGAAGGGTGTGACTGGTATGGCTAATGAAGGTGAGTGGAGCGAACTGGGAAGTGTTTAGGAGATGGGAAAGTTCAATGGAAATCAGCTCTGATACGGTGGTGTAGTAACCACTTAGGGCCCAAAACAGATTAGGAGGTTCAAGAGAACAAGGTTCTGGCTTTGAACACCGAAGGAAACTTCAAGCTTTTAGGGACAAAAGCCTTTGTGGAGATCGAAGCAGGTCACTGGGGAGTGCGGGCAGAAGGACGTTTCAAGAGTGAAAAACTTCCAACCTAAAATTCCAAACAAAAATTCCAACCCCTTGAGCCTCTTCAGATGAGGTATTTATAGGGGTGGCCGAGTGCTTGGATAGCACCAGCTTCCACTCACAGTGGAGGCAGCCTAGCCACTAACAGGTAGTGGGGGACAACAGCTGGTGGGGAATTTTCAATTACTCCCACTTCCGCCCCTTGTCTGCCATTTCCAGAATTCATGGATTGACTTGGGTGGTGGGATTCCAAGTCATAGTATGGCAATCGGATTCTTCAAGTGAGGTCTCATGGGATCGGTGCTCTTCCTTGTGGCCCGGATCACTGTCCCAGCCAGTATCCATTCACAGTGGAAATTAATCCGAGCGGAACAGGTGCTCTCATATATAAAAGGCCGAGTAACAGCTTGAATTCATAGATCCGATTCGACCTTTGACACTTGGTGTGGATGGTTTGAATTCATAAATTATTGACTCAGAAATCCCTTTCCGAGAAGTATGCATCAGGGCCTCTTTTTATTCGGAGTTGGTTCACTCGGAATTGCTTTGTCCAGAAATGTCACTGCTTGAAGCATTCATTCGGAGTTACTTCAATCGGAGGTGCTTTGCTCGGAACTTATCACTGCTTGAAGCATTCATTCAGAACTGCGTCAATCGGAGGGGTTTTGCTCGAAACTGATTCACTCAGAGACATTCCACTCGAAAATGTTTCACTAGGAGACATTTCACTCAGAAATGACTCACTAGGAGACATTCCACTCGGAAATGACTCAATCGGAGACATTCCATTCGGAAATGATTCACTAGGAGACATTCCACTCGGAAATGACTCACTAGGAGACATTCCACTTGAAAATATATATCTCTCGACAGTAAACCACTCAGAAATGGTTTCCTTGGTGACATCCTGCTCAGATATAACTTTGCCTGATAAATGCTCTTTCAAAGTTCAGTCCTTTTTGTTCAGAATTAATTCACTCGGAAAAGATTCGCTTAGAAACATCTCTGTCCAGAAAAAGCACTCATCCAAAGTCAGAATCTCTTTTCCCTCGGAGGTACTTCAATCAGGAATTCTTCACTCGGATGTATTCATCAGACATCGGACTTGCTTTTCATTCAGACTGGCTTCAGTCGGGGATTATCCACTCGGGTGTATTCATCTAAAATCAGACTTGCTTTTCATTCAGACTAGCTTCAATCGGGAATCCTTCACTCGGATGTATCCAATCGGTAAGTATTCATTCAAAGACAGTCCCTTTTTTATTCAGCGGTTTCAATCGGGAATTCTTCACTCGGAAATATTCATCAGACATCGGACTTGCTTTTCATTTAGACTGGCTTCAGTCGGGGATTATCCACTCGGATGTATTTATCTAAAATCAGACTTGCTTTTCATTCAGACTTGCTTCAATCGGGAATCCTTCACTCAGATGTATCCAATCGGTAAGTATTCATTCAAAGACAGTCCCTTTTTCATTCAGTGGTTTCAATCGGGAATCCTCCACTCGGAAACACCCCACCCGGAGACAATTCACTCGGCAATGTCTCACTCGGAGACATGTTACTCGAAATGCCTGAGTGAAGGAAAGGAATATGCATCAGGAATCAATCTCGCTCGGGCGAGGCATGTCTCGCTTAAGCGAAATTGTTCTAGTATATAAAACTTTCCCCTCTCGCTTGAGCGCTCACTTCTCCGCTTGAGCGAAATTGATCCAGGGGCTAACTCCTGATTCTCCATCAATCTCACTTGGGCGAAACCACCACTCGCTCGGGCTAAAACAGGCCAGAGGCCAAATTCTTGATTCACCACAATCTCGCTCGAGCGAGATTCCTACTCGCTTGAGCGAGATATGCAGGTTTTATGCAGAACGGGAAATCCTTCAACTTAGCATATGAAATACTATTTTCTCCCACTCTAACTCTTCCTAATGCATCATATCACATCACCATACATCTATAAACTCTATCAGCATCCTGAAGCATTATAGTTTGAGGGGTTTACTTCATCTTTTCGTAGAATCAAGCAAACACCTCGCTCGGAAATAACCCCACTCTGGAATTCCTCACTCAGAGTCACCCCTTCCCGGAAATAATAACTCGGAAATGATTCCTGATTTGGGCAACGGATGTCTAGTCTCTTTTAATCAAATCCTTGGTATTTGGGTTAGACCAAAAGAGGTGTTCACAGGTTGTTTTGAATCATTAAGGGTTTGTCTTAAACCATAATTTAATTTCTTCGGTACTTGCCCTAAAAGCATCAAATTGTGGCCACTATTTTACAAAACCTTCTCTTTGCAACATAGGTAGGGTGTTGAGATTTGGTTTGTTCCCATATCTATATTGCCAAGAGAATACCCAAGCTAAAGAAAAGGTTGAGAATCCTTAGTATTAATCATTTTTTAAAATGTTTTATATCCTTCCATTAACTCAAGAGTAAATATTTCTTGAATTGGTTGAAAATAGTCTCACCATTGGAGGAACTAGTTTGGAAATTCATATTGGGTATTTCTTTTGAAATAAATCAACCAAGAGTGTCGATTGGTTTTGTTTTAGTGCAAGAAAACATTGGTCCATGCATCAATATAATCCCAATAGTTGTAATCAATAGGATCAAAAGGTTGAGAAAATTTTCTGATATTATTGGGATTTTTCCCTAGTGGTAAAACTCTAAAAATTTGAATGGTGGAATGTGTAATGTTTGGTGGGTCTTTTAGATCCTTATAATGCTTAATTGAAGTAAAATCAGAATCCACTAGGATGAACTCATAAAAGTGTCTGGTTTTGGATTTGGTTAATGGCCTAAAGTGGAAATTGTTAGGAAAGATTTTTTTGTAAACTTTAGACGGGCTTTTATCTCAAAATTTTGGTTCTATTTGAATACCTGGTAAAGATTTCCCATTTGGGATATATTGGTTTTGGCTTTTTTCCTAGTTGGTTGGTTGTGTAAGAGGTGATCTATTTTTTTTTGGGATATTAACCACTACTGTTTGTTGGGAAATTTTTTTAATTAAAGAGCAAGAGATTATGAACCTCTTTCTTCTTCAGAGCCAATGTCTACCCATGATTGGTTTGGAAGTTGGGTAAGGCCTTAATCTTGTAAGGCCAGTAAGGTTGTGATAGGGAAAGCATAGTCTGCTTTTGTTTGTTTTGAAGTTTGGGATAACCCAGATTGGTTTTTCTAGGTCAATGACCCTTCTTGGCTTGTTTGGACTTGGGTAGATGACCCAGCTTTTGGTTTTTGCTTCTGGGTAGATGACCTAGAATGGGTCGATGACCCTGTTGGTGATTTTGTTAGCCCTAGGAGAGCCAACCTAACTCCTTTGCCTCGTGATAAGACTATACTGGATGCCTTTTTAGGCATAAAGTTATTTCCCCTATAAGTATTCATGAGTAAGATAATCAGGGAGAGAGTTTAAATTGCCTTTGAGATATTCAATTTCAAAATAAAAAACACTTAAAATTGCTTGCCATCTAGCAAAAATCTATTTTGATGCCAAATTTTTAACATCTTTTTGTAAAACTTTTTTTGCTGATTTGCAGTCAACTCTTATAAGAAATTTTTGATTAAGAAGATTTGATTAAAATTTTGAAACACAAAGAACAATAGCTAGAACTTCTTTTTTAACAATGGAATAATTTTATTATGTTGAATTCCAATGTTTCAAAGTATATGCAATAATATGTTCTTTATTATCATTTCGTTGCTTAAGAATGCCACCATAACCTATGTCAAAGGCATCAGTCTTGATAATTTTTAAGGCTTGAGGATTTGGTAGGTAAAGACATGGAAGATGTTTTACCTGGAGTTTGATTTATTTGATAATATTGGTATGGACATCAGTCCATGATAGAGGATTTTTCTTAAGTCGTTCATGTAAGGGATTAATAATGATATTTAACTGAGACAAGAAGTCACCAACATAGTTGAGACAACCTAGAAACCTTTGAAGTTAAGTCTTCTCAATGATCTGATCTGGGAATTTATCCATAAATTCTATGGACCTTTTGATTAGGGTAATAGTCCCTTGGTGAATTATGTGTCCTAAGAACCTGATTTTAGTCTGGAATAATTCTATTTTTGTTTTTGAAACTACTAATCCATTCCTTTTGACAATTCCCATAAATATATTGATGTGTTTAAAATGTTGGTCAATGGTTTGAGAAAAAACTAAAACATCATCAATATATACTATGGTGAATTTTGAATATGGATTAAAAATTTCATTCATAATTCTTTGGAATTTTGAATGAGCGTCTTTTAATCCAAATGGCATGACATTCCATTCATATTGGCCAAAAGGGACAGTAAAGGCTGTTTTATAATGATCACTATCTTTTATCTAAATTTTCCAATATCCAAACTTCATGTCAAATTTTGAAAAGATTTTTGTTGAATGTAATCAATTGAGGAGATCTTTTTTGTTAAGAATTGGGTAACGAATCCACTGGAGAGCTTAGTTGAGAGGTTTGTAATTGATGACTAAATGAGGAGTTCCTCTCTCTAATTATGCTTGTTTATTAACATAAAAAGCTGAACAAGACCATGGACTCTTACTCTTCCTACTTAATCCTTTTTCCAGGAGATCATTAATCTCCTTTTAACAATACTGGAGTAGTTTTGCATTCATTTGGATTGGTCTGGCTTTAGTGGGTCTTTTCTTTTCATCAAAATCCTTCGCATAAGGTAATTCAACAATATGCCTTTTCCTATCCCAAAAAGCATGAGGAAGGTCTGAACATATAGTGTTCTAGATATGATAAGTCAAGATGTGGATTTTTTTTCTTTAGTATCAAACTGTTCTAAATGACTCAAGATAGTTTTGAAAGATATTTCTTCTTTTAAAAAATTAATTTGATTTTCCTTATGGTAAAGGAAATTCAAATTCTTGGTTATAGGATTTTTGGTAAATTTGGAAATAATTTGTTTTCCAAGGTGGCTGGTTGTTATCCCTTCTTCAGAAATTTCCAAAGGGAATAGGACTCTGATAAAAGGTGTTCCTAGAATCACCTCATTCTTAAGATTCTTTACAAGTAAAAGCGGTGTTTCTACTTGAAAGCCTTGATTGTCAATGACTACCTTAGACAGCTTATAGTTGATGATCAACTTAGAAACACTGGCCGTGCTAAGCTTTTCTGAAGTTTTTTCAAAGTATTTGGTAGGGATATGGCCTTCTAAAATACAATTGGAATCAGCTCCTATATCAAATAAAGCCATTGTATATAAAATCTTCTAGAATAATCCTAACATTAATGTAGAATTTTTTTATTTTTAATTTGTTGATGAGTCCTAAGAATTCTTCTATTTCAAGAGAGGTTTCCTCATGGTTTTGGGTTGTTTCTTCCTGGCTAAAGGATTCCTCTAATTGTGATAGAAGAAGTTGATGTAGTTGTTGTTGATCCTTAATCTCTTTGATTTCTATTTTGATATTTTTAATCTCTATTTGGAGATCCTGTATGGTTACAGGTTTAGTGGAGGCAGTTTCTAATCTCTTGAAGGTTTCTTTGATATTGAACTTATTTACTATAAGCAAATCTTTACTCCTACCTGGTTTTGGCCTCTTAAGTAAGGATTTTAATTTGCCAAGGCAATTCCTCTTCTTTTGGGGGTTAGGAATGGAACTAATAGTATCAAACAAAAGATCTTACTCTTTGGTTAATATGTTGATATCTGGGGAGTGGTCTTCCGTTTCAGAGTTTAGGTCATCTTCTTGAATTTGATTGACATCCTCAGAGAACTCTTTCTCTGTTTCTTCTTCTGAGGTATCGATTAACAAATTATCAATTTGTTCGACAACAGAGTCCTTAAGATTTAGTGCACTCAATCTTTTCTTTAATCTAGAGTATTTGCTAATGTGGCCAAGTTTTCCACAACTATAACAAATTATGGGTTTCTTTGTGGTCTTAATATCTATGGGTGGTTTTGATTTTATCTCTTTATTGAGCTTTCTAGGTTGGGTACTAGGTTTGTATTTATAGTATTTGGATTTTGGTTTCTGCTCACTCCTAGGTTTAGGTTTTCTTTTGCATGGTTGAAAGCCAAACTGTTCACAAAATAAACCTAGATTCCTATTATTTTGGGCCTTATCCTTGGCAAGTTGGTGTTAAATCTTATCATCTTGACAAACTTTAAGGCCACCTTTTGGATAAAGGCAATTAATTGACCATAACTAAGTTGCTCTTATGGAATTTCTCCATTAAAAGACTGGCTATGAATTTTATCTCTGCCTTTGTCTCCTAAAGATTTTGGAAGTCCAGCTAAGAACTTTTCTTTCCAAAAAGGTTGCTGGTTATCTTCTCTAATGTAGACCCTAGTTAGGATAGAATCCCTATACTATCTAAAATCAGATAAGGATTTACACTTAAGGTTAGAAAGGAGTTTTATTGATCTGTCTTTCTAGAGGGATAGATCTCTAATAAAATGTTGGGCTATTGTAAATATCAATGTATTTACAGCATCTGGTATGGTTTCCCCATTGTTGGTTAATGGTTCCCTATCAAGCTTAGTTTTAATAATGGTGAATATTCTAACCTTTTTCTTTATCAGTAAGATAATTATCCCACCAACCTTTTAATTGGCTAGAAAATCTAACTACTAAAATATAATTTCTGTATTTATATGTTGATGCAGGTTTTGATAATGATACAACAAATGAAGAGTCAGACATATATAATTATAGAGAATTAAAACAAGTGGAAAATGTTCAAGTGCCTAAGGATCAAGGGAACCAATCCGTATGCAATGGAACATCAAACAGGGTGAAATAAAGTGCCAAAATGCATGTATCAGGTACATGAATCAATTCATACAGCAACACATGGCCATATGAATCGATTCATACGTTGACAGGGGCTGGAATTTGCAAATTTAATGAGATGAATTGATTCATGCGTAAAGAACACCATGGGGAATCGATTCACACATTGTTATGGTCCAAGAACTTGAAAAATTAAAACAGGAATCGATTCACACCATGGGGGAATCGATTCACACGTTGTGTCTTTCCCGGGAACCTCAAAATTCATGACATGAACCGATTCATATACATAGGGAATCGATTCCTACGTCTGTCTGGAGCTAAAAATAACGCAATCAATCTATTCATGAAGCAATTCATTCAGTGCAAATGTGTTCTGAAAATTCAATTGAAGCCTTGGAAGCTCAAGTGCCATCAATTACTGAAACGCTCCATCACCTGCACTCTCCATGCTGCACTATGCTTGAGATTAATTAAAGCCAAACATCCTATAATCCTTGAGTAGAAACAGCAGCAGAAACACACCATGCTCCACCATAGTTCTTTAACTCAAGCCTGCCATTCCATGCTCCACTATGCACGCTGGATTTTATTATGCAATGGCACCATCACTCTGATGGATTTTTTATTGCAAAGGCCATGCCATGTATTGCTATAAATAGGAGAGGAAGCTGAAGGCAAAGATGCACCACACCATCAGAGAAGCATTTCCTCTGATTCTCTCTTCCTTTCTCTACGTTGCATGCTCTCTAAGTTTCCTTAATTTTCAAATTCCTCTTTGAGAGATATTTAAGAGTTAGAGAGTGAAAATTATTTTGAGAAGCTTATATTTGCATATCCTCTCTAGTTGAGAGTCATTAGAATTTGTGAGAGCCTTTCATTTGTTTATCTACTTTATTGAGAGAGTATATTCTCTTAAACCAAACACCAAATTATTCAAGATTAAGTGGTCACAAAGGTTGGGGTTCAACCTTTGGGTTATTGAGAGATTGTGAGATTGGGTGGGTTGCCCTTTGCTTGTGAGGACTGGGTTCTTGAGTGTGGGACACTAGGAAGCTGCAATTGCTCAAAGCTTGTAATCTCAAATTCTCAATAGTGGAAATCCTTCAAGTGGGTTGCTTGAAGGCGAGACGTACACCGAGGTGGTGGAACTCGTTATATCGGTTTGTAAATTCTCTCTTCCCTTAAACCCCTTTATTATTATGAATTTAAATTGCGTGCTAAAATATTTATATCTAATTGGTTTGCTAAAATTGCTTAAAGTAAATCCTTGAATTAATTGACTTAAATCTTGTTGGATTTAATTATTACATAAGTGAGTAAAATATTACTATTAATAACTTGTTAAATTAATTATGCTTAATTAATTTGTTAGAAATTATTTAAGTTAAATTGACTTAAATTTGAATTAGAATTAATTATTGCATACCAAGTGTTTCAAGAATTGCCTAAATAAATTGTGTTTGAATGTGTAAACAGGTTCAAGAATTTTGATAATGACACTCTTGAAGAAATCCTTGCAAAAACAAAGACATGGAATCAGACCCGGAAATACAGCAAAGATAATCGATTAGGAAGACCAGGCTAATCGATTAGGGTCATTCTGTTTTGGAAGCAATTGCATCAGGACACAAGCTAATCGATTACAGCAATTGAGATAATCGATTAAAGAGCTACTGGAGTTAAGCTAATCGACTACAAACATTAAATAATCGATTACCAATATCAAAAATGGCATTAAAGGCATCAGGTATAATGGCTAATCGATTGAGGGAATTTATCCAATCGATTAGAAGGCTACTGGATTTAAGCTAATCGATTACTATACAAAATAATCGATTACAAAGCTGCGAAGCCAAATTAAATGCATCAGGTATAGTTGCTAATCGATTGCAGGCCAATATGTAATCGATTAGATGCCCTCTGTCTTGAAGATAATCGATTACAGCTCGAGGGTGTAATCGATTACGATAGTGGGAAAACACTTTTAAGTGGGAAACTAGCACATATCTCCACCATTTTTTAGAACCCCACTATGTGCAACGGCTAGGAAGAAGAAAGGCACTCCTCAAGCTTTCAAATGGCTCTATAAATTGAAGAGGAACTCAAGCACAAAAGCCACACCAAGAAGCTACAATTCCTTTGCTCACTCTTGTGCTTTGTAAGCTTTATTCTTGTATATCTTGAGATTTCATTTGTATATCCTCTCTTCTTGAGAGATTAGAAATTGTGTGAGCTATCATTTGCTTATCCACTCTATTAAGAGAGTCATTTCCTTGTAAACACTTCAACAAACACAAAAGATTTTCACTCTAGGTTGAGTGGTCACAAAGGTTGGGGTTCAACCTTTGGGTATTGAGAGTTTGAGAGATTGGGTGGGTTGCCCTTGTGCTAGTGAGGATTGAGTTCTTGAGTGTGGGACACTAGGAAGCTGCAATTGCTCACAGCTTGTATCTCTAAACTTCAATAGTGGAAATCCTCTAAGTGGGTTGCTTAGAGGCGAGACATACACCGGTGTTGGTGGAACTCGTTATATCGGTTTGCAAGCTCCTCTTCCTTACTCTTTTACTTTCAATTGGTTAATTGGTGTTGATTGATTGTGAATTGCATACTTAAGCTTGTCAAATTTGTTATATTTCAAATACTGCCCACCAAGTGTTTGTTAAATTGCTTCAGCAATATTTATCCTTGTGGTGCATTCCATACTATCTTTAACTTGATTTCACTTGCATATTCTTATAAACTTGGATATAAAAATCAAGTTCAAAGGCATTCCAATCAAAAGTTTTAAAACTCAATTCACCCCCCCTCTTGAGTATTGAGGCCACTTGAACAACATAAATAACTTGACTTATTTGTCAAAATCAATTCTTGAATATTGTCTCTTCACCTCAAAGTATTTTAATATGATATGTGCTTCATAATTATTACCTCTTCTACATTGTATCATTTGTGTACTAAGAACTGTTTTCAAAGGGATTCTGCGTAAAAATTTGAAATACTCAATTCACCCTCCCCCCTCTTGAGTATTGAGGCCTTGGTGGCAACCATGGTCATATGTTGGAGAGTATTGATGATGTTATATTTAGTTTAGCCATCTATGTTCCATTCATAGATATTATTAGCACTAAAGCTTCTAAAACTATGGTCTCTTTCTTCTAATAAGAGGTCAGGGGCGCCTTTTGATAATAAAGTTTGGTTAAATTCTTCCAATTAAGCTTTTGGCTAACCACTGCATTGACTTTAATGTTTGGATTATTCTCGGAATCACTATCCATCTCAAGTTGGTCTATGATGTTGATGGTTAAACCTTAAGGTTTTTGAGGCTTGGTTTTACTGGTGAATACTTCCTTAGTTATTTGAGGTGTGTCTGGGACAGTGGTATTTAGCAGTCTTAACAGCTCATTGACTTGGTTGAGAAGGTCACTAGAGCTACTACTCTTTTCACTTTCTCTTTTAGCCCTGAGAAGTTGCAAGTTATGTTATGCTTGCTTATTGAGTTTGAATGGTTTAAATAAAGGCTTCTCTAAAGATGGTTGTGGGTTAGAAGAAAGGGTTTTCGTTCCTAGGTTTGGATTATCCCTAGATAGAATCTTTTCTCCTAAAGTTTGAAGATATTTATTGGTGTAATTGGATTTCTCCATAAGTCCTCTAATGTCATTTGTTGTGATTCGTTTATCATCAAGTTTGGTCTTAAAAGGGGATGCCCAAACTAGGTTCTATTTCTCATCCTTAACCTTTGGGAGCTGGTATTGGTGAGAAGAAGGAAGTTCAAACTTGACTTCTTCCTCTCTGGTCTGCCATGTGGTAATAACATTTATTGAGTTAGGGCTAATTAACTCAGTTTGAAAAGGATAGCCTATTTCTTTTTTAACTGTGTAAGCATGAAACCAGTAAAAAAATAGAAAATTTATCTTAACTTTGTTGAGAAACTCATAGAATTCCTCTTGGATTTTTTTCTTCTCTTTTCCTTGGTAGTGTTAAAAGAACCACTCTCTTTGAGGTTTCCATTCCTCAGAGTAAAAATCCTTTCTTAACATATCTTTATCTATACGAAATTCAAGTAACATCATAATTATCATTTAGAGAGGAATAGGTTAGAGATTGGATAGATCTTTGGTCTTTATCTTCATCCTTTTGGTAGGCAGTTCTTGGGATGGAGGTGGAAGTATCTAATCCTTGTAAATTTATTACAAAGGGAATAGAGGTTGGCATAGATTGGGATGCCACTAAAAAAGATCTTCTTGTAGTTATAAAGTCACTAGTTATCCTATCATGGTCGGAAGGTCTATCGCTACAAGAATGTCTTGTTGCGAATGTTATTTCTAGTTTTTTGGACTCATATTATTTAATCTCTTGGATCTTAGTCAAAGGTCTAGTCTTAGCTGCAACTGTCTTTTCTATAGTCCATTTTTCAGGGAGGATAACCTCATCCTAGTGAATTTGTTTTCTCGTAGTGACTTCTGCCCTTATCATATCTGTGATAAACAAGGTGGTCTGTCCCTTAGTTTTGGGAGATAAAAGAACCCTTAAATAAAGAGTGTTCATGACTTTGTATTGGACCCTATAGATTAATGCTAAGGGTATAGATTTAGGTTTCATGTCTAGCCCACAGATCTGAAGGTTGAGAAATAAAAAGTCTAATAGATTTCTATCTAAAAAGCTCACTGTTTTGTGTGGGTAACAGTTAAAGTAAATAGGCCCATTACTCAAACTAGTTTGGACTGTCCCCATGATTGAATCAACAAACTTATTATGCCTAACATCTCTTAGACACATTAAGACAGAAGCATAGAGTCCCTCTTCAATTAAAGGTTTAATGGCTACTTGGACATAACCTATATAGAGGTATCTGAATTTGGTTTTATGTTGATCCATAGATCACTTTGATAGGAGATAAAATTCATCTCCACAGTCTACATCAAGGGGAACCTGGTTTTCTACAGATTTGATTATATAATCAGAATTGTGTCGGCTATTGTTCTCCTTTTGGTAAAGTTGGTCTTCTAGAATTCTGGGAATTTCCCAATTATCTAGATGTTGATTAATATCTTCAAAATGAATTTCTTCATCGAAGTGTTTTAGGGTATTTTTTGTCTCATGTTCGGTGAGCATATTAGGAGTGGGTGATGTAGAAGAGGAACAATAAGTTGAGGAAGAAGATTTAAAGTAACGACGGGAAATAAAACAGATAAGACTTGACATTTTTATAGAAATCTCTAATATCTTCACCATCATCTAGTTCCATAGCAATATATTCATTTAGTCAGTTTATTTCTATTCTAGTGAACCTATTATTAGAATATTATATATTCTTGCCATGACCTTAACCCCAAATTCTTGTCGTTAATAATAAAATATGCTAAAACAAAGTTCATAAATTTCACAAACTCTTTTTTGTTTAGATCTTCATCTGTCTATGGAGGCATAGACTACTTAGACTTACTGCCCTCCAGGACTTACTGCTACAGCCCCATATTCGAACTGGATTTATTAAAAAAAATTTACAAATACATGTTTTAATATTGCCAACTCTATACAAGCTTGTGTTACCAGACCACAACATTATGAATTAAAACACTTAATAATAGATTCAGCTAGAACAGAGGTAATCTAAACCAAATCAACATAATCCTACTTCATTATATATAAATATATACACATGGACCTTACAATTTTGCTTCAGAATTTGTCTTATGCTAAACAATTCCAACACCTACTTTAATTCCATTTCATTTCACAAATCCATCTCATGCCATTAATTCTTTCACTCCACTAAACACTCTTCCTCTTTGTAGACATCACCAACCTCTCTTCCTTTTTATTTTCTAAAAATTCCAGCAATTGAAACTCCCCCTTCTAGCTACCTAAAGCCACCGTCCACTACCATAAAATCCTCATTCACCTCACGGCTTCACCATTCCAAAGCACTACTCAATAATTTCACTACTCCTCCTTCCAATTTCCCCACCAAACCCATGGTTTCCCCTCAATTCTAACCACCATTCAGGTTCAAATTTTATCATGTAGAGGTCATCATTCCAGACCTCCCTCCAAAATCGTGACCATCTTTTAGCCACCAAGGTAAGTTTTGCAATTTTGCTCATGGTGCCTTGCTTCCTCTTGTATTTTTCAAAATTTTCAACATGCATGTAAATTACGGTTATTCCTCCTTTGTTTTGGACCGCAAAACTGTGACTCCTTTATCCTCTTAAGTATTGCATAGATGAATTTTAGGTTCCGAGCACCATTGAGCACGGCCGAGAGCGATCGAAACGAAATGAGCAACGATCAAAGCATCGAATCTCCTCCCTTTCTAGACAGCCACGGTTTCATAAGGTAAAGGGGGTCTTGCTTCATTTTTTCTCATTTCAAATTGTACTATAATGTTCCTTTAGTTTCCGGGGATAACTCCTTCGAGTTTCGTAGCGATCCAACAGTTAGATTAAAAATTATGTAATTTTTCATTACTGTCAATGATTTTAATTATACTTTTATGATTGTATGCGTTTCGATAAGTTTTTTAAAGTGTGCCTTGATATTTGTGTGTCTCGTTGAATTTTATCAGAGTTTGGAGTTTATTGCAAAGAATGGCAGATTTTAGGATTTTATTATGGGCTCGGTTGTTAATTCAATTTCGTTGTATTTAATTATAGATTTTTTAGTAATTTTATGTAATTTGTTATAATTTTTGGTAAGCCCCGGTATTTTAGATAAACTAACCGGTTAGAAGTCCTAGGCGCGAATTCAGAAAAATCACGCATTTCAAAAAGTTTCACCAAATTACCTTCGATCATGTCCCGTTTCAAATTTTACAGCGTCGATATTTTTAAGAAAAGTATTGAGTGATTTTTTATAAATTAAAAAGGGGTTTTCGATTGAAAAATAACAAGAAATAAATAAAAAGTAATAAGTTTTAAGCAATATATTAGAAATTAAAGAAATAAGAATTTCAATGTATTTTACAAGAAAAATATATTATATTGATATTTTGAACTATCAAAGTAAAATTTGGAAATAGCAATTATATAGTAAAGGGATCAAAAAGGAAATTGATAAAGAAATAGTAAAAAGGTTTAGTGAGTTTTGATAAAATATTAGAGAAATAATAATTTTTAAGTAACTTATAAAGAAAGGTTCATGATATAAATATTTTAGACTATTCAATATTTTTTTAAGGTAATAGCTAAGGTGCTAACAGATCAAAAAGGATTTGAGCATATATTAGGAATATTAGAATTTAGAGTGATAATTAGGAATTATTAAAAAAAGGTGAAGTGGTATATGACACCTAGAGATAACTAATAAAAAGGGTAAGTATTTAGTTAATGGTGGTTAGTTATAATCACTAAGAAAGCTTAAAAGTTAAGAAGGATATCGATAGTGTAAAAATAAAAATTTTAAGAAATAGAAGACACGCACACACATACATATATGTGTGTGTGTGTGTGTTACTTAGCGAAGTTTAACTAAACAAAACCCAACTTAAATAATTATAAATAAATTTAAGGTTTTATACAACCTAGTTGTGATAAGTAAATATTGAGAAAGGTATTATTGTTATCTTAAATTAACTTAATAAGTAAAAGTACCCTTTAGAAATAAATATACTCATGCGACCTAATAACTATTATTTAAATACTAAATGTCCTATAAAAGTAGGTAAAGTATACCCTAAAAGAGCTAAGTTTGTTTATCCACATGACTATATATATTTAATAGTCATATTTAAGACCATTTAGTGATCAAGAATAATTCATGGATGATAACAAAGAAAATACATATTGGACATATAACCTTACTACTAGTAGGATTGATCGGCTATGATCTATGAACTAGACAAATACACTGATAAATATATCCATGGAATGAGCGGTATTTGTGTTAGCCCGATAATAATGTTTTAACTGTTTATGTTTACCACAGGGTCATTAATTGGCAAGCGCACCAATCGTTTGTAGTTTCTAAAATTTAGATATCGTTCCACTGGGATTGAAAGTCCAATAACAACAGTAATTTCCTAGTCACTATGGTAAATGAAAATAAACTTATAGACAAAAGAATGATTTATATACAATTTATACAATATTCACAGGATAGCATGATTAAATTGTTCATGAGATAAAAAGAAAATAAAAATCTATCTAAAAAGTTGAGTTTAAATCTAGAATAGGTAAGATACTTAAGAATAAAACATAGATAGACAAATTATGTTTGAAATTGGATCCCTAATCTAGAATAACAATGAGGAACTCAAGACATGCATATTTAATCATCAAGTTTCATGTCATTGCAGCTTAAATTCGTTATAACCGATCCCTCGTGATATAAATTCTAAGAATTCACCGTAAAGTCTGATCCCTCGTGAGCTTTCTCAGTAAAAACTTGCATTAAGACCTGGGCTTATGGCAATAATGGTTAACAACCCCTATAGAATTGAGATACCAAGGGTATTCCAACTTTTACTTTCGTCAAAACAAGTTTCAATACGGCATGAATAATCATTCTCCCGTTTGACATTCATACTAATAAAACAAGTTTCAATACACATGAAAATCATTCTCCCGTTTGACGTTCATATTAATAAAAGATTGAAATACTAACATGGACTTGAATCATAAACATGCAGAGGTCGAATTCACAACATTATACTCAATAGATTAGTTCACCAATTCTAACATAAACAGATTAGTTACACATGGTAAAAGTAAAAACAACACTTACAGAGATTGACATTATGAAGATGATGGTAACTTCACGATACATCGATCACAATACAACAAGACACTCTCAAGTATCTAGAAAACTATTCTAGAATTACAAACTCACAAAAGAAATACTCAAAGTCGAGTACAAAGAGAGAAAAGAATGAGAATGGGATGATGGAATGGGATGCTTAGAATGGTGTTGGATGGCCCTATTTATAGTGCTGAGCAAGGGTGCTGACGCTACGCGTCAGTCCCCTGACTCAGCCTCCATTAAACATCTCGAAGTGGCCATGAGGAAATTATTAAATGAATCATGCCTTGCCACTTGTCCCTGTCCTCTATTCAGTTTTGGCTATTTGTGCTGAGTGGGGTGGCCAATAATGGGTCAAAGTTGAGTGCTTGGCCAAGCTGGCTGTGGAGTCACGCGTAGCGTCAGCATCAAAAGTAACCACGCTACGCGTGGGGTTGATGCTACGCGTCGGCTCCTCCAGTATCTTTAATTTTCTCTTGAATTTTCTACTTTTTCACTGCAAAACTAGAGAAAATTGATCAAGGGCAGATTATTTCCAACAACATCCATTTATTGAATTTAAAACCTAATTTTCTAACAAATTAAACTAATTTTTATGATTTTTGTGAAATTTTTATTAAAGCTTTTATTGAAAATTTGAGGACTAACAAATACCCCCAACTTGAGACATTGCTCATCCTCGAGCAAGAGAGAAAAATAAGAAAGAATAAAAATTTGAAATCAAATTTTTGAGTTAGTCCAAGAATTTACTACAAAAAGTAATTTCATAATTTAACTAATTTGTAATAATCAAAAATTGATATCTAATATAACAAAGGTTTAATGATAAAATTAATTACAATATTTTATTAACAAACCAAGCAAAATTTTAGGCTTACCTCACAAGTGTTTATCTCTATGTAAAGGATAACCTGTTTCACTCAATCAATCATAAAATCAAACGAATTTAACTTTGATTGTCATCTAATCAATGGTTAGTCATACAAAGTTAATTCAAAAATCACAAGGTCTTTTCACGGGTTGTAATGAGGCTTGGCTTACAAGAATCAATGGTTTTTCTTGGAATTCAAAACCTGAAATCATAAAAGAGCATTTTATAATTTGTTGGCTTTATCTTGGCCCAAATCTCAATTCCCTTATTGATGAAAAATAAATACCCCCAACTTGATTCTTTTCACTATTTTTTATTTTTCTTTTTCATATTTTATTTTTTTGTATTTTGAAAAGAATCAAGTTGCTTATCTTTTTCACTCCCCATTTTTGTAAGAACACTAAAGATATTTTTCATTTCTTTCAACTGCTCTTTTAATCAATCAAGTATAAGGAATGGTTAAAACTGTTTTAGGTTTAAGGGTACTAAAGAATTTATTCTCAGGCTCAATATGGGCTTGCAAAGGATAAAATAATTTTTACCAAGGTAAGCTGTTTGGCCCAAGGTTTCTTTTCACCAATAAATGTGCCTTGATCATTTTCCTGAATTATCTGTACAATAACACAAATCAGAGATTAAAGCAAAATCAATTTGAATGAAGTTATGTCGATTAAACCCTCAAGTGTTTAAAGGATCTCTTAACTCACCGGGTTACCGAAATTTGCTTGATAGTTAATAAACTTATTGTAGTTAAATTTATCAAAATTCCTAAGTTATAAAAGAATTAATAATTAATTTTACAAAATTAGTTTTATTGTGTAAAAACTTTAAGTGAATAAATTAACTTACTAACAAAAAATTTGATTGATTTATTAAACAGATAAAATTTATTTTTGGATTTTTCGAATAGAACACGAAAAAAAAATTAAACACACCACACGTAATAAAAGACAAAATATAATATAATCCAAAAAATAATATCAATGTAAATATAAACTAAAAGTATATGTAAAAAGGTGCAGAAAATAAAGAATATAGCACCATCAGTCCTCCATCTGGTCATCATCCTCCTCCTCCTCATCAGCATCACCATCAGAATCAGCCTGTGCTCCAGACGGTCCACCAGTCTCAGGGTAGGTAGGTGCATCACCGGGCCAAGCTACATGAACTGCAAACTCAGCCAGTGTGACATATGGTGCTCCCTCACCCTGAAGTCTGTACTGATAAAATTCATCATGAAGATGAATATAAGCTCTGTCTCTGGCAACCATCATCTGCATCATATGCTGATGCTCTAATGTTATCCTGGCAAATCCCTCTATGACAACATCGGCAGGTGGTGGCTGTACTGGTGGTCTCCTCCTCCTGGTTCTCGGCTGAGCCTCCTGCTCTAGAGGTGGAAGCTTGCACTGCTGAACAAAATAATCTCTATTCACCGAGACCTTAGGAACTCTCCCCGAAGAACTCGTGAACTCAGGTGATGGCACAGCAACTCCTTGCCTCCTCAGCAAGGCAGATATGATGAGGGGGAATAGAATAGGCCAATTCACTTTATACCCAAGGGCATAGAAGTGAATCTGCTCTGATATAAGCTCAGTGATGTCAATAGTATGGCCCTGGAGGATAGAAAATAGAAGGCAGCATCAGTCGACTGGAATAGATGAGAGGTAAGTGACAGGGGTGATGTTATGCAGCATAAGGTAGGACCATGCTTGAGCTAGAGGGGTCAGCTGGGCCTTTAGGAGGTTAGATGGACTTCTTCCAACCTTACTCAGGTTGAAAAAGATTCCATCCTTGCTCAAGAAATGAGCAACCTCTTCGAGGGAGTATCCTAAATCACCCTCAGCAACTATCTTGTTTCTGTTTTCCATCCAGAAACAAGTATCGTCCTCGGGAGTAGGCTCCCAAGGATTAACCAATAGGGTACTAATGGTATCCCGGTCATAAGTTATATACCGGCCCCTCACCCAACTCGTCCTTTGTTGTCCAATGTTCGGCGCATCCTGACGAGTCCTATAGGCGTTTGCATAAAATTCCATCACCAAGATGGGATCCCCCTCAGTCGGTAGAGAGAACAGGGGTCCCCATTTCCTCCTCTGAACTCCATCCTGCAGCTCAGGATAGTCTCCAGCATTAAGATCCAACACCCTCTCCCAGATAAGCCTTTGCCCCTTTATCTGATGGAAGCGGGCCTATTTTGCGTCAGTGTGAAATCTAGTGGGATCCCTCGGTCCCAACACCTCCTCTCCCTGAAGATCAGGATCCTCAGAGGTGGTGTCAGTATCAGTGGCCCTTCTCTGTCTTTTAGAAGGACCAGTAATAGGGATAGATTTCTTTGGTGCTATCTGTAAAAAGAAAAATTAAAAATCAAACACACATTATATTATTTGAAAAACATATCAAACATCAAACATACATAATCAACAAATTATTTACAAAAAGTTTAAACATAAAAATTTTATTAAAGAAAATCACACAAGATACAACATATAAATTCACACAAAATCCAGAACAACATATTTTTGAATTTTTTTGTAAAAATCAACATGCATATTTTTTGGATTTTTAACAATAAAACAAAAATTTCACACAAAATACAACATGCATATTAACATAAATTTCATATAACATGCATAAATATATAAAAAAATTTATGTATTTTTAATTTTTATCAATGCAAGAAAGTATAACAAATACAAACTAAGAAAATTCATTAATTTAAAAAGAAAAACAAATAACAAACATCAAAATAGGCATACTAGACAGAATTCTTTAAAACATCAAGCAATTACCACACAAAAATTAACAAAAATTAAAAACAGAGGCTGACGCTAGGCTTGGGTGGGACGCTACATGTGGGTTTGCAGAACAGAAACTGCCAAACAGGAGTTGCGCAGCAGCAACCCCCTTCCAAAACCACATTCAATCGATTCAATTCCTTATTCTAACAGCAAACAAATACCAATGGTCATCTAATCCTAACCCTAACCGTATGCAATTCTAAGAATTGAAATTGAAATTAAAAAGGGGGGAAATTTAGAAAAATTACTTGGAGTCCTTGAAGTGATTGAAAGGGTTGAGAGAAAGAGAGGATTTTAGGTTTTTGAAACTCTAAGAATGGAAGCACAATAAGGCAGAGAGGGAATTTTAGGTTTCTAAAACCTAAGATGGGCCTCTCTGTTTCAGTTTTAAAAATTGAACATGGGCCCTGATGCTACACGTGTAATGGAAGCTACGCGTCAGGTTGAAAATTCAGAGTCCACGCTACGCGTCACTGTGGTGCTACGCGTGGGCTTCTTGTTTTTTATTTTCAAAAATATTTTCTTTTAAGTTTAAAACCCTTTTTCTTTTTCAAAATTAAATTTCTATCTAAAATTTTGAAAAACTTTTTCTCTTTTTTTTTAATGTTCAAAATTAATTAAAAATAACAAGAAAAGAATGGGTTGCCTCCCATTGAGCGCTAGGTTTAATGTCTCCAGCCAGACATTACCTCTGATTAATCAGGTGGTTTCTCAATTTTCGTTGAGGAATCACCTGTCTTTTTCTTCCTCTTTCTTCTTCTTTTTCTCATTCTTTTCTTTACAATCAATTTTCACAACTTTACAATTTTCAGAAGAAACAGCATTACATTGTTTCCTTGGGTTTTGAGTGTTTGTAGTAAACCCAAAATTTTTCAATTCAGCTATTTCTTTTGCAAGCTGACCCATTTGTAAGTCTGATGCTTTTCGGGCAGCTTCATTTGTCTCCACAAATTGCAATAACTGTTGGATAGATTCCTCAATCCTTGTCAGTCTTGCATTATCAATTTGTGATTGTTGTTGCTTAAATTGATTGTTAGGAGGTCTATTGGAAGGTCCAGCATCTTGTCTTCATCCAGAATTCTGATTCTTCCATCCCTGTTGAAAATTGTTAGGAAAAGAATTACCATAATTGAAAGGGAAGTTACCCAATGGTATTCTTTGATGGTTCAGAAAATTGGCTTGCTCTTGCTCATTTCTGTCAGGGGCACAGTAACCACATGGTTTTTCATCCATGCAATGCATACATTGTTTCAATTGAGTGGGGGGTGGTGATGTCACTTAAGCAATTTGAAGTTTCTCTAGTTGTTTGCTCATGGCTTCAATTTGTTGGGTCAGCAATTTTTGCTGAGCTAATACTATATCATTTACTCCCAATTCAAGCATACCTGGCTTCCTTAGTGCATTACCTCTTTCATGTTTTGCTTAGCGATCACTAATAGACATTGATTCCAATATCCCAATAGCTTCTTCCACAGTCTTTTTCATTAAAGAACCACCTGTACAAGCATCTAACATCATCTTGAACTGAGGTAATAACCCATGGTAAACGATCCTTACCTTTTCGACATCATCCAGGTTGTGGTTTGGACACTTTCTCAAGAGTGCCTTGAATCGTTCCCATGTTTCTCCTAATGATTCATCATTGTTTTAAGAAAAAGAGTATATGGTTGTCATGCCTTCAAAATATTTTGAAGGAGAGTAAAATCTTTCTCAAAATTTTCTTTCAACATCAGACCAGTTTGCAAAACTACCTGGTGGGCAAGATTTAAACCATTCTTTAGCTTTACCAATCAATGAAAAAGGAAATAATCTCATATAAACAGATTCTTCTTGATTGGGTTCAAAACCAATTGTGCTGCATAACTCATAAAAACAGTTAAATGTTCATACGGTTCTTCATGATTTAAACCAGCAAATTGATTATTTTGAATAATATTTAAAGTAGCAGGTTTAATCTCCACTGGCACAACAGGTCCTTGAAACATTCCCAAAACTCGGGGTGGACCATTAATAGCAGCAAACTGTCCCAATGTTCTCCTTTCAGCAGCCATATTTGAATTTTCAAAAATTTTAGAGGTAGAAGAAGACTTAGTTTGTGTTTTAGATTTCAAAGACTTGATTTTCTTTACAAACCTTTCTATCTCAGGATCAAAATAAATTTTACCTGCGGTAGATCGGGTTTGCATACACAAACTAGACAAAGAAAGTTAGTATAATAATAAGTAAAAGTAAACAAATAACAAAAATTTAACTAAGGTAAAAATATTTACCACGGTAATTAAAAATTTACTGTTTTACTGAAACAATTCAATCACCGACGATGGCGCCAGAAAACTTGTTAGCCCGGTAATAATGTTTTAACTGTTTATGTTTACCACAGGGTCATTAATTGGCAAGCGCACCAATCGTTTGTAGTTTTCAAAATTTAGATATCGTTCCACTGGGATTGAAAGTCCAATAACAATAGTAATTTCCTAGTCACTATGGTAAATGAAAATAAACTTATAGACAAAAGAATGATTTATATACAATTTATACAATATTCACAGGATAGCATGGTTAAATTGTTCATGAGATAAAAAGAAAATAAAAATCTATCTAAAAAGTTGAGTTTAAATCTAGAATAGGTAAGATACTTAAGAATAAAACACAGATAGACAAATTATGTTGGAAATTGGATCCCTAATCTAGAATAACAATGAGGAACTCAAGACATGCATATTTAATCATCAAGTTTCATGTCATTGCAGCTTAAATTCATTATAACTGATCCCTCGTGATATAAATTCTAAGAATTCACCGTAAAGTCCGATCCCTCGTGAGCTTTCTCAGTAAAAAATTGCATTAAGACCTGGGCTTATGGCAACAATGGTTAACAACCCCTATAGAATTGAGATACCAAGGGTATTCCAACTTTTACTTTCGTCAAAACAAGTTTCAATACGGCATGAATAATCATTCTCCCATTTGACATTCATACTAATAAAACAAGTTTCAATACACATGAAAATCATTCTCTCGTTTGACGCTCATATTAATAAAAGATTGAAATACTAACATGGACTTGAATCATAGACATGCAGAGGTCGAATTCATAATATTATTAGTTCACCAATTCCAACATAAACAGATTAGTTACACATGGTAAAAGTAAAAACAACACTTACAGAGGTTGACATCATGAAGACGATGGTAACTTCATGATACAACGATCACAATACAACAAGACACTCTTAAGTATTTAGAAAACTATTCTAGAATTACAAACTCACAAAAGAAATACTCAAAGTCGAGTACAAAGAGAGAAAAGAATGAGAATGGGATGATGGAATGGGATGCTTAGAATGGTGTTGGATGGCCCTATTTATAGGGCTGAGCAAGGGTGCTGACGCTACGCGTCAGTCCCCTGACTCAGCCTCCATTAAACATCTCGAAGTGGCCATGAGGGAATTATTAAATGAATCATGCCTTGCCACTTGGCCCTGTCCCCCATTCAGTTTTGGCCATTTGTGCTGAGTGGGGTGGCCAATAATGGGTCAAAGCTGAGTGCTTGGCCAAGCTGGATGTGGAGTCCATGCAGCTCTGACGCTACGCGTGGCTGTGACGCGTAGTGTCAGCATCAAAAGTAACCACGCTATGCGTGGGGTTGATGCTACACATCAGCTCCTCCAGTATCTTTAATTTTCTCTTGAATTTTCTACTTTTTCACTGCAAAACTAGAGAAAATTGATCAAGGGTAGATTATTTCCAACAACATCCATTTATTGAATTTAAAACCTAATTTTCTAACAAATTAAACTAATTTTTATGATTTTTATGAAATTTTTATTAAAGCTTTTATTGAAAATTTGAGGACTAACAATTTGCTTGATTGGCTTATTGATTTCATATATGAATGAGTATGATGTTAGATGATCATGTGTACTTGACTAACTATGTGCGGTTGACTAAGTGATGTGAGTTCATGTACTAGTGTATATGTGTATGTATATGTGTGTGTTGACTGAATTATATGTATCTACATGTTTATGTGAGTGGGTTGATGGATGTGTATGTGTTGATTTAATTATGTGTCTATGTATTGGTGGATGAATTTATGTGAATATACATGATGAGAATGAATAAATCATGTTGAGATGCATGGATAAATCAAGATACAAAAAAGAAAAATAAGAATATGTCTTGGTGGGGATCCTAATATGATTGAGAGATGATATGATGTGATTGGAATAGACCCGATGAGATGATAAAGCACTAAGGTGCAAGCATTACCCCGAGAATTAATGGTTATGTATACTCAAAACTCTTTTCATTCTTAATTATCGAATGAGGTATATTGTGATTTGAGTAAGTACAAAAGGATAATAATTAAAAAAGGTATTAGTTAATAAGCTAGACGGCCAACCAACAACCAATAGAAACCTAGTATACACCTATACAGACAGAACAACACATACCTTTAGTTGAGCAAGTGTATGTGGACGAATTTATGTTGATATGTACGAGAGTGATGAAGAGAAGTTGGGCCTATATGTATCAAATTGGCAAAGGAAAATATTAAATTAATGAAATGAAATTCTTGCATTACATTACATAATTTGATAAAGTTGTGTTTGATTGTGATTATGGATTGTTGATTGTTGTGTTACTGATAATGGATTACATTAAGGACTTAATACTGTTATGTAATTGTTAATGGTGAGGGGGAGAGTAGAGAGTTATGTATTCAGGGACGAATTGATGAGACTGAGTTAGGGTAGACAACTTAGAATAAACTAAGTAGGGACCTCGATAAGAAAGAAGAATTTTCTATACGAGCCTAATTGTATTATGTGGGAGGGATGTCAAAGATGACAACTCTCCTATTGTTGTGGAAGAACAGACTCAACCTTACAGCTTTTTACAGACCTCTGATTAGACCATACACTCGACACTATAGAGTTCAACGCAGACTTCGCATCGAGGATCAGCCAGAGTCTCCTTAGACCGATGATGATTAGGATAAATATTTTCTTTTCATGTTTTGAAGAGAGCCTGCATGCCTCTGATTTTTAGTATGTACAATGTGTTGAATATGACCATGTATTGTATATGACTGAGTTATATATAATGTAATTGTTCCACCAAATTTTATTATACACAAAAAAACTTCCATAATTTTCTAAAACTTATAACCTCTCAGTTAAGTAGGATAATCTAATAGAAGGGATTGTCTTAGTTAACCGAGGGTGTAACATAAATCGTGATCATTTCACAGCTAGAACTGGCTCTACACAACCTTAGGAATACCTGTCTTTAGTTAAAGTACATCAGGTTTGCTACAAGTTTCCTTGTTCCGGGCGTGACTCTAAACCATTACGAGGCCCAACCTAGTTGTACTCCTAAGATCCCCATAACATGGATTGAACGATCATGTCATCCAACGTGCCCTTCATGGTAACTCTAGTATTGATCACAAATCATAATCCCAATGATGTGTGTATAATGCATAATTGTTCTATCTCAATCTTCACTAATCCCTATTGTCTTCACCAGGTAGGGTCCTACCTTGTTAAGTCCTTTGTCCTTAATGTCAAGGGGAACCCAATAGATAAGTCTCTATTACTTAATGTATTCATACTTATATATTCCTTACTCTATTTATTTATACTTAGTTAACTTAGTTGTTGGTCTCCATTATATGCATATCTTAGGTTGGATATAAGAAATAGGTTAAAGAAAATCAATACCCCTTTTAAAGTAAGTTGTCTTAGATAAAATAGCTCTTTATATAGAGAAAATAGTCTTAGATAATCTTGAACTATATAGATAGTTATGCATATATATACTTATATCCTCATTCCCAGGTCCCTAATCTTCATTGAATATACATGCTCTTAAACATTTTTGAAGTTAGGGTCTAAGATCTAGAGGTACCAAAAACTTATTATTTTTATCCTTGGACCGTTAGAGTGAACATTGTTCCATAGCAATTTGTCACTATAGAACTTTGTTCCTCGGTCTAAACACTTGAAAACCCCAGAATTAATTAAAACCTTGAAATACTTCTTTTTAAAATCTAGGAAATGATTTAACTTCAAAATACTTTTGTTTAATTTTAAGGGTAATATTTACCCAAAACTTCTTTCTTGAAAATTGTTAGTTTTGCTAAATTTATGAATTTATACTTCTACTACGAAAATCTAGACTAGTTAATCTAGAAATCCAATTCAAATAACTTTTCAAATGCTATTTATAAATATAAAATAATTTATCATTCATAAGTTAAGAGAACATTAGTCCATAATTTCTTGTTTAATTAATCTTTAGCATTGTTGTCATTTAGTCTTCCTTTTGATGACGATTAAGGACAAAGTCTTAACGAGTTACTCTATTCCAACATTCCCAATTATCATCACCACTCATTATACATATATCCTTCATACCATATATCAATGCCTTCATAGGGTACTTTCAAATTAAATATACACATATCGGCATTACTATCACACATTAACACCTTTATCACTTCTATCAATATCCATTCCTTTAACAGTTACTCATCATGAACCCTACCAAGACTTTAATTCATTTTTATATTCATTCAACCTGTACAAACCTAATCCTTACACGCATTCCATTCATAATGCATATAAATTTATCAATATACTTCAATCAACACCCAATATTATACATCTCCAACAATGACCATTGTTCCTTTAATATTTTTATTATTATCTCAATTCCATACACTTTTTATTAAATCATAGCATTCAAACCAATTAAACATAACTCATCCTTAGTTAAATTATAAATAGAAATATGCATGATCCCCATACAAGGCAACACAATCCACAGATTCTCACAGAAACTTACATATATTTTCATATACACGAATCATACCACTAACAATCGTTAAATACATCATCCAAATCAAACAAGTTCAGCATTTAAGTTGTAATACACACATGCACTATTTTCCACATTTAATTCACAAATTCCCTTATTTTAAATCTCACCTGATCCCATTTTCCTGTCTAACTCATATACATAACCTCATAATCAATTACTATATTATTTTTATTCATTAACTACTTCAATATAATTAATTTCATTTATTTCCTCTTAGTTCACAATTTTTCTAGCATTATTACATTGATTAAAATTTCTCTTTAATTGTCAATGCAACAATTTCTTTACTTAACTAAAATTTCTATTTTCTTAAACCTATATTCAACATCTAATATTATATTCCCAGTATTCATTCTATGTCCACTTAATCACTAAATCATCATATAAAATCCAAAATTTATCAAGTAGACAAGTGTGTGTGTGTGTGTATATATATATAGCCAAAAATCATATTTTTAAGAATTTTAGCCTAACATGCATGGATTTATCATAGGTCTTTCTCCACTTTACCATTTCACAAAATTTTTAACAACAATCACATGCATATTTAGCATATTAAAATCATCCAAAGAGGAGAAAATTCCCATGTCATTCCAAGCCAAACCCGTGGTAAGGACTTAGAGTTTTTCTTAAAATTTTCCATGCAAAACTTAGGGTTTTCTCCATAAATTTTCCTTTCTCAAACTTTGAACCAACATCAGCCCTTATTTTACATGCACATATACTCCTACCACGGTTTTGGTGATCGAACCCCAAGGGAGGTTCTCACACCCTTGCACGCCAACGATTCCAACTAAGATTATGGAGAACTCCCCCCTTACCTAGGGTTTTCCATGCGAATTCTTTGAGTAGTGCTTTGACTTTTTTCCTCGTTTCCTTGGCTCTCAAAACAGCGTTAGGTTGCAGGATTCAAAATCAAAGGTGGTGGTCCTTTGGATGACAGTGGTCATGGCTTAAAATAGTGAGAAATGGTGAATGTGGCCTTCTTTTAACCTACATGTATGGCATCACAAAGCCTTGATCATGACATACATAGCTTAGAGATCGTGATCGTGAGATTGATGATAAAGAGATGTTGAAGAAAATAAAGGAGACAAGATGATAGTGAGCTTCGACCTTAAGGGAGAAAAAGAAGAATGGCTTGGTTTTGATTAAAAGAATCATGATGCATGTAGTGGCGTGATGAAATAAAGTGATGGTTGGCCATGGTGGTTAGAGGTGGTGTAAGTGACATTAGGTGGTGGATTTAGGTGACTGAATTAGTGCTGGAAAATGAGGGATTGATGATTCTTTTTGTAGAGACAAGCTCATAGGGAGAAAAATATAATATGAAGCAAATTTTTGTTAAATGAAACTGCTCTATATATTCACGATAATGAATAGAATTAATTGCAAGACAATGGCTTCACATTTGTGACAATCTTAGTGAACAAGTGATGTAGAAATTAGTGAAGTGAATGTACTTAGTGGGAAGCAAAATGGCAATAAATCTAACCAAGTTTGTGTCAGTGGAATGGCTTGACGGTGTAGAAAAGTGGATGAAGAGAATGATTACCTAAGATAACTTAATGGCCAAGGAATAATGCAGGTAGGTTAGGTAGCAATTAATTGTGTAGCACGGCAACTTAGTGGAGTTTAAGGTGGTAAGAAATCAAGATAAGATCAGGTTAGTGGAATGATATATTGCTTCTTTTCATGGATCAAAAGTACATGAGACATGGACACAGGTGAATGGCAACTTTCACCGTTATGTTGCCACAAAGATAAGGTGATGATTCGTCAAGAATTTGGAGAAATGATAAACATAAAATTTATTCCTTGTCCTTTCCTTTTCCTAATGAGCTAAAGAACGCCTAATTTCAATAACTATAGCAAACGTTATGCCTAAAATACCAAATGCAAGGTAGAATGCTAAGTTACATATTAGTGGCTTGTAACGCAAACTAGGATTTTGGGGCTTAGAACTAGCTTTTGGTGTCTTAATTAAAGTTATAGGAAATTTTGTTACAAAGATTTCAAGACTAAGATCACTCGAATCGAACATTGGCAGATTAAGTTACGCTAAAAATAGTAGGACATGTGCAGAATTTATGTATTTAGAACAAACGAGACTAAGAAAACTTTCACAAGTTTTAGAATAACTAATTAGACAATGAGTTTTAATCAATGTATTTAACTTCATAGCTTTCCCTTCTCCTTAGGGTCTTCTAAAATTCTTGGTGTCCAGTTTTGAGCCCAAGTACAAAGTTTTGGTATGATATACAGATGATCAGAAGTTAATTTTACGTCTTTCGATGTAACTACATTATTTTAAGTCTATTTATCATTTATTATCACCACTATCATCCTTATTCCCATTATTCATCATATTTCTCAATATCATATATTTTTCAAAAAATTTATATTGCTTCATTTGAAGCCACACCCACACAAAGTCATGTCATAGAATAGACTAGAGCCAAAATTTTTCATAGAGAATACACAACACAACCTAACCTTATAGGTCTAAGGCCTAAGGAATTTGCCCTAAAAATCAGGGGTGTTATAGAAGTCATCTTTATTTTCTTCTCTAGCATGGATGTCAAAGTCAAGAATTTCCACATTGTCATCTTCGACAAAAAACTTCAAAGGTATTCCCAGGGGTTCAGCAAGAACACAAAAATATTGGTTCTTTGCCTTATTCATTATCCTGTCTATATGGTAGGAAACAATGTTTTCATTTACAGACCCATCATGATAATGTTATGAGAACCAATTCTGGAGTGGCCTTCAGACACCATCGAAATTATTGTGTGTTGAAAGAAAGGGACGCAACTATAAAATCCTAAGTCATATAGCAAGTAGAAATGATTCCATATCATTGTTTTTTAACAACAAGCGTAAGTTTGATTCCAACATCCATAACTTACGTCGAGATGTCATAGACGACCATCACGATGGCTCTGATAGTATTTCCACTGACTCATTGCTCGTGTGACCCACCCCCTATATCGTAGTTTTCTATAAGAGTAAGTGACTTAAATACGCTTGAAAAGGGGATATGGGATAGGAAGATACCATTAAGGATGACACAGATAATTTGTCTTGTATGCATTAGGGGAACAAATAACTGATACTGGCCAGGATGATATCTAAGTAGTATTATAGTAGAAAGAGAAGTGAAAAATAAAGGCAAGTAACCCACCCTCCCTCTTTATAGTTGAGCCCTGTGAGGTGAAAGGGCGGGAATGGTTATGTGCAATGATGGCAGGGTGTAATCGCGTCATTTTTGATATTGAACAATGGCTACACGAGAATCAAAATGACAAGACCATTCAACAAGTGACATGTGTCACCAGTAATGCTCAACCATGAAAAATTAGTCATATCAGTGCATAAAAAGTCTACCCTAGTATGAAATCGCAAACAAAAACACACAACATAGGTACCTTTTTTAGAATCTTCAGAGCACTATCATATTAACTTATTGAAGCAACACTCAAGTCACTTAAACAAGTTGAGGGGAAAATGATCTGGGTTTGATATTGACCTAAATACCTGATGACTATACCAATAAACATAGAAGTGTATCTGGTATGGCTCAATGCATAAGCAATAAAGTAATTTGGTGTCAACATCATCCACACATGATAACTATCACATGAAGCCCCAATGTCAAGATCATAATACTTCTGTATCAAGTAGAGGCTAAGGACATATTAAGGTACTATAGATGAACACTCGCAAAGGTGTTAGGAATATTTGTGTCTGTGTTAACATTCCCCATTTTTTATGCAAAAGTACTAACACAAGGTATGATAAGGACGACCCTCACCCAACTCCTATATATGCCATTTTCTTACTACAATATAAGGTATGTTCACAAGCCTATCGCTTCATTTCCGATAATAATTATCCAATATTGACTTAACTGTCAGAAGTCTTTGTAGGTGACACCCTATTTCGCCCTACAACACAATATATCAGTGGTTATTGGACGAGATCATGCCAT
The DNA here is from genome assembly GCA_037962975.1 of Clitoria ternatea. NCBI lineage: Eukaryota > Viridiplantae > Streptophyta > Magnoliopsida > Fabales > Fabaceae > Clitoria > Clitoria ternatea. The sequence goes on from CM075671.1 coordinate 173,631,229, forward strand.
GACCTTGAGATCCCAATTGGACTTAAGGATATAATACAAATCCCTACTGAACAAATGTAAGAGATAAGAACCTAGATACTTGATACTTATATCAGAAGTCTGTCTCCCCACACCGAACAAAACAAAAAATTTCACCTTATTTCTTCCAATACCAAACAATATTTTAGCTTCATCAATGTCAATTACAATGTTAAAATTGCCACTAATCAGCGAATTTCTTGTAGTAGTTTAGATGGAGAAATGAAATAAGATATGAAAATACAAAGGAAAAAATAATATGAAAATAAAATGGAAAAATATGTCGTTTGGATAGATAGATATGAAAAATAAAAAAGTGAAAAAAAGAAATTTTTTCTTATTTGGATGGATGAATAGAAGTTAGACTGAAATAAAAAATTATATAAGAAATCAATTTAATTTTACTTACAAAAATTTAAATTTTACTTACAAAAATTTAAATTTTTCTTAAAATTGATTTTAATATATAAAAACTTTATTTTAAAACTTTTTTATAAAATTTGAAAATATTCATTAAATTATTAATATTTATTAAATAAACTTTTCACTCCATTTCTTCTAATTTCCTTCCATCTAAAGAGTCAATTAATTTGTAGTGGGTCCTATTTACTTTTTCTAATTCCTTTCATTTTTTAAGAACTTTCTTTTTCATCTTATTTCCTTGGTTCGATGAATGGAGGAAAATAGGCTATATTAGAGAAGTCTGTGGTATTTAATTTTTGTATAAAATTATAGATTAATTAAAATCATCTTAAATATGATTTTTAAAATAACTATTATTCAAATCAACAATTCATGCTTATATAATAATTAAATAAAAAATTTTTGTTTTTACTTTTATAATGTATTTCAATTAAGAAAATATTTGTAAGTTTATGTAGAATTTGATTGTAATACATTGTAATTATAAAAACTTTTTTACAATGATATCCAATCATGAACTGTTATTTAAATAAATTTTATCTTTAAAATCTTTTATCAACTTATACAATAAATACATTAAAAATCATATTTAAAGTGATTTCTATTTAGTTGAGAATATAAAAGTTTCTATGTACTAAGAATGCATAATAACTAAACCAAAAAAATTGTAAACTCTACCATAAGAGTGAATTACATTTAAACTTTTTTCCCAAATACATTATCAACTCTCCTAGCATAAATCTCCTTCTTAGTAGGATAAAACTAATAACTTATGTGAAAAAAGTTGATAACGTTGAAAGAAATGTTCTAGTTTACAACTTCATTTATAGTTTATTTCGCTTCAAAAACTTCTTTAATCAATTAAATAAAGTTAATGTTTTTTATCCACTGAAACAACAATATAAGGGAGGATAAATAAATGTCAAGACTAGAGTTCAAATCCTAATATTCACATTGTGTCCATATTAAACATCAACTATATTTACTTTTCAAGACAAGTTGGTTCATTTAGTTTATAATTTTTAAACATAAGAAAATGTTTCTCCCTTAATTCTAACAAAATCTAAAACAACCATGACATTTTAGCAAAAAAAAAAAGTTTTACATTTACATGTTCCATTGTAAAAACCAAAGTCCTCATCAACTCTTCAAACATGCTCTATGTTATACCTGTCTTGTCCAATTAATCAATTAAGATAGGCACAATCAAGAATATTTAAAATAATAAACTTTACTAGTTTTAAACCAAATGAATAATTAGTTTCGAACACACAAAAATCTTGAGCTTGTTGTCCATAATATGCAAGCAATTTAACACACTCCAAGATGAAAAAGCTAGTATATGTCTACAACCATAAGGATTTTAGTTTGCCTTTATTTAAGGAACTAGTCTGATAGTAGTGCTCCGCTAACTTAGAGTTGAAGAGCCAAGTTGGGTTGTTGATCATTGGTCTTTTTTGGTTGGCCCATATGAGCACCTCCTCCTTCATAGTAACTCATCAAACCTCCTATATGAATTTGAGGAGTGGACGATGACATAGGTTCTTGCAAAGGAACTGGTCCACTTTGGCTTAATTGACTAATTACCTGCATCTACATATTAGGAAAATTTGTTAGATTGTGGAATGTATTATGAAAATTGGTTTAGTACTGTTCTTGACTTACCTGCATTAGGTTATTCCTATTGTTCAAGTATGATGAGCCCATTATGGCATGGAAATCCCCTTCCTGATATAGATTACCTATACCATACAAAGATGTATTTGGCTTATTAGACAAGTCTATAACTTATGGAGAAAAAAGAGTTAACTCAGAAAAGTTCTTACTTGGAATGGATCCTTCTTGAATTGATTGACATAAAGGAGACACCCTAGAAAGATTCATGCCAGATATGGAGTTTGCTAGTAATGGTTGATGCATAAGAGATAAATTTGACATGTTGTTACTGGGCATGTTAAACATTGAATCTTTTGGCTTTGGTTGGGACATGAGAGGTAACTCTGAGAGGTTAATGGTGTCACTTGACCTTGGTTGATGCATAAGAGATAACATTGTTAGGTTATTGCTTGGCATATAAGATATCGAGTCATTTGTCCATGGCTGAGATGTAAGAGATAACTTTGGGAGAGTGGTGTTAGGCATGTGTTTTGAATTTAGATTTGGGATGCTTGATAACCTTGAGAGACTATTCTTATTTTCCAATAACACGGTGCTCAATGGTGTTGGTTGGGGCCTTGGGATCACATACGTTGGATGGACATGGGTAAAAAAAATGTTAGAGCTTTCAGTGGCTATCATGTTTGGTGTAGCAGCAGATGTATTCCATTGTCCTGTGTTTCCAATTTTGTTAACTCCCAACTGTAGCTTATAGTTTTGATTAGCATTTTCTTGAGGAGATCCAATAAATGAGGATACATTCTTAATCAGGGAAACCATTTTATCTTTTGAGGGACTCCCAATCTGCATAGTTCCTTTTGCATTAGTGCTTTCAAATCCAATGCTTCTTCCCACTTTCTCATTATTAAAAAAAGTGTTACTTAAAATAGCAGGATCATAAGTCCATTGGTCATTTGTATAGATCCTTTTTCCCTTATGAGCATGATCTCTTATGTTAACTCCACCTGTATTAATGGGGTCCATATTTCTATTTTCTTGAGCTGTGGAGCTAGGAATAGTGAATGGCCTATTGAAATAGGGAAGAGCAAGGGGAAGTGTTTGAGCACTAAAAGAATTTGGTTCTGTTGGTGTCCATGGAGTATCTTGAGGAGTAAATTGAGTAGATGTGACATTTTTAAGGATGTTCTGTGTTGAAGTATCACCATGAAAAAGTTGTTGAGACTTAAAGGCTTCTAATTTTCTAGCTGCAACCCTTTGAGTTGTTGGTCCCAAATCTTTCACATACCGTAGCAGGCTATGTTTATATTGACTAGGATCATTGTTCAACTACAACACCAACATGTATTATTGAAATTTAATAATTTTTATTGCACTTAATTTATAATTGAGATTCTTAATAAATGGAGGTAAAGAATTGAAATAATTAGTCAAATGGAAGTAATATTAGTCAAAGAGTTATGTGAATGCAACATAAGGAACTAGTAATGGACTATCATGTTCTCTTAGTTTGAAATCTATAGTCATTATTAACATGAAATATCATGTGTATAAAATGAGATCTAGTTTTAAAAGAAGTCTTTAATGCAAATGTGGCCATATATGATGTATTACTTTGTTCCATATCCAATGTATTTATTGTACTTTTACTAACTATTATACACTCATAGGGTTATTTATAGGTCACCCTCTTTAAAATTTGTTAGGGAGAGAATTACAAAACTTACTTGAATGTTAGGCTCTTTAGCATTTAGAAACATTGTAACCAGTGGTGTACTTGAAGGCCAATACATGTCCCTGTTTTCTAGTTCAGGTATCGTAACATGAGCAACATTGTTCCTTCCTGTGTGAAGGAAAAATGAAAAATACAATTATTTTTCTTAATCACTCAAACAATAATAAGAGTTAAAATAATTTTTAACTACTATTTATCCCACATGAATTTTATTTTAATTAATATGAATTTGTGATTGTTAGTATCAAATATTTTCATACATTTTGATTAGCCTCAATTAACACGTAACATTATTCTCTTGTATACCCTTGGGGCCTCAACCTAAAGTGAATCTTCTTCATGAACCTATCTAGGCATCTATTGCGAGATGTTAAAAGTTTTTGTTTTACCCATAAAAATTTGTCCAGTTAGTTAATGGTTGAACTTGTATTCTTAAGGATTCAAATTCAAATCTCCACCAATATCAAGACCTTATCAGTGAGTGATTACCTTTGTAAACATTTTTCGAGCCCTTGGGTATACTTTAGCCCTAGTGAACCTGTAAAACCTAACTCACTTAAACTTTTGTTTAAAAAAAACACACTCAAACTTTTTACACTTAATAGTGGAAGTTGGAAACTTTATTTGTTTAAATGGAAACCAAATTAAGGCATGGTAATTTGACTTCATCCATTTATTCCCTCATTTGGAACATAGTACTAGATAAAGACATGTGGATGAGTTTTCTAAGATGATGGAGCCACATGACATAGTGAATAAGACTACATGAAAGTTAAATGAGGTATAGTTTTCCATACCAATAGGTTTGGGACTAGCTCTTGCAAGTCGTGTGGTTCTTAGTTGCTCATTTTGTGGTTTTCTACCCATGCGTCCTTTGTTGAAGGAAAAGTCTATGTTAAAACATCCAGAATCAGTACTTAAAGCCTCAAAAATCCATCTAGCATACCTTCTAATGTCTTTAGCCTGAAAGAAATTATGTTGAACAAAGGTCACATCTATACATTCAAAATTCTACATTGAAAATAGATAATTGATTAGCTAAATAAAAAAATTAAACAAATAAAAAAATAATGTTTTCTATTTTACTAACATACCACTTTGTGATATTTTGAGGTTGCGGGATTAACACTTATAGCATTGGAGCATATTAGATGCACATCACGCTGGACATCACGTTGAAATGAAATGAAATATTAGTTCAATGAAGAGGGAAAGTATTTTAAACCTCAAAATTAAATATTAGAGTAAATTAAATTTAAAGAAAGGTCCAAAGACATAGAACTAGCTACCTTGATCAAAATTTAAAAACTAATATCTAATTATTTGATATATGTTCGAAAGTTTCATTAGGTTAATTGTCTAAATCATGTGAACTTATTTTAAAGGTAAAGTTCTCATGCTACCTATATTTTTCACTCACAAGTATGCCTGTGATTTGTGAAACATGCAGAAAAGACCCAAATAATTTTATACTAGCTATATAAGAAAATGGAGGGATTATCACATTAACTTTCCATAAGGTTAATACTTATATTATACTAATAATATTTTTTAATAAATTTAAGATATTATACATATGTACTCATAATTTTATGTATTCATCTTATAATCTAACACTTGTTATATTTTTTTTGAAACTCCATAGTTTTCTTATTTTGTAAGAATCTATACAAAGTGTCTTTAAAAATAATAAGTTTAGAATATTATTTAAATAAAAATATTAATCTGATTTTTGCAAGTATTTAAAAGGTCAATATAATTATCCTAAAATAAAATTTTATTCCATGACATTGGGAAACTCTTAAGTTTTAAACTCACAGGAAGGTGATGGACATGAGAGAAGAATAGAGTCGAGAGAGGGAAAGAAAATAGAGAGAGAGAGAGAGAGAGAGATGAAAGTAACACTGAATTGAATAATTGATTTTATTTGCAAAGTAGCTATATTCTGTTATTTATAAAGTTGGAAAATAACTAACTCATACTTAGCTCAACTAATTAGTTATGCAATGTAAAATATCCCTATGCTAACACCCTCCCCCCATTCAAGCTGGAAGTGGTGAGAATACATTCACCATGCCTAGCTTGGATACAAAATCAAGAAAATACTTTGGGTGCAAGGCCTTTGTGAAGAGATCAGCTACCTGACTTTTGGTAGAGATAGGTAGGAGTTTAAGAATCCCTTCTTGCAATTTCTGCCAAACCAAGTGACAATCAATGTCAAGGTGTTTGGTGCGCTTGTGAAACACTAGGTTCTGAGCTATGTGGAGTGAACTCTGGTTATCACAAAACAGAACTAGAGGCTTAAAGGAAGAGATGTGCAGATCCTAAAGAAGGTATAGCAGCCATTGGAGCTCACAAACAGCAATAGCTAAAGCTCTATACTCAGCTTCAGAAGAAGATCTAAAATCAGTGTTTTGCTTCTTGGATTTCTAGCTGGTGAGGGAGTTTCCAAGGAAGAAGCAATAACCTGAAATGGACCTCGTGCTGAGTGTGCATTGACCTCAATCAACATCAACATAGCCAAATACTTGTAGAATAGATATGGAGGAAAAGAACAGACCCTGCCCAGGAGCTTGTTTGAGATACTTGACCATTTTTAAGGCTGCAATATAATGTTGAACTTACGGATTACTCATGAATTGACTTAACTGGTGAACCTCCCTCCTAGTGTAAAGCCAATTCGTAATAAATAGGTGTATAAGCTTAAGAGAAATACAGATGGCACAGTGGCTAGGCATAAAGCCCACTAATTCACCAAAATCCAAGTACTATTCCTATGTAGAGTATTGAGCTCATCAATCATAGCTTGTTGCCAAGCAGGGTGAGAAGCAGCTTCAGCATAGGTCTGAGGTTTTGAATTTGAACTAAGAGCGCATACTGTTTGTGTGAGGGATGGACTCTGGCATGGGATATGTGATTGGAGAGAATGTGCTTGGTGGAGAAATTATGAATGGTAGGACACTCATAATTAGTGAGGTGTGATGGAGTTTTTCTAGTTCTAATGGACTATCTGGTTGGTTGTGACTGAACTTCATGTGGGCTAGGAGACATAGAAGGTTCTAGTGACTCTAAAGGTGAGGAAGGGTTTGAAATGCAAGAATCAGGTGTAATATCACTAGGCTAGGAAACATAAGAGACTTATTCTGAGCTCACGGGATCAAGACAAGCGTGAATTAGGCCTTGTGACTGTTTGGTAGTAAAGGCCATGACCATCTCATGGAACTGAACATCTCTACTCATAATCAACTATCCATTGTTTAAATCCTGGACCACATAACCTTTAGTTCCTTCTTTATATCCTAGAAAAGTGATTTTTTTAGACCTAGGATCAAATTTACTTCTTTGGGTCTGCAAGGTGGATACAAAACACAGACAACCAAACACCTTTAAGTCTTTCAAGTTTGGTTTCTGTCCATACAGGATCTCAAATGGAGATTGATCCTGAAGAACTTTTGTAGGGATTCTATTGATCAAAAAACATGCATGCTTAACTACATAGGTCCAGAGGTTTTTTTGTTGCATGTGCATGGAACATCAAGGCTCTAACCACATTGAGCAAATGTTGGTGTTTCCTCTCTACTTTCTCATTTTGTTGGGGAGTCTGTACACAACTTCTCTGGTGTAGGATACCTCTAGATGCATAAAATGCTAGCATGTGAAACTCTGTATCATTGTTAGTCCTGATCTACCTCACCTTTGCATTAAATTGTGTACTGTCCATATGTATAAACTACTATATGCAAGCAGTAGCTTCTGGCTTTGTTTTCAACATGACAGTCCATGTATACCTGTTATGATTATCTAAAATGGTGAGAAAATATCTATGTTTGTGCATACTGAGGACACTAAATGGTCCCCAAATGTCAGCATAAACCAAGTCAGATAATGTAAGTGCTCTATTATTACTCAAATGGAATGGTAACTTTTTCTGTTTATAAGTATAACAAGAGTCACAAATAAGATTGCCATGCACAATTATTAAAGAATCATCCTTGAATATGGACTATATTCTAGCTAGGGACAAATGACCTAGCTTATAATGCCACAAGGAACTTTCAGGAATGATATACACAGAATTGATAACAGGATCACCACTATATGGTAAGTTGCTATGCAGTGCTGCCTCTAGCTTATATAAGCCATCCTTAGCCTCAATCAAACTAATCATTCTCCTGCTCTTGAGGTCCTATATAGTACATGTTCCATGGTGAAAAACCAACTTACAATTGTTGTGCATAGCCAACCTACTAACAAATTAAACTTGAATTTAGGCTAGAAAAGAACATCATGAAGAATAAGGCCATCATATATATGAACTAAGCCATTAAGTTCAATGATAATTCTTATTCCATCAGGAAAATGAACTGGGAGAGAGGAAATATGATTAAGGCAACTAAACATCTCCTTTTGATTGTATATATGATCAGTAGCTCCTGGATATCTAGGAGCTAGTGGTGTGATTTGTGTGCAGGGCAAAATAAGACATCACCAATGAAATACTTGTCCTGTGAAATAAAGTAGAGGAAACACTTGTTGAGTTGATATGGTTGGCCATAAGTGCTATTGAAGATTCAAGTTGTTAGATTAGAGCCAAAATGCTTCTACGTTGCTCAGGTATGAATAAAGATGCTCCACCAAAGTTTTTTACACTCTGTCTTAACTAAATGTCGATCATCAGCATCCTCCTCAAAATTCTCTACAAGAATCTAATTTGTTCGATTGTTGTGTGTAAACTTAAAATTGGAAGGAAAATCATGCTTTCTATAGCATATGTCCATTGTATGTCTAGTCTTGCCACAATAGAAACAAACCTTACCTCTCCAATTACTACTAAATCCAGAACCTTTTCCTCTATCGAATCCTTTCCTTCCTTCAATAGCAATTATCAAGACTTTAAAATTATCCTCCTGAGTCAGAATCTCAAGACTGAGTTGTCTCTCATGTTATAGAACTAATGAAAACACCTTGTTCAAGTTTGGCATAGGATCCATTAATAGTATTTGTGACTTAACAACAATGAAGTTGTCATTAAGTCCCATCAAAAAACGTATGGTGCAATCTTATAACCTATATTTCTTTGCATTATCCACTACCTTACACATACATCTTATTACATAAGTGTACACAGGTAATGACCTGTAATTCTAGAGCTTTTCCCATAGTACCCTTAAATTTATAAAATAAGTAGTGACAAAAGAATCACCTTGTTTGTAATTATAGATCTCCTACTATAATTCAGCTATACGAACTAGATCAGCTTGAGAAAACCTCTCTCGTAGCTCCTTCTAAGCTTCAAAGGCAGTCTTGCTGAACATAATGGATTGGCCTATGGATTGTGAAACAGAACTCACAATCCAGGCATAAACTAGATTATTGCATCTCTCCTAAGCTTCATGCATCGGATCAAATAGATCTGGAGGTTGAATCGAATGACATACGAATTTTCATTTATTCTTTTAAATGAATGCTCTCTTCATTCCTCTAGCCCAGGCATGATAGTTTTTTCCATCAAACACGGGATTGACAAGAGAAACTAACATCGACTTATTGAGGTGAACATAGAACGGACTTGATGGATTGAGACTCGGATCTTACAACGGCGATGGTGGAGCATTATTAGAGCTTTTGGTGTGAACCATGATATTATTGATGGCAGAGCCCTAGATAAGGCTCTGATACCATCACAGGAAGGTGATGGACATGAGAGGAGAAGAGAGTAGAGAGAGGGAAAGAAAACAAAGAGAGAGAGAGAGAGAGAGAGATGAGAGTAACACTGAATTGAATAATTGACCTTATTTGTAAAGTAGCTACATTCCGTTATTTATAGAGTTGGAAAATAACTAACTAATACTTAACTCAACTAATTAGTTATGCAACGTAAAATATCTCTATGCTAACATAAACACAGTAGGTGGGAAAGGGCAAAGGAGATAAATACAAGTATGATAATTTTCAAACCTTGAATTCTTCAAAGTTTGTATATGTGCCTTTGTGAATTTTAGCCCTTATGGTACCAAAATCCATTGGCTGCTTGACAATTTCATAATAATTCTCCACCTTCAGAACATGTATTTAACATAATTAACAAAGCTCAATATGATTAAATGGAAAGAAATGATGAAATATATCTTTGAATGGTTAATGACAAACCACGTATGGATTGATTGGCTCAGCAAATAGTTCATCTTTGTCTTTCCTGTACATTTGAATGACTTTTTACTTATTTATGGAATACATTCTTAAAATATTATATATTAATTAATTTTAGGCATTTGATATATACTAACCTTATTAAATAAGAAGTATAACATTTATCTCTTATGATTTAATTTAAATATATGAAGAACTTATTTTAAATTATGTGCAATTTTCTAAATTTGAAGTTTGATATTGTATATAAATCATTTGAGTGGGTGATGCAGTAACTTTAAAGATGTGTAATTGTGAATAAATGTTGTTATGCATTGGCATAAGTGTGTGCAAGTGACATTAGTAACTGTGAAGTAGTACATATATACACACACATGCAACGTGGAGCTTAAAATAAAGGAGTGGTGTGTAATTTTTTAAATTATAAGGGTCTTAATATATTTAAGCTAAAACTCAGGAGAGATAAATGTAATTATTCAAAACAAATACATGTTATTTTACCTCTGTAGAAAATCAATGATAATTTCAAGGACATTCTTCAATGACATATCATTTAGAGATGAGACTACAAATGCAAAGTAAATAATTGTTAGTATATCACCATAGTCACGAAATATCAATATAATGGTTAAATATTAACATACAAATGCTAAATCTACATGTTCTAACCTGTGATAATTGTATACATACCATTTGTTTTGGAAGTACTTTCATTCAAAGAGTGTCTTGCAAATTCCTGTATTTTCTTTGAAATGCTAAAGAAATTAGTGAATAAATATTAAATGATCAAATACACAGCATGTTTATGGTTGTAGCAAAAATTTGTTGTTAGGAATAACAAAGGCTACAAAATTCTACGAAGAATGAGTGCAAAAGTGCAAGTCCAATATCTTCTTCACTTAGATTAATAATACAAGTTTGCAAAGTGTGATATTAGTATAAGATGATTTATTGAGAAAAATTTTGATGGATAAAAATAGACAAGCTAGAAATAAACCAATATTCAAAAGCATGTTAAATTATTTGCTTTATAAAATAAGTTACTCTCATGCGGTTTATAAAAAAGTTTAAATAGATGTGCAAGCAAGATAAAACAAAATCCTTTGAGTTTATTTGTTAGTGGAATTTCCTTCACTCATTTTTTTCATGTTTATTGAAATTAATAATTTATCATAAAACATAAACTCCAATAAACATCATTAAAGTTATCTAAATAAGATATAGATTTTCATTAAATAGTTATATTTTATATAAAGTAGTGTTATTGATCAATATTTTGTTCCAAGAAAATTTATATGCAAATTATATACATTATAACAATATGATTTGCGACACACAAACTCTTAAAAATATTGTCTCTTTTATGGTATCATTTAACAATATTGTTACAAGCACCCAAAAAATGTCACTAGCTATCAACACCAAATTAACCATGAATAAAATTTATGTAAAGATGTAATATTTCAAAACTTAATATCCTTATCCTTATCTTTACAAAGAAATAAATGTCATCAATTTATCTTTAACACAATTCATGCAAATATATTGATATGTGTTACCTATTGTAACTTAATAAAAATATTTTATCAACTACAACTATCTCTCATATAACTAGAATCACTTTTACCACATTATCATATTTTTCACATTTATGAAGTTTAAACATCATACAACTGCTACAAACTCAATGAAAGAATTAAGACAAATAATGAAACTATATGCTATTAAAATTAAATAACTGACGCTTATAATATTTTTTCTAACTAATTAAGACACTACCAATATAAATGATAGAGACACGTAATTGAGACAATGACTAGAATTAGAAAAACTACACCTTAAATGAAGAAATAAGTTGAATTTCTTCTGCACTATTGTCTCCTTTCATGGTTGCACTCCTTTTCTCATTATCATTGGAGCCAGTCAAGTCATCCTCCACTGTAGTTATTGCTTTACCTTTTTCTTTATCTTTGTTGTCATGGTTAACAGAGTTGTTTTCCCTTTCTAATGCCAATACCAACCTCCTTTCTTTTTCTTGTTGCTTCTTCTCTTCTAAAGCAATGATCCTACTACTCCTTCTTCTCTCTCTATGCTCTATTTCATCTTGAATCTTCTCTCGTTTTCTCTTAGTGCCTATACACATCAAGAAAAATGCATTCAACAATTTTAATTCAAAATTGCATATTCAATTTGTCATTAGAATATAATTAAATGTTAGTTTGAATACATTTTCTATACATAAAAATTTAGTCAATTTTTTGTTCTTGTATAATTTGTTGATTCGTTACTTTTATTGAGGTACATGTACTTAGTATTTATCATTAGTTGTTCTTTAATAAATAATAACATAACATAATCACATTATGTCATGTATTATTTGTTTATTCTATATCTCATGTATTATTTGTTTGTTCTATGGTCAGTTAACAATGTGGAAATATCGACAAGGACTAAAAGTATATACCATTAAGTAAACCATTTTGTTCAAATAAAGTTCTTATAGAAGATAAAATTGAAATTAGCAATCTTTTAGAAGAAAAAATCCTAGTAGTCTTTGTTGGTTTTTTAATAAATAAAGTAGTAGCAAAGTAGGGAGGAATATTGAACACGAAAAAATTTAGAGAACAGAGAATATTAGCTGAAATTTTGTGTAGTTTTATTTAAATGCAACTTAATTTTTAAATACATCCAGAAATAACTGACTAACAGATCATGTCCTATAATTCTAACAACCATTACTAATATCTTGACTAAAAAATAGGAAATACTTAATCCACTAACAACTAATGATAGATTCTAAGTAAAACAATTTGACTTATTCAAACTAAAACAAATCTAAAAAGCTTCCTAAAAATATGTAACCTCCAAAGGCATATTCTCAACACTCCTCCTTGCCTTGGTGGCTACAAACTCTTAGCTTTTCCCTTAGAAATTCAAACCTATTGAATGGAAAATCCTTGGTAAACATATCAGCAACTTGGTCTTTTGTGTGACAGTAAACGAGACTTGCATCACCATTTTCTTGAACTTCTCTTAAGTGAAACAACTTGACATTAAAATGCTTAGTCTTTCCATGAAACACAAGATTATGCGAAATTGAAATTACTGTTTGGCTGTCTACAAAAACTTTTGTGCTTTTACCTTGCTTCAATCCTAAATCTATCAAAATATTCCTTAACTAGATAGCTTGATTCACAACTGTTACAATTGTAATAAACTCAGCTTCTGTTATTGACTAAGCTATAACCTCTTGCTTCTTGGAACACCAAGAGAAAACACCTGAACCCATACTGAAACATTACACCGAAGTGCTCTTCATATCATCCAAGCTACCTGCCCAATCATTGTTAGAGAAACTAAATAATTTGAAGTCTTGTACATGGCAGTACTTGACTCTATAATTGATAACTCCTTTAATATATCTCAATTCTTTTTGCTGCCTTCAAGTGCGGTTCACTAGCACAGTGCATGAATCTTGATAGCATGCTAACTGGTAATAAAATGCCATGCCTTGTGGATGTAAGATACATTAGACATCCAATCAATCTTCTAAAATATGCTTTATCAACTTTATCAGCTTTATCCTTCTTGCTGAACATCGTTTTTTATTCATAAGAGTGTACATTGTTTTACACTCATCAAACTGAAACTTTTTAGGATCTTCTTTGCATATTTTTCTTGACAAATGAAAATCTCATTCTTCTTTTGAATGACTTCCATATCCAGAAAATAGGTTAAAAGACTAAGATTAGTCATCTCAAAGACATTCTTAATTTCTTGCTTGAATTTATCAACTAGTGCTGGATTCCTTCCTGTCACCAAAAGATCATCAACATACAACAAAATAATGAAAATATTAGCATCAATATGTTTGGCATAGAGTGTGGCTTCAGATTGGTTCTTTTGAAAGCCCAAACTCAATAAGTGATCATTGATTCTGTTGTACTATACTCTAGGGGCTTGCTTCAAGTCGTATAAAGCCTTTTTTAGCAAATAGACCTTATCTTATTATCCTTTGATCATAAAACCTTTTGGCTGCTTAACATGAATCTCCTCTTGCAAAATAACATGAGGAAGGCTGACTTGACATCCAAATTAAACACTCGCCAGCCATTTTGTGCAACAATGGCAAGTAGCAACCTTATTGTGCCATGCCTTGCTATTGGAGTAAAGGTATCTACATAATTGACTCCAAAAATTTGAGAATATTATTTTAAAACAAGCCTTGCTTTGTGTTTGTTCAAGGAACCATTGGGATTGAATTTTGTTCGAAACACCCATTTCACTATTATGACATTCTTGTCATAAGGTCTTGGAACCAGCACCCAAGTTTGATTTCTCTCAATCATAGGCATCTCCTCTTCCATTGCAGCTAACCATTTCTGCTCCATGGTAGCTTCTTCAACATTGGTTGATTCACACACAACTATGTTGCATACTGCTACATTGCTTCTTTGATAAATGACAGACAACAACCGTATGCCTCGAATAGGTGGATCATCTACTATATCTTCAAGCTCTAATACAGCATTCTGATTCTTCTTTGAATCACTCCAACACCATTTTTAATCCTCCATGAAGTGCGCATCTCTACTTATAAGAATTTTTCTAGTTTGAGGCTGAAAAATCTCATAAGCTTTAGAGATTGTACTCTAGCCAATAAATACTCCAGGTTCAGCTTTTTTGTCAAGCTTATCATGTTTGACTTGAGGTATATATGAGTAGCACAAGCAACCAAATATTTTTAAAAAATCTAGAGAAGGTTTAAAACCAAACCAAGCTTCAAAAAAAGTTTGATTTTGAACAGCTTGTGTAGGAATTCTGTTTTGAATAAACATAGCATTTACAGCTTCAACCTAGAACTTTTTTGATAATTCCTTTTGATGAAGCATACACCTAGCCATCTCTATGATTATTTTATTTTTTCTTTCACTCACTCTATTTTGTTGAGGAGTGTAAAGAGCTGTCAATTGATGCTCAATCCCAACTTCATCATAGAATTGTTGAAATTAATTAGCTATATATTTTTTTCCATTGTCTGACCTCAATATTTGAATACAGCTATTGCTTTGATTTCAACATGAGCTTTGAATTTTGAGAAAACCACAGCTAGTTTAATTTGTATTTAAGAAAATAAATCCAGCATATTCTCATTAGGTCATCAATAAAAATAATATAATAAAGACTTCCCTTTAGTGATGGAGTTCTTTGTGGTCCAGCAAGATCAGTGTGAATAAGTTAGAGTTTTTGGGTCACCCTCCAACTACTTTTAGGGAATGATCTCCTTGTTTGCTTACCAAATTGGCAAGCTTCACAATCAATTAACTTTATTGTTTAGGAAGGGGCTTCTCTAACTAATTGATTTTTCAGCATGTAGTTCATTCCCAAATGATGAAAATGACCTAGCCTTTTATGCCATAGATTGGTTGAGTGTGCTGTAACTCAAAATGCTACTTGCTCCCCTTCCATTTGATCAAATGAAAAACTCTTGCTCTTCATTTTAACTCTAAACATATCTTGTCCTGTTGAATCCTTAATCACATAAATTTTTCCTTCAAAGATGACTCTGAACCCTTTCTCTACTAGTTGTCCAACATTGAGCAAATTTTGGCCAATTTTAGGTACATACAGGACCTCAGTTAGTGTTTTTGTACCTTAATAGCTTGTTATAGCTAATATTCCCCTACCTTTTATTGCAATATACTCATCATTTCCAATTTTAACCTGTTTGACTTCAGTGTTGTCTAAATGCTTGAACAATTCTCTATCATAGGTCATGTGATTTGTACAACCACTATTAATCAACCAAGAATCACTTGAACTATTGCTAGAAAAATAGCTTACAATAAAGAGCTGGTCTTCCTTCTCTAGTTGTGCATTTTTTGCATCAATTTTAGCGTATGGGATTTTAACTTTACAAATTATAGCTTCGTGACCATTTGATTGCACTTGCTACATTTTGCATCAGGTCTTCTCGAACATTTAAATGGTGGATGACCCATCTTTCCATAATGCTGACAAGGTGAGTAATTTTTTTCTTCCCCTTTCCCAAGGCTTGATTATTTGTAGTAGTATCACTGTTTGACAATTGATGCATGTAATTTCCAGCTTTATGATGTTTAGCTGGTAAAGCTCCTTCAAGTATAAAATCTTACCTCATAAGCCTTCTTAGTTCTTGGGCCTGCAAGGCATGTAAGACTTCTGCCAAAGTAATCTTAGAAAGATTCTTTGTGTTCTCCAAAGCAGTTATAGAAGCTTCATATCTTTCTAGCACTGCTACAAGGATTTTTTCAACAATCCAAGAATCAGAAAAGCTTAGCTCCTAGTAATTGTGTCTTATTAGTAATGGCAAGTAATCTGTCAAATTATTCTTTATTCTTTGATTATCTCAGGCTCTTTCATTCTTTACATCTCAAATTCCCTCTTAAAGTTCAACATTTCAAACTCTTTTATCCCCTACGTATTCAACTTTTAGGTAGTCCCAAATTGCTTTGGGTGTTTTGAGAGTCATGAGTCTAGTACAAATGGTTTATGAAACTGTGGCAAATAGACATGCTTTTGCCTTTGACTTTCAGGATGTTTTTCTTTGTGATTTCTAATCTAAGCCATGGTGGGATTAGCTGGAAGAGGAGGAACATCATAATTCTCTTCCACAGCTTCCCACAGATCTAAGGCTTCCAAATAAGACTCCATCCTTACTGCCCATAAGTCATAGTTCTCTCCATCAAAGATAGAGGAAGCAATTTATGAAAAACTGGTTTCAGATGACTCAAGCTCACACAGGTCCCTCAAGAAGAAAGCTTTGATGCCAATTGTTGGTTTTTTAAGAAATAAAGTAGTAGCAGAGAGGAATAACAGAACACAAAAGAATTTAGAGAACAGGGAATATTGGCTGAAATTTTGTGTAGTTTTATTTGAATACAACTAAATTTTTAAATATATCCAGAAATAATTGAGTAAGAGATCATGTCCCATGATTCTAGCAACCACTACTAATATCTTGACTAAAAAATAGGAAATACTTAATCCACTAACAACTAATGAGAGATTCTAAGTAAAACAATTTGACTTATTCAAACTAAAACAAATTTAAAAGCTTCCTAAAATTATGCAACCTCCAAAGGCATACTTTAATGTTTTCTTTCAAGTTATGTAGCGTGGTGTGTTTTATTGTAGAATAATGAGCATAAATAAGATGTAGAATACCATACATGTACTTTATTTGCAACTTTGGTCATCAAAATTCACCACTACATACACATACATATAATTTTTTATTGGAAATGAAAAACTCATGTGAAGATCATAAAAATTAGGAAAAAGGATTAAATTGTTGAAATCAAGCTTTGACACTAGTTAATAACACTGATGTCATTTTTGTTTTTGAGTGGTGAAAGTGATATCATTCACTTATAACTTATAAAAAATGTTCTTCACACATGTGTTTATATATTTATATTTTTATGTTAATCATATGTATCCTCTTTTGGAGGCAATATTAGTCAGGGCTTAGTCACAGTTATAAGACTCCTCACATTTCTTGATAAGTGTATTTAGTGGGGATTGAACTTGTGGTTTTTCCCACAATCTCAGTTTGCATTTCCAACTAAGTCACAACCGTTTTGTTTATAAATGTGTTTATGTGTAGAGAGTAAAATATAATACAAAATATATAGACTCATTAGATTTTATTGTTCATTGTAAGTATTCACACAAATGATTGTCATGAGTTTTTCAAAAGTCATATAACTTTTTAAGTAACCGTGTGACTGTCACGTAAAATAAAAAAATGTTTAATTCTAATATTTATGTATGATTGTATGAACTAAATTTGTCATTCTCATACAAAACTAACATTTCTTATGTGAGCATGCGATAACTATATTAGGGATGTACAATTGTATATAAATGATCATGATTAGAAAATATTTGATATTATATAATTACTTTTAAAAAATTAATTTAACAACATAATCAAGAATAAGAAGACATAAATTTGGATTTTTTATTAATAATGTTGTTTCAAAAAAAATTACAGATTTGGGGTTGTTTTAGAAATATTTACGTGTCTGAGGTCATTATTTATGTGTTGTAGGTAGAGAGAATGACACATGTGTTGCATTTGGTAAGGACGATACGCTGGGGAGCTGCCACGTGGAAGTCCAAGCTATGGTGCCTACGCCTCGAGCGACATATGCATGTATGGTGCCTGCTGTCCAGATGACACAGGTCACGTGAAAGTTGTGGTGCATACTGCTGTGGTGCACACTTTCCAGGCAACACAAGTCATGGGTCCTGCTTTCACATGCTATGGTGCATGTTAGGTGTGCACCACACCTTCTTCTTCCCCTAACCGAGTCCTCCATCCTTCCACCATTTAAGGTCCCTACCGTGGAGACAAAAAACCAACAAGTAGGGTCCTCACACATTGTCTGTATTGTTGTATTTTGTGGTCCTTGAAGTTGTTATTTTCTTCCAATACCACATTCAGCTCAACATTTAAAGTAAAAAACTAGTTTATTCAAAGTTTATTTTAAATAAAGTTGTCATTTTTCTTCCTAGATGACATTTAGTATGTTTTTTTTATAGTTTTTATTTGGGTGTTTTATGACTTTTTTAGTATTTTTTATAGTTTTTTTATGTGTTAGTGATTGTTTCTTTATGTGGGTGTTGATATGTATTTATTTTAGGAATTTATAAATGTAATTTTATTTAGGTAATATTATAGGTAGATTATTTTAGAGACATTTAATGCTTAGGTTATCTTATAATTTTAATTAAATATTATGATATAGTTATACTAAATGAAATAGTTATTTAGAATTTGTATTAGGTAATGAATATGTTATGGAATAATTAATTTTTAAAGTATAATATAAAATAGTAATTAATTTAGTGTATTAATTATTTAATAAATGTAGATAGGGTTATTTTAGGATTTATTTTAGAGTGACATATTTTTTATTTATTGACATATTTTTTATTTAGTGACATATTTATTTATTTTTAGTGAGCTAGGCAATTTTTAATTGTTAACATTTAATAAAATGTTAAGAAATACTCTTAATATTTATTTTTAATGTAGAATGGTTGAACATAGGTCGATAAATCCTGGACCATTGGATCCATCTTTGTTAACATTTCAAGAGAAACATGTATCAACACATGTTTGGAATGGACGACCGGACCGTATATTGAAGGTGGGGAAAGTAGTTCGTACGAGAAATGAAATACCAGAAACAATTATATCTCACTTACGAAGGGCGGGTTTTTATGAGTTTGTGAAAGTTGCACATTTCCTTGTGTCTTCAAAATTGATATCTACTTTGGTTGAGAGATGGAAGTCAGAGACATATACGTTTCATCTATCAGTTGGGGAGTGCACCATTACTCTCCAGGATATGGTTGGACAAAACATTGATGGACGTGTAATTGTAACCCAAACTGCTTGCGGAGATTGGCAGAGGTATGTTAAAGAACAACTAGGTAGACGACCACCTCGTAACATGATGCACGGACAAACTTTGAGGTTGTCTTAGCTACAAGACAATTTTGGAAACATCCAAGATCATTTGAGTAGTGATGAAGCAATTGAAAGATTCGCTTGTACATACATTCTAAGGTTGATTGGTAGATGTATATTTCTGGATCAATCATCAAGTAGAGTACCATTAAGATACCTATTTTTGCTTAAGGATCTTGATAAATGTAGTTAGTATGCATAGGGTGCAGCGGCTTTGGGTTACCTATACAGGCAGTTGTGTACCGTAACTGACTACGGACAGAAAGATATTTCTAGGATAACCATGTTGGTGTAGTTGTGGGCTTGGGAGCAAATCCCACATATTGCCTTACCCTGCCCATATGCTAGGGAAGCTGATAGTCCTTATGCTAGTAAATGGGTAAAGCCGAATGGTAACAAGCAGTTTAGATATCAGCTAGACTATTACAAAGCTCAATTTGGTGGTTTGAAAAAAAGCCCATAAATTTTTGTTGGAGATTGTGTTTGGAAGAATTTTCTATATATAATAATTAAAAAAATGACGCATAAACCTTGTAGGGAGGACAGATAAAAAATGAAAATTAATAAAAATTTACAATATTGTTTCGATAAAGAAGAAAATAGATTGAAATGAAACAGGAATGAATAAAATAAAGGTTTTAATGATTAGTTGGCAACCCATTCTTTCTCTAGCTAGTTTTCTTGCCAAAACTAGGGAAAGCAGAGTGCCCACCCACATTGGGAAGCACTTTGAAACGCTTTTTCTAATATTTAAGTGGACTTCTAGTTTATCCTAAACAAAGAAGAAAATGGAGAGAAATAAAATAGAAATGAATGAAAGGATAGGAAAATGATTGAAATAAAAGAATAATAGAGTAAAAATATGTGCTTTTAGTATGGATAAATAGGAAGGAAGTAAAATGTAAATTTTTGTTCATTAATTAAATGAGTAAAAATAAAAGCAGAATTAAATAAATAATACATATAAAAAATTTATATTAATTAAAAATAAAATTGACTTGAAAAGTTTAAACTTCATTATAACATTTTTATTATAAAAATATTTTATATTTAACAATTAAACCAACAAAGTCATGTATAATTAGTACAATTAGTGATTGATATAGATATCAAGTATTGGGAAAAGGGTTTAAACATTGGTCTCATTTTATCAATGTTGATTCCTCTTATTTGTCGTTATTTTAGTAAAGAAAAAAAAACAAACAACTCATTTTCTCTCCTCTTTCACGCCGGGAGGAATAAGGTGAGTCATACTCTTTTATGTCATTTCATCAATAATTCGCTTCATCAAAATTTATAAATTAACTTTTTCATTCCAATTTATCGTATATTTTATTCAATTTCGAATGGCTTACATAAAAAATGTGATAAATCTTGCAATTAAATTCTAAATCAATTTCATTCCCAATTTGAGTTTGAGACCAAAATGATAAACCTACATAATTCTTAACCAGATAATCTATGCGTTTGGTGATATTTAACGCTATCTATTTCAATGCTTACTTAGAAAGCGAGTTTGAAGATGGACATACTGATAAAAATAAATTGAGCAAGTGCAAATAATGAGATAATCCAATGGAAATATTGAATAAAGATATTGCTTATATGATGTTAAAGACACATACCCATTTTAGACCGATAGCATCAACCTGGGTAAAAAATCAAACAAGAACACATCTATTATATGCTAGAAACAACAAACAATTAAGAAAAAATTAAAAAGATTAAGAAGTGGGATGTTTACCAATTCCACTGAACAAAGAATAAAAAGAAGAAAATTGGTCTTATGAAAGCTCAAAATAAATCGCTGCTCAACTTTTAAGAAATTCCCCACATTTGACTGGTAACTTAAAATTCCTCTCTAGATAGCCATAAAATTTTCACGAGTGCGTTCTCTCGAATGAAAATGACTAGAAAGTGGTATATATAACAGTCGGTGATAGACTCACTAAGAGTTGTTCATAACGTAAATTTGACAACTGGTTAATGATCAAAGTATATATTGTGAATAATTTTTTTTTGTGACGATGATTACCATCATACAGAAAATATAATAATTTGTAAAAATGAGATTTATGATATAAAATCCTAAATATTCATGAAATTTTAGTTTTTTATTTAGATTTATAACTTAAAAAGTAATTATTTTGATATTTTTAGATAAATATATTTAATATTATAATTTTTAAAATAATTAATTCAATATTATGTGATTTTCTAGGTATAAATAAATAATTTATATATATGTAAAAAATTATATTAAATTATTCATTAAAATATATTTAACATAACTTTTAAAACTATTTTATAGATGAATTTAAATGAATTATATTAATTTATTCATTAAAATATATTTAATGTAACTTTTAAAACTGTAGATAAATAAAAAATATATTTAATTATATTATTATTAATAAATAATTATTATTAATATTATTAAATAGAATATTTTTTTTACGTCATCAACACGTACAACATATGAATAAGGAATCTAGTTTTAATAACTTACTTTATCTATCTTCTTAAAATAAGTCATTTTTAAGTTATTCCAACAAGTTTTACGACCAAATTTATAGTGTTACTAAATAGAGATAATTACTCTTAAGTAAAATGTTTTATTATATACTAATTAAAACAAATAGACTCTTTTGCCTTTGTTTGGATAAAAAATATAATGGAAGGCAAGATAATAAAAGGAAAGAATGTAATACCCTATTTTTAGAAATTTGATTTAATTAGTGTGTTTGGTCCAGTCTTAGATAGTTTAGGAGTATAGCTTAGTTTATATTTATTTTCAAATTTAAATAACAAAAATTAAAATTTTAAATTTTAATTAAAATTAGTTTTGACCTTTCTAATAAGTTAACCATGACCTAAAGGTATTAGTTACCTATCTTACTTTAGAAAAAAACTTAAAACCGCACTCTTTCTTTTAATCACAAATACACTCCCATATCACTCTCACTTACTACACTTTCTCTTTCACTTCCATAACCCACATTTCCCTAGCTCTCTTATCTCTCATCACAACACTTCATCTTTATCCCACATTAAGCTAAGGAGGAGTCTTCCATTTCCTCAATCTTTTCCCTCATGCATGAGTGTTAGGAGAACCTCCCTCCTTGCACTTCTCATTTGGTAATCAATAAGAGAGAGATAAAGATATAATAGGGAAACAATCAATTGTTTTATAAAATTTAATCAATAAGATTAATTGCATTTATTATAAATGTGTTTCTTCACTCCTCAAATAGTTAAATAGAAATAGAATGAGTATGATATTATTTTTCTTTCACATTCTTTTTTGATTAAAAAAAATTAAAATCTTGTTTCCTTTGTGTCGATTTAGTTGTCCAGAGAAAAAAATTATTAAGAAATATAATTAATATTATTAATTTTATAAAACAATTGATTAATTTTCTATTTTATTTTTATCTCTATCTTATTTATTATTTTTAAAATTCTCTTTATTTTTATATCAATAAGGATATTATTGAAATAATAACAATTACTATTCTATTGAAATTATAAATGGACAACTAATACTTTTTTAAAATTGAGTGGATAGTTAAATAGAAACAAAATTTATGCTCTTAAGTGAACAATTAAATAGAAACAGACGAATTATAATATTAAAAATTTAATTTTGATTTATTAGCAATATTTTTTAAAAGTAGATTTATTAGCAATGGTGATAGGTGTAAAAATAACCTTGTATTACTGTGTGCGTGTGTGATCTCAATTCCAGTAGGTTATAATGATTTCACAAGGGTAATGTATAAAATTGACCGTAGAGAACTTTCTTTCAAATTTGAAGGCCAACTTATAATATACGGGGCCACCCAATTTTAGTCTTTCCTTCTAAAATTCTCTGCATTCAAACAAATACAAAATCAATTATCCTTATATTATAGTAGTGCAAAGAGTTTTTCACCTTGAGAAGCTTATAACTTTATAAAATTATATAATAAAATTGTTTGGTGAATAAAAAAATAACAACTTATAGTTTTAAAAAGCTATATATTTGAGGAAACTTATGAGTTTTCAAAAACTATAACCTCTCCTTAATTAAAGTATTATATGTTTTTTTTTAATAAAATTTAAGTTAGTTTTACCAAATAACTTTATTTTAATAGGCTTTATAAAAAGCTATATGCTTTAAGCTACTCGAAAAATCATAACCATAAATCGTAAGCTATAAACTCATTTTGTCAAACAAACTCTTAAACTATATATTTATTTTATTGGATACAATCTTATTTGAGTTTTTTTAAAAAATATTTATGATATTAATTGTATGGTTAACTCTCACAATAAAAAAAAATTATGTATAAATTTTAAATCTAAGATTTTGTTTAAGACAAAAAAAAATGTAAACAAATTGCTTTCTAGCTAGTTTTAGATAAGGAATAAAATATAAATCTAAAAATATGTTTTAATAAATTAAAAAAAAAATTCCTCTCGTATGAGATGCATCAATGTTAATGTATATAAATATCAAATAAAATAGTTAATTATCTTTTTTATTTAAGGACTCTCTAAATCATTAAATGCTACAAATGAAATGAAAAGAATAATTAATGCTGTGTTTAGTTCATAAGTTTTCTTAGAAAAATAGAAAATTATTCTTAGAAAAATTTAAAAAATAGAAAAACTGTTTATTTACAAATTATTTAAATTTTTTATAGAAAAATAGAAAACTGATTTTCTATTTTTTTAAGAAAATCAGAAAACTCTTTAAAAAGGTTTTATAAGAAAAGTGAAAAATAAAATACGGTAACTGAATTACAAGATAAGGTAATTGAATTACAAGATAAGGTAACTGAAATACAAGATAGAGATTGTTGTAACCAAATAAGAATATGAAACAAACTGCTACTAATTCAAAAAGTTCTGCTACTATTTTGAAATATATTTAAACACAAAACTCATTTGCTCTCATTTTAATATTATTTTAAATTTTTGTCATAATTTTTATGTGATGCATATACTATATACAATATTGTTATAAATAATATATATAAGACATATCTCAATTAATTTGAATTAAAAAATGTTTGAAAAAAATTTGAAAAACTGAGCACTTGAACAACTTTTTTAGTTTTCTAAATTAAAAAACTGTCACATTATCTAAACGAATTTTTAAAATTTTTCTAGGTATTCTAGGAAATGAAAATTTTGGAAAACAAGCGGAAAACTTTTCTTAGAAAACTAGAATAATTTTTTATAACTAAACGCAGCCTAAAGCTTGAGATTTCATTTTTCTTTTCTAAAAGTGTTACTGAATAGTAGTATATATCTTTAGGAAAAATGAATAACATTTGACATAATTGTCGATGACAAGTTCATTTTGAATATGTAATATAATATAAATATGATGACGTTCATGAGTAAAGTTTTCTTCAAAACGTATAAAAGAAATTTCAAATTTTGGTTACATGTATTAAAAGCAATTTATTTTTTGGCAAAATTTCAAAGAGTTTGTTAGTGTCTTTTTCGAAAGGACAAAATTTACATAGAAAAAGTAATGATTCTAATCAAGACCTCAATGAAACCATGCTACAACGAACTTGTACCCACTCTAGTTAAAACAAGTACGTGTTATGAGTATCTGAAAGACTCATTTATTTAACTAATTTTATTTTCCACTTGAACCACTTTGAACTTCATACCGCTTCTCGTCGTTCTCAAGCGGAATTGGAAAGGACTATGGCACAGAAAATGGGTTTTTAGCTAAAATAGGGTATTTTTTAAAAGTATTTAGGCTTTTGAGTTTGAAAAAAAAATATATTTAGTGGAGGGACAAATTTGACTAGTCAAGTTTCCTAACTGTTTAGAGAAAATAATTAATAAAATCACTCATACCTAAAATCAAACACATTACCCATAAATCATAATATGATCTATAACTAGAGCTGGCAATTCGGGCGGGCGGCCCTAAACGGGCCGGGCTTTATCGGGTTCCGGGCCATTTAGGGCCGGGCCAAAAAAGGCCCGCAAAAATTCAGGCCTTGAAATTAAAGGCCCTAGCCCGGCCCTCAACGGGCCGCGAGCCACTTCGGGCGGCCCGCTTAAAAAAGTTTAAAAAATAAATTTATAAAAAATTGTTCTATGAAATAATACTATTTAATTAAATTAGCTGGAAAAAGTTTTAATTAAAACGACATTACCGAATGAGAAAGGCACACGATTAAAAAAATATACATGATCTGTCCTGAACCGGGGTCTAGAGATCCGGAGTCAAGTCAATCATAAATAGTATGAAGATACTGTGCAGAAGAACGGATGTACGAGTATCCGATGTAAATATCCGTTGTCCTTGTATGAGGAGAGCGGATTGGGCGTTCTGGAGATCCTTCACACCGACCTATCGCGTTGATGTGGGCGAATGGTGGTGTCACCTGCAGAGATTCTCCGACGCTCAAGTCAGTGATAATATTCCAAGTGAGGAATATTTTTTAGAGAATAATCGTAAGTAGATTCCGTCGAAGATCCCTCTCCTCATTGATGAAGAGAGTTCATATACCTGATTGGCTCGAAATACGAGGGCATGTTAGTGGGGAACCACTAACCTCCAATAGCACTATATATTATTATTTTATTGTGTACTTGCCAGCATGATTGGGTCAAGTGGCTATTTTATATTGAGCGTAGAGTGTATAAACTACTATTAGGGGACAAGTTGATCATTCCCGTGAGCAGATTTTGGCTCGTAGTGCAGGGAATTATTGATCGGTCCCTGTAGTAATGCCTTTTGTCTTCTGCATAGTGACGTGTGAGTTATCCAGTGTCATGGTATTATCCTGGACAACCAGTATAGGGAGAGCGCCTGATACGGAATTAGAGTCCGGATGTATACCGATGACACCGGTTGCACGTTGGCAAATTGATAAAGACGTTGAAATATGTCTTGTAGGATGGATACCGGTATTGAGACCGGATCAATACATATATCAAAGATCATGATTTGTGTAAACATATAGGCTATAGCTAAAAAATTATGGACATACAGCTTCAAGTTTTATCGTAATCAAATTAAAAATGCATATAACGTAGCGCATAACTATTGGTGAAGTCATAAAGTGATATTATCAATTCATAACGGCAACACTGAGAAACCTTATTAAGGTGAAGTCATGAACTACATAACTATTGGTGTTGACATAAAGTGATATTATCTTATGGAGATGACATTATGTTTGACTTTCTATATTATGTTTTTTAATAAAATGTACAAAATCAATCAAAGAAAACATTATGGAAGAAAACAAAATGCACAAAGTTGAATCATATATTTCATAAAAGTCCATAATAAAAGTCACAAAAGCAAGCACCTAACATAACTAAAAATTATTATTTTTATTTTTTAAAAATAATCGGGCCGCCCGCGGGCCACACGGGCCGACCCGCACTCGGGCCATTTTTTTCGGGCTTTTTTAGGGTCGGGCTTTTTTTTTCCACGTATTGATTTTAATTTTTTATTTTAAGCCCGCGCACTACATTTTTATGGGCGGGTCCGAGCCGGCCCATGCGGGCCAGCCCATTTTGCCAGCTCTATCTACAACCATTAAAATAATTAATTTTTTGATATAAATAAGAAATACTATTAAATATGATATTTTCTATTCTTACATACACACACATATATATATATACATAAAATAAAATAAAAACTTAAATAGAATATATATATAACATATTAAATATATATTATAAAATATAATTTATAAATTAAACATATATTTATAATATTTTAATATATATATTAATATAAATAATTTATATACATTAACGTTAATATATATCATATTTATATTAATGTTAATTTATATATTAACATTAATGTATATAAATTATATATATTTAATATATATATTATTAAATATGTATATTAAAATATTTTATATATTCTATTAACATTAATATATTAATATATATTAATAGAATATATAGAATATATTAAAGTATTTTAATATACATATTTAACGTTATTATAATATATATTAAATATATATAAATATATTAAATATAAATATATATTTTATATTAAAATATTTTAATATAAATAATTTATATATATTAACGTTAATATACATATTTAACGTTAATATGTTATATATTAAAATATTAAATATTAAATGTTAAACATTAAATATAAATATATATTTTATATTGAAATATTTTAATATATATAATTTATATGTATTAATGTTAATATATAAATTAACGTTAATATAATTATGATATATATTAACGTTAATGTATATAAATTATTTATATTAATATATTATAAATATATATTTAATTTATAAATTATATTTTTAATATATAATATATATTTAATATGTTATATATATATTCTATTTAAGTTTTTATTTTATTTTATGTATATATATATGTATGTAAGAATAGAAAATATTATATTTAATAGTATTCCTTATTTGCATTAAAGAATCAATTATCTTAGTGGTTGTGGTATCATATCGTGATTTATGGGTGACAGGTTTGACTCCTGCTATAGGTGATTTTATTAATTATTTTTCCTTGACAAGTGGAGAATTCCTTAGTATGTGAATTTGATTAGTCAAATTCGTTTCTCTACCAGTTTTACCCTAGACCACTAAATATTTTTTTTAACCGTAAAATCTCAAATATTTTTTAAAAAGACTCTATTTTGGCCAAAAACCCTAGAGAAGATATAGTTTTTGTATTTTTCGTATTTTTTTTATAATTCCTTGAAATGTAAAAGAATAAAATGAGGTATTTTTTTTTGGAATACAGAAGTAGATAAGAACAAGAGATGGGTCTGAAAGCCCAAACAAAGAACTAAACAATTTGCAAGACTTGAGCATTTCCTTGAAAGAACATAGCCTCCTTACTTAGAAGTAGGTCATCCTCGTCCTCTGCAAATCAACTTGGCTAGGGTTTACTCAAAGCACGAGAGAATCCTAGCAAAGGTGAAATTAGAGGAAGCAACACACCAGCTACGACGGAGCCCGCACCCGTAGAGGCAAGCTCGGAGGGATTTTCCTTTTGTCTTCCACTAGAATTCGTCTTAACCGCAATGGAGGAGATGTCCACCACGATCTGCCGAGTGACTTTTCCTTGGCCATTTTCGATACTTCATGGCGCAGTTGAATTAGCCTCCCTCTTGGCCCAAGTGATACCGAAAGAGTTAAAGAATTGATGGAGGTAATTAACATCTTGAACAATGGCTTCAATTTCCCTTATATTACTGCCCCCTCTGCATGCTTTCACTAAATTTATGTTGTCAGATTCTATAATTACCTCTATGTACAGGATTGTAGCTTTTCGAAAAGCTAATCCCTCGGCAAGGAGGACGGATGGAGCCCAGTGATAAGAAGCTTGGCCATATTGTAAATTTCCATGGTGATTGCGGATGACAATGCCAGATATGGCTCTTTGAGAGGGATCAGACCAGGAAGCATCAATATTGAACTTGATCTTTCCAAAAGGAGGGGGCCTCCAAATAGCTAGAGAATTCTGAACAGGTAAACCAAAGCCTCTAATCTGATCTTTAGAATTTACTGAGAAAAATTCCTGAATAGAGCAATTGATATGTGACAAAGTTTGTATCAGGTTGGGGGGAATATTTTGATGAATGAATTTATTTCTTGTAAGCCATATGTTCCAGAGCGTAAAGAAAAGCTTTGAGATCAGAAACTGTAAGTTGGTTTTATTAGATAGAAACAATTGCACTTTCCTTTCAATCCAATGGGAGATAGTAGATATATGCTCATCCCTAGGATGACATTGGATGTTGGATCCAAACCAGACTGGTGCAGTCCAATGACAGAATAGGAAAGCATGTTCAATGGTTTCCTCATTCTCAGAATATAAAGGGCAAGTTGAATCTTTTAGGATCTTTTTTCTTTTCAGAGTCTGATTCACAGGAAGCAGATTGTTACACAATTTCCAAATAAAGACTTGGATTTTCTTTGGAGTTTTTGAGCCCCAAATAGCTTTCTAAAAGTCCACATTAGGACAGTTAGAAGAGGAAGGTCTCAAATCTGCCTGATCTGCATGGTGTTTTATAATCGTGTAACCAGATTTGATAGAGTAGTCACCACTAATTGAGAATGGCCATCTCATTTTATCATTACCCTCACACTCCCTTAGAGGAGTTTGGAGTGCCTTAAGCCAAAATTGAGAAGGTAGATACTCTCTGATTTTCTAAAAATCCCTTGCATGAGTGGTTTAATTGATTATACTAGCCAGTTTAAGATCAGGATCATATGTTATTTCATGATTGGGAAAGCAGAGAGACCCCTCCCATAGCCATCTGTGTTTGAAAACTGAAACCTGATTACCATTCCCAATAGACCATTGGCCAAAATTGATCAGACTCCCTGCCTTGGATTAAGCTGTTTCGAACCCATGAGCTTCCTCTCTTTCTTTCCTGTTCCAAAAATGATTTATCTAGGAAGTATTTGCCCTTAAGGACTTGGACCCACAAAGCCTCTGGATTCTTTAAGGCCCTCCATACCTGCTTTGCAAGATAAGCAGTATTTAAACATTATAGTTCTTTGAATCCGAAGCCCCCTGAATGTTTACTAGTAGACAAATCTTTCCAATTCTTTCAATGAATTCCTTTCTACTTGTTTAGCCCACCAAAAATTTGAAATGATGGAGTTAAGGCTTTTTACCAACCTTTTGGAAATCTCACCAACGTCATTGCGAAGGATGGAATAGCTTGAAGGACAGCCTTTATTAATACTTCCTTGCCAACCTGATTCAGAAGAGCCTTTTTCCAACCTTTAAATTTTGAAATCACCTTTTATTTAATCCAAGATAAAGTTTTAGCTTTTGATCTCCCTCAATCAGTTAGTAAACTTTAAGTAAATTCCAGCTTCACTCCATTGGCCTATACACAGAATAGCAGAGATCTTGGCTCTTAAAGATATAGGAACTTGATTGCCAAAGATAATTCTAGACTTAGAAACATTGACTCTCTGTCCTAAAGCTTGGCTATAAGTGTTAAGGATATTCAAAAGAACATATGATTCAGTCTCTAAAGCCTTAGCTAGTATAATTGCGTCATCTGTAAAAAACACGTGGTTCAGTTTAGGATGTTTAGGTGTAAGAAGCATACCTGTAATAGTTCCTTCCTCCAATGGCCTATTGAGGAGATAAGGAAGAGCCTCAAGGCCAAACAAAAACAAACACGGGGATAAGGGGTCACCCTACCTAAGACCTCTTTGAGGGGAGAAAGGAGGACTTCTACTACCATTCAAACTAATGCAGTATGACAGATTTGACTAAGGATATTACTAGATTAACCCAACGAGAATCAAAGCCAAAAGAAAGAAGAATCTGATTTAAAAAAT
Source organism: Clitoria ternatea (assembly GCA_037962975.1). Taxonomy (NCBI): domain Eukaryota; kingdom Viridiplantae; phylum Streptophyta; class Magnoliopsida; order Fabales; family Fabaceae; genus Clitoria; species Clitoria ternatea. The sequence goes on from CM075671.1 coordinate 173,662,040, forward strand.
CGCAATCTAATCTATCATAAGCTTTGCTCATGTCAATTTTGGTCTACAAAATCTCATCTAAGTTCTGAGAGTTTACCATGAGATGCAAAAATAAAAAAAAAGTTTTTGAACTTAAAATATTCTTAAAAATGCATATAAGTGGACAAAATTATTAATTTTTTTAAAAATTTTAAATATATTACATAAATTATATATATATATATATATAATATAACAACAATATTCTAAAATCAAAAATTTCATTTGATGTTTCAATTTTTATTCTTTACATGAATCATCAACTAATTTAAAATCAAATACTTGAAAAAACATAAAAGAAAATCAAAGTAACATGGCATGTGGGCTTGCGTGTGTACCAACAAGTTAAAGAGTAGAGTGGTGTTATTAATAACTCCTAAAATTGTTATTCTCGCTCCCCTTTTAATTTTTTAATTGAATATTGTAAACTTATTTTTCTCATAAAATTTCTCAATTCATATCCTAATTTTTTGCCTCATTCTTTTATATATATATATATATATATATATATATATGTGTATGTGTGTGTGTGTGTGTTTCCCATTTTCTCTGAGTGAACCTAAGAATATATGAAAAAAATGGCTTGTGTATAGACTTTGTGAAAAAGTTTTGAATTGTATGACTTACAATATATATCTATTTCTTCTTCTACACTGATTGTTTTTATAACTAAACCGTAGATAAATTTCTATCTTTTACCACCAAGTTCTTAAACTAACATCACATGTTTTTCTTAAAAAGTCTCATCATAACATTTTTAATGAAACAATTTGACATTGAAAAAAAAATTATATATCATTGTTTCATTTGAGAACTTGAAAGCAAAAATAAGAAAAATCTGAATTATTTTAAGGTAGAATCTAAGGTGGATTTTAAAATTCAATCTGTACCATGATCAAGTTTGTTATAGGCCATTAGATTAAATCCAACCGTGCATGTTATTTAGTCATCATCGAAATAATTGGTTACCAACCGGTCACCCTAATTTTATGTCTGATTGCCACTTACTCCCTATATCTCATTTAGAAAATTAGAGTTGAAACCCTAGCCACTAAAATGTGCACCCCATTGGCAGAGTTGATTCTTAAGTCGTAGTACTATCGTTGCAGTCACGGTTTCATTGTTGGTGACACATTTCTCAGCTTTTATCTTGTTCTTCCCTGTAACGTCCCAAATTTTATTAGAAAATAAATTATTTAGGTAATGATGATTAATTATTTGACGTTCGAATGTATAGGAAATTAATTACACAATAGTTATGAATTATCGGTAGATTAAAATTTACTAGAACAAAATGATTCAACTGAAGTTGAGGGACCCATTAAATCTTTTTGGACATTTGATGAGCATAAAATAATAAGGATTTTATTGTGGTTATAGTGGTATGTTCAAAATAATTTTTAGAGTTGAAGAGATATTTGTACGTATATAATGTATGTTATTAGTCGACGAAAATACGAACGAAATAGAAATGTAGAAAAATATAAATTCCCTCTTTTTTCCCTTCTCTCGACCGTCCACTTTCCTACTTTCTCTTTACTCTCTTTTGTCAAATGGTTAATGGGGTTTCATGGACCAATGGGCAATGGCAATAAGGTGATATTTTAACCATTGGGTAATACCCAATTTTTTATCTTTTCTCCCTTCTCTAATTTTTGGTACACTCTTCTCCCTTATCATTAACCTGCACGTTTTGCTCTCTTCTTCTTCCTTTCTTTGGCTCTCCAACTGTCCGCCTCTCTAGCCACTTTTCTACTCAAAATCAATTGGATTTTTTTTTGGTTTCATGAGGCATTGAAGGAATTTTTAGGCAAGTCTTAGACCATCTCACCTTCTTCCTCCCTCATTTTCATTTTTGGAAAGAGCTTGGAGACTAGGTAAGACCCATTGCCTTTGGTGGTCTTCATTTCTTGTTTTGAGGTTATTAGAGCTTAATAATGGTGATTTGAATGTTGTTGAGTTATATAAGTGGAACCATTGAACCCTAGGCTACGTGACATGAAAACTTGATTTTTGGTGCTTGAATGGTGGTAGACAAATTATTGGCAAGATTTATGCTTAAAATGGTACAAGAAAATTATTGGAATTGTTATTTGGGTGTTTTAGTGAAAACCCTAAAATTTGGAATTTGGAGCTTTTGACAAAATTGGTGAAATTGAGCTTTATTGCTATGAGAATAATTTAGATATGTGAAAATGAATTTTTGAAATGAGTGATGATGAATATTGGTGTTGGAAGCTTGATAAATCAAGAAATGTGGTGATGCCTTAAATGGTTAAATGTGGTAGAAATTGTATTATTGTTGTGATGGCTTGGACAATGAGAATGTAGTATGTTGAGACATTGGGAACCCATTATGGATCATGGGTAAGGTGTTTGGTGTGAATTAGTACCCTATGACATTGGGTATAGTCCATTTAAATGATGAAAACTCTGTTAAAAGGAAGGAATTCTCAAAACCTAATAATGTAAGAAATTAATGTTCACTAAATGTCTGGGACATGATGGAAGTCAAGAATTTGTTTATTGTGTATTTAAGATTTTGAATGATGACTTGATAGGCAAATTGATTGCATTATATGTGTATCAATTGTAGGACAAAATCTGGTTGATAAGGTGATGTAACATCCCTGGTGTTTTAATAATTGTAATAAGCAAATAAATGTGTTTTGATTTTAAATAATAAGGATTAAGGGATATGAAGTGAATTATTGGGTTTTAAAAAAATGAATTTTAATGGAAATGGCATCAGGGGATCTGACGCGTAGCGTGGCATGTAGCGTCAGGTGAGAATTAATGACTTAACGCGTAGCGCCAATGGGACGCGTAGTGTCAACGTCGCGACCTGCTTTAAAACGAGACACGCAAAACAGGACGAACACATTTCTTCCTCTTCTCATTTTCTTCCTCCTCTGTGATTGGTGGCGAGAATTGGTGGAAGCTTTGATTTTTGGTGGTTTTGGGTGATTAAATGCTAAGGTAAGCCATTGGGACCCTTGGTTGCATTCTTCTTCCTTACTCCCTCTTCAAAACCAAACCATGCATGTGGTGTGGGGGCTTGGATTTTGAGTTTTAAGGTTCTTAGAAGCTTGGGTTTTGAGTTTGGAAGGGTAAGGAGGCAATGTACTAATGTATTATGTGTTTCGGTAACCGTAGGTGCCGGGACGAGCGTCAGAGGGACAATTGGCTAAGCGACCGGAGGACGCAACCGACACCAAGAACAAATTATTGAAGCTTGGAATCGAGGTAAGGGGGTGTTCGGGTTGTAATTAATAAGGATTAGATAGTATGATAGCTTCGGGAAGCTTAGAATTTAATTAGAAGTTATTAGAAATAATATAGATTAGTTAAGTGTAAAATTTATATATTTATGTATGCGTGTTTATGTGTGACTAACTAAATAAGTATATGAGTTATATGCATGAGCGGTTCTAAGTAAAGCATAAATAATGAAAAATGTTGATGATGTGTAGTGTGGTATACGTTATTTGACTACGCGTAAATTGATGAGAATAATGAAATAAGGATGATGGAAAAGATGTAACATGGCTTGCGAGGGCTAGGTCGATATGGCCGCCCTGTGTGATGTCTATAGGTCAACTTCTGACAATTATGGATGAGTTTGATGATGTCTAAAGCCATGTTGATATGATGTTATATGTGATTATGTGGTATGGGATGACCAACGATATGATGTACCCCTTGTTTTTCGGCTCCTGTGGTTTTTATACCCAATGGTCAAGTCCGACCCAATGGTTGAGGTGGGGAGCCAAGTCGGGTTCACGGAGTATCAAGTCAAACCCTCCTGTTAAAGGCCGATCCTTTAGTATCCAGATACTAAGAGTCGGTTATACATGTGAGTCAGTGGTGTTATATAACATATGTAAATGGTTATGATGTTCTATGATAAAAATTGATGGTTGATTACGAATATGACTCGAATATGAATGAGGTTTAATGTAGGATATGTGATTTAATGTTGATGCGTGTGATGTGATGAATTTAATAATTGATGATGTTATGATATCAACTATGAGCATAGATATCATTGGGTGTGAGGTATGTAGTTTAATTGAAAAATATATTAGTGATAATTGTGTAAATGCAAGAAACTGGTAAGTAACATAATGAGGAGATCATTAAGTAGTAAATAGGTACCTTTATTATTTCTATTCTACATTAATTACGATATGCCAAACACTCACCCTTGTTATTGTTGATTTAAACTAGTGACCAGTGACTGGGAAGATGTTAATACCTCGGAGGTGCGCCAAACGGAGGATTGATGCCAAGGAGCTAGGAAATTATGTAATAATGGAAATAGAATATATGTAATAATTGTTTGGTTATGCTTGATAAACTAATGATGTATGCTTGTGTGATTGTTGGATATGAATTTATTGTGTGTAATAGCTTATTATGCTTTGCGTGAATGTGATTTGGTATAGACATTACGTGACTTTCATAATGAATTTATAATTGAAGTGTGATATGATGATAATGCGTGATGACGGATGAGTTGAATTTGACGATTGGCGTGTTGATTAAGCATTAATAATTTTGTTAAAGGTGTAAAGCATGTGAGTATGGTCTGGAGTCATTTGTGCTTGAAAATTAATATGGGCAGGTTCTGTTGATAATTATGGATCATGATGTGTTATGTGGGTGATGAGAATGAAAATTGATTGATGAATTTGATGGTTATTACATATAGTTAAAATAAGCGTTTTAAGTGAGAATTAGGAACTAAATAGATGATTTTGAGATCTGGTGGGTTTCGAGACCCTCGGAAAAGATCAATAGGTCTAGGGATGGTAATCACAGGCCTTTTTGGCCCATTAAAATGGGTCGAGTCAACCTTTGGAGCTCGTTTTTTTGAATAGGCCTGACCCGTTTTGATTATTTGATATGAAATTAATTTTGATGACTATTTATTTCCATTTAATGAAGTAAATTGGATTAATTATAAAAACTTTGTTTTAGAAAAGTGAAATTTAATTTTTATTTCTAATTTTTCTTAAAAAATATTTAAAATTAGTTTAAATTTAAAATAAAAAATAGCATGTATAATTCTTTTAAAAGAATGGGTTGGCCCGTTTTGGCCCGCGGGCCATATAGAATACGGGTCGGGCTAATGTTTTTGGCCCGTTTTCTTATTCTGGCCTAGCCCGTATTTGGACAGGCCTATGTGGGTTTCGACCTGGCCCGACCCGCTGGCTCGTTTTGCCACCTCTAAATAGGTCCCCTAAGACCTTTTGAAATTGTGCATATAGGCTTTGGGTCATTTGGTGTCCAATTAGGTTTTTGGTGCAAGGGTTTTACACATAATTGGGTTAAACTACATTTTGTGCATAACTGACGCATTATGATGAAATTTTGGCGAACAGACAGCACCAACAGTTTTGGAATGGGGAAAACATGTGGCCCGTAAAGTTTCATGCCAATCGGATCTGAAATGGGCCATTTGGGTAGGTTAGAAGTTGGCCGATTAGCTTAAAATATGTATCATCATCAGGTGTTGCTACTGTCAAGCTGATGTTGAGTGCCAGCCTGACGCGCCTATTCAAGTTTTGGGTTTTCCTCCACTTCCAATGGTTTTTGGGGTTTTTAGTTCATACCTATTTTATATTCTTGGTCCTTTTTACTGAAAATGGTTTTTATATATGAGATAATTAAATTAATTATTTGCAAAAAAAATTATCCTGAAATTTAATTAAACGACTTAAGATAATTGTATAAATGACTTAGGACGTCACAGGTGAGGCTGTCAAATCGTCTGGATTTCTTCTCTTAAGGTAAGAAAGGAGTTTATATTTTAAATGCATGAATTGAATAATTTGATGATTGTTGTATGTGATGGTGACTTATGTTTGCCTTGCTATGGTTATTTTGAATTTTTGTGACAATTGATATTGATGTGGTCTTGCTTGGCAAATATGTGAATGCATTTAGAATATACATGTGGTGTGTCTTTAGTGGTGATTGATGTTGACTTGAAAACTTGACAAATTTGTGCCTATGCTATAATGTGAAAAATATGTGTGTTTCACCACTTGTGTTGGACTATGATGATTGTTAATGGATTGAATGATTTGTGGTTGTGAGACATACTATGAGTGGTGATGTAATTATTGAGATGTTGATTAAATGTCATTGTGAAAGATGCAAAATCTTGTGTTTGTGATGATGGTGAAAATTTAAGTTGTTAAAAAAGATTTGAATGTCACACTTAAACCTTGTAACAATGGAAAGATTTATTGTAATTGAAATCCACTAAGAATTGAGTGGTGATGTTGATGAGAATAATGATGGATGAATAATGAGTGGCATGATAGGATGCATAGTATGAGATTACACATGATCTGCATCTGTATTGCATTTATGGCTTATCTGTATAGCTATTGGTATGGGATGTTAAGGGTTTCTCCGGTTGGCTCAGTGGGAGGACGGATCTATGCACGAGCATTTCTGTTACCCTAGTGATTCTGTGGTTGAATCACGAAGCTGCCCATGCTTAATCACGGGGTATTGCATGTGGTTGACCTGGTAGGGGTGACTCCTTGAGGAACAGGTTTCCTTAATGGTTCTATTGAATCACAGCTGCCATGGTGAGGAATCATGGTTGGCCAACAACATCATTTTACAATATTTATGATGTTGTTGTTTCCGTTGTCATTGTGATATAACCGGTGTTGTATTATGGGCAATGCGGTTTGGTACCAATAAAATACTGATTGACGTTCATATGTGTACACATTGTTGTTAATACTGCAATATAAACCCACATTGATAATTTATTTCCCGTAGTTAGATCCATAAATTGTTGAGTATGATTCCTTGTGCATATGCATTAGCTTAAGAGCATTTGCATATAGCCTAATGATATGTAAAATACTTGAATGGTGATGGATGAATTGGGTAATTGAAGACCCTAAAACTTGACAAGTAAAATACTTAAGATTGAATATATACTTATTTTGAGACATTGCTTGTAATACCCCAGTATGATGAAGGGCAAAGTTATGTGAATGTGTATGTGTTTGTTATGAGTTTTAATTGATGAGCATTTTATATACCTATGATGATACATTAATGGTGACTTGATTATAATTTGATATTTGTGTTGTAAAGCACACGTGTGTTTATATGCATGTATACATTATCACAATGTATTCAGATTCGTCATTTCGAATGTAATCCTCACTCTTCCATGTTGTCTCTTTTTAGTATTGTGATTTTAGGACTTGCATGAAATGAGATGCATTTCGTTTCGAAACCTATGTTTTAGGGTGGAAGGTAAAATAACGGAATGCCTTGGCCGGTAATTGTTTAAAACTTTAGATGATGTATATATTTTTAGTGACAATGATGTTGGTGTTGATATGGTGACAATAGCCTATATTTCTTTTATAATTAAACCTCTATTCTTTTGGGGTGTACATGTGTTTACATTGGTCAATTCTTTTGTATAAAACCATGTTGATACTTGAACAATGGGAATTTAGAAGCCATTGTGATGGCAATGATGTTTATGTTGATGGAAAACACTTGATTTGATGAGACTTAGAGTGCTAGGGTTGAGACCCATGGTTGATGCATTATTTAGACATGGTTTTGATGATTAATTTGATGAATGATTTGTGGTATTATGGCCTTGATAAATTGTTTTTGCATGCCAAAAAAGATCCCAAGAAGTGCAAGAGGCAAGGTCCCCACAAGCATGTAAAAATGGTGCAATTTTATGTTATGACAAAGAGAACCACGACCCTGGTGAGAACCACGGCTAGGCTATGGAACTCTCTGCTCCTGGTGGCAAAATTTAATGTTTGTTTTCTCCTAACAGCAGTGGGAACCATGGCCAAGCCGTGGATCACACTGCCAAGAGCCTAAAATTTTTATGTTTCCATGTCTTTGCTTGGTCCATTGCATCCCTTTGGGTACCATATTTAATCTCTTTGCTTTATGGCTTAAATACGTAATCTAATGACTATGTTAAAGTTAAGTCTAAACTTATGATTGAGTAGTTTGAACCCCTTGTGATTTGTTAATAATACACATCAAGACTCTCAGCTAAAATGAAGTCTGTACTGTTTGTTTGTCTAACAAGTTTATTCAAGTGTGACAGGAGTTTGAAGAACTCTATTTGCAAAAGATAGGTAGAGTCCGTAAATTTAATTCGTTTTTGAAATAAAGAAGTTTGTACTCACTTAAAGCTTAACTGAATTAAGCTAGTCTGAACCTACAGACCACAAGAAGATTCCTCATTCTTTGAAATATTTGAAAATGGATCTTTCCTTACCAAATTTGAAGTTGCATGAACTTTCTCATGACATCTCTGAAGCTATCATCAAATGGCAATCAACGAAAAAGTTGAAGACTCTCTCATGTATATCAAGAAAACTGCCTCATATGTCTCAAAGTGTCAGAAAAGTTGAACCTTGTTCAGAATGAATAGCCTAAAGTCAATTACTATAGAGTGTACGTGCTTTCCAAATGTGCATAAGCAAAAGGGATATTCTGTTTAAAGACTTTTGAAGCAACCCAGTTATGGAAATTTCTCTGAAGCATGTGTCTGTACTCACTAACAACACAATCCTCAAGAGACCAACATCCTTCAAAGTTGAACCAACAAATATTTTTTAGAAGGACTATAAATACAAGAAACTTCTTAATTCAAGATAGTTACGCTGTTCAATTTCATACTTGAATACTCTCTTGTGTTCTCTCAAGAAACCAAAGTCTAAAAGACTTTTCTTTAAAGTTTCTAAGTTCTTGTATTCACTACTTAAGTCTTTTTTATAGTTCTGCTTAGTGCAGACCTTGACTTGTAGTAGTCTGTAGCACAATGTACCTATGTAAACATTTCAATCTCTTGTGCGCTGAGTTATTTGATTGTAAGTTTAATCACTTCATTAGTTCACCTTGTACATTCTGGTGTGTTGCCAGAACCTATTTGTGTTAGGAAACACTTGTGGCCTGAAGAGGCTTTTAAAAGACTACTTAGGTCTATAGCCAGGAGTGGCTAGTGTCAAGAATACTTGAGTTTAAGCCAGAAGTGACTAGAGTCAAGAATATTGTTGCATTGAGCTAGTGTTGTATTGTAAAGGTGTTTTACAATAGTAAAAAATCTTCAGTTTAAAGGGACTGGATGTAGCTTTTGAGTTGGAAGTGAACCAAGATAAATTCCGTTGTGTGATTTTCTGCTCCTTACTCTAGTCTGTTGAATTAATTTCTGCTTGAGCGGTCTGTACATTTTCGAGAAAGAGTTTAAGACTTATTCAACCCCCCTCTAAGTCTAACTCTATACCATCAATTGATATCAAAGCTTGTCCTTTTGGGTTGATTACTCTCACGAGTAAAAATGATCAAGATCCATGGCTTCATCATCTCATGATCAGCTTACTACAGAAGGTTCTTCCATGAACAGACCACCTACTTTCTTTGGTGAAGATTACTCTCACTGGAAAGACAGGATGAAAATGTTCATCAAGTGCACTCAATATGAGCTATGGGGAATAATCATAAGAGGTGATAATCCTAAACCTACAGATAAAGAAGGAAAGCCAATTCTTGAAGATAAATGGTCCTCTGCAGACACCAAGAAGATGGAGTCGAATGCAAAAGCTAGATTTCTTTTAATCTATGCTTTGAGTAAATCTGAATACAAGAAGGTTTACATTTATAAGACTACAAAGGAAATATAGGATGCCCTTCAGCGTAACTATGAAGGAACCTCCAATGTCAAGCGTTCAAAGAAGATCCTTGTTACCAAGAAGTATGATAACTTCAAGATGGAGGATCATGAGTCTATTGACCAAATGTTTGGAATATTTCAGACACTTCTTAATGAGCTAAAAGCATTAGGATCCACACCTTCCACTAAAGACATCAATGTGAAACTTCTAGGTTATTTACTAGAAAAAATTAATGCCAAATGTGCTACTCTAAAGGAAGCTAAAGACTTCAGTACTCCCACTCTTGATGAATTTCATGGAGTTCTAAGAGTTCATGAGCTGAAACTTAGCCAGAAGGAAATGTCCAAGCTCTCATCCTCTAAGAACATTGCCCTGAAGTATGAAGAGACTTCTAGGAGAAGCAAGGAGCCAAGAATTGAAGAATCAACTAGCTCAGACCTTGCAATTGATGTGGAAGAGGAGGGCACTAATGAAGAATTGGCCCTCGTGACTAAACAATTTCACAGACTTCTGAAGAAAAAGAAAAGTGGAGGAGGAAGGTTTAACAAAAAAGAACCTAGAGGTAAAATTCATTTAAGTTTAAAACTGACAAGTTTGCTATAAAATGTTTTAATTACAGGAAACCAGGACATATGAAAAATGAATGTTTTCTCCTGAATAAGGATAGAAAAGAAAAGAAGTTCTTTAAGAAGCAAAAAGAACTTATAACTTGGGATGATGAAGACTCAACTAGTAGTGGGTCTGAAGAGGAAACTGAAACTGCTTAGATCTGCCTCATGGCCAAGACTGATTCAGACTTTGAATCATGTTTAGACGAGTCTGAATCAGAGGAGGTAAATCAGTCTAAACTACAAGAAAACTATGAAGCTCTTTTTAAAGACTTTTCAGTTCTTTTGAAAAATTATAAACTGTTGAAGAAGAAACTATTTGAAGCTATTTCTTCATATGAGGATAAAATTTCTAAACTGAAAAAAAAGGATTCAGACCACGATCTTCTTAAGGAGCTTGACGAGAAAGAAATGATGCATCTTGAAGAGATACACAAACTTAAAAATAAAAATGATTTTTTAAAAACTAAACTCAACAGTTTAGACACTCGTTGTATCTCACAAGATAAGGAAATCAAGTTTCTTCAGCAAGAAGTAAGCACACTTGAGTGAGCTGGACGGTCAAAATGTAACCTGTCTCTTTTCTTCATCCGAAGAAAAATGGATCTGGCACAAGAAGCTTAGACATGTTAGCATGAAACATATTTCTAAAATCAACAGAAAAGGACTAGTCAAGGGAATTCCTAGAATTCCATTAAATGGAACCCAACCTTGCGAAGCATGTCAAAAAAAGAAACAACACAAAACTTCTTTTGAAAATAAAGATGTTGTTTCAACGTCCAGACCACTTGAGTTGTTGCATTTACACTTGTTCGGACCATCTTAAATCCAGAGTCTTGCTGAAAAAGATATGGCTTTGTTATTGTTGATGATTTCACCAGAATGACATAGGTTTATTTCCTAGCTCACAAGGATGAGTCTGTATAAGTATTCAAGATTTTCTATAAGAAAATCCAGTCTGAAAAAGGAATCTGTATTGGTAAAATAAGAAGTGACCATGGTAGAGAATTTGAAAATGAAATTTTTGAAAAGTTTTGTAACAAAACTAGCATCTCTCACACATTTTCTTCTCCAAGAACACCTCAATAGAATGATGTTGTGGAAAGGAAAAATTGAAGTCTGTTGGATATGGCAAGAACCATGCTTTGCAAAAATGATTTACTAAAATATTTTTAAGCTGAAGCTGTAAGCACTTGTTATATTCAAAATAGAGTCTTCATTAGACCAATACTGAATCAGACTCCCTATGAATTGTGGCAAGGAAGAAAACCCAATATATCATATTTTCATTCATTTGGATGTACATGTTATATCTTAAACACATGAGATCAACTTGGAAAGTTTGACTCAAAGTGTGATAAAGGTATTTTCATGGGCTATTCAAATGCATCAAAATCTTACAGAGTCTTTAATACAAGAACTTAAACCACTAAGGAATCAAAGCACATAAGATTTGATGATCTAACAAAGACTGACAAGAAATTAGCAAATCTAGATGGTCATGATGCGAGTATTAGGCAATCTGAAGGAGAACCTGAACCTTCAGACTCTGTTGCTCCTTAACAGCAAGAATCAAACCAACAGACAGCGTCGAAACCAGAGAAACCAAGGGATTAGAAGTTCAAGACTTACCATCCTTCAGATCTCATCATTGGAGATCAAGCTGAAGGAGTCCGAACTAGATCAAGGTTCCAAAACCAATCATCAATGGAACTTGTTTCAAACTTTGAATCTAAGACCATTGAGGAAGCCTTAGAAAACCCTGACTGGATCATTGCTATGCAAGAAGAACTCAACCAGATTGAAAGAAGCAAAGTCTGGACCCTAGTTCCAAGACTAAAGAAAAAGAGCATCATTGGAACAAGATGGGTGTTCAGAAACAAACTGGATGAAGATGGAAAAGTTATTAGGAACAAGGCAAGACTCGTAACATAAGCCTAAAACCAACAAGAAGGTATAGACTTCACTGAAACCTTTGCTCCTGTAGCTAGACTTGAAGCTATAAGGAATTTACTTGCCTTTGCTACTTTTAAGGGAATTAAATTATATTAGATGGATGTTAAGAGCGCTTTTCTAAATCGTTTTATTGAAGAAGTTTTTGTAAAACAACCTCCTGTGTTTGAAGACAAATCTTTAGAAAATCATGTCTTTAATCTTAGTAAAGCACTTTATGGTCTGAAACAAGCACCAAGAGCTTGGTATCATCGACTCAACTCCTTTCTAAAATTAAAAGGCTTTACATGAGGAAAAGTTGATACAACCCTATTTAGAAAAGGTTTAGATAAACACTTTATTGTAATGCAAATTTAATTAAATGACATTGTCTTTGGTGCTACTGAAGAGAATCTGTGCAAAGATTTTGCGAAAACCATGCAAGCTGAATTTGAGATGAGCATGATGGGCGAACTCAAATTCTTTCTTGGTCGAACTTAAAGATTTTGTGAAAACCATGCAGACTGCTAATGGAATTTTTATTCATCAATAAAAAATACACCAAAGAGTTACTCATGAAATTTAAAATAGTTGATGTCAAACCCATGAGTACACCAATGCATCCAAATTACATTATAAGAAAAGATGAATCTGGTACATCAGTTGATCAGACTCTATAGAGGAATGATTGGATCACTGTTGTATTTAACATTCAGCAGACCAGATATAATGTTTAGTGTGTGTGCGCGCAAGATATCAAACAGACCCCAAGGAATCACACTTATCTACAATGAAGAGGATTATGAGGTATCTTGCTGGTACCATTAACCTTGGGTTGTTCTACAAGAGAACAGACTCTTTTTCTCTTCGTGGTTTTTATAATGCAGACTTTGTAGGTGATAGAACAGATAGAGAAAGCACAAGTGGTGGATGTCATTTTTTGGGAAACAGCTTTATTTCTTGGAGTATCAAGAAACAAAATTCAACAGCCCTCTCCACAGTTGAAGTAGAATACTTGTCTATAGCAAGCTGTTGTTCACAACTTCTATGGATGAAATATCACCTAGAGGAATATTCAATTAAGGAATAAGAGATTCCAGTATTTTATGACAACACAAGTGCTATCAACCTATCAAAGAATCCAATCCAGCACTCAAAGGCAAAACATATTGAAGTAAAGTATCACTTCATATGTCACTACGTTCAGAAAGGCATTTTGGATTTGCAACATGTGGATACATACCACCAATGGGCAGATATTCTTACTAAGCCCCTAGCAGAAGCCAGGTTTTCTTTTATCAAATATAGTTTGAACATGTGTAATATTATTTGATTGAGTTGTCTGTATGTTTACGGTTTGCATGTTTCATAACTTAGAATTATTTTTCAACTTATTCTCTGTTATACTGAGAGACGCAATCTGTACATTCCTTAAATTCCTTTAAATATTCATTCAATTCATTTCTTTTTAACGCGTGGCACTCATTCATTGCTTGGAGTGCAACCGTTTCTGAAAGCTGTTTTCCTCTCCATTAAGCCACATTGTCTATAAATATAACTGCTCTTACACGTCTTTTCACTTCTGCAACCTTTCACCTTTTCTGAAAACTCTCTCTGTGATTGTTTTCTTTCTCCCTCTACAAATTCTTTGAGAACTTCCTTTTTGCCCTAACCCGTTTATCTTCTAAAACCTCATTTCTTTTCAATGGTTGGCTTGAACTATTCTATGAAAGATGTCATTGAGTCATTATACTTCAACGCCGCCCACCACCAAGTCGAAGGCAGGGATGTGATTGCTGAAGTAGAAGGAATCAGCTGGACCAATTTCTATATGGATTAGGAGCCATTTTCTCCTTCTGTTGCTTTTGAATTCTTGAAAACTGTTACTATTAATAAGGATAACTGTATACTGGTTGGCTCTCTAGGTAGGAAATAGATTGAGATTTTTGAAGATCTTCTGGTTACAATCCTTTATTGCAACCCTGGTGGAACAGTCTTCTCTGAAGACTTTGAATTTACAAAAGTTTCTAGCTTCACAATCAATGAGATTCTATATGGAAAGACAGGTTCAGATAAGCTAACATCCAGAAGTCTGTTGCCAAAGGCAAATATGCTGCACGTTCTGATGCGTCAAGTCTTCTGCCCCCGTAAGTCTACTAAGGATACAGTATCTAAATTAGATAGATTCTATATATATCATATGATGATGAAGGAACCAGTCAACCTAGGCAACATTCTGTTGACCTACATGACAATGTCTATAGTGAAGAAATAGAAGAAGATCCTTTACCCAGTTATACTGATGAAAATCTTTAAGCTGGAGAATGTAAGTCTAGAGAATATTACATACTAGATGATCAGTGGTCCCTTGATCACCAACTTGCAACCTTTTTTCCCTTGATGGACAAATCTTCAGTGTCTGCTGCTAAAGTTAAGAAGGCCCCTTAAAGAGGAAGGTAAAGACTGAGCCAATTGAGGAGGAACCTTACGTGGAGAAGGCTAAAGTTTAGAAAATCTTTGTTCTGAAGAAGTCTGTTGATGAGAAGTCTATTGAACCCATCATTATATCTAATGATGATGTGCCCACTAGGAAAGTACTAAAGAAGAAGCAGTTTGTTCATGAACCTACTAAGGTACAGACTGCTGGTAAAGCTAAGCCAACATCTTCAACCTCATCTTCCACTAGCTCATATGATCCTCACTTTGTCAAGCTCAAGGACTATGTCAAGGTTCCTTGCATGAATCGGTATGTGAACTTCATTTGTTTCTACTGTAGAAAGTTCCCTAAAGTCAATGTCGATAAATGGACCAAGTATGATTAGGTCGATATGTATAACATGCATCACGACATGTATAAGCTGGACAAGGCCCAATGAGAGGAAGCAAAGAAAGAAGCCAAGTTGAGAGCTAAGGCTAAAGAAGTTCTTTCTGCTAAGAGAAGGTTATCTAAAGCCACCAAGGTTCAGAAGAAGAAGAAGAAACAGTCCTCTAAAGCTTCTGTTTGAACATATGTTAAAGCACAGGAACAAACCCCTATTGCTCAAGCATTTGTTTAGTCACCTGAGACATCTGCTCCACCTCCATCTCCACCCAAGGTAACCAAACCCAACCACATTGAACCTACAAATCGCAAGAAGATTCCTTATTCTTTGAAATATTTGAAAAAGGATCTTTCCTTACTAAATTTAAAGTTACATGAACTTTTTCATGACATCTTTGAAGCTATCATGAAAAAGGAAATCAACAAAATAGTTGAAGACTCTCACGTATATCAAGAAAACTACCTCATATGTCTCAAGGTGTCAGAAAAGCTGAACCTTGTTCAGAATGGATAGCCTAAAGTCAATTGCTATAGAGTGTATGTGCTTTCCAAATGTGCATAAGCAAAAAGGATCTTCTGTTTAAGACTTTCAAAGAAACTCAGTTGTGGAAATTTCTCTGAAGCATGTGTCTGTACTCACTAACAACACAATCCTCAAGAGACCAACGTCCTTCGAAGTTGAACCAATGGATATTTTTTAGAAGGACTATAAATACAAGAAAATTCTTAATTCAAGATAGTTACGCTGTTCAATTTCATACTTGAATACTCTCTTGTGTTCTCTCAAGAAACCAAAGTCTGAAAGACTTTTCTTTAAAGTTTCTAAGTTCTTGTATTCACTACTTAAGTCTTCTCTGTAGTTCTGCTTAGTACAGACCTTGACTTATAGTAGTCTGTAGCTCAGCGTACCTGTGTAAACATTTCAATCTCTTGTGCGTTACGTTATTTGGTTGTAACTTCAGTCACTTAATTACTTCACCTTGTACATTCTGGTGTGTTGCTAGAATTTGTTTATATTGGGAAATATTTGTGGCCTGAAGAGGCTTTTAAAAGAATACTTGGGTCTATAGCCAGGAGTGGCTAGTGTCAAGAATACTTGGGTTTAAGCCAGAAGTGGCTGGAGTCAAGAAAATTGTTGCATAAGGCTGGTGTTATATTGTAAATGTGTTTTACAATAGTGAAAAATCCTTCGGTCTAAAGGGACTGGACGTAGCTTCTGATTTGGAAGTGAACCAGGATAAATTCCGTTGTATGATTTTCTGCTTCTTACTCTAGTCCGTTGAATTAATTTCTGCTCGAGTGGTCTGTACATTTTCAAAAAAGAGTTTAAGACTTATTCAACCCCCTTCTAAGTCTAACTTTGTACCATCAGAATACGTTTCTTTAAATGTTGGCACTTATCTTGTGTTTTCTTTGGGTCTCTTCTCATATCTTCATATATAGGAAGGGATGGATGTCCGGTATACCCTTAACTCTTTTTCACTATTTTAAATACCGTTGTGTATACGTTATGGGTGTTTGCTTTTTGATCCACTTCTTGTTATTTCTTTTAAAATATGGCCTCCAATTTTTTGTGGTTTGGATCTTGATGTAAGTGATTTGTTGTGGAGTTTTAAACCGTAAATAAACTATTCTTATTTTCTTTGATTATTTGTAATTACATCAAGATTCAGATTCGGGGAATCGAGGTGCCACATTCCCTATTGGCATTCGTCGCTTACTTTTTTCCTCTTCCATCTACCTTCACAACCCTTCTCAATTCAAATCCAAGCTCTAGTATTTGTCTGACCCAAAGTGGAAAAACCTTGATCTCTATGCTCTTCTTGTTGCCTTGCCCATTGCATCTTTCTCTGAGCTATTTCTATTTTTCTCATTCTCTAGCCACCCTACTTACAAATTCTCATTCTTTAAATAATCCTGAACACTTTTGTCCTTAACACTTTTGGCCTTCTGGGTATTGGTCATTTTCATTTTGTCTGTGATTATGTGGGGGGAACGTTGTTTCTCAATGAAAGTTTTCTTTTTTTGTTTGGTGGGATTATTTTTTGGATGGAGTACTTTGTGATCGATAATGGGGCTTCTGGTATTACAAGTGTAGTGCATGGTTTATTGAGTGGGTTGACTTTTATGTGTGCTTTGTCTTGTAGTTACTTGTTAGTTATGCCTTGTCTTTTTTTGTTAAGTTTTTTGTTGTCCTCTACGATGGTGTTCAAGGGCACTTGGTGGCTACAGGTGAGGTTTTCTTTGTATATTGATGTGTGCCTAAAATACACAGTGTAAACAAGGATCATATTGCAATTTTAAAAATTTGATGTATTAAGCAAATCAGAAAATAAATTGCCTAAAATACCGGTTGTGGCAGGTCATAAATTAGAAGTCCACGGTGCCACCAGTTTGTAGAATTCCATCTAAGATTCCACCTTATTTTAATATTGGTGTTGCTTGTTTGGGAAAGTAGAGACTAGGTACCAATAGTCTTCTATATAGAGTGGTATCAACGTAAATAACACATGACCTCAACTCTTCATTTATCTCACATCTTTTTCTTAACCTTTGATGACCCATTTCTTGCTTGCTCAGAAGATATATATTCATTTGAACCAGAAAACCATGCTATAATTTGATTTTAAGGAAAGATGGAACTGTTGTAATGAAATACTACTCTATCCTAAAATATAACATCATTTTATCTAATTCATCAGTATTTAAAAATTTAATTAATTTAGTTAAAATCATTAACTTTGTCTGAAATCAGGGGTAATTTGTTAGACATGGCAACCATTACCCAATAGGGGGTGAATTGGGTAATGCAAGTTTCTAAAAACTTTAACCAATTTTTATTCTTTCATAAAAAGAAAGTTTTTATGCAACGAAAATTTATTCAAAAGGTTAACATCTTTTAGAAAAGTTTCAAAAACTTTTGATAAGAAATATAGAAGATAATATAAAAAGAATAAAACATTTGTTTCAATCGATTTATTCAAGTATATTGGTGAAGGAAACTAATCTTTAAAAACAAGATAAAACCTTTATGAAAGGTTCAAAACTTTTTTATGAGATAAGAGATAAGATTTGATTCAAATAAGATAAACTAAGTAAAATAGAGAAGGGAACAAATCTTTATAATTAAAACTTTTTGATAAAGATATTAGACAAAGATAAAAGATAAGATTTGATTCAAATAAGATACTCAAAAGAAATATTTAACTTAAAATAATATATATGAATGATCTAAGTAAAAGACTTAAGTAATGAGATTAGGGAAGAGAGATACAACACCATAATATATCCTGATTTGATCACCACCATTGTGATCTAGTATAGTCTCCCAGCCCAAAAGCTTATAATTTTGCACTATAATTGAAACGGTTACAAGGGTATCTGTTTACTATGGCGTCCTGATTCCCCAGACCTGGATCCCTATGCAAGCATAATTAATTAATAAAGATACAAATAAATTTTTTACGGTTAAGTTTCATAAACCAAACCGTTTACACCAAGGACCGGACCACAGAGAACCAGAGGCCATAATAAAATAAAAGATGACAATAATTGGATTGATAATTTAAAATCCTAAATCATGGATCATTAATCAAATATGCATATATAAAGGGATTCTCACCACTTATCCTACAATCCATACATGAATTCATCAAGATATTTACAAATATGGCATCTGGAACCTTGGCAATCATCAATTATTCATCATCATAAATGTCATTGCCATCATATTGGCATCCAAATCCTTATATCCAACTACCATACTTTGTCATATACAAAAAATAATTGGCCAATTTATACCATCAAAAGAATAAGGATTTAATTTACAAAATAATCAATGCAAACATTAATATATCGATCACATATCCATACATACGTACATCATCCAAATCACATTACTAGCCAAGGCAATTCATTACCACTATTTACCTTTAACACAAAAGCGCCACTCCTTAAAACAAGACCACATTATCTCATGCACGATCCTGTATCACAATACTAAAAATAAACAACGTAGGAGAGTGATCATTACATTTAAAATGACAAATACTTAAACACTTATGATTATGTGTACATGTATATAAATCACTTATGTGCTTTGTAAACATAAGCACCACCATCATCAAAACCATCAATTTTTGCCATCATAGACATGCATAAAGATCATGAATCAAGTGTGTTTGAATATGTATACAGGTTCAAGGATGTTCAAAGATTTTGATAATGACAAAACACTCTTGAAGAAACCTATGCAAAAACAAAGATATGGAATCAGGTGCTAAGTAACAGCGAAGATAATCGATTATGTCACTTATGCTAATCGATTAGGAGCTTTCTGTTTTGGAAGAAACTGCATCAGGATTGAAGCTAATCGATTATGGGAATGAAGATAATTGATTATGAAGTCACTGGAATTAAGATAATCGATTACACACTTGTAATAATCGATTATGAACTCACTGGAATTAAAATAATCGATTATACATTTGAAGCTAATCGATTACAATTATCAAAAATGGGATTAAATGTATCAGGTATAATGTCTAATCGATTAAGAAAGCTATACAATCGATTAGGAAGCCACTGGAATTAAGGTAATCGATTACAAGACATGCTAATCGATTAGGAAGCTGCGAAATCAAATTAAATGCATCAGGTATAGATGCTAATCGATTACAGGAATTGAAATAATCGATTAGTGACTCTCTGACTTGAAGCTAATCGATTACAACGCGAGGGTGTAATCGATTACGCTAGTGGAAAAACACATTTAAGTGGGAAACCAGCTTATGTCTCCACCATTCTTCAAATTTCCACTGAGTGCAACGGCTATGAAGAACGAAGGGCACACCTCAACAGCTATTTTGGCTCTATAAATTGAAGAGGAACATAAGCACAAAGACATAACAAGAAGCTACAAATCCTTTACTCTATTTTGTGCCTTGTAAGCCCTATTTCTTGTATCTTGAAATACATTTGTATATCCTCTCATCTTGAGAGTTAGAATTGGTTAGAGCTTTCATTTGTGTATCTACTCTATTAAGAGAGTGTATTGATTGTAAACACAACACCAAACACAAGGGATTCACTCTAGGTTGAGTGGTTGTTCACTCTAGGTTGAGTGGTCACAAAGGTTGGGGTTCAACCTTTGGGTATTGAGAGATTGTGAGATTGGGTGGGTTGCCCTCTGCTTGTGAGAATTGAGTTCTTGAGTGTGGGACACTAGGAAGCTGCAATTGCTCAAAGCCTGTATCTCAAATCTTCAATAGTGAAATCCTCTAAGTGGGTTGCTTAGAGGCGAGACGTACACCGGATTGGGTGGAACTCGTTATATCGGTTTGCAAGCTTCTCTTCCTTACTCCTTACTTTCATATACTGCTTGCTAATTGATTGTTGTTGATTGTTTGTGAAGAGCACACTTGAACTTGCTTAATTTGTTACTCTTCAAATACTGCCCACCAGGTGTTTGGGAAATTGCTTCAGCAATACTTCTCATTATTGTGCTTTGCATATTATCCTCCTCTTAATTTCACTTGCATATTCTCATTAACTTGGTTATAAAAATCAATTTCAAAGGCATTCCAACCAAAAGTTTTAAAACTCAATTCACCCCCCCTCTTGAGTATTGAGGCCACTTGAACAACAAGTGGTATCAGAGCTTGACTCTTGGTAGATCAAGCTTAACAGCTTCAAGAGACTAGATGGCCTCAAGTTCTCAAAATGTTTTTCCCGAGGGTGGTGCGATAAACAGACCTCCCGCTTTCAATGGGGAAGGGTATACCTTTTGGAAAGAAAGAATGAAAATCTTCATTCAATCAGTTGACTTGAGAATTTGGAATGCCATTAAAAATGGCCCTTTTATACCAATGCATGTTGTAGACAGTAAAAATATTGAAAAACCCATAGATGAATGGACAAGCGAGGAAGAAAAGAAAGTTCAATGTGGCTACAAGGCCAAAAATCTTATTACTATGGCTTTAGGTTAAGATGAATTTTTTAGAATAATGACTTGCCAAACTGCTAAAGAGATGTGGGATACTCTACGAGTAACTCACGAAGGCACTAACGATGTAAAGGACTCTAAGATTAGTACTCTTACTAGTCAATATGAGTGCTTTAGATTAAACTCTCATGAATCAATTGTTGATATGCAAAAAAGATTCACTCTCATCATTAATCAACTCATTACACTTGGAAAGACTTACACTAACAAAGAGCTCATTCATAAAGTGTTGAAAAGTCTTAACAGAGAATGGCAACCGCTAGTTACCGCCATCAAACAGTCTCTTAGCATAAACGAAATGTCTCTTGCCACTCTATTTGGTAAGTTGCAGGAACAGGAAAAAGAGCTGAAAGAATTAAAGATGGCGGAAGAGGAAGAAAAATCTTCCAAGAAAAAGGGTCTTGCTCTCAAGGCTACTTCCATAAATGAAGTAGAAGAATCCGAAAGCGAACTTGATGAAGAAGAAGAATTTGGACTATTTGTGAAACGCTTCAGGAAATTCATGAAAGGCAAACGCATTCAAAGAAGCTTCAAAAACCCAAGTAAGAAACCTATCACTAAAGAAAATTCTTCCTCACCCAATTGTTTTGAATGTGGCAAGGATGGGCACTTCAAAGCGGATTGCCCAAATCTTAAGAAGAAGGGAAAAGAGAAAAGAGGAAGAAGGAGAGCATATATAGCATGGGATGAAAATGAGGTAAGCAGCTCGGATGACTCAGAAAATGAAGAAGCAAACCTTTGCCTCATGGCCAATCACCAAGAAGAAGATGATGAGGTAAACTTCCATGACTTAGATAAGGATGAATTACTTGATGCTCTAGAGGAATTGTATGATAAATTTACAAAAGTCTCCAATAGACTTAAGGTATCTAGAAAAACTAGTGACACTCTAAAGATGCACCTTATGGAGATTTGCAAAGAGAATGAATGCTTAAAAGAAGAATTGAAAAACACTCAAACATGTTCCAAAAGTAAACCATGTGATTTTGCAAAAAGGTGCATTGTGCTAGAAACCAAGGTTGAAGACCTAAATAGGACACTAGAGAAGTTTACTAATGGAAGAGATAATTTGAATATCCTACTTGGGCAACAAAAATGCATGTTTAGTAAAACCGGTTTAGGATATGACCAAGAACATAGTAATCATAAAATGGAGAAACACTATAAAAATTTCTTTGCACCACTAAGCAAATCCTCCTCACCTTTTATGAAATGCAATCATTATGGTTCCAAAGGACATAGTGCTTATAAGTGTAGTGTTAGGAAACTAGGACCAAAGGTCTTAAGAAAGGTGTGGGTTCCCAAAGGAACATCCCCACAAGCTAACCTTAAAGGACCCAACATAAAATGGGTACCTAGTTCTCTAAACTGATTTTGTTTTATAGGTATGCTTCAAGGCAAGCAACACCCATTGGTACTTGGATAGCGGGTGTTCAAAGCATATGACGGGAGACATAAGTAAATTTACATCATTCACTCCCAAAAGGAAAGGAAGTGTCACCTACGGAGACAACACTAAAGGAAGAATCCTAGGCATTGGAAATATTGGTAAAAATTCTTCTACCTCCATAAGTGACGTATTGTATGTTGAAGGCCTCAAACATAATCTACTTAGCATAAGTCAATTATGTGACAAAGGATATAGAGTTTTATTTGAATCCAATTGTTGTATAATTGAGAATAAGCTAAACAAAGAGGTCAAATTTGTTGGAAAAAGAATTGATAACATTTACATGATTGATGTGGATAGTTTGTCTACAAATGATGAACAATGCTTCATTTCTAAAGAGGATGAAACTTGGCTATGGCATAGAAGAATAGCTCATATACATGTAGACCACTTGAATAAACTTGTTTCTAAAGATTTAGTAATTGGTCTACCAAAGCTTAAATTTGAAAATAGATTTTGTGATGCATGTCAAAAGGGAAAACAAGTAAAGGCATCGTTTCAATCCAAAAACATTGTCTCTACTCAAAGGCCTTTACAACTCTTGCACATGGATTTATTTGGACCATCCAAAATCAAAAGCTTTGGAGGAAATTACTATGGTCTAGTTATAGTAGATGACTATTCTAGATATACATGAACATTGTTTCTTGCTCATAAAAATGAAGCATATCATGCATTCAAGAAACTTGCAAAGACTATCCAAAATGAGCAAAACTCAAAAATTGCATCCATTAGAACCGATCATGGGGGAGAGTTTGAAAATCAATCTTTCGAAAAGTTTTGCGAAAAACATGGTATCAATCACAATTTTTCAGCTCCTAGAACTCCACAACAAAATGGAGTGGTTGAAAGGAAAAATATATCTTTAGTGGAGCTTGCTAGAACCATGCTAAATGAAAACAATATTGCAAAACATTTTTGGGCCGATGCGGTAAACACCGCGTGTTATGTAATGAACAGATGCTTGATAAGGCCTATTTTAAAGAAAACCCCCTATGAGCTTTACAAGGGTAGAAAACCCAACATTGCATACTTTCATATTTTTGGATGTAAGTGTTTTGTGCTCAACAATGGAAAGGATAATCTAGGAAAGTTTGATGCAAAATCTGATGAGGCAATATTCCTAGGATATTCACAATCAAGTAAATCTTATAGAATTTTCAACAAACAAACAAATACTATTGAAGAATCTATTCATGTTAAGTTTGATGAAAATAGCCATAACCCTCCGAGAAAGGAAGATGTTGATGATCTTGTAGGTACTTTCCAAGAAATGAACTTGGAGGACAAAGAAGAAGTCAAAAATGATGGAGGTGCAACACAAATTGAGAGACAACAAGATTGGGTAACCTTGAAGGATCATCCCTTGGACAAAATCATTGGAGAAATAACCAAAGGGGTAAGTACTCAAAACGCCATTAGAAATGCATGCAATCACTTGGCTTTTGTATCCCAAATTGAACCCAAAAATATTGATGAAGCCATTATTGATGAGCATTGGATGTTGGCCATGCAAGAAGAGTTAAACCAATTTGAAAGAAACGAAGTTTGGGAACTTGTGCCAAGACCCAATGACCATCTAATAATAGGCACTAAATGGGTTTTTAGAAATAAGTTAGATGAAAATGGAATAATAACAAGAAACAAAGCTAGACTAGTTGCAAAGGGATACAATCAAGAAGAGGGAATAGATTATGAAGAAACGTATGCTCCCGTAGCTAGGTTAGAAGCCATTAGGTTATTACTAGCTTTTGCATGTTGTATGGATTTCAAACTTTATCAAATGGATGTCAAAAGTGCGTTTTTAAACGGCTTCATTCAAGAAGAAGTTTATGTAAATCAACCTCCCGGTTTTGAAAATCATAAATTTCCAAACCATGTCTTTAAATTGAGAAAAGCTTTATATGGTTTGAAACAAGCCCCAAGAGCTTGGTATGAAAGACTAAGCAAATTTCTTTTAGAACATAATTTTGAAAGAGGAAAGGTTGATACTACACTGTTTATAAAACGCAAAAATAATGACATTCTCTTGGTACAAATTTATGTGGATGACATAATATTTGGTGCTACTAATGAAAATCTTTGTCAAGAGTTTGCCAAGATTATACAGAATGAGTTTGAAATGTCCTTGATGGGAGAACTCACCTTCTTCCTCGGATTGCAAATAAAACAAGCAAATGATGGAACATTCATTAGCCAAACTAAGTACTGTAAGGAACTACTTAAAAGGTTTGGAATGGACAAGGCAAACGAGATAGCTACACCCATGAGCACATCCTGCTATCTAGACAAAGATGAAAAGGGTAAGGACATCGAAATCACCAAATATCGAGGTATGATTGGATCCTTATTGTATTTAACTGCTAGTAGACCCGATATTATGTTTGCGGTATGCATGTGTGCTAGATATCAAGCTTGTCCTAAAGAATCACATTTAACTGCCGTAAAAAGAATTTTGAAATATCTTGTGGGTACTCAAAATGTTGGTTTGTGGTATCCCAAAGGTGTTGAATGTAATCTTTTAGGATATTCCGACTCTGACTTTGCTGGCTGTAAACTTGATAGAAAAAGTACTAGTGGCACATGTCATTTACTTGGAAGCTCCCTTGTTTCTTGGCATAGCAAGAAGCAAGCAAGTGTTGCATTATCGACGGCTGAGGCAGAATATGTAGCCGCCGGTAGTTGTTGTGCTCAAATTCTTTGGATGAGACAACAACTTCTTGATTTTGGCATTGTTTTAAACAAAGTACCCATCAAATGTGATAATACTAGTGCCATTAACATCTCAAAGAATCCAGTTATGCACTCTAGAACCAAGCACATTGAGATTAGGCATCACTTTATTAGAGATCATGTGTTAAAAGGGGATTGTGTACTTGAACATGTTGAAACTTCTAGGCAACTAGCTGATATCTTCACAAAACCCTTGGCTAGAGAACAATTCATTCACATTAGAAGAGAATTAGGCATTCTTGATATGTCAAATTGTGTTTGAATGATGGAATATTTTGATAAGAACTATGTTGTATGGCATGATGAATGGTATATGTTACATTTCATGTTTGGAACTTTGCTGTATGAAAAACTTGAAGTTTTTGAATCAATAATCGATTACATTCCTCCTCACAATCGATTACTATGCTTCTGTTTCCTTCATAATCGATTAGTCCCATCCCCTAATCGATTACACTGATTCTGTTTCTAAGCTAATCGATTGCCCTTGACCCACAATCGATTACTCAGCCTCTGTTTCAGGTACAAAACGTTTCCTCTTCTCCATAATTGATTACCATCCTGTTCCAATAGATTAGGACGGTTCTGTTTCTCATCTAATCGATTAGTCAAAGGTGATAATCGATTACGCTCTGCATGAAACGTTTGGCATTCCCAGAAACAGCGATCTAATCGATTACCCCTGCCTCGTAATCGATTAGCCTCGGTTCTGAAGAGTCAAAATTGCAACTTCCAAGGTATACTCGAAGTACTCTCTCTCTTAACTCCCTTCACCCCTTTCTAAACCCACTTTCCTCCTTCCTAAACCTAATTCTCACCTATAAATATCCCTCCCTTCACCTTCTCATCTCACACTACCTCCTTCCTCTCAAACCTCTCCAAAACTCTCAAGCACTCTTCTCTCTTCATCATCCTCTTTGTCTTCTCCACCATGTCTACATCTAGAAATGTCAAGAGAGCAAGGTCCTCTGTAGCTCAAGCCCATAACCCCCTTGATTTTTCAAGGTTCTTTTCTTCTCCTAGAGACCTCCAAAATTTCATGAAAAACTTCTCTGAAAAGGAGATAATGACCCCCCACTACACCATTGCCGACACTTTCGACAACCCCAGCCTAACTTTCACCCAAAGCCTTCACCATTACAACCTCTTTCCCTTCCTCTCCCTCAAAGAAGAAGAGTACTACCCTGAGCTAATAAGGGTCTTTTACTGCAACCTCCGCCTTGTGAATGGCATGGTTGAGTCCAAAGTAAAGAACACAACCATCAAGCTTTCCAACGCCCAATTCGCGGAAATCTCTAAGCTGCCCCTTAATGATGCTGACTTTGACGGAGGAGAACCCGAGGATGAATGGGGTTTTAATCCTATCACTGCCCGTCGCTCCTTGTGGAAAGCGGATCCTCCTATGAGCAACCACAAGCTGGTAGGCCACTTGACCATGAACAACCGTCTGCTTCATTTTTTCTTGGTCAAGATGATTGTTCCCCGTGCTGGGAACTATGCTTTGGTTGAAGAGGATGACGTCCTCTTGATGTGGGCAATGCTAACCTCTAAGGAGATCAACTGGATTCAGTTGGTCAAATTTCACATGCGCCATGTGAAAGACTAGCAAAAGCTTCCCTATGGCATTCTTCTCACCAAAATTTTTAAATACTGTGGAGTTGATTTGGCAGGAGAACTCTCTGAGAAAGTGCCCCCAAGAGCATGCATTGGCATTCCCTACCTCAACAAAATGGGTATAATTTGCATCACTGGAATGTGGATTCTCAGGAGTGATCGTGAACATGGTGCCAATCCATTTGCTGAACCTGCTGCTCCTCCTCCACCTCCTCCTCAACCACAAGCTGCACCATCAGCCTCTTCATCTGCATCCCAAGCTGACCCATTTGCATTGCTTTACGCCCATCTTGACCGCCGCTTCGATCGCCTTGAAAACTCCATTCAAGAGTTTTCAATGACCGAGCAGCAACACTTCAAAATGATGCAACAACGCTATGAAGAGCTGTCTCACCAAATCGCTGAGATTCGCTTTTTCAATCCGGATAATTAGATCCTTAGTCATGCTTTTGTTTAGGGTGCTTATGTTATTGTCTTTTTAATTCTGAATATTGTCTCTTGGTTTACTTAATGCAATTCCCATCCGTTTTCAATTCAATAAAATTATCTCGTTTCAGTTCATATTATATCTCTTTAATTGCACGAATTATTTTTGATGATTACAAAGGGGGAGAAGAATATCTGTTCATATCTTGTTTAATTCTTGTTTAAAATATGAAGAAGAATATCTGTTCATCTTGTTTAAAATCTGAAAAAGATAGGATTAATAAATTCCTTTTTGATAGGGGGAGATTTAGCAAGAGATAACAGATAAGAGTTAAAAAGAGATAAGATATTTGTTGTTGAATGTGATAAAGATTCTGACTTTTGAACTTGGTAAATAGATAATATTTTGAAAAACTGATAATGCAGCAGAGATGTTTTTGCAAAGAGATAAAATTAGAGATAAGTTTAAATTGTTTAAACTAACAATCCTCAAGAGATGAACATAGTTGTCATCATCAAAAATGGGGAGAATATGTTTGAATATGTATACAGGTTCAAGGATGTTCAAAGATTTTGATAATGACAAAACACTCTTGAAGAAACCTATGCAAAAACAAAGATATGGAATCAGGTGCTAAGTAACAGCGAAGATAATCGATTATGTCACTTATGCTAATCGATTAGGAGCTTTCTGTTTTGGAAGAAACTGCATCAGGATTGAAGCTAATCGATTATGGGAATGAAGATAATCGATTATGAAGTCACTGGAATTAAGATAATCGATTACACACTTGTAATAATCGATTATGAACTCACTGGAATTAAAATAATCGATTATACATTTGAAGCTAATCGATTACAATTATCAAAAATGGGATTAAATGTATCAGGTATAATGTCTAATCGATTAAGAAAGCTATACAATCGATTAGGAAGCCACTGGAATTAAGGTAATCGATTACAAGACATGCTAATCGATTAGGAAGCTGCGAAATCAAATTAAATGCATCAGGTATAGATGCTAATCGATTACAGGAATTGAAATAATCGATTAGTGACTCTCTGACTTGAAGCTAATCGATTACAACGCGAGGGTGTAATCGATTACGCTAGTGGAAAAACACATTTAAGTGGGAAACCAGCTCATGTCTCCACCATTCTTCAAATTTCCACTGAGTGCAACGGCTATGAAGAACGAAGGGCACACCTCAACAGCTATTTTGGCTCTATAAATTGAAGAGGAACATAAGCACAAAGACATAACAAGAAGCTACAAATCCTTTACTCTATTTTGTGCCTTGTAAGCCCTATTTCTTGTATCTTGAAATACATTTGTATATCCTCTCATCTTGAGAGTTAGAATTGGTTAGAGCTTTCATTTGTGTATCTACTCTATTAAGAGAGTGTATTGATTGTAAACACAACACCAAACACAAGGGATTCACTCTAGGTTGAGTGGTTGTTCACTCTAGGTTGAGTGGTCACAAAGGTTGGGGTTCAACCTTTGGGTATTGAGAGATTGTGAGATTGGGTGGGTTGCCCTCTGCTTGTGAGAATTGAGTTCTTGAGTGTGGGACACTAGAAAGCTGCAATTGCTCAAAGCCTATATCTCAAATCTTCAATAGTGAAATCCTCTAAGTGGGTTGCTTAGAGGCGTGACGTACACCGGATTGGGTGGAACTCGTTATATCGGTTTGCAAGCTTCTCTTCCTTACTCCTTACTTTCATATACTG
This sequence comes from Clitoria ternatea, assembly GCA_037962975.1. Classification (NCBI taxonomy): domain Eukaryota; kingdom Viridiplantae; phylum Streptophyta; class Magnoliopsida; order Fabales; family Fabaceae; genus Clitoria; species Clitoria ternatea. The sequence continues at coordinate 173,691,075 of CM075671.1, forward strand.
CTTGCTAATTGATTGTTGTTGATTGTTTGTGAAGAGCACACTTGAACTTGCTTAATTTGTTACTCTTCAAATACTGCCCACCAGGTGTTTGGGAAATTGCTTCAGCAATACTTCTCATTATTGTGCTTTGCATATTATCCTCCTCTTAATTTCACTTGCATATTCTCATTAACTTGGTTATAAAAATCAATTTCAAAGGCATTCCAACCAAAAGTTTTAAAACTCAATTCACCCCCTCTCTTGAGTATTGAGGTCACTTGAACAACATCAAGCTCACATCAAGCGCATACACAATCACAAATCATGTCACTCATCACAATGGGCTATCACAAGTATTTTCATAACTTTCATCTTAGTATGCATCATGGTTAATTATTTTATCTAATTAGAGCTTTTTAACCATCAATCATCTATCACCTTTCAAGGTCTTAAACCTCACACTGATATATCTCTTAGCTATATGCAAATGCTCTTAAGCTAATGCATATTCACAAGAAATCATACTCAATAAATACGGATTCAACTATAGGAATAATCACCAATGTGGGTATATAGTGCAATATCATCACAATAATAATGTGTACATCTACATATATATCATTCAACACTTTTACTAGTACCAAACTGCATCGCCTAACAATGCAACACCGGTCATTTCATTATGATTACGGTAAATAACATACAAGATATTATAAAAATAATATTATCGGCCAACCATGATTCCTCACCACAGCAGTTGTGATTCAACAGAACCACTAGGGAATCTTGCTCCTCAAAGAGCCACCCCCTGTGATTACACAGGAGTAGCTTCATGATTCAAGCATGGAACCATTAGGGTAACAAATATGCTCGCGTATTGAGCCGCTTTCCCATTAGGCCAACCCGTGGAACCCTTAACATTCCAAACCAGGCAACTGGACAGATATGCCATGGATACGAATGCAAATGCAAATGCAGATCAAATGTATTCTCACACTAATGCATTATACCATGCCACTCATCAACCATCAATCAATATTCTCATCATTATCACTACCTTTTCTTAGTGAATTTTAATTTCACAAACATAGTCTTGCCATTGTTTTCAATAATCAATTGTTGCATTTACTTTCTCTTTCAACAACTTTAATTTCATCATCATTATGAGTATATAGCTTTGTACCACTCACAATGGCATCAATTATATTTATTAATTTTATCACTAGTTATTGGTATGTCACACCACAACAATTCATCCAACTTTATTATCAAGCATTAACATTCAATACTAGTGGTGAATCATGCATATTTTCACAATAACACATAGGCATATGTTTACCCAATCTTTATAACATTTATCAATCACCATAAGAGACAGACTACATATTCTAAATGCATCAAGCATATTTGCCAAAAAATTGACAAGTCCATACATTCCAACAATAAGTCATTTAATTCATACGTTTAGAATATAAAACTTCTCTGCCACCTCAAGAAAAGAAATTTGGGTGATTTGACAGTCCCACCTCATCTACAAGATTAGGTCCTACATTAATACATGTATAAATACAATTAATTTCCTAGTCAATCATCATTTTTAATCTTAAATTTATAATTATATTCATGATTTCCAATATGTTTCTAATATTTTCTAGGCCTTGGTTTCATATTATATTAGGTTTTAGGAATTATTGTTCCTTAGTTAATGTTTTCTAATAACTTAAATGGTCATACCCGATGTCTATAAATGCCAGATCAACATTATTCTCTTCACCCATCATCCATAGTGTGTTCTAAATATTCCAAAATGTATCCTTATAATTATCTATACCATTCATACCAAGGAAACATCTTCTACTTCATTTAATAGCCAATATATCAATACTTTTTTCATGGTTCCTCTAATTTTCATCACCAATAATTCATGTCATACATTCCAAAATTTATTTATATAATTATAAACTATTCTCATGGCAATAAATCATAATTTTCTTACTCTTCCATAATCCAAACATTGACAAACCTAGGGTTTACCTCTAAATCACCAACAACAAATTCCCATTAACTTCTATTCCACATTTTAAGCATATTTTAACCCAAAAATTTTGTGCACCACATGCTCACAATAACAAAAAAAACTCATTTCTCCATTGTTATTTAACCTAAGGTTTCAAGACCTATTGTCATTTATTTCTTCACAACAACAATAATCACCATTTTCATGCTTTAAAGGTTATAAAACAATGATTTGAAATAACAAAAATGGCAAAGCCCTTACTTTGTACCAAAGCCCTAAGAGGAAAAGTGGAGAAGAACAAGGGATGGAAAAAATGATGAAGTGAGTGGAAAATAGTTTCAAAGTCCAATATTTGCTTCTTGAATCAATAAGTTCCAACAAAGTTTGGAGAAGGGGAGCCACCATAAGTCACACGGTTTTGGGAGCTTGTTAATGGAAGGGGGAAGTGAAAAATGAAGAATAGAGATGAAGATGAAAAGAGGTGGTGTGGGATGAGAGAAGAAAGAAGGAAAAGGAAAAAAGGAAAAGACAAAAAGCTTTTCTCTCTCATGATCTTACCATTGCCTTAATCCAAGGGTCCATATTCATTTGTCTTTTGTCCAAAGGTCAATTACATGCTTTTATCCAACATATAATAATAGAAAAAGAGAGCTAATGTCACAACAATCACATGGGAAAAGGAAAGAGTTTTGAATTTTCTTTATTCTATTATCACTCATATTTTTACCGACTATAAACACGTTCCATGTTCGTATAAATTCTTCCTTAACTTCAATAATTAATTTAAGCATATCCTCATATTCATAATTATTATCCTACTATCTCTAGCCACATAATACCTAAAAATAATTTAATGGGCTCCACATCATCAGTTAAATTATTTGGATTTAGTAAATTTTATTTTACCGATAAATCATGATTAGTATTTCTAAATATTTGGGATGTTACGTTTACAACTCTTGGACTACTTGTCCTATGCAAAACTTCCTCACAGCCTGTTTTCCAAATCCCAATATCAAAATGGTCTTAAGGTATCTCTTGAGATTTCTATCTCTCGCCCCACACTCAATATACTTTAGTTCAAGAGCATAATAAAAATAAGGATTACAACTCTTAATCATATGATAGAAAAAGAAATTAGAATAAGCAAGAGGAGAAACTAACTAGTATAAGAGAGAACAAAGTAGTGGAGTGTCTTTTTCTGAGAAATAGATACTCAACTTATCGCATAACATTTCCCCGAAAAGGGAACAAAATATGCCTAGTTGCTCAAAATAAGACATCTGCCAGAACTAAGTCAAAAAGAGTTAAAAAAATAGGCCAGATTTGTTCATGTTGGTTCGAACTAGTACCATCATGGTTCGAACCACCAGATTCAAATAGTTTGAACCAACTAGGCAATTTTTGACCCAAAACATTTTCCTCAGCTCAGCGCATGTGTTTTTGGTCCCTTAGCTCATTTTTGGTCCTTTTGAAGATACTTTTTAAGACTTAATCCATTTTCCTTTGCTCATTATTTAGTACTTTAACCATATTAATATTTGAAACCAAAATCTAAGGCCAGACCAAAAGATGCATCCACATTGAAGCACTTACTGGTCCTTAAAACTGAAGTTCCACACATGGACTTCTTCTTAAAGGGCACATCCTAGATTTTCCTTGCCATAGAAGCACAACCACTCCTAACTTCTTCACAAGCTCTAAAGGAAGTCTTCAAGTCTACATCAGCTTCATGTTTCAGTTTAGATCAAAGACCTCTGAACCCTTCAAATGTGTCTGTAACATCCCTCTTTTTAGAAGCAGTTTTACCCTTGTAAATTTTAATTATGGAGGGTTTATAAACAAGAATAAGTCAATATATACCCTGTTGATGGTCTGTAATATCTCAAAAATGTCATTTTTGCACATAATAATGGAATTTATATGGATCATTAGTGAAATTATGCAAAAACCGAGTGAAAAGGGCTCTGTTCCGAGTAACAGAGAAGAATTCCGAGTGAATAATTAGAAATTCCGAGTCAGTGTCATGTTTTCCGAGTAAAACATGACTGAGAGGGCTACCACCGAGTGGAGTCTTGACCTGAGAGGCAATTCTGAGTGAAGTGTGTTCAAGAGAACCACTTCTGGGTGAAATTCCGAGTCAAAACATCCTGGAATGACTCGTTTCCGAGTTAAACCGTGCCAAATGCTTCTTTTCCGAAGGAAACTCCTCCGATTGAAGTATTCTGAGTGAAAGAATGTATGTATATTTATGTTTATGTTGATTTGATGCTTCCTACCGACTGGAGTGTGTTGTGGAATCAATTGGGAAGGATTCCGAATGGTTTCGTATGTATTTGCTTAAGAAACCGAGTGGAAAATGGTAAAGGGAACCCATTCCAAGAGAAATGTAAGAGGCTGAGCCAATTCCGAGTGAGATATACTCTACTGGACCAAAACCGAGTGAGAGTCGTACGTGTAGGTCTTGTTCCGAGAGGTAATGGCTTAAATAAACCTTAATTTGGAAATATAGTTGAAGAAGTTGGCCTAAACCGAGTGAACCAAGTGAATGAAGACTCGGATTTCCGAGTGAAAACTCTGAGAAAGAGAGGACTCGGTCTGGACAGATATTACTGAGTGAGAAACCGAGTACCTGAGTCGGTTTCAAAGGAATTCCGAGCGAGGACTTGAAGACTCGCTCAAGCGAGCCTTGTATTTGTTGACTCGGAAGAAGAATTCCAGTCGGCATAGTGATTAACCGAGTGGAAGTTTCACTCGGTATTCAGTGTCAGTTGTGCGTATTGACTTCAATTTTGTCTTTTAATGATTATTTTAATTCAATCATGCGCATTATAGCTAGTGGGCGGCCAGAAATGGGCACTGACTCAGCATATCTCCTTATTTAAATCTCCACTGACACACCATTAACACTCCACTAGCAGCCCACTCACAAAAGCTGTTCCCTATTTAGTTTTCCACTTAGCAGCCCACTCCTTATTTAAACCAACGCAAGGACTCTTAGAGAACACACACACGAAACACACCTCTATCATTCTTCTTCCTACAAGTTACTTTCTCTCTCTTTTCTCTTCTGTTTCACTCGGAATTCATGCAGGACAGTGAAAGGGAACCTCTTCTTCTCCTCCAGGAGCTCCATAAATGTAAGGGGGTATATTCTTGGGTGCTCTGTGGGAAAACCGAGTGAAGGAAAGGGTTAAGGAACTTGTTCCTCACCTTTCCAGGACAAATTTAGTGTTGTGTGAATTAAATGCCTTAATTGTTATTATTTGTATTTATATATATATATATATATATTTGTTATTAAATGCATATAATCAGTGATGAACTGTGAAATGATATGTACTGTATTGGACTGAAAATACTAAGAATCATGGGTACCGTGTGATTTCTAGTGAAAAATTATGAATAGAAGATGGATTTAATGATAACAGGTTTTGTTTTATGTTAATCCGACCGGTTTTACATCTATAACAACTCGGTTTTGCTTAGTTTCAATCGGATTCAATCTTAACTGAATTTATTTTATTCTGATAGAACAATTCTTCACTCGAAACCCCTTTTCAGTGATTTAACTCGGTAAACACCTTAATTTCACTCAGAAAAACTTATCAGTGTGATTCTACTCGGATTTATAATCATTTCACGTATAAAACTCCTTTCAGTCGGAATTTACTCAAGAATTAATTAATTTCACTCAGAAAACTCCTCTTTGATTGATACCACTCAGAATTATATTCTATTCTACTTAGAGACTCATTTTCACTCGGATTTGCAAACAATTCTACTCAGGAAACCATTTTTATACTGATTTCACACGGAATCATGTTTTTAATTCACTCAGAAACTTATTTCACTCAGAATTTAAGTTATTTCATTAAGAAAACTCTTTTCAGTTTCTGTTTCACTCGGAAAACATATTAATTTCATTTAGTAAACTCTGCTCAGTTTTATTTCACTCGGATTCATAGTTAATTCATGCGGAAAACTCATTTTCACTCGGAATCAAACTTGTTTCAGTCGGAAAACAGCTTTCTAGTGTAATTTCACTCGGATTTTTAGCCAGATCGTTTGGAAAACCCTTCTCAGTATGATTCCACTCGGAATCATACTTATTTCACTCGGATTTACCCTTGTTCCACTCGGAAAACTCTGTTTTTAATGTTTTTCGCTTGGATTTTCATTTAGAAACTATTCTTTAATACTTTTTAAATCATTGGGAAGTTATAATTATTATTATCATTCTTATTCTATTATTATTATTATTCTAATTATTATCAATCTTCATATTGTTATTATTATTATTAGTTTTATTGTTATTAACATCGTTAACGTCTTAATTATGAGTATTTACATAAAGAATATATTATTTTACTCTTTATAGAAAATATAATTTTAACCAAGATATAATAGATATATTTCTAAAATAATAAACGAATATCTTACAATGTTTAAATAATTGATGGAATTCTAAGAACTTGGGAATGATATGATGAGACTGGAAATACATAAGATACCCAAAGAATCAATTGATAAAATAAATGCATTTCGCATCATGAAAATATTTTTGAAGAAGAAAAACCTCTAGAGCATACACTTGGTACAGTGGAGGATACTCACATTCGATCTCCATGAAGAATCTTGGGAGTACAACTGGAACGGCAACCCAATGGCATCAGAGTCACGCCTGATAGCCGGGTGAGACGATGCAATTCTAGTGTACTTTGACTAAATGACAGAGTGTAACTATGATCGTAGGGATCCAAGTTACAAAAATATTTAAACCAATGATGAGAACCAATGAGTTCATTTGTACCATATGGAACTTGGGCGGACCCTGATTGCTCTAGATGATTGGAATGGAGTTATTCCAAAGAATGAGAAGAAGAAATGATTTCTTGGGCCCACATGCATCATGAGACTTAACCAAAGATAAATCATAATAAATCCAACTCATGCATTCCATGACTTCATGCTTGATGATTGTAATTGTGAATATGTTAATTATATGATTTATGTGATATTGTATGTTAACTGGATTATGTCCGCACCGGATTAACCAATCAGGGTCTTGGGTTATACTCACCCTTACTGTTGACAATTTTCAGAGGAATTAGGAAATCAAGAACCTGAGTATGAAGAACAGCAATATGCTGAACCAAATGAGGACGCTCCTTAAATAGAATATAAGTAGCTGAATATTGACGGATGATTGTATAATATTTAAAGGGTGCCTGCGTGCCCCATTCTGTTAAGAGTACAATTACTTGCAGTTTGTGAATGACTATGTGATCTATATAATATTGCTTCCACTGATATGCCATTATTTTATTTTAAAAAAAATATATATTCACTTTTTCTAAAAACTGTTAACACTCTCAGTTAAATAGGATAAACCTACAGAAGGATTTGTCTTATCTAACCGAGGGTGTTACAGTGTCCATTCTAAATAAGCAAGATTTTTCTTGTTACCATCCTTTTTATAGAGATGAGCTTTATTAAACACTTCATCACGCTTGATATATGCTCACTCTAACATGGCGATCCAACCAGTATAATGATTTATTTCTAAAAATTTGCGATGTTACATTTACAACTCTTAGACTACTTGACCTATGTAAAACTTTCTCACAACCTGTTTACCGAATCCCAATATCAAAATGGTCTAAAGGTATCTCTAGAGATTTCTATCTCTCACCCCAGACCTAACACACTTTAGTTCAAGAGCACAACAAAAATAAGAATTACAACTCTTAATCATATGACAGAAAAAGAACTTAGAATGAGCAAGAGGAGAAACTAACTAGTCTAAGAGAGAATAAAGTAGTGGGGTGTCTTTTTCTAAGCAATGGATACTCAATTTATTGTATAACTTTTCCCTGGAAAGGAAACAAAATATGCCTAGTTGCTTAAAATAAGATATCTGCCAGAAATAAGTCAGAAGGAGTTAAAAAGGGGCCAGATTCATTCATTTTGGTTTGAACTAGTACCATCATGGTTTGAACCACCTGATTCAAATAGTTTGAACCAACTAGGCAATTTTTGACCAAAAACATTTTCCTGAGCTTAGTGCATGCCTTTTTGGTCCCTTAGCTCATTTTTGGTCCTTTCAGAAATACTTTTTAAGACTTAATCCATTTTCCTTTGCTCATTATTTAGTCTTTTAACCATATTAATATTTGAAAACAAAATCTAAGGCAAGACCAAAAGATGCCTCCATATTGAAGCACTTACTGGTCTTTAAAACTGAAGCTCCACAAATAGACTTCTTCTTAAAGGGCATATCCTAGATTTTCCTTGCCATAGAAGCACAACCACTTATAACTCCCTCCAAAGCTCTAAAGGAAGTCTTCAAGTCTGCATCGACTTCATGTTTCAGTTTAGATCAAAGACCTTTGAACCCTTCAAACTTGTCCATTTCGAATAAGCAAGATTCTTTTTGCTATCATCCTTCTTCTAGAGATGAGCTTTATTAAAGACTTCATTACGCTTGATATATGCTCACTCTAACATGGCGATCCAACCAATATAATGATTTATTTCTAAAAATTTAGTATGTTACATTTACAACTCTTGGACTGCTTGTCCTATGTAAAACTTCCTCACAACCTGTTTACCAAATCCCAATATCAAAATGGTCTTAAGGTATCTCTATAGATTTCTATCTCTCACCCTATTAGTCCTCAAATTTACTGTTATTTTCATAATAAAAAGTGTGTTAAAATAAATAAAAATTAGTTTAAATTGTAATAAGTTTAGGTTTAAATTGAAATAAATAGAAACTATTAAAATTGACTTGGCATAACCCATTTCTTCCATTTTTGTAGTGAAAAACTGAGGATTTAAGTTGAAAATTTAAATTATGCAAAAGGGCTGACGCATAGCATTAACCCCATGTTGAGCGTCGGGATTTTGGTGCTGACGCTATGCGTTAGGCCCACGCGTAACGTCAGAGGCTACATGGACTTCACTCATGGGTGGCATTGCACTCAGAAAATGGGATAATTAAATATTCAAATTGGCCAACCCACTTCTCATTATAGTCCAAAACGTAATGGGAGCCTTGTCTAAGCATCATTGGGACAAAAATTGGCAATCATGGCTAAAAATTAGGAAGATTAATGGAGGCTGAGTTAGAGGCCTGACGCATAGCATCAACCTCATGCGTAGCGTCAGGACCTCTACTCATCACTATAAATGGGGCCATTTGTCATGGGTTTTGCATAATCCTATCTTCATCCTTTCTTTTTCCCTCTACGAATTCAGAGTTCTTTTCTGAGTTTGTACTTAGAATGGTTTCCATATACTTGAGAGTGTGGTGTTGAATTGTGTTCTTTTCGTATCGTGAAGTGTGATTAAGTGTTTGTAATGTCATCAACTGTAAGTTGTGTTTTTACTTTCATCATGTATAACTAATCTGTTTATGTTGGAATTGGTGAACCAATCGATGAATATGATGTTGTGATTATGACCTCTGCATGTTTATGATTCAAGTTTCATGTTAGTATTTTAATCTTTTATTAGTATGAACATTAAATGGGAGAATGATTTTTATGCATGTTGAAAACCACTTTAACGAAAGTAAAGTTGAAATACCCTTAATATACCAATTACTAGGGATAGAGTTGGTAATTATTGTTGTGATAAGGCTAGAACTTAAAGCAAGTTTTTACTAAGAAAGTATCTAAGGGATCAGACTTTACAGTAACTATTTAGAATTTATTCACCGAGGAATCAGGTTTAATGACTTTAAGCTGTAATGACATGAACTTGATGATTAAATATGCATGTCTATGATTACTTTATTATGTTTTAGTGTGGGAATCCAAATTCCAACATAGTTTGTTAATCTGTATTTTAATCTCAAGTATTAGAGTTGTTCTTAAGTGCTACTTAAAGTTATTTCTAGTTAATTTAAAATTTACCATCCTTCACCCAATGTATAAATCAATCTCTAAATCTGTGAATATTGTACAAATTGTGTATAAATCATTCTTTTGTTAACAAGTTTTGATACAATTACCATAGTAAATAAGAATTATTGTGACTATTGAAAGCATTCAATCCTTGAGGGAACGATATCTATTTCAAAAACTGCAATGATAAATGGGTGCACTTTCCAATCAAAGGATCTAACAATCTAGCTAATAAGTTTTCTGGCGCCGTCGCCGGGGATTGATTGATTTCAGTAAAATAGTAAATTTTAATTACTGTGGTAAAAAATTTTACTTAGGTAAATTTTCATTTTACTTTTTACTGATACATTCATTCATTTACTTTTACTTTTTCTTTAACTATTCTTGTTACACTAACTTTTTCTATTTAGTTTGTGTATGCAAACTCGATCTTCTGCAGGGAGACTGTTCTTTGATCCTGAGACTGAAAAGTTTGTAAAAAGAATCAAATCTTTAAAATCCAAAACACAAACTACTTCTTCTTCAACTTTATCTTCTTTTCAAAATTCTGAAACTTCTAATATGGATGAACAAAGAAGAACATTGGGACAGTTTGCTGCTATTAATGGACCACCCCTTGTGTCAGGAATGTTTCAAGGACCTGTCGCAGCGGTGGAAATTAAACCTGCTACGTTAAATATAATTCAAAGCAATCAATTTTTCGGCCTAAATCATGAAGAACCATATGAACATTTAACAGTTTTTTATGAATTATGCAGCACAATTGGTTTTAAGTCCAATCAAGAAGAATCTGTTTACATGAGATTATTTCTTTTTTCTTTGATTGGGAAAGAAAAAGAATGGTTTAAATCATGTCCACCCGGTAGTTATGCGAACTAGTCCGATGTTGAAAGAAGAGTTTTGGAAAGATTTTATTCACCTTCTAAATATTTTGAAGCAATGACAGCCATTCATTCATTTTCACAAAATCATAATGAGTCACTAGGAGAAGCTTGGGAATGATTCAAAGCGCTTCTTAGAAAATGTCCAAACCATAATTTGGATGTGCTGGAAAGGTAAGAATTATTTATTATGGTTTATTGCCTCAGTTCAAGATGATGTTAGATGCTTGTGCAGGTGGTTCATTGATGAACAAGACTGTTGAAGAGGCAATTGCCATAATGGAATCCATGTCCACTAGTGACCGACAAGCGAAGCATGAAAGAGGTAATGTATCTAGGAAGCCTGGTATGCCTGAATTAGGAGTGAATGATGCAGTTCTAGCTAAGCAAAAATTGTTTACATAACAAATAGAAGTAATGAGCAAACAATTGGAGAAATTACAAATTGCTCAAGTGTCATCACCACCCCCTGCTCAATTGAAACAATGTGTGTATTGCATGGGTGAACAACCATATGGTTACTGTGCATCTAATGGAAAAGAACAAGAGCAAGCCAATTTTCTACTCCACCAAAGGACACCTGTAGGTAATTTACCTTTCAATCTTGGTAATCTTTTTCCTAACAATTACCCATAGAGATGGTAGAATCAGAACTTTGGCTGGAAACAAGATGTTGGACCTTCCAACAGACCTCCTAATAATCAATTCAAATAACAACCATAATCTGACCAGACATCTAGGCTAACAAGGATAGAGGAATCTATCCAACAATTGCTACAATACATGCAAACAAATGAAGCTGCACATAAAGCGTTGGATGTGTAATTGGGAAAGCTAGCAAAGGAAGCAACCGACATGAAAAGTTCTAGTTTTTCTGCAAACACTCAAAACCCAAGAGAACAATGGAAGGCTATTTTTACAAGAAGTGATAAAGTTATAGGAAATGATTATAATGAAAGTTAAAAGAGTGAAGAAGAAAAAATGAAAAAGAAAAAGAATATGAAAACCAAGAAAAAGAAAATGAAAAAGAAAAGAAAGAGAAAGAGAGTGAAGAAAAAGAAAGTGAAGAAAAAGAGAAAAATGAAATAAAGATGATAAACAAAAAATCAAAAAATCAGTATTTGGGTCAGACACCTCCTATCAAGGATCTACCTTATCCTCATGCACCATCAAGAAAGGATAAGGAAAGAGAATATAAAAGATTCCTTGAAATTTTTAAGCAGTTACACATAAACATTCCATTTTTTAAGGCATTGGAACAAATGCTAACTTATGCCAAGTTTATGAAAGAGTTGCTCACAAAGAAGAGGAGGTACAATGAAGATATTATTGAACTTGAAGCAGGTTACAGTGCCATTTTACAGTATAACACACCAAAAAAGTCGAAAGACCCTGAAAGTTTCATCATTCCTGTCTCCATTAGAGGTGTAAATATTGGGAAGCTTTATTAGACCTAGGGGCTAGCATCAATCTAATGCCCTTACATATGATGAAGCGCATAGGTAACCTTGATCCACAAAGGACAAAGATGACTCTGCAATTGGCTGATCAGTCAATCAAGAGACCTTATAGAATTGTGGAAGATGTACTTGTGAAGGTTGACAAGTTCTACTTCCCCGTTGATTTTAAGGTTTTAGACATGGAGGATGATACTGAAGTCCTCCTAATTCTTGGAAGACCATTCATGAAGACTGCTAGAGTATTGATTGATGTAGACAATGGTAAGCTCGCAGTCAGAGTACATGATGAAGAAGTAAACTTTGATATGTTCAAAGCCATGAAACATCCCAACTCAAAACAAGACTGTTTTAGAGTAGACGTCCTTGATGAAGTTTGTCTCTCCATATCCAAAGGTATGTCTATTTCTGACCCTCTCAATAAGTTATTGATTAACTTTGTTGAATGTTTGAATAAGAAAGAAGAGAGATAGATAGACAGGTGTTTAGAAGAACTTTAACGAGGGAAAGAAACTTTCCCTAAATTAAGAAAAGAAGAAATCCAAGAAGCACCTGTTGAAGAAATCCAGAGGCCTGAACTTAAAGTGCTACCTTTCAACCTAAAGTACTTTTTTTGAAGGAAGGTAATCTTAAACCAGTTATTATTAGTAATTTGTTAACTGAAATAGAAGAAGAAAAACTGGTAAAAGTACTAATCAAGAAGCAATTGGATGGATACTTGAAGATCTGAAAGGTATAAGTCCCTCATACTGCATGCATAAGATTTTATTAGAAGGTGATTTCAAGCTTGTAGCTCAACCTCAAAGGCACCTCAATCCAACCATGAAAGAGGTAACCAAAAAAAAAGTTTTGAAATTGCTGAAAGTAGGTATCATCTATCCTATTTTTGATAGTGCATGGGTAAGTCCTGTTCAAGTTGTTCCAAAAAAGGGAGGAATGACAGTAATTATGAATAATAAAAATGAATTAATCCCAACAAGAATTGTCACAAGTTGGAGAATGTGTATTGATTATAGAAAATTAAATCAAGTAACAAGAAAAGACCATTTTTCACTCCCTTTTATGGATCAAATACTTGAAAGACTATCTGGACAGGCTTATTATTGTTTTCTTGATGGATATTTTGGATATAATTAGATTGTTGTTGACCCTTTTGACCAAGTAAAGACTACTTTTACATGTCCTTTTGGTATCTTTGCTTATAGGAAAATGTCATTTGGATTGTGTAATGCACCTGCTACTTTTCAAAAATTTATGTTTGCTATTTTTGCAGATTTAATTGAAAAGAACATTGAGATTTTCATGGATGACTTCTTAGTTTTTGGGGATTCATTTGACTTATGTCTATTCAACCTGGACATCATACTGAAGTGGTGTACTGAAACAAATTTGGTGTTGAATTGGGAGAAGTGTCACTTCATGGTGACAGAAGGAATTATTCTTGGTCATAAAATCTCATCTAAAAGCATTGAATTTGACCAAGCCAAAATTGAGGTAATATCTAAACTCCCACCCCCTATAAATGTTAAAGGTATTAGAAGTTTCTTAGGACATGTTGGATTTTATAGAAGGTTTATTAAAGACTTTTCTAAAATTGCTAAACCTTTGACAAACCTTCTAAACAAAGATGTTGAATTCAAATTTGATGAAGCATGTCTTAAAGCTTTTAATTCCTTAAAAGAAAAATTAGTTTATGCTCCTGTGATTGTTGCTCCTAACTGGAATTTGCTTTTTCAACTTATGTGCGATGCAAATGATTATGTTGTTGGAGTTGTTTTAGGTCAAAGATATGAAAAGGTTTTTAGGGTTATACACTATGCTAGTAAGTATTGAATGAAAATCAAATAAATTATGCAACTACTAAAAAAGAGTTACTAGCCATAGTGTATTCCTTGAAAAATTTAGATCATATTTGATATGCTCAAAAATAATTATTTTTACTAATCATGCAACCATCAAATATCTTTTGACCAAAACCGATTTTAAACCTCGGTTAATCCAGTGGATTTTGATCCTACAGGAATATGATCTTGAAATCAAAGATAAGAAGGGTAGTGAAAATATGGTCGCTGACCATCTTTCTAGATTGATGAATGATGAGGTCACTGCCAAGGAAAGTGAAATCTTAGAAGAATTTCCTGATGAGAAACTTTTTGAAATAACAAAGCGGCCATGGTTTATTGATATGGCTAATTTTAAAGCAGCGGGAATTCTTCCAAATGATTTAACTTGGCAGCAAAGAAAAAAAATTTAGAGATGTAAAATATTTTGTTTGGGATAACCCTCATTTATTCAAAATTGGTGTGGATAATTTGTTACATTGTTGTGTACTCGATTGGGAAATGAAAGATGTACTATAGCAGTGCCACAAATCACCTTATGGAGGACACTTTAATAGTGAGAGGACTGCTGCAAAAATCCTTCAATCAGGTTTGTACTGGCCCTCCATTTTTAAAGATTCTCACTCATTTGTGTAAGCTTGTGATAATTTCCAAAGAACAGGTAATGTCAACAGGAGGCAAGAAATGCCTCTCACAAACATTCAACACAACTAAAAAAAAACCTGTTAGCGACGGCCACATGCGGTCGCTAATCCATGCCAAGGTCGTCGCTAATATCATTAGCGACGGCCTTTTAGACGGCCAAATCCCCGTCGCTAAAACCTTCATCGAAGATAGATCAGCGACCACATATTGGCCGTCATTAAATTGCCAACGACATAAGGCAGTCGCTAACATGGTCTCTGCTTTACTGACTTCAGCCGTCGCTAACTGACCCCGTTCAGCGACCACCATAAGTCGTCGCTATTAGTGGACATATAGCGACTACCAGAAGCCGTCGCTACTAGTCCATACAGCGACCACGTATGGTCGTTGCTATTGGTAGCCATACAGCGACCACTTATGGTCATCACTATTGGTGGCCATACAGCGACCACCTGCATCCGTCGCTGTTGCTGGCCATACAGCGACCACGTGAGGCCGTCGCTATTGGAAGCCATTCCGCGACCACCATTTTTCGTCGCTAATGGGATTTTTTAGTTTATTTTTAAATTGGTTAAATATTTATAGGTTTTGTTAATTTAACTTTAAAATAAAAATGTTGATTAATATTTTGTATTGGGTGATAAACTTTTATAATTAAATTTGAATAATTTTTATTTTAATATTAAATTATTATTAAAAACAAAATAATGGATTAAATTTAATTATCAAATAGGTTGAATTATTAATGATATCACAATAAGACGTTTTTCTTTGAATTTAATTACAAATAAATATTGACATAATAAATGAAGAATGACAAAATAAATACTGAATGGAATATAATATAAAAACTATAAATCAAATATACAATGTGTATACATAATAAAAATACAATCATGGTGGTGGGGGATCCTGTGGTGATGCTGGTGGTGCCTGGGAAGTAAGGGGAGGTAGCCTCACCATCAACTGCATCAGTAGCTCCTGTTGCTGAGCAAGTTGCCAACGAGTCTTGGCGTGCTGCTCCTCGGCCCGCTGTCGGTCCGCCTCGGCCCGCTCCTCCAAAAGTTGCCTCTGACGTCGCTCCTCCTGTAGCTTGTCGTTCAGGTTTTGAATTACCTGAATAACCTCAGTTGGAAGATCAGACGAAGAGGAAGAGGAAGAGGTCTTCCCCTTTTTTGCCAACTGCGTGCCGATGCCACCCAATCCAAAGATCCTCCCTTTCTTGTTCACACCGCCAACGGCCTCCATATAGATGGCGTTGTCGTCGGAACAAGATAGGGTGGGAGGAACCTCCCCTTCAGGAGTCGAAGCCACCAGGTTCGCCTCCTTCTCGGCCCTCCTGGCCTGATACACCTCCTATAAATTCAAAAACACTGATAGGATTAGTAAGCTGATTTGTAAATTATAAGCATGTGTAAGTTAAAAGTAAATACCGCTAGATCTATAGTCTTTTGGTTTACCCATGCACCGGCTTTGTTCTTCTTGGTCATTTGTATGACCTCAAACAAAGAAGGCTCCCGGTGCTCCCTCAGCTCCTGTGGTGTACAAAAAACATTGAAATTATTATTTGTAAACATGTCAGACGAATCATAATAGAAATGTTTAACATAAATATACTTACAAATCTTTTCTTGTGCTCGAGGGTTGAAATGCTACCCCCAGTGTAAACTGAGGCTGCAGCATCGGCGGCTCTGTTTGCCTTGTTCTGAGCACTCGCCTGCTGGAATGGGACACCGCCCCACTTCTGGACCATCCCGTCCCAATGGTCCTCGGGGATCCAACGAGGGCGCTCACCCTTGTCCCTCATCTTCCAAAGGGTACTTTTGATGATTTTGGAGGTCTTTGTAGCAAAGACCTTCCTAATCTCATCAATCATACCCTCTGCCCACTGATAATCATGATGAGAATTCAAAATTAATAAGAGGTCTATTTTACAAATCAAATCACAACAAATTGATGTGGTAACTTACCGAGAAGGTGTCAAACCACCTATCTTGGACAACCTTCCCAACATCTGTCCAAGATATATATGGACCATCCCACTGGGCCTTCAAAACCTTAGTAATCGCTTTGGTAGTGCGACTACTATCAACAAAGCTGTAATGACAACAATTATAAGCGAATATGGCAACATACAATCTAGGGAGACTCCCAAAATTCCGACAGAGTCTCCCCTATAAATGTAACATTTCCAAGTTTAAATAGTTACCCTGTTACAAACACAAGAGTTCCCAGTACAATTCAATCTGTACAAGTACTAATTAAAGTAACATACAATAAACCAACAAGTCTTTCTATTAAAGTACAAAATAAAGTACCACACAAATAACATAAAAGTATTTGAGTTTTAGTGACTTACTCGTCTCCGGCCGGCACGGGTACTAACATGGGTAGAAGGGATGCCAGAGGTGGGGTGGTCTGATGGCCAGGGTCCTCCAAGCCTCCAACTCTAGGAGTCTGTTCTGGGGTGGTCAGTTGTGCTGGTGATGGGGTGGTCAGCTCTGGTGATGGAGTGGTCCGCGATGGTGGTGATGGAGTTGTCTGTACTAGTGATGGAGTAGTTCCCTGCTCTGGGGTGGGAGTCCCCAGACGGGATGCTGGGGTCCTAGACCCACCACCCCTACTAAAGGGTAGTCGACGTCCCGTCATCTGTGAATAAAATCATGAAAAGAAAGGTTAGTCTCAGGATATATATAAACCTATGTATATATGTTTAACAACTATATACTCTGTGTCTATTTCAGTTTCAAATTCCCCCTTAGTTTCAGTGTCACTGTGGTTATCTGTTTGAACAACATCATCAGTATCCAAATCAACCCTAGACCATTTTGATCGAGAGACAAGGTCTTTGTCAATGTGTTCACCCCCCGTAGTGGCGAGTGTCTCATCCATTATGACTGGATCAATGTTGAATAACAAATTACCATCGTTGAGCTCATGTGGTGCAAGCTGATAAGCGTCATCGACCTCCTCGGAGACATTGTCAGTGATCTGACTTCGGGCCTTGGCCTTAATGACTGCATACCAGTCCCAATGTCCTCTCAGGAAGTCGGTGTAATAAACCTGCTCAGCTTGTTGGGCAAAAATGAAGGGATCAAACCCTTTATATCTACCATTTTTCTTTACCTCAATTAAGTCGTAGTTGTTGTCAACCTTTGTTCCAACACCGATTATGTTGTCGAACCAATCATATTTAAATAGAACAATATCTCTTCTTAGTCGTCCAAAGAATGAAACTTCAATAATCTCTGTCAGCACTCCATAAAAGTCTTCTTCTAACTGTCCAGCGGTGCCTCTAACACAAACCCCATAGTTATGGGTACGCATCCCTTCACTCCATTGAAAAATATTAAACTTGTAGCCATTTACGTAGTAAATAGGTCATTTTTTTAACAGTTTTCACCGGCCCCCAAGAAAGGGCTTGGAGTAAAGAATCTTCAATATGGTTGTTAAGGTCTTGTATCTATGTACAACATAACAAATAGGTCATCGTTAGATACCGGGAGTTAGAAGCACAAATAAAAAACACTCGGTATACGGGTCTTACGTGTTATGTGAACTAACCAACGAACTTGGATGACACCTCACTATGAATTTGGTTATTAGTTAAATCATTTTGCTCAAGTTTTAGCATATCTGTATATAAGCTATTTAAAGGAAACAAATTTAGATACTATAAAAGCTAGGTTTAGAATGTAACATATAACTTTTATGACTTACTCAAGAAAGGGTTCCACTTCTAGGCAATTTAGAAGAATGTACAAGTAAGCCGCCTTTCGATCTTTCTCATCAATGTAACATTTTGTGAGCTTGCCCCCCCGGATGACCTGGATAGTTAAAAATTGATATTTGTTCATCAAACCCTGTGCGGGTGGCTGCCCCAAGATTGCGGGGAATTTTACTCATTCTAGTTTCTATCTCCATTGGAAAATAAAAAGAAGCAAAAGTTGTCATTTCTTCGACTAAGTATGCCTCACAAATTGATGCTTCAACGCAGGCTTTGTTTGACACTTCGTCTTTTAAAGAGCTTAAGAATCTTCAACATCATAAACAAATGTTTAGTTATAAAATACTATTATAAGAAGTGTTTACAAGGAAATTGAAGAGTTTTGGCGTTCACCTTTCAAATGGATACATCCAACGATACTGCACCGGGCCACCAACCAAGGCCTCGTACGGTAGATGGATAGGAAAATGCTCCATCGAGTCAAAAAAACTTGGGGGGAAAATCTGCTCCAACTTACAAATCAATACCGGGATAGTTTCTTCCATCTTCACAAGTTTCTCCACTGTCAACGAAGTTGCCGTCAACTCCTTAAAGAAGTGACTCAACTCAACCAACGGTTTCCAAATAGGCTTCGGTAAGGCATGAAACGTGTGCGGGAGTAATTGTTGCATAAACACATATCAATCATGACTTTTCATGCCAAACACCCTGCCCTCCTTCACGTCGACACATCTACTCAAGTTAGAAGTGAATCCGTCAGGCAGGGTCAACCCATTCATCCAAATACACACAGCAATCTGTTGCGGTCTAGTTAAAACATATTTTGTATGGGGTTTAAACATTCTTCCACGTCCCGCATCCCTCAATTCCAACTCCTTCCAAGAACACCAAATTGTAAGGTCTAGATGACTCTTCTCGTTGTCCTTTGTTCTCCCTTTAATGTCCATAACAGTGTCAAAAATATTCATAAAAACATTACGTTCAGTGTGCATGACATCAATGTTGTGTCTTAACAACAAGTCTTTCCAATATGGAAAATCCCACAAGATGCTCTGCTTCACCCAGTAGTGTTCCTTACCATAACCCGCAAACTCCTTAACACTATTGTCCCAGATGTAGGGATACTCTTTGACCCTCTGCCAAACCCGTGCACTGGATAACCTACGGGGTGGAGGTTCATTAACAACCTTATTCTTCTTAAAAGTGGTTTTGTTTCTCCTAAACGGGTGATCCAACGGTAGAAACTTTCTATGACAGTCAAAGAAACTTGTCTTGCCACTAACAGTGAGTGATTCCCCCCCGGTATGTTCCATGCATACAGGGCAAGCAAGCTTCCCAGACGTTAACCATCCAGAAAGCATACCATAGGCCGGGAAGTCGTTAATAGTCCACATCAAAACAGCACACATCATGAAATTGTTCTTCAAAGACGCATCGTATGTCATTACCCCGACATCCCATAATTGTGATAACTCTTCAACCAACGGTTGCAAAAACACGTCTATGTTCGCCTTTGGATTTTTGGGTCCTGGAACCAGTATAGATAGAAACATGACCTCCTTCTTCATACACATATCAGGAGGCAGATTGTATGGGATCAGTATGACTAGCCAAAAAGAGTAAGCTCTTCCGTATTGACTAAACGGGTTAAACCCATCAGTACATAAGCCAAGTCTTACATTGTGCGGCTCGCCAGAAAAGTCCAGATATAGCTCATCCAAACACTTCCATGCTTTCCCGTCGGAAGGATGGCAAAGAAACCCCTCTTGTGTTCGGTTCAGAGCATGCCAACGCATGTGTTTTGCCATGGACAATGAGGCATACAGGCGTTGAAGACGCGGTGTTATAGGGAAGTACCATATTTTCTTCCTGGCCGTCCGGGTTACCTTCCCTCTCCTTTTAACGGTTTTGTAGCGTTCCTCATTACAATGTAGACATTTTGTGACACTTTTATCTACAAACTCATTTCTGAACAGCATACATCCGCCAACACAACACTATATCTTCACACAACCCAACCCCAAGTTTGCCACTTGTTTCTTAGCATGGTACAGGTTTGTTGGCATTCGATGATTATTAGGCATGGTGGAACCCATCAGATTAACCATCCTATTAAAACAACCTCCAGAAAGATTATAATCTGCCTTTAGGCTCAAAGCAGCTAGGGAGGTGGATAACTCAGTGTGACTCTTACACCCGTCCCACAATGGAGTCTGAGCCGCCGCTAACAAATCATAAAATATCTTCACCTCCGGATTAGGATCCTCCTCTACATTGTCATCCTCATTCCCTGCTTGGTCATCATGTTCTAGCATACGCCCTATGGAGGGTCCAACATGATCCATCACCATTTGTTCTATGTATCCCTGTTTCCTTCAACCTCGTAGTAAGACTGTTGCATGGTTACCCCTGATGGTGTAGGTGGTAACTGTTCACCATGGTTGTACCAGCAGTGGTATGTTTCCATGAACCCTTTCTCAGTTAGGTGGCACATGACATCATCCGCGTATTCAAAACTCATACATTTGTACCTTGAGCACAGATAACGAATCTTCTGAGTCGCTTCAAATCCAGGCATGTTTGCCATAGCAAACGGAATAAACTCCAATAGCCCCATCATAAACTCCTCAGTCACTCGCCGATTGCGATCTAGTCGGTTGTACATCCATCGTCGATTTACCGGTACCTCCATTTACAATATCTAATAAGCACGATTTCTGTTACTTTAAATTATTTAAATTTTATTTGACTATCGGTTGTGAATCACTCTCTATCTCTTTGATGTTGTAAATTGGTGGGGCCCTATCCCATTCGGGATGAATATGCAACCATTCGTAACCTATCGATGTTGTATGTGGTCTATCTTGTGTCGTTGATGTTCATTTGAAATTTCGGCAGCATTTCGCATTGGTTCCCGAGTACACAGAGATACGTACGGTATAAAACACCACACGCAGACATGCACCCTGGGGACAATACGAAACACTATAACCGAAATTTCAAATGAACATTCAACGTCTCAAGATAGACCACATACAACATTGATGGGTTACGCCCTACTGGTTACAAATTCATACCAAACTGTCCAACCGGGACAATTCAAGATCCAACACAACACGGTACATCAGCCGGTTGTTTTGAAACTTGAACGGGAATCTAATGGGTACACACACGACTAAACCCTACATTTTTAAAGTTGAGTTTTATTTTTTAAGTTCCCTAAGAAAGGGACCCTGCCAAAATTTTGGCAGAGTCTCACCTGTAAACTAGACATTTCCCAAATTTAGAAACGGCCTGTTACATACAAAAAACTTCCCAATATAGATAAATATATATGCTACACATTGTATATGATATTGAGAGTTATGAACACCAAATCATGTTATCGGTACATAAAACCAATGCCTAATAAGCTCTGCTCTCCACTAACAAACAACATTACACATGCATGTAGAATCATGTTATCAGCACACAAAACCAATGCCTAATAAGCTCTGCTCTCCACTAACAAA
This sequence comes from Clitoria ternatea, assembly GCA_037962975.1. NCBI lineage: Eukaryota > Viridiplantae > Streptophyta > Magnoliopsida > Fabales > Fabaceae > Clitoria > Clitoria ternatea. The sequence goes on from CM075671.1 coordinate 173,713,047, forward strand.
CAACATTACACATGCATAAAAAATCATGTTATCAACACACCAACCAATGCCTAATGAGCTCTGCTCTCCACTAACAAACAACATTACACATGCATAAAAAATCATGTTATCAGCACACAAAACCATTGCCTAATGAGCTTTGCTCTCCACTAACAAACAACAATCGACATGCATACACATAATGAGAAAGTCAGTGTTAGGGGATTACCTGGGGAAAAAAGTCAGGGATGAATATGAAGCTGTTGACAGACAATCAGAGACCACGCGTAACGTGTGCTAGTCTGCATGATAAACCAATAAGTGGTTGGACAGTTACAAATAGCAAGGAAACTAAACAAAGAGAGACATGTAAAGCAAATTATAGATTAAGTTCATCAATAAAACCCAGAACACGCTCAAAGTTTAGCGTATTAACAATATACCAAAATTAAACTCTTTAATAGTATAATAATTCTTGGTAGGTTTTCTATCAATGTTAGAAGTGTAGTGTGTACTCAAACTTATCAAAGCATAAGGGGTGAATAGAAATGTAGTTGAGGCAATGGGACATAATGGTGTTTACTATTAAGGAGGCAGATTGGAAGCACGGTGGGAAGAGGTTAAGGGAAAAGGTAAAGTAGTTGAGGCAAGTGGTGAAAAAGAATAAGGTGAAGAGAGGAAAAAGAAATGCATATGGGGAGGGAGAACAAAATTGTCACAATGAAAATAAACACTACATTATTGTCTAAGATTACAATATATTCAAACAATTCCATAAGCAGTTGATAACAATAAATTATTCTTGTCTCCAAGCCCATATCCCCCTTGCCAGTTTCCAAACGTCAATTTTTAATCAATGTGATACTGTTATTAATTAGTCTCATGTGAATAAGCTTTGTATTCAATTTAACCTTAATTTTTTCACCTACAAGCAAAGAATAGAGAGTGCATGTGTGTGTCTATAAATTAAAGGGAATGCAACAAAAACATTGTTGAATAGCAATTAAATAGTTTTGGTCAACTACTTGAAACTTAATACATAATCTAATAAGCCACGGCTATAACAACACTGATATTGATAGACAAAGATACATAAAAAAAATCTTACTGGGGAGAAGCAATCATAATCAAATGTTTTAATCTGAGTGACAGCAATGGATCATATAGGCTTCTTAGCAAGAATAATGTAAACTAAATAGGTGTCATAAAATTTTTTTCTCCTGTTGTTCCAATGTTCTATTAATTATGAATATCTCAGAATACCATATCAGAATGGATGTTTAATAGTGATGGACAGGTTTTGTATATTAGAATAGATGTTTCATAATTTGGTAAGGCTTATATATTTTATTATGCGAGAAAGATTAGTAAGTGGACAAGAAATTACTATGAAGAGGCTTTCAAGAAGCTTAGGAGAAGGAATGATTGAGTTCAAGAATGAAGTAAAGCTGATAGAACAATTGATGACTACAGATTGCCAAAAACCTATTTGGGCAAGTGTGGTGTAGAAGAACTGATAACGACACATACCCTTTCAAACCCAGCAACTGAACCACGCGGTTCCAATCAACAACGCCATTCCTCGAATCATTAAACGATGTTGAATCAGAAGAAGAGTGGAAACGACAAGTGGGTGAACGAATGAAATCCCAATCCTGACGCAAGGGAGAAAACGGTGTGAGAACACCATGAATGGTGAGTTGTTCGTCAACAAAAAGATCAGGGTGTGAAATCAACACGTGATTGATTTCGAGGGATTTGTGGAGAGGGTCAATGTTGGTGAGTACTAGATTCTTTTCAGGGAACAAGGTTGTGAGGCAAGTTCCTGAGGACATGCTAAGGAGGTTGTGGAAGGTGGTTTTGGAGGGGGTGGTGTGGTAGAGGAGGAGGTGGAGAGGGAGGGTCATGGTGTTTTTAATGGCGAAGAGGGTGGAGTTTTGTGGGGGTTGGTGGAGGTGGAGAAGGTTGGCGAAGAGTGTGAAATCGGCTTGTCGGAGAGCGTTGGAAGTGTTGATGGAGAGGTGGTGGGTTATGTGTGGTTATGGGTTTGTGTTGTTGTCGTTGGAAGTGTAATGGAGCGCCGAGGAAATGGCTGTGATTGCGAGGGTTATTGAGGCAACGAAGTAGAATGGGAACCAACGCCAATGGGTTGAATTGGCCATTGATGGAAGAAGAATCATAAGAAGAAGAAGAAGAAAGAATTGTGTTGTGTTTCTTTTGGAGGGAGAAGTGGTTAATTTGTTCGAAATCGTTAATGGTGAACTGATAAGTATTACAATACGGCCCATTTTAATAATTAAAGTAATTTTTTTTCTCCACCCTTTTTTCCATCTACCACTTTTATAAACTTTTGAAGTATCATATTATAAAATCTAGATTAAATATTTATATATCTAAATATTCAAGTCAAGGGAGAAAAAGCCTTAAACAGAGTTTATCCTTAATAACACTTGAATAAATCACTATTTTTATTTCTTATTTTTACTTTTGTTTCAATTCTTATTTGTTTTTGTGTGTGAAATTAAATTGCTACTTTAACTATGGTATCTATTTTAAGTCAGTCTTTTTTTAAATTTAAAAAACAAACAAATAAACAGGCTAGCGTCATATAACAAGAAATTTATAAGTCTAGAGTTACCCAGCCCAAAGCATCAAGGTGCATTTGATCCCTAATATCAACGAGAATCAAAATATACAATTCCCTTGACAAAAAAATATATACAATTCCAAAATCTTATGGGCAAACATTATTTGTCAAAAGATCAGCTACACAATTTGTCTCTCTAAATATATGGCCTAAAAATTTACTCTAAAAAACTATTTACCAAAAAATCAATTACATAATTTGCCTATATGTATATAATTGTATTTTTTTACTTTCTGTAATTTCTATTTTTGTTTTAAACATCAGACAGAATAAGAAAATAGTTATGGAAAATAGGAACAGCTCATGGAATAATAAACAAGTTTGAAATAATGATAACTAAGAAACCTCAATTAAATATTTTAAAAAGTCTTTACAATTGGGATTTAAAACCTTGAATTTTGTTGATCCCGACATAATTAACTAGTGACACACAACTCATAAGCACCTGTCAGCACTTTTAAAACAGATTTTATATACTAACGGTCTTTTCATGTCTTTAATTTCTCTCTGCATAGGTTCTTATATTTTTCTTTGTGAAACAACTGGTGCACTCCTGCTTTATAGGTATTGGAGTAGAAAAAGGAAAGGAAAAAATTAGAGAGCAAAACCAAATGTAAATCTAGTTTGATGCAAAACCAAGTGTAAGGCCAAGGTCAACAATATGTTAGAATTTGATGCAAAACCAAATGTAAATCTAGTTTTGGGTGGGTTTTGTTACCAAAATAAGATGTAAAACTAGTGCCTGCCAGAATTCGAAACAGAATGCTAAAAATGCAATATAACCCATATGAATCATCTATGCAAACCATATTAGCAAACCCATATGCTCTACTACCTATAACATAAGCTACCTTATTACAACATCTAGTACAGCAAACATCAACTAGATAAAAAGAAAAAGCAATGAGTTATTTGAACACACCTTGAATAGAGAGAAGGAGCTGTTGGAGGGAGCTTCAAATGGAGGATACTTCCAGATCGGACAAGAGTGAGTAAGCCAAGAGAGTGAGGGAAAATGCTGGACCGGAGGTTTATGAGAGAGAAACTGAGTGAGGCGCTTCAAACGGAGGAAGAGAGAGAGGGTTTGAGTTGGACCGGAGGTTTATGAGAGAGAAACTGAGTGACGAGCTTCAAATGGAGGAAGAGAGAGACGGTTGGAGAGAGACAGTGACGCCAACAGAGAGAGGGTTGGAGCTGGACCGGAGGTTTATGAGAGAGAAACTGAGTGACGAGCTTCAAACAGAGGAAGAGAGAGACGGTTGGAGAGAGACAATGACGCCAAGAGAGAGAGACACAAACAGCGAGAGAGAGGCACAAACAGTGAGAGAGAAGGGGTCAGAGGAAGACGAGGACGCAGGGATGGCGAGAGAGATAGAGGGCTCAATTTGGGAGTTAGGGCAAATAATTGGGAGAAGAGGGGCTCGAGTACATTTAAAAATTTAGCGACGGCCATATTTGCTCGTCACTATATATGGGCAACAATAGCGACTCCATACACCCGTCGCTAACATATGTTTTGAATCAAGGATTTTGTCTCATCGCTACAAGTTATCACCAACAAAATGTTGGAGGGAAACGAAAAAACTGGAGGGAAATAAATGTAGCGACCAATGGAGCGACGGGGAGTGACTTAGCGACGGGGTTAATGACAGTTCTTTGCCAATGTTAGCGATGGGCTACAGTAGGTCGCTGACATGGTCACTATTTTACCTATTCATGTTCCCCTTTGTATTACAGTCGCTAACATGGTCGCTAGTAGCGACGCCATTTTTACGTCGCTGTTGTATACCATGATATAGCGACCGTGTTTGTCCCGTCGCTATGAGTTATCACCAACAAAATGTTAGAGGGAAACAAAAAACTAGAGGGAAATAAATGTAGCAACCAAAGGAGCGACGGGGAGCGACCGCGTTAGTGACGGTTCTCTGCCAATTTTAGCGACGGGATGTTGTTGGTCGCTGATATGGTCATTATTTACCTTTTTTTGGTCCCTTTTATATTACGGTCACTAAATTGGTCACTGATTAGCGACAGTCAAGTATCAGTCGCTAACTGAGAGTAGCTATCAGTCATTTTTCTGGTAGTGCAAGAAGTAGAGGTATTTGACTGTTGGGGAATTGATTTCATGGGACCCTTCCCCACTCTCAATTCAATCAATACATTCTTTTGGCAGTAGATTATGTTTCAAAGTGGGTGGAAGCAATTGCTTTACATAATGCTGTCACCAAAACTGTAGTGAATTTCTTGAAGAAAAATATTTTTTGGAGGTTTAGAACACTAAGAACTTTGATTAGTGATAGAGGTTCACATTTCTGTAACAAAGTTCTTCAGAAAGTGTTACAGCATTATCGAGTGTGACATAAGGTGGCTATAGCATATCATCCACAAACCAATGGACAGGCTGAGATTTCTAATCGTGAAGTGAAGAGAATCTTGGAAAAGACTGTGCCTTCTTCAAGAAAGGATTGGTCACAAAAACTTGATGATGCACTCTAGGCATATAGAACTGCATTTAAAACCCCCATTGGCCTTTCCCTTTTCAAATGGTCTATGGAAAAGCTTGTCATGTTCCAGTGGAGATGAAACATAAAGCATACTGGGCATTAAAATTCCTCAACTTTGATCAGAATGTAGCAACTGACAAAAGAAAATTGCAGTTACTCGAGTTAGAGGAAATGAGGAACAATGCTTATGAATCATCTAGGTGCTACAAAGATAAGGTGAAAGCTTACCATGACAAGAATTTAAAGAAAAAACGCTTTACACCAGGTCAACAAGTTTTACAATTTAATTCAAGATTGAAATTGTTTCCTAGTAAGTTGAAATCAAAGTGGCCAGGCCTATTTATGATTAAGGAAGTTAAACCATATGGAGAAGGGGAAATTGAAGATCCAACTTCTAAAAGAAGTTGGATGGTTAATGGACAACGGTTGAAACCATATCTGGGTGGTGAAATCAATAGACTCACCACCATCTGCTATTTAACTGACTTGTGATGTGCAGGATGTCAAGCTAGAGACAGAAAACCAAGCGCTCAATGGGAGGTAACCCATTATTTTGTGTTATTTCTTTTTATTTTAACATAAAAAAGTATGTGTTTTTATTGAATTAGAAATTTTAGGAATAAAAGGGGGTTTAAAAAGACTTAAAATTGGATTTTAAAATAAAAAATTGAAGAAAATAAGAACTGGACACCCACACGTAGCGTCCCACTGAGCGTAGCGTGAGATCAAAATTCAGTCCTATCGCGTAGCATCCCAGCCACGCATAGCGTCAGGTCCTACGTTCAGTTTTTAAAACAGAAACCTACCCACAGAGAGGCCCAAATCCAACTTTTTAAAATCAAAGTTACCCTCTTTGTACCTTATTTTCTCAAAACCCTAATTTCCCAAACCCCAAATTCTTCCACATTCCTCTTTTCTTCCAATATTCCAACTAAGTATCTAATTCTTTTTCTTTTCAATTTTTACGTTTTTAATTCTTAGAATGGCATAAGGTTAGGATTAGGATTAGAAGATCATTGGGACTGTTTGATTGTTGATTCTGATGTTGAATGTATAAAGAGGGGTTGCTGCTATGCAACCCCCACTTTTCTAGGTTTCAGGTCTACATTCCCACGCGTAGCATCAACCTGACGCGTAACGTGGGAAGAACAGGCCTAACGCTACGCGTCCCCTAACGCTACGCATCAAGCCTTTTTTTAATTTTTCTGTTGTAGTTTATTTTTATTTTAAGTTTTAATTTATATATTACCTATTAGTTTTCTGTTTGAAGTATGTTTTAAATTTTGTTTGAATTTTGTTTTAGTTTATATTTAATATTTGTTCTATTGTGTGAATTTTTGTTTGTTTTAAAAAAATCAAAAATATTCTATTTTGAAATATTTGTTATACTTTCTTGCATGATTTGTAAAATGTGATTTTGTTTCATAAAATATGCATGTGTGATACTTTATTGTGTGAATTAATTTATTTTATTTAAAAATCAAAACTAGTTTTGTGATTTTATTTTTTATATTACTTTAAAAAAACCAAAACTATGAATTTGTGTGATGTTATATTTTTTAATTTTAATATTTATGTGTTTTTATATGTTTGAGTATGAATATTTTCTTGTATATTTGTTTATTTAAATAGTATATTATTTTTAATTTTTGCAGATGGCTCCAAAGAAATCCATCCCTGCAACTGGTCCTAAAAGAAGAAGGACCACTGACATTACTTCTTTTGAGGACCCTGATTTTCATGAAGAGGAGCATCTTGGACCTCGTGATCCCACTTGGTTCAAGATCAATGCTAAGTGGGCCAGATTCCATCAGATTAAGGGACAAAGGCTAATCTGGGGGAGAGTACTAGACCTAGGAGTAAGAGACTACCTCGAGCTACAGAATGAGATTTAGAGGAGGAGGTAAGGAACACTATTTTCCCTACCCATGGAGGGAGATCCCATCTTAGTGATGGAATTTTATTCGAACGCCTATCGGACTCACAGGACTCGCCCAACATTGGGCAGATGAGGAGCAGTTGGGTGAGGGGCAGGCACATCACCTATGACCAAGACACTATTAGTACCCTACTAGGTAACCCTTGGGAGCCTACTCCCAAGAGCGACACTTGTTTTTGGATGGAAAATAGAAACAAGGTTGCTACTGAGGATGGTGATTTAGGATACTTCCTAGATCAGGTTACTTATTTCATGAGCAATGATGGAATCTATTTTAACCTGAGTAAGGTTAATAAATCTCCATCCATTCTTTTAAAGATTTAGATGACTCCTTTACCATAGGCATGGTCGTATTTGATGCTTCATAACATCACGCCAGTTTCTCATCTCTCTTCTTTACCAGTTAATTGATGCTGTTTGCTTTATTCCATTCTTCAGGGCCACACCATTGACATAGCCAAACTCATATCCGAGAAGATTCATTTATATGCCCTTGGGTATAAAGTGAATCACCGTGTACTGTTTCCACTGATTATATCTGCCTTACTAAGGAGGCAGGGGGTAGAGGTGCCATCACCTGAGTTTACTAGTTCTTCGGGGCGAGTCCCCAAGGTTCTAGTAAACAGAGATTACTTTGTACAACAGTGCGAGCTTCCACCCTTTGAGCAGGAGGATTAGCTAGAGGAGGAGGAAATCTCAGCTGCCAGCACCTACTGATGAGATGACCCAGGGATTTGCCAGGACAAGCATTCAGCATTAGCATATGATGCAGATGATGGCTGCCTCCCATCGTGCTTATGTACACTTACATGATTCCTTTTATCAGTATAGGATCCAGGGAGAGGGTGCACCATTTATGACACCAGCTGAGTTTGCAGCTCATGTAGCTTGGCCAGGTGACCAACCCACATACCCTAAGGCAGGAGGACCATCTAAAGCTCAGCCTGATACTGAGGGTGATGTTGATAAGGATCAGATGGAGGACGATGACTAAGGACCATTGTATTTTTATTTTTACATTTTTATGACTGCTTGCACATTAGTTTACTTTTATGATTATTTTGATATTTACTTGGGCATATTTTGATATTTAGTTTGGATTTCTTATATGTGTGGTTTGATTTCTATGTGGTGTGATTTTATTTTTTACATTATAATTATCTTCTTTTCTTAAAAATAAAAATAAAAAACAAGTATAATTTTCTAAATAGAATAAAATGATCAAATTTTTGAAAAATGAAAATTTAACACGCTTGAAATTTTTACATAATAAGACGTTTTTAATAATCAATGATCGATTCTTTTGCAACTAAGGCATTTTGATAAAACTAATTACAATGTTCTTATTAATAATCAAGCTAACTTCGAAAACCCGGTGAGCTAAAAGATCTTTAAACACTTAAGAGTTTCGACATAATTTTGTTCAAATTGATTTTGCTTGATTCTTTGATTTGTGTTGTCATACAGAGGATCCAAGAACATGATCAAGGCACATTTTTGGAAAACACAAAAAATTAAGGCCAAAAAGCCTACCATGGTAAAATGTAATTATCCTTTAATAGCCATTTTAAGCCTTAAAAATAATTTCTTTGGCACCCCTAGCCCATAAACATTTTTTTAACCATTTCGTTTATTTGATTGAGTAAAAGAGCATTCAAATGAAATTTGAAAAATATTTTGAGTATTCTTATAAAAAAGGGGGAGTGAAATTGTAAACTTAGTTCTTTTCAAAAATCATGTATATGAAAAATGAAAAAAGAAAATAAAAAAATATATATGTAAAATTAGAAAAGAAACAATGAAAAGGATTAAGTTGGGGGTATTTACCAAAAAGGAAAGTGAGATATTGGGTCAAGAAAAACACCCTAGGAAATTATGAAATGCTCTTTTATGATTTAAAGTGTTTGATTTCTAAGAAAAACCATAAATTCTTGTAACAGCCTTATTACAACCCTTTAAAAGACCTTGTGACTCTTGTTTGATTCTGTATGAATGACAATTGATAAGATGAAAATCAAAATTAAATTTATATGATTTTATGATCGATTAAGCTAACATATTACCTTTTTACAGAGATAAACACTTGTGAGGTAAGCCTTGAAATAAGCTTGATTTATTGATATAACATTGTGTAAATTTTATCTTTAAGCCTCTTTTGCACAAGACATCTATTTTTGATCATTCCAAATGGTAAGTTATGAATTACTTGTGGTAAATTTTCAGACCTTTCAAAAATTTGATTTCAAAAAGATTGTTTTTAAGTTTTAGTTTGTTTTGCTCGAGGACGAGCAATTTCCTAAGTTGGGGGTATTTGTTAGTCCTCAAATTTACTATTATTTTTAAAATAAAAAGTGTGTTAAAATTAATAAAAATTAGTTTAAATTGTAATAAGTTTATGTTTAAATTGAAATAAATGAAAACCATTAAAACTGACTTGGCATAACCCATTTCTTCCATTTTTGCAGTGAAAAAAGTGAGGATTTATGTTGAAAATTTAATTTAAGCAGAAGGGCTAACGGGTAGCATCAACTCCACGCTGAGCGTCAGGATTTTGGTGCTGACACTACACGTCAGGCCCATGCGTAGCGTCAGGGGCTACGTGGACTCCACTCATAGGTAGCATTGCACTCAGAAAATGGGACAATTAAATATTCAATTTAGCCAACCCACTTTTGATTAGAGTCCAAAATACAGTGAGAACCTTGTCTAAGCATCATTGGGATAGAAATTGGCAATCATGGTAGAAAATCAGGAAGATTAATGGAGGCTGAGTCAGAGGCCTGACACGTAGCGTCAGCCTCACGCATAGCGTCAGGACCTTTGCTCAGCATTATAAATAGGGTCATTTGCCATGGGTTTTGCATCATCCAATCTTCATCCTTTCTTCTTTCCCTCTATGAATTCAGAGTTCTTTTCTGAGTTTATACTTAGAATAGTTTCCATATACTTGAGAGTGTGGTGTTGAATTGTGTTCTTTTCATATCGTGAAGTGTGATCAAGTGTTTGTAATGTCATCAACTGTAAGTTGTGTTTTTACTTTCATCATGTATAACTAATATGTTTATGTTGGAATTGGTGAACCAATCTATGAATATGATGTTGTGATTATGACCTCTGCATGTTTATGATTCAAGTTTCATGTTAGTATTTTAATCTTTTATTAATATGAACTTCAAATGGGAGAATGATTTTCATACGCGTTGAAAACCACTTTAACGAAAGTAAAAGTTGAAATACCCTTAATATACCAATTACTAGGGATAGAGTTAGTAATTATTGTTATGATAAGGTCAGAACTTAAAGCAAGTTTTTATTGAGAAAGCATTGAGGGATCAGACTTTACGGTAACTATTTAGAATTTATTCACCGAGGGATCAGGTTTAATGACTTTAAATTGCAATGACATGAACTTGATGATTAAATATGCATGTCTATGATTACTTTATTATGTTTAAGTGCGGGGATCCAAATTCCAACATAGTTTATTAATCTGTGTTTTAATCTCAAGTATTAGAGTTATTCTTAAGTGTTACTCAAAGTTATTTCTAGTTAATTTAGAATTTACCATCTTTCACCCAATGTATAAATCAATTTCTAAATCTGTAAATATTAAAAAAATTTAGTATAAATCATTCTTTTGTTAATAAGTTTTGATACAATTACCATAGTAAATAAGAATTATTGTGACTACTGAAAGCATTCAATCCTTAAGGGAACGATATCTATTTCGAAAACTGCAATGATAAATTGGTGCGCTTGCCAATAAAAGGGTGTAACAATTTGGCTAACACACCCCAGACCTAACATACTTTAGTTCAAGAGCACAACAAAAATAAGGATTATAACTCTTAATCATATGACAGAAAAAGAACTTAGAATGAGTAAGAGGAGAAACTAACTAGTCAAAGAGAGAATAAAGTAGTGGGGTGTCTTTTTCTGAGCAATGGATACTAAATTTATCATATAACTTTTCCCCGAAAAGGAAACAAAATATGCCTAATTACTCAAAATAAGACATCTGCAAGAAATAAGTCAGAAGGAGTTAAAAAACAGGCCAGATTCGTTCATGTTGGTTCGAACTAGTACCATCATGGTTCGAACTACCTGATTCAAATAGTTTGAACCAACTAGGTAATTTTTGACCGAAAACATTTTCCTGAGCTCAATGCATGCCTTTTTGGTCCCTTAGCTCATTTTTTGTCCTTTCAAAAATACTTTTTAAGACTTAATCTATTTTCCTTTGCTCATTATTTAGTCCTTTAACCATATTAATATTTTAAACCAAAATCTAAGGCCAGACCCAAAGATGCATCCACATTGAAGCAGTTACTGGTCTTTAAAACTAAAGCTTCACACATGGACTTCTTAAAGGGCGCATCCTAGATTTTCCTTGCCATAGATGCACAACCACTCCTAACTTCTTCACAAGCTCTAAAGGAAGTCTTCAAGTTTGTATTGACTTCATGTTTCGGTTTAGATCAAACACCTCTGAACCCTTCAAACTTGTCCATTACAAATAAGCAAGATTCTTTTTGCTACCATTCTTCTTCTAGAGATAAGCTTTATTAAAGACTTCATCACAATTGATATATGCTCACTCTAACATGTTGATCCAACTAATAAAATGATTTATTTCTAAAATTTTGGGATGTTACATTTACAACTCTAGGACTACTAGTCCTATGTATAACTTCCTCACAACCTGTTTACCGAATCCCAATTTCAAAATGGTCTGAGGTATCTCTAGAGATCTCTATCTCTTACCCCAGACCTAACATACTTTAGTTCAAGAGCACAACAAAAATAAGAATTAAAACTCTTAATCATATGACAGAAAAAGAACTTAGAATAAGCAAGAAGAGAAACTAACTAGTCTAAGAGAGAACAAAGTAGTGGGGTGTCTTTTTCTGAGTAATGGATACTCAATTTATCATATAACTTTTCCTTGAAAAGGAAACAAAATATGCCTAGTTGCTTAAAATAAGACATCTGCCATAAATAAGTCAGAAGGAGTTAAATAATGGGCCAGATTCGTTCATGTTGGTTCTAACTAGTACCATCATGGTTCGAACCACCTGATTCAAATAGTTTGAACCAACTAGGCAATTTTTGACCGAAAATATTTTCCTGAGCTCAGTGCATTCCTTTTTGGTCCCTTAGATCATATTTGGTCCTTCCAAAACTACTTTTTAAGACCTAATCCATTTTCCTTTGCTCATTATTTAGTCCTTTAACCATATTAATATTTGAAACCAAAATCTAAGGTGAGACTAAAAGATGCATCCACATTGAAGCACTTACTGGTCTTTAAAACTAAAGCTCCACATATGGACTTCTTCTTAAATGGAGCATCCTAGATTTTCCTTGCCAAAGAAGCACAACCCTTCCTAACTCCTTCACAAGCTCTAAAGGAAGTCTTCAAGTCTGCATCGACTTCATGTTTCGGTTGAGATCAAAGACCTCTGAACCCTTTAAACTTGTCCATTACGAATAAGCAAGATTCTTTTTACTACCATTCTTCTTCTAGAGATGAGCTTTATTAAAGACTTCATCACGCTTGATATATGCTCACTTTAACATGTCGAGCCAACCAATATAATGATTTATTTCTAAAAATTTGGGATGTTACATTTACAACTCTGGGACTACTTGTCCGATGTAAAACTTCCTCATAACTTGTTTACCAAATCCCAGTATCAAAATGGTCTGAAGGTTTCTCCAGAGATTTCTATCTCTCACCCCAAACCCAACATACTTTAGTTAAGGAGCACTACAAAAATAAGGATTACAACTGTTAATCATATGACAAAAAAGGAACTTAGAATGAGCCGAAGGAGAAACTAGTTAGTCTAAGAGAGAATAAAGTAGTGGGGTGTCTTTTTCTAAGTAATAGATACTCAATTTATCGCATAACTTTTCCCCGGAAAGGAAATAAAATATGCCCAGTTGCTCGAAATAAGATATCTTCTAGAAATAAGTCAAAAGGAGTTAAAAAACAGGCCATATTCATTTATGTTGGTTCAAACTAGTACCATCATGGTTCAAACCACCTAATTCAAATAGTTTGAACCAACTAGGCAATTTTTGACCTAAAACATTTTCCTTAGCTCAATGCATGCCTTTTTGATCCCTTAACTCATTTTTGGTCCTTTCAAAAATACTTTTTAAGACTTAATCCATTTTCCTTTGCTCATTATGTAGTCCTTTAACCATATTAATATTTTAAACCAAAATCGAAGGTCATACCAAAAGATGCATCCACATTGAAGCACTTACCGGTCCTTAAAACTGAAGCTCCACACATGGACTTCTTCTTAAAGAGCGTATCCTAGATTTTCCTTGCCATAGAAGCAGAACCACTCCTAACTCTTTCACAAGCTCTAAAGGAAGTCTTCAAGTCTGCATCGACTTCATGTTTCAGTTTAGATCAAAGACCTCTGAACCCTTCAAACTTGTCCATTCTGAATAAGCAAGATTCTTCTTGCTACCATCTTTCTTCTAGAGATGAGCTTTATTAAAAACTTTATTACGCTTAATATATGCTCACTCTAACATGGCGATCCAACTAGTATAATGATTTATTTCTAAAAATTTGGGATGTTACATTTACAACTCTTAGACTACTTGACCTATGTAAAACTTTCTCACAACCTGTTTACCGAATCCCAATATCAAAATGGTCTAAAGGTATCTCTAGAGATTTCTATCTCTCATCCCAGACCTAACACACTTTAGTTCAAGAGCACAACAAAAATAAGAATTACAACTCTTAATCATATAACAGAAAAAGAACTTAGAATGAGCAAGAGGAGAAACTAACTAGTCTAAGAGAGAATAAAGTAGTGGGGTGTCTTTTTCTAAGCAATGGATACTCAATTTATCGTATAACTTTTCCCTGGAAAGGAAACAAAATATGCCTAGTTGCTTAAAATAAGATATCTGCCAGAAATAAGTCAGAAGGAGTTAAAAAGGGGCCAGATTCATTCATTTTGGTTTGAACTAGTACCATCATGGTTTGAACCACCTGATTCAAATAGTTTGAACCAACTAGGCAATTTTTGACCAAAAACATTTTCCTGAGCTTAGTGCATGCCTTTTTGGTCCCTTAGCTCATTTTTTGTCCTTTCAAAAATACTTTTTAAGACTTAATCCATTTTCCTTTGCTCATTATTTAGTCCTTTAACCATATTAATATTTTAAACCAAAATCTAAGGCCAGACCAAAAGATGCATCCATATTGAAGTACTTACTGGTCCTTAAAATTGAAGCTCCATACATGGACTTCTTCTTAAAGGGCGCATCCTAGATTTTCCTTGCCATAGAAGCACAACCACTCCTAACTCCTTCACAAGCTCTAAAGGAAGTCTTCAAGTCTGCATCGACTTCATGTTTCGGTTTAGATCAAAGACCTCTGAACCCTTTAAACTTGTCCATTCGGAATAAGCAAGATTTTTCTTGCTACCATCCTTCTTCTAGAGATAAGCTTTATTAAAGACTTCATCACGCTTGATATATACTCACTCTAAGATGTCGATCCAACCAATATAATAGCTTGACATGAACACATCTTGTTTGACATCATCAAGGCTGATATAAATAAAGCTTCATTTGCCATCAACAAAACTTAGTATCATGACATCATCAAAACCTTGACATCATCAAAACCTGTTTAACACAATATTCACATAATTTTTCAAAATTTCCTTAAGATTATTGGGAATACCATTTTTTCCCACCTATTCTCTCACCGCTAACTCTCTCTCCATCATAGTTAATAACTTGTAATCTATATAAAAACACAAAGTCAATAAAGAGAGAAATTAATCTTTGTGTCAGCTAATTATAATGAAAAAGATAAATATTTTAAACTATATAATTTATTTATTGTCTTTTTAAATTTCAGTTAGAGTTATTCATTTAATAGGGGTGTTTTAGTATAAAAATAATTAATGACAGAAATTTGAATGAGTTATATTAAGGGACAAAAAAAATTCTTAAAAGTTTCTTATATTTGGAGACAGAAGTAATATTAATTTCAAGGTAGTTTGTGAAATTAAAAGAGAAAAAAAAGGGATATGGTAATTTAGGGATTTTCACTAGGGGTTAATTTTATAATATCAAGTCTAAAAAAATTAAAGAGGTGAGAGTAACAATTTTAGGCTAATAGTTCTTTGTTTGGGGAAAGGCGGAGAACGGAGGCGTGGTGGCTATGGATAATGTGTGTTGAAGGAATGATTTACTTAGAGATATGAGTTGAAAAAATGAATGATTTCAAGTGATGATATTAGCTTTTGTGATTTTAGGTAATGAGGAAGGTTTTGGGTTGTGCCTCAGTTGTATGATTTTAAGCAAGAAGGGCAACTAATTTTATTTTTTAAAATTTTAATTATCAATTCCTAATTGACATTTTATCACACATGTCACTCATTTTTACATTATTACTACTGCAAGGTACCACATGGATAGGATAAGTTTGTTAACCTAATTAAGAGATAATGGAAATGAACAACTTGGACCAAATTTAAAAACATAAAAAAACCTTATGGTGGTGTTTGGTATGAGGGATCTTTTTAAGTGAGATTCCCGGGAATGCATTTCCCGGGAATGTGTTTCCTAGGTAACCTGTTTCTCATGTTTGGTATTAAAAAAATTTACCTGGGTATCTTTTTAGTTTCTCCCATTCCCATGTTTGGTATTAGAAAAACTTACCCAGGAATATTAGTACTTTTACAAAAATACCCTTAACGTAAAATATAATGTTAATTTGGTGTTATTTAAACAATAATTATATTTATTCAATATTTTGATATGATTACCATTATGAATCTAACAATAATAGTTCTATTTTATGCGAATAAAAAAGCACTAATTGTGAATAGTACAATAAAATAACTACAATGAATTTTTTTATGTTAAAAGAACAAAGACTCTGTATGTTTTGATTACTAAGTTATTTGTTTACTAAAATATTTCTATTGTTATTTTTATAGATAATTTATAATTACTATATTATAATGAGACATTAATTTGTTAATTTTGGTAATATAATAAGATAATATTATAAAAATTTGATAAAATTATTTATTTTGTTCAGTATCATAGTATACAAGCACTAGAATGCTCAGAGCAACAAGTCTGAGTTCAACAAAATTTATATATTTATCGGAGTACGTATGATCCCAAACAGAATTTATATCCTTCATTCACTAAATATACAATCTTAAAATATTTCAAAGTTTCAAAATACATAACTAGTGTATCACAAAAAGTATTCTATGCTCCACAAAACTATTAAACCATTGTATCACACTACAATGGAACAAAAGCACCAAGCATTCTATGATCCATATACTTGTTCAAAAAGATATCAAAATACTTTTATCAAATACCAAATATCTAAGCAACTAGGTGGATGATGTTAAAAGATCAATGACATAAAGAGTCTTCAACTCAGGATCATCAATTGTAAAGAAAAAATCAACAGCACTTGGGTTGTTTGTAATTAATGCTCCAACTCTAACCCTTTGGATATCAGTCAATCCCTCTAGCTTTTTCAACTCTTGAAACACTTACATCCTTCTATCAACGGTTTCCTTTTCATGCTTAAAACAACCCACAAGATCACCAATGTTACTATTAGTTTCCCCATACACTTTCCCCAACTCGTTCATAGTCTGCACGAGTTGATGAATGACAACCTCGTTCCCTGTAGCTCTCTTCCTCTTTCCCCTTGAAGTTGACGCATAATTTTGACCATTATTTACAGAAGATTGGCTTGGAGACCTAGTTTGAGTGTTAGGCACAGAATCAATGGGAGTCTCTTCAATGTGCATGTCCTTATCCATGGTTACATAATCTTCTTTTGCAATCTCTCTATCCATTGCCTCAACAGAATCAAATAGATCTTCGGCATCTTCCCCATTAGCCCTATCTTTTCCATAAACTAATGCCAAGTCATCATAATGAGGGAATGGCTTATTGTACAACCCCTTAGCGTTTGAATGTGACTACAGTCCAACATAACAAAAGTTATAATCAACCAATAATAAAATAAATATAATCAAGGAAAATTTATTAGTTATAATATTACCTTCACCCACTCATCAAAGATAGACTTCTCCACATCTATCATTTTCTTTTCATCATTCCACCCAAATCCGCTTGCTTTTAACATTTCACTTATAGCACCATATTGTTTCTTAAGATACTTCACTCTTGATTCAATATGTGGGGATGCCATCAAGCCACAACCTGGTATCTTTTGATGAATCCACTTCTCTAATACTTTGGTATATCCAAATTTAAAAGTGCCATTGTCTCCAGTCCACTTTTTAGTAGCAGCAAGCTCTATTAAGCATTCCACAAGTGCTTTATCTTTTAGTTGACTCCATTGGTGCTTCTTGCTAGTCAAACACGGTTGGCTTGGTTCCCCCATAGTATTTTGCAAAAGAAGCTCATAATGATAAATAATGATTCAAATAATTTATAAAAGAAGCTCATGATGTTGATCAATGATTCAAATAATTTATCAAAAGCATATAAACAATTTAACATCAATCACTAACATAAAGAAATTAACATCAATCTTAGAAATTGTTACAAACAATGTTACAACCCATATAAAGAAATCAATCTTACAAATTATTACAAATAACAATTTAAGAGTGTCTTCCTCTCCAAGCGTTGAACATCTCTGTTGCAAGATTGTCCCTCCAAGTACTCCAAGCATCGCTCGTCTCAATATGTGTAATTGTTTCACCAATGATGCCATGTTCATTATTGTCAACTTCAGCAACCATTGTTCCACTCTCTAATGAATCTACTGGCATCTCCTTTCTTATATGATTATGCAACAAACAACAAGCTGAAATTATTCTTACTTGAGTCTTAACCGGATAAAAAGACTTATTCCTCAAAATAGCCCACCGTCCTTTTAGTAACCCAAAGCATCTTTCAATTACATTTCTAGCAGAAGAATGTTTCATATTAAAATACTCTTGTGGAGTTGTAGGTTGCAAGCCATGCCTCCATTCTTTTAAATGGTACCTTTGTCCTCTATAAGGAGCTAGGAACCCTTCCCCGTTCATATATCTAGCATCACACAGGTAGTAAAAACCTAATGTAAAATATGTAAATATAAATAATTTGATTGTCACACAATATATAAGGACTTTGAAATGCATATTAACTATACCTTGTGGAACTTTTAGGCCATTTCTACGAGATAGGGCATCTCTTAGAACCCTAGCATCTGAAGCTGAACCCTTCCACCCAGGTAAGACATAAATAAATTGCATATCTTGAGAACAAACTCCTAATACATTAGTTGCTAATTCCCCCTTTCTTGTTCTGTATCTAGGCTTATCAGCTTCTAAATCATTAACCTTGATATAGGTTCCATCTAGCGCTCCTAAACAATTCTACATTAACAAAAAAACAACCAAGATCACAATTACTGAAAAAAGATAGATGAAATTATCATGTTCTTTTATTGTAATTTTCAAAATTTACCTTAAACCACTTCCACCTTCCATCAGTGCAATCTTCTTGAATTGGTTCAGGTTCTTTTAAAAGTTCTTTATGGCATCTTAAAACAGCATGTAAAACATAATTGAATCTCCTACTAATTGTTTCACCACTCCTCATGAATTGCCTCTGAATTACTCTATTTTTAACATCATGAGAAAGTATATGTAAAAATATTACCACCATCTCCTCCACACCCATATTTTTGGATGGTTCTAATTGACCCACTGTTTTTAAAAGATGACATAATGAATGAAAGCTTCTTCTATCCATCCTTGTGTTCTCTAGACATGCTTTATCAGATACAAACACTATCCTATCAAAACTGACATGACGTACTAGACACCTATCATATGCATTCCAACTCACTTTCTTTTCATGATAATCACTTATTATATATGCGCAAACTGACATCAACATTACAATATAATCATTTATCATTTCTAAATGAACAATTAAACTTGCAATAATCCGCATTCTCTTTGTATTTTTCAATTGATCCATGAGTTGCAAGCTCAACAAATAACTCTGGCACGTAGAAACACAACACAATCAGTCCTGTCCTACAGAATATACTAACATCCTGAAAAATAATATGTAATGCTTCAAGAACTTTTGCTAGTATTTCTATTTATATTTTGTTACTTTCTCGAATAATTTCTAGTCTACAATTAGGAGGAAAAAAATATGTAATGTAAGGTTCATTATACAATTCAAAATGGTCAATGCAGTTTATTTCCGGCACATGAAGCCCAAGGAATGAAAAAGAAAGTATAAATAATATTTCAGTCATTATTATACTAGTGGATTCTCTATTCGTTTTATTATTCTTCTCCTTATACCATATAAAAGACAAAGAAATTGTTGTCATTCCTAGTCTCACTAGAACTTATTGCGAAAGAATTTCATGAAGTTTAGGGTTCAAATACTAGCAAACACAAACAAAAAAAAACAAATCCCACTTTCTATTTCTTAAATAAAATCCATTACCGCATTATGAAAAAGATTTTATATATAAGAATGAAGAGAATAAACTATCCTAATCATTACCTTGATAAGACAAATTTCATACGAAATGCATGAACTTGAAGAATTTAAAAAATCAATGGATCAAGGTCTTAAATAAAAATAACCATTAATGGATTATGAAAAGGATTTTATATACAAGAATGAAGAGAATAAATTACACTAATCATTAGCATAAGAAGACAAATTACACACGGAAAACATGATATTATTTTATTTTAAAAATAAATAGTACTACATATAATAAAATTAATAAATTCTAGTATATAAATAATAATGATTTTTATTTCTTTAATATGATGAGAAGGTGTAAAGATAAATATGACATGGACCAAAGTCCAAGGGGCGCATCCTGCAATACTCAAATGTTCTATCAGTATTAGTTAAAGAATCAATGAATAAAAGACTTTTATTAAAAAAATCATATATTTTTTGTATAGTATAATTTTTATTTTTAATTCCTTAACAAATGCCTGTATATATATAGTTCTCAATTTCATTTTCTTTGAAAATTTAGATGAAAGTTGAACTTTACAAGACCTCAAGCTTTTGGTTTTTTAATGCCTAGAAAAATTGTATCTTGATAATGCAGATGCTGTCAAGAAAAACAGGTCTGTGAAGGTGTACTATTTCTACTCAAGAATCAAGATACAGAGTGTAATTCCTGTTTCACAAGTGTTATTACCAAAATTTTGGACTTTATCACATTATAAAATATTAAATATCTTACTTTGGTAACTCAAAACTATACTGTCCAACCTCCATTTAAATTACAATATTAGGTGCTAGTTGATGCAAAGACTTCACTTTCATCTTCCACCATATGTTTTTGATGGAATCAATTTCTCAACATATGTATGTAGGTTCCTAGGAGCATAACAAAGACATTCATGAATTAATCTAATGCAACTGGATCACTCTTTATTGCTGGTCTATGTATAATATCATTTTAAATTTTAATAGCAGTCAGTTATTGAATTTAAGTGGAACAAAATCATTACAGAGAGAAGCATTTTTTCTATAAAGATTTTACGATATTATAGTCTTTGAATCTCAAATTTGAGAATTGTGAATTGATCTTTGTATCGGATGATGGTTTATGCATTTATCTTAATATTAAAATGAGAGTGAAAGAACAACATGATGTTATAGCTAACACCCAAATTCCATTGAAAAAGCTAAGTTATCTTATATTACAACTTTGTGTTTAGTGTTTTCTCTTCACTTTGATCGAAGTATTCAATGTAATGCAACTCTGTGTTTCAACAAAACATTAAACTTTCCCTGGTAAGATGGGGCACATAGAAGGCCAGATATACCTTGCTTCCCTATATACAGTAGCAGCATCTGCACTAACTAGTTTCGTAACTAATCCCAGTAATAAAAAATTATACTATATTCAAGGTGAATAATTTTTTATCATTCTCCCTAGCATAAAATTGACACTCACCAAACAAATATATCCTCGGTCCCCGTCAAATATCTATTCGCGTCATTGTAGTGTTATCCTAAAACTAGTTACGCAAAAAAACTAGAAACTAGTATCTATTTTCGGCGCAGCTGGAGTGGAGTTAGCTAACCAGTGTATGAAGAAGACAAACAAGAATCCAGCAAAACAATTTCGAGGTGCAAACAGAATGGGGGCAAACATAATAACAAATAATAAGGCAGGTTCAAACAAAGAAGAAAGAAAATAAACCAGGATGCAAACTCACCTATGTAGAACGATGATGAGCCCCCTTCACGATCTCTGTTGACGGCGAGGACACAAGGAAAAATTGTGAGGAACCGTGGCAGCTCTAGGGATTTTGGGGAACAAAATGGGGAAAGTGTCTAACCAATTGTGATTTTGGGAATAAAATGGGGGTATTTTTGTCTTAACAATTTTTATTCCCAAGAATCCTCAACATACCCACCTCTTGAAATGAGAAACTGAAATTTTTAACTCCTTCATAAATAAGTTTCCTAGGAAAATCTCATTCCTGGGAACATTTTTTTTAATCTCATACCAAACATGGGTAAGGAAATATTTTAAGTAACTTTTCTGGGAAAGTTTAATGATCCCTCGTACCAAACACCACCTATAGGTGAAAAAAAATCATAAGAGTTGAACTCTAATATAACTAAAAATATAAAATATCAAAAAATGTAATTTTGTCAAAATATAAATAGGATTTCTTCCCTTGCACGCTTAGGAGGTTGTTTTGGTCATTCTCTTATCTACTCTGATAAAAAGAAAATAATTAAAAGAAAAGAGAAAAAGAAAGGAGAGCAATCCCAATACCAAACCCTATTCTCCCAAATTCCTTGGCTAGATTCTCATTTTCTCACTCTCTTCTTCAGCAACAACGATGGGTTCCTCAGCAATGGTGCTTGATCCAAAACCCTCATCGGAGCCACCACCGTTTCTTCCGTCGACTAAATCCGATTACCTCCAAGGCGGTTACGGCGGCGACTCAACCTCTGACGAAGACGACCTCTACAGTCGTCTTAAATCTCTGCAACGGCAGCTTGAGTTCATCGACATCCAAGAGGAGTACGTGAAGGACGAACAGAAGAACCTGAAGCGCGAGCTTCTCCGCGCGCAGGAAGAGGTCAAGAGGATCCAATCGGTTCCTCTCGTCATTGGCCAGTTCATGGAAATGGTTGATCAGAACAACGGCATCGTCGGATCCACCACTGGATCCAACTACTACGTTCGGATCCTCAGCACCATCAACCGTGAACTCCTCAAGCCTTCCGCTTCCGTCGCTCTTCACCGTCACTCCAACGCGCTCGTTGATGTTCTGCCGCCTGAGGCTGATTCCAGCATCTCTCTCCTTAGCCAGTCCGAGAAGCCTGACGTCACTTACAATGTTAGTTTCTCTTCGATTTCGCGTTCGCTTTTCGATTACAAAACCTAGGGTTTTCCTTTTAGTCTTTGGTTAATTGCTTTTTGTTATTGATTTGAATTGCAGTTGGAATTTAGGGTTGGTTGAGGCTAAATTGAAAGATTAGCTTGATTAGGTTTTCTCTGAGATGATTTTTTATTTGATTTTGATTAGGCTTAGTTGTGGCGAAATGAGAATTTGGCTTTTGTTTTGGTGGTTGAAATAGTTTGGATAAAATTGTAATAGGAAAACAGTGCGTTTACTTTGAAGGTGATACTGTGTAATGTGGTGGATGATTTGATGAGAGAACAGGAGTTTGAATTCGTGGATATTTACCCCTTGGAGAGCTTGGTTTTTATGTTCTGATTTTGTTGTTTATGTTCTGGATTGAATATGTTTTATAATGGTATAGCTGGGACAGGAAGTGTGTTGTTTTTGGGGAAGAAAGTGATTTTTTAATCAAATTTTGAGAAGATAATCAGTTAGTATGATCATGAGTTTCTAGGAAGGCCTAGTGAATTTTTATGCTTTGTTGCATATGTTCATGCTGTAGTTTGTAAAATGTTGTGGCTATTTGGATTGGTTGCCTCTGTGACTTCTCAATATAGATCAATACAAAAATCACTGCTCCTACTTAACACAATGCCAACAAGGTGATAGTGTTACTCACAAGTCCGTCACCCTGTGCGTTTAATCACCTGCACCACCACCATGAGCGCCATCCTCATTTCATCCTCTGCCACCCACCCATCAATTCCCACCTCCCTCACAGCTAATGGTAGTGAGAGAACAAAGATAAAAGGATATTTCTTAATCCAATATGTTTGCAACCCACAGTAGCTGGTGATTTTGTGTTGTGTGCAATACACACCCTTAATTGTTATCACATTTACCAGCACTTTGTACACTAATGTGGTTTGTTTAAAATTATACCCGCGGGATGCCCACAACCATTGTCCCAGATCTTTTGCCTTGGCACAACATATCGATGAAAAGCTTTGAGTTTGAGCAGAGCAATTATTGTCTGGGTTAACTTAAAATATAATGGTTTTCAAGAATGAGTGAGACTGATGATGAAGTGTAATTTACGCTCATTATTTCTGTAGTACTGTTATTTTGATTAAGCGAATAACATTGACATTGATACTAACAAGTATTACCAGTTGTTTTTTTGTGGTTTATTTGTTGGGTATAATATGTTGTTGTCAAACTGGCCATCTTCAATGTTTTATTTTCTTAACTATGGCATGTTTTTACCCCCTTCTAATGGATTTTATCTTTTCTAGGATATTGGAGGATGTGATATCCAGAAGCAGGAAATTCGTGAGGCTGTGGAGCTACCTCTTACACATCACGAGCTATATAAACAGATTGGTATTGATCCTCCACGTGGTGTTTTACTATATGGACCACCTGGAACTGGAAAAACAATGCTCGCCAAAGCTGTTGCTAATCATACCACTGCTGCCTTCATCAGGGTTGTGGGTTCTGAGTTTGTGCAGAAGTATCTTGGTGAGGTATGGTTTATATGTCATCCGCATCTCAAGTGATATTGACAATCTTGTAACTTTGCTTTCTTAGTTTCCACTAAAATATTATGGGTTTCCGATTCATAATTATTGGTGCTGTTGTTCTCTATATTTAATAGTTTTGTTTCAAATTTGGTGATCATAGAAATATTATTTGAGATTTCATTAGTGTTCTGTTCCGTGTTAATGATTATAACTACTGTTCTTAAATGTTTCCTGGGAGCTTCAAATTTGTGGAGTGTATCTTTTCTTTTATCAATTGTTTGCTGTAATATCTTCAAATCATTTATGCTATTAATGTTCCAGGGTCCAAGGATGGTTCGTGATGTATTTCGTCTTGCCAAAGAAAATGCCCCTGCCATTATATTTATCGATGAGGTTGATGCAATAGCTACTGCTAGATTTGATGCCCAAACTGGTGCTGATAGAGAAGTACAGCGTATCCTTATGGAACTGTTGAATCAGGTATCTATGAAATGATATTTTTGTTTGGTGCTGTTCGTGTGTTGTGTATTACTATTTACTAATTACTAAGCTCTGTTAAGCAGCATTGGATTAGTTTTAACTTATCTCCTAACGTCTGGCACTTTGGCTTGACTAAACTTCTCTTTGATCTTAGATATTCTCTCTGTAGTTTGGTTTAATTACCTGTTCATTTCTTCAGATGGATGGTTTTGATCAAACCGTGAATGTTAAAGTCATAATGGCAACTAACAGGGCTGACACTTTGGATCCTGCACTTTTGCGTCCTGGAAGGCTTGATCGCAAAATTGAGTTCCCTTTGCCTGATAGACGCCAAAAGAGGCTTGTATTTCAGGCAAGTCTTTCGGCAATTTTTTGCTATAATTTCAGTGTCAGTATTCCATGTTTATTGTCAAAAGGACATTTTCTCTTCCATAAGTTACAAATTCCTGTTTGTTTTTCAGAGTTGTCAGTGGCTTTCATATTGAAATATTTAACTGTTTATTTCTAGCTTCTTACTAATCTATTATTTGATGGTTTGAACAGGTTTGCACTGCCAAAATGAACTTGAGTGATGAGGTAGATCTGGAGGATTACGTTTCCCGTCCTGACAAAATAAGTGCTGCCGAGGTTTGTTTACTCTTAATCCATGATTTCCATGATAATAATTTCATGTAAGAACACATTATTTTCACAATCAAAATGTTGCATTTAACTATTGGGGAGTTTTGTTTTTCACATCCATGGTCTTGGTTAGAAGACTTATAACAATTTTGAAAGACATGGGGAGTGGTTGGCAGCTTCTTTGAAAATCAGTGTAATTTTTGTGGGCTTTCTCCATTGAACTGAAGACTGACGTTTAAAAGAAAATATCATGTTTCTTTATTTAAGGTTATTTGTATTAATTGGTTTGCTGAATGACACTACCTCATGGAAAAAATATGGAACAAGGTTGAAAAATCTTGGTATAATTTTTGTAAATATAAAAATGTTTGTTAATAAATTAGACTATGAGAGGATTGATTGTTATTGTTGAGAATGATTGTGCTGTGGAGGACATTTTCTTATAAGCTCAAAAGGTCAGATAGCTAATGAAAAATGACATTGCTGCATGAAAAGAAAATGTTGGATTCCCTGGTGATATTTTCAGAAAACCCTCTCATTGGCTGCTCTCACTAATATGAGGGGGGTGGTCTGTTATGTGGTAGCCGGGGGCAAATGTTGCATGATTGAGGTAGAAACCGTAGATTCTACGTGAAAAATAGCAGATGTGGGTTGAAAAAAGATGAGGAAGAGTTGTTCGGTTGAAGAATGAGCTTATTGCCTATGGTATAGTGTATCACTCTCAAATGAGATTATGAATGCTATCAAAATGCTGAAAGGTCTCAAGACATAACTCTGATAATGTTGAAAGGTCATAAGACATAACTGTGATAAGAAAGATAATTAGTCAAATGTCAAAAACGAAATTGTTCATAACATCAAATAGAATATTGCTGCTTCAACAGTTCTTTATCCTATATTAACTTTAATTATCTGATGATTGTGGGTCCTTGTAGATAGCAGCTATTTGTCAAGAAGCTGGAATGCATGCTGTTCGCAAAAATAGATATGTCATACTTCCAAAGGACTTTGAAAAGGGTTATAGGACAAATGTGAAGAAGCCTGATACTGATTTTGAATTTTACAAGTGATGATGAGGGTTCCAGCATAGCTTTTTCATTTGTGTGGGTGCGTGTGGAATTCATATATAGTGAAAGGTGCATTTCTAGAGGAATCACGGATCATGAATATTCATGCGAAATTATGCAATGTTTATGTTTCTTGTCGACTTTTCATCTTATTATGTAATGTAGATTATTTAATATACTGAATAGATTAACTGTAGCAGCTTAGCATGGGAGTCCGTTCTGCATGTTTGATTGATTATCGAGCACTCAATTTTCAAAAGTAATATAGATGTCATGTTTAGTGAAAGGTGAAAGTTAATATTGGCCATATAATGTGTGAACCAAATCATCTAACAAAACAAACAATTAGCATCGAACATAGTGTAGATGCGAAGCGAAGAATGCAGTCGCGTATTTTTTAGCATACTTTTATTTGAAGATTGTTGTTGACTACATGTTAAAATTAGGCAGTCTAGCTGATTGAACCTTGAATTGTTAGATGATTAGTTTGGTTTTTCTTATTGTCGGTTAAACTATAGTTAGATTTTTGGTTTTATTAAGCCGGTACACCTAAGTTTAATGGCTGGAGAACAGGTATTTGTCGAGAAGCAGGTATATGGGCTCTTTTTTGGGATGGTGACCGTAGAGTGTCCTATTCGTAAGAACCAAAAAATTGTCACTTGTACCTTGAGAAGGGCTATAGGAAGAACGTGAAGGGTCAGTGAACCTGATCTCTAGATCATTAGCTTGAACGTTCCAGTTTTTCGACCCCAAAGAAAAAATATAGCTATGATATTTATGCTGCAACCTGATTTTGTATGTTTTAACCTTTGATTGTAATAATTGAAGTTTCCATATACACCAAACGTATGGAATGGTTGGTAAAAGTGGAAAATTTGTTAGAAAAACAAGAAATTAAAATATAACGGTAACAAGTTTCATAACCTATGGCCCGGTGTAAGTAATCAATTTTATCACTGAGTATAAATTTGGAAGAGTCGGTGGATACACACGTGAACTTTCTTGGACGTAAGTGAATACGGGGACCAATGACCATGAATGATTCATTTAATGGATTTAGAGGGCCATGTTCCCTCTAGGTAAACTGCAATTTCCCTCATCATTGCATGGAATTGAAGTGGACACATCTATGCACAGCCAGTTTGGACCGTAGTGGATTCAAGGTGTGCTTTGTTTTAAGAAGCAATTGGTCCTTGAAATGTTACCAATTACTATTGCTATATTTTACTGGAGAGTTCACCCCGTCCTCTATTAAAGATTAGACCGTGGAGCACTTCGGCTTGTCCACTTGATTTTTATTATCATTCTTCTTAACATGTAACCTAGTTCCAAACAATAAATTAAAAGTGAATTTTTTTTCTCAGAAATTATATTAAACTCGCCTTAAATCACAATGAATTGTATTTATATTAATTTTAAATATAATCTTTTCATTATTAATTTTGAGTTCTTGACAAAATTATACAAATTTAATATTCCCAAGGTAGTATTTGTTTACAACCTAGTTGGTTGATTACAGCAACAGATAAATGAATGGATAGAATGATTTCTGAAACATTTGCCTGCAGATAAAGGGAGTATAATCTGAAAATAATCTAGTATAGAGTGGGGCAAAATAAAAAAAATGGAGTCTCCCTGTAACAACGCCGAAGTTTGTGCTATAATAGTGGTATCAAATTGTAAGTTTTTTGATGTGCATGTGTCAATTGAGCCTTTGCAGCAGTACATTGACATATAATGAGGAGCGTCAGGGTGTCTCAAGGGGTTGGATAAAAAGGAGATGGGAAAAGTGAGGGAGAAGATATTGCGGGTTTGAATCTCCTGATTGTAATTTTAACAATTAACATTTTTTCAAAAAAAAAAGTTGATATGTAATGAGAATTATATCATATAAATCAAATTTAGCATAAGCGTTATATATTTATAAAGTTTTGAGTATGAGCGAATAGAGAAAAATTTTTACTATGGAATGTGGATGCTTTTGATGCAAATATAATTAACTTCAGCATATGATATTTATGATTAAGTAATTTTTTAATAAAGACAAGGAATAGGCCAAATTAATTTGTTTCAAAATTGAGTATCGAGAATACAGCTATGTTAGAATTTGTGTAGGAAAGTTTTGTTATACATGATAATAATTTTTTACTTTACTTAAGTTGGAATAGAATATGTAAAAAAGATATATAAAAAAAGCATCTAGAAGGGGTGAAAAATTAATATTATATTTTTAATATATTTATTTTAAATAATGACCAACATTCTCTATTTTAATGCAGTGGAGAGACAACATGCCCAGCTAAATTTTCATAAATTTAATTTAAAAATAGTAATTTATATAATTAAACTTAAATATTAAATACTTACAGAACATATACACACTTCTTGCATATGAAGTGTATATTGATTCTTTCCTTGAAAGAGTGGCGACTTAGTGTGTGTTTGGATATCAAGTTGGGTTGGTCAAACCTCGGTTTGACCAATCCTAAAAATACATCCTACGGTTAAACGGAGTTTTGACTATTTCGAATGGCGTGAAGGATCAATATCAATCTTTAAATTTCTCCATTTCTCCAACTCGGTTTCCCCAACTAAAAACCAAACAGACATTTAAGCTAGTCTAATTTTAGTGTGCCACATAACATTATTTTGTATGCAATAGCAAATACTTAATAGTTGTTAAATATGGAAAAAAAATTAAGGGAATGAAAATATAATTGTTAACTAGGAATTGCAAGTTTGTAAAGTGTAAGATTCTTCTTCGCAGTTTAAGGACAACAAAAACTTGTTGCCAAAATAATGAATATAATCTGTTCGGTTGCAGAGTGCAGTGTCAGTCTGTGTATTCCTTTACTCTTCAGGCGACCCTCCTACATAAAAATTGTTAAATTCATAATTTGGGTGTAATATATACTTTCTATTAAAAATCTTTAATTAATGATTGCCTTCCAGAATTAATAAATGGGTTATTCTTTTTAAAATAATGGTATAAGCATATCAGAAAATCATTCAAGCATATTAATAATAAATAATCTTATATTCTCTCATAATATCTTGTATCTAATTTTTATGCTACTTTACAAATGGTATAACGATTAAATAAATAAAAAAAGATACGAAATTACATATAGAATTGTTAACATAAAAATATTTTATGCTAACAAGTATCCTCTTTTAAAATGAGTTTAGAAGAGCTTATTGATAAAGGTTTTATCCTAAAATCAATTAGTAATAGTTGTAATGGTTCAATATGTATTTAAACTATATGAAATATTATGAGACAAACTATGTAAGACTTCTAACATTTATAAACAATTTATGAAAATAGTTTATGTTTCTCATATATTATTTTTTTATTTATTTTGATAAGTTACTTGATATAACTCATCAAATTAAGTTATTTTTAACTTATTCCGATAAGTTTTATATTTAAATTTACAATGTAAACTACTATTTAAAAATAACTTATTATATAATTTTTTAATTAAGATATTAATCCAATCGCACCTTTTATATATATGTGTGCGCACACGCGGTGCGTATGCGTGTGAGATTTTTATTATGCGGCCTTTAAAAGATGTTTGTGCATCTCTGTACAAGAAACGAAGGAACCCATGAACAAACATATGGACACGCCAATGAGTATAAGCTGTCTTTCTTCTTGATTTAGATTTTTTTATGTTATATTTGTACAAATAAAAAATTATACAATAATATATAACATCAATTTTTAAACCAATTTTTTTAAAAATAAAATCTATTTTTTAAAGTTATATTAATATTAGTGAATAAAATTCTAATTTTTTATCACTAATATAATAGTTAGTAAGCATGAGTTATAATGGAAGAATTTACCATACATAGTTTAAAAATTAGTGATGATTGAAACTGTTCTTTAGAATAAACTCATTTTTTTTATAGTTTTATCTTTGTTCATTATATTTATAACATCCTCTATTTTATATAAGATTTTATCTATTTTCTCTTTCTTAAAGTTTCTAACACTCAAGTCAGTAACAACAGAGCAAAATCCGATACATGGATGTGAGGACTAACACTAGTGCAAAATATAACTACGAAGACAGGATGTGAGCACGGTCCTGGGAGAACCATGCTTAAAAAAAACACGGTGGCATTTTTGTGATTTTAGTGAAGTTTTTTAAACACGGTTGAGTACTAATCGTGCTTATAGGGGTGTTTTAATCACGGGTGTTAGATGACCGTGCTTATAGGGGTGTTTTAATGACGGTTTCTACAAAACCGTGTTCGTAGGCTGGGAGTTATTAACACGGTCCCATGGTAACCATGCTTATAGGGTGTTTTCAAGCACGGTTGGTGTGTAACCGTGCTCATATGTTAGCGTGAAATTCGAAATTCAATTAAAATAGCTGCACTCTTCATCTTCCTCTTTCATTTCAGCTGATACACTACGGTTTGCTCTCAAACTCCTCTCTCCTTCCATTCGGTTTCCTCTCAAACCCCTCTCTCCCTCCATTTCGAAATCCCAAATCCCTCCTTCCCTCCATTCGAAAATCTTGAATCCCTCCCTCCCTCCATTTTCTATTCACGAAAAAGCTCCATTTCCTCCCTCCATTGACGCGGTTCACTCCACCAAAAGGTGTTCTTCTTCTCTCTTTCTCTCCACGAAGGTTTCCATTCGCGTTCCTCTACTCACGCTTGGTCATCTACTCACGCTTACAGGTTCTTATTTTTACCCCTCATTTTCATTATTATTTATTTGTTAGGAATTGTAATGAGTTTATATGTTAAGCTTAGTAGTATTTGGAAAATGAAATGCTATATATTAGGAAAATCTGATTAGGGATTTAAAATGTTGTTAGCTATAGATTAGGAGTGTTAGGATTGATTGTTAAATTTATTATGTATTTATGTGTTTATTAATTTGGGTAATTTAAATTAATATTAAAGTTAAAAAATAATATTTTGAACTAAATAAATACATAAACATTGGATTTATATTCCTTACATTAGTAAAAAAAAATTTAAACACATGAAAATTGATATTTTGAAGTAGATAAAAATTTAGTTGTAAATGTAAAATAATAAATTATATGAATTGTAACAAAATAATTAATAGGAGTTATTTTTGTTGATTAGGCAATTAAAAATTTTAATTACATAATGAATTACACGACCTAATTAATTTAGTTTATTATACATTGTTTACTTTCTTTAATTGCTTTTTATTATGTGTTACTAATTTTGTGGATGTAATTTATATTTGTTATAATTTTAGAATTTGATAAGTTTATTTAGTCCCCTTTATATGAGTTTGTGATTTATTAAATTGTATGAGCGAACCATAGTTTCCCGTTTGAGATTCGACACAAATGGTAATTAAATTAATTGATTTCATCGTTTGTGTTGAATCTTGAATTGTCTGTTTAGACAGTTTGGGATGAACAATTTTTTTATGCATCATTGCTATGTACAAGTTAGGACTTATTTTAAAATTTGATAAAGTTTTGGTTAGTTAAGTTTTGTATTGTTCTCTGGGTGCATATTTGATTGTGGTTGAATTTGATTTCACCACTTTCATTTCGTGTACTTAGAGACCAATACGAAATGCTGCCGAAATTTTATCAAATTTTAAAATGACTCCTAAGTTGTATGTGGTTATGAGGTATAGAAAAATGTTCATCCTGAATGGGTAGGACCACCACCTTTATGAAGAAAGTAAGATTCATAGCACCGTTAAATTTACGGGTATTGTAAACAGTGAGTATGGATCGAAGTTGGATAGCTGCATCATGTATAAGTCCAGAATATGAGGGTGAAGTTGAAACATTCATAGAGTACGTGATACGAAATGTTGAAGAGGTGAATGGAATGTATTTTTGCCCTTGTGTTAAATGCTTAAACATGCGCCGACTAGAATTGGCAGAGGTGCGAGAACATCTGTTGTGTGATGGATTTCTTCAGAGTTATACGCGATGGATATGGCATGGTGAACATGTTGAGGTGCCAAGTACTAGTTTTCAAACAAAAGACCAAAGCTTTGCTCATGAGGTTGATGATGACATGGATGACCAACTTGAGGATATGATCCGTGATGTAGGGGTAGAAAGTTTTAAAAGAGCTCGCGTATATGCGAGTCTATGTGAGGGTTCTGAAAAGCCGCTGTATCCGAATTGCTCTAATTTCATGAGGTTGTCAGCAGTTTTATGATTATTTAATTTGAAAGCGATAAATGGGTGGACAGATAAAAGCTTCACTGACTTGCTTAAGTTGTTGAAAGAAATGCTCCCAGTTGGTAACACTTTACCAAATCGTAACTATGAGGCTAAAAAGGTGTTGTGTCCTATGGGCTTGGAGTATACGAAGATACATGCATGCCCAAATGATTGTGTATTATACCGTGGTGAGTACGAAATGCTGCATCGATGTCCTAGGTGTGTGGTGTCACGGTATAAGAGTTATGTTATTTTGGTGTCATTTTTCCACTTCAAAGGACAAAAACTCTGTCATGGCTGAGTTATGTTATTTTGGTGTCATTGAAGATATATGGGAAGTTGATTACGGTCGTTTCACAGTGTCTGTTTTTAAATGTAAATGAGTTGATAGAAAAAGTGGTGTCAAAATAGATGATTTTGGTTTTACGTTAGTGGACTTAAACAAGGTTGGTCATGAGGAGAAGCCTTTCATTATGGCAGCTCAAGTAAAACAAGTTTTCTATGTTGTTGACCCATCAGATAAACGATGGTCAGTTGTTCTCCAAGGTAGACACAACATTGAGGATCCATGTCTTGATGTCCTAGACATACCTTGTCTAACAACACGTACACCAACGGACGTTGTGGAAGATCTCATAAATGATATAGTTGCGACTCGTAATGACCACCAGGAGGGTCTGTGGGAAACATAGGGTATGGTTATATATCATTCGTCATGTTTATATATCATTCACCATGTTTATATATCATTCACCATGTTTATATATCATTCGTCATGTTTATAAACTGATTCTTGTTTTTTTTGAACAGATACCTATGGCTGATCAGGATTCACATGCGAGATCTGGCTCCCAGAGCACAGATTCCTCAGCTAGGAGGAGAGGTGTTACCCGGATGACCAGTGTTTCACTTAGGCACCATCAGGGTCAGAGGACCCATGTTGACATTGATATTTGCACCGGGAGGACTTTAGGACCCAACGCCACCAAGTTTCAGAGTTACTTAGGTGTCTTGGCACGGTCGAAGGTGTCCATCATTATCCCTGATTGGGATAGTGTTGAGGAGGTCGTGAAGAATGCAATTTGGGCTGATGTTGTTGTAAGTATAATTATCTGTACATTTATTTACTCGTATTGTAGTTTTTTATGCGTAATAATCTCATCCTTGTTTATTTGGCACTTGTAGGATGTTTGGGATATTCCTGCAGTTGATACACTACGTAGGAAGATCATGTCTGAGATCGCTGACCGATGGAGGACATTCAAGAGCAACCTGACCTCCACGTATATTTTAATTTTAAAATATAAATGTTTAAAATCATCATGTTTTAAGTTATCAATTACTTAATTCAAATATTTTAAATTTTAGGTATGTCTATGGGAAGAAGCAGGGTGAGTTTCCTGGAGATAGATACACATCCATAGATCGGCAGACTTGGGATGCGTTTGTGGCATCCAGGCACACGGACGACTTTATTGTATGTATCTTTTACTGATTATGTTTTTATAGTTATCGGAGAATATATAACGTATAAATGTCTTTGAATTGTTTTTGATGTAGGCCAAACGCATGAAAGCACAGGAAATTAAGGGGAAAAATGACTGCCCTCACAGGTTGTCACGTGGGGGTTACCAATTGTTGGAGGATCGGATAACGGAGGAGAAAGCTAGGCAACGTCAAGGTAGCTACCCTGACGCCACTATTGTGGATCCCCCCTCCCCACCCACACGACATGAAAAATGGAAGCGTGCCAGGACGAAGAATAGTGGTCAGTACACTTCATCACATGTTGAGGAGGTTGTCTCAAGGATTGTAAGTACAAAGCTTAATACTTTTTATAAAACGTTAAATGTCCATCAAACCCTAACACTAATCACTGATTTTTGGTTGCAGGATTCCTTGGTTGAGCAGTCGACCCAAGGGTCATTTGTGTCACATGGTAGGGATGATATATTGACCGTCGTCATCGGTCGACCAGAGCACCCTGGACGAGTACGTGCAGCTGGTCGAGGTCATGGTACGTTTACATTAATGATGTATCTTGCGCATTAATGATGCAATATGTATAGGTGAGACATTGTACAAAATATAATGATTGCACATGAGCCTATAATTGGTAACATGTTAAATGTCTTCTAGAAGGTTATGGATTTTTCATGGTGAGACACTGTGTTGATATACTACGTATACCTATCATACGTCGGTGTTTTTGTCTTATGTCATGGAGTATGCCAATTTTGCTTGCTGGCATCAATTTTGCTGAAAATGTATGTCAGTTGGCGTAGCTCACATCATATGCCCCCTAGCTTAGCTTTGGGCTAATGTGCTAGGGGTTAAGGTACTTCAATGAGGTTTATGGTTTTAATGTTTGATTTTTCCTACCTACCCTCCAATGTAAAGTTCTACATATGTAAAGAAGAATGAAAAAAAAATATAAGTATAAGAATTTTCTGATGTATGACGGTGCTTCAGTTGCCTGCTACAACTATTATAAGACCAGTGTTTGTTGTTGATTTGATGACGTTTGAAATTTGAAAGCATGTGTCATTTTGCATTTCATTTAAGGTGTCTTTATGAATGCATCTAACGGTTTAATGATTAAGCCATGAAATCTCAAATCTAACTTCTCTAAGCCTTTCTTCCCCATGATGTTTGTGATGTCTCATTGGCCTACCTTGTTCTTCTTTTTCACCACTCCCATCTTTATGGTTCCTATGCCTCTATAAGGACTTCTCACTCCAAAATCCTCTAACCTCTTTGAATTGCTTCCATATATTGGGGTAGTGGTGAGTCGCTATGACTAGATATTTCTTTTTTATTTTCTCGGTTTACTTTTACATAAGAAGAAAATAAAACATATTTACTAGTTGATTAAAAAGATCCAAAATGAAATTACACTAAAGAAAACTAGAAAAAAGAATAAAGGAGGAAAGAAATTAGAATCTTGATCCAAAATCCAGTTTACTAGCCTAAACTAGCATGCAATCAAAGCAATAAGTAGTCATTAGCAAGTAATTAAACTATTCCTAAGTGCAATTACCCTAACTAATTTCTAAAAGCCCAAAGCCCCTAAAGTCCAAAGTCCAAGTCTAAAAGTATAAGGAAAATAATGAAGCTACTACAAAGGTACAACTTTGAAAGCCTTCAAATACAGTGAGGAGAACTGTCTATACAAAAAATTAAGTCCCAAAAATTTTAGTATTAAAAGGTTATGTTCTCTAATACAAAGATCTTCAAAGCTTGCGCACCTCCAAGTGAGCACCAATCAAGGACTAAATTGACAAAAGGTTAGTGATCACAAGTAATAAAAGAATAAGAGCCAAGAACTTTACCACTCAACTAAGTGTTTACACTCAAGTAACTCACATATACACTTAATCAAGGTTTTTTCAATGATGTGCACTTTTATCTATTTCCACTCAAATCTCTCTTTTACAAGCAATCAAGTAGTACACAAAATTATTTCTTATTCTTTCACACCAAAGATACTACCAAGATAGTGACCAACCTAAGGCTATCCTAGGTTGGATGATAAGGTGTTGTAAGTTATGTTTGTAGTTATATATTATGGATGGGGTGCAAATTAAGGTCAAAGAATGTCGCATGGTTAGGATGGTAAGCTAGTGGTGATGGTGGCCACACAGGTTTCATTGGGATTGACATACTGAACTGAGAGTAAAAGGAGGCAGAAGATGTAACATCCTTTTTTAAAAATATAATTATGTTTTATCTTTTTGGTGTTTTAGTGTTTTAGAATTTCAAATGATGTAGGGACCAATTTGTAAATTTTTTCAAGATTATACACCTCTCCCTATCTTACCATACACCTTGTTACACCCTAACTCTACTAAAAGCTCAAGACTCACTCACCCTTTAACTCTCATTACCACCAAAAAATCACCCTCACAAAGGCCTCACCTTCCCTTTCTTTTCTCACACGATTAGCTTTAATTCCATTTCATTTCTTATATCCCACACTAAAACGTAAGCTTCTTTTTCCATTCTCACCATCCCCATTCCATCAAACTCATTCACTTTCTCTCTTCCTTGCTCTTTTTCTCTCTAAGAGTTGGCTCTCCTTTCCCATTCTTACCATCATAATCATCTCAACCTCAAGGTTAAAAAGAAGACTTTATTTTGTTCATCTAATTCTCCATGCAAAGGTTCAAAGGGAAGCATCTAGGTTAATTAGAGTGCCCAAGGGAGGGAAATATTAAGAGTTCAAAGTAACCTTTCTCTTCCTAAAATGTCTAGGTTGGTAATGAGATAACAAAATATATGTTGTTGATGGATGTATTTGCAAAATTAAAGTGTAGATGATGATGATTAGTGATTAAATATTAGTGAATTGTATAATATGGATGCTTTATGTGGTGCTATTGCATGTTGATTTAGAAATTAGGGTGGGTGTGGGTGTGACTTTGTGATGATGAACAAATTGATAATCGTAGGTTGGTGTTTTGTGTTGATGTTGGTTGATAAAATTAAGAAACTGAGGTATAATTGATGTTGGTAGTGTATTGGAAAATGTTTCTATGGATCAAGACAATTAGAATGTGTATGTATGTTGGTGATGATGAATGGAACATATATTTTTGGTTGTAAACAAATGGTAATTCTCTATTAAACTTTTATGCATTAGATAATGGCATGGTGCTGGTATGGAATTGAGGAAATAAAAATGTGATAGTTTGGATGTCTTTGTCTATAAAGTTTGTCATTTTGGTTATTTCTGTATAAAATAATTGATTACCATAGTCAAGGTAATCAATTATCACATCTTTGTTGGCAAACCAATAACCTGGCCCATCAATAGTCAATTATTCCCCCGCGGTAATTGATTATTCATGTCATGGTAATCGATTATCCATGTCTGATAATCCATTACCATACCTGTTAATCTCAGTAATCAATTTTGCTTTCTATGGTAATCGATTACCATGTTGTAAAGGTCATGAAAACTCTTTCCCAACCTTAGATAAGATTATATGAATAAGTTCTTTAAATTCACATGTCATGTGTTGCATTGTTATGATACATACATCATATGAAACTTTAAGCACTTGATAGATAAACACCTTGACATCACAAAGGAATTGCTGGTGGTCTTGTAGTGTCAAGGGGGCGCATCAAGCTTCACTGAGTTTTTAGATAAGACTTTGTAAAATGGAAGTGCTTACAATTAAATTATCTTGACATCAAAAGGGAACTAGTAATGGCCTTGTAGTGTCAAAGGTGTACCTCATGAAAACCCTTCTCTAACCTTAGACATGCTTATATGAAAGGGTTCCTTGAATTTATATGTTTTGTGTGTACAGTTAAATTATCTTAACATCACAAGGGAACTAATAATAGCCTTGTAGTGTGAAAGGTGGTTGCATTAAGTGTCATAAGGCTTGTAAGTAAGACCTTATGAGGTGAGGGTGCTTTCAGTATGTATTGTGATACCCGAAACCCAAATTACAAATTCTAATTAATTAACCCCAAATTTCTGTAATAAATTTTTTGCGTTTAAAGAATTATTTTGAAATTCGTAATTTAAATTCTGAGGCCACTTAAAAATTGATAAATATAGAATATTATCATGCATACTAGTTGTGAACGAATAAAACATAATACATTTATATAGCGAAAATGATAGATAAGATTGTAGTACGAGGTACATAATAATTTTATTACAACACATTAAAAGTCAAATAAAGTCAAAGTCCAAGCAATGAAATATAAAAGCTTCATCAATTTCACCACTCGTCATTCTGTGAAGCATGCACTGTAAAAATAATGTAAGAGTGAGATAGAATATAGAATAAATATAAAATAAGTAAAATTGCACAAACACAATCAATAAACAATTATGATATGATGAATATGCCAAACAAGGTCATTTATATTTAATAATCTTTAATTTAACCAAATGATGTCATGCTGGATCCATTTTGATTTAGTGGGGAATACTGCAGTAAAAAGTCTCATAGAGACACAAGTAGGACTTAGCATAATGCCACGAATCCCTACCCTTCATAGCGCTCAAGTACCAAAGTACACAAGTAGGACTTAGCATATACCATGAATCCCTACCCTTCATGGCGTTCAAGTACCGAAGTATACAAGTAGGACTTAGCATAAACCATGAATCCTTACCTTTCATGGCGCTCAACAAAAATAAGGCTTTAATTCATTATAGAGTAACCCCCCACCAAGGCCGGCAATCATGGAACCCTTAAATTCCATGGTGCGTCCAAATGCTTATGATGCATGAATGCCTTTAATTCTCTTTATCAATTTAACATACCATGATATCAATACTTCCATAATCACTTGAAAGCCACAAGTCCTCAAAGGACACATCACATATATCAATTCTCAAAATCATGGATTTACAGTTCAACAACATATCTCAATAAACCACAAGACATTCATGTATACATTAATTTAGTCATTGATAATTATTCATCACAAAGATATACATACTGTATGACATTCATAGGACACTCAATAACATCCATAATAATTAATAGTCCCTCAATAATTCATAAATAAATCATTACCTACATGGAAAATATCATTTTCATTTATAATAACCATCATAGGTAAATTTCAGAAATTTACAACAGCAACATGCATTAGTAAAAAGACCATAACATGAGCAAATCAAATCCTTTTTGAGTAATTCCACTTTCTATAGTTCCATAAGAAAATTATCTACAACATTAATGAAGATCAAAATTTCTAATTCCTTACAAAATTTGCTCCACATTACAAACAACACACTGACTTTTGCAAATTTTTACTGCATGTACACAGTTTGGTAAAATAGGCATATCTCATTGTAAAAAAATTATTTTAAAATGAAAGTTATGCCAAATTTTAAAAAACAGAATTATCTATAACTTTTATGAAGACCATATGTCCCAATTCTATAAGTATAAAACGCAGTTTCAAGATTACTTTCTGACCATAAAACAGTAATTTCAGTATTATATATTCAGTTACAGCTTTGACAACCTTTGGTAAAAATTGTATATCTCTTAATAGAAAAATTATTTTTTCATGGGACTAAATCCCACATGTTCATAACTCAAATATCTAAAACTTTTATGAAGGGATTAAAAATTAATTCCTCATAAATTATTCTCAAACAGTTAGACAAGCACTGACTCATACATAGCTTCCAGAAACGTCATACTTTAATAAATAAATCATAACTCAAGTTTTACTTATCCTTTTTAGACGATTTGGTCTCTAAATTTATAGGACACATAGATCTACAAATTTCATGAATAAATCATTTTCAATTTCAAAATATATGAATTACCAAACTTTAATTAAAGACACTTATTTTCAGAAACAATTAAACAACATGAGCACATGAGAGTAATTTAAACATAAATTCCATAGTACTTAGAATTTTGATATAAGACCAAATCCAACAGAATTATAACATCTATATCTACAACTTTTATAAAGATAAAGATGGCTAATCATACTCAAAAAATTTACAATCTCAATATATATCCAGAACCAAGTCATGAAACATTCAAAAGAAACATACTTCAGTATTTTGACCATAACTCATGCTATACATACCCAAATCAGTTAGTTCAAGTCTCCAAATTCACATACTGAAAAGATCTACAACTTTGATGAAGAAGTAAAAGTCAAATTCACGCATATTCAACTTTGAAATTAAGTAACAAGTTACAAAAATAAATTTGGAAATCCTAGGACATCATACAATTCTACTATTCCATATTTATTCACAACCCTATCCCCTCTTACCTTAATGGAGGATCCTAGAGTGGTTGAAAGTGTTATCT
This sequence comes from Clitoria ternatea, assembly GCA_037962975.1. Classification (NCBI taxonomy): domain Eukaryota; kingdom Viridiplantae; phylum Streptophyta; class Magnoliopsida; order Fabales; family Fabaceae; genus Clitoria; species Clitoria ternatea. Next base: position 173,753,231 of record CM075671.1, read on the forward strand.
TATTGTCCTAGCTTCAGATCAAGAGTGACTTTGATGGAGAAAATGAAAGAAAATGAGAGATATGTCTTCACTAACTTAGCCTGTTATAAGATTTCAGACTTGGGAACAAGATGTAGTGTTGATTTAATCATGAAAATGACAAGTGAGAGACAAGCTTTTCATAATGGGATTGTAGTAGGATGTTAGGTGCATTATGTGTGGTGATAATGAAGGTTTTAGGTGAGAAAAATGGGCTGCATTGTTGACCATTCTTGCAGCCTACATAATGTAGCTTGTATGATTGAAGTAAATATCAAATCTGACATAGTTTTAGTATTTTGGGTATATTTCTCTCATATCTTAATGGATTTTAATGAAATTGGTCTTGTTGGAAAGATAAGACAAATAGGAAGAACTTTGTAGTTGTCGAGTTTTTCAAATTCGGACTCTAACTAGGCATTAAAATATGTACAAGATGATATGATTGAAGTAAAATACCAATTCTGAAGCAATTTTAGTATTTTAGGCATATCTCTCTCAAATATTAATGGATTTTAATAAATTTGGTCTTGTTGAAAATCTAAGAAGAAGAGAAACAACTTTGTAGTTTACCACAGTTTCAAATTTAGACTCTAACTAGGAATTAAAATGTGTACAAGATGACGTATTTTGAGTGGAGTATGTGGTAATTTGATGAGAGTAAATGGAAAAGGCAAGGAAATTAATAACTAAGGAAATAGGTAATAAGTTATTTGGTTAACTTTTACCTAAGGTATAAAGTTAAAATTATTTACAATGGTAAAATGTTAAATTGAAAATATTGTCCTAACCAAAATTTATGTAGAAAGTCAAGATAAAATAGATAATATCATTGATGGTCTTCATCGAAATAATTATACATGAGAATGAAATTTTTTGGGATGTTACATGTATAGTAGGAGCTGCTTCCACGGACTAGGTGAGCTCACTAAATCAAGTGCTTTGGCAGCACGTATGGGAATAAGAGCACATCTTAATCATGACTTTTATGTTATATAAGTTTCACTATGAATAGTATCTTGTTTGTATATAATTGTTATAAAATGTGTGATAACTGTTTGATTTTTGGGAAAAGAGAAAAGAAAATGTTTTTCACTTAGTTGCTGAAAATACCATTTTTAATTGTTTCTATTAACCTAGGGTTATTAAGATAAATAAATTGTATATCTCACGATTATGGTTTTTTTAGGTGAATAATTCAAGAGTTGTCAAGCTTTCAAGAGTTCAAGAGTTGTTTCTTTTTGCTCTTTTGTTTTAAGGTAACAAGCCAGTGGCCTCTTTTTGTTTGCAATGTTGGAGCAAAAACTTCATGTATATTGGCCTCTATGTTCCTAAGCTTTCAGGTTTTTAAATGCTAAATATAAAATTTAATCAAGTTTCATGTGTAAGTGATATGATGAATCTAAGGTATTACAGAGGAACCCTAGTATATACTTTAGTATAATATGAGGAAGATTCATATATTGAATCCTCTTTACTTTTGGTAGTATGCTCTCTAGTTAGCTACCATGATTTACCTTTGTAGGTCTTTGATGACGATGTCCTTAGGGTCCTATGGAAGTTATGGGTATACTACTGAGGTAGTACCCATATTGAGTTCTTCTTTGATCTGGGATTTTATAGACATTGGGTGACATATGGTGCTCTAACCTCGGGGGTACATTCTAACCCCCACGTGTGCTTGCAACTCTATAGCTTTTGAAATCAAAAGTTGGAATTGTTAGAATCCAACCTGAACTCAAGATTAAGAAGTTTGAACCCTATATGATTTGTTAATAATATACATCAAGACTCTTAGCTAAAATAAAGTCTGTACATTTGATTTATCTAATTATTCTGCTCAAGTGTGACAGGGAGTCTGTAGAACTCTAATTATGAAGAATAGGGGGAGTCCTTAAAACTCAAATTCACTCTTGACAAGAAGAGTCTGCACTCCCTAAAGACTTCAAGTGAAATCAAGTCTTTTTGAAGCTACAGACTTCAAGATAATGTCTTCTCTCACATGATACAACATGCAAAAAGGATCTTTCCCTTCTAAATAAGGAGTTACATGGACTTTCATATGTAAAATATGTGCCTATCATCAAAAAGGAAATTAACAGAAAAGTCAAAGGCTTGTTCACAAGATTCAAGAAAGCTACCTCGCATATTCTAATGTGTCAGCAAAAGATGAACCTACGCAGAACAGAAAGCCTAAAGTCAACTACTTTGGAGATGTACCCGTTTACTCAAAATGAATAAGCAGAAAGGATCTTCTTAAGAAGACTATTTCTGAAGCATGTCTCTGTAGTCGCTGATTGTACAATCCTCAAGAAGATCAACATCCTTTAAGATGAACCAACGACTATCTCAAGAAGGACTATAAATACAAGAAGCTTTCAAATTAAATAGAGACTTTTCACCCTCATCATTTTCAACTCTCTCTGATCTCTCGGTAACCAAAAGTATGAAAGGCTTTTCCTAAAAGTTTCTAAGTTCTTGTATTTCATTACTTAAGTCTTCTTTGTAGTTCTACTTCTAGCAGATCTTGACTTATAATCGTCTGTAGCTCAGTGTACGTATCTTAACATTCTATATTTCTATACACTAAGTATTCCAGAGTCTGTTAGTGTAGGAAATACTTGTGGCCTGAAGAGGCTTTTGAAAGAATACTTGGGTGTTCATAGCCAGGAGTGGCTCTTTGAAATAATACTTGGGTATGAGCCAGAAGTGGCTGGAGTCAAGAATACTTAAGGCACTGGTTTGGTGCAGATATTGTAAAGGTGTATTTTACAATAGTGAAAATCCATCGGTTTGAAAGGACTGGACGTAGCTTTTACATTAGAAGTGAACCAGGATAACTGTATTGTGTGTTTCTCTATCTCTTCTCTAGTCTGTTAAATTATTTAAGTTGTTTAGAAGTCTGTACGATTTTTGAAAAAGAGTTAAAGACTTATTCAACCCCCTTCTTAGTCTAACTCTATACCATTAATTTGTATCAGAGCTTGTCCTTTCGGGTTGATTACTCCCTCGAGTAAAAGGATCAAGATCCATGGCCTCTTCTTATGATTAGCTTACTATAGAAGGTTCTTCAGTGAATAGACCACCTGCCTTCCTTGGTGAAGATTATTCTTACTGGAAAGACAAGATGAGAATGTTCATCAAGTCTACACAATATGCTCTATGGGGAATAATCACTAGAGGTGATGAACCACCTCCTATAGACAGTGAAGGGAAGTTAGTTCCTAAAGATAAATGGTCCACTGTTGACTTCAAAAAGATAGAGTCAAATGCTAGAGCTATATTTCTCCTAATTTATGCTTAAAGTAAATCCGAATACAAATAGGTTTACAACTATAAAATGACAAAGGAGATCTAGGATGCCCTTCAACGCAACTATGAAGGAACCTTAAATGTTAAGCATTCCAAGAAAATCCTTATTACCAAGAAGTATGATAACTTTAAGATGGAGGATCATAGGTCTGTTGAGCAGATGTTTGGAAGATTTTAGACTCTGCTTAATGAGCTTAAAGCCCTGGGATCTACACCTTCCACTAAAGACATCAATGTGAAGCTTCTGGGATGTTTGCCAGAAAACTTTGATTCCAAGTGTGCTGCACTAGAGGAAGCCAAAAAACTCAGCACCCTAACTTTAGATGAACTTCTTGGAGTTCTAAGAGTTCTTGAGCTGAAGCTTAACCATAAAGAAGTGTCTAAGCCTTTATCTTCCAAGAACATTGCCCTGAAGTCTGAAGAGACTTTTAGGAGATGTAAGGAGCCTGGAGTTGAAGAGTTAACTAGCTCAGACGTTACATCTAATGAAGGAGATGAGGACACTGATAAAGAGCTAGCCCTTGTCACTAAAACATTCCACAGACTTCTGAAAAAGAAGAAAGGTGGAGCTGGAAGGTTCAACAGAAAAGAATCTAAAGGTAAGAGTTAATTTAAGCTTAAGACTGATAAATCTGTTTTAGAATGTTTTAACTATAGAAAACCAAGACACATAAAGGCAGAATGTCCTCTTCTAACAAAAATCATAAAGATAGAAAATAGAAAAAGAAATTTTTTAAAAAGTAAAAAGGAATCATCACTTAGGATGATGAAGATTCAACCAGCACAAGTCAGTATGAAGAAGAGACAGACTCTACTCAAATCTGCCTTATGGCTAAAATAGATTTAGAGTTTGAAGCAAGTTCAGATGAATCTGAAGTAGAGGAGGTAAATCAGTCTAAACTGAAAGAAAATTATGAAGCTCTTTTTGTAGACTTTTTAATTCTTTTGAAAAATTATAAATTATTGGAAAAGAAACAGTCTGAAACTATTTCTTCATATGAAGATACAATATCTAAACTGAAGAGAAAAGATTCAGATCAAGAACTTATTAAGGGGCTTGATAAGAAAGAAAAGATGCATCTTGAAGAGATATATAAGCTCAAAAAGGAAAATAAATTTTTGAAAACTAAACGGAACAGTTTAGATGCTCATTGTATCTCTCAAGATAAAGAAATCAAGTCTCTTCAACAAGAAGTAAGCATGCTTACTACATACTTGGCTCGATTTGTAAATAGAGTTGATAATCTATACAAACTAATGGGTAAATCTAAAGGAAGTTCTAAAAGGCCTGGTTTGGGGTATGTTGAAGAAACTAATTTTAAAGAGAAAAGTTCTCCCTCTTCATCTTCTCAATCTAAGCTTTAGCATGCTAAATGCAACTATTGCAAGAAGCATGGTCATGTGATTCAAGACTGCTTAAAAAGAAAAAAGAAAAATACAAAGAATACTAACCCTATAGGACCCAAAAAGTTCTGGGTACCAAAGACAATGATTATTCCTATTTCAGATGTACTTAAGGACAAAAGCAAAGACACACTACTAGTATCTCGACAGTGGGTGCTCACATCACATGACAGGAAAAAAGGTTTATGTTGCTAAACCTGAAACAATTTAAAGGTGGAAAACTTACCTTCGGAGGAAATAAGTCTGGTCGAATAACTGGGATTGGTAAAGTTGGTAACATTCCTTCACTAGTAATTGAAAATGTGTATTTTGTTGAAGGTCTAAAATGTAACCTACTGAGCATAAGTCAATTTTGCAATAGTGGTTACAAAGTTTCTTTTGATAAGGAAAAGTGTACAATCATCAATCATGATGGAACTATTCTTTTCTCAGCCAATAAACATAACAATCTCTACAAGGTTGATTTGGGTGAACTAGATAGTCAAAATGTAACTTGTCTTTTCTCTTCATCTGAAGAGAAGTGGATCTGGCACAAGAAACTTGGACATGTTAGCATGAAACATATTTCAAAGATAAATAGAAAAGGGTTAGTTAAGGGACTTCCTAGAATTTCATTCAATAGAACCCAACCCTGCAAAGCATGTTAAAAGGGAAAACAACACAAAACCTCTTTTAAAAACAAGGATGTTGTTTCCACTACTAGACTACTTGAGTTGTTACATTTAGATTTGTTCGGACCATCTCAAATCCAAAGTCTTGTTAGAAAAAGATATGGTTTTGTCATTATTGATGATTTCACTAGAATGACATGGGTGTATTTCCTAGCCCATAAAGATGAGTCTCCATAAGTATTCAAGATTTTTTGTAAGAAAATCCAGATGAAAAAGAAGTATGTATTTGTACAATAAGAAGTGACCATGGAAGAGAATTTGAAAATGAAAATTTTGAAAAGTTTTGTGACAAAAATGACATATCTCACACATTTTCTTATCCAAGAACACCTTAACAAATTAATGTTGTGGAAAGGGAAAATAGAAGTCTGTTAGAGATGGCTAAAACCATGCTTGGTGAAAATGACTTACCAAAATATTTTTGGGCTGAAGCTGTAAGCACTTCTTATTATATTCAAAATAGAGTCTTTATCAGACCAATACTAAATCAGACTCCCTATGAATTATGGAAAGGAAGAAAACCCAACATATCATATTTTCATCCATTTGGATGCACATGCTTTATCCTAAACATAAGAGATCAACTTGGAAAGTTTGATTCAAAATGCGATAAAGGTATTCTTATGGGCTATTCAAATACATCAAATCTTATCGAGTTTTTAACACAAGAACTTAGACCATTGAAGAATTAATGCATGTAAGATTTGATGATCTAACAAAGAATGACAAGAAATTGGCAGATCTAGAATGTGATGATGTAGGAATTATGCAACCTGAGGGAGAATCTAAACCCTTAAACTCTACTGGTCATGAATAATAAGGAATAGATCAACAAATAGTGTCTAAGCCAGAGAATAGAAGTTCAAGACCTATGATCCTTCTGATATCATTATTGGAGATCAAGCTGAAGGAGTCCAGACCAGATCAAGACTTCACAATCAATTATCAATGTCACTTGTCTTAGAATTTAAACCCAAAACCATTGAAGAAACCTTAGAAGGTCCTGACTGGATCATAGCCATGCAAGAAGAACTTTATTAATTTGAGAGAAATAAGGTATGCACCTTGGTTCCAAGACTAAAGAACAAAAGCATCATTGGAATAAAATGGGTCTTCAGAAACAAACTAGATGAACAAGGAAAAGTCGTAAGGAATAAAGCAAGGCTCATAGCACAAGGTTACAATCAGCAGAAAGGTATAGACTTCACTGAAACCTTAGCTCTTATAGCTAGACTTGAGGCTATAAGGATTCTACTTGTATTTACTGCTTTTAAAGGAATTAAATTATATCAAATGGATATCAAGAGTGCTTTTCTAAATGGTTTTATTGAAGAAGAAGTTTTTGTAAAGCAACCTCCTGGGTTTGAAGATAAATCTTTTAAAACCCATGTCTTTAAACTAAGTAAAGCATTGTATAGTCTGAAACAAGCACTAAGAGCTTGGTATGATCGACTCAGTTCCTTTCTAAAATCAAAAGGCTTTACTAGAGGAAAGGTTGATACCACCTTGTTTAGAAAAGGCTCAGAAAAACACTTTTTTATAGTGTAAATTTATGTGGATGACATTGTCTATGGTGCCACTGAAGAGAGTCTATGCAAAGAATTTATGGAAACTATACAGGTTAAATTTGAGATGAGCATCATGGGTAAACTCAAATTCTTCCTTAGTCTATAGATCAAACAAACCGCTGATGGGATTTTTATTCATCAACAAAAATACACCAAAGAGTTACTCATAAAATTTAAAATGGTTAATGCCAAGTGAGTACACCAATACACCCAAATTGCATCATAAGCAAATATGAATCTAGTACATCAATAAATCAGACTCTGTATAGAGGAATAATTTCATCACTATTGTACTTGACATCCAGTATACCAGATATAATATTTAGTGTGTGTGTCTGTGCAAGATATCAAGCAGACCTTAAAGAATCACACCTGTCTACGGTGAAGAGGATTCTGAGACATCTTTCTGGTACCACTAACCTTGGGTTGTTCTATAAGAGAACAGACTCCTTTTCCCTTTGTGAATTTTACGATGCAAATTTTACAGGTGATAGATCAGATAAAAAAACATAAGTAGAGGATGCCACTTTCTAGGAACCAGCTTGATTTTCTAAAGTAGCAAGAAACAGAATTCAATAGCTTTCTCTACAGCTGAAGCAGAATACCTGTCTACATCTAGTTATTGTTCATAACTTTTATGGATAAAGTATCAACTGGAGGACTACTCAATTCAAGAAGAAGAGATTCCAGTACTTTGTGATAACACAAATGCTATCAACTTATTGAAGAATCCTATTTAGCACTCAAAGGCAAAACACATTGAAGTCAAGTATCACTTCATTCATGACTATGTTTAGAAAGGCATTTTGGATATAAAGTATATGAATACAAACCATCAATGGGTTGATATTCTTACCAAACCATTAGCAGAAGTCAAGTTTACTTTTACCAAATATAATCTGAGCATGTCTAATATTATATGATTGCAGTGTCTGTATGAATTTGGTCTGCATACTTCCTAACTTAGAATAATTTTTACTTATTCACTCCTATGCTGAGATGTTCCCTATTTTATTTATTTATTTATTTATTTATTTTTCATAACGCGTGGCATTCAATCATTGCTTGGAATTCAACCATTTTTACAACCTTTCACATCTTCTAAAATTTTTCTACAAGGTTTTTTCTCTCTCTATTTTCTTGAAATTGCTTTTTGCTCTAAACCTTTTCTTCTTCCCAAGCTTTTCTTTTTCCTCTATAATGGCTGACTTTTGACTATCTATGAAGGATGTGATTGAATCCCTGTATTTTGATGCTGCTCAACATTGAGTTGAAGGAAGGGATGTCTCCACTAAGATTGAAGGCATTAGCTAGACTAGCTTTTGCCTAGACCGGGAACCTTTCTCACTATCAATGGCTCTTGAGTTCTGGAAAACTGTATCAGCAGACAAGACAAAGTGCATTGGTGTTAGAACTCTGTGTGGAAAATAGATTGGAATATCTAAAGATCTTTTGGTAACTATTCTGCAATGTAATCCTGGAGGAACAATCTTCACTGAAGACTTCGAGTTCACTGAAGTCTCAAGCTTCACCATCAATGAAGCTCTCTATGGAAAGGCCCGTCCAGACAAGGAAACTTCTGGGAGTTTGTTACCCAAGGCCACGATGTTACACGTTTTGATGTGACAAATATTTTGTCCCAGGAAGTCTACAAAGGATATGGTTTCAAAGTTGGATAGGTTCTGTATGTACCACATGTTGACCAAGGAGAGGGTTAAACTTGCCAACATCCTGCTCACCTATATGACTACTACTGCGGTGAAAAAGAAGAAAAAAGTCCTTACCTAGTTGTGCTAATGAAAATCTTTAAGCTGGAGAATGTTACTCTGGAGTTTGTTACAGATTGGATGATAAGTGGTCTGTTGATCACTAAGCAGCCCATTTTCTCCCCTTTGTTGGACAAACCTATTACCATTGTTGCTGAAGTTCAGAAGACTCCTTTAAAGAGGAAAGTAAAGTATGAACCTGTTGACGACCAACCTAAGGCCAAAAAGCCTAAGGTTTCAAAAGTCTTTGTTCTGACCGACAAGAAGTCTGGATCCACTCCCACCAAGAAGTCTGAAACTACAACTACTGAGAAGCCTGTAAAACACATTCATGTATCATCTGCCTAAGATGATGAAGTGCCCAATAGGCAAGTTTTGAAGAAAAAGAAGTTTGCTCAAGTGGCTCAGACTGCTCTGCTACTCAAGAAGCTCAGTCTGCCTCCTCAACTCCTTCTTCAAAGAGTTCTTACAATCCATACTCCACTTCTTTTAAAGACTACATCAAGATTCCCTCAAAGAAGTGATATGTCAACTTCATTCACTACTACTGCAGGAAGTTCTCTAATGTAGATGTCTCTAAGTGGACCAAGTATGATTGGGTTGATCTATACAATCTCAACTATGATATGTACATATCAGACAAGGCTCAATGGGAAGCCTTGAAGGCTGAAGAAAAGAAGAAAGCCAAAGCAGAAGAAGTTGCTTCTACCAAAAAAAAGTTTGTTGAACAGACCAAGGGTCAGATGGCTCATTCAAAGAAAAAAAGAAGACGTCTGCTTCTTCTGTAAAGTCTCCTATGTAAGCAATAGTTCAGACTCTTGCCTCCACTCCTGTTACAGACTAACCCTCCGTACCTCCTCCACAGGTATCTCAACCTCAACCATCTGCTTCTCCACCCAAGGGACCCTCATACAAACCTTCCACCCTCTCACCACAGTTTGTACCTACTCATTCTATAACCAAATCTTCTATCCCCCTCCATCTAAATCCAAAACCACTACACGCAAAACCAAACCTAAATCCAAAAAGACTGCACCTTTATCTTGCCCTGCTTTTAAGCCTACAATATTCATACCATTTGTACCAAGGTCTCTCTTCCCTGAACTCACCTTCTCTCCACACACAGAATTCTACTAACCCTCAGCTATCCCCTTAGCCACCAAGAAACCTTGCAACTTAATTCCTCAACTCCTTGGCCGTCCCTTCCCATACCACGCCCTTAGTGAACTAACCATAAATAAGCAAACCTTTATTCCCAGAAGTGGAGTTTGTATCTTTCCCTGGAACATGTTCCACCCTCTCATCTCTCCAGAACACCTCATTTCCAACCCTCACCTCTACAGACCAGAGTTCCTTGCCTCCACCTAAGCCATTCATATACAACAGGAGGCTCATAAACTTCTCCAGGATCTGAAGCTCCCTACCAAGCCTTGGATACAAGCCTTTGCCAAACCACAGGCTCATTTGCTGGTGTATCCAGATCACCTCATGCCTAAAAATTAGAGGATCATCACTAACAAACTCAAGGAGAAAGTCTAGATCTTTGCTCTATTTGCACCTGAATGGTACAAGAGGACTGCCAAGAGACTCCCTACAGATATTTTAGAGGTTCTACGTCTGGACCCATATCCAAATGGTCACACTCGAGGTATGCTATGGGGCCATTATCTTTGGGAACAAGACCAAGTTTGTGATACATCTGCTGAAGAAATTGTGGTGGACATCTAAAATTTTTAGAACCGTGCTAGCAGAATCCCTCAGACTCATCTATCCTTCTCGGGTCCATCCACAACCATTATCTTCCCTTCATTTGTTTCCCCTCCATTATTCTTACAGACCACCCATTTTTCTTCTGTAAACAAGTTGGTCATCTACTTTTAGTGTCTTCATCCACCTTCTAAATGATTTCATCTTTTGCTTCACAGTGTCTCCCTACACCGTTCAAGGCTGCTAAGGTCTTTGTGACGTCCCTCCTATTATTGATTACAAAAAGAGGAGAAATGTCTAAGAGAAAATAAGTCTAACTCTGGAAGTGTGCAATCTGTATATGTGTAGTCTATAAATTTCTTTTCTTTTTAAAGTTATATGTAATACCATTTAAAGTTACATGAATAATAATCTGCTTAATTTGCATACTCTGTTCTTCAAGTACTTACTGTTATAATTAAAGTCTTTTATATGTGAATAACTTGATAGTCTTGGAATCATGATATATAAAATTTCATGATATTCAGAATTAAACAACTTTTTACTGATTCTATCTTACTACAGACCTATATTTATCTTAGAGACTTGATGTTTGTTATCAACAAATAGGGGGAGATTGTTAGAATCCAATCTGAACCCTAAACAAAGAAGTTTGAACCCTATGTGATTTGCTAATAATACACATCAAGACTCTTAGCTAAAATAAAGTCTATACATTTGGTTTATCTAACTATTCTGCTCAAGTATGATAGGGAGTCCATAGAACTCCAATTACAAAGAATAGAGGAAGTCCGTAAAACTCAAATTCACTCTTGACAAGAAGAGTTTGCACTTCCTAAAGACTTCAAGTGAAATCAAGTCTTTCTGAAGCTACAAATTTCAAGATAATGTCTTCTCTCACATGATAAAACATGCAAAAAGGATCTTTCCCTTCTAAATAAGGAGCTGTATGGACTTTCATATGTAAAATCTGCGCCTATCATCAAAAAGGAAATTAACGAAAAATTCAAAGGCTTGTTCACAAGATTTAAGAAAGTTACCTCACATATTCCAATGTGTTAGCAAAAGCTGAACCTGCACAGAATAGACAGCCTAAGGTCAACTGCTATGAAGATGTACATGTTTACTTAAAATGAATAAGTAGAAAGGATCTTTTTAAGAAGATTATCGAAGCAATCCATTTAAGGAAATATTTCTGAAGGAAATATTTCTGAAGCATGTCTCTATAGTCATTGATTGTACAACCCTCAAAAAGATCAACACCCTTCAAGATAAACCAACGGCTATCTCAAGAAGGACTATAAATACAAGAAGCTTTCAAATTAAATAAAGACTTTTTTCCTTCATCATTTTCAACTCTCCCTGATCTCTCAAAAACCAAAAGTCTGGAAAACTTTTCCTAAAGTTTCTAAGTTCTTGTATTTCACTACTTAAGTCTTCTTTGTAGTTTTGCTTTTAGCAGACCTTGACTTATAGTAGTCTGTAGCTCAGTGTACCTGCCTTAACATTTCATATTTCTGTATGCTGTGTTATTGGTTGTAACATTAAAATTCTTTATCACTACTTTCTATAAGATCTGGTGTGTTTCCAGAGTCTATTAGTACAGGACTTATGGCCTAAAGAAGCTTTTGAAAGAATACTTGGGTGTCCGTAGCCAGGAGTGGCTCTTTGAAATAATACTTGGGTATAAGCCATAAGTTGCTGGAGTCAGGAGTACTTGAGGAATTAGTTGGTATAGATATTGTAAATGTGCTTTTTACAATAGTGAAAATCCTTCGGTCTGAAGGGACTGAACGTAGCTTCTGCATTGGAAGTGAACCAGGATAATTTCACTGTGTATTTCTCTATCTCTTCTCTGGTCTGTTAAATTATTTAAGTTGTTTTGGAGTCTATACGATTTTTGAAAAAGAGTTAAAGACTTATTCAACCCCCTTTCTAAGTCTTACTCTGTATCATCAGGAATGTCTTTAACAAGTCTCACTAGGTGTGCTAATCTGTCAAGGTTTGATATATAATGTTGACATGTCTTGCTAATTTGTTGTGTAACCTACATAAGATCTTTAAGGGGCCAAATTAGGATTGAGCCCTTAAAGCTTCTCCAATACTCAAGTTAATAATAGTGGAGCTAAACCTGATGTATGGACATAAAGACCAAGAAAAGTGTACCTTATGCATTAATAACACCCTATTTATAGGTGAGCATTATACAGAATAGCAATGATTATACTTTGGCCCATTATTGGTGATGTGCAAGTGCCTTTTAGAAGGTTCTAGATCTTTTAAGGTAAGCCATTATATTTGTATGCAATGTATGCCTATCATATGTTGATGGTTTTGGTTTATGTTGTAGGGTACGCTGGTTTTGCTTGCTGACATCGATTTTTTTAACTATGCATGTCGGTTGGCCTAACTCAGATCAAATATAATTCTCTTTTCTTATTATAACATAATTAATAACATATATTGCTTATATTCTATAATTAATAATATAAATTACTTATATTTTATAATATATGTTTAAAAATACTTAAATAGTGAATTACTACACATGAAAAATATATGATCATATAAAGAAAAATTATAACAATATTTCAATTTTAAAATACATTTTATACAAAATGATGAATGATTTAGGTCTCATTGCCAATTCAAAAAGGTGGATTGAGCTGCATCGACTTACCAAGATGAATCCTCTCCAATAGAGGTTCTCTCCATTTCTATAATAGAGGTTTTCTCTATTTCTCTCCTGCCAAATTGATAGCCCTGTAAGTGTATTAGTTTTATAGCATAATAAAAGATCAAATCCACAGGGATCGTGTTCCAATTTTAAGCTAATTTGTGATTTAATCAGAAAGATTTGAAATTTTTAATTGTTCAAGATTCAAGAATTAAGAATTTAAAGAAAAAAAACTAAAAAAAAAATGCAAGAACTATTTTTAAGGGATTAAAGAATTAGAGAGGAGTTTTAGCGAACTATTTAAGTAATTGAATTCCTCTTTTAATGGTGTAAATCAGATTAAGTTCCTAAACGTGATAATCCTATAACTAATTAAGGTTTTCCTTTCAGAACCCTGCTAATGTACCTAACTCATGAAGAATAATGTTTAATTCAAAAGTAGGCCCTTTATGATTCCTAAAAATTCCTTTTATAATCCTCAAAGAATTAAAATTACTTTCATAACCTAATTCTAGGTTCAATTCAAGTTATCTCCGATCACAACCACCTTTTTAGTTTGTTTCCTAAATCTAAGATACACCTAGGTTTATTTCTAAATCAAATGTACATAAAGTGCAATCAAGAATTGAATAAGAAACAAAATTACATTCATAAAAAGATCAATCAAATATATTAGAACATGTTCTTAAACCTTCATCATCCCAAGATTACAAGTTTAATCAGCAAACCCTATTAAAAAAGAGAAAGAGGAAAAAGAAAACATTAAGTAAAAATTACACAAGAAAAAACCTATGATTAATGATGATTGGACTTTGCGAATCTTCTCAATCTTTGATTTCCTAAGTTTTTTTTTCTCTTTCCTTGAACGTGATGTTCTCAGCCTCCAAAACCCTTAAAACTTGAACCCTTTCAATGGGCCTCACAACTGTTATTTAAACCAACAATAAAAAAGATGTAACCTATTAGACCACGATGCACGGTTGTGGTGTACACCATAACCAGGCCATGGTTTCCTTTGTAGTTGCATAATCAAAATCTTACTTTAAGTGTAGGGCACCACTAGCAAGGAGTGACAAATACTACATTGTGGTACCTTGTATCCTCATTTTCCTCATAATTTTGCCTCTCTAAGGCCCTTGGAAGGTCTTAGGGTCTCTTGTGTGACTCAGCTTTGATCTTGGGCTTTACATTTTTGACTCAAACTTCTTCCAAACTTTAAGGGTGTGCCTTTTTTTATTTCATATAGACCTAAAATCTCATAATTCTACATAATGGCAACATCAAGTGCATAATTTTGGAAAGGAAATTATTATTCATGGAATCAAAGGGTTAATGCATGCAAAACACATAAAAACTAAACAAAACTAGTCGTAGATAAGGCATAAAATGCACTTATCACAAATCTCAATCGTTGGATGAATGAGATGAAAACATAAAGAATCATTTATACATGATTATTACACCGATTATATTTAAAATCAGTGTAAGAAAATATATTTTACACACTAATTACATAAAATAATCAATTTAAAATCGGTATTAAAAAATACTTTTTTACATCAATTTTTTATAACAGAAATGTAATAAACTTGTTATAGGGGTCCTAGACTTGCATGTAACCTCAATCCTAATTTCTGGATTCCATGTGATGTCAAATATATTAAATTTTAGACTAAAAAAACATATGTTAAATTTGAGTGTTTTTTAAATATGTTACCATATAAAAAATATGGAATCAAAATTGAACTTTTTATTTAGGATTTTTAAGATAAATTCAATAAAAATTTTAATTATTTTTTATTTTATATAGGGTTGTACATATAAAAAAATCATTAAATTTAAATTCTCTCATTAATTATTAATGTTTTTATTTTCAA
The DNA here is from genome assembly GCA_037962975.1 of Clitoria ternatea. Taxonomy (NCBI): domain Eukaryota; kingdom Viridiplantae; phylum Streptophyta; class Magnoliopsida; order Fabales; family Fabaceae; genus Clitoria; species Clitoria ternatea. The sequence continues at coordinate 173,768,231 of CM075671.1, forward strand.
AAGAATACATTATGAGAAAGTTTTCACATAAATCTTTGAAATTATGGATTAGAAAATTGATCCTTTAGTTTCCCCCAAGTAGCATTAGAGCTTAGTAGTGAGTCAGATTTACTTATTCAACCTAATTATTTATTGCAATTCACAAATTCGGATTACATCTTTTTGGTAATCGAATCAGAATTGATCTTATTCAATCAAGAACTAATTGTAATTGGATTGGATATCAGATTTGAGGTTCGTAAATTAGAGTACTTGATTACTAGCCGATCTAATTTTATATTATTATTATTATTATTATTATTATTATTATCATTGTCGTCATCATCATTATTGTCATCGTCACCATCATCATTATCATTGTTATATGTTTTTGTTTCACACTAAGTTACTAATTCAACCCAAAGTGCCCAACCTACTTTTCTTATAAGTTAATAAGTTATAACTTTAACTTATTTCTATAATATATTGTGACAGTAAATATTGAATATGAATTTTGTGATGTTTGATGCTTTTTATGTTTCTATTTGTATATAATTTATAACATGTTATAATTAACCAAATATTTGATCATCCAATCCGATCCAAACTAACTTAGATCGAATTGGATTAAATCGAATTTTAAAAAAAGTTACACAAAATTGACACAAGTATATAAGTGTTGGGCCTATTAAGGCTAGCTCATAAATGAAAGACAAAAACAAGGATGGAGGCCCAAGTTAAGGCTAATGCTAGAGAAACATGGGAGAGTTCTAAGACCACTCCCTTTCAGCCCAATACGGAAAGAAAAAGGCCCAACTAGATGAGTGGCTACTATCGAAGGTTGAATAGAGCATAGTTCCTTTGTTATTCTTATTTTCTTCATTTAGCTTAATCCTTACTGTACATGTGTCATTGTATTTTGAATTTCATTGTAACTGATTGCTCTATTAAACAAGTTTGTCATGACTAAAAAGGCATAAAAATTGTTTAACAGATTTTTCTTCTCCTTTTTCTAATAGAGTTGTTATCGCTCGAAAAGAGTCCCTTCATCCATTCATCCCCTACCATTTGTTGCTTTCATTCTTAACTTCATGCCTCTATCACCAAAAACCCATTCATACAATGAATTCTTGTAACTCTAGCTATCAACAATAAGGAGATGTAATTACAATTTGTTACTATTTCATTGCTAACCATTGTTGGACTTGAGTGAATGGAGTACCAACTTTGGATGTGGACAACACTATGTAGCCCTTGCTTACAGAACTGTTATAGATGTTGGAGAAAATAGTTATGTAGAGTTAAAAAGGCTTGATGGATAACTTCTCCAGTAATGTTTCCTCATACAAGTTTGCTTTGTTAAAGAGAAAGGCGAAACTTGAAGACTAATTGATTGGAATTGCTAAACAACCTTCTAATTTTCCCAAGCTATAAAAAAGCCATAAATGGTTTAACAAAACTCACCAAACGTCTAATTGCTAAAATCTTATCAGTCTCACATTGAAAAGAAAACTAAAGAATCAACTTTAATATTTAGAGACAATTCTATTTATACCAACCAAATTGCCCAATGGGTGAAGTAGGAAATTAAGTATTATGTCCGAATGGTGAACAAGAATGCAACCCCATTTGTTATTGTTTTTACGTTGCATGCTGCTAGTATATGCATTTGCATTTAAGCTAGTTTGAGTTATCGCTCAGTGAGTCATAATGATTCAAAATGTCTAAATTACTATTTATGCCTCTACGACCTTATTATGAAGAGGTTTTAGAAACAAGATTTAGACATGCTAGAAAAGTTATTCTTGCCATGGTAGATTTGCTTAATTTTTTCCCTTGTCATCATAGTTAGCATCCTCAATTTCTAATTACAATTTCCTTATCTTAACGTGTGAGCACCTCACCATTGCTCATATTCAAATTTAATTTCTTGGTGGCCTTGAGGACAATGCCACTTTTGAATGATGCGACAATGATACGAGTATATGGGTGTTAGGCCTGTTAAGACTAGCCCATGAACAAAAGATAAAAGCAAGGATGGAGCCCGAGTTAAGGCTAATGCTAGAGAAACAAGGGAGAGTTCCAAGACTTCTCCTTTTCAACCTAAGAAGGAGATGAAAAGGTCCAACTAGATGGATTGCTACCATAGAAGATTGAATAGAGCATAGTTCCTTTGTTATTCTTTTTTCTTCATTTAGCTTAATCCTTTCTGTACAGTGTCATTGCATTTTGAAATTCGTTGTAACCGATTGCTCTATGTAAGCAAGTTTGTCATGAATGAAAAGGCAGAAAAGCTGTTAAGCAACTTTTTCTTCTCTTTTTCTATTAGAGCTGCTTTTGTTTGAAAATAGTCTATTTTTCTATTCACCCCTATCAAAATTCAACTTAATCCAATTTGATTAACTTTTTTATGAGCTTATATAAAAGCTAAACTGATTGTTCAAGATATGAAATGAAATAAAGCTCTAAAACTATTTTACAAGAAAAAAATTTAAAGAATATTACACAACTTGTAGAATGTATGGAGAGAGAAAAAGTAGAAAGATGAGGCACTTTGCATTTTTGGGTGATCTTCTTTTTATAGACTTTCTTTGAAGTAGACATTGTGATACAAAGAGCCTTTTGTCAAATGATGGCTTGGCATGTGTTCAGAGTTATTGGAGTGATTTGAGAAGTATATTTAAACTTTGTCGGCATATGAACATCTTAATTGTTTTACTTTCTAAATTGTTGCATAGGATGGACGCTTCTTTGTTCAGGTAGTCCTTTTGAAGCTATTTTGATTAGGTAGATAGTATTCTTCAAGTTAGAATGATTATAAGTTGATATAGAAGTACGAGCTTTGACTTGTATTTACTATCTTTAAGTAGTTGTCTATGTTTAGTATAAGCATTTGAGTTCCATGAGCCTTCAAACAACTACTTGAGAGAATGAGCATTTGAGTCTTTTGAACCATCAGAAAAATATTTTAAAGGTCTTGTATTTTGGCTTGTGACTTGTATTTATTTTCAAATAAGCCTTAGACAATCCTAAAACATTAGAACATTTAATAGTATAATGTTTTTATCACAACCAAAATATTTAAAGGTCCTAAGAACCTCGTATGTTATTTCAAGACTTAACAAGTGAGTTTCACGAGGTTAGTCTTGGATAGTATAAAAGATAGGGAAAGTCAAGGAGATGTGTCATTACCTATGGGTTACTGAAAATCTAGGCTTAAGCACCGGTGAGGTTGGAGGAAGACCCCTTCTTTTGGGTTCATTTAGAGTACCATGAGACTCTTTTGGCCTTTTATTACCGACCCATCAAGAGTACCTTAAAGACACCCGCTTCACTATCCATTCTTGTGAGGATCGATATACACCTGAAGTTCTCTATGATTAGTAACGTATCTACAACCCCTGCAGACCCATAAACATTTTCATGTACATGTTATGCTTGAAGCCTTTTAAAGTCAAATTTCCCTTTAATCCCTTTGAGGTTAGTGTTATGAATTTTTTAAAGGTGGTGCCTAGTCAACTGACGCTCCTGTCGAGGTACATAAAAGCTTAGTTAAGGTCATTGCTTGGTATTATGGTTTTATGGCTATCATGGCTCTCTTCTTTAACATTTTCCAAGTATTTATAAATCCAAAGCCTTAGGGCAGCCTAGGGATGGTGGTTTTATAGGCTCATCATTCCTATAAGGTCTTCAAGGGTTATATAAAGTCCGATGGAACCTATCTTAGAATTATAAAAAATACTGTGTTGATAAGGACTAATAAAGTGAGGAAAAGCCTTTAGGTGATCATAGCCTCATTAAAGTCTCCAAATGATTGTAGTCGATGTAAATTTTTTGTCTCTAGTGTACATTGTTGAGGTCGTCTTGGGTACTAGCATAAAAGGTTTAAAGGATTAAAGATGATGGGAACCTTAAGACTTCTTTGATTCCTATGTTAGTATTATGTCAAAGTGATTAGTAAATCTTAGGTGAGAGTTTAGACTGAATCTACGTATGCAATAAATATTGGGAGTATTTATAACCTTGGGCCTTGTTAGAGGTAATCATGACCTTGCCAGAGTGACTGTGGCACCCTTAATCCAGAAGATAAGTTATTAACATTAATTATTTGGATTGTGAAAGTGAGGGTAATTTTTTTTAAAACATGTACAGTGGATAAGGAACACCACAATTATATTTTACATGATCAACCCTAGATCTATACGAAGACCTAACTCATATATGAGGATATGAGAAGGTATGTAGTTTAATGAATAGCAGAATGCATAAAATAACTCAAGTACATGGATTGATTCAAGGGAAAGTATCAAAGGTGCATGGATCAACGAGTAGAATGAGAACAGATGATGTATATTTAGTTATAAAGGAGTACCATGACTTAAGAACTCCAAGGGCCCTTCAAAAGTGTGGAAAATATGCAACAATAGGGCTGGGAATCGATTCAAGAAGTGCAAGAATCAAATCCCATGATTCTGGAAATCATGAACAACAAGTATCAGGGTCAGGAATCGATTCCCAATTTGGAGAATCGATTCACGTGTGAGATTTTGCAAAAATAATGAAATCAGAGACTTTTGAATCGATTCCCCCCTAAAATTGAATCGATTCATGCGTAAATGAGTGCCATGAATAGTGCTTCTAGAATCAATTGAATCGATTCCCCAACTGGTGTGAATTGATTCATGAAATTCCAATTCCATGAACAGTAAATCTAAAGAAAATTGACTCGATTCAAAGCCTAGCTTGAATCGATTCAAGCCTAGCCTATCAGTTCTCTGCTGTATTTTATGCAGAAAATCATAAAATTTACAATTTCAAATCACTCTTTCTCATTCAAATCAAATACAATGGCTACCAAAATTTGACACAAGGTAACATATATTATTTGTGACGTGTGGCCGCCGGCCGCACTAAAAAATTCCTAAAAACGAGATAGATATGAGTATAAATGCATTTATCTCATTTTAAGGCATTTTGAGGCAACCAAGGGCCATTCTCTATAAAATTGAACCATTCCTTTTTCCACAAACCACAATTAACATGTTTAAGCTAATGGACTCATCACATCACCCCGAAACTTCATAAATCATAATTTGGCCTTGCTATTTCCTTACTCATGCATAAACAATCATGGAAATCTTCAAATATGCATCACACATTAGCATCATACACCACCAAGGTCATAACCGAAAATTGGGCATATCTATAGGTTCCAATTTTCATGCATGACCTATAAAATCAATATATATCATCCTAATTACAACGAGAATAATTCTTATCATAGCTATACCAATATTCATATGCATATATACACATTACAAAAGTATGCGCAAAAGCCAAATAATCCAAAACAATTGCCGGCCAAGGCATTCATTACCCAAAAGGACTTTCTTCTCACCATTCCTCCATACATGAGCTCCATGGGCAAGCCCTACAACGCAAGAGCTAAAAAGATGGACCACATGGAGAGTGAGTATATTTTCTCAATGATGAAAAATCCAACAATTAGTGATAATATACATATGAATGCAAGATTAAACATCTTCTCGCAAAAAGGAGTTCAAATAACACTAAAATCAATCATTCATCCAATTCATTGAACCCACATATCCATAAAGATTCATTAAGCCACACCAAACCAATAACACATTATAGTTAGTGATCAAGAGGGTTCCACATACACCTCACATATCTTCCTCAATGGGATATCACTCAATGCCATGCTTCTATGGCTAATGCACATGTTGGTGTTTAAGGATGCATATGCACGGATCCGATTTCATTTCATCAGGTGATCGCAACCACCATAATCATTCATTCTCATGGGTTTCCCGCCTCATAAGGGGTACTCCCTCTAGCAGCCTTGCAAGGTGCTTTCTCATGATCGCAACCACATTCAACAATTCATAATGGTTTCCCGCCTCGCAAGGGGTACTCCCGCCTTGTGATCGCAACCACAGGCATTCAATCTCAATGGTCTCGCAGGGCCTTTCATTTCAAATACCAGGTGATTGCAACCACCGGTTCAATAATCACAGGAACTCGCAAGCCCTTTATAACACAAATCTCAAGTGATCGCAACCACTTATCAAGTACCATGTTATGCATGCCATGCTATGTATGCAACCATGCTTATGCATGCCTTAACCTCATAAGAATTATCTCACCCTCTCATCTAGGGTACCACACATACTCAATCACAATATTCATCCCACTTCATCATTATATATATACCATTCATCATATTTAAGAGCTATCCTAGCCAAGGATTTTAATATTCATCAAGCCACACATGGCAACAATAGCATATCATCACACATTATCTAACTCATAACCTTTTCAAGGTATCATTTTACAATTAACCATCAACAGATTCAATCTCAATTTCATATCTTATACATAAGCACTACATCCATTCAAGGAAAAACATGACATATTACATCAACACATATATTATCAACATACAAGGTATCATACATTTAGAAAATACACCCCTTCCTACCTTAAGAAAAGTAGACTTTCGGGTTTGACGTTCCCGTCTCACAAGTGTTATCAAGTCCTACACCAATCAATTATAGGACCACATCAATCATTCATTCAAACACCATTTCAATATACATATACATATATATGTACACATGATTCTCATCATGTAGAAACTATTTATAGGTTTTATTCATTTGCCTAATTAGGCTTTAGGAATTCCTTCCTTTAAATCACCATTCATTGTTACCAAGGCAACAACCTAATTAATTAGATTACCAAATATACCAATCTTATATTCAACTCATTTTAAGTGGGTCTTCATTTTTTGCTTCCAACCACCTTCACCAATCATCATTTATGGCTATACCTCATCATTAATAACATTCTCATTATCAATTAATGCCTTTCACATTCACCTTACACATTTCCCCCAATTTCATAAGTTAGGGTTTTGTGAAAACCCAACCATATCATAAATGCACTTCAATATTCATCATCCTTCAACCCTATTTTTGTGCACCCCATTTGTTGCCCATAAATATCCATATTTATTTCACCCCACCTTAGGTTTTATGCATCTAGTGGTTCCATTAAATACCCACATTCATTTAATACTCTCCCAAGCCATAACCATCCATTCCCTAGGTTCCAAACACAAGGAAAATGACAAGAAGCTTACCTTGTTCCAAAAACAAAAATGGGAAACAAGGGGGAGGATGAAGATGACGAAAATAGAGAGGAGAATAGGAGAAGCTTCAAGCATCCATTGTCTCCTCCAAGCTTCTTGAAAACGAAAATGGAAAAGAGGAAAGAGGCACCAAGTTTCACTATAGGTTTTTGGAGAAGAAGAAGGTGAAGAAGATGAGTGGAAAAAGATAGAAGGGAAGTGAATGGTGTTTGGCTTAGAAGGGAAAATGCGACGTGAAAAGGAGAGTGAGAAGTGAAGTTTTGTTTTTAATTTTTGACCTTATTCTTTTGAATTTTACCGTTTTACCACAAACAGGATCCCTGTTCGGGCTTAATACTCATTCTAAAATTATTTCGAATACATATTTGGATTCCCAATAATATTATCTACAGCCCTAACCAACGGTATCTCAATACTCAATATTTATTTCTTTAATTAATTCTCTATTTTTAAAATTTGGGATGTTACAATCCACCCCACCATAAAGAAATTTCGTCCTTGAAATTTAACATACCGGATTCGAATACGTGAGGGTGCTGTTCCCGAATATCATCCCCGCGTTCCCATGTGAGTGTTTCCATGTTCCCATGCTTCCATGCTACCTTCACCAAAGGTACCATTTTATTCCGCAAGCTTTTCACGAAATACTCGACGATACGTACCGAAACAGGAGGAACGGATAAGTCATCCCACACATTAACATCATCAACAGAGATCACATGCAAGGGATCATGAATATACTTCCTCAACTGCGACACATGGAACACATTATGTAGGTTTGCAAGATGTGGAGGGAGCGCAATCTGATAAGAAACATCTCTAATTCGCTCCAAGATCTCATAAGGTCTGATGAACTTAGGGCTTAATTTTCTGCTCTTCAAAGCTCTTCCAATACCCTTATCTCGTGAGACTTGTAAGAACACATGATCGCCAACTTGAAATTCAAGTGGTTTCCTCATCTTGTCATAATAGCTCTTCTGCCGGTCTTGAGTGATTTTCATCTTTTCTTGGATCATCTTAATCTGCTCAGTAGTTTCCTCAACAATCTCAGGCCCTAAGGCCAAATTCTCACCCACTTCAAGCCAACATAAAGGGGTTCGACACTTCCTTCCATATAACGCCTCATATGATGCCATGCTAATACTAGAGTGAAAACTATTATTGTAGGTAAATATTTCTCCCATGAACCACCGTGTTCCAAAACACAACCACGCAATAAGTCCTCAAGACTCTGAATAGTCCTCTCAAATTATCCATCAGTCTGAGGATGATACGCCGAGCTTAGCTTCAATTTTGAACCCATCGCTTCATGTAAGCTCCCCCAAAATCGGGAAGTAAATCGGGGGTCTCGATCAGAAATAATACTTGATGGCACACCATGCAACCTCACAATTTATTTGATGTATAACTGTGCCAAATCCTGTAAGGAACTCTTCATACTGATCGGTAGAAAATGTGCACTCTTTGTTAAGCGATCAACAATCACCCAGATTCCATCACATCTGGACCTCGTTCTAGGCAAGCCAGACACAAAGTCCATAGCAATTGCATCCCATTTCCAAACGGGGATATCAAGTGGTCTCAAAGTACCCGAAGGTCTCTGATGCTCTACCTTTACCTTCTAACAAATAAGGCATGAAGCTACAAAGTTGGCAATATCACATTTCATTTCGGGCCACCAAAAATTCTTCTTTACATCTTGGTACATCTTGGTCGCACCAGGGTGAATACTAAAAATGCTTTTGTGTGCCTCTTCAAGCACCGTATATCTCAAATCTCCAAACGAAGGCACGTACACCAGACCTTTTACACACCGTATATCTCAAATCTACTCATTCTTTTGAATTTTACCGTTTTACCACAAACAGGATCCATGTTCAGGCTCAATACTCATTCTAAAATTATTCTGAATACATATTCGGATTCCCAATAATATTATCTACAGCCCTAACCAACGGTATCTCAATCAGAGATACTTGGTCCGACACCTATATTTTAACTGGGTCAGTTTTCTGATTATTCGGTCCCAATAAATTACTAATAGTCTTCAAAAATCTTAATTTAATTACTTCTAATATTTTGGGACATTAATAATTCGTATTCAATTACTCAATATTTATTTCTTTAATTAATTCTCTATTTTTAAAATTTAGGATGTTATAGTGACAGGGGTGGCATGGCTCATCGAGCCGACATATGGATTTGTAGGCTGGGGTGGTTGATGTCGATTTTGGCCTTGCAATTGTTGTGACCACCGTGTATGGCAGTGTGCTGGGGTACTGATGTACCTATTACGTATCAATTTTTAAGGCCTATTTTCAAACATTATTTTAATTAGAATGTATTAGATAAATATGACTTGTATTAATATATATGTTATTAAAATTAACAAAAAATTAATATAGTATAGTGTGAAAACCGTGGGTAAAACCAAACTCGATAGAATCCACAAGGATAAAGTTATGTTGCTTAATTTCAAACCTGTCTATTTTAAACTTGTCCCCAACTCGTGTTGTTGTTATCCCTACTTATACCTATCCACCACTCATGTTTGATGATTGTAACACCCCGAATTTTATAAAAATGAGTAATTGATGAGAATGGCAAATGGTTGAATATGAGTTGAATGGAAATTGTTGTGCACGAACACTGGAGACAAGTTTTAAATGATTATTGTAAGATATATGAAGGATGGAATTGAGTTAAATTGGCTTTGAATGGATTTTGTTATGTGTGATATTGAGAGCTCACGTTTCTGCCCAGGTCCTGATACTTCTCGCCCAAGCGAGAGGGATCCTCACTCAAGCGAGAATCCTTTGTGTTGATTACAAGGGCTCTGGCCCGATCTCGCCCAGGCGAATGAGGGATCAGCGTGAGCGAGCAAGAGAAGAAATGGATTCTGAGTGTTGGTCGCTCAAGCGAGCTTGGGACGCCCGAGCGAGGGCGAAAGGAATCAGTTGCTGGATGGAACCCGCCTGAGCGAAAGGTCTTGAAGGATGAAATTCGCTCAGGCGAGGCAATTGATTAATGAGGGACCACTGGTGCTCTTGGATCATTATAGGGCCCAGTTTCCCTTTTCTCTTTTCTTTTTCTGTGTGGTCCCTATAGTGATGACTCATGTGCCTTGATGGTCAAATGGGTCCGGTTTTCTCTCCCTCTTTGTCCACGTGGTGTTTGTGTAATCATTGCTGAGAGAATTGGCATTAAATGTTGATGGACTTGCATTAAATGAGGGTGGGATGTTGTGATGAATTGGATGCTGATGAGGCTGAGATGATAAGGCCTTGGTTGCACGTTTTTCTTCTCACTCTCTCCCTTCATTCCTTGGAAGTGTATATCCTGATGAAAGAAATGCTCCTCCTTCTCTCTAGAACTTGTTGGAGCTTCTGCTTCATCTTCTTCCTCCTTTTTATCCTCTTCTTCCACTCACGCATGGTGTAGAACCGAGTGGAACTACGTGGTGATGAGGAGCTGCATGGTGATGGTGAAACTGCGTGTGGCTGTGTGTTTTGGAGGTTAGGTTCAGGTCCCTCCTCTGTTCCCTGGTGTTCTCCTTCTTGCTGGTCTTTCTTCTTCTCCTCTTCTTCCTCTTGTTGATGAGGCTGTTTGTGGCTCGGTTGGGAGCCTGTGCCAGCAGCATGGAGTGTCTTGGTTTGTGGAAGATAACCCACTGTGTTGAGGTTGGGACGTTGCGAGGAAGAAGTCATGGTTGGGTGGAGCTTGGAAGCTTCTCCACTGACTGGGTGGCAGAGCAGAGTGGAGCATGGAGTGTTGATGAGCTTCTGGACGTATCTCGCTTAAGCGAGAATGGTCACGCTTGAGCGAGCCAGTGAAGAAATGGTCACTGGACCCGTTTCGCTCAAGCGAGTACATGTGTGGCTTGAGCGAAAGGCTAAAGACTGATGCTGGTTGGCAGGGAAGCTGTGTGGCTCTTCCCACGTTTAGAAAGCCGAGCAGAGTACTGCCGTGGCTGGGCCGAGTGTCCATGTGACTCTTGGAAGCTTCATCCAGGTAAGGGGAGCTTTGCATCTCAAATGCATGGCTTATGGACGGATTTCCGGGTGACATAATTGTATTGTGTTGTGTTTGATATGTATTGTGTGCTGTTGTTGAGTTGAACCCGGTTGTATGATTATTTGTTGCTGCATGGTGCATGCTTATTTGTCCATATGATGTATGATGATTATGTTGTGATGCTTGAGACGCATGTTACGTTGATGCTGAGTGCATTGTGTGGTGGTTATTGGTCCCTATATTTGTGATAATATGATTAAATGCGTATGATGCTTATTCATGCATATACTTGTGATAAATGCATGTATGGGGACTGTTATGATGAATTCCGAGTGGGCTTTATAGAGGAAAGCATGAAATGCTTACTGTAAAGGATAAATCCGAGTCAATAGAGGATAAATCTGAGTGAATAGATGATAATCTGAGTGGATGGCATAGGATTACCGAGTGAATGTGGTATAAGCCAAGTCATCTGACTGTTGTTGAGTTGCCGAATGAAATTAATGTTGAACGCAGACTTCCGAGTGGGCAATCAAATGAATATGAGTCGAATTTATACGCATACGTGTTATTGTGTTACTGAATATGAACACCTTGCGGGGTGCCACGAGGGTATTATCCCGAGTGAAGAGGACATGGTCCTAATGTTGAATATGATGAAAGACCCGGGTTGGACTCGGGCAGTGCCTGGGGCACTAAGCGTGAATGAGACGCTTGATGAAATGCCGAGTGCATTGGCGTTGAACGTCGAGTGAATGAAACCGTATGCATCCGATTCGCCACTGGAATGCGTTGGATTTTTATACCGATCAGCAATCAGATGACAACATGTGATGAATATATTTAAGTCCTGGAGCTGGGCTCAGACAGACTCCTTGAGTATGGCTCGGAGTATGAATATTGTTGAGATAGTCTTGGGATAGACTTGAGGTAAAATCCGATTGAGGGATTATATTATTGATGAGGATATTAGGCTTTATAGCCGAGTGGAAGGGGTAAGAAACCCGATTGAAGATGGTTGTGATTGTTTATATTTGAATGGCAGTGAATGTTGAGCTGATTGATGTATGTGTTATGGCATGTTATGGATTCTATGATTAATCCGAGCCAATATCTGTCATTTAATATGTAATGCTCACCCCTACACCGTTTTTTCAGTGTATGCAGGTCGGCTTGGATGATGTGGTGGTCTTAAACCCGAGTGTTGGGTGTTTATTGATGTGGTTGTGTACATAATGTAATGTACCGAGTGTCTTTGATGTATTAAGCCTTGGCCGACTCATATTAATGTTGTATAATGAATACACTTTATATATGTATTGAAGTTGGGTTATTGGAAACCCGAGTGCATGTTAATATATATATATACTTCGAGTGATGGTATTATATGCATACCGACTGAATGTGTTAGTGAATGAGAAGTATAAAGTTAATAAGTATCTGAGTGTATGCGTATGAGTATATACATATATATGTTATGTTGATAACATGGTTATGAATCGGTGGAAGTGTATTGCTGTAGTGGTAGTCGGACTTGGAATTAGAGAATATATATATATAAGTGATTTATGTTGATTTGATGCTTCCTACCGACTAGGAAATGATGATGTATGAATATTTCTAAGTTAATGAATTCGGAGTGAAATATGAGTGGCTTAGATGCTTTTCCGAGTGAGTCTTGTGTAGGTGACTCTTTATCTGAGTGTGACTCATCTGCATATTAATAACCCTTGTGGATTCTGAGTGAAAAATATATAGTGAACTGTGAGTGGGAAATAACTTGAATATTTCAAGTGGAATTCCGAGTGATCCCCTACCGAGGGAAGTGTGGTTGTAATGGTTTAGCTTGAAATATTCTAAGTATACGAATTATGAATGTATCCCGAGTGAATATGGGGACCCATTCCGAGTGAATAGGGTAATGTGTATTCCGAGTGCTTAAGCATGGGATGAGTCCGAGTGGGACTTGACTTATTGGTTTCCCTGAGTGGTTAAGTAACTCATATGTCCGAGCGAAATACTTGGGAAATTCCTCTGAGTGTTGAGGAGTTTGGATTATTCCGAGTGGAATTGATTGTGTAGACTATTTCTGAGCAATGAATGGTTAAGGTATTATCCGAGTGAGAATAGGCATGAATGCCGAGTGTGTGGCCAAACGAGTATTGGTCGGCAATGATATGAGTTACCGAGTGGAATACCACTCTGATGATGAGTTGGTTTAAGAATGCTTAAACTGAGTGATTTATGGCCGAGAGGAAGCCTATGTATTCTCTGAGTGATGGAGTTCAATATACCGAGAGCTAAATGGTTGATGTTTACCGAGTGACTCGAGGTTGAATTATACCGAGTGGCATTTGATTGGTAGATATTCCGAGTGAGAGTTTAGGGAATCCGAGTGGGATAACCCTCAGTTACCGGGTGGATTGTGTGTGTGCCTTGGTGTATAAAATTTAACGACTAAGTTATGGAGTGTATGAGTGTTGAGGTTGTTTCCCGATTAACGGAACCCCATTGTGCTGAGTGGACTAAGACATTATATTCCGAGAGGACTTAGGCATGAATTTCGACTGGACCTGATCGTTTACCGAGTGAATGAATGTCTCGGTTTCCCGAGTGATTGAATGCCGAGTGGCTTCTCGCTTCAGCGAGTGATTCCTCGCTCCAGCGAGTATGTTGTTTGGGAAGGCTTTCGTATTCGGTTTCGCTTAAGTGAATGTGTGTTCGCCCGAGCGAATTGTGTTGTCTCGCTCAAGCGGAGTCGGATCTCGCTTGAGCGAATGCACGCTGTTTGTGGGATCGCTCAGGCGCTGTTGTTTTCCGCTGTGCAAGATTTCATTTGCCTTTGTCTTCCTTTCCTTTTTCTCCTTGGCCATGGGACCAGCTCTCATATCTTCATATATGAGAGTGGATTTCGATAGATCCAGGTATGTTTTTGTGAAAAATTGACCCCTATTTTTAGGGTGTCACAATGATGACGTGTTGGGTGTTACCTAAAATGAACTTTAGCGCTTAAGGGGTTGTTTGGTTAGACCAGCTAACCAAACTGAGATTTGAGCAACCAGAAAAAAAAAAGATTTGTTAATTCAATGGAGCTTTGACCATCTCGAAGGATGTGAAGGATCCATATTAATCATTAGATTTTCTACTTTTACAATTTTGTTTCCTTAACTAATTACCAAATGGACACTAAGTTAACAAACATAAAGTATGTAACAATAAATGGAAATTGAATACTATTTCCCCGTTTCTATTTATAAGACAGAAAAAATGTTTGAGTAGTTCTATATATAAGACAACGTTCACCTACCTATAAGCCTTTAATGTCTTTTCTTATGTTTACCTTTTCTTTAGAAAATAATATTAACATCAAAGTAGAATTTTAAATACGGATAAAATTGAAATGTTACAATGTGTTTTTATAAAAATTAGTGTACTAATATATTATTTTAATATCTATATTTTAGTATGAATTGTGACATCCCCTTAGTAGCTTCCATAATTCACCTCAGGGGTGTTAACCCGGCGATAGCATCTCAACAGTTCTTTTCCACCACCGGGTTTGTTAATTGGCAAGCGCACCAATCGTTTGTAGTTTTCAAAATTTAGATATCGTTCCACTGGGATTGAAAGTCCAATAATAACAGTAATTTTCTATTTACTATGGTAAATGGGAAGGAAGTTATAAACAAAAGAATAATTTATATACAATTTATACAATATTCACAGGATAGCATGATTGAGTGGTTCATAAGATAAAAGAAAATAAAATCTATCTAAAAAAATGAGTTGCAATCTAGAATAGGTAAGATACTTGAGATAAACACAGATAAACAAATTATGTTGGAAATTGGATCCCTGATCTAGAATAACAATGAGGAACTCAAGACATGCATATTTAATCATCGAGTTTCATGTCATTGCAGCTTAAAATCATTATAACCGATCCCTCGTGATATAAATTCTAAGAATTCACCATAAAGTCCGATCCCTCGTGAGCTTTCTCAGTAAAAACTTGCATTAAGACCTGGCCTTATGGCAACAATGGTTAACAACCCCTATAGAATTGAGATACCAAGGGTATTCCAACTTTTTACTTTCGTCAAAACAAGTTTCAATACGGCATGAACAATCATTCTCCCGTTTGACATTCATACTAATAAAACAAGTTTCAATACACATGAAAATCATTCTCCCGTTTGACATTCATATTAATAAAAGGTTAAAATACTAACATGGACTTGAATCATAAACATGCAGAGGTCGAATTCACAACATTATACTCAATAGATTAGTTCACCAATTCCAACATAAACAAATTAGTTACACATGGTGAAAGTAGAAACAAAACTTACAGATTTTGACATTACGAAGACGATGGGAACTTCACGATACAATGATCACAATACACCGAAACACACTCAAGTATCTAGAAAACTATTCTAGAACTACAACTCACAAAAGAAGTACTCAAAGTCGAGCACAAGAGAGAAAAGAAATGCTATGGAATGGGATAGGATGGGATGATTTGAATGGTGTTGGATGGCCCTATTTATAGGGCTGAGCAAGGGTGCTGACGCTACGCGTCCCTGTGACGCTACGCGTCACACCCCTGACTCAGCCTCCATTAAACACTTGATAATGGCCACTTCAAATTATTAAATTTAATCATGCTTGGCCATATGGACATGTCTCCACCGATTTTTGGCCTTTCATGGTGAGTGGGATGGCCCTTGTGGCTGAGTGGAGTGCCCATTATTGGGTCCAAGTGGAGTGGTTGGTCAAAGTGGAGGCGGAGACCACGCAGCACTGACGCTACGCGTGGCTGTGATGCGTAGCGTCAGCATCAAAAATAGCTGTTGATGCTACGCGTGGGGTGAGGCTACGCGTCAGCTCCTCCAGTGTAATTTTCTCTTGATTTCTTAACTTTTTCACTGCAAAACTAGAGAAAATTGATTAAGGGCAGATTATTTCCAACAACATCCATTTATTGAATTTAAATCCTAATTTTCTAACAAATTAAACTAATTTTTATAATTTTTATGAAATTTTTATTCAAGCTTTTATTGAAAATTTGAGGACTAACAAGGGGTTGGCCAAAATAGGAGTAAATTTTTCACGTTCTACGCTCCGATAGCAAACCATGGGAACCCTAAGGTGGTGCCAAATATTAACACACAAACGCGTGCAAAAAGGTCCCTAAAATTTCATGCGCAAGTTAAGAAAGCCAGGAAAGCCAACCAAGGACCCTCTCGCTCAAGCGAGGTCTACTCGCTCGAGCGAACGACGATATACAATAGATATCGAGCTCTCGCTCAAGCGAGACCATCCTCACTTGAGCAAGAATCACACAGAACCATATAAGTCACTCTCACTTAAGTGAGACACCACTCACTCAAGTGAGAAACATCTAGAGACCGAAGGTAACCCCTCGTTCAAGCGAGTCTTCGTTTGCTTAAATGAGAATCTCATATAGAATAAGGGTAGCCCTTTCACTCAAGCGAGGCCATACTTGCTCAAGTGAAAGAGGGACAGAGAGAAACCAGGAAAATCTTGCTCAAGCGAGGTCACACTCACTTGAACAAGAAACTTACAGTACCAAAAATGCCTCCCTCGCTCAAGCGAGATATTCCTCGCTTGAGCGAGAATCACACAGTGGCAAATTAGATTAAAACTTCAAATAAACTCACAGGTATTGTCTCACTTAAGCGAGACTTATCTCGATCAAGCGAGAATTTCATAGAATCCATAATGCAGAATTGGTGAAGGCTCACTTGAGTAAAGATACTCTTGCTCAAGTGAGAAATGCAAATTTGTAAAAATTAGAATTCTATAAGACACTTAACTTTTCCGTTTGGGCTCCGTTTGATGCCAAATTTCATAGGCAAAATGTTTTCATCATTTCAGAGTTGTTGGTTAAGTTCGTTTGCCAAAACTCAGTCGTATGCATAAGTTATGCAACACAATGGAGTTTGGGCAATTCAAGCTCAAATAAAGGGATGAAAGTGACTAAATGCAACACTAACTATGCAATGGGCATGCACGCACACCACCTCCATATTTCTTGACCTATGGAGACCATTTAGGGAGTCTAAGTCTCACAATTACTCAATATAGTGTATATTGGTTCCATGATACGCCTTAAAGATGCATAGTCTTAACAATCCCCTACCAATAATAAGGTTACGATACAATTTAATCACATATGACTCCTTCTATCACTTATGCACATAAACCTAATCACACTACCACTACATCATACCATACCATACCAATATCAATCACAAGCATTATTTAAATGACTCAGTGCCAAACTCTACTATAGCATAAGATGCATATACACACACATATTTTGTCCACATCTCACCATATATAAACTACTAAATCCATTGACATTCTAACCAACCATTCATGAGTTTTGAGTCATACTATTAATATCATGCACAAACATCATTGGTCCATCATCATCAACTAAATCATATAACCATATCAAGGTCGTGCCAAAATATCAAACTACATTTTATACACTATGCACACATATCAGCAATCATAATCGCGTCTACTATGGCCTACAATGAAACTTCCACATCCAAATCAGTTGGCATACTCATCTCCTTACGTGCTTACTGAAAGTCCACAAGTTAGAAGGGTGAGTACCATTTGAATGATAAACAAGAAATTATAATCTATAATTTACATACACATAAACAGTTGTAGCCATCATTCAAATATTCAAGAATCACAAATATGTCCAACTACTTATCCATCAATCATCTACACATTCATAGATGCAATATGGTATTCCATGATCTTTAAAACTTTATCCTTCAATTATGCATAAAATCTTACGATGTGGATCCGACCTATCAATACAGAGCAAGTGCTAAGATAACCCACTTAGTAAACCAAAACACTATAATTGAAGGGCATCAGGGTAACCACACAGTGAACTAAATCACTCTAAATGGTGGTACTTAAGGACTACCAATGAACCATAGCACTATAATCAGTAGCTTCAAAAGCAACATGTTACAGACTGCATAGTGAACCATAGCACTATAATGTGACAGTATCCTCAGCAAACCAAAGTGATGGAAATGCATATGATGTCACGAATTGTTTCTATGCTAGGATACGAACCAAAATGCACAAGAGTACAATCTCAATATAACTCATAACCCCAATCTTATCATAAATAATCCTACATTAGAATCTTACATATTCATCAATAACATCATATGCCATGTTCACGATAAATGATAAGCAATCCATATATGATCAAATATCTCAACAATCGGCAACACAATGTATATATACATATAATTCTAAATGCATTAGGCATCTCAATCTCAAAACGCAAAACATAATCCAAATCATCTTCCTCACGTAAGAAAAATTTCAAAACTACATAGAACATAAGTGGGGACCTAATTTCTCCTTACTATTCAACAATAAACCCTTTGTACGTATAGAGTATACCTCAAATACGTTACAAATTTCAAATTTATGCTCCTGGATGGCAACTAATAGGAATCCCTAAAGATGCTGAATCACCAATTTTAGTTTTGAAAAGGTATATTCATAATGTTTCAGAGTTCAATTAAGGAAATTGACAAAAAACGACTTACCCAAAGGTCGTCACATGCTCCAGTCACCCCCAAATGCTTTTTGATGCTCCAGACCTCGACCGACGAACTCTAAAATAAAAGTTCTAAAACTTCCATCAACGTCAGATTATAAATTCAATTGCTACATATGCGGGAAACGACCCAGATGTAGGAATTTACAAGAAAGTATGAAGTCCTCACCTTACGACCCTTCGAAGCAAGAGTTGATGGTGGTTAGTGTTTTCAATGGCTAGAGGGCTCTTTGGCTTTTACAAATCGCAACCTTAGGGCAAGACAAAGAGAATTTCACATGCTCTTCCATGGCACCCACGAATTACAAGAGAAAATAGAGGAGAGAAATTGAAGTTTACATGAGCTTACCTTAAGGAATAAAGATGAGATTGGTGAATAGGTAATATGGATGATAGCACAATAATGGGGACAATGAAGGAATGAGGAAGGTGAAGTCTTGAAGCTGCCAAGGGGAGGATGGATGCATGGGAGGAGAAAGAGAAGAAGTAGAATTAACCCCTTAGAAGCTTAAGAAATTAATAACTTAGTGTTAGGATTTGAGTTAAGAGTTCTTAGTTGTTTTGGTCTATTTAATTTAATTGGAAGCTAAACCCATTTTAATCAAATTTATTAATTTCATTTACTAACTCATCCTATTTAAAATTTAGGATGTTACACTTCACCCCACCATAAAAGAAATTTCATCCTCGAAATTTAAAACCTTAATCAAATAACTCTGGATAATGTTTCCACATGACATCCTCACACTCCCAAGTAAACATAGTAAAAGTATCAAAACTTATTAACAAAAGAATGTTTCTTATACAATTTTATACAACATTCGCAAATTCAAGGATTGATTTATACATTGAACAAAGAATGGTGTAACGCAATTGTAAAATTATTTAAAGAATAACTAGAGAAATCACATTTTAGAATAACAATTCCAATACTTGAGATATAAAAACAGAATGAGAAACTATGTTGGAATTTGGATCCCCACACTAAAGATATAACATAGTAACTATAAACATGCATATTCAATCATCAAGTTTAAGTCATTGCAACTTAAAATCATTAAACCTGATCCTTCGGTGAATAAAATTTTAAATAGTTATCGTAAAGTCTGATCCCTCAGATGCTTTCTCAGTAAAAACTTGCTTTAAGTCCTGGCCTTAACAAAACAATAATTACCAACTCTATCCCTAGTAATTAGTATATTAAGGGTATTTCAACTTTTTCTTCCATTAAAAGTAATTTTAACACGTATGAAAATATTCTCCCATTTGAAATTCATAGTAATAAAAGGTTGAAATACTAACATGAAACTTGAATCATAAACATGCATAATTCATAATCATAACATCATATCAATAGATTGGTTCACCAATTCCAACATAAACAAGTTAGTTACATATGGTAAAAGTAAAAACAACACTTATAAGTGAAGACATGATGAACATTGATTTGAACTTGAAAAAGAATTCACAAAATGAAAAGAAACTAAGCCTAAGAAATTAATCTCAAGTGATTGAAAGTGTTCAGTAGTGCAGAAATGTATTTGCGCAAGGCTAGGATGCTTGGCAATAACCCCTATTTATAGTGGAAGGGTTGTCTGATGTTTGGTCCTGACGCTACGCGTAGGCTTCATGCTACGCGTCAGCTCTGAATTTTGGTTCCTATGCTGAGCGTGGGGTTGATGCTACGCATCAGGACCTGTTGACTCAAAATGAATTCCTTTTATCTGATTTCTCTCAATAATATGCAATAATGGAAGGAATAATGTGTAGACAAGTGTCCAAATTGTCTCCCACTGAACCTCTGCCCATCCTTGATAGTGGATTAGTTCATTACATTTAAATATTATGCATTGTTGAAGTAGGAGACAAGCTTTCAATGGGATACACATTGAAGCTGACGCTATATGTGGGCGTGGCGCTACGCGTCAGGGTCAAAAATCTTGATGTTGAGCATGGCTTTGATGCTACACGTCAGCCTTCTAAGTTGCATTATTTTTCCACTTTCAGCCTCAAATATTCACTGTAAAAATAGAAGGAATAAGTCATGCCAAGTAAAAGTTAATCACTTCCTTTTATTTACAAAATAAACCTAATTTTATACTTATTTATACTTTATTTTATTTATTCTATCACACTTTATATAATAAAAACCACAACAATTTAAGGACTAATACCTACTGTCGGCCATAATAGTTACCTATGCACCTACACAAGTGCAACATATCAGAATAGCTCTCACATTTCACGATTGGCACATGATTCAATCTTTCCACAAATAATTTAACTAATAAAGACGATTATGGAGTGGAATTGCATTGCCATAGTGGACCTGAAATGTTAGTCATGTATAACAAAGATTTCATCCATACACTTGCATTACCATATACAATCTAAGTAATTTAACTTAGTACCTAATCACGAATTTCATACATCTAAACAATTCATTTGATATTTATTTCATAAATTTTCCAACTACGTCAAACGTAAAATAATGCTAAGTAATTAAATTTACCCATAAACATCCTAAATGTATAAGACATTGGCCATATTTAAAGGAACTGCTCTGATACCACTCTATGACATCCCCTTAGTAGCTTCCATAATTTAGCTCGGGGTTGGGCAAAATAGGAGTAAATTTTTCACGTTCTACGCCCCGATAACAAACCATGGGAACCCTAAGGCGGTGCCAAATATATAACACAAAAACACGTGCAAAATGGTCCCTAAAATTTCATGCACTAAGTTAAAAAAGCCAGGAAAGCCAACCAGGGATCCTCTCGCTCAAGCGAGGTCTACTCACTTGAGCGAACAAACACATACATCAGATATCGAGCTCTCACTCAAGCAAGACCATCCACGCTTGAGCGAGAATCATATAGAACCACATAAGTCACTCTCACTTAAGCGAGGCACCACTCGCTCAAGCAAGAGTTTTCACTCACTCAAACGAGAATCTCACAGAGAATAAAAGTATCCTTTTCGCTCAAGCGAGGCCATACTCGCTCAAGCGAAAGAGGGACAGAGAGTAACCAGGACAATCTGGCTCAAGCAAGGTCACACTCGCTCGAGTGAGAAACTCAGTACCAAAAATACCTCTCGCACTCAAGCAAGACCTTCCTCACTCGAGCGAGAATCACACAATGACAAATTAAGTTAAACTCATTTGAGCGAGGTGACACTCGCTTAAGTGAAAACCTCAAATAAACTCACAGGTATTGTCTCACTTAAGCGAGACCTATCTTGCTCAAAATTTCATAGAATCCACAATGCAGAATTGGTGAGGACTCGCTTAAGCAAAGATACTCTTGCTCAGGTGAGAAATGCAGATTTGCCAAAATTAGAATTCTACAAGACACCTAACTTTTTCGTTTAGGCTCCGTTTAACGTTAAATTTCATAGGCGACATGTTTTCATCATTTCAGAGCTATTGGCGAAGTCCGTTCGCCAAAACTCGATCGTATGCATAAGTTATGCAACACAATACAGTTTGGGCATTTTATGCTCAACTAGAGGGATGAAAGTGACTCAATGCAACACTAACTATGCAATGGGCATGCACATATTCCTGACCTATAGAGACCATTTAGGGAATCCAAGTCCCACAATTACTCAATATGGTGTATATTGGTTCTATGATACGCCTTAAAGATGCATAGTCTTAACAATCCCCTACCATTAATAAGGTTGCCATACAATTTAATCACACATGACTCCTTCTATCACTTATGCACATAAACCTAATCACATTACAACTACATCATACCATACCCTTCCAATATCAATCACAAATATTATTTAAATGACTCAGTGCCAAACTCTACCATAGCATAAAATGTATATACACACACATATTTTGTCCATATATCACCACATATAAACTACTAAATCCATTGACATTCTAACCAACCATTCGCGAGTTTTGAGTCATAGTATTAATATCATGCACAAACATCATTGGTCCATCATCATCAACTAAATCATATAACCATATCAAGGTCACCCAAAATATCAAACTACATTTTATACACTATGCACACTGGTCAACAATCAAAACTGTGTCTACTATGGCTTGCAATGCAACTTCCACATCCGAATCAGCTGGCATACTCATCTCTTCGCGTGCTTACTGAAAGTCCACAAGTTAGGAGGATGAGTACCATTTAAATAATAAATAAGAAATTATAATCTACAATTTGCATACACATAAACAGTTATAGCCATTATTCAAATATTCAAGAATCACAAATATATCCAACCACATATCCATCAGCCATCCACACATTCCTAGATGCATTATGGTACACCATGATCTTCAAAACTTTATCCTTTAGTTATGCACAAAATCTTACGATGCGGATCCGACTTATCAATATCGAGCAAGTGCCAAGATAACCCACTTAGAGAACCAAAGCACTATAATTGAGGGGCATCAGGGTAACCACATAGTGAACCAAGTCACTATAAACAGTGGGACCCGAGAACTACCAATGAACCATAGCACTATAATTGGTAGCCTCAAAAACAACATGCTACAGATTGCATAGTGAACTATAGCACTATAACGTGATAGTCTCCTCAGCAAACCAAAGTGCTAAAAATACATATGATGTCATGAATTGTTTCTATGCTGGGATGTGAACCAAAACGCACAAGAGTACAATCTCAATATAACTCATAACCCCGATCTTATCATAAATAATCACGCATTAGAATCTTATATATTCATCAATAACATCATATGACATGTTCACGATAAATGATAACCAATCCATATATGATCAAATATGTCAACAATTGGCAACAGAATGTATATATATAGATATAATTCTAAATGCACTAGGCATCTCAATCTCACAACACAAAACATAGTCCAAATCATTTTTCTCACACAAGAAAAATTTTAAAACTACACAGAACATAAGCGGGGACCTAATTTCTCCTTACTATTCAATGATAAACCCCTCGTACATGAAGAACGTACCTTGAATGCGTTACAAATTTCAAATTTACGCTTCCGGACGACAACTGATAGGAATCCCTAAAGATGTTGAATCACCAGTTTTAGTTTTGAGATTGTACATTCACAATGTTTTGGAATTCAATTACGGAAATTGACGAAGAACAACTTACCCAAAGGTTGTCACGCGCTCCGGTCACCCCCAAATGCTTTTCGATGCTTTAGACCTCGACCAACAGACTCCGAAACAAAAGTTCACAAACTGCTTATCAATGTTAGATTTCAAATTCAATTGCTAAATATGATGGGAAATGAACCAGATGCGGGAATTTTCAAGAAGGTACGAAGTCCTCACCTTACAGCCCTTCGAAGCAAGAGTTGATAGTGGTTAGTGTTTTCGACGGCTACGGGGCTCCTTGGCTTTTCCAAACCGCAACCTTAGGGCAAGAAAAAGAGAATTTCACATCCTCTTCCATGGCACCCATGAATTTGAGGAGAAAATAGAGGAGAGAAATTGAAGTTTGCATGAACTCACCTTAAGGAATGAAAATAAGATTGGTGAATGGGTAATGTGGATGATAGCACAACGATAAGGACAATGAAGGAAAGAGGAAGATGAAGTCTTGAAGTTGCCAAGGGGAGGATGCATGCACAGGAGGAGAAAGAGAAGAAGTAGAATTGACCCCTTAGAAGCTTAGGAAATCAATAACTTAGTGTTAGGATTCGAGTTAAGAGTTCTTAGTTGTTTTAGTCTATTTAATTTATTTGGAAGTTAAACCTATTTTAATCAAATTTATTAATTTCATTTTCTAACTCATCCTATTTAAAATTTGGGATGTTACATAAATTTTCTTGTAAATAAAAATAAAAGGAATAAAATATACTTAATTGTTATTAAATCATTTTCTCTTTAGAATTTTTATCCTAATTTGTGCGAGACTATGAAAGATATAAAATAGCCACCTATTTATTTTATATTGTAAAAAATTATGATAACGGGCTAGAAGCCTTGAATTTTAAATTTAAAAGAAATAAAATTTACCATAAAAAGAAAGTAAAATAGACCAAATTAGCAAAGGAGAATATTAGTGACTCGTATGTAGCCCGTGGTGACCTGAGTCTGTCTGTGTTTGAAATGCGTTAATTACTGGAATGTTTAAATGGAATTTTTAAATTTTGGGTTAAATATATTTTTAGTTTTGTGTTTTCATTAATTTTTTTATTTTGGTTAATTTATTTTTTATTGGTTTTAATTCTTATATTATTGAATATGTTAAAATTGGTTTTTGAAGGCATCAATAGAAAAGAAAATAGAGTCCATTTTAAAGCATTTAAAAGTAGAATAAGTTGGAAAAACTAAACAAGAGGCAAATAATATAGTATTTTAGTTTAGTGAATCAGCAATTTCATTAATAATATTACATTCTATGTATCAATTTTAATATATTAGGAATTAGTTTCTATATATTAAATAATATAAAATAAAATTTAATAAAAATAAAAAAGACTAAAATATATTTAACCCTTAATTTTTTTTAATGTTAATGGATTTGATTTTTTCCATACGGTCTCTTGACCATATTATAAAGAAAATAGGTGTTTAATTAAAAAAAACTCATGTTATGTTAAAAAAAAGAAATCGGACTGGTGATAATCGATCAATCAGTTGTGATATATATAGCAATACAGGTTGAGATTATATAAAAAGTTTCAAATTCATCTCATTAAGGAAAGATAAAAAATCTTAATTGTAACTAATCTGACTAAAATTGTTTCTAAAAGAAATATCTTGGTTAGAAAAAATAAAATAAAATCCGTGTTAGCCGATAGAAAAATTCCAAAGATTCTACTATTTGCTATTTGTGACGAATTTTAATACGAAGAATCAAGAAAGAATCTGTTTCTATTATCTGATAATAAAGTCAAGTATAATTAAATATGTGGCCTCTCCTACTCTGTTCCGTATGCAATTTATGGTCATAAGCTCTGTGAGGTAAGGTACTATAAATTAAGCACACATCTTTATGAAAATTGTCAAAACCTTAAAACTTCTGCATTTGCTGTCACTAAAGCATTTAAACGTTAACCAATGGAAAGAAAAGACATTAGAAACATTTTCTTGATATACAATTAAATGCGCTTACCGATATACATACACCATCTTTACATTTCAACTAGTAATTTTATAAACACAAGTTTACTTCTTAACTAAATGAATTAACTTTTGTTTGCCATACTAAAAACATATACTTTAGGTATATTTAGTAATTAGGTATGAAAATAATTTTTTAATAAGTAATATTAATTTTATAATGAAATTTTTGTTAAATCCATAAATTATTTATTTTTGTTAGTTAAATATCAATTTGGTTGATAACCATTATTATCAAAACGGAATCAAATCGGTCATTAACTGGTTGAACCGTAAATCAGTTAAATGACCGGCCTGTGTCAATTTTTTATTTCTATTGTTTAAATCGATACTTTCACCGGTTCAATAATCAGTATAATTATAAAAAATTGGATACAATAATCAAACAAAGAAGCATTTTATTTTCTTAAATAAAAATAAATTTTCAAATCACTTTCGATTTTGAATTCCTCCGTGGTATCATTGTGATGGAATATTGAAATTTTGGATCACAACCTCCACAAAACTTGTGACTCCCTATAAACATAGCCGAGTCCTACAATTGTAATAATATTGTTTTTAGCTAAAGTTGAGACATCATGATTCATAGAGTTGAAGCTTCACATTCAATGGATTTCTTGTTTAGTGACCAGAGTAATTCCATAGTTCACTTCTTTTAGAATTAGAAACAAAATTACCGTAAATTTATGGTTGTCATGCTTATTCCTTCATCATTGTTGCTTCCCATTCCAATACTTAATTACTTTTAACTTCTGTCTCCTCCTTGCTTCTCCATTTTACCATATTTATTTAATTTGTTCCCATTAGCTTTTTCTTTTCTCTAAAAAATCTTAATTGATCTATTTGGTTAGCTTATTATATTGCATTGCAATATTTGTTAAGTTGATTCATGGATGTTCCTTGTCTTTTATATTCTAGAACATAATAGAGTTCTTTTTTCAATACCCCATTTGAGTTATTTTTTAAAATTAATCTCATAGTTGGGATTTGTTTTAGAAGTTTCTATTTTTATATTAAAAGGGGATCTGGATCCAGTATAAGTTAGAAGTGGTTGGAAAATAGAAAGTCAGAGTGGTTGGATTGCTCGCCATGCTCTCTCTCCTGATCTGTCTTCAATAATAATCATTATTCATTTACCCAATAAAACTACTCTTTTCAAAGGTAAATTATGCCAACAATCGTTTTAATGGTAATCCCTTCCCTCTTCTTTGTTATAAATAAATTTTGAAAGTTTTATTTTTTAAAATATAATAAAAGTATTTCTTTTAATGTCACTAAATATCTATATATCAAATATATTATTCTTAAATATATTTTAAACATAATTAAATCTTTTTACAATAAAAATTAAGGAAATTTAAAATAAATATATCAAATATTTGATAACATTAATATAAATATTAATTTTTAGTCAATATTTTCAGTTTATATAAAACTTTTCTGATTTGTTTATAATAAAATCGGAGGAAATACTCAAGAAGTAAAGACAAAAAAAATTCATTTATAAACATAATTCATGTACACTCATCTTATTTTCTAAGGCCTCCTACATAATTTTAATTATTTTTTTACTTTAAAAACCTTAAACATTATTTAGGGAACTAGTTATGCAGACTCATTATGTATTCATAAAAAATAAGGGTGAACTATGTGTATTTGTCATCCACTGAATTTCACGATTGTTCATTTTATTCCATTTTATTTTTATCCGTCTTTATTTTATTTAACAGATGAATGTTATATATTTATATATATGGATTTGGTAAAGGTGTTAATTGACTCAGTTAAAAAATTTGTTGACTTTATTATGAAATCCTAGATTGAATCCAATGATATGATTTTCTGGTTGTGTATAATTTCTAATTTATTTATGTTTTTATATTAGAAATGAGAATCTTATTGTGTATGTATGCTTATAATTGTAGACCTAAATTGTGAGCAACTAATGGTGCTTATTTTCCACTTCACTAATTTTATCATTTTGTCTATGTCTATGTCTATGACAATGCCTAGTGGTTCTCTCTCGTTCCTCTCTATTTTCTAAACTATCTAATTCATGCTATTTAATTTGTCTAAGATAAGGCGCATGTGAGAGGGGTAGAGTCTCTATCTCTCTCACTATATAGTGACATGTTAGAATGCAAGAGATGCAAATAGATGAGAAAGATATATTAGTCAGTCACTCAAGGGAAAACTAACCTAAAAAGACAAACAACAAGCAACAAGACAAACAAACAAGAAAAAATTAAGGAAAACAAGTAAAAAAACTAGTCAAAGGTGTAAAAATTAAACTAAACCTAGTATGCAATGAAGCGCACTATGTAACACCCCGAATTTTATAAAAATGAATAATTGATGAAAATAAGTAATAAATAATTGTATATAAGTGGATTTGTGTCCCAAAAATATTGGAATGATTAAATTCAGATTTATTAGGGATATTTATAATTTATTGAGCTTACGTGAGATGAAATTTTACCCGATTAGAATATGGGTGTCAGACCAAGTATCTCCGAATGAGATGCCGTTGGTCAGGGCTGTTAAGAATATTATTGGGAGTCTGAATCTATATTCGGAATAATTTTTGGAATTAGTATTGAGCCCGAACTGGGAACCTGTTGGTTATAAAATGGTGAGATTTTAATGTGAAGCCAAATAATAAAAATATAAACTTCCACTTTCTCTTCTCCTTTTCACGTCACTTTCTCCCTCTCCTTTCTACACTTCTTCTTCTTCCACCTTCTTCTTCCTCTCCTAAAAACCCTAAGCATGGTGGTGTGCCTTCTCCTTCTCCATTTCGTTTTCCTTCAAGCTTAGATGTGGTGGCAATGGCGATTAGAAGCCCTCTTTCTCCCACTCTATTTTCGTGTTTTCTCTCCCTCTCTTGGAAGCTCATGGTCAACTCTTGGGTGAGGTAAGTTCCTCACCATTCTTTATGAGTTTATGCCTTAGATCTTGGGTTCTTGGTATTTGGGGGTTTTGACCCACTTGATGATCTTGATGAGTGTTGGGTATAGTTAACCCTTTGAGACTTAGAAGATCTTAGCTTTGGGGAAAGGAATTCCCAAAGCCTAACATAGGCATATGAATTTGGAGCTTAGACAAGTCTAGGACTTGATCATATGTTAAGAGATGTGATGTCTTGTAATGGTTTATTGATTACATGTGTATGTATAATTGTTGATAGGATTGTATTCCGAACGGTGATGCGGAAAGATCGATGTAATCGCGTGGCAGTTCTTCTCTCGAGGTAGGAGAGGAGTTTAAATTTCAATTGCATGAATGATTGATTGAAAATTATGTAAATGTGTGAACTCATACAATGCCTTGCCATAAATACCTTATATGATTGATTTGATGAAGTGATGAATGATGACTTGGCTTATGTTGATTGTTATGAAAAATTGATGTACTTGTATGATGATAAAGATATATGTTTGATGGTCCCTTGGTTGGACACAAATTAAATGAGTATGAAAATCTTTAAATAAATGAACTACATGAATTGTGAAGAATTGTTTGAAGTGGTTATGTGGAAAGGTGAATGAGGGAGTGATGTGGGATATAGTTGAAACCTTCTCTCGTAAAATTTAAATAAGTAAGGGTGGTTGATAGGCTGGCTGGAATGAGGATTTCCGAGCATGAATGCTTAGAGCGAGTTTTAGATGTCCCATGTGGCGTGTATGAAGTATTGGTTGTAATTAAGTTGACTTAAAATGAGAATTTCATGTGTCAGGTTGTGAGAATTGTTAATTTTGCGTAAGTCCTGATAGTCTCGCTCAAGCGAGATGGGATCTCGGCCAAGCGGGAGTCCCCTGCTTCAGAGAATTAGCTTCTGGACTAATCTCGCCCAAGCGAGCTAGCCTTCCACTCAAGCGAGACGAGTGAGTGGTGAATGGGTGAGGTCCTGGACGAATTCTGTCTGAGCTGGAGTCTTAATAATTTCATGAGGTGGTGAATTTCCGAGTGAAATCCCGAGCGAGCTATGTCCGAGACGGGACCTCTCGAGTAGAATATTGTGAGCCGTTCCGAGTAAGGCTATAGCTATTGGGCCTTTTTCCGAGTGGTGAAGGCTTAAAAGGAATCCGAGAGAAATGTATTATGAGAGAAATCCATTTTAATAAACCTATTCCGAGTGGGATCTTAGCGAGAGAATTCCCCGAGTAATGATAGGTCTAATTATTTCTGACTGGAAATCCCGAATGAACCTCTCCCGAGGGGAGTGTGATTGTGATGGTTCTGATTGAGGTATTCTAGGAGTCCTCTTCCGAGTGAATAAAGTTATATATTCCGAGTGGACAAGATTTAAATAGGTCCGAGTGAGACAGCTTGGTGAATTACTCCGAGTGAGGGAAGGTCAGAGTAATTTCGAATGGAACTTGATGGTGGAGTCCGAGTGTGATACTCCGGGTGTGTAATTCTGAGTGGTGATTGGCACCGATGGGGACATACTGTGAGTCTGTCCAGATGTATTCTGGAATAGCTTCGCCCGAGTGAAGGCTGAGTGCTAGGAAATCTAGCCCGAGAGAAAGAAAAAGGAGTTGCTTTAGAGATAATTCCACCGAGTCAAACTGAGTAAGAGATAAGTCGTTTTTGAAATGATTATGCCAAGTGAAAACTGTAACATCCTAGGTTATTTTTGCATTTATTTTTATTCAATTGATTAAATCTTATGATAAATTTTTTTTTCTTGAAAATTAATCGAGATTTAGTGAAATAGCATTTAGTTTTACTAACTTATTCAAGTGACAGCAGTCGCAGTCAAATTAAATAAATGAGATTTAGAAAGAAGAACAAGTTAATCTAAGCACAACGGATGGGGAAAAAGGGAATCAGGGCCTCCCGCTTGAGTGGGGCCCCTACTCGTCTGAGCGAGATTCCGGACTCTCGCTTGAACGAGGTTCTATTAGCTTGAGCGAATACCTTTCGCACATCGGATTGGGCAAAACATGAAAACGGACTCCCGAAAAATCTCACCCTAAAAATGATTCTGTTAACCAAAGGGTTGTCATAGCTACCATGAGAGCATATGTAAATGACAGTGATGTATTTTAAAATATAGATTTGCATCCGGTCCGGTCTTGGTTAAACACAACTAATAATAATGCTCGGAAGTTCTTATACACACATATAACTCTATAGAGAGTCACTCAAAGTCACTCGGACCCTGGCACCGATCTCCCCCTTGGCGCGACTCCATGGCTCCTTCCCCCTCCCTGTCACTGGTTACTAAAAAAAAGGCAAGGGTGAGTGTTTGGCATTGTAATTAATATAGAATGGAACTTAACAAATATACATACATAATTATATATATACATCAAGCATCATTCGAAAGTAAGCACAGTTTACTCAACAAGTACATCATTTGCAACCGTCAAAGGGGTTAGCCCATACTTAACAAGATATCAATTTTTCACTCGGAAATCTATCAAATTACACATAGAAACACAGTGTATTACATACGAAAACTATATTAACCCAACCAAGCAATTCCATCACATTCATCACAATCACCACTGACTCTCATACAATCTGACTCCTAGTATCCGGATACTAAAGGATTGGCCTTCAGCTGGGGGTCCTACTTGACACCCCGTGAACCCTGCTTGGTTCACCGAGTCCTGCTTGACTCTCCACCTCGACCACTGGGTCCTACTTGACCACTGGGTAGCTCAACTGGGCACGAAAACCACGGGAGCCGGAAATGAGGGGCTATCATATACCGTCGGCCATCCCACACCACATAGTCATTCAACAATTTACCTTTCACATAATAATATCAATTCCTCATCACTCGGGTAGCCTGCTTGCTAACCTGACGTCACATAACACTGATCATTTCAACATTAGATATCACAAGATCATAACATGATAAACTCAACCACACCCGATCCTCCACTAATTAATGTACCCAGTCACACATGCACAAGCATAAACACACAACTACGTTTAGCAACATTTTCCTTAACCTGTTTACACTACCTCAATGACCTGAATAAGAAGCGAGTCCTATTCTAATTAATTATAACCCGAACACCCCCCTTACATTGGTTCCACGCTTCGATAATCTGCTCTTTGTGTCGATTCCTTCCTTTGAGCACTGGTTTCACAGTCTCAGCTCCGTCACTCAGTCTTCCGTTGCTTAACCTACTACCTACAGATCATAAAGTATAGCTCGTCACTTCGACGCCCCTTAGTTCATGGACTGCATTTGGGCTCACACTCACCAGAGGAGTGGAGAACAACCTCGAATATAACCATGCATGGCCCTTAACCGCCAAAGAATAAAAGGGATAAGGGAATCACAATTGGAACGGATCAGTAGACTCACCTTGAAGCCTCGATCACAGGAATGGGATTCAGTTGAAGTTCAGACACAAATGGAGTCCCTCCCCAGCGCATGCAACTCAGCGTTAAGAGAGGAGAAAACGAAAGGGAAGGGGCAGACCAGCAGCAGAGGTAACTCGCAAATAATGAAGAGGGAAGGAAGAGAATCTTCTTATATATATAAAGCTCATGGGCAAGATCGTATTTTCCTTTATTTTATTTATATTCTCCCTAAATCTTAATCAATTTCACCATATTAAACTATTTCATAGTTATCAAATCAATTACACTTATTTATTCCCTCAACGTTTAATTATTCACAATTCTCTAATACTTCGCAAGAGTATAGGCCCAATATGAATATCGGCCCCCCGGCGTCCTAGCTTAGTGTTCATACCTCGGAAATCCGAGCTACAACCTGAGAGGTCGGATATCTCATCCGTGCTCACCTCTTGGTTACCTACACCCGTTGTTTCAGTCATTATGAGGTTAATCCGGGCTATGACCCCGTGTGAGGCGCTCTCCTCACATCGGTTTGGACCAAACCACCTGGCCCTGTCCGCTCTTCTCTTACACTCCCGATCTTCAACTCCGCCTACCCGCTCTTCTGAGACCGATCTCGACACCGGCTTTCCCGTCTCTGGCTCAGACAGAACAAATATTAAATAAAACTTCTAAAACATTTACTAACATTTCCCATTTCTTATAATTCTCATTAAAACATCAGGGATGTTGCATCCACCCCCCTAAAAGGAGATTTCGTCCCCGAAATCAGTGTTCCGGTTGGAAAAGATGAGGGTACATTCGCCTCATATCGGATTCTAACTCCCAAGTGTAGTTCATCCAATGTAAATTCTGCCACTTCACCTTCACCAGCGGTACCTCCTTGTTCCTTAACCGTTTGGTTTGATGCTCTTCAATGCTGATCGGTACCGCCTCCACCGTCAGGTTCTCCTTCACTTCAATGGAGTCACTCGGTACAATCATGGTATCACACGGAATGTAGGCTCGAAGTTGCGATACGTGGAACACGTTGTGAATGTTAGTCAACGATTGGGGAAGATCCAGTCGATAAGCGACTTCACCAATCCGTTCTAGTATTTGGTATGGTCCAATATACTTCGGATTAAGCTTTTGGCTCTTCAAAATTCGACCTACACCCTTAGTCGGTGAAATCCTTAGGAACACCCAATCACCCACTTGGAATTCAAGGGGTCTGTGCCGATTGTCATAATAGCTCTTTTGCCGGTCTTGGGCAATTTTTATCTTCTCTCGGATTAAAGCGATTTGTTCGTTCATCTCTTAAATCATCTCAGGCCCCAGATGAAGGGCATCGCCGTTCTCATTCTAACATAATGGAGTACGACATTTCCGACCATAAAGAGCTTCGTATGGAGCCATCCCAATGCTGCTATGGTAACTGTTATTATATGCAAACTCTACCAAGGGCAAGTATTTCTCCTATGATCCGCCCTGTTCCAGTACACATGCCCTTAACATATCTTCAAGAGTCTGTATAGTCCGTTCTGATTGGCCATCGGTCTGGGGATGGTAGGCTGAGCTCAGTTTGAGCTCAGTACCCAGTTGTTGTTGCAAACTCCCCCAAAACCTCGAAGTGAATCGGGGATCCCGATCGGAGATAATGCTTGAGGGCACACCATGCAGTCGTACAACTTCCGCAACGTACAACTTAGCTAATCGATCTAGCGACCACTTCATATTTATTGCCAGGAAATGCGCACTTTTGGTTAGTCGATCAACAATCACCCAAATCGCGTTGTATCCGGTTCGAGTGCGAGGCAGTCCGGATACGAAGTCCATGGTGATACCTTCCCACTTCCAGATCGGAATTTCTGGAGGTCGAAGCAAACCTGGAGGTCGTTGGTGCTCAACTTTGCACTTCTGGCATATCACACAGGATTTCACATACTCGATTATTGCCTTCTTCATGCTTGGCCACCAGAATTCCTTTTTTAAGTCATGATACATTTTTGTCACTCCCGGATGTATACTCAGAGAGCTCTTGTGTGCTTCTGATAGCACCGCCTGCCTGAAGCCTCCATGTGCAGGCACCACCACTCGGTTCCTGAATCTCCATATACCATCGTTACCCCGAGTTATCTCCACATTTTTGCCTTGGGTCTGAGTATCAATCAGCCTCAGTAACTCTTCATCGTCTTTCTGTGTAGCTACCACCGACTCTAGAAATTCGTTGGAGATTTTTAACATTCCGATTGTCATTCGGTTTGGCACGTCCATAACAATTCCAACATTCATATCTCTAAAGCTTTCCAGCAATTCCTGTTCTCTACCCATCAGGTAAGCCACGTGTAATACCTTCCTGCTTAGTGCATCTGCCACAACATTCGCTTTGCCCGGGTGATACTTTAAATCGAAGTCGTAATCCTTCAAATACTCCACCCATCGCCTCTGTCTCATATTTAGCTCCTTTTGATCAAATAAGTACTTTAAACTCTTGCGATCACTGAATACTACAAAGCGAGCTCCATACAGATAATGGCGCCAAATCTTCAGTGCGTACACCACTGCTGCAAGTTCCAGATCATGAGTCGAGTAATTCTCCTCATGTGACCTCAATTGCCTTGAAGCATAGGCGATTGCCCGATCAGCTTGCATCAACACACACCCCAATCCAAATTTGGATGCATCATAATATACTTCAAATTCCTGTGTTACATCGGGCAGTGCAAGCACAGGGGCAGTCGTTAAACATCGCTTGAGAGTTTGGAAGCTTAATTCACACTTTTCCGACCACACGAAGGGGTTTCCTTTCCTCGTTAACCGAGTCAGAGGGAGTGCTATCCGAGAGAACCCCTTAATGAAGCGTCGATAGTATCCAGCTAATTCGAGGAAACTCCTGATTTTAGTTACTGACTTCGGCCTCTCCCAAGCCATAACCGCCTCAATTTTTGTCGGATCAACTGAGATTCCCTCTTGGGAAATTACATGCCCCAAGAATTGTACACTACTCCCCCAGAAATCACACTTAGATAGTTTAGCGTACAACTTCTTCTCTCGGAGTACTTGTAAAACAAGTCGAAGATGTTGAGCATGCTCCTCGTCCGACCTCAAATATACCAAAATATCATCAATGAATACTACCACAAACTGGTCCAAGTACGGTTGAAAGGTCCGATTCATATAGTCCATAAAAATGGCAGGAGCGTTCGTTACTCCAAAGGGCATTACTACGTACTCTAAGTGCCCATACCGAGTCCGAAATGCTATTTTTGGGGTATCCTCCGACCTCACTCGGATTTGGTGGTACCCCGACCTCAAATCAATCTTAGAGAACACAACGGCGCCTCGCAACTGGTCCAGTAAATCGTCAATCCGAGGTAGTGGATATTTATTTTTGATTGTCAGTTTGTTCAGCTGTCGGTAATCAATGCACATTCGCATACTACCATCCTTCTTCTTTACCAGTAACACCGGAGCGCCCCAGGGTGAGGCACTGGGTCGGATAAAGCCCTTTTCTAGTAATTCGTTTACTTGTTTCTTCACTTCGGTCAATTCTACCGAAGACATTCTATATGGCGCTCGGGACACAGGTTCTGCCCCGGGAATCAAGTCAATAGAGAAATCAATCTCCCGACTGGGAGGTAGCTCCAGAATTTCTTCCGGAAAAACGTCGGGAAATTCGCAAACAATTGGAATATCACTCGGCAGGAGGTTATGCCTACCCCCCGAAGCGAATAAAACAACATACGTGGTTAGGACATCGCTCACCCCGTCCTTCATGTCAAGTTCCTGAGAGAAAACAATATTCTTCCGATAACAATCGACCAACACATGATTAGCAGCAAGCCAATCGAGACCTAGAATAACATCTAAGTCCTTCAATGGCATACAGATAAAATTCACTCGAAAAGTACGGGCTTCGATTTGCATCGGCAGTTCTCTACACACTGTAGTTGCACGGAAAGTGGAACCAGTTGGAGTGAAAACAATAAGAGCGTTCTCCATTAAACCGATTGGCAGACCAAGCCATTGCACACAACTTTCCGAAATAAAGGAATGGGTGGCACCCGAATCATAAATTACATCAACCAGATAGCCACAGATGAGGCACTTACCCTGTACCAAATTGTCATTCCTCGTAGCTTCCGAAGCGTCAAACGCAAATACACGCCCGGTCATGGCGTTCTGGGCACCGCTAGATTGGGCATCATATCTTCCCGATTGTTGGTTTCCTCTACCAGCTCCATTCCGGCCTCCCCTCAGAAAGTTGGAACCCCGGGTCCTAGAAGAATTTGTTCGGTTGTCCTGCCTGCCCTGCGGTTGCCTCTGAGGGCAATCGGGCCTGAGGTGCCCTGGTTGTCCGCACTGGAGGCACACAATTTGGTTGGCTTGGCAATGTTTGGCAATGTGACCTTCCTGACCAAAATTGTAGCATGCACGGCTACCAGAAGGATTACCCGATCGACCAGTGGAACCCCGACCGGAAGAGGATGAGGAGGTAGCAGAAGACTTGCCGCCCCAGAAGAATTGACTCATCCTCTTGAAGTTGAATCCTTTCGCCTTCAGTGGCTTTTTATCTCTCGGCTGGGACGTCCTTTGTAACTGCACCTCTTCAGTCAGTCTTGCTTTGTTCACCAGGGTTGGGTAGTCCCTAATCTCCATCGGTATGATTACACTACGGAGTTCAATCCGTAGTCCAGCTTCGTATTTGGCACACTTGCTACCCTCAGTCCCTTCTAACGAGAAAGGGTGGTAAAAATCACACAACTCGTCAAACTTGCTGGTGTACTCGGCCACAGACAGCCGGTCTTGCTCCAACTTCAGGAATTCCATTTCTTTCCGGATTTTGTAGTTGTCTGGGAAGTATTTAACAAGGAACCTCCTTCAAAAATTTACCCATACCAACGGCTCATTTGCTGCGTTCATCTGCACCTTCACTCGGGACCACCATACTCTAGCCTCTTCTTTTAGTTGGTAAGTAGCAAATAAAACCTTTTGCTCTTCTGAGCACTCAAAATATTCAAAAACCTGCTCGATATCCCTGATCCAGATGTATGCCCCGTCATAGTCGTGTCCCCCTTTGTAGATCGGAGGATTCCTTTTCAGGAATTTATCCAGAGTGGGACCGGACTCAGTCCTACTCATCAGCTGAGTAAATCTAGAGAAGAAATCATCTCCTCCCCCAGAACTAGTTTCTTCGGCCATTTAGTAATTCTACAATGAGCAAACACATCACCATTAATAACCAAGGTCAGCCAGGGGATCGGAAATTTACCTTATATACATAGAATACTACGTCAGTGGAGTGCCAAGGGAATGATGCCAGACCACACACACAATCATGGTACAACGAAATACAATCAACCTTCATAAGACTAACACAATCACTAGACCGACCCATACACCGGCTCTAGAAAGAACCGCTCTGATACCAAGTGTAACATCCTAGGTTATTTTTGCATTTATTTTTATTCAATTGATTAAATCTTATGATAAATTTTTTTTTTCTTGAAAATTAATCGAGATTTAGTGAAATAGCATTTAGTTTTACTAACTTATTCAAGTGACAGCAGTCGCAGTCAAATTAAATAAATGAGATTTAGAAAGAAGAACAAGTTAATCTAAGCCCAACGGATGGGGAAAAAGGGAATCAGGGCCTCCCGCTTGAGCGGGGCCCCTACTCGTCTGAGCGAGATTCCGGACTCTCGCTTGAACGAGGTTCTATTAGCTTGAGCGAATACCTTTCGCACATCGGATTGGGTAAAACATGCAAACGGACTCCCGAAAAATCTCACCCTAAAAATGATTCTGTTAACCAAAGGTTTGTCATAGCTACCATGAGAGCATATGTAAATGACAGTGATGTATTTTAAAATATAGATTTGCATCCGGTCCGGTCTTGGTTAAACACAACTAATAATAATGCTTGGAAGTTCTTATACACACATATAACTCTATAGAGAGTCACTCAAAGTCACTCGGACCCTGGCACCGATCTCCCCCTTGGCGCGACTCCATGGCTCCTTCCCCCTCCCTGTCACTGGTTACTAAAAAAAAGGCAAGGGTGAGTGTTTGGCATTGTAATTAATATAGAATGGAACTTAACAAATATACATACATAATTATATATATACATCAAGCATCATTCGAAAGTAAGCACAATTTACTCAACAAGTACATTATTTGCAACCGTCAAAGGGGTTAGCCCATACTTAACAAGATATCAATTTTTCACTCGGAAATCTATCAAATTACACATAGAAACACAGTGTATTACATACGAAAACTATATTAACCCAACCAAGCAATTCCATCATATTCATCACAATCACCACTGACTCTCATACAATCTGACTCCTAGTATCCGGATACTAAAGGATTGGCCTTCAGCTGGGGGTCCTACTTGACACCCCGTGAACCCTGCTTGGTTCACCGAGTCCTGTTTGACTCTCCACCTCGACCACTGGGTCCTACTTGACCACTGGGTAGCTCAACTAGGCACGAAAACCACGGGAGCCGGAAATGAGGGGCTATCATATACCGTCGGCCATCCCACACCATATAGTCATTCAACAATTTACCTTTCACATAATAATATCAATTCCTCATCACTCGGGTAGCCTGCTTGCTAACCCGACGTCACATAACACTGATCATTTCAACATTAGATATCACAAGATCATAACATGATAAACTCAACACACCCGATCCTCCACTAATTAATGTACCCAGTCACACATGCACAAGCATAAACACACAACTACATTTAGCAACATTTTCCTTAACCTGTTTACACTACCTCAATGACCTGAATAAGAAGCGAGTCCTATTCTAATTAATTATAACCCGAACACCCCCCTTACATTGGTTCCACGCTTCGATAATCTGCTCTCTGTGTCGATTCCTTCCTCTGAGCACTGGTTTCGCAGTCTCAGCTCCGTCACTCAGTCTTCCGTTGCTTAACCTACTACCTACAGATCATAAAGTACAGCTCGTCACTTCGACGCCCCTTAGTTCATGGACTGTATTTGGGCTCACACTCACCAGAGGAGTGGAGAACAGCCTCAAATATAACCATGCATGGCCCTTAACCGCCAAAGAATAAAAGGGATAAGGGAATCACAATTGGAACGGATCAGTAGACTCACCTTGAAGCCTCGATCATAGGAATGGGATTCAGTTGAAGTTCAGACACAAATGGAGTCCCTCCCCAGCGCATGCAACTCAGCGTTAAGAGAGGAGAAAACGAAAGGGAAGGGGCAGACCAGCAGCAGATGTAACTCGCAAATAATGAAGAGGGAAGGAAGAGAATCTTCTTATATATATATAAAGCTCATGGGAAAGATCGTCTTTTCCTTTATTTTATTTATATTCTCCCTAAATTTTAATCAATTTCACCATATTAAACTATTTCATAGTTATCAAATCAATTACACTTATTTATTCCCTCAACGTTTAATTATTCACAATTCTCTAATACTTCGCAAGAGTATAGGCCCAATATGAATATCGGCCCCCCGGCGTCCTAGCTTAGTGTTCATACCTCGGAAATCCGAGCTACAACCTGAGAGGTCGGATATCTCATCCGTGCTCACCTCTTGGTTACCTACACCCGTTGTTTCAGTCATTATGAGGTTAATCCGGGCTATGACCCCGTGTGAGGCGCTCTCCTCACATCGGTTTGGACCAAACCACCTGGCCCTATCCGCTCTTCTCTTACACTCCCGATCTTCAACTCCGCCTGCCCGCTCTTCTGAGACCGATCTCGACACCGGCTTTCCCGTCTCTGGCTCAGACAAAACAAATATTAAATAAAACTTCTAAAACATTTACTAACATTTCCCATTTCTTATAATTCTCATTAAAACATCAAGGATGTTACAAAAACCGGGTGAAAGATGGGTCGGTTTTGTAAGTTTACCGAGTGAAAGACTGATTGAGATGACTCAGTTTTGGAATGAAATTGCCGAGTGAAAGACTGATTAAGAGATGACTCAGATTTTGAATTAATTGGCTGAGTGAATGATGGGTCAGTTAGGATTATTTGGCTGAGTGGGAAACCTGAGTGCTTTGAGCCGGTTTCAGGGAAATTCTGCCGAGTGGAAACCTGAGTGTTGGGAGTCAGTTTTGATTGATTTTACCGAGTGGATAACCGAGTGAGAAGAGTCGGTTATGAAATAATTCGCCGAGTGAAGACCGAACAGGTGTTGAATCGGTGTTAGAGTGAATTGTCGAGTGAATGACCGATTGAGTGATAAGTCGGTTTTAAAGTAATTTGCCGAGTGAAGGACCGAATGAGAGGAATCAGTTCTAGAATAGGTTCATCGAGTAAAAAACCGAGTGTTGGGAAGGACGACCTCTGGTCGAATTCCGCTTAAGCGAGTGGATACCTCGCTCAAGCGAGCGAGTGTGGAATTAGCTACTGGAGCAATTTCGCCCGAGCGATTGGCTGGGTGTATGGTGTCTCGCCCAAGCGAGCAACCTGGAAATAGACACTGGGGTGGTTTCGACCGAGCGAGTTATGGCGCCCAAGCGAGATGGGTTGTCTCGCTCAAGCGAATATGGACCTCGCTTGAGCGAGTTTCCACCAGAATGGATTTTACTCAATATTAATGGTGGCAGGCTTATGTTTGACCCTACTTCTTGGCATTATGAGGTAAATCTGAGACGAATATGGGGATGTATGAGAGATAACGTGATGAAGGCAAAACATGGTGGTGATTAAGGTTGATTAGTACATGGGAATTAATTAATTAGGTATTTACCACCTGAACTAAAATAATGAATTATGATGAATTTGCCACCTGAAACAGAATGATGAGAGGATGATAATGAGATTGTGATGGCAGGAGTATGAGATATACCATCGAATGAATTTGAAATGTATGAAGGGATAAATAAATGACATATATAATTAGATAAATTAGAGAAAATGTAATATTAAATAATGTTAAATGATGAGGTTGAGCACTCTCTTGCATAAAGAGGTGCATATTGATAGTGATAAATTGTTGTGTGCCATTATGTGTGATACAAGCATAGTCTTGTAGGTGTGGTATGAATTACGAAATTGAAAATGTTGTGAATGCCACACAATTATATATACATATAAAGTATACTTGAGCAATGGTAATGAATAATGAGATGAAAACCCACTAAATGAAAGTGAGGTATTATTGATGAATATTATATAATATTGTAATGCCGTTATGGTTGATTGCAAGTGTTGACTTGCGTATATGATGTGGAATGTATGTGAAATATGTTGAGATGATAATGCCACATTAAAACTTGAAAATAATGACTAAGAAACCAATAATGATGAAATCCACTAAGGTGTATGGTGGTGTTGGTGATTATGATGATGATGATTGATGAGTGGCATTTAGGATGCACAGAGTGAGAATGCATTTGATTTGCATTGCATTGTATCCATGGCATATCATAGCTGCCGGTGTTGGAATATTAGGGGATTCCCCCGGTTGGCCCAGTGGGAGGGCGGCTCAGTGCACGAGCATTTCTGTTGTTTCCCCTGTGACTCGATGTGTAAGTCACGAAGCTGCCCATGCTGAGCTATGGGGAGCTGCATGTGGTTAACCCTTCTGGGGGGTGGCTCTTAAGGAGCAGGTGTCCCCGGTGGTCCTTTGGATCATAGCTGCCATGTTGAGAATCATGGTTGGCCTGCAACACCATATTTTGAATATGTTGTATACCGCGGTCATGTTGAAAATGACCAGGTGTTACATGATGGGCGATGCGGTTTGGTACCAGTAAAAATATGATGAATATGCATGCATTATGATATATGTGTACACATTTTACTACTGCAGTAGAGGCATGGTATGTGATCATGCTTGAACCCACAATTTGCTGTTTATTCCCACAGTCGGATCCGCATTTGTTGTTGATCATTCCATTGTGCATATGCATTAGCCATAAGAGTATTTGCATATAGCATGGAGATATGCCAAAATATGATGATGATTGATGATGAATGTGATGGTGGTATGGTGTTGATGAGATGAGAAATTAATATACCGAAAGACCACATAAAAGTAAGGAAAGATATGAATTAATGAAATGATGATGATAGTTTGTGAATGCCCTTGTTGATAAGTGGCAAAGTGATGGTGCATGTGATTGTGTATATGTTGTGCTTGTTTATGATATGAATTGCGGTTCATGAGGCTTGTATGCCTATTATAATAATGAAATGATGAATGACTGATAATTTAATGATTTTATAGCAAAGCATACATGATGTTGTATGCAT
The DNA here is from genome assembly GCA_037962975.1 of Clitoria ternatea. Lineage (NCBI taxonomy): Eukaryota > Viridiplantae > Streptophyta > Magnoliopsida > Fabales > Fabaceae > Clitoria > Clitoria ternatea. The sequence continues at coordinate 173,810,725 of CM075671.1, forward strand.
ATACACATGATCATAATATATACTATTCGTCATTTTGAATGTATAACTCACTCTCCCATGTGGTCTCCTTTTTAGTCTTGTGATGCAGGTTGTCATGGGATGAGTTCGGATTTTAATTAAAGCTTTGGTGAAGGTAAATAGTGGTAGAGGAAGTGCCTTGGCCGGCATCATTTGTGGGTTCTTATGTAATGAATTAATTGTATATGATGATATAGATGATTTAGAGATTTTGGATATGTATAAGGATAATTCTTTGAATTGTGGATAGTGAATACATATGTAGAATGTAAGAGAGGATTTAATGTGCACTAGAGGTATCAGAATTGAATGATGATTATTGATCATGGTGATATTTGGGGAAGATCCCCAAATGTATACATATACATATAGTTATGGGGTATCTTAGGCATGGCATGCTTATGTAATTATGTAAATTGATGATGGTTGTCTATTAGGCTTATGATATGCCATTGTATGCTTTGCCGAGCCTTTTCTCATATCGTCATATATGGGACTAGGCGTGTGCCCGGTATACATATTCTTCCACTGTAAACTCCATTATTTTCGTATACCGTTATGGGCAATTTATCTATCGATCCAGCTTTAGGTTATATAATCTCACTCTTTGGTTTTCTGTGATTTGGGTCTTGATGTGATCATGGTGGCGTCTTGGAAATGTTTTCAAACGCGAAAAATTTACTCGCATTTTTATTAATTATGACGATTACACCGGGATTCGAGTACAGAAAATCAGGGGTGTTATACACTACACTAACCTAGAAAGTGATAATCAAGTGGTCTCTAATAAACTCAAGAGGAGGGTGAATTGAGTTGTTGAAACTTATTACTAATAATTATCTCTTATTAAAATATATTAAACAATAATCAAAGATTTAAAGTAGAAGTGAATAAATAACCAGAGGTAAGGGATAAGAGAATACAAACTTGGATTTTTATACTGGTTTGGCCAACCACTTGCCTACGTCTAGTTTCTTAAGAAACCTTTGAGAGTTCCATTATTACTGTCACAAGTTACAATAGTAGAGCACTCCAACACCTCCAGGGTACCTCACCCTTGACTTACACTACTAGGGATGTCTCACCCTAGACTTAGCACCTTGGGATACCTCACCCAAGTTATGAGACCAATGTGGGATGCCTCAGTCACAAAAATGAACTTTAGTGAAGAAAGTGTATAACTAGAAATTCTCTCTTGAAGAGTAGATAACACAACTTAAAGTTCTCTAATGGTAATACTCAAGTAGTTGAATGACTTTATATCATCATAAAGTGTTTCTTAAATTATATTATAAAGAATGATAAAATGCTTGTCAAAATCTATAATCCATGTTTGGTTGATGTTCACTCTATTTATAGGGGATGAATAGATATATTTGATTAATGAAAAGATGCCTTTTGATATTGGAAAGATGTCTTTTCAAATGGATATGTTCATTCAAAGGTTTGGGTTAAGAACATGACTTTCCATGCAAGAAACCATGAAGAGATGCATCTTTTTGTTAAATCTGATGTTGTGGTAATCGATTACCATTTCTTGTAATGGATTACATGCTTTAAAATTTGACCAGATTCATTTAAAATTCGATTTTAAGCCAACAGTCAAGTGTAATCGATTACACTTTTGCTGTAATTGATTACATACATTTTTATATTACAAAGAAACTTTCCAAATGCATGTTTTTAAAATTTTAATTTCCTTCTAAGGCTATGCTTATACTTGATTAAAACCTTACACAATTTCTAAGACCTTCTGAGCTTTGACACTTTATTTCTTGACTTGTAGGTCTTGCCTTATTGTTGGTCCATTTTTCTTCCATTTTGGTCTTCATGATTGATACCTTTTAGAGCTTGTTTCCTTTTGTCAATATCAAAACTTTGTGTCTTCATTCTCTCTCTTTTTGATGATGACAAAACCTAAGAAGAAAAATGATACTAAACATAAGTGAATACAAATAATACAAGCATTTATAGCCATGTTTGTGTTCTCCCCTTTTTTTTAATTGTTTAATCAGAATTTACGAGTATTTTAAATAATTTATGTGACTTAACTTTCCAAACTCATATCATATTCTATAGATATCCTCCCCCTTTTTGTCATTATCAAAAGTATATTATTCAGGTATAAGCAAGAGACATTGACAAGGTTTTTCAAAAAATTAACTTTGTTTTCTCACAAATTCTCCCCCTTTGTTTTTATCAAAAAAGAATAAGATCTATATAAATGAGTAAAGTAATGACAGTATTTATCACAAATATGTATAACAAAAATATTTATGTTGTCATATCATATTTCTCTCAATTTGTTATTATAAAAAAAATAATGGGAACCATAAGAGAGACAATATAGTATTAAAAACCATGAAGATGTTATTATGTTTAAAAACAAGTGTCAATACAAAGAAATTTTGATACCATTTGTAAGTTAAGACTAATTTGAATTAAAAATAGCAATTAGATGTGGAATTGTGTTTGAAATGTAATATCATTTGTCATGAGATAATTTAAATTTTATTTGTTCGCTTTTATGATTCCACTTATTATTGTATTAAAAATATGGATCTATGCCGTGAAAGTTGTTGTCAGTTTTGCAATAATCATGTTATTTCATGGCAAGCATCCACTATTCGTGTAGTATATATTAAAACAGAGTGTCGTTCCACTGATTCCGAAATATTATGACGATTAAAAGAAATTGTTTTCATAATATGACAATAATATAAAATGATTAAAATGCAATCAAACAGAAACTAAGAAAAGCAATAAAATACAACAAACTAATAGTTGATAAAAACTGGGACTGGATTTCATCTATCTCACCCTTTGACACGCTGTATATATCTATATAAATGGTTTTCGAGCTATCGCTTTTTACGTCACAATCTAAGTCATTCGTATCGATTCCTCGACTACAAAATTCATAAGAATATTTCTAAATATGTTGATTCCTCAATCACTTTGAAAATATTTTAGCATTAAAAGCGATTGTTTTGACGTTTGTTCTGTCGATTATTATTCCTAATAATATCCGTTACGAGCATTCCATTTAGATCTATTTTCGAAAGTCATTTCCTAATAACCAACAGAAACTAAAATCAAGAAGCTACTGATCAAATAGATTCAAGCATTAAGCATAAAATGAAAAGCCAAAAGCTATAGAACAAAAGTACCAATTATATAAATATAGAACAAGCGTACGTCAGGTTCAAATCAATTACATCCAATCCCAAATAAAGATTTAGCTATACATGGTAGCCATGACAATCAAGTACAAACGATGAAAGAAATTAATGACAAGGATTAAAATAAAGTCTTCAATGGAGATGGCCAAGAGAGAAGATAGAACGTGCGTCCCCTTTGTCCTCTCAAAATTTCTTCAACTTTGCTTATATATTAGTCAATTCGCTTAAGTGAATTAATGATTCACTCAAGCGAATTGCTTGCTTCACCATGAAGAAAGGTCTTTTCCCTTAGTTTTTCCCTCGATGATTCGCCTGAGCGAAAGGTTCGTTCAAGCAAGTTCACTAGTACTCTGTTTCCCTTGTTCTTCATTTTCTTGAGCCATTATGTTGCTCGCTCAATTGAATTCTTTTTATATGGCTTCTGGAAGAATTTCACTTAAGCGAAGGTGGCTCGCTCAAGCAAATTAACCTGGAATTCAATTTTGCCTAATTTTCGCTTGAGCCAATTAATCTCGCTCAAGCGAATTTCTTCAATTTGGTCTCTCGACTTATTTGTCTTAAGCGGAAGTAGATTCGCTCAGGCAAAGCCTGCCTCTGTTGTCCAAATCCTTGAATGCCTTGGTTTGCTTGAGTGACTTTAGTGCTCTCTCAAGCGAATTCACCAAATTTTACATTTTTCTTGGCCAAAGTTAGGGAATTGCCTTTAGATTTCTTCCTTTTTTTCTTCCTCATCCTTTTCACCTAAAATTATACAAAATTTGTGATAAGAAACGTATATTTACATCAATCAAGTTAAACAATATCTGGATTTTAAATTTTATCAAATACAACACACAAAACAGTCTTGATATAGTAACATCCTATCAAAATCATCCCCAAATAACACAAAAAATATACATAATTTGGGCATTTATCAAAAGTGTGAAACCATTTGTTATTATTTATGTGACAATGTAAGAATGCCTTAATTTTTTTTGAGAGATTGAAAGAAGTAATCGAGAATTAAAAAGATTTTGAATTTTGAATTTTGAATTTTAAAAAGAGTATTGAAAGGTACAAGTAATTAGTTAAAAGATTGAATTTTTGAACTGTTGAGTTTTTGAATTTTGAAAAGGAACAATGTTTAAAACTGTCCTACTGTAGAAATTGAATTTTCATACCTTGGTAATCGATTATCATAATAGTATAATCGATTACACCAACTCAAGCATCAGGTAATTGATTACCTGAGAGGTTTTTTTAGGCAGATTTTTTAGATATAAAGGCTTATGAGAGGTTTATATATACTATCTAGTTTACCTTTTATATGCAGGTTTTGGACAAAGATAAAAAAATAATTTTTTTAAAAATTTTCATCACATAATGAATTTAAACTATTTTAAAACCATTTAATAAGCAACTTATCCTTCTATATATAGAGTTTGAGAATTTTAGTACCATTTTAGTCGATTCCAATATGTCACATGTCTATTTTCTAGGATATATTTCAAGCATTTTCCACCATACGTTTGGAGCATCAATATATCGGCTTTGCTTTAAGGGACCTACACCATATTTATAATTTTGAGCATGGTACCCAAATTTATTTGGGTCCTAGAGGGTTAAACATAGATAAAGTATTCTTTGGAACCCAAATCATTTTTATACTCGTAAGACCATTCTTTCTAATGTAACAGGTTGATATACTATGGCCTTTTCTTCCACAATAGAAGCATGTAATAAATGGAGAACTAGTTTTACTAGATGAGACAAAGAAGTTTTTATATAAATTTTGTTGTTTTTGAGTTATGCCCTAAGCTAGCTTTATCAAACACATACCTTTGTTTTCCTAAGAGAATATCTAAGTTGTTTTTTCCAAACGTGAATATTTCTTAAATCATTAATTTCCTTTTCAAAATTTTGTCAAAAAGAGCATTTTGAATTATTTTCTAGGTTTTATTTTTCTAACTTAGTTGTTTCTAATTCTTACTTTAATTTAGAGTTTTCTTTTTATAAACTAATAATGATTTTTGTAACACCTTAATCCTTGCAAATAATAATTCCAAACCATGAGAAAATTTTTCACAAAACAGTCACGACTCATTCGACATAGAAGGGAAGAGGTAGGCAAGGGAAAATAAAGAGCATTCACACGCATATGGCAAATAACAGAAAAGCTAAGACTGGAACAGGTTTGTTGGTTTAATGTAACACACCAGCGCCTGGGCGGATTACACAACACCGTTGGCTCGCTCAGGCGAGGTCTGATACTGCCTAGGCGGGGTATGGTACTGCAACAGCGGATGGAGGGAAATTCACAAAGAAAGCTTTTCCACGAGTAACACTAGTCAATCAGTAGGAGGAAATAGGTAAGGGGAAGGAGAAGGGGGATGTACATGTGCGGTAGTAGATTGTGGAGGGAAGAGGGGCCTGAACTCATTCCGCCCAACTTAATTAGGTATGACAACGCCTGGGCGGACTCAACCACAACGCCCAAGCCGGGGTCAACACCGTTGTTGGGGTCGCCTTAGCGCCACAACGGAGAGGAAGGGTAATTGGGCGGTATCTCACTCTGACAATTACTCGCTTCAGCGCGAGTCCTCACGCTTGGGCGAACTGCTCTAGCGCCTTGGCGAGGTATGACTCCGCCCACGTGAATCCAACATGCGTCTTCCTAGCCCGCACTCGCTGGAGCGAGTATATTGCTCGCTGAAGCGAGGAACTTCACTCGGAAAATTGGGAAATTAAGTCTCACTCGGCTTCTCCAAACCCAACCACTCGGGACACCGATCCTTATTCACTCGGACTTTACATCCTTCGCTCGGATTATCATCAGTTTACACTTAGGATCCAATCCTCCCTAAACCGCCAATTGAACTCCTCTCACAGCAGGGAATCACTCGAGGTTTTCACTCGGGAAGCGCCACTCCGCCTCACTCAGGATTTATTCATGATTTCGCTCGGAAAATACGAACTCTCCCTCACTCGGTTTTTACTGACATTTTTCACTCGGTAATGATCTCTCTTCTTGTGACCACTCGGGGTTTTCACTCGTGTTTCGTTTCTTCACTCATTCGAAGCATATTTAGACTCTCTATTTCATCCTCTCAACCCTAAACTTATTCCCACTACTTACCCATAGCCACACCGGCCTCCTACGCTCGTAAGGTATGCTTAGGCGTCCGAACTTATCATTCAACACCTTCCGCAGCACAATATAACACGCAACACACACACATATATATATATATATAAGAGCGTACATTAACATTTACAAACACAAAATCGGATTCCTCTTTGACCATAAGGTTCTATTTGTCCAAAACACTAACATCCGGCACGAACCGGTCAGAGCTTAATCTAACTTCGCATTAATTAAGCCTTCCTAATGCATCAACACTTCACTCAGCGTTCCAGCTCTGCTTCTGATCCTCATCTCGAGAGACATTCACTGAAAAATGGCCACTGCAGGGGTGAGCATCTTAGATTTTAAATGATAGATACCGACTCAGGTTATCTCCCAATCATACAACAATACATATGCGTACAACACGACTAAAACCAGGGTAACATCCATCAGTCAAGACATATATAAATAACTCTTACCGTTCGATATTCACCGATCATCACTCGGCTGTACTCATAACATTTTCAATGACACGGATACGCTTGCATGCATATATACGTATATTCATGAAACAGTTTTCATTCAGCATCCAGGGCACGTACACACGGAATGGATCACTTGGCATACACATTCAGTATCCTCATACACAATATCAAATGCATAATCAAATTTCAGTCAATAACACATGCACAGAGCATTCACCCAGTCCTACGTATTCACCCATTCACTTACCACTCGGCATACTTAACCAATTCCAAACAACATTAACAATAGTAACAATATTAACAGTAATAAACACAGAAGGTTTCACTTGGTTCCGCATCGTGTGTATCGGTCAGACGTTGCAACGTAGGCATCTCAGCCTTTTTATACATAGCTCTCAGCTATCAAATCAGCTCCCAGCTGCTTGGCCGTTTTACAGGTACCCAACCGTTTACCCACAGGTGACACCAGCGCTCTCAGCGCTAACGGAGGTGTTCACAGGCAGCCCGAGTCCCACTCAAGGGCTACCCCGAGTCCCACTCAAGGATTTTACAGCATCCCACGCTGGATGACCGAAGGTAGTGTCCCACACTACGTGCTCCCAGCACAACGCATCCCATGCGCCACACGCGGATTCGACACACAACATTTATTTCACGCATGCATTCTCTTATTCAAGCACACATATCATGCAATCAGTAATACACATTATCAGGATTCAGCAGGTCGGTTTAACACATATAGCTTTCATGCAATCCATTATCATTCCATTGTAACGTATGAGTGCCATGCAATCGGTATCAATCCACATTCAAGCATCCATAAACATTTCGTTCAATCAAGACATGCAATCGGTTTACAGCATCATTTAACAACGCATGCATCATTCTGAAGATCACAAGTTCACTCAAGCATTTCTAGCCATCACAACCTAACATGCAATCGGTGTAGGACAGTGTCAGAACCCGGTCAAAGCAGGCATTTCCTATACGCAAACAAATTTATTAAAGCATTCATATCAACACATGCATTTCTATGACCTGGATAGCTTCAATCGGACATTCATATCAACACGACCCAACATGCAAATCGAGATCCTGCAACACATACATCTGTAAAAAAAAGTGCTAACACGCAACACTCATCTTTCACTCATCATGCAACTGGCTATACACACTCGCATGCAACACAATACACAATCAGAGCACGGATATAGCAAGCATCAGCACCCGGAACCTGTTCATAACCCATGCATTTAAGATAGAAGATACTCCCCCTACCAATTACAAAACTCCGAGGGAATTTTCTGCTTGAATGGTGGTTCTCCTCCTCGCTGCTTCACTCGGCACCTCCTCAAGAGTGCTACAGTCTCCTGCAAGTGATGTAGGGGTATTTCTGCTTCTTCCTTGGTGATCGTCCCTTCCCGTGTGGGGAGTTCCACTCTACTGAAGCACCGTCACCTTGGCTCTCGTAGCAGGAAATGGACTGGAGGGCAGAGAAGGAGAGAGAGAAAACAAGAGAAAAGAAGAACGAAGAAGGAAGTTCGTAGGGGTTCTCCGAGTGAAGAGCATGGCCTTCACCTGTATAAATACTCACGTGGAGAATAGGATGGTGGGATGGGGAAATGCGAAGGGATAATCCTGCCCATGCCACCTTGTCTCCACGTTAATCACCCTATTCCTTCTAGTTAATTAAATTAAGGGAAGTGTTAACTTGTTGACTTTTCATTTAATTCGGTTGCTTATAATTAAAATGGGGATGTTATAGTTCTCCCCCACTTGAAAAGAATTTCGTCCCCGAAATTCAGTCGGTAATTCATGCGAAACTTCAGTCGGTAACTCACCTAAATGAACAACTCGGGGTACTGCTGTCTTATGGCATCTTCGCGTTCCCACGTGCAGGAGGTGGTCTTGCCTTGCTGCCACTCCACCTTAACCAGCCTTATGTTTTTGTTTCTCAAGCGTTTTACCGATCGGTCCACGATTCCAATCGGTGTAGTCACAGTGGTCAGGTCTTCTTTGATCTCTACTTCATCGTCAGGCATCGTGTGGCTGGGGTCATGTAAATACTTCCTTAGTTGAGACACATGAAATACGTTGTGCAATCGGGACAAGTGGGTCGGTAATGCGATGCGGTATGCCACGGGGCCGACTCGTTCTAACACCTCATAAGGCCCAATGTATCGAGGGCTTAACTTCCCACTTTTTAAGGCTCGTCCGACTCCTTTACTCGGAGAAGTTCTCAAAAATACTCTGTCTCTGACTGAAAATTCCAATGGTTTGGTGCGCTTGTCATGGTAGCTCTTTTGCCTATCTTGAGATGCTTTCATCCTTCCCTGTATCACTCGGATCTGCTCTGTGGTTTGCTTCACGATGTCTGGTCCCAATAGTAGACTTTCACCCGTTTCCGACCAGCAGAGTGGGGTTCGGCATCTGCGTCCATATAGTGCCTCGTAGGGTGCCATGCCAATACTGTGATGATGGCTGTTGTTGTACGTAAACTCGATCAAGGGAAGGTACTGCTCCCAGTCCCCACCATGCTCTAACACACACGCTCTTAATAAGTCTTCTAGACTCTGAATTGTCCGCTCGGATTGTCCATCCGATTGGGGGTGGTAGGCAGAACTAAGCCAAAGCTTCGTCCCCATTTCCTGATGCATGCTGGTCCAAAACCGGGACGTGAACCTAGGGTCCCTATCTGATACGATGGAAGTAGGTATGCCATGCAGTCGGATAATTTCTTGAATGTAAATCCGGGCCAACTTATGCAATGGGTACTTCATATTTACAGGTAGAAAGTGTGCACTCTTCGTCAGTCGGTCAACAATGACCCAAATTGTATCATGGCCCGCTCGGTTTTTGGGTAATCCCATGATAAAATCCATCGCAATCGAGTCCCATTTCCACACGGGAATCTCTAGGGGCTGCATTGCACCGTACGGTTTTTGGTGCTCCACTTTTGATTTTTGGCACGTAATACACCGGGCCACATATTCCGCCACATCCCTCTTTAGTCCGGGCCACCAGAACTGTTTCTTCAGGTCATGGTACATTTTCGTGGTTCCCGGGTGAATACTGAGTAGGCTTTTGTGGGCTTCATCAAGCACCATTCTTTTTAATCCTCCTCCACTCGGTATGTATATTCTGTTTCTCACCCGGAAGATCCCATCTGATCCCTCAGTCAAGGATAAGTCCTTTCCTTTGGCCTGAGTTTCCTTCATTTCAGTTAGGTAGGAGTCCAACTGTTGCTGCTCATACACGGATTTCAAGAATTCATTGGCGATCCTCAACGTACCGATTGTCATTTTTCGAGAGGAGGGGGTGTCAACATACAAGTTCATGTCTCGGAACCGCTCCAACAACTCTACTTCTTTTGCCATCATTGCTGCCATATGGAGGGATTTCCGACTCAATGCGTCGGCCACGACATTTGCCTTACCCGGGTGGTATTTTAACTCGAAATCGTAGTCTTTTAAAAACTCAATCCATCTTCTCTGCCTCATGTTCAGCTCCTTTTGGTCGAATAGGTATTTGAGGCTCTTGTGATCGCTGTACACTTTAAATTTGGACCCGTACAAGTAATGCCTCCAGATTTTTAATGCAAAAACCACTGCTGCCAGCTCCAAGTCATGGGTCGGGTAATGCTGCTCGTGAGGTCTCAATTGCCGAGAGGCATATGCTATCACTCGGTCTCTCTGCATAAGTACACACCCTAATCCGAGTCCTGACGCGTCACAATAGACCACGAAGCTCTCTTGTAACTCGGGTAATGCCAGCACTGGAGCAGTTGTCAACTTGTTCTTCAGCTCTCGGAAGCTGTTCTCACACTCGGGACTCCACACGAAGGGAATGTTTTTCTGAGTCAATTTAGTTAGTGGTAATGCCAGTTTAGAAAAACCTTCGATGAACCTTCTATAATAACCTGCCAGGCCCATAAAACTCCTTATCTCCGAGACCGACTTGGGCTTCTCCCATGCCATTACAGCTGTGACCTTCGAAGGGTCCACCGAGACACCTCGCTCGGAAATCACATGTCCGAGGAAGTGGATCTCATCCATCCAGAATTCGCACTTCGAAAGCTTCGCAAACAATTGTTTCTCCTTCAACACTTGAAGTACCGCTCGGAGATGTCCTTCATGCTCCTCGGAAGTCTTAGAATAAACTAGGATGTCATCGATGAAAACAACTACAAACCGGTCTAAATAGGAGTGGAATATGCTGTTCATGTAATTCATGAAAACAGCAGGGGCGTTTGTCACACCGAACGGCATCACTACATACTCGTAGTGACCATACCGAGTCCTAAAGGCAGTTTTAGGAATGTCCGAGTCCTTCACTCGGATTTGGTGATACCCCGATCGTAGATCGATTTTTGAGAAGATTGAGGCTCCACGCAGCTGGTCAATTAAATCATCAATTCTGGGCAGTGGATACCGATTCTTGATTGTGAGTTTGTTTAGCTGTCGGTAATCTATACAAAGTCTTATGCTGCCATCCTTCTTCTTAACAAGCAATACGGGTGCGCCCCATGGTGATACGCTCGGTCTAATGAACTGCTTTCCGAGTAACTCATCCACTTGTTTCTTCAACTCGGCTAACTCAGTTGAGGACATTCTATAGGGTGCACTGGAGACTGGCTCGGCCCCAGGGATTAAGTCTATAGAGAATTTGATTTCTCTATTGAGAGGGACACTCAGTACGTCTTCGGGGAACACTTCTGGGAATTCACAGACAATCGGGATTTCGTTCACTCGGATTTTACTCTCACCCTCGGTTAGACAAAGCATCATAAACAGTTGGGTTATACCTGGTGCCGTGTCGTTCTCAGTGGGCTGTCTCGGAAAAACTATCTCTCGGCTTCTACAATCTACTAACACCTTATTGGCTGAAAGCCAATCTATTCCGAGCACGATGTCAAGACCCTTTAAGGGCATGCAAATCAGATCGAAGGTAAAACTCCGATCATACAACTCAAACGCTACATCTTTGCACATTGACGATGTGAGCACATTAGCACCAGTCGGGCTGGCCACTTCCAAAGTCCGATTCATAGACACAGTCGGTAACTCCAAACGCTTCACACACTCATCAGCTATAAAAGAATGGGTGGATCCAGAATCGAAAACAACATTAAGCGTATTCAGTCCGAGTGAGCACTTACATTGTACTAGGTCGCTTGCTGGTGCAACATCCTCTGCGTTGATGGTGTAGATCCTTCCTGCCGTTGTTGGGCCGGTATTCCTTCCTCGGTTATCTGGGGTACGTATCCCGTTTCCTCTGGCCCCGTTGCCTCTGCCACCAGGACGTTGGTTATCATTCACTCGGTTCCTTTCTTGAAATCCCCCTTGACGCACATTAACGTTTGCTTGGTGTAGTTGGGGGCATTCGGGGCAAATGTGTCCTCTCTTGTTGCAGTGAAAGCACACTACATCACCATCATCCTTGCAGTCTCTGGCAAAGTGGTTTCCTCCACACTTGAAACACCTTCCGTCTCCTACCGCTGGTCGTCTTTCAGGTTGATTCCGACCTCCAAATTTGGAAAAAGGCTTGTTCCTGCCAACATTGCTCGGCTTTTTGAAACGAGGTCGTTGGGGCCTCAGGGAATAGTGGTTCCTGCTGCTCTGGTTCGAATGGGCCTTGTCATCCTCCTCAAATATTCTACATTTGTTCACAAATACAGGGAAACTCCGTATCTCGTGGTATCTGCAGGCCCGCTTAATATCCGATCTCAATCCGTTCTCAAACTTAAGGCACTTGGAGTTCTCCGTCCCAGGCTGCTGGAAGGGTAGATAGAATAGGCACAATTCCTCGAATCTGGTCGCGTATTCTTCCACAGTCATGGAGCCCTGTTTTAACTCCATAAACTCCAGCTCTTTTCGACTCCTCACTGTGTCGGGGAAGTACTTCTCTAAGAAGTATGCCTTGAAATCGTTCCACGTCAGTTGATTATCATCTTCAGGGAATCGGCTTCTGGCTATTTTCCACCAGTTCTCCGCTTCGTCTCGCAGCATGTACACTGCACACTCTACCTTCTGGGCCTCGGTACAGCGAAGACCCCCAAAAATCCTCTCTAATTCCTGAGTCCACTTAAACGCCGCCTCAGGGTTCCGTCCTCCTAGGAATTCACTCGGCTTCCTCTTTAAGAAGTGGTCCATCACTTGGCCCTCCTCAGCTCGAGGCTGGCCCTGCCTTTCAAACACGTCTGCAAATCGTTGGAATGCCGTGGCTATAGCCTCCATGCTTTGACGATGTGCCATCCCTTATCCTGAAATCAACATTCAAGGATAAGTATTCCTAGTTACTTAATTCCAATCGGATTTTAGTCTAATATTTAGTAGTTTAGCCCATTATGTGTCCTCGTATGTCACACAATTAGTCGGGTCAGGAGGAACAACTCCCTTACCCATGATTCAGTAACAGAGTATCAATCAAGTTGAATTCACACCACAACGATCATGATCACACACACAACCACTTACACTCGGTAGGCTTACCTTGGCCTTGGACCTTTCGGTCTGCTCTGATACCAAAATGTAACACCTTAATCCTTGCAAATAATAATTCCAAACCATGAGAAAATTTTTCACAAAACAATCACGACTCATTCGACATAGAAGGGAAGAGGTAGGCAAGGGAAAATAAAGAGCATTCACACACATATGGCAAATAACAGAAAAGCTAAGACTGGAAGAGGTTTGTTGGTTTAATGTAACACACCAGCGCCTGGGTGGATTACACAACACCGTTGGCTCGCTCAGGCGAGGTCTGATACTGCCTAGGCGGGGTATGGTACTGCAACCACAGATGGAGGGAAATTCACAAAGAAAGCTTTTCCACGAGTAACACTAGTCAATCAGTAGGAGGAAATAGGTAAGGGGAAGGAGAAGGGGGATGTACATGTGCGGTAGTAGATTGTGGAGGGAAGAGGGGCCTGAACTCATTCCGCCCAACTTAATTAGGTATGACAACGCCTGGGCGGACTCAACCACAACGCCCAAGCCGGGGTCAACACCGTTGTTGGGGTCGCCTTAGCGCCACAACGGAGAGGAAGGGTAATTGGGCGGTATCTCACTCTGACAATTACTCGCTTCAGCGCGAGTCCTCACACTTGGGCGAACTGCTCTAGCGCCTTGGCGAGGTATGACTCCGCCCACGTGAATCCAACATGCGTCTTCCTAGCCCGCACTCGCTGGAGCGAGTATATTGCTCGCTGAAGCGAGGAACTTCACTCGGAAAATTGGGAAATTAAGTCTCACTCGGCTTCTCCAAACCCAACCACTCGGGACACCGATCCTTATTCACTCGGACTTTACATCCTTCGCTCAGATTATCATCAGTTTACACTTAGGATCCAATCCTCCCTAAACCGCCAATTGAACTCCTCTCACAGCAGGGAATCACTCGAGGTTTTCACTCGGGAAGCACCACTCCGCCTCACTCAGGATTTATTCATGATTTCGCTCAGAAAATACGAACTCTCCCTCACTCGGTTTTTACTGACATTTTTCACTCGGTAATGATCTCTCTTCTTGTGACCACTCGGGGTTTTCACTCGTGTTTCGTTTCTTCACTCATTCGAAGCATATTTAGACTCTCTATTTCATCCTCTCAACCCCAAACTTATTCCCACTACTTACCCATAGCCACACCGGCCTCCTACGCTCGTAAGGTATGCTTAGGCGTCCGGACTTATCATTCAACACCTTCCGCAGCACAATATAACACGCAACACACATATATATATATATAAGAGCGTACGTTAACATTTACAAACACAAAATCGGATTCCTCTTTGACCATAAGGTTCTATTTGTCCAAAACACTAACATCCGGCACGAACCGGTCAGAGCTTAATCTAACTTCGCATTAATTAAGCCTTCTTAATGCATCAACACTTCACTCAGCGTTCCAGCTCTGCTTCTGATCCTCATCTCGAGAGACATTCACTGAAAAATGGCCACTGCAGGGGTGAGCATCTTAGATTTTAAATGATAGATACCGACTCAGGTTATCTCCCAATCATACAACAATATATATGCGTACAACACGACTAAAACCAGGGTAACATCCATCAGTCAAGACATATATAAATAACTCTTACCGTTCGATATTCACCGATCATCACTCGGCTGTACTCATAACATTTTCAATGACACGGATACGCTTGCATGCATATATACGTATATTCATGAAACAGTTTTCATTCAGCATCCAGGGCACGTACACACAGAATGGATCACTTGGCATACACATTCAGTATCCTCATACACAATATCAAATGCATAATCAAATTTCAGTCAATAACACATGCACAGAGCATTCACCCAGTCCTACGTATTCACCCATTCACTTACCACTCGGCATACTTAACCAATTCCAAACAACATTAACAATAGTAACAATATTAACAGTAATAAACACAGAAGGTTTCACTTGGTTCCGCATCGTGTGTATCGGTCAGACGTTGTAACGTAGGCATCTCAGCCTTTTTATACATAGCTCTCAGCTATCAAATCAGCTCCCAGCTGCTTGGACGTTTTACAGGTACCCAACCGTTTGCCCACAGGTGACACCAGCGCTCTCAGCGCCAACGGAGGTGTTCACAGGCAGCCCGAGTCCCACTCAAGGGCTACCCCGAGTCCCACTCAAGGATTTTACAGCGTCCCACGCTGGATGACCGAAGGTAGTGTCCCACACTACGTGCTCCCAGCACAACGCATCCCATGCGCCACACGCGGATTCAACACACAACATTTATTTCACGCATGCATTCTCTTATTCAAGCACACATATCATGCAATCAGTAATACACATTATCAGGATTCAGCAGGTCGGTTTAACACATATAGCTTTCATGCAATCCATTATCATTCTATTGTAACGTATGAGTGCCATGCAATCGGTATCAATCCACATTCAAGCATCCATAAACATTTCGTTCAATCAAGACATGCAATCGGTTTACAGTATCATTTAACAACGCATGCATCATTCTGAAGATCACAAGTTCACTCAAGCATTTCTAGCCATCACAACCTAACATGCAATCGGTGTAGGACAGTGTCAGAACCCGGTCAAAGCAGGCATTTCCTATACGCAAACAAATTTATTAAAGCATTCATATCAACACATGCATTTCTATGACCTGGATAGCTTCAATCGGACATTCATATCAACACGACCCAACATGCAAATCGAGATCCTGCAACACATACATCTGTAAAAAAAAGTGCTAACACGCAACACTCATCTTTCACTCATCATGCAACTGGCTATACACACTCGCATGCAACACAATACACAATCAGAGCACGGATATAGCAAGCATCAGCACCCGGAACCTGTTCATAACCCATGCATTTAAGATAGAAGATACTCCCCCTACCAATTACAAAACTCCGAGGGAATTTTCTGCTTGAATGGTGGTTCTCCTCCTCGCTGCTTCACTCGGCACCTCCTCAGGAGTGCTACAGTCTCCTGCGAGTGATGTAGGGGTATTTCTGCTTCTTCCTTGGTGATCGTCCCTTCCCGTGTGGGGAGTTCCACTCTACTGTAGCACCGTCACCTTGGCTCTCGTAGCAGGAAATGGACTGGAGGCAGAGAAGGAGAGAGAGAAAATAAGAGAAAAGAAGAACGAAGAAGGAAGTTCGCAGGGGTTCTCCACGTGAAGAGTATGGCCTTCACCTGTATAAATACTCGCGTGGAGAATAGGATGGTGGGATGGGGAAATGCGAAGGGATAATCCTGCCCATGCCACCTTGTCTCCACGTTAATCACCCTATTCCTTCTAGTTAATTAAATTAAGGGAAGTGTTAACTTGTTGACTTTTCATTTAATTCGGTTGCTTATAATTAAAATGGGGATGTTACAGTTCTCCCCCACTTGAAAAGAATTTCGTCCCCGAAATTCAGTCGGTAATTCATGCGAAACTTCAGTCGGTAACTCACCTAAATGAACAACTCGGGGTACTGCTGTCTTATGGCATCTTCGCGTTCCCACGTGCAGGAGGTGGTCTTGCCTTGCTACCACTCCACCTTAACCAGCCTTACGTTTTTGTTTCTCAAGCGTTTTACCGATCGGTCCACGATTCCAATCGGTGTAGTCACAGTGGTCAGGTCTTCTTTGATCTCTACTTCATCGTCAGGCATCGTGTGGCTGGGGTCATGTAAATACTTCCTTAGTTGAGACACATGAAATACGTTGTGCAATCGGGACAAGTGGGTCGGTAATGCGATGCGGTATGCCACGGGGCCGACTCGTTCTAACACCTCATAAGGCCCAATGTATCGAGGTCTTAACTTCCTACTTTTTAAGGCTCGTCCGACTCCTTTACTCGGAGAAGTTCTCAAAAATACTCTGTCTCCGACTGAAAATTCCAATGGTTTGGTGCGCTTGTCATGGTAGCTCTTTTGCCTATCTTGAGATGCTTTCATCCTTTCCTGTATCACTCGGATCTGCTCTGTGGTTTGCTTCACGATGTTTGGTCCCAATAGTAGACTTTCACCCGTTTCCGACCAGCAGAGTGGGGTTCGGCATCTGCGTCCATATAGTGCCTCGTAGGGTGCCATGCCAATACTGTGATGATGGCTGTTGTTGTACGTAAACTCGATCAAGGGAAGGTACTGCTCCCAGTCCCCACCATGCTCTAACACACACGCTCTTAATAAGTCTTCTAGACTCTGAATTGTCCGCTCGGATTGTCCATCCGATTGGGGGTGGTAGGCAGAACTAAGCCAAAGCTTCGTCCCTATTTCCTGATGCATGCTGGTCCAAAACCGGGACGTGAACCTAGGGTCCCTATCTGATACGATGGAAGTAGGTATGCCATGCAGTCGGATAATTTCTTGAATGTAAATCTGGGCCAACTTATGCAATGGGTACTTCATATTTACAGGTAGAAAGTGTGCACTCTTCGTCAGTCTGTCAACAATGACCCAAATTGCATCATGGCCCGCTTGGTTTTTGGGTAATCCCATGATAAAATCCATCGTAATCGAGTCCCATTTCCACACGGGAATCTCTAGGGGCTGCATTGCACCGTACGGTTTTTGGTGCTCCACTTTTGATTTTTGGCACGTAATACACCGGGCCACATATTCCGCCACATCCCTCTTTAGTCTGGGCCACCAGAACTGTTTCTTCAGGTCATGGTACATTTTCGTGGTTCCCGGGTGAATACTGAGTAGGCTTTTGTGGGCTTCATCAAGCACCATTCTTCTTAATCCTCCTCCACTCGGTATGTATATTCTGTTTCTCACCCAGAAGATCCCATCTGATCCCTCGGTCAAGGATAAGTC
Source organism: Clitoria ternatea (assembly GCA_037962975.1). Lineage (NCBI taxonomy): Eukaryota > Viridiplantae > Streptophyta > Magnoliopsida > Fabales > Fabaceae > Clitoria > Clitoria ternatea. Next base: position 173,828,810 of record CM075671.1, read on the forward strand.
CTTTCCTTTGGTCTGAGTTTCCTTCATTTCAGTTAGGTAGGAGTCCAACTGTTGCTGCTCATACACGGATTTCAAGAATTCATTGGCGATCCTCAACGTACCGATTGTCATTTTCCGAGAGGAGGGGGTGTCAACATACAAGTTCATGTCTCGGAACCGATCCAATAACTCTACTTCTTTTGCCATCATTGCTGCCATATGGAGGGATTTCCGACTCAATGCGTCGGCCACGACATTTGCCTTACCCGGGTGGTATTTTAACTCGAAATCGTAGTCTTTTAAAAACTCAATCCATCTTCTCTGCCTCATGTTCAGCTCCTTTTGGTCGAATAGGTATTTGAGGCTCTTGTGATCGCTGTACACTTCAAATTTGGACCCGTACAAGTAATGCCTCTAGATTTTTAATGCAAAAACCACTGCTGCCAGCTCCAAGTCATGGGTCGGGTAATGCTGCTCGTGAGGTCTCAATTGCCGAGAGGCATATGCTATCACTCGGTCTCTCTGCATAAGTACACACCCTAATCCGAGTCCTGACGCGTCACAATATCGATGATAAATAATATTTGTACATAATGATGTATTGCTAGATGCAGCCCTTATTTTATATTAATAATAAAATAGTTCATTATTAATATAACCGAATATTTTACCTATAGGGTCACACACATAGAGTAAGCTCACCAATGGATAGTTTTATTTTAGTTGGACTAAAAATAAAACTATTGGGTCTAACTCATTTAGAATGAGTCAGGAGCCCAATGTTTAATGAGAGCTCATCAGGTTAAGACCTAAGCCTATATATAGAGCATGAGATGTTCATAGGCTGCTGCTCAAAAATTAGGATTACTCTCTGAACTTCCGTACTAGCATTCAGAATTTCTCAAATTTAAGTAGGAGTGCTCGTGTGGACTCCTAAGGACGAAGCTACAATTGCTTCGTTTGAGGAACTCGTTTCACGTCTATAAAAGGTAAACTCTAAAACAAAATCTTAAATTTTGTATGTAATGCCTTGAAACATTCCTTTTTGCAATTCTTTTTGGGAGTCCTTTGTATTTCCGCTGCCTGACCCTGAGGGATTCTCTAACAATGGTATCAGAGCCTGGTTACAAAGCTGTGTTTTGGGCATTTGTTTGCATTTCATAATGGCATGTTTTTCTTTCTACAAAAGCTTTTAAAATTTTTGATTTATGAAATCGTTTCTTATTATAAGCTTTATGTTCTGTTTTACGAAATTGGTTAGTGAAACTTGTTTTGAAAAATGTTCAAGCATGATTTTGTATGAAATCATAATATGATTCGTATGCTCTTATGTTTTTTTGTAAATTGTATGAGATACTGTTTATAGTTTTTGTCATTTAAAGTGTGTGTTTCTATTATTGTAAACTTGTATGATGTTTGTTTTTTCATTTTTCATATATGATATATATGTTGAATTCGTTAAAATTATTGTCATCATACAAACTGCATTTTGATACTGTGTTAAGCTCTGAGCATGAATGGTTCATGTTATGAGGCGTTAAGCGATAAGGTTTAAGTGTTAACCCTTGGTTATTCCTTAACCTAGGGTTCAAATGTTCTAGGCAGCCGTCATGAGAAAGGCATAATTTGAATTCTAGGTTTTGAAACCCTAGAAGCACTACCTCCATGTGCCTTGACGGTTGCGTTGTGAAGTATTCGTAATAAGAAATTAGGGTTTCAAAGTGGTTGAAACCCTAGCCGAAATTTTAGAGCTATTAATGGTCAGTGAACGTTCTGGCTAGGAAAGACTTGGTACTTAAGAGGTCACACTGGACCCACCTCTCTTTCCTGGGAACCAACCTGACTACAGTATTAATTTTTTGGAGGGCGGCCCCTCTTGACCTCACCCGCTAACTGTAACATCCCAAAATTTATTTAAATGATTAATTGAGAGAAATAATTAGTAAATAATTACTTATAAGTTATCAAATGTCCCAAAATTTAGAAATGATTAAATTGGGAATTTTTATGATTATTCATAATTTATTGTGGCTTAAAGAGTTGAAAATAATACCTGATTGAAATATGAGTGTCAGACCAAGTATCTCCAATTGGGGTACTGTTGGTTAGGTCTGTTAAGAATATTATTGTGGATCCGAATATTTATACGGAATAAATTTTGAATAAAACATTGAGCTCGAATGGAGATCCTATTTGAGGAAAAATAGAAAACATTAAGTGAGGGTCTAAAACAAAACACTTACTCTCAATTTTCCTCACACTTCACGTTTGCTTCTCCCATCCTTTTCTTTTGTCTAATTTTTGTCACCCTTTTTCTCCTCACACAAACCCTCTCATTTTCACTTCTTCTCCATCAAACACCTCAAATTTGTGAACCCCATTGCATACCCATCCATTTTCACACCTCTTCTCCACTCTAGAAAGTATTTTTGGTGCTTGGAAGCTCTCCTCTTTCTCTCCAAATCACATGGTGGTTTTAGTACTTAGGATTTCTTGGAACTTGAGGTAAGTTCCTTCACTCTTTTGGTGTTCTAAGACCTAGGTTATGGTGTTGGGTGTTGGGAAAGTGTTAAATGTGTATGGGTTATGGATTGGAAGATATTAATGATGCAAAACCCTAAGGTGGGGTGTATTTAATGTAAGTTCTATGAGGGTGTAAATGGTACACAAAAACGACAATAAATATGGTAGAAGAAGATGGACATTAATAATGGTTGTTGGGTTTTTTTTTATAAAATCCTAACTCTTAGAATTAGGGAAATGTAAAATGTGAGTGGAATATGCGTTTAATGATGTTAGGGAATATTATTAATGAAGAGGAATGGTTATTGATGATGGTTGGTGGTTGGAAGCCATTAATATGGAAACCCATAGATGGGTATGGTCCTTAAATGCATAATAATGATTTTCAACACCCAACTCATGGTGAATTAAGTGAAATAAAAGAGGTTTGAGGTTTAAAATAGTATAAACACCAACTAGTTAATTAAGAGCATTTAAATCTATGCGGTTTGGATAGAAAATAATTGTATAGTACATTGTGTGATATAGGAAACGACCCCATCGATGAAGCAGGACCTTCAGACCGCAGTGATTTCTACTTTTCTTGAGGTAGGAGAGGGTAACATTCCTAAATACATGATTTAATCCATTTTTTATGTGTATATATAAATGTGTTATCCTAATTTGGCTTGGATAAATATCTTGATGTTTATGTGACTGGAATGCATTTAGAATGAATTGTATTATGTGGTAAATATTGTTGGGATAATGATTATGATGTTGAATTTGATTCATGGTAATGTGACTTGTTTGTGAGTGGCATTGAGACCATGATTGGATTAATTACAATTATGTTGGACATCCTATGACATGTAATTTGATGAATAATGATTGCCACTAACTATTAATATGAATAAAATACAATGATAATTGGTAATGGTTGAGAATGATGAGGATATCAAATTCCACTAAGTGTTGGTGGTGAGTTATTGATTATGGAATGGTATTTAAGGATGCACAGTGTAAGAAATACATTGATTGGCATTTGCATCCATGGCATATCATACGCTATCTCTATCTATGTGCGATGTTAGGGGTTCCAATAGACGGGCCCAGTGGGAGGGTGACCCAGTGCCCGAGTGAAATTATTGTTGTTCCCTAGTGATTCTTGGAATCACGAAGCTATCCAGTGGGAGGGCGACCCAGTGCCCGAGTGAAATTATTGTTGTTCCCTAGTGATTCTTAGAATCACGAAGCTATCCATAGTTCGATGGTGAGACATCCTATGTGGCGGACCTGGGGGGTGGGTGGCTCTGTGATGAGCAATTAACCTCGGTGTCCTTATGGGGCACGACTCTCTCGATGTGTGTTCAGGAGAGGCTTGTAGCACTTTTGGCAAGTGAGGCCATGTTGTTGATCCGCAAGTCACGGGGTGACTAGTGCTTCTGATGGGCGATAGCGGTTTGGTACCAGTAAAAAGGGTAATATTATGCATGCAATTAATGAGATAAGCGTACACATTTACTACTATAGTAGGGGCATAGTAGCACACCTATGCTTGACCCATATTTTATATGATGTTGTTTCCTACAGTCGGATCCGCGATTTGATAACGATTCTTCGTGCATATGCATTATCCATAAGAGCATTTGCATATAGCCGGAGATATGCCGAGTTTGGTAGCCCGTGGTGGCAATGGATTGTTGGAAATATGCACTAAAAGCCTATATAGGACGCATCATTTTGAATAAGTCATTTTTTTGTTAAATAGTTTAACAACCTTTATTTATCCTTGGAGTAATAGGTCATATGAGAGTTATTTCTAAAATGTCCCTAGTCAAGTATTTACGTGGGGACATGTAAATACATTAAGACTAGTGTGTGAGTGTATTGATGATATGATCTCACAGATCATGGATATAAATGATATCAAGTCTTCACACGGGTACACATTAAGAGTAATGATGTACTGGACAGACCCACCATAAGAACGTTGCATGGATCGTTACATGAATGTCATAAACGATTCTCAATGTGATAATGGTATATGTAGTCCTTTGACCTAAAGTCACTACGATTCCTACATAAGGAGTTTGTTATTTTAATACAATCAAATGTCTTCTGTAACAAGAGGACTATAAAGGTTGTGGTTAGGCAATAAACAAATTATGCAAAGGGATGTGAGTGATGTAGATGGGATTTGTCTCTCCTATATGACAGGAGTGATATCTATAGGCTACTTGATGGAGTGAGACTAAGGAAATGCATGGCCATGCTAGAAAGAAAAAATATTGGATATTTATTCGGATAAAGTCTACTCCAGTATCAAGTAAAATAAATTGGACTGTACAAGGATGACCCATGCCTTGGGCCCAATTAGGATATCGTGACAAAAGGAACAAACATATAAAATAATTATCACTTATAGGTTATGTTGATAATAAATAATATTCGGACATAATGATGCATTGCTAGATGCCGCTCTTATTTTATATTAATAATAAAATAGTTTATTATTAATATAACCGAGTATTTTACCTATAGGGTCACAACATAGAGTAAGCCCATCAGAAAATAGTTTCTATTTTATTTGGACTAAAATAAAACTATTGGGCCTAACTCATTTAGAGTCAATAAGGAGCCCACTCTTTAAAGAGCAAATTAGGTAAAACCTAAGCCTATAAATAGAGCATAAGATGCTCATAGGCAGCTACCCAAAAAGAGACACAAAATACACAAAAGTTACAAAAGCTACACGCCGTCAAACTAGCATTTGGAAGGTGTAACATTTCTGGTGGGAGTACTCGTGTGGACTCCTAAAGGACGAGGCTACGATTGCTTCAATATTCTTCAAGAGGTAATCCTAAAATGCAATTCTTTTTTGTGTTTGTGTTATACTTTGAAACACGGCGCTTTGCAAATCCTATAGGAATCCTTGTATTTCCGCTGCTCATGCACTAGGGATTCCCTCACAGTGGTATCAGAGCTTGGTTGCAAAACCGTGTTCTGGGCAAATATTTGTTTAAAAAAAACATGTGAAAAAGAATTCTTTTATGAAAAGAATTGTAAAGGTTGAATCTTTTTGCAAAGGTTGCCTCTTTTCTTAGATATGATTCAAAGGTTACATTTTTATTGAAATATTATGTAAATGTTGCATTTTTTACGAGATATGTTGCAAAGGTTGTACCTTTTTGAAAGTTAGTATCAATTTAATTTTGTTTTGTGTATATTGATCATTTTTCTCTACATTTTAATTAAGGAACATATTTTTTAGGATATGCTTTATTATATGAACATGTTGTATGTTGCAATGGTGATTGTTTTATATGTGTTCTAATTATAAGGCATGTTAATTTTTGTTCGTTTAATTAAATTGAAATCAAGGGTTGTATGTATGTCTATATGCTTTCTCTTTCTAATATGAATTGTTCATGCGAGATTATGTTTAGAAAGTTTAAGAGTTAAACCCTAGGCGTAATGAAAACTAGGATTCAAAAGTTGAAACCTAGCCATCGTGGTATTTTATTTATTTGTAAATGTTGCAAATAAAATATTTGATTTTAATATTATATTTTAGATTTGTAAAAGTTACAAATCAAATTTTAAATGTTTGTTAAATTTAAAGTTTGTAAGAGTTACAAATTTAAATAATTTATTCTTATTAATTTTAATAGGATTTGCATTGTATGTGATCTTTTTAAAATTAATGTGATTTGTAAGATTTACAAATTAATTTATATTTATTAAATTTAATATGATTTGTAATTGTTACAAATAGAAGATAAGATCTTTATTAAATTTAATAATTTTAAAATCAAATATTTAATCCTTAATAAAATTGATAGGATTTGTAAAAGTTACAAATTAAAGATATGATCTTTATCAAATTTAATAGGATTCAAAATAAAATATCTTGAATTCTAGAGATAAGGTTTAAAATTTAAACCTTGACCGTTCCTAAAAATAAGATGATTGTTAATACTCTAGAGATAAGGTTTAAAAGTTAAACCTTGACTATTCTTATTTTAGGATAGTTGTTGGGGTCAAAAGATAAAGTTTAAAAGTTAAACCTTAGTCGTTCCAAAATTTATGATTCAAGAGTTGAAACTTAAAATTAGGATTTCAAATTGTTTGAAATCATATCCAAATATTTTGAGCTGTTAACGGTCAGTGGGATGTTCTGGCTAGGAAAGACTTGGTACTTAAGCGGTCACACCAGACCCACCTCTCTTTCTGGGGAACTAACCTGATTACAGTATTAAATTTTTGGGTCAGAACGCCACTCGACATCCTATAAAGGGTAGCCTCCCCTTGACCCTGTCCGTTGAACAGTCAATGGAACCGCCAAACTTTTTTGCGTAGTTTTTCTTTAATGACCCCGCGTGTTTAATTATGTGTTTTAAAATTTATTTTATTTAAAATACAATTAATCACTTTATTAATTGATTAATTAACACATCCAGTGGTGAATGGTTATGGTCTTAGATTTTTTTATTTTAAATAGAGCCTGCGTGTTGTGTCTTTCTCTATTCTTGAATTTCTTCTCTTAACCTTTTGCTCGTATGTAAAACGAGTTTCTTTATTACATTGTAATCTGGAAGAAGCCAACAAGGTGGAGACCTAGAAGAAACCTAGCATGGTGACTCTTGATGGGTATGACCTTGAAAGGAACAAAGAAGTGATGACTCCAAGAGGATGGTGGTTTCAAGAAGTAGGACTTCATAAAGTCAAGGCACCATAGTTCCCTTAGGTTTATTTTATTTTATTTTATTTTCTAGGAAGACCATAACCATCTCATATTTTTGATTGCATGTTTTGGGGTTTTATTTTACGCTAAAGCGTTTAATGAAAGTCGGTAATGAACAATAAGAAAATTGAAATCCCTCAAGCCTGACAATCATACCTTCCAATAAGTAATAACATCTAACTTGATATAGATAAAGTGTAGGTCACGTCATTGTTGGGTGCCTTTATTTATGTTTAGTGGGACATGATTGGATAATTAGATTATCCAAGTATAACTTATTAAGTTTTATTCAAATAGACATTTTTCAATTGGATTGAAAAGCCTAAAGGTATGAACAGTCTAAAACACGTTCTAATAAACAACAGTCATCAATGCTAGTTTCAATAAAGTGTAGGTTCTGCCAAAGCAGGGTGCTTTTATTGATATTAGTAAAGGATGATGGATAATTGGATTATTCAACCATTTGTTATTGGACTTATCTAGGTAACTTTAATCAGATTGAAGAACCTAGAAGCGTTAATATTAAGTTTAAACGCCTTCTAATAAGTAACACTCATCGAGACTAATGTCAATAAATAGTGGGCCTGCTAAAGCAGGGTGCTATCATTTATACTAGTAAGGCGCGATGAGATAATTGTAATATCCAAATTGTTTTTATTGGGCCTAAACTTAACTAAGTTTTTCAATTGGATTGAAAATAACTTAGAGGCGTAAGGATTGAGCTTAAATTCATAAGATGAATAAGGGTAAAGAGTTACCCACTCAATCATCCAAGAGTTGCATGAGATGCAATTGGAAATGTGTTTCCTACCTAAATAACCAAGGGTTGGGCGATCAGCCAAAGCTGACTCAACACTAGGCCAAATATGGATCTTGGGCCACTAGAAAAAAAATCTTCCAACGGGATTTTTTATAATTCAATGAGGGTATTTGTTTTGAATCAAAATAGTAGAAGACAACATATTTATTTAATGACCAAAATTTAAATATGCTTTGAATAGAAGTGATAGATTTGCATGTATTTTATTTTAGAATAACTATGACAAACCAAATATTATTTTGTTGCAAACTGTCTTTTGGAAGGACACTTTATCTGGAAAAATGCCTAGATAGGTATCAAGACTTGAGAATTATCTTCAACAGTGTGTCATGTTTGGCTTATATATGATCTATGGTTAGGTCTTGAGTACCCTATGGAGTCTGCATAAACTCTGAGCTGTAAAAGGCAATATGAATATATGGGAGATATACGATATGATCGTATATAGACTTTATTAAGGTCGAGTTGGTCTGGAAGTCTAAAAGATGATCAAAAAAGGAAATTGTTTCCAGTTTTAGCCAAATAAGACATTAAAATGATTTGTCTAAAGAACTTGAAGGAGTTCAAAAGAAAGGGAAGTAAGACTTCCACTACAAGTCATGTTATAGAAGTCAAGTTATTTTACTTCACTAACGTTAGTATCAGATACTAATAATAGATCTCACATTTTGAAAGATCAAGGAAGTAGATCACTTGCTAAGGGTGGAGAAATCTGTGTAAAATTGAGCAAAAGTTGCTATAATAAAGATAAGATCTTTACCTATTGGGCTAGTTAGTGAACTAGACATTGTGCATATTGTTTCTTGTTGGACAAGAAATGTTTTTTTATATAAAATAACTTTATTTCTTCAAAAGGATGTTGATGCACAATTAAGTAATGGATTCCACATCCTAAATCTCAAAACACCCATCTATAACATAATTATCAAAGTAGGTTAAAATAAGTGATTTTGAACCTTACTTACATGGTATTGTCTCCTAAGGCAAATGAATAAGAAACACATTTCCAAATACCATTAATGTGGTTATATGGACTCTTTTGATTTTAGAATCAATTGAGACATGTAAATCTTATTTATTGGAGAGATAATTAAGATCTCATTCATTGAAAAGATGAGTAATCTATTATTTAATACATGACGATGTATGTGGGCCTATTGGAATAATAACTATATATGTTTTCAATACTTCAACATACTAATTGAAAAGTCAATGAGTATGGATTTATGTAACGTAAGTTAGAAAGTTTTTGAAAAGTTCAAAGAAATGAAGTGAAAAACCAAATTAGCAAGACAATTAAAGCTCTTGATTAGATCAAGATAGCAAATAATTTAAGCTATAAGTTTGATAACTATCTAATAGAGTGAGAGATTACCTCTTAACTCATTCCTCATGGAATGCCATAATAGCATCTCTACGGGGAAAAGTCAAACCTTGTTGGACATAGTTTGATTATTGATTATTATCAAACATCTCTAACTCCTTCAATGTTCCTTTATTAACAAAATTTCCACACTTAACCATGTTCCATCTTAGACTTTCTTAAAGAAACCATACATGATATGGACTAGGAAGAAACCTAGTATGCCCTTACTAATAATTTGGAACTATGATGCTTCTATAGAGCATCCAAATCTGACAAGATCAAATCCAAATTGGATAAATGTCTTCTATGAGATACTCAAAGAAAGCTAAGGGTTATCATTTCTATAATCCATCTAAGAACAAAAGGCTTGTTGCTTAGAATGTTGTATTCTTGAATAAGAGTACATCTCTTAAAGAATTAGTGGGAGGATAGTAGAACTTGAAGAAATTCAAGTATCACAAAGTATTCAAAAGTCAAGGATGGACTTGGAGCAGAAATCATAAAATGTTGTGACATCATTAGCTCCGGTAGCACAAGAGTTATGTAAGATCAAATAGGATATGTAACCAAATCTGAAAGATATGGGTATCTTATAACACAGGAAGGAGGCATATTGCTAATTGATCAAGTTTCTTATGAAGAGGCCAATGCAAGTTTAGCTTCTAAGACATGGCATAAGACCATAGGATTTGAAATGGGCTCCATGTATATTAACAAGGTACAAACCTTGGTTGACGCACCTAAAGGGTAAAACCTATAGGATGCAAGTGGGTTTTCAAAAGGAAAAAACATGGATGGTAATAAAAGTACCTTTAAAAGCAAGATTGACAAAATTCAATTAGCTTAAAAACCATTTAGATCCTGCTTGTTGTAGCAGTATACCACCATTATGAGATATGGTAGATAGATGTCAAGATGGAAATCATCTTGAGGATGTGTATGTGACACAACCTAAAGGCCTTTTATGCCTGAAACATCTAGGAAGGTATGTGAACTGCAAATGTTCTATTTATGGACTAAAGCAAGCTTTTAGAAGCTAGAATCTTCATTAAAGAATAAAGATAAATCTTGTGACTATAAAAAGGTTAGTAACTGCATAATTATAGTTCTAGTATTACATGTAAAAGACATGCTTCTTCTAGAACTAATAATATTCTCATTCTATAGTCAAGAGTATCCTTAAACACTTAAAAAGGACTAAGGATTTGATCTTGATAAATGGAAGATGAGCTTGTTATAAAGGTTACATTGATACCAATCTTTTGATTAATTTGAAAGACTTAAAATTGCAATCAAAATATATGTGTTGTCAAGATGGTTGCGATGTATGCTTGAAAGGTTCAAAGCAACAAACAATCGTTGGTTCTACTAATAAATCTAAGTATTTTGCTATGTTAAATTACAAAAAAAGTCAATTTACATTTAATCATTCCAAATGTTTTGTACCCTATGAGTTTCCACTGTGATGACAATGGAACCATAGAACAATATAAGGAAGTGGATTAATCCAAGCATATACTTAAATAGTTCCATCTTTGGAAGATGTGAAAATATACAATGTGCACACCAGCAAAATTGTTGAGAAGCCACTAGTAAAACCACTTACGTAGTAAAAGCACAAGGGCACTGTAGACGTCATTGGGCATTAACCATATCGGCTCTAAGTGCAAGTGGAAGATTGTTGGAAATATGCACTAAAAGCCTATATAGTACGCATCATTTTGAATAAGTCATTTTTTTTGTTAAATAGTTTAATAACCTTTATTTATCCATGGAGTAATAGGTCATATGAGAGTTATTCCTAAAATGTCCCTAGTCAAGTATTTACGTGGAGACATGTAAATACATTAAGACTAGTGTGTGAGTGTACTGATGATCTGATCTCACAGATCCTGGATATAAATGATATCAAGTCTTCACACGGGTACACATTAAGAATAATGATGTACTGAACAGACCCACCATGAGAACGTTGCATGGATCGTTACATGAATGTCATAAACGATTCTCAATGTGATAATGGTATATGTAGTCCTTTGACCTGAAGTCATTACAATTCCTACATAAGGAGTTTGTTGTTTTAATATAATCAAACGTCTTCTGTAACAAGAGGACTATAAAGGTTGTGGTTAGGCAATGAACAAATTATGCAGAGGGATGTGAGTGATGTAGATGGGATTTGTCTCTCCTATGTGACAAGAGTGATATCTATAGGCCACTTGATGGAGTAAGACTAAGGAAATGCATGGCCATGCTAGAAAGAAAAAATATTGGATATTTATTCGGATAAAGTCTACTCCAGTATCAAGTAAAATAAATTAGACCATACAAGGATGACGCGACCATGCCTTGGCCAATTAGGATATCATGACAAAAGGAACAAACATATAAAATAATTATCACTTATAGGTTATGTTGATAACAAATAATATTCGGACATAATGATGCATTGCTAGATGCCGCTCTTATTTTATATTAATAATAAAATAGTTTATTATTAATATAACTGAGTATTTTACCTATAGGATCTCATAACGCTGTTGCATCAGCTCAAAATGTTGCTGCTCAGTCATGGAGAACTCTTGAAGAGAGTTTTCAAGACGGTTGAAGCGGCGATCAAGGTGAGCATAGAGAGACGTAAATAGGTCAGCAGGGGCAGAAGATGAAGCTTGAGTTGCAGGAGGAGGAGGCGCTGGTTTATCAGCAGGAGCTTCAAAGGGAATGTTGGCATTAATGCTTTTCATTCATAAGTACCATGCTCCGTTTAGAAAAACAAGACCCATCTTGGTTAGGTGGTGAGTGCCAATGCAGGCTTTTGGAGGCACTTTTTCTGACAACTCTCCAGCCAATCTACTCCGTAATGTTTGAAGATTTTGGTGAGTAGAATGGCGTATGGAAGCTTTTGTTGGTCTTTTGCATGGCGCATGTGGAACTTGACCAGTTGAACCCAGTTTATCTCTTTATGGTTCAGCACAGCCCACATTAAGAGGACATCATCCTCTTCCACCAAAGCATAGTTCCCACCATGGGGCACCAACATCTTGACTAGAAAAAGGTGTAGGAGTCTGTTATTCATGGTCAGATGTCCCACCAGCTTGTGATTGCTCCTTGGTCGATCAACCTTCCACAAGGATTGACGAGCAGTTAGAGCATTGAAGCCCCATTCATCTTTAGGTTCTCCTCTGTCAAAATCTGCATTGTTAAGCGGCAGCATAGAGATTTCTACAAACTGGGCATTGGTGAGCTTGATGGTCACATTTTTGACCTTTGATTCGACCATCCCATTTAAAAGTTTGAGATTGCAGTAGAAAACTCAAATGAGTTCAGGATAATACTGCTCTTCTTTAAGGGTGAGGAAGGGAAAAAGGTTGTAGTGGTAGAGGCATTGGGAAAAGGTGAGGCTATGGTTATCGAATGTTTCAGCAATGGTGTAGTGGGGGGTCATGATATCTTTTTTAGAGAAATTATTAACGAAGTGTTGAAGGTCTCTAGGAGATGAGAAGAACCTAGAGAAGTCTAGGGGGTTGTTGGCTTGGGCCATGGAGGACCTAGCTCTCTTGACTGTGTGGGAGGAAGCCATTGACAAGGAATATAGAGAAAAAGATGAAGAGAGGAAGAGAGTTCTTGAGAACTTTGAGAGATAGGAAGAGGAAGGAGGTAGTGTGAGATGAGAGGGTGAAGAGAGGGGTATTTATAGAGAAGGATTAGGTTTAGAAAGGAGGGAGATGAGTTAAAAGAGGGGGGAAGTCGAGCAGTCCTCGGGAACCTATGTTTGACTGTTGGAGTTTCGATGCTAATCGATTACGAGGATGAGGTAATCGATTAGCTCACTGTTTCTGGGGAATTTGAATCGTTTCGCTCAGAGGGTAATCGATTATGGCGTTGTGTAATCGATTAGTGAAGAAATAGAAGCGTCCTAATCGATTGAGATAGTCTGGTAATCGATTAGTGGGAAGATGAAACGTTTTGGACCTAAAACAGAGTCTTTGTAATCGATTATGGATCAAGAGGTAATCGATTATGCATAAAACATAAACTTTATAATCGATTAGATGTCAATGAGTAATCGATTATCAATGAAACAGAGGCTTATTAATCGATTAAGAGGTGCTATGTAATCGATTATATGGTCCAAAAATTCACAATTTATGCAGTTTTCACACAGGAAGGTTGCAGTTTCAATGAATCATACCACATATAGTAAACAACTCATATAAACATGCTATACAACAATGTTTTTATCAAAATACTTCATCATTCAAACACAATTGATCATGTCAAGAATTCCTAATTCTCTTCTAGTGTGGATGAATTATTCTTTCGCTAATGGTTTGGTGAATATGTCTGCTAATTATTTGGAGGTTTTAACATGTTCAAGCACACAATCACCCTTTAAAACATGATCTCTAATAAAATGATGTCTTATTTCAATGTGTTTAGTCCTAGAATGCATAATAGGGTTCTTTGAGATATTGATAGCACTAGTATTATCACACTTAAGAGGCACATGGTCTAATGCAACTCCAAAGTCTAGAAGTTGTTGTCTCATCCAAAGGATTTGAGCACAACAACTACCAGCTGCAACATATTCTGCCTCAGCTGTGGATAAAGCAACACTTACTTGCTTCTTGCTATGCCAAGAAACAAGGGAACTACCAAGTAAATGACATGTACCACTCGTACTCTTTCTATCGAGTTTACAACTAGCAAAGTCAGAATCAGAATATCCTATGAGAATACATTCAACGCCTTTAGGATACCATAAGCCAACATTTTGAGTACCCATAAGATATTTCAAAATTCTTTTCACAACAGTGAGATGTGATTCTTTAGGACATGCTTGATATCTAGCACACATGCACACAGCAAACATAATATCAGGTCTACTAGCTGTTAAGTAAAGTAAGGAGCCAATCATACCTCGGTATTTAGTTATTTCAACATCTTTACCCTTCTCATCTTTGTCTAGGTAGCAAGATGTACTCATGGGTGTAGCCATTTCATTTGCTTTGTCCATTTCAAACCTTTTGAGCAGTTCTTCGCAATATTTTGTTTGACTAATGAACGTTCCCTCATTAGTTTGTTTGATTTGTAATCCAAGGAAGAAGGTGAGTTCTCCCATCATGGACATTTCAAATTCATCTTGCATGATTTTGGCAAACTCTTGACAAAGAATTTCATTAGTAGCACCAAATATTATGTCATCAACATAAACTTGTACCAAAAGAATGTCATTGTTTTTGCGTTTTATAAAAAGGGTAGTGTCAACCTTACCTCTTTTAAAACTGTTTTCTAAAAGAAATTTGCTAAGTCTTTCATACCAAGCTCTTGGAGCTTGTTTCAAACCATATAAAGCTTTTCTCAATTTAAAAACATGGTTTGGAAATTTGTGATTTTCAAAACCGGGAGGTTGATCTACATAGACTTCTTCTTGAATATAGCCATTTAGAAAAGTGCTTTTGACATCCATTTGATAAAGCTTAAAATCCATACAACAAGAAAAAGCTAATAGTAATCTTATGGCTTCTAATCTAGCTACGGGAGCATACGTTTCTTCATAGTCTATCCCTTATTCTTGATTATATCCTTTAGCAACTAATCTAGCTTTGTTTCTTGTTATTATGCCATTCTCATCTAGCTTATTTCTAAAAACCCATTTTGTTCCTATTATTTGGTGATCATTGGGTCTTGGCACTAATTTCCAAACTTCATTTCTTTCAAATTGATTTAACTCTTCTTGCATTGCCAACATCTAATGTTCATCAATAATAGCTTCATCAATGTTTTTGGGTTCTATTTGAGATACAAACGCTAGGTGATTACAAGTATTTCTAATAGCATTTTGAGTACTTACACCTTGAGTCATTTCTCCTATGACTTTGTCTAATGGGTGATCCTTCAATGTGATCCATTGATGTGGTTCCTCATTTTGTGTTGTTTCTTCTTTCTTATTGATTTCCTCCTCTTCATTCAAGTGCATTTCTTGAAGTGCACCTGTAAGATCATCAACATCTTCCTTTCTCGGAGGGTTATGGCTATTTTCATCAAATTTAACATGAATGGATTCTTCAATGGTATTTGTGCGTTTATTGAAGATTCGATAAGATTTACTAGATTGAGAGTATCCTAGGAAGATTGCTTCATCAGCTTTAGCATCAAACTTACCTAGATTATCTTTCCCATTATTGAGCACAAAACATTTACATCTAAATATGTGAAAGTATGAAATGTTGGGTTTTCTACCCTTGTAAAGTTCATAGGGGGTTTTCTTTAAGATAGGCCTTATTAAACATCTATTCATAACATGACAAGCGATGTTTACCGCATCGGCCCAAAAATGTTTTGCAATATAGTTTTCATTTAACATGGTTCTAGCAAGCTCCACTAATGATCCGTTTTTCCTTTCTACTACTCCATTTTGTTGTGGAGTTCTAGGAGCTGAAAAATTATGATTTATACCATGCTTTTCACAAAACTTTTCAAAAGATTGATTTTCGAATTCTCCCCCATGATCAGTTCTAATGGATGTAATTTTTGAATTTTGCTCATTTTGGATAATCTTAACAAGTTTCTTGAATGCATGATATGCTTCATTCTTATGAGCAAGAAACAAGGTCCATGTATATCTAGAGTAGTCATCTACAATTACTAGACCATAGTAATTACCACCAAAGCTTTTGATTTTGGAAGGTCAAAAGAGATCCATGTGCAAAAGTTGTAAAGGCTTTTGGGTGGAAACAATATTTTTCGATTGAAAGGATGCCTTTACTTGTTTTCCCTTTTGACACGCATCATAAAATTTGTTTTCAAATTTAAGCTTTGGTAAACCAATTACTAATTCTTTAGAAACAAGTTTATTCAAGTGGTCTACATGTATATGAGCTATTCTTCTATGCCATAGCCAAGTTTCATCCTCTCTAGTCATGAAGCATTGTACATCATTTGAAGACAAACTATCCATATCAATCATATAAATATTATCAATTCTTTGGCCTACAAACTTAACTTCCTGATTAGTCTTATGCTCAATTATGCAATAATTTGATTCAAACAAAACTCTATATCCTTTGTCACATAATTGACTAATGGTAAGTAAGTTGTGTTTAAGACCTTCAACATACAGCACATCACTAATAGAGGTAGAAGAATTCTTACCAATATTTCTAATGCCTAGAATCCTTCCTTTAGTGTTGTCTCCATAGGTGACACTTCCTTTTCTTTTAGGAGTGAATGATGTAAACTTGCTTATGTCTCCCGTTATATGCTTTGAACACCCACTATCCAAATACCAATGGGTGTTGCTTGCCTTGAAGCATACCTACAAAACAAAATCAGTTTAGAGAACTAGGTACCCATTTTATGTTGGGTCCTTTAAGGTTAGCTTGTGGTAATGTCCCTTTGGGAACCCACACCTTTCTTATAACTTTTGTCCCTAATTTTCTAACATTGCAGTTTGAGGAGTTATGACCTTTGAATCCACAATGGTTGCATTTCATAAAGGGAGAGGATGATCTCATAGGAGGTACAAAGAAGTTCTTGTAATGCTTTTCCTTTTTAACAGAATTGTACCCTAAACCAGTTTTGTCAAACATGCATCTTTGATTTCCAAGTAGTACATTTAGATTATCTCTACCATTTGTAAACCTCTCTAAGGTTTTGTTTAGATCTAGGACTTTGTTTTCTAGATCAACACATTTCTTAGCAAAATCACACGGTTTATTCTTGGAGCATGTTTGAGCATTTTCCAATTCTTCTTTTAAGCATTCATTCTCTTTACAAACTTCCATAAGATGCATCTCTAGAGTGTCACTAGTTTTTCTAGACATCTTAAGTCTATTGGATACTTTTACAAATTTATCATACAATTCCTCTAGAGCATCTAGTAATTCATCCTTATCTAAGTCATGGAAGTTTACCTCATCATTTTCTTCTTGGTGGTTGGCCATGAGGCAAAGGTTTGCTTCTTCATTTTCCAAGTCATCCGAGCTGCTTATCTCATTTTTATCCCAGACTATATATGCTCTCCTTCTTCCTCTTTTCTCTTTGCCCTTTTTCTTGAGATTTGGGCAGTCCGCTTTGAAGTGCCCCTCCTTGCCACATTCAAAACAATTGGGTGAGGAAGAATTTTCTTTAGTGATAGGTTTCTTACTTGGGTTTTTGAAGCTTCTTTGGAAGTGTTTGCCTTTCATGAATTTCCCAAAACGTTTCACATATAGTCCAAACTCATCTTCCTCATCAAGTTCACTTCCAGATTCTTCTTCATTTATGGACGTGGCCTTGAGAGCGAGTCCCTTTTTCTTGGAAGATTTTTCTTCCTCTTCCGCCATCGTTAATTCTTTCAGTTCTTGTTCCTGTTCCTGCAACATACCAAATAATGTGGCAAGGGACATCTCGTTTATGTTAGGAGATTGTTTGATGGCGGTAACTAGCGGTTGCCATTCTCTGTTAAGACTTTTCAACACTTTATGAGTGAGCTCTTTGTTAGTGTAAGTCTTTCCAAGTGTAATAAGTTGATTAATGATGAGAGTGAACCATTTTTGCATATCAACAATTGATTCATGAGAGTTTAATCTAAAGAACTCATATTGACTAGTTAGTGTACTAATCTTAGAGTCTTTAACATCATTCGTACCTTCATGGGTTACTTGAAGAGTATCCCACATTTCCTTGGCGGATTTGCAATTCATTATTCTAAAAAATTCATATGGACGTAATGCTATAGTGATGAGATTTTAGCCTTATAGCCATATTGTACTTTCTTTTCTTCATCACTAGACCATTCCTCCATAGGTTTTTCAACACTTTTATCATTGACAATATGCATGGGTGTATAAGGACCATTTTCAATGGCATTCCAAACTTTAAGATCAATAGATTGAATAAATATTTTCATTCTTTCTTTCCAAAAGGTATAGCCTTCTCCATTGAAAGCGGGAGGTCTGTTTATAGCACCACCCTCGGGAAAGAGGTTTTGAGAACTTGAGGCCATTTGTTCTCTTGAAGCTGTTAAGCTTGTTCTACCAAGAGTCAAGCTTTGATACCACTTGTTATTCAAGTGGCCTCAAGACTCAAGAGGGGGGTGAATTGAGTTTTTAAAACTTTTAGTTGGAATGCCTTTGAACTTGATTCTTATGTTCAAATTTACAAGATTATGCAAGTGAAATCAAGATTAATGAAATGTGCAAGGCAAAACAAAGGTAAATATAGCTAATAGAATTTGACAAACACTTGGTGTGTAGTATTCAAAGTTTACCAAATTAAACAAGTTTAAGTATGCAAGCCACAATCAATCAACACAAGCCAATTAAACACAGTATATAAAAGTAAAAGAGTAGGGAAGAGGAGCTTGCAAACCGATTTAACGAGTTCCACCAATCCGGTGTACGTCTTGCCTCTAAGCAACCCACTTAGAGGATTTCCACTATTGTAGACTAGAGATACAACTTTGAGCAATTGCGGCTTCCTAGTGTCCCACACTCAAGAAGCCAATCCTTACAAGTATAAGGGCAACCCACCCAATCTCTCAATCTCACAATATCCCAAAGGTTAAACCCCAACCTTTGTAACCACTCAACCTAGAGTGAACTTTAGTGTTTTGTGTTGTGTTTACAAACAAGTGGCTCTCTCAAAAGAGTAGATGTACAAATGAAAGTTCTCTCAAATCTATAACTCTCAAGAAGAGAGAATACACAAATGAAATTCAGAATATACAAGAGTAAGGGCTTACTAAGCACAAGAGTAAGTAAAGATTGATAGCTTGTTGTTGTGTGTTGTTGTGCTTGAGTTCCTCTTGCATTTATAGAGTCATTTGAGAGCTTGGTGAGTTCCTTGGTCTTCCTAGCCGTTGCACGTAGTGGGGGTCTGAAGGAGTGGTAGAGAAATGTGCTGGTTTCCCACTAATATGTGTTTTCCCACTATCGTAATCGATTATGCCTTAAGCTGTAATCGATTACACTTTGAATTTTTCATCTCTGTTCGATATGTAATCGATTAGTTTCCTTTGACTAATCGATTAGCTTCAAGTCAGAAGCTTGGTAATCGATTGAGCTTTGCCTTGTAGTCGATTAGCAGTGATACCTGATGCATTTAATTTGGCTTCGCAGCTTCGTAATCGATTATATAGACATAGTAATCGATTAGCTTAATTCTAGTAACCTTCTAATCGATTGTCTGAATTCTCTTAATCGATTAGCTGTTATACCTGATACTTTTAATGCCATTTTTGGTTTTAGTAATCGATTAAACCATTCATGTAATCGATTATCTTAATTCCAGTAGCTCTGTAATCGATTATTTGAAATGTTGTAATTGATTAGCTTAATGTCCTGATGCAATTATTCCAAAACAGAAGCTGCCTAATCGATTAGATGAGGCTGCCTAATCGATTAGCTGCGTGTCTGATTGTATATCTTTGTTTTTGCAAGGAGTTCTTCAAGAGTGTTTTGTCATTATCAAAATCCTTAATCCTGTAATCACTTTCAAAACACACTCATGTGCTTGAGTTGATTGGATGAATGATATTGAGAGAGTTCCTTAGTATGGGTAACTATAAATAGAAATGGTTTGTAACGATTCTAATAAGAAATGGATTTTTTGGTCCTTAGACATGAGGACTCTCTCTCTCTCTCTATATATATATATATATATATTGATGCAGTTGGTACAATATATATCCCTATGTTGGGAATATGAATGAATGATAAATGATATGTATAATTATAAATATGATTGAATTGCATAAAGACTAGGATTATTCGAGATGGATGTCTTAAGGGACCAAATAGGATTCGATTTTTGGTGTGTGAAAGCCAAATGAATGATTGATTAAAGTGTGACTTGTGAGATATGATATCTTTAACTTGACTTGGCATGATTTTACATGAATGAGCATTGTGAAAGTAGGTCCTTCACTGGTTTAGGCTCTATGATATTCTGAGGAATGATGATTTGATGTTGCAATTGAATCCTACAACAAGTACTAAATGACCTTTTGATATTACCAAGTCTGATGATTGGCTAAGCTTTGTGGTTAGTTGACCTATAGTAAAATTGATTGGGAAATAAAGTGTTGATGCTAGAACTATCATAAGATGGATTGCGAATGATGAATGTAACCCTTGATGATTGATGAATAATAATGTTGAAATTCAAGGTATAATTTGGCGGTGGATGAGATATGAGATTTTGTGGTGTGACCTTAGGCTAAATTGTATACCTTTGACGTTGTGATTATGAAATTAGCTATGGATTACGATATGACATAAGGATGACATATGTGATTATGAGTTGGTGAATGGAAATTTGATCATGTCATTACCCCCATTTTATTTGAAAGGTGCCATATTGATGATAGAAATCACATAATGATGTTGTACTATATGAGATGTAGGTCTAATTTATGAGCTTTGGTTGTGATCTATGAGGAGAATCCCTAATGTGAAAGCTTATTATACGATTAAGTAGCCTACTTGATAAGAGTTTGGTGAATCTTTTATGGCTTGAATCAATTTATAGCCAACCATGTGTGAATGAGATAAAGGATTATTAGACGATTTGATCATGACTTCGGGATGGATGAGGCCCGATGATGGTATTTACCCCGTGATGATTGAAAACCTATGGTTGGTACACCAATTCATGGCGATGTTAACTAATATTTGATGATTAGTATGGCATGATGTAAGTCAAATTAACTGTATAATGATGATGAGATATAAATATGTTAGTCGGGGACTTGTGAAAATTGTCACTAAGTCTCTTATGAATTAATGTATTAGAATTAGAGTGACCGATATGAGCAATGGGAATACGAAGTACTGGCCCCGATATGGGCTTACATGCCATAGGCATTATGGCAACATACACTTATGCGCCGACTTCATGTGTTTGTGATAACCACTACGGGATTGGGACGCCTTCCTGTATGTCGGATGCAGCAACACGTATGCCGGGCAGGTGTAAGGTTGTAACTGCTTATGGTGAATGTACTGAGCATATCTGGACGTACTGAGTATGAACATGTGGGCTCTGTTGGATAAGTTTTGATCGATGACATATGACACGCTTGGATGTAGAAATTTTATGTTAAGAATGATAAAGTGAGGATGAACATGTCTTGATGGACTTTGGGAAGTTCGATGTTTTTTCATGGTGTCATTGAACCTTGTCAATGTTCGGCCCGAGGTGTGGCCTTATAGTATATGCCGATAGTAAATTTCGAGGACGAAATTTCTTTTAGGTGGGGTGAATTGTAACATCCCAAATTTTAAAAAAATGATGAATAAATATGTGGAATAAATATTGAATAATTATAAATGAATTTATAAGTGTCCCAAAAATATTGGAATAATTAAATTGGGATTTATTATGGATAATTATAATTTATTGAGCTTATAGGAGTTAAAATTCTACCCGGTTAAAATATGGGTGTCAGACCAAGTATCTCCGATTGAGATGCCGTTGGTCAGGGCTATTAAGAATATTATTGGAAATCCGAATATATCTTTAGAATAATTTCTGGGAGTTAGTATTCAGCCCGAACTGAGATCCTGTATGTCATAAAACGGAAAATTTAATGAGGGGGTTAAAAATTAAAACAAAAACCCTTCTTTTCCCTCTCTCTTTTTTGTTAGCCTCTCTCCCTCTCTTTCATTCACTTTCCTTTTCTTCCTCTCCCTCCATTCTTCTTCTCTAAAACTGTTCACTCCCTCTCTCCTTCCATAAATCATTTTTCATCCAAAAAGCTTGGGATCTAATGGAATCATGTGGCAAGGAATGGACTTTGGAGCAAGGCTTGACTCATCTCCTCTTCTCTCCCTCTCATTTTCATTTTGGGGTTTGAGCTTGGAGAAAGAGGTATGATCTTGAACACCCATGGCTTTAGTTTATGGTTTTGAGCCTATTTAAGTATTGTGATAGGAGATTGGGTGTTGTTTTGATGGAAAATGGCTTGGGGAACCAAACCCTAGCTTATGAAACCATTGAGGATTGTTGTTATGGTTGTTAAGGGTTTGAGTGATATGTTGTTAGCTCATGAGTGCTTGAGAAGATGCATATAAATGGGTGAAATTGATGATTGTTGATTATTGGTGAAAACCCTAGGTTTAAGAATTTGGGGCTTTTGGCCAATTGATAGGTACTAATGATTTATGCTTTAGAATGGGTCTTGGGAAGATTGGAATTGATTATTTGTGGTGATGGTTGGGTTTCAATGGAACCCTAACTTTAATATATTAGGGGAAAATGCAAAATGTGAGTAGAATGTATGTTTAATGATGTTAGAGAATATTATCAATGATGAAAGATAACCATTGATGATGATTAATGAATATTGATAATAGTTGTTGGGTTTTAATGAAACCCTAGCCTTAAGAATTTGGGGAAATATGTAATGTTGGTTTGAGGATTGATTTTAAGTGGAAATATATGATATTTAAAATATGGGTATTGTTGATGATATTGGGAGGATACTTGTTGATAATGATGAGGGATGCCATTAATGGAGGTAAGTGGTTAATGGTGATGGTTGAAAGTCATTATATGGGAACCTATAGATAAGTATAGCCTTTAAATGAATAATGATAAGTTTGAACACCAAAACCATGATGGTTGAGATAGGGTAAACAAATGGAATAAGATTGTGATTTGATAAGGCCTTAGGCCATAATATGTGGTTGATTGATGAGGGTCTTAAAAGAAGCTAAAAGGATCTATGATGACTTATATGTGATTGGGAGTAATATTGGTAAGGATGTGACATTGTTGTTGTTGGGTTGGTTAGCCATTTTGAGATTTAGAAAATCTTGGTTTTGGGAAAGGAATTCCCGAAGCCTAACACAAGTATGTGAATAAGTGTTTTGACACATTTAGAACTTGTTACCAAGCCTTAAGGGATATTGTGGTTGTTTAAGAATTATGATGAAAGCTTTGTGATGGCTTATGATTGAATGAATACATATATGTTTGTTGGTAGGATTGTGTTCCGGATGATGACACGGAATAATCGAAGCTCTTGGATTGCGGTTCTTCTTTCGAGGTAGGAGAGGAGTTTTACAT
The DNA here is from genome assembly GCA_037962975.1 of Clitoria ternatea. Lineage (NCBI taxonomy): Eukaryota > Viridiplantae > Streptophyta > Magnoliopsida > Fabales > Fabaceae > Clitoria > Clitoria ternatea. Next base: position 173,852,279 of record CM075671.1, read on the forward strand.
TCTAAATGCATGAGTTATATAATTGATGATTATTGTATGTAATTATGCTCATGCTTGCCTTGCCATGATTATGTTTAAAATGATAAGGTGAATGATAATTCATTGAATGAAGTCATTGGCAATGAAAATATGACTCGTGTATTATTGATATTGTGAATTGAATGCAAAATAAGGAAGGGGATAGGTCATATTCTCATTTAATAGATAAGTACTCAGGTAGAGGTTACCTGCAAGTCATAATATATGTATGAAACTTGTGTGCATGGTTGGATGTGGCCAAATAGCCTTAGTTTGAAATTTGGTATGCTTGGTTTAGCTAAAAAGGGTATAAATTACCACTAGAGCATATTTTGATCTAGAAAATGGGTTATGGAATGAGACTTGTTGGAGCAAGTCACATTTACATATATGAATATAGGTTCATAGAGAGTTTGGACCAAAACTTAGCCAATTATATTTTGGTATGCCATGTAAAATGCCCAAATTATGCATAAAACTACCCTATAGCTTATATTTTGATTGGGATGGAATTTGGGCTTGAAACTTTGCCACATAATTTATATTAGGGTAGGTAAGTTGTGTATAAAATTTCATACAAATTGAAGTTGAATAGCCTAGTGAAAATGGGTCCCAAAGTTGGCAAAAACTTAAGGGTCAAAAAGCTACAGAATGGTGCTGGCCAGTGGATTGTTCTCCCTTAAAACGTGGTAAAAATGACCATTTTGGGTGGTCCAGGAAGTGGGATCCACGGCCAGTGGAATTTCCCACGGCCAGTGGATTTCCCCACTGTCAGAAATTTCCAACTGCTGCTTTTTCCTTGCTGTTTTTGGCCTGTTTGGGTATCTTAATGATGTTTTTGGCCTCCGACTTCTTCATGAAAGTTGTAGATAATTATGTTATGGAGGTGTACAAATTAGACTTAATTTAATTGGAGTTTTCTAACTCTCATTAGGCATAAAATACCGAACCCACTACATTGAAAAATACAAGTTTAAAAGGGTTTTGAACCCAACTTTTTATGGTGGTCAAATTGGGACTAATAGGTAATATTTATGACATGTCCCTCTATTGTTAAGACTAAAAATGAACTCTTCTCATGTCCCAATGTTTAAAGTTATCACGGGCTCATTGTTGCCCTAAAACCTCTATTATTATGGAAAAACGAACGAATTCACTAAAGGTATATGTGTGGTGTGTCTTAGTGGTGATTGGAGAATGGCTCAAGGTCTTGGCAAGGTATGTGTATGCCTATGCTATGTTATGAAAACATGTATGCTCCCCCTCTATTGATATATTATGAATCTTGATGAAAAGTAAATAATGTGATTATATGACACACCTTGGTTGACGATGGAACTAATAAGGGGACAATTGAATAGCAATGAGTTATTATAACTCAATGAATTAGAAAAAGTGTTAATGATGAATAAGAATGAATGATGAATGATAATGTTGAATGAAAAGGGACGTTGTTGTTGAACACGCCCTAGAATGTTATTATTGATGGGCATAGTGCCACTACGATTAATGCATGTATTGACGTGTATATATGAGATTGAATGCTGATTGCTGAATTTATGTTTTGAAATGCCTTATTGATTTCCATGCGTGGATTAATATGAGAATGATAATTTGGCCATTGAGATGTCAAGTATATGAATGATATGCCTTGAGGAGCTTTGTAAATGATTGTATGTTATTGATTGAAAATGTCAAATTAAAGTATATCCCTATGTGAGAGGCTGAGATATCCTTGCGAGGTTGATGGGCATATGCATTATTGCATTTTGCATTCATGGCATGGCATAACATTGAATATGTGGTTACGATCACAATGATGAAAAATCCTACGAGATTCTATGAAGGGAGTACCCCTTGCGAGGCGGGAAACCAACTTGATGATGATATGATATTGAGCCAGTGGTTGTGATCACCTGGTTATGAAATGAAAAAAAAGGGCTTACGAGTTCCTATGATGCCCGTGGTTGCGATCACGAGGCAGGAGTACCCCTTGCGAGGCGGGAAACCATTATGAATTGTTGAACGTGGTTACGATCATGAGAAAACACCTTGTAAGGCTGCTAGAGGGAGTACCCCTTGCGAGGCGGGAAACCCATGTGAATGAATGATATGGTGGTTACGATCACCTGATGAAATGAAATGGATCCATTGCATATGCATTAAATAGTTGACATATGCATTAGCCATAAGAGCATGGCATTTGAGATGGGATGACCACGAGAGCTGAAAGACCCCTTGCGAGGAGGAATGGAATAAAGATTTAACAAGATGATTATAATGATTGTGAATGTCCTTGTTGATAAGTGGCAATGTGATTGTGCATGTGCTTGTGCTTGTTTATGTTGTGAAATGCGTTTCATAAGGGTTGTATACCTATTATATCAATATGATGATGATTGAATGATGAATTAATGATTTTATAGCAAAGCACACATGATGATTGTATGCATGTACACATAATCACAATATATTTATATTTGTCATTTTGAATGTATAACTCACTCTCCCATGTGGTCTCCTTTTTAGCATTGTGATGCAGGGTTATCATGGGCTGAGATGAGACTTTGAATTGAAGTTTTGGTGAAGGTAAATAGTGGTAATGGAAGTGCCTTGGCCGGAATCATTTATGAGTTCTTATGTAATGAATAAATTGTTTATGATGATATAGATGATTTAGTGAATTTAGTCATGTATAAAATAATCCTTCATATTTAAGAATGGTGAATATATATAAGTAGTATGTAAGAGATGATTTAATGTGTACTAGAAGGATTGAAATTGAATGATGTACATTAATGATAGTGATAGTTGGGAGAAGATCCCCGGATGTATATGTATATATATATAATTGTGTCTTAGGCAATGCATGTGTATGTTGTGAGTGAATTAGACGGGCTTTGTTCTATTAGGTCTATGTCGGGTATTTGCATGCTTTGTCGAGCCTTTTCTCATATCGTCATATATGGGACTAGGCGTTTGCTCGGTATACACATTTTTCTTCCACTGTAAACTCTACTATTTTTGTATACCTTTATGGGTAATTTAGTTATCGATCCAGTTATATTTTATTAAATCATACGCTTCAGTTTTCTGTGATTCGGGTCTTGATGTAATCGTCGAGGTGTTTAGAAATACTTCAAACGCGAAAAAAAAATTTACCCGTATTTTTATTAATTATTATCTTGATTACATCGGGATCCGAGTCCAGAAAACCGGGGTGTTACACCCACCTCCTAGTTGTTATTTTTAAAGGTTGATGTAGGTATTTTGGACATCCTACCCCTTTTTGGAGGTTAAGCAATGGTGGAGGTAAATATGGAAAAGGAAGCCCTTTTGCCTTGGCCGGCAATCATGTTTGTAAAAAGCATAATATTTATGTTTTGTATATGATATTTGAATAGTTATAGATATTGATTTTGAGGGTCATGTATGAAAATTAGACCTTAGTGTTTTGAAAGGCTAATTTTTGGTTATGACCTTAATAATAGTTGATGTTAACTGTGATACAATGATTTTCATGCTGCATTGATGAATGAATATTGATAATGAAATTTTTATAGCCAATTGATGGCATTGATGCTTATGTTGATGGAAATCCTTGGATGGATGAATTATTTAAAGTGTGAGGTTATGTTCATAATATTTATGCATAATTAAGGAACTGATAAGGCCATATAGAGTTTTAGGAGGTTTAGATGCAATGGAATAGTTTCCATGGTGCCTATGCATGATTTAGAACTTGTAGAAACTGGAATGGGTCAATTCCATTAAGAATTGACCCTTGAGTTGCACAAAAATGCTTTAAAATGGGCTAAATATGTTTTACACATAAGTCTTTTGTTTTTTGGAATATTTGAGTGCGGCCAGTGACTACACCTTATAAATGGTGTATATTAGATGGTGTCAAAATTTAGTGGTGATTGGATTTCATATGAAAGAGTTAGGGTGGTTAGAAGTCAGAATTTGTAACTTTTTAGTGCATTTTCTGCAATCTGTTACAGTTTGCTGTCATGAATCGATTCATGATTTAACTTGAATCGATTCATGAGCTACTGGATTTGCATGAATCGATTCATGAATTATCTTGAATCGATTCATGGACTACTGATTTCCATGGTGGTATTTTCTGGAATTCCTTGAATCGATTCATGTAGTTCATTGAATCTATTCACAGGTTACTGCCTGGTTGGGCTTGCTTTCCAATTCACATGAATCAATTCACACGGGTCTTGAATCGATTCATAGACTTCTGTTTTGCTGTCCTGGACCCTATTCTCGTATGAATCGATTCATGGCTTGCTCGAATCAATTCATGGGTTGTTAATTGTCAATTTTCCATAAGTTTTGATGCTTGCTTAAAGTGTGTTGAATCATGGCTTTGCTTCCTTGCTTTCCATACATGTTTTCTTGGATTATTCCTCATGGCCACTCTTGCTTCCAAATTAATATACATTTTCTCTAAACACGTGCATGTTGACTATGTAATGGATTACTTTAAGTTAATAATTGTATAAAACATCTACCTTCTTATATCATCATATATAAGATAGGTCTTTAAATGGTCTGGGATTAGTTATTGAAGTTTTTTTTAAATCGTGGTGTTCTTCTTTTGAAGATTTTTAGAATCATGAAAAATTTATCCTCTTTTGTAATATCTCATTAATCATATCTTTAACATTAATTACCAGATTTAGGGTGCCACACTAACCAAGTAGCGGGACCACTGTACATTCTTTGCTTAGCGCATTTTTACCGACCCTACGTGTTTAATGGACTGTTTAAAAATTAATTATTTTTAATGCTTTTAAATAGGTTATAATTAATTAATTAACACATTGCATGGTGAATGGTTATGGTCTTAGTTATTTTATTTAAATACAAGCTGCATGCTATGCCTCTTTCCATTCTGTTGTATTTCTTTTCTCAACCCGTCACTCATATGTAAAGTGAGTTTCTTTATAATCTTGTAATCTTGATCGAGCCAACAAAGTAGAGCCTAGAAAAGGACTAGAGTGGTGACTCTAAGTGCTTTTGACTTTGAGAGGAACCAAGGAGTGGTGACTCCAATAGGATGGTGGGTTTAAGAAGTAGGACTTCATGAAGCCATGGCAACATAGTTCCTTTAGGTTTATTTATTTATTTATCTTCTAGGAAGACCATAACTATCTCACAATTTCATTTACATGTTTTAGGGATATTTCTATTACGTTAAAGCATTTAACAAAGACGGTAATTTAAAATAAATTATAATCCCTCAAAATAATATTAAGTTTCAAACGCCTTCCAATAAGTACACTCGTTTATATTAGTAAGATGCGATGGGTCTGCCAAAGTAGGGTACTATCATTTATATTAGTAAGATGCGATGGGATAATTGTAATATCCAAACTATTTTATTGGGTTTTAACTTAACTAAGTTATCAATTGGATTGAATAAACTTAGAGGTGTATACATTGGGCTAAACTTTCATAAGATGAATGATCGGTAATGGTTACCCAACCTACTATCTAAGAGTTGTATAAGATACAATTGGAAAAGAGTTTCCTACCTAAATAACCAGGTGTTAAGTGATAAGCCAAAGCTGACTTAACATTAGGCCAAATATGGATCTTTGCCCACTAGAAAATCTTCCAACAGGATTTTTTGATTCATAGAGGGTATTTTATTTTGAATCAAAATAGTGGAAGACATGTTTAATTTTATGGCCAAAAATTAAATATGTTTTCAAAATTGATACTTACTACATATTTTAGATAACCATGAGATCAAACACACCTTTGAACCTTTCATTGCGATCGATCCTAGACAAAGAAAAATTGTCTGGACCCAACTTTCTAGACTGGTATAGGAATTTGAGGATTGTCCTCAAACAAGAGAAAAAGCAGTATGACCTATAAGATCCGATTCCGCAACCACCCGCAGCCAATGCCTCTAAAGCTGACAAGGATGCTTACAAGAAGCATCAGGATGATGCTTTAGATGTCTAATGCCTTATGCTAGCAACCATGTCTCCTGAGCTTCAGAAATAACATAAGCACGTGGAGGTTTTCGATATCTAAGGAAACTATATCAAGGTCAAGTTAACCAGGAAAGATATGAAGTTTCTTCAGCCTTATTTAGTTGTAGACTCAAGGAGGGAGATTCTGTAGGACCTCATATGCTCAAAATAATTGGGTATTTGGAGAATCTAGCTAGGCTAAGATTCCCCTTCCCTCAAAAGTTAGCTATCGATCTTATTTTAAAGTCATTACCTGGCAGTTTTAAGCTAGTCATCATGAATTATAACATGAATGCATTAGACAAAACATTGCCAGAGCTACTCAATATGTTGAGAACTACTGAGCCCAATATTTCTAAAGGAAAGGGCAAGGCCATAATGATGGTCAATTCTAGCAAAGGTAAAGGAAAAGGCATGCATCAAGGCAAAGGAAAGGCTGTTATGGGAAGGGCAAGACAATTTGGAAAGGCAAGGATAAATCAAGTACATCGGCCTTAAAACATGTGGGTGGGGTGGCTAAGGAAGATAATTGTCACCATTGTGGACAGAAGGGACATTGGAAGAGAAACTATTCAAAGTACCTAGAAGAGCTTAAGAAGAAGGGAAATGAGACTTTCACTTCAGGTATTTTTGTTTTAGAAATTAACTTGTCAACTTCAACATCATGGGTATTAGATACTAGATATGGATCTCACATTTGTCTTAATGTGCAGGATCTAAGAAGGAGTAAGAAGTTGATAAAGGGGGATGTGGACCTACGCATCGGAAATGAGGCAAGAGTTACTGCATTAGCTGTAGGGACTTGTTTTTTTATCTTTGCCCTCAGGGTTTGTTCTTGAACTAGAAAATTGTTTTTAAGTTCCGGCAATAAGAAGAAACATTATTTTTGTTTCTTGTCTACATAGGAAAAGGTTTTCCTTTATAATAAAGAACAATGCTTGTTCTGTTTATTTGAATGACATGTTTTATTGCTATGCAAATTTGAGTAATGGACTTTATGTTCTCGATCTCGAAACCCCTATCTATAATGTTAATATTAAAAGGGTTAAAACAAATGATTTGAACCCAACTTATCTTTAACATTGTCGCCTAGGACATATAAATGAGAAACGTATTTCTAAACTCCATAAAGATGGATATTTAGACTCTTTTGATTTTGAATCAACAGACACATGTGAATCTTGTTTATTTGGGAAGATGACTAAGACCCTATTTACTAGAATGGGTAAAAGGGTGAGTAATCTTCTAAGCTTGATACATAGTGATGTATATGGGCCAATAGGGACAATGGCTAGGGGAGGTTTTAGCTACTTCATCGTCTTTACTGATGATTTCAGTAGATATGGATTTGTGTTTCTGATGAAGCATAAATCAAAGTCTTTTGAAAAGTTCAAAGAATTCAAACATAAAGTAGAGAACCAACTTGGCAAGACAATTAAAGTACTTCGATCTAATTGAGGTGGCGAATACTTAAGCCTAGAGTTTGATGAATATTTGAAAGAGTGTAGGATTATCTCTTAACTCACTCCTCCTACAACACCATAATGGAATGGTGTTTCTAAGCGGAGAAATAAAACTTTGTTAGACATAGTTCGATCAATGATGAGTCAAATTGACCTCCCTAACTCCTTTTAGGGACATGTTTTGATGACAATAGCTTTCACACTTAACAGTGTTCCATCTAAGGTTATCGTAAAGACACCCTATAAGATATGGACTGGGAAATGACCCAGTATGTGTTTTCTTAAGATTTGGGACTGTGAAGCTTATGTGAAGCATCAAATTTCTGACAAACTTGGACCCAGATCAGATAAATGTCTTTTTTGTGGGATACCCAAAGGGAACTAAGGGTTATTACTTCTACAATCCTACTGAGGGAAAAATGTTTGTCGCTCAGAATGTTGTATTCTTAGAAAAGGAATTCATCTCTAAGAGAATCAGTGGGAGAAAAGTAGAACTTGAAGAAGTTCAAGACCTACAAGGCATTGAAGGGCCAATGGTGGAAATGGAGCAGGAACCACAAAATGTTGTGATAACTCCAATTTCAGTAGAACAAGACTTGCTTAGATGAGGTAGAATATGTCAACAACCTGAAAGATATGGATTTCTTGTAACTGAGGAAAGAGATATATTGCCAATGGATCAAAATGAGCCAACATCTTATGAAGAGGCCATTGTAAGTCCAGAATCTGAGAAATGGCTTGAAGCCATGGGATCTGAAATGGACTTTATGTGCACTAATCAAGTCTGGTCTTTGGTTGATGCACCCGAAAGAGTAAAATCTATAGGATGCAAGTAGGTTTTCAAAAAGAAAACTAACATGGGTAGTAATATAAGTACTTATAAGGCAAGATTGGTGGTGAAAGGTTTCAAGCAAATTCATGGCATAAACTATGATGAAACCTTTTCTCCAGTCACTATACTAAAGTTTGTTTGGATTTTGCTTGCTATTGCTGCATACCACGATTATGAAATATGGCAAATGGATGTCAAGATTGCTTTCTTAATGGAAATCTTCTTGAGGAAGTGTATATGACACAACCCAAAGGCTTTGTAAAGCCTAAAGCATCCAGCAAGATATGCAAACTGCAACAGTCTTTTTATGGACTTAAGCAAGCTTCCAGAAGCTGAAATCTTCATTTTGATGAGGTTGTTAAGCAATTCAGCTTTATTAAAGATGAAGATGAACCTTGTGTCTATAAGAAGGTTAATAATTGTATAGTTGTTTTTCTAGTTCTATATGTTGATGACATATTACTTATTAGAAATGATATTCCTACCCTTCAATCTGTGAAGGCTTGGTTGGGAAGTTATTTTTCCATGAAAGACTTAGGTGAAGCAACCTACGTGTTAGGAATTAAGATCTATAGAGATAAATTAAGAAAATTACTTAGCCTAAGTTAGAATACATATATAGACAAAGTGTTAAAAAGGTTTAACATGCCAGATTGCAAGAAAGGAACTTTGCCTATGTCTCATGGCATAAGTCTATCGAAGGCTCAATCTCCTTCCACTAAAGAAGAGAGAGAACAAATGAATAAGATTCTATATGCATCTGCTATTGGATCAATTATGTATGCCATGATATATACTTGACCAGATGTCTCGTATACTCTAAGCATGATAAGTAAATACCAGTCTAATCCCGGTGAAAGTCACTGGACTGCCGTCAAGAATATCCTAAAGTACTTGAGAAAAACTAAAGATCCATTCTTGATATATGGAGCGGAAGACAAGCTCATTATAAAGGGTTACACTGATGCTAGCTTCCAAATTGATAAGGATGACTAAAGATCACAATCAAGGTATGTGTTTTGTTTAAATGGTGGCGCTTTAAGCTTGAAAAGTTTGAAGCAAGACACAGTTGCTGATTCTACTACAGAATCTGAGTATATTGCTACCTCAAACACTGCAAAAGAGGCAGTATGGATCAAGAAGTTTGTAACAGAACTTGAGGTAGTTCCTAGTATTGTGGACCCTATAAGTCTCTACAATGACAATAGTGGAGCAATTGCACATGCTAAGGAACCTAGACCACATTAGCGATCCAAGCATATACTTAGGCGTTTTCATCTCATCCGAGAAATACTTGAACGAGGAGATGTTAAGATATGTAAAGTGCACACCGATGAGAACGTTGCTGACCCACTTACCAAACCTCTTGCGCAACAAAAGCATGAGGGACACACTAGATCATTAGGCATTAGGCAAATATCTGATTGACTCTAGTGCAAGTGGGAGATTATTAGTGCATACATTACAAACTATTAATGTATCAATTTTAACTTATCAATAAAATAAGTATTTTCAGCTTTAAGATTGTTTTAAAACTATTTATCTTGGAAGAATAGGTCATATGAGAATTATTCCTAAAACGTCCCTAATCAAGTATTTACATGGGGACATGTAAATACATTAAGACTAGTGGGTGAATATCACAACTAGAAAAACACCTGTTAGTGATGGAAACAATTGGTCGTTAATCCATGCCAAGGCCGTCGCTAAGAGGACTAGCGACGGTATTTCTGACGGCCACACGACCGTCGCTAAAACCTTCGTCGAAGATAGATCAGTGACCATGGAAAACCCGTCGCTAAAGTACCGACGGCATAACACCGTCGCTAACATGGTCTCTGCTTCACTTACTTCAGCCGTCGCTAACTGTCCACATTCAGCGACGACGAAGATACCGTCGCTACCGTTAGCCATACAGTGACCACTTATGCCCGTCGCTATGGGTAGCCATACAGCGACCACTTATGCCCATCGCTATGGGTAGCCATACAACGACCACCTATGCCCGTCGCTATGGGTAGCCATACAGCGACCACTTATGTCGTCGCTATTAGTAGGCATACAGCGACCACTGGTTTTCGTCGCTATTAGTAGGCATACAACGACCATCTTATTCCGTCGCTAATGGGGTTTTTTATTTTTTTTAAAAATTGTTTAAATATTTATAGATTTTGTTAATTTAACTTTAAAAATGTTGATTAATATTTTGTATTGGGTGATAAAATTTTATAATTAAATTTGAATAATTTTTTTAAAATATTAAATTATTATTAAAAACAAAATAATGGATTAAATTTATTTATCAAATAGGTTAAATTATTAATGATAATCAAAATAAGGCGTTTTTCTTTGAATTTAATTACCAATAAATATTGACATAATAAATGAAGAATGACAAAATAAATACTGAATGGAATATAATATAAAAACTGTAAATGAAATATACAATGTGTATACATAATAAAAATACAATCATGGTGGTGGGGGATCCTGTGGTGGTGGTGGGGGCGCCTGGGAAGTGGGGGGGTAGTCTCGCCATCAACTGCATCAGTAGCTCCTGCTGCTGAGTAAGTTGCCGATGAGTCTCGACGTACTGCTCCTCGGCCCGCTGTCGGTCCGCCTCGGCCCGCTCCTCCAAAAGATGCCTCTGACGTCGCTCCTCCTATAGCTCGTCGTTCAGGTTTTGAATTACCTGAACAACCTCAGTTGGAAGACCAGACGAAGAGGAAGAGGAAGGGGTCTTCCCCTTTTTCGCCAGCTGCGTGCCGACGCCACCCAATCCAAAGACCCTTCCTTTCTTGTTCACATGGCCAACAGCCTCCATATAGATGGCGTTGTCGTCGGAACAAGACAGGGTGGGAGGAACCTCCCCTTCAGGAGTCGAAGCCACCAGGTCCGCCTCCTTCTCGGCCCTCCTGGCCTGATACGCCTCCTGTAAATTAAAAAACACTAAAAGGATTAGTAAGCTGATTTGTAAATTATAAGCATGTGTGAGTTAAAAGTAAATGCCGCTAGATCTATAATCTTCTGGTTTACCCATGCACCGGCTTTGTTCTTCTTGGTCATTTACATGACCTCAAACAAAGAAGGCTCCCGGTGCTCCCTCAGTTCCTGTGGTGGACAAAAAACATTGAGATTATTATTTGTAAACATGTCAGACGAATCATAATAGAAATGTTTAACATAAATATACTTACAAATCTTTTCTTGTGCTCGAGGGTTGAAATGCTACCCCCAGTGTAAACTGAGGCTGCAGCATCGGCGGTGTCAAACCACCTATCTTGGACAACCTTCCCAGCATCTGTCCAAGATATATATGGACCATCCCACTGACCCTTTAAAACCTTAGTAATCACTTTGGTAGTGCGACTACTATCAACAAAGCTGTAATGACAACAATTATATCAGGAGTAAAACAACACACAATCTAGGGAGACTCCGAAAATTCTGATAGAGTCTCCCCTGTAAATGTAACATTTCCAAGTTTAAATAGTTACCCTGTTACAAACAGAAGAGTTCCCAGTACAATTGAATCTATACAAGTACTAATTAAAGTAACATACAATAAACGAACAAGTCTTTCCACTAAAGTTTAATATAAAGTACCATACAAATAACATAAAAGTATTTGAGTTTTAGTCACTTACTCGTCTCCGGCCAGCAAGGGTACCAACATGGGCAGAGGGGATACCGGAGGTGGGGTGGCCTGATGGCCAGGGTCCTCCAAGCCACCATCTCCAGGAGTCTGCTCTGGGGTGGTCAGCTGTGGTGGTGATGGGGTGGTCAGCTGTGGTGGTAATGGAGTGGTCCGCTGTGGTGGTGATGGAGTGGTCTGCTGTAGTGGTGGTGGAGTGGTCCGCTGTGGTGGTGATGGAGTGGTCTGCTGTAGTAGTGATGGAGTGGTTCCCTGCTCTGGGGTGGGAGTCCCCAGACGGGATACCGGGGTCCTGGACCCATCACCCCTACTAAAGGGCAGTCGACGTCCCGTCATCTGTGGATAAAATCATGAAAAGAAAGGTTAGTCTCAGGATATATATAAACCTATGTATATATGTTTAATAACTACATACTCTGTGTCTGTTTCAGTTTCAAATTCCCCTCAGTTTCAGTGTCACTGTGGCTATCTGTTTGAACAACTTCATCAGTATCCAGATCAGCCCTAGACCGTTTTGATCGAGAGACAAGGTCTTTGTCAATGTGTTCACCCCCCGTAGTGGCGAGTGTCTCATCCATTATGACTGGATCAATGTTGAACAACAAATTGCCATCGTTGAGCTCGTGTGGTGCAAGCTGATAAGCGTCATTGACCTCCTCGGAGAAATTGTCAGTGATCTGACTTCGGGCCTTGGCCTTGATTACTGCATACCAGTCCCGATGTCCTCCCGGGAAGTCGGTGTAATAAACCTGCTCAGCTTGTTGGGCAAAAATGAAGGGATCAAACCCTTTATATCTACCATTTTTCTTGACCTCAACTAAGCCGTAGTTGTTGTCAACCTTTGTTCCAACGCCGATTGTGTTGTCGAACTAATCACATTTGAATAGAACAATATCTCTTCTTAGTCGTCCAGAGAACGAAACTTCAACAATCTCCGTCAGCACTCCATAAAAGTCTTCTTCCAACTGTCTGACGGTGCCTCTAACACAAACCCCATAGTTATGGGTACGCATCCCTTCACTCCATTGAAGGATATTAAACTTGTAACCATTTACGTAGTAAATAGGCCATTTTTTAACAGTTTTCATCGGCCCCCAAGAAAGGGCTTGAAGTAAAGAATCTTCAATATGGTTGTTAGGGTCTTGTATCTATCTCTTTGATATTGCAAATTGGTGGGGCCCTATCCCATTCGGGATGAATATGCAACCATCCATCACCCATCGATGTTGTATGTGGTCTATCTTGTGTCGTTGATGTTCATTTGAAATTTCGGCAGCATTTCGCATTGATCCCCAAGTACACAGAGATACGTACAGTATGAAACACCGCACACAGACATGCATCCTGGGGACAATACAAAACACCATAACCGAAATTTCAAATGAACATTCAACGTCTCAAGATAGACCACATACAACATTGATGGGTTACGCCCTATTGGTTACAAATTCATAGCAAACTGTCCAACCGGGACAATTCAAGATCCAACACAACATGGTACAACAACCGGTTGTTTTGAAACTTAAACGGGAATCTAATGGGTACACACACGACTAAACCCTACATTATTAAAGGTCAGTTTCATTTTTTAAGTTCCCTAAGATAGGGAGCCTCCCAAAATTTTGGCAGAGTCTCCCGTGTAAACTAGACATTTCCCAAAATTAGAAATGGCCTGTTACATACAGAAAACTTCCTAGTATGTCATTAATATATATGCTATGCATTGTATATGATATTGAGCATTATGAACACCAAATCATGTTAACAACACACAAAACCAATGCCTAATGAGCTCTGCTCTCCACTAACAAACAATATCACACATGCATAAAATATCATGTTATCAGCACACAAAACCAATGCCTAATGAGCTCTGCTCTCCACTAACAAGCAACATTACACATGCATAAAAAATCATGTTATCAGCACATAAAACCAATACCTAATCAGCTCTGCTCTCCACTAACAAACAACAATCAACATGCATACACATAATGAGAAAGTTAGTGTTAGGGAATTACCTGGGGAAAAAAGTCAGGGATGAATATGAAGCTATCGACAGACTATCAGAGACCACGCGTAACGTGTGCTAGTCTGCATGACAAACCAATAAGTGGTTGGACAGTTACAAGTAACAAGGAAACTAAACAAAGACAGACACGTAAAGTAGATTTAAGTAGATTGTAAGGAAACTAAACAAGCAGAGACACTCAAAGCAAATTGCAGCTAAGGTGGCATTGGATAAAGCGTTCAATTGGAAAATTGATTACTAATTACTCAATATTATATGATCATGAACGATCTTAACCTAGGTAAGGGGAGAAAGTTTAAAACTTAAAATACGAACTTGGATTATGAATTTGGTGAGATAGATGTCAGTATTATGATAAAAAAATTAAAAACAAATTAAATAGGGTGGATTGTCGAGGGATGTTGATTTGATTCTATGATCGATGTCAAGGTAATTCTCCTTTAAGCCTAAACTATTGTTAGGTGAAGGCTCAAAACAATTATATATATTTCACACAATCTCTAACATTAGGGTCTAGGAATGCTTTTGAACTTCTTAACACAAAAAATTCCCTTCAGCTTCACTCATTTCTAACTCACCATGGCAGACAAATATATCAGACAGAATCCTCAAACCTAGAGCTAGAACTACACTCACTGCAAAAGCACAAGAGGGATTTGGAAAAGCAAATTAACAGTAGCATAACTGAAGCAAAAGAGCTGGGCCAACACATATAAAGATGATGTCCAGTATGTAATGGACAGGTCTTGAGTACTGGATTAACATCAGTTGAGGTTTGGAAATATGTTTCTAAGACACCTATCATGCTCAAAGTTAGTGATGTCGAACAAAAGGAATCCCATGTAAGCTGAAAATAATAAATACAGGACAGAATGTGCCTTCTATATACACATGTATTTATAGGGAATAAAGTGTATTATGTGTTTTGGGGGTAATTTCCTTGAGGGTGAAAAGAAAGATATGGGAAAAAAATGAAAAATACAATAAATGTTAAATAAGAAAAGAAAATTCAATGAATGGATAAATATTACTTTTGTTTACAGTATGGTGAATTAAGTTATCAATGCAAGTTAAAACATTACCATAGTCCCAACACTAATTGGGATATACAAAATTCTACTTAGATGCATATTAAAAAATTTGCAGTCTTAAATTCTTAATGTTTTCAAATTGGTACCTTTCTCAATATTCAATTAAGGGTTTGTAAATTGAATATACTAAAACTTTTAAGGACCAAGTTGCAGCTTTCTCAGTATTCAAATAAGGGTTTGTCTGCTATATTAAATTTGCATCGAAACTATACTATAAATTTACACCTAATAAGTAAAGCTTTTAATCACCAATTTTATATAAAAACGCAGTGATTCAATTATAGTTGCTAATTAGTAATTGAGGCGATTTCAGAATAACTATAACACACCTATAAGAAGCAGAAGCAAGATTCAATCAAGGGTTTTAGAACAAATATAAAAGAACTATCATACAAAGGCTACCCCAAGATATACCTGTAAGTTGAAGCCGATATGATGGTGCATCCTTGGGAGGGGATGCGAGGATGCTAGACAATGGGAAGAGTCGAAGAAGGCAAAGTGAAGAGGGTGCTAAGGTTTGACGGAGAAGACAGACGTCCTGGGAGAGGAGGCGAGGGTTGGGTGTTAGGAACTTGGGATGGTGAATGGTGGTAGTTTCAACAAATAGAAGGTAAAGGTACGTATTTGTAAATGCCATATTTTATTTTTTATATATAAAGGTTATCTTTTCAATAAATTTTAAATTAAATATCTAATATTTTGTTTAATCAATTAAATCTTCTATCATCTTAAAATGTTTTAATTAGTTAAAAAAATGTTTTAATTAAACTCCCACGGTCTAATTTCACTAACTGGTACATCTCCATCTAAATTTAATTACCAATAAAGCTCTAACTACAAGTTTTATGTATAAAAAGGTATTCATACGAAAAAATAATTCATACTACAGACTTCTTTTGTTTTCTTTTTGCAAATGTATCTTAGAGTTTTTTAAAATAACATAAACTGCCACATCCTTTTATGAAAGTCAATGTTGATGGTTGCGCCAAGAATAATCCAGGACCAGCAATGGGGGACTCATTAGAAATTAGAATGGAGAATGGATCATTGGATTCATGGAGAACCTACGACATGCTACGAATTGTGCCAGCAGAATTTTTGGCCATTTATCCAGATCTTTCTCTGGCCTGGAACTCAGGCTTCAGGGCCGTAATTGACTACTATGAGTAAAACCACACTAAAATTTTTAAGGTGACAGAGGATTCTAAGTGACAAAGACAATTTAGCTTTAATTGGGTTATCTTATGAATTTTATGCATTACCCCTATATAACAACAAGGTCATAATGCTCTGCTATAGTTTGATACAAAAGTGGTCACCCTGGACATTATTGTCATACACAGGCCTGATATTCATACAATCAGATTCCATGTGTTTGTGTGAAATGAAGTAAATTGGGAAAAGGTTTATCTAACTGTGCAGCTATGTACAGGATAATAAATAAAATAGGGAAGTTTTCATTTTGAAATTAACATTAATGTAACCTTGTGATTTTCAATACGTCTAATACAATTTCAAAGTTAATTAAGTGTCTCAATTAGCAAAAGATACTTTACGCATTAAGTTACTGAAAAGTTTGGGACAATGTCAACCGACCAGAGTCACTATACCAAATTAAAAATTTCCACAATAAAGAACTTTCACCTAAACTTAAAAAATAGAGCACTAGTGTTTAAACACTCAAAACTAATTACAAAATAATTAAAATCTGAGAACTATTTTTGTTTTCATTATGTACCAGTGTATTTGCACTGAAGAAGTAGAACCTGCAATATATGAACTGATGAGAATGGCACTGAATAGTGCACAAAAACACTGAACCAAAGAGAAATACGACTTAGTCTCATTCGTATCATGAGCAGCTAGTCTCTATGCGCACAAAATCCTCTCAGCTTGAAGTTCAAAAAGTTATTTTCCAGATGGAAGTCCAATATCTATAATATAATAATATATAAATAAAATATATATTTCAAGATGTACCCTATAAGCACATTCAAACAAAAATACCACAACTTCAATAAATGAATCAGTAAAATGACTAAATAAAAAAGGAAGGCTTATAAAAATTTCACAGGAACTCAGATAGCAACTACTTTGAAATAATTTAGGAGTCCATCAAAAGAAACTTTGGGAAGATCAAAGGGAAAGGTAATTCAAGCAGATAGAAAATGCACTAGGTATCTATATTTATATTCAGTAAAAATGATAGTTGGACAAGAACCAGAAATTATTGGCTACCTTTCTACTTCTACAAGAAAATACCATCTTGCTTGTAACTCATCCACTCCCAACATTCAACTACTACCTTTCTGCTTTTCATGACATGTTCTGCTCTCCTTCTAACCACAATGAATTGAACTAAAGAATCTATATATAAATACAACCTTCCCTGGTTTTCATTACTTCCTAAGTAATTTGTAGTCTTCCCAAAACTTGTTTGTCAGAAAGAAGCATCTATTGTAAGTTCTAATAAGAATGATTTGACCAATTACCAAGAAATGTAAAAGTAAGTATATTAATATATAGTGTGTAAGTTATAAACAGCATGAAAACCCACAAAAAAATGAAAACTGAACAGAATGAGAAGAAAAATATGCTTTTGCTTTTGAAAATATAGAACAAATTGATTTATGGCCCAGAATCACACATCTTATCTCATTTGAATGATGAATATGATGGATTAGTGATAATTTTATCATACTTTGCAAACAGTTTAACCAGAAATAAATTATTTTAGTATAATGTGGAACTTTATAGTTCCACTCCCAAGTTTCTAACTACACTCAACAAAAAACCCAATATTTAATTTTACCAACATTAATATTTAATTTTACCAACTCTAACACAAATGAACTCTTAAGTATTAATATGCAGAATAAGGGAAAAATGAAGCTGAATAATTATTGTATAATATAGAACCTAAAAGAGAGGAAGTAGTTTACAAACTTGAAAAGTAGAGGAAACACAAACAAGCTGAAGCAAGAGATCCACAGTAGGCCTGCAACCAAAATGAGAACAATCATCATCCACACAAACACCACCTTCAGCAAGTAAAATACAAAACACAACAACCACTTAATACCACAACAACAAGAATATACATTCGAGAGACAGAGAGATAAGAAACATACCTTGTTGTTGAGATTCGGATGAGAGGTTTTGTTCCCCTTCTTGTGAAGCACCCGTAAGCAAAAGAGGTGAGGGAAACAGAAGGGAAGACGCCTAAGAGAGGGGAACAAGAGCAAAAGAGTGAAAGAGGTGAAAGAAGTAAAAGAGGTGAGGGGCCTGGAGGCCAGAAATCATCGGACAGAGGGAAAGGGGAAAGAGGCCTGAGACAGGGGGAAGAAGAGGGATTAGCGGAAGAGGATTTAGGGTTTATGAAATTAGAGAATAATGGAGGGGGTCGTCGGTCAGAAGAGCTCGTCAGACAGAGGGGAATGGGAAGCACGCCTGATAGAAGGGAAGAAGAGGGATTAGAGGGAAAGGATTTAGGGTTTAGGCAAATAGAGAATTGTCGCGACCTGGATCGTGACGGTGTGAACGACCCTTTCGAAAAGGATGAAACGAAAACGAAAATGAAAACAAGGAGTCGCCACCAACGTTTTTATCCATAGGAAAAACATTGGTAAAAAAACTAAGTTCAGTAAAGCACTGGTTTAAAAAATGAGATTCAAGTTTGGGAGTCGGTTACGAGTAGGGAAGGTATTAGCACCCTACATCACCTGTCAAAAATAGTACCAAGATTGAAAATGCGCAACATAAATAGCCTTACAAAAGATGTTTTATTTCTTCCTTTTTATTATTGTACTTTGTGTAAAGAAAAATGGAAGGAACAAACTGAACAAACATGGAGTGTAGGTCAACAGGACGTCACGTCCAAATTAACCTCAGCTTTGGTATGAAACAGGAAAAGGGAAGGATGCTAAGAAGACATCGCGTCTAAATTAGTCATCCCTTAATCAAAATACAGGATTAGAAATGGGAAGGGGATAAACAGGACGTCTCGTCCCAAGTATCCCGTTCCTTATGAATCGTGGTGATGGTCTATCAAAAATAGGGGAAAATCAACAAGACGTCACGTCTAAATTGATTTTTCATGGAATTTAATCAAGATACGGGGTTAGAAACGGGAAGGGGATAAGCGGGACGTCTCATCTCAAGTACCCCGTTCCTTATGAGTCGTGATAATGGTCTACTAGAAATAAGGAAAAATCAACAAGACATCACGTCTAAATTGATTTTTCATGGAAGTAGATAAAAAGAGAGTTACAAAGGAAAAATAAAGAAAATAAAAATAGGAATAAAAATGGGAAAGGTGGGCGCGACATGATTTAAAGTCCTGCTCCTACGTATTCTTGAGTTACCAAGAAATCAGGGTTACGTAGTTCTTTATGATGTTTTTTTAGGGGCTAGTTCAAATGTGAAACACTCATTTTTTGTTATTATTTATTATGAATCTGAAGAAAAGAAAAGAAAATCAGCAGTAAAAACTAATTTAAAATGGGGAATAAGAATCAACAAACAGCAAATTCAATAGGGAAATGGATAACGAGTAGTAAGAATAAGGGATGGAATGGAACCGGTGTGGTGAGAGTGCTGAGAGTTAGTGTGGACTTGAACAGAGGAAACTAGAGTGGCGCGCTAGTGCAGCAGTGGAATTATGGGTGCCAGTGTGCAGCTTGATGAAGGGACGGTGTGCAGCTTGATGAAGGGACGATGTGCAGCTTGATGAAGGGACGATGTGCAGCTTGATGAAAGAGACAGTGTGAAGCTTGATGAAGGGACTGTGAGAGGCTTGATGAAAGGATGGTGTGGGGATTCTGGTGTAAGATCCAATGTGAAATTGGTGAGGGTCTGGACGGTGTGGTGGCTCAGTGTAGAGGTCGGTATGGACTTGAACGGAGGAAAATAAAGTGTCGCTGGTGCAGCAGTGGAGTAATGGGGTACCGGTGTGAGGACTTGGTGGAGAGGCCGGTACGAGGTCAATGAGGATGGTTTAGGGAATCTGGATAGTATTTGGGAAATGGGGAATTTCACTGGATTATGTCTGATCCGGTATTGTAGTTCACTTAGGGCCGAAAACGAATCATCAGGTTCAAGAGGACAAGATTCTGGCTCTGAACACCGGTGGAAATCTCAAGCTTTTAGGGACAAAAAGGTTATGGAGAGCAGAACCAGTTAAAAGGGAGCGTGGGCAGAGGATCGACTTAATGACTAAAGTTTTCCAACCAAAAATCCAACTAAAAATCTAACCCTTTGTGTTTCTTCAGATGGGGTATTTATAGGGGTTGCTGAGTGCTTGGACAGCACAACCTTCCACTCACAATGGAGGCAGCCTAGCCACTAACAGGTAGTGGGGGTAGCGGCCGGTGGGGAATTTTTAATTATTCCCACTTCCACCCCCTGTCTGCCATTTCCAGAATTCATGGATTGACTTGGGTGGTGGGATTCCAAGTCATAGTATGGCAATCAGACTCCTTGATCGGTACCACATGGGATTGGTTTTCTTCTTATGGCTTGGATCTTTATCTGTTAGCATCCTTTCTCAGTGGAAATTGATCTAATCTGAAAAGTCCGAGTGTAAAGACCGATCCTCCGACACTGGGTGTGAAGGCTTGAATTCATTCAAGTGACACCAGATCCCTTTTTCACCCAGGATTACTCCACTCGGAAGTGTTTTGCCTTTAAGTGCCTGCTTGAAGCACTCATTTAAAGTCGATAGCCTTTCTTTGGTCGAAAGTGGACCACTCGGAAACATATTGTTAGTCCTCAAATTTTCAATAAAAGTTTTAATAAAAATTTCATAAAAATTACAAAAATTAGTTTAATTTGTTAGAAAATTAGGATTTAAATTCAATAAATGGATGTTGTTGGAAATAATCTGCCCTTGATCAATTTTCTCTAAGTTTTGCAGTGAAAAAGTTAAGAAATCAAGAGAAAATTACACTGGAGGAGCTGACGCGTAGCCTCACCCCACGCATAGCATCAACAGCTATTTTTGATGCTGACGCTACGCGTCACAGCCACGCGTAGCGTCAGTGCTGCATGGACTCCACATCCAACTTGGCTAAGCACTCAGCTTTGACCCAATAATGGCCACCCCACTCAGCACCAAGGGCCACCCCACGAAGCACAAATGGCCAAAATACAGTGGAAACACGTCCAAGTGGCCAGGCATGATCATATTTAATAATTTGAAGTGGCCATTATCAGTTGTTTAATGGAAGCTGAGTCAGGGGTGTGACGCGTAGCGTCACACTGACGCGTAGCGTCAGCACCCTTGCTCAGCCATATAAATAGGGCCATCCAACACCATTCTAGATCATCCCATAGCATCCCATTCTCTTCTTTTCTCTCTTATGCTCGACTTTGAGTACTTCTTTTGTGAGTTGTAGTTCTAGAATAGTTTTCTAGATACTTGAGTGTGTTTCAGTGTATTGTGATCGTTGTATCGTGAAGTTCCCATCATCTTCGTAATGTCAAACTCTGTAAGTGTTGTTTTTACTTTCACCATGTGTAACTAATTTGTTTATGTTGGAATTGGTGAACTAATCTATTGAGTATAATATTATGAATTCGACCTCTGTATGTTTATGATTCAAGTCCATGTTAGTATTTCAACCTTTTATTAATATGAACATCAAACGGGAGAATGATTTTCATGTGTATTGAAACTTGTTTTATTAGTATGAATGTCAAACGGGAGAATGATTGTTCATGCCGTATTGAAACTTGTTTTGACGAAAGTAAAAAGTTGGAATACCCTTGGTATCTCAATTCTATAGGGGTTGTTAACCATTGTTGCCATAAGGCCAAGTCTTAATGCAAGTTTTTACTGAGAAAGCTCACGAGGGATCAGACTTTACGGTGAATTCTTAGAATTTATATCACGAGGGATCGGTTATAATGATTTTAAGCTGCAATGACATGAAACTTGATGATTAAATATGCATGTCTTGAGTTCTTCATTGTTATTCTAGATTAGGGATCCAATTTCCAACATAATTTATTTATCTGTGTTTATCTCAAGTATCTTACCTATTCTAGATTGCAACTCGACTTTTTAGATAGATTTTATTTTCTTTTATCTTATGAACCACTCAATCATGCTATCCTGTGAATATTGTATAAATTGTATATAAATCATTCTTTTGTCTATAACTTCCTTCACATTTACCATAGTAAATAGAAAATTTTGAAACGAACTGTTGAAAACTACAAAAGATTGGTGCGCTTGCCAATTAACAACCCGGTAGTGGAAACGAACTGTTGAGACGCTATCGTCGGGTTAACAAGTTTTCTGGCGCCATCGCCGGGGATTGAATTGTTTCAGTAAAACAGTAAATTTTTAATTGCCGTGGTAAATATTTTTTTTACCTTAGTTAAATTTTTGATTATTTATTTTTTACTTATTGTTACAACTAACCTTCTTTGTCTAGTTTGTGTATGCAAACTCGATCTACCCCAGGTAAAATTTATTTTGATCCTGAGATAGAAAAGTTTGTAAACAAAATCAAGTCTTTGAAATCTAAAACACAAACTAAATCTTCTTCTACTTCTAATTTTGAAAATTCAAATATGGCTGTTAAAAGGAGAACATTGGGACAGTTTGCTGTTATTAATGGTCCACCCCGAGTTTCGGGTATGTTTCAAGGACCTGTTGTACCAGTGGAGATTAAACCTGCTACTTTAAATATTATTCAAAACAATCAATTTGCTGGTTTAAATCATAAAGAACCATATGAACATTTAACTATTTTTTATGAGTTATGCAGCACAATTGGTTTTGAACCCTATCAAGAAGAGTCTGTTTACATGAGACTTTTTCCTTTTTCATTGATTGGTAAAGCAAAAGAATGGTTTAAATCTTGTTCACAGGGTAGTTTTGTAAACTGGTCCGATGTTGAAAGAAAATTTTTGGAAAGATTTTATTCTCCTTTGAAATATTTTGAAGCAATGACAGCCATACACTTTTTTTCTCAAAATAATGATGAATCACTAGGAGAGACATGAGAACCATTCAAGGCACTTTTGAGAAAGTGTCCAAACCACAACCTGAATGATGCCGAAAAGGTAAGAATCGTTTACCATGGTTTATTGCCTCAGTTCAAGATGGTGTTAGATGCTTGTGGTTCTTTAATGAACAAAACTGTGGAGGAAGCTATTGAGATATTGGAATCAATGGCTATCAGTGACCGCCAAGCAAAACATGAAAGAGGTAATGTACAGAGGAAGCCAGGAATGCTCGAATTAGGAGTAAATGATACGGTGTTAGCTCAGCAAAAATTACTGACCCAACAAATTAAAGTTATGAGCAAGCAATTGGAAAAACTCCAAATTACTCAAGTAGCATCACCACCTGCTCAACTTAAACAATGTATGCACTGCATGGGAGAACAACCATGTGGTTACTATGGAAATGAGCAAGAGCAAGCCAATTTCATGAACCATCAAAGAGCACCCTTAGGTAATTTTCCTTTCAATCATGGAAATTCTTTTCCTAACAATTACCTGCAGGGTTGGCAAAATCAGAATATTGGCTGGAGACAGGACACTGGACCTTCCAATAGACCTCCTAACAATCAGTTTAAGCAACAACAAACTGACAATGCAAGATTGACAAGGATAGAAGAATCTGTTCAACAGTTATTGCAGTTTATGGAAACAAATGAAGCTGCCCAAAAAGCATCAGACATACAAATGGGACAGCTTGCAAAAGAAATAGCCAAATTAAAGAGTTCTGGGTTTACTGTAAACACTCAAAACCCAAGGGAACAATGTAATGCTGTTTTTTTTGATATTGTAAAAATTGATTGTAAAGAAAAGAGTGAGAAAAAGAAAGAAGAAGAAGAAAAAGAAAGTGAAAAAATAGAAAAAAATGAAAAAAATGAAAAAAATGAAAAAAATGAAAAAGAAAAAAATATGCAAGTAAATACAGAGCAAGAAACAAACTGTATAACCCCGAAAAAATGTAAAGATCCGGGGAGTTTCACCATTCCTGTAACAATTAGAAATATCAACATCAGGAATGCGTGATTAGATTTAGGGGCTAACATCAACTTGATGCCCTTAGAATTAATAAAGCGCATTGGTGAATATGAGCTAAAAGAAGCAAAGACAGAATTACAGTTTGCGGATCGCTCTGTCAAAAAGCCTTTTGGGATTGTGGAAGATGTACTGGTAAAGGTTGATAAGTACCACTTCAGAGTTAACTTTGTGGTACTGGATATGAAGGAGGATACTGAGATCCCCCTGATCCTAGGAAGACCTTTCATGAAAACTACAAGGATCAAAGTAGATGTTAAACTAAGTATGGTTACAGTCAAGGTTTATGAAGAAGAAGTAAGCTTCAGTGCTCATGAACACCTCAGGACAAGTAATGAGGAAAAAGTTTACCCTTCAATCGAACCAGGTATATCTCTTCCCAATCAATTAAATTGTTTTAAATTAACCGATGCCTTGAAAGATGAAAAACAGGTAATTAAGCATCGGAAAAGAAGAAGGAGGAAGAAAAAGACAGGTGAATCCTCAACGAATATTGGGAGACCACCTGATTAATCAGAGGTAATGTCTGGCTGGAGACATTAAATCTAGCGCTCAATGGGAGGCAACCCATTCTTTTCTTGTTATTTTCAAAATAAATAAATAAATAAATAAATAAAATTAGAATCAATTTAAAAAGAAAAGGGGTTTTAAACTCAAAAGAAAAGGTTTTTGAAATTTTGAAAAATCAAAAACAGAAGCCCACGCGTAGCGCCACTGTGACGCGTAGCATGGACTCTGACTTTTGGACCTGACGCGTAGCGTCTCATCCACGTGTAGTGTCAGAGCCTACATTCAGTTTTTAAAACTGAACCAGAGAGGCCCATCTTAGGGTTTAAAACCTAAGATCTCCTCTCTGCCTCACTTAAGTTTTCAAAACCTAATTTTCGAAACCTCCTTTTCTCTCTTCCAAACCTTCTCAATCCTATTTGCTCAAGGAATCACATGTAAGTGTTCTAATCCTTTCTCTTTAGATTTGTTTTTAATTTTCGATTCTTAGAAATAAATGTGGTTAGGATTAGGATTAGAAGACCATTGGAATTGATTGCTGTTAG
The DNA here is from genome assembly GCA_037962975.1 of Clitoria ternatea. Lineage (NCBI taxonomy): Eukaryota > Viridiplantae > Streptophyta > Magnoliopsida > Fabales > Fabaceae > Clitoria > Clitoria ternatea. The sequence continues at coordinate 173,877,469 of CM075671.1, forward strand.
AATTAGGAAATTGAATGGATATAATATGGTTTGAAAGGGGTTGCTGCTATGCAACCCCTGTTTTTTTCTGTTCTACGCAGCTCACGCGTAGCGTCCCACTGACGCGTAGTGTGAGGATGAACTGTGAGCCCACGCGTAGCGTGGGCAGAACTGGCTTACGCGTAGCGTCCCACCACGCGTAGCATCAGCCTCTGTTTTTAATTTTTGTTAATTTTTGTTTCTTATTTTATTTTTCTATTTAACATGTTGTGTGTTTGTTTATTTGTTGTTTTCTTTTTAAAATTAATAAATTGTCATATTTAATATTTGTTATACTTTCTTGCATAAAAATATAAAAACAAATTTGTATAAATTTTGAATAAATTGTGTGAATTTCATTTTTAGAAAAACCAAAAATATTTATGTTTCAAATTTTGTGTAAATATTTGGTTGATTGTTTAGGATAGATAATGTGTGATTTACTTTTTAACATGTGTTTAATTTTAAAATTTTTACTTTTTGCATATGGCACCAAGGAAATCCATTCCCACTACTGGTCCCTCTAAAAGACAGAGGAAGACCACGGATACTGACACCACCTCTGAGGATCCTGATCTTCAGGGACAGGAGGTGTTAGGACCGAGGGATCCTACCAGATTTCGTACTAATGCGAAGTGGGCACGGTTTCATCAAATCAAAGGCCAGAGACTTATTTGGGAGAGGGTCCTTGATTTGAGTGCAGGAGATTACCCTGAGCTTCAGGATAGAGTTCAACAGAGGAGATGGGGACCTCTATTCTCTCTACCTACTAAGGGGGATCCCATCTTAGTGATGGAGTTTTATGCGAATGCCTTCAGGACTCGCCAGGACACACCAAATATAGGACAGCAGCGGACGAGTTGGGTAAGGGGCCGGCATATTTCATATGACCGGGACACTATCAGTACCCTATTGGGTAATCCTTGGGAGCCTACTCCCGAGGATGACACTTGTTTCTGGAAGGAAAACAGAAACAAGATTATTGCTGAGGGAGAGTTAGGATACTCCCTCGAGGAGGTTGCTCACTTCTTGAGCAAAGATGGAATCTTTTTCAACCTGAGTAAGGTTGGAGGGAGTCCATCTAACCTCCTAAAGACCCAGCTTACCCCTATAGCCCAGGCGTGGTCCCACCTCATGCTTTATAACATCACTCCTGTCACCCATCTTTCATCTCTTCCAGTTGAGCGTTGTTGCCTTCTATTTTTTATCCTCCAGGGTCATACCATTGACATAGCTGAGCTTATATCTGAGCAGATTCACTTGTATGCCCTTGGGTATAAAGTGAACCGCCCCATTCCATTTCCTCTCATTATATCTGCCTTACTGAGGAGGCAGGGAGTCGTCGTACCTTCACCTGAGTTCACTAGTTCTTCGGGGAGAGTCCCCAAAGTTTTAGTGAACAGAGATTATTTCATCCAGCAGTGCGAGCTTCCACCACTAGAGCAGGAGGCTCAGCCCAGACCTAGGAGGAGGAGACCACCAGTGCAGCCTCCATCTACTGATGCTGTCACACAGGGCTTTGCCCGGATATCACTTGAGCATCAGCATATGATGCAGATGATGGCTGCCACTCATAGAGCTTATATTCATCTTCACGATGAATTTTATCAGTACAGGTTACAGGGAGAGGGAGCACCTTATGTTACCCCGGCCGAGTTTGCAGCACATGTAGCTTGGTCCGGTGATTTACCTACCTACCCTGAGACTGGTGGATCATCTGGCGCACAGGCTGACTCTGACGGCGATGATGAGGAGGAGGAGCAGGATGACCAGATGGAGGATTAATGATGCCATCTTCTTATTTCTTGCATTTACTTTGAGTACAGTTATTTTTAGTTTATATTTACATTTACATTTACACTTTATGTTATGGTATTTTATTATTGTGCGGTGTGTTTTTATGTAATTACTTGTTTTTGCATATTTTATTCAAAAAATAATCCAAAAATAAATCTTTTAATAAATCAATCAAACTTAATTTTGTAAAATCAATTATTAGTTCTTTATAACTTAGGAATTTTGATAAATTTAATTACAATAGGTTTATTAACCATCAAGCAAATTTTGATAGCCCGGTGAGCAGAGAGATATCTTTTTATATACTTGAGGGTTTAATCGACATATTTTCAATTCGAATTGATTTTGCTTTAATCTCTGATTTGTGTTGTTGTACAGAAAATTCAAGAAAATGATCAAGGCATATTTTTGGTGAAAAAAAAACCTTGGGCCAAACAGCTTACCTTGGTAAAAATTCTTTTATCCTTTAGAAGCCAATTTGAGCCTAAAATAAAATTCCTTGGTACCCTTAAAACTAAATCTGTTTTTACCATTCCCTATACTTGATTGATTAAAAGAGCAGTTGAAATTAATAAAAAATATTTTGAGTGTTCTCACAAAAATAGGGAGTGAAAATAAGCAACTTGATTCTTTTCAGAAAAAAATAAAGTATGGAAAAGAAAAGTCAAAAATAGTGAAAAGAATCAAGTTGGGGGTATTTATTTTTCATCAACAAAAGAAATGAGAGTTTGGGTCAAGAGAAAGCCTAAAAAAATTATAAAATGCTCTTTTATGATTTCAGGTTTTTGAATTCCAAGAAAAACCATTGATTCTTGTAAACCAAGCCTCATTACAACCCGTGAAAAGACCTTGTGATTTCTGAACTAATTCTGTATAAATAACCATTGATTAGATGACAAACAAAGTTAAATTCGTTTGATCTTATGATTGATTGAGTGAAACAGGTTACCTATTACATAGAGATAAACACATGTGAGGTAAGCCTGAAATTCTGCTTGATTGTTAATAGAATATTGTAAATAAATTTTATCATTAAACCTTTGTTATACTTGATACTAATTTTTGATTATTACAAAGTTAGTTAAATTGTAAAAATTACTTTTTGTTATAAATTCTCGGACTAACTCAAAAATTTCATTCCAAATTTTTATTTTTCTTATTTTTTCTCTCTTGCTCGAGGACGAGCAATGTCTCAAGTTGGGGGTATTTGTTAGTCCTCAAATTTTCAATAAAAGCTTTAATAAAAATTTCATAAAAATTACAAAAATTAGTTTAATTTGTTAGAAAATTAGGATTTAAATTCAATAAATGGATGTTATTGGAAATAATCTACCCTTGATCAATTTTATCTAAGTTTTGTAGTGAAAAAGTTAAGAAATCAAGAGAAAATTACACTGGAGGAGCTGACGCGTAGCCTCACCCCATGCGTAGCATCAACAGCTATTTTTGATGCTGACGCTACGCGTCACAGCCACACGTAGCGTCAGTGCTGCGTGGACTCCACATCCAACTTGGCTAAGCACTCAGCTTTGACCCAATAATGGCCACCCCACTCAGCACCAAGGGCCACCCCACTAAGCACAAATGGCCAAAATACAGTGGAAACACATCCAAGTGGCCAGGCATGATCATATTTAATAATTTGAAGTGGCCATTATCAGCTGTTTGATGGAAGCTGAGACAGGGGTGTGACGCGTAGTGTCATATTGACGCGTAGCGTCAGCACCCTTGCTCAGCCCTATAAATAGGGCCATCCAACACCATTCTAGATCATCCCATAGCATCCCATTCTCTTCTTTTCTCTCTTGTGCTCGACTTTGAGTACTTCTTTTGTGAGTTGTAGTTCTAGAATAGTTTTCTAGATACTTGAGTGTGTTTCAGTGTATTGTGATCGTTGTATCGTGAAGTTCCCATCGTCTTCATAATGTCAAACTCTGTAAGTGTTGTTTTTACTTTCATCATGTGTAACTAATTTGTTTATGTTGGAATTGGTGAACTAATCTATTGAGTATAATGTTGTGAATTCGACCTCTGTATGTTTATGATTCAAGTCCATGTTAGTATTTCAACCTTTTATTAATATGAACATCAAACGGGAGAATGATTTTCATGTGTATTGAAACTTGTTTTATTAGTATGAATGTTAAACGGGAGAATGATTGTTCATGCCGTATTGAAACTTGTTTTGATGAAAGTAAAAAGTTGGAATACCCTTGGTATCTCAATTCTATAGGGGTTGTTAACCATTGTTGCCATAAGGCTGGGTCTTAATGCAAGTTTTTACTGAGAAAGCTTACGAGGGATCGGACTTTACGGTGAATTCTTAGAATTTATATCACGAGGGATTGGTTATAATGATTTTAAGCTGCAATGACATGAAACTTGATGATTAAATATGCATGTCTTGAGTTCCTCATTGTTATTCTAGATTAGGGATCCAATTTCCAACATAATTTGTTTATCTGTGTTTATCTTAAGTATCTTACTTATTCTAGATTGCAACTCGACTTTTTAGATAGATTTTATTTTCTTTTATCTTATGAACCACTCAATCATGCTATCCTATGAATATTGTATAAATTGTATATAAATCATTCTTTTGTCTATAAGTTTCTTCACATTTACCATAGTAAATAGAAAATTACTGTTGTTATTGGACTTTCAATCCCAGTGGAACGATATCTAAATTTTGAAAACTACAAACAATTGGTGCGCTTGGCAATTAACAACCCAGTGGTGGAAATGAACTGTTGAGACGCTATCGCCGGGTTAACACATATCACTCGGAAACACCTCCAAAGATATTTCACTCGGCTATATCTCGGGCCGACAAGTTCCTTCGAAGTCAACCATTTTCACTTAAAATTAATTCACTCGGGAATTCTTCACTCGAATATCTCAGTTCGAGAGGTATTCCTTCGAAATCAGTCTTTCATCGTTTAGAAGTATTTCTCTCGGAATTGAACTACTCAGAAATTATGGAACTTGGAAGCGTATTTCCCCAAAAGGTATTCATTCAATATCCGCCTGGAATTATACACTCGGAAATCTCTATATTCGAGAAATACTCATTAGAAGTCAAACCCTTTCTTTGCCCGAAAGTAATTCAATCAGAATCGCTCCAATCAGCAATTATCCACTCGGATGCATTCATCTGAAGTTAGGCACCTTTCACTCAGAATGGCTCCAATCGGTAATTATCCACTCAGATGTATTCATCTGAAGTCAAGCGCTTATCATTCAAAATAGCTTCAATCGGCATTATCCACTCGGATGCATTCAAACGCCTTTCATTCAGAATGGCTCCAATCGGCAATCATCCACTCGGATGTATTCATCCGAAGTCGGGCACTTTTCATAGCTTCAACCGGTCATTCTTTACTCGGATGCATTCATCTGAATCAAACGCCTTTCATTCAGAATGACTTCAATCGGCAATTATCTACTCGGATGTATCCCCAACTAGAAAAAGCACTCGTCCAAAGATTCACTTTTCGCTCGGAGGTATTTCCCTCGGAAATAGCTCACTCGGAGACATTCCACTCGAAAATGATTCACTAGGAGACATTCCACTTGGAAATTACTCAATCAGAGACATTCTACTTGGAAATGATCATTCAGACCTATGGAACTTAAGAGTCTGCCTGAAAGGCATAATCAGAGCCTCTTTCCATTTGGAAGTAACTCCCTTGGAAGGAACCCACTCAGAAATGGCTCACTCGGAGACATTCCACTCGGTAATGTCTCACTCGGAGACATTCGACTCGGCAACGTCTCACTTGGAGACATTCCACTCAGAAATTATCATTCGGAGGTCAGACTTGCTTTTCACTGTGAAATTTAGAACTTGACAGAATCTGGACGAAAGAAACTCATTCCCGGTCAGAGCTTTGTTTCGCTCGAAAATACATCTCTTGGCAGCAAATCATTCGGAAGTGCCTTCCTCAGAGATATCCCACTCGGGGATAATTTGAAACTTGAGTGAGTCTGCCCAAAAGAGATTCATCCCAGGTTAGTGCTTTGCTTCGCTCAAAAATACATCTCTCGACAGCAAACCACTCGGAAGTGCCTTTCTCAGAGACATCCCGCTCGGAAATATAGACCTTTGAAAGTTTCTGCCCGAAAGAGGCTCATTACCGGTCGTACCTTTTCCTTACTAGAAAAGACATCTTCTCCGAAACACACCACTCGGAGACATCCTTGCCTGACAAGTGTTCATTCATAGTCAGGGGCTTCATTTGCTTGGACGTACATCTTTGGGAGGTATTTACTCAAAATGGTCTATTTTTCACTCAGAGCGGCTGCAACCGAGAATCTTCCACTCAGATTTACCTCCAACCGGGAAATATTCAATCAAAGTCAGCCATTTTTCATTTGGAGGTACCTCCCTCGGGAATCTTCCACTCGGAAACACCCTACCTGGAGATAATCCACTCGGCAACGCTTGAGCGAAGGAAGGGAATATGCATCTGGTACCAATCTCGCTCGGGCGAGACATGTCTCGCTTAAGCGAAATTGTTCTAGTATCTAAAACTCTTCCTTCTCGCTTGAGCGCTCATTCCTACGCCTGAGTGAAATTGATCCAGGGGCTAACCCCTGATTCTCCATCAATCTCGCTTGGGCGAAACCACCACCAGCTCAGGCAAAAACAGGTCAGATGCCAAATTTCTGATTTACCACAATTTCGCTCGAGCGAGATTCCCACTCGCTTGAGCGAGTTATGCAAATCCTTCAACTCAGCATATGAAATACATTGTCTACCATTTTGACTCTTCCTAATGCATCACATCACATCATCATACGTCTATAAACTCTATCAACATCATGAAGCATTATGGTTTGAGAGGTTTACTTTACCTTTTTCATAGAATCAAGCAAACACCTCGCTCGGAAATAAACCTACTCGGGAATTCCTCACTCGGAGTCACCCCTGCCCAGAAATAGTCACTCAGAAATGATTCCTGATTTGGGAAATGGATGTCTGGTCTCTTTTTATCAAATCCTTGGTATTTGGGTCGGACCAAAAGAGGTGTTCAAAGATGCCCATCTTTACTTCTTTTTCACAAGAAAAACACGAAGTTTTCCGTGTTTTTGAAGTGAAAAGGAAGTAAAGATATGAACACCGATGTAAGAGTCAGGTGGGACCTCTAGATCGTTATGGCGTCTAACGGTGTTGGCAATCACGAGTCAGTGTGACCTTTTCCTCTTTAAAGACGAGCATTTTCCACATCTGTCTCCCTCTCTTTTTTCTTTTTTTTTGTTTTTATTTTTGTTTTTGTTTTTGTTTTTTTTTTGTTTTTTTGAGTTCTGGATTGACTGGGATAGATTGTCTTTCAGTTAACAGGAGGTGAGAAGAATTGGGGTTGACCCTCGGTAGACTGGAAATGTAAAGGTTGGGGTTGACCCTCGGTTGACGGGAAATGTAAAGGATGGGGTTGACCCTCGGTTGATAGAAAATGTAAAAGTTGGGGTTGACCCTCGGTTGAAAGGAAATGTAAAGGTTAGGGTTGACCCTCGGTTGACAGGAAAGGTAAAGATTGGGGGAGCTAACAGGACGTCTCTTCCGAATTAACTCACTGTTGACAGGAAATGTAAAAGTTAGGGTTGACCCTCGGTTGACAGGAAAGGTAAAGATTGGGGGAGCTAACAGGATGTCTCGTCTGAATTAACTCACTATTGACAGGAATTGTAAAGGCTGGGGTTGACCCTCGGTTGACAGGAAAGGTAAAGGTTAGGGTTGGCCCTCGGTTGACAGGAAAGGTAAAGATTGGGGGAGCTAATAGGATATCTCATCCGAATTAACTCACTGTTGACAGGAAATGTAAAAGTTGGGGGAGCTAACAGGACGTCTCGTCCGAATTAACTCACTGTTGATAGGAATTATAAAAGTTGGGGTTGACCCTCGGTTGACAGGAAAGGTAAAGATTGGGGGAGCTAACAGGACGTCTCGTCCGAATTAACTTACTGTTGACAGGAATTATAAAGGTTGGGGTTGACCCTCGGTTGACAGGAAAGGTAAAGGTTGGGGTTGACCCTCGGTTGACAGGAAAGGTAAAGATTGGGGGAGCTAACAGGACGTCTCGTCCGAATTAACTCACTGTTGAAGGAAATGTAAAAGTTGGGGTTGACCCTCGGTTGACAGGAAAGGTAAAGATTGGGGGAGCTAACGGGACGTCTCGTCTGAATTAACTCACTGTTGACAGGAATTATAAAGGCTGGGGTTGACCCTCGGTTGATAAGAAAGGTAAAGGTTGGGGTTGACCCTCGGTTGACAGGAAAGGTAACGATTGGGGGAGCTAACAGGACGTCTCATCTGTAACACCCCAAATTTTTAAAATAGGAAGATAAATTAGGAAAATAAATGTGGAATAATTAAATGTGGGCTAATTAATATCCCAAAGTTCTTGAAATGATTTAATCAAGACTCTTAGAAATCATAAGTGAATTATGGAGACCGAATAAGTCAAAAACTGACCCGGATAAATATGGGTGTCGGACCAAGTATCTCCGATTGAGATGCCGTTGGTCAGGGCTGTAGATAATATTATTGGGAATCTGAATATGTATTCGGAATAATTTTTAGAGTATGTATTGAGCCCGAACTGAGAGCCTGTTTATTTAAAAACGAAGGAATTTAAGTGAGAAGGAAAAGATTAAAACATAATCTTACCATTTTTCACTCTCATTCCCGTGACTTCTCCTTCTCTCACGTAGACACATTTCCTTTCTTCTTCCTCTTCTTCTTCTTTTTCATTACTCATCTTCTTCTTCCCCAAAAGAAAAATCTAGATTAAGTGGTACCTTCCTCTCAAAATTTTCATTTTCTTTAGTGAACAAGGAGGATACCATGAATGCTTGAAACTACTCCCTCCTTTCTCTTCATTTTTGTCATCCTCATCCTCCCTCTCAACTACCATTTTTGTTTTGGAGCAAGGGCTTGGCAATATTGGTGAAGCAGGAACATCAACCCCAGAGGTCTACTTTTCTTGAGGTAGGAGAGGGGTGTATTTTCTAAATGCATGAGAATTATGATGATAATGTATGTATTAATGTAGTATGACATGTTTGCTTGGATAAAGGTGATATTATGTGTATGTGAAGTGAATTGGGTATGATGATGTGAATTTAGTGTTTATATGATGAAGCCTAAGTGAGGCTATGGATGGCTTATTATGTGTGATACATGATTGAGTTCATATGAAGATTGATTCTTGTGTATGATTTGGTGGAAAATTGTGTGGTTGAGAATGAATATACCCTAGATGAAAGGGTAAGATAAGCTAAATGAGTTTGAGGCATGTATGAGCATTGTTGTATACATGGCATGACATGCATATCATGATGATGTTGATAAGTGGTTGCGATCACTTGATAATGGAAATGAAAAAGGGCTTGCGAGTTCCTATGATTGTTAGACCGGTGGTTGCGATCACCTGGTATTGAAATGAAAGGCCCTGCGGGACCAATGTGATTGAATGCCCATGGTTGCGATCATGAGGCGGGAGTACCCCTTGCGAGGTGGGAAACCTTATGAGATATTGAACGTGGTTACGATCACGAGAAGCACCTTGCGAGGCTGCTAGAGGGAGTACCCCTTGCGAGGCGGGAAACCATTGAGAATGAGTATATGATTATGGTGGTTGCGATCACCCGAGGAAATGAAATCGGATCCGTGCATATGCATTTTAATGATATTAGCATGTGCATCAGTCTTGAAGCATGATATAGTGTGATACTTTGATGATGCGATATGTATGGATATTCCCTTTTAATTACTAAGGTGTGATGGTGAGTTTGATTGATATGATTCTAAGAGAATTAAGGAATAATTGTGTTTGAATAAGAATTGCTGATTAAATGTTGATATAAAATAAACTCCTCTTGAGGAGGAGATAGTTGTATTGCATTCATGCATATATTGTTTTATTTATTGGATTTTCATCATTGAGAAAGTATACTCACTCTCCTTGTGGTATATCTTTTTAGCTCCTGTGTTGTAGGTTTCGCTTTGGAGCTGTTTATGGAGGAGAAGTGTGAAGGAAGCCTCTTTTAGGTAAAGAATGCCCTGGCCGGCAACATTTTGATTTTGTGGTTTGTGTAGAATATTTGTAATGTATATAGTATTCTGCATATTTTGTATAGCCATAAATTGGTATGAATGATGTATAATGATTATGTAGGTCATGTGTGAAAATTGGAACCCACATATAAGACTAATATTCAGTTATGGCCCTGGTGATGTAAGACGCTATTGTGTGAGTGCTTGAATTTTGCTCACTTTGATGATCAAATGATGAGGATTGTGAATAATGACTTTATGTGCTGTATAATTGATGATATTTCATGATTGTTATGCATAAGTAAGAAACTAGTAGGGTCAAAATGAGTTTTATGAGTCTTGGATAGTGTGTGATGGTTTCAATAGCTTAAATACATGATTTGTGACTTGTAGAAACTGGAAGGGGTCAATTCCATTGAGAATAGACCCCTATGTTACTCAAAAAGGCTCAGGAATGGACAAAACGCATTTATTTGCATAACTTTCTCATTTTTGAGAATTTTTGAGTGAGGCCGGTGGTCACACATCACAAATAGTGTATTTTAGTTGGTGTTAAAATTTGGTAGCGTTTGGAGCTGATATGAAAAAGTTAGAGGGGTTAGAAGTCCAAAAATAATGCTTTTTCTGCATAAAACAACAACTGTGCTGTCTCGAATCGACTCGAGGATCCCTGAATCGATTTGAGAGCTGCTGTTTTTACTGTTTTTGGTTCCAGGAAGGCCTGAATCGATTCATACGATCCTGAATCGATTCAAGGACCTCTTTTTGCGTAATTTTGAGTTCCAGAAGTGTCTGAATCGATTCATACGAGCTTGAATCGATTCAAGGGGTCCTGTTTTCACTGTTTTGCATTCCAGAATCATTTGAATCGATTCATAGGGTGTTTGAATCGATTCATGACCCTGTTTTTCATATTTTTCCTTTATCTTGGGATATCATTGGTATTGTTTGACTATAATATGATTGCACAACACCCCACACGCATAATTAATGCATTTTATCAAATCAATAGACCATCCTTTGACCTTCTACCACTTTCCTTCAATTCCTTAATGTAATTGCATACTTCCGCTACTCCTTGTTGGTGATCATGAGATAAATCATCCAAGGTTCACTCTTTGACTTAATTGTTCACCTTCTCATATCTTCACATATGAGATAGGTTATTAAATTAGGTCCGGGGATTACTTGCCAAAGTTTTCATCACGCGATCTCTTCCATCCTTTAATTGTTTTAAATCGCGAAAAATTTACCCCTATTTTTGGGGCGTCTCATCATCCGAATTAACTCACTATTGACAGGAATTGTAAAGGCTGGGGTTGACCCTTGGTTGACGGGAAATGTAAAGGTTGGGATTGACCCTCGGTTGACAGGAAAGGTAAAGGCTGGGGTTGACCCTTGGTTGACAGGAAATGTAAAGGTTGGGAGATCTGAGGATTAACAGGACGTCACATCCTGATTAACCTGGACCTAAAGGCTCAGGGTGATGCCCTAGTTTGACATGACTGAAGGTTCTTGGGGAACTGCCCCTTGAATGAAAGAAAATGAACCTGGGGGATGCCCCGGTTTGACATGACTGAAGGTTGTTGGGGAACTACCCCTTGATTGAGAGAATAGACCTGGGGTGATGCCCTAGTTTGACATGATTTGGAGAAATCTTAGGGGGAACTACCCTTTGACTGAAAGAGAATAAACCTGGGGTGATGCCCCAGTTTGACATGATTTGAAGGAATCTTGGGGAACTGCCCCTTGACTGAAAGAGAATAGATCTGGGATGATGCCCCAGTTTGACATGACTTGAAGGAATCTTGAGGAACTGCCCCTTGACTGAAAGAGAATAGATCTGGGGTGATGCCCCAGTTTGATGTGATTTGAAGGAATCTTAGTGGGACTGCTCCTTGACTGGAACAAAGGAGATCTGGGGAGATGCCCCAGTTTTAGATAGTTTGACGGAATCTTGGGGGGACTGCTCCTTGACTGGAACAAAAGAAATTTGGGGAGATGCCCCAGTTTGAGTTGTTTAGGAAGTGTAATTCTACTGGGGAAGGACTTGGTGATTCGGGGTACTGTCTCTTTGGGTGAAAGAGAATGAACCTGGGGTGATGCCCCAGTTTGAACTATCTGCCTCAGAACCTCGGGGGACTGACCCTTGAGCGAGAAGAAATGAACCTGGGGTGATGCCCCAGTTTGAATTGTTTGGGAAGTGTAGTTCCACTGGGGAAGGATTTGGTTAGCATCTGTCCGGTAACCTTCATGGTTCCACTGGGGGAAGTATTTGGTGATTTGGGGTACCGTCCTTTGATCGGAAAGAGAAATTTGGGGTCCACTGGGAATGTGCAATGGGTTTGTTTGGTCTGGTAATGATTGAGAAAAGTGTATTGAGGTTCATTAGGGAATGTATGGCAGGCTCGCCGGAGGAGAAAAATCTGGGGGGTGTCCCAGTTTGGGACATTTAATGAGGGTAACTCCACTGAGGAAAGTGTTTTCCTATTGGGGAAGGAAGGCGTGGCTAGCCTTTGATCACTATGGTTCTGTTGGAAAGGTGATTCCACTGAGGATAACTTAACTTTCCCAGATCTGATTAGGAAGTACTCCAGTTAGGGGAGCTAAGTCCATTTTGTGGTCCTCCTACGGAGGAACCTTCAGTCGGGATTCCCCTCAGGGATAAATGGTGAGTCTGCTGGGGAGAGTTTTGGGCGATTCAGGGTACTGCCCCTTAACTGGGAGAGAAAAGGAACCGGGGGAACTGTCCCAGTTTAGGAAATCTGGCTGAAAGAGTTAGGGGTATTGCCCTTGGGTTGACAAAGAAATCTGGGTGATGCCCCAGTTTGAGTTGCTTGGAAATTCAGGGTACAACTCCTTGAATGGAAGAGAAATCTGGGGAGATGTCCCAGTTTGGAAGATCAGGAGGACTTTGGGGGATTTCCCTTTGACTGAAAAGATTTGGGGTGATGCCCCAGTTAGGGAGAGGAATGGTAGACTTGGGGTAAAATCCTAGGTTTGAAAGATTTGGGGGTTAACAGGACGTCTCATCCAAATTAACCCGTACTTGGCGTCGCTGCCAGGGAATGGGAGACACTAGACTATTGGAATATACCAAGTTAATTTTTGGAAATGTGACCCCTAATATACCTCATGAACGAGATAGAAACCTTGAGAAGATGCCAGCTCCGACTATGAGGTATTAATGTAAAACTCAAAGCACAATGGAAACTTAGAAAGGCGTCGTGTTCGGCCATAGAAAGGTGTTCTGTCCAATGATTTGGGTGGGTTATGAGAATAAACTCGAGGAGAACCGACTTCAATGAGTGAGGATGAGAGTGAGTCTTGGAGACTAATGGATATTCCTTGGAAAGTGCCAGTTTTAGCGGTTAAGACTTGACACATCTACTTGTCGTGACATCCTGCAAGAAAGGTTAGTGGTGCAAAACAAATTGGAACTTGAAAAGACTTCTGTAAAACACAATCCTTAGAGATTCGAGGTGACTCATGACCGAAGCAGAGTAGATGAAGTAACCTTAGCTTTGGAAATGTGTCAGGCCCAGTCTTCATAATGATTGCTTGAGGAGAGATCAAGTAACAGGAACATCTTGTCCTTACGACTTTAAATTTTCATTACCTTCTCAATTTTATATATTAAAGGAAAACATATGTTTTATCAAATTAGGGAAAATCACAATACGAACGCATATCAAAAGAGGTGAGATTGTATTTACAAGCTGAGCGGGGGTGGGAAAAGGATGGCCAGAGAAGTAAGTGGAGTCGCATGGGAAATATTGATAATTGGGTAGAATAGGAATGATTTCACAAATCCTGCTGAGAATAAGGTGTATCTCAATCCCACATCATGACTTTGAATTCACCATTTGACTCTGCTTCTGAAAAGGTAGTCGGACTACGATCCTTATGCCTTAACTTGGAATTAGATCATTCGCATAAGAATCTTTAAATTACTCTACCAAAATCTTGATCCAATTTATTGCCTGAGCTGCCTATTCAGGTTTTTAGCTTACCAGGTCGCTCTAACTTTTGTCTAGGCTGCCTTTCCAGGTTTTCAGCCTAGCGAGCTTCTCTCTCCTTGTGACGTGTTTCACTTTTTTTTTGTTTTTTTATTCTTTTCTCTCTTTTTTTTTCAAGGTTACGTCCTTCACGACAAAGGTTTAAGCTGATTGACAATGAGCTTATTTGATCTCTCTTGATTTAGTCTCATCCTATGGGGGAATAGATGTTATTTCAAATAGGAAAGTTTTCTCCAACACCATGTATCCAAGGGAACAGGGGTGAGCCCTTTTCGGCACTAATGAGGGGGCTCATTCTGAGTCTTTATCCTTTTGTTCATTTTTTCATCTCTTTTTTTGTTTTCTTCTTCTTCATTTTTCTTCCTTTTTTTTGTTTTTTTTTGTTTTTTTCTTTTTTTTTGAATTTTTTTGAATGACCCCCTCGGTACCTTCGTTATGGTCTAGCCGTTTTATTTGCCCTTAGCCAGTGTGGCTAAGAACTATGATATTAATGATATCACAGTAGACCATCCCTTTGGTTACGGGTATGAAAGGAATATCATTTTTTGTCGTGTTTTCAGCGTGATAATATTTATGCCCCCATGTGGAAAAGTGATGGTTTGATCTATGAATCAGCTTGCTCCAACTGGTACATACGTAGGGCACCAACCTTGACTCTTTTTCTTTTTCCTTTTTTTTTCTTTTTCTTTTTCTTTTTAGTCCTTGGCAGAGTATTTCTTGACCATGTCTACGTTTATGGGCCCTAGCAAGTCTTTGCAGTCCATATTGGTCAATACTAACACCTCCTTGAAAGGTGGATATGCCACTATTCATTGTGGAGTTCGGCACTATCTCTATCCGCGCAGACTTTTATGTCACCAGGTTGAACTACCATTACACTGTAACGTCTTCTAAGGCGACTTGATCGATTTTCCCAGTTGTTCGTGGACCCTCTTCACTCCATGTGCTGACCTTGCTGAACGCTTCTGGATAACGCTAGATGCCTCTTATTCGAACATCCTGGTTAATTCGGCCAAGGAACTCTTGTCTTTGCTACCCTCTTCATCAGCGTGATCAAACAAGTGGTCAAAGTTATGAAATAGGATTGTGATCTCATTATTCTCAGAAGGATCATTTTTGGATGGATGTTTTTTTTTGTCTTTTTGTTGTTTTTTTTAGTGTGTGACGGCAAAGAGAATGAGGAAAAATAAAAGAGAGCCAATGGATAAAGGGAATGTTAAAACAAATTTGGGAAGCAAATGGAAACATTTTGAAATGTGATATGCATTCATTGAGAAAAATCTGAAATGATAAAAATGTTTTTTCCTTTATTACATAAAATATCCCAATGCCTTAGGCATAGCGTTTGGGTTAAAAAGTCATAAAAAACAGAAGCTTAAAGTCGTAAAGAGCTAGGTGGTCTCCTGGTCATGAACCTCTTCACTTGGCGTGCAAATCACAAAGCTTTCAATCCTCTCCATGCCTCCATCCTCTCCTTATCATACTGATCCAGGATTCTCATGATTAGACCTGGGGTTTATGATTATATTGGGACTCCCTTCCTGGAAATCCAGCCACTTGGCTTTAATCAGATCCCTCACTTTGAATTTTAAGGCATAACAATCTTCAGTAGAGTGCCCTAGGGCTCCAGCATGGTAATCACATCAGGTATTAGTATTATAACCTTTGGGGTAAGGAGGAACCATCGATTTTAACGGACAGGGTACCGCAAGGGAACTACAGATAAGGTGAGGCAAAAGTTCTATGTAGGTTATGGGAATGGGGTCAAATCGGACCGATGTTCGACTATCAGTGGGTTTTATTGTGCTTTGGTCTGGTTTAAGTGGCTGAGTCTGCCCTAGTGGGGGATAGTACGGTTGTGGAAGAGAGGGTTTAATAGTAGGAAAATGAGAATGGGAAGGTGTTTGAGGGATATATGGACGAAAGTAGAGTTGGAATGGGAAAAGATTGGAAGCCTGGTCAGGGGTGGTGGCGGCCATGTAAGGTGTAGGGATATTGGCAGGTTGAAAGGAAGTATGAGTCATTAGTCTGGGTTGGGCCCTTTTTTGGTTATAGGAAGTGGAATTAGCATCTCTCTTTCTTTTCCCCTTATTTCCCGATGCAGACATTCTTGTGATAGGTGCCCCAGGCGACTGGGAGGATTGTGAAATATGGGGGTTCATTGTTTGTAAATCATGATCCTCTTGTTGGTTATGGAACGGGGAAGAGTATTCTGAGGGTACTGCATAGGGCAGGTTGTTGTTTGAGCCCATGAAGGCGTGTTGTGGTGCATCAGACATGCCATAGGTCGGCTGAGGGTCAATGATGGGGTCGGTCCTGTTGATAGTAATGGGAGGTGTCATGGAAGAGGGAATTTGCGTTTTTGTCAATCCAGGAGGATGGAGTGGGGTGGTTGGTAAATGTTGGTCACTCTTGACACCCGCAGAGGGTTCTCCCTCTATGATCTTCTTTTTTAAAAGTCTGGTCATCTCTGCCACTTGCTCCTTTAGCCGGTTAACTTCACTCCTAAGGTTTTTAATTTCTTGCTCTCTTTCAGCCATGAGTCTCCTTTGAAAGTCTAGTAAGGGTGTCTTTCGGTGTCTTTGAAGAAAAACAAAAAGTGTTAGGTGGAAACAGAAGGAAGAAGAATGTCGTGGAAAGCAATCACAGGCCTTGACGAACATCCTTTAACCATTCCTTAGAACGTATCGTTCAAAAGTACTAAGTACAGTAAACATGGAAATTAATATGGGATAGTTGTGAAGATAGAAGAAGTCCTTTATCCTGAGGTGGGAGCCTTAAGCTCAAACATTTTGTTCAGGCGACCACAGCCCTCATTTCTTGAGTTCAATCCCATGTTAACTTCCATAAATACTCAAAGGGTATTCGTTAAGTTCTGGATAGGCTCCCACGAAAATGAGAATAAGGAAAAGAAATTAGTTGTTGTCATGTTTTGGAACCGGTACTTCCCCATTGATTTAACATAAAGCAATTTTTCTTGGGGAAACAGCGATTACCAAGGGTCCAAGTCGCAATAGTCATAAGTTTTCTAATCGTCATCGACGCCCCTGTTGGAGCGGAAACAAAATTATTTTTTGACGATTAGGAAAATCTATGACTCGGGACTCAGAGGTACATGACCAAAAGAGGATTATCTATTCACCCGAAGAATACTGTGTGTTCCAAAATGAGTCATTATTTCAAAAACTAAGCAAATCTGCGGGTGGTAGATAATTCATTTTTTTTGGATAAAAGGGAAAGCAAAAATGACGTAAGGTAAAGTAAAGTTTGCCCTTTTATGGCCTAGGTCGGGTTTTGTTGAAAGTCTTTTCTAGGCCCTATGGCTTGTCTAAAAGTGACTCTCCATGCCGGGTGGCTTATACTAGACATCTAGAAGGTCACCTGAGCCAAGATCCTACCCATGACAGGGACGCAAACAGTGGGGAATCCACTAGGTGCGTATATCATGAGAGGTCGAACTCTGGTTGAGGTTCTCACGAACACCGGATAAGAAGTACATCCCATACGATTCCGTTACCAACCCCTCCTAACTTAAGCTTCATTTAGGGCCCGGGTATAGGGCGCCACTCATAAGTGTGTACAAGTAATTGTGAGTGTGGTGTGTGGAAAGGCATTCAATACCTTTTACCTTACCCCATTCTGCACAAAGAACAAACACAGAACAAATATACAAAGTCGTCTACCCTAGGGTTCAATGATTACAGAAAAGTAACATGGTCCTCTACCCTAGGGTTCAACAAACATGCAGACATTGACGACAGAACAAATAACAAGATACGATTGGAAATTATAACAAGACGTCATGTCTAAATTGATTTTTCATGGAAGTAGATAAAAAGAGAGTTACAAAGGAAAAATAAAGAAAATAAAAATAGGAATAAAAATGGGAAAGGTGGGCCCGACAGGATTTAAAGTCCTGCTCCTACGTATTCTTGAGTTACCAAGAAATCAGGGTTACATAGTTCTTTATGATGTTTTTTTTAGGGGCTAGTTCAAATATGAAACACTCATTTTTTGTTATTATTTATTATGAATCTGAATAAAAGAAAAGAAAATCAGCAACAAAAACTAATTTAAAATGGGGAATTAGAATCAACAAACAGCAAATTCAACAGGGAAATAGATAACGAGTAGTAAGAATAAGGGATGGAATGGAACCGGTGTGGTGAGAGTGCTGAGAGTCGGTGTGGACTTGAATAGAGGAAACCAGAGTGGCGCGCTGGTGCAGCAGTGGAATTATGGGTGCCGGTGTGCAACTAGGTGAAGGGAGGGTGTGCAGCTTGATGAAGGGACGGTGTGCAGCTTGATGAAGAGACGGTGTGAAGCTTGATGTGGGGACGATGTGAGGCTTGATGAAGGGACGGTGTGGGGATTCTAGTGTAAGATCCGATGCGCAATTGGTGAGGGTCTGGACGGTGTGGTGGCTCGGTGTAGAGGTCGGTATGGACTTGAACGGAGGAAAATAAAGTGTCACTGGTGCAGCAGTGGAGTAATGGGGTACCGGTGTGAGGACTTGGTGTAGAGGCCGGTACGAGGTCAATGAGAATGGTTTAGGGAATCTGGACAGTATTTGGGAAATGGGGAATTTCACTGGATTATGTCTGATCCGGTATTGTAGTTCACTTAGGGCCCAAAACGAATTATCAGGTTCGAGAGGACAAGATTCTGGCTCTGAACACCGGTGGAAATCTCAAGCTTTTAGGGACAAAAAGGTTGTGGAGAGCGGAACCAGTTACAAGGGAGCGTGGGCAGAGGATCGACTTAATGACTAAAGTTTTCCAACCAAAAATCCAACTAAAAATCCAACCCTTTGTGCTTCTTCGGATGGGGTATTTATAGGGGTTGCCGAGTGCTTGGACAGTACAAACTTCCACTCACAGTGGAGGCAGCCTTGTATTTATATGTTGAAACAGGTTTTGATGAATTATAAACAATTGAAGAATCAAAGGATGTTACACAAGCATTTAAACATAGATCAAGGACAAATTGATTCGAATCAAGAAATCAAGAATCAAATGCATAAGAATTAATGAAGACCAAAGAATTAAGTTAAGGCATTCACAGAGGTCCAAAACAGGTGAAATAATTATCCAAAAGTGCTAAAGAAAGATCATTTCAAAGAACCATGCAAGAAAGTATCAAGAATGGAACCAAACAAAGCAAAATGTATCAAAACTTGAAGGAAACAGGCCAAGGAATCGATTCATGCTGAAAATCAAGAGGAGGAATCGATTCAAGACACTGAGGAATCGATTCATGCTGAAAATCAAGAGGAGGAATTGATTCAAGAAACTGAGGAATCGATTCATGCTGAAAATCAAGAGGAGGAATCTATTCAAGACACTAAGGAATCGATTCATGCTGAAAATTTAGAGGAGGAATCGATTCAAGACACTAAGGAATCGATTCATGCTAGAAATTGGCTCAAGGAATCGATTCATAAGCTGAAGGAATCGATTCATGCTACTAGGAATCGATTCCCCCTGCCAGGAATCGATTCATGTGTTGTTTTTAGTGCAAAAATGCACTGGAAAGATCATTCAAACTTACGCCGAATCATGGAAACTATCAATACGCGTTTTCAAAAACTCAAGATAGCTTATTCCTCTCTCGAAGACTCAAACTGAACGGCGATTCCATTAATTGAGGCAGACAATTTCACTTCTCAAGTCAGGAAACATGGAATGTTGGGAGATTAAGGCTTTCGATGCTTAAAATCAGGAACCGGTGGAATTCAAATTTTTGGCAGCACATACTCTGGAACTCCTATAAATAGAGAAGAAGTGAAGCAGCACAGACACACCTTCGCAGCATCAAATACTTGCTTTCATTCTTTCTTCTTACTTATTCTTTGATTCTCTTTATTTTGAAGTATTAATTTTTGAGAGTTATATTGTGAGAAAAATATTTTTGAGTGCTAAAATTACATATCCTCTTTGAGAGAAGAAAAATATTTTTTAAAGTGCTTAAATTTGTATATCCACTCTATTGAGAGAGTCACACTTGTAAAATCACATACACAAAATCTGAGATACTTGTTGGGTTGGGATTCAACCTTGTAATTGAGAGATTGTAAGATTGAGTGGGTTGCCCTTTAGCTTGTGAGGATTAAGTTCTTGAGTGTGGCACACTAAGAGACTGTAATTACTCAAGGTGTGTATCTTAAATTCTCAATAGTGGAAATCCTCTAAGTGGGTTACTTGGAGGCGAGACGTACACCAGTGTGGTGGAACTAGTATATATCGGTTTGCAAATCTTCTCTTCCCTAATCTATTTAAATTTGTGCATTTAAATTACTTGCTTAATTTGTTACGCTTAATAACTTCTTTATTATTCTCATTTAAGATTAAGTTTATCATCTTCTCTATATATTTGTCAAAGAGCCAATTTCACAAGCATTTCAACAAAAAATTTTAATACTCAATTCACCCCCCCTCTTGAGTAATTGAGGCCACTTGGTTAACAAGTGGTATCAGAGCTTGACTCTTGGTAAATTAAGCTTAACAGCTTCAAGAGAACGAATGGCCTCAAATTCCTTAAACCTTTTTCCTGAGGGTGGTGCTACAAACCGACCTCCTGCTTTTAATGGGGAAGGTTATGCTTTTTGGAAAGAAAGAATGAAAATTTTTGTTCAATCAATTGATCTAAGAGTTTGGAATGCTATTGAAAATGGTCCTTTCATACCTATGCATATTGTTGATGGTAAACAAATAGAAAAATCCATGGATGAGTGGACTAGTGATGAAGAAAAGAAAGTACAATATAATTATAAAGCCAAGAATCTAATCACTCTAGCCTTAGGTCCCGATGAATTTTTTAGAATAATAACCTGTAAATCTGCCAAAGAAATATGGGATACTCTTCAAATTACTCATGAAGGAACTAGCGATGTTAAGGATTCTAAAATTAGTACTTTAACTAGCCAATATGAAAGCTTTAGAATGAATTTCGGTGAGACCATCTTAGAACTTCAAAAAAGGTTTACCTTGATTATTAATCATCTTATTACTCTTGGAAAATCTTACACTAACAAGGAGCTTATCCATAAAGTTCTAAAAAGTCTTACCAGGGAATGGCAACCTCTTATCACCGCTATCAAACAATCGCCAAACATAAATGATATGTCTCTTGCCACATTATTCGGTAAGCTTCAAGAGCAAGAACAAGAATTAAAAGACTTGAAAATGGCGGAGGAAGAAGAAAAGTCTTCTAAGAAAAAAGGGCTAGCTCTTAAGGCCACCTCTATTGAAGAAGACAAATTAGAAAGTGATCAAGAAGATGATGATGATGAGTTAGGCCTATTTGTGAGGCGGTTTGGAAGGCTCATGAGAAACAAAAGATTCTAAAAGGGCTTCACCTCTAAAGGTAAGAAATTTGCTCCCAAAGATAATAATTCCTTACCAACTTGTTTTGAATGTGGAAAGGAAGGACATTTCAAGGCGGACTGTCCAAATCTCAAAAAGAAAAATAAGGATCAGAAAGGAAAAAGGAGAGCATACATAGTATGGGATGACAACGAGGTGAGTAGCTCTGATGAATCCGAGAACAAAGAAGCAAACCTCTGTCTCATGGCCAATCACCAAGATGAAGAAGATGAGGTAAACTTTCATGACTTAGATAAGGAAGAACTACTTGATGCTCTTGAAGATTTGTATGATAAATTTTTTAAAGTTTCTAATAAGCTTAAGTTATCTAGAAAAACCATTGACACGCTTGAAATGGATCTTATAGAAGTTTGTAAAGAAAATAAATGTTTGAAAGATGAATTAGAAAATATTCAAGCATGCTCTAGGACCAAACCTTGTGAATTTGTAAAGAAATGTGATATTCTAGAAACCAAAGTTTTAGACTTGAATAGAACATTAGAAAAGTTTACAAATGGTAGATACAATCTAAATGTTTTACTTGGAAAACAACGTTGCATGTTTGATAAAACTAGACTAGGTTTTAATGTTGTTAAGAAACAAAAGAATTATAAGAACTTTTTTATACCACCTAGTAAAACTTCATCACCTTTCATGACATGTAATCATTGTGGTTTTAAAGGACATAATGCATCTAATTGTAATGTTAGAAAACTAGGGCCAAAGGTTGTGAGAAAAGTATGGGTTCCTAAAGGAACATTACCTCAAACTAACCTACAAGGACCTAACATAAAATGGGTACTAAGTTCTCTAACTTGACATGTTTTGTAGGTATGCTTTAAAGTAAATAGCACCCATTGGTATTTGGATAGTGGGTGTTCAAAACACATGACGGGAGACAAAAGTAAGTTTACATCATTTACTCCATGAAATAAAGGACTCGTTACTTATGGAGATAACACGAAGGGAAGAATACTAGGAATTAGAAATGTTGGTAAAAATTCTTCCACCTCTATAAATGATGTCTTATATGTTGAAGGATTTAAACATAACTTGCTTAGCATTAGTCAATTGTGTGATAAAGGCTATAAAATTGTTTTTGAATCAAACGGTTGCATAATTGAAAATAAGCTAAACAAGGAAATAAAATTCATTGGTCAAAGAGTAGATAATATTTATATGATTAATCTAGATTGTATTGCTTCAAATAATGTGCAATGCTTCATAACTAAAGAGGATGAATCATGGCTATGGCATAGAAGAATTGCTCACATTCATATAGACCATTTAAACAAACTGATTTCAAAAGATTTAGTCATCGGTTTACCAAAATTAAAATTTGAAAATAAATTTTGTGACGCTTGTCAAAAGGAAAAACAAGTAAAGGCTTCTTTTCAAGCAAAAAATATTGTTTCAACAACTAGACCTTTACAACTTTTACATATGGATTTATTTGGACCTTCGAAAATCAAAAGTTTTGGTGGAAATTATTATGGTCTTGTGATTGTGGATGATTACTCTAGATATACATGGACATTATTTCTTACTCACAAAAACAAAGCATATCAAGCATTTAAGAAACTTGCCAAGATCATTCAAAATGAACAAAATTCAAAAATAGCATCCATTCGAACTGACCATGGGGGAGAATTTGAAAACCAATCCTTTGAAAAATTTTGTGAAAAATTTGGCATTGAACATAATTTTTCAGCTCCAAGAACTCCACAACAAAATGGAGTAGTTGAAAGGAAAAATCGATCTTTAGCGGAGCTCGCAAGAACTATGTTGAATGAAAGTAATCTTGCAAAACATTTTTGGGCCGATACAGTAAATACTGCTTGCCATGTTATGAATCGATGTTTGATAAGGCCTATATTAAAGAAAACCCCTTATGAGCTTTATAAAGGAAGAAAACCTAACATTTCTTATTTCCACATATTTGGATGCAAATGTTTTATTTTAAACAATGGAAAGGAAAATCTTGGCAAATTCAATGCAAAATCTGATGAAGCAATATTTTTAGGTTACTCATCTACAAGCAAAGCATATCAACTCTTTAACAAACGAACTTGTACAATTGAAGAGTCTATACATGTTAAATTCGATGAACTTAACCAAAATCTTCTGAGAGAGGAAATTGATGATCTTGTAGGTACCTTCCAAGAAATAAACTTGGAAGATAAAAAAGAAAACAAAAATGAAGGAAATACATCACAAAATGGCGAACCTCAACAAAAGGAGTGGATCACCGTAAAGAATCACCCATTGGACAATATCATAGGCGAAATAACAAAAGGTGTAAGTACTCGAAAAGCTATTAGAAATGCATGCAATCACTTAGCTTTTGTATCACAAATAGAACCCAAAAATATTGATAAAGCTATTATTGATGAACATTGGATATTGGCAATGCAAGAAGAATTAAATCAGTTTGAAAGAAATGAAGTTTGGGAACTTATGCCAAAACCCAATAATCATCAAATAATAGGCACGAAATGGGTTTTTAGAAACAAGCTAGATGAAAATGGAATAATAACAAGAAACAAAGCTAGATTAGTTGCTAAAGGATATAATCAAGAAGAGGGAATAGACTATGAAGAAACGTATGCTCCCGTAGCTATATTAGAAGCCATAAGATTATTGTTAGCTTTTGCTTGTTGTATAGATTTTAAACTTTATCAAATGGATGTCAAAAGCACTTTTCTAAACGGTTATATTCAAGAAGAAGTTTATGTAAATCAACCTCCCGGTTTTGAAAACCACAAATTTCCAAACCATGTTTTTAAATTAAGAAAAGCTTTATATGGTTTAAAACAAGCTCCAAGAGCTTGGTATGAACGACTCAGTAAGTTTCTTCTTGAAAATAATTTTGAAAGAGGGAAGGTTGATACAACACTATTTATAAAACGTAAAAACCATGACATCCTTTTGGTACAAGTTTATGTTAATGACATAATATTTGGTGCTACTAACGAAATCCTTTGTCAAGAGTTTGCTAAGATTATGCAAGATGAATTCGAAATGTCCATGATGGGAGAACTCACATTCTTCCATGGGCTACAAATTAAGCAAACAAAAGAAGGAACATTTATCAGTCAAACAAAATACTGCAAAGAACTACTCAAAAGGTTTGAAATGGATAAAGCAAATGAAATAGCCACACCAATGAGTACTTCTTGCTACCTAGGCAAGGATGAGAAGGGTAAGGATGTTGAAATGACTAAATACCGAGGTATGATTGGATCCTTACTTTATTTAACAGCTAGTAGACCTGATATTATGTTTGCGGTATGTATGTGCGCTAGATATCAAGCATGTCCTAAAGAATCATATCTCACAGCCGTAAAAAGAATTTTAAAATATCTTGTGGGTACTCAAAATGTTAGTTTATGGTATCCCAAAGGTGCTGAATGTATTCTTGTAGGATATTCTGATTCTGATTTTGCTGGGTGTAAATTAGATAGAAAAAGTACCAGTGGTACTTGTCATATGCTTGGAAGCTCTCTTGTTTCTTGGCATAGCAAGAAGCAAGTAAGTGTCGCGTTATCCACAGCTGAAGCAGAATATGTTGCAACTGGAAGTTGCTGTGCTCAAATCCTATGGATGAGACAACAACTTCTTGATTTCGGTGTTGTTTTAAATCAAATACCCATTAAATGCGACAACACCAGTGCCATTAATATCTCTAATAATCCAGTTATGCATTCACGAATAAAATACATAGAAATCCATCACCATTTCATTTGAGATCATGTTTTAAAAGGAGATTGTATTCTTGAATATGTTGAAACTTCTAAACAATTGGCGGATATTTTCACTAAACCTCTTCCAAAGAAACAATTTATAAATATTAGAAGGGAATTAGGAATTTTAGAAATTGTTTAAATCTATCTTCTACTTCTAAAAGCACCGTTGGAGAGCTAAATATTGATCATCGCCTTCTGCACTACTTCTTGGTCAAAATCATTCTTCCAAAAAGGTCAAACAATGCTAGAGTAAGTGAGAATCAAACTCTTATTCTTTGGGCTATGCTCCATGAAAAAGAGATAAATTGGATCAAACTTATTCGCATTCATATGGTTGACTCAAAAAAATTCACCAAACTTCCTTATGTTGTTCTAATCACCAAGTTTCTCAAACATTTCAATGTCAATCTTTCAAATGAAGTGAAGGAAGTAGTTGGGCGTAAAGGTAAAATAGGGAGCACTCATCTCTCAAAAATGGGTTGGCACAACCAAGATGGTGCTTGGCAATACTCACCTCCAAATGCACAAAGCAGTGATGACAATGATGATCAACCTCATCAACAAGCATTTCCTCCACCTCCTACAAATCCAAATGATGCCTTCTTTAATAGGTTGACCTCTCATTTTGATACCCGCTTTGATGCAATAAATGCTCGCTTTGATGGGATGACTTCTCGCATTGATGGAATGGAGAACAATATGAATGCCCGTTTTGACCTAATAGAAGACAACATGACTACCCACTATAATGAACTCTCTCAACAATTTTCTGAGTTCCGCTTTTTTAATCCTTGATATTAGTCTTTATTGCATCCATCTTTACTTGTATCCTGTTCAATAAAATTTCGTTATTTGTTTAAATTCTCTTTGATTTTTAATGATCCAAAGGGGGAGAATAAAACATCTCTATTAAATTGCATGATTAAGGGGGAGCCAATATGATATGACATATGATATGACATCTCTATTAATGCATGAAAATTATAATTACATTTGATAGGGGGAGTTCCATACCTTAAAAATATAACTGTTATGAAACTAACACCCCAGAGATGAACAATTGTTGTCATCAACAAAAAGGGGAAGAATGTATTTATATGTTGAAACAGGTTTTGATGAATGACAAACAATTGATGACTCAAAGGATGTTACATAAGCATTTAAACATAGATCAAGGACAAATTGATTCGAATCAAGAAATCAAGAATCAAATGCATAAGAATTAATGAAGACCAAAGAATTAAGTTAAGGCATTCACAGAGGTCCAAAACAGGTGAAATAATTATCCAAAAGTGCTAAAGAAAGATCATTTCAAAGAACCATGCAAGAAAGTATCAAGAATGGAACCAAACGAAGCAAAATGTATCAAAACTTGAAGGAAACAGGCCAAGGAATTGATTCAAGACACTAAGGAATCGATTCATGCTGAAAATCAAGAGGAGGAATCGATTCAAGACACTGAGGAATCAATTCATGCTGAAAATCAAGAGGAGGAATCGATTCAAGACACTGAGGAATCGATTCAAGACACTAAGGAATCGATTCATGCTGAAAATTTAGAGGAGGAATCGATTCAAGACACTAAGGAATTGATTCATGCTGGAAATTGGCTCAAGGAATCGATTCATAAGCTAAAGGAATCGATTCATGCTACTAGGAATCGATTCCCCCTGCTAGGAATCGATTCATGTGTTGTTTTTAGTGCAAAAATACACTGGAAAGATCATTCAAACTTGCGCCGAATCATGGAAACTATCAATACGCGTTTTCAAAAACTCAAGACAGCTTATTCCTCTCTCGAAGACTCAAACTGAACGGCGATTCCATTAATTGAGGCAGACAATTTCACTTCTCAAGTCAGGAAACATGGAATATTGGGAGATTAAGGCTTTCGATGCATAAAATTAGGAACCGGTGGAATTCAAATTTTTGGCAGCACATACTCTGGAACTCCTATAAATAGAGAAGAAGTGAAGCAGCACAGACACACCTTCGCAGCATCAAATACTTGCTTTCATTCTTTCTTCTTACTTACTCTCTAATTCTCTTTATTTTGAAGTATTAATTTTTGAGAGTTATATTGTGAGAAAAATATTTGAGTGCTAAAATTGCATATCCTCTTTGAGAGAAGAAAAATATTTTTTAAAGTGCATAAATTTGTATATCCACTCTATTGAGAGAGTCACACTTGTAAAATCACATACATAAAATCTGAGATACTTGTTGGGTTGGGATTCAACCTTGTAATTGAGAGATTGTGAGATTGGGTGGGTTGCCCTTTAGCTTATCAGGATTAAGTTCTTGAGTGTGGGACACTAAGAGACTGTAATTGCTCAAGGCGTGTATCTCAAATTCTCAATAGTGGAAATCCTCATAGTGGGTTACTTGGAGGCGAGACGTACACCAGTGTGGTGGAACTCATACATATCGGTTTGCAAATCTTCTCTTCCATTATCTATTTAAATTTGTGCATTTAAATTACTTGCTTCATTTGTTACGCTTAATAACTTCTTTATTATTCTCATTTAAGATTAAGTTTATCATCTTCTCTATATATATTTGTCAAAGAGCCAATTTCACAAGCATTTCAACAAAAATTTTTAATACTCAATTCACCCTCCCTCTTGAGTAATTGAGGCCACTTGGTTAACAAGCGTAGCTACTAACAAGTAGTGGGGGGCAGCGGCCGGTGGGGAATTTTTAATTATTCCCACTTCCGCCGCCTGTCTGCCATTTCCAGAATTCATGGATTGACTTGGGTGGTGGGATTCCAAGTCATAGTATGGCAATCAGACTCCTCGATCGGTACCATATGGGACCGGTTTTCTTCTTATGGCTCGGATCTCTGTCTGTTAGCATCCCTTCTCCTTGGAAATTGATCCGATCTGAAAAGTCCGAGTGTAAAGACCGATCCTCTGACACTCGGTGTGAAGGCTTGAATTCATTCAAGTGACACCAGATCCCTTTTTCACCCAGGATTACTCCACTCGGAAGCGTTTTGCCTGGAAGTGCCTGCTTGAAGCACTCATTTAAGTCGATAGCCTTTCTTTGGTCGAAAGTGGACCACTCGGAAACATATCACTCAAAAATACCTCCAAAGATATTTTACTCGGCTATATCTCAGGCCGACAAGTTCCTTCGAAGTCAACCATTTTCACTTAAAATTAATTCACTCGGGAATTCTTCACTCGAATATCTCAGTTCGAGAGGTATTCCTTCGAAATCAGTCTTTCATCGTTCAGAAGTATTTCTCTCAGAATTGAACTACTTAGAAATTATGGAACTTGGAAGCGTATTTCCCCAAAAGGTATTCATTCAATATCCGCCCGGAATTATACACTCAGAAATCTCTATATTCGAGAAATACTCATTAGAAGTCAAACCCTTTCTTCGCCCAGAAGTAATTCAATCAGAATGGCTCCAATCGGTAATTATACACTCGGATGCATTCATCTAAAACCTTTCACTCAGAATGGCTCCAATCGGTAATTATCCATTTGGATGTATTCATCCAAAGTCAAGCGCTTATCATTCAAAATAGCTTCAATCGGCATTATCCACTCGGATGCATTCAAACGCCTTTCATTCAGAATGGCTTCAATCGGCAATTATCCACTCGGATGTATTCCCAACTAGAAAAAGCACTCGTCCAAAGATTCACTTTTTGCTCAGAGGTATTTCCCTTGGAAATAGCTCACTTAGAGACATTCCACTCAGAAATGATTCACTAGGAGACATTCCACTCAGAAATTACTCAATCGGAGACATTCCACTTGGAAATGATCATTCGGACCTATGGAACTTAAGAGTCTGCCTGAAAGGCATAATCAGAGCCTCTTTCCATTCGGAAGTAACTCCCTTGGAAGGAACCCACTGGGAAATGGCTTACTCGGAGACATTCCACTCGGCAATGTCTCACTCGGAGACATTCGACTCGGCAATGTCTCACTCGAAGACATTCCACTCGGAAATTATCATTCGGAGGTCAGACTTGCTTTTCACTCTAAAATTTGGAACTTGATAGAATCTGGGCGAAAGAAACTCATTCCCGATCAGAGCTTTGTTTCGCTTGGAAATATATCTCTTGGCAGCAAATCATTCGGAAGTGCCTTCATCGGAGATATCCCACTCTGGGATAATTTGAAACTTGAGTGAGTCTGCCCGAAAGAGATTCATCCCAGGTCAGTGTTTTGCTTCGCTCAAAAATACATCTCTCGGCAGCAAACCACTCGAAAGTGCCTCCCTCAGAGACATCCCGCTCGGAAATATAGACCTTTGAAAGTTTCTGCCTGAAAGAGGCTCATTACCGGTCAGACCTTTTCCTTGCTCGAAAAGACATCTTCTCTGAAACACACCACTCGGAAAGATCTGTTCTTTGCTCAAAATGCCACCTTCTCCGGAACACACCACTCGGAGACATCCTTGCCTGACAAGTGTTCATTCATAGTCAGGGGCTTCCTTTGCTCGGACGTACATCTTTGGGAGGTATTTACTCAAAATGGTCCCTTTTTCACTCAGAGCGGCTGCAACCGAGAATCTTCCACTCAGATTTACCTCCAACCGGGAAATATTCAATCAAAGTCAGCCATTTTTCATTTGGAGGTACCTCCCTCGGGAATCTTCCACTCGGAAACACCCTACCTGGAGATAATCCACTCGGCAACGCTTGAGCGAAGGAAGGGAATATGCATCTGGTACCAATCTCGCTCGGGCGAGACATGTCTCGCTTAAGGGAAATTGTTCTAGTATCTAAAACTCTTCCTTCTCGCTTGAGCGCTCATTCCTCCGCCTGAGTGAAATTGATCCAGGGGCTAACCCCTGATTCTCCATCAATCTCGCTTGGGCGAAACCACCACCCGCTCGGGCGGAAACAAGTCAGATGCCAAATTTCTAATTTACCATAATTTCGCTCGAGCGAGATTCCCACTCGCTTGAGCGAGTTATGCAAATCCTTCAACTCAGCATATGAAATATATTTTCTACCATTCTAACTCTTCCTAATGCATCACATCACATTATCATACGTCTATAAACTCTATCAATGTCATGAAGCATTATGGTTTGAGAGGTTTACTTCATCTTTTTCGTAGAATCAAGCAAACACCTCACTCGGAAATAAACCCACTCGGGAATTCCTCACTCGGAGTCACCCCTGCCCGAAAATAATTACTCAGAAATGATTCCTGATTTGGGCAACAGATGTCTGGTCTCTTTTAATCAAATCCTTGGTATTTAGGTCGGACCAAAAGAGGTGTTCACAAGAATGATGAAGGGGAAAGGTTTTACTCGGTCAGCAACATTATATTGACATAGCGACGGCACAAAGCGTCGCTACCACCGTGTCTACTATAAAAAATTGAAATTTAGCGACGGTCAACTCACACCGTCTCTATAAATCCCTCCAGGATTTAATATACCGACGACACCACTGCGTCGCTGATATTCTAAATATAGCGACGGGGTAAACGTGGTCGCTAACCGGCAGTGGCTATTAAGGGTTTTTCTAGTAGTGAATCTTAGCGACGGCCACACTCTGTCGCTTAAGTATCCAAACCTAACGACGATAATACGCTGCCGTCACTAGATTGTTTATAGCGACGGCGTATTTACGTCGCTGATTTCTCAGAAGCCATAGCGACTGTAGTATCACCGTCGCTATCAGCTGGCGCCATATATACGTCGGAGGGAAACCAAAAAATAGAGGGAAATAACTTTAACGACCGTATCAGGGACGGGGTATGAGTTAGCGACGGTAGCAGTGATGGTTCTTTGCCAAATTCAGCGACGGTATAGTGTTGGTCGCTGATGTGGTTACTATTTTTCGTATTCAAGGTCCCTTCCTTGTTGCCGTCGCTAATTCGGTCACTGATTAGCAACGACTTTTGGCGGTCGCTATTGGAGTGTAGCTACTAATCATTTTTCTAGTAGTGTATATTGATGATTTGATCTCACAAATCATGGATATATATGATAACAAGTCTTCATACAGGTACACATTAAGAGTAATGTTATACTGGATAGACCCACCATGAGAACGTTGCATGGATCGTTACATAAGTGTCATAAATGATTCTCAATGTGATAATGGTTTATAGTCCTTCAACCTGAAGTCACTACAATTCCTACATAAGGAGTTTGTTATTTTAATATAATCAAACTTCATTTGTAATAAGATGACCATAAAGATTATGATTAGGCAATGGATAAATTATGCAGACAGATATGGGTGATGTAGATGGGATTTGTCTCTCCTATGTGACAGGAGTGATATCTATGGGCCACTTGATAGAGTGAGACTAGCAAAATGCATGGCCATGCTAGGAATATTTATTTTGTAAAGTCTACTTTGGTATCAAGTAAAATGAATTGGGCTATACAAGGATGATGATGACCATGCCTTGGGTCTAATTAGATATCGTAAGAAAAGGAATAAATATACAAAATAATTATCACTTATAGGTCATGTCGATCATAAATAATATTCAAACATAATGATGTATTGCTAGATGCCGCTCTTATTTTATATTAATAATAAAATAGTTTATTATTAATATAACCGAATATTTTACCTATAGGATCACATACATAGAGTAAGCCCACCAGAGGATAGTTTTATTTTAGTTAAACTAAAAATAAAACTATTGGGCCTAACTCATTTAGAATGAGTCACGAGCCCAATGTTTAATGAGAGCTCATCAGGTTAAGACCTAAGCCTATATATAGAGCATGAGATGCTCATAGGCTGCTGCTTAGAAATTAGGATTACTCTCTGAACTTCTGTACTAGCATTTAGAATTTCGGATTCTGGTAGGAGTGCTTGTGTGGACTCTTAAGGATGAAGCTACAATTTCTTCGATTGAAGAACTTGTTTCGCATCTACAAGAGGTAAACTCTAAAACAAAATTTTATATTTTTTATGTAATGCCTTGAAACATTCATTTTTGTAATTCCTTTTGGGAATCCTTTGTATTTCTGCTGCCTGACCCTGAGGAATTTCCTAGCAGCCACTGCCTGCTTAAACATATCCAAACTTTGTTAATTAGATCTTCATTTGAAATAGTTTTTGAAGAGATGCAAGATGGTTGACAATGTGTGTAAATCTCTTTTGCATATCTTGAATATTTCCATTACTATTTATCCTAAACAATTCATATTCCTGGGTAAGGGTATTAATTCTAGACTTTCTAACTTCACTAGTTCCTTCATCGGTTACTTCTAAGATGTCCCACATTTCCTTAGCACTTTTTTGCAATTGGATATTCTAAAATATTCATCAATTCCTAAGGCTGAAGTAATAATGTTTTTGGATTTAAGATTATATTGAACCTTTTTCTTCTCTTTCTCACTTCATTCCCTTCTAAGTTTTTTTATGGCTCTGCCATCAACTATTTTTCTTAGGATGAAGGGACCATTTTCAATAGCATCCCAAACATCTAAATCTATGGCTTCTATAAAGATTTGTATTTGGGTTTTCCAATATTGATACCTAACACCATTAAACACAGGGGGTCTATATATGGAATTTCCTTCAAGGAAGAGGAAATTTGTAGAGGCCATGGATCTTTCTTAAGGTTGTTAAACCTTATATAAGAAACTAACTCTGATACCACTTGATAGTCAAGTCGCATTTAATAAACTCAAGAGGGGGTGAATTGAGTTGTTGAAACTTATTGCTAGTAATTATTTGTTATTAAAATATTTTAAACAATAATCAAAGATTCAAAGCAGAAGTGAATAAATAACTAGAGGCAAGGGATAAGAGAATACAAACTTGGATTTTTATACTGGTTCGGCAACCACTTGCCTACGTCCAGTTTCTCAAGCAACCATTGAGAGTTCCACTGTATTTGTCATAAGTTACAATAGTAGAGCACTCCAACATCTCCGGGATACCTCACCTTTATGTGGAGCTTCCAACCTTGCAAAGGATACCTCACCCTCGACTTACACTGCTACGGATGCCCCACCCTAGACTTAACACCTTAGATACCTCACCCAAGTTACAGAACCAATGTCGGATGCCTCACCCACAAAGATGAACTTTAATATAGAAAGTGTATAACTAAAAAATTCTCTCTTGAAGCATAGATAATACAACTTGAAGCTCTTTAATGGTAATACTTAAGTAATAAAATAGCCTTATATCATCATAAAGTGTTTCTCAAATTAGATTATAAAGAATGATAAAATGTTTGTCAAAATCCATAATCCATGTTTAGTGTGATTGATGTTCACTCTATTTATAAGGGATGAATAGATGCATTTGATTGATGAAAAGATGCCTTTTGATATTGGAAAGATGTCTTTTCAAATGGATGTGTTCATTCAAAGGTTTGAGTGAAGAACATGACTTTCCATGCAAGAAACCATGAAGAGATGCATCTTTTTGTTAAATCTAATGTTGTGGTAATCAATTACCATTTTCTTGTAATCGATTATATGCATTAAAATTTGACCAGATTCATTTAAAATTCGATTTTAAGCCAACAGTTTAGTGTGTAATCGATTACGTTTTTGCTGAAATCGATTACATGCATTTTTATCTTATAAAAAAGCTTTTAAAATGCATGTTTTTAAAATTTTAATTCCCTTTTAAGTTTATGCTTATACTTGAGTAAAACCTTACATAATTTCTAAGACTTTCTGAGCTTCGACACTTTATTTCTTGACTTGTAGGTTTTGCCTTATTATTAATTTATTTTCTTCCAATTTTGTCTTCTTGATTGATACCTTTCGGAGCTTGTTTCCTTTTGTCATTATCAAAACTTTGTGTCTTCATAAAGCAATTAAACAAAACTAGTCATTGTACACAAAAGTAAACAAACAAGAGTGGATTTAAAATGAGACAAACAAAGATTCAAGGAAGACAAATAAAAAATTAAATGTAAGAATAAAGGAAGCACTCAAAATTTGCAAACTAAAAACTCTAGAATGCAAGCAAGTCCACTATCTTTTTATATACTTTTCACAAGACTTTTTTCTTCAACAAATATGCACTGAATCAAATAAATCAATTACTATACGTACTGCATAAAAATTATATAAGGTGATGAATTTTTTTTATTTGCTAGGGGTTACGCACTTTTTTATGACAACTTTGCCAAAAAAAATGACCAAAACTAATGCATAAATAAAGGGACCTTTTATGTCTTTTTCGTTTGCATAATTTTTTTCACTTTTTAGTGATATTTCCCCTATTTTTTTAGTATTTTACTACACCAAAATCAGCCCCAAAGAATTGCAAGAAAGTGCACAAAAATGACAAGAAAAGAAGGTAAAAAAATGGCACTTATGCTAGCATCTTCTTCCAACACTTAAATGCAATGGAAGGCAATGTGAAATGACATGAAACACAATTAAATGGAATGAAATACCACATGCAAAAGATTGACACAAGGCGCTGAAAAAATGAAAAATAAAACTAGATACATTTCCTAGGAAAAAGCTAACAACATACAAGATATAATGAGCAACAAATTTCACCTTAAAGTGAGGTGAATCAAGACACAACTAGAAGCTTGTGAGACACTTTACTAAATGATAATAAAGTGTCTAAGATTCAGCACTTCAAACCAAAGCAAAAGCAAAGCAAATCACCTAGAAACTCAAAGACACAAGCTCCAAAATCTGGAACTACAAATCTAGAAACTAAAAACACTTAAACAAATTGACAAACACATGGAAGACATGACTAGGTCCACATGGTTTCATAAAGGTACAACATTGAAATTTTATTTTAAAATGCTAAAATGACATAAATGAGATACAATATGCAAGAAAGAGGCACTAGAAAGGTAAGAACACAAGGTAACTTGAGCAACAAGGCAAGTAAAGGTCAACAACTTAGACTAAATTTTTTTCTCCAAATTGCATGAAAATTTTAGGTTAATACACACATATATGCAGCAACAATATTTGTGAAGCAAGTTTGCCAAATTCTAAAGAAAAAAGAGTAGATCTAAACTCTTAGATTTCATAACTTTTTTTATTTTTCCATGGATTTTCATCTATGATATGTCAAATTGAAGCTATGGAAAAGGGGATTAAGAAATGTAACTCAAATTTCAGAATATGAACACAAAAAAATAGATCGAAGAAAAAGAAATCAAGAGATTAGAGACTCATGATACCAAATGGTGTAGGAATTTCTTCAAATTCCTAAAGAAGTGGATCTTCCTCTTGAATCCTCTTAGATCTAAGCAAGAGAGCTCCAAATGATTATGAACAAGTTTTGAATATATGGAGAGGAGGTAGAGTGGAAATTGCAAAGGAAACCTAGATCTAAGGCTTAAGAAATGGAAGTATGGAGAGACAATGAAAGATCTATGAAACCACCACTCATGAGAGAAAAGATAAGATCAATGTGTTGTTTCACCACCTTTGGGAGGAGTCCAAAGGAAAAGAAACTAGAAGGAAAGAGCTAAGTGCTCAAGATTCTAGAGAGAGGTCACACTCTATCTCACTAAAACTCACTTAAAATTCAAGTTATGAATGAAATATAAAGGAAATAAGGTATATATACCTCCTTTAAAAAAATTTGGATGTGGCTTGGGTGGGCTTGTTAAAGCACCTAAGGCCCAAAACTTAAAGAAACATAGCCCAAAAGTAGCCCAAAGCAAGTATATACCTATACAAGGTCCAAAAATGACCCAAAATGAAAATTATGGTCATGCAAGGCCTAAACTAAAAATTATTTTCTAAACCTAATTAATTCCTAACAAAATAACATTCCTAACAAAAATATTTACAAAGTAATGGTAAAACCCAAAGATGGGCCAAAGGAGTCCCAACAGGATAGGTCCTCATCACATCATCATCTAACATATTTACATCATTAAAATGTTTCAAACATAATAATGCATATCATAGGCTTCCCAACAGCATTCTCAACCTTAACATCTATATGCACATGCATATGAATAAGGATCCGATGCTACTGATGGGATTTACACTGTAGTGTATAAAGTTTCTTAACATATAATTAATTCTTTTTACCGGTACCAAACCATTCGCCCATAATGCAACACTAGTCATTCTCACTGACAGCGGCAACTCAACTTGGTGTTGTAGGGCAGCCTTAAACCCACTTTAAGGCAGCTCTAGAATCCAAAGGAAACCACATAAGGTCTTTGCCTATCCAAAGGTCAGCCTCCCATTTGGACTGGCATCACAGGCCCCCTACAGTCTTGTGTGTGTCTGAAATGTAAATGTTATGCTCACAACAATCATAATCATCATGAACCACCTGATTACCATCACCAGGGGCCACCACTTGGTTACCATCACTAAGGGTTCTCTTTTCAATTTATCCATAAGCATAACATACAACAATCAATCACAACTATTCCACATTTCTAATTCAAGTTATCCAAAGCTAATTTATTATCATATTTATCATATTCATCATAGGTCTAATAACATCAATACTCATCAATAACCATTGCAACCCAATGCAACTTATCATTAACTTATCAATTAATCATATATAAACGGAATTCAAAACTTATCAATCATATCAAGAATAATAACAAGAGGGGATATATCATAAATCAACAACCAACATAATTTCAATCAATTTTGTAACACCCTCGGTTAACTAAGATAATCTCTTCCACTAAACTATCTCAGTTAACTGAGAAAGGCTACTAATTTTAAGAAAAGTGTATAAGTGTTTTTTTTGTACAGGACAACATATGGTACAAATAAAGCATAACATATATATACAATATACCATATATGCATCAAGTGGTCTCATTATATCTATATAACTGAAACAAAAGAAGGGCACACAGACACCCTATACATAATACAGGGAAATATATATACATAAAATAAACCTAATGACTAAGAATCCCCACCCATAAACTCGTCGTTTGGCCATGGTGACTCAGGTGGATCGGAGGTGGCTGCCAGCTGTGATAAGTCTGCAGGGGCGATACTCGTGGATGGCAAATCGCTAACCTGGCAAACCGGCTAGTGCCTACGGCTGTTGTAAGCCTCGTAGGCCTCTGCCAAGAGACCCTAGAATGCTGCTGACATATCCAGGTAATCCTCAGTTTCCCCATACATATAGCTCTTGTAAATGTGTCGAAGGAAGCCTTAAGACTGGTCCCATCGCCGTCTCGCTATATACCTCTCATCAGGGTTATCACCAACACCCCTGACACATAGGAATATCCTCTAATTCGCCTGTCACGTGGACCACGAGTGGAACGGCTATGGGAAGCTGCTGAGATAAATTAGGAGGTGCAACAGGGTCCACAACTACTAAATCCATCGACATATCAAGAGGGAACTCCTCTAGGTCCTCCTCATCCTCATCCTCGACTGGGAGTAGAACGTACTCTGGGGTCGGCTCTCTCTGAGCGGCTGCTCCTACTGGAATCTCTGCCTATTGAATAGGAGGTAGGGCCATGGGTAGGACCGGCAAAGGACGAAAACTGAAAGGGTCAGCCATCAAAGTTGTCTCTCTACCTGATAGCTCCTTAAGTTCCTCTACGCTCAGAGGGTACGGCGGATCACCATAGCGTCGAACTGTGCTCTTTATGACCTCTACATCCTGGTCATAGGGTCGCTCGGCATCAGGCTAGGGCAGAAGAGGTACATGAACTGAAGCATCCTCTGGAATCACCGGTAGATGACTAGAACCCGCCTGGACCTCCCGACAAAATACTATCCTCGTACAGTAAGCGTGACTAACTGGAGGTCTAAAATAAATAGTTGTAATGGTGAGTCTCTACCTCTACAGCAATAAAAAAGTGTCATTACTAAAACTCACCCCCATACAATTCAATCAATCATAGTCGGCTCTTCTAGCTCTCTTTCGGGTCCCTAGTATATATTCTAAGTTGTCTCACCATTCTTGATCCTTATAGACCATTCCCATTTCCTACTCATCTCCTAGAATCACTATGGTTCGTGCTGTCACAAATAGTCAATAAGAAATCACAATCTTAGTACAATGATGCAATGTATGGATTTCATTCCTTAATCAACATAACTACTCAGTATGATGCATGAAGCCCCATCGATCACAACACATTATCCACCAGATCCCACCTTATCCTCTTGTCCAACTAGAGCGATCAGAGTTCACCTTGTTCCATTTTCACAAAAGGGGGTAAGGACTCAGAGTCCAATCAACAATGGATCCAAATCAAATCTCATCACAACAGGCACTACACGACCATAGAAACTCTCGCCCAGAGTTGAAGTATACCAGAGTTACCAGACTGCCCAGCCTTGGACGCGAATTCGAGCCATTGGAGGTATGCCCCAGTATACTCCCAAGACCGCCAGTAAGGGATCGAGACGTTGGAGTTCTTCAGTGTACCCTTCACTGGAATCTCAAGGGAGTTATTCAATCATCCACCCTTATTCTCCATGCATGATGCATGATTCAACAGTTTGTCTATCATTTATTGGTCCTTGGCAGAGTCCCC
Source organism: Clitoria ternatea (assembly GCA_037962975.1). NCBI lineage: Eukaryota > Viridiplantae > Streptophyta > Magnoliopsida > Fabales > Fabaceae > Clitoria > Clitoria ternatea. Next base: position 173,915,914 of record CM075671.1, read on the forward strand.
TCAATGACTCCCTTTCATTCCTAATGTCGAGTTCTTTTCTTTATTCGATATTAATTAATTCCTTCTTTTCTTTGTTGGGAATGTTTAATGATTTTACCCCACACTTAGGAATGAAATGAGATTTTATACTTTCTAAACAACCATGGATATATTGGCGCTACAATTCCTACTAACCATCTCAGATCTGAATTTCTAACACTTTCATAATTTAATCATTTCGTAACCCCTTCCGACACCACTTTCCACATTCATTTGTCTTATTCAAGATCTCTTACTATTCAGTCATCCATGCATCACACACAACATTTATCAATGCAATATACTCATGAGATACTTCACTTGAGTTTACATATTCATCAACATATCACATCATTAATCATTTAGTGGCACCACAACATACACAATAACACGTGTCTCTAATTCTTATTCATGGACTTCATGTGAATGACATACTTATCGGTATTAAATTTGATATACTAACTTGCACAAGCTCGCCACTTAACGTTTTTAAATTGTGTATCTAGTCAGACTACCTTGTGAAATAGTTGGATTTTCTCATACTATTAAGTCGCTTATATCCCTATTTATTTAATTATGTAATATTATCTCATTGCATATTTTAATTTCCTAATATTCAATTATGAACTCTTAAGTCATCAACAAGTGGTCTCATTGTTTATTTTCTTTTACTAATCCAAATGAGCTTTATTTGTTGTATAACTTATTTCCTTAGTAACTAAATGGGTCACTAATTCTTTATGCACAATTATCAATTTAGTAACGTTCTTTCTATATTTCTAACTACTAACTTTTAGTGTCTTTCTATTTACTTCAACTATTTCTAATTATATAAACTAATTTGTGTCCTTAGTCACATTCTTTTAATCAACTAGAATTTATTTCCTCTATGATTGTTCATTTGTTGCTATGAAATCTAGATATTACTTTCTTAGTCAAACATTACTTAGCAACTAAAAGTTGCTATTTAATTTATAAGTCATTCTACTTTTTTTTATAGTTTAAAGTCTAAATCCTAGAATCTTTCTTGCTTAGTTAATCATTTATACCATGTATAAGAATTCCTAAGTTCTTTTTTCCATACTTTTTATTGGTTACTAAAGTTGGTCACTAAAATTTGTCATAAAATTTTCTAAATTCTAATGTCCATTTTATTATGTTTCAAAATTCCTTTTTATTTCCATTTTTCTTAGTTTACAAAATTCGTTTAGGCCTAAACCATGTCACTTGTTGGAAAACTTTTTCAAGTAAAATTATTCACTTTTCAAAATCAACTTATTTATTTGATTAACTCCTATAAAATTTTATCATAATTTAAAAAAACAATGCCATTTTTTTAAATTTAACAAAATAAAACCCTTAACCGTCCGGTCGGTGAAATTTTCTCAAAGTGCGTGATATCATCAAAACAATTTTGGCGATGCTTAACGATAAATTTAATTCCTAATAGCGAGGCTTACCTGGAAAATAAATTACAAATTACATAATAAAACCATAAAATTGAAAATTAAATAATACAACCATATCGAATTAAACTGAGCCCGCCTAAACACTAAAAATTTTTAAGTTCTCGTTATGATTCCAATCGTGATAAATCCTTCCGAACACACAAACATCGAGAGACATCAAATAAAATTTATAAAATATTCATTGGCTTAGAAATATATAATTTTTAACCGTCGGTTATGAAAAATTACATGACTTGAAATCTAACATTAGATCATGACGAAATTTAAAACGAAGGTTCCCGGATACTACAACAATATTATAGAATGATCAAAAATGAAATCAAATGAGGTGAGACCCCCTTACCTCATGGGACAGCCGCTGTTTGAAGGAAGGAGATGGTGGCCTTGCCGAAAATTTTAACGAACGCTCTGAACGCCTCTTGATCATCACCTAAGTCCCCGACCCTTAAGAAAGTCGCACATGCAATAAATCTCCACAATGAGGCCACGGTTTTAGGCTTCTAAGACATCAAGAAAAAGATCCAAAATGCATGCATGAAAGTAGAAAAATCTAGAGGAAAATGGAAGCAAGGGTTTCAAGGGCCAAAAATTTAAAACTTTACCTTACTTGCCAAGGGTAGACCAAGCAAGAAGGTCTAGCTAGTATTTGGTTCTTCCAAATAAAGGAAAAATGAAGAGGTTGGAGGTGCTTTAGGTGGGGTAAGGTCATGGCTCCTTGAGGGAAAATGAAGGAGAAAAGAAGGTGGTAGTGTATTTGGCCGTAATTGTGGATGGTTGAGAAAGGAAGTGTGGTGGCTGAATTTATGGTTAGAATGAGGAGAAAATAAAGAGGAGAAGGGATAGGATTGCTGCCATGTGGAAGAGAAGGAACAGTTAAGGGAAAATTAGAGGAATGATGATGATTTAGAGTGATTAGATGGTAGATCCTTTGCATGGATTTTAATTTGATAAAGAGGGATGTGGGAGGGCTGAGTGGAGGGTGTGAGTAGGGTTGTTACATTTTTCCAGAGAGGTGGCAAAGGGTGGTAAGGTGGTCAGAAATGGGTGGCCAGGAAATTAACTTGTCATGCAAGAAATTAAAGCGTGCAGAATTTTTATGAACCGAAAATTAAGGAAGTTAAAAATAACTATGGGTTAATTCATGGGATGAGAATATAAAAAAATGGTCAACATGAAGTTTATAGTCCTTCCTTTTTTATTTAATTGGATATATCATTTACGACGATCCAAGATTGGTAGCCCGAGATATGCCCGATTTACGACAGGATATTCCAGAAGCTCCCGAATTAGCTAGGGCCTCAATAATGAATTCACCATTAATTCTCCTTTGAGAATTTGGTTTTGTGCCCTTCATAATAATTTTATAGCTCTTTGATATGGATCCATAGCAAATAGAATGAAGTAATTCAAGCACCGGATGAGTGAGATATGCAAATTTAACCAAAGACTGCCAACATGGTGAAGAAATAACTAAGGGGTTTCAAAGATCCATTAAATTATACTGATCTAGGGAAATTTAGCCTTCAATGTCTTCATGGGAAATGCAGATAATTTTATTAAGGAGATTTTAACACCAAGTTTGCATGAATCGAAGGTCATATGAAAGAGTTATGAATTTTTTACTAAACCATGCGCAGGATAAAACGTCCAAATAATGGAATTTTAAGGTGGACACACTTAATCCTCAATTTTGGGGGTGACAGAGTGGGAATCGGAGTTTGGGGATAAAAACAAAGATTGAAGATATTTTCAAAACAAAGAGATTGAGACCAAAGTTATTTAATTCCAAGATCGTATGCAAAAGTTAGGTCCAAAACACTGAAGGTATTCTGGTCGAGCTTTAAAGCGATTTATGAGGAAACTAATTTATGGAAAAATGAGGATGACAAAGTCCGAATCGGGCTTTGGCCTTTTCAAGAAAAGTTCCTAAAACGTCAAAATAAGTCACCAGAGACTGGCCATGCCACCATCGGACATTTCGAAGTATATGCACGATCGAACGTAAGAGATGTTAAAGGTTTTGATTGGGCCGGTTAGGCCAAGTCAGAGACCCTTGATTCTTCATGGAGGGGTTCTAACAAGACTAGCTTCCCTACCAGATCACTAGTCTCGGGCTAAACGGTCAGAGTCCGATCCTTGGCTGGTCCCACGGTTTAAATCCGAGGAACCGGGCGATGTTTATCATTTAATTATTCATAACAACTAATTAATCTTTTAACTAAAGCCCATTTTAAATAAGCTTTCATATTTTAAACTTATTATTGATAATATTAGGCATTAAAATAATTATTATCTAATTATTCTATCTCACCTTAATTAATTAAAATTATGAATAAGAACATTCGTTAACCGATCAATGCCTAAAATAAGATACTAACTACTAATCGTCTTTATTAAAGGGATTAATCATTGTCTTTTGAAATCTTAGGATCTAATAATTATCTAACCTTAAAATCTAACTTGACACTTAAACAAATCTAAAATTTCTCAATCAGCTATTACTAAAATTAATAGATAATTGACTAACATGATTTATAAATTACTGAAATTAAACATCATTTAATCATTATTTCATCACTTCACCATTACCAACAAAATACATTCATCTCATTAACAGTCGTAAAATCAAACATGATCTTCTTCTAATATAAATTACTACCAAGTCAATAAATTCTCTCTTTAGCTAAACATCACCAATAAACACAGCCTCTATCACTCACTTATTGTTGAGCAGTTTACTGCTTACATTCCCTCGGGGTCTCATTTTCTCATACTTGGTTCAATCTGGGGATCAGGCCAAGGCCTCAACTCTCCTAAAATACTTAGCAAGGTACTCTTAGAGGTCTGAGGGTCTAAGTTCCTATTCTAAAAAATCAGGGCTGTTACAAATTCCATCAAACATAACTCATTTCCTAATTAAAACTATGTCCCCCTATCAGTTCATAATCTATACATTTAAAATATAATACTGCCCCTACTTGAAATCTATAATTCTAAATGCTCGAAATGTTATCCAATCACTTTCTAACCCTTTTTGTTCACTTTACAATATTGCTCCTACATTGACATAATCCCGATAATTTCTAATCAACTCATCAATCGCCAAAACTATGCAATTTAATCAAGCCTCATCTTAATGGTACTCTGATATACCATAACAATTAGCAATTTAACCAAACGACACCAATTCAAAGGATTTCATCTTACCAATTAACACTGACAGTTCCCAAAACCTAACTTCAAAATATCCCAAAGCTGCCCGAGGGTCCAAAGTAGTTCTGAATAGCCCCTAAGCCATGAAAATCGAAGGGTTAATGCTCATATTTATGAAACAAAACCACACCGCACAATGAGTCATTCAAATACTTACAAGAAATAGAGGAGGACAAAACCATCAAACACCCAAAACTATCCACACCTTAATTAGGTTTTGAAAAGACTAAAAAGCCACAAAATCAAAGGAGTTTAGAAGTGGGGTAAAAGAAGCAAACAGAACCAAAAATGAACATGAGTAGCTACCTTAAGATTCAAGGAAATTGGAGCTCCCCTAACCTTACCATGGCTGCCCGAGGAGAAAAGGATGGAGATGGAGTCATGTTCTTGCCTTAATTGAGGGAATTAAAGAAGTTAACTTTTCTTGAACTTCAAAAATGACAAATAAAAAGCAACATTTTTTTAAATTATACCAAAAAAAGGAACAAAGTGAGAAAATTTTAATAATGTAAGAGATAAAAGTTGTCATTTTAGAAAGAATATAAGAGTAAAAACGATAACTAAACAATTAATGAGAGAGCTTATAACTTTTAAAAACTCATAAGTTTACCTCAAGCAATTTTTCAAAACTGGAAAAGTTATAAGTTTCTCATTTGTTGTGTTTACCGAACAAACCTAGTACTTTTTCAAAAACCATAAATTTTTAAAAAGGTCATAAGCTATATGCGTCAAACAGACACATAGTAAAAAAGTTTGTTATTTATAATAATCATAGGTCGTTTGAGGTCAAGTAGAATATATTGAATAAAAAAATATTTATGATTTCATTTATGACTTTTGTTCCCCCCGAGTCAGGAAGGGGCCCCATGTGATCCCCCCTCTACTTCTTAGGAAAATAATTTGAATATTCTGATCTTTCTTGGTTTCAGCAGATGATAGTTATCTCTTAGAAGTTAGGCCTAAGTCAAGGCCCCCCATTTTTATCCCTTATATAAATAAGTCCTCGGAGCCTCCCTATAATTCAAGTGACCTTTTTTAGTAATAAACCCTAACTCTCTTAGAGTAATTACCTAGGGTTTTATGTCATACATACTCAGAGTGAACATTTTGGCGCCCACTATGGGGCCTGGCAAAATGGTTCCCACATCACATAGAGAAGGATCGGCTCCAAAGAAAAGGACGATGGTGACCACCCGCAACAATCCCAACCATAAAGATTATGGAAATCACCAGGAAAATCAAAGAGGACAACAAGATAGGGACAACCAACTAGAAGAGGTTTCAACTCTTATCAAAACAATGCAATGCACGATGGAAAAGCTAAGGAAAGAAAATGAGGATTTGAGAAATCATCGATCAGAGAAGAGAGAGGCCTTCAGTTATAAAAACATCCAGACGAAGAGACAAAAGGCAGACAGACACCCGAACCCCCAGTCCCTTATGCTACACACTCATTCACGAAAGAGATAATGGAAGTCCCAACATCAACGTACTACAAACCTCCAACGGAGGAAAAATATGAAGGAAAAGGCGACCCAGAAGAATATCTCACTATGTTTACCACCAACTTGCTTATTTCAAGAGCATTTAATGCCCTACTCTTTAGTAGGGATTATAAAACAAGCTAGGCCCAACGGGCTGGCCTGCCAAGCCAACCAGAAAAAGTGGGGCGAACAAAATTTTCAATCCACCGTCCTTCTAGCCCCTAGTTTGGTAGGACGGGCCATGTAACATCCCAGTTTTGAAGTTGATTACCGAGTGAAAATAAACTATTAAGATTTCGGTGTGCAAAGTAGGAAATTAATTGTTAATTATAATCAACTTAACTTAAGAAATGTTGACAAATTAATTAAGCTTAGTGGTGAGAGGTGGCTGCTTACGATTGGTGAGTCACGTGAGTGGGACTGCAATTCGTATTTCCCATCCCACTCTCTTTCTTTTCCTCGTGCATGCATATGCTTATATATGTGCCTTTGGTCACTGAAGTTATGCATCTTCTTCAGACTTCCCCTTCTTCTCTTCTCTTCTCTTCTTTTCTTTCCTCGTACTCTCTCTCTCTCTCTCTTCTCTTTTTCGTTCTTCGTCTTCCTCTCCCCTGTTCACTGTTTTGTTCCTGGGAATGCACGACGATAACACTGCTGAAGACTTGGAGTTCCTTCAGCTGGCGAGGGACGATCATCAGGGTGAAAGACGAACAGCCCCAGTCTCACGGTACGACTACGACCAAGGAGGCCTGAACGAGTATGAGCCTGGGCGAGGCAATCAGACCAGCGTCAGGAAACAGAGGAACCCCTCGAACTTCCTTCAGTAGGTAGGGGGCGCTTTGCATTTCAAATGCATAGCTTGTGAATGGGTTCCGAGTGGTTTATTATGCATGCATATGTGCTTAAAGGTGTTTGTGATGAAATGTATATTTGATAGATAGCTTGGTATACTGAGGCATACGATGATTAAATCCGATGGTAGTTCGCTTATAATTGATATATATGTTTATGAGATACACTGTTGGGATGTGGATGCATGTGTGGGTTATGAGACCGTGTGTGAATGTAGTGTATGCTCCTTAAGCTGTCATACTGAGTCTAGTTAATTATTTACCTGTGCATGCATGAAGTGGAGACATATTGTGTGACTTCTAGGTGCTCTGTTCAGGGGACAATGGGTAGATCCTGATTTCTATCCTATGTTGCCTTGCATGCGAGTGTTAAAAATGAATCTGTGTTGCTATGAAATGACGAATGAATTGCATGTAGAGTGTGGTTATGATAAATGAAAGGAGGAGTAATATTGTATTGGCAAACACACACAAAAGAATATACTTAAAAGACCTTGAGTTGGACTCAAGGAAGTGCCGAGTGCACTAGCGTTGGACGCTTAAAGTCTTGAGTTGGACTCAAGCAAGCTACCGGGTTGGACTCGAGGCTGCCCGTAACACTGTCGTGGTCGCTTGGAGTGATTGTGTTACACGTGAGGGCAAACGGTTTGGTACCAGTAAAACGGCCGAGCCAGCTTGGAGCTGGAGGAAAAAGGCTTGGATGCCTACATTGCAACGTAAAAATTAATCAAGTGGGGGTCGGATCCGACTGTAGTAGACCTGTGTGCACTAGGTAGATATATGTATATATATATATATACTCTTATGCTGTGATGAAATTAATGTGTTGCATGTATATATGTAAGTCGGAAATGATAAGATTTGTATAATTGAGTATTGAATGAATGAATTCCAATTGCATGGGCTGTTATGAGTAGAGAGACTGGAGGATAGATAACGTTATGATTGCATGAAATGTGATGTTGTGTGATGGAGAGCATACGGGCTCCCAGGTCATTAACTGTCATTTTAAATGTAAAAGCTCACCCCTGCTGTGGCAATATTTTCAGTGAACATCCCTCGGAGCTACGAGTAAGGTGGAGCTACTTGCCGAGTGGATTAGCTGTGCACCAAGGAACTATATATATATTTATGTAGCTACTGTGTATAATGTTTTGATTATGCCTTGGCCGGCTCGTGTCTGATGTTAGTCTTTTAAAACAGAATAGAATCCCTTTGGGTTGGAAACATGACAATGTGTTTGTAAATATTGATATACACTCTTATATGTATATGGTTATGTTTATGCCATGCTGCATGTTATACCATTTTGTGCGTGATGTCTGATTAGTATATATGTTCATGTTCATCCGAGTGTGTAGGAATGGTAAGACTTAGTATGAAGGGAGTCAAGTTATGATCTAGAGAGCGAATCCGTGATCTTGTTGCCGAGTAAGGGAAGTTTCAGGTGTTCCGAGGGGACGAGGGCATACCGCTCTGAGTGGGGATTGACGTAGCAGATTCCCAAACAATAAGCTGTTAAGATTCAGAGTAGATAGCCTAATCATACTTTTGAATAAGAACTAGCCGAGAGAGTGTTTCCGACTGGAGAGTAATTCATCTGATTCCAAGTGTAACCCATATAGGGAACTGATAGAAAGCTATGAAGCTCTTAAAGGGGGGTTTAAGTTAGCGCGAGCGCTTGGGTAGGAAGGGCTATACTTGCCGAGCGAGGGACGAGTGCAATACCGAGTGGTAGACAACTGAGAAGATTGTCCGAGTGAAAATACCCCTAGTTTCCGAGTGGACTTAGGAATGAAATCCGAGTGAACTAGGTCTTTACCGAGTGAACGGTTGTCTTGATACCGAGCGAGTGTGCGTTATTTCTTTTGGACTCGCTCGAGCGTTGCTGGGCTCCGCTGGAGGGCTTTTGTTGGCCCTTATCTTCCCTTGCTTTCCATTTCCCTCCTTCTTCTTGTTGTACCCGGTTTATTTAATTTGGGGCGGATTATATGGACTTTGCTAACTCTAAGATTTAGAAAAAAAAATTTCCCTGCTGGTTTTTTTTTAATTAGAAATTAGGGTGTTACAGGCCATCCCAACGAGCCCTCCTAAAGAAAATAATATAAATATTAATAATAAAATAATTTATACTTTATTTTATTAAAATATATACTTTCATTTTCTAAAATTAAAAAAAGTGACATCTCTTACTACTTGTACATTTCTTTTAATAATATCTTATTTGATTTTTAAAAAAATTATTTTTAGATTCTTTATCTTAATTTAACACTTTTTTAAAATGAAAGTGGCGGGCCGACCCGCCAACCTGCCATCTTTTCCAACAAGGCACATAATCTTGGCTTTAGCGGGCCAGCCTGTTAGCCCATCGGGTCTGCCATTAGATGGGGCGGGCCCTAATTTTTGGCCTATTTATTTAGGAGGGACGGGTCAACTCGACTCGTTTTTGGTGACCCAAGGCCTGATGGGCTAACCTAGTTTGCCATCCATACTCTTCAAAACATTAGTCATAACCCTCACCAAATCCGCCCTCCTTGGTTTTCACACATTCCTTTGAGAAATGTGTCCTATTTTGCAGAATTGATATAAAAGTTCATGACCTAGTTTACCTCTAGCTGATTAGTTCAACAAACCTCACACAACCTAGTTAATTTGAATCAAGGCAGAGGAGAGACACCAAAGCAGTTCATGGCTCACTTTAACGAGAAGGTTATCCTAATCTGAGATCTAAGCTCAAAATTAACCTATAATGGAATCCAAATAGGGTTACACCTAAGTAAATACTCTGAGTCCTTAGCTAAGAAACCCTCTCTTAATATGGATGATTTCAGGTAGCGAGCTGCTCGTTACATAAACATGGAAGAATGAGAAATGAATTGAGTAGGAAATTCTAAGTAAGGGACTATGAGAGTAGAGCCACGAAAGAAGAGCCCCTGACCAAATAAAGAACAGAAGCATACGGCTTATCCTAACCCTAAGTATGACATATTCACCCCTCTAAATAGCAAGCGGGACATAATCATGCATGAAGTCTACAACATTAGGTTACTCAAACTCCCCCTCCTACTTAGAGAACAGCGAAGGGCTTTGATAGGACCAAATTCTATAAGTTTTAAGGAACCTTTAACCACAATACAGAAGATTGTTGGTCAATCAAAAACCAAATCGAACACCTCATTCGACAAGAATATCTGGAGAAGTTTGTTGACCAAAGAGAACCACCACGGGAATCTGGGGAGAAAGAGAGAAAAAGAATCCCTGAGGCAAGTTGAATTACAACCACACGAATGTCTCAGACAGAAGCGTGAGCATTCCTAGTCCTTCAGACCAGAGGATGTCAGAGATAATGGAAAAAGAATTATTTGTACTATTTTTGGAGGCTTTCTCGAAAGCAGAACTGACACTCTACACAGGACTGGACAAGTTAACTTTATACACTATCTTCTGAGTGCTGAAGCCATCACTTTTGATACCTCAGACCTCCTTAGGGGGAATCCTAAACAAAGACGAATCGATGATGGTCATAATAAAGATGGAAAAATGTATCATAGGAAGAGTGCTAGTGGACTAAAGGAGTTCCACAGATATTCTCTATCGGAAGGCCTACAAATAACTTCAATTGCCTTCCACTTAGCTCAGAAGGTATGATGGAGCACTACTCAACTTCAATTGCCTTCCACTAATACAATGCTATTTTAGGGTGCGCAGCGCTCAATGCACTTGGTGCTATTGTTTCCACCCTCCATCTCACCATGAAATTCTCACTCAGAGATAGATGCATTAGAGATGTTCGCACCAACCCAAAGGTTGCTCGAGAATGTTAACACGAAAGTCTCCGACCCAAGAAAATTTCATCGTGGAAGAAGACATCAAAATAGGGTTTGACAATAAAGACGAGAGAGAACATAAATGTCCCCAAGCAGTAGAATCCTTGAAGATGGTACAAGTAAGGTCTAATTTGAGTCAATGCACCAGTGTCGGTGCAATGCTGGATTAAGGCTTAGAAGAATCTTTGGTCAAGCTTCTGAGGGCAAATGGTAACCTTTTCATATAGAGCCTGTGACACCCTAATTTTCTGGACTCGAATCCCGATGTAATTAAGATAATTAAATAATAAAAATATGAGTAAATTTTTCATGTTTGAAATAATTTCAAAACACCACCACGACTACATCAAGACTCGAACCATAGGAAACCAAAGGGTGAAATTTGATTATCTATAATTGGATTGTTAAATAGTTTACCCATAACGGTATATAAAATAGCAAAGTTTACAGCGGAAGAAGAATGTGTATACCAGGCATACGCCTAGTCCCATATATGAAGATATGAGAAAAGGCTCGGCAAGGCATGCAAAGACATAACTTAAGCCTAATAGACAACCATTGTCTTTTCACATAAATTCATGTACATGCTTTGCCTAAGGTATATGTGTATATACATCTATATGGTTATGCATCATACATTTCCCATATTCGTATTCTATGAATGACCTTATTCGATTTGATCTTACCATCATTTTATTATCAACACTTATGCATTCCCAGAATGGGCTACATAACCAATGTCATTCTATTCATCAAAAGAGTATGAATTCCAATACCCCAATTATCAATGTAATCAACTACCTATATTATCATTTACAATATATCCATCGATATCAGTAATTATCAACATTATTTTACATGTCTCATTCATAATACAATAGTTTACAATTGCTGTCGGCCAAGGCATTCCATTACCACTATTTTACCTTCACAAAATCTTTTCTTCAAAATATCCTCATCCCATTACATTCCTGCATTGATACTAAAAATGGACCACATGGGAGAGTGAGTTATACATTTCAAATGACGATATGAATACAATTGAAATTATGTGCATATGCATATCAACGTCATGTATGCTTTGCTAAACACATCAATGATCATCATGAATTATAAATTCAACAACATATACATATCTCGTGTTTATTAATCAAGTCATAGCAAAGCAGGCATATACACATCTACCACAACACCACAATGGGCCAACGTCATCAATATCGACCATTCAGGTCTTTTCTCAAGGCCACTATGGGCTATCATCATTATCATCAATCATAATAATTATACCCTGTGTTATATTTGTCCATAACATACATATCATCATATTCGATATCTTTTTGTTGTACTCATATCATTTATAAATTTTTATGCGATCTTTTAGGTACTCAATTACCCATCTCATCAACACCATACCACAATCTAAATCATCATCAACTTCTGGCATATCTCCATACTATATACAAATGCTCTTATGGCTAATGCATATGCATAATGGAATAGACAACAAATGCGGATCTGACTGTGGAAAATAAACACCAATTTATGGGTCAAGCATAGGTGTGCTTCTATGCCCCTACTGCAGTAGAAAAATATGTACACATATCTCAAAGCATGCATGCATATTAATAACATCTTTTACTCATACCAAACCGCTATCGCCCGTCTGTAGCACTAGTCACCCCGTGACTTACGGATCAACAACATGGCCTCAACTGCCAAAAGTGCTACGTGCCCCTCTTGAACACACATCGAGAGAGCCGTGCTGCATCAGATACCGAGGTACTTGCTCATCACAGAGCCGCCCACCCACTGTGCCAGCCACATAGGGTGCCTCGTCACCAAACTAAGCGTAGCTTCGTGACTCACACACCGAGTCACAGGGGAAACAACAAGAATACTCGTGCACTAAGCCAACCTCCCACTGGGTCGGCCGAGGGAACTCCCCTAACGTTCCAACATGGACGGCTATAATATGCCATGGATGCAATGCAATGCAGATCAAATGCATTTCTCACACTGTGCATCCTAAATGTCACTCATCAATCATCATCATCATAATCACCAACACCACCATACACATCTTAGTGCATTTTATCATTGTTGGTTTTAGCCATTGTTTTCAAGTTTTATGTATAGCATTTTTATCTCAATCTACCATCTATTATACATGCAAGTCAACACTTGCAACTAACCACAATGGCATCACAAACATCACAAATCATCATTAATATTTATTTATCTTTCATCAATACCACCACATAATCATTTAGTGGATTTTCATTTCATTCATCATTACCATTGTTTCATCTATATATATATATATATTGGTGTGGTGTTCACAACATTTCATGATTATATTTCAAATCACACATACAAGATAACACTTTTATCACTCACAATGGTACACAACAACTCATCAATAATAACAATCAACCTCAATGACAATCATCCTTTATATAAGAAAATGATCAACATCATCATCCATTTATTACTCATTACCCTTCATTCATATCCCACTCTTGGTGGTCAACAATTATGTTTTTCATTACATATTATGGGTATAAATGAATTATCCCAATGTTTTAATCAACATCAAACACCACCATAATATATCATGCTTATATACCCCCTATACATTCCCTCAAATGTCTCACAATACAAGGAAGGGGTCCATCATAATCCCAAAACAAAGAAAATAAAATAAAATTACATTATGGGCAACTCGCTCAAGTGAGACCCATACTCGCTAGAGCGAGATTGAGGTGGGTCGCTTGAGCGCCCCAATTTCCTTTGAGCGAAGAAGTTTTTAAATGTCAGGCCCCAATCTCGCTTGAACGGGCCACTCTCGCTTGGGCAAGATTCATCCAGTGTCGTTTCTACGCTCGCTCGCTTGAGTGAGGCTCCCCTCAACTGGTCACTCGCCTGAGCGAGTAGAGTTTTAATATCAGACCCCTCGTGCTCGCTCAAGCGACTCACGCTTGCTTGAGCAAAATTTATCCAGTACCTTATTTTAGGCTCGCTTGCTTGAGCAAGATTCAACTTCCCTCACCTTTCGCTTAAGCAAGATCTATCCAGAACCATTTTACCATCTCGCTCGCTCAAGCGTGCCACGCCCGCTTGAGCGAGATTCGTCTATTAGCTCATTCACCTATTCCACACACGTCTCGCCTGAGCGAGAATGGGCCAGAGGCCACTCCCCTGATACAGGGGACTCTCTCTTGAGTGAGATCCCAACTCGCTTGAGTGAGTAAATCAGTACACGCCTAAAAACTCAAGTTTCTCACTCCCTTTCACATGCCAATATCCTCGTCATGTAAAATTGGCCTAAACTAGCATTTCTCATACATTAATTCATGTATTTAGGACTTGATTCAACAAGTCATACCTCACCATTTTCAATTCTAATTCATTTAACTGTTTAAGGGGATTTTAACACCAATTTTCATCATAGCCACACATATCATTGTGCATAATCATCATACACGCTATTTTACACCTCAAGTGAGTTATCTATTCATAGATTTTCATTATCAATAATTCATGTCCAACAAAGGGACATCCCAGCACTTATCATCATTATATATATATATATATATATATATATATATATATATATTTCATAACATTCAACATAAGCCAAGCCATCATTCATCACATCATCAATTCAAACATTTAACACATTCATGGCAAGGCATTGCATGAGTTCAAACATATACATAATTAATAACTATTCACTCATACAATTTGAAATGTAAACTCCGCTCCTACCTCAAGAGAAGAACTGCAATCCAAACGCTCTAATTGCCTCGATTATTCTGCATCATCGTCCGGAATACAATCCTACCAACAAACACATATATACATGCCATCTATAAGCCATCATTTCTTAAAACTCATTATCAAGTCCTAGACTTGTCTAAACTCCAATTCACACGCTTATGTTTGGCTTTGGGAATTCCTTTCCCAAAACTACAACTCTCTAAATCTTAAAGGGCTAACCAACTTAATAACATCAACATCATGGCCCATATCCATAAGGCTTCCAAATCATCACATGAATCACTTAACTATCATCACAATTTATTCAAACTCATTATAAGCCTCTTGGCTCCATTCAAGACGTTCATTAATCAATAAACTCTTATAGTATTTATCATGGCCTAAGACTTCATCAAGTCAAGTATCCATTATCAATGGTCATCCACCATTATTGTTATCACTTCCCTTCATAACCAACAACATCCAACTATAACATCACATAATCATTCTCAACTTAATTCCTCAAATCATCATACCTAGGGTTTTCTTCTAAATTTTTTTCCAATAACATTCAACATTCACCATTTTCCAATAATCCTCATGAACTCAATAACCTCTTTCTCATATATTCATAAAACCATAATCAAAATCATTCCTCAAACATTTAAGCCTAGGGTTTCCATATTTTCATTAATACCCATAACTTCTAACACCACCATTTCAAGCTTAAGCAATCATAAAACCAAAAATAGAGGAGGAAGGATTCAAAGTCTTACCTCTTTTCCATGTCATGGCCAAAACAAAAATGATGGAGAGGAAGAGGAAGATGCTTCAATATTAGCCCCAAAATGCCATTCATGCTTCATGAATCCAAGATTTATTTTAAATTTTTGCAAGAAAATGGAAGGAGAAAGAGGTGGTTTAGTTTTGTCCATTAGAGAGGAAGAATAAAGTGGAAAAATGAAGAAGAAAGTGAAAGGGAGAAGCATCACCAAAAATCGGAGAGGAAGAGAGAAAGAAATTGGTTGGTCATTGCCTATTGGGTAAAAGAGTGCCTTCATTTGCTTTTACCATTGGGTAATAAATCTCCATTGTCCAATTGGTAAAAGATGTTAGAGAAGAGAGGGGATTGCTACGGTTGAGTGGAGATGAGGAAGTGGAAATTTTCATTTTCTTTTAATCCCAATTGGCTCATGTTTTTGCCATTTAATAACTTACGTCGTGTCCGAACAATTATTTCCTTAACCCCAAAAATTATTTTAACTATATCATCATAACCACAATAATTCCCTAAGTATTCTAGACCCATCAAATATCCAATTTGACCAAGTGGGTCCCACTACATTCGTTGAATCACCTGGTTTCGGTAAATCTCTATTTACTGATAATTCACCTCTAATGTCAAATTAATTCTCCCACAATTATTGGACCATAAATAGTTAATTACCATTATTCAATAAATTATTTTCTTTAAAATTAGGGTGTTACAGAACCCCTCAGATATGTCAGGGATTGACCCGAGTGTCATATGTTATTCCTTGAATGTAGACCCAGAAGCTAGACCAATGATCTAGAAGCAACGTAAACTCAGACCCAATAGAAGAGCAACGGTGAAGGATGAAATAAAGAAGCTTCTAGTAGTTAAGTTCATCCGAGAAGTTAAATACCCAATCTGGCTCTCCAATGTGGTCATGGTAAGAAAAGCAAATGGCAAGTGGAGTATGTACGTGGATTTCACCGACCTTAATAAGGTATGTCCTAAAGACCCTTATCCTTTGCCTAGCATTGATCATTTGGTAGATGGTACTTTAGGGTATCAGGTAGATGGGTCATCAAACGGAAAAGGAAGCGGGGCAAGAATTATACTTGAGTTACCAACTGGATTAGCCATAAAAAATTCATTGAGGTTCCTATGTAAAGCAAGAAATAATCAAGCAGAGTATAAGGCACTCATAGTAGGATTACAAATGATGCTGGACTTGGGATCTGGATGCATACAGGTGAAAATCGATTCATAACTAGTCACTCGACAAGATGAAGGAGCCTACCAAGAAAAAGACCCCACCCTTGCCAGATACCTCTCTTAGGTTAAGACGTTGATAACAAAGTTCAAGTTATTCAAAGTAGTATATGTTCCTAAGGCAGAAAATAAAAGAGAAGACCTGCTCTCCAAACTAGCTAGCACCAAGAAGACGGGAAACTTAAAGACTCTCGTTCAAGTTACTTTGGAAGAACCCACTATCAAAGATGTGGAACAAGTGAATGGAATCACTATTGCACTCAGGGAAAACATATGGATGACCCGAGTGTCATATGTTATTCCTTGAATGTAGACCCAGAAGCTAGACCAATGATCTAGAAGTAACGTAAACTCAGACCCAATAGAAGAGCAACGGTGAAGGATGAAATAGAGAAGCTTCTAGTAGTTAAGTTCATCCGAGAAGTTAAATACCCAATCTGGCTCTCCAATGTGGTCATGGTAAGAAAAGCAAATGGCAAGTGGAGTATGTACGTGGATTTCACCGACCTTAATAAGGTATGTCCTAAAGACCCTTATCCTTTACCTAGCGTTGATCATTTGGTAGATGGTACTTTAGGGTATCAGGTAGATGGGTCATCAAACGGAAAAGGAAGCGGGGCAAGAATTATACTTGAGTTACCAACTGGATTAGCCATAAAAAATTCATTGAGGTTCCTATGTAAAGCAAGAAATAATCAAGCAGAGTATAAGGCACTCATAGTAGGATTACAAATGATGCTGGACTTGGGATCTGGATGCATACAGGTGAAAATCGATTCATAACTAGTCACTCAACAAGATGAAGGAGCCTACCAAGAAAAAGACCCTACCCTTGCCAGATACCTCTCTTAGGTTAAGACGTTGATAACAAAGTTCAAGTTATTCAAAGTAGTATATGTTCCTAAGGCAGAAAATAAAAGAGAAGACCTGCTCTCCAAACTAGCTAGCACCAAGAAGACGGGAAACTTAAAGACTCTCGTTCAAGTTACTTTGGAAGAACCCACTATCAAAGATGTCGAACAAGTGAATGGAATCACTATTGCACTCAGGGAAAACATATGGATGACCCCAATAATAGGTTTCTTGACCAAAAGGGACCTACCCTCAGATTCTTTAAAAGTTAAAAAAGTATAAACACACTCGGCCAATTACATCCTAATATAGGGCAACTTTACAAAAAAGGGTTTTACCCTGTCATTCCTTAAATGTGTCAGTAAAGAACAAGCCAAATACATGATACAAGAGCTCTATTCGGGAATCTACAGACACCATAAGGAAGTACGACCCCTAGCTGCTAAAGTCCTCTAAGTAGGATATTTCTGGCCCACACTACACTCAAATTGTTCAAACTTTATCAAGATATATGAATCTTGTCTAAAGAACGCCAATAAAATACAAAGCCCCCTTGAGCCACTACACAAAATCTTCTCTACTTGGTATAACATCCCGAATTTTATAAAAATGAAAAATTAGTTATAATGGCAAGTTGATGATTATTGAGGACGATATGTGAGAATATATGGATTTGTTGCTGTAAGGTATGAATATATATATATATGAGATGGAGATGAGCTTGAATTTAACATGGATAGTATGTTGGAATGAGAATTTTGTAAGTAGGAATGCTCAATCAGGATGTATAAGTCCTTTATAATGTGTATGAGCTATGGGATAAATTCAAATTTGGCTTGTAATGAGAAATTTCGAGTGAGGATGTTTAGAACCAGTTATATATATATATCCCACATATTGTATATGCTGTGCTGGGAGTAAGTGAACTGGCTTAAAGTGAAATTTCATATGTTTGAGCTGAGTGAATTTCGTTTACTATTTCTGTGCTGGTATTCTCGCTCAGGCGAGATGGGACCTCGCTCAGGCGAGAGTCTCCTGCACCAATATTATGGCTTCTAGGCAATTTTCGCTCAGGCAAAGGTGAACTTCGCTCATGCAAACTTGCCCCAGTATCAGTGGTTGCTCTCTAGATGAATTTCGCCCAGGCGAATGGAGTCTCACCCGAGCGAGGGCAAAGGGAATTAGCTACTGGCCTGATTTCACTCAGGCGAATGGCCAATTCGCTCAAGCGTAACTGCTAGGAGAATCAGGGGATTGGCTACTGGAAGAAATCCGCTCAAGCGAAGGGCCTAAGGAATGGCATTCGCCCAAGCGAGATCATTATGGTGAGGGGGTGAGTTCATGAATGTATCCTGCCCAAGTGAGAGTTTGAAAATAACTAAGAGAGGGTGAAACTTCTGAGTGAATTCCGAGTGATCCAAGCCCGAGTCATGACTTTCCGAGTGAGGAAGTGTACATAATCTGAGTGAGAAGGCTCTTGAGTGTGATGATTTGGGCAGTGGAGTCCCGAAGGGGAATTTTCGAGTCCATCGTACTTGTTCCGAGTGGTGTGTCCCGATTTTGTATTCTCCGAGTGGGAGAACACCGATTGGTGATACTCGGTGTGTGTTCGTCCAGAATTTTCCTTGGAATAACTCTCCTCGAGTGGAAAAGAGGGGTAGTCGAAATTGTGATAAAATGCTGAGTGAAAGCTAGTCAGGTAATGAATCGGTCTTGGAATCAAATTCCGAGTGAATGACCAAGCATAGGTGAGTCAGTTTCTAGAATTTTTACCGAGTGGAATCTCATGTAAGAGAGGACTCGGTCTGGGCTGTTTTACCGAGTGAAGGACCATAAGAGAGAAGAGTCGATTTTAAAATAATTCACCAAGTGAGAACTGATCAGGTGTTGAGTCAGTTTTGGGAATGAAATGCTGAGTGATGTTATATACATTCCGAGTGAATGCTATGTATAAATTGCGAGTGAATAAGATTGTATTTTGAGTGGCTAGTGTTAAGTAATTCCGAGTGGAATTTGATTAAGGAGTTTAATCCTGAGGAATGAATGGTTAAGGTATTCTCTGAGTGAGAAGAGGTATGAATACCGAGTGGAAGACCCAATGAGTGATGAGTCAGTTTTAGAAAGACTACCGAGTGAAAGATTGATTGAGATGACTCAAATTTGGATTGAAATTACCGAGTGAGAGACTATATGAGTATGAATCGGCCCTGAATGACTTGGTTGAATAGAAAGTGGATCGGTCTAGATTGTTATGTCAAGAGGGAGGGTGTGAGATGACTCGGATCCGGATGAACTTTGCTGAATAAAAACCGAATGAATATTGGGTCGGTTTTAAGGGATTCTGTCAAGCTAAAACCCGAGTGATGGGAGTCAATTTTGGTGGGACTTTGCTGATTGAAAACCCAAGTTGAGTAAAACCAAGTGATGGGAAGAACGACCTCTGGTCGAATTTTGCTTAAGCGAATTGATACCTCGCTCAAGCGAGTTAATGAGGAATTCCTTACTGGACAATTCTCACCTGAGCGAGTGGCTAGTTAAAGGGAGCCTCGCTCGAGCGAATGCTTTTGGGAATGCTTACTGGGACGTTTCCGCCCGAGCGAGCTGAGGCGCTCAAGCGTATTGGGTTGTCTCGCTCAAGCGAATGTGGGTCTCGCTTGAGCAAGTGACACCCCTGATAGTTTTCTCCCTTCTTTTCTCTCGGTTTAATTATATTAAACCTTCTTTTACTCGGTTCTGATGGCATTGAGCTTATTTCCCTTACTCTGTTAGATACCGAGAGGATGTAAAAAGGGTATTAATGTAAATATGACATGGCATGATGGATTATTGGGCTGCCATCTTATTTATGTGATAACAGTGAAATTTGAAGGAAAAAGAAAGCAAAACATTAAAACAAAAACCCTTCCTCCTCTCACGCTTCACGCTACTTTTTCTCACCTTCATTATTCTCTTTTCTTCTTCTTCCCTTCACAACCCAAACCGCATGGTGGCTTTCCCCTCCTCCACTATTTTCATTTTTATGGAAGCTTGAAGGAGAAGCTTGTGCTGGAACTCCTCCCCCTTTTCCCACTCTATTTCCGTGTGGGCCTCTCTCTTTTTGGAAGCTCATGTTGTTTCTTTGGGTGAGGTAAGTTCCTCACCATTCTTTATGAGTTTTTATGCCTAGACTTTGGATTCTGTGTATATGGGGGGAGTATTTATGGCAAATGGGTTGTTGAGAGAGCATTAAATCATGGAAACCCTAAGGTGGAGTGTTGTTATTATGGCTTTAATAGTGGGTTATTATGGATTGCTGAATTAATACTTGGATGGGTGGTACATAAATGAGCAATTATGATGTTGATGGGTTTTAGTGAAACCCTAACTTTAATAAATTAGGGAAAGTGTGAAATATGAATAGAATGTGGGTTTAATGACATTGGAGAATGATATTAATGATGAGAGATGGCCATTGGTGGTGATTCATGAACATGGGCAAATGTTGTTTGGATTTTGGTGAAAACCCTGGATAATATGTGTGTGGGTGTTGTTAATAATAGAGATTGGTGGTTACTTGAAATGGTTATTGAGTTTTGATGAAAAACCCTAAGTGGAGTGAATTGGAGGTCTTGATTAAATAAGTGATTTTGGTGATTTTGATGTCTTAGAAGGAATTGTAAGAAGGGAATGAACCTTTAGAATCATTAGGATTGATTAATGAGGTTAATAATGTTTTGAACTATGTTCATAAGGTTGTGTAAGATAATAAATGCTATAAGGACTTGTTAATTGATGATGGTCTTGATTGGGGCCAAGAGGCTTATAATAAATTTGAAGGAAATTTTATAATGAGGATATTTGGAGAGTTGAGGTGAATTGAAAATACATCATGTAATGGATGAGATAATGATGATGTGGGATTTAGTTGGCCTTTTAAGATCTAGAGGATCTTGGCTTTGGGAAAGGAATTCCCGAAGCCTAATACAATTGCATAAGTTGGTGTTCATCAAGTCTAGGACTTGATGTTGGGCTTTATGATAAGCTAGCAAATGTTTAAGAATTATGAGGAATACCTCGAGATGGCTTATTAATTGTATGAATGCATATGTATATTATGTAGATCGTATTCCGGGTGATACGATGGAGCTTCCAGAGCATTGGAACCGTTTCGGCTCTTCCCTCAAGGTAGGAGAGGAGTTAACATTCAAATTACATGAGTAAATTTAATAGTGATTGTTGTATGTGATGGATGCTCATGCTTGCCTTGCCATGTATATGTATTGAATTAATTGAAATGGCAATTTGATAATTATTGAGAATTATTATGATACTCTTGTGATGGGTGCAAGTAATTGACTTGCAAGTGTGTGAGGCAATTATGATTGCTATATATATGTATATGTAATTCGTAACACCTTGTTACCACATGTGTGGATTAATATTATGATAATTGCTATGCCCTTTGATATCCATGTGTGGATTGTTAAGAATGATGAGATGAAAATCCACTAAATGAAGTGTGATAATATTGATGAATAATATGTGATGTTGAAATGCCATAGTGGCTGTTTACAAGTATTGACTTGCGTGTATAATGTGAAATATATATGAAAATATGTTGAGATGGAAATGCCACATTAAAACTTGAAAATAATAATTATGAAACCAACAAGGTTGAAATCCACTAAGGTGTATGGTGGTGTTGGCGATTATGATGATGATGTTGGTGATGAGTGGCATTTAGGATGCACAGAGTGAGACTGCATTTGCATTGCATTGCATCCATGGCATATCATAGCTGCCGGTGTTGGAATATTAGGGGATTCCCCTGGTTGGCCCAGTGGGAGGGCGGCTCAGAGCACGAGCATTTCTGTTGTTTCCCCTGTGACTCGGTGTGTAAGTCACGAAGCTGCCCATGCTGAGCTACGGGGAGCTGCATGTGGTTGACCCTTGTGGGGGTGGCTCTTGAGGAGCAGGTGTCCCCGGTGGTCCTTTGGATCACAGCTGCCATGTTGAGAATCATGGTTGGCCCGCAACACCATATATTGAATATGTTGTATACCGCGGTCATGGTGAAAATGACCAGGTGTTGCATGGTGGGCGATGCGGTTTGGTACCAGTAAAAATATGGTGAATATGCATGTATTATGATATATGTGTACATATTTTACTACTGCAGTAGGGGCATGGTATGTGATCATGCTTGAACCCACAAATTGGTGTTTATTCCCACAGTCGAATCCGCATTTGTTGTCTATTCCATTGTGCATATGCATTAGCCATAAGAGCATTTGCATATAGCATGGTGATATGCCAGAATATGATGATGTTTGATGATGAATGAGATAGTGGTATGGTGTTGATGAGATGAGAAATTAATATACCGGAAGACCACATAAAAGTAAGAAAGGACATGAATTAATGAAATGATGATGATAATTTGTGAATGCCCTTGTTGATAAGTGGCAAAGTGATAGTGTATGTGATTGTGTATATGTTGTGCTTGTTTAGGATATGAATTGCAGTTCATGAGGCTTGTATGCCTATTATAATAATGAAATAATGAATGAATGATAATCTAAAGATTTTATAGCAAAGCACACATGATGTTGTATGCATATACACATGATCACAATATATATTATTCGTCATTTTGAATGTATAACTCACTCTCCCATGTGGTCTCCTTTTTAGTATTGTGATGCAGGTTGCCATGGGATGAGTTCAGATCTTAATTAAAGCTTGGGTGAAGGTAAATAGTGGTAAAGGAAGTGCCTTGGCCGGCATCATTTATGGATTCTTGTATAATGAATAGGTTGTTTATGATGATATGGACGATTATAATGAGTTTGGATATGAATAGGATAATCCTTTGGATTTGATGATTTGATGTATATTAGAAGGATTGAAATTGAGTGATGTTCATTGATGATTGTGATAGTTGGGAGAAGATTCCCGAATGTATATGAATGTATTTATGTATACATAATTATATATCAGGCTTTGCATGCTCATGTAATCACATAAAATGATGATGATTGCCTATTAGGCTTATGATATGCCATCGCATGCTTTGCCGAGCCTTTTCTCATATCGTCATATATGGGACTAGGCGTGTGCCCGGTATACATATTCTTCCGCTGTAAACTCTATTATTTTCGTATACCGTTATGGGCAATTTATTTATCGATCCAGTTTTAGGTGATATAATCTCACTCTTTGGTTTTCTATGATTTGGGTTTTGATGTGGTCATGGTGGTGTTTTGGAAATGTTTTCCAACGTGAAAAATTTACCCGTATTTTTATTAATTATGATGATCACATCAGGATTTGAATACAGAAAATCAGGGGTGTTATAAAGGTGGTATCAGAGCATATGTTACTCTGAATAAGAGTTATTGGTTACCGCCAGAGCATGGCTGCTCTGTGAGGCTTTGATATTATGGATGATTGGAGCATTATTGCTCAATAGTGAGATACTTATAGTGATCTTTGGAGCATATACTCATTATTGGCATATGGTTGATAGTATAGATTTAAGGATGATGATTATCTAGAGCTTGATGACATGTTGATGTATTGATTGCCCTATATAGAAATAATAATGATTAATTGTCTAAGGATTGTGAATCGAATTATGAGGGCATAATTACATATTGAGAATGATTGTGAATCATTAGAGTTGAGATGGGATTGGTGCTCAATGAGGATTTTTGTGAGATTGTGATTCATAAGGTGTGGTCGTTGACTATTGGGATTGTAACCCTTTCATTGAGATTATATGATGAGTTTGTGGAGCCTAGTTGCTCATTGATAATTATGAATGAAATTCTTGTCATATGATGGATGTATGTATTGTGTAAGACCGGCCAAGTTCCTTACCCTATTACCTTCAAATGACGAATATATTTTTATTGTGCGTTGATGTTGATATGTATAATGCAAATTGCATTGATAATGAATCTATGTTGAATATCAATCATGGAAAGGAAATATTGAGTTATGAATATGAAATATGAGATATGACTTGGATTGAAGATGATTTTATGCAATGTGTTGATCATGGATATGATATATTAGTTATGCATTGAGTTAATGATGGACCTATGCCGTATGTTGATTATGGATAGGAGGTATTGAGAAAGAAATTGATATGGTAGTAGACCATACCTATTGAGACCTTGATGTGCATATGCACTTCGAATATAAATTGTGGTTAGGTCTCTATATGCATTATGCCTGTGGCGTTTAGCCAAGGAATGTACGTTAAATGAAATGAAACTCACATGATGAGTTGAAGGAATGAATAATATTGAATAATTCCCTAGTATGGATATGTTCGAATTTAAATGTTTAGGTGTGCCATTTATAAAGGATGGATTTTATATCCTTTGGCGCAAGAACCCTATGTGTTATATGATATAAGTGATTCGTTGTATTCCCCTAGATTGAGAATTTGAATAAGTGATAAATGATTAAATGTGAAATCGAATACATGTTAGATTAGGATTGTGTCTCGGTTTTGATGTGTGAAAACTGAGTGAATGATTTATTTAATTATAACCCACTAGGTGTGATAACCTAGATGGATTTGGTATGATCTTGTATAATCGATGGTTGTAGAGAATTAATTTAATTGGACCCTATGGCGGTCTAGGCTCTATGTTGTTTTGTGAGCCATATCTAATGATGTTGTGTGGTATGTGAGAACTCCACAATGGGTATTAGGTGACCCTTAGACTTCCTAAGTCTATTGATTGATCGAACCTTGCGAATGGTTGAGCCATAACGAAATTAGTTATGAAATGCGTTGTTGAAGCTAGAACTGATATGTAATGGAATGTGGATGATGATGTAACCCCTTATGATTGATGAATAATCATGATTGAATTTAGAGTATGATGGGATATTGAAATTGGTAAATGATTTTGTGGCATGGCTGTGGGCTAAATTGTGTGCCTTTGAGACCATGGTCATTAGAGTAATCATGGATGATGATGTGATTCAGAGATGACATGTATGATTATGAGTTGGTGAATGAAAATTTGATCATGTCATTACCCCCCTATTTTATTTGAAGGGTGCTATATTGATGATAGAAACCACATAGTGATAGGATATGATGTGGGTTATATGTTATGGACTTTAGTTATGATTTATGAGGAGAATCCCTAATGTGAAGGCTTATTGTAAGATTAAGTAGCCTACTCGATGAGAGTTTGGTGAATCTTTTAAGGCTCGAATTAATTTATAGCCAACAAATATGTAAGTGAGACAAGAATTTTAGGCTTTTGAGCATGGATTTGGACGGATGAAACCCAAGGATGGGGTATTTACCTTGTGATGATTGAAAATTTATGATTGGTACACCGATTGATGGTGAAGTTAGCTAAGATTTGATGATTGATATGGCATAATGGATGCCAAATTATCTATATAATGATGATGAAATATGAGTATTTTGGTTGTGGACTGGTGAGGATTGTCACCAAGTCTTATATAGACTGGTATCGTTTGAATATATATGACCGACATGAGCAATGGGAATACTAAGTACTGGTCCTGATATGGTCTTACATGCCATAGGCATTGTGGCAACATGCACTTATGTGCCGACATTATGTGTTTGTGGTAACCACTACAGGATTGGGACGCCTTCCTGTATGTTGGATGCAGCAACCCATAGGTCGGGCAAGTGTAGGGATTATAGCTGCTTATGGTGAATGTACTGAGCCTATCTGCTCATACTGAGTATGAACATGAGAGCTCTGTTGGATGAGTTGTAATTGATAATATATGACACACTTGATGTAGAAATTTTGTTAAGAACGATGATGTGAGAATGAACATGACTTGATGGACTTTGGGAAGTCCAGTGTTATTCTATGGTGTTGTTGAACCTTGTTGATGTATGGCCTGAGGTATGGCCTTGTGACATGTGTATCGATGCTGAATTTCAAGGACGAAATTCTTTTTAGGTGGGGTGAATTATAACATCCCAAATTTTATAAAAATGAAAAATTAGTTATAATGGCAAGTTGATGATTATTGAGGACGATGTGTGAGAATATGTGGATCTGTTGCTGTAAGGTATGAATATATATATATATATATATATATGAGATGGAGATGAGCTTGAATTTAACATGGATAGTATGTTGGAATGAGAATTTTGTAAGTAGGAATGCTCAATCAGGCTGTATAAGTCCTTTATAATGTGTATGAGCTATGGGATAAATTCAAATTTGGCTTTTAATGAGAAATTTCGAGTGAGGATGTTTAGAACCAGTTATATATATATATCCCACATATTGTATATGCTGTGCTGGGAGTAAGTGAACTGGCTTAAAGTGAAATTTCATATGTTTGAGCTGAGTGAATTTCGTTTACTATTTCTGTGCTGGTATTCTCGCTCAGGCGAGATGGGACCTCGCTCAGGCGAGAGTCTCCTGCACCAATATTATGGCTTCTGGGCAATTTTCGCTCAGGCGAAGGTGAACTTCGCTCATGCGAACTTGCCCCAGTATCAGTGGTTGCTCTCTAGATGAATTTCGCCCAGGCGAATGGAGTCTCGCCCGAGCGAGGGCAAAGGGAATTAGCTACTGGCCTGATTTCGCTCAGGCGAATGGCCAATTCGCTCAAGCGTAAATGCTAGGAGAATCAGGGGATTGGCTACTGGAAGAAATCTGCTCAAGCGAAGGGCCTAAGGAATGGCATTCGCCCAAGCGAGATCATTATGGTGAGGGGGTGAGTTCATGAATGTATCCTGCCCAAGTGAGAGTTTGAAAATAACTAAGAGAGGGTGAAACTTCTGAGTGAATTCCGAGTGATCCAAGCCCGAGTCATGACTTTCCGAGTGAGGAAGTGTACATAATCTGAGTGAGAAGGCTCTTGAGTGTGATGATTTGGGCAGTGGAGTCCCGAAGGGGAATTTTCGAGTCCATCGTACTTGTTCCGAGTGGTGTGTCCCGATTTTGTATTCTCCGAGTGGGAGAACACCGATTGGTGATACTCGGTGTGTGTTCGTCCAGAATTTTCCTTGGAATAACTCTCCTCGAGTGGAAAAGAGGGGTAGTCGAAATTGTGATAAAATGCCGAGTGAAAGCTAGTCAGGTAATGAATCGGTCTTGGAATCAAATTCTGAGTGAATGACCAAGCATAGGTGAGTCAGTTTCTAGAATTTTTACCGAGTGGAATCTCATGTAAGAGAGGACTCGGTCTGGGCTGTTTTACCGAGTGAAGGACCATAAGAGAGAAGAGTCGATTTTAAAATAATTCACCAAGTGAGAACTGATCAGGTGTTGAGTCAGTTTTGGGAATGAAATGCTGAGTGATGTTATATACATTCCGAGTGAATGCTATGTATAAATTGCGAGTGAATAAGATTGTATTTTGAGTGGCTAGTGTTAAGTAATTCCGAGTGGAATTTGATTAAGGAGTTTAATCCTGAGGAATGAATGGTTAAGGTATTCTCTGAGTGAGAAGAGGTATGAATACCGAGTGGAAGACCCAATGAGTGATGAGTCAGTTTTAGAAAGACTACCGAGTGAAAGATTGATTGAGATGACTCAAATTTGGATTGAAATTGCCGAGTGAGAGACTAAATGAGTATGAGTCGGCCCTGAATGACTTGGTTGAATAGAAAGTGGATCGGTCTAGATTGTTATGTCAAGAGGGAGGGTGTGAGATGACTCGGATCCGGATGAACTTTGCTGAATAAAAACCAAATGAATATTGGGTCGGTTTTAAGGGATTCCGTCAAGCTAAAACCCGAGTGATGGGAGTCAGTTTTGGTGGGACTTTGCTGATTGAAAACCCAAGTTGAGTAAAACCAAGTGATGGGAAGAATGACCTCTGGTTGAATTTTGCTTAAGCGAATTGATACCTCGCTCAAGCGAGTTAATGAGGAATTCCTTACTGGACAATTCTCACCTGACCGAGTGGCTAGTTAAAGGGAGCCTCGCTCGAGCGAATGCTTTTGGGAATGCTTACTGGGACGTTTCCGCCCGAGCGAGCTGAGGCGCTCAAGCGTATTGGGCTGTCTCGCTCAAGCGAATGTGGGTCTCGCTTGAGCAAGTGACACCCCTGATAGTTTTCTCCCTTCTTTTCTCTCGGTTTAATTATATTAAACCTTCTTTTACTCGGTTCTGATGGCATTGAGCTTATTTCCCTTACTCTGTTAGATACCGAAAGGATGTAAAAAGGGTATTAATGTAAATATGACATAGCATGATGGATTATTGGGCTGCCATCTTATTTATGTGATAACAGTGAAATTTGAAGGAAAAAGAAAGCAAAACATTAAAACAAAAACCCTTCCTCTTCTCACGCTTCACGCTACTTTTTCTCACCTTCATTATTCTCTTTTCTTCTTCTTCCCTTCACAACCTAAACCGCATGGTGGCTTTCCCCTCCTCCACTATTTTCGTTTTTATGGAAGCTTGAAGGAGAATCTTGTGCTGGAACTCCTCCCCTTTTTCCCACTCTATTTCCGTGTGGGCCTCTCTCTTTTTGGAAGCTTATGTTGTTTCTTTGGGTGAGGTAAGTTCCTCACCATTCTTTATGAGTTTTTATGCCTAGACTTTGGATTCTATGTATATGGGGGGAGTATTTATGGCAAATGGGTTATTGAGAGAGCATTAAATCATGGAAACCCTAAGGTGGAGTGTTGTTATTATGGCTTTAATAGTGGGTTATTATGGATTGCTGAATTAATACTTGGATGGGTGGTACATGTAACATCCTGCTTTTAATAATAGCTCTTTTTGGTAAATTTTGAAGTATAAAAGATCTGTTAGTGTTACTCAATGAATAAAAACACTCTATGGATGGTTGTGGTATTCCAAAATTTCATTTTCTGGGTATAATTATAGGAATTACATAAACCTTTAAGGATGAGGCCCAAATTCCGAGTGAAAATACCTTAGAAAGAACTGTCCGAGTGAGGAAGAGAGTCTGTTTCGAGTGAAAACTGCAAATTCCGAGTGACCAAAAAGGAATTCCGAGTGGAAAATGGAAATACCGAGTGAAAATGGTGTTTTCCGAGTGAAACAGGTCAGAGAAAGGGTTACTCGAATAAATAAAAGCTCTGTTCCGAATGATTGGAAGAAATTTCGAGTGACTGAGAGGAATTCCGAGTGAAAATGGCAATACCGAGTGAAGGTTGTGTTTTCTGAGTGGAACATGGCTGAGAGGATTCATTCTGAGTAAAACACCTTCAAAAGACTCAATTCTGAGTCAAATATTTTTCAATGACTCAATTCTGAGTCATACATTGTTAGGCAATTCTATCTATGAATAAAATTTTCCCAAAAGCTTCACTTCCGAGAGGAAAGACTTATATACTCCGAGTGGAGTAATCCTGAAAAACCATTTCCGAGTGGAGTATTGTTGGAACAGTTCCGAGTGAGACTATAGCCATTGGGTCTGTTCCGAGTGATAGAGGTTCAAAGGGATTCCGAGAAGAATTAGTGAAACTCCGATGAATGAAAGATTTCTGAGTGTGCATCTCCGAGTGATATGGTCCCGACTGGAGACACTTAGGGTACTAAGTGAGTGTGAATAAGAGAGAAAGGAGATAAGTTTTGACAATAAGATGCCGAGTGAATGATCAAACTAGGAAGTGAATCGGTCTCTGGAATATTTACCGAGTGAAACTCAAGTGATTGAGGGCTCGGATTTAGAATGATTCTACCAAGTGGAAGTTGTGTAAGGAAGGACTCGGGTTGGATTTATTTTGCCGAGAGAAGAATGAGTAAATGGTGATCAATATAGATTATTTTACTGAGTGACTGAATTACCGAGTGGGCATTCAATAGGAATGAGTCAGCATTGATGAAATTCACCGAGTGAAAGCTGATCAGGAGACGAGTTGATTTGGAGATGAATTACCGAGTGAGACACTGCTCAGAAGATGAGTGATTATGAATGGTATACTGAATGATGAACTTGTAGAATACCCGAGTGAAATAAGGTTGGGATATGCCGAGTGGCATTTGATTTGGGAGATATTCCGAGTGAGGGGACAACTATGAGGAGAGAATCGGTTTCTGAAAAGTCTTACCGAGTGGATATACTTGAATGAAGACTCAGTTACCGAGAGAAAGGATGAGTGAGAGAGAGAGCTCGGTCTGGACAGGCTCTACCGAGTGAGGAACCAAGTAATTGAGTCGGATTCAGATGAATTCCAAGCGAATATTCATGACTCGCTCAAGCGAGTCGGATTTCGCTTAAGCGAGATGAACCCTGGTGCATAATTCCTCTTTTCAATCAGCTTTCGCTCAAGTGAGCATTCCTGCGCTCAAGCGCGCTCGGCCCTGATATTTTTTTGTTTCTCTCACTTCGTCCAAGATAGCAGGACTCGCTAAAGCGAGTGGGATTACGCTTGAGCGATCTGATGTAAGGAAACACCCGGTGTCCTCTAGCTCACATCGGAGTACTGATGAAGGAAAGGAAGGGTCCAGTATGATGCAGACCAAATAAGAAATTCACTCCGGTTAGGAAGTTAACTGTCCTTAGAACATGTGTGTACACCGGATGACCCCGAGCCGGTGTTCACCGAATCCGACCTCTTCGCCTTCTTTCATGGGCGTTGTCCCTCACACTTCACACCGCCTTCTTCACTCCACACCGCCCCTCACATTCAATACCGCCCTCACTCCATACCGACCTCACAGCACACCGCCCTCACTCAACACCGCCTCACACTACACTCCGCTCTCACACTACATTCTACTCTCATAAACTCAATACCGCCCTCTTCAAAAATCTCCAACAACGAACACCTTTTAACTCCACTCAGACCACTTTATATATTTTAATATATCACTAACCTCTTTAATGCAAAGATGACAGTGAGACGAGTCAAAAGGTTCCATTAAATCTCACCTAATCCTCCATTCAAAGTCTGCCACTTACTCTCTCATTATTAACAACTTACCATCTACATACGAACCACTTAGCAAATCACACACTCTTTTTCTTCTTCTTCTCATTCTTATACGTTCAAAAGGCTGTTCTTTCCATTTCTTCCATTACGGACTGGAACGAGGGAACTACAAGACATACCTTGTTAATCAAAGGACTTCAAAACAAGTAAGAGGGGAGAGGGTTATGAATATTTGTGAAATGGGTAGAAGTGTATGCTGTTCTAGGATTCCAGAATTAACTACGTAACTTGTTGCTCATTTTTGAAATTGAAAACGTGTGAATTTGACTCTGACTTCTTCATGAAAGTTGTAGAACTTTTTGATATCTGAATTTTGAGACCTGAATCAAGTAATTTGAATAAGTATAGCAAAAGTTATAGCCAAAGTATTACAGCATGTTTGTGTGGAAAGTTTATCCCATGTTTTGTGTATATATTGATTTACTGGGAATTGTACGTGCATAATCAGCCCTTTATGTCTTCATGAAAGTTGTAGATATTTATGTTGTGAATCTTTAGAAAGTGGTTTCACATTAAAATGATTTTTGTAGCTCAAGATATGCTCATAATACTGAAGTATGTACAAGCTGTAAATCTGTGAACTTGAAATCCGTATATTATTTTTAAAACTGGAAGTTTTGTGGTAAGAATTAGTGATTAGTGCCTTCATGAAAGTTGTAACTCTTTTTGTTATATGAATTTTGAGACCTGAACCGATTGATTTGAGTATGTGTAGCAAAAGTTATAGCCAAAATACTACTGCCTGTCCGAGTGAAAGATTGTTCCATGTTTTGTGTATATTTTGATGTGCTGGGAATTATACATGCATAATTAGCATTGGAGGTCTTCATGAAAGTTATAGATATTTAAGTTGTGGATCTTTATAAACTGGTCTCACATCAAAATAATTTTTGTAGCTCAAGTTATGCTCAAATTACCGAAGTATGGGCAAGCTGAAATTCTGAAATTTTGAAATTCTGAAATCCGAATCTTGTTTTTAAAACTGGAAAGTTTGTGGTGAGAATTAGGGGTTGGTGTCTTCATGGAAATTGTAGATATGTGTGTTAAGAATAATTTAGAATTATTTTCATGTCAAAATCACGTCTGTAACTCCAGATACGTTCTAAATACTAATCTGTGTACATTTTGGAAAACTTATCTTGAGGCAGTATGGTATTTTGTGAATAAGTAGTATTTCTGATTGGAATCCGAAACTGTGTTCTTCATGAAAGTTGTAGATAATTGTATTATTGAACTATAGAAAGTGGAATCATCTAAAAAGGAGTTGATTTTCCCATGTTATGACTATTTTGCTAATGTATGTTGCTGTTGGGGATGCTGAAAGTCACTTAAAATGGCTATTTTGAAAGAAAATGATATTTTCTCTATGGATAGAAATTATTTATTAAATTATTGAGTGATTATGAATTATTATAAATTTTGTTGAGTATTACACAGTTTGTATATTGTGATGGTGAATAATTATGAATGACATAATTAATATATATGTACATGAATGCCTTGTGGTTACTAACATATGTGGTTGAAACAGTAAATCCATGATTTTGTGAATTATTATGGGTATTGTGTTCCTTGAGGACTTGTATTATCCAAGAGGTTTTGGAAATGTGGTTATCATGGTATGTTAAATGATAAAGAGAATTAAAGACATTCATGCATCATAAGCATTGGACGCATCATGGAATTTAGGGGTTCCGTGATTGCCTACCCTGGTGGGGGGTTACTCTATGATGAGTTAAGCCCTATTTTGTTGTGTGCCATGGAGTGTAGGGATTCATGGTCTATGCAAAGCCCTACTTATGATAATTGTGTACTTCGGTACTTAAGCGCCATGAAGTATAGGGATTCATGGTATATGCTAAAGCCCTAATTGTGTAAGCGCCATGAAGTATAGGGATTCATGGTATATGCTAAAGCCCTAATTGTGTAAGCGCCATGAAGTATAGGGATTCATGGTATATGCTAAAGCCCTAATTGTGTAAGCGCCATGAAGTATAGGGATTCATGGTATATGCTAAAGCCTTAATTGTGTAAGCGCCATGAAGTATAGGGATTCATAATATATGCTAAAGCCCTAATTGCGTCTCTATAAGACTTTTACTGCAGTATTCCTACCAAACCAAATGGATCCAGCATGACATCATTTAACTAATTGAAGAATTATTAAATGGACTTGTTTGGCATATTCATCATATCATTATGAGTTGTTGATTGTGTTTGTGCAATTTTATCTATTTTATATTTATTCTATATTCTGTCTCACTCTTACATTAATTTTTACAGTGAATGACACACAGAATGTAGAGTGATGCCATGATGGATGTCTATTTGAATTATTACCTAAACTTTGATTTTATGGGTTGTAATAAATGTAATATGTCATGTACTATTATGTTCTAAATCGTTTCCGCTATTTAAGTATTTTCTTGAATTTAATTATTCACGACTAGCATGTATGATAATTTTTCCGCTGTTATCAACTATTACATAAACTCTGAATTGAATTTATAAATTTTAAAATGATCTTTTGAAAAAGCGAAAAATTTACTCGAAAATTTTAATTAACGTTTCAGGACGTTACATGTTGGTATCAGAGCATTTTCAAAAATTCAGGACCAGTTACTATGACATATATTGATTCTTGATATACTATGTGAATTGTTTAATTATTTGTTTGATAATATGTTACGTATGTACTATATGACTTGTGCCTGATTAATAAAATGCAAAGTGATTTGTTTGATTACTAGCTTAATGATATGATAAAACGTGTGTTATATGACTTATTGCTTATCTGATAAATTGTAGAATACTTGTAGTTACGTTATAATATTATATATATATATATATTTATATATACATACGATATATTTTCCCATAGGACTAGTATAAATCAAACCATGAATATAGGATGGCAAGGAACGATAATGACACTATGGCAGCTGCTATCAACCGTCTGGCTGAAGCTATAGAAAGGCAGAATCAACTAAGAATTTTCGAAGAAAATCACCAAGACAGATTGGAACGAGAAGAGATCAACAGACAACTGAAACCTCAGTCAATTTCCTTTAAAAGGAGAGGATCGTTTTATCCAAATCACTTCAAGGGGGGATCGTCATCATCTTATGAGAGATACAACAATCATATGGATATAAAGTGTTTTAAGTGCAAAGGTAATCACCATGTACGTGATTGCAATAGACGCTTAGAAAATATCACTTGCTATCGATGCAATCAGAAGGGTCACATCAGCCCAAATTGTCCACTGAAACAGCGAATCAGCAACACTATGAATAAGCAAAGAGATTCGGGTTATCAAGAAGCCCGTAGAGGAAACGCTCGTGCTGTTCAACCTATAAGACAGTATAGGGAGTCAACAGACGAGAGATCACATACAGAAAGAGTCTTTGACGTTAGTAGTTTAGAGGCAGACCAAGCAGGCGACCTCATGCAAAGTAAGTGTGAGAATAATGATACCATTTTATCTATGTTGTCTGATTCTGGTGCTACACAGAAGTAAGTTAGACGTTTTCAATTACCCGTGAAGCCTATAATATATGATTTGGTTATTTCCATTTCCAACTGTACACAACTTAGGATTACTAAGGTGTGTAGCGATTATTCTGAGCTCACAGAAGGTAGGAACTTTCTTGTTAATCCTGTTTATCTTTAAAGAATATGGAAGTAATTCTAGGAATGAATTGGTTATCAGTGAATCAAGTTTTAATAGACTGTCATAACGAGACCAGGGTATTTCTATTAGAAGAAAATCCTATTACAGACAACCATCTTATGAGTCTCCTTCCATACCAACCAACCATGCTTTCTTATTTTTCATTATGAAGATGGTTCAAATGTTTAGAAACTTTATATTCTTTCTTCATTTTCGTGGATATACTAAGGCTAGGGATAGCGTGGAACTTAAGGTGCAATTCTTATACTCTGTTTTTGTTTTAGGTTTTGGTTTCTACGAACATAGAAGAGTGCATTATGAATGAGTTTAAGAATAGAAATCATTTTCATGTGGAACCCAAAGGAGGAATATGTCTTAAGTATCTTTGAATAGGTGAGAAATAATATACGAATATTTTAAGATTTGAGATGGGAAGTAATGGTTGTTAATGGTGATTGTTTGATTCTAATGGAACTTTAACTTTAGAATTTAAGGGAAATAAGTAATAATGTCATGTGAGATGATTTTTAGCGAAAACCCAGGATGATGTGTGTATAAGTGTTATTAATAATGAGGATTGATGGTTATTAGGAATGATTATTAAGTTTTGATGAGTTGAGGATTTTGGTTAAGTTGATGATTCTGATGACATTTAATACTCTAGGATGATTATATATGAGGAATTGAATTATTGAAACATTGGTATTGGAGACTAGGAGAAGGATGTATATCGGTATGTGAGTGATTAGAGGACTTAAATTTGGATTGTTGATGTTATGATGATGTTAAAAATGGTTGCAAGCAATTGATAATGAATTAAGGGAATAAATACTAGAATCACTTTGAAATAGTTGAATTAGTAATGGTTGAACGATTCATGTGATGGTTTGGAAAGCTAAGAGCCATAGTATTGATATTGATAGGAATAGTTAGCTCTTTAAGATTTAGAGAATTTAGGTATTGGGAAAGGAATTCCCGAAGCCTAACATAGACGTGTAAATTGGATATAAACAAGTTAAGAACTTGATAATGAGTTTTGGGGGAAGATGTCTTATGGTGGTATAATAATAGCATGAATATGTATAGTTGTGATAAGATTGTGTTCCGGATAGTAGTGCGGAATGATTCCAGCTTTGAAATTTCGAGGACGAAATTTTTTTATTAGGGTGGGAGAAATGTAACATCCTGCTTTTAATAATAGCTCTTTTTGGTAAATTTTGAAGTATAAAAGATCTGTTAGTGTTACTCAATGAATAAAAACACTCTATGGATGGTTGTGGTACTCCAAAATTTCATTTTCTGGGTATAATTATAGGAATTACATAAACCTTTAAGGATGAGGCCTAAATTCCGAGTGAAAATACCTTAGAAAGAACTGTCCGAGTGAGGAAGAGAGTCTGTTTCGAGTGAAAACTGCAAATTCCGAGTGACCAAAAAGGAATTCCGAGTGAAAATTGGAAATACCGAGTGAAAATGGTGTTTTCCGAGTGAAACAGGTCAGAGAAAGGGTTACTCGAATAAATAAAAGCTCTGTTCCGAATGATTGGAAGAAATTCCGAGTGACTGAGAGGAATTCCGAGTGAAAATGGCAATACCGAGTGAAGGTTGTGTTTTCTGAGTGGAACATGGCTGAGAGGATTCATTCTGAGTAAAACACCTTCAAAAGACTCAATTCCGAGTCAAATATTTTTCAATGACTCAATTCTGAGTCATACATTGTTAGGCATTTCTATCTATGAATAAAATTTTCCCAAAAGCTTCACTTCCGAGAGGAAAGACTTATATACTCCGAGTGGAGTAATCCTGAAAAACCATTTCCGAGTGGAGTATTGTTGGAACAGTTCCGAGTGAGACTATAGCCATTGGGTCTGTTCCGAGTGATAGAGGTTCAAAGGGATTCCGAGAAGAATTAGTGCAACTCTGATGAATGAAAGATTTCTGAGTGTGCATCTCCGAGTGATATGGTCCCGACTGGAGACACTTAGGGTCCTAAGTGAGTGTGAATAAGAGAGAAAGGAGGTAAGTTTTGACAATAAGATGCCGAGTGAATGATCAAACTAGGAAGTGAATCGGTCTCTGGAATATTTACCGAGTGAAACTCAAGTGATTGAGGGCTCGGATTTGGAATGATTCTACCAAGTGGAAGTTGTGTAAGGAAGGACTCGGGTTGGATTTATTTTACCAAGAGAAGAATGAGTAAATGATGATCAATATAGATTATTTTACTGAGTGACTGAATTACTGAGTGGGCATTCAATAGGAATGAGTCAGCATTGATTAAATTCACCGAGTGAAAGCTGATCAGGAGACGAGTTAATTTGGAGATGAATTACCGAGTGAGACACTGCTCAGAAGATGAGTGATTATAAATGGTATACTGAATGATGAACTTGTAGAATGCCCGAGTGAAATAAGGTTGGGATATGCCGAGTGGCATTTGATTGGGAGATATTCCGAGTGAGGGGACAACTATGAGGAGAGAATCGGTTTCTGAAAAGTCTTACCGAGTGGATATACTTGAATGAAGACTCAGTTACCGAGAGAAAGGATGAGTGAGAGAGAGAGCTCGGTCTGGACAGGCTCTACCGAGTGAGGAACCAAGTAATTGAGTCGGATTCAGATGAATTCCGAGCGAATATTCATGACTCGCTCAAGCGAGTCGGATTTCACTTAAGCGAGATGAACCCTGGTGCATAATTCCTCTTTTCAATCAGCTTTCGCTCAAGTGAGCATTCCTGCGCTCAAGCGCGCTCGGCCCTGATATTTTTTTGTTTCTCTCACTTCGTCCAAGATAGCAGGACTCGCTCAAGCGAGTGGGATTACGCTTGGTGTCCTTTAGCTCACATCGGAGTACTGATGAAGGAAAGGAAGGGTCCAGTATGATGTAGACCAAATAAGAAATTCACTCCGGTTAGGAAGTTAACCGTCCTTAGAACATGTGTGTACACCGGATGACCCCGAGCCGGTGTTCACCGAATCCGACCTCTTCGCCTTCTTTCATGGGCGTTGTCCCTCACACTTCACACCGCCTTCTTCACTCCACACCGCCCCTCACATTCAATACCGCCCTCACTCCATACCGACCTCACAGCACACCGCCCTCACTCAACACCGCCTCACACTACACTCCGCTCTCACACTACATTCTACTCTCATAAACTCAATACCGCCCTCTTCAAAAATCTCCAACAACGAACACCTTTTAACTCCACTCAGACCACTTTATATATTTTAATATATCACTAACCTCTTTAATGCAAAGATGACAGTGAGACGAGTCAAAAGGTTCCATTAAATCTCACCTAATCCTCCATTCAAAGTCTGCCACTTACTCTCTCATTATTAACAACTTACCATCTACATACGAACCACTTAGCAAATCACACACTCTTTTTCTTCTTCTTCTTCTCATTCTTATACGTTCAAAAGGCTGTTCTTTCCATTTCTTCCATTATGGACTGGAACGAGGGAACTACAAGACATACCTTGTTAATCAAAGGACTTCAAAACAAGTAAGAGGGGAGAGGGTTGTGAATATTTGTGAAATGGGTAGAAGTGTATGCTGTTCTAGGATTCCAGAATTAACTTCGTAACTTGTTGCTCATTTTTGAAATTGAAAACGTGAGAATTTGACTCTGACTTCTTCATGAAAGTTGTAGAACTTTTTTATATCTGAATTTTGAGACCTGAATCAAGTAATTTGAATAAGTATAGCAAAAGTTATAGCCAAAGTATTACAGCATGTTTGTGTGGAAAGTTTATCCCATGTTTTGTGTATATATTGATTTACTGGGAATTGTACGTGTATAATCAGCCCTTTATGTCTTCATGAAATTTGTAGATATTTATGTTGTGGATCTTTAGAAAGTAGTTTCACATTAAAATGATTTTTGTAGCTCAAGATATGCTCATAATACTGAAGTATGTACAAGCTGTAAATCTGTGAACTTGAAATCCGTATCTTATTTTTAAAACTGGAAGTTTTGTGGTAAGAATTAGTGATTAGTGCCTTCATAAAAGTTGTAAATATTTTTGTTATGTGAATTTTGAGACCTGAACCGATTGATTTGAGTATGTGTAGCAAAAGTTATAGCCAAAATACTACTGCCTGTCCGAGTGAAAGATTGTTCCATGTTTTGTGTATATTTTGATGTGCTGGGAATTATACATGCATAATTAGCATTGGAGGTCTTCATGAAAGTTGTATATATTTAAGTTTTGGATCTTTAGAAACTGGTCTCACATCAAAATAATTTTTGTAGCTCAAGTTATGCTCAAATTACCGAAGTATGGGCAAGCTGAAATTCTGAAATTTTGAAATTCTGAAATCCGAATCTTGTTTTTAAAACTGGAAAGTTTGTGGTGAGAATTAGGGGTTGGTGTCTTCATGGAAATTGTAGATATGTGTGTTAAGAATAATTTAGAATTGGTTTCATGTCAAAATCACGTCTGTAACTCCAGATACGTTCTAAATACTAATCTGTGTACATTTTGGAAAACTTATCTTGAGGCAGTATGGTATTTTGTGAATAAGTAGTATTTCTGATTGGAATCCGAAACTGTGTTCTTCATGAAAGTTGTAGATAATTGTATTATTGAACTATAGAAAGTGGAATCATCTAAAAAGGAGATGATTTACCCATGTTATGACTATTTTGCTAATGTATGTTGCTGTTGGGGATGCTGAAAGTCACTTAAAATGGCTATTTTGAAAGAAAATGATATTTTCTCTATGGATAGAAATTATTTATTAAATTATTGAGTGATTATGAATTATTATAAATGTTGTTGAGTATTACACAGTTTGTATATTGTGATGGTGAATAATTATGAATGACATAATTAATATATATGTACATGAATGCCTTGTGGTTACTAACATATGTGGTTGAAACAGTAAATCCATGATTTTGTGAATTATTATGGGTATTGTGTTCCTTGAGGACTTGTATTATCCAAGAGGTTTTGGAAATGTGGTTATCATGGTATGTTAAATGATAAAGAGAATTAAAGGCATTCATGCATCATAAGCATTGGACGCATCATGGAATTTAGGGGTTCCGTGATTGCCTACCCTGGTGGGGGGTTACTCTATGATGAGTTAAGCCCTATTTTGTTGTGTACCATGGAGTGTAGGGATTCATGGTCTATGCAAAGCCCTACTTATGATAATTGTGTACTTCGGTACTTAAGCGCCATGAAGTATAGGGATTCATGGTATATGCTAAAGCCCTAATTGTGTAAGCGCCATGAAGTATAGGGATTCATGGTATATGCTAAAGCCCTAATTGTGTAAGCGCCATGAAGTATAGGGATTCATGGTATATGCTAAAGCCCTAATTGTGTAAGCGCCATGAAGTATAGGGATTCATG
This sequence comes from Clitoria ternatea, assembly GCA_037962975.1. Taxonomy (NCBI): domain Eukaryota; kingdom Viridiplantae; phylum Streptophyta; class Magnoliopsida; order Fabales; family Fabaceae; genus Clitoria; species Clitoria ternatea. Next base: position 173,956,380 of record CM075671.1, read on the forward strand.
GTATATGCTAAAGCCCTAATTGTGTAAGCGCCATGAAGTATAGGGATTCATGGTATATGCTAAAGCCCTAATTGCGTCTCTATAAGACTTTTACTGCAGTATTCCTACCAAACCAAATGGATCCAGCATGACATCATTTAACTAATTGAAGAATTATTAAATGGACTTGTTTGGCATATTCATCATATCATTATGAGTTATTGATTGTGTTTGTGCAATTTTATCTATTTTATATTTATTCTATATTCTGTCTCACTCTTACATTAATTTTTACAGTGAATGACACACAGAATGCAGAGTGATGCCATGATGGATGTCTATTTGAATTATTACCTAAACTTTGATTTTATGGGTTGTAATAAATGTAATATGTCATGTACTATTATGTTCTAAATCGTTTCCGCTATTTAAGTATTTTCTTGAATTTAATTATTCACGACTAGCATGTATGATAATTTTTCCGCTGTTATCAACTATTACATAAACTCTGAATTGAATTTATAAATTTTAAAATGATCTTTTGAAAAAGCGAAAAATTTACTCGAAAATTTTAATTAACGTTTCGGGACGTTACAGTACATAAATGAGCAATTATGATGTTGATGGGTTTTAGTGAAACCCTAACTTTAATAAATTAGGGAAAGTGTGAAATATGAATAGAATGTGGGTTTAATGACATTGGAGAATGATATTAATGATGAGAGATGGCCATTGGTGGTGATTCATGAACATGGGCAAATGTTGTTTGGATTTTGGTGAAAACCCTGGATAATATGTGTGTGGGTGTTGTTAATAATAGAGATTGGTGGTTACTTGAAATGGTTATTGAGTTTTGATGAAAAACCCTAAGTGGAGTGAATTGGAGGTCTTGATTAAATAAGTGATTTTGGTGATTTTGATGTCTTAGAAGGAATTGTAAGAAGGGAATGAACCTTTAGAATCATTAGGATTGATTAATAAGGTTAATAATGTTTTGAACTATGTTCATAAGGTTGTGTAAGATAATAAATGCTATAAGGACTTGTTAATTGATGATGGTCTTGATTGGGGCCAAGAGGCTTATAATAAATTTGAAGGAAATTTTATAATGAGGATATTTGGAGAGTTGAGGTGAATTAAAAATACATCATGTAATGGATGAGATAATGATGATGTGGGATTTAGTTGGCCTTTTAAGATCTAGAGGATCTTGGCTTTGGGAAAGGAATTCCCGAAGCCTAATACAATTGCATAAGTTGGTGTTCATCAAGTCTAGGACTTGATGTTGGGCTTTATGATAAGCTAGCAAATGTTTAAGAATTATGAGGAATACCTCGAGATGGCTTATTAATTGTATGAATGCATATGTATATTATGTAGATCGTATTCCGGGTGATACGATGGAGCTTCCGGAGCATTGGAACCGTTTCGGCTCTTCCCTCAAGGTAGGAGAGGAGTTAACATTCAAATTGCATGAGTAAATTTAATAGTGATTGTTGTATGTGATGGATGCTCATGCTTGCCTTGCCATGTATATGTATTGAATTAATTGAAATGGCAATTTGATAATTATTGAGAATTATTATGATACTCTTGTGATGGGTGCAAGTAATTGACTTGCAAGTGTGTGAGGCAATTATGATTGCTATATATATGTATATGTAATTCGTAACACCTTGTTACCACATGTGTGGATTAATATTATGATAATTGCTATGCCCTTTGATATCCATGTGTGGATTGTTAAGAATGATGAGATGAAAATCCACTAAATGAAGTGTGATAATATTGATGAATAATATGTGATGTTGAAATGCCATAGTGGCTGTTTACAAGTATTGACTTGCGTGTATAATGTGAAATATATATGAAAATATGTTGAGATGGAAATGCCACATTAAAACTTGAAAATAATAATTATGAAACCAACAAGGTTGAAATCCACTAAGGTGTATGGTGGTGTTGGCGATTATGATGATGATGTTGGTGATGAGTGGCATTTAGGATGCACAGAGTGAGACTGCATTTGCATTGCATTGCATCCATGGCATATCATAGCTGTCGGTGTTGGAATATTAGGAGATTCCCCCGGTTGGCCCAGTGGGAGGGCGGCTCAGTGCACGAGCATTTCTGTTGTGTCCCTTGTGACTCAGTATGTAAGTCACGAAGCTGTCCATGTTGAGCTACGGGGAGCTGTATGTGGTTGACCCTTGTGGGGGTGGCTCTTGAGGAGCAGGTGTCCCCGGTGGTCCTTTGGATCACAGCTGCCATGTTGAGAATCATGGTTGGCCCGCAACACCATATGTTGAATATGTTGTATACCACGGTCATGGTGAAAATGACCAGGTGTTGCATGGTGGGCGATGCGGTTTGGTACCAGTAAAAATATGGTGAATATGCATGCATTATGATATATGTATACACATTTTACTACTGTAGTAGGGGCATGGTATGTGATCATGCTTGAACCCACAAATTGGTGTTTATTCCCACAGTCGGATCCGCATTTGTTGTCTATTCCATTGTGCATATGCATTAGCCATAAGAGCATTTGCATATAGCATGGTGATATGCCAGAATATGATGATGTTTGATGATGAATGAGATGGTGGTATGGTGTTGATGAGATGAGAAATTAATATACCGGAAGACCACATAAAAGTAAGAAAGGACATGAATTAATGAAATGATGATGATAATTTGTGAATGCCCTTGTTGATAAGTGGCAAAGTGATGGTGTATGTGATTGTGTATATGTTGTGCTTGTTTAGGATATGAATTGCAGTTCATGAGGCTTGTATGCCTATTATAATAATGAAATGATGAATGAATGATAATCTAAAGATTTTATAGCAAAGCACACATGATGTTGTATGCATATACACATGATCACAATATATATTATTCGTCATTTTGAATGTATAACTCACTCTCCCATGTGGTCTCCTTTTTAGCATTATGATGCAGGTTGCCATGGGATGAGTTCGGATCTTAATTAAAGCTTGGGTGAAGGTAAATAGTGGTAGAGGAAGTGCCTTGGCCGGCATCATTTATGGATTCTTGTATAATGAATAGGTTGTTTATGATGATATGGACGATTATAATGAGTTTGGATATGAATAGGATAATCCTTCGGATTTGATGATTTGATGTATATTAGAAGGATTGAAATTGAGTGATGTTCATTGATGATTGTGATAGTTGGGAGAAGATTCCTGAATGTATATGAATGTATTTATGTATACATAATTATATCTCAAGCTTTGCATGCTCATGTAATCACATAAAATGATGATGATTGCCTATTAGGCTTATGATATGCCATCGCATGCTTTGCCGACCCTTTTCTCATATCGTCATATATGGGACTAGGCGTGTGCCCGGTATACATATTCTTTCGCTGTAAACTCTATTATTTTCGTATACCGTTATGGGCAATTTATTTATCGATCCAGTTTTAGGTGATATAATCTCACTCTTTGGTTTTCTGTGATTTGGGTTTTGATGTGGTCATGGTGGTGTTTTGGAAATGTTTTCTAACGCGAAAAATTTATCCGTATTTTTATTAATTATGACGATTACATCGGGATTCGAATACAGAAAATCAGGGGTGTTATACTTGGCCCTTCAACATGTGGGGAATGGACATCCTAACACCTTTCCCCTCAAGGAAAGGACAAGTAAAATACCTGTTGGTGGCAATAAATCTCTTCACAAAATGGATAGAAGTCAAGCCCCTCACTACCATTTCAGTGTCTAAGGTACAAAACTTCACTTGGAGAAACATCATATGCAGACATAAACTTCCTCATACCATTATTTCAGATAATAGATAGTAATTCGCAGATAAACATTTCACAAAGTTCTACAAAAACTTGGGCATAAAATAGAAATTTTCATTGGTAGAACACCCACAAATAAACAACCAAGCTGAAGCCGCTAACAAAGTGATCCTACAAAAGCTAAAACAAAGACTGGGAAGGCAAAGAGAAGATGAAAGGAAGAGCTACCCAGGGCCTCATTGGCATCATACAACTTCTCACTCGGAAACCCAAGAAACATTGTTCTGACTCATCTATGGAGTGGATGCCATGATTCTGTAGAGCTTGGAGAGCCTCCCCTCAGAAGGCTCTCCTATGATGATGAAGAAAATCATGAAAAAAAAATAAAAGACCTCAATCTTAGCCTAGAAGAATGAGACATAGCTTACATCAAGATATAGGTCTCCAAACAAAAATCCACCCAGAAATGGAACACCATGCTCAAACCATGACCTTTTCAGAGAAGAGACTTAGTCCTACGGACGACAGACAACAATAAGAGACATTAGTGCAAAAAAGGCCTTTTATACTAGGGTTTTACACCGGTTATAGAGATAATAGGTGAAAAAATTATGCGGTGGCATTTTTGTAAATATTTTATTTATTTACACCGGTGTATTTAACATAATCGGTGTAAAAAATAATATACATTGGTTACAAAGTACATCCGGTGAGAAAGGGGACATATTTCTCCGGTTCAAAAATAATAACCGATACAAGATACAAAATAAACCCATTCAATTAGAAATCCCTCGTACATGTGTGAATTAGAAACCCCTTCATCTTTTTGATAACCTTAAGCTCCCCCTTTCAAAAATCTCTACATCCCTCTCCAGCCCCATTGAAGCTTTTGAACGTAAACAAAAATCCCTTATGCTCTCCACATTTTCTGCTGCAACAAGTACCAAGTTTCCATCCCTTTTTGGTTTTATGGAAAGGGGCTAACACTATCACTAACACTGTCTTTGTCTTTCCTTCTTTATAAATCAAATGTGAAATTATTTAATTTTTATTCCTTCTTGTTGAGAGAGACCGAGATAGGGATGAAATAGGTTGGGTTTAGATCCGAGTTAAGGATTTTGGAGGAGGAAATGGTATTGGAATGGTATTCCGAGTTAGGGTTATGGGAGGGTTCCATATCACTTAACTATTCGAGATCCATGATTAGCATGGTACCTGTAAAGGCATGTTTGCTTACTAGAGCAAGCGTCGCTATAGCGTTTGGCTATTTGGCACCGTAGATTCCTAGTGTTATAAGAAGACTCAGTTGCCGATGGAGGCGGCAAACCAAAACAACCTCTCAGAGTATGTTTTTCACAAGCACTCACCATTTCTTCATTTTTCATATTTTTGTCTGCACTTTAATTTATCATTTCCATGACTTAATTTCATGTGTATGTGTATTGTGTAGTTTTCAATTTAATGGATACCCAATCACACAACGATGATGCTTCCAACCATAATTCCTTACTATTTCTTTCACTTTTCTAAACCCTTTATCTATTCTATGTATAGACCTACCACTCATGTAAATTAATTTATAAAGACGTTGAGCAAAAACATGATGTTTCGAGGGAGCAAGTTGTCCAGATTCTATAAGTTATTGCATCCACTGGTAGGTTCTGGTATGTCTCATTATTCTACCAGTTTTTTCTTTCTTGCTCATTTGAATATGATTCCATTTCACACTACATAATTAATTAATTAACCATACATATTTGATATTTGAGCGTATTGGCTTCTATATTGGATTTTGTGTATAGACTAATTATCGGGCGTCAAGCTCTTATATTTGTAGTAAACTTGAAATAATTACAATGTGCTACTTAGAAAATCCTAAGCCACTCCCCGCTAAGAGTTCTTTAGACCAACTTCTAGTTATTTTGTTAATATTTTGACTATTTTAGTCCCTTTAGCATCACAGTGAGCTAGCTAGGTGGTTGTTTTAGTGGTTTTTTTAAAACATTATCACTAATGTGCTATATAGTATGTACGCTTTGATTGTCTTAATCATTCATTGGTTGATAACTTTTAGTGGAAATTTTAATATTCTTCTACAAGCATCCCTACCACTTTGACTCTAGTTCTCAAATTATGTTCTAACACTAAATTTTATGCATTTGGCTCGATTTGAGAATCACCGAACAATTTCCTTCATCCCACCTAATGGATCATTTGATTTGATGACATATAGGCTCAATACACAGGTTCACCTTCTTCCCTTGTTATGAAATAAGTTTTTGTTTATATGGTGTTATAAATACTTAAACACTTACATTAGATTTCTTATTTTGCACCCATTTTGATTTTATGATCTTTGTAATTTGATATTGGTCATTATAATTTGATACTGGTAATTAACTTCAAACGGGATTGAAAAGCAAGGGAAAAAAAAGAAAATAGAAAAATAGAAAAAAAGAGAAAAAAGGTTTTTACACTGGTTAAAGAAACTAATTGGTGTTAAATTAAATAATTATGTACCGAGTATAAAAAGGAATCCGAAGTAAAATATGATATTTTACACCGGATATATATATATAATAGGTACGAAAGACCCTTTTTTACATCGGATACATAAAAAAGGTACAAAAGATCTTTTTTTACACCGGGTGCCAGGATCACAACCGATGTAAAAACCATTTTTTACATCGGGTCAGTTTAAAAAAATCAGTGTAAAATATATTTTTTATGCCGGATATAAAATTCAATATTTTTTACACCTGTTGGATCTACACTGGCTAATAACCGATGTAAAAAGCCAAAAATAGTCAGTGAAAAAAGCCTTTTTTGCACTAGTGAGAGCAAGAGAATATGGGAAGCTTGAAGCCTATTAGGAAAGCCCATATCAGGTAAAAAAGGTAGTAGGCAAAGCAGCATACCGACTGGAAGAATTGGAAGGCAAAAGTATTCCTTGGATATGGAACTCCAAACATTTAAAGATGTATCACAGCTAATGTAACATGAGTACTCTTTTTCCTACTTGGGTGGTTTTTCCCACTAGGTTTTTCTCCTGGGAGATTTTAGCAAGTCCTATCCAAAAACCAATGACACAAGAATGATTCAGCTCAACAATTTTCTTCAAATTACAATTACGTTAACTCCAAAAACCCCAAGTGAAATCTCGGGGGTAACGACAATTCTCTTTATGATTACATTGAGTCATAAAACCCCGAGTGAAGTCTCAAGGGAGTGGCAATTCTCTTTACGATTACGTTAAGTCCTAAAACCCTGAGTGAAGGCTTAAGGGTAATGATAATTCTCTTGTTGGTCACGCCCTGAAACTTTGAACGAGGGGGTAACGACGATTCTTTTCATGATTACATTAAGTCCTAAAACCTTAAGTGTAGACTTGGGGGTAACATTAAATAATTATTATGTTAAAGTTCTAAAACTCCAATTGAGGAGGTAACAACAATTCTTTTCATAATTATGTTAAGTCCTAAAACCTTGAGTGAAGACTCGGGGGTAACGAAAAATAATTGTAAAGTTAAAGTCCTAGAACTCCGACCGGGAGAGCAAAGGAAAAATTACTCTTGCGCTTAAATCTTAGCAATGAAATATCATTAAAATACTGAGCGGAAAAGCAAAGCCACAAAAAGGTAACAATAAAACAATCTTTTATTTCCATTCTTGAAGAAAAAATTACATAAGTAAAGCAGAAGAAATGCAAGTAAAAAGGCTAGCTAGGGGGAGGAAGGGAAGAATCATCTTGAGTAACTTCAACTTCATTAAGAGGAAGGGAGACTGGAGGGTTAGCACTGGTATCTTCCCTGTTGGACTTGGGAAGGTCCACGACCTTTCCATCCACTACCACCTAGAAAGGATCTGTTCTCTCCCAAGAAATTGTCGGAAGATGGTTCAAGGCTGACACCTACGCACGACAGAGATCAAACCCTGAAACAAGCTTCTCTGCTACCTCTACCCTCAACAATTTAACATGTTCCTCTAACTTTGAACTTTTCTGACAACCCACTTGACTCAGCTTCCAGGAAAGTTCTATATTTGCATCTCCTTTAAAGAAGCATCAACTTCTATATTCTTCATGTAAAGTTCCCGGTTAATGAACTTAAGGACGGGGAATCGAGCATCCCATAAGAAGTGAGTAGGGTTTTTGGCGATGAGACTTTGGTTCATAAAACGCTCTCATTCCGAAGAAGTGTTGTCATAGTCCGCTTGGAGGGGAGCCGTCAGGCGCTTAACAATAATATGCTCTTAGGGGATCAAAGGGACCTCAGAAGATCCAGGAGTATTCACCACCTAGATTTGAGAGACTTTGAGGGAACTCCCTAAGAAGATCCTGAATCTCCCTGGGAGGACTCTTGCCAGAGTCGTTGCCTTTTAGCAGCCCAAGCAATAGCCTCGAAGGTAGAAGCCGATGAAGGAAGAGGGAGAGTAGCTGTAGACACAGAGGCAGTAAGAACGACAGTTAGAGTCGGTGTAGGAGTTATGGAAGCTCCCCCTTGGCGGGCCCTCCCTTTTGATAAGCTTTTTTTAAATCCTGAGTGGACATCTTGCACAGAGCCATGTCATCTGAAAAAGCAACAAAACAAAGTTTAGTATAAAAAATCACACAATTAAGACAAAAGCCCGTGGAAGGTTATACTTACATATTTAAGAGTCTAGAGAGGGCGGGTTGGTGGAAAAGGAGATTAACGCCTGGGATCTAAAATAATGTCCTACTTCCTTAGCAAAAAAAATTCATGACATCATGCTCGGCATTAGATAAATCTTCCCAATTTATTCTGATGGTTCAGAGTTTAGACTTAGAAGGGGGGTTGAATAAGTCTTAAACTCTTTTTCAAAATCTTTTACGGACTCCTAAACAAGTTAAATGAATTAACAGACTAGAGAAGGGAATAGACAATCACACAATCGATTTATACTGGTTCACTTCCAATACAGAAGCTATGTCCAGTCCCTTCAGACTCGAAGGAATTCACTATTATAAAAAGCACCTTTACAATAACAGCACAACACTTGTGCCTCAAGTATTCTTGACTCTAGCCACTTCTGGCTTATAAGCCAAGTATTGTTTCAAAGAGCCACTCCTCGCTACAAACACCCAAGTATTCTTTCAAAAGCCTCTTCAAGCCACAAGTATTTCCCACACTAACAGACTTTGGCAACACACCAGATTTTAAAGAGAGAAGATATAAAGAGTTTTGTGTTACAGCAAATAACTCAGTGTACAAGTATATGAAATGTTAAGACACGGTACACTGAGCTACAGACTACTATAAGTCAAGGTCTGCTAGAAGCAAAACTACAAAGAAGACTTATGTAGTAAAATACAAGAACTTAGAAACCTTTTAGAAAAAGTCTTTCAGACTTTTGGTTTCTAAGAGAGTTTAGAGAGTGTTCAAATGATGAGGGCAAAAGTATCTTTGAATTTGAAAGCTTCTTGTATTTATAGTCCTCCTTGAGATAGTCGTTGGTTCAACTTGGAGGTTGTTGATCTTCTCAAGGATCATACAGGCAGTGAAAGTAGAGACATGCTTCAGAGATAATCCCTTAAATAGGTTACCTTGATAGTCTTCTTGAAAAGATCCCTTTTGTATATCCATTTTGATTAATCAGGTACAGCTTTACAGCAGTTGACCTTAGGCTATCTGACTTACACAGGTTTAGCTTTTTCTAACATCTTGGAATATGCAAGATAGTTTTCTTGGTTTATGCGAGTAAGTCTTCAGCTTTTCTGTTTATTACATTTTTGATAATAGGCACAGAGTTGATATATGAAAGCCCATGCAGCTCCTTATTTAGAAAGGAAATATCCTTTTCACATGCTTTATCATAAGAGAAAAGACATCATCATGAGGTCTGTAACTTCAGAAACACTTGATTTAATTGAAGTCTTTAGAAAATGTAGACTCTTCTTAAAAAGAGCGAATTGAATTTCACGGACTCTCAGTGTTCTTTATAATTGGATTTCTATAGACTTCCTGTCATACTTAATCAGAATAGTTAGATAAACCAAATATATAAACTTCATTTTAGCTAAGAATCTTCATGTATATTGAACTGGTTTGATTCGGGGTCAAAGATCCAGAGTGGGGTCCAGCCTCAAAAGTCAAGGATTGAAGTGTTTGTACACCGGTACAGTGGGTATCCGGTATTAGGATCTGAACCCTCAGTGGGAGAATCCGGTCTTGTTGTCCTGGATATCCTGCACACCAAGCTTTCACGTTAAAGAGGGGCGAAAGGTGGTGTCACCTGTGAAGATTCTCTGATGCTCAAGTCAGTAACCAGAATGAGAATACAAGTTGAGAGAACTCAAGCAATGAAACAGTGTATTGAAAGTAAGAACAACGTAACCTTTTATAAGTGTGGGAATAGACTATTTATAGGTGGGTATAGAGAATGAATCGTTAGGCACAAGTGAGCCAGGAGACAAATAGTACACTGCTCAATGTACGATTCTGACACACGACGTGGGGAGAGCCACGTTTCTCACGTATTCTCCTTGCGGTTATACCTTGTACCTTCTGTCGGGTGACGAGGATACTTTCTGATGTGCAAGGTAAAAACCTAGATATATTGGTATGGAGAACGCCTCATACAGGTTCATAGTCCGGAAGTACACCGATGAGGCCGGTAACACAGGGAGAATGGATGCAATTACCTATCTGTCCCTGGTACCAGTATCGAGACTGGATCATATGTCCCCTAGCTTGTGTGAGGGACTGGTAGAGTTGCTCATATAAGCTAAATCTGCTCTCTAATAGCACTGATAACAGACTGGGACAGTCAACTCTTATGTCGTTCTAGCGATGTGGAGAATGGATTCAGACAACAATACATTGAAGCGAAACCCAAGAGTTTTTAAAACTTGTAACCGTAGACTTTAGACCTCTGTAACTGCAATACTTTGAGACGCCACTAATGATGAGCAATCAATGCTATTAACAGGTGAGTCATAATAGTCATAATAATCACGTGGCTCAATAACCGTCTTCGGGACCATTATGGGCCTAAAATTTGAATTTTAGGCCCAATCGAATTGCAACTTTAAATGAATCGCCACATTCTTTAGCGCGTCTAGGAATGAAAGGACGGTGTCGTTCGGCCCTCGAAATGTAATATTTCTTAGCAAATGACACCTTCTTTCACTGATGATCACATCCCATTCGCTGCCTATATAAGAAAAACTTTACAAGTCCTGGAACCACAATGCTTCGAGTCTTAACAAAATTCTGCTGCAATTTCCAGAGGAGATTTGTTGTTGTGATCCTTGCGAAGCTCCCCTTTCTTCCAATATTCCAAACTCTTAGGTAACCATACTTCCCCTTCCTCTTAGTTTCTTCTCCATTTTTCAACATATTTATGAAGATGCGCCCTAGGCAAAGTCGCGCTAACCCTAACTTCAGAGGGGGGAGAGTCTTCTCTTAAACCTCTGGCTATCGGGGAGGTAGAATCCCAGTGGTTTCCTCTAGAGCCAGGCCACGTCGCTCGAAAAGGGAATCGACATCTTACACAAGATGGAGGGTAATTATCCCCTCTTTAGAATCATCCTCTGAGTATAGTCGTTCTTCTAACAGCGAGGTAAGTAATGATTATTACCTTTCTGATGATGTCATCTTTTATCGTAGTGCCCAAATTTTCAACCATGTCATTCGCGTAATGTCTGGAGAAGAAACTTCTGGTGAACAAGTTATCTTAAAAATAGCTGAAGGTCTGTCCAATGTAGTAGCACACCGGATAGACTGGGTGTCTCTGCAATCCAAATACCCTTACTGCTAGGTAGCTAATGAAATACGGGAATTGATCTCTCGTCACGCCAAGGATGATGGAGCTCGGGTTGAGCCATGATTTCAGGTTCACATTGAAGAGAGGTTGAGAGAGCGATTTATGGTGCTCGAATCTCATACTACAGAAAGGATTTGTCATGCCGTTCCAGATGAACATTCAGTATATATGTATGACTTTGTTTTCCTTAACCTCGGTGTTCGTTTTCCTTAACCTCGGTGTTCGTTTTCCTTTAACTGAATTTCAAATGAGTATGCTGAGGTTTTTAGACTACGTGCCTTAACAACTTCACCCCAACGGCTAGGGGTTAATCCGGGCTCTAGAGGTACTGGGGGAGTACTTCAACTTTACCCCGATGGTGGCTATACTTTTCTACTATACCCAAGTGGTACGCAGGACCAACAAGAAGGGCGGCATGAGTCTAGTTACTCTCAAAACCCTCTCCAATTTTGTTAATTTTGAGTCCTTCATTGATTACGCTAAGGTGGATGGACGATCTTTAAAGTCTTACTATACCAAAGTGCAGATTCAACCAAATACGCCAGTTTTCTGGAAAAATAAAGAAGGTTTAAACAAATTCCCCTTGAGCTAGACTCATGAGCATTTTCTTTTAACTTCCCAAGCTTATTATACGGATCAAGCCAAACTATCAACCGAGTCGGTGATGGTGTTGTTCGCTCTTGAGTGCTACACCACCCAATATAAGGTGTTCTCTTGTAGGCATCTCCTGGGTTCAGATTTTATCCAAAATGAGTACTTATGTAATTATCTACTATTTTCGTTTAACCATTTATTATGCCTGTATTGATTGTTTACCATATTATTGATACTCTTGTTCGCCTATACAGGTGAGATACAAAAGAAGTCCTTTGATATGTATAAGCTGGAGTCGATGAAGGCCAGAGGAGGTCTGTTGTGACAAAGAACGACATCTAACCGAAGAGGAACTTAGCAAAGTTTCAATCTGAATCCATCATCCTGACCTCCACAGCAGATGGTGATATTTTGTTGACTGCAGGAGGATCAACGAATCCCACCCCGCCTGAAGAGTAACCAAAAATTAAGGAGAGAAGGAAGAAGATAAAGAATGATGCTGCTAGGATGAACACCTCATTTCCTCCTCCTCAGAAAAAACAAAAAAAACCTTGGAAGACTCAGGAATGGTTGGTGCCTCCAAAGGAAAAGCTGTGGAGACGTCAGACACGGCTACTGAGGGTCCAGCCTTCCTCCAGCGTATTCCTCCTGACTTTTTCAAACCTCGGGTCTCCAACATTCCTCCAATCAACTCCTTCCTGTCGCCCTTCCTCTCTTACAAAGGTCCAATGTCGATGCCAATCCTCAAGCCATGGTATAAATTTAGGCCCACACTTAAACTAAAAGAGATCAAAGAGGTTTATGAGGCCGAAAGGTGGCAACTAGCTAAACTTTCCGAGCTTCTCAGGTCACTTAGCGGGATAGCGGATGACGCCATCAAAGTAGACAAGCTGAGTACTTAGGTTGAGCACCTCAACCTTGCTTCTGAGAAAGATAGAGCGGCCCTAAAGCTATCTGAGGACCGCCTCAAGAAGTCTAAAGACTATGGTGAACATATGTATACAGAGACCCTCAGGCTCAAGACAGTGGCTAAAGAGCTAGAAGGAAAACTGGTTGAAAGCGAGAAGATTACCTCTTAGCTGAAGGAAGAGCTCCGTACTGGATGGGATACCAATGCTAAGCTAGAAAAACAGCTAAAGACAACGGCTGAGAATTGCTCGAAACAAGCTAAAGAGTGGACCCGGAGGAAAAAAGAGTTGTTTCATGAAATTGAAAATTTGAAGTTGGAACGCGTAGAGACTGACCGGGGGGAAGAGGATTATGTTGCTCTAAAGGAGGAACTAGACTTTGCTACTGCCCAAGCCAAAGAGGCCATAGAGATCTGTACCCAAGTTGCTGAAGAGTCTTTCAGACTGGCGGTACGTCAGATCTTCTACCGCAATCCCAACGTGAAACTCAATCTATATGGCATGCATCTATTCTATAAGTTTCACAAAAGGAAGTTGGTTGCAATGATCGATGGCCGGTATGAGGAACCATCGGACTCCTTGTATGAGTTGGCACCGCTTCCTGAGGGTCAGAGCATGGGGCCTGATCCTCCTACTCTGGGGCCTGAGGGAGCCGTTGAGGAAGAGCAGACAAAGGGTGATGAGGCCAGAGGAGAGGGAGATCCGAAAAAGAAGACTGAAGATGGGAGTCGGGCTATTGAAGACAGCCAGGGGCATGAAGGAACTCATCAAAAAGCTCCACTTTCCTAGTCTTCTTTTATTATTCCTTTACTTGTTTTGTTATGTTCCGTGATCAGCTCTGGATTTGAATCATCGCTTATATTTCCTTTCCTTTTAATGAATGAATTTCTCGTTTCCTTTCAACACTACCTCCGATGTGATCATAATTATTGCCTGCGCTAATCCTTCATCTTCGAGCTCTTTAACTTCTAACTTCATAATCTGAACAGGCTCTTTGATTTTAACTTGTAAAACCCGCTAGCCGTTCTTCAAATTGAGACTTAGGATCAGATCGGTAAGGTAACCGTACTAAAAAAAATATTTCATTGAATAAATAATGTTCCTTTGCTCATTTGACTTGCTATAGAGAATCTAAATACTTCTCATGAGGGTTATGTTGTCAATTCCAATAGGGAAAAACTGAGACTATCCGCCTCGATAGTAAACCTTTACTGGGGCTCGGTATAGCCTTAGGAAAGGTCTGATCCTAAAGCCCGTCGAACCGCTCAAGGAGTTACATCGTCAGTCACAGAATAGGTGACTGAGATCATCCATCCTAAGGGTGAATTTCCACACTCAATCATAGAATAAGTGATTAGGATGCCATTTCTTGGAGTTTAGTATAGCCTTGAATAAGGTCCAATCCTACAATCCATTTAACCATTCAACGAGTTACATCATCAATTATAGAATAGGTAATTAAGATCATCCGTTCTGAAGGTCGTTTCTACGTTGGGGTTCGGTTTGTGGCCTTGGAGAAAGACCAGCCCTACAACCCTTTTGACCACTCAAGGAGTTACATCGTCAACTACGGAATAGGTAGTTGAGATCATCCATCATGACGGCTCTTGTACACACTGTGCATAAAGCTATAGATCACAGACATAAGAGAAAAGTGAAAGTACAGTGATCATGAATACATTTCTCATTAAACTAGATATGAGTTATAAATGAAGCGTAGCTAGGGTCATGCCTCGTTAAAACCTTCTTGAGAAAACCCAATGGGACAAAACTCAAGTTAGGAAAAAGAGTACACGCCGTCTTACCAACTAGTTGTAATAAATGTGTAAATTTTGTGTGTTCCATTTATTACAGATAAGTGTGCCATCGAGGTTCTCTAATTGATATGACCCTTTGCCAATCACCTCAAATACTCTGTAAGGGCCTTCCCATGTCGGTGCTAATTTACCTTGATGAGCAAACTTATTACCCACACTTTCCTTCCTTAAAACGAGATCTCCTACGTTGAATGCTCTGTGTTGAATGCGCTTGTTGTATCAGAGGACGGCCTTTGCTTTGATAGCCTGATCCCTGACAAAGGCTTCTTCTTTAAGTTCTTGAAGAACATCTAATTCAGATGCCAGATTGGCATTATTATTCTCATCAGAAAAATACTCAACCCTTGTTGATGTAGTCTGGAGTTCCACCGGTATCATCGCCTCAACACCATAAGTAAGGCGATTTGAAGACTCGTTGGTTGAGGAATATGGTGTAGTGCGATATGCCCACTAGACATGGCACAGTTGGTCCGTCCATCTACCCTTTGATTCACCTAGACGCTTCTTTAACCCTTTCAGTACCTCTCTATTAGCCACCTCGGCCTGGCCATTTGTTTGAGGATGTTCAATAAACGAGAAAATTTGGATTATCCTGAGTCCTTCAAGCAGCTCTGTGAACTTCCTGTCAGTAAATTGGGTGTTGTTGTTAGTAACGATCCATGTTGGGACTCTAAACCGCGCTATAATGTTCTCATAGACGAAACGTCATGTCTGAGCTGAGGTGATGTTCACAACTGGCTCCGTTTCTATCCACTTCGTAAAGTAATCCACCCCAACTATGAGGTACTTGATGCCACCAAGCGCTGATGGGAACGGACCTAGGATATCAAGGCCCCATTGATGAAAAGGCCATGGGACGGCGGATGTAGAAAGCTCCTCGGTAGGTGTGTGATGAAGGTTGGAAAATCTTTGACATAGATCACACTTCTTTACAAACTCGATGGAGTCTTTCTTCATCATAGGGCCACCAGTAGCCCGCTCTAAGAACCCTCCTCATCAGGCTTCTTCCTCCAGCATGGTATCCATATTGCCCCTCATGCACCTCTTCCAGCACACCTAGCACCTCATTTTCATTTAGACACCGGAGATATGGTATAGATAATCCCCTCTGTATGAGCATGCCATCCACTAACATAAAGTAAGGCAACTCCCTTTTCAACTTCTTTCTCTCCAATTCATCAGTAGGCAGCTGCCCGTCAATGAAATATCGTATTTAAGGGACTACCCACGAATTCTCATCGAAGGCACGATACAAGATTACGTTCAACGACAGGGTCATCATGATGCTGGGCGTCGTCAACGTACTCTATACCACGGATGTTGTGTTCCCAGGCTGCTTTGTGCTTACAAGTCTCGAGAGGATGTCCGCCCTAGTGTTTTCCTCTCTGGGCACATGCTTAAACTCCAACATAAAGAATCTTCCCTTCAATTCATTCACATAATTTAAATATAATTGGAGCTGGGGTTCACAGACTTAATACTCACCTTGAATCTGTGAGATCACCAACTGCGAATCACTATAGAGGGTTACTTCAGAAGTTTTGATGTCAATTGCTGCTTTGAGTCTGGCGAGGCAAGCTTCATACTCAGCCTGATTATTGGACGTCTTGAAATTGAAACACAAAGATATTTCCAAATGCACACCATCATCACTTTCCACCACGACACCGGCACCACATCCCTTGTTATTGGACGAGCGATCCACGTAAAGTGTCCAATGGTTTTGTGGTACAGTTGGGTTTTCTCCAGTCATTTCTACCACAAAATCAGCTAACATCTGGGCTTTGATGACACCCTAAGGCTTATAGGAAACATCAAACTCTGACAGTTTGATGGACCACTTAATCATTCTCCCAGCAAGGTCTGGCTTACTCAAAACAGAATAGAGTAGGAGATCCGTTCTCACCATCACAGGGTGTGCATGAAAATATGGCCTGAGGTAGTGGAAGGCCCAAACAATGGCGAGGGTGGCTTTCTAAATCTTCTGGTACCGGCCCTCTACTCCCTGCAGCATCTTACTAGTGAAATACACAGGCCTCTGTCCTTCTGGGGTCTCCCTGACCAGCGCCACTCCTAAGGCTTCATCTGAGATGGCTAGGTAAAGAATAAGCACCTCTCCAGGGTTAGGTTTTACCAAAATAGGAGGGCTAGACAACACCTCCTTAAGCTCTTAGAAAGCTTGCTCCTACTCCTGTCCCCATTCAAATTTCTTAGACTTCTTCAGAATCTTGTAAAGAGGAAGGGACCTGTACGCCATCTTAGGCATAAATCGTTCTAAGGAAACCATATTTTCATTCAGTGATTGGACCTCCCTTAAATTCTTTAGACTCTGCATGTCCAGAATTACCTGGCGCTTGCCCAGATTCGCCTCGATACCGTATTGAGTCAACATGAAACCCAGAAATTTTCTAGCAGGCACAGCGAAGGTGCACTTCAATGGGTTCAACCTCATGTTGTACTACCTCAAGAACATAAACACTTGGCGCAAGTCTTCCACATGATCACCCCCCGCCGGGGTCTTGGCAATAATGTCGTAAATGTATACTTCCACTACTTTGGTGTGCATGCCCTCGAACACCTTGTTGATCATACGCTAGTAAGTGGCATTGGCATTCTTCAAACCGAAGGGCATGACGATGCAGCAAAAAACACCGTGATCATTGACAAATGCCGTCTTCTCTTGATCTTCTTCCCACATCAGAATCTGGTTGTACCCCGAATAAGTGTCCATGAAAGACAGGTACTGGTAACCAGAAAAATTATCCACCATTCGATCAATGTTGGGGAGGGGATAAGGATCCTTGGGACAACAACGGTTCAAGTCTATATAATCTGTGCACATTCTCTATTTACGGTTGGCCTTCTGAACCATCACCACATTAGAGAGCCAGGAGGAGTATCTGACTTCCCTAATGAATCCGGTCTTCAACAATTCTTCTGTCTGCTCACAAGCTACTCTCTATTTTTCAGGGTCCAGCCTTCTTTTTTTTTGGGCCACCGGTCTCGTCTCAGGATAGACAGATAACTTGTGATGACAAAAATTGGGGTCCATCCCAGGCATATCCGCAGTAGTCTATGTGAACAAGTCCTTATCAATGAACTTGATAAGAAGATGTGGCGTGGACACGATTGCTTCTATAGCGTTCAACGTAGGGCGACCTATGATGTCATTGTAGGGTGACTCTACGTTAATCACCAGCACTCTGGACTTCACCGTCCTTGCTCCGGGCTCGCCCTTAAAAGACATAAGGGTGTCAAGATATCCTTTGCTGGGTTGTTTCGCTCCATTAAAAGTTGTGAGCTCCTGCGTATAAGGTTATAAGTCTTAGTCATTGAAACCTATTCTTTTAAAATAATTATAAAAAATAACATCACAGGAACTCCCCTAATTAACAAAGATCCTCTTGACGTCCTTGTTTGTGATCATAGCAACTATAACCACAGTGTCATCACCCCCATGAATGGTTGGGTCAAAATCTTCATCTGAGAATGACACCACTGGTGCCACCACACCGTCTCTGAAAGGGTAGTTGTCCTTGGGTTTCCCTTGGACAGATAGAATCATTCGATGATGATCCTTTCAGGCTATGATCGAAGCTCCACCCCAGCAAAGCCTCCATCAATCATATCAATCACCTCACGCTCGCCCTGCCTTTGCTGTTGGGGCGTACCGTCTTTCTAAGCGCCCTCACTGATAACAACTCCTTTCTGCTTCTCAACGACAGTGTACCTATTGACTGGGGCGCAACTTTTATCACCTTCATCAACGTGGTCACGACCTTGCTTCTCTATCCATTCTGGCTCATCTAAAGACTTCTCCTTAAAGAGATATTACTTCAACTTTCCCTCACGGATAAGGGTCTCCACCGTGTTCTTCAACGCCTTATATTCATCAATGGAGTGGCCAACTTGTTCATGGAAACTGTAATACTTACGTGGATTCCCAAGCCTTTTCAGTGGAGCTGGTCTCCTAATCTGATACACGCTAAATGTAGGCCATCCAACCTCCCTTAAGATCTGGGAATGCTTAGCGTTCAATGGTGCGTAGTTGCTGAAAGAAGCCACTCACTTTTCCTATTGCTGGGGTCAAGGGCCCCTGAAATCATCCATCTGGAAGTGCCTATCCGGCCACACCCTCTCCTTATCCCTCTCTGGTTGGGGTGAGGGAGCACCATATGTCACACCGGCTGAGTTTGCAGCTCATGTAGCTTGGCCCGGTGATGCACCTACCTACCCTGAGACTGGTGGACCGTCTGGAGCACAGGTTGATTCTGATGGTGATGCTGATGAGGAGGAGGATGATGATGACCAGATGGAGGACAGATGGTGCTATCTTCTTTATTTTCTGCACCTTTTTACATACACTTTTAGTTTTTATTTACATTGATATTATTTTTTGGATTATATTATATTTTGTCTTTTATTACGTGTGGTGTGTTTAATTTATTATTTTTTCGTGTTCTATTCGAAAATTCAAAAATAAATTTTATTTGTTTAATAAATCAATCAAATTTTTTGTTAGTAAGTTAATTTATTTACTTAAAGTTTTTACACAATAAAACCAATTTTGTAAAATTAATTATTAATTCTTTTATAACTTAGGAATTTTGATAAATTTAACTACAATAAGTTTATTAACTATCAAGCAAATTTCGGTAACCCGGTGAGTTAAGAGATCCTTTAAACACTTGAGGGTTTAATCGATATAACTTTATTCAAATTGATTTTACTTTAATCTCTGATTTGTGTTGTTGTATAGATAATTCAGGAAAATGATCAAGGCACATTTATTGGTGAAAAGAAACCTTGGGCCAAATAGCTTACCTTGGTAAAAATTATTTTATCATTTGCAAGCCCATATTGAGCCTGAGAATAAATTCTTTGGTACCCTTAAACCTAAAACAGTTTTAACCATTCCTTATACTTGATTGACTAAAAGAGCAGTTGAAAGAAATGAAAAATATCTTTAGTGTTCTTACAAAAATAGGGAGTGAAAAAGATAAGCAACTTGATTCTTTTCAAAATACAAAAAAATAAAATATGAAAAAGAAAAATCAAAAATAGTGAAAAGAATCAAGTTGGGGGTATTTATTTTTCATCAATAAAGGAATTGAGATTTGAGCCAAGATAAAGCCAACAAATTATAAAATGCTCTTTTATGATTTCAGGTTTTGAATTCCAAGAAAAACCATTGATTCTTGTAAGTCAAGCCTCATTACAACCCGTGAAAAGACCTTGTGATTTTTGAATTAACTCTGTATGACTAACCATTGATTAGATGACAATAAAAGTTAAATTCGTTTGATTTTATGATTGATCGAGTGAAACAGGTTACCCTTTACATAGAGATAAACACTTGTGAGGTAAGCCTAAAATTTTGCTCGGTTTGTTAATAAAATATTGTAATTAATTTTATCATTAAACCTTTGTTATATTAGATATCAATTTTTGATTATTACAAGTTAGTTAAATTGTGAAATTACTTTTTGTAGTAAATTCTCGGACTAACCCAAAAATTTGATTTCAAATTTTTATTCTTTCTTATTTTTCTCTCTTGCTCGAGGACGAGCAATGTCTCAAGTTGGGGGTATTTGTTAGTCCTCAAATTTTCAATAAAAGCTTTAATAAAAATTTCACAAAAATCATAAAAATTAGTTTAATTTGTTAGAAAATTAGGTTTTAAATTCAATAAATGGATGTCATTGGAAATAATCTGCCCTTGATCAATTTTCTCTAGTTTTGTAGTGAAAAGTAGAAAATTCAAGAGAAAATTAAAGATACTGGAGGAGCTGACGTGTAGCATCAACCCCACGCGTAGCGTGGTTACTTTTGATGCTGACGCTACGCGTCACAGCCACGCGTAGCGTCAGAGCTGCATGGACTCCACAGCCAGCTTGGCCAAGCACTCAGCTTTGACCCATTATTGGCCACCCCACTCAGCACAAATGGCCAAAACCGAATGGGGGACAGGGCCAAGTGGCAAGGCATGATTCATTTAATAATTCCCTCATGGCCACTTCGAGATGTTTAATGGAGGTTGAGTCAGGGGACTGAAGCGTAGCCTCACACTGACGCGTAGCGTCAGCACCCTTGCTCAGCCCTATTAATAGGGCCATCTAACACCATTCTAAGCATCCCATTCCATCATCCCATTCTCATTCTTTTCTCTCTTTGTACTCGACTTTGAGTATTTCTTTTGTGAGTTTGTAATTCTAGAATAGTTTTCTAGATACTTGAGAGTGTCTTGTTGTATTGTGATCGTTGTATCGTGAAGTTACCATCGTCTTCATAATGTCAACCTCTGTAAGTGTTGTTTTTACTTTTACCATGTGTAACTAATCTGTTTATGTTGGAATTGGTGAACTAATCTATTGAGTATAATGTTGTGAATTCGACCTCTGCATGTTTATGATTCAAGTCCATGTTAGTATTTCAATCTTTTATTAATATGAACGTCAAACGGGAGAATGATTTTCATGTGTATTGAAACTTGTTTTATTAGTATGAATGTCAAACGGGAGAATAATTATTCATGCCGTATTGAAACTTGTTTTGACGATTGTAAAAGTTGGAATACCCTTGGTATCTCAATTCTATAGGGGTTGTTAACCATTGTTGCCATAAGGTCAGGTCTTAATGCAAGTTTTTACTAAGAAAGCTCACGAGGAATCAGACTTTACGGTGAATTCTTAGAATTTATATCACGAGGGATCGGTTATAATGAATTTAAGCTGCAATGACATGAAACTTGATGATTAAATATGCATGTCTTGAGTTCCTCATTGTTATTCTAAATTAGGGATCCAATTTCCAACATAATTTGTCTATCTGTGTTTTATTCTTAAGTATCTTACCTATTCTAGATTTAAACTCAACTTTTTAGATAGATTTTTATTTTCTTTTTATCTCATGAACAATTCAACCATGTTATCCTGTGAATATTGTATAAATTGTATATAAATCATTCTTTTGTCTATAAGTTTATTTTCATTTACCATAGTGACTAGGAAATTACTGTTGTTATTGGACTTTCAATCCCAGTGGAACGATATCTAAATTTTGAAAACTATAAACAATTGGTGTGCTTGCCAATTAATGACCCGGTGGTAAACAGTTAAAACATTATTACCGGGCTAACAAGACACCACCTTCTCTTCCGTCTGTCTCCTTTCCCTCCTTAGCTCCATGAGCTCTTCCCTGAGCTGCCTTATGACCTCATCACGAGGGTCTAAAACTACTGCAGGTACCACCCTCCTCGAGCTACCTCCAGGAGACTCAAAGAGAAGTCTCCTATTAATGTGTTGGTTAGTCACATCCTCCATGTGACCCTCAACAAACTCGCGTCCATTACCCTTTATAGGTGACTACTGAACCTCTACAGAAAGTGGGAATAACTTTAACGAGTCCCACTAGGCATGCCAATGAACTAGTCTGATCCAGGGTCAAAGATCCAGAGTGGGGTCCAGCCTCAAAAGTCAAGGATTGAAGTGTTTGTACACTAGTATAGTGGGTATCCGGTATTATGATCTAAACCCTCAGTGGGAGAATCCGGTCTTGTTGTTCTGGAGATCCTGCACACCAAGCTTTCGCATTGAAGAGGGGCGAAAGGTGGTGTCACCTATGAAGATTCTTCGATGCTCAAGTCAGTAACCAGAATGAGAATTCAAGTTAAGAGAACTCAAGCAATGAAACAGTGTATCGAGAGTAAGAACAATTTAACCTTTTATGAGTGTGAGAATAGACTATTTATAGGTGGGTATGGAGAATGAATCGTTAGGCACAGGTGGGCCAAGGGACAAATAGTACACTGCTCAGTGTACGATTCTGACACACGACGCGGGAAGAGTTGTGTTTCTCACGCATTCTCCTTGCGACTGTACCTTGTACCTTCTGTCGGGTAACGTGGATACTTTCTGGTATGCAAGGTAAGAACCTGGATATACCGATATGGAGAACACCTCATACGGGTTCATAGTTCGGAAGTACACCGATGAGGCCGGTAGCATATGAAAAACAGGTGCAATTACCTATCTATCCCTGGTACCGGTATCAAGACCAGATCATATATTATTAACAAATCACACAGGGTTCAGACTTCTTAGTCTTGAGTTCAGACTTGATTCTAACAATTTCCCCCTATTTGTTGATAACAAATATCAAGTCTCTAAGATAAATTTAGGTCTGTATCATAGGGAGAATTGAAACGGTGAAACTACTTGATTCAGAATAACATGAGTTGTTATATTTCATAGTTTCAAGATGATCAAGTTATTCACATATAACCAACTTTAGTTATAACAATAAAGATTTAAAGAAATGGATATACAAACTGAGTAAATTATTATTTATGTTAATAAAATGTATTACATAGAACTTCAAAAATATAAGGAACTACAGACTACAGAATGCACAATACATTTCTATCTACTTAGATTTATTTTACACTCTTAGACGCTTCTCCCTCTTTTGGTATCAACAAGAGAAGGGACATCACAGAAACCTAGTAGCCTTGAGAGGAGTAGGAAGGCATTGTGAGGCAGAAGTAGAAATAAGGTAGGAAGTGGATGTAGACACCAAAAGTAAGCGACAAATTTGATGATAAAACAAATGAGGATGGTTAGTGAGAACAATGGAGGGGAAACAAATAGAAGGAAAGATAATGGCGGTGAAAGGATCCTAAAAAGATGGATGAGTATGAGGAATTCTGCCAGCACATCCCCAAAAGTTGCGGATGTCAATCATAATTTCTCCAGCAGAGTACTGCAGACTTGATCTTTTTCCTAGAGGTAGTGTATCCATAACAGTCCTCGGGTGTGTCCATTGGGAAAACGGTCTAAACGAAGAACTTCCAGTATGTCAGCAGGTAGTCTCTTTGCAGGTTGCATATACTAGTCAGGTGCAGAAGGAGTAGAGATCCAGACTTTCTACTTTAACTTATTAGTGATGATCCTCTGGTTCTTAGGCATGAGGCGGTTTGGATAAACTAAGAGACGAGTCTGAGGCTTGGCGAAAGCTTGAATCCAAGGTTTAGTAGGAAGCTTGAGATCTTGGATGAGCTGACAAGCCTCTTGTTGCATGCAGATGGCTTGGGTGGAGGCAAGGAATTCAGGGGTGTAAAGGTAAGGGTTGGATATGAGGTCCTCAGGAAGGATGGCAGGGTGAAATTTAGTCCAGGGGAAGATGGTGACACCACTTCCAGGGAAGAAGGTCTGCTTAAAATGGGAAGTGCACTAAGGGCATGATTAGGGAAAGGATGGCTAGGGAGTTGAGGAATTATGGTGTGGGTTTTCTTTTCAGCTAGGGGTACTGTAACATCCCTGTTTTTAGTAGCAGTCTTATTTTGTAAATTATGAAGTATGGAAGGTCTGTAAGTGTTAATAAGTGAATAAAATACCATGAGGATGGTCTGTAGTATCCCAAAAACTTCATTTTTGTGTATAATCATGGAATTTATATAGACCATTAATGATATTACCCATTTTCCGAGTGAAACATGTCTTAGATAAGACTGTCCGAGTGAAAAAGGGATCTGTTCCGAGTGACCAAGAGAAATTCTGAGTGAAGGTTGAAATTCCGAGTGAAGATTATGTTTTTCGAGTAATACATGACCGAGAGAGCCACTACCGAGTGGAGTCCTGGCCTCGGAGACATTTGGAGTGAAGTGTGTGACGTCCTTAATAAATTTTCCGAATAAATTTTTCGCGTTTAAAGAATCATTTTGAAACTCTTAATTT
Organism: Clitoria ternatea; assembly: GCA_037962975.1. NCBI lineage: Eukaryota > Viridiplantae > Streptophyta > Magnoliopsida > Fabales > Fabaceae > Clitoria > Clitoria ternatea. Next base: position 173,980,979 of record CM075671.1, read on the forward strand.
AAATCTTGAAGTCACGTAAAAGTTGACAAACGCGGAATATTATCATGCATACTAGTCGGGAATAATTAAAGCATAAATCATTTATATAGCGGAAACGATATAGAAAATAACAGTACATGGTACATTATTCTATTACAACCCATTAAATTAAAACTGAAGTCAAAGTCCAAGCAATAATTCTTAAAAGCTTCGTTCATGGCATCACTCGTCATTCTGTATAGCATGCACTGTAAAAATTAATGTAAGAGTGAGACAGAATATAGAATAAGTATAAAATAAATAAAATTGCACAAACACAATCAACAAGACATAATGATATGATGAATATCCCAAACAAGTTCATTTATAATTATTAAGTCTTTAATTAGTCAAATGATGTCATGTTGGATCCATTTGGTTTGGTGGGAATACTACAGTAAAAAGTCTCATAGAGACATCCGTAGGAATTTGCATAGCCATGAATCCCTACACCCTCTGGCTCTCGCGAAATTAAGTATATAAGTAGGAATTTTGCATAACCATGGATCCCTACACTCCCATGGTTCTCGCGAAAATAAGTATACCAGTAGGAATTTGCACAACCATGGATCCCTACACCCCCATGGTTCTCGCGAAAATAAGTATACCAGTAGGAATTTGCACAACTATGGATCCTTACACCCCCATGGTTCTCGCGAAAATAAGTATACCAGTAGGAATTTGCACAACCATGGATCCCTACACTCCCATGGTTCTTGTGTAAATAGGGCTTTAACTCATCGTAGAGTAACCCCCCACCAGGGTAGGCAATCATGGAACCCCTAAATTCCATGGTGCGTCCAAATGCTTATGATGCATGAATCCCTTTAATTCTCTTTATCATTTAACATACCATGATATCAATATTTCCAAAACCACTTGGAAAACCTCAAGTCCTCAAAGGACACATCACATATAATAATTTTCAGAATCATGGATTTACTGTTTCAACAACATATCTCAATAAACCACAAGGCATTCATGTATACAATAATTTAGTCATTCATAATCATTCATGACAAAGATATACATACTGTATGTCATATATAGGACACTCAATAATACCCATAATAATCCATAGTTTCTCAATAATTCAATAATAAATCATTACTCATATGGAAAATATCATTTTCATCCATAAAAGCCATTATGAGTAAATTTCAGAATTTTTCAACAGCAACATATGTTAGTAGAACAGCCATAACATGAGAAAATCAAATCCTTTTTAAGTGATTCTACTTTCTGTAGTTCCATAATAGAATTATCTATAACTTTCATGAAGACCATAATTTCAAATTCCAAACATAAACACCACTTATCCATAGAATACAAAACTACCTCAAAAAGAGTTTTCAAAACGTACATATGTTAGTATTTTCAACGTTTCTGGAGCTACAAAAATAATTTTGGCATGGGACTAGTTCTAAATTACTCATAACACAAATATCTAAAACTTTCATGAAGACACCAATCACTAATTCTCACCACAAAATTCTCAGTTTTAAAAATAAAATTTGTATTTCATGTTTACAGATTTTCAGCTTGAACTTACTTCAGTATTTTAGGTATAACTAGAGCTACAAACATCCTTTTAACTTGAAACTACTTTCTATAGATCCACAACATAAATATCTACAACTTTCGTGCAGACATCAAAGGCTGATTATACATGTATAACTCCCAGAATACTAATATATACACAAAACATAGGATAAATATTCCAAACGGACATGCTGTAGTATTTTGGCTATAACTCATGCTATACACATCCAAATCAGTTGATTCAGGTCTTAAAATTCACATAACAAAAAGATCTACAACTTTGATAAAGAATTCAGAGTCAATTCACATGTTTTCGGCTTCAAAATTGGGCAACAAGATACAAAATTAATTCTGGAAAATACTGGACAGCATACAATTCTACCCATTCCATAATTATTCACAACCCTATCCCCTCTTACTTGGATTGAAGATCTTTGGCTGATTGGAAAAGCCCTCCTTACTGTCCTAGATTTAGCTTGAAGGTGTCTTGATGGAGAAGAGGAATTGAAAGGGAGAAAATTCACTAACTTACTTGTTCTAAGAGTACCGGTCTTAACAAGAGGTGGTGTTAATAATGCAAAGACAAGTGGGGAACAACTTTCTCGTGAGTGAATTTTTAGTGGGCTGTTAGTGGGTTGATTGTGGAAATAATGGAGGTTTAGATAAGAAAGTAAGCTATATTATTGTCCATTTCTAGCCGCCTATATGCTAGAGTATGCATGATTGAAGTAGATATATTAAAATATACATAAGAGGACAAAATTGGTGTCAAAACTTTAATTCTGCCACTGTATGCCGACTGAAATTCTACTCGGCAAGCATCTGAACCGACTGGAAACTGCCAGTAGTGTGAAGAAAAGTAAATCCGAGTCCTTCTCGCTTAAGCGAAATCCTCACTCGCTTGAGCGAGTGTCATACACTGCACTGTCAGGGGGAGTTTCGCTCAAGCGAATACCGACTCGCTTGAGCGAGACACACACAAGCCTCGCTTGGTAGTTGCCTTCACTCGGAGTTCCAGCGTTGTTCAATCAGTCAGAAAGGAAAAGACTGGGTAGTAGTGATTGAACCTTCATCCCATCACTCGGTTTCCGATCCAAGACTGACCCGTCATCCATTCGGTTTCCACTCAGCAGAATTAATCTAAACTGACTCCTCTTACTCGGTTTTCACGCGGCACAATTTATTCCAAACCGAGTCATTCTTCACTCAGTTTTCACTTGGCAATATATTCCAAAACCGAGTCAACTCTCAATCAGTCTACTTGGCAACATCACTCAAGTCTGAGTCATCTCAATCAGTTTTTCACTTGGTTAAATCATTCCAGACTGAGTCTTTTCTCACTCGGTAATTTATTTCAAAAACCGACTTCCTTTTCATTTTCTCACGAGTGAAGCTAGTCCAGAATACTTTTGGGCAAACACTTCATAGATTCCTACTCGGTGCCATCCCACTCAGAGTCACACTCGGAGATCTTTCATTCGGCAGAGTTATACTCAATTCTGAGATAACCCTCTCGGAATTTCTTTACTCGGAAATGAATTTTCCTTTGTACTTCTCTTGGAAATGAGGCACTCAGTGAACTTTCATTCAGAAATGAAACGTTTGACAATGATTGACTCAGAAACGAGTCTTTGGAAAATACTTGACTCGGAAATGAGTCTTTTGAGGCGTTTGACTCAGAAACGAGTCATTCAGAGATAATTGACTCGGAAATGAGTCATTTGAAGGCATTTGACTCGGCAGTGAGTCACTCCAAGGTGAGTCACTCAGATTCTTTCACCCAGAAGTGGTTCTATCAGTCCCACTTCACTCATAAGTGCCTCTGAGACAAGGACTCCACTCAGAAGAAACCCTCTCGGCCATGTTCCACTCAGAAAACACAACCTTCACTCGGAATTTCTACCTTCACTCAGAATTTTTCTCTGTCACTCGAAACAAGGTCCCTTTTTCACTCGGACAGTTCTTTCTAAGGCATGTTTCACTCAAAAAAAGAATAATATCTCTAAAGGTTTATATAAATTCCATGATTATGTCCAAAAATGGAATTTTTAAAGTATTACAAACCATCCACTGGGTGTTTTATTCATTGATTATCACTTACAGACCTTTCATACTTCATAATTTACAAAATAGGACTATTATTAAAAATAGGATGTTACAAAGTGTGTTCGAGAGAACCACTTCTGGGTAAAAGGTCCGAGTGACTCGCCTTCGATTGACTCGTGTCCGAGTCAAACGTCTCCGAGTGACTCGTTTTCGAGTCAAAACCTTCGAATGACTCGTTTCCGAGTCAAATGTTCTTGAATGACTCGCTTCCGAGTCAAACGCCTCCGAATGACTCGTTTCCAAGTCAAACATCTTCAAATGACTCATTTCCGAGTCAAACATCGTCAAGTGCCTCATTTCCAAATGAAACTTCTCTGAGTGCAACGTTTCTGAGAGAAGTACGTCCAACCAAAGGAAAATTCATTTCCGAGTAATAAATATCCGAGTGGGTTATCTCCGAGATGAGTGTAACTTTCCTGACGCTGATTGAAATATATACCGAGTGAGTCATTTCAGGTGAGGTACTTCTGGAAACAGATAAGGGTTGACTCCGAATGACCTCAGTTGTAACATTTCCGAGTGACAAATTCCGAATGACCTTCGATCATATGAATTCCAAATTATGCACTTCCCGAGAGAAGTATTTTCGAGTGAAAAAAGATCCTTAAGTACTGTCGGGCGGAAGTATATCCGACTGGATAGCTTTCGAGTGAACCAATTCCGAACAAAAGTGGCTGACTGAGAACATTTTCAGACGGATATATATATATATATCCGAGTATTTTCTGAGTGAGTCTGAGTGAGGAAATTCTGACTGAGTCTCCTCCAGAGAAGGAAAAGCCGACCGAGTGTTTCAAGCAGAAACACTTCCGAGTGAAATCCCTTCCGAGTGAAGCTATGCTGAACGAGACTCTGATGGAACTCTTGGAAACAATTAACCGACCAACGTCAGAATGGAAAGGGGACTTGATCAATGGAGACCAACTTAAGCACTCATCAGCGTTCACATCACTACTATATGGAATCCGACCGATTTATGCACTCACCAGCTAGAACCTGACCGACTTATGGGATCCATTGACGTGATGTCCATTCCTAATGGACAAGTGGGCCGTTCCATTATCAGAATTGCACCTTTTTACTCCAATCATAGCACCTTTTATATATTTTAATATATATTCACTTCAATCATACTAACTCTTATATGTAGGCGGCAGAAATGGTCAATTACAGCTCTCTTTTTATCCAAAAATCTCCATTATTCCCATAATTAACACACCTAATCTTCAATCACAAAAAAGCTTGTCCCCCACTTGTCTTTTGCATTATTAAATTGATACCACAACTCATTTCTAAGTCTAAACTCTCAGAACCAACGAAAATAAGCAAAAACTCTCTCTTTCTTAATTTCTTCTCTACGTACAAGTCTCTTTCTCTCTTATTTTTCTCTTCTCGTCACAATGAGCTGAAGCAAAGGAAATAACAGAACGTCCTCAACTCCATTAAGGTTTGGAAAGGGCTAAGGTACTTCTAGTCCTCACCTTTCCAGGACAGGTTCAGGAATTACTGTTAAATTAAATGTTTTAATGTTTATATATTTGTTTTATATATTTTTATGTATATGATTAATTGGCTGTGTTAATTATTATTAACCATGATGAATTAAATGATATGATTAGTATTGAATTGTGAAAATATTAAGAACCATAGATGTCTATGTGAATTCCAGTGAGAAAGTTTTGAAAAATGAGATGAACGTGGGAATAATGATGAAGGGTTACCATTTATGCCATTTTTATTATTATTATGATTATGATTATTATTATTATTATTATTATTATTATTATTATCAGAATTATTATTATTATTATCATTATCAGTATTATTCTTATTTCTATTATTATTATTATTATTACTGATCCGGTCTCAATACCGGTATCCGATCTGCTATACATATTTCAACGTCTTTGATAAGACATCTACGTGTAACCGGTGTCATCGGTATACATCCGAACTGTAATTCCGTATCAGGCGTTCTCCCTATACCGGTTGTTCAGGATAACACCATGACATCGGACAATACACACGTCACTGTGCTAATGACAAGGATTGTTGCTACAGGGATCGATCAATAATTCCCTACACTACGAGCCAAATTTTGCTCACGGGAATGGTCAACTTGTTCCCTAATCCTAGTCTACATTCTCTACGCTCAATATAAAATAGCCACTTGACCCAATCATGCAGGTAAGTGCGCAATATAATAATGCTAATGGGAGTTGGTGGTTCCCCACCAACGAGTCCTCGTTAATCGAGCCAATCAGGTATATGAACTAATTTCATGATTGAAGTGGGGGATCTTCTTCTTCAGCACTTTTACGACTGATTCCTCTCTGAATACATTCCTTACTTAGAATATAATCACTGACTTGAGCGTCGGAGAATCTTTGCAGGTGACACCACCATTCGCCCACTTCAATGCATTAGGTCGGTGTGAAGGATCTCCAGAACGCCCAATCCGCTCTCCTCATTCAAGGACAACGGATACCTACATTGGATACACATACATCCGGTCTACTAGACGGTATTGACATACTATTCGTGACTGGCTTGAGATCGGATCTCTTGACCCCGGTCCAGGACAGATCATTGACACGCCCAGTGGGACACGATAAAGTTATTCCCATATCCTTTGACAGAGCAGGTAATCCACAATGGAAGGCGAAGCACAAGACTTCATGGAAAATCAGGCTGAAGGCAGAACCAATCCTAACGCCTTCAGAAAACTCAACTTTGATTCTCATGGGGGCAGCTCAAAGAAGATAGTAACAGTGTCTGATCCTGATCCTCGTGATGAGTTGATCAAACAACTTCAGAGGGAACTCGCTGAATTGCAAAGAGAAAAAAGGCAAAGCGAGGATAAAGAGTCATCTCGCACGCGAAACACTCTCCACACAACTGATGGTGAAAAGTCCACCACTCTTCAGTACTCAAAGATCCCAACGTTTGAGGAGGGAGAACAAACTCGCGATTCTGAGGATGCAGCTTCCCGAAGGAAGAGAGATTCAACAACAGCACCCCCATTGTCTTACAATCTGAAGGTTCCTTTTTCAAGGAGACTTATGGGCATCAGCATCCCCAAGCACCTTCAAACCACTCAACCACTTTCCATCGGAAAGTATAATGGTGAAACTGATCCAACTAAGCACCTTGATGCTTATGTGTTTGAAGCCATGTACTTGGGGGCTGATGAAGACGTGATGTGCCGAATGTTCCCTCGAACATTGTCTGAGGAAGCCCTCGGGTGGTTTAAAGGCCTGCCTTCTGGATCCATAGATTCTTGGACGGAAATGGCAGCTGCCTTTGAAACCCACTTTGTCATCTCCAGAGACGTACCCAAGACGTCTCATACCTTGGCTCAGATTAAGCAAAGTGAAACTGAGGGCTTAAAAGATTTTTTGAAGAGGTTTTATAAGGAAGCAGCCCTGGTTCCTAACCTCACAGAATCTATCAAGCTGCATATTGTAATTGAGGCATTGCAGCCAGGATCAGCTTTCGCTCTTTCATTAGCGAAGAGCCCCCCAGCAACTTTTGAGGAGTTCAGGAAAAAAGCCTCAAAGTATGTGAGCATAGAGATGCACTTGGAGGCAATGGCTGCAAAGAAAAAGCCACCAACACCATCTCCCCAAACCCAGAAGGGTAAGGAAAAGACGAGGTCAGAACGCATGGAGAGGCCATTCACCAATCCTAAGGTGGATAACCACCCTCCTCGACCTCGAGAAAGGCATGTCAATTCCTTCAGCCATTATGCACAGTTATCTGCCAGACCATCTCAGATTTTGAGAGAGGTCGGATGGCCAGTTTTCAGCACATATGGCATTAGGAGACCAGCCCCTATGAAAAGACCAAGAAATTCACGAAAGTACTGTGATTTTCATGAACAAAATGGTCATTCCACTGATGAATGCCAAGCTCTAAAGAACGCGGTTGAGACGCTAATTAGAGAAGGCAAATTGAAACAATACCTGTTCAAAGAAAAATCCTTTGACAGGGCAGAACGGAATGAGAAAAGAGAAAGAGATCCCGACGATGGGGATGACAACAACCCCAGTCCGGTTCGAAAGTTCTCTGCTGCAGAGAAGCAAAAAGGTGTAATGACCGATAATGCAGCACAGAAAGACAGCATGCCCCAGCAACAACGTCAGGGCCGACGTGAAGTCATTGACATGATTGCTGGAGGGTTCGCTGGAGGAGGAGCTTCAATTACAGCCCGTAAGAATCATCACAGAATGATTCTATCTGTGCAAGGGAAAGTCAAAGACAATCGCCCTTACAGAGGAGGAAATGAGGCTCCCATAATCTCTTTCTCTGACGAGGATTTTGGCCCAACCGTTCCTGGTGGTGACGATGCTGTAGTCATCACTGCTATGATCGCCAACAAGGACGTCCGAAGAATCCTTGTTGACCAGGGAAGTTCCTGCGATGTTATTTTCTATAATTGCTTTGAAAGAATGGGTTTTAAAGACTCAGATTTACAGCCTTACACGCAGGAACTAACAGCTTTCAATGGCGCAAAGCAACTAACTAAAGGGTATCTTGACACCCTTATCTCGTTTGAAGGCGAACCAGGAGCCAGGACGGTTAGGTCTCGGGTGCTAGTGATTGATGTCAAATCACCATTTAATGGCATCATAGGCCGTCCTACTCTGAATGCAATGGAGGCAGTTGTATCAACCCCACATCTCCTTATCAAGTTCATTAACAAGGATAATGCTGTGTCGTCTATCCGTGGTGATCAAGAGATGGCTAGGTACTGCTACAACCTTAGTCTCAACATGACAAAGCTGGACGCCTCCAATAAAAAGAGGAAACTTAATGATGCTGGAACATCGGCTGAATCCGTAAGTCTTGTCGACCTGGTCCCTAGAGCGGATTTGAACATTGATCCGTTCAACCCATCAAAGCCCACACCGGATGGAAATTCCAGGGACATTGTCTTGGGAGATTCTCCAGAAAAGATCACCCATATCAATGACAAGCTAGATACTGAAATAGAGCAGCGACTGCTGGCTCTCTTACAAGAGTTTAAAGACCTCTTTGCATGGACTGCAGCCGATATGCCAGGCATAGACCCTGAATTCTGCTGTCATAAACTTTCTGTCTATCCAGAGACGAAACCTGTGGCCCAAAAGAAAAGACGATTGGGCCCAGAGAAACAGAAAGCAGCTTGTCAGCAAACTGAGGAATTGCTGAAGGCCGGATTTATTAAGGAAATCCGATATTCCTCTTGGCTTTCGAATGTGGTGATGGTCCCTAAATCCAATGGTAAATGGAGAATGTGCATTGACTACGTGGACCTCAACCGCTGCTGTCCAAAAGATCCTTATCCTCTTCCTAATATAGATCGGATGGTAGATGATTCCTCTGGTTACCAATACCTGAGCTTCATGGACGCTTATTCTGGTTACAACCAAATTCCGATGTGCGAAGAGGATCAAGAGAAGACAGCTTTCATAAATGATCGTGGTGTCTTTTGCTATACAGTCATGCCCTTTGGCCTGAAAAACGCTGGGGTGACATATCAGCGCATGATCAACAAGGTTTTCGAAGGTATGCACACCAAACTTGTTGAAGTATACATTGACGACATAATAGCAAAGACACCGGTTGGTGGCGATCATATTGAAGACATGCGCCAAGTATTCACCCGTTTGAGACAATTTAACATGAGGCTGAACCCAATGAAGTGCACATTTGCTGTCCCTGCTGGGAAATTTTTAGGTTTCATGTTAACTCAACGTGGTATAGAAGCCAATCCAGGGAAGTGCCAAACGATTCTAGACATGCAAAGTCCTAAGAATCTCAAAGAAGTCCAATCCCTGAATGGCAAGGTAGCAGCTTTGGCACGATTCATGCCGAAGATGGCTCACAGGTCGCTCCCCCTGTACAAAATACTGAAAAAGTCCAAGAAATTCGAGTGGGGACAGGAACAAGAAAAAGCTTTCCAAGAGCTTAAGGAGGTGTTGTCCAAACCTCCCATTCTCACAAAGCCTGACCCCGAAGACACACTCATTCTGTACTTGGCTATTTCAGATGAAGCTTTGGGCGTTGCCTTGATAAAAGAAACTCCTGATGGACAAAGACCGGTCTATTTCACTAGCAAGACCTTGCAAGCTGCTGAGATCCGGTATCAAAAAATTGAAAAGGCCGCCCTCGCTGTTGTTTGGGCCTCACGACGGTTGCGTCCGTACTTTCACGCCCATCCAATCATAGTGAGAACGGATTTGCCACTCCGTTCTGTCTTAATCAAGCCCGATCTTGCTGGGAGGATGATCAAATGGTCTATTGAACTCTCTGAGTTTGATATATCCTACGAACCCCGCAGCGCTATTAAAGCTCAAGTCCTGGCTGACTTTATTGTGGAAATGACAGGGACTGATCCGGATTACCCTCGAGTCCATTGGACCATTTACGTTGATGGTTCATCAAACCAAAGAGGCTCTAGAGCAGGTGTAGTTCTCGAAAGTGATGACGGAGTACACCTGGAGATCTCCCTTCGTTTCAATTTCAAAACATCCAACAACCAGGCTGAGTACGAAGCTTGCTTGGCCGGGCTAAGAGCTGCAATTGACATCGGAGCTTCTGAGGCGACACTCTGTAGCGATTCACAGCTGGTGATTTCGCAGATATTAGGAGAATATCAAGCTCGCGAACCTCAACTCCAATTATACTTGAACTGTGTCAAGGAGTTGACTGAGAAATTCTCAAAGGTGGAGTTCAAGCATGTTCCACGTGAAGAGAATACGAGAGCAGATATACTCTCCAGGTTAGCAAGCACTAAACGACCGGGTAGCACCACTACTCTGGTTCAAAGCACGCTAACGTCGCCCAGCATCCCTCTTTTCCCTTCTCTAAACACCATAATGACTGACTCCCTTTACGGAGATACATGGATGGCTCCTTACATCCGTTATTTGGCTGATGGACAGCTACCCACAGATGAGAAGGAAAAGACGAGGTTAAGGAGAGAATTACCGTATTTCACTATGATTGATGGTAATCTCTACAGAAGGGCACTCTCTGTGCCCTATTTAATTTGTCTCAAAGAGGATGAGGTGCAAGGTGTAATGGAGGAAGTGCATGGAGGACAAAGTGGACACCACGCCGGAGGAAGAAGCTTAATGCGAAAAATCCTCAGAGCTGGATACTGGTGGCCCACAATGAAGCAAGACTCCATTGACTTCGTCAAAAAATGCGACGCTTGCCAAAAATTCTCTAACCTACACCACACACCGGCGGAAGAACTCTTCACATCCGCTGTTCCATGGCCTTTCTACCAATGGGGATTGGATATTTTGGGCCCCTTTCCAACTGCTCCTGGGGGCATCAAATATCTCATTGTAGGGGTCGATTATTTCACTAAGTGGATAGAAGCAGAGCCGGTGGTGCATATTACTTCAGCCCGAACTCGCCGTTTCATGTATGAAAACATCATAACACGGTTCGGGGTCCCAGCACGGATTGTCACAGACAATGGCACCCAGTTCACGGATAGAAAATTCACAGATTTGCTTGAAGGGTTAGGAATAACCCAAATATTCTCATCCGTCGAACATCCCCAAACTAATGGTCAAGCTGAAGTGGCCAACAGGGAGGTGCTTAAGGGACTAAAGAAGCGCCTTGGTGAAGCCAAGGGCAGATGGACAGACCAGCTGTGTCATGTCCTATGGGCATATCGGACAACGCCTCATTCATCCACCAATGAATCCCCATATCGCCTAACATACGGGGTCGAGGCAATGATACCTGTGGAACTGCAAATTGCTTCCACAAGAGTTAAGTACTTCTCTGAAGAAACCAACAATGCTAACTTGGCATCTGAAATGGATGTCATACAAGAACTCGGAGAAGACGCTTTCATCAGAGATCAAGCCATCAAAGCCAAAGTTGCTCTCCGGTACAACAAACGAGTCCAGTCAAGGACTTTCAACGTTGGAGATTTGGTTTTGAGGAAAGCAAGTATAGGGAACAAATTCGCCCATCAAGGCAAATTAGCCCCAAACTGGGAAGGCCCATACAGGGTATCCGAGGTCACTGGCAAAGGCTCTTATCGCCTTGAAAACCTTGATGGCACTCCAATCCGAAACAAATGGAACACCCAAAACTTGCGCATCTACTATAGCTAGCTGTTTCTACACTCTCCTATCCTTGTCTTGGATTGAATACTGGAGAATTTATTTTCACAGCTACGCTCTCCTTGTAATTCTTATTTTTGATTTAATAAGAGTCTCTCATAACAATTTAACTCTTTCGAGTTTTTCTTATGCTGTGATTTTCAGTTTATCCGGTGTACAAAAGCATATTCAGGACGGATGATCTCCGCTACTTATTCTGTAGTTGACGATGTAACTCTTCGAATATGCGCAACGCACAAGACCATACTCAGGACGGATGATCTCAATTACCCATTCTGTAATTGACGATGTAACTCCTCGAGTGTGTAAATATTGAAGGCCCAGATTGTAGGATTAAACCGAACTCTGGGTACGGTTAGTAAGTTTGGCTGAACACCGGTGAAGGCTCAGATTGTAGGATTAAACCGAACTCTGAGTACGACTAGTAGGATAAACCGAACGTCGGTAAAGACCTGAGTTGTAGGATTAAACCGAACCTCAGGGCATGGGTTGTAGGGCTGGTCCTTCTTCAAGGCCACAAACCGAACCCCATTCGAAGACTACATGGGTTGTAGGGCTGGTCCTTCTTCAAGGCCACAAACCGAACCCCATTCGAAGACTACATGGGTTGTAGGGCTGGTCCTTATTCAAGGCCACAAACCGAACCCCATGCGAAGGCTTGGGCGCAGTAAGCTGGTTTTTCTTCAAGACCACGCTGAACCCCAAGTGACGGGCGCAGTAGGTTCAGGATTAGCCCTGATCTGAACCCCGTATTGAAGGCTCGGATTGTAGGATTAAACCGAACTCTGAGTACGACTAGTAGGATTAACCGAACGTCGGTGAAGAATCGTCATTGGGTAAAACCAAAGACCAATTGAAGAACGGCTAGTAGGATTCAACCGAACACCAAATATGACATGGACAGTAGGATCAAACCGAACTCCAAACACAACAAGTAAGTTATACTGAACTCCAGATTAATACTTTCTTATGAAGTTCTTTATTTGGAAGTTTTATAACTAACTCATGAACTCCGACACAAACAATTCACTCGGGTACGCCACAATCTAAGGCATATTCACCTGAAATCTCTCAGTCGGAAATATTTGAGGAGGAATGTCTATTTTAAATCCTCACTCTTAAAAGCTCTCACGAGAAAATCTCACTCAGAGTTTATTCAAAGTGATAATCACCCAATGATACTGGGGGACAACATAAACGGTTTAACGAATATCTTGAGGAATGAACTCTCGTCTAAACGATCTCACAATCATTCCCCTTAAACCGTTCTTGTAACAATGATGTGTTCCCTCATCAGCGGTGACCTTATTATGAAATTCATCTTGCATGTATCAGTCCGGTATGTAGATTTTGTTTTACAATCCGATCTTCATTACTTAAAACCGGAATGACACAATACACATGCAATCCCTCTATTAAAGTTGTTTTTCACTAAACAAGAATGGAGGTAAAAAACTCTTTTATTGATTAAATGAGAATTACAATTCGTATAATAATCCGGAGCTGATCCCGGAACACAGCGAATTTGAATCAATAAAATGAAAAAGGAAACAGGGAAGGGCGCTACTTTCTCTGGCTTGAATCTCCTTCTTTCCCTTTGCCTTTGCCTCCGGCCTTGCCTTCTTCAGTGCGAGAGCTCGTTCCTGTGCTTATGGGCTTCAGGAATGAAGGTCCCATCGATTGGCCTGCAGGTAAAGGAGCGAACTTATAAGGAGTGCTAGGCGGACTTTCATGACGCTTATCAACTATGGCCACCAGTTTCCCTTGATGAAACTCATAGAACGGGTCAATACCATTCAGATTAAGTTTCACCTTGGGATTCCGGTATTGAATTTGACGAACAGCCAACCCAAAGGATTCCTTGACTGCCTGATCGCACATATCCACAGCCTCGTCAAATTCCGCTTTTGTGTCCGCCAACTTTGAGAGCAGCTCCTTCTCCTTACGCGACCAATCTTCGGTTCCTCAAGCATAAACAACTTTGACTTCCTTAAGCTCCTCTTCCAGCTTTGAAGAGCGTTCCTTCTCCGCACAAAAACCGGAGTGGAGGTCGGAATTGATTTTCTTTTGATCAGCTATTTGGGCCTCCAACTCCTTGGCAAGATGTTTTAGCCTGACAATTTCTTCATCCTTCTTATATCCTTCCTCTTTGGAAGCTTCTAATTTACTTTCTAAACGAAGGATGGTTGCCTTGTCCTTAGCAGCAGCAACGCTAAGGTCATTAACCTTGCCAACCAACGAGCTCAGCCTCTCATTCTCTTCTGGAAGCTTGCGAACCGATCTTAGGAGCCCGGATAATTCTTCCAGGTGCTTCTGTCCGGCATCGCAAGCTTTGGCTACTTCATCGCTCATCAATGAGGGCTTCAGCTTGTACGGAGTCTCAGGAACGGCCTCAGGAACAGAACCCTCGTATACCAGATATTGTGCAAGACCGGAGCTACTTTGAAGGGGGCGAGTAACTTTTGGTGCAAAGTAAGTCGTTATTGGCTTTGCACCATAGGTGATCCCGTCGCCAAGAGCATCCGGAGTGGACCCTACATCCAGAGCGGATCTTTCCACTTTCTTTCCCTTTGAAGGCTCCGGATCAGCACTCTCACTTGAAATTTTTTGTTTTTTCGGAGAAGGTTGACGATCCAAGGTCCTTGAGGAACCGCGTTTTATAGTTTTCTTCTTTTCTCCGACCTTCTCAGCCGCAACCTTCTCAGATCCGCCCTCCAGTAAGGGAATATCGTCACCTGCAGATGAGGTTAAAATGATGGTCTCCGCTGTGGCTTTCTTCGAATTCCGTTTCGCCTGAATGTCATTTTCAGCTGCCACGGAATTCGCTCCAGCTTTGAGCCCCTTCAGTTTTTCCATCTCTGGAGACGCGGCTTCAATTTCAACTGCAAAACCAAGCAACACGATTAGAAATCAAATACTTCAAGGCATGATGCGATAAAATATGAATATTAGCAGGAAAATTACGCAGATATTCCTCGCGGGTAGACCACGATCCTAACAAACGCCTGCAAGAGAAAAATTGATGCGAGGCGGTGTAAGATTGAAGGGCGGAAAGAACGGAAACTGAAGACGGGCTTAGTTCATCCTCCTCAGTGTAGTACGCCTGGGAGGTCAGCAAAAAGTGTTCATGCGTCCAAGCCACTGGGAACTTCGGAAGCCCATCTTCAGTTAACCAAAAAACTGACTCGTCAGGGTGAACGCTAATCTTCGTGAAATAGGACTTGAATGAATGTCCATCAACTTTGGCGGAGTCAGTGTACGCCTTAAAGTTGATAACCTTTGAGAGAGTCCGGAGGGATATCAAGCTCACTCCCCCCTTCTCTTTATTTGCACGACGGACCACTTGGGCAAAATAAAAGAGCATGGCCACCGTCGGCTTGAAGTTGAAGTGCTCCCCAAGCACTTCAAGAGAGCGGACTAATCCCCATCCGTTGGGGTGAAGCTGTGAAGGAGCGCAGTCCAGGAATCTCAGAACCCCCATCTGAAACTTCGAAAGGGGAAACCGCACACCAAGGTTCAAAAATAAAAAGTCATACATATACAAGGACCTTTCGTCCGGGATATGACAAATTCGATCGGATGGCAACGGGGCTATCACCACGAAGCAATTCTTGTATTTGTCCTTCTTGAAGACCGTGAAACGCGTCTCCAGCTCCGCTCCTCCCTCTCGAGCATGAACTGATGCTATTTCACGAAACTCCTCAGCCACCCAGCTGAATGGGCGTTTCTGTTGGAATTTCACCCAGTCTATCCGGTGTGCAACCACATTGCATAGGCCGGATTGGGTCTTCAAGATATACTTCTCAGAAGGAGATTCCCCTTCAGACGATTTCCTCCCAGTAGCTTTCTTTGTCACCATTGTGAAAGCTTTGATGCTGCGATAAAATTTCACATCATCAGAGAGATACAAATCCCCACTCTCAACACTCTCACTGGAGGAGGAAGACTCTGAAGAGGGTATAATCACCCTTCGCCTCTGATATTGCGACTCCTCCCTCTCTGTGTATTGCGGCCTCGACTGGAAGATCACTGGGATCCTCCCACCACGAACACTAGGGTTTTGAGCCAAAGCCCTTCCTCCTCTTCCTCTACGGCTAACGCCACTGAAGCTAACACCCTTCCTAGGCATTCTCAAATATTGAAAAGAGAAACTGAGAACGAAGGGAAAGCGGTTACCTTAGATAGTAAATTGAAATTCACAGAGGTGGATACGAAGAACTTCTTGGAACTTTCGTAGAGATTCGTCAAGGAAGCAAGAAGAAATGGTAACTGAGATTGCCAAATATGCCTATATCAGGGCACCAAAATTTTTCAAATACCCACTAAACATAACCTGTCGTTTACCCCCAAACGACTCCCCGTTTAGTGGACCAAAATCGTCATTTAGTACATCAAGGCGTGAAAATGCCATCATTTTGTCACAGAGCCATCGAAATGGGCCTATTAAAACCAAATATTAGGCCCAACAAAACTATGCGTAACAGTTACTAAGACATGCGCACTTAATGCAATAACGGCGCGCCCACGTGAATTAAGGCATTAAATGTCCAATCATTAGAAATGTGGCCACCATTACCCGAATACCAAGGGTTGCGAAATTCGATAAACTTCTGATATTTCCATTGTCGAATCCGCCCTTAAAATTTCATCACTACGGAACATGGTTCCCAGAACGGATATTTACACTTCGGTGCAAATCCGAAATCCAGACGAACTATGATCAATATAGCTCATATGAGCAAGTCAACTGCTTCCTCACATCAGCTAGGGGGCTAGTAGAGGTAAGACTCGGATTTCGGATGGAGCGAAAATTGGCAATTGAATCCGCACTCCCTTGATTGGAAAAATTCACCAGGACGGATGATCTCAATCACTTATTCAGTGATTCGGTGACGTAACTCCTGGTATGAAGAACTCCAATAATCACACCAGGACGGATGATCTCAATCACTTATTCAGTGATTCGGTGACGTAACTCCTGGTATGAAGAACTCCAATAATCATTCCAGGACGGATGATCTCAATCACCTATTCAGTGATTCGACGATGTAACTCCTGGTATGAACAATTCTCATCATCATTCTGAAAGTATTCACTCAATCCGTATTCCTACGATTGAAAAATGTCTCCAGGATAGATTATCTAAATCACTTAATCTGTGATCTGACGATGTAACTCTTGACGATGTGTACTTTTCCAGAACGGATAACCTCAGTCACCCATTATGTGATATGATGATGTAACTCCTAACGCGGTGTACCTGCCCAGGACGGATGATCTCAATCACCCATGCTGTGATCTGACGATGTAACTCCTGGCGCCATACACACCCAAAGGACGGATGATCTCAATCACCTAATATGCGACCTGATGATGTAGTTCCTGGTATCGTACACATCCCCAAGACGGATGATCTCAATCACTTATGAAGTGATTTAATGATAAAACACCTGGCATGATCAATACTCATAATCATCTTTATGATGGAAAATTCTGAAAGTCAGTCCGCACTTTCGCTTTCTAGTGGTATTCTCCCAGGACGGATACTCTTTATCACCTATTTTGTGATACAACGACGTAACTCCTGGTGTAGAAAAAACTCCCATCATCATCCTTATGATAAAGGACTCAAACACCACTTCCTTGCAGTTCCCTAAACTTGGAACAATATTATCATCTCCTGTAAGAATATTACGGATTAGAAGCAGTCATCCGTCCTGTTACACTACTTTGCTAAACAGCGGATCGACCCATCTTTCCCCAAAAGAATTAAGGATCACGCCCCAAAGACAGGCACCTTCTTCTTAATACACACTTGGGGACATGTATATATTTATCCGTTCTAAATTTTATTCGTTGTTTAATCTTCCGAGGCTATTATTTCAATCCGGCCTTAAGATTAATTATAAAGAACGGATTAGAAACGATTTAAATATACATGAAACGACGAAGACAAATTTCTTCAATCAAAACTCATTCATTGAAATGAAATTACATACAATAGTTCAAAATCCGGAGTTGATCCCGGTACACAACTATACATGTAAATGAAAACAAAACTACTGAGGAAGAATCTGTTCTTCAGTTTTTTGTGCCTCTTCAGCACTGGGCTCTTGTGCTCCTTCCTTTAGAACCTCCGCACGAGTCTCGCCTCCAGGAGCCTCAGCCCTTTCTTCAGAAGAGGGAACCTCGGACGCAGGAAAGACGTAGTCAGGTCCCATGGATTGACCCTCAGGAAGAGGAGCCAAACCATATAAGGACGTCGGTGGATCTTCGTGACGACCATCCACCACTGCGACTAACTTTCCCTCATGGAATTCATAGTATGGATCCATCCCATAAAGGTTAAGTTTCGCAGTGGGGTTGCGGTAGAAGACTTGGCGTATGGCTAGGCCGAAGGACTCTTCAACAGCCCGGCTGCATATGTCAACAGCTTCTTCTCTCTCAGCTTTCGCTGTAGCCAATTCTCCCCGCAACTTGGACAGCTCCTCACTAGATATCTCGGGCTCCACTTTCCTAGCCTTCAGTCCCTTTATCTCAAGAAGGAGCTTCTTCTCCCTTTGAGACCACTCCTCAGCATCAGCCTTATTTTTATCCTGGCTGCTGCGGAGTTCTTCCTCCTTCTCTGCCACTTTGCCTTCCAAGTTTTTAAGATCGCCTTTGAGCTTGAGATTCTCTTTAGTTACGAGATCCCCAAACTCCTTAGACTTGTTAAGACGATCTTTCATTAACTTTAATGCGGCTTTGTCCTTGTCTGAGGAAAGGTTGAGCTCTTCTAATTTGTCACTTAGCTCCTCAACCTTGTCGACGTTCTTAGCCAACTCACTGACGGAAGATAGCAATCCAGCAAGTTCGGCTAGCTGCCACCTTCCGGCCTCACACGCTTCTTCAATTTCTTTAACACTAAGCGTAGGCCGGAGTTTATACATCGGTGGTGGAAGAGTGGCAGGAGTAGAACCTTCGTAGGAGAGGAAGGGGGTGAGAAACGAGGTCGTTGGGAAGGAGGTCGGCCCTGATCCAGAAACCCCAGCAGGAGTGCCTTTATTGAGACCGGAGGAAGCACCAATCCCTTCCGAGGTTTCAACGGCTTTATCCTCCGAAGTCCTTTGCTTCTTGGACTGACGCTTCGAAGGATCATTCTGGATCTTTCTTCTCCTCTCAGTAACTGGAGGCTGACCCGAGGCTGCACCAACATCGGACGTACCGCCCTCAACCAGTGGGATGTCCCCTTCAGCATCCGAGGTCAAGATGATTACCTCAGGACGATCCTTAGTTGAGGGCCTGGGCTTCACCTCATTTTCATGAGTAACAGATTTACCAGCCGCCTTGAATTTCTTCAATTTGTCCATTTCTGGAGTTTGCTGTTCTATTTCACCTACATGAACAAACACAAGATGTCAGCAACTACAAATATTCTATACATATTTGATAAAGGAGAAAAGATAGAATAAAATGAGAAGTACGCAAATATTCCTCCCGGACTCCGCTTGAGCTACTTAGCAGACGCCTACACGAAAAGACGTGACGACCTGTAGTGTGCGATTCAAGTGTGAACAACACTCTCGACGTCTCACGTGATAGATCAGATTGATCAGTGTAGTACGCGTGTGAGCTCAGGAGGAAATGTTTGTGTGTCCAACTCAGGGGAAATTTGTCAACGTCCTCTTCATCCTTCCAAAATTTTGGATTGCCCTTCTTAATGGAGATGCGGGTGAAGTAAATCTTGAAGGACTTCCCGTCAACCTTGGCAGAATCTGTATAAGACTCAAAGTTCACAAAGGAACAGAGAGTCCGGAGAGTCACCAGACCAACTCCGCCCTGCTTGTTTGCTCTCCGAACTACCTGAGTGTAGTAAAACAGCATCGCTACAGTTGGAGTGAAATTGAAATGTTCGCCAAGGACCTCCAGAGCCCGGATGAGGCCCCAACCATTGGGATGAAGTTGAGAGGGTGCACAGTTCAAGAACTTCAGGACGCCCATCTGGAGTTCGGTTAGAGGAAAACGAACTCCCAGATTATGGAAAATAAAGTCATACATGTATACAGAGCGGTCATTAGGGACGACGTGGCATATCCGCTCTGTCGGAAGTGGTGCATAAACCCTATACCACTTCTTTGTCTCTTCATCCGTACTCAAAGTAAACCTCGGCTGGATCCGGGATCCCTCCTCATCCGCATGTCGGGAGGCCAATTCCTTAAACTCACTAGACACCCAGCAGAAAGGCCATTTAGCCTGAACCTCCTCCCAATTTAGCCTCGAAGCAACTACGCTGTAGAGACCTTCTGCTGTTTTCGAAATGGCGCTATCTCCAGAAGATCCTTCTCCAGTTGCCATTGGAAATATCTAGACCGAACTCCTTAATCTACGATAAGAAATAAAATGTCGTCAGAAAGTTGCAATCATTACTCACTGCATTTTGAAAGCAATTACAATCAGAGGGCGACTCTGAGAAGGGAAAGGTCACTTCCCGCAGTGAGTAAGATCCCCTTTCTGAGCGACGCGGTTCAGTCTTAGGAAGAATCATAAGGATTCTTCCCCACGACTATTAGGGTTGAGGGAAACTGATTCCCCCCCTTTTTAGATGAAGCCTACTTTCTATAACTACGAGTAGCAAGTCAAAGCGAAACTAAAGCGACAAGGAAAAGATAGTTACCTCAGATAACAGTGATGAATTTGAGGAACGAAGAAACCCTCGCAATGTAGGTGATAAACTTCCTCGCAAAATTTCTGCAGAGTTTCGTTGAGAAAGCAAAAGCAAGTGGAACCCAGAATCCACTAAGTATTCCTTTTATAGGAAACAAAGAGGACCGGTTACCTCCTCTTGAAGTTGTGTCGTTCTCGATAAAACGTACCTGTTCACAAGCGAAACGACACAACCGTTCCAAATTCTTGGGCGCCAAAATGATAGCAACTCAGCAAAGGGCTATCCACTGGGCCCAAAAGTTTTTAAAACTTCAGGCCCATTAAGCCCAAAACGACGGTTAATGAGATTTTCATCTCAGACACAATAATTGCTTGCCCACGTGATTAAAAGCATTAATGTCTAATCATGCAACGCAATTTACGCTTTACAGCCGTTACACGAACTTCAAGAGCTTTCAATTCCAATAAACTCTTGAAATTCTCACACAACGAATCTTTGTCTGAATCCGTTGTGACAGTACCGAAAGGTCTTTTCTATTAAAATCAGAGCGGTTCTTTACGAATGACAACAGATGCTAAGGAACTGTTACACACGTAAGCTTACCGATATTAAGACCTCTCGCAGGTTGAGTAGCTTATGTGAACAACTATTCAGTCCCTCATACAAGCTAGGGGACATATGATCCGGTCTCAATACCGGTATCCGATCTGCTATACATATTTCAACGTCTTTGATAAGACATCTACGTGTAACCGGTGTCATCGGTATACATCCGAACTGTAATTCCGTATCAGGCGTTCTCCCTATACCGGTTGTTCAGGATAACACCATGACATCGGACAATACACACGTCACTGTGCTAATGACAAGGATTGTTGCTACAGGGATCGATCAATAATTCCCTACACTACGAGCCAAATTTTGCTCACGGGAATGGTCAACTTGTTCCCTAATCCTAGTCTACATTCTCTACGCTCAATATAAAATAGCCACTTGACCCAATCATGCAGGTAAGTGCGCAATATAATAATGCTAATGGGAGTTGGTGGTTCCCCACCAACGAGTCCTCGTTAATCGAGCCAATCAGGTATATGAACTAATTTCATGATTGAAGTGGGGGATCTTCTTCTTCAGCACTTTTACGACTGATTCCTCTCTGAATACATTCCTTACTTGGAATATAATCACTGACTTGAGCGTCGGAGAATCTTTGCAGGTGACACCACCATTCGCCCACTTCAATGCGTTAGGTCCGTGTGAAGGATCTCCAGAACGCCCAATCCGCTCTCCTCATTCAAGGACAACGGATACCTACATCGGATACACATACATCCGGTCTACTAGACGGTATTGACATACTATTCGTGACTGGCTTGAGATCGGATCTCTTGACCCCGGTCCAGGACAGATCAATTACTAATATTATTATTGATTATTTATGAACAATGAAATAAGGAACTTATAATTATGAATATGATTTATTATTATCATTATCATTATTCTAGTTATTATTATTATTATTATTATTATTATTATTACTGTTATTATTATTATTATTATTATTATTATTATTATTATTATTATTATTATTATTATTATTATTATTATTATTGCTGTTATTATTATTATTATTATCATTATCATTATTACTATTATTATTATTAATATTATTGTTATTCTTATTACTATTATTATTAACTATTATTATTGTTACTGATATTATTATTATTTAATTATGATTAATGAAAGAAGGGATATATTACTTACTCTTTAAACGAAGCATTATTTTGGCTAAAATATGACCGATATATTTTCTAAAATAATAATAAAAATGACTTACAACGTCTGAAAAATTGATGGGACCCAAGAACTTGTATGAGACTGGAAACACATAGATACCCAAGGATTAAATGATAAAAATAATGCATTTCACATCATGAAAATATTTTTTTGAGGGAGTAAAACTAGAGCATACACCTGGTACGCTGGAGGACATTCACGTTTGATCTCTGAGGAGAATCTTGGGAGTACAACCGGAACAGAAACCCAATGGCATTAGAGTCGCGCCTGGAGTCGGGTCAGACGATGCAATTCTGGTGTACTTTGACTAAATGACGGAGTGTAACTATGATCGTGTAGAGCCAAGTCCCAAGATAATATATAATGATTGGAACCTGTGAGTTCATTCGTACCTTATGATGATTAAATAATGAATAGGGGACTTGGTGAGCTCCGATCGCTCTAGAATGAAAATATTGTGCCCAAGAGGCAACTTGAGCAGGATGACTTCTAAAGAATGAGATAATGGTGATGGTGGATTGATTTATTGGGCCCACATGCATCATGAGACTTAATTAAAGATAAATCATAATAAACCAACCTCATGCATTCCATGACAATATCCTTGATTGTTATATTTGTAAATATGTTAATTGTATGATTTATGTGATATTATTTGTTGACTGGATATGTCCGCACCGGGAACCTTCAGGGTCTGGGGTTTATACTCACCCTTTCTGTTGATTAATAACAGAGAAGCTAGGAAACCAAGAACAAGAATACGAAGAACAGCAATATGCTGAACCAACTGGGAGCCCTCATTAAATGAAGATATATGTAGTTGAATATTTATGAATAATAAGACAATGGATGACTGTATAAATATTTAAGGGTGCCTGCGTACCCCATTCTGTTAAGAGTACAATTACTTATAGTTTGTGAATGACTATGTGAATTATCTATTATTTGCTTCCACTGATCCGCCATTATATTTTAAAAAAAATATATTCACTTTTTCTGAAAATTGTTAACACTCTTAGTTAAATAGGATGATCCTACAGAAGGGTCTATCTTATTTAACCGAGGGTGTTACAGGTACAACAGAGGGTTGGTAGAATTCTGTTTGAGGAGAGAATGTGGTTTCAGGTATGATAGGTCTGGATATAGAGGGTATGGGTATAGAGGGTTTAAAGATAGATTTAGATAACGGGGTAGACTTTTTGGGTTTAGGTTTAGGTTTAGGTGTAGTTGGTTTGTGTTTAGGGTCAAAAGGTTTGAAAGGTTTGGTGACCGAGGGTGTAGGTACAAACTTAGATGGGGGTGGGAGGTTTAGGTTGAGATACCTGTGGTGGAGGTGTAGATGGTTCGTCTATAGTAGGAGTGGAGGAAGGTGTTTAGACCGAAGCTTGTACAGGGGTCTTCACAGAAGACGCAGACGTCTTCTTCTTCTTTGAATAAGGCTTCTGAACTTTAGTCTGTTCATCAGACTTTTTTTTGCAGAAGTAGCTTCCTCAGCCTTGGCTTTCTTCTTGGCTTCAGCCTTTAAAGCTTCCCACTGAGCTTTATTATACTTGTACATATTATAATTAAGATTGTACAAATCCATCCAGTCATACTTGGTCCATTTTGTAACATCCATATCAGGAAACTTCTTACAGTAATAGCGAATGAAATTAACATATCGCTTCTTAGATGGGATCTTGATATAATCCTTAAGAAAGGTGGAGTATAGATCATATGAACTCTTTGATGAAAGGGTTGAAGAGGCAGGTTGTGATTATGCAGCAGTAGTAACAGTCTGAGTGGCAGAGGCAGATTGAGCAAACTTCTTTTTCCTTAAGACTTTCCCAATGGGCACTTCATTATACGATGTAGAGGATACATGGATGGGTTGAGCAGGCTTCTTAGCTGCTGCAAATTCAAACTTGGTGGGAGTGGATCCAGACTTCTCAACTGGAGTCTTATCTGACATCACAAAGATCTTTGTAACCTTAGGCTTTTTGGCCTTAGGTTGATCCATAATAGGTTCTGACTTTATTTTCTCCTCTTCAGAGGAGATTTTTGAACAGACTCTGAAGCAGTTACAACATGCTAATCCAACAGATGAGAGAAGGTTGGCAGCTTGATGATCAATGGACTGCTGGTCATCCAATCTGTTACAGACTCTAGAGGCATATTTTCCAGCTTGAAAATCTTCATAAGCACAATTGGGTATGGGACCTTCTTCTGTTTCTTCACAACAATAAGTGTCATGTAGGTCACCAGAATGTTGGCAAGGTTAATTTTTTCCTTGTTCATCATATGGTATATGCAAAATCTGTCCAACTTGGATACTATATCCTTTGTAAACTTCCTAGGACAGAACACCTGACACATCAACACATGCAGCATCTTGGCTTTGGGCAACAAACTGCCAAAAGTAGATTTCTCTGGATGAGCTTTTCCAAATAATGCTTCGTTGATAGTGAAACTAGAGACCTCAGTAAACTTGAAATCTTCAGTGAATACAGTTCCTCCAGGGTTGCATTGTAGCACAGTCACCAGTAAATCCTCAGATATTTCAATTTGCTTCCCACGCAGAGTTCCAACCAAAATGCACTTCGCCTTGTCTACTGACATAATTTTCTAGAACTCAAATGCAACTGATGGAAAAAATTGTTCTTGGTCCAAGCAAAAACCGGTCCATCCAATGCCTTCAACCTCATCAGTGACATTTCTTCCTTCGATTTTATGTTGAGCACCATCAAAGTAGAGAGACTCAACCACATCCTTCATAAAAAGAGAGATTCCAACCATAGTTAAAAGAAAAGAAGAGTATTTGGAAGAAGAAGAGTTTTAGGGAAAAAATGGAGAGCTTAAAGAAATGGAGAGAGAAAAGCTTGCAGAGAAGTTACAGAGGAAGTGAAAGGTTTGCAGAGAGTGAAATGACAACTAAGAGGGGGTTATTTAAAGGCAACGTGGCTTAATAAAGGGAAAATGGTTTTAGAAACACTTGTATTCCAAGCAATAACTAAATGTCACACGTTATGGAAAAAGAATTAAATGAATAAATAAAAGAATTTAAATGAGACAACAGACTGTGTCTCTCAGCATAGAAGTGAATAAGTGAAAATTATTTTAAGTTAGGAAGCATGCAGACCATAACTGTAACATCCTAATTAAATAAATGACTAGATTATAATTAAGATTTATTGCAAGCTAGGATTAATTATTAATTAAGAATTAATTTGAAATAAGAGAACTTGATGCTGATGGGAGTAATGAGAAATGACATGTGATTTGATGGGGCTGCCATCGCACGTTCTCCCACCCGCTCACTCTCTACTTTCTCTTGGCTCATGTGCTAAAGGAACCACTTCTTCATTCTCTCAAAAATCCCCGCGGGACCTTTCCTTTCCCTCTACACTTCTTCTTCCTTCTCCTTCCTTCTTCTTCGTTCTTTTTCGTCAGTTCAGTTGCAACTGTGGTGTTGTGGAGGACTTGAGGTTCCCCACTGTTGGCAAGGAAGGATCGTTCGGTAGAGGAACAGCTTCCAGTCTCACAAGCTGCGTGTGTGGTGTTCAACTGGTGTGACAGTTTTTGAGCAGGAGAGAGTGACTGTGGAAGCGGGGAAGCAACGGAATCAATATTGGAAAAACAAAGCACGAGTTAACACTGAAAACAAAGGAGTTTCTTACGTCTTTTCAGAAGGTAGGGGGAGCTTTACATCTCAAATGCATAGTTATGGACGGATCCCGGGTGAAAGTACTGTATGACATGTTTATTTTATAGTTGTGAATATGTTGATTGTGTGAATCATATGATGATGGCTTTCGAATACCGAGTGTGTGTGTATGATAGCTGAGTCACGTAAAGTTATATCCTCCTCCTTCCATGAAATATGTGTTATTGAACACGTGAATGCATGAAAATGTACTGGATCTGCAGTGGCCGAGTGCATGTGTTAAGATTCTGTTATGATTGAGTCCCGTGTGAAGTTTAATATTTAATGGTATGTGGTATATGACATTGATATTGCTGATACCGAGTGAATAATGTGGGACTGTTGGTGGATTCCTGTATGGATTTTGTATTGAGAGCATGAAATGTATATTACGTGAATGTTAGTGTGGTTGCCGAGTACTTTGTACTGAATGGCAGAGGATAAATTCCCGATTGATATCTTATGATTGTATGCATGTAAATGCTTGGATGGATCTGATGAGATTTTCATAATGAATACATGAGATGCATGTGCCATGTGGTTTTACCGAGTGAAATGCCTCTGTTGTACTTATGAATATGCATGGGAAAAATAATTAAAGACCTTGGGTTGGACTCAAGGCAAGACCGAATGAAACACTCGTGTACCAGCGTTGGACGCATGGTGAAAGTCCTCGGGTCGGACTCGAGGCAGTGCCGAGTGTACTAAGCGTTGGACGATTAAAGACCTTGAGTTGGACTCAAGGCAAAGCTTACCGAGTTGGACTCTGGGCTGCCCGTAACACTTCCGTTGTCGCTTGGAGTGACTGTGTTACATGTGAGGGCAAATGGTTTAGTACCAGTAAAACGGCCGGATCAGCTTGGAGCTGAGTGAAAGGCTTGGAGCCTATGTTGCAACATAAAACTTAATAAAACCGATCGGATCTGACTGAAAATTAATGTGTACACACCTATACTGTTGATGAAATAAATATGGTTATATGCGCATGTATGGGGAATATTAATATGATTAATATGACTATGTGTTATTTGAATGAATTTCGATTAAATGATACTATGTGTGGATACTTCTAATGATAGTGCATGTGATAAATTGATTGATGAGATAATGCTGTGTAGTGGAATTCTTGAGGTTTTCCGAGTCATTACTGTCATTTTATATGTATAAGCTCACCCCTATTGTGGCCATATTTCAGTGGATGTTGCTCGGAATGTGGAATGATGGGAGAACACCGATTGCTGGAAGTACATTGTATAGTGGAGATGTACATATATATATATATTGTATAGATGGTTTTGTACAGCCTTGGCCGGCTCTTAGTCTAACTTTCTACTTTAATGCGTGGGATTTGAATTCTCTCGGTATTGAGAGTAAAACCAAATATATTTCAATATATAATGTTAAGTATTTTATCTGGTTTAGTAGGTAATGATGCGGGTAAATATCTAAGTTGTGTACGGTTATTTTCTACTGAATGTATAATGCTTGCGTGATTCCGAGTAAATGAGGACTAAGGTAAATCCGGGTGATGTATGATATGAGACCCTTTTCTGAATGAAGAAGGGTTGGGGCAATTCCGAGTGGGTAAGTATAGAATAAGTCCGAGTGTGACTTAACTTGGTGAATTCCTCCTAGTAGGAATAGGTCAATGTATTACCCGAGTGCAGAATGGATAATATACCCCGAGTGAATTGAGGTTGAGTTATACCAAGTAGAGTTACTCGCTTCAGCGAATAAGGGTTCGCTCCAGTGAGTGTGAATGGGAGGAAGGTTTTGGGTTGGTTCGCTTAAGCGAATGGTGGTTCGCCCGAGCGTGATGGGCTGTCTCGCCCGAGCGTGATGGGCTGTCTCGCCCAAGCGAGTTTGGGTCTCGCTTGAGCGAGTAAACGCTGATTGGTTTCGCTTAAGCTTGGTTTTTCCGCTGTCGGTTTTTGTTTTCCCTTCCTTTGTTCGATACCATGTAATTCCGAGTGGGAATTTGACTTAAAGACTTCCCGAGTATGAACTTATTCAAAATTCCCCAAGTGGAAAGGAGCTAGAGTATTTCTGAGTGAATGAAGTCTTAAAATCTTTAAGCGAAACTTGACCCTGTAGAATTTTCAAGGTATGAAGGATTAAGGTTACCGAGTGAACTTAAGCTTCGATACTGAGTGATGTGAAATACCGAGTGGACTTGAGTCAAATCCCGAGTGGTCGAGATTATCCGAGTGCCTCGTTCGCTTGGGCGAATAAGGTTTCGCTCCAGCGAATCGTGGTCCGCTTAGGCGCTTCCTTCCGCTGACCATTATTTTAACGACTGGGAGTCTTGCTAACACGGGAGCGTTCCGTCTCGGTTTTTCCTTTCCTTGGTCAGGTTCTTGTTCCAGTTCTTGTAACATCCTAATTTTTTTTTGGATTAAGGGTAACTAAGGAATAAATATTAATTATGGTTAAGTAAATTGGTAATTGAGGTAAATTGCAAATTACTAAGTGATAACTCTGATCAACTCCAATTAATGCACGATCGCTGATGGCTGATGGTTAGTGATGTGACGGTGCAGCAGCCATCATTACACGTTGGAACACCCACTCTCTATTGGTCATTGGGGGTATTTGTGCTGAAGGGCCTTTCATTTCCCTTCTACCTTTCTCATTCTCTCATTTTCTCAGAAATCTCTTGGAGACCCTTCTTCTTCCTCTTCCTTTCGTTGCCTTTTTGTTCCTTTTATCTCTCGTTCAAAACTGTTGGTGTTCGGTAGGAAGTTATAGTGTGAGATACATAAGACTGTGGGGTTGTTTGTTGAGAGTAACTGTTGAAGAAGAGGTTAACTCTTGGTTTTTCCCAAGTTGGTTCAGAGTTGACATCTGGGTTCAAGGACTGCTCGTGTGAAGGAGTAACCAGTCAAGCGTTTTAACTCAAAGAGCTCTAAGTTCTCCTAGAGGTAGGGGGAGTTTAACATCTCGAATGCATGGTTTGTGAACGAGCCCAGGATAAAAGTATCACGTGTGTGTGTGTGTGTGTGTTTGTGAACTTGATGATTGTGTGAAATATTTTAATGATAACTTATGAATACCGTGTGTGTGTGTGTTAGCTAGGTCCTGTTGGTAACTTTGTACGTAAATGTATGAGATTGGGATGTGTGTTGGGATGTTATATTCAAATATAAAAGGGTACTGGTTATGTATGTATATACCGAGTGTATATTGTGGAACAGTTGGTTGACGTATTATGATTGTATGCATGTGCATGGTGGGATTTCATAATGATTATATGAGATATATGTACTGCATGGCTTTACCGACTGGGATACTACTGTGTTGCTAATGAATATTTGTTGAATATGATAAAAGACCCTGGGTTGGACTTGGGGCAGTGCCGAGTGCACTAAGCGTTGGACGCTTGAAGACCTTGGGTTGGACTCAAGGCAAGCTTACCGAGTTGGACTCGGGGCTGCCCGTAACACTTCCGTTGTTGCTTGGAGCAATTGTGTTACGTGTGAAGGCAAACGGTTTGGTACTAGTAAAACGGCCGGATCAGCTTGGAGCTGAATAAAAGGCTTGGAGCCTATGTTGTAACATAATAATTGTTAAAAACCGATCGGAATTGAATGTGTATATGTTTACACTGTTGATGAGCTCAATATGATTGCATGTGTATGCGTGGGATTGATATGATTGATATAGCCTTGTACTAGTTAAATGAATCCCGATTGAATAGCACTGTGTGTATAGATATACTTAGTGGTAGTACATAATATGAATTGAGCTAGTCATTGTATTGTGTAATGAAGATTGGAGGATTTCTGAGTCATTAACTATCATTTTATATATGTAAGCTCACTCCCCTACTGTGGCTATATTTCAGTGAATGTTGCTCGGGACAGCGAGTGAAGGAAGAACTGATTTCCGTGCGCAAAGTATCGGAACTGTGGATGCGTACATATATATATATATATATATATATATATATATATATATATTGTGTGAAGGATGTTGTCACAGCCTTGGCCGGCTCTAGTATAATCTTTTGTTTAAATGTATGAGAATTGACCTCTCGGGTTGAGAGCACAACTCATTAGATATATATAAATATATTGATGTGTTTATCTTATTTTATGAGTAATGATTGTAGATGAACGTTCGAGAGGTGTATATTTATATTTGAACAAGTGTATGGGTTGGTATGGCTCTTAAGAAAAAGAATGTGCTGAGTTATTGGTGTGGGAGACGAGATGTTTGGCCCTATTTTGAGTGTGGAAGGACTAGAGTATTTCCGAGTGGGTAAGACTCAGGTTTTCCGAGTGAACTAGGTCGTATATTCCGAGAGGGGATTTACTTGGAAACCTTCTAAGTCATAATCTATTAGAATTTAACGAGTATGAGAATCTGGAATATTCCGAGTGAGTGAAGCTACGAAACCCTTAAGCGAGACTTGAACTTGAGGAGAGTTCCTAAGGTATGAGAGGTCTAATATGCCGAGTGAAAAATATATATGTGGGACCCTTCCAAGTGATGCGAGATTGTGGTGAGACTCCATATCCGAGTGTAACTCATGTGTAAGCCTTTTCTGAGTGGTGGTAGCTCTAGTGGATTCTGAGTAAAAGACATTATTTATATATGTCGATTGAAAGGTGAGCATCTGTCCGAGGGAATAACATAATATGAATTCCGAATGAATAGATGAATATATATATATATATATATATATATATATAAGTATTTATGTTGATTTGATGCTTCTTACCGACTGGAATATAAATGATGTTGTGTGAATACTTCCAAGTTAATGGGTCCCGAGAGGAATATAGGAGGTTTAGATCCATTTCCGAGTGAGATTCACTGGGTGGCCTTTTTCCGAGTGAAAAATTTATGGTGAGCCCCGAGTGGGGAATGAATTGAACATTCCGAGTGGAAATCCAAGTGAACCTCTTCCGAAGGAAGAGCTGTTGTATTGGCTTAGATTGGAATATATTCAAAGTGTATGATATATATATATATATACATATATATATATCTGTATAACCCGAGCGAGTAAAATCTGAGAGAGTCTGAATGGGACTTAACTTAATGGTATTCTCTGAGTGAGGGAGTTTTAATGGCCGAGTGCTAAATGGTTGATGTTTTCCGAGTGACTCGGGGTTGAAATATACCGAGTGGTGTTGATTGGGTAATATCCCGAGTGTTGGATTAGCCGAGTGTGGCTCCTCGCTTCAGCGAATAAAGGATTCACTCCAGCAAGTGTGTGTAGTTGGGAAGGCTTCTGGGTCGGCTTCGCTCTAGCGAATTGGGCCTCGCTTCAGCTATGTTTTTTTTCGCTGGGCTGACTATGGATTGGCCTTTATTTCTTCCTGCCGTGATGCATGGTGGTCGACTTTTTTTTTTATTGCCTTGCCTTCCATTCATGTTTTATTTCTGGCCCGGTTCTCCATGATTTATTTTGGGGAGAAGTTTCCCCTGCCCCGGATTTAACTCTAATAAACTTTAGGATGTTACAGTTCTTCCCTGTTGGTCGTGCGGAATTTTGAGAAAAATTTTTCTTTTGTTTCGGGTTTTATTTAATTTACTTAGGATGTTTCAACAACCATAGAGATACGTCAATCATATAATATTACGCAGCTTCAGATTATATTTGATAAAAGCAAACCTAACTTCTGCTAAGGGTTTAGTGAAGATATCAGCCCATTGGTGGTCTGTATCTACATACTTTAGGTCCAGAGTTCCTTTCTAAACATAGTCACGGATGAAGTGATACTTGACTTCAATGTGCTTAGCCTTTGAATGCTGAATATGATTCTTTGATAGATTGATAGCACTTGTGTTGTCATAGAATACAAGAATCTCTTCTTCCTGGATTGAATAGTCCTTTAGTTGATATTTCATCCACAGAAGTTGTGAAGAACAACTGGCTGTAGAAAGGTATTCTACTTCATCTATAGACAGGGCTATTGAGTTCTATTTCTTGCTACTCTAGGAAATCAAGCTGGTTCCTAGAAAGTGACATCCACCACTTGTACTTTTCCTATCTGATCTATCACCTGCAAAGTCTGCATCACAGAATCCACGAAGGGAAAAGGAGTCTATTCTCTTATAGAACAACCCAAGGTTAGTGGTACCAGCAAGATACCTCAGAATCCTCTTCACTGCAGACAAATGTGATTCCTTGGGGTCTATTTGATATCTTGCACAAACACATACACTAAACATTATATCTGGTCTACTAGATGTCAAATATCTGGCCCGACGAGATCCCCCTCCCCCTCTACTTCTTAGGAAAATATTTTGAATATTTTGATCTCCCTTGATTTCAGCAGATGATAGTTATCTTTTAGAAGTTAGGCCTAAGTCAAGCCCCCCCCCCCCCCCCCCCCCCCCCCCCTTGTATCCCTTGTATAAATAAGGCTTCCGAGCTTTCGTATAATTCAAGTGACATTTTTAATAATAAATCCTAACCATCCTAAATAATTCTCTAAGGTTTTATGTCTTTCAGAGTGAACAACTTTAAAACTACCGTTATAAAATAGTTTTTTTAACAAGATACAATATATAACTTGTTGGTACAGTCTTTTGTGACTTGTACGTGATTTATTTATTTATAAAGGTTGGTAATACGATTTGATTATATATGGATAATATTCCGTACTCTACAACTAAAGACAAACTATATATATAGGCAAAAGTATTTTCTAAGTTTTAAAAGGTTTCCAATCCTTTTCCATCGATTTTCTTTAACACACAACGACATCGGAGTATTTTTAATATGCAATTTCAATTTCAACTGATAGATTCCATTGACTTATTTCAGTCCAGACAAAGAATAAAAAATGTAAGCCAATTATGTAACTTTTAAGAGTATAAATAAGAGGCAAACTTGTTGATTTGATGTTCTCACATGTGCAATGCTCCCAACCACAAATTAAGCATTTAACCTTTTTTCCCCTACAAATTTAACTTTAGATACATATCATATCATCTTGGTTTTTTTGGGTGAAAATAAAGTTCAAGTATATTTTTGGTGACTTTAAAAAAGTCAAAATGCATACCTCAACGAGACTATAGTAAATATAAAATTATCAAGAAAATAAATATAAAAAATATCAAATTATAAAGAAAATAAGAGAAACTTAAATTCTTTTATATAAACAAAAGCGTACACAAATTATCGGGACAAACTCGCACAAGAGACTCTTGGGTTTTTTGTTTTTCAAGTTTTGATGCCTAAATTTTTGGATTATAGTTAGAATAAAATTGCAGATCTGACTTGGAGAGTATAACATCTTATTTTTTCCATGTTTTAACATTTATATATATATATATATATATTAATAAATTATGAAATGTGTAGTTATTTGAGTTGATACAGACTAAAATATTCTTATTTAATTCTATTATTTAAATTTTATTTATTGATCAAATGAAAAGTGATACGAAAGAGATGTATTAATTATACAAAGATACAATTAAAAAATATAAATTAATTACACGTTGAACTCCTAAAATAACAATAATTTTAGGATAAAAAAACTAAAAAGACAATAATTATCAGACAAAAGAAGTATATAATAGTCAAGTACAATTTCATGAAGAATTATGTTATTTAGATTTGTATAACGCAAGATTTGCATAACCATTAAGAAAGAGTTGTGTCTTTATAATGAAAAATTGTATTTTTATATCCTTTCATAAAAGTTGAATTTTAGAAACTATACACTCTTTTATTAAAAAAAATAATGACTATTAATTTGTTCTCATTTCTAAATTTCACTCTTAATAAAAATGAAAATAAGACTTATGATATCTACATATTATTAAGTTCATACTAAAATGAGATATTATAAATATCAACGAGTTTATTCTTTATAAAATCACTTTATCAAGTACAAAATAAATAGCTTATAATATATGACTATGGATACATATAAATCTATACGTTAGAAAAATATCTAATCATTTAAACTAAATTATCAAAATATACAAATTCATCCTTAATTAAAATCAAGCTTTATTGGACATACCATCTTAAAAATAAAAATGTAAATAAATTGTAAATTAGACGTATTTTCATTCCAACATTAAATATTTGTAAATTATTTAATGTATGTATGTGGTGTATATATCATCTTTTTAAAAAAACAAAGAAAATTTAAGTTGAGTAGCGCACATGCTTCTCATCCACTGAGTTCAAGGCAACAAAAAATTCCCCCTATTATACCTGTACAAGATATGTTTTGGAAAAGGATGATCCATGTTTTTATTAATTTCATCAAGTTAGTATTTTATTTTATTTCTTACAAATCTACTTCGCAATTACCCTTTTTGAGATTATACTCCCTTGTAAAAACAAGAATTTTGTTAACATCTTGTTAGATATATATATAAAAGGAGGGGTCATCGGTATAATTTTAATCAATTATTATATTTTAATAAATTATAATTCAATGGTTGAATTGATAATCTTACTATTAGATTGTATCTATATATGAATTTGTGTTAAATATTATTAATATCAACAACCATAAACATACATCAAATAATCTTTACTTTTATGTATTTTTAAAAATATTATTACGTTAATTTTATTGAGCATAAATAATGTACCAAATATTAATATAAAATTTTACACATATGAATTGTAATATATGAACTTTAAATCTAATGATAGCTTTTGAAAAACAATAATCAAAAAAATTTTTTAAGCTATGTAACAATTGATTAATATTATTTTTCTATATTCCAATCTTCAATCATTACGATTTAGCATAATCAAGGGCACATTACGAAAGGTAGACAACATATGACTGGGAAAGGGAGATAGCATAGCATAATCTTATTTTTCTTTTAAATCACATTTTCATCATTAAATAGAGATCCAAAAATATGGAAAAAGAAATATTACTATAATGTGTCACGTCTCTTTATTAATTTCACACGTTTATTTCAGGTTTAATAAATGGAGTAAATTCTTCAGGTTTAACACGTTCCAACGATAAACAATGGAAACATAAAAATTGTTGTAATTAAAAACCACTAAAATCCTAAAATTCAACACTGGTAATTGATTACAGGAGTTTTGTAATCGATTACAGGGGCCCACGTAATTGATTATACAAACCTGATAATCGATTACCTGCAAGCTGGCTGCGTAGAGGAAAAGTAGGACCCTTTTGTAATTGATTACCAACAAGCTTGTTTTACAGAATTATGTAGAAATTCACCTTGGGACTAACTTCCGAGCCTCCTAACTTGTCCAAGTCAACTCCAAATGACACAAAACTTTGACACAGGCATAATCACACTAATTAAAACTTGTCCGAAGTAACCACACTAAAAAATTCTAAGAAATGAAGGAGATATGCAGCAAAGTGCATTTAGACCGTTTCTAAGCCATTATGGCTCACATGTCAAACCTAAACACTTCCAATTTGGACCATGACACCTCAAGCACATTTCATATACAACATACAAGTCATATAACTAGTTCGGAGGTATTGAAATCTCACAGATTCATATACCACCTACTTAGTTACTAAAAATCACTTAATTTACATAGTTTAACCATTCCATACTATCACAACATACTATCACATATCAATAAGCAACTTAAGCATTTGGAAAATCAAATTAAAACACTCCAAACCAGCACATAACTATAGTTGTCATTCACTACATAATATCTTATCCACACATACATATGCATTCATAATGTCAACCACCATTTCACATTCTAAAGCTTGGCAAAGCCCATACTCCATATCATAAAACATAAGCCCATACATAATATATGTACATAGACCTTCTCTCGGCATTAGAATCATCTATCAACTATGAACAACATACAAAACATATCCAAATATGTGGTCAAGGCCATTAAGGCTAACAAAAACTTGAATCACACTAAGCATATCAATATATATGTACAACACCACCACAAGACTTTGCAAACTAACGTCATTCACATCAAAATCATCAATCACATAGTTACCCTTATGGCATTGCATCGAACCCCACACTCTAAGCTCACCAGATGACATCATCATCATCATTCTCTTGAAAATTCATTGAAATCATAAGTAGAGGGGTGAGTACAATTTTAAGCAATAAATAGAAATACCACATGGGTTATAATTAATCACCATACTTACTACAAACAAATCAACACAAGATTTGTCGCAACTGTAACAAATAACCAAAACTACACATATTCTTACATCACTTAAGCATTCAAGCTTTCTAAAACCAATTCAAACATCCATCATCAAATACATTAAGCACAAGGCCTCTATAATCATAATCATACATCTCCAATATATCATCAATACTCCACTAGTATGTATAATTTGGAGAATTCCAAAATGTATATATAGATTCCATGGACTTTGAAAATCAATCATTTCGATGCATAAAAGCATGCTATGTGGATCCATCTTAAACAATGGCAAATCATAGTGCCAAGGATAACTCACTTAGTGAATCATAGCACCATAAGCGGTGATACCCTGAGTAACCACATAGTGAATCGTAGTACTATGAACAGTGATACTCGAGAACTGTTTAATGAATCATACCGCTATAAACGACAGTCTCATAGGCAAATCGAAGTGTTGGGCGGATCGTAGCGTAAATAAATGCATATGATGTCATGACATACGATAATGCATATGATGCAAATCTTAGCGCATATAGATAGCTTTAATCCTGACATCATAGTCCAGCTCCACTAAACCATTTCACGTTTCTCAATTCAACAATCATTATAAATTTCTACTAACATTGACATTTATCACACAATTTATAAAACATTTCTATCACGTATAATCAACATCATGGCCAAAGGCACATTCTAGTTCATATCAACTATGGTGATGTACCATATAAATCACAAATGTAGCCGACAACACAATTCAAGAATCAATTACTATATAATTGCCACTAAAATCAAAATTAAAACCATTATTTAATCCATACCAATATCAAACATAAACCCGATGCCATTAACAATGACCAACAATACATAATCTATAATCATCATTAATAATATCCAGATCAAACATTACCTCGATGTCGACATTAAATATAAATCCAACTCCTTAATCAAAATTTTCCTATTCGCTACTCAAGTAGTAAACCCCCTTGTACATATAACGTACCTTTTAGTGATCCGGTTTCCTGAAACAAGTTTCTGATCAACCGGTTTCACTTCAAAATGTAACAACACTCGTCGATAGCTCCTCGATCACCTCCAATGTGATTTTCACTACTCCAATAATTTCGAAATACGTCGCCGCTCGTCGACGACACTCTGAAACGTTCCCTGACACCGAAACTTCACTGGTATCTTTTGAAATTAATTTATAGATGCTTTCAAGATCTAAAATATGAATTTATAGTGGCTTTAAACTTCATCACCACCTCCCATGGCAGTCCATGACAATAACTTGGTAAAATTTAACCGAAATTGGTAGAAAGAAGAGAAGAGCAAGAGTGAGCACATGAGGGAGAGTGTTGGACGAGAGGGTGAGACTGCGCAAAAGAAAGAAGGATTTTCCAAGAGAGAGAAAATGAGCTTGAAAAAGAAAGTGAAAAGGAGAAAAAGAAAAAGGATTAAGAAAAAAGGAATTAAAGATTTTAAAATAGAAATAATTAAAAAATAGAGTTTAAGAGACAGAAAATGAAAGAAATTGAGTCTATTAAGTTTAATTTAAGTAGAATAAATGTTTCAATTTTAGGCTCATTAATTTACCCTGAAATTTTAATTCAGATATTATACAATGCCTTTTGTTTCAACTTCATTTTATTTTAATTGTAGAAATAAATTTCACTTGTGGATTAATTTTTTTTGAAAGAAACTATTCATGTGAAAAGAGCTACTAACGTGAACATATATATATATATATGAATGAAAAGACAGCAAAGCAAAAAAAAATATAGTTTAGTTGATTAGTAGTCTGTTTAAGTTATTATGGACTCTTTATTATTAATTCCATGTGAAAAAATGACTAATCTGAAAATAATCTATTATTATTATTATTATTATTATTATTATTATTATTATTATTATTATTATATTATTATTATTATTATTATTATCATTTCTGACCGAAAATTAATCTTGAAGGAAGGATAGTGAAGTTGTAAAGCACATAAGGAAACAAGAGTTGAAGAGAATAAATTTGGCACATATTAAAGAGAATTAATTGTGTCATATAAGATAGTAAATGCAAGCTTCAATAAAATCCGTTGGTCATTTGATGCATGTGATTTGGTGTTAAATTATTTTCTAGGATCCTATTAAACGCATTTACAGCCAAAAGTCATTTATGGATGGTCGTTAAGATTAAAAAGAAGGGAGAAGAACATGAAAATGAAAGCAAAGTTGAAAACTTTTTAATTGTTATGAAATAAACTAAAATTATATGAGTAAGAGAAGAAGATTTAGAAGAAGAACTTGAGAGTAAGAGAGATTAGGAGTGAAAGAAGTGTTTTTCATGTATTAACAAGTGCAAGGGAGAGTGGGTATTTATAATAGGGAGAGGTGGACATCCACCATATAAAATATTCATAATACTCCCCCTTGGATGTTCACATTTTAGAATGTGCCTCGTTAAAACCTTACTAGGAAAAACCCAGTGGGATAAAAACCTAGTGAAGGAAAAAGAGTACAACATTCTTTACAAAGTAAATAAATAATTAATACAATAATTTAATTCTCCCCCTCATCAGAACACTTATGTAAGCGTCGAAGACCAATCTTCTGTACTAGTTGCTCGAAGACTTTGGTTGGTAATGATTTTGTGAAGATATCTGCTAGATTCTCACATGATCGGACTTGCTGGACATTTATTTCACCATTCTTTATAAGATCATGAGTAAAGAAAAATTTTGATGAAATATGTTTTGTCCTATCTCCTTTAATATAATCCTCCTTTAATTGGGAGATACAAGCTGCATTATCTTCACATAAGATTGTTGGTGGTAATTTTCCAGCATGCAAGCCACAAGTTTCTTGAATATGTTGAATCATAGATCTCAACCAAACACATTCTCGACTTGCTTCATGTAATGCTAGAATTTCAGCATGATTAGATGATGTTGCTGTAATCGTTTGCTTTATGGATCTCCATGAAATTGCTGTACCACCACATGTGAACAAATATCCTATTTGTGATCGACCATTATGAGGATCAGACAAATACCCCGCATCTGCATAACCAATTAGGTTTGCCTTAGATGCATATGGAAAAAATAAACCCATGTCTATTGTACCTCTAAGGTAGAGGAATATGTGTTTAATCCCATTCCAATGCCTTTTTGTGGGTAAAGAACTATATCTTGCTAACAAATTGACAGCAAATGATATATCAGGTCGTGTATGACTAGCAAGATACATTAGTGCACCAATTGCACTAAGATATGGTACTTCAGGACCAAGTAGTTCTTCATTTTTGTCTTGAGGTCGAAACGGATCTTTGCTCACTTCTAGTGACCTTACAACCATTGGACTGCTCAATGGGTGTGATTTGTCCATATAAAACCGCTTTAGCACCTTTTCTGTATAAGTCTTTTGGTGCATCAGAATTCCTTCCTTTAAATATTCTAATTGTAATCCGAGACAAAACTTTGTTTTTCCTAAGTCTTTCATCTCGAATTCCTTTTTCAAGCAATTTACAGCTTTTGAGAGCTCTTCTGGAGTTCCGATGATGTTCAAATCATCCACATAAATTGCAATTATAACAAATTCTTTTCTCAATCTTTTCATAAAAACGCATGTGTCACACCCTGAAATTTTAGGGGTAAATTTTTCGCAAAAATGATAACATTCCTAGATCTATAATTAAATCACTCCCATATATGAAGATATGAGAGCCAGGTCCAATGACCATGAAGAAAACAAGCAGCGCTAAGCAGAAAGGAAAAATGCCAATTAAGGAAAAGAAATGCATAATGGAGAGAAGGCAAAGGAAATAAAACCGAGCACAAAGCCCAATGAAAGACACACAGCGTCAGAGCGAGGCCCACAACACAGCGCCCACTCGCTCAAGCGAGATCCGACTCCGCTTGGGCGAGGCAGCACAACGCGCTCGGGCCAACACCAATCGGTTGGGCGAAACCGAATACGAAAGCCTTCCCAGCAACACACACTCGCTGGAGCGAAGCCTTCATTCGCTGAAGCGAGAAGCCACACTCGGCATTCCCATCACTCGGTATTCGAGACAATCATTCATTTGGTAAACAATCAGGTCCAGTCGGAATTCATGCCTAAGTCCTCTCGGAATTTAATGTCTTAGTCCACTCAGCATTATGGGGTTCCGCCACTTGGGAACTACCCCAACAGTCATCTCACTCGGCAACCCATAACTCAGTCTCTCAATTTTATCCACAAAGTCAACATAAAGATCCACTCGGGAAATGAAGGTGATCTCACTCGGATTCCATAAGCCCTCACGCTCGGATGTTATCCAATCAAACCACTCGGTGTAATTCAACCTCGAGTCACTCAATAAACATCAACCATTTAGCACTCAGCATAATAGAACTTCCCTACTCAGAGAGTACATAGAATTCTTCTCAGCCATAAATCACTCGGTTTAATCATTCTTAACCAACTCATCATCAGAGTGGTATTCCACTCGGTAACTAATATCATTGCCGACCAATACTCATTCGGCCACACACTCGACATTCATGCCTATTCTCACTCGGATAATCCCTTAACCATTAATTACTCAGATATAGCCTACAAAATCAATTCCACTCGGAATGATCCAAACTCCTCAACACTCAGAGGAATTACCCAAGTAATTCACTCGGACATATGAAATACTTAACCACTCAGGGAAACCAATAAGTCAAGTCCCACTCGGACTCATCCCATACTTAAACACTCAGAATACACATTACCTTGTTCACTCGGGATAGGAACCCATATTCACTTGGGTTATACGTATATTCCATACTTAGAATATATCCCCAATCTAAGTTATCACAACCACTCTTCCCTTGGAAGGGATTCCCTCAGGTTCCCACTCGGAATACATAAACCATTCCCCACTCGGGGGTTCACGATATATTCTTCATTCAGAATCCACAAAAGCCATTATCACACAGTAAGAGGCTCACACATGAGTTACACTCGGATATGGAGTCCCATACATAAGACTCACTCGGAAAAGCAACTAAGCCACATATATTCCACTCAGGATTCATCAACTTAGAGATATTCATACATCATCATTTCCTAGTCGGTAGGAAGCATCAAATCAACATAAATCACTTGTATAGATGTATTCTCTAATTCCAAGTCCGACTACTATTACGGCAATACACTCCCACTGATTCATAACCATGTTATCAACATAACATATATGTATATACTCAAGCATACGCTCGGATTCTTATCTTTATACATTCCATTCACCAACACATTCAATCGGTATGCATATAATACCATCACTCGAAGTATATATATTAACATGCACTCGGATCCCAATACATATATTTCATATTCATGATTATGTTCATCCACTCGGATTCTATACATATATATTTGTATTCGTTATACAACATTAATATTATGAGCCGGCCAAGGCTTTAGTACATCAATGACACTCGGTACATTACATTATTCATACAACCTCATCATAAATACCCATCACTCGGGTTTAAGGCCATCATAACATTCCAAACCGACCTGCATACATTGAAAAATGGTGTAGGGGTGAGCATTACATATTAAATGACAGATATTGGCTCAGATTAATCACAGAATCCACAACATGCCATAACACACAACATCAATCAGCATATAAACACTGCCATTCAACATGAACAATCACAAGCATCTTCCGATCGGGATTTCACCCATTTCACTCGGCTATAAAGCTCAATTCACTCAGTACAAATATACTGACTCACTCAAATTTCTCTCAACCCCGAGACTATATCAACATTATTCATACTCCAAGCCATGCTCAAGGAGTCTGTCCGAGCCCAGCTCCAGGACTTAGCCATATTCACCATATGTTGTCATCTGATTGCCGATCGGTATAGGAGTCTAACGCATTCCAGTGGCGAATCGGATGCATACGATTTCATTCACTCGGCGTCCCACGCCAATGCACTCGGCATTTCATCAAGCGTCTTATTTCACGCTTAGTACCCCAGGCACTGCCTGAGTCCGACCCGGGTCTTTCATCATTTTTAACATTAGGACCCCGTCCTCTTCACTCGGGATTACACCCTTGTGGCACCCCGCAAGGTGTTCATATTCAATAACTCAATAACACGTATGCATATAAATTCAACTCATATTCATTCGATTGCCCACTCAGAATCTGCGTTCAACATCATGTGCACTCGGCAATTTAACAACAATCAGATGACTCGGCTTATACCACATCCACTCAGCAATCCTATGCTATCCACTCGGTAATCACTATGTCGTTCACTCGGCAATCACTATGCCATTCACTCGGCAATCACTATGCCATTCACTCGAATTATCATCTATTCATAAGCCTCATAGGCTGTTTCATGGGATACACTCGGACTTAGCATTTTCTAAGCCTCACACCATTGTATATGAAATTTCCACTCGGAAATCAACTCTGTTAATCATCCCATGCCAATATTTCACTCGATATTAGCTATAACAGCCCCCAATCATCCATTCATCATAAACATATGCATCAATACGCATTACATCCATCTAAATGTATGATTTCACATAGGAATTAGTAGAGGGCCACACCATGCACTCAATATCAACATAGCATGCATCTCAAGCATCATAACAAATTCATTTTCATAAACATCAACATATACTGCATGGACGGACATCAATCACATCAATACAAACATAAACATCATACATATCCGGGCCACTAATCACTCGGAAATCAACAAAAACAACACACATCAAATACCACACATCATAATGAGGGAGTTTCACCCGAAAACCCGTCCAGAAATCCATGCATTTGAGATGCAAAGCCCCCCTTACCTGGATGAAGCTTCCAGGAGTCATATGGCCACTCGGCCCAGCCATAGCAGCTTCTGCTCGGCATTCCAACGTAGGAAGAGCCAATATGGCTTCCCTCGAAGCAGGTCAGCTACCAAGCACACCATGCCAAGCCTCCAAGGCACCACAGACCTCACTCGGCCCAGTAGAGGTCCCAAACGCTATCTCTACTCAAGCCTTCAAGCCATCGAGTCAGTGGAGAAACCTCCCAGCACAACATGAAGCTGTTCCATACTTTCCACAGCACCGTGAGCTAGTCCTCTCCATCAGTGGAGGACAACCAAGCTTCCATGCACCATCTATGGCTTCCTCTTCACAACAGCAGCACAGCACGGCCTCAACAACAGTGAGCTACTCTTCTCAAACGAGGCACCCACACAAACTGCTGCAGGCTCCCAACCGAGCCCCATCCAACCCATCATATGGAGGAACAAGAAGAGGAAGAAGAAGCACAACCAGGAGGACAAAAGAGGGATCTTGAACCCAGCCTCCACGTACAGCACCATGCTGTTCCTCATCACCATGCAGCCGCAGGAAGGATTCTCAACCTTCAAGGCACCCAGTACCACACTGGACTCCACCACCATGCAGCTCCACTCGGTTC
Source organism: Clitoria ternatea (assembly GCA_037962975.1). Lineage (NCBI taxonomy): Eukaryota > Viridiplantae > Streptophyta > Magnoliopsida > Fabales > Fabaceae > Clitoria > Clitoria ternatea. The sequence continues at coordinate 174,024,503 of CM075671.1, forward strand.
TACACCATACGTGAGTGGAAGAAGAAGAAGATGAAGGAGACGAAGGAGACGAAGGAGACGAAGGAGAAGAAGAGTCTCCAGAGAGTTTTTAGAGAGAAGGGAGAGCATTTCTCTCACTCCATAACATGCACCAACGAGGGAAATGAAGAGAGTGAGGGGGAAAATCCAAAGCTGAAGCTTATCAACATACATACACACTCCATTAGCCATCCCATCCTCATTTAATGCAAGTCCATCAGCATTTAATGCCATTCCCCTAGCAATGATTACCCACACCCAACGTGGACAAGGGAGAGAAAGGAAACCAAAACTCCTAAGGCACCACCTACCACCAGCGTGCATAAAGAGAGAGAAAGGGAGAGAGAACCGGGCCCACCAGCTACCAAAGGCATATATTATTATTATTATTATTATTATTATTATTATTATTATTATTATTATTATTATACAATAAATTGCCTAATTGGTAATTAATCCTATCAATCCATAATCCTTAATCTGAAATTTTATAATTATTTAAAAATCTGGGATGTTACAGCATGGACAAATCGGGTCATTTTTGTATCCTTCTTTCAACAGATATTCACTGAGGCAATTATACCACATACGTCCAGATTGTTTCAGTCCGTAAAGAGACTTATTCAATTTAATTGAATAATTTTCTCGAGGATTTGTCTTGTATGCTTCAGGCAAATTAAATCCTTCAGGGAGTTTCATATATATGTCATTTTCAAGTGATCCATATAAATATGCTGCAACAACATCCATAAGGCGTAAGTCAAGCCTTTCACGGATTGCAAAACTTATCAAGTATCGAAAAGTAGTGGCATCCATCACTGCTGAATATGTTTCTTCGAAATCAATTCCAGGTCTTTGTGAGAATCCTTGTGCAACAAGTCTTGCTTTGTATCGCACAATTTCACCATTTTCATTTCTTTTTCTCGTAAAGACCCATTTGTACCCAACTGGTTTTACACCTTTGGGTATTTGGACTACAGGCCCAAAAACTTTACGTTTTGCAAGTGAGTTTAACTCTTCTTGCATTGCATCTTTCCACTTTAGCCAATCATTTCTTTGTACACATTCTTTAACAGATTTTGGCTCATGATTTTTATCATCATTTATAATATCAAGAGCTACTTTGAATGCAAAAATTTCATCAACATCGACTTCAGGTCGATTCCATTGTATACCATCCATGACATAATTTATCGAGATCTCTTTGTTTGTATCAATTTCAGGTACCTTAGTTTCTTCTGGATTTAAAACTTTGATTATGTCAGGAGACTCTACTGGAGTCTTTATATCCTCAATTCGACCATCCTCTTTATTTACTTTTCTTTTTCGAGGATTTTTATCTTTAGAACCAACAGGTCTGCCACGTTTTACTTTGGCTTCAGACTCATTTACAATTTTAGATTGTCCTTCAGGGATATCAATCTTTATTGGAGTATTAACAGCTGGTATATATGACTTAGTCATTCTTTTTGGATCAGCAAATGCATTAGGCAATTGGTTTGCTAAATTTTGCAAACTAATTATTTTCTAAACTTCTAGTTCAGATTGCTTTGTTCGAGGATCAAGATGTGATAGAGATATCTCATTCCAGCTAATCCTTTTATCCAACTGTTTATTTTCTCCCCCTAATGATGGGAAAACAGATTCATCAAAATGACAATCAACAAAACGAGCTGTAAATAAATCACCTGTTAAAGGTTCAAGATATTTTATTATAGATGGACTTTCATATCCAATATATATTCCCAACCTTCTTTGAGGTCCCATCTTAGTACGTTGTGGAGGAGAAATAGGAACATATACCGCACTTCCAAAAATTCTTAGATGGGAAATATTTGGTTCTTTACCATGAACCAATTGTAAACGGGAATATTCATGATTACTTGTAGGCCTGATGCGAATAAGTGCTGCCGCAAGCAAGATTGCATGTCCCCAAGTTGAATTTGAAAGTTTTGATCTCATTAACAATGGTCTTGCTATCAATTTCAAACGTTTAATCAATGATTCAGCAAGTCCATTTTGTGTATGAACATGTGCTACAGGATGTTCAACATCAATTCCAATAGACATACAATAATCATTAAATGATTGAGATGTAAATTCACCAGCGTTATCAAGGCGTATTTTCTTAATTGAATAATCAGGGAAATGAGCTCTTAAACGAATTAATTGAGCTAGTAATCTCGCAAACGCCTGGTTGCGAGTTGATAATAAGCAAACATGTGACCATCTAGTTGATGCATCAATTAAAACCATAAAATATCTAAATGGTCAACATGAAGGGTGTATTGGTCCACAAATATCACCTTGTATACGCTCTAAAAATGTGAGTGATTCATTCCCAATTTTCATTGGTGATGGTCGAATGATCAATTTTCCTTGAGAACAAGCAGTACATGAGAAATTCTTAGTTTGCATAATTTGTCTGCTGGACAAACAATGACCATTTGAATTCTCAACTATTTTTCGCATCATAATTGATCCAGGATGGCCTAATCGTTCATGCCAGATAACAAAGTCATTCTTATTTGTAAACTTCTGGTTTACAATAACATTTGTTTCAACTGTACTAATATAAGTATAGTACAAACCGGAGGAAAATGAAGGTAATTTTTCCAATATACATTTCTTATCAGAAATTAACTTTGTGATGTAAAGATATTCATCTTTTCCTTCATTTGTGGTCTCAATATGATATCTATTTCTGCGGATATCCTTAAAACTCAACAAATTTCTTTGAGACTTCTTAGAATATAATGCACTTTCAATGTGTAATTTTGTTCCTCCAGGTAACAAAATACTGGCTCTACCGGAGCCTTCAATTATATTTATACTACCAGATATAGTATTAACATTAGCTTCTTGTTTTACTATATGGTAAAAATATTTCTCATTCTTGAGAATGGTATGAGTTGTTGCACTGTCTGCGAGACATATATCTTCATCATTCACATGAGCATTCATTCTTCATTAAATAAATAAAAAATAAATCATGAGTAAAATATAATTAACAATAATATTTAACAAAATTTTATTGATAAAGACAAAATTTACAACAAAACAAATTACATGAAACATTAAAATAATTTATTTGGGGGCACTCCCTTCTCCAACTGAGTGGTCAATTTCTTCTTCAGGAAGAACAAGAAAATCATCAACACTAAAGTCAGAGAAATCATCATCTATACTAGTAAAATTTGTCTCTATTATTTTCCCTTTATTTTTAAGGGATTTTTGGTAGAGATCTACGAGATGCTTTGGTGTGCGACAAACTCGAGACCAGTGTCCCTTGCTACCACAACGATAGCAGATGTTTTTAGTTTGTTCGCTATTTTGAGCATCTGTCCCTTTTTTCATAAGTTCTTTATTTTTCCATGTGAATGATGATCTCTTATCATTTCGACCATAACCACGGCCATAACCATATCCACGACCAATACCATGTCCCCGAGCATTTCCTCGTTCACGACCGCGGCTACGGCCACGACCACGACCACGAGTATTATGATCGTGTGTTGCTACATTCACTTCTGGGAATGGAGCAGTTCCAGTTGGACGGGATTCATGATTTTGCATAAGCAATTCATTATTTTGCTCAGCCACAAGGAGACAAGTAATCAATTCAGAATATTTTGTAAAGCCCTTTTGGCGATATTGCTGCTGCAGGAGCAAATTGGATGCATGAAAAGTGGAAAATGTCTTTTCTAACATGTCACTTTCAGTGACTTTTTCTCCACATAATTTCAACCTCGAAGTAATTCTAAACATTGTTGAATTATACTCATTTACAGATTTAAAATCTTGAAAACGTAAATGCATCCATTCATAACGGGCTTTTGGAAGAATTATATCCTTTTGATGGTCATATCTCTCTTTTAGATTATTCCATAAAATGAGAGGGTCTTTAACTGTTAAATACTCATTTTTTAACCCTTCATGGATATGGTGGCGTAAAAAGATCATGGCTTTAGCCTTATTCTGGTCAGATGCATTATTGCCATCTTTAATTGTTTCCCCAAGACCTTTTGCATCTAAATGGATTTCAGCATCCAATGTCCATGATAAATAGTTCTTGCCAGTAATATCAAGGGCCACAAATTCAAGGTTGGTAATATTTTCCATATGTATTTCTATGCAAGAAATTACAAATAATAAGTTAGATAATACTTCAATAAATATATTAACTACAATTATTATGATGGTAATCATAACAAGTCAATGGTGATTAAATATATATATATATATATTATTTTTTATTTTTGTTAAAAAAATAGAATAACTTAACTTATAAATTTCAATAAATGATCCGGTAATAAAATTTAAAATTTTTTATAAAATATTATCCAAATATTAGTGGTCTAGTGGTAGGATGATAACTTATCATGTTATAAATCATGGGTTTGAATCCTTAATAAAGTTATATTATTTATTGACTTCTTTACTTATATAAAATATATTATATTATTTACAAATATTAATTATGAGAAATCAATCTCTATAAGGCAATATAAATCTACATGAATATAAAATAATTGAACAAAGAAATAAAATAACCCAAGTAAAACAAAATTAGTACAAGAGGTAAGGTTGTATACAGTGCAGGTAAAGTGAATTATATAGAGTAGCAAAGCTAAGCATTAAAATTGTATAAAGAATTGATTGGTGTACAGCCGTGAAACATGAAACATACTAAGTGCCAAACATTAAAATTATATAAGGAATAAGGAAGTATGAAATAGGTAAAGCATTAAAGTTGTATAAGGAATGCTAGTGCGTATTTAATATATATATATATATATATATATATATATAAGGAATGTTACAATTAATTTATATATATATATAATGTGCAGTATGCTATAAACAGGTAAAGTATTGACACTACAGATTTCAATAATGTGAAACATAAAAGCAAGGTGTGCCTGTGAAGCTACAGTGCATAAAAAAAAAATTAGCTCGTGAAGCATAGCTACAGGAGGCACAAGTATAATTTTATTATTAATTTTTTTTATATTGTTATAAAATAAAGGAGCAAAACAAAATTAGTTACTCAATTAGTGCATTAATATACAACTTCATGAATATAATATAAAATAAAGGAAGCATTAGTGCCATAAAGGAAACAATAATAGTGACAATAAAAGAAGCAATAACCAGTGTGATACCAATACGTGAAGCAATAATCAGGTACTGCCAAAGTTGTTAAAATAATCCAATATAGCATAATAAAACAATATAGCATAATAAAACAATAATAGTGTAATACCTGAATATAAAATAACAAGCATTCCAATAATGACAAAATCAATAGTATGAAACAGCTAAAAGCAAACAATTAGTGCAGTACCAAGACAAAAGCTACGCAAAACGTGAAGCAGATAAATGTAGAAGTGATATTTATTATTATTATATTTTTTTTTTAAATTTCTTAAATTGTTATAGTTCTTTAGGAACTATTTATAAATATTTTCAAAATTCTTCAAGAATTCTGACTATTAATTATATATATCCTGCAGGGATATTTATGAATGAGTTCTTCAGGAACCTATATATATATATTTTTTTATGATATAGATATAATCTTATACATCCTTCTGGGATGTTTAAATATAAGTTCTTCGGGAACTTTTATAATATATACATAAATAATATAAATTAAAATTATAAAGAATAATAATAATAATAATAATATATTACCTCTCTTAGTCTTGACTAGATCTCAGTTGGTCAGAACCTGGTGCTGATAACGTGTTATGAAATAAACTAAAATTATATGAGTAAGAGAAGAAGATTTAGAAGAAGAACTTGAGAGTAAGAGAGATTAGGAGTGAAAGAAGTGTTTTTCATGTATTAACAAGTGTAAGGGAGAGTGGGTATTTATAATAGGGAGAGGTGGACATCCACCATATAAAATATTCATAATATTAATGATTTCATACCTGCCCTTTTTTTTAAAACCAAAGAATTGTCTTTCAATTCACTATATATGAGTGTTCAGAAATGTGATTTCTTTTCAGATTTTATCATATTAAACACACTTATGATTCTCTTAAGTTATATGAAAAATAGATATGATTAAAATAATTATTTTTATTTACTCATTTTGATGTAAAATATCTAAATTAATCCACAAGTCTACAAAAGTTAATCACCATCTTTTAAATTTAGAAAAATTACATAGTAAAAATAAATATTTATACGTTTGAAGTAAAAAAGAATAATATTGAAATTTTGAATATAAATTACTTAAATGAATTTCATCGTGTAAATTAGTAAAAGATAAGCCAGTTAGATTACCTTTTGACCAAATTTACATAATTTTTAGGACAAGTTCTTAGGAATGGAAAACAACCAACTAGAATAAACATTAAACAGGGTTCAAACACACATGAAAACATGTGCTATATAAAATTGGAGTAAAGCAATAATTTATTAATTAATAGAAATTGTACTTTTTTTAATACGTAGAAGTTCATAATTAAATAGTTAATTTTTATTAATTGGGAAGTTAAATCCACATTTTTTTTCTCTTATTTTCACCATTTTATGAAAACCAATAAAAGTTGTACTTGATATGCTGGGGAGGTGAAAGGGGAGGGTAAACATGGGTCCCAGCCCCTCCCTCCCAATTTTTTTAAAAAGTAATCACATATATATTTTTATATTTTTAGATTAAAATAAATAAATTTTTTATCCTTAATTAAATAACTAATATATTGTAAATAAGTATTCATATTAAGAACTAATTGTATCAATGTAAAAAACAAAATCTTCACTGTTATCATGCTATAATTATATAAATAAAATAAAAAGTTATCATTTAAAATTTATGTAGTTTTTTCCCACTCACTCTTGAATTGTATAGATTCGTCTCAGTTGATTTGTGAAATTAAAATAAGTACTAACTATTAACGAGTTTTAGTTTAATTGACATTGTAGATTAAGAATGTGAAATTTTTTGAATTTATACATTTATTGATGAAATTAAGTAATAAAAAATAATAAAAAATAATAAAAATTAAGTAATTATACAATTATAAAGTTACTCATACATTTATTAATTACATAAATGAGAATGGTAACTTTGAATAATATTAATTGGACTTCTAAAACAACCCCTCCAACAAATATGGTTGAACCCCCACTCTAATATCATGTTAAGATTCCATTTTAAAATCAATTAGTAACGAAAGAAGTAGTCTAACAAGTATTTAAATGATACAACATATTATGAGACATATGATATGAGATTTTCAACAATACTGAACAAGATAAAAACTTTCTTTCAACTTATTTCCGTCTCACTCACTTTCCACTCTACACTTTTTTAAGTAGAACTTGAATTTAAATGATATTTTCTTTTTTTTTATAAAGTTTATGTTAATCTCAAACCCTAATGACATTGTTTAAGAAAGTAAAAATAAAGTTTTTTCATTAGGAATTATTTCAAAATCAGGATGATTGAATTTAGTAATTTTTTAAATTAAAACTTTTTATTTCTACTTCCTTAATCAGTGTCTAATATGTATGTTTTATTCTAGATTGTTTTGTAAATAGTATTGGCTCGAATAATAAATAAAAACAAATCTTAGAGAGGTATTTTAATTTGAGTTGGAATTTTAAGAAATGAGTTAATATTGAATAGTTCTTATATCATTTATAATTGTTCCGGTTAAATTCATTGTAAAAAATAAAACTTAGAAAATTGACAGAGTTGCAACTTAATTATTATTTTTTTAACCTTTGTGTTTTCACTAGAGTCAATTATGTTAGAGTTAGAGCTCAAAATGTTTTTATCATGCTAGGATTAACTCATTCAACAAAAATAAACTTATTTAAAATAGATGAAACATGTCCCATTTAAACCAATAATATTTTTAAATTTTCATGTTGCATCTTCTGTTTTATTTATTTAAATTTTTGGGTGAAAAATATTGTTATAAAAATTTATGATCTTAACGGTTTGAGGAGTGATACAGATTATAATCATGGTACGTGTGCGTTGTCCTCTGACTTTTCTCACTTCTCACTCACTCCCTCATCTCAATTCTCAAACTTTCAGTTACAATAAATAAAATAAATATAAAAAGTTTCAACCTTTCTCTTTCTCTGTCTCTCTCTATCTGGGTCTGGGGTAGGTCAAGAAAGAGAAAGAGGTTTGTGTCCATTCTGCATTGCTTTGCTGTCCATTTTACTTCTTTAATCCTTTTTCCTCACTTTATTGTTTCTCTTTCTTTATCTTTAAAAACAAAAATTCAAGTCACTTTCTTGAATCCATCTTCATTTGTTTATTTATTCTTTTAATTGTTTGTGCATTTTGATTCCTTATTAAGCTCGTGTCTTGTGTTTGTTGTTGTTTTTGTAGCTGTTATTTCATTCTCTATAGCTTAAAATGCTTCTCAATTTCAACCAAATTCACTGCCTTTCTGGCCTTTTATCTAGTGCTGTGCTCCTTTTCCCAATGAAACAAGTACTTGAGAATCTGATGATGCAGAACTAGCTAGCTAGCAACCCCACCAGCTTCTATTTCTGCTTCACCAACTGTTACTTGACAATTCACTCGCTGTTTCATTTCCTCAATTCTCAAACCAAAATCTCCTTCTGAGCTCTCCCATGATGCCTTTCAGGTTATTCCTCATTTAAAACTAAATCCCTGTCCTTTCCTCTCTCTATGCATATTCAGTGGTACAATGGTACTCCTTGTTCAGCATGCAGATCTGGATTCTTTGAGTTATTTGAAGAATGCTTCTCTGCATTGGGCACTGGAATGTGCTTCAAAGCTTCTTTTCGGTTTCTTTTTTGTGCTAACTCTTGTGTTTGGGACACTTGAGTTTTGGTTTTTGTTTAGGATCTGAAGGTGTACTAGTGGAGAATTTGTTTTTAGTTTTATTTTTTAAAATAGAATTAAATTTAGGTGTTGAACTACTTTGACTGCTTCTGATCTTGTGATTTCCTTCCAAATTCATTAAATGGGGGGTGTGTATTCTTTTAAAGAAAATTTGAGTTCTTTGTTTATTCAAGGAATTCTTCTTCTTGAGAAGCCAAAAAGAGGAAAAACTAGACGGGTGCGGTTGCTGGTCGGGTGGAAATTTATGTGTTTCTGAGAATGAAGTGCAAAAGTGTTAAGAGTTATGAAACAGTTTGTGGTTACTCTAACCTTTACGGTGGCAGAAGAAAAACTTAATCTTTCTGTGTTTTTTAGTGTCATCTTATGGCCGCAAAATTAGAAGGGGGGAAGACAAACATTGTTCCTTTCGTTTCTTGCCTAAACTTTCTTAACATTATTACTTTCAGTAGTCAATTATCTACATTCCTGATTTAGGTATAGACAGGGTTGAATCAACTGTTTTAAATGTATCAAGTAATCTTGTTGAAATTGGAAGAGTTACCATTTGATATATTTACCTCTCCCGTGATTTCAAAAGCTCCAAATGTTTTTCTCCTCATAAAACAGGGTTTCAGACTCATGTAAGTAACAAGCTCAAAGTTACTTTGGTCCTGTTGTAATTTTATAAAGATGAAGCTAAGGTGAATTATGCTTAAACCCTTTGAGTTTGCTTCTGCTACTTTTGGGGATTTAATTATTTAGAGAAGACACTTAAGTCTTAAAGGCTAAATGTGATGAATTCTTGAAAATGAACCTTTTTTTGTTAATCTGTATTTAATGGTCTGATGCTGTAGCATATATCTTGATAGCTGTAAAATCTAGAGCTTGTTTAAATTTCTCATGTTCTTTTAATAATGAAAGGCCGTTCCTGTATTATGAGTCTCTCTTGATAATAAAAATCTAACAAGCAAGCAACAAATAAAAAAGCTGCAAAATTTTTTACCTTGGGTTTGCAATAGGCTATCTGATATTGAGTTAAATTAGGATGCTTCTTTATTAGTAAGTGGGAAACATTCCATTTGAACTGTTATTTTCTGAACTGTTGTCATCACAATTCTGCTACGTACCTAAGTTTGTTGTATGACTTGTTTATTTATTTGTGCTGCTGAATCCTAATGTAGATTTATGGTTGTGGTGCCAAACCAGGAAAATATGAAGGCTGGCAAACAACTCTCCATGAAGTTCCACTTGACTTCAGTGGCTCCTTTCCTTTTTCTCATAGTTTTTCTTTTTCCTCTGGCTATTGCTGACCTAAGTTCAGATAGGCAAGCGCTTCTTGATTTTGCCAATGCTGTCCCCCACCGTCGGAACCTTATGTGGAATCCATCCACATCATTATGTACATCTTGGGTAGGCATCACTTGCAATGAAAATAGCACTCGTGTTGTCTATGTCCGGCTCCCTGGAGTCGGACTAGTGGGCTCAATCCCATCCAATACACTTGGAAAGCTTGATGCTGTGAAAGTTATTAGCCTGCGCTCGAACCTGCTAAGGGGAAATCTTCCCTCTGACATTACTTCTCTTCCTTCTCTTCAATATCTCTACCTCCAGCATAATAACCTTTCTGGTGATATACCTGCATCACTGTCGCCCAAACTTGTTGTACTTGATTTGTCATATAATTCCTTCACTGGTGTCATTCCAAAGACATTTCAAAATTTCTCACAATTAACTAGTTTGAGTCTCCAGAACAACTCCTTATTTGGACAGATACCTAATCTCAATGTCACTAATCTCAGGCTTTTGAATGTAAGCTATAACCATTTGAATGGCTCTATTCCTAAAGCTCTTCAGATTTTTCCTAATTCTTCCTTTGAAGGAAACTCTCTTTTATGTGGACCACCTCTAAAGCCGTGTTCTGCAGTTCCCCCTACACCTTCTCCGGCCGTGACTCCAGCTCCATCGTCATCTCCTGGAAGACATAGCTCAACAAGCAAATTGAGTAAGGTGGCTATCATCGCAATTGCTGTTGGAGGGGCTGTGGTGCTATTCTTTGTAGCTCTTGTTATTGTTATTTGCTGTTTAAAGAAGGAAGAAGACAGAGGTTCCAATGTAATTAAAGGGAAAGGTCCTAGTGGTGGTAGGGGTGAGAAGCCAAAAGAAGAGTTTGGGAGTGGAGTGCAAGAACCTGAGAAGAACAAGTTGGTTTTCTTTGAGGGCAGTTCTTATAATTTTGATCTTGAGGATTTGCTTAGAGCTTCGGCCGAAGTTCTGGGAAAGGGTAGTTACGGTACCGCATATAAGGCTATACTGGAGGAATCAACAACTGTTGTGGTGAAAAGATTGAAAGAAGTTGTGGTTGGCAAGAAAGACTTTGAACAGCAGATGGAGATCATGGGAAGAGTTGGACAACACTCAAATGTTGTGCCACTCCGTGCTTATTATTATTCAAAAGATGAAAAGCTCTTGGTTTATGACTATGTCCCAGGTGGCAACCTATACACACTCTTGCATGGTATGCATTTCCTTTCCTAAGTTTCAATTACGTTTTCTAAAATTAAGGCTGTTTTCCCTTTTGGCACAAAAGCGTGTTTTCTTTTATTTCATTTGATATCATTTTAGATGTTTGAAGTCCTTCTGGATAACTTTGTTGTGATTGTCCATGTTATAGTGTCCATGAAATCCAACTAAAACGCTTCACTTTACCTTGAATTGGATCTCAATTTGATTGCAGGAAGTAGAACTAGTGGAAGAACTCCATTTGATTGGGACTCCCGAATAAAAATATCGCTTGGAACCGCGAAAGGACTTGCTCACATTCATTCTATTGGTGGTTCCAAATTCACACATGGAAATATTAAGTCGACAAATGTCCTCATCATCCAAGATAATGATGGCTGCATTTCTGATTTTGGTTTGGCTCCCCTTATGAATATTCCTGCAACACCTTCTAGAGCTGCAGGTTATCGTGCGCCAGAGGTGATTGAAACCCGGAAACACTCTCATAAATCAGATGTGTACAGCTTTGGTGTCCTTCTCCTAGAGATGCTTACCGGGAAGGCTCCTCTCCAATCTCCGGGACGTGATGACATGGTTGATCTCCCCAGGTGGGTTCAGTCTGTTGTTAGGGAAGAGTGGACAGCTGAAGTTTTTGATGTGGAGCTAATGAGGTACCAAAACATTGAAGAAGAAATGGTGCAAATGTTGCAAATTGCCATGGCCTGTGTGGCAAAGATGCCGGATATGAGACCAAGCATGGATGAAGTGGTGAGAATGATAGAAGAGATCCGGCAATCCGACTCGGAGAACCGACCATCTTCTGAAGAGAATAAATCTAAGGACTCAAATGTTCAGACTCCATAGATTAACTGGGCCTTTTGCTTAACCAGGAAGTTACAATAATGGTATATATGAGTGCATTGCTGTTTAATTCAATCCTTTTTCTGTCCAACTGTTCAATATTTCTCACAGATGTTGTTCTTTGAGTTATTTTCTCCTGTAGGTAGGTTGCTTTCCATGAATTCTTATGTATTAATTAACATCATGATTCAATTAACGATCTTCATTCAAGCACATTTGTCCCTTATAACTCTTGTTTTTCTATTTCAATACCATTTGGCTTTGTGTATTGCATCACCTTATCATGTCATGGCTGGTTAATGTTGATAAAAAGAAAATCAACATATCTTCAATCTGTGTTGTTCCTCTGGTGATGATGTGGCAATTCATTGATAAAGCAATTCATTTTAGCTCTTTTTGTCTCTTCAGTTTCCTTCCCTTCTGAACAGGTTTCTCAAATTTCCCTTTCTCGGGGGGAATTTGAGCTGCTGAAACCATTAAATTTCACTTAATATTTTATTACCTTAGCTTCATATAACTTGTCAACCTAGGTGTTTTTTCACAAGAATTAAGAAATCAATTTAATGTTACTATTTTTATCAAAATTGTTTTTAAGATATCTTTTAGACCCTTTATTATTCATCCACTAGAATGCATTGGAGCATGAGAAATAGTAAAACGCATTCAATCCATATCTATTTATTCGTTAACTTAAGAAAAAAAATTATTGTATTTAATTGTCCACCTAGAATTTAAAGAGAACATTAATTGTACTTCTTTTAATAATACCCTATAGATAATAAAAGTAGAAACATTCTAAGAATGATAAATGAGAGAAATAAGAAAAAATATTTTTTAATGTGTGCTTTTTAATAGAAACGGGTGGAGTATTAAATAACATTAAATTTTTTTTTTCTAGAGTGACAAGTAATATGAAAAGAAGGGAGTAGTTCCTTGTACGTTGCTTCCGGCTTCAGCTTGATGAGAGTTAATCTCTATAGCTGCTCATCTTGTTTTCAGGTTGAGCTAATGATTTGTATTACAAAGAAAAAATAAGATATATAAAAAAACCATGATTGGTGAAGCCCAAGTGAGCTAATAATTGGAATATGATCCACGCTTTAGTCCAATAGTTAATTGTATTAGTCTAATAGTCTCTCCTCTCTCTATCTCCCCATAAGAACCTCTCTTATCTCTATGTTTGTCCACCAACCTGGATTTACCATATATAGATTTCAGCATTTGTGGTGACAGAATCTCTAGTTGAGGCCTAAAGTTAAAAAAAGGCCATGAAACAAATAGCCAGTCTTTTAGCTTCAATATATATAGTTTGTTGTGTCCCCTTACAAGGGTGGTCTAAATTGAAAGCAATTAAGCTGGTTTTGGTAAGGAATCTATCCACCGGAAGCCGTGGAAAGCCGGACCGCCTGTTTGAAATGCCCTCTTACCGTCGGTCCGACCGCGGCGACCTGGATTCCTCCCCTGACCACCTTGAGAAGGGACACCGCTACCGATGTTGTGTTTGGTCATGCCTTGTAATGTTCATCATAATTGTGGCCATTCTCCTAATTGGAATATCCTACTTGGCCTTCCTCAAAGGAGGGATGCCAAAGGTGAATGTGAGGAGTTTCAACATAATGTTGAATGTGAACAATGAGACACAGAAAATGGATTCAGTTATACACTTAGGATTAATGGTGTCAAACAATAATGAGAAGCTTAAGCTTTTGTATGGACCTCTTAAGGTTGAGGTGTCAAGTGAGGATGTGGCATTAGGGAAGACCACAGTGGAAGGATTCTCTCAAATGCCAAAGAATGTGACCACTTTGCAAATGACTATGACATTGGAGAATGCTGATGTGAACAAGTATGCTGCTAGTGATTTGAAATCAGACATCAATGCTCATGAGATGGAATTTGATGTGTATGCTAGTAGCCACATTGGTTTTCAGGTTGGGAGCTTGCAAATGGATAATGTCCCCTTTCTAATTGCTTGTCATCAGATCAAAAAGATGGATGTAGATTTTGGAAGAAGGCCTGAATGTAATGTCAAGATGCTTGCTGTGAGGTAATTCTATACTTTTTATATATTACTCTTTTAACTGTGTCACATTAAATGCGAAATTAAAAGTAATGTTTTTTATTAAAAATTATGTAAAGATTATTTTTTTTCTTTTGATTTCTTGTACCGTGTAAAATTACTAGAGTTAAATAAACTATATATAATTTGGTGATACTTGAAAAATCCATCAAATAAGTATAAATGTATAATGTTCTCTCCTTAATTAAAGTTGGTTTATTATTATTATTATTATTATTTATTATTTACTACGAATAACATTTTTAATTAGATGGGCAAGGAAGGGACACTAAATAGACGCGGATCATTCTAATACTTGAAGTTGTGGGAAAATGTCTTGAACAGAACGGAATTTGAAAACATTTGAAGCAGTTCTACACACTCTTACGTGGTTGAAATCAATTCAGTTTTTATAAGAAATATTGGTTTTATTAAATTATTACGTTGTGGTTTGGTTTAGTTGAACTGTATAATATAAACTGTATTTTTATATATTATAATTATAAACTAATAAAATTACTTTCTATTCAAATTTTACTTTCTTATTTCATCTTTATTAACTAATTACTTTAAATCTTAACTCAATAACCACACAAAATTTCATATATTTTTTTAATTTTACCGTAAAATAATATAATATTTTAAACAACACAAACAAAATAGATTATTTTAAAATCATTTTTCATCAAACATATCTAAATATATACAAAAGTTGTTTATCAATATAATCGATTATATCACAATAATCTCTAATACTAATCTTATAAAAAAAATTTCTAACTGGTTTCTTAAATATTGATGTGTAAAATTCTGCTGCAGGCATAGATCAAACTGAAGAAATCAATTACAAGCAAGTTTAGCCAAAGCAGCATTTAAATACATTACATCATTTGGGAGGGCAAATTTTCATAGGGATGGGAGTTTCCTGAATTAGCCAAGTACATTAAGAATTAGGGACATGAACATCTTTAAAGTTTTTCATTTAGATAAATTTCTGCTTCCTTCTTTGTAGACATGTACATATGGTCAAATTGAAAACCCTAATGACCAATGCTTCAGCCACATAGGTCAACCGTAGAAAAAAAAAACAAGCAAACAAAAGAGACTCAGATGTATCCTTCAATATATTATACTAGAAATATAAGATTTGCATTCGGATATTTTCCGTCCAAAAAAATTATTTTTCTTTCACTAACTCAATTAGAGGAATAAAAATATGTTAGTAGATCAAGGTGTGTCACAAAATAAACAGAAATTCATTTTAGAGATTAATTGATGGTTTAAATTTTAATTAAATAGTTACGGAAAAATTCATTGCTGAGAATCTTCACCTCAAACAAATATTATTGCTGAGAATTGAAGATATCTTTCCTGCACCATTTTTTTTCTCATTGCACTCCGTGTCTTTTTTTGTTCTCATCTACAGTAAGGTAAATATTCTCACTTGAGAAATAAAAATGTTAAATTTAATATGAATCTAGAAATCCAGATATATCCAAAAATTATAATGAACAACTACACTATCTAAATATATACGATTTATAATTTTTTTTGTTTTTAATATTTAGATTACAATTTTTAAATATCTTCAGATTACGATTTTAAGATATCTCCGTATTATAACTTCAGAAGTAAAGAATGGAGATGATGTACGGTGAGAAAAAAAAACACTGATAAAAAAGAAATAGAAGTTGAACTCAGATAATAATTCGGGTTCCGCAACTTAACCAATTACATTGCCACGAGCAAAACGCGAACATAAGAGTTTTTTAATTTTTTAAATATCTAGTAGTATACTCATTCTTTGTATCGTATATTTGTAAATAAAAATATTTTATAATATATTATTTTATATATTATGTATTATAAACAAATATCTATATTAAATATTTTTATGTGATCAACAGTATAAGAGAATATGAAAAAAAATTATGAATAAAAATATTTTTATTTTATTCTCATTTTAATATTTAATTTTTTCTATTTTATATATTTTAAGAAAAGGCATAAATCAAAGAAAATATTCAATAAAGTTAAAGCTATTCATCAATGTTGAGTTTAATAAATATATATAAAATAATATTAATATGTAAATAATTTAATATATATTGTAAAATAAAAAATAAACAGACAATTTATTATGATATTAAATATATACAAACAATAATTAAAAATATTGTAAGGTTGATCTAGTAGTTACAAAAAAAATTTTAAAAAGAAGGAAAATGAAGAGTTGTAGGTTTGAATTTCTCTGTCGTATATTTTTAAGAGCACATATTGATAATTTTAAACAGAAATTTTCTTATGATCCTAAATTATATATATATATATATATGAGAGAGAGAGAGAGAGAAACTAATAAGTGAAAATAAAAAGAAGAGAGGGTAAATGATGCATATTCATAAGAGGTTCATCATCTTAATCTTATTTGCATAGAATAAAACTTTACAATAGAAAATCGATAACCGTAAAAAGAAAAATTGTATTATATGAATGATTCAAATTAATCTTTTAATTATACTTCTAAAAACTAAACCGTAATTTTAATATATTATTTTTATATTTGATCGTTCAGAGAACAGACTTAGAAGGGGGGTTGGATAAGTCTATTCACTTTTTCAAACAAAAAAGTGATATGTAAACGTTATCGCGTTACGCACAACGGACCAGACTTTTGTGAGACGGATAGTGTGATACTTTGATTGAGTGAGCGTATTTTTGCCAGACTTTTACTATCGAGTATAACAATAATGATGCACCAGACTTTTGATAGTAAAAGTAAGAGAGAAAGATACAATACACAAGCGATTTATACCGGTTCACCTTCAACTCAGAAACTACATCCAATACCTTTAAATCTGAAGGATTTCCATTATGTAAAAATATTTTACATCAGATGTTGAGTATTATTGACTCCAACCACTCCTGACTTAAGCACAACTTGTGCTTTAAGTATTCTTGACACTGGCCACTTCTGACCCTCCTAGCCTAAGCACAACTCATGCTCTGAGATTCTTGATTCCAGTCACTCCTAGCTTACACAACCCGTGCTTCAACACACAGACCTCTCTCGATCCCTATGAGTATTATTTTGTAGCACCCACTCCTGGGCAGACCCAAGTATTTTTTCATGAGCCATTTCTAGTCAAACCCCGAGTATTCTTTCAAAAGCCTCTCCAGGCCAACAGTGTTTCCCACACTAACAGAGTCTGACAACATACCAGACCTGTACTACCAGAGAATTTGAAGAATTGGCTCAAATAAAATAAGCCCCTTGACTTAGCAGAGCTAAGTGATAAACCATGAAAATGGGTTTGTAAAGAAGGAGAGAGCTTATTTTCCTATAGGGCTCAGTACATTCAGAAAGTGAAAGATGATTGGAAAATGTACTGAGCCAAAAAGCATGACTTAGGATAATATGCATTTAAGTGCACAAAGGCATATCCCAAGTTACAATGGCATCTAAGTAGAAAGGTGAGTGCACATAACAAGCTTTCTTTGTCTTCATGATAGATCTTCCAGGTAGAGTTACTTGTTGTTGATTAAACTACTATTTCTTCATTTCATATGAGCTTGAGTGCATGATGGTCGTTTATGATTTTTTTTCTTCTTCCGTTACACTTTTATGGTGTATTCTAGCTCATCTTCTTCTTTTCATAAGCTTTTTTTTTCATTTTTCTCTCTAGTATTTCCTTTTTAACCTCAATTCTCAGTACTAGATTTTTCTCTCCTCATATTTTCTTTTATATTTTTCAAGAGGCTACACTGGAAAAGAGATTGATTCTGTTTATATAGAATCAACCTGTTGAGTTTAGGGAGAGACTGTTAATTATATAACTATTGGGAGAGTTATTGTGCAAGGGACAAAAGCCTTTCTTGTTGAAATTGCACAAAGGATAAGACGTTCTACACAAGCAATATAGATATAAGAGCTTTCAAGATGTGTGTAGTCATAGGTGGAGTAGATGTAGCATAAGTTTCACCAAGAAGGAAAACTTGGATTTAGGGAATCTCTGAATGCGTAAGATAAAGGTGAAGCTTTAGATTCTTTTAGACTGGACTAGAATCCACCCTGTTTAGTTAATCTTCCTTTTGTGAATCTTTTCAATAAGCTTTTGATAGAGATGACTTGTGACCGTTGATGCTTCATGTATCAGACCATTTCTGAGATGATTCAAGATAAGGAGGCAGAGTCTGATGTTTTCATATATTTTGAAGCTTGAGTGATACTTTCAAGTCTGAGTCTGGTAAGTTATTCTAATGCGAGAGAATTTCTTTTGAAGCGAGTTACCAGACTTTTGATTTTTCCTTTTGTCTTAGAATGTGGAGTCTATGTTGCGACTAAACTATTCAGACTTTTGATGCATAGGCTTCCCCTTTCTTCTGTAGCTTAAGCCTTATGTTTCCTGAAACACTTAAACACCCACATCAAACAATAACATGTGACTTCATTCAAGTTACCAACCATAATGTTAGTTATCAACAAGTCTCATGGGATCTGATTTATATAAAGAATGATTCGTCTTCAACCAGACTTTTCTTCAACAATATCTATATTATTTTCCTAAATTATATATCTATATATTACCTAAACTTACAGTTACAATAGTAATTCTTTCTTTAAAAATAGTGATTATTAATCTTATTAGACTATAATTACATGTCTTATACTAAATTTTAAAATAATAAAAATAATATAAAATTGAAGAAATAAATTTAATAGAAACTATATTTAATTGAACAAAACATAACATAATAATTTGATAAAATAAAATACGGTTTGGTCCTCTATCTTTTAAGTTTTTTTTTCATAATGATCTCCTATTTGTTTTTTATTTCACTGAGGTCCCCCTAGTTTTTAAAATGTGTCAGTTTGGTCATTCCGTCAAGTTAGATGTTAACGTTGTTTGAGACTTCTCTGACGTGTAAGAGGATTATGACATGTATGCCATGTGTCATTCATTTACTTGATCTGGTGGAATTAGCAAAACGAGCCCGTTTTGAGAAATGGAAGTAAAGCGTTTTCAAGCTGGTCCCATTGTCTTCTTCATTGTTCTTGCGTGTTTGAAGGGTGACCTAAAGTCCAAACAAAGCACAACTTTGACGAGAAAGTCAGACCATTCTTTGTTTGCGCCGTCTTGTTCAACAGAGTAGGTAAGTCCTATAATCCTCCTTGTCCTTCATTTTTAGTTTTACATGTCATTATTTTGGTGAGCATGGTCGCCGCTTTGTGTTAATGGTTTAGGATGGGAAAAATTTTCTTAGTGCATTTATGGGGTTTAGGTAAAAATGTGGGTTTACGTGTTTTCATTTTATAAAGTTGGTAGGGTTTTTTGTCATTTACTGAATTAATATGGTTTTAAACCCATGTTGTAGGATGAATCCTCGTTTCAAGTTGGAGATTTTTCACGAGGGGTGTTTCATTGAAGAAAATGGGAAAAAGTTGGGCTATATTAGTACCAACTCTGAATGGGATATTGATGAGGACACATTGAGTTATTTTGAAGTTATGAGAATACTAAAGGACATGAGGTATATGAATGTAGAAGAATTATGGTACAAGATCAGAGGTAGAGAGTTTCATGTTGGTCTGAAGAAATTAGTGGATGATCAAAGTTGCTTAGAGATGGCAAGGGTCGCACACTCTTAGAGGAAAGTTCAAATGTTTATTGTGCACCTTCTTAATGTGTTAGAGGTTGTTCTAGACCTAATTGGGCCAGAAAAAACCCATGATATTGTTGATTTAGGTGTTGATGAAGCTGTTGATGCTAAAGGTGATGAAATACATGTTGAAGCTAAGGATGATGACATATATGTTGAAGCCATGGGTGATGAAATATACGATGAATGTGTTCAAGGGAAGGGTGATGAAACAGATGAGAATGACAGTGCAATGGATATCTATTTCCAAGATTCTGATGATGAAGGGGTGGATCAAGATGATGTGATGAATAGTCAAAGGGAGAAGACACATGTTGAAGGCACTGATTAGGGGGTGGATGAAGAGCTTATTGATGAGGCTGTAGTAGGTGATGAGGCTGCTGTAGGTGATAAAGCTACAGTAGGTGATGGTGGAGGTGGTACTGCATAGCCAATTGCCAAAAAATAGAAGAGGAAAAAAATCCCAAAAATAGTTAACCCAAGGACATACATGAAAGGTATTGGTGCTAGAGGTGAGGGGTCCAGTTCTCAGAAAAACACAGGCAAAGACAAAGAGGTAGTTTTTGACCTTGAGGATGATTTTGAGGAACTATATCATGGTAACTCAAAAGAAAGTGAATGCGAAAGGTACCCAACCTTCAAGATGCCTGCACAAATGAAGGGTTTTCATTGGGAGAAGGGTACTTTGTTCTTGACTAAGGAGCAGTTCAAAGAAGCAATTATTGCATACGCCATTGCAAATGGCAAAGATCTAAGGTTTGAAAAAAATGACAAGAAAAAGGTGAGGGTTAGGTGCATTAAAGGGTATGAGTTTTATGCCTATTGTGGGAAACTGTCAGGTGAGGAGACATGACAGTTGAGGACCATAATTGACAGTCATTCTTGTGGCAGGCAACATAGGATTTAATTTTTGAGTGTAAAATGGCTTTCTAAAAAACTAGTGACTAGTGTGAAGGAGAATCCAAATTTGAAACTACAAGACATATGCAACAGAGCTCAAGATAATTGGCATGCAAAGGTGAGCAAGTCCAAGGCTTATAGGGCAAGAAAAGCTGCAATAAGGATTGTTGATGGTGACTTCACTGAGTAGTATACAAACCTATGGAACTATTGCAATGCTTTACTGAATTCAAATCTTGGTTCAACTATGAAGTTAAATGTACAACCAGTTGCAGATGTAAGCCAAGTTAGTGATTCCAAGAGAAGTTGCCACATAATTGTTGGAAATATGCATTAAAAGCCTATATAGGATGCATCATTTTGAATAAGTCATTTTTTGTTAAATAGTTTAGCAACCTTTATTTATCCTTGGAGTAATAGGTCATATGAAAGTTATGTAATTGGGTAAGATTTTGATAATGACAAGCATGATGACAAAGGTAAAGCATAAACATAAAAAAATGCACATGAACAAGAAATGAATGTGTTTGATGAACAACAAAGGGAAAATGTGGTTGATAAAGACATGACATGAACAATGATCAAGAATAAGGACTAGATGTAAAATATGAACAACTAAGGGAAAATATGATTAGCAAAAATTATGACATGGATCAGATTTATGCGTTTGAATTATTTGAAGGTACAATGCAATGAATCAATTCATGGAAATGGCGAATCTATTCATGCACTCTCTGTGTTTGCATGTTGTTAATAGGTTTTGATAATGACAAAGGCACAAGAATAAGAAGAACTTCATGAATCAAAAACAAATGAAATGATTTTAATTGATGTATCAAATCAAGAGATTCAAGAAATCATGAAGAAAACGCTCCCACAAGATCAAGGAATCAAGAAAGCAATGTATAAAGATAAAGGAAAGGAACCATGGATCAAAACGCATCAAGAAAACATCATCAGGCATGGAAAAACACCAAAAAGCATTACCTGAATCGATTCACACATGAATGAATCGATTCAGAGCCCTGGAAGTCATAAAATTTGAAAATAGAACAACCTGAATCGATTCACCAATAGCCTGAATCGATTCACACGAAGCTGACAGCCCAGGAACATAAAACATAACAGCCTGAATCGATTCACCAAGGCCTGAATCGATTCATACGAACCTGGAAGTCCAAAACATCCAAGTCAGAATGTCCTGAATCGATTCAAGAAGATGTGAATCGATTCAAGAAGTGGGAAACATCACTAAAAAGACAGATTTAAGTGGGAACCAAGCACCCAAAACCCACTATACACAGAGACAAGCTGGAACCATTATTTGCAATGGCTAGAAGGACTTTGGGACAACTTCAAGGCTCTATAAATTGCTCTCCAACTCAAGCACAAAACAAGAAACAAGAGGCAATCATCCTTACCTTCATTTTGTGCTTAGTGAGTTCATTCTTTTGTATATTCTGAAATCCTTGAGCTTTAACTTGTATATCCTCTCTTGTTAAGAGTTAGAATTTGAGAGAGTATTCACTTGTATATCTACTCTATTTAGAGAGTCATTATCTTGTAAACACTACAAAACACAAAGGTTTTTCACTCTAGGTTGAGTGGTCACAAAGGTTGGGGTTCAACCTTTAGGTATTGAGAGTTTAAGAGATTGGGTGGGTTTCCCTTATGCTAGTGAGGATTGAGTTCTTGAGTGTGGAGCACTAGGAAGCTGCAATTGCTCATAGCTTGTAATCTCTAAACTTCAATAGTAGAAATCCTTCAAGTGGGTTGCTTGAAGGCGAGACGTACACCAGGGTTGGTGGAACTCGTTAAATCGGTTTGCAAGCTCTTCTCCCTCACTCTTTTACATTGATATATTGCATTTGATTGAATTGTTGTTGATTGATTGTGATTTTCTTATTTGAGCTTGCTTGAATTAGTTACTTTAAAGCGCTGCACACCAAGTGTTTGACAAATTGTTTCAGCAATATTCACATCTTGTTTTACTTTATTTCTTGTACTATACTTGCCTTCACTTGCATAATCTTTAAACTTGTGATAAAAGAATCAAGTTCAAAGGCATTCCAAGCAAAGTTTTAAAAACTCAATTCACCCCCCTCTTGAGTATTGAGGCCACTTGAATAACACTCTCATGAATCAATTTATGGAAATGGCAAATCTATTCATGCGCTCTTATGAATTAATTCATGGAAATGGTGAATCTATTCATGCACTCTCATGAATCGATTCATGGAAATGGCAAATCTATTCATGCGCTCTTATGAATCAATTCATGGAAATGGCGAATCTATTCATGCACCTTTGGGAATCGATTCATGGATTCAAGGAATCGATTCAAGCTTAAAGGAATCGATTCATGGCCTATTAAACGCCTGGGAATCGATTCAAAGGACATGGGAATCAATTCATTGCTTTGGGAATCGATTCTTACTCTTTGGGAATCGATTCATACGTAGGAAAAAGCATGGGAATCGATTCAGCACTGGAGGAATCGATTCATGCAGTGTATTTTTGACAAAATTAAAGGCAGAAAAATCAAAGGAATCGATTCATCATTTTGGGAATCGATTCATGTCATGAAAAACAATGCTTTGTGATTTCTGGAAGTTTAATTTACGCATTGGATTTTCAAGAAATCGAAGATGCCAATTTACAGATTCAAGGTTAGGAAATTTGCGCTAGGAAACAAGGAACCTAAATCATGGATTGATTTGGGGAAATTTGCCTCAGAAGGAATTAAAAATTGGAAACCCCTTACTTTTGATTGCTATAAATAGAGAAGAGGTGAAGAGGCAGAAACACACCAACGAAGAAGCATTTCCTCTGTTTTCTTTCTTCCTTCCTCTTCGTTGCCTATTCTCTTTGTTTACTTCATTGGAAAATTAATTCTTTGAGAATTTATTTTAAGAGAGAAAAATATTTTTGAGTGAGCTTAAATTTGTATATCCTCTCTATGAGAGTTATTATTATTGTGTGAGAGCTTTAAGTTGTATATCTACTCTATTGAGAGAGAAAAATCTTATAAATCAAACACCAAAATTCTGAGAGTTTTAAGGTTGGGATTCAACCTTGGTTATTGAGAGATTGTGAGATTGGGTGGATTGCCTTTTGTTTGTGAGGATTGAGTTCTTCAGTGTGGGACACTAGGAGACAATTGCTCAAAACTTGTGATCTCAAATTCTATATAGTGGAAATCTTTCAAGTAGGTTGCTTGAAGGCGAGACGTACACCGAGGTGGTGGAACTCGTTATATCGATTTGCAAATTCTCTTTTTCCTTAAACTCCTTTATTATTGTGAATTTAATTTACATGCTAAAATATTTATATCTAATTGGTATGTTGAAATTGCTTAAATTAAATCCTTAAATTAATTGCCTTAAATCTTGTTGGATTTAATTATTGCATAAGTGAGTTGAATATTATTGTTAATAACTTGGTAAATTAATCATGCTTAATTAATTTGTTAGAAATTGATTAAGTTAAATTTGTATTGGAATTAATTATTTCATTCCAAGTATTTCAAGAATTGCTTAATCTAATAACTAACCTTGTTATCAAAATCAATTCTTGAATATTGTACCTTCAACTCAAAGTATTTTAGTATGATATATGCTTCATAATTATTATCTCTTTTATATTGCATCATTTGTATATTACTAACCGTTTTCAAAGGGATTCCATGAAAAAATTTAAAATACTCAATTCACCCCCCTCTTGAGTATTGAGGCCTTGGCTAACAAGTTATTCCTAAAATGTCCCTAGTCAAGTATTTACGTGGGGACATGTAAATACATTAAGACTAGTGTGTGAGTGTACTGATGATCTGATCTCACAGATCATGGATATAAATAATATCAAGTCTTCACACGAGTACACATTAAGATTAATGATGTACTGGAGAGACCCACCATGAGAACGTTACATGGATCGTTACATGAATGTCACAAACGATTCTCAATGTGATAATGGTATATGTAGTCCTTTGACCTGAAGTCACTGCGATTTCTACATAAAGAGTTTGTTGTTTTAATACAATCAAACGTCTTCTGTAACAAGAGGACTATAAAGGTTGTGGTTAGGCAATGAACAAATTATGTAGAGGGATGTGAGTGATGTAGATGGGATTTGTCTCTCCTATATGAAAGGAGTGATATCTATAGGCCACTTGATGGAGTGGGACTAAGGAAATGCATGGCCATGCCAGAAAGAATAAATATTGGATATTTATTTGGATAAAGTCTACTCTGGTATCAAGTAAAATAAATTAGACCGTACAAGGATGACGCGACCATGCCTTGGCCCAATTAGGATATCGTGACAAAAGGAACAAACATATAAAATAATTATCACTTATAGGTTATGTTGATAATAAATAATATTCAGACATAATGATGCATTGCTAGATGCCACTCTTATTTTATATTAATAATAAAATAGTTTATTATTAATATAACCGAGTATTTTACCTATAGGGTCATACACATAGAGTAAGCCCATCAGAAAATAGCTTTTTATTTTAGTTGGACTAAAATAAAACTATTGGGCCTAACTCATTTAGAATGAGTAAGGAGCTCACTCTTTAGAGAGAAAATTAGGTCAAACCTAAGCCTATAAATAGAGCATAAGATGCTCATAGGAGGCTACCCAAAAAGAGACACAAAATACGTAAAAGTTGCAAAAGCTATACGCTGTCAAACTAGCATTTGGAAGGTGTAGCATTTCTGGTGGGAGTACTCATGTGGACTCCTAAAGGACGAGGCTACGATTGCTTCGATATTCTTCAAGAGGTAATCCTAAAATGCAATATTTTTTTGTGTTTGCCTTATGCTTTGAAACACGGAGCTTTGCAAATCCTATGAGAATCCTTGTATTTTCACTGCTCATACACTAGGGATTCCCTAACAGTGGTATCAGAGCTTGGTTGCAAAACCGTGTTTTGGGCAAATATTTGTTTAAAACAAACATGTGAAAAAAAATTCTTTTATGAAAAGAATTGTAAAGGTTGAATCTTTTTACAAAGGTTGCCTCTTTTCTTAGATATGATTCAAAGGTTACATTTTTATTGAAATATTATGTAAAGGTTGCGTTTTTTATGAGATATGTTGCAAAGGTTGCACCTTTTTGAAAGTTAGTATCAATTTAATTTTGTTTTGTGTATATTGATCGTTTTCTTAACATTTTAATTAAAGAACATATTTTTTAGGATGTGCTTTATTATATGAACATGTAGTATGTTGCAATGGTGATTGTTTTATATGTGTTCTAATTATAAGGCATGTTAATTTTATGTTTGTTTAATTAAATTGAAATCAAGGGTTGTATGCAATGTATGTCTATATGCTTTCTCTTTCTAATATGAATTGTTTATGCGAGATTGTGTTTAGAAAGTTTAAGAGTTAAACCCTAGCTGTAATGAAAACTAGGATTCAAAAGTTGAAACCTAGCCATTATGGTATTTTATTTATTTGTAAATGTTACAAATATAATATTTGATTTTAATATTATATTTTCGATTTGAAAAAGTTACAAATCAAATTTTAAATGTTTGTTAAATTTAAAGTTTGCAAGATTTACAAATTTAAATAATTTATTCTTATTAATTTTAATAGGATTTGCATTGTATGTGATCTTTTTAAAATTAATGTGATTTGTAGGAGTTACAAATTGATTTATATTTATTAAATTTAATATGATTTGTAATTGTTACAAATAGAAGATAAGATCTTTATTAAATTTAATAATTTTAAAATCAAATATTTAATCCTTAATAAAATTGATAGGATTTACAAAAGTTGCAAATTAAAGATAAGATCTTTATCCAATTTAATAGGATTCAAAATAAAATATCTTGAACTCTAGAGATAAGGTTTAAAATTTAAACCTTGATCGTTCCTAAAAATAAGATGATTGTTAATACTCTAGAGATAAGGTTTAAAAGTTAATCCTTGACTATTCTTATTTTAGGATAGTTGCTGGGGTCAAAAGATAAAGTTTAAAAGTTAAACCTTAGTCGTTCCAAAATTTATGATTCAAGAGTTGAAACTTAAAATTAGGATTTCAAATTGTTTGAAATCATATCCAAATATTTTGAGTTGTTAACGGTTAGTGGGATATTCTGGCTAGGAAAGACTTGGTACTTAAGCAGTCATACCGGACCCACCTCTCTTTCCTGGGAACTAACCTGATTACAGTACTAAATTTTTGGGTTGGAACGCCACTCGACACCCTATAAAGGGTAGCCTCCCCTTGACCCTGTCCGCTGAACAGTCAATGGAACCACTAAACTTTTTTGCATAGTTTTCCTTTAATGACCCCGTATGTTTAATTGTGTGTTTTAAAATTTATTTTATTTTAAATACAATTAATCACTTTATTAATTGATTAATTAACACGTCCAGCGGTGAATGGTTATGGTCTTAGATTTTTTTTATTTTAAATACAGCCTGCGTGTTATGCCTTTCTCTATTCTTGAATTTCTTCTCTCAACCTTTCGCTCATATGTAAAACAAGTTTCTTTATTACATTGTAATCTAGAAGAAGCCAACAAGGTGGAGACCTAGAAGAAACCTAGCATGGTGACTCTTGATGGGTATGACCTTGAAAGGAACAAAGGAGTGGTGACTCCAAGGGGATGGTGGTTTCAAGAAGTAGGACTTCATGAAGTCAAGGCACTATAGTTCCCTTAGGTTTATTTTATTTTATTTTATTTTCTAGGAAGACCATAACCATCTCACATTTTTGATTGCATATTTTGGGGTTTTATTTTATGTTAAAGCGTTTAACGAAAGTTGGTAATGAATAATAAGAAAATTAAAATCCCTCAAGCCTGACAATCATACCTTCTAATAAGTAATAACGTCTAACTTGATATAGATAAAATACAGGTCACGTCATAGTTGGGTGCCTTTATTTATGTTTAGTGGGACATGATTGGATAATTGGATTATCCAAGTATAACTTTAAGTTTTATTCAAATAGATATTTTTCAATTGGATTGGAAAAGCCTAAAGGTATGAATAGTCTAAAACGCGTTCTAATAAACAACAGTCATCAATGCTAGTTTTAGTAAAGTGTAGGTTCTGCCAAATTAGGGTGATTTTATTGATATTAGTAAAGGATGATGGATAATTGGATTATCCAACCATTTGTTATTGGACTTATCTAGGTAACTTTAATCAGATTGAAGAACCTAGAAGCGTTAATATTAAGTTTAAACGCCTTCTAATAAGTAACACTCGCTGAGACTAATGTCAATAAATAGTAGGCCTGCCAAAGCAGGGTGTTATCATTTATACTAGTAAGGCACGATGGAATAATTATAATATCCAAATTGTTTTTATTAGGCCTAAACTTAACTAAGTTTTTCAATTGGATTGAAAATAACTTAGAGGCGTAAGAATTGAGCTTAAATTCATAAGATGAATAAGGGTAAAGAGTTACCCACTCAATCATCCAAGAGTTGCATGAGATGCAATTGGAAATGTGTTTCCTACCTAAATAACCAAGGGTTGGTTGATCAGCCAAAACTGACTCAACACTAGGCCAAATATGGATCTTGGCCCACTAGAAAAATCTTCCAACGGGATTTTTTATGATTCAGTAAGGGTATTTGTTTTGAATCAAAATAGTGGGAGATAACATATTTATTTAATGACCAAAATTTAAATATATTTTGAATAGAAGTGATAGATTTACATGTAATTTGTTTTAGAATAACCATGACAAACCAAATATTATTTTGTTGCAATCTGTCCTTTGGAAGGACACTTTATCTGGAAAAATGCCTAGATAGGTATCGAGACTTGAGAATTATCTTCAATAAAGAGGAAGTGGCAGTGTGTCATGTTTGGCTTATATATGATCTATGGTTGGGTCTTGAGTACCCTATGGAGTCTGCATAAACTCTGAGCTGTAAAAGGCAATATGAATATATGGGAGATATACGATATGATCGTATATAGACTCAATTAAGGCCGAGTTAGTCTGGAAGTCTAAAAGATGATCAAAAAAGGAAATTGTTTCCAGTTCTAGCCAAATCAGACATTAAAATAATTTGTCTAAAGAACTTGAAGGAGTTCAAAAGAAAGGGAAGTAAGACTTCCACTACAAGTCATGTTATAGAAGTCAAGTTATTTTACTTCACTAACGTTAGTATGAGATACTAGTAATAGATCTCACATTTTGAAAGATCAAGGAAGTAGATCACTTGCTAAGGGTGGAGAAATCTATGTAAAATTGAGCAAAAGTTACTACAATAAAGATAAGATCTTTACCTATTGGGCTAGTTAGTGAACTAGACATTGTGCATATTGTTTCTTATTAGACAAGAAATGTTTTTTATATAAAATAACTTTATTTCTTCAAAAGGATGTGATGCACAATTGAGTAATGAATTCCACATCCTAAATCTTAAAACACCCATCTATAACATAACTGTCAAAGTAGGTTAAAATAAGTGATTTTGAACCTTACTTACATGGTATTGTCTCCTAAGGCAAATGAATAAGAAACATATTTCTAAATACCATTAATGTGGTTATATGGACTCTTTTGATTTTAGAATCAATTGAGACATGTAAATCTTATTTATTAGAGAGATAATTGAGACCTCATTCATTGAAAAGATGAGTAATCTATTATTTAATACATGACGATGTATGTGGGCCTATTGGAACAATAACTATATATGTTTTTCAATACTTCAACATACTAATTGAAAAGTCAATGAGTATGGATTTATGTAACGTAAATTAGAAAGTCTTTGAAAAGTTCAAAGAATTCATAATGAAGTGAAAAACCAAATTGGCAAGACAATTAAAGTTCTTGATTAGATCAAGATAGCAAATAATTTGAGCTACAAGTTTGATAACTATCTAATAGAGTGAGAGATTACCTCTTAACTCATTCCTCATGGAATGCCATAATAGATCTCTACAGGGAAAAGTCAAACCTTGTTGGACATAGTTTGATTATTGATTATTATCAAACATCTCTAACTCCTTTAGCATTCCTTTATTAACAAAATTTCCACACTTAACCATGTTCCATCTTAGACTTTCTTAAAGAAACCATATATGATATGGACTAGGAAGAAACCTAGTATGTCTTTACTAATAATTTAGAACTATGATGCTTCTATAGAGCATCCAACTCTGACAAGGTGACATCCAAATTGGATAAATGTCTTCTGCCAAAGAAAGGAAGCTAAGGGTTATCATTTCTACAATCCATCTGAGAACAAAAGGCTTGTTGCTTAGAATGTTATATTCTTGAATAAGAGTACATCTCTTAAAGAATCAGTGGGAGGATAGTAGAACTTGAAGAAATTCAAGTATCACAAAGCATTCAAAAGTCAAGGATGGACTTGGAGCAGAAATCACAAAATGTTGTGACATCATTAGCTCTGATAGCACAAGACTTGCGTAAGATCAAATAGTATATGTAACCAAATCTAAAAGATATGGATATCTTATAAATCAGGAAGGAGGCATATTGCTAATTGATCAAGTTTCTTATGAAGAGGCCAATGTAAGTTTAGATTCTAAGACATGGCATAAGACCATGGGATTTGAAATGGGCTCCATGTATATTAACAAGGTATGAACCTTGGTTGACGCACCTAAAGGGTAAAACCTATAGGACGCAAGTAGGTTTTTAAAAGGAAAACTAAACATGGATGGTAATAAAAGTACCTTTAAAAGCAAGATTGACAAAATTCAATTAGCTTAAAAACCATTTAGATCCTACTTGTTATAGCAGTATACCACCATTATGAGATATGGTAGATAGATGTCAAGATGGAAATCATCTTGAGGCTGTGTATGTAACACAACCTAAAGGCCTTTTATGCCTGAAACATCTAGGAAGGTATGTGAACTGCAAATGTTCTATTTATAGACTAAAGCAAGCTTTTAGAAGCTAGAATCTTCACTAAAGAATGAAGATAAATCTTGTGACTATAAAAAGGTTAGTAACTACACAATTATAGTTCTAGTATTACATGTAGAAGACATGCTTCTTCTAGAACTAATAATATTCTCATTCTATAGTCAAGAGTATTCTTAAACACTTAACAAGGACTAAGGATTTGATCTTGATAAATGGAAGATGAGCTGTTGTAAAGGTTACATCAATGCCAATCTTTTGATTGATTTGAAAGACTTAAGATTGCAATCAAAATATATGTGTTGTCAAGATGGTTGCGATGTTTGCTTGAAAAGTTCAAAGCAAGAAACAATCGTTGGTTCTACTAACAAATCTAAGTATTTTGCTATGTTAAATTACAAAAGAAGTCAATTTACATTTAATCATTCCAAATGTTTTATACCCTATGAGTTTCCACTGTGATGACAATGGAACCATAGAACAATATAAGGAAGTGGATTAATCCAAGCATATACTTAAATAGTTTCATCTTTGAAAGATGTGAAAATGTGAAATGTACATACCAACAAAATTATTAGGAAGCCACTAGTAAAACCGCTTACGTAGTAAAAGCATAAGGGCACTACAGACGTCATTGGGCATTAACCATATCGACTCTAAGTTCAAATGGGAGATTCTTGGAAATATGCACTAAAAGCCTATATAGGATGCATCATTTTGAATAAATCATTTTTTGTTAAATAGTTTAACAACCTTTATTTATCCTTGGAGTAATAGGTCATATGAGAGTTATTCCTAAAATGTCCCTAGTCAAGTATTTACGTGGGGACATGTAAATACATTAAGACTAGTGTGTAAGTGTACTGATGATCTGATCTCACAGATCATGGATATAAATGATATCAAGTCTTCACATGGGTACACATTAAGAGTAATGATGTACTGGACAGACCCACCAGGAGAACGTTGCATGGATCGTTACATGAATGTCATAAACGATTCTCAATGTGATAATGGTATATGTAGTCCTTTGACCTGAAGTTACTACGATTCCTACATAAGGAGTTTGTTGTTTTAATACAATCAAATGTCTTCTGTAACAAGAGGACTATAAAGGTTGTGGTTAGGCAATGAACAAATTATGCAGAGGGATATGAGTGATATAGATGGGATTTGTTTCTCCTATGTGACAGGAGTGATATCTATTCTATAGGCCACTTGATAGAGTGAGACTAAGGAAATGGATGGCCATGCTAGAAAAAATAAATATTAGATATTTATTCGGATAAAGTCTACTCCGGTATCAAGTAAAATAAATTGGACCGTACAAGGATGACGCGACCATGCCTTGGGCCCAATTAGGATATCGTGACAAAAGGAACAAACATATAAAATAATTATCACTTATAGGTTATGTTGATAATAAATAATATTTGAATGTAATGATGCATTGCTAGATGCTGCTCTTATTTTATATTAATAATAAAATAGTTTATTATTAATATAACTGAGTATTTTACCTATAGGGTCACACACATAGGGTAAGCCCATCAAAAAATAGTTTTTTATTTTAGTTGGACTAAAATAAAACTATTGGGCCTAACTCATTTAGAATGAGTAAGGAGCCCACTCTTTAGAGAGAAAATTAGGTCAAACCTAAGCCTATAAATAAAGCATAAGATGCTTATAGGCGGCTACCCAAAAAGAGACACAAAATACGCAAAAGTTGCAAAAGCTACACGCCGTCAAACTAGCATTTAGAAGGTGTAGCATTTCTGGTGGGAGTACTCGTGTGGACTCCTAAACGACGAGGCTACGATTGCTTCGATATTCTTTAAGAGGTAATCCTAAAACACAATATTTTTTTATGTTTGTCTTATGCTTTGAAACACAGTGCTTTACAAATCCTATAGGAATCCTTGTATTTCTAAGGCTCATACACTAGGGATTCCCTAACAATATTTTCATAGGATATATGTTTGTCTGAAAGAGTGCAAGAACTATTTTAAGCATTGCAAAAAATTCATCGGTTTAGATGGTTGCTTTCTTAAAGGGCCATTTGGTGGGCCACTCCTTAGTGTAGTGGGTAGAGACCCAAATGATCAAATGCTACCCATTGCTATTGGTGTGGTGGAATGTGAAAACATAGACTCATCGAGGTGGTTTTTGGAACTACTTGTTGGTGATTTAGGTGGGTCCTAGGTCTATAGTAGCATCACATTTATCTCTTACTAACAAAAGGTATGTATATTTTGCCATATACCTGAGTGTGTCATGATCTGTGCCATATCCTGAGTGTGACATGTACCTGTAAACTATTTTGGTTTCAAAAGAGTTTGCATGACCCGAATATGAACTACTGTGTTTAGCATGCTGAATCTGAATCTGAATTTGAATTTAGTTGTTGTATGTACATGTATCTAAGTTTACTTGTTGCATATACATATATCTAAATTTAGTTGTTGCTTATTTTGATTCAGCATATACCTTATGTTGAATATACATGACCTGAATATACCTCACCTGAATTTGAATTTGGTTTTAGCTATTCTGAGTTTTACCATACACCTAATTCTAAACTGTGTTTTTGCTTATTCTTGTTTTTACCATACATCTGACTTGAGGTTACCATATACTCTATTTTACATGCCGACCTGAGTGCAAAATGTGTTTTGCATGCTGACCTAAATCTGAACTGTGTTTTGCATGCTGACTTGAGTGTATGACCTGAGTGCTTGTATGACCTGAGTGCTTGTAAGACTTGAGTGCTTGACCTGAATGCTTATAAGACTTGAGTGTTTGACCTACCATGTGTAAACCAATTTATACATACCCTATGCAAACTGATTTAGAACTTATGTGTTGTATGTTAGTTATGTCCCTTAACTAATATTGTGCCATACTCTGGTACTTAAACTTAGTTATTGTGTTTCATTCTGGTCCTCTAACTCATAGATTGTGTTTCATTCGGGTCCCCTAACTTAAAGAATATGTTTCATTCTAGTCCCCTAATTCACAGATTGTGTTTCATTTTGGTCCCTTAACTTAATTATTATGTACCATTTCTAGAAGCTGATTAACATCTATGCCATTTTGTGTCTGATTTTCAGGGTTTGCTTTATGCATTGGAAGAGCTCATTCCAAGTGTTGATATAAGATTTTGTGTTAGATATCTATACAACAACTTTAGGAAGAAGCATCCAAGAAAACAAGGCAGCTAAGTCCACTTACACATAAGCTTGGGAAAGGACAATGTTGATTAAGGAAGTCAATGAGGTAGCCTACAGGGACTTGATCAAAATACCTCCTAGACACTGGAGTAAGTCAAGGTTTTCATTTGCACCCAAGAGTGATGTATTGGTAAATAACATGTCTGAAACATTTAATTCAGTCATTATTAAAGCTAGGGGGAAGCCAATCATCACTATGGTAGAGGCGGTTAAAACATATATAATGGAACAATAGGCCAACAACAGGACAAGGATGTAAAAGTTCAGATATGATGTCCTTCCAAGGATAAAATAAAGGATTGACAAATCAAAATCTTGTTGCAATATGTACCAAGTCAGATTAGTTTTGGTTTGATTTTTACATGTTGTTTGTATTTACTAGGATGTTTAACATACAACTATCATATTCTCATGTGTAGGTGGTCAGGAAACAATGTGTATGAGATTAGCCACATTAACCATGTTGATAACTTCATTTGGACCTGAAGGCCAGGGAATGTAACTATAGGAGGTGGATGCTAACAAGAATCCCATGTAACCATGCAATTGCCTATATGGTAGAGGTTACTGAAACTCTAGATACCTATATCATAGTAATGTACAGAAAACAAGTATATGCAAACTGTTATAGTCCCATCATCTTACCCACCATTGGGAAGAATATGTAGGAGAAGGTTGAGGCAAACATTGTACAGCCTCCACCATTCAAGAGGCAAGCTAGGAGGCCTAAGAGGTCTAGGAACAAGGACCTAACTAAAAAAGATGACATCTGGATGTCTAGGAAGGGTTTGAAGACCAAATGTAATGTTTGTGGAACTGTAAGCCACAACAAGACTACTTTTCCTTCCAAACCACTACCAAAGGAGCTCCAAACCCAACAATATTCTAACAACCAAACAACAGGCTCAACTGACAAAGCTGTCATAACTGTAAGAAAAAGAAAATGTGCCACTGATGCTTCTACAGATCCAGTCCAACTAAGGCCAAAGTTAACACCAAGGCGGAAAAATATTTGAATCATTATCCCTTTCTATGATTGAACAATATTACATTTTCCTTACGAGGGTCTGTTTTGTGTATATGATGTTTTATGTTATGCCTTTCTAAGATGGAACAATGTTAATTTGCGTAAGCTCTATTTTGGAAATGTTAATACTTTTATTTTCTTACAACTAATGCTATTTTATTTTCAATGGTGGTTTATATAATACTTTTATCTCAAGTTCACAACACAAATTAACAATTTGATAAACCCTATCAAATTAACAACTCAAATTAACAATCCAAATTGAACAACTCAAATTAAAAATTCAATTTCAAATTGAAAAACTCAATTTAACAACTCAATGGTGCATTTGTTCATTAACAAATGAATTTCACAACTCAAAATAACAACTTAAAATAAGTACTTAAAGTAAGAACTAAAACTAAAATTAACATCTAGACTTTACACCCTAAACTTAACCAAACTACAATAACTTCAAATACAACCATGAGAACAACAATTTACAACTTCCCATTGAACCCTCAAACACATGCACTGTAAGCCCATATTTAACTCACTGTGACCAACATAGAAATATCACAAACATATTACATAAGGTCGACAACACACAAAAACATTATATCCACTTGTTCCATCTTGTTGACTCCTTAAGAGATTTCTTCAATGCTATTATTCTTTTCCTTTGTCTGATAATCAATAGATGCTTCTCAGCTTGGGTGATATTTATGACCCATTGGAAGAAATTACAACTCCCATCACCAGCTACACCCTACAAAAACACCATTAACAACATTAAACACACTAAAAATGACATCAAGTTGTCCACAAGTAAAAAAGCAAGGTAACAATAAAGAAATAATGACTTTACCTGGTACTTCCTACACCTCCAGAATTGTCTTCCACAGTTGTTCATTATTTTTTAGGTTCAAAGCACAACTTTATGGTGCCCAATGCATTTATAATAAGGATGAACAACAAGAGTCAAGTTGCTTCTATTTCTGAATAAAGAACCACGTGAGTTGGCCATAAAGGAGGATTGTAAGTGGCAAGTCATGTTGTTAAAGTTCTGGACCAAATTCAACGCAAATACACCAACCCTAGAGCTTCAATGAGACTTAAATGGAGGAAATCTTTAAGTTAGCAATGTCTCTATGCCACATCAGGGAAGTGTCAAATGATGTTAACATCTGACTTGACAGAAGGACCAAACAAACGCATTTTAAAAACTAAGGGGACCTCAGTGAAATAAAAAACAAATAGGGGATCAATCTGAAAAAAACTTAAAAGATAGGGGACCAAACCGTGTATTTACCCTATTTTATATAAAAACTACATTGATGTGGATCGCGTCCACCCAACTACGTACATACCGCATACAACATTTATAAACAAAAAAGTCCATAAAGTAGTTTCCTCGATACAGTACTATTATTCGTCATTAGTATCTAGAAACAAATTCATAGTTAGCCTCGAAAAAGGAAATTCAAACTATATATAACAATCTAGAAAACATAATCTTCATATGGAAAAAGGTATTTTCCTAGAACACGAAAATATTAGACAAAATCTTTCCCATCACTATAAAAATATCTTTTAAATAAAGTATGGAGTTCAAAATTTTCAATAGGAAAAATAGATTTTTTTAAAACAATCTACAATGTTTTCAACAAATTATATTGTGTTCAATAGGTTTCTCAGCCTTATTTTAAAATAAAATTCCTCACCATGCATGATGAATACCAAAGAATCAAATTTTTCTTTTATTTTTATAAATCGAAATACCTTTTTTTTCTTTGTAAGTAGTGCAGTTCTAAAATTATATTAAACAAATTTAATGTTTAATAGTATTAGTAGTTATGGCAATGAAGCGAGTTAGGGTTGGGTCGGGTCAAGTCTTCCCAACCCTAATCCCATGAAAGTCAGGACAAATTTAGTTGTAGGTTTAAAAGAGAAGGGTTTGAAATTATGCAACCCAAACATATCTCTGTAGGTCCCTATGGGGTTCGGGGCATGCAGGTTTTACACTTTACTATGTTTTTTAATTTTATTAATAACATATATATTAATAAAAGTAATATATTTCTAATACATTCTAATCAAAGTAATATTTAAAAATAGTCTAAAAATAAAAAATAAAAATAAACTTAAGAGTTATATGATATTTTAAAAAATATATTAATTTATCATTATCCATTCGTATAATTGAAATTAGTTATTTTTAGGAGTTTTCCCTGTCAAAGTTATACAATTTAGTACTTCATGTGTTAAATATTCATTGATTAATTGGTTAATAAGTAAAAATAAAAATTGAAAAATGCTCATGACAAAATTTGAACCCATTACTTAATGATCTAATACATAAAAAACATTTAATATAATTAAATATACTTATTATATTTAAAATTATTAAATATACTTATTATATTTAAAATTTAATAAAATGTTATTATTAAAAATTAATATTTAATAAAAATTATTATTGTCAATCATTAATATAATTAAATATATTATTAATAATAAATAAATAAAATTATTGATTCGGTCTTGATACCAGCCTATGGGTAGAAAGGTCATTTGACCTAAAAGCCGTCATGCAAGACTGGCATCACACAATCATTGAAGCTCAACATCGGTTCCCAACACCGCGCATAGAGACTCATGACTTAACACCTGTATGAGCCGCTTTCTTAATACCGGAAAGTTAGAGCTGACTTATGCAACATGTGTTGGGGAAGTAACCTGTAAAGTGATAGACAGATAGTTAGAGCCATTTGCAAACATCCTTTTGTGTGGTAGTCTTTTTGTAAAGGTTCAGAATCATACTAACACAATGTACAGGAAACTTCCTGAGCAAGATGGTTCTTCTGTTATCCTGAGGTAAGGTATAAATACCCACAGACTAACAATGAAATGTAGAACATTCTTACTTGAACTTATGCTTGAGCTCTGATACTCCCCTTGAATATTCATTGACTTGAGCTCAAAGTATCCTTGTAGGTGACTTCCTCTTGTGCCCTACAACGCGTAAGACTGGTGATTTTGGTGCAAGGAATCACTCTAAGACCTTTATTTCCCCATTGGAGTAAAGCATATAATACCGGATCTCCACTGAACTGGTATAAAATTTAAACATATAATATCTTTTAAGGACTAGTCCCCATGTCAGACTTGCACCCTAGCTCGGATCAATTCATTGGCACGCCTAGTGGGACCTGTAAATTTGATTCTTATGTTGGCAGTCAAAAGCTAAGGCTTGATGAAGAAAAGAGTTCCTAAAGGATATGTTGAGGATCTCACGTACTTGGAACCAAGGCGTTTGGCCTTTAAGAATACAAATGCATCTGCAAAGCAAGTCATACCTGTAGTAACTCCCGATCCTAGGGATGAGATCATCACATCGGTTTTTCAAAAATCGATGTGGTAACTAACTTCTCACATCGGTTTTGACCAAAAATCGATGTGGTATATTTGAATTTTTTTCGTTTTTAAAATGATGAATGAGAAATACTATACATTTAACTTATATATATTTTTCATTTTAATTGAAAAAATTTAAAATTTAAAATTTTTGTACAATAAATCACATCGGTTTTTCAAAAAACCGATGTGGTAACTAACTTCTCACATCGGTTTTGACCAAAAACCGATGTGGTATATTTGAATTTTTTTTTTGTTTTTAAAATGATGAATGGGAAATACTATACATTTGACTTATATATATTTTTCATTTTAATTGACAAAATTTAAAATTTTCCTACAATATATTACATCGATTTTCAAAAAAATCGATGTGGTAACTAACTTCTCACATCGGTGACAAAAAACGATGTGGTGTATTTGAATTTTTTTTCATTTTTAAAATGATGAATGGGAAATACTATACATTTAACTTATATATATTTTTCATTTTATATATTCGCCCGACAGTGTGCTTTTTCTTGTTTACGTTGTTTTGTTTTTGCTAAAAGGGGGATACCACATCATTTTTTTGAAAAATCGATGTGGAATATAACGTAACTTTATTTCAATTTATATATATATATATGGTTCAGTGTGCAACTTTCCTTTCATTATTTTTTATTACAAAATAGCATACACATTACGCTCTCTCTCTCTCTCTCGCGAACGGTATGCTCCCAACATGTGTGCTCTCCATCTCATTTCTCCATTATGCATTTTGTAATATGATAATTTTGTAACAATGTGCAACTCTTCATCTCTACGTCATGCTCCACTCATGTTTAGAGGTCATGAACAACTCTCCAACAGCCATTGCAACATCGTGTGAAAGCTTCATATTGAGCTTGTGTACAAGCTTCTCCAATTTTATCTTCTCTAACTCCACATCTTGAGCTTCGTCCTTGTAAGTTTCTTCCATTTCCCATCTTTTTCATGTTGGATATGACTTGTTTTTTGTGTTGAAAATGAGTGTTTGTCTTGAATATGTGTATATATGTTTTTGCCTTTATATTATATATTAAATTCTTACCTAAACCATGTATAAAACAATGTTTGAAATTATATATGATTCATTGACATATGATTTTAATTGGTGTTAATACATTTGTTTTCTATGTGTTGTATAAATGTATGTCCAGGAATTGTCATGAAAAAATAAATATATTCAGGATGAATATTGAAAATTAACTTGTCCAGGTTTTGTTAACAAAATTAATATATCAATATAAAAAAATGAAAAAAGTAAAAAAACTATTTTTCACATCAGTTTTTTAAAAAACCGATGTTAGATGTCCCTTTTTCACATCAGTTTTTAAAAAAAGATGTTAGATGTCCCTTTTTTACATCGATTTATTGCAAAACCGTTGTTAAATGTCCTCATTTTCACATCGGTTTTCCTAAAAAACCGATGTTAAATCTTTTTTTCACATCGGTTTTAAAACCAATGTGAGATGTTCCTATATTTCACAACGGCTAGATCCACATCAGTATGAAAACCGATGTGAAATGTCCAAAAAAATGATGTTAAATCCTGTTTCTGCACTAGTGTATGGCACTGAGCCATTTTGTTGTGTGTAATGTATGCATATTAGCAGGTTGTTGGCATTAATATATGTGGTGTATGATGAATTGAATGGTGATTATTTATTGGTAAGGCTATGTGACACGTTGTCGTTGTCAGGTCAAATAAAAAGTTAAATTAATGTAGTATAAGGTAAGCAACCTTAGTGGTTTCTCGAGGACCTTAGTCAAATTAGTTACACTCAATTTACTTATTTATTTACTTTTGTAACAAAAAAAGGGTTTGTAGTTGAGATTGGAAGGGAAACTAATACAATAATATGAAAAGTAAAGTTATAAGTGGGTGATAAATCAAATTTAAAAACAACCAACTTAAAGAATTAATAAATATTTAGTTAACTAATCATTGATCATAAATATGATTAAATATAATTAATTTATCAACCTTGAATCACTTGGAATCCCTAAATGATTATATTCTAAAAAATCTTCTAGAATTGAATTAATGAACTAATAAGAATAATAATCGATATATTCTTATTAATTACTAAGATAACTTTAAAACCATAATTTAGTTTAGTTAAAAAAACTAAATAGAAATTTAGTGACCTAATCTTTATTCTCAAATTGATTATTAATTAACCAACCAACATTATTTTAAATATAAATTGTTTAATTGTATACCAATCGGTAATACACTTATATAATCTATTATCATAAGTGTCTGAGAAACAAAGAAAAGTAATTATCTTCAATCAAAATATTAAAGGCAAGAACTCAAATTTAACATAAAGAAAAATTAAATTCCTTGAGTTGATTTTAAATGTTAAGCTTCCATGATGATTTTAAACAATGAAAGATAAATTTGAGTTAACTATAACTTTGATTATAAAAGTAAATAACAAATAATAAAATTAACTTACTTCATATTGAAAAAGAGAAATGAAAATCGTAACTTGAGGAATGAAATATAGAGCAAAGAAATAAAGCAAGAGAAAGAAGAACTAAAACTTAAGAAACTAAAGCAAAGACATAGAAATGTAATAAAAATTTAAGCATGTATTTATTGTGTATCTCTTGTGTCTTCCTTACAACTTCAAGCATCATTTATAGGTAAGGTACCATGGCACTATATTAGTATGTACTTAGGCTTAGTGCATGGCCAAAGTATATTTGTTCTTTATCTTTCATGAAGTAGCATTGTCACTAATCCTTCCATTTTTAAGTGATGAATTAGAGAGCCACGAGGACTACTTTGTGAACTTGGCCATTCAACTTTTTACTGCCTACCAGGTAGGTACTGATTTTCCTTTACTGATTTGAATAATGGATGTATGATGACATACTCCTTTACTGTTTACCAAGTACCTTATTTTATGGGCGTTTTGTTTGGCAATTTCTTTGAAAATACAAAATCTTCAGTGTCGATCAATACAATAAATTAAAAACTTTTTTTTGGTTAAGATAAACAGGTGATCAAATGGTTGGTATTTTCATTGTACATAAACTATCACTATTAGTATTTGGTTTTGAAGTATGTGTGCGCATACTTAGATATATGTTTTCTAAAATATGTTTTCTGAATATTTCTTGAGACAGGTTAGTTTCTTTTCCAAGAGTGAATATTTCAGATATATGTGCACCTTCATTACTCTATTTGTTATAAAAGTTCAAGATGTAATTTTGATGATGCTTTTAACCAAGAGTGAATCTCCAACATGGATTTGGTGGTTGAAGTGTGTAAATTTTGGTATGTGACATATGCAAGACGGAAACTTATAGGGGGAAGCAACTTTGGAGGGCTAAAGGAGACTCAGGAAATGCTTGATTTCTTAAATGACGAGGCTGGGGGATCGACTAGGATTGGTGAAAAAAAAGCTTTCCATTTCCTCTGGGTATGAGAAAAATGTTGTAACTCATTTCAAGAAAACATATGAAGAGTACTGTGAGTACTTTGCATATTTACCTACTTTGGTGTCTTATTATGAGAAATGTAATAGGATGAGAAGCCTAGGTACCAAATAGAGGTGTATTAAAATCCTAAAAACTCTAGAAGAATGTTAACTTCTATTGGTGAACTAATTGCTTTAATATATAGAAAGTATGAAGATTTTATCTATCAGAATGAAGAACTAAATGTTTTTTTTACAATGCTATGGGTAATTGGGTCAGAGTACTAGTCTCATTTGAGTAATTAAATAAGTTTGGCTAATTTAGAGATTGTTTATAACAAAGTTTGTCCTAATTCAGGTTTTTGAATGCTTCCGTCAAAGTGTTTGAGATTTTTCTTATAAGGACTTCATGCATGCATGCACACTAGGTAAGGCAAACGCTTGAAATGTTTTTACTTCCACAGT
The DNA here is from genome assembly GCA_037962975.1 of Clitoria ternatea. Taxonomy (NCBI): domain Eukaryota; kingdom Viridiplantae; phylum Streptophyta; class Magnoliopsida; order Fabales; family Fabaceae; genus Clitoria; species Clitoria ternatea. Next base: position 174,066,792 of record CM075671.1, read on the forward strand.
TTGTTTTGCATATATTATATGGTACAAGTACAATGATTTTAATTTATTTATTTTGTTTGAAAAGATGAACGACATGCCTGTAAGTAAGCTTGACATTGGTGAATATTTTGGGTTGTTAAATATATCTTCTTAATCCTTTTTGACCTTTTCCTCCCCTTTGTGTCTTGACTTTACTGCATTCCAATTTTTTCTGATTATTCAATTGGTAAAGTGAGTGAATGGTGCAATATTTTCATAGTTTCATACTTAATTACCTTTCTGTCAAATATCTGGTTATGTAATATGCTCAGAATAATTTAGAGAAGTGTTATTCCATAATCAACTTTAGTTTTTAATTATCTTTCTACTGAGTTACTGAGTTGTTCATCAGGGTTCATAGAACTATTACATTTATTTCAACTGGTGCTGCTGTCAACTTCTGTATTAAATTTAGACAAAGCAAATGGGACCTTTATATTCAGTATGTGGATAATCAATTCAATTTCCTTAAGAGATCATACAACACTTACAATAGAAGTGCATAATTATATAGTGGCCTAATTAATTAAACCATATCATATAGCAATTAACATAACTAATTAATTTCTGCACGGAGTTATAGGATCTGCAGTATTATTCTTCCTCCATGCATGGTGCATTTCATTGAGAGGTTCTCTCTTCGCTGCAATGTTCAATCCTTTTTTCACAGTGATTGTGACTATATTGGCTGCATTATTACTTCATGAGGAAATTTACGTTGGAAGGTAATTAATGTTAATTGGTCTATACATACAATTAACTTTTGGGTATCAAAGAAATTAATATCATGTTGGGGATTAATTACTTAGAAGGTATAATAAAGTAGTAGTTATAATTATCAATTAATAATTAACAATTAAAATCTAAAATTCAAGTTAATATTGTTGATTTTTTAATTAATGATTAATTAATTATAATATATATATTTCTTAGTTTAAAAGAACCATCAAATATAAAACGTGAATTTTAATTAATTGATTTTAACTTTCCATGTGTTAATTAGCTTAATAGGCGCAATTGGGCTTTTTTTAAAACAATACTATTTTAAAAATATTTTTGAAAGTATGATAGTTTAGGAAATATTTGATTGTCTGGGTAAAAGGGGTCAAATTAGTCTTTTAAGTTTTTTTGGGTTTTCTTTATTTTTGGCCAATCAGCACTAAAGATATTGAGAGTTAGAAAAAGTTGTTGATGTATATGCAATTATTTAAGTCACATTTAAATCATGTCTATTTATTTGCTCCTTATTTTCTTGACTTTTCTTATGCATAGTAAAATGAAAATAACATGATATGATGTGAATTCAAGTCTTGGTCTACCTCTTTCCAATTTTCTTGATGCATCTTGCTATTTCATGTGTAGGTTATAGGTTTTCTTGGTGGTATAAACAGAAGTTGATTTGAAATATCTTTCCAATTTTCTTGATGCATCTTGCTATTTTATGTGTAGGTTATAGGTTTTCTTGGTAGTATAAACAGAAGTTGATTTGAAATATCTTAAAAAGTACTGTGCAAATTATTAGTGAAGTTCTCATGCCTCTTGACAATGAACACCATAATTACTATGTCCTTTTGTAATTTTTGTTAAATATTTTAGATTGGATATAGTTTATGTTGGGATTAAAGACATTCAAAGTTTATGTGTAACTAGTATGTATTTATATCTATTGATGTTTTGGATATATATATTATATAGTTCAATTTAAATTAATATGAATATTAATGTTTGACCTTAAATATTTCAATTGATGCATATGAATAGTCATTTTTGATTAAATTGTCTTCTAATCCAAAAAAAAAAAACAAAGCTGAAACAGGTGTTAAAAGTTGATAAAATTAACACCGGTTATAATAAATATATAGGTGTTACAAAATAGTATAATTAACATTGGATAAAATGGTATAGGAACTAACTAGTGTGGAAAACAATATTTCACAACGAATGTTTAAAAAAGTCTGGTGTTGTAATGCATAAACAACACTGGATATTTATAAGTTTGGTGTTAAAAGTAGTAATTAACACCAAATATTTTAAGTTTGGTGTTAAAAATAGTAATTAACACTGGATAAATGGATAAAATATTTGATGTTAATTGTCTTGATTTTTAACACCTGGGCACTTAACACCCCTTAAAAATCTGGTGTTAAAAGTCAAATTTACTTGGTGTTAAAAGTGTTTTTTGTATCTTGATTTTTAATACCTGTGCACTTAACACCCCTTAAAAATCCAGTGTTAAAAGTCAAATTTACTTGGTGTTAGAAGTGTTTTTTGTAGTAGTGTAGAATGGTTGATGTCAAATGATAATGGAAAGGATCTTGGTAAAGGAGAAGGTAAAGGCAAAGGATACCCGACCCTAAAGTAAAGATAATGGCTGTGTGTGTGCGTTTTTTTTTAAATGTGGTTTTGATAAGGAAGGTGAAACGGTTGTGGTTATCCGAGTAAGATGTGTTTTGAGAACGCGTCTCAAGAGTTTGCACTCTTTACTTAGCCCATCCTAACTTTAAACAGAAGTACTCATGACACACACACACACACACACACACACACACACACACACACACATATATATATATATATATATATATATATATATATATTTAAAAAAACTTAAACAAAAGTGATACTGAAACTATATAGTAAAGGATGTGTCTCAAGACTTAGGTTCATAATGATGCATCTTTATGACTTTAGATGCATCCTTTCTAAAAGAATATTTACTCTGTCCATCCATCATAAAAGATTAACAATTATATCATATATATATATATATATATAGATAGATATATAAATCGAACTAACTTCCCCACACTTATCCAAGACATTGTCCTTATTATCTTATAATTTTCACAGTATTTTTTTTAAATAAGGAAGAAATTATAACGAAGGGGTGGTGTCAGGTTCTGGATTCTTTCGCTTGTATGTGTGATCGTCATCTTGCTTTAAAAAGGTTTGAGGTTGGGGTAAAAAGCTTTGTAAAATATTAATCAGATGATCTATATTTGAAGAAGCATGAATGAAGGATTGATCAACTTGAGTTATAAGGCCCTGTTCCAGAAATTTATCTAAAAAATAACAAACTATCATAAAAACCATTAATATTTAACTATCATAATGACTTTTTATGAAGGTTCATGTTACACAATGATGTATTGCAAAATATTTCCTCAAAAGTAATGAAACCTCCGGGAAGTGCAATAAAGGCTTTAGCACCTACAACCATACGGGCCATTCATTGATGGATGCTTGTAACTTTTATCTCTGTTTCTACAGAAATAGTTGGTGTAATTCCAACATGTTGTAGGATGATACTAAAGATGTTGCTTCCTCCAACTAGTGCAGATAGTGCCATAGAACTTCTCAAACCATGGATCCCTCCTCTATACAAGACATTTATTTTCTTTGCAGCTAATATTTTCCCTAACTCAATAGCCGCCTTTAGGTATTCTTCCTCATTCCCATTGTTGGATCCACCAAACACATAAATGGATTTTATTTTTTTCATCATTTTTTGGTTTATCTAAATAAAGTTATACACCTTTATATAGATAAAGGCTAGGGTTGAAATAATTGATGACAGAGAAAAAGTTACATAATTATTATGATATGAAAAGAAATGATGGTACTAAAGAAAATCGAAAAGACATGATTGTAGAAAATAAAAATAGGTTTTGACTTCAAAAAAGTAAAACATTGAAAATAACAATAAATATATACAGTAGTTGTGATTGTGGCTCATATCTTCCTCTGGTTTTACATCCAGTAACGACTTAAACGCCTTTTATGAGTCGAGGTTTTTGCTACTCATCTAGTTTTCTTATAAACTGGTAAACAGGGTTGTTTAATGTAACATCCCGAATTTTAAGGAAATTAAATTTATTGGGTAATGATAATTAATCCTTATGGTCAAATAATTATGAGAGATGTTGCTAGACATTAGAGGTGAATTATCGGTAAATTAAGACTAAAAATGTTTGGAAAATTATTGTGATTAAGGTGGTATAATTAGAATAATTTTTGGTTTTAAGAAAATAATTAACTGGACACGATGCATGATATGAAACGGGGAAATTACGAACCAAATTGGATTAAAAAGAAAATGAGAATTCCCTTTCTTCCCTCCATGTTTCAGCCGTCCACTTCTTCTTCTCTCTCTCCCCACTCACTTTACACTCTATTATACAATGGTTAATAGATTAAATGGCCTATTGGACAATGTATCATAATTGCACAAAAATTCCTCTTTCCTCTTTCTCATTTTCGGTGGAGACCTCTTCTTCTCCTCCATTCTTCTCTTGCCCAAACCGTGGCCACCCCTCTCCTTTACCACTCCACTCAAAAATTAAATGGTTTCCACTGATTTGTGAGGCTTGAATGGCGTCTATGGAGCATTGGAAGCTTGTGGGGTCATCTCTTTTCTCTTCTTCACTTTTATTTTTGTTTTTGGTGGAGCTTGGATTTGAGGTAAAGATCTTTCACCCCTTCCTTATCTCATTATGATTTTGGGGTATTGGGTTGAAAATGGTGATGTTAGAAACCTTGCAGGGTGGAAATGGAAACCCTAGGCTTGAATGTTTGGAAAGGGAACCCTAAGTATTAATAATTTAGGGATTTTAACCCACTTGATGATTTTGATGATTTTGGTACCTTGGAATGATGTTATACATAGAAATGAATGTTTGAAGGATAGGAGTTGAATATTGATGTGATAAAATGGTGAACTAAGTCATGAGTTTCAAATGAAGATATATGCATGTATATAGGTATGTTGATTTGAGGGATTAATCTTAAGTGTTGATGTTGTTGGATTTGTTTAACCCTTAAGACTTGGAGAATCTTAGCTTTGGGGAAAAGAATTCCCGAAGCCTAACATGGGTATATGGAATTGGAGCTTAGACAAGTCTAGGACTTGATCATAAGTTAAGAGAAATGATGTTTTGTGATGATTTATTGATTACATGTGTATGTGTAATTGTGGATAGGATTGTATTCCGGACGGTGATGCGGAAAGATCGATGTAATCGCGTGGCGGTTCTTCTCTCGAGGTAGGAGAGGAGTTTGCATTTCAAATCGCATGAGTGAATTCATTGTTAATTATGTATATGTTAAACTCATGCAATGCCTTGCCATGAATGTTTTATATGATTAATTTGATGAAGTGATGAATGATGGCTTGGCTTATGTTGAATGTTATAAAAATGTATGTATTTATATCATATTGATGATAAGTGGTTGATGGTCCCTTGGTTGGACGTGAACTAATGATGGTAAAAATTTATGAATGAACAAGTTAAAATATAGAGGATTGTTTTGAAATGAGTGATTATAGCTGATGAATTGGAATTTAAAGGAGTAATTGATGAGTTGGAATGAGAACTCCTACGTATGAATGGTCAGAGCGAGTTTTATATGCCTCATGTGATGAGTATGATGTATTAGTGGTGAATCAGTTGGCCTAGAGTGAGATTTCAGGTGTTAAGTTGTAGGAATTGCTGATTCTGCTTATGTCCGAGTGGTCTCGCTCAAGCGAGAAGGGATCTCGCTTAGGCGAGAATCCCCTGTATTGGTATAATGGTCTCTGGACCAATTTCGCCTAGGCGGGTGAGGTTTCCGCTCAAGCGAGCTGCATATTATGCAATCAGGGGAGTTACTGGACGAATCTCGCTCAAGCGGGCATGGCCGCGCTTGAGCGAGCTAGTGAGGAAATGGTCACTGTACATTTTTCGCCCAAGCGTGTGTGAGTGGCTTGAGCGAAAGTGCGAAGTCTGATGCTGGGATGGTGCTCACTCAAGTGAGTGACTGGTATGGTTGTGTCTTAACCAAGCGAGATGAGTGAACGGAGTATAAGAGAAACCCTGGACGTATCCCGTCCGAGTGGGTGTTGTGAAAATAAACTAAGATGAGGTGAATTTCTGAGTGAAATCCGAGTGAGCTATGTCCGAGTCAGGGTCTTCTGAGTGAGGAAACGGACATAATCCGAGTAAGAAGGCTTTTGAGTATGATGAACTGAGCAGTGGAGTTTCGAGTGGGAATTTCTGAGTTCTGTGTAACTCATTCCGAGTGGAGTGCCTCTGGGTGTATAATTCCGAGTGGGGATTGGCACCGATAGGGATATACTGTGAGTTCGTCCAGATGTATTCTGGAATAGCTTCGCCCGAGTGAAGACTGAGTGCTAGGAAATCTAGCCCGAGAGAAAGAAAAAGGAGTTGTTTTAGAGATAATTTCACCGAGTGAAATTGAGTAAGAGATAAGTCGTTTCTGAGATAATTATACCGAGTGAAAACCAGGTGAAAGATGGGTCAGCCTTGTAGTAAGTTTACCAAGTGAAAGACTGATTGAGATGACTCGGTTTTGGAATGAAATTGCCGAGTGAAAGACTGATTGAGAGATTACTCGGATTTGGAATTAATTGACTGAGTGAATGATGGGTCGGTCAGGATTATCTTGCTGAATGGAAAACCTGAGTGCTTTGAGCCGGTTTCAGGGAAATTCTGCCGAGTGGAAACCTGAATGTTGGGAGTCAGTTTTGATTGATTTTACCGAGTGGACAACCGAGTGAGATGAGTCGGTTTTGAATGAATTGCAGAGTAAAAACCGAGTGTTGGTAAGGACGACCTCTGGTCGGATTTCGCTTAAGCGAGTGGATTCCTCGCTCAAGCGAACGAGTGTGGAAATGACTACTGGTGTAATTTCGCTTGAGCGAGTGACCGAGTGTGATGGTGCTTCGCTCGAGCGAGTGAGCGTGAAAACGCTACTGGAAGTTTTTCGCTTACGCGAAAGGGGGTCGCCCATGCGAACCTGGCCTGTCTCACTCAAGCGGATGTGAATCTCGCTTGAGCGAGTTTCCACCAGAAGGGGATTTGCTCGATTTTAGTTGTGGCAGGCTTATGTTAGAGCCTCTTCTCGGTATTAGGGGATAATTGTGAGATGATTATGGGTAGGTATGAAGGGCGATATAATGGTAGTATAGCATGGTGGTGTTTGAGATTGATAGGCGTATTGGGGCTAATTAATTATAACCCAATACCACTTAAAATAGAATAGTGAAAGGATGATATTGAGAACCTGATGATAGGATTATGAAATATAGATCCTTGGGTGAATTTGAAATTGATGAAGGGATAATTGAATGACATGATATACAATATAAATTGATGAATTGAAGAAAATATGATACAAAATAATGTTGGATGATGTTGAGTACTCTCTTGTACAAAGAGGTGTATATTTATATTGATAAATCGTCGTGTGCCATTGTGTGTGATACAAGCATAGTCTTGTATGTGTGGTAAGAATTACGAAATTGAAAATGTTGTGAATGCCACACAATTATATATACATATAAAGTATACTTGAGTAATGGTAATGAATAATGTGATGAAAACCCACTAAATGAAAGTGAGGTATTATTGATGAATATTATATAATATTGTAATGCCGTTATGGTTGATTGTAAGTGTTGACTTACGTATATGATGTGGAATGTATGTGAACTATGTTGAGATGAAAATGCCACATTAAATCTTGAAAGCTATGACTAAGAAACAAACAATGATGAAATCCACTAAGGTGTATGGTGGTGTTGATGATCATGATGATGGTGTTTGATGAGTGGCATTTAGGATGCACAGAGTGAGAATGCATTTGATTTGTATTGCATTGCATCCATGGCATATCATAGCTGCCGGTGTTGGAATATTAGGGGATTCCCCCGGTTGGCCCAGTGGGAGGGCGGCTCAGTGCACGAGCATTTCTGTTGTTTCCCCTGTGACTCGATGTGTAAGTCACGAAGCTGCCCATGCTGAGCTACGGGGAGCTGCATGTGGTTGACCCTTGTGGGGGGGGGGTGGCTCTTGAAGAGCAGGTGTCCCTGGTGGTCCTTTGGATCACAGCTGCCATGTTGAGAATCATGGTTGGCCCGCAACACCATATGTTGAATATGTTGTATACCGCGGTCATGGTGAAAATGACCAGGTGTTGCATGATGGGCGATGCGGTTTGGTACCAGTAAAAATATGGTGAATATGCATGCATTATGATATATGTGTAGATATTTTACTACTGTAGTAGGGGCATGGTATGTGATCATGCTTGAACCCACAATTTGGTGTTTATTCCCACAGTCGGATCCGCATTTGTTGTTGATTATTCCATTGTGCATATGCATTAGCCATAAGAGCATTTGCATATAGCATGGAGATATGCCAGAATATGATGATGATTGATGATGATTGAGATGATGGTATTGGTGTTGATGAGATGAGAAGTTAATATAATGAAAGACCACATAAAAGTAATACATGATATGAATATATGAAATGATGTTGAATATGACGATATGTACGATATGGCCCAATGTAATGAAGGGCGTATTTGTTTATGATTGGAAATGATGATGTTAGCCCATGGTGGCTTGATGAAAGACCAGAATGGTCTATGTTGATGATGTTGGCCCATTGTGGCGATGTGATAGATACGTGTTGGCCCATAGTGGCGGTGTTACAAATGTGTATATGCTTGCTTTGCTATGATTTGATGAATAAGCATGAAATGAATATATATTGTTGAATTAATAATCTATGATGATTGTTGAGGTGTTTAGCAAAGCATACATGATGTTGATATGCATATGCATATAATTTCAATTGTATTCATATCGTCATTTGAAATGTATAACTCACTCTCCCATGTGGTCTACTTTTTAGTATTGATGCAGGAATGCCATGGGAAGAGGATGTTTTTAAAGTAAAGCTTTTGGGAAGGTAAATAGTTGTAGAGGAATGCCTTGGCCGGCAGCATTGTAATTTAATGTGTTATGTATATGATGATTAGTATGATGTTGTAATTATTGATATTGATGGATGAATTATGAATATGTATACACTTGGAGGATATACTAATAGTGGAGACATATGAATTTAAAGTTTGGCTGGTTATGGTCTATTATGAATATGAACATTGATGATGTATGATGCATGACCATATAGATGAGTATATATACTTATATCTTAGGCATCGTATGCTTATGCGATTATGTAAAATGATGATGGTTGTATATTAGGCTTATGATATGCCATTGCATTCTTGCCGAACCTTTTCTCATATCTTCATATATGGGACTAGGCGTGTGCCCGGTATACACATTCTTCTTTCGCTGTAAACTCTGTTATTTTTGTATACCGAATGGGCAAACTATTTCTCGATCCAGTTATAGGTTTCTAAATCTCACTCTTTGGTTTTCTGTGATTCGGGTCTTGATGTGATCATGGTGGTGTCTTGGAAATATTTTCAAACGCGAAAAATTTATTCACATTTTTATTAATTATGATGATTACATCGGGATTCGAGTACAGAAAATCAGGGGTGTTATATTTAACGCCAGATTCCCAAGGCGATACTTGTAGGTCTCGTGGATGAATAGGCAATTTAAATCTAGAAGGACTCTTTGAATAGTTCTACATGGATGTGTCTCAAGAAACTGATTATGTTATCTAAGTTATACTTTTTACTCAACCTATCCTTTATAAAGTTAAATTTGTTCTCCCAATTTATAGATACCATTCTAGGGTTCCTACAACTCGTATCACAGTTTCATCTTGCACATTTATGGGAAACTCCTATCCTCTTAACGCTTCAGTTTTTAGAATAAGAACTACGTCCCATGCCTAGAAAATGTTTTATATATGACTTATGTAATTCAACAGAAATACATACCTTCACTTCGATAAGCCAACAAACATCCTTTAATGCCACAATATGTGAGTAGCTTTAACCTTTAAACTCAAGCTTTATAAATTTTTACAACCACATTGCGTGGAAGGGTAGGGAACCTATCCTTGAGTTTTGCAAGGGTTTGTTCCATTGTCATATTACTTTGAAACTGTAGCCGTTTAGAAAAGAGAGAATATAAAATGAGGTTATAGAGAATAGTATAGGGAAAGAAGAAAAGGTGATAGGTTTCCTCCTATTAAGCGCTTGTTTAACGTCGCGGCCTGACGATGACCTTTTAACTATTGCAAGAAAATGATAATAATGCCAAAACAAAAATAGTAATAATGATTGGGACAAGTGTTAGCACCAAAAAAATGATGATGTCAATGAATTGATATCTATTTTTATATTTTTTATATTTTTTTATTATTTATATTGTTATTAGGAAAAATTAGTTAAAATATTTGGCATTACACAAATACACCTTCGCATCTGTGTGCTCTTGGAACCCTTAAAAAAAGGTTTAAGTCGATGCCCATTTACCTTGAAAACCTTGTTTGTCACTTTATCTAAAATCTCAATCACACCATAAGGAAAGATATTAGTTATTTCAAATGGGTCTGCCTATTTAGAGCGAAGCTTACCAGATATGAGCATTAGGTGTGAATTGTACAATAAAACTTTGTGTCCAATGAAAAAGTTTTTTCTCAAGACCTATTTGTCATGAAAGGATTTGACTTTTTCTTTATAGATTTTGGAACTTTCATAAGCTTCCAAATGAATTTCTGCAAGTTCTTGTAGTTGGAGTTTCCTTTCATTACCGGCCTAATTTAAGTCCAAGTTACATTGTTTTACTGCCCAATAAGCTTTGTGCTTAATTCTACAGGTAAGTGACATGATTTTCCAAAAATAATCCTATAGGGTGATATTCCAATAGGTGTTTCATAAGCTATTCTATAAGCCTAAAGAGCACCTTTTAGCCTTTTGCTCCAATCTTTCCTATTTAATTGCACTGTCTTTTGAAGGATCATTTTTAATTCTTGGTTGGACACTTCAACTTGCCCATTTGTTTGGGGGTGATAAGGTCTTGAAACCTTATGCATAACTCTGTATTTTTTAAGAAAGGACTCCATTTTACGGTTGCAAAAATGTGATGCTTGATCACTGATGATGGCCTTAGGAACACCAAACCTACAAAATATGTGATCTAACGAAATCTGCAATAACTTTGGAATCATCACTTCGAGTAGCCTTAGCTTCTACCTATTTAGACACATAATCGACGACAGGAAGTATATAAACAAAACCAAAAGATATAGGAAAAAATTCCATGAAATTTATGCCCCAAACATTAAAAATTTCACAAAATAACATGGGTTGTTAAGGTATCTCATTTCTACGAGATATGTTTCCCATTCTTTGACATTGTTCATAAGCTTTACAAAATGTATATGTGTCATGAAAAATTGTTGGCCAATACAATCCAGATTCTAATACTTTCCTTGTTGTATGTTGAGGTCCAAAATGTCCACTACATGCATATGTATAACAAAATCTAAGAATGAAATGAAATTCATTTTCAGGCACACACCTTCTAATGACTTGGTCACTACAAAGTTTCCATAAGGATCATCCTAAACATAGTATTTAGAATCACTTTTTAGTTTTATTATTTATTGTTTAGATGCATGTATGGGAGTAATAGAAGTAACTAAGTAGGTTACCAAATCAGCAAACCATGGAGTGGAATCATGTATTCCCAAAAGTTGTTCATTAGGGAAATAATCTCTAATGGAAGTTAGGTTAAGTTCTTTTTTAATTCTACCTAAGTGATCAACCACCAAATTTTTTACTCCAATTTTATCCCTAATTTCAATGTCAAACTCTTAGAGCAACAATATCCACCTAATTTTGGTTTTGCATATGGTTTCTTTAAAAGGAACTTTAATGCTGCATGATCTAAAAATGTAACCACTTTGGAACCAAGCAAATAAGATCTAAATTTATCAAATACAAATACAATAACAAGTAGTTCTTTTTCTGTGGTAGTATAGTTAATTTGTGTAGCATCCAAAGTTCATGAGGCATAGTAAATGACATGTTGTACTTTACCTACTTTTGAGCAAGAATAACTACTAATGCATAATTTGATGCATCATACCTAAGTTCAAATGGAAGTGACCAATCTGGTGTCTGGAAGATGGGTGTGGTAGTTAAAGCTTTCTTTAAGCAATCAAAAGTCTCTTTACTTGTCATAAAAATCAAATGTTATATTTTTTGTAGTAAGTTAGACAATGGACGGGCTATCTTATTGAAGCTTTTATAAACTGCCTATAAAAACCTGCATGGCCAAGAAAGGAATGAATATCTCATACACAAGAAAGGTAAGTAATTGAGAAATTACATCAATTTTTTATAGGATCTACTTTTATGCCTTTTTTAGATATTACATGGCCTAAAACTATTCATTTTTCTACCATGAAGTGGTATTTCTTATAATTAAGAACAAGGTTGTTTCAATGCATTTATGTAATACTTTATATGAACTATTTACGCAAGCATCAAATGATGAACCATATACTGTAAAATCATCCATAAAATTTCCATGCAATTTTCAAGGAAATCAGCAAAGATACTAATCATGCATCACTGAAAGGTACTAGGGGCATTGCATAAGCCAAAAGGCATCCTCTTATAGGTAAAAATGTCAAAAGGACATGTAAATGTTGTTTTTTCTTGATCTTCTGGTGTAATGTAAATTTGGAAGTAACCTAAAAATCCATCTAAAAAGCAGTAATGAGACTTACTTGCTAATCGTTCCAATATTTGATCAATGAAAGGCAAAGGAAAATGATCCTTTCGGGTTGCTTTGTTAAGCTTTCTATAATCAATGCATACTCACCAATTTTTCTAGATTCTGGTAGTAATTAGTTCATCATTTTCATTCTTAACAATTGTGATTCCATATTTCTTGAGAACCATTTGTATAGGGCTGACTCAAGTGCTATCTAATATGGGGTAAATGATTTAAGCTAGTAATAATTTTGTTACCTCTTTCTTAACTACATCCAGGATATGGGGATTAAGTTTTCTTTGTGGTTACCTTATTGTTTAACTTTTTTCTCTACTAGAATCTTATGCATACACATGGAAGGGCTAATACCTAGGATATCTGCCGAAGTCCAACCAATTGCTTTCTTATGCTTCTTAATAATCTGCAACAATCTTATTTCTTGACTAATATTTAATTTGTTAGAAATAATCATTGGAAGATTCTTATTTTCCTCTAAATATGCATAATTTAAATGTTTAGGAAGAGGTTTTAACTCTAACATAGGAGGCTGCATTATAAAAGAAATCAATTTGGTTGAAATTGTCTCAGCAACTTGTATTTCAACAAAATCAGATGTATCTGTAATTGCTTTAATCAAATTATTGCACTTTGATTTTGTTGAAACAACAATTAGAACAATGTTTTCTATTTTAAGGGAGCGTGCATCATTATTATCACTAAGAAAATATTTCTTAATTTTAACACACACATTACATTGATGAGAATCCATAAATGAATGACAAACAAATGAATCATAAAAATTAGACAATATAGGAAAATCAACATCATCAAACAACTTAATAATATTATCATTAACTAAATCAGTTATTAAATCAATTCAAAAAATAGAATAGTCCGCAGTAGGATGCTTCATAACATATAAATGTTGAATCTAACCACACTATCTCCAAATTCCATGGAAACTGTTCCTGCATGCACATGTATCTTTGTCTTAGCTATTTTTAAGAATGATCTACCTAAAATTATTGGAGCTTTATTGGTGGAGGTCTCACTCTCCATATCCAAAACATAAAAACCTACAGGAAAAATTAAATCAGGAACTTTAACAAGGACATCTTCAATGATACTTGCAGGATGTGCAAAGCTTGGATTTGCTAATTGTATAACCACACCTATAGTTTGCAAAGATCCAAGGGAAAGTGAAGCAAATACAGTCATAGGCATAACATTAATGGATGCACTTAAGTCTAGCATGGAATTTTCAAATTTGTTATTGCCTATTATGCATGAAATGGTAAACGTCCCAGGGTCTTTATACTTTTTTGGTATATGTGACAAAGGCTTTTCAGTTAGTGCAGAAACATTTCTATTTATGTTAATCCTTTTATTTCCTTTTTGTATTCTTTTGTTAGTGTATAGTTCTTTAAGGAATTTGACATATCTTGAGATTTGCTTGATGACTTCTAATAAAGGTATATTTACCTATACTTTTCTAAATATTTCCAAGATCTCCTCATCTATTTTCTTATTTTGTATAGATTTTTGTCTTTGCGAAAATGGAAGAGGGATATGTTGTTTATTAAAACCTGCTACAAAAGGAGGATTTGTAAAAGATATATGATTACTATTATTACTTGAACTATCTAAAACTTCTTCTGCATGTTTTTCTACGACAATGGTATTTTTAGTTTGTTGTTTTTCTCGTCCATGGATAGCTTTACCAGATCTTAAAGTAATTGCACTTACATTTTTAGGATTGACAACTGTCTGAGCGGGTAACTTATCTGAACCTTGGGACTGCAAATGGTTTAAGGATGTAGCCAACTGACCAATTTGATTTTCAATAGTCTAAACTATGGTCTCAGTTCTCTTTTGGAAGTTCAAATTGTCTGTTGCCATTTACTTTATCAATTCCTCCAAACTTGATTTCTCAGTGGAAGATGCAACTATTTGTGTAGCTTGTTGTTGTTGTTGTTGTACATGAGGGGGTTGATAAGGTCTGTTTGGTCCAGTATTTGTTTGAAAAGGCACATGAGGTTACTGTGAGGAATTACCCCATCTTAAATTAGGGTGATTCCTCCAACCAGTATGTTGTTGTTATGGCGGTCTACTATTGTATATGTTGGCAACACATACTTGAGGATTTTCATCAAGAATTTTAGCTTCCTGTAGTGTAGGACAACAATTGGTATAATGATCTATAGAAGTACAGATGGCATATACCTTAACAGGGGTTGCAGGTTGTTGTTTTTGAGACACAATAATATTTTTTATAAGTATTGCTAGCTCAACAAATTATTTTTCCCATTTTTTATCTTCATTATTAGTAGTTTTAATCTCATGGACTCCTCTAATTACTACAGAATTATTCCTAGGGGCATGCTGTTGAGCATTAGAGGCCATGTTCTTAATTAAAGTTTTTGTTACATTTGTAGTTTATTTTGCAAAGCACCACCACGAGCTGTATCAACCATAGTTCTATCCATTAGATTAAAACCTTAATAGAAATATTGTATAAGAAGCTGGTCAATAAATTGGTGATGAGGACAACTACTACATAATAATTTAAATCTTTCTTAATATTCATAAAGATTTTCCCAGTCATGTTGCTAGATGCCATATATTTCTTTTCTAATTGAGGAAGTTCTTGAAGCAGAGAAATTTTTTTCAAGAAACATTTTCTTGAGGTCTTTCCAGCTAGTAATGGAGCCTAGAGAAAGGTAAAATAACCAATCCTTGGCGGAATTCGCTAGGTAGAAAGGAAAAACTTTAAGTTTTACATGTTCTTCTCAAACCCTTTTAGGTTTCATGGTAGAGTAAAGGACATGAAATGCTTTTAAATGTTTATGAGGATTTTCACCTACACGACCATTAAACTTAGGCAATAAATAAACTAAATCAATTTTAAGCACAAAAAGAACCTCTTCCTCAGGATACAAGATGCATGATGTTTGATTAGTGACATCTGGTATAGCTAGTTCTCTTAATGTCTTTTCATCTATGTTATACAAATATTTCAAATTTGAAGAGTCAGTTTCACTCTTTATGTTATCAACTACAATATTATTATTTGTTTGGTTATTATTGCCTAATAGTCTCTTGGATAATCTAAGTAGTTGATGAAATGTTCTTTCTATTTCAAGATCAAAAGGATGTAGTGGTCTGAGATTAGATCTAGTCATGTACAATACATATATACATATTAAGAGAAAACACTACAACTACGTATTAAAATGAAAAAGTTATCATTTTAATTATGTATTTCTTAGAACATATATTTAAATATTTAAAGATTTTATTTTTTATATTTATATTTTTTGTCTTTTTAAATGGTTGAAAATACAATCACAAGAAAATAAATAAAATATAATAAAATGGATTTTTTTAATTTTTTTAACAAGTTCAAGTTCAACCAAACCTGAATATTTTAAACACACCTATAAAAAACATGTAAAATATATTAGGTAACCAATTGAATGCAAATAATTAGGACCAAAGGTCCTCGACAACGACGCTAAATTTGACACGCTATCGTTGTAGGGTCAAATAAAAAGTTAAATTAATGTAGTATAAGGTAAGCAATCTTAATCATTTCTCGAGGACCTTAGTTATATTAGTTACACTAAATTTACTTATTTATTTACTTTTGTAACCAAAAAAAGGGTTTGTAGTTGAGATTGGAAGGGAAACTAATATAATAATGCAAAAAGTAAAGTTATTAGTGAGTGATAAATCAAATTTAGAAACAATCAACCTAAGGAATTAATAAATCTTTAGTTAACTAATAATTGGTCACAAATATGATTAAATATAATTAATTTCTCCATCTTGAATCACTTGGAATCCCTAAATGATTTTATTCTAGAAAATCTTCTAGAATCAAATTAATGAGCTAATAAGAATAATCAATCAATATATTCTTATTAATTACTAAGATAACTTTAAAACTATTATTTGGTTGAGTTAAGAAACTAAATAGAAATCTCTTATTTAGTGACTTTATCTTTATTCTCAAATTGATTATTGCTTAATCAACCTACATCATTTTAGATTTCAGATTATTTAATTGTATACCAATCAGTTATACACTTAAATAATCTACTCTCATAAGTGTTTGAGAAACAAAGAAAAGTAATTATATTTAATAAAAATATTAAGAGCAAGAACTCAAAGTTAACATAAAGAAAAATTAAATTCATTGAGTTGATTTTAAAAGATTAAGCTTCCATGACGATTTTAAACAATGAAAGATAAATTTAAGTCAACTAAAACTTTGATTATAAAAGTAAATAACAAATAATAAAATTAACTTACTTCATATTGAGAAAGAGAAATGAAAATCATA
Source organism: Clitoria ternatea (assembly GCA_037962975.1). NCBI lineage: Eukaryota > Viridiplantae > Streptophyta > Magnoliopsida > Fabales > Fabaceae > Clitoria > Clitoria ternatea. The sequence goes on from CM075671.1 coordinate 174,083,657, forward strand.
ACTTGAGGAATGGAATATAGAGCAAAGAAATAAAGTAAGAGAAACAAGAACTAAAACTTAAGAAATTAAAGCAAAGACATAGAAATGTAATGAAAACTTAAGCATGTATTTATTGTGTATCTTTTGTGTATTCCTTACAACTTCAAGCATCTATTTATAGGCAAGGTATCATGGCATTACAGGTTCATATTCTGATCATTGATGCATTTTTCTAACATTAGTAGGGCTTGAGATTACAATAATTCAAAAGAAAATAATGGTAGGTGTTGAAATTCATCACCCACTTTATGTTTTCCATTTTATGAGCCAAATTAAATCCTCTAAATGACTTAATTTCACAAAATCTTCAACATGAAAGTTATTGATCTATGTCCTATTAAGAATTTGACATAAGAATCAGGTCATTTAGACATCCATAACTCAAGATATGTGTATTATAGTGAACTATATCAATGTTGGTTGATTGATTTCAGATGCAAAATAACAAATGTGAACAACATAATCTAGGCCTTTGTCTTATTTTTCCATGGGCTCCAAGATCAGCTTAATTGGATCACAAAAGTCCAAGTTGTGACCAAAACAAGGAAAGACACTTAAGATACAAACAAAAAATGAAAATGAAAATATATACATAGTGGGTCTGTTTGTTTAAGCTTATTTTTAAGTGCTTTTTAAAAAAATGATTTTTTATATGTGTTTTTTTAATAAGCAGATCAAAGTTGCTTCTTAAAATAAGTAAAAATTAGCCTATTTTCAGCTTTTGTTTTTTTTATAACTTTAAACAAACACATCAAAATTTAAAATAAGTGTTTTTTAATTAAAAAAGCACATATCTCTTAAATAAATTTAAACAAACGAGCCCAATACTTCAATTAACTAAATAACATAAAATTTAATTAAAAACTATCATTAAACATAATAAGTATATAATAAACCCTAAGTGTAAAACTATAATAAGTGTATTAAAATTGATTCATCACTATGTTATGGAAAATGGTAATTTTAAGCAATTGGAAAGGTAAAAATAAGTTTTAATGGAATCCAAAATCCTTAGAGAGTCCTAAGAGAACCCTAGTAGTGTTCATAACTTGGTTTTGTAGGGTAAGTGAAGCTGGAGTTGCATTTGATGTAAATTGAGATGTGCCATTGCTAGAAATTATACAAATTGCATTTTGCGTATATCTCATTCATATGAAGGAATTTTGACAAATAGACTATGCCAGTAGGTCTAGAATGGGGAAAGCATAGTGCCCATGAAATTCGGTTGCAATCAAAGTTGAAACGAGCAAAGTAGGTAGGCCAAAAGTTGGTCTAGATGTAAAATTCTGCATTTTTTGCATTCTGTGCTGAAGGTAATTGATTACAGCTATTTTGTAATCGATTACCAGCTGCTAAAACAAAGGAGTGTGCAGTCTGTTCTTTGGTAATTAATTACACAAGTCTGGTGTAATCGATTACCAAAATTAAAATTTGGGATTTTTGGCTGTTTTGAGTAATATAACCTTAGGATCCTATTATTTATTGCTAGGGATGTCTCTAAAGTGAAAAATTTACCTTGTTTTTAATCAAACCCAGGAATAAACACTAGGTATCACTATGGAGACATTATAGGTAGTATCAGAGCAGTTTTGATCTGGACTAAATGTATGTAAAATGATATGATAAATGATGTATGCAATGTTGTGATGTATTAGAGATTTTGTGAGAAATATGGGATGTTGTACTAGAATATGTTATATGTTGTATTGGAATTAACTATGCAGGAACCTTGGCATTGTGATTACTAGTACTCTAGAACCTTTGGCAACCATGTATCAAGGTATATTTTTGAACCCTATTTAGTTAAATTGGATAGTAAGATGTGTTAATTTCTTGTAGTATAGAGGATGGCCCTAGTTCCTTACCTGATGATGACTTTTTCACTAGATTTTCCCAGTTTATGCGACAGGAAGAGTTTGGCCCAACCTTAGATAAATTTTTGAAGCGGTTGCCCCCTGTATACAAAGGTAGGCATGATCATGATGGTTCTTATATGTGGATAAGAGAAATGGAGCAAATCTTTAAATATTTTGAATGCTCTGAGGAAAAGAAAGCTTTATTTGCTACTTACCAATTAAAGGAGGAGGCTAGGGTTTGGTAGACCTGCACCAAGACCCAAATGACTACAGCAGATGAAGCCCTAACTTGGGAAAAATTAAAAAAAGAGATTTCTGGCCAAATATTTCTTGGATAACTATAAAATCAAAAAAGAGATGGACTTCTTGAAAATTGAGCAGGGAAAGATGTCTGTGGCTGAGTATACAACCAAATTTGACGAGCTATGTGACTTCTATTACCCTTTTTATTGGAGAGTATTGAGGGCAACAAATGTGCCAATATGAGTCTGGTTTAAGAATGGAGCTCCATAGTGTGATTGTTCCTCTAGAGATAAGAGATTATGCAATGTTAGTGAATAAAGCTCAGTTGATTGTGGAGGTGCAACTATAGATGGTGGCTGTGAGGAAGGATAAAAAGTAGTTGAAGGACAAAGGGCCTAGTTTCAAGAAGCAGGGCTAGTTTGGACATGGTGGTTCATCTACCACATCTTCATCTTCATCCCGAGGCCGAGGTGGTGGTCGTTCTAGTGGCTGGGCTTACTTTAACTATAGGAATGAGGGGTATTTAGCCAAGGACTATTATTCTGAGCAGCCTACTTGCTTTTAGTGTAGTTAGAAAGGGCATATTAAGCCTAACTGTCCACAAAGGCAAGTCCAGAGTGTGTAAGGGAGTTGAGCTAACACTTCTGTGGCTTAAGGTGGTGGAAATCAAAGGGGTGGCCGAAAAGTCTGTGGATATAGAGGCCAAACTCAGAGAAGAGGTGATGCTCAGTCTGGGATTGCCCAAAATATTATTACAGGGTGTGTCTTTGCCTTTGATGCTTCAGAGGTGGCAAAAAATGATAACCTGGTGCATAAAAAATGTTCTATCTCTGGCAATATGATTAATGTGATATATGATTCAGGAGCCATGTATTCTTTTATCTTTGAGAGTTGTGTAAGGCGTCTTAACTTGTATTTTTGATGGAGAATGTCATTATTGTTTCTACTCTGACCAATTCAATGGTACAAGCTACTACAATGTGTGAAAAATTAATTATGATTATTGAAGAATGACCTTTCATTGTAAATCTAATATGTCTACCTGTGAAAAATCTTGATATCATTCTTGGATTGGATTGGTTATCTACCACCCATGTAATGGTGGGTTATTATCATAAAGTGGTGTTTTTTCCTGAAGAACATGTTCCTGACTGGTGGTGAGTACAATTCCAAAGTCTATGTTATTTTATTATTTTGCAAGGAAAGGTGGTTTGAACCCTATTGATATTCCTGTTGTTTGTGAGTTCCCAGATGTGTTTCCGAAAGATATTATCAGGTTACCTTTGAGTAGAGGGGTAAATTTCACCATTGATCTAATTTTAGAGGTCGAGCTAGTGTCTCGTGCACCTTACTAGATGTCTTCAGTTTAGTTGGCTAAAGTGAAGAGATAGGTGGAGGAGCTACTTGAGAAAGGCTTCATTAGGCCGAGTGCCTTGCCTTAGGGTACTCGTATTTTGCTTACGAAGAAGAAGGATGGTAGCATGAGGATGTGTGTTGATTACCGATAGTTGAATAAGCTGACAATCAAGAATAAATACCTTTTACTCGAATTGACGATTTGCTTGATCAGTTGTGTGGCACTTGTATATTCTCTAAGATTGATCTAAGATTTGGGTACCACCAAATCAGGGTGAAGCTGGAGCATATTCTAAAGATGACGTTTAGGACTAGATATGGTCATTTTGAGTATGTTGTGATGCCATTTGGGATGACAAATGCCTTAGCTGTCTTCATGAGTTTTATGCATCAGGTTTTTCAATAGTATCTGGACCAATTCGTGGTGGTATTTCTTGATGATATACTGGTATATTCCCGATTATGGATGAGCATGTTCGGCATCTCCATGTTGTACTACAGGTGTTACGTGAGAAGTAACTTTATGCTAAATTGTCAAAATGTGAGTTCTGGGCGAAAAATATATAGTTTTTGGAGCATGTGATTTCTAGGGATGGTGTTTCTATTGATCCATCCAAGGTTAAGGCTGTGTTAGCTTGGGAGAGGCCCAAATTAGTGACGGAGGTCTGGAGCTTCCTAGTTCTGGCAGGTTATTATCGCCGTTTCATTGAGGGGTTCTCATGCATTGCACTCTCTCTGATCAGACTTACTAGGAAAGAGTGTCATTTTCTATGGAATGATGCTTGTGAGCAGAGTTTCCAAAAGTTAAAGAAGTTGACCACAGCTCCAATGCTTGCTTTGCTAGATGTGGCCAAGGAGTTTCATGTATATTGTGATGCTTTGAGATTAGGATTGGGGTATGTATTGATGTAGGAGGGTCATGTTATTGCTTATGCCTCTCGTTAGTTGAGGCCGTATGAGCAAAACTACCCAATTCATGATTTAGAACTTGCTGTAGTTGTATTTTCATTGAAGATATGGAGGCATTATCTCCATGGCTCGCGATTTTTTGTGTTTAGCAACCATAAGAGTTTGAAATATCTGTTTGATTAGAAAAAACTTAATATGCGATAGAGGCGTTGGATGGAATACCTAAAGGATTATGATTTCGATTTGTAGTACCATCCAGGAAAAGGCAATGTTATGGCAGATGCTTTGAGTAGGAAAACCCTACATGTTGCTCATCTAATGGTGAAAAAATATGAGTTGCTTGAAAGCTTTTGTGATTTGAATCTTGGCGTGGTGATTCAGGCTCCGAATTAGATTGTGGTTGGTATGTTAAAGATTTCTAATCATATTTAGAAGTCTTTGTCTAAGGCTTAGGAGACAAATGATAAGATCAGGAGGTTGATTGATGCTCAATCTAGGGGCAAGGTGATACCATTGAGTAGAGGTTCTGATGGGTTGTGGCGATTTAAGGACTGGATCATGGTACCTGTTGGTGGTGATTTCAGGAGCCAAATTTTATTTGGGGCTCAGAAAAGTTCTCTGAGTATTCATCCTGGTGCAACCAAGATGTATAGTGATTTGAGGAGACAGTTCTTATGGCCAAGAATAAAGAAAGCTATTGTTGATTTTGTGGCATCATGTGTGGTATGTCAGAAGTCTAGGGTTGAGCATCAGAAGCCTTCTGGGATGCTTCAGCCTTTGGATATTTCGGTGTGGAAATGAGATAACATAGCCATGGACTTTGTGTCTAGCTTTCCTAAGACCCGTTTTGACTGTAATGCTATCTGGGTTATCATAGACAGATTGATGATGTGTGCCTATTTTCTGGCTATGAATATGAGGTGGTATTTGGAGAAGCTTATAGAGGTGTATGTTAGGGAGGTTGTGCATTTACATGATGTTCCCTCTAGTATTGTATCAAATAGAGATCCTCAATTCACCTCCAGATTTTGGGAGAGCTTGCATAGAGAGTTGGGTACCGAGTTGAATATGAGATTAGCATATCATCCTCAGACGGATGGTTAGTCTAAACATACTATTTAGACCCTAGAGGATTTATTACGTGCTTGTGTGTTAGAGCATAGAGGGAGTTAGGAACCATTCTTGCCTTGTATTGAGTTCACATATAATAATAGATTCCAAGGCAATATTGGTATGGCACCATACAAGGCTCTGTATGACAGGAAGTGCCGTACTCCTCTGTGTTGGGCAGATGGTCATGATGCCTTAGTGTTGGGGCTAGAAATGGTCCAATAGATGACTGAATAGGTGGCTATGATTAGAGAGAAAATGAAGGTGGCACAGGATAGACAAATAAGTTATTACGATACCAAACATAGACCCTTGGAATTTATGGTAAGTGATAGAGTGTTCTTGAGAGTTTCTCCTACCAAGGGTGTTGATAGGACTATCCAGAGTTGGAAGTTGAGCCTGAAGTATATTGGTCCTTATCTGGTGTTAGAGCGGATTGGTGATGTGGCCTATAGGATTGAGCTCCTTCCAGCTTTGTTTAGACTACATGATGTTTTCCATGTATCCCAACTCTGGAAGTATATCCCATGCAAGGCTAAAAACTTTTCTTCTAAGTGTATTACGTAAATAAGCTTGTCTTTAAGACTAGGGTCCCAATAAGCGTTTGTACGAGAACTTTTTTGTAAGGTAATACTCATGCATCGCCCGAATCACTTCAGTGGAAGCAGGGGACAACTTGTTCTCCTATGTAGTATATGCTGCCCCAGTCAAAAAAAGTGTACGTGGGTCCATGATACCGAGAATTCATCTATCTCGTCTTTGCTTTCCAAGAAGATCGGTTTGTTTGGGCTCACCTTAACTTTAACAAAGGATTTTTTGAAGGAGTCGCTATCCATCTTAGCTGACTCCGTAAATGCTTCAAATTTAATGACTTTGGAGTCATACCGGAGTGTGACAAAGCTTAATCCGCTGTCCTTATTGGCCCTTCGAAGGACTCGACAGTAGAAGAAGAACATGGCAATAGTGGGGATGAAGTTGAAGTGCTCTCCTAGCACTTCTAAGCTCCTCACTAGTCCCCATCCGTTAGGATGAAGTTGAGTGTGGGCACAGTCTAGAAAGTGGAGCACCTCCATCTTGAAGTCTGTTGATGGGAAGCGTACCCCGAGATGGGTGAACATCTCATACATGAAGACTATCTTCTCTCTTGGGGCATGGCAAATGCAGTCCGACATCTGGGGTGCCAGGACAGTGTATCGCTGCTTATGTTTATATTTGGAATAAATGGGGCATCTTAGCTCTATCTCACCTCCATTCACTTTGGCATGTCAGGAGACAGTCTCCATAATATCCCATTGGACCTACACATAGGGGTTTTCTGCTAACAACCTCTCCTAGTCAATTTGGTGGGAGATGATGTTGGAGCACTCGACACTGTTTTCACGACCTTCTTCTCGCCTTCTTTAGCGACCATTGTAGTTATCACATGCTTGAAACCACCCACATTGTTGTAAAAGTGTACATCATTAGAAACATATAACTCAACGCTGCTTTCCTCATCTGAGGCCCCAGTAACCCAAGTAATACGGCTAGGCTCAGAAGACACTCTCTGTTTGTCCCCTTACTCCTCTTGCCGGAAGCAATTATACATACACTCGCTTGAGTGAAAAACATCTAGAAGCAATTATACATACACTTGGTTGAGCGAGATCCCACTCGCTTGAGAGAGATTTCGACAAAACCAAATCCCCTGGCCCTCGCTTGAGCGAAAAATGGCCAGAGACCACACACATTTGATGCATAGCCAACTTGCTTGAGCGAGATTCATCTCGCTTAAGTGAGTTTATCAGTATTTGCAATTTAACTTAGGTAATTCAATTTACATGGCACATAAAAATGCATTTTGCAAAGATTTAATCTCAACCATCACTTGGCACTCATTTATATGCTTAATTAAGACTTATTCCAATAAATCTCAAACCATGATTCAAGCTATCAATCTATGCATAAATGACAATCTATATGTATTTTGGTCCAACTAACCATGCCAATTTACAACATTGGCCTATTTGGCCACAACCACTCATACAAATAAGTCATATACATACATTTTGAGTTGTGGGCAACCTCTACACAAGGTTTTATCCATCAAATGGGAACATGGCCTTTCTACTTCCCAATATTCATACAATTTAGCATCCCGCTGAACATAATCACACTCTCATGCATTATCAATGGTCATAATCCATAATCAACATCATTCATTCATCAATGTTGCATAAAGCCAAGGTACTACAATGGTCATCCAACAATGTCAAGGTTATAACCAAAAAGTAGCCTTTGCACCCTCGAGGACTAATTTTCACACATGACCTATCAAAATATACATCATAATCATTCAAATACATACTAAGGATATTTCAACATCATATGCTATACCAAACAATTGTTTTCTAGCCAAGGAATTCCTATACCACTAATTTACCTTCTCCACTAAAACATGTACATTTTCAAAATATATACATCTCACCCCATCCATATCCCGCATCACAATACTAAAAATAGACAACACGAGAGAGTGAGTTATACATTCCAAGTGACGAATACGAATACATTTGTGATTATGTGCATATGCATTTCAACAACATGTATACTTTGCATTAAAGTCATCAACTATCACCACAATTTCATCATCTCAACAACATACGCATATATCAAGTTCATCAATCAAACTCATAGCAAAGTATATACATATTTTATTTGTTGTCTTTAGGTTTTTTTTCACCCATTCCAACCATCATCACAATTCATCACCTTTTGGCATATCTCCATGCTATATGCAAATGCTCTTAGGCTAATGCACATGCACAACAAAGTTAATATCAATCGTGGATCCGACTATGGGAATATAAAACACCAATTTATGGGTTTTAACATAAATACTTAGTCAAGCCCCTACTACAGTAGTAAAATGTGTACACTTATCTCATAATTTTCATATAACATCACATTTTACTGGTACCAAACCGCATTGCCCATCTTGTAACACCGGTCATTTTCACCATGACTGCACTAAACAACATAAAGGTGTTACGGGCCAACCACGAATCATACCATGGCAGCTGTGATCCAAAGGACCACCAGGAATACTCGCTCCTTAAAGAGCCACCCCCATCGGGTCAACCACATGCAGCTCCCGTAGCTAAGCATAGGCAGCTTTGTGACTTACACACCGAGTCACTAGGGTAATATCAATGATGCTCGTGCATAGAGCCATTCTTCCACTGGGCCAACCGGAGGAACCCCTAACATTCCCTTACCGGCAGCTATGTAATATGCCATGGATGCAATGCAAATGCAAATCATATGCATCCTCACACTATGCATCCTATCATGCCACTCATCAATCATCATCATCACCAACATCACCACACAATTCTTAGTGGATTTTATTATCATTGGTTATTGCCATTGTTTCAAGTTTGTATTATGGCATTCACAATGTAAGACCCTTATTTTTATTTTTATATTAAAATTTTGAAGGAATTAGATTGTGGTTCTTTAGAACTTTTTAATCTATGTATTATTTATGATTTTTTGGAATTTTTTAAAATTTTAGAAATATTTTAATAAAATAATATATTTTAAATAATTTTAAATTCATATAAAGTGACTTAAAATTAAAAATATTTATAAGAAAGTGAAGTTAAATTTTAAGAAAATTTTCTAAAATCTATTTCAAGTAGACTTATCTAAAAATGATCGGTTTGAGAAAAATCTTAATTTTTACCAATCGTAAAAAAATCAGGAACGTATTAATAAATTTTTATTAACAGAAAATTTTGGATTTCTAAAATTTAAACTTTATATTACTTATTATAAAATAAGTAATGACTGATATAATATCGCTAAATTTTAAAAAGGACTGATTTTGAATATTTAAAATATACCACTACAAGAAAACTATTGTTTAGTGACCAATTTTGTGACTGAAATATATCAGTCTCTATTGTGACTGAATTAGAGATTGATTTCATGGAAAACTATACCAAATGACCATTGGTCTCTAAATCGGTCACTAAACTTAGAGACCGAAAAAAACAGTCACTAAATTTATCAATAGAGACTGATATTTCGGTCTCTAGATTAGTGACCAGAATGGCAATGGAGAAATTGGTCACTATAGTTACAGACTGATTTTAGTGACCGATATTTTAGTTTCTAAGTTTAGTGACCGATTTAGAGACCAATGAGAAGTTGGTAAAGTTTTATATAGAATTGGTCACTAATTTGGTCACAATAGAGACTGATTTTTCAGTCTCTAGTTTAAAAACATCTAATATAAAATTTATGTTATCATATGAAAATAATTTTTTTGAAAAAAATAGAATTAGAGACCAAAAAATCAGTCTCTAACCTTGAGAAAAAGTTAAACCTCATTCTCTTCGTCAACTTGAGGATGAATTTATTATACTTTATGTTAGTGACTAAAAAATCGGTCTCTAATGTATAAAAAATTTTAGCGACCAGAAAAATCGGTCTCTAAGATTTCTAATTTAAGACTATAAATTTATTATAAAATGGTTTTAGTGACCGAAAAACTCGATCAGTAATTTTCCCAAATTCAATTTCTTTGTTTAAACACCTTAGAAAGCCCTTACTCAATTTTAACCCATAAAAACTCTCCCTCCCTTTCTCTCCCGCGTGACTCCTCTTTTCCATAACCCCTTTTTCTCAAAATTCCTAATTCCTCCAAACCTTCCTTCATCGCGCCTCTCCGTCCATCAACACCTCCTTCAACCTCCACTGCCAATTGTTTTCTGGCCCTCCTCACCGTGCGATTCTTCCTTCTCCTACCCATCACCACGTACAGCTCTTTCAACCTCCACCGCGCATCGTTTTCCACCAATCCTCACCGTACAACTTCCTTTTTCTCCAACCCACCACCACTCCTCCTTCAACCTCTACAGCCTCTTTGTTTTCCACGCTTCCTTCAATGATCTCCATCACCCCTCTCTCTTAGGTATTTTCCTCTTTGTGTTTTGGCTTCTTAGGATTCTCTATTAGGTATTTTCCATTGAGTAATGGATTTTGCTTTTCAATTAGTTACCCATCACTGTTTCTTTCTTTTTTAATTTTAGCTACATGATGATATTGTTGGGAAAGTCGACCACTCACACAACTTCTTCTTCTTCTGTGTCTGTAAGGGTCCCGATCCCGTCGAGAAGGAAGAGGATCTGCTCAGCTATGGGTTTTAATCTTCTAAACTCTTCCTTTGTTACATTAGGTGTTTTGATTCATTAGGTATTTTGTAAAATCTTCCCCCTAGCGGTTACTTTGAAATTGTTGGTTCTCTTCTGTTTGTGAAATTTTGGCAGAATTGGTTAAGTTGAATATTACAGTTTTTGATTTTTTCATTTGTTTGTTTGTTTTATTCTACCTTTTTGAATTGCAAAGGGTGTATAGTCCTATCTCGATTTGTTTGTTTAGCACAGATAAAAAAAATTCTCTTTAGAGGTTTGAGGGGAAGCCGTGAGTTTATAGGTAGTGGTGCAAGGCTTTTGTGTGTGATGCTTTTGTTAGCTTGAACATTGATTGTTGAGGTTATCTAGAAGAAGTGGTGGTGGTGGCGGAAACTAGGTTTGTTAGATTTACCTATGAGGGTTAAAACATAGGTTTGTAGGGATTGTGGCTTATTGTTGAATAAGAACTCTAATCTGCATAGTTTATTGAAAGCACTTTTAGTTTTGTTTCTTCGTTTACTTCTTCAGTACTCAAAAGATAAAGGCTGATTTTGTATGCATAATATGACTATTAAGTTCCTACAGATCTTGAATGTACTTGAATGTATCATTTTATATAATCACATGAAACAGATGAGTGCTCAAATTGTTGGTCTAGTTAAAAAGAATTTACAAACTATTTAAGGTCTGTTTGTCTTAATCCAATTTACCCAGAACAAAAGATTATTTACTGCCATTACATGTGCCTTGTTTAGCCAGCAATGAAACAAGCTGCAGCCATGTGTAAATGGTTGGCACTTTACAGAGTTGGGTCACTAGTTTGGCAACAGAGTTTGTTTCTGCTTTAATTTTTAAGAAAACAAAAGAAAAAAAATTGTTTTGTTATATGGGTATATTGAGTTATTGACTAATCCATTCTCTCTATATCGTAACACATCGCCACTCTTGCAACATGATGTTTGTTTGCTGTCATGTTTGTCACTCTTCTCTATCAATAGGCTTTTTTTTATCTATAAACTAAATGAACCTTCTCCCTGAACCAGACTTATTTTGGCTGTAGCTTATTTTGATTCTATTTTATATACCCATTTGTGTAGATTCAACCACTATGCTAATTCAACCTGGACCTATGGTAGACTTCCTAATTTCCAACCAGAATGTGAGAGATCCATATTCACTTGACTGGGCTAAGGTAGGCAATTATGTTTATTTTGTTCCAGTGTATGTTTGGATGCTAAGTAAATCAATCTCACTTAACCAAGAATTCAAAATTACTAGGCTTAGTGAAATCCCATGCAAAGACCAATTGTATTTTGCTCCACTTCTTGCATGTATGTTCCAGTTCCAGAATTAGGTGATACCAATTCTTTGAACCCACTTGATTTTGTGTTGGAAGTTAACAAAAGTATCAACAGGATTTTGGTATTCATTGGCACCACCACTCACTGGCTTTCTTTTGCGCCTGCTAAATCAAATCAGGGGCCAGAGGTATGTAGGACCATTTTTTGTAATCATTTACTTGTAATTTGTACAACCAATTAAGCTTTAGTATTTTATAGCCCAATTAGAAGAAAACAACATGCATTCCTATTCAATCTCGATCTAACAATTTAGTCTTTATTTTTTAAATCTCAATCATTGTAAGTTTTCTATTTTTTTAGTCTCTATATATCTATTAATTTGAAGTCTTTATTTTTTTCCTTTTATTCTTGTTTTAGTCATTGGTTATTATTTCTGTAGTTACTCAAAAATAGAAAAAGAGACCCAAATTTTTTTTTAATAAAAAATTAGGTTCTAAAAATAATAGATTGCAACTAAAAATAAAAAGCAAGGACTACCAATAGAGACTAAAAGAAATAGAAAAATATAGATGTCATAAGGTTATTTATTTTTTTTATTAATTAAATGGAATCAGTTTTTTTAAAATGATTAATAAAAAGAATAAACGGTATATATGTCCTGCACCTAAAACAAATTTGTCTTTGTTAGGCTGTAGCAAAATACATGTACCAGCAAAATCATTATTTTAATCTTTGCAGGATTTTAATCAGATTTTTTAATTATGCCAATTTTAATTCCTTTACATATTAGCTTTTCTTTTGAACCAGTTTATAGATCTACTTTTGTTTTGCAGTGGTGTTTTATATGTGAGTTAAGACAAATCACAATTTCTTATCAATCTAATGGAACTCTCGGTAAAGGTGGAATGCAAATGTGTTAGACTTTGGCCTTAATGTTCACCGAGATATTAAATCAAGCAACATTTTGCTTAGTAAGTAATGGAATGCAAATGTGTTAGACTTTGGCCTTGCCAAACTCATTAGCTCCAACAGCAGCTATATTACAACCCATGTCATGGGGACATTTGGGTTGTATAGTCTTGATCTCTATTCTTTATGTTTCCTTGATTCCTATGAAATGCGTTGCTAACAATTGTTTTTTCTTACAGATATGTAGCTCCTGAATATGCAAGCACTAGCATCTTAAATGAATGAAGTGATGTTTATTGTCTTGGAATTCTTGTAGTTTTTTCAGTCATTTTGTCTCTTTTGATCAATCTAGTTTCTTTGAATTTCCAGGAATTGCTTCAAAGACCTCAATTTTCTTCAGGCAATAATACCTACCCTTTCATTGCCACCAATTACTGTTGAATCTGGTATATTACCCTTCTTGCTCAAAATCTGTAGTTTGCAAATGCTCCCATCAGTAGGAATTTAGGCATACATGCTTAATGGCCTTATTAACAAATAGGTAATAACATGCTTCTTGATTTTATTGATTCTTATATAATTTCCCCTGGTTCTTTATTGTAATTAGTAATTACAACTCTGAATCTATTTTGGATCTAAAAATGGCTCATCAAAAAGATGAACATTCATAAAAATTTTCATCCGTGTTTATTCTCTAAAGCTATTATTACTAGGTATTTGCAAAGTATTAATAGGTAAATTTAGAACAATAGTTTCTACTATGAAAAAAATAAACTATATTTGATTGATTTGTATCGAATCTCATTTATCTTATGTTTTATTAGTCATACTGGCTTTCCTAACATTTCCTTTTGTTGTTGACAAAACTACAAAGCTTTTTTGATTTTTCCTTAGCAAAGGATGGACCTGTAGGTGATAAGAGCCATGGCTTGATAATTCAGGTGAAATGGTCTATTTCTTTGACAATTTTCTTTGGCTTACAAGAATTGGAACCTTGGTTTCAAACTTGGCTAAGAAAATGAGTTATATATCTACATTTGGTGAGTTTGTAGGGTATGTTTTCTTCATAATAGCTGATTTCATTTTGTTAAAAGAAGTAGTTACAATAGAGAGAAAGGTGAAAAGGCCAAAGAAGAAATCAACAAAAGAGGAGAAAGAGATTCAGAAGATCAGAACTGATAAAATAATGAGGCTTATGGCAGGGGGAGCTAATGTTACAGATTTGTTTATAGCAGTAGCAAGTAGTAGAGATTAAACCAAACCCTTTCTGCAACCATAAAATTACTCTTGGCACTAGTGGCTTTGTTTCTGCCTGGGTTGGTTTGTATAGAAATTGGCCTTCATAGAACTTATTCCAATACCATACTGTAACTTTTTTTTATGTCTAATAGATGCTTTATATTTTAATTGTGTCTTGGTTATAACTTATAATAAGTTGTCTTGGTTAATTGTTCATATGTCATCTTAAAATTATAGTGTAAATGATATTTTAAATTATATAATTATGGGGTTTAATTTATATTTGTCAGGATTATTAAAAAAATGGTAAAAGAAGTGGTGACTTCTTATTGCTATTGGTAATAAAAGATGAAAAGGTGTAAAATAGTTAAAATTTTATTAGTGAGTTTATCCAAAAACAATTTATGATAAGTTATAAGAAAAACCTTTCAATATAATATGGCTTTTTAAAATCATAGAAATCAAAAGAAATCTCAAATTAGAAATTTTTGAAGCAAAAAAAAGTCTTTGCAAATTCTATAACTAAGAATTTTGATGGCAAGAAATTTCATCTCTAATTTAGTGGCTAAAAATTAAATCGGTTGTTAAATTAGTGGCTATTTTCAACTTTATAGAAAAGAAATCAGTCACAAAATCAATCTCTAAAAATCAGTCACAAAATCAGTTTCTAAAAATCGATCACAAAATCAGTCTCTACAAATCAGTCACAAAATCAGTCTCTACAAATCAGTCACAAAATCAGTCTCTACAAATCAGTCACAAAATCAGTCTCTACAAATCAGTCACAAAATCAGTCTCTACAAATCAGTCACAAAATCAGTCTCTATAAATCAGTCATAAAATCAGTCTCTAATAAATCAGTCACTAAATCAGTCACTATATTATAGCGACCAAGGGTATAGAGACTGTTAAAAATTCGTCTATAAATCGGTCACAAACTTATTTAGTGACCGATTTCTTGAATTTAGAAACTGAAAAATCGGTCTCTAATGACTGATTTTCTTGTAGTCGAACGAAAGGTTACTATTTGACTTAATAATTCAGCCGATATTTACTATGCAAAATACTGTGCATGAACGAAAATTCCAAAGGTTGCACAGTAACCAGAAACAAAAATTTCAAAAATTGCACAGTACTTTTATAATAAAATAATGAAATGCATAGTAACTTTCCTGCCTATAAATACTGGAGTAATTCTTCGTTAGAATTCACAATTTCAGATTAAATTTTCTTAATATAGTAGTGCTAGAGAGATAGTGGTGGAAGTAAGAGAGAGAAATAAATTTTTTGGAAGAAGGTTCTGCTAAAATTCTAAGGTAAAATACCTCTCTTTTATATTTTTTAGGGTTATTTTCATATCGTTTTTAGAAATCTATTATTATACTGGAAATAATATTATTTTAAGTTACTATTCTGAATAGTAAAACACTATTTCAATAGTAAATTACTATTCAAATAGTAAATTACTATTCAAATAGTAAATTACTATTTAGTGTTACTATTTACCATTATTATTCACGTTTTACTATTTACTATTACTATTCATGATTTACTATTCACTATTCACTAGTCAAAATTTACCAATCTTTTTTAAGTAGAAATCTTAATTTTTATCTTATAACTGTAATTGGTATGTTTTAGAACTCGGAGACGACGCGCACACGGATTTTCCATAACGAACCAAGATACAAGAGGTAAGGGGGAGTGAGATAAGAATATAATATGAAAAGACATAAGAATAATGGGAGGAGTCCCCAACTCCTTTTAAATTTAATAATAATATTATTTTAAAATACTAATTTTTTAACTTAAAATTTATAATAAATTTTAAATTAAATATCTGATGTAACTAACTCTGACATACCTATGCAAGGACCTGGACTTTCATAATCTATACGACCTGGACTGAACCTATGCAAGGATTTGGACAAGTTTGACCTATATGGACTGAACTATACCTATGTAACGACTAGATTATATGGACTTATATAGACCCATGCAAGGAATGGACTATAAGGACTCAAAATCAATTTTGATAATTTAAATAACCATTAAAATTTGAATTATATTTAATTGATTTGATTATAATTATTAGTATTTGATTATTATTAATGATATTTAATTTTGATCGATATTATTTGATTGTGATTGACATTTTTTGGTTGTGATTGATGATATTGTTATTGATAATATTTGATTATGATTGATGATCTTGTGATATGAAGTTGAGCATATAACAAGCATGATGAAAAGCTAAAACTCAGTAAGAATTTTCTTACCTTACTCTTTAAATTTTTATTATTTTATTTCATCGTAGAGATTATTTTTATTAACTTTACTTTTAATATTTAGAATAAAAGGTTTAGTATTTATTTAAAAAGAAGTCATTTTATAAAAATTAATTTATAAAAAGGTCGAGATAATTAAATTTTGAATTAAAGAAAAGCTTTATAATTTTAAGTATTTTTGGTTAATGATTTAAAGATTATTCTCTTTTAATAAAATAAAATTTTCAAAAGAAAATTATTTTTTCCCCAACTTAATAACTAAAGATATTTGGAAATAATTGAGATTTCTAAATTCGATCTTGTTAAGATTAAGAAAGATTATGCAAAGTTTTAAATGAGAAAGTTTTGAGATATTTAAGGCTTAGAAACTCAATTTCAGTGAGATTTAAAAACTATACCAAATTTATTTCTGTGGGACAAAAATTTAGAGAATTGAGAAAATGTACAGTTTATTGAAATGATGTAAACCTTTTAGGTATTTAATAATTGAGTTTCTAAAAGCCTTAACCAACTAAAGACGCGAGTAGTTCATGCATCATAAATCATTAAAGTGAAACAAAATGATATTTTCTAGGGATAGATTATAGAAACCGAGGATACATTAGAGGAGGCTTAATTACGAGCCTTGGGATGAGAGGGTGTGAAAGGGTGCTTCAGGGGACCTGGTGTAGCTCCCTAGTGTCGGGTACTTTCACAATAAAAACTTTCTCAATCTGACTAATCTCTAAGTGTTTCCATGCCAGTTGAGCTGTTCATATTATTATTATCCGGACTTATGGAATAGTGTAAACTCCTAGTTAGCCCAGTGCAAATTAAAATTTAAGGGCCCACATATATAGCTAAGTTATGATAAAGATATTGCATAACATCCATGCATTCATAATTGATTGTGTATGTGATTGTGATTGTGATTGATATTGTTATATATTAGTTTGTGAAAACCCTTTATTGCTTATGCCCTATTTGGGAATATTATATTCTGTTTCTCACTCCTTTCTCCGTGTTTTTGTTTCATATGTTTTAAATTGATGGTTCAGAGGGAAGGATCGAAGAATCTCGGCAGTAAATATAGCACGTTCTAGAAAGGGAGCTCGGTATGAATACCATGGTCCAATGAATAAATAATGTTATTAAGTAACTGCTTTTAAGCCATGGAGTTTCCTCTCTTTCTTATAATGTTTAATATTTATTTTCTTCGGATGAATGTAAAATTACTTTATAAAGTTTTAATAATATTTATGAGGTATTTCAGAAATGATGTATGTAATTTATTCTGATAGTTTCTTTTCAACAATCATATCTTTTAAAAAAAAATTATGAAATTTTATAGAATTTATTAAGGTGTATCAGAGAGTGTTACAAAGTGGTATCAGAGCAGTTAATCCCGTAGGCCTGGGGAAAAGGTCTATCTTGCTTTGTCTATAAACTCTGTATAGGTGATAGAGAATATAATATCTAACTTGATAGTAACTGTGATGGATGTGACAAGTCTCAGTTACTGTGAAACAGGAAACTAATGACTGGAAACGATCTTACTGGAATTGTAGAACGCTTAATCAATGCAATGGGAGCATGTGAAGGTCAAGGTAATGATGCCTTGAGAAGGTTGGACCTTTTCGAAAAACGTAATCCACCTCGTTTCAAGGGAGGATATAACCCCGATGAAGCACAAATCTGGATTCGAGAGATAGAAAAGATCTTTCGAGCATTGTAATGTAATGAAGCTGATAAGGTAGTCTTCGCTACTTATGCCTTATCTGAGGATACCGAACATTGGTGGGATAGTATGCGTAGGCAATTCAAAGTCAACCAAGTGGAGATCACCTGGGATCATTTCAAGGATATATTCCTGGAAAAATACTTTCCAGCTAATGTTAAAGAGAAAAGACAATTCGAATTCCTGTCGCTGACCCAAGGAAACATGACCGTAGGAGAGTAGGCATCCAGGTTTGAAGAGCTATCTCATTTTTATTCTCATTATAATGATGCTACTAATGAAGGTGATCGGTGCGCAAAGTTTGTAAATAGATTACGACCAGAAATTAAAGAAGCTATACAAATGCAGGAAATCCGTGAATTTTCTGTATTGGTAAATCGCTGCAGGATCTTTGAAGAGGATCATAAGGATAGAATGACCAAAAGTCATGAGCCCATTCACAAGGCGGGAGAAATAAGAAGTGGAGGACCTGACCATCACCAAAGAAGAGACTTCAGGAGAAATAAGCCTTACCAAGCGCCATTTCACCGGTTTGGAACAACATCTATTCCTAACAGACCTCAAGCTTCAACTGGAAGTTATTACCCGACATCTGCACCAAATTTTAAATGTTTTATCTATGGAGGACCCTATTTGAAAAGGGATTGTCCTAAAAACACTTATGTTTGCTTTAAGTGTAACAAACCAGATCATTACATCAAGGGTTACCCAGAGATGAAGAGGGAAAACCCTGAAGGTGTGAGTAAAGCATAAATACTCAGGGAGGCGCACACAGTGCAGTCGGAAGGCCGAAGGCAAAAGGAAAGGTTTTTACAATTACTGGAGAAGAAGCGTCCTATTCTAACTCTATAGTGGAAGGTAAGTGTATCATTAATAAGATTCCTTTAACTGTTATGTATGACTCAAGTGCATCATATTCCTTTATTGCAAATAACTGTGTAAAAAAACTAAAATTACTGCCATTTGACTTATCTATACATACTCCTGGAAACAATCCCATTATCACTTCTACAGCTTGTTGGAACTGCCCTATTGTCATAGATGGTAGGGACTTTAAGGCTAATCTCTTTTGCTTACCCCTTTCTGGCTTAGAAGTTATTATTGGACTAGATTGGTTGTCTAACAACCATGTTCTAATAGATTGTCATAATAAAACCATAATGTTTAAAGAACCAGTGAATTTGAATCCTAAGGATTCGAGATTTCTAACTGCCAACCAAGTGAGTGCCTCTTTAAAAGGAGGGGCTCAAGGATTCGTGCTATTTCTTTCAACAAAAAGAGAGCAACAATCAAAAATCAAAAATCTACCGGTTGTGTGCAAATTTCCTGACGTTTTCCTTGAAGATATCCCTGGTTTACCCCCAGAAAGAGATGTGGAATTTGCCATTGGTCCAGTAACTGGACTTGGACCCATTTCAATTGCACCATACTGAATGTCACCTCTAGAATTAGCAGAGTTGAAGAAAAAGGATGGTAGCATGAGGTTGAGTATAGATTATCAGTAACTAAAGAAGGTGACGATCAAGAACAGATATCCTCTACCAAGGCTTGATGACTTGATGGATCAACTACGTGGTGCCACGGTGTTCTCCAAAATTGATTTGAGGTCTGGATACCATCAAATAAGGGTGAAGAAAGAAGATGTACCGAAAACTGCTTTTAGATCACACTATGGCCATTACGAATATCTAGTAATGCCTTTTGGTGTAACTAATGCACTAGCCGTATTCATGGATTACGTGAATAGGATATTTCATCCGTATCTAGATAAATTTGTAGTGGTATTCATTGATGATATACTAGTGTGTTCTAAAAGTAGAGAAGAACATGTTGAACATTTGAAGGTTGTGCTGGAAATCCTGAAAAAGAAATAACTGTATGCAAAGCTTTCGAAGTGTGAATTCTGGTTGGAAGAGATGAACTTTTTAGGACATGTAATTAGTCAAGGAGGAATAGCGGTAGACCCTTCCAAGGTGAAAGCAGTTTTGAAATGGGAGAGACCAACCATAATCACTGAGATTAGAAGTTTCTTGGGCTTGGCTGGATACTATAGGAGATTCATTAAAGGATTTTCAAAGTTAGGATACCTACTGACCAAGCTAACACAAAAGGACAACCTTTTATGTGGACGACACAATGCGAGAATAGTTTCCAAGAGCTAAAAGATCGACTTACTTCTGTACCGGTGTTAGTACTCTCTGATCCACATCGAAGTTTTGAAGTTTACTGTGATGCATCTAAGCAAGGACTAGGAAGTGTACTCATGCAAGACAAGAAGGTTGTAGCCTATACATCGTGCCAATTAAGGCAACATGAGATTAACTACCCTACCCATGAGTTAGAGTTAGCCGCTGTAGTTTTTTCCTTAAAGATTTGGAGGCATTATCTATACGGTGCAACATTCGATGTGTTTAGCGATCATAAGAGTCTCAAGTATTTATTTGACCAAAAGGAGATAAATATGAGGCAACGTAGATGGATGGAGTTCTTAAAGGACTATGACTTTGAGTTGCAATACCATCCTGGAAAAGCGAACGTAGTAGCTGATGCTTTAAGTTGAAAGTCTCTACATGCGTCCACAATGATGATTAAAGAGTTGGAATTGATAGAGAACTTCAGAAATCTTAACCTAGCAGTAAAGGTTAATGTTAATAGCTACAAATTAGGAGCGTTGCAAGTGACAAGTGAATTCCTGAGGCAAGTTTTAGAGGCCCAACAAGAGGATGAATTCCTGCAAGAGAAGAAAGAACTCTTGAAACAAAGAAAAGAAGTCAAGTTCAATGTGGGAAACGACCAATTGTTGAGGTATAAAGATCAAGTTGTTAACCAAGTGGCCTCAATTACTCAAGAGGGGGAGGGTGAATTGAGTATTAAAAATTTTACTTGGAATGCTTTTGAAATTAATTCTTTAATAAATATGCTTGATGAAAAAGATAAATTTAATCACAAGTAAATAACAATTTATACACAAGACAAAATAATAAGCACTTAATGTATGGCAAGTGAATTCACTTAGAGAGTTTAAGTAATATTCAAGATAACAATGAAGAATATCAAATTGAACGTTACACTATTTTGAACACTTAGAAGGTAATAATTAATTTTAGCACAATTCAAGAATATTACTTAAATAACTTTAACAATTTTAATCTAAGTGATTTACAAATTTTATCAAACTAAAAGAACATGCACTTTAATATTAACAAGTAAATTAATAAAGTTTCTTAATTAATTAAATTATAAACATAAATATTTAGCAAGCAATTTAAGTACACAAATTAAATAAGTGTAGGGAAGAGAGATTTGCAAACCGATATATACGAGTTCCACCACACCGGTGTACGTCTCGCCTCTAAGCAACCCACTTAGAGGATTTCCACTATTGGAGATTAGAAATACAACTTTGAGCAATCCCGGCTTCCTAGTGTCCCACACTCAAGAACCCAATTCTCACAAGTACAAGGGCGCCCCACCCAATCTCTCAATCTCACAATTACAAGGTTGAAACCCCAACCCAAACCTCTAGAATTTTTGGTGTTTAGGTGTACAAAGATAACTCTCCAGAGAGTGGATATACAAATTAAAGCACTTGAGAATATTTTCCTTTCTAAGAAAGAATATGCAAATTTAGCACACAAAAATTATTTTCCTCTCTTAGAAAATAATATGCAAATTTTAGCACTCAAAATGATTTTTCTTTCTCAAGAAATAATATTCAAGTTTAGCTCTTAAAAAATAATTTTGCTCATAAAACTCACTCTCAAAATAATTTTCCAAATAATAAAAAGAGAGACCAATTGAGAAACAGAGAGCAATGAAAGAAATAAAGAGAGCAGCGTGGGGAAAGGAAGAATAAATGCTTGCTGTTGGTGTGTGTTCTGCCCCTTCACTTCTTCTCTATTTATGGGCAGTGTCTCAGGTGGTTTTCCATTCCCGGTTCCTCAATTTATGTAATTAATTTAAAACTTGTCTGCCCTATGTTTTGTGCGTGCTTGATTTCTGGCTTGGAGAAGGAGATTGTTTGGCTCAATAAATGCAACACCGTTTCAATTAGAGTCTCGAGAGAGGAATCAGCGGAGTTGAAGTTTTTGAAAATGCGTACTGATATTTTCCATGATTTAGTGCATGATTCTAGTGATGAATCGATTCCTCTAGGCTATTTTCCCATCAAAAACAGCAAATGAATCGATTCCTGGCAAGGGGGAATCGATTCCTAGCATAATGAATCGATTCCTTGGGTCACTGAATCGATTCCCAAGCATTTTGAACATTATGAATCGATTCCTATAAGCAATGAATCGATTCCCATGTTGTTTTACAAGCATGAATCGATTCCTCTTTTAATGAATCGATTCCTACGTTGATTTGCACATATGAATCGATTCCTCTTGCACTGTGAATCGATTCCTTGGTGTTTAAGACCAATGAATCAATTCTTTGGACTAATGAATCGATTCCTAATGTTGTTCCTTTGCGTTTTGTTGCGTTTTGGACCCTTTTTATCATTTGCTCTTGGTTCTTGATTCCTTTAATTCTTTGGCATTTTTTTGATCATTTTTCATTTATTTTAGACCTTTGTAAATGCCTTGAATTAATTCTTTGAACTTCATCAATTTAATTCTTGATTTCTTGATTCGTATAAGCTTGAATTATTTCTAATTAATCGATTTGCACAATATCCTTAATATATCTTCATTTGTTGTATAATTATCAAAACCTACATCAACATAAAAATACATTCTCTCCCCCTTTTTGATGATGACAACAAATGTTCATCTCGCGGGGTGTTAGTCTCATAACAGTTTAAGTACATGGTATAAATGACTCCCCCTTACACATATAATTTGATACCACATGTTATACATATAATTGAATACCACTTTATCATTTACACATGTAAAAATTATAGTAAAGGCTCCCCCTTAATCATTCAACATATGTCATTTAAAAATCTTTCCCCCTTTGTAAGATACTTTATGCCACTTTAAAGTGTAAATATATTTTCTCCCCCTTTGGCATCATCAAAAACATTTAAGAATATATAACACTTGAAGACAGATACATTTTATAGAGATAGATACTATTTCTATATAAAACTCCCCCTAAAACATGCAACATATATCACAAAATAATTCAAAGCATGTAAACAAGCATAATGATATTTTCTCCTCCTTCGGCTAAGCAAAGTCTCATGGGAATCGATTCATCTATATATGAATCGATTCATCTAGCTGTTTTAGCACAGGTTCGAAGAATAATGTTACTAGAAGGGTGTTTTGTGAGGGGTTATACAAGGATTAAAATTTTGCAATTTGCCAATGATTTTGTTGCACAAGAAAGTCAAGAAAATCAAAGGTCATTTGACATTTTGCATTTGAGATCCATGTGGTGTATAGGAGATTATTTGGTGTCAAAATATGTTTAATTAAGTAGGGACTACCAGGAAACTCAATGAGACAAGAGATTTATGAAGAATTAACATGATTATTGAAAATGTAATTGGCTTTTTAATGAAAAGATTTGACCATATATCACAAAGTAAATTACTATGTTCAAAGAAATGAGAATTTTATAAAAGAGATAAGTTAAAATCTTTAAGTTAAAGATTTGCAAAACTATATTCAAAGAGTAAGAAAATGTGATAAAAATAAATTAATCAATTTCTAAAATTCCTAATTCCTTTATAATATTTATAAATTGTTCTTTCGGAAGGGGTTTAGTAAAAGTATCCGCCAATTGTTTTGAAGTTTCAACATATTCAAGAACACAATCTCCTTTCAAAACATGGTCTCTTATAAAATGATGTCTTATCTCAATATGTTTAGTCCTAGAGTGCATGACAGGAATTTTTGGAGATGTTTATGGCGCTAGTGTTATCACATTTAATAGACACTTTGTTTAAAACAACACCAAAGTCAAGAAGTTGTTGTCTCATCCAAAGAATTTGAGCACAACAACTGCCAGCTGCTACATATTCTGCCTCAGCTATCAATAAAGCAACACTTACTTGCTTCTTGCTATGCCAAGAAACAAGGGAACTACCAATTAAATGACATGTGCCACTAGTACTCTTTCTATCAAGTTTACAACCAGCAAAATCAGAATCAAAATATCCTACAAGAATATATTCAACGCCTTTGAGATACCATAAACCAACATTTTGAGTACCCACAAGATATTTCAAAATTCTTTTTACGGCTGTAAGATGTGATTCTTTAGGACATGCTTGATATTTGGCACACATACATACAACAAACATAATATCAGGTCTACTAGATGTTAAGTAAAGTAAAGAACCTATCATACCTCGGTATTTAGTTACTTCAACGTCCTTACCCTTCTCATCTTTGTCTAAGTAGCAAGATGTACTCATGGGCGTGGCTATTTCATTTGCTTTATCCATTTCGAATCTTTTGAGTAATTCTTTACAGTATTTTGTTTGACTAATGAAAGTCCCTTCTTGAATTTGCTTAATTTGTAGCCCAAGGAAGAAGGTAAGTTCTCCCATCATCGACATTTCAAATTCATCTTGCATAATCTTAACAAACTCTTGACAAAGAATTTTGTTAGTAGCACCAAATATTATGTCATCAACATAAACTTGTACCAAAAGAATGTCATTGTTTTTGCATTTTATAAACAGTGTAGTATCAACCTTTCCTCTTTCAAAATCATTTTCTAAGAGAAATTTACTGAGTCGTTCATACCAAGCTCTTGGAGCTTTTTTCAAACCATATAAAGCTTTTCTCAATTTAAAAACATGGTTTGGAAATTTATGATTTTCAAAATCGGGAGGTTGATCTACATAAATTTCTTCTTGAATATATCCGTTTAGAAAAGCGCTTTTGACATCCATTTGAAAAAGCTTAAAATTCATACAACAAGCAAAAGCTAATAGTAATCTTATGGCTTCTAACCTAGCTACGGGAGCATACGTTTCTTCATAGTCTATTCCCTCTTCTTGATTATATCCTTTAGCAACCAATCTAGCTTTATTTCTTGTTATTATTCCATTTTCATCTAGCTTGTTTCTAAAAACCCATTTAGTACCTATTATTTGATGATCATTGGGTTTTGGAACAAGTTCCCAAACTTTATTTCTTTAAAATTGATTCAATTCCTCTTACATGGCCAACATCCAATGTTCATCAATAATAGCCTCATTTATATCTTTGGGTTCTATTTGTGATACAAAGGCTAAGTGATTGCATGCATTTCTAATAGCGTTTCGAGTACTTACACGTTTTGTTATTTCACCTATGATATTGTCCAATGGGTGATTCTTTACGGTGATCCACTCCTTTTGTTGAGGTTCATCATTTTGTGTTGTATCTCCTTCATTTTTGTTTTCTTCTTCATCTTCCAAGTTCATTTCTTGAAAGGTACCTACAAGATCATCAATTTCATTTCTTGGAGGATTTTGGTTAAGTTCATCAAATTTTACGTGTATAGACTCTTCAATTGTACAAGTTCGTTTGTTAAAGAGTCGATATGCTTTACTAGTAGATGAATAACCTAAGAATATTGCTTCATCAGATTTTGCATCGAATTTCCCGAGATTATCCTTTCCATTATTTAAAACAAAGCATTTGCATCCAAATATATAAAAATAAGAAATATTTGGTTTTCTTCCTTTATAAAGCTCATAGGGGGTTTTGTTTAATATAGGCCTTATCAAACATCGATTCATAACATGGCAAGCGGTATTTACTGCATCGGCCCAAAAATGTTTCGCAATATTACTTTCATTCAACATAGTTCTTACGAGCTCCGCTAAAGATCGATTTTTCCTTTCAAGTACTCCATTTTGTTGTGGAGTTCTTGGAGATGAAAAATTATGTTCAATGCCAAATTTTTCGCAAAACTTTTCAAAAGATTGATTTTTAAATTCTCCCCCATGATCCGTTCGAATGGATGCGATTTTCAAATTTTGTTCGTTTTGGATGATCTTGGCAAGTTTCTTAAATGCTTGATATGCTTCATGTTTATGAGTGAGAAATAAAGTCCATGTATACCTAGAAAAGTCATCCACAATCACAAGACCATAATAGTTTCTGTGAAAACTTTTGATTTTTGAAGGTCCAAATAAATCCATATGTAAAAGTTGTAAAGGTCTAGTTGTTGAAACAATATTTTTTGCTTGAAAAGAAACCTTTACTTGTTTTCCCTTTTGACATGCGTCACAGAATTTATTTTTGAATTTCAATTTTGGTAAAACAATTACTAAATCTTTTGAAACAAGTTTGTTTAAATGGTCTATATGAATGTG
Organism: Clitoria ternatea; assembly: GCA_037962975.1. Taxonomy (NCBI): domain Eukaryota; kingdom Viridiplantae; phylum Streptophyta; class Magnoliopsida; order Fabales; family Fabaceae; genus Clitoria; species Clitoria ternatea. The sequence continues at coordinate 174,110,073 of CM075671.1, forward strand.
AGCAATTCTTCTATGCCATAGCCATGATTCATCCTCTTTAGTTATGAAGCATTGCACATTATTTGAAGCAAGACAATCAAGATTAATCATATAAATATTATCAACTCTTTGACCAACGAATTTTGTTTCCTTGTCTAGCTTATTTTCAATTATGCAACAGTTTGATTCAAAGACAATTTTATAGCCCTTATCACATAATTGATTAATGCTAAGGAAGTTATGTTTGAGTCCTTCAATGTATAATACATCATTTATAGAAGTGGAAGAGTTTTTACCAACGTTTCTGATTCCTAGAATTCTTCCCTTTGTGTTGTCTCCATATGTAACGAATCCTTTATTTCGTGGAGTAAATGATATGAACTTACTTTTATCTCCCGTCATGTGTTTTGAACACCCGCTATCCAAATACCAATGGGTGTTACTCGCTTTAAATCATACCTACAAAACATGTCAAGTTAGAGAGCTTCGTACCCATTTTATGTTGGGTCCTTGTAGGTTAGTTTGAGGTAATGTTCCTTTAGGAATCCATACTTTTCTCACAACCTTTGGCCCTAGTTTTCTAACATTACAATTAGATGCACTATGTCTTTTAAAACCACAATAATTGCATTTCATGAAAGGTGATGCAGTTTTACTAGGTGGTATAAAGAAGTTTTTATAATTCTTTTGTTTCTTATAGGCATCGAAACCTAGTCCCGTTTTATCAAACATACACCATTGTTTTCCAAGCAAAACATTTAAGTTGTCTCTACCATATGTAAATTTTTCTAAGGTTTTACTCAAGTCTAAAACCTTAGTTTCTAGAATGTCACATTTCTTAACAAATTCACAAGGTTTGGTTTTAGAGCATGCTTGAACATTTACTACTTCCTTTTTTAAAATCTCATTTTCTTTTACCTGTTTGATAAGATGCGTTTCAAGAGTTTCTATGGTTTTTCTAGATAATTTATACTTACTAGAAAGTTTAACAAATTTATCATACAATTCATCAAACACATCAAGCAATTCATCTTTATCTAAATCATGGAGGTTTACCACATCGTCTTCGTCTTGATGGTTAGTCATGAAACAGAGGTTTGCTTCTTCATTCTTGGATTCATCTGAGCTGCTCACCTCGTTGTCATCCTGTAACACCCTAATTTAATAAATAAATAAATGCCAAAACCGAGGAAATTTTTTTTTCCACAAAAACAGCCAATGGACAACCTACACAGAAGAAGGAAGGGGAAGGCACGGGAAAATAAAAGAACATTCATACGTATAGCAATCAGCGGAAGGGACAAGGCTTGAACCGATCCATTCAGTCCAGCAGAACACATCAGCGCCTAAGCGAATTCCTTAACAACGCTGACTCGCTTAAGCGGGGTCCAACACGCTTGAGCGAGGCAACCAACTCGCTCGGGCGGACAGCCCTTCGCTTAAGCGAAGCCAGTACAAAGGCCTTCCATCCACTCACACTCGCAGGAGCTAAGCCTAATTCGCTGGGGCGAACACAGGTTCCAGGTAATTTCTCACTCGGATTTGGGTCGTAGGTTCACCCGGTAAATCATCACGCTCCTGCCTCACTCGGGAATTTACACAGCTCCTCATTTCATTCATATAAGTCACAAGTATAACCACTCAGGAATGACTCCTTCAATTCTCACCACTCGGGACCCAGAACCCTTCCTCACTCGGAATATTTCCTAATCGAACATCACTCGGGTATTTAACTTCAACACAATCGGGAGTGTGCCGTACACCCGTCGCTCGGTATATTTTCGCATCTCTCACTCAAGGAACACATAGACCTTCCCTCACTCAGAAGGGGACTCCATTATCCTACTCCACTCGGAATACTCATTCTAGTTTCACTCGGCATATGATACCTTACTCACTCGGGAAACGTTAAGTAAGCCCCTTCCGGACTTGCTCTACGACTCACCGCTCGGGATATGGAACCTCGTTCACTCGGATTATACTTATATCACTTACTTAGATTATATTCCAATCTCCACCATTATAACAACTCTTCCCTCGAAAAAGGTTCACTCGGATTCTCACTCGGAAATGTCCAAACACTATAGTCTCACTCGGAATCATCAACTTAACACTATTTCACTCATCAACAACCCTCAAATCATTTAGCAACTTATTCCAGTCAGAAAGACGCATCAAATCAACATAAAACACTTATATGCATGTTATATATTCATACACTTGGAATATTTAGCATTTTAACATTATTCATTCACCAACACCCATTATTTGATACAAGTACTTGATACCAATGTAAACCATATATATATACATAAACACGCATTCAGATTACAATACATATATACTCGCATTCGTTATACAACATTGTTATATGAGCCGGCCAAGGCTTAACACTGACTAATATAATATAAATATATAAGGCATGCACTCAATAGTCAGAGTGCACCCCACTCGGACTTGAATCCTTCACATCATTCCCGACCGACCTGCACATACTGAAAAATGGTGTAGGGGTGAGCTTTTACATATAAAATGACAGTTACTGACTCGGATTTAATCCCCAATTCTCAGTTATATAGTAAGATCACTCATTCGGATTTATACAATTCAGTCAGGATTAAGTAATTCACATCATTCACAATAACATAGACTCACAATAATATCATCGCCTCATGCTCGGCCACAGCACCAACGCACATATATTCCCTAGTCGAAATTCACCCCACTTAATCATGGCCATATTAATCATGCTATTCACAACAGCATTTACACATACAAATATATACACACAATCACATTGAACTCATCAACAATATAAATATACGCATTCACATTCAGTCGGAATTCATTCAGTCATCCAAGCTATACCAACCATGTCAATCTCAATAACAATGCTCCTACATACATGCATGCGGATCTGACTTAATTAGTGATCGCAGTTACAGATTCCTTCCCTGCCTCTCGTCCATTAGCCCTTCCCGTGTGGTAACGATCTTCCAAAGACGTCTCGAGACTTAACTCTAGCTCCCTCAGCTACCACGGGTCCTCACGGATCTAGCCAGGAATCTGTAGTTGAACGTCATCTCATAGGGCTCCTGACCTTCCACGGGTCACCCTTTTCTCATATATGCAATTTCATGCAATCCCACACAGCATTCAGATTCACTCGGAATTGCACAGTTTCATCACAGCATCACAAGCGTTTATCATAGCAACTCATAACAAGTAAATCATGATAACAACGTTACAGTACACCACTTCGACGTTCTTAATGAAACCAGCATGCATGTCAACACGACATTCCAAATGGGGACTTAGCGTAACAACTCACATCTCATGCATTCAGAATTTATCATGGCATCCTCATTCACACACATCTAGACATAAACTGCAAACAGAACTCAGCAAGTAACCCCCTTTTTAACTCATGCATTAGGCAATAATGTTACGCACACATGTATTCACTCCGCATTCTCATATTCAACAGCATGCATCTCAGAAATATGAACAAGCACTTAGGGATGGAATCACCACAACACTAGACAGACCACAACCATCCTAGACCCGGGCGTTGCAAGCACTCCTACTCGAATACAACACATCAATCAACACACTCAGACACGACACAACACATGAAAGTAAAACACCCGGAACCCATCCATAAACTATGCATTTGACATGCAAAGCGCCCTCTACCTGGCATGAAGATTCCAGAGGCTCCAAGGGCTTACAGCTCCAACCGGTTGCTCTACATAGCCCATTCACTGATTCACAATGGGGCGACCCTTTGTCAGTCATCCACTATTACACTTGGCTTTGGAGGGACTCCGAGCCACTCCTACTCTTAAACAGCTCTGCATGCAAGATCAGCGGGGAGGCCCAAGCCCTCAGGGCACCACCTTGACCTTCCACTCGGTCTAGTGGGGATTTCCACGCTTCCGAGGTACCCAGCTCCCTGCTCGCTCTCTTGAGCAGCTCCATCATAACGCTGGTGAATGCACCAACCTCTCCGAACACTTCGTAGTGCAGATCTCCACTGAGACTCATGTAGCCTCAAGCAAAGGAGAGGGAGAAAAGAGAAGTCGTCAAAGGGAAGTGGAAGAACAGGGAGGGAACAAAGTGTCGTCCCTGAGTCGCTGGAGGAGAAGTTCTCAACCCAACATCCTCACTCTCATGCTCGACGAAGGAAGGAAAAGAAGAACGAAGAGCAAAGAAGAAGAAAAGAAGAGAGAACGGAATATGCATGCACGGAGAAGGGGGAGAAGCCTGAGGGGAAAAAAATGAATAATAAAGTGGCCCAGTAGTACATATATGCATGCACAGAGAAGGGGAGATTGGGGTGGGAAAGCGTGAAGCAGCAGTCTGCTCACGTCACCCAATCACCATCAGCAACAATTAATAATTAATCACACTTAATCAGCCATCATTTGATTAATTAAGTTAATTGTAATTAATAAATAATTTTCCACTTCTGAAATTATTATTTTAATAATTTATTTTCATTCGGCAATTAATTATTAAATTGGGATGTTACAGTTCTCCCCCTCACAAAAGAATTTCGTCCTCGAAATTCAATCGGTGACTCACCTTAAATAAATAACTCAGAAATTGCTGTCTCAATTACTTACACGACTGAGCTTCCACAAACATTCACCGACCGGATCACAATTTCACTCGGCAAAGCTTCACCTCTCAAGCGGTTTACCGACCGCCGCACAATTCCAGTCGGCAAAACACAAATGTTAGGTCCTACCTGATTACAACCTCATCATAGATTGCAATATATTTGGGGACTCAAATTTTAAAACATACAAGTTACCCCACTTAACTCAGCCCAATCACCACAATCAGTGGCACCCTCTAGTTCTTTGGCCACTCGATCCTACACTCCCAACACCATTCGACATATTTACACCACCGGGTTCCCCGACTCAATGAGTCACTCGGCATAGTCATGAACTCACACAGAGCATAGGCTCAACATTGTGTCACTCCAGACACCTTCTAGATGATAATCAATCAGTTGGGAAGACTTCAGTCAGTAAACAACATTACCGATTCCCACTAATACTCACCAATGTTCGATTTATCTCAGATGAGACTCTCAGATATTCAGCATCCGTCCATAAGATCTTTTCTCTAAACCATGATATATCTTGATAATACCGGGAAAAACACTCAAAAGAGATTCAAGGTGCTCCAATTAGCACAGACTGCCTGGATTTCCCCCCCTTACAGGCATCACACTCGGTTCTAAAATCTCAGATTCCTAACCATTCCTTCGGCCAATTCCATGCCTATACCCGAAAAAGGTCACTCGGAATTCTCAATCAAAAGGGATCATTCGGGGTTTGAAGGCAATTTACACCAGACATCTCTCCACTTACCAAAAACTCACTCGGAATCCAAGTCTATCTCGAAAGCAAATCTAAGTTCCAACTCAGCAGCGCCACACATCCACTCGAACACATCTATGAATAAACTTACCTCTTGGGTATTCACTCTTCCTCGGGGTAATTCACTCGGAGACTTACCTATTCATAGCCCCATATTCCGACCAGAAGTTCTTTTGGTAAAGATTCGTCAGGGCACAGCCTACAGACTTAGAATTTTTACACGATGGGAACCGTCTACATGGTACCATCCACTCGGAAATGTCATGCTCTGAGTCACACCACCCGAATCTAACCTTACTCAGAAGTGTCACGTTCGGACACAATCCCCTTAACTTGGTAATGTTCCTCTTTATGAGATCTTACTCGGGACACCATAACTTCACTCAGGAATCCTCTCTCCCAGAAAGATTTCACTCGGATCTGTCTCCACTTTTCGTACTCAGAATATACTAACCTTTCCCGAGCAAATCCTCACCTTTCAGATTTCTTCCACCCAAGGTCATGGTTTCCCCACTAATCCACAATGCCACTCGGCTAAAGTCTTAAACTTCTAATTCCAGTGACAGACTTGCTCGTCCATCAATCTCCATAACCATTTATTATTTTAATAGTCAATTCGTACACAATCACCTCTGATTCACTCGGAGGTAACACCTCACGGTTAAACAAACCTTGCATCCTCACTTTCATACATAACCACACAATATTCATTTAATACAACTCTTATCCTCACTCAGAACCGCCCGATAGGCTCACCATCACCGTAAGCAGCTACAACCTCACCTGCCCGACTCGTGGATTGCTGCATCCATCTGATAGGATGACGTCTCATTCCTATAGGGTTACAACAATTACATAGAGTCGCTGCAAGAGTGTACACTGCCACAGTGCCTATGGTATGAAGGGTCGTCTCGGGACGGCATACATTACACACTTCTCACACCCACCGACCACTCACTCAGCTAATACTTACCCACAGGAATTAATGGCAATTCACATACATATATAAGCATGTATTCACATCAACATTATCATGATGCACCACGTAGGGCACGTCACACAGCAACAATCATGAAATATAATTTACCACTACTGTAAAACAGTATAATGACTACAGGCTTCCGACTCACACAAAAATCATACACCTCCTCATTACTCATAAGTTAGCGCAACTCCCCTGATGACAATCGTCAAGTAGCAGTTACTATCACCCCAAAATGGTATAATAACAGTCGGTTTCCGACCCTTACCGCGTAATTACTTCTTCCTTAGATCCTATCCACCTCAAACCATACAATATCATATATATATATATATATACACATATGTACCAACAGTCAATAACATACACACTATCATTTAATCAGAACACATTCAAGCATCATTCAATCAAAATCTTATCCAGCCAGCTCTCGGCTATATTACTTACATTATTTATAATCCCATATAATCACAGCCATAGGCTTACTTTGCACTTAGCGACAACATCAACACATATATATATATTCAATTATCCAATCAGAATATCAAATTCATACTCGGCCATACAATTCATATCATTCACCACAGCATGCATTACGACCACAACATCATATTGCACCCGGCCATAACATTAATATACATACATTCATTCAATCGGATTCCACTCAATCATGTTATTCTAAATAACATTCCACATATTCATGCAATTCACATTGAGCTCAACAACAATCATGGTGTGCACACATTCATTTCACCCGGATCTGGTTAGGCTCCAAGCCTTTCCTCAGCTCCAAGCTGATTCGGCCGTTTTACAGGTACCAAACCGTTTGCCCTCACGCGTAACACAATTGCTCCAAGCAACAACGGGAGTGTTACGGGCAGCCCCGAGTCCAACTCGGTAAGCTTGCCTTGAGTCCAACCCAAGGTCTTTAAGCGTCCAACGCTTAGTGCACTTGGCACTGCCCCAAGTCCAACTCAGGGTCTTTTTATAGTGCACTCAGCACTGCCTCAAGTCCAACCCGAGGACTTTCAACACATATTCATCTGATTGCCGATCAGTATTAAGTGCCTACGCTATATGCTCCAAGCATTTCCAGTGGCGAATCAGATGAATATAGCCTTATTCACCCGGCGTCCAACGCCAATGCACTCGGCATTCAATATCAATACATGCATCCAATGCATTTTATCATCATTATTCATAACAGTGGTCATCATAGCAATAACACCATACATGCACTCGGCAAACCACATACTTTTTAATATAAAATCCCACACGGGAATTAATATAACCGGCCCACATCTCATGCAGGACTTTATCATTGGACCATAACCACTTCCACACTATTAATGCAGACATCACACGCATCATATTATAAACCACACACGGAAATCACCATGCAGGTACCTATCACATATATTCAACTTTTTCCTTAACAATACATACATCATATATAGTCAGTACTAAACACCATTAAGGCTCAAAGAGATAGTCTTTTACCGCATGCAATCAGCATTCATACTTACAATAGCCCGCAACTCATATAATTCACACACGGTAACCAGCAAAAATTCCTTAACATATACATCTCATACTCAAATTCTTCATCCTAGGAGGCTACACAATCACTTATTCTATATACATCATACAGGATTCTATCAATATTATTCATTCAATCAATTCAGACGTGTGAGTTCGACTCCGTCCGACAGCATGCCTCGACTATGGGCCATTAGCATGGCCTACACAAGAGGCTGAACCAACTAATTCAGTTTCAATACACATGAAAGTTTCCATATCTATCATCCTATTTCTTCTCTACCGACCAGGCTTAGAAACACTTCTCAGTATTTTGGGAACAATCAGTCAGGGTCGTCACAAATCTCTATTCCCCAGGGAACATACCCCTGGCAGTACCCTCTGTTCCCAATCTCAAACAAACACACAGGCATATAATCGCACCATTCATAATTCAACGTATATCAAATCCAATAGAAGATCATAAGCATATATCATCACATGAGTCATGATTGAACATGTATCAACGTTTAATGGAATATCATAAGCAATTATGACAATCTGGCATAATGCATTCAACCACCCACTAACAGTAGGCAAACCTTGGCCATGGACCTTTTGGTCTGCTCTGATACTAAAATGTAACACCCTAATTTAATAAATAAATAAATGCCAAAACCGGGAAAATTTTTTTTTCCACAAAAACAGCCAATGGACAACCTACACAGAAGAAGGAAGGGGAAGGCACGGGAAAATAAAAGAACATTCATACGTATAGCAACCAGCGGAAGGGACAAGGCTTAAACCGATCCATTTAGTCCAGCAGAACACATCAGCGCCTAAGCGAATTCCTTAACAACGCTGACTCGCTCAAGCGGGGTCCAACACGCTTGAGCGAGGCAACCAACTCGCTCGGGCGGACAGCCCTTCGCTTAAGCGAAGCCAGCACAAAAGCTTTCCATCCACTCACACTCGCAGGAGCTAAGCCTAATTCGCTGGGGCGAACACAGGTTCCAGGTAATTTCTCACTCGGATTTGGGTCGTAGGTTCACCCGGTAAATCATCACGCTCCTGCCTCACTCGGTAATTTAGCAGCTCCTCATTTCATTCATATAAGTCACAAGTATAACCACTCAGGAATGACTCCTTCAATTCTCACCACTCGGGACCCAGAACCCTTCCTCACTCGGAATATTTCCTAATCGAACATCACTCGGGTATTTAACTTCAACACAATCGGGAGTGTGCCGTACACCCATCGCTCGGTATATTTTCGCATCTCTCACTCAGGGAACACACAGACCTTCCCTCACTCAGAAGGGGACTCCACTATCCTACTCTACTCGGAATACTCATTCTAGTTTCACTCGGCATATGATACCTTACTCACTCGAGAAACGTTAAGTAAGCCCCTTCCGGACTTGCTCTACGACTCACCGCTCGGGATATGGAACCTCGTTCACTCGGATTATACTTATATCACTTACTTAGATTATATTCCAATCTCCACCATTATAACAACTCTTCCCTCGAAAAAGGTTCACTCGGATTCTCACTCGGAAATGTCCAAACACTATAGTCTCACTCGGAATCATCAACTTAACACTATTTCACTCATCAACAACCCTCAAATCATTTAGCAACATATTCCAGTCGGAAAGACACATCAAATCAATATAAAACACTTATATGCATGTTATATATTCATACACTCGGAATATTTAGCATTTTAACATTATTCATTCACCAACACCCATTATCCGATACAAGTACTTGATACCAACGTAAACCATATATATATATATACATAAACACGCATTCGGATTACAATACATATATACTCGTATTCGTTATACAACATTGTTATATGAGCCGGCCAAGGCTTAACATTGACTAATATAATATAAATATACAAGGCATGCACTCAACAGTCGGAGTGCACCCCACTCGGACTTGAGTCCTTCACATCATTCCTGACCGACCTGCACATACTGAAAAATGGTGTAGGGGTGAGCTTTTACATATAAAATGACAGTTACTGACTCAGATTTAATCCCCAATTCTCAGTTATATAGTAACATCACTCATTCGGATTTATACAATTCAGTCAGGATTAAGTAATTCACATCATTCACAATAACATAGACTCACAATCATATCATCGCCTCACGCTCGGCCACAGCACCAACGCACATATATTCCCTAGTCGAAATTCACCCCACTTAATCATGGCCATATTAATCATGCTATTCACAACAGCATTTACACATACAAATATATACACACAATCACATTGAAATCATCAATAATATAAATATGTGCATTCACATTCAGTCGGAATTCATTCAGTCATCCAAGCTATACGAACCATGTCAATCTCAATAACAATGCTCCTACATACATGCATGCGGATCCGACTTAATTAGTGATCGTAGTTACAGATTCCTTCCCTGCCTCTCGTCCATTAGCCCTTCCCGTGTGGTATTAGTCTTCCAAAGACGTCTCGAGACTTAACTCTAGCTCCCTCGGCTACCACGGGTCCTCACGGATCTAGCCAGGAATCTGTAGTTAAACGTCATCTCATAGGGCTCCTGACCTTCCACGGGTCACCCTTTTCTCATATATGCAATTTCATGCAATCCCACACAGCATTCAGATTCACTCAGAATTCCACAGTTTCATCACAGCATCACAAGCGTTTATCATAGATACACAAGTAAATCATGATAACAACGTTACAGTACACCACTTTGACGTTCTTTATGAAACCAGCATGCATGTCAACACGACATTCCAAATGGGGACTCAGCGTAATAACTCACATCTCATGCATTCAGAATTTATCATGGCATCCTCATTCACACACATCTAGACATAAACTGCAAACAGAACTTAACAAGTAACCCCCTTTTTAACTCATGCATTAGGCAATAATGTTACGCACACATGTATTCACTCCGCATTCTCATATTCAACAGCATGAATCTTAGAAATATGAACAAGCACTTAGGGATGAAATCACCACAACACTAGACAGACCACAACTATCCTAGACCCGGGCGTTGCAAGCACTCCTACTCGAATACAACACATCAATCAACACACTCAGACACGACACAACACATGAAAGCAAAACACCCGGAACCCGTCCATAAACTATGCATTTGACATGCAAAGCGCCCCCTACCTGGCATGAAGATTCCAGAGGCTCCAAGGGCTTACAGCTCCAATCGGTTGCTCTGCATAGCCCATTCACTGATTCACAATGAGGCGACTCTTCGTCAGTCATCCACTATTACACTTGGCTTTGGAGGGACTCCGAGCCACTCCTACTCTTAAACAGCTCTGCATGTAAGATCAGCGGGGAGGCCCAAGCCCTCAAGGCACCACCTTGACCTTCCACTCGGTCCAGTGGGGATTTCCACGCTTCCGAGGCACCCAGCTCCCTGCTCGCTCTCTTGAGCAGCTCCATCACAACGCTGGTGAATGCTCCAACCTCTCCGAACACTTCATAGTGCAGATCTCCACTGAGACTCATGCAGCCTCAAGCAAAGGAGAGGGAGAAAAGAGAAGTCGTCAAAGGGAAGTGGAAGAACAGGGAGGGAACAGAGTGTCGTCCCTGAGTCGCCGGAGGAGAAGTTCTAAACCCAACATCCTCACTCTCATGCTCGACGAAGGAAGGAAAAGAAGAACAAAGAGCAAAGAAGAAGAAAAGAAGAGAGAATGGAAGGGGGAGAAGCCTGAGGGGAAAAAAATGAATAATAAAGTGGCCCAGTAGTACATATATGCATGCACGGAGAAGGGGAGAGTAGGGTGGGAAAGCGTGAAGCAGCAGTCTGCTCACGTCACCCAATCACCATCAGTAACAATTAATAATTAATCACACTTAATCAGCCATCATTTGATTAATTAAGTTAATTGTAATTAATAAATAATTTTCCACTTCTGAAATTATTATTTTAATAATTTATTTTCATTTGGCAATTAATTATTAAATCGGGATTTACACATCCCATGCTATGTATGCTCTCCTTTTTCCTTTCTGATCCCTGTTTTTCTTTTTGAGATTTGGACAGTCCGCCTTGAAATGTCCTTCCTTTCCACATTCAAAACAAGTTGGTAAGGAATTATTATCTTTGGAAACGAATTTCTTACCTTTAGAAGTGAAGCCCTTTTGGAATCTTTTGTTTCTCATGAGCCTTCCAAACCGCCTCACAAATAGGCCTAACTCATCATCATCGTCTTCTTGATCACTTTTATATTTATCTTTTTCAATAGAGGTGGCCTTAAGAGCTAGCCCCTTCTTCTTGGAAGACTTTTCTTCTTCCTCCGCCATTTTCAAGTCTTTTAATTCTTGTTCTTGCTCTTGAAGCTTACCAAATAATATGGCAAGAGACATATCATTTATGTTTGGCGATTGTTTGATAGCGGTGACAAGAGGTTGCCATTCCCTGGTAAGACTTTTTAGAACTTTATGGATAAGCTCCTTCTTAGTGTAAGATTTTCCAACAGTAATAAGATGAATGATAATCAAGGTAAACCTTTTTTGAAGTTCTAAGATGGTTTCACCAGAATTCATTCTAAAACTTTCATATTGGCTAGTTAAACTACTAATTTTAGAATCCTTAACATCGCTAGTTCCTTCATGAGTAATTTGTAGAGTATCCCACATTTCTTTGGCAGATTTACATGTTAATACTCTAAAAAATTCATCGGGACCTAAGGCTAGAGTGATTAGATTCTTGGCTTTATAATTATATTGTACTTTCTTTTCTTCATCACTAGTCCAATCATCCATGGGTTTTTTTATTTGTTTACCATCAACAATATGCATAGGTATGAAAGGACCATTTTCAATAGCATTCCAAACTCTTAGATCAATTGATTGCACAAAAAGTTTCATTCTTTCTTTCCAAAAAGCGTAACCCTCACCATTGAAAGCGGGAGGTCTATTTGTGGCACCACCCTCGGGAAAAAGGCTTAGAGAATTTGAGGCCATTCGTTCTCTTGAAGCTGTTAAGCTTGATCTACCAAGAGTCAAGCTCTGATACCACTTGTTAACCAAGTGGCCTCAATTACTCAAGAGGGGGTTGAATTGAGTATTAAAAATTTTACTTGGAATGCTTTTGAAATTAATTCTTTAATAAACATGCTTGATGAAAAAGATAAATTTAATCACAAGTAAATAACAATTTATACACAAGACAAAATAATAAGCACTTAATGTATGGCAAGTGAATTCACTTAGAGACTTTAAGTAATATTCAAGATAACAATTAAGAATATCAAATTGAACGTTACACTATTTTGAACACTTAGAAGGTAATAATTAATTTTAGCACAATTCAAGAATATTACTTAAATAACTTTAACAATTTTAATCTAAGTGATTTACAAATTTTATCAAACTAAAAGAACATGCACTTTAATATTAACAAGTAAATTAATAAAGTTGCTTAATTAATAAAATTATAAACACAAATATTTAGCAAGCAATTTTAAGTACACAAATTAAATAAGTGTAGGGAAGAGAGATTTGCAAACCGATATATACGAGTTCTACCACACCGGTGTACGTCTCGCCTCTAAGCAACCCACTTAGAGGATTTCCACTATTGGAGATTAGAAATACAACTTTGAGCAATCCCGGCTTCCTAGTGTCCCACACTCAAGAACCCAATTCTCATAAGTACAAGGGCGCCCCACCCAATCTCTCAATCTCACAATTACAAGGTTGAAACCCCAACCCAAACCTCTAGAATTTTTGGTGTTTAGGTGTACAAAGATAACTCTCCAGAGAGTGGATATACAAATTAAAGCACTTGAGAATATTTTCCTTTCTAAGAAAGAATATGCAAATTTAGCACACAAAAATTATTTTCCTCTCTTAGAAAATAATATGCAAATTTTAGCACTCAAAATGATTTTTCTTTCTCAAGAAATAATATTCAAGTTTAGCTCTTAAAAAATAATTTTGCTCATAAAACTCACTCTCAAAATAATTTTCCAAATAATAAAAAGAGAGAGCAATTGAGAAACAGAGAGCAATGAAAGAAATAAAGAGAGCAGCGTAGGGAAGGGAAGAAGAAATGCTTGCTGTTGGTGTGTGTTCTGCCCCTTCACTTCTTCTCTATTTATAGGCAGTGTCTCAGGTGCTTTTCCATGCCCGGTTCCTCAATTTATGCAATTAATTTAAAACTTGTCTGCCCCATGTTTTGTGCGTGCTTGATTTCTGGCTTGGAGAAGGAGATTATCTGGCTCAATAAATACAACGCCGTTTTAATTAGTGTCTCGAGAGAGGAATCAACAGAGTTGAAGTTTCTGAAAACGCATACTGATATTTTCCATTATTCAGCGCATGATTCTAGTGATGAATTGATTCCTCTAGGCTATTTTTCCATCAAAACAGCAAATGAATCGATTCCTGGCAAGGGGGAATCGATTCCTAGCATAATGAATCGATTCCTTAGGTCACTGAATCGATTCCCAAGCATTTTGAACATCATGAATCGATTCCTATAAGCAATGAATCGATTCCCACGTTGTTTTACAAGCATGAATTGATTCCTCTTTTAATGAATCGATTCCTATGTTGATTTGCACATATGAATCGATTCCTCTTGCACTGTGAATCGATTCCTTTGAGTTTAAGACCAATGAATCGATTCTTTGGACTAATGAATCGATTCCTAATGTCGTTCCTTTGTGTTTTGTTGCATTTTGGACCCTTTTTATCATTTGGCTCATGGTTCTTAATTCCTTTAATTCTTTGGCATTTTGTTTATCATTTTTCATTTGTTTTAGACCTTTGTAAATGCCTCGAATTAATTCTTTGAACTTCATCAATTTAATTCTTGATTTCTTGATTCGTATAAGCTTGAATTACTTCTAATTAATCGTTTTGCACAATATCCTTAATATATCTTCATTTGTTGTGTCATTATCAAAACCTACATCAACATAAAAAATACATGAGTGTGTATCCCTGATTAAGAGGAGTTGAGGAAAGAAATTCTGGAAGAAGGCCACAAAAGTTATATGAGCATTCATCCAGGAGCTATTAAAATGTATTAAGATCTGAAGAAGTTATTTTGGTGGCCTGGAATGAAGAAAGAAGTGGCAGAGTACGTGGCTGCATGTCTAATTTGCCAGAAGGTTAAAGTGGAACATCAAAAGCCCCCTGGAAAGCTACAATCAATGGAAATACCAGAATGGAAATGGGATAGCATTACCATGGATTTTGTGACTTCTTTACCTAAAACTCCATTAGGACATGATTCAATATGGGTAATAGTTGATAGACTAACAAAGTCTGCCCACTTTATTCCCATTAATATTTGTTACCCTATGGAGAAGCTGAAGATTATACATCGAAGAGATTGTGAGATTGCATGGAATTCCTTCAAGTATCATTTCTGATCGGGACCCTCGTTTTACATCGCAATTCTAGAAGAGATTACAAAAGGCTTTGGGAATAAGACTGCGTCTGAGTTCGGCATATCATCCTCAAACGGATGGACAATCAGAAAGAACAATGTAATCTCTAGAGGACTTGTTACGAGCTTGTGTGTTAGAGCATAAAGGAAGTTGGAATCAATTTTTACCATATGTGGAATTCACCTACAACAATAGTTTCCATGCTAGCATTGACATGGCACCTTTTGAAGCATTATATGGAAGAAAATGTAGGACCCTGCTATGTTGGTTTGAGATTGGTGAAAACTTGATGCTAGGAATAGAGTTAGTACAATAAACCATGGATAAAATCAAAATGGTTCAGGAAAAGATGAAGGCAGCATAAAGGAGGCAGAAAAGTTACTATGACAAAAGAAGGAAGCCGCTCAAATTTCAAGAAGGCGATCATGTATTTTTGAAAGTCACACCTACGACTGGGGTCGGTCGGGCAATGAAAATCTCAAAAACTAACTCCTAGATTTATTGGTCCATATCAAATAATTCATGAAGTTAGTCCTCTTGCTTACCAAATAACATTACCACCTTTTCTTTCTAATATCCATAACATTTTTTATGTGTCAAACTTACGAAATTATATATCTGATCCTACACATGTTATTGAACCTGATGTCATACAAGTTAAAGATAATCTTACATATGATGCACCACCTGTTAGAATAGTTGACAGAAGAATAAAACGGCTAAGGGATAAGGCAATTTCACTCATAAAGATCATTTGGAGTGAAATGAGAGGAGAAGATGCTACATGGGAACTAGAAACTGAGATGAAAGAGTCTCATCCCTATTTGATTTATTGAATAATGTAAATTTTGAGGACGAAATTTTTCTAAGGGGAGTAGAGTTGTAACACCCCTATTTTTATTTGTATATTAAAATTTTGAAGGAATCAGATTGTGGTTCTTTAGAACTTTTTAATCTGTGTATTATTTATAATTTTTTGGAATTTTTGAAAATTTTTAATAAAATAATATATTTTAAATAATTCTAAATTCACATAAAGTGACTTAAAATTAAAAATATTTATAAGAAAGTGAAGTTAAATTTTAAGAAAATTTTCTAAAATCTATTTCAAGTAGACTTATCTAAAAATGATCGGTTTGAGAAAAATCTTGATTTTTACTAATCGTAAAAAAATCAAGAACGTATCAATAAATTTTTATTAACAGAAAATTTTGGATTTTTAAAATTTAAACTTTATATTACGTATTATAAAATTAGTGAGGACTGATATAATATTGCTAAATTTTAAAAAGGACTAATTTTGAATGTTTAAAATATACCGAGTAAAATGTTACTATTTGGCTTAATAATTCAGCCGACATTTACTATGCAAAACACTGTGCATGAACAAAAACTTCAAAGGTTACACAATAACCAGAAATGAAAATTTCAAAAATTGCACAATAGTTTTATAATAAAATAATGAAATGCACAGTAACTTTCCTGCCTATAAATACCGAAGGAATTCTTCATCAGAATTCACAATTTCAGATTAAATTTTCTTAATATAGTAGTGCTAGAGAGATAGTGGTAGAAGTAAGAGAGAGGAATAAATTTTTTAGAAGAAGGTTTTGCTAAAATTCTAAGGTAAGAATACCTCTCTTTTATATTTTTTAGGGTTATTTTTATATCATTTTTAGAAATCTATTATTATACTGGAAATAATATTATTTTAAGTTACTATTCTGAATAGTAAAATACTATTTCAATAGTAAATTACTATTTGAATAGTAAATTAATATTCAAATAGTAAATTATTATTTACTATTACTATTCATATTTTACTATTTACCGTCATTATTTACGTTTTACTATTTACTGTTACTATTCATATTTTACTATTTACCGTTACTATTCATGTTTTACTACTTACTGTTACTATTCATGATTTACTATTCACTATTCATTATTCACTATTCAAAATTTACCAATTCTGTTTTAAGTAGAAATCTTAATTTTCATCTTGTAACTGTAATTGGTATGTTTTAGAACTCAGAGACGAGATACACACAGATCTTCCATAACGAACCAAGATACAAGAGGTATGGGGGAATGAGATAAGAATATAATATGAAAAGACATAAGAATAATGGGAGGAGTCTCCTATTCCTTTTAAATTTAATAATATTATTATTTTAAAATACTAACTTTTTAACTTAAAATTTATAATAAATTTTAAATTAAATATCTGATGTAACTAACTCTGACATACCTATGCAAGGACTTGGACTTTCATAACCTATACGACCTGGACTGAACCTATGCAAGGATTTGGACAAATTTGACCTATATGGACTGAACTATACCTATGCAAGGATGAGATTATATGGACTTATATAGACTTATGTAAGGAATGGACTATAAGGACTCAAAATCAATTTTGATAATTTAAATAACCATTAAAATGTGAATTATATTTAATTGATTTGATTATAATTATTAGTATTTGATTATTATTGATGATATTTAATTTTGATCGATATTATTTGATTGTGATTGACATTTTTTGGTTGTGATTGATGATATTGTGATTGATAATATTTGATTATGATTGATGATCTTGTGATATGAAGTTGAGCATATAGCAAGCATGACAAAAAGCTAAAACTCAGTAAGAATTTTTTTACCTTACTCTTTAATTTTTTATTATTTTATTTCATCGTAGAGATTATTTTTATTAACTTTACTTTTAATATGTAGAATAAAAAATTTAGTATTTATTTAAAAAGAAGTCATTTTATGAAAATTAATTTATAAAAAGGTCGAGATAATTAAATTTTGAATTAAAGAAAAATTTTATAATTTTAAATATTTTTGGTTAATGATTTAAAGATTATTCTCTTTTAATAAAATAAAATTTTCAAAAGAAAATTATTTTTTTCCAACTTAATAACTAAAGATATTTGGAAATAATTGAGATTTCTAAATTCGATCTTGTTAAGATTAATAAAGATTATGTAAAGTTTTATGTGAGAAAGTTTTGAGATATTTAAGACTTAGAAACTCAATTTCAGTAAGATTTGACTTTACCAAATTTATTTCTGTGGGACAGAAATGTAGAGAATTGAGAAAATGTATAGTTTATTGAAATGATATTGTAAACCTTTAAGGTATTTAATAATTGAGTTTCTAAAAGCCTTAACCAACTAAAAACGCGAGTAGTTCATGCATCATAAATCATTAAAGTGAAACAAAATGATATTGTCTGGGGACGGATTATAGAAACTGAGGATACATAAGAGGAGGCTTAATTACGAGCCTTGGGATGAGAGGGTGTGAAAGGGTGCTTCAGGGGACCTGGGGTAGCTCCCTAGTGTCGGGTACTTTCACAATAAAAACTTTCTCAATCTGACTAGTCTCTAAGTGTTTCCATGCCAGTTGAGCTGTTCATATTATTATTATCCAGACTTATAGAACAGTGTAAACTCCTGGTTAGCCCAGTGGAAATTAAAATTTAAGGGCCCACATATATAGGTTAGTTATGATAAAGATATTGCGTAACATCCATGCATTCATAATTGATTGTGTATGTGATTGTGATTGTGATTGATATTGTTATATATTAGTTTGTGAAAACCCTTTATTGCTTATGCCCTATTTGGGAATATTATATTCTGTTTCTCACTCATTTCTCCATGTTTTTGTTTCATATATTTTAAATTGATGGTTTAGAGGGAAGGATCGAAGAATCTCGGCAGTAAATATAGCACGTTCTAGAAAGGGAGCTCGGTATGAATACCGTGGTCCAATGAATAAATAATGTTATTAAGTAACTGCTTCTGGGCCATGGAGTTTCCTCTCTTTCTTATAATGTTTAATATTTATTTTCTTCGAATGAATGTAAACTTACTTTATAAAGTTTTAATAATATTTATGAGGTATTTCAGAAATGATGTATGTCTTATTCTAATAGTTTCTTTTCAACAATCATATCTTTTAAAAAAAATTATGAAATTTTATAGAATTTATTAAGGTGTAACAGAGAGTGTTACACACAACATTTTCCATCAATACAATTTCATCTCATACATACAAGTCTATACTTGCATCAATCACAATGGTATCACAATCATCAATAACATTCATCAATTTTTATCAATATTCAAGGTATGCTCAACACTCATATTTATACTCATTCAACATCAACAATCATCATTCAACATTGATGGTGAACACAAGTACATTCTCAATATTTAAAGGTACAACATTTGCCAAAAAACAACATCACAACAAAGCATACCATGTATTGCCAAGCATAAATAACATCATCATGTTCAACATCTCAATTTATCAACTCAACATAAGCAAGGCAAACATGCGTATTGTCACATACGACAATTGACCAACATGCAATTCATGCATTTAAAATATAAAAATCCTCTTCTACCTTAAGAGAAGTAATCTGAGCAATTCAACGTTCCCGCCTCGTCGGTCGGAATAGATCCTACACCACATGGTATAGCACAACACTATTTTCTATTAAAGATCACCAATATTTACATATTCTCAATTTTAGTACTTGGGGCTTATAACATTTTCATTACCAACTACATGTCATTTCATTAATTTCACCACAACCACCATGGGGTTGATGTTCAAGTTCATTATTATTCATTTAAAGCTACACCCATTGATGGGTTCTGTAACATCCTGGTTTAGATTTAATTACCAATTAAGGTTAATTACAGAATTAAAAATTTATTGATTGAATAATAATATTAATGCCAGGAAAAATTACACATACGCCCTTGGTGGGTGAAAATGGGGTTCGGTCCCCTCTCTCCCTCAATTCCCACGCTGATGGGAGTGGCCATAATTGGATGTGACGGCTGACTGTTGATGGGACGTAGAGCTGTCGTTGGGCAGTGAAAGGATAAGGGCTTCAGCTTCTCATTTTCCACCCACTCTTTGCTCATTTCTCTTAGGTACATGGAGAACCACTCTCCATTCTCTCTAAAACTTTTTGAAGCTCTGCTTCTTCTTCTTGCTGTTTCATCATCTTCGTCTTCTCCTTCATCTTCTTCCTCCACTCACATGCTGAGTAGAACCCCGAGTGGAAGTGGGAACACAAAGTGGAACAGCGTGGTTGAGAGAGAGATCTATGTGGTGTTGAGTGTCTTGGAGGCTAGGATCCTCCCCTGTTCTTCCTAACAGCGTTGGGTGCCTGTAAGTCTGGGAGTCCTCCATTGTTGGTGAGGACTGGACTGCTTGAGCGTGAGAGGACTGCGTGTGCCTTGGAGGCTTGGCATGGAGTGTCTTGGTGGTAGATTTACTCATGAGGAAGCAACGTTTGGTTCTTCCAAAGGCTGAGAGCAGAGTGCTGTGTGAACAGATGGAAGCTGGGTCGTTCTGTTGAGAACGAGTGACTGAACAATGTTTAGTCGGTATTGCAAGCTCAGGGAGCTTCTGGGATCTTCATTCCAGGTAGGGGGCTAATTTACATCTCAAATCTATGGTTTATGGACGGGTTCCGGGTGGTTTTGCTTAAATGTGTTGTGATATGTTTGAAATATGTTGATTGATGTGTTGTAGTACATGCAACGCCCGGATATTTATGATATTTATGATATGTCTAGTGGTTTGGTGGTCGTATCCCTGAGATGTGTGTTGTTAAGCATATGATTGCTGAGTGAATGCATGGAAATGTTGGCCTTTAATGAGTATGCCGAGTGTATGTACTGATCCCCGTGTGTGATTGTGTGTTTAAATGCATATGATGCTTGTCATTGAACTTACGAATGTTGAGTGCATAAGATGGGGGACTGTTGTGTTACTCCCGAGTGGATATTATATGAAAAACATGTGATGCTTGTTGTAAATGATAATTCTGAGTGGAATATTGTTGGGAGAGCCATTTTCGAGTGAGGCTTTAGTGTGTGTGTGGGCCTTTTCTGAGTGATAAAGGCATAAGGCAATTCCGAGTAAGATGTACTCAAGTGGGCTACTTTTGAGGGAAGACTAGTCCATATGTTACCGAGTGAAAATATGAGTAAATCCCGAGTGGGGAAGGGTTTGAATATTCCCGAGTGATAATCCCAAATGATTCTCTTCCGAGGGAAGAGTTGTTGTGATGGTTTTGATTGAGGTGTATTCTAGGAGTCCTCTTCCGAGTGAACGAGGATATATATATTCTGAGTGGATAAGTTTTAAATAAGTCCGAGTGACTTAACTTGGTGAATTCCTCTGAGTGATGAGAAGTTTAAGTAATTCCGACTGGGACTCCTTCCGAAGGAATGAAGGTTAAGTGATCTCCAAGTGAGGAAGATCAAAATATGCCGAGTGCAGAATGGATAATGAATTTTGAGTGAATTGAGGTTGAAATATACCGAGTGGTATTGGACTGGGGAAATACTTTGGGTGAGGGAAGCTTATGGATTCTGAGTGGAATAACCGAGGGAATAATTTCCCGAGTGGAGATTGAGACGCTTCCGAATGAAGCATGTCTGTGACCTTTTGAATAAGGATCTGGTTGAGTTTACCGGGTGAATCATATATGTGGGGACCGTTCCCGAGTGAATGTGGTCCCGAATCCGAGTGATGAAATACCGAGTAAATGGGTTCGCTTCAGCGAATGAGGATTCACTCCAGCGAGAAAAGGGCTCACTCAAGCGCTACATCTTCCGCTGGTCTGCTTGACCGAAGCTGAGTCTTGCCCATGTGTGGCTTTCTGACTCGGTCTTCCTTCTCTGGTCGGCTTTTGCTTTCCCTTGCCTTGCATTTGATTTTATTTGACCTCGACTGCTTGGTGAATTTTGGAAAAAATTTTCCCTGGTCTCGGTTTGGGTTTATTTATGTTGGGTTATTTCAGGTTCATAAATCAATGGTCATGAACCATCATTAATGACCATCCAACATCATTAATGTTATCTCTAGTCGTTAATAAACATTCTCCCAACACATTTAATGGCACACACTCTCTCAATATCTTACATTTCCTCTCAAATCAACTCTCAAACCAATATTTAATGTTTCCTCAATTTCTAGAGTTAGGGTTTGACCTAAAACCTAACAACCATCATCAATACACATTAATTTCCACCATCTCCACCATTAATTTTGTGTACCTACAACAACCTTCATAAATATCATATTTGCAACACCGTACCTTAGGGTTTCGACAATTAATGCTCTCCCAGATAACCTACATGCATTTAATACTCTCTCAAACCATAATAACCCATAACCTAGGGTCCAAAAACAATAAAAATGATGAGGAACTTACCTCAAGCCAACAAACGAAAATGGGTTCTAAGAGAGTGAGGGAGATCTTAAAAATGAGAGAAGAGAGGGAAGAGCTTCAAGCCATAAGCTTCTTCTTCTTGCCCAATGAATAAAACAAAAATGGAAGAGGAAGATGAACACTCCATCACTTAAGGTTTTTAGAAAAGAAAAGATAAAGAGGAAATGAGAGTGAAATGAAAATGAGAAGAAGTGAATATTTTCCCTTTGGGGATTAGAAGCCAACATGAATGGAAGAAGGGAAAAGAGAGTTTTGCATTTAAAATTTAACCTCTTCATTAAAATTTTACCATTTTATATCAAATAGGATCTTCGTTTGGGATCAATACTTTATCCAAAAATTATTCTGAAGACATATTCAGACTCACAAGAATATTCTTAACAGCCTTGACCAACAGTACCTCATTCGGAGATACTTGGTCCGACACCCATATTTTAATCGGGTACAATTTCAACACATTAAGCCTCAATAATTTATGAATACACATAATAAATCCCAATTTAATTATTTTTACATTTTGGGACATTAATTAACCCATATGTAATTATTTACTATTTATTCCCCCAACTAATCATTTATATAAAATTTGGGATGTTACAGGCGGGGTCTTCCTTGTCTGACTTAGGAGGGTCCACAACTTTACCATCCACCGCCATCTTGAAGGCATCAGACATTTCCAAAGAGATGGCCAAAGATGGGTTCAGGGCCAACACCTACGCACGGTAGATTTTAAACTTGACAATGAACTTCTCTGCAACCTCACCTCTTAGCACTTCAATTTGCTTCTTTATTTCTGAGTGTTCCAGGCGCTTCCTCGATTTGGCCTCTTCAAAGTATTGTCGGGTAGAATCAAGGCTTAGCTGCACCTTTTTTAGAAAGGCATCCACCTCCATATTCTTCACAACTAACTCTTGATGGGCTTCCTCAAAGCTTGCCTAATTTTCCTTAGAATCCATCAACTTTCCCTCTAAACTAGTCAACCTTTCCTCGAAATGGGTTAACCTGAGCTCGACATCTTTTAGTAATGGCTTGGCCTTTTCCAAGGCAACAACTTAAGCCCTTAGCCGCTCCTCTAGCTCGACTATTTTATTTATAGCCTCGATAACCTCTTAAAGCCTGGCAGTAGAAGCCTTTTTTTTCTTGGTCAAGTTGATCAGGGCTTTCTTCTGGCCAACAAGGTAATCATCCATATAACTATCCATCGAGTCCGCTTAGAGACTGAATATTTCCATGGCTTGATAGATAGCCATTAGGTTAGCATTCATATACTTTGCCTTGTCTTCCTCAAACATCATGGCTTGGTTGATAAAATTTATGATGGGGAAGCAAGCATCCCATAAGAAGCGTGTTAGGTTCCTATTGGCAACCAGGCTCTAATTTATAAATTATTCTCATTGCCCAGAAACATTGTCATAATCGGCCTGGAGAAAGGATGCTATTTGTTCGATTGTCATTCGTTCCCGATGGACCAACAGAACGTCAAGAGAGCCAGAGCTTTCTGATACTTGGACCCCAGGAGTCACTGGGGCAGCCCATGGGAAGAATCTACATTGTCCAAAGAAGACACCTGCTAAAGTAGTTGCCTCTTGGACGCCCGATTGAAGGTCTCAGAATCTGGAGTGGAGGAGCAAGAAGGAATCATAGTCATAGGTATTTCAAAATACGCTTTCCCTTTTCTTTCTTTACTTGATGAAACCCTATACAAGCTTGGGGGTTTTAATTTTTATATTTTATGGAAATAGGGAGCTTGAAAATCACTTCTATGACAATGAGTGTAAGGAAATACTGATGGGTTTTGTGTTTCAACATTCGTAGGTGGTGGGACGGGCGTCAGGGGATCATTAAATGAAGTGGGTATCAAAATCGGAAGCAGAGCGATGAATAATTGGATATGGGGTCGTGACTAACACAAAGAACAACTCGTGGAAGCGTGGAATCTAGGTAAGGGGGTGTTCGGGTCATAATTAATTAGAATTGGGTAATGTGTAATTAGGTTCCAAAAGAATATAACACGATTATGGAATACGAGGAATTTAGGAGTATGGTTAGGTGATAAAATATATTTATGTATGATTGTGTGAATATGCTAGTAATTGATGATTTAAAAAGAATGGGTGATTTTTTAGAATTAACCAAGTTGATTAGTTAATTAAATGGTATTTGTTAAATTGATTTGCATGGGTTATGTGTGAACCATTTTGCGGTTTGTGAGTTAAAAATATATAACGATTATGTTATGATGATAAATATGTTTATGTGGTTGTGTATGACATATTGGATTTGAATTATGAGCTTAATGAGCATATACTAGTGTTGAACCTTATATGGAGAATTTAATAATAATGATGATTTAATATATTGAGGCAATGTGAATATATGAGGTATGGGACGACCGACGGTATGTTTCACCCCTCGCTTTGGCTCTCATGGTCATTTGAGATCCAGTTGAGCTACCCAGTAATCAAGTAGGACCCAATGGTTGAGGTGGAGAGCCAAGTTAAGCTTGGTGGACAAAGTCGAGTTCACAGGATGTCAAGTAGGACCCTCAGCTGAAGGTCGATCCTTTTAGTATCCGGATACTATACGTCGTATAAAATGTTGAGAGTCAGCCATGTTGTAATTGATTTGATGAGGACGATGTTTATATTTGTAATTATTCATTAATGTTAGATATGAACTTAAATGATGATATTATTTCATATGTGGTGAACGATTCTTGAATTATTCATAAACTAAGTATTATATGAAATGGGTTTATAATAGAATGCATGAGATTATGAGGGCTTAGTGAGATGGATATAATAATGAATGGCTAGTTTTTAGTTTAATTTTACTGTACTAGATTAATTATGATATTCCAACACTCACTCTTGTTGTGGTTTCCTTTTTCTTAGTAACCGGTGACAGGGAAGGTGCGGATGCCTCGGAGGAAAGCGCCAAGTGAGGAGCTGATGCCAAGAAAGCTATGGAATTGTGAATTGTATAATAGTTTAGTAGATTACTTTAAATATTGATATGTGGTTGGATTGCATGATAGCTAGACTTGTAGTTCTGTTAGATTATGGAAACTAAGTGTGGTGTGGTGATGTATGTTTAATTCTTGCATATGTGATGGATTAATGATGATGAAATAATATTTATGTTGTGAGATTGTGGTTTGGATATATTAGCCATGTGTATGGTGTTATAATATTATGTGTGGTTATGGCACGGAGCCATTTGATTGGTGAATTTGAAATGGGCAAGTATTGTATCATGTGTATGAGTTGTATGTTAAGTGTGAATATGGATGAATGTGAGAAATGATGATTGAAAAATGACATTATGCATATAATGGAAATAGATAAAGTTATATGGAAATTAGGAACTGGAGGGGTGATTTTGTGATCCGATGGGTTTTAGGACCACAGAAAGAGACCAGTAAGTTCCCTACCTCATTCATAACTTGTGCATATAGGCCTCACCAAGTTTGAAGTCCATTTGATAGGTTTTGTACACTTATTTGCATTACTTTTAGTTTAAATGCATTTTTCTACATATCTTGAGCATATGATGGAATGTTAGTGATCCGACGACGCCAACAGTTCCGGAATGGTGAAAACATATGGCCCGTAAAGTTTCGTGGCAATCGAAGCTAAAACGGGCAATTTGGGTAGGCCGGAAGTTGGCTAAAATGCAAAATTTTGCATAATTATTGTTGTTGTCATGTTGGTAATCGATTACCATATTTTGGCAATCGATTATCACTTTCGTCAGTTTGCCTATTTTATCTTTTTATGCATGTAATTGATTATAAGGATCATACAATTGATTACAACACTGTCAGGATGGGTCAAAACTCAACTTTTTTGAAACTAAAATGCTTTTAAGGGTCATTTATGCTAGGAATGATTAATACTTGATAATTAGAGTTTAAAATATAGTTCTAATTATAGGATTAAAATTGTTATATATAAAACGTGAAAAATATTTAGTAAATTTGATGGAACTAAAATTAAAAATAAATATAAATTAGGAAGGACGTTACAGATAGAGACTAAAGGGACCTATCTGAAGTAGTCACACAGAATTTTAAAAGCCTTCATAAAGGCTATCCATTCAGGTGAAGTTAGGTTGGGGCGAGATTTAGAGCGTGCAGAACATACCTTTTGAAATTAGAGAAAGAAAGAGGTAAGTGGAGATGAGAGAAAAAGGTTTCATATACATAGGTGTAGTCCAACTCTCCCGGGTTAGTTCGGGCATGACAGTTCCTTTCCTCTAAGGAATAATTAAGACACTCCATATTGGAAGCTAGGGCAGAGTGATTGAAGGACCCCTTTTGCCACAATCAGGCAATGGCATTATCATCACTGAGAGAAGAAATAAGGGAAAGAACTTCCTCTTTAACCTAGGAAAAAGCATTTGAAAAAGAAGCCATCTTTAAAAAGAAGGAAGAAGGAAACAAAAATACACCACCCAATAACAACAAATGGCAGTAGAGAAAAGGAAGAAGGAAAACTAACCTCTGGAAACAAGAATAGATGAAGGAGAAAACTTTTAGAGATGAGACCTAAAGGAGAGTTGGAAAAGAAAGCAGAAAACACAGGGAGTCAAGGGAAGTCAAAGCGTTAAAGGTAGATAATGAGGGAAGTGTGGGCAATAAATATAAAGAGAAAGGTAACTCTTAGGCAGGAGATCCAACGGTTGGGAACAATCCCACCCACTTTACGGCCATGATGCCACAATGGTCTCCCACTTTTTGAAACGAAATGCATAAATCTAAAGGACGCATTTAAAGGCCTAGGGATACAAAATGCCTCATCATTACAAAACTGCTACGCCTATACATTGCTTAGAGAAATGGAACGATGGCTATCCTCCACAAGACACGAGTTTCCCCCCGAAACCCCTCAGATAACACTTAGAATACTGTTTCATTCATAACAAGATCTCACTCAGAATAAAACCTTATTCGAGACAAGATCTTACTCGGAATACTGCCTCACTCAGAACATAATCTCACTCGGGAGTCCTCGTATAGAAAAAGGTACTCAACAATGATCAATCTATGATCATTCCAACATGACATCTAGTCCCTCAGCTCGACTCTACACTTGGAGCTTGCGATTGGGGGGCTCTTGTTCCCCCCGGATCAGAAGAAAGCCCCATCGGGTCCTTTTTTCTTGGAGAGCATATGAGTTCCCATGATCACGGTAGAGTATAGCTCTCTTTTGGCCAATTGGGCTTGGGCTAGAAGGCCCCTGATGTAGAATTTCCTTAGAATTCCTAAGGAGAGGAGGATCATCCCCTCATTCTTCCTTTAGATCCAAGCCAAGCTCTTCAAAAATATAAAGTCAAATTTTGAATTTGAAAGGAACATGTGTTGGCCGAGACACTTAATGTATGGAAATGGAAGGATTTGTGATAGAAAAACCTAGTTCTAAGGTTAAAGAGTCAAGGCACTAGAGAAATAGAAATATGGAGAGGCTAGTGTGGAGTGATGAGGATGCCACTCTCAAGGAAGGAGGGATGAGTCAAGGAAGAATCACCACCTTTAGGAGAATATCCAAAGGATAAGATTCATGAAGAATAGAGCTAATGCACTTAAAGGTTTAAAGAGAGGTCACACTCTATCTCATTAGAAATTCTCAAAAAGAACCAATGATATGAAATTACACATGAAATAAGGTATATATACCTCTAGGAGAAATTCAGAATTGGCTTGGGTGGGCTTGTAAAAGCTTCACCCAAGGCCCAAAATCTAAAAATACATGGCCCAAAATAAAAATTATGGTCATGCATGGCCCAAATATTATACATTTTCTTCTATCTTTATTGCTCTGAATATTAACTCTAGAGTATGGAACAATTGTCAAACTCTAATAAGTTGATTTATCATGGATGACTTAAAAATTAATTTCTTCCTTCATTCAATTATCTTGGACAACGTCTTAATTTTATTATAGAGCTCAAAATCACTACCCAAATTTGATGGATCCCTTCTTGAATAATCATTAATCCTGCAAGTATTTAATTATATTCAATATGCATTCAACTAGTGCGTTAAACATTAGGTGTCCGAAATTAAAATATAACAAATAACATGTTAATTACTAATCTGGGCCGCACACCAACCCAAAGACTTCAACACTAAATCATGTCCAAAACCATGAAGGTATACTTGAAACTCAAAATGATGCTGTTGATCCCTAAAGAACCCTTATCCCATGATCTGTATCCCTGCAAACCGATGTAATGGTGAGCATAGAAAATTTACAGGGGACACATCGATGGCTAACCTAGAAAAGGTGTCAAGGATGTATACGTAGGTGTTAGCTTTTCTCGTGATTCCTGGATTCGTACTGACACAACACCACATAAGAGTTAATTGTCACTTACCTCTATAAATACTCCTCATTATGACTTACCAAGGTACATTACATTCATTAACTTATGCTTGAGCTCTGATGTTAAATATCTAAACTAACTTAAGTGTTGGAATGTCTTTATAGGTGACACTATCTTTCATCCATCAACGTGTAAGACCAGTGTGATACCTAGAGATTGGACATAGAGACTCTTGATTCTCCACTAGACCATGAGAGATAATACTAGATTCCCACTGGACGGGTGTAAGATTTAAGAGAGAATCAAGGCCGGTGTTGACACCGGAAGTGCTATCCCCTTACCAGATAGTTTAATTATTATGATATTCTCGGGCCAAAGAAAATTTAATGTCTTTCTCTTAAGAATTTTATAT
Source organism: Clitoria ternatea (assembly GCA_037962975.1). Lineage (NCBI taxonomy): Eukaryota > Viridiplantae > Streptophyta > Magnoliopsida > Fabales > Fabaceae > Clitoria > Clitoria ternatea. The sequence goes on from CM075671.1 coordinate 174,139,403, forward strand.
TGACAATATAAGGTAATATTAACCATTAGAAAATCTCAATTTGAGTATGTCTAATGGTCATATCCATATGTGCATAATCTATATATGTAAATTAATAAATGAGATCTATTAATATTCATCCAATAAATACTATCACATATATATGAATCTATTTGAATTACTAATATCCTATTCTCAATAATCCTATGATCAAGAACAATTTAGATTAAATTACAAGAGACATGTTTCTCATTTATCATAATCTCTATTATGATAACAAGAACGTAATTTTAATCAATGATCTTTATCAAATAAACTATCAGTATAATTATGATAAAGAAAAGAAATGATACTTTATTATTAAAACTAGAATGCATTACATGAAAATTTAGATCTTGGCCATTTATTCTCAACAATCTCCTACTTGCACTAGAGCTAATTACTCATGTACTTCATTCCCACTTTCCACTTATTCTTATCAAACTTCTTTAGGTCAAGTGCCTTTGTAAATGGATCTGTCTCATTCTCTTTCTCATCCATCTTTTCAATTTTAATGTCACCACAACCAATGATCTCTTTAATCAAATGATATCTTTGTAGAATATGTTTAGACTTTTAGTGTGATTTGGGTTCTTTTGCTTGTGTAATCACTTCATTATTGCCATACATTAGTGGAACTAGTTCTTTTATTAAAGGAACTATACCAAGTTCAGAAGTGAACTTTTCCATCCTAACTACTTCCTTAGTTACTTCACTTGCTACTATATATTCTACCTCAGCCGATGAATATGCCATTGTACATTGTTTACAACTTTTCCAACTCACTGCACCTCCATTCAAGGTGAAAACATATCCAGAAATAGATTTGTTATCATCTTTATAGGATGTAAAACTTGCATCAGTGTCACCCTTTAGCTTCAATTCAAAATATCCATAGATGAGGAATTAGTCTTTAGTTCTTTTCAAGTACTTAAGAATGACTTTAACCACTTTCCAATGTTCCTCATTTTCATACCCCGATTATCCAGACTTGAATTCTGATGTGACCAATATAAATAATTAATAAAAGTGTGGGTAAATTTTTTGCGTTTCAGGGTAAGTCCAATGTCACACCAAAACCCAAACCACAGAAAACCGAAGAGTGAGATTTAATAAAATATAACTGGATCGATAACTAACTTACCCATAACGGTATATAAAATATCAGAATTTATAGCGGAAAAGAATATGTATACCGGGCATGTGCCTAGTCCCATATATGAAGATATGAGAAAAGGCTTGGCAAAGCATGCAAATACTTAACATAAGCCTATTAGGTCATAACTAATTTTTCACATATGACAGACACATGTATTGCCTAAAATTATACATATATATATATATATATATATATATATGGAAGTGTATCTATATAGTCATCTTCACCCCCAATGTACAAAATCCAAATTCTAATCCTCATATACTTATCAAATCATTACTTACGTTCTAAACATATATCTATCATTCATGAATACATAAGATTGTCTTACACATATCCAAATTCACTAAATCATCAATACTATTACGTATAATTTATTCAAAACATTAACATTCACAACTGATGCCGGCCAAGGCATTTCCACTACCACTATTTATCTTTGAAAAAAGCTTCAATTCGAAATTCTTTCTCATCCCATGATGACTCTACATCACAATGCTAAAAAGGAGACCACATGGGAGAGTGAGTTATACATTCAAAATAACGAATATAAATATATTATGATCATGTGTACATGCATTCATTCATCATGTGTGCTTTACAATAAAATTATTAAATCATAATTCAATCATCATCACATTCTCATAATAGGCATATAGGCCTCATGAATCATAATACATACACAATCATATTGCCATATATCAACATGGGTATTCATAATTCATCATCATTAATTCATTAAGTCTTTAATCAGTTCCTCCTCGCAAGGGGTTTTTCATCTCTCATGGTTATCCTATCTCAAATGCCATACACTTATGGCTAATGAATATGTCAACTATTTAACGCATATGCAATGGATCCATTTCATTCCATCAGGTGATCGCAACCACTATATCATTCATTTCACATTGGTTTCCCGCCTCACAAGGGGTGTTCCCTCCTCGTGATCGCAACCACGGGATATCAAAGGAACTCGCAAACCCTTTTTCATCTCAAGTACCAAGTGATCGCAACCACTAGCTTATCATCATACAATCCTGCAGGATGTCTCATTGTGATCGCAACCACATATCAATCATTTCATAATGGTTTCCCGCCTCGCAAGGGGTACTCCCTCCTCGTGATTACAACCATAGAATATCATATGAACTCGTAAGCCCTTTTTCCATTTCAAGTACCAAGCGATCACAACCACATAATCAATGCTATGCCATGCCATGAATGCAACAATGCAATGATGCATATGCCAATCTTAACCTCGCAAGGATATCTCACCCTCTTACATAGGGATATGTTTTAATTTATCATTTTTAATCAATAACATACAATCATTTACAAAGCCCCTCAAGGCACATCATTCATATACTTGGCATTTCAATAGCCACAACATTATTCATAAGTTAATCCATGCATGGAAATCAAGAAGCATAACAAGCATCATAATATGAGTCCACACATGGGAATCAATCAAGGCATGTTGATAAACACAATTCAAATACATAGCATCATATGCTAGCCAATACAATTAAATCTATATGTACAAGATTACACTTGTATCAAACACAATGGCATTTCCATCATTAATAATAAAAATCACTATTAAACCAAGGGTATGTTCAACAATAATATCCATTTTCATCCAACATCATTAATCATCATTCAATGTGTATGGCCTTATCCATTTTTGATCATTACTAATACTATTTCAATTTCATTGAGTTATCATAACTCATTGCCACTCAATTGTCCCCTCATTAATTTCATTATCATACAAGGTGTGTCATATAACCACAACCTTTATTTTTCGTTATCAATTATGTATCACATCAATGGTGGTGTACATTCATGTTTTCATAATGTTATTTAGGCAAACACATAACTTACCAAGGCCTTAATCTATTCCCTAATCACCACTAAGGCACACCACTCATATACCCCTAATGAATTCTCTCGTTATTACATAATGTAAGGGGTTTTGGATATTAATGAGCTCATGACAAATTTCAACTGCAAGATATAAGAAAGGCTTATTTTTAGTCTTAAAAGTAGTAAGACATGTCATAATTATCACCTATTATTCCCAATTTGATAACCATAAAAAGTTGGGTTCAAAACCCTCTCAAATTTGAATTTTATGATGTAGTAGGTCCGGTGTTTTACGTCTAATGAGAGTTAGAAAAATCCAATTAAAGTGAGACCAATTCTCACACCTCCATAACACAATTATCTACAATTTTTATGAAGAAGTCGGAGGCCAAACATGTCATTTAGATGCCCAAACGGGCCAAAACCAGCAAAGGATGCTTATTGAGCAATCCTGTTGTAATTGATTACGATAATCGATTACAACTGAAACAGAATGTTTGTAATCGATTACGATAATTGATTACACCTAAAGCTAATCAATTACGCCAGAAACAGAATGTTCATAATCGATTGCACTAGTTTTTGAAATCGATTGCGTTATATCAGAATGTAGAGATTATGCAGGAAAATGCATGATTTTGGACTTCCAACCCTTCTAACTCTTTCATATCAACTACAAATGCTACTAAATTTTGACACCAACTAAATGGCACCATTTGTGATGCGTGGCCTGTAACATCCTTGTTTTGGTTTAATTACCGATTGAGGCTAATTACATAATTAAAATTGTTGATTTAATAATAATAATGATAATAATGCTAGGAAATGTCCCATGTGCCCTTGGTGGCTTTAGAGAGCTTCGGTTCTCTCTCTTTGGCACGCTGATGGAAGTGGCCTTAATGGTGATGTGATGGCTGATGGGAATGGCATTAAATGTGGATGGACTATTTATTGAGAAGGAGAGTGACGCTGGGCAGAGCCATGATGAAGGGCTTTAGCTTTACGTTTTACACTCATTCCTTGCTCATTCTCTCTTGGGTTCAAGGAGAACCACTCTCCATTCTCTCAAAAACTTCTTGGAGCCTCTGCTTCTTCTTCGTGGCTGTACTTCTTCTTTTTCTTCTTCTTCTTCCACTCAACACGGAGTAGAACCCGAGTGGGAAGTGGAACACGAAGAGGAACAGCGTGGTAGAGAGAGAGATCTGTGTGGTAGTTAAGAGAACAGCACGGTGCTGTGTGTCTTGGAGGCTAGGATCCTCCTCTGTTTTGCCTAAGCAACGATGGATGCTTGGAAGCATGGGTCCTCCTCCACTGTTGGTGAGGACTGGGCTGTTCGAGTGTGGGAACAGCATTTGGAGCCTCCACTGTTGGTGGGGACTACGTGTGCCTTGGAGGCTTGGCATGGGGTGTCTTGGTGGTTGTTCTGCTCGTGAGGAAGCAGCTGTTGGTTCTTCCAAAGCGGAGAGCAGAGTGCTGTTGGATGACTGAAGAACGTTCAGTCAGTACTGGAAGCTCAAGGAGCTGCTGGAATCTTCATTCCAGGTAGGGGGCTAACTTTACATCTTAAATGTATGGTTTATGAATGGGTTTCGGGTGAAACTATTACATTGTGATGTGTTGTGTTTGTCGTGGGTTGTATGTTGTTTGAGTGGAAGCCCGGATGTGTGATAATTATTATTTGTGTGGTATATGTTAAACTTTGTCCATGAGATGTATGCTGGTAAATATGAAGATGCCGAGTGCATCATACTGAGGGACAGATGAAAATATCTGTTGATTATTATATTAGTAATGCTGAGTGAATGCATGTGCTGTGAACCAGTGTGAATATTAAACGCATGGGGTGTGTGAATGCTGTGCTGGTTCTGGTTATGATTCTATGTAAATATATGATATGATGTGGCTGTTGATGTCGAGTGGGATTTTATATTGAAAAACATGTGATTTGCCAAGTGCATGTGATTGCCGAGTGCATGTATTGTGTTATTGCTATGCCGACCCCTGTTTATGAATAATAATGTTAAACTACATTGGATGCATGTTATTGATATTTGAATGCCGAGTGCATCTGTGTGGAAAATATATGGAAAGACCTTGGGTTGGACTCAAGGTAATGCCTGGGGCATTGGCGTTGGACGCCTGATGAATAAACCGTATGCATCTGATTGGCCATTGGAAATGCCGAGTCCATATAGCGTTGGACGCTTAATATTGAATCGGCAATCAGATAAATACGAGTGAAATATAATGAAAGACCCTGGGTTGGACTCAGGGCAATGCCGAGTGCATTGGCGTTGGACGCCTGATGAATGAGACCGTATTCATCCGATTAGCCACTGAAATGCTTGGAGCATATAGCGTTGGACGCTTAATACCGATCGACAATCAGATGAATATGTGTTGAAAATATATAAAAGACCTCGGGTTGGACTTGAGGCAGTGCCGAGTGCACTAAGCGTTGGACGCTTAAAGACCTTGGGTTGGACTCAAGGCAAGCCTACCGGGTTGGACTCAGGGCTGCCCGTAACACTTCCGTTGTCGCTTGGAGTGACTGTGTTACATGAGAGGGCAAACGGTTTGGTACCTGTAAAATGGCCGAATCAGCTTAGAGCTGAGAAAAGGCTTGGAGCCTATGTTGCAACAATAAAAATTAATAATAATGGACCGGATCCGGGTGAATGAATGTGTGTACACTTATGATTGTCATTAAGCTCAATGTGAATTGTTGAATATGTGAATATGAAATGATTGGGGTGAATCCGATTGGATTAATGCATGTATATGGATGTATTTGCTGAGTGCAATATGATGTTATGGTTGTAATACATGCTATAATGAATATGATTAATATAGTCATGAATGATTGGTGTGAATTCCGACTGAGTGAATATATGTAAACTGGCACTGTTGCCGAGTGCAAGGTGATTATGAATGATATGAGTTACTCAGTCTTGATTGAATTGCATGAATTGCATGAATCCCGAGTGGATGAGGTTGTTGTTAGGGTTCATATTGAATGGCAGAGTGCATTATTACTGATTGAAATATGTGATTGCATGGTTGTGGATTCAAGGATTAATCCGAGTCAATAACTGTCATTTAATATGTAAGAGCTCACCCCTACAATATTTTTCAGTGTATGCAGGTCGGACTGGTAATGAGGAGATAGCCTCAAGTCTGAGTATTGGACACTCCGATTGTTGCAGTTCATACATTATATATATATATATATATATATATATATATATTGTAATTAGATATGTTAAAGCCTTGGCCGACTCTCTTGTAATCTGAATGGATTTAATTATATGGATTGTCTATCGAGATTGTGAATAAGTATGCATTTATATAAATATATATATAGTTGATATGATGTTAATTATACCGACTGAGATGTGATGTCGTATGGATAATGCTAAGTTAATGAATTCCGAGTGGAATGTTGTTGGGAGAGCCGTGTCCGAGTGAAGCTTAGCGTGTGGCCTTTTTCTGAGTGATAAGGGTTTGAATATTCCCGAGTAGAAATCCCGAGTGAACCTCTTCCGAGGGAAGATTTGTTGTGATGGTTTGATTGAGGTGTATTCTAAGGGTCCTCTTCCGATTGAATGAGGCTATATATATATATATATATATATATATATATATATTCCGAGTGAATGTTATATGTTCCGAGTGGCTAAGTATTAAATAAGTCCGAGTGACTTAACTTGGTGAATTCCTCCTAGTAGGAATGGGTTAATGTATTACCCAAGTGATGAATGGTTAAGATGTGACCGAGTGATTTATAGCCTAGAGGTTATGTGATCCCGAGTGTGGAAGATCAAATTATGCCGAGTGTAGAATGGATATTGTATTCCGAGTGAATTGTGGTTAAATTATACCGAGTGGTATTGGACTGGGGGAAATAATCCGTGTGGGGGAAAAGTTTATGGACTCTGAGTGGAGTATCCGAGGGAATCATTTCTCGAGTGGTGATTATGACGCTTCCGAATGAAGCATGTGTGTAGGCTTCTTGAATAAACTAAGTATTTGGCCAAGTATGAATTTGCCGAGTGAAGCATGACCCTATGGGGATAGTTCCCGAGTGGACGTGGTCCCGAAGCCGAGTGATGAAAATACCGAGTGAATGGGTTCGCTTCAGCGAATAAGGGTTCGCTCCAGCGAGTGTGAATGGAAGGAAGGTTTTTGGTTGGTTTCGCTTAAGCGAATGGGTGTTTTGCCCAAGCGAGATGGGTTGTCTCGCTCAAGCGGATTTGGGTCTCGCTTGAGCGAGTGAACACTGTAATGGGCTCGCTTAAGCTTGTTCTTCCACTGGGCTTTCTTGTGAATGGTTTTATCTTTCCTTCTCTGATCGGTTTTGCTTTCCCTTGCCTTATGTTTGGTTTATTTTTACCTGGCTGCATGGTGAATTTTGGAAAAATTTTCCCTGGTCTCGGTTTTGGGTTTATTAAGTTGGGTTGTTTCATTTTGGTATCAGAGCATTCTTAAAAGAATTAAGGATGTTTCATTTTGTTGGGCAGAGCCATGATGAAGGGCTTTAGCTTCACGTTTTACACTCATTCCTTGCTCATTCTCTCTTGGGTTCAAGGAGAACCACTCTCTATTCTCTATCAATAGTCCATCCATATTTAATGCCATTCCCATCAGCCATTACATCACCATTAAGGCCACTCCTATCAGCGTGCCAGAGAGAGAGAACCGAAGCTCTCTAAAGCCACCAAGGGCACATGGGACATTTCCTAGCATTATTATCATTATTATTATTAAATCAACAACTTTAATTATGTAATTAGCCTCAATCGGTAATTTAACCAAAACCAGGATGTTACATGGCCACTGGTCTCACTCAAAAATTCCTTAAGATGAGTGACTTATAGAAATGTATTTAGCCCATTTTAAGGCGTTTCTATACAACTCAAGGGTCATTTCTCACTTAAATTGACCCATTCCGATTTCCATAAGTTTTAAATCATACAAGGAAGCTATTAGAACTATCCTAGGTCATCAAAACCACATAAAACTCTATTTGACCCATTCACTTCCATGATTATGCATAAAAATGCACATTGTAGTCAACCATTATGGCAACAAGATTCAAATGCACAATAAAGGTTATGTATCCTATTTCCTTGCCTTATAACCTTTTGTATCAAAATATGACCCATCCACTTGCTCAATATCATACAAATCCACATCATATACAAAACATAACATTGTGCTCCTCATACACACAATTGCCCATTGTAACATTCATCACATTATCAACCATATCATCATTCCATATAATCATGGCAAGGCAAACATGAGTACTACTATATACATAAATCACAAATTATTCTACCCATGCATTTGGAATGTAAACTCCTCTCTTACCTCGAGAGAAGAACCGCGATTCCAATGCTCTGAATGCTCCGCTTTATCATTCGACATTGAATCTACATATTGCAAATATATACACATGTAATTAATAAGCCATTATAAGGCATCATCTCTTAAAGCTCAATATCAAGCCCTAGACTTGTCTAAACACTCATCCTTATACTTATGATTAATATAGTGCAACTCCTTTCCCGAAACCAAGATTCTCTAAATCTCAAAAGGGTTAACTACACCCAACAACAACAAGATCGTATCCTCTATTCCATAAGCCTCCCAAATCATCACATGAATCATTCAACTATCATCACAATTCATTCAAATCCATTATAAGCTTCTTGGCTCCATTTAGGGTCATCATCAATTAACAATTTCTAAATGGCATATGTCAAGACCTAAGGCTTCATCAAATCAAGTATCCATTTTTCTAATCCACTATAAGTGGTCCTTAATCTTTATCATCATCACGAATATTAACACTCAAGGAAATCAATTTCCCTTAGTCATTATACACACTCATATGCATCTTTCTCTTAAACCTCCAAGATTAGAACTTCGATAATCAATACCAATGCTCTTAAAATTCATTTCCTCATATGAAATTATTCTAAGGCATCTAAAATCATCAAAATCACCTATGTGACCAAAATCCCCAATTTATCATACTTAGGGTTTTTCACATAAATCACCCAACAACATTTAACACTCACCATCTTTATTTATTCATCATAAGTCCAATAACCCATCTCCATTTATAACACAAGCCATTATCAAATCATTTCTTAATCCTTCAAGCCTAGGGTTTACATCAACAATCCACAATCATTAATTTTAACCATTTATAAGCTTCATTTCAAGCATCCATAAGCTAACAATATATTATTCTAACCATCATCAACGATAACAACCATACCCGATAGTTTTCTAAGCTAGGGTTTCCATTTTTACCAATACCCACAATCTCTAACACCATCATTTCAAACTCAACCTTATTAAAACCATAAATGGATCATCAAGGAGGCAAGAAATCTTTACATCAAATCTATCCTCCTCCAAAAACGAAAATAGGTGTGCAAGAATAGGAGACAACCAAGTCCTTGCTCCAATGTGTCATCCATGCTTTATAGACCCATGAAAACCCAAGCTTTTGGGTGGAAAATGATTTATGGAGGGGGGACGAGATGGACGGTTTTGGTGAAGAAGAAAGGAGAAGAAGGAGAAGGCAAAGTGGATAGGAGAGAGGGAGAGAAGCCAACGAAAAAGAGAAAGAAAGGAAGGAGTTTTTGTTTTTAACTTAATCCCCTCATTAAAATTTTATCGTTTTACAATATACAGGATCTCCGTTTGGGCTCAATACTATATCCAAAAATTATTCCGAATATAGATTCAGATTCCCAATAATATTCTTAACAGCTCTGACCAACGGCATCCCAATCAGAGATACTTGGTCTGACACCCATATTTTAACCGGGTATAATTTTGGCTCCTTAAATCTCAATAATTTATAAATATCAATAATAAATCTTAATTTAATTATTCCTAAATTTTGGTACATGAATCAACTCATATATAATTGTTTAGTATTTATTCCTCACGTTTAATTAATTTATATAAAATTTGGGATGTTACACTCATCGTCATTTGCTTGATATCGACTACCTACACTTAATTCATAATTAGGACATGTACAAATCATGGTGTACATGATAGCTCCCATTGCATTAACATATGGTACCTTATTCATGTGATTTCTCTCTTCTTGAGTCTTAGGACAATCCTCTTTATTAAGAGTACCCCTGGTTCCTATTGGCAAATATCTTTTTTTGGAGTTTTTCATGTTATACCTTTTTAGGATGGTATCAATGTACATAGATTGGGAAAGCCCTAGAAACCTCTTAAATCTATCTCTATAAATCTTTGTTCTTAGAATATAGGCTGCCTCTCCTAAATCTTTCATGTAGAACTATTCTGATAGCCAAATTTTTGTACTTTGCATTGCTAGTATATCATTTCTAATGAGTAATGTCATCCATATATAACACCAAGAAGATGATTACACCCCTATTGATTTTTTCATAAACACAAGGTTCTTCCTTACATCTACCAAAATTGAACTTTTCAATCGTCTTGTTAAAATAAAGGTTCCAACTTTTAGAAGCGTATTTCAATCCATAAATGGATACAAACCCTTCAGGTTATGTCATGCACACATCCTATATTAACTTACCATTAAGGAAAGTTGTTTTCATATCCATTTGCCATGTTTTATAATCATGGTATACTACTACAAAAAGTAGAATTCAAAATGATTCAAGCATTACCACAGGAGAGAAAGTTTTTTTATAATCTATACCTTTCTTTTGATGTCTCAACCTTTTTATCCACTCCAATCTTTTTCTTGTAAACCTATTTAATGTTGATTAGTTTTATATCTTTTGAAGCTTCAAATGTAGTCTATACTTTGTTAACCTTCATTGATTCCATAGCTTCTTGCCATTTCATACAATCTAAGCTTCACATAGCTTCTTTATAGCTCTTGGGGTCATCATCATCATGTTAAACTTTATTTGATGTGTTACCTTGTACAATGAAATTTAATCTATCAGGTGAACGATGCACTTGAGTAGATCTACGAGGAGGCTCTTGCATTTGGTTTACAGATTACTTAATTGGTTTTAAGACTGGTTCATTAACCTGTTCTTGACCTACTACTTGTTCTTCAACCATAATTCTTGGAGATCATACCTTTCGTGTTAACTTTAGAACATCAAAGAAAGGTCTCCTAGTTTCCATCTCATGTTCTTGAGTTATTTCATTTGTTAATTTAGTTTCATCAAACTTAACTTCCATACCATGACTTTCTTCTACAAGGAATTCTCTTTCTAAAAAAGTAGCTCTTCTTGCTATAAGCATTTTATGTTTAGAAGGTTGGTAAAAGTAATATCTCATTGTTTCCTTAGGATAACCAATGAATCTTCACTTCTCTAACCTTGCCTCAACTTTATCTATAAGTAATATCTTAACATAATCATGATAATCCCACACCTTAATATGTTTGAGATTTAGTTTATACCTTTTCCATATCTCATATGGAGTTGTAGAGACTGATTTTGTGGGAACTTTATTTAGCAAGTAAGTTGTTACTTCTAAAGCATATCCTCATAAGTTTTTTTGGAAGATCAGTGAACCCTATCATAGATCTTATCATATCTAATAAGGTTTGATTTCTTCTTTCAGACACACGATTGTGTTGTGGTGTTCCCGAAGGGGTCCATTATGAGAGAATTTCATTCTGTCTTAGATAACCAATAAAATTAATGCTAAGATATTCCCCACCTTTATCAGATCTAAGATCCTAATACTTTTTCCAATTTTCTTTTCAACTTTACTATGATATCTTTAAAATATTTCAAATGATTCTTACTTATTTTTCATTAGATATATAAAACCACATCTAGACATATCATTAGTGAAAGTTATGAAGTTAAGAATATCCACCTTTGGCTTGAATTTTCATTGGCCTACAAAGATTTGTATGCACTAATCCTAACAATTTTGAGGCTCTTTCTCGAATTCCAGTAAAGGAGATTTGGTCATCTTTCCTTTAAAACAAGATTCATAAGTTATAAATGATTCATAATCATAATTATCTAGGTAACCTTCCTTATGTAACTTGTTGATTCTTTTCTCACCAATGTGACTAAGCCTACAATGACAAAGATATGTTTTATTTATTCGATTATCCGTTTCTCTTTTAAAACTAGATTAAACATGAAAAATCAAATTATGATTTATATTAGGTAAGACATAAATGTCACGCTAGAGATAACCATGCACATACATATCCTTATTATGATAAATTGAGCAAATGTTATTATTAAAAATAATGTGAAAACCTCGTTTATCCAACATAGAAATTGAAATAATGTTTAAAACAAAACTCAAAATAAAATAACAATCCTTTAATGCTAGTACTTTGCCAGTAGGCATTATTAAAGAAATAGATCCTAAAGCTAAAGAAACAACATTTTCTTCATTCCCAACTTGAAGGTTGATTTCTCCTTTCTTCAACCATCCACTAATTTGCATCCCTTGCAATATATTGCAAATGTAAAAACTACTCCTTGTATCAAATACCTATATGGAAGAACAAGTGATAGTGAAGGATATAATGAAAACATTTTTCATAAGAGCCTTGCCTTATTCTTGTTTTCCAGAGAATCAAGATACTTGCAATTTCTCTTCCAGTGTTTTTTCTCCTTATAGATGAAACACTCAACATTACTTTGACCAGTCTTGACCTTATCATGACTGGGTTTGGTCACACCACCCTTATGTCCCAAATACTTCCTTTTAGGGACATATTTTCCTTTTCCTTTCTTCTTGGAAAATTTACCAACCACTAAGATGATTCCCTTTTTTATTTCAAGAGTAATTTGATTCTCATAATCAATGAGCAAATTCAACATCTCATGCAGATCATAGTCATTTTATTAATATTAAAATTCACAATGAATGATGCATATTTATTAAATAGAATGCATAATCAGATCTTGAGAACACTCATTTCCAAGTTTGCCTCCAGATTTCTTAAGTTGCTTAATCAAATCAATTATCTTGAGACATAGTGGCCAACTTGAGCATTTTCAACCATTATAGATCTGAACAAAGTCTTAGATATATGTTATCTATCTTTCCTGGTCTGGGCTTCATACATCTTCTTAAGATGTATTAGGATTTGTTGAGGATCCATATCCTCATGCTGCCTCTAGAGTTCTGAACTATTAATGCAAAAATAATGCATTTGGTACTAAGGGACTACTCCAAATGTTTTTAATAAGTATTGGTTGCCTTAACATCATTCAGATTAAGTGCTTCTAAAGCAAGCTTGTCAATGATATCAATAATCTTCTTGTGCATATGAACAATTCTTAGGTTGCAATACTAACCATCCTAATTGGCTCTAACCAATTTTCCATATTCAAGTACACCACAAAGTGAAAGTGAAGATATGTTGTTAATTAGATATGTAGTGAAAACACAACTATGTCAGAATAGCTTTCACAATTGATATAAACATGTGTGTTGAAATATAACAGAATCTTAAAACTATGAACGAGCTACTTGGTTGTCAAGTCATATCATACATATCTTAAGAGAAAAGAAGTTGTATCATATACACTCATAATATATACCATCTTTATTGATTCATCATAAGTCCAATAACCCATCTCCATTTATAACACAAGCCATTATCAAATCATTTCTTAATCCTTCAAGCCTAGGGTTTACATCAACAATCCACAATCATTAATTTTAACCATTTATAAGCTTCATTTCAAGCATCCATAAGCTAACAATATATTATTCTAACCATCATCAACGATAACAACCATACCCGATAGTTTTCTAAGCTAGGGTTTCCATTTTTATCAATACCCACAATCTCTAACACCATCATTTCAAACTCAACCTTATTAAAACCATAAATGGATCATCAAGGAGGCAAGAAATCTTTACATCAAATCTATCCTCCTCCAAAAATGAAAATAGGTGTGCAAGAATAGGAGACAACCAAGTCCTTGCTCCAATGTGTCATCCATGCTTCATAGACCCATGAAAACCCAAGCTTTTGGGTGGAAAATGATTTATGGAGGGGGGACGAGATGGACGGTTTTGGTGAAGAAGAAAGGAGAAGAAGGAGAAGGCAAAGTGGATGGGAGAGAGGGAGAGAAGCCAACGAAAAAGAGAAAGAAAGGAAGGAGTTTTTGTTTTTAACTTAATCCCCTCATTAAAATTTTATCGTTTTACAATATACAGGATCTCCGTTTGGGCTCAATACTATATCCAAAAATTATTCCGAATATAGATTCGGATTCCCAATAATATTCTTAACAGCTCTGACCAACGGTATCCCAATCAGAGATACTTGGTCTGACACCCATATTTTAACCGGGTATAATTTTGGCTCCTTAAATCTCAATAATTTATAAATATCAATAATAAATCTTAATTTAATTATTCCTAAATTTTGGTACATGAATCAACTCATATATAATTGTTTAGTATTTATTCCTCACGTTTAATTAATTTATATAAAATTTGGGATGTTACACTCATCGTCATTTGCTTGATATCGACTACCTACACTTAATTCATAATTAGGACATGTACAAATCATGGTGTACATGATAGCTCCCATTGCATTAACATATGGTACCTTATTCATGTGATTTCTCTCTTCTTGAGTCTTAGGACAATCCTCTTTATTAAGAGTACCCCTGGTTCCTATTGGCAAATATCTTTTTTTGGAGTTTTTCATGTTATACCTTTTTAGGATGGTATCAATGTACATAGATTGGGAAAGCCCTAGAAACCTCTTAAATCTATCTCTATAAATCTTTGTTCTTAGAATATAGGCTGCCTCTCCTAAATCTTTCATGTAGAACTATTCTGATAGCCAAATTTTTGTACTTTGCATTGCTAGTATATCATTTCTAATGAGTAATGTCATCCATATATAACACCAAGAAGATGATTACACCCCTATTGATTTTTTGATAAACACAAGGTTCTTCCTTACATCTACCAAAATTGAACTTTTCAATCGTCTTGTTAAAATAAAGGTTCCAACTTTTAGAAGCGTATTTCAATCCATAAATGGATACAAACCCTTCAGGTTATGTCATGCACACATCCTATATTAACTTACCATTAAGGAAAGTTGTTTTCATATCCATTTGCCATGTTTTATAATCATGGTATACTACTACAAAAAGTAGAATTCAAAATGATTCAAGCATTACCACAGGAGAGAAAGTTTTTTTATAATCTATACCTTTCTTTTGATGTCTCAACCTTTTTATCCACTCCAATCTTTTTCTTGTAAACCTATTTAATGTTGATTAGTTTTATATCTTTTGAAGCTTCAAATGTAGTCCATACTTTGTTAACCTTCATTGATTCCATAGCTTCTTGCCATTTCATACAATCTAAGCTTCACATAGCTTCTTTATAGCTCTTGGGGTCATCATCATCATGTTAAACGTTATTTGATGTGTTACCTTGTACAATGAAATTTAATCTATCAGGTGAACGATGCACTTGAGTAGATCTACGAGGAGGCTCTTGCATTTGGTTTACAAATTACTTAATTGGTTTTAAGACTGGTTCATTAACCTGTTCTTGACCTACTACTTGTTCTTCAACCATAATTCTTGGACATCATACCTTTCGTGTTAACTTTAGAACATCAAAGAAAGGTCTCCTAGTTTCCATCTCATGTTCTTGAGTTATTTCATTTGTTAATTTAGTTTCATCAAACTTAACTTCCATACCATGACTTTCTTCTACAAGGAATTCTCTTTCTAAAAAAGTAGCTCTTCTTGCTATAAGCATTTTATGTTTAGAAGGTTGGTAAAAGTAATATCTCATTGTTTCCTTAGGATAACCAATGAATCTTCACTTCTCTAACCTTGCCTCAACTTTATCTATAAGTAATATCTTAACATAATCATGATAATCCCACACCTTAATATGTTTGAGATTTAGTTTATACCTTTTCCATATCTCATATGGAGTTGTAGAGACTGATTTTGTGGGAACTTTATTTAGCAAGTAAGTTGTTACTTCTAAAGCATATCCTCATAAGTTTTTTTGGAAGATCAGTGAACCCTATCATAGATCTTATCATATCTAATAAGGTTTGATTTCTTCTTTCAGACACACGATTGTGTTGTGGTGTTCCCGAAGGGGTCCATTATGAGAGAATTTCATTCTGTCTTAGATAACCAATAAAATTAATGCTAAGATATTCCCCACCTTTATCAGATCTAAGATCCTAATACTTTTTCCAATTTTCTTTTCAACTTTACTATGATATCTTTAAAATATTTCAAATGATTCTTACTTATTTTTCATTAGATATATAAAACCACATCTAGACATATCATTAGTGAAAGTTATGAAGTTAAGAATATCCACCTTTGGCTTGAATTTTCATTGGCCTACAAAGATTTGTATGCACTAATCCTAACAATTTTGAGGCTCTTTCTCGAATTCCAGTAAAGGAGATTTGGTCATCTTTCCTTTAAAACAAGATTCATAAGTTATAAATGATTCATAATCATAATTATCTAGGTAACCTTCCTTATGTAACTTGTTGATTCTTTTCTCACCAATGTGACTAAGCCTACAATGACAAAGATATGTTTTATTTATTCGATTATCCGTTTCTCTTTTAAAACTAGATTAAACATGAAAAATCAAATTATGATTTATATTAGGTAAGACATAAATGTCACGCTAGAGATAACCATGCACATACATATCCTTATTATGATAAATTGAGCAAATGTTATTATTAAAAATAATGTGAAAACCTCGTTTATCCAACATAGAAATTGAAATAATGTTTAAAACAAAACTCAAAATAAAATAACAATCCTTTAATGCTAGTACTTTGCCAGTAGGCATTATTAAAGAAATAGATCCTAAAGCTAAAGAAACAACATTTTCTTCATTCCCAACTTGAAGGTTGATTTCTCCTTTCTTCAACCATCCACTAATTTGCATCCCTTGCAATATATTGCAAATGTAAAAACTACTCCTTGTATCAAATACCTATATGGAAGAACAAGTGATAGTGAAGGATATAATGAAAACATTTTTCATAAGAGCCTTGCCTTATTCTTGTTTTCCAGAGAATCAAGATACTTGCAATTTCTCTTCCAGTGTTTTTTCTCCTTATAGATGAAACACTCAACATTACTTTGACCAGTCTTGACCTTATCATGACTGGGTTTGGTCACACCACCCTTATGTCCCAAATACTTCCTTTTAGGGACATATTTTCCTTTTCCTTTCTTCTTGGAAAATTTACCAACCACTAAGATGATTCCCTTTTTTATTTCAAGAGTAATTTGATTCTCATAATCAATGAGCAAATTCAACATCTCATGCAGATCATAGTCATTTTATTAATATTAAAATTCACAATGAATGATGCATATTTATTAAATAGAATGCATAATCAGATCTTGAGAACACTCATTTCCAAGTTTGCCTCCAGATTTCTTAAGTTGCTTAATCAAATCAATTATCTTGAGACATAGTGGCCAACTTGAGCATTTTCAACCATTATAGATCTGAACAAAGTCTTAGATATATGTTATCTATCTTTCCTGGTCTGGGCTTCATACATCTTCTTAAGATGTATTAGGATTTGTTGAGGATCCATATCCTCATGCTGCCTCTAGAGTTCTGAACTATTAATGCAAAAATAATGCATTTGGTACTAAGGGACTACTCCAAATGTTTTTAATAAGTATTGGTTGCCTTAACATCATTCAGATTAAGTGCTTCTAAAGCAAGCTTGTCAATGATATCAATAATCTTCTTGTGCATATGAACAATTCTTAGGTTGCAATACTAACCATCCTAATTGGCTCTAACCAATTTTCCATATTCAAGTACACCACAAAGTGAAAGTGAAGATATGTTGTTAATTAGATATGTAGTGAAAACACAACTATGTCAGAATAGCTTTCACAATTGATATAAACATGTGTGTTGAAATATAACAGAATCTTAAAACTATGAACGAGCTACTTGGTTGTCAAGTCATATCATACATATCTTAAGAGAAAAGAAGTTGTATCATATACACTCATAATATATACCACAAAGTTTTTGGTTGTAAGGTCAATCCTATTTACATCTTTCGATTAAATATCATACTAAAGATATAAATCCTATTTACATCTTGTGATTATATCATATTTGACATGCATTTAGTATACAATTTAAAATAACATCTCTTATATTATAATTAGTCAACAATTAAAATTTATGCCAGTATAATTGACAACATATGATATAACCATATACATATCAAATATATACATATATAGGAAATCACGTTTAAGTATTACTATCTAATATCTCTATGTATTCAACATACAATATATTATGTATATTGATAAATGTGCATTGTGTTGTTTTTGGTTATTTTTAGGTCTAGTTTTTAGGGTTTTTACATATTGTTTCTGCACGATTCCCTTGATTTTGATTCCTTTCCACATATACTGCTTGGTTGTTCCTATTTTTGCAGGATTAAGGATGTTCTAGGTCTATTTTGAGGAAAAATAGCAAAGTGGATGAAAGAAAAGACCTTTTGAGACCCATGGGAGTGCATCTTGGCAAGGTTGGAGGAAACCATAGCACCACTGGCCGTGGTTAGCACTGGAAAAGAGGAAATTGGTGGCAGAACCAACTACTGGCCGTGGTTACCCACCACTGGACGTGGTTGGCTCTATTTAAGGGAAAAACATCATCAGCATCACTACCACTAGCCGTTGTTGCCACTATGGAGCAAAGCAAGTCAGAGCTCACCACTGGCCGTGGTTGGCCCTGTTGGTTATAAAAAATGCAAATTTATGGTTTAAAAAGGAGCAGAACCCAAACCATTGGCTGTGGTTGTCTTCTACAAGGCCTAAATCTTTCAATTGTTTAGGAATTTAAATGGGCATTCTAGGGGATTTAGGGACATCTCTGGATAGACAGATTTTGACACACCTTTTGGGATATTTTGAAGAACTCTTTGGGGAGATTTCATTGGGAATCAAGAGTCAAATTCATCAAGGGCAATCAAAATTTAGATTTAGGAGGAAGAATTAGCTATCCTAGTGAGAACTAATTTGTAATTTCTGAATCCCTAGTTACACTTTTGAATCTTTTATGTTTGGCATTGATTTTGTGATGCGTGACATGATGACAACAATCCTTATGGCACATTAAACTCTTTTCTTGGGGCTAAGGATGTAGTATGCCTATGTGTTATAATTAATTGTTCTTCGTATTCCAATTCATATGATTTCAATCTCTATTCAATTTATGTATGCCTAATGCTTCTGCAAGACTTAGAGATAAGCGTAGATGATGACAAATTATATGGGTAATCGAGAGATTGGCATATAGTTTGAAAATACCTAAATTGAACCATGATTTTGATTTACGATGGTAAGCAAAATTGTTTGAGGGATTAATCCGATTTCCATGGAACGTAAAGGGCTTAATTAACAAATTAAACGTAGTTCTTTGGGAATTAGGCACGTTAATAGGCTTTCGAGAGAAAAGTATTAATTAACTTAGGGGAATCTGCCTTAGGAATGAAATTATGTAATTGGATAGGCGAGTAACCTTTAATTTTGATACTGGCATATGAACCCTTAATACCCCAAGATTTACCTTTGATTTAATTTCCTAAACTTGCTCTGATTTTCTTTTATAAAAGACGTTGAATTTTCTATTCTCTAATTTACTATTCATAATTGTTTGGGTAATTCATTTTAATCAGTTCCACTAGATAATTGACCCACCGTTATAACTAGTACTTGGGTACAATCCTTGTGGGAACAATATCTTTTTATTACTTCGATACCCCGTGAGCTTGTGGTTGACTATCAAGTTTTTGGTGCCATTGCTGGGGACTATGTTTTCCCCTAATATTAGCTAAATGGTGTTTGATTAGACTAGTCTATATTTTCTGTATTTTTCTATTTTGTTTCAATTTTTATGCAGAATTACGCTTGTTTTTCTTTGTTGTTTATAAATTTATGCAGTCCCCTTTATGCAAAAAAACGACAGCTTTAAGCATATATTTGATCCTGAGATTGTAAGAACTCTTTGAAAGATCAGAACTCTTAGGACATGCATTGAACAAAACAGGCACCAACCTTCAAGTTCAACGAGTCAAGCACAAATGGAAGATCTTAACAACAGAGCACTGTGTGATTTTACAGTACCAAACTCAATGGGTAAGCGGCCTAGCATCACACGGCCTACCATTGAGGTAAATAATTTTAAGCTGAAACCATCTTTACTCTCAATGGTTCAGTAAAACCAATTTGGTGGATTACCGTCGGAAGATCTAAACCTCTATTTATAGATTTTTCTTGAATATTATGAGACACTCAAGGTGAATAGAGTATCTAATGATGCGATCAGGCTAAGGCTTTTCCCGTTCTCATTGAGGGATAAAGCCCGAGCTTGGTTGTACTCATTTTCAGAGGGATCTATTGCTACATGGGAGCAACTTTCACATATTTTCCTCAATAAGTACTATCCAAGGAGCAAGATAGATCAGTTGAGGAAGCAGATCATCACTTTCGTTCAGAAAGATGATAAGACCTTGTATGATGCCTAGGAAAGGTACAAGGAAATGCTCTTGGAATGCCCACATCACAAAATTAAATGCTAGTTGACCATGCATATATTTTATAACAGGCTCACACCAAATCAAAAAGTAACCTTAGATACCACAGCTGGCGGTGCCTTCATGAGTAAAAACATAGAGGAAGGTTATGTATTTACAGGTTGTTAATAGGTTTTGATAATGACAAAAGCACAAGAATAAGAAGAACTTCATGGATCAAAAACAAATGAAATGATTATAATTGATGTATCAAATCAAGAGATTCAAGAAATCATGAAGAAAACGCTCCTAAATGATCAAAGAATCAAGAAAGCAATGCATAAAGATAAAGAAGAGGAACCATGACTCAAAATGCATCAAGGAAAATCATAAGGCATGGAAAAACATCAAACAACGTTGCCTGAATCGATTCATACATGACTGAATCGATTCAGAGCCCTGGAAGTCACAAAAACTTGGAAACAGAATGTCCTGAATCGATTCACCAAGGCCTGAATCAATTCATACGAAGCTAACAACCCAGGAACACAAAATAGAACAGCCTAAATCGATTCATACAAACCTGGAAGTCCAAAATATCCAAGTCAAAATGTCCTGAATCGATTCAAGAAGCTGTGAATCGATTCAAGAAGTGGGAAACATCACTAAAAAGACAGATTTAAGTGGGAAACAAGCACCCAAAACCCATTATACGCAGAGACAAGCTGGAACCATGATTTGCAACAGTTAGAAGGAATTTGGGACAACTTCAAGGGTCTATAAATTGCTCTCCAACTCAAGCACAAAATTGAACATAAGAGGCAATCAATCTTCATTTTACATTTGTGCTTAGTGAGTTTATTTCCTTGTATATTCTGAAATCTTTAAGCTAGAATTTGTATATCCTCCCTTGTTGAGAGTTAGAAATTGTGTGAGCTTTCAATTGTCTATTCACTCTATTGAGAGTATATATCTTGTAAACATTATCACCAAACACCAAGGTTTTCACTCTAGTTTGAGTGGTCACAAAGGTTGGGGTTCAACCTTTGGGTTATTGAGAGATTGTGAGATTGGGTGAGTTACCCTTTGCTTGTGAGGATTCAGTTCTTGAGTGTGGGACACTAGGAAGCTGCAATTGCTCAAAGTCTGTAATCTTAAATTCTCAATAGTGAAAATCCTTCAAGTGGGTTGCTTGAAGGCGAGACGTACACCGGGGTGGTGGAACTCGTTAAATTGGTTTGCAAGCTCTTCTCCCTCACTCTTTTACATTCATACATTGCATTTGATTGGTTTGTTGTTGATTGATTGTGATTTACCTACTTGAGCTTGCTTGAACTAGTTGCTTTAAAGTATTGCACACCAAGTGTTCGATAAATTGCTTCAGCATCATTTATCTCTTGCATTGCATTGTTTCTTGTACTAAACTTGCCTTCTCTTGCATAAATCTTAAACTTGTGATAAAAGAACTAAGTTCAAAGGCATTCCAAGTAAATTTTTAAAAACTCAATTCACCCCCCTTCTTGAGTATTGAGGCCACTTGAATAACAAGTGGTATCAGAGCTTGACTCTTGTAGATCAAGCTTAACAGCTTCAAGAGAACAATGGCCTTAAATTCTCTAAATCTTTTTCCCGAGGGTGGTGCCACAAATAGACCTCCCGCTTTCAATGGGGAAGGATATGCGTTTTGGAAGGAAAGAATGAAAATTTTTGTTCAATCAATTGACTTAAGAATTTGGAATGCCATTGAAAATGGTCCTTTCATACCCATGCATACTGTTAATGGTAAAAATGTTGAGAAACCCATGGAAGATTGGACAAGTGATGAAGAGAATAAAGTACAGTACAATTATAAGGCTAAAAATCTCATTACTATTGCATTAAGTCCCAATGAATTTTTTAGAATAATGACTTGTCAATCAGCCAAAGAACTGTGGGATACCTTACAAGTAACCCATGAAGGTACTAGTGATGTTAAAGACTCTAAGATTAGTACCTTGACTAGTCAATATGAGAGCTTTAGGATAAATTTTAGGGAAACCATTGTAGAGATGCAAAAGAGATTTACCCTTATAATTAATCATCTTATTACTCTTGGCAAAGTTTATACTAACAAAGAACTTATGCATAAAGTGTTGAAGAGTCTTAGCAGGGAATGGCAACCTCTTGTCACTGCCATTAAACAATCCCCAAGCATCAACGAAATGTCTCTTGCTACACTATTTGGAAAGCTACAAGAGCAAGAACAAGAACTAAGGGATTTAAAGCTAGCGGAGGAAGAAGAAAAATCCTCCAAGAAGAAAGGCCTAGCTCTTAAGGCCACTTCTATACATGAAGAAGAATCATGTAGTGAGATTGATGAAGAAGAGGAGTTTGGACTGTTTGTGAAGCAGTTTGGAAAATTTATGAGAAATAAACACTTCCAAAAGAGCTTTAAAACTCAAGGTAAGAAACCTATCCCTAAAGAAAATTCTTCCTCACCCAATTGTTTTGAATGTGGCAAGGAAGGACACTTCAAAGTAGATTGCCCAAACCTCAAGAAGAAAAGCAAAGAGAAAGGTGGAAGGAGAAGAGCTTACATCACTTAGGATGAAAACGATGTAAGTAGTTCCAACGATTCGGACAACGAAGAAGCAAATCTTTGCTTAATGGCTAACCACCTTGAAGAGGAAAATGAAGTAAGTCATCATGAACTTGACAAAGATGAATTGTATGATGCATTTGAAGAATTGTATGATAAATATTTAAAACTATCTAATAAATACAAATTGTCAAGAAAAACCATAGATACTCTTGAAATGCATCTTATAGAACTTGGCAAAGAAAATGAATGCCTAAACGAAAATTAGCAAATGTTCAAGCATGTTCTAAGAATAAACCTTGTGATTTTGCAAAGAAATATGACATCTTAGAAACCAAGGTCTTAGACTTAAATAGAACATTAGAAAAGTTTACAAATTGTAGAGACAATTTGAATGTATTACTTGGAAATCAAAGATGTATGTTTGATAAAACTGGTTTAGGATATAACTCTACCAAAAAGGAAAAACATTACAAAAACTTCTTTGTACCACCTAGAAGATCATCATCACCTTTCATGAAGTGTAATCATTGTCACTTTAAAGGATATAACTCTTCAAATTGTAATGTTAGAAAACTAGGGCCAAAGGTTGTAAGAAAGGTGTGGGTTCCAAAAGGGACATTACCACAAGCTAACCAAAAAGGACCCAACATAAAATGGGTACTAAGTTCTCTAAACTAATTTTGTTTTGTAGGTATGCTTCAAGGCAAGCAACACCCATTGGTATTTGGATAGTGGGTGTTTAAAACACATGACGGGAGACATGAGCAAGTTCACATCATTCACTCCTAAAAAGAAAGGAAGTGTCACTTATGGAGATAACACCAAAGGAAGAATACTTGGTATCGGAAATATCGGTAAAAACTCTTCTACCTTCATCAGTGATGTATTATATGTTGAAGGACTCAAACATAACTTGCTTAGCATAAGCCAATTATATGACAAAGGATATAGAGTTTTATTTGAATCCAACTATTGCATAATTGAGAATAAGCTAAACAAAGAGGTTAAGTTTGTTGGTCAAAGAATTGATAACATTTACATGATTGATATTGATAGTTTGTCCTCAAATGATGTGTAATGTTTCATGACTAGAGAGGATGAAACTTGGTTATGGCATAGAAGAATAGCTCATATACATGTACACCATTTGAATAAACTTGTTTCTAAAGAATTAGTAATTGGCTTACCAAAGTTCAAATTTGAAAATAAATTTTGTGATGCATGTCAAAAGGGAAAACAAGTAAAGGCATCTTTTCAAGCTAAAAACATTGTTTCTACTCAAAGGCCTTTATAACTTTTACACATGGACTTATTTGGACCCTCTAAAATCAAAAGCTTTGGTGGTAATTACTATGGTATATTAATTGTAGATGACTACTCAAGATATACATGGACCTTGTTTCTTGCTCATAAAAATGAAGCATATCATGCATTCAAGAAACTAGCCAAGATTATCCAAAATGAGCAAAATTCAAAAATTGCATCCATAAGAACTGATCATGGGGGAGAATTTGAAAACCAATCCTTTGAAAAGTTTTGTGAAAAATATGGTATCAATCACAATTTTTCAGCTCCTAGAACTCCACAACAAAATGGAGTGGTTGAAAGGAAAAATAGATCTTTAGTGGAGCTTGCAAGAACCATGTTAAATGAAAATAACATTGCGAAACATTTTTGGGCCGATGCGGTAAATACCGCGTGTCATGTTATGAATAGATGTTTAATAAGGCCCATTCTAAAGAAAACCCCTTTACAAGGGAAGAAAACCCAATATTTCTTATTTTTATATTTTTGGATGCAAATGTTTTGTGCTCAACAATGGAAAGGATAATCTAGGAAAGTTTGATGCAAAATCTGATGAGGCAATCTTTCTAGGATATTCATTATCTTGTAAATCATATCGAATCTTTAACAAACAAACTAACACTATTGAGGAATCAATTCATGTGAAATTTGATGAAAATGGCCATAACTCCCCGAGGAAGGAAGATGTTGATGACATTGTAGGTACCTTCCAAGAATTAACATTGGATGATAAAGAAGAAGATATCAAAGACAAGGACACAACACAAGAAGTGGGAACTCAACAAAAGGAATGGATCATCTCAAAAGACCATCCTTTGGATAACATCATAGGTGATATCACAGAAGGTGTAAGTACCCGTCGCTCTCTGAATACTTGCAATCATTTAGCTTTTGTCTCTCAAATTAAACCTAAAACCATTGATGAAGCTATTATTGATGAGCATTGGATGTTGGCTATGCAAGAAGAACTAAATTAATTTGAAAGAAATCAAGTTTGGGAATTAGTGCCAAGACCCAATGATCATCAAATAATAGGTACTAAATGGGTTTTTAGGAACAAATTAGATGAAAATGGTATAATCACTAGAAATAAAGCTAGATTAGTTGCTAAGGGGTATAATCAAGAAGAAGGAATAGATTATGAAGAAACATATGCTCCCGTAGCTAGGTTAGAAGCCATAAGATTATTATTAGCTTTTTCTTGTTGTACGGACTTTAAGTTTTATCAAATGGATGTCAAAAGCGCTTTTCTAAACGGTTATATTCAAGAAGAAGTTTATGTAAATCAACCTCCCGGTTTTGAAATTCACAAATTACCAAACCATGTTTTCAAATTGAGAAAAGCTTTATACGGTTTGAAACAAGCTCCAAGAGCTTGGTATGAAAGGCTTAGTAAATTTCTTTTAGAAAATAATTTTGAAAGAGGAAAGGTTGATACTACACTGTTTATAAAACGCAGAAACAATGACATTCTTTTGGTACAAGTTTATGTTGATGACATAATATTCGGTGCTACTAACGAAACTCTTTGTCAAGAGTTTTCGAAGATTATGCAAGATGAATTCGAAATGTCCATGATGGGAGAGCTCACCTTCTTCCTTGGATTACAAATCAAACAAGCAAATGAAGGAACTTTTATTAGTCAAACAAAATATTGCAAAGAGCTACTCAAAAGGTTTGAAATGGATAAGGCAAAGGAAATGGCTACACCTATGAGCACATCTTGCTATTTAGACAAAGATGAGAAGGGTAAGGACATTGAAATAACCAAATACCGAGGTATGATTAGCTCCTTACTTTACTTGACAGCTAGTAGGCCTGATATTATGTTTGCTGTATGCATGTGTGCTAGATATCAAGCATGTCCTAAAGAATCACATCTCACTGCCGTAAAAGAATTTTGAAATACCTTGTGGGTACTCAAAATGTTGGTTTATGGTATCCCAAAGGCGTTGAATGTAATCTTTTAGGATATTCTAATTCTGACTTTGCTGGTTGTAAACTTGATAGAAAGAGCACTAGTGGCACATGTCATTTACTTGGTAGTTCCCTTGTTTATTGGAACAACAAGAAGCAAGTAAGTGTTGCCTTATCAACAGCTGAAGCAGAATATGTAACAGCTAGCAGTTGTTGTGCTCAAATTCTTTGGATGAGACAACAACTTCTTGATTTTGGGGTTGTTTTAAATAAAATGCCTATTAAATGCGATAATACAAGCGCCATAAATATCTCCAAGAATCTGGTCATGCACTCTAGGACTAAGCACATTGAAATAAGACATCATTTTATAAGAGATCATGTTTTGAAAGGAGATTGTGTTCTTGAACATATAGATACTTCAAAACAATTGGCAGATATTTTTACAAAACCACTCACAAAGGAAGAATTCATTCACATTAGAAGGGAATTAGGAATCCTAGATATATCGTATTGTGTTTGAATAATGTATATAATGTTGCTCATAAGTGGTTGATTGAATTATGAGGCAAAAAGTTTCATAAAATTGATGTTTTTGATGATCCAAAAGAGTTGCCCTGTGCCTAGAATCGATTCAGTAGCTCAAAAATGCAATTCAAGGAGAAACAGAATCGAATGAATCGATTCACTCCCTCTCTGAATCGATTCACAGACCTGTCAGTCACAAATTTTCACAAACAGAGAGACCTGAATCGATTGACGTGAAGTTCGAATCGATTCAAACCCCTGATGCCCCTTGATCTCCATAATCAGTAACGTCTGAATCGATTCACGCAACCCCTAAGTCGATTCACGCGATAAAACTGGCCTATTTTTATGCTGATTTGGGTTCAATTCTTCATCTCAATTCAAATTTCCTCCTCCTTCTCTCTAAAACCACCTCTTTCTGACTCTACAAACTGTCCCTCCAAACCTCCATTACCCATGGCTTCCTCATTCCAACCAAGGAAGAAACAAAGGGCAAATGTCGCTGGTACCACTGTTCCTCAACACTCTAATTTATCAAGATTCTTCACCACTCAAAAAGAGTTAGAAAGGTACCAAAACACCTTCTCTGAGAAACATCTAATCTCGCCACATTAGCTTGATATTGAGTTCTTTGAATCCTCTGGCCTTTCCCTCCTTTCTATCCTTCACCAACAAGAGCTTGTTGGATTTATGGCTCTTGAGGAAGTTGCTATATATCCTAAATTAATCTGTGTCTTTTACTCCACCTTGCGCCTACAAGATGATCGATACTATGCCAAAGTGAAAGGCAAGACCATCCTCCTTGATAATGAAGTCATGAACTAAGTAGGAAAGATTCCACCAAGCAATGCTCATTTCCATGGCAAAGAACCCTCTCCTTCTTGGAACTACAATCCCCTAGAGGCAAGAGCATTCTTCAATCTTACCGCTCCCGCAAGCATCGTTGGAACTCTTAGCATTGACCACCGCCTCTTGCACTATGTCCTAGTCAAAATCCTCCTTCCTTTAGGTGGAAACTATGCAAGACTCAATGAGGCTCAGATTTTGATGCTTTGGGCTATCCTCCACCAAAAAGAGGTTAATTGGATTGATGTTGTGAGGCATCACATGATCGATGCTCAAAACCTTACTTGCCTCCTATACACCATCCTCATTACCAAGCTGCTGCGTCACTACAAGGTGGATTTGGAGAATGAAGTCAAGGAACTAGTCGGACCCAAAGGACCCATTGGAAGACCTCATCTCACCAAGATGAATATCATTGAGTATCATGGGTGATGGCAATATCTCTGTCGTCCTCGTGATGATGATGAACATGCTGCTCCTCCACCCCCTCCACCGCTCCTGTTGATGACTTATTTGCTCGACTCACTGCTCACATGGATAGCCGTCTTGATGTTATGGAAGCAAATCTCAACACTCGACTTGACAAGCTTGAAGCAAATATGGAAGAACGTTACACAGAGCTTGCCACCCAGATCTCTAGCCTCCATTTTCCTCAGCCTTAGTTGGCCTTCCTTTTATATTTTCCTTAAGATTATTCTACTTTATGTTTAAACTTTGTTGCCCTTCTGAGGCATTTCCTTTGGATTTTACTTGACACTGCTTTATGTTTCATGGTTATACATATCATTTTACTGGTTGTTAATCCTTATTTGCACATTGTTTATTTCTTTTCCCTGAGCTTATTTTGTTTTTGATAATGACAAAGGGGGAGAGATACTAGATACTAGATATTATATTACATATGTTTAAGGACCAATTAAACAGAATGCTTCAAATGCATATCTAATTGAAAAACAAAGGGGGAGATATGAAAAATAAAGGGAGACACACTCTGACTTTTCAAGTGGTTCCCTATCATTACTACTTTAAATTATTGATATTAATACCCCAAGAGATGGCCATGGTTGTCATCATCAAAAAGGGGGAGAATGTATTTGCAGGTTGTTAATAGGTTTTGATAATGACAAGGGCACAAAGATAAGAAGAACTTCATGGATCAAAAACAAATGAAATGATTATAATTGATGTATCAAATCAAGAGATTCAACAAATCATGAAGAAAATGCTCCCAAATGATCAAAGAATCAAGAAAGCAATGTATAAAGATAAAGGAAAGGAACCATGACTCAAAATGCATCAAGGAAACATCATAAGGCATGGAAAAACATCAAACAACACTCCCTGAATTGATTCACACACGAATGAATCGATTCAGAGCCCTGGAAGTCACAAAAACTTGGAAACAGAATGTCCTGAATCGATTCACCAAGGCCTGAATCAATTCATACGAAGCTAACAGCCCAAGAACACAAAACAAAACAGCCTGAATCGATTCACCAAAGCCTGAATCGATTCATACGAACCTGGAAGTCCAAAATATCCAAGTCAGAATGTCCTGAATCGATTCAAGAAGCTGTGAATCGATTCAAGAAGTGGGAAACATCACTAAAAAGACAGATTTAAGTGGGAAACAAGCATCCAAAACCTATTATACGCAGAGACAAGCTGGAACCATGATTTGCAACGGTTAGAAGGACTTTGGGACAACTTCAAGGGTTTATAAATTGCTCTCCAACTCAAGCACAAAATTGAACATAAGAGGCAATCAATCTTCATTTTACATTTGTGCTTAGTGAGTTCATTTCCTTTTATATTCTGAAATCTTTGAGCTAGAATTTGTATATCCTCTCTTGTTGAGAGTTAGAAATTGTGTAAGCTTTCAATTGTCTATTCACTCTATTGAGAGTATATATCTTGTAAACATTATCACCAAACACCAAGGTTTTCACTCTAGTTTGAGTGGTCACAAAGGTTGAGGTTCAACCTTTGGGTTATTGAGAGATTATGAGATTGGGTGAGTTACCCTTTGCTTGTGAGGATTCAGTTCTTGAGTGTGGGACACTAGGAAGCTGCAATTGCTCAAAGTCTGTAATCTCAAATTCTCAATAGTGGAAATCCTTCAAGTGGGTTGCTTGAAGGCGAGACGTACACCGGGGTAGTGGAACTCGTTAAATTGGTTTGCAAGCTCTTATCCCTTACTCTTTTATATTCATACATTGCATTTGATTGGTTTGTTGTTGATTGATTATGATTTACCTACTTGAGCTTGCTTGAACTAGTTGCTTTAAAGTATTGCACACCAAGTGTTCGGTAAATTTCTTTAGCATCATTTATCTCTTGTATTGCATTGTTTCTTGTACTAAACTTGCCTTCTCTTGCATAAATCTTAAACTTGTGATAAAAGAACTAAGTTCAAAGGCATTCCAAGTAAATTTTTAAAAACTCAATTCACCCCCCCCTCTTGAGTATTGAGGCCACTTGAATAACAGGTTACAATCTCATTAAAGAGGTTACCCGGAACATATATCAGTGGTCTTTAGAAAGGAGTTTACCAAATAAAACTCCAGGTAAGTACCTTGTTGATGCTATATCTTTATTAACTGCTAAAGTAGAAGCACTATCGGTTAAAATTATTAAATTTGATAAATTAGGAATTGGTACTTCTAATCTTGTTTGTAAGCTATATGGTGTTTCAGGTCACACCATTTCAGGTTGTCAGCTTGGAGTGACTTCTACTCCAAAACCACTAGAGTTACAATAAGTGGATGCTATTGGGAACTACAGTGGAAATTATGGCAATAATTTCCGCCAGCCACAAGGACCACCTGGTTTCCCAAACCGACCACCTCCCTATCAAGGAAATGTGAGTAATTTCTAACAACCACAAGAACCCTACATTCTGCAAAAATCTAAGCTGGAGTCCTTGATGGAGACCTTTGTGACCAGCCAGTTAAAACAAAATGATGAGTTCTCTGATGTTATTAAGAAGCTAACCTCCAAAATGGACACTCTTGCCACCCATAACAAAATGTTGAAGAACCAGATTGCTCAGCAGGCCTTATATTCTTAGAGAATGCCAGGAACCTCCCTGGAAAGCCCGAAACGGGACCATCCAATCACACCGTGGCTATCACTCTTAGGAGTGGTACACAATATGATGGTTTGGTTGGTATGACTGAAGAGGAGGCCAAGAACGAGAAGAAAGGGAAAAAGTCTCACTCTCATCCTGAAATTGAAGAAGAGAAACAAAGTGAAAAGAAGGAGGAGGTGAAACCATATCAGCCTCCAATTCCATATCCTTAGTGCTTGGCCAAGGCCAAGCTTGATAAACAATTTGGTAAGTTTCTTAAAGTTCTTAAGAAGCTTTATGTTAATGTTCCTTTTACAGATGCCTTGCAGCAAATGCCGACATATGTGAAAAGGACATCTTATCCAATAAAAGGAAATTAGAGGAGGATTGTACAGTAGCACTCATTGAGGAATGTAGTGCTTTGATCCAAAGGAAGCTACCAGCCAAGCTTTAGGATCTAGGTAGTTTTTCTATCCCTTGTGTGATTGGTGACATGGCCATTGATAGAGCATTATGTGACTTAGGAGCTAGCGTTAGTTTAATGCCATTGTCTATTACTGAGAAATTGGGATTGGGTGAACTGAAACCTACTAGGATGTCATTGCAATTAGCGGATAGGTCTGTTAAATATCCTGTGGGTATTTTAGAAGATGTACCTATTAAAGTAGGTAAATTTTTCATTTTTGCCAACTTTGTTGTTTTGGAAATGGATGAGGATTCTATGATCTCCATTTTTCTAGGCAAGCCATTTTTGGCAATCGTGGGTGCGGTAATAGATGTTAAAAATAGAAAATTATCTCTGACTGTTGGAGACCAAAAGGTAGATTTTAGTTTGAAAGATGCTTTAGAGAAACCTTTTGATGATGTTTGCTGTGTGGATTTTATTAACCAAGTGGTGAAGGAAGAAACTCTTCCTAAGGATCCACTTGAATTTGCTTTATCAATTGAGCCTGCAGGAACATCAGATTGTTTGGAAGAAAAAACCTACTAAAATATGATACTAAATTCATGTGTGAAAAAGTGGTAAGCTCAACTATTAAATTGAAGCCTTTACCGACTTCACCGAGGTATAAATTTCTTGGACCCAACTCTACATATCTTGTCATTGTAAATGCTAACTTGAGTCCATGTGAAACTGAGAAGCTTTTGAAACAACTTAGGTTGTATAGGAAGGTAATTAGTTATATAATGGATGATATAAAGGGGATTAGCCCTTCCTTTTTCATGCATAGGATAACTATAGAGGATGAGAGTAGGCCCACAGTAGAACCACTTAAGAGACTAATTCTAAAAATGTAAGAAGTGGTTAAGAAGGAAATTTTGAAATTGCTTGATGCTGGGGTCATATATCCCATTGCTAGTAGTAAGTGGGTAAGTCCAGTTCATGTGGTGCCTAAAAAGAGAGGGATAACTGTTGTGAAAATGATAAACAGGAACTAATTTCTACTACGATAG
This sequence comes from Clitoria ternatea, assembly GCA_037962975.1. NCBI lineage: Eukaryota > Viridiplantae > Streptophyta > Magnoliopsida > Fabales > Fabaceae > Clitoria > Clitoria ternatea. The sequence goes on from CM075671.1 coordinate 174,171,717, forward strand.
TTTCTGGGTAACGTATGTGCATTGATTATAGAAAGCTAAATAGCGCCACAAAGAAAGATCATTTCCCTCTTCCTTTCATTGATCAGATGCTTGAGAGGCTTCATAAGCACTCTTATTTCTGTTATTTGGATGGGTACTCAGGTTTTCATCAAATCCCCATCCGTCCATCTGATCAAGAGAAAACTACCTTTACTTGCCCTTATAGGACATATGCATATAGGAGAATGCCATTTGGCCTGTGTAACGCACCTGTGACTTTTCAAAGGTGTATGCAGGCCATCTTTTCTGATTTGATTGAGAATGTGATAGAAGTTTTCATGGATGAATTTTCTTTGTATGGTTTGGATTTCAATAATTGTTTAACTAATTTGTGTCAAGTATTGTAGCGCTATGAGGAGACTAACTTAGTCTTAAATTGGGAGAAATGCTATTTCATGGTAAGAGAAGGTATAGTTCTTAGACACTTGGTGTCTGAGAGAGGAATTGAGGTGGATAAGGCCAAGGTGGAGGTGATTGAAAAATTTCCCCCATCGACCAATAAGAAAGGCATTCGAAGCTTTCTTGGGCATTCTGAGTTTTACCAGCGGTTCATTAAAGACATCAGCAAGATTACCAAGCCTCTGATTAATCTTTTGGGTAAGGATGTGCCTTTTATTTTTTACTCATCTTGTCTTGAGGCTTTTTGCAGGATGAAACAAGCTTTAATTTCTACTCATGTGGTACAACCCCCTAATTGGGAACTCCCGTTCGAGTTGTTGTGTGATGCTAATGATCACGCAGTGGGGGCTGTGCTCGGGCAGTGGAAGGATAAGAAGCTGCATGTGATCCATTATGCTAGTCGTACACTTGATGAAGCTCAGGTAAACTATATTACCAGACTATTATCTTTGCTCTTAATAAGTTTAGATGGTACTTGGTAGGCTCACATGTTACTGTATATACTGAGCATTCTGCCATCAAGTATCTCTTACATAAAAAAAGTAAAGCCTAGGCTAATTAGGTGGATTTTAATTTTGCAAGAATTTGACTTAGAGATAAAAGATAAAAAGGGTACTAAGAACCTTGTTGCTGACCATTTATCTAGGTTGTCATCTGAAAAAGATAAGATGGGTGATGTTGTTCCCATTAATAAGTCTTTTCTAGATAAACAACTACTGAGTCTTAGTGTCCAACAAGTGCCTTGGTATGCAGATTTTGTTAATTTTCTTGCATGTGGTATTTTACCTCTCGACCTTGGTTTTTAGTAGAAAAAGAAGTTATTTTATAGATGTCAAACATTATTATTGGGATGAGCCCCTTCTTTTCAAGATATGTGCAGATGGTTTGATTAGGAGGTGTGTTCTTGAGAATAAAGTTCATGCCATCCTAGACCATTGCCACTCCCTTTCCTGTGTAGGCCATATGAGTACATCCAAGACCGCCTCGAAGGTGTTGCAAGCTGGGTTCTACTGGCTATACCTTTTTAAGGATGTGTGTAAGTATGTCCTGACTTGTGATGCTTGCCAAAAAATAGGTAACATTGGTAAGCGACATGAAATGCCACTTAACAGCTTTTTAGAGGTTGAGTTATTTGATGTGTAGGGTGTTGATTTCATTGGACCTTTTCCTTCTTCATTTGGAAATCAATTTATTTTAGAAGCGGTTGACTATGTATCTAAATAGGTGGAAGTCATTGCTTCACCACATTCTGATGCTAAAACCATTATTAAACTTTTTAAAAGAATAATATTTCTGAGGTTTGGGGTCCCAAAATATGTCATAAGTGATAGAGGGTCTCATTTTATTGAAAAACTTTTCAAGCCCTCCTGAGGCATAAGGTTGCTACACCTTATCAACCTCAAACTAGTGGGCAGGTTGAGGTTTCCAACAGGGATATAAAAAATATTCTCCAAAAGGTGGTCAATACGTCACATAAGGATTGGTCTATTAAATTAGATGATTCCTTATGGGCATATCGCACCGCATATAAAACCTCTATTGGAACCACACCTTTCAAACTAGTAGATGGAAAGCCTTGTCATTTGCTTGTTGAACTTGACTATAAATCATTTTGGGCAATTAAAATGCTTAATCTTGATCATAAGGTTACAGGTGAGCGCAGGCTATTGGAGCTAAATAAACTAGAGGAACTCCGTTTGGATGCGTACGAGAATGCCAGAATTTATAAGGAAAAAACAAAACATTGGCATGACCATCACATCATTCGGAGGACATTTAGTCCAGGTGATATGGTCTTGTTGTTTAACTCTAGATTGAGGTTATTTCCAGGTAAATTGAGGTCCCAATGGTCAGGACTGTTTAGAGTCTTGAAGGTATTTCCCTTTGGCACTGTTGAGTTATAGAGCGAAAAGTCCAGACCATTTAAAGTAAATGGGCAAAGATTTAAGCACAACTTGATAGGCAAGTCCATTTATCAGGCAAATGCTTTGGATTTGCTTGATATATCAGATTCATAAATCCAACTGGTGAAAAACGTCTGGCTGAAGACGTTAAACTTAGCATTGTTGGGGAGGTAACTCCATTTATCATTTTAATTCAATTTTTTTGCATGAATTTGTTTGCTTGCATGCTTTGTGTAGAAATTAAATAAACAAGAAAATTGATATTGCCTTTTGTGGAGTAAGATATTTGAATTAATCACCACTTTACGTGATTTGGTTGGAATCAAATAGATGTCTTAAATTGGGTTGTTTGACATATTTTTGGGATTAAAAACAGTGGTTTGACCCCAATTTTTTTTTGCACTAAGTATAAAATTTGGGCATCAAAACAGTGCCAACCACTACCAATGGTTACCCACCACTGGGCGTGGTTAGGTGCAGGAGTTGCCCTAAAGTTTTATGAAATTTTTATGCCAAAACAGTAGCAACCACTGGCCGTGGTTGCTAACAGGGGTCTTGCATTTTTTTTAGCAGTTAAATAGGCCTGGCAGAATCAACCACTGGTTATGGTTACCCACCACTGATCGTGGTTGCTAATAGGGGTCTTGCACATTTTTTTAGCAGTTAAATGGGCATGGCAAAACCAACCACGGATGGTGGTTACCCACCACTGGCCGTGGTTCGGTTCAGCCCTTGGAGAGCCTTGTTTTTAAACCTCCAGATGCCTAGACACCCCATTTCATACGTGTAAACTTGGTTTCTTTCACCCATCTCCTTAAAAAACCCTCTCCACCTCTAATAAACTCTCAACTTCTTTGAACCATCTTGCCATTTGCATCAATTACTTGCTTGATATATCATTCCATCTCCCTAAATCAAGTAACTAATCTTCATTTTGAGTTTTTTTAGGTTTATGGGGTATTCTTGAATTTTGGGGGTTTGGTTTAAAATTGCTATAATGGTTGATTTGATGATTCCTTAACCATTTGTGATGAATTTAAATGTTGTAAAACCAAATGGGTAACATTGAAATCTTCATGAACTTCATCTAGTGTTCATACTTTTCATGTACCCATTTGTGTTCTTGTGTAATTTTTGATCTTTGGTGGTGATTGAATGTTTGATTGGTGGTAAAATTCTGAATTTGGTTGTTTATTTTGGCTATTGAACTTGATGAGTGGTAGCATTGCTCTTGCATGTTACGTTTGGCACTCATTTATTTAGTTCACACCAACTGTTTGATGAAATGCCCAAGAGACAAAATTCTTGAATTGTTGCATGGTTTGAATGTGCATGTGGTCTAGTTTATTTTTCATGGTATTTAATTATTCATATATGTACATTTCTCTCATAGATACCATGAATGTATGACATTATATAGGTGTTATCTTTTGTCATTATGCAAAATTTAGAGTTTTGGTTTAGAATGTTTTTTTAACCCTCCTTGTGTTCTTTTAATAGGTTAGCTCCAAGTTTTATATTCAACTCTATGGCACCAAAGATTCCCTCCAAGAAAAGGAAGACCAAAGGTAAGTCTTCAAACTACTTAGACCTTAATGATATTGAATTCCCATCGGAGGGGCAAAAGATGAGATTGAATTCTTTGTTGAATAAAGATATTATTCCTTCTAGATTTTTCTACAAAGATACTTTAATGGAACTAGGAATTTTTTAAGATACCTTATACTTGTGTCAAAATGTGGGATGGGATTTCTTTATTGAATTATTTGAACCCGTATATGAGCGTACTTCTCTAGAATTTCTAAGTTCCGTAGAAGTCAATAGGTGCCAATCTGGACCTGGGTGGGAGCTCACTTTCAGGCTTAATAATACCAACTATAGGTTGCCTTTGGATGAAGTGGCTACTATTTATAATTTTCCTCCAGAGGCTGTTGATAGCATCCCAAAGGAGTTTAATTTCAGGTATTTTTGGGCATATATCTCCCATAAGGGCTATTATGATGCTTCTACTTCCAAAGCTTCCACCATTCATCATCCAGTTTTCTGTTACCTACAGCGTTTCATGGCCAGATCCATTTTTGGGTGATATGATAGTCCAGGTACTATACGTCAACCTGATGTATTCTTTATCCACTCTATACTGCATAACACTCATATTGATTCTACCGGGTGGTTATGTAGCCAGCTCTCTCGAGTTGGCAATGCCAGCCATGGTAAAATTGTTATCGCTCGCTACATAAACCCCATTGCTAAATATGTGGGCATAGACTTGGACCAAGATAATCTCCTTCATCAGCCCAAAAGGGTTGACATGGTTGAATTGATTAATATGGGGATGGTTGTTAAGGAACATGATGTATACTATTTAGTAATAGTTGGATTTTCTGTTCCTCACCCCTCGCCTGATCTTACTTTTACTAGTTTGAAAGGCAAGACATATTTTCTTTTGTAGATAAGGATGATCATACTCTACTTTCTATCGAGATGCCACTACCTGCTAGGCCTCCAGAGTAGGGTGGGCCCTCTCATTCTCGTGATGAGCCATATTTTTCCATGCAGCAGATGTATACTTTGCTTTAGCAGATGTCTTTTGAGCAAACCCATCAGGGGGCCGCATTGATCAAATTTCTAACCGGGTAGATGCCATGTATGACTGGAACACCTAGCAGGGTCACTTCCAGCCCCTTCTCCATGACAGGTATCAATTGAACTTTTGTGTCCTATTTCCCCTTGTTCCTCAATTATAGACCTTTGTGGTCCCCTTGATATAGACATTGGGGATAATGTCTAGTTTTAGTTTGGGGTGATGGGTACACAAAAGTTTAGCTTGTTCTTACTTTATTTTTGTTTATTTTTGTTTATTCTTGTTTTTTGGTTCATTTGCATGATTGTATGCTTATTTTTTAGTTCATTTGCATGATTGTATGTATGCTCATATGCCTTGGGCTAGCATTGATTGCTAATTATAGTTATTATTATCTGTATGATATATGATGTAGATTGGTTGGATCTTAAGCATTACTTTGGTGAATCTTGTAAAAAAATACAAATAAAATATAAATAAAAAGTTTTTGATTGCTATTCTTGCCAGAATAATCACTCTGTATGATGACTGTGTTTCTTTGATTAGGCCAATTACCACTATGAGCTTTTGAGCCAATAGGGTGTTTAGTGCATTAAATTGTAAATTACCCATGATTCTTTGACTGAGTGATTCACACATTTTTAGGCACTCTAGAACTTGGTTTTTGACCCATAAAGATGATTTACGAATGCATGCTTAGGATGAAAAAGGTAAATTTAGGTATTGTTTCTTTAACCTCAGAATTTGTTGAAAGTGTAATCCATTAGTTGCCCCTTTTGAGTCATGAAATAATATCATTATTTTCTTTCAAAACCTTTAACATAATGGTTTCTGATTCACATATAGAAGAGACAAAAAGGGTAAGCTAACTAAAAGGGGTTGAATTGAAAATTGAATTGAAAAACAAAAACCATGATAGTTTGGGGTGTGTGATTCAAAGAAAAGGAAAGATAAGGAGTTTGATTTCAAAAAAAAAGAGAGAAAAAGAAAGAATGAATCATACCCTTTATGGTTTGAAGGTATAAAGAGTTATTGAATTGAGGTTTGCTTGCCTTCTTGTGATATTGCTCTTCTTACAGAATTAAGCCCTTTACATTTCCTTTTTTCTTGATTTCTATTCCTATGTTATGAATCCCCTGGCCCCATTACAATCCTTTAAAAGACCTTTTGACCAATGTATATTTTCTTGATAACTGTGGAGTCTGTGGTCAATTGCCAAACCTATGGTAGTGTTTAGAATGTTATGGTCCGAGTGGATTAAAACACAAGCACATACACTGAGTGGAAAGTGAGAAAGAGTACCCTAAGTTTAATCTTAGTGAATATGGTTTTGACTGTTGGTTGTGGTATATTCTGGTAGTTTATGCAATCACTTAAAAACATAAAAATAAATAAATAAATAAACATAAGATTCCTTAGGTTTGTTTGGGTCTGCTAGTTTTTCATTATATGCTTGTATGGATTCAGTAATTGGTTAAGGACAAGTAATGTTTTAGTTTGGGGTATTTTGATAAGTGTGCATTGTGTATTGTTTTTGGTTATTTTTAGTCTAGCTTTTAGGGTTTTCGCATATTGTTTTTACCCGATTCCCTTGATTTTGATTCCTTTCCACACATACTGCTCGGTTGTTCCTATTTTTGTAGGATTAATGATGTTCTAGGTCTATTTTAAGGAAAAATGGCAAAGTGGATGAAAGAAAAGACCTTTGAGATCCTTGGGAGTGTATCTTGGCAAGGTTGGAGGAAACCACAGCCAATGATAGCCAACCACTGGCCGTGGTTAGCACTAGAAAAGTGGAAATTGATGGCAGAACTAACCATTGGTCGTGGTTACCCACCATTGGCCATGGTTGGCTCTGTTTAAGGGTAAAACATCATCGGCATCACCATCACTAGCCGTGGTTGCCACCACTACCAGTGGTTGGCACTGTGGAGCAAATCAAAGCAAGTCAGAACCTACCACTGGCCGTGGTTGGCCCTGTTTGTTATAAAGAATATGAATTTATGGTTGTGGTTACCCACCACTGGCCATGGTTGTCTTCTACGAGGCCTAAATATTTCAATTGTTTAGGAATTTAAATAGGCACTCTAGGGGATTTAGGGACATCTCTGGATAGACAGATTTTGACACACCTTTTGGGAGATTTTGAAGAACTCTTTGGGGAGATTTCATTTGGAATCAAGAGTCAAATTCATCAAGGGCAATCGAATCTGCAGATTTAGGAGGAAGAATTAACAATCCTAGTAAGAACTAATTTGTAATTTCTAAATCCCTAGTTTACACTTTTGATATCTTTTATGTTTGGCATTGATTTTGTGATGTGTGACATGATGACAACAATCCTTATGGCACATTAAACTCTTTTCTTGGGACTAAGGATGTAGTATGACTATGTGTTATAATTAATTGTTCTTCGTATTCCAATTCATATGATTTTAATCTCTACTCAATTTATGTATGCCTAATGCTTCTGCAAGACTTAGAGATAAGCATAGATGATGATAAATTATATGGGTAATTGAGATATTTGCATGTAATTCAAAAATACCTAAATTGAACCTATGATTTTGATTTACGATGATAAGCGATATTGTTTAAAGGATTAATCGGATTTCCATGGAACGTAAATGGCCTAATTAAGAAATTGAACATGGTTCTTTGGGAATTAGGCATGTTAATAGGCTGTTGAGAGAAAGGTATTAATTAACTTAGGGGAATCTGCCTTAGAAATGAAATTGTATAATTGGATAGGTGAGTAACCTTTAATTTTGATACTGGTATATGAACCCTTAATACCCCAAGATTTACCTTTGATTCAATTTCCCAAACTTGCTCTGATTTTCTTTTACAAAAGATGCTGAATTTTCTGTTCTCTAATTTACTGTTGACAATCATTTGGGTAATTCATTTTAATCAATTACACTAGATAATTGAACCACCATTATAACTAGTACTTGGGCACAATCCTTGTGGGAACGATATCTTTTATTACTTCGATAACCTGTGTGCTTGCGGTTGGCTATCATATATCATATATTTAATTAATACCTATATGCATATATACTATTCTAATATAAATACTTGAGTGCTTTAGTTTAACATGTATTTATATATACATGTGTTCATAATGAGTTCATGACGTATAAAAAACCCTAGATAATTACTCTAGGAAAATTAGGTTTGTATTTCTCTAAGAATGTGACACTTGAGTTAAAAAAGGGGTGGCCTCAAGCCCTTTATACAAGGAGTAAAAAGAAAAGAGAAAAAGGGCCTTTGATCATGCCTAAAGTCATATGGAGATAACCGTGTCCTGTTAAGATTAAAGGGATCCTGATTATCCTTGATCCTTGTCTATAAGAGAGGGAAGCGTGGGCCCTCTCCCGATCTGGGGGGCACAAGAGCCCCCAGTCACGAGCCTCAGGCGTAGAGCCAAACCGAGTGATTAAATGCTGAGCCAAAAATGTTTCCTATAGGGGTTGTTGCCGAGTGACCTTTTCCAAGTATGTGATGTCGAGTGAATTGATTCTTTGAGTGATCGTAAATAAGTACTCTAAGTGGAGTGGTTTTCTGAGTGATTGTAATCGGGAAGATCCCTATGGAAGGTATGTTCGTCTAGTGAATAGCCCTATCTGAGTAAGGGTCATGCCAAGTGGGGTGGCTTATCCAAGAGGGGATTGTTCCGAGTGTGGTGACTATCTGAGAGAGATGATTCACAAACTCTAGAACACGACTATTCAAAATGCAACATGTGTCAAATGGGTACTGGTTGTCATTTCCTTTTTCCATACAATGCCCACGCCTATCTGTATTGTAATGATGAGACACTTCTGTATCCCTAGGCCATTGAGTGCATCTCTTGGGTTCAGAGGCATTACTTTGAAAAATACAAACTTTATTGTAACGTGTCAAGGACAATTATTCTTGAAGAGTCACTGATAAGTCTTGAAAAGACTTAATTATTTCACCTTTTATTTAATTTAATTCATTAATTATTGTTTAGTTTTGACTTTATTATTTAATAATTTGTTAATAATTCGTCTTTTAGTTATTTATTTCAAAAGTGTTTTATTTATGTAAGAAAACGGTTAAAAACATTAATTAGTTAAGAGTTTATGATTATTTATAATTTCACTAAGCAGCCAGCGTTCAAATGCTAGGCAATTAGTTGTTTATTGGTGCAGGAACAGGTCGCGCTCAAGCTAAGTAGGAAAATCCGAGTGAAATTCCTAAAATCCGAGTGAGATTTCACAAATCCGACTGAAAAAAGTCCAAAAGCCCAAACTGAGCGAGACTTCAAAGAGGCTGACTGAAAAGACTTCCCAAAAGGTTGATCGGAAGGAATTAATAAAAGTCCGACTTAAAAGACTCCCAAGATACTGACTCCAAAATAGAACAGGGAACCGAATATTGCATGAAGAACCCGAGTGTCAACTTCAGAATACCGATTGAATAATCCACTCGCTCAAGCGAGAGTCAAATTCGTTCAAGCGAGCAAGCTCACGCTCAAGCGTGACTCCAAAAACATCACCTCTCGCCCAAGGTTCTCCATAACGCTTAAAGCGAGAAAGCAATTCCGCAGTGCATATTTCAAATTCGCCCAAGCGAGAGCCCTTCACGCTCAAGCGTGAAGGCAGTTATTTGAACACTGATTGTTCTCTCCAAAATTCACTCGGCACCACGTCTGTTCCTGCTGTTTTCTCTGATACTTTTGTACCTTAGTAATTTAAGTGCTGAGCTGTAAATTAGTTAATGCTGAACTGTAATTTGTTAAGAGCTGAGCTGTAATTAGTTAGTTATTCTGTAATTATGTAATTAGTTAGTTGGTTTAATTATTAACTCAGCTTTCTTAGTGATTAGTTAAGTTAGTTAGTTAGTTAGATGCATATATATACTTGTACATACTCTATAACGAATGGACATAACCAAAAAACAGAGTACATAGAATACAATTCATTTTCCATTTCCAACATCTCTCTAATTCCTTTCGCTCTCTAAACTCTCTCATCCATGTCTTTCCACATTCCTTCGATGGAACCAATGTCGATGGATTTCTAAATTCCTAAGGTTGGGATTGCGAAGGTTAGCAATGGAATCTTGAAGCTGTGAGTGAGGAAATCAACTTCTAGATCCTGAGGCGAACAAGCTGAGGAGTGGATCTATTTTGCTGGATTGACAAATCCAGATCTGATGAAGAACTTCGCCAGTGAGGAATCATGGTTGAAGCTTAGGTAACTTCCAGCTTTCTAACTAGTTCAGGCCTAATCAATTTAGGTTAATAGTTAGAGTTCAACCTCCAATTTCGCATTAGATTCTTAGGTTAATTGAGCACTTAAGGAATTAAGGTCCAATGCTTAAGGATTAGTGTTTTTCACCTAAGGAATTAGGGAATAACCACAAGCGGATTGTCCTCTAGATTATGAAGTTTGATTATACTTTAATTGCATGTCTCTTGATGAATTTGTGAACTGAAGCAATCCTAACCTATTTTCTATTAATCACCTTTCACATTTCATCTTAACATTGTTTCTGGAAATACAAAAACAACTAGAAAACATTAAAACAACAAAAACTGAATGAACTTTCTGTGCCTTGTGTTGGTTCAGCTTGTACTAGTCTGAGATTGAGGTACTTACCACAATCCCTGTGGGACGATCAAATATAATACAATTTTAACGACTGGTGCGCTTGCCAAAGCGTAAATCTTCTGAGAATTACACATCAAAATAATGACTCGGAGATTTAGCATCAGTCATCGTGAGATCATGGCTGTTGGGGGTGCCCAAAAGATTTCTAACCACCAGATCCATAGTTTAAAATGTTAAAAAAAGCCTGTATATAGCTTTGTTTGACTTTGTTTTTGCTTTTTACTGCCATTTGTTCTTTTCCTACCACTGTTGTTACCTTTTATTTCCTATTTTCTTAGAGCGTCTCCAACCCTTGCATTTACTTCCTTCTCCTTTGAGTTCCCCTACTTAGAAAGGTTAGTATGCTTTACCTCGCCTCTGTTATTTGAGAAATTGCTTCATCTATAGATTCTTATTCGTGGGTTAGGGAAAATTGTCTAAATCCTTCTCCCTTTAGAGCGATTGCGCAATCGCATGTCTGTGGGAGGGAGGCGTTTAGTAGTTCATTTTCAGCATCCAACGTAGAGCATTTATATTGTTCCTCTGATAAGAAGGATTGTCACTCTCATATAAACCCTAGCGATGTAGATTTCATTTATGTGTATGAAACTCTGTTTTCACGTCTTCACCTGCTATTTTTGTTCTCTGGTTTTCAAGTAGGGGTCTTGAGTGCCTTGAACATTGCCCTCACCCATCTTCATCCGAACGGCTAGGCCTTTGTCAAAGCCTTTTAGGTTTTGAGTGAGTGCTTTGGTCGGAGACCCTCCATTCCTCTTTTTTTCTACTTCTTTCAAGCTAATATTTTTAAAATTGAGGTTTGAGTCGGTTGGGTTTCTTTAAGCAGGGTCACCGATCGTCGCCTGATATAGGCTTTTGACCAATCGTACAAGAACTTCAAGAGTCTTTTCTTTAAGATCCGAGCAAATCTAGATGTTCCCGGGGTGCATTTCCTTCATGTTCCTAATGGTTGTCCCGCCTTTTCACTGTATTGGACACAGGAGCCCATTCAGTTCCACGTCAACTGGGAGGACCTGTTACTCGTTAAGCGCGGCGATGTGAAATTTTTGGTTAAGGATGTGGGGATCTTTTTTAGCTCCCCGGGACTTATTTCATTGTCCTTTGATTTGGGTGCTCTAGACGCTTGGATCCAAAAGTATAGGTTTTATTTAGGTATGCTGAATTATTTACTTAGGGTCGTCGTGCTAACTTGTGAACTTGTCTCTTCTCAGGTGATATAGGCTCGAGCAAGATGTTTACTAAGGATCTGAGGAAATGTTACCAAAGAGAAAGCACATCTAAAGGGCCTGCTTCTTAAGGGGTTGTGTTAGACCCTTTAATACTATTGGGTGTTTAATTGGTAAGCGCACTAATCGTTTGTAGTTTTCAAATTTAGATATCGTTCCACTGAGCTTAAAAGTTCCAGTAATTCATAGTAATTCTTATTTACTATGGTAAATTTATCAAAACTTATTAACAAAATAATGTTTTATAAACAATTTATACAATATTCATAGAATTTAATGGTTGATTTGTTCATGTGGTAAAAAGATAAAAAAGATAAAATCTATCTAGATAGTTGAGATGTAATTCAGAATAACTCAGATACTTGAGGTAAAAACAGATTGACAAATTATGTTGGAATTAGGATCCCCGCACTAACATATAATGAAATGATTACAAACATACATATTTAATTATCAAGTTTATGTCATTGCAGCTTAAAATCATTATAACCAATCCCTCGTGATAGAAATTCTAAGTAGTCACCGTAAAGTCTAATCCCTCGTGAGCTTTCTCAGTAAAAACTTGCATTAAGTCCTGGCCTTATGGCAACAATAATCACCAATTCTCTTCTTAGTAATTGGCATATTAAGGGTATTTTAACTTTTACTTTCATTAAAACAGATTTTAATATGGCATGAATAATCATTCTCCCATTTGACATTCATACTAATAAAAAAAAAGTTTCAATATGCATGAAAATCATTCTCATGTTTGACGTTTACACTAATAAAAGATTGAAATACTAACATGGTACTTGAATCATAAATATGTAGAGATCATAATTACAACATCATATAATAGATTGATTCACCGAATTCCAACACAAACAATTTAGTTACACATGGTAAAAGTAAAAACAACACATACAGAGGTTAACATTATGAAGGCGTGGAAACACTTCACAATACAAAAACTCACAATACTACAAAACACTCTCAAGTATCTAGAAATCACTCTAGACTTACAAACTCACAAAAGAACACTCAAAACTCGAGTGAAAAGAGAGGAAGGAAGTTCTGAACTTCAGAATTGGATGTGATGCCTTGAATGTCTTGGAAGTGGCCTATTGACACGCTGTCGTTATCGGGTCAAATAAAAAGTTAAATTAATATAGTATAAGGTGAACAACCTTAGTCGTCTCTCGAGAACCTTAGTTTAATTAGTTACACTCAATTTAATTATAACAAAGGGGTGGTTTGTGTTGAGATTGAAAGGAAAATTAAGTGATTATATAATAGTGCAAAAAAGTAAATTTATGAGTAAGAATAATCAAATTTAGAAACAACCAACCCAAGGAATTAATAAATCTTTAGTTAACTAATCATTGATCACAAATATGATTAAATATAATTAATTTCTCAACCTTGAATCATTTGGAATCCCTAAATGATTATATTCTAGAAAATCTTCTAGAATTGAATTAATGAACTAATAAGAATAATCAATCGATATATTCTTATTAATTACTAAAATAACTTTAAAACCATAATTTGATTGAGTTAAGAAACTAAATATAAATCTTTTATTTAGTGACTTAATCTTTGTTCTCAAATTGATTATTGATTAACCAACCAACATCAGTTTAGATTATAGATTGTTTAATTATATACCAATCGGTTATACACTTAAATAATCTACCATCATAAGTGTTTGAGAAACAAAGAAAAGTAATTATCTTCAATTAAAATATTAAGAGCAAGAACTCAAAGTTAACATAAAGAAAAATTAAATTCCTTGAGTTGATTTTAAAAGATTAAGCTTCCATGATAATTTTTAACAATGAAAGCTAATATTAAATTTACTATAACTTTGATTATAAAAGTAAATAACAAATAATAAAATTAACTTACTTGATATTGAGGAAGGGAAATGAAAACCATAACTTGAGGGATGGAATATAGAATAAAGTAATAAAGCAAGAGAAAGAACTAAAACTTAAGAAACTAAAGCAAAGATATAGAAATGTACTGAAAACTAAAGCATGTATTTCTTATGTATCTCTTGTATCTTGGTGTTGAAATTCATTCTCCTCTTTATCTTCTCCTCCTTGCGAGTCAAATATGACCATCTAGATGGCTGAATTTTGAAAAACTTCAACATGAAAGTTGTAGATCTCAGTCTTATTAAAAATTTGGCGTAAGAAGGAGGTCATTTGGACATCTACAACTCCAGATATATGTATGTTGGTGAACTATGTCAATGCTGGTGGGACACATGAGGTCTGGTTGATTCAAGCTCCATTCTTCATTTTTTTTAGATGCAAAATAACCAAATTTGATCATCATGATGTAGGCCTCTGTCTTAGCGTTCCATGGGCTCCAAGATTAGCCTATTTGGATCACAAAAGCCCAAGTTATGGCCAAAACAAGGCAAGATACTCAAGATACATACAAAAAACGAAAATTGAACCATATATACATAATACTTCAATTTAACTAAACAACATAAAACTAATTAAAATACTATTATTAAACATAGTAATTATATAATAAACCCCAAGTGTAAAACTATAAGAAGTGTATTAAAATTGATTTATTAAATTCCCCCACACTTAAGCTTTTGCACTCCAGGGCAAAACCAAACCAAAAAGTAAAATGAGAAATAACAGAAAAAGTTTTTTTTTAAAGTCTAAAATAATAAGTAATACACATCATCCCTTATAACCAAAAGTCATGATAAGTGTGAATAAGAAGCACTACATACTAGTTACACAAATTGAGTGATCAAATCAAAGAGTGGATGAAAATGTGATAGATGTTCTCTTTATGTTGTCTATATCTCAATTGCTTGGGTTTGTGTATACTCTCATAAATCACCCAAATAAATTAGCACTACCATAGGCTTGAAAAATTTCTAATTTCTATATTTGAACACATATGCATGCAGAGATCAAAAGGACTTTATTAAGGTTGTAATAGGGCCAAGGTGATACAGGGTGGATAAAATGAAATAGTATGGCTAAACTTAGGATTGAAAAAGAGCAATGGAGTAAGTGATTCAGTGATTGTGGAAGTACATTTTGAAACTTAATACTTAATAAAATAAAACATGATGGAGGATAAAACATGAGAATAAATCCTCTTGATTATTTTCATACATATATTTACCACTTCTTCTTTTTCTTTTTCTTTTTCTTTTTTTTAACATTTCCTTTTTATTTTTTTTACTTTCTTTTTAGAACAATGAAACAACAACATACATATCTTGGGTATATTTCCACAATCATCAAGAACCTTTATTCATAATAATTCCAAAACTCCTAATCAATTCCTAAGCAAAGGTGATCATGTTTTTTTTGGCTATTGGCTAATTATGTGGCTAAATCAAGAAATGGATATAGGCTCAATGTGGGTCACAATGGAAAATGTGCAAGGTAAGGCATATGGCTAGTGGTTAGTTAAAGCAAAAATGGCCTTAATCACATCAAAGCATGCACATGGAACATAATACATCAAAAAGAAACAAGTCAAGTTCTAGAGTACTAATAAATAAGGGTTAATGAAGAAAAAGGAAAGATGGCATAATATGATCCATCTAATTAAGCTCAAAATCTCACTGAGGGTGGTCAATCTATCACAATTCATATACAATTTGATCTTTACAAACAACTTATTAAATTAATATGCAAGGAAATATTCACAACATGTCATGAAATATTGGATAAGGGTGATTTAATTACTCATTACTGAGAAAAATTAAAAAAAAATTAGTAAAGGGTATGCAGAATTTAAAATTAAAAAACTGAAAAATGATGATTTTTTTTATGGACAAGAAACAAAGAAGGAAAAATAAATCATAACCAAATATTGGTGTCAAGATCTGGTTCCTTATGCTTCTTGCTCTGTACTTTTTTTTTCAAGGGCGCTTAGTAACGAAGATACCTACAACAAATTGGTTAGTTCAATTGCATATGAAATGATTAGTATAACTGAATAATTTGATTGTGTCATATAACCCAATTTCATGGGAGTTGTGTTAGAACCCAAAAAAAGAATATCATCAACACAACCATGAGTAGCATCAAGAGCAATAACATACATCTTAATTCATTCGTATGCCTATAGAAAGACTCTGCTATATCATCCATTAAGAGAAAATAAAGAACCTGATGATTGACTAGTGGTGAGGTGTGGCTCCGGTCTGAAAGAAAAGGATGAAGGCAAAGTGTGGCGGCTGGAGAGTGATGAAGATGATGTTTATGGTTGAAAAATGGTTGATGTCGAATGGAAATGATTCCGGTGAAGGTAAAGGCAAAGGCGCGACACTAAAGTAAAGATAGTGGCTATGTGTATGTGTGTTTTTTTAAAAAAAATATTTGATAAAGAAGGTGAAACGATTATGGTTATCCGAGTGAGGTTTGTTGTGAGGATGCGTGTCAAGAGTTTGGACTCTTTACTCAGCCCATCCCAACAAAAGTACTCATGACAAAAAAAATTATTTTTTTATTTTAAAACAAAAAAATTAAACAAAAGTGATACTGAAACTATATAGTGAAGGATACGTCTCAAGACTTTGGTTCTCAAAGATGCATCTTTATGATTTTAGATGCAACTTTCCTAAATTAATCTTTACTCTGTCTATCCCTCACAAAAAAAATAATAGAATATATATATATAACGCAGACCCCCCACACTTATTCAAGACATTGTCCTCGGTGTCTTATATGATTTCCACAGTCTCTTTTTTTTTTCTTTTTTCTTTTTTCTTTTTTTCTTTTTTTATTTTAATATAGATAAAAGTAAGAAAGAAGTTATAACTGAAGGGTGGTGTCTGGTTCTGGATTCTTTTGCTTGTGTGTGTGATCTTTATCTTGCTTCAAAAGAGGTTGAGGTTGGGGTAAAAAGCTCTATAAAATATCAATCAATTCATCTGCATTTGATGAAGCATGAATGAATGGTCGATCATCTTGAGTTATAAGGCCCTGTTCCACAACGTTATCTAAAAACATTAACAAACTGTCATAAAAACCATTAATATTTAACAATCCTAATGGCCTTTTATGAAGGTTCATGCTACACCATGATGCAATGCAAAATATTTCCTCAAAAGTACCAAAACCTCCAGGAAGTGCAATAAAGGCTTCAACATCTATAACCATACTAGCCATTCGTTGATGGATGCTTGTAACTTTTACCTCAGTTCCTACAGCAATAGCTGGTGTAATACCAACATGTTGTAGGATGATACTAGAGACGTTGCTTCCTTCAACTAGTGAAGATAGTGCCATGGAGCCTCTCAAACCCTGTACTCCTCCTCTATACAAGACCTTTATTTCTTTCGCAGCCAATAGTTTTCCCAACTTAGTAGCTGCTATTAGGTACTCCTTACAATTACCATTGTTGGATCCACCAAACACACAAATGGATTTGATTTTTTCATCTTTTTTTATGTTTTCCATATAGAGTTATGCGCCCTTATATAGATGAAAACTGAGATGAAATAATTGATGAAAGATAAAAAGTTTACATAATTATTATTATATAAAAAGAAATGATGGTAATGAAGAAATTTGAAAAGACATGATTGAAGAAAATAAAAATAGGTAATTTTAAAAGTCAAAGTGAATTCAGAAAAGTAAAACATTGAAAACAACAGTAAATATGTACAGTAGTTATGATTGTGGCTCACATCTTCCTCTGGTTTTACGTCCAGTAACGGCTTAAACACCTTCTATGAGTCGAGGTTTTTGCTACCCATCCAGTTTTCTTATAAACTGGCAAACAGGGTCATTTAACGCCAGATTCCCAAGGCTATAGTTTTCTTTTTGTTGAATGAATAGATCATATAATTTCAGAAGGACTCCTTGAACAATTCCACATGGATGCGTCTCAAGAGTTTGGATTAAGTTATCCAAGTTCTCTTTACTCAGTCCATCCTTTATAAATTTAATTTTGTCCTCCTAATTTATAGATACCATTCCAGGGTTTCTACAACGTGTATCACAATTCCATCTTGCACACTTATGGCAAACTCCCATCCTCTTAACTCTTCATTTTTTAGAATAAGAACTATGTCCCATACCTGGCAAATGTTTTATATACGATTTATGTAATTCACCAGAAAGACATATCTTTGCTTCAATAAGCCAACGAACATCCTCTAGAATGCTAAAATATGAGTAGTTTTAACCTTTGAACTCGAGCTTTGTAAATTTTTACAACCACATCGCGTGGAAGTGTAGGGAATCTTTCCTTAAGTTTTGCAAGGGTTTGTTCCATTGTCAGATTACTTTGAAGTTATAGCTGTTTAGAAAAGAGAGAATATAAAACGAGGTTATAGAGAATAGTAGAGATGAAGAAGGTGAAAAGGTGATAGGTTGCCTTCTATCAAGCGCTTGTTTAACGTCACGAGCCTGACGATGACCTTTTAACTACTGCAAGAAAATGATAATAATGCCAAAACAGTAATAGTAATAATGATTGAGACAAGTGCTAGCACCGAAAAAATGATGATGTAACTAATTGATATCCATTTTTTATTTTTCTATTTTTTATTTTTTATTATTTTTTTAAAATTTTGTTATTAGGAAAAATTAGTCAAAATATTTGGCATCACACAAATACACCTCCGTATCGCTGTGCTCTTGGAACCCTTGAAAGAAAGGTTTAAGTTGGTGCCCATTTACCTTGAAAACCTTGTTTGTCGCTTTATCTGAAATTTTAATCACACCATAAGGAAAGATATTAGTTATTTCAAATGGGCCTGCCCATTTAGAGCAAAGCATACCAGATATGAGCTTTAGACGTGAATTGTACAATAAAACTTTTTGTCCAATGAAAAAGTTTTTTCTCAAGACCTGTTTGTCATGAAAGGATTTGGCTTTTTCTTTATAGGTTTTAGAACTTTCATAAGCTTCCAAACGAATTTCTTCCAGTTCCTGTAGTTGGATTTTCCTTTCTTTACCGGCCTCATTTAAGTCCAGGTTACATTGTTTTACTGCCCAATAAGCTTTGTGCTCAATTTCTATAGGTAAGTGACATGATTTTCCAAAAATAATCCTATAGGGTGACATTCCAATAGGTGTTTTATAAGTTGTTCTATAAGCCCAAAGAGCATCTTCTAACCTTTTGCTCCAATCTTTCCTATTTAGTTGTACTATTTTTTGAAGGATCATTTTTAATTCCCGATTAGACACTTCAGCTTGCCCATTTGTTTGAGGGTGATAAGGTGTTGAAACCTTATGCATAACTCTATATTTTTTAAGAAGGGACTCTATTTTACGGTTGTAAAAATATGATCCTTGATCACTAATAATGGCCTTAGAAACACCAAACCTGCAAAATATGTGTGATCTAACAAAATCTACAATAACTTTAGAATCATCAGTTCGAGTAGCTTTAGCTTCAACCCATTTAGACACATAATCGACCGCAAGTAGTATATAAACAAAACCAAAAGATACAAAAAAAGGTCCTATGAAATCTATGCCTCAATGATAAGTGCTTTATAATACAATAAATTAGGTCTAAATTGCTTAGGATTTTAGTCATTATCCACTGTATTTCCTTTATTTATTGCGATTTTTGCTTTCTTTCCACTCTATTCTACTTGGGTATGTTATTTTGTAGAACTTAAGGTAATAAAGGGTCAAAACAAGAGAAAAATGACCATAAAATGATAAAGAAACAAGAAGAACAAGCCCAAAGTGGAAAGAATTCTCTTTTTAAAGCTGAAATCCGACTCAGAAAGCAAAAATCCGACTCAGAGCACTGAAATTCGACTCAAAATGGCCAAATCCGAGTAGGATAACTCAGAAATGACCAAATCCGAGTGGAAAGACTCAGAATGGAGCATTTCTGAGTGGAATACTGCACTATTGGAGCCAAATCCGAGTGGAAAGTTCCCTGTCAAAGCTATTCTGAGTGATAAATGGCTGAGGTTCAATGCTAAAATGGAATGAGTCTCGGTTGGAGGAGATTCCGAGTGGAAGCTTCCCCGACTGCGTCCATTCCAAGTGAAAAAGGGGACTGACATTGAATAGATGCTGTCCAAAGCTATTCTCTGAGTGAAAGGCTTGCTGATTGAAGTGCATCCGAGTGGGAGCTTTCTGATTTGCAACCAATCCGAGCAAAAAGCTATTCCGAGTGAATTGATTCCGAGCAGAAGGAATCCCATTGAATGAATAAATGCTGATAAGGAGAATCCGAGTAGTTTCATTCGGAGAACAAGGCAGTTCCGAGTGGTGTCTTAATCGGACAAGGAAAAATCCGACCAGAAATGAATCACACTCGGGCAGACTCTCAAGTTTCACACTGAGCCCGAGTGAGAAGTCTCCAACGAAAGGAATTTCGAGTGAGTTAGGTCAAAAAGATGCATTTCCGAGCAAAGCAAAGCTCGGACATAAGGAGAAATTCAATCAGTCAAATTCCAACCCTTCAAGTGCAAGTTCCTGAGTAAAAGTGAAGGCCATTCCGAGTGAGTTGATTGACGACTGAAGGCCATTCTGAGTAAAAAGCATGAAGGCCGACTGAAATATTTCAAAGCAAATCCGAGTGAATTCCAAAGCAAAGCTTTAACCGAGTGGTCCAAATTCAGAGACGAGTGAAAATGATTGGGAACCGATTGAATCTGAACCAAGTGAGTCTTCAATCAGTTCCGAATGAACTCCATGAACCTGAGCCGAGTGAATGGTTTCAGTCGGATCCGAGTCCCTCTTCAGTCAATTCCGAGCAACACAAGCAAATCCGAGCAAGGATTCTCCGAGTGAAACAGTGAAAAAGAGAACCTCTCGCTTGAGCGAACCTTTATCCGCTTGAGCGAGACGGTTTCCTTCAACAAACGCTTAAGCGAGAAACTCTCGCTCAAGCGAAACCGACCGGGTTTCTTAAATACCGACCCCTCATCTCAACACCGAGTGAATATTTCACTCGGTTTTATGTACGAACAGTACCATTTTTACTCGGTTTTTAACACAAAAGGTACCCTTTCACTCGGATTTTGCAGAAAAGAGAAAACCGACCTACACTCCACAACTCCAAACAACGGATCACTCTACACCGTCCTCAAGCCACAACACCGTCCCATTCCCTATCCGCTGTCCCTTTTCTCCTCTCCAACCAACACTGTCCAGCAATACCACCCACACCCTCTAGCAAGCTTTCACTCGGATCTGTGGGAAAATAACATTTTTCTACTCTGAATTTCATAATTCTGCACCAATCTTCACTAAAATCTAAGCACCGAATTATTGGAAATATTAAAATATGCAAATTGGAAACAAATTGGCACAGCTGGAACTCACATGCACCGAAAGCTTCTTCCACTTGCAAATTGAACGCGTTTTCATAGCTGGAATCCTCCATCCATTTGCCTATAAAAGCAGCAGCAACCCATCAGCAAAAACACAATCTCTTCCCATCAATTACCATCAGATTCATTTTCTTTTCTTTTCTTCGTTACTTTCTCTCTTTTTCTCTTTAGTTTTCTTCTCTTTATTTTTCTTTCTCTGTTCGTTTTTTTTTCTCTTTCTTTTTATTTTCTTTTCTTTCTTTTAGTTTGTAAGAGTGTGAGGGCTGTAAAAGTGAGAATTTAAATTTGTAATTGGTGGAGAAATTATTGCAACAAGGAATTACAGTGGTAAATTATTCTGAGCTTTTGGAGAAACCCGTAAGTCTTTATTTTTACCATGTCTTGTATGTTTTATTTTTCCATTATTTATATGAATTTAAATTATTTCATGAGTAGCTAAATTAATTATCTTGGGATAAAGGGGGTATGATAATATTTTATTTTAATGTTATTTTAATTTGGAATTAAATAAATTTCTGTTTTCCATTTAGTTCAATTATGCTCAATGCTTTTAGTAATTCCTAACAAGAACCTAAATGATAAAACTGTATACTTACGGGTATATTAGTAAGTTTAGGTAATAAATAGAATCGAGAGATTTATTTTTACCGGAAAGCTTTGAACTAAACCTAAGATTTTGAGATGCTTTTTGTGACCTCGGTAAAACCGT
Source organism: Clitoria ternatea (assembly GCA_037962975.1). Classification (NCBI taxonomy): domain Eukaryota; kingdom Viridiplantae; phylum Streptophyta; class Magnoliopsida; order Fabales; family Fabaceae; genus Clitoria; species Clitoria ternatea. Next base: position 174,193,509 of record CM075671.1, read on the forward strand.
GAAAGTAATCAAAATTCTTTTGAGGAAATAAAAGGGATTTTCATAAAACGATAATGGGTCTTTCTGAGGATTAAGCAGCGCTTTCCATAGGTTAGGTACAATAATAGGATTCCGAGAGGAACATATTAATTAGCTTTTGGAAAATTCACCTTGGAAAACTTAAATCGATCCTTATTTATGAAAAGTTAAAATTCATTAACATAAAATAGAGTCTTAATCCCCTGAAATCCCAAGATACTCTCAACTCTGATTTTTTTTGTGTTAAGTAAATTTTATTTTTATATTTATTCGTATTCTGTGCAACTTTAATTTGTGTTTTATTTTACAAAAACCTTAAAAATCAATTGTGTGGATAATTAAATTTCAATATGCTGGTACTTTGAACACAGTCCCTGTGGAGAACGATAATCTTTTATATTACGCGACATAACCCGTGCGCTTGCGGGCCCTGTCAAGTTTTTGGCGCCGTTGCCGGGGACTGTTGTCCCTCAAATATCGGCAATATTGAAATTCGATTAGATCATACTTGTTAATATTTTTATTGTTATTTTTATTTTTATTTTTATTTTTATTTTGGTTGTAATTTTGTATTTTGTTCTTTATTTTGTGTATCTGTTGTTGTTTTATTTTGTGATAATTTGTTTTAGTTGTCATTTATTTTATGCGACGAAGCCGTAGTGTCGATCTAAACTTAGGATTTGACCCTGAGATAGAACGTACCCTTAGAGCTTTAAGAAAACAACAAAAACAACAAAAAGAACAAAAAGAAAAACAAATGGCAGACCAACACAGACCCTTAAGAGATTTTGCCGCTCCAAGCACTAATGGAAGAGGATCCAGCATCCTCAGACCCACAGTGGAGGCTAACAATTTTGAATTGAAGCCTTCACTACTCTCAATGGTTCAACAGAACCAATTCGGAGGATTACCCTCCGAAGATCCAAATCTTCACCTTCAAATCTTTCTTGAATACTGTGACACCCTGAAGATGAACGGAGCCACCAATGATGCCATTCGCTTAAGACTTTTCCCTTTCTCCTTAAGAGATAAAGCGAGAACGTGGTTATACTCTCTTCCTGAAGGATCCATCACGACTTGGGAACAATTGTCCAGTGCTTTTATCAATAAATGGTACCCAAGGAACAAGACTGATGTGCTGAGAAAACAAATCATCAATTTTTCACAAAAAGATGATGAATCCTTGTATGAAGCCTGGGAAAGATACAGGGAGTTGCTAAGAGAATGTCCTCACCATGGGATAGAAAGGTGGTTGATAATCCATATTTTCTATAATGGACTAACTTCCACACAAAAGATCTCTTTAGATGCTGCAGCTGGAGGAGCCTTCATGAGTAAAAATGTTGATGAAGCTGAGAACCTGATCGAGGAAATAACTCAAAACACTCACCAATGGAACTCTGAGAGAGGATTACCTTCTAAAACACCAGGTAAGTACTCTGTTGATGCTCTTTCCCTACTTTCTGCCAAAGTTGAAGCATTAACATTAAAACTTGATAAAATAGGGTCAACAGGTGCTACTAATATTGTTTGTGAAGTTTGTGGTGTTTCAGGACATGGAGCTACAAACTGCAACTTAGCCATGACCCCTAATCAAGAACAAGAAATGCATCAGGTGGATGCTATTGGAAACTACAGTGGAAATTATCAAGGTAACTACAGACCTCTGCAAGGTCCACCTGGTTTCCAAAATAGGCCACCTCAATTCCAAAGTAACTACAAACCTCAACAAGGAACCTATATTCCACAAAAATCAAAGCTAGAATCCTTGATGGAAACATTTATAGCTACTCAACTTAAACAAAATGATGAATTCTCTGATGCAATAAAAAACTTGGCTTTAAAAGTGGACTCTCTTGCTACTCATAACAAAATACTGGAAAATCAAATTGCCCAACAAGCCTCCTATTCTCAAAGAGCACCAGGAACATTTCCTGGAAAACCAGAGGCTGGATCATCCAACCAAACCATGGCTGTCACTCTTAGGAGTGGTACTCAATACGATGGGCCAGTTGACAAGACAGCAAAGGAGGAAAAGAAAGTCGATGAATCTTCATCTCATCCAGTAATTGAAGAAGAGAAACCACAAGAAAAGAAGGAGGAAGTTAAGCCATATCAACCTCCCATTCCATTTCCTCAGCGCTTAGCCAAAGCAAAGTTGGACAAACAATTTGGTAAGTTCCTTGATGTTTTAAAGAAATTGTATATTAATATTCCCTTTACAGATGCTTTGCAGCAAATGCCCACATATGCAAAGTTCCTGAAGGACATTTTATCCAACAAAAGAAGACTGGAGGAAGATGGTATAGTTGCACTTACTGAAGAGTGCAGTGCTCTAATTCAAAAGAAACTTCCACCCAAGCTCCAAGATCCAGGTAGTTTCTCTATTCCTTGCATGATTGGTGACATGAATATAGATAAAGCATTGTGTGATTTAGGAGCGAGTGTGAGTTTAATGCCATTATCTGTTGCTGAAAAATCAGGATTGGGTGAACTAAAACCTACTAGGATGTCTTTACAATTGGCTGATAGATCTGTAAAATATCCTGTAGGAATTTTAGAGGATGTTCCTATTAAGATAGGAAAATTTTTTATACCTGTTGAATTTGTTGTGCTTGAAATGGACGAAGATTCTTTGATTCCTATTATTTTAGGCAGACCATTTTTAGCCACTGCAGGTGCTGTGATCGATGTCAAGAATGGTAAGTTGTCTCTAACTGTTGGAGACCAAAAGGTTGACTTCAACTTGAAAAATGTTTTAGAAAAACCTTATAATGATGTTTGCTGTACTGTGGATTTTGTCGAACAAGTGGTAAAGGAAGCAACCCTTCCTAATGACCCACTTCAACTTGTTTTCATGATTGAGCTGACAGAAACATCTGATTGCTCTGAGGCCCCACATGATACTGAGGTCATGTGCGACAAAGTGGTAAGCCCCAATGTGGAATTAAAACCTTTACCAGCTTCTTTAAGGTATGAGTTTCTTGGCCCTAATTCCACATATCCTGTGATTATTAATGCTGAATTGAATCCATCTGAAACTGAAAAACTTTTGAAACAACTTAGGTTATATAGAAAGGTAATAGGTTATACAATGGATGATATCAAAGGGATTAGCCCTTCTCTTTGTATGCACAGGATTACTGTAGAAGATGAAAGTAGGCCCATAGTAGAACCACTTAGGAGATTAAATCCTAAAATACAAGAAGTGGTTAAAAAGGAAATTTTGAAATTGCTTGATGCTGGAGTCATATATCCTGTTGATAGTAGTAAATGGGTAAGTCCTGTCCATGTGGTACCTAAAAAGGGGGGAATAACTGTGATTGAAAATGATAAACATAACTTGATTCCTACTAGGATTGTCTCTGGTTGGCGCATGTGCATTGATTATAGGAAGTTAAATAGCGCCACGAAAAAAGATCATTTTCCCCTCCCTTTTATTGATCAGATGCTTGAAAGACTTGCGAAACACTCTTATTTCTGTTATTTAGATGGGTATTCAGGTTTTCATCAAATTCCCATTCATCCATCTGATCAAGAAAAGACTACCTTCACTTGTCCTTATGGGACTTATGCTTACAGACGTATGCCTTTTGGTTCATGTAATGCACCTGCGACTTTTCAAAGGTGTATGCAAGCAATTTTTCTGATCTTATTGAAAATGTGATGGAAGTCTTTATGGATGATTTTTCAGTGCATGGTTTGGATTTTGATAATTGTTTAACAAATTTGTGCCAAGTCCTGCAACGTTGTGAAGAAACCAATTTGGTTCTAAATTGGGAAAAATGCCATTTTATGGTAAGAGAAGGCATAGTTCTTGGACACCTGGTGTCTGAGAGAGGTATAGAAGTTGATAAGGCTAAAGTGGAAGTAATTGAAAAATTGCCTCCACCCACAAATGTGAAAGGTATTCAGAGTTTTCTTGGACATGCAGGGTTTTATCGCAGGTTCATTAAAGATTTCTCCAAGATCACAAAACCTCTTACAACTCTTCTGGGTAAGGATGTGCCTTTCAATTTTGATTCATCTTGTATGGAAGCTTTTTGCAGGATTAAGCAAGCTCTAATCTCGGCCCCCATCGTACAACCACCTGATTGGAAACTCCCATTTGAACTGATGTGCGATGCGAGTGATTACGCAGTGGGGGCTGTGTTGGGGCAAAGAAAGGATAAAAAGCTCCATGTAATTCATTATGCCAGCCGGACACTAGATGATGCTCAGGTAAATTATGCCACAACTGAAAAAGAACTGTTAGCTATTGTCTTTGCTTTTGATAAATTTAGGTCTTATTTGGTAGGTTCACATGTTACTGTTTACACTGACCACTCTGCCATTAAGTATCTATTGAATAAAAAGGAAGCAAAGCCTAGATTAATTAGGTGGATTCTAATATTGCAAGAATTTGACTTGGAAATTAAGGACAAGAAGGGTACCGAGAACTTGGTCGCTGACCATCTATCTAGGTTGACATCTGAAAAAGAAGAAACAGATAATATTCCCATCAATGAATCTTTTCCAGATGAACAACTCTTGAATCTTAGTATCCAACGTGTTCCTTGGTATGCTGATTTTGTAAATTTTCTTGCATGTGGTATCTTACCTCCTGATCTTAGCTTTCAGCAAAGGAAAAAGTTTTATGCAGATGTCAAGCATTATTATTAGGATGAACCACTCCTTTTCAAGCAATGTGCAGATGGTATGATTCGGAGATGTGTTTCACAAGATGATGTCCATGCTATCTTGGATCATTGCCATTCTCTTTCCTGTGGAGGACACATGAGCACCTCTAAAACAACCGCTAAAATATTGCAAGTTGGGTTCTATTGGCCAAATATTTTTAAGGATGTACGTAAGTATGTTCTAACTTGTGATGCTTGCCAAAGAACAGGTAACATTGGTAAGAGACAAGAAATGCCCTTGAATACCATTTTAGAAGTTGAACTATTTGATGTATGGGGTGTTGATTTTATGGGACCTTTTCCTCTTCTTTTTGAAATCAGTTCATATTAGTGGCAGTTGACTATGTGTCAAAATGGGTGGAAGCCATTGCTTCACCCCATTCTGATGCTAAAACTGTTATTAAACTTTTCAAGAAAATAATATTTCCAAGGTTTGGGGTCCCAAAATGTGTTATAAGTGATGGAGGGTCTCATTTTATTGAGAAAACTTTTCAGACCCTTCTAAAGAAATATGGAGTTAGGCATAAGGTTGCTACACCTTATCACCCACAAACTAGTGGACAAGTTGAGGTATCCAATCGGGAAATTAAAAATATTCTTCAAAAAGTGGTGAATACATCACGTAAGGATTGGTCTATTAAGTTAGATGATTCCTTATGGGCGTATCGAACCGCATACAAAACTCCCATTGGAACCACACCTTTTAAGCTAGTATATGGGAAGCCCTGTCATTTACCTGTTGAGCTAGAATATAAATCTTTTTGGGCTGTTAAAACTCTTAACTTTGATCATAAGGCTGCAAGTGAACAAAGATTGTTGGAATTAAATGAGCTTGAAGAACTTCGTCTAGATGCATACGAAAATGCCAGAATTTATAAAGAAAAAACCAAACAATGGCATGATCGTCACATCCAACGGAGAACATTTAATCCAGGTGATATGGTTTTACTGTTTAATTCCAGATTGAAGCTTTTTCCAGGTAAACTAAGATCCCGATGGTCGGGACCATTCAAGGTGACAAAAGTCTTTCCCTTCAGAGCTGTCGAACTATGGAGCGAGAAATCTGGTACATTTAGGGTAAATGGACAGAGAGTAAAACACTATCTGACAGGTCAACCAATACAACAAGCAAGTGACTTGGACTTGTTTGATGCTCCTGATGAGTAAATCCAAACGGTAAGAAGTCTGGCTGAAGACTTAAAACTTAGCACTGATAGGGAGGTAACCCTATAAAAAGTTGTTGTTTCATTTTATTTATAAAAAAAAAAACCAACTATGTCAGATGCTGGTTTGGGGTTACTCCAGGTAAGTTTTCTTATCCTTTTATCATCCATTTTAACATTGAGGACAATGTCAAATTCTGGTTTGGGGTGGTAGGTAAGAAAACTTAACTATTTTGTTTACATTGTGTGATTGTTATTTTATTTTGCATGTGCGTTTTCCTTATTTTGTTTGTAATCTTGTAATTTACCATGATTGCATGATAAATTTACTTTGAACACAAGGCTAAAGTATCTAAGGACCCCAAAATTTTGAGTAAAATTTTCAAAATTTGATTGTTTAAATGCCAACTAAATGCTTAAATGAACCTTATGTGATTAAAATTTTCTTTGAAAAGGTTTTCCATGGTTAGACTTGAGCCAAAATAGGTTATTTATCAAACAAATTTTCAAAACCCATATTTTCTTAATTGAGTGAATCTCATAGTCATTAATATTCTAGAACTTGTTTTTCAACCGATTCAAAATGGTTTTTGATTATATGTCTTAGAATGATAAAGGCACAATTAGGTCTTATTCTTAAGCCTCAGAATTTTGTATAATTTGACCCCTAGTTGCCCCTTTTGAGCCTAAAAGCGAAAATTTTTCTTTGAAACCTTTCATTGACTGATATTCTCTTAATGGTGAAAAAGTTAGAAATTTAGTGGAGCAAAGAAATAAAAAAGGACTTAAGAAAAATATGGTATTGGATGCAAAGAAAAGCAAGAAAAAGAAAATCAAAAGGATGATATTGAATGAATTCCAAAAAGTCCATAAAAGTTCAAAAATTTGCTCTGTTAAATTTATAATGGTGATTTGAATCATTCATGACTGTTAAAGCCCTTTTGTATTCCATTTTTCTTGAATTTCCTACCTTGACAATACAACCCAAGGCCATGTTACAACCTTTGAAAGACCTTTAGACTTTGACATATTTTCTATCTAAACTGTGGAGTTTCTGGTTTATTAACAAGCTTATGGTAATATTTTTTGACTATGATAATTTGAGAGATACACAAACCTTTAAACACTTGAGTGAAAATTGGGAGAAGAGTATCTCAAGTCTTGACATTGAAAATTGATTCACATAAGAAAAATAAAACTGGCATTTGAATAAATCTGTTTCTCTGTTTTGGATTCCATAAGTTATTAAGTTTAGTGTTTTCTGTATTTATCTTGTGAATATGGTGATTGCTTGAGGACAAGCAATGCTTTGGTTTGGGGTATTTTGATAAGTGCTTTATAATACAATAAATTAGGTCTAAATTGCTTAGGATTTTAGTCATTATCCATTGTATTTCCTTTATTTATTGCGATTTTTACTTTCTTTCCACTCTATTCTACTTGGGTATGTTATTTTGGAAAACTTAAGGTAATAAAGGGTCAAAAACAAGAGAAAAACGACCATAAAATGATAAAGAAACAAGAAGAACAAGCCCAAAGTGGAAAGAATTCTCTTTTTAAAAGCTGAAATCCGACTCAGAAAGCAAAAATCCAACTTAGAGCACTGAATCTGACTCAAAATGGCCAAATCCGAGTGGGATAACTCAGAAATGACCAAATCCGAGTGGAAGGACTCAGAATGGAGCATTTCCGAGTGGAATACTACACTGTTGGAGCCAAATCCGAGTGGAAAGTTCCCTGTCAAAGCTATTCTGAGTGATAAATGGCTGAGGTTCAATGCTAAAATGGAATGAGTCTCGGTTGGAGGAGATTCCGAGTGGAAGCTTCCCCGACTGCGTCCATTCCAAGTGAAAAAGGGGACTGACATTGAATAGATGCTGTCCAAAGCTATTCTCTGAGTGAAAGGCTTGCTGATTGAAGTGCATCCGAGTGGGAGCTTTCTGATTTGCAACCAATCCGAGCAAAAAGCTATTCCGAGTGAATTGATTCCGAGCAGAAGGAATCCCATTGAATGAATAAATGCTGATAAGGAGAATCCGAGTAGTTTCATTCGGAGAACAAGGCAGTTCCGAGTGGTGTCTTAATCGGACAAGGAAAAATCCGACCAGAAATGACTCACACTCGGGCAGACTCTCAAGTTTCACACTGAGCCCGAGTGAGAAGTCTCCAAGGAAAGGAATTCCGAGTGAGTTGGGTCAAAAAGATGCATTTCCGAGCAAAGCAAAGCTCGGACATAAGAAGAAATTCAATCAGTCAAATTCCAACCCTTCAAGTGCAAGTTCCTGAGTAAAAGTGAAGTCCATTCCGAGTGAGTTGATTGACGACTGAAGGCCATTTTGAGTAAAAAGCATGAAGGCCGACTGAAATATTTCAAAGCAAATCCGAGTGAATTCCAAAGCAAAGCTTTAACTGAGTGGTCCAAATTCAGAGACGAGTGAAAATGATTGGGAACCGATTGAATCTGAACCAAGTGAGTCTTCAATCAGTTCCGAATGAACTCCATGAACCTGAGCCGAGTGAATGGTTTCAGTCGGATCTGAGTCCCTCTTCAGTCAATTCCGAGCAACACAAGCAAATCCGAGCAAGGATTCTCCGAGTGAAACAGTGAAAAAAAGAACCTCTCGCTTGAGCGAACCTTTATCCGCTTGAGCGAGACGGTTTCCTTCAATAAACGCTTAAGCGAGAAACTCTCGCTCAAGCGAAACCGACCGGGTTTCTTAAATACCGACCCCTCATCTCAACACCGAGTGAATATTTCACTCGGTTTTATGTACGAACAGTACCATTTTTACTCGGTTTTTAGCACAAAAGGCACCCTTTCACTCGGATTTTGCAGAAAAGAGAAAACCGACCTAGACTCCACATCTCCAAACAACGGATCACTCTACACCGTCCTCAAGCCACAACACCGTCCCATTCCCTATCCGCTGTCCCTTTTCTCCTCTCCAACCAACACCGTCCAGCAATACCACCCACACTCTCCAGCAAGCTTTCACTCGGATCTGTGGGAAAATAACATTTTTCCACTCTGAATTTCATCATTCTGCACCAATCTTCACTAAAATCCAAGCACCGAATTATTGGAAATATTAAAATATGCAAATTGGAAACAAATTGGCACAGCTGGAACTCACATGCACCGAAAGTTTCTTCCACTTGCAAATTGAACGCGTTTTCATAGCTGGAATCCTCCATCCATTTACCTATAAAAGCAGCAGCAACCCATCAGCAAAAACACAATCTCTTCCCATGAATTACCATCAGATTCATTTTCTTTTCTTTTCTTCGTTACTTTCTCTCTTTTTCTCTTTAGTTTTCTTCTCTTCATTTTTCTTTCTCTGTTCGTTATTTTTTCTCTTTCTTTTTATTTTCTTTTCTTTCTTTTATTTTGTAAGAGTGTGAGGGATGTAAAAGTGAGAATTTAAATTTGTAATTGGTGGAGAAATTATTGCAACAAGGAATTACAGTGGTAAATTATTCTGAGCTTTTGGAGAAACCCGTAAGTCTTTATTTTTACCATGTCTTGTATGTTTTATTTTTCCATTATTTATATGAATTTAAATTATTTCATGAGTAGCTAAATTAATTATCTTGGGATAAAGGGGGTATGATAATATTTTATTTTAATTTTATTTTAATTTGGAATTAAATAAATTTCTGTTTTCCATTTAGTTCAATTATGCTCAATGCTTTTAGTAATTCCTAACAAGAACCTAAATGATAAAACTGTATACTTACGGGTATATTAGTAAGTTTAGGTAATAAATAGAATCGAGAGATTTATTTTTACCGGAAAGCTTTGAACTAAACCTAAGATTTTGAGATGCTTTTTGTGACCTTGGTAAAACCGTGAAAGTAATCAAAATTCTTTTGAGGAAATAAAAGGGATTTTCATAAAACGATAATGGGCCTTTCTGAGGATTAAGCAGCGCTTTCCATAGGTTAGGTACAATAATAGGATTCCGAGAGGAACATATTAATTAGCTTTTGGAAAATTCACCTTGGAAAACTTAAATCGATCCTTATTTATGAAAAGTTAAAATTCATTAACATAAAATAGAGTCTTAATCCCCTGAAATCCCAAGATACTCTCAACTCTGATTTTTTTTTGTGTTAAGTAAATTTTATTTTTATATTTATTCGTATTCTGTGCAACTTTAATTTGTGTTTTATTTTACAAAAACCTTAAAAATCAATTGTGTGGATAATTAAATTTCAATATGCTGGTACTTTGAACACAGTCCCTGTGGAGAACGATAATCTTTTATATTACGCGACATAACCCGTGCGCTTGCGGGCCCTGTCAAGTTTTTGGCGCCGTTGCCGGGGACTGTTGTCCCTCAAATATCGGCAATATTGAAATTCGATTAGATCATACTTGTTAATATTTTTATTGTTATTTTTATTTTTATTTTTATTTTTATTTTGGTTGTAATTTTGTATTTTGTTCTTTATTTTGTGTATCTGTTGTTGTTTTATTTTGTGATAATTTGTTTTAGTTGTCATTTATTTTATGCGACGAAGCCGTAGTGTCGATCTAAACTTAGGATTTGACCCTGAGATAGAACGTACCCTTAGAGCTTTAAGAAAACAACAAAAACAACAAAAAGAACAAAAAGAAAAACAAATGGCAGACCAACACAGACCCTTAAGAGATTTTGCCGCTCCAAGCACTAATGGAAGAGGATCCAGCATCCTCAGACCCACAGTGGAGGCTAACAATTTTGAATTGAAGCCTTCACTACTCTCAATGGTTCAACAGAACCAATTCGGAGGATTACCCTCCGAAGATCCAAATCTTCACCTTCAAATCTTTCTTGAATACTGTGACACCCTGAAGATGAACGGAGCCACCAATGATGCCATTCGCTTAAGACTTTTCCCTTTCTCCTTAAGAGATAAAGCGAGAACGTGGTTATACTCTCTTCCTGAAGGATCCATCACGACTTGGGAACAATTGTCCAGTGCTTTTATCAATAAATGGTACCCAAGGAACAAGACTGATGTGCTGAGAAAACAAATCATCAATTTTTCACAAAAAGATGATGAATCCTTGTATGAAGCCTGGGAAAGATACAGGGAGTTGCTAAGAGAATGTCCTCACCATGGGATAGAAAGGTGGTTGACAATCCATATTTTCTATAATGGACTAACTTCCACACAAAAGATCTCTTTAGATGCTGCAGCTGGAGGAGCCTTCATGAGTAAAAATGTTGATGAAGCTGAGAACCTGATCGAGGAAATAGCTCAAAACACTCACCAATGGAACTCTGAGAGAGGATTACCTTCTAAAACACCAGGTAAGTACTCTGTTGATGCTCTTTCCCTACTTTCTGCCAAAGTTGAAGCATTAACATTAAAACTTGATAAAATAGGGTCAACAGGTGCTACTAATATTGTTTGTGAAGTTTGTGGTGTTTCAGGACATGGAGCTACAAACTGCAACTTAGCCATGACCCCTAATCAAGAACAAGAAATGCATCATGTGGATGCTATTGGAAACTACGGTGGAAATTATCAAGGTAACTACAGACCTCTGCAAGGTCCACCTGGTTTCCAAGATAGGCCACCTCAATTCCAAAGTAACTACAAACCTCAACAAGGAACCTATATTCCACAAAAATCAAAGCTAGAATCCTTGATGGAGACATTTGTAGCTACTCAACATAAACAAAATGATGAATTCTCTGATGCAATAAAAAACTTGGCTTCAAAAGTGGACTTTCTTGCCACTCACAACAAAATACTAGAAAATCAAATTGCCCAACAAGCCTCCTATTCTCAAAGAGCACCAGGAACATTTCCTGGAAAACCAGAGGCTGGATCATCCAACCAAACCATGGTTGTCACTCTTAGGAGTGGTACTCAATACGATGGGCCAGTTGACAAGATAGCAAAGGAGGAAAAGAAAGTCGATGAATCTTCATCTCATCCAGTAATTGAAGAAGAGAAACCACAAGAAAAGAAGGAGGAAGTTAAGCCATATCAACCTCCCATTCCATTTCCTCAGCGCTTAGCCAAAGCAAAGTTGGACAAACAATTTGGTAAGTTCCTTGATGTTTTAAAGAAATTGTATATTAATATTCCCTTTACAGATGCTTTGCAGCAAATGCCCACATATGCAAAGTTCCTGAAGGACATTTTGTCCAACAAAAGAAGACTGGAGGAAGAAGGTACAGTTACACTTACTGAAGAGTGCAGTGCTCTAATTCAAAAGAAACTTCCACCCAAGCTCCAAGATCCAGGTAGTTTCTCTATTCCTTGCATGATTGGTGACATGAATATAGATAAAGCATTGTGTGATTTAGGAGCGAGTATGAGTTTAATGCCATTATCTGTTGCTGAAAAATTAGGATTGGGTGAACTAAAACCTACTAGGATGTCTTTACAATTGGCTGATAGATCTGTAAAATATCCTGTAGGAATTTTAGAGGATGTTCCTATTAAGATAGGAAAATTTTTTATACCTGCTGACTTTGTTGTGCTTGAAATGGACGAATATTCTTTGATTCCTATTATTTTAGGCAGACCATTTTTAGCCACTGCAGGTGCTGTGATCGATGTCAAGAATGGTAAGTTGTCTCTAACTGTTGGAGACCAAAAGGTTGACTTCAACTTGAAAAATGTTTTAGAAAAACCTTATAATGATGTTTGCTGTACTGTGGATTTTGTCGAACAAGTGGTAAAGGAAGCAACCCTTCCTAATGACCCACTTGAAACTGTTTTCATGATTGAGCTGACAGAAACATCTGATTGCTCTGAGGCCCCACATGATACTGAGGTCATGTGCGACAAAGTGGTAAGCCCCAATGTGGAATTAAAACCTTTACCAGCTTCTTTAAGGTATGAGTTTCTTGGCCCTAATTCCACATATCCTGTGATTATTAATGCTGAATTGAATCCATCTGAAACTGAAAAACTTTTGAAACAACTTAGGTTGTATAGAAAGGTAATAGGTTATACAATGGATGATATCAAAGGGATTAGCCCTTCTCTTTGTATGCACAGGATTACTGTAGAAGATGAAAGTAGGCCCACAGTAGAACCACTTAGAAGATTAAATCCTAAAATACAAGAAGTGGTTAAAAAGGAAATTTTGAAATTGCTTGATGCTGGAGTCATATATCCTGTTGATAGTAGTAAATGGGTAAGTCCTGTCCATGTGGTGCCTAAAAAGGGGGGAATAACTGTGATTGAAAATGATAAACATAACTTGATTCCTACTAGGATTGTCTCTGGTTGGCGCATGTGCATTGATTATAGGAAGTTAAATAGCGCCACGAAAAAAGATCATTTTCCCCTCCCTTTTATTGATCAGATGCTTGAAAGACTTGCGAAACACTCTTATTTCTGTTATTTGGATGGGTATTCAGGTTTTCATCAAATTCCCATTCATCCATCTGATCAAGAAAAGACTACCTTCACTTGCCCTTATGGGACTTATGCTTACAGACGTATGCCTTTTGGTTTATGTAATGCACCTGCGACTTTTCAAAGGTGTATGCAAGCAATTTTTTCTGATCTTATTGAAAATGTGATGGAAGTCTTTATGGATGATTTTTCAGTGCATGGTTTGGATTTTGATAATTGTTTAACAAATTTGTGCCAAGTCCTGCAGCGTTGTGAAGAAACCAATTTGGTTCTAAATTGGGAAAAATGCCATTTTATGGTAAGAGAAGGCATAGTTCTTGGACACCTGGTGTCTGAGAGAGGTATAGAAGTTGATAAGGCTAAAGTGGAAGTAATTGAAAAATTGCCTCCACCCACAAATGTGAAAGGTATTTGGAGTTTTCTTGGATATGCAGGGTTTTATCGCAGGTTCATTAAAGATTTCTCCAAGATCACAAAACCTCTTATAACTCTTCTGGGTAAGGATGTGCCTTTCAATTTTGATTCATCTTGTATGGAAGCTTTTTGCAGGATTAAGCAAGCTCTAATCTCGGCCCCCATCGTACAACCACCTGATTGGAAACTCCCATTTGAACTGATGTGCGATGCGAGTGATTACGCAGTGGGGGCTGTGTTGGGGCAAAGAAAGGATAAAAAGCTCCATGTAATTCATTATGCCAGCCGGACACTAGATGATGCTCAGGTAAATTATGCCACAACTGAAAAAGAACTGTTAGCTATTGTCTTTGCTTTTGATAAATTTAGGTCTTATTTGGTAGGTTCACATGTTACTGTTTACACTGACCACTCTGCCATTAAGTATCTATTGAATAAAAAGGAAGCAAAGCCTAGATTAATTAGGTGGATTCTAATATTGCAAGAATTTGACTTGGAAATTAAGGACAAGAAGGGTACCGAGAACTTGGTCACTGACCATCTATCTAGGTTGACATCTGAAAAAGAAGAAACAGATAATATTCCCATCAATGAATCTTTTCCAGATGAACAACTCTTGAATCTTAGTATCCAACGTGTTCCTTGGTATGCTGATTTTGTAAATTTTCTTGCATGTGGTATCTTACCTCCTGATCTTAGCTTTCAGCAAAGGAAAAAGTTTTATGCAGATGTCAAGCATTATTATTAGGATGAACCACTCCTTTTCAAGCAATGTGCAGATGGTATGATTCGGAGATGTGTTTCACAAGATGATGTCCATGCTATCTTGGATCATTGCCATTCTCTTTCCTGTGGAGGACACATGAGCACCTCTAAAACAACCGCTAAAATATTGCAAGCTGGGTTCTATTGGCCAAATATTTTTAAGGATGTACGTAAGTATGTTCTAACTTGTGATGCTTGCCAAAGAACAGGTAACATTGGTAAGAGACAAGAAATGCCCTTGAATACCATTTTAGAAGTTGAACTATTTGATGTATGGGGTGTTGATTTTATGGGACCTTTTCCCTCTTCTTTTTGAAATCAGTTCATATTAGTGGCAGTTGACTATGTGTCAAAATGGGTGGAAGCCATTGCTTCACCCCATTCTGATGCTAAAACTGTTATTAAACTTTTCAAGAAAATAATATTTCCAAGGTTTGGGGTCCCAAAATGTGTTATAAGTGATGGAGGGTCTCATTTTATTGAGAAAACTTTTCAGACCCTTCTAAAGAAATATGGAGTTAGGCATAAGGTTGCTACACCTTATCACCCACAAACTAGTGGACAAGTTGAGGTATCCAATCGGGAAATTAAAAATATTCTTCAAAAAGTGGTGAATACATCACGTAAGGATTGGTCTATTAAGTTAGATGATTCCTTATGGGCGTATCAAACCGCATACAAAACTCCCATTGGAACCACACCTTTTAAGCTAGTATATGGGAAGCCCTGTCATTTACCTGTTGAGCTAGAATATAAATCTTTTTGGGCTGTTAAAACTCTTAACTTTGATCATAAGGCTGCAAGTGAACAAAGATTGTTGGAATTAAATGAGCTTGAAGAACTCCGTCTAGATGCATACGAAAATGCCAGAATTTATAAAGAAAAAACCAAACAATGGCATGATCGTCACATCCAACGGAGAACATTTAATCCAGGTGATATGGTTTTACTGTTTAATTCCAGATTGAAGCTTTTTCCAGGTAAACTGAGATCCCGATGGTCGGGACCATTCAAGGTGACAAAAGTCTTTCCCTTCGGAGCTGTCGAACTATGGAGCGAGAAATCTGGTACATTTAGAGTAAATGGACAGAGAGTAAAACACTATCTGACAGGTCAACCAATACAACAAGCAAGTGACTTGGACTTGTTTGATGCTCCTGATGAGTAAATCCAAACGGTAAGAAGTCTGGCTGAAGACTTAAAACTTAGCACTGATAGGGAGGTAACCCCATAAAAAGTTGTTGTTTCATTTTATTTATAAAAAAAAACCCAACTATGTCAGATGCTGGTTTGGGGTTACTCCAGGTAAGTTTTCTTATCCTTTTATCATCCATTTTAACATTGAGGACAATGTCAAATTCTGGTTTGGGGTGGTAGGTAAGAAAACTTAACTATTTTGTTTACGTTGTGTGATTGTTATTTTATTTTGCATGTGCGTTTTCCTTATTTTGTTTGTAATCTTGTAATTTACCATGATTGCATGATAAATTTACTTTGAACACAAGGCTAAAGTATCTAAGGACCCCAAAATTTTGAGTAAAATTTTCAAAATTTGATTGTTTAAATGCCAACTAAATGCTTAAATGAACCTTATGTGATTAAAATTTTCTTTGAAAAGGCTTTCCATGGTTAGACTTGAGCCAAAATGGGTTATTTATCAAACAAATTTTCAAAACCCATATTTTCTTAATTGAGTGAATCTCATAGTCATTAATATTCTAGAACTTGTTTTTCAACCGATTCAAAATGGTTTTTGATTATATGTCTTAGAATGATAAAGGCACAATTAGGTCTTATTCTTAAGCCTCAGAATTTTGTATAATTTGAGCCCTAGTTGCCCCTTTTGAGCCTAAATTTTTCTTTGAAACCTTTCATTGACTGATATTCTCTTAATGGTGAAAAAGTTAGAAATTTAGTGGAGCAAAGAAATAAAAAAGGAATTAAGAAAAATATGGTATTGGATGCAAAGAAAAGCAAGAAAAAGAAAATCAAAAGGATGATATTGAATGAATTCCAAAAAGTCCATAAAAGTTCAAAAATTTGCTCTGTTAAATTTATAATGGTGATTTGAATCATTCATGACTGTTAAAGCCCTTTTGTATTCCATTTTTCTTGAATTTCCTACCTTGACAATACAACCCAAGGCCATGTTACAACCTTTGAAAGACCTTTAGACTTTGACATATTTTCTATCTAAACTGTGGAGTTTCTGGTTTATTAACAAGCTTATGGTAATATTTTTTGACTATGATAATTTGAGAGATACACAAACCTTTAAACACTTGAGTGAAAATTGTGAGAAGAGTATCTCAAGTCTTGACATTGAAAATTGATTCATATAAGAAAAATAAAACTGGCATTTGAATAAATCTATTTCTCTGTTTTGGATTCCATAAGTTATTAAGTTTAGTGTTTTCTGTATTTATCTTGTGAATATGGTGATTGCTTGAGGACAAGCAATGCTTTGGTTTGGGGTATTTTGATAAGTGCTTTATAATACAATAAATTAGGTCTAAATTGCTTAGGATTTTAGTCATTATCCACTGTATTTCCTTTATTTATTGTGATTTTTGCTTTCTTTCCACTCTATTCTACTTGGGTATGTTATTTTGCAGAACTTAAGGTAATAAAGGGTCAAAAACAAGAGAAAAACGACCATAAAATGATAAAGAAACAAGAAGAACAAGCCCAAAGTGGAAAGAATTCTCTTTTTAAAGCCGAAATCCGACTCAGAAAGCAAAAATCCGACTCAGAGCACTGAAATCCGACTCAAAATGGCCAAATCCGAGTGGGATAACTCAGAAATGACCAAATCCGAGTGGAAGGACTCAGAATGGAGCATTTTCGAGTGGAATACTGCACCGTTGGAGCCAAATCCGAGTGGAAAGTTCCCTGTCAAAGCCATTCCGAGTGATAAATGGCTAAGGTTCAATGCTAAAATGGAATGAGTCTCGATTGGAGGAGATTCCGAGTGGAAGCTTCCCCGACTCCGTCCATTCCGAGTGAAAAAGGGGACTGACATTGAATAGATGTTGTCCAAAGCTATTCTCTGAGTGAAAGGCTTACTGATTGAAGTGCATCCGAGTGGGAGCTTTCTGATTTGCAACCAATCCGAGCAAAAAGCTATTCCGAGTGAATTGATTCCGAGCAGAAGGAATCCCATTGAATGAATAAATGCTGATAAGAAGAATCCGAGTAGTTTCATTCGGAGAACAAGGCAGTTCCGAGTGGTGTCTTAATCGGACAAGGAAAAATCCGACCAGAAATGAATCACACTCGGGAAGACTCTCAAGTTTCACACTGAGCCCGAGTGAGAAGTCTCCAAGGAAAGGAATTCCGAGTGAGTTGGGTCAGAAAGATGCATTTCCGAGCAAAGCAAAGCTCGGACATAAGAAGAAATTCAATCAGTCAAATTCCAACCCTTCAAGTGCAAGTTCCTGAGTAAAAGTGAAGGCCATTCCGAGTGAGTTGATTGACGACTGAAGGCCATTCTGAGTAAAAAGCATGAAGGCCGACTGAAATATTTCAAAGCAAATCCGAGTGAATTCCAAAGCAAAGCTTTAACCGAGTGGTCCAAATTCAGAGACGAGTGAAAATGATTGGGAACCGATTGAATCTGAACCAAGTGAGTCTTCAATCAGTTTCGAATGAACTCCATGAACCTGAGCCGAGTGAATGGTTTCAGTCGGATCCGAGTCCCTCTTCAGTCAATTCTGAGCAACACAAGCAAATCCGAGCAAGGATTCTCCGAGTGAAACAGTGAAAAAGAGAACCTCTCGCTTGAGCGAACCTTTATCCGCTTGAGCGAGACGGTTTCCTTCAACAAACGCTTAAGCGAGAAACTCTCGCTCAAGCCAAACCGACCGGGTTTCTTAAATACCGACCCCTCATCTCAACACCGAGTGAATATTTCACTCGATTTTATGTACGAACAGTACCATTTTTACTCGGTTTTTAGCACAAAAGGCACCCTTTCACTCAGATTTTGCAGAAAAGAGAAAACTGACCTACACTCCACAACTCCAAACAACGGATCACTCTACACCGTCCTCAAGCCACAACACCGTCCCATTCCCTATCCGCTGTCCCTTTTCTCCTCTCCAACCAACACCGTCCAGCAATACCACCCACACCCTCCAGCAAGCTTTCACTCGGATCTGTGGGAAAATAACATTTTTCCACTCTGAATTTCATCATTCTGCACCAATCTTCACTAAAATCCAAGCACCGAATTTTTGGAAATATTAAAATATGCAAATTGGAAACAAATTGGCACAGCTGGAACTCACATGCACCGAAAGTTTCTTCCACTTGCAAATTGAACGCGTTTTCATAGCTGGAATCCTCCATCCATTTGCCTATAAAAGCAGCAGCAACCCATCAGCAAAAACACAATCTCTTCCCATCAATTACCATCAGATTCATTTTCTTTTCTTTTCTTCGTTACTTTCTCTCTTTTTCTCTTTAGTTTTCTTCTCTTCATTTTTCTTTCTCTGTTCGTTTTTTTTTTCTCTTTCTTTTTATTTTCTTTTCTTTCTTTTATTTTGTAAGAGTGTGAGGACTGTAAAAGTGAGAATTTAAATTTGTAATTGGTGGAGAAATTATTGCAATAAGGAATTACAGTGGTAAATTATTCTGAGCTTTTGGAGAAACCTGTAAGTCTTTATTTTTACCATGTCTTGTATGTTTTATTTTTCCATTATTTATATGAATTTAAATTATTTCATGAGTAGCTAAATTAATTATCTTGGGATAAAGGGGGTATGATAATATTTTATTTTAATGTTATTTTAATTTGGAATTAAATAAATTTCTGTTTTCCATTTAGTTCAATTATGCTCAATGCTTTTAGTAATTCCTAACAAGAACCTAAATGATAAAACTGTATACTTACGGGTATATTAGTAAGTTTAGGTAATAAATAGAATCGAGAGATTTATTTTTACCGGAAAGCTTTGAACTAAACCTAAGATTTTGAGATGCTTTTTGTGACCTCGGTAAAACCGTGAAAGTAATCAAAATTCTTTTGAGGAAATAAAAGGGATTTTCATAAAACGATAATGGGCCTTTCTGAGGATTAAGCAGCGCTTTCCATAGGTTAGGTACAATAATAGGATTCCGAGAGGAACATATTAATTAGCTTTTGGAAAATTCGCCTTGGAAAACTTAAATCGATCCTTATTTATGAAAAGTTAAAATTCATTAACATAAAATAGAGTCTTAATCCCCTAAAATCCCAAGATACTCTCAACTCTGATTTTTTTGTGTCAAGTAAATTTTATTGTTATATTTATTCGTATTCTGTGCAACTTTAATTTGTGTTTTATTTTACAAAAACCTTAAAAATCAATTGTGTGGATAATTAAATTTCAATATGTTGGTACTTTGAACACAGTCCCTGTGGAGAACGATAATCTTTTATATTACGCGACATAACCCGTGCGCTTGCGGGCCCTGTCACCCAAACATCAAAAATTTCACAAAATAACATGGGTTGTTTGAGGCATCTCATTTCTACGAGATATGTTTCCTATTCTTTGACATTGTTCGTAAGATTTACAAAATGTATATGCGTCACGAAAAATTGTTGGCCAATACAAACCAGATTCTAATACTTTCCTTGCTGTACGTTGAGGTCCAAAATGTCTACCACATGCATATGTATGACAAAATGTAAGAATAGAATGAAATTCATTTTCAGGTACACACCTTCTAATGACTTGATCACTACGAAGTTTCCATAAGTAAGGATCACCCCAAACATAGTATTTAGAATCACTTTTTAGTTTTATTATTTGTTGTTTAGATGCATGTATGGGAGTAACAGAAGCAACTAAGTAGTTTACCAAATCAGCAAACCATGGAGTGGAATCATGTATTCCCATAAGTTGTTCATCAGGGAAATCATCTCTAATGGAAATTGGGTCAAGTTCTTTTTCAATTCTGCTTAAGTGATCAGCCACTAAATTTTCTGCTCTAATTTTATCCCTAATTTCAATGTCAAATTCTTGGAGCAGCAACATCCACCTGATTAATCTTTGTTTTGCATGTGGTTTCTTTAAAAAGAACTTTAATGCTGCATGATCTGAAAATACAACCACTTTTGAACCGAGCAAATAAGATCTAAATTTATCAAGAGCAAACACAATCGCAAGCAGTTCTTTTTCCGTGGTAGTATAGTTTATTTGTGCAGTATCTAAAGTTCGTGAAGCATAGTAAATAACATGTTGTAATTTACCTACTCTGTGAGCAAGAACAGCTCCTAATGCATAATTTGATGCATCACACATAAGTTCAAATGGAAGTGACCAATCTGGTGCCTAGATGATAGGAGTGGTAGTTAAAGCTTTCTTTAAGCAATCAAAAGCCTCTTTACATTTATCATTAAAGTCAAATGTTATATTTTTTTTAGTAAGTTAGACAATGGAAGGGGTATCTTACTGAAGTTTTTTATAAACCTTCTATAGAAACCTGCATGACCAAGAAAAGAACGAATATCTCACACACAAGAAGGATAAGGTAATTGAGAAATTACATCAAGTTTTACAGGATCTACTTCTATACCTTTTTAAGATATTACATGGCCTAAAACTATTCCTTCTTCTACCATGAAGTGGCATTTCTCATAATTAAGAACAAGGTTAGTTTTAATGCATCTATGTAATACTTTATGTAGACTATTTAAGCAAGCATCAAATGATGAACCATATACTGTGAAATCATCCATAAATACTTCCATGCAATTTTCAAGAAAATCAGCAAAGATACTAATCATGCATCGTTGAAAGGTACCAGGGGCATTGCATAAGCCAAAAGGCATCCTCCTATAAGCAAAAGTGCCAAAAGGACATGTAAATGTTATTTTTTCTTGATCTTCTGGTGCAATATAAATTTGGAAGTAACCTAAAAATCCATCTAGAAAGCAGTAATGTGACTTACCTGCCAGTCGTTCCAACATTTGATCAATGAAAGGTAAAGGAAAGTAATCTTTCGGGTTGCTTTGTTAAGTTTCCTATAATCAATGCATACTCGCCAATTATTTTGGATTCTGGTAGGAATTAGTTCATCATTTTCATTTTTAACCACTGTGATTCTAGACTTTTTGGGAATCACTTGTACAGGGCTGAACCAAGTACTATCTGATATAGGGTAAATGATGCCAGCTTGTAATAATTTTGTTACCTCTTTTTTAACTACATCAAGGATCTGAGGATTAAGTCTTCTTTATGGTTGCCTTACTGGTTTAACTTCTTCCTCTAATAGAATTCTATGCATACACATGGAAGGGCTAATACCTGGGATATCTGCCAAAGTCCAACCAATTGCTTTCTTATGCTTCCTAATAATCTGCAACAACCTTGTTTCTTGATCAACATTTAATTTGTTAAAAATAATCACTGGAAGATTCTTATCTTCCTCTAAATATGCATACTTTAAATGTTCAGGAAGAGGTTTTAACTCTAACATAGGAGGCTGCATTATTGAAGGAATCAATTTGGTTAAATTTGTCTCAATAACTTATACTTTAACATAATCAGATGTATTTGTAACTACTTTAATCAAATTATTACACTCTGATTCTTTTGAAACAACATCTAAAACTATATTTTCTATTTTAAGGGAGTTTGGATCATTATTATCATTAAGCAGATATTTCTCAATTTTAGCACACATATTGCATTGATGAGAATCCATGCATGAATCACAAACAAATGAATCACAAAAATCAGACAATACAGGAAAATCAACATCATCAAATAACTTAATAATATTATCATCAACTAAATCAATTATTAAGTCAATTTGAAAAATAGAATGATCCTCAGTAGGATGCTTCATAGCATCTAAAATGTTGAATCTAACCACATTATCTCCAAATTCCATAGAAAGTGTTCCTGCATGCACATCTATCTTTGTTCTAGCTGTTTTTAAGAATGGTCTACCTAAAATTATTGGAGCTTTATTGGTGGAATTCTCACTTTCCATATCTAGAACATAAAAATCTGTAGGAAAAATTAAATCGTTAACTTTAACAAGGACATCTTCAATAATTCCTGTAGGATGTGCAGAGCTTCGATTTGCTAATTGTATAACCACACCTGTAGTTTGCAAAGGTCCAAGGGAAAGTGAAGTAAATATAGTCATAGGCATAACATTAATAGATGCACCTAAGTCTAGCATGGCATTTTCAAATTTGTTATTGCCTATTATGCATGGAATGGTAAACATCCTAGGGTCTTTACATTTTTCTGGTATATATGACAAAGGTTTCTCAATTAATGCAGACACATTTCTACTTATGCTAATCCTTTCATTGCCTTTTAGTCTTCTTTTATTAGTGCATAGTTCTTTAAGGAATTTGGCATATCTTGGGATTTTCTTGATGGCTTCTAATAAAGGTATATTTAGCTCTACTTTTCTAAATGTTTCCAAGATCTCCTCATCCATTTTCTTATTTTGTATAGATTTTTGTCTTTGTAGAAATGGAAGAGGGATATGTTGTTTATCAGGACCAGCTGTAGAAGGAGGATTTGTAAGAGATATATCATTACTATTATTACTTGAACTATCTAAAACTTCTTCTGCATGTTTCTTTGTGACAATAGTATTTTCAGTTTGTTGTTGTTTTTTTGGTCCATGGATAGCTTTACCAGATCTTAAAGTAATTGCACTTATATTTTTAAGATTGACAATTGTTTGAGCGGGCAACTTATCTGAACCTTGAGACTGTAAATGGTTTAAAGATGTAGCCAATTGACCAATCTGATTTTCAAGAGTCTGAATTGTAGCCTCAGTTCTTTTTTGAAAGTTCAAATTATCTACTGACATTTGCTTTATCAATTCCTCTAAATTTGATTTCTCAATGGAAGGTACAGCTATTTATGTAGCTTGTTGTTGAATATGAGGAGGTTGATAAGGTCTACTTGGTCCAGTATTTGCCTGAAAAGGTGCATGAGGTTGCTGTGAAGAATTACCCCATCTTAAATTAGGGTGATTCCTCCAACCAAGATTATATCTGTTAGAAGAAAGATCATAATTATTATATTGTTGTTGTGGTCAGTTATTGTATAAGTTGGCAGCACATACTTGAGGATTTTCATCGGAATTTTATCTTCTTGCAATGTAGGACAACAATCAGTATAATAATCTAATGAAGTACAAATAGAATATACCTTAGCAGGGGTTGCAGGTTGTTGTTTTTGAGACACAATAATATTTTTCATAAGTGTTGCTAGTTCAGCAAATTTACTTTCCTATTTTTAATCTCCATCATTAGTAGTTTCAATTTCATGGTCTCCTCTAATTATTACAGAATTATTTCTAGTGGCATGTTGTTGAGCATTAGTAGCCATGTTCTCAATTAAAGTTTTTGCTGTATTTGTAGTTTTATTTTGCAAAGCACCACCACTAGCTGCATCAACCAAAGTTCTATCCATTGGATTAAGACCTTCATAGAAATATTGTATGAGAAGTTGGTCTGTAATTTGGTGATGGGGACAACTAGCACACAATCTTTTAAATCTTTCCCAGTATTCATAAAGATTTTTCTGGTCATGTTGTCGGATGCCACATATTTCTTTTCTAATTGAGGAAGTTCTTGAAGCGGGGAAAAATTTTTCAAGAAACATTTTCTTTAGGTCATCCTAACTTGTAATGGAGCCAGGAGAAAGGTAAAATAACTAATCCTCAGCGATATCTGCTAGGGAGAAAGGAAAAGCTTTAAGTTTTACATGTTCTTCTAAAACCCCTTTAGGTTTCATGGTAGAGCAAAGGATATGAAATACTTTTTAGTGTTTATGAGGATCTTCACCTACACAAGCATGAAACTTTGGTAACAAATGAACTAAACCAGTTTTAAGCACAAAAGGAACATCTTCCTCAGGATATAAGATGCATGATGTTTGATTAGTGACATCTGGTGTAGCTAGTTCTTTTAATGTCTTTTCAGCCATATTATACAAATACTCAGAAGTTGAAGGTTTAGTTTCACTACTTATGCTATTAGCTAGAATATTATTATTATTATTATTATTATTATTATTATTATTATTATTCTTATTATTATTATTATTATTATTATCTAATAGTTTCTTAAATGATCTAACTAATTGATGAAATGTTCTATCTATTTCAGGATCAAAAGAATATAGTGGTTCGGGATTAGATCTAGTCATACACAATACATCTACATATATAGTAACAAAATACTACAACTATGGAATAAAAGGAAAAAGTTATCATTTTAATTATGAAATGCTTAGAACATATATTTAAAAATTTAAAGATTTTTTTATATTTATATTTTTTTTCAATGGTTGAAAATAAGATTACTAGAAAATAAATAAGAATATAATAAAGTGGAATTTTTTTAAAATTTTTTTATATGCTCACATTCAACCAAACCTGAATATCTTCAACACACCTACAAAAAAAATGTAAAACATATTAGGTAATTGAATGCAAATAATTAGGACCAAAGGTCCCCGGCAACAGCGCCAAATTTGACACACTGTCGTTGTCGGGTCAAATAAGAAGTTAAATTAATATAGTATAAGGTGAACAACCTTAATCGTCTCTCGAAGACTTTAGTTCAATTAGTTACACTCAATTTAATTATAACAAAGGGGTGGTTTGTGTTGAGATTGAAAGGAAAATTAAGTGATTATATAATAGTACAAAAAAGTAAATTTATGAGTAAGAATAATCAAATTTAGAAACAACCAACCCAAGGAATTAATAAATCTTTAGTTAACAAATCATTGATCACAAATATGATTAAATATAATTAATTTCTCAACCTTGAATCATTTGGAATCCCTAAATGATTATATTCTAAAAAATCTTCTAGAATTGAATTAATAAACTAATAAGAATAATCAATCGATATATTCTTAGTAATTACTAAAATAACTTTAAAACCATAATTTGATTGAGTTAAGAAACTAAATAGAAATCTCTTATTTAGTGACTTAATCTTTGTTCTCAAATTGATTATTGATTAACCAACCAACATCAGTTTAGATTATAGATTGTTTAATTATATACCAATCGGTTATATACTTAAATAATCTACCATCATAAGTGTTTGAGAAACAAAGAAAAGTAATTATCTTCAATCAAAATATTAAGAGCAAGAACTCAAAGTTAACATAAAGAAAAATTAAATTCCTTGAGTTGATTTTAAAAGATTAAGCTTCCATGATAATTTTTAACAATGAAAGCTAATATTAAATTTACTATAACTTTGATTATAAAAGTAAATAACAAATAATAAAATTAACTTACTTGATATTGAGGAAGGGAAATGAAAACCATAACTTGAGGGATGAAATATAGAACAAAGTAATAAAGCAAGAGAAAGAACTAAAACTTAAGAAACTAAAGCAAAGATATAGAAATGTAATGAAAACTAAAGCATGTATTTCTTATGTATCTCTTGTGTATCTTCCTTACAACTTCAAGCATATATTTATAGGCAAGATATCATGACACTATACATTCATTTTCTAATTATTAATGCATTTTTTCAATATTAGTGGGCTTGAAATTACAATAATTCAAAAGAAGATAATGGTAGGTGTTCATTCTCCTCTTTATCTTCTCCTCCTTGTAAGTCACATATGACTATCTAGATGGCTGAATTTTGAAAAGCCTTCAACATTAAAGTTGTAGATATCTGTCCTAATGAGAATTTGGCGCAATAATTAGGTCATTTCGACATCGACAGTTCCAGATATGTGTATTTTGGTGAACTATGTCAATGCTGGTGGGACACATAAGGGCTTATTGATTCAAGCTCCATTTCTTCATTTTTTTTCAGATGCAAAATAACCAAATATGATCATCATGATGTAGGCCTCTGTCTTAGCTTTCCATGGGCTCCAAGATTAGCCCATTTGGATCACAAAAGCCCAAGTTATGGCCAAAACAAGGCAAGATACTCAAGATACATACAAAAAATGAAAATTGAACCATATATACATAATACTTCAA
Organism: Clitoria ternatea; assembly: GCA_037962975.1. Classification (NCBI taxonomy): domain Eukaryota; kingdom Viridiplantae; phylum Streptophyta; class Magnoliopsida; order Fabales; family Fabaceae; genus Clitoria; species Clitoria ternatea. Next base: position 174,219,913 of record CM075671.1, read on the forward strand.
TTTAACTAAACAACATAAAACTTAATTAAAATACTATTATTAAACATAGTAATTATATAATAAACCCCAAGTGTAAAACTATAAGAAGTGTATTAAAATTGATTTATCACCTATTTATAGGGCTGAGGAAGGATCCTGACGCTACGCGCCAGGCTCCTGACTCAGCTTCCATTAAACACGTGATTAAGGGCCATGATTAAGATATTTTTAATTATATAATGCCCAGACAATGGTTCCACGTGCTTGGCCACCTGGAAATGGAATCCACGTAGCTTCTGACGCTACGGTCACAGCCACGCGTAGCGTCAACATCAGAAGTTCCCACGCTACGCGTGGTGTGGATGCTACGCTCTCCAGTCCTTCTATTTTCTCTTGAATTTATTTAATTTTTCACTGCAAAACTAGAAAAAATTGATCAAGGCATATAATTTCCAAAAACTTCCATTTATTACAATTAAAACCTAAATTTCTTAAAAATTAAACTAATTTTTATTATTTTAACACACTTTTATTAAGAAATTTATTACAAATTTGAGGACTAACAAATACCCCCAACTTGAGACATTGCTCGTTGTCGAGCAAGTGAAAAACTTTAAAAACAAATTTTGAAATCAAAATTTGAATTAGTCTGAAAATTTACCACAAGAAATACTTTACAACTTACCAATTAAATATTCAAAGATTAAATATCTTAATGTAAGAAAGACCCAAAGATAAAATATACACAATATCATATCGATAAATCAAGCTTATTTCAAGGTTTACCTCATAAGTGTTTATCTCTGTGAAAGGGTAACCTGTTTCACTCAATCGATCATAAAACAAGCAAATTTTAATTTTGATTTTCATCTAATCAATGATTAATCATATAGAGTCAAAAAAGAATCACAAGGTTTTTTCAAGGGTTGTAATGAGGCTTGGCTACAAGAAATTATGGTTTTTCTTGGAATTCAAACACTTCAAATCATAAAAGAGCATTTCATAATTTCTAGGCTTTTTCTTGGCCCAAATCTCACTTCCCCTCTTCATGAATACCCCCAACTTAATCTTTTTCATTATTTTTCTTTTTCTTTTATGCATATATTTTTCTTTTTCATTTTATTTTATATTATAAATGCATTATAATTTTTTTGAAAAAGAATTAAGTTCAAAATTTTCACTCCCCAATTTTGTAAGAACACTCAAAATATTTTTTTTGATCGTTTCCTCTTTTAATCAATCAAGTAAAGGGAATCGTCAAAAATTATTAAGGGCTAGGGGTACCAAAGAAATTATTTTTCAGGTTCAAAATTGGCTTTTGAAGGAAAATTATGATTTTACCATGGTAAGCTTTTTGGCCCAAGGTTTCTTTATGATTACCAAAAATGTGCCTTGATCATATTCTTGAATCCTCTGTACAACAACATAAATCAATGATTAAAGCAAAATCAATTTGAATGAAGTTATGTCAAAACCCTCAAGTGTTTAAAGATCTCTCAGCTCACCGGGTTTTCGAAATTAGCTTGATTATTAATAAGAGTATTGTATTTTAATTTTATCAAAATGCCTTAGTTACAATTAAGAATTTAATTATTGATTATGAAAAATGGTTTATTGTATAAAAATTTCAAGTATGTAAAATTTTCAAATTTTTCAAAATTTGATCATTTTTATTTAGAAACACACTTAAAAATAAAAACTAACTATCACACTCAGAATAAATAAAACTCCAAATAAATAATCCAAAATGTAAAGATAATCCAAATGTAAATATCAAACTAAACTAAAATATAAAAGTGCAAGGAAATATGAAATAACATCATCAATCCTCCATCTGGTCATCCTCATCATCCCCCTCCTCATCAGCATCACCCTCGGTATCAGCACGTGCTCCAAACGGTCCACCAGTCCCCGGGTATTTGGGCTGGTCACCTGGCCAAGCTACATAAGCAGCAAAATCGGCTGGTGTCATAAATGGTGCCCTCTCTCCCTGTATCCTGTACTGATAAAAAGAATCATGTAAGTGTACATAGGCGCGGTGAGAAGCAGCCATCATCTGCATCATATGTTGATGCTCTATGCTCATCCTAGTAAATTCCTCTATGATAGCATCAGCAGATGGTGGCTGGGCTGAGCCTTCTGCTCAAGAGGTGGAAGCTTACACTGATGAACAAAGTAGTCCCTGTTCACTGAGACCTTGGGGACTCTCCCTAAAGAGCAAGTGAACTCCGGTGATGTACCTGCACTCCTTACCTCCTCAATAAGGCAGAAATGATGAGAGGAAAGGGAACAGGGCAATTCACCTTTTACCCTAGGGCATAAAAGTGAATCTGCTCAAAGATAAGTCCTGTAATATCAATGGTGTGGCCCTGAAGGATGGAATAAAGAAGACAGTAGAGATTAACCGGTATAGAAGAGAGATGAGAAACTGGTGTAATATTATGGAGTATCAAATGAGACCACGCCTGAGCTATAGGGGTCAGCTGGGTCTTAAGGAGGTTTGATGGAGATCTTCCAACCTTACTAAGGTTAAAGAAGATTTCATCCTTGCTCAAGAAATGAGTAACCTGATCCAGGAAGTATCCTAGATCACCATCCTCAGTAGCAATCTTGTTTCTGTTTTCAATCCAGAAATAAGTATCGCCCTCAAGAGTAGGCTCCCAAGGATTACCCAGTAGGGTACTAATAGTATCTCTGTCATATGCAATATGTCAACCTCTCACTAAACTTGTCCTCTACTGTCTGATATTCGGTGAGTCCTGGCATGTCCTATAAGCATTGGCATAAAACTCCATGACCAATATGGGATCCTCCTCAGTAGGTAAAGAAAATAGGGGTCCCCACCTTCTCCTTTGTATCTCATCTTGAAGCTCAGGATAGTCTCCAACACTAAGATCAAGGACCCTCTCCCAGATTAGTTTCTGGCCCTTGATCTATTGAAATCTTGCCTACTTGGCGTCAGTCCTAAACCTGGTGGGATCTCGGGGTCCCAACTACTCCTCACCCTGAAGATCAGGATCTTCAGAGGTGGTATTTGTGTTAGTGGCCCTTCTTTGTCTCTTAGGACCAGTGGTGGGAATGGATTTCTTCGGTGCCATCTACAAAAGAAAATTTATTTAAATAAAAATAAATCACTCAATTTACACACAAGAACATACATCACACAATATTTTTGGTTTTTTATCTATTTATACATTTACATCACTCATACAAGTAATCTAAAACATGCATATTTTTTTTGGTTTTTAAGAAAAATAGAAAATAAATTCACACAACATACAATACAAAATTAAAATTTATAAAACATACATATTTACAAAATTTAACAAATTTATTTATTTTTAAGCAAGAAAGTATAACAAACATACAATTTAAAATTTTTTATTAATTTTAAAAGAAAAACAAAACAAAACAAAACAAAAATAAAAATGGGCCAAAAATATTTTATTTTATTTTATTTTAAAATTAATACAGATAATAAACAATATATATTTAATAAAAAATAAAACACAAAAATTAAAAACAAATTCAAAATACGGGCTGACGCTACGCGTGAATGAGACGCTACGTGTCAGCCCTATCTTGTCCATGCTACGCGTTAATGGGACACTCTGTTCTACCCACGCTACGCGTCAGGGGGATGCTACGCGTGGGCTTACAGATCAGAAGCATGAAAACAGGGGTTGCGCAGCAGCAACCCCTTTCAATACATATTCACACACATATTTACCTATTTCTAACAGCAAACAAATCACAATGGTCTTCTAAACCTAATCCTAAGTACATGCAATTCTAAGAATTGAAAATCAAGAACAAACTAAGGAAAAAGGAAGAAAATCACTTACTTGAAATCCTTACAAAATTGAAGAAGAATATGGGAATTGAGGGTTTTTGAAAGGTTTGGAATTTGAGAAATAGGGTTTATGAGAAAAATAAGGCAGAGAGGGAAATTTAGGTTTTTTTTTAAACCTAAATTAGCCCTCTCTGGTTCAGTTTTAAAAACTAAACGCGGGCCTTGATGCTACGTCTGGCTGGGACGCTACGCGTCAGTGTAAAATTTTTACCTCCACGCTACGCGCGAGTAGGACTCTACACGTGGGTTTCTATTTTTCATTTTCAAAATTTAATTTTCAAAAACTTTTTTTTTCAGTTTTAAAAACCCTTTTTATTTAAAAATCAAAGTTAAAATTTATAAAACACACGTTTTTTGAATGAAAAATAAAGAAGAAATAATAGGTTGCCTCCCATTGAGCGCTTGATTTACTGTCTCTAGCTTGACACCCTACATATCACAGATCAGTTAAATAATAGGGAGTCTGTCGATCTCACCACCTAGATATGGTTTTAATCTTTGCCCATTAACCATCCAACTGATTTTGGAAGTTGGATCTTCGATTTTAACTGCTACATAAGATTTAACTTCCTTAATTACAAATGGGCCTGACCACTTAGATTTCAATTTACCAGGAAATAGTCTTACTCTTGAATTAAATAATAAAACTTACTGACCTGGTGTGAAGTGTTTATTTTTAATTTTCTTGTCATAGTAAGCTTTCACCTTATTTTTGTAACTTCTAGATGACTTATAAGCATTGTTTTTTATTTCTTCTAACTCAAGTAACTGCAGCTTTCTTTTGTCAGCTGCCACATTTGGATCAAAGTTGAGGAATTTTAAGGCCTAATATGCTTTATGTTCCATCTCTACTAGAAGATGACAAGCTTTTCCATAGACCATTTGGAAAGGAGAAAAGCCAATAGGAGTTTTGAATGCAGTTCTGTATGGTCAGAGTGCATCATCAAGCTTTTGTGACTAATCTTTTCTGGAGGAAGATACAGTCTTTTCCAAAATTCTTTTACTTCATGATTTGAAAATTTTAGCCTGTCCATTAGTTTGTGGATGATATGTTGTGGCCACTTTATGTCTCACTCCATAATGTTGTAACACCTTCTGAAGAACTTTGTTACAAAAGTATGATCCTCCATCACTGATCAAGGTTCTTGGTGTTCCAAACCTATAGAAAATGTTTTTCTTCAAGAAGTTCACTACAGTTTTGGTGTCAGCATTAGGTGAAGTGATCGCTTCTACCCATTTTGAAACATAATCAACTGCCAAAAGGATATATTGATTGAATTAAGAGTAAGGGAGGGGTCCCATGAAATCAATACCCAACAATCAAATACCTCAACCTCCTGAATATTTGTGAGAGGCATTTCTTGCCTTCTATTAACATTACCTGTTCTTTGTCCGTTATTACAAGCTTGCACAAATAAGTGAGAATCCTCCAAGATGGAGGGCCAATACAAACCTGATTGAAGAATTTTTACAGCAGTTCTCTCACCATTAAAATGTCCTACATAAGGTGATTTATGATAATGCCACAACACATCTTTCTTTTCCCAATTGGGTACACGACGATGTAGCAAATTACCCATACCAATTTTGAATAGATGAGGGTCATCCCAAACAAAATATTTTGCATCTTTGAAAAAAATTTCTTTGCTGCCAAGTTAAATCATTTGGAAGAATTCCTACTGCTTTAAAATTTCCATATCAGCAAACCATGGCCGTTTTGTTATTTCAAAAAGTTTTTTATCAAGAAATTCTTGTATTTGCATGTTATAGACAGGTTTTCATAATGACAAGTATCCAATAACAAAAAGAACATCATCCATGGATCAAAAACAAGTGAAGTAAACAAAACAAAACAATACATTGGATGTACCCAAATCAAAGGTTCAAGAAATCATGAAGACAATGATCCCATAAATTCAAAGAATCAAGAAAACAAAGCATGAGGATCAACGAAAGGAACCATGACTCAAAATGCATCAAGGAAACATCAAAAGGCATGGAAAAACAACAACAGCATGGCTTGAATCAATTCACATACGTATGAATCGATTCAGAGGCCTGAAAGTCCCAAAAGTATGAAAACAGAGTGGCCTGAATCGATTCACCAAGGCCTGAATCGATTCACACGAAGCTGACAGCCCAGGAATTCAAATCAGAACACCCTGAATTGATTCACCAAAGCCTGAATCGATTTACACGCTCCTGGAAGTCTAAAATGCCCAAATCATAATGTCTTGAATCGATTTGAAAAGGTATGAATCAATTCAAGTAGTGGGAAACACCATTAAAAAGACACTTTTGAGTGGGAAACTCAGATCCAAACACCCACTACACGAAAGGACAACCTGGAACTCATTATGCAACGGCTAGGAGGACCTTCAAGGCTCTATAACTGGATCCCCAACTCAAGCACAAGACACATAACAAGAGGCAATCAATCTTTACTTACATTTGTGCTTAGTGAGTTCATTTTCTTAGTATATTCTGAATCCTTGAGCTTAGAACTTGTATATCCTTTCTTGTTGAGAGTTAGAAATTATGAAAACTTTTCATTTGCTTATCCACTATTTTGAGAGAGTATATTGCTTGTAAACACAAACATCAAACACCAAAGTTCACTCTAGGTTGAGTGGTTACAAAGGTTGGGGTTCAACCTTTGGGATATTGAGAGATTGTGAGATTGGGTGGGTTGCCCTTTGCTTGTGAGAATTAGGTTCTTGAGTGTGGGACACTAGGAGACAATTGCTCAAAGCTTGTATCTCAAATCTTCAATAGTGGAATCCTTCAAGTGGGTTGCTTGAAGGTGAGATGTACACTGGATTGGTGGAACTCGTTAAATTGGTTTGCATTTCTTCTTACCTTGAACTCTTTACTTATATATGCATACCAACTGTTTGTTAAATTGCCTGAGTTGATTGAATCAATTGTGTTCATAAGAAGTTACTAAACTACCTGCACACCAACTGTTTGATAAAATTACCAAACCATTATTCACTCTTGATTCTTATTTCTCTCTTAAGTCTCACTTGTCTTAAAGAGGTTCTTTATCTCAAATCAAACAAATACATTTAATTGTTGTTGCTTCAGCATTTTTGCATATCTCATTAAGATTGCATAAAGAACCAAGTTCAAGGGCATTCCAAGTTAAATTTTTTAAACACTCAATTCACCCTCATCTTGAGTATTGAGGCCACTTGAATAACAAGTGGTATCAGAGCTTGACTCTTGGTAGATCAAGCTTAACAGCTTCAATAGAACAAATACCCTCAAATTCTCTAAACCTTTTTCTTGAGGGTGGTGCCACAAATAGACCTCTCGCTTTCAATGGTGAGGGTTACGCTTTTTGGAAAGAAAGAATAAAAATCTTTGTGCAATCTATAGACTTGAAAGTTTGGAATGCCATTGAAAATGGTCCTTTTGTACCAATGCATACTGTAGATGGTAAGCAGGTAGAAAAGTTAATGGATGATTAGACTAGCGAAGAAGAAAAGAAAGTCCAATATAACTATAAAGCCAAAAATCTAATCACTTTAGCTTTAGGCCCTGATGAATTCTTTAGAGTAGTTGCATGTAAATCCGCCAAGGATATGTAGGATACCTTACAAATAACCTATGAAGGTACAAGTGATGTCAAAGACTCTAAGATTAGTACCTTAACTAGTCAATATGAAAGCTTTAGATTAAATTCTGGAGAAATAATTGTTGATATGCAAAAGAGGTTCACCCTTATTATAAATCATCTCATTACTCTTGGCAAGACTTACACTAACAAAGAACTTATTCATAAAGTGTTAAAAAGTCTCACCAGGGAATGGCAACCTCTAGTCACCGCCATCAAACAATCTCCTAGCATCAATGAAATGTCTCTTGCTACTCTATTTGGTAAGTTACAAGAACAGGAGTAAGAGTTAAAAGAATTGAGGATGGCATAGGAAGAAGAAAAGTCTTCCAAGAAGAAGGGGCTAGCTCTTAAAGCCACCTCTATTGAAGAAGACAAATCCGAAAGTGATCAAGAAAATGATGATGATGAATTAGGATTATTTGTGAAGCGCTTTGGAAGGTTAATGAGAAATAAAAGATTTCAAAAGGGCTTCACTTCTAAAGGTAAGAAATTCACCCCCAAAGATAATAACTCCTTACCAACTTGTTTTGAATATGGAAGGGAAGGACATTTCAAAACGAACTGTCCAAGTCTCAAAAAGAAAAACAAGGATCAAAAAGGAAAAAGGAGAGCATACATAGCATGGGATGACAACAAAGTAAGTAGTTCAGACGAATCCAAAAATGAAGAAGCAAATCTCTGTCTCATGGCCAACCATCAAGACGAAGACAATGAGGTAAATCTCCATGAATTAGATAAAGATGAGATACTTGATGCATTTGATGAATTGTATGATAAATTTGTTAAACTCTCTAGAAAGTATAAATTATCTAGAAAAACTATTGATACTCTTGAAATACGTCTTGTAGAACTTGGAAAAGAAAATGAATGTTTGAAAAAGGAATTAGCGAATGTTCAAGCATGCTCCAAGAATAATCCTTGTAATTTTGTAAAGAAATGTGACATGCTAGAAACTAAGGTTTTGGATTTAAATAAGACCTTAGAAAAATTTATAAATGGTAGAGATAACTTAAATATATTACTTGGAAATCAAAGATGCATGTTTGATAAAACTGGATTAGGTTTCAATGGCTATAAGAAATAAAAGAACTATAAGAACTTCTTCATACCATCTAGTAAAAATGCATCACCTTTCATGAAATGTAATTATTGTGGTCTTAAAGGACACAATGCTTCTAACTGTAATGTTAGAAAACTAGGGCCAACAATTGTGAGAAAAGTATGGGTTCCTAAAGGAACATTACCTCAAACTAACCTACAAGGACCTAACATAAAATGGGTACCAAGTTCTCTAACTTAACATGTTTTGTAGGTATGCTTTAGAGCAAGTAACACCCATTGGTACTTGGATAGTAGGTGTTCAAAACACATGACGGGGGATAAAAGAAGTTTATATCATTTACTCAACGAAGTAAAGGATTTGTCATCTATGGAGATAACACAAAGGGGAGAATACTAGGAATCAAAAATGTTGGTAAAAATTCTTCCACTTCTATAAATGATGTTTTGTATGTTGAGGGACTTAAACATAACTTGCTTAGCATCAGTCAATTATGTGATAAGGGCTATAAAATTGTTTTTGAATCAAACTGTTGCATAATTGAAAATAAATTAAACAAGGAAGTAAAGTTCATTGGTCAAAGAGTTGATAATATCTATATGATTAATCTGGATTGTCTTGCTTCAAATGATGTGTAATGCTTCTTAACTAAAGAAGATGAATCATGGCTATGACATAGAAGAATTGCTCACATTCATATAGACCATCTAAACAAACTTGTTTCAAAAGATTTAGTTATTGGTTTACCAAAACTGAAATTTGAAAACAAATTTTGTGATGCTTGCCAAAAGGGAAAACAAGTAAAGGTTTCTTTTCAAGCCAAAAATATTGTTTCAACAATTAGACACTTAAAACTTTTACACACGGATTTATTTGGACCCTCAAAAATCAAAAGTTTTGGTGGAAACTATTATGGTCTTGTGATTGTGGATGATTACTCTAGGTATACATGGACATTGTTTCTTACTCAAACATGAAGCATATCATGCATTTAAGAAATTTCCCAAGCTCATCCAAAATGAACAAAACTTGAAAATAGCATCCATTCGAACGGATCATGGGGGAGAATTTGAAAACCAATCTTTTCAAAAGTTTTGTGAAAAATTTGGCATTGAACATAATTTTTTAGCTCCAAGAACTCCACAACAAAATGGGGTTGTTGAAAGGAAAAATCGATCTTTAACGAAGCTCGCAAGAACTATGCTAAATGAAAGTAATATTGCGAAACATTTTTGGGCCGATGCAGCAAATACCGCTTACCATGTTATGAACCGATGTTTGATAAGGCCTATTTTAAAGAAAACCCCCTATGAGCTTTACAAAGGACGAAAACCAAATATTTCTTATTTTCATGTATTTGGATACAAATGTTTTGTTTTAAATAATGGAAAGGAAAATCTCAGCAAATTCGACGCGAAATCTGATGAAGCAATTTTCTTAGGTTATTCATCCACTAGTAAAGCATATCGACTCTTTAACAAACGAACATGTACAATTGAAGAATCTATACATGTCAAATTTAATGGACTTAACCAAAATCCTCCGAGAAAGGAAATTGATGATCTTGTAGGTACCTTCCAAGAAATGAACTTGGAAGATGAAGGAGAAAACAAAAGTGAAGGAGAAAACAAAAATAAAGGAGAAACAACACAAAATAACGAATCTCAACAAAAGGAGTGGATCACCGTAAAGAATCACCCCTTGGACAATATCATAGGTGAAATAACAAAAGGTGTGAGTACTCAAAACGCTATTAGAAATGCATGCAATCACTTAGCTTTTGTATCACAAATAGAACCTTAAGATATAAATGAGGCTATTATTGATGAACATTGGATGTTGGCCATGCAAGAAGAATTAAACCAATTTAAAAGAAATGAAGTTTGGGAACTTGTGCCAAGACCCAATGATCACCAAATAATAGGTACTAAATGGGTATTTAGAAACAAGCTAGATGAAAATAGAATAATCACTAGAAACAAAGCTAGGTTAGTTGCTAAGGGTTACAATCAAGAAGAAGGTATAGACTATGAAGAAACATATGCTCCCGTAGCTAGATTAGAAGTTATTAGACTATTGTTAGACTTTGCATGTTGTAGAGATTTCAAATTGTACCAAATGGATGTCAAGAGCGCTTTCTTGAATGGATACATTCAAGAAGAAGTATATGTTGATCAACCTCATGGCTTTGAAAATTATCAATTTCCAAATCATGTTTTCAAACTAAGAAAAGCTTTATATGGTTTAAAACAAGCTCCAAGAGCTTGGTATGAATGATTGAGCAAATTTATTTTAGAAAACAATTTTAAAAGAGGAAAGGTTGACACAACACTATTCATCAAGCACAAAAAGAATGACATACTATTGGTTCAAGTATATGTAGATGATATTATATTTGGTGCCACTAATGAGATACTTTGCAAGGAGTTTGCCAAGTTAATGCAGGAAGAATTTGAAATGTCCATGATAGGAGAACTTATATTCTTCCTTGGGCTACAAATTAAGCAAACAAAAGAAGGTACATTCATTAGTCAATCCAAATACTGTAAGGAATTGCTTAGGAAATTCAATATGGACAAGGCAAATGAAATTGCCACCCCTATGAGCACATCTTGTTACTTGGACAAAGATGAGAAAGGTAAAGATGTGGAAATTACCAAAAATTGAGGTATGATTGGATCTTTACTCTATCTTACTGCAAGTACACCGGACATAATGTTTGTCGTATGTATGTGTGCAAGATATCAAGCATGTCCAAAATAATCACATTTGACTGTTGTAAAACGAATAATGAAATACTTGGTTGGAACTCAAGATGTTGGTTTATGGTACCCCAAAGGGGTTGAATGCACTCTTGTTGGTTACTTTGATTCTGACTTTGCAGGATGTAAACTTGATAGGAAAAGCACTAGTGGTACTTGTCACTTGCTTGGTAGTTCTCTTGTATCTTGGCATAGCAAGAAACAAGTGAGTATTGCATTGTCCATAGCTGAGGCAGAATACGTTGCAGCTGGTAGTTGTTGTACTCAAATCCTTTGGATGAGGCAACAACTTCTAGATTTCGGTGTTATATTAGACCATGTGCCTCTTAAATGTGATAATACAAGTGCTATTAATATTTCAAAGGATCCTGTGATGCATTCTAGAACCAAACATATTGAGATCAGACATTATTTCATTAGAGATCATGTGTTAAAGGGTGATTGTGTGCTTGAACATGTTGAAACCTCTAAGCAATTAGCTGATATATTCATAAAATCTCTTGTAAAGGAACAATTCATAAATATTAGGAGAGAATTAGGAATATTAAAGATGTCTAATATGAACTAATTACATTCATTTCAAACAAATTGGTGAAACATTTGACTATCTTTGACTGAATGATTCTTATCATTGAGCATGAGGATTGAATAAGTGTGTGACTTGATTCTTTTAGACGTGATAGTTATGAATATTGATTTTATTATGATTCTCAAGAATGAATAATTCATGAGCTGCATTATTGTTTGGTTTAAATATTATGAATGTTTGATTACTTTAGAAGGTAAAAAGAACCATAAAAACTGATGTTTCAATGATCTACAAGCATTGCCCTGTGCCTAGAATCGATTCAGCAGCTTAAAACTGCAATACAAAAGGAAACAAAATCGATTGAATCGATTCAGCAGCCCCCTGAATCGATTCACAGACCTGATTCTTCAAATTTTTCCAAACAGAGAGGTTTGAATCAATTCACGTGAAGTTTGAATCGATTGAAACCCCTAATGCCCATTAATTCCCACACACAGCAACATCTGAATTGATTCACAACCCCTCTGAATTGATTCACACAAGCAATTTTGCCTATATCACACTATTAGGCTCATGTTTCTCATTTCACTTCAAACTCTCTTACTCCTTTTGTCCTCCTTCTCTCTAAAAACACCTCTCTCACTCTAGAAACCTTCCCTCCAAACCTCCATTACTCATGGCCTCTTCATCCCATCCAAGAAAGAAACAAAGAGCAAATGTTGCCGGCTCTTCCACTCCCTTACATTTGGATTTATCACGCTTTTTCATTACACAAAGAGTTAGAAAGGTACCAAACCACTTTTTCTGAAAAACAATTAATCTCACCACATTGGATTGATGTTCTCGTTTTTGAATCCTCTGGTCTTTCCCTTATCACTACTCTTCATCAACAAGAACTTGTTGACTTTATGGCTCTTGAGGAGATTACAATTTACCCCGAATTGATCCGTGTGTTCTACTCAACATTGCGCCTACAAGATGATCGATATTATGCCAAAGTGAAAGGCAAGACCATTGTGCTTGACAATGAAGTCATGAACAAAGTTGGAAAACTTCTAATAAGTAATGCTCACTTCCATGGCAAAGAACCTTCTCCTTCCTGGAACTACAACCCATTAGAGGCAAGAGCTTTCTTTAATCTCACTGCCCCTGCAAGTACCGTTGGAACTTTAAGCATTGATCACCGCCTTTTGTACTATGTTCTAGTCAAGATCCTTCTCCCACTAGGTGGAAATTATGCAAGACTCAATGAGGCTTAGATTCTATTGCTTTGGGCTATTCTCCACCAAAAGGAGATCAACTGGATTGACATTATGAGGTATCATATGCTTCAAAACCTCACTCGCCTCCCATATGCTATTTTTATCACCAAGCTTCTTCGTCATTACAAGGTGGATCTGAAAAACGGTCAAAGAACTGATCAAACCAAAAGGACCCATTGGCAAATCTCATCTCACCAAGATGAACATCATTGAGTATCATGGATTCTAGAAATATCTCTGCCGTCCTCGTGATGATAATGAACCTGCTGCTCCTCCACCTTCTCCACCCGCTCCTGTTGATGACCTCCTTGCTCGTCTAACTGCTTATATGGATCGTCGCTTTGATGCAATGGAAGCAAATCTCAACACTCGGCTTGATAAGCTTGAAGCCAACATGGAAGAACGCTACACAGAGCTTGCCACCCAGATCTCCAGCCTCCAATTCCCTCAGCCTTAGTTGTCCTTCTTTTCTATATTTTGCTTGATATTGTTATGCTTTATGGTTATCTTGTTTAGACTTTGTTGTCCTTCTGAGGCTTTTTCTCATTGTTATGGTTTTGATTGAATTTTAGCACTTTGTTATTAATTCTCATGATTGTGTTTGCTGGTTATTACTCTTTAATTATGCAATGTTTATTTCCTTTTCTTTCCTAGTGCTTATATTGTTTTTGATAATGACAAAGGGGGGGAGATATTAGATATTGAATACTTTTCTAAAGGGGAGAGTAATAAGAGTAATGTATGATCAGATGAATATAATTAAATGCAATGAGTCAATAACAAAGGGGGAGACACACTCTGTTCTAAAAACTTGAAATTTTTCAACAAGTGGTTCTTTCTCATTTTACTTAAATATAAATGTTAACACCCCAAGAGATGGCCATTGGTTGTCATCATCAAAAAGGGGGAGAATGTATTTACATGTTGTAGACAGGTTTTGATAATGACAAGTATCCAATAACAAAAAGAACATCATCCATGGATCAAAAACAAGTGAAGTAAACAAAACAAAACAACACATTGGATGAACTCAAATCAAAGGTTCAAGAAATCATGAAAACAATGATCCCATACGTTCAAAGAATCAAGAAAACAAAGCATGAGGATCAAGGAAAGGAACCATGACTCAAAATGCATCAAGGAAACATCAAAAGGCATGGAAAAACAACAATAGCATGGCTTGAATAGATTCATATACGTATGAATCGATTTAGAGGCCTGAAAGTCCCAAAAATATGAAAACAGAGTGGCCTGAATTGATTCACCAAGGCCTGAATTGATTCACATGAAGCTGACAGCCCAGGAATTCAAATCAAAACACCCTGAATCGATTACTCAAAGCCTGAATCGATTCACAAGCTCCTGGAAGTCCAAAATGCCAAAATCAGAATGTCTTGAATCGATTTGAAAAGGTATGAATCGATTCAAGTAGTGGGAAACACCATTAAAAAGACACTTTTGAGTAGGAAACTCAGATCCAAACACCCACTACACGAAGGGACAACTTGGAACTCATTATGCAACAGCTAGGAGGACCTTCAAGGCTCTATAAATGGATCCCCAACTCAAGCACAAGACACATAACAAGAGGCAATTAATCTTTACTTACATTTGTGCTTAGTGACTTCATTTTCTTTGTATATTCCGAATCCTTGAGCTTAGAACTTGTATATCCTCTTTGTTAAGAGTTAGAAATTATGAGAGCTTTTCATTTGCTTGTCCACTCTTTTGAGAGAGTATATTACTTGTAAACACAAACATCAAACACCAAAGTTCACTCTAGGTTGAGTGGTTACAAAGGTTGGGGTTCAACCTTTGGGATATTATGAGATTGTGAGATTGGGTGGGTTGCCCTTTGCTTGTTAGAATTAGGTTCTTGGGTGTGGGACACTAGGAGACAATTGCTCAAAGCTTGTATCTCAAATCTTCAATAGTGGAATCCTTTAAGTGGGTTGCTTGAAGGCGAGACGTACACCGGATTGGTGGAACTCATTAAATTGGTTTGCATTTCTTCTTACCTTGAACTCTTTACTTATATATGCATACTAACTGTTTGTTAAATTGCCTGAGTTGATTGAATCAATTATGTTCATAAGAAGTTACTAAACTACCTACACACCAACTGTTTGATAAAATTAACAAACCATTATTCACTCTTGATTCTCATTTCTTTCTTAAATCTCACTTGTCTTAAAGAGGTTCTTTATCTCAAATCAAACAAATTATTGTACATTTAATTGTTGTTGCTTGAGAAGTTTTGCATATCTCATTAAGATTGCATAAAGAACCAAGTTCAAGGGAATTCCAAGTTAAATTTTTTAAACACTCAATTCACCCCTCCCCCTCTTGAGTATTGAGGCCACTTGAATAACAATTCTTCCTAAATGTCTTTTTCATTGGCAGTAACCTCATCATTCATCAACCTAGAAAGATGGTCAGCAACTACATTTTCATTACCCTTTTTATCTTTGATTTCAAGATCATATTCCTGAAGGAGCAGAATCCATCGGATTAACCGAGGTTTAGAATCAGTTTTGGTCAAAAAGGTACTTGACTGCGGCATGATCAGTAAAAATAATTATTTTTGAATGAATCAAGTGTAATCTAAATTTTTCTAAGGCATATACTATGGCTAGTAATTTTTTTTCAGTAGTTACATAATTTATTTGATTTTCATTTAAAACTTTACTAGCATAGTGTATAACCTTAAAAACTTTTTCATATCTTTGACCTAAAACTGCTCCCACAACATAATCACTTGCATCGCACATAAGTTCAAATGGTAAGTTCCAATTAGAAGAAACAATTACAAAGGCCGAAACCAATTTTTCTTTCAAGGAATTAAAAGCTTTAAGACATGCTTCATCAAACTTGAATTCAACATCTTTATTGAGAAGATTTGTTAAAGGTTTAGCAATTTATTAAAAATCTTGAATAAACCTTCTATAGAACCCAACATGTCCTAAGAAACTTCTAATACCTTTTACATTTATAGGGGGTGGGAGTTTAGAGATTACCTCAATCTTGGCTTGGTCTACTTCAATACCTCTAGAAGAAATTTTGTGACCAAGTACAATTCCTTCTTTCACCATGAAGTGACATTTCTCCCAATTTAGCACCAAATTTGTTTTAATACACCGCTTTAGTACGGTGTCCAAGTTGGTTAGACATGATTCAAATGAATTCCTAAAGACTGAGAAATCATCCATGAAAATCTCAATGCTCTTTTCAATTAGATATGCAAAAATAGCAAACATGCATCTCTAAAAAGTAGTAGGTGTATTACACAATCTGAATGACATCTTTTTATAAGCAAATATGCCAAAAGGACATATAAAAGTAGTCTTTTCCTGATCAAGAGGGTTAACAATAATTTGATTATATCCAGAGTATCCGTCAAGAAAACAATCATAAACATGTCCAGACAATTTTTCAAGTATTTGATCCATAAAAGGGAGTGGAAAATGATCTTTTCTTGTTGCTTGATTTAATTTTCTATAATCAATACACATTCTCCAATTGGTGACAGTTCTTGTTGGGATTAATTCATTTTTATCATTAACAATTACTGTCAGACCACCCTTTTTTGGAATAACTTGTACTGGACTTACTCATGCACTATCAGAAATGGGATAGATAATACTTGCTTTCAGCAATTTCAAAACCTCCTTTTTGGTTACCTCTTTCATGGTTGGATTGAGGCGCCTTTGAGGTTGAGCAACAGATTTAAAATCATCCTCCAACAAAATCTTATGCATGCAGTATGATGGACTTATACCTTTCAGATCTTCAAGTGTCCATCCAATTGCTTCTTGATTTCTTTTCAACACTTCTACCAGTTTTTCTTCTTCTGTTTCACTTAACAAATTACTAATAATTACTGGTTTTAGATTACCTTCTTTTAAAAAGATATACTTTAGGTTGGAAGGTAGCACTTTCAATTCAAGCCTCTAGATTTCTTCAACAGGTACTTCTTGGATTTCTTCAATTTTTCTTGATTCAGGGGAAATTTCTTTCCCTTGATCAAGGTCTTCAAGATACCTGTCCACTTGTCTTTCTTCTTCTTCACTCAAACATTCCACAGAGTTAGTTAATAACTTATTTAGAGGGTCAGAAATTGACATACCTTTGGATATGGAAAAGTAAACTTCGTCAAGAACATCCACCTTAAAATAGTCTTGTTTTGAGTAGGGATGTTTCATGGCTTTGAAAACATCAAAGTTTACTTCTTCATCATGTACTGTTACTGCCAGTTTCCCATTATCTACATCAATAAGCACCCTAGCAGTCTTCATAAATGGTCTTCCCAGGATCAGGCGGACTTCAGCATCCTCTTCCATGTCTAAAACCACAAAGTCAACAGGGAAGTAGAACTTGTCAACTTTTACAAGTACATCTTCCACAATACCGTAGGGTCTCTTGATTGATCTATCGGCCAGTTGTAGAGTCATTTTTGTTCTCTGTGGATCAAGATCACCAATTCGCTTCATCATGCTCAGAGGCATTAGATTAATGCTAACCCCTAAGTCTAACAAGGCCTTCCCAATATTTACACCTCCAATAGAGACGGGAATGGTGAAACTTCTAGGGTCTTTCAACTTTTTTGGCATGTTATATTGCAAAATAGCATTGCAACCTGCTTCAAGTTCAACAATTTCCTCATTATACCTCATCTTTTTTGTAAGAAATTCTTTCATAAACTTTGCATATGTTGGTATTTGTTCCAATGCCTCAGAAAATTGAATGTTTATGTGTAATTGCTTGAAGATTTCAAGGAATCTTTTATATTCCTTTTCCTTATCCTTTTTTGATGGTGCATGTGGATAAGGTAGATCCTTAACTAGAGGTGTCTGACCCAAATACTGATTTTTTGATTTTTATTTTTTTGATTTTTTGATTTTTCTTTTTCATCATCTTTTTCATTTTTTTCATCATTTTTTCTTTATTCTTTTTTTCTTTCTTTTCTTTTTCTTCTTCTTCTTTTTTATTCTCTTCTTTTTTTTCCTCTTCTTCATTTTCTTTACAATCATTTCCTACAACTTTACCACTCCTTGTAAAAATAGCCTTACATTGTTCTCTTGGATTTTGAGTATTTGTAGAAAAACCAGAACTTTTCATGTCGGCTACTTCTTTTGCTAACTGTCCCAATTGCATATCCAACGCTTTACGTACAGATTCATTTGTTTGTATATATTGTAGCAATTGTTGGATAGATTCTTCTATCCTGGTTAGCCTTACTGTTTGATCAGATTGTGATTGTTGTTGTTTGAATTAATTGTTAGGAAGTCTATTGGAAGGTCCAACATCTTGTTTCCAGCCAAAGTTCTGATTCTACCAACCCTGCAGGTAATTGTTAGGAAAAGAATTACCAAGATTAATAGGATAAGTACCTAAAGGTATTCTTTGGTGAATCAGGAAATTGGCTGGTTTTTGATCATATTTGTTAGGGGCACAGTAACCACATAGTTGTTCGCCCATGCAATGGACACATTGTTTCAATTGCACGGGGGGTGGTGATGATACTTGAGAAATTTTAAATTATTCGAATTGTTTGCTCATTGCCTCTATTTGTTGTGTTAGTAATTTTTGCTGAGCTAAAACTGCATCATTTACTCCCAACTCAAGCATACCTGGTTTTCTTGGTGTACTACTTCTTTCATGCTTTGCTTGACTGCCACTGGTTGACATAGACTACATGATTGATATTTCCTCTTCAACAGTTTTGTTCATTAAAGAACCACCTGCACATGCATCTAACATCATCTTGAACTGAGGCAATAAACCATGATAAACGATTCTTACCTTCCCAACATCATCCAAATTATGGTTTGGACATTTCCTTAGAAGCGCTTTGAATCTTTCCCATGCTTCACCAAGTGATTCATCGTGATTTTGTGAAAAAGAATGTATGGATGTCATTGCTTCAAAATATTTTAAAGGTGAATAAAATCTTTCCAAAAATTTTGTTTCAACATCGGACCAGTTTGCAAAACTACCTGGTGGACAAGATTTAAACCATTCTTTAGCTTTCCCAATCAAAGAAAAAGGAAACCAATCTCATGTAAACAAGTTCTTCTTGATTGGGTTTGAAACCAATTATGTTGTATAACTCATAAAAAATAATCAAATGTTCATATGGTTCCTTATTATTCAAACCAGCAAATTGATTATTTGAATAATGTTAAGAATGGCTGGTTTAATTTCTACAACAGCAATAGGTCCTTGGTACATCCCTGAAACATGAGGTGGTCCATTTATAGCAGCAAACTGTCTCAATGTTCTTCTTTGTTCAGTAGCCATATTAGATTTTTCAAAATTTTCAAAAGAAGAAGAAGTTTTTGTTTTTTTAGATTTTAAAGCTTTGAGTTTCTTTACAAACTTCTCGATCTCAGGATCAAATAACATTTTTCCTGCAGAAGATTGAGTTTGTATAAACAAATTAAATAGAAAAGTTAGTGTAATACATAATTAAGGATAGAGTAAATGAATGAATAAATAATTAAAAAAACTAGATTAGAATTGAAAATTTAACTAAGGTAAAAAAAAATTTTAACCACGGTAATTAAAAATTTACTATTTTACTGAATCAATTCAATCCCCGGCATTAGTGTAACGCCCTTATTTTTAATAATTAATTAACCCAAACACAGAAGAAAAATTTTTCACAAAAAAAACCACTACTGATCAGATGGCATAGAAGAGAAGAGGAAGGCGAGTGGAAGTTAAGGAACACACACACACACACACACGCATGGCTACCTGCGGAAGGAATGGAACATGAACCAACTCCGCCCAGTTCAGCGAAGCATAACGACGCCTGGGTGAAGTCCATCACAACGTCTATTCGCTCAGGCGGGGTCCAACACCGCCGAGCGAGACAGGATAATGCAACCACGGAAGAGAGGGGTATTTAGGCGGAGTTCCTCAATGACATCTACTCGTTTTAGCGTGATCACACACGCTTGGGCGAACTGTCCTAGTCGCTCGGGCGAGGTATGACTCCGCCTAAGCGGGGCCATCACAAGCCTTCCAAAAGCCGCACTCGCTGGAGCGAGTACCATACTCGCTGGAACGAGGAGCCACACTCAGCTAAGTAAACGCTCGGACCCAGAGTCATCCTTCACTCATTCACTCGGAAAATGATAGCTAACTCACTCGGATTATAAATAACTTACGCTCGGAATCCATTCCATTCTAACCCTCTTACACTAACTTCTTTCACAGGAGAGGATCGCTCAGGGTTTTCACTCGGGAATACGAACTCTTCCTCACTCGGGTTTCACTTATAATTTCCACTCGGCAAAACCATCCTCACACGGGATTTATACATACTCTCACTCGGGATCGAACTGTCCCATCCACTCGGTATCCATATTATTCTCCATTCTATTTTTCCCACTAAGTCAAGGTTCGCTCGGATTCTTCTATCACTATCAATTCTCTGCAGTAGGGCCCCCCTTAAATTCTAAGGTGTCACTCTCCAGTTGGAAATCTTCACTCGGCAACTTCTCACTCGGATATCGTTGGTTATTTGACACTCGGGGGAGAATCCTTGCAATTACACTCGGAAAGCTTATCTAGACTCCCATCTTCGAATCCTAACAACTCGTTGCTCGGGACAGCCTTCCGCACCAATCCTCACTCGGAATTATATGAGTCCTCCCACTCGGAAAGTACTAACACACATATCTGCATATAAATTACCCAGACATCACCTAGAAATAAATAGTCATGCAATATGGCATAAACATAGGTATATATATATATATATATATATATCAAATTTACAACCACGTTGCCCCGTCCCCATTCCAAGGGATTCAAGTCTTTCTAAGAGGGGCTATAAACAAAACACGAGCCGACCAAGGCTGACTCCAAACATTATACACAGCATAAACAGAGTCATAAAGCTTCCATAGTGCATCAGCACTTTGACCATCATTTCAACTCTTCCTCCGAATCTCGAGAGATGTTCACTGAAAAATGGCAACTGCAGGGGTGAGCATCTTAAATTTTAAATGATAGATACCGATTCAGGTTACTTCTTATTCATACAACGACATATACCCATACATACACACAATCCTACGATAACTCGATAATATTAACACTCCACAATCGGTGACACAATGCTAGGGGTCCTTAAGTCAGGATATTTCTTCATAACATTTATCAATCGGAATACACAATTCTCACTCGGGTATAAACGTATTCACAACTTCTCAACAACATATTATACATTCATGGAGCAGGTTTCAGTCAGCAATTATAGTGCATGCACACGGAATAACGCACTCATTCACAAGTAAACACCACTTCACTAACATCATCACATGCATAATTAATTCCACATAACATCAGTAGCCATATAAGCACAGATTATTCACTCGGTTCCGCATACGTGTGTAATCGGTTCTAACGTTGCAACGTAGGATCTCAACCTTTTGTACATAGCTCTCGGCTACCGTTCAACTCCCAGCTGCTTGGCCGTTTTACGGGTACCCAACCGTTTGCCCACAGGTGACACCTGTAACACCCTAATTATTTGCGACTAATAAATCCCAAAATACAAGAAAATTTTCACAAAAACAGTCACGTAACATTTGATGTAGAAGGGAGCAGGCCATGGGGAAAACTAAGGACATTCACGCGCACAAAGCAACCTATAGGGAAGCTAAAACTGGGCCGGTTCAATGGGTTGGTTGTGACACACCAACACTAGGGCGGATTGCACAACACCGTTTATTCGCTTAGACGGGGTCTGACACCGTCCAGGCGGGGTATAGTAATACAGCAGCAGATAGAGGAGATTTCGCACTGAGGCTTCCCTTCGAGAAATACTGGTCACTCAACAGGAGGAATAGATAAGGGAAGTATGTTAATGCATTCACACGCGTAACATTTGAAGGAAAGGCTAAGTTAGAATCATTCTTCTTGGCTAGGCGGGGTATATTTATCTTGGGCGGGCTGTCCTAGTTACTTGGGCGAGGTATGATGCCGCCTAAACGAAATCTACACAACGCCTCTTTAACACAACTACAAGGTAATTTCCTCCATCGGGTGTGGACAAGGGTTCACTAAGTAAAACCTCACACTCAGGAAAATGAGAAGTTACAGGGTACGTATACGTTAGTAGGTTGTGGAGGAAGGAAGAGTCTGAACCTATTCCGCCTAACTCAACTAATTATGACAACGCCTGGGCGGGCTTAGCCATAACGCCCAAAGCCGGGGTTCAACACCGGGGTCCGGATTACGTTAGTATCACAACGGATAGGAAAGGATAATGGTCGATATCTCGCTCTGGTAATTCCTCGCTTCAGCGTGGGTCCTCACGCTTGGGCGAATTGTTCCCACACTTCGGGCGGGGTAAGACTCCGCCTAAACGTATCCGACATAAATTTTCCTGAGACAATTCCTCAGTTTATTCGGACTTAACTATAACCTGCTCAATCAAACTATCCCTGCGCATCTATTAAAGCATAATTAGGAAACAAGGCCGCACATAGCATCACGCACACAAAACCATACAATCCATAAGTACACATAAAAGCGTATATTAATATTTACAAGGCAAAATCAGTCTTCTTGTTCATAAAGTTCTATTCATTCACAAAAACGTTAGCAACCGGTATGAGCCAGTCCGGGCTTCATCTAACAACGCCTTAGTTAAACCTTCGAAATGCGTCAACACTCCGCCCAGCATTCCGGCTCTGCTTCTGATCCTCCTCACGAAAGACATTCACTGAAAATGGCCACTGCAGGGGTGAGCTTTTACATGTATAATGATACTCACAGACTCGGTATCAGCGTCAGTACACGCTCCTGCTATCATTCAACCTTTCTCAAGTAACCAAGTTCATACAATTCAAACAACATTCATGACACACATAGTTCACAGAGTTTGTTCCACATCTAAATATATATTCATGCATTCAAAATCATACACATGCATATACATAGATTTATACATCACCACAATCAGCCTTATTTCTATATGCATGCACGCGGATCCGACTCGGGAAAGGACTCTCAGTTACAGCCCCCTTTTTCTTTTGGCCCCTCGTCCCTCAGCTCTTACCAGGTGGCACCGGCCCCTCACGGCGTCTCGAGACTCAATTCTCTAGCTCCAACGGCTACCACGAGCCCTATTGGGATCTAGCCAGGGTTGGTAACTGGAAGTCGTTTCCCTTGGGGTTCTTGACCTTCCATGGGTCACCCCACTCTTACTCATGCAACTAACACAATCATTAATACACGTCATCGCGCCATGAACACTTCCGCCGTAAACAAGAACGGATTTCGCACACTACTCATGATCATTCAGTCAATCACACCGGCGCCTGTCACAATCAGTCATCAAACTAACAACGTTGAGTAATCCAATTAAGAACATGTACATACATACTTTTCACAGTGACAACAAAATAAATCCATCATTATCATCCACGAGCAAACTACGCCATCGTCACGAAGATCACTATCAAAATCTCAAATCATGCATCAGTTTTAGTAACTGTAAACACATGCACACATGCACAGCATCAGTTCTAATGAATTATGAAAACATACACACACACACACTTGGCAGTACGTTCATCCGGTACCGTTCTTAGACCATGCATTCGACATGCAAGCGCCCCCTACCTTTGGAAGAACCTCAGAAACCTTTTCCGTCCTTGTCGTTGGGTCCGATGTCCTTCTTCTGGTTCGTCCGGTCTTGCTTGGCTTCGTCGTATGCTGCGTCTGATTCTGGGATGATGTGTAGTCTGTTCTTTAGTACTGGAATCAAGATCTCCAGGAGCGAAGAGTGAGAGAAGAGAAGAATGAAGACGAAGAGAGAAAACAGAGGATGAGGTGACGGAGAAGAGAGTCTGAAGAATTGGCAAATGCGTTCATCACTAAAGGCTCACGACATATATATATAAGTGTACATGCGCATAAACAAGAGACGAGTGGGATGGGAGAGTGCGTGCTGCAGTAGCCACGCGCACTCCCCTCATCCCCTGTCCGCCACCCTTTTCTATATTTTAATGGCTAAAACTCACTTAGTTAAATGCACTTAACAGTTATTTCTAGTTGAAATTAAGTCTTAATGGTTCATTCTTTATTCAGCACTTAATTTTAAAACGGGGATGTTACAACACCAACGCTCTCAGCGCCAACAGAGGTGTTCACAGGCAGCCCTAGTCCCACTCAAGGGCTACCTTGAGTCCCCCCTCAAGGATTTTGCAGCGTCCCACGCTGAATAACCGATGGTAGTGTCCCACACTACATGCTCTCAGCACAATCGCATCCCATGCGCCACACGCCGATTCATCACACAACATTGAATTCATGCACACAACCTCTATTCAATCACACGTATTTCACATGCAGTCGGTAATACACATTTTCAGGACTCTGCATGTTAATCTAACACATTCAACCTTCATGCAATCATCATCATAGTTCCATTAACAACATATGAGCCCAACGCAATCGATGTCAATCAGTATTAAGCTTCTATGAGCATTTTCATCAACTCAAGTATAACATACACTCGGTTTACAGTAGTATCAGAACTTAAATCAACGCAGGCATCTATACGAAGATCAACTGGTTCACACAAGCATTTCAAATCAACATAGCACAACATGCAATCGGTATATGACAATGTCAGAACTTAATCAACGCATGCATCCCTATAAACACGAATGGATTCAATAAGCATTCCCATCAACACAGCATGACATGCAATCGGGCTCTATGGTAAGGTATGTATCCTCAAGGACGATGATAACATGCAACACTCACTCTCATTTATCATGCACTCGGATATTCTACATGTAAGTATATCATGCAACAGAATACAGTTCCATAATTATCAATGTCTTCTAAACCCGTTCGTAACCCATGCATTTAACATGTAAGGTACTCCCCCTACCAACTGCGAGACTCCGAGAGATTCTTCTATTGGGGTGTTGGTTCTCTCCCTTGTTGCTTCACTCAGCGTTCCCTCTGGAACACTGTTGTTTTCCACGAGTGGTGTAGGGCTATTTTTTGCTTCTGTTTTGACACCCGTCTTCTACTCGCATGAGGGAGCTCTGACTCCACTGCAGTACCTTCGCCTTGGCTCTCCGAAGCAGGGTATGGAATAGAGAGCAGAGAAGGAGAAGAGAAGAGCAAGAGAGAAGAGAAGAAGGGAGAAAAAGGGAGTCCGTAGAGGGGTTTTCGAGGGTGAAAGGGCAAGGGCCATCACCCAATATAAACACATGCACGAAGAATAGGTAGGTGAGATGGGGAAACGTGAGGCAGTAGTCTTGCCCATGCCATCCTGTCCCGTCAGCACCTTCCAACGTTAATCTCCTCACACCTTTTAATTAATTAAGTTAAGTGTAATTAGTGAACAAATTTCCTCTCTTAAATTATCATTTTAAATGGCTTTATTTTGCCCGGTTCCTATTTATTAAAATTGGGATGTTACAGTTCTCCCCCACTCAAAAGAATTTCGTCCTCGAAATTCAGTCAGCTACTCACCTAAGTAACAACTCGGGGTACTGCTGTCTCATGGCGTCTTCACGTTCCCAGGTACAAGAGGTAGTCTTGCCTTGCTGCCACTCCACTTTAACCAGCCCTATGTTTTTGTTCCTCAAGCGCTTTACCGATCGGTCCATGATTCTAATCGGTGTAGTCACAGTGGTCAGGTCTTCCTTGATTTCCACTTCATCATCAGGCATTGTGTGGCTGGGGTCATGTAAATACTTCCTTAGTTGAGACACATGAAATACGTCGTGCAATCGGGATAAGTGGGTCGGTAATGCTATTCGGTATGTCATGGTGCCGACTCATTCCAACACCTCATAAGGTCCAATGTATCGAGGGCTTAACTTTCCACCTTTCAAAGCTCGTCCGACTCCTTTACTCAGAGAAGTCCTCAAAAACACTCTGTCTCCGACTGAAAACTCCAATGGTTTAGTGCGTTTGTCATGGTAACTCTTCTGCCTGTCTTGAGACGCCTTCATCTTTCCCTGTATCACTCGGATCTGCTTAGTGGTTTGCTTCACAATGTCTGGTCCCAATAGCAGACTCTCACCCGTTTCCAACCAGCAAAGTAGGGTTCGGCATCTTCGTCTATATAGTGCTTCGTAGGGTGCCATGCCAATGCTGTTATGATGGTTGTTATTAAACGTAAACTCAATCAAGGGGAGGTACTGCTCCCAATCTCCACCGTGCTCTAACACACATGCTTTTAATAAGTCTTCTAAACTCTGAATCATCTGCTCGGATTGTCCATCCAATTGGGGGTGGTAGGCAGAACTAAGCCAAAGTTTAGTGCCCATTTCCTGGTGCAGCTTGGTCCAAAACCGGGATGTGAACCTGGGGTCCCTATCCGATACGATAGAAGTGGGTATACCATGCAGTCGAACAATCTCATGAATGTAAATCCGAGCTAACTTAGGCATCGGGTACTTCATGTCCACAGGCAGGAAGTGTGCACTCTTCGTCAGTCGGTCAACAATGACCCAAATCGCATCATGGCCCGCTCAGTTTTTGGGCAATCCCATAACAAAATCCATAGCAATCGAGTCCCATTTCCACACGGGAATCTCCAGGGGCTGCATTGCACCGTACGGCTTCTGGTGCTCCACTTTTGACTTCTGACAAGTAATACATCAAGCCACGTATTCTGCCACATTCTTCTTTAGTCCGGGCCACCAGAACTGTTTCCTCAGGTCATGGTACATCTTCGTGGTACCCGGGTGAATACTGAGGAGGCTCTTATGAGCTTCATCAAGCACCATTCTCCGTAATTCTTTCTCACTCGGGACGTATATTCTGTTTTTCACTCGGAAGATCCCATCTGATCCCTCGGTTAAGGACAAATCCTTTCCCTTGGCCTGCGTCTCTTTCATCTCAGCCAAGTAGGAGTCTGACTGCTGCTGCTCGTATACGGATTTCAGGAATTCATTGGCGATTCTTAATGTACCGATTATTATTTTCCGAAAGGAGAGGGTGTCAACATGTAAGTTCATGTCTCGGAACTGCTCCAACAACTCCACTTCTCTTGCCATCATTGCTGCCATATGGAGGGATTTCTGACTCAACGCGTCGGCAACGACATTTGCCTTACCCGGATGGTATTTCAGCTCGAAATCGTAGTCCTTTAAGAATTCTATCCATCTCCTCTGCCTCATGTTCAGCTCTTTTTGGTCGAATAGGTATTTGAGGCTCTTGTGATCACTGTATACTTCAAATCTGGACCCGTACAAATAATGCCTCCAAATTTTTAGTGCGAAAACCACAGCTGCCAACTCCAAATCATGGGTCAGATAATGCTGCTCGTGAGGTCTCAATTGCCGAGAGGCATACGCTATCACTGGGTCTCTCTGCATGAGCACGCATCCTAATCCGAGTCCTGATGCATCACAATAAACTACAAAGCTCTCTTGTAAGTCGGGTAATGCCAGCACTGGAGCAGTAGTCAACTTGTTCTTCAGCTCTCGGAAGCTGCTCTCGCACTCGGGACTCCACACGAAGGGAATGTTTTTCCGAGTCAATTTAGTTTGTGGTAACGCCAGCTTAGAAAAACCCTCAATGAACCTTCTATAATAACCTGCCAGTCCCATGAAACTCCTTATCTCCGAGACCGACTTGGGTCTCTCCCATGCCATTACAGCTGTCACCTTCGAAGGATCCACCGAGACACCTTGTTTGGAAATCACATGTCCGAGGAAGTGGACCTTATCCATCCAGAATTCGCACTTTGAGAGCTTCGCAAACAACTGCTTCTCCTTCAACACTTGAAGTACTGCTCGGAGATGTCCTTCATGCTCCTCAGAAGTCTTAGAATAGACTAGGATGTCATCAATGAAGACAACTACGAATCGGTCTAAATAGGAGTGGAATATGTTGTTCATGTAATTCATGAAGACAGCAGGGGCGTTTGTCACACCGAACGGCATCACTACATACTCGTAGTGGCCATACCGAGTCCTAAAGGCAGTTTTTGGGATATCCGAGTCCTTCACTCGGATTTGGTGATATCCCGATCGTAGGTCGATTTTCGAGAAGACTGAGGCTCCACGCAGTTGGTCAATTAAATCATCAATTCTGGGTAACGGGTACCGATTCTTAATCGTGAGTTTGTTCAGTTGCTGGTAATCTATACAAAGTCTCATGCTGCCATCCTTCTTCTTAACAAGCAGCACAGCTGCGCCCCATGGTGATACACTCGGTCTAATGAATTGTTTTCCGAGTAATTCATCCACTTGCTTCTTCAGCTCAGCCAGTTCAGTTGGGGACATTCTATAGGGTGCACTGGAGACCAGCTCGGCTCCAGGGATCAAGTCTATAGAGAACTCGACTTCTCTATTGGGAGGGACATTCGGTACATCTTCAGGGAACACTTCAGGGAATTCATAGACAATCGGAATTTCGTTCACTCAGACTTTACTCTCACCCTCGGTTAGACAAAGCATCATAAGCAGTTGGGTTATACCTGGTGTTGTGTCCTCCTCATTGTGCTGCCTCGGGAAGATTATGCTTCGGTTTCTACAATCCACTAACACTTTGTTGGCTGAAAGCCAGTCGATTCCGAGTACAACATCAAGGCCCTTTAAAGGTATGCACACCAAATCAAAAGTGAAACTCCGACCACACAACACAAACGTTACATCCTTGCACATTGACGATGTCAACACCTTAGGGCCAGTCGGATTGGCCACTTCCAAAGTCCGATCCATAAACACAGTTGGTAACTTTAAACGCTCTACACACTCATCAGCTATAAAAGAATGGGTAGCTCCCGAATCGAAAACAACATTAAGTGTATGACTACCAAGTGAGCACTTACATTGTACTAGATCATTTGCTTGTGTAACGTCCTCTGCGTTGATGGTGTAAACTCTCCCCGCTGCTGGTTGGTCGGTATTCCTCTCTCGGTTGTTTGGAGCAAGCATCATGTTTCCTCTGGCTCTGTTGCCTCTGCCACCAGGTCGTTGGTTATCATTTACTCGGTTTCTCTCTTGGAATCCTCCTTGACGTACACTGGTGTTTGCTTGGCGGAGTTGGGGGCAATCGGGGCGAATGTGTCCTCTCTTATTACAGTGAAAGCACACCACTTCACCATCATCCTTACAGTCTCTGGCATAGTGACTTCCTCCACACTTGAAACATCTTCCGTCTCCTACCACTGGTCGTCTTTCAGGTTGGTTCTGACCCCCAAATCTAGAAAAAGACTTGTTCCTGCCAACGCTGCTCGGCTTCTTGAAGCGGGATTGTTGGGGCCTCAAGGAATGGTGGGTTCTGCTGCTCTGGCCCGAATGGGCCTTGTCATCCTCCTCAAATATCCTACATTTATTCACCAATGCAGGGAAACTCCGTATCTCATGGTATCTGCAGGCCCTCTTAACATCTGATCTTAATCCATTCTCAAACTTAAGGCACTTCGAGCTCTCCGTCCCAGGTTGTTGGAAGGGTGGGTAGAATAGGCACAATTCCTCGAATCTTGTCGCGTATTCTTCCACAGTCATGGAGCCTTGTTTCAACTCCATAAACTCCAACTCCTTCCGACTCCTCACTGTGTCAGGGAAGTATTTCTCTAAGAAGCATGTCTTAAAATCGTTCCATGTCAGCTGAGCATCATCATCAGGGAATCGGCTTCTGGCTATCTTCCACCAGTTCTCCGCTTCATCTCACAGCATATACACTGCACATTCCACCTTTTGGGCCTCGGTACAATGAAGACCCCCAAAAATTCTCTCCAGCTCCTGAGTCCATTTGAAGGCTGCCTCAGGGTTCCGTCCTCCTAGAAATTCACTCGGTTTCCTCTTCAGGAAGCGGTCCAGCACTTGGCCCTCCTCAGTTCGAGGCTGGCCCTGCCTCTCAAACACGTCTGCAAAGCGTTGGAATGCTGTGGCTATAGCCTCCATGCTTTGGCGATGCGTCATCCCTTATCCTGAAATCAACATTCAAGGATAAGTATACCGAGCCACTCATACTATTCGGGTTTCAGCCTAGTGTTCAATGACTTAGCACATCATGCTATCCCTATGTGTTATGTAATCAGTCGGATCAGGAGGGGAAACAACTTCCTATCCACAAGCCAATATCAATCAGGTCCAACTAACATCACAAAAATTACGACCATTTAGTCAGAAAACACACACAACCGCTTACACTTGGCAAGCATACCTTGGCCTTGGACCTTTTGGTCTGCTCTGATACCAAAATGTAACGCCCTTATTTTTAATAATTAATTAACCCAAACACAGAAGAAAAATTTTTCACAAAAAAACCACTACTGATCAGATGGCATAGAAGAGAAGAGGAAGGCGAGTGGAAGTTAAGGAACACACACATATACACACACACACACATGGCTACCTGTGGAAGGAATGGAACATGAACCAACTCCGCCCAGTTTAGCGAAGCATAACAACGCCTGGGCGAAGTCCATCACAACGTCTATTCGCTCAGGCGGGGTCCAACACCGCCGAGCAAGACAGGATAATGCAACCACGGAAGAGAGGGGTATTTAGGCGGAGTTCCTCAATGACATCTACTCGTTTTAGCGCGATCACACATGCTTGGGCGAACCGTCCTAGTCGCTCGGGCGAGGTATGACTCCGCCTAAGCGGGGCCATCACAAGCCTTCCAAAAGCCGCACTCGCTGGAGCGAGTACCATGCTCGCTGGAACGAGGAGCCACACTCAGCAAAGTAAACGCTCGGACCTAGAGTCATCCTTCACTCATTCACTCGGAAAATGATAGCTAACTCACTCGGATTATAAATAACTTACGCTAGGAATCCATTCCATTCTAACCCTCTTACACTAACTTCTTTCACAGGAGAGGATCGCTCAGGGTTTTCACTTGGGAATACGAACTCTTCCTCACTCGGGTTTCACTTATAATTTCCACTCGGCAAAACCATCCTCACACAGGATTTATACATACTCTCACTCAGGATCGAACTGTCCTATCCACTCGGTATCCATATTATTCTCTGTTCTATTTTTCCCACGAAGTCAAGGTTCGCTCAGATTCTTCTATCACTATCAATTCTCTGCAGTAGGGCCCCCCTTAAATTCTAAGGTGTCACTCTCCAGTTGGAAATCTTCACTCGGCAACTTCTCACTCGGATATCGTTGGTTATTTGACACTCGGGGGAGAATCCTAGCAATTACACTCGGAAAGCTTATCTAGACTCCCATCTTTGAATCCTAACAACTCGCTGCTCGGGACAGCCTTCCGCACCAATCCTCACTCGGAATTACATGAGTCCTCCCACTCAGAAAGTACTAACATGCATATCTGCATATAAATTACCCAGACATCACCTAGAAATAAATAGTCATGCAATATGGCATAAACATAGGTATATATATATATATCAAATTTACAACCACGTTGCCCCGTCCCCATTCCGAGGGATTCAAGTCTGTCTAAGAGGGTGTGAACACCTCTTCTGGTCCGGTCCAAGTGGAATGAATCTTTTTATACTGAATTCTAATTTAGAATGGTCAAATTCCAGTAGAATGGCTCCAAAATAATCAGAACCGAGCGAAATGACTCAGAATAATGCTTTTCGAGTGAAATACAGACCTGGTGGAGGCAAATCCGATTGGAATAACTCAAAAAATGGTCAAATCCGAGTCAAAATGAAGAAAATCCGAGTGGAATGGCCCAAAAATGGTAAATCCGAGTAAAATGACTCTGATTGAAGCATTTAGGAGTGAAATATAGCCCTGTTGAACAAAAATCCGAGTGGAATGGCCCAAAAACTTGTAAGTCCAAGTGAAATTACTCAAAATAAAGAAAATTCGAGTGGAATGTGCTCCTGTTAGAGAAAATCCGAGCAAGACGACTCTGATTAAAGCAAATCCGAGTGGAGTATGACCTGTAGGAAGAAAATCCGAGTGAAATGCTTCACTGATGAAGGTGAATAGGAGTGGAATGACTCCCTGTCAGAGCCATTCCGAGTGAAACAATCCCAACATCCGAAGGGGAAACATTGATTGAAAGCCCTTTGGTTGAAGTGTAAAGGCTGATTCCCAGTGAAAATACCCAAGCTTCCAAATTCTGAGTGAAAAGGGAGCCATTTAGAATAAAAATGACCCTGTTAGAGGAGAATCCAAGCGGAAAATCCCCTACTGCAACCAATCCGAGTGGAAAAGGGGACTGACCTTGGATAGATGCTGCCCAAAGCTATTTTCTGAGTGAAAGGATTGCTGATTAAAGTAAATCCGAGTGAGTATCACTCAATTGGAGAGAAATCCGAATTGAAAATTCAAATTTCCAATTCTGAGTAAGAAGAAGCCTATTTCCGAGTGAAAATATTCAGATTCCAATTTCTGAGTGGAAAATAGGCACATTCCGAGTGAAGAAATTCAAATTTCCAATTCTGAGTGAGAAAAAAGCCTATTTCCGAGTGAAAATATTCAGATTCCAATTTCTGAGTGGAAAATAGGCACATTCTGAGTGAAGAAATTCAAATTTCCAATTCTGAGTGAGAAAAAGCCTATTTCCGAGTGAAAATGACCAAAATTCCAATTTTCGAGTGCAAGAAGGAAGGTTCCGAGTGAAAATGTCCAAGTTCCATTCTGATTAAAAGTTCCCAAGGACAGTTCCGAGTAAATCCTTCAAGCAATAAAGTTCTGTGTCACTTTTGAAAGAAATTCCGAGTGAATGCTTCACGAAGAGATGAGATCCGAGCAAAATACATCCGACTGAAAAGAATTCCGAGTGTTGCCTCTTCAATCAGAACCGAGAGTTGCTTCTTCAGTCAGAACCGAGTGAAGTATTTCCAGTCAACACCGAACGAGTCATCTTTCACTCATCTCCGAGTCATCCTATAGCCAATTTCGAGTCACACTTCACATATTTCAGTCGGTTACGAGTCATTGGTCACTCGGATTGTGGAGAGAAGGTGAAGTAAGAGCCAATTTTCAGTCATTACCGAGTGACCCACTTTTTCACTCAATTCCAAGTGCTTTTCAGGTCTTTCGCCCAAGCGATTCTTGTTACGCTCAAGCGAGAATGGGAATCCGAGTCAGTTTTCACTCGGTTCTGACTGAGTGTTCTAATCAGAATTTCTTTAATTGCCCACTCAATCCAATTGCACAACACCAACATGATTTCATTCGGTCTTTAGCATAAAAGGGGCCTTTTCCACTCGGATTTAAGAGGCAAAGTGAAGACCGACCCCTTTTCCCACTCGGAATTGAGATGCAATGTGGATGAATGTTGACTGAGAGGGTGATCCGAGTCATTTACACTCGGATTTCCAACATTCTCACTCGGATTTCCCCAGTTTCACTCGGTTTTCTCATTATTCTCACTCGGATTCCATCACTATCTCTCGGATTTCCGCCAGGCCCCCCTGTTTGCCCGTGCTGACTTGGATTCCACCACCCAAGTGGATCCAGGAATCCTGGGGGTGGCAGACAGGGGCGGAAGTGGAGGGAATTAAAAATTCCCACCCAGCCGTTGTCCCCCACTTCACTCTGAATGGAAGTGTGAGTTGGTTTTTCACTCTGAGTGGAAGCCTGAGCTGGCCTTCCACTCAGACAAGCCTATAAATAGGCAGGGGTTGAAGCACCAAGGGGGGACAGAATTCATTAAGGGAAAACTCTGTCAAATCCTCCGCTCTCTCTATCTCCCACACTGCGCAGCCCCTCACAACACCCTCACCCTCTTCTAACGCACAGTCCAACACCACCTCCATTAACTCCTCATCCTTTCACCCTTTTCAACCGTCCAGCCTCCCCTTCAAGCCCACCAAACCGACCTCCTCTCACACACCGTCCAGCACTTCCTCCCAGCCACCAAATACCCTCCAGCACCCTCCAACAGCCCCCACTCATCCTTCTCCTCACCTAAACTGACCTCCTCTCACACACTGTCCAACATCCCCCTCAAATCCACCAAATCTGACCTCCTCACTCCTCTCAACTCCAACACCGTCTCTCTTCTCACTCAGTCTCACTCGGTAATCACTTCTCACTCGGTATTTTCCTATTTCCACTCGGTTTTACCATTTTTACTCGGTTTTTTGCTTTTATCACTCGGTATTTCATTTTTTTACTCGGTTTCTTCCATTTCCACTCGATTTTTTCCATTTCCACTCGGTTTCTTCCATTTCCACTCGATTTTTTCCATTTCCACTCGGTTTTTCCCTTTTTTTCACTCGGTTTTCCCTTCTCCCACTCGATTTTCACTCATTTTTCCCTCTGTTTTCTGAACTTACTGTTTCCCTTTCTCTTTCGTAGCTTCTGCTACCTTCCCCTTTCGCTTCATAGTAAAATATAATAAAGGGAAATAAATGCTTCCTATGTTTTCTTTCAAATCTAAATAAAAATCAAAAAAAATGGAAATAAATCATTTTTAAACAGTGTCGTACGGGAGCACTCCCATCTACACAACCTCTTTAGGATTCGTACACGTGCGAAGAACTTTGCCTTGTATGAGTTCCCCATCTCAATGACATCCATCATCATTTCCCAAGTCTTTTCCTAAAAGAACAACACTCAGAACTACGTAACCCTGATTTCTTGATAATTCAAGAATACGTAGGAGCAGGACCTCAACTCCTGTCGGGCCCATCTTTCTTATTTCTTTTTATTGATTTATTTCCTCACTTTCATGTTTCTTTCATAAATGTTTTTTTTTTGTCACTTCCGTGAAAATCAATTTAGACGTGACGTCTTGTTGATTTCCCCCTAGTTTTTTGCTCAAGCCTCGCCATAATTCATAGGGAAGGGATACTTAGGACGAGACGTCCCGCTTATCTCTTTCCTATCCCTGTTTTTTATTCAAGAATGTCTAATTTAGGCGTGACGCCTTATTAGCATTCTTTTCCCCTCTCTGTCTTATATCGAAGTCGAGTTTAATTCGGATGAAACATCCCATTGACCTCGCTTCGACATTCTCAGTTTGTACAATTCTCTCACTACATTCTGTCGTTTTTTAAATAAAAAATACAACAATAAAAGGGAAGAAATAAACCATCTTTTGTAAGGCTATTTATGTTGCGCATTTTCAATCTTGGTATTGTTTTTGACAGGCGATGTAGGGTGCTAATACCTTCCCTACTCGTAACCGACTCCCGAACTTGAATCTCAATTTTTAACCAGTGCTTTACTGAACTTAGTTTTTTCCAATGTTTTTCCTATGGATAAAAACGTTGGTGGCGACTCCCTGTTTCATTCTACACCTTCACTCTTTCTTGCCGCGCCGTCGCGATCCAGGTTGCGACAGAGGGGCTATAAACAAAACACGAGCCGACCAAGGCTGACTCCAAACATTATACACAGCATAAACAGAGTCATAAAGCTTCCATAGTGCATCAGCACTTCGCCTAGCATTTCAACTCTTTCTCCGATCCTCATCTTGAGAGATGTTCACTGAAAAATGGCAACTGCATGGGTGAGCATCTTAAATTTTAAATGATAGATACCGATTCAGGTTACTTCTTATTCATACAACGACATATACCCATACATACACACAATCCTATGACAACTCGATAATATTAACACTCCACAGTCGGTGACACAATGCTAGGGGTCCTTAAGTCAGGATATTTCTTCATAACATTTATCAATCGGAATACACAATTCTCACTCGGGTATAAACGTATTCACAACTTCTCAACAACATATTATACATTCATGGAGCAGGTTTCAGTCAGCAATTATAGTATATGCACACGGAATAATGCACTCATTCACAAGTAAACACCACTTCACTAACATCATCACATGCATAATTAATTCCACATAACATCAGTAGCCATATAAGCACAGATTATTCACTCGGTTCCGCATACGTGTGTAATCGGTTCTAACGTTCGAACGTAGGATCTCAGCCTTTTGTACATAGCTCTCGGCTACCGTTCAGCTCCCAGCTGCTTGGCCGTTTTACGGGTACCCAACCGTTTGCCCACAGGTGACACCAACGCTCTTAGCGCCAACGGAGGTGTTCACAGGCAGCCTGAGTCCCACTCAAGGGCTACCTTGAGTCCCCCCTCAAGGATTTTGCAGCGTCCCACGCTGAATAACCGATAGTAGTGTCCCACACTACGTGCTCTCAGCACAACCGCATCCCATGCGCCACACGCGGATTCATCACACAACATTGAATTCATGCACACAACCTCTATTCAATCACACGTATTTCACATGCAGTCGGTAATACACATTTTCAGGACTCTGCATGTTAATCTAACACATTCAACCTTCATGCAATCATCATCATAGTTCCATTAACAACATATGAGCCCAACGCAATCGATGTCAATCAGTATTAAGCTTCTATGAGCATTTTCATCAACTCAAGTATAACATACACTCGGTTTACAGCAGTATCAGAACTTAAATCAACGCATGCATCTATACGAAGATCAACAGGTTCACACAAGCATTTCAAATCAACATAGCACAACATGCAATCGGTATATGACAATGTCAGAACTTAATCAACGCATGCATCCCTATAAACACGAATGGAGTCAATAAGCATTCCCATCAACACAGCATGACATGCAATCGGGCTCTATGGTAAGGTATGCATCCTCAAGGACGATGATAACATGCAACACTCACTCTCATTTATCATGCACTCGGATATTCTACATGCAAGTATATCATGCAACAGAATACAGTTCCATAATTATCAATGTCTTCCAAACCTGTTCGTAACCCATGCATTTAACATGTAAGGTACTCCCCCTACCAACTGCGAGACTCCGAGAGATTCTTCTATTGGGGTGTTGGTTCTCTCCCTTGTTGCTTCACTCAGCGTTCCCTCTGGAACACTGTTGTTTTCCATGAGTGGTGTAGGGCTATTTTTTGCTTCTGTTTTGACACCCGTCTTCTACTCGCATGAGGGAGCTCTGACTCCACTGCAGTACCTTCGCCTTGGCTCTCCGAAGCAGGGTATGGAATAGAGAGCAGAGAAGGAGAAGAGAAGAGCAAGAGAGAAGAGAATAAGGGAGAAAAAGGGAGTCCGCAGAGGGGTTTTCGAGGGTGAAAGGGCAAGGGCCATCACCCAATATAACACACATGCACGAAGAATAGGTAGGTGAGATGCGGAAACATGAGGCAGTAGTCTTGCCCATGCCATCCTGTCCCGTCAGCACCTTCCAACGTTAATCTCCTCACACCTTTTAATTAATTAAGTTAAGTGTAATTAGTGAACAGATTTCCTCTCTTAAATTATCATTTTAAATGGCTTTATTTTGCCCGGTTCCTATTTATTAAAATTGGGATGTTACAATTAGCGCCAGAAAGACTTGTTAGACCCTTTTAATACTATTGGGTCTTTAATTGGCAAGTGCACCAATCATTTGTAGTTTTCAAATTTAGACATCGTTCCACTGGATTGAAAGTTCCAGTAATTCACAATAATTCTTATTTACTATGGTAAATTTATCAAAACTTATTAACAAAAGAATGTTTTATAACAATTTATACAATATTCACAGAATTTGATGGTTGATTTGTTCATGTGGTAAAAAGATAGTAAAGATAAAATCTATCTAGATAGTTGAGATGTAATTCAGAATAACTCATACTTGAGGTAAAAACAGATTGACAAATTATGTTGGAATTAGGATCCTTGCACTAACATACAATGAATTGATTAGAAACATACATATTTAATTATCAAGTTTATGTGATTGCAGCTTAAAATCATTATAACCAATCCCTCATGATATAAATTCTAAGTACTCACCGTAAAGTCTGATCCCTCGTGAGCTTTCTTAATAAAAATTTGCATTAAGTCCTGGCCTTATGGCAACAATAATCACTAATTCTATTCCTAGTAATTGGCATATTAAGGGTATTTCAACTTTTACTTACATTAAAACAGATTTTAATACGGCATGAATAATCATTCTCCCGTTTGACATTCATACTAATAAAACAAGTTTCAATATGCATGAAAATCATTCTCCCATTTGACGTTCACACTAATAAAAGATTGAAATACTAACATGGTATTTGAATCATAAATATGCAGAGCTCATAATTACAACATCATATAATAGATAGATTGATTCACCAAATTCCAACATAAACAATTTAGTTACACATGGTAAAAGTAAAAACAACACTTACAGAGATTAACATTATGAAGGCGTGGAAACACTTCACGATACAAAAACTCATAATACTACAAAACACTCTCAAGTATCTAGAAATCACTCTAGACTTACAAACTCACAAAGGAGCACTCAAAACTCGAGTGAAAAGAGAGGAAGGAAGTTCTGAACTTTAGAATTGGATGTGATGCCTTGAATGTCTTGGAAGTGGCCTAGTTATAGGGCTGAGGAAGAAAACTTGCTGGTTGTCTGGGTATGATATATTCACAAGACACTCAGTTGTCAGTTTTAAATTGACTTGTGGCAAGTGCACCACTTGTCAGTTGTAGTATATATTCCGAAGAACAATTGTCGTTCCCAATACGGATTGGATTAAATCGATTTCAAACTATTATGGCAGAAGTAACTTGTAGTTTTCATGATAATGAAGTAAACAACTTTTCATACATCTAAAAGTCTACGAAAGCAATATAAGAAATATGAGTAAAATAACAGAGTATAGAGTTTGGGAATTGGATTCACCTTTCTCACTTTCCGATACACCGTTAATATTCACATAATCAATGTTTGCAATATGATTCTTTACGTCACAATCACAGTCATTCATATCAATTCCTTTACTATGAAATTCATAAGAATAGGTTTAATAACGTCAATCCCTTGATCGTTTTAAATCTATTCCAGCATTAAGAATGATTGTTTGGATGTCCATTGCATTAGATATCATCCCTGGTTATCTACTCATAATGAGTGTTCCATTTAGATCCGTTTTCGAAAGTCGTTTTCCAACAACAACCGTAAACTTGAATCAAGAAACTAGTGATCAAGTAGATTCAGGCAATGAACATAAAATGGAATACAAAGAATCATAAAACAACACATGAATCACATAAACATTATCCAAGTGTACATCAAGTTTGATTGGTTACCTCCAATCCCAAATGAGATGTTTAGCCACTCATGGTGGTCATTACAAACTTAGAAAGATGAAGAAAAGAGAGTACAATGTGTTTCTTCTAACTACCCAGCCGCGCCTGAAGTAACCCTTTTGTATGCTTATATAAAGGAATACTCACTCAAGCGAGTTTAAGTTTCGCTCAAGCGACTAGACTACTTCAATGTGAAGAAAGCTTTTGGTCCTACTTCATCTGCATGTTTATTCGTTCAACCGATTTAAGTTCGCTTGAGCGAAGCTTCATATCTGATCCTTTATTCCTTTTCGCTTAAGCTATTCCTTTATCCACTGCAACGAATCCTTTGAATTTAGGCTCTGGACTAATTTCGCTTGAGCGAAAGAATGTCGCTCAAGCGAGTTTTACATTGTGACTCACTGGAGGAATTTCGCCTGGTGTTTCAATTCAAACGCTTAAGCGATGCTTATGTTATTCCATTCTGTACCAATGTCGCTTAAGCGAACTAGGTTCGCTTGGGCGAATGCTTCATCATTCTCTACTGGCTTGATTTCGCCTGGGCGAATGACTCCTCGCTCAAGCGAGTCTTGACCGGATACTTGTATTTGTTAAATTCCTTGCTCGCCCAAGCGAGCTCTTCAGTCTAGCCTCAGCGACCTTGATTCGCTCAAGCGAGATAGCCTCCGCTTGAGCAAATATCACTTGTTTGCTCAAAACTTGGTGAATTTTCTTCTTTTCTTTTCTTTTCTTCTTTCTTCTTTAATTTTTTCTGGAATTGCAACAAAATTAACCAATCAACCTGTACAATGTTCATATCACAATTTATGTTCTATATAGCTTACAAAATTGACAAACATTGCACATTATATCCAATTTATGCTTTATTATCCATGCAAAATATATATAAATTGGACATCTATCAACTCTCCCCAACCTAGAACTTTGCTTGTCCTCAAGTAAATGGTCAAGAGAGAGTTTAGTGAAACAAAGATCCTCATTAATCAAAGCTGCAAATAAAATGAAGGACAACTTCTCACTATTTACAAATGATAAATCCTTAATCATGCTTCACTTCATCTAACCAAATTCTAAGTTTGAAAATGTGATACACAATTACAAGTAACCACTCTGCTGTAAAAACAAGAAATCCTCTCTGTTTATACCTTCCAGGTGAGTGTTTGCTCTCTTTATCATTGGTCAAGTGTTATTCAATCATTGCATTTCATTTCACTGCATAAGATAACCACTCAAACAAACATGGATCAAGAGGTCTTTCATAGGTTGTAACTTGGTCAGGCTTACAAGACATTTATTGGTTTTTCTTTGGAATGCAAAGACATACTAAGGACACTTAGATTTCTTGGCCTTGGCTTTTGTTTTGTCATTTTTTTCTTCATTTAAGCCATTAAACTTTTCTTTATATTCCTCCAGACTTTTGTTTGTTCTTTGACATTTCTAGGAGGATCTTATTTTGTTTAGGGTTTACATACCCTTTCCTTTTGACAGTTACAGCCAAACTCTTCACATACCCTTCTTGAAAGATTGCTCTTATCCTTAGCATGCATTAGGGTTGGATTTCTTTTTACAAGCATATTCTAAGGTTAAGAAAAGAAACTTTTTGGTTCAATGGGGTTAAACACAAAAATTGGATTGATTACTATTGAAGGTTGGCTTTTTGGCTCTTGTTTAAACCTATTCTACACAAAGTTTGCCTCTATCCTGTCCATGTTTGACTAAGCAATAATCCTTGCCAGAAATTCATGCAATGAAAAATTACACAAAGATCAATGAACTCTCGGTGTTTAAGGTTGCACTATCTCACTGGGTTAATTGTCTTGATTTCTTTATTTTTACAGAAAAGGGTTCAAGCATTGTGAACTAATTCCTAACTCAAGAATTAGAAATATTCATTCAACATTCATAAGAGTTATCAAAATTTTCCAAAACTAGTTATCCTTCCTTTTATGCAATCCTAAGATTAATTCAC
The DNA here is from genome assembly GCA_037962975.1 of Clitoria ternatea. Classification (NCBI taxonomy): domain Eukaryota; kingdom Viridiplantae; phylum Streptophyta; class Magnoliopsida; order Fabales; family Fabaceae; genus Clitoria; species Clitoria ternatea. The sequence goes on from CM075671.1 coordinate 174,260,965, forward strand.
ATCTTTCTTCACTTTCAAAAATAATGCATACATTAACAAACTTCGCACCTATTAATATTACTAACGTATGCAAAATAAGACTAAGTTATCCAAAATATAATTCAACAGTAAATAAGGTAAACTGCCAAGTAATAATGTAAACCAACGAGATTTTAACACAGTAAAAAAAAATAAAATGAACCACAAGAGCATGCTCAATCATGCAACATTAAAATGTCAGCGACCTCTCGATCTAGTTGCTCCTTAAACTCCCGGTCCTCAGCATCATGCTGCTCCTGAGTTTGTGTATCAGCTGCCTATGACTCTGGTGCTGAAGAAGATGCTATGATAGGTACATCGGCTGGTCCTGATGATGTGGGTGGTGGTACTGGTGCCACTGGCTCAGCTTCAGCTGCTGGCCTCTCCTCCTCTGGCAAAATGGGACTATCCCCAGGCCAAGCAACACGTTCCACAAACTGGTCTGGATGCATAAAAGGGCCTAAAGGATGACTCCAATAACTAGCTCTGTAATGGTACAGCATACCTCTGTGAAGAGCAGCTTGCTGTCGCTGAATGTGAATAAGATGAGCTAGGAGGATAGGATCAGTGGTAAGTGGTGGTATAGGTGGTGATTGAATAGGTGGTGGAACTAGTGGTGATGAGACTACGGGTGGTGGTAAAGATGTTTGTAGCAGTGGTGATGGTGTAGATATCCTGCAATTCAAATCTATAAATTTTCGATCGATGGATGGTCGAATCGGAGTGATGGGGTGAACATCGATCCCATGGACTGCACAAAGTCCTGTGATGAATGCAGGGAAACCAAGGCTGCCTTTCGGTTTTGCATCAGCTAATATGGTCTTCGGGTTTTGCTGTGCAAACCTAAAGATTTCATCTGAAATAATCTGAGCTAGGTCTACAGACATATCTGGAGAGAGGATGCAGAAGAGAAGCTCACATCTTCACTAGTGGAAAAATGGCCTTTTACACCGGTCCCTTTTCGCTTTTTACACCGGTTGTAGGACCAGTGTGGATGGAGCCGGTGAGAAAAATATGGACTTTTTACACCGGTTTTGGGACCGGTGAGAAAAATAGTTTTTACACCGGTCCTTTGCACTACGACCGGTGTAAAATACTACATTTCTCACCGGTCCTTTTCTTAACAACCGGTATAAATAGGATATTTTACATCGGTCCTTTTCTTTACAACCGGTGTAAATATTAAATCTCTCACCGGTCCATTTGAAATGCCCGGTACAAAAAAAATAGCCTTTTAACACCTGTTGGTTATTATGTCCGGTGTAAAAAGATCTTTTTTTTTACTTTTTTTATTTTAATAAATCAATCCTTGCCAATGCCAATTCAGCTTCAATTTTTATAAAGCATCATCAGCTTAACTAAAGCATGGTATTTTGCTTAAGAAAGTAATACAATATTATAACCATTGCTTAAGAAAGTAAACACAGTTTCAACACAAGAGACATTATAACCATACGCTATGTAAATTTTACTATGATTTTTCTTCTACCATCATGCTTCCTAACTGTACAGAATATTTCAGTAAGCATATCAAGAAGATTCGTTCACTCCAAATGCATATGCAACTAAATTCTCCTCTTTTTCCATCTTGTTCAAGTGTAATGTAGCAGCCAGAAATTCACCATAGTCTATCGTTCCATTTGTCTATATCAGCCTACCATAGTTCAAAAGGAAAAGCAATTATTTATCACCCAAATCAACATATACAACAACAAAAAAATGAAGCAAAAAATGATTTTAACTTAACCCAAATCACTTTCCTTAGTGCTACATTCTATGATAATTTACCTACCGCTTCCATAAGGGATTTAATTTCAGATTCCATGAGATTAGAGCCCACACTTCGCAAACCTTCCTTCAGCTCCTCAAAATTTATTGTCCCACTATTGTCTGTGTCAATCATTTTAAATAACTCCTTTAATCCACCTATTTCTTCCTCTGGAAGTCTTTCTGCTATGACCTGAAAAGAATAACAGAATGTATATGATATAAGTGCATGGCTTAGAAGAACATGTCATTATTTTTATCTCTTATCGTTGACCTGTATCAAGATTTCCTAAGCATAGATTCAAAATCACAAAGGCCAAACAGTTTAAGCCAATAATTATACTTGGATAGTATTTGAAGGGTAAGAAATAGGTTGGACACTCAAACAAGAGGTGCATGGGCAGATATATGTTAATAAAATCAACAAATTGGAAAGAAAAAGAAAAGTCAAACTGAAAGAGATGGTTTATCTTCTTATAACTCAAAAAGTGACAAATGAACTATACCTAAAAGCACTAGACAACAACAAGCAATTTCATTTGCCAAAAAGCATATAATCATGACATAAATGCAAAATTGAGGTTGAGCTAAAACCTACTTTTTCTTGTCCAATTCAGGCAGGTCTGTCCTAGAATATTTCTCAATGATGACTTGCAATGCACAACAATGAGGCATGCGTGATTAGAAATTGAAAGCTCAATAGTTATTTAGCAAAAAAAGTCATAAATGGCAATTCATCGGCTAAATTCAAATATTAAACATTAGAAAGTTGAAAAAATCAAACATTTATGAGCTTTCGTTTCACTTTCCAAATTGAAAATAATTTTTTTTCTTAAAAAATCTGAATGAAGTAAAAAGACTTACGGGAACTCGATCTGGGTATTTGACTATGATGCTTTCTGATTCCTTCCTTCGTTTATCTGTTCCCAATCAAAATCCACCGACAATGCAATGCCAATGTAATAATATAATAAATTAATAATGTTGCATATTTGATAAGGAAAGGAAATTATAATCAAATTAAATCATAATTGTGGAAAAATTAAAATTAAAACAAAAAAAACCGAATGAGAATTCTTGTTTGAAGACCTTGATCAAGACCAAACCAGACCCTGCAATAACACCACCTACAATTTCAGAGCGCTGCTTCCATATATAACAAGTTTGGTGATGAAATATTACACCAAATGTTTAGATACAAATCAGAATAAAGAATTTTAAAATTGATCAAAAGAACATTAACTTCAAACTAGGTAACGAAAACAACATCAAGTCTAATACATATGAGAAGCATATCATGCATGGGCAACTGAATTATTCAAGAAGTAGAAAGATAACTTAAACCCCACACACAGGTCTCCATTACACAAAACTCTCAGCTTTATTTTGTAAAACCTCACAAAAAAAAAGTTAAACACAACACAATATCAAAATAGGAAAAACGAGGCTAAACCTGAATCTCTCTGAGAACCTCAACACGCTTCCTGACATTAGGTGATAGGTTCTTTAGAACATCAGAGTGCTGCCCAGCTAGACTCTGTATCTTGCTCTATAAATAATAGCAAAATCCAAATTTAAGGCAACCAAACCGCTTTTGCCACGCTTTCCAAATAGCATGTCAGGTTTCACAACCAATTTGGAGGATGAAAGCCATGGTTCCTTCTCTTGTAGGTTAGTGAAATCAGTTGAAGCTGTAACCTTGAGGTACAACACAAACCAAACAAAATTCATTAATCATTACTTAAATCTAACTATATGCACACTGCACAAGTCATGTGCAGAATGGTAAAACTTGAAAGATCAAATTTTTTCCCATTTGCATTCCCATGATAGAAAAACAAGTAACATAGCTAAAATGACCAATTAAAGTATCTCATTTAAGTGAAATTGAAACTGAACTAGTATAGAGTGTTATAAAAAGTATAAACTTTAGTTGATAAAATGTTCAGACACAAACTTATCTTAACCACAACATGCTCATTAATGTTTACGTATTAAATTGTAACTCATGATAAAATGAGTACTTACTTGTGCAGACTTGATCTGCAACTCCTTGCCAGAGAGTCTCTTAAAGTGCTCCTTCAACAACCTCTTGGAATCGTACTCTCTGATCTTCTTACGTGTCATTTCCTCCTTATTCTATTTCATCAACCAAACAACCCAATTATCAAATAATTCATCACTATAACAGATCTAAACCACTACTACCAAACATACTACATTCAAAGAATTCCACCCCAATAGAACCAAAATAGTTGTTTTTCCTTTTTTTAAACTGGGTTGAGCTTTAAATATTATTATAGGTTGACTATAGAATATTGAAATATGTCAAACTAAATTTATAAAAGACCAAAATGACCAATTAGAAGCAGAGGGGTATATGCTTTAGTGTCTTTCTACAACTAGTAAACTATGGTTTTCTTGCTCTATGACCATTCGAAAGGTGGTATCTATGTGGTTGATACTGTAGAATTATGTTTTTCAATAGCTCTATGTCCATGAAGGGTCTCTTCTCTATGTTCTCCTTTTCACTCTCCAATATCCTTTTCCTTTTTGTTACAGCCATCACTGCTTCCTCATTCTCCAATTCCTGTTACTTTACCTCTTCCTGAATGTATCATTGTAAATTAATCAGTGTCATCCATATAGGAAAGCATACAAGTAAATAAAGCAAAAATGCAAACATTTTTCGCTTGTTTGGGGAAGCATTGAAAATCACCGAGCCAAAGCTGGTTTCATGAACACGATTAATTTTCGCTGTCAGAAAATCAATTTTATGTCTGTGCCAATGTTAAAACAAACTAATTATAGACCAATTGCATACAGGAAGATACATGAATAAACATTCAAACTTAAAATTAAGCATTAGTTCACCTATCTACAGGAGCATCAAAATTATGACCAACACACTAAAAAATTATGCAGAATAATGCTTCAAGTTGCACTTTAACATGCCTTGAGTTTCACCTAAATGTTTTTCCATGTCTATATAAACCATGAGAGCTGCAGGGAGTAAATGATTTAAAACAGAGAAGAGAGATGGAGAAGAAGAAAACGAGAAGAAGAAGAAGAAGAAGAAGAAGAAGAAGAAGAAGAAGAAGAGTGACGAACCAGAGGTGAGATCTGCCATGCTGAATTTGTTATCGTTGTTGTTAGACATTGAGATAAGAGGCAAAGCGAGAAGTAAAGTAGTAAAACCCTAGAAAATAAAGAGAAAAGAAGAGAAGAGAAAGGGTTTGATGATACACTCAACAAGCAAAACTCGCCTCTAGTCTCTCCTTTTAAACCAAAACCCTTTCATTATTTATATTTGAAAGAGTAGCAGAAGAGGGAATGGTTTCGAGGAAGAAGACAATGGCTTCGAAGGAGAAGAGAAAGACGAGAGAGATGGTTGTTGAAGTACCTCGTAAAGCTTCGAGAGTCGCTGAGGCGGGGGTAGGGAGGCGGAGGCGGTCACGAATATGTCAGTGTGGGAGGAGAGGAAGGAGTCGCGCACAGATAGCTTGCAGGGGGCTAGGGCTTTCGAGTGTGGGGAGAGAGAGCTTAAAATGAAATAAAGGTTTCTCACTGGTCCTAAATGGAGGACCGGTACAAATCTTATTATTTCTCACCGGTCCAAATATTAGCCCGGTATAAATTTTGCTATTTTTTACCGGTCCAAATATTAGACAGGTATAAGATATATTTTTCTCACCAGTCCCACTTACCAACCGGTATAAAGTTGTATATTAATTACAAAATTGCCACCGCCTTATTTTTTATACCGGTCATATTACAACCGGTGTAAAATCCCTGGTGTAAAAGGCTTATTTTCCACTAGTGCTTGGAAGTGGCAGATCAGATACATGGGTATTTGGGATAACATTTGCAAAGAGAAATGCTATCCACACCTTGGTTAGCATTGTCATATCCTTCCTCAGAAGTCTGGAAGGATGCTGGCTAGCTCCTCTGTACATGTGATGCACTGGTAAATAGAGTTTATCTTCAAGCTCCTATGTCGAGTAGATATGTCGGTCCTTCTTTAAGGTCCCATAGGTACACAAATCCCCATCAGGTAACTGAAGCATATCTCCTAAATGTTCGTTGATGGTGTCCCGATCATAGGAAATCCAGTGACCCCTAACCCAAGTCTTCCTTTCTAGAGTGCCCTCTTTATTCCATGCATTAGCATAGAATTCTTTAACAACCTCTGGGTCGAACTTGTGTCTTGGATTCACAAATCTTAACCATTTCCTGCTTCTCAGTAGTTCCAAAAACTCATCACACTCTCCTTCTCTTAAATCAACCTTCCTTTCAGGAATAAAAGTCCAATGGTCGATGTTTTCATGGCGTTGCCTATGCTCTTTACTCCTGAATTTTGGTTGTTGTTGTGAAGAGCTTCCTTCACCCCTCTTTCTTTTGCCTTTTTCTCTCTCACTATGCCTTGGGGCATCAGCACTTGTGACTTTAGTTCTAGCCATCCTGAAAAACAGAAGTTGCCAATAGAGTTCATAAGGCAGAAAACTAAAATTGCTCACACCATCTAGCCATAATCGAGTTCACAATATTTTCACTGAAAAACAGAGCATGATTCACCTCTTTATTATTGCACATTCTACAAAACCTAAACACAATACTTCAAAATTTAAAATATGACATATTATCAAAACATAACAGCACCTATAAGAAAAATTCATCAAAACAGAGTATGTCATTCATCAATATGGGTTCTGACATCATCTTTACAACACTAGCCTTTCTTCTCGAACTAAAACCCAAAAACAGAGTATGGACTTAACAAGAGTACCAAGCTTCCCCAAAAATTGTACCAAATATAGTGTACTTGGTCCGTCAGACCTAATTTACTTGCATTCCAACAGAAGGGGAAACTTCAAATTAGGAAATGATTATCATTCATAATGCTATTTAACAAAATAGAGCATGGATGCCATGGATTTAAAAACAATGATATTTAAGAACATGCATTCACTTAACCTCAAACATCAAATTAGAGAAAACAAAAGCATTAACTTATGTAATCACTCCTTAAATAACCATTAATCCAATTTCTAAGAAAAGTATCAAACTCCAAGTACCAGAAAGAAGGAGATGATGAGTGAAATGAGGGTTTTGTTAACTTACCAAGAAAGAGGAAAACTTGAAAGTTGAAAATGAGAGATAAGAGAAGAGAGAAAACAGTGCTAATACCATTGAACCTGAGAATGAGAGTGAAGATGATTGTCGTGGGTGAAGGGGTTTTATGAGAGAATGGTTTTGTAACTAAAAATGAGACTTAAAATACCTTTTAAAAACCTTCACCGCTTAAATTTGCTCAAGCGAGCTCAGTCGCTCCAGTGAAGTTAATCTTTGAAAATGAAGTTTCCTATGTCGCTTAAGCGACCTACCTTCGCTTTAGCGAAATCGAGTGGGAAACACACCTGATGCTTTGAAATTTGTTTTGCTCAAATATTTAAATTTTGCTTAGGCGAAAAATGGGGATTTAGATACTGGAGACAATTCGCTGGGGCGAAATAAATGGCGCTTGAGCGAGTCCTTAGAGTTTCTGTTCTGGACAAAACTCGCTTGAGCGCGTGAAACTCGCTTGGTCGATTTTGTTCCAGTGTTAAAATGAAGAAATCTCGCTTGAGCGGTTCTTAATTCGCCTTAGCGAAAGTTGTAGAAATTGAAAATTTTTCAAAGTTGTGAAAATTCTGCATAATTCGCTTGAGCGGGATGAAATTCGCTTAAGCGAGTATTGGCCAGTATCAAAATTATAGTGTTTCGCTTGAGCGACCTGCAATGGCTTTTGAGCGAAAGTAGTTATATGGCTGATTCGCTTGAGCGAAATTGGATTCGCTTGAGCGAATTTCCTTATACTTGAAAATTTTAATCTTCCACTTGTATTTTCTTCAAAAACTCATCTCATCATTCCATCCTTCAGTTTCTTTTCTCTTCTAACTCACTTATAAAACACATCATACAAATTAATTCAAACAACTAAAAGTTACAATAAAACAAAACAACAACAACAAATTAAACACACTGGGTTGCCTCCCAGTCAGCGCTTGTTTAACGTCGTTAGCTCGACGCCTGATTGATTTGTTCATTCTGGATTATGTAAGTGGTGGATAAGAGTGTTAAGCTTTTCCACCTCCTTTCCAAGATATAGCTTTGACCTTCATTCATTCAGATTTGAAATCCTTTCAAAAATGTTTAAGCTTTGATCCTTTTTGGATTTCTGGTGGGTGACTTTGTCTTCCTCATTTGTTTTGAAAAAAACATCAATATTGACTTCTTTTTCTTGCACTCGGACTTTTACTTTTCTGTCACCCACATCTATGATGACTCTGGCTGCTTTCAGAAATGGTCTCCCCAATATTATAGGTACTTTTGAATCTTCCTCTATGTCTATGATAGCAAAATTCACCTGAAATTCGAATTTATCAATTTTTACCATAACATTTTCAACAACACCATAGGGAATTCTTGTTGATTGATCTGCCAATTGTAAAATCATTTTTGTTGGCCTTATTTCCGAATCCCCTATCTTTTTAAGTATAGATAATTACATCAAATTAACACTGGCACCAAGATCTAATAAAGCTTTTCTTTCTAAAATATTTCCAATGGTTATGGGGATAGAAAAACTCCCTGGATCTATGGTGTCATGATGTACTGCTTTTTGGATGATATCACTATACCCTTCCTCCATCTCAGTTGTCTCCTCATTTAGTGCTATCATTTGCAATGCTCCTTTGGATTTGGCTCGGTGTTAGCTCCATACTGAGGTCGTTGATTTTCAGCAATTTGTCGAGCCAATTGTCCTACTTGAGTCTCCAAAATCTTTATTGATGCCTCTATATTGCATGAATTTCTCCAAGGTATCTTCCAATCTTGAAGTTTTCTCCATCAAAGAAGGATAGTTGCTTTGATAAGGTCTATTTGAAGAACTTGGTTCCTGTTTCCATCCTTGTCCTTGATGTTGATTACTCCTCCACCCCTGAAATTGTTGGTTAGGATAATTGGAATTGAAATTATTTGGTTTACCTTGGTTATTCATGTAGTGAACTGTCTCCTCTTGTACTCCACAATAACCATTTGGATGTTCACCTCCACAGAAATCACATCTTGCACTTTCTTGTTGCATTGGTTGTGAAGATTGCACTGAATGTAATTGCTGTGGGAGTTTGGCCATTTGTTGAGTCAAGGCTTCAATCTGTTGAGTTAAGATTTTGTTTTGGGCTAAAATAGCATTTGAAGTATTCAAATCTAGAACTCCTTTCCTCTGAATTTGTTGACGATCATGCTGAGCTTGATAATCTGTTGAAGTTAAAGCTTCTATAATTGTTGTAGCTTGATCAGCGTCAACTGTCATCATTGTGCCTCCAGCTGCAGCATCCAAAATCATCTTTGTATCTGGTCGAAGTCCATTGTAAAAGATGTTCAATTGAGCAATGTCTTCAAAACCATGATTAGGACACTTGCGAAGTAATGATTTGAAACGGTCCCATGCTTCACAAAATGGTTCTTCAACCCCTTGACGGAATGTTGAAATATCAGATTTAGCTTTTATGAATCTTGATGGAGGAAAGAAACGGTGCAGAAATTTTTCTTCTATATCAGACCAACTAGTTAAGCTTTGATTAGGATGTGATTGCAACCACTCCTTAGCTCTTCCAGCCAATGAAAATGGGAACAAACGAAGGTATGCGCTTTCCATATCTTCTTGACCAAAACCCATTGTACCAACCAATTCATAAAAAGTTGCCAAATGAGTGTAAGGATCCTCATTGGACATTCTAGTAAATTGATGAGCACTAATCAAACTGAGAAAAGTTGGTTTCATCTCCAAGGCTCTTGTTTGTGGCATTACAATACTTGAAAAGTATCATGGTCCTTGTTGATTTGCATAATCTCCCAAAGTACGCCTTGGTTGTTGGTGTTATCTTTCATGTTTTCAAGTTTTGGAGTTGATAATGGTGGTGAAGTTGGAGAAGAAGATTATCCCTCCTCTTGTTGTGCTTTAGCTTTGGCTTTGATTTTCTTCAAAGTCTTCTCAATTTCAGGATCTATTTTAACCTGTTCTTTGAATCCCTGACTTCTTAGTATCATAAACAAAGCTTCCAACAAAGAGGTTAGAAAAGAAAAAGATATATAAGCACAAAATTGCTATACAACTATATTCATAAACTAAAATAATTAAAATTGATTTAAACTTAATCCGCCGCGGACGGCGCCAAAAACTTGCTGGTTGTCTGGGTATGATATATTCACAAGACACTCAGTTGTCAGTTTTAAATTGACTTGTGGCAAGTGTACCACTTGTCAGTTGTAGTATATGTTCCGAAGAACAATTGTCGTTCCCACTACGGATTGGATTAAATCGATTTCAAACTATTACGGCAGAAGTAACTTGTAGTTTTCATGATAATGAAGTAAACAACTTTTCATAAATCTAAAAGTCTACGAAAGCAATATAAGAAATATGAGTAAAATAAAAGAGTATAGAGTTTGAGAATTGGATTCACCTTTCTCACTTTTCGATACACCGTTAATATTCACATAATCAATGTTTGCAATATGATTCTTTACGTCACAATCACAGTCATTCATATCAATTCCTTTACTATGAAATTCATAAGAATAGGTTTAATAACGTCAATCCCTTGATCGTTTTAAATCTATTCCATCATTAAGAACGATTGTTTGGATGTCCATTGCGTTAGATACCATCCCTGGTTATCTACTCACAATGAGTGTTCCATTTAGATCCATTTTCGAAAGTCGTTTTCCAACAATAACCGTAAATTTGAATCAAGAAACTAGTGATCAAGTAGATTCAGGCAATGAACATAAAATGGAATACAAAGAATCATAAAACAACACATGAATCACATAAACATTATCCAAGTGTACATCAAGTTTGATTGTTACCTCCAATCCCAAATGAGATGTTTAGCCACTCATGGTGGTCATTACAAACTTAGAAAGATGAAGAAAAGAGAGTACAAAGTGTTTCTTCTAACTACCCAGCCGCGCCTGAAGTAACCCTTTTGTATGCTTATATAAAGGAATACTCGCTCAAGCGAGTTTAAGTTTTGCTCAAGCGACTAGACTACTTCAACGTGAAGAAAGCTTTTAGTCCTGCTTCATCTGTATGTTTATTCGCTCAAGCGATTTAAGTTCGCTTGAGCGAAGCTTCATATCTGATCCTTTATTCCTTTTTGCTTAAGCTATTCCTTTATCCACTGCAGCGAATCCTTTGAATTTAGGCTCTGGACTAATTTTGCTTGAGCGAAAGAATGTCGCTCAAGCGAGTTTTACATTGTGACTCACTGGAGGAATTTCGCCTGGTGTTTCAATTCAAACGCTTCAGCGATGCTTATGTTATTCCATTCTGTACCAATGTCGCTTAAGAGAACTAGGTTCGCTCAGGCGAATGCTTCATCATTCTCTACTGGCTTGATTTCGCCTGGGTGAATGACTCCTCGCTCAAGCGAGTCTTGACCTGATACTTGTATTTGTTAAATTCCTTGCTCGCCCAAGCGAGCTCTTCAGTCTAGCCTCAACAACCTTGATTCGCTCAAGCGAGATAGCCTCCGCTTGAGCAAATATCACTTGTTTACTCAAAACTTGGTGAATTTTCTTCTTTTCTTTTCTTTTCTTCTTTCTTCTTTAATTTTTTCTGGAATTGCAACAAAATTAACCAATCAACCTGTACAATGTTCATATCATAATTTATGTTCTATATAGCTTACAAAATTGACAAACATTGCACATTATATCCAATTTATGCTTCATTATCCATGCAAAATATATATAAATTGGACATCTATCAGGTCCTGATGCTACGCGTCAGGTTCTTGACTCAACTTCTATTAAACATGTGGTTAAGGGTCATGATTAAGATATTTTTAATTACATAATGCCCAGACAATGGTTCCACTTGTCTCCCAATTTGGCTTGGCAGTTTGCATGAGTGGTTTGGGCTTGGCCACCTAGAAATGGAATCCACGTAGCTTCTGACGCTATGCGTGGCTGTGACGTGTAGCGTCAGCATCAGAAGTCCCCACACTACGCGTGGTGTTGATGCTACGCATCAGCTCTCCAGTTCTTCCATTTTCTCTTGAATTTATTTAATTTTTTCACTGCAAAACTAGAAAAAATTGATCAAGGCAGATAATTTCCAAAAACTTCCATTTATTACAATTAAAACCTAAATTTTTAAAAATTAAACTAATTTTTACTATTTTTGACACATTTTTATTAAGAAATTTATTGTAAATTTGAGGACTAACAGGATGCTTCCTGAACAGGGGGTTTCTGCCGTTCCAATAAGTATCATCCTCGCAAGGTAGATGCCTCTTCCTCCTTCGACTGCTTCTAAAGTTGAGGCCGCTCGAAAATCCAAAAAGCAATAGCTTGAGAAGGAGCTATCTCCTCCTAGAATGGAGCCTACACAGGTTACCCTTAGTGAGGCTATCCTATAACACCCTCGGTTAACTAGGAGAATCCTTTCCACTACATTATCCTAGTCAATTGAGAGGTTATGAGTTTTTAGAAAAATGTGGAAGTTTTTTTTTGTACAAGAAAACTTGGTGGAATAGATACATCAAATATACAATATAGTCATATACAACACATGGTCATAATAGCGACTGTACAAACTGAAAGTAAAGGGGCACGTAGGCTCCCATAAAAGAAAATAAAGTTAACCTATTCTATTCATCCTCAGTCCAAAAAGTGTGGTTGATCTTAGATATGATGTCTACATTATGTTCTGTGGTGTATGATCCAACTGGAGATTTGGAAAAATAGCGTAAGGGTGAGTCTTCACCTCCACAACAATCGGGGAGTGTCATCACTGACGATCGCCCCACATAATACAATTATCCAAAATCGATTCCTGCCTACTATCTCTAGGGTCCCTAAGTTATATTTTAAGTTATCTCACCACTCTTGGTCTCCTGACTATTTCCAACTTCCCATTCACCTCTTAGGGTTACTAAGATCTTATACCATTGTGCTCAAACAACTAACAGTCACAATCTCAATACAATGATGCAATGCATAGGTTTATTTCGTTATTTCCATCTCTTTATTAGTCATCATGATGCATGTGGGACTATCTTCCACTCATCAATCTCATATACTAATGTCCATGTGCATAATAATCCCGCTTTATCCTTTCTGCCAAACTAGAGCGACTGGAACTCTCCTCATTCTAGTTTTCACAAATAGGTAAGGACATGCAGCCTTATCATCAAAATGACCAATCACACATCTCAACAAAACGGGCATTCAATGGCCATAGAAACCCCCGCCTCTCGTCGAAGTATATCAGAGTTTGCCACGGGCTGTCTGGCGACAGGCACAAATTAGAGCCATTGGAGTTCCCACCTTTAATATACTCCCTAGACTGCCTCAAGTATTGAGGCGCGACAGATTCTTCAGTGTACCCATCACTGTATGCTCTAAGGGATTATTCCAACATCCCTCCTTAACTCCAGACATGATGCATAATTCAACAATTTATTTTTATTCAGTGGTCCTCGAGAGGGTGACTCCCTTCCATTCCTAATGTCGAGTTCTTTTTCTTTATTTTGTATAATAAAATTTTCTCTTTTTCTTTGCTTTAGTAACCTTACTCGACACTTAGGAAAGAAATGAGATTTCATGCTTTCTCAGCAACTAGGGGTACATTGGCGCTACAACGCCCATAATTCATCTCGGTTCCAAATTCCTTACATTTTCACAATTTAATCATTTCAAAATCCCTGCCGATACCACCTCCCATATTTCTTATTTATGAATTTCCTTATTCAGATATTCATGCATCATACAACATTCACAACTATGTCAGACCAATAAGTATTCAATGGCATCACAACATTCATTATACCACATTCGTCACACACTTTCATCATAACGTTCATCATATAATTAACACACGTATATCTATATACATAACCATCCACAGTTACATATTCAATCATGTTACATAATCCACTAATTAACAATGTCATATTGCGTGTAGTACTAAGAAATCATCATACAATAATTATTAGACATACCACATAATATACATATTGATACTTACCATTTACTATGGCTTAACAAATTATCACACATTTAACATCACTAGAAGTTCACTTATATATACAACTAGATGTAAGCATTCACATTATATCATTATCGTTTATCTAGTTCATATCATTAGCATTCCGTTACTTTAGTTTGTTATTTAGGGCATACTATCACTTAATTTAATTCTTTATATAACTTTTAATTATTTATTTTATAATTATTCTTATCTAATTAGGAATGATTATCTCTTTACTCAATTTAATTTCCTAAGACCCAATTATGAACTCTTTATTCATCGTCAAGTAGTTTCACTGTTGATTTTTCTTTACTAATCCAATTAAATTTTTTTAACTGAAAGACCCGTTTCCTTGGTCACTAAAAGGGTCATTAATTCTTTATGTATAATTATCAATTTAGTGTTGTTCTTTCTAGGTTCATGACTACTTATCCTTTTGTACCTTTTTCTTTATTCCCCTTATTAACTAATTTGCTTCCTTAGTTACATTCTTTTAATCAACTAAATTTTGCTTCTTATAGTGTTGAGTTATTGCTTAAGAACTTAGATACTGCTCTAATCTCAATGTTATGAACTTAGTCATTTATTCCTTGATCACTAAAAGTTGTCATCTAATTTATTCTACTTCTTGTTATTACTTAGTTTAAAGTCCAAATTTCATTTCCTTTCTTTATTGTTTACCTCTACAAGTGATTAATACTCTATAACTTATTTATTTTATGTATGTCATGTCCTAAAATCCTTCTTACTTGGATAATTATATGCATCATATAGATATTTATTAAGTCCTTTGTCACTTGTATTATTAATTACTAAAGTTTTTAACTCCTAACACTTATTTCTTAACTTAGATTCCTAATGATCTCATTTATTTCTTTTAGGCACTTTTCTCTTTTCTTAATCTATTTATTTAATTACTTTCTCTGTAACTTTTCCAAATTGAACTCTAAAATTTCTTTTTATTTCTTTTCTTTTTCCACCTGGCTTAATTAGTCTATTAAAATATTTAAACTCAAAATCTCATTTCCTAATGAATCTTTTTCCAAATTAGTCTTACTTCATTAACTGCTTAAAGTCCCTTTTTATACTCTACCCCATTTGGTCACTAAAGTTGATCACTAAATTGGTTACTAACATTTCTAATTTCTAATATCCATTTTATTATGCTTCAAAATTTCTTTTTATTTTTATTCCTTTTTCTTAGTTCACAAAATTTGTTTGGGTCCAATCATGTCACTTATCGATAAAACTTTTTCACATAAAAATTTCCACTTTTTAAACTCAACTTATTTATCTAATTAACTTTTATAAAGTTTTGTAATAATTTAAAACAATGTCGCTTTTAGTAAATTAAACGTCGTAACCTTCCGGTCGGTAGATTTTTCTTAAAAACGCGATATCGTCAAAAAACTCTCGACGATACGTGACGATAAATTAATTCCTAATAGCGGGGCTTACCGGAAATAAATTATAAATTACATATCATTACTATAAAATTTAGATAATAATAATAATACAACTAAATTGAATAAAACCGAGCCCGCCTAACCACTAAAGTTTCTAAATGTTTCTTTACGACTCCAATCGTGATAAAATCCTTCCAAACATATGAACATCGAGTTACGCCAATTAAATTTATAAAATACCCATTAATCTTGAAAATGTTACATTTTAACCGTCGGTTACGAAAAATTACATGGTTTGAAATCTAACCGTTAGATCGTGGTGAAATTCAAAACAGAGGTTCTCGAGTATATGAGCAATATTATGGAGCGGTTAAAAATGAGTTTAGATGAGGTAAGACCCCCTTACCTCACGAAACGCTCGCTGCCAGGAGGAAGGAAAATGGCGAACTCGCCGAAAATTTGTTGAACGCTACGAAACATTTACCGATCGCTTCCAGGTCGTTAAAAACTAACATGCATGAAATTTTTAAGCTGTTAAGGGTCATGGATAGCAAATGAAGAGTCACAAAACAACTATGCATTTGGTAAAAATTTAAGGAATTAATTACCAAAGGTTCACCATTTATCCGAAATTCTTCACTATTTATCACGTACGGTTCCCGATCTTAAGGAAAATAACACATGTAGTCAAGAGAGGACAAGGAGTCATGGTTTTGGTTACCAAACAGCAAGGGAAATATCATGAAATTCTTCAAAATGTGGGCTGATCACAAATCAAGAAAACCAACAACAAAATTTAAAAGGAAAAACACAAAAATTTCACCTTGAATGGCTTGGATGGCTAATGGTTTTGGGACTCCTTGCATAAGAGGATAAGATCAACTTTTTAAGACTATTTCATGCAAGAAAAACTAGAATAAGAAGGCTGTTCTGGTGGTGGCTGGACCATGACGAAAAGGAAGGAGGAGAAGGGAGTAGAAATTTTTGAATGGTTGGCCGTGATTTTGGTGGGTTAGGGTGGTTATTATGGTGGCTCACAGTGGCTTTAGGAGGGAGAAGCGGTGGCTGGAAATTAAAGAAGTGGAGAAGGAGAGAAAGATGGCTAAATGAATTAGTTGCAAGAGAAAGAGTTAGGCCAAGGTGATTGGATTAGTTAACTTGCATGAAGTGTGACTGGTAGAAATGGGAGGTGGGAGGCTGAATGGAGAGGAGGGACCAGGTGGTGACACCTCTTAGGGAAGGTGGCAAGGAGTGGTGATGCATGGAGGGAGGAGTTTTCTTGGAGCTACATGTGTCCCATGGATGGAAGATGGTGATTGGCTCTTGTTGCATGGAGGGCTGATATGTCCAGCTTTTAGGTGTCACTTTGTTTAGGCTTTTAAGGGCTGATGCGGGCTGAATTAGGAAAATGACCCAACATAAGTATTGCAGGCCTTTTTCTCATCTTTAAGTTTCTACATGGAACAAAACGTTCCATGGAGAAATGAATGAGATACGGCCCATTTACTAAAATAGTATAAGGTTGTGACAGGATTGATATTTCTTGCAAAGATTAATTTTCTCGGCGAAATTGGTGAAGAATTTCACTTCGTGCCCCGCATCAAAGTTGTATAACTTTTTGTGAAAGAATTGTTCAATTTCATGGTCATACAAGGGAGAAACGTGAAAAATACTTAACATAGTACAAGCTGCCACTAGGAAAACATGAATCAATGTGGTATTTTAAATTATGGGATTCATGGAGTAAGAATTGGTTTTTGAGCCCTTCATGAAGTTTTTAGATCCTTGTTTTCTCTTTAATTTGATAATCATTTGTGATGATCCAAGATCGGTAGCCCGAGATATACCCGATTTATGAGAGGATACTCCAAAAGCTTCCTAGATCAGCTATGTCTTCGAAAGTAAATTCACCATTAATTATCCTTTGAGAATTGGGTTTCATGCCCTTCATAAACATTGTAGAGGTCTATAATATGGACCAATAGCAAAAAGAACAGAGTGATTCAAGCATCGGACAAAGGAGATATGCAAATTTTAATGAAGGCTGCCAACATGATGATGAAACAGCTAAAGGGTTGCAAAGATCTATTAAACTGTACCGATCTAGAAGGATTTGGCCTTCAATATCTTCACAAAAAACATAGATAATTTTGTTATGGAGATTTTTACACCAAGTTTGCATGAATCTAAGGTTGTATTAAAGAGTTATGAATTTTTTTGTGAACCATACACAGGGTAAAACGTCCAAACGTTAGAATTTTGAGGCGAACATACTTAATCTTCAATTTTGAGGTTGACAAAGTGAGAATCGGAGTTCGGAGCTAGAAATGGAGATTGAAGATCTTTTCAAAATGAAGAGATTGAGACCAAAGTCATTTGATTCCAAGACCGTATGCAAAATTAGGGTCCAAAACACTGAAGGTATTCAGGTCGAGTTTGAAAACGATTTACGAAGAAACTAATTTATGGAAAAACAAGGGTGATAGAGTCCGAACCGAGTTTTGGCCTCTTCAAGAAAAGTTCTTAAAACATCAAAATAAGTCACCAGAGATTGACCATGCCACCATTGGATATGCCAATGTATATGAATGGTCAAACGTAGGAGACGTTAAAGGTTCTGATTGGGCCGTTCAGGCTAAGTTAGACACCCTTAATCCTTTATGAAATGATCCTAACAGGACTAGTTTCCCTACTAGATCACTAGTCTTGGGTCAAACGGTCAGAGTTCGACCTCTGGCTGGGTCCCACTATTCAAATCTGAGGAACCTGACAATATTTTATTATTAATCATAATTATTAATTAAATAAACAATTTAAAATATAATTTCAAAATAAAATATTATTATAAATACTTATATATTTGCAAAATAATCAATTGAATATATTTTTTCAATATAAATTTTAAATATCAGTTATTAAGCATTAATTCATTATGCTAAACTAAATGTTACTAGTAGGGACTAATTAACTAAATAATTATCAAATAATTAACACTTAATTAAAATAATCACCATTAAATAAATAATTATTATAAAATAGTATCATAAAATTTAAAAATATTATATTTTTAAATAAATAATTATTGATTGAGATTATATATTAATTACCAGGATTAAGTATCATCTATAAAATATTATTGACAAGAAATAATTATCAACTAATATAATTATAAACTAATTAGTACTTAATTAAACAAAAATAATCATTATTGACATATTATTAAATAGTACTGTTAGACGTTGTTATTATTACTTTCTTATCACTGCTTCTTTCATTCGTTATGCTCTCTCTCGGTATTCTTATACTTCATTTTAAATATCTTAACTAGTTCCGCTTTTCACTATTTTTTTATGCTGAACTACTCGGGGAACAGGCCAAAGCCTCAAGCTTCTTACTTAAAGCTTAACAGAGTGTCCTCAGGATTCCTGAGAGTCTAGTTTCCTATTCTAAAAATCAGGGTTGTTACATATCCCGAGCGATGTCAAATCTTCTTATGCTACGCCCTCAAAAACTCTTATCATCACTGTGTTAGAGACTCTTGAGTGTCCTGAGGTGACCTTGTCGACTCCAAACAGGGTGAATACAATAACTATGGAGCAGATTAATTACTGCTCCTTTGCGCAATGAGTACAAGAGCACCTCTCAGCAGTGGGAGAAATTTATGAATCAAAGCTTGGTCACTACACAAAATCCTGCACAATCTTTGTTGGACACTCGTTTTCCAATATCAAAATTTATCGATCGAGTCATGCTATTCAAGGAAGATAAGAAAAGGTATATGGACTCAAACCCGATAGCCATGTGCCAGTTGACTACGGAGAAAGAGGCTTCTGATGCCTAGCTTCGGGTGGCCGTGGAGTAGGCCAAGAGGTCAACTGAGCTGGATGAGAATTTAAAGAAAACTGAAAAGGTCCTAAGGAATGCTCAATCCAGATAAACTTTCTTCAAGGCAAGGTTGGCCATCACGGAGGAAAAGCTAAGTTACTACGAGAAGTTTTTGGCAATTGCTGAAAATGAACGTCGAGAGCTTGCCTTGAAGAAAATAGAGGCTGAGGACTCTCTCGAAAGGGTTTAACAGACTCTAGATTCTGCTCAGGGGGGTTTCAAGGAAGCTGAATCCTGTCCCGCAAGGAGCATTCCAAGGTGGAGGCATAAATTGATATGTCGAGGTGGAAGGTTATTGAAAAATATGTCCAACGGTTTGATCTTTGCCGAGCATAGGTATCGGTCTTGAATCCTTCACTTGCCATCTCCTGGGAGGGAGCTGACCCCTTCAAGGTGGTAGTGGATGGGTAGTTGGTTGATCCCTTTGACTCAGATAAAGATGAAGTTGTTACTACCGTTCCTTCCCCTTCCTTGCCTGGTAGTGAAGCTGGAGCGACCCCCACTCTTGAGGTTGAGGCTATACCTTCTGAGAATGTTGTTGTTGACATTCCTGCTCCTTAGTCTTTTTCTTTTGTATCTTTATTTGTTTTGATTAGTTGTGACTTCTTTTTGAAGAACTTGTTAATTAAGAACTTGTGTCTTTTTTGCCTTTTCTTTGAAGTTGATGTAGATCATTTGTGTGTAGCTTGTCTGTTGCTTGTATACCTACTCGGGGGTCTTTACAGAACTTAACGTAATTTGATGGAACTTATTTTTATGCTGAGTAGCCGTATCCTCACTTGCATCTTTAGGACTTAATGTAATTTGATGTAACATGTTATTGTCCCAAGTAGGCGTATCCTCACTCAGGTCTTTAGGGCTTCATGTAATTTGATGTAATTTGTCATTGTCCTGAGTGGGCATATCCTCACTCGGGTCTTCAGGACTAAACATAATTTGATGTAATTCGTTGTTGTCCCAAGTGGGCGTATCCTCATTCAAGTCTTCAGGAATTAATGTAATTTAATGTAACTTGTTGTTGTCCTGAGTGGGCGTATCCTTACTCAGGTCTTTAGGACTTAACGTAATTTGATGTAACTTGTTGTTGTCCCGAGTAGGAGAATCCTCACTTGGCTCTTCAGGACTTAACGTAATTTGATGTAACTTGTTGTTTTCTCAAGTGGGCGTATCCTCACTCAGGTCTTCAGGACTTAACACAATTTGATGTAACTTGTTATTGTCCCGAGTTGGCGTATCCTCTATCGGGTCTTCAAGACTTAATGTAATTTGATGATAGTTACTGTTACCCCTGAGTAGGCGTATCCTCACTCAGGTTTTTAGGACTTAGTGTAATTTAAAGATAGTTGTCATTACCCTTGAGTGGGCGTATCCTCACTTGGGTATTTAGGACTTAGCGTAATTTGAAGATAGTTTTTGTTACCCCCATGTGGGCATATCCTCACTCTGGTTTTTAGGACTTAGTGTAATTTGAAGATAGTTGATGTTACCCCCGAGTAGGCTTATCCTCACTCGAGTTTTTAGGACTTAGCATAATTTGAAGATAGTGAGATAAGACTGAATAATACTCTATTTTATTGAATTTTCATGTGTGTGTCTCATTAAAACCTCCAGAGAGAAAAAGCCTATGGGAAAAACCTCTTGGGTAGGAAAAAGAGTACCCATGGTTACATCAACAGTAATACATTTTTAAATACGTGGCATCCACATTCAGGGAATACTCCTACTCTTTAATTCTTTTAGTCGGTATGCCCTCTTTCTAACCATTTCTTTACCCTGTATGAGCCTTCCCAGTTACCTGTGAACTTTCCATCTTCTCTTGCCCTCTAGTTATTGTCAGCTATCCACAAGACTAAGTCTCCGCTTTGGAAGGGTCATGGTATAAGCATGGTGTCCACTTTTGAGTGAACTTGTGCTTGGAAGCTTGTATTTTTACGAAGGCTATGTCTCGAGGTCTTCTTTTTATCTTCATCATTTTTAGTTTTATCATAGGCCAATCTTCAGAGTGAGGGTTTACCAAGCTCCACCAGGATCATAGCATCTACCCAATACATCAGTTGGAATAGAGTCTTGTGCGTTTCCAAATAAAGAGTTGTGTGATAGGCCCATAGAGCTCTAAGTAACTCTTCTTCCCATCTTTGTTTTGCTTCTCCCAACCCATGCTTCAATTCTTATAGTATCACTTTGTTCGCTGCTTCGGCTTGCCCATTTTTCTAGGGATTTTTAACCAATGAGAACTTTCCTTTTATGCCCAAGTTTTTGTAGAATTCTGTGAAGCTCTTATCCATGAACTGTCACCCATTGTCAAAGATGATGGTGTGAGGAAGCCCATGTTTGCATATTGTGTTTCTCCATGTGAAATTTTATACTTTGGCTGTAACACCCCGAAAATTGGAGCTAAATTTTTCACGATTTAAAAATAATTATAAGTAGAAGAAATTAAATATATATATATATAATACCAAGTAATTAGCCCGGATCATTTAATAACCTATCTCATATATGAAGATATGAGAAGGTATCATAGCGTTCCTTGGACGATCGGACTCAAGATCGTCACAAGGGAGAAGTGAAAGATATAATTAAATTTAAGAGTTATCAAAATATATACATGAAAAGGGGATGAAAGATGCCTCATCAATAGGTTAAGCATTAGAAATGTGATTTCATATTAGTAATATCATTTCTATGATATATGGGTTCCAAAACAAGCAAGAAAATTAAGCAAAGAAACAAAAATGAAGAAACTGGGAAAAGAGAAACTTGCTTGAGCGAGTCCCTGTCTCGCTTGAGCGAGTCCCTGTCTCGCTTCACTTGGGCGAGGCCAACAAACGTGAGTGAAAACGCTCTAGAACCGATACCACGCTCGCCTGCTTGAGCGAGACATGCTCGCTTGAGCGAAAAAAGGGAAAGAACCTCACTGCCCTCATTTCGCTTGAGTGAGACCAGGCCTGCCTGAGCGAATTCCACCCAGTAGCTCCTACCTGATTCATAAGCGTCTCGCCTGGGCGAGACACTAGTTCACCTGAGCGAACCTCATCCAGAAGCAATTCCACACAAAGTCCAAAGACCATTTCGCTTAAGCTAAAATGATCCAGAACCATTCTGTCACGATTTTGCTCGGGCGAGGTGAAGGCCGCCTGAGCGAAACACATCCAGAAAGTATCCACCTGATACTCACGTACCTCGCTCAAGCGAGGCACCAACTCGCCTGAGCAAGATTGGGCCAGAGGCCATCCCACTGGTACAAGGGATTCTCACTTGAGCGAGAATCCATCTCACTTGAGCAAGATTATCAGCTCGTGTGTAGAAAACATGTAAAATCTTACAACTCAACATAACTCATTTCAAGCCAAATTAATCAAGTTCAACATATCACATACATCATATTAGGCATTTTAAAACTTATTTTAAGTAATCATACTCAATGATTTCTATTCCAACTCATGAATCATATCATAATTAAGCCTATCAATTTATATACTTTATAAAACCAGGATTCTCATATAATCCTTCATTCATTCATCAAAATTAGTAGAAATTCACATCATGTTTATCATCCATGCATTGTCAAGGTCACTAATGAAAATAAGCCATAAATACAAGGGTCTCATTTTCCTACATGACCTCCAAAATCATCATTCATCATATCAAATTACAAAATTGACCATATGTACATCATATACTCTACAAAATAACAATATGCCAGCCAAGGCTCACCCACTTTTCTTCCACAATTACCTTCATCAATACTCGACCTCCAAAAGAGTAGGATTTACATCACACCTACATCAAACTTAAAATGGCAACTAGGAGGTGAGTAATATAATTCAAATGTATCAAAGTCATATATTATGATGATACCCATACATGCTCACATACGATACATTTCACAAGAAACATCATAGTTTCATTCACAAACTATATCATTTCATAATAACATGTTACATACTCAAAGAAATACATCCACGTCACACATACCCAAATCATTGGCATTCTCAATAACATCATCATACACATAATGTTAGTACCACATTTCTTTCCTCTTTATATCTCAATCATCTATCGCCACCACAGGCTTTCAACTAGGTATATCTCTGGCTATATCCAAATGCTCTTATAGCTAATGCATATGCACAAAGGAATTTTCATCAAATGTGGATCCGACTATAGGAAACATCAACATACCAAATATAGGTTAAGCATAAGTGTGCTACTATGCCCCTACTACAGTAGAAAAATGTGTACAGATATACCTTAATTCATGCATGCTTAAAAACATATTTTACTGGTACCAAACCGCTCTCACCCATCTATAGCACTAGTCACCCCGTGACTTGCGGATCTATAATCATGGCCTTACTTGCCACAAGTGCTACAGGCCCCTCCTGAACATACATCGAGAGAGCCTTGTCCCGTCGGACACCGAGGTAACTTGCTCATCATAGAGCCGCCCGCCCACTGGGCCCGCCACATAGGGTGCCTTATCACCAAACTATAGACAGCTTTGTGATTCCCAGAATCACTAGGGAAATACAACAATATACCCGTGCACTAGGTCGCCCTCCCAATAGGCCCGCCTAATGGAACCCCTAACATTCCACATAGACAGCGTATGATATGTCATGGATGCAAATGCCAATCAATGCATTCTCACTTTATGGATCCTATCATGCCACTCCTCATTCAACAGTTTACCACAACCACTTAGTGGATTTTATATACTCATTATTCTCTACTACCACCAACATTCATTGGATTTTAGACACACTATTAGTTAGTGGCAATCAACATTTATTAGTTCACACATTATGGCATGTTCAACTATAAATCAATCAATACAACCATGGTCTCAATCCATTCATAACAAATTCATTAACATGCATCAAAACAACACCATACTCATCATCCCAAAAGCATATGCCACATAACATCAATCACTCTAAATGCTTTTTAATCATAAAATCATCACATCATCCACTCAAGCCAATCTATCATAACATAATCATATATATTCACATCATCAATGGATGAAATGATGCATTTAGAATAGTTACCCCCTCCTATCTTAAGAGAAGTAGAAATCAACACAGTCTGATGGTCCTGCCTCGTCAATGGGGTTGTTTCCTACATTATACAATATACCACACAATTATTTTCTATTCAACCATGAAGACTCAATGCTCATATTTATTTACTTGGTGTTTACAACACTTTAAATTTCCCAAACCTCATTTATTTCATTAATTCCACCATAACCACTATGGGTTAGGTGCCTCCATTCATTATTATGCATCTTTAATATCAAACCCATTATTAGGTTCTCACATTAATGGTTCCCAACAACCATTATCAATTATTCACCATCATTAATGGTCATTACTCATCATAAATAGCGTCTCCCATTAATAATAAATACACATTACCCATATTTCTTATTTGCCCCAAATTATAGGGTTAAGGTTTCATTAAAAACCCAACAACCATCGTAAATGTTCATCATTTCCCATCATCTTCATGCCATTTTCGTGTACAACATTGTGCCCTCATAAAACTCGCATTAAAACACCCTACCTTAGGGTTTCTCATCATAAATGCTTCCCATTCATAACCTACATGCATTAAACTCTCTCCTAACAACTATTTCCCAAAACCTAGGGCTAGAACTCAAGAAAAGTGATGAGGAAACCTTACCTCAAGCCAAAAGAAGTGAGCTCCAAGAATGGGGAAGGAAGAACATGAAAATAGAGTGGTAGAGGGAGAGCTTCAAAGCACCAATATCATCCCTTCCAAGCTTGAAGCAAACAAAATGGATGAAGGAGAAAGGGCATACCACACTTAGGTTTTGGAGAATGGAAGGAGAAAAAGAGTGTAAGATGAAGAGGAAAATGAGAAGTAGAATAAATGGAGGTGTTCCACCTTTGAAAATGAAAATTGGGAGAGAAAAAGGGGGGTTTACATTTTATTTTAACTCCTCATTTAAATTTTCATCATTTTATAATAAATAGGATCTTCATTTGGGCTCAATACTTCATCCAAAAATTATCCCGAATATATATTTGGATTCCCAACAATATCCTTAATAGCTCTGACCAATATCATCCCAATCAGAGATATTTGGCCTGACACCCATATTTTAATCGGGTATTATTTTAGCTCGTACAGCCTCAATAAATTATAATTAATCCTCAGAATATGAGTTTAATTATTTTTAATATTTTGAGATATTTATTAATCCCACATATAATTATTCAATATTTACTCTCCTCATTTAATTATTTATATAAAATCTGGGACGTTTCAATCCACCCTACCTAAAAAGAAATTTCGTCCCCAAAATTTAACATACCGGAGTTAAACGCATCAGGGTATCGTTCCCTTATATGATCTTCACTTTCCCATGTAAACGTCTCCACATTTCCATGCTTCCATGTAACTTTCACCAAAGGTACCAATTTGTTCTGTAGTTTTTTCACGGAGCGTTCAACAATATGAACAGAAACAGAAGGGATAGTCAAGTCATCTCATACATCAACATCATCAACGGGGATTACATGTGAGGGATCAGGAATATACTTCCTCAACTGTGACACATGAAACATATTGTGCAAGTTCGCAAGATACGAAGAAAGTGCAATCCGATAAGCCACATCACCGATTCGTTCAAGAATTTCATAGGGTCTAATGAACTTAGGACTTAATTTCTTGCTTTTCAAAGCTCTTCCAATACCCTTATCTCTTGATACTCTTAAAAACACGTGTTCGCCAACTTGAAACTCAAGTGGCTTCTACCTCTTATTATAATAACTCTTCTGACGATCTTGGGAAATTTTCATCCTTTCTTGTATCATCTTAATCTGTTTATTTGTCTCCACAATCAATTCCGGCCCTAAAGTTAAATTCTCACCAGTTTCAAGCCAACACAACGGAGTTCTATATTTCCGACCATATAATGCTTCATATGGAGCCATACTAATAGAACTATGATGACTATTATTGTATGTAAATTTAATTAGTGGTAGGAATTTTCCCAACAACCACCATGCCCCAATACACAAGCCCGCAACAAATCTTCAAGGCTTTGAATTGTTCGCTCGAATTGTCCATCCGTTTATGGATGATATACCGAACTAAGCTTCAACTTGGAACCCATTGCCTCATGCAAGCTTCCCCAAAATTGAGAAGTGAACCGCGCGTCACGATCCGACACAATACTTAAAGGTACACCATGTAGCCTAACGATCTCCTTAATGTACAATTGTGCCAATTTCTCCAAAAAACTCTTCATGTTCATAGGCAAGAAGTGAGCAAACTTCGTCAATCGATCCACGATTACCCATATAGCATCATTTCCAGTATGTGTCCTGGGAAATCCAGAGACAAAGTCCATAGCAATGTCGTCCCACTTCCAAACAGGGATATCAAGAGGTCTCAAATAACCAGATGGTTTCTGATGCTCAACCTTAACCTTTTGACAAATAATGCAAGATGCTACACAATTTGCCATATCACGCTTCATACCGGGCCACCAGTAATTATTCTTCAAATCCTGATACATTTTTATGGAACCAGGGTGTATGCTCAACACACTCTTGTGGGCTTCTTCAATTACCAACCTTCTTAAATCACTACCAGATGGAACATAAATTCAGCCCTTCACACGCCAAATGCCGTCATGACCTTTTGTCAAAAATGAATTCTTCCCATTAGCTTGAGCTTCCTTCATCTCAATCAAGTACTCATCCTTCGGTTGTTGCAATTTCATGGTTTCAAGGAATACATTCGCTACTGTCCACACCTCAAGAGACATCTTCTTCGAGGTATATATTTCTACACCCACGTTCAAGTTTCTAAATTGCTCAATTAGCTCCATTTCTTTCACCATCATAGCAGAAACATGCAATAAGTTCAGTCTCAAGGCATCGACAACCACATTTGCCTTTCCGGGATGGTATCTCAATTCAACCTCATAATATTTTAAAAACTCCATCCATCTTCATTGGCGCATATTAAGCTCCTTCTGGTCAAATAGATATTTAAGACTCTTTGATCACTAAAGACCACCAACTTTAAGCCATACAAATAGTGCCGCCATAACTTCAAGGAAAATACCACCACCGCTAATTCAAGATTATGTGTGGGATAGTTAACCTCATGCGGTCACAACTGTCTCGACGCATAGGCTATCACACGTTCACTTTGCATCAACACGCAACCGAGACCAAGCTTGGAAGCATCGCAATACACCATGAAGTCATCCAATAAGTCCGGCAAAGCCAACATAGGAGCAGAAGTGAGTCTAACTTTCAACTCTTGGAAACTTCTCTCGCAGTCGAGATTCCACACAAACGGTTGATCCTTACGGGTTAGTTTCATTAATGGCAAAGCTAAACGGGAAAATCCTTCAATAAATCTCTGGTAATAACCGACAAGACTAAGAAAACTCCTTATTTCGGTTACAGACGTCGATCTTTCCCAAGCCATCACGGCTTCAATCTTATATGGATCAACGGCAACACCATCTTTAGAGATAACATATCCAAGAAATTGGACCACGGATAACAAAAATTCACACTTAGAGAGCTTTACATGCATCACTTTCTCACGAAGAACACTCAACACAAGATGAAGATGTTCTTCATATTCCTCATGGCTCTTGGAATAGACAAGGATGTCATCGATAAACATCACCACAAACTTGTCAAGATATTCGTGGAAGATACGATTCATGTAATCCATGAAAATCGCAAGTGCATTCATCACACCAAATGGCATCACCACATATTCATAGTGGCCATATCGCGTTCAAAAAGCACTCTTAGGAATACCTTTGGTCTTTACCTAAATTTAATGATATCCAGAATGCAAGTCAATCTTTGAGAACACCACTGCATCCTTCAATTGATCCAGAAGATCATCAATGCGAGGTAGGGGATATCGGTTCTTAATGGTCAACTTGTTAAGTTGTTGATAGTCCACACATAACCTCATACTTCCATTCTTCTTTCTCACCAATAAAACAGGTGCACCCCAAGAAGACACACTTGGGCGAATAATTTCCCGTTCTAACAACTCTTTAACTTGCCTTTTCAACTCGGTTAATTCCATAGGAGACATCCGATACGGCGCTTGGGAAACAGGTTCCGCACCCAGAACAAGATCAATAGAAAACTTTACCTCTCGTGGAGGAGGTAAACAAGGTACCTCATCAGGAAATACATCTAGAAATTTGGACACAACGGGAATATCAAGGGATTGAATAGTATTTTCTCAATCCACCATGCATAGCATAACAAGAATTTGAGATATACCTTGCACATCAAAGCGCTCGGTATTCGAAGAAGGAAGGATGATGCTCCGATTCTGACAATCCACCAAGACCTTGTTGGCAGACAACGAATCCATTCCCAAAATAATTTCTAAGTCCTTTATGGGCAAGAAAATAAGAGACACCACAAATCTCCTATCTTCAAGAATCATCTGAACATCACTACATCGAGTGACTGCCCGCAAACAAGTGCCGGTCGGCGTAGACACCATGATGGAACCTTTCATCATGCTTATTGGCAATTTTAGTCGCCTCACACAATCTTCCGAAATAAAGGAGTGTGTCGCACCCAAATCAAACAATACACCAACATAATTACCATGTATTTAGCACTTACTTTGGACAAGATCCTCGACCTGTGCAACTTCTTCACCGGCCACGGTAAAGACTCTTCTAGCAGTTTATTGGTTAGCACCATAATTGTGACTATTCCGGCCACCATTACCATTACCTCGGTCGTTCCCATTACCACGACCGTTGCCACCGTTTCCATTTTGACCACCATTGCGGCCGCCAATACCGTTTCCATGACCATGACCTCTAAAGGCACCATAGCCTCCACGGTTTGCATCATTATGTACCACTACGTCTGTGGCATTCAAGGGACAATCAGGAAGAATGTGCCTTAGTTGGTTGCATCCATAACATACCACCATCTCCTCATGATTACATTCGTGAGCCAAGTGGTTTCCGCCACACCGGAAACAGCAAAGACCTTGGCCATTACCTCGGCCACCATTGGTACCATGTCTTCCATCACCGCGTCCACCTCTAAATGAAGAGGAGCCACGCATAAAGTGTCTGTTACTCTTAAAGTTTCCTTTCTTCTTAAAGTTAGGGGATTGACCCTTCAACTTGTAGTCATGCCCCGAATAATTCTTAGGAGCCATATCATTCTCTTCAAAGATTCGGCATTTGTTCACAAGAGTAGGAAAGCTCCTAATCTCTTGGTGACAAATCACCTTCTTGATCTCTTGACGCAATCCGTTCTCAAACTTGACGCATTTCAAAGCTTCAGTACCTTCCTGTTGGAAAGTGTAACGCCAGAAAGGAGGGTAAAACACACATAGTTCTTCAAATTTTGAGGCATATTCTTCCACTGACATGCTTCCTTGTTTGAGCTCCATATGTAACGCCCTTCGGCCATTTTTCAGGAATGAACGACTCTCCCCACAAACCAACACGAGACCTTTCTAGTGTGCTTTATCCTCAATCACACACTTCCCGAGAACTTCCCAGGAGGTCACCCATCCTAGAATTACTCCAAGTTAAGCACGCTTAACTTTGGAGTCCTTAAGTGATAGGCCACGGAAAAGGCTAATGCATTTGTTGGTACAGGTAGTACGAATTCATTCCTTTAAGCTATCCTCGACTGTATAGTCCCTTACCTATACAGTCTTTGGATCCCTCTCATTCTGGTATGTATTCGGTCACTAGAAGCCTGCAGGAGCCGCTCCTTGTCCGTGCCCATGCATCGGTGATCACTCCCCGCCCTCAACAACGCCGGGATGTCACACCATAAACTCTAGCTCCTTTTTGTTCTTGTAACTCTCAAGAAAGTATTTCCTAAGGAACTCCACTTTAAAGTTCTCGCAATTCAAAGGAGTATAGGCCGCCATCATACGCCCACGAGTAAGAATCCACCAACATTCAGCTTTATCTCGAACCATAAATACCACGTACTCAACTTTTTAAGCTTTAATACACTCCAGGCTTGCAAATATCCGTTCCAAGTCACGGATCCAAACATAAGCATCTTCTGATTTATAACCCCCATGAAATTTGGAAGGCTTCTACTTGAGTAATCGGCCAAGACCATGATTTTGTTGACCAACGGGTTCTTGTTGTCATTCAAGGATATCGGCAAACTAATTGAAAGCTTTAGCTATAGCGGCTGTGTCAACATTACGCCTATTCGCCATCAATCAATTTAGGCATACAACACAATAGAAACCTTGTGTTTCTTTCCTCAATATATACCAATCATCATAAATTATCATTAATACATGTATCATCATAATATATTCACAATTTGAAGGTAAATATAGAAAAAGGAAATGCCTGGCCGGGCTTAATAACGATCACTCAATCATTACCATTCATAATATGAATTAACAGGCAATCTATGCCCCAACAATGCTTATCTATAGTCACAACATCATAACATTAA
This sequence comes from Clitoria ternatea, assembly GCA_037962975.1. Taxonomy (NCBI): domain Eukaryota; kingdom Viridiplantae; phylum Streptophyta; class Magnoliopsida; order Fabales; family Fabaceae; genus Clitoria; species Clitoria ternatea. Next base: position 174,291,618 of record CM075671.1, read on the forward strand.
GCAGCTAGTGCTTTCATGAGGCATATCAATGATCCAATGACAATCAATAATAGTTCAATGTCAGACAATCTCAATTCAACAAGAGAGTCACTCAACCTTGGTATTTCATTCACATATAACAAGCAATGACCATTAATAAATGCTCTGATACTAGGTTGTAACACCCCAAAAATTAGGGGTAAATTTTTCACGATTTAAAAATAATTATAAGTAGAAGAAAATCAATATATATATATATAATACCAAGTAATTAGCCCAGATCATATAATAACCTATCTCATATATGAAGATATGAGAAGGAATCAGAGCGCTCTTTGGACGATTGGACTCGAGATCGTCATAAGGGACAAGCAGAAGATATAATTAAATTTAAGAGTTATCAAAATATACACATGGAAAGGGGATGAAAGATGCCTCATCAATGGGTTAAGCATTAGAAATGTGATTTCATATTAGTAATATCATTTCTATGATATATGGGTTCCAAAACAAGCAAGAAAATTAAGCAAAGAAACAAAAATAAAGAAACTGGGGAAAGGGAAACTTGCTTGAGCGAGTCCCTGTCTCGCTTGAGCGAGACCCACATAGGTCGCTTGGGCGAGGTCAGCGAACGTGAGTGAAAATGCTCTAGAAACTATACCACGCTTGCTCACTTGAGTGAGACACGCTCGCTTAAGCGAAAAAGGGAAAGAACCTCACTGCCCTCATTTTGCTCAAGTGAGGCCAGGCCCGCCTGAGTGAATTCCACCCAGTAGCTCCTACCTGATTCATAAGCGTCTCGCCTGGGCCAGTGTCAGCTAGAAGTATCTTGCTCTGAGAACCCAGGCTGCTAGGGGACAGACTCCTCCATGGTGGCCATAAATTCCAGAGTAGAGCTCTCGCATTACATATTCAGCCTGGGGCAATGAAACCCTTACTTGTAGAGTTGTTCGTCAATAAGAATGTAGTTGGCAGCATGTGTTTGCATTTTTTAGCCTCTGTAGAATCTGAGGGGAGGTCATCTCTGATCAAAAAGTTTATTATTGCGGTCATCCATGTATTCACCTGCAGAATAGTGGTAACTTCATTTATCTCTTTGTTTCTTTGATGGTGGGTTCTTCCAAAGTGACCTGAATGATTGTCTTCAAGTTTCTTGTCTTTTTTATGCTGGCCCGTTTGGAGAGTAAGTCTACTTTCTTATTTTTTGCTCAAGGGACATGGACTATTTTGAATAGCTTAAAGTTTGTCATTCCTCGCCTCACCTAAGTAAGATACTTGGCCAGGACGAGATCTTTTACTTGATATGCCCCCTCTACCTGCCTTGTAATTAGCTATGAGTCAGTCTTTACTTTTATACACCGATCCCCCAGATCCAGAGTCATTCACAAGCCTATAATTAATGCTTCATATCCCCGCTCCACTCCCATTTTCATTTGAACACCCATCAACAGACAGAGTCCATAGAGCATGATCTACATCATATTCTTCTTTGTCACTTTCTAGCTCGATCAGGAAATCTACTAAGACTCACGTTTTGATGGCTCCTCGGGGTTCATAACGGATTCCGTACTCAAAAGAGCTCCACGGCCTAAGCTATGATTCTTCCTGCTAGCTCTTGTTTCTAAAGTATCTTACTGATTGGCTGATCATTCCTAACCACGATTTGGTGGCTATAAAAGAAGGTCATAACTTATGGCTAACTACCACCAAGCTATACATAAATTTCTCCACCCTTTGATATTGTACCTCGGCACCTTGTAAAGTCTTGCTGGTGAAATACACTAGTCATTGGATAGAACCTTCCTCCTAAACTAGAGCCGCACTGACGGCTTGTTCCCTAGCAGCTAAGTATCGATTTTCTGAATGCTTTTTCATACTCCAGGGTTCATGCAAATGTATCAATTTTCTTTAACACTTGATAAAAAGGTATTGACTTTTCAGCAAACTTGGAAAGGAACCAAGAGAGGACTGCAATCCTCCCGGTAAGACGTTACACTTATTTGATGCTTTGGGGGCTTATCATCTCTAGAATGGCTCGACACTAATCGACGTTGCACTTAAGACGCATGTTATGCTTTCGTAGCTCAAAAAAATTTTATTCCAAATCCTCTATGTGTTTACATGCCACCTTGGTCTTTACGACCATATCATCAACGTAAACTTCATATTTCTGCCAATCTGCTTAGTGAAGATTTTGTCAATCAGCCTCTGATAGGTGGAGCTAGTGTTCTTCAACCCGAAGGGCATTACCTGGTAACAAAAATTTACTCCCCTAGTTATAAGACCATTTTTTCTTTATCCCTCGGGTCCATCCGTATCTAATTATATCCCGAGTAGCCATCCATGAAGCTCAAAATTTGGTATCTGGAAGTGCCATCTACCAAACAGTCAATGCTGGTTAAAACATAGAGGTTGTTGAGATATACCTTATTTAAATTGGTAAAGTCGACACACATTTTCCACTTCCCACTTTCCTTTTTCACCATGACTATGTTGGATAGCTAGGTTTGATACTTAACCTGTCAGATAAAGTTAGCTACAAACAACTTATTTGTTTCTTCTTTGAAGGCTACTCTCCTATCAGGCCCTAACTTTTGTTGTTTTTACGTTATCAGCTTTGCTTCTGGATTGACATTTAGCGAGTGGCATATGATTTTTGGATAAATACTTGGCGTGGGGCTCCACACAAAGAAGTCTGTGTTGGCCTTCAGTATAGCGACTAGAGATACTTCTAGGTTCTAATCTAGACTACGCTGATATACGTGCATTAACTCAAACTAGATCCCACCTACACCAGCTTCAGAGACTCAACTAGTTATGGTCATTTGTACTCTCTTTTATCTAGGGATCAAACCTTATTTCAATGTCTTCATCAACTATGAAGGTCTCTTAGGGTCGAAGACTCTCATGATAGCACTTTCGAGTGACCTCGGGGTCCCAGACAACTCCAATATGTCTATCTCCGGGTGAAAATTTCATGGTGAGGTATAGTATTGAAACAATGGCACCAAGCGCATTAAGGGATGGGCGACCAAGGATGGCGTTGTATGAGCTGGGGAAGTCAACCACTAGGTATTTCACCATCACTGCCATGTTATCATCTCCTGAGCCAAAATTTATCTTCAACTCGACATGACCCATCACCTGCACATAGTCACTCGTGAAACAAAGCAATGCACCGCCATGCCTTTTAAGGCACCCTGGGGGTAGCTGAAGCTGCTTATACACCTTCCAATGTAGGATATTTGTAGAACTCCCATGGTCTACCAGTACTCTTCCAACAATGCGCTCTACAATCTCCATGGTGACTACCATTGGCTCTCTCTGTTTGGGACTCACTTAGGAAGATTCAATTACCAAAAGCGATGATTCGAGCATTTGGGTAGCTCTATATTGAATTCACTTGTCTGAATTCATGCGAGATAGTAGTTTTACCTTTGGGGAAACCCCCTGAGATAGTATGGATAATTCTTTCCCCATCATTCCTTACATCATCGGGTCGGTGGGATCGAGAACGCTCGTATTCTTAGCGGGGTTGGTCCCTCAGCTGAAGCTTTACTTGGCTCAAAAATTATCACTCTCTCTTTCTCCTAACTTCACGTGGTGCCTCTCCCATGTGGTCAATGAACTTTTCTAAGTATCCTTGGGAGATAAAGTGCTTGACTTGATTTTTAAGGGACCAACAATCCTCTATCCTATATCCAAAGGTGCAATAAAATTCATAGAATTTTACCTTGTCTAAGCCCTTGGGGCCTTCTACGGGTGGTGGCAGCTTGAGCAACCCTGTGTTATAGACCTCATGCATAATTTGATCCCTCTTACTATTCAAAGGAGTGAAGGCATTATATTTGGGATTCAGATAGGCCCCGCTCCTTTGCTTTTTGCCCAATTTTGGGCTTCTCTTCTGTGACTCCGTCTTGACTATGCCCTACTCAGCATGTGATAAGTGTGCATATTGTCTTGTTTTTGAGGGTTTTTAGATGTAATTTTTGTTTTTTTTTCCCTTGTTCCTCCTGATTCCCTTGATTTTTAATTTTGTTCCATATATACTACTCAGTTGTCTCTATTTTTATAGGACTATTGATGTTTCAGGTTTATTTTGATGAGAAATAGCAACTTGGATGTAAGAATAAGCTTTTAGGAACCTTAGCAATGTCATTAGGCAAGGTTAGAATAAACCACTGGCAGTGGTTGTAATCCACTAGCAGTGGTTGTCACTAGAATGAAGAGGATCAAGTGGCAATGACCACCATTGGCTGTGGTACCCCACCACTGGCCATGGTTGGCACTATTTGTGTAAGGTTTCATCAGGCAGTGACCACCACTGGCCGTGGTCTCTAACCACTAGCCGTGGTTGGCACAGTGGCCAGTTAAATTGAGAGTCAAAGACAACCACTGGCCGTGGTTCCCCACCACTTGCCATGGTTGTCATCAGGTGCCATGATATAATGAATTTTGGTAGATTTGGACCATTAAACCTCGAACCACTGGCCGTGGTTGTCTCCATGAAGCCTTATTTCCTAATTTTAGGATGTATATTGGGGGCAGTTAGAGGGAGTTCTAAACACACCTTTTGCACAGAGAAAAATACACGAAAAAGGAGAGACTTTTGAGAGGTTTTTGGAAGAAAAACATGAAGGATCTTGGCATCTAACATCGAGTTTTAGAAGATTGAAGGGATTTATGAGTGAGAACTAGTTTTCTTTTCTTCTTCTTCTACTCTTTCAAATTTCATCTTGAAAGTTTTATATTTCTCTCAACATGGAGCTTATTATGGATTGTATCAAATTTGGAATGTGTAACTAATTTCAGATCTTAGGAGTTAGAGGTTGTGACATGATTATGCATTGAATTAGCTTTTGTCCTTTATGTTTATGAACCCTTATTCCTATTCAAATTTTGTGAGAGATTAATCGTTGTTTTGAAATGCCTGAATTTGAACTTAGGGTTATGGATCACGAAAGTGGGCATAACACTTCAAGGTTAAATGGGATTTCACTATTCTTAATAAGTTCAAGAAATAAATCGAACGGTGTTCTTTATTAATTGAGCGTGTTATCATTGAAGGGAAGCATTAGAGAATTTAGGAAATCTCTCTTTAGAACGTTAGTTCATAAACAAAAGGTCTTAGGTAAATCAATATGTAATTCATTCACATACCTAAATCCTAAGAATTTAACCATCGTGCAATCCAACTTAAACCAAAGAGTTTGATTCTTTGTCACAATTTTGCTATAGCATTTAGTTTACTACATTTTTCCATTGTCGAGCAATTTTTCTAGATAATTGAACTACCGTTATAACTGGTACTTGGGCACAATATATGTGGGAATGATATTTTTATTACTGCGATACCCCGTGCGCTTGCGGTTGGCTATCAGCATGGCCTACTCGGCCAGCTTCTTGCTCCTCCATGTTAATATACCGAGCAGTTCTCTGCCTAAAATCATCCATATGCATAAGAGGTTTTTTAGCCAATGAATCGAAAACCTTATCGGGGCGTAATCATATTTGGATTGCGCACAGCTAAGGTTTCGAATCTGGATAGCTTGCTCATTGAAACAAGCCAAGAACTGTTTGAGCATTTCATCTCAGGCCTGCCTCAGATTTACCAGGCTATGCGAGGCTTGTTGCATCGACCGATTGAGTACAAATTGATTCAGGAACTTCTCTGTCAATTCTACAAAACTTGATAGGCTCCTCAGAGAAATATGTAAGAACCATCACATAACGGACTTGGTTAGGGTGATTGGGAATGTCCTACAGAGTAGAGCGTCCGATGCTCTCGTGATAAGCATAGTGGTGGTAAAAATGATGAGATATTCCTCCGTGTCCCCCTTCTATCATACTTCTCCATTGTCAATGATTTGTTGTTCAGAAGGGTTGGTGCTACCATGATCTTCTTCGTGAATGCATGGGCGTCTTAGGGGTGTAAGGGGTCATATTTATATGTTCCCTATTTCATGGTCTGGGTATTGTGGTAACTACAGGCTTCTCTCTCGTCCTACCTGTGGATGCACGACTATTCATTCTCCCAATGCAACTCCTTTATCATGCGTTGTAGCGTTCTAACCACAGTTGCCAACGCTTACACCTAGTCGTCTCCATGTTGTTGTTATTGTTCCTATCATTGCCATTGTTGTTCCTGTTATTGTTGTTATTGTTGCTCCTACTGTTGTTGTCCATGGTGATTGCCATCCTCCCGGCAGCTGTGGTTGCTATGTGTGGTCACCATTATCAGTTTATTCTTGTCAAGATTAGGGTTTTGTGTGTAGGATCCATTTTATCGGGCCCTATGATGGGCGTCAAAATCACAATAAGTTCGTAACATACAAAAAACTCTAGAGAATTACTCTAGGAAAATTAGGTTTGTATTTCTCTCATTATGTGACACTTGAATTACAAAAAGGTGGGTCTTGAGCCCTTTACATAATGATTAAAAAGGAAAGAAAAAGAGGGCCTTTAATCAGGCCCAAAGTCACGTGAGGCATATTAGACATAGGATATAATGTACACAACAATAAGATTATATAAACAAACTTTTCTTAGATTAAGTACTAAGTATATTACAAGGTAAAAGAAAAAATTACAACATAAAAGACAAAACACACATGTTAACACGTTGTGCTTGCAATTATAACAAGCATCACATGGCATGACATATATAGCTTTAACACACCTTTAATATAGATACAAAACAGCCTAATTACTTAGGCTCTAATACCCATTGATATGAAAAACATGTTCATAACACATGCATCGAAATAAATAGGATTTGTTTTGTATATAAATTAAATCTAGATTATATAAAGACTTTAAACATATATCTATTAATAAGTTCCTGAATCATACAATTTTTTCAATAATGTGAAGATTTTGTATGTAAATGTGAAGATTCTATGATATATATGTATTTGTTTTTAAATTTTTATGGCTGAATTGATATGAGAAAAGGTTCAAGTCCCCGTAGGGTCCTTAGCGGTTAAATCGTCGAAAAACTATTTTTGATAGGAGATACAAGGGTGGAATGTGTTGGGAAGTTTCGTAAGAATTCTAGAACCTTGTGGTTTTGCTGGAATGTGCATTAAAATTATGGATGAGATGCTGACTTGAGAAATACTAAAAGAAACAGAATGATTCAAAAAATCTTTGTCCTTAATTGTAAATAAAAAGAATTAAAAGGGTAAAAATAGTAAAATTAGGTAAGATAAGTGAATATGGGTAAACTATTTTTCTAGGTTAAATTTTTAAATTAATTTTATGTTAAAATAATAGATCTTCAAATATTATTCAATTTGGGCTTTTGAACCAACCTGGTCAGATTTTTCATGAAAATAAAGCGACATTTAAGTTTCTAACAAATTGGCAAGGGTTTGGTTTAAAAGTGATTTTGGGCAAGTATTGCCACTAATTTTAAATGATTTTATTCATTCAAATTTTCTTTCAAAAGTAAAACTTAAATTGATTTTAGTCTTAAGGCCGAAGGACAAAGTTCCATAGCGAAAGATACTATGGGACGACAGTGACAGAGTTTTGTGCCTCTTAGTCTCAAACCTCTATCTTCTAAATTGTTTGAAAAACATGTATTCTAACAGAGCTAAGGGGCTTTAGGAAAAGTGTATATATATATATATATAGTTTGACTTTTTGACTATACAAAAAAGTATTGACTCATTAAGAGCTATTTTACCTTACACAGTAATTATCTTTGAAAAGCCTTGATTTCCTTAAATATTTCTTATGTTCAACCCATAATATATATGTATATATATATATATATATGACTTTCTAAAATATTTATATATATATACGCAATCATATAGTTTGACTTTTTAACTATGCAAAAAAGTATTGACTCATTAAGAGCTATTTTACCCTACACAGTAATTATCTTTGAAAAGCCTTGATTTCCTTAAATATTTAAGTTCAACCCATAATATATATGTATATATATATATATGACTTTCCAAAATATTTAGTAGTATCAAGCTAGCCGTGTATGAATAGTCATAGTAATAATTACTTAAACTACGAATGCATAAGACATTAGGGACCCATGCGCCTCGTGTTTTACCCTTTAACGTTAAGGACAAAGAGCTTCTCGAGGAAGGATCATACCCGGTGACAATGATATGGACTAATTAAGATTAAAGAGAATAAGATATACATCATACACGTATCATATGCATATGGTCTAGTGTTACATTGGAATTATGATTGTGATTTGAGACTAGAGCCACAATAAATGATACATTGGAGAAACAATAACATTCGATCCTAAAGCTAGGATCTTAGAAGTACGAATGGGTCGATCCCCCAATGGCTCGATGAAGCATCCAAGGTCGGGCAGCCATGGCAAACCTGTTATACTTCGACCTAAATGAATGTTTTTAAGACCTTGGAGAGCCAGTTCCAATTTTAAATATGATCACAAATTGGGTGATGGTCATGGATCCATGTGACTTTTAAACATGCGTGCTGTAACACCCTAAATTTTAAAATAAAAGATTAATTAAGGAGATAAATATTAAATGATTATAGTTGGGTTATTTAATGTTCCAAAATATTAGGAATAAATAAATTAAGATTTTTGGGAACTATTTATAATTTATTAGAACCGGATAAGCTAAAAATAAGCCCGATTGAAATATGGGTGTCGGACCAAGTATCTCTGATTGAGATGATATTGGTCAGGGCTGTTAAGGATATTATTAGGAATCTGAATATGTACTCGGAATAATTTTTGGATAAAGTATTGAGCTCAAACAAAGATCCTGTTTGTCATAAAACGATGAGTCTTTAATTAGGGATTAAAAATAAAGCCAAATGACCCATTTTTCTCTTCTTATTCCCGTCAGCTTCTTGGGTCTTCTTAACAAACACCTTGCTTCTTTTCTTCTCTATTCTTCTCCTTCATTTCCTCTTCTACTTCTCTTTAAAAACCCTAAGCAAAAGGGTGGTGGCTCTCTTCTCCTCTCTCATTTCTGTTCTTGAAGGAGCTTGGAAGAGTTTGGAGCTTGAAGTCCCACCCTTCTTTTCTCCTTATTTTTGTATGGCTTTTCCCTCTCTTGGAAAACTCTCTTATTCCTTCTCTTGAGGTAAACTCTTGCTATTTCTCAAGAGTATGAACTATGGGTTTTTGGGTTTTGATGTTGGGAAAGTGATTTAATGAATGTTGTTGGGTTTTAAAAAAACCCTAACCCTATGATTTAGGGGAATGCAAAATATGAGTGGAGGAGCATTTATGGTGTTAGATAATTGTTATTGGTGAGGTGAAATAATGTTATTAATGGTGAATGGCCATTAATAAAGCTTAATAATTGATGATGGTTGTTAGGAACCATTAATATGGGAACCCATTAATGGGTTTGATATTAAAAGTGCATAATAATAAATGTAGGCGCCTAAACCATGGTGGTTGTGGTAGAATTAATGAAATAAATAAGGTTTGAGAATTTAAGGTAATAAAGACACCAAGTAAATGAATATGAATATTAAGTCGAGGTGGTTGAATAGAAAATAATTGTGTGATATAATGTGATGTAGGAAAAATCCCATTGACGAGGTGGAATCATCGGACCGCGTTGATTACTACTTCTCTTGAGGTAGGAGGGGGTAACTATTCTAAATGCATGATTTCATCCATTGATGATGTAAAAATATGTATATATGATTATGTTTAATGATTGCTTGGGTGGACGATGTAATGATTTCATGATTTGAGTGCATTTAGAGTGATTGATGTTATATGGCATGTATTTGGGATAATGAATATGATATTAAAACTGGTTTGAGCCGAAGTCAACAATCCAGTGTGGGACCAGCCATGGTAGTCAATGGATGACTAAGGTTTTATACTGGTGTTGTATGTATCCGGTATGATTATCCGGTATCCTATTGAGAGAAGACCAGTCTTGATGTTCTGAAGATCCTTCACACCGGCCTTACACATTGATGTGGGAGACGAGTGTGGCTTAAGAGGTGGAGAATGCATTGACGTGAATATTTTTACAGTCGTGATTCTATCAAATTAGTACATTAAAATTAATTAATGTAGTACTAGGGTGTCAACCTAGGTCGTTTTCTCAAGGATCAACATAAAAATTTAGGAAAATCAAGTCTTAAACTAATTTTTAACAAAACAAAAATAAAACAACTAAAATTTATTTTTACAGACAAAAGTTCAACAAGTATACATTGGGGGGGTTGTTTGATTGTCACAGAAATTTAATATAGAATACAAGAATATAGAATAAATGTGAAACAAATAACTAACAAGCGATTGATTTTCTTGGAGTATTGTAATTTATTTTATCCTTGGATTTGAAAAGAATTCTATACACTTTCCTTATTATCGATCTCTTAATTCAATTTGAATTAATCAACTAAGCGTCTTTTAATTCATAATTCCTTTACTTTCATTCAATTAAAAATGAAGATTTTAATCAAGCATCCTAATTAAGCAAAAGGAGTCAAGATTTTAAATTCTAGGAATTATTGAACATACATAGAACATCGCCTACATACATAATCTAACTTCAACGTTATGGAATTAAGCAAACCACTTATGGAATTATTGAACATACATAGAACATCGCCTACATCGCCTACATAGAACATCGCCCACATATACTATTAAGATTGATTTGGAAACATTCATTAAGCATGTATATTTCTTAATCTATCTTAATATAATTCTTATTCAATTCTAACTGTATAATTAAATTGATTAAGCATACAACTTAATTAAACAATATAGATATTAAATAATTGAGCTAGAATTATGAAGATATTAATAACAAGGAAATGTATTGAAAATCAAAACCTCAAAAATAACATTACATTAACCTCCAAGAAAATCAATCTAAGGGTTTTAGCCCTCCATAACTAAAACTAACTAAAAACAAGAAAGATCAAACCCGGAATAGGAGAGAAGAATTTCCTCCTAGAGGCTTTGTACCTCTGTTACTCCGAATGAATATGCTGGAGGAATGGTGTGTTTGAAGCCTTTGGCATTGGTCCTATCGTCAGCAGGACGCTACACGTCAGGGTTGCGAATTTGCTTCCACGCTACGCGTAGTTGTGAGGCTACGCGTGAGGTTTTCTGACTCAGAATACATTATTTTCTGCAATAATTCTTCAATAATGCTTAGACACTTATGCTGCATGTTCCCCACTGAGATAGTGTCGTATGTCTGTAATGGATTAGCCAATATGTGTTTAATATAAATAAATCCCCTACTTCTAAAGTTGCACACAGCCTGTTAATGGGATCCTCGTCACTGTTGACGCTAAGCGTAGGCTTGACGCTACGCGTCAGCTCTTGAGGTCTTATGCTACGCGTGGTACTGGCGCTACGCGTCAGCCCTGATGCTCAATTTCATAATTTCCCAATTGCAACCTCAATTATTCACTACAATATAATGGAAATCAAGTAAGATTTATTATTTCCATTTAAAGATTATCACCTAATTCATTTAATATTAAATAAAGCTTGAATTATGAAAATGTGTTAAAATGCATAATATTACACAATTAGCAATGGCAAATTATACACATTTAAAGCAAGGAATTAAGGATAAATCATGCATCATCATGCATCTTTCAGGGGAATGTCCCTGACACCAGTAATGGGAATGAGCGCTATTACCTAAGCCACTTACAATTATCCCTTACGTCCCTGATATGGAGAACGGATTCTATCCGATATGCGAGATGTTAACACAGACATACTGGTATAAGGAGATCACCTATACGGTCTTATCAGTCAGAAATTTTACCTATTGAGTCTGTATTGCACACAGAATGGAAGACGTGATATCCGTACTTTGATACCGGTATCAAGACCGGATCAGATATTATGTTGAATTTGTTGATGAAATATCTCATGATGGTTTGAGACCATGTTTTAAATTGAAATCAATGATGTGAAATATCCCAATTATGTATATGTGAATTGATAAATGTGATTGCCACTAACTGCCGATGTGTGTGAGTTCCAATGAGAATTGGTAAAGATTAAGAATATTGAAATCCACTAAGTGGTAGTCATGAATGGACGATTAATTGCGTGGCATTTAGGATGCACAGTGTGAGAGTGCATTGATTGGCATTGCATCCATGGCATATCTGATACCTTCTCATATCTTCATATATGAGATAGGTTATTAAATGATCCGGGGTAATTACTCGGCATTATATATATAATGAATTTCTTCTATTTATAATCAATTTAAATCTCAAAAAATTTACCCCTATTTTCGGGCCGGGGTGTTACACGTGTCCCTTACCTGGTGGTTGTGGTGGGATCTTGGTGTACTCCAGTCGCTCTAGTGATATGAATTGTGTCGCCAAGTAGATATACTATGGCAAGCTGGTTGTGATGGGATTTGATGAGTTATGGACCCTATTTGTATCATGAAACACTAGGTAATAAGATAATCATAAGACACCTAACTCATACATAACATACTAAATGACTAACCCCATCATAACTTGTGATGATGTTTGGTGCATGAATAGTGAATGATATGATGAATATTATATATTGGTTTGTATTATGGTTGAATACTAAAATTTTTATTGTATGACTATGATTAGACAGTGAATATGTTATATGTTGGATTAGCAATGGTTAGTAGGTTACATGCTTAGGTAAATTTGCGATATATGTACTTGATAGTATAGACTTAAGTAGGATGATCCGTGTTGAATGTTGTGATGTAAAATATGTTAGAGATTTGATTTGAATGATTTTGGTTGTGTAAATCATCAAGTATAATGGTGCATACTTGCATGTACAACTAATAAGACTAGAGTGAGATATACTCACTCCTCTTGTTTATGGTTTTTCTTGTTTGTGTGAATCCCTTAGGATAGTAAGCATGAATACTAAAAGGAAAGCCATTGCAGAGCATGCTCATGAATACCCTGTCAGGGTAATACACCTATAATTCCTGGGAGAAGACAGACTATCTACCATCAAGGAGGAACTCCCCATCGGATTCCTTTTGTCCTCATAAGAAGTAGATGCATAACCTAGCGAACCGTTAGTCTAACTGCCTCCCTTTGATAATGACATCAAAATGGTATAGGGTTTCGTACAATGTTACGGAGACCCATCTCGTGCGTTTTGATGGAAAGACCACGAGTATTTGTTGGAAGATACTCCTCTGTCAATACCTGGATTGTTGAGTTTCCACCCATAATCGAAACCCCTCATGCCAAAGGTAAGAATCCGCTCTCCTACTCTTGAGTATAAGCTCGTCAAAGAAGAAGAAGACGACCTCAGGCCTTCACCATTGGATCCCCGAGCCTTCGCCATTGGATTTATTGGACGCTAAGGTCAAACACGACCGGTCTTGTAGCTTCCTCTAGCACATTTATTGTCGCTTTGTCTGTGATGAGCTTGGGGAGTATGCTGAGGCGAGTCCTACAAGGAAGGACTTGAACCAAGCCATGCGCTGGGAGTATCATTGTAAGAACCAGGGAGGGTCAGAGTCATCTAGTTTCAAGGCCTCCTCCTCCAATAAGGAATAGAGTTAGGATTTTATTTTCTTTGATTATGTATAGGATGTTATTTGGAGTATGTATATGTGGGAGCCTGTGTGCCCCTATTTTCATTCAGAGTATGTATGCACTGTTGAGAACCATGTTATGATTCAACTTACATAAAAATTCTTTATTCCACCATGTGTTTTATCATACAAAAAAAAAATCTTTACATAATTTTCTACTAAATATGTAACACCTTAGTTAAGTAGGGTAATCCAGTGTGAAGGATTGTCTTGGTTAACCGAGGGTGCTACACAGCTTAAATGCCCAACCCATTTATCTTTTTATTTTTGTATGTTAAAGACTTTAAGCAAGTGCCAAAATATGATTTTGCGTTGGTAGTTTTAAACAACAATATCCATGCTTTGCATATAGAATTTTTTCATTGCGACAACAAATATTTAATATGGATCGATGATGTTTGAAGTTTTCTATATTTCTATTTTTATAAAATTTATAACAGGTTATAATTAATCAAATATCTAATCATCCCATTTGATCTAAACCAACTTAGATCAGGTTGGATCTAAAAAAATATATAAATCCAATCCAATTAACTTTGATCGAATCAGATTTTTTATTAAAATTTGACCAAATCTGGTACTCATTTACCCCTACATACAAGCATTTAATGTCATTGGATAGAAGTAATAATTTTTCACTTTCTCTTCCTCCAACCATAGTTGACGTGAAAATAATGTTATCCTAAACATTATAAGTTCTTGGAGTCTATGAAGTTAGTTATGGTGATAATTTTTCTTTTATTAACTTTGTTAGTTGCTATTGTTAAGACATGATTCATTGTGGTAGTGGATGCAATTTTTTTATAATGTAAAGTATAAATGTGTATAGAGGAATTGCATATAGAGAAAGAAAAGATAGATTGAAAGAAGCTTTTTGTCATAAAAGATGAATGATCAAAAGATGTTATAATATAAATAGAAACCAACAAACTTGTATAGGTGTAGTAGACCTAACAACACCACAATAGATTTAACAAACTCTAAACAAAATCTGAACAAAATTAATTATATCAAAATAGAACTAACTAACTTATCATCTTTATCCTTTACATCCTCTCTTAAATGTAATGTCTCTATGGAATAAACATTGAGTTTGGGTCATAAATTAAGAAAGGGGGGCACTTGAGTGAGACTTAGTTAAGAATTTTGTAGCCTGAAATTATGATGGAACATGATTCACAATGATGTCACCTTGAGCTAATTTCTCCCTCACAAACCATAAGTCCAACTTAAAATGGCTGGACTTAGAATATAGAATTGGATTTCTAGTAAACAAGACTGTACTTTGGTTGTCATGTCAAATTAAAGGTGGAGCCTTAGGACAAAAATGAAGTTCTATCAAAAGGGATTTGAGCCATCCAATTTCTACTACAACAATTATTAATGCTCAAAATTCAGCGTCAATGCTGGAACAAGAAACTACATGCTTCATTTTAGTAACCCATGACACTAAGTTATTTCATAAGAAGACACAGAACCTTGTTTTATACCTCATGTCAATGATGTTTGAAGCCTAATCAGTCTGAATAACTAGTAATTTAGAGATTTTACGATGGTTGAAATAGCGAGCCATGTTCATTGGTGCCATTGAGATATCATAGAACTCTTTTGGCATATTTCCAATGATCTTCCAAGGGATGATGCATGAACTGACAAAGCTTGTTTACTGTATAGGAGATATCTAGATGGGTTAGCATACTACAATGCTCCTATGATGCTTCTGTATAGAGTTGGATTAAAGAAAACATTTGTAAAATCCACTGGAAATTTGTAATTTGGAGCTAAGGGAGTTTTGATTGGTATGGATTCTTGCATATAAGCTCTTGTAAGTAAATCTTTAATATATTTTGTTTGATTTAAGAGAAGCTTACCACCTTATACTGTATTAGCCTTAATGCCAATGAAATAATGTAATATTCCAAGATCCTTTAAGGGAAACTCATGACTAAGTTTATGGATTAGCTATTGTATAAAGTTAGAAGAACAACCTATGACAAATATATCATCAACATAGATCAAAATGTAAGTAGTAGATTTGAGAGTGGTATGAATAAACAAAGATTATCACATTTTACAGGTGAAAAACCAAAAGAAATTAAAATAGAGGCTAGTTAGTAAACTAAGCCCTTGATGCTTGCTTTAAGCCATGGATGGCTTTTGTAAATGACAAACTAAATTGGAGTCTAAACTAGCAAAACCTTGAGGTTTCGTATAAAGTTCTTCTTAAAGATTATCATTCAAGAAAGCATTATTGATGTCAATTTATTGAATTATCTAGCCCTTTGTAAGGCTATAGTGAGCATCACTCTAATGGTGACATGTTTGATAACAGGACTAAAGGTCTCAATATAATCAAGGCCTTCTTGTTGAGCAAACCCTTATGTTACAAGTTTGGCTTTATACTTTGAAATAGAGCCATCAGGATTCCTTTTAATTCCAAAAATTCACTTTGAGCCAATGGTTTTTCTGTTTTGAGGTAAAGACACCAACTTCGATGTGTTATTTTTCTGCTAAAGCAAAGATTTCTTCTCTTGAAGCAAAATACCATTCAGGACTGCTCAAAGCTTGAATAATAGAACAAGGTTCAATTTCTGTTAAGAGAACCTTAGGTTTGATGATTCCAGCCTTCCTTCTTGTTACCATGGAATGAGTATTGGTAGTAGTGTGAAATGCAATTACAAAAGTTTATGAAAGCATAAGAATTTATGGATCTGAAGGATCAAGTTGAAACACCTCAGGTTGATAAGGAGGATGAGTCTAAGTTCGAGTTTAAGTTTGAGTCTACCTGGAAACAATAGGAATAAATGGAATAGTAGGAATAACACAAGTGGAAAGACATGGAGAATTATAGAAATTCTTAGTATGTATAAAAGGAAAATAGGTTTCATCAAAAGTAACATGCCTAACAAAAAGAACCTTTCCAGAAGTTGTAAGACATTTGTAACCCTTATGATTAGTAGCATATCCTAAGAAAACACATGGTTGAGACTTAAACTCCATTTTATAAGTGTTATAAGGTCTTAAATAAGAGAAAGAAACATCCAAAGCATTTGAACATAGAATAATCAGGCACTTTGTTTAAAAGTTTTTTAAAAGTACTTTGAAGTTCTATAATAGGAAAAGATAATCTATTTATGATATAAATAGTAGTAGAGAAAGCATTCATCCAATATTCAGCAGGCAAACCAGATTCGACTAACAAGGTTAAGTCAAGTCTAGTAACATGCTTGTGTTTTCTCTCAATAGAGTTATCTTGCTCATGAGTGTAAGCATAACTCAACCTATGTATAATACCGTTTTCAAATAGAAATTTAGTAAAAGAGAGATATCCTTTGCATTGTTAGTTTGAATGGATTTTATTCTTTTGTTCAATTAAAGTTCAATCATAGTCTTGAACTTGATAAAGTATATACGGCTTTAAACTTATACAAAAAATAAACCTATGAAAATTTAGAGAAAGTATCCATGAATAAAATGTAATATTTATGACCTTGCATTGAGGGAGTAGAAGAGGTCCCCATATGTCAAAATATATTAAATCTAATGGCTGGTGATATTTAGTTTTAGACATGCTAAAAGGCATTTTATGAGATTGACCAAGAACATGTTAACAAACTTGGATTGAACATGGCTAGTGATCTTAGAAGAACAATGACCAAGTTTTGAATGCCATAAAGCAAAATTATTATTCTTTACCGAACTAGTAAAAATAGACACATTATTTGATAGTAATCTAGGAATCATTTGAATTTGTTCAAAGGCATAAAGTTCTTCTTTAATCTCCCCATGCAGCAACACCTTCTTGGTTGTCTAAGATTTAACATAGTCAGTATTAGGATGAAATTAAAAAAAAAAACACTATTATCTTTAGTAAACTTAGCAACACTATTCAAATTTTTAGTGATTTCAGGTACATGTTGAAGATTCTGCAATGCGAAAATAATAGAAGAGTGAGGTTAGACAAACTTAGAATTTCCAGAGTTGATAATTCTAACCTTATCACCACTTCCAACTTGAACCTGTGCTTTACCAGTGTATTTAGATCTTGTGATGACATTACTAATATCATTGGCTAAGTGATGGATAACACTTGTGTCAAGATACTAAGTATCCTCAAAATGAGAGGTATTAGTTGAAGAGGAGAGCATGGCTTGAGCAGATTAAGAAGGAGGTGTTCTTGAAAGAATTTTGTTGTTGAACAGGTGTAGAATTTTTATTTCTTTGTTTTTTCAAGCCTTTCTTAATGCATCAAGATTTCCTCAATCTGAGAGATAGTATAAGGTTCATTCTGTGTGATGCAAGATGTAATCATGGAATCATACTCCTTAGGTAAGCCATCAAATATGACATCAATATGTTCCATAGTAGATAAAGGTGATCCAATTACAGCAAGAGTTTCAACCAAATGTTTAATTTGAACAAGATAGTCAACTATGGAATTACCTTTTCGATGTTTAATTTGAACAAGATAGTCAACTATGGAATTACCTTTTTTGATGTTTCTCAGTTGAACCTTCTTCAACTGGTTTACCCTTGCCTTGGTTTTAGAGGATAAATAGGTCTTCAAGATATCCTAGATTCATACGTCCAGTCACACCTAATAACCCGAACATTGATTTGGGAATTCATGGATTCAAGAATTCAGGATTTGACAAGATTGTCTTGTTGCTCAAAATTCTCATTAGTAACATTCACTACCCCTTTCGATTTATCCTCTTCATTGAGAAAATTAGGAGGAATCTAATCCAAAGAATGTTTCTTGAAACGATAGCCCTTGATTGTAAATTTTGCAAGTTGCATCTAGGTGACATAATTGTCATCAGAGTTTTGTAGAGATCACTGGAGAAGGTTTATGGGTTGTAGTTTGAAGACACGGAAACCATGGTTGAATCTTAAAGGCTCAACTGATACCATGTAAGGGAATTGTAGAGAGAAAGAAAAGATGAATTGAAAGAAGCTTTTTGTTATTGAAGAAAAATGATCAAAAGGCGTGTTATAATACAAATAGAAGCCAACAAACTTATATAGGTGCAACAGATCTAACAACACCATGATAGACTTAAATTTTAAGCAGAATCTGAACAAAATTAATTAATTCAAAACAGAACTAACTAACTTATTATCTTTATCCTTTACCATGCGCTTTATGATGTTTAAATTTGAGTGTGGTTTAACCTCAACAATATTGAGATGATGAAAATTGAAAGTTTAGTGATCAATATCTGTAAAAATGTTTTCACAAAAAGTAACTGGGTTTGCCTTGTGGCTTGGCTTCTCTGGCTGTGGGAGTGTGTAGAAAACATCATAGGGTGATATTTCTGACTATAGTGAAAGATGGTCATCTCATCTGCAATCATGGTTCCTACAATACAAGTGTAAAAATTAACAGAGGAGTGGAATACCATGTTGGAATTTTAGGAACCTGCCTTTTCTCAATGCTAAGGTGGCTGGGGCAGCAGCAATTAATAACACTTGTGTGTAGTGCTGTGCTTCCTAGCCTATGTGCATTACCATTAGGAAATATTTTTTTTGTTTTGCAGAGGATACTGCTCTATGGCTGTAGTTCTATTCTTCTAGCCCAACTTTTATCTGTATGAAGACACACAGTTCAATTAGTAAAGAATGGTGTTGGAAAGAAAAAAATAGGTCACAGCTAAATTAGATTGTTGGATGTTACTGATGATAGCTTTCTTCTTTACTGGCTTTCTTTTAGATGAATTTTCCCATTCTGTTATATCAGTTTCATTTTCCCTTTTTTTCCTTGTTTTTCCGTTCAACCTCTATGTTCTTGAAGTGGTGATCTGATAAGCTTATGCACCCAAGTACAGTAGATTAAGTAGTTTAATTAGCTTTGAGTTATAATGCTGTTTTATTGGCTGGTAGTCAAGTCTGATAGTTTAAAAATGAAGAAATTTGCTTCTTTAAGTACTGGAGGTTGTTTAGGTTAGGAATAAGGTGTTCCATCCAAACATCAGCAGTAATGGAACCGAACACTAACCATTTCCAAGGTTGAATATTACTTATCTTGATTTTGCATAATGTTTTAGCTTTTGTCATTTACTGTTTGTAGCTAGCTGTAATTTCTGAGTTTCCTTGTTTTGCTGTTCAGAAAGATTTTGGCATTCCATGCCTTAGAATTCACAATGCATGCTTTTCTGACATATAAATGGCTGTGTCTAACAAAGTTCCAAAATCCAAGGCTTGCTATTGTTGGAAATTGAAGCTTACAATCAAACCAAAGAATGAGGCTTATTTTCATGTCTATAAATTGTCTATGCATTCATTGATATACAAATAACTATTGCCTCGTTGATATTTTTAATGCCTTTGAGAATCTCGCACAAAAAAATAACTAAATTAAAAATCTGTTCACTGTTTAGGTTTTAAAATGAAACTGGAAACCATTTCGGAAGCTAAGTTCATTTGAGAATAAATCAAAGTAGTAATCTATTTAGTGCAAAAGTAGCCTAAAATATATACCTATTCTATGTTACCTTTACATATAGTTTTCAAGTCACCTTGATGAGATGATCAAATGATTTGTAGAAATTTAGAGTGGATACGAAATGTATAATGGACCTGCATTTGGAATGATGATGTCAACCTTATGTGTGATGGTGCTGTTTTAAAACTTTGGAACAACCAACATCCACTATTTTTGGTCCTTTTGTCAATTTGCTCTTAGTTGACTGATCCCAGCATCCACTTTTCTGCCTGAAATTGTGCATATGTGCAAGACTGACAAGGCTAAGTATGAAGCATGGGATGATCATACTCCTCCTTTCGTGCTGTTCAATGTAGCTGTGTGATCATGATTTGTGAAGAAACAAAAAATTTACTTTCAGTGAATGCTTTGTCGTTTCTTTTCAGTGGAGCTCAACTATGGTATGGGAATTGATTATCACATGTTGAATTGTAATGTTTCTACTATTGACTTGCTTTTTCCAAACGAGTGGTAAAGAAATTATAATTCTGCACAAGGTAGTAGTAGCTGCCTATGGATGTTGAACTTTTTTTTTCCTTCTTATTTTGTAATTTTACGCTAACCTTGTTAGTCAAAATTGGCCTAATTTGTTAGGCCACCAACCTTGCAAATGAGAAAAATGTGAATGGTTGGTGGCCAACCATTTTTAATGCATTCACATTGCCCAAAACTTGCTATAAATAGATGTATTCATGGAAGAGGAAATTCATTCCAAGCTTAAGAAGTTCTAAGCTTTCAAGAGAGAAAAACATAGAGAGATAAGTTTTTTTAGTGAGTGAAAATTTGGGTGTAATTGGGTTGTGGGTTTTGAGAGGTTGTGAGTGTTTGTAAACACTTTGTGTATCTTCCCTTTCTATTAGTAAAATATCTGCAGCAGTCCGGAGACGTAGGCATAATTGGCCGAACTCCGTTATCAAATTTTGTGTCTTATTATTCCGTATTTTTGCTCGTTCTCAAATCTAATCAAGGCGTGATATTGTGAAATTCCCTAACAACTGGCATCAGAGCTTAGGTGCTTATTTCTGTCAAATTTTCGCAATGGGTACTATTCACGTGAATAGTAATTTCATGAATAGTAAATTTCATGAATAGTGAATTTTGGTCAGTAATACCAAATTCATCCACAGCAGTGTTCTAATACACGGTGGTTCACTGAAATTGTCAGAAACGATCCAGAGGAAGTCACATTTGAGTGGGAGCAATGGCAGCAGATGAAGGAAAGGTGAAAATTGAAAAGTTCGATGGTGCAGACTTTGGCTTTTGGAAAATGCAGATTGAAGATTATCTGTATCAGAAGAAGTTGTACCAACCTCTCCAAGAAAAGAAACCAGATGGCATGAAGGATGATGAATGGAATCTTCTCGATAGACAAGCCCTTGGGGTTATCCGATTGTCATTATCCCGTAATGTTGCTTTCAACATTGCAACAGAAAAAACCACGGCAGGTCTTATGGCGGCTCTTTCCAGCATGTATGAAAAGTCGTCGGCTTCAAACAAAGTTCATCTGATGAGGAGGCTGTTTAACTTACGGATGACAGAAGGCGGATCTGTAGCCCAACATCTCAATGAACTTAGCTCAGTCACAACCCAATTAAGTTCAGTTGGAATCAAATTTGATGATGAGGTACGAGCATTGATACTTTTATCTTCTCTTCCAGAGAGTTGGAATGCTACTGTCACAACTGTGAGTAGCTCAACAGGAAGCAGTAAGTTAAAATTCAATGATGTTCGTGATCTGGTTCTCAGTGAAGAGATCCAACGGAGAGAGTCGGGTGAATCGTCAACCTCTTCAGTATTGCATACAGAGTCAAGAGGAAGAAATTCAACCAGATGGAATGGTCGTGGAAAATCGAAGGGCAGGCGGTCCAAATCCAGAAATCATCGTAATTCCCACAACTCGAAAACTATCGAGTGTTGGAATTGTGGAAAGACCGAGCATTATAAAAATCAATGCAAGAGTACACCAAAGAATTAGGAGGCGAAGACGGAAGCAAATATTGCTTCCACCTCAGGAGGGGATGATGCATTAATATGCTCATTGGAGAACAAGGAAGAGTCTTGGGTGTTAGATTCTGGAGCATCCTTTCACGCCACTTCGCAGAAAAAATTCTTTGAGAATTATGTCCCCGGAAACCTTGGTAAAGTTTACCTTGGTAATGAGCAATCTTGTGAGATTGTTGGAAAAGGTGTAGTGAAGATTAAGCTGAACGGGTCTGTATGGAAATTAAAAAATGTCAGACATATTCCCGACCTAACAAAGAACTTAATCTCAATAGGCCAATTGGCCAATGATGGCTACACAACAGTGTTCCATGGAGATCAATGGAAGATTTCAAAGGGTGCAATGATGATTGCTCGTGGTAAAAAGAGTGGTACTCTTTACAAGACAGCAGGAGCATGCAATTTGATTGCAGTTGCAGCAAATGAAAATCCCAATCTATGGCACCAGAGACTAGGCCATATGAGTGAGAAAGGGATGAGGATCATGCACTCAAAGGGAAAATTACCAGGTCTTCAGTCAGTAGAAATTGACATGTGTGAAGACTGTATACTTGGAAAGCAGAAACGAGTAAGCTTTCAAACAAGTGGAAGAACCCCAAAGAAGGAGAGACTCGAGCTTGTTCATTCTGATGTTTGGGGTCCATCGGCTATCTCATCTCTTGGTGGGAAGCAATACTTCGTGACTTTTATTGATGATCACTCTAGGAAGGTATGGGTATACTTTCTTAAACATAAGCCTGAAGTATTTGAGGCTTTCAAGGTATGGAAAGCCATGGTAGAAAATGAGACAGGGTTGAAGATCAAAAGGCTCAGAACTGATAATGGTGGTGAGTATGAAGACACCAGATTCAAGAAATTATGCTATGAGCATGGGATCAAAATGGAGAGAACTATGCCAGGCACGCCTCAACACAATGGTGTAGCTGAGCGTATGAATCGAACATTGACTGAAAGGGCCAAAAGCATGCATGTGCAGTCAGGTTTACCGAAGCAGTTTTGGGCAGAAGCAGTCAACACAGCAGCTTACTTAATTAATCGAGGTCCATCAGTACCATTGGAGCATAAAATACTAGAAGAGGTATGGAGTAGAAAAGAAGTAAAACTTTCGCATCTTAAAGTTTTTGGTTGTGTAGCATATGTGCATATTAGTGATCATAGCAGGAATAAGCTTGATCCCAAATCAAAGAAGTGCACTTTTATCGGCTATGGTGAGAATGAGTTTGGCTACTGCCTCTGGGATGATGAAAACAAGAAGATGATCCGTAGCAGAGATGTGATCTTCAATGAGAGAGTGTTGTACAAAGACAAGCATAGCATAAACAACCACAACTCAGAACAGAGTGGACCAGTGTATGCAGAGGTGGACAATGTCCCAGAAAGTCCTATAGTTGAGAGTCCTCACCTAGAGGAATCAACTGAGCAAAGTAGTGACCAACAATCTGACATACTAGAGCCTCCTACTCCAGCTCCTGTATTAAAAAGGTCTTCTCGGCCTCATGTGCCTAACAGGAGATACATGGACTACATGTTGCTGACTGATGGAGGGGAGCCTGAAGACTTTGAGGAAGCATGTCAGACCGTGGATGGCAGCAAGTGGGAGCTTGCCATGGAAGAAGAGTTGAAGTCTTTAATCTCAAATCAGACATGGGAACTGACTAAGTTACCCGTGGGGAAAAAGGCACTTCACAACAAGTGGGTGTATCGATTGAAGAAAGAGCATGATGGCTCAAAAAGGTACAAAGCCCGATTAGTTGTCAAAGGATTCCAGCAAAAAGAAGGAGTCAACTACACTGAAATTTTTGCTCCGGTTGTGAAGCTCAATACTATAAGGTCAGTGTTAAGTATTGTTGCCAGTGAAGAACTCTATCTTGAGCAGTTATATGTAAAGACTGCATTTCTCTATGGAGACTTAGATGAGGAGATATACATGCACCAACCTGAAGGATTCTTAGAGAAAGGAAAAGAGAATTTAGTGTGCAGATTGAAGAAAAGCTTGTATGGCCTGAAACAAGCTCCAAGACAGTGGTACAAGAAGTTTGATAGCTTTATGCACAAGGAAGGTTTCCAGAAGTGCAATGCTGACCACTGTTGCTTCTTCAAGAGAAGTAAGTCCAATTATATCATTTTGCTACTTTATGTTGATGATATGTTAGTAGCAGGTTCAGATATGAATGAGATTATAAGTTTGAAGATGCGGTTGTCAAAAGAGTTTGACATGAAGGACTTAGGCCCAGCAACTTGGAATGCAAATCACAAGAGATAAGCAAAAAGGAGTTTTGCGTTTATCTCAAGAGGAGTACATCAATCGTGTTTTGCAAAGATTCAATATGGGTGATGCCAAATCAGTTAATACACCTTTGGCAAGTCATTTTCATCTATCCAAAGATCAGTCCCCTCAAACAGAAGAAGAAAGAGAATTTATGGCTAAAGTTCCATATGCTGCAGCCATTGGAAGTCTGATGTATGCAATGGTCTGTACGATGCCAGACATTGGCCATGCAGTAGGAGTTGTTAGCAGGTTTATGTCCAATCCAGGTAAAGCTCATTGGGAAGCTGTCAAATGGATTCTGAGGTATCTACGAGATACGCCAAAGAAGTGTTTATACTTTGGTAAAAGTGAATTAAAAGTACAAGGCTATGTAGATGCAGATTTTACAGGTGAAGTTGATCGCCGAAAAAGTACCACTGGTTACATATTCATTGTCGGAACTACAACTGTTAGTTGGATGTCGCAGATACAAAAAATTGTAGCTTTATCCACTACAGAGGCTGAGTATGTAGCAATGACAGAAGCTAGCAAAGAATTGATATGGCTTCAAGGTTTGTTAAAAGAGTTGGGATTCATCCAGGAGAAAAGTGTTTTGCATAGTGATAGTCAGAGTGCTATACATCTGGCGAAGAACTCAACATTTCATTCAAGAACAAAACATATCGGTTTTCGTTACCATTTCATCAGATCTCTTCTTGAGGATGAGGTGTTAACATTAAAAAAGATTCAAGGAAGTATGAACCCAGCAGATATGTTAACAAAGGTGGTGACTATTGACAAACTGAAGTTGTGCTTAACTTCAGTTGGCCTGCTAGGATGACAGGACCAGGGAAGACTGCTGCATTGATCAAGGTGTGAAGACAGATTGAAATCAATCTTCAAGTGGGAGATTGTTAGTCAAAATTGGCCTAATTTGTTAGGCCACCAACCTTGCAAATGAGAAAAATGTGAATGGTTGGTGGCCAACCATTTTTAATGCATTCACATTGCCCAAAACTTGCTATAAATAGATGCATCCATGGAAGAGGAAATTCATTCCAAGCTTAAGAAGTTCTAAGCTTTCAAGAGAGAAAAACATAGAGAGATAAGTTTTTTTAGTGAGTGAAAATTTAGGTGTAATTGGGTTGTGGGTTTTGAGAGGTTGTGAGTGTTTGTAAACACTTTGTGTATCTTCCCTTTCTATTAGTAAAATATCTGCAGCAGTCCGGAGACGTAGGCATAATTGGCCTAACTCCGTTATCAAATTTTGTGTCTTATTATTCTGCATTTTTGCTCGTTCTCGAATCTAATCAAGGCGTGATGTTGTGAAATTCCCTAACAAACCTCTCATGAGATTTAATTCAATTATATTTGGAACCTTCTTATTCATTAAGTTATGCATACTCCTATGCACCTCTCTTAATATTCAATTATCATTGTCTTTCCTTGCTTGTAGGAGAGATATTTGAAATTATAGTGACCTCTCCTAAGGAGAGGTGAATGGAGCTTTTAAAGCATGATGGATGTCAAGGGTAGTCATACTAAACTTTTGAATAGGTGAATGTAATTTTTTCTACTTTTATTGCTCAGGTCCTAAAATGATCATAAGTGAGACAAGAACAAATGATCAGGTCACCATATAGACAATTAGATGTTTATTCTATTTTAGACCTTGAGGTTACTGTCTGATTGTGCTTAAATGGTTAGTGATTGTTTGGTGCCCAATAGAGTTATCCTGTAGAAGATTTTTTATGTCTATTTAGTTTTTAGTTGGAGTTATTTAACTAGGGATGATTAGAAACAATTTTTAATTTGTTGATCAAATAAAATTTAAAAATATCTGAAACGGTATGTCACATCAATATTGATTATTGAATAAGGTTGTTGAATTTCTATAACATGTTGACTCCACTTGGTTTTGGATCCCTGGAACGTTGTGCAACATTCCTTGCCATTTGTTGAATCATATTTCAAACGTAGTGCAACACTCCTTGCCATCCATTGGATCATATTTCTAGCTCTTTTCTCTATCTTAGCAAAATAAGCACTTAAAAAATTCGCTTTATCATTTGGTTATTCTCAAATCGGTGTGAATTCCGGCAACAAAGCAAGTGATTCCTAAGCATTGTTATGGTGATATGGCCATGTGAATCACATGAATTTATGTTTCACTGATTTTTCAAAAGTATGAATATTTTAATACTATCCAATAATCAATCATACTCTTTTTATGTGCCATATTCCCAGCCAAAAGTTAGCCATAATTGTGGCAACAAGAATAGTCCTTTGGAAAGTGAAGTTTTGTGCATGCTTCACACTGGAAAATGAAAGCAATGGGGGGTTACAAGGTAAAAATATCCGTAACTTTTCTTATAAAACCATGCAAAAATTAAAACCGTTGAACCATTGGGCTTGACTTCAGAATTCACTACGTTAATTTTAAATATATATACACACACTTGCTGGAAGCCACTGGCTATGCATGAAAGAGACACGATTGAATTGAAGTCAATGGTTAATAATATAATAATAAGAAGAGGGTGGTGGCTGAGGACAAAAGTTGGCAAAAAGAGTAATTACAAGACCCATCACTTGGTTAACAAGCAACAAACAAAGAGGGTCAGGGGTTATGCATATGCAACTTCTTGGCTCCCCCCAATGTAAATAATATTACACGTGTTTGACTCGTTACCATGCTTCTTTGCCCTTTGCTTCTTTCTCAAGCCAAAAATCTAACCCAACTCAACTTTTCAAGCAATTTCCTTTTAGTCATTATGATGTTGACGTTTCCTTTCTATTGTTTAATTCATTCTTAGCTATTGCTCTTCATATGATGTTGATCTATATTGTCATACAATTCCAAGGCTCTCATCATTTTTATTATATATCTCTAGTTTATGACACTTACCCAAATGAAAATTTCCTTCTTAAGTTTATAATTTCATGTAGTCAGGAAGATTTTATCTTGCAACACATGGGATCAAAGTTGCATGCATATGTGTAGTTTTACACTGTCTCTTCAAATAAATGTGACAATATTTTCCTTCTAGTAGCTCTAAATAACATTATTTATTACCGAGGTATCAACTAATTATAAAGATTAAATTGAGAACACAAATATATAGAAAGTATCAAATGAGAATATTATGATACATGGAGAATGACAACAATTAACTAGGATTATTAAATTTTACTTGAATGACTTCAATTAAAATAAAAATACACATGATATTTTTAAGTGGTCATATGATTATTAACTAATTTTTAATTTTGATCGCCAATACTTATATGGTTTTGAAACCAAATTCATGTTAGCAGAGGGTTTACCTTGAGAAATATTTGCACAAAATAAAACACATTTGCACAAGATAAAACAGAGGTTTGGGGGTGGGGAGGTGACGACACTGTATGAGGAAAGGAAAGAAAAAAAATCAAAAAATGTTATTAAGATTTGACTTTTAGGAATAAGTGGGTTCCCTTTGACTTCCGTGTGAACTTACTCCTTAATTAGATTAGGTTAGTATGAAAAAATCATAAAATAATAATAATAAAAAATAATATTATCTCTAATCCAAATACACATGTTAAGAATAATAGTTGAAAATAGTTATTTGCATTAATGTTATTAAGTATTTTATGCAACTTCTTAAAATACTATTAATATCTTATATTGTATAAAAATAATGAGGACATATTTGGTATATGTAACATCCCAAACTAAGTGAGCGAAGAACGCAACCGACATCGAGAGCAAATAGAGGAAGCTTGGAATCGAGGTAAGGGGGTGTGCTGGGTTAAGGTTAATGTAGAAATTTATTTGCGCCGTTGGCAGATAGGAAAAGGGGTACATCATAGACACTATCTGATGTTTTAATTAAATTTAGAAATTTAACAATAAAAGATTAGACAGTGAGGGAATAAGAATGCATTATAAACATCGGTGATGATAAATAAGAAATGAACGGATGAATAAGTGAAATAGATAATTAAATACCTTGAGGTGTGATGATTATAAAATTATGGAATAGCCTATAAGGAATATGTAATTGGTGAAGTAAATGGATATAAGTGTAAAAGTAGGTATGTAATAGTTTATAAAATAGAAGATGATCATAAGTGGAATTAGGCACCCATATGAACTATATATATATATATATATATATGCGAGGTGAGAGAGTGTAAAACCCATCATGATAAAAAGGATGAGTTGTAATCGCTAATAAATATATAAATGACATTAGTGTGATAGTGCAATTATGTGTAAAAACGAGGAATCATAAATTATAATGAATAGTCTTGATGAGAAATTAACGTAAAAGGGATTTTATTCAAATGGTGCAATTATAAATTATAAATGAATTTCACAAGTCAATGTAAAATTCAGAATGATAAAGAATTTCAAGTAATAAGCAAGGATAAAGTATAGGGTATGTTGCTAATAATGATAATAGGGATATATATACACACTTATGTATGGGTATCGTGTGTATGCTTTGATTAATGATGTTTCTGTTAGAAGGTGTTTGTGAGTTACACATGATGATGACCTATGTTGATGATTGATGAATAAGTGATGATATAGAGTTAGTAAAAATGTTGATATGTGCATGTGTAGTGTGATGACATATATAGATATATATATGTGTGTGTGTGTATGTGAGTATGCTGATTCAATATGAATTATTGATTAAGGTCATAAAAATTAAATGAATTAATGGAATAGAGTTGTGTAAATATTAATAGTAAGGAGCGGTATGATTAACAGGGATAATGGTTGTTGAATTGATGTTTGTTGTAACATGATATATTGAAGATGCAGAACATAAATGTATGATATGATTATTAATGATTATTGAGGATACCTCATGATGGTAAAGTTATTGTATATGAGGGGCTGGTCTATGGGACCGCCCTGGTGGAGATTCGTAGGCTGGGTCTGTGTGGCCGCCTGAAACGTTTTAAAAGGTGAGGCTTTCATGCCATATGATTGAGGAATGATTAACTATGTGATTTATATGGTGGAGGACGACCGACGGTGTATGTTATCCTTGTTTTCTGGCTCCTATGGTTTTTATGCCCAGTTGAGCTACCCAGTGGTCAAGTAGGATCCAGTGGTTGCGGGGGAGCCAAGTAGGGCTTGGTGAACCAAGCGGGGTTCACAGGGTGTCAAGTAGGACCCCTAGCTGAAGGTCGATCCTTTTAGTGTCTGGATACTATAGTGTCATATTATTTGAGAGTTAGTCATGTTTATATGCTTTGATATGTAATGATATGCATATGAGTGATAAGGTGATACTAAAACAACCTTAATTAATAAAACAAGCCTAAAAACTTAAGAAAATTTTTTACAATTTAATTGTAGTTCAAACACCTAGGTTTGAGTAATAATAGGCTCATAACAAATTTCAACACTAAAACATATGATAAAGGTTCATTTTTAGTCTTAAAAATAGTGGGACATGTCACAAATATCATCTATTAGTCCTAATTTGACAATCATAAAAAGTTGGGTTCAAAACCCTCTTAAATTTGAATTTTACCACGCAGTGAGTCTGGTATTTTACACCTCATGAGAGTTAGAAAACTCTAATTGAGGTAAAACCAATTTTTAAACCTTCGTAACATAATTATCTACAACTTTTATGAAGAAGTCAGAGGCCAAAAATGTCATTAAAATACCCAAACAAACCAAAAACAGTAAGAAAAATATAACAATTGAAAAAATAGCATAATAGGGCCATGACAGGGCCAGGAATCGATTCCTACCCCCTAGGAATTGATTCATACCTTAAAATTTGCCCAAAAACACAGGAAACAGGGGTAGGAATCAATTCATAACTTTGGGGAATCGATTCCCCATTATGATAGAAAATGCATTTTGGCCAACTTCTAGACACCCTATCTTCTTCGTTTTAAATCCGATGGCTACCAAATTTTGACACAAGCTATAATATATCATTTGTGACATGTAGCCACTGGCTGTACTCAAAAATTCCCAAAAACAACGAAGTTATGTGCAAAAATACAAATAGCCTATTTTGGGACATTTTAAGCAACAGAGAGGTCAATTTTCCATTAAATTGATCCATTCCAGTTTTCACAAGCCACAAATTATGTATAGATGCTAATCAAATTGTTCTAAGCTATTCATACCTCCTAATTTGTAATTTCACCATCTCAGTTGATGAATTATGCATGAAATTAACACAAAATCATACTTTCATCAATATAATACATAATTACTACTACTTCTTATACAATCACAATTCCCTGGACATATTATGCATCTCATATAGGTCCACAATTCCTTGTCAATAAACTCATATGCACATGCTCCACTTTTCCATAACATCAAATAAGCTTAAAGATTCATCACAAACTAAACCATATGCATCAAAATGGATTCTAAGCTTCTAATTAAAGCTGTAAACTATCTAATCCATGACATATTTATCCATACACATTCACATACGCATAAAAAAGTGGTATACACAGGAGCCGGCCAAGGCTACTACAAACTACTATACGTATCATGTACCATACATACATATACATAATGCTCCATACACGCTGAATGACCTCATATACCATCATTGCATCCTAAATCCACTGTAAAAATAACCACAAATAAGGGTGAGCATCATACATAATAAATGATAGCTATAGTACTGATTCAAATATCCATTTGCTAACAAACAATAAGGTATCGTAATCAAACAATGTGTATATACTACCATAATCATGTTACTCTCTAATTCTCATCACCATTCTATATCATCATGATATTCTCAATGGTATACCTATGTACACATGAAACTCTTATATAATTGGATCCATTTATTCATCATGAAACTTTGTGTTGCAACACTGGCTCTCAGCCATATACTCAGCTCTCAGCTAATCCGGCCATTTTACTGGTACCAAATCGTTTTCCCTTTCACGTGACACAATCACTCTTAGTGACAACGGTAGTGTCACGGGCTAACCCCGAGCCTCGTTCAAGAGGTTTACCTTGAGTCCCACCCAAGGTCTTTGTGAAATCCTTGAAACCATATAATATACAATCATACAAAGCATCTCATGCTATATAGATGACGTGAACCATTTCATTTAAACGTATCACATCATTTATATCTCATATGGCATTTCCATATTCAAAACTAGTATCATATACTATATTTTCATCATCTACTATGTCTTTTGCATAAATGCTTTTCAATCAAACCATTATATCTCAAGTATCATGTACACCACACAACCATACTAACTATATTTGTAATTTAAGTATTTCATCATAATCTCATAAATCACAAAATACACGATTACTATCATTCAAAGAAACATATTATTTATAGTTCAACACATCAAGATACCTTGAATCCGGCTATACACTATGCATTTGGAATGAAAAAGCTCCCCTGCCTTGAATAAAGAATCCTATAAGCTCTTCGATCGATCGAATGCTAACGAACCTTTAATCGCAAGCTCCGACCTCGATTCTTTAAATCCGACAACTTCCTAAAATTCATAATACTTGGTTTTAACCTTATATTTGACATAAATACCACTAGCCAAGTAAAGAATAATTGAAGTATGGCTATTTCGGCAAATTACGACTCACCGAACCAAGACGCCAACTTTGACCCTCACCTCCGAATCAAGCTCCAAGCTTCGAATCGCTCCGAAACTCTCTGAAGCTACCTTATTTCATTGAAATAACAATTATCAAGCTCCAATCAAAATTAGTAATCTAAAAGCTACTTATGCCATTTTTTCTTGAAAACTCAAAGGTTTTGAAAACTCCAAAGTTGTCCACTTTTATGAGTAGCTTCTAATTGCTTCAAAGTCCATGAAATTGCAAGAATTGAATGATGGAAGTAAGATTAAACCAATACCCATGATGGGTGTTCTTTAATTTACCTTAAATTGAAAAGTTCAAGCTTTCCCTCTTTCAATTCAAGCTCCTCAAATGAAAGAGAAGAAGTGGAGGAAGTGGTTCAAGCTTCTAAGTGATAAATCTAAGCAAGAAAGTTATGAATTTAGATGATTATGCTATATATGGAGAAGAAGAAAGAAGAAGGAAGCAAAGTTTTTCTCACCCTCTCTGTTGCCAACGAAAGAGAATGGAATGAAGAAGAAGGAAATTTTTAATTTTAAAAGGCTTAGGGACACGTTGGTCATTACGGTATTTGTTAGGGACGTGTTCATCATTTTGGTAATTGTTCTAATTAATTCCTTATTTTCATTTAAATTCCTCTTTCAATCATGCTTTGCCTATAAATCCTATTTTTAGGATGTTACAAATACCCTAGGCACTGTTGAGGGCGGGGAGTGATCGTCGGTGCGTTGGCACGGTCAAGGAGCGGCTCCTAACAGGCTTCCAGTGGAGGGAATATATGACAATGCTTATATTTATATACCTGGTGTGTTATGTAAAATGAAATAAATGATTGGTATAAGTTGAGTTAGTGATTTTGATACGGTTAATGTGATTCAACTTGATGGTGATGAATTAATAATGGTAACTAAAAGGTAATGATGAATACTGTCGCTAAAATAGAAATGTAGCTAGATTACACCTTTCCTAGTTTGATGTTTATTTATGTATTAATTCTTAATTCCAATCACTCACATTCTTTATTGTGATTTTAGTGACTATTGGCGGGTTAAGAGGCAAACGCTAAATGAGGCCAGAGCGAAGAGGAAGTTAATGTAATAATGGTTATATATATATATATATTGAATTGTGGGAATGTAAAATGACATTACTTTGTGGTTGTGGTGTGCGATTCGAATTAATGTTTATAGATGTGATGGTATCAAGTAGCATGGAACAACTTGAGTATTTAATTGATTGTGTATGTGTGGTCCTAATGTTTATGCATGAGTATATGTAAGGCATGGAGCCATTGCCTGATTGCATGAAATTGGTAGGTACTGTGATGTGCAATGATTAATTGTGTGATCTGTGTGAATTATGCATTTTCATTGATTTGACATGATGAATGATGATTAGTGATTGCTTGGTGAATAATTGATGATGATGATATTCGAGGTTGGTTTACTTAGGAATTGCGTGTGGAATTAGACAAAAATAATAATGGTGTTGGAGGATATGTGGATTTTAGTGAACAATATGCATTAGTGGCATAGAGCCAAGAGGTTAGGTATGATGAATGATATGAGTAGTACTTGTGTATGTTGCTAATGGTTGTGTAAACGTGATTGAGAATTACTTAATGCATTAGTTGTTTAATGTAGGTTATGCATATAGTGAAATATGAAGGATTCATGTGGAATTAAGGAACTAAGTAGATGAATTTGTAATTTGATGGATTTTAGAACCCCGGGGGGACTAATAGGTTCCTTAGATCATTTAGAAGCTGTGCATATAGGCCTTGGACCATTTGGAGCCCATTTAGGTAGTTTGGTGCAAGGGTTTTGCACATAATTAGATAAAAGGGCATTTCGTGCATAACTCATGCATATGGTGGAATTTCAGTGAGCGGACAATGCCAACAGTTCTGGAATGGGGAAAATAGGTGGCCCGTGAAGTTTTATGGCAATCAGACTTGAAACAGACCAATTGGGTAGGTCGGAAGTTGGCCGAAAGACCTAAAACTTATGACAGCAGCAGGTGCTGCTACTGTCATGCCCACGCTACGTGTGGGACTGACACTCAGCGTCAGGTGCACATTTTTGGGCTGATGCTATGCGTGGAGCTAACGCATAGCGTCAGGCCCCTATTTCTCAAAATCACATTTTTGCATTTTAGTTGGTGTTTTTGGGTTTTCACGAGTTATATAAATTATGTTTTGGCACTTTTTACTGAAAATGATTTTTTTAACCAATATCAAATTAATTATTTATTAATTGTGAAAAATTTATTGTAAAATTTTAAGTAAAGGAATAAAAATAATTATGAATTAGACTAAGGACGCCTTATACACTGTAGCAAGGATCGTTACAAGAGATCATTATGACTTAATATTATTCTACAGTGTGTTAAAAGAGATTATTCAAGTTTCTTTCTCTGGGCGGGTTAAAAGAGATTTAGTTTTATTCAACTGTGATTGGTACGATAACACAATTAAAGTGGGTACAAAAGTCGACAACCATTATGGCTTAGTTGAGGTGAAAAATGTTGTAAATATAAAGGGTTTGATCCCTTTATCTTTGCCTAACAAGCCGAGCAGGTTTATTACACAGAACTCCCTAGAGGGGCACTGGGACTGGAATGCAGTCAGCAAAGCCAAGGCTCGTAGTCAGATCACTAATAACGTCTCCGATGAGGTTGAAGATGCTTATCGGCTAGCTCCGAGCGAACTCCACGACAATCACTTAGTGTTGAATATTGATCCAATCATATTGGATGAGACACTTGCAGCCTCGGGAGGTGAACATATTGACACACAAGTTGTCTTGTCATTAAAATGGTCCAGGGCCAATTTGGACGATGATAACATGTCTGAAACAAATTCCGAGAGTCGCACTGACACCGAAGAGGACTTCCAAATTGAAACAGACATAGAGTATATACTTGTATATAAAAATATGTATATGTATATATGTTATTGTTGATATTGCTTGATGCTTACATTATCTCATTGATAGATGACTAAACGCGAAGAATGTTTTGGTCGGGGTGGTGGTAGACACTCCCTAGTTACACGGCTAGGTGTTGGAAATATGCACTAAAAGCCTATAGAGGACGCATCATTTTGAATAAGTCATTTTTTGTTAAATAGTTTAACAACCTTTATTTATCCTTGAAGTAATAGGTTATATGAGAGTTATTCCTAAAATGTCTCTAGTCAAGTATTTACGTGGGGACATGTAAATACATGAAGACTAGTGTGTGAGTATACTGATGATCTGATCTCACATATCATGGATATAAATGATATCAAGTCTTCACACAGGTACACATTAAGAGTAATAATGTACTGGATAGACCCACCAAGAGAACGTTACATGGATCGTTACATGAATGTCATAAACGATTCTCAATGTGATAATGGTATATGTAGTCCTTTGACCTGAAGTCACTACGATTCCTACATAAGGAGTTTGTTATTTTAATACAATTAAACGTCTTCTGTAGCAAGAGGACTATAAAGGTTATGGTTAGATAATGAACAAATTATGCAGAGGGATGTGAGTGATGTAGATGGGATTTGTCTCTCCTATGTGACAGGAGTGATATCTATAGGCCACTTGATAGAGTGAGACTAAGGAAATGCATGGCCATGCTAGAAAGAATAAATATTGGATATTTATTTGGATAAAGTATACTCCGGTATCAAGTAAAATAAATTGGACCGTACAAGGATGACGCAACTATGCCTTGGGCCCAATTAGGATATCGTGACAAAAGGAACAAACATATAAAATAATTATCACTTATAGGTTATGTTGATAATAAATAATATTCGGACATAATGATGCATTGCTAGATGCTGCTCTTATTTTATATTAATAATAAAATAGTTTATTATTAATATAACCAAGTATTTTACCTATAGGGTCACACACATAGAGTAAGCCAATCAGAAAATAGCTTTTTGTTTTAGCTGGACTAAAATAAAACTATTGGGCCTAACTCATTTAGAATGAGTAAGGAGCTCACTCTTTAGAGAGCAAATTAGGTCAAACCTAAGCCTATAAATAGAGCATAAGATGCTCATAGGCGGCCAACCCAAAAAGAGACATAAAATACGCAAAAGTTACAAAAGCTACACACCGTCAAACTAGCATTTGGAAGGTGTAGCATTTTTGGTGGGAGTACTCGTGTGGACTCCTAAAGGACGAGGCTACGATTGCTTCTATATTCTTCAAGAGATAATCCTAAAACGTAATTTTTTTGTGTTTGTCTTATGCTTTGAAACACAGCACTTTGCAAATCCTATGGGAATCCTTGTATTTCCGCTGCTCATACACTAGGGATTCCCTAACACTGGTATCAGAGCCAGGTTACAAAACCGTGTTTTGGGCAAATATTTGTTTAAAAATAAACATGTGAAAAAAAAGTTCTTTTATGAAAAGAATTATAAAGGTTGAATCTTTTTGCAAAGGTTGCCTCTTTTCTTAGATATGATTCAAAGGTTACATTTTTATTGAAATATTATGTAAAGGTTGCATTTTTTACGAGATATGTTGCAAAGGTTGCACCTTTTTGAATGTTAGTATCAATTTAACTTTATTTTGTGTATATTGGTCGTTTTTCTCAATATTTTAATTAAAGAATATGTTTTGGATGTTCTTTATTATATGAACATGTTGTATGTTGCAATGGTGATTGTTTTATATGTGTTCTAATTATAAGGCATGTTTTATGTTTATTTAATTAAATTGAAATCAAGGGCTGTATGCAATGCATGTCTATATACTTTCTCTTTTCTAATATGAATTGTTCATGTGAGATTGTGTTTAAAAAGTTTAAGAGTTAAACCCTAGCCGTAATGAAAACTAGGATTCAAAAGTTGAAACCTAGCTGTAATGGTATTTTATTTATTTGTAAATGTTACAAATAAAATATTTGATTTTAATATTATATTTTAAATTTGATTTGTAAAAGTTACAAATCAAATGTTAATTGTTTATTAAATTTAAAGTTTGTAAGAGTTACAAATTTAAATAATTTATTCTTATTAATTTTAATAGGATTTGCATCGTTTGTGATCTTTTAAAATTAATGTGATTTGTAAGAGTTACAAATTTAAATAATTTATTCTTATTAATTTTAATAGGATTTGCATCATATGTGATCTTTTTAAAATTAATATGATTTGTAGGAGTTACAAATTGATTTATATTTATTAAATTTAATGTGATTTGTAATTGTTACAAATAGAAGATAAGATCTTTATTAAATTTAATAATTTTAAAATCAAATATTTAATCCTTAATAAAATTGATAGGATTTGTAAAATTTACAAATTAAAGATAAGATCTTTATCAAATTTAATAGGATTTAAAATAAAATATCTTGAACGCTAGAGATAAGGTTTAAAATTTAAACCTTGATCGTTCCTAAAAATAAGATGATTGTTGATACTATAGAGATAAGGTTTAAAAGTTAAACCTTGACTATTATTATTTTAGGATAGTTGTTGGGGTCAAAAGATAAAGTTTAAAAGTTAAACCTTAGTCGTTCCAAAATTTATGATTCAAGAGTTAAAACTTAAAATTAGGATTTCAAATTGTTTGAAATCATATCCAAATATTTTGAGTTGTTAACGGTTAGTGGGACGTTTTGGCTAGAAAAGACTTGGTACTTAAGCGATCACACCTGACCCACCTCTCTTTCTTGGAAACTAACCTGATTACAGTACTAAATTTTTGGGTTGGAACGCCACTCGACACCCTATAAAGGGTAGCCTCCCCTTGACCCTATCTGTTGAACAGTCAATGGAACTGCCAAACTTTTTACGTAGTTTTCCTTTAATGACCCCGCGTGTTTAATTATGTGTTTTAAAATTTATTTTATTTTAAATACAATTAATCACTTTATTAATTGATTAATTAACATGTCCAGCGGTGAATGGTTATGGTCTTAGATTTTTTTATTTTAACTACAGCCTGCGTGTTGTGCCTTTCTCTATTCTTGAATTTCTTCTCTCAACCTTTCGCTCGTATGTAAAATGAGTTTCTTTATTACATTGTAATCTGGAAGAAGCCAACAAGGTGGAGACCTAGAAGAAACCTAGGGTAGTGACTCTTGGTGGATATGACCTTGAAAGTAACAAAGGAGTGATGACTCCAGGAGGATGGTGGTTTCAAGAAGTAGGACTTCACGAAGTCAAGACACCATAGTTCCTTTAGGTTTATTTTATTTTATTTTATTTTATTTTCTAGGAAGACCATAACCATCTCACATTTTTGATTGCATGTTTTGGGGTTTTATTTTACGTTAAAGCGTTTAATGAAAGTCGGTAATGAACAATAAGAAAATTGAAATCCCTCAAGCCTGATAATCATACATTCCAATGAGTAATAACGTCTAACTTGATATAGATAAAGTAGAGGTCACATCATAGTTGGGTGCCTTTATTTATGTTTAGTGGGACATGATTGGATAATTGGATTATCTAAGTATAACTTATTAAGTTTTATTCAAATAGACATTTTGCAATTGGATTGGAAAAGCCTAAAGGTATAAACAGTCTAAAACACGTTCTAATAAACAACAGTCATCAATGCTAGTTTCAATAAAATGTAGGTTCTGCCAAAGCAGGGTGCTTTTATTAATATTAGTAAAGGATGATGGATAATTGGATTATCCAACCATTTGTTATTGGACTTATCTAGGTAACTTTAATCAGATTGAAGAACCTAGGAGCGTTAATATTAAGTTTAAACGCCTTCTACTAAGTAACACTCATCGAGACTAATGTCAATAAATAGTGGGCCTGCCAAAGCAGGGTGCTATCATTTATACTAGTAAGGCGCAATGGGATAATTGTAATATCCAAATTGTTTTTATTAGGCCTAAACTTAACTAAGTTTTTCAATTAGATTGAAAATAACTTAGAGGCGTAAGGATTGAGCTTAAATTCATAAGATGAATAAGGGTAAAATTTACCACTGAATCATCCAAGAGTTACATGAGATGCAATTGGAAATGTGTTTCCTACCTAAATAACCAAGGGTTGGGCGATCAGCCAAAGATGACTCAACACTAGGCCAAATATGGATCTTGGCCCACTAGAAAAATCTTCCAACGAGATTTTTTATGATTCAGTGAGGGTATTTGTTTTGAATCAAAATAGTGGGAGACAACATATTTATTTAATGACCAAAATTTAAATATGTTTTGAATAGAAGTGATAGATTTGCATGTAATTTGTTTTAGAATAACCATGACAAACCAAATATTATTTTGTTGCAATATGTTCTTTGGAAGGACACTTTATCTGGAAAAATACCTAGATAGGTATCGAGACTTAAGAATTATCTTCAATAAAGAGGAAGTGGTAGTGTGTCATTTTTGGCTTATATATGATCTATGGTTGGGTCTTGAGTATCCTATGGAGTCTGCATAAACTCTAAGCTGTAAAAGGCAATATGAATATATGGAAGATATACGATATGATCGTATATAG
The DNA here is from genome assembly GCA_037962975.1 of Clitoria ternatea. Classification (NCBI taxonomy): domain Eukaryota; kingdom Viridiplantae; phylum Streptophyta; class Magnoliopsida; order Fabales; family Fabaceae; genus Clitoria; species Clitoria ternatea. The sequence goes on from CM075671.1 coordinate 174,331,011, forward strand.
ACTCTATTAAGGCCGAGTTGGTCTGGAAGTCTAAAAGATGATCAAAAAAGGAAATTATTTCTAGTTTTAGCCAAATAAGACATTAAAATAATTTGTCTAAAGAACTTGAAGGAGTTCAAAAGAAAGGGAAGTAAGACTTCCACTACAAGTCATGTTATAGAAGTCAAGTTATTTTACTTCACTAACGTTAGTATCAGATACTAGTAATAGATCTCTCATTTTGAAAGATCAAGGAAGTAGATCACTTGCCAAGGGTGGAGAAATTTGTGTAAAATTAAGCAAAAGTTGCTACAATAAAGATAAGATCTTTACCTATTGGGCTAGTTAGTGAACTAGACATTGTGCATATTCTTTCTTGTTGGACAAGAAATGTTTTTTATATAAAATAACTTTATTTCTTCAAAAGGATGTTGATGCATAATTGAGTAATGGATTCCACATCCTAAATCTCAAAACACCTATCTATTACATAACTGTCAAAGTAGGTTAAAATAAGTGATTTTGAACCTTACTTACATGGTATTCTCTCCTAAGGCAAATGAATAAGAAACACATTTCTAAACACCATTAATGTGGTTATCTGGACTCTTTTGATTTTAGAATTAATTGAGATATGTAAATCTTATTTATTGGAGAGATAATTGAGACCTCATTCATTGAAAAGATGAGTAATCTATTATTTAATACATGACGATGTATATGGGCCTATTGGAACAATAACTATATATGTTTTACAATACTTTAACATACTAATTGAAAAGTCAATGAGTATAGATTTATGTAACGTAAGTTAGAAAGTCTTTGAAAAGTTCAAAGAATTCATAATGAAGTGAAAAACCAAATTGGCAAGACAATTAAAGCTCTTAATTAGATCAAGATAGCAAATAATTTGAGCTACAAGTTTGATAACTATCTAATAGAGTGAGAGATTACCTCTTAACTTATTCCTCATGGAATGCCATAATAGCATCTCTATAGGGAAAAGTCAAACCTTGTTGGACATAATTTAATTATTGATTATTATCAAACATCTCTAACTCCTTCAACGTTCCTTTATTAACAAAATTTCCACACTTAACCATGTTCCATCTTAGACTTTCTTAAAGAAACCATATATGATATGGACTAGGAAGAAACCTAGTATGTCTTTACTAATAATTTGGAACTATGATGCTTCTACAGAGCATCCAACTCTGACAAGGTCAGATCCAAATTAGATAAATGTCTTCTGTGAGATACCCAAAGAAAGCTAAGGGTTATCAGTTCTACAATCCATCTGAGAATAAAAGGCTTGTTGCTTAGAATGTTGTATTCTTGAATAAGAGTACATCCCTTAAAGAATAAGTGAGAGGATGGTAGAACTTGAAGAAATTTAAGTATCACAAAGCATTTAAAAGTCAAGGATGGACTTGGAGCAGAAATCACAAAGTGTTGTGAAATCCTTACCTCTGGTAGCACAAGACTTGCGTAAGATCAAATAGGATATGTCACCAAACTTGAGAGATATGGATATCTTATAAATCAGGAAGGAGGCATATTGCTAAATGACTAAGCTTCTTATGAAGAGGCCAATGCAAGTTTAGATTCTAAGACATGGCATAAGACCATGGGATTTGAAATGGGTTCCATGTATATTAACAAGGTATGAACCTTGGTTGACGCACCTAAAGGGTAAAACCTATAGGATGCAAGTGGGTTTTCAAAAGGAAAACTAAACATGGATGGTAATAAAAGTACCTTTAAAAGCAAGATTGACAAAATTCAATTAGCTTAAAAACCATTTAGATCCTACTTGTTGTAGCAGTATACCATCATTATGAGATATGATAGATAGATGTCAAGATGGAAATCATCTTGAGGATGTGTATGTGACACAACCTAAAGGCCTTTTATGCCTGAAATATCTAGGAAGGTATGTGAACTGCAAATGTTCTATTTATTGACTAAAGCAAGATTTTAGAAGCTAGAATCTTCATTAAAGAATGAAGATAAATCTTGTGACTATAAAAAGGTAAGTAATTACACAATTATAGTTCTAGTATTACATGTAGAAGACATGCTTCTTCTAGAACTAATAGTATTCTCATTCTATAGTCAAGAGTATCCTTAAACACTTAAGAAGGACTAAGGATTTGATCTTGATAAATGGAAGATGAGCTCGTTGTAAAAGTTACATCGATGCCAATCTTTTGATTAATTTGAAAGACTTAAGATTGCAATCAAAATATATGTGTTGTCAAGATGGTTGCGATGTATGCTTGAAAGGTTCAAAGCAAGAAACAATCGTTGGTTCTACTAACAAATCTAAGTATTTTGCTATGTTAAATTACAAAAGAAGTCAATTTACATTTAATCATTTCAAATGTTTTGTACCCTATGAGTTTCCACTGTGATGACAATGGAACCATAGAACAATATAAGGAAGTGTATTAATCCAAGCATATACTTAAATAGTTCCATCTTTGGAAGATGTGAAAATATGCAATGTGCATACTGACAAAATTATTGGGAACCCACTAGTAAAACCACTTACTTAGTAAAAGCATGAGGGCACTATAGACGTTATTGGGCATTAACCTTATCGGCTCTAAGTGCAAGTGGGAGATTGTTGGAAATACGCACTAAAAGCCTATATAGGACGCATCATTTTGAATAAGTCATTTTTTGTTAAATAGTTTAACAACCTTTATTTATCCTTGGAGTAATAGGTTATATGAGAGTTATTCCTAAAATGTCCCTAGTCAAGTATTTACGTGGGGACATGTAAATACATGAAGACTAGTGTGTGAGTGTACTAATGATTTGATCTCACATATCATGGATATAAATGATATTAAGTCTTCATATGGGTACACGTTAAGAGTAATAATGTACTGGACAGACCCACCATGAGAACGTTGCATGGATCGTTACATGAATGTCATAAACGATTCTCAATGTGATAATGGTATATGTAGTCCTTTGACCTGACGTCACGATTCCTACATAAGGAGTTTGTTATTTTAATATAATTAAACGTCTTCTGTAACAAGAGCACTATAAAGGTTGTAGTTAGATAATGAACAAATTATGTAGAGGGATGTGAGTGATGTAGATGGGATTTGTCTCTCCTATGTGACAGGAGTGATATCTATAGGCCACTTGATAGAGTGAGACTAAGGAAATGCATGGCCATGCTAGAAAGAATAAATATTGGATATTTATTCGGATAAAGTCTACTCCGGTATCAAGTAAAATAAATTGGACCGTACAAGGATGACGCAACTATGCCTTGGGCCCAATTAGGATATCGTGACAAAAGGAACAAACATATAAAATAATTATCACTTATAGGTTATGTTGATAATAAATAATATTCAGACATAATGATGCATTGCTAGATGCCGCTCTTATTTTATATTAATAATAAAATAGTTTATTATTAATATAACCGAGTATTTTACCTATAGGGTCACACATATAGAGTAAGCCCATCAGAAAATAGCTTTTTGTTTTAGTTGGACTAAAATAAAACTATTGGGCCTAACTCATTTAGAATGAGTAAGGAGCCCACTCTTTAGAGAGCAAATTAGGTCAAACCTAAGCCTATAAATAGAGCATAAGATGCTCATAGGCGGCCAACCCAAAAAGAGACATAAAATACACAAAAGTTGCAAAAGCTACACACCGTCAAACTAGCATTTGGAAGGTGTAGCATTTCTGGTAGGAGTACTCGTATGGACTCCTAAAAAACGAGGCTACGATTGCTTCGATATTCTTTAAGAGGTAATCCTAAAACATAATTTTTTTATGTTTGTCTTATGCTTTGAAACACGGCACTTTGCAAATCCTATGGGAATCCTTGTATTTCTGTTGTTCATACACTAGGGATTCCCTAACACTAGGTACCCCTACCACGTTGAGGGAGATAACACTGACCGATGACACTACATACGGGACACCCACACTAACCATTCCAGGTGATGTTGCAGCCACTAGTACCCCGGAAGTGTCACAACCTTAACAGCAAGAAGAGCAGGTCTACAAGGCGACCCCTTCATCAACATCTGACCCTTTTCTCACTCTGATCCCATTATCAGCCGTAGACGAGTAAGTATTACTATATTTCCTCAAGTTTATGTCTTTTTGTACTAGTGTGTGTGCTGATAACATAACTATTGCAATTGTTGAGATTGATATGATTGATGTTTGTTAGTGGAGAGCAAAGCTCACTAGGTACTTCGGTGTATGTTGTATACTTGTGTTATCTGTAACATTGAGATCCCAAATGATTGATGTTTGTTAGTGGAGAGAAAAGCTCACTAGGAACTGTTGTGTGTGTTGTATACTTATGTTATCTGTAACTTTGAGATTGATTTGATTGTTGTTTGTTAGTGGAGAGCAAAACTCACTAGGTATTGGTATGTGTGCTGATAACATAACTATTGCATGTCTATTGATGTTTGTTTACATTGCACTGTACTGGAAAGTTTTCTGCGTAATAGTGTATTTGCAAAAATTTGGAAATGTCCAATTTATAGGGAAGACTCTACCGAAATTTCAGTGGATTCCCAAGGTTTATGTTTGTTTGATTCATTCAATTTTGTTGGTTAATTATTTAATTGTTTGAACTACAGTTTTGTTAATAGTACTCGCACTACGAAGGCGATTACTAGAGTGTTGAAGGCCCAATGGGATGGTCCTCACATCTCTTGGACAAATGTTGGTAAGACTGTCCAAGATAGATGGTTTGTGAGATCAAATCATCAGTAAATTCACACACTAGTCTTAATGTATTTACATGTCCCCATGTAAATACTTGATTAGGGATGTTTTAGGAAATATTCTCATATGACCTATTATTCTAGGATAAATAGTTTTAAAACAATCTTAAAACTGAAAATACTTATTTTATTAATAAGTTAAAATTAATAATTTAATAGCTCGTAGTGCATACACTAATAGAACGGGTCCAAGAAGAGAGGACCAAAAAGAAACAAGATATGAAGAAGGTATAGTAGAAGAGGTCGAAACCTTCCGAAAGCAGCCAATCAAGAGGCGAAAAGGGAAAGAAGTTACTATTGTTGATGCCGACGTAGAAGAGATACCGGCTAACATGGAAGTCCCTAGTTATGTCCCAGTTCAGCCTGGTATTGAAATTTCCAGGCCAAGTGAGAGCACACCTAGGCAGTACTTCCTCCCTTACCCCAGATCACGGTTAAATCCTTACATCTACTACCCGGTATGAATCAAGACCAAAGCAAACAAAGGGCTCCCTGCTTTTGTCAATGCCCAGAAATGGACTATGAAAAGGTGAAAGGCGTCGTCAAAGCAGCTCAATCGCATGTAGCTAAAATAGACAATCTACTGGAATCCTTCTTTGAGATCTTAAACCAAGCCGGGGAAAGCACCCTATATTTTGATCAGAATGAGGGGCTCAAGACAAAAGCAGAAATGCTTCATAAGAAGAATTAAAATCTGAACAGCGTCATTAAAGCTAAGGACAAGGCTAATGACAAAAAGATGAAGAGATTGCTACCTTCCAAAAAGAAGTTGAAAAACTTTATGCTAAAAAGAATATGTTGGAGCCTTTGAAGGAGGCAAATAAGCAATTGATAACGCTAAACAATAATTGGAAGAAGGCTTATGAAGATGTCTAGGCTAACATTACCCGTCAAATTTTAGAGCATATTGATAAGGAGGGGGTATGGAGAAAGGAGAAAATTGTGCTTCAATCTGAGGTGGAGGAATTGAAGAAGAAAACCTAGGAGGCCACTTCTCCAGATGAAGTGCTGGAAACTCTGAGGGCTAAGGTTGCGAAGAGTGACATAAGGGCGGCAAAGACCCTCAACTATAAGGCAGGTGCTGTACAAGAACCCTGGTGTTGATCTCACCCTTCACGAAATTAACCCCTACCATAAATTTCATGGTGGTAAGCTTTTTGTTGCGGTGGTGATGAACACTGGGACCCTAACGATGTCCCGTACGAGGTGGTGGCTCTTCCTGAGCCTCAAACGATAGGAGCACAACCCATCCATGACTCCAACGAGAATGCCAACACCATGGAAGAAGAAGACACCGGACCTCCTTCTTCTAACAACCAGGATCCATCCTCTGGTAAAGATAACACTCCAGCCTTATGACTACCTACGATTTTAATGAATTCAAGTCTTTATTAGTTGTTGTTATGGTTTTATCAATACCAATAGTCTTGTATTGGGATGGACTCTAGTTTTTAACTTTGAATGAATGAAATCTTTTGCTTGTCTTCATTGTTATCTTATTTTGCTCTGCCTTTTGTATAAAACTCACGCGTATCAATATAGGTAATATCCTTACCGGGGCTGTAATGCTTTGTATGTTGTATTATAAAGGCTTAGCCTATTTTCAACTTGCCAATCGTTCAATTCTTTAAGACGTTGTTTATTGCATAAAACACCGATCTTTTTCTGTTAGACCAAAAGGATTAAGATGAAGACCTTGTTTACTTAGTCCTTTAGGATCTACTTGCACTGCTCGTCGGGGGTTGGTATGGTTTCGATAGAAACCAATCCTTGCCACTTATTGGGGCCAAGTAGCCAATCCTTGTTTAATGGACCCGGGTGTCGCTCGTCAAGGTCTGGTATGGCCTTAGAGAGGTCCGATCCTCACCACTCATTAAGGCAAAAAGAATTTTTATTTGCAAGATGAATATTTGACAAGTAAAACATAGAGTTGGCAAACATAAATTTTCTTAATACTGAGTGTACATTAGAGCTATGTTAGGACATGCCTCATTAAAACTTTCTTGAGGAAAACCCAGTGAGAAAAACCTCAAGTTAGAAAAAAGAGTACATGTCGAAAAATCCAGTTAGCTATAATAAATACGTAAATTTAAAACATTCCACTTATTTCTTATTAGTGTCCCATCCAAACATTCAAGGCAGCAAGTTCCCTTACATAATACCTTAGAGACGCGGTAGAGACCCTCCTAAGTGGGTGCTAACTTGCCTTGGTGCGTGAACTTATTCCCAATGTTGGCACGTTGTAACACTAGATCTCCTACTTCAAAATGTCATTATGTGACCTTTTTAATGTACCAAAGTGCAGCCTTAGCTTTGATCGCCTGATCCTAGATAAAGGCCTTTTCCCTGAGCTCATCAATAATATCCAGCTCATTCGACAAGTTCTCCTCGTTGCTCTCAGCACGGAACTGTTGGACATTGGCAGAAGACATCTGAAGCTCGACCAGGATCATGGCCTCAACCCTATATGTTAACCAGAACGGTGATTAATTAGTGGGTGAATAGGGAGTAGTTTTATACACCTACAATATGTGACAAAGTTAATTTATCTAATCCCCCTGGCCTTGCCCAGGCGCTTCTTCAGTCCCTTTAAGATTTCTCGGTTTGCCACTTCGGCTTTCCCTTTGGTTTGGGGTGCCCCATAGAAGAAAAGGCTTGTACAATCTTTAACCCCTCAAGTAGCTTAGTGAACTTACGATCAGTGAATTGGGTGCCAGTACCAGTAATAATCCTTCTAGGGACCCTGAATCTTGTAATGATGTTATCATAAAAGAAACGTCGGGTCCTGGGAGAGGTGATGTGCACCACAGGCTCGACCTTGATCCATTTCGTAAAATAATCTACCCTAACAATCAAGTATTTGATGCCCCTAAGCGTTGTTGGAAAAGGATCCAGAATGTCCAAGCCCTATTGGTAGAATGGCCAAGGTACAGCCAAAGTAATGTAGGTATCAAGATACCCCTTTGTGGGCTGCTTAGTCCTATTAAAAGCTAAGGTCCTACATATAGCGCTGTAAATTAGCATCAGTGAGGCCTATCCTCTTGAAGAAATCATAGAGAGGACGTTGCAAGAACTGCCTTGGTCAACCAAAACCCTTTTCACATCCATATTGGCAATAATAGCTACTATCACCACAACATCATCGCCTTCAAGGATTGTTGGTCCAAAATCATCAGATAAAAAAGATAAGAGGGGTCTGGATTCTGTTCCTAGAAGGGCGGTTATCTTGTTTCTTACCTTGCACCGACAAGATCATTTTATGATGGTTTTTATGCGCTATATTTGACATGCCGCCCTCAACGAAACCTGTAGAAATCATGTCAATGACCTCGCATCTACCTCGCTAAGGGTGGGACGACATACACTCATCCTCCTAGACTGCTTCTACTACCAACCCTTTCTACTTCTTCGTAGAAGCGAACCTCTTAGGATGCCGTGTGTCATCAAGGTTTGGAGAATAGTCTTTGTGCCTCTTCTCCATGCGATCAGGTTCTTCCAAAGACTTGTTCTTAAAGAGGTACTTCTTGAGCTTTCCTTCGTGGAACAAGACCTTTCTTGCATCCTTTAACAGTCTACATTCAGTTGAGTAGTCGGTCTGCTCATGGAAGTCACAATACTTCCTAGGGTTTCCTGGTCTTTTCACAGGAGCGGACCTCCTAACATCTTACATGCTAAAAGAAGACCAACCTACTTCCATCAGAATCTGGGAAGGCTTAGCATTCAAGCGAGTGTAATGAGTGAATGTAGCAACTTATTTCTCCTGTTGGCAGGGCTACTGATCCCTACCCTATTCCTTCTAGGGTGTCTTGTCACCTTTAAACTTTTCTCTTTCTTTTTCCACGTGTGGTGAAGATTTTGGGTTCCTTACTCCTTATTGTCGTAGCCTCAAGGTGCATTTTAATACCCCCATACTTTGATACCTTGTGCCTGAACTCCTCAAGGGTGGTGGGTGGTCTCTTCACCAAAGACAAGGCAAATGGGGACTTAGGCTGCAACGCCTCAATGATGATATGCAGTTGAATGACTTCTATCAGATCTGGAACCATGGCTGCCTCCTTGTAGAACTTCTTCAAGAAATCTTTCAAAGATTATGTCTTACCTTGCTTGATCTAAGCCAGGGTATGAGATGTTCTAGGTACATCTTTGAAAATCACAAAGTGTTCTCAAAAAGCTTCGGCCACTTCTCCCAGGAATCTATTGATTTAAACGGAAGCCCCTTAAACCAACTTAGGGCTTCACCCATCAATGTGCTAGGGAACATATGACACATGACATCTACCTCGGCTCCCAGAAACATAGCCTCGTAAACATAAGCATCCAGGTGTTTGCACGGATTTGTTTTACCTATGTACTTGCCTATAGAGAGAGGCTAGGTGGTGTGCAAGTGCCTGGGGATAGGTACGCTCATGAGCCTCCTTGAGAAATGGAACGCTCAACTTGTAGCCAGAGGGAGGAGTGTTGAAAGGTTGTCCCCTTGGAGTGACCACTGGGACAATCTTCTTAGCAGATACGCTAGGGTTATCAAAGGCAAGACGCCTTGGCTACAGAAATGTAAGATCTTCCATATGCCCTTCAGGCACTCTTTCCTCCATGGAAACTTAACTTAGAAATGCGAGTGTGGGACTAAAAATTTAAGGTCCTATTGGGCAATGCCAATGAACTGGTCTAGGTCGGGTTGCAAGAGCCGACCTCGACAATCCTTCAAAATGTTTGTAAGCTTATGTTTTACATTGGTCTAGTGGAGATCTAGTATTTTGTCCTCTCTTTTAGTGGGAAAATAAAGGTCTTGGATGATTCCTCGTGTAAAACCATCATCCTTACGCATTGAGGGGCGAAAGGGAGTGTTACCTGCAAAGACACTCTAACGCTTGAGTCAGTGAATATTCAAAAGGAATATCAGAGCTCAAGCTTAAGTTTTAGAGAGAATGTTCTACCTTTGTTATGTTGATGTATGGGTATTTATACTTGGAGGTAACGGAAGAGCCTTCTTGCTCTCGAAGTTTCCCTACACTATGTCAGTACTATTCCGATCCTTCGCAGACTAACACATAAAAGGGACGTTTCCAAACGGGCCCACCTACCAATCAGTCAGTTTGCAGGTTACTTGTTTAACACGCTGATGCATAGGTCAACTTTGACTTTCCAATGTTGAGTACCGGAGTCATTTCAGGGACCTTGCATGTGACATTGGAATGTGGTTGTTGTGACACCAAGTTATGCGGGATATGAGTCCTGAATGACGGATTATGGTCAAATTACCGTATTGCCTATGGGCCAATATCAAGACCGGATCATTATGGAACCAAAACATTTCATTAAAATTTACTTATATTTAAAACTAAATGTAGTATAAAATTAGGATGAATGTGGTAATTGAATACTCGGATTTACAAACCAAAAATTTAATATTTAATCCGATTACAATTAATTCTTAATTGTATGAGTCAGTTCTTATTCAATTAATAAAAAAGTCAATTAAATTAATTGATTTAAATGATCATATTAGACTGATAAAATCGATCCGCCAATAACCTTGATAGACCTGTTCCAAAAAGAGAGAAAAAAAATCTGTGTACTGTATGATTGATATTCGAACTGAGTTACTATTAATTAAAAAGAAATTTAACAAACTCTGCAGAAATTTGTACTAAAAAGAAATTACAGGCATATGCAAGGTCATGATGGGTTGGATCAACGCTCAACGGTACCATCCATACTCACATACATTAGCACTGGTCACTTGTACATTTTCTTTTAGTATTTTTCAAGGTTCAAAGTTATTTATTCACTCAACCGCTTTTGGAAAATAAAGGAAAGTGGTATATACTACGAAATGAAGCACGAACCAATCAAATTTCAATTTCACACACGAGTCAGAGAATTGGTTAGTTTTGTGAGTAATGGTATTTCTGTAAAATAAAAAGAAAGTATAAAAATGTCACATCAAATGCTCGATTCATATTTGTAGTAACATATGCCCCCTCATATTGTATATAATCAAAATTCAATTCAATTGCTAGTATTACAGGGAGAAAAAGACCACACATAAGTTTAACAAACCTTAATTACTATGAAAATTTTAAAATGAGATTATAGTTAACATGAATACTGAATAGAGGTAGCTGGAAACTTGGGATTTTTTTTACTGCCTGACAGTGACACACGGCCCTCCAATTCCATTACTCTCTCAATTCAATTCGTTACCCAAAATCACGAGAAAAATATTTGTTTGATCCTCCAATGGGAACATAACCATAAATATCCTTTAATCCCTTCCTCTTTCCCGCCAACCCTCTTTCCTCTTCCTTCACCACCTTTTCCATTTCCTCACACTCTCAGTCGCTTAACTGACACCCTTAAGCTCCAACCCATGAAGCCACCAACTTCCACTTCCCATTTTGATGAAAAACCCCAACCCCAGAAGAAGCTCCTCCGGATCATACTCACCGACCACGACGCCACCGACTCTGACTCTTCCGGCGACGATCATAACCCCAGAAACCGACCGCCTAAAAAGCTCCGAAAAATAGTTAAAAGAGAAATCACCCACATCACCATCACCAACTTCCCCATCCTCTCCGATTCCGCAATCCCTTCACCTTCTTCTTCATTCTCTCCCCCTGACCCGACCCGTTTCAAACGACCCGTTAAAACCCCCAATCCCTCCCGCTGCCGGAGCAAGTTCCGCGGCGTCCGCCAGCGACCGTGGGGTCGCTGGACCGCCGAGATTCGCGACCCGAACCGAAGGAAACGTCTCTGGCTCGGCACCTTTGACACGGCGGAGGAAGCCGCCGCCGTGTACGACAAGGCAGCCGTTAAACTCAAGGGCCCCAACGCCGTCACAAATTTCCCGCTCAACGCCGCCGTGAAAAATAACGACGATACTGCGCCGGTGGTTTTCTCCGGCGACGGTTTCGCGTCGCCGACTTCCGTTCTCGCGTCCTGCGACGGCGATTCGACGCCGTTTGACGGTTTTCGTTACGGCGCTGTTGATGCGTTCGGGTTTGACATCGACGTGCCGTTAAGTTTGACGGACGTGGATTTGGGGATGCTGAGTCAGCGATTTGGGAAGGTAGAGTTCGGCGAGCTTGACCCGGACGAATTCTTGACGTGGCCAAATTAAGGGGTAAATTTGTCTTTTCGCGTGAGAAAAATTACGGATTGTGCAGTGATTCCATTGGTGTATTCTGTTTTCTACTACGTGAAATTCCGAAAGTACCCTTTTGTGCAGCTAAATTAAAAAAGTATAGAGTAGAGCATTAGTGTGAGTGAACCGAAGCTGAGATTTTTGTCCTAAGTTATATAATTTGTAATTAAAGTTTTATGGAAAGAGGAGAAATTTGTAATAGAATGGAAGGAAAAATCTGATAGATCGAAAGTGAGTGTGCCATGATGGAAATTATTATAGGGAATCTATTGTAGCTTAACATATAATTATATAAATTTTATTGATTGAAAATTTGCTCTCTAAAGTTGGATCATTGTATCCTTACCATCATCATATCATATCATGCATGATGTGATATTGTTTATTCTTAATTCTGTTGGCATAATGAAATGTTTGGTAAGGGCCAATGCAATATCAATCTTATATTACCCATAAATTTTGGAAGATGCCAGTTTTTAATTCAGATTCATCTTGAGGGTCCATTATGATTTGGCTAATATTTATTATTTCCAACATGTTTCAGGGATTGCGTGCCTTGTATATTTTAGACAAAGATATTCCGTACAATAGAATGTCATTACTTACGCATAACTATAAATATCTAAACTACGGTAATTTTCTTTTACTTTTTAAGGTAAATTAAGTAATGAACATTTGTAACTAGAAAACGGTAATGAGTAACTGCAAGAGAGGTAGAGTAATGTTTGAAAATCCATGAAAGATAAATAGAGGAAAAAAAGATAACACTAGCGGGCAATTAATTGGCGGTAAATTCTAGGTAAGCTTTATTCCCTAAATTAGAAAATACTACATCCAATTTTAAATATAAATAAATATATCTAATTTCATACATACTAAGTATAGTAATTGGATGTAGTTATTTGCATTAATATAACCGTATATTTGATTTAATTTTTTAAAATACCCTTAGCATCATTTATTACACGAAGAATTAGTGGTCTTGGAAATATATATAATGATGACATATTTGGTAAACAAGTATTTAATGACATTGGAAAAATCTAATTTTATTTTTATTAAGGACCAAAAAATTCCACTAAAATTTGCTTATATTTGGAATTAGAGGTAGTATTAGATTCCGGAATAAGTTTTAAAAATATGTTTGATTGTCATTTAATTTTTTTAAAATAAATTATTGCCTTTATCATAATTTTATTTTTATATTTAGTTAAAGTAAAATATTCATAAAAATATATAATAAATATCTAAATAACCCCAACTTAAAATATAAAGCCATAGTTACAAATAATATTGCTCAATAAAAGGTTTCATCAATACACTGATCACTATGTCATTCTATCTTTATGATTCATGCAATGTATCATTTTATCTCGTTTCTTATGTTTTTTTAAATTAAAAATTTCTTCAATGCCCTTTGCGATATCCCCTTATTGATTACCAATGTTTATCTCAGAGATTGGCCCAAACCGGGGTAAATTTTTTGCGTAGGAAACCTTCTTGACGTTAACCATTCAAAACCAACCGGGCAAGTTATGGAAACAACATAAAATTACCAATATAGAGCCTAATAATCGATTACCATGAATAGGTAATCGATTATCAACTCATCAGAGTACCATAAATCGATTGCAGCAGAAGGGTAATCGATTAGCCTAATCGATTATAAGGTAAACAAAAGACTCATAGTCAATTAGCCTAATCAATTATAGACTAAACAAGGAGGGAAAACAAAAGACTCGTGATCGATTACCCTAATCGATTACAGGACAAACAGAGAGCTCGTAATTGATTACCCTAATCGATTACAAGGTAAACAGAGGGGGCACACAGAGAGCTTGTAATCAATTACTCTAATCGATTAGAAGACAAACAGAGAACTAGTAATCGATTAGCTAATCAATTACTAAGCTATCATAATTTTGTATTATGTAGATTTATGCATTGGGATCAACTTCCGGACCCCCTAACCTGGTCATTTCAACTTCGAATGATCTCAAATTTTAACACTAGCATAAAAACATCATTTAAAAATTGTTGAAGCAGTCCGCACTCAAATATTCTCAAAAATGAATGAGATATGTAGAAAACTGCATATGAGCCATTTTCATGCAATATGTCTCTCCAAACCATCCTAAACCAAACCAAATGGAACCAAGGCACTACAAACACATTACATATGGTGCATACAAGATATAGAATTGGTACGAGATCTCGAAACCTCCCGGAACCAAAAATCACTTGTTCAGTTCCTCAAGTCTACATAAAATGCATTTGATCCCATTACCTAACCACATCATCCAACAAGTACTATGTCTAAGGGTATCATCTATGCATCAAATGTGTTCAATACACTAATTGGAAACTGTCGAACCATCAATAAGCATAATAGTCACACAAATGCACACCTTGCTTCAGTAATCACAACCTAACTATAATTCTACCAATAGGATATATCAAGCATATAAACTCATCACAATTTCAAGTTTTCCTTCACACCACAATCTAGCAATCATACCACAAAGCACAACCTGGATATTAATACATCTCATTTAACTCACAAAACATACATTTATGTGTATCTACACATCAAACCATTTACAAGGCTTGCTAAAATAGCATCAAATGCATAAAAACATCAAAACCAATTATCAAAATAGGATTGTTCCCAATGGCATTGCATCAAGCTCCACACTCCAACATCACCAGGTGGCATCCTCATCACCCTCCAAAAACTTCACTGAAACTACAAGTAAAGGAGTGAGTACCATTTAAAGCAGTAGATAAGAAATAGTGCCAAGGATTCATACCCTTCATAATACATTCATCAATTCAACACATTGAACCAATACTCTTTCATAAAACATCATAGCCATATAACTAATTCACATAAAATTTCTCTCTAGTATCAACTTACATTATACATTCACATCATCAATGAGCATTAGACTCCCATAGATCAAGGTCAATCATCACCAATCGCATACATACCACCATAATTCTATCACTAACATGTAACTCTAGAGTTTCAAATAATTATCATAATATGGCATGGACTTTGAAAATTATTCTTTCAATGCATAAAAGCATGCTATGCAAATTCGTCTTTCTAATACAACAACAGTACCAAGGATAACCCACTTAGTGAATCATAGCACTATAATCGAGGGGCATCGTAACTCTATAAACAAGGGCACCTGAGCAACCATATAGTGAGTCATAGCACTATAAGCGGTAGCCTCATTGGTACAAGAGAACTGCTTAATGAATCATAGCACTATAAGCGGTAGTCTCATCAGTAAATTGTAGTGTTGGGTGAATCATAGTGCCAAATGCATATGATGTCATGAAAATGCATAATGTATATGATGTGAATCTTAACACATATAATAAAAACTCAACTTGACATCATAACCTACTTCTTCTAAACCACTTCACATCATTCATTTCACAATCATCATCCATCAATAAGATATAACTCAATCATTTATAATTCATAACTCAGAATTCATAATTTAGAAGATTCACTATCAGTCCATTGATGAAACAATCAAACACAACTCTTAACATCAATTATCATATTTACGCCACCAAACTAATTATTATCAATTCACCATACTTTAATCGTGACCATACACATATAGGACAAGATTTCAACTACATCATTATTCATACAAAGAATTTCCAATCAATGCCAACCATAATACAATTTCATATGATCCATAACAAGTATCAACATCAATATTAAAATGTAAGGAATAAAACAAGAATCATAAGTATTATCATTTAATTTAATAGAAAACCAGATCCTGAATCTAATTTCCTATTCACTACTCAAGCGATAAACCCCCTCGTACGTCGAAACGTACCTTACAATGATTCTGGTTTGCAATATATCCTTCCAAGCACCGATTTAGCTTATAATTTCCAAAACACCCAAATACCCCTTACTCTAAACTTCCTAAAAATTAATGATAATTACATTAATGCCCCAGAACAACATAAATAGGCATTTCAAAACCCCTAATACCAATTTGGTACACTTCCACTATAAGATGACTTACCGAAATGTGTCAACAATACTTTAAACGCTTCTGACCTTCGACCTTTCGCCATTTCTTTCCGAAATTAATTTCTAATCACTGCCCAACCACAATCGAAGTATAAATCAAGTTTTGCTAGCAACAGGTTCCATGAGCTTCCTTAGTCGAAAGGGAAAAAGAAGTAGAATGAGGGTTTGAGTCTTACCTTATCACCACAAAGTCATAGAAGTTATTGCCTCAAGCTTCACACCTATCTACCATGGCTGCCTAGGGCTAAAGCAAAAAGGAAGAGAGGAAAACCTAAAATTAGTCGCATGCACATAAAGAGGAAAGGTAGAAATCAAACCACAATCACCCACCAAGAGAAAGCTTGAGCGAAATTGAGGAGAAAAGAGAAGAGATAATGTAGCAAAGGGGTGATGAAGCCAAGAGAGGGGCGGGAGAAAGAAAGCAAACGATAGGGAAGTGAGAAAGAGAGAGAGCACGAGATATGGGGAAAGAATGACACGGTTGAGGGGGAAAGAAAATGAGAGAAAATTAAGTAAAGAGAAAAGTTAGAATAAGGAGTTTTAGGAATTTAATAATAAAATTTAATTGAAATAAAGTTTAAAGGGAAAGGAATTTAATAAATTTAACCTATTGAATTTAACTTGAGCAAAATAATTGTTCCAATCTTTAGGCTTATTAATTTGCCCTCAAAATTTAAATTAGTATTTTACAACCTTTATCTTTAACAATAGCAATTTGATAGTTAAATAATGAATATGATCAAAATAAATTTGGCACGACATTACGATGGAGTACAAGTAGAGCAACGCATATTTAAATATAATTGACATAAGTTTGAATGTTTTTTCTTTTTTGAGTGAGAGTGAGAGAGATAATTTTTTTGGTAAGATATGATGAAATATTAAATATGGACTATTTTTTATGATTTTTTATTTAATTAAAGGAAATTAATTAGGGCAATCACGTATCCATAAGCGAGCACAACTTGTTTAAAAATCTCAATTTATTTTTTTTTAGGACGAATGAACATTGTATGTATTTAGCATTTACATACCACACCAAGTATACCATTCATATTGGGGTTGTACAATCCGGTAGTATAAAATTTTTGAGTTGTAGGGTTCGTTAGTTATATTTTGTGTGGTGAATGTGTAATGTGTGTGATATATATTATATTTGTGAAATATTTTTAAAATTATTTTAAATAATTTTATCATATGTTAATTTCTTGTGTAATATTAATCTTAATTTATTTTTTAATATATAATTTCATGAAAAACTATTAAATTTTTTTAATAAGATATATGATACATTCCATTAATTATATATAAGATTATTTTGAAGTTATTTTAGTTAATTTTGTCATATGTTAACTTGTGTAATATTAATCTTATTTTATTTTGATGCAATAATTTCATGGAAAATGATTATAATCTTTTAATACATGAGATTATTCCATTAATTATATATGATTGGTTTAATTATAAATATGATTGATTATATATAAAAGATATGCTATTTGGAGGAAATTTACAAATCACATTTGAATACATTTTCTGGTTTCCCTAATTCATATATTGTTATACTTTCTCTCTAATAATCCTCTATAAATACATCTATAACCTGTTTTTCTATTTCATCAAGGTCGGTTTTCTTAATCTTCTCTTATCTAGTTGATTCGTGGGTTTCTTTACAATTTTTTATTTAATTTATTCTTAAAAATAAATATGACTTTTTTAAACCTTTTCTTTGTAGGTTGATCTCCCTATCTTATTGTTTTAGAGGTATTGTAATTTAAAGATAAATGTGACTTTTGTTATTTATTTTTATAGGGAAAAACTATAAACTAGAGGAATGTTGGAGAGAAGAACCTTCATAACTATTTTTATACCAAGATTAGGCTTATGTTTGTCTCATCCGGTATCTTTTGTTTTTTGACCGGAGGGGTCTTCTCCTTTTCAGGAATAACCTTCCTCTTCTTCTTCTCCAGGACAGACTGTTCGGGTGATTGCCCCTCCAGCAAAGGGATTTCCCCAGCTTCTTGTTCGAGGAATGTGATGGATTTAACTGTAGCCTTAGGAATTTTCCTCTTCGGTTGGATGTTGTTTTCGCTGGCTATGGAAGCCATCTCTTTTTGCAATTCTTTCAACCTCTCCATCGCCTCACAAGCTTTTATTTGTTCTATCAAAGGAATAAGAAAAGGTTAGAAACCAGAGGCAGTAAGTTAAATGAGAAAAGTAGAAAAATACATGACAAGACTATTACGTAAATAAGCATCTCGTTGAGGCCTCGGTCCCAAAAGGCGCTTGCATGATAATTTCCAACTATGGGAGTATTCATGTAGGGCGTTTATAACCTCGACCGAGGTGGGGGATAGATCATTCTTATCAGTATAGTATGCCGCTCCAATTAGCAGGAGGTGCTCATGCATCCATAATTCTGGGAATTTGGTAATCCCGTCCTCTCTCTCAAAACACTGACTTATTAGGCTTCACATGAATTTTGAAAAAAGATTTCTTGAAGCTACCACTATCAGTCTTGGAAGACTCGGTAAAAGCTTTGAAATTGGTAACCTTCGAGTCATATCTCAAAGTGATAAAGCTTAAGTCATCGTCCTTATTGCTCTGATACAGGACTCGACAATAGTAGAAAAAAATCACCACTATAAGCGTGAAGTTAAAATGCTTTCCTAGCACCTCTAGACTGCGCACCAAACCTCATGTGCTTAGGTGTTATTAAGTGGGGGCACAACTAAGAAATCTTAAAACACCTATCTCGAACTCTGTCAGGGGAAAACAGACACCGAGGTGGGAGAAGAGGATCTCATCATGAAGATGGTTTTGTCATCCTCCAGTGTATGATAGATACGGTCAGTTGGATGAGGTGCAAGAATGGTGAAGCATTTTTTGTTCCTTTGAGTGTACAGAGAACTTGGGGTCCATTCCTCTTTCGTTCTTCCATGCATGGCGCGAGGCAGTGTTCAGTATTTCCTTTTGCACCCAGATGTACAACTTTTCAGTCTTCAACTTCACCCAATCTATATGGTGGGCACTTACACATGGAATGGTCTTGATAGCTCTTGATTATCCTTCTTCAGTTGTAATTGTTGTAACAACGTGCCTTAGTCCGTCCACGCTGCTGTAAAAGGCCACAACATCAGAAAGGTATAACACAGAGTTGTTTTCACCCTTTGAACCCCCCGTGACCCTAGAATCCATAGAGGACCTAGGAGAGACTTCGTATCTCTGTCGCCTTGTCCCTAGCGGCACTGCCCTTTCTAGACGATGTGACCCAGCCTCACAAGGCTCAATGGAGATGCGCCCACTACGACTCCCTCTTTGCCCTCCCCGAGTTCTTATTTTCTCTCACAATAATAAAAAAATGCAAAGAATAAAAAATGTAAGAGAATGAATAAAGATGGCTACCTGAGTTAGTGGAAAAGGTTATGGAGCACTCTAGGTCATGAACACAGAAAACCTTCAATGATAATACTTCACTACGAAAAGTTTGATGAATGCTCTAAGTCTTTGAAACACTCTAAGATTTTGCAAACGCTCTCTCGTAATTTTAGTAGAGTCTTAGTATGCAAAAAACCAAGCACTTTAAGGACTTTCCATAGCCACCTTTTATAGGCGTGGTTGGGGGTAAGTGTATTGACGTGTCATTCTAAGAGCAATAGGCAGTGTGGCTTTGAAATGAATGGGTCGTGCCATTTCAAAATTGATAGGCTCATTTCTATAAGTAACTACCACATAATGATTGACATGATTCACGTCTCAAGCAACGTGGCATTTCAATTACTAATTAAATGTGCTTCATTTACAAAGAGGAATCAAAGTAGCAAAATGGTGCGAATAAAAATTTTCTAAGTTAAGAATTTTTTTTTCTCTTACCCACACCTACAATAGGTGACTTGAGTGAACAGTATAGCTTATTTGAGCAACTGATATACTCCCTTAAACAAGCTAAGGGGAAAATGATCCGGTCTCAATACCAACCTATGCGCAAGAAGGTAATTTGACCTAAGTTGTTATGCACGACTAATATTTTGCATAATATTGTGATCTAATACCAGCTTCTGGCATTGCACGTGAGACTCACAATCTAATACCAGTATGAGTCATTCTCTCGATACCAGTGGACTAAAGTTGACTTATGAAACCGCATGCTGAAAAGCAACCTACAAAGTGACTAATAAAAAGGTACAACCGTTAGAAGACGTATTTGTCACGCCTCATTTTTCTACTGAGACTAGAATCGTACAGACATTGCGTACGAAAAGATCTCTAAGGCAAAATGACTCTTCCACTACTCTAAGGTATAAATACCTACAAATCAACAATGAAAAGGGAGAACATTCTTAGCATTAATTTACACTAGACCTCTTATATTCTTCCTGAACATTCTACTGACTTGAGCATCAAAGTGTCCTTAGAGTTGATACCCCCTTCACCCCACAACGTGTGAGGTTAGCGAGATTTCTCAAAGGAGCACTTCAAGATTTCTATCTCCCCACTGGAATAGAAGATATAATACCGGATCCCCACTGGACCAACGTAAGACTAAAACATACACCACAATCTGAGAGCTAGTCACCATACCGGACTACGTACCCCGACCTAGACCAATTCAATAATTTTTAAATAAGATACATGAGATCATTTCATTAATTATATATGATTGGTTATATATATGTAAACGATATGCTATTTTAGAGGAAATTTACAAATCAGATTTGAATACTTTTCTAGTTGCCGTAATTCGTATATTATTATACTTTCTCTCTAATAATCCTCTATAAATATCTCTTAACATTTTTTTTCTATTTCATCGAGGTTAGTTTTCTTAATCTTTTCTTATTTAGCTGATTAGTGTGTTTCTTTTCAAATTTTTTATTTAATTTAGTCTTACAAAATAAATGCAATTGTTTTAAACCTTTTCTTTGTAGGTTAATTTCCCTATCTTATTGTCTTACAGGTATTGTAATTTAAGATAAATGTGACTTTCATTACTTATTTTTATAGGAAAAAACTATAAAATAAAGGAATGTTGGAGAGAAGAACCTTCATGACTATTTTTATACCAAGTTGGAGAAAAGAAACTTGAAGATCCTTAATTAATTAATTTTTTGTTTTTATTTATTTATTTGTGTATTTTTTCTTTAAAAGTGAGAAAATATATTTAGATGTTCATTTATACCCATGTTGTTGAAATATGAAATATGACCTACATTTCTTATTTTTTTAATATGTATTTATAATTGATATATATGTATATACATCAATTAGTTGATAAAATTCAAATATATTAACTATCGTTTATAGATACATAGTAATAACTAACATTGCTATAAATTATTATCAATATGATATATTAAATTACACTATTAAGTGTATACTTAAAATATAATTATATAATTTAATGTAATACAATAACAATGAATAATATAATAACTTAAAAAATCTTAATTACTTAATTAATAGGTTGTAATAATTAATTATTCTAGACAATCACAGTATATATTTTGAAAATTATTTAAAAATATATATTAAGACTATCTTAATTTAGTATTAACAAAGATTATAATTTACAATGGTATAATAATATATGTATATATTTTTAAATATAATCAATAATATGTAATATTCACTTTTGATTAGAATAAACTTAGGGATAAAACTCTATAATATTTATTTAACATATTTAATAATTGATTTAGATTAATCATTATAAAATGATACACTTTCTTTATATATATCAATGTTATAATTATAGTAATAATAACAATTTGTTAAAAAAATAACAAAATACGTTATTTTAAATCAATTAATTTTATGATATATATCTATTTTTACTTTTCATACAATTCAAGGTGAAAAAAAATCTCAATCTCATGTTTTGAAGAAAAGGAGGCAAGATAAAGCTTGTGGCTTTGAAGTAGCAGCTTGATGCTTCAGTGAACGTGATGAATAGGGAGGATTTTGTGGATGTTTCAAATGCAAGGGGGGTTTCTACGGTGATTTTTGAAGTGAGTATGGAAGCAATTTCACCAATCACATAGCCTTGGGTTTCTACTTGACCGTCTTCTATTATTGTTTCCTATGGATTATACAGACTTCAATATTTTAACTTGAAATATAAAGGGTGCTAGAGGTAGAGATTGTCAATGTTAGTTGTATGATCTCTTGCGGCGTTTTAAGCTTAGTCTACTCATTTTGGTGGAAACCCATATGTTGTTTAATGGTCATTATCCTTTCTGGCAATGTGTGGGGTAGAAAATAGTGGCTCTTGAGGAAGCTCAGGGGCATAGTAGGGGAGTATGGTGCTTAATCCCTCAGAATGTGGCGCTTACGATTATGGTTGGGGACTTTTGTTCTCAAATGATCACTCTTTAGATTTTAAAATGTATGACTACGTATGTTGTGTCGACAATATATGCTAGTCCTACTTCTATAAAGAGAGCTATGCTTTGGAGTTATATGTGTAATCAGTGTTAGAGCATCAGCACCCTTGTATGGCCATTTGTGGATTTTAATTAAGTTTTATCTAGTCAAGAGCAAAGGGGGTGTAATTTCTCGTTTGTGAGAGCAAGTCTTTTTAATGATATTGTTCCCCCCTCAATATGAGAGGTGGTCCCCACCAATCTCTCATATCTCTCTAATATCAAATAATAGATTAATGTATATTTTGAGCTATTGGGCCGAAGCCCACCTGATAACTTTGTATAAAAACACGTGTTATTCACATCGTAATCTAAGCGACACATAACAGAGATTAATAGACCTAATTCCTAGGAGGATTTTCCTAGGGTTTTGTGTCTACTTTCTGTGTGTGAACATTTTGGCGCCCACCGTAGGTCCTGGTAAAACGGATCCTACACCACCAGAACCCTAATCCTAATTAGATAGAAAGTCAAGCCTCAACCATGGTGAACACTCGTAACACACGACGGGAGGAGGACAATGGCCACCAAACATCATCCGATCACGAGGATCAAATACAACACCTTACCAACATTGTCGAAAACTTACAAAGAACGGTTACCAATCTACAGCAGGAGAATGCAGAACTCAGAAGACAAAAGAGAGGAGAACATGAGGCTTCCAGTCACAATACGGGGCAAAAGACCACCGACCAGCCTTCATACCAGACATAGATAGCCAAATATAACCCTGAATTACCCTTCGCCGCCTACCCTTGGACTGACCCGATTATGGAGGCACCTACCCCCCATGATTACAAGCCCCCGGTGATCCAAAAATATGACAGACGCAGCGATACCGAAGATCACCTTACTATCTACACCAACACCATGTTGGTAACGGGGGCATCCGATTCACTCTTTTGTCGGGCTTTCCCCACAACCCTGACTAAATCAGCGTTGCGGTGGTTTTCCCATCTCCCTCCAAAAAGTGTCTCCAATTTTTCTGACTTGAGCAGGAAGTTTCTCAGCCAATTCTCCACTAACAGGGCTATGTAATAGGCGTTGCATAGCCTAGATAATCTGCGTCAGCTTCCGGGAGAATCGTTAAAGCAATATATGGCATGTTTCTTTGAACAAGCCATCCAGATCCGAGATCTCAGCCCGGAGGTGGCTTTGCATGCGCCATCCAAACGGGTCTATGCCCAAGCAAATTCATTGATTCCCTGGCGAAGAAACCACCGTTAGACATGGATGATTTCTGTACGAGAGCTGCAAGATACATTGTTGTTGATGAACTTGAGGCTGACCGAACGAAGGTGATCAATCGGGCTAACCCCACCGAAAAGAGAAATCCTTGTCTCGAGCAAAGGAGGAAAAGCCCCAGAGGAAACTGAGATATCGGAGCTTACACCGTCCCCCACTACACGGATTTCACACCATTGAGGAACCGTCGTGACCGAATATTGTATGAAGTCTACAACACAGGACTCGTACCCCTGCCACCTCCAGGAGACGGCCCTAAGGGGTCGGATACCTCCAAATTTTGTGAGTTCCATAGATCCTTCGGCCACGCTATGAAAAACTGCCGATCCTTGCGCAACCAGATAGAACATTTAATTCGCCAGGGACACCTGGCAAGGTGTGTCGCATGGAGAGGTGACAACCCCCGAGAAGGTTTTTAGAGAAGGGAAAGAGATCGCCCTAACCAGGTAGAACTCCAGACTCGGAACCACTCCCGAGCCCCTCGCACTCGCTCCCGCTCTCCCAGGCCTGCAGAGGAAAGGGGAGGTGCACGACGAGTCATTCACACAATTTCAGGTGGATTCCCAGGGACTCGAGCACGCCAATCACGTCAGTCAAGACAGGTAAATGTGCTACGGGAGTGCCCCGACTTAACTGTTATCACATTTGACAGGTCGGATTTCCCCAGGGGCGGACCGAACCGAGACGAACCCATGGTAGTAACTATAGAGGTCGAAGACTATGTGATCGAGCGAGTACTTATAGACCAAGTCAGTTCGGCAGACATACTTCATTGGAAGGTGTTCTAGAAGATGGGCTTCCCTCTCCAGCAACTACAAAGGTATGATGGTGTACTTTTTAGCTTCTCAGGTGATTCTGTGCAAGTCTTAGGATGCATTGACTTAAGGACCAGTTTCAGGAGTGGAGGAAATAGCCATGCAATGTGGGTTAAATTCCTAATCGTAGACTTCCCCAGCTCCTACAATGCTCTGTTGGGTCGACCCTCGCTCAACGCCTTAGGAGCCATCGTCTCAACCATGCACCTGACTATGAAATTCCCCCTCAAAGACGGAAGGGTGGGAGTTGTCAGAGCCAACCTTGAAGTAGCACAGACGTGCTATCATGAAAGCCTCCGCCCTAAGTCAGCTTTTATAATCGAGGAGGACGTGGAAATAGGATTTGATCCTTGTGATGATTGGAAATATGAGAGACCCAGCCTGTAGAATCACTCAAGCTTGTTCAAGTTGGGTCTTCCCACAGTCAATTCACACGAATCAGTGCAATTCTCGACCCACATTTGGAGGAGGCCCTCATTAAGCTACTAAAGGAAAACCCCAAGCTGTTTGCATGGAACCCCGCCGACATGCCAGGCATCGACCCCAACACCATCTGTCACTCATTCAATCTCAAGTAAGACGCAAAACCTGTGTCTCAAAGACCTAGAAAAATGGGTCCCGACTGAAAGAGTACGGTCAAGGAGGAAACAGAAAAGCTCCTGGTAGCGAATTTCATTCGGAAAGTCAAATACCCAACTTGGCTATCCAATGTGGTTATGGTAAAAAAGTCGAATGGCAAGTGGTGAATGTGTGTCAACTTTACTGATCTGAATAAGGTATCTCCCAAAGATCCCTACCCTTTACCTAGTATTGTTAGTTTGGTAGATGGTACTTCAGGTTACAGGATGCTGAGCTTCATGGATGGCTACTCGGGCTACAACCAGATCCGAATGGACCCAAAAGAAGAAGAGAAAAAGGCCTTCATCACCGAGGGTGTAACACCCCAAATTTTATAAAAATGAATAATTAATGTGAATGGCAAATAGTTGATGCTTATTGAGGAAGATGGGTGAGAATATGTGGAATAAATCCAATTTGATCTATAATGAGGAATTCTGAGTGAGAATGCTTAGGAACAAGTTATATATGTCTTATATGATGTATATGATAGCATGAATATGATTAAATTGGCTTATGATAAAGTTTCATAAGTTGGACTGTGTGAAATCTGCATTTCCTGCCTCTGTGTTGATAGTCTCGCCTGAGCGAGAAGGGATCTCGCCCAGGCGAGGATTCCCTGTGTTGGCCTTATGGTTTCTGGGCAATTTTCACTCAGGCGAAGGTTAATTTCGCTCAAACGAAATTGCCTATGTATCAGTGTTGCTCTCTGGAAGGGATTCACAGTATCAGTGTTTGCTCTCTGGAGAAAATTCGCTCAAGCGAATGGAGTCTCGCCCAAGCGAAGGGTCTGAGAAATGGCATTCGCCCAAGCGAGTGAGGGATCAGCTTGAGCGAGCCAGTGAGGAATTAGTCACTGGATCTTTCTTCGCCTAAGCGAATGTGAGTAGCTTGAGCGAAAGTGGAAGTATGAATGTTGGGTGATGCTCACTCAGGTGTGACTGGTACAGTTGTACTAGACCGAGTGTGGTAAGTATATGGTGAGTGTGTGGGATTTTGAATGAGATTTCCCTTGAGTAAGAACCTTAGAAAATAATTTTATGATGTTTTGAATTTCCGAGTGAAATTCTGAGTGGCCTTGTCAAGGCAGAACCCTCCGAGTGAGGGAGTAGATAAAATTCTGAGTGAGAGGCTTTCCGTGTGAAATTCCGAGCAGTTGTGTTCCGAGTGGAAGTATCCGAGTTCAAGGTAACTCATTCCGAGGGAAGTCTCTCTGTGAGTGTAATTCCGAGTGGAAATGGCACCGAGTGGGGTATGTTGTCCAGAAGTATTTTGGAATGACTTCACTCATGGGAAAAACAAAGGAAGTCAGCCTTTGGATTGTTTATCCGAGTGGAATCCTGAGTGAGTGTGAAGGCAATAAACATTCCGAGTGTATGATTATATATGTGGGTTGGTAGATTGGATTTGTGGACAGGTTTGTATTTATGAGAATATACATATATACATAAGGGATTTATGTTGATTTGATGCTTCTTACCGACTGGAATATGAATGATGTTGGGTGAATAATTCTAAGTTGATGAATTCCTAGAGAAATATAGGAGGCTTGGATCCAATTCCGAGTGAGGCTATGATGTTTGTCCTTCTTTTCCGAGTGGAGAATACTTAAATGGATTTTTAGGGAATTGCCATTGATGAACCCATTCGGTGCAGGATTAGATGG
This sequence comes from Clitoria ternatea, assembly GCA_037962975.1. Classification (NCBI taxonomy): domain Eukaryota; kingdom Viridiplantae; phylum Streptophyta; class Magnoliopsida; order Fabales; family Fabaceae; genus Clitoria; species Clitoria ternatea. The sequence continues at coordinate 174,357,759 of CM075671.1, forward strand.
AAGAATTTCCTGAGTGATCCTTGTGTGGCCTTTTCCCGGGTGGAAAAGCATGAGTAAACCCCGAGTGGGATGGTTTAGATATTCCCGAGTGGAATTCCGAGTGATCCTCTTCCAAGGGAAGAGTTGTTGTAATGGTTTAGATTGGACTGTATCCTAAGTGTAGGAAATATATATATAATCCGAGTGAATAAGACTATATACTCCGAGTGGTTAGGATCTGAACAAGTCTGGGTGAGACTTAATGAATTCCCCGAGTGAGTAAGACATCGTATGCCGAGTGAATCTGGCTGGAATATTCCGATTGGAGTATAATTGTGGAGACCCCTTCTGAGTGAAGGAAGGTCTGCGTATTCTCCGAGTGAGAAATGTGAAAATATACCGAGTGGTGAATGTGGAATACATTCTGAGTGACTTATAGTTGTGATACACCGAGTGGTGTTGACAAGCAAATATTCTGAGTGAGGAAGGATTTGGGATTCCGAGTGGGATGCCCCTCATTTACCGAGTGGAAGACCCAATAAGTGAGGGGTCAGTTTTAGAGAAATTACCGAGTGAAGGGTTGATTGAGATGACTCGGATTGGATTGGAATTGCCGAGTGAGAGACTATATGAGTATGAGTCGGCCCAAAATGTCTTGGTTGAATGGAAAGTGGATCGGTTTAGATTGTTATGTCAAGTGGGAAGCTGAGTGTGAGATGACTCGGATTTAGTTGAAGTTTACCGAGTGAAAATCGAATTAATATTGGGTCGGTTTTAAGGGATCCTGCCAACAGAAACCCGAGTGCTGGGAAAGATGATTTCTGGTTGGATTCGCTTAAGCGAATTAATACCTCGCTCAGGCGAGTGAGTGTGGAAACAGGTACTGGGGTTATTTCGCCTGTGCGAATGGAGAGGCTTATGCGAGATGGAGCTGTCTCACTCAAGCGAATGTGGGTTTCGCTTGAGCGAGTGACACCCTGTTTGCGTGTGTCTTCCCTTTTCTCTCGGTTTAATTATGTGGACCCTTCTTTTACTCGGTTCTAAGGATATAAAAGGATATTAAAGTAAATATAACATGGCATGATGGATTATTGGACTGCCATTTTTAATTATGAGGTAATAGTGAGATATTTTAAGGGGAAACAATTATTAAAACAAAAACTCTCACTTTCTTTCTACCTTTCACGTCACTTCTTCCCCTCCTTTCTTCATTATTCTTCTTCGTCTTCTTCATGCTGTTCTCCATATCCTCTTTTCTTCTCTCCAAAAACCCAAGCCGTGTGGAGTGTCTTCTCCTCCTTCACCATTTTTGTTTTATGGATGCTTGAAGGAGAAGCTCATGCTGGAACTCCTCCCTTTCTCCCACTCTATTTCCGTGAGGATTTCTCCCTTTATGGGAAGCCCAATGTTGGCTCTTGGGTGAGGTAAGTTCTCCACCATTCTTTATGAGTTTTATGCCCTAGATGTTGGGTCCTATGTATTTGTGGGAGTGTTTATGGCATATGGGTTGTTGGGAGAGCTTTAAAGTGAGGAAACCCTAGGTGGGGTGTTGTTATTATGACTTTAATAGTGGGTTATTATGGAGATGCATGAATTAATATTTGGATGGGTGGAAAATAAATGAGCAATTATGATGTTGATGGGTTTTGGTGAAACCCTAACTTTAATAAATTGGGGGAAGTGTGAAAGGAGAGTAAAATGTATGTTTAATGACATTGGGGAAGGATATTAATGATGGAAGATGGCTATTGATGGTGATTAATGAGTATTGGTAGCAGTTTTTGGGTTAGTTGGCATTTATGATCTAAAGGATCTTGACTTTGGGAAAGGAATTCCCGAAGCCTAATATAATTATATAACTTGGTATTTAACAAGTCTAAGACTTGATGATAAGCTAGAAAATGTCTAAAACTATGAGGAATGCCTTGTAATGGCTTATTAATTGTATAAGTGTATATGTATAATATGTAGATCGTATTTCGAAGGGTGCAAAGGAGCTCTTGGAGCATTGGAATGGTTCGGCTCTTCCCTTAAGGTAGGAGAGGAGTTAACATTCAAATTGCATGAGTAAATTTAATAGAGATTGTGTATGTGATTGATACTCATGCTTGCATTGCCATGTATATGTATTGAATTGTTTGGAATGGCAACTTGATAATTATGGAAAATTATTATGATACTCTTGTGTTGGGTTGGAAATCCCCAATGAATATATATAAGGATATTGATAGATAAAATGAAATATTATGACATTCTAGCGGTGGATACAAGTAGTTGACTTGTATGTGTGTAAGGCAATGATGATTGCCAAATATGTGAATGTTGAATATGCCTCGAATGATTTTATGTGTGGATTGATATTATTATGTTTGCTATGCCTTTGATATCCATGTGTGGATTGTTATGAGTGGTGTTTGTGGCCATTGAATGCCAATTATTTGAATGATGTGCCTTGAGGGCCTTGTGAATATTTATACGCCATTGATGATAAAACTAAAATATATAATATACGCCTAACTGAGAGGGTGAGATATCCTTGTGAGGTTGTTGTTGAACATATGCATTGTTGCATCTTGCATTCATGGCATGGCATAGCATTGATATTATGTGGTTGCGATCACAATGATGAAAGATCCTGCGGGATTCTATGAAGGGAGTACCCCTTGCGAGGCGGGAAACCAATGTGATGATGATATGATATGGTAATGGTGGTTGTGATTACCTGATTATGGAATGTGAAAGGCCCTGCGGGGACCATTGTATGATGATGAGCCAGTGGTTGTGATCACTTGGTATTTGATATGATAAAGGGCTTGCGAGCACCTATGATGCCCATGGTTTCAATCATGAGGCGGGAGTACCCCTTGCGAGGCGGGAAACCTATGAGGATTGTTAAACGTGGTTGCAATCACGAGAAAGCTCCTTGCGAGGCTGCTATAGGGAGTACCCCTTGCGAGGCGGGAAACCAATGATTATGATTGATTGATTATGGTGGTTGCGATCACCCGTGATATGAAATTAGATCCGTTGCATATGCATTTGAAATGGGATGACCACGAGTGTTGAGAAACCCCTTGCGAGGAGGTATTGATTAAAGATATAATGAATTGATAAGAATAATGATTGTGAATGCCCTTGTTGATAAGTGGCAAAGTGACAGTGTTAGTGATTATGTATATGCTATGCTTATTTATGATATGAATTGTGATTCATGAGGCTGGTATGCTATTGTGATAGTGAGATAATGACTGAATGATAATTTAATGTTTTGATAGCAAAGCACACATGATGTTTGTATGCATATACACATAATCACAATATATATATTATTCGTCATTTTGAATGTATAACTTGTAACATCCCTGTTTTTAGAAACAATTTTATCCTTGTAAATTTTGATTATGGAGGGTTTGTAAGCAAGAATAAGTCAATATATACCTTGTTAATGGTCTATGGTACCTCAAAAATATCATTCTTGCACTTAATAATGGAATTTATATGGAATACTAGTGAAAAGATGCAAAAACCGAGTGAAAATGCCCTGTTCCGAGTGAAAAATGAAGAATTCCGAGTGAAGGCTTAGAAAATCCGACTGAAGGATGGCATTCCGAGTCAGTGTCATGTTTTCCGAGTGAGACATGACTGAGGGGACTACCACCGAGAGGAATCCTGACAAGAAATGCAATCCTGAGTGAAGTATGTTCAAGAGAACACCTTCTAAGTAAAAAACCGAGTGAGATACACTCCATTGGACCAAAACTGAGTGAAAGGAGTCTGTGTGTGTCTTGGTCTGAGAGGAAATGACCTAAACCAAGTGAATTGAGCGAAGGAAGACTCGGATTTCCGAGTGGAAATTCACTAAGAAAGAGAGGACTCGGTCTGAAGAGGTGAAACCGAATGAGAAAGCAAGTGTTGAGTCAGTTTTGGAAGAATTCCGAGCTAGTTATTCATCAAAACCGACCTCTTCCACAGACGGTGTCCATCAAATCCCTCACATACCGTCCTCTATTTCTTTACTCCACACCGAATGAGCATATGTGCACACCGGATGGATACCGAATCCGTTCTTAAATTAGGAGTTCATATCGGACAACGCTGAGCCGGTGTTGATCACAACACCGCCCAAGTTACACAGACGGTGTCCTTAACACCGTCCACTACTCCGCCTCATAACAACACTCCGCCTCACAAGTGATACCGATCTCTTTGCCAGCACTGAATTCCACTTTAGACAAATGGTCAGCCCACTTAATCATATAAAACAAGAATGATTGGCACAACGAACCAATCAAAGGAGAAAGTTGCCTCCATTATGATAACTTTATATATTTTATCCCAATCAAATGCAAAGCTGACTGTAAAAGGAGTCAAAAGGCTCCATTATCCCACCTAATTCTCCAACCGATGTCTCCCACTTGTCTACCCACTCATTTTCTCCCTATTTAAACCAGTGCCAGGACCCTAAGGAACACCACACACACGACCAACACTCTCCTTCATCACTCTCATTTCCAGCAAGTTTCCTTCTCCTTTTCCCCTCTGTTTCACTCGGATTTTAGGCAGGACAGTAAAGGGAGTCTCTTTCTTCTCCTCCAGGAGCTTCATTCGAGGTAGGGGGTATATTCTTGGGTGCCTTGTGGGAAAACCGAGTGAGGACTGATTCAGTGTGTTTGAAATGCTTGAAATTATCATTGTATATGCATGTTTATATATATATATATATGACTGATTCAGTGTGTTTGAAATGCTTGAAATTATCATTGTATATGCATGTTTATATATATATATATATATATATATATCTGATTCAGTGTGTTTGAAATGCTTGAAATTATCATTGTATATGCATGTTTATATATAGATATATCTGTTACCGAGTGATGAATTATGATATGATATGGACTGAAATTACTAAGAAAACATGGGTACTATGTGGTTTCCAATAAAATAAATACGGTAACAGATTATTTTACTTGATTTTATGATAATCCGACCGATTTTACACTTATTTTACTCGGTTTTAGCTGATTTCACTCGGAAAACATTATATTGCACTCGGAAAACATAGTATTTCACTCGGTAAACACTCTATTTCTCTCAGACAGCATCCTACAAGTCTTGTTTCATTCGGAAAATTTCTTCTTATACTATTTTACTCAGTTTTGACTTAATTCCACTCAGAAAGTATGTTTATCTTTTACTCAGAATTTTTTTTTTTTAGTAAATACTCTCGGAAAACATCATGTTTAACTCGGATAGCACTTCCCAAGTTTTGTTTCACTCGGAATTTGACCTTATTTCACTCAGAAAAAAGAGTATCAACCTGATTCCACTCGGAATCAGGAATTATTTCACTCGGATTTACTTTCTTTGAATGTATTCCAGTCAGCAGAATGAATTTCACTCGGATTTACAAACCATGCTACTTAGGAAACCATTTTTCCTACTGACCTCACACGGTTTAAGATATCTAGTTAAGGAAACTACTTTCAGCCTCTGTTTCACTCGGAACTTATCTCATTTTTACCCAGAAAACTCCTTTTAAATTAATTCCACTTGGAATCCAATTTTACTTCACTTAGAAAAATGTTTCATCATTTAATTTCACTCGGCAAACTCAATTTTTCACTCGGTATTACACCTATTTTACTCAGAAAGCTTGGATATCAACATTTCCACTCGGATATAATTTATTTTAGTCAGAAAACACTCATTTCCACTCGGAATTAGACCTGTTCCAGTCGGAAAATAGCATTCCACTTCATTTCTCTCGGATTTAAACCCATTTCAGTCGGAAAACAACTTTTCCAGTATCATTTCACTCAGATTTTGAGCCAGGACGCTTGGAGAACCCTTCTCTGTATGATTCCACTCGGAATCATACCCATTTCATTCGGATATGCCCCTGTTCCACTCGGAAAACTCAGTTTTTAGTGTTTTTCACTTGAATTTTCAATTGAAAACCAATCTTCAATACTTTTTAAGTTATTGGTAAGTTATAATTATTATACTTACTCTATTATTATCATTATTTATTGACAAACTTAATGTTGTTATCATTATTATTAGTTTTATTATTATTATACATTGATATTATGAGTAATTACATAAAGAATATATTATTTTACTCTTTATGAAAGAATATATATATAATAGATATATTTTTTTAATTAATAAACGAATATCTTACAAGGTTTAAATGATTGAGGAAATTCAAAGAACTTGAGAATTATATGATGAGACTGGAAATACATAAGATACCCAATGAATCAATTGATAAGATAAATGCATTTCGCATCATGAAAATATTTTTTTGAAGAAGAAAAACCTCTAGAGCACACACTTGGTACAGTGAAGGACACTCACGTTCGATCTCCATGAAGAATCTTGGGAGTACAACTGGAACGGCAACCCAATGGCATCAGAGTCGTGCCCTGATAGCCGGGTGAGACGAGTAATTCTGGTGTACTTTGACTAAATGACGGAGTGTGACCATGATCGTAGGGATCCAAGTCTCAAATATATTTATAAATCAATGATAAGAACCAATGAGTTTATTTGTACCAGAGCTTGGGCGGACCCTGATCGCTCTAGAGAATTGGAATGGTGATATTCCAGAGAAGAAGAAATAAATTCTTGGGCCCACATACATCATGAGACTTAATCAAAGATAAATCATAATGGATCCGAACTCATGCATTCATTACATTATATTTGATTGTTATGATTGTGAATATGTTATATGTATGAATTATTTCACAGTAATATGCTTGATTGTTATAATTGTGAACATGCTAAATATACGATTATATGATGACAACATGCTTGATTGTTATAAATATGCTAAATGTATGATCCATGTGACATTGTATGTTAACTGGGTTATGTTCGCACTGGAGGAACCAATCAGGGTCTCGGGTTATACTCACCCTTACTGTTGAACATTTTTCAGAGGAATTAGAAACTCAAGAACCCGAGTGTGAAGATCAGCAATACGCTGAACCCATTAAGAATAGTCATTAAGGATAGAATTTTTATAATCAGACATCGGATGACTGTATAATATTTAAGGGTGCCTGCGTGCCCCATTCTATTAAGAGTACAATATTTACAGTTTGTGAATGACTATGTGATATATACAATATTACTTCCGCTGATCTGCCACGTATTTATTTATTTAAAAAAAAAATATTCACTTTTTCTGAAAATTGTTAACACTCTCAGTTAAATAGGATGAACCTACAGAGGGATTTGTCTTATCTAACCGAGGGTGTTACAAAAGGTGGTATCAGAGCATAGTCGATTCATTAAGCTTGTGGAGTGGACCATTAGGTTTCCACGTACTCTGATAGAAATATTGAACAGTCCATAACACTCCTAAGATTAAATATCCTATGTGGAATACTCCACATAACACATACCCTAAATCTATTTGTTGATATTCTTTCAGCAAATTCCCAATGGCACGCCAAAACAACAATCACGTGATGGAGAATCTTCTCACAAGAATTGTGGAGGTAATAGAAAGACAAAAGTTACCTCATGCTTCTACTAGACAAGGATTAGCTGATTTTCAAAGGAATAACCCTACGCAGTTCAAAGGAGGCTTCAATCCAGAAGGGGCACAACTATGGATTGAACACCTTGAAAAGATTTTTGTCGCTATGCGATGTTCTGACGAGGATTGTGTAACCTTTGCTGTCTTCATGCTGGTTGGAGAAGCAGAACACTGGTGGACTCATGCTAGAGTCAGATTAGCTACTGATGGGCATATCATTACTTGGGGACGATTTAAGACAGAATTTCTCGCTAAATATTTCCCCAAAGACATAAGGAGGCAAAAGGAGCAAGAGTTCTTCAATCTGAAGCAAGGCAGTATGACTGTTGGGGAGTATGCTGCTAAGTTTGATGAACTGGCAAAATGTTGTCCCTACTACACTCATATGGGAGAAGCATCAAGATGTGCAAAGTTCGAAGCAGGGCTACGACAAGAGATTCGTCAAGCCATATGTTGTCAACAAATTACACAATTCACTACTTTGGTCGATAGATGCCGCATATTTGAGAACACCTCTAATCTTCGACGACCTGGAACGTCTAATCATGGGCCAGAGCGACGTATGCCAGATCGACAACAAAGAAGGGATTTTCGAGGAGATCGACCATATTTCCGATCTTTCAACTCAGTCAACCGAATTCCTCCTAAAGGTCAGGAGAACCAAAGTAGTAGAAACTGCACAATTTGTGGACGGATCGGGCATCGTGATGTTGACTGTTGGTACAAGAATAAAAATAACCAACAACAAGTAACCCAAAGACAGGCAGTGCGACCAACAGGTCAAGGAAATGGAGGATCTACTGCAAATGTCTCTACCAACAATGACCCGAGAATGCAAAATGTTCCCCGCAACAACAACTCCAGACAGAACAATAATTCTGGAAGGCCCGGAAATAACTCAACCGGAAGGCCAGGGGGAAATGCCAGAGTTTTTACCATGAATGGTGCAGAAGTATCACAAGAGAACGATCTTGTGCAAGGTACATGCTTTATAGGAAGTACTCTATTAAATGTATTATATGATTCTGGAGCCACTCATTCTTTCATATCTGAGAATTGTGTAAAATATTTAAAGCTTCCTACAACTTCTCTGCCCTATCAAATGATTGTCACAACTGCCGCCAATAAACCCATTTGCTCTACTCGCATATGTTTAGAATGTCCTCTTAATATCGAAGGGAAAGCTTATCAGGTAGATCTGGTATGTTTACCTTTGATTGATCTAGACATTGTTCTAGGGATGAATTGGCTTGCTGCCAATCATATTCTGATTGACTGTCATAATAAATCCATCTCTCATGGGTCTACTACATCTGAATGTGATCAAGTCACAGATTCTTGCCTTGTTAGCTCAAATAAGGTAATCTCAAAAGAAGTCCAACTATACATGATCCTTGTTGAAACTGAAAGTAAGGCCACTTCTCAACTTGAACAGATTCCTGTTGTTCAAGAATTTCCAGAAGTATTCCCTGAGGACATACGAGAGCTACCTCCAGAGCGAGAAGTTGAATTCAGCATTGATATTGTACCGGGCGTGGGACCAATCTCTATTGCTCCTTACCGGATGTCGCCCAAGGAACTCAGTGAGCTCAAAGAGCAGTTAGAAGAACTTCTAGAAAAAAGAATGATTAGACCCAGTGTCTCACCTTGGGGAGCACCAGTTCTTCTAGTCAAAAAGAAGGATGGCAGTATGCGGTTATGTGTTGACTATCGTCAGTTGAATAAAGTTACGATCAAGAATCGTTACCCTCTTCCAAGGATTGATGATTTGATGGACCAATTACGAGGAGCCACTATCTTCTCGAAGATTGATCTGCGATCAGGCTATCATCAAATCAGGGTAAAGAAAGACGATGTACCCAAAACGGCATTCAGAACACGCTATGGGCACTATGAGTATCTTGTTATGCCTTTTGGAGTTACAAATGCACCTGCAGTCTTTATGGGGTACATGAATCGAATCTTCCATGAGTACTTGGACAAATTCGTGGTTGTATTCATTGACGACATTCTCGTCTACTCCAAGAGCCATGAGGAACACGAGGAGCATCTTCGAATTGTTCTAAACACTCTGCGTGCAAGGCAATTATACGCCAAATTTTCAAAATGTGAATTTTGGTTGACAGAAGTGAAATTCTTAGGACATGTCATCTCTAAAGAAGGAATTGCCGTGGATCCTACAAAGGTAAAAGCTGTATTAAATTGGGAACAACCCAAGAATGTGACGGAAATCCGTAGTTTCCTTGGATTGGCTGGATATTATCGTCGATTCATCGAGAATTTCTCTCGAATTGCAGCACCTTTAACTAAGCTGACTCGTAAAGATCAATCATTCGAATGGACTGATAAATGCGAAAGCAGTTTTACGGAGTTACGCCAACGACTCACTAGTGCACCTGTCTTGATTTTGCCAGATCCTGCCAAGCCATATGAAGTGTACTGTGATGCGTCAAAACAAGGATTAGGATGTGTCTTAATGCAAGAAAGAAAGGTTGTTGCCTATGCTTCAAGACAGCTAAGAATCCATGAAGTTAATTATCCCACACATGACTTGGAATTAGCTGCTGTTGTGTTTGCCTTGAAAATCTGGAGACACTACTTGTATGGTACATACTTCGAAGTCTTCAGTGATCACAAAAGCTTGAAGTATCTATTTGATCAGAAGGAGTTGAACATGCAACAACGTAGGTGGATGGAGTTTATCAAAGATTACGATTTTGAACTCCGATACCATCCTGGGAAAGCTAATGTTGTGGCTGATGCACTCAGTAGAAAGGCTTTACGTCTCTCATACATGATGACGAAGGAGTTAGAATTGATTGAACAGTTTCGCGATTTGAACCTAGCAGTAATACCAAAAAGGGGAAGCCTTATGGTTGGAATGCTAAGGATTTCCAATGAATTCTTGGAACAAATTAAAGAAGCTCAAGCCAATGACCAGGAATTACAAGATTTAGCAAAAAAGACAAAAGAAGGAGTCTCAAAGTTTAGCAAAGATGAACATGGAGTGATCAAGTATCAACAGAGGCTCTGTATTCCAGTCAACGCAGATCTTAAGAGATCTATCCTGGATGAAACACACAAAAGTAAGTACAGTATCCACCCAGGATCAACCAAGATGTACCAGGACTTGAAGAAATTATTCTGGTGGCAAGGAATGAAAAGGGATATCGCTGAATACGTAATAGCTTGCCTGATGTGTCAGAAGGTAAAGGCGGAACAACAACGACCAAGTGGGACCCTTCGTCCTTTGGATATTCCAGAATGGAAATGGGATGAGATTGCTATGGACTTCGTGAGTGGATTTCCCAGAACATCGGCTGGATGTGATGCTATTTGGGTAATCGTGGATCGATTAACAAAGACAGCTCACTTCATTCCTGTTAATATGAAGTATTCCCTAGAAAAACTCACCCAGATCTATATCAAGGAGATTGTACGATTACATGGAACTCCCACTGCGATTGTATCCGATCGAGATCCTCGTTTCACATCACAGTTTTGGAAGAGCCTGCAACAAGCTCTAGGAACTCGTCTGAAGTTAAGTTCCGCATACCACCCACAGACAGACGGACAATCAGAAAGAACAATCAAGACTCTTGAAGATTTGTTACGTCTTTGTGTCTTGGAACATAGTGGAAGTTGGCAAGAATATCTCCCACTTATTGAATTCACTTACAACAACAGTTATCATACAAGCATCGGAATGGCCCCATATGAAGCCTTGTATGGAAGAAAGTGCCGTACACCTCTATGTTGGTATGAAACTGGTGAAAAGACAATAATTGGACTAGAGATTGTTCAGAAGACAACAGAACAAGTTCAGAGGATTCAGATGGCAATGAAGGCTTCACAAGATAGACAAAAGAGTTACTATGACAAGCGACAGAAGCCATTAGAATTTGAAGAAGGTGACCATGTATTTCTCAAAGTTACTCCTACCACTGGAGTAGGAAGAGCTTTGAAGGCCAGGAAGTTAAGCCCCAGATACGTAGGACCCTATCAGATTCTGCAAAAGATAGGAACTCATGCGTACCGCATTGCTCTGCCACCCGAGCTGACAAATCTTCACAATGTATTTCATGTCTCTCAACTCCGCAAATATGTACTAAGCCCTGATCATGTTCTAAGCCCTGATCAATTTGTTCTGAAGGAAAATCTTACCTTTAAAGCATCGCCAGTAAAGATTGCTGACCGACGTCTCAAACAGCTAAGAGGCAAAGAAATCCCTTTGGTCAAGGTAGTTTGGAGTCAGACAGATGATGGGGATGCTACTTGGGAAATTGAGGAGAAAATGAGAGAATTGTACCCTCAATTGTTTTAGCTTTAAATTTCGGGACGAAATTTCTAAAAGGAGGGGAGAATGTAACATCCCTGTTTTTAGAAACAATTTTATCCTTGTAAATTTTGATTATGGAGGGTTTGTAAGCAAGAATAAGTCAATATATACCTTGTTAATGGTCTATGGTACCTCAAAAATATCATTCTTGCACTTAATAATGGAATTTATATGGAATACTAGTGAAAAGATGCAAAAACCGAGTGAAAATGCCCTGTTCCGAGTGAAAAATGAAGAATTCCGAGTGAAGGCTTAGAAAATCCGACTGAAGGATGGCATTCCGAGTCAGTGTCATGTTTTCCGAGTGAGACATGACTGAGGGGACTACCACCGAGAGGAATCCTGACAAGAAATGCAATCCTGAGTGAAGTATGTTCAAGAGAACACCTTCTAAGTGAAAAACCGAGTGAGATACACTCCATTGGACCAAAACCGAGTGAAAGGAGTCTGTGTGTGTCTTGGTCCGAGAGGAAATGACCTAAACCAAGTGAATTGAGCGAAGGAAGACTCGGATTTCCGAGTGGAAATTCACTAAGAAAGAGAGGACTCGGTCTGAAGAGGTGAAGCCGAATGAGAAAGCAAGTGTTGAGTCAGTTTTGGAAGAATTCCGAGCTAGTTATTCATCAAAACCGACCTCTTCCACAGACGGTGTCCATCAAATCCCTCACATACCGTCCTCTATTTCTTTACTCCATACCGAATGAGCATATGTACACACCGGATGGATACCGAATCTGTTCTTAAATTAGGAGTTCATATCGGACAACGCTGAGCCGGTGTTGATCACAACACCGCCCAAGTTACACAGACGGTGTCCTTAACACCGTCCACTACTCCGCCTCATAACAACACTCCGCCTCACAAGTGATACCGATCTCTTTGCCAACACTGAATTCCACTTTAGACAAATGGTCAGCCCACTTAATCATATAAAACAAGAATGATTGGCACAACGAACCAATCAAAGGAGAAAGTTGCCTCCATTATGATAACTTTATATATTTTATCCCAATCAAATGCAAAGCTGACTGTAAAAGGAGTCAAAAGGCTCCATTATCCCACCTAATTCTCCAACCGATGTCTCCCACTTGTCTACCCACTCATTTTCTCCCTATTTAAACCAGTGCCAGGACCCTAAGGAGCACCACACACACGACCAACACTCTCCTTCATCACTCTCATTTCCAGCAAGTTTCCTTCTCCTTTTCCCCTCTGTTTCACTCGAATTTCAGGCAGGACAGTAAAGGGAGTCTCTTTCTTCTCCTCCAGGAGCTTCATTCGAGGTAGGGGGTATATTCTTGGGTGCCTTGTGGGAAAACCGAGTGAGGACTGATTCAGTGTGTTTGAAATGCTTGAAATTATCATTGTATATGCATGTTTATATATATATATATGACTGATTCAGTGTGTTTGAAATGCTTGAAATTATCATTGTATATGCATGTTTATATATATATATATCTGATTCAGTGTGTTTGAAATGCTTGAAATTATCATTGTATATGCATGTTTATATATAGATATATCTGTTACCGAGTGATGAATTATGATATGATATGGACTGAAATTACTAAGAAAACATGGGTACTATGTGGTTTCCAGTAAAATAAATACGGTAACAGATTATTTTACTCGATTTTATGATAATCCGACCGGTTTTACACTTATTTTACTCGGTTTTAGCTGATTTCACTCGGAAAACATTATATTGCACTCGGAAAACATAGTATTTCACTCGGTAAACACTCTATTTCTCTCAGACAGCATCCTACAAGTCTTGTTTCATTCGGAAAATTTCTTCTTATACTATTTTACTCAGTTTTGACTTAATTCCACTCAGAAAGTATGTTTATCTTTTACTCAGAATTTTTTTTTTAGTAAATACTCTCGGAAAACATCATGTTTAACTCGGATAGCACTTCCCAAGTTTTGTTTCACTCGGAATTTGACCTTATTTCACTCAGAAAAAAGAGTATCAACCTGATTCCACTCGGAATCAGGAATTATTTCACTCGGATTTACTTTCTTTGAATGTATTCCAGTCAGCAGAATGAATTTCACTCGGATTTACAAACCATGCTACTTAGGAAACCATTTTTCCTACTGACCTCACACGGTTTAAGATATCTAGTTAAGAAAACTACTTTCAGCCTCTGTTTCACTCGGAACTTATCTCATTTTTACCCAGAAAACTCCTTTCAAATTAATTCCACTCGGAATCCAATTTTACTTCACTCAGAAAAATGTTTCATCATTTAATTTCACTCGGCAAACTCAATTTTTCACTCGGTATTACACCTATTTTACTCAGAAAGCTTGGATATCAACATTTCCACTCGGATATAATTTATTTTAGTCGGAAAACACTCATTTCCACTCGGAATCAGACCTGTTCCAGTCGGAAAACAGCATTCCACTTCATTTCACTCGGATTTAAACCCATTTCAGTCGGAAAACAACTTTTCCAGTATCATTTCACTCGGATTTTGAGCCAGGACGCTTGGAGAACCCTTCTCTGTATGATTCCACTCGGAATCATACCCATTTCATTCGGATTTGCCCCTGTTCCACTCGGAAAACTCAGTTTTTAGTGTTTTTCACTTGAATTTTCAATTGAAAACCAATCTTCAATACTTTTTAAGTTATTGGTAAGTTATAATTATTATACTTACTCTATTATTATCATTATTTATTGACAAACTTAATGTTGTTATCATTATTATTAGTTTTATTATTATTATACATTGATATTATGAGTAATTACATAAAGAATATATTATTTTACTCTTTATGAAAGAATATATATATAATAGATATATTTTTTTAATTAATAAACGAATATCTTACAAGGTTTAAATGATTGAGGAAATTCAAAGAACTTGAGAATTATATGATGAGACTGGAAATACATAAGATACCCAATGAATCAATTGATAAGATAAATGCATTTCGCATCATGAAAATATTTTTTTGAAGAAGAAAAACCTCTAGAGCACACACTTGGTACAGTGAAGGACACTCACGTTCGATCTCCATGAAGAATCTTGGGAGTACAACTGGAACGGCAACCCAATGGCATCAGAGTCGCGCCCTGATAGCCGGGTGAGACGAGTAATTCTGGTGTACTTTGACTAAATGACGGAGTGTGACCATGATCATAGGGATCCAAGTCTCAAATATATTTATAAATCAATGATAAGAACCAATGAGTTCATTTGTACCAGAGCTTGGGCGGACCCTGATCGCTCTAGAGAATTGGAATGGTGATATTCCAGAGAAGAAGAAATAAATTCTTGGGCCCACATGCATCATGAGACTTAATCAAAGATAAATCATAATGGATCCGAACTCATGCATTCATTACATCATATTTGATTGTTATGATTGTGAATATGTTATATGTATGAATTATTTCACAGTAATATGCTTGATTGTTATAATTGTGAACATGCTAAATATACGATTATATGATGACAACATGCTTGATTGTTATAAATATGCTAAATGTATGATCCATGTGACATTGTATGTTAACTGGGTTATGTTCGCACTGGAGGAACCAATCAGGGTCTCGAGTTATACTCACCCTTACTGTTGAACATTTTTTAGAGGAATTAGAAACTCAAGAACCCGAGTGTGAAGATCAGCAATACGCTGAACCCATTAAGAATAGTCATTAAGGATAGAATTTTTATAATCAGACATCGGATGACTGTATAATATTTAAGGGTGCCTGCGTGCCCCATTCTATTAAGAGTACAATATTTACAGTTTGTGAATGACTATGTGATATATACAATATTACTTCCGCTGATCTGCCACGTATTTATTTATTTTAAAAAAAAAAATATTCACTTTTTTCTGAAAATTGTTAACACTCTCAGTTAAATAGGATGAACCTATAGAGGGATTTGTCTTATCTAACCGAGGGTGTTACATAACTCACTCTCCCATGTGGTCTCCTTTTTAGCATTGTGATGCAGGTTACCATGGGACAAATTCGGATTTAAAGATCAAACTTGGGTGAAGGTAAATAGTGGTAGAGGAAGTGCCTTGGCCGGCATCATTTATGAATTCATGTGTAATGAATAAATTGTGTATGATGATATAGATGATATAGATGATTTAGAGATTTTAAGTATGTATAAGATAATCCCTTGAATTGATGGATGATGAATAAATATATGTAATTGTGTAAGAGGTGGTTGTTTAATAGGCTTATAATTATGCCATTGCATGCTAGCCTAGCCTTTTCTCATATCGTCATATATGGGACTAGGTGTGTACCCGGTATACACATTCTTCCGCTGTATACTCTATTATTTTTGTATACCTTTATGGGCGAACTAGTTATAGATCCAGGTTTAATGTATTAAAATTGTACACTTTGGTTTTCTGTGATTCGAGTTTCGGTGTGATGCTGAACTTAGTTTGGAACGCGAAAAATTTACTCGCATTTATATTAATTATGACGATCACATCGAGATTCAAGTACAGGAAATCAGGGGTGTTACAGAGGGGGCCAATTATTGTTACCGAGTAATGCCCTTCGGCCTAAAAAACGTGGAAGCAACTGACCAAAGACTGGTTGACAAAATATTCACTAACTAAATCAGAAGAAACACGAAAGTATACGTAGATGATATGGTTGTGAAAACTAAGCAAGCTGAGTCACATGTACAAGATCTAGAAGAGATATTCGCTGAGCTACGCAAGCATAACATGTGGATAAATCCTAAAAAATACTCTTTCAGAGTCCAGGGAGGAAAGTTCCTAGGGTACATGCTTACTTATAGAGACATCGAGGCCAACCCTGACCAATGCCAAGCCATTTTAGGGATGAGGAGTCCCCAAAACATCAAGGAAGTTCAACGCATGATCGGGCGGATCGCGACACTCTCCCGATTCCTTTCAAAATTTACTGAGAAATCTATGCCATTTTATAAGGTGCTAAAAAAGACAGATGTATTCGAGTGGACCGCGGAGTATGAACAGGCTTTCCAAGATCTCAAAGCCTACCTATCATCCCCCCAATTTTGACACAATCGGAGATAGGGTCGGATTTGATTCTTTATCTCTCAGCGGGGGAAGAGGTAGTAAGCTCAGTTTTGGTGCAAGAAGATGGCCCAAACCAAAAACTGGTATACTTCACCAGCAAAATGTTATAGGGGGCTGAGACACAATACCAACGGGTGGAGAAATTTTCCTACAGCCTGGTCATGGTTGCCTGACGGCTTCGCCCTATTTCCATAGTCATCAAATAGTGGTACGGACGGACCAACCATTAGGAAAAATTCTTCAGAAGCCTAAAATTGTAGGGCGCATGGTGTCCTGGGCTGTGGAATTATCCGAGTATAGAATCTGGTATGAATCTCGAGGACCCATAAAAGCCCAAGTCCTGGTAGACTTTTTGGTAGAGTTGGGGGAAGACAAGGAGGAGTATAACGCAGAGCACGACTTATGGACCCTCTCAGTGGATGGCTCCTCCAACGCTAAAGGTAGCGGAGCAGGTGTTGTCTTAGAATCCCTGATCGGACTAGTTATTGAAGAATCACTACAATTCCAAATATGAGGCACTCATTACAGGACTACAGACAGCTATTAACCTGGGCGCCTGATGCGTTCAAGCCAAAACCGACTCCCAACTAGTAGCTCAACAGATTGAAGGATCATACCAAACCATGGACTTGACCCTAGCAAAATACTTGGCCTGAGTGAATGAAATAACCCAGAGCCTCAAACACTTCTGAGTCGTTCACGTCCCACGGGCAGCAAATGAGCAAGCAGACATCCTGACCAAGCTTGCCTGCACGATTAAAGCAGGGAATCTCAAAACAATTATCCAGGTTGTCCTAGAAGATCCTACTATCCAAGAAACATGTCAGATCCTCCAGGTGAGTGAAGTCCAAATTGAAAATACGTGGATGGCCCCCCATAGTTGATTTTTTGAAACATGGAGTTCTGCTAGAGGAGCGGCAACAAGCCAAAAAATTGCAAGTTCAAGCGGCCAACTATACTTTGATGGATGGACAACTGTACAAGAGGGGTTTCACAGTACCTTTCTTAAAGTGCTTAAATGAAAAACAGGCCGACTACGTCATGCGAGAGCTGTACTCAGGAATTTGCGGTCTTCATGGGGAGTTTGACCTTTGGCTGCTCGCGTTCTCCGAGCGGGATATTTCTGGCCCACCCTCCGATCCGACTGCTCTGAATTGGTGAAAAAGTGTGACTCCTGCCAACGCAACGCTAATCGGATCCATAGCCACCAGGAACCATTGTATGGGATCTTATCGCCTTGGCCTTTTAATACTTGGGAATGGACATTTTGGGTCCCTTTCCCTTAGGCAAAGGACAGCTCAAATTCCTCCTGGTAGCCATAGATTTCTTTACTAAGTGGATTGAAGCGAAGGCCTTGGCCACTATAACAGCAGCTAAAGTATAAACTTTTACGTGGAAGAACATCATTTTCCGACACGGTCTCCCCCACACCATCGCAGATAAGAACTTTTCGAGTTTTATGAAAACTTGGGCATTAAAAGAAAGTTCTCTTCCATAGAACACCCACAAACCAATGGTCAAGCGGAGGCAGGGAACAAGGTCATCCTTCAACAACTCAAGAAACGACTCGGGCAGGCCAAGGGCCGATGGACAAAGGAACTACATGGAATTCTCTGGGCCTATCACACCACTCCGTACTCTTCCACCCATCAAACTCTATTCCGGCTCACTTTTGGAGCTGATGCCTTGATACCCGTTGAACTAGGAGAACCCACTCTCCGAAGCCTTACCTATGATGATAATATGAACAATGTAAAGAGGAGAGAAGACCTAGACCTTAGTCTAGAGGAACGGGATATTACGTACGTCAAGATTCAAGCGGCCAAGCATAAAGCCGATCAGAAATAGAGTTCTTTCCTTCAACCCAGACCTTTTAGGAAAGGTGACCTTGTCTTACGCACTGCAGACAATAGCAGGAAAGCACGAGAAGATAGAAAACTTGTACATTCCTGGGAAGGACCATATCGAATCAAGGAAGCACTCGGAAGAGGCGCATACCGTATAGAAGAATTTTCAGGGAAGGAACTGCCTAGAACTTGGAATGCAACCCATTTAAAGTTTTATTTTAGTTAAACATTTGTACACTTGGGCACTCTTTTTCTTACTTGAGGGCTTTTTCCCACTGGGTTTTTCCCTAAGGAGGTTTTAATAAGGCCCCTCTTTTTATCTTTTAATAAAGACTTTTATATTTTTCAGTAAAAACAGAGTTAAACATCATGGAAAGCCCAAGCATGGAATCGATCCCTCAGCATACGATTTCAAAGACTTGAATTCGTTCAAGTAAAGCCCAAGCACAAAATCGATCCCTCGACATACGATTTCAAAGACTTGAATTCGTTCAAGTGAAGCCCGAGCGTGAAATCGATCCCTCAACATACGATTTCGAAGAGTTGAATTCGTTCAACTGAAGCCCGAATGTGGAATCGATCCCTCGGCATACGATTTCAAAGACTTGAATTCATTCAAGTAAAGCCCGAGCACGGAATCCATCCCTCGGCATACGATTTTGAAGACTTAAATTCGTTCAATCGAAGCCCGAGCGCAGAATCGATCCCTCAGCATACGATTTCGAAGACTTCAATTCGTTCAATTGAAGCCCGAGTGTGGAATTGATCCCTCAGCATACGATTTCAAAGACTTGAATTTGTAAAGCCCGAGTGCGGAATCGATCCCTCGGCTTACAATTTCGAAGACTTGAATTCATTCAAGTGAAACCCGAGCGCGGAATCCATCCCTCGGTATACAATTTCGAAGACTTGAATTCGTTCAAGTGAAGCCCGAGCGCAGAATCGATCCCTCGACATACGATTTTAACCTCGGCACACGATTTTGAAGACATACTAATCTAAACCCATCCAAGCGTTATACGACAAAAAGAAAATCCTATTTCTCCACAATAAGACCAAATGACATAAAAAGGAGTGTATAGATACGACAAATTCCTTTCATCAATTTTATATACAAGCATAGAGCAGAAAAAGAAATAAAATGAGTCATTGAGACTTCTCTACTTAAACACTCCTACTTCTCTACTTAGGCACTCCTCCTTCCTCATTTCCGCCCGCCTCCTCTCGCTCACCCTCTACGTCAGGTGGAGAAACAATGTGGCCATATACAACTACTTTGAAGGGGTTGAGGCCTTTGACATTCAGTACAACAGCAGGATTCAGAATGGTGATTTGCTCCTGACACAGTTGGAATACACTAACATACTTCACAGCAGTATCTCTCTCCGCCGCGATCAGATTCTCTTCCATCTCCTTTTGCAGAGCCTCTAGTTTCGATCAGGCCACCTGTAGCTCCCTCTCTAAAGCAAGCTTTTTGAGTGATAAAGCGTTATATGTCTCCTCGACCTCTGACACTTTCCTGTCCCAATAGGAACATCTTTCCTCCGCAGCTGATAGTTATGACTCTACCCAGTCTTGCCCTACTCTAGTGGTTTTTAAATCTTCCTCAACATTAGCTAATTCTGACCTCGCTGAATCCCGCTCCGCCCAAGTGGTGTTTAATTCCAACTCCGATCGCTATAGAACCGATTTCATGCTGCATATCAAGTCTCTTGTATCCCCAATACGGATGGTATCTTTCTTCTTCCCCTCGCGCAGTAGCTCATTCTCTTTCCTCAAGGCGTTATGTTCCCGAGTTAATGCCTCTACCACCTGGTCCTGATCAACCATGTATTTTTCGATGGCCCAAGACAATAAAGTCAATCGGAGGTTGAACATCTCCACGAGTCGGCACATAGACACAGGGTCAGAAGAGGCGAATCTTTCCTTATCTTCCCCAAAAAGGATAGTGTGATCCACAAACTTTGAAATGGGGAAATGTCTACCCCAAAGCAAATAAACTGGGCTCCTAGTCATACACAATGATCCGTTAATTAATTCCTCCTAAGGACATTCGGTCAGGGCCGCATCACTCGAAAGAGTCCTAGCAATGTACTCCGCGGATAGAAAATGACCAGGCTCAGACATCGCACTCCTATTTGGCCCTAAAGTCTCCCTACTGGCCACCAAATTAATACTCCCAAACCTTTTTTCCTCTCACCAACGGAGTCATTAGTAACCATCGAAGGAGGGAAAGACTTGGATGATCCAACCACCCCTGCTACCACCGGGTGAAGTCTTGGTTTCTTAGTCACGACTCCCTCTGGATGCACCTCTTGGTAACGCTTCATCAGATCCTTAAGTGTCAACTTGCAAGGAGCCATGTCACGTACCCATAAGCACATGATATACAGTCAGAAACACATAAAAAATAAGTAGCTCAGTCAGTAGCTGACGAATTTGCGTTACTCTATAAGTTTTCATTAATATTCTGAACGAGGAGCATACTCAGAGCGAGAAGCATGCCCCTCGGCACATACAATGAATCCCCGAGTCTTACACGAAGTGAGACTCCCAAACACATGCGTACACGAAATAAATAATAAACGTAACGATTAAAGTGCGGATAGAGACTCAGGTTCCACAAATACGGTGTTATTAAAATGTTTTGTTCCTCCATTACAAATGAAGGATACATATTCAACAAAAACAATACAAATGCAAAAATAACTAAGGGAAGGAATCAGTAGCCGGTGTGTCAGTAGTTAGAATCAGTGTGTCAGCAGTTGGAATCGGTGTGTCAGCAGTTGAGGTCTCGGCTTCGGTCTCAGCATGACCCTTTCTTTCAACATCGATAGCAGCATCAGCAGCTACCTCTTCCTCATCTTTAGAGTCGAAAAGGTCCACTAATTTGCCATCCACAATAACACAGAATGGGCCGACGCCTTCCAAGTTCAACTCCAAAGTAGGATTCAGTAGTTGTATCTGCTGCTGACATAGTTCGAAAGCTATTACATACTTCTCCGACACCTCTCCCACAAAAGAAGCCATATAAGACTCCTTCTCCTCTCTCTCCTTCTCCAAGGCCGACTCTGACTCTTTCTGTTTTTTCTCTACCTCTCCTTTGCTTCCACAGACTAAGCCGTAAGCTTCCTCAACCGAGCTTAGTTTTTTGCTCAGATAGTCACATCGCTCAGATACAGTAACCAGCTTCTCCTCGGCCAGCTTTCATTCTCTCTGAGCCTCGGATAACTCGACCTTAGCCTGCTTCAGCTCGTAGGCTATGCCCCCAATTTCCTTTCAGGCACCGTCAAGCTGTAGGATGGAGAAATTCTGGGACTGTTGTAGCTAGTCTTTTTCCTGAAGAAGAGTGGCCCTCTCCACCTTCAACACCGCCAGCTCTTTCTCTTGTTCAACAAATTTTTTTTCCAGAAACCGATTCATCGAAGTCAACTGGAGGTTAAACATCTCGATGGCCCGACACAGGGAAGGCGCGTTCGAACCCTCGAACTTCTTCTCATCTTCCTTAAAGACTACGGTCTGATTCATAAAACCCCGCGTAAGGAATCGAACGTTGTATAAGGACTGCGCAGGATTATGGGTACCAGAAAATGACCCATTCGCAAAGCTCTCCCACCTCCTATCTTCAAGTTCTATTGCACATGGAAGAGTAGCAGCAATTCGCTCCTCCGACACCTTCCTGAGAGAGACGGTTCTATCTTGCCTTTGAGACGCTCAGCTCCAAAGCTCAGGAATTTCCTCCACCGGCTCAGGGCTATCAGATACCACAATACGAGACGCCTTTACCCTTGGTTGGTCTTCGATGCGCCTAGGGAAGAGAGAATGGCTCACCCCAATTGGCTCCGACCCTGCCTCTCCTTGTAGCTGCCCTGTCTGGGGCTTTTTGGATAGTTGCCCCGCCTCCCTCTTCAAATGTGAAGAAGTCAAAACCACAGAGATAGGGACGGCATTGGTAATAACTTAGGCAGAACCCTCGGGGACGGCAGAGTTCTCACCTTTCTAGGGCATCCTCTTGCTCCCGCCTGCTCGGGTACCTTCCCAGGATAATGCTTCTTCAGGTCCTTCATGGAAAGCTTCTCAGGAGCCATATCAGCTGCATAAGTAACGTACACTCAGTAAAACAAAAACAAAAAGGGGGAAGCTGCAAAACACAAAACACAAGACACAACAGCAATAAGAACCACTCTCACCTATCTAGGCGTCGAGAGAATCTAGGTGAAGGGATAGGGCAATCAGGGCCTGAGAGCTAAAGAAAATTTCCAAGTCATCCGATAGAAATTTGGCATCTGTTCTCTTAGACAAACTCAGGTCGTCCCAAGATATATGAAATTTAACCGGATTGCGAGTCCAGTACAGTGGGAAACGAGGTTGGGAGTTAAGGTAATGTAAAAAATCCTCCCCAGGTGGATCCAGTCCCACTCGAATTTTGAAGAAGCCCATTTTGAAATTTTTGTAGGACTAGTCGAAAACCCTAATAAGATTATGATGAGCAACACCGTTCAAAGAAATCCACCCCACCGGTGTCCCAGCCTTAAGGATTTTTGCATTAAAGAAATAAAAAAAGAGAGAAACTGAAGGGGTGCGACCAAAATGCTCGCACAAAATCTCAAACGCCCATACAAACACCCAGCCGTTCAGATGCAATTGAGTGGGAGTGATGTTCAACGTATACAATACCCCAATTTAAAAATGGGAAAAAAGAAAGGAAAGATGGAGTCGGGAAAAGAAAGTCTCATACACAAAGGTAAAGTCTAACTCGCTAGGGTCCTTATGATAATGACAAACCCTATCGTGCTCAGAACAACAAATACACTCCATATTTTGGGCAAGAGTGCATTTGTTGAAGGTCCCCGATGCCCATAACTGGGCCACAAAATCCTCATTTTGAAGAGACAAAGAAACGAGCAGTACCTCGTCTTTCACCCAATCATAATCTCCCTTCATAGATACACTACACGACCCTCATAGACAAAGAAAATTTGCAACAAAGAGAGGCACTGACCTAGCAAAGAGAAATCCTAACAAAGTCAAAGGCGCAAGTGTAGAAACAGAAGTCATAGCAAGAGATGCACAAAACTCTTAGTTACTAAGGTCAAGGTTAAAATGAGATGTGGAAAATCTAAAAGTTTGGAAAAGAAGATAGGAAATGAATTTATAAGAGAAAAACCCCCTTTCATCATACCCCTTAATCCAACGGTGAGAAGACCAAGGGGTAAGAAGGCAGGATGGACACGATGCATCTGAAGGATGACGACCCCAAGGGAAGCCACGTGGCCCAGAATCCAACGGTAAAAATTTGAAGGTCTCAAATCAACAGATGTGACATTTTAAGACAACTTTGGGTGAAGCGACGCACTCTTAAATGGCCTGGGGATACAAAAATGGCACAATCATAACAGGCACATGCCCCCACAGCCTCGTGAAGACAAATGATGGTTATCATTCTTATGCCATGTCACTAAAACTCGTTCAATCAGAGTCCTCGTTCAGAAATGAAGACTTTCCTCACTCGAAATTCCTTACTCAGAAATGAAGACCTTCCTCACTCAGGGCTCCTCATTCAAAAATGAAAACCTTCCTCACTTGAAGTTCTTCACTTGGAAGTGAAGACCTTCCTCATCCAGAGCTCCTCACTCTGAAATGAAGACCTTCCTCACCCGGAGCTCCTCATTCGGAAATGAAACCTTCCTCACTCGAAGTTTCTCACTCGGAAATAAAGACCTTCCTCACTCGAAGTTCCTCACTCAGAAAGAAGTAACTTCATTTTTTCATTAACTTAAGCATCTTACACATGGTGACGCGTATAACAAGGCAAAAAGGGATTACTTGACTTATATTTAAACCACTTTGCCTGGCCTTACACCCAAGGCTCGTGGCTAAGAGGCTCCTATTCCCCCCTCAATATAAGAGGTGGTCCCCACCAATTCCTCATATCTCTCTAATATCAAATAATAGATTAATGTATATTTTGTGCTATTGGGCCGAAGCCCACCTGATAACTTTGTATAAAAGCACGTGTTATTCACATTGTAACCTAAGTGACACATAACGAAGATTAATAGACCTAATTCCTAGGAGGATTTTCCTAGGGTTTTATGCCTACTTTCTGTGTGTGAACAGATATGATGCAAATGTGTAATGTGGTCAAAGTTCATTTTTTGGGTTCTACTTATACTTGGCTTCGTAAAGAGGCGGGGAGGCCGTATTAGGCTAAGAGGTTGGATAGGGCGGTTGGGGATTTAACTTGGAGGATGATGATGGGGAAGCAATGGTGGAACATCTTACCAGAATGTATTCTAACCATAACCTAATCTTGCTCAAATTTTATGGTTTTCCCGATAGCCTAGGCTCGAGGCCTATTCGATTTTGAGGCCATGTGGTTATCTTATGAACATTATCGTCATATGGTAACTTCTCATTGGATGCGGGCCACTCATAATGTGATGGGCTCTTTAGATGAGGTGAGAGTAGGATCTATTACTTTTAATCAAAATGTGTTTGGTAACTTGTTTAACAATAAAAAATGATTGGAAAAGAGGATTTATGGTACTCAACAGGCCATGAAACAGAATGGATCTCATTCTTTGTGGGTTTTTTGGAAGCAACTTCAAAGGTAATATTAGTATATTCTTAACCAAGAGGAAGTTATTTTGTTCTAAAAATCTAGAGAAAATAGAATGGCGATAGGAACACTTCCTTTTATATACTCAAATTATGATGCGACATTATTCTAATAAAATCAATGGCCTTCATATTCAGAATGGGTGCACGGATCAAGATATTTTGCATGAGGAGGCTAAGTTATTCTTTGAAAGTATCTTATGTTTAGGAAGATGTTGATATTTCCCTTCTCCTTAACTCTTTTGGGCTGGTTCTTGATGAGGCTACAATGGCCCTTTTTCAAGCTCCAATCATGAAGGCCGAAGTTCATCAAGCTTTATTTGTATCCATACCCTTAAGTCTCCAAGGTTGGATGGGTTCCAAGTTATTTTCTATGAGTTCTTTTGGGATGTTGTAGGAGATGATGTATAGAGGTTAGTGCAAGATGCTTTTTCCTTAGGTACTTTTGTTGCTATATATTGTTATTATGCTTATGGTTCTTATTCTTAAGGTTGATAACCTATCTCTTTTTAAGGATCCTAGGCCTACTAGTTTATGCAATGTCATTTATAAGCTAATTACCAAGATTATAGTGTTACAGTTAGGACCTTTTATTGGAAGTATTGTTAGCCCCCTTCAAAGAAGCTTTATTCTAGGAAGAGACACTAGTGATAATGCTATTGTCCCTTAAGAGATTGTGCATATGGCTAAATCTAAAGTTAAGATTGAGGATATTGGCTTCAAGATAGATTTGAAAAAAGCACATGATCGAGTTGATTAGGGATTCTTACAAGACACTCTTATGAGTTTTGGTTTTCCTTCTAATATAATCAGATTGATCATATTTTGTGTTACGACATCATCAATTTCTCTTTGGAATAGTCAAAAGCTTCCACATTCACCCTAAAAAGGGGCCTTAGAAAAGGTGACTCTTTTCACCTTATTTGTTTGCTCCGTGTATAGAATAACTTGCTAATTGTATCTAGTTTGAGATTAATAGAAATGCTCAGGCTCCTATTTCTGTGGCTAAAAATAGGCTAAATATTTCTCATTTATTTTTACAGATGATGCTTTTCTTTTCACTAAGGCCATCGATGCTCATATCTCTCATTTATTTCAAGTGTGGATAAGTTTTGTAAAGCATCTGGTTTCAAGATTAATATGTTCTAGTCTAAGGCTTTTTATTCCAAGAGTGTCTTCATTTGGAAGAAAAGTCACTTGGTTTCTTTGATGGGTATCAAATTTACCACTAATATTGGTAAATATATGGACTTCCTAATTTTCCATGGGACGGTGGAAAAAGATGATTTTAACTTCTTAATCCATAAGTTGCAAGCTAAACTACTAGGGTGGAAATCCAATTTGTTGAACAGGGCAGGAAAATTGGTCCTTATCAATTCTATTCTCAATACAATTCTATTATATTATATGCAAATTTTATGGATGCTCAATTTTATGTGCTCAAAAATTGATGCCATTATCCGTTAGTTTTGTGAGGGAAAATGCTAGTAAAGTGCTTCACCTTATTAATCGACATAAGATCTCCTCTCCTAAAATATTTGGTGGGCTTGGGATAAGATCAGCCCAGCTTGCTAATATTTTATTATTCGAGAAAGCTGTATGGGCCTTGGCCCAAAATTAAGATAGGTTATAGGTCCAAATGGTGAGCCATAAGTACTAAGTAGAGAGGAATTTCTTATGAAATGAGTAAAGGTTTGATTCTTCTTTTTTAGCATGCTTTCTTTTTCCTTCAACTTGGTTTTTAGTTTCATGTGGCTAATGGGAATCTTCATTCTAGTTTAAAAATTGGTTAGGGAATGGTCTTTTATGTGATATGGTTCCTTTTATCCAAATTCAAGATTCTCAGTTATGAATTTATGATGTTTTGTTTAATGGTTAGGCTGTGCTTAATGGTTTATATACTGATCTCCCTTCATCTATTTGACAAAAGGTGGAAGAAAGTTTCTTTGTGCTCAAGGTGATGGCTTTATTTGGGAGCATAATATTGTTGGGGAGTATACTGTTAAGATAAGGTATGCCTAGTTAGTTGTTCATTTTTGTATTATAACCCTAGGCATTTGGTCTACTATTTGGCAATGTAAGCTACTAAAAATGATTAAGTTCTTCCTTTGGCAAATTCTTCATGATGCCACTCCCTATAATATGCTTTAGGTGTATCATCATGTTGCTTCAAGTACAATCTGTAGTTGATGTGATGTAGGGGAGAAGGACATTTTCCACTGTGTTAAAGATTATTGTTTTGCTTAAAACTTTTGGAATCAATTGTGGGTTTCATTTGTCTCTTAATTTTTCCTTGCAGATGACCCTCAAAGGTGGATGCCCCTTTTATTTCTAATTGTAATCCTTTATTTTTTATGGTTATTTGGCATGTTTAGATTGATAGAAATGCATATTGCATTTCTGGGAGACTCGATTCTAGTCATATTATGGTAGCCAAATGTTAGGCTACTTTTCATGACCTTCGTTTATTAGTTGACCAGTAGAAAACCTCTTGGCAGCCTGCATTGGTGGCTTGGCCATTTCTAGAGAAGGGATACATAGCTATTAATATGGATGCTAGTTTCCATGCTCGGGTTGATATTGCTGGCTATGGGGGTCTTGCTCGTGACTATTTTGGCAAATGGTTAGGAGGTTTTATGTGGAAAATCAAGGCTAAGGATAATGTTTTTGCAGAGTTGATGGCAATTTTGCGAGGATTAGACTTAGCTTTGGAGTGGAATCTTAACAAGGTAGTTCTTCTTTCAAATTGTCTCGATAAGGTTAACCTATTCTTGGAAGTGTGACTCTGTTTCATTTGTACGCTTCCTAAATCTCTTTGATTTGGGATTGATTAGTTCACAATGCAAGTTTCACCTTAGTTTAAATTCTCTGTGAGAGAAATTATTGTGTAGACAAACTAACTAGATTGGGTTGTATTTAGAATGAGTAATTATGTGTCATACCTACTCCTTCTCCTGATTCGGTTCCTTTTTTATTTACAGGTGCCTCTAATGTTCAACATTTGAGACCTTATTTTTTGTTCTTTTTTCCTGCTTACAAAAAAATGATTATTAGATAATCAACTTGGTAAACATCTTATCGTTAAAGAATTAAATTGATTGTTTACTCAAGAAATGTTCATTCCCATTATCCTTATACTCTCCTAATTATGTCCTTAAAAGTAAAAAAACAGAATTAGGTAGTTTAACTTGAAGCCTTAAGTTCACTTCAAGCCTTTTAGCTTTCATCGTAAAAATAAAATAAATTTATGATTCTAAATTTTTTTATGCTAATTACTTATTACTTATCATCTTAATTAGAAGGTCAATAACAAAAAAAATCTATTAATTATGTAATGAATATAGTCGAATAACAATAAAAATGTATATTGGCATCATGGTAAAGTACCTAGTTGTGGACATCTCTAGCTCTTACAATGTCATTTTGAGATGCCCGACGCTCAATGCACTTGGTGTTGGTATTATGCACTACGAGCTATTAATGTATCAATTTTAACTTATCAATAAAATTAGTCTTTTTAGTTTTAAAATTATTTAAAACTATTTATCCTTAGAATAGTAGGTCATATGAGAATTGTTCCTAAAATGTCACTAGTTAAATATTTACATAGGAACATGTAAATACATTAAAACTAGTGTGTGAATATACTGATGATATGATCTCACAGATCATGGATATATATATGATATCAAGTCTTTACACAAGTGCACATTAAGATTAATGTTGAGTTAGGCTGACCAACCATGAGAATGTTGTATGGATCATTGCATTAGTGTCATAAACAGTTCTCAATGTAATAATGCTATATGTAGTCCTTCGATCTGAAGTCACTACAATTCCTACATGAGGAGTTTATTATTTTAATACAATTAAATGTCATTTATAATAATATGACCATAAAGATTGTGGTTAGACAATGAACAATGAATAAATTATACAGAGAGATGTGAGTGATGTAGATGGATTCGTCTCTCCTATGTGACATGAGTGATATCTATGGATCATTTCATAGAGTGAGACTAAAGAAATGCATGACCATGCTAAGAAGAATAAATATTACATATTTATATAGTAAAGTCTATTCTAGTATCAAGTAAAATAAATTAGGCCATACAAGGATGACGACGGCCATGCCTTAGGTCGAATTAGATATCGTGTCAAAAGGTATATAAAATAATTATCACTTATAGGTTATATCGATGATAAATAATATTTGAATATAATGATGTGTTCCTATATGCTTCTCTTATTTTATTTTAATAATAAAATAGTTTATTATTAATATGATCGAATATTTACCTATATAGTCACACGCGTAGAGTAAGCCAACCAGAGGATAGTTTTATTTTAGTTGGACCAAAATAAAACTATTGGGCCAAACTTATTCAAAATGAGTCAAGAGCCCAATGTCTATTGAGAGCTCATCAGGTTAAGACCTAAGCCTATATATAGAGCATAAGATACTCATGAGCATAAGATACTCATAGCAGTTGCTTAAGAGAAAAAGGATTACTCACTAAAATTTTGCATTAGCATCTGGAGTTTTAATATCTGGTGCGAGTGCTCGTGTGGACCCCTAAAGGATGAGCAAAAAATGCCTTTGATTGAGAAGTTGATCTCATGTCCACAAGAGGTAACTTTAAACACTTTTTTTAAATTTTGGTATGTAATGCTTTAAAGCATTGAGTTTTTCCTTTTAAAGGGAATCCTTATGTTTTTACTGCTTGACCTTGTGGGATTCCCTAACACTCAGAGCAATTGTTTCAACCTTCCATCTCACCATGAAATTACTACTCAGAGATGGAGAAATTCGAGTTGTTTGCTCTGACCTAGAGATAACTCAGGAGTGTTACCACGAAAGTCTCTTACTAGGGGAAACTTTCATTGTGGAAGAAGGCATCGAAATAGGGTTCGATCATACGAACATGTCAGGCATTGATTCGAGTATCACATCCCATTCACTGAATGTGGACCAAGAAGCTAGACTAGTAACACAAAAGCAATGAAAAGTTGGGGCCTTACAGAAGAACAACAGTGAAGGAAGAAATAGACAAACTATTGGTAGCCAACTTTATCCAAGAGGTAACTTGGTTATGGTTAAAAAGGCTAGCGGCAAGTGAAGGATGTGCGTGAATTTCACCGATCTCAATAAGGTAAGTCTTAAATATTCCTATCCTTTTCCTAGCGTTGAGTATTGGTTGATGGTATGTCAAGGTATCAGGTGTTAAGTTTCATAGAAGGATACTTACGATACAACCAAATACGAATAAATACGAGAGACAAATAAAAAATCACTTTCACTACTGGAGGAGCAAATTACTATTATCGAGTGATGCCCTTGGGGTTGAAGAACACTAACGCCACCTACCAGCGACTAGTAGACAACATCTGTGCCAAGCAGATCAAGCAAGAACATGGAAGTATATGTGGATGATATGGTCGTTAAGGCCAAAAAAGCAAGAAATCACACCAAGGACCTGGAGGAGACGTTTGCTAAGCTAAGGAAGCACAACACACGCCTCAACCTTAATAAGTGTTCATTCGGGGTCAAAGGCGGGAAGTTCCTGGGGTATATGCTAACTCACAGAGGCATAGAGACTAACCCTAACCAATGCTGAGCTATCTTGGAGATGCGGAACCCTCAAAATGTCAAAGAAGTACAACGCCTTACCGGGAGGATTACAACCTTCTCCGATTTCCTCGTTAAGTTTATAGAAAAATCCATGCCCTTGCATCGGGTCCTAAAGAAAAAAGATACCTTCCAGTGGAGCTAGGAATATAAACAAGCTTTCAAGGAGCTAAAAGTCTACCTGCATCACCCTCTATATTGACCAAACTAACCCTTAGAGCAGAACTCACCATTTACGTGTCAGTCGGGAAAAATGCCGTCAGCGCAGCCTTAGTATAAGATAAGGGACCTATTCAACAACCGATATATTTCACAAGTAAAACTCTCCAAGGAGTAAAGGTAAGATATCAGAGGGTAGAAAAATTTTCATACAACCTGGTGGTGGCTGCTCGGAGGCTAAGACTTTATTCTCACAGCCACCAAATCATTATTAGGATAAACCAACCTATTAGCAAAATCTTTCAGAAGCCAGAACTTGCAAGGAGAATGATTGTGTGGGCTATAGAACTCTCTGAATATGGAATCAGGTACGAACTAAGAGGAGCCATTAAAGCATAATTTTTGGCAGACTTTGTCGTAGAGTTAGGGGATGACAAGAAAGAGTACGATACTGAGCACGCCCTATGGACCCTGTCAGTAGATGGATCGTCGAATGAGAAAAGGAGTTGAGTGGGAGTTATACTTAAGTCATCTATAGGAATATTCATAGAGGAGTTGTTGAGATTCTTGTTCAAAGCTAGTAATAACCAGACAGAGTATGAAGCACTCATAACAGGACTATGAATGACGCTTGACCTGGGATCCTAATGCATACGGATGAAAAGCGACTCATAGTTGGTAACACGACAGGTGGAAGAGGCACACTAAGCCAAGAAACCGATCCTTGCAAAATACATCTCTTGGGTCAAGGAATTAATAGTAGAGTTTAAATTGCTCAAGGTAATACATGTCCCTAGGATGGAAAATAAAAAAGCCAACCTACTCTCCAAACTGGCCAACATCAAGAAGACAGGAAACTTAAAGACTCTTGTTCAAGTCACCTTAAAGGAAACCACCATTAAAGATATGGAGCAAATGAACGAAGTCACCATCTACCCGAGGAAAACACATGAATGACTCCAATAGTGGACTTCTTGACTAGGGGAGACCAACCCTTTAGTTCCTTAGAAGCCAAGAAAGTACAAACGCACTCAGCAAACTACACCCCTATTGAAGGTCAGCTTTATAAGAGGGGATCCACCCTACCTTTTTTTAAGGGCCTCAGTAAAGAACAAGCAGAGTACGTGATGCGGGAGCTCCACTCAGGAGTTTGCGGATACCACGGGGGAGTACAACTAGTAGTAGCTAGAGTCCTTTGGGCAGGATACTTTTGGCCTACACTACAATTAGATTATTTAGACTTTGTCAGGAAGTGTGAATCCTACCAAAAGAATGCCAACCTTGGGCCATTCCCCCAGGGAAAGAACAAGTGATGTACATTTTGGTGGCGATAAATCTTTTCACAAAATGGATAGAAGTCGAGCCCATCGCTACCATCTTCGTAACTAAGGTACAAAACTTTACATTGAGAAACATCATATGTAGCACGGGCTTCCACACACCATTATTTCAAACAACGAGCGACAGATCACAAGAAGCACTGCATCGAGTTTTGTAGAAACCTGGGCATAAAACAAAAATTTTCATCAGTAGAGCATCCTCAAACGAATAGGCAGGCTAAAGCAACAAACAAGGTGATCCTGCAAGAGCTAAAATACAGACTGGGACAAGTAAAAGAAAGATAGGAAGAACTATCTAGGGCCCTATGGGCCTACCACACAACACCCTACTCAGCAACACAGGAGACCCCATTCCGACTCATATATGGAGCGGATGACAAGATCCATGTAGAACTCAAAGAACCCTTAGTACAGAGACTCTCATATGATGAAGGCAAGAAATATGAAAGAAAAAGAAGAGACCTCAATCTCAGTTTGGGAGAACGAGACATAGTTTACATAAAGATACAGGCCTTTAAACAGAGATCTACCCAGAAGTGGAATACCATGCTCAAGCCATGACCCTTTCAAAAAGGGAGGGGGACTTAGTCTTACAAACAGTCGACAATAATAGGAGAGTAAGAGAATATGGAAAATTAACAGCTAGCTGGGAAAGCCCGTACCAGGTAAAATAGGTAATAGGAAAGGAGGCATACCAATTGGAAGAATTGGAAGGCAAGATTATTCCCTGAACATGGAATGCCACAAACTTAGAGATGTATTACAGTTAATATAGCACGAGTACTTTTTTTCCCTACTCGGGAGGGTTTTCCCACTAGGTTTTTCTTTTGGGAGGTTTTAGTGAGGCCTACACAAAAATCAATAATACAAGAACCATTCAACTCAATATTTTTTCTTCAAGGTGGGATCACTTTAAGTCCTAAAACTCCGTGTGAAGTCTCACTCGCTTGAAGGTAACATCAATTTCTTTTACAATTATGCTAAGGCTTAAAATTTTGAGTAGAGTCTTGCTCGCTCGAAGGTAGGGCTAAGTTCTTTTACAATTACGTTATGTCCTAAAACTTCAAGTGGAGTCTCACTTTCTCGAAGGTAATGACAAGTTCTTTTACGATTTCACTAAGTCTTAAAACTCTGAGTGGAGTCTCACTCGCTCAAAGGTAACAACAAGTTCTTTTATGATTATGTTAAGTTCTAAAACTCTGAGTGGAGTCTCCCTTGCTTAGAGGTAATGATAACTGTTTTTACAATTATGCTAGGTCCTAAAACTCCGAGTGGAGTCTCGCTCACTCAAAGGTAATATCAAGTTCTTTTATGATTATATTAAGTCCTAAAACTTCGAGTGGAGTCTCGCTCACTTGTAGGTAATGACAAGTTCTTTTACGATTACATTAAGTCCTAAAACTCCAAGTGGAGTCTCGCTCGTTCAAAGGAAACTGCAAGTTCTTTTACAATTATGTTAAGTCCTAAAACTCTGAGTGGAGTCTTGCTTACTCAGAGGTGACGACAAGTTCTTTTACGATTACGCTAGGTCCTAAAACTCTAAGAGGAGTCTCGCTTGCTCGAAGGTAACGACAAGTTCTTTTACAATTACGTTAAGTCCTAAAACTTCGAGTGGAGTCTCGCTCGCTCGGAGGGAACAAAAATGATTGTTCAGGGTCTGACTTAGAAGGGGAGGTTGAATAAGTCACAGACTCTTTTTGCCAAAATTCAAACCAAGTAAAAACTAGTAATCAAATAATATAAAAAAGCAATAAGGAAAGATTAACATAGAGAGTTTATACGGATTCATTTCCAACACAGAAGTTACATCTAGTCCCTTCTAACTTGAAGGATTTTCACTATTGTAAAATCTCCTTTATAATAATTACACCAGACTAGTGCCACAAGTATTCTTGACTCTAGCTAATTTTCGCTTAAACCCAAGTATTCTTTCAATAAGTCACTCTTGGCTCAAACCCAAGTATTCTTTCAAAAGCCTCTTTAGGCCAACAATGCTTCCCACACTAACAGATTCTGGCAACACACCAGACTTTACATATTGTTTGTGAAAAGAAGAGTAACTCTTAGAACTTAGTGTATGACAAATATACAAAGGGAATTGTACACTAAGTCATGACACGAGACCAAAGTCCGCTAGAGGCAACATAAGTAAAGAAGGTCTCTGTCTTACAAGAGAAGAATAAATAAAAAGAGAATTTGACTCAAGAGAGAATTGTTTTATAATAGCTCATCAGTTCTCTGTCTATCTTGAAGTTCAATCTTTCTTGGTATATATAGGGGTTGGAGAAATGACCGTTGCAGCTTCTTGAAAGGAGATATAGTCGTTGGAAATCCTTTGAAGGAGTTTTGCCTTAAGCTTTCAGGTACCAGACCTTGGTGTTGGAGCAGGTTCAGGGGTCTGGTAGTAGGCTTCTTTAGTTCTTCATGGAAATGGTTTCTCATGCATCTCCAATGCATAAAGCTATTCTTATTTTATATCTATATTGAGCAAAAGATCAGAAGTCAGTGCTAAAAGGCTTTCAGAGATATGCTGACAATTTTTCTGAATATACTCAGCTTTTCTCTGAATGTTCACAGAGGTATGTACGCTAACATTTGCTACTGAGCTTGATTTTGTTCCTTGCGGTCTTTAATGATAAGCATGTACATATAATAAATGCATAAATACCAATGCATTACTTAAATAGAATTAAGAACATTGAGAAGGGATCTATGATCTTTTGAGTAAAGCGTTCCAACTTCAGCAACATGCTTCTACCAGAGTTTTGGTTATCCTACCAGACTCTTAGAATGTTGGTACTCCCCCTTTGTTTCATAGCTTAAGACTTATATCCTGAAACACTTAGGCACACAAATTAGTCATAAGATGTACAAACTTCACTTACTAACTAAAATTCTTGATGTATGATATTAACAAATCTGAGGGTGCAAGGCACTAAGGTCTGGTCCAAAATAACTTCATGAAATTTCTTTCATCCAGACTTTTTTTCAATAATTTCCTCCTATTTGTTGGTCATAAACATCAAGTATTTTTTCATAAATGAAGTCTATAATTTTGGGAGGATAAATTATTAGATTATACAAATCAAAAATCTCAAAGATCTAATTACAAAGTTTGCAAGATCTAACAAAATCAAGTGGAACAAGATATTCTTCATTAATAGATTCCAATGACATACAAAGACTAATTTCATACAAAATGAAATATCATAACAGACTTGTTAACATGTCATTACTCAACACAACAGACTTCTAAGATATGTCCCCCTTTTGATATCAACTAGAGGAAGGGCATTGTTTAACCCTAAAATAATGTTGGGTCTTTTATTGGCAAGCTCACCAATTTAGCAGTTATAGTTTTTAAAAAGATATCGTTCCCTTAAGGATTGAATGTTCCGGTAATTTATAGTAATTCTTATTTACTATGGTAAATTTATCAAAGCTTATTAACAAAAGAATGATTTATAAACAATTTATACAATATTCACAGAATTTGATGATTGATTTGTTCATGTGGTAAAAAGATGGTAAATATAAAATCTATCTAAAAAGTTGATATGTAATTCAGAATAGCTCAGATACTTGAGGTATAAACACAAATTGACAAATTATATTGGAATTAGGATCCTCACACTAAAACATAATGAAATAATTACAAACATACATATTTAATTATCAAGTTCATGTTATTGCAGCTTAAAGTCATTATAACCGATCCCTCGTGATATAAATTCTAAATAATTACCATAAAGTCTGATCCCTCATATGCTTTCTCAGTAAAAATTTGCTTTAAGTCCTGGACTTAACACAACAATAATTACCAACTCTATTCCTAGTAATTGGTATAATAATGGTATTTTAACTTTTACTTTCGTTAAAACAGGTCTTAATTTGGCATGGATAATCATTCTCCCGTTTGATATTCATACTAATAAAACAAGTTTCAATACGCATGAAAATCATTCTCTCGTTTGATGTTCACACTAATAAAAGATTAAAATACTAACATGGCATTTGATTCTTAAACATGCAAAGGTCGTAATCATAACATCATATAATAGATTAATTCATCAAATTCCAACATAAACAATTTAGTTACACATGGTAAAAGGGAAAACAACACTAATAACGGTTACGAACAATTGTAACTCTTTACGATACAAAAGCGTACAATACTACATAACACTCTTAAGTATCTAGAACTACTTTAGATTTACAAACTCACAAAAGAACACTCAAACTCGAGTGAAAAGAGAGGAAAGAAGCTCTAAATGCAGAATGAGATGCCTTGAATGCTTTGAGAATAACCTATTTATAGGGCTGATGAAGGGTCCTGACACTATACGTCAGGCTGACGTTGCGTGTTAGGTTCCCTACCCAGCTTCCATTAAACACGTGATTAAGTGCCATGATTAAGCAATTTTTAATTACATAATGGCCAGACAATGGATCCACTTGTCTCCCAATTCGGCTTGGCAACTTGCATAAGTAAATTGGCTATTATTTGGCTCTTTTGGCTGAGTGCTTGGCCACCTGGAAGTGGAGTCCATGTAGCTTCTGATGCTACGAGTGGTTGTGACGCGTAGCGTCGGCATTAGAAGTTCTCACGCTACGCGTTGTGTTGATGCTACGCGTCAGATCTCCAGTTCTTCAATTTTTTCTCAAATTTCATTAAGTTTTCACTGCAAAACTAGAGAAATTTGATCAAGGCAGATAACTTCCAATAACTTCCATTTATTACAACTAAAACCTAAATTTCTAACAAATTAAACTAATTTTTATTATTTTTAACATAATTTTATTAAGAAATTTATTGTAAATTTGAGGACTAACAAACATCCCTGAGACCCTAACAATAAATCTCAAGTAGGAGAAGAGCTGAAAAGAAGAGATGTAGCAAAAAAGACAAGAATAAAATAACGAGTCTAAAGAACAAAAATAAAAGGCAAATTAAAAGAAATGACAGAGGACGGTATTGAAAAATAGGGTTGGTAGGGAAAGAATTATAGGAGCAAGGGCCTTCTACTTGAATAGACCAAAGATAATGGCACCACAAAGCATCAACGTGAGCTTTTGTTATATTAGAAGCAGGCAAGATACTTGCAATGTTGGCTGCTTGAAGCTGCCTAGGTCGAAGGGGACCTTTGTAGGGAGGCTTGTACTTGGGAGGCATAGGTTTCTTTAGTCTGCCTAGAGAAATCCAAGTGGCTGGCAGTGGTTTTTGAGGGATAGCAAACAAGATCTTCTTCCAAGGGGTGGCAACAGGACAATTCTTGATTTCAATATCATCCAGAAAAGCCAAACTATGGTTTAAATCATGAGCAACTAAGGCTTGTTCATCAGTAAGTACTTGATGCATAGCAACATCATCATTAGAGAGCAAGTCAGGGTAGGCTAGCATGTGTTCTATGGGAAGATGAGGAAAGTATTTGGGTTCAGACGGCATGATGTAAAATCTACGAGGGTTAAAGTTTGGATTTTGAATAATAAAGAGGTTGTGAGGGTTCCTATAACTTGGGTTAGAGGGGTCAGTAATAGGTTTATAGAAGGTGTAGATAGGTAAGGCTGGGTGAGGAACAAACAGAGGGGGTAATTGAGACTTATGTTTAATAGTAGATATGTCAGGGTGAGGAACAATGGCTAGGGAGGATGAGGTCTGGGTTTGAGATGGAGGCTTAACAGTGATAAAAACAGGTTGAAGGGATTGCAAAAAAGCTGAAGGGGCAGACAGGTTAGAGGATACAGGGTTAGACCTTGATCTCTTTGTACTTCCACCAGAGGAAGAGTCAGATCTCTTCCTTTTCAGGGAGACCCTGAATACTTGCTCATCACTCTAGTAAGTGCCAACAGTTTCTTAAAATCGATTTAACTAGTTAAGGTGCCCCTATTTTCTTACATTAGGATCTAAGGTGTGCTTCAAATAACCATGAATAAATCTCAAATAAGAGATAAAGCCAGGATACGCACTACATTTCATTAGAGCATCATGATTGTCCTTCATGACTTTCTGATAATCATCATGAATCTCTACAAACTTGTTACTCCATTTTAGTGTAGGCTATCTTGAGACAGAAACTTCTGGATGTAAGGTGTAACATCCCAAATTTTTAAAGAAATAAATTTATTGGATAATGATAATTAATTATTTATGGTCCAATAAATGTGGAAAAATTAATTAGACACTAGAGGTGAATTATTGGTAAATTAAAATTGACTAGAACTAGATGATTTAATAGATGATGTGGGACCCACTTGGTCAAATCAAATATTTAATAGGTCTAGACTACTTAGAAAATTATTGTGGTTATGATGATATAGTTAAAATAATTTTTGGTGTTGGGGAAATAATTATTCGGACATGACGTATGTAAATAAGCGAGAAAGTATGAGCCAAATGGAATTAAAAGAAAATATAAATTCCTATTTCCCCCCTCTACATCAACGTGTGCTATTTTTCACTCTCCAATTATTTATCTATTAAGTATTGTTGATAGGAAATAATTATCAACTCATATAATTATAAATTAATTAGTGTCCAAAATAATCATCGTTAATGTATTATTTTTAATTAAATAGTATTGCCAAACGTTATTTATTATTTTCTTATTTCTGCTTCTCTCACTCGTTACATTCTCTCGGTATTCTTATATTTCATGTTAAGCTCTGCTTATCCCTATTGTTCTAATTCTAAATTGTTCAGGAACATGCTGAAGCCTCGAGCTTCTTACCAAAAGCTCAATAGAGTATCCTTAGAGTCCTGAGGGTTTGGTTTCCTATTCTCCAAAATCAGGGCTGTTACAGATGGTCATTTCTTGACTGCACGCGGGGTCCCTTATTTACTATCCCTAAGATTGTATTATTATTTATCGTTAAGTATAACCCGATACTATTATACACGATTAATATTTCTTTTATCAGGTTTTCTCAACTTGATTATATTATTCTTCTTATAAAAAGGTCTTTGCCCTGATTATCACTTACAAAACCCTCATGTTTGAAAACGGTCGAGGTTAAGACTACTCATGGAAAACAGGGATGTTACATCGGATATCCTGAAGTATATACACGATCACTCTAGGGAGGTACCTAAGGCACCGGCCAGGCCTGTCGAACCGAACTGGTTATCCTCAATTTACCACGAAAGGGTTCTAACAGGACTAGTTTCCCTTTTGGACTACTAGTCTCGGGTTGAATTATCGAAACTTGGTCACTGGCTAGGCCCCATAGTTCAATATTGAGGAACCCGATAATATTTTATTATTTAAATATAAATATTAATAAGTAAGTGAGAATATTATTGTAATTAATTATACATATATATATTTTTCAAGATTATTTTTAATGATATTAATTAAATATATATTTTTTAAAATAAATAATAATCAATTATTCTACAGAAATATTATAAAGATCATTAACCAATTAATACCAAATTAAAATAAAATGATCATCATTAATCATATTTATTAAATAAATAAATAAATATTAAACATTTAAAATTAAGCATCTAAATTAAATACTTAAATATTGTTAAAGTCAAGTCTTAACTCATGACTAAGTAGTCTGAACCCCTTGTGATTTGTTAATAATACACATCAAGACTCTCAACTAAAATGAAGTCTATATTGTTTGTTTGTCTAACAAGTTTGTTCAAGTGTGACAGGAGTCTAAAGAACTCCATTTACAAAAGATAGGGGAGTCCGTAAATTCAATTCGCTTCTAAAATAAAATAGTCTGCACTCACTTAAAGCTTCACTAAATCAAGATAGTCTGAACCTATAGTCTGCATTCACTTACTAAATTTGAAGCTGCATGAACTTTCTCATGACATCTCTAAAGTGATCATTAAAAAGGAAATCAACGAAAAAGTTGAAGACTTTCTCACGTATATCAAGAAAACTGCCTCACATGTCTCAAGGTGTCAGAAAAATTGAACCTTGTTTAGAACGGATAGCTAAAGCCAACTGCTATAGAGTGTACATGTTTTTTAAATGTGCATAAGCAAAATGGGTCTTCTGTTGAAGACTTTCGAAGCAACCCAGTTATGGAAATTTCTCTGAAGCATGTGCCTGTATTCACTGACAGCACAATCCTCAAGAGACCAATATCATTTGAAGTTGAACCAATGTATATTTTTCAGAAGGACTATAAATATAATAAACTTCTGAATTCAAGACAATTATGCTACTCAATTTCATACTTGAACAACTCTATTATTTTCTCTTAAGAAATCAAAGTCTAAAAAACTTTTCTTTAAGTTTTTAAGTTATTGTATTTGCTACTTAAGTCTTCTTTGTAGTTCTGCTTCATGCAGACCTTGACTTGTAATAGTCTGTAGCTCAGTGTACCTGTGTCAACATTTCAATCTCTTGTACGCTGAATTATTTAATTGTAACTTCAAACATTTCATTACTTCACCTTATACATTCTGGTATGTTTCCAAAATTTGTTTGTGTTAGGAAACACTTATGGCTTAAAGAGGCTTTTGAAAGAATACTTGGGTTTGTAGCCAAGAGTGGCTAGTGTCAACAATACTTAGGTTTAAACCAGAAGTGGCTGGAGTTAAGAATATTGTTGCACTAGGCTGGTGCAGTATTATAAAGGTGTTTTACAATAGTGAAAAATCCTTCGGTTTGAAGGGACTGGACATATCTTCTGAGTTGCAAGTAAACCAGGATAAATTCCGTTGTGTGATTTTCTACACCTTACTCCAGTCTGTTAAATTAATTTCTACTTGAGCGGTCTGTAAATTTTTGAAAAAGAGTTTAAGACTTATTCAACCCCTCCTTCTAAGTCTAACTTTGTACCATCAATTAGTATCAGAGCTTGTCCTTTCTAGTTGATTA
Source organism: Clitoria ternatea (assembly GCA_037962975.1). NCBI lineage: Eukaryota > Viridiplantae > Streptophyta > Magnoliopsida > Fabales > Fabaceae > Clitoria > Clitoria ternatea. The sequence continues at coordinate 174,399,135 of CM075671.1, forward strand.
CTCTCACGAGTAAAAAGGATCAAGATCCATGGGCTCATCATCTCATAATCAACTTACTATGGAAGGTTCTTCCATAAACAGACCACCTACTTTCTTTAGTGAAGATTACTCTTATTGTAAAGGTAGGATGGAAATGTTCATCAAGTCCACTCAGTATGAGTTATGAGGAATAATCACAAGAGTTGATAATCTTGAGCCTATAGATAAAGAAGGAAATTCAATTCCTAAGGATAAATGGTCAATTGCAGACACCAGAAGATGGAGTCGAATGCTAACGCTAGATTTCTTTTAATCTGAAGTAAATCTGAATACAATAAGGTTTACAGTTACAAGACTATAAAGAAAATCGGGACGCTCTTTAGCGTAACTATGAAGGAACCTCCAATGTCAAGCGTTCAAAGAATATCCTTGTTACCAAAAAGTATGATAACTTTAAGATGGAAGATCATGAGTCTGTTGACCAAATATTTGGTAGATTTCAAACTTTTCTCAATGAGTTAAAAGCATTGGGATCCATGTCTTCCATTGAAGACTGTCGCGACCGGGATCGCGGTGGCACGGCCGACCCTCGAAACGATTTTAAAGATAAACAGGGAGTCGCCACCAATATTTTTTAGGATAAAATACTGGAAAAACCTTTCGTTAAAGCACTGGTTATAAAAAAATGAAATTCCAAATTCGGGAGTCTGATTACAGGTGAGGAAGGTATTAGCACCTCACAACTGTCCGTTATAAAAACGGTTACCTCAATTTAATAGCGCGCATTATAATTAACCCAATAATTATTTTAGCTTCTTCATGAAAAAAACAAAAGTACGGAACGACAAAATAAACAAAAAAAATAAACAAAGATCAACACAAAATATTTACATGAGATTAACAGGACGTCTCGTCCAAATTAATCTCGCTCCGCCTTTTTAAAGAGATATATAAAAAAATATTAGATTAACAGGACGTCTCGTCCAAATTAACCTCGCTCCTCCTTTTAAAAAAGATAAAAAAAGATATGAGATTAACAGGACGTCTCGTCCAAATTAACCTCGCTCCTCCTTTTAACAACACGATGAAAATGGAAAAACTCCAAAAATTGAATAAAGAAATATGGGCCCAACAGGAACTGTTTCCCGCTCCTACGTATTCTCGAGCTTTCGAGAAATCAGGGTCACGTAGTTCTTAAAAGTTTTTTTTTATTTAGGAAAAAAAAGATTAAGGAAATGTTGATGGGAATCATTATGGTGAGGAACCCATACAAGGCGAAGTTCTTCGCACGTGTACGAATCTTATAAAAGTGGTGTAGACGGAAGTATTTTCCGTACGACACTAACTAAGAATGATTTATTTTGATTTTTATTTAAACTAGAAAGAAAACATAGGAAACATTTATTTCTTTTATCATATTTTTAGTACAAAGCGAAAAAAATGAGTGAAAACTGAGTGGGAGAAGAGAAAACCGAGTGCAAAAAAATAAAAAAAACACGTGAAAAATAAGAAAACCGAGTGAAACTATGAAAATCCGAGTGAAAACAGGGAAAACCGAGTGAAACTGGAAAGATCCGAGTGGAAAATTGAAAATCCGAGTGAAACAGTGAAAATCTGAGTGAAATAATGAAAATCTGAATGAAACAGTGAAAATCTGAGTGAAACAGTGAAAATCTGAGTGAAACAGTGAAAATCTGAGTGAAACAGTGAAAATCTAAGTGAAATAATGAAAATCTGAGTGAAACAGTGAAAATCTGAGTAAAATAATGAAAATCTGAGTGAAACAGTGAAAATCTGAGTGAAATAATGAAAATCTGAGTGAAATAATGAAAATCTGAGTGAAACAGTGAAAATCTGAGTGAAATAAGAGTAAAATATGAATGTCAAGAGGAGTACCAGGTGAAAGTTGAGCAGAAACGAGCAATGATGGAGCAAGAACACTAGTCCGAGAGGGAAAAGGGAATTAGAGGGAATGGGAAAAGGCTAGGAAAGGTGCTGTTGAGTGGGAGTGAGGACGGTGTTGGAGTAGGAGAGGGGTGGAGGATGGAAGGATTGTGGCAATATGGTGAGGGATGATGGAAGGAGAAGAAGAGAAGAATTGGTGTCAGAGAGAGAGCGAAGGGTTTTTTTTTTGACAGAGTTTTTCTCCTTTAATGAATGCCCCCCTTCTGTCCTCCCCCCTTGCCTATTTATAGGCTGGCCCGAGTGGAATGCCAGGTCACACTTCCATTCAGAGTGAAGTGGGGGACAATGGCTGGGTGGGAATTTTTAATTCCCCCCACTTCCACCCCTGTCTGCCACCCCCAGGATTCCTGGATCCATTTGGGTGGTGGAATCCAGGTCAGCAAGGTGGAGATTTGAGTGTGGATAGTGGAATTCCGAGTGACAATGGCTGAATTCTGAGTGAAAAATGGTGGAAATCCGAGTGTGGATAGTGGAATTCCGAGTGACAATGGCTCGGATTAGTCCCTCAGTCAGTATTCATCCACGGTTGGAGTCAATTCCGAGTGAGAAAAGGGGTCAGTCTTCACTTTGCCTCCTGAGTCCGAGTGAGAAAAGGTTCATTTTATGCAAAAGACCGAGTGAAATCATGTTGATGTGTGACTCGGAACATTCAGACTGGAACAATCATGTTGATGAGTGGGCAATCAAAGAAATTCCGACTGGAACATTCAGTCAAAACCGAGCGAGAAGTAACTCACTGGGTACCGACTGAAAATTGGCTCGGACTTAAATTCCTCTCCATAATCGACTGAAATGTGTGAAGTGTGACTCGGAATTGAAAGATGACTCGGGAACGGGTGAAAATGGTGACTCGGAAATTGGTAAAAATTGACTCGGATATATGTAAAAGATGACTCCGAATCTGGGTGAAAAAGAAAGGGATTCGGTATTTGAAGGATTGGCTTGGAAATTGATGGAAATGGGCTCGGAATTGGTTGTTTGAAGAAAGATAAGTGAAGATTGGCTCGGAAATCCTTCCACTCGGTTGTTGTCACTCGGAAACCGATTGAAGATTGATCATTCGGCACAGATTCACTCCTTCCTAAAATGTTTCAGTCGGAACGTGGCATTTTCACTCGGAAAGAGTTTGCTTCCCACTCAGGACTTAGAAACGGGGTACTTTCACTCGAAAATGACTCATTCTGAGTAATTTCACTCGGTTTTTATCATTTCTGAGTCATCCCACTCTGATTCACTCAAACTGGAGCACATTCCACTCGGAAATGACTCATCCTGATTACTGCTACTCGGATTTGATCTGTTCCGAGTCCTTTCTCTCGGCTTTGATCATTTCTGAGTGATTTTATTCGGACTTCTCTTCAACATGGGCATAATCCACTCGGAATGGCTTGGCAGGGAGCCTTCAACTCGGATTTTGTCCTAAACTAAGTCATTTCACTCGGATTGTTCTTTACTGGGTCTTTTCTTCAAGCCTTTCCTTTATTTTTGCTTGCCACACTCGGCCAAATACCACTCGGATATCTTTTACTCGGAATTGATCATTTATGCGTCATTCCGCTCGGAAATGCTTCATTTTGACTCAGATTTAACCCTTTTTGAATCATTCCACTCAGATTCTCCCAACAGGAGCCTATTCCACTCGGAAATGTTTCATTTTGACTCGGATTTGACCCTTTTTGAGTTTTTTTCACTCGGATTTATCTCCACCAGGGCTGTATTTCACTCGGAAATGCTTTAATCTGAGTCATTCTACTCGGATTTGATCATTTTTGAGTCATTCCATTCGGATTTGCATCCAACAGGGCAATATTCCACTTGGAAAAGCTTCATTCTGAGTTATTTTGCTCGGTTCTGATTATTCTGGAGCCATTCTACTCGAATTTGACCACTCTGAATTGGAATTCAGTATAAAAAAGATTCATTCCACTTGGACCGGACCAAAAGAGGTGTTCACAAAGACATTAATATGAAACTTCTGGGTTATCTACCAGAAAAATTTGATGCCAAATGTGTTGCTTTGGAGGAAGCTAAAGACCTCAACACTCTCACTCTTCATGAACTTCTTTGAGTTTTAAGAGTTCATGAGCTGAAACTTAGCCAGAAGGAAGTGTGTAAACCCGCATCTTCTAAGAACATTACCCTGAAGTTTGAAAGGACTTCCAGGAGAAGTAAGAAGCCAAGAGTTGAAGAACCAACTAGCTCAGACCTTGCAACTAATGAGGAAGAGGAGGACACTGATGAAGAATTGGCCCTCATGACTAAACGATTTCACAGACTTTTGAAGAAAAAGAAAACTGGAGGAGGAAGGTTCAATAGAAAAGAACCTAAAGGTAAAAGTTCATTTAAGTTTAAAACTAACAAGTCTGCTACAGAATATTTTAATTGCAACAAACCAGGACATATAAAAGCTGAATGTCCTCTCCTGATTAAGGATAGAAAAGACAGAAAAGAAAAGAAGTTCTTTAAGAAGAAAAAAGGACTTATCACTTGAGATGATGAAGACTCAAGTAGCTCTAGTGAGTCTAAAGAAGAAATTGAAACTGCTCAGATTTACCTCATTGTTAAGACTGATTCAGAATTTGAATCATGTTCAGACAAGTTTGAATCAGTTGGTAAACTAGTTTGAACTACAAGAAAACTATGAAGCTCTTTTTAAATACTTTTCAGTTCTTTTAAAAAATTATAAACTGTTGAAGAAGAAATAATCTGAAACCATTTCTTCATATGAGGATAAAATACCTGAACTAAAGAAAAAGGATTCAGACCAATATCTTCTTAAAGAGCTTGATGAGAAAGAAAGGATGAATGTTGAGGAGATACACAAACTTAAAAAAGGAAAATGATTTTCTAAAAACTGAACTCAATAGTTTAGACACTCGCTGTATCTCACAAGATAAGGAAATCAAGTCTCTTCAGCAAGAAGTAAGAACGCTTACTACAGACCTTGCCAAATTTGTAAATGGAATAAGATAATCTGTATAAACTTATGGGAAGATCAAAAGGAAGTTCCAAAAAGCCTGGTCTAGGATATGTTGGAGAAACTAATTCCAAAGCAAAAGGTACTCCTTCCACGTCCTTTAGATCAAAACGTAAGAATGCTAAGTGCAATTTTTGCAAGAAGCATGGCCATATTTCTCAAGACTGCTTAAAAACACACTTTTAGTTTGAACATAAGCATGCTAAGTGCAATTATTACAAGAGGCATGGTCATGTGATTCAAGACTGCCGAAAAAGAAAAGGGAAAAATGCTAAGATAACTAACCCTATAGGACCCAAAAAGTTTTGGGTACCAAAGGCAATGATTGTTCCTCTTTCAGATGTGCTTAAGGACAAAAGCAAAGCAGCACTTTTGGCATTTGGACAGTGGGTGCTCACATCACATGACAGGTAAAAGATCTATGTTCCTAAACTTAGAACAGTTTGAAGGAGGAAAAGTTACTTTGGGGGGAAATCAGTCCAGACGAATAACTGGGATTGGTAAAGTTAGTAAACTTTCTTTCTCTGTAATTGAAAATATTTATTTTATTGAAGGTTTGAAGCATAACTTACTAAGCATAAGTCAATTTTGTGACAATGGTTATAAAGTTTCTTTTGATAAAGAAAAGTGTACAATCATCAATGGTGATGGAACCACTCTTTTCTCAACCAACAAACATAACAACCTTTACAAGGTTAATTTGGGTGAGCTAGATAGTCAAAATGTAAGCTATCTCTTTTCTTCGTCTGAAGAAAAATGGATCTGGCACAAGAAGCTTGGACATGTTAGCATGAAACATATTTCTAAAATCAACAAAAAAGGGTTAGTCAAGGGACTTCCTAGAATTTCATTCAATGAAACCCAACCCTGTGAAGCATGTCAAAAAGGGAAACAACACAAAACTTCTTTTAAAAACAAAGATGTTATTTCAATGTCCAAACCACTTGAGTTGTTACATTTAAACTTTTTCAGACCATCTCAAATCTAAAGTCTTGCTAGAAAAAGATATGGCTTTGTTATTGTTAATGATTTCACCAGAATGACATGGGTTTATTTCCTAGCCTACAAGGATAAGTCTGCATAAGTATTCAAGATTTTCTATAAGAAAATCCAGTCTGAAAGAGGAATCTATATTGGTACAATAAGAAGTGACCATGGTAGAGAATTTGAAAATGAAATTTTCAAAAAGTTTTATAGCAAAATTAGCATCTCTCACACATTTTCTTCTCCAAGAACACCTCAACTGAATAATGTTTTGGAAAGGAAAAACAAAAGTCTGTTGAAGATGGCAAGAACCATGCTTTGCAAAAATGATTTACCAAAATATTTTTGGGCTGAAGCTGTAAGCACTTCTTGTTATATTCAAAATAGAGTCTTTATCAGACCAATACTAAATCAGACTACCTATGAATTATGGAAAGGAAGAAAACCCAACGTATCATATTTTCATCCATTTGGGTGCACATATGCTATATCTTAAACACAAGAGATCAACTTGGAAAGTTTAACTCAAAGTATGATAAAGGTATTTCATGAGCTATTCAAATACATCAAAATTTTATAGAGTATTTAATACAAGAAATCAAACCATTGAGGAATCAATACACGTAGGATTTGATGATCTAACAAAGACTGACAAGAAATTGGCAGATCTAGATGGTGATGATATAGGTATTAGGCAATCTAAAGGAGAACCCAAACTGTCAGACTCTGTTGCTCCTCAACAACAAGAATTAGACCAACAGATAGTATCGAAATAATAGAAACCAAAAGATTAAAAGTTTAAGACCCATCATCCTTCAGACCTCATCATTGGAGATCAATCTGAAGGAGTCTAAACTAGATCAAGGTTTCAGAACCAATCATCAATGGCACTTGTTTTAGACTTTAAACCTAAGACCATTGAGAAAGCCTTGGAATATCTAGATTGGATCATTACTATACAAGAAGAACTAAACCAGTTTGAAAGAAGTAAAGTTTGGACCCTAGTTCCATGACCAAACAACAAGAGCATAATTGGAACAAGATGGATGTTTAGAAACAAACTAGATGAAGATGGAAAAGTTGTAAGGAGCAAGGCAAGGCTCATAGCGTAAGGTTACAACCAACAAGAAGGTATAGACTTCACTGAAACTTTTTCTCCTATAGCTAGACTTATAAGGATTTTACTTGCCATTGTTAATTTAAAGAGAATTAAATTATATTAGATGGATGTTAAAAGCACTTTTCTAAATGGTTTTATTGAAGAAGAAGTTTTTATAAAACAACCTCCTGGGTTTGAAGACAAATCTTTAGAAACTCATGTCTTTAAACTTAGTAAAGCACTGTATAATCTGAAACAAGCACCAACAGCTTGGTATGATTGATTCAGCTCTTTTATAAAATAAAAAGGCTTTACTCGAGGAAAGGCTGATACAACGCTATTTAGAAAAAGTTCAGATAAACACTTTATTATAGTGTAAATTTATATAGATGACATTGTCTTTGGTGCTATAGAATAAAATCTGTGTAAAGATTTTGCAAAAACCATGCAAACTGAATTTGAGATGAGCATGATGGGTGAACTTAAATTCTTTCTTGGTCTACAAATTAAACAGACTGCTGATGGAATTTTTATTCATCAACAGAAATACACCAAAGAGTTACTCATAAACTTTAAAATGGCTGATGCCAAACCCATGAGTACGCCAATGCATCCAAATTGCATTATAAGTAAAGATGAATCTGGTACATCAGTTGATCAGACTCTGTATAGAGGAACGATTAAATTATTATTGTATATGACATCCAGCAAACTAGATATAATGTTTAGTGTATATGTGTGCACAAGATATCAAGCAGAGCCCAAGGAATCACACCTGTCTGTAGTGAAAAGGATTCTGAGGTATCTTGCTGGTACCACTAACCTTGGGTTATTCTATAAGAGAACAAACTCTTTTTCTCTATGTCGTTTTAATGATGCAAACTTTGCAGGTGATAGAACGGATAGAAAAAACACAAGTGGTGGATGTCACTTTATGGGAACCAGCTTCATTTCCTGCAGTAGCAAGAAACAAAATTCAGTAGCCCTCTCCGCAGCTAAAGGAGAATACTTATCTACAGCAAGCTATTGTTCATAACTTCTATGGATGAAATATCATCTAGAGGAGTATCAATTAAGGAAAAAGAGATTCTAGTATTCTGTGACAATACAAGTGTTATCAACCTATCAAAGAATCCAATCCAACACTCAAAGGTAAAACATATTGAAGTGAAGCATCACTTTATACGTGACTATGTTTAGAAACACTTTCTAGATTTACAACATGCGGATACAAACTACCAGTGGGCAGATGTTCTCACTAAGCCCCTAGCAGAAACCATGTTTGCTTTTATTAAATATAGTCTGAACATACGTAATATTATTTGATTGAGTTGTCTATATGTTTACGGTATGCATGTTCCATAACTTAGAATTATTTTTCAATTTATTCTTTGTTGTGTTGAGAGATGCAATCTGCATGCTCGTTAAATTCTTTTAAATATTTATTTAATTCATTTCTTTTTAATGTGTGGCAGTCATTCATTCCTTGGAGTGCAACCGTTTCTAAAAACTACTTTTCTCTCCATTAAGCCACATTGTCTATAAATATAACTGATCTTACACGTCTTTTTACTTCTACAACCTTTCACCTTTTCTGAAAACTCTCTGTATTTGTTTTCTCTGTCTCTCTGTAAATTCTTTGAGAACTTCCTTTTTGCCCTACTCCGTTCATCTTCCAAAACCTCATTTCTCTTCAATGGCTGGTTTGAACTATTCTGTGAAAGATGTCATTAAGTCATTATACTTCAACGCTGTCTAGCACCAAGTCAAAAGCAGAGACATAATAACTGAAGTAGAAGGAATCAGTTGGACCAACTTTTATTTGGACTAGGAGCCATTTTCTCCTTCTGTTACTCTTGAATTCTAGAAGTCTGTCAATGTTGACCAGGATAAGTGTATATTGGTTGGCTCTCTATGTGGGAAGCAGATTGAGATTTCCAAAGATCTTCTGGTTACAGTCCTTCACTACAACCCTGGTAGAACAGTCGTCTCTAAAGACTTTGAATTTACAAAAGTCTCTAGCTTCACAATAAATGAGATTCTGTATGGGAAGATACGTCCAGACAAACTGACAATCGGAAGTCTATTGCCAAAGGCAAAGATGCTGCACGTTCTGATGCGTCAAGTCTTTTGCCCCCGCAAGTCTGCTAAGGATATAGTATCTAAATTAGATAAATTCTATATGTATCATATGGTGATGAAGGAACCAGTCAACCTAGCCAATATTCTATTGACCTTATGACAACGTCTGTAATGAACAAACAAAAAAAAATCCCTTTCCCAGCTGTGTTGATAAACATCTTCAAGCTAGAGAATGTGAGTCTAGAGAATGTTATAGACTGGATGATCAGTGGTCCCTTGATCACCAAGTTTCCAAACTTGTCTCCCTTGTTGGACAAATCTTCAGTGTCTACTGCTGAAGTTAAGAAGGCCTTTCTAAAGAGGAAGGTAAAGGCTAAGCCAGTTGAGGAGGAACCTCAAGTAAAGAAGGCTAAAGTTCAAAAAATCTTCGTTTTGAAGAAGTCTGTTGATAAGAAGTGTAACATCCCTAATTTTATATAAATGATTAAATATTGGGAATAAATACTAAATAATTATTTGTGAGTAAATTAATATCCTAAAAGATTAAAAATAATTAAATTAAGATTTTTAGGGGTTATTCATAATTTGTTGGGGCTTTATAAGTTAAAATTGGACCCGATTAAAATATGGGTGTTAGACCAAGTATCTCTGATTAAGGTACCATTAGTTAGGGCTGTTAGGAATATTATTAAGAGTCTGGATATATATTTGGAATAATTTTTAGATAAACTATTGAGCCCGAACGGAGATCCTGTTAGACTTAAAATGGAGAATTTTAAGTGAAGGAACAAAACTAAAATGCTAAAATCTTTTCCCTTCTCTTATTCACGTTACCCGTTCTTCTCCCTTCATACTCTCTTTTTTCTTCAACACTTCATCTTCTTCTTCCATTCTCAAAAGCCTTAGCAAGTGTGGTGTGCCTTTCTCCTCTCCTCCATTTCGTTTTCTCCCTGCTTGGTTGGTGAAGTTTGTGGAGCTTGGAAGTTATTCCCCTTAATCTCTCTAAATTCATCTTTTTTCTCTCTCTATAGAGCTCACTCACTCTTGGCTTGAGGTAAGGTTTCTTATCTATTTTCATGAGCTCTAAGCCCTAGGTTTTGTGTATTGGTTGTTGGGAGAGAGTTAATGCACATAGGTTATGAGGGGGAGGCATTTATGATAAGAAACCCTAAGGTGGTGTGTATTTAATGTGAGTTTTATTAGGGCCTTGGGTGGCACACGAAAATGGCATGAGAATGATGGAAAATGATGAACATAATGGTGGTTATTGGGTTTTTGATGAAACCCTAACTTTATAAATTAGGGGAAATATGAGATGTGGGTAGATGAGCATTTATTATTGATGATAGATGTTATTTATGATGAGTAATAACCATTAATGAAGGTGAATGGTTGATAATGGTGGTTGGGAACCATTAATGTGGAAACCTATGAATGGGTTAGTCTTAAATGCATAATAATGAAATTGGGCACCTAACCCATGGTGGTTATGGTGGATTAAATGAATAAGTAAGGATTGAGAATTAAAAAGGCATAAAACACCAAGTGGTTAATTAAGAGCACTTGAATCTTGGTGGTTTGAATAGAGAATATTGTGTGGTATATTGTATAATGTAGGAAACAACCCCATCGACAAGGCGGGACCATCGGACCACGTTGATTTCTACTTCTCTTGAGGTAGGAGGGGGTAACTATTCTAAATGCATGATTTCATCCATTAGTGATGTGTGTGTATATAATTGTGTATTGTTAATTTGGCTTGGATGGATGATTTGATGATTATATGATTGGAATGCATTTAGAGTATTTGATGCTATGTAGCATGTGTTTTGGGATGATGTTTATGATGAGACTTGACTCATGTTGATGAGAGTTGTTGTGAATGGCTTGATGACCATGGTTGTATTGATTGATATGTTGTTGAACATCCCATAATGTGTGAATTGATAAAGAATATTTACCACTAACTTTTGATATGTGTGAAATCCAATAAGAATCGGTGATAGTTGAAAATGGTGAGTATACGAAATCCACTAAGTAGTTGTGGTGAATTGTTGAATGTGGAGTGGCATGATAGGATGCATAGAATGAGAATGCATTGATTGGCATTTGCATCCATGGCATATCATACGCTGTCTATGTGGAATGTTAGGGGTTCCACTAGGCGGGCCCAGTGAGAGGGCGACCCAGTGCACGGGTATATTGTTATATTTCCTTAGTGATTTGGGGAATCACGAAGCTGTCCATAGTTTGGTGACGAGGCACCCTATGTGGCGGGCCTAGTGGGTGGGCGGCTCTATGATGAGCAAGTTACCCCAGTGTCTGACGAGGCATGGATCTCTCGATGTGTGTTCGAGAGGGGCCCGTAACACTTGTGGCAAGTAAGGCCATGATTATAGATCCGCAAGTCACGGGGTGACTAGTGCTACAGATGGGTGAGAGCGGTTTGGTACTAGTAAAAATATGTTGTTGAGCCTGCATGAATTGAGTTATATATGTACACATTTTTCTACTGTAGTAGGGGCATAGTAGCACACCTATGCTCGTCCCACATTTAATATGTTGTTGTTTCCCATAGTTGGATCCATATTTGATAATAATTCCTTTGTGTATATGCATTAACTATAAGAACAATTGCATATAGCCGGAGATATGCCTAGTTGATAGCCCATGGTGGCGATGGATGGTTGATAAATAAAGAGGAAAAGAGTTGTGGTACTAACATTAAGGGTGTGATGGCTTTTGTTGAGAACAATAATGATTTCGATATATATATATATATATATATATATATATATATATATTCATGTTGTAAATATATTAATTTGGGACATGTGTTATGTTGAAATGAAATGATGTGGCATGTGAATGGAGTTTATGATGCTCTTTGTGAAATATGTGTCGTTCACATGTATATATGTATGAATATCATCACAATGTATGATTTTGATTCATTTGGTATATGTTACTCACCTCTTTTGTTGCAATTTTTAAAGTTTGATGAAGGTATATTGAGCATCTTACTCTTTTTGGAGGTTGAGTCATGGTGGAGGTAAATATGGAGTGAAAACTTGTAAGCCTTGGCCGTTACCTTTTTATAAAGCATTTGATATATGTATATGCTCATTTTGTTTCATGGATATTGAATGAAGATATGTAATTGTTTTTTAGGGTCACTTGAGAAAATTAGGCTTTGTATGTTGTGAAAAGCCAATTTTTGGTAGTGACCATAACAATGGATGTGATTGATGAGACATAATGAATTTACTGGTTGTACTGATGAATAGGCGTTGATTATAAAGTGTCATGACCAATTGATAGCATTGGTGTGTATGTTGGTTCAAGATTTGGTTGAATTGTGAAGTGTGTATATGATGTTTATGCATAATTTGAGGAACCAATAGGGTCAAAATGAGTTGTAGGAAATTTGAATGGTATGTAATGGTTCAAATGTGATATATATGTAATTTGTGGCTTGTAGCAATTGGAATGGGTCAATTCCATTGAGAATTGACCCCTAAGTTGCCTCAAAATGCCTTAAAATGAGTTAAACGCATTTATACGCATATTTCCCTTATTTTTTGGAATTTTTTAGTACAGCCAGTGGCTACACGTCACAAATAACATAATTTAGCTTGGGTTAAATTTTAGTGGCCATTGAATTTGATTTGAATGAGATAGGGTGATTAGAAGTTGGAAATTAAGTAATTTTCTACATAAAATGCAGCAGGGGTCTGATTTGCCAAGCTTGAATCAATTCGTGTGAAGCTTCGAATCGATTCAAAACTTGCTGGATTTACTATTCATATAGGCAGAATCGTGTGAATCGATTCACACCAGGCATTAAATCGATTCAACCCTTACTGTTTCTACTGTTCCTAAAAATCCTCATTCGTGAATCGATTCACCCTGGTACAGTTATACGCATGAATCGATTCATGCTTTGAATCAGAGGTCCCTACATTGCATTTTCGTATGAATCGATTCACCCCCTTTGGGGAATCGATTCATTCCCCTGATTGATGAAATCTGGTACTCCAGAAATGCATGAATCAATTCATGCGAGGTATTGAATCGATTCATGGCCCTGTATTGGCATAATTCCATAAATTTTCGATTGTGTTGGGTACCTTTGTTCCACACTATGATTATGTTACTTTTCCTTAAACAATTAAGATATTTTAAGAATCACTTGAGAGTATCATTATATGTCATTCCATATCACCTAGCATACCTCAATTTAATTACATTCTCCTCTATTTATTAATAATGATCTTAAGATTAATTGTGTCTTGACCTAATTTATTTACCTCCTCATATCTTCATATATGAGGTGGGTTCTTTTAAATGATCCAGGGTTACATTGTTAAAAGTTTATCTTGCGATTACTTTTGGTGTTATATTAGCTTCAAATTACGAAAAATTTACCCTCACTTTCATTATTCGAATAATATTATTATCATTACGACCCTTATATTTAGGAGGGTGTTACAAGAAGTCTACTAAACCCATTATTATGTCTGATCATGATGTGCCCATTGTGTAAGTATTAAAGAAGAAGTAGTATGTTCAAGAACCTGCTAAGGTATAGACTGCTAGTAAAGCTAAGCCAACCCTATCTTTCACTAGTTCACATGATCCTCACTCTGTCAAGAAAGGTTCATATGAAGCCACCAAGGTTCATATAATCCTCACTTAGCTTACATCATGCATATATAAGTCATATTTATACCTAGGTTACAACATGGGCCTGGCCTGTTAAACTATAATTGAGGCAGTCAACTCTCTACCGACGTGGAGGGAATCAGGGGGATCGTGAGGACCCACCCCCGATCCCGTGGGGGGATCAAGAGCCCCCTAGCCATGAGTCTTTGTTGTGAAGCCAATTGAAGTGGCTAAATATAGGTTGGAATTCCCTTCTCGAGTAAAATTCCTTCTGCCTTCAACTAGAGGATTGTCCCAAGTGAAGCTTCTAAGTGAAGATTCTAAGTGAAGACTCTAAGTGAAGACTCCGAGTGTGGACTCTGAGTGAAGATTCTGGGATAGGGGCGTCATTTGGTCTTAATAGGGGTGCAATTACAATTGAAGGATCGTAACTGATGGATCCTTCAGCGTTAGATCTTCCTGACTCTTCATACGATCTTTATTCGTGGCCCTTTGATCATAATCATACAGAATGGAGTCCCATCCGTTAGATCTCCATGACCCTTCGCTTAACCCTTCATTACATCTGCTCGATTACACTCGCTTCGGGTGGCTCTCTAACCGTTGGATCTCTTCAGTGACAGGTGATTATTTCCATAGTTTTATGCGGTATAAATATCCTTCTCTTTGCATTCAATTTGGGCTCTCGATTGTTTCTTACTTTATCTCTGTTTCTACTTCACGTTCTTACTTGCTCTCTACTCTCTTTCTGTGACACTTCTATTAGGGTCTTCCTTCATTCCTTTGTCAAGCAGGTTAGTGTCCCTTTTCTCCTTCGCTGTTTCTTTCGTACTGGGGTGCCATGGCTTTTACTATAGAGATTTCTTACAATTGGGTGAGAGATGAGGTTCTGTCCATTCCTTCTATCTTTCAAGATAAGGAGTCCATAGTGAGGTTATGGGAGGGAGAGTTTTAGCCACTTTGATTTAGCCCCCAATGTGGAATGTGTAAGTTATTCTGAGTTTGATCGGGTTTGTCATCGTCGTACTGACCCGAGCGAGGCAGATTTTACTTACATGTACGAGACATTGTTTTCTCGCCTTCATTTGTCATTTCCCTTTTCCAATTTTAAGATTGGTGTCTTAAACGCCCTCAACATTGCACCCACCCAGCTGCATCCCAACAGGTGGGCCTTTGTTAAAGCTTTTAAAATTATTTATGATTATTTTGGTTGGGATGCTTCTGTTCCCCTCTTCTTCTACTTCTTCCAAGCCAAAATTCCCAAAATGAGGGTTGCCCTAGGGTAGATTTCTCTAAGTGGGGTGGCTAACTGTAACCTGATTAGGGCATTCAATCAGTCATACAAAAATTTTAAGACTGGGTTCCTCAAAATCCGTGTGGGTCTGGATCTTCCCGGGGAGGATTTCCTACACGACGTTGATTCCCACCCTTTGTTCCCCCTATACTGGACTTAGAATCCAGTTTCATTCCGAGTATTATAGGATGATCTAACCGTGCCCGAGCAATCAGACGCAAAGTTCTTAACTAAAGATATGGATATTTACTTCAGTTCATAGGTGTTGATTTCCCTAGCCCCGTATCTAGATGCCATGGTCGCCTGGATTCGTAAGTATTATATTCGTGTTGTCCTTTGGCTTTTTGTTTGACACTTGCTTCTGTTTTGTGTTGACCTATTGCTTCTTTTCATTTTTGGCAGACGACATGGATCCCTACTCTCTGTTGGTGAAAGACTTAAGGAAACGCTACCAAGAGCTAGACCCTAAAGGTGCTAGGAAGAAAACTGGGGCGAGGGGGGTTCCTCTTCTACCACTGTTCCCACATTCCCCCGAGCCATTGTTTCCACTGTTCCCACTGCTGCCACTCCTATTACCATCGTTCCAGCTCAGTCGTAGCTAGAAAGGGAGCGAATCGGATTATAAAAGAATCTCGCCAAGGAGGGCCGACTGCATAAATTCTCGAGAGCTTCCGCCCCTGTCCTCCCCTCTTCCTACTCAAAATGAGGAACCTATGAGACAGGCTGCTAGAATCAGTCATGTCTCTGAAAGTGAAGATGCGGAGGAGGAAATTCCTTTATTGGTGACGTATGGAAGGTCTTCTGGGAGGACCAAAGGCGTTCCCGCGAGATCTGGGGCCCCTACTTCTACAAAAAAGATAGCCGTTTCTTTGCCTAGTGTCATGGAGGCTTCTAAACGCCTCTGGGAGGCCTTTACAAATGGGTCCATGAGCACTGAGATGAATCCTACTCATTCTCTGTGGGATACATGTTTCCCTGTGTCCCAATTTGTGGACCACATAGTCCTTTTTAAAGAAGATGAAGGGAAGTACACCTCTTCAACCCCATTGCCATATGTCAAGTGGTTAAAATGTTTAGTCTCTAGGTGACATGCATGACTCGGTCCTTAGAGAAATAACTGGCTACCCAGGGAAGGGCCCTAGCCTTATTGACCCAAGAAAATGACGCGCTAAAGAAAGAGAATGAGTTGTTGCCAGAGGAAAAGAAAGTGGAGGAGACTCGAGTGGAGGATACCGCGAAGTTGGCGGCGAAGCTAAAGAATGACCTTGACTGATCGAAGAAGATCTGAAGGTCGTACAGGCTGGGAGGACCCTAGCCGAGTCGAAGCTGTCAGTGGCCGAGGACAGGTGCTCCTTTTAGGACATGAGGGTTAAAGAGGTCAAGGAAACATACAACACCTTATATATCAAAAAACTGGAGCTGGAGAAGGATCTCCAGAAGGCCCGAGCAGATTTAGAGGCTCTGAGGGATGAGTCAAAGGTGGATCTTAAGGCTGCGGAGCGGGACATCACAGTGAAGTATATAGATGCTTTCAAACTCTATCAGGAGCAGATTAGACATCTCCGTGTTGGACTTCTAAGGGTTCGACCAGTTCAAGATTGTTGTGGATGGTCAGATTGTACACTACCCAGATTCAGATGAGGAACAAGAGGGAATCGACGTAGATGAGGAGCGCGGTGTCCCCAAAGTCAGAGCTACTGATGGCATGCCTAACTCGGAATCCCTCAATGTCGGGTCTTCTAGGGCTGCTCCATAGGAAAATAGCTTTAAAAATTTGTTACTTTCTTTTTGATGTATGAATCAAACTAAATTAATGTACCTTTGCTTTTACTCCCTTTTTGTGTCTTTTATCGCTGGTCTTTCTCTGTTTCATGCGCTTTTACAATTGCATTACCAAGAGGGTCGATTCCTCGCTTGGACTTTCAAGTTTCACAACGTATTTGCCAAGAGCATCGATTCCTCGCTCAGTCTTTCAAGTACTTAAATAAATTTTAAGCTTCACAACGTATTGCCGAGATGATGGATTCCTTGCTCAGACTTTCAAGTACTTAAACGAATTTTAAGTTTCACAATGTATTACTGAGAGGATCGATTCCTCGCTCAGACTTTTGAGTACTTAAACGAATTTTAAGTTTCACAATGTATTTACCAAGAGGATCAATTCCTCACTCGGACTTTCAAGTACTTAAACAAATTTTAAGTTTCACAACGTATTTGCCGAGAGGATCGATTCCTCGCTTGGACTTTCGAGTACTTAGATGAATTTTAAGTTTCATAATGTATTGCTGAGAGGATCGATTCCTCACTCAGACTTTCAAGTACTTAAATGCATTTTAAGTTTCACAACGTATTTACCAAGAGGATCGATTCATCGCTCGGACTTTTGAGTACTTAAACGAATTTTAAGTTTCACAACGTATTGATGAGAGGATCGACTCCTCGCTCGGACTTTCGAGTACTTAAACGAATTATAAGTTTCATAACGTATTGCCGAGAGGATCGATTCCTCGCTCAGACTTTGATTGCATTGATCTTTTGGACTGAATAGTTTGAAATTTTTATTGAAGAAATGAGGGCCTTGTTGAAACCTCCCGAGAGAAAAACCCTATGGGAAAAACCTCCCGGGTAGGAAAAAGAGTGCCTTGGTGTACAAAAATCAATTGTAACAAAATTTCAAGTGAGTGG
Source organism: Clitoria ternatea (assembly GCA_037962975.1). NCBI lineage: Eukaryota > Viridiplantae > Streptophyta > Magnoliopsida > Fabales > Fabaceae > Clitoria > Clitoria ternatea. The sequence goes on from CM075671.1 coordinate 174,416,865, forward strand.
CATTCCACGTTCTTGGTATCTCTTTTCCAAACAATTCCTCTAAGCGGTAAATGCCTTTTCCCATGACCTCTTTGCCTCCGTATGGGCCTTCCTAGTTGGCAGCAAATTTACCTTCTTCTTATGGCTTTCGATTATTGTTTGTGGTGCGTAACACAAGGTCTCCCTTCCAAAAAGGTCGGGGTTGGAGAAGAGAGTTCCAAGGCTGAGCGGACTTCTGTTTGGCTGCCTATATCTTTACATACGTAACATCGCACTCTTCTACACTGAGATTTAGATCTTCTCGTCTTTCGTCGTTATTCGGGTCTTCATCATAGGCGAGACGTCAGAGAGTTGGTTCCCCTAACTGCACTGGTATCATGGCATTGGTCCCATAAGTGAGTCGGAACAGAGTCTTACGGGTCGACGAGTGTAGGGTCGTGTGATATGCCCATAGAGCCCTGGGTAATTCTTTCTCCCATCTTCCCTTGGCTTCTCTGAGTCGCTTTTTAAGTTCTTGAAGGATTACCTTGTTGGCTGCCTCAGCCTTGCCATTGATTTGTAGATGTTCTACAGAAGAGAATTTCCGCTTGAAACCCAGGTTCTCACAGAATTGGACAAAACCTTTATCAGTGAACTGTCGGCCATTATCCGAGATGATTGTATGGTAGCCCATGTCTACAAATAATATGCTTCCAAGTAAAGTCTGAATCTTGGCTATGGTGATAGTTATAAGGGGCTCCGCCTCAATCCATTTGGTGAAAAAATCGACTGCCACTAGAAGAAATTTGACTTGACCTTTTCCGGGGGGAAATAGTCCCAGGATGTCTATCCCCCAAGTGTTGAAAGGGCTAGAGAGCTAAGATTCCATGTAAAGGCTTAGGGTAACTATAAATCTAGTTGGCATTACGCTGGAATGGGTCGTACTTCTTAATAAACTCGGAGCAATCGGCCCGTAGGGTTGGCCAAAAATATCCTGCCCAGAGGACCTGAGCAGCCAGGGGACGGACTCCCCTATGAAGGCCACAAATCCCCGAGTGGAACTCTAGTATTACATAGTCAGCTTGCTCTTCATTCAGGCATTTTAGGAGTGGTATAGTGAAGCCCTTTTTTTAGAGTTGTCCGTCTAATAAGGTGTAGTTGGCTACTTGTACCTGTAGCTTTTTAGCCTACTGATTGTCTTTTGGAAGGGTTTTTTGCCTAAGAAAATCAACAATCGGGGTCATCCAAGTATTTTCAGTCGGTATCTCACTTACCTGGTGTGTATGCTGAGCCTCTTGGATCGTGGGTTCCTTAAAGATGATTTGGACGATTGTCTTGAGGTTCCCTGCTTTGACTGTGCTAGCTAGCTTGAAAAGTAAGTCAGCGCACTCGTTTATCACCCGGGGAATATGAACTATGCAGAAATGTTTAAGGTCCCTTGTCAATTCGTTCACTCGAGCCAAGTATTTCATTAGAATTGGGTCTTTGGCCATGTATAACCCTTCCACCTATCGGGCCACCAATTAGGAGTCAGTCATTGCCTGAATGCATCAAGCCCCTAAGTCTATGGCGGTACGTAGTCTAGCGATGAAAGCCTCATACTCCGCCTGGTTATTGTTGGCTTTGAACTGGAACGTAAGTGACTCCTCGAACACTAATCCGGTCAGAGATTCCAATATAACACCTGCTCCACTGCCCTTTGTATTGGAGGATCCATCTATAGAAAGAGTCTATAAACCGTGTGTAGCCTCATAGTCATCTTTATCTTCTCCCAACTCTACCAAGAAGTCTGCCAGTACCTAGGCTTTAATAGGACCTCTAGGTTCATACTGAATGCCATATTCAGACAACTTAACAGACCAAGCGACTATTCCTCCTGCGAGCTCCGGCTTTTGAAGGATCTTTCAAAGCGGTTGATCGATTCTTACTACCACTTGGTGGCTGTAGAAGTATGGTCGAAGTCGTCACGTTGTTACGACAAGGCTCTATGTGAACTTTTTGACCCTTTAATATCATACTTCAGCCCCCTATAAAGTTTTACTGGTGAAATAGATTGGTCTCTAGACTGTGCCGTCCTTCTAGACTAAGACTGAGTTTACTGCCTCGGTACCTGTAGAAGGTAAAAGACCAGCTCTGACCCCGTGTCTGATCGTGTTTGAATCGGTGGGCATGCAAGGTAGATCTTTAGGTCTTAAAACGCCTTTTCATACTCCGACATCCATTCAAACGAGTCTATTTTCTTTAACACTTTGTAGAATGGCATAGGCTTTCCAGCAAATTTTAAGAGGAAACAGAAGAAGGCCACAATCCGACAGATGAGGCGCTGGACCTCTTTAATATTCTAGGGGCTTCGCATCTCAAGTATGGCACGACAATGATCTAGGTGGGCCTCAATGCCATGTACCCCAGAAACTTTCCACCTTGGACCCCGAAGGAGCATTTCTCAGTGTTTAATCGCATATTATGCTTACGCAGCTCAATCTTCCAAATCCTGCATATGTGAGTCTGCCTATTTAGTTTTGACCACCATGTCATCTACATAGATCTCCATGTTTCTCCCGATTTGTCTAGCAAAGATTTTATTAACTAGCCTCTAATAAATGGCTCCTGCGTTCTTCATACCGAAAGACATTATTCAGTAACAGTAATTCGTTCCACTTGTGATGAACGTTGTCTTCTCCTCATCTTTGGGGTCCGTTCGGATTTGATTGTACCCCAAGTATCCATCTATGAAGCTCAAAATCCTATATCTTGAAATTCCATTTACCAGATGATCAAATACTAGGCAAAGGATAGGGATTTTTGGGACATACCTTATTCAGATCGGTGAAGTCGACACACATTCGCCACTTGCCGTTCGACTTTTCTACCATGACCACATTAGATAACCAGGTCGGATATTTGACCTCTTTGATAAAGTTAGCAAATACAAGCTTATCTGTCTCCTCTTTAATTGTATTCTTCCAATCGGGGCCCATCTTTTGAAGTATCTAGGATATGGGCCTAGCATTCGGCTCCATGTTGAGTGAGTGGTAAATTATACTAGGGACAATGCCTGACATATCGACGGGGCTCCAGGCAAATAAATCTACATTTGCTTTCAACAGGTTGACTAGGGCTTCTTCTAGGACCGGGTCGAGTATTGCACTAATTCGTGTAAACTGATTCAGGGAGGGCCCGACTTGGATGAACTTGAGAGACTCTACTGGCTGGGGTCTCTAGTATTTTCTGTCATCATGAGGTAAAACCTTATCTCTATATCTTCATCAATTATAAATGTCTCCTTGGGGCGGAGACTCTCATAGTAACAATCTTGGGCAACTTATGGGTCTACCCTGACAACCCCCACTCTTCCGTCCTTGAGTGGGAACTTTATGGTTAGGAGCATGGTAGAAACTATAACACCCAACGCATTGAGGGATGGTTACCCCAACAGTGCATTGTAGGAGTTGGGGAAGTCAATGACTAGAAACTTGACTATGACTACGCGGCTGTATTTCTCCTGTGACTTAGTGTGTAAGTCACGAAGCTGCCCATGTTGTGCTACGGGGAGCCACACGTGGTTGACCCTTGTGGGGGTGGCTCTTGATGAGCAGGTGTCCCCGGTGGTCGTTGGGATCACAGCTGCCATGATATGACTCATGGTTGGCCCGCAACACCATATATTGAATATGTGTTACCGCGGTCGTGATGAAAATGACCAGGTGTTGCAAGATGGGCGATGCGGTTTGGTACCAGTAAAAGATTGGTGAAAATGCTTGCAATTTGAGTATAAGTGTACACATTTTACTACTCCAGTAGGGGTATGGTTAGATGATTATACTTGAATCCCATAATTGGTGTTTATTTCCCACAGTCAGATCTGCAATTGTTGAAATATTCCATTGTGCATATGCATTAACTTAAGAGCATTTGCATATAGCAAGGAAGTATGCCAAAGGAGATGAGTTATGATGATGGTTGTATTAAGGATGAGATAATGTATTAAGACAACATAAAAGATATGAATACCAAATAATAATTTGAGTAAAGTATTGAGTTGTATAATAGTCCACATGTTGAAGAACTTGATTATGTATATGCTTGTATACCTTGTCTAAATTATAATGTCGTTTGTGATGTAAGTATGATAGTATTATGATGATGAATAAGGTGGTGAATGATAGGTATGTGCAAAGTATACATGTTTTGATGCATATGTACATAATCACATGGTATTCATATTCATTCTTTTGGAATGTATGAATCACTCTCCCATGTTGTCCACTTTTTACATTTGTGATACAGGTCACTCATGGGAGGAGTGAAACTCTTTTGAAGTACATTTTGTAGAAAAAGGTAAATAGATGTATAGGAAGTGCCTTGGCCGACAAATCTAGATTTTTGTATAGCATATAATGTACATGTATGCTTATTTTGCTATCTAGATTTTAGTTGATGATTTTTGAGGGTCATGTAGGAAAATTGGACCTTGGTGTATATGGCCAATTTTCATTAATGATCCAAAATATTGTAAGATGATGAATTATGATACTTGTGGATGACAAATATTATGAATAAATGATGTATTTCACAATTTGTAGCATTTCATGAAGTTTATGTAGAAAGGATTTTAATCCTATGCATTGAATGAATGAGATTTGATCTTGATGTGTGAAAGCCATTGAATGAACTTTGGAATGGATGAAGGAATGTATATAATGCATTTGGATAGGCTGAAATAGTATAAAATGAGAATTGGTATATAAAGTTGTGTGAAATTCCAGGTTTCTGCAAATGTTCTGCAGAACTCGATCAAGTGAGTGGGAATCTCGCCCAAGCGAGATCTCCCTGTAATAGTGGGGTGGCCTCTGGCCCAAATTCGGTCAGGCGAGTAATGATCTCACTCAAGCGAGATCTGCTTGGAATCAGAGGTTAGCTACTGGAGTTTTTTTGCTCAGGCAGGTGAGGCTTCGCCCAAGCGAGATTGAGTGGGAGAGCTACTGGACCTTTCTCACTCGAGCGAAGTGATCAGTGCTTGATGGTTCGCTCAAGCGAGCAAGGGGAAAATAGATACTGGACGATTTTCGCCCAGGCGAGCCAGCCTCGCTCGAGCGAAAATCGGACAGTAAGGTGCCTAATGATACTAGAGTAATTTCGCTCAAGCGAGCATGGCTCGCTCAAGCAAAATTGACCCCTAATACTATTTTCCCTCTCGTTCAAGCGTTCTTGCTGGCTCGCCCAAGTGCAGTCGTTGGGACTCGTTCAAGCGAGTGGGGCATCCGCTTGAGCGAGATGCCCCTGATTCTCCCAAATTCCTTTGTTTTAATTATTTTTCCTTTCCTTTGCATTAAATCATCTTTTGCCTCATTTCAAAAATACCTTTGACATATTTCAATATCATTAAACATGATGATGCTTACTCCCTTGAACCCAATCATACAACACCAATTTAATTAATTCTTCCGCTGTTTTTAATTGGAAATTTCTCATGAAATCGTTTTAATTCGCCCTCTCATATCTCCATATATGGGCGAGGTTTTTCATAGATCCGGTGTGTTGAATTAAAGCTTCACCACTTTATTTCTTGTCTGAAAATGATTTATAAAACATAAAAAATTTACCCATATTTTTCCGGGTCGTTTCAACCTGGTACCAGAGCATTGGTTGCTCTTGATAAGACATGATTAATGTTGTTTAGGTGGTTGTTTCTTATGATTGAATCATGTGAGCTATAAACACATAAGTTGTGGATTATTTGATTGAATTATGACTGTGTGCTATTGAATTGAAGTCAATGTCTATGATGTTTGAGTCCGGCCAAGAGTCCTTACACTATTTACCTTCTATAATGAATATGTTGTGATTATGTTTTGAGATTGACATGATTATATGATGTGAAGCATGATGGACAATGAATGTTGAAATCTTTGAGTTTATAGGTTAAGAATTTATTGTTTGGTCTAGTACACTCACGTGTGAGCATGTTTTGATGTATGGGCTTAAAATATGGCTGGTAGACCTAATCGTGAGGTTGCTGTTATGGCAAATGCCTTGAATCGCTTCGCTGATCTCTTGGAAAGACAAGGCCAACTGAATATGGGACAAGGCTCCCAAGGTCTTGATCTATTTCTCAAGAAGAAACCTTCAGAATTTCATGGAGGTTATAAGCCCGAAGATTCTTATGCGTGGATCAACGATTTGGAAAGAATTTATGCAAGCTTCGAGTGTTCTGAAGCACAAAAGGTGGAGTATGCGGTCTTTATGATCTGCGATGAAGCCGAAGCTTGGTGGCGTCTTACTAGGGGATGCATGGTGTCTGTTGATGTTCCCTTGGATAGGGAAAATTTCAAGGTTAAGTTTTTGAACAAGTATTTCCCGGATAGCTACAGAAGCAAGAAAGAGCTCGAGTTCATGGAGCTAAAGCAAGGTGGTATGACTGTGGAAGTGTATGCCCCCAAGTTTGAAGAACTTTGTGCATTCTATCCGCCCTATCAACAAGAAGGTACTGAGGCTTCCAAATGTGTGAAGTTTGAAAATGGGTTGAGGCCCGAGATCAAGCGGGCTATTCGGCATCAAGAGATAAGAAGTTTCCCTACACTTGTGAACAAGTGTCGTATATATGAAGAAGATGATGTGGCTCCTTCGAGTCATGGTTGTTAACCCTCATGTTACTATTAGGTTTTTAATTGGCAAGCGCACCAATCATTTGTAGTTTTCGAATTTAGATATCGTTCCACTGGGATTGAAAGTCCAGTAACTCACAGTAATTTCTTATTTACTATGGTAAACTAGTCAAAAATTATTAATAAAAGAATAATTTATAAACAATTTGTACAATATTCACAGAATTTGATGATTGATTTGTTCATAAGGTAAAACGATTGAAAAGATAAAATCTATCTATAAAATTGAGATATAATTCAGAATAATTCAGATACTTGATGTAAAAACACAGATTAACAAATTATGTTGGAATTAGGGTCCTTGCACTAAAATATAATGAAGTAATTACAAACATACATAATTAATTATCAAGTTCATGTCATTGCAGCTTAAAGTCATTATAACCGATCCCTCGTGATATAAATTCTAAGTATTTACTGTAAAGTCCGATCCCTCGTGAGCTTTCTCAATAAAAACTTGCATTAAGTCCTGGCCTTATGGCAACAATAATTACCAATTCTATCCCTAGTAATTGGCATGTTAAGGGTATTTCAACTTTACTTTCATTAAAACAGATTTTAATTCGGCATGAATAATCATTCTCCCGTTTAACATTCATACTAATAAAACGAGTTTTAATACACATGAAAATCATTCTCCCGTTTGATGTTCATATTAATAAAGAGTTGAAATACTAACATGTACTTGAATCATAAATATGCAGAGGTCATAATCATAACATCATATAATAGATTGATTCACCAAATTCTAACATAAACAATTTAGTTCCATATGGTAAAAGTAAGAACAACACTTACAGAGTTTGACATTACGAAGACTTGGAAACACTGCACGATACAAGAGCTCACACTACTACAAACCACTCTCAAGTATTTAGAAATCACTATAACCTTACAAACTCAAAGAAGAACACTCAAACTCGAGTGAAAAGAGAGAATAGGGATTCTTAATTTAGAAGGGATGCCATGAATGTGTGGAGAATGGCCCTATTTATAGGGCTGAAGAAGGGTCCTGATGCTACGCGTCAGGTTCCTGACTCAGCCCCCATTAAAAACATGATTATGTGGCCATTATTTAAAATTAATTATTCTGATAATGCCCAGACAATGGTTCCACATATTCCCAATTCGGCTTGGCATTTAGCTTGATTCGATTGACCATTATTTGGCCTTTTTACTGAGTGGTTGTCCAGCTGGAAATGGAGTCCACGTAGCTCTGACGCTACGTGTGTCTGTGACGCGTAGCGTCAGCATAAAAAATTCTCATGTTATGCGTGGTGTTGATGTTACGCGTCAGCTCTTCAGTTCTTCAATTTTTCTCTTTAATTTCTTTACTTTTTCACTGCAAAACTAGAGAAAATTAATCAAGGGCGGATTATTTTCAACAACATCCATTTATTGAATTTAAAACCTAAATTTCTAAAAAATTAAACTAATTTTTATTATTTTTTTCATAATTTTTATTAAAGAATTTATTATAAATTTGAGGACTAACAATGGTAAGCATATGCCTAAGTTGAAGGGCCAATTCTCTAGTTTCAAGAAGCAAGTCACTTCAAGAAGAACAAGTTCATTCATGGTCGATCCTCCAATACAAGAGGACATGGTGTTTTTAGGGGTGGTTACGGTGGTGGTAACCAAGGTCGTGGCAATGTCCAAGGCTAAACTTGCTTCAAGTGTGGTGCTAATCACTTGGCAAGGGATTGTCCACAAGATGAGGTAGTGTGCTATCTATACAATCAATCAAGGCATATCCTCCCTAATTTCCCATTGAATGCAAGGAATACTAATGCTAATACTCCTATACGTGTGAATCCTAATGGCAACCGTGGAGGCCATGGTTGTAACACCCCTATTTTTTATTTTAATTTATTATAGAAAATTTTATATTGAAATACTGATGGAATTTGACCATAGACCTTTAGAAGTTTTTGATCAGTATATTTTTCAGAATTTATTCAAAAAAATTAAAAAAATAATTATTTTAAAAAAACAAAAAATTACTATTTGCACCACCCCTTAAATTACTATTTGCACCCCCTCATAATTCATCAGATTCCTTCACGTGAAAATCACTGTGCGTTTCTAAAATTTTCAAACTTTGCACAGTAACCTATATGAAAATTTTAAGTTTTGCATAAAAATATTTAAATGCATAGTAAGTTTTTTCCTATAAATAGATGGGCGAGGAACCGAAGAATCCATCGAAAATTAAAAAGTTAGTAGTGTTGGGAGGAGAGTGCTAAGTGAAGAGAGGAAGATATTTTCCAAAGGAAAAAGGTTCTGCCAAAATAATAAGGTAAGAATACCTTTCTTTTATATTTTTTAGGGTTATTTTCATATTGTTTTTAGAAATCTATTATTATACTGGAAATAATATTCTTTTAAGTTACTATTCTAAATAGTAAAATAATATTTCAATAGTAAATTACTATTCAAATAATAAATTACTATTTACTTACTATTTACCTTTACTATTCATGTTTTACTATTTACTGTTACTATTTATATTTTACTATTTACTGTTACTATTCACGATTTACTATTTACTGTTACTATTCATGATTTACTATTTATTATTACTATTCACGATTCACTATTCGCTCTTCACTATTCACTATTTAAAATTTACCATTTCTGTTTTAAGTATTAATTTTTATCTTATAACTATATTAAAATAAAATTGGTATGTTTTAGAACTCAGAGACGAGACGCATACAGATCTTCAATAACGAATCAGGATACAAGAGGTAAGGGGGAGTGAGATAAGAATATAATATGAAAAGACATAAGAATAATGGGAGGAGTCCCCTACTCCTTTTAAATTTAATAATATTATTATTTGAAATATTAACTTCTTAACTTAAAATTTATAATGAATTTTAAATTAAATATCTGATGTAACTAACTCTGACATACCTATGCAAGGACCTAGACTAACCTATACGACTTGGACTGAACCTATGCAAGGACTTCGACTAATTTGACTTATATGGACTGAACTATACCTATGCAAGAATTGGATTATATGGACTTACATAGACCTATGCAAGGAATGGGTTATAAGGACTCAAAATCAATTTTGATAATTTAAATAACCATTAAAATTTGAATTATATTTAATTGATTTAATTATAATTATTAGTATTTGATTATTATTGATGATATTTAATTTGATCGATATTATTTGATTGTGATTGACATTTTTTTGGTTGTGATTGATGATATTGTGATTGATAATATTTGATTATGATTGATGATCTTGTGATATGAAGTTGACCATATAGCAAGCATGACGAAAAGCTAAAACTCAGTAAGAATTTTGTTACCTTACTCTTTAAATTTTTATTATTTTAAATCTTTTATTTCTTCTTAGAAATTATTTTCATTAACTTTACTTTTAATATTTAGAATAAAAAAAATTAGTATTTATTTTAGAAAGAAGACATTTTATGAAAATTAATTTATAACAAGTTGAGATAATTAAATCTTGAGCTAAAGAAAAATTTTATAATTTTAAGTATTTTTGGTTAATGATTTAAAGATTATTCTCTTTTAATTAAATAAAATTTTCAAAAGAAAATTATTTTATTTTTCCAACTTAATAACTAAAGATATTTGGAAATAATTGAGATTTTTTTAATTCGGTCTTGTTAAGATTCAATTTGAGAAAGGTTATGTAAAGTTTTATATGAGAAAGGTTTGAGATATTTAAGGCTTACAAACTCAATTTCAGTGAGATTCGAAAATTGTACCAAATTTATTCCTGTGGGACAAAAATTCAGAGAATTGAGAAAATGTATAGTTTATTGAAATGATGTTGTAAACCTTTAAGGTATTTAATAATTGAGTTTCTAAAAACCTTAACCAACTAAATACGCGAGTAGTTCATGCATCATAAATCATTAAAGTGAAACAAAATGATATTGTCTAGGGACGGATTATAGAAACCGAGGATACATTAGAGGAGGCTTAATTACAAGCCTTAGGATGAGAGAGTGTGAAAGGGTACTTCAGGGGACCTGGGGTAGCTCCCTAGTGTCGGGTACTTTCACAATAAAAACTTTCTCAATCTGACTAGCCTCTAAGTATTTCCATGCCAGTTGAGCTGTTCATATTATTATTATCCAGACTTATGGAACAGTGTAAACTCCTAGTTGGCCCAGTGCAAATTAAAATTTAAGGGGCCATATATATAGGTAAGTTATGATGAGGATATTGCATAACATTCATGCATTCATAATTGATTGTGTATGTGATTGTGATTGATATTATTATATATTAGTTTATGAAAAACCCTTTATTGCTTATGCCCCATTTGGAAATATTATATTATGTTTCTCACTCCTTCCTCTGTGTTTTTGTTTCATATGTTTTAAATTGATTGTTTAGAGGGAAGGATCAAAGAATCTCGGTAGTGAATATAGCATGTTCTAGAAAGGGAGCTCGGTATGAATACGTGGTCCAATGAATAAATAAAGTTATTAAGTAACTACTTCTGGGCCATGGCGTTTCCTCTCTTTCTTAAAATGTTTAATATTTATTTTCTTCGGATGAATGTAAAATTACTTTATAAAGTTTTAATAATATTTATGAGGTATTTTAGAAATGATGTATGTAATTTATTCCAATAGTTTCTTTTTAACAATCATGTCTTTAGTAAAAACAATTTACGAATATTTCTAGTATTTAATAAGGTATAACTGAGGGTGTTACAATGGTTGCTTTGGAGGCCGTGGCCGTGGAAACGGAAATGGTCATAATGGTGGCCGAAATGGTGGCCGTGGTGGAAACCACAATGGTGGAAGAAATGGCAATGGTCGAGGCAATGGCCATGGTGGAAGAAATGGTAACCGCAATGGTGGTGATCAACTACAAGCTGCTGGTAGAGTCTTCACCGTCACCGGTGAAGAAGCCGCACAAGCTGAAGATCTTATCCGTGGTGAGTGTGAAATCTTTGGCACTTCAGTACATGTGATATTTGATTCAGGTGCAACTCATTCATTTATTTCTGAGGATTGTGTGAGGCGCTTGAAAGTGCCTGTTTTCATGATGAGAGGTTCTATAATGGTGACTACACCGACCAGTGCTTATTTGAGATCGGTGACTGGATGTGAGAATGTCGAGATGACCCTTGAGGGTAGCAGATTTGTTGTATCTCTCGTATGCTTGCCTATGAAAGACCTGGACATTATTCTAGGCATGGACTGGTTATCCACTAACAAAGTCTTGGTGGATTGTCATAACAAGACGGTGATCTTCCCGACTTTGAATGTTGAAGGCTTTAATGTGCAAGGTATCTGTCAACTTCTTAAGATGTTCTACATGGCTGATGGGAATGGTACTTCCCAATCTTGTGAAATTCCTATCGTTTCAGAGTTTCTTGATGTTTTTCTGGATGAAATTCCTGGATTACCTCCTCTACGAGAAGTGGAATTTTCTATTGACCTCATTCCCAGTGCTGAGCCTGTTTCTAGAGCTCCATATAGGATGTCTTCTATGGAGTTGATCGAATTGAAGAAGCAAGTCGAGGGATTGCTTGAACGGGAGTTTATTCGCTCAAATGTGTCTCCTTGGGGTGCTCCTGTACTATTGGTGAAAAAGAAGAATGGGAGCATGAGATTATGCATTGACTATCGCTAACTCAATAAAATGACTATCAAGAACAAATACCCTCTTCCTCGAATTGATGATTTTTTGGATCAATTGAAGGGTGTTGTAGTATTCTCTAAAATTGACTTGCGTTCCGGATATCACCAAATTTGGGTGAAGACTGAAGATATCCCAAAAACTACTTTCCGAACGTGATATGGACACTATAAGTATGTACTGATGCCATTTGGGGTGACAAATGCTCCTGTGATTTTCATGGATTACATGAATCGCATCTTCCACGAGTACCTTGAGCAATTCATCGTGGTGTTTATTGATGATATTTTGGTATACCCTAAGAGCCATGAAGAGCATGAAAGACATCTTCGTCTTGTATTATCTATTCTTCGAGAGAAAGAATTGTATGTTAAGCTCTCTAAATGTGAATTCTGGATGAGTGAGGTTTCTTTTCTTGGGCATGTGATTTTCGGTGATGGAGTTGCTGTTGATAGATCGAACGTTAAAGCTATTATGGCTTGGGAAAGACCGACGTCCGTGATAGAGATAAAAAGTTTTCTTGGTCTTGCCGGTTATTACCGGAGGTTTATTGAAGGATTTTCCCGCTTAGCCTTATCATTGACAAAGTTGACTCGTAAGAATCAACCGTTTGTGTGGACTCATAAATGTGAAAAAAGTTTTCAAGAGTTGAAGTTAAGGCTTACTACCGCAATAGTATTAGCGTTTCCCGATTTAACGGATGATTTTGTGGTGTATTGTGATGCGTCTAAGCTTGGTCTTGGATGCGTATTGATGCAAAAGGAGCGTGTGATAGCCTATACGTCGAGACAATTACGACCGCATGAGGTTAATTATCCTACACATGATCTTGAATTGGCGGCGGCGGTGTTTGCTTTGAAGTTGTGGCAACATTACCTATATGGTTCTAAGTTTGTGGTCTTTAGTGACCATAATAGCCTAAAGTACTTGTTTGACTAGAAAGAACTTAATATGCGCCAACGACGATGGATGGAGTTTCTGAAGGATTATGAGTTCGAGTTGAGGTATCATCCCGGAAAGGAAAATGTGGTTGCCGATGCTTTGAGCCAGAAGTCATTGCATATTTTTATGATGATGGCGACAGAGATGAAGTTGATTGAACAATTTAGAAATTTTAATGTGGGCGTGGAGACATATACTGCAAAGAAAATGTCACTTAAAATATTGAAAGTCACAAATGAGTTTCTTGAATATGTGAAAGTACAATAACCAAATGATGAGTATTTGATTGAGATGAAGAAAACCCAAGAGAAAGGGAAGAATTTGTTCCTAGTGGAAGGTCAAGATGGCATTTGGTGTGTGAAGGGCCGAATTTATATTCCCTCAAGTGGTGATGTGAGGAAAAGTGTACTTGAGGAAGCTTACAAAAGCGTGTTGAGTATTCACCTTGGTTCCACCAAGATGTATCAAGATTTGAAGAAGAATTTTTGATTGCCTGGTATAAAGCGTGATGTGGCAAACTTTGTAGCATCTTGCCTTGTGTGTCAAAAGGCTAAGGTCGAACATCAAAGACCATCTAGTTATTTAAGACCTTTGGAGATCCCTGTCTGGAAATGGGATAACATTGCTATGGATTTTGTTTATGGACTACCCAGAACTCGTGCTGGAAATGATGCCATATAGGTGATTGTAGATCGGTTGACGAAGTGTGCTCGCTTCTTGCCCATGAATATGAAGAGTTCTTTGGAGAGATTGGCACAATTATACATAAATGAGATTGTTAGGCTACATGGTGTGCCGTCTAGTATCATATCGGGCCATGACCCTCGGGTTACTTCTCGATTTTGGGGAAGTTTGCATAATGAGTTGGGTTCTAAGTCAAAACTTAGTTCGGTTTATCATCCTTAAACCGACAGAGAATCTGAAAGAACAATACAAAGCCTTGAAGATTTGTTGAGAGCTTGTGTTCTTGAGCACGGTGGATGTTGGGAGAGATTTTTGCCACTGATTGAGTTTACATACAACAACAGCTACCATAGTTCTATTGGTATGGCTCCCTATGAGGCACTTTATGGAAGAAAGTGTAGAACGCCTCTATGTTAGCTGGAGACTGGTGAAAACTTGGCCTTCGGGCTGGAGATTGTTCAGGAGACTACCGAGCAAATTAAAAGAATACAAGAGAATATGAAGATTGCTCAAGACCGACAGAAGAGTTATTATGACAAGAGGCATAAACCACTTGAATTTCAAGTGGGTGATCATGTATTTTTGAAGGTGTCACGTGATAAAGGGATTGGAAGGGCGTTGAAGAGTGGAAAGTTAAGCCCTAGATTTATTGGACCTTATGAGGTTTTGGAACGGATTGACGATGTTGCTTATCGGATTGCACTTCCTCCGCATCTTGCTAACCTACACAATGTATTCCATATATCCCATTTGAGGACGTATGTCCATGATCCTCTACACGTAATCCCTATGGACGATATTGATGTACGTGATGATTTGACCATTCCTCCTGTTTTTGTTTGCATCGTCGAGCATTCCGTGAAGAGATTACAGAACAAATTGGTGCCTTTGGTGAAGGTCGTTTGGAAGCACAAAAATATGGAGATGTTCACATGGGAACGTGAGGACGATATCAGAGAATGATACCCCAACGTATTCGAATCCGGTATGTTAAATTTCGAGGACGAAATTTTCTTTTTGGTGGGGTGGATTGTAACATCTCAAATTTTAAAATAATGGATTAATTAGGGGAATAAATATTAAATAATGGAATGTGGATTATTTAATGTCCCAAAATATTGGAGTTAATTAAATTAAGATTTTTGGAGACTGTTAATAATTTATTGAGACCGAATAAGCTGAAAACTGACCCGATTAAAATATAGGTGTCCAACCAAGTATCTCCGATTGGGATGATATTGGTCAGGGTTGTTGAGAATATTATTGGGAGTCCGAATATGTATTCGGAATAATTTTCAGATAAAGTATTGAGCCCAAACATAGATCCTGTTTATCATAAAACGATGAATCTTTTAATGAGAGGATTAAAAATAAAGGCAAAAGCCCAATTTTCCCTTATCTTTTCATGAGTTTGCTGGTCACTTTGGCAAAGCACATTCTTCTTCTCCTTCTCTTATTTCCCTTCTCCATTTCCTCTTATCTTCTTCTTCTAAAACCCTAAGCAAGGGTGGTGATCTTCTTCCTCCTCTCTTTTTCATTCAAGAAGCTTGGAAGGAGGCCATTGGAGCTCGAAATCTTCTTTCTCTTCCCCTCCATTTTCACAACTCCCTCTCCCCTCTTGGAACCCATTTTCATTTTGGGTGAGCTAAGCTTGTCTCACCACTTTGTTAGGTTTAAATGCTATGGTATGTGTTATTATGGTTTGGGGAGAGTAATGTATATGAATAGGTGTTTAATGGAAGCTTTAAATGCATGAACCCAAAAGTGGGTTGTCATAAATGCAAGGTTTAAGTGAAATAAATATGGTAGATGAACTTGTGGTTGGAAGGAGATAAAAGATTGATAATCATTATGAATGTAATGGGTTTGGTGGAAACCCTAACTATTAAGAATTGGGGAAAATGGTATATGTTGATTGAGTAATATACTTGAGAGGGAATATATGACATTGATGGGTGTGGATGTTGATGAATAGAGTTGTATGAATATTAGGGGGTTTAAAGCTTGTTTTGTAGCCTTTAAATATAGTGAATGTGGCTTGGTGGGAAGGAATTCCCAAAGCCTAATAAGTGAAGGAAAATAATATCTATAACATGTCTTATACATGTTATGAAATTATAGATATGATTATGAGTAAATGGAGTTAAATTGTGTCTTGAATAGTTGAATTGATTGGGATTTTACATGTATGTTAATGCAGGATCCATTCCAAACGACAAGGCGGGCACGTCGTATCAATCAGAATTCTTCTCTTGAGGTAGGAGAGGAGTCTTTATGTTCTAAATGCATGAATTTAAATGGTATTTGATTGCCATGTGTTAACATGCATGTTTGCCTTGCTTGTGTTGTGATGATGGATTGTAATGTTGAATATATTAATATGGATAATGTAGGCAACATGCATTGATACATTTAGAATGAATGTGGTGTGGTATATGGTGGTATGAATTGCTTGGCAAGATTGTGCCTAAATTAAGATGTTATGCTTGTATCCACCTCAAATGTGAAATGAATGAAATTAATGTTTGGTTGAAATTGGGTGTGAATGAATAGCATACCATGATTGATAATATAAAGTTGATGATTGAAATTGATGATGAGTACCATTGTAAATGGTGAGTGAATTGTTAAAATGCTACATTGAAAGTTGAGGTTAAAGACTAAAACCAAAAATAATAAAATCCATTAAGAATGGTGAAGTGGTGTTGGTAATGATGATGATGATGATGAATGATGAGTGTCATGTATAGGATGCGTAGAGTGAGAAATACATATGATTGGCATTTGCATCCATCACATACTGCATAGCTGTCGGTGTTGGAATTTTAAAGGATTCCCCCGGTTGGCCCAGTGGGAGGGCGGCTCTATGCACGGACGATTTGTATTTCCCCTGTGACTTGGTGTGTAAGTCACGAAGCTGCCCATGTTGTGCTATGAGGAGCCATACGTGGTTGACCCTTATGGGGGTGGCTCTTGATGGGCAGGTGTCCCCGGTGGTCCTTGGGATCACAGCTGCCATGATATGACTCATGGTTGGCCCACAACACCATATATTGAATATGTGTTACCACAGTCGTGGTGAAAATGACCAGGTGTTGCAAGATGGGCAATGCGGTTTGGTACCAATAAAAGATTGGTGAAAATGCATGCAATTTTAATATAAGTGTACACATTTTACTACTGTAGTAGGGGTATGGTTAGATGATTATACTTGAATCCCACAATTGGTGTTTGTTTCCCACAGTCAGATCTGCAATTGTTGAAATATTCCATTGTGCATTTGCATTAGCTTAAGAGCATTTGCATATAGCAAGGAATTATGCCAAAGGAGATGAGTTATGATGATGGTTGTATTGCGGATGAGATAATGTATTAAGACAACATAAAAGATATGAATACCAAATAATAATTTGAGTAAAGTGATGTGTTGTATAATAGTCCAAATGTTGAGGGACTTGATTATGTATATGCTTGTATACCTTGTCTAAATTATAATGTCGTTTGTGATGTAAGTATGATAGTATTATGATGATGAATAAGATGGCGAATGATAGGTATGTGCAAAGTATACATGTTTTGATACATATGTACATAATCACATAGTATTCATATTCATTCTTTTGGAATGTATGACTCACTCTCCCATGTTGTCCACTTTTTAGATTTGTGATGCAGGTCACTCATGGGAGGAGTGAAACTCTTTTGAAGTATATTTTGGGGAAAGAGGTAAATAGATGTATAGGAAGTGCCTTGGCCGATAAATCTAGATTTTTGTATAGCATATAATGTACATGTATGCTTATTTTGCTATCTAGATTGTAGTTGATGATTTTTGAGGGTCATGTAGGCAAATTGGACCTTGGTGTGTATGACCAATTTTCATTAATGACCCAAAATGTTGTAAGATGATGAATTATGTTACTTGTAGATGACAAATATTATCAATGAATGATGTATTTCATAATTTGTAGCATTTCATGAAGTTTATATAGAAATGATTTTAATCCTATGCATTGAATGAATGAGATTTGATCTTGATGTGTGAAAGTCATTGAATGAAATTTGGAATGCATGAAAGAATGTATATAATGCATTAGGATAGGCTGAAATATTATAAAATGAGAATTGGTATATAAAGTTGTGTCCCAAGTTTCTGTGCATGTTCTGTAGAACTCGCTCAAGCGAGTGGGAATCTCGCTCAAGCAAGATCTCCCTGTAACAGTGGGTGGCCTCAGGCCCAAATTCGCTCAGGCGAGTGATGATCTCGCTTAAGCAAGATCTGCTTAGAATCAGAGGTTAGCTACTGGAGTTATTTCGCTCAGACGGGTGAGGCTTCGCCCGAGCGAGATTGAGTGGGAGAGCTACTGGACCTTTCTCGCTCGAGCGAAACGGTCAGTGCTTGGTGGTTCGCTCAAGCGAGGAAGGGGAAAATAGATACTGGATGATTTTCGCGAAGGCGAGCTAGCCTCGCTCGAGCGAAAATTAGACAGTAAGGTGCCTGATGATAATGGAGTAATTTCACTCAAGCGAGCATGGCTCGCTCAAGCTAAATTCACCCCTGATACTATTTTCCTTCTTGCTCAAGCATTCTCGCTGGCTCGTCCAAGCGTGGTCGTTGGGACTCGCTCAAGCGAGTAGGGCATCCGCTTGAGCGAGATGCCCCTGATTCTCCCAAATGCCTTTGTTTCAATTATTTTTCCTTTCCTTTGCATTAAATCATCTTTTGCTTCATTTCAAAAATACCTTTGACATATTTCAATATCATTAAACATGATGATGCTTATTTCCTTGAACCTAATCATACAACATCAATTTAATTAATTCTTCCGCTGTTTTTAATTGGAAATTTTTCATGAAATCGTTTTAATTCACCATCTCATATCTCTATATATGAGAGAGGTTTTTCATAGATCCGGGGTGTTGAATTAAAGCTTCACCACTTTATTTCTTGTCTGAAAATGATTTATAAAACGTGAAAAATTTACCCGTATTTTTCCAGTTCGTCTCAAGGCTCATGATCTATCTCAAGTTTGGAGTTCGACCTGATCGGGGTGCTCTCTTTCTCTCTTCTGGTTTCCCTCTTTTGGTATATCATCCCTTCGGGCGACGAATCGCGCTAAGTGTCCCTGGCGGATGAGATGCTCTATCTGATTTCTGAGTGAGTGACATTCCTCCGTTGTATGGCCATGGGCTCGGTAGTACTCACAGTATTTGGACGTGTCTGACCCTTTTGGCCCTTCTACTGGGGGGAAGCGCAAGGAGTCCAGTATTATAGACTTTGTGCATGATCCAATCGTGATGATCCTTCAGGGACGTGAAGTTGGTGTACCTAGGAGCATTGTAAGCATCAGTATGCTTATCCCGACCCTGCTTGGGACTTCTTCTTTTCTAGTCAAGCCGATGGGCGACCCAATCAGAGGAGGCCAATCGATCAGCCTCTTTCTCATTAACAACAATATATCGGGAGGCCCTTGCCCAAAAATCATCCATATCCTGGGAAGGCTTCTTAGCCAAGGAGTTGGAGAACTTACTTGGGTGTAGGCCAGTTTGTATGGTGTGTAGTGCCACTTCAGGGCTAAGGTCCCGGATCTGGATGGCCTACTCGAAAAAACGAGCCATGTATTGCTTCAGGGTTTCATTCAGAAGTTGGCGTAGGTTTACCAAGCTATATGAGGTTTACTGTATGGCGCTGCTGGTGGAGAATTGGTTAAGGAACTTCTTACTGAGGTTAGAAAAATTGGTAATGCTCTCCTGGGGAAGGTAGGAGAACCAGCGGAGGGCCGACTTGGTCAACATAGTGGGGAAAGTTTGGCAAAAGAGGGAGTCCGACGCCCCGGTAACCAACATGGTGGTGGTGTACCTGGTAAGGTGTTCTTCAGGGTCTCCTCTGTCGTCGTACTTTTCCATGGATGAGGGCTTATAGTTTGGAGGGGTAGGGACATCCATGATCTAATCGGACCATGGATGGCGAATGGGAGCTCAGGCTTGTATCTCGTGGTCTCTCGCGTTTGGTAGGAGACATGGCCAACGACTTTTCACTAGGCAGATCGGCCCCTATTATTGCTGGAGGCCTCTCGCTCACCACCCCTTTATCCTCGAAGCTCTGCATTCTTTTGTTGCAGGTTGGCTATCGTTCTCTGAAGGGTTTCCACCGTGTTCGTGACTCGCTGTATCTGGTCACCGTAATTGGACGACTCTTGACGATGTCCGCGTCTTACTCTCGACGGGTGTTTACCATGGCTATGTTCAGAATTAGGATTAGGGTTGGAGAAAGGTGGTGTAGGATCTGTTTTACCAGGCCCCATGGTTGGCGCCAAAATGTTCACACACAGAAAGTAGGCACAAAGCCCTAGAGAATCTCCCTAGGGATTAGGTTTATTATCTCTCTATAATGTGTCACTTAGCTTACAATATGCATACATAAGTCACATTTATACCTAGGTTACAACATGGGCCTAGCCCGTTAAATTATAATTGAGGCAGTCAACTCTCTGGCGACGTGGAGGGAATCAAGGGGATCGTGGGGACCTGCCGCCGATCGCGTGGGGGGAACAATAATCAATCCTATTTTTATAGGGTGCACATTAAAAATTATCTAATGGACAGGTATTTACAAGGAAGGGAATTAAGAATTACTACAAAAATTTATAGGTATGAATAACAGGACAACAACTATAGCATCCATCTCTCTAATGTACCTATTATTTTTATTTGTATGTACCTTTCCTTTAAACCCTTTTATAATATATATTTTTGAGTTTTAAACTTTCAATCTAAAATCATAACATTAAATTAATATATTATATTAACATTAATGTTATATTAACATGAGAGACGTATATTTCATTTTCTTAATCCATTATATATAGTGTATGTAACAATATAATATATAATTATGACTTTTCGTAAGCTATAGAGCAATTTATTAACATAATAAATAAGGAGCTTATAAATTTTTAAAATATATAAGCTTCCAACTTTTAAAAGCTATCTAGGCCGAGGTCCAACAATCGGCCTTGTGACAATCCTTAAATCTCTTGTTTACTCTCTAATATTACACCAATTCATTGGGGATCCGGTATTATCTCCTCTATTTCCATGGGGAAAAAAGGTCTTGTAGTGATTCCTGGTACCAAATCACAAACCTTTACACGTTGTAAGGGCGAAAGGGGGTGTCACCTGTAAGGACACTCTGATGCTCAAGTCAGTGAAAGTTCTAAGGAATTTTAGAGCTCAAGCGTAAGGTTAGAAAAAATATTCTTACATGTTATATTGATGCATGAGTATTTATATTTGGAGGGAGTGGAAAAGCCTTCTTACTCTCAAAGTCTTCCATACATTGTGTTAGTACTTACTCTGCTATTCTGTAGTAAAATTGACTTGTGGTGGTGACGTTTCGCAGCGGTTCTACCTACCCATTAGTCACTTTGCAGGCGACTTGTTCAGTACGCTAGGTTATAGGTCAACTCTAAACCCCTGGTATCGAGTGAGTAACTTGCAACAGGGTCAGTTTGGGACCCTTCGTGTGACCACAAATACTGGTGTTAAACCGGCCCGTTACGTGAGATGTCAGTGTTAAAAGAATAGCTCACACCAGTTACCACGTCATATCGGTTCTAGAAGTAGGATTTTAAGCAAATTACCTTTAAGTCCAGGGGCCGGTCTATGGACTAGATCAAAAATATAATGTTTTTTAAAATCATTTAACATAATTTAAGTTAGTTTTACCAAACAACTCTATTTCGATAAGTTACAAAAAAAGTCATAAGTCATAAACTACAAGCCACAAACCACAAGCTTATGTCTACCAAATAGAATGAAAGTCATATATATTTAATACATTCTAATCAAAGTAATATTTAAAAATCAACACTAAAAATAAAAATAATAATAAAGTTGACAACAATATTATATTTTAAGAAAAATATATTATTCTTTATTATTTAATTATTATAATAATTAGTTTTACTTAATTGTTATATTAGGTATTTATATTCCTATGCTCATCCCTTTTCCCCCAGTCGAGACTGGGGTTCTTTAAACATGATCAAAACAAATTTTTCCCATCAAAATCAAAATGAATGTAAACTGATGACTGCAGGTTCAGATTCAATTACATTTATCTATTGAATTTGTAATCTATTCAATAAACTTTGTAATTGAGTATGTGTTTTATTATTATTAAATGATATCTACAAATGTTTAAATCTACAACTATCCTCCTTATAAATACTTTTGTAATGTTAAATTTATTATAAAATATTTTAATTAATAATATATATCAATTTTAATCAAATTTATCCAATAATATATTATTCTTTTAACAAGAAAACAAATTGAAGATAACATTGGTACATATTAAAAAGGTTGAATAGTGTATTTAAAATTTTTTAATAAATTCTTTTCGTAAAATAGCATTCAGACACTTATTTAAGTTTTCATAAAAACTTAAATGCAAAAACACAAAATCAACCATTAAAACATCACACTTTCCAAAATGCTCCTTATCAAAGATTTTGAGCCTAAGTAAACCCTTCTATAGCACTGGACTAGTATTTGTAAATTGTATCTCACTACCTCAATGATCTTTACCATTTTCATTCACAGGCTCAAGGAGTGGGGTTTTGAGAGAGGATGGGGAGATACTACAGGAAGAGTGAAAGATACAATAAGAATTTTTTCAGAAATACTTCAAGCTTCTGACCTAGTGAACTTGGAGGAGCTTTTCAACAGAGTGCCTAAAATTTTCAATGTTGTGATATTCTCTATTCATGGTTATTTTGGCCAAGCAGATGTTCTTGGCATGCCTGACATTGGTGGGCAGGTGATATTTCTGAACCTTATTTATTATTTGGAAATCCTGCAAATGATTTTTTTATCTCACATGCTACAACCATTGCTAGCTTTAATTAATATTGTGCAATTTGGAACAGGTTGTTTACATATTGGTTCGAGTTAGAGCTCTTGAAGATGAATTGCTGCTTAGAATTAAGCAACAAGACTAAAAGTAAAGCCTCAAATTCTTGTGGTAAGTTATCATGCAAATAAGTGACCTTTTTTCTTTGTATAACTTACTATATAATAGAATTATGCAAGTATTGTATTGGCCAGATAGGTCAGAATGCTCATACCTGATGCACAAGGAACCAAGTGCAATCAAGAGTTGGCAGCTTTGTTTTGTGATGAATTTTCCATATGATCAACTTACGGTCCATGTTAATAGGATGCCTCAGCCAAGATTCTCAATCTCATGGAAGGGAAGCCAGATCTTATTTTTGGAAATTACACTGATGGAAATTTGGCAACATCTCTTATGGCCAGCAAACTTAGGATAACTCATGTTACTACCTTTTTTATTAGAATTTTCCTATTCAACAACTTTTGTGGATGTAAGGGTGTTCTTTTTTTTGCTGCCAGAACTAGTTGCTAAGGTTCTTGGAAACTAGGGAACTATAGCACATGCTTTAAAGAAGACTAAATATGAAGATTCAGATGTCAAGTGGAAAGAATTTGACCCTAAGTATCACTTCTCATGCCAATTCATGGTTGATACAATTGTTGAATGTGTTGTTCTCAGTATTATGTCTTTGACTCCTAGTAGCAACTGTTGGATCTACATGCAATACATTGTTGAATGTGTTGTTCCTAGGAGACTGAATAGCTGCCATTAACAGATAACAATTGAAACAAATTTAGTTTCATTCTGTTATATTATTTCTAAAAAACAAAAAGAATATATATATATAGATAGATAGATACAAGAATAGTTATTACCAAGTTTTGATGAAGTTGAATGCATTGGAAGTGATGACCACATTATTGTATTGTCAAATTCTCCAGCCTGTTGAGGGGAAAGTATTGGAAGTGTAGGTTGCTCATGAGTAGCTGAGTTGGTTTGTGACTTACACATACCATGAATATTAGAAGATTCAATGACAAAAAATGAAGAATTTGAATCTGGAAAAGGTAGATGACTCAGTTCTGATAATCGGCTATCATATTGAATTAGCTTCTGGTAGAGTTTATCGAGAACTTCAAGACGAAACTCAAGATAATGTCTCCTATCAAATAGAAATAGTTAATAATAATAATAACAACAACAACAACAATAATAATAACAACACCACCACCACAACGATTACATGATACATACCGGTATATTAAGGCATGTCCTCTTGTGAAGTCTTCTGAAAACTCCCATTTAGGATGACTTTGTGGTCTTGAATTGACGTTTCGATAAAATGATGGTCTCTCGTTTAACTTAAAGAAAAAAAATACTATTAACATTAAATTTATACATTGTTTTAATATATAAGTTTTTTATTTTATTTTAAAAGTTGCTTCTAAACTAAGGATAAAAATAAACAAAATTATAATAAAACTAAAGTTGTTTGATTTTATTTTTAGATTTTTAGCCAAACTGAAAATAAGTAAGACAAATTGCTAAAATTACTAAAAATAAGAAAACTAAAATACCTCAATTTCAAGAGATCCAAGGTTATTATCTTTAACAACCATTTGCAATGCCGCAATGTTATGGCACGACACATCAATTTGGTATTTGATTGAAAGATCTCTATCTAAAATTTCCCAAGCGAATTTTTTATGTCTTCCATAGTGATAACCCACAATCAAGGTCTCTTCATCTGTAGCCATAACCTGTATGAAATTTCATGATTGGATTAGGAATTAAAACAGTTATTACTAATTTTTTTTAATAACACTCATTTTATGTATGCATATATACATTAACATAGCTTACCTTATATTCTCCTATTTTGAGCAAAGTAGCAGGATAATACGCATTCGTTTCTGGTATATTATTGTCCTTTGTTCTTTCATGAGTAGCATTCATAGTGGCCATAATTGATTTGATTCTACTCTCTGATAGTTTCAGTCTAAATGGATAGTTGATCAAGTCTTTCCCTCTCAGTTTCGAGCAATCTCTCTACATAAAATTTTCAGGAGTAAATAAATTCATGCATATTAGATATTGGCAACAAATGAAATCAGATAATCTCATGTTAATAACTAATATAACATTATCATATTACAAAATTAAAATACATATATAAAAAATTATGGTAAGATCATCATTATTATTAAGAATTATGTATAGGGTCTACTAATTTAATTTTTGTAATATATTCTCTTATATCCTCCTTTCTATTAGAGAATCATAGTTCATGAATTACATAACCCAATAAGTTAACCATTCATCAAAGAAGAATCTAATTAGTAGTGGAATAAAACAAACATTGAGGGTTTTCTACCAGTGTAGCAGTATCGTCCTTAAAGCTTAGAAAATGATCATGTGAATCTGAAGTGTTTTGAGTTTTAACACGATTTTGTTGACAAGCTTCATAAGGGTATGACATCTTCTCCATATGATCCGTGACTTGGAATCTCTGCTTATAAAAGTTTAAGTATGTAATAACAAAAGGAAAAATTTTAAAACTCACAATATAAATATGTTTTTAATAATAATTACTCTTTTTCGGATGTTCATAACATGCTTCATGTTCTAAATAATATAGGGTCTACTAATTTAACTTTTGTGATTTATTCTCTTATTTCCTGTTTTCTATCAGTGTAGAATCATAATTCGTGAATTAATACAAAACCAAAAGGTTAGTTATTTATCAAAGGAGAATTCAATTGACTGTGGAACAAAAAAGACAGAAAGTTTCCTACCAGTGCAATAGTATCTTCCTTACGGCTTAGTGAGTGATCATATGAATCTGAAGTTTTTCGAGTCTTGGATGAATCTTGTTGACTAGCTTCATAAGGACATGACCTCTTATCCATATGATTTGTGACTTGGATTCTCTGCCTATAAGAGTTTAAGCAATAATAACAATATAAATATGTTTTCAATAATTACCTTTTTCGGACCCTCGTAACTTGATTCTTGTTCTAAAATAATATAGGGTCTACTAATTTAATTTTTGTAACTTATTCCACTTATATCATGTTTTCTATCGATACAAGGGAATCATAATTCGTGAATTAATGTACTTGACAAAAAGTTAACCATTCACCATAGGAGAATTTAGTTAGTAGTGGAATGAAAAAGACATAGAAGGTTTCCTACCAATGCAAGAGAATTGTCCTTACAACTTAGAGAGTGATCATGTGAATAAGGAGTGTTCTCAGTCTTGACACAACCTTATTGACTAGCTTCATAAGGACATGATCTCTTCTCCATATGATCGTTACTTGGATTTTCCAGTTGTAATAAGATTTCAAGTATATAAAAACAAAAGAATAATTTTAAAAAAAGATAATAATATATAAATCAATTTTCAATAACAATTACTTTTTTATATAGGCCTGTACAATTTCAGCTTTATCCATACGAACCCATGGTATCCAATTTGAAGGTGAAAATGAGTCAGTTTGTAATGGGTCTTTGGATAAAACCAGATCATTGAAAAAGTTTATATTGACAAAGAACAGACATGTTAGGTTTAAAAAAATGAGAGTCGATCATACCTAAGCCTGACCGAATAAGTCTTATGTAAATTAAGATTACATTATATTAACATAACATATTGTAGTTTTTAGTTTTAAATATTATAGTCACTAGATTACAGTACATTAACATAATGTAGTTTTTAGTTATAAATATTAGTTATTGGATGTATTATGTAAATACTCATTAAGCAAAATTAGGATTATATTGAATTCCATTGACTACGGTTGTAAGTACTAACCAACGGTGTATGTTATATATGATTATAAATTAAGAAATTAAAATGTATATTTCAATGATATATTCATTTTGAGTTTATGTTTTTATTTGATAAAAGCTTTGAAATGCTTTTATACGCAAGGTGTTTGCTAAAATTATTTTATACGTAAAAAGTTTTTGACAAAAATAAAATCAAACTTTCCTGAGAAACTTAATCGAAAAATCTTATTGAAAAAACCGAGAATTACAATTAACCAAACCCAAACAAACCAACCATAGTATTAGATAAAAATGAATTATTATTTATATTTCATAAATATCAATGAGTGGACTCAAAATTACCTGAATCCGACCCATAGACAGTCCTTCTTTTTTATACGCTCGTAACTTGATTCTTTTTTAAGAAGAATATATTTTTAATCAATATATTGTTTAAAATACTTAATAACAAAAGCGGAATATATAGATATAGATATAACAACTTCCACTAACTATTATATAAAAAAATTGAGTTGGAAGCCCCTTCCCATCTCAAAAAACAAACTATTGTCTCTCTCTATATATAAATTAACCAAGGGTATTTGGAAGTAAAATATATGAACATTTGAAAGTAAGTGAAAAAAAGATAAGAAAAGTGACAACGGATATTAAGAAGAGTACAATTTTCAAATTTAATTTTATTAAAAAAACTAAAATAAACTATGTATATACATGTTATTAACATGATGTATAATTGTAAAAAAAATAATGAAACTCAAAAATATGTTTGTCCCTTAAATAGAGTGAGGAAATTTCTTACCTTAATCTACAATAAATACCTTAATTAAAAATGGTGTATGTTTGCATAATAAAAATAGTATGTTTAAAAAACCACCAGCTACTGTGTAAATTTCTTCTGATATAATTTGCATCTATTTTAATCAATGAGAAGCATAATTTGCATTCTAATATAATTTGCCTTACTGAAAACCAAATTTCAATGAGACATATCTAGTTTTTCTTCCACCCATCAATAGTACATTAAAATTTGTTTCACATTCATAAAGAGTAACATTCTAAACATTGAATCAACAATAGCATTCTTAGCAACTATAAAATATTACAAGTAAATAGACAACTTACTTGATTTGAGAAAGGAAATAGCCAACTATTTCTTCTGGTATCCTGGAATTCTTCCTCCAATAAACTTTTTCTCCGTTGCCTTTCTTTTGATGTGTAGTGCTCTATTTTTTTTGCTCACATTTCAATTCTCTCTATTTTATAGAATATATATATATATATATATATATATATATATATATATATATATATATATATTCTACGTCCTTTAAAATTTTATCTATAAGACTCTGTCAATCAGTATAACTTTATCTTTTATCGAAATAAATAAGGTTCATTATCTTTAGTTATCCATATTTTATATTATAATATTTTTTATTAATATCAGTAAACATTAAATTATCATGTTAGATTTTTTTCTTTTGCTTTATCTTAAAGATTTTCATCTTTGATTACTCTATTTATAAAAATAAAAAAATTGGAATTCATAAATTCAAAATTTAAAAATAATGTTAATCCAAGAAAATAAGTTTATTCTTCCTTAACCAATTAAAATATCAAGGATTCAATTATAGTAACTTAAAAACATTAAGGTCGACTATCTCACATAAAAAAAAATTAAAAGATTAGCTTAGTTAATGCTTATGGCCTAATAGATTCTCAGATTCTAGCGCTAAACCCATTCCCGCGTTTCCCCAATCTCCGCCTCTCGACACGCCATTGTTTGCGAGACCGCCGCTCCTCTCTGCCACCGCCATCGTCTCTTAACCGGCGGCCACCTCTCTATTCTGTCTTAAATGCAAGGTGCGAACATACACATTTTTTGATTGTTTACCTTTCAAGTTTGTGGTCTTTAATTTATTTTTTTCCCTGATTTACAATCGTTTGTATTATTACCCATAACGATAGCAATTTGGCAGCAACTAAACCAGTATATAGAACAATTAAGCTAACAGTAAATGATCATTTTATTTTCACACCGTTGAAGTTAAACCAATGCAAGATGGGTAACAGGGAACAAAGAACGATAGGCCCAAAGAAGAGAAAATACGCAAGTATGACAAAAAGAGAATGAGAGACCAAAAAAGAGAGGAGAAGCTTCATTAAAATTCTTCACACCTAATTCTCACAATTTCTTTGCCATTTATACTCCCCCAACTTCTCACCACATTGCACAACTCATTCCGTTATAACAAATTCTGCCACCTCAGAATAGACGTTCATTACGTTACCCCATCACTGGTGTCATGTAGTGTTAGTTAGTAGTGCTAAAGTAGAATTGTGACTAGTGAAGCAATGTTGGCTGATGAATATGGATGGAATTAGAAATGTTCTTTGGAAAGGAAATTGTGTTGTGAAGAATTAGTTTTTTATAATACGTGTTAGCATGCTTGAATTTATATAGTAAAATTGCCTTCAATTTGGAACTTTAAATCCCTCATGTGGGTTTTTTTTACCGAGTTCTAAATTAGAGTTATGGTTGATGAAATTTCCAGGGTCCTTTTGATCACTACTACAAAGCTGTCATAATCTGTGAACTTTTTACTGTTTTGGTGAATTGGATCTTTTTTTTTTTTGATTCATCATCTAATTAGGGGATGGAGAAATCATGGTACATAACATGATCTTTTGGCTGTCTGGCTCACTAATTTGTTGCAAATGATTGATAGAAAAAGAAAGACTAAAGAGTGGAAATTAGTGAGTTGTTGTTGTTGTAATATGTGGAGTCATTTAAGATTGTTTGGTATTAACAGAAGTGTTATTGAATCATACATTGGCTTTTGCATTAGTAACGTGCTTATCAAATAGCTATTGAATCCAAAATCGGAATATCATAGGTCAGCGTATCAAACTTTGACACTACACCTACGTCTTCAATTGAAATGGCCCTATTTTGCTTCAACCAGGCATCCCAGTCTCAAATGCAGTCGTTCCTCCAATAGAGATACCATAGGCAAAATGTTCATAATAAGAGTTGTTGATTATGACTTGTTTACTGCTTCCACATAAAGGGGTTTATATGGCTACAATAAATAAGTTAAATTTAATTTTTTTTTTACATTGTTTGCTCCATTTTCGTAGCTAAATCTTTCTGGAATTGTTGTATCAGTCTAGACTTTTTATATCTGTAACATTTATCTAAGGTTTCTTTTATCTCTTGAAGTTTTATGTATAAAATACATTTTTAAAGATTAAAATGGATTATTTGTAAGCCTTTTCATATTTGAAGAGTTTTATTAGTATTACTACTAGTTATGATTGGCTTAGAAATTGACAATTTCGTATTTGATCATAATGATTACAAATTGGCAACTTCAGTTTCATTTATGTTCTTTATTACTAGGAAGTTGCTAATTTTTATTAGTCTTTGTTCCATTATGAGAAAATAAAAAAAATGATCATAATTATTTTTAGTAAACAAAGTGATAGAAAGTGGAAGTCAAACTCCTTTCATATTGACTTCTAGATTACAATGTTTAAGAGAAAATAAAAACTACTACTTTAGTTTAATTATTATTGCTATTATAATTGGTTTGATAATTACATGTAGTCATGTACCATATACACAAGCACTTGACCTGGTCATTTGTGGGTGTGTAATATGTGTTGTTTTTGATGGTGTGATTGATATGAATGTTGTTATAGAAACAGTTTTGTATTGACTAAACAGTTTTGTGTTTCATTTTATGTTGAAAAATGAATAAGCAATTCTTACACTGTTTCTTGTTGCAGGAAAAGAATTGGGAAAGCATCGTGGTATATCACTATTATTAATTTTTTTTACATTGGCATGTTAATATCTGTTGAATGAGCAATAGCTGTGTTAAGTGGAGTCAATTTCCTTTATTAATAATTGTGTTCACTCTTGCTGTTAGAATTGTAATTATCAGGTTGTTCCCACACTATATATGTGGTGTACGCACCTTATGAGACTAGCTTTTAGATTTTGTTTTCATAATTTAAACATTTTTTAATAAAGGGAGTGTAGAAGGCATTTTGTATCTGTTAAGTGCCTTGCAATCAAATTCCAATACCAGATTACAAGGCTTGCGAAGTGTACTCCCTAAGAAATCTAGAAATGTAAAAACTTAGTACAGTTTTTATTTTTCATTCATCTGGTTCTTTTTTGCTGTTGTGTTCTTGATTGAGTCAAGTTGAAGTCTTCCATTCCCTTTTAGTGACGTGATACTCAGTTTTTTAAAATTGATGTTCGGTTTTTCATTTTTTTTAACAAAAATGAGGTTGTTATTTTCCCATTTGAATGAACTAATCTTCTATAGCATAGAATGCAGATTTAGGCATGTTGTTTTATCTTAGAACTCACACACACACACACGGAATCTTGTCTAGATTCGAGTGCTTCTTCTTCATGTGAATGTGCTCATTTTTTATTGCCAATTGATAGTGCAAAAGTCCATTTCTATACTATATAGTGTTTTTCATGTGAAGTATTTAGAGGAAACACACACACACACAGAATCTTGTCTAGATTTGAGTGCTTCTTCTTCATATGAATGTGTTCATTTTTTATTGCCAACTGATAGTGCAAAAGTCCATTTCTATACTATATAGTGTTTTTCATGTGAAGTATTTAGAGGAAACACACACATATACGGAATCTTGTCTAGATTTGAGTGCTTCTTCTTCATATGAATGCGCTCATTTTTTATTGCCAACTGATAGTGCAAAAGTCCATTTCTATACTATATAATGTTTTTCATGTGAAGTATTTAGAGTGAACACACACACAGAATCTTGTCTAGATTCGAATGCTTCTTCTTTGTATGAATGTGCTCATTTTTTATTGCCAACTGATAGTGCAAAAGTTCATTTCTATACTATATAGTGTTTTTCATGTGAAGTATTTAGAGTAATGTGATGCCTCAAGGTCTGAGCCATGGGACCATTGTTGTCAATCTCGCGAGATAACTTGTAAGCTCGCACACTCGTGTGAGTTTACGAGTTCATTGGCCTAAACTAATTGACCCATGTTAAACCCGTTCATGATCACACTTGTGTAAACTCGTATGATCTCACATGTTAAACCACAAGTTTGATTTAGAAAAGTTTTTTCTCCCTTTACCCCAAAACAATGCCATTTTAAACATCAAATCAAAATTTGGGATTACAAAACTGTCAACAGTTCTTTTTCTCTTCGAAAACCTATTTCCCTTTTTTTCCTAATCTCTTCATCCTCATTATTCCTCACTGCATGAGTTTGAGCTTCCTCATCGATGTTTGTTCAAATACTTCATCACGCCCTATGTTCAAACTCTTCCGTTGAAGGTTTGAACATTTTTGTTCTCGTCAGCAGTGCTCTGTTCTTGACGGTGGTGCCACCATCTCCATTCAGATGAGTGGCAACCTTTGTTTCTTCCTCATTTGTTGGTTGCTAGTTTGCTATTGTAGTACTTTCATATACTCATATAAATGTTTTATGATAGTTTATTTAGCAATTAGCCACTAAAGTATGTTGTTTTTTAGTATTTTATAATATTCTATTTAGCTAAAGATATACATATTTTATTATTTTAACATTTTAAAATAAGACAGAAACGCTTGCGAGTGTACAATTTAACTCGCTTGATAAGTCTACGGGACCTAAATGAGTCTACCTAGACTCTTAAGTTTGACAACCTTGCGTGGGATAATTTATAGTTTATAATTTTACTGTGAATTTTGAATGCGGTCTTTTTAGTCTTCTAATCTGAACTAGGTTTTCCAAATTTGTTGTGCTGGTTCTTGAAATTGGACCTTATGATATTTGGATTGCTGATTATGGCTTTCATAATTTTACTGTCATTATGTTGTTGCAATCTGTCATTGATTGGTTTTTATTTATGAGAAAGATTTGTTTTGTAAACAAGATATTTTGAATTTATTAGTTTCCTTTTTACTTCAAATTAATATCATAAATTGTATGTTGTAATAAAGTATTATATGTAACAACCTACTCCTAGCAATTAATAGTTTCAAAAACCATGAGAAAATTTTTCACAATAACAGTCACGGTTTATTCGACATGGAAGGAAGGAAGCAGGCAAGAAAAATAAGAGCATTCATACGTATAGGGTATTTTACAGAAAAACTAAGACTGGGGTTGGTTCGTTGGGTTTAAGGCAGCACACCAGCGCCTGGGCGGATTGCACAACATCATGGGCTCGCTCAGGCGAGGTCTGATACCGCCTAGGCGGGGTATGATAATGCAACAGCGGATGGAGGGAGATTCTAAAAGAGAAACTCTTCCACGAGTAACACTAGTTCGTTCAGTAGGAAGTGATAGGTAAGGGGAAGGAGAAAGGAGAAGTACGAGTGCAGTAATGGTTTGTGGAGGAGAAGGGACCTGAACTCATTCCGTCCAACGCGACTAGGTATGGCAACGCCTGGGCGGACTCAACCACAACGTCCAGGCCGGGGTCAACACCGTTGTTGGGGTCACATTAGCTCCACAACGGAAAGGAAGGATAGTGGGACGGTATCTCACTCTGACTTTTACTCGCTTCAGCGCGAGTCCTTATGCTTGGGCGGACTGCTCTAGCACTTGGACGAGGTATGACTCCGCCCGTGTGAATCCAACATAAGTCTTCCTAGTCCGCCCTCGCTGGAGCGGGAATGCTGCTCGCTGAAGCGAGGGACTCCACTCGTGAAATTGGAAAGTTAAGTCTCACTCGGTTTTCACTACCATTTTCACTCGATAATGGTCTCCCTTCTTATGACCACTCAGTTTTTCACTCGTCTTTCGTTCTTCCCTCAATCGAAGCATATTTGAGCTCTATATTTCCTCTTCTTAACCCCAAACTTATTCCTACTGCCTAACCGTAGCCACACCGGCCAACTTACGCTCGCAAGACATACTTAGGCGTCCGTACTTATCATTCAATACCTTCCGCAGCATAATATAATGCACAACACACACACATATATATATATATGTAGTTAGGAAACATCTAAATAATTACAACCACAACATGCCCCTTCTGTCCGGAGCGTTCAAGTTTCGTAATTAAAACCCAAAATTAACACAAGCCGGCCAAGGCTTCCTCTAAAACATTTAAACACGACAAGCACACAGTACACACATATATACACACGATCCATCATGCTCAGCTGCTTTGCTCCACACCCGGCTCTTCCTTCATTCTTCATTCCGAGAGATGTTCACTAAAATATGGCCACTGCAGGGGTGAGCTTTTACATGTAAAATGATACTCACAGACTCAGTATCAGCGTCAGTACACGCTCCTACCATCATTCAACCTTTCTCGAGTAACAAGTTCATGCAGTTTAAAACAACATTCATGCCACACATATTACACAGAGTTCATTTCTACAATCCATTCATGCATTCGGAGTTCCTACGCACATACACATTCATACATTCAAAATCATACACATATACACACATAGATTTATACATCACCACAATCAGCCTTATATCTATATGCATGCCTGCGGATCCGACTCGGGTAAAGACTCTCAGTTACGGTCCCCTTTACTTCTGGCCCCTCGTCCCTCAGCTCTTACCAGGTGGCACCGGCCTCCCACGGCGTCTCGAGACTCTTCTCTAGCTCCTACGGCTACCACGAGCACTATCGGGATCTAGCCAGGGTTGGTAACTGGAAGTCGTTCCCTTGGGGTTCTTGACCTTCCATGGGTCGCCCCCACTCTCACTCATGCAACTAACACATTTATTAACACACATCATCACGCCACGAACACCTTCTCCGTAGCCATTAAGCAAGAACGGATTTCCCCACATTACTCGTATTCATTTAGTCAATCACACCAACGCCTGTTACAATCGGTCATCAGACTAACAACATTGAACAACCAATTAAGAGCATGCACGTACATATTTTCCATAGTGACAAGAAGATAGATCCATGCATATCATTCATCATTATCATCCACTAACAGGCTACTCCGTCCCCATGAAATCACTATCAGAATCTTAAATCATGCATCAGTTTTAATGATTATGAATACATGCACACACACACACACACAGCAGTACGTTCATCCGGTACCGTTCGTAGACCATGCATTCGACATGCAAGCGCCCCCTACCTTTAGAAGAACCTCAAAACCTTTCCGTTCTTGTCGTTGGGTCCGATGTCCTTCTCCTGGTTCGTTCGGTCTTCCTTGGCTTCGTCGTATCCTGCGCCTGATTCTGGGATGGAGTGTGGTCCGTTCTCCAGTACTGAAATCAAGATCTCCAGGAGCGAAGAGTGAGATAGGGGAAGAAGGAGGATGGAGACGAAGAGAGAAAAGTAGAGGATGAAGTGACGGAGGAAGGAATCTGAAGGAATAGTGAGTGTGTCCTTAACCATAGGCTTACGTTTTTATATATATGTATATGCGCACGAGTAAGAGAAGAGTGGGATGGGAGAGTGTGAGCCCAGCAGCCACGCGCACTCCACCCCATCCCCTGACCACCACCATTTTTCTTATTTTAATGGCTTAAATCTACTTGGTTATATATAATTAACAGTTATTTTCTATTTGAAATCAAGTCTTAATGGTTTATTCTTCATTCGACATTTAGTTTCAAAACTGGGATGTTACAGTTCTCCCCCACTGAAAAAGAATTTCGTCCCCGAAATTCAGTCGGCACTCACCTAGGTAAACAACTCGGGGTACTGCTGTCGCATAGTGTCTTCGCATTCCCAGGTACAAGAGATAGTCTTTCCTTGCTGCCACTCCACTTTAACCAACTTTATATTTTTGTTCCTCAAGCGTTTTACCGATCGGTCCACAATTCCAATCGGTGTAGTCACAGTGGTTAGGTCTTCTTTGATCTCTACCTCCTATAATAACCTGCCAAGCCCATAAAACTTCTTATTTCCGAGACCGACCTGGGCCTCTCCCATGCTATTACAGCGGCTATCTTCGCAGGATCCACCGAGACGCCTCGCTCGGAAATCACATGCCCGAGGAAGTGGATCTCATCCATCCAGAATTCGCACTTCGAAAGCTTTGCAAACAATTGTTTCTCCTTCAACACTTGGAGTACCGCTCGGAGATGTCCTTCATGCTCCTCAGACGTCTTGGAATAAACTAGGATGTCATCGATGAAGACAACAACAAACCGATCTAAGAAGGAGTGGAATATGCTGTTCATGTAATTCATGAAAATAGCAGGGGCGTTGGTCACACCGAACGGCATCACTACATACTCGTAGTGACCATACCGAGTCCTAAAGGCAGTTTTAGGAATGTCCGAGTCCTTCACTCGGATTTGGTGATATCCCGATCGTAGGTCGATTTTTGAGAAGACTGAGGCTCCACGCAGCTGGTCAATTAAATCATCAATTCTAGGCAGTGGGTACCGATTCTTGATTGTGAGTTTGTTTAGCTGTCGGTAATCTATACAAAGTCTCATGCTGCCATCCTTCTTCTTAACAAGTAGTACAGGTGCGCCCCATGGTGACACGCTCGGTCTAATGAACTGCTTTTCGAGTAACTCATCCACTTGTTTCTTCAACTCGACCAATTCAGTTGAGGACATTCTATAGGGTGCGCTGGAGACCGGCTCGGCTCCAGGGATCAAGTCTATAGAGAATTCGACTTCTCTATTGGGAGGCACACTCGGAACGTCTTTAGGGAACACTTCTGGGAATTCGCAGACAATCGGAATTTCGTTCACTCGGGTCTCACTCTCATCCTTGGTTAGACAAAGCATCATAAATAGTTGGGTTATACCTGGTGCCGTGTCGTTCTCAGCGGGCTGTCTCGGAAAAACTATCTCTCGGTTTCTACAATCTACCAATACCTTATTGGCGAAAAGCCAATCTATCCCGAGCACGATATCAAGACCCTTTAAGGGCATGCAAATCAGATCGAAGGTGAAACTCCGATCATACAACACAAACACTACGTCCTTGCACACTGATGATGTGAACACGTTAGTGCCAGTCGGGCTGGTTACTTCTAAAATCCGATTCATAGGTGCAGTCGGTAACTTCAGACGCTCTACACACTCGTCGGCTATAAAAGAATGGGTGGCTCCCGAATCAAAAACAACGTTAAGTGTATTCTTACCGAGTGAGCACTTACATTGTACTAGGTCGTTTGCTGGTGCAACATCTTCTGCATTGATGGTGTAGATTCTTCCTGCTGCTGGCGGACTGGTATTCCTCTCTCGGCTGTTCGGAGCACGCATCATGTTTCCTCTGGTTCCGCTGCCTCTGCCACCAGGTCGTTGGTTATCATTCACTCGGGTTCTATCTTGAGATCCTCCTTGACGTACATTGGCGTTTGTTTGGCGGAGTTGGGGGCAGTCAGGACGAACGTGTCCCTTCTCTCCGCAGTGGTAGCATTTAACATTTGTATCATTGCAATCCTTAGCAAAGTGGTCACCGCCGCATTTAAAGCATCCGCCATATCTTGGTCGTCCACTCATCTGTCTCCCTCGGTCACTCTGACTCTGATATCTAGTGAAGGGTTCATTTCTCCTCACGTTCCCTGGCCTCTTGAAACGTGACTGCTGAGGCCTCAGGTGCTGGTTGGCTCTGCTGCACTGGCCCGAATGGGCCCTGTCATCCTCTTCGAATATTCTACATTTGTTCACTAATGCAGGGAAACTCCATATCTCATGGTATCTGCAGGCCCTCTTGATATCTGATCTCAATCCGTTCTCAAACTTAAGGCACTTGGAGTTCTCCGTCCCAGGGTGCTGGAAGGGCGGATAGAATAGACACAATTCCTCGAACCTTGTCGCGTATTCTTCCACAGTCATGGAGCCTTGTTTCAACTCCATGAACTCCAGTTCCTTCCGACTCCTCACTGTGTCGGGGAAGTACTTCTCTAAGAAGCATGTCTTGAAATCATTCCACGACAGCTGATTGTCATCTTCAGGGAATCGGCTTCTGGCTATCTTCCACCAATTCTCCGCTTCATCTCGCAGCATATACACTGCACATTCCACCTTCTGGGTCTCGGTACAGTGAAGACCCCCAAAAATCCTCTCTAGTTCCTGAGTCCATTTGAAAGCTACCTCCGGATTACGCCCTCCCTGAAACTCACTCGGCTTCCTTTTCAGGAAGCGGTCCAGCACGTGGCCATCCTCAGGTCGAGTCTGGCCCTGCCTTTCAAACACATCCGCAAAGCGTTGGAATGCTGTGGCTATAGCCTCCATACTTTGACGATGCGCCATTCCTTATCTTGAAATCGACATTTAAGGATAAGTATACGGAGCCACTTACTACCGATCGGGTTATTAGTCCAACAATTAATAGCTTAGCACATTATGTCATTCGTCTAGGTTATACACACAATCGGACCAGGGGAAAACAACCTCTTGTCCTCAAGTCAACATCAATCAAGTTCAACTAGTATCAGAACAGTTTCAACCATTTAGTCAGAAAACACACACAACCGCTTACACTCGGTAAGCATACCTTGGCCTTGGATCTTTTGATCCGCTCTGATACCAAAATGTAACAACCTACTCCTAGCAATTAATAGTTTCAAAAACCATGAGAAAATTTTTCACAATAACAGTCACGGTTTATTCGACATGGAAGGAAGGAAGCAGGCAAGAAAAACAAGAGCATTCATACGTATAGGGTATTTTACAGAAAAACTAAGACTGGGGTTGGTTCGTTGGGTTTAAGGCAGCACACCAGCGCCTGGGCGG
This sequence comes from Clitoria ternatea, assembly GCA_037962975.1. Taxonomy (NCBI): domain Eukaryota; kingdom Viridiplantae; phylum Streptophyta; class Magnoliopsida; order Fabales; family Fabaceae; genus Clitoria; species Clitoria ternatea. Next base: position 174,455,155 of record CM075671.1, read on the forward strand.
ATTGCACAACATCATGGGCTCGCTCAGGCGAGGTCTGATACCGCCTAGGCGGGGTATGATAATGCAACAGCGGATGGAGGGAGATTCTAAAAGAGAAACTCTTCCACGAGTAACACTAGTTCGTTCAGTAGGAAGTGATAGGTAAGGGGAAGGAGAAAGGAGAAGTACGAGTGCAGTAATGGTTTGTGGAGGAGAAGGGACCTGAACTCATTCCGTCCAACGCGACTAGGTATGGCAACGCCTGGGCGGACTCAACCACAACGTCCAGGCCGGGGTCAACACCGTTGTTGGGGTCACATTAGCTCCACAACGGAAAGGAAGGATAGTGGGACGGTATCTCACTCTGACTTTTACTCGCTTCAGCGCGAGTCCTTATGCTTGGGCGGACTGCTCTAGCACTTGGACAAGGTATGACTCCGCCCGTGTGAATCCAACATAAGTCTTCCTAGTCCGCCCTCGCTGGAGCGGGAATGCTGCTCGCTGAAGCGAGGGACTCCACTCGTGAAATTAGAAAGTTAAGTCTCACTCGGTTTTCACTACCATTTTCACTTGATAATGGTCTCCCTTCTTATGACCACTCAGTTTTTCACTCGTCTTTCGTTCTTCCCTCAATCGAAGCATATCTGAGCTCTATATTTCCTCTTCTTAACCCCAAACTTATTCCTACTGCCTAACCGTAGCCACACCGGCCAACTTACGCTCGCAAGACATACTCAGGCGTCCGTACTTATCATTCAATACCTTCCGCAGCATAATATAATGCACAACACACACACACACATATATATATATATATATATATATATATATATATAGTTAGGAAACATCTAAATAATTACAACCACAACATGCCCCTTCTGTCCGGAGCGTTCAAGTTTCATAATTAAAACCCAAAATTAACACAAGCCGGCCAAGGCTTCCTCTAAAACATTTAAACACGACAAGCACACAGTACACACATATATACACACGATCCATCATGCTCAGCTGCTTTGCTCCACACCCGGCTCTTCCTTCATTCTTCATTCCGAGAGATGTTCACTGAAATATGGCCACTACAGGGGTGAGCTTTTACATGTAAAATGATACTCACAGACTCAGTATCAGCGTCAGTACACGCTCCTACCATCATTCAACCTTTCTCGAGTAACAAGTTCATGCAGTTTAAAACAACATTCATGCCACACATATTACACAGAGTTCATTTCTACAATCCATTCATGCATTCAGAGTTCCTACGCACATACACATTCATACATTCAAAATCATACACATATACACACATAGATTTATACATCACCACAATCGGCCTTATATCTATATGCATGCCTACGGATCCGACTCGGGTAAAGACTCTCAGTTACGGTCCCCTTTACTTCTGGCCCCTCGTCCCTCAGCTCTTACCAGGTGGCACCGGCCTCCCACGGCATCTCGAGACTCTTCTCTAGCTCCTACGGTTACCACGAGCACTATCGGGATCTAGCCAGGGTTGGTAACTGGAAGTCGTTCCCTTGGGGTTCTTGACCTTCCATGGGTCGCCCCCACTCTCACTCATGCAACTAACACATTTATTAACACACATCATCACGCCACAAACACCTTCTCCGTAGCCATTAAGCAAGAACGGATTTCCCCACATTACTCGTATTCATTTAGTCAATCACACCAACGCCTGTTACAATCGGTCATCAGACTAACAACATTGAACAACCAATTAAGAGCATGCACGTACATATTTTCCATAGTGACAAGAAGATAGATCCATGCATATCATTCATCATTATCATCCACTAACAGGCTACTCCGTCCCCATGAAATCACTATCAGAATCTTAAATCATGCATCAGTTTTAATGATTATGAATACATGCACACACACACACACAGCAGTACGTTCATCCGGTACCGTTCGTAGACCATGCATTCGACATGCAAGCGCCCCCTACCTTTAGAAGAACCTCAGAACCTTTCCGTTCTTGTCGTTGGGTCCGATGTCCTTCTCCTGGTTCGTTCGGTCTTCCTTGGCTTCGTCGTATCCTATGCCTGATTCTGGGATGGAGTGTGGTCCGTTCTCCAGTACTGAAATCAAGATCTCCAGGAGCGAAGAGTGAGATAGGGGAAGAAGGAGGATGGAGACGAAGAGAGAAAAGTAGAGGATGAAGTGACGAAGGAAGGAATCTGAAGGAATAATGAGTGTGTCCTTAACCATAGGCTTACATTTTTATATATATGTATATGCGCACGAGTAAGAGAAGAGTGGGATGGGAGAGTGTGAGCCCAGCAGCCACGCGCACTCCACCCCATCCCCTGACCACCACCATTTTTCATATTTTAATGGCTTAAATCTACTTGGTTATATATAATTAATAGTTATTTTCTATTTGAAATCAAGTCTTAATGGTTTATTCTTCATTCGGCATTTAGTTTCAAAACTGGGATGTTACATTATATACAATACAAAATATATTCAGATTATACACTTTCAAGTGTTTTGCTCTTGATATAATGAGTTTATTGAGTCCCAAAATGTTGTGTTGTGTTTGTTGAGTTCTCTCGGCGTAATGTGTTTGTTGAGTTTTCTTAAGATAAGCATCGCTTATCTCAAATTTGGTTAGATTTGTCAAACAAAAGGCCTTATAATGTCAAATAGTAATGTGTAAATAGTTAATAAAAATAGATTATTTGGGTTTTTGTTGTCTTGCCTTGATCTAAGTTACATATCCAAGTTGTTTTCAACACTTTAAGTGCATAGTTGTTAGTAGTAATACAGTGACCAACACAACCATCATGTGCTAAAGATATGTCGTATTTTTTGTCAATTTTGTGCTCTGTTGGTTTCAGCCAGTGTCAAATAGTTTATTTTGATTATGTAAAGGGAAACGCTTAAAGAGAAATATGAAGAGACTTAGCTAGACTTAATAGATTCTGACAAACTTAGAATTCTAACAGATAGACTCAGAACTCTAATAAACTTAAGTAATTCCATTTCCCTTTATAACAATATTATCGCCATTATCCTTTATACCTCCTTCAAACTGAATATGGATAGGGAATGAACATTTAGTTTAGGTCAAAGGGATAGGAAGATCGAGCTGGGTGAAGCCTTTATTAGTAAGTCTGCAACTTGAAACTAAGCTGGTAATTTGTCCAATTGCTACTCTCTCTTGAACACACCATAGATCCGATTCGAAATGCTTAAACTTGGAATGAAGAATAGGATTAGTTGTAAGAAGGACAACTCATAGATTGTCATACTGAATTAAAGGTGGAACTTTAGGTTGGAGATAAAGTTTAATCAATAGAGATTGGATTCAAGATATCTCATTCAAACGGAACTGATTCACGCACATCGTGGACATACTCAAACGGAACTGACTCTACACGGTTCTAATAACACTCACCTTTAGTTGAAGTACATCAGGCTTGCTATGGATGGCCTAGCCTCATGTGTGACTCCGAGCCATTGGATGCCCGACCTAGTCGTACTCTCGAGATCTCAACATTGATCTAGCGAACATGTCCTTTAGTGTACCCATCACTGATGCTATAGGATTCATAAATCAACTCATAGTTCGAGCACATACACATGATGGAGGATGTATTCACTTCACTTTATCTCTTATCCCTAATTAACCAAGTGTCAGACGGAACCCTTACACCTAGTGTCCTTTGTCCTTAATACGTCGGGTAAACCTTGTTAATATCTACCATAAATTCGAATCAAAGAGTTGTAAGGTCTTAAATCTTTGTGTCTGGGTCTTAGTTACTTACTAAATCTTTTTTAGGAGTACTAAGACTACGGTCTGGATGACAATTTAAACTCTTAAGTGGTCATAGAGAATTATGTTAATTTTTGAATAAAATTGTGTATCTCCTCTTGGAGAATTCTCAATTATATATACTGATACAACTTAATTATCAGCCCTATAAATCAACTACAAATATCTACAGTTACACTTGTATGGCTATAATTACTGGACAACGCATATCTCTTTCTTATAAATCAGCTACAACATTATATAAATATCTACAGTTACATATTTACAATTGTAATTGCTGACAACCCATATTTCTTTGACATCCCCCCTCAAATTCATGCTTGGAAGTCTACAACATCAATTTGCTAACAAGAAAATTATGTCGTTGATGGGTGAGTGATCTAGTGAAGATGTCAACAATTTGCAAATATGTTGAAACATGTGGAAGAGTAATAACATGCCGATCATAAGCTCCCCTATTAGAGTGGTAATGGACTTTTATGTGCTTTGTGCGCTCGTGGTAAACAGGATTAGATACAATTTGGATGGCACTTGTGTTATCAGCATGTAATGGAGTGGGTTCACATTGTGAGAAACCAATCTTATGAAGAAGGCCACATAACCAAAGGATCTCAGAGCACGCAGCAGACATTGCACGATACTCAGCTTCAGTGGACGATTTAGATACGGATTCTTGTTTTTTGCATTTCTAAGAAATGGGAGCATCACCAAGGAACATACACTATCCTGAAGTAGACCTTCTAGTATCTGGGCAGCCAGCCTAGTCAGAATCACTAAAGGCTCAAAGATGCATTGATGAACCATGAGGGAAAAAAGGCCACAATTTGGGGTACCATGAAGGTATTTAATAATGCGTCGCACTGTCGTGTAATGGAGATGTCAAGGAGATTGCATGAACTTACTAACTGTTTGAACAACATAAGAAATGTCTGTTCTAGTGATTGTGAGGTAGATAAGGCTCCCAACCAGCTTTCGATATAAAGTAGGATCTTCAAGGAGTGTTCCTTCATCATGCTTATATTTGACATTAACTTCCATAGGTGTGTCAACAGAAGTTGTGTTTTGTAAACCAGCTAACTGAACAAGATCTTGAATGTATTTTTGTTGGAGCAAAAAAATTCCTTGAGGTTGATAATTTACCTCTAACCCTAAGAAATAGGTGAGGCGACCATGATCCTTCATGTGAAAAATAGAATGAAGCTGATACTGAATTTTGGTGATGCCTTTTGTATCTGAACCGATGACCACAATGTCATCTACATAAACTAGTAGAATCACAATGCCCTTAGATGTCCTTTGTAGGAAAAGAGATGGGTCATATTGACTTTGTGTGAAAGAAAACCCAAGAAGAGTGGATTTGAATTTTTCAAACCATACTCGTGGTGCTTGTTTTAAGCTGTAACACCCCGAATTTTTAAAAATAGAAAGTTAAATTAAGAAAATAAAATATTGAATAATTAAATGTGGGCTAATTAATATCCCAAAATGCTAGATATAATTTAAATAAGATTTTCGGAGACTGTTAGTGAATTATTGTGACCGGATAAGTTGAAAACTGGCCTGGATAAAATATGGGTGTCGGACCAAGTATCTCCGATTGAGATGCCGTTGGTCAGGGCTATAGATAATGTTATTGGGAATCCGAATACATTTTCGGAATAATTTTTAGAATATGTATTGAACCTGAACGGTGAGCCTGTTTATCTAAAAACGGAGAAATTTTAATGAAGGCATCAATTTTAATTCTTTTTCCCTACTCCTTCCTCACTCTCACGTTGCCTTCTTCTAAAACACTAAACACTCATTTTTCTCCTCCTTCTCTCCTTCTTCTTCTTCCAAAAACTAAGCAAGTGGTTTGCCTATTCTTCTCTCCCATTTTTGTTTTCTCCAAGCTTGAAGGAGGACATTGTGGCTTGAAGCTCCTCCCTTTCTCCTCTTCATTTTCGTTATCTTCATCTTCCTTTTTGAATTCCATTTTCGTTTTGTAGCAAGGTAAGCTCTTTATCACTTCCTTTATGCTTGGAACCTAGAGGATAGAGTGTTGTGACTTGGAGGTGTGTTAAATGCTTGTGGGTAATGAATAGGGGCATTAAATGCATAAGCCCTAAAGTGGGTGTTATAAATGCAAGCTTTAAAGAGGGTATAAATGAGGTAGTTGCAATTATGGTGGGGAGAAGATGGAAGTTAATGAGTATTTATGAAAGTTGGTGGTTTGGTGGGAACCCTAACTTTGGATTTGGGGGAAATGTGTAATGTAGATGGGGTTAACCTTTATTGATGAGGGAAGTGTTATAAATGATGAGATGGAAGCATTTAATGATGATTTATAATGTCGATTAGAAGTCACAATGAATGGGAAGCTCACCAAGGTGTTGGTGGGAAAATTTATATAAAATGGTGACCTAATTAATTAGGTTGTAGCCCTTGATAATAATGGGTTTCGATTTAAGGGAAGGAATTCCTGAAGCCTAAATAGGTAACCAAATAAAATTCATGAATAGCTTCCACATGAGGAAAATCATGTGTACATAGATATGTATATGTATATTGAAATGGCCTTTGAATGAATAATTGATATGGTCTTATAATGGTTGGTGTAGGACTTGATAACGCGGGTGAAGCGGGAACATCAAACCCGGAAATTTACTTCTCTTAAGGTAGGAGAGGGGTGTATTTTCTAAATGCATGAGAATCGTGATGATAATGTATGTATTAATGTAATATGGCATGTTTTCTTGGATAAGTGTGATATCATGTGTATGTAATGAGAATTGTGTTTGGTGTTTTGAAATGATTGTTTATATGATAAAGCCTAAATGGGGCTATGAATGGCATATTATGTGATGATGTACTATTGATTCCAGATATGACATGATGAGCACCTAAAATCTTTGGTTGGAATGGTTCCTAGATATAAGGATTGATGTTTATGTATGAATTTGTGGATAATAGTGTGGTTGAGTATGAATGTACCCTAGATGAGAGGGTGAGATAATCCTAATGAGGTTGAGGCATGCATGAGCATTGCATACATGGCATAGCATGCATATCACGATGATGTTGATAAGTGGTTGCGATCACTTGACGTTGGAAATATAAAAAGGGCTTGTGATTATTGGACCGGTGGTTGCGATCACCTGGTGTTTGAAATGAAAGGCCCTGCGGGACCATTGAGATTGAGTGATCATGGTTACGATCATGAGGTGGGAGTACCCCTTACGAGGCGGGAAACCTTTATGAAATGTTGGACGTGGTTGCGATCACGAGAAAGCACCTTGTGAGGCTGCTAGAGGGAGTACACCTTGCGAGGCGGGAAACCCATGAATATGAATGAATGATTATGGTGGTTGCGATCACCCGTGGAAATGTAAATCGGATCCGTGCATATGCATCCTAAACACTAGCATGTGCATTAGCCATAGAAGCATGGCATAAAGTGATACCCTGTTGGTGAGGTTATGTGAGGAGTAGGTGGAACCCTTTCTTTAAATTACTAACTATGATTGTGATATTGGTAGATGTGACCTTGACAAATTTGATGGATATATGTATTAAGTGGAAATGATAAATGAATGATTTGGTGTTGGATGAACTCCTCTTGAGGAGGGGATGTTTTTATTGCATTCATGCGTATATTATCATAATTGTTGGATTTTTCATCATTGAGAAAGTATACTCACTCTCCATGTGGTATATCTTTTTACCTCTTGTGTTGTAGGGCTGCACATAGAGCTATTGTGTGGAGAAGTGGTGTGATAGAAGTCCATTTTGGTAAAGAATGCCTTGGTCGGCGATTGTTTTGAGTTTATGAATTTCACTTGAATCTTGTATTGTATATAGCATTCTGCATATGTGTATATTTATGACTCGAGGAAGACATTTGTGTGGATGATAATATATATGATAGAAATTTTAGGGGTCATGGAGGAAAATGAAACCCTTATGTATGACTCATTTTTATTTATGACCCTATGAATGTATGAAGGATGAACTTATGATGAAAACTTTCTCTACTTTTGATGGATGAATGAAGAATCATATTTATACATTAGTATTGTGAAGTAGAGGTGATAATGGGTTGATTATTATATATATTTAATGAATTGTAATGCAAATTTATGAGCATACTGGTTTGGAACAAGTTTTGAATGGCTAATATGATGATTGTGAATTGATGAATTGAGGTAAATTGGCTTGAGTTGAGTTTTGATAGGTTGTGTTGTTCAATTTTCACGTTTTATAGTATTTTACTGATATTCTCGCTCAAGCGAGAGGGTTTCTCGCTCAAGCGAGAGGGTTTCTCGCTCAAGCGAGAATACCCCTGTGATGGTGTATGGTTACTGGACCATTCTCGCCCAGGCGAGAGTGGGTCTCGCTCAAGCGAGACTGTCCCAGCATCAGTGATTAGGTTCTGGAGGAATCTCGCCCAGGCGGGTAGGATCTCACCCGAGCGTGGGCGAGGGAACTTTGCCACTGGAAGGATCTCGCTTAAGACGAGAAGGGTCTCACCCGAGCGAGAGTGGGGTGTTTAGTTTCTGGACGATTTTCGTGTGAGTGAATGTCCCTTGACGTTGGTGCTCGCTCGAGCGAGGGAGCGTAAATTTGGTTCTGGACAAATTTCGCTCACGCTCACTGGTTTCGCCCAAGCGAATTCTGGAGATCTCGCTCAAGCGAAATGGGGCTCGCTCAAGCGAGTTGTGTAACATCCTGATTTTTAATTTAATTACCGATTGAGACTAAGCCATTAATTAAGGGATTAACTGCAGAATTGAGATTAATGAATAATTTAACTGATTGCTGATTGGTTAGAAAATAATTGAATAAATAATGATAATAATAATAATAGTGCCAGGCGAAAGGACGCATGTGTCCCTGGGAGTATAAGACAACCTCAGCTCTCTCTTCCCTCCATTAATTCACGCTGGTCAGCTCCTCTATGAGTGCGTCTGGTCCCCTCCTCCCCTGTTTTCTCTTCTTCCCTCTCAATCACGTCGAATAGTGAGAGAGTCGAGAGCTCCTGGAGGAACATCAACGCGGCTCTGTTCCACTCCCTGTCCTCTTCTTCCCCACATTGCCTTCTTCCTCTCCTTCTTCTTTTACCTAGAGCTGTTAGTATTCCAGTTGGAAGGCTGTGCTGGAAGTGCCTTGGAGCTGTGGGGGAGACGAACCCGTTGGAGGAAAGAAGCAACTCTGGCCCAGGATCAATGCTGAGCTCGAAGGCTGTTGGAGGAGGAGTAACAGAGGGACGATCGGTCAGCATTGCAACTTGAGGAGTCTCTGAACCCCGATAGCAGGTAGGGAGCGCTTTGCATATCAAGTGTATGGTTTATGACCGGGTCTCGGGTGCTTGCTTTAATGTGATATGTGGTGTGAAATGTGTAGATCGATGTGTGGTGATTGACTGATTGTGCATGCAACTCCCGAACTGGGGTATCTGTGAAAGGTTGAGGGTTGTGTGACTTCGTCTTTGAGTGCCTATTAATATTTCTGTGATGCATGTTGTTGAAACCTGCGTTTGCTGAGTGAATGTGTCTGTGCGTTACCATTATTCCCGAATGCATGAGATGTGAATTGATACGTGATTTCCATTTTGAATGTTGTGTGGAAAAGTATGCTGACTCTGTTAAAAATGTTGAGTGGATGTGCTGTAATGTGGTTACCTATGCTTGCTGTTGTAAGTTATTATGATAGATGCATGTGTTGTTGTAATGGAATGTGGGATTCCGAATGAATCTGAATGTTGTGTGGGGGATCGGTTGTGATCCATTGATGGTTGTGCGAGACACGTCTGGTAAGCTTGGATGTTGTGGTGGAATTGCATGAGATTGCATATGTGGGATGATTCCCAGATTCCTGACTAGTTCCATGAGGACCCGTGGTAGCCGATGGAGCTAGAGCTGGGTCTCGAGACGTCACGGGGTGACCGGTGCCACACGGAAAGGGCTAGTGGACGGGGGGTCGAAAAGGCATCTAGAGTCATATAAAACGAGTTCCAGTCAGATTCCTGGTTAGATCCATGAGGACCCGTGGTAGCCGATGGAGCTAGAGCTAGGTCTCGAGACGTCACGGGGTGACCGGTGCCACACGGAAAGGGCTATTGGACGAGGGACCGGGAAGGAATCTGCACTGAACTCACTGTTTAAGTCGGATCCGCATGCATGAGTCTATGAGCATTGTTAGTGAGATTATTGTGAATTGCATGGATTAAATGAATTGAGTGAACTCCGACTAGATGATGTCGTATGAGTGAATTTCGACTGAATGAATAGACAGGTGTTGATACTGTTGCTGAGTACAGTGTGATGCTATGATTGAGAATATATGTTATTATGCGAATTCCGATTGAATGATATGGTTTGGCTCTTATATTAATTGGCAGTATATATATATCGTTATGGATTGAACCCGGTAAATTATATAATTGAGAATTGAGGTAAAGTCCGAGTCAATAGCTGTCACTTTATATGTAAAAGCTCACCCCTATACCATTTTTTCAGTGTGTGCAGGTTGGACTCTGAAGTGATGATAAGGTCTCAGGTCCGAGTGAGGTGCACTCCGACCGTTGAGTGCTTATTTTGTATTTGTCATGTTTCGTCAGTTGTAGCCTTGGCCGGCTCATAATAACAGTGTGGTGTAATAAATATGGATATATATATAAGTAATTTGAGCTATTGTGATCCGAGTGCATGTTTTTATACGTAATAGTTCACGTTGATAACAGGTGCTGAGGAATGAATGATGTTAAGGTAATGGGTATTTCGAGTGTATGAATATGTATGTACACATATGTTGTATACGGGTGGTTTGTGTCTGGGTAGACTGAGGGGTGTTGATGGTTAGAATATTGCTCAGTTAATGATTTCCGAGTAGACGTAATTGGGGAGTCAACTCCGAGTGGGGCTGCAAATGGCTATGCCTTCTTGTTCGAATGATGATACTTCAATGGATTCTGAGTAAAATACCTTGGATGAACCTATACTGCGTAAGATCTAATGAGAGAATCCCCGAGTGATAATGAGAGCGGTCATTACCGAGTGAAAAATATAAGTAAAACCCGAGTGAGGAAGAGTTCGTATTCCCGAGTGAAAACCCTGAGCGATTCTCTCCTGAGAGAGGAGTTAGTGTAGTGGCTTAGAATGGAAGGGATTCTAAGTGTAAAACATTGATAATCCGAGTGAAAGATGTATATTCTGAGTAAGTAAGGGTCTGTATCCCGAGTGGTTAAGTTCTGAATAAGTCTGAGTGGGACTTAACTTCCTGATTTTTTGAGTGAATGTGAATGTATACCGAATAGTGGAAGTGTAATGTGACCCGATTGTGTTAAGGATGGAATACGTCGAGTGATGTTTGAATAGGACATATTCCGAGTGAGAAGGAGTTCTGGAATCCGAGTGGGATAACCCTCAGTGTCCGAGTAGAGTATAGGTGTGGCCGCATGGATGAAATTGAAAGGCTAAGTTATGGAACACTGAATGGACTTAGGAATGAACTTCCGAGTGGACTTAGTCGTTTACCGAGTGTATGGATGTCCCGATGCCGAGTGATGAATTTGCCGTGTGAGGCTTCTCGCTTTAGCGAATGAAGGATCCGCTCCAGCGAATGCGTACTGCTGGAAGGCTTTTGTCGTGGTATCGCCCAAGCGAATGGTACTTCGCCCGAGCGAGTGAGTTGTCTCGCTCAAGCGTCCTGGACCTCGCTTAAGCGAGTCAGAGTTGTCTTGGATTTTGCCCAGGCGCTGATGTGTTTCGCTGAACCGAATGGGTTGGTTCAAGCCTTGTTCCTTCCGCTGAATGCTATATGTGTAAATGTTCTTTTATTTCCCTTGTCTTCTTCCTTCTTCTTTTTTTTTATGCCGATTGACCAGGGGTTGTTTTTGTGAAAGAATTTTCCCTGTTTTTGGGTTAATATTTATTAAAAATTAGGGTGTTACAAGTTGGCCCTTGATTCTCTCTTATTTTCCTCGCTCAGCGTTTGGTGCTGCTCGCCCAAGCGTCCTATATGAAATTCGCTCAAGCGAGTGTAGTCTTCGCTTGAGCGAGGGTGTCCTGATCCTTCATTACGTTTGGTTTAAATTATTTCCCTTTTCTTCACATTGAATCATGGTTTTTCATCATCCTATGAATATCTTGGGCATAATTTTGAATCCCTTATTTTCAGGATGGATGACTTCTTCACACTTAATCATATGACTTTAAATTAATTAAATTTTCTGCTGACTTTAAATTGGGAATTTCTTGTTTGTGAACTCTATTACTTGCCTTCTCATATCTTCATATATGAGTTAGGTCTCTCGTAGATCCAGGGCATTGAAGGACAATTTCACCACCTATGTATTCTTAAATTAATAATACTAAAATCGCAAAAAATTTACCCCTATTTTTGGGGCGTCACATAAGCCATATAAAGATCTTTTGAGCTTGCAAACTGTATTTGGAAAAGAAATTGACATACCAATTGGAAGTTTGAGGTAAACATCTTCTTTAAGATCCCCATGGAGGAAAGCATTCTTTACATCTATTTGGTATAGTGGCCATGAGTTAGCTGCATCAATGCAAGGAGGACTCTCACAGTAGTCATTTTAGCTACTAGTGCAAATGTCTCGTCATAGTTATTGCCAAGAATGACCAATCGAGCCTTGTAACGATCAATGGATCCATCTGCACGAAGCTTAATAGAGAACACAAACTTGCTGCCAAGAGGTTTGACTGACATTGGACAAAGAACAACATCCCAAGTTTGATTTTCTTTAATTGCAAGGAGTTTAGTTTCAATTGCTTTTTGCCAACATTCATGCTCCATAGCCTGTTTATAAGAAGAAGGAATGGAGACAGAACACAAAGTAGTTGTTAAGGAATAAAGGGAGTTAGAAGTAAATTTTTCTGGAGGCTTACGGGCTCTAGTACTCCACCTAAATGGGACTAGGGCATCAATTTGTATAGGATTAGCAGCTTGTAGAGGATCAACAGCCAAGGAAGAATCGTGAAGGGGCCTAGAAGCAACTGATGAATGAGGACGTCTGTGATACACCAAGAGATGAGGTTTTTTTCTGCATGATTAGTAAAGAATGACAAAATAGACAATGATGAAGATTGAGATTCATGATGATGAGCAAAAAAATATTGATTTTCTTGAAAAATGACATTTTTAGATATTCGAACTCGACTAAGATTAGGATCATAACACAAATAACCTTTGTGGTGAGTTGAATACCCAAGGAAAGCATACTTTACTGATTGGGCTGTTAACTTTGTTTGTTCATAAGGAGGAAGATGAACATAACATACACAACCAAAGATGCGGAGATATGAATAAGTAGGTGGGTTACCAAATAATCTTTTGAAAGGAGAATTATTATTCAAAGAAGGAGAATGCAACATGTTAATAAGGTAGACTGTTGTAGCAAGAGCTTCACCTTAAAAATGAGATGCTACTAAAGAATCCAACAAGAAAGTGCGAACAACATCAAGGAGATGGTGGTTTTCTTCTCTCGTCTACCCCATTTTGTTGTAGGGTTGATGGACAAGATCGTTGAAAAATAATGTCATTTGTTTAGAGGAATTCCTGAAACAAATTAGATGTATACTCTCCTCCATTGTCAGAACGAAGTATTTTGATATTTGTGGAAAATTGGTTCTAGACATAAGCATGAAAAAACTTAAAGTAAGAGAATACTTTAGCTTTTGAATGCATAAAATAAATCCATGTGAAACGACTATAGTTGTCAATGAAAGTGACAAAGTACTTATAATTAGCACGAGAAATAATAGGAGTCATCTATTGTGTCATTGGCAAGTGCACCAATTTATCATTGAAGTTTTCAAAAATTTGGATATCGTTCCCACAGGGATTGATTGTTTCAGTAAATGACGGTAATTTTTATTTACTAGTGGTAAAAATATCAAAACTTATTAACAAAAGAATGTTTCATATACAGTTTTGTACAATATTCATAGATTCAAAGACTGATTTATACATTAGGCAAATAATAGTATGAAGTAAATGTAAAACAATCAAGAAAATAATTACATAAATAACACTTTAGAACAGCAATTCCAATACTTGAGATGTAAACATAAAATGACAAACTATGTTGGAATTAGGATCCCCGCACTAAAAATGTAACAAAGTAACTATAAACATGCATATTTAATCATTAAGTTTATGTCATTGTAGCTTAAAATCATTAAACTCGATCCCTCGGTGAACAAATTCTAAATAGTTACTGTAAAGTTTAATCCCTCAGATGCTTTCTCAGTAAAAACTTACTTTAAGTCCCAGCCTTAACACAACAATAATTACTAACTCTATCCCTAGTAATTGGTATATTAAAGGTATTTCAACTTTTACTTCCATTAAAAGTAATTTTAACACCCATGAAAATCATTCTCCCATTTGAAATTCATACTAATAAAAGGTTGAAATACTAACATGAAACTTTCATAAACATGCATAATTCATAATCACAACATCATACTCATAGATTTGTTCTCTAATTCTAACATTAACATTTTCTTAATAATTACGTGGTTTGAGTAGAAATAAGTGGGTAACTCAAATTTAAAATAGATATATGTATATATGTGTTTATTTGATGATTAGGAATATTTAGTGAATTATTAGATTGATTGTTTAATCATTGTGGATAATTTACTGATTAAATATTTGCTAGATTGACTAATAATTAACCTAGGATTAATAATTTCATAAAACGATTAAATAATCAGTAATCACTTGGTAGATGTTTAATTATTTAATCTTCTAAAAATTTCTGGTTTAGAAGTTTTCTAATAAATAAGTTCTTGTCTAAGAAAAATAATAAAATATTGTTGGGACCCCCTATGTAGATTATGGGACCCGACAGACGATTCGACCCTGGTATTGTTAGTCTTAGATGAACACTCCAATAGATAGATTATTTCTGTCTAAGCCTTTTGTAATAAACTGGAGATGTCAGACCAAGCCCGACCAGCCCAGACTAGACCATAAGCGTTTGTTATGCTCAATCACGGGTATGCTTTGAAATACCCTATTGTAAGGCGGTCTATCCTAGTGACTCATTTTGATAAAATTTAAAATCCTTCCTGAAGAAACCAATCCCAAATTGAAGCTCTTTAACTTCGTTTTTCAAAGAAACGATTAGTTATAATTAATTTTTATAATCTCGGTTTGGACACCTTTGGTGTTTTAGGCCTAACTTTTGCATATGAACTTGGAATTGAATGACTTTGGTCCCAAATTCTTCATTGTAAAAAGATCTACAACCTTTATTTCTAGTCCTGAGCTTGAATTCTCACTTTGTCACTCTCAAAATCATGAGCCAAGTATTTGTCCTCTAAAAACCTGTTATTTCATATCCTTTCCCTGTGTATGGTTCCTTCAAAAATTCATAATTTATTCATACAATCTCCAATTTGTGCAAACTTGGTGTCAAAATCTCTGTAACAAAATTCTCTACGTTTTCCATGCAGGCCCCAAAAGCTGAATCCTTCCCAATCAGTATAGTTTTCATAATCTTTGCATACCTATCTTATTCCCGCAACAGCACTGCATACTTTTAGGAAGAAATTCATATCTCCCTTATGCGGTATAGAAATGACTCTGCTCTTTTTGCTATGCCACCTTATCAAAAAATCTACAAACTCCATGAAGGTCACGAAAGCTAATTCCTTAACTATTTTTCCCAACAAATTTATTTTGTTCACAATTCTATTTGTGTCACAGCCTGGAGCAGTTTTTGTATTTTGGGCATATCTCCCTCGTTTGCTGATGGATTTTCGCGTACCATATATCATTTTAAAGATAAGACAAAGATCTACAATTTTCACATTTTGAATTTTTCTAATTCATCCTGCAATATCCTCTAAAAACTCGAACAAGTTGCTGCCCTTGGTGGTGACACCTTAGCCATGCCTGGAAATGAACTAATCACATTGCAACAGCCCTAGGAAACTTGTTGTGACCTTGATAACTCCTCTATTACTCTAAGGTCTGAATGAGGAACTTGGCAAGCATACCAAGCTACCTTGACACCTCTCCTCTCTTCTTTCTTCAGCCAAGACTCCTTAGCCAACAAGTAGATCTATTTGCACAAAATCTTTTTTCCAAAAACATTTTCCTAAGTTGAAACACTAAACCAGCCACTCACTTCTTCCTCTTCTCTTCATGACATTCACCATCATCATCTCATCCATGTTAAGCTCAAACACTCATCACCCTTCTTAATCTCCTACACTAACTCTAGCCAAACTCATAAACACTCCACCATCTCCCAAAAATAGCAACTTCCATCTACTACTCCTCTTAAAAAAATCATGTTTTTAACTCACAAATAGGCTTTCACTCTCTTAATTTTTTATGCTTCGTTGTAGTGGACTTAAAGCAAAAATCTTGGATCCTTGCTTCCATTTTCCTTGGTCAAAATTACCATCAAGGTAGGGGGAGTATATGTTCATTGTAATTCTTGATTTCACATGCATGGTGTAGTATGAATATCCCTAATATTCACACCTTGGAACCCCCTTTGAAAAATCTAATTTTTAACCTTTAATCATGAAAATCTCTTACTAAAATTTATGATGTTCTTGGGTGGTACCATGGCTGCACCATGTCTATATTAAATTCTTGACTTTTATAAATTCCTAATTGTAAATTGTTTTACTCTAATAATTTTGTTGTTGCAGATTTTTTTTTGAGGTACATACATGAACCATTATACGTGGTAAAAGCTTCAAAACCATGATTTCTCAAGGCCAAATTAATGTGATACTTCCCCATGGGTTGATGCAAAATTTAGATGTTTGAAACATGAATTTTGATGCATGATAACCATCTTTGTAAAACTGGACAGATTTGATAAATCATCATTATCGCTTGTATGTTGTTAAAAATGATTAAAAGAATGAATTTTTCTTTCAATTTAGTGGTTGCATGTTATCCCTTTAATTTCTTAGAATTTAAATGGACCAAAATGTTTGAAAAATGACTTTTAGAAGTTATAATTCAAAGGAGATGTTGCTGTTGGAAAAGTTGCATTAGAATTAATAACTTTAGCTTAGAGATTTCACTTGAAAATTTGACTTTTAGTAACTCAGTGACTATGAGTAACATGCGTAGTTAAATCTTTAATTTTCAATAAAGAAAAATGAGTTAGATATGAAATTTTTAATTCTGGAATTTTTTTATAAATTAAGTGATTTAGTATTTGTTTTTATAGTAATTATTTTATATGCTTGATTTAGTGAAATTGGCTTATGAATACATGAACAATTTATGGTTTTTGGGTGACATGTTATGATTGCTGTTTGGCACATTTATAATTATGAGAATGATGATAAAAATATATATAAAATGTTGTGTTCAGAAAAGAATTAAAAAAGGGACCCAAGTATAGGCGCGAACGATAGTCAAAAATGATTAAAATAGTATTTACGCGCGCAAACGAGGGGAAATGACCAAACTGTTTTGGGTGAGTATTTTGTGGTATATGATGTGAATTTTGAGTATTGGAAAATTACCCAAGTGACGAAAATTGGTTCGGAAATATTTTACTCGTTACTTGTCCTTAAACGCGTTTTTACGAATGCTAAAACGATGAAATTTGGTACCTTGAGGCATTTTTGTGTGGAACTGATTTTTGGGCAGAATTAACATTCATTTTTATTATAATTAGTTAGTATATAAAAAGTTGAGCACTTTTGCCTTTGGAATCACTCAATTTGGAGTTTTTTAGATAAAATACGTCAAAAACAAAGTTTTCGATAAAACAATGAGAAATAAGCGATTTTTTGACTTTTATTGACTTATAGGAAAATTTCCTTTCTCTAAAAAGTTTCGAATGAATTTTTACTAGTTATAATAAAATATTTTTGAAAATTTTCAGTAAATCTAAAATTTATGGTCAATATATCGAGTTTCGTCATAAGTCAATACGACGGGACAATATCGTTAAATGGCCCGAGATGTCATAAGGAATGCCAAGTATTTTTATGTTCACTTTTCTCTAAGGAAGCTTAATATTTTAAATGTAATAACTTATCTTTAGAAGTAAAAGAAAAGGTCAAAGAATTATTAAACAAATACTTTTACAATATTTTCTTAAAAAGAACTTAGGAAAATTAGACGACTAAGGTCTTGAAAAATTTTCGTATAGAACTAGTATTTTAGACCTAGCCTCAGTGCTCCTAAGAAATATCTTTAGGTGGCACCTAGGCTCTGGCATGTAAAGAGTACTTGTTAAAAATTTTCATGATAATTGGTTTTAAACGCCTTAAGGACAAGTACATTGGAAAGCGAGGTTCCATCTAGTACTCGGGAACCCTTATAATAAAATGAGTAAATTGCATGTTGCATATGGAGTATAAGGAGGGACGATAGAGTGATCCCCTAGAGCATATAGTGATGGGTGCACTGGAGAAATAACAGACATCTCAATCCCCTAAGGGCGATATTGAGAGCACATCGGGGGCGGACCTCTAATGGCTTGGATTCGCGCCCAAAGCTAGACATCTCGTGGCAACTTTAGTGTACTTCAACTCCGGATGAGGGTTTCTAAGACTGTGTAGTGCCCGTTCTGACGAGATGTGTGTTGGATCCATTATTGATGGACTGTGAGTCCTTATCCCTTTTGTGGAAACAGAATAAGGCGAGCTCCGGTCGCTCTAGTTGGGTAGGGGAACAAGGTTGGATGGTTGTGCACATGGTTATTGATATGTAAGGTTGATGAGCGGGAGTTAGGCCCCATTGCATACTGGAATTTAATCAAAATGAATCATAATGAACCTAACACATGTATAACATACCGTAATTATACGACAAACTTTGTCAGTGTGTGTTATCTCTGTTTATGTTCTAAACTTTGGTGAGTGTATTAATATATGTTATCTAAATTGTTGTATGTTTAGTTATATATCTATGACTACCCTTACATGCGAGTCATGGGGTTGAGAGCTTATACTCACCCCTCTTTCATTGTGTGTCTATTTTCCTTTATCGTGATCATCAACTGAAGGGTAGGATGAGCGCGAGCAGGGCTTGGACTACCCGTGGTGGGCTCCGACCTCTCTAGTTCGAAAATGTTATGTATAGGGGCAGCCTATACAGGACGGGTTTTGAGAATGATTGATGAATTGAGAATGGGCCCATATGCATTCATATGAATTAACAAGACGAAGGAATAATCTGAATATAATGAAAGAACTCATGCATTGCATTACATTACATTGATATATATTTCCATTGTGACTGAATGACTATTATGTTAGAACCTATCTTGGATGTAGTAAAGATTAGTTGTGGAATTGGGGTATGAGATTGGGAACATTAGGAAGTTGGAAAGGCGTGAGATAACTTAGAATTACTAGGTCTCGCTTGAGTGCGAATGTCTCATGTTATGTTTGATTGGTGGTTGTGAGAGAACGTCAGAAGTGACACCCTCTGTCTTGTTTGGAAGAGAGAGCTCACCCTTATGCCTATTGTAGACCACCGATTCGCCTTCGTTCACGTGTTAGGCATCACGCACCAAGATTGTATCCGAAGGAGACCATAGACTCGTTCCTGCTGACATAACGATGATTGATTCTACTGACCACCCACGGTACCCGCCCGACTACCAGTTATCATAGAGGTTCTAGAAGAGAGTGAATATCCAGAGGAGGAACCTCTAGGAGGCCCTGGAGCTGCCCCGATTGATGTAGCTATGCTCAACTAGACGGATCTTCCTCCACTGCCAATTCAGCTTCCACCTGTAAAGTTCCTTGATGTAGTGGCAACGTTAGTACCTACTTCTCTGATAGCGTTGGCAGACGAGCCGGTAGGGATGTATGTACCAAATATGATGATGGAGGATTTGGTCTCCCCCATTGCTCCTATCACTAATCAAATGGATGTTTTCCTTGCTAGGAGACAGTGAGACCAGTCTCATAGATTCCTCAGACATGTGTTCTGGACTTACATGTATGGGGGTACTCAGCATTTCCCAAAGATGTCCCCTGTTGTAAGAGACTTGATACGGGAGGCCTTCGATGCTTATAACGAGAGATATGGACAGTTTCCATCCCTTATACCAGATCAACCTTCATCTAACTCGAGCCCGTTACCAGGCGTTGGATTTCCATCTTTGCCACTATCCACTTACGGGCCAGACCGTCCAGATTCTCCTCTTAGTGATGACTAGGGATTGATGCATTGTATTCTGTTTGTTTTGTTTGTATATACAGCCAGGGAGCCTGTGTATCCTCCTAGTTCTAGCAGGATGGGACTGATGATGCTAGTATTTTGTACTCTTGTGGATATATCCTGATGATGTTAACCACCACGAGTGATGGTGTTATTCTTTTGACTTTACATTTTAAGTACTCAATGTTGTCAACTTGGTTTTGTTGATTATTTTATGGTATTTTAGTTTTATGTTATGATGTCGTTACGGTTTATGGTTTGAGTTTACACAACAAAAGTTTTTAAACTTCTACATTTTTATCAAACTAGTAACTTATCAGTTAAGTAGAATAATCTAGTGGAAGGAATTGTCCTAGTTAACCGAGGGTGTTACAGTGGTGGTATCAGAGCAAAGTCGATTCATCAGGCTTAGGATATGGTTCACTAACCTTGCTATCTCTAGAATGTTGTGATTGATAGTCAATAGGACTTGTGTGTTAGGGACTACTTGCTTAATACCCAAGTAGTTAAAGCATTAAGTGAGGCAGCGGAGAGTTAGTGACCAAGGTTGCCTCGATGCTTATGGTAATTGTGGTGAATTTGGGGACGAAATTCTTAAAAGGTGGGGAGAGTGTAACAGCCCTAGTTTTTAGAATAAAGGCCTAGACTCTCAGGATCTCTGAGAGTGTTCTAATAAGTCTTTTAGTGGAAGTTAAACCCTAAACCCTGATCCCGAGTGATTATGAGAAATTAGAAACAATGAGGAAAGGTGTGTTCAAGGTAATAGCAAAATAACTAAATATGAGTAAGAGGGAAAGTGTAATAGGATAATAGAGATTTATGAGAAGGATAGGGCATACTAGAGAAAGAGAAATGTGAGAAGGAATGATAGGAGAAGAATAAGAAATAAGTGAGTGTGAATATTAGTAAAATATTTTAGATGTTAATAAGTAATTATTAATAACTAATTTATCTTGTTAAACTATGATTAATTGTTTAGATTATTCTTATAGTAAATTATGTGTAGAATAACTGGTTAATTAGAAGTTGAACTGTTCTTTACAGGGGGTGTAAAGTTATGATTGTCAAACAATTCAAAATGTACATGTAACGTAAAATCTGGTATGAGGAGGTGCTTATACAGATACAAATATGGAGTGCTCTTGTATGTTGGGCGTGGTATAGTGCACTCTATGGCGGTGTTGCAGTCCGCCTGGAATAGCTTCTTTTGCCTTGACACAATTGGTGGTTGTACCTACAATTATTCTCCAACGCTCAAGTCAGTATTTTGGAATACTATTAGACTTAGAAAGCAAATCTGAGAGAATTATGCAAGTATGAGTGTAAGGTTCAGAATTGGGGGATCCCATTATACCTTTTTGCTGAGGTTTATATACCTGTTTCTGGTGCTCCATTATTGGTAGGACCCGTTCCTTGTTTTCTGGCATAATGCAAGAAAGGTAGTGGGTCCCTGTGTCGTTCACGAGCACCATCACTGTAGTGGGTATTTCCACTTGCTTGGAAAGCGTTAATGCTTTATTATTTTATTCATTGTTCCCTTTTATGCGTGACAGCATGATTCCCATTTTCAACCTCTCAAGACAGAGTCAATCTCGTGCCGGGGTTATAAGTATGGGCTCGCTTCGCAATATGGGAATTTCAGTATTCCGCCTGTATTGAGCTTATGGCTTGGCGGAGTAATAAGCTTTGGCGGAGTAACATGCACTGGCGAAGTTACGTGCCCTGGCGGAGTTACATGCCCTGGCGGAGTTACAAGCCTTGGCGAAGTCACATGCCTTGGCGGAGTAATGTGCCTTGGCGGAGTAATGTGCCTTGGCGGTATGTACTCCGTTATAAAAGTAATTATAAGGTATTTGAAACGTACTTCTTCTGTTTGAAATGCTGATCTGGCAAAGCATTAAAACCATGCTCTTGGGGGCCGGTGTTGGGACCGGATCATCTGCCCCCTAGCTTGTTATAGTGACTGGCGGAGTCACTTTAATAAGCTATAACACTTAAGTTTAGCTTTTATAGGCATGGGTTTAGGCGGTGTTTGCTAGTTCCGAATTTATGGACAAGCGTTTTCATGCATTTATTGTTTTTGTCATTACTTGCCATGCCCGTCATTAAAGCGTCTCGAAACTGCGTTTTGCCGCTTCAATCTCTCATTGCCACGTATGCCCTCGTAACGATTGCCATTCCAATGATGGGACATAAATGCGTGGGATGGCAGTTGAGATATGTTTTCGAGGTTATTACCATGGGCCTTGGATTTTGAAAATACGGCCCAGGAAATTCCTGCCTTAAGATTCATCTATCGGTTTCAGAATTAAAGGAATCGTCAGTGAGATTCATCCAACGGCCATAAGCGCATTTCTGAAATTTTTGAGGTTTCGTTTATTTCCCCCCAAGCCATGCCTATAAATAGGTAAACTCTTAGGAGGGGAAATGTTTTGCTTCATCTTCTTCTCTGCGCTTTCGTGTTAAAACTGCCTTGTTAACGCTACTTTCTCGCGATTCGTTTGTTGTTGCCAGTTCATCTTCTTCAGAGATTTTAAGGTAACTTTCTTCTTCCTCTGTTCTCTGTCTTTGTTGTTATTGGGTTGGTTCTGTTTTCTTTATATTAGTAAAGATATAATTAAAATATATAATTACAATATTATAATTATTTGAAAATATATAATAATATATATAATATTAAAATAATATTTTATTAAGTTTCTAACTAATTTATAATGTAAAATAATATTTTAATAATAAAATATTAAGGGTTTCTCTGATATTATACTGTAGGGCCCAGTTGTTAAACTTTTTTGATAACTCGACCTGAGAATACTGACTCCGTAAAGGAGGTTAGTCACAGTAGGGTTTCTTCGTAGCGGATCGAGGATAATTGATTAGGTCTAATTGGGCCAATCAGAACCTCCGATGTCACCTACGTTTGGTCATGCATATACCTCGGAGTATCCGATGGTGACACGGTCAGTCATCGGTGACTCGTTTTGACATTTTCAGAATGTTTCCTGAAGAGGCTGAGACTTGATTCAGACTCTATCAATCTCATTTCCATGCTACCTTATTTCTTCAAAAATTCAATCTGCGCATCATTGGCATTTCGAGCCTAACTTTCCCAAACGATACTTGATTGGAATGATTCTGGTCTTGTTCACTTTTTTTCAAAGAGATCTTCAATTCCTATTTCTGGTCTCGACCCCAAATCCTTACTCTGTCATGCTCAAATTCAAGGATTAAATAAATTCACCTTAAAACCATGTCATTCGTGTTTTTACTCTGCGCATGCTTCACTTAAAAATTCATAACTTCCTCGTACAACCTTTGATTCATGAAAACTTGGTGTCAAAATCTCCGTAACAAAATTATATACATTTTCTATGCAGACCTTGAAAGCTAAATCCTCACAGATTGGTATAGTTTTTAGGATCTTTAAGGACCTATCTTCATCATGTCACTATACTCACTGGTTCGGGAAAAATAGGCATATCACCCTCTTCCGGTATTAGAATCGCTTTGTTCTTTTTGTTAAGGATCTTTATCAAAGAAATCCACAAGTCTTATGGATGACATGAAGACTAACTTTTAAAGGAAAAATTACTACAAATTTATCTTTACAGCCCTACCTGATTCGGGGATGAATAGAGCATCCTGTCTTGTTTGGAGTATATCCTAGGTTGCCGATATTGGGTTGTCGCAACTAATATATCAAATCAAAGGGAAAAATAATATCTACAAGTTTTATGTTGGAAAGTTTTTTATATTTGTTCCCCACGAATTATTCTATATTTATTTTTAGCACCTTTCATTTTTGGTTCCTAAAAATCCTACACACCTAAAATCATCGGGTAACAAATTAATTTTCTAGGCTCTGGTTTTTAACCTATCACCACACCAGCCACCTCCTAGGGGCAGGTGTCACGCCCTGGCCACTCCAGCCCACTAACTCTATACCTTACTCCCACCAGCTACACTCAACAAAATTCATTTAATGCTTGTCACTTCTAACTATGTAATGCACTCATGAAATTCTCTTAGCCATATTCCACTTCATTTCTTGCCTTGAGTCATGGCCAGAATCTAAAACCACTTCTCCTCATTTTGAATTTAAGAATTTCAACAGCTTTCCTCTTCTCTCTTTTCCAGCCACCGTCAACCACCATCTAAGCCACCTTTAACCACCAAAAATTCAACCAACCTCTATCATTTCCCTTCAACCATTTAAATAATTTCTTCTTCTTATTCCAAACCATGACCAACTCCTCATTGTCTAGCCCTTCAATTTCAAAACCCCTTGCATGCATGGCTCTTAAAAATTTATTTCATTCTCTTGCTTGAGAAGGTTTTGAAACTGTGGACCATATAATCTTCCCAAGGTGAGTTTGACAATTTTCCTTGGTCATTATTCTTAAATCCTGTTATGGTTCAAGTTTTGTTCATTTTAATAAATTAAGTGGTATTTTCCTTGCTCATTGAAAGCTAGAAACAATGACATGCCCCTCCCTCTTTATTGGAGCTCCAAGGCTGTGAGTTCTTCTAAGGTCATCTTAGGTGATCTTGGAAATTTTTCCTCTTGATCCTTGTTCTTGAACTCTTATGGTCAAAATTCTATTTGTGCCATGAAATTTAAATGATGGAACCCATGTTGAGCCAAAACCGTGGCTGTCCTTCGCTTTTTGTAACCATGCATGTTCACTATTTTAGGATCGAAGGTTATCGACACTTACCGGAGGACGATTGAAAGCATTTGACAAAATTTTGGTGGATCTCCCTTGCTTCTTCCTTAAAATCAAGAGCCATCATGAGGTAAGGGGAGTTCCTCTTTGGTTAATTGTGTCTTAGAATTGCCACCTTACGTTAGTCTAGTATCCGACGATTATAGTTTTAAGTTTCGACGTGATCCAACGGTCGGATTTCAAACTATATAATTTTTGGTAACCGATGGTAATTTTATTACATTAAAAATGAAAATAAATTAAAATGAATATTTTACAAAATCTCATAATGTGTGCCTAGACGATCAGGTGATCAGAAGAAATTGTACCGGAATCGGAGCCAACACGGAAGAATTATGAATTTTAGTGTTAGGCGGGCTCTGTTAGTATTCGGTATGGTTGTATAATTAAATTTTATGTTTTTATGACTCTTGATGTAATATGTATAGATTTTGTCTGGTAAGCCCTGTAGTTAAGAGTTGAATTTATCGCTAAGTGGCCGGAACCGTCTTCAAGAAGTACACAATTTTTGAGAAATTCTACCGAACAGGACATTTTGATGATTATTTTATTTTACTGGCTTTCTTAAAAATATTTTCCTAAGATCTACAAAATGATGTCATAATTAAATTTAAGTCAAAAACAATATAATAATTGACTACGTGATATATTAGAAATTAAAGAGATTAATAAGTAATTATATAATCAATAGCTTAATTAATACAAAAATGTCACACTTAGACAAAATGGTGACCGATAATGACTAGAATAGGTAACTTAGAACGATCGTATATGTATAGTTAAATATCGTGAAAATTAAGTCTCGTGGCTCTATGAAAATAAGTTTGGAATAAAATTAAGTTGCTAAGGTAAATACTAGAATAAAATAATAGTATAATCACTTAATAAATTAATACCCGGTAAGTTGCTAGTAATAAAACGATATGGAGTTAATCAAAATAAGACTTAGAAATAATTACCGATTGAGTTAATAATAAGGTAATATTTGGTAATAATCGTACTAAATTATAAATCACCCTAGTAAGCTCACTAGACTAAGGATCAAGATGCTTAAAGAGACCATAGGATGATTTAAGTATATAATAATTTGTTGAATCGCTTAAATTAGCCTCGAGTAAATCATCGACATCTAAAAGAAATCAAGAAAATGTAGTTTCTGAAAGAAGTGACCAACGATGGATAATGATATTAGAACGAAGTAAATAAGTATCAGGAACGAGCGACACCTTAAGCAGTAATAATCCATGCATAAGATATGTAATTAATATGAAGTGAAAGAAACGATATATACAAGATTATTCCAAAAAGGCACTCAATTGAGCATAGACATTAGACCTATAGATGATGAGTTTATAACTCTTAGAAAATAATAGACTTCATAAAATATGACTTAATCTATAGGAACGGACCTATAGAGGTGAGAGACTGGAAACGAATAAGGGAAAACTAAATTATAGATAAGTGAATGATTTGGTATTGTTTGGTGGTGGTAAACTGTATGAATTCAACAGTGACAATATTTTGATGATTGATTATACTGTGAAAAATACACCATGCAATATGAAGTATTGTTGATGCATATGAAAGAAAACATTAATATGTACCTGTCATGGTAATGAGTCCCGTAATGAAAAGCGAGGTATAAGATGTTGGAAGTGATGAGTATGTAAATGATGATTCGTACCCGATGAGTATAGAAATGATACGCTGGCTCATTTTCATTCTTAATTACCACTCACTAAAGAAGCAATATGAATGTGATCCGGTCCCAACACCGGTCCCCAAAAGCATGGTTTTAATGCTTTACCAGATCAGCATTTTGAACAGGAGAAGTACATCTCAAATACCTTATAATTACTTTTATACGGAGTACATACCGCCAAAGCACGTTACTCCGCCATGGCATGTAACTCCGCCAGGGCACGTAACTCCGCCAAGGCACGTTACTCCGCCAAAGCTTATTACTCCGCCAAGGTGGAAAATATTGAATATCTTATACACATGCATAAAGTATTTCCAATGCATACTACTCCGCCAAGCCATAGGCAGAATATTGAATTTCCTATATTGCGTAGTGAGCCCATACTTATAACCCCGGCACGAGATTTACTCTGTCTTGAGAGGTTGAAAATGGGAATCACGCTGTCACGCACAAAAGGGAACAATGAATAAAATAATAAGGCATTAACGCTTTCCAAGCAAGTGGAAATACCCACTACAGCGATGGTGCTCGTGAACGACATAGGGACCCACTACCTTTCTTGCATTATGCCAGAAAACACGGAACGGGTCCTACCAATAATGGAGCACCAGTAACAGGTATATAAACCTCAGCAAAAAGGTATAAGGGGATCCCCCCCTCAATTCTGAACCTTACACTTTCACTTGCATAATTCTCTCAGATTTGCTTTCTAAGTCTTACAGTATTTTAGAATACTGACTTGAGCGTCGGAGAATAATTGCAGGTACCACCACCAATTGTGTCAAGGCAAAGGAGGTTACTTTAGGTGGACTATCACACCGCCCAGAGTGCATTGTATTCCGTCCCAGTATACAAGGATACTCCGTACTTGCACATTTACAAATATCTCCTTGTACCAGATTGACATTACATGTACATTTTGAATTGTTCATCAACCATACTTTTACACCCCCAGTAAAGAACAGTTCAGAATGTATGTATGTTGATGTGATAATATATGAAACCATACCCAACCTTCAAAAGTCAAACTATCGTAATCCCTGATTTATCCATATAGCCTATAAACCTACCCTTAGACTTGAACAGTACCTATGAAATTAAAGGTGTTGACAATGAAAATGAATCATTAACGGGATCTTACCAGTGACGGGGATCAAGAGAAAGAATAAGAACTTGTGTGAACCATGCATCATACATAATAATGATTGACTGAGGAAAGTAGAGTTGACACCTGGGGTACACTGGAGGACTTTCGCGTTCCATCCCCATGAAGGATCTTGGAAGTACAATTGGGTCGGGCATCTAATGGCTTGGATTCGCACCCAATACCGGATGGTCTATGGCAAGCCTAATGTACTTCGACTAAAGACGGAGTGTAGCTATGGTCGTGGAGAGCCAAGTCCCAATATAATTGATATGATGATATGGCCAATTTAAGTGGACCTGTAAGTCCTTTGTAACCAATGAGAGGACTTGGTGGGCTCCGACCGCTCTAGTTCGAAAACGTTGTGTACAGGGGCAGCCTGTACAGGATGGGTTTTAAGAATGATTGATGAATTGAGAATGGGCCCACATGCATTCATATGAATTAATAAGAAGAAAGAATAGTCTAAATACAATGAAAGAACTCATGCATTGCATTACATAACATTGATATATATTGCCACTGTGACTGAATGACTGTTACGTTAGAACCTATATTGGATTTAGTAAAGATTAGTTATGGAACTGGGGTATGAGATTGGGAATGTTAAGAAGTTAGAAAGGCGTGAGATAACTTAGAATTAGTAGGTCTCCCTTAAGTGTGAATGTCTCATGTTATGTTTGATTGGTGGTTGTGAGAGGACGTCAGAAGTGACACCCTCTATCTTGTTTGGAAGAGAGAGCTCACCCTTACGCCTATTGCAGACCACCGATTCACCTTCGTTCGTGTGTTAGGCATGAGCGTGCCAAGATTGTATCCGAAGGAGACCATAGACTCATTCTTGATGACGTAACGATGATTGATTCTACTGACCTCTCACGGATACCCGCCCGACAGCCAGTTATCATGGAGGTTCTAGAAGAGAATGAAGATCTAGAAGAGGAGCCTCTAGGACGCCCTAAAGCTGCCCTAATATATGTGGCTATGCTCAACTAGACGAATCTTTCTCCACTGCCAATTCAGCTTCCACCTGTAAAGTTCCTTGACATAGTGGCAGCGTCAGTACCTACTTCTGATCTGATAGCGTTGGCAGACGAGCCGGTAGAGATGTATGTACCAGATATGATGATGGAGGATTTGGTCTCCCCTGTTGCTCCTGTCACCACTCAGATGGATGTTTTCCTTGCTAAGAGACAGTGGGACCAGTCTCACAAATTCCTCAGACATGCGTTCTGGACTTACATGTATGGGGTTACTCAACATTTCCAGGAGATGTCCCCTATGTAACACCCTAATTTTTAATTAAATAAATAAAATCAACAGAAAAAATTTCCAAATTTTAAGGTTAACAAACCGTGCATAATCTGTTTGAATTGATAAAACCGAGTACAACAAGAAAAGGAAGGGGAACAAGACAAGGGAGAAACTCACGCACAGCGAGAGGAAGAAGCGCTTAAGCGAACCCGATGGCACCAGGTGCACTCGCTCAAGCGAGGGCTAACTACGCTCAGGCGATTCTACACAAGATCTCCAGTCCGCACTACACTTTGCTGAAGCGATGCTACACTCAGCATTCTGACATTCCACTCGGTTTTTAGCGTATGTTTTACTCGGTAAATCATCATGCTCGCGCTTCACTCGGGAGGGTTCACTTCCTAACCCACTCAGACTAACCTTAGTACTCGCCAGCCCATTCTGACAGCATATCACACTCTGCTGCTCCACTCGTTCGGATTATATACGTATACCTATTGGCAATCCGAGAATGATTCCCAAAGCCGCTCACTCGGAATCTATGAAGACTTCTCACTCGGGATAACATTCACGTCCATTACACCACTCGGGCATTCTGCTCACCTTTCACTCGGTAACAATAATATCTCCTACTCTAATTTTCCTACTAAATCAAGACTCACTCAGGTTCTCTAGCTGCTTATTAATCTATTACAACAAATCCACTTAGAGTCTTAGGTGTCGTTCCCCAGTCGGTGAATTCTCACTCGGCGGGTTCTTACTCGGAATCATTGATTATCCTCTACTTAGAAAACCTCACAATTATCACTCTCAGGATTCGCACCAACTCCTACTCTAGGCTATGCGACCTCAATTACTCGGACCATTCAACCTCTCATCACTCGGAATGACTTGCCATCCCGCTTTCCCCCAACAAGGACTTAGCTCCACATCTACTCATAGTCACACTGACTTCCTATGCTCGGAAAGTATACTTATTCATCTAGGTTTATCGCTCGTACATCACCCACAGCATAGAATAAACACAAAATATATATATAGGGAAGTATTTAAATAATTACACACGCATTAACATGTTCCTTCTACCCGAAGTGTTCAAATTCTGATATAGGGTCTAAAAACAAAATATGAGCCGGCCAAGGCTTGACAAGACCTTATACACAGTATATACATATACACATATATTCCATAGCACTCGGGTTCTCTGCTCTGCACTCGGCTCCTCCTTCATCCTTCATTCCGGAAGATGTTCACTGAAAAATGTAGCCACAGTAGGGGTGAGCTTTTACATGGAAAATGACAGCCAAGGACTTGGTATCAGTGTCAGTACGCTCACTTACGTTCACTCAGTCGCTTTCAGATTAGATTAGGGCCATGCAAATTAAAACAGTATCAATAACATACACTCACATACATACTACATAGAGTTCATCCTTACTCACACATGCACATGCATCCACACACTCGGAATTTATTCATAACACCCAATACATGCCACGCGTACTATCCTAACCAACATCATAACTACATGCATGCCTGCGGATCTGACTTGAGTAATGACTTTCAGTTACAGTTTCCCCTTTTTCTGGCCTCTTGTCCATCAGCTCTTCCCGTGTGGTACCGGCCTCCCATGGGCGTCTCGAGACTTCTCTCTAGCTCCTACGGCTACCACGAGCTCTCTCAGGATCTAGCCAAGGTCTGTAACTGGAAGTCATTCCCTCAGGGCTCATGACCTTCCACGGGTCACCCCATTCCTATATATGCAACTTATACATTTAACCAGCAAGCAACATCACTCAACTGATATCTCCTTTGTAAACATCAAGGTAGAAGCATATTCAACACGGTTTCTATCTTTACTTTGCCAAACACACCAACATGCACAGTGATCGAACAATCAAGGTAATAACATCAGACGAATCAACTAACAGTCACACATTCTTATTCTCACATTATTAACAGAGGTAGAAGCATATTCAACACGGTTTCTATCTTTACTTTGCCAAACACACCAACATACACAGTGATCGAACAATCAAGGTAATAACATCGGATGAATCAACTAACAGTCACACATTCTTATTCTCACATTATTAACAAAGGTAGAAGCATGCATCTCACTCGGCTATATCAGAAAGGCTAACAGACTACATTACCACTATCTTGCTCACATGCAATTATTATCTAGCTACTCATCATACACATGGAATCCAAGATCAACAATCATGCATAATATACAATCGTGACAGACACATGTATACACCTAAAGTAGTACATTCATCCGGTACCGTTCGTGGACCATGCATTTGACATGCAAGCGCCCCCTACCTACTGAAGGAAGTTCGAGGGGTTCCTCTATTTCCCGACGCTGGTCTGATTGCCTTGCCCAGGCTCACTCTCGTTCGGCCTCCTTGGTCGTGGTTGCACCATGAAACAGGGGTTGTTCGTCTTTCACCCTGATGATCGTCCTTCACCAGCCGAAGGAACCCCAAGTCTTCTGCAGCGTCGTCGTTGTGCGTTCTCAGGAATAGAATAGGGAGAAGAGGAAGGAAGACAAAGGGTAAGAGGGAAGAGAGTACAAGAAGGAAAAAGAAGAGAAGAGAGGAAGAGGGAGTCTGAAGGAGATGCGTAGCTTCAGTGACCAGAGGCACATATATAAACATATGCGTGCACGAGGGAGAGTGGGATGGGAAAACGTGAATTGCAGTCCCACTCACGTAACTCCCAATCAGAAACAGCCACCTCCTACCAACCAAGCTTGATTAATTGTCACTATTTCTTAGACTGAGTTGATTATAATTAATAATTAATTTTCCTTCTTTGCAATCAGAATCTCAATGGTTTATTTTCATTCGGTATTAATCCTCCAGATTGGGATGTTACACCCTACTGCGAGAGACTTGATGTGGGAGGCCTTCGATGCTTATAATGAGAGATATGGATAGTTTCCATACCCTATTCTAGATCAGCCTTCATCTAGCTTGAGCCCATTACCAGGCGTTGGATTTCCATCTCTGTCACTATCCACTTACGGGCTAGACCGTCCAGATTCTCCTCTTAGGGATGACTAGGGATTGATGCGCTGCATTTTGTTTGTTTTGTTTGTATATACAACCAGGGAGCGTATGTGCCCTTGTAGTTCTAGTAGGATGGGACTGATGATGCTAGTACTTTGTAATGTTGTAGATATATCCTGATGATGTTAACCACCACGAGTGATGGTATTATTCTTTTGACTTTACATTTTAATGTACTTAATGTTTTCACCTTGGTTTAGTTGATTATTTTATGGTATTTCAGTTTTATGTTATGATGTCGTTACGGTTTATGGTTTGAGTTTACAAAATAAAATTTTTTAAACTTCCACATTTTTATCAAACTAGTAACCTCCCAGTTAAGTAGAACAATCTAGTGGAAGGGATTGTGCTAGTTAACCGAGGGTGATACAAATATCATATTTTTAGGAGTGGAGAGGTGATGTCATATCTAGCAAATCCCAAATCAGAAACCCCACCAGACCAAAACCAAGTATTACATTACAAATCAAAATTGAGCATATAGGGTTAGTACACAATGAGATGTTAAGATGAGTTTTTTATACTTGGGCATTTCTTCAAACAAACAGGGAACGACGTACCAAAAAATACAGAAAAGAGGTGGTAAAAAATAGCCAAAGGCAAGTAGTGTTAACAGAACCCATTTCAAGAAATTACATAGAGGGATTTGCAAAATAAAAATAAAAAATCATTACCTTATAGAGAACTAGTTATAAAACCACTTTTGAACTGGTTACAAATGTACTAGTTGTACACATCATAGCAAAACACAAGCAATTAAACGTACCAATACAAAACATAAACATGTACCCCCCAAACCAAGCAAACTACCTTATGGCAAGTTATCCACTACTCGTTGTAGTATATAAAATAAAGTGTCGTTCCACTAAGGGGTGCTTGATTTAATACATATGTTTCAAACTATTATGGCGAGAAATGTATATAAACATCATGGTGAAATAAATAAATGAGTAATTAAACAAGTAGATGGATATAAATGGATGAAAACGATAATGGTTTAGGAGAAAATAGATATTCAAAGACTGGGACTGGATTTCATCTATCTAACCTTCCAATACGTTGTATATATTTATCTAAATGGTTTTCAAACTATTGCTTTTTACGTCACAATCAAAGTCATTCATATCAATCCCTTGATTACAAAATCCATAAGAATATTTCCAAACTATTGATCCCTCAATCACTTTGAAAATATTCCAGGATTAAGAACGATTG
This sequence comes from Clitoria ternatea, assembly GCA_037962975.1. Taxonomy (NCBI): domain Eukaryota; kingdom Viridiplantae; phylum Streptophyta; class Magnoliopsida; order Fabales; family Fabaceae; genus Clitoria; species Clitoria ternatea. The sequence continues at coordinate 174,488,225 of CM075671.1, forward strand.
TTTTGATATTCATTTCGTTGATTGTTATTCCTAATAACCACCGTAACGAGTGTTCTATTTAGATCCATTTTCGAAAGTCATTTTCTAATAAACCAAGAAAACTAAAATCAAGAAGCTATTGATTAGATAGATTCAGGCATTAATCATAAAATGGAAACCCAAAAACAATAGAACGGAAGTACCAAATATATAAATATATAACAAGCGTATGTCAGGTTTGAATTGATTACATCCAATCCCAAAGAAAAGTTTAGCTACTCATGGTAGCCATTACAACCAATAAAAAATAGTGAAAAGATGAAGTGAAAAATGGTTCTTAAGGTCTTCAATGGAGGAAACAGAGAAGAAGAGTCGTGTGTGCCCAAAACCTCTTAAAATTTCTAATTTTTTTCTTTTATATCAGCTAACTCGCTCAAGTGAGTTAAAAACTCGCTTAAGCGAGTGAACATCCTTTACCCTTAAGCAAGCTTTTCCATGTAGTGTTTCCCTTAACAACTCGCTTAGGCAGATGGTTCATAAATCCAATGATTCCTCTGTTTTGCACTCACTTGAGCCAATAGGATGAACGCTCAAGCGAATTCTTTTTATTTGGTCGCTGGATGAATTTCGCTTGAGAGAAAATAGGGTTGCTCAAGCTAATTCTTCCTTAATGCTCTTTGGATGAATTTCGCTCAAGTCATACAAAGTCGCTCAAGCGAATTCTACCCCTGATACTGTAATTCTTTGCTACTTCAATCTCACTCAAGCAAAGCTATCTTCCACTCAAGCGATTACTCACTTAAGTGGATTTCAAGCTCGCTTAAGCGAGTCAATCAAAACTTGGGTTTTTTCTATGTTTTGTCTGGGGAATTTCTTCAAGATTTCTTCCTTTCTATTTTCCTCATCCTTTCACCTATAATCACACATAAATTTGGGATAAAGGATATATATTTACATCAATTGCAACAAAATTTATCTAGAATTCAAATTTCATCAATTAATGCATGTAAAATAATCTAGATACAGTGATATTCTATCAAAATTATACCCAATTAATCAAGAAATATACACATTTTAGGCATATATCAATATTATATATTATAGAAGACAACATCGTTCTCCCAGTTCAGGAAAGTGAGGCAACTCCAATCACAAACTTAACAACTTTGCTTACATTGTCCATCAATAATGATTAAACAAGTTTCCACTCTAAAGTTGGACCAATGTGAACAAATAACCATGTTAAATCTAATAAGAGGCAAAAAAAGAATGCATAAATGCCCTCATTTCACTAGTAAACCTTGGTGGTTCAAATCTACACCTGAAGGTCATTTTCAATTAAGCATTCATTCAGAGTTCAAATATTTAAAGTTAAATTGGGAAGCCCATTTAAGGATGGAAAAAAAATTAGCATAAGTCCACAGGAAAGAAAAGCAAAAAGACAAGAGAATTAAGGATAAGTTGATTGGGAAGCACTAGTTGTAAATCAAAGAAAAAGTGTACCGTGAGAGGCAATGGAGAATGGGAAAAGCAAAAGCAAGAAGATAAGGTCATGATTGAAGACTCGGCAACAGATTCAACAACAAATACAATGGAGAAACCTTCATATATATAACAAAAATACTGAATAAAGTAAGACGCTGAAAGAGAGAAGTGAAGTAGGTAACTGGGAATAAACTCGAATCATATACTTCAAACTTCAAATGAAATATATGTTACCAAGTGGCCTCAATACTCAAGTGGGGGAATGAGTGAATTGAGTAGTTTAAAAAACTTTTAGAATGCTTTTGAAAATCATTCTTTTATACTTAAAGGTAGTTAATGAGCAATTTTAAATAACAAAGTGAAAATATAATACTCAGCCAGACCAATTCAATAGAGTACAATTAAGTAAAAGAAATAATTAAAATTAAGTGAAGAGAAAGAAGAATTGCAAACCGATATACTAGTTCCACCACTACCACTGTGGTGTACGCCTAGTCCCCAAGCAAACCACTTAGAGAGGTTCTAATATTGAGAATTTGAGATACAAGACTTGGAGCTTTTATAGTTTCATAATGTCCCACACTTGAAACCTAATCCTCACACAGTTTGGGTAAGCCACCCAATCTCACAATCTTTCAATATCACTTAGGTTCAATTAACCCAACTCATTATAAACAAGGATTATAATGGCTATAACCTCTCTAAGGTGAATAAACAACTTGAGGGCTCAAAAAGGATTCCTCATAATGATGTTATGAATCTAAGAGCAAAACTCAATCATAGGTGTGTACCAATTTTATTCTTGAGTATGTTGTTCTCTTCCTTGCAAATTTGATCCCTATTTATATGGTCTTGAAGGTTGAAATTAAGGAAAGAACTGATTAGGGTTTGTGCCACATTTGGGAACTGATATACTTTTTCTATATTTCCCTTTTTATGCTGATATCTATTAGATTTACGTATCCTAATCGATTACTTTGATATCCTAATGGGTTAGTCTTAAACTAAACGATTACTCGAACTCTACTAATCAATTACATAAATAATTTTCTCTTTTTCTTTTCTTTTTAATAATAGTAATCGATTATCCCCATTTTCCTAATCAATTAGATAACTAATACTTTCTTTTTCTTTCATTTTTTGATGTCTCTAATCAATTACATTATGTATGCTAATCAATTATCGTGTAACTGATTACAGTTCTTAGTTTTTTTACATGATAAAGACCTTCGTAAAATTTTTATTCTTTTGCTTCTAGATCCTCTACATGTAATATAATTTCATCTGGATTTCTTTAATAATATTGTCATTATCAAAACCTGTCAAAACATATTCAAACACATTCTCCCCCTTTTTGATGATGACAATTTCATGTTCATCTCATGGAGGTGTTAGAGACATGTTTATAACTTATTTTTCTCCCCTTTAATGTTGTAATCATTTCACACATAGTAGAAATCAATCATCATAACACATGACACATATGCCATAAAAGAGTTATAATGGAATCTAGAAAATGTCATTAGTGTCCAACATCAAATAACTTAAGCATAAAAAATAATGAAGCATCGAAAAAAATAAAATAACTAAGCATCGATGGAAGGAAGAGCATGGTAGCAAATTATTGTGCAAGATTAGAGAGTTATTGATGAAGAACATCATAGTGTTGTTGCTTAGCTTACTGAAGGTGTTGGATGGAAGCTTCAAATCTTATCATGTCAAGCATCAAGATGATTAAAGCGACCATTCAAGTAGGAGTACAAGCCAGCAAAAGCATCAGCAGGAAGTGTCGGAGGTGCTTCAAGTTTAGGTTCAACAACATAAGGATGATCACTTGTATGTCTATCACTTTTGAGGTAGCATTGATCCTTAAAGCGATACATGCCCATTTTGGTCAAGTGATGACTGCCAATGGTGGATTTGGTGGTAACTTGTTCCTTAGCCTCTCCAGAAAAATCAACACAAAAATGCCTAAAGAGCTTAATGAGTAAAACAACATAAGGGAGTTTATGTTGGTCTTTGGCTTTCAACATATAGAGCTTAATATGATCTAACCAATTGATGTCTTTTCCATTACAAATGGCCCACATTACTAAGACATCATTTTCCTCAACCAAAGCATAATTGCCATCTCTTGGAATCAAGACCTTAACAAGAAAAAAATTAAGAAGTCTATTATTCATAGTAAGTTGACCAACGGTTTTGACATTAGTACCTTAGGATTGGCTCTCCATAAGGATTGCCTGACAGTAAGGGGATTGTAAGACCACTTTTTAGTAGGGGTATGGCCTTGGAATTCAAAACCAGTTTCCAGAAGACCACCAACCTAAGCAAGGAGTTGATTGGTGATGCGGAGGTCAACATTTTTCACCTGGGAATAGATGACACCATTTTAATGCTAGAGTGTGGAGTAAAAGACTTGAATGAGTTTAGGGTAGTAATGTTCTTCCTTTTGAGTGATAAATGGAATGAGCTTTTGTTGGTGAAGCAGGTCCATGAAGGTGAAGCATGGGATATGGAAGAAGTCTCCGTCAATCTATATGGGGGCAATGACATCTATTTTAGAGAAATTCTATACAAAATTTTGAATCTCCCTTTAAGAGTTGAAGAAGCGAAAGTAATCAAAAGAGGGAGTGGGAATGAAAGCACCAACAATGTTGGCCCTTTGTTTCTTGTGAGGGCAAGAAGATGATGGGGTTGACATGGTGTGAGTGAGGGAAGAGAGTTTCTGACCTTTGAGAGATAAGAGAGATGGATTTTAAGGATAAGGGCTTTGATTTAGTTGGAAGTTTTAGTGAAAAGCCTTAAAAAAATCATAGATTTTAATATATATTCAATGTTTTAATCGATTAAGGGTGATATGCTAATCAATTAGATTCGATGATAACTGCTGCACAGATTTAAAAACTGATAGATTTAATCGATTATGGTGAACAGATAATTGATTATGAATCAAGTCAGAGAGATGTTAATTGATTATGAGATAGGTTAATCGATAAAAAAGCAAGTCAGAATCATTCAAATTGATTATAGGATATTTTTAATCGATTACACGGGAAACAAAATACCTTGAATCGATTAAAGTAGAAACATAATGCTCAGAATCGATTACAAGGAATAGCTAATTGATTAAAGTAAAAATAGAATGCTCAAAATTGATTATAAGGAATAGTTAATCGATTAGAGTAAAATGAGCTTGTGAGCTTAATGGATTATGAGAGTAGAGCTAATCAATTATGAAATGAAAAATATGAATTTTTCAAACAACTCATGTTATCAAATATACAATCATTCTTTCAACAAACACAAGATGCATCCAATATGCCTAGTTCTCTTCTAATACTTATGAATGAATTCTTATGCAATGGTTTAGTAAATATATCAGCTAGTTGCTTAGATGTTTCAAAATATTCAAGTACACAATTACCTTTTAAAACATGATCTCTTATGAAGTGATGTCTAATTTCAATATGTTTAGTCCTAGAATGCATAACAGGACTCTTTGAAATATTTATTGCACTAGTATTATCACATTTAATATATATATATATATATATATATTATCTAGTTTAACGCCAAAATCTAAGAATTATTGTTTCATCCATAGAATTTATGCACAATAACTACCAATGGCGACATATATGCCACTTGTGCTTTTCCTATCTAGCATACACCCAGCAAAATCAGAATCAGAAAATCCAATAAAGGTGTAGCTAGCTTTTTTAGGATACCATAGCCCTACATTTTAGGTTCCTTTTAAATATTTCATTATTCTTTTAACAGAAGTTAAATGGGATTCTTTGGGGCATGCTTGAAATCTAACATACATACAAATAGCAGACATGATATCTGGATGGCTAGCAGTTAAATACAATAAAGATCCCATCATGCCTCTAAATTTAGTTATTTTTACGTCCTTACCATTTTCATCTTTATCTAAGTAGCAGGATGCGCTCATAAGAGTTGTACTTTCATTTGCTTTATCCATCCCGAACTTCTTTAGAAAGTCTTTGCAATATTTTATTTGGCTTATGAAAGTTCCTTTGCTTGATTGCTTAATTTGAAGTCCAAGGAAGAATGTGAGCTCTTCCTTCATTGACATTTCAAATTCATTTTGCATGATCCTAGCAAATTCCTTGCACAAAGTCTCATTAGTAGCTCCAAATATAATATCATCAACATACACTTGTACCAATAGGATATCAAGCTTTTTACACCTAATAAACAGTGTAGAATCAACCTTTCCTCTTTCAAAATTATTTTCTAAAAGAAATTTACTTAGCTTTTCAGACTAAGCTCTAGGAGCTTGTTTTAAACCGTATAAGGATTTCTTAAGTTTAAAAACATGTTCAGGAAAGTCATGATCTTTAAAACTGAGAGGTTGATCTACATATACTTCCTCTTGTATATAACCGTTTAAAAATGCGCTTTTGGCATCCATTTGATAAAGTTTAAAATTCTTACAACATGCAAAAGCAAGCAATAATCTAATAGCTTCTAGTCTAGCAATAAGAGTATAAGTTTCTTCATAATCTATCCCTTCTTCTTGATTATATCCTTTAGCTACTAGCCTAGATTTATTTCTAGTGATTATCCTAGATTCATCTAGCTTATTTCTAAATACCCATTTAATTCATATTATTTGATGATTATTGGGTCTTGGCACCAAGTTCCATACTTGATTTCTTTTAAATTGGTTTAATTCTTCTTGCATAACTAGCATCTAATTTTCATCAATTACAACCTCATCTATAATTTTAGGTTCAATTTGAGAAACAAAGGCTAAGTGGTTACATGCATTCCTAAGAGAGTTGCGAGTACTTACACCTTTTGAGATATCATCTAGAATATTGTCGATAGGATAATGTATTAATGTGATCCATTCTCTAGGAGTACTGATGGGCTCATTGCTTCTTTGTAGATCTTCACCTTCTTTGTCATTTCCTTCTTCTTCTTTGTTGTCTTTTTGATTGACTCTATTTTCTTCTTTTATTTTGGCTTCTAGAATTGAGTCTTGAGAGATATCTGTATAATCAACACATTCCTTTTTCGATAGGATAATGTCTTGATGTGATCCATTCTCTAGGAGTACTGATGGGCTCATTGCTTCTTTGTAGATCTTCACCTTCTTTGTCATTTCTTTCTTCTTCTTTGTTGTCTTTTTGATTGACTCTATTTTCTTCTTTTATTTTGGCTTCTAGAATTGAGTCTTGAGAGATATCTGTATAATCAACACATTCCTTTTTCGATAGGATAATGTCTTGATGTGATCCATTCTCTAGGAGTACTGATGGGCTCGTTGCTTCTTTGTGGATCTTCGCATTCTTTGTCATTTCCTTCTTCTTCTTTGTTGTCTTTTTCTTCTTCTATTTTGGCTTCCAGAATTAAGTCTTGAGAGATATTTGTACAATCTAGATAATGAATAACCTAGAAAGATTGCTTCATCAAACTTAGCATCGAATTTCCTAAGTTATCCTTTCCATTATTTAGAATGAAACATTTGCATCCAAAAACATGAAAGTGGAAGATGTTTGGTTTTCATCCTTTGCAAAGCTCATAGGGCATTTTCTTTAAAATCGGTCTTATCAAACAACGATTCATAATATAACAAGCCATGCTAACAACATCAACCCAAAAACTTTTTGTAATTTCACTGTCATTTAACATAGTTCTTGCGAGCTCCTCTTTAGATCAATTTTTCCTTTCCACTATTCCATTCTATTGTGGAGTCCTAGGAGCTGAAAAATTATGTTCAATGACATGTTTTTCATAAAAATTTTTGAAAATATGATTCTCAAAGTCTCCCTCATAGTCGGTTTGAATGGATGCAATTGTTGTATTCTTTTTATTTTGGTTAACTTTAGCAAGTCATTTAAATGCTTTGAATACTTCATGTTTATGAGTCAAAAATAAAGTCACGTGAATCTAGAAAAATCATCCACAATCACAAGTGCATAGTAACTACCACCAAAGCTCTTAATTTTTGAGGGTCCAGAAAGATCCATTTGTAAAAGTTGTAGGGATCTAGTAGTTGAAACAATATTTTTCTCTTGAAAAGAAGTTTTTATTTGTTTCCCCTTTTTGCAGGCATCACAAAATTGTTTTTTAAATTTGAGCTTTGGTAATCCAACTACTAATTCTTACAAAACGAGTTTATTTAAATGATCAAAGCGAATATGGCCGGTTCTCCTATGCCACAACCAAGACTCATCTTCTTTAGATAAAAAAGCATTGTGCATTATTTGGAGCTAGTCTATCTAGATCAATCATGTAAATATTATCAATTCTTTGACCAACAAACTTTACCTCTTTGTTTATTTTATTTTCAATTATACAGCCACTTAATTCAAATAAAACTCTATATCCTTTATCGCATAGTTAACTAATACTTAGAAACTTATGTTTTAGTCCTTCCACGTAAAGAACATCATTAATAAGTTAGAGGAATTTTTACCGATATTACCGTAACTGAGAATCTTTCCTTTAGTGTCGTCACCATAGGTTACATTCTGCCTCCTTTTTGGAGTAAAAGTGGTAAATTTGGCTATATCCCTGGTCTATGTTTGGAACACCTGCTGTCCAAGTACCAATAAGTGTTATTTGCCTTGAAGCACACCTACAAGATAAATTGAGTTAGGATTTTAGTACCTATTTTATGTTGGGTCCTTGAATGTTAGTTTGTAAAGTTCCTTTTGGAACCTATACCTTTCTAACCATGTTTGCTCCTAATTTTCTAATATTACAAGTAGATGTAATGTGTCCTTTAATTCTATAGTGAAAGCATTTGATAAAAGGAGTTGATGATCTATTAGAGGAGACAAAGAAATTTTTATACAACTTTTCATTTTTATTGTCATTATATCCTAAGCCTTTTTTATCAAACATGTATCTTTGTTTACCAAGCGAAGCATCCAAATTATATCTTCCATTAGTGAATTTTTCTAGAGTCCTATTTAAGTTTATAACTTCTTTTTCCAACCTTTCACATTTTATGAATATTTCACATTCCTTAGAGTTGCTACACAGTTTTAGAGATTTTAGCTTATTGTTTTCATTTAGCAATTTCTCATTTTCCTTACAAGTATCTAATAGATGTGTTTCAAGAGTAGCAACAATTTTTCTAGATAATTTATACTTATTATAAAGCTTAACAAATTGACAGTGCAATTCTTCAAAAGCAATGAGAATTTCTTCCTTAGTAAAATCATTGTTTAAGTTAAAGTCACTTAACTTATTTTGTTCCTCATTGTGATTTGCCATGGGATATAGATTGCCTACTTCATCTTCTGATTCACTTGAGCTACTTATTTCATTTTTATTCCAAGCTATGTACACCTTTCATCTCTCCTTCTTTTCTTTGTCTTTCTTCTTTAGGTTTGGACAATCGACTTCGAAGTTTCCTTCCTTTCAACGTTTCAAGCTATGAGTGTAACATCCCAATTTTAATAAATAGGAACCGGGCAAAATAAAGCCATTTAAAATGATAATTTAAGAGAGGAAATCTGTTCACTAATTACACTTAACTTAATTAATTAAAAGGTGTAAGGAGATTAACGTTGGAAGGTGCTGACGGGACAGGATGGCATGGGCAAGACTACTGCCTCACGTTTCCCCATCTCACCTACCTATTCTTCGTGCATGTGTTTATATTGGGTGATGGCCCTTGCCCTTTCACCCTCGAAAACCCCTCTGCGGACTCCCTTTTTCTCCCTTCTTCTCTTTTCTCTTGCTCTTCTCTTCTCCTTCTCTGCTCTCTATTCCATACCCTGCTTCGGAGAGCCAAGGTTAAGGTACTGCAGTGGAGTCAGAGCTCCCTCATGCGAGTAGAAGACGGGTGTCAAAACAGAAGTAAAAAACAGCCCTATACCACTCGTGGAAAACAACAGTGTTCCAGAGGGAACGCTGAGTGAAGCAACAAGGGAGAGAACCAACACCCCAATAGAAGAATCTCTCAGAGTCTCGCAGTTGGTAGGGGGAGTACCTTACATGTTAAATGCATGGGTTACGAACGGGTTTGGAAGACATTGATAATTATGGAACTGTATTCTGTTGCATGATATACTTGCATGTAGAATATCCGAGTGCATGATAAATGAGAGTGAGTGTTGCATGTTATCATCGTCCTTGAGGATGCATACCTTACCATAGAGCCCGATTACATGTCATGCTGTGTTGATGGGAATGCTTATTGAATCCATTCGTGTTTATAGGGATGCATGCGTTGATTAAGTTCTGACATTGTCATATACCGATTGCATGTTGTGCTATGTTGATTTGAAATGCTGTGTGAACCTGTTGATCTTCGTATAGATGCATGCGTTGATTTAAGTTCTGATACTGCTGTAAACCGAGTGTATGTTATACTTGAGTTGATGAAAATGCTCATAGAAGCTTAATACTGATTGACATCGATTGCGTTGGGCTCATATGTTGTTAATGGAACTATGATGATGATTGCATGAAGGTTGAATGTGTTAGATTAACATGCAGAGTCCTGAAAATGTGTATTACCGACTGCATGTGAAATACGTGTGATTGAATAGAGGTTGTGTGCATGAATTCAATGTTGTGTGATGAATCCACGTGTGGTGCATGGGATGCGGTTGTGCTGAGAGCATGTAGTGTGGGACACTACCATCGGTTATTCAGCGTGGGACGCTGCAAAATCCTTGAGGGGGGACTCAAGGTAGCCCTTGAGTGGGACTCGGGCTACCTGTGAACACCTCCGTTGGCGCTGAAAGCGTTGGTGTCACCTGTGGGCAAACGGTTGGGTACCCGTAAAACGGCCAAGCAGCTGGGAGCTGAACGGTAGCCGAGAGCTATGTACAAAAGGCTGAGAGCCTACGTTGTAACGTTAGAACCGATTACACATGTATGCAGAACCGAGTGAATAATCTGTGCTTATATGGCTACTGATGTTATGTGGAATTAATTATGCATGTGATGATGTTAGTGAAGTGGTGTTTACTTGTGAATGAGTGCGTTATTCCGTGTGCATGTACTATAATTGCTGACTAAAACCTGCTCCATGAATGTATAATATGTTGTTGAGAAGTTGTGAATACGTTTATACCCGAGTGAGAATTGTGTATTCCGATTGATAAATGTTATGAAGAAATATCCTGACTTAAGGACCCCTAGCATTGTGTCACCGACTGTGGAGTGTTAATATTATCGAGTTGTCGTAGGATTGTGTATATGTATGGGTATATGTCGTTGTATGAATAAGAAGTAACCTGAATCGGTATCTATCATTTAAAATTTAAGATGCTCACCCCTGCAGTTGCCATTTTTCAGTGAACATCTCTCGAGATGAGGATCGGAGGAAGAGTTGAAATGCTGGGCGAAGTGCTGATGCACTATGGAAGCTTTATGACTCTGTTTATGCTGTGTATAATGTTTGGAGTCAGCCTTGGTCGGCTCGTGTTTTGTTTATAGCCCCTCTTAGACAGACTTGAATCCCTCGGAATGGGGACGGGGCAACGTGGTTGTAAATTTGATATATATATATATACCTATGTTTATGCCATATTGCATGACTATTTATTTCTAGGTGATGTCTGGGTAATTTATATGCAGATATGCGTGTTAGTACTTTCCAAGTGGGAGGACTCATGTAATTCCGAGTGAGGATTGGTGCGGAAGGCTGTCCCGAGCAGTGAGTTGTTAGGATTCGAAGATGGGAGTCTAGATAAGCTTTCTGAGTGTAATTGCTAGGATTCTCCCCCGAGTGTCAAATAACCAACGATATCCGAGTGAGAAGTTGCCGAGTGAAGATTTCCAACTGGAGAGTGACACCTTAGAATTTAAGGGGGCCCTACTGCAGAGAATTGATAGTGATAGAAGAATCCGAGCGAACCTTAACTTAGTGGGAAAAATAGAACGGAGAATAATATGGATACCGAGTGGATGGGACAGTTCGATCCCGAGTGAGAGTATGTATAAATCCTGTGTGAGGATGGTTTTGCCGAGTGGAAATTATAAGTGAAACCCGAGGGAGGAAGAGTTCGTATTTCCGAGTGAAAACCCTGAGCGATCCTCTCCTGTGAAAGAAGTTAGTGTAAGAGGGTTAGAATGGAATGGATTTCGAGCTTAAGTTATTTATAATCCGAGTGAGTTAGCTATCATTTTCCGAGTGAATGAGTGAAGGATGACTCTGGGTTCGAGCGTTTACTTAGCTGAGTGTGGCTCCTCATTCCAGCGAGCATGGTACTCGCTCCAGCGAGTACGGCTTTTGGAACGCTTGTGATGGCCCTGCTTAGGCGGAGTCATACCTCGCCCGAGCGACTAGGACGGTTCGCCCAAGCATGTGTGATCGCGCTGAAACGAGTAGATGTCATTGAGGAACTCCGCCTAAATACCCCTCTCTTCCGTGGTTGCATTATCCTGTCTCGCTCGGCGGTGTTGGACCCCGCCTGAGCGAATGGACGTTGTGATGGACTTCGCCCAGGCGTTGTTATGCTTCGCTGAACTGTGCGGAGTTGGTTCATGTTCCATTCCTTCCGCAGGTAGCCATGCGTGTGTGTGTGTGTGTTCCTTAACTTCCACTCGCCTTCCTCTTCTCTTCTATGCCATCTGATCAGTAGTGGTTTTCTTTGTGAAAAATTTTTCTTCTGTGTTTGGGTTAATTAATTATTAAAAATAAGGGCGTTACAATGAGGGAGTGTTATCTTTAGAGAAATTTTTCTTATCTTGATTGTTTGTATTCCTTTGAAACTTTTTGTTCCTCATGAATTTTCCAAACTTTTTTATGAATAGGCTCAAATTCTCCTCATCCGAATCCTCATCATCAGTTTCCTCCTTATCTATTAAAGTTGCTTTGAGGGAAATTCTTCATTTCTTTAGGAGCTTCTCTTCTTCTTCTGCCATTTTTAAATCTTTTAATTCTTGCAATTTACCAAATAAAGTAGCTAATGACATCTCGTTCCCATTTGGCATTTGTTTGTTGGCTGTGATTAATGGTTGTCATTCCCTAGTAAGACTCTTCAAAACTTTATGGATGAGCTCTTTGTTAGAATAAGATTTGCCAAGAGTAATAAGATGATTAATAATTAGAGTAAATTATTTTGAAGCTCTAAAATAGTTTCACCAAAGTTCACACAAAAACATTCATATTGACTAGTCAAAGTTCCAATTTTTAAGTCCTTAACATCACTGGCAATGTATCTGACATATCTTTAACAGATTTACATGTAACATTTCTAAAGAATTAGTCTAGTCCTAAAGCAAGAGTAATAAGATTTTTTGCCTTATAATTATATTGAACCTTTTTCTCTTCATCACAAGTCCAAGCATCCATTAGTTTTTCAATTTCTTTTCCATCCACTATACTTTTAGGTACATAAGAACCATTTTTAATAACATTCCATATTATTAAATCAATAGATTGAATAAAGATTTTCATTATTTCTTTCCAAAAAGCACACCCTTCACCATTGAAGGCCGGAGGCCTATTTGTGGCACCGCCCCCGGGAATAAGATAAAAAGTTGAGGCCATCTTTTCTTTTGGAGCTGTTAAGCTAACCAAGAGTTAAGCTATGATACCACTTGTTACCAAGTGGCCTCAATACTCAAGAGGGGGTGAATTAAGTCATTTAAAAAACTTTTAGAATGCTTTTGAAAATCATTATTTTATACTTAAAGGTACTTACTAAGTAATTTTAAATAAGGAAGTAAAAATACAATACTCAGCCAGACCAATTCAATAAAGTACAATTAAGTAAAAGAAACAATTCAAATTAAGTGAAGAGAAAGAAGAATTGTAAACCGATGTACTAGTTTCACCACTACCACTGTGGTGTATGTCTAGTCCCCAAGTAAACCACTTGGAGAAGTTCTACTATTTAGAATTTGAGATACAAGACTTGGAGCAATTACAGTTTCACAATGTCCCACACTTGAAACTTAATCCTCACATAGTTTAAGTAACCCACCCAATCTTACAATCTCTCAGTATTACTTAGGATCAACCAACCCAACTCTTTATAAACAAGGATTACAATGGCTATAACCTCTCTAAGGTGAATAAATAACTTGAAGGCTCAAAAAGGATTCCTCACAATGATGTTATAAATCTAAGAGCAAAACTCAATGAAAGGTATATACTAATTTCATTCTTGAGTATGTTGTTATTTTCCTTGTGAATTTGATCCCTATTTATAAGGTCTTGAAGCTTGAAATTAAGGAAAGAACTGATTAGGGTTCGTGCCATATTTTGGGAACTAATATACTTTTTCTGCTTTTCTCTTTTTATGTTAATACCTGTTAGATTTATGCATCCTAATCGATTACTTTGATGTCCTAATTGATTAGTCCCAAACTAATTAATTACTCGAACTCTGCTAATCGATTACATAAATGTTTTTCTCTTTTTCTTTTCTTTTTAATACTAGTAATCAATTATCCCCATTTTCCTAATCAATTAGATAACCGATACTTTCTTTTTCTTTGATTTTCTAAGGTCTCTAATCAATTACAGTTTTGTATGCTAATCGATTATCGCGTGACTGATTACAGTTCTTAGTTCTTTTACATGATAAAGACCTTCGTAAAATTTTTATTCATTTGCTTATAGATCCTATACATGTAATATAACTTCATTTGGATTTCTTCAACAATATTGTCATTATCAAAACTTGTCAAAACATATGCAAACATAATATATGCAGACAACCTTTAGTATAGAAAAAAGAGAATCATATGATTATGAATGAAGCAACGAAAACAAGAAGTTAAGCGTCATGAGCATGGTAACATATACCTTCAATGTGCCATTCATATTCTAGATATGATAAGTTTTAAAAATTATTGCTTTATGAGAAAACAAAAACCAAGTATACTCACAAAAGGAAATAATATATATAAAGACAAAAAAAACATTTTTTTATTCTTTCATAATAACCAAGTTATATATACACACATACTTTATAAATAATACACACATTTTGGTCAATAATATTTTAGACACTTTAATTTAACCTCATATTTTATAAAATAATGTTCAATTAATTTTTCAAAGTGTAAAATGACAATGGAAAATAATGTAAATTTTTATGGAGTTGAGACTTGATGGTTCAAAGTCAGACTTAAAAGGGGGGTAAATAACTTTTAGACTCTTTTTGGGGAAATTAAAAACTATGTAAATGCAAGTGATCAAACTTTTGTACCAGACTTTTAAGAGTAGGGAAAGAGAGAATGAACACAAAGAATTTATACTAGTTCACTTCCAACACAGAAGCTACGTCCAGTCTCTTCAATCTTGAAGGATTTCCACTATTGTAAAAACACTTTTTAAAATCACAACACTAAACCGTGCCACAAGTATTTTTGACTCCAACCACTCTTGGCTTAAATCTAAGTACTGTTTCAATAAGCCACACTTGGCTCAAACCCAAGGATTCTTTCAAAAGCCTCTTTAGGCCACAAACTATTTCCCAACAGAAACTAAAGGTTGGCAACACACCAGACTTTTCACATATACAGGTTTGAATGAAAAATTATGTTTGGTAGGCAAAACATTAAATAAGGCCTTTGCTTTGGATACTGAAACTAAGAATAAAGAAGAATGCTTTGTGAACTGATTACAAGGATTTCTTCAAAGGTCTTAGAAGTTCTCTATCTCAAATCTTTGAATCCTTTCATATTTATAATTCACACAAGGTAACCATTTGGTAATCTGATGAAGAGACATAGCCATTGTAAATCCGTTGAACAAGTGTTAATCGTTGTAAGTATCAGACCTTGAATAGTAAGGAGAGGACAAAAGGTCTGGTATGGAGGAGCATCAGAGCTTGTACTGAAATAGTGTTCCTAGAGATCCTCAGAACAAAAGACCTTCTGTTGGCTTTCTTTTTTCACTTAAAACACTCAGAGCATATACGGTTGACCTTCTACAAGATTTTTGACACACGAGCTGATCTTTATCAACTTTTTTGAAGTACGTAGAGTAGCTTCATTGGTTTTTTTTCCTAAGAGAGCTTTGGTTGCTTCACTGTCTTGTCTTCTTTTCTCTTTAGATGATAAGGGTAGTTCTTCTTGATAAGAGCTTAATTCAAAACATTAAAAATGGACTTTGATCTTTGTTTTATGTGAGCTTGAAGTAACGTTCTTGTTGCTTCAAAAGTATGAAGTCTGATTGGTAGTCCAAATGTCTTGGTAAATACACTTAGATCAGACTTTTCTTAAGCATTATTTTAGGATTAGATTGGCTTAAGGCTGACTTTCTAAATTGATGGACTTCTTCTTTCATTTGTAACCTGTGTACTTAATGTTTACACACTAAAACACTTAATTGAACAGGTTAGATAACACATGGGAAAACTTTATTTAATTTTAAATGCCTTGATGTGTGTCATTAACAAATCTTGGGGTCTAATTAAATAGCGGTCAGTAATTTTCTTTTACAAACTAGACTTGGTTCCAACAATCTCCCCTATTTGTTGATAGAAAACATCAAGTCTTTTATTTAAATGAAGTGTATGATAATCAAGAGAAAATTTCAATTAGGAATTAGAGCATTTGATACTTTTCAAAAGGATATATGATTAGAATAAATTGACTTATCAGACCTTAAAAAATGTTTGCAAACCAGACTTTTAATGATTAGAGTTGGATTTTCTTCTTAGGAAAAAGGGTAATTATTTGACTAGAGCAAATAATATTAAGTCATATGTTAATACAGATTAAACAAGAAACTTGTAAGAATCAAAGCATAGGTCAATCAGAGCATGGTTATAGAAACTATAGATATTTATCTAAAAACATTATCAGAGGGAAAATAGTTCTCATTCATTGATCACAAAAGGTTAAGAGAAATACGAATCTCATTTCAAAACATGTTATTCATATTCTACTCCTATTCTACTTCCCTAAAACTATGACTAAAAACCCATAAAAGACTGGACTCCCTTCCCCCTTTTGATATCACCAAAAAGAAAGGACATCACAGGTAGCTACCACAGGCTGAGCTAGAGATAATGGGGGTAGAGACAGAATAAGACACAATAAGCAAGTAGCAAGTTTCAAGGATAAAAATTTGTGAAGAGTAGATGAAAATGACAAAGGGTTGATAGAGAAAGATAAGCTGGTTGTTAAAGCAAAGACTTTTCTTGAACATAGTACCATATTTTTCCTAGAAAAAGTTGAAGTCAAAGTAGTTTTCACCTATAGGAATGATGTGAAAGAAGGAGCCTTGTTGACCAAGATGCCATAAATAATGATAAGAGAGTGCACTGGATTGATCCTCATTAGGGTTTGGAGCAGACAAAATGCTCTTCAAAGATGCTGTAGAAACTTAGGTCTGGGATCATCCCAGGTATCTTTGTAATAATCGGACTTTGGAGGAAGGGGCTTCTTTAGTTTTCCTTTCTCAATGACCACTGCTTATAGGTTGAGGTGGTCGGGTACAAGCATAGTTTGTTTTCTAGGGGTGACAACACAGGGATGAAGTGCATGGTGATACTAACCTTGTTGCATGTTAAAAAGCACTTTGGATTCCTCAGTCTTCAGAGCATGGAACATGGCATAATCTAATGTAGAGGTAAGATGGGTGTTCATCATGATCTGTTCAAAGGGCATGGCTGAGGGGAAACAACAGGTAGTAGAAAGGATTTGGATTTTATGAGGGTCAAAGCCAGATGAATTAATGATGGATAGGTTGCTTGGGTGATGGTATTCTATGTCATCCTTATCCAGGGTAAGTCTAATTATTTTTAAAGGTGTTAGGCCAGGGGTAAATAGGGTGGGAGGAATGTTACTAATAGAGAAGGTACACTTGGGACGAAGATATCTACGTGGTAAAGAATCAAAGGGTGTTGGTGTTGTACTGGTGAGGGTAAGTTCTTATGATGAGGGTTGATGTGAGGTCTAGTATAGTAGTAAGGTCTTGTCAGAGGATGTTGGTGTTGTGTGTACAGGCTCAGAGTGTGAATGAGTAGGGGGATAGGATCACTTATTGGTTCAGATTACGCATGTTCTTGACTTGACTTTTTTAGCACTTCTTTTCACTTTCTCTTCTTTTCTTATGCCTTTTTTTCAAAGGCTTCTTCATCACTCTTGAATTCTGTGAATACCTCAAAGAATCTGTTGAACCAATCCAAATTGGTCCAACTTTTGGTATCCATGTTGGGAAGTTCTTGAAGTGAGATTGAATGAACTAAATGATCTCTGTAAAGCTAGGACAAACACCAGACTTGTCCTTCTCTATAGCTTTTTTCTTGGCCTTGATATCTTTGGCATAGGAGGAACGCATCTCTTGGTTCTTGCTTAGCCAATCCTATGCAGTCCAACCTTTGACAGAAATAGAGGGATTCAAACCAATAAAAACTCAAATGAACTGCTTACTCTGTTATGTTGTAATTGGAGATTTCTGTTGTTAAGGAAGAGGAGGTATAGACTTTTGATGTTTAGGAGGAGGAAAGTCTTGGTTTTTAGTTGAACTATGAGAATTCGGTCATGGAGGTCTGGTGACCTTTTAGGAACTTCAATGACCTCAGGATCTAGCACTGACTTCTTGATAAGTGAAAGAGGAGGAGCAACATTCTTTGGTTGAGCTCTGATGGGTGAATCAGACTCTTCACGCACATCCTGAGTAGCCTTGGTAGTCTTGACCTTCTTAACTACTAGCACCTTGATTATGGGTCCTTTACCAAACTTCCTCTTAGGGGTAGGGTTGGTAGCTTCTAGAGCTGGATCACACTTTTTCTTTTACTTCATATCTACAAGGCAGACTTCTTCTTGGGAGGTGAAGCAACAGACACTACTAAAAAAAACAATTAGCAACGGCTTTAACTCATCGCTAAAGCATATGAATTCCGTTGCTAAGTGCATTAGCGATGGCCATTTTGACGGCAACAAAGTCGTCGCTACCACAATCGTCGTTGGAAGAACAGTGATGAGGGCAACACCCCGTCGCAAGAGTTTCGACGATGACACACTATCACTACTTTGGTTCCATGGTTGGTGACGCACCCCGTCATTGGTTTCACGGAGTAACGACCATTATAACCCATCGCTGGTGTCATAGAGTAGTGACCACCGTATCCCGTCACTACATTGCTGCTAGATAGTGACCACTGTATCCCATCGCTACATTGTTTCCTAATAGCGACCACCCTGTCCATCGCCTAATTACTGTCTAATAGCAACCACCTCTTGTCCGTCGCTAATGTATACGTGGGTTTTTTAGGGATTTTTGATAATTATTTTTAATTGAATCGGTTAAATATTAAATATTAAATATCGGTTAACAATTACAATAATTATATTGCCTATTATTATTGTAATTTAGGGTTTTCCTTTATTGAATTTGAATTTTTAATAATACTGTCACACCCCGATTTCCATAACCCGGATCTGACGTAATTGAGATGATTAATTTAATAAAAGTATGAATAATTTTTTGTATTTTAAAAGAGGTTTTACACTCCAACAATTACATCATGACCCGAACCATAGAAAGCGAAGAGTAAGAGTTTTAAAGTTTTAATAAACTAGATCGACAAGGGATAGCCCGAATTTGGTATATGAGTTACCAGAGATTACAGCAGAAAGGCTTGTATATCGGGCATAAGTCTCATCTCATATATGAAGACATGAGAGAGGATGCAAGGAAAAATTCATTTTCAAACGGGTGATTTCAAGTGCTGACGTAAGTACGATGGTTCCTGGCGTACCCACGCCTAGTGACTCAATCATCAACCAGAACCTACGCATGCCAACGCTTGTACCAACGTGCCACCATAAGTCCACTAGCGTACCACGCCCAAACCCAGTGTAAGTACACCCAACGACTACTTATTTTCCAACCAGCCACACGTAACAACACTGAGGGAGAAGTGCCTACGTGAGACCTCCCAGTCACACAGTATGCCCACGCTGAAGGGCTCCCACAAACAGGCTCTGAGCCCAGAAGCTCTGCGTGCCTACACCCAGAACTGGCGTGCCTACACCCAGAGCCATGCCATGGACTAGACAACTAGCGTGCCTATGCCCATGACCAGTGTACGTACGCCCAACTACTAATTATCAGGCTTCATTCTACAGCTTTTTGTACGTATGTTTTTGCCAATCTTAGGTCCCCTTTTTCACTAGGCTATTCAACTACAATTTGCATGAAATTTTATGTACAACATACCTACCCCAATATAATTTATATGGCATAGTTTCAAGCCCAAATTCCGTCCCAATCAAAATCTAAGCTATAAGGTTCGTTTTATGTATATTTTAGGCATTTTACAGGGCATACCAAAATACCATTGGCTAAGTCTTGGTCCAAACTCTCAAGAGACCAATATTCACATATGTAAATATGACTTGCTCCAATAAGCCTCATCCAATAACTCCTTTCTTAGATCAAGATATGTCCTAATGGCAATTCATACCCTTTCTAACTAACCCAAGCATGCCAAATTGCAGACTAGGCCTAATTGGCCATAACCAACTATACATACAAGTCACATATATATAATATGAGCTATGAATGACCCTTACTTAAGGTCATAGCCATTCCATGGGAATATGACCTATCCACTTCTATTATTTATACATATTAGCATTTCAAACAAACAAAATTACTCACTCATGCCGTATAAATGGTTATAATTCATAATCAACATCATCCATTCAGTATATTGGCATAAATTAAGTATTACAATTGTCGACATACATTGTTAAGGTCATAACCAAAAATTAGCCATACAATACCAAGGTCTAATTTTCATGAAAAACCTACAAAATGAATATTCGTCATCCAAATACATAATGAACACGTATCTACATCATATGCTATACAAAATCATTGGTTGCCGGCCAAGGCATTCCTATACAACTAATTTACCTTCTTCATCAAGACATATACTTACAAAATAGGTGTATCTCACCCCATGCATACCCTGCATCACAAGGCTAAAAATAGACAATATGGGAGAGTGAGTTTATATTCCAAGTGACGAATATGATTACATTTGTGATTTTTATGTGCATATGCATATATCAACATATAGGCTTTGCATCATAATTCATCAAGTCAACAATTAAACTCATAGCAAAGCATAATTACATGCACACATTTAGGCCCTTCATCATATTAGGCCATTACACACAATATCACTACACACCAAATCATTTCTTTGTATTCATATTTTATATGTTATCTTTAGGTATTACTTCACCCATTGCAACCATCATTATATCTCATCACCTTTGGGATATCTCCATGCTATATGTAAATGCTCTTAAGTTAATACACATGCACAATGGAGTTAATAACAATCGTGGATCCAACTGTGGGAATATAAACACCAATTTGTGGGTTCAGGCATGAATACATAGTCATACCCCTACTACAGTAGTAAAATGTGTACACTTAATTCATAACTTGCATGCATAACACCATATTTTACTGGTACCAAACCGCATTGCCCATCTTGCAACACCGGTCATTTTCACCACAAGGTAAACAACATAATAGTTTATGGTGTTGCGGGCCAACCATGAATCATACCATGGTAGCTGTGATCCAAAGGACCATCGGGGACACCTGCTCCTTAAAGAGCCACCCCCCACAGGGTGACCCACAGGCAACTCCCCGTAGCTAAGCATGGGAAGCTTTATGACTTACACACCAAGTCACTAGGGAAACAACAATAATGCTCATGCATAGAGCCACCCTCCCACTAGGCCAATCGGGGGAACCCTTAACATTTCAACCGGCAGCTATGTAATATGCCATGGATGCAATGCAAATGCAAATTGTATACATTCTCACACTATGCATCCTATCATGCCATTCTTCAATCATCACCATCATCAATATCACTATACAATTCTTAGTGGATTCTATTATCATTGGTTATTACCATTGTTTCAAGTTTTAAGTGTGGCATTCACAATATTTTCCATTAACACGATTTCACCTTATACATACAAGTCAATATTTGCATCAATCACAATGGCATCACAATCATCAATAATATTCATCCATCTTTCATCAACATTCAAGGTATGCTCAACATCCATACTCTTTCTCATTCATCATCAATAATAATCATTCCATATTTTTGGTGAATATAAATACATCTTCAACAAATCAAGGCATAACATTTTCCAAACAATAACATCACCACATAGCATACCATTAATACACACCACACATTACCAAGCACAATTAACATCACCATGTTCAACATCTCAATTTGTCAACACAATATAAGCTAGGCAAACATGTATATTATCACATATGACAATCAACTAATACTCAATTCATGCATTTAGAATATAAAACTCCTTTCCTTCCTTAAGAGAAGTAATCCAAGCGATTCAACGTTCCCGCTTCGTCGTTCGGAATAGGTCCTACATTTCATAAGGTACCACATCATTATTTTCAATTCAAAGTCACCAAGACTTACACATTCTAAATCTAATACTTGGTGTTTGTATCATTCATAACTATCAAACCACCTCTTCATTTCATTAGTTCTTACCACAACCACCATAGGTTTGGTGTTAAGTGCATTATTAAGTATTTATAGCTCCACCCATTAATGGGTTCTCACACCAATGGCCATGAACCACCATTAATGGCCATCCTTCATCAATAATACCATATATCATTATCAATAAACATTCTCCTAACATATTTAATGATACCTACACTCTCAATATTATATATTTCCTCATTAAATCAATTCTCCAACCAATATTTAATATTTTTCCCAATTTTAGAGTTAGGGTTTCACCAAAAACCTAACAACCATCATAAATAATCATCACTTTCCATCATCTCTATCATTAATTTCGTATACTATCATAAATACTCATAAAAGTTTACATTTAACACACCCCACCTTAGGGTTTCCACATTTAATGGTTCTTCCAAACAACCCATATGCATTTAATCACTCACCCAACAACAATAACCCAAAACCTACGACACAAGCTTATTAAAAATGGAGACATACTTACCTCAAGCCAAGAAAAGACTAAGCTTCAAGAAAGGGAAAGAAAGAACACAAAATGTAAGAGAAAAGGAGATGTGAGTTTTCAATCACAAGCTTTTCCTTTGCTCTATGTAGAAAATGAAGATGAGGAGAAGGGGAAGGACACAACACCTTTGGTAAGTTTAGGGAGGAGAAGAAGATGAAGATAAGAAATAAGAGTGAAGAGGAAATGTGTTTTGCCTTAGGAAGAAAATAGAGTGTATTTTCCTTTGGGAATTAAGGGCCATCATGAATAAAGAGAAGAGAAGGGAGTTTGGTATTTTATTTTAACCCTTCATTTAAGTTTTCTCCATTTTACAACAAACAGGATCGTCGTTCGGGCTCAATACTTTATCCAAAAATTATTCCGAAGACATACTCGGATTCCCCAAAATATTTTTAATAGCCTTGACCAACAATACCCCAATTGGAGATACTTGGTCTGACACCCATATTTTAATCGGGTATAATTTCAGCTCATTTAGTCTCAATAAATTATGAGTGCTCATAATAAATCCCAATTTAATTATTTTTGAATTTTTAGGATATGAATCAATGCATATATAATTATTTACTATTTATCCCTCTCAATTGATCATATATATAAAGTTTGGGATGTTACAAATACAATATTAAATTTGCAAATTCACATGGAAAAGGAAAATAACATAAAACCGATACTGAAATATCAAATGAGATAAATTGTAAACAAAATATATATACAATCTATATAATAATACAATAAAAATAAACCATAGAAATGTAAAATCACAGTACAAGGGGATCCTATGGTGGTGGTGGTGGTGGTGGGGATGACTGGGACGTAGAGGCGGGTGGCCTCGCCATCATCTGCATGATCAGCTCTTGCTGTGCTGCTAGCTATAGACGAGTCTCGAGTTGTTCCTCCTCAGCTTGTTGTCGATCCTCGGTAGCTTCCTCCTGCAATAGCTGGCTCTGTCGTCGGTCCTCCTCGGCCCGCTCCTTCAAAAGCTACCTCGGACGTCGCTCCTCCTATAGCTCATTGTTCAGGTTCTCAATAACCTAAACAACATCTGCCAGAAGGCCAGAGGAAGTGGTCTTCCCCTTTTTGGCAAGCTGCGTGCCCACGCCTCCCAAGCCAAACACCCTCCCTTTCTTGTTCACGCCGCTAACAGCTTCCATATAGATGGCGTTATCGTCGAAACAAGAAATGGTGGAAGGTACTTCCCCCAGGTATGGAAGCCACCAACTCTGCCTCCTTCTCGACCTTCATGACAAGATACACCTCTTGCAAAATGTAAAATAATGATAAAATTCAGTAATATAATTTATAAGTTTAAGCATGTATAAGTTAAATTAAATTATCGCCATGTCCATCGATTTTTGGTTAACCCAAGCACTGACTTTGTTTTTCTTAGTCATTTGCATGACCTCATATCATGATTGCTCCGGTGCTCCTTCAGCCCCTACAGTTCACAATGTATTGAGATTGTTAGTGGAAAACATATTAAGTCATTCATAAAAAATGTTTAACAAAATATACTTAGAAATCTTTTTGTATGCTGGAGAACTGAAATGCTACCCCCAGTGTAGATAGAGGCAGCAACATCAACCATTCTATTTGCCTTGTTCCTACTACTAGTCTGCTGGAACAAGGCACCTCCCCACTTTTGCACCATCCCATCCCAGTGTTCCTCGGGGATCCAACGAGGGTGCTCGCCCTTGTCCCTCAGTTTTGAAAGGGTATTCTTGATGATTTTAGAGGTCTTTATGGCAAAGACCTTCCTAATGTCATCAATCATACCCTCTGTCCACTGATGATCATGTTGTTACATGAAATGAGATTTTAAAATTAAAAATAGGTGTATGAATTAGCCATAAACTCACAACAGAGGGAAATGTTAAACTTACCGAGAAGGTCTCAAACTATCTATCCTGGATAGCCTTACCAGTATCTATCCAAGAGATGTATGGACTATCTCACTCGACCTTTAGAACCTTAGTAATCGCTTTAATAGTGTGACTACTATCAATAAAGTTGTAATAAACAATAGTTAGAAAAAATAAAACAATATAGACATAAGGAGGCTACCAAAATTTTGGCAGAGTCTCCCTTGTAAATGTAACATTTCCAAATTTGAACAATTACCTTATTAAAAGCATAGGACTTCCCAGTACAGTTTAATGTATACAAGAACTAAATAACTAACATACAACAAACAAATTTAAGTACTATATGAATTTTAAGTACGAAACAACTAACAAGCTATGAACTAAGAAACTTAAAAAAAATTATATAGTATACATACTCGTCTCTACCCGGCAGTAGAACCAGAATGGGTAGGGGATGCCGAAGGTGGGCTCCCCTCGAGGGCAAGATCATCCAAACCTAGCGGTGAAGGAGTCCGCTATGCTATGGTCTATGGTGGTGAAGGAGTCTGCTGTGCTGTGGTGGTCTACTATAGTGTGATCTGCTGTGATAGTGTGGTTTGCTATGGGGTGGGGGTCTGCTATGGTATGGTGGTTTGCTGTAAGGTGTTGAATAACTACATACTCTGTCTGTTTCAGTTTAAAATTTTCCCTTAGTTTTAGTGTCACTATGGCTATCTATTTTAATAGGGTTCTTAGTCTTTAAATCGCCCCTAGACCGTTTTGATTGGGAGACAACCTCTTTATCAATGTGCTTACCCCCTATAGTGGCAAGTGTCTTATCCAGTATCATTGGATCAATGTTGAACAACAAATGACTGTCATTGAGCTTGCATAGAGCAAGTTGATAAGCATCCTTAACCTTATCGGATATATTATCAGTGATCTGACTTCCAGCCTTGGCCTTGATGACTGCATACCAGTCCTGATGCCCTCCAGGGAAGTATGTGTAATAAACCTACTAAGCGTGTTGGGCAAAACTGAAGGGATCAAACCCTTTATATCTACTGCTTTTCTTGACCTCAACTAAACCATAGTTGTTGTCAACCTTAGTTCCTACACCGATTATGTTATCGTACCAATCACATCTGAATAGAACGATATCTGTTCTTAGTCATCCGGAGAAAGATACTTTAACAATCTCTGTCAAGACTCCATAGAAGCCTTCCTCTAACTATCTATTTATGCCTTTAACACAAACCCAATAGTTATGGATGCGCATCCCTTCATTCTATTGGAAAATATTAAACTTGTAGCAGTTTACGTAGTAAATAGGCCATTTTTTAATAGTTTTCACCGGCCCCTAAGAAAGGGCTTGGAGTAAGGGATCTTCAATATGGTTATTAGGGTCTTGAATCTATTTACAGTATAACACATAATAACGTTAGATAACTAAAATTTGAAGTTCAACAAAAAATGGAAGTATACGGGTCTTATGTGTTTTGCAAACCAATCGATGAATTTGGATGATACCTTATTTCAAATTTGGTTATCAGTTATATCATTTTGCTCTAGTTTTAACATATCTAAGCTATTTAAAGAACAACAGTTTAGCTACAGTAAATGCTAGCTTTATAATGCAATATATAAGTTGGTGACTTACTTGAGATAGGGTTCCACTTTCGAACAATTTAGAAGAATGTACAAGTGAGCCGCCATTCGATGTCTCTCATCAATGTAACATTCTATGACCTTGCCCCCAGGATGACCGAGATAGTTAAAAATTAAACTTTGATCCTCTAACTTTGGATTTTTGGCCACCCCAAGGTTGCGGGGAATTTTACTCATTCTAGTTTCTATCTTCATCGGGAAATAGAAAGAAACAAAAGTGGTAATTTCTTCCACTAAGTATGCGTTACAAATTGATGCTTCAATTCATGCTTTGTTTGACACTTTGTCTTTTAAAGAGCGTAAGAATCTAGAAAAACATAAATAAATGTTAAGTTACATAAGACTATTACAACAAATTTTTTTGCAACAAACGGATACATCCAACGATACTACATTGGACAACCAACTAAGGCCTTTTATGGTAGATGGATAGGTAGATGCCCCACAGAGTCAAAAAAACTAAGTGGGAAAGGATGCTCCAACTTACAAACCAGAACCAGAATACTTTCCTCCATCTTCATAAGTTTCTCCTCAGTTAAGGAAGTTGTCGTCTGTAACATCCCAGATTTTAAAAATAAAAGAATAAATTAAGGAAATAAATATTGAATAATTGAATATGAGTCATTTGATGTCCCAAAATATTGAAAACCATTAAATTAAGATTTTTAAGGACTGTTGGTGATTTATTGAGACCGGATAAGCTAAAAATAAGCCAGAATGGAAAATGGGTGTCGGACCAAATGTCTCCGATTGGGATGATATTGGTCAGGGCTGTTGGAGATAATATTGGGAGTCTGAATATATACTCAGAATAATTTTCAGATAAAGTATTGAGCCCAAATAAAGAGCCTGTTAGTTGTAAAACGATGAATCTTTTAATGGGGGATTAAAATTAAAAACCAAAAGCCTAAATTTCTCCTCCTTATTCTCGTGAGTTTGCTGAGAGAGTTTGGAAAAACACACTTTGTCTCTTCTTCCTCTCTTATTTCCTTCTCCATTCTTCTTCTCTTCTTCTCCTAAAAACCCTAAGCTAAGGTGGTGAACTCCCTCATTCTCCCTTATTTTCGTCCTTGGAGCAAGCTAGGAGATTGAAGTTCTTCCTCTCTCCTCCTTCCTATTTTCGTGTGGCCTCCCTCTCCCTTGAAAACCTATTTCGTTTTGGGTGTGAGGTAAGATATACTCACCATTTTGTTGAAGTTGTTGCCATATATATGTATCATTATGTTTTGGGAGAGCAATGTATGTGGATGGGTGGTTGAAGAGAGTATTTAATGCTTGAACCCTAGAGTGGGTTATCATAAATGTGAATATTTATGAAGGGTAATGATGGTAGATGCATTTATGTTAGGAAGGAGATGAAGATTGACGAGGCATTAATGAGAGTTGTTGGGTTTGGTGAAACCCTAACTTTGGGGTTTGGGGAAAATGGTTAATGTTGACCTAAGAGAATGTTTTATGAAGAAAATGCATGACATTAATGAATATGGATGTGGATAAATGGAGTTACATGAAGGTTTGGGCTATGGTTGTTTTGTGGCCTTTGAATTTAATGAATGTGGCTTAATGGGAAGGAATTCCCGAAGCCTAATAAATAATAAAAATGATGCCTATAACATGTCTAGTACATGTTAAGGAATTATAGATATGATTATGAATAAATAGAATTTGAATGGTATATGATTGCCATATGTATTGAGATGCATGTTTGTCTTGTTGGAGCGTTACATAATGTTGTACATGATGTTAATGATATGTTTTGGCAACATGTTTGATGCATTTAGAATGATCTTGGTGTGTTATATGGTGGTGTAAATTGTTTGATGTTATGTGGTGATATGTATGTCCACCATAAGTGTATAATTATTGTTGGTGATGTGTGATAGAGAATGGTTGAAGTCTTTGTATTGATGATGAAAGTGAATGATATGAATGAGAGTTATCGAAAATGCCACACTAAGATTTAAACTAATAAGAATAACCAACAATAATGAACCCATTAAAAGTCTTATGGTGATGTTGGTGATGATGATGTATGATGAGTGTCATGTATAGGATGCGTAGAGTGAGAAATGTATATGATTTGCATTTACATCTATGGCATACTGCATAGCCGCCGTTGTTGGAACATTAGGGGAGTTCCCTCAGCTGACCCAGTAGGAAGGTGGCTCGGTACACGAGCAATTTTATTTTCCCCTGTGACTCGGTGTGTAAGTCACGAAGCCGCCCATGTATTGCTACGGGGAGCTACATATGGCCGACCCTTGTGGGGGGTGGCTCTTGATGAGTAGGCGACCCCGGTGGTCCTTGGGATCATAGCCGCCATGATTTGATATCTGGCCGGCCCGTAACACCATATGTTGAATATGTTGTATACCGCGGTCATGGTGAAAATGACCTGGTGTTGCAAGATGGGTGATGCAGTTTGGTACCAGTAAAACAATTGGTGAATGCATGCAAATTTAAGAATAAGTGTACATATTTTACTGCTATAGTAGGGGTATGGTTATATGATCATACTTGAGTCCCACAATTGGTGTTTATATTCCCACAGTCAGATCTGCAATTGTTGATATGTTCCATTGTGTATATGCATTAGCTTAAGAGCATTTGCATATAGCAAGGAAGTATGCCAAAGGAGATGAATTATGATGATGGATGTATTGGAGATGATATAATACGTTAAGACAACATGAAGATATGAATACCTAATAATAAATTGTGTAAAATGATGTATTACGTGATAGTCCAATGATGCAGGACTTGATTATGTATATGCTTGTATACCTTGCTTGATTTAAAATGATGTTGAGTTATGTGTGTGATAAAGATATAATAAGAAATGAGGTGTTGTGTATATGCAAGTATACATGTTTAATGCATATGAACATAATCACATGGTATTCATATTCATTCTTTTGGGATGTATGACTCACTCTCCCATGTTATCGATTTTTAGACTTGTGATGCAGGGCATTTATGGGAAGAGTGGATATTTTGAAGTGCATTTTGGTTGAGGAGACAAATAGTGGTATAGGAAGTGCCTTGGCCAGCAAAATCTAGACTTTTGTATAGCATATAGGATGTATGTATGCTTATTTTGTTATCTAGATTAGAGATGATGATTTTGAGGGTCATGTAGGAAAATTGGACCTTGGTGTGTATGGCCAATTTTTATTTATGACCCAAATGATGTGAAATGATGAATTATGATGTTGGATGATGTTAATTCTTATGAATGAGTGATATGTTTCATAATTTATGGTATTTGATGAAGATTTTGTGAGAATGGTTTGAATACCATATAATGAATGAAAGGGAGTTGAATTTAATATGTGTGAAAGAGTGGGTAGACTCCCAAATGCATAATAGAATATGAATAATGTATTAGAATAGGCTAACATAGCAATAAATGGTAATTGGCATGTTAAGTTGTATAAAAATCTCATGTTTGCCCGTTTTCTGCATAACTCGCTCAAGCGAGTAAGAATCTCGCTTGAGCGAGATCCTTGGGTATCAGTGTTTTGGCCACTGGCTGAAATTCGCTCAAGCGAATGGCCTTCTCACCCAGGCGAGATTGGTCTGGAATCAGTGGATGGTCACTGGACCATTTGCGCTCAGGCGCAGTGGCTTAGGTTGGAGACTCGCTCAAGCGAGGAGAAGGGAAATAGATACTGGACGATTTTTGCCCAGGTGAGACTTGCCTTGCCCAAGCGAAAATCGGGCAGAGAGTTTCTAATGTTACTGGAGCAATCTCGCTCAAGCGAGATGGAACTCGCTCAAGCGAGATTGGCTCCTGATGCAAACCTCCTCCCTCGATCAAGCATTTCGTTGGCTTGCCCAAGTAAGGCTTTCGAATCTTGCTCAAGCGAGATGGGGTTCGCTCAAGCGAAGGGACCCCCTGATGCTCAGACTCTTTTTCGCTCAGCCTTTCATGTTTTTGCCTAAGCGTGTCTATGCTTGCTCGCTCAAGCGAATATGGTGCTCGCTTGAGCAAGTAGCTCCCTGATGCATAAAATTCTATTTTATTTCAAATGATTAAATCTCCCTTGTATTGAACCCTTTCCTTGCACCATCTCAAGAGTATTTTGGGGCATATTATAAATTTTTGCACTACATAAAATACCTTCTCTTTAATTTCAATCATGCAACAATTAAATTAATTAATTAATTCTTCCGTTGTTTCTAAATAGAAGTTTATTATGAAATCATCCTTTAACCTACCCTCCCATATCTTCATATATGGGAGTGGCTTTTACAGATCTAGGTGTTGAGTTAAAAGCTTCACCACTTTACTTATTCGATTTATAAACGATTAATAAATGTGAAAAATTACCCAGTATTTTCAGGGCGTCTCATCGTCAACTCTTTAAAAAAGTGACTCAACTTAACCAGCGGTTTCCAAATAGGTTTCAGTAAAACATAAAACGCGTATGGCAGTAGTTGTTGCATAAACACATGACAATCATGACTTTTTATGCCAAACACCCTACCCCCTTTTACTTTGACACATCTACTCAAGTTAGAAGCAAATCCGTCAGGCAGGGTCAACTCATTCATCCACACATACAACAATCTGTTAAGGTCAAGTTAAAACATATTTCGCATACGATTTAAACATTTTTCCATGTCCCGCATCCCTCAATTCCAACTCCTTCCTAGAACACCAAATTGGAAGGTCTAGTCGACTTTTCTCATTGTCCTTTGTTCCCCCCTTGATGTCCATCACTGTCAAAAATATTCATGAAAACATTTCGTTTAGTGTGCATCACATCTATGTCATGTCTTAACAGCAAGTCTTTCCAATATGGAAAATCCCATAAGATACTTTGCTTCACCCAATGGTGTTCCTTCCCATAACATGAAACTCCTTAACATTCTTATCCCAGATGTACAGATGCTCTGAGACTCTCTGTCAAAACCTTGTACCGGATAACCTACGGGGTGGAGGTTCATTAACAACCTTGTTCTTCTTAAAAGCAATTTTGTTTCTCCTGAATGGGTGATCCAACGGTAGAAACTTTCTATGACAGTAAAAAAAACTTGTCTTGCCACTAACAGGGAGTGATTCCCTCTGGTATGTTCCATGCATACAGAGCAAGCAAGCTTCCCAGACGTTGACCATCCAAAAAGCATACCATAGGAAGGAAAGTCATTAATGCTCCACATCAAAACAGCTCGCATCATTGTTCTTCAAGGATGCATCATAAGTTATTACCCTGACATCCCATAATTATGACAACCTCTCAACCAACAGTTGCAAAAACACATTTATTTTCGCCTTTGGATTTTTGGGTCCTGGAACCAGTACAGATAGAAACATGACCTCCCTCTTCATATACATATAAGGCGGCAGATTGTATGGGGTCAGTATGACTGGCCAATAAGAGTACGTTATTCTATATTGACTAAATGGGTTGAGCCTATCAGTACATAAGTCAAGTCAGACATTGCGTAGCTCGCTTAAAAAGTCTGGATATAGCTCATCCAAACACTTCCATGCTTTTCTATTGAATGGATGACACAAAAGACCCTCCTGTGTTCGATTCAGAGCATGCCAACACGTGTGTTTTATCATGGACAATGAGGTGTACAAACGTTGAAGATCCAATGTTATAGGAAAGTACCACATTTTCTTCGTGGTCGTCCTAGTTGTTTTCCTTCTTCTTGTAACGATTTTGTAGCGGTCCTTGTTATAGTATACATATTTTGTGACACTCTTGTCTGCAAACTCATTTTAGAACAATGTACACCTGCCAACACAACACTTTATCTTCACACAACCCAACCATAGGTTTACCACTCTTTTCTTAGCATGGTACAGGTTTAATGGCATTCAATGATGAGTTGGCATAGTGGAACCCATCTGATCCGGTCTGGATACCGGCCCCTAATGTTATGACGTCAGACTGATCTCATAAAAGGAGAACCGGTGTCACGGTTCATTATTGCCATACCGGATATCCGGTCTCCCCTCATCCGCTCTTGTCTCATCAGCTGTTCCACTCGTTTTCTCTACAACGGATGGTCGTTCGTTCTCACCAAACGTCTATGTAGCCGTTGGACCCTCGGTCACAGCGAGATAAGAGTTCCTAATAACTTATCAGGGAAGATACTCTATGTGGTAGAATATGTCATGTCAATGGCCTCAGAGAGCAAGTACATGTGTCAGCGAAATATGCGGAAAGGTGATTATCCTCCATCCCTATCACGGGATCGTACCCTGATAATTGACCTACCCCCCTGACACACTCTGAGTACTGAGCCAATTTGATTGACACACTTCACACGCTATCAGAACCAAGGGACCCACTTGTACCCAACGATTCATTTCTTACGTTCAACTATAAATAGCTCATTTCAATACGCATGCAAGGTAACGTTGTCCTAACTTACTCTTTGCTATTACATCGCTTGAGCATTCACTGAGTTCTTATACTCTTCTAACTTGATCATCGGAGAATCTTCGCAGGTGGCACCACCTTTCGCCCCCCCACTTCAACGCGAAACGTTGGTATAAAGGATCTCCAGGACAACAAGACCGGTTTTCTCCCACTGAGAGACCGGATCGTGACACCGGATACCCGTGATACCGGTGTACAAACCCTAAAACACCTGTATTCTTATGGCTGGTCCCACACCGGATCTTAAACCCCGGTTCAGACCAGTTCATTGGCACGCCCAGTGGGACTCGATAGATTTATTCCTATTTTCGCAGAAGTTTGGTTGTCGTGATGGAAGGTGATGGACGAGATTTCGTTGATGGTCATGTGGAAGATGTGACCCACCAACAGGCTGGAAGGAGACTTGTCTTTGAGACTCCTGCAACTCAAACCCGGAGGATGGTGCAAATGCAAACCCCTGATCCTCATGATGAGGTTATCAGGCAACTCAGGGAAGAGCTGATGGAGTTGAGGCAGGAGAAAAGAGAAACTGGGGACAGGGCAGCGTCCCATGCAGAGGATGCTCATCATGCATCAGTGAGGGATAGATCCACAACCCTCCAATATTCGAAAATCCCTACGTATGAAGAGAGGGAGCAGACCCAAGACTCTAGGGACAGAGTCAGTGCCAGGAGAAGGGAGCAGGCAGTGGTAACTTCTGGGACCTACAAACTCAGTGTTCCTTTCTCAAGAAGACTGATGAGTATTGCCATCCCGAAGCATTTGCAAATGACTCAACCACTGTCGATCAGGAAGTATAATGGAGAAACTGATCCAACTAAGCACTTGGATGCTTATGTGTATGAAGCCATGTATTTGGGAGCTGATGAAGACGTCATGTGGAGGATGTTCCCAAGGACACTGACGGAGGAGGCTCTCAGCTGGTTCAAGAGTCTCCCCTCAGGATCCATAGATTCTTGGGAGGAAATGGCAGCTGCATTTGAAAGCCATTTTGTCATCTCCAGGGATATCCCAAGAACTTCTCATACTCTGGCCCAGATAAGACAAGGAGAGACTGAAACTTTTAAGGAGTTCTTGAAGAGGTTCTATAAGGAGGCTGCTTTGGTCCCCAACCTCACGGAGGCCATACAACTCCATATCGTAGTGGAAGCTCTGCAACCTGGATCTGCATTTGCCCTATCTTTGGCAAAAAGCCCCCCAACGACCTTCGAGGAGTTTCAAAGGAAAGCTTCGAAGTACGTGGGCATAGAGATGCATCTGGAGGCAACAGCAGCTAGAATGAAGCCCCTAGCACCCACTCAGCAGCCACGGAGGGAGAAGGAGAAGGTGAGACCCGAGAAACACACCTTTTGAGAGGACTTTGCAAGCGTTCGTCCACATCAATGAGACAGGCGCGTCTTATCATTCAATAACTACGCTCCCCTGAACGCCAGACACTCCCAAATCATGAGGGAGGTTGGGTGGCCAACGTTGAACGTTTTTGGTATAAGGAAACCACCCCCAGTCAAGAGGGGTGGTAACCCACGTAAGTATTGCACATTCCATGAGCAGATAGGTCACAATACTGACGAATGCAAGGCGTTGAAGAATACGGTAGAGACTCTCATTCGGGAAGGAAAGTTGAAATAGTACTTGTTCAGGGAGAAATCTGTAGACGAGCCTCAAAGGATGGACAAGAGGGGCAGAGATCCTAATGATGAGGATGATAACACTCATAACCCAGCCAGGAAGTTCACTGCAGCTGAAAAGCAGAAGGGAGTAGTGATCGCTGAAGGAGCCCAACAGAACAACATGCCTCAGCAGCAGAGGTAGGGCAGACGTGAAGTGATTGAGATGATAGCTGGAGGATTTGCTGGAGGAGGAGCATCAATCACAGCTCGAAAGAACCACCACAGAATGATTCTGTCTGTCCAGGGCAAACCAAGAGATAACCGCCCTTTCAGGGACGGTGTGGCAGCCCCAATGGTGTTATTCACGGATGATGATTTTGGCCCAACAATCCCAGGAGGTGACGATGCAGTAGTTATCATCGCAGTCATAGCCAACAAGGATGTCAAGAGGATCCTCGTCGATCAGGGAAGTTCCTGTGATGTTATTTTTTATAATTGTTTCAAAAGAATGGGTTTCAATGATGCAGATTTACAGCCTTACACGCAAGAACTCACAGCGTTTAATGGAGCTAAGCAACCCACTAAGGGATACCTTGACACCCTAATTTCCTTTGAAGGAGATCCTGGTGCAAGAATGGTCAAGTCAAGAGTTCTGGTGATCGATGTGGAGTCTCCCTACAACGGTATCATAGGCCGTCCTACACTGAATGCAATGGAAGCAATCGTATCTACTCCTCACCTCTTGATCAAATTCATTGACAAGGACAACGGTGTGTCCTCTCTCCACGAAGATCAGGAGATGGCTCGGTACTGTTACAACCTGAGCCTCAATATGGTCAAGTTGGAAGCATTCAACAAGAAGAGGAAGCTGAACGACGGAGGAACAGCGGTTGGGTCTGTTAGTCTTATTGACTTGGACCCAAGAGCGGAACTGAAGATCGACCCTCTTAATCCCTCAAAGCCCACACCGGATGGTGGTTCCAGGGACGTCGTTTTAGGGGATTCCCCAGAGAAGGTCACGCACATTAATGATAAGCTGGAGTCAGCCATGGAGCAACGCTTGTTAGCCCTCTTGCAGGAGTTCAAGGACCTCTTCGCATGGACAGCAGCAGACATGCCTGGGATGGACCCTAATTTTTGTTGCCACAAACTTGCTGTGTACCCTGAAACGAGACCGGTGGCCCAGAAGAAGAGGAGGTTGGGACCGGAGAAACAAAAAGCAGCATGTGAACAGACTGAGGAGTTGTTGAAAGCGGGCTTTATAAGGGAGATTCACTATTCTTCTTGGCTTTCTAATGTAGTCATGGTGCAGAAAGCTAATGGCAAGTGGAGGATGTTGCCTCAAAGACCCATATCCCTTGCCAAACATTGATCGCATGGTAGATGACTCATCTGGTTACCAGTATCTTAGTTTCATGGATGCTTATTCTGGGTACAACCAGATTCCGATGTGGGAAGGAGATCAAGAGAAGACGGCTTTTGTCAATGACCGCGGTGTCTTCTGCTACACCGTCATGCCATTCGGATTGAAGAACGCTGGCGCTACTTATCAGTGCATGATTAACAAAGTCTTCGAAGGGATGCACACCAGGCTGGTCGAGGTGTATATTGATGATATTATAGCCAAAATGCCCACTGGAGGAGACCATATTGAGGACCTGCGCCAAGTTTTCACTAGGCTGCGTCAGTACAACATGAGGCTAAACCCCTTGAAGTGTACCTTTGCCGTTCCAGCTGGGAAATTCTTGGGATTCATGTTGACCCAACGAGGCATTGAGGCTAACCCTGGGAAGTGTCAAGCAATCCTGGACATGCAGAGCCCTAAGAGCCTGAGGGAGGTCCAATCGTTGAATGGGAAAGTAGCCGCTCTAGCTCGCTTCATGCCCAAGATGGCACACAGATCCCTCCCCTTGTATAAGGCGTTGAAGAAACACAAGAGTTTTGAATGGGGAGAGGAGCAAGAACAAGCCTTCCAACAGCTCAAGGCCGTTCTCTCAAGTCCACCAATACTGGTTAAGCCTGACCCTGGTGAGATTTTGATCTTGTATTTAGCAATCTCTAATGAAGCCCTGGGTGTGGCTTTGGTGAAAGAAACCCCTGAAGGGCAGAGGCCGGTGTACTTCACCAGTAAGACGCTCCAGGGGGCGGAAGGTAGATACCAGAAGATTGAGAAAGCCGCTCTGGCAGTTGTGTGGGCATCACGACGGTTAAGGCCCTATTTTCACGCGCACCCAGTGTTGGTGAGAATGGATCTACCTCTCCGTTTAGTGCTTAGCAAACCAGACCTCGCTAGAAGAATGATCAAGTGGTCCATTGAGTTGTCTAAATTTGAAATTTCTTATGAGCCTCGAGGAGCCATCAAGGCGCAAGTATTGGCTGATTTTGTTGTGGAGATGACTGGGGCGGATCCAGCCACACCTCGAGCACATTGGACCATCTATGTTGACGGATCGTCAAACAGTAAAGGCTGTGGGGCAGGTGTTGTGGTGGAAAGCGATGATGGCGTGCACTTAGAGATTTCTCTCCGTTTCAATTTCAAAACCTCCAATAACCAGGCTGAATACGAAGCATGTTTGGCCGGTCTTCGAGCGGCGATTAACATCGGAGCATCAGCAGTCACACTATGCAGCGATTCTCAACTGGTAATTTCGCAGATCCAGGGGGAGTACCAAGTTAGGGAGCCACAACTTCAGCTATACTTAAATTGCGTGAATGAATTGAAGGGAAGATTTGAAGTTCTAGAGTTCAAGCATGTGCCTAGAGAGGAGAACACCAGGGCGGATATTTTGTCAAGGCTCGCAAGTACAAAGCAGCCCGGTAGCACAACGACGGTTGTTCAAAGTACTTTGACATCACCTAGCATCCCTCTATACCCTTCCCTGAATGCTGTAATGGTGCATTATCCTTATGAGGATTCTTGGGTCATCCCCTATATTCGCTACTTGGCAGATGGACAACTCCCTACCGATGAGAAAGAAAGGAGACGAGTGAAAAGGGAGCTGCCATATTTTACTATGGTTGATGGTGTTCTCTACAAGAGGGGATTCTCTGTCCTATACCTTCTCTGTTTGAGAGAAGATGAAGTTCAAGCAGTCTTGGAAGAGGTCCACGAGGGGCAGTGTGGGCACCATGCTGGGGGTCGGAGCTTAATGAGAAAGGTCCTCAGGGCTGGATATTGGTGGCCCACTGTGAAACAAGACTCTGCAGATTTTGTGAAAAAATGTGATGCTTGTCAAAGATTCTCTAACCTCCACCATACACCGGCCCAAGAACTTTCTTCTTCCGCTGTGCCTTGGCCATTTTACTAGTGGGGCCTTGATATTTTGGGTCCGTTCCCCACAGCGCCTGGAGGTATCAAATATTTGATTATGGGGGTAGATTATTTCACCAAGTGGATCGAGGCTGAGCCAGTAGTGCATATTACTTCTGTGCGAACAAGGCGTTTCGTGTACGAAAATATCATAGCGCGATTCGGGGTGCCAGGGCGGATCGTGACTGACAACGGCACCCAGTTCACAGACAAGAAGTTCACAGATTTGCTTGAAGGACTGGGGATAATCCGGATATTTTCATCTGTTGAACACCCTCAGACCAATGGCCAAGCGGAAGTAGCCAATCGCGAAGTGCTAAAAGGGTTGAAAAAGCATTTGGGAGAAGCGAAGGGAGGATGGACTGATCAGCTGTGTCATGTTTTATAGGCATACCGCACTACGCCTCATTCGTCCACTAATGAATCCCCATACCGGTTGACGTATGGGGTTGAGGCGATGATTCCAGTAGAGCTGCAAACAAGATCGGCCCGTGTAGAGTATTTTTCACATGAAGACAACAATGCCAATCTAGCATCAGAGCTGGACATCCTTCAGGAGTTAAGGGAAAAGGCCTTTATCAGAGACCAGGCAGTAAAAGCAAAGGCAACACTCCGGTATAATAAACGTGTCCAATACAGAGCTTTCAATACCGGAGATCTTGTTTTAAGAAAGGCGAGTGTGGGGAATAAATTTGCTCATCAAGGAAAGCTAGCGCCGACGTGGGAAGGCCCTTATAGAGTTTCTGAGGTGACTGGAAAAGGGTCATACCGATTGGAAGAACTTGATGGAACTCCAATCCGTAACAAATGGAACACTCAGAACTTATGTGTTTATTACAGCTAGTTGGTAAGGCGGCATGTACTCTTTTTCCTTACTTGAGTTTTTCCCATTGGGTTTTCTCAAGAAGGTTTTAACGAGGCATGACCCCAACTACGCTCTCTTGGTAATGTACTTTCCATGTTAATGAGAATAGAGTTTGATTGCCCTATCACTCTTACTTCTTTTGTATGTTGTGATTTGTAGCCGTAGCTTAGTACGCATACACCTTAGGACGGATGAACTCAACTACCAATTCTGTAGTTGACGGTGTAACTCCTCGAGGGACTGATGAAGACCCCTCAGGATGGATGATCTCAATCATACATTTTGTGTATTGACGATGAAACTCCTCGAGGTGGAATGGGTTGTAGGGCTGGTCCTTTTTCAAGGCCACAAACCGAACCCCATTCGAAGAATACATGGGTTGTAGGGCTGGTCCTTTTTCAAGGCCACAAACCGAACCCCATTCGAAGAATACATGGGTTGTAGGGCTGGTCCTTTTTCAAGGCCACAAACCGAACCCCATTCGAAGACTACATGGGTTGTAGGGCTGGTCCTTTTTCAAGGCCACAAACCGAACCCCATTCGAAGACTACATGGGTTGTAGGGCTGGTCGTTTTTCAAGGCCACAAACCGAACCCCATTAGAAGACTACATGGGTTGTAGGGCTGGTCCTTTTTCAAGGCCACAAACCGAACCCCATTCGAAGACTACATGGGTTGTAGGGCTGGTCCTTTTTGAAGGCCACAAACCGAACCCCATTCAAAGACTACATGGGTTATAGGGCTGGTCCTTTTTTAAGGCCACAAACCGAACCCCATTTGAAGATAACATAGGTTGTAGGGCTGGTCCTTTTTCAAGGCCACAAACCGAACCCTATGTGAAGGCTTGGGCGCAGTAGGCTGGTCCATCAAGAGAACCATGCTGAACCCCGAGTAACGGGCGCAGTAGGTTCAGGATTAGCCCTGATCCGAACCCCGTGTCGAAGGCTTAGACTGTAGGGTTGCACCGAACTCCAAGTATGGTTAGTAGGATCGACCCGAACACCATGTGAAGACTTGAGTTGTAGGACCAAACCGAACCTCAAGAGAAAGACGTGAAACTTACCCCTTTTTAAGGCGGTACCGGACTTCAAATGCAATTTCCGTCCTCAACTCTGAAATATTCGTTACAGAGCGGCTGAACGTTAGTGTATCCGCTCTATATTTTCGAGGTCAGATGAACATTTCAAGCTTGTTAAGAAGTTAAAGGTAACTCTTATAATGAAATTTCCTTTCCCAACGTACTTGCACTTAGGGACAAGGCATACTTTAACTTAGTTATCGCTTACTTGTTGCAAAGTTATTATTTTAATCCGATGTGATAAAAACGCTTTAACAACGGTATAGCCAGACAAGAGCGGCTTTGTAGAGTATAGAAAAAGTTAAAGTATTATATATATTGTTAAGTCATTTGGCAATCATACACTGGACATAAACGATTAATGAGAAACAAGGCAAATTTTATTTTGAATGAAGAGGTGTACAGGAATCAAAATATTCAAAAGCTGGAGCTGATCCCAGAACACAGCCATAATTGAAAGCATAAAATTAAGAAGCAGGTTGTTGATCCTCCCGAGTAGGCACCTCCGTTCCCTCCCCTTCAATTCCAGCAGCTTGGGTCTTGTCCGCTCCGGCCTCAGGATCAGAGTTAGGCTTTGCAGGTTCCATGCTCTGACCCTCCGAAAGTGGAGGCAGTTTGTAGAGAGAGTCGCGAGGGACTTGGTACGAGCCGTCTTTCATCACTTCGACAAGTTTCCCCTTGTGGAACTCATAGAACGGATCCAGTCCGTACAGATTCAGTTTTGCCCCAGGGTTTCGATAGAATACTTGACGAAGTGCCAGCCCAAAGGATTCATAAGCTACTTGTTTACATATTTCCAAGGCCTTGGCAGCCTTGGTCTTGGCAGCAGTTAACTTCTTCTGGAGCTTGGCAAAATCTTCCTCCGATGGGCCAGTGCTCGTACCTCCCTTCCTCAACTCCTCAAGTTGGGCCTGCATCTCCTTTTGAAGGGCCTCCCACTCCCCAAGGCTCTTGTTGTGTCCGTCCTCCATTACTTTGAGATCATCAGCAAGCTTGGCCGACCTTTTCTTCTCCAGCTGTAGTTCTTCTTCGAGGAGCGGAATGGATTTATTCTGCTGTTGAATCTCAGCGACCTACCGTTCTAGAGCCTTATTAGCAAAGTGAAGTTAGCTCGCTTCCTCTGTCTTCCTCTGAAGTGTTTCCTTGGTGTTCTTCAGTTCAACCTCCACACTTCTATGAATTTCAGATTGTTTGGCTGACCATTTCTCCTTCACAGCGAGTTCGGCTTCGAGCTTTTCAACTTGCTCCATATAATCTGCCTTTTCGCTCAGGGATTCAAGGAGGCCGGACAGCTCGTCCAGCTGCCAACGGCCGGCCTTATAAGCTCCTCGAACTTCAGCAGCTTCGAGCGAGGGGCGAAGGTAGTATCTAGCCTTTGGAAGAGTGGGGGGCATGGACCCCTGAAACCATAAGTAAGGGGCAAGAAAGGAATCGCGTGGAGGGTCGAACGCCGGAGGAGGGCCACTCTCAGAAGTCGGGGCGGATGTGGTTTGCGATGTGGGGGTAGAAGAGTCAGGAACGGGCTTCTTCCCCTTATCTTTCCTCATCCCAGATTCATCAAGTGTTTTCTGGCGCTTCTTCGCAGGGTCACCAGAAGAGGGTTTTTCCTGATCCGTTGTCTTGACCAGATGCCTCTTTTTCTTCTTTTTCTCTGGGACGGCCTCCTCATCGCCTGCCCCAGTAGCCTGCATTTGCTTTTCTATCTCTTCCTCGTCAAAGAGAGGAACTTCCTCACCCACTGCAGAGGTCAGGGGAATGAGTGGAGTTTTGGTGGCGTTCCTTTTCGCCTGAATCTCATTCTCCTCAGAGGAGGAGTCATCATCAGCCATCATGGTCCTTAAGGACAACATTTCGGGGCAGGCTTTTTCAATTTGTTCTACAAAACAAGAAAAGTTGAGTTAGCACGTGGGAAGAGGTTAATCAAAACAGATTAAGCATACAACACAAATACAGTAAGAGCGGATATTACGTAGATAGGTGGTTCAGACGTCGTCCTCAGCCAGGAGGAGCCTGCAGGAAAATCCTTTGAGTGTTTTCGAGGCCGTCTGCATGGCGCTCAAAACCTCGACGGAATGAGAGGAGAGTTCACTCTCATCAGTGTAATAAGCGCGGCTCATAAGGAAAAAATGCTCGTGCGTCCAACTGAGGGGGAACTTGGTGAATCCCTCCTTGTTACGCTAGAAGACTGGCTTATTGGGCTGGATACGGACCCGCGTGTAGTAATGCTTGAAGGAGCGCCCATCCACCTTCGTGAATTCCGTGTATGATTTGAAGTTTATCACCCTTGAGTCACAACAGAGCGTTATGAACCCAAGGCCGCCCTTCTTGTTAGCACGGCGGACCACTTGGTAATAATGGAACAGCTTGGCCACAGTGGCGGAGAAGTTGAAGTGCTCTCCTAGGATTTCGAGAGCCCGCACTAGACCCCAACCGTTGGGATACAGCTGTGTAGGGGCACAGTCCAAGAAGCGCAGGACGGCCATCTGGAATTCCGTCATGGGGAAGCGCACCCCCAGCTTCAGAAACACGAAGTCGTACATATAGACCGACCTCTCATTAGGGACGATATGGCAGACTCTCTCAGAGGGACGGGGTGCCAGCACAGCATAGCGTGCTTTGTACTTCTTGTCTGAGTAGATCTTGCAACGGAGAGGGACCGTGTGCTCCTCTTCACTTGCGTGATGTGAGGGGATCTCCAGGAATTCCTCTTCCACCCAGCAGTAAGGTCTTTCCCTATTGAGCTTTTCCCAGTTCAGCCGGTGTGCCACAACATTGACGCACCCTTCTGCGGTTCGGAGAACCAAAGTTTTGCCGGACCCAGGGATTTCCATGGTTGTGGATGCACGATGGAACGCGTACGTGCTGTGGTAAAAAGCAACATTGTCAGAGAGGTAGCCTTCATCACTTGACCCTTCATTAGAGCGGCTGGTAGCCCTCGAGTCAAGGGGAACCTCAGAGCAACGTTGAGAAGAGGACGCTCGTGAGGAAGATGTTTCAACCCTCTCTGAGCGACGAAGCCCTGCCACAGGAAGATTCACTGGAATCCTCCCACCACGGTGGCTAAGGGGGGCCCGAGAGCTAGAATTCCCCCTGTTCGAGGGACCAGCGTTGCCTGCTCCAGGGCGCATGGTAGAAGCAAAATGAATAAAATGTGTAGGGAGATGAAGGAAAGGGAGGTTACCTAAAAGGAAGAGGAACTTTGTGAAGTTTGAAGGCAGTAAGGAAATCTCCAAGAAATTCAAGCAGAGTTTCACTAAGCTTGAAAACAGAGGTGAATTCCCAAATTTGTTAAGAGCCCCTTTTATAGGTAACGAGGAGGCACAGTGCTCTGTTGGAAGTCACAACGCTTGCTTCAAAACGCAACCCTTCGAATTCAAACGACGCCGTCGTTTCGTTGTGTTCGAGCGCGAAAATGGTAATGTTTCAGCAAACGTTTTTGCAAAATGGGCCCCCCTTTTTAGTTTGAATCCAGGCCCAATAAGCCCAATCGACAGTTATACTCTTGGGTAATGATGGCTCGTGTGTAAAAGGCGCATTTAATGTCCAATCATTTCAGACGTATTTAATGCATTTCAACCACTCTTCGAATACCAAGGGTTTGATTCCCAAAAACTCTTGGGATTTCCCTCACTATTTTATGCTGTCTGAGTCTGTTGTATATAGCATCAGAAGAGCGGCCACCCAATTGGCAGGACGGATGCCTCAGAGCTCCCAGGTAATTTCCAGAACGTCCCACCGGCATCCAGACTTCTTAAGGGTTATATAGCTCATATGAGCGACTTAACAGTCCCTCATACAAGCTAGGGGACAGATGATCCGGTCTGGATACCGGCCCCCAATGTTATGACGTCAGACTGATCTCATAAAAGAAGAACCGGTGTCACGGTTCATTATTGCCATACCGGATATCCGGTCTCCCCTCATCCGCTCTTGTCTCATCAGCTGTTCCACTCGTTTTCTCTACAACGGATGGTCGTTCGTTCTCACCAAACGTCTATGTAGCCGTTGGACCCTCGGTCACAGCGAGATAAGAGTTCCTAATAACTTATCAGGGAAGATACTCTATGTGGTAGAATATGTCATGTCAATGGCCTCAGAGAGCAAGTACATGTGTCAGCGAAATATGCGGAAAGGTGATTATCCTCCATCCCTATCACGGGATCGTACCCTGATAATTGACCTACCCCCCTGACACACTCTGAGTACTGAGCCAATTTGATTGACACATTTCACACGCTATCAGAACCAAGGGACCCACTTGTACCCAACGATTCATTTCCTACGTTCAACTATAAATAGCTCATTTCAATACGCATGCAAGGTAACGTTGTCCTAACTTACTCTTTGCTATTACATCGCTTGAGCATTCACTGAGTTCTTATACTCTTCTAACTTGATCGTCGGAGAATCTTCGCAGGTGGCACCACCTTTCGCCCCCCCACTTCAACGCGAAACGTTGGTGTGAAGGATCTCCAGGACAACAAGACCGGTTTTCTCCCACTGAGAGACCGGATCGTGACACCAGATACCCGTGATACCGGTGTACAAACCCTAAAACACCTGTATTCTTGTGGCTGGTCCCACACCGGATCTTAAACCCTGGTTCAGACCAATTCACCATCAAATCGACCATTCTATTAAAACAACCTCCCAAGAGATTATATTCTGCCTTTAGGCTTAAAGTAGCTAGGGAGGCAAATACTTCGATATAACTCTGGCACCGATCCCACAATGAAGTTTGAGCCGCCGCCAATAAATTATAAAATCTCTTGACCTCCGAATTAGTATCCTTCTCTACATTCTTGTCCTCATTCCCAGCTTAATCATCATGTTCTAGCATACGCCTGGTGGAGGGTTCAACATGATCCATCACCATCTACTCCATGTTGTTGTACGTATCCCTGTTCCCCCAACCTCTTAGTAGGATTGTTGCACGGTTACAGCCGGTGGCCTAGGCGGTAACTACTCACCATGGTTGTACTAGTAGTAGTATATCTCCATGAACCCCTTCTTACTTAGGTGGCACATGACATCATGCGCGTATTAAAAACTCATGCATTTTCACTTTGAGCATGGACAACAAATATTCCGAGTCATTTCAAAATTAGGACGTTCTCCATAGTGAACGGAATAAACTCTAACAACCCCATCATAAACTCTTCAATTACTTGCTGACTACGACCAAGCCGATTGTACATCCATCACCGATTTAT
Source organism: Clitoria ternatea (assembly GCA_037962975.1). Classification (NCBI taxonomy): domain Eukaryota; kingdom Viridiplantae; phylum Streptophyta; class Magnoliopsida; order Fabales; family Fabaceae; genus Clitoria; species Clitoria ternatea. The sequence continues at coordinate 174,532,659 of CM075671.1, forward strand.
TGGAACCTCCATTCACGATATCTAACAACCACAGTTCTAGTTACTTTAATTTTAATATTATGCAGCTATCATTCATAAACCACTCTTTACCTCTTGGATGTTATAAGTAGGTGGGGCCCTATCCCGTTCGGGATGAATATGTTGTTGGTGTATGCACTACGAGCTATTAATGTATCAATTTTAACTTATTAATAAAATTAGTATTTTTAGTTTTAGACAAATGCTATTTATTCTGGAATAATAGGTTATATGAGAATTATTCCTAGAACGTCCCTAATCAAGTATTTACATGGGGACATGTAAATACATTAAGATTAGTGTATGAATGTACTGATGATTTGATCTCATAAATCATGGATATATGATATCAAGTCTTTACACGGGTACACATTAAGAGTAATGTTGTACTGGACAGACCCACCATGAGAACGTTGCATGGATCGTTACATGAGTGTCATAAACTGTTCTCAATGTGATAATGGTATGTAGTCCTTCGACCTGAAGTCACTACGATTCCTACATAAGGAGTTTATTGTTTTAATACAATCAAACGTTATCTGTAATAAGATGACCATAAAGATTGTGATTAGGTAATAGATAAATTATGCAGAGGGATGTGAGTGATGTAGATGGAATCTGTCTCTCCTATGTGACAGGAGTGATATCTATGGGTCACTTGATGGAGTGAGACTAATGAAATGCATGGCCATGCTAGGACGAATAAATATTAGATATTTATTCTATAAAGTCTACTCTGGTATCAAGTAAAATGAATTGGGCCATACAAGGATGACGACGACCATGCCTTGGGCCCAATTAGATATCGTGACAAAAGGAATAGATATATAAAATAATTATCACTTATAGGTCATGTCGATGATAAATAATATTCGGACATAATGATGTATTGCTCTCTTATTTTATATTAATAATAAAATAGTTTATTATTAATATAACTGAATATTTTACCTATAGGGTCACACACATAGAGTAAGCCCACCAGAGGATAGTTTTATTTTAGTTGCACTGAAAATAAAACTATTTGGGCCTAACTCATTTAGAATGAGTCAGGAGCCCAATGTTTAATGAGAGCTCAGGTCAAGACCTAAGCCTATATATAGAGCATGAGATGCTCATAGGCTGGTGCTCAGGAATTAGATTACACTAAAATTCCATACTAGCATTCGGATCGTTAGTTTTCTGGTGGGAGTGCTCGTGTGGACTCCTAAGGGCGAAGCTACAATTGCTTCGATCGAGGATCTTGTTTTACGTCTACAAGAGGTAAACCCTAATTAAAATTTTTAATTTAGCATAATGCTTTGAGACATACGTGTTTGCAATTCTTTCTTGGGAATCCTTTGTGTTTCCGCTGCCTGACCCTAATAGGATTCCTAACATATGTAACCATCCGTAACCCATCAACGTGTTTGCATCAACCTTGTGTTGGTGATGTTCATTTGGAATTTTGGCAGCATTTCACATTGATCCCCGAGTACACAGAGATACATACGGTATGAAACACCGCACGCAGACATGTACCCGGAGATAATACGAAACATAGTAACCGGAATTTCCAAATGAACATCAACAACACAAGATAGACCACAAACAACATCAATGGGTTACGCGCTATTGGTTTCAAATTCATCCAAAACTATCCAACCGGGATAATTCAAGATCCAACACAACACAGTATGTCAACCGGTTGTCTTGAATCTTGAATGGGAACCTAATGGGTACAGGCACGACTAAACCCTACATTGTTAAACTTTAATATACGTTTTATGTACCCTGAGATAGGGAGCCTACCAAAATTTTAGCAGAGTCCCCCTTGTAAACTAGACATTTCTAAATTTTTAAAAATGCCCTGTTACACACAAAACATTCTAGTACAGTTCAATATATAACTACGACTTGCATATGAAATTAAGGCAAACAACACCGCAACCTAGTAAGCTCTGCTCTCCACTAACAGACAACAATACACATGCATACATAAAACACATGTTATCAATACACAAAACCAATGCCTAATGAACTTTACTCTCCACTAACAAACAACAATACACATGCATAAAAGACAAGTTATCAACACATAAGACCAATGCCAATGAGCTCTGCTCTCCACTAACAAACAAAAATTGACATGCATACACATCAAAAGATACAACACATCACGAGAAAGTTAGCGTTAGGGGATTACCTGGGAAAGAGAGTCAGCAATGGAGACGAAGCTGGAGAGAGACGAACAGAGACCATGCGTAAGGTGTGCTGGTCTGCACCAAAAACCGAGAGGCGGTTGATAGTTATAGTTATAATTTTTTTGTGTTGAAATGAAATTTTGAAAAGGCACAACAAAAAAATAAACAAACGCAATAAATGCCAAAGCAATATAACTTTACTAAACAGTTAGCCTTTCGAACTTCAGTAATATAATTTAAAATATTCTAGTTTCATGCTTTTGAATTTTGAAATATTTTACGTTAAAAGAACAAGGGGTCTAACATTAAATATTCGTGTAGTTATGCATTTCTATTCATAAATTTTTTCTTTCTATGAAGATTCACAAATTTTTTTGATAAGGCCTGATATTTTTATTTAAGATTCAAAAAGGAAAAGTAAATAGGTTTTAATGGTTTTCCTTCCATTTCGATACTTAAGAGTATCATCAATTTGTTATCACAAACCAGCACTATCACAATTCACAAAGTAAAGTCTTCAGGCCCATTCATCACATATTTCTCATTCCCCATCATAATCATATCTCATTCAATTTCATCTTGTAGACCTTATAGGAACTTTGAATTCATTCGTTTCATTAAAACTTTATAAATCATAACTAATTCCCATAATAATAATAATACATGTGTACAGTATTTCTTAAACTGAATGCAATATATGTACAGTTATATTCATTAACAGTCCATGAGAACAATGTAAATTATAGGTGTGGACAGGATCTTAGGCAAAATCAGCTTACCAGTTATTATTTATCCTTGTACACAATTGTTATTTTTCTATAATTATACATTAATCAAAAGAGTATGCCTTTATTTTTCTAATTATATTGTGATTTTTCAATGGAGAGATGGGGAAGGGTTACTGTGTATATACATTCCATCGCAAAGCAAGCAACGAAATGGTTACTGAATTTAATTTGTATTTTGATTCCAAAATACCATATAGATCACTAGCACACAAACAGGGTCAGAATGCATGTGAAAAGGTCAATTATAAAGTATAAACTACGTTGGATATTGATTAAGGAGAAATGTTAATAACACATTATAGTTTTATAACGCACTTTTCAATATATTTTATATGATTAGTTAGTTTTTTAAATGCATCTTATAAATTAATTAATTATTGACATTTTAACAAATTAATCAATCTCATGGTATCAATTTTCATTAACAGAATATAGCTTTGAGAGAATTAAAACTATTTCACAAGCTAATTAATTTAACTCTTTTTTCTCACTAACTGTTGGTATATCGATGATTAAAGATGTGCCTAGCTTGGGGACCTAGATTCACCATAGAAAAAACAATAGAGAAGACTTAGCCAAATCATAGTTAGGGAAGAAGAAAATCAGCTTACTAGATTGAGGGTCATATCAAAAATTGAGGGAGAGTGAGAGGCAACGTCAAAAACTGACAAACAGTGAAGGAGGGTGAGAGACAGTTAGGGAAGAAAAAGGGACTTTGTATATAATAGAGAAGGAAAACAAATATAATGATAAAGGCCGCGCATCAGAGTGAGATTACAACGAGAGAGGGGGAAGCTGAAAGAAGGGGAAACTAAAAGAGAGGCTCTCAGAGGTCGGGCATTGGGGCGAGATTAAGGCAAGAAAGAGGGGAAGGTGAGGCAGGGGAAACTGAGAAAGAGGGGTTTAGGGGGTTAGGGCACAATCGAAACTGAAGGAGGGGAAATGTGACCCTCGAATAAGTTAATAGATTTAGTGACGGTCACACACCGTCGCTCACATCTGTCGCTAGGTTCCCACATGTTCGATTTAGCGATGCGAAACACTCCATCACCACCTTTAAGCTCCGGTAGCCATGAAATTAATGACGAGGATTCCTTAGTTAAAAAGGAGGTAACATAAACGACGACCTCTATATTGTCGTTACGCTTAGGGTTTAGTTACAAAAGGAGGGTCAGTTCAAAAGAAATGAGGTGGAGGGAAAGTTAGTGACCGGTACCGCATCGGTTCATTTTTTATATCATCTAGCAATGGCCTCTGTACCATCACTAAGCTTAGGGTTTAATTCAAAAGGAGGGTCAGTTTAAAAGGAAAGAGGTGACATGAGTGATAGACGTAGCAAAGACCAGTTTTCATTATACTTAACGACGGTGGAGTTGTTGTCGGTATGTTTCGCGCCAACAAAAAAAATAAAGGGAACCAAAAGAAATGGATGGAAGGAAAGTTAGCAACCGGTACCGCGACAATGTTAGCAATGAATTATGGTCAAACGTAGCGGCAGTGTATTGTGTTGTCGTTGATTTGGTCTCTAACTTTGTATTCATTGTCCCTTTCCCTTGGTGATTGCTGATACGAACATTAAATAGTGACAAGGTACTGTAAGTTGTAAATTCTTGGTAGCTGTCAGGGGTTTTTCTAGTAGTGAGACCTTTCCATGGTCTAGTCTAAGAGAAGTGAGAAGGTTGGGAGCTTACTCACTAATGAGGAACTTTGGATTATATCATCAGCAGTCTATGTTAGGACATTTTCCAAGGCAAAAACTTTTATGAGAATAGCAGGATAGGGTATCTTGTTCCGTTTCTTCCCTATAAAGGATATCAGTTAAGTCATGATGATGTTTGGCAAACTTACCTTTTTCTTTACCAACATGTGGTACATACAAAATCTGTCCAACTTCATAATAGTGTCTTTTGCACTCTTCCTTGGGAAAAAGACCTGCTTTATTAGAAGATGAAGAATCTTGATCTTTGGTAGAAGGTTTCTAGAGACCAGATTGGCAGGATGCATTCTTCCATACAACTTCTAATTAATATCCAGAGCAGACACTTCCACAATTTTAAAATCATCAGTAAAAACATTTCTAATAGAGGGGCAACCATATACTGTTGCACTGACGTCCTTAGATATTTCAATGGCTCTTCCCTTGATACTGCCATTAAGGATGAATTTGGATTTATCCACTGATACGGTATTCCAAAACTCAAAAATAGGGGAAGGAGAGAAGGGATCTCTATTTACACAGAACTTTGTCCAACTAATACCCTTAGGTTTTGCTGTGACATCTCTATTATCGAGCTTGTGTTTCTCACGGTGAAAGAAGGAAGACTCTACAATGTCATCAACAGAGAACTTGGGGGCCATAGTAGTGTTCAAGAATTTTAGGGTTTAAGGAGAGCAGAGGGTTTTTTCATAAATAGAGAGAGATCGAGAAATAGAAAGAAAGAGAAAGCTTAGAAAGAGGGAAACTCAAAAGGTTTGCACAAATTTAAGGGAAAATGATATGAAAGGGCACTTTATTTAAAAAAGGTAAAAACTGTTCAATTGATAGGAGAGAGAAAATGATTCAGGTGGCACTTACGCATAAACATATTAACATATGCCATGTGGGACGTTTTAAAGTAAATGATAATAAAACATGAAACGTTTTAGTCAATAACCAATTCCAACTATTTTAACCTCTTAGCATTAAGTAAGAGCATACTCTTATGGGTTCAGACATATCAAATAATTAAGCATACACACCCAAACCCAGACTTTTCATACAAACATTCAGACATTTCAAATAGGAAAATTTACACATGGAGTAGACATATGCAAGCAACATTTCTTGAATTTATATTATGTTTGATAAATGCAAACCTGGCCTCAACCAAAGGCTTTGTGAAGATGTCTTCCTATTGATGGCCTATGTCCACAAACTGCATGTATAAAATTCCCTTTTGCATATAATCTCTAATGAAGTGATACTTCACTTCTATGTGTTTAGTCTTTGAGTATAGGATAGGGTTCTTCGATAAGTTATTTGCGCTTATGTTGTCACAGAAGACTGGGATCTCTACTTTGATGGAGTAGCCCTCTAGTTGGTACTTCATCCATAGAAGTTGAGAATAACAACTTACTATAGACATGTACACTGCCTCAGCTATTGAGAGAGCAATTGAATTCTATTTCTTTCTTCCCTAAGAGATCAGACTTTGGCCCAGAAAGTGGCATCCTCCATTGGTGCTTTTTCTATCCATTCTATCACCTGTGAAATCTACATCACAAAATCTAGACAAGGAAAACATGTCTGTTCTTTTATAGAACAACCCAAGATTAGTGGTGCCTATAAGATATCTCAAAATCCTGTTCATTATAGACAAATGTGATTCATTGGGGTCTGCTTGATAACTTGCATACATGCAAACACTAAAAATTATATCAGGTATGTTGGATGTTAAGTACAAAAATGAACCAATCATTCCTCTATACAAGGTCTGATCCACTGATGTACCAAACTCATCTTTACTGATTATGCAACTTAGATGCATAAGAGTGCTTATTGGCTTGGCATCAGCCATTTTAAACATTTTAAGCAACGCCTTGGTGTATTTCTACTGATGGATAAAAATACCATCATCAGTCTGTTTGATTTGTAAGCCTAAGAAGAATTTACGTTCTCCCATCATACTTATTTCAAATTCAGCCTACATCGTTTCAGAAAACTCTTTGCATAAACTGTCATCAATAGCACCAACAACAATGTTATCCACATTAATTTGCATAATTATAAAGTGTCTTTTACAGCTTTTTCTAAATAAGGTGGTGTCAACCTTGCCTCTTGTAAAGCCTTTTGAAATTAAAAAGCTACTGAGTTTGTCATACTAAGCTCTAGGGGCTTGTTTTAGACCATAGAGTGCTTTACTCAGTTTGAAGACATGGTTGGGAAAAGATTTATCTTTAAACTCAGGAGGTTGTTTCATGAAGACTTCCTCTTCAATGAAACCATTTAGAAAAGTACTTTTAATATCCATTTGATATAATATAATTCCTTTAAAAGCAGCAAAGGAAAGAAGAATCCTTATAGCTTTAAGTCTGGCTACAGGAGCAAAGGTTTCAGTGAAATTGATGCATTCTTGGTGGTTGTAGCCTTGAGCTACAAGTATGTCTTTGTTTTTGACAACTTTTCCATCCTCATCAACCTTGTTTCTATAGACCCACTTGGTTCCAATAATGCCTTTGTTCTTGGGTCTTGGGATAAGGGTCCAAACTTTATTTCTCTTAAACTGGTTCAATTCTTCTTGCATGGCAATGATCTAGCCAGTATCTTCCAAAGCTTCTGCAATAGATTTAGGTTTTAGTTCTGAAACAAAAGTTATGGTTGATTGGTTGAGAAGTTTTGATCTGGTCCCTATTCCAATAGCTTGATCTTTAATGATGAGGTTTGAAGGATGATAAGCCTTGAACTTCTAATCTCTAGGCTTCTCAGGTTCAAACACTAATGGTTATTGTTTAGACTTTTCATTTCTATCTTCTGCTGGTTCTAATTGAGCAGGATCAGACTCTTGTTGTTGAATACTTGCATAATCAATATCTAGATCTTCCAGTTTCCTGACAGTCTCTTAAAGATCATTAAATCTGACATGGTTTGATTCCTCAACGGTCTAAGTTCTTGTATTCAAAACTTTGTAAGATTTTGATGTGGTTGAGTACCCCATGAATATCCCTTTATCATACTTAGAATCAAATTTTCCAAGATGATCCTTTATGTTGAGGATATAAGACGTGTACCCAAAGGGATGAAAATATAATATGTTGGGTCTTCTTCCCTTCCACAATCCTAAGGTGTCTTGTTCAGCATTGGTTTGGTAAGGATTTTGTTTTGAATATAACTAGAAATGCTCACTATAACATCCCTGATTTTAAAGAGAATAAAATCATTAGAAAAGGATGATTGATTATTTATGATCCAATAATTATGGGAGATTTTATTAGACATTAGAGATGAATTATCGATAAATTAAGATTTACCAAAACTGGGTGATTTAATGAATGGTGTGGGACCCCCTTGGTCAAATTAGATATTTGATGGGTCTAGAGTTGTTTAGAAAATCATTGTGGTTAGGGTGGTGTAGTTGAAATAATTTTTATTGTTAAAGAAATAATTAATTGAACTCGACATATGTTATTAAACGAGGAAATTACGAGCCAAATGGAACTAAAAGAAAAATAAAAATTCCACTTTCTCTTCTCTAATTCAGCCGTCCACTTCCTCTCTCTTTTATGCCATTTTTCATACTTTTACCCAAAGGATATAGGGTTTTATGGCATACTGGATAATGGGCAGATGGTGCATTGTTTTGACCAATGGGTAATGACTAATTTTGACAAAAATCTTCTATTTTCTATTCTTATTTTCAGTGGGTTTGTTCTCCCTCTCCATTCATTATGTTTTCTTCTTCTTCCTCTATACTTCTCCTCCAAAACCGTCCAACTCTTACCCCTTCCATTCCTTGCCAAAATTTAAAACTAAACATGGATAAATGAAGCTTGAATGGCATATTAGAGCAAAAAGCTTGGAGTATCTCCTTTCCCTTCCTTCATTTTCATTTTGGCATGAGCATGGATGTGAGGTAAGGTTTCTTGCCTCCTTAATGTCCTAATTATAGTTTTGATGTTGTTAAACTTGAAATGTTGGTGTTGGGTTTTATGGGTGTTGATGAAGATAGAAACCCTAGGCTTAGATGGCTTGGAGATATGGTTCTTGATAATGGTTTTGTGTTATAAATGGATATGGGTTAATGGACTTATGATGAATCAATGAAGATGGTGAGTGTTAATTATTGATTGGTTGATTTTGATGAAAAACCCCAAGTCTAGTGATTTAGGGGTTTTAACTAAATTGATGACTTTGATGATTTTGAATACTCTAGAATGACTTATATAAAGGGAATGAATTTTTAGAATCATTGAGATTGATTAATGAGGTTGATGATATATGGATGCATGTAGGAATGATGATTTAAGCTGTTGGGTTGAGAGTGAATATGAGATGTTGTTATTGTAATAATAATAGTTAAACATCATTGATAAGGGATACTTGAGTTGATGAATAGTTAGGCCATGATAAATATCTCAAGAGTTTGTTGATTGATGATGGTCTTGAAGAGAGCCAAGAGGCTTATAATGGGTTTGAATGAATTATGATGAAGTTGAGTGATTCACATGAGATATTGGATGCCTTATGGATAAGGGCCATGATGTTATTGTGGTTGGATTTGTTTAGCCCTTTGAAACCTAGAGAATCTTGGTTTTGGGAAAGGAATTCCTGAAGCCTAACACAAGAGTGTGAATTGGTGTTTAGAGAAGTCTAAGACTTAATATTGAACCTTATGGGATGATGTCAATCACTTAAAAATTTTGATAAATTCCTTGAGATGGTTTAATGATTGAGTGTATGTATGCATGTGTAAATTTTGGATTGTGTTTCGGACGATGATGCAGAATAGTCGGAGCATTTGGATTACGGTTCTTCTCTTGAGGTAGGAGAGGAGTTTACATTTCAAATTGCATGAGTGAATAATTGTTAATTATGTATATGTATGAACTCATGCAATGCCATGCCATGAATGTGTAAGATGTTTGAATTAATGATGTGATGAATGATGGCTTGGCCTATGTTGAATGTTACGAAAATATATATATGATGATGATAAGTGTTGGGATGTCCCTCTGGGTGACATGAATTATTGGTAATGAAAATCTATGAATAGATAACTCACTTGAGGTGTGAAATAGCGTTTATGATAATTATGCACAATGATATGTGTGGCTATGATGAAAATTTGTGTTAAATTTCTCTTATGTAGTTAAATGAATTAGAATTGAAAATGGAGAGGTATGGTTTTTGAGTTAGGTTTAAGGGCATGATTTCATCTAGGTATGATGTTGGATTAGGCCAATTTTTACAAAAGATAGATGGTGCCATGAAATAATGAGTGAAAAACCTGATGGTAATCTCGCTCAAGTGAAATAGGTTCTCGCTCAAGCGAGAGTCCCCTATATTAGCGGAGTGGCCGCTGGCCTAATTTCGCTCAGGCGAGAAGAGGTCTCGCTCAAGCAAGACGCGTACAATATAGAAGGGTAAGCTACTGGAGAATCTCACTCAAGCGGGTGTGGCCACGCTTGAGCGAGCGAGATGGAAAAAGGGTTCTGGATGGATCTCGCTTAGGCGAGTAATGAAGTTGGTGGAGTCTCGCTCGAGCGAGCGAGCCTGAAATGAGGCACTGGAGGAATATCACTCAAGCAAGAGTGGCCCGCTAAAGCGAGATTGGGGGCCTGATGCTGAAAACCCTTCTCGCTCAAGGAAAATTGAGAGCGCTCAAGCGACCCATCTCAATCTCGCTCAGGCGAGTGGCCAATGAAGGGGGAATCTCACCGAAGCGAATGGGCGTGGAAACGTTACTGGGGGCATGTTACTCACGTGAGAGGGCTTGCCCAAGTGAGTTATGTTGATCTCGCTTAAGCGAGAGTGGTTCTCGCTCAGGCGAGACGACCCTGCACTTGGTGTATGCATTCTGGACATTTCTCACTTGAGCAGGCTCGCTCTCGCTCAAGCGAGAGCTGTGTGGAATCGGTGTTAGGCGAGATTCGCTCAGGCGAATTGGTGTCTCGCTCAAGCGAGATGCTTATGTATCAGGTGGGAGCTAGTGGATGCAATTCGCTCGGGCGGGCTTCGCCTCGCTCGAGCAAAATTATAGCAGAATGGTTCTTGACCATTTTCACTCAAGCGAAATGGTCTTTGGGTGGCAACTTGCTCAAGCGAGCGAGCGTGGGTATGACACTGGAACATTTTCGCTCACGCTCGCTGGCCTCGCCCAAGCGACCCATGTGGGTCTTGCTCAAGCGAGACAGGGACTCGCTCAAGCGAGTTTCCCTGTTCTCAGTTTCTTGATTTTTACTCCTTTGCTCCATTATCTTGCTTGTTTTGGAACCCTTAAATCATGAAAATGATATTATTATTATGAAATTATATTTCTAATTTTTATAAATTGATAAGGCATATTTTATCCTCTTTTTATCCATATTTCATTAACTCTTAAATTTTATCCAATCTTCCGCCTTTCCCTTGTGATGGTCTCGAGTCCGATCGTCCAATGAGCACTCTGATACCTTCTCATATCTTCATATATAAGATAGGTTATGAAATGATCCGGGGTAATTACTTGGTATTATATATATATTGAATTTCTTCTACTTATAATTATTTTAAATCACGGAAAATTTACCCGCATTTTTGGGGTGTTACAACCTGGTATCAGAGCGTATTTTGCTCTGAATTGATGTTGTTAATAATTATCAAAGCGTGATTTGCTATGTATTGAGAGTATTAGTTATTGATAGAGTAAGGTTACTCTTCATTGAGTTGATACAATGGATGATTGGAGTATGATTACTTAATTGTAAGACATTTATGGTGATCTTTGGAGCGGGATGCTCATTGTTGGAAAATGGTTATTCTGTATAGACTTAAGAGTGAAAATTATCTAGAGGATGATGATATGTTAAAGTATTAATTGCCCTATATGGATTTATGAATGACTAGTTATCTAAGAACTATGAATAGACTATCAGCGCATTGGTTTCTCAATGGTGATTCCTAGTGAGCCATTAGTATTGGATTGTGAATATAGCTCATTGAGGATTCTTGCGAATTATTATTCATGAGTTATAATTGTTGTTTATGGAATTATGATCATTATCATTGAGATTATGTGACGCATAAAGGGAGCATAGTTTCTCTTTATTGATTATGGTTAATTCATGAGGATCGAATATATATGAATAATTTCCTTAATGTGATCGATATGGTTGTTTGTGTAAGTCTGGCCAAGTTCCTTACACTATTTCCTTCTAATGATGAATACATTGATATTATGTATTTGAATATTGATATACTGAGTATGACATTAATTAGTGATGAATTTATGCCGTGTGTGATCATAGATATGACATATTGAATATAAATTGATTTGATGATGAACTTATGTCGTATGTTGATCACAGATAGGAGATGTTAGATGTGAATGATTCATGTGCTAAAATTGATTGAATGAATACTAGTAAGAGAACTCCCTAATATGGGCTCTCATGAAATGAAATGTTTGATTATGTTATTGTTGAAAGATGGATTGTAATGATTAATTGTGCTATTTGGAATGATGGATTTTTACATCATTTGGCACAAAAGCCTTATATGGTATTACGCAAGTAAATTGCTATATTCCCTAGATCGGGAACATGAATGAGTGATAAATTGGTGACATGTGAGCTTTATGTGTGTACATGATTAGGGTTATGTCTCGATTTTATGTTTATGAACTGAGTGAACGATTGATTTAATTATGACCCACTGGATGTGGTAACCCCGGATGACTTGATGTGATCTTGAAAGATTGAACCTTTTGGAATTAGACCCTATGGTTGTCTGGGCTCTACGATGTTTCTATGAGCCATGTTTAATGATTTTATGTGTTGTGGGAGTATTCCACGATGGGTGCTAGGTAACCCTCGAACTTTCTAAGCCTAATAATGAATTAAATTTCATGAGTAATTGAGCCATAGTGAAATTGATTGTGGAATGAGTTGTTGAGGCTAGAACCGATGTGCGATGGAAATTTGAATAATGAATGTAAACCCCTAAGTATTTGGTGAATAGTGGTGCTGAATTCGGGGTATGACTTAGCATTGGCTATGATGAAAAATTTTATGAAATGACTTTGGGCTAAATTGCGTGCCCTTGACGTTATGATTATTAGATCAATTGTGGATTATGATGTGATGTAGAGGTCATATATGTGAACACGAGTTGGTAAATACATTTTAATCATGTTGATACCTCGCTTTACACCCTGAAAGGAGTTATATTAGTGATATAAACCACATAGTTATATGATATTACATGGATTATACATCCAAATTATGGGCCTTGGTTGTGATGCATGAGGAAATCCACTAGTGTGAAAGCTTATCATATGATTATGAACCCTATCTTAAACTAGAAGGGGCGTACTTGATATGAGTTTGGTGAATCAACTAGGCTTGAACCAAATTATAGCCGACAATGTTTGGATTAGACAACTGATTTCTAAGTTATTTGACTATGACTTCAGGATAGATGAAGTCCAATGGTGGGGTGATTTCCCTATGATGATTAGAAATCTATAGTTGATATGTCAATATATGGTTATGGCAGCGGATGATTGATGAATTATATGGCATGATTTACGCCGGATCATGATTAAATGATAATATGATGTGAGTGTATTACTCGTGGGCTTGTGTGACTTCTTACAAAGTCTTGTGTATAAAGAGACATTATTTGAACTGATATGAATAATGTGAGCAATAAGACATGAAGGTACTTATCCTAATATGTCTTTACATGCCATAGGCATTGTGGCAACGTGCACTTATGTGCCGATCTCATGTGTTTGTGGTAACCACTACGGGATTAGGACGTCTTCTTGTATGTCGGATGCAGCAACACATAGACCAGGCAAGTGTAGTGTTGTAACTGCTTACGGTGAATGTATTGAACCTATCCGGTGGTACTGGATAAGGATGTGAATGTTGTGATAGGTAAACTGAGAGTCGATGAGTGGTGACTCGTTTTGGATATATGAGACTTTATACTTGGAACATAAGGGTGACGATAGTCATGTCCTGTTGGACTTTGGGAAGTCCGATATCACTTTATGGTGTCATTGGACCCTATTGATGCATGGCCAAAGTTTGGCCTTACGATATATGCCGATGTTAAACTTCGAGGACGAAGTTTCTTTTTGGTGGGGTGGATTGTAACATCCCGGATTTTAAAGAGAATAAAATCGTTAGAAAATGATGATTGATTATTTATGGTCCAATAATTATGGGAGATTTTATTAGACATTAGAGGTGAATTATCGGTAAATTAAGATTTACCGGAACCGGGTGATTTAACAAATGGTGTGGGACCTATTTGGTCAAATTAGATATTTGATAGGTCTAGAATGTTTAGAAAATCATTGTGGTTAGGGTGGTATAGTTGAAATAATTTTTAGTGTTAAGGAAATAATTAATTGAACTCGACATATGTTATTAAACGGGGAAATTACGAGCCAAATGCAATTAAAAGAAAACTAAAAATTCCACTTTCTCTTCTCTAATTCAGCCGTCCACTTCCTCTCTCTTTTATGCCACTTTTCATACTTTTACCCAATGGATATAGCGTTTTATGGCATAATGGATAACGGGTTGATGGTGCATTATTTTGACCAATGGGTAATGTCTAACTTTGACAAAAATCTTCTACTTTCTATTCTCATTTTCGGTGGGTTTCTTCTCCCTCTCCATTCATTATATTTTCTTCTTCTCCCTCTATACTTCTCCTCCAAAACCGTCTAACTCCTCCCCCTTCCAGTCCTTACCAAAATTTAAAACTAAACATTGATAAATGAAGCTTGAATGGCATATTGGAGCAAAAAGCTTAGAGTATCTCTTTTCCATTCCTTCACTTTTGTTTTTGCACAAGCATGGAAGTGAGGTAAGGTTTCTTGCCTCCGTAATGTCCTAATTATAGTTTTGATGTTGTTAAACTTGAAATGTTGGTGTTGGGTTTTATGGGTGTTGATGAAGATAGAAACCCTAGGCTTGGATGATTTGAAGATATGGTTCTTGATAATGGTTTTGTGTTATAAATGGATATGGGTTAATAGACTTATGATGAATCAATAAAGATGGTGAGTGTTAATTATTGATTGGTTGATTTTGATGAAAAACCCCAAGTGTAGTGATTTGGGGGTTTGGTTTAAATTGATGATTTTGAATACTCTAGAATGACTTATATGAAGGGAATGAATTTTTAGAATCATTAAGATTGATTAATGAGGTTGATGATATATGGATGCATATAGGAATGATGATTTGAGGTGTTGGGTTGAGAGTAAATATGAGATGTTGTTATTGTAATAATAATAGTTAAAAAGCATTGATAAGGGATACTTGAGTTTATGAATAGTTAGGCCATGATAAATATCTCAAGAGTTTATTGATTGATGATGGTCTTGAATGGAGCCAAGAGGCTTATAATGGGTTTGACTGAATTGTGATGAAGTTGAGTGATTCACATGAGATATTGGATGCCTTATGGATAAGGGTCATGATGTTATTGTGGTTATATTTGTTTAGCCCTTTGAAACCTAAAGAATCTTGGTTTTGGGAAAGGAATCCCCGAAGCCTAACACAAGAGTGTGAATTGGTGTTTAGAGAAGTCTAAGACTTAATATTGAACCTTATGGGATGATGTCAATCACTTAAAAATTTTGATAAATGCCTTGAGATGGCTTAATGATTAAGTGTATGTATGCATGTGTAAATTGTAGATTATGTTCCGGACGATGATGCAGAATAATTGGAGCGTTTGGATTGCGGTTCTTCTCTCGAGGTAGGAGAGAAGTTTACATTTCAAATTGCATGAGTGAATAATTGTTCATTATGTATATGTATGAACTCATGCAATGCCATGCCATGAATGTTTAAGATGTTTGAAATGATGATGTGATGAATGATGGCTGGGCCTATGTTGAATGTTATGAAAATATATATATATATATGATGATAAGTGTTGGGATGTCCCTCTGTTGGACATGAATTATTGAAAATTTATGAATAGATAACTCACTTGAGGTGTGAAATAGCGTTTATGATAATTATACACAATGATATGTGTGGCTACGATGAAAATTTGTGTTAAATTTCTCTTATGTAGTTAAATGAATTAGAATTGAAAATGGAGAGGTATGGTTTTTGAGTTAGGCTTAAGGGCATGATTTCATCTAGGTATGATGTTGGACTAGGCCAATTTTTACAAAAGATAGATGGTGCCATGAGATAATGAATGAAAAACCTGATTTTGAGCGTATGATGGTAATCTCGCTCAAGTGAAATAGGTTCTCGCTCAAGCGAGAGTCCCCTATATCAGCGGAGTGGCCGCTGGCCCAATTTCG
Organism: Clitoria ternatea; assembly: GCA_037962975.1. Classification (NCBI taxonomy): domain Eukaryota; kingdom Viridiplantae; phylum Streptophyta; class Magnoliopsida; order Fabales; family Fabaceae; genus Clitoria; species Clitoria ternatea. Next base: position 174,548,670 of record CM075671.1, read on the forward strand.
CTCAGGCGAGAAGAGGTCTCGCTCAAGCAAGACACGTACAATATAGAAGGGTAAGCTACTGGATGAATCTCGCTCAAGCGGGTGTGGCCGCGCTTGAGCGAGCGAGATGGAAAAAGGGTTCTGGATGGATCTCGCTTAGGCGAGTAATGAAGTTGGTGGAGTCTCGCTCGAGCGAACGAGCCTGAAATGAGGCACTGGAGGAATATCACTCAAGCAAGAGTGGCCCGCTAAAGCGAGATCGGGGGCCTGATGCTGAAAACCCTTCTCGCTCAAGGAAAATTGAGAGCGCTCAAGCGACCCATCTCAATCTCACTCAGGCGAGTGGCCAATGAAGGGGGAATCTCACCCAAGCGAATGGGTGTGGAAACGTTACTGGGGGCATGTTACTCACGCGAGAGGGCTTGCCCAAGCGAGTTATGTTGATCTCGCTTAAGCGAGAGTGGTTCTCGCTCAGGCGAGACGACCCTGCACTTGGTGTATGCATTCTGGACATTTCTTGCTCGAGCGGGCTCGCCTTTGCTCAAGCGAGAGCTGTGTGGAATCAGTTCTGGGCGAGATTCGCTTAGGCGAATTGGTGTCTCACCCAAGCGAGATCTTATGTATCAGGTGGGAGCTACTGGAGGCAATTCGCTCAGGCGGGCTTCGCCTCGCTCGAGCGAGATTATGACAGAATGGTTCTGGACCATTTTCACTCAAGCGAAATAGTCTTTGGGTGGCAACTCGCTCAAGCGAGTGAGCGTGGGTATGACACTAGAACATTTTCACTTACGCTCGCTGGCCTCGCCCAAGCGACCCATGTAGGTCTCGCTCAAGCGAGACAAGGACTTGCTCAAGCGAGTTTCCCTGTTCTTAGTTTCTTGATTTTTACTCCTTTGCTCTATTCTCTTGCTTGTTTTAGAACCCTTAAATCATGAAAATGATATTATTATTATTAAATTATACATCTAATTTTTATAAATTGATAAGGCATCTTTTATCCTCTTTTTATACATATTTCATTAACTATTAAATTTTATCCAATCTTTCACCTTTCCCTTGTGACGGTCTTAAGTCCGATCGTCCAAGGACCACTCTGATACCTTCTCATATCTTCATATATGAGATAGGTTATCCGGGGTAATTACTTGGTATTATATATATATTGAATTTCTTCTACTTATAATAATTTTAAATCGTGAAAAATTTACCCCATTTTCGGGGTGTTACAAGCTTGAGCGAGTTGCCCAGAATGGAATTTATTTCATTTTCTTTGTTTTGGGATTATGATAGACCCCTCCCTTTGTGTTGTGAGATAATTGAGGAAATGTGTATGGGGTATTTAATGATGGTATGACATGGTGGTGATTGAAATTGATTATTACATTTGGGATGAATTATTTATGATATATTGACCACCTAGAATTGAATAATGAAAGAATGACAATAAGAGTTTAATGGTGGGGGTTATGAGATACACCCTAGAATGATTATGAAACCAATGAGATAATGATTAAATGACGAGGTGTTTGTTATAAATTGATGAATCAGAGATGATGTCGGTATCATGTGATAATAAATGATGTTGTAATCATTCCTTGAATAAAAGGATGAATGTTTTTATTGATAACTTGTGAGATGCCATTGTACTTTATACAAGTATGATCTTGTATGAGTGGTTTAAAATTGTATTAAAGAATTGTTATATTGCCATACTAGTTATGAAATAATGGTAATGAATAATGATATGAAAATCCACTAATTGATTATGTGGTGATATTGATGAAAGTTTGATGAATGATGTTTATGTTGTGATGCCATTATGGTGATTACAAGAGTTGACTTGCATGTATAATAAATGATATAATGAGATGAAAATACCACATGTAAAACTTGAAAAACAATGGCTAAAACCAACAATGATAAAATCCACTAAGGTGTGTATAGTGGTGTTAGTGATTATGATGATGATGTTTGATGAGTGGCATTTAGGATGCACAGTGTGAGAAATGCATTTGATTTGCATTGCATTGCATCCATGGCATATCATACGCTGCCGGTAAGGAATATTAGGGGGTTCCCCCGGTTGGCCCAGTGGGAGGACAGCTCAGTGCACGAGCATTCTTGTTGTTTCCCCTGTGACTCGGTATGTGAGTCATGAAGCTACCCTTAGTTTGGTGACGAGGCACCCTATGTGGCAGTCCCAGTGGGCGGGTGGCTCTGTGATGAGCAAGTACCTCGGTGTCTGATAGGGCACGGCTCTCTCGATGTGTGTTCAGGAGGGGCTCATAGCACTTTTGGCAGTTGAGGCCATGTTGTTGATCCGTAAGTCACAGGGTGACTAGTGCTATAGATGGGTGATAACGGTTTGGTACCAGTAAAAGATGTTGTTGATATGCATGCATGCTTTGAGATATGTGTACACATTATTCTACTATAGTAGGGGCATAGTAGCACGCCTATACTCGTCCCACATTTGGTGTTTATTCCTACAGTCGGATCCATATTTGTTGTCTATTCCATTATGCATATACATTAGCCATAAGAGCATTTGCATATAGCATAGAGATATGACAGAAAATGATGATGATTGATGATGATTGAGATTGTGGTATGGTGTTGATGAGATGGGTAATTGAGTACCTAAAAGACCACATGAAAGTAATAAATGATATGAATACACAGAATGGTATTGAATATGATGATATATGTGTAATGGCCCAATGTGATGGAGGGCATGTTTATGTATAATTGATGATGATGATGTTGGCCATAGTGGCATGGATAAGAGATGTGTATATGTGATTGCTTTGCTATGAATTGATGGATGATTACATAATATGTATATTGTAGAAATGAATAGATTATTATGATTGTTGATGATTTTAGCAAAGCATACATGATCTTGATATACATATACATATAATCTCAATTGTATTCATATCGTCATTTGAAATGTATAACTCACTCTCTCATGTGGTCTCCTTTTTAGCATTGATGCAGGAATATCATGGGATGAGGATGATTTTAAAGTAAGCTTTAGTGAAGGTAAAATGGTGGTAATGGAATGCCCTGGCGGGCATCAATTGTAAATTATTGTATTATGAATGAGACACGTAAAATAATGTTGATAATTACTGATATCGATGGATGTATTGTAAATGATAATATAGGTAGTTGATCATATTGATATTTGGGGTATTGGAATTCATACTCTTTTGATGAATGGAATGACATTGGTTATGTAGCCCATTTTGGGAATGCATAAGTGTTGATAATAAATGATGGTAAGATCGAATCGAATAAGGTCATTCATAGAATACGAATATGGGAGATGTATGATGCATAACCATATAGATATATATACATATATATATCTTGGGCAAAGCATGTGCATGAATTTATGTGAAAAGATGATGGTTATCTATTAGGCTTAAGATATGTCGTTGCATGCTTTGCCGAGCCTTTTCTCGTATCTTCATATATGGGACTAGGCGTATGCCCGGTATACACATTCTTCTTCTACTGTAAACTCTGTTATTTGTATACCGTTATGGGCAAACTATTTAACGATCCAGTTATAAATTATCAAATCTCACCCTTTGGTTTTTTATGGTTCGAGTCTTGATGTAGTCGTAGTGGTGTTTTGAAATTATTTCGAATGCGAAAAATTTACTTGTATTTTTATTATTTAATTATCTTGATTACATCGGGATTTGAGTCTGGAAAATCAAGGTGTTAGACTCACAGTCTTTGCCCAGATATACTTCAAAAGATCATTTTCACAAAGCATTATTATGGGCATATCTTGCTGAGATCTATTTTTCCTTTCCATAACACCATTCCATTGAGGTGTTCTTTGAGAAGAAAAACTGAGTTATGCCAGACTTATTGCAGAACTTTTCAAAAACTTCATTTTCAAAAACTCTGCCATGATCACTTCTTATGGTATCAATATATAATCCTTTCTCATTTTGGATTTTCTTGCAGAAAATCTTAAATACTTTCATAGACTTATTTTTGTGGGCTAGGAAGTAAACCCATGTCATTCTTGTGTCACTACTAAAAAAAACCTATTAGCGATGGCCCAAACCCGTCGCTAAGTCATGATACTTCCGTCGCTAAACCTGTTAGCGATGAAAATTATGACGGACAGGATGTCGTCGCTACAACAATCATCATTGATACAATAGCGACGAACGAAGCACTCTGTCACAAAAGTTTCGATGGCGTCACGTCGTCGCTAATGGGGCCCCTACGTTGGTGACCTACCCTGTCGCTATGAGTGGCTATACAGTGACCACAAAACGTCGTCGCTATTACTGGTAGACAGTAACCGCATCTTGTTGTCGCTATTACTATTAGACAGCCACCACCAAATGCTGTTACTATTACTGGTAGACAGAGTCCACATCTTGCCATCGCTATTTCTGGTAGACAGCGACTATGCCTTGCCGTCGCTATTGTTGACTAGTCAGCGACCACCAACACGTCATCGTTATTATTGGCTAGACAGCGAATATAACGAAACCGTCACTATGCCTGATAATTAGCGACTCATTGAAGGGCGTCGCTATTTTGCTTATATACTAGCGATGGAATCTGTCTTTTGTTCCGTCGCTAATATCTATTTTTGCTTTTTTTTAAATTTAATTTTTGTTGATTATTTTTTAATTAAATGGATTGAATATTATTAATTAATAATTACAATAATATATAGGTTTTCTTCCTTGAATTTTAAACTACAAATATCGAATATCAAATGAGATAAAAATTATAAAAAGAGAATGACATAAAATAAATACTGAATATGATATAAACTATAAATCAAATATACAATGTCGTTGCTAAATATACAAACAAATGAAGCATAAAAATGTAAAATCATGGTGGAGGGGGATCTTGTGGTGGTGGTAGTGGGAGCTGGGAAGTAGGGGGAGGTAGCTTCGCCATCAACTACGTAAGTAGCTCCTACTACACAGCAAGCTATGGACGAGTCTCGGCCTGTTGCTCCTCGGCCTGTCGTCAGTCCACCTCGACCCGCTCCTCCAATAGTTGCCTCTGGCGTCGCTCCTCTTGTAGCTCATTGTTCAAGTTTTGAATAACCTGCAACATCTGCCAGAAGGCCAGAGGAGGAAGAGGAAGAGGTCTTCCCATTTTTCGCCAAATACGTGCCCACGTTGCCTAATCTAAATATCCCCCATTTCTTGTTCACGGCACTAATAGCCTCCATATAGATGGCGTTGTCGTCAGAACAAGAAAGGGCGGGAGGTACCTCCCCCTCAAGTATGGAGGCCACCAACTCCGCCTCCTTCTCGGCCCTCATCCTGTAATTGTAAAATAATGATAAAATTCAGTAAAATAATTTGTAAGTTTAAGCATGTGTAAGTTAAATTAAATTAGCGCCATGTCTATTGATTTATGGTTAACCCAAACACCGATTTTGTTTTTTGTGGTCATTTGTATGACCTCAAACAGTGATGGCTCCTGGTGCTCCTTCTGCTTCTGTTGTTCACAATAAAATTAAAATTGTTAATAGAAAACACATTAAGTCATTCATAAAAAAATGGTAGAAAAATGTATACTTACAAATCTCTTTTTGTGCTCAAGGACTAAAATGTTGCCCCCAGTGTAGATAGAGGCTGCAACATTAGCCGCTCTGTTTGCCTTGTTCTAAGCACTTGCCTGCTGGGACAAGACGCCATCAACTTCTAGACCATCCTATCCTAGTGGTCCTCGGGGATCCAACGAGGGCGCTCACCCTTGTCCCCCACCTTCCAAAGGGTACTCTTTATGATTTTGGAGGTCTTTATGGTAAAGACCTTCCTAATCTCATCAATCATACCCTCTGTCAACTGATAATCATGTTGTTACATGAAATGAGATTTCAATATTAAAAATAGGTGTATGAATTAGCCATAAATTCACAACAAAGGGAAGTGTTAACTTATCGAGAAGGTGTCAAACCACCTATCCCAAACAACCTTCCCTGCATCTGTCCAAGAGATGTATGGACTATCCCACTGGGCCTTTAGAACCTTAGTAATCGCTTTGTTAATATGACTACTATCAACAAAGTTGTAATAACCAACAGTTAGAAATAAATAAAACAACATACAACATAGGGAGACTACCAAAATTTTGGTAGAGTCTCCCCTGTAAATATAACATTTCTAAATTTGAACGGTTTTCCTATTACAAACAGAAGAGTTCCCAGTATAGTTCAATGTATACAAGTACTAAAGGTCTAACATACAACAAAACAATTTAAGTACTATATGAATTATAAGTACATACATAAAACAAATTATATAGTAATACATACTCCTCTCCGCCCGACAGTGGGACTAGAGTGGGTAGGGGGATCTTGAAGGTGGGGTCACCTCGAGGCTACTGTGGTTTTGTCTATGGTGGTGAAGGAGTCTGTTGTGCTGTGGTGGTCTGATGTGGGGTGGTTTGTTGTGTTGTGATCTGTGGTGGTGAAGGAGTATGGTCTGGTGTGGGATGATGGTCTTTTATGGTATGGTGGCCTATTGTGGGGTGGTGGTCTGCTGTGGTGTGGTGGCCTGCTATGGTGTGGTGGCCTGCTGTGGGGTAGTGGACTGCTGTGGTGTGCCCACACGGGAGTGCGGAGTCCTCGAACCACCACCCAGCTGAACGGCAGTCGATGTCCTATCATCTGTGGATAAAACCATGAAAACAAATGTTAGTCTCCTACTATAAATATATGTATATATGTATATATGTTTAATAAGTGCATACTCTGTGTCTGTTTCAGTTTGAAATTCTTCCTCAATTTTAGTGTCACTATGGCTATCTATTTCAACAGCTTCCTCAGTCTCTAAATCGGCCTTAGACCGTTTTGATTGGGAGACAATATCTTTGTCAATGTGTTCACCCTCTGTAGTGGTGAGTGTCTCATCCATTATCACTGGATCAATGTTGAACAATAAATGACTGTCATTGAGCTCGTGTGGAACGAGCTGATAAGCATCCTCAACCTCATCAGAGACATTATCAGTGATCTGACTTTGAGCCTTGGCCTTGATTACTGCGTACCAGTCCCGGTGCCACAAGGGAAGTCCATGTAATAAACCTACTTGGCTTGTTGGGTAAAAATAAAGGGTTCAAACCCTTTATATCTACCGCTTTTCTTGATCTCAACTAAACCATAGTTGTTGTCAACCTTTTTTCCTACACCAATAGTGTTGTCGTACCAATCACACTTGAATAGAATGATATCTCTTCTTAGTCGTCTGGAGAAAAAAACTTCAACAATCTTTATCAATACTCCATAAAAGTCTTCCTCAAACTGTCCATTTGTGCCTTTAACATAAACCACGTAGTTATGGATACACATCCCTACACCCCATTGGAAAATGTTAAACTTGTAGCCATTTACGTAGTAAATGGGGTCCCTGAGAAAAGGCTTGGAGTAAGGGATCTTCAATATGGTTATTAGGGTCTTGAATCTATTTACATCATAACACATAGGTCATCGTTAGATTACTAACATTGTTAGTTCAACTAAAAAACAAAAGGTATATGGGTCTTATGTTTTGTGCAAACCAACCGATGAATTTGGATGATACCTTACAATGAATTGGGTCATCAGTTATATCATTTTGCTCGTGTTTCAATATATCTACATATAAGCTATTTAAAGAACAAAAATTTAACTATAATAAAAGCTAGCTTTTGAATACAAACTATAAGTTGGTGACTTACTCAAGATAGGGTTCCACTTCCGGGCAATTCTGAAGAATGTATAAGTTGGCCACCTTTCGATCTTTCTTATCAATGTAACATTTTGTGACCTTGCCCCCAAAATGACTGAGATAGTTAAAAATTGAACTTCGATTATCCAACCCTGCATGTATGGCCACCCCAAGGTTGCAGGGAATTCTACTCATTCTAGTTTCTATCTCCGTCGGAAAATAGAAAAAAGTAAAAGTGGTCATTTCTTCCACTAAGTATGCCTCACAAAAAGATGCTTTCAACGCGCTTTGTTTGACACTTTGTCTTTTAAAGAGCGTAAGAATCTAGAACAACATAAACAAATGTTAAGTTACATAATACCATTATAGGTGTTAGTCCTCAAATTTACAATAACATCTTTAATAAAAATTTCATAAAAATAATAAAAATCAGTCTAAATTGTTAGAAAATTAGGTTTTAAATTCAATAAATAGAAGTTGTTAGAAATAATCCGCCCTTGATCAATTTTCTCTAGTTTTAGAGTGAAAAAGTGAAGAAATTAAAGAGAAAATTGAAGATCAGGAACCTGACGCATAACATCAACACCACGCGTAGCGTGGGGACTTTAGATGCTGACGCTACGTATCACATTCACGCGTAGCGTCAGAGCTACGTGGACTCCACAGCCAGGTTGGCCAAGCACTCACCTTTTGACCCACTTTTGGCCACTCCACTACTCACAAACGTCCACACCGAAGTGGAGATAGGGCCAAGTGGCAGGGCATGATTCATTAAATAATTCCATCATGGCTACTTCGAGCTGTTTAATGGAGGCTGAGTCAGGGAACTGACGCTTAGCGTCAGGTTGACGCGTAGCATCAGGACCCTTCCTCAGCCCTATAAATAGGGCCATTTCCAACACTTCTAGGATCCTATTCTAAGTATCTCACTCTTATCTTCTCTTATACACTCGAGTTTGAGTGTTTCTTTTATGAGTTTGTGGCTTTAGAATAGTTTTCTAGATACTTGAGAGTGTTGTGTAGTATTGTGATCATTGTATCGTGAAGTTTCCATCATCGCCTTTGTAATGTCAATCACTGTAAGTGTTGTTTTTACTTTCACCATGTGTAACTAATCTATTTATGTTAGAATTGGTGAACTAATCTATTGAATATGATGTTGTGAATTCGACCTCTGCATGTTTATGATTCAATTCCATGTTAGCATTTCAATCTTTTATTAATATGAACGTCAAACGGGAGAATGATTTTCATGTGTATTGAAACTTGTTTTATTAGTGTGAATGTCAAACGGGAGAATGATTATTCATGCCTTATTAAAACTTGATTTAATAAAAGTAAAAGTTGGAATACCCTTAATATGCCAATTACTAGGGATAGAATTGGTAATTATTGTTGCCATTAAGTCAGGACTTAATGCAAGTTTTTACAGAGAAAGCTCACGAGGGATCAGACTTTATGGTAAATACTTAGAATTTATATCACGAGGGATCGGTTATAATGATTTTAAGTTGCAATGATATGAACTTGATGATTAAATATGCATGACTTGAGTTACTCCATTATTATTCTAGATTAGGGATCCAAATTCCAACATAATTTGTTTATCTGTGTTTTATCTTCAAGTATCTTAGTTATTCTAAAATTGCAACTCAACTTCTTAGATAGATTGTTATTCTCTTTTTACCACATGAACAACTCAACTATGTCATCTTGTAAATATTGTATAAATTGTATATAAATTATTCTTTTGTGTATAAGTTTTGATAAATTTACCATAGTAACTAGAAAATTACTGTAACTATTGGACTTTCAATCTCAGTGGAACGATATCTAAATTTTGAAAACTACAAACGATTGGTGCACTTGCCAATTAATAGACCCAACAGTAAAACAAAGTAACAAGTTTTCTGCAACATTATATTTTTCGGGTCTAATAAGTTTTCTGGCGCCATCGCCAGGGATTGAATTGATTCAGTAAATAGTAAATTTTTAATTACCGTGGTAAAAATAATTTACCTTAGTAAAAATTTTTTTAATTAATTCATTCATTTATTTATTTTAACATTATTTTACTAACATTTCTTTATTTAGTGTGTTTATGCAAACTCGATCTTCTGCAAGAAAGGTGTTCTTTGATCCTGAGATCGAGAAGTTTGTAAAGAAACTTAAAGCATTAAAATCTAAAAAAACAAAAACTTCTTCAACTTCATCTTCTTTTGAAAAATCTGAAAATTTTGAAAATTCTAACATGGCTGCTGAAAGGAGAACATTGGGATAGTTTGCTGCTATTAATGGACCACCTCATGTTTTAGGGATGTATCAAGGACCTATTGCTGCTGTAGAAATCAAACCAGCTACTTTAAACATTATTCAAAATAATCAATTTACTAGTTTAAATAATGAGGAACCTTATGAACACTTAACTAATTTTTATGAGTTATGTAGCACAATTGGTTTTGAACCCAATCAAGAAGAATCAGTTTACATGAGATTGTTTCCTTTTTCTTTGATTGGGAAAGCTAAAGAATGGTTTAAATCTTGTCCACCCGGTAGTTTTGCAAACTGGTCCGATGTCGAGAGAAAATTTTTGGAAAGATTTTATTCTCCTTCAAAATATTTTGAAGCAATGACAGCTATACATTCTTTTTCACAAAACGATGATGAATCATTAGGAGAAACATGGGAACGATTCAAGGCACTCTTGAGGAAGTGCCCGAACCACAACTTAAATGATGCTGAAAAGGTAAGGATCGTTTACCATGGTTTGTTACCTCAATTTAAAATGATGTTAGATGCTTGTGCAGGAGGTTCTTTAATGAACAAAACTGTGGAAGAAGCAATAGAAATATTGGAATCAATGTCCATCAGTGACCGACAAGCAAAACATGAAAGAGGTAATGTAAAAAGAAAGCCAGGTATGCTCGAATTGGGGGTTAATGATGCAGTATTAGCTTAGCAAAAATTACTGACTCAACAAATTAAGGCTATGAGCAAACAATTGGAGAAACTTCAAATTGCTCAAATGTCATCACCACCTCCTGCTCAATTAAAACAATGTATGCATTGCATGGGAGAGCAACCATATGGTTACTGTGCCCCTGAAAGAAATGAGCAAGAGCAAGCCAATTTTCTGAACCATCAAAGAATACCTTTAGGTAATTTTCCTTTCAATCTTGGTAATTCTTTTCCTAACAATAACCAGCAGGGTTGGCAGAATCAGAATATTGGCTGGAAACAAAACGTTGGACCTTCTAACCGACCTCCAAATAATTAATTCAAACAACAACCACAATCCGATCAAACAACAAGGCTAACACGGATAGAAGAATCTATCCAACAGTTGCTTCAATACATGCAAACAAATAAAGCTGCACGTAAAGCGTTGGACATGCAATTGGGACAGTTAGCAAAAGAAGTAGCTGACATGAAAAGCTCTGGTTTTTCTACAAACATTCAGAATCCAAGAGAACAATGTAAGGTTATTTTTACAAGAAGTGGTAAAGTTGTAGGAAGTGATAGTGAAAAAGGAAAAGAAGAAAAAGAAAAAGAAGAAAAAGAGAAAGAGGAAGAAAAAGAAGAAAAAGAGAAAGAAGAAAAGAAAGAAGAAGAAAAGAAAAAAGATGAAGAAAAGAATGATGAAAAAGAAAAACAAAAAAATCAAAAAATTAAAAAACAACAAAATCAATATTTGGGTCAGACACCTCTAGTTAAAGATTTACCTTTTCCACATGCACCATCAAAGAAGGATAAGGAAAAGGAATACAAGAGATTCCTTGAAATATTTAAGCAATTACACATAAACATTCTATTTTCTGAGGCATTGGAACAGATGCCAACATATGCAAAGTTTATGAAAGAATTGCTCATCAAAAAGAGGAGGTATGATGAAGAAATTGTTGAACTAGAAGCAGGTTGCAGTACCATTTTGCAACATAATATGCTAATAAATTCGAAAGACCCTGGAAGTTTCACCATTCCTGTCTCAATTGGAGGGATGAACATTAGAAAAGCCTTGTTAGACTTAGGACCTTGATCCTCAAAGAACAAAGATGACTCTCTAACTGGCTGATAGATCAATTAAAAGACCCTATGGTATTGTGGAAGATGTACTTGTGAAAGTTGAGAAGTTCTACTTCCCTGTTGACTTTGTGGTATTAGACATGGAAGAAGATGTTGAAGTTCCCCTAATTCTGGGAAGACCATTCGTGAAGACTGCTAGAGTGCTCATTGATGTAGATAATGGAAAGCTGGCAGTAAAAGTTCACGATGAAGAAGTAAACTTTGATGTTTTCAAAGCCATGAAACATCCCAATCCAAAACAAGATTGTTTTAAGGTGGATGTTCTCGACAAGGTCTGCTTCTCCATATCCACAAGTATGTTAAACTCTGATCCTTTAAATAAGTTATTAACCAACTCTGTGGAATTTTTGAGTGAAGAAGAAGAAAAACAGGTAGACAAATATCTTGAAGATCTTGATCAAGGGAAAGAAATTTTCCCTAAGTCAAGAGAAATTGAAGAAATTCAAGAAGTACCTGTTGAAGAAATCAAGAGGCTTGAATTGAAAGTGCTACTTTCCAACTTAAAGTATATCTTTTTGAAAGAAGGTAATTTAAAACTAGTGATTATTAGTAATTTATTAAGTGAAACAGAAGAAGAAAAACTGGTTGAAGTCTTAAAAAGGAATCAAGAAGCTATTGGATGGACGCTTGAAGATCTGAAAGGTATAAGCCCATCATATTGCATGTATAAGATCTTACTGGAAGATGATTTTAAACCTGTTGCTCAATCCCAAAGACGCCTCAATCCAACCATGAAAGAGGTAACTAAGAAGGAGGTTTTGAAATTGCTGAAAGCAGGTATTATCTATCCCATTTCTGATAGTGCATGGGTAAGTCTGGTACAAGTTATTCCAAAAAAGGGTGGTATCACAGTAATTATTAATGATAAAAATGAATTAATTCCAATAAGAACTATCACTAGTTGAAGAATGCGTATTGATTATTGAAAACTAAATCAAGCAACAAGAAAAGATCATTTTCCATTTCTTTTTATGGATCAAATGCTTGAAAGATTGTCTGGACAAGCTTACTATTGTTTTCTTGATGGATATTCTAGATACAACCAAATTGCTGTTGACCCTCTTGATCAGGAAAAGACTGCTTTTACATGTCCCTTTGGTATATTTGCATATAGGAAAATGCCATTTGGATTGTGTAATGCACCTGCCACTTTTCAAAGATGCATGTTTGCTATTTTTGCAGATCTAATTGAAAAGAGCCTTGAGATTTTCATGGATGATTTTTCAGTCTTTGGAAATTCATTTGAAACATGAAGCGGTGTATTGAAACAAATTTGGTGCTCAACTGGGAGAAATGTCACTCTATGGTGAAAGAAGGAATTGTACATGTCACAAAATTTCCTCTAAAAGTATTAGAAGTTTTTTAGGACATGCTGGATTCTATAGAAGATTTATTCAAGATTTTTCAAAAATTGCTAAACCCTTAATAAATCTTCTAAATAAAGATGTTGAATTCAAGTCTGATGAAGCATGTCTTAAAGATTTTAATACCTTGAAAGAAAAATTGGTTTCTGCCCCTGTAATTATTGCTCCTAATTGGAATTTACCCTTTGAACTTATGTGTGATGCAAGTGATTATGCTGTAGGAGCAGTTTTAGGTCAAAGATATGAAAAATTTTTTAGGGTTATACACTATGCTAGTAAAGTTTTAAATGAAAATCAAATAAATTATGCAACTACTGAAAAAGAATTACTAGCTATAGTGTATGCCTTGGAAAAATTTAGATCATACTTGATTGGATCAAAAATAATTATTTTCACTCATCATGCTGCAATCAAGTACCTTTTGACCAAAACTGATTCTAAACCTCGGTTAATCTGATGGATTTTACTCCTTCAAGAATATGATCTTGAAATCAAAGATAAAAAGGGTAGTGAAACTATGGGCGCTGACCATCTTTCCAGATTAATGAATGATGAGGTCACTGCCAAAGAAAAAGACATCTTGGAAGAATTTCCTGATGAAAAACTTTTTGAAATAACAAAACAGCCATGGTTTGCTGATATGGCCAATTTTAAAGTAGTAAGAATTCTTCCAAATGATCTAACTTGGCAACAAAGAAAAAAAAATTTCAAAGATTCAAAATACATTGTTTGGGATGACCCTCATCTATTTAAAATTAGTGTGGATAATTTGTTATGTCGTTGTGTACCCGACTGGGAAAAAAAAGATGTGTTGTGGCATTGTCATAAGTCCTTTTATGGAGGACATTTTAATGGAGAAAGAACTGCTGCAAAAATTTTACAATCAGGTTTGTATTGGCCCTCCATTTTTAAAAATTCTCACTCATTTATTCAAGCTTGTGATAACTGTCAAAGAATAGGTAATGTTCACAAAAGACAAAAAATGCCTCTTACTAACATTCAGGAGGTTGAGGTATTTGATTGTTGGGGTATTGATTTCATGGGACCTTTTCCTTATTCTCAATTTAATCAATACATTCTTTTTGCAGTTGATTATGTTTCAAAGTGGGTAGAAGCAATTGCTTCACCTAATGCTGACACCAAAACTGTAGTGAATTTCTTGAAGAAAAATATTTTCTGCAGGTTTGGAACACCAAGAACTTTGATCAGTGATGGAGGATCATATTTTTGTAACAAAGTTCTTCAGAAAGTGTTACAACATTATGGAGTGAGGCATAAAGTGGCCACAACATATCATCCACAAACCAATGGACAGGCTGAGATTTCAAATCGAGAAGTGAAAAGGATTTTGGAAAAGACTGTGTCTTCTTCCAGAAAAGATTGGTCACAAAAGCTTGATGATGCACTCTGGGCATACCGAACTGCATTTAAAACTCCAATTGGCCTTTCTCCTTTTCAAATGGTCTATGGAAAAGCTTGTCATCTTCCAGCAGAGATGGAACATAAAGCATATTGGGCTTTAAAATTTCTCAATTTTGATCTAAATACAGTAGCTGACAAAAGAAAGTTACAGTTATTTGAATTGGAAGAAATGAGAAACAATGCTTATGAGACATCTAGAAGTTACAAAAACAAGGTGAAAGCTTACCATGATAAGAAAATTAAAAATAGACATTTTATACCAGGTCAGCAAGTTTTATTGTTTAATTCAAGATTAAGATTGTTTCCTGGTAAATTGAAATCTAAATGGTCAAGTCCTTTTGTAATCAAGGAAATTAAATCTTATGGAGCAGTTGAGATTGAAGATCCAACTTCCAAAAGAAGTTGGATGGTTAATGGACAGAGATTGAAACCATATCTGGGTGGTGAGATCAACACACTCACTACCATTTGTTATTTGACTGATTTGTGATGTGCAGGATGTCTAGCTAGAGACTGTAAATCAAGCGCTCAAAAGGGAGTTTTTTTAAATTTTTAGATAGAAATTTAATTTTGAAAATAAAAAGGGTTTTAAAATTTTAAAAGAAAAGGTTATTGAAAATTAAATTTAAAAATTTAAAAATCAGAACCCCACGCGTAGCATCCCACTGACGCGTAGCGTCCCACCCACACGTAGCGTCAGGGCCCACGTTCAGTTTTTAAAACTAAACCAGAGAGGCCCAATCTTAGGTTTTAAAACCTAAAATTCCCTCTCTGCCTCACTTTAATTTTCGGAAACCTAATTTTCAAACCTTCTTTTTCTCTCAACCCTTCAATCCTCTTCGATTTCTCAATCACTCAAAGGATTCCAAGTAAGTTCTCTAAATCCTTTCCCTTTAGTTTAATTTCAATTTTGATTTTTAGAATGCATGTGGTTAGGATTAGGATTAGAGAACCATTGGGAATTGATTGCTTTTAGAAATAGGGATTTGAATGGATTGAATGTGGTTTGGAGGGGTTGCTGCTGCGCAACCCCTGTTTCTGTGTTTGAAACTATGCACCTCACGCGTAGCGTCCCACTGACGCATAGCGTGAGGCATTAACTGTAAGCCCACGCGTAGCGTCCCACTGACGCGTAGCGTGGGAAGAACAGAGCTGACGCGTAGCGTCCCACCCACGAGTAGCGTCAACCTCTGTTCCTGATTTTTTTTAATTTTTGTATTTTATTTTCCTTTATTTGTTTTCTGTTTTTAATAAAATCTATCCAGTATGCTTCTTTTTGTTGTTTGTTTATTTTTCTTTTAATAAATTTTCTGGAATTATATATTTGTTATACTTTCTTGTATAAAAATAAAAACAAAATTTGCATAATTTTGTAAATATACATGTTGTATGATTTTGCATATTTGTGAAATTTATGCATGTTGTTTTTTGTTTGTGACAAATTGTAAAAATCCAAAAATATGCACGTTAATAAAATTACAAAAATTCAAAAATAAGTTGTTATGGATTTTGTGTGACTTTTGCGTTTTGTGTAAATATTTAATAAAATTGTTAAATATTTTATTATTGTGAATGTTTTGTATAAAATATATAAACCAAAAATAATTGTTAAATGTTTGATATGTTTTTCAATATTGTAATATATGTTTGATTTTTAATTTTTCTTTTTGCAGATGGCACCAAAGAAATCCATCCCTACTACTGGTCCTAAAAGACAAAGAAGGACCACGGATACTGACACCACCTCTGAGGATCCAGATCTTCAGGGTGAGGAGGTGTTGGGACCGAGAGATCCCACCACATTTCACACTGATGCGAAATGGGCCCGGTTTCACCAAATAAAGGGCCAAAGACTCATCTGGGAGAGAGTCTTAGATTTGAGTGTTGGGGACTATCCTAAGCTGCAGGATGAGGTCCAGAGGAGGAAATAGGGACCACTATTTTCCCTTCCTACTGAGGGAGATCCCATCTTAGTGATGGAATTCTATGCTAGTGCTTACAGGATTCGCCAGGACGCGCCAGACATTGGACATCAGAGGACGAGCTGGGTTAGGGGCCGGCATATTGCTTATGACCGGGACACTATTAGTACCCTACTGGGTAACCCTTGGGAGCCTACTCCCAAGAGCGATATTTGTTTTTGGAAGCAAAACAGAAACAAGATCGCGACTGAGGATGGTGATCTAGAATACTTCCTAGATCAGGTTGCTCACTTCTTGAGCAAGGATGGAATCTTCTTCAACCTGAGTAAGGTTGGGAAGACTCCATCTAACCTCCTCAAGACCCAGCTGACCCCTATAGCTCAGGCATGGTCTCATCTCATGCTGCATAACATTACTCCTGTCACCCACCTTTCTTCTATCCCAGTTGATCAATGCTGCCTTCTTTACTCCATTCTCCAGGGCCATATTATTGATATTACATAGCTGATTTCTGAGCAGATTCATCTTTATGCCCTTGGGTATAAGGTGAACCATCCTATCCTATTCTCTCTCATCATATCTGCCTTACTAAGGAGGTGGGGAGTTGTTGTGCCATCACCTGAGTTCACTAGTTCTTCAGGGAGAGTCCCCAAAGTTCTAGTGAATAGAGATTACTTCATCCAGCAGTGCGAGCTTCCACCACTGGAGCAGGAGGCTCAGCCCAGACAGAGGAGGAGGAGACCACCAGTTCAGCCACCACCTACTGATGTTGTCGCAGAGGGATTTGCCAGGATGACACTTGAGCATCAACATATGATGTAGATGATGGCTGCCACACACAGAGCTTATATGCATCTTCATGATTCATACTATCAGTACAGACTTCAGGGTGAGGAAGCACCATATGTTACACCAGCTGAGTTTGCAGCCTATGTAGCTTGGCCTGGTGATCTACCGACATACCTTGAGACTGGTGGACCGTCTGGAGCACATGCTGAGTCAGAGGGTGATGCAGATGAAAGGGAGATGATGAGATGGAGGACTGATTGGTGTTATCTCATTTCTGTTACATACATTCTAGTTTACTTTTAGTTTTCTATTTACATTGGTATTTTTACTTTTTGGATATTATATTATAGTTTATTTTTATGTGGTGTGTTTTATCTTTGCGTAAAATTTTTGTCATGGTGTTTTTTTGCGTATTTTCTTCAAAATAAAAAATAATAATAAAAATAATAAATATATATTTTATCTTTTTAATAAATAAATCAAATTTTTGAAAGATAATTTATACACTTAAAGTTTTTACACAATAAAACTAATTTTGTAAAATCAATTATTGATTCTTTTGTAACTTAGGAATTTTGATAAAATCAGTTACAATAAGTTTATTAACTATCAAGCTAAATTTCGATAACCCGGTGAGCTGAGAGATCTTTTAAACACTTGAGGGTTTATTCGACATAACTTCATTCGAATTGATTTTGCTTTAATCTTTGATTTATGTTGTTGTACAGAGAATTCAAGAAAATGATCAAGGCACATTTTTGGTGAAAAAAAAAACCTTGGGCCAAACAGCTTACCTTGGTAAAATTATTTTATCCCTTGAAAGCCAATTTTGAGCCTAAAAAAATAAATTCTTTGGTACCCTTAACCTATATCAGTTTTAACCATTCCTTATATTTGATTAATTAAAAGAGCAATTGAGCAAAATAAAAATATTTTGAGTGTTCTTAAAAAAATGGGGACTGAAAATAAGCAACTTGATTCTTTTTAAAGAAAAAGGAAATAATAATAAAATATGAAAAATAAAAATAAAAAATAGTGAAAAGAATCAAGTTGGGGGTATTTATTTTTCATCAATAAAAGAATTGAGACTTGGGCCAAGAGAAAGGCTAAAAAATTGCTCTTTTATGATTTCAAGCTTTTGAATTCCAAAGAAAAACCATCATTTCTTGTAGCCAAGCCTCATTACAACCTTTGAAAAGACCTTGTGATTTTTGAAAATATCTCTGTATGATCAACCATTGATTAGATGAAAATCAAAATTAAATTTGTTTGATTTTATGATTGAAAGAGTGAAACAGGTTACCCTTGGCACAGAGATAAACACTTGTGAGGTAAGCCTAAATTTATGCTTGATTTGTTAATAAAATATTGTAAAGGATTTTATCAATAAACCTTTGTTACATAAGATTTCTATAATTGATTATTTCAAAATGGTAAATTGTGAAATTACCTTTTGTGGTAAATTCTCGGACTAACTCAAAAATTTGATTTCAAATTTTTATTTTTTATTTTTCTCTGTTGCTCGAGGACGAGCAATGTCTCAAGTTGGGGGTATTTGTTAGTCCTCAAATTTATAATAAAATCTTTAATAAAAATTTCATAAAAATAATAAAAATCAGTCTAAATTATTAGAAAATTAGGTTTTAAATTCAATAAATAGAAGTTGTTAGAAATAATTTGCCCTTGATCAATTTTCTCTAGTTTTGCAGTGAAAAAGTGAAGAATTTAAAGAGAAAATTGAAGATCAGGAACCTGACGCGTAGCATCAACACCACGCGTAGCATGGGGACTTTAGATGCTGACGCTATGCATTATATTCACGCGTAGCGTCAGAGCTGCGTGGACTCCACAGCTAGGTTGGCCAAGCACTCACCTTTTGACCCACTTTTGGCCACTCCACTACTCACAAACGTCCACACCGAAGTGGAGACAGGGCCAAGTGGCAAGGCATGATTCATTAAATAATTCCATCATGGCCACTTCGAGCTGTTTAATGGAGGCTGAGTCAGGGAACTGACGCGTAGCGTCAGGTTGACGCGTAGCGTCAGGACCCTTCCTCAGCCCTATAAATAGGGCCATTTCCAATACTTCTAGGATCCCATTCTGAGTATCTCACTCTTATCTTCTCTTATACACTTGAGTTTGAGTATTTCTTTTATGAGTTTGTAGCTCTAGAATAGTTTTCTAGATACTTGAGAGTGTTGTGTAGTATTGTGATTGTTGTATCGTGAAGTTTCCATCATCGCCTTTGTAATGTCAATCACTGTAAGTGTTGTTTTTACTTTTACCATGTGTAACTAATCTGTTTATGTTGGAATTAGTGAACTAATCTATTGAATATGATGTTGTGAATTCGACCTCTGCATGTTTATGATTCAAGTCTGTAACATCCCGATTTAATAATTAATTGCCAAATGAAAATAAATCACTAAAATAATAATTACAAAGTGGGGAAATTATTTATTAACTATAATTAACTTAATTAATTTAACTTAAGGAAATAAAGGCTGATTAGTTGTAACTATGTGTGTGTGACGCGTATGGGAGCTGCTGCTGTGCACGATTTCCCACCCCACCTTCCCTTCCTTCGTGCATGCATATATATAATTGGTCATTGGGTCTCTTTGCCTTTTATTCCTTCAGATTTCCCTCTGCGACTTCTCTTCTTCTTCCTTCTTCTCTTTTTCCTTCGTTCTTCTTCTTCTTCTTCTCTGCTCTCTCTGTTTCCATTTTCTCCGTTTCTGGAAATCCACGAAGACGGTGCTGCAGAAGATTCAGAGTTCCTTCTATTGGTGAAGGACGACCACCGAAGCTGAAGAGAGTAGCTTTCTGTTCCTGGGCTGATTGCAGAGTACGACTGCATTCGAAGGGGGACTGAACAAGGCAAACAGAGCATCGGGTCAAACGTCAGGAAACAGAAGAGCTTCTCGAGTCCCTTCTGTAAGTAGGGGGCGCTTGCATGTCAAATGCATGGTTCACGAACGGTACTGGATGAATGTATTGCCTTAAGTATGTGAATGTGTCTGTGACGACTGTGTGCAATGCGTGATTATTAATCTTTTGGATACCATGTGTATGTTAGTAGAATCTTGTTAATAGTTATACAATAATGTGCATGTATTCAGGGTTGTGGTAACGAGATCTGAGAGTCTTTTACACATAGATGAGTGTGATGCATGTTTCCATTATTATTAATACGGAGAGGATATGAATGTGTGGTTGTTAGTTGATTTCGTCTGATGTTATAAACATGATCTGTTTGATTGTTGTGCATGCTGGTACTATTGACGAGTAAATGTAGGAACCAAGTTGAATCGGTTTCGACTCTGATGGTTACAAAAAATGTGTCAGATGAGTGAAGATGCTTATTGATGAGACACATAAACTGCATGTGTAGGAATGAGGTGACCTGTGGAAGGTTAGGAGCCCCAAAGGAATGATTTACAGCTACAGGCCTGGCTAGATCCTGTGAGAGCTCGTGGTAGCTGTGGGAGCTAGAGATAAGTCTCGAGACGTCAATGGGAGGCCGGTACCACGTGGAAAGAGCTAATGGACGAGAGGCCAGTAAGGGGGACCTGTAACTGAAAGTCACTGCCTAAGTCGGATCCGCAGGCATGCATGTAGATATGAAGTTGATTAGGATAGTACGTGTGGTATGACTCGGAGTGATATGAATGAATTTCGAGTGATTCGATGCATGTGTTTGTGTAAATGAGAATGAACTTCACGTAATATGTATGTGGGTGTATGTTTTGGATATTATCCTAGTCTGCATGGCCTTAGTTTAATCTGAATGCGACCAGGTGAACATGAGTGTGCGTACTGATACTGATACCGAGTCATTGACTATCATTTTATATGTAAAAGCTCAACCCTACTGTGGCTATATTTTTCAGTGAACGTCTCTCGGAATGAAGGATGAAGGAGGAGCTGAATGCCGAGTGAAGTGCTGGTGCACTATGGAAATTATGTGTTTATGTATATGCCATTTATATGTCTTGTTAAGCCTTGGCCGGCTCGTATTTCAGTCGTACTCTCTTTATGCTAGAACTTAAACCTTCCTGGGTAGAAGACGTGATTTTGTACCTGTAATTATTTATATCCCTCTCTATATCTATCATACTGTATGTTGTTCTATCTTGCGTGGATGATCCGAGTAATATATGTATATGTACTTACTGAGTGTGTGAGGTTGGTATAACCATAGATAGAAATGGGATTAAGAGTTGATGGGGGAAGCGAGACAGTGATTTATTCTAAGTGCCGAAGAGTTTAGGTATTACCGAGTGAATGAGAGCACCGGTCACCGAGTGAGGATTGATCTAGATACTTTCTGAGTGATAACTGTTAGGATTTTCCCAAGTGTAGAATAATTAACAATTTTCGAGTGAGAAGTCTTCATAGATTCTGAGTGAGTGGCGATGGGAATCATTTCCGAGTTGTTTGTATATATATCCGATTAAATGAAGTCGTGGAATGTGTTACGTTTTCTGAATGGAGCTGGTATGTATAAGGGCCAATCCAAGTGAATTGAGAGTGGACCTTTCCGAGTGAACCTGGCGCCAAAATCCGGGTGCAGGAATACCGAGTGGAGTGAGCGAGTGCCGAGTGTAGCTTTCGCTTCAGCGGGTGGAGACTCGCTGCAACGAGTGTGGTTTGAGGGAAGGCTTCGAGTGGTACCGCCCGAGCAGAGTCAGATCTCGCTTGAGCGAGTGGGCGTTGTTGTGGGATCCGCCTGAGCGTTTTCTTCTTCCGCTGTCAGCCTCCTTAGGCCAGTTTCATTCCTCTTGCTTTCCTTTCCCTTATTTCCTTCTTGCTCGGTTCTTTTTAGTTTATTTGGGAAAAATTTCCTTTATTTTGTTAATTATTTATTTGTTAAATTAGGGTGTTTCATTTTGGTATCAGAGCAGACCAAAAGGTCCATGGCCAAGGTTTGCCTACTGTTAGTGGGCGGTTGAGTGCATTATGCCAGATTGTCATCATTGCTTATGATATTCCATTAAATGTTGATATATGTTCAATCATGACTTATGTAGCGATGCATGCTTATGATCTTCTATTGGATTTGGTATATGTTTGACTATGAATGGTGTGGTTGTATGCCTGTGCGTTGTTGAGGAATTTGAATATGTGATGAATGAATGGTATATGATGTATATGATTTGCGGTATAAGAGATGTGTTGTAGTTTCCTAAATTGAAAATCTGGGTGCGAGATAAGTGAGTAAAGGTGAGGTCGGGTATATGTTAAATTGGGATTGCGCCTCGGTGGCTGGTTGAGGAAACCGAGTGAATGGTATTAGGCCTTATAATAATATTTGAATGTTGTGAGGTACCCATCGTGGGATACTAGATAAATAGTGACCCCTTAGGAATTCTAAGTCTAATAATTTATTACTCTTGTGAGTGTTGAACCGAGTAAAGCAATTGCGTAGTAACTCATTGAGACTTGAATGATTATCATGTGCATGTATTGATAGTTGTGCTATGATTAAGTAATAGCGCGTGCAACTCCTGGATTTATGGTATTTGTAAACTGTTTAGTGTTGTGTGACTTCGTCCATGAGTGCATGTTAATATTTCTGCGAATACCGACTGAATGCTTGCAAATAAGAGTGTTACCATTATTGCCAAGTGCGTGAGTTAAAAGGGAATGATTCTCTGAGTTCTGTTTGTAGTTTCATGTTCAAATGTATATGAATGGGAATGCCATGATGATTTCTGAATGCATGATATGTGAGTCGATCTGTTGATTTCTATTTGGAATGTTGTGTTGAAATGCATGCTGACTTCATTAAAAATGCCGAGAGGATGTGCTGTAGTATTGTTACCCTGTTTTGCTTGTTGTGAGTCACTATGACAAACGCCTGTGATACTGTGATGAAACTATAAAATTCCGAGTGAATCTATATGTCGTGTTGAAACGGTTGTGACCTATTAACGGCTGCGTGAGACGCACCTAGTAAGCTTGGATGCTTGTATGAAATTGCATGAGAATTGCATACATGAGAGGATTTTTAGTCACAGATTCCTGGCTAGTTCCCCGAGGACCCGTGGTAACCGATGGAGCTAGAGCTGAGTCTCGAGATGTCACGAGGTGACCGGTACCACACGGAAAGGGCTAGTGGACGAGGGGCCGGGAAGGAATCTGCAATTGAAATCACTGTTTGAGTTGGATCCACATGCATGTGTGTAAGAGCATTATTATTGAGACTAACATGATTTGCATGGATTTGAATGATTTGAGTAGACTCTGACTTGATGATGTTGTATGAGTAATTTCTGACTGAATGAATGTGCATGTATTGATGTTGTTGACGAGTGTAGTGTGATGTTATAATTGAGAATGTATGTTATAGTATAAATTCCGATTAGATGTCTGTGTGCACACTTATGATGGTCAATGAGCTCAGTGTGAATTATATGAACATGTGGATATGATATTGTGAATGAAATCCTTGATATAGTTTGGAATTGATTTGGGTAAATCTGATTGGATGAGTACATGTATATATCGATGCTATTACCGAGTTCAATATGATGTTATGGTTATGGTGCATGCTGTAGTGAATAATAATATAGCCATGAATAATTGGTATGAAATCCGACTGAGTGTCTGTATGTACATTAGTGTCGTTGCCGAGTTTATGACGTGTTATGACAGCATATGTGATTGTGAATTACTTAATCCTGATTGAATTGCATGAACCCGAGTGAGTGATGTTATTATATAGCTGAGAATTGAGAATTTAATCTGAGCCATGGTTTTGTGAAGAATAAGATTTAGAGGAAATATTCATTCGGTGTTGGCTAGAAGCCGATTGTTGTATTACCATCGTACTGTTTTGCAGAAGTGATAAATAATTTTCATGATTGTTGTTGCTTGAATAATGATGATGTTGATGTAGATGTATTTCTTATAATGTGTGTGTGAACTGCCATTAATTACCGTGTGAATTAGTATTAGTTGAGTAAGTCTGGTCGGTGTGAGGCACGCTGTTCGGAGATGACTCTTCATGCCATAGGTATTGTGGCAGCGTACACGTTGCGGTGACTATGTAATTGTTACAACCCTATAGGAATGAGACGTCATCCTATAAGTTAGATGCAGCAATTCATAAGTCGGGCAAGTGAGGCTATAACTGCTTATGGTGATGGTGAGTCTATCGGACTGCTTTGAGTGAAGATGAGAGTTGTATTAAGTGAATAATAAGTGGTTATGTATCAAATTGAGGATTAGAGGCTGTTGGGTATAGATTGGCTACTAAAATGGTGATTAGTTATTGAAACAAGAGGGGTGATCAAGTCTGTCACTGAAATTGGAGTTTTATAAGGTTAACCGAGTGATACTGTCAGTTTAATAAGGGGACCAGGATCTTGAGCCAAGGTAATCTGGGAGGTGAGGAATTGCTCGGGAAAGATTAGTATATTCCGAGTGTGAGAAAGTAGAGATAATTCCGAGTGAAAACCTTCTGGGAGAAAGGACTACTGAGTGAGGTTATGGTGTTCCGAGTAAAACCTCATAGGGAAGATCATTATTAAGTTAAGGGAATAGTGTCCGAGCGTAACATTCTAAGTAAGGTAAGATTCGAGTGATGTGACTCGGAGTGTACCACTTCCGAGTGGGATGGTACCGTGTGGAACGATGTTGAGTGGAGAGATATCGAGTGTAGAATCCCTAATACCCGTGTGATGTTTCACCGAGTGATCTTTCTCCATTAGAAAAGTACTTCTGGTCAGAAAATAGAACTTGGAGTGTGCAAGTTTCCGAGTGAAGGGTCTCCGAGGGGAGTAGATATCCGAGAGAAGGATTTAATTGAAGTGGTACTCAGGTCAGTGATTGGGACTGCTGGGATTGAACTCAGGTTTGGCTTCGAGGTAGGCTCGAATTACGAGTGAATTTCTGGTAAGTGGAAAGATTTCCAGGTGAGAAGTACCCTTGAACCCCGAATGGTATTTTGTGTGAGAAGACCGAGTGATATTCTCAGGATGAAAGCATGGAATTAGCCGAAGGCATGGGTAGGAATCTAAGATTTTAGAATCTAGTGTAGTGCCTATACGAAGTAAATCCAGGCAAATTGTGCTAATTGAAGCACATGGGAACTCTTTTGAGTGTTCATTTTGGTGTAAGGAAGAGATTTTGTGGTCAAGTTTTGAAAACCCGAGGGTTTAATCCGAGGCGAATAGGTCAGAATTGAGTATTAGTGGGAATCGGTCATGCTGTTTACCGACTGAATTCTTCCCAACTGGTTGATTAACATCTAGAAGGTGTCTCGAGTGACACAATTTTGAGCCTATGCTCTGTGTGAGTTCATGGCTGTGCCAAGTGACTCATTGAGTCGGGGAACCCGGTGGTGTAAATATGCCGATTGGAGTTGGGAGCGTAGGGCCAAGTGGCCAAAGAACTAGAGGGTGCCATTGATTATGGTGTTTGGGCTGAGTTAAATGGGGTAACTTGTACGTTTTAGAAATTGAATCCCCAAATATATTGAATTCTATGATGAGGTTGTAATTAGGTAGGACCTGACTTTTGTGTTTTGCCGACTGGAATTGTGGGGCGGTCGGTAAACAGCTGGAGTGGTGAAGCTTTGTCGAGTGAAATTGTGATCCGGTCAGTGAATGTTTGTGGAAGCACAGTCGTGTAAGTAATTGAGACAGCAATTTTCTAAGTTATTTATTTAAGGTGAGTCACCGATTGAATTTCGAGGACGAAATTCTTTTGTGAGGGGGAGAACTGTAACATCCCGATTTAATAATTAATTGCCAAATGAAAATAAATCACTAAAATAATAATTACAAAGTGGGGAAATTATTTATTAACTATAATTAAATTAATTTAACTTAAGGAAATAAAGGCTGATTAGTTGTAACTATGTGTGTGTGACGCGTATGGGAGCTGCTGCTGTGCACGATTTCCCACCCCACCTTCCCTTCCTT
The DNA here is from genome assembly GCA_037962975.1 of Clitoria ternatea. NCBI lineage: Eukaryota > Viridiplantae > Streptophyta > Magnoliopsida > Fabales > Fabaceae > Clitoria > Clitoria ternatea. The sequence continues at coordinate 174,574,880 of CM075671.1, forward strand.
CGTGCATGCATATATATAATTGGTCATTGGGTCTCTTTGCCTTTCATTCCTTCAGATTTCCCTCTGCGACTTCTCTTCTTCTTCCTTCTTCTCTTTCTCCTTCGTTCTTCTTCTTCTTCCCCGCTCTCTCTGTTTCCATTTTCTCCGTTTCTAGAAATCCACCAAGACGGTGCTGCAGAAGATTCAGAGTTCCTTCTGTTGGTGAAGGACGACCACCGAAGCTGAAGAGAGTAGCTTTCTGTTCCTGGGCTGATTGCAGAGTACGACTGCGTTCGAAGGGGGACTGAACAAGGCAAACAGAGCATCGGGTCAAACGTCGGGAAATAGAAGAGCTTCCCGAGTTCCTTCTGTAAGTAGGGGGCGCTTGCATGTCAAATGCATGGTTCACAAACGGTACCGGATGAATGTATTGCCTTAAGTGTGTGAATGTGTCTGTGACGACTGTGTGCAATGCGTGATTGTTAATCTTTTGGATACCATGTGTTTGTTAGTAGAATCTTGTTAATAGTTATACAATAATGTGCATGTATTCAGGGTTGTGGTAACGAGGTCTGATAGTCTTTTACATATAGACGAGTGTGATGCATGTTTCCATTACTATTAATACGGAGAGGATATGAATGTGTGGCTGTTAGTTGATTTCGTCTAATGTTATAAACATGATCTGTTTGATTGTTGTGCATGCTGGTACAATTGACGAGTAAATGTAGGAACCAAGTTGAATCGGTTTCGACTCTGATGGTTATGAAGAATGTGTCAGATGAGTGAAGATACTTACTAATGAGACACATAAACTGCATGTGTAGGAATGGGGTGACCCGTGGAAGGTCAGGAGCACCAAAGGAATGATTTACAGCTACAGGCCTGGCTAGATCCTGTGAGAGCTCGTGGTAGCCGTGGGAGCTAGAGATAAGTCTCGAGACGTCAATGGGAGGCCGGTACCACGTGGAAAGAGCTAATGGACGAGAGGCCAGTAAGGGGGACCTGTAACTGAAAGTCACTGCCTAAGTCGGATCCGCAGGCATGCATGTATATATGAAGTTGATTAGGATAGTACGCGTGGTATGACTCGGAGTGATACGAATGAATTCCGAGTGATTCGATGCATGTGTTTGTATGAATGAGAATAAACTTCACGTAATATGTATGTGGGTGTATGTTATGGATATTATCCTAGTCTGCATGGCCTTAGTTTAATCTGAATGCGACCGGGTGAACATGAGTGTGCATACTGATACTGATACCGAGTCATTGACTGTCATTTTATATGTAAAAGCTCACCCCTACTGTGGCTATATTTTTCAGTGAACGTCTCTCAGAATGAAGGATGAAGGAGGAGCTGAATGCCGAGTGAAGTGCTGGTGCACTATGGAAATTATGTGTTTATGTATATGCCGTGTATATGTCTTGTTAAGCCTTGGCCGACTCGTATTTCAGTCATACTCTCTTTATGCTAGAACTTGAACCCTCTTGGGTAGAAGACGTGATTTTGTACCTGTAATTATTTATATCCCTCTCTATATCTATCATACTGCGTGTTGTTCTATCTTGCGTGGATGATCCGAGTAATATATGTATATGTACTTACTGAGTGTGTGAGGTTGGTATAACCATGGATAGAAATGGGATTAAGAGTTGATGGGGGAAGCGAGACAGTGATTTATTCTGAGTGCCGAAGAGTTTAGGTATTACCGAGTGAATGAGAGCACGGGTCACCGAGTGAGGATTGATCTAGATACTTTCTGAGTGATAACTGTTAGGATTTTCCCGAGTGTAGAATAATTAATAATTTTCGAGTGAGAAGTCTTCATAGATTCCGAGTGAGTGGCGATGGGAATCATTTCCGAGTTGTTCGTATATGTATCCGATTGAATGAAGTCGTGGAATGTGTTACGTTTTCTGAATGGAGCTGGTATGTATAAGGGCCAATCCGAGTGAATTGAGAGTGGACCTTTCCGAGTGAACCAGGCGCCGAAATCCGGGTGCGGGAATGCCGAGTGGAGTGAGCGAGTGCCGAGTGTAGCTTTCGCTTCAGCGGGTGGAGACTCGCTGCAGCGAGTGTGGTTTGAGGGAAGGCTTCGAGTGGTACCGCCCGAGCGGAGTCAGATCTCGCTTGAGCGAGTGGGCGTTGTTGTGGTATCCGCCTGAGCGTTTTCTTCTTCCGCTGTTAGCTTCCTTGGGCCAGTTTCATTCCTCTTGCTTTCCTTTCCCTTATTTCCTTCTTGCCCGGTTCTTCTTGGTTTATTTGGGAAAAATTTCCTCTGTTTTGTTAATTATTTATTTGTTAAATTAGGGTGTTTCAAAGTCCATGTTAGTGTTTCAATCTTTTATTAATATGAACGTCAAACGGAAGAATGATTTTCATGTGTATTGAAACTTGTTTTATTAGTGTGAATGTCAAACGGGAGAATGATTATTCATGCCTTATTAAAAATTGATTTAATAAAAGTAAAAGTTGTAATACCCTTAATATACCAATTACTAGGGATAGAATTGGTAATTATTGTTGCCATAAAGCCAGGACTTAATGCATGTTTTTACTAAGAAAGCTCACGAGGGATCGGATTTTACGGTAAATACTTAGAATTTATATCACGAGGGATCGGTTATAATGATTTTAAGCTGCAATGATATGAACTTGATGATTAAATATGCATGACTTGAGTTCCTCCATTATTATTCTAGATTAGGGATCCAAATTCCAACATAATTTGTTTATCTGTGTTTTATCTTCAAGTATTTTAGTTATTCTAAAATTGCAACTCAACTTCTTAGATAGATTGTTATTCTCTTTTTACCACATGAACAACTCAACTATGCCATCTTGTAAATATTGTATAAATTGTATATAAATTATTCTTTTGTGTATAAGTTTTGATAAATTTACCATAATAACTAGAAAATTACTGTAACTATTAGACTTTCAATCCTAGTGGAACGATATCTAAATTTTGAAAACTACAAATGATTGGTGCGCTTGCCAATTAATAGACCCAACAGTAAAACAAAGTAACAAGTTTTCTGCAACATTATATTTTTTGGGTCTAATAATAGGAAAAATTCTTTGCAACAAAATTAAGTAGTTATGGCGTTCACCTTTCGATTGGATACATCCAACGGTACTGCACTAGGCCACCAACTAAGGCCTCGTACGATAGATGGATAGGCAGATGCCCCATCATGTAAAAAAAACTAGGTGGGAAATCTACTCTAACTTGCAAATCAAGACCAGAATACTTTCCTCTATCTTCATAAGTTTCTCCTTAGTTAACGAAGTTGTCCTCAACTCTTTAAAGAAGTGACTCAACTCAACCAGTTGTTTCCAAATAGGCTTTGGTAAAGCATGAAACGCGTACGAAAGTAATTGTTGCATAAACACATGACAATCATGACTTTTCATGCCAAACATATTGCCCTCCTTCACGTTGACACATCTACTCAAGTTAGAAGCAAATCGTCAGGCATGGTCAACTCATTCATCCACACACATACAACAATCTGTTAAGGTCTAGGTAAAACATATTTCGTATGCTGTTTAAACATTCTTCCATGTCCCGTATCCCTCAATTCTAACTCCTTCCTAGAACACCAAATCGGAAGGTCCAATCGACTTTTCTCATTGTCCTTTGTTCTCCCTTTGATGTCCATCACAGTGTCAAAAATATTCATGAAAATATTTCGTTCAGTATGCATCACATCAATGTTATGTCTTAACAACAAGTCTTTCCAATATGGAAAATCCCATAAGATACATTGTTTCACCTAGTGGCGTTCCTTTCCATAACCCGTAAACTCCTTAACATTCTTATCCCAAATGTACGAATACTCTTGGACTCTACCAAACCTGTATACCGGATAACCTAAGCGATAGAGGTTCATTAACAACCTTGTTCTTCTTAAAAGCGGTTTTGTTTCTCCTGAATGGGTGATCCAACAAAAGAAACTTTCTATGACAGACAAAAAAACTTGTCTTGCCACTAACAGGGAGTGATCCCCCCAGTATGTTCCATGCATACAGGGCAACAAGGCTTCCCAAACATTGACCATCTAGAAAGCATTCCATATATAGGAAGTCATTAGTGGTCCACATCATGAAATTGTTCTTCAAGAATGAATCATAGGTCATCACCCCGAGATCCCACAATTGTGACAACTCCTCAACCAACGATTGTAAAAACACATCTATTTTTACCTTTGGATTTTTGGATCCTGGAACCAGTGCAGTTAGAAACATGACCTCCCTCTTCATACACATATCAGGAGAAAGATTGTATGGGGTCAATATGACTGGTAAGAGTACGCCCTTCTATATTGACTAAATGGGTTAAACCCATTTGTACATAAGCCAAGTCGTACATTGGACAGCTCGCCTGAACAGAGACGGTCTAACCAGGACAATTCAAGATCCAACATAACACGGTACGTCGGCCGGTTATCTTGAATCTTAAACGGGAACCTAGTGGATACAGACACGACTAAACCCTACATTGTTAAAGTTTCATATTCTTTTTTATGTACCCTAAAATAGGGAGCCTACCAAAATTTTGGCAGAGTCTCCCCTGTAAGCTAGACATTTCCAAATTTGTTACAATGCCCTGTTACACACAAAAGTTTCTCCAGTATAGTTCAATATATACACTACGTATTATATATAAAATTGATGGAGGTAATCACCACAACCTAGTGAGCTTTGCTCATCACTAACAAACAACAATACACATGCATAAAACATCATGTTATCAGCACACAAAACTAATGCCTAATGAGCTCTGCTCTCCATTCACAAACAACAATACATATGCATACTTTTAACACATGTTATCAGCACATAAAACCAATGCCTAATGAGCTATGCTCTCTACTAATATACAATAAATGACATGTATACATATCAAAAGATACAACACACATAACGAGAAAGTTGGTGCTAGGGGATTACCTGGGAAAGAGAGTCAGCGATGGAGCAAAAGCTAAAGAGAGATGAACAGAGACCTCACATAAGGTGTGCTGGTTTGCATGACAAACCATGAAGTGGTTGACAGTTATAAATTTTTTGTGTTGAAATGAAAATATGAAAATGCATAACAAATTATTTGGGAAAAGTTTGTTTAACAGTGTTAGTCAAAGTTCCTAACTTGCTATTAACAATTTTAGTAAAAGTTCCCAATATTCAACTAGTTTCCATAATTTTCTAAAGATTTAATTAGTCCCAACAAGTCATAAAAAAGTGAAAGAAACCCAATCTCAAAGGCACAACATCATAGTAGAGATGTGGCACGAGGCAATAAATCAATCATTCAAACTAATTAAGAGGCAACACCATCCAAAAAATGTCAGACTATATAATTAGACACATTCTATAACTATCATATTTCTATTTCCTCAATTCAGTACCAATATATTTTATTAACATTAACAAACCAAGTTCAATACATTATTACCAATTCAAACAACTAAAGATGCAAATTGTCCTATCATCACAAATACATACACACCTTAATTTCCTTAACAACACACAATTAATTTCCTTAACAACACACAATTCCTAATTAAGTGTATACCATTCTACTATCACACAATTGCTCAATTTCAACTATTACCACTGCAACATCCTAATTTTTATATGAATATCTAAATGAGAGAAATAAATGGCAAATAATTATATATGAAAAGATTAATGTCCCAAAAGTATGGAAATAAATTAATCGGGATTTATTATTCTAACATCCTAAATTTTTAAGAAAATAAATTTTATTGGATAATGATAATTAATTAATTATTGTCCAATACATGTGGGAAAATTAATTATACACTAGAGGTGAATTATTGGTAAATTAAGATTTACCGGAACCAGATGATGTGGGACCCACTTAGTTAAATTTGATATTTGATGGGTCTAGAATACTTAGAAAATTATTGTGATTAAGGTGCTATAGTTAAAATAATTTTTGGTGTTGAGGAGATATCACATGGACAAGACGTATGCTATTAAGCGGTAAAAATACAAACCAATGGAATTAAAAGAAAACATTAAATCCCTTTTCTCCTCTCTATTTCATTGTGGCATACTTCCCTCTTTTTATCTAATCTTTATTGACCATTGGACAAAAGGGGATCATGGACCAAAGGGCAAGAGCAAAAAGTTAGGATATTAACCATTGGGTAAAAAGCTAATTTTTATAATTCTCTCTCCTTACTTCCCTCTATTTTTGTTGGCCCGCTTTTCTCCACCATCTTCTCCCTCGTTTTTCATTTTCCCTTTCTTCTCCTTGGCCCTAAAACCGTGGCACTCCCTCCATGACCATTACCCACCAAAATTTTTTGGTTTTTATGGATTCATGAAGCTTGTATTGGACATTGGGGCAATGCTTGGTTTGCTTCTCCTTCTCTTTCTCTTATTTTCATGTTCAACTTGGTGCTCTTGAAAGAGGCATGATTTTTGAACACCCGTGGCTTTTATTGGTAGTTTTTGAGTTATTGAAGTATTGTAATAGGAGGTTAGATGTTATTTTGATGAATAATGGTTTGTGGAACCAACCCTAGGTTAGATGACCATTAGGGATTTATTGTTGTTGTTGATAATGAATGGAATACATTGTTGCTAGCCTAAGGATGTTTGGAATGATACATACAAGTGGTTGGAATTGATGATTATGAATTTTTGATGAAAACCCTAGAAATTGGGATTTACGGCTTTATGGCAAATCTTGAAAACATAGTGATAATTTAGTATTAGAGTGATTTGTTATGTAGGAATAAGCTTTTAAGTGTGTGACATTGATCATTGATGATAAGGATATGTGAAATCAAAAAAATAGAGTGATGACTCTAAGTTAGTATGATAGAAGTTATGATATTGTTGTGGATGAATTGAAATAATGGGAATATGTGAATGGTTGTTATTGAATTTGAATCTTGACCCTAAAAGTAGGGAGAATGTTTATATTGTGACTAGGAGGGTTAAATTAAAAGTGGATGGATGATACTCAATGTTGGGTATTGATTTGTATGATGATAAGTGATAGTGAAAATGATAGAGAACCATTGATGGTGAAACCTATAAATAGGTGTTATTATGAATATGTAATAATGAATGTAGACACCAAAACCATGGTGAATGTAAGGGATTAGTGAAATAAGAATGTGACTTGATGAGTCTTAGACAATGTTTTGTGCCATTGAATTTGTTGATAAATGATGATTGATAGGGGCCAAGATGGCTCATAATGAACTCTAAGTGACAATGATGGAATTTGAATGATTAAGGTAATATGGAATGCATTTTAGATGAGGCTAGAATGTGATATTGTTGTTGTTGTTGGGTATGGCTAGCCCTTGGAGACTTAGGATATCTTGGTTTTGGGAGAAGAATTCCCAAAACCTAACACAATTATATAAATTGGTATTTTGACAAAGTCTAGGAATTGATGTTGAACTCTAAGAGATGTTGGCAATTATTTAAACTTGTGATGATGCGTTGGGATGACTCATTAATTGAGTGCATGTGTCTATATGTGCATTGTGTAGATTATACTCCGAGCAATGTGGTGGAACATTTGGAACGTGCGAATCATTTACGGTTCTTCTCTTGAGGTAGGAGAGGAGTTTACATTTCAAATGCATGAGTTGAATAATTGGTGATTTATGTATGTGATAATGCTCATGCTTGCCTTGCCATGATTATATTGAAATGATGTAATATTTGGTTGTGTGATGAATGACATGCTTGATTTAGCCAAAAAAGGGTTTGAAATCCCATTGGGACATACCTTGATCTGGGAAATGAATCATGGGATGAGACTTGATGAAGCAAGTCATATTTATATATGTGAATATAGATCCATAGAGAGTTTAGACCAAAACTTAGCCAATTGCATTTTGGTATGTCATGTAAAATACCCAAAACATGCATAAAACTACCTTATAGCTTAGATTTTGATTGGGATGGAATTTGGGATTTAAACTTTTCCACATAATTGATATTAGGGTAGGTAAGTGGTGTATAAAATTTCATGTAAATTAAAGTTGAATAGCCTAGTGAAAAGGGGTCCTAAAGTTGGCAAAAACATAAGGACCAAAAAGCTGCAGAATGGAGCCTACAGCAGTGAGATCCACGGCCAGTGGGAATTTCCCATTGTCAGTGGATCATTCTACCTCAAAACGTGGAAAAAAGATGGCAATTTTAGTGGTCTAGACAGTGGGTTCCACGGCCATTGGAATTGCCACTGTCAGAAATTTCCAACTACTACTTTTCCCATGTTATTTTTGGCTCTTTTGGGTATCTTAATGACATTTATGGCCTTTGACTTCTGCATTAAAGTTGTAGATAATTGTGTTAGGGAGCTATAAAAATTAGCCTCACCTAAATTGAAGTTTTCTAGCTCTCATTAGACATAAAATACCAGACCACTACAGCGAAAAACTCAATTTTAAGAGGGGTTTGGACCCAAATTTTTATAATTTTCAATTTGGGACTAATAGGTGATACTTATGACATGTCCCACTATTCTTAAGACTAAAAATGAAATTTTCTCATATCGCTTCGCATGTCTTTATATATGGGAAGTGTGATTAATCAAAGGTCTAGGGCGTAACGTTAAATGATTTTCTTTTAATTTGTGATGTACCATATTTTGGTGAAATTGTTGATTGTTATATGTGATATTATGCCTGTTTACTTTGTCCATGATGTATTCATGAATTATGATGATGGACATGATGATGTTAGTGTGTTTGGCCAATATGTGACATGTATTTGGATTGTGAATGATATGCTTTATGGTGGTGTTGTGATTGGCAAGTGTTGCACCTTTGAATTATTGTGAATGTATGTATATCTATATATCACCATATTATGGAATGATGAATTATTGATGACGAACGAGAATGAATATTGATGTTGAATGAAAATGGATATTGTTGTTGAATATACCCTTGAATAAGTAGTGATTGATATTATTGATGAGTATGATGCAAACAATAACTTCTATGTGTGAGTTAAGATGGTGACTTATGAATATATGTTGTGAAATACCTTGTTGGTTTCCATGTATGGATTAATGCTATGATGATTGTTATGATTTTTGATTTCCATGTATGGATTGATGATGATGTGAATGATTAGCCATTGTAATGCAAACTATATGAGTGGTATGACTTGAGGGGCTTTGTAGTTGGATGCGTACCACTAACTGTAAAACTAAACATAGAATATACCCTAAGTGAGAGAGTAAGAAATCCTTACGAGGTTAAGATTTGGCATATGCATTATTGCATTATTGCATTCATGGCATGCATAGCATAGCATTGAATATGTGGTTGCGATCACAATAATGGACGTTTTATGGGACTATATAAGGGGAGTACCCCATGCGTGGCAGGAAACCAATATATGAATGAATAAGGATGGTTGCGATCACCAATATATTGAGATTGATAAATGTGGTTACGATCATAAGTATATTGAAATGATAAAGATCCTGCAGGATTCTGATAAGTCTTGAAAAGACTTAATTATTTCACCTTTTATTTAACATAATTCATTAAATATTGTTTAGTTTGGCTTTATTATTTAATAAATTGTTAATAATTTGTATTTTATTTATTTATTTCAAAATTGTTTAATTTATGTAAGAAAATGATTAAAAACATTAATTAGTTAAGAAATTATGTTTATTTATAATTTCACTAACCCAGCGTACAAACACTGGATAGCCAGCGTACAAACGCTAGGCAATTATTTGTTTATTGGTGCAGGAACAAGTCACGCTCAAGTTGAAGGCTGCAAGCTCAAGCGAGAGCCATGCAAAGAATGTCAAAAGAAAAGAAAGGAAACCATGAGCTCGCTCAAGCGAGCAAACTCACGCTTAAGCGTGACTTCAAAACACCGACCACGCCCAAGTTTCCACGCTCACGCTCAAGCGTGACTCACATAGTGCATTGAATAATCCGAGTGCTCAAGCGAGAGCCCTTCACGCTCAAGCGTGAAGGCAATTATTTAAATGCTGTTGTTCCCTCCAAAAGACGCTCGGCACCATTTCTGTTCCTGTTGCCTGATCTTCTGCTTTTGTACATTAGTAATTTAAGTTCTGAGATGTAATGATTTATTTATTTATAATTATGTAATTAGTTTAGTTAGTTTAATTATTAATTAAGCTTTCTTAGTAATTAATTAAGTTAGTTAGTTAGTTATTGGCCTACATATACTTGCACATACTCTGTAAAAAAGGGGACGAACAGAGCACAGTATATACAACATAATTCATTTTCTCATTTTCAATCTCTCTCTAGTTCTTTTCTCTCTCTAAATTCTCTCATCCATGTCTCTCTACATTCCTTCGACAGAATCCATGTTTATGGGTTTCTAAGTCCCTAAGGTTGGGATTGTGAAGGTTTGCAATGAATTCTTGAAAGTGTATTGAGGAAGTCAACTTCTAAATCAAAAGGAGAACAAGCTGTGGAATGGATCTACTTTGCTGGATTGACAAATCCAGATCTGATGAAGAAACTCACTAGTGAGGAATCATGATTGAGGCTTAGGTAACTTCCAGCTTCCTAACTAATTCAGGTCTAGTAATTAGGTGAATAGTTAGGGTTCAACCCCCAATTTCGCATTAGATTCCTCTGTTAATTGAGCACCTAAGGGATTAGGGTTTAATGCTTAGGAATTAGCGTTATTCACCTAAGGAATTAGGGAGTAACCATCTACGGATTGTCCTCTTGATTTTGAAGCTTGAGTAAACCTTAATTGCATGTTTCTTGATGAAATTGTAAACTGAAGCAATCTTAACCTATTTTCCATTAATCACATTTCATCTTTTATACTGTCTCTAAAAATTCAAAAACATTAGAAATATACAACAACAAAAACAGAATGAAACCTATTTGCATTGCGTTGGTTCAGCTTGTATCAGTCTAAGATTGCGGTAATTACCACAATCCCTGTGGGAACGATCAAATATATTATAAATTTAACGATTGGTGCGCTTGCTAAAAGAATAAATCCTCTGAGAATTACACACCAAGTTAATGACTCAGAGATTTCACACCAAGTTAATGGCGCCATTACCGGGGATTGTTGAGTAATATCAACAATCCTTGGACCGGCACTAGACTAAATCGTTTACTTTTATTTTGCACTTAGTAAGTAGTTTGATTCTTGTTTTTAGTATAGTAGTAGTAGTTTGTTTTTGTGTAGCTGTTGCAGTAGCTATGAATTATTTTGTGTCTAACATTTGGTGTATACAGTCAAGGAACAGAGGAGAGCCTTTCTTCTTTGATCCTGATATTGATTTGTTAGAGCATAAGCTTAGAAAGGAGAAAAAGCAAAAAGAGCAGAAAGAGGAGAGTTACACTTGGTGACTACTCCAGGCCTACTGAAGAAGGATCGCAATCTAGCATCCTTGGTATAACACCCTAATTTTTTAATTAATTAAATAAAACTAACAGGGAAATTTTTTTTTCAGATTTTAGTTAGTAAACCGTACATAATCAGCTCGATTGATAAAACCGGGTGCATCGAGGAGAAGGAGGGAAAGAAGACAAGGGGAATGGACACATGCACAGCGAAAGGGGAGACGCTTAAGCGAAACTACACTCGGCATCCTGACACTCCACTCAGTATTTCCCCCCACTCGGATTTCAGCGTATGGTTCGCTCGGGAAGGTCCACTTCTTAATTCACCTGGATTGACCCTAATACATACCAGTTTCCTCCAGACAGCATGTCACACTCCGAGACTCCACTCAATCGGGTTATATATATTGGCAACCCGAAATGATCCCCAAAACCACTCACTCGGAATCTATGAAGACTTCTCACTCGGAATAACCTTCACGTCCATCACTCCACTCGGGACATTTTACTCACTTTTCACTCGGTAACCCTAATATTTCCTACTCTGATTTTTCCACTAAGTCAAGGCTCACTCGGGTTCTTTAGCTACTTACTAATTTATTACAATGGGACCACTTAGAGTCTTAGGTGTCGCTCCCTGATCGGTGAGCTCTCACTCGGTGGATTCTCACTCAGAAATCGTTGATTATTCTCCACTCGGGAACCTCACATATGTCACTTGAAGAATGCAAACCAATTCCCACTCCAGACTATATGACCTCAATCACTCGGTGTTATTCAACTCCTCATCACTTGGAATAACTCACTATCTCGCTTTCCCCAACAACAACTTGGCTCCACTTCTACCCATAACCATGCTGACCTCATACGCTCGGAGGTATACCTATGCACCCATATTTATCACTCGGACATCACTCGCAGCATAGGATAAACACACAATATATATATAAGGATGTATTTAAATAATTACAAACGCATTGTCATGTTCTCTCTCTACCTGAGAGGATTCAAGTTCTGATATAAAAGACTAAAACCAAAATACGAGCCGGCCAAGGCTTAACAAGATCTTATACACAGTATATACATATACACATATATTCATTAGCGCACGGATGCTCTGCCCCGCACTCAGCTCCTCCTTCATCCTTCATTCTGAGAGATGTTCAGTGAAAAATGTAGCCACAGTAGGGGTGAGCTTTTACATATAAAATGACAGTCAATGACTCGGTATCAGTGCCAGTACGCACTCTTACGTTCACTCGGTTGCATTTAGATTACACTATGACCATGCAGACTAGGATAAATTCAATGACATACATTCACATACATACTACATAAAGTTCATCCTCGTTCACGCAAACACATGCATCCACGCACTCAGATTTCATTCATAACACCCATAACATACCACGCGTACTATCCTAACAACAACATATCTACATGCATGCCTGCGGATCCGACTTAAGTAATGACTTTCAGTTACAGTCTCCCCCCTTACTGGCCTCTCGTCCATCAGCTCTTCCCGCGTGGTACCGGCCTCCCATTGACGTCTCGAGACTTATCTCTAGCTCCCACAGCTACCACGAGCTCTCACAGGATCTAGCCAAGGTCTGTAGCTGGAAGCCATTCCTTCGGGGCTCCTGACCTTCTTCGGGTCACCCCAAACCTACACATGCAGCTTATGCGTTTTACCAGCAAGCATCATTTATCATCACTTAACCGATACCTCCTTCGTAACCATCAAGGTAGAAGCCGATTCAACATAGTCCCTATATTTACTTTGTCAATCATACCAGCATGCACAACAATCAAACAGTCCAGGGTAATAACATCGGACGAATCAACTAACAGCCACACATTCACATCCTCACGATATTAACAGTGATAGAACCATGCATCACACTCATCTATATAAGAAGGCTATCAGACTACATTACCACCACCTTGATTACATGCAATTATTGTATAACTACTAACAAGATGCTACTATCATACACATGGAATCCAAGATCAACAATCATGCATCACACACAGTCGTCACAGACACATGCACACACTAAAGCAGCACATTCATCCGGTACCGTTCGTGAACCATGCATTTGACATGCAAGTGCCCCCTACCTACAGAAGGGACTCGAGAAGCTCTTCCATTCTCCGACGTTTAGTCTGGCGCCCTTTCTGCCTCGTCCAGTTCCCTTCGCACAGTCGTACTCCACAATCGGCTCGGGGATGGGGAGTTGCTCTTCCTCTGCTTCAGTGATCGTCCTTCACCAGTCGGAGGGGACTCTAGCCTTTCTGCAGCATCGTCGTCGTGGTCTCCAGGAATGAAGAACAAAAACAGGGAAGGAGAAAAGAGGACGAAGACGAAGAAAGAAGAAAAGAGAGGATGAAGCAGTGAGGAAAGATGAATATCCATGGTGGTACAGGGTATATGTAAATGCATGTGAGGAGAAGGAGTGTGGGATGGGAAAACGTGAATGGCAGTCCACTCACTTGCCTCGCCAATCGGAAGCAGCCACTTTTTTTTCAACTAAGCATAATCAATTTGTCATTATTCCTTAAGTTGATTATAATTAACAATTAACTTCCTACTTTGAAATCAAAATATTAATGGTTTATTTTCACTCGGTATTTAACTTCAAGATTGGGATGTTACACTTAGGCCTCCGATTGCAGCCAATAATTTTGAACTTAAACCGGCTTTACTACAGTTAGTTAGAAATGATCAATTCGGAGGAAGTGAGGTTGAGGATCCAAATTTGCATCTAGCAACCTTCCTCCAAATTTGTGATACTGTGAAAATGAATGGAGTCCCTGAAGAGGCAATAAGACTGAGATTATTTCCTTTTTCTTTAAGGGACAGAGCAAAAGCCTGGTTGCAAAGCCAACCAAGAGGTAGTATTTCCACTTGGGAGAATTTACAAAGAAAATTATTTTTGATTAAGTATTTCCCTCCTTCCAAGTATGCTAAGTTGCGCACTAAAATCACTTGTTTCCAACAGAGAGAGGTTGAATCTCTAATGGAAGCATGGGATAGATATAAAGAGAGTTTGAGGAAATGTCCTCATCATCAAATCATTGATGTGCAGCAAGTTACTATATTCTATAATGGTGTAAGACCAGATACTAGGGTCTTGATTGATGCCTCAGCTGGAGGTTCATTAACGACCAAAACTGTAGAAGAAGCTATAGAGCTGATAGATATTATGGCTTCTAATGAATGTTTAGTAAGTGAAAGGAGCCAAATCCCTAAGAGAGGGATACTAGAATTGGAAGCACAAGATGCTTATATGGCTCAAAGTAAGTTGATGACTCAGGCCTTAGAGAAATTAAGTGTACAAATTTCAGAACTTCAAAAGCCTAGTCAAGTTTGTATGATAAGCTGTGATTTTTATGGTGGAGATCATGAAAATGGAATGTGTGATCCAAATGTGCCTGCTGAACAAGTGAATTATATGGGGCAACAACAATTTCAAAGGAATTATCCCTCCAATTCCTTTAATCCTAACTATAGGAATCACCCCAATTTTTCATGGTAGAAAGGTCCACATTTGAATCAAAACATGCCACAAAATCAAACCACAAATAGATCACAACAATCTCTTCCCCCTCCTTCTAAAGAGAAATTGGAACTTGAGAATGTGATGTCTCAGTTCATTCAGGCCACTCAGGCCAGTTTTAAAAATCAAGAAGCATCCATTAGAAATTTAGAAAATCAAGTTGGACAGTTGTCGAAACAATTAGGTGAAAGACAATTAGGCAATTTTCCTAGAGATACTGAGGTAAATCCAAGGGAACATTGCAAAGCAATAACTACTAGGAGTGGGAAAATTCTTTCTCCACCTCTGAGTCATGATGTGAGTTTAGAAAAAGAAAAAGAACAGGAAAGTGAGCAAATTAATAATGAAACTGAAAATAAAGTTGAAACAGAAAAAGAAAGAGAAAATCAAGTTCATCAGAAGAAAAAGAAAAAGGTTGATTTGATCTTGGAGGAAGCTAACTCCTGAGAAATTAAAGAATGCTCCATTTTCGCATAGATTTAAGAAACAAATAGAGGAGCAAAAGTTTTCTAAGTTTTTAGATGTGTTTAAAAAACTTTACATAAATATTCCCTTTGCTGAGGCATTGCAGGAGATGCCTTCCTATGCTAAATTTTTAAAAGAACTTTTGTCTAAGAAGAGGAAGCTTAAGGGAGATGAGATGATTGCTCTCACTTAAGAGTGCAGTGCAATTATTCAAAAGAAACTTCCTTAGAAGCTGGAAGATCCTGGATCTTTTACTAATGTACAAAAGCAGAAGATATACAATATTAGAAATATACAACAACAAAAACAGAATGAAACCTATTTGCATTGCGTTGGTTCAGCTTGTATCAGTCTAAGATTGCGGTAATTACCACAATCCCTGTGGGAACGATCAAATATATTACAAATTTAACGATTGGTGCGCTTGCCAAAAGAATAAATCCTCTGAGAGTCACATTTTAAGTCAATATTAATTCAAGATTTTCACACCAAGTTAATGACTCAGAGATTTAGCATCAGATTCTATGAGATTGAGTACCCTATGCTTGGGGGAATGAGGCTGTGGTTGCGATCATATGACAGATTGAAATGATGAAGGTGGTTGCAATCACCAATGTATTGAAATGATAATGGTCTTGCAGGACTATGAGGGGAGTACCCTATGCGTGGGGGAAACCAATATGAGAATGATGAATGTGGTTGCGATCATAATGATAAAGATCCTGCGGGATTCTATGAAAACAGACCCTTGCATGGGGGACATGTGTTTGATGAATTATAAATGGTTGCGATCACTTGAGATACCATGTATGCATGGGTGATTGAAATGGATCCATTGCATATGCATTAAATAGTTGACATATGCATTAGCCATAGGTACATGGCATTTGAGATAGAGATGACCAAAGAGTAACGATAACCTCTTGAGAGAGTAATTTGAATAAAGGCTTAATGACTTAATGATGATAATTATGAATGCCCATAATGATGTAGGGCACTATGAATGTGTAGGTGAATGTGTGTGTGCTTGTTCTTGTGCTTGACATGAATTATGAACAATGAGGCTTGCGTGCCTAAGATAATATATGGGTGATGGTTTATGATGAATTGATGACTCCATAGCAAAGCACACATGTCTTTTATATGCATGTACACATGATCACAATATATTTATATTCGTCATTTTGAATGTATAACTCACTCTCCCATGTTATCTCCTTTTAGCATTGTGATGTAGCATTGTCATGGGATGAGACAGTTATTTTGAAGTAAAGCTTTGGAAAAGGTAAATAGCGGTAATGGAATGCCATGGCTGGCAGCATTTGTTAAACATAATGTAGTGAATGATTTGTGTGTATATTGATGTTGATAAATAGTGATTTATAAACATGTATATATCAATGTATATTGATGATGGTGATATTTGAAATGATACCAACTTGGTGATGTATGAGGTCAATTATGGAATGTGATTAGTGGATTTGAGTGTTTTATAATCATATATATATTTGAGGCATCGGGGACATAAGGAACTAGGAATTGGATAGCTCATAATTCGATTTAATGATTAATACCTCATGTTAAGGCCACCTACAATTGATGATGTATAATTATGATTTATGTGCACAGTCGGTTGTGGCCTTAAGGCTTATATTATGTAATTGCATGATTGCTTGAGTCCTTTTTCTCACATCTTCATATATAGGACTAGGCGTATGCCCTATATACACATCCTTCTTCCGCTATAAACTCTAATATTTTGTATACACTTGTAGGCGTCTTATTTAGCAATCCAGTTTATAAATTCTCATATCTCACTCTTCAATTTTCTATGGATCGGGTTTTGATGTAAACGTAGAGGTGTTTTGAAATTATTTTAAACGTGAAAAATTTACTCACATTTTTATTAATTATTTATCTTGATTACATCGGGATTCGAGTCTGAAAATCGGGGTGTGACAATTATGATTTTTCATAAATTACTAAGCTTGATGAGTTAAAATTAATATTCGGTTAAAATATAAGTATCAGACCAAGTATCTCCGATTGAGATGTCGTTGGTCAGGGCTGTTAAGAATATTATTGGAAATCTGACCATATACTCAGAATAATTTTTAGATAAAATATAGAGCCCAAACTAAGATCCTGTTTATTATAAAACAGAGAAGTTTTAAGTGATAGGTTAAAAACTTAAATGAAAAACCTCACCTTTCATTCTCAATTTCCATGGCACATTCCCTCTTCATTTGGGCAAATACAATTCCTCTATTTCTCCTTATCTCCCACTCATCTTCTCCATCTCTTCCACTCTAAAAAACTTAGAAAAGGTTCTGTGCTCTCCTCCCTTCAATTTTCGTTTTCCCCATTATGCAAGAAGGAGATAGTGTTGGCTTGAAGCTCTCCTCCCTCTCCCCTCAATTTTTGTCACCTCCTTCCTTTTTCTTGATGCCCACTTTCTTTTCTTGGTTGAGGTAAGTTCCTCTCCATTTTTAGTAAGCTTATGTCCTAGGTTTTAGGTTCTTGATATTGGGAGTTTCTTAATGCATAAGGGTTGTTGTAGGAACCATTAAATGTGTAAACCCTAAGGTGAGGTGAAATAAATATGAACTTTTATGGGCATTGAAAGGGGTACACAAAATTGCCATAGTAGATTGTGGAAATTATATGCATTTGTGAAGGTTTAGGGTTTTGATAAAACCCTAACCCTTGATTTTGGGGAAAATGTAAAATGTGTGTGGAAAGGATATTTAATGATATTGGGGAATGTTATTAATGAAGAGAGATAGTCATTGGTGATGGTTAATGATGGTGGTTGGAAGGCATTAATGGAAAAATCCATTAAAGGAGTTGGGTGTGAAATTGGTAAGTGTGGGTAACTTAATCATAGGGTTGTTGCCCTTTTAAGTAAATGAATTGATGATTCAGAGTCAGACTTAGAATGGGGGTTGAATAAGTCTTAGACTCTTTTTGAGTAAATTTTGAACCAAAGACAAATTCAAGTAATCAGGCGATAAAGAGAAGAAGGAAATAAACACACAGAGTTTATACTAGTTCACTTCCAACATAGAAGCTACGTCCAGTCCCTTCCAACTTGAAGGATTTCCATTATTGTAAAAACTCTTTTACAATATCAGCATTAGACTTGTGCTCCAAGTATTCTTTCAACAATCCACTTCTGGCTCAACCTAAATATTCTTTTAATAAGCCACTCTTGGCTCAACCCAAGTATTCTTTCAAAAGCCTCTTCAAGCCAAAGTGTTTCCTAACACTCAAACTAGTCCTAGTAACTTACCAGACTTTTACAATCAGTAAAAATAAGATGTTCTAAGAACTTAGTGTACAATAATGATAGACAAATTTTGAGATCTAACACTAAGTATTTTTGACACAAGACTAGAGTCTGCTAGAAGTAAAGCTAAAGAATAATGAGGGTCTTTGTCTTTTTATAAGAAAGTGAATTAAGATTGAATAATAAATTGAGGAACTTTCTTTCTCAGATATTTCTCTATATCTTGAATGTTCAAACTTCCTTGATATTTATAGAGGCTTGAAGATTATAGCCGTTGATGCTTCTTGAAAGAAGATATGTATGTTGGAAATCCTTTGAAGGTATTTTGCCATAGGCTTCTGGAGATCAGACCTCGAAGTTGAATCCAAGCTTGAGAGAGGTCTAAATCATATTTCTATATTTTCATGAAAATAGTTGCTTATGTATTTCTATGCACAAAACTTTTTGTGAGTGTATTCTTAATCGCGCGAGGGGTTGCTTTCAGAGATGTCCTGGTGAGGTTTCTAACTTGTGATCAGAGTTCATAAGAGTGGGTACGCTGACAGCTGCTGCTCATGTTGATTTTGTTCTTTTTGTTGTTTGATGATAAGCACGTAAATATGGTATGATCATTTCTTTCGAAGCATTACCAAAATAGATTTTTGAACGTTGACGAAGAATTCTTTATACAAGATGCTTCTATCAAACTTTTGTTGATCTACCAGACTTTTTAGAGCATACATTCACTCCCCCTTAGTTCTTACAACTTGATCTTCATATCCTAAAAATTAGTTACTAAAAGAAAATGTTATGAGTAGGTCAGACTATATTCTTTCATTGAAAATACTTGATGATTGATATAAACAAATCATAAAGTCTGGGGTCTGGTCCAACAGTACTTAAAGCTTATATTTTTTACTAGACTTTTTCTCAACATGAATCTTGGTTAAAGGGGAAGAATTCTTGAAACCTAAGAAAATAAGAAAATGAAAACCTATTGAAAGTTACAATATGATGTGACCCATATATATGCATTAGTGATGTGTAAGAGAAATTGAAAATGATGTTGAATAAGTGATTGATGTGGTCCTATATGTATTTAATGTAGGATTTGATAATTCTTGTGAAGCGGGATTATCTAACCCAGAGGAATACTTCTCTTGAGGTAGGAGGGAAGTATATTTTCTAAATGTATGATCAACTATATATTGATAATGTATATACTGATGCATATTTACATGTTCTTCATTGAATGGAATTACTATTTCATGTATGTGATATGAATTGAGATTGACTCCTATTAATGATTGGATGTTGGTTTGATACATTTGATGAGAATATGAATTTGGAGTATATTTGTTGACATGCTCTTGAATTCCATGTGTGGATTGACATTGATATGAATCCTTGGCTAGTATAATCTTGAGTATTGTGAGTGGTGTGCCTTGGAGAATGTTATATATGATTATGTGCCACCAACTATAATGTTAAGTGCAATTTATACCCCTAAGTGAGTGGGTGAGGAATCCTTGTAAAGCCAAGGCTAGCATGTGCATTATTGCATTCATAGCATACATGACATGACATTTTATATGTGGTTGCGATCACAATGATGAGGGTCTTGCGGGACTATAAAAGGGAGTACCCTTGCATGAGGGAAACCAATATGAGGATGACTATATGTGGTTATGATCACAATGACAAAGGTCTTGCGAGACTATGAAAGGGAGTACCCTTGCGTGGGGGAAACCAATATGAGAATGATTATAAGTGGTTGCGATCACTTGGCACATAGAAAAGTTAAAGGTCTTACGGGATCTTATGAGGAAATGGACCCTTGCATGGGGGACATATATTTGATTGATTATAAGTGGTTGCAATCACTTGATGTAATGAGATATAGATGTCTTGTAGGATCTTGTGAAAAGCACCCTTGCGGGGGACAAATGCTTAAGAAACTATGCATGGTTGCAAATATTGATGAATCATGTGCACATGAGCTTTGAGTAAATGTTTCGAATCGAATCCGTTACATATGAATTTTATGGTATGACATATGCATTAGCCATAGGGACATGGTATTTGAGTGGAGAAGGTTAAGAAATGTGATACTCTATTGAGAATGTTATTTGAGATCTAAAACCCATTTATGGTCACTAACTAATTATGTATTATTGATGGTGTGACCTCTTTATATGTCTTATGGATATTATGAATTGATGATTTGGTTTTACTTGGTGATGTCCTTGTTAGTGGACTTGTCATATATGAACATATGTGTTCAATGGAAGTTATGAACTATATGGCTTTATTGGCTAATTAAACTCCTTGATAGAACGATATATTGAATTGCATTCATATATTTCTATTATCATAATTTGTTTGATTTTTATCATTGAGAAAGTATGCTTACTCTCCATGTTGTCTACTTTTTAGCTCTTATGTTGTAGGCATGACCATAGATTAAGGCTTTTCAAGAGATGGGGTATGTTGTGAAGGAAGAATTGGTAAAGATGCCTTGGTCGGTATTTTTTTTGAATTGTTAGCTTTATGCATCCTTTTAAGAGTGTTTGTATATGGCATTGTTTTGTATAGTCATACTATAGTTAATGCCTTGTATGTATGATGATGATTAGATATAGATGATTTGATACTTTAGAATGGTGATTGATACATTAGGATCATTGGGAATGAGCTTGTGATCATTTTGTACCACTAATGCAAATTATGATGAAGCTTGACAATTGAACTTGTTAGCCATTTTGATGGCATTAATGCTTATGTATGTTGTTGAATTAGAATGTGCATGATTATTGAGTTAAATTATGCGTTAGAATGTTGGTTGAATGTAGATGTATGAAAATGATGGATTTTATATGACTTTTATGCATAATTAAGGCACTGATACAGTCAAATGGAGTTTTCTGAGATTTGGATAGCATGAGATCATTACAATAGCATCTATGTATGGTTTGTGACTTGTAGAAACTGGAATGGGTTAATTCCATTAAGAATTGACCCTTGAGTTGCACTAAAATGCTTTAAAATCGGCTAAATGTGTTTCTGCGCATAAGTCTCTCGTTTTTGGGAATTTTTGAGTGTGGCTAGTTGCTACGCGTCATAAATGGTGTCTAATTGGTGGTGTCAAAATTTAGTAGTGATTGGATTTCATATGAAAAAGTTAGGGTGGTTGGAAGTTGGAAATTACAGTATTTTTTGCATTCTACAGCAGTTTTGTTGTCATAAATCGATTCATGATTCCCCTGAATCGATTCATGAGCCATTGGAATTGCATGAATCGATTCATAAGCCCCCCTTGAATCGATTCATGAGCTGTTGGATTCGTATGAATCGATTCACACGAGTCCTGAATCGATTCATAAGCTTCTATTTTCACTGTTATGGTTTCCCAACTCGCATGAATCTATTCATGGGCTACTTGAATCGATTCATGGCCTGCTATTTGTCAATATTACATACGTTTTGATGCTTACTTGTCCTTTTTACTTCATGGCTTATTTATGCAATCAAATGCACACTATTTTAATATATTTTAACAAGCAATGGGGTATCCTTGAATCCTTTCTCATATCCATTCATGCTCTCGAATTAACTTATGTTTACACTTGCATGGCGATTGTGCGATTGTTTATTCTGAGTTAATATTTGTATGAACCATCTACCTTTCCATATCGTTATATATGGGATAGGTCTTCAAAATGGTCTGGGGTTAGTTGTTGAAGTCATATATTGTGGTGTTCTTTATCCATTGTTCATTTTTATTTTAAACCGTGAAAAATTTATAATCATTTTTAATATCAAATTAATAACATCTTTAATATTAATTACTGGATTAAGGGCGCCACAACCACCATCACACTTGAAGCTCGATGCTTTTGATGCAACGTTGAAGATCAAGGTCATTAAGGAAGTGAGGACCTCTACGAGCTTAGGGTTGAAGGAGGCCAAGGATTTGGTAGAGAAAGTGCCCACGAACCTTTATGAACTATCTTCATTTTAAATTTATTTATATAGATTTTTTTAATTTTAAAATTATTGTTATTTTAAAAATTTTCTTCATAAAATGGTGTTGTATTAAATTTTAATGAAAAGAATTTCATCATTAAAACTTTTTTTATCCAAATAATAACGTATATGAAAAATATTTTGTATTAATCAATCTAAACAAGTGCTAAACAACGACCTAAAAATCCAGCAGCCTAACAAGTACCATACATATAATAAACAATAACCTAAATATTGAGCATCATCTAATGTAGACATACTTAAATTCAACAGCCTAATAACAAGTACCATACATATAATAAATAACATTTTTTGATTGATTTAAATATCTTGTTTATTATTTTGATAAGATCACAAACAAAGCCATAAGCCAAGGATCATATCTTAAGCTTGATTGGCGAGGAGGTAATATTTTAATAAACATATATAGGCATTGATTAATAAAAAAATGTAATATTCATGCAAGTGAGAGAAGTGATAAAGAATTCAAACGATGAGTTAGAATATAAGATATTGTATAGGGAATCAGTGAATACCTCATGAGGCAGAAGGAACAAAAGCCGACACCAATGCAAAGCAAACTGCACAACACAGATGCACGTCATGAGGTGAGTGAATAATATAAATAGAAAAATTTAGAAGGTTTTGGTTTTGGAAAAAGCAATCATAAGAGTCATTTCCAAATTGATGATTAATGATAGCTAACTTAAATTTACAAGCATAATAGTCTGAATTAGTAAAGACATAAAAATCCTAACATAATTATCTAATTTAGTAAAGACATGACACAAATTTCAGCCAAGCAACCCAATTTACATTTCCATTAAAAGCTTCCTAAATGAAGAAATCTTTTGCCCTTTTTATTGGCACACCTTAAGATATTTTAACATACGGGTTTTGATTTTTTTTCCCAACAGGGTTAAAAGGAGATGTTATATTAACATGTCCAGTAGTAGGGAGGATTGAACCATTACATTTCACTATCAGTGAGTCAAGCACTTTTTAAGATGTTGAATTAAACTTCACATTGGTTATGAATATTGTCAATATAGTTCTTATAAGGTTTTAACCAATTTTTAACTCATGAGCTAGTTTTTGGATTTAGTAAAGATTGTTATTTTCTAATAATTCTGATTGGAAAAAAATAAAACCCCCCATGAAATAACAATCTTTATCCTGAAAATGTAGCTGCAATAAAACTTGGTTAAAGAACTTTTCTACTCTCTTAAGAGATATATTTAAGTAAGAGAAGTGCAATAAATTATATATGTTCAATCACATTAAACAACCAGGGAAAAAAGAGAAGCACAATGTTAAATTTGTACAAAGGTTTAGAAAAGTTATAGATGATGAAGTTGTGATTAATAAGAGATATATTTAAGCAGTCCAATGTACATACTTGTCTTAATTATACTAGGCCTACCATTTGCAAGTGAACATTATAATTATCAAGTTGGAGAATGCAAGATTTAAAATAAGAAGGAAATAAAGAAGTGACAACTAAGTAGATAAGGTAAAGTATATAGATTCACGTATCATACTTTTTTTATAAAGTAAATGTCACTTAATCTCTTACTTTGTTACAGTCAAATTGTTAAGTATATATTTTTTAAAGTTCACATGTGATATCCATATATTATTAATAGGTTATTGACATTAGCTTTCTAATAACATTATTAACTTTTGTTTACAAGTCATATAAAATTAACACACACATACTCTTCCGCCAATCTACTTAAGTATTAATTTGTTCTAAAAACATGTATTTATAAAGCACGTTTCACTATATAAGCATGCAATATCAACAGAGTCACAACTAATTGGAAAATGGAAAAATCACTTATCAAAATGTTTTGTATTTCTTGTGTTTAACATTATTTTTACATTATTAGTTAAAATTTTATCTGAAAAAATAGTAAAAATAATAAAACTTTTGTAATTGCATTAAAATTAAGAAAAGTTGTATGACTAAAACCCAAATCAAGTAATAAAAAAATTTAATTATCAATCATTCAGAATTTATTGCAGAATTTAATAAAAAAATGAAGACTTACTGGAGAATGGTCACGAGTACCGGAGAAGAAGCTGAGAGGGGCAGCTATCAACTATAGTAAGGGGAACTATTGTAGAATTTAGTTACTATTATAGTAAGGGGAATTCAATTAATTATTGCACTAACGGGAAACTTCAACAAAAAATAGTTTAGCAAAAACGTTTATTCTACCAATATTTAAATTGTTAATCAAATTGATCCCTAATTTTATTCATTGTCAAACAATTCAATCCTTAAATTCAACTAACACCAAAAGTACTAATAAAAACATGACATGGTAGATGATGAATAAACTATGAACAAGAATTTATCAGAATCCCTTTCGTATAATGCAAATTTACAGCCCCATATCTTAAGAGGAAAAATCCACATGGTAAGATAGTTCTCATTAAGAAAAGTTTTCTTTTACATTTCATTAGAAACATACAATCTATCATAATCACCCTAGTGGGCATTTAAAATGAACCCTTTCATAAGTGGGTATAAGATCACAACATGTCAATTATTCAAATTAGTTTATATATATATATATATATATATATATATATATATATATTACTAATTGAAAACCTCCAAAGCAATCAACATCAAACTCAACTCTCCAGAATTGCTATGGTAGGATGCCAATGCCACTGCATCTAAAAACTATACACATAGAAATGCTTTAAAAAGTAAATTATAAATTAAAGCTATAATTAATAATGAAAACCTAAAAGCCATAGTCCAACACATGCTTTCTGTTAATTTAAGCTCTACTTAACAATGAGATGAGAGTAATGAGAAGTAAGGAACAAAGCTTTGAAAATTAATAAAAAAAAGAAGATAGGATGATGATAGACTTTCTAGAGAAAGATAGAGTGGTGACTTATGTAACATCCTGAATTTTAAAATGAGAGAATTAATTACCGAAATAAATATTAGAAATTGGTATATGGAGTATTTAATGTCCCAAACTATTGAGAAAAATTAAATTGATAATTTTGGGAATTTTTGGTAAATTTTGAAGACCGGTTAAGCTGAAATTAAACCCGGTTGAAATATGGGTGTCGGACCAAGTATCTCAGAATGAGATGATATTGGTCAGGGCTATTGAGAATATTATTGGGAATCCGAATATGTATTCGGAATAATTTTCAGATGATGTATTGAGCCCGAACGGAGAACCTGTTGGTTATAGAACGTTGAAGTTTTAATGAATGGTATTAAAATAAATCAAAAACCCCATTTTCCTTTCTCTATTCACGTGGGATTGCTGATGGTGTTGGACATTACACTTCACTTTCTTCTTCTTCTCTTCACCATCTTCTTCATTTCTCTCTCTTCCTTTTCCTCCAAACCCTAGCAAGTGGTATTATCTTCTACTCTCTTTCATTTTCGTTTTTGTGAAGCTTGAAGGAGGCTTGGGGAGCTGCTGTATTCTCCCTCTTTCTCTCCATTTTCGCAGCTTCCTCTCCCCTATTGAACCCATTTTCGTTTTTGGGTGTGAGGTAAGGAATACTCACCATTTACTTGGGTTTTTGCCATGGGTGTATGATAATATGAGTTTTGAAACCATGCATGTGTATGGATGTTCTTGAGGAGAGTAATTAATGCAAGGGTTTGATGTGGATTCTATGAAAGTAAGGTTTCTTTGAGAAGTAATAAAGTGGATGCATTTATGGTTGGAAAGAGAAGAGTATTTATGATGGTTGTTGGAATTTTATGAAACCCTAACTTTATGAATTTGGGGGAAAATGTATATGGAGGTTGGTGAACATTTATTGTGGGTAATAAATGTGAGTTGTGATGCATAAGGGTCATTGGTGATGGTATTTTGTTGAAGGGAATTAATAATGGAGAAACCCATGAAAGGGGTTTGGTTGTTGAGTGCATAATAATAAATGGTGACACCTAACCCATGGTGGTTATGGTGGATAAAATGAAATAAAAGAGTTTGAGGGTTATAATAATAAAAACAGCAAGTATTTATTGATATATAAGTATTGGAATCTTAATGAGTAAGTAGAAAATTGATTGTGTAATGTATTGTGATGTAGGAAGTGACCCCATTGACGAAGCGGGACCATCGAACCGCGTTGATCACTACTTCACTTGAGGTAGGAGGGGGTAACTTTTCTAAATGCATGATTTCATCCATTGGTGATGTGAAAATATGTATATGTGATTATGTTAATGGTTGTTTGAATGGATGATATGATATGTGTGACTTAAATGCATTTAGAATGATGATTGCTATGTGGCATTGTGTTTGGGATAAAATTAATGATGTGGTAATATTATATTAATGAAGTATGATGATGGTTTGCAACCATATGTGGATTGAGATTGTGATGTGAATATCCCAAATATGTATGTATGAGTTATGGAATGTGTATGCCACTAACTATTGATGTGAATGAGTTCAAAGAGAATTGGGATTGGATGAGAATGATGGGAATATTGAAATCCACCAAGTGGTGGTGATGAATGATTGAATGTGGAGCGGCATCTAGGATGCGCAGTGTGAGGATGCATTGAAATTGCATTTGTATTGCATCCATGACATATCATAGCTGTCTATGTGGAATATTAGGGGGTTCCACTAGGCGGGCCCAGTGGGAGGGCGGCTCAGTGCACGAGCGGATTGTGATTTTCCCCTGTGACTCGGTGTATGAGTCACGAAGCTGTCCATAGTTTGGTGACGAGGCACCCTATGTGGCGGGCCCAGTGGAAGGGCGGCTCTGTGGTGAGCAAGTTTACCTCGGTGTCCGACTGGACACGGCTCTCTCGATGTGTGTTCGGGAGGGGCCCGTAGCACTTGTGGTAGTTGAGGCCACGATGTTGATCCGCAAGTCACAAGGTGACTAGTGCTACAAATGGGCGATAGCGGTTTGGTACCAGTAAAATTATGAGAATGTAAGCATGCTTGAATTGAGATATATGTGTACACAATTTTTCTACTGCAGTAGGGGCATAGTAGCACACCTATGCTTGTCCCACAATTGATTTAATGATATATTTTCCCACAGTCAGATCCGCATTGTTTTGATGAGAAATTCTTGTGCATATGCATTAGCTTTAAGAGCATTTGCATATAGTTGGAGATATGCCTAGTTGAAAGCCCTAGTGGCAATGGATGATTGAGAATTGAAAGGGGAAAGAGTTGAATACTAACCCGATGTGTGTGTTTGGCAATCCAAATGATTGATATCGTGAATGTGTACTTGAAATTATAAGATGTATTATGTATAATGTATGATGTGGTGTAATGATGGCTAATTGTGCAAGTATACATGTATTTCATCATAATGCATGACTTTAATTCATTTGGATTATGTTACTCACCTCCCCGTTGCCATTTTTAAAGTTGATGTAGGTATGACTTAAATCCTACAGCTTTTGGAGGCCGAGTATGAAGGAGGTAAAATATGGATAGGAATGCGTAAGCCTTGGCCGGCATGAAAAATCTGTTTTGGTAGAGTATATGAGGTTTATGTACTCAATTTTGTAATGTTGATAATTTTGGAGGTCATGGGAGAAAATTGGACATGTTTGTGTAATGACAATTTTCATTCATGACCCAAAAGATGTAAAGAATGAATCTGAATACTTGACTTTGTTAAATGAATGGATGTTGTGTTTTCATGCTATACTATGGAGCTTGTGGAATGACGTGGAATATAGATGTATGTAGGGAATGCATGTGATTTGATGATGAATTTAAATTATATGCATGGAATCAATATTAGCATGATGATGTTGGTGGTATTTGATTCAATGAAAGGATTATGTAGTTTTAGACTATAGTATTGTATGAATTGGTATATGCATAATGGAGTAAGATATGGTCATAGGAGAGGCCAAGATAGGAGAGGTCAATGGTTCATGTACTAAGTTAGATGGGATTTTCGTTTCTGCTAAGATTCTGCAGAACTCGCTCAAGCGAGAAGTAATCTCGCCCGAGCGAGATTGTTGTGGAACAGGGGATTCGCTTCTGCCCCAAATTCGCTCAAGCGGACACGCATTTCGCCCAAGCGAGATTGCCACAGAATCAGTGTTTTGATTCTGGACAATTTTCGCCCAGGCGTGAAGGGCAGCGCTCAAGCGAGGGAGAAGGAGAATGGATTCTGGACGATTTTCGCCCAGGCGAGTGGTGCCTCGCCCAAGCGAAAATTGGCCAGAGAGTTCTCAACGTTTCTGGACCAATCTCGCTCAAGCGAGCCTTGGGTCGCTCAATCGAGATCGACTCCTGATACTCCTTTCCTCTTCGCTCAAGCGTCTCGCTTCCTTCACTCAAGCATTCCTTCATTTCTCGCTCAAGCGAGATAGGGCTCGCTCAAGCGAGATAGGGCTCGCTCAAGTGAGCTGGGCCCTGATGCTCATTCCTTCATTTCGCTCAAGGTCGCTCAGCGTTCGCCCAAGCGTGGGTACGTTGGCTCGCTCAAGCGACTTGAGTCACGCTTGAGCGAGTATGCCCTGATTCTCATTTTGTTATTTTAAATTAAATTTTTAAAATGTTATGCATTATTTCTTCTTTAGATATTATTTTAAAGGTATTGAGGAGTATATTTAGGCCTTCTAGATTATATAAATTGTATCCCATATTTTTATGAATGGACTCCTATTGAAAATCAATTAGCCACTAATTAAACCAAATTAAATAATTCTTCAGCTGCTTCTGATTGAAAAATATATAGTTAGTTTCACCCTCTCATATCTTCATATATGGGAGTGGTTCATTTTAGATCCAGGGGTTTGGTGAAAAAAATATTTCACTACTTTAATTATTGAATTTATTAATATTTTCAAAGATGCGAAAAATTTTCCCTATTTTACTTGGGGGTTTGGGGCGTCTCAACTTAAAAATTATTGGAATTTTAGGAACTATAAAGTGTTAAAAACAAGCTACACTACATAGGAAAAAACAAAATTCCTCCTTTGACCAAAAGTTAAGCTACAACGGTTAGGATAGCCCTGTTATCATTTTTGTTGTCTAAATTGTAAAATAGAGGCTGGACTGGGAGGTGTATAGAGGCAATGAAGTCAGCTCCCTAGAAAGTGGATAAATAAATAAATAAAAGAGGGAAATCAATGTCTTTTCATATAATAATGACTTGTCTACTTTGTTTAGATCAAAAAAAATAGAAAAGACAATAGCTTAAAAATGATGTAAAGACAATATAAAAACTGGTTGTGCATGCACCCGCATTAACAGATAAGATCAGTAATACAAATAGATAGGGAGACACCAAAAGAATTAAGGGAGAGGTCACTAATCACCATAGAAGAAAAACAAAGACAACAGGGAAAAAATAATAGATAGAAAGATAAAAAGAAAGTTATTGTGAAGAATAGAGGAAACTAAAATCAAAGGTCTTGGCATGAAAATAATGAGTTTGGCTTAAAAAAATAGGTTAGGCAAGAATAAGGTGAGCTTGACTGGAAGGGTTTGGCTGGTGAAAACAAGGAATAGTGGTTCTATATCCTCCTCAATTTATCCATTATTAAGTAACAATTCAGCTACTATTTTACAAAAATACAATGTTGATATTCCACAACACTTTGCTACAGTGTGGTAGCAGTTCTTTTTGGACATTTTATCCCAAAATAAAAGAATTCCATAATAAATTCAGCAAAATAAGCAAATTGAACTGCCAAATCAAGCTTTTCCTAAGTGTGAGATTGCCAAGAAAACCTCACTAACTATTACAGAATATGGCCTAGAAATTTTAAAGGCCATCTAAGAATGCAACATCATTTGCTATACTTTAAAAGAATATACAAAAGACAATGTTGTTTAATGAGAAAAACAACTTAAACAAAATAGAAAGTGTAATACATCATAGAAAGAAATATATTCTTTCAAACCCTAAAAGACACAACCATTGTTGCAATAAAATATAGAGACTGAAAAAAACATAAACTCGAGAAAGCAAACTAGCAAAGGATAAAAGCTTAAAACCAAGTCTACAGTATATTCATGTGTCCCAAAAGCAACTATAAATTAACTTAACTTGAGTAACTTACCAAAAGCCAAAAGGATAACTCAGAGAGAGCTGTAACTTTCTACACTCAAGCAAAAAATTTACATAAATCAAAACTACTTAAAACTTTTATAGGTTGGATAGATTTGAGTGTAAGACAGAGAAAGAAAAAATGCCATTTGAAATAAGATTTTAAATAAATTTACACGCATGCTGACACTAAAGCACTCTTTAAAAAACAACTCACTGACCAAAAGTAAAACCAAAACCTCACAAGACAGTAAACAACAAGAAGAAACATGGCATATGCTGTTCTATCTGACTGATAAGACAAAAAAAATGTATGGTCTTGCTACAATAAATATATGGTTAGAAAAATAGGAACCACTTATTGATGTGGAGTTTATTAATATTATTACAATGTTATTTTCCACCTACACATATGTAAACAAGAGCATGCTTTCAAATCCATGAAATATGTTGTGTAACAAGGCATCTGTTACAGGCATAACAAACCCCCCATTTGTTTTCTAAAGCAGTGAAATCACATATACATAATGGCTCACAAGTGAATCAATAGCTTCAGATAAAAAAATATGTTAATCTCAGTAAGATGCTCAGCCCATATTATGAAACTTCAATAATAAGACAACTAACTACACAAAATAGGAAGTGTTAATGTAAAAAAAGGTTAAAGATAGCTCACATTGCCTACAAAGACAGAGAGAGATGAGGGAGGGACACAGGGAGACACAAAGGGAGAGCAGCTTTGGAATGAAAATGTAGGTTGGGGGATGGAGAGAGTAACGTCAAACAGTGGCGAACGATGGTGAATGGTCACAAATGGTGGCCACAGAGGATGGAGGTGCACTAGAGACGAGAGCGAAAGAGAGGAGAGGGAAAGGGAAACAAGTGAGACTAGGGCAATGATTTGGGGGAATTAGTCTAGGAAGATTAATTAGAATTAGCGACTACCCCATCACTATACTTGTCACAAGACTTGCAACTAATCCACATGGCAGGTCGTTATTGTTATTCAAGTGGCCTCAATACTCAAGAGGGGGGTGAATTGAGTTTTTAAAACTTTACTTGGAATGCCTTTGAAATTAGTTCTTTTATCACAAGTTTAGAAATAATGCAAGTGAAGTCAAGTATAATGCAAAAGACAATGTAGAACAAGAGGTAAATACGGATGAGACAATTTATCAAATACTTGGTATGCAATGTTCAAAGTTAACTAATTTAAGCAAGCTTAAGTATCCAAACCATAATCAATCAACACAAATCAATTAAGTATAGTATATGAATGTAAAAGAGTAAGGGAGAAAAGCTTGCAAACCAATTTAACGAGTTCCACCAACCCCGGTGTACGTCTCGCCTAAGCAACCCACTTGAAGGATTTCCACTATTGAAGTTTAGAGATACAAGCTATGAGCAATTGCAGCTTCCTAGTGTCCCACACTCAAGAACTCAATCCTCACTAGCACAAGGGTAACCTACCCAATCTCTCAAACTCTCAACACCCAAAGGTTGAACCCCAACCTTTGTGACCACTTAACCTAGAGTGAAAACCTTTGTGTTTGGTGTAGTGTTTACAAGAAAATAACTCTCTCAATAGAGTAGATGTACAAGTGAAAGCTCACACAAATTCTAACTCTCAAGATGAGAGGATATATAAGTTCTAGGCTTGAAATTTCAGAGTATACACAAGAATAAACTCACTAAGCACAAATGAAGGTAAGGAATGATTACTTCTTGTTGTGTGTCTTGTGCTTGTGTTTTCCTTGCATTTATAGAGCCATGGATGAGCTGCAGAAGTTCCTATCCGTTGCATGTAATGGGAATCTGAGAAATAGTGAAGAAATGAACTGTCTTCCCACTAAAATGTGTTTTCCCACTATCATAATCGATTGCGTATCGAGCTGTAATCGATTACACTTTGAATTTTTTAGTCCAGTTCGTGCTGTAATCGATTAGCCCTTTCTGTGTAATCGATTAGCTTCAAGTCAGAATAATTGTAATCGATTAGATCTTGGCCTGTAATCGATTAGCTATAACCCCTGATGCATTTAATTCAGTTCTTGATCTTGGTAATCGATTAGCATACATGTGTAATCGATTATTGTCATTCCAGTAGCTTGGTAATCGATTGGCTGAAGTCCTGTAATCGATTATCATATGTACCTGATGCATTTAATTCAATTTTTGATGCTGGTAATCAATTATGTCATTTGGGTAATCGATTAGTGTCATTCCAGTAGCTTGGTAATCGATTAGCATACTCCATCTAATCGATTAGCTTATGTTGCTGATGCTTTTAATTCAAAACAGAAGCTGCCTAATCGATTAGCTTGAACTCCCTAATCGATTAGATGCGCAGTTTTTCTGGGTCTGATTCTAAGTCTTTGTTTTTGGAAGAATTTCTTCAAGAGTCCTTTATCATTATCAAAATCCTTGAACCTATAGTCATATTCAAACATATTCTCCCCCTTTTTGATGATGACAACCATGTTCATCTCTTGAGGGTTGTTAGTTTAAACAACAAGATTATCTCCAATTTTATCTCTGCAAAAACATTTGAGTTCTGCATGATTTCTTATCTCTTAACCAGATTTTCAGAATGTGTATGTTATCTCTAAAATGTGATCAGATTTATGCATTTAAACATTATCTCTTTTATCTCTTAAGCAAGTAAATCTCCCCCTATCTTTAGGAATCTATTAACCACTTTAAAAAATTTAACCGCTTAGAGATAATTAATCATTTAGCATAACTATTTTTAGCAGTCAAAACAGATGAACAATATTTATGAACAAATATTTCTTCTGCCCCTTTGGAATCATCAAAAATAATAAAGCAAATAAGGCATATAATGAAAGACAGATTTTTATTCAATTCAAATGAAGGGAAGTACATCAAAGGAAATATTAAAAACTTATGCAGAATTTAAAGAAAAGCAGAAAGCACATTAATCAAAACATGAAAAACGGATCTAGTTATCCGGATTAAAAAATCTAAGCTCAGAAATTTGGTGAGACAAATCATCACAGCGCTGTTGTATCATCTCATAATGCTGCTGCTCAGTCATGGAAAACTCTTGAAGAGAGTTCTCGATGCGGTCGAAGCGGCGGTCAAGGTGAGCGTAGAGAGATACGAATGGATCAGCGGGGGCTTCCGGTGCAGCTTGTGGTTCAGGAGGAGGAGGGACTGGCTCATCAGCAGCAGGAGCTTCAAAGGGAATGTTGGCATGATAGCCTTCCATCCTTGAATACCAAGCTCCATTCAGAAAAACGATGCCCATTTTGGTGAGGTCATGAGTGCCAATGCAGGCCTTGGGAGGCACTTTTTCAGATAACTCACCAGCCAAATCAACTCCTACATCTTTGAAAAGTTTGGTAAGCAAGATGGCATAGGGGAGCTTTTGTTGGTTTTTGGCTTGGCGCATGTGAAGCTTGAGCATTTGAACCCAGTTAATCTCTTTGTGGTTATGCATTGCCCACATTAGGAGAACATCATCCTCTTCTACCAACGCATAATTCCCACCGCGAGGAAACAAAATATTCACTAGGAAAAAGTGAAGAAGACGGTTGTTCATGGTAAGGTGACCTACCAATTTGTGGTTGCTCCTTGGGCGGTTAGCTTTCCATAGCGATTGACGTGCAGCAATGGGATTGAATGCCCATTCATCCTCGGGTTCTTCTCCAGCAAACTCAGCATTATTTAGTGGAAGAAGGGAAATATGTGCCAATTGAGCATCTGTGAGTTTTATGGTCACATTCTTGACCTTAGACTCAAGCAACCCATTAACCAACCTTAGGTTGCAATAGAAGACTCGAACAAGCTCAGGATAATACAACTCTTCCTTGAGGGTGAGAAAAGGCAAAAGCTCATAGTGGTGGAGGATTTGGGTGAAGGTGAAGCTTAGGTGGTTGAAGATTTCCTCATTGATGAAGTAGGGAGAGATTATGGCCTTTTTAGAAAAAAATTTGACAAAATTTTGGAGGTCTCTAGGAGAAGAGAAGAACCTAGAGAAGTCTAGGGGGTTGTTAGCTTGGGCCATGGAGGACCTTGCTCTTTTGACGGTGCGAGAGGAAGACATGGTAAAGGAGAGAAGAGAGGCAAAGAAGATGAGAGGAGAATGAGAGAGTTCTTGAGAACTTTTGAGAGAGTTGAAGGAGAAGAAGGTAGTGTGAGATGAGAAGGTGAGTAGGTGGGTTTGTATAAGAGAAAAGTAGGTTTAGAAGGGAGTAAAGTGAGTTTAATGAGGGAGGAAGTCGAGCAGACCTCGGGAACCCACATTTGACTATTGCAGAACCGATGCTAATCGATTACGAGTCATAGGTAATCGATTAGCTTACTATTTCTGGGGAATTTGAATCATTTTGAACAGTGGGTAATCGATTAGGGAAGTTGAATAATCGATTAGGGAAGAAACAGAATCGTCCTAATCGATTAAGAGAGGCTTCTAATCGATTAGTGGAAAGATGAAACGTCTTGGGTCTGAAATAGAGGCTTTGTAATCGATTACGGGACAAGAGGTAATCGATTATGCATACAACAGAAGCTTGCTAATCGATTAGATGTCAAATGGTAATCGATTAGTTAGCTTAAAAGTGCTTAAATTTTGCAGTTTTTGTTTCAGAGGGCTGGAAGTCTAATGAGTTATTCCTTAGAATATTACTAACTTAATGAAACATAATCAGAATCAAGAAATTTATCAAAATCATTCATCATTCAAACACAATTGGTTATATCAAGAATTCCTAACTCTCTTCTAATGTGAATAAATTGGTCTTTAGCCAAGGGTTTGGTGAATATATCTGCTAATTGCTTAGAGGTTTCAACATGTTCAAGCACACAATCACCCTTTAATACATGATCCCTAATGAAATGATGCCGAATCTCAATATGTTTAGTTCTTGAATGCATTACAGGATTCTTTGAAATATTGATAGCACTAGTATTATCGCATTTAAGAGGCATATGATCTAACATAACTCCAAAGTCTAGAAGTTGTTGTCTCATCCAAAGGATTTGAGCATAACAACTACCAGCTGCAACATATTCTGCCTCAGCTGTTGATAATGCAATACTCACTTGTTTCTTGCTATGCCAAGATATAAGAGAACTACTAAGCAAGTGACATGTTCCACTAGTGCTCTTTCTATCAAGCTTGCATCCTGTAAAATCAGAGTCAGAGTATCCTACTAAAGTGCATTCAACCCCTTTGGGGTACCATAGACCAACGTTTTGAGTTCCAACAAGATATTTCATTATTCTTTTTACTGCAGTTAGGTGTGATTCCTTTGGGCATGCTTGATATCTTGCACACATACAAACAGCAAACATCATATCCGGTCTACTAGTGGTTAAGTAAAGTAAGGATCCAATCATACCTCTATACTTTGTGAGTTCAACATCCTTACCTTTCTCATCCTTGTCCAAGTAGCATGAAGTGCCCATAGGTGTGGCAATGTCATTTGCCTTATCCATGTTGAATTTCTTAAGCAATTCCTTGCAGTACTTTGATTGACTAATGAATGTGCCTTCATTTGTTTGCTTGATTTGTAGTCCAAGGAAGAAAGTAAGTTCCCCCATCATGGACATCTCAAATTCTTCCTGCATTAACTTAGCAAACTCCTTGCACATTGACTCATTAGTGGCACTAAAGATTATATCATCAACATATACTTGCACCAATAGTATGTTATTCTTTTTGTGCTTTATGAATAATGTTGTGTCAACCTTGCCTCTTTCAAAGTTGTTTTCTAAAAGGAATTTGCTCAATCTTTCATACCAAGCTCTTGGAGCTTGTTTTAAACCATATAAGGCTTTCTTTAGTTTGAAAACATGATTTGGAAATTGATAGTTTTCAAAACCTGGAGGTTGATCAACATACACTTCCTCTTGAATATATCCATTCAAGAAAGCACTCTTGACATCCATTTGGTACAATTTAAAGTCCCTACAACATGCAAAGGCTAATAGTAGTCTAATGGCTTCTAGCCTAGCTACTGGTGCATATGTTTCTTCATAATCAATTCCTTCTTCTTGATTATAACCTTTAGCTACTAGCCTAGCTTTATTCCTAGTAATTATGCCATTCTCATCTAGTTTATTCCTAAACACCCATTTTGTTCCTATTATTTGGTGATCATTGGGTCTTGGCACTAATTCCCAAACTTCATTTCTTTCAAATTGATTCAATTCTTCTTGCATGGCCAACATCCAATGTTCATCAATAATAGCTTCATCTATGCATTTGGGTTCTATTTGTGATACAAAGGCTAAATGATTACATGCATTTCTAATAGCGTTTCGAGTACTTACACCTTTTGTTATTTCACCTATGATATTGTCCAAGGGGTGATTCTTTAAGGTGATCTATTCCTTTTGTTGAGGCTCTTCATTTTGTGTTGTATCTCCTTCATTTTTATTTCTTTCTTCATCTTCCAAGTTCATTTCTTGGAAGGTACCTACAAGATCATCAATTTCCTTTCTCGGAGGATTTTGGTTAAGTTCATCAAATTTGACATGTATAGACTCTTCAATTGTACATGTTCGTTTGTTAAAGAGTCGATATGCCTTACTAGTAGATAAATAACCTAAGAAAATTGCTTCATCAGCTTTTGCATCAAATTTTTCGAGATTATCCTTTCCATTGTTTAACACAAAACATTTGCATCCAAATATGTGAAAATAAGAAATATTTGGTTTTCGTCCTTTATAAAGTTCATAGGGGGTTTTCTTTAATATAGGCCTTATCAAACATCGGTTCATAACATGGCAAGCGGTATTTACCGCATCGGCCCAAAAATGTTTTGAAATGTTACTTTCACTTATCATAGTTCTTGCGAGCTCCACTAAAGATCGATTTTTCCTTTCAACTACTCCATTTTGTTGTGGATTTCTTGGAGCCAAAAAATTATGATCAATGCCAAATTTTTCACAAAACTTTTCAAAATATTGGTTTTCAAATTCTCCCCCATGATCAGTTCGAATGGATGCTATTTTCAAATTTTGTTTGTTTTGGATGATCTTGGCAAGTTTCTTAAATGCATGATATGCTTCATGTTTATGAGTAAGAAACAGAGTCCATGTATATCTAGAATAATCATCCACAATCACAAGACCATAATAATTTCCACCAAAACTTTTAATTTTTGAAGGTCCAAATAAATCCATGTGTAAAAGCTGTAAAGGTCTATTTGTTGAAACAACATTTTTCTCTTGAAAAGAAACCTTTACTTGTTTTCCCTTTTGACATGTGTCACAGAATTTATTTTCGAACTTCAATTTTGGTAAACCAATTACTAAATCTTTTGAAACGAGTTTATTCAAATGGTCTATGTGAATATGAGCAATTCTTCTATGCCATAGCCATGATTCATCTTCTTTAGTTATGAAGCATTGCACATCATTTGAAGCAACGCAATCAAGATTAATCATATAAATATTATCAACTCTTTGACCAACGAATTTTATTTCCTTGTTTAGCTTATTTTCAATTATGCAACCATTTGATTCAAAAACAATTTTATAGCCTTTTTCACATAATTGACTAATGCTAAGCAAGTTATGTTTAAGTACTTCAACATATAATACATCGTTTATAGAAGTGGAAGAGTTTTTACCGACATTTTCGATTCCTAGTATTCTTCCCTTCGTCTTATCTCCATAAGTAACGAATCCCTTATTTCGTGGAGTAAATGATATGAACTTGCTTTTGTCTCTCGTCATGTGTTTTGAACACCCACTATCCAAATACCAATGGGTGTTGCTTGCCTTGAAGCATACCTACAAAACAAGATTAATTTAGAGACTAGGTACCCATTGTATGTTGGGTCCTTTAATGTTAGCTTGTGGTAATGTTCCTTTAGGAACCCATACTTTTCTCACAACTTTTGGTCCTAGCTTTCTAACATTACAATTAGATGCATTATGTCCTTTGAAGCCACAATAATTACATTTCGTGAAAGGTGTAGATGATTTACTAGGTGGTACAAAGAAACTTTTGTAATGTTTTTCTTTCTTGCTTGCATGTGATCCTTGATTATATCCTAATCCGGTTTTATTGAACATGCAACGTTGTTTTCCAAGAAGTGCATCTAAATTATCCCTACCATTAGTGAATCTCTCTAAGGTCTTGTTTAAGTCTAGAACCTTCTCTTCTAGATCTATGCATTTCTTAGCAAATTCACAAGGTTTACTCTTAGAGCATGCTTGGACATTTTCTAACTCTTCTTTTAAACATTCATTTTCTTTGCAAACTTCCATAAGATGCATTTCTAGAGTATCGCTTATTTTTCTAGACAATTTAAGCCTATTAGAGACTTTTGTAAATTTATCATACAATTCATTAAAAGCATCAAGCAATTCTTCTTTATCTAGGTCGTGGAGACTTACCTCATTTTCCTCTTCAGAGTGTTTGGCCATTAGACAAAGATTTGCTTCTTCATTGTCTAAATCATCGGAGCTACTTACATCATTTTCATCCCATGCGATGTAAGCTCTTCTTCTTCCTCTTTTCTCCTTGCCTTTCTTCTTGAGATTTGGGCAATCCGCCTTGAAGTGTCCTTCCTTACCACATTCAAAACAATTAGGTGAAGAAGATGATTCATTGGGAATTGGTCTCTTACCTTGAGGTTTGAAATTCTTTTGGAATCGTTTGTTCTTCATGAACTTTCCGAATCTCTTCACAAACAATCCAAATTCCTCCTCATCATCAAGGTCGCTACAAGATTCTTCTTCATGTGTGGAGGTGGCCTTGAGAGCTAGGCCTTTTTTCTTAGAGACTTTTTCTTCTTCCTCCGCTTGTTTCAAGTCTTTCAATTCCTGTTCTTGTTCTTGGAGTTTACCAAACAAAATGGCAAGAGACATATCATTTATATTGGGAGATTGCTTAATGGCCGTAACAAGAGGTTGTCATTCCCTAGTAAGACTTTTTAGAACTTTGTGGATAAGTTCCTTGTTAGTATAAGATTTACCAAGTGTAATAAGATGATTAATAATCAAAGTAAATCTCTTTTGAAGTTCTAAAATAGTTTCATTGGAATTCATTCTAAAACTTTCATATTGACTGGTTAAAGTACTAATCTTAGAATCCTTAACATCGCTAGTTCCTTAATGAGTTACTTGAAGGGTATCCCACATTTCCTTAGCAGAATTACAATTCATTATTCTGAAAAATTCATCAGGACCTAATGCTATAGTGATGAGATTTTTAGCTTTATAGCCATATTGTACTTTCTTCTCCTCATCACTAGTCCATTCATCCATAGGTTTTTCAACATTTTTATTATCAACAGTATGCATTGGCGTGTAAGGACCATTTTCAATTGCATTCTAAATTCTTAAATCAATAGATTGAATGAAGATTTTCATTCTTTCCTTCCAAAAAGCATAGCCTTCCCTATTGAAAGCGGGAGGTCTATTTATGGCGCCACCCTTGGGAAAAAGGTTTAGAGAACTTGAGGCCATCTTTATCTCTTGAAACTGTTAAGCTTGATCTACCAAGAGTCAAGCTCTGATACCACTTGTTATTCAAGTGGACTCAATACTCAAAAGGGGGGGGTGAATTGAGTTTTTAAAACTTTACTTGGAATGCCTTTCACAAGTTTAGAAATAATGCAAGTGAAGTCAAGTATAATGCAAAAGACAATGCAGAACAAGAGGTAAATATGGCTGAGACAATTTATCAAATACTTGGTATGCAATGTTCAAAGTTAACTAATTTAAGCAAGCTTAAGTATCCAAACCACAATCAATCAACACAAATCAATTAAGTGCAGTATATGAATATAAAAGAGTAAGGGAGAAGAGCTTGCAAACCAATTTAACGAGTTCCACCAACCCCGGTGTACGTCTCGCCTTCAAGCAACCCACTTGAAGGATTTCCACTATTGAAGTTTAGAGATACAAGCTATGAGCAATTACAGCTTCCTAGTGTCCCACACTCAAGAACTCAATCCTCACTAGCACAAGGGTAACCCACCCAATCTCTCAAACTCTCAATACCCAAAGGTTGAACCCCAACCTTTGTGACCACTCAACCCAGAGTGAAAACCTTTGTGTTTGGTGTAGTG
The DNA here is from genome assembly GCA_037962975.1 of Clitoria ternatea. NCBI lineage: Eukaryota > Viridiplantae > Streptophyta > Magnoliopsida > Fabales > Fabaceae > Clitoria > Clitoria ternatea. The sequence goes on from CM075671.1 coordinate 174,615,655, forward strand.
TTTACAAGCAAATAACTCTCTCAATAGAGTAGATGTACAAGTGAAAGCTCACACAAATTCTAACTCTCAAGATGAGAGGATATACAAGTTCTAGGCTTGAAATTTCAGGATACACAAGAATAAACTCACTAAGCACAAATGAAGGTAAGGAATGATTGCTTCTTGTTGTATGTCTTGTGCTTGTGTTTTCCTTGCTTTTATAGAGCCGTGGATGAGCTGCAGAAGTTCCTAGCTGTTGCATGTAGTGGGCATCTGAGAAATAGTGAAGAAATAAGTTGTCTTCCCACTAAAATGTGTTTTCCAACTATCATAATCGATTACGCATCGAGCTGTAATCGATTACACTTTGAATTTTTCAGTCTAGTTCGTGCTGTAATCGATTAGCCCTTTCTGTGTAATCGATTAGCTTCAAGTCAGAATAATTGTAATCGATTAGATCTTGTCCTGTAATCGATTAGCTATAACCCCTGATGCATTTAATTCAGTTCTTGATCTTGGTAATCAATTAGCACACATGTGTAATCGATTATTGTCATTCCAGTAGCTTGGTAATCGATTGGCTAAAGTCCTGTAATCGATTATCATATGTACCTGATGCATTTAATTCAATTTTTGATGCTGGTAATCGATTATGTCATTTGGGTAATCGATTAGTGTCATTCCAGTAGCTTGGTAATCAATTAGCATACTCCATCTAATTGATTAACTTATGTTGCTGATGCTTTTAATTCAAAACAGAAGCTGCCTAATCGATTAGCTTGAACTCCTTAATCGATTAGATGCACAGTTTTTCTGGGTCTGATTCTAAGTCTTTGTTTTTGCAAGAATTTCTTCAAGAGTCCTTTGTCATTATCAAAATCCTTGAACCTGTAGTCATATTCAAACACAGTTATTCGTCGTCGCTCACGGTTGATGATTCAGTTAGTGACATCTAAACTCATCGCTAATAAAAAAACTAGCGATGATGTAACCGATCGTCTCTAAATAACCCTTATTAGTGACTAAACAACTGCCCATGGCTACTTTTTATTTTGAATTCACAAGTTAACAGTAGCTATGGGCAAGACTCCGTTGCTACGTTTTCTGGACATAGCGACCGCGTACGGCGGTTGCTACCTTAAGAGCAACAAAACTCTTGGAGGGAAACCAAAAAAATAGAGGGAGGGAAACAATAGTGATAGGGTTTGTGACGGTTTTGTGTTAGCGACGGTATTAGTGATGGACTTCTGCAAATGTTAGCAACGTTGCGGTCGTGGTCGCTAAGGTTGTCACTACTTTCTTTTTTGTGGTTCCCTTTTGTTAAATGTACCGACCGCATCAGCGACGAGGTTCAATATAGCGACGATTGTAGAGACCGTTGCTAGATTTTTCTGTAGTTAGCAATGACATAGAACGGTCGCTACACTTACGCACCAACAAAAACCCTTTGAGGGAAACAGAGAAAATGAGGGAAGTAAAAGATAGCAACCGAACTAGCAATGGTTTAGTAGTAGTGACAGAGTGAGTGACAGACTTTTGTAATTTGTTGCGACGAGATTTTGTTGGTCGCTAATGTGGTCACTAATTTTCTTTTTAGGGTTCTTTTTCATATGGCGTCGCTATCTCGGTCGCTAATTAGCGACGATATCAGGTGGTCGCTAAATCTAAGTAGTTGTTAGTGGTTTTTTAGTAGTGTGTAGTCATCAACAATGACAAATCCATACTTTTTTCTTGCCAGTCTCTGTACCCATGATGGACTAAACAAATCTAAATGTAACAATTTTGATGGTCTAGCTGTGGAACAACATTTTTGTTTTCAAAAGAGGTTTTATGTTATTTCCCTTTTTGGTATGCTTCACAAAGCAAGCAACTGTTAAAAGGGATTTTTGGTAGTCCATTGACTAGGCCTTTTCTATTCAATTTTGAAATTTGTTTCAAACTAACATGCCCAAGCTTTTTATGCCAGATCTATCTTTCTTCAGAGTTTGAAAATAGACATGTTAGATTTTGATCATTAATTTCACCCAGATCAACCTTGTAAAGGTTGTTGTGTTTGTTTATAGAGAAGAGTATGGTTGCATCACTATTAATGATAGTACACTTTTCTTTCTTAAGAAACCTTATACCCACTGTCACAAAATTGATTAATGCTCAATAGGTTATGTCATAGACCTTCAACCAAATATACATTTTCAATAATAGGAGATGGAATTTTACCTACTTTACCAATACCTATTATACGTCCGGTCTGGTTGACGGTCCCACCTTTAAATCGCTCCAGATCTAGAAATATAGGCCTATTTCCGTCATATAATGCGAGCATCCACTATCTAGATACCAGTGTTGATGTTTTGTCTTTATTCTTAAGCATATCAGCAATAGGGATAATCAATGATCTTGGTACCCAAATCTTCTTGGGTCCTACATGGTTAGCTATTCTTCCAAGTCTTTTCTTTCTTTTATCATAATCATTGATTACATGACTATGTCTTTTGTGATAATTACATTTAACATGTTTATGTTTCTTAGGAACAGATAGAGGAGAGGAAGAGTGCTTGAGATCAACTTTCTCCACATAACCCAAACTTGGTCTGCTATGGCCAGTATGGGATTTACCCAAAAGCTTGTTTAGATTTTTAGTGTTGTTTTCAAACCTGCCTAGGTCTAAAGTGAGAGAATTCACTTGCTTCTGAAGCTTATTGATTTCATTAGCCTGAGAATTAGAACACACGTTGGTGTTTTTCAAATTAGTTTTCAAAACAAGATTTTCTTGTTTAAGTTTGTGCAACTCTTCAAGATTCATTCTCTTATTTTCTTCCATTTCATTTACAATATTCTTATCAAAACCTTCTACTTTAGTTTTGAAATCTAGTTTTCATATTCAGTGGCCATATCAACATGTTTCATTTTCAATTTCTTAAAGTTTTCAATAACATGGAAAAATCATCAAGCAAAAGATCATAATTTTCTTTAAGCTCAGAGTAGCTTACTTCTTTAGACTCTAACTCAGTTGAGTTGCCTTCTGAGTCTGGTTTAACATTCACCATAAGACAGATCGGGGCAGATTTTGTCTCTTCTTTAAACTCACTAGTGTTGGTTGATTCTTCATCATCCCATGTGATTTATCCCTTTTGCTTCCTTGGGAATCTTCTCTTCTACTTTTTGTCCTTCTTGTCCTTATTTAAGAGAGGACACTCTGCCTTCATATAACTTGGTTTGCTATAGTTGAAACATTCCAAGGTAGATTTGTCAATCTTAAACTTAACTTAAGATTTACCTTTATGGTCTTTCCTCTAGAACTTCTCAAGTCTATTTTTCTTTTTCTTTAGCATCCTGTGAAACCTTTTTGATACAAGAGCAAGCTTCACGTCTTTGTCTACACAACTATCATAAGAGTCTGTGTCTAAACTAGTAGACTCTGTAGCCTTGCAAGTCTTAGACTCTTTTTGCAAAACTAAAAAACTTTGTAAATGCCAGTGATCAGACTTTTGTACCAGACTTTTAAGAGCCAGGAAAAAAAATACATAAAGAATTTATATTGGTTCATTTCCAACATAGAAGCCATGTCCAGTCCCTTCAATCTTGAAGGATTTCCACTATTGTAAAAACATTTTTTACAATCACAACACCAGACCATGCCATAAGTATTTTTGACTGCAGCCACTCTTGGCTTAAACCCAAGTATCGTTTCAACAAGCCACTCCTGGCTCAATCCCAAGTATTCTTTCAAAAGACTCTTCAGGCCATAAACTATTTCCCAACAGAAACTAAAGGCTTACAACTTTTCACAGATATAGATTTAAATGATAGATTATGTTTAGTGTTTCTAAGAACTTAGTTATGAAAAGATACAAGATATGAACAGATACACTAAGCAAGAAAGATAAAGACGAAGGTCTGCTAGAGGCAGAACAACAAAGAAGGTCTTTGCTTTAGAGACTAAAACTAAGAATGAAGAAGAATGCTTTGTGAATTGATTGCAAGAATTTCTTCAAAGGTCTCAGAAGTTCTCTATCTTAAATCTTTGAATCTCTTCATATTTATAGTTCACATAAGGTGAGCATTTGATAATCTAATGAAGAGACAGAGCTGTTATAAATTCGTTGAAGAAGTTTTAGCCATTGTGAGTATCAGACCTTGAAGAGTGAGGGGAGGACAAAAGGTCTGGTATGAAGGAACATTAGAGCTTGCACTAAAATGGTGTTCCTAGAGATCCTTAAAATAAAAGACCTTCTGTTGGCTTTCTTCTTTCACTTAAACATGCAGAGCATATACGGTTGACCTTCTACAAGATTTCTAACACACAAGCTGATCTTCATCAACTTTTTTGAAGTGCACAGAGTAGCTTTATTAGTTTCTTTCCAAGAGAGCTTTGGTTGCTTCATTGTCTTATCTTCTTTTCTCTTTAGATGATAAGGGCAGTTCTTCTTGATAAGAGCTTGTTCAAAGCATCATCAAAAATGGACTTTGATCTTTGTTTGATGTGAGCTTGAAATAACGTTCTTGTTGCTTCAAAAGTATGGGGTCTGATTGGTAGTCCAAAAGTATGGGCAAACGCACTTAGATCAAACTTTTCTTGAGCATTGTTTTAGGATCAGATTTGTCCTGAAATTACTTGCATGGCTCAAGGCAGACTTTTTTAAATTGATGGACTCCCTTTTTCATTTGTAACCTATGTTTTTAACGTTAGCATCCTGAAAAACTTAATTGAATAAGTTAGATAACACATGGGAAGACTTTATTTAAATTTAAATACCTTGATGTGTATTATTAACAAATCTTGGGATCTGGTTAAATAATTGTTAGTAATTTTCTTTTACAAACCAGACTTGGTTCCAACAAGACTAAATTAGAGTTAATTTTTAATATTTTAGGACTAAACTATTCAACTAATTCAATTTTAATGACTAGTTTAAAATTTTTCTCATAAATAATGTTTTGTAAAGTTAGTTAATAGTTTTTTTATAACCTCTCTCAATTTATTTTTTACCATAAGTTCAAGTTGTGACACCCTTGATTAACTAAGACTAATTCCTACACTGGAATGTCCTACTTAATTAACGAGTCACTAATATTTAAGAAAAATGAGAGTTTTTTTTATTAGTGATTGATGATGCAAGATTTATTCTTAAATCCTTAGTTTAAATGTGTATAATTTGCTATCACTTATTGTGTAATATATTGCATTTTAACACATTTTCATAACTTGAGCTTTATTTAATATTTGATTTTTTTATGGATTAAGGATTGATTTTTAAAAAGGAATAATGAAATCTTAGTTTCTTTTGCTTTGTAGGGGATAATTAAGCTTGAAAATTAAAGAATTATGACCAAGGATCAAGAAGAGAAAGCCATGAATGATTAAATATCAAGAAATGGACCAAAAATGCAAGAAAAAGCACCAGAACAGGTCTGGGAATCAATTCACCAACTTGGGAATCGATTCCCATATGAAATCATAGCCAGGAATCGATTCATGCTTCTTGGGAATCGATTCATATAGCTGGGAATCAATTCCCTGCCCCTGGGAATCGATTCATGAGTGTTTGAAAGGCCTAGGAATCAATTCCCACCCCTAGGAATCGATTCATACACTGTAATTTTGCGCAAACATGCTTTTAGTAATCGATTCATCAAGTGGAAACAGCAAGAAATGCATTCATCAAGTGGAATCAGCACTGAAGGTTTATTAATTACGCACTAGCATTCCACTTGTCCATTTTTTATTGTTTCCGACACCATTTCTTCTCCTATAAATAGCTTGGAATTCAACCTTCAAAACACACCACCATAAAAACCTTCAAGTCTTCTTCTTCTCTGCCTCTTCTTCTTCTTCTCCCCCTTCAAGCTCCATTTCAGGCTAGGTTCTTTTATTTTTAGTTTGTTTTAATTATGGAGGGCTAAAACCCTTAGATTGATTTTCTTGGAGAATATTGTAATATAATTTTAAGGTTCTTGTTCTTAATATAGTATGCTTTTATTATTGTTAATTTCTTCATAATCTTACTCTGTTTATTTAATTTCATTCTATTTAATTAAATTTGTATGCTTAATCGGTTTAATTATACAAATGGAATAAAATAAGATTTAAATTAGTGATCATCAGTACATGATTGTAAATAAGTTTATAACATAGATCAATTCTCTAACACAAGTGTACTCAAAAGAGTACGGGGCTCACAAGCTCCCAATAACAGTTAATACAAAATAACAACATAAGATAAACGTTGAGACCTATAACAGTCTCTACACTAATAGAAAATATACATAGTCGATGCCCATGGTCCAACGTCCTCTACTGCAGGTAGTCCAAGCCCTGCTCGCGTTCACCTTGACCCTCAACTGATGATCACAGAAAAGAAAAACAACATACAACACGAAAGGGGTGAGTAAAAGCTCTCAACCCATAATATCCACATGCAAAGGCAGCTTTAAATATTTAGCAAATATATAAGTACCAAGCAAGAAGAAAGGTTGTACATAATATACCTTTAGAATAATCATACAGCACTTTGAAATATACAAGAAAAAGGGAACACCAACAGTGTTAGTCATATAATTATGGTATGTTAGGCATGTGTTAGGTTCGATTATTATTCATCTTACTTTAATACCAATATGTAATAGGGCCCAACTTCCACTTATCAATCTCATATATCAGTATCTATGTGCATAACCATCCTACCTTATCCCCTTTGCCCCACTAGAGCGACTGAAGCTCTCCTCGTTTCATTTTCATAAAAATGGGTAAGGACTCACAGTCCCATCAATCATAAATCAATCACACACCACATCAGAATGAGCAGTCAACAGCCATAAAACCCCCACCTCTCATCAAAGTATATCTAATTACCTTAAAAGCGTCTTTTCTTAAAAGAATATTTTGATATATAAATCTTTGAGTAAATTTTTAGGGAGTAAATTTCTCCTAGTCTCATTTTATTTTTAACTTCAAAATATGATTTTTATTAGTTTAAGATGAAGATAAGAACAAGGTACATTTCCTGTGACTTTTCGACTCTTTATAATTGTCGTTCCGTCGTATTGACTTATGACGAACGAATTAAATTAATTTGACTCTTTAAAATTTTTTATAAGACCTTAGGTAAAATATTCTATCGTGACAAAAATATTCTTTCTAACTCTATATTGAACCTAAAAATTCCCCTTTTGCTAAATCAAGGATATAAAGTAGATAGTTCTCGTTGTATACTAAAAACTTTGTTTTTGTTGTATTTTATCTAGAAACTCCGAATTGAATGATTCCAAAGCTAAAAGTGTAACACCCTAAATTTTAAAATAAAGGATTAATTGAGGAGATAAATACTAAATAATTATATTTGAGTTATTTAATATTCCAAAGTATTGGGAATAAATGAATTAAGATTTGTGGGAATTGTTTATGATTTATTGGAACCAGATAAGCTGAAAATGAGCTGGTTGAAATATGGGTGCCGAACCAAGTATCTCCGATTGGGATGATATTGGTCAGGGCTGTTAAGAATAATATTAGGAATCCGATGGTATATTTGGAATAATTTTTGGATATGGTATTAAGTGACAGGGCCCGCAAGCGCACGGGTTATGTCGCGTAATATAAAAGATTATCGTTCTCCACAGGGACTGTTTTCAAAGTACCAGCATATTGAAATTTAATTATCCACACAATTGATTTTTAATGTTTTTGTAAAATAAAGCACAAAATTAAGTTGCTCAGAATATGAATAAGTAAACAAAATTTTCTAGACACTTAAAAATCAGAGTTGAGTATCTTGGGATTTCGGGGAATCAAGACTCTATTTTATGTTAATGAATTTTAACTTTTCATAAATAAGAATCAAATTAAGTTTTCCAAGGCGGATTTTCCTTAAGCTAATTAATATGTTCCTCTCGGAATCCTATTAATGTATCTAACCTATGGAAAGCGCTCCTTAATCCTTAGAAAAGGCCCATTATCGTTTTGTGAAAATCCCTTATTTATTCCCCAAAAGATTTTGATTACTTTCACGGTTTTACCGAGGTCACATAAAGTATTTTAAAACCTCAGGCTTAGTTTAAAAACTTTTCAGTAACAATAAATCTCTCGATTCTATTAATTACTTAAACTTACTGAAATACCCGCGAGTATACAGTTCTATCACTTAGGTTCTTGTTAGGAATTACTAAGAGCATTGAGCATTTCTTGAACTAAATGGAAAACAGAAATTTATTTAATTCCAAGTCAAAATAACATTATCATAAAATATTACCACACCCCCTTCATCCCAAGATAATTAATTTAGTTACTCATGAAATAATTCAAATTCATATATATGATGGAAAAATAAAACATACAAGACATGGTAAAAATAAAAACTTACAGGTTTCTCCAAAAGCTCAGAATAATTTTACCACTGTATTTCCTTGTTGCAATATTCCTCCACCAATTACAAATTTGAACACTCAATTTCACAATTCACAACTCTTAAAATAAAAGAAAGAAAAAGAAAATAAAAGAGAAAGAAATGGGACAAAGAAAAAAAATGAAAGAGAAAGAAAAGAAATAGAGAAGAAAACGAGAAAGAAATGGAACGAAGAAGGAAACGAAGGAAAAAGAAAAGAAATTAAAGTTCAAAGGAAAGAGAATTGAATCAAAAGTGACGCTGTCCGTGCTGCTCCTTTTTGGCTTCAGACCTCCCCCTATTTGTAGAAATGGGGAACGGTGGCTAGTGGGACTTTTTTATTATTTTCTTGTTGGCCGCCCCATGAGATCAGCTTGGATACAGCCTGGATGGTGTGGTGAAACAGCTTGGATGGTGACAACTATAGGGAGCGGCGGCTAGCTTTTTTGTTTTGTTGTCAGCCGCCCCCTCATAAGTCAAGGATCCACTTGGATAGTGGAAATCCAAGTCAGCATGGGCAATCGGTGGAAATATGGAGTCGGTTTTCTCCTTCTGACTTGGATTTAGTGCCTCAGTCGGTATCCACCCATAGTGGGAAATAATCTGAGTGGAAAAGGTGCTCTTCGTACACAAAAGACCAAGTGGCATTCATCAGGAGCATTGTTCATTCGGTGTTGCTTTGCTCGGTGTTGCTTTGCTGGACAGTGTTGAGAGGAGCCGATGTGCAATTGGATGGAGTCGATGTTGTGGCTGTGAAGAGAGCTGGACGAGCAAAGCAATTCTGATTGAAACATTCATTCGGAACCGATTGAAAAGTGACTCACTTGGAACTAATTGAAGATTGACTCAGAACCGATTGAAATGTTTCACTCGGCTATGTCTCTGGAAATGAACCACTCGGAGAGACCTTTCTCGGATTTGCTTGGGAGTAATTCAGTTGACCCTTTTCTTCACTCCTTGAAATGATCCACTCAGACACATTCATTCGGACACATTCACTCGGAAGTCCGACTTGCTTCTCACTCGGAATTGCCTCAACCGTCAATCAGCCCATTCGGTTGTTTTCACTTGGGAGTTGGCTTTGCCTTTCACTCAGAAATTTGGAACTTTGAGAGAGTCTGGAATCTGGCCGATAGAAGCTCTTCCCATGTCCGAGCTTTGCTTTGCTCGGAAATACAACTTTCTGCCCCAACTCACTCGGAAGTCTTCCTTGGAGACATCTCACTCGGGCTTAGTGTGAAACTTTGAGAGTCTGCCCGAAAGTGATTCATTCCCGGTCGCATCTTTCCTTGCTTGATAAGACACTTTCTCTGAAACTCACTACTCGGAAAGGCTTTGCCTGAAAATTGTTCTTTAGAGTTTAGATTTTCTTTCATTCGGAATCAACTCACTCGGGAGTCTTCCACTCAGAGGCAATTTTTCCCAGAAGAAGCAGTTGTTCCTAAATCAGACCTGCTTCAGTCAGCATTCCTTCACTCGGACAATAGCTTTAGGCGGTATTTATTCAAAGTCAGTGTCTTTTTCACTCAGAGTGGTTGCAGTCGGACAGCTTCCACTCGGATTCACCTCCAACCGAGACATATTCCACTCGGCAACGCTCTATTCTGAGTCATCTTACTCAGATTTTATCATTTCTGAGTCATTCTACTCGGATTTTATCATTCTGAGTCGGAATTTAGTATAAAAAGAGCTTTCTTTCCACTTGGGCTTATTCTTCTTGTTTCTTTATCATTTGATGGTCATTTTTCTCTTGTTATTGACCCTTGTATTATCCTAATTTCTGCAAAATAACATACCCAAGTAGAATATAGTGGAAAGAAAGCAAAAATCATAATAAATAAAGGAAATACAGTGCATAATGATTAAAATCCTAAGCAAACTAGATCTAATTTATTGTGTTATAAAGCACTTATCATTAAGCCCAAATAATGATCCCATTTATCGTAAACTGATGAATATTTATTGGGGAATTAAAAATAAAGCCAAATGGCTCATTTTTCCCTTCTTATTCCCATCAGCCCTTTTTATCTTCCATAACATGTACTTTGCTTCTACTTCTTTTATACTCTTCTCTTTCACTTCTTCTCCTTCTCTCCGAAAATCCTAAAGCAAAAAGGGTGGTGGTTCTCTTCTCATCCCCTTATTTTCGTCCTTGAAAGAGCTTGTAGGAGCTTGGAGCTTGAAGTCTCTTCTTTCCTCCTCATTTTCATATGGATTTTTCCTCTCTTGGAAAACTCTCTCATTCCTTCTCTTGAGGTAAGATCTTGTTGTTCCTCAAGAGTATGAACTATGGGTCTTTGAGTTTTGTGTTGGGAGAGTGATTTAAAGAATGTTGTTGGGTTTTAAAAACCCTAACCTTAAGATTTGGGTGAAATGTAAAATGAGTGGAGAGGCATTTATTGTGTTAAATAATTGTTTTTGGTGAGGTAAAGTGATGTTATTAATGGTGAATGGCCATTAATGAAGCCTAGTGGTTGTTGGGAACCATGAAAGTGGGAACTCGGTAATAGGTTTGGCAATAAATGTGCTTAATAATAAATATAGATGCCTAAACCGTGGTGGTGGTGGCTGAACGAATGAAATAAAGGGACTGAGAATTAAGATGTCGGAGAACATCGAGTAAATAAATATGAATGTTAGGTCGATGTGGTTGAATGGGAAATTAATTGTGTGATATATTGTGATGTAGGAAATAACCCCAGCTACGTGGCGGAACCTTCTAACCGCGGTGCATACTACTTCTCTTAAGGTAGGAGGGGGTAACTATTCTAAATGCATGATTTCTTCCATTGATGACGTGAAAATATGTGTATAAGATTGTGCTTGATGATTTCTTGTGTGGACGAAGTGTTGATTTCATGAATTGAATGCATTTAGAATGATTGATGTTATATGTATATGATATTAAACTAGTCTGAGCCGGAGTCGGCAATCCGGTGTTATACTTGCTAATTCTGTATTGCATACAGAAGGGATAGAGTAATATCCGTACTTGGGACCGGTATTGAGACCGGATCCAATATTGTGTTGAATATGTTGATGAAATATGCTATAATGGTTGAGACCATGTTTTGAATTAAAATCAATGATGTGAAATATCTCAAATGTGTATATGTGAATTGATGAATGTGATTGCCACTAACTACCGATGTGTGTGAATTCCAACGAGGATTGGTAAAGATTGAGAATACTGAAACCCACTAAGTGGTAATTATAAATGGATGATTGATTAAGTGGTATTTAGGATGCACAATGTGAGAATGCATTGATTGGCATTTGCATCCACGGCATATCATACGCTGCTTATATGGAATGTTAGAGGTTCCAATAGGCAGGCCCAGTGGGAGGGCGGCCCAGTGCACGAGTATATTGTTATTACTCCCTAGTGATTCGGGAAATCACGAAGCTGCCCTTAGTTTGGTGACGAGGCACCCTATGTGGTAGGCCCTATGGAAGGGCGGCTCTGTGATGAGCAGTTGACCTCGGTGTTCGACGGGGCATCCCTTGATGTGTGTTCGGGGGAGGCCCGTAGCACTTTGGCAAGTACGACCATAATGTTGATCCGCAGTCACGGGGTGATTAGTGCTACAGATAGGCGAGAGCGGTTTGGTACCAGTAAAATATAGTGTTGATCATGCATGAAATTGGATATGAGTGTACATATTTTACAACTGCAGTAGGGGCATAGTAGCACACCTATGCGTGTCCCACATTTGATTATGTTGTTTTCCCACAGTCGGATCCGCACTTGAATATAATTTCGTTGTGCATATACATTAGCTTTAAGAGCATTTGCATATAGCCGAGATATGCCTAGTTGATAGCCGAGATGGCGATGGATGATTGTTAAGTAGAAGGAAAGTAAGCTGAAGTGCTAACATTATATGTATGATGATTATTGAGAAGGCTAAGGATATGTTATATATATGATATTACCTTGTGAATATGCTTATTTAAATATGTATTATGCTAAGATGGAATGATGTATCATGTGTGTGATGTTATCTTAAAAATGAACGTAGTGCACACATGTATAAATCTCATCATAATGTATGACTTTGATTCATTTGGATTATGTTACTCACCTCCCTATTGTCATTTTTAAGGTTGATGTAGGTATGATGAATCCTACTCTTTTGGAGGTCGAGTATTGGAGGAGGTAAATATGAAAGGAATATTGGTGAGCCTTGGCCAGCCTATATATATTCATTTTTGTATGGCATACGGTGTGTATGTTTATTTTGAAATTAATTTGATAACGGTTGATTTTGGGAGGTCATGTAGAAAAATTAGACCGGATGTGTATGGCTAATTTTCATTAATGACCTTGATAATGTATGAATGATATTGATATTATTAAATTATATTTTCTATCGTTTAACGAACCGATGAAGTGTCTTCTATCTTCTTTTGGTAGTTGTTTTCAATCACTCATGAAATTATTTTTATGTTCCGCTTTTCCCTTATGACGGCCTGCAGTCCGGTCGTCCGAGGTGCACTCTGATACCTTTCTCATATCTTCATATATGAGGTAGGTTATTTAATGATCCGGGGTAATTACTCAGCTTTATTTATGTTGAATTTCTGCTACTTATAATTATTTTAAAATTTGCAAAAAATTTACCCCTATTTCCAAAATAGGAAATCGGGCCGGGGTGTTACAAAAAGTGTTTAACTTTTTAAAATACTACTTAAATATAGTGAATTTAAATATTAATTCTGCCCAAAAACAGCCCCTACATGAAAAGGTAGTAAGGTGCCAAAATTCGTCATTTTAACGTTCACAAAAATGTGTTTAAGGACAAATCGCATATCGGAAATACTCTAAACCAATTTTTCTCATTTGGGTATTTTCTCATGCTCAATATTCATCTCTCATACCATAAAACTCACCTCCAAAACAGTTTTGCTAAATTCTTTCATATGCCCACGAAAACATGTTTTATACCGTTTTTAACTCGTCATTCACGTCTAAACTCGAGTCCCTTTTAAATCTTTCATTAATCATCACATCCATAAAATTTTTATGATCAAATCTAGTACTAAACATTAAAATACAGCAGCTTCAACATCTCTTAATTTTCCAAAGGATAAACTTTAAGTCTTCTTTAAATCACTTTTTTGAGTTTTAAACATATCACATAATTACCATAAATATAAGCAATTTATTTTCTTTATTTAATTAAATTATAGAATTAAATATATATCCTAAAATTCATTTTTATCACAAAAAAATCCAAAGATTAAATCATGCAAACAAATCCTAAGTGCTAAATCATTTTAAGCGAGTTTTATATTCGGATCAATTAACGTTAAGTCTTTTAATCAGTAACAATATTTTCCAGTAGCAACCATTAATTATTTGAAGCAGCAAACTCACTTTTTAACACATGTTATACCCTCTAAAATATAACAATGCCACAAGCCACCACTTAAACCAAGGAAACGTAATGTTTTGACAATTAATATAACATGCATGCACTTCAAAATAATTTCTGCAACAACACAATTAGTCATGTTAGAAATCTTGAAATTTTAATCTTTATAAAATCAAGAATCAAACTTAATCACGGTGCAGCTCTGGTATCACCCAAAGATTAAAATTTTTCTTAAAAATTTTCAAGATTTAAACCATAAGATAAGGATCTTTAAGGAGGTAAGGGATATTTATACCTCACCATGCATGTGTAAGATAATGGATTTAAATAAGCTAATACTCCCCCCTTACCTCAAGGATTTTGGCCTCAAGAAAAGAACACCAAGAGTTTCTAGGCTTTCTTCAAGATCACCAATAATTGCTCCATCAATGAAAAGAAAAGATGAATGCTTGAGGGATGGTGGTTAATGTGAAAGTGATGGTGATGGGAGGAAGAAAATGTTGTTGTTTGTAGAAAATTTAAGGAGAATATGTAGTGGTTGGAAGGTGGTATCTTGTTTATGGAATCTAGAAAAGATGGTGGAGAGGTTTGGGTTTGGCAATGGAGGATGGATGGTGGTGTATACCATGAATGGAAAGGAAGAAAGAAAGGAGTATGCATGCTGAAAATTATTTTCTAACTTAGAGAAAAATGAAGAAAGCTAGAGAGAAAGAGATGCCTAGTTAGAATAAAAAATTTTACATGTACCCTTGCTCACCAAGGTGCTTCCACGGCCAAGGATGGAGAGGGATAGGTGTCACTTGGTTTTTATGCAATTTCTAGGTGTCTCATGCAGCCTTTAGAGTGGTGAAGAAGGAGTTTGCATGGTCATGGCATGTGGCAAGTGCATGGTGTAATTTGATTGGCTTATTCTCATGCAAGGTAGATGTGTCAAGCAACAGAGGCAGCAACTTATTCGTGTTTTTAAAGGTTGTTGTGGGCCAAATTTGAAAAAAGCTCAAACATAAAAGTTTTATATCTTTTTCTTATCTTTAATTGGATATATGACACAAAAATTTTCATCAAGAAATGAGTGAGATAAGGCCCATTTATTAAAACAATGCAAAGTTGTGACGAGATTAATGCTTCTTGTAATAATTAATTTTTGGGCAAAATTAGTGGGGAATTGATCTTCGTGCTCTTCATCAAAATTACAGGGAATTGAGTTTAGAAAATTTTGGGGAAATAATTGTTCAATTTCATGGTCATACGAATGAGAAACGTGAAAAATACTGAACATAGTGCAAGCTGCCATTGGAAAAATCATGAATCAGTGTGGTATTTTAAATTCTAGGATTTATGGGGTAAGAATTGGCTTTCATGGTTAACATCAAAGTTGTAGATAAATTTGATACAAAGATTTTGGTACAAGAACAACTCAAATACAAAAACGGGAGAGGAAAATTACGCTCAAAATATGTACAGGTGCGCAGTTTGGCCTATACAGTTCACTTAAAAACAAAGCCTTTGAGTTTGGGTGACTGAAAACGGGCATCGGGCCCTTCATGAAAATCACTATACATAATGTGAAGGATGTCTTAGAGTAAAAATAACTAACTCGAGCACTCCGAATAATCTCTTGGCCAGGACCGGGGGAGTTACATAATTTAAATAACTTAAACAATATTATTTAAATGTTCCTATTAAATTACTAATACTCTAATTAATTAATCTTTATTATTATGAGTATTATTAAACACACTTATTATTATTATTATTATTCTAACCATCACTATTACTCACATAATTTAGTAAGAATACCCGCCATTAGTTCATGAAATCTCTTTAAAACACAAATCAGTCATCACACAAACAAGTCGGTCGTAGCTCACTCATCAGTACACATAAACTTAACACGTAAGCAAGGCATTTGGTTTCAAGGACCCCTCACTTAAAATGAGGGCTGTTACATAAGTTTAAACTTAAAACCCTCAAACTAACCATCCAAACAGGTCCCAACTATTAAATTGACCTCACAGTTAAAATTTCTTAACACTAAAATAATTGATCTATTCAATATCGGTTAAGATAAATTATTCAATTTTTAATATAAATTATTCAATATCAGCCTAATTGCAACCAATAAATAAATAAATCAGCCTAATTAAGTTAGCTAGCTTTTAAGGCCTTCCATCGTCTCATTGGGACCAAAAAGCACTATATATAATGTTCATCTTGGAAAAAATTTGTTGTTCCATATTGATTTTCATAGTAGAGGTAGTTAAATGAAAACAAGTCTTCCAAATTTATGTAGTAGTTTAATTAATTATCACTAAAAGAAAGAAATTTATATTGCAATTAAAAGTAGTTTAATTTTTTATCACTAAGACTAAAAAATTGTAATATGCTAACACTTTTCTTTAATAAATATTGTTTTCTTTCAGATATGGAAAGCAGTATTGACAGAGTTAGTAGCCACTACTACTTTGATGTTCATATTAACAATAGGTTCAAAAGAATGCAATAGAAATCAAAAGAATATACCAATATGTTCACATTAAACCTATAATAAAGAGAGTAGTGGAAAGAACACCACCAACTTCACTAGAGAGCAGAAATTCTATATTATAGAAAGTAGTGGAAACAGGGAGTAGTACCAGTTGGGGACGGACAGAGGAGGCCCTGTCGGAGAAAGCACTAGTTGCGGATGAACTCAAAGGCAGCTTTGAAGGAAATAAGGGAGCTTCAGAATGTAGACGCAAAGGGAGACAGAGAAAGGGAGATAGACACAAAGATAGAGAGAGGGAGAGAGCTTCGGAGACAGGGGCATGGAGGGAAACAGAGAAGGAGGGGGAGATAGAAACGGAGACAGAGAAAAGGAGGAAGACAGAGACAGAGAGAGGGAGGGATGGTTGGGAGATAGACGCAGGGAGGGGGAGGGAAATAGAGGAAAGGA
Organism: Clitoria ternatea; assembly: GCA_037962975.1. NCBI lineage: Eukaryota > Viridiplantae > Streptophyta > Magnoliopsida > Fabales > Fabaceae > Clitoria > Clitoria ternatea. The sequence continues at coordinate 174,632,328 of CM075671.1, forward strand.
AGAAGTTTAGGGTAAATGATTTAGGAAAAAAGGTGCTCAAATTAGATTAAAAACTTAATGACGACGTCGTTCCGTCACTAAGAACGTCACTAATAAGGCCACCTGGCTGAAAAGCTACGACATAATAGAAACAGTCGTTGAACTAAATACTACGTAACAATGACCGGCGGTACCATCCCTAGTGTGGCATAAGTAGCGACGCAGGTCATTCGTTGCAGAAAGTTTATAAGGTTCAACAGTACTTATTTCAGTGATGGGAAAACATATTCGTCTCTAAATTGACTACACCATAGCGACAAACTGTTGTCGTCATTAACAGGTCTAAAGGTAGCATGGGAGGGAACAAAAAATTTGGGAGGAAAGTAAAACTAGTGACGAAAACTGGCATGTTGTCGCTAAGTTTTGTAACCTTTAGCGACGACGTTAGGGACTGTTAGTCCTTAAATTTACAATAAAATCTTTAATAAAAATTTTGTAAAAATAATAAAAATTAGCTTAAATTGTTAGAAAATTAGGTTTTAAATTCAATAAATGGATGTTGTTAGAAATAATCTACCCTTGATCAATTTTTTCTAGTTTTGTAGTGAAAAAGTAAAGAATTTAAAGAGTAAAATGAAGATCTAGAGAGCTGATGCGTAGCATCAACCCCACATGTAGTGTGGGGATTTCTGATGTTGACGCTACGCGTCACAGCCACGCGTAGCGCCAGAAGCTACGTGGACTCCACTTCCAGGTGGCCAAGCACTCAGCATTTGACCCATTATGGCCTCTTCACTTTGCACAAATGAACACACCAAATTGGGGGACAAGGACAAATGGCAAGGCATGATTGATTTAATAATTCCATAGTGGCCACTTCAAGCTGTGTTTAATGGAGGCTGACTCAGGAATCTGACACGTAGCGTCAGGCTGGCGCGTAACTTCAGGACCCTTCCTCAGTCCTATAAATAGGGTCATTCTCCATACTTCTAAGCATCCCATCCCATCTCACATTCTGAGTTCTCTTCTTCTCTTATACACTCGTGTTTGAGTGGTTCTTTTGTGAGTTTGTAGTTCTAGAATAGTTTTCTAGATACTTGAGAGTGTTGTGTAGTATTGGGATTGTCGTACCGTGAAGTTTCCATCGCCTTCGTAATGTCAAACTCTGTAAGTGTTGTTTTTACTTTCACCATGTGTAACTAATTTGTTTATGTTGGAATTAGTGAACTAGTTTATTGAGTATGATGTTGTGAATTTGATCTCTGCATGTTTATGATTCAAGTGCATGTTAGTATTTCAATCTTTTATTAGTATCAACGTCAAACGAGAGAATGATTTTCATGCGTATTGAAACTTGTTTTATTAGTGTGAATGTCAAACGGGAGAATGATTATTCATGCCTTATTAAAACTTGTTTTAACAAAAGTAAAAGTTGGAATACCCTTAATATGCTAATTACTAGGGATAGAATTGGTGATTATTGTTGCCATAAGGCCAGGATTTAATGCAAGTTTTTACTGAGAAAGCTCACGAGGGATCGGACTTTACGGTGAATACTTAGAATTTATATCACGAGGGATCGGTTATAATGATTTTAAGCTGCAATGACATGAACTTGATGATTAAATATGGATGTCTTGAGTTCCTCCATTGCTATTCTAGATTAGGGATCCAAATTCCAACATAATTTGTTTATCTGTGTTTTATCCTCAAGTATCTTAGCTATTCTAAATTGCAACTCAATTTTTTAGATAGATTGTTATTTTCTTTTTATCACATGAACAACTCAGCTATGCAATCTTGTGAATATTGTATAAATTGTATATAAATTATTCTTTTGTGAATAGGTTTCGATAAATTTACCATAGTAATTAGAAAATTACTGTAACTATTAGACTTTTAATCCCAGTGGAACGATATCTAAATTTTAAAAACTACAAACGATTGGTGCGCTTGCCAATTAAAAGACCCAACAGTAACATGGAGTTAACAAGTTTTCTGCAACACTATATATTACGGGTCTAACAAGTTTTCTGGCGTTGTCGCCGGGGATTGAATTGATTCAGTAAAACAGTAAATTTTTAATTACCGTGGTAAATATTTTTTACCTTAGTTAAATTTTTAATTTTGTTATTTATTTAGTTACTTTTTTTATCATTGTTACACTAACTTTCTTTGTTTAGTTTGTGTATGCAAACCTAATCTACCGCAGGAAAAATTTACTTTGATCCTGAGATAGAAAAGTTTGTAAAGAAAATCAAGTCTTTGAAATCTAAAACACAAACTAATTCTTCTTCTACTACTAAAAATTTTGAAAATTCAAATATGGATGCTGAAAGGAGAACGTTGGGACAGTTTGCTGCTATTAATGGCCTACCCCGAGTATCAGGAATGTTTCAAGGACCTGTTGTGCCAGTGGAGATTAAGCCTGCTACTTTAAATATTATTCAAAATAATCAATTTGCTGATTTAAAGCATGAACCGTATGAACATTTAACTGTTTTTTATGAGTTATACAGCACAATTGGTTTTGAACCTAATCAAGAAGAATCTGTTTATATGAGATTGTTTCCTTTTTCATTGATTGGTAAAGCTAAAGAATGGTTTAAATCTTGCCCACCAGTTTTGCAAACTGGTCCGATGTTGAGAGAAAAATTTTGGAAAGATTTTATTCTCCTTCAAAATATTTTGAAGCCATGACAGTCATAAATTCTTTTTCATAAAATAATGATGAATCATTAGGAGAAACATGGGAACGATTCAAGGCACTCTTGAGAAAGTGTCCAAATCACAACTTAAATGATGCCAAAAGGGTAAGGATGGTTTACCATGGTTTATTACCTCAGTTCAAGATGATGTTAGATGCTTGTGCAGGTGGTTCTTTAATGAACAAAACTGTGGAAGAAGCAATAGAAATATTGGAATCAATGTCCATCAGTGACCGACAAGCAAAACATGAAAGAGGTAATGCACCAAGGAAGCCAGGTATGCTCAAATTGGGAGTGAATGATGCAGTATTGGCTCAGCAAAAATTGCTGACTCAACAAATTAAAGCTATGAGCAAACAATTAGAGAAACTTCAAATTGCTCAAGTGACATCACCACCACCCGCTCAATTGAAACAATGTATGCATTGCATGGGAGAACAAACATGTGGTTACTGTGCCCCTGATAGAAATGAGCAAGAGCAAGCCAATTTTCTGAACCATCAAAGAATACCATTGGGTAACTTTCCTTTCAATTATGGTAATTCTTTTCCTAACAATTTTCCACAAGGATGGCAGAATCAGAATTTTGGCTGGAGACAAGATGCTGGACCTTCCAACCGACCTCCTAACAATCAATTTAAGCAACAACAATCACAAATTGACAATACAAGATTGACAAGGATTGAGGAATCTATCCAACAGTTATTACAATTTGTGGAAACAAATGAAGCTGCCCGAAAGGCATCAGATTTGCAAACGGGTCATCTACCAAAGGAAATAACTGAATTGAAAAGTTCTGGTTTTACTGCAAACACTCAGAACCCAAGGGATCAATGTAATGCTGTTTCTTCTAAAAGTTGTAAATTTGTAAAAATTGATTGTGAAAAGAAAGAGAATGAGAAAAAAGAAGAAGAAAAAGAAAAACAAATTGAAAAAGAAAAAAATAAAAAAAATAAAAAAGAAAAAATACACAAGAGCCTGTGAATAAAGAGCAAGAAGCAAGTCGTATTGCCATCTTAACACCAAAAAAATATGAAGATCCGGAAAGTTTCACCATTCCTGTAACCATTGGAAATATTAATATCAGGAATGCTTTGTTAGATTTAGGGGCTAACATCAATCTTATGCCCCTAGATTTAATGAAGCAAATTGGTGATCTGGAATTACAAGAAACCAAAAGGACTTTACAACTGGCTGATCGCTCTGTCAAGCAACCTGTTGGGATTATGGAAGATGTATTGGTAAAGGTTGACAAGTACCACTTCAGAGTTGATTTTGTGGTACTGGATATGAAGGAGGATACTGAGATCCCCCTAATTCTTGGAAGACCTTTCATGAAGACTACAAAAATAATGGTAGATGTTAATCAAAGTATGGTTGCAATCAGAATTCATGGAGAGGAGGTAAGCTTTAGTGCTAATGAACATCTCAGGATAAATAATGAGGAAAAAGTTTACCTTTCAACCGAAGCAGGTATATCTCTTCCTAATCAATTAAATTATTTTAAGTTAACCGAATGCTTGAGTGATGAAAAACAGGTAATCAAGCATCAAAGAAGAAGAATGATGAAGAAAAAGACGAGTGATTCCTCAACCAAAATTGAGGAACCACCTGATTGATCAAAGGTAATGTCTGGCTGGAGACATTAAACCTAGCGCTCAATGAGAGGCAACCTATTATTTTTTCTTTATTTTTTAACTTATTTTTACATAAAAAATAAAAATAAAAATAATATATATAAAAATAAAAATAAAAATTTGTGTTTATCAAATTTTAGTTAGAATTGTGTTTTTGAAATAAAAATGGTTTTAAAAATTAAAAGAAAGAGGTTTTTGAAAATCAAAATTTTAAAAATGAAAAAAAACCAGAATCCCATGCGTAGCGCCATACTAACGCATAGCGTGGACTCTGAATTTTCAACCAGACGCGTAGCGTAACCACCACGCGTAGCGTCAGGGTCCTCGTTTAGTTTTTAAAACTGGACCCCTGAAACAGAGGCCCATAACCAAAACTTCAAAAACCTAGTTTTGCCTCCACATTCCAATTTTCAAAAACCCTAAAAAAAAATTTCAAACCCTCTCAACCTCAAAAAGCTCTCATTTTTCTCATCACTTTTCAGCAAGGATTTCAAGTAAGTTCTTGATCCTTTCCCTTTTCAATTTTTAATTTTAATTCTAGTAATGCATGCGGTTAAGAATAGGATTAGACAACCACTGGAATTGATTGCTGTTAGAATAAGAAAATGAATGGATTGTTTGAGGTTTGAAAGGGGTTGCTGCTGCGTAACCTCTGTTTTGCAGTTTCTGTTCTGCAAGCCCACGCGTAGCGTCCCATTGACGCGTAGCATGGGAAGAACAGAGCTGACGCATAGCGTCCCACCCACGAGTAGCGTCAGCCTCTGTTTTTTATTTTTGTTAATTTTGTGGTTTTATTCTCTGTTTAAATTATTTTTCTATTTTTCATAAAATTCTGTCCTGTTTAATTTTTGTGTGTTTGTTTATTTGTTTTTCTTTTTTCATAAATTTCTTGAATTGTATGTTTGTTATACTTTCTTGCATAAAAATAAATAAAATAAATTTGTTAAATTTTGTAAATATGTGTGATGTATGTTTTGTGAATTTTATATCAAAAAACCTAAAAATATTAATGTCTTATAATAAAAATTTGAAAAAATTGTTGTTTTGTGAATTTTATGTTGCACTTCTAAAAATTCAAAAATATTCATATCTAATTTTTTATTTTTTATATTTTATAAATATTTTGTTGTGTTAATTTTGCATAAGTTCTTATTTTTTGATGATTTGCATAAAATATAAAAACCAAAAATATGATTGTTAATATTTGGCATGTTTTATAGAGTGATGTGTGCTTAATTATTGTAAAAATATCTTTTTGTAGATGGCACCAAAGAAATCTATCCCTACCATTGGTCCAAAGAGACAAAGAAGGACCACAGACACAGATACCACCTCTGAGGATCCAGATCTTCAAGATGAGCAGTTGGGACCTAGAGATCCCACCAGATTTCACACTAATTCGAAATGGGCCCGGTTCCATTAGATAAAGGGCCAGAGACTCATCTGGGAGAGATTCTTAGATCTGAATGCTGGGGACTATCCTGAGCTGCAGGATGAGGTCCAACAGAGGAGATTTTCCCTACCTACTGAGGGGGATCCCATCTTAGTGATAGAGTTTTATGCAAATGCATACAGGACTCGCCACGATGCACCAAATATCGGCCAGCAGAAGACGAGCTAGGTTAGGGGTCGACACATTACATATGACCGAGACACCATTAGTACCCTACTGGGTAACCCTTGGGAGCCTACTCCCGAGAGCGATACTTGTTTCTGGAAGGAAAACAAAAACAAGTTGTGACTGAGGATGGTGATTTAGGATACTTCTTAGATCAGGTTGCTCACTTCTTGAGCAAGGATGGAATTTTCTTCAACTTGAGTAAGGTTGGAAGGACTCCATCGAACCTCCTCAAGACCCAGCTGACTCCCATAGCTCAGGCATGGATGTACCTAATGCTTCATAACATCACTCCTGTCACCCATCTTTCTTCTCTTCCAGTTGATCGTTGTTGCCTTTTTTACTCTATTCTTCAGGGCCATACCATTGACATCGCCGAGCTGATATCTGAGCAGATTCACATTTATGCCCTTGGGTATAAGGTGAACCCTCCTATTCCATTCCCTCTCATCATATCTGCCTTAATGAGGAGGCAAGGAGTTGTTGTACCATCACCAGAGTTTACTAGTTCTTCGGGGAAAGTCCCTAAAGTTCTAGTAAACAGAGATTATTTCGTCCAGCAGTGCGAGCTTCCACCACTGGAGCAGGAGGCTCAGCCCAGATAGAGGAGTAGGAGACTACCAGTTCAGCCACCATCTACTAGTGCTATCACTGATGGATTTACTAGGATGACCCTTGAGCATCAGCATATGATGTAGATGATGGCTGCCACACACAGAGCTTATATACATCTTCATGATGCATTTTATCAGTACAAACTTCAGGGAGAGGGAGCCCCTTATGTCACACCAGCTGAGTTTGCAGCTCATGTAGCTTGGCCTGGTGATTTGCCTACATACCCTGAGACTGGTGGACTGTTTGGAGCACATACTGAGTAAGAGGGTGATGCAGATGAGGAGAGAGATGATGAGGATCACATAGAGGATTGATGGTGTTATTTTTTTGCACCTTTTACATACATTTTAGTTTACATTTAGTTTGATATTTACATTGATATTTTTACTTTGTGGACTATATTTTATTATGTGGTGTGTTTTATTTTTATGTGGTGTGTTTTTGCATGTTTTCTTTAAAAAATTCAAAATTCAAAAATAAATTTTATCTTTTTAATAAATAAATCAAATTTTTGAAAATAAGGAAATTCATTCACTTAAAGTTTTTACACAATAGAATCATTTTTTAAATCTGTAACATCCCGATTTAATAATTAATTGCCGAATGAAAATAAATCATTAAAATAATAAATTGATGTGTGGGGAGAATTATTTATTAATTATAATTGGTTTAATTAATTTAAGTTAAGAAAAGAAAGGCTGACTGATGGTGATTAGTTGTCAATGACTGATTAGATGTGACTATGTACGTATGGCGTGTGTGGGGGGGGCTTCTGTTGTGCGCGCTTTCCCACCCCACTCTTCCTTCTCTTCGTACATGCATATATGGGTACACTATCCTTCATTCTTCCCTTCAGATTCCTCTTCTTCCGTTCTCTCTTCTTCTTCTTCTTCTTCACTCTTCGATCTTCTTCTCCCTCCTCTGCGCTCTGTTCCTGTGAGCTCGCAACAATGGTGGCTGAGGATCGGAGTCCTCTTTCTTGACTCAACGAGCCAGAGAGGGTGCAGGTGTGCATTTCCTCCTGCATGCAACCAGTCTTCTTCCCCGCGGTTCCTTCGTCGACTTCCTCTCCTTGCTTGAAGCTGCCAAGCCTCAGTGGAGATCTGCGCTATGAGGAGCTTCAAGGTGGTTGGAGTGTTCACAACGTCGTGATGGAGCTACTCCAGGGAATGAACCGAGAGCTGGGCATCTCAGAAGCCCGAATGGTCTCCCCTGCTCTTGTATGCAGATGTGCTAAGTCTGACTCAGTGTCCCTCTGGAACTGGGTGTCGTGTTGACCGACTGAAAGCTTCAGTCCAGGTAGGGGGGTACCTTCTATCTTAAATGCATGGGTTATGAACGGGTTCCGAGTGTTGATGCTTGCTGTTCCCGTGTTCTGATTGTGTGTTGTGTTGTATGCGAGTGTGTACTGCCCAGTTGCATGACGAGTAAAAGTTGAGTGTTGCATGCTGATGGCCCGTGAATGTTGAACGATTGTGTGAAAGGAATGTGTTGAAGTGATGTTGATGATTACCGTGTGTTTTACATGACCTGCAAGTTGTTATGAGTTCAGAATGCTGACTGTATGTGATAAAATATGACTTAGTGAATCTAATAATGTACCTTACCGATTGCATGTGTTGTCGGAGTCCTAACATTACTTAATGCCGATTGCATGTATGTTGTTTGAGTCCTGATGTTGTGTTATACCAGTCACATGAGATGCGTGTATTGTTGAATGGTGATGATGTATAATGCCGACTGCATGAGATGCATGTGTTGTGGAATACTGTTAATGCCTAGCACTGATTGCATGAGATGTATATGCTATTGAGTTCTGAGAATGTGTAACACCGACTGCATGAGATGCATGTGTTGTTGAGTTCTGTTAATGTCCAGCATTGATTGCATGAGATGCATGTGTTGTTTGAATGCTGATGATGTATGATGCCGATTGCATGAGATGCATGTATGGCTGTGTATATGAACGTTGTGTTGTGTGATAAATCCGCGTGTGGCGCATGGGATGCGTTTGTGCTGAGAGCACATAGTGTGGGACACTACCATCGGTTATTAAAGCGTGGGACGCTATGAAATCCTTGAGTGGGACTCAAGGTGGCCCTTGAGTGGGACTCGGGCTGCCTGTGAACACCTCCGTTGGCGCTGAGAGCGTTGGTGTCACCTGTGGCAAACGGTTGGGTACCTGTAAAACGGCCAAGCAGCTGGGAGCTGATTTGATAGCTGAGAGCTATGTATAAAAAGGCTGGAAGCCTACGTTGCAACGTCTAAACTGATACACACGAATGCGGAACCGAGTGAAATACTATGTGCCTATTAACTATTGACATTGTTTGGAATTGGTTATGCATGCGAAGGTGTTAATGAGATGATGAATGTTTATAACCGAGTGAAATACTCTGTGTGTATTAACTGATTGATATTGTTGGAATTGATTATGCATGTGATGAGGTTAATGGAAGGATGAATGTATATAACCGAGTGAATACTCTATGTATATGTATTGCTGATGCTGACTGGAATTTGATTATGCATGTGATGATGTTAAGGAGATGATGAATGTATATAACCGAGTGAACTATTCTGTGTGCATGTACTGTTGATACTGATCGAAATCTACTCTGTGAACGTATGTTAATATTGTTGGAAAGTGGTGCATATATAGCCGAGTGAGAATTGTTGGGTTCTGAGTGAGAAATGTTCAATGTATGTGTTCTGATTTATAGGTATTATTATAACACTGATTGTTGTATGTTAATATTATTGGATTAATATGTGCATAAGGCCGAGTGATACTGGTGGGTTCCGATCGGTAAGAGTTCCATGTGTGTCTTGGTTGATTGATATTGCTTGACCTTACTCGTTGCTAGGGATAATTGTGTGAACATGTATATTGTTGTATAATTGTGGGATAACCTGAGTCGGTATCTATCATTTAATATCTGAGATGCTCACCCCCTACACCATTTTTCAGTGTGCAGGTCGTACTCGGAGATGATGATAGGGTCTCAAGTCCGAGTGTAGTGCACTCCGACTGTTGAGTACTTGTATTGCATTATTATGTTCTGTCCGTGTAGCCTTGGCCGGCTCTTATGTAAAATGACGATTAAATATATTCATTTATAAAGATTGAGTAGTCATGGTATCACTTGTATGGTATCGTAAGTATTGGTGAATGCATAATATCAAGATAATGAGTATTCCGAGTATATGGTTATATGTTTATGGGTCGGTAGATTGGATTTGTGGGCAGATTTATGTTTCTGAGAACATGTATTCATATGTATGTGCTTCGTACTGATTCGATCCGTTTTTCGACTGGGATGTGTTGCTAAATGACTCGAGGGCCGTTGATGAGTGAAATTATGTCAAGTGGTGGTTCCGAGTGGAGATTTCTGGGTGGCTTTTCCGAGTGTACATGTTGGGCGACTCCGAGTGAAAATTATAAGTAAATCCCGAGTGAGGAAGAGTTTGTATTTCCCGAATGAAAACCTTGAGTGATTCCCTTCTGAGAGAGAAGTTAGAATAGTGGTTTAGAGTGGGTTGGATCCTAAGTGTAAGGCATTGATAATCCGAGTGAAAGATGTAAAATCCGAGTGAGTGAGGGTCTGCATCCTGAGTGGTTGAGTTCTGAATAAGTCTGAGTGGGACCTAACTACCTGATTTTCTGAGCGAATGTGAATGTATACCGAATAGTGGAAGTGTAATGTGAGCCGATTGTGGTAAGGATGGATTACGTCGAGTGATGCTTGAATAGAATATATTCCGAGTGAGAAGGAGTTATGGAATACCGAATGGACTTAGGAATGAATTTCTGAGTGAACTTAGTCATTTACCGAGTGTATGGATGTCCCGATGCCGAGTGATGAATTTGCCGTGTGAGGCTTCTCGCTTCAGCGAATGAAGGATTCGCTCCAGTGAATGTGTGCTGCTGGAAGGTTTTTTATCGTGGTATCATTCAAGCGATTGGAACTTCGCCCGAGCGAGTGAGTTGACTCGCTCAAGCGTCCTGGATTTCGCCCAGGCGCTGATGTGTTTCGCTGAACCGAATGGGTCGGTTCCAGCCTTGTTCCTCCCGCTGATTGCTATATGTGTGAATGCTCTTTTATTTCCCTTGCCTTCTTCTTTTTTTCTATGCCGATTAACCAGTGGTTGTTTTTGTGAAATTTTTTTTCTGTTTTTAGGATTATTATTTATTAAAAATTAGGGTGTTACATTTTGGTATTAGAGCAGACCAAAAGGTCCATGGCCAAGGTTTGCCTACTGTTAGTGGGCGGTTGAGTGCATTAAGCCAGATTGTCGCGATTGCTTATGATATTCTATTGTATGTTGATACCTGTTCAATCATGACTCGTGTGATGATAGGTGCTTATGATCTTCTATTGAATTTGGTATACGTTTGACTATGAATGGTATTTGTGAACTGTTTAGTGATGGTGTGACTCTGTCCGCAAATGCGTGTTAATAATTCTGCGAATACTGATTGAATACTTGTAAAAAAGGAGTGTTACCATTACTGCCGAGTGCTATTTGTGACGGATGTTTTGTAATCTAGCACATGAACCCTGCGTAGTATATATATGATATAGGTGATTGAGTGTGAACCCTGATTGAATAAGTAGATTATGATAGAGTCTTGGTTCCTGGTTAATGATAACTGAGTGAATGATTGATGGATATATTTATATGCTGACCTATATGAGTTGAAACGATGTAATTTGGATGTGTTCTGGGTGAACTGCTTTTACGTATTGCTCTATATATGAAACATAACAGTTGTCTGATGATTGAAATACGTAATCTGTGCGTGGTTGATTATTGATGCATGCAACACCCAGACATTGTGATAGATATTAATTGTGAATCGTTGTGGTGATACCCCGTCTGAAGGATATGTATATATATATATGTATGCTAATGAGAATGTCAAGTGGCTCATGCTGTGAGTCAGCAAATAAGAGTTGTGTGTGATTTATAATAAAATGCATCAGCATTGAACGTTTTTCAGAGTGGGCAATCAGATGAATGCGTGGGGTATTGAGGATTCTAAGATTAATCCTAAAAGACCTCCGAGTTGGACTCGAGGCCATGCTTGGAGCATGAGCATTAGATGCTTAATGAAAGTCCTTGGGTTGGACTCAAGGCAAATACCGAGTGCATTGGAGTTGGACTCCTGGTGAATGAATCGTATACATCTGATTCGCCGACTGCATGAATACATGTGTATGAGAGCATTATTATTGAGGCTGACATGATCTGCATGGATTTGAATGATTTGAGTAGTTTCCGACTTGATGAGGTTGTATGAATGAGGTCTGACTGAGTGAATGTACATGTGTTGATGCTGTTGCCAAGTGTGATGCAATGTTATAATTGAGAATGTATGTTATGGTACAATTTCTGATTGAAAGACTGTGTGTACACTTATGATGATAAATGAGCTCGGTGTGAATTATATGAATATGTGGATATGATATTGTGAATGAAATCCTTAATGTAGTTTGGAATTGATTTGGGTAAATCTGATTGGATAAGTATATGTATATGTCGATGCTATTACCAAGTGCAATATGATGTTGTAGTTATAGTGCCTGTTGTAGTGAACAACAATATAGCCATGAATAATTGGTATGAAATCCGACTGAGTGTCTGTATGTACATTAGTGTCGTTGCTGAGTTCATGATGTGTTATAATAGCATATGTGATTGTGAATTGCTTAATCCTGAGTAAATTGCGTGAACCCGAGGGAGTGATGTTATTAGATAGCTGAGAATTAAGAATTTAGTCCGAGCCATGGTTTTGTGAGGAATAAGGTTTAGAGGAAATATTACTCGGTGTAGGCTAGAAGCCGATTGTTGTATTGCCATCATACTATTTTACAGAAGCGATGAATAATTTTCATGATTATTGATGCGTGATGTACCCTATGTGATGCATGATGTTGATGTAGGTGTAGTACTTATGTGTGTGAACTGCCATTATCTACCGTGTGAATTAGTATTAGTTGGGTGAGTCTGGTTCGTGTGAGGTATGCTGCTCGGAGATGACTCTTCCTGCCATAGGTAATGTGGCAGCGTACACGTTGCAGTGACTATGTAATTGTTGTAACCCTATAGGAATAAGACGTCATCTTATAAGTTGGATGCAGCAATTCATGAGTCGGGCAGGTGAAGCTATAACTGCTTATGGTGATGGTGAGCCTTTCAGACGATTCCGAGTGATGATGAGAGTTATATTAAATGAGTATTATGCGATTGTTATCAAAATGAAGGTAGAGGGTTTGTTTGACCTTGACGTGTCTGCTTCCGAGAAGATTAGAGGTTGCTGGGTACGGATTGGCTACTAAAGGAATGATTGGTATTGGAATAAGAAGGGTAATCAAACTGTCACCGAAATTGGAGTTTTGGAAGGTTAACCGAGTGGTACTATAAGCCTAATGAGGAAACCAGGATTGGAGCCAAACTAAATTGTAAGGTTAGGAATTGCTCGGAAAAGGTTAGTATATTCCGAGTGTGTAAGAGTGGAGACAATTCCAAGTGAAGACCTTGTGGGAAAGAACTGCTGAGTGAAAATTATGGTGTTCCGAGTAAGACCTTATTGAGAGGATCATTAATAGGTTAAGGGAATAGTGTCTGAGCGTAACCTTCTGAGTAGAGCAAGAATTCGAGTAATGTGACTCGGAGTGTATCACTTCCGAGTGGAATGGTACCGTGTGGAACGATTCTGAATAGTAAGATAGCGAGTGTAGAATTCCTAATACCCTTGGGATATCCAACCGAGTGATCTTCCAGGAGAAAAGTCCTTCTGGTCAGAAAATGGAACTTAGAGTGTGTAAGTTTCCGAGTGAAGGGGGCTCCGAGAAGAAGTAGATATCCGAGTGAAGGATTTAATTGAAGTCGTACTCAGGTTTGGTTTCGAGGCAGGCTCGAGTTACGAGTGAATTTCTAGTAAGTAGAAGGATTTCCGGGTGAGAATTACCCTCAAACCCCGAGTGATGTTTTGTGTAAGAGGACCGAGTAAAACTCTCATGATGAAAGCATGGAAAATTCCTTGAGTGTTCCCTTTGGTGTAAGAGAGAGATGTTGTGGTCAGGTTTTGAAAACCCGAGGATTTGGTCCGAGAGAAATCGGTCGGGAGTGAGTATTTTGGGAGTCGGTGGTGTTGTTTACCGACCGAATTTTTCCCAACTGGTTGAATAACCTCTAAGGATGTGTTCCTCACGATGTCGAGCCTATGCTTTATGTGATTTCATTATTATGTCGAGTAACTCGTTAGAGTCAGGAAACCGATGGTGTGAATATGCCGAATGGTGTTGAGAGTATATGGCCGAGTGGCCAAGAAATTTGAAAGTGCCACTGCTTATGACGAAATTGGCTAAGTTAAATGAAGGACATGGTATGTTTTAGAAATTGAATCCCCAAATATATATTAAATTCTGTGATGAGGTTGCAATCGGGTGGGACCTGACTTTTGTGTCTGCCGACTGGAATTATGGTGCGATCAGTAAACTCCTTGAGTGGTGAATCTCTGCCGAGTGGAATTATGATCCGATCGGTGAATGCTTGAGGAAGCACAGTCGTGTGAGTGATTGAGGCAGCAATCTTCTGAGTTATGTATGTAAGGTAAGTTACCGATTGAATTTTGAGGACGAAATTCTTTTGAGAGGGGGAGAACTGTAACATCCCGATTTAATAATTAATTGCCGAATGAAAATAAATCATTAAAATAATAAATTGATATGTGTGGGGAGAATTATTTATTAATTATAATTGGTTTAATTAATTTAAGTTAAGAAAAGAAAGGCTGACTGATGGTGATTAGTTGTCAATGACTGATTAGATGTGACTATGTGCGTATGACGCAAGTGGGGGGGGCTGCTGCTGTGCGCGCTTTCCCACCCCACTCTTCCTTCTCTTCGTACATGCATATATGGGTACACTATCCTTCATTCTTCCCTTCAGATTCCTATTCTTCCGTTCTCTCTTCTTCTTCTTCTTCTTCACTCTTCGATCTTCTTCTCCCTCCTCTGCGCTCTGTTCCTATGAGCTCGCAACAATGGTGGCTGAGGATCGGAGTCCTCCTTCTTGACTCAACGAGCCAGAGAGGGTGCAGGTGTGCATTTCCTCCTGCATGCAACCAGTCTTCTTCCCCGCGGTTCCTTCATCGACTTCCTCTCCTTGCTCGAAGCTGCCAAGCCTCAGTGGAGATCTGCGCTACGAGGAGCTTCAAGGTGGTTGGAGTGTTCACAGCGTCGTGATGGAGCTACTCCAGGGAATGAACCGAGAGTTGGGCATCTCAGAAGCCCGAATGGTCTCCCCTGCTCTTGCATGCAGATGTGCTAAGTATGACTCTGTGTCCCTCTGGAACTGGGTGTCGTGTTGACCGACTGAAAGCTTCAGTCCAGGTAGGGGGGTACCTTCTATCTTAAATGCATGGGTTATGAACGGGTTCCGAGTGTTGATGCTTGCTGTTCCCGTGTTCTGATTGTGTGTTGTGTTGCATGCGAGTGTATACTGCCCAGTTGCATGACGAGTAAAAGTTGAGTGTTGCATGCTGATGGCCTGTGAATATTGAACGATTATGTGAAAGGAATATGTTGAAGTGATGTTGATGATTACCGTGTGTTTTACATGACCTGCAAGTTGTTATGAGTTCAGAATGCTGACTACATGTGATAAAATATGACTTAGTGAATCTGATAATGTACCTTACCGATTGCATGTGTTGTCGGAGTCCTGACATTACTTAATGTCGATTGCATGTATGTTGTTTGAGTTCTGATGTTGTGTTATACCAGTCACATGAGATGCGTGTATTGTTAAATGCTGATGATGTATAATGCCGACTGCATGAGATGCATGTGTTGTGGAATACTGTTAATGCCTAGCACTGATTGCATGAGATGCATATGCTATTGAGTTCTGAGAATGTATAACACCGACTGCATAAGATGCATGTGTTGTTGAGTTCTGTTAATGTCCAGCATTGATTGCATGAGATGCATATGTTGTTTGAATGCTGATGATGTATGATGTCGATTGCATGAGATGCATGTATGGCTGTGTATATGAACTCTGTGTTGTGTGATGAATCCGCGTGTGGCGCATGGGATGCGTTTGTGCTGAGAGCACGTAGTGTGGGACACTACCATCGGTTATTAAAGCGTGGGACGCTATGAAATCCTTGAGTGGGACTCAAGGTAGCCCTTGAGTGGGACTCGGGCTGCCTGTGAACACCTCCGTTGGCGCTGAGAGCGTTGGTGTCACCTGTGGCAAACGGTTGGGTACCTGTAAAACGGCCAAGCTGCTGGGAGCTGATTTGATAGCTGAGAGCTATGTATAAAAAGGCTGGGAGCCTACGTTGCAACGTCTAAACCGATACACACGAATACGGAACCGAGTGAAATACTATATACCTATTAACTGTTGATGTTGTTTGGAATTGGTTATGCATGCGAAGGTGTTAATGAGATGATGAATATTTATAACCGAGTGAAATACTCTGTGTGTATTAACTGATTGATATTGTTGGAATTGATTATGCATGTGATGAGGTTAATGGAAGGATGAATGTGTATAACCGAGTGAATACTCTATGTATATGTATTGCTGATGCTGACTGGAATTTGATTATGCGTGTGATGATGTTAAGGAGATGATGAATGTATATAACCGAGTGAACTATTCTGTGTGCATGTGCTGTTGATACTGATCAAAATCTGCTCTGTGAACGTATGTTAATATTGTTGGAAAGTGGTGCATATATAGCCGAGTGAGAATTGTTGGGTTCTGAGTGAGAAATGTTCAATGTGTGTGTTCTGATTTATGGGTATTATTATAACACTGATTGTTGTATGTTAATATTATTGGATTAATATGTGCATAAGGCCGAGTGATACTGGTGGGTTCCGATCGGTAAGAGTTCCATGTGTGTCTTGGTTGATTGATATTGCTTGACCTTACTCGTTGCTAGGGATAATTGTGTGAACAAGTATATTGCTGTATAATTGTGGGATAACCTGAGTCGGTATCTATCATTTAATATCTGAGATGCTCACCCCCTACACCATTTTTCAGTGTGCAGGTCGTACTCGGAGATGATGATAGGGTCTCAAGTCCGAGTGTAGTGCACTCTGACTGTTGAGTACTTGTATTGCATTATTATGTTCTGTCCGTGTAGCCTTGGCCGGCTCTTATGTAAAATGACGATTAAATATATTCATTTATAAAGATTGAGTAGTCATGGTGTCACTTGTATGGTATCGTAAGTATTGGTGAATGCATAATATCAAGATAATGAGTATTCCGAGTATATGGTTATATGTTTATGGGTCGGTAGATTGGATTTGTGGGTAGATTTATGTTTTTGAGAACATGTATTCATATGTATGTGCTTCGTACTGATTCGATGCGTTTTCCGATTGGGATGTGTTGCTAAATGACTCGAGGGCCGTTGATGAGTGAAATTATGTCAAGTGGTGGTTCCGAGTGGAGATTTCTGGGTGGCTTTTCCGAGTGTACATGTTGGGCGACTCTGAGTGAAAATTATAAGTAAATCCCGAGTGAGGAAGAGTTTGTATTTCCCGAATGAAAACCTTGAGTGATTCCCTTCTGAGAGAGAAGTTAGAATAATGGTTTAGAGTGGGTTGGATCCTAAGTGTAAGGCATTGATAATCCGAGTGAAAGATGTAAAATCCGAGTGAGTGAGGGTCTGCATCCTGAGTGGTTGAGTTCTGAATAAGTCTGAGTGGGACCTAACTACCTGATTTTCTGAGCGAATGTGAATGTATACCGAATAGTGGAAGTGTAATGTGAGCCGATTGTGGTAAGGATGGATTACGTCGAGTGATGCTTGAATAGAATATATTCCGAGTGAGAAGGAGTTATGGAATACCGAATGGACTTAGGAATGAATTTCCGAGTGGACTTAGTCATTTACCGAGTGTATGGATGTCCCGATGCCGAGTGATGAATTTACCATGTGAGGCTTCTCGCTTCAGCGAATGAAGGATCCGCTCTAGCGAATGTGTGCTGCTGGAAGGCTTTTGTCGTGGTATCACTCAAGCGATTGGAACTTCGCACGAGCGAGTGAGTTGACTCGCTCAAGCGTCCTGGATTTCGCCCAGGCGCTGATGTGTTTCGCTAAACCGAATGGGTCAGTTCCAGCCTTGTTCCTCCCGCTGATTGCTATATGTGTGAATGCTCTTTTATTTCCCTTGCCTTCTTCTTTTTTTCTATGTCGATTGACCAGTGGTTGTTTTTGTGAAAAAAAATTTCTGTTTTTGGGATTATTATTTATTAAAAATTAGGGTGTTACAAAATCAATTATCGATTCTTTTTATAATTTAGGGATTTTGATAAATTTAATTACAATAATTTTATTAACTATCAAGCTAATTTCAATAACTCAGTGAGCTGATAGATTCTTTAAACACTTGAGGGTTTCAACAAAACTTCATTCGAATTGATTTTGTTTTAATCTTTGATTTGTGTTGTACAGAGAATTCAAGAAAATGATCAAGGCACATTTTTTGGTAAAAGAAACCTTGGGCCAAAAAGCTTACCATGGTAAAAAAACTTATTTGAAAGCCACTTTGAGCCTGAAAAATAATTTCATTGGTACCCTTAACCTTTATCAAATTTTAACCATTCCCTATACTTGATTGATTAAAAGAGCAGTTGAGCAAAATGAAAAACTATTTTGAGTGTTCTTACAAAATAGGGAATGAAAAATAACAACTTGATGCTTTTGGAAAATAAATAAATAAATAAATAAATAAATAAATAAAAATTTATGCATATAAATGAAGAAAAATAAATATATGCAAATCAAAAATAGTGAAAAAAATCAAGTTGGGGGTATTTATTTTTCACCAATAAGGGAAATGAGATCTGGGCCAAGAGAAAGCCTAAAACTTATAAAATGCTCTTTTATGATTTCAAGTTTTTGAATTCTGAGAAAAACCATATTTTCTTGTAGCCAAGCCTCATTACAACCCTTAAAAAAGACCTTGTGATTTTTGAATTAGCTTTGTATGACTAACCATTGATTAGATGAAAATCAAAAATAAATTTGTTTGATTTTATGATCGATTGAGTGAAACAGGTTACCCCTTGCACAGAGATAAACACTTGTGAGGTAAGCCTGAAATTATGCTTGATTTGTTAATAAAATATTGTAAAGAATTTTATCATTAACCCTTTGTTACATAAGATATCTATTTTTGGTTATTCTAAATGGTAAATTGTGAAATTATTTTTTGTGGTAAATTGTCGGACTAACTCAAAAATTTGATTTCAAATTTTTATTTTTTTATTTTCTCTCTTGCTCGAGGACGACAATGTCTCAAGTTGGGGGTATTTGTTAGTCCTCAAATTTACAATAAAATCTTTAATAAAAATTTTGTAAAAATAATAAAAATTAGCTTAAATTGTTAGAAAATTAGGTTTTAAATTCAATAAATGGATGTTAGAAATAATCTGCTCTTGATCAATTTTCTCTAGTTTTACAGTGAAAAAGTAAAGAATTTAAAGAGAAAAATGAAGATCTAGAGAGCTGACGCGTAGCATCAACCCCGCGCGTAACGTGGGGATTTCTGATGCTGACGCTACGCGTCACAGCCACACGTAGCGTCAGAAGCTACATGGACTCCACTTCCAGGTGGCCAAGCACTCAGCCTTTGACCCATTATGGCCTCTCCACTTTGCACAAATGGACACACCGAATTGGGGGATAAGGACAAATGGCAAGGCATGATTGATTTAATAATTCCATAGTGGCCACTTCAAGCTGTGTTTAATGGAGGCTGACTCAGGGATCTGACGCGTAGCGTCAGGTGTAACATTCCGAATATTAAATTAATGACCAGATTAATTTTGAGTGCAAGTAGAATTTATTTTAAGTAAACATTAAGTGTTAATTGAGAATTTAATTTAAATAAAAAGGAAAAATGTAATGCTGTTGGAGAATTGATAGAAGTGACATTTGATTGATGGCTGGCCCCATTGCACGTTTTCCCACCCGTTCACTCTCTACTCTTTCTATTGATTAGAGAGCTGCAGCTGAACCACTCATTCACTTCTCTCATTTCCATGAGACTTCTCTTCTTCTCCTTCTTCTTCTTCTTCCTTTTCTCCTTTGTTCCTCTTCTTCTCCAACAGCTTGTGATTGTGGTTGTTTGGGGGACTCGAAGACCCCACGGCTGTCAAAGAGTGAACGTTCGGTGGAACAACCTTCAGCTTCTCCAAGCCAAGAGTGGTGTTCGTTTGAAGCTGAAAGTGTTGAGCGTGTGAATCGGAAGGAGCGGGTTAAGCTTGGGTCATCACTGAAAGCCGAGGAGCTTGTTGCGTTCTCCAGTAGGTAGGGGGCGCTTTACATCTCAAATGCATAGTTATGGACGGATCCCGGGTGAAAACATTTGTGTGTGTGTTTATGGTTGTGAATATGTTGTATGAGTAAGTTATAGCATGATATCTTTCTAATACCGAGTATGTATGTGTGTGATAGCTGAGTCGTATAGGTTATAGCCCTTTTCTGTTCATAAGATGTACGTTAATGAGCTTGTAAATGTATGAAATATGCTAGGTCGGTGTCGACCTAGTGTATGAGTTAAGGTCTGATTATGATAAGTCCCATGTATAGCTTAATACTTGACAGCATGTAGTATGCGTCTTTAATATTACTGATACCGAGTGTGTATTGTGGGACGGTTGGTGATTCCTGTATATATTGTTATATTGTAAATCATGAAATGCATGTTATGTGAATATGGTATAATTACCGAGTGCCTTATACTGAATGGCAGTGGATAATCCCGATTGATATCTTATGATTAAATGCATGTGAATGTTGGGATGATTTTGATGGGATTTTATGATGAATATATGAGATGCATGTGATATGTGGTTTTACCGAGTTAGACTCGAGGCAATACCGAGTGAATCACTCGGAAAACCAGCGTTGGACGCTTGGTAAAAGTCCTTGGGTTGGACTCAAGGCAAGCTTACCGAGTTGGACTCGGGGCTGCCCGTAACACTCCCGTTGTTGCTTGGAGCAATTGTGTTATGCGTGAGGGCAAACGGTTTGGTACCTGTAAAACGGCCGAATCAGCTTGGAGCTGAGTAAAAGGCTTGGAGCCTATGTTACAACATAAAAATTTATAACAGTGGATCGGATCCGACTGAAAATTAATGTGTGCACACTTAAAATGGTTGATGGACTCAATATGGTTATATGCGCATGTATGGGAAAAATCTATATGATCAAAATGGTTGTGTATTATTGCTTAATATGGTTGTGTATTGTTGAATGAATTTCGAGTGAATGATACCGAGTGTAAATATATGAAATGACAGTGTATGTGATAAGTTGATTGAAATATAATAATGCATAATAGGAACTTGAGGATTTCCTAGTTGTTAACTGTCATTTTAAATGTAAAAGCTCACCCCTATTGTGGCCATATTTTAGTGGATGTTGCTCAGAATGAGGAGTGATGGCAGAGCACCAGTTTATGGATGTGCATTGTACAGTGGATGTATATATATACTGTATAAATGATTTTGTATAGCCTTGGTCGGCTCTTAGTTCGACACATGCTTTAAATATGTAGGATTTGAACTCTCTCGGTAATGGGAGTAGGACTAAATGTATTTTATATATATATATAATGTTATGTGTTCTATTTTATTTCAGTGAGTCTTATGTATGAGTCCATATCCGAGTGAGACTCATGTATGGGCCTTTTTCTGAGTGGTGATAACCTTAATGGATTCTGAGTGAAAAATGTTATATATATTTCGAGTGAATGGTATTATATATACATAACGAGTGAATGTGGGTACCTGTTCCGAATAAATAATATAATATGTATTCTGAGTGACTAAGTACTGACTTGGTGAATTTCTCCGAGCGTTGAGAAGGTTGAGTAATCCTGATTGGATTTGTGGACAAGTTTACATTTATGTGAATATATATATATATGTATAAGTGTTTTATGTTGATTTGATGCTTCTTACTGACTGGAATGTGTTGTTGAATTATTTGAGTAGTGTTGATGGATGAAATAGTTTTAAGTTAATAAGTCTGAGTGAGGCTATAATGTTTGGCTTTCCTTTTCCGAGTGAAGAATACTTAAATGGATTCTGAAAGAAAATCCTATGGTAAATCCGAGTGAGATGAGTATTTTGACACTTTTCCGAATGAGGAAGTGTTAGGCCAATTCCGAGTGAATCGCACCTATTAAGAATTATCCCTTCAGGAGAAATATTCGAAGAGTGTTATGTGTAGGACCCCCTTTAATATGCCCATCCTGAGTGTGTAAGGTTACTGAGTGAGCAAGGTCATACAATTTCGAGTGGAAACTGACTTAAGAACTTCCGAGTAAGAACTTATTAGGACTTCCCCGAGTGTAAAGGAACTAGAGTATTTTTGAGTGAACGAAGCCTTAGAATCCTTAGGCAAGTCATTAACTTAGTGAGGAGTCTTCGGGGTGAAAAGGATTTTGTATACCAGGTGAGAACTGCGTGAGATATATCCGAGTGTGATTCGACCGAGTGAAATAGTCGATAGATTTCCGAGTGGATCACCTGTGTGAACTATACGGATAAAAATAAGGAATAATTATGGGCTCCCGAAGGAGGCTCGTATGTTGGGGTTGTTTCCTGAGTGAATGGAACCTCTGATTCCGAGTGATTAAATGCCGAGTGTGGTTTCTCGCTTCAGCGAATGAGATCATCGCCCCAGCGAGTGTGAATGCATGGAAGGCTTTTGGGTTGGCTCGCTTGAGCGAATGGAGTTTCGCCCGAGTGAGTTTGGTTGTCTTGCTCAAGCGGAGTCGGATATCGCTTGAGCGAGTGGGCGCTGTTGTTTGGGCCTCGCTTGAGCGCTGTTTGCTCTTCCACTGGCCTGTCCCGATCAGTTTTTCTTTCTCCTGCCTTCCCTTCCCTTATTCTGTTGTGCCCAGTTCCATTATTTTATTTTGGGAAAAATTTTCCCTGTTTTGGTATTTATTTATTTATTAAATTAGGGTGTTTCATTTTGGTATCAGAGCGGACTTACAAAGGTCCAAGGCCAAGGTATGCTTACCTTTAGTAGGCGGTTGTGTATATTATGACCAAGTGTCGTAATTATTTGTAGTATTTGATGGATTGGATCCATGTTTAAGTGTAAATTGATTGGCCATGTGCCTATGGAGTGTTGATTTGGGGATAGAAGAGTGTTCCTAGCTGGTCTGGTTAATTATATAATGCTTAGAGACTGTATAATAATGTGTTATAATTGTTGAGTATGGTATTGAAGTCCGATCGGAAGTGAGTGATTGTGTATACTTATCCTTGATAGGGGTGTTGATTTCAGGATAAGTCATGGCAAGCCGTCAAGGTATGGAAGCCATAGCTGCAGCATTTCAGCGTTTTGCTGATGTATTTGAGAGGCAGAATCAGCCTCGAACTGATGATGATCTGGACTTGGATCGCTTCCTGAAGCGGAAGCCGAGTGAGTTCCAAGGAGGATATAATCCTGAGTCGGCATACAAGTGGATTCAAGATCTAGAAACAATTTTTGGGGGCCTTCGTTACACCGAGGCCCAAAAGGTTGAATGTGTTGTATATATGCTTCGAGATGAAGCCGAGTACTGGTGGAAGATCACCAGAAACCGACTGACTGACGCTGGCACCCAGCTGACCTGGGAAAATTTCAAGGAGTGCTTTCTGGAGAAGTATTTTCCCGACACCGCAAGGAGTCGGAAGGAACTAGAGTTTATGGAACTGAAGCAGGGTTCCATGTCAGTGGAGGAATATGTTGCCAAATTCGAGGAATTATGCCTATTTTATCCTCCATTCCAACAGCCTGGAACCGAGAGTTCCAAATGCATTAAGTTTGAAAGTGGGTTGAAGACTGGAATTAAGAGGGCATTCAGGCACCAGGAGATTAGGAATTTTGCAGTGCTGGTGAACAAATGCAGAATGTTCGAAGAGGACGATAAGGCCCACTCGGGCCAGAGCAGTAAAACTGACTTGTTCTTGAAGCCTCAGCAGTCTCGCTTCAAGAAACCGAGTAATGTGGGAAGAGGTGGACCCTCCTCCAGGTTCAGAGGACGGGGAAACCGTGGCGGACATTTTGATGGACGTCCAGGGAATGGCACGTGCTTTAGATGTGGGGGTGACCATTTCGCTTGGGAATGCGATGTTGGAAGAGATGTCGTATGCTTCCATTGTAATGAGAAAGGGCATGTACGCCCCGACTGCCCTCAACTGCAGCAAGCGAATGCAAACGTACAACGTGGAGGTTTTAGAGGAAGAGGCCGAGTAAATGGAGGCCGAGTGAATGGAGGTAGGGGCAATGGAGCTCGGGGCAATATGATGTTTGCCCCCAATAACAGGGAAAGAAATGTTGAGCAACCGACTGTAGGACGAGTCTACACAATTAATGCCGAACAAGCTGCACAAGCCAATGACTTGGTGCAAAGTAAGTGTTCGCTCGGTAAATATACTCTTGATGTTGTTTTTGATTCAGGAGCTACCCACTCCTTTATATCTGATGATTATGTGAGACGGTTGAGAATGCCGACTGTGTATATGAATCAGACTCTGGAAGTAGCCAATCCGACCGGCGTTAAAGTGTTAACATCAATGATGTGTAAGGATGTAACCTTCGTGTTGGACGATCAGAGTTTTACTTTTGATTTGGTATGTGTGCCTCTGAAAGACCTCGATATCGTACTTGGCATGGATTGGCTTTCAGCCAACAAGGTGCTGGTAGATTGCCAGAACCGGAGGGTGATTTTTTCGAGGCAGAACGATAATGATCACATGGTGCAAGGTATAGCCCAACTATTTGTGATGTTTTGCTTGACCGAGGGTGAGGGTAGAATCTGACTGCATGATATCCCGATTGCTTGTGATTTTCCTGAGGTGTTTCCGGATGATGTGCCGGGTGTCCCTCCAAATAGAGAAGTCGAATTCTCTATTAATTTAATCCCTGGAGCTGAGCCGGTCTCCAGTGCTCCTTATAGGATGTCTCCGACTGAATTAGCTGAGTTGAAGAAGCAGGTTGACGAGTTGCTCGGTAAACAGTTCATTAGACCGAGCATATCACCGTGGGGTGCACCAGTGCTACTCGTCAAGAAGAAGGATGGTAGCATGCGGCTTTGCATTGACTATCGACAGTTGAATAAATTCATAATAAAGAATCGGTATCCATTACCGAGGATAGACGATCTGATCGATCAATTGAGGGGTGCTTCGGTCTTCTCGAAAATTGACTTACGTTTGGATTATCACCAAATCCGAGTGAAGGACTCAGATGTCCCTAAAACAACATTTAGGACTCGGTATGGTCACTACGAATACGTAGTAATGCCGTTCGGCGTGACAAATGCCCCTGCTGTTTTCATCCTTATTTGGACCGATTCGTGGTCGTTTTTATTGATGATATATTGGTCTATTCTAAATCACCCGAGGAGCATATTTGCAAAGCTTTCAAAATACGACTTCTGGATGAATGACATCCATTTCCTCGGACATGTAATTTCCGAGGGAGGTGTCTCGGTAGACCCTTCTAAGGTAGAAACTGTAATGGCATAGGAAAGGCCCAAGTCGGTCTCGGAAATAAGAAGCTTCATGGGCCTGGCTGGCTATTATAGAAGGTTTATTGAGGGTTTTTCTAAGCTTGCTTTGCCTCTGACCAAACTGACTCGGAAAAATGTCCCTTTCATATGGAATTCCGAGTGTGAAAGAAGTTTTCAAGAATTAAAGACTAAGTTAACAACCGCCCCAGTGTTGGCATTGCCAAATTTGCAAGAGAACTTCGTGGTGTACTGTAATGCGTCAGGACTTGGCCTGGGGTGCGTACTAATGCAGAAAGACCGGGCGATAGCCTATGCCTCTCGGCAATTGAGGCTACACAAGCAACATTACCCGACCCACGACTTAGAATTGGCAGCTGTGGTCTTCGCCTTAAAAATATGGAGACATTATCTTTATGGGTTGAAATTTGAAGTATACAGTGATCATAAAAGCCTCCAATACTTATTCGAACAGAAAGAGATGAACATGAGGCAAAGGAGGTGGACGGAATTCTTGAAGGATTATGATTTCGAGCTAAAGTACCACCCGGGTAAAGCGAACGTCATAGCCGATGCGTTAAGTCAGAAATCAATTCATGTAGCAATGATGATGGTGAAGGAAATAGAACTGTTAGAGCAATTTCGAGACATGAATCTGCATGTAGATGCCTCTTCGACTCGGAAAGTGACGATCGAAATGTTGAAAGTGGCTTATGATTTCTTGAAACTTATGTTTGAGGAGCAGAAATCGGATTCCTACTTGGCCGAAATGAAGGAGATTCAAGCTAAGGGTAAGGATATGTCCCTGACCGAGGGCTCAGATGGAATTTTCCGAGTGAAAGGTAGAATTTATGTACCGGGTGCTGGTGAATTGAGGAAGATGGTACTCGATGAAGCTCATAAACACAAAAATGTACCATGACTTGAGATCATACTTTTGGTGGCCCAGATTGAAGAGTGATGTAGTGGACTATGTGACTCGGTGTATCGTCTGTCAGAAGTCAAAGATAGAACACCAGAAACCTTATGGAGGTTTGCAACCCCTTGACATTCCTGTGTGGAAGTGGGACTCTATTGCCATGGATTTTGTTATGGGATTGCCTAGAACCCGAGCAGGTTATGATGCCATTTGGGTCGTTGTAGACCGGTTGACCAAGTCTGCGCATTTCCTACCTATGAACATGAAGTATCCATTACAGAAATTAGCCCAGCTTTATGTCAAAGAGATTGTCCGATTGCATGGTGTACCAGTTTCTATTGTGTCGGACAGGGATCCAAGATTTACTTCTCGGTTTTGGGGAAGCTTGCACCAGGAATTGGGCACCAAACTCCGACTGAGTTCAGCTTACCATCCCCAATCGGATGGGCAGTCCGAACGGACCATACAGAGCTTAGAGGATTTATTGAGGGCTTGTGTACTGGAACATAGAGGTAGTTGGGATCAATATTTACCTTTGATTGAATTCATATACAATAACAGCCATCATAGCAGTATTGGCATGGCACCGTATAAAGCCCTGTATGGTAGGAGATGCCGAACCCCACTCTGTTGGTTGGAAGCGGGCGAAAATTTAATGTTGGGACCAGAAATTATACAACAAACTTTCGAGCAGATTCAAATAATCCGAGAGAAAATGAAAGCGTCTCAAGACCGACAGAAGAGTTATCATGATAAATGAATAAGACCGATTGAATTTCAGATCGGTGATAAAGTATTCCTAAAGGTTTCACCGAGTAAAGGGGTTGGACGAGCTGTGAAGGGCGGGAAATTGACTCCCCGATACATTGGACCTTATGAGATATTGGATCGGGTCGGTCCTGTTGCATACAGGATTGCATTACTGACTCAATTGTCAAACCTGCATAATGTATTTCACGTGTCTCAACTGAGGAGGTACCTTCCCGATTCAACTTATCAGATGCAGGATGACGAGGTCAAAATCAGAGAAAACCTGACCACTATTGCTATACCGACTAAAATTGTGGATCGGTCGGTAAGACAAATACGGAGTAAGGATGTGCAATTAGTTCGAGTGGAATGGCAGTAAAACCGACTCACGTCTTATACTTGGGAACGTGAAGATATTATGAGACAGCAGTATCCTGAGCTATTTTGAGGTAAGCTTGTCTATGAATTTCGAGGACGAAATTCTTTTTAGGGGGGAGAAATGTAACATTCTGAATATTAAATTAATGACCAGATTAATTTTGAGTGCAAGTAGAATTTATTTTAAGTAAACATTAAGTGTTAATTGAGAATTTAATTTAAATAAAAAGGAAAAATGTAATGCTGTTGGAGAATTGATAGAAGTGACATTTGATTGATGGCTGGCCCCATTGCATGTTTTCCCACCCGTTCACTCTCTACTCTTTCTATTGATTGGAGAGCTGCAGCTGAACCACTCATTCACTTCTCTCATTTCCATGAGACTTCTCTTCTTCTCCTTCTTCTTCTTCTTCCTTTTCTCCTCTGTTCCTCTTCTTCTCCAACAGCTTGTGATTGTGGTTGTTTGGGGGACTCGAAGACCCCACGGCTGTCAAAGAGTGAACGTTCGGTGGAACAACCTTCAGCTTCTCCAAGCCAAGAGTGGTGTTCGTTTGAAGCTGAAAGTGTTGAGCGTGTGAATCGGAAGGAGCGGGTTGAGCTTGGGTCATCACTGAAAGCCGAGGAGCTTGTTGCGTTCTCCAGTAGGTAGGGGGCGCTTTACATCTCAAATGCATAGTTATGGACGGATCCCGGGTAAAAACATTTGTGTGTGTGTGTTTATGGTTGTGAATATGTTGTATGAGTTAGTTATAGCATGATATCTTTCTAATACCGGGTATATATGTGTGTGATAGCTGAGTCGTATAGGTTATAGCCCTTTTCTGTTCATAAGATGTGCATTAATGAGCTTGTAAATGTATGAAATATGCTGGGTCGGTATCGACCTAGTGTATGAGTTAAGGTCTGATTATGATAAGTCCCGTGTATAGCTTAATACTTGACAGCATGTAGTATGCGTCTTTAATATTGCTGATATCGAGTGTGTATTGTGGGACGGTTGGTGATTCCTGTATATATTGTTATATTGTAAATCATGAAATGCATATTGTGTGAATATGGTATAATTACCGAGTGCCTTATACTGAATGGCAGTGGATAATCCTGATTGATATCTTATGATTAAATGCATGTGAATGTTGGGATGATTTTGATGGGATTTTATGATGAATATATGAGATTCATGTGATATGTGGTTTTACCGAGTTAGACTCGAGGTAATACCGAGTGAATCACTCGGAAAACCAGCGTTGGACGCTTGGTAAAAGTCCTTGGGTTAGACTCAAGGCAAGCTTACCGAGTTGGACTCGGGGCTGCCCGTAACACTCCCGTTGTTGCTTGGAGCAATTGTGTTATGCGTGAGGGCAAACGGTTTGGTACCTGTAAAACGGCCGAATCAGCTTGGAGCTGAGTAAAAGGCTTGGAGCCTATGTTGCAACATAAAAATTTATAACAGTGGATCGGATCCGACTGAAAATTAATGTGTGCACACTTAAAATGGTTGATGGACTCAATATGGTTATATGCGCATGTATGGGAAAAATCTATATGATCAAAATGGTTGTGTATTATTGGTTAATATGGTTGTGTATTGTTGAATGAATTTCGAGTGAATGATACCGAGTGTAAATATATGAAATGACAATGTATGTGATAGGTTGATTGAAATATAATAATGCATAGTAGGAACTTGAGGATTTCCTAGTTGTTAACTGTCATTTTAAATGTAAAAGCTCACCCCTATTGTGGCCATATTTCAGTGGATGTTGCTCGGAATGAGGAGTGATGGCAGAGCACCAGTTTATGGATATGCATTATACAGTGGATGTATATATATACTGTATAAATGATTTTGTATAGCCTTGGTCGGCTCTTAGTTTGACACTTGCTTTAAATATGTAGGATTTGAACTCTCTCGGTAATGGGAGTAGGACTAAATGTATTATATATATATATATATATATATATATATATAATGTTATGTGTTCTATTTTATTTCAGTGAGTCTTATGTATGACTCCATATCCGAGTGAGACTCATGTATGGGCCTTTTTCTGAGTGGTGATAACCTTAATGGATTCTGAGTAAAAAATGTTATATATATTTCAAGTGAATGGTATTATATATACATAACGAGTGAATGTGGGTACCTGTTCCGAATGAATAATATAATATGTATTCTGAGTGACTAAGTACTGACTTGGTGAATTTCTCCGAGCGTTGAGAAGGTTGAGTAATCCTGATTGGATTTGTGGACAAGTTTACATTTATGTGAATATATATATATATATATATATATATATATGTATAAGTGTTTTATATTGATTTGATGCTTCTTACTGACTGGAATGTGTTGTTGAATTATTTGAGTAGTGTTGATGGATGAAATAGTGTAAAGTTAATGAGTCTGAGTGAGGCTATAATGTTTGGCTTTCCTTTTTCGAGTGAAGAATACTTAAATGGATTCTGAAAGAAAATCTTAAGGTAAATCCGAGTGAGATGAGTATTTTGACACTTTTCCGAATGAGGAAGTGTTGGGCCAATTCCGAGTGAATCGCACCTATTAAGAATTATCCCTTCAGGAGAAATATTCGAAGAGTGTTATGTGTAGGACCCCCTTTAATATGCCCATCCCGAGTGTGTAAGGTTACCGAGTGAGCAAGGTCATACAATTCCGAGTGGAAACTGACTTAAGAACTTCCGAGTAAGAACTTATTAGGACTTCCCCGAGTGTAAAGGAACTAGAGTATTTCCGAGTGAACGAAGCCTTAGAATCCTTAGGCAAGTCATTACTTAGTGAGGAGTCTTCGGGGTGAAAAGGATTTTGTATACCGGGTGAGAACTGCGTGAGATATATCCGAGTGTGATTCGACCGAGTGAAATAGTCGATAGATTTCCGAGTGGATCACCTGTGTAAACTATACGGATAAAAATAAGGAATAATTATGGGCTCCCGAAGGAGGCTCGTATGTTGGGGTTGTTTCCTGAGTGAATGGAACCTCTGATTCCGAGTGATTAAATACCGAGTGTGGTTTCTCGCTTCAGCGAATGAGATCATCGCCCCAGCGAGTGTGAATGCATGGAAGGCTTTTGGGTTGGCTCGCTTGAGCGAATGGAGTTTCGCCCGAGCGAGTTTGGCTGTCTCGCTCAAGCGGAGTCGGATATCGCTTGAGCGAGTGGGCGCTGTTGTTTGGGCCTCGCTTGAGCGCTGTTTTCTCTTCCGCTGGCCTGTCCCGATCGGTTTTTCTTTCTCCTGCCTTCCCTTCCCTTATTCTGTTGTGCCCGGTTCCATTGTTTTATTTTGGGAAAAATTTTCCCTGTTTTGGTATTTATTTATTTATTAAATTAGGGTGTTTCATCAGGACCCTTCCTCAGCCCTATAAATAGGGTCATTCTCCACACCTCTAAGCATCCCATCCCATCTCACATACTGAGTTCTCTTCCTCTTTTATACACTCGTGTTTGGGTGGTTCTTTTGTGAGTTTGTAGTTCTAGAATAGTTTTCTAGATACTTGAGAGTGTTGTGTAGTGTTGTGATCGTTATACCGTGAAGTTTCCATCGCCTTTGTAATATCAAACTCTGTAAGTGTTGTTTTTACTTTCACTATGTGTAACTAATCTGTTTATGTTGGAATTGGTGAACTAGTCTATTGAGTATGATGTTGTAAATTTGATCTCTGCATGTTTATGATTCAAGTGCATGTTAGTATTTCAATCTTTTATTAGTATGAACGTCAAACGGGAGAATGATTTTCATGCGTATTGAAACTTGTTTTATTAGTATGAATGTCAAACGGGAGAATGATTATTCATGCCTTATTAAAACTTGTTTTAACAAAAGTAAAAGTTGGAATACCCTTAATATGCCAATTACTAGGGATAGAATTGGTGATTATTGTTGCCATAAGGCCAGGATTTAATGCAAGTTTTTACTGAGAAAGCTCATGAGGGATCGGGCTTTACGGTGAATACTTAGAATTTATATCACGAGGTATCGGTTATAATGATTTTAAGCTGCAATGACATGAACTTGATGACTAAATATGCATGTCTTGAGTTCCTCCATTGTTATTCTAGATTAGGGATCCAAATTCCAACATAATTTATTTATCTGTGTTTTATCCTCAAGTATCTTAGCTATTCTAAATTGCAACTCAATTTTTTAGATAGATTGTTATTTTCTTTTTATCACATGAACAACTCAGCTATGCAATCTTGTGAATATTGTATAAATTGTATATAATTATTCTTTTGTGAATAGGTTTCGATAAATTTACCGTAGTAATTAAAAAATTACTGTAACTATTGGACTTTTAATCCCAGTGGAACGATATCTAAATTTTAAAAACTACAAACGATTGGTGCGCTTACCAATTAAAAGACCCAACAGTAACACGGAGTTAACAAGTTTTCTGCAACACTATATATTACGGGTCTAACAGGGAACCCGTCGCTAAACTTTGCAAGCCAAACCAAATTGTTTGGAGGGAAGATAAAGCAGCTACGGTCCCCTTCTCCCTTCGCTACGTTTGCTGCACTTAGCGATCGCCGCGATCTGTCGCTAAGTTGGGCGTCAAACAAAAAAATTTGGAGGGAAAGCAAAAAAAATTAGAGAGAGGTGAATATAGCGGCAGTTTTTGCGATGGTGTGAGTTTAGCAACGACGTTGGTGATGGAGTGTTGCAAAACGTAGCAACAATATTATTGTTGGTAGCTGATATGGTAGCTAATTTCCATTTGAAGGTCCCGTTTAACTTTGTGGTCGCTAATGTGGTCACTAATTAGTGATAGCTGATTTCTGGTAATTATCAGGAATTTTTTTAGTAATGATATTAGATTAAGGTTAGGATCTTACGTTAAGGCTTACCTTGGCAATTTGAGTTGATAAGTCATCCTTAAGCTTGATAACCATTTGAGTTGTATTTGTTTTGAGCCATATACCTTGTATAGTTGTTTAGGTCACTTTTGGGCCTTGTTTGCTTTAAGGTTTAGTCTTGCATAGGCTAGTTTTCCTAGACCGAACCATCTCTTGGTGTTTGCCTTTATATAGGCTTCACCCTCACATTGTAGTTTAGTCATTTTATGAAATTCATATTTTTGAACAATTCCCTCTCTAAGACCCACTGTCTTGTGGCATTTTAGCCTAAATCTTATCAATGAAACATCTCCAATGCTGTAATCCCCACCCTAGGCTTATCCTTTTAGGTGGTACCTAAAACACTCTCTCATTCCCTTTCCACCTTTGCCTTGCCTCTCATGATCAATTCAGTCAAGCCATTTTTTTTATTAAGTCCTATTTATAAGAATACACAATTTTAAGAAAGTAATTATTATCTTGATTTTATAAAAGAATTTTATCTTTTTAAATTCTTATTTAAAGTTAAATTTTATTAGTTGTAAACATTTCCTTTAATTTTTTTAATATTAGTATACACATTTTTGTATCTTCGAAAATCAAATAATAACTATAGTCAAATTTCCGCCAGCAAGGGATATTTGGTTAAATTTTGTGTATTGAACTGTAGAGATATTCGTTAATAATAGTAATACAAGTATAGATCCTATATTGGAAAGAAAAAAGGTAATTAATTAGAAAAGAATAGTGTTGACTTTGAATATTTGAACCTAAAAGATAATCATCCACATGCTACTATTGTAGGCTCCATTGGTGTAGAGGAGTCCCTGTCACACATCTCAGGATCAACATTTGTGGGTGTCTCCCCCTGCAAGATGAAATGAATAATTGAGAAAATTATAAAACAAAATGTTGCAATTTCTTCAACAGTCAGCTATAACGTACCTTTGCAAGGTTCCTAAAATATGTCATAGTGTAATTTCCAGTGGGAAATAAAACTTCAACAAGATCTGCTAATGCCAATTGGGGTTGGGAAATTGCTCCATTATACCAGTCTTTGCATGCCCAACATCACACAAACAACTACAATTAGTATCAAGTAGCACAAGTTTGATGCAAGAATATAAATGAAATCAGTTAATTAATTTGATTTTCTAGGCTATCATGATAAAGAAGGCATTTTTTGTTATGATTTCCTTTCTTACACTTTAATGGATAAAGTGCATTAATAACCATTGATTAAAAATACCAATGGTTTGTAATAGCTTTAAGAGTTTGTTGTAAATTCTATTGTATTGATCATTATCTTAATTAACTGATAATTTTCTAATCAACCGTTGGTTGGTGCATACTATAAAGTGTATCCCCTTACTTTACAGGAGCTTCTTTTTTTCCTTCCTTTTTTCCACTTTGAAATAAATATTTAATACTCTCCATCTATTTTATAAGATTTTATTACATCATTTCATATATATGTTAAGAAAATTAATGATTCTAGATAAATGTTAAATTTATCAAATTATTTTTGTTATATTTTTAAATTTACAATTCATATTGATAAAGAGAGAAATATTTTTTTCAAATTTTATTGATATTAAAAAACAAAATGTAATTAATAAGGGTATGTGTTAAAAAAATAATAAACACATAAGGTAAATTAAGAAAGATGTTGTAAAAAAAACTAAGAAAACCTGAAAAACAGAGTTTTATAAAAATGGTATTTGGCTAAAATACCGTGTAGAAAAAGCTTTTTCAAATTCCATAAGCAGTTTTATTAGTTGATTAAAGGAAAATGTTAAGAGAACTGTCTAATGCCCTGAAAAACATGAAATTTTTTTATGAAAATTTTATTAAACGCATCGTCTCCTGATTTTTAATGTATCTAAACTTAACTTTTGAAAAAACAATTTCCTAATCAGTGCCTTCGGCAAATTGGTAATATGAAAGATTTTGATATTGTGACATTATCAGTGATTAAAATTCAAAACATTTGACGTAAATCTATATGGAAGAGACAACTGACAAGTGCATTTTGGCTCTACGTACTTACCAAGGGCAACGGAACTTTGAATCCATTTGTCATATCTCCAAAGACTTGTGTTTGTGATAAAGGAAAAGCAAGAACGATCTTCAACATTTAGATTTTGGATAAATGTTGATAACGTGTAGTTGAATGGATCAGAAGTCAATGTTTCATCAATGACTACTTCCACGGTCTACAAGAGAAATAATATAAAAAACCAATCAGTAAAAGGAAAGTTAAGGCAACGAACCAAAAAAATCTTTTCCTTTTGTGATTATATATTATAGGATTCACAATTTCAGAACCAAATTTGCAGGGTGGCAAAAGTTATGATTTAATTGATAATATAGATCAAGATTGTAAAAAGAATCTTTTGATTGATCTCTATTAAAACCCTTTTCAAAAAAGGGTGAAGAGCCTAAACTACATTATGCTTGGGAAAGATTGCCTCTAAGAAGATACAATATATACCTCACTGCAAAGTTATCTTTACCAAGTTTTAACACAACTATGTCACTAGACTTAATCTCATGACTATTTACATATTATTAAGTACCAGCTTTATTTACAAAGGAATGTAAATTGGCCAAAATGTTAGGTTCTCAATGTCTAGAAGTAGATTGCAGTTAATTTTATCATTTAATGTAAATAAATAGAATTCAAGTTACACATAGGATGGCATGCAATTCCTCCAAATCATCAGGATCAGTGACATTGTAAGTGTTCTTGTTTATAGAGGCATCCAAGTTCTCTCCCCCTGCATCTTCCACATACTGTTTGCAAAGTTTTTGTAACAACAATTTAGAAAGTGATGACTGGAAAAGCAAAATGTACAAGAGCCAGATTCACTAAAATGCAAAAAGAAAATGATGCATTAAATGAAATTTGAGCTGTGTAAATTGAAGCATTTAATAATGGACTTGGCATAAGGAATAGAACGGAGGCTGTAACCATTTTGAATTAAACTTTGCTAAGAGTTTAATATGATGAATTGGTTACTAATAGTGATGAAGTAAACAGTTGTATTTAAGAAACATCACTTATGTTTAGTTTCTCTAATAGCTACCGTTTAATACCTTCAACTGATACATGTTCTTTGTAAATGACCAAACACCCTGCAAAGATGACATGTCACTTGTTAGTTACATAATGTTAACTTTTTTTATATAAATCATAGGCCAAAACTATGGATCAGAAGTTGGCTCCAGATAATTTGAAGAGATAAAAAAGTAACAATTTTGAAAGGGATAATTGATGGATTATTCCTGTTGTTCAGATCCTAAAACAACTGCAGAACATTACATCAAACCGACAATGGGATGTAAACTTTTGGAGATGCATACATTTTTGTAATTCATCCAAGCTACTGTTGGCTTGAATGTTGTCCGATTTGTTGCGATTTTAGCTAAGCATAAATAATTCTCCTTAACCTATAAAATATCAAATCATTTTGTCAGACATATCACCAAAATATAATCAGTTACTCAGATTGTCACAAATTATGCAAAGATGGTTGAGTGTCTCCAAATGCAACTTGTACTTCATGGCCATAGAAACTTATGAATTAATTTAGAAATATTGTGATTTTACCAGTCTAGTTAAGAGAGCATTGCATTATCTCAATTTGATAAAGAAGTAAAGTCATGCAGCCATTAACTAATAATTGCTGTTAAAATAATTAGAAGAATGGAAACACAGGATTTAATGGTTATTGAACATTGCTCTATTGTTTGATGCATTGCACATTCAAATTTATGTGCACAACATCATGTATGTGGGACTGACGTCTCATGATTAGTTTCAGCTCTGTTTTCTCCTAGAGAAACTGGTGTAATGTTGAAAATATGAAAAGTTGGAAATTTATATGTTTGATATATGGAGCAATCTGTCTTCCCAAGTACCTATAGTGCCACAAAAGTGGAATAAGTAAGACCTTAATATTTGATAATGAATCTTACATTAAATTTCGTTGATCTTGATTTTATGCTAAAATACCAAATATGTGGCCATTTTCCAACTATATGATTCTCGATGTAACTCTCAGTGTCTGTCCTCACCAAAATAAATGCATCTTCTGTGTTTTTTCTCTCCATATGAATTTATTTAGAATGTTGGTAATAGGCTAGCAACTGCTAAGCTACATTTTAATAAATAGAAGAAAATAAGTAGTTTCACCCTAGTGAAAAATGAAGTCAAAGTCTTGGACTAAACAAGAAGAACCTACAAGATTACATAATAATGAAGATGGAAGATGTTGCTGGAAAATATTCAGTCAGTTAGTAATATGGTATGCCTTGGACCAAGTGGTGCGCTTACTGCATTATAGACTTGATTGGCTCTAGCTTCAACATTAGCAAAAGCTCCCATGAACTTGATCCACTCAGCTCTCTATCAAAGTAAATGCAGTTAATCATTAGACATTCCAAGCACACAAAAACTGCAACATGGTAAAAGTATTTCTCTTTTCCACAGAAGAGTATATACATCAATATGCATCTTAAAATATTTTATAATCTTCTGAGTATGCTCCTGATCAGTAATCAGACTAAATTATCTTTCACAATTAATTGGATTGAAATACATCATTCTCTTGTACGTTGTGATAAAGTGTAAGAAAAAAAAGGGGGGATAATAATAAATGTCCCCAACAATGCTATATAAATACAACTGAATCATAACCAAATATTGGCTTCAAACACATGCTTTGATTCTATAGGTTTTCAAAAGTTTATCTACAGAGAAATTTTTAGTTGCGTACCTGCAAAGGGGTATCCTCTATGAGGGGAACAAAAGTTGCAAAATTGCAAGCTGGTTGCTGATCATAGTCACTAAGGAAGTATGAAGAAAACTGTGCAAGCTTTTGGTAATCACTGTTGTTGAACAATTCTACCTGTCCTCCTTTATACAATTTCAACACACATGGAGAAGCCACTGAATCTGAAGTTATGCCTTTCAAGCTCTCCAGTAAGCCTAAAAGCTGCTCAAAACAAGAATATGAAGAAATAAGATGGCAAAGAGGGAATGCAATCTTCTATCTTGATCTTGGCAACATATCAAAACCTTTTAAGCTAAACATAACATGTAAACTTATAGTAGTAAGAGATTCTGACCTCTAAAAAGGAGACTTGAGTTTCAATCCATGGAGACAAAGAAAAAGTTAGTCACAACAAAGGCTAAAGAAAAAATTACTTTATCAATTTTGTGGTCAAGAATAAGACCTCCTTAAGATTATAATTCAAAAATAATGTCTAGATTGAATTGCTAAATCAAATTATTTGTTTTAGCATTGGTAATACATTGAGCTGGTTTCTAAATTGGGCTGATGATAAATCATATGATTTATGGTGGTACATGCACTAGCATCTTGATTCTTATGGACAAACATAATCAATAAGGTGAGTGAGTGAGTTTGAGTAGGGGTCAGGGTGTAGGAATATGCATGGCCTACCTGGAAAATAATTGGTATCAACAGAATAGTTTGACAATGGTATGACAAAAGATTTGATTCTTGATGTGCAATATTTAGTCCTTGTTGCAATCCTTGAATTATTCTGACAGTGAAAAAGAAAATTGAGTTGGCTAGAAACACAAATTAGCAGGAAAATATTCAGCAAACATGAAAATAATTAGTAAAATAGTAATTTCTATGTTTGATAATTGATTCCTTTAAGCAAAAATCCCCAACAGAGGAAACCATGGAATCCATTTAAGTAAGTAGAATGTGTTTATTATTATTACCTATTATCCTAATATATAATCTATTTTAAAATGATCTCATATATCTTTGATTAGTGAATGACTTTGGCACTTTGTAATAAAGGTAGCTACTGTCCCTAATTAATTTTCTTAAAAATACAAATCGGGCAGCTAGATAGGTTGATTATACAATAACAAACGTATTAAGCTCTTTGAAGTAGCTTCCACTGATCAATTTGTTATCTTCAAAAGATGTCATGATTATCATTATCTCTTTCCTCAATTTGTGGAAGTGCTAAATATAGCCATATTATTTTAATATCAGAATAGATACAAAACAATCACCAACTCATAAATAATAACTTAGATAGTTTGATAGATACAACCTCTAAGAAGTTGATAATACGCACCCTTAATTTTCTCATTCACGCTTGTGTGGGCTTAAGAAAGTAAAAATTAATAAAAATGTCCGTATCATTTTCCATTTCATTATTATCTTATACAATCCAAAATCCAAATAAGACCTAAGTATATAATTCAAATATAGTAAGAAAATGACATGTTTCGAACGATTTCTCAAGATTTGTCCACAGAGAAGTACCTGGAGAAGAAGGTAGCTCTGGCCATCAGCAGCATTCTTAATGACTTTGAAGGTCTGGCCATAGTAAATATGGAAGTTCACAGCATCTTCCACCTTTGAAAAGTTACCAACTTTCACTGCAGGGGTGGCTCCATGAACATATCCACACTTAAAGAACCAAAACGATGCTAAGAAGAAGAAGGCTTGAAGCCAAGAACTAGGAGCTAAATCCATGAGCTGAATGAAGCACCTCTTGCAATGTTGTTAAAATAATGTAATCATTGGAACTAATTATATATTCCATGTTTCCTCATTACCATTATTTTAAGCCACTTATAGAAGGGAAAAAGCTATATAACTTTTTGGGCAATTTTGTGCGGCTAAACTGCACCAATTTCTTTGAGGGAGTGGTGCAGTGTGCAGCTTTTTCAATATAAATGGATTGGGATGGAGTTGAAAATTTTAGTTTGAATGAATGAAATGTTGGCATGTAGCTAGTGGGGTGCACACTTTTTTTTTAATATTTAACAAAGGAAACAGTAAGTGACCCGTGATCCTATCTTTTGAGTTATTTTTGTCATATTCTTTTCATCACACTTTGCTGTTGGTTCTTAACTAGTTACATCTTTTTCTTTTGTCACTTTCTTTGATACCCTCGTGAAAATGTGTTACCCTAACACCATAGTAATCATCCATGTGCTGTGCACTCACCTTTGCTCAACCACTACCCATCCCAATTCCACATTCAAGATTCTTCATTCCCAGATTGCAGCTTACATTCAATTTTCTCACCCCACTACCATTCCTTGATCAGTATACTAATTTACTTTTTGAAGTTTACTGGCAACCAAAAATAATATGGGCATATAAAAAGGTTGTCATATGACATGTTCAGAAAAAAATATTGAAAAAATAAGTTATCTTACTATCTTGTCGTATGGCATCTTTAACATGTATTGATAAAATATAATATTTTAAATGGGCAGTAAAATAACATTTTTTTAGTAAGGGGTCTATGCCTAGCGAACAAATATTATCTTTTAATGCCCCAAGTATTTTAGAAGGATTAAGCATAAAATTAATATTTCGAAATTATGATTACTTAATTTTGTTTGGGATTTCTTCGAAATACTTTTTTTGTAATAATCCTTCTTAAAAAGTATTTCGGAGTTTAAATCCTAACAAAAATTATTTTAGAAAGTTGATCTATGACTAATTACAAGATCATACTGATTCAAGTAGTTATGCGTGAAAATTGTCAATCATATCAATGAGAAAGGTGGAAAATCACATCTTTAGACATAGTTTGGTCAGACATAAGGTTTCTATTCACAAAACGGAACCAAATAAGTTGTATCATACTTAAATATATTTTTTAATTCTTATACTACTCATGTATTAAAGTAACTTTAGTTTTAATTGGATACAAATAAAAATAACTTTAATGAATTAACATGTATTTTATTTGTATTATGAGTTTATTTGACTTTTAATATATAGGTTACTTAACTTAAATATGAATCATAATATGCAAATTATAAAATATAAAATAGAGAACTTCTAACCCAATAAATTATTTGTATGAAATAGTATTTACATTTTCTTTTATTTCTTTCAACTTTTAAAATTGGATATATATAAAATTTAAAACTATTAAACTAAATAGATTCAAACTTTAATGATGCTGATTTGGTTTCGTTTGATTTACCTTTTTTATATTTTATTTCAAATGGAAACTAAATCATATTTTTTTAATGTAATTTCACTTATTATTTACACCGGTATAGGTAGCTACACGGAACGGATTATGTGGAATTTGTCTACTTGGTGTTTGCTGACAAAATCTAACAGAATAAGGTAGAGGTGCAAAGCAAATTATTCAATGAGGAATTCGGAATTAGACCGGGGGCGGGGGTAATTAAGAAAACTACAAATAAACATTTTGTAAGTATAATTAATAAGATATTTTTGAACTTTGTTAAATTAAAAAGAAGAAAAGATTGTTAACCGAACCCTAAAGATTAAGCCATTAAAAAATGAACATGTTCGTTGCATAATACAATTCAAGAAAAAAATATTAGGGAGGAAATTAAACAACCCTGAAAAATTTATTAAATCCATGAAATATCAACAATTTATTAATTTATACCAAATAGAATATTTACAGATTTTTAGTAATGTATCCATTAAAAGTTAAAACACCCTTTATTAACTAACTTATACATTAGGTGCATTTTTAAAAATAATCTTTCAAGAACAAAAACAAACATAATCATGATAGGAGAAGTGACACAGACATCACCCATAGAGAAGTCACAAAGCCCACATAGAGTTTGGAGGTTGTCTTGGAGAGCTTTAGGGGCCCTTTAACTAGTTCAATGGTCAAGAGTGTCAGGGAGACACTATAAACACATTTGGCTTCATTCATGACATCCATTGATGGGCCCAAGCTCAAGGAGGAACTCTTGAGGACCTTTGCTTATTGTACATGCATTATCTTAGAGTAAATGACCTCCTTGCTATTTTTGGACCTCCTTTGGGCCACCTTATTGGGTCTTGGCTCTCATTTGTATATACTTTACTTTCATAATATTAGTTTTAGAAATATTTTAGGACTTTCAACAAAAAAAAGAAATATTTTAGGACTAGAAATTAGGAATTAGTTTGGGCTTTGCATAGCTATTTATGTTTGAGCCTTGTACCTTATTTAGTTTTTAGTTTGGACTTGTATTGAGCCATTCTCATTATGCATTTAAGATTAGGCCTTGGAGATTTCCTAAGACCCATAGAGGAGCTAGAGTGGCTGAAAATTAGGAGGGAGGTTTAAATACCTCAATTGCTTGTGTTTGTCATATAATTTAAGTTTCCTTGAGTTTTAGTGAGATAAGCTTCCACTTTTCTCTAGAAAGTTGAGCATAGCTCCTTCATTTTGTTCTTATCCTTTGGTCTCCTCTCAAAGGTGATGAACCTCACCTTCCTTATTTCTCTAGCCTTAGAAAGTGGCGGTTCCACACTCTCCTTCTTGCCTAACCATTTCTCCTCAATTTCTCTTGTAATTCTAAGCTTAGATCTAGGTTTCCTTTGTTTTAAATTCTCCATTTCACTACCTATAAGCTCACGGCCTATACTCCATTTCCCTATTTCTGAAATTGTATTTTAGTCTTTGAGTTTCTTGCTTTGGATTTGAAGGAAGAAAGAAGAGGAAGATCTTTCTCCCTAAGGAAATCAACTAATTTCCTACAACAATTGGTATCTAGAGTCTAACTTCTCTTCTTTTCTTTTCTTTAGATATGCACTTTTGTTTTGAGATTCTGAAATTTCAGTTTCAATAATTGCATTCTCCTTGTCTATAGCTTCATTTTGATATATCATATGTAAAAATCTTCAAAAAATTCAAAAAGTTCTCAATTATTAAATTTTAGATCTACTTAGTTTGGATTTTGAATTTTGAAAAGTTCCTTCATATTTCTTGTTACTGCACTTGAATGAAACATAACCTCAAAATTTGAACAAAAATTGAGCAAAAAATTTTTTAGGTCAACACTTTGACCTTAGGTGCCTTCTAGTGCAAGTTACCTTGTATTTTTCCTTCTTTTGTGCATCTTTATTGCATCTTGTGGTTTTATTGTATCCTATACATGTTTTAAAGTGTTAATACAATTCTGAATTATTGCAAAACCGTGTGGCTATATGTGTGCATCTTAAGTGTTTGTTGAATTGTTAATGTGCCTTTAGCTTCCTTAGACAATGTCTTAGGTTAAGGAGCTTATTTCTTGTGATTTATAGGCTTATTTCCTTACATTTTGCTATATTTTGTGTTGCTGGATTCTTAAGCATTTTAAATACCTCTTTTAAAGTGCTTAACAAACTCCTTTGTGTTGGTGTAATGCACCTCTCTCTAAGGTGGAAGTTGTGCTCATAATCTTGTAGGTTGTTAGAATTCTTTAGGTGTGTTTGTCTCTAAATTAATTTTATTTTTCAAACACTTGCGTGTCAATCTTTGCATGCTATTTTTGTACTCATTTTAATGTCTTTTGTGTCATAAAACATTTCCTTCCATTGCCTTACATCATTAGAAGAAGATGCTTGCACTGTGCCTTTATTAGTTTCCTAGTTTAGTCTTTTTTTTGAGTACTTTTTGGAACAAATTACAATTCTGTTTTGGTGCATTATTTTTAGTGAAAAAACAGGGGTAATCTCAAAAAAATAAGTGAAAAAATTTTTGAAAAGAAAAGAGCTTGAAAGGTCCATTTAATTGTGCATTTCTTTGGTCCTTTCTTGACAAAAAAATATGAAAAATAAGTATAAAACCCCTTACAATTAAAAAAATTACAATACCTTCATTTAATTTTGTGCAGTAGCTTAAGTGTTTCATTTGTTTTGTGCACTTGTTTCAAAGAAAAAGGACTTTGGAAACCATTTAAAAAAAATTGTGGCCTTGTGAGCATTCTAGAGTTTCTAGTTTGCCATTTTCTTTGTATGCTTTCTTTATTGTTTTCATTTAATTGTTTTCTTGTCTTTCTTGATTCTTAGTTTGTCATATTTTAGTATACTCTTGTGTACCTCTTATTTTTGTAGCTTTTGTTGCTTGTCAAGTTCTTATTTGTCACATCTAATTCCTTTGGTTTAGCTTCCTAATTGAACTTTTCTTACTTGTCTCTTTGTCTTTAAGTTTTGTCATTAGGGTATTTCACTTTTTGGCATTTTTGAGATTAAGGTTAGTGCGGATATCATTCTTTAGGTAGCACATTGGAGGATTGAGATTTGACATAGGTATTGAACTATGCAACATGTATAGAGATTTGTTGGTAAGAGTGTAAACACCTTTTTGTGAGACTGGGAGTACAAACACTTTTCTTTTTCATTTTTAATATTTCTTGTGCTAACCTTTTCTTTGAGTTTCCAAGTGGTTTATTTGTAGCTTGGTGGGCACTTGCTTGGACTTAGTGGACCCTTGGAAGACCATTGTATTGGAGAACAATTTTTGTAATAGTTTAGGACCTTGTGTGTGATTTATATTTTCTTTTCCCTTATATTTTAGGACTTTTATTTTTCAAGTACTTTCTTAGTCCTTGTATTTGGATATTAAGGACTTTGGACATTGGATATTCGATTTTTAATAAGTTGATTAGGAGTAATATGTATAGGATTTAGTTTGTGCACCTGACTAGTTTGTTAATTGTTTCTAGTATAGTATGGTGTGCTTATTTGTATGCTAGGTCTAGTTTAATTTTTGCACCACCAACTAGTTTGCTTTACTTGCTTTCTAGTTAGTATAATGTGTTTTTGCATGCTAAGGTTAGTTTAAATTTTGTACCATCGACTAGTATTGTTTTATTTGCTTTCCTACTTGTTGTTTGTTTGTTTTGATTGTTGTTTGTTATTTTTATTTTTTAGGTTAGAAAACCTTGAGTGAACGACTAGTATCTCATCTCTTGCGTCTTTGCAATATAACATGACTTCATATAGTGTGAGAGATCTTACCCCCGCCCCTCACATGCGTTTAATCCTTGAAAAATTAAATAATATGAACACTAGGTTAGATAACCTAGAAAATGGAAAGGAAAGAAAGAGACCCACTAGACATTGTAGGTAACATGTAACATCCCAAATTTTATGGATAATTAATTAAATAAAGGAAAAAATAGGATAAATATAGGAAATAAATATTTGAAGTCCCAAACAAGTAGAGAAAATTTTTTACAATTTAAAAACGATTATTGGAAGAAGAAAACCATAAAATATAACTTTAACAATTAACCCAAGACCTTTTTAAAGACCTATCCTATATATAATGATATGAGAAGGTACGTAGTTTAAAACAAATGTCTTCCTTGGACAATCAATTGCATAATCACCATTCAAGGGTTTGCAGAATATGTAAGTTAATTCGAAAGTATGAGTAGATATGAGAAGAGATTCAAGAATACCCAAGTTGATTGCTAAAGTTTATTTAAAACATGTACATTCAATTACATAAGCATGCCATGAAGCAAGAAGTGAGGATCCTATCCCAAAACAGCATAAAAGTATGAAAAACCATCATTTGAGGATTCCGTTGGTAGTGGAATCATTCCACTGGTCATGGATGGCACTGCCATTTGGCCAGAAAAACTTATTTCAAGTCAGAGCCTTCCACTAGCTGTGGAATTTTTCCACTGGCCCTGGATGGCTCTATTTCCATGCCCAATTTCACA
Organism: Clitoria ternatea; assembly: GCA_037962975.1. Taxonomy (NCBI): domain Eukaryota; kingdom Viridiplantae; phylum Streptophyta; class Magnoliopsida; order Fabales; family Fabaceae; genus Clitoria; species Clitoria ternatea. The sequence continues at coordinate 174,676,842 of CM075671.1, forward strand.
AGCTTTTAAGGACAGAGAGATCCACTAGCTGTGGGAATTTTCCACTGGCCATGGATCACCCCCTGATCCCCATTTCTCAATTTTTGAAGAAACATGCCTTGGCGACCTTAGATCATGCAATTGTTGTTCAAGTGGCCTCAATACTCAAGAGGGGGGGTGAATTGAGTTTTAAAACTTTTGATTGAAATGCCTTTGAACTTGATTTTTATATCCAAGTTTATAAGAATATGTAAGTGAAATCAAGTTAAAGATAGTATGTAATGCAACACAAGGATAAATGTTGCTGAAGCAATTTAACAAACACTTGGTGGGCAGTATTTGAAATGTAACAATTTAAGCAAGATTAAGTATGCACTTCTCAAGCAATCAACACCAATCAACCAAATGCAGTATGAGAAAGTAAAAGAGTAAGGAAGAGAAGCTTGCAAACCGATATAATGAGTTCCACCAACCCCGGTGTACGTCTCTCCTCTAAGCAACCCACTTAGAGGATTTCCACTATTGAAGTTTAGAGATACAAGCTATGAGCAATTGTAGCTTCCTAGTGTCCCACACTCAAGAACTCAATCCTCACTAGCACAAGGGCAACCCACCCAATCTCTCAAACTCTCAATACCCAAAGGTTGAACCTCAACCTTTGTAACCACTCAACCTAGAGTGAACTTTGGTGTTTTGATGTAGTGTTTACAAGTGAATAACTCTCTTAATAGAGTGAATATACAAATGATAGCTCACACACTTTCTAATCTCTCAAGATAAGAGGATATACAAATGAAATTCAAGATACAAGAAATAGGGCTTACAAAGCACAAAATAGAGCAAAGGATTTGTAGCTTGTTGGTGTGTCTTTGTGCTTGTGTTCCTCTTCAATTTATAGAGCCATTTGAGGTGTTGAGGTGTGCCCTTCTTCTTCCTAGCCGTTGCACTTAGTGGGATTTTAAAGAATGGTGGAGACATGAGCTGGTTTCCCACTTAAATGTGTTTTTCCACTAGTGTAATCGATTACACCCTCGCGTTGTAATCGATTATCTTCAAGTCAGAGGGTCCATAATCGATTATTTCTTTTCCTGTAATCGATTATCATCTGTACCTGATGCATTTAATTTGATTTCGCAGCTTCCTAATTGATTAGCATGTCTGGTAATCGATTACCTTAATTCCAGTAGCCTCCTAATCGATTGTGTAACTTCCCTTAATCGATTAGCCACTATACCTGATGCATTTAATCTCATTTTTGACAGTTGTAATCGATTACATCAAGTGCGTAGTCGATTAGATTAATTCCAGTAGCTTCATAATCGATTATCTTCATTGCTGTAATCGATTATCTTGTGGCCTGATGCAATTTCTTCCAAAATAGAATGCTCCTAATCGATTATCATAGTTGCCCTAATCGATTAGCTTCTCTGTTTCTCAGCACCTGGTTCCATGTCTTTGTTTTTGCACAGATTTCTTCAAGAGTGTTTTTGTCATTATCAAAATTCCTGAACCTGTATACACATTCAAACATATTCTCCCCCTTTTTGATGATGACAACTATGTTCATCTCTTGAGGGTTGTTAGTTTTAAAAAGTCAATCTTATCTCTAATTTTATCTCTTTGCAAAAACATATCTGCTGCATTATCTCTTAATTATAGTCAGCATCTTTATCTAATTTTCTCTTATCTCTTAGAAAATCTTCCCCTATCAAAAAGAGTTTATTAATCCTTTGGCAATTTTTTCAGATTTTAAACAAGATAAGTTAAACAAGATATGAACACATTTAATAATACTTCTCCCCCTTTGGAATCATCAAAAATAAACAGTGCAAGTAAAGAGATATATTGTGAACGGAAAATTTTATTGAATTAGCAAAACATAAAGTAGGGAATTACATGAAGCAAAAGTACAGGATTGAAAAAGAACAAAAGCAACCTAAACAACACATGAAAAGTGGATCTAATTATCCGGATTAAAGAAACGAATTTCAACGATTTGATGGGACAACTCTTCATAACGCTGTTGCATCATCTTGAAATGTTGCTGCTCGGTCATTGAGAACTCTTGAAGGGAGTTTTCAAGGTGATCGAAGCGGCGGTCAAGATGGGCGTAGAGTGATGCAAAGGGGTCAGCAGGAGCGGATGAAGGGGCTTGAGGTGCAGCTTGTGGTTGAGGAGGAGGAGGAACGGGTTCTTCTTCAGCAGGAGCTTCGAAGGGAATGTTGGCATCAATGCCCTCCATTCGTGAGTACCATGCTCCATGCGTAAAAACAAGACCCATTTTGGTGAGGTGATGGGTGCCAATGCAAGCTCTTGGATGCACTTTTTCTGATAATTCTCCAGCCAAGTCTACTCCACAATATTTGAAAATTTTAGTAAGGAGAATACCATAAGGGAGTTTTTGTTGGTCCTTTGCGTGACGCATATGGAATTTGACCAACTGAACCTAGTTAATCTCCTTGTGGTTCAGCATTGCCCAGATCAAGAGGACATCATCCTCTTCCACCAAGGCATAGTTCCCACCACGAGGAACTGTCATTTTGACCAAGAAAAAGTGAAGCAGACGGTTGTTCATGGTCAAATGTCCTACCAGTTTGTGGTTGCTCTTGGGGTGGTCAGCTTTCCACAAGGATTGACGAGCAGTTAGAGCATTGAAGCCCCATTCGTCTTCCGGTTCTCCTCCATCAAAATCAGCATTGTTGAGAGGTAGCTGGGAGATTTCCGCAAATTGAGCATTGGTGAGTTTGATGGTTGCGTTCTTCACTTTGGATTCAACCATCCCATTGACAAGTCGGAGGTTGCAATAGAATACCCTTATGAGTTCAGGGTAATACTCTTCTTCCTTGAGGGAAAGGAAGGGAAAGAGGTTGTAGTGGTGAAGGCTTTGGGTGAAGGTTAGGCTGGGGTTATCGAAGGTGTTGGCAATGGTGAAGTGGGGAGTCATTATTTCCTTTTCAGAAAAGTTTTTCATAAAATTTTGAAGGTCTCTAGGGGAAGAGAAGAACCTTGAGAAGTCAAGGGGGTTATGGGCCTGAGCCATGGAGGATCGTGCTCTCTTAACAGTGTGGGATGAAGACATGGTGAAGAATGCAAAGAAGAAGATGAAGAGAAGAGGAGAATGCTTGAGAGTTTTTGAGAGATTTGAGAGGAAGGAGGTAGTGTGAGATGAGAGGGTGAGGAGAGGGGTATTTATAGGTGAGAGTTAGGTTTAGGAAGGAGTGAAGTGAGTTAAGAGAGGGAGTGGTTCGAGTAGGCCTTGGAAATTGCAATATTGACTCTTCAGAATCGAGGCTAATCGATTACGAGACAGAGTGTAATCGATTAGCTCACTGTTTCTGGGGAATTCCAAACGTTTCGTGCAGAGTGTAATCGATTAGATCTTTGTCATAATCGATTAGAAAGGAAACAGAAACGTCCTAATCGATTGGATCAAGATGGTAATCGATTATTGAGAAGAGGAGACGTTTTATACCTGAAACAGAGGCTGTTTAATCGATTGTGGATCAAGGGCAATCGATTAGATTAGAGACAGAATCATTGTAATCGATTAGGGATGAAAGAGTAATCGATTATAAAAGAAACAGAAGCATAGTAATCGATTGTGGGGATGCATATAATCGATTATTGGTTCAAAAACTTCAGGTAAACAGAAAACAATTAAGGCCATTCTATTTCGACAAAATACCCACAAGTTCTATAGTTTTGGGTCCGCTATAGTCCGATCATGATTTGCCTACTCTCGGAGGGAAAGGTCCTTCCCTTTTTGGCTGGTTGTGGGTGAGGAGGGATTCGAACCCCCGACACCGTGGTTCGTAGCCACGTGCTCTAATCCTCTAAGCTACAGGCCCCACCCCATCGTCTCCACTGGATATCTGTTCCCCGGAGTACCGGGAACCTTTGCTCTCCTCAGCTATTTCAGCTTAAGAAAATGTGAAAGCGCCTCTCTCTCTATAAGAACGAACGGTACATTCCGAGGTGTCAAGTGAGATTTTACAACAAGGTTGCAAACATGAAATGTAATATTAATGAGTCACACCATTCATCTAATCATGCCATACAACACAGTTTTTATCAAAATACTCCATCATTCAAACACAATTTGACATGTCAAGAATGCCTAATTCTCTTCTAATGTGGATGAATTGTTCTCTAGCCAAGGGTTTTGTGAAGATATCTGCTAGTTGCCTAGAAGTTTCAACATGCTCAAGTACACAATCCCCTTTTAATACCTGGTCTCTAATGAAGTGATGCCTAATCTCAATATGCTTGGTTCTAGAGTGCATTACAGGATTCTTTGAGATATTAATAGCACTAGTATTATCATATTTGATGGGTACTTTGTTTAAAACAATGCCAAAATCAAGAAGTTGTTGTCTCATCCAAAGAATTTGAGCACAACAACTATCGGCGGCTACATATTCTGCCTCAGCCGTCGATAATGCAACACTTGCTTGCTTCTTGCTATGCCAAGAAACAAGGGAACTACCAAGTAAATGACATGTGCCGCTAGTACTTTTTCTATCAAGTTTACAGCCCGCAAAGTCAGAGTCGGAATATCCTAAAAGATTACATTCAACGCCTTTGGGATACCACAAACCAACATTTTGAGTACCCACAAGATATTTCAAAATTCTTTTTACGGCAGTTAAGTGTGATTCTTTAGGACATGCTTGATATCTAGCACACATGCATACCGCAAACATAATATCGGGCCTACTAGCAGTTAAATAAAGTAAGGATCCAATCATACCTCGATATTTAGTGATTTCAATGTCCTTACCCTTTTCATCTTTGTCTAAATAGCAAGATGTACTCATGGGTGTGGCTATTTCGTTTGCCTTGTCCATTTCAAACCTTTTGAGTAGTTCTTTACAATACTTAGTTTGACTAATGAACGTTCCATCATTTGCTTGTTTTATTTGTAATCCAAGGAAGAAGGTGAGTTCTCCCATCAAGGACATTTCAAACTCATTCTGCATAATCTTGGCAAACTCTTGACAAAGATTTTCATTAGTAGCACCGAATATTATATCATCAACATAAATTTGTACCAAAAGAATGTCATTATTTTTGCGTTTTATAAACAGTGTAGTATCAACCTTTCCTCTTTCAAAATTGTGTTCTAAAAGGAATTTACTTAGTCTTTCATACCAAGCTCTTGCAGCTTGTTTTAAACCATATAAGGCTTTTCTCAATTTAAAGACATGGTTTGGAAATTTATGATTTTTGAAGCCGGGAGGTTGATCTACATAAACTTCTTCTTGAATAAAGCCGTTTAAAAATGCACTTTTGACATCCATTTGATAAAGTTTAAAATCCATACAGCATGCAAAAGCTAACAATAACCTAATGGCTTCTAACCTAGCTACGAGAGCATACGTTTCTTCATAATCTATTCCCTCTTCTTGATTGTATCCCTTTGCAACTAGTCTAGCTTTGTTTCTTGTTATTAAACCATTTTCATCTAACTTATTTCTAAAATCCCATTTGGTGCCTATTATTAGATGGTTATTGGGTCTTGGCACAAGTTCCCAAACTTCATTTCTTTCAAATTGGTTTAATTCTTCTTGCATGGCCAACATCCAATGTTCATCAATAATGGCTTCATCAATATTTTTGGGTTCAATTTGAGATACAAAAGCTAAGTGATTTCATGCATTTCTAATGGCATTTCAAGTACTTACCCCTTTGGTTATTTCTCCAATGATTTTGTCCAAGGGATGATCCTTTAGGGTTACCCAATCTTGTTGTTTATCAATTTGTGTTGCACCTCCTTCATTGTTGACTTCTTCTTTGTCTTCCAAGTTTATTTCTTGGAAGGTACCTACAAGATCATCAACATCTTCCTTTCTCGGAGGGTTATGGCTATTTTCATCAAATTTGACATGAATAGATTCTTCAATGGTATTTGTTTGTTTGTTGAAGATTCTATAAGATTTACTTGATTGAGAGTATCCTAGGAATATTGCCTCATCAGATTTTGCATCAAACTTTCCTAGATTATCCTTTCCATTGTTGAGCACAAAACATTTACATCCAAAAATATGAAAGTATGCAATGTTGGGTTTTCTACCCTTGTAAAGTTCATAGGGGGTTTTCTTTAAAATAGGCCTTATTAAACATCTATTCATAACATAACATGCGGTGTTTACCGCATCGGCCCAAAAATGTTTTGCAATATGGGTTTCATTTAGCATGGTTCTAGCAAGCTCCACTAAAGATCTATTTTTCCTTTCAACCACTCCATTTTGTTGTGGAGTTCTAGGAGCTGAAAAATTGTGATTAATACCATGTTTTTCACAAAACTTTTTGAAAGATTGATTTTCAAATTCTCCCCCATGATCGGTTCTAATGGATGCAATTTTTGAGTTTTGCTCATTTTGGATAATCTTTGCAAGTTTCTTGAACGCATGATATGCTTTATTTTTATGAGCAAGAAACAATGTCCATGTATATCTAGAATAGTCATCTACTATAACTAGACCATAGTAATTACCTCCAAAGCTTTTGATTTTGGATGGTCCAAATAAGTCCATGTGCAAAAGTTGTAAAGGCTTTTGAGTGGAAACAATGTTTTTGGATTGAAAAGATGCCTTTACTTGTTTTCCCTTTTGACATGCATCACAAAATCTATTTTCAAACCTAAGCTTTGGTAAACCAATTACTAATTCTTTTGAAACAAGTTTATTCAAATGGTCTACATGTATATGAGCTATTCTCCTATGCCATAGCCAAGTTTCATCCTCTTTTGAAATGAAGCATTGTTCATCATTTGTAGACAAACTATCCACATCAATCATGTAAATGTTATCAATCCTTTTTCCATCAAATTTGACCTCTTTGTTTAGCTTATTTTCAATTATACAACAATTGGATTCAAATAAAACCCTATATCCTTTGTCACATAATTGACTTATGCTAAGTAGATTATGTTTGAGGCCTTTAACATACAACACGTCACTTATGGATGTGGAAGAATTCTTACCAATATTTCCGATGCCTAGGATTCTTCCTTTTGTGTTGTCTCCGTAGGTAACGCTTCCTTTTCGTTTGGGAGTGAATGATGTAAATTTGCTTATGTCTCCCGTCATATGCTTTGAACACCCACTATCCAAGTACCAATGGGTGTTGCTTGCCTTGAAGCATACCTACAAAACAAGATTAGTTTAGAGAACTAGGTACCCATTTTATGTTGGGTCCTTTTAGGTTAGCTTGTGGGGATGTTCCCTTGGGAACCCATACCTTTCTTAAAACCTTTGGTCCTAGTTTTCTAACACTACATTTTTAAGCACTATGTCCTTTGGAACCACAATGATTGCATTTCATAAAAGGTGAAAATGATTTGCTTGGTGGTACAAAGAAATTTTTATAGTGTTTCTCCCTTTTGTGATTGCTATGTTCTTGGTCATATCCTAAACCGGTTTTACTAAACATGCATTTTTGTTGGCCAAGTAGAATGTTCAAATTGTCTCGTCCATTAGTAAATTTTTCTAGTGTCCTATTTAGGTCTACAACCTTGGTTTCTAACATAACGCATCTTTTTGCAAAATCACATGGTTTATCCTTAGAACATGCTTGAACATTCTCTAATTCTTCTTTTAAGCTCTCATTTTCTTTACATACTTCCATGAGATGCATTTCAAGGGTATCACTAGTTTTTCTAGATGACTTAAGCTTATTAGACACTTTTATAAATTTATCATATAATTCCTCAAAAGCATCTAGAATTTCATTCTTATCTAAGTCATGAAGGTTTACCTCATTATCTTATTCTTGGTGATTGGCCATTAAGCAGAGATTTGCTTCCTCGTTGTCCGAATCGTCGGAGCTACTTACATTGTTCTCATCCCAAGCAATGTAGGCTCTTCTTCTTCTTTGTTTGTCCTTGCCCTTCTTTTTAAGATTTGGGCAATCGGCCTTGAAGTGCCCTTCCTTGCCACATTCGAAACAACTAGGTGAAGAAGAAATTTCATTTGAGGTTGACTTCTTACCTTGGGGCTTGAAGTTCTTTTGGAATCTTTTGTTCTTCATGAATCTTCCAAATCTTTTTACGAACAGTCCAAACTCCTCTTCTTCATCCATGTCACTGCATGATTCTTCTTCATGCATAGAGGTGGCTTTGAGGGCTAACCCTTTCTTCTTGAAAGATTTTTCTTCTTCCTCAGCTAGCTTCAATGCTTTAAGTTCTTTCTCTTGCTCTTGTAATTTTCCAAAGAGTGTTGCAAGAGACATCTCATTGATGCTTGGAGATTTTTTTATGGCTGTCACAAGTGGTTGCCATTCCCTGCTAAGACTTTTTAATACTTTATGCACAAGTTCTTTGTTAGTGTACACTTTGCCAAGAGTAATGAGATGATTAATAATAAGAGTAAATCTTTTCTGCATATCTACAATAGTTTCTCTTGAATTTATCCTAAAGCTTTCATATTGACTTGTCAAGGTACTAATTTTGGAGTCCTTTACATCGTTAGTACCTTCGTGAGTTACTTGTAGAGTATCCCACATTTCTTTAGCAGTTTGACAGGTCATTATTCTAAAGAATTCATCTTGACCTAAAGCCATAGTAATTAGATTCTTGGCCTTGTAGCCATGTTGAACTTTCTTTTCTTCCTCGCTTGTCCATTCATCTATAGGTTTTTCCATATTTTTACTATCTACAGTATGCATTGGTATATAAGGACCATTTTCAATGGCATTCCAAATTCTCAAATCAATTGATTGAATGAAGATTTTCATTCTTTCTTTCCAAAATGCATAGCCTTCCCCATTGAAAGCGGGAGGTCTGTTTATAGCACCACCCTCAGGAAAAATGTTAAGAGAACTTGAGGCCATCTTGTCTCTTGAAGCTGTTAAGCTTAATCTACCAAGAGTCAAGCTCTGATACCACTTGTTGTTCAAGTGGCCTCAATACTCAAGAGGGGGGGTGAATTGAGTTTTAAAACTTTTGATTGAAATGCCTTTGAACTTGATTTTTATATCCAAGTTTATAAGAATATGCAAGTGAAATCAAGTTAAAGATAGTATGTAATGCAACACAAGGATAAATGTTGCTGAAGCAATTTAACAAACACTTGTTGGGCAGTATTTGAAATGTAACAATTTAAGCAAGATTAAGTATGCACTTCTCAAGCAATCAACACCAATCAACCAAATGCAGTATGAGAAAGTAAAAGAGTAAGGAAGAGAAGCTTGCAAACCGATATAACGAGTTCCACCAACCCCGGTGTACGTCTCGCCTCTAAGCAACCCACTTAGAGGATTTCCACTATTGAAGTTTAGAGATACAAGCTATGAGCAATTGCAGCTTCCTAGTGTCCCACACTCAAGAACTCAATCCTCACTAGCACAAGGGCAACCCACCCAATCTCTCAAACTCTCAATACCCAAAGGTTGAACCTCAACCTTTGTAACCACTCAACCTAGAGTGAACTTTGGTGTTTTGATGTAGTGTTTACAAGTGAATAACTCTCTTAATAGAGTGAATATACAAATGATAGCTCACACACTTTCTAATCTCTCAAGATGAGAGGATATACAAATGAAATTCAAGATACAAGAAATAGGGCTTACAAAGCACAAAATAGAGCAAAGGATTTGTAGCTTGTTGGTGTGTCTTTGTGCTTGTGTTCCTCTTCAATTTATAGAGCCATTTGAGGTGTTGAGGTGTGCCCTTCTTCTTCCTAGCCGTTGCACTTAGTGGGATTTTGAAGAATGGTGGAGACATGAGCTGGTTTCCCACTTAAATGTGTTTTTCCACTAGTGTAATCGATTACACCCTCGCGTTGTAATCGATTATCTTCAAGTCAGAGGGTCCATAATCGATTATTTCTTTTCCTGTAATCGATTATCATCTGTACCTGATGCATTTAATTTGATTTCGCAGCTTCCTAATCAATTAGCATGTCTGGTAATCGATTATCTTAATTCCAGTAGCCTCCTAATCGATTGTGTAACTTCCCTTAATCGATTAGCCACTATACCTGATGCATTTAATCTCATTTTTGACAGTTGTAATCGATTACATCAAGTGCGTAGTCGATTAGATTAATTCCAGTAGCTTCATAATCGATTATCTTCATTGCTGTAATCGATTATCTTGTGGCCTGATGCAATTTCTTCCAAAACAGAATGCTCCTAATCGATTATCATAGTTGCCCTAATCGATTAGCTTCTCTGTTTCTCAGCACCTGGTTCCATGTCTTTGTTTTTGCACAGATTTCTTCAAGAGTGTTTTTGTCATTATCAAAATTCCTGAACCTGTATACACATTCAAACACAGCAATGCCTAGCCCTTTTATTCATAAAATCATCAAGGATCAGTCACATTATGACACAAGACATAGAGGGGACATATCATCAATCCACTAAGCCATTTTCATACTAACTCTAAACATTATTTAAATCATCAAATCTACTTCTAAATCATGCATAACCATTGTGATCATAACCTCACACTTTAATGATTCACCCATCCATGGATTTCCATCAACATATGCATCATTGCCATCAAAGGGGCTATAAAACTTTCATTGTCAATATTCATATACATGTATACACAAAAGAATACGAAACCAAGTACATATAAACTTAAGCCATGAACACAACATCTACATCAACACCATTGTCATAAAATACATATATGATCCCAAAAGTCAATGATTTATCGGCCAAGGCATCCCTATACAACTATTTTACCTTCACCACCAAAACATAGAGTTCCAAAATAAGATACATCTCACCCTATGTATATCTTGCATCACAACACTAAAAAGACAGCATGGAGAGTGAGTTATACATCCTAAGTGACAAATATGAATACATTTATGATTATGTGTATATGCATATAAACAACATGTATACTTTGCATCAAGTCATCAATCATCATCACAATCCCATCATTCCAACAACATATACATGTGTCATAATCATCAACTAAAATTCATAGTAAAGTATATGCACATACACAAGGTCTTTTCTATGTATTCATATTTTACTTGTTGTCTTTAGGTTTTCTTTCACCCATTTCAATCATCACCCGACATTTTCATCAATCCAAACTTATCCTTATTTTGGCAGATTACGATGCTATATGCAAATACTCTTAAGCTAATGCATATGCACAAGAATCATATTCATTAAAACATTTGCTCAATCAATGCATTACGGATCTAACTGTGGGAGTATAAAACATCAATGTGGGTTCAAGCATAGGTATATAACCATGTCTCTACTATAGTAGTAAAATGTCTACATATATATGCATCAAATATCAATTTTACAGGTACCAAATTGCATCGCCCATTTTGCAATGCCTTTCATTTTTACCATGACCACAGTAAATAACATAAACAACATAATGGTGTTGTGGACCAACCATGAACTATACCATGGCAGCTGTGATCCAAAGGACCACCGGGGACACCTGCTCCTCAAAGAGCCACCCCCACTGGGTCAACCACATGCAGCTCCTCGTAGCTAAGCATGGGCAGGTTTGTGACTCTACCACTAAGTCACTAGGGTAAACAACAACACCCATGCATAGAGCAGCCCTCCCACCGGGCCAACTAAAGGAACTCCTAACATCCCTTACCGGCAGCTATGCAATATGTCATGAATGTGATGCAGATGCCAATCATATGCAATCTCATGTTATGCATCCTACCATGTCATTCATCAACCATCACCATCATCATATCACCATTCAATTTTTAGTGGATTTTAATTTCATTGATTAGTGCCATTGTTTTAAATTTTAGTGTGGCATTCACAACATTTTCCATCAATATAAATTCAACTTATAAATACAAGTTTATACTTGCATCAATCACAATGGCATCAACAATCATCAACAACAATATTCATCAATCTTTCATCAATGTTCAAGGGTACACCCAACAACAATATCCATTTTTATTCAACATCAATATTCATCATTCAATATTTGTAGTGAACATACATACATTCTATAACATCCCAAAACTTTTAAAATTAAATTTCTAAAATCTAAATAAATTTTTCGCAAATAATTTAAACGTTAGAAACAGGATTTGGATTAATATAATATTATTGTCAATATTATATCAACCGGCTCATTCATTTATACATATACATAATAAATTCGGTATACACAGGAGCCGGCCAAGGCTACTACAAAATAACTATGTGCATTATGTACTATACATATAAATACATAATGCTCCGAGCAGGCTGAGTGACCTCATACATCATCGCTGCGTCCTACATCCACTGAAAAAATAACAACAATAGGGGGTGAGCATAAACATGTCAAATGATAGTTATTGAATTGGATTAAATGTCTAATTCATAACCACATATAAATCAAATTTATATCACATAATCTCATCATATAATATCATGTTATTCTCAATAACATATATCAATGTATTCATATGCTCAATCAAATGGATCCATTATTAAGTCTTTTAATTTGTGTTGCAACACTGGCTCCCAGCCATAACTCAGCTCTCAGCTGATCCGGCCGTTTTACTGGTACCAAACCGTTTGCCCTCTCACGTGACACAATCACTCCCAGCGACAACGGTAGTGTCACGGGCTAAACACCGAGCCCCGCTCAAGAGGTTTGCCTTGAGTCCCACCCAAGGTCTTTTGTGGAATCCTCGAAACCACATAATATTTCATCTTTGTTCATCACATAAGCATCCCATGCGTTCATACATCATGATATATTTCATGAATAACATTCATATCATCATCATCAATCACATATCAACATCATATTTCCTACTGCATCTCATGCATAGGAATAATCATAAATTCATACTCACATATACAATCATATCTCATATAAATTCAATATCAATAATATGAATGGAAGACATGAAAACATAAGATATGTCATTCAATCGGGGTCTCACACTAATAATTTACACATATATCATATATCATAACAATATCACCTTGAATCCATTCATAAACTATTCATTTAAAATGTAACGCTCCCCTTACTTGGAAATAAAGAATTCCAGCAGCTCTTCAAGCTATATCTAATCACAGCTCACGAATTCCGACTGGAATTTCAACTCTGAACTCTTCCAAAGCTATTTCACTTATGAAATTCAAAGCTCTTACTTCTTTAAAGCCAAGCTTCCATGTGAAAGAGAAGAAGTGAAGATTGGTCTCCTCTTTTATTGATAATTTCCAGTAAAGATTGGAAAAGAAAAGGATTAAAGGTGATGTTGACACACTCTCAAAATTCCAAGCTAATCTAATGATAGGATTGACAGAAATCGTTCATGAAAAAGATGTGAACGAAGTGAATAAGTACTGATACACGTATATTAAGATATAAGGACAAAACAAGGTAATAAAAGAAAAGAGGATAGGACAATAGAGAGGGTCCTACACTTAGAAAAATCAGAAAAGAGAACCTGCTAGAACAGAGTGACGTGGAAAGCCTCAATAATTGGAGTAATTATCAATTCCAACTCGGTTTCGGTATTTTGGGCATATCCCTCTTCCCGAGAAAGATCCATCAGAGCCTCTTTCCATTCAGAATTACTTCACTCGGAGGAAATTCGCTCGGAAAGGTTTCTACATGAAATACTCAGTCAGCTTTTCTTTCCTCAGAAATGATCCACTCAGAAATGTATCACTTAGAGATTCCTCATTTAGAAATATCTCACTCAGATATATCTCTACCCGAGTCAAAGACTTCAGGTACGTCACTCGGAAGTCTTACATCCGAAAAGATCACTCAGAATCGAAGTTCAGTCCTCTCAGAAATCTTTCCACTTGAAAGGATCACTCGGGGTTGAAGACAATTTGAAGACGAATCCGAGCACAAGTTCTCGGAAACTCTGAATATAAACCCGAGCGCAGGCTCTAGGCAATCTTTAAGACACCCGAGCACGAATTGAATGAAGGGATTCATCACTCGGATATTCACTTCCCTCGGGAACTATTCTCTCAAAAACATACTCATTCGGAGTTAAAAGTCTCTTTGTCCAGAAGTTCTCTCCCTGGAAAAGACTCACTCGGTATGTCCCAATTGGTGCCATACCACGCTGAAGTCGGGAATATCTCACTTGACGCTATCCCGCTTGGAAACGTTTCACTCGGTAATATCCCACTCATAAGTGTCGCACTCAGAGACACCCTACTCAGAAAGTTGCACTTAACTCAGAAATTCCCCACTCGGAATTTCACAACTCAGAATTATCTTGGCCCGAGAAGTACTCATTCAAAATTAAAGCTCTTCTTCGCTCAGAAGTACTTCTCTCGGAAACGATCCATTCGGAAACGTTTCACTCGGAGACGTTTCACTCGAATTTGCCTCCCTTAAAAGTGTCTCATTCGGACAGAGAGTTTTTCTTAACTCGGAAATGATTCTCTCAATCATGCTTCACTCGGAAATATGTTAACCTTCCTTCACTTGGAATCATATCCATTTTTCACTCAGAAGGTCTTATCTCAGACATAATTCACTAAGAATTTCTCCACTGATCCTTAATAAATTATTTTCTAAAATTCTAAATTTTAGGATGTTACAATTCTCCCCTCCTACAAAAATTTCGTCCTCAAAATTTAAAGAAAGATATACCTTAATGAAATAACTCGGGATATTGTTGCCTTATAGTGTCTTCACGTTCCCAAGTATGCATAATACACTAATCCTGCTGCCATGCAACCTTGACCAATTGAACATTTTTGCTTCTCAAGCATTTTACCGATCGATCCACTATGCCAGTGGGCTCGGCTATAGTAGTTAGGTTTTCCCGGATTTCAACATCATCATCCGGCATCTCATGGGTAGGATCCTGCAAATACTTTCTCAATTGAGAAACATGGAATACGCTATGCAGATTTGACAAATGAGAAGGCAATGCTATCTGATAAGCTACAGGCCCAACTCTCTTCAATATTTTATACGGGCCAATATACCTCGGGCTCAATTTCTTACTTTTCAAAGATCTCCCAATGCCTTTACTAGGAGAAACTTTCAGAAAGACTCTGTCACCGACCTGAAACTCAATCGGCTTCGTCCGCTTATCATAAGAACTTTTCTGACGATCCTGGGATGCTTTTATTTTATCTCTAATCATTTGAATTTGATCAGAGGTTTGCTGCACAATCTCAGGTCCTAACATCAAGCTCTCACCCGATTCTGACCAACAAAGAGGTGTTCGACATTTTCTGCCATATAAAGCCTCATATGGAGCCATACCTATGATGCTATGATAGCTATTATTATAAGTAAATTCAATCAGTGAAAGGTATTGCTCCCAGCCACCACCATGCTCTAGTACACAGGACCTCAACAGGTCCTCTAAACTCTGGATAGTACGCTCAGACTGCCCATCTGTCTAAGGATGATAGGCCGAACTCAATCAGAGCTTCGAACCTAACACCTGATGCAAACTCCCCCAAAATTGGGAAGTAAACCTTGGATCTCTATCCGACACGATAGAAGATGGAACACCATGCAGTCGGACTATCTCACTGATATACAACTGTGCTAGTCTCTGCAAGGGGTAACTCATATTGATCGGTAAGAAATGTGTAGACTTTGTTAATCGGTCCATAATAACCCAGATAGCATCATGACCACTCTGAGTCTTGGGTAATCCCATTACAAAATCCATAGCAATAGCATCCCACTTCCACACGGGAATCTCTAAAGGTTGTAAACCACCGGACGGTTTTTGATGTTCAACCTTTGCTTTCTGATAGATTATACAATGAGCCACGAAGTCAACTACATCTCTCTTCATTCCGGGCCACCAGAAATGCAATTTCAGATCATGATACATCTTAGTAGTACCCGGATGAATACTCAGCATACTCCTATGTGCTTCATTAAGTACCAATTGCTGTAAATCACCCGAATTAGGTACATAAATTTGACCTTTCACTCGGTAAATGCCATCAGAACCCTCCGTTAAGAATAGGTCCTTGCCTTTAGCCTGAGTTTCTTTCATCTCGGCGAAGTAAGAATCAGACATCTGCTGTACATAAACAAGCTTCAAGAACTCGTTGGCTATTTTCAAAGTACCAAAAGTTACTTTTCTGGGTGAAGAAACATCCACATGCAGGTTCATATCTCAGAATTGCTCAAATAATTCCATCTCTTTAACCATCATAACTGCCATATGAATGGATTTCCAACTTAAGGCATCAGCTACAACATTTGCCTTTCCAGGGTGGTATTTCAAATCAAAATCATAGTTTTTCAGAAATTCAACCCATCTCCTCTGCCTCATATTCAATTCTTTCTGGTCAAATAGATGTTTCAAACTTTTATGTTCACTATACACTTCGAATTTAGAGCCATAAAGATAATGCCTCCAAATTTTCAGTGCAAAGACCATAGCTACCAACTCAAGAACATGCGTAGGATAGTTTTGTTCGTGCGGTCGCAACTGACACGAAGCATAAGCAATCACTCGGCTATTCTGCATCAATACACATCCTAGGCTGAGCCCGGATGCATCAATATAGACCACAAAACTTTCCTACAAATTTGACAATGCCAATACAGGAGTAGTAGTCAGTCTAGCCTTCAATTCTTGGAAACTCCTTTCACACTCGAAAGACCACACAAAAGGAACATTCTTTCGGGTTAGCTTGGTCAATGGCAATGCAATTTTAGAGAATCCTTCAATGAATCTCCGATAGTAACCAAATAAACCCATGAAACTCCTGACCTGACTTTGGTGACCGACTTAGGTCTCTCCCAAGTCATAACTGCTTTGATCTTTGAAGGATCAACCGAGACACCTCCACTGGAGATAACATGACCCAGAAATTGAATCTTGTTCATCCAGAATTTGCATTTAGATAATTTGGCAAATAATTGCTTCTCTTTCAGCACTTGAAGTACCGAACGAAGATGCTCTTCGTGCTCCTCATGAGACTTAGAATAAATTAAAATATCATCGATAAATACCACTACAAACTGATCCAAATAAGGATGAAAAATGTTGTTCATATAATTCATGAACACAGTCGGAGCATTAGTCACTCTGAACGGTATTACCACATATTCATAATGACCATACTGGGTCCTGAATTCCGTTTTAGGAACATCAGCAGCTTTCACTCAGATTTGATGGTATCCCGATCATAAATCAATCTTAGAAAAGACTGATGCACCGCGCAACTGATCAATCAAATCTCAATTCTAGGCAATGGATATTTATTCTTGATGGTCAGCTTATTTAATTAGCGGTAATCAACACATAACCACATACTGCCATCCTTTTTCTTAATGAGTAACACCGGAGCACCCCACGGTGATATACTCAGTCGGATAAACTATTTCTCTAACAACTCGTCAACTTGTTTCTTTAACTCTGCTAACTCAGCAGGAGACATCTTATAGGGAGCACTGGAGACTGGTTCGGCTCTAGGAATCAAATCAATAGAGAACTTAATTTCTCTATCAGGAGGAACACCAGGTACATCCTCCGAAAACAACTCGGAAAAATCACACACAACAGGAATATCACGGATTCTAGACTCACTCTTTCCATCAGTCATACAAAATAACATAAATAACTAAGATATACCTTGAATTTCATAATCTTCGGCTTTCTGATTAGGAAAGATCACCCGCCGGTTCCGACAATCAACTAGGACTCTATTGGCTGATAGCCAATCCATACCGAGGACAATGTCAAGACCTCTCAAAGGTAGACATATCAAATCAGCCATAAAACTCCTATCACCGAAAGTGAAGGATACATTTTCACACATCAAAAAAGTCCATAGTTTAGCACCAGTCGGGTTAGATACATTCAATGCCCGATTCATAACAATAACAGGTAATCTCATACGTATCACACAATCATTAGAAATAAATGAGTGAGTTGCACCTGAATCAAACACCACATTAAGAATAGTATTTTTGAGTAAACACTTACTCTGAACAAGGTCATTGGCTTGAACAGCCTCCTCAACAGTGATGGCATACACTCGGCCTACAGCTGGTGAACTAGAAGTCCCAGCCCGATCATCTCTCGGCATCATGGAATGGTTACCACGTCCACCATTTCCTCTGCCTCCTCTGTTTCTGTCTCCACGGCCTCGTCCTCGGAAACCTCCTCGGTTTACACTAACATTTGATTCAGTCAGTTGTAAAAGAGGACAGTTAGGACGAACGTGTCCTTTCTCATTGCAGTGATAACAGATAACCTCTTCTTCTTTATCACAATTCCGAGCATAATGATCTCCACCATATTTGAAACATTTAATGTCCCTCGGACGACTCATCGATCAACCACCAGAATTCACTCGGCCTCAGGTTTTAGAGGATGATCCACCTCTAACAAACTTCCCTTGCTTTTTGAAACTGATCGGTGGTAACTTTGAAGAACTATCCGACCTACTGCTTGATCCAGTAAAAACTTTATCATCTTCCTCATAGATTCTACATTTAATAACCAACACCGGAAAACTTCGGATCTCCTGATGTCTGAACGCTTTCTTGATTTCAGGCCTTAATCCACTTTCAAATTTAATACACTTGGAACCCTCGGTCCCAAGCTGCTGAAAGGGAGGATAAAACAGACAGAGCTCCTCAAACTTAGCAGTATATTCTTCCACACTCAGATTGCCTTGTCCGAGCTCCATGAACTTTAGTTCCTTTCGGCTTCCGACAATGTTTGGGAAGTATTTTTCAAGGAAACATCACTTGAAATTCTCCCAAATCAGCTCGGTTCCCGTAGCTATCAGTCGGGCTTTGGTCATTTTCCACCAGTTTTCAGCTTCTTTCCAAAGCATGAACACAACATACTCGACTTTTTGTGCTTCCGTGCATTGCAGACTGCTAAAGATCCTTTCCAGATTCTGGATCCATGCATAAGCTTGGTCAGGATGAAAACCTCCATGAAATTTAGTCGGTTTTTGTTTTAAGAAACAATCAATAGTATGATTGTCAGTCGGTTGAGGTTGGTTCTACCTTTCTAAAATATCAGCAACACGCTGGAAGACAGCAGCCATAGCATCCATACCATGAGGCTCAACCATTTTCTTATCCTGAAAATAATCACTATACTTTAGTACCTCTCATGGATATGAAGGCAATTTATTTATAGTTGATTTCCTCAACTATAATACTTAACAACCATGATATGATTTCACTCAATTCATAGTATTTAGAAGCTTAACCTTGGCCTTGGACCTTTTTAAGTTTGCTCTAATACCAAAATATAATGTCCCAAAACTTTTAAAATTAAATTTCTAAAATCCAAATAAATTTTTCGCAAATAATTTAAACGTTAGAAACAGGATTTGGATTAATATAATATTATTGTCAATATTATATCAACCGGCTCATTCATTTATACATATACATAATAAATTCGGTATACACAGGAGCCGGCCAAGGCTACTACAAAATAACTATGTGCATTATGTACTATACATATAAATACATAATGCTCCAAGCAGGCTGAGTGACCTCATACATCATCGCTGCGTCCTACATCCACTGAAAAAATAACAACAATAGGGGGTGAGCATAAACATGTCAAATGATAGTTATTGAATTGGATTAAATGTCTAATTCATAACCACATATAAATCAAATTCATATCACATAATCTCATCATATAATATCATGTTATTCTCAATAACATATATCAATGTATTCATATACTCAATCAAATGGATCCATTATTAAGTCTTTTAATTTGTGTTGCAACACTGGCTCCCAGCCATAACTCAGCTCTCAGCTGATCTGGCCGTTTTACTGGTACCAAACCGTTTGCCCTCTCACGTGACACAATCACTCCCAGCGACAACGGTAGTGTCATGGGCTAAACCCCGAGCCCCGCTCAAGAGGTTTGCCTTGAGTCCCACCCAAGGTCTTTTGTGGAATCCTTGAAACCACATAATAGTTTATCTTTGTTCATCACATAAGCATCCCATGCATTCATACATCATGATATATTTCATGAATAACATTCATATCATCATTATCAATCACATATCAACATCATATTTCCTACTGCATCTCATGCATAGGAATAATCATAAATTCATACTCACATATACAATCATATCCATATAAATTCAATATCAATAATATGAATGGAAGACATGAAAACATAAAATATGTCATTCAATCGGGGTCTCACACTAATAATTTACACATATATCATATATATCATAACAATATCACCCTGGATCCATTCATAAACTATTCATTTAAAATGTAACGCTCCCCCTACCTGGAAATAAAGAATTCCAGCAGCTCTTCAAGCTATATCTAATCACAACTCATGAATTCTGACTGGAATTTCAACTATGAACTCTTCTAAAGCTATTTTACTTATGAAATTCGAAGCTCTTACTTCTTTAAAGCCAAGCTTCCACGTGAAAGAGAAGAAGTGAAGATTGGTCTCCTCTTTTATTGATAATTTCCAGTAAATATTGGAAAAGAAAAGTATTAAAGGTGATGTTGACACACTCTCGAAATTCCAAGCTAATCTAATGATAGGATTGACAGAAATCGTTCATGAAAAAGACGTGAACAAAGTGAATAATTACTGATACACGTATATTAAGATATAAGGACAAAACAAGGTAATAAAAGAAAAGAGGATAGGACAATAGAGAGGGTCCTACACTTAGAAAAATCAGAAAAGAGAATCTGCTAGAACAGAGTGACGTGGAAAGCCTCAATAATTGGAGTAATTATCAATTCCGACTCGGTTTCGATATTTTGGGCATATCCCTCTTCCTGAGAAAGATCCATCAGAGCCTCTTTCCATTCAGAATTACTTCACTCGGAGGAAATTCGCTCGGAAAGGTTTCTACATGAAACACTCAGTCAGCTTTTCTTTCCTCGGAAGTGATCCACTCAGAGATGTATCACTTGGAGATTCCTTATTCAGAAATATCTCACTCAGATATATCTCTACCCGAGTCAAAGCCTTCACGTGCGTCACTCGGAAGTCTTACATCCGAAAAGATCACTCAGAATTGAAGTTCAGTCCTCTCAGAAATCTTTCCACTCGAAAGGATCACTCGGGGTCAAAGACAATTTGAAGACGAATCCGAGCACAAGTTCTCGGAAACTCTGAATATAAACCCGAGCACAGGCTCTAGGCAATTTTTAAGACACCCGAGCACGAATTGAATAAAGGGATTCATTACTCGGATATTCACTTTCCTCGGGAACTATTCTCTCAGAAACATACTCATTCGGAGTTAAAAGTCTCTTTGTCCAGAAGTTCTCTCCCTGGAAAAGACTCACTCAGTATGTCCCAATTGGTGCCATACCACGCGGAAGTCGGGAATATCTCACTTGACGCTATCCCGCTTGGAAACGTTTCACTCGGTAATATCCCACTCGGAAGTGTCACACTCGGAGACACCCTACTCAGAAAGTTGCACTTAACTCGGAAATTCCCCACTTGGAATTTCATAACTCAGAATTATCTCGGCCCGAGAAGTACTCATTCGAAATTAAAGCTCTTCTTCGCTCAGAAGTACTTCTCTCGGAAATAATCCATTCGGAAACGTTTCACTCAGACGTTTCACTCAGATTTGCCTCCCTTAAAAGTGTCTTATTCAGACACAAAGTTTTTCTTAACTCAGAAATGATTCTCTCAATCATGCTTCACTCGAAAATATGTTAACCTTCCTTCACTCGGAATCATATCCATTTTTCACTCGGAAGGTCTTGTCTCAGACATAATTCACTTGGAATTTCTCCACTGATCCTTAATAAATTATTTTCTAAAATTCTAAATTTTAGGATGTTATACATTCACAACAACACAAGACACAACATTTGCCTCAAAGTCTCATGATAATTATCAATTACCATAAAGTGTACCATCAATATTCCAAATGCGTATCACACATTTACCAAGCACAATAACATCACAATATCCAACATCACAATTCATCAATACAACATAGGCAAGACAAACATGTGCAATGTCACATACAATAATCAACCAATACTCAACTCATGTATTTAGAATATAAACTTTTCTCCAACCGTAAGAGAAGTAATCTAAGAGATTTGACAGTCCAGCCTCATCATTTGGAATAGATCCTACATTAACATATATATATATATGTGTGTATATAAATCTCAATCAATTGGCCTATGAAGGCATTAATTTCAAATTCTAAATATTCACCATTATATCTAAAACTCTTAACATGTCTTAAACATGTTGTAAATACCAATTTTCTTATTTTGTTAGGTTTTAGGAATTCCTTCCCATTGCTCCATGTTCTCTAAAATTAAATGACTACAAAACAACTCCTAAGTCACCAACACACACTAAATACCATTTCTACAAACTTCACCAACTTAGTGCCTTCCATATTCTCTTAATTTCTCAAACTCTCAACATCAATAATTACTGTCAACCATTCTAAAAATTCATTTCCTTATCCAAAATCATTCTTAAGAAAATGAACCCCAAATTCATCAATTTTTTCCAAAAGCCCCAATTTCCATATTTTAGGGTTTTAAACAAAATTTTCCAAATATCAATTCTAATCATTTCTTTGTATCACTTAGGCATTTCTAAGATAACAACATTATACTCGTGTCATCATCAACAACTAAAAAATTTCCAATGGTCATCTACCTTAGGGTTTAAGTTCCATATACATTCATTCATCAAAACTACACTTAATCTTCCATTATAATACTTCAACAACCCAAAACCACCAAGACAAGCCATGGGTATTGTGAAATCTTACCTTTTCTCCAAGCACAAAGAGAAGCATAAAAATAAGAGGGAGAGAATAGAAGATGAGTCAAGCTATGCTTCAATGTTCCATTAAAACTTCATAAAACCAAGCTTAAGTTTTGATTTTGCAAGAAAATGAAACAAGAGGAGGTAGTCACGTTTTGGGCACAAGAGGAAGAAAAAGAAGAAAAATTTAGAATGGGGAGAGAGAAGAAGCATTATCATGAATTGAAGGAGAAAGGAAAGAGAAATTGTCAAAATTGGTCCTTAACCAATTGTCCAAAAGGTGCATCATTTTTCTTTTTCCTTTGGTCAATAAATCCTCATTGTCAAATGGACAAAAGAGCTAAATAAGAGAGGGGAAAAGTGCTACCGTGAAATAAAGAGGGAAAAGGGGATTTTACATTTTCTTCTAATTCCAATTGGCTCGTATTTTCACCACTTATTACCAAAAATTAGTTTAATCATACCACCATAACCATAATAATTTCCTCAATATTCTAGACCCATCAAATATCCAATTTGACTTAGTAGATCCCACATGATCCGTTAAATTGTCCAATTTTAGTAAATTTTACTTTACCGATATGTCACAATTAGTGTCTAATTAATTTTCCCTAGTATATTAGACTATTAATTATCATCATCTAATAAATTTATTTCTCTAAAATTTGGGATGTTACAATGCTTAAGGGCTAAAAAGATAAATTTATGGAGACTAGGGCTTTAGGAATTTAGATTCGAGCCCTTTATAAAAATTATAGGATTTTTTGATACGGAACCATAGAAAAAAGAATAAAGTGAGCTCGGCTTCATATGAGGGAGTTACGTGAATTTTTCTGAAACAAGACATAACTATTATGAATTGGAAACAGGTCTGGAAATAAGTACAAAACTATACCAAATGGGAAGATTCATCCTTCAAGGTCTTCATGAAGATCATAAAGAATTTTGTTACGGAAATTATGAAACTAGAATCGCACAAATCTAACATCGTGTGTGAGAGGTATGATTTTTCAAATGAAACATGCATAGATTAAAGGGATTATTTAATGAGGTTTCAGAGTACGAAAACTTGGTTCATCGAATTGGGGATGACAGAGTGCGAATCATAGTTTGAGACTAGAAATAGAGATTGTTGATTTTTTTATAACAAAGAATCCAAGACGAGAATCGTTTGATTTCAGCTTCATATGAGAAAGCTAGGCCTAAAACACTAAAAGTGTTTAGGCCAGATTTAGGTGTTTTGAATTAACTAATTATTTTTTTGAAAAACGAGGTTGATAGGGCCCGAATTAGGATTGGATCCCTTTAGGAGAAGTGTTTTGATAATCAAAATGGTTCATCAGAGACTGACCGTGCTGAGATCGGATATCCTAAAGTGCATGCATGATCAAATGTGGAGGATACCTAAGGTACGAGTCAGGCCTGCCGGACCGAACTTGTCTTCCTCGATTTACTATAAGAGGGTCCTAACAAGACTAGTTTCCCTATTAGATCATTAGTCTCAGGCCGAATTATCGAAATCTAATCGTCTACTGGGCCCTACAGTTAAACCCGAGGACCTAACAATATTTTATTATTAAATATAATCATCAAATAATTAAATAAATAATTATTAATTAAATAAATATTATCATTATATATAAATTAAAATTTAATTTATAAAATAATTAATTTTGATTAAATATTAAAATTAAATAATTAAATATTAATAATAATTATTATTTTATAAATATATATTCAAAATAAATAAATAAATAAATATTGATCAAATATTAAAATTAATTATTAATTTTTAATTATTAAATGTTAAAATTAATTATTATATATTAAATATTATTAATCATCATTATATCAAATTAAATATTATTAGCAAGAAGATATTATGAATAATATTAACTTAATTATACTTAATCAAACAAGATTATTATCATCAAATATTAATTAATATTAGACTAATATACTATCTCTAATTAAACAGTATTATTAAATATCATTATCATTATTATTCTCTCATCTCCGTAAACTAGATTTCCCATTACTCACACTCTCTCAAGATCTCTACATCTCACACTTATATCTGAATTGTTTTCTCTTTTCACTATTTTCTTATACTAAAATAACTCAAGGAAGAGGCTGAAGCCTCAAGCTTTACACATAAAGCTTAGCAAAGTATTCTCAAGGTTCTTGAGAGTCTAGGTTCCTAGCCTAAAAATCTGGGCTGTTACAATGGGTGTTGAATGAACATAACAAGACCTAGAAGACCACATAGATAAAGTCCAAGCAACTCGTGATGATCATTATGAAGGCATATGGGAGAATATATCAACTACATAGTTCATGTTATATTCTTGTCATGTTTATTGTTAAATATGTATTATTTTTGGGTAAAATATACACATGGTCCCCTACGTTTATCCAAAGTCTCAGTTTGGTCCCATTTATGTTTTTTGTCCCAGTTTGGTCCTATACGTTTATAAAATGCATCAAACTTTTCCCCTCTGTTAACACCGTTAGAAATTTGGACGGAAATATTGAGACAACCCGACTTAAATAAACCCAAACCGAGACCAGGGAAAATTTCTCCAAAATTTAGAACGTTCAAAACGTTCATAATCAGCCCAGATTAAGAGTCGGGGTAAATTAAAAACAGCATAAAGGCAAGGAAAGGCAAAAGCTGACCAGAGAAAGGGAATACCGGGTCCAAATGCCACACGCTGGAAGGACCCAGCTTCGGTCGCACAGCCCAGTGGAATACAGCGCTTGAGCGAGTTCTTTTGTCGCTGGAGCGAACGCCTTGCTCACTAAAGTGAACACCCCACTCGGTAATTTCCTCACTCGGAATTTAGTCCCAAGTCCACTCGGGGTTTGACCACCTCGGGTCATGCTTCACCCGGTACACTAACACTTAGCCAAATACTTAATTTACTTCAGTAAGCCCACATACATGCTTCATTCGGAAGCGTCTTAATCTCCACTCGGGAAAAGATTCCCTCGATTACTCCACTCAGAGTCCATAAGCTTTCCCTCACCCGGATTGTTTCCCCAGTCCAATACCACTCGGTATATTTCAACCTCAATTCACTCAGAGGTACATTACCCATTCTTCACTCGGTATATTTTGATCTTCCACACTCGGAGATCACATAACCTCCCTTCCTTCAGAAGGAGTTTTCACAAGCAAGTTCCATTCAGAATTACTCTATCCTCACGTCACTCGGAGGAACTCACCAAGTTAAGTCTCACTCGGACTTATTCAATACTTAGTCACTCGGAATATATAACATTCACTCGGAATATATGTAGCCTCGTTCACTCAGAAGAGGACTCCTAGGATACACCTCAATCAAAAACATCACAACAACTCTTCCCTCGGAAGAGGTTCATTCGGGATTTCTCACTCGGGAATATTCGAACCCTTCCCCACTCGGGGTTTACTCATATTTTCACTCGGTAACATATGGACTAGTCTTCCCTCGGAAGTAGCCCACTCGAGTACATCTTACTCGGAACTATTTTAAGCCTTCATCACTCGGAAAAAGGCCACACAAATAATAGCCTCACTCGATAATGGCTCTCTCATCAATATTCCACTCGGAATTCATTGACTTTGCATTATTCTCTCAACACCACATAATGAACGATTCGGGTAACATTATAACAATGTAAAATATATATATATATATATATATATATATATACAATGTATACTTATTCACAATCCTAATAGTCAACCCATATAATTAAATCCGTTCGGATTACAAGAGAGCCGGCCAAGGCTTTAACATATCTATTTACAATATATATACTATATGTGCACTTCAACAATCGGAGTGCCCATCACTCGGACTTGAGGCCATCTCCTCATTCCCAGTCCAATCTGCATATACTGAAAAATATAGCCACAGTAGGGTGAGCTTTTACATATTAAATGACAGTTATTGACTCGGATTAATCTTCGAATCCTCAACCATACAATAACATATCTCAATCAGCAATAATGCACTCTGCCATTCAATATGAACCCTACAACAACTTCATCCACTCGGGATTCATGCAATTCAATCAAGACTGAGTAATTCACAACATTCCCAATCACATATTCACATCCATAACATCACCTTGCACTCGGCAACAGTACCAATGTACATATATTCACTCAGTCAGAATTCACACCAATTATTCATGGCTATATAATTCATATTCATCACAACATGTATCACAACCATAACATCATATTGCACTCGGCAATAACAGCAATAACATCAGTATACATGCATTTATCCAATCGGATTCCACTCAAGTCATTCAAGACTATATCAATCATGTTATTCCTAATAACATTCCACATATTCATACAATTCACATTGAGCTCAATGACAATCATAAGTGTGCACACATTCATTTCACCTGGATACGGTTATTTATTATCAATTTTTATTGTTGCAACATAGGCTCCAAGCCTTTTATTCAGCTCCAAGCTGATTCGGCCATTTTACTGGTACCAAACCGTTTGCCCTCACATGTAACACAGTCACTCTAAGCGACAACGGAAGTGTTACGGGCAGCCCCGAGTCCAACCTGGTAGGCTTGCCTTGAGTCCAACCCAAGGTCTTTAAATGTCCAACGTTTAGTGCACTCGGCACTGCCTCGAGTCCAACCCGAGGTCTTTTATCATATTTAACACGTATTCATCTGATTGCCGACTCTGTATTAAGCGTCCAACGCTACATGCTCCAAGCATTTCTAGTGGCGAATCGGATACATACGGTCTTATTCATCAGGCGTCCAACGCCAATGCACTCGGCATTGCCTTGAGTCTAACCCAAGGTCTTTCAATATGTTTTCCACATATATGCACTCGACATTCAAATATCAATAACATGCATCCCATGCATTTTATCATTATTATTCATAAACAGGGATCGGCATAGCAATAACACAATACATGCACTCGGCAATCACATGCACTTGGCAAATAACATGCTTTTTAATATAAAATCCTACACGGGAATTAACATAACCGACCCACATCTCATGCACTCGGCAATCACAATGCCATCCACTCGGAATTATCATTTACAACAAGCATCACATGCTATTTCATGAGATCCACTCGACATTAACATTTGCAACAAGCATCACATGATTTTCATATAATATCCACTCGGGAATAACACAACAGTCCCCCATCTTATGCACTCAGCATTCGCAAGTTCAATGACAAGCATCACATGCATTTAAACACAAAATCACACATGGGGATCAGTACAATAAACTCATATACTCGACTTTCTCATTAACAGCCACAACATATCATACATTCACATAGAAACATAGCCAGAACCAGCACAACATTTACACACCACATGCATTCGGTATGCACACTAGTTCACAGTACGTGCACTCGGCATACTCATTAAAAGCCAACATTTCTATGCATTCACTCAGCATTTCATATTTATCATCATACATCTCATGGACGGAATCATGACAACATCATGCAGACCACAATGATCACAAATCTGGGTATTTCATGCACCAATACTCAACTACAACATATCAATCAACATATTTCAAACATGACACAACATATTAAAGCAAAACCACCCGGAACCCATCCATAAACCATACATTTGAGATGTAAATCAGCCCCTCTACCTGGAATGAAGATTCCAGCAGCTCCTCAAGCTTCCAGTTCTGACTGAACGTTCTTCAGTCACTCGTTCTCAACAGAACGATCCTGCTTCAGTCATCCAACAACACTCTGCTCTCAGCTTTTGGAAGAACCAAACGCTGCTTCCTCACAAGTAGATCTACCATCAAGACACTTCATGCCAAGCCTCCAAGGCACAACGTCACCCCACACTCAGTCCAGTGGAGGATTCCATGGCTGTTCCCACACACGAACAGATCAGTCCTCACCAACAGTGGAGGACCTCATGCTTCCAAGCACCCATCGTTGCTTAGGCAGAACAGAGGAGGATCTCAGCCTCCAAAACACTCAGCACCACACGGTTCTCTCACAGCCACGCTGTTCCCACTTCGTGTTCCCACTTCCACTCGGGGTTCTACTCAGCGTGCGAGTGGAAGAAGAAGATGAAGGAGAAGACGAAGAACCAGCGAAGAAGAAGAAGAAGCCATAGGAACACAAGAGAGAAAGGAGGAGTGTTTGCAGCATAAACAAAGTGAAATGGGCAGAGAGTGAGTGTAAAACATGAAGCTGAAGCTTCCTTCATCACACTGCTCTGCAACAGCTCTCCCACTCCATCAGTTGTCACATCACCATTAATTCCAATCCCATCAGCGTGGGAATTAAGGGAGAGAGGGGACCGAAGCTCCCCCCAACACCACCAAGGGCACATGTGTAATTTACCTGGCATTAATATTATTATTATTCAATTAACAATTTTAATTCTGTAATTAACCTTAATTGGTAATTAATTCTAAACTAGGATGTTATAAATATAACGTGGCACTGTTGAGTGACACGTGTCACAATTTGGTTGGTGACACGTGTCATAATCTGATGGGCTGAGTGATTTAGGTTGAAAATTAAAAACATTTTGCCTTCCATGGGACTCGAACTTGACACCTTTAAGTGACAAAAGATGTTACTTTACCACTAGGCCAAGGTGCACCTTTTTAATAATATGATGGTTTTTTATTTATAAAACATACACTTAAGTTAATTATATGTATAATATTATTAGTTATAATAAATAAATTTGTTAAATATATTATTAATAAAATCCTTCTCAAAAAATTATTAAATATTAATCTAACATTTTAAAAATAAATTTTTAAATATTTAATAATATTTATTATTAAAAATGTATTATTAAAAATGTATTATTAAATAAATTATACTATATATAGTATTAATATAAATTATTATTAACATAATATTTAATAATATTTAAATATATTATTTTATTATACATTTTAAAATTATTTAATAATAATAAATATTATTTAAAATATATATTTTAATATATCATTAAAAATTATATTTACAATAATTTATATTAATAATAAATAATATTAATATATTATATCATTTATTTAAAAATATATTAGTAATACGTTAATAGTTATTGATAAATATTTTAAATATATTTTAAAAATTAAATTAAATTAAATTAAAATTTTATAATTTCATAAGTATATTATCAATAATATATTTAATAATACATTTTTAACATATAATTAACTTAAGTGTATGTTTTATAAATAAAAAACCATCATCTTATTACAAAGGTATACCTTGGCCTAGTGGTAAAGCAATCTCTTTTGTCACTTAAAGGTGCAATGTTCAAGTCCCATGGAAGGCAAAATGTTTTTAATTTTCAACCTAAACCACTCAGCCCATCAGATTATGACACGTGTCACCAACCAAATTATGACACGTGTCACTCAACAGTGCCACGTCATATTTTTGTCCAAATTTCTAACGGTGTTAACAGAAGGGAAAAATTTGATGCGTTTTATAAACGTATAGGACCAAACTGGGACAAAAAAACATATGGGACCAAACTGAGACTTTGGATAAACGTAGGGGACCATGTGTATATTTTACCCATTATTTTTTCATTTCACATATTTTATGTATCTTATATAACTGACAAATGATTCTCCTTTTACATAGGTACAGATGGCATCACAGTAGGACTTAGATACATCTTCAATGCAGTAGAGAGGCATGACACGGATGTCTAGTGTCACTGTTAGGAGGTATCAGGGAGATCGATTGCATGTTGACATTGATATTAACACGCGGATACCATTTGGGTGAATGTGGCCAAGTCTAGCAGTTACTTTGGGGTTTTGGCCCGGACTCGGGTCCTTATTCTTCTTCCACATTGGGATCACATTGAGGAGGTCCTGAAAAACCAAATATGGGAGGATATTCTAGTATGTTACTTTGTATATAAATTGTCGTACTTTACTTGTTTGTTTATGATGCTAACTAAATCATGTTTTTTCATTGTAAAGTGTTTGGGGTATCTCAACAGTAGATACCTTGAGGAGGAAGGTACTTTCTGGTGTGACTTAAAGGTGGAGGGCCTTCAAGACCAAACTCACTCGTGTATACATTTTTGGAGAGCACAAGGGGAAGTTTTCTGGTAAGAAATTGGAGTCCATGGACCGTGAGACATGGGATGCCTTTGTTACATCTCGACAGTCTACAAACTTTATGGCAATATATATAAGTCCTTTATTTATAGTGTCATTTTATTTATATTTGATTTCCAAAACTCATTTTTTTGTTTGTAATTGAATTAGGCAAAAAGGGAAAAGGCTTGGAGATTTGAGTAAAGAACGATTGTCCCCACAGACTATTGCATAGAGGATATCGTCTTCTTAAGCAGCAGATGACTATAGAGAGGATCAGCCAAAACTAGCCTGACACTGAGGCCGTTGATCCTCTTTCTCCCCCTTACGCCATGAGAAATGAAAACGTTCATGTACCAAGAAATTGGGTAACTATACTTCTCCACAAGCACAACAGGTTACGAAGAAGATTGTATGTATAGAATATTTATGAAAGAAGTTTCAGTTTTGTATTTTAATATTCAAAGTTGATTACTAATTATGATTCAACATTTTATCTTTTATGGGATGAGTTAGTAGTTACGTTTGTACAGAGGTCTTTCTAATGTAGAAGGACCTTGAAGGGAGATCTTCCTTAGGTTGGATCTAGGATCTTTTCTCCTCTTTCTTAGCCTTCAAAGAACCTTGAATTGAAACTCCAATGCTTGGCCGAAAAACTCAAAGGACAAAGACTTAAAACTAAATGGCACAAAGGGAAATTGAAAGGAAAAGATGAAAGGGAAAAGGTTGAAAAGTGGAAGGAGATGGTTAAGGGAAATGGAAGAAGGATTTTGGAGGCCACTCCCTAGGAGGGAGATAACTCCAAATTTCCACCAAAGGAGGGAGAGGACCCCTTGAATAAGAGCTTGCTAAAGTCTCTTTAGCTTAGAGAGAAGGAGGAGAATCTCTCACTAGAATTTCACACAAAGTGTTGGTATTTCTTAAAATGAAAGTTGTACCATTTTATAAGAAAAGACACCTTTATATAGCCACATGAGGAATTTGGCCAAGGTGCTCATAATGGGCCTCCATGATGGATCCTAGGCCCATTCAAGGAAAAAGAGAAAGAGATGGCCTATACATGGCCCAAATGAGAGTACATGGCCCAATAGTGACCAACTTAACCTAGTAAGGTCCAAATAAAGCCAAAATCACTAGAAAAACTATTTATGAACTATATTACATGATGAGTACAAATAGATCCTCAAAGTGTCTTCATTGGGATTGGGCTCACTAAGTAAAGTAAGGAAGGACGATAAGGCTTTGTGGATGGTTTCTTTGCCCTTCTTGGACTTGGCCCTTGTTAAGGGACCCTTGTAAGCCTCTAACCTTTTATCCAAAGTAGTGTGAGGATCCTCCCATGTTGTGTCCTCATTATGCTCCCCTTCCTCAAAAGGATTTGTCCTCAAATCTAAAGCATCATCCTCTTCATCTATGTTAAAAGGAGACAAGTCAGACACATTAAAAGAAGCACTCACACCATTCACCAAGCAAATCAATGACATAGGAATTATTTACCATCTTTTTAAGAATTTGAAAAGGACCATCACCCCTTGGTTCGAGTTTGGATTTTCTCAAATTTGGAAACCTTTCTTTTCTAAGATGTAACCAAACCCAATCTCCAACCTTAAAGGTAACTTCCTTTCTTTTCTTATTGGCACAATGAGCATAGTGTTCATTTTTAGCTTGTATTTGGTTTTTAACCTTCTCATGAAAATCTTTTATAAATTTGGCCTTTGCCTCTCCATCCATTTGAAGGACAGAATCAGAAATATTAATGGGCAAAAGGTCCAAAGGAGTGAGAGGGTTAAAACAATAATCAACTTCAAAAGGACTATGCTTAGTTATGGAGTGTTGTACCCTATTATAAGCAAATTCAATGTGTGGCAAACACTCATCCCATGATTTAATATTTTTATTTACTAAGACCCTAAGTAATTGAGAAAGGGTCTTGTTCACTACCTCAGTATGGCCATCTATTTGAGGATGACAAGTGGTAGAAAATAGAATCTTTGTTCCTAGCCATGACCAAAGTGTTTTCCAAAAATGGCTTAGGAATTTAGTGTCCCTATTAGAAATGATAGTTTTAAGAACACCATGAAGTCTCACAATTTCTTTGAAAAATAGTTTAGCAATATGACTAGCATCATCCACTTTGTGACAAGGGATGAAGTGAGCCATCTTACTAAACCTATCTACCACAACAAAGATAGAGTCCATGCCCCTTTGGGTCCTAGGTAAGCCTAACACAAAATCTATAGAGATATAATCCAAGGAGAAGTAGGTGTAGGCAAAGGAGTATAAAGACCATTAGGTGATATTTTAGATTTAGCTTCTCTATAAACTATACACTTAGCATATAGTCTTTGCACATATTTTTTCATTCTAGGCCAATAGAAGTGTTCATTTAATATGGACAAAGTTTTATCCCTTCCAAAATGACCTATTAAGCCACCCTTATGGCTTTCTCTAAGCAATAAATCTCTTAAAGAACTCCTAGGAATGCAAATTTTATTGGCCCTAAAGAGGAAACCATCTAAAATGTAGAATCTTTTTTGAGATGTGGTGTTTGAAGATGAATTGTAGATTTTAGAAAAATCAAGATCTCCTTGATAGAATTTCCTAATCTCATCAAGTCCAATGATGTTTGATCCAAGAGAGGCAAGCAAAGAGTGCCTTCTAGATAAAGCATCAGCCACAGTATTTGATTTTCCATTTTTGTACTTGATGACATATAGAAATTGTTCTAAAAACTCAACCCATTTTACATGTCTTTTATTTAACTTATGTTGCCCTTTTATGAATTTAAGTGATTGATGATCACTATGAATGACAAATTCTTTTGGGATCAAGTAATGTTCCCAAGTTTGGAGGGCTTTAACTAATGCATAAAATTCTTTATCATATATGGGATAATTGAGGGCAGCCCCATTGAGCTTTTCACTGAAAAATGCAATAGGGTGGCCTTCTTGCAATAAAACAGCTCATATCCCCACATTGGAAGCATCACACTCAAGCTCAAAAGTTTTGGAAAAATTTGGAAGAGCTAAAATTGGAGCATGAGTGAGCTTTTCCTTAAGATCTTGAAAGGCTTTCTCTTGCCTTGGTCCCCATAAAAAAGCAACATTTTTCTTAACCAATTCATTCAAGGGGGAGGCTAAGGTAGAGAAATCTTTCATAAATCTTCGATAAAAACTTGCTAAACCATGAAAACTTCTAACCTCACTCACATTCTTTGGTGTTGGCCAATCTAGGATTGCCTTCACTTTTGAGTGATCTACCTCTACACCTTTAGAACTTACTATAAATCCAAGGAAACCAATGCTGTCCATGCCAAAAGAACATTTTTCAAAATTTTCATAGAGGTTGTTTATTCTTAAGGCAAGCATAACTTGTTTCAAATGGCTTAGATGAGAGGTCATGGTCTTTGAGTAAACAAGAATATCATCAAAATAGACCACAACAAAATGCCCAATAAATTCCCTTAAACATAATTCATTAACCTTATAAATGTGTTTGGTGCATTAATCAAGCCAAATAGCATAACTAACCACTCATATAATCCAAGTTTGGTTTTAAAAGTAGCTTTCCATTCATCTCCCTCTTTAATTTGTATTTGATGGTAGTCACTTTTAAGATCAATTTTAGAAAATATAGTAGAACCACTTAATTCTTCAAGCATATCATCAAGTCTAGGAATTGGATACCTATACTTGATGGTTATGTTGTTGATAGCACTACAATCGATGCACATTCTCCATGAACCATCTTTTTTTAGGAACTAACAAATTCTCTCTAATATATCCCTTAGATAATAGCTCATTTAGTTGTTTTTTAATTTCTAGGCTTTCCTTAGGGTTACAACTATATGGAGGTCTATTTGGTAGGCTAGCACCAGGAATTAAGTCTATTTAATGTTTAATGCCCCTAATTGGAGGTAAGCCTTTAGGAATATCCTTAGGGAAGAGGTCTTTAAACTCATTTAGAATGTTTTGAATCCCTTTGGGCAAAGTAGAAGGGGAAGAGCCCATTGAGCACAAGGAAGTGCTAGGGAATTCTTTAGGAATCATGATCAAGCATTGTTTTTAAAGAAGCATAACTTGCTTCAAGTCATGTTTTGTAGACAAAAGATTAGCTCTAGAGTCATCATAAATGACAACTTCTTTTCCTTTATCTTTTTAGTTTTCTTATATTTTTCTTCATGACTACAAGAAGAACCTAATTCTCTATCCCTTTTAGATTTCATTTGAAGTTGATCATTAAGTACTTGTAGGATAGTCAGAAGTAATATGATCTCTACCAAGACATTTAAAACATTTAATGGTAGATGATCTAGAGGATTAAGGATTAGATGTAGAGTCATGTTTATCTTTTTTATTTCTAAAGACTTTTCCATTTTTATGCAACTCACTTAGTAATTGGGAAGAAGAAGTTCCTACTCCTCTCTCCTTAGGTTTTCTCTCAAACCCACTCTTTCTATGGTCTTTATCTACCCACTTTGACCTAAAGTTTTGATACTCCCCTTTGTAGGATTCTCTCTCTTTTAATTGCTCTCTACCTTAGTACATTGGTGCAAAAGTTTTTCTATGTCTACATGTGGAAGAAGTTCAACTCTATTCTTAATGTTCCTATCTAGGCCATGCAAAAACCTATGCATTAGGGTTTCCTCATCTTCATCTAAGTTTGCCCTAATCAAATCTATCTCTAAGGCCTTATAGTAATCCTCAACACTTTTTGTACCTTGGGTAAGTCAATTTAGCTTGGCTAATAGCTCCCCACGATAGTAACTAGGAACATACCTCTTTCTTAACAATGCTTTCAAGTCTAACCAATCATCAATTGGCGGGAAATTATCTTTCTTTCTCTCCTTACACACTTGAGTCCACCATACTAAGGCATAATTTTGAAATGAGAATCTTTAATTTGATAAGAATTAAACAATTGTTCAACTCTCATTTCCCATTCTAAGTATGACTCTATATCATTTTTACCATTGAAGGGGGAATTTTAAATTTTACTTCTCTTAGACCTAGGTTATCTTTTTTATGATGATGATGTCTTCTAGACCTATGGTCATCTTCACTATCACTATTCTCATGCCTTTGATTTCTTTCTCTATGTATAGTTCTAGGGTTTTCTTCTCTATGTTCTAGGTTAGTTAACCTAGTGTTGATATTGTTTAAACTATCCATGATATTATGAAGAAGAGATTTGTTTTCCCTATCACTAGAAGACATGATTAAGGCTGTTAAAGAAAAACAAGACAAGGTAAACAAAAGTACTATCAAACTAGTTGAGAATGCTTTATGCAAGACAAAAATAAGAAATCAAACAAGAATCCTAAAAATCAAATTCTAGGTTTTCTTCCTAAACACAACATCTATGATGTTTGTACTAGGTGGAATCCTAGGTTGTCTTACTATGATTAGTTATGAAATTCCTAGGTTATCTTTACTAAGATTAGTTATGAGAATCCTAGGTTGTAACTACACAAGCTCTAACAATTTCAGTTATGATTAGTTATGTAACAAAAATTAGGTTTAACAAACTAACAAACTCTAACAGACCCTAACTAAAATTAGTTATGTAGTTATTATAGTTGCAACTACCTTAGCTTGTTATAACCACCCTAACTTAAACTAATTTCGGTTATGAGTACGTTATAGCTAACTAAAATTTGTTCCAACCAACTCTAACTAACAATCAATTAGTTAAGACAATTAACAACCTAACCAATTTTAGTTAAGACCACTAACTACCTAACCACTTCTAGTTACAAACTAACTAACAATAATTAGTTAAAGCAAATAAATGCACATGCACTAAGCTAGATGAAATTTAGAGAGTTCAAAAGTCAAAATCCAATGTCCAAAGTCCAAGTTCAAATGTCCACAATTACAAGGACCAAATTTTGCTACTACAAGCCCTAAAAATTTTAAAATTTCCTAGAATTTGCTAATGAGTACAAGGCTTTGCTTCCTTTTACAAGTCTTCAAAGTCTTGATATGGAAACCTCCACTTCACCTAGCAAATGAAATCTCAAACAAAATTTTGTTAAGCAAATCAGTTAATGCAAAAACAAAGTGTCTCTCATTCAAAGTGTTTCCTCTCAAATTTGTCCTTTCTCTTAGGTTTCAAGTGAACCAAAGCAATTTCCACACCTATCTCAAGTGTACTCAAGATGCTACCCTCCTTGATATTAAGTAAAAGTTATCTTGAAATTGAAAGGAAAGAAAACTCAAGAGACAAAACTTTAAGAGAGAATGGAAGACAAACTAAAAAAGCTCAAAAATGAAAAGGTAACTCAAAAGGAATATTTTTGGATTTTTGATATGACAAGACTCAAAGAAATAAAAGCTAAAGTGAATAAAGACAACACACTAGATTTCAAAAATGGAAAGACAAAAGACAAAACTTGACAATCAAAGAAAATAAATGCAAGAAAGAAAACAAGGTAACAAAAACAAACCTAGAAACCCTAGAATTGTAAACTAGGCAAGCAAAGTTCAATTGAATTTGTGAGAAGGATCAACTAGCAATTAACTTTTTAGGTCATGTGTCTCAAGTGAAAAATTGACTTGGTGTTCAAACTTTTTAAATTTTGCTAAAAGAGGTCTAACTTTGTACTTTTTCTTTTGATACCCTTTTATTTTTTACTTTTTGATGTAGGGCTTTTATTTTTCTTTTTCTCTTTTGTATTCTTTTTTTTTGTAATTTTTGCCTCTAGTATTTTACAACACCTAACACAACAAGCTAGTCCAAAACTGAAACCACAAATGCTAGTTCACAAAGTCAATTTCACTCCTTTTGCTTAGGTCAACTTGCAATCTTCTCCCAAAATGAAATATGGAAGGCTAACTTTGAATGACAAACAAATTTTCAAGATGCAAAACCGAATACAAATGTCATCTAATAGTGCTTGAAAAATTGAAAATAAAGTCCTACAAGAAAAACTAAGAATGGAATTCTAACAATCCTAAAAATGAGCACAACCTTTGAAGTACCTAAAAGTAAGGTCTCCTAAACTTGAATTGGAACCTTTTAGAGTCACAAAATGATGCACAATGTAACTCCCACATGGATTAGCACTTCTACAAAGTTGGATTTTACAAATTTCCTAGAAACAAGAAAGGTTCCAATGGCACCAAACATAACCTACTTGACTCTAACAATTAACTACTTGACAAAAACAATTATTAAAGATCAAAATCAAAACTAAGCAATGGTGCAACTTAGAATTTTTAACACTAACTAAAGCATATGACAAACAAAATCAAACTACTCAAGAACAATATGCAAAAACTTGAAGAAAGATGATACAAGAAGCATTAAACTCAATCTTTTTTTGACTTTTTCATCATATAACATGGTAATATCATGAAAAGAAAAACACAACCAGCCAAGAATAACAAGTAGAAACCGAAAACTAAGAGAAGGAAAAGTCATAAAAGGAACCTCCAAGCTCAATGATACCACTTGATTGAGGACCTTGAAGGGAGATCTTCCTTCTCTCCTCTTTCTTAGCCTTCAAAGAACCTTGAATTGAAACTCCAATGCCTGGCCGAAAACTCAAAGGACAAAGACTTAAAACTGAATGGCACAAAGGGAAATTAAAAGGAAAAGATGAAAGGGAAAAGGTTGAAAAGTGGAAAGAGATGGTTAAGGGAAATAGAAGAAGGATTTTGAAGGCCACTCCCTAGGAGGGAGATAACTCCAACTTGCCACCAAAGGAGGGAGAGGACCCCTTAAATAAGAGCTTGCTAAAGTCTCTTTAGCCTAGAGAGAAGGAGGAGAATCTCTCACTAGAATTTCACACAAAGTGTTGGTATTTCTTAAAATGAAAGTTGTACCATTTTATAAGAGGAGACACATTTATATAGCCACATGAGGAATTTAGTCAAGGTGCTTATAATGGGCCTCCATGATGGATCCTAGGCCCATTCAAGGAAAAAGAGAAAGAGATGGCCTATACATGGCCCAAATAAGAGTACATGGCCCAATAGTGACCAACTTGACCTAGTAAGGTCCAAATAAAGCCTAAATCACTAGAAAATCTACATAATTCGAAAAACTAATATATAATTCTTTTTGGTAATCGAAAACAATAACAATAGAGAATTATTAATAATTGTAAAAGAGTATTTTATTAAAGAATTCAGTTATTACTTTTTATGAACTATATTACATGATGAGTACAAATAGATCCTCAAAGTGTCTTCATTAGGCTTGGGCCCACTAAGCAAAGTAAGAAAGGATGATAGGGCTTTGGGGATGGTCTTTTTGCTTTTCTTCGACTTGGCCCTTGTTAAGGGACCCTTGTAAGCCTCTAACCTTTTATCCAAAGTAGTGTGAGGATCCTCCCATGTTGTGTCCTCATTACTTTCATTCCTGATTGTCGACATGATATATCGACTGTGGCCATTGGTAGACCAGAGCACCCTAGTAGAGTCTGGGTTACTGGTAGAGGTCACACTATACGTAGTGTGTACGGCCCATCTATTGCAACTTTGACTCAAACATCCTAACTCAAGTTACAGTTAGGATGTTCAAGTCAAAGTTGAGTGAGGCTAAGCCTCAGCTTGCTTCTCAACATGATGAAAAATTTAGAAGCTTATAATAGGTTATGGATATACAGGCCCATCAGATTTAGTAGTTGATCGAGAAGTTACTACTCACAGCTCCCATGTCACACCATGTATCTAACTCTATACCTGTACTTGTACCTGTTCTTGAGTCAGTGCTTATTAGCACCAAGGGTTCGTGTGTGGGAGTAGATCCTGGTGGTCACAGCACTAGTGTCGACCTTAAGAAGAAATGTCAGCTGTTTGTTAATAAAGTTGATAACCCGATTGCCCTTAGGATGGTATACAGTATAGGGCCATTGGTTCACGGGAAACCCTAGCTGGATGGCATGTCAAGGGTATCGATGGTGCAGGTTATCACAACTGACATGGTTGTAACATCCCAAAAATTTAGAGAAGTAAATTATTGGAGGACGATAATTAATTATTTATGGTGCAATGTATGTGGGAAAATTAATAAGATATTAATTGTAATTTTTCGATAAATTAAAATTTTTTGAAACCGGATAATTTATTGAAAGATATGGGACCCATTAAATAATTTTAGGCATTTGATGGGTCTAGAATAATGAGGAATTTATTGTGGTTATGGTGGTATGATCAAATTAATTTTTGGTGTTGAGGAAATATTTATTCAGACCCAACATATAATAATAAACGGCAAAATTATGAGCGAAATGGAATTTAAGAAAAATGTAAATTCCCTTTCCTTCTCTTCTTATTGTCTGGACCATTTTCTCACTCTCTTTAATCTCTTTTGTCCATTAGATAAAAGGGTTTTGATGGCCATTAGGTAAAAGCTAAGACTTGGTGCATGGACCAATGGATAATGGATTAACTTTTCACTTTTCCCTTTCTCCTTCCCCTCTACCTCACTCTTCACTCTTAAATTTTTTCTTCTTCTTCCTCTCTTCTCTTATGCAAAACCGAAACCGACCCTAAGCCATTTACACTCAAAATTAAGTGGCTTTCTTAGATTTGTGAGGCAAAGAAGACACTTTAGAGAAACTATTTGATTGTCTCTTATTCTTTCCCTTTCATTTTTGTTTTATTAGAGCTTGGATTAAAAGGCATGTGTTCTTAGCATTTAATGGTTTTTCTTAGTGGTTTTGAGGTTATTGAAGCTTAATAATGGAAGATTGGATGTTGTTATATTGAGAAAATGCATATGGAACTCAACCCTAGGTTACGAGACCAATGAGATTTGATATTTGCTGTTAATATATGGAGCACAAATTAATGGTTGTAGATGCTTGAAATAATGCAAGAAAAACTATTGGAATTATTGTTTGAGTATTTAGGTGACACCCTAAGGTAGAGATAATTGGGGCTTTTGGTAAGTTTTGAAGAAAATATGATTGTTTGACATTAAAATGATTATTGAGTTTAGAAATGAATGTTTAAGTTATTGGTATTAATTACTGGTAATGAAGGCTTAAGAAACCAAGAAAATATGATGATGACTCTAAGTTGTTAAAGTGTAGAGGTTGTAATATTGTTGTAGATAAATTGGACAATGAGAATATGGTATTTTGAGATATTAGGAACCCATTATGGATGGTGGGCATGGAGTTGGTGTGGATTAGTGTCCTTGAAGATTTGTGTTTAGGACCCAATTAGATTATAGAAAAATTTGATTAATGGGAAGGAATTCCCAAATCCTAATAAAATGTGGAATCAGTGTTTATAACATGTTTAATACATGTTGAGAATTTTAAACATGGTATTGTATATTTAGAATTGGAAATAATTTCTTGATAGGCAAATTAACTAAAATTTGTATATGTTAATGTAGGATCAATTCCGAACGGTGAGGCGGGATCATCAAATCGCTCGGACTACTTCTTTTGAGGTAGGAAAAAAGTTATATATTCTAAATGCATAAATTAGAAATATTGATGATTATTGTATGATGATATGGATCATATTTGCCTTGCATTATTTCTTGTGTTGTGATGTAATGGATGTTTGATGCATTTGAAATATATGTGTGATGTGTTGTTGTGGTGAAAATGTATATGTATTGTTATGTATGGCCATGTGTGTGCCTATGAACTGGTATGTGATACTTTGTATTTTACCATTAATGATGATGATGATGTTTGTTGATGAGAACAATGAAAAGTTATTATGCAACACACCTATGAATATTATTGAAAGTTAATATGTGTTGTTATGCCATTACGATAATGAATAGAATTGAATTATTAAAGATGATGTGAATGCCACATGAAGCTTTTGAAATAATGGTGATACTTGAATAATTTAAAATCCACTAAATGAAGGTGATGGTAATGATGACGATAGTGATTGGTGATTGAGGAGTGGCATGGTATGATGCATAGTGTGAGATTGCATATTATCTGAATCTGCATTGCATCCATGACATATCTGTATAGCTACTAGTGTGGAATGTTAGGGGTTCCTCCGGTTGGCCCAGTGGGATGGCAGCTTTGTGCGTGAGCATTTGTTTACCCTAGTGATTCAATGATGGAATCACGAAGCTGCTCATGCTTAATCACGAATGATCGCATGTAGTTGACCCTTG
This sequence comes from Clitoria ternatea, assembly GCA_037962975.1. Classification (NCBI taxonomy): domain Eukaryota; kingdom Viridiplantae; phylum Streptophyta; class Magnoliopsida; order Fabales; family Fabaceae; genus Clitoria; species Clitoria ternatea. The sequence continues at coordinate 174,718,751 of CM075671.1, forward strand.
TAGGGGGTGGCTATTTGTGGAGCCGTTGTCCCAGGTGGTCCTATTGGATCACAGCTGCCATGACATGGTTCATGGTTGGCCCACAAAACTATTATTGTTGATGTTCTTTACCGTTATCATGGTGAAAATAACCGATGTTTCATGATGGGCGATGCGATTTGGTACCACTAAAATTGATATTTGTGAATATAAATGCACACATTTTACTATTGTAGTAGGGGCATAATTGTATATCTATGCTTGAACCAACATTAGTGTTTATTTTCCCACAGTTAGATCTGTAGTGCATTGTTGCAAATTGTTAAGTATATTCCTTTGTGCATATGCATTAGCCTAAGAGCATTTACATATAGCCTTGAGATATGTCGGAACGAGGATGAAATATTGAAATGGTGATAATTGACGAAAAGGTGAAACCTTGTGAAATATTGAAATGGTTTATTTAGCATTATACATTGCCAAGTAAGTTGACACTATTTGTAGTGTGTGTATTTATATATCTTAAGTACTTACTCGGTTCCCTTTTATTTCAATGCTCATTGGTAACTTATGGTTATCTATCCAGTAGATAGCATTGCAGTTTGCATTTGTTTAGTTCATGGTTCAGTTCCATGCAGTTTAAATTATGTGTTAAAATGTAATTTGACATTGTAACAGCCCTCGGTGTTAGGTCCTCGAGACCAGTTGTTTGTATTTTGTGATAATTTTTATGTATACTGATGATTGGGCTACGACCGACTTGCTTATATGTATGTTTTAAAGAGATTTTATGAGTATAAGGCAGAGGTTCTGATTTTAATTATGTGAGTAATAGAAATAATTAGGAAAATAATAATAATAATGTGACTAATAACATTAATAATAACAAAAACTTATAAAATAAGACATTAAGTGAATTAATATAAATATTTAAGTAATTGTTTTAAGTTAATGAAACTGTGTAACTCCTCGGTTTTGCCTCAGAAATTATTCAAGGGACTTGAGTCAAATATTTTTATCACAAAATGTCCCTCATATTATTCCTAACAACTTTTGTGAAGAGCCCAATACCCAATTCTAAACAACCAAGCCTAAAAACGTTGATTTTAAGTTACCCGGGCAAGCCAAAATGCGCATATATACGTATTTTGGGTGTAATTTATTCTCCCGATATTGTATTCGAGTCATTCTTATCCTAAAATCTCCATATTGAAATTATATACAACTTTTATGTTGACCATAAAGGCCATTTCGCATCTCATAAATCCCAAAAATTGAAACACTACACTAATTCACGTTTTTCCAGCAACAGTTTGCACTAGGTGCAGTAATTTCCACATACCTCTCTCATATGACCACGAAATTGAATGAGGCCTTCACTAAAGTTTTCCTAACTCAATTATTCACAACTTTTATGAAGAACACAAAGTCCAAATCGAAACCCATTTGGCCCAGAAAAATAATCTATGCAGATAACAAAAATCCCGTCACAACCCTGCACCCCTTTTGTATTTGGGCCATAACTCACTCAATTATTGATGGATTTTTTTGTGCTTTATATCAATTTAAAGAGAACAAAAAGTTCTACAACTTTTATGTTCATCCAATTTGTGAAAACGGCTTAGAAAACCCCTTACACCCATAAACAAGCTACTACCCTACACTTGACACCTAAGCTTGCATGCACCATGGGCCAATTGAATTGCTCCACCACTTGGCCACTTGTCCTAACCATGCAAAACACTTCACCACCTCACCATAAGCTGCTTGTGACACTTAGACTTTGTATGAAACATTCATGACACCTTTCCCACTCAATGCATGGCCGTGTGACTCCTTGGACACCAAGGAAGTTACATGCAAATTTGTCCTTTTCATTTCTCTTGCCTTGTTCTTGCTTGGTTCTACTTTCTCCTTCCAAACTTAGAAAATTTCCAGCTACATTCCTTCTCTTTTTCTCATATCTCCTCTCATCTAAACATCATCCCACACCCATCATCATCCATCCTAAATCACCATACCACACTACAACTTCAAGATACCACCTTCTAAAATCAAAATTTATTCTTCTCCTCCACCAAAAACAACACGTTTCCTCAATAACGCCACCACCAAAATCATGTTAAACCACTATCCTCCAAGCCTCCATTTTTCTTCCTTGATGAAGCAACCTATGATGGCTTAGAAGTAAATTCTTGAAGTCATTGTCACCTTTCTCTTGAAGCACGAAATTTTAGTGGTCAGGGGGAGTACTTTGCTTGTTTAAGATCCATAAATTAATGCATGCATGGTGAGATATAAGTGTTCCTTAGCACTTATATCTTGATGTTCCCTTAAAGATCTTAAATTCTTATGATTTAATCTTGAAGATCCTTGGAAAAAATGAGATCTTTAAGGAGCATCATGGCTATACCATAAATTTAATTAATTTTTTGAGTTTTGCAATTTTAATGATAAGTTACTAACTTGTGACTTTTATTACTATAGATTTTTGGTTGTTATAACTCTATGCATGTGATACTTGTTGAATTTTGTATTGTTTGGCTTAATTGGTGGCTTATCGTGTTAATGATATTTTAGAAAATATGAAATCTTTAAAAGTGAATTTTATAATAAAAAATAAACTAATATTGCTGCTCGAAAATTTTTTTATAGTTAGTAAACAACTTAATAAATTTTAGATCATAACGTATAAACTTGAAAAGAAATGATTTTGTGGTTAACAATTTGTAGCGTGACTTAATCTTGAAAATTTTGTGATAAAGAATAAATTTTAGTATAAAATTTAATTCTGAAATTTTTATTAAAAATAAAAACAAGTGATTTTTGTGGTAGCAATTAAATGATATGTTTATGACGTTTAGAAAATGAATTACAAGGATTTTAGAAGTTAATTCTTGGTAATTATTTGTGATGGATGATGCTGCTATATTTTAATGTATTTGGGGTATTATTGTAATTATAAAAATATTATGGATGTGATAAATAATAAAAGAATTAAAAAGGGACCCGAGTTTAGGCGCGAACGAAACGTTAGAAACGGTATAAAACGCATTTTTATGAGTAAACGGATGAAATTGGAAAGACTGTTTTAGAGAAGTATTTGGTGGTATTAGAAGTGAATTTTGAGCATAAGAAAAATACCCAAAGAAGAAAAATTGGTTGGGAGAATTTTTGACGCACGATTTGTTCTTAAAACGTATTTTTATGAACGTTGGAACGACGAACTTTGACAAATGGTGAATTTTCGTGTAGGGGTTGTTTTCTGGATAGAATTTATTTTTAATTTTACTATATTTAATTAGTATTTTTAAAGTTAAACATTTTTAGCTTTGGAATCATTTAAATCGGAATTTTCTAGATAAAATATGACGAAATTAATGTTTTGGACAAAGAAACGAAAATTTTACTACCTTGTATCTTACTTTAGAAAAGAGGAGTCTTTTATTTTCAATATAAAAATTAGGAGGATTACCTTATGATAAAGAAGTATTTCATCTATTATTCTATAAAAAGTTTTAAAAAGACAAAATCAAATTAATTAGTTCATTATAGGAAAATATGACGAAAAGGATTTTAGTAATCGAAAAATTAAGAAAAAAAAATTATACCTTATCCTTAAAATCCCTTTTAATAGAAAAGTTTAGATTTTCTTAAGATTGTATTTCCAAGAAACATATTTGAAATTATGTTACTCCTTTTTACTGATATATATATATATATATATATATATATTATAAACTTGTAAATAAATTGAATATCTTACAATAGAGGATTTTCTTATAAAAATTGTTTAGGAAATAACCTTGGTATTTCTAATGAAAAGAATTCTTATTTGAATCGATGAGCTTTGTTACCTACTACACGAAGAATTTTATGGCTTAGATACTTTACATGTTTTAAGGACAAATACGCTATGTGAGTTAGGTTTCGTTTAGACTCCGAGCACCCTAAGTAATTGAGATAAGTATATGACATTTTGCATTGGAGTTAAGGAGGGATGTTGGAAAAATCTCCTAGAGCATACAGTGAGGGGTACACTGAAGAATCTGTTGCGCCTCGATACCGGAAGGCAGTTTAGGGAGTGTTACCAGAGGCGGGAATTCCAAGTGGCATCGGATTCGCGCCCGTCGCCGGACATCCCGTAGCAAACTCTGGTATACTTCGATAAGAGGCAGGATTTTCTATGACCGTGGAGTGCCCGTTCTGTGGTGATGTGTGATATGTGTGATTGGCTATTTGATGATTGGGACTGTGAGTCCCTACCCATTTGTAAAAACCAGAACGAGGAGAGCTCCGATCGCTCTAGTTGGGCAGAGGAGATAAGGGTGGCGGATTGTGCACATGATTATTGATATATGAGATTGAGGAATGGAAGTTGGGCCTCATTGCATATTGGTAATGAATTATGATTCATAGTAATTGAATCTAACACATGCATAGCATGCCATCATTATATGACTAACCCTCTGATTGTTGTTGATATTTGTGTATGTGAAGTTTTATATGTCTATACAAAGGTATATTGTATGTAAATTCTCTGTAGTTTAAAATACTAAGCCACCTTTGTATGTATATGTTATGGGTTGAGAGCTTTGTACTCACCCTTTTTGTTGCTGTGTGCTATTTTTCCTTTTCTGTGATTGTCAGCTAAAGGACAAGGTGAGCGTGGGCAGGACTTGGAATACCTACAGTAGGAGACGCCAGTTTGGAAGTGTCATCGGTGTATATTTTCTGTTTGCGTCGAGATCATTATAGATTCGACGTTTTATTTCTGTTATGTTGTTATTTCACAGTAGTTGTCAGGAGCCGGTGAGCTCCATACTCTTTTAAATACTCTCATGTTAAAAGAATCGATCTATGCAATGTATTTATTTTAAAATCGTGTGCTGATGATCACCAATAAAAAAAATTACTCTTATTTTTAGTGACTCCTTAATTAAATAGGACGTTCCAGTGTGGGAATTTGTCCTAGTTAATCGAGGGTGTCACAGACATCGAAACTTCTACTATGAACAACAAACAGATTTGTTTTTATTAACATTTCTAATTAATGTTCTTTTTTTCAATAGGGCTATAAATGGATATAATCGATTGAAGGGCATCAACACAAAGAAAAATTGCAATGGCTATACCCAAAATAAGTACAATTCCTCCATAGATTTTATTTTTATATTCTGAAACAAATACTAACAAACTTTGTTATTTTGTGTATATGTATTATGCAGTATCGTAGATGGGTAATCATGAGTACGAGTACTACGTCGTGAAGACCATGCAAATTATAATTGAAGTAAACATAATGGATTCGTGGACAACTGTATGTTTCGTAAATAATTCTTTAATTTCTTTTTTGTTGAATAATTGTATATTTGTATATGCAAAAGCTAATATATATATACACACACACATACACACACACACACACACACACACACACATATATATATATATATACATACAAGTGTTCCAGGACCGATCACCATACACTACCAAAGACATCTAAGCAATTCAGGAGAAATGGGCTACATATTTTTTAAGGGTTAAAGGACAATAGTAATATAGATATACAAGTATAACTTACAGTAGTTTGCATATACATGTTAAGAACAAAATAACATTACATTCATGATAATTTTAATGGCTTTCTATTTTTGTATCTGTTATTACTATGTTGGGACTGTATTTGTACTGTTTGTAGAATTGGGATAATACAAAAATAAAAATGTTATTAAAAATCGTCCTACCTACGAACAATTCTGTCTTTAACTGAATTCTTAGGTTGTCTATGAACTCGGTTCAGGCTTTAACCAAGGTCATAGGTTACCCAGAAATAAATTTGAACATGATTGTGCCCTGAACTGAGTTCGTAGGGTGAATCTATGTACACGTTTCTATAAAAGAACATTTGTGTCTATGTGCACAGTTCGTGTGAAACCGAGTTCCACACAGCTCGTGTGAAACCGAGTTCATAGAAGCACCCTATGAACTCGGTTTGAAGTCGATTTCAGACCTTCAGACACGACCACAACAAACTCGGCCACAACAAACTCGCTTTGGCAACCAATTCCATAGATGAATTTTATTTAAGTTCATAGACCTTTTCTACACTATTCCTTTATAGATCTTCATTCTTTAACTCTTTTCTTTGATTTTCAAGGACCTAAGGTACTGTATGAGGTGCTGGAATTTCAAACTTATGTGAAGGAAACATGGGAATTAGGTGAAAAAATCAAGGAATTGAAAGGAGAAACTAGAAAAGAAGATTGATCTATGGAGAGACTAGGAGAGGGAATTATGGAGACGTCACTCTCTTAAGAGAGTTAGGAGAGAGATAAGTCTAGAGTGATGATCACCACCTTTAGAAGAGGTTCCAAAGGATAAGATCTAAGGGGAAGAACTAAACACTCGAGAGTTTAAAGGGAGGAAAAATCACTCAATCTCACTAGAATTTATTAAAATGACTTCATAGCTACCTAATTACAAAAGAGAGGAGGTTTATATACCTCCCTCTAAAATGGGCCTTAGTGCTCTCCTTGACTCAAAAACTAAAACCTATACAAATAACCTAAATACATGGCCCAAACTAGAAAATGTGCAATGTACAAGGCTTAAAAATAGACCAAACTAACTTGGTCATAAGGCCCAAACTCCTAAAGCCTTTTGAGTTTTCCTAATTGTTTTAAAATAAAAGTATAGAATTCTAAAAATATTTACAAAATTATGTATGAGGCCCAAATAAGGCTCTATAGGCTCTATATATGGGCTAGGTCCTCATCACCCGGGCTCAAACTAAAACCAAGGTTACTGAATGTGAAATCTCAGTTAAAAACATTTTATCTTTAGTCCATAAACAATGTTTGAAACAATTGATTAATTAGGTATATTGCAAGAGCCAATATGAAACTTACGTTGGATAGCTTCACATCAACAAGAGAAAATTTTGAACCACAATGTTTCCCCTGTTTGGCAACTAGATTAAAATAAGTAGTAGTATACAGTCAATCATAAGGAAATATAATATTTGAAAGTTAAATGGTATGTTTACCACCATAGTTTACAAATGGAAGTTGTCCACTTTATCAAATTTGAGAATCATAACATAGGCATACACTCCTAATTGATAGATTCTCATGAAAGGAAACATGTTATAGGCAAGCTGAGTTTCATGTACAACCAAGAGGCAAATCTAGTCCTAATGAAACTGAACATGTATCTGTAGTCCTCCTGGAAGGAAGTTGTAAGACCTAGATTTTCAGTTTCCCATCCATCAATATTCACGAAGCTGCAAAATAGACATGTAAATCTCAATATGAAGGATGACGGAAAATGTATTCTTGAAAGAATGCTCAAGGGGGCTATAGTTGATTAAAATTTAAAACTAATTAACAGATACAAAACTATAAAGGCTCTTTAATATCATATAGTCATAGAAAACAGTTTAGAAACAAATCTATGTTAAACCATTACTAGAATATAGAGACAGGTCTAGTATATATGTTGAATAACCACATTTGTAAGGAACTGCCGCCAACCCCCTCACCTTCCACGGTCAACCACCATCACAGAAAAGCCCAAAAAATCATGACAAGTAACAATTTATGTTTTTCAAGTATTTCCTTAATGTGAAAAAAATTAAGGATATTCAATCTTTAATTAATAGATCTTGGATTCACAACTAAATTCAATACATTATTCTTTATTTTCAATTATCCACACTCAACTAAATGGATATCTAGAAAGAAACAAAGGGAAAATAAAACCTCAATTTGGAACAAACAAATCATGTGACCCTTTTTGCAATTTGAAACAAAATTCAACACAATAACACCAAAATTTGTAAATGGCATAAAATGGAAAGAGTACAATAAGTGAGAAAGGCATTATAAAAACAAACAAAAATCACTGACTTTAATCCAAAAAGGAAGAAAACTCCAAAAGAAAAAAAGTGTGGGGCGTAGCCATCATTCTTTGTTATTACGTATTTAATTAACACATATGAGTCTTGGAGTTGGAGTAAAGTATCATAAAATATTAATTAACACACATATCTGGGTTACTTGACAATGGACTTGTGCAGATTGGTTCCTAAATTCACATAATTTGTTCCTTAATTCAAATAACACAAATTTAGTGGCAGAGAAAACCCAACTGAAAAAATCAAATAACACATAGACTCAGAGGTAGAGCAAACCCAACCAAAAAAATAAAATAGCACATACTCAGAGGTAGAGCAAACCCCGTTAAGAAAAATCAAATAACACACATGCTTAGAGGAAAAGCAAACCCAACTAAAAAAAATCAAATAACACACACTCAGAGGCAGAAGCAAACCCAACTCAGAGGCAAAGCAAACTAGTCAAGCAAGAGATCAAGAAATCCATTACCTCACTGTAGTGCATGAAGGGAACGAACAAACTCACGATGGCTTCATGAACGATGACGGGAATAACAGACTCACAAACAACAATCACTGAAGCGAAGGGAACAAATGAACTCACATGATCCACGAACGAAACGAAAGTCGAAGTGGAACAAAGGGCAAATCGTCAAAGAGAACCAAGTGGAACGAAGGTCGAAGAGTGTCGAACGGTGGAAATGTGGAACAGGGGAAGTGTGAAACAGGGGAATTATGAAACGAAGTAGAGTGTGGAATGAAGGTCCACTACATGGCAATATGACAACGTGTGGGTCTTAGGTTTAGGGATTTTTGAGAATTGAAAATAGAGGAAGGAAAGGTTATGAGGAAGGGAATCTAGTGGTCTAGATTTTTTTTAAAGGCCTAAGGAAATACCAAAAAACCCATTATTATATAATTATATATTATAATAGCTAAGGGTAAAACTATAAGACAAAAGAAAGAGGGAGATAAAAAAAAAAGCTTGCCTCCAAAGCTAAAACTGAAAATTATATAGTATTTTTAGAATAGTAAAGATTCACTTTCAATAATAAAGAATTTTGATTATTTAAGAAAAAACCTTTTAGATTATTATGACATAATTAACTTTTGACATTGTTAAAAAAACTATAACAATTTAGTTAAGTATTCTAGTATATTGTAATTTCAATTAATTTTTTAATTTTTGATGAATCAAATTATAACATATATATATATATATATAATAAATTTACAGATTTTTCTAAACGTGTATGCAAACAAACATTTTTTTAATGAAATAAGAGATTTTATAATAAAGATTGTTTAATTTTAGAATTATCATTTAGATTTAAGATGATTAAATTTTTGACATTAATATAGAAAAGATACCAATTTTGTAAATCTTCAAAAAATGAATTTTAAATTAAATATTATTTGATTTATTTTACAACAATTTAATCAAAAGTTATTTTTAAATTAAGAAATCAAATATTGAATTGATTTTAATATTTTAAATTTATTAGATTGTTAGATAAAATGAAAAGTTTGAACAACATTGGGATGAATTTGAGATAGTTATACGAATTAACTTAAAATTTTCAACAAAACTAAATCTATCCAAATTTTGTCTCAAAGTTTCACATGGATATGAGACAGATGTGGAAATTAAATTAGATGAAAATAAATTTTGCTAACATATGTAAATTTGTCCAAAACTTATCTAAATTTTAGATGAATTTTAGACAGTTATAAAAATTGAGTCAAAATTTACTAACAAAACTAAATCATCCAAATTCTGCCTCAAAATTTCAAATGGATTTCTCATGGTTCTATTTTTTGAAATCTATCTCAAAATTGTCAAAAATTATTCGCGGACAATCCTAAAAAATTAATAGGTAAAAACATGGACATATTTGACAATTTAAGATGAAAATTATCTTACATTAAATTCTATTTCAAATTCGTCTAAAGGTCTAATATTATTTCAGACAGAATGTTTTCCGTCTTAAATTTTTGTCTAAAAATGTTTATTTCCCAGTAGTGGTTTTTGTCTCCAAGACCACCTTGTTCTCTTTCTCTACCTTTCTCAATGACAGATGCATGAGACCTCGTGGGTTACTTTCCTACTTCCAATCCCTCTTCTTCACAGGTCTCCAACCCTCCCATTTTTTTGGTTTATCTTCATTATCTATGTCTTCCTTTTCTTGTCAAACCTAGGGATATTCACATTGATGTCCCTTCCATCGATTACTAGATTATTCAGCTTCCTCTATTTCCTTAGGGTTTTCTAAGTCTTTGAAGCGTTCAAACCCGAACTTTCTCCCATCCTTATCTTTTTTGTTTGCTATAAACACCTCCCATACTTTTCTTACCCACTAGTGTAGAAGGGAGATATAAACATAATTAAACTAGACCTATAAACACGGTTCCAAAATCGTGTTTGTTCTAGCCGTGGTAATAAATAAGGATTTTTAACCACGGTTGTCAACCATGTTTGAAAATGTCCTTTAACCACGATTATTCATAATTGTGTTTAAAAATACTAACATTTAAACACGGTTATGCCCATAACCTTGGTTAAATGTGACTATTTTTAAACACAGTTATGGTAATAATTGTGTTTAAAAAGGACATTTAAACACGGTTATTACCATAATCGAGTTTAAATATAGGTTTTTTTTTTAAAAAAAAAGTTTGGTTTTATTAATTTTCCTAACCTGCAATTGTTACATAAGCAACATAGTATATCCCCAGCATAGTATAACCCAACATAGTATATTCATTACACAAATTAATGAAAACACATGATATTTACATGATGAAGAAACTGAGTCTATATACAATGAATAATATTTACATGATTGAAATAAAACACAACACTACTAAAAAGAGCCATTCAACGACGACCCTAAGCCGTCGATAAAGCATATGAATTACGTCGCTAAGTGAATTAGCGACGAAAATATTGACGGCATGGAATTCGTCGCTTCGGCAATCATCGTTGATACAACAACGACGAAAGAAGCACCCCGTCGCAAGAACTGCGACGGTGTCACACTGTCGCTACATTGGTCCCATGGTTGGTGACGCACCCCATCGCTGGTGTCACACTGTAGCGACCGCCTATCTCATCGCTGGTATCACAATGTAGCGACCACCGTATCCCGTCACTGGTGTCACAATGTAGCGACCACCGCTCTTCGTCGCTGGTTTCACAGTGTAGAGACTAGCGTACCTCGTCACTAGTTTCACAATTTAGCAACCACCATACCCCGTCACTATATGTCAACCAAATAACGACCACGTATCCTCGTCGCTATTATGTTGCAATATAGCAACGACACCTGTATTTTTGTCTATCACTAATATATGTAGGTGGTTTTTTTAAAACTTAATTTTTTTTAATTATTTTTTGATTGATTCAATTAAATATTAAATATCGGTTAATAATTACAATAATTATTTTGCCTATTATCATTATGATTTAGGGTTTTCTTCATTGAATTTTAATTTTCAATAATACAATATTAAATTGGCAAATTCACATGGAAAAGAAGAATATGATATAAACTATAAACCAAATATATATATATATAATGTATACAATATAAAAAAATGAACCATAGAAAATTAAAATCATGGTGCAGGGGATCCTATGGTGGTGGTGGTGGTGGGGATGGCTGGGAAGTAAAAGGGGGTAGCCTCGCCATCATTTGCATGATCACCTCCTGCTACGCCGTAAGCTGTCGACAAGTCTCAAGTCGTTCCTAAGAAACTGGGATTACAACTGACATGACTAACATTATATAATTGCAACACTCCTAAGAAAATTGAGCTAAAATTTGAGAAATGATGAAAAAATGGATTATAGTTGACCTTGAAACTGGGATTACCGACCACATCGTGGCCAAGATTCGTGGGATAGTCAATAAAATTTAAATTACACTATGTCACTATTTACATGTAACACCCTTGGTCAACTAGGACAATCCCTTCCACTAGATTATCCTGGTCAACTGAGAGGTTACGAGTTTTAGAAAAATGTGGAAGTTTTTTTGTACAAGAAAACTTGGTGGAAAAGATAAACCTTATATACAACATAATCATATATAATACATGGCCATAATAGTAACTGTACATATTGAAAGTAAATGGGCATGCAGGCTCCCATAAACGAAAATAAGATCAACCTATTTTATTTCTTCGGCCCAAGAAGAGTCTAGCTGATCCTCAATGTGAAGTCTGTCTCCGTCCCAACGATGTCTGAAAAAATTTAGCGTAAGGGTGGGTCTCTACCTCCACAATAATCGGGAAGGTGCCTCATTGGCACCTTCCCCACACACAACACAAACAATCCAAGGTCGAGTCCCTCCCACTCCCTTTGGGGTACCTAAGATCCATTCTAAGTTATCTCACCACTCTTGATCTTAGCTGACCATTCCCATTTTCCCATTCATCTCTCAGGATTTCTAAGATCTATACCATCATACTCAAACAACAAGCAATCACATTCTTAATATAATGATGCAATGCATGAGTTCATTTCGTTATTTCCAATCTTTTATTAGTCATCATGATACATATGGGCCTATCTCCTCCTCATCATTCCTAACATAATACATATCACAGTCTCGCTTTATCCCCCCTGTCCACTAGAGCGACCGAAGCTCTCCTCATTCTGGTTTTCACAAATGGGTAAGGACCCACAGTCCTATCATCACAATGGCCAATCACACATCACATCAGAACGGGCACTCAACGGCCATAGAAACCCCTGCCTCTCGTCGAAGTATATCAGTGTTTACCAAGGGCTATCTGGCGTCGGGCGTGAATCCGAGCCATTGGATATTCGTCCCCGATATACTCCCAAGACCGCCCTCAGGGGATCGAGACGCCTGTTGTTTCTTCAGTGTACCCCTCACTGTTATGCTCTATGGAGTTTCTTGTCCATCACCCTTATCCTCTATGTATGATGCACACAACACACAATTTCTTTTTACTAGTCATTGGTAGGGTCCTTTCAATGACTCCATTTCATTTCTAGCATCAGGCTACTTTCTGCTCATTAAATTTCAATTAATTCTTTTCCTTGCTTTCTCAAAAATTCCTCAATTCATAACGGTCTCACCCGATGCTTAGAAATGAAACGAGATCTCATATTTTCCAGAAATCATAGGTACATTGGTGTTACAACGCCCATCATTATATCAGATCCGATTTAATTTCGTCACATCATTTTCACAATTCATTCATTTCAGGATCCCTACAGATAGACTTTTTCATTCATTCTTTCCTTGTTTATTTCAACATACTCATTCAATGCATCATACAAGTGTCGTTTGGAACACCCCTGATTTTTTGTACTCGAATCCCGATGTGATCGACATAATTAATAAAAATGTGAATAAATTTTTTTTGCGTTGGAAACCATTTCCAAAACACCACCATAACCACATCAAGACCCAAATCACAGAAAACCAAAGAGTGAGATTAAATAACCTATAACTAGATCGATAAAGGGTTTGCCCATAAAGGTATACAAAATAATAGAGTATACAGCGGAAGAGTGTGTATACCGGGCACACACCTAATCCCATATATGACGATATGAGAAAAGGCTAGGCTAGCACGCAATGGCATATTATAAGCCTATTAAACAACCATCATCATTCTACAATTAATCCCATAAGCATGCAAAGCCTAAGGTATAACTATATATGTATACATGTACACACGGGGATCTTCTCCCAGCCTTCGCTATCATCAATATACATCAAATAATTTCAATCCTCCCAATACACTGTAAATCATCTCCTACATTCTACATATATATTCACCATCCACAATTCAAGAATTATCTTATACATACTCAAAACCTCTAAATCATCTACATTCTCATAATCAATTCATTCATTACACAAGAACTCATGAATGATGCCGGCCAAGGCACTTCTTCTACCACTATTTACCTTCACCCAAGCTTGATCTTTAAATCCGAACTCGTCCCATGGTAACCTGCATCACAATGCTAAAAAGGAGACCATATGGGAGAGTGAGTTATACATTCAAAATGACGAATAGCATATATTGTGATCATGTGTATATGCATATAAACATCATGTGTGCTTTGCTAACAAAACATCAAATTATCAATCATTCATTATCTCATTATCACAATAAGCATACAGACCTCATGAATCACAATTCATATCATAAATAAGCACAAGCACATACATAATCATATACATAATCACCTGCCACTTATCAACAAGGGCATCCTTAATCATTACTATCATTAGTTCATTAAGGTTTCACTCAAATACCTCCTCACAAGGGGTTTCTCATCACTCGTGGTCATCCTATCTCAAATATACAATGGATTCGATTCCATATCAACGGGTGATCACAACCACCATACCATTCATTTCTCAATAATTCTAATAATAATATCATCACTCAGGGATTCACGCTTCGTGGCACCCCGCAAGGTGATTCATTTCGATAAATATCACAATATCATTATCACTCGGGGCTACACCTTTCGTGGCACCCCGCAAGGTGTTTCATTTCAAAATAAATAACATAATACCATCATCACTCAGGGATACACCCTTCGTGGCACCCCGCAAGGTGATATATTCAACATTATGATCAACGTCATCTTCACTCTGGGATTTACCCGTCGTGGCACCCCGCAAGGTGATATATTCCATATTATTCAACAACAACAGGATAACGTCCTCTTCACTCAGGGATTTACCCTTCGTGGCACCCCGCAAGGTGATTCATTTCAACATTATTCAATAACAATAGGACAATGTCCTCTTCACTCAGGGATATACCCTTCGTGGCACCCCGCAAGGTGATTCATTCAATAATAATGCATATCAATGCCATGCTATGCCATAAATGCAACAATGCAATAATGCATGTGCCCAACAATCTCACAAGGATTTCTCACCCTCTCAATTAGGGTATATATTTTAATTTGGCATCTTAATAATTATTCATAATCATTTACAAAGCCCCTCAAGGCACATCGTTCAAATAATTGGCATCCAATGGCCACAACCATCATCCATAACATCCACACATGGATATCAAATAGGCATAGCGAACAATCATAATATCAAGCCATACATATATCAACAAGGTATTACGGATTATATATATATATATATATATATATATATATAAAACAACCATCATTGCCTCACACACATGCAAATCAATTACTTGTATCCATCACAAGAGTATCATAATAATTCTCAATAATTATCAAATTCTCATTTCAATTAATTCAATACATATACATGGCAAGGCAAGCATGAGTATCCATCACATACAACAATCACTATTAAATTTACTCATGCAATTTGAATGTTAACTCCTCTCCTACCTCAAGGGAAGAGCCGAACGGTTCCAATGCTCCGAATGCTCCTTCACATCATCCGGAATACGATCTACATACCATATGCAAGTGTATTCACATAATTAATAACCAACATAATTCCAAGCACTTGTTAGCTTATTATAAAGATCAACCTCAAGTCCTAGACTTGGTAACATCAACTTATGCAATTATGTTAGGCTTCGGGAATTCCTTTCCCAAAGCCAAGATCCTCTAGATCTTAAAGGCTAGCTACATCCCACATCATCATTATCTCATCCATTACATGATGTATTATTAATTCACCTCAACTCTTCAAATATCCTCATTATAAAATTTCATTCAAATTCATTACAAGCCTCTTGGCCCCAATCAAGACCATCATCAATTAACGAATCCTTATAGCATTTATTATCTTACACAACCTCATGAACATAGTTCAAAACATTATTAACCTCACTAATCAATCCCAATAATTCTAAAGGTTCATTCCCTTCTTACAATTCCTTCTAAGACATCAAAAATCATCAAAATCACTTATTTAGTCAAGACCCCCAAATCACTCCACTTAGGGTTTTCATCAAAACTCAATAACCATTTCAAGTAACCACCAATCTCTATAATTAACAACACCCACACACATATTATCCAGGGTTTTCACTAAAAATCCTTTTTCATGGCATTATTATCCATTTCCCCCAAATCTTAGGGTTAGGGTTTTGTTTCTTCAAGTCATTTTCCATCAAAACAACACCCAATCTCCCATCACAACACTTAAATAGGCTCAAAACCATAAACTAGAACCATGGGTGTTCAAGATCATACCTCTTTCTCCTAGATTAAGCTCCAAAGCGAAAATGAGATGAAGAGAGATGAGATGGGTCAAACCTTGCCCCAAGTTCCATTTTTGCTTCATGAATCCATGATATCCAATTAATTTGGTATGGGTGAGGAAGTGGAGGAAGTAATCACGGTTTTGGGTGTGAAGAAAGAAGAAGACGAAGAAGAAGAGTGTAGAAAGGAAAGGAAGAAGTGATGTGAGAGTGGAAAGAAAGTGAGAGTTTTTATTTTAATATTTGCTTCCCCTTCAAAAAATCTCACTGTTATCTCATAATTAAGATGGCAGCCCAATAATCCATCATGTCACGTTATATTTACATTAATGTCCTTATATGCCTCCTCGGTATCTAATAAAATAAGGGGAAGAGGGCCCAATGCCATCATAACCGAGAAAAGAAGGGCCAAAACAGTCAGAACCGAGAGAAAAGAAGGGAAAAATACCATCAGGGTGTCACTCGCTCAAGCGAAACCCACTTCGCTTGAGCGAGACAGCCTATCTCGCTTGAGCGTCTCCGTTCGCTCGGGCGAAATAACTCCAGTATCTATTTCCACACTCACTCGCTTGAGCGAGGTATCCATTCGCTTAGGCGAATCCGACAAAAAGTCATTCTTCCCAGCACTCGGGTTTCTGTTGACAGAATTCCTCAAAACTGACCCAACATTCATTCGGCTTTTACGCGGTAAAATTTATTTGAATCTGAGTCATCTCACACTCGATTCTCACTTGGCATAACAATCTAGACCAACCCATTTTTCAATCAACCAAATCATACCAGGGCCGACTCACACTCACATAGTCTATCACTTGGCTAATTACTTCCAATACTGACTCATCTCTTGTTTGACCGCTCACTCGGTAATTCATACCTCTTCTCACTCGGAGAATACCTTAACCATTCATTCCTCAGGAATAAACTCCTTAATCAAATTCCACTCGGAATTACTTAACACTTAGCCACTCCAAATACATGAAATCTTATTCACTCGGAATTTACAGTTAACATTCACTCGGAGTGTATATAACATCACTCACTCAGCATTTCATTCCCAAAATTGACTCAACACCTGATCGGCTACCACTCAGCCATTCATCACAACACCGACTCAACTTATAACCAGTTCTCACTCGGTGAATTATTTCAAAACCGACTCTTCTTTCTTATGGTCCTTCACTCGGTAATTAATTTCAAGACCGACCATCACTCAATCGGTCCTTCACCCGGTAAAACAGTCCAGACCGGGTTCTCTCTTACTCAAATTTCCACTCGGTAAATTCATTCCAGAACCGACCTCCTTTCATTTCCACCTGAGAGAATTTATTCCAGAATACTTCTGGACAACACACCATATATCCCCACTCGGTGGCATTTCCACTCGGAATTTCACACACAGAGGGGCTCCACTCGGGATGAGTTACACTGAACTCGGAAATTCCCTCTCGGAACTTCACTGCTCGAAATATCACCCAGGGAAACCTCTCACTCGGAATTTTATCCACTCCCTCACTCGGAGGGTTCTGCCTTGGCATAGCCCACTCAGAATTTCACTCAGAAATTCACTACATCACATAATTATTTTCTAAGGCTCCCACTCAAGTGAATTTCGTCCAGAATCCCACTTACTCATCATACACTTGGTCAAGACACAACCATACAAATCACTCACCTAAGTGGGCACCTTCCTAGCATTCAACTTCACACTTTCACTCAAGCCACTCATACCCGCTTGAGCGAAAAACGTCCAGTGAGCATTTCTTCACTAGCTCGCTCGAGCGTGGCCATTCTCGCTTGAGCGAGATTCGTCCAGAACCTCACCTAATCACAACACACTCTACTCGCTCGAGCCATTCACACACGCTTGGGGGAAAAAGGCCCAATGACAAATCTTCTCCAGCTCGCTTGAGCGGATACCTTACCCGCCTGGGCGAAATTGATCCAGAGACCATTACCCAATACAGAGGATTCTCGCCTGAGCGAGATCCCTTCTCGCTTGAGCGAGAATACCAGCACAGAGTCAAAAATGAAAATTCACACAGGCCATCGTATGAAACTTCATCATAAGCCAATTTAATCATATCCAAGCTATCATGTACATCATATAAGGCATATATAACTTGTTCTAAATATTCCCACTCGGAATTCCTCATTATAAACCAAATTTGAATTTATCCCACAGCTCATACATATCATAAAGGACTTATACAGCCTGTTTGAGCATTCCTACTTACAAAATTCTCATTCCAACATATTATCCATGTTAAATTCAAACTCATCTTCATCTTATATATATATATTCATACTTTGCCACAATGGTTCCATATATTTTCACACATCATCATCAATAAACATCAACTTGCCATTCTCATTAATCACTCATTTTTATAAAATTCGGGATGTTACAATCCACCCCACCTACAAAGAATTTCGTCCTCGAAATTCAACATCGATATACATATTACAAGGCCATACCTCAGGCCACACATCAACAAGGTTCAACGACACCATAGAATAACACTGGACTTCCCAAAGTCCATCAAGACTTGCTCATCATCACATCACCATTCTTAACACAAAATTCCTACATCAAGTGTGTCATATATCGTCAATTACATCTCACCCAACAGAGCTCACAGGTTCATACTCGGTACGTCCAGATAGGTTCAATACATTCACCATAAGCAGCTACAATCCCTACACCTACCCGGCCTATGTGTTGTTGCATCCGACATACAGGAAGGCGTCCCAATCCCGTAGTGGTTACCACAAACACATAAAGTCGACGCATAAGTGCATGCTGCCACAATGCCTATGGCATGTAAGACCATATCAGGACCAGTACTTCGTATTCCTATTGCTCATATTGGTCATACCTATTCAAACAATACCAATCCATATAAGACTTGGTGGTAATCCTCACCAGTCCACAACTAACATATTCATATTTCATTGTCATTCTACAATTAATTTGGCATTCATCATGCCATATCAGTCATCAAATCTTAATTAACTTCACCATCAATCGGTGTACCAATCATATATTTTCAATCATCACAAAATAAATACCCCATTCTTGGGTTTCATCCATCCAATTCCATGGTTAAATAGCCTAAAATTCTTGTCTCATTTACATATTTGTTGGCTATGAATCAATCTGAGTCTTAAAAGATTCACCAAACCCTCATCAAGTAGGTTACTTAATCATACAACAAGCCTTCATAATAGGAATTTTCCTCATAGATCACAATTAAAGTCTATAAATTAAACATATAACTCACATCATATCATATCACTATGTGATTTCTATCATCAATATAACACCCTTTAAATAAAATAGAGGGGTAGTGACATGATCAAATTTCTATTCATCGACTCACAATCATACATGTCATCTCTAAATCATATCATCATTCATAATTAATCCAATGATCATAATCCCAATGACACACAATTTAGCCCAAAGTCACTTCGTAAAATCATATACCATAATCAATTCCAAATTTACCCCAAATTCAACATTATTATTCATCCATCATCAGGGGTTACTTAGCACCCATTGTGGAGTTTCCACATACAACATCATTAGATATGGCTCACAAAAACAACATAGAGCCTAGACCGCCATAGGGTCTATTAAATTAATTCTCTACAACAATTGATCATGCAAGATCATACCAAGTCAATCTAGGTCATCACACCTAGTGGGTTATAATCAATTCAATTATTCACTCGGTTTTCACACACCAAAACCGAGACACAACCCAATTTAACATATTCGAATTCATATTTAATCACTTATCACATATTCAAATTCCCAATCTAGGGATACAATAAATCACTTATATCATATAACATATAGGGTTCTTGTACCAAAGGATGTCAAATTCATCCCACACAAATGGCACAACCAAACATTTAAATTCGAAGATACCCACACTAGGGAATTTCTTCAATATCATTCATTCAACCAACTCAACCAGGTGAGTTCATTTCATTTTAACAAGCATGCCTCGGCTAAGAGCCACAAGTATGAATCATACAAGAGGCCTAATCAACAATTTAATTTCATTACTCACTTCAAAGTTTTCATAGTCCATGGTCTACCACCATGTCAACTCATTTCTCAATATTTTCTATCCATGATCAACACATGGCATGAATTCATCATCATATCAATTCATATCTCATATTCATTAATTCCAATATTTCATTCCCATGATTAACATTCAATCATGGATCTATCATCAAATCAATTTGCATTATATATATATCAACATCAATACACAATAACAATATATTCGTCATTTGAAGGTAATAGGGTAAGGAACTTGGCTGGTCTTACACAATAAATACATCAATCACATATTGAGGAAATTTATTCACTCATATCTAATCCCATAATTCGTTCATGATCATCAATGAGCAACTAGGCTCCACAAATTCATCATACAACCTCTACGATGAAAGGTATACTCTCATAGGCATCAATTATATCTTCTGAATCCATAATCTCATAAAGAGTCCATAATAAGCATCAATACTAACTCAACATTAATGATGCACAATAATCCTCGGTATGCAATTATGTCCTTAAGATCAATTCATAATTCTTAGACAATTAGTCATTCATAAATCCGTATCGGGCAATCAACACCTCAACATATCATTATCCTCTAGATAATTATCATTCTTACTCTATACAAAACAACCATATTCCATTAATCACCAAAGGTCTCAATATTGAGCTATCATGCTCCAAACATCTTGTAATATCAATTCAATGCAGAGCAACTGTGCTCCAATAATAACCAATATCTCTAATTCAGAGCAAAATATGCTCTGATACCACCTTGGAACACCCCTGATTTTTTGTACTTGATCCCAATGTGATCGACATAATTAATAAAAATGTGAATAATTTTTTTTTGCGTTGGAAACCATTTCCAAAACACCACCATGACTACATCAAGACCCAAATCACAGAAAACCAAAGAGTGAGATTAAATAACCTATAACTGGATCGATAAAGGGTTTACCCATAAAGGTATACAAAATAATAGAGTATACAGCGGAAGAGTGTGTATACCGGGCACACACCTAATCCCATATATGACGATATGAGAAAAGGCTAGGCTAGCACGCAATGGCATATTATAAGCCTATTAAACAACCATCACCATTCTACAATTAATCCCATAAGCATGCAAAGCCTAAGGTATAACTATATATGTATACATGTACACACGGGGATCTTCTCCCAGCCTTCGCTATCATCAATATACATCAAATAATTTCAATCCTCCCAATACACTGTAAATCATCTCCTACATTCTACATATATATTCACCATCCACAATTCAAGAATTATCTTATACATACTCAAAACCTCTAAATCATCTACATTCTCATAATCAATTCATTCATTACACAAGAACTCATGAATGATACCGGCCAAGGCACTTCCTCTACCACTATTTACCTTCACCCAAGCTTGATCTTTAAATCCGAACTCGTCCCATGGTAACCTGCATCACAATGCTAAAAAGGAGACCACATGGGAGAGTGAGTTATACATTCAAAATGACGAATAACATATATTGTGATCATGTGTATATGCATACAAACATCATGTGTGCTTTGCTAACAAAACATCAAATTATCAATCATTCATTATCTCATTATCATAATAGGCATACAGACCTCATTAATCACAATTCATATCATAAATAAGCACAAGCACATACATAATCATATACATAATCACCTGCCACTTATCAACAAGGGCATCCTTAATCATTACTATCATCAGTTCATTAAGGTTTCACTCAAATACCTCCTCACAAGGGGTTTCTCATCACTCGTGGTCATCCTATCTCAAATATACAATGGATTTGATTCCATATCAACGGGTGATCACAACCACCATACCATTCATTTCTCAATAATTCTAATAATAATATCATCACTCAGGGATTCACCCTTCGTGGCATCCCGCAAGGTGATTCATTTCGATAAATATCATAATATCATTATCACTCGGGGCTACACCCTTCGTGGCACCCCGCAAGGTGTTTCATTTCACAATAAATAACATAATACCATCATCACTCAGGGATACACCCTTCGTGGCACCCCGTAAGGTGATATATTCAACATTATGATCAACGTCATCTTCACTCCGGGATTTACCCATCGTGGCACCCCGCAAGGTGATATATTCCATATTATTCAACAACAACAGGACAACGTCCTCTTCACTCAGGGATTTACCCTTTGTGGCACCCCGCAAGGTGATTCATTTCAACATTATTCAATAACAATAGGACAATGTCCTCTTCACTCAGGGATATACCCTTCGTGGCACCCCGCAAGGTGATTCATTCAATAATAATGCATATCAATGCCATGCTATGCCATAAATGCAACAATGCAATAATGCATGTGCCCAACAATCTCACAAGGATTTCTCACCCTCTCAATTAGGGTATATATTTTAATTTGGCATCTTAATAATTATTCATAATCATTTACAAAGCCCCTCAAGGCACATCGTTCAAATAATTGGCATCCAGTGGCCACAACCATCATCCATAATAATCCACACATGGATATCAAATAGGCATAGCGAACAATCATAATATCAAGCCATACATATATCAACAAGGTATTATGGATTATATATATATATATAACAACCATCATTGCCTCACACACATGCAAATCAATTACTTGTATCCATCACAAGAGTATCATAATAATTCTCAATAATTATCAAATTGCCATTTCAATTAATTCAATACATATACATGGCAAGGCAAGCATGAGTATCCATCACATACAATAATCACTATTAAATTTACTCATGCAATTTGAATGTTAACTCCTCTCCTACCTCAAGGGAAGAGCCGAACGGTTCCAATGCTCCGAATGCTCCTTCACATCATCCGGAATACGATCTACATACCATATGCAAGTGTATTCACATAATTAATAACCAACATAATTCCAAGCACTTGTTAGCTTATTATAAAGCTCAACCTCAAGTCCTAGACTTGGTAACATCAACTTATGCAATTGTGTTAGGCTTCGGGAATTCCTTTCCTAAAGCCAAGATCCTCTAGATCTTAAAGGCTAGCTACATCCCACATCATCATTATCTCATCCATTACATGATGTATTATCAATTCATCTCAACTCTTCAAATATCCTCATTATAAAATTTCATTCAAATTCATTACAAGCCTCTTGGCCCCAATCAAGACCATAATCAATTAACGAATCCTTATAGCATTTATTATCTTACACAACCTTATGAACATAGTTCAAAACATTATTAACCTCACTAATCAATCCCAATAATTCTAAAGGTTCATTCCCTTCTTACAATTCCTTCTAAGACATCAAAAATCATCAAAATCACTTATTTAGTTAAGACCCCCAAATCACTCCACTTAGGGTTTTCATCAAAACTCAATAACCATTTCAAGTAACTACCAATCTCTATCATTAACAACACTACACACATATTATCCAGGGTTTTCACTAAAACTCCTTTTTCATGGCATTATTATCCATTTCCCCCAAATCTTAAGGTTAGGGTTTTGTTTCTTCAAGTCATTTTCCATCAAAACAACACCCAATCTCCCATTACAACACTTAAATAGGCTCAAAACCATAAACTAGAACCATGGGTGTTCAAGATCATACCTCTTTCTCCTAGATTAAGCTCCAAAGCGAAAATGAGATAAAGAGAGATGAGATGGGTCAAGCCTTGCCCCAAGTTCCATTTTTGCTTCATGAATCCATGATATCCAATTAATTTGGTGTGGGTGAGGAAGTGGAGGAAGTAATCACGGTTTTGGGTGTGAAGAAGGAAAAAGACAAAGAAGAAGAGTGTAGAAAGGAAAGGAAGAAGTGACGTGAGAGTGGAAAGAAAGTGAGAGTTTTTATTTTAATATTTGCTTCCCCTTCAAAAAATCTCACTGTTATCTCATAATTAAGATGGCAGCCCAATAATCCATCATGTCACGTTATATTTACATTAATGTCCTTATATGCCTCCTCGGTATCTAATAAAATAAGGGGAAGAGGGCCCAATGCCATCAGAACCGAGAAAAGAAGGGCCAAAACAGTCAGAACCAAGAGAAAAGAAGGGAAAAATACCATCAGGGTGTCACTCGCTCAAGCGAAACCCACTTCGCTTGAGCGAGACAGCCTATCTCGCTTGAGCGTCTCTGTTCGCTCAGTCGAAAAAACTCCAGTATCTATTTCCACACTCGCTTGCTTGAGCGAGGTATCCATTCGCTTAGGCGAATCCGACAAGAAGTCATTCTTCCCAGCACTCGGGTTTCTGTTGACAGAATTCCTCAAAACCGACCCAATATTCATTCAGCTTTTACTCGGTAAAATTTATTTGAATCCGAGTCATCTCACACTCGATTCTCACTTGGCATAACAATCTAAACCGACCCATTTTTCAATCAACCAAATCATACCAGGGCCGACTCACACTCACATAGTCTATCACTTGGCTAATTACTTCCAATACTGACTCATCTCTTGTTTGACCGCTCACTCGGTAATTCATACCTCTTCTCACTCGGAGAATACCTTAACCATTCATTCCTCAGGAATAAACTCCTTAATCAAATTCCACTCGGAATTACTTAACACTTAGCCATTCTAAATACATGAAATCTTATTCACTCGGAATTTATAGTTAACATTCACTCGGAGTGTATATAACATCACTCACTCAGCATTTCATTCCCAAAATTGACTCAACACCTGATCGGCTACCACTCAGCCATTCATCACAACACCGACTCAACTTATAACCAGTTCTCACTCGGTGAATTATTTCAAAACTGACTCTTCTTTCTTATGGTCCTTCACTCGGTAATTAATTTCAAGACCGACCATCACTCAATCGGTCCTTCACCCGGTAAAACAGTCCAGACCGGGTCCTCTCTTACTCAAATTTCCACTCGGTAAATTCATTCCAGAACCGACCTCCTTTCATTTCCACCCGAGAGAATTTATTCCAGAATACTTCTGGACAACACACCATATATCCCTACTCGGTGGCATTTCCACTCGGAATTTCACACACAGAGGGGCTCCACTCGGGATGAGTTACACTGAACTCGGAAATTCCTTCTCGGAACTTCACTGCTCGAAATATCACCCAGGGAAACCTCTCACTCGGAATTTTATCCACTCCCTCACTCGGAGGGTTCTGCCTTGGCATAGCCCACTCAGAATTTCACTCGGAAATTCACTACATTACATAATTATTTTCTAAGGCTCCCACTCAAGTGAATTTCGTCCAGAATCCCACTTACTCATCATACACTCGGTTAAGACACAACCATACAAATCACTCACCTAAGTGGGCACCTTCCCAGCATTCAACATCACACTTTCGCTCAAGCCACTGACACCCGCTTGAGCGAAAAACGTCCAGTGAGCATTTCCTCACTAGCTCGCTCGAGCGTGGCCATTCCCGCTAGAGCGAGATTCGTCCCGAACCTCACCTAGTCACAACACACTCTACTCGCTCGAGCCATTCACACACGCTTGGGCAAAAAAGGCCCAGTGACAAATCTTCTCTAGCTCGCTCGAGCGGATACCTTACCTGCCTGGGCGAAATTGATCCAGAGACCATTACCCAATACAGAGGATTCTCGCCTGAGCGAGATCCCTTCTCGCTTGAGCGAGAATACCAGCACAGAGTCAAAAATGAAAATTCACACAGGCCATCATATGAAACTTCATTATAATGTAATTTAATCATATCCAAGCTATCATGTACATCATATAAGGCATATATAACTTGTTCTAAATATTCCCACTCAGAATTCCTCATTATAAACCAAATTTGAATTTATCCCACAGCTCATACACATCATAAAGGACTTATACAGCCTATTTGAGCATTCCTACTTACAAAATTCTCATTCCAACATATTATCCATGTTAAATTCAAACTCATCTTCATCTTATATATATATATATATATATATAAATTCATACTTTGCCACAATGGTTCCATATATTCTCACACATCATCATCAATAAACATCAACTTGCCATTCTTATTAATCACTCATTTTTATAAAATTCGGGATGTTACATCGTTCATCACACAAATCATTTCATTAACTCATGATATTCTTTAAGTACAACATCACAATCCATACACATGTCATCATACTACACTTATCATATATTTCATCACACATACTCATCATATTATAATTAACACATATTCATTCAGTAGCATTACAACATTCAAGAGAACAACATACTTTTCTAATTCCACTCATCATAATTCACAGAAAATCAAACATAACTGTCGACATTAAACTTGGTATACTAGCTCGTACATTAATTTACCATTAATTTAGACATTAGATCGTACGTGGTTAATCAAAATACCTTATGAAATAGCTTGGATTCTCGTACCCCCCTTATTATTATTATTACACTAATTTTATTGCATGATTCTAACTCCTCATGTCTGACCATGAAGTCTAAATCACTATCAAGTGGCCTCTATTGCTTATTATAAACTTAGATGCTTAAATCTTATATTTGAATCAAAAATTTTTTATAGAATAGCTTAGCTTTTCTTATATCCTTGAACTATTATTCCTTCTATTATTTATTGATATATTCCTTTTCATTAGCCAATTCTAATCCTTAGTGATTGGGGAATTCAAATTATTCTTAAATTAAGGGATTTAAGTTACCCCTTAGTGGTCTTACCATCCACTATTTTCTTTTGTCAATAAACTTTACCAATCGACAATTTATTTCCTTTATCACTAAGTGGGTTACTGATTCCTTATACACATAAGTTTACCCTTAGTGATATCCTTTCTAGGTTTTTAAATCGTTAACCTTTAATACCATTTTTCTACTCCATTGTACTAACTAATTTAATTTGTTTAGTTACTTTCATTTAATCAACTAAGATTGATTTTCTTTATAATGACAATTTATTACTTAAGGATTTAGTCACATCTTAACTTCTATGTTTAAACTTAATTAAGATATTTCTTCCTTAAAAGTCATCATTTAATTTATAAGTTAATCCTTTTTATTACTAGTCTAAAGTTTAAATTCAAAATCTCTTCCATGCCCTTTACTATCATTAGTTACCAATGTTCTAAAATTCTAATGCTTGTTTCTTACTTAAACTTCCGAACTCATTCCTATGTTATTTACTTATTTATACCATTTACTTCAAAATTCCTAAAGCCCATTTTTCTTATACTTTTACTCTAAG
The DNA here is from genome assembly GCA_037962975.1 of Clitoria ternatea. Lineage (NCBI taxonomy): Eukaryota > Viridiplantae > Streptophyta > Magnoliopsida > Fabales > Fabaceae > Clitoria > Clitoria ternatea. Next base: position 174,746,128 of record CM075671.1, read on the forward strand.
TGGTCACTAAAATTGGTCATTAATTTTTCTAAATCTGAATATCCATTTGTTTATTACGCATCAAAATTTCTTTTATCTCTTCTTTTTCTTTTTCTTAGCTTATAAAACTTATTAAAATCCCATTTTTAAAATTCATCTCAGTTGGTCATTAAAATTAGTCATAAATATTTTCTAAGTCCTAGCACTCATTTTTATTACCTTCCAATTTTTTTTGCTTATTCTTAATCTACAAAACTTATTGGGCCTAACTTTGTCATTTGTCGATAAAACCCGTTTTACGTAAAATTTTCCACTTCTCAAAATCAATTTATTTATCTAACTATCTTTCATAAAACTTTATAATATTAAAAACAATTCCACTTTTAAAACTTAGTAAGATGAAGCGTCGGAACTGTCCAGTCGGTAAATTTTCTTAAAAAGCCTAATGTCGTCAAAATACTTCTGGTGATACGTGACGATAAATTAATTCATAATAGCGGAGCTTACCGGAAACAAATTACAAATTACATATGAAACTATAAACCTTTAAAAAAGTTATAATACAACCACATCGAATTAAACCAAGCCCGCCTAACGCTAATTTTTTTCAAGGTTTCTTTTCTAAAATCGATCGCGATAAAATTTTCTTCCAAGTATGCAAGTATCGAGATATGCTTAATAAAATTTATTAAAATACTTTTTAACGATATATTCCATTAAAGTTGACTACCGTCGATGAAAAATTACGTAATTCAAAATTTAACCATTGGATCGCAATGAAATTTAAAACGGAGATTCCCGGATGCCAAAGCGATATTATGGAACGATTAAAAACAAGATCATACAAGGTGAGACCTCCTTACCTTGTTGGACAACCGTTGTCCAGAGGAAGAAAAATGATCCGCTTATCGAAAATTTGTCAGGCACTCCAAAACGTCCGTCGATTGTCGTCGGTCGTACTTACATTGCTAAAAACGTGACATGCAAAAATTTTAGGCACCTAGAGGGTTATGGACAGCCACCAAACAGCCAAGATATTTGCCAAAATAAAGAGAAGATTTCACCGTTTAATTTACCATTGGCTTCCGGATTCTTTGCCGCTTCAATATTGATTTCTACTAGTCGTCGCCGCCGGTTTTCGATCCTAAAAGAAAACAACATGCAGCCCAAAATTGGAAGAGGATGGTCACGAGTTTGTGATGTAGGATCTTCTTCTAACCACTTGAAGAAGGATGGATCTAGGGATCTTCTCTTCATCTAAACTCCACAAGCCTTTGTTGAAGATCTTTGCACTTGGAAACCGAAATGAAAAGGAAGGAAAACTCAAGAACTACATGAATTTTAGAATGGGAAAAGGTTAGAAATGGAAGGGAGAAAGGAGGAGGATGGAAGATGGAATGGAGGAGGTGAATGGGAGGCCATTCCTAGAAAGAGATAACTCCTCTAAATTGCCACCAAGAGGGAAGAAGCCCCTTGGATGAGAGCTTGATAGAGCTCACTCTAACCTAGAGAGAAGGGAAAACTTCTTTCACTAAAAACTCACTTTGAAAGTGTAAAATCTCAAATGGCATTAATTGTGTCAAAAATATAAAAGGAGAACTCCTTATATAGGCCTCCACAAATTTGGCCAAGGAGGAGCTAATTGGGCTTGGTCCATTGATCCAAGGCCCATAAGGAGAAAAGGAGAGGAAGATGGCCTATACATGGCCCAAAAATGAAGTACATGGCCCTAAAGTGGCCCATTTCACATTGCAAGGTCCAAATAAACCCTAAAAGCCTAGAGAATCTAACTAAGAAGTATATTACAAGTAAAATATGAATAGATCCTCAAGAAGTCTTCATTGGGCTTGGGCCCACTCAAAGAGAGGAAGGAGGTTAAGGCTTGATGGATGCTCTCTTTGGCCTTTTTGCTCTTGGCCCTTGTGAGAAGACCTTTGTAAGCTTCAAGTCCTTTCTCTAGGGTAGTGTGAGGGTCCTCCCTTTGTGTGTCCTCATTATGCTCCCCCTCTTTGAAAGGATTTGTCCTCAAATCTAAGGCATCATCCTCTTCATCCAAGTCAAAAGGAGACAAGTCAGAAATATTGAAAGAAGTACTCACACTATATTCTCTTGGCAAGTCAAGGACATAACATTATTGTTCATTTTCTTTATTATTTGGAAAGGCCCATCACCTCTAGGGTCGAGTTTGGATTTTTTCAAGTTTGGAAATTGTTCTTTTCTAAGGTGTAACCAAACCCAATCTCCAACCTCAAAGGTGACTTCCTTTCTCTTCTTATTGGCACAATGAGCATAATGTTCATTTTTAGTTTCTATTTGGTTCTTAACCTTCTCATGAAAATCTTTGATAAACTTGGCCTTTGCCTCTCCATCCATATGAAGGACAGAGTCAAAAACCTCAATAGGCAAAAGGTCTAAAGGAGTGAGAGGGTTAAAACCATACATAACCTCAAATGGACTATGCTTGGTTGTAGAGTGTTGTACCTTATTATATGCGAACTCAATGTGGGGTAATCACTCATCCCAAGATTTCATATTTTTATGCACTAAGACCCTAAGAAGTTGAGAAAGGGTCCTGTTTACTACCTTTGTTTATCCATCCGTTTGAGGATGACAAGTGGTGGAAAAGAGAAGCTTTGTTCCTAGCCTTGACCAAAGAGTTTTCCAAAAATGGCTTAGGAATTCAGTGTTCCTATCAGAAATTATGGTTTTAGGAACACCATGGAGTCTGACAATCTCTTTGAAAAAGAGTTTAGCAATATGACTAGCGTCATCTACCTTGTGACAAGGGATGAAGTGTGCCATCTTACTAAACCTATCCACAACCATAAAGATAGAATCCATTCCCCTTTGGGTCTTAGGCAGGCCCAACATAAAATCCATAGATATATCAATCCAAGGTGCAACAGGTGTTGGTAAGGGAGTATATAAACCATTAGGCGAAAGTTTTGATTTTGCTTTTTGACATACAATACACCTAGCACAATGTTTTTGAACATCTTTTTTCATTTTTGGCCAATAGAAGTGTTCATGTAATATAGACAATGTTTTATCTCTTCCAAAATGGCCCATTAAGCCTCCCTCATGGCTTTCCCTAATTAACAGGTGTCTTAAAGAACTTCTAGGAATGCAAAGTCTATTGGCTTTAAAGAGGAAGCCATCTAAAATGTAGAAGCCTTTATGAGAAGAAGAAGTGGAAGATGAGTTAAAGATGTTGGAAAAATCAAGGTCACTTGGATACAAAGGCCTAATCTTATCAAGCCCAACAACTTTGGCTCCTAGGGAGGTAAGTAAAGAGTGCCTCCTAGATAAAGCATCAACCACAGTATTGAATTTTCCATTCTTATACTTGATGACATATGGAAATTATTCCAAGTACTCAACCCACTTAGCATGCCTTTCGTTTAATTTATGTTGCCCTTTAATGAATTTAAGTGATTGGTGATCACTATATATGACAAACTCTTTGGGAATTAAGTAGTGTTCCCAAGTTTGTAGGGCTCTAATTAATGCATAAAACTCTTTATCATATGTGGGGTAGTTGATGGCTGCTCCATTTAGCTTTTCACTGAAGAAAGCAATAGGGTAACCTTCTTGCTATAAAACAGCTCCTATACCCACATTTGATGCATCACACTCAAGCTCAAATATATTTAGAAAAATTTGGAAGTGATAAAATTGGAGCATGAGTGAGGCGATCTTTGAGATCTAGAAAGGCTTTTCTTTCCTTGGCCCCCATAAAAAAGGAATATTCTTTTTCACTAACTCATTTAGAGGGGAGGCTAAGGTAGAAAAATCTTTCACGTATCTCCTATAAAAGGTTGCGAGACCATGAAAACTTCTTATGTCACTCACATTTTTGGGTGTGGGCCAATCTTGGATGGCCTTAACCTTACCTTTTGAACTGACTACAAATCCAAGAAAGAAAATGCTATCTATGCTAAAAAAACATTTTTCTAGGTTTGCATAAGGATTGTTTATTCTTAGGGCAAGCATAACTTGTCTAAGATGGTCTAGATGAAAGGTCATAGTCTTTGAATATATGAAAATATCGTCAAAGTAGACCACAACAAAATGCCCAATGAATTCCCTTAAAACATGATTCATTAATCTCATGAATGTGCTTGGTGCATTAGTCAAGCCAAAGGGCATAACTAACCACTCATATAATTCAAGTTTGGTTTTAAAAGTGGCTTTCCATTCATCTCCCTCTTTGATTCTTATTTGGTGGTAGCCATTTTTAAGATCAATATTGGAAAATATTGTAGAACCACTAAGCTCATCAAGTATGTCATCAAGTCTAGGTATGGGATGCCTATACTTGATGGTGATGTTATTGATGGCCCTACAATCGGTGCACATTCGCCATGAACCATCTTTCTTGGGAACAAGTAAAACTGGTAAAGCACAAGGGCTTAAGCTCTCTCTAATCCATCCTTTAGATAATAGTTTATTCACTTGATTTTTAATTTCAAGGCTTTCCTTAGGATTACATCTATATGCAGGCCTATTAGGTAAACTAGCACCAGGAATTAAATTTATTTGATGTTCAATGCCCCTAATAGGAGGTAAACCTTTTAGGATATCTTTTGGAAAGAGGTCTTTAAATTCATTTAAGATATTTTGAATCCCTTTGGGCAAAGGAGGAGGAGTGTTGCCCATTGAGCACAAGGAAGTGCTAGGGATATCTTTAGCATACATGATCAAGCATTGTTTATGTGAAATCATAACATGTTTCATATCATGTTTGTTGGCCAAATAGTTGGCTCTAGAGTCATCATAGATGATAACTCCTTTTCCTTTATCCTCTTTTTTATTTTTCTTATGTTTTTCTACATGGTTAGATGAAGAAGATCCTAACTCTCTATCTCTTTTAAGCTTCATTTGTAGTTGATCTTTGGCTACTTATTGTGGAGTTAGGGGGTGTAAAACTATCTTCTTACCATCTAGTTTGAATGTGAGGGTGTTAGTGAACCCCTCATGGATGACCTTTCTATCAAATTGCCAAGGTCTTCCTAACAGGATATGAGTTGCATCCATAGGTACTAGATCACAATTAACTTCATCTTTATATATGCCTATGGTGAAATTTATTAAGACTTGCTTATTAACTAACATCTCTCCCTTTTCATTTAACCATTGCAACTTACAAGGTCTAAGGTGACCTATTAGTTCTAAGCCCATCTTATTAACTAATCTTTAGCTCACAACATTAGCACAACTCCCACTATCCATAATGAGAGAACATAATTTGTCATTTATGTAACATCTTGTATAAAAGATGTTCTCTCTTTGTGTAGTATCATCTAGCTTAACATGACTACCAAGCAATCTTCTAATCATGTAAAGCTCACCATCATCCCCTAAAATATGCTCACTGTCATAGGAATCACTACTTGAGTCATCACTTGAAGATTGAGAATCAGAATTAGACTCTGATTGACTTGAGTAGGTTCCATTAGTTTTCAAAACCATGGTTCTTTTTGTTGGACAGTCAGAAGCAATGTGACCTCTACCAAGGCATTTAAAACATTTTATGGTAGATGATCTAGAGAATTATGGTTTAGATGTGGATTCATGCTTTTCTCTTTGATTCCTAAAAACTTTTCCATTTTTATGCAACTCACTTTAAAGTTTGGAAGATAAAGTGCCCACTTCCCTCTCCCTAGGGTTTCTATCAAACTTACCCTTATTTTCTTGTCTACCCACCTAGACTTATAGGCTTTACTTTCCCCACTATAGGATTCTCTCTCTTTGAATTGGCTCTCTACCTTAGTGCATTGGTGAAGTAATTCTTCTATGTCTATATGTGGAAGGAGTTCTACTCTCTTCTTAATATTCCTATTTAGGCTATGTAAGAACCTATGCATTAGGGTTTCCTTATCTTCTTCTAGGTTTGCCCTAATCATAGCTATCTCTAGAGCTTTGTAATAATCTTCTACACTCTTTGATCCTTGGGTGAGTCTATTTAGCTTTGCTAATAGCTCCCCTTTATAGTAACTAGGAACATAACATTTTCTTAATAGAGCTTTTAAGTCTAACCAATCATCTATTGGTGGGAAATTATCTTTCTTTCTCTCCTTACACACTTGAGACCACCATACTAAGGCATAGTTTTGAAATGAGAGAGTGGCTATCCTAACTTTCTTTTCATCTTTTATTTGATGGGAACTGAATATTTGTTCTACCCTTATTTCCCACTCTAAATAAGCCTCTATGTCACTTTTACCATTAAATGGGGGTATTTCTAATTTTACTTCTCTTAAGCCTAAGTTTTCTCTTTTATGCTCATAGTGTCTTCTTTGTCTAGGCTCTTCCTCACTATCACTGTTGTTATGTCTATGATTTCTTTGATTCCTATGTCTAGTTCTAGGGTTTTCATTATGCTCAAGATTTGTTAGCCTAGGATTGATGTTATTCAAGCTATCCATTATGTTATGAAGCATTGTTTTATTCTCCCTATCGCTAGAAGACATCTTTAAGGTTGTCAAAGAAATTTAAGACAAAAACAAAGAATGTGTAGACCAACTAGTCGATGAAGATGAATGCAAAACAAGTGAAAGAAAACACACAACAATCCTAAAATATCAATACTAGGTTTCTATCCTAAAGGGAAAACAAGATCCTAGGTTGTCTTTTACTAGGTTAGTCCTAGGTTGCTTATGTAAGTCCTAGGTTGGCTTTAACCTAAGTTAATTATGAATGTCCTAGGTTGTTTCTAACAATTAACTAACCCTAGACAAGCCTAACCAAATTTGATTACTAGTTAGTTAACCTAACAAAATTAGTTCAACTAACTAACAAACCCTAACTAGAAGTAGTTATTTAGTTATGGAAGTTGTAACTAAGTTTAACAACCCTAACTAACAATTAATTCTGTTATGGATTAGTTAAGACCTTAACTAATTCAGTTATGATTAGGTAGAGTAACTAGAATTAGTTCCAACTACTAACTAATTACCCAAATTAGTTAAGATAAACAACTAATTAACAACTATTAGTTATAACGAACAACTAACTAACTAAAAGAAGTTAACAACCAAATGCAAATGCAACTATATTAGGTGAATTTAACTAGAGTAAAATTGAAATAATAGTGTCCAAAGTCCAATGTCCAAGGTGTGTCCAAAATACGAGACAAAACCTCATACACAAAGCCTAAGAATTAAAATTTTTGCCTAAGTTCTACTAGTTACAAGGCTTTTGCTTCCTTTACAATTTTCTTCAAGCTTTTCCTTGATGTGTAAGCTCCACCTCACCTAGCAAAACTAGACAAGAACAACTCCAAACGAAATTGATGTTAATGAATTCACAAAGATTAAACCTCACAAGTGTATCTCTCAAGTGTCTCCTCATAACTCTTACCCTTTTCTCTTTGGTGTCAAGATTACCTAAGCAATTTACACTCTCACCTCAAGTGTTCCAATATGCTACCCTCAATGGTATAGAGAAGGGAATTATCAAGAGGTTTGAAGGAAAGACCACTTTAGAGACAAAACTTTAAGAAGGGAAATGACAAACTAAAAAGGCTTAAGAAGAAAAGCTACTCAAATGGAAAATATTTTTGGATTTTTGATTGACAAAACACTAAAGCAATAAATGTTAAAATGAATAAAGGATATACTATGGAAAGGAATTCGAAAATGATGATGGACAAAATTAGACAATCACAGAACAAAAATGCAATCAACAAAAGGAAAGTACAACCTAAACTTAGAGACTCTAAAGTTGCAATCAAAAGTAGGCAAGTAAGATTCAAATGAAAAATGTATTGGAATGTAATTAGCAAACAACTCACTTTAAGTAAATGGAATTTTGAAATTGAATCTTTGGATTTTGGTGTCTCACTTTACAACTTTTCTTAATGAGGCTTCTTTTCTTTTCAACACCCTTTTTCAATTTTGGCAGTATAGTGTTTTGTATCTCTTTTTCTCTTTTAGTACTTTCCTTTTTCTTTTCTTTCCTCTTGAATTTTTCAATGCACAATACCACTATTCTAATTCCTAAAACTGAATTGAGCTAATGCTAAAAACAAGTTCAAATGTCACTTTCTTGCTTAGAGAAAACAATGCAACCTTCTTCCAAAGAGAATGGAAGAATTATGTTCAAAAACTTTTTGACAAATTTTCTTCTATGCAAGCAATATGTAAACCGAATTATGATGTATTCCTATTGTGCATTCATAAACAAAATTAACCTAGAAAGAAAACTAAGAATGAATACTAACAAACCTAAAGATAAGATGACCTTTGGAGAGTCTTAAGATGAGACCTCCTAACAACACAAGAATGGAACTTTTGAGAGATTAATCAAGATGCTTGAACTAATTCTTACCACACGGCCATGCATTTCTAACAATGGTAAATCAACACAAAAATCTAGAACACTAGACAAAGGTTCCACATGGCACAACTAACTCTTATTTTGACTCTAACTACCAACTAACAACTAACAAACTTCTAACAACCAAAGTAACAACTTCTAACTAAATTCCTAATGTGCCAAATCTGAAATTTTAGACTCTCACACAAAACCAAACCGAAATGAAAAAAAACAAGATGCAAGAATTTAAAGCAAAGAAAGAACTATCACAAGAACTAAAAAGAACAATAACTTTTTATGAATTTTCTACTTTATCATGGCATCAACAAGGCAAATCTATGGTACGAAAACAAAATTCCAGCCCGCAATTAAAAGGCAAAACTGAATTCTAAATGAAGAAGAAGATTAGAGAAGAACCTCCTAAGCTCATGTGATACCAAATGATGTAGAATCTTCTTCTAACCATTTGAAGAAGGGTGGATCTAGGGATCTTCTCTTCTTCTAACCTCCACAAGCTTTTGTTGAAGATCTTTGCCCTTAGAAGCCAAAATAAAAAGGAAGGAAAACTCAAGAACTACACGGATTTTAGAATGGGAAAAGAAAAAGGAAAAGGTTGGAAATGGAAGGGAGAAAGGAGGAGGATGGAAGATGGAATGAAGGAGGTGAATGGGAGGCCACTCCTAGAAGGAGATAACTCCTCTAACTTGCCACCAAGAGGGAGGAAGCCCCTTGGATAAGAGCTTTCTAGAGCTTACTCTAACCTAAAGAGAAGGGAGAGCTTCTCTCACTAAAAACTCACTTTGAAAGTGTAAAATCTCAAATGGCATTAATTGTGTCAAAAATACAAAAGGAGAGCTCCTTATATAGGCCTCTACAAATTCGATAAAGGAGGAGCTAATTGGGCTTGGTCCATTGATCCAAGGCCCATAAGGAGAAAAGGAGAGGAAGATGGCCTATACATGGCCAAAAAATAAAGTACATAGCCCTAAAGTGGCCCATTTGACCTTGCAAGGTCCAAATAAACCATAAAAGCCTAGAGAATCTAACTAAGAAGTATATTACAAGTAAAGTGTGAATAGATCCTCAAGAAGTCTTAATTGGGCTTGGGCCCACTCAAAGAGAGGAAGGAGGCTAAGGCTTGATGGATGCTTTCTTTGGCCTTTTTGGTCTTGGCCCTTGTGAGAGGACCTTTGTAAGCTTCAAGTCCTTTCTCTAGGGTTGTGTGAGGGTCCTCCATTTATGTGTCCTCATTAGTTTGGCTCATTAAAACAAAGGAAAATTCACCATATTTGTTTGCTAAAATTCTATTTTGGCTATAGAAGAGAGATGACAACAATTAAAGACCAAAGTCTTACCTTGGTACCTTAGAGGATTCACGGTTTTGGAGCTTCCAAGGCAAGGAAACGGAGCTGATTTCTAGAGGTCATTTGCATATAGAAAATTTGAAAGAGGATGATGGTCTATGATAGCTCACGGTGGTTAGGGAAGTGAATTATAGTGGTTGTAGTTGAAAGAAAAGGAGGAAGAAGTTGAATTCTTGGCCATGAGAAGAGAGTAAATGGTTTTGCTAGTGTTTGTTAAAATTTAATGGAATGAAGTAGAGAAAGTAGAATTGAGAGGCATGGATTAACAGATGCAAGAGATGAATTTTTTGGGGTGCTGTTCATGATAAGGAAATATGCGTATAGGCAGATTTTTTTATGATAGCATGATGCATGACATGATCAAGTGATATCATGTGATGATTATCATGAATTTTAGAAAAGGAGGCAACATGTAGAAAATGGAATAGAATAAGGAGATTTAAGAAGGGAAATTATGGAAATGAGGATTGTGATCAGTGTGGCAATGTGGAGGGATGCATGGTATAGTCATAAATTTGATGTTATGAATCATGGCATATTGAGTTCCATGTGGAGAAAGCTGTTGTATCTTGTTAAGAAAGGGGTTTAACCATGAGTGGACACCTAGGAGGACAGGTGGTAGACTGAAGTAATGCATGGGGGAAAGGGTTATCTTGGAGCTAACATGTGTCCCTTGGCTGGAGAGGTTTAATTGCGCATAGTTGCATGAAAGCTGATGTGTCAAGGTTCTAGGGCGTCAACTTGTCACACATTTTTGAATAGGTTAAAGTCCAAATTAGAAAAAATGCAAAACATGCAAGTTGTAGATCATTGTTTTCTGTTTAAAACGAGCTAAAATACGGAAAAATACAATATCGAATGAGGGAGATATGCCCAAAAAACAAAACTTTCTAGGCTATGACAGAAATGAAATTGTGAATAAAATAAATTTGTTGGGAAAAAGGGATAAAGAATTAGCTTTCAAGCCCTTCATGAAGTTTGTATATCTTCCTTTTCTATTTAATTTGATATATCATTTGTGATGATCCAAGATTGGTAGCCTAAGATATACTCGATTTACTATAAGATGCTCCAGAAGCTCTCAGATCAGCTATGGCTTTGGAAATAAATTAACCATTAATTCTCCTTTGAGAATTTGGTTTTGTGCCCTTCATGAACATTTTAGAACTATTTAATATGAATCCATAGCAAAAAGAATGAAGCAAAGCAAGCACCAGACGAAGGAGACATATGACTTTTATCAAAGACTGCCAGCATAGTGATGAAACAGCTAAGGGGTTGTAAAAATCTATTAAACTGTACGATATAGAAGGATTTAGCCTTCAATGTCTATATAGAAAACGTAGATAATTTTGTTATAGAGATTTTGACACTAGGTTTGTGTAAATCGAAGGTCGTATGAGTGAGTTATGAATTTTTTCTGAACCATGTGTAGGGAAACACGTCCAAACAGTGGAATTTTAAGGCGAACATACTTAATCTTCGATTTTAGGGTTAATAGAGTGGGAATCAAAGTTCAGGGATAGAAAGGAAGATTGAATATCTTTTCAAAACAAAGAGATTAAGAGCAAAAACGTTCAATTCCAAGATCGTATGCAAAAGTTAGGTCCAAAACAGTGAAGGTGCTCGGGTCGAACTTTAAAGCGTTTTTTGAAGAAGCTGATTTATGGAAAAACAAGGGTGATAGAGTCCGAACCGGGCTCTGGCCTCTGCAGGAAAAGTTCCTAAAACGTCGAAACAATTCATCAAAGATTGACTGTGCCGCCATCGGATATCCCAAAGCATATGAACGGTCAAACGTAGGAGACGTTAAAGGTTCTGATTGGGCTGGTTAGGCCAAGTCAGACACCCTTGGTTCTTTGCGGAGGGATTCTAACAAGACTAGTTTCCATAATGGATCACTAGTCTCAGGTCAAACGGTCAGAGTCTAACCTCTGACTGGGTCCCACAGTTCAAATCTGAGGAACCAGGCGATACTTTATTGATATAAATTTTAAATATTAATATTAAGCATTAATTCATTATGATATATTAAACTAAATGTTATTAGCAGGGACTAATTATCAACTAAATAATTATCAAATAATTAACACTCGATTAAAATAATCACCATTAAATAAATAATTATTATAAAATAATATCATAAAATATCAAATTAAATGGATAAATAAATATTCATCATTTAAAATTAAATAATAATATATTTCTAAAATAAATAATTGAGATTAGATATTAACCACTAGAATTAAGTATTATCTATAAAATATTATTGGTAGAAAATAATCATCAACCAAATTAATTAGTACCTAATTTAAAAATAATCGTTGTTAACGTATTGTTAAATAGTACTGTTGGATGTTGTTATTATTATCTTCTTATCGCTGCTTCTCTCATTCGTTACGCTCTTCCTCGGTATTCTTATACTTTATTTTAAATATCTTAACTAGTTTCTCTTTTCACTATTTTTCTTATACTGAACTACTCGGGGAACAGGCCAAAGCCTCAAACTTCTTACCAAAAGCTCAGCAGAGTATCCTCAGGATTCCTGATGGTCTGGTTTCTTATTGTCAAAAATCAAGGCTGTTACACTACACATATATTCTAAAAATTATATATATATATATAATCCATAATTAAATACATACTAATGAATGGGTTCAGAATAGTGGTTGTTGGACCAAAGAATAAACAAAGGCCTAAAAAGTGGGTTCCCATGATAAGAAAGTGGCTACCAGAAACAAATAAATGCTAATGTAGAATGGGGCATGAGGAGGACTGTTATGCGTTATAATGGTTTATGTTGTCTAATTAAAGAAGAATTAGATAAAAATTCATCATTATTGAAGTCCTAAAAAATGACAGGTTTTAAGTAACTTTTCCAATCCAACTTAGAGAAAATGGAGATGAAGTACACTACTTCAAAATTTTATTTTTGTACCAATTGGCTTAAGAATAAAATGTAGAAGAATTAAGGGAGCGGTGGGGCTTGGAGTTTAATGCAAAAGAAGAAATTTTATCTACTGTAATTTTAAATAGATCAATCAACTGGAATGAATTCAGCACGTTAGAAATTATAACCACTTTTAAAATAATGATAAAATTCATTCACATAAAATAAATTATATACTTCATCTCACCCAATTAGGTGTCTAGATTACCTTAGTGAATGTTAAAGATCTATTAATTTTATTAATTTAAAAATGAGGTGGAAGGATATACCCTCTCAATTAACAGTATCTTAGACATATTCTATGTGGATCAAGGCATTAGTGCAAAAAGTGGTTAGAATCACGGGGTAAAGTGGATCAATGATAAAAACATGCGCGGTGGAATTTTTGAAATTATAAGTAAACAATGTAATCAGGGGAAACTATATAATCACGGATAACATGAGAGTCGTGATCGTACCTATCAATATATAATCACGGTTGTCGAGTCAACCGTGGATATATAGTACGTGAACTATATATCCATGGTTGACTCCACAACCGTGATTATATATTGATGGATATAATCACGGTTATATTTCCAACCTTGATTATATATTGATGGATATCATCACGGTTGTAGTTCCAATCGTGGATATATAGTTCATGTATTATATATCCACAGTTGATGTCACAACCGTGATTATATATTGATGGGTACAATCATGGTTGTGATGTTAACCATGGATATAGAGTTGGTATTTAACCAGGGGTATTAGTTTAACCGTGATTATATGGGTAATATTATCACGGTTGCAATGGGATCTGTGGATATATGTTTTTAATTTAAGTCAGAGTTTTAAAGGTTTAGGTCATTTCCCCGGTTCCCTGACTTCTTCTTCTTCCTTGTGCATTTAGCTTCATCGTCTACACATTGGTTGAGTGCTTTATCTTGTTCCCTTTTTCGTTCAGGTAAGTGTTTTCTTCCTCTCTTGTTTTTCCCCATGCTGCATTGTGTAATGTGTAACGTTCTCTTGGTTATGTAGAGCACAGTGTCGTGCCTTTCTTTGTTCACCGTCGTGCTCTTCTCTATTCACCGTCGTGACCATCTTCGTTGTTTCTCCATTCAGGTAGGTTACCTCCGTTCCCTGAACCCTCATTATCGTATACTACGTGCCTCTATTCCCTGAACCTCCATTGTCATTGTGTGTGTGCTATGAGATTCCTAAGAAATGAGAAAAAGTTACATATTATGAATGCAAATGTGTTGTCAATTCTTGGATAGGACTATATGTAGAGGGTTTGGTGGGGTTAAAGTGATTTCCATCAAAGATGCCAATTTGTGTTGACTGTTCTGTTAGATTTTACTACTTGTCAACTTATATATGCTTAATATGTGATTACCAGGTGCTTGTTTATCGCTATTAAAGTTTCAATGTTTCATTTCTATATACACAGATAGATAGATATCTATGTCTTATAATGTTTCTTTTTTTTCTGTCTTATATTTCTTTAGTATATAATAATTGTTAAATTATTGACTTTATTTGTTTTTTTCATATTTTTCAATTTATATATGTAAATTTTGATAAATATCTAAAAATATAAATATGATAATTAAAATCAAGTATCCCTCAATAAAATTTAACAAGTCTTGACTAATTATATTATTTAAAAACTACTTGCTAATTAGAGTATTTAAAAAGTACCCCTCAATTAGAAATTACAAATCGACAACTTCTATCATATAATTAGCCAAACTTTTTGAATGTCTTTTATCTCCTCTTTACAAAATAGACCCAAATTTATGAATTGTTACAATAGAGTAAAATAAATAAATAATCAAATAAATAAATATCCAAAATCCATAATCCAACATCCAACATCCAACATCCAAAAAATTTTTGTGCAAATTTCCAAAAAAAAATTAAATATCCATAATCCATAATCTTGTTTAGGTGTAATTAATCTAGTTCCTTCTCCACATCCGTAATCCATAGTCCATAATCCAATATCCAACATCCAAGACCATATCCATAAGCCATAATCCATAAAATAAAGTTCAAACTTCAAAAGTCTCATAATCCATAATCCATTATCCAACACCATAGTTGTACTTGAAAATAACACAAATTAAAAACATCATACTAATTACTAAATAAAAGTCTAAACTTTAAAAGTGTTATAATCCAACACCATAATCCATAATCCATAATCCAATCCAACACCATACCTCTACTTCAAAATAACAAATTACTTTTAAAGTATTATGTCCATTTTAAAGTATTATTTTTAATCAAAATTTACATTTCATTGTACAGTATATAATATTATTTCTGTTGCTGTTTTATGTGTATGGTTGTCAAGGTTATGAACTCGTAGACTCATACTAGTTAACTAGTATGAAAGTTGCTTTGCATGAGTGAACCGTAGTTTCCTGTTTGAGATTCGATATAAATGGTCATTAAATTAATTAATTTCATCATTTGTGTTGAATCTTGAATTGTCCGTTTGGACAGTCTGGGATGAACAATTGTTTTTATACGCCGTTGGTATGTACAAGTTAGGAGTTATTTTAAAATTTGATAAAGTTTCGGTAACTTGCATTTTGTGTTGTCCTTTGGGTGTATATTTGGTTGTGGTTGAATTTGATTTGACCGCTCTCATTTTGTGTACTTAGAGACTAATGCGACATGCTGCCGAAATTTGATCAAATTTTAAAATAAATCCTAACCTATATATATCAATTACGTATAAAAACAATTGTCATCCTGAATGGGTAGGACCACCACCTTTGTAGAAAAAGTGAGATTGATCATAGCACCTTGTAAACAGTTGGTATGGATCGGAGTTGGGTAACTGCATCACATATAAGTCTAGAGTACGAGGGGAAAGTTGAATCATTTATAGAATTCATAGCGAGGAATGCTGAGGAGGTGAATGGAAGGTATTTTGGCCCTTATATTAAATGCTTGAACCTGCATCAGCTATACTTGGAAGAGGTACGAGAACATCTACTGTGTGATGGTTTTCTTCGTAGTTATACCCATTGGACATGGCACGGTGAAGATGTGGTGGTGCCAAGTACCAGCTCTCAAACTGAAAACCAAAGCCAGATGCATGACACTGATGTCGACATGGATGACCGACTTGAGGATATGATCCGTGATGTAGGGGTAGAAGGTTTTAAGAGAGCTCATGTATATACGACTCTGTGTGAGGATTCTGAGAAGTTGTTGTATCCAAACTGCATCAATTTCATGAGATTATCAGTAATTTTACAATTGTTTAATTTAAAGGCCATAAACGGGTGGACAGATAAAAGTTTCACTGACTTATTGAAGTTGTTGAAAGAAATGCTTCCAGCTAGAAACACCTTGCCGAATTGTAACTATAAGGCCAAAAAGGTGTTATGCCCTATGGGTTTAGAGTATACGAAGATACATGCATGCCCAAATGATTGTGTATTATTCTGGGGTGAGTATCAAATGCTGCATCAATGTCCTAGGTGTGGGGTGTCACGGTATAAGAAGAAAGAGGTCGATTCTAATGAAGTATGTACTAAAGGGTCTCCTGTAAAGGTGTTATGGTATTTGCCCATAGTTCCAAGACTAAAGCGTCTGTTTGCCAATGCAGATGATGCAAAACTTATGAGATGGCATGCTGATAAAAGGGTTATTAACGGAAAAAATGGAAAAAACTAGTGGAAAAAAGTGGATACGATGTTTCTGGATTTTGCCCATGAACCAAGAAATGTTAGGCTTGCACTAGCCATAGACAGCATGAACCCGTATGGCAACCTGAGCACAAACCATAGTTCATGGCATGTTTTGTTGTTTGTTTACAACTTGCCGCCATAGCTCTTCATGAAGTAAAAATATGTTATGTTATCAATGATGATTTCTGGTCCACGGCATTTGGGGAATGAGATTGACGTATATTTAACTCCATTAGTTGAAGACCTCAAAATTTTATGGGAAGACGGGGTTGATGTATTTGACGGGTTTGTAGGGTGTAAGATCCCGGATTTTTTTTAAAATAAAAAAAATTTATTGGATGATGATAATTGATTGTTTAATGGTCAAATGATTATGGGAGATGTTGTTAGACATTAGAGGTGAATTATCGGTAAATTAAGATT
This sequence comes from Clitoria ternatea, assembly GCA_037962975.1. Lineage (NCBI taxonomy): Eukaryota > Viridiplantae > Streptophyta > Magnoliopsida > Fabales > Fabaceae > Clitoria > Clitoria ternatea. The sequence continues at coordinate 174,762,858 of CM075671.1, forward strand.
TACTAGAACTGGATGAATTAACTGGTGATGTGGGACCCACTTGATTTAATTAGATGTTTGATGGGTCTAGAATGTTTGGAAAATTATTGTGGTTAAGATGGTATACTTAAAATGATTTTTGGTGTCAAGGAAATAATTAGTTGGACTCGATGTATGATAATAACTAGGGAAAATACGAACCAATTGGAATTAAAAGAAAACCAAAAATCCCTTTTCTCCTCTCATTATCACCGTGGCCCCTTTCTCCTTATCACTTAGTTCTTTTACCCGTTGGATAATGGGGAATTATTAACCATTGGTAAAAGCAAGTTGATACACTCTTTTGCCCATTGGGTAATACCCAATTTACACTAAAATTCCTCTATCTTTCTCCTTATCACCGTGGAGTGTTTTCCCTCTCCATTCACTCTTCATTTCACTTCTCCTTCATTTCCCATTCGTCCCAACACCATCCCCCACTCTTTCTTCTTCTACCTCTTACTAAAATCAAGAGCTAAGCTTAGATTTGTGAGGCTAGAATGGCGTTTATGGAGCTTGGGAGCTTGTGGGATCATCTTCTTCCTCTTCCTCACTTCATTTTCATTTTTGGTGGAGCTTGAGCTTGAGGTAAAGATTTCTTACCTCCACCTTGTTTTATTTATGGTTTTAAGTTGTTGAGTTGAGAATGGTGATGTTAGAAACCTTGCATGTGGGTGGAAATGGAAATCCTAGGCTTGAATGTGTGGAAAGTGAACCCTAAGTATTAATAATTTGGGGGTTTTGACTCACTTGATGATTTTGATGATTATGGATGTCTATGAATGGAGTATATGAGAGGAATGTATCTTTAGAATCATTAAGATTGATTAATGAGGTTGATGATATTTGCATGTGAGTAGATTTGATGACTTGAGGAATAAATCTTGAGAATAGGAAAATGATAGGCAATGTTGAGTGATGTTATTGGTAATAACAATAATGGTGGATGACCATTGATAATGGATACTTGACTTGATGAAGTCTTAGTCCATGATAAATGCCATAAGGGTTTATTGATTAGTGATGGCTTAAGAAAATCCATGGTGACTTAAGTTGAAATTGGATGCCTTGTGATGGCTTATTAATTACATGTACATATGTGTGTTGTTGATAGGATTGTATTCCGGACGATGATGCATAATAATCAAAGCAATCGGAGCGTTGGAATTGCGGTTCTTCTCTCGAGGTAGGAAAGGAGTTTGCATTTCAAATCGCATAAGTGAATTAATTGTTAATTATGTCTATGTGGAACTCATGCAATGCCTTGCCATGAATTTCTTGTATGATTAATTTGATGAAGTGATGAATGATGGCTTGGCTTATGTTGATTGTTATGAAAAATTGATGTACTTGTATGATGATAAAGATATATGTTTGATGGTCCCTTGGTTGGACACAAATTAGATGAGTATGAAAATCTATAAATAAATGAACTACATGAATTGTAAAGAATTGTTTGAAGTGGTTATGTGGAAAGGTGAATGAGGGAGTAATGTGGGTTATAGTTAAAACTTTCTCTCAGAAAAATTAAATAAGTAAAGGTGATTGATAAGCTGGAATGAGTATTTCCGAGTATGAATGCTTAGAGCGAGTTTTAGATGTCCCATGTGGCGCGTATAAAGTATTGGTTGTGATTAAGTTGGCTTAAAATGAGAATTTCCTGCGTCAGGTTGTGAGAATTGTTAATTCTGTGTAAGACCTGATAGTCTCGCTCAAACACGGTGGGATCTCGCCCAAGCGAGAGTCCCCTGCTTCAATGAATTAGCTACTGGAGTAAATTCGCCCAGGCGAATTGAGCTTCGCCCGAGCGAGGGCAAAGGAATTAGCCACTGGTCTGATTTCATTCAAGCGAATGGCCAGTTCGCTCAAGCGAGAATGTTAGTAGATCAGGGATTTAGCTACTGGACGAAATCTGCCTGAGCGAAGAGTCTTGAGGGATGGCATTCGCCCAGGCGAGACAAGTAAATGGTGATTGGGTAAGTTTCTGAACAAACTTTGTCTAAGTGGGAGTTTTGGAAATGAATTAAGAAGTGGTGGAATTTCCGGGTGAATTCCGAGTGACTCATATCCGAGTCATGACCTTTCGAGTGAGGAAGTGGGCATAATCCGAGTAGAAGGCTCATGAATGTGATGATCTAGACAGTGGAGTCCCGAATGGGGAATTTCCGAGTCCGGTGTAACCTGTGCCAAGTGGAGTGCCTTCTAATGTGAAATTCTAAGTGAGGCTATAGCCATTGAGCCTTTTCCGAGTGGTGAAGGCTTAAGAGGACTCCGGGGGAAATGTGTTCTGTGAGAGATCCATTTTAATAACCTAATCCGAGAGGGATCTTAGTGAGAGAATTCCCTGAGTAATGATAGGTCTAATTATTCCCGAGTGGAAAATCCTGATTGAACCTCTCCTGTGGGGAGAGTGATTATGATGGTTCTGATTGAGGTATCTTAGGGGTTCTTTTCTAAGTGAATAAAGATATATAATTCGAGTGGACAAGACTTAAATAGGTCCAAGTGACAGCTTAGTGAATTCCTCCGAGTGATGAAAGGTCAGAGTAATTCCGAATAGAACTTGATGGTGGAGTCTAGGTGTGAAATTCCGAGTGGAATGGCTCCTATGGGGATATACTGTGAGTCTGTCCAGATGTATTCTGGAATACCTTCGCCCGAGTGAAGGCTGAGTGCTAGGAGACCTAGCCCGAAAAAAAGAAAAAGGAGTTGTTTTAGAGATAATCTCGCCGAGTGAAACTGAGTAGGAGATAAGTCATTTTTGAGATGATTATGCCGAGTGGAATACGGGCGAAAGATGGGTCGGCTTTGTATTAAGTTTACCGAGTGAAAGACTGATTGAGATGACTCGGTTTGGAATAAAATTGTCGAGTGAAAGATTTATTGAGAGATGACTCAGATTTGGAATTAATTGGCCGAGTGAATGATGGGTCGGTCAGGATTAATTTGCTGAGTGGAAAACCTGAGTGCTTTGAGCCGGTTTCAGGGAAATTCTGCCGAGTGGAAACCTGAATGTTGGGAGTCGGTTTTGATTGATTTTACCGAGTGGATAACCGAGTGTGATAGGTCAGTTTTAAAGTAATTTGCCGAGTGAAGGACCGAACGAGAGGGATCGGTTCTAGAACAGGTTTACCGAGTAAAAATCGAGTGTTGGTAAGAACGACCTCTGGTCGGATTTCGCTTAAGCGAGCTGGTGCTTCGCTCAAGCGAGTGTTAAAGGAATTGGTTACTGGATGTATTTCACCTACGCGAAAGGGGATCGCCCAAGCGAACCTGACCTGTCTCGCTCAAGCGGAAGTGAATCTCGCTTAAGCGAGTTTCCACCAGAATGGGTTTTACTCGATGTTACTGGTGGCAGACTCATGTTTGACCCTCCTTCTTGGCATGATGAGGAAAATTTGAGACGAATAAGGGGTTGTATGAGAGGTAATGTGATGATGATAAAACATGGTGGTGATTAAGATTGATTGGCACATGGGAATTAATTAATTAATTATGTATTTACCACCTGTATTAAAATAATGCATTATGATTTATTTGCCACCCAAAATTGAATGATAAGAGGATGATAATGAGACTATGATGGCAGGATTATGAGATATATCCTAGAGCAAATTTGAAATTAAAGGAAGGATAATTAAATGACATTAAACAACGATTGATGATGATGTTGAACACTCTCTTGCACAAAGAGGTGTATATTTATATTGATGAATTGTTGTGTACCATTGTGTGTGATACAAGCATGGTCTTGTATGTGTAATATGAAATATGAAATTGAAAATATTATGAATGCCACACGATTATATATACATATGAGTATACTTGAGCAATGGTAATGAATAATGAGATGAAAATCCACTAAATGAAGTGTGATAATATTAATGAATAATATGTGATGTTGAAATGCCATAGTGGCTGTTTGCAAGTATTGACTTGCGTGTATGATGTGAAATATATGTGAAAATATGTTGAGATGAAAATGCCACATTAAAACTTGAAAATAATGACTAAGAAACCAACAAGGTCGAAATCCACTAAGGTGTATGGTGGTGTTGGTGATTATGATGATGATGTTTGATGAGTGGCATTTAGGATGCACAGAGTGAGAATGTATTTGATTTGCATTGCATTGCATCCATGGCATATCATAGCTGCCGGTGTTGGAATATTAGGGGATTCCCTCGGTTGGCCCAGTGGGAGGGCGGCTCAGTGCACGAGCATTTATGTTGTTCCCCTGTAACTCGGTGTGTAAGTCACGAAGCTGCCCATGCTGAGCTATGGGGAACTGCATGTGGTTGACCCTTGTGGGGGGTGGCTTTTGAAGAGCAGGTGTCCCCGGTGGTCCTTTGGATCACAGCTGCCATGTTGAGAATCATGGTTGGCCCACAACACCATATGTTGAATATGTTGTATACCGCGGTCATGGTGAAAATGACCAGGTGTTGCAAAATGGGCGATGCGGTTTGGTACCAGTAAAAATATGGTGAATATGCATGCATTATGATATATGTATACACATTTTACTACTGCAGTAGGGGCATGGTATGTGATCATGCTTGAACCCACAACTTGGTGTTATTTCCCACAGTCGGATCCGTATTTGTTGTTGATTATTCCATTGTGCATATGCATTAGCCATAAGAGCATTTGCATATAGCATGGAGATATGCCAGAATATGATGATGATTGATGATGATTGAGATGATGGTATTGGTGTTGATGAGATGAGAAGTTAATATAATGAAAGACCACATAAAAATAATAAATGATATGAATATATAAAATGATGTTGAATATGACGATATATATGATATGGCCCAATGTAATGAAGGGCGTATTCATTATGATTGACAATGATGATGTTAGCCCATGGTGGCTTTGATAAAAGACCAGAATGGTCTATATTGATGTGTTGGCCCATTGTGGCGATGTGATAGATATGTGTTGGCCCATTGTGGCGGTCTGATGAATGTGTATATGATTGCTTTGCTATGATTTGACGTATAAGTATATATATTGATAAGTTAATGAAATATGATGATTGTTGATGTGTTTAGCAAAGCATACATGATGTTGATATGCATATGCACATAATTTCAGTTGTATTCATATCGTCATTTGAAATGTATAACTCACTCTCCCATGTGGTCTACTTTTTAGTATTGATGCAGGAAAACCATGGGATGAGGACGTTTATAAAGTAAAGCTTTTGAGAAGGTAAATAGTTGTAGAGGAATGCCTTGGCCGGCAGCATTGTAATGTAATGAGTTATGTATATAATGGATATCATAATGTTGTTATTTATTGTTGTTGATGGACGAGTTGTGAATATAATTATACATTTGGATAATGTACTAATAGTGGATATATGAATCTGAGGCTGAACTGGTTATGATCTATTATAAATATGAATGTTAGAGATGTATGTTGCATGATCATACAGATAGGTATATACATACATCGTAGGCATTGTATGCTTATGTGATTATGTAAAATGATGATGGTTGTATATTAGGCTTACCATATGCCATTGCATGCTTGCCGAGCCTTTTCTCATATCTTCATATATGGGACTAGGCGTGTGCCCGGTATACACATTTTTCTTCCGCTGTAAACTCTGTTATTTTTGTATACCGAATGGGCAAACTATTTATCGATCCAGTTATAGGTTACTTAATCTCACTCTTTGATTTTCTATGATTTGGGTCTTGATGTGATCATGGTGATGTCTTGGGAATGTTTTTCAAACGCGAAAAATTTATTCGCAATTTAATTAATTATGACGATTACATCGGGATTCGAGTACAGAAAATCAGGGGTGTTATAATCTGGTATCAGAGCGTATTTTGCTCTGAATTAGAGTTCTTGATCATTGTCGATGCATGGTTGCTTGGTATTAAAGTTGATGTTATGGATGTTTGGAGCACGATTGCTCGATTGGGAAATATTCTAGTGATTATTGGAATATGGTTGCTCTGCATAGATTTAAGAGTGATAACTATGTAGAGGATGATGACTTGTTAAGGTATTGAATGCCCTATATGGATTTGAGGATGACTAATTGTCTAAGGATTATGAATTGATTATGAGGGCATTATTGCTTATTGAGGACTATTGTGGATCATTATTATTGAGTTGTGAGTGATGCTATTTAAGGACTTTTATGAGATTGTGATTTAAAAGACGTGGATGTTGTCTATTGGGAGTATGTCTTTTCATTGAGGACGTATGATGTACTTGTGGAGCATAGTTGCTCAATTGGAAAACTTGATGAATCATGAGATTGAATATATTTATGGATGAATTCCTCAATGTAATTGATGTGGTTGTTTGTGTAAGTCCAGCCAAGTTCCTTACACTATTTCCTTCGAATGACGAATACATTGATATTATGCATTTGAATATTGATATTTGAGTATGACTTTAAATGATGATGAAATTGAACCATGTGTGATCATGGATATGATATATGGAATGTGAATTGATTTGAGGATGGACTTATGTCGTGTGTTGATCTCGGATAGGAGATATTAAATGTGAATTAAGATGGTAATAAATTATGAGATGTTGAGACCTTAATATGTATGTATATTGAAATTGAATTATTTGCTTGGGTCTCTTGTATGAATTATGAAGTGGCTCATAGCCATGGTATACTTATGAAATATAAAATTTTATTAGCACATGATTGGGGTTGGACTCGGTTTCATGTTTATGAATCGAGTGAACGATTGATTTAGTTGTGACCCACTAAGTGTGGTAACCCTGAATGACTCAAAATGATCTTGAACGATCGAACCTTATTGAATTTGACCCTATGGTGGTCTAGGCTCTATGATGTTTCTATGAGCTATGTTAAATGAATTTATTTGTGGTGGAAGTATTCCACAATGGGTACTCCGTGACCCTTGAATTTTTAAGCCTCATGAGAGATCGAATCTTGTGAACGATTGGACCATAGTGAAATAAATTATGAAATGAATTGTTGAGGCTAGAGCTGATGTGTGATTAGATTTGAAAAGAAAATATAAACCCCTATGTACTTGGTGAATAATGATGATGAATTTGGGGTATAACTTAGCATTGGTTATGATAAATGAGGGAGACCCACTGGGAGATTTTTATGTGAATTTGGTGATTTGTTTAGGCTTAAATCGAATTATAACCGACAATGTTCGGACTAGACAAATGAATTCTAAGTTATTTTACTATGACTTCGAGATGGGTGAAGTCCAATGGTAGGGTGATTACCCTATGATGATTGGAAATCTATTGTTGATGTATCCATATATGGTTATGATGGATGACAATTGGTGAATTGTATGGCATGATTTACGCCAGATTATGGTTAAATGATAATGTGATGCGAGTACATTACTCGTGGGCTTGTGTGACTTCTTAGGAAGTCTCGTGTGTAAAGGAATATTATTTGAATTGATATGAATCATGAGCGACATGACATGAAGGTACTTATCCTGATATGTCTCTACATGCCATAGGCATTGTGGCAACGTGCATTTCTGCACCGATCTCATGTGTTTGTGGTAACCACTACGGGATTAGGATATCTTCCTGTATGTCAGATGCAGCAACACATAGACCGGGTAAGTGTAGTGTTGTAACTGCTTATGGTAAATGTATTGAACCTATCCGGTGGTACTGGATATGAATGTGAGGGTAATGATGAACAAACTTGAGGATTGATGATTGGTGACAAGTTTTGGTATAAATAAAGTTTTATATTTGGTTAAAGGAGTGATGATGATCATATCCTTTGGACTTTGGGAAGTCCAATATTATTTCTTGGTGTCATTAGACTCTATTGATGTGTGGCCGAAGTGTGGCCTTATAATATATGCTGATGTTAAACTTCGAGGACGAAGTTTCTTGTTGGTGGGGTGGATTGTAACATCCCGGATTTTTTAACATAAAATAAATTTATTGGATGATGATAATTGATTGTTTATGGTCAAATGATTATGGGAGATGTTGTTAGACATTAGAGGTGAATTATCGATAAATTAAGATTTACCGGAACTGGATGAATTAACTGTTGATGTGGGACCTACTTGATTTAATTAGATGTTTGATGGGTCTAGAATGTTTGGAAAATTATTGTGGTTAAGATGGTATACTTAAAATGATTTTTGGTGTCAAGAAAATAATTAGTTGGACTCGATGTATGATAATAACCGGGGAAAATACGAACCAATTGGAATTAAAAGAAAACCAAAAATCCATTTTCTCCTCTCATTATCACCATGGCCCCTTTCTTCTTATCACTTGGTTCTTTTACCCGTTGGATAATGGGGAATTATTAACCATTGGTAAAAGCAACTTGATATACTCTTTTGCCCATTGGGTAATACCCAATTTACACTAAAATTCCTCTATCTTTCTCCTTATCACCGTGGAGTGTTTTCCCTCTCCATTCACTCTTCATTTCACTTCTCCTTCACTTCCCATTCATCCCAACACCATCCCCCACTCTTTCTTCTTCCACCTCTTACTAAAATCAAGAGCTAAGCTTGGATTTGTGAGGCTAGAATGGCGTTTATGGAGCTTGGGAGCTTGTGGGATCATCTTCTTCCTCTTCCTCACTTCATTTTCGTTTTTGGTGGAGCTTGAGCTTGAGGTAAAGATTTCTTACCTCCACCTTGTTTTATTTATGGTTTTGAGTTGTTGAGTTGAGAATGGTGATGTTAGAAACCTTGTATGTGGGTGGAAATGGAAATCCTAGGCTTGAATGTTTGGAAAGTGAACCCTAAGTATTAATAATTTGGGGGTTTTGACTCACTTGATGATTTTGATGATTATAGATGTCTATGAATGGAGTATATGAGAGGAATGGATCTTTAGAATCATTAGGATTGATTAATGAGGTTGATGATATTTGCATGTGAGTAGATTTGATGAATTGAGGAATAAATCTTGAGAATAGGAAAATGATAGGCAATGTTGAGTGATGTTATTGGTAATAACAACAATGGGGGATGACCATTGATAATGGATACTTGACTTGATGAAGTCTTAGGCCATGATAAATGCCATAAGGGTTTATTGATTAGTGATGGCTTAAGAAAATCCATGGTGACTTAAGTTGAAATTGGATTCCTTATGATGGCTTATTAATTACATGTACATATGTGTGTTATTGATAGGATTGTATTCCGGACGATGATGCATAATAATCAAAGCAATCGGAGCGTTGGAATTGTGGTTCTTCTCTCGAGGTAGGAAAGGAGTTTGCATTTCAAATCGCATAAGTGAATTAATTGTTAATTATGTCTATGTGGAACTCATGCAATGCCTTGCCATGAATTTCTAGTATGATTAATTTGATGAAATGATGAATGATGGCTTGGCTTATGTTGATTGTTATGAAAAATTGATGTACTTGTATGATGATAAAGATATATGTTTGATGGTCCCTAGGTTGGACACAAATTAGATGAGTATGAAAATCTGTAAATAAATGAACTACATGAATTGTAAAGAATTGTTTGAAGTGGTTATGTGGAAAGGTGAATGAGGGAGTGATGTGGGTTATAGTTAAAACCTTCTCTCAGAAAAATTAAATAAGTAAAGGTGATTGATAAGCTGGAATGAGTATTTCTGAGTATAAATGCTTAGAGCAAGTTTTAGATGTCCCATGTTGCGTGTATGAAGTATTGGTTGTGATTAAGTTGGCTTAAAATGAGAATTTCCTGCGTCAGGTTGTGAGAATTGTTAATTCTGTGTAAGACCTGATAGTCTCGCTCAAGCGCGGTGGGATCTCACCCAGGCGAGAGTCCCCTGCTTCAATGAATTAGCTACTGGAGTAAATTCGCCCAGGCGAATTGAGCTTCGCCCGAGCGAGGGCGAAGGAATTAGGTACTGGTCTGATTTCGCTCAAGCGAATGGCCAGTTCGCTCAAGCGAGAATGTTAGTAGATTAGGGATTTAGCTACTGGACGAAATCCGCCCGAGCGAAGAGTCTTGAGGGATGGCATTCGCCCAGGCGAGACAAGTAAATGGTGATTGGGTAAGTTTCTGAACAAACTTTGTCTAAGTAGGAGTTTTGGAAATGAATTAAGAGCTGGTGGAATTTCCGGGTGAATTCTGAGTGACTCATATCCGAGTCATGACCTTCCGAGTGAGGAAGTGGGCATAATCAGAGTAGAAGGCTCGTGAATGTGATGATCTGGGCAGTGGAGTCCCGAATGGGGAATTTTTGAGCCCGGTGTAACCTGTGCCGAGTAGAGTGCCTTCTAATGTGCAATTCCGAGTGAGGCTATAGCCATTGGGCCTTTTCCGAGTGGTGAAGGCTTAAGAGGACTCCAGGGGAAATGTGTTCTGTGAGAGATCCATTTTAATAACCTAATCCGAGAGGGATCTTAGTGAGAGAATTCCCCGAGTAATGATAGGTCTAATTATTCCCGAGTGGAAAATCCCGATTGAACCTCTCCTGCGGGGAGAGTGATTGTGATGGTTCTGATTGAGGTATCTTAGGGGTTCTTTTCTAAGTGAATAAAGATATATAATCCGAGTGGACAAGACTTAAATAGGTCTAAGTGTGATAGCTTAGTGAATTCCTCCGAGTGATGAGAGGTCAGAGTAATTCCGAATGGAACTTAATGGTGGAGTCCGGGTGTGCAATTCCGAGTGGGATGGCACCTATGGGGATATATTGTGAGTCTGTCCAGATGTATTCTGGAATACCTTCGCCTGAGTGAAGGCTGAGTGCTAGGAGACCTAGCCCGGAAGAAAGAAAAAGGAGTTGTTTTAGAGATAATCTCGCCGAGTGAAACTGAGTAGGAGATAAGTCGTTTTTGAGATGATTATGCCGAGTGGAATACGGGCGAAAGATGGGTCGGCTTTGTATTAAGTTTACCGAGTGAAAGACTGATTGAGATGACTCAGTTTGGAATGAAATTGTCGAGTGAAACATTTATTGAGAGATGACTCGGATTTGGAATTAATTGGCCGAGTGAATGATGGGTCGGTCAGGATTAATTTGCTGAGTGGAAAACCTGAGTGCTTTGAGCCGGTTTCAGGGAAATTCTTTCGAGTGGAAACCTGAATGTTGGGAGTCGGTTTTGATTGATTTTACCGAGTGGACAACCGAGTGTGATAGGTCAGTTTTAAAGTAATTTGCCGAGTGAAGGACCGAACGAGAGGGATCGGTTCTAGAACAAGTTTACCGAGTAAAAACCGAGTGTTGGTAAGAATGAACTCTGGTCGGATTTTGCTTAAGCGAGCTGGTGCTTCGCTCAAGCGAGTGTTAAAGGAATTGGTTACTGGATGTATTTTGCCTACACGAAGGGGGATCGCCCAAGCGAACCTGACCTGTCTCGCCCAAGCAAATATGATGATATGTATGATATGGCCCAATGTAATGAAGGGCATATTTGTTATGATTGACAATGATGATGTTAGCCCATGGTGGCTTTGATGAAAGACCAGAATGGTCTATATTGATGTGTTGGTCCATTGTGGCGATGTGATAGATATGTGTTGGCCCATTGTGCCGGTGTGATGAATGTGTATATGCTTGCTTTGCTATGATTTGACGTATAAGTATATATATTGATGAGTTAATGAAATATGATGATTGTTGATGTGTTTAGCAAAGCATACATGATGTTGATATGCATATACACATAATTTCAATTGTATTCATATCGTCATTTGAAATGTATAACTCACTCTCCCATGTGGTCTACTTTTTAGTATTGATGCAGGAAAACCATGGGATGAGGACGTTTATGAAGTAAAGCTTTTGAGAAGGTAAATAGTTGTAGAGGAATGCCTTGGCCGGCAGCATTGTAATGTAATGAGTTATGTATATAATGGATATCATAATGTTGTTATTTATTGTTGTTGATGGACGAGTTGTGAATATAATTATACATTTGGATAATGTACTAATAGTGGATATATGAATCTGAGGCTGAACTGGTTATGATCTATTATAAATATGAATGTTGGAGATGTATGTTGCATGATCATACAGATAGGTATATACATACATCATAGGCATTGCATGCTTATGTGATTATGTAAAATGATGATGGTTGTATATTAGGCTTACCATATGCCATTACATGCTTGCCGAGCCTTTTCTCATATCTTCATATATGGGACTGGACGTGTGCCCGGTATACATATTTTTCTTCCGCTGTAAACTCTGTTATTTTTGTATACCGAATGGGCAAACTATTTATCGATCTAGTTATAGGTTACTTAATCTCACTCTTTGATTTTCTGTGATTTGGGTCTTGATGTGATCATGGTGATGTCTTGGGAATGTTTTTCAAACGTAAAAAATTTATTCTCAATTTAATTAATTATGACGATTACATTGGGATTCGAGTACAGAAAATCAGGGGTGTTATACAGGGCAATCATTCAAATTACGTGCCATGCTATTCTGCACGATCAATGACTTTCCAACGTACGGTAACTTATCCGGGTACAGCGTGAAGGGTCATAAAGCTTGCCTTGTGTGTGAGGAGGAAACTAGTTCTGTACGGCTGCACCATGGTAGGAAAAATGTTTATCTTCGACGTCGAAGTTTTCTTAAAGCTAATCACCTGTTTCATAGGTTAAAGAAGTCATTCAATGGTGTATGGCAAGTGTGAAAAAAAATCCACCGCACAAAACCATTGGAAGAAAAAGTCAACATTTTTTATCCTACCATATTGGAGGGAGTTTGATGTAAGACACTGCATTGATGTTATGCATGTGGAGAAAAATGTGTGCAACAGTTTGGTTAGAACACTCTTAAACTTACCTGAGAAGACGAAGGATGGCCTAAATTCACGTATGGACTTGGAGTTGATGGGTATATATCAGGATTTGCATCCATAATCAAAGGGCAAATAAACATATTTGCCCCCAACATGTCATACATTGTCTAGAAAAGAAAAGCAAAGTTTGTATAAATCGTTACGTAGTGTGAAAGTTCTGTCTGGCTATGGTTCAAACATCAACACTTGTGTTTCCATGAAAGACTTGAAGTTAGTTGGGTTGAAGTCTCACGATTGTCATATGTTGATGCAATAGTTTCTACTTATCGCCATTCGTGACATTCTTCCTAAAAATATGATAAATGTCATAACAAGACTGTGTTTGTTTTTCAATGCCATATGTTGTAAAGTAATCGTCCCCGACGAATTGGATGTGCTGGAACAGGAAGCATCTCTTATACTATGTCAGCTTGAAATACATTTCTCGCCTTCTTTTTTTGACATAATGGTCCACTTAATCATCCATTTGGTGAAAGAGGTTTGTTTGTGTGGTCCAGTGTTCTTGTGGTGGATGTATCCTGTTGAGCGATATATAAAGATATTGAAAGGGTATATAAAGAATCAATGTCGTCCTGAAGCTTCGATTGTGGAAAGGTATATCGCAGAGGAAGCTATTGAGTTTTGCACTGATTATATGTTACATGCTGAAAGCATTGGTATTCCGAAGACTCGTCATGATGGGAGATTGAATGGGAAAGGTACGATTGGTAAAAAAAATGAAAGGCGTGCCACGTGATGATGTCCTTCAAGTGCACTTGTATATTTTGAACAACACGGACGATGTGCAACCGTATCTAACCACTTACAAAGAGCTAGTCAAAAGAAACAACCCTAGAATGGTTCCAAATGACCGTTCTGAAAGATACATCTGCTTCTGTGACATTACATCGACTAGCACAGGGCCCAAACTTTGATGTCTTCACCTTTTGTGGGTATCACATATATAACTATTCGTTTTATACAAGGACACAGGATGAGAAGAGTACATATCAAAATAGTGGAGTTATGGTTGTGGCTCAGTCAATGCATTTCTCAACTTCAAAGAACAACAACCCTGTCATGGCCGAGTCATGCTACTTTGGTGTGATTGAAGATATATGGGTAGTCGATTACGGTCTTTTCACCATTCTTGTGTTTAAATGCAAATGGGTTGACAATAAGAACGGTGTCAAAACTGATGATTTTGGATTTACATTAGTGGACCTCAACAAGATAGGTCATAAGGAGGAACCATTCATCATGGCAACGCAAGTGAAGTAAGTTTTTTATGTTATTGACCCAGCTGACAAATGGTGGTCAATTGTTATCCAAGGTAGACATAACATTGGAGACCCCAGTCTTGATGTTATGGAAATTTCATCCACCACAACACGTATTCCGCCATCTGTCATGAAACATGACATAGATGATGTAGTTGCCAGTCGTTATGACCACCATAAAGGCTTGTGGGAAAATATACCATCTTCATAGGGTATGATTGATTGTATTGAATGTTATGTTAATGAATCATTATATTAAATGTTATATTAATTATTCATTGTATTAATCATGTTACAAGTACTATATATTGACATTTAGTTTTTTCTTGTTTGGACAGATACTCATGGCTGACCAGGATCCATATTCTAGGTCCGACTCACAGGCTACAGGTTCCTCTACTCGGAAGAGTAGAGGTGTTACGCGGATGCAGGATATTACACTCAAGCGTCATCATGGAGAAAGGTTGCGTGTTGACGTCGATGTCAACACTGGTAGACTTGGTGGACCACATGCCTCGAAGTTTAACAGTTACTTGGGAGTCGTGGCTCGCATGGAGGTGTCCATTATTATCCCTAACTGGGATAATGTCGAGAAGGTCGTGAAGAACAACATTTGGTCAGATATTCTGGTAAGTTAGATATCATTTAAGTTTTATTTAAGTGTATTATTTCAAGTAATTCATAATAAACTATCTTATACGGACTAATTCCCTTTTGTAGGAGTCTTGGGAGTTACCACCACATGACACACTGAGGAGGAAGATCCTCAGTATTATTGTTGAGCGATAGAGGACATTCAAGTCCTCACTCACCAGGAGGTATGTAAGGACTTTAAATTCTTAATCAATAATTTACCAATTGTCTTACCAATTTTTACCAATCCTTACTGTCATTGGTGAGTTGTAGGTATATATTCGGGGATGAGCGAGGACAGTTCCCCAGAGAGAAATATACCTTCATAGATCAGGAGACTTGGGATGCTTTCGTTGCATCTAGGCATACTGACTAGTGGATGGTACGTTGGTATTTAACATGATTAAATTATTTATAATTTAAATGTAACTCTAACCCATTTTTTTTCTTGTTGCAGGCCATACGAACGAAGGCACAAAGCATCAGGAAGCTGAATGACTTCCCCCATAAATTGTCACATGGGGTTACCGACGATTAGAGGAGCACATGGCCCAGGAGAAGGCCAGTCAGTGTCAGGCTAGCCAACCTGACATCGGTGTTGTAGATCCCCCTTCCCCACCTGCACGCCATGAGAAATAGAAGCGGGCCAGGGTCAGGAAGAGTAAGGAATACACTTCCTCACAAGCTCAAGAGGTCGTCTCACGGATAGTAAGTATTTGCCTTATAAAGTTTTTAGTATTTTGGTTTACATGAAGCACTAAACACTAACTTGTTTAGTTTCAGGATTCCTTGGTTGAGCAATCAACCCAAGGGTCTTTCGTAGCCCATAGTAGGCAGGATATTTTGATTACCACCATCGGTAGGCCAGAGCACCCAGGAAGGGTGCATGCTATTGGTCGAGGTCATGGTAAGTTATAAATAACTATACCCTGTCATTTTGTTTTATATTAAACAATTATGGTTTAATCATTCACATTTCACAGGCCTCCGGAGCTATTACGGTGCTCCCGACCCGGCGCCCTCCGTCGAGCAGTTGGTGAAGCAGGGGGTTGAGTCGAGGGTGGCTGCTGTGAAGGATGAGTGCCAGGAGCAGATCATGGCGCTTCACGCAGAGATGGCCTGATTCAAGGAGGAGATGAAGGCCTCACTCAGCCATCACCAAGAGCCTACTGCCCCAGCTGTCGACCCACAGGTTGGATTCCTTATATTATTTAACTGTTCGGTGTTTATAATTTGTTTCTTTAATTATATCATAACATCTTCTTGATGAGTAAATATGTAGGTATGGAGGGTTAGCACTAAGGGGTCGTGCACTGCAGCTGACCCTGATGATGATGGGGTCGAGGTTGTGGATACCCATCAATGTGACTTGTTCATCGATGGGTCGGAGGAGCCAGTTGCCACTGGCATGGTGTACAACTTAGGCCCTATGGTTCTCCATCAGTCATTACTTGATGGTATGTCTAGGGTCTCTATTGTACTCATCCTCAAGGAGGATGCTGTTGTGCCAGTGGCAACTCCAGAGGTGCAGACCATTGGTCAGGCGGTGGGACACTTCCTTATGTGGCCTAACAAACTTTTGTCGATTGCTCCTCCACAGGTATAAACCTAAAACACTAACTAATTTTGTTATATTGTCTATTATGGTATAAACCCTTAGTATTTTAATTGTTTAACAGGAAGCAGAACCGACATTGAAGAAGCCAGACCCCATCAACGATCCAATCCAGATGCTATGGAAGGTCGGGGATGACCTAGGAGAGTTCGCTCTTGAGGTACCATGGTAGCCACTAGTGTTTGGCCGTCCAAGTTCATTACCGATTTACATTATGTGGAGTGACTTATGTGAGATTATGATGTGGTCGACAATCCTGAACATATCCGTCATTCAGTTGTGGGAGCTGTAAGTATATCATTTTATGTCCAATTATTTCATTATACAAGTTATTTGTCGCTAACCATGTCTAAACTTATTTAGGTTTCTGTATAAAATCTGTGTGGACTTGGGTTTCGATGGAACTTATGGTTTCTTAGAGCCCTCTTTCATACAGAGGAGAGGAAACAACAAGGAGGACACCCAGACATACATCCAAAATTGTATGTATGAGTCTAGGAAGACGGTATACTTGGCCCTGTATCATAAAGGGTAAGATTCTATTCCATAATTATTGTCCATTAATTTTTGCATTTTAAAGTCTCACTTATCACTGGTAACTGCAACGCTCATTGGACGCTCGTGGTGATTTGTCCCCGGGCTTATGTAGCTTTGTACATTGATTCTATGCACGGGATTGTTCCACAAGACCTCAAAATAATAATAGACGCGTAAGTTAATCCCTAAAAAATAAAATAACTTTCTACAAATTTGATTACATCATTTTTGTTCTTCTACGATTCTAACTTATGTTTTATTCTGACGCAGGGTGATAGTTGGATACAGTCGACTGCATAAAAGTAAGTCCACCGAAAGAAAACTCGTGTGGGTGCACCCAAAAGTAAGTTGATCAAATTTATTCAAATCTTTATTATATTTTGAAAACTTGATTTCACTTATTCTATATTTTATGTCCATTGTAGTCTTATAGGCAGGAGGGTAGCTACGAGTGTGGCTATTACGTCATGCACACCATGCTGACCATTGTCCAAGAACATTTAGTAGATGGATGAACAAATGTAAGTCTCACTTGCCTACTTTTCTATCAATTTGATCAAATTCATGCATAAAATATAGTTTTTGTTCTAATTGTTTTGTGTATTGTTTGTAGTACTTTCAGGACCGGTCATACTTCCCTAGGACACTTGTAGATAATGTTAGAAAGCAATGGGCCGCATACTTCATTGAAGTGACACAAGGACTTAGATTTATTCTTTTATAGTTGTACCTACTGTAGGGTTAGGGGTTTAGGGTGTATAACGTTCTTAAGTTTAAAATTTAATTTCAATAATCAAATAAATTTTTCGTAATTAATTTAAATATCAAAACAGAATTTGAATTAAATAGTAATACTGTCACTTTTACAATGGCCGACCGGGCCATTTAAATATACAAATAAATATAACAAGTCGGTATACACAGGAGCCGATCAAGGCTTCTACCAAAAATAACTATGTGCACTATGTACTGTACATGCTAATACATAATGCTCCAATCGGTTGAGTAACTTCAGATGCCATCACTGTGCCCTATATCCACTGTAAAAATAACAAGAAGTAGGGGGTGAGCATAAACATATCAAATGATAGTTATTGAATCGGATTAAAAGTCCAATTCATAACTATATATAAAACACAACCGAATCAAACAACTCATCATAAAATAGCATGTTATTCTCAATAACACATATATATATTAGTGCATACACATGCTCAATCAAATGGATCCATTATTAAGTCTTTTAATTTGTGTTGCAACACTGGCTCCCAGAGCCATAACTCAGCTCTCAGCTAATCCGGCCGTTTTACTGGTACCAAACCGTTTGCACCCTCATGTGACACAATCGCTCCCAGTGACAACGGTTAGTGCCACGGGCTAAAATCCTGAGCCCCGCTCAAGAGGTTTGCCTTGAGTCCCACCCAAGGTCTTTTTGTGGAATCCTCGAAACCACATAATATTTCATATTTGTTCAATACACATGCATCCCATGCATTCATTCATCATGAAAAATTCATGAATAATATTCATATCATCATCATCAATCACATATCAATATCATATGAACGGAAATCACAATCATCACAAATATATCACATGTAACATATATATATATATATATATATATATATTCAGGATTTCATATTAAAGATAATAATATTATCCTGAATCCGTTCATAAACCATGCATTTAAAATGTAACGCTCCCCCTACCTGGAAATAAGAGTTCTAGTAACTTTTCAAGCTCTATTCAATCTTAGCTTCACGAATTCCGATTGGAATTGTAGTACTGAATCAGTCCAAGCTTTCTCTCTTATGAAATTCAAGCTTTCATATAAAAGGGAAGAAAGGAAGATTAATTTCTTCTTCGTTTGATGGTTTCCAACAAGGGTTGGAAGAAAAAGATTATAGATGATGTTTTCACTTTCAAAAGTTTCTAAACTCATTTAACAGTAGAAGTTGATATATATATCGTTCATGCAAAAGAGAGACGTGAACGATAGGAAATTGTTTGCTACACGTATCTTCAAATGATAAGGAAGGAATAAGCATTTAATGAAAAGGGACAACACATCAGAGAGGGTCCCATACTTAGAAAATATCAGAAAAAGAATCTGCTGGAAGGTAGAAGAACAGAATGACATGGAAAGCTTCAATAATTAAAATAATTATTAATTCTGACTCGGTTTCGTTCTGGGCATATCTTTCTGAGAAAGCCTCTGTCCGTTCAGAATTCCTTCATTCGGAGGAAATTCACTCAGAAAGGTTCCATCCATGAATCACCCAGCTTTCCTCCCTCAGAAATGACCCACACGGAAATATCTCATTCAGACATCTCACTCAGTTATATTTCTGCTCGAGTCAAGCCTTCATTCACGTCACTCAGAAGTCTTCCATCTAAAAAGAGTACTCAGAGTTTGAAGACAATCCTCTCCTGGAAATCTTTCCACTCGAAAGGGTCACTCGGAATCAAAGACCATTTCGAAGACGAACCCGAGTTCAAACTCAGCAGCTCTGAACATTGACCCGAGCACGAATTAAATGAATTCACCACTCGGATATCTTAATCGGTACCATCCCTCTTGGAAGTATCACACTCAGAGATACTTAACTCAGAAAGTCATAGAACTTGGAGGTTCTTCATTCGGTCACTATTCAAAAATTTCTCAGCCTAAGAAGTACTTATTCAAATTCAAAGCTTCTCTTATTCGGAAGTACTTCTCTCGGAATAACCCATTCAGAAACATTCCACTCGGAGACGTTTCACTCGGATTTGCCTCAATCAAAAGTGTCTCATTCGGACACAGTTCTCTTAACTCAGAAATGATTCTCTTATTAATGTTTCACTCAGAAATGTCTTAACTTCACTTGGTAATATTTTTCTCGGCCTTACTTCACTCGGAATCATACCATTTCACTTGGAATTTCTTATTTTAGACAGTATTCACTCGGAATCTCATTCGGAAATTCTCCATTAATCTTTAATAAGTTATTTTTCTAAAAATCATAAATTTTGGGATGTTACATTTCTCCCCTCCTACAAAAATTTCGTCCTCAAAATTTTAAATATAAAATCATACACTAATGAAATAACTCGGGATATTATTGCCTCATAGCGTCTTCATGTTCCCAAGTATGCATGATACACTGATCCTGCTGCCATGCAACCTTGACCAACTGAATATTCTTGCTTCTTAAGCGTTTTACCGATCGGTCCACTATACCAGTGGGTTCGGCTATAGTGGTCAGGTTTTCTCGGATTTCAACATCATCATCTGGCATTTCATGAGTAGGATCCGGCAAGTACTTTCTCAATTGAGAAACGTGAAATACACTATGTAGATTCGACAAATGAGAAGGCAACGCAATCTGATAAGCTACAGGTCCGATTCTCTTCAATATTTCATACAGACCAATATACCTCGGGCTCAATTTCTTGCTTTTCAATGCTCTCCCAATGCCTTTGCTAGGAGAGACTTTCAGAAAGACTTTGTCGCCGACCTGAAATTCAATCGGCTTCATCCGTTTATCATAATAACTCTTCTGACGGTCGTGGGATACTTTCATTTTATCTTTGATCATTTGAATTTGCTCGGAGGTCTGCTGCACAATCTCTGGTCCAAACATTAAACTCTCACCTGATTCCGACCAGCAAAGAGGGGTTCGGCATTTCCTGCCATATAAAGCTTCGTATGGAGCCATACCATACCACCCTGCTCTAGCACACAGGACCTCAAGAAGTCCTCTAAACTCTGGATAGTTCGCTCGGATTGCCCATCTGTCTGAGGAATGTTTTTTGCAAAATAAGTAATTATCGCGCCAATAATCTTCCTAATGATTAATCTAAGTCTAGTAATCTAAAAACAGCTCCTATATGGCATACATAAAGCCTAAAAGTTCCATTCTAAAGTTGCTAGCGTAGTCCGTTCGCCAAGATTCAATCATATGCACGAATTATGGGTGAAAATACATTTAGGTCATTTATATGAAAAACCTATGCACCAAACTACCCAAATGGGATCCAAATCACTCAAGGCTTATATGCACAACTTCTAAATATTGTAAGGAACCTATTGGTCCCTTCCAGGGGTCTTTAAACCCACAGGATCTCCAAATCACCTATTTAGTTCCAAATTTCACATATTGCCTAATTCCACTATCAACCAATTCTCTCATCACATCACACATAATTTCTCATACATAGTGCAGGACCTGCCCATATCAATTCATCAATCAAATATGGCTCCATGCCATATCATCCACTACATTATCCGATTTCATAAATCAACTTATATATCGAGCTTATATTACCAATTCATTTCTTCACCAACAACTCATATCATAAATACCTATTATCATCATCAAGCAATTATCAAGTATCATCATCACACCAAATATTAAATATCAAACAACATTAAATCTCACAAGACATAAACATGGTCATCATACATTATAGCACTCATCAACAAACATTAAACCAATTCATTACTAATCTATTACATAATTTCATTTCCACAGCTTTCATGGCAATCATTCTTTACTCAGCAACATCCTTTGAGGCATTCACACCTTCCCTGACATTGGTTACTAAAAGAAAGAAACCACGAAAGGGTGAGTGTTTGGAATATCGTAATTAGTCTAGAATGATATATAATGAAACAACCAATTCAATAAATCCCTATTACTAGTATAAACTAAATAAGTCTATTATAATCATTTAACTCCATTCTCTACTACCATCATTTCATAATTATCTAATCTTTAACAAAATCCAAGAATAACACACTTTACATAATTTCACATAAATCACTATCATTCTTAATGTTCACTTATAATCAACATTTATAATAACTTATAATCATAGCATCAAACATCATATTCAACTAATCAAATATATCACAACTGACTGTCATAATATTTGACGCCTAGTATCCGGATACTAAAGGATCGACCTTCAGCTGGGGGTCTGACTTGACACCCTGTGAACCTGACTTAGTTCACCGGACCCACTTGGCTCTCCATGTCAATCATTGGGTCTGACTCGACCATTGGGTAGCTTAACTGGATCTCAAAGGACCATGGGAGCCAAAAATGAGGGGCGAATCATATCGTCAGTCATCCCACACTACATAATCACATATGTACATCATATTCACATATCATATACCATGTGGCTAATCAACAATAAATCGTAATCATCAGCTGGGGCGGCCAAACATGCCAAGCCCACCAACATAATGCCATAATATGTATCAACTCACCACAATTTCTCAAATCATCATTGCTCATTAATTACAACATGCCACGATTTATCCCAAATCCCCATTCATATTCATATACACATAATCATCACTAAAATATATTCATCATGCATTTTAATTCATAATTCATACATTAATTCATACGTAACTATATCATTTAATTTATCAAGCAATCTTAACTTATAATCACTTTATTATTTCTTAAAATACTTAATGTATCTAATTCTTTAACTTCCAATGCATTATACTAATCACCTATATATGTGAAAAAAAATACATTATATCCACAATCATGTTCCTAATTTCTTATCGCCTCAAATCACTTTATACTACTCCTGGACCTAAGGTACATACCCAATTCTAATTAATTACGACCCAAACACCCCCTTACCTCGGTTCCACACTTCTTCAAGTTGCTCACGGTCTCGGTCACATCCCACGGTCAATTGGTTCACTTCCTGGCTTCTGTATCCAACACCCGTTTCACCAATCGCTTCACCGGTATCTGTTTCGGCACCTACGGTCACTTAAACACAAAACCCATCAACACATACCAATTGTAACACTTCTAAACACCAATTAAACTCCAATTTGGTGTCTAAACAGAATTCAACGCTCCTAAATTCAATGTGAGGGTTTGGTCACCAAAAGAAAAGGAAGAAGAATTGTCCATTCAACTACCCTATGCTCCAGGGTCTTTATTCAAGTTCCAACAACCATTAAACTTAAAAATCAAAACCTTCATCATGTTCCTAGGTCACGGTTAGCGAGAGAAAGTAGAGGGGAAAGAAAGAAAATACAAAAGGAAGAGTTCCCGAGTGCTTACCCCGCTTTCCCCAAAGTCTAAAATGCAGTTAGCTTGAAGAATCCACCAACAATCACCTTAGATTGGGCTCCTAGGGTTTAGAAGGGAAAAAAAAAGAAGAAGTTATTGGGTTGCATGTGTGGCGCCCCTCAGTTTGATATAAGTAAACATAATAGATATGACATAATAATTATAAGGATAAATATTTTTCATTTTAAAGTTGACCACCTTGCCTAAGAGACACCACGAGTTAAAAAAGATCGCTTAACATTGCGCCCCAGACCTTTGATTAGTCACAATTCTCAAATATGAAGATATGAGAAGCGATATGAGAAAAGTTCATTTTTAGTCTTAGAAATAGTGGAACATGTCATAAATGTCACCTATTAGTGCCAAATTAAAAATCATTAAAAGTTGGGTTCAAACCTCTCTTAAATTTGAATTTTACAATGCAGTGGGTCTGGTGTTTTATGCCTAATGAGAGTTAGGAAACTTCACTTAAGATGAGGCCAATTCCTACACCTCCCTAACACATTTATCTACAACTTTTATGCAGAAGTCAGTGGCCAAAATTGTCATTAAGATACCCAAAAGAGCCAAAAACAGCAAGGGAAAAGCAGCAATTCAACAATGTGCGAAAAACCACTCTGGCATTTCCCCTGGCCACGGGAAAAACCCATTGGCTATGGGAAATTCCCTTGGCCATGGGACTCACTACCCCAACGCCCAAAATTTCAAATTTTTTAAATTAGGAAAAACCATTGGTCGTGGATCTCATTGTTGTAGGCACCATTCTGTAGCTTTTTGGTCCTTATGTTTTTGTAAACTAAGCCTATTTGGCCACAACCAACCATGCACATAAGTTTCATACATAAATTATGGGTTGTAGGTGACTTCTACATGAAGTCTTATCCATTAGATGAAAATATGACCTATTCACTTCCTTATTTTGCATTCAATTTACAATATTAATCATACACAAGTTACATATTCATTACAATGAGTCGCCATTCTCATAATATATTATATAGCATAACAATCAATGTATCTCAAGTATCATTACCCAATGCTAAGGTCATGACCAAAAATTAGCCTTTCAAACACATAAGGCCTAATTTTCGCAAATGACCCTCAAAATGATACCTAACATCATTCAATATTCCTGTACAAAATAAGCATATACACATATTATGTGTTTTACAAAAGATTTTCGGCCAAGGCTTACAAGATTTCCTTCCATATTTACCTTCACCATTGCTCAACCTCCAAAAAGGGTAAAATGTCCAATATACCTACATCAACCTTTAAAAATAACAACTAGGAGGTGAGTAACATATACCAAATGAATTAAAATCATACATTATGATAGTACATATATATACATGTGCAGAATATATGTTCTTCAATAGAACCATATGAACCAAACACACATCATATTATTTCACTTCTGTTGATTCAAAGAACAGACTTAGAAGGGGGGTTGAATACGTCTGTTCACTTTTTCAAACCAAAAAGTGATATTTAAGCGTTAATGCATTAAGCGAGTGCTATTTTGCCGGACTTTTACTATCAAGAATATCAATAATAATGCACCAGACTTTTAATAGTGAAGAGTAAAGAGAGAGAGACAATACACAAGCAATTTATACTGGTTCACCTCCAATGCGGAAACTACATCCAGTACCTTCAAATTTGAAGGACTTCCACTATGTAAAAACATTTTACATTACATGTTGAGTATTATTAACTCCAGTCACTCCTGGCTTAAGCACAACTAGTGCTTCAAGTATTCTTGACACTGGCCACTCCTGGCCCCTGAGTATTCTAGAGTCCGACCATTCCTGGCCTCTTAGTATTGTTGAGTCTGGCCACTCCTGGCCTAAGCACACCTCGTGCTTCTGAGTATTCTTTTCCAAGCACCCACTCCTAGGGCAAACCCAAGTATTATTTCTAAAGCCTCTTCAGGACAACAATGTTTCCAACAGGTCTACCAGACCTGTACTTACAATAAATTGGAAGAATTTGAACATCAATAATGACAAGCCTCCTGACTTAGCTGTGCTAAGTGATGAGTCTAATCAACAGACTTATATAGTGATGAGAGGCTTGTGTACATATAAAAACTTAGTACATGTAAATGATGAAGTGAAGTGAGGTACATACTAAGTTTTTAATGTTAAGACAGAGACAATGATTTTATATAAGAGATGAATTGATTTCATGTCTCTAACGTAGTTGTTGTGACTTTTGAATATATGAAATACATAACCTCACAACAAGTTTTTCTTTCTCTCTAATGGCAATTTCCTATTTCTTCTTGTAATAACATATGCCATTTTTCTTTTCTATCTTTTTTTCTCTCTTTCTTTCTTTTTATTCTTTATTTTCATATTCTCTCATTTTCTTTCTTTTAATCTCTCTATTTTCTCTTAATTTTGTTTCATCATTTTTCTCTTGCTAATTTTTCTCTCCGTCTCTGCATATTTTTGAAGAGAAGATTTACAGCATATAAATACTTATTCAGTTTAGGAGAGATAGATCCGTTGGATGACCATTTGAAGATTGCTTCATCTATAGGAGAAGTGATTTTTCTTCAACAGATATGAGCCTACTTGGTCAGAGAGACGTTCTACATATTTTGTATGGGATAGAGAGCTATTAAGATTTTTACAGATACAGGCAGTGAGGAGTGGTACATTTTTCAACAAAAAGCGAAATTGCTTTATTAGAGGAATTCTGACCATCTTAAGAGTTGGTGAAAAATGGATGTTTTAAGGAGTAAATCAAGATCTGCCTAGCTTGGATACTTTCCTCTTCTCATGAATCTTTTCTTTAAAGTTCTGATGAAGATGTTTTCTAACTGTAGAAGTTCTTTAGACCAGACTCGTATAGGAACTACCTTTTAGAGGATTCTGGGTCTGGTGATCCATAAGGTGTTGATGATGAGACAAATTAAGGCTTAAATATTTAGATGCCTTTGCAAGGTTTGGAAGCTTGAAGCATATGTGAGAACAAAATCTGATGTTTTCACAGACTCTAAGATATGAGATATAAGACTTTTCTGGTCAAGGTCTGGTAAAACATTCAGATGCAGAGATCTCTCTCCTTGAGGCAAAATTCCAGACTTCAAGACTTCTTGTCTTTGATCGTTGGATTTATGTTGTGACTAGACTTTATAAAAGTCCTTCCAGACTTTTGACACACAGACTCCCCTTTTCTTTTATAGCAAAAACTTTATGTTTTCTGAAACACTTAAACACACATATCAAATAATAACATGATATGACTTGATTTAAATTAGAATACGCGATGTTAGTTATCAACAAATTTTAAGATTATTCTGAGTTTTCTTGACTCTAACAATCTCCCCCTATTTGTTGATAGCAAACATTCAGTCTTTTAATTTAAATGAAGTCCTAAGATTTTAATATCATAAGACTTATAGACCGAGAGATACTTACTGAGATATTTAGATTATGCCTAACTTATAATTTTATATAATACTTTTAAGAGTAGAGGGTTAGATGATCATGCATAATCACAACAAACATTTAACAATAAAATATTTTATAGAATATACATGTTTAATCAAAACAACCTCTAAGAGGGACCAAAAGTATTTTTAGCTTATTCTTAAAAGACTTCATCAACTCCGTCTTTTCTCCCCCTTTTGATATCAACAAATTTGGAAAACGGAGGGAAAAGAAAGAACATGAAAGTCATTAAAAAAATTAAAAAAAATGAATGCTTTGAATATAGAAAGAGACACCAAGGTTTAAATGCATGCTGTTTTCAAAAATAGACACCGATTATAATTAAGAAGAGCAGTTTTCAAGAAAGGAAAGTAAATGCTGAAGCAATCATATGACATAAAACAAATGCGAAGAGACATGGATATTTTCACTTGTTGTTAAAAAAATATAAAAAATATTTTTATGCACAATATAAAATTATAATGAATGAAATATTTTTGAGATAAAAAGAAAGAAGAGCAAACCTATTTTATTTTACCTTCCTTTTACTTTTTCTGAATCTCTTTAGGAACTTGTCTTCTAATGTCAGAGCTTTAGTTCTTTATGATGTTGAAGACTTGTTGCATTGATTTTCGAGTTCTTCCCATCTTTAATTTTTGAACTAGACAGATTTGGTTGTGACTGCTTTTCTTGAGAAGCTTGACTCTGTGCTTCCTTTGCTTATTATTGTTCTTGTCATTTGGTCATGCTTTTGATCTTTACCAAACTTCTAAACGACTTTAAACAGTAGGCAGCTTCAATTTCTTGATTCTTCTAGAGCTTCAATCAGAGTATAAACTACATGGATCTTCTTCCTCTGCATTCGTTAGAATGATCAACTCCAGAGGCCATGCTCTGATACCAATTGTTGGTTCGGAGAACAGACTTAGAAGGGGGGTTGAATAAGTCTATTCACTTTTTCAAACCAAAAAGTGATATTTACACGTTAATGTGTTAAGCACAACAGACCAAACTTTTGTGAGATGGAGAGGATGATACTTTGATTGAGCAGGCACTATTTTGCCAGACTTTAACTATCAAGAATATCAATAATAATGCACCAGACTTTTGATAGTGAAGAGTAAAGAGAGAGACAATACATAAGCAATTTATACTGGTTTACCTCTAATGCGGAGACTACATCTAGTACCTTCAAATTTGAAGGATTTCCACTATGTAAAAACATTTTACATTACATGTTGAGTATTATAGACTCCAGCCACTCCTGGCTTAAGCACAACTAGTGCTTCAAGTATTCTTGACACTAGCCACTCCTGGCCCCTGCGTATTCTAGGGTCCGGCCACTCCTAGCCTCTTAGTATTGTTGAGTCTGGCCACTCCTGGCCTAAGCACACCTTATGCTTCTGAGAATTCTTTTGCAAGCACCCACTCCTGGGGCAGACCCAAGTATTTTTTCAAAAGCCACTCGTGGCTCAAACCCAAGTATTATTTCTAAAGCCTCTTCAGGCTAACAGTGTTTCCCAACAGGTCTACCAAACCTGTACTTACAATAAATTGGAAGAATTTAAACATCAATAATGACAAGCCTCCTAACTTAGCTATGCTAAGTGATGAGTCTGATCAACAGACTTATATAGATGAAGAGAGGCTTGTGTACATATAAAAACTTAGTACATGTAAATGATGAAGTGAAGTGAAGTACATACTAAGTTTTTAATCCTAAGACAGAGACAATGATTTTACATAAGAGACGAATTAATTTCATGTCTCTAACTTAGTTGCTATGACTTCTGAATGTATGAAATACATAACCTTACAATAAGCGTTTCTTTCTCTCTAAAGGCAATTTCCTATTTCTTCTTGTAATAACATATGCCATTTTTCTTTTCTCTCTTTCTTTTCTCTCTTTCTTTTTTTATTCTTTCTTTTCATATTCTATCATTTTCTCTCTTTTGATCTCTCTATTTTCTCTTAATTTTGTTTCATCATTTTTTTCTTGCTCATTTTTTCTCTCTCTGTCTTTGTGTAACAGCCCTGATTTTTAAGAATAGGAATTCAAACCCTCAGGACTTTAAGGATACTTTGTTGAGCTTTCGTAAGAAGCTCGAGGCTTCGATCTATTCCCTGAACAGTTTAGAATAAGAACAATAGGGATAAGCGGTGCTTAACATGAAATATAAGATTACCGAGTGAGAGAAGCAGAAATAAGAAAATAATAAATAACGTTCAACAATACTATTTAATTAAAAATAATACGTTAACGACGATTATTTTGGGTACAAATTAATTTATAATTACATTTATTCGATAATTATTTTCTGTCGATAATATTTAATAGATAAATAATTATAATAATTTATTATGAAATTATATATATTAAATTGTTTATTTATTTGATAATTATAAAATATCACTCGGTTCCTCGAATTTGAACTATGGGACCCAGCCCAAGGTCAGACTCTGACCGTTCGACCTAAGGGTGTCTGACTTGGCCTAACCGGTCCAATCAGAACCTTTAATGTCTCCTACGTTTGACCGTTTATATACCTTGGGATATCCGATGGTGGTACGGTCAGTCTCTGATGACTCGTTTTGACATTTTAGGAACTTCTCCTGAAGAGACCGAAACCCAGTTCAGACTCTCTCACCTTTGTTTTTCCGTAAATCAGTTTCTTCATAAATCGTTTTCAAACTCGACCCGAATACCTTTAGTGTCTTAGACCCAACTTTGGCATACAACCTTAGAATCAAACAATTTTGGTCTCAATCTCTTTGTTTTGAAAATATCTTCAATCCTCGTTTCTAGCCCCGAACTCTAATTCTCACTCTGTCAATCCTAAAATCGAAGATCAAGTATGTTTACCTTAAAATTCCAATGTTTGGACGTTTTTCTCTGCGCATGATTCAAACAAAATTCATAACTCTCTTATACAACCTTCTAGTTGTGTAAACTTGGTGTCAAAATCTCCTTAATGAAATTATCTATGTTTTCCATGAAGACATTGAAGGCTAAATCTTTCTAGATTGGTACGGTTTAATAGGTCTTTGCAACCCCTTAGCTGTTTCATTTTAATACTGGCAGCCTTTGGTAAAATTTGTATATCTCCTTCGTCCGATACTTGAATCACTCCATTCATTTTGCTATGGATCCATATCAAAGAGCTCTACAATGTTCATGAAGGGCACGAAACCAAATTCTCAAAGGAGAATTAATGGTGAATTTATTTCCAAAGATGTAGCTGATCTGGGAAGCTCTTGGAGCACCCTGCCATAAATCGGGTATATCTCGAGCTACCAAACTTGGATCATCACAAATGATATATCAAATTAAATATAAAAAGAATATCTATAAACTTCATGAAGGGCTTGAAAGCCAATTCTTTCTCCATAAATCCCAGAATTTAAAATACCACACTGATTCATGTTTTCCTAGTGGCATCTTGCACTATGTTTAGTATTTTTCATTTTTTTCCCTCTTATGACCATGAAATCAAATGATTCTTTTACCAAAATTTTCTTAACTCAATTCCCCAAAACTTTGATAAAGAACAAAAAGCCCAAATCCTCACCCAGTTTTCCCATAAAATTAATCACTGCATGAAATAATAATCCCATCACAACCTTGCATTACTTTTGTATTTACACTACAAGAAAATCAGTCATTAGAGACCGATTTTTCAGTCTCTGAATTCAAGAAATCGGTCACTAATTAAGTTTGTGACCGATTTATAGACAAATATTTAACAGTCTCTATACCCTTGGTCGCTATAATATAGTGACTGATTTAGTGACTGATTTATTAGAGACTGATTTTGTGACTGATTTATAGAAACTGATTTTGTGACTGATTTGTAGAGACTGATTTTGTGACTGATTTGTAAAGACTGATTTTGTGACTGATTTGTAGAGACTGATTTTGTGACTAATTTATAGAGACTGATTTTGTGACTAATTTATAGAGACTGATTTTGGGACCGATTTCTAGAGACTGATTTTGTGACTGATTTTTAGAGACTGATTTTGTGACTGATTTCTTTTCTATGAAGTTGAAAATAACCACTAATTTAGTGACCGATTTAACTTTTAGCCACTAAATTAGAGATGAAATTTCTTACCATCAAAATTCTTAGTTATAGAATTTGCAAAGACTTTTTTTTTGCTTCAAAAATTTCTGATTTGTGATTTCTTTTGATTTCTATGATTTTAAAAGGCCATATTGTATTGAAGGGTTTTTCTTATAACTTATCATAAATTTTTTTTGGATAAATTCACTAATAAAATTTTAGCTATTTTACACCTTTTCATCTTTTATTACCAGTAGCGATAAGAAGTCACCAATTTTTTTACCATTTTTTTAATAATCCTGACAAATATAAATTAAACCCCAGAATTATATAATTTAAAATATCATTTACACTATAATTTTAAGATGACATATGAACAATTAACCAAGACAACTTATTATAAGTTATAACCAAGACACAATTAAAATATAAAGCATCTATTAGACATAAAAAAAAGTTACAGTATGGTATTGGAATAAGTTCTATGAAGGCCAATTTCTATACGAACCAACCCAGGCAGAAACAAAGCCATTAGTGCCAAGAGTATTGTATGGTTGCAGAAAGGGTTTAGTTCAATCTCTACTACTTGTTACTGCTATGAACAAATCTGCAACATTAGCTCCCCCTGCCATAAGCTTCATTATTTTATCAGTTCTGATCTTCTGAATCTCTTTCTCCTCTTTTGTTGATTTCTTCTTTGGCCTTCTCACCTTTCTCTCTATTGTAACTACTTCTCTCAACAAAATGAAATCAACTATTATGAAGAAAACATACCCCACAAACTCACCAAATGTAGATATATAACTCATTTTCTTAGCCAAGTTTACAACCAAGGTTCCAATTCTTGTAAGCCAAAGAAAATTGTCAAAGAAATAGACCACTTCACCTGAATTATCAAGCCATGGCTCTTATCACCTACAGGTCCATCCTTTGCTAAGGAAAAATCAAAAAAGCTTTGTAGTTTTGTCAACAACAAAAGGAAATGTTAGGAAAGCCAGTATGACTAATAAAATATAAGATAAATGAGATTTGATACCAAATCAATCAAATATAGTTTATCTTTGTCATAGTAGAAACTATTGTTCTAAATTTACCTATTAATACTTTGCAAATACCTAGTAAGAATAGCTTTAGAGAATAAACACAGATGAAATTTTTTATGAATGTTCATATTTTTGATGAGCCATTTTTAGATCCAAAATAGATTCAGAGTTGTAATTACTAATTACAATAAAGAACCAGGGGAAATTATATAAGAATCAATAAAAGAAGCATGCAATAAAATCAAGATTTTGAGCAAGAAGGGTAATATACCAGATTCAACAGTAATTAGTGGCAATGAAAGGGTAGGTATTATTGCCTGAAGAAAATTGAGGTCTTTGAAGCAATTCCTCGAAATTCAAAGAAACTAGATTGATCAAAAGAGACAAAATGACTGAAAAAACTTAGTTATAAGAATTCCAAGACAATAAACATCATTTCATTCATTTAACATGCTAGTGCTTGCATATTCAGGAGCTACATATGTGTAAGAAAAAAGAATTGTTAGCAACACATTTCATAGGAATCAAGGAAACATAAAGAATAGAGATCAAGACTATACATCCCAAATGTACCCATGACATGGGTTGTAATATAGCTGCTGTTGGAGCTAATGAGTTTGGCAAGGCCAAAGTCTAACACATTTGCATTCCATTACTTACTAAGCAAAATGTTGCTTGATTTAATATCTCAGTGAACATTAAGGCCAAATTTGACAGTTTTTTTTTAAATCACAGTTTACAACTTTAGTTTTAAGCTATGGTATTACAAATATGGCCACACACTAAAGGCCACAATTTTCTTAACTAGTCTTTAAGCCACACTGATCATGAAATATGATATATATATAATAAAATTTACCAGTTTTTAAAATCACAGTGCAACATGTTTTCTTTAGTTTACAACCAGATGGTAGTTATTACCAAGATAGTTCCATCTTCCAAACTTGTAGCGTATCTAAGTGTGCATAATGCTTAAAATTTGTTTCACTAGCTTAATTAAAATTTAAATTCAATTTTTAGTACCGTGACAAATTTGTTTTAGTTAGCTTCTTATTTAACTCTAAGGGCAGCTCCTTATCCTCGGGTGAGGAGAAGGAGCGATTAAGAGATGTAGCTATGTAGCTAATGAGCCCGCTATTCCTGACTAAGGAATAGGATAAGGGCTCTACCGATCTAGAACAGAGCAAGCCCGTATTCCCTTTAGGGAAGAGGGCGATAGAGCTACTGCTTACTTCTTTAGATACCGAATAAAGCCTAAGCAGTAGCCCCTTGTTTGAGTTATAGGGCTCTAAAGAGCACCTATAACGAGTCCATTCTCTTATTTATTGAGTTCTTTACTACAATAGATAAGTATCTAGAGCCCCCCCGGGGGACGAGGGCTGCCCTTCACTTCTGTCTCACCACCTCCAACCGACATATATACCGTCTCTTCTTTTTATTAATCATTTTAAAAAAACTAATTCCATTTAATTAATAAAAAATAAATAACCTTATAATATCTATATTTTTCTGTTTCTTTTAGTCTCTATTGGTAGTCCTTGATTTTTATTTTTAGTTGCAATCTATTATTTTTAGAACCTAATTTTTTATTAAAAAAAATTTGGGTCTCTTTTTCTTGTTTTGAGTAACTACAAAAATAATAACCAATGACTAAAACAAGAATAAAAGGAAAAAAATAAAGACTTCAAATTAATAGATATATAGAAGCTAAAAAAGTAGAAAACGTACAATGATTGAGATTTAAAAAATAAGACTAAATTGTTAGATCGAGATTGAATAAGAATGCATGTTGTTTTCTTCTAATTGGGCTATAAAATGCTAAAGCTTAATTGGTTGTACAAATTACAAGTAAATGATTACAAAAAATGGTCCTACATACCTCTGGCCCCTGATTTGATTTAGCAGGCGCAAAAGAAAGCCAGTGAGTAGTGGTGCCAATGAATACCAAAATCCTATTGATACTTTTGTTAACTTCCAACACAAATCAAGTGGGTTCAAAGAATTGGTATCACCTAATTCTGGAACTGGAGCATACATGCAAGAAGTGGAACAAAATACAATTGGTCTTTGCATGAGAGTTCACTAAGCCTAGTAATTTTGAATTCTTGGTTAAGTGAGATTGATTTACTTAGCATTCAAACATACACTGGAACAAAATAAACAATTGCCTACCTTAGCCCAGTCAAGTGAATATGGATCTCTCACATTCTGGTTGGAAATTAGGAAGTCTACCATAGGTCCAGGTTGAATTAGCATAGTGGTTGAATCTACACAAATAGGTATATAAAATAGAATCAAAACAAGCTACAGCCAAAATAAGTCTGGTTCAGGGAGAAGGTTCATTTAGTTTACAGATTAAAAAAAGCCTATTGATAGAGAAGAGTGACAAACATGACAGCAAACAAACATCATGTTGCAAGAGTGGCGATGTGTTATGATATAGAGAGAATGGATTAGTCAATAACTCAATATACCCATATAACAAAACAACTTTTTTCTTTTGTTTTCTTAAAAATTAAAGCAGAAACAAACTCTGTTGCCAAACTAGTGACCCAACTCTGCAAAGTGCCAACCATTTACGCATGACTGCAGCTTGTTTCATTGCTGGCTAAACAAGGCACATCCAATGGCAGTAAATAATCTTTTGTTCTGGGTAAATTGGATTAAGACAAACAGACCTTAAATAGTTTGTAAATTATTTTTAACTAGACCAACAATCTGAGCACTCATCTGTTTCATGTGAAGAGAAATTTTTTTATCTGTGCTAAACAAACAAATCAAGATAGGACTATACATCCTTTGCAATTCAAAAAGGTAGAATAAAACAAACAAACAAATGAAAAAAGCAAAAACTGTAATATTCAACTTAACAAATTCTGCCAAAATTTCACAAACAGAAGGGAACCAACAATTTCAGATTACCCACTAGGGGGAAGATTTTACAAAATACCTAATGAATCAAAACACCTAATGTAACAAGGGAAGAGTTTAGAAGATTAAAACCCATAGCTGAGCAGATCCTCTTCCTTCTCATCGGGATCGGGACCCTTGCGGACACAGAAGAAGAAGAAGTCGTACGAGTGGTCCACTTTCACAACAATATCATCATGTAGCTAAAATTAAAAAAGAAAGAAACAGCGGTGGGTAACTAATTGAAAAGCAAAATCCATTACTCAATGGAAAATACCTAATAGAGAATTCTAAGAAGCCAAAACACAAAGAGGAAAATACCTAAGAGAGAGGGCTGATGGAGATCGTTGAAGGAAGCATGGAAACAAAGAGGCAGTGGAGGTTGAAGGCGGCGTGGTGGTGGGTTGGAGAAAAAGGAAGTTGTACGGTGAGGATTGGTGGAAAACGATGCGCGGTGGAGGTTGAAAGAGGTGTACATGGTGATGGGTAGGAGAAGGAAGAATCCCACGGTAAGGAGGGCTAGAAAACAATTAGCAGTGGAGGTTGAAGGAGATGTTGATGGACGGAGAGGCGGGATGAAGGAAGGTTTGGAGGAATTAGGAATTTTGAGAGAAAAGGTTTATGGAAAAGAGGAGTCGCACGGGAGAGAAAGGGAGGGAGGTTTTTTTGGGTTAAGATTGAGTAAGGGCTTTCTAAAGTGTTTAAAAAAAGAAATTAAATTTGGGAAAATTACTGACCGAGTTTTTCGGTCACTATAACCATTTTATAATAAATTTATATTGTCTTAAATTAGAAACCTTAGAGACTTATTTCTTTGGTCACAAAAATTTTTTATACTTAATTTTTTATACATTGGAGACCGATTTTTCAGTCACTAACATAAAGTATAATAAATTCATCCTCAAGTTGGCGAAGACGATGGGGTTTAAGTTTTTCTCAAGGTTAGAGACTGATTTTTTGGTCTCTAAATTCTATTTTTTTTAAAAAAATTATTTTCATATGAGAACATGAATTTTATATTAGATGCTTCTAAACTAGAGACTGAAAAATCAGTCTCTATTGTGACCAAATTAGTGACCAATTCTATATAAAACTTTACCAACTTCTTATTGGTCTCTAAATCGGTCACTAAACTTAGAAACTAAAAAATCAGTCACTAAAATCAGTCAGTAACTATAGTGACCAATTTCTCCATTGCCATTCTGGTCACTAATCTAGAGACCAAAATATCGGTCTCTATTGATAAATTTAGTGACTGTTTTTTTTGGTCTCTAATCTTAGTGACCGATTTAGAGACCAATGGTCGTTTGGTATAGTTTTCCATGAAATCAGTCTCTAATTCAGTCACAATAGAGACTGATATATTTCAGTCACAAAATTGGTCACTAAACAATAGTTTTCTTGTAGTGTTAGGCCATAACTCCCTTATTTCTTAATAAAATTTTTTGTGTCATACCAAATTAAAGATAACAAGAAGATCTAAAACTTTTGTGTTTGACCCATTTTCAAATTCGATCTACAAAGACCCTTAAACTGACACACAATGTGACGCCCCTGAATGTGCCACTTCAGTCTTCATGCAACATGAGCCAATTAGATTGCAACACCAATGGCCACTTGTCTCACTCGGCCTCACCCTTGTTCAGCAAGCCTACCACCTCCCCTTCTCTCCCTAACTACTTCTCTTGCAAGGATATACAACTTACTTAACAAGTTGTAACCATACCATGCACCATACCATCATGCTTTACTATAATCATGTTATACATTGCCTCAAAATTTTAATGCTACTCCATTTCATTTCGTATCACCAAGTGACAATCAATATCACGCTGCCCTCTTGAATTAATATATCTCCCTTTTCATTTTATTATGTCATATCATGCACTATCAAACTACCATTATAAGAAAATGTCATACCATAAAACATCATACCAAGATACCATGACCATTCATTCACTTATCTTCTTTTTTCTTCTCAGCACCAACCATAACCCTCCATTTCGAGCACCCACACCACTTCCCTTACAACCACCTAGAGCCACCATCCACCACCACTCTCCCTCCTCACGGCCACACCACTTCCACCATCCACCATTTTCAAAAAATTTCTCTTCTCCTCCTTCCTCCTCTCTTAGACTACGGCTTCTCCTCCTAAAATAGCCACCAAATACACTTCTATTTCACATTCCAAGACCTACCATCAAAGCTTCATCCATCAAGCTTCACCACCCTTTGGAGTCGTGGCCCTCCAAGGTCACCAAGGTGAGAAATTTTATGTTTTGAGCTCTTGATCTTGTCTCCTCTTTCGTTTGTGCCAAATTAGTTTGTATTCTTGATTTTGTGACATTTTCCTCTCTATTTTGAAATCCTAAAACTGTTACTCCATTATCCCTTTTTGCTTGCATGTATAGTTTCCTTAGGATCGGGGACGATCGGTGGTGATTAGTGACGAACGGTGGAAAAGTACGAAGTAAAATGACAAATTTTTAGTAAATGATCTTTTGGTTTTGAATAATTTCATGGCTGTTAGTGATTTTCTTGACTGTCCTTGATAACTTAAAAATCCATGCATGTTAGTTTCTAATGACTTGGGAGCGATCAGAGAGCGAATCGGAGCATTTAGCGATTTTTCGGTGAGCGTACTGTATTTCTTCCTCCGAATAGTAGCTGTTCTGTGTGGTAAGAGGGGTCTTTTCCTCGTTTGATTATATATTTGGTTGTTCTATAATATTGCTTGCGTATTCAGGGACCTCCGTTTTGAATTTCATTTCGATCTAACGGTTAGATCTTAAACCGTAAAAATTTTCATAAGTGATGGCTAAAAGTTTATGTTTTTAAATTTATGGATATTTAAAAATTTATTTAACATAACTCGACATTGTCGTACTCAAAAGAATTTTATTGCGATTGGATCAATGAAAAGAAATTTAGGAAATTTAGTGTTTAGGCGGGCTCGGTTTCGTTCAATTTGGTTGTATTAATTAAATTTTTATTTTAAGATATTATTATGAAATTTGTAGATTATTATCCGGTAAGCCCCGCTAGTTAAAAATTTAATTGACTATTTAAAAGTCACCAGCATTATTTTGGGAATATTGCGTATGTCGAAAGAAATTCTCGATCGAACGATCTAAAATGTTTTTTTACTAAGTTATAAAAAGTGAAGATATTTTCGAAAATGTTAAGCAAGGAAATTAATTTTTGATGGTTGCTCAAAATGGCATTATTGAAAAGTTTTTTTAGGCCCAGAATAAGGTTCTATAAGTTAAGTAAAATAATATATATATATATATATATATCAAATAATTGGAACTTAACTAGAAAAGAAATTTTTGGCGACCACTTTTGGTGACCACTTAGAAGAACAGAAATGGTAGCCTTAGAAATTTGAGAAAAAGGAATAGATTTAATAAAAGAAACTTGATTAAGAAGAAAGGATTTTGGAATCAATTATTCTAATAGATTAAAGAGGCTAAGAATAAAGAAATGACAAACTAGAATTTAAAATTTTGAGTAAGGTTTCGAGAAGGATCCTAACAAATTAATAGGATTATTTACTTAAATAAATTAAGTCTAAAATCTAGAATTTTTTGAGTAATACTATACTGGAAATTAAGGAATTAAGAAGTCATTAAAAGTAGAAAAAAGAGATTAAAGAAAATTTTGTGTCAAGAACAAAGTAGTTAGCAGCTAAGAGACGAATTTTCAGGCATACTAGCTTTTAAACTAATAATAAAAACAAATAGGACTTACCT
This sequence comes from Clitoria ternatea, assembly GCA_037962975.1. Taxonomy (NCBI): domain Eukaryota; kingdom Viridiplantae; phylum Streptophyta; class Magnoliopsida; order Fabales; family Fabaceae; genus Clitoria; species Clitoria ternatea. The sequence continues at coordinate 174,801,026 of CM075671.1, forward strand.
ATTAAATGGTGACTTTTAGTAACTAAGTAATAGTTGACTAAGGAGGCGTAATTTTAGGACATGATATACATGGAATAAATATTTAATCTATAGAGCACTAATCATTTATAAAGATAAAGAATCAAAATTTGGACTTGAACTAAGTAATAATAAGAAGTAGAATAAATTAGATGACAACTTTTAGTGACTAAGGAATAAATGACCAAGTTCATGACATAGAGTTTAGAGCGGTATCTAAGTTCTTAAGCAATAAATCAACACCATAAGAATCAAAATTTAGTCGATTAAAAGAATATAACTAAGGGAGCAAATTAGTTAATCAGGGGGAATAAAGAAAAAGTAGTCATGAACTAAGAAAGAACATCACTAAATTGATAATTATACATAAGGAATTAGTGATCCATTTAGTGACCAAGGAAATGGGTTATCCAGGTAATAAAATTTAGTTGGATCAGTAAAGGAAAATCAACAGTGAGACCGCTTGACGATGACTAAAGAGTTCATAATTGGACCTTAGGAGATTAATGAGTAAAGAGATAATGATACCTAATTGAAGAATAATTGGAATTTATATAAAGAATTAAATTAGGTAATAGTATGCCTTTAATAACGAACTAAATTAAGGGAATGCTAATGGCGTGAACTAGATACATGGTAAGGATATAATGTGAACGCTTGTTTCTAGTTGCCTATATAAGTAAAATTTTAGTGACGTTAAATATGAAATAACTTGTTAAGACGTAGTAAATGATGGATACTGATATAGTATGTGGTGTTCCTGATGATTATTATGTAACAGTTTCTTAGTACAATGGATACTACATGCAACATGGTACTCGTTAATTGGCTAATATGATTAAATGTGTGACTGTAAATGATTGTGTACATGGATATATGTGTGTTAGTTATGTAATGTACATATATGATGAAATATGCAATGAGTGTGATATGACGACATGTGTATGGAATATGATGTGGTAAAAATGCTTAAAGAATATCATGAGTTAACAAAACAAATGATGTGATAAATATCACTTGTATAATGCATTAAATGAATATGTTGAAATAAAAAAAAATGAATGAAGAAATGTCTCGGTAGGGATCTTGAGATGAACAAATTGTGAAAATAAGGTGATAAGATTAGATTGGATCCGATGTGATGATGGGCGTTGTAGTGCCAATATACCCTGTGGTTTTCTTGAAATGTGAGATCTCGTTTCATTTCTAAGTGTCGGGTAAGACCATTATGGATTGAGGAATTTTGAGAAAGCAAAGAAAGAATTAATTGAAATAGAACCGACATTAGGAATGAAATGGAGTCATTGAAAGGACCCTGTCGATGACTAGTAAAAAGAAATTGTGTGTTGTGTGCATCATACATGGAGGATAAGGGTGATGGATGAGAAACTCCCTAGAGCATAACAATGAGGGGTACACTGAAGAAACATCAGGCATCTCGATCCCCTGAAGGCGGTCTTGGGAGTATATTAGGGACAAACATCTAATGGCTAAAATTCGTGCCCGACGCCAGACAGCCCGTGGCAAACGCTAATATACTTTGACGAGAAGTGGGGCTTTCTATGGCTGTTGAGTACCCGTTCTGATGTGATGTATGATTGGCCATTGTGATGATAGGACTGTGGGTCCCTACCCAATTATGAAAACCTGAACGAGGAGAGCTTCAGTCACTCTAGTGGACAAGGAGGATAAGGTGGGACAGTGATATGTATTGTGTTGTGAATAATTATGAGGAGATGGGCCCATATGCATCATGATGACTAATAAAAGATTAGGAATAACAAAATGAACTCATGCATTACATCGTTGTACTGAGAATGTGATTGTTCATTGTTTGAGTATAATGACATAGATCTTAGAAATCCTAAGAGGTGAATGGGAAAATAGGAATGGTCAACTAAGATCAAGAGTGGTGAGATAACTTAGAATGCATCTTAGGTACCTCAAAGGGAATGGGAGGGACTCGACCTTAGATTGTTTGTGTTGTCTGTAAGGCAGATATCGACGAGGCACCTTCCTGATTCTTGTGGAGGTGAAGACTCACCCTTACGCTAAATGTTTCCAGACATCATAGGGATGGACACAGACTTCACATCGAGGACCAGTCAGGCTCTTCTTGGACCGCAGACGAATAGATAGATAATTTTATTTTCATTTATGGGAGCCTACGTGCCCTTTTACTTTTAGTGTATACAATTACTGTTATGACTTATATATGATTATGTTATATATAAAGTGTATATGTTCCACCAAGCTTTCTTGTACAAAAAAATTCCATATTTTTCTAAAACTCGTAACCTCTCAGTTGACTAAGATAATCTAGTGGAAGAGATTGTCCTACTTAACCGAGGGTGTTACACTCTACATATTTTTGAAGAGAAGATTTGCAGCATATAAATACTTGTTCAGCTTAGGAGAGATAAATCCGTTGGATGACCATTTGAAGATTGCTTCATCTATAGGAGAAGTGATTTTTCTTCAACGGATATGAGCCTACTTGGTCAGAGAGACGTTCTGAACAATTTGTATGGGATAAAGAGCTTTTGAGATTTGTGCAGATACAGGTAGAGAGGGGTGGTACATTTTTCACCAAAAAAGGGAAAATCCTTTATTAGTGGAATTCTGACCATTTTGAGTTGGTGAAAAATGGATGTTTTAAGGAGCGAATCAAGATCTGCCTAGCTTGGATACTTTCCTCTTCTCGTGAATATTTTCTTTAAAGTTCTAATGAAGATGTTTTCTAACTGTTGAAGTTCTTTGGACCAGACTCGTATAGGAACTACCTTTTAGATGATTCTGGGTCTGGTGATCCATAAGGTGTTGATGATGAGACAAATTAAGGCATAAATATTTAGATGCCTTTATAAGGTCTGGACGCTTGAAACACATATGAGAACAAAATCTGATGTTTTCACAGACTCTGAGATATGATATATAAGACTTTTCTGGTCAAGGTCTGGTAAAACATTCAGATGCAGAGATCTCTCTCCTTGAGTCAAAATTCCAGACTTCAAGACTTCTTGTCTTTGATCGTTGGATTTATGTTGTAACCAGACTTTATGAAAGTCCTTCTAGACTTTTGACACAGAGACTCCCCCTTTTTTTTATAGTAAGAACCTTACGCTTCCTAAAACACTTAAACACACATATCAAATAATAACATGATATGACTTGATTTAAATTAGAAAACGCGATGTTAGTTATCAACAAATCTTAAGATTATTTCAAGTCTTCTTGACTCTAACAACTTCAATATAGCACATGTCTCAATCAACACATTTACATTATATATCAAATCATTGGCAATCTTATCAAGTATAACCACACAATTAAGGTTAATACAACAATTTTTTTCTCTTTACTTATCAACCATCTATCGCCACCATAGGCTACCAAACTCGATATATCTCTGGCTATATACAAATGCTCTTATGGCTAATGCATATGCACAAGGAATCATTATCAAATCATGGATCTGACTGTGGGAAACAACATTATATAGTATGTAGGTCAAGCATAGGTGTGCTACTATGCCCCTACTACAGTAGTAAATGTGTACACTTATATCTTAAATCTTGCATGCATAATACCATATTTTACTGGTACCAAACTGCTATAGCCCATATGTAGCACTAGTCACCCCGTGACTTGTGGATCAACAACATGGCCTCACTTGCCAAAAGTTCTAGGGCCCCTCCCGAACACACATCGAGAGAGCGGTGCCTTATAGGGACACCGAGGTCACTTGCTCATCACAGAGTCGCCCACCCACTAGGCCCACCACATAGGGTGCCCGCCACCAAACTATGGACAGCTTCGTGATTCCAAGAATCACTAGGGAACAACAATAATTTTACCCATGCACTGGGTCGCCCTCTCACTGGGCCTGCCTGACACGCCCCGAAAATTAAAGGGTAATTAAATAAATAAAATTTGGATAATCAAAATAGAGGATAAATTTTTCACGATTTAAAACAATTAAAGAATGGAAGAAATCACGAGATGAAAACTTTAACAAGTAACCCCGGACACTTTTTAATAACCTATCTTACATTGAAGATATGAGAAGGTGAACAATTAAGTCAAGAGTGAACCTTGGATGATAAATCTCATGATCATCAACAAGGAGTAGCGGAAGTGTACAATTACATTAAGAAAATGAAGGGGAGTGGTAGAAGGTCAAAGGATGGTCCATTGAATTGTTAAAATGTATTAATTATGCGTGTAGGTCATTTTACAATCATATCATAGTCAAACAATACCAATTGTACCTCAAAACTGAGGAAAAAGTGTGAAAACAGGGCCATGAATCGATTCAAGCACCCCATGAATCGATTCAAATGGTTTTGGAGTCCAAAACAGTGAAAACAGGACCCCTTGAATCGATTCAAGCCCGTATTAATCGATTCAAACGTTCCTGGAACAAAAAACAGTGAAAATCGGCGCCCTTGAATCGATTCAAACTTGTATGAATCGATTCAAACGTCTTTGACTCTCCAAAAAATGAGAAAAGCACCTCTTAAATCGATTAAGAGATCCTTGGATCAATTCAAGACAGCACAGTTGCTGTTTTCATGTAGAAAAATCATGAATTTTAGACTTCAAAACCCCTAACCTTTTCATATCAATTCCAAACGCTACCAAATTTTGACACCAATTAAAATACACCATTTATGACGTGTGGCCCCTGACCTTACTCAAAAATTCTCAAAAATGAGAAACTTATTGAAATAAATGTGTTTAGTCCATTCTTGAGCCTTTTTGAGTAACTAAAGGGTCTATTCACAATGCAATTGACTCGTTCTAGTTTCTATAAGTCACAAATCATGTATTTAAGCTATTGGATCCACCACACACTATCCAAAACTCATAAAACTCATTTTGACCCTTATTGGTTCCTTATTTATGCATGAACTTCATATGCAATCTTTACAAATTAGTCAATCAATCAAACATCATGCACACTAATGCCATCAATTGGCCAAGAAACTTCATAATCAATATTCATTCATCAATATGGTAAGCTAAATCAACATGTCCTTATCAACATCAACCAATATTAAGGTCACTACCCAAAAATTGGCCCTTCAAAATATATAAGGTCCAATTTTCATAAGTGACCCCCCAAAAGAATACATACTAACATTTATGAAATAAAATGAGCATATACATATATCCGTTGTTTTACAAAAGGAATGCCGGCCAAGGCTTACAAACTTCCATTCTATATTTACCTTCTCCATGGCTCAATCCTCCAAAAGAGTAGAGTATTCAAGATACCTACATCAAGCTTTAAAAATGGCAACAAAGGAGGTGAGTAACATATATCAAATGATCCAAAATCATACATTATGATGATACCAATACATATATGCATAACATGTATTTCTCAAGAAGCATCATAAACTTCTTTCACACATCATCTCATTTCATTCAACATCATACATGTCCAAATCAATACATTCATAATTCACACATCACAATCATGGCATTCTCAATAAAGGTCATCACACATTCAATGTTAGTACCATAACTTCCTTCCTTTTTTTTTTAGAATCATCCATCGCCACCACGGGCTACCAACTAGGCATATCTCTGGCTATATGCAAATGCTCTTATGGCTAATGCATATGCACAAAGGAATCAATAACAATTGCGGATCCGGCTATGGGAAAAAATATCATATCAAATGTGGGTCAAGCATAGGTGTGCTATTATACCCCTACTACAGTAGTAAAAGTGTACACTTATAGCTCAAATCATGTATGCTCAACATCATATTTTACAGGTACCAAACCCCTATCGCCCATTTGTAGCACTAGTCACCCCATGACTTGCGGATTCAATAACATAGCCTTACTTGCCATAAGTGCTACGGGCCTCTAACGAACACACATCGAGAGAGCCATGCCCCGTCGGACACCGAGGTAACTTGCTCATTACAGAGCCGCCCGGCCACTGGGCCTGCCACATAGGTACTTGGTCACCAATCTAAGGGCAACTTCATGATTTCCCAGAATCACTAGGGAACAAAAACAATTTACCCATTCACTAGGTTACCTCCCACTAGGCCTACCTATTGGAACCCCTAACATTCCACATAGACAGCATATAATATGCCATGGATGCAAATGCAATACAGATCAAATGCATTCTCACACTATGCATCCTAAATGCCACTCCACCATCAATAATTCATCCTTAACACTTTACTGGAACTCTAGGTACTCATCATTCTCAACCATCCCCAACATTCATTGGATTTCATACACATACTAGTTAGTGGCAATCACAAATCATTAATTCACATATCATGGGATGTTCAATAACAATGTAATCAATACAATCATGGTTCCAAACCATTACAGCAACTCTCATCAATCATGTGTCAATTCAACATCATATTCATCATCCCACAAACATAAGCCACATAACACCATTCACTCTAAATGCATTTTCAATCAAGTAGTCAATAATTCATTCATCCAAGCCAATTAACATAACACAATTATATACACACACATCACTAATGGATGAAATCAAGCATTTAGAGATGTTACCCCCTCCTACCTCAAGAGAAGTAAAAGTCAACGCGGTCTGATGGTCCCGTCTTGTCGATAGGGTCATTTCCTACATTATGCCATATACCGCACAATCAATTTTTATTTAAAGTATCAAGGCTCAAGTGTTAATATTTATTTCTTGGTGTTATTATGCCATTTCGATTCACAACCTTATTTATTTCATTAAATCCACTACAACCACTATTGTTTGGTGTCTTCATTCATTATTATGCAATTAAAGCTAAACCCATTCATGGGTTTCCACATTAATGGCTTCCACCAACCATTCACCATCATTAATGGTTATCACTCATCACAAATAACATCTATCAATAATAAATACTCATCTACCTACATCTCATATTTCTCCCAATTTATAAAGTTAGGGTTTCATCAAAAACCCAATAACCATCATTTATGTTCATCATTTTCCATCATTTTCATGCCATTTTCGTGTACCACCCAAGTCCCTCATAAAACTCACATTAAATATACCCCACCTTAGGGTTTCTCATCATAAATGCTTCCCATTCATAACCCACTGTTAGTCCTCAAATTTACTGTTATTTTCATAATAAAAAGTGTGTTTATTTTAAATAAAATTAGTTTAAATTGTAATAAATTTATATTTTTAATTCACTAAATGGATGTTATTGGAAATAATCTGCCCTGATCAATTTTCTCTAGTTTTGCAGTGATAAATTAAAGAAAATCAAGAGAAAATTGTAGAACTAGAAAGCTGACGCGTAGCATCAACACCACACGTAGCGTGAGAAGTTCTGATGCTGACGCTACGCGTCACAGCCACGCGTAGCGTCAGAGCTACGTGGACTCCATTTCCAGGTGGAAAAGCACTCAGTCAAAAGGCCTAATAATGGCCAATCCAATTAAGCAAAATGTCAAGCCGAATTGGGAGACATGTGGAACCATTGTCTGGGCATTATTAGATTTAATTAATCTTAATCATGGCCATTTAATGGTGGCTGAGTCAGGAACCTGACGCTACGCGCCAGAACCCTTCCTCAGCCCTATAAATAGGGTCATTCTCCATACTTCCAAGTATCCCATCTTCAATTCAGAACTTCTTTTCTCTCCTTTCACTTGAGTTTGAGTGTTCTTTTTGAGAGTTTGTAAGTTTAGAGTGATTTTTAGATACTTGAGAGTGTTTTGTAGTATTGTGAATTCGTGTATCGTGAAGTGTTTCCATACCTTCGTAATGTCAACTTCTGTAAGTGTTGTTTTTGCTTTTACTATGTGTAACTAAATTGTTTATGTTGGAATTTGGTGAATCAATCTATTATATGATGTTGTGATTATAACCTCTGCATGTTTATGATTTAAGTGCCATGTTAGTATTTCAATCTTTTATTAGTATAAACATCAAAATGGGAGAATGATTTTCATGCATATTGAAACTTGTTTTATTAGTATGAATGTCAAACAGGAGAATGATTATTCATGCCGAATTAAAATCTATTTTAATGAAAGTAAAAGTTGTAATACCCTTGATATGCTAATTACTATGGATAGAATTGGTGATTATTGTTGCCATAAAGCCAGGACTTAATGCAAGTTTTTACTAAAAAGATCACGAGGGATATGAGTTTACGGTGACTACTTAGAATTTATATCACGAGGGATCGGTTATAATGATTTTAAGATGCAATAACATGAACTTGATAATTAAATATGTATGTTTGTAATTATTTCATTATATTTTAGTACAAGGATCCTAATTCCAATATAATTTGTAAATCTGTGTTTTTACCTCAAGTATCTGAATATTTCTGAATTATATATCAACTTTCTAGATAGATCTTATCTTTATTATTTTTTACCTTATGAACAAATCAATCGTCAAATTTTGTGAATATTGTATAAATTATTTATAAAGCATTCTTTTATGAATAAGTTTTGATAAATTTACCATAGTAAATAAGAATTACTGTGAATTACGGGAACTTTCAATCTTAGTGGAACGATATCTAAATTTGAAAACTATAAACGATTGGTGCACTTGCCAATTAAAAGACCCAACAGTATTCAGGGATTAACAAGTTTTCTGGCGCCACTACCGGGTGTAACATCATAGATTTTAAAGAAAATAAATTTATTGAATAACGGTAATTGATTAATTATGGTCGAATAAAAGGGAGATTTTGTTAGACATTAGAGGTGAATTATCGGTAAATCGAGATTTACCAGAATTGGATGATTTAACAAATAATGTGGGACCCACTGGACTTAATTAGATGTTTGATGGGTCTAAAGTGTTTAGAAAATTATTGTGGTTTCGACGATATAGTTGAAATAATTTTTTGTGTTGAGAAAATAATTATTTGGACTCGTTGTAGGATATGAAACAGGGAAAATACGAACAGAATTGGATTAAAAGAAAATGAAAACTTCATTTTCTTCTCCTCACTTCAACCGTCCACTTCTTCCTCTCTCTCTCTCTCCACTCACTTTACACTCTATTACACAATGGTTAAAGGACTGAATGACAAAATGGACAATAAGCAAGATGCATGGCTTTACCCATTGGACAATGTCCCATATTTACATAAAATTCCTCTCTCCTCTCTCATTTTCGGTGGAGACCTCTTCTCCTATATACTCACTTTTTCTTCTTCTTCTTCTCCTTCTCTCCACAAACCGTGACCCACCACCTTCCATACCCATTTTCATCAAAATCAACAACAAAACTTGGAAATGTGAAGCATTCTTAGAGCTTGGGAGCTTGCATTGGCCATCTCCCTTTTCCTCACTCCCATTTTCATTTTTGGTTAAGCTTGGACTTGAGGTAAAGATCTCTTACCTCCTCCTTTTCTCATTTATGGTTTTGGGGTATTGGGTTAAAAGTGGTGATGTTAGAAACCTTGCATGTGGGTGGAAATAGAAACCCTAGGTTTGAATGGCTTAGATGGGTGATTCTTAAATATGGCAAAGTACCCAATGTGGATGAATATTATTATGGATGAAATGTTTTATGAAGATGGTAAAGATTGATTTTGATTAGTTGATTTTGATAAAAACCCTAAGTATGATAAATTGGGGATTTGGGCTAAATAGGTGGTCTTGATGATTTTTGGTACCTTAGAATGATTTGATACATGGAAATGAATTTTTGAAGGATTGGGGTTGAATATTGATGTTGATAAAATTGTGAACTAAGTCATGAGTTGCAAATGATAATATATGCATGTATATAGGTATGATGATTTGGAAGCCTTATGGATATGGGCCATGGTGTTGTTGTTGTTTGGATTGTTAACCCTCTGAAACTTAGAGAATCTTGGTTTTGGGAAAGGAATTCCCGAAGCCTAACACAAGCATGTGAATTGTAGTTTAGGCAAGTTTAGGACTTGATAATGAGTCTATGTGATGATGCCTTGCAATGGTTTACTAATGGTATGTATACATATGTGTGTTTGATGATAGGATCATATTCCAGATGATAACGTGAAATAATCGAGGCAATCAGAGCGTTTGGATTGTGGTTCTTCTCTCGAGGTAGGAGAGGAGTTTACGTTTCAAATGGCATGAGTGAATAATTGCTAGATTATGTATATGTGTAACTCATGCATTGCCTTGCCATAAATGTTTTAAATGCTTGAATTGATGAAGTGATGAATGGTAGCTTGGCTTATGTTAAGTTTTATGAAAGTACGTATATATATAAATGATGTTAATGATAAGTGTTTAATTGTGCCTTGGTTGGACATGAATTAAATGATTGGTGAAATTCTATGAATGGATAAGTTAAATAAAGTGTAGAGGATTGTTTTGAGATGAATGTGTGGCAAGATGAGTGGGGTAGTGATGTGAAGCATTTTTGTAACCTTCATTATATAGTTGATGAATTGGAATTTAAAATGGTGATGTATGAATTGTTGAACCAAGACCTAAGTATATGAATTAATGTGTGAGAAAGGTTAGTTTTAGGCTAATTTTATGTTGTGAGGATATTGCCATTAGAAAGAAGTAAAGAACTTGAGTTTTTGGGCGTGTAAGGCAAATCTCGCTCAAGCGAGGTAGGATCTTGCTCAAGCGAGAGTCCCTTACATCAGGTAGATGGCCACCTCGCTCAGGCGTGGTGAAGGCTCGCTCAGGCGAAACACGTGAAAAATGGATTGGGAAGCCACTGGACGGATCTCGCTCAAGCGGGCGTGGCCGCGCTTAAGCGAGCGTGAGGAAAAGTAACGCCGGGTGGACCTCGCTTAATCGAGTGATGAGGCATGTTGGGTCTCGCTTAAGTGAGCGAGCTTAAGATTAGGCACTGGACAATTTTCGCTCAAGCAAGCGTGACTCGCTTGAGTGCACGCGAGGGATCTGATACTGTAAGTTCTCCTGCTTAAGCGAGTGATCATGTGAAAGGAGCCTCGCTCGAGCGAGCAATACGTAGAAATGACACTAGTGGAATCTCGCTCGGGCGAGAGTGGCTCGCTCAAGCGAGCAGGCATATGTGCGCTGCTAGGAATCCTCGCTTACGTGTAATGGGACTCGCCCAAGCGAGCCTGGCCTGTCTCGCTCAAGCGAAGGTGAATCTCGCTTGAGCGAGTTTTCCCTAAAGATGGCTTTGTTGCATTTTATCCATTGTGGGCTTATGTTGGACCCCTTTCTTAGTGTTATGAGATAATTAATAGAATATATGAGGGGAATTTAACATTGGATTGGCATGGTGGTGATTGGGATTGATTGGTACATTTAGGGTTAATTGTGTGATATATTTTGCCACCTAAGATAGGATTATAAAAGGATGATGATGAGGATATGATGATGGGGGATATAAGGTATACCCTTGGTGATTTTGGAACCAATAAGAGAATAAACGCATGACATAGTATGAGTTACAAATTGATGAATTAGGGAATATATGACATTGAATAATGATAGATGATGATGTTGAGCACTCTCTTGCACAAAGAGGTGAATATTATTATGAATGAGTTGTAGCGTACCATTGTGAGTGATACAAGTGTGACTTGTAGGTGTGATTTGAAATAATATGATGGAATATTGTGAATGCCACATCTACAAATATATATATATATATGAGACAATGGTAGCGAATAATCACATGAAAACCCACTAAAAGAATGTATGGTAGTATTGTTGAATAGTATGTAATGTTGTAATGCCATTGTGGTTGATTGCAAGTATTGACTTGAATGTATGCAATGAAATATATATAAAATATGTTGAGATGTAATGCCACATATAAAATTTGAAAACAATGGCTAAAACAACAATGATAAAATCCACTAAGATGTATATGGTGGTGTTGGTGATTATGATGATGATGTTTTATGAGTGGCATTTAGGATACACAGAGTGAGAATGCATTTGATTTGCATTGCATTTACATCCTTGGCATATCATATGCTGCCGGTAAGGAATATTAGGGGGTTCCCCCGGTTGGCCCAGTAGGAGGGTGGCTCAGTGCACGAGCATTATTGTTGTTTCCACTATGACTCGGTGCGTGAGTCATAAAGCTGCCCATAGTTTGGTGACAAGGCACCCTATGTGGCTGGCCCAGTGGGTGGGTGGCTCTGTGATGAGCAAGTACCTCAGTGTCCGATGGGGCACGGCTCTCTCAATGTGTGTTCAGGAGGGGCCCGTAGCACTTGTGGCAGTTGAGGCCATGTTGTTGATCTATAAGTCACGGGGTGAATAGTGCTATAGATGGGCGATAGCGGTTTGGTACTAGTAAAAAGATATTATTGAGATGCATGCATGCTTTGAGATATGTGTACACATTTTTCTACTGTAGTAGGGGCCTAGTAGCACACCTATGCTCGACCCACAACTTGGTGTTATTCCCACAGTCGGATCCGTATTTGTTGTCTATTCCATTGTGCATATGCATTAGCTTTAAGAGCATTTGCATATAGCATGGTGATATGCCAGATTTTGATGATGATTGATGATGATTGAGATTGTGGTATAGTGTTGATAAGATGGGTCATTGAGTACCTAAAGGACCACATAAAACTTTATAAAAGATATGAATACAACAAAACATTATTGAATATAACGATGTGTATATTAAGACCCATTGTAATGAAGGGCATAATTATTATGATTAATGATATTGATGATAGCCCGTGGTGGCTTTGAGAAAAGACCTGAATGGTCAATGTTAATGATGTTCACCTATTGTGGCGTTCTGATAAATGTGTATATGCTTGCTTTGCTATGATATGATGGGTGAATACCTGATATGTATATTGTGAAATGAATAGATTATGATATTTATTGATGTGTCTAGCAAAGCATACATGATGTTGATACGCATATGCACATAATTTCAATTGTATTCATATCGTCATTTGAAATGTATAACTCACTCTCCCGTGTGGTCTACTTTTTAGTATTAATGCAGGAAACCCTGGGACAAGAATGTTTATGAAGTAAAGTTTTTTTTTTTGGAAGGTAAATAGTGGTAATGGAATACCTTGGCCGGCAGCGTCTGTATATTATTGAGTTATGTATGAAATAAATATTATGATGTTGTTGATTATTGATATTGATAGATGTAATGTAAATGACGATATAAGTAGATGACTTATTGGCGTTGGGGTATTTGACCTTATACACACTTGATAAATAAATTGATGTTGGTTATGTATTCCTCTAGGGACGAACAAGTATTAGTGATATGCGCAATTGAGGTTAAACTGATATGGTCAATTATCGGATATGAATATTGGATATATATGATGCATGACCGAATGGTTAAATTAGTATATATATATATATATATATATTAGACTTTATATGGTCATGAAATTATGTGAAAAGAAAATGGATGATTATTAGGCTTATGATATGTCGTTGCATGTTTTGCCAAGCCTTTTCTCATATCTTCATATATGGGAGTAGGTGTGTGCCCTGTATACGTATTCTTCTTCTGCTGTAAACTCTGTTATTTTTTGTATACAATCATGGGCGATTTATTTTATGATCCAGTCATAGATTATTTCATCTTACTCTTTGGTTTTCTGTGGTTCGAGTCTTGATATAGTCGTGATGGTATTTGAATTTATTTCGAATGCGAAAAATTTACTTGTATTTTTATTACTTAATTATGTTGATTACATCGGATTCGAGTCTGAAAAATTAGGGGTGTTAAAATGTGGTATCAGAGCGTATTTTGCTCTAAATTGATGTTATTACTTGTCATTAGAGCGTGTTTTGCTTTGTATTGAGAGCATTACTTATTGATAGAGAGAGGTATTCTTCATTGAATATGGTATTGAGAATGATTGGAGCATGATTACTCAATTGGACAACATTTATGGTGATTTGAGGAGTGAGATGCTCATTATTGGAATCTGATTGCTTTGTATAGACTAAGGAGTGATTATTATCTAGAGGATGACGATATGATAAGATATCGAATACCTTATATGGATTTATGAATGAATGATTGCCTAAGAATTGTGATTTGGATATAAGGACATTATTGCTTATTAAGGATTATTGTGAATCATTAAAGTTGAGTTGTGATTGATTCTTGTTGAGGATTCTTTGGGAATGATTGTCCATGTTATGATTGATGTTTATGGGAGTATGCCCCTTATCATTAAGGTTGTATGATACACTTGTGGAGCATAGATGCTCATTAGAAAGCTTAATGAGATTATGAGATTGGATATAACTATGGATGAATTCCTCAATGTGATTGATATGTTGTTTGTGTAAGACCGGCCAAGTTCCTTACACTATTTCCTTCAAATGACGAATACATTAATATTATGCATTTGATATTGATATATTGAGTATGACTTGAATTGACGATGAATATGTACCATATGTAATCATGGATACGATATGTTGGGTATAATTTGATTTGATGATGAACCTATGTCGTATATTGATTACGGATAGTGGGTAATAGACGTGAATGATTCATGTATTGAAATTAATTGAATGAACGATAGTGAAGGAGTTCCCTAATATGGATATTCATAAATTAAGATGATTGATTGTGCTATTTTGGATTATGGATTTTATATCCTTGAGTACGGGAGACTTGCATTATATGATGCAAGTGAATTGTTGTACCCTTTAGACCAGGAACGTGAATGAGTTATAAATTGGTGACATGTAAATCTTGTGTATGCACCTAATTGGGGTTATGTCTCGGTTTTATATTTGTGAACCGAGTGAATGGCTAATTTGGTTGTGACCCACTAAGTGTGGTGACCCCGTATAACTGAAATATAATCTTGACAGATCAAATCTTGTGGAATTAGACCCTATGGTGGTCTAGGCTCTACGATGTATCTATGAGCCATGTCTAATGATTATATGTGTTGTGGAAGTATTCCACGATGGGTGCTAGGTAACCCTTGAATTTTCTGAGCTTAATAATAGAATTGAATCTTATGAATGATTGAGCCATAGTAAAATTGATTGTGAGACAAATTGTTGAGGCTAAAGCCGATGTGTAATTGGATTTGACATGTAAATCTAAACCCCTAGGTATTTAATGAATAATGATGTGAATTCGGAGTATGACTTAGCATTGGCTACGATAAAAAATTTTATGATATGATGTTGGGCTGAATTATATACCCTTGATCTTATGATCAATAGATTGAATAAGAAATTATGATATGATGAAGAGATGATATGTGTGATCATGGATTGGCAAATGGAGTTTAATTCTGTGGATACCTCCCTTTTTGTTTTGAAAAGGAGTTATATTGGTGATAGAAACCACATATTGATGTGACATAATATGAATTGTGTGTCCAGTATATGGACTTTGGCTATGATGAAAGAGGAAGTCCACTAGAGTGGAAGATTATTATGTGATTACGGACCCTATCTTAAACTAGAGGGTGTGTACTTGGTATGAGTTTGATGAATCAATTAGGCTTGAATCGAATTATAGCCGACACTGTTCGAATTAGACGGATGATTTCTAAGATATTTGACTATGATTTCAGGATGGATGAAGTTTAATGGTGGGGTGATTGCCCTATGATAATTGAAAATCTATTGTCAATATAGCGATGTATGATTTTGGTGATTGATACTTGATGATCTGTATGATGTGGTTTATGCCAAGTTATATATATTCCCAAAAGTTAAGGTAAGCGTAGCGGTTATGGACTTATGAAATTTATCACAAAGTCTTGTGTAAAACGATATTAACTGAGTTGATATGAATAATATGAGCGATAAGAATTAAAGGTACTTATCCTGATATGTCTATACATGCCATAGGCATTGTGGTGACATGCACTCATACACCGATCTCATGTGTTTGTAGTAACCACTATAGGATTGGGACGCTTTCCTGTATGTCAGATGCAACAACACGTAGATCGGGCAAGTGTAGTGTTGTAACTGCTTATGGTGAATGTATTGAACCTATCCGGTGGTATTGGATAAGAATATGAGAGTTGTGATGAACGAATTGAAAATTGATGAATGACGACTCGTTTTGGATATATGAAGTTTTATGCTAGGACAAAGAGATGACGACAGTCATGTCCTGCCAGACTTTGGGAAGTCTGATATCACCTTATGATGTCATTGGATCCTATTGGTGCGTAGCCGAAGTGTGGCCTTACGATATATGCCGATGTTGACCTTCGAGGACGAAGTTTCTTTTTGGTGGGGTGGATTGTAACATCCCAGATTTTAAAGAAAATAAATTTATTGAATAATGGTAATTGATTCATTATGGTCGAATAAAAATGGGAGATTTTGTTAGACATTAGATGTGAATTATCGGTAAATCAAGATTTACCAGAACCGGATGATTTAACGAATGATGTGGGACCCACTTGACTTAATTAGATGTTTGATGGGTCTAGAGTGTTTAGAAAATTATTGTGGTTATGACGGTATAGTTGAAATAATTTTTGGTGTTGAGAAAATAATTATTTGGACTCGACGTAGGATATGAAACGGGGAAAATACGAACCGAATTGGACTAAGAGAAAATAAAAACTTCCTTTTCTTCTCCTCACTTCAACCATCCACTCCTTCCTCTTTCTCCACACTCACTTTACACTCTATTACACAATGGTTAAAGGATTGAATGACAAAATGGACAATAGGCAAGATACATGGCTTTACCTATTGGACAATGTCCCATATTTACACAAAATTCCTCTATCCTCTCTCATTTTCGGTGGAGACCTATTCTTCTCCTCTATACTCATTTTTTCTTCTTCTTCTTCTCCTCCTCTCCACAAACCGTGACCCACCTCCTTCCATACCCATTTTCATCAAAATCAATAACAAAACTTGGAAGTGTGAAGCATTCTTAGAGCTTGGGAGCTTGCATTGGCCATCTCCCTCTTCCTCACTCCCATTTTCGTTTTTGGTGGAGCTTGGACTTGAGGTAAATATCTCTTACCTCCTCCTTATCTCATTTATGGTTTTGGGGTATTGGGTTGAAGGTGGTGATGTTAGAAACCTTGCATGTGGGTGGAAATGAAAACCCTAGGTTTGAATGGCTTAGATGGGTGATTCTTGAATATGGGAAAGTACCCAATGTGGATGCATATTATTATGGATGAAATGTTTTATGAATATGGTAAAGATTGATGTTGATTAGTTGATTTTGATAAAAACCCTAAGTATGATAAATTAGGAATTTTGGCTAAATAGGTGGTCTTGATGATTTTTGGTACCTTAGAATGATTTGATACATGGAAATGAATTTTTGAAGGATAGGGGTTGAATATTAATGTTGATAAAATTATGAACTAAGTCATGAGTTGCAAATGATGATATATGCATGTATATAGGTAATGATGATTTGGAAGCCTTATGGATATGGGCCATGGTGTTGTTGTTTGGATTGTTAACCCTCTGAAACTTAGAGAATCTTGGTTTTGGGAAAGGAATTCCTGAAGCCTAACACAAGCATGTGAATTGGAGTTTAGGCAAGTTTAGGAATTGATAATGAGTCTATGTGATGATGCCTTGTAATGGTTTACTAATGGTATGTATATATGTGTGTTTGATGATAGGATCGTATTCCGGACGATGACGTAAAATAATCGAGGCAATCGGAGCGTTTGGATTGTGGTTCTTCTCTCGAGGTAGGAGAGGCGTTTACGTTTCAAATGGCATGAGTGAATAATTGCTAGATTATGTATATGTGTAACTCATGCATTGCCTTGCCATAAATGTTTTAAATGCTTGAATTGATGAAGTGATGAATGGTAGCTTGGCTTATGTTAATTTTTATGAAAGTACGTATATATATAAATGATGTTAATGATAAGTGTTTAATTGTGCCTTGGTTAGACATGAATTAAATGATTGGTGAAATTCTATGAATGGATAAGTTAAATAAAGTATAGAGGATTGTTTTGAGATGAATGTGTGGCAAGATGAGTGGGGTAGTGATGTGAAGCATTTTTATAACCTTCATTATATAGTTGATGAATTGGAATTTAAAATGATGATGTATGGATTGTTGAACCAAGACCTAAGTATATGAATTAATGTGTGAGAAAGGTTAGTTTAGGCTAATTTTATGTTGTGAGGATATTGGCATTGGAAAGAAGTAAAAAACTTAAGTTTTTAGGCGTGCAAGGCGAATCTCCCTCAAGCGAGATGGGATCTCGCTCAAGCGAGAGTCCCTTACATCAGGTGGATGGCCAATGGCTTGATCTCGCTCAGGCGTGGTGAAGGATCGCTCAGGTGAGACACGTGAAAAATGGATTGGGAAGCCATTGGACGGATCTCGCTCAAGCAGGCGTGGCCGCGCTTGAGCGAGCGTGAGGAAAAGTAACGCTAGGTAGACCTCGCTTAAGCGAGTAATGAGGCATGTTGGGTCTCGCTTAAGCGAGCGAGCTTAAGATTAGGCACTAGACAATTTTCACTCAAGCGAGCGTGACTCGCTTGAGCGCACGCGAGGGATCTCATGCTGTAAGTTGTCTCGCTCAAGTGAGTGATCATGTGAAAGGAGCCTCGCTCGAGCACGCAATACGTAGAAATGACACTGGTGGAATCTCGCTCGGGCGAGAGTGGCTCGCTCAAGCGAACAGGCGTATGTTCGCTGCTGGGAATCCTCGCTTAAGCGCGATGGAACTCGCCCAAGCGAGCCTGGCCTGTCTCGCTCAAGCGAAGGTGAATCTCGCTTGAGTGACTTTTCCCTAGAAATGGCTTTGTTTCATTTTCTCCATTGTGGGCTTATGTTGGACCCCTTTCTTAGTGTTATGAGATAATTAAGAGAATATATTATTGGAATTTAACGTTGGATTAGCATGGTGGTGATTGGGATTGATTGGTACATTTGGGTTTAATTGTGTGATATATTTTGCCACCTAAGATGGGATTATGAAAGAATGATGATGAGGATATGATGATGGGGGATATGACGTATACCCTTGGTGATTTTGGAACCAATGAGAGAATAATCGCATGACATAGTATTGTTGAATAGTATGTAATGTTGTAATGCCATTGTGGTTGATTGCAAGTATTGACTTGCATGTATGCAATGAAATATATATAAAATATGTTAAGATGTAATGCCACATATAAAATTTGAAAACAATGGATAAAACCAACAATGATAAAATCCACTAAGATGTATATGGTGGTGTTGGTGATTATGATGATGATGATGTTTGATGAGTGGCATTTAGGATGTATAGAGTGAGAATGCATTTGATTTGCATTGTATTTACATCCATGGCATATCATACGCTGCCGGTAAGGAATATTAGGGGGTTCCCCGGGTTGGTCCAATGGGAGGGCGGCTCAATGCACGAGCATTATTGTTGTTTCCCCTGTGACTCGGTGCGTGAGTCACGAAGCTGCCCATAGTTTGGTGACGAGGCACCCTATGTGGCTGGCCCAGTGGGTGGGCGGCTCTGTAATGAGCAAGTACCTCAGTGTCCGATGGGGCACGGCTCTCTCGATGTGTGTTCGGGAGGGGCCCGTAGCACTTGTGGCAGTTAAGGCCATGTTGTTAATCCACAAGTCACGAGGTGACTAGTGCTACAGATGGGTGATAGCGGTTTGGTACCAGTAGAAAGATATTGTTGAGATGCATGCATACTTTAAGATGTGTGCACAGTTTTCTAGTAGCACACCTATGCTCGACCCATAACTTGGTGTTATTCCCACAGTCGGATCCGCATTTGTTGTCTATTCCATTCTGCATATGCATTAGCTTTAAGAGAACTTTCATATAGCATGGTGATATGCCAGTTTATGATGATGATTGATGATGATTGAGATTGTGGTATGGTGTTGATAAGATGGGTGATTGAGTACCTAAAGGACCACATAAAACTTTATAAAAGATATGAATACAACAAAACATTATTGAATATAACGATGTGTATATTAAGACCCAATGTAATGAAGGGCATAATTATTATGATTAATAATATTGATGATAGCCCATGGTGGCTTTGAGAAAAGACCTGAATGGTCAATGTTAATGATGTTGGCCCATTGTGGCGTTGTGATAAATGTGTATATGCTTGCTTTGCTATGATATGATGGGTGAATACCTGATATGTATATTATGAAATGAATAGTTCTGATATTTATTGATGTGTCTAGCAAAGCATACATGATATTGATACGCATATGCATATAATTTCAATTGTATTCATATTGTCATTTGAAATGTATAACTCACTCTCCCGTGTGGTCTACTTTTTAGTATTGATGTAGGAAACCCTGGGACGAGAATGTTTATGAAGTAAAGTTTTTTTTGGGAAGGTAAATAGTGGTAATGGAATGCCTTGGCCGGCAGCGTCTGTATATGATTGAGTTATGTATGAAATAAATATTATGATGTTGTTGACTATTGATATTGATAGATGTAATATAAATGACGATGTTAGTAGATGACTTATTGGCGTTGGGGTATTTGACCTCATACACACTTGATAAATAAATTGATGTTGGTTATGTATTCCTCTAGGGACGAACAAGTATTGGTGATATGCGAAATTGAGGTTAAACTGATATGGTCAATTATCGGATATGAATATTGGATATGTATGATGCATGACCGAATGGTTAAATTAGTATATATATATATATATATATATATATATATATATATTAGACTTTATATGATCATGAAATTATGTGAAAAGATGATGGATGATTATTAGGCTTATGATATGTCGTTGCATGCTTTACCGAGCCTTTTCTCATATCTTCATATATGGGACTAGGCGTGTGCCCTGTATACGTATTCTTCTTCCGCTGTAAACTCTGTTATTTTTTTGTATACAATCATGGGCGATTTATTTTACGATCCAGTCATAGATTATTTCATCTCACTCTTTGGTTTTCTGTGGTTCGAGTCTTGATGTAGTCGTGATGGTATTTGAATTTATTTCAAACACAAAAAATTTACTTGTATTTTTATTACTTAATTATGTTGATTACATCGGATTCGAGTCCGGAAAATCGGGGGTGTTATACCGGGGATTGAACTGATTCGGAAAAACAGTAAATTTTTAATTACCATGGTAAAATTTTTATTTTTTTAGTTAAATTTTCAATTTTATATTCATTCATTTATTCATTTTTCTTAACATTGTTACACTAACTTTCTGTATTTAGTTTGTTTATGCAAACTCGATCTTCTGCAGGGAAAGTGTTCTTTGATCCTGATATCGAGAAGTTTGTAAAGAAACTCAAAGCTTTAAAATCTAAAAAAACAAAAACTTCTTCTTCTTCTTCATCTTCTTTTGAAAAATTTGAAAATTCAAATATGGGTGCTGAACAAAGAAGAACATTGGGATAGTTTGCTGCTATCAATGGACCACCCCGTGTTTCAGGGATGTACCAAGGACCTATTGCTGCTGTAGAAATTAAACCAGTTACTCTAAACATTATTCAAAATAATCAATTTGCTGGTTTAAATAATGAGGAACCATATGAACATTTAACTATTTTTTATGAGTTATGCAGCACAGTTGGTTTCAAACCCAATCAAGAGTATCTGTTTACATGAGATTGTTTTCTTTTTCTTTAATTAGGAAAGCTAAAAAATGGTTTAAATCTTATCCACCCGGTAGTTTTGCAAACTGGTCCGATGTTGAAACAAAATTTTTGGAAAGATTTTATTCACCTTCAAAATATTTTGAAGCGATGACAGTCATACATTCTTTTTCATGAAATCACGATGAATCACTTGGTGAAGCATGGGAAAGATTCAAAGTGCTTCTTAGGAAATGTCCAAACCATAATTTGGATGATGCTGGGAAGGTAAGAATCGTTTATGATGGTTTATTACCTCAGTTCAAGATGATGTTAGATGCATGTGTAGGTGGTTCTTTAATGAACAAAACTGTTGAAGAGGCAATATCAATCATGGAGTCTATGTCAACCAGTGACCGTCAAGCCAAGCATGAAAGAGGAAGTACATCAAGGAAACCAGGTATACTTGAGTTGGGAGAAAATGATGCACTTTTAGCTCAGCAAAAATTGCTAACACAACAAATGGAGGCAATGAGAAAACAATTGGAAAAACTTCAAATTGCTCAAGTATCATCACCACCACCCACTCAATTGAAACAATGTATGTATTGCATGGGCAAACAACCATGTGGTTACCGTGCCCCTGATGGAAATGATCAAGAACTAGCCAATTTCTCGATTCACCAAAGAATACCTTTAGGTACTTTTCCTATCAATCTTGGTAATTCTTTTCCTAAAAATTACCCGTAGGGTTGGAAGAATCAGAATCTTGGTTGGAAACAAGATGTTGAACCTTCCAACAGACCTCCTAACAATCAATTCAAACAACAACAACCACAATCTGATCAACCAGCAAGGCTAACTAGGATAGAGGAATTTATCCAACAATTGCTACAATATTTACAAACAAATGAAGCCACACGTAAAGCGTCGGATATGCAATTGGGACAGTTAGCAAAAGAAGTAGCCGACATGAAAAGCTCTGGTTTTTCTGCAAATACTCAAAATCCAAGAGAGCAATGTAAGGCTATTTTTACAAGAAGTGGAAAAGTTGTAGGAAATGATTGTAAAGAAAAAAAAGAAGAGAAAAAAGAAAAAAAGGAATAAGAGAAAAAAAAGAAAAAGAAGAAGAAGAGAAAAAAAAGAAAAAGAAGAAGAGAAAAACGAAGAAGAAGAAGAAGAGAAAAAAAGAAAAAGAAGAAAAAAATGAAGAAAATGATGAAAAAGAAAAACAAAAAATCAAAAAATAAAAAACAAAAAATCAGTATTTGGGTCAGACACCTCCAGTTAAGGATCTACCTTATCCACATGCACCATCAAAGAAGGATAAGGAAAAGGAATACAAAAGATTCCTTAAAATCTTCAAGCAATTACACATAAACATCCTATTTTCTGCGGCATTGGAACAGATGCCAACATATGCAAAGTTTATGAAAGAATTGTTTACCAAAAAGAGGAGACATAATGAGGAAATTATTGAACTTGAAGCAGGTTGCAGTGTTATTTTGTAATATAACATGTCAAAAAAGTCAAAAGACCCTGGAAGTTTAACCATTTTTGTCTTCATTGGAGGTGTAAATATTGGGAAAGCCTTGTTAGACTTAGGGGCTAGCATTAATCTAATGCCTCTAAGTATGATGAAGCGAATTGGTGATCTTGATCCTTGGAGAACAAAAATGACTCTGTAATTGGCCGATAGATCAATCAAGAGACCATACGGTATTATGGAAGATGTACTTGTAAAAGTTGACAAGTTCTACTTCCCTGTTGACTTTGTGGTTTTAGACATGGAAGAGGATGCTGAAGTCCCCCTGATCCTGGGAAGACCATTTATGAAGACTGCTAGGGTACTCATTGATGTGGATAATGGGAAATTAGCAGTAAGATTACATGATGAAGAGGTGAACTTTGATGTTTTCAAAGCCATGAAATATCCTAACTCAAAACAAGACTGTTTTAAGGTGGATGTTCTCGACGAAGTTTGCCTTTCCATATCCATGACCCTCTAAATAAGTTATTAACTAACTCTGTAGAATCCTTGAGTGAAGAAGAAGAAAAACGGGTAGACAAGTATCTTGAAGACCTTGATCAAGGGAAAGAAATTTCCCCTGAATCAAGAAAAATTGAAGAAATTCAAGAAGTACCTGTTGAAGAAATCCAAAGGCCTAAATTGAAAGTGCTACCTTCCAACCTAAAGTATATCTTTTTGAAAGAAGGTAATCTAAAACCTGTAATTATTAGTAATTTGTTAAGTGAAACAGAAGAAGAAAAGCTGGTAGAAGTGTTGAAAAGAAATCAAGAAGCAATCGGATGGACACTTGAAGATTTGAAAGGTATAAGTCCATCATACTCCATGCATAAGATTTTGTTGGAGGATGATTTTAAACTTGTTACTCAACCTCAAAAAAGCCTCAATCCAACCATGAAAGAGGTAACCAAGAAGGAGGTTTTGAAATTGCTGATAGCAGGTATTATCTATCTCATTTCTGATAGTGCATGGGTAAGTCCTGTTGTTCAAGTGGCCTCAATACTCAAGAGCGGGGTGAATTGAGTGTTTAAAACTTTTCTTTAGAATGCCTTTGAAATAGATTCCTTTTTCATAAAATATGCTTGTATGCAAGAAATAGCAAGTGTAGTGCAAGAATCAAAAATGTCACTTAGGCAATATGTCAAACACTTGGTGTGCAACACTTTAACTTAGCCTAATTACTCAAGTTCAAGCAATAGTATCACAATCAAATCAATGATAACTCTCAACAAGAGAGAATTTACAAATATAAGCTCTAAGTTTTAGAAATTGAAACTAAATAAGAAACAGAACTCACAAGACTCAAGATTTGATTTCTCTTTAATGATATTGGATTTCATGAGTAGCTTGAATGGGTCTTCTATTTATAGGCCTTAGAGAGGTGCCCTAGAGTCTTCATAGTCGTTGCACAGTGTGGGCATTGGATTGAAAATGGAGAAGTGAGCTGGTTTCCCACTTAAAAAGGCTTTTCCCTAAAATCTGGCACTATCGTAATCGATTACGCCTCGAGCTGTAATCGATTACACTTTGAATTCTTCAGTGAAATTTTTCTTGTAATCGATTGTGATATCCCATGTAATCGATTAGCTAAGTGAAAAAACCTGGTAATTGATTGTTTATACCTTGTAATCCATTGTGAGTGGTACCTGATGCATTTAATTCTGTTACGCAGCAAGGTAATCGATTGGGACTTGGTTGCTATCGATTATGGGATAAATAGAAACTCTGTAATCAATTATTTTCTATCTTGTAATCAATTAGTAACACCACAGAACATTGGTAATCAATTGTGGCTACCTTGTAGTAGATTAGAAGATGCACCTGATGCTTTTTATTCATTTTCTCAGCTTGGTAATCGATTAGCTTGTTTGATGCAATCGATTAGGTGACAAAACAAAACCTCAATAATCGATTAGCTTTGGTGAGGTAATCGATTAGGAGTTGGACAGAAGCTTTGTAATCGATTAGATATGACCCTGTAATTGATTAGCCTATGTGTTTTTGTAGATCTGTTACTTTCTTCTCTGTTTTCATCCTTGCAGTTGTTATCAAAATTGCTTTTGTCATTATCAAAATTATACAACCTGAAACACATATTCAAACACAAGTCGTGTATAAGTTGTTCCAAAAAAGGGTGGTATGACAGTAATTGTTAATGATAAAAATGAATTAATCCCAACAAGAACTGTCACCAGTTGGAGAATGTGTATTGATTATAGAAAATTAAATCAAGCAACAAGAAAAGATCATTTTCCACTCCCTTTTATGGATCAAATGCTTGAAAGATTGTCTGGACAGGCTTACTATTGTTTTCTTGATGGATATTTTGGATATAATCAAATTACTGTTGACCCTCTTGATCAGGAAAAGACTGCTTTTACATGTCCTTTTGGCATATTTGCTTATAGGAAGATGTCATTCGGATTATGTAATGCACCTGCTACTTTTCAGATATGCATGTTTACTATTTTTGTGAATCTAATTGAAAAGAACATTAAGATTTTCATGGATGATTTCTCAGTCTTTGGGAATTCATTTGAATCATGTCTAACCAACTTGGACACTGTACTGAGGTGGTGTATTGAAACAAATTTTTGGTGCTAAATTGGGAGAAATGTCACTTTATGGTGAAAGAAGGAATTGTACTCGGTCACAAAATTTCTTCTAAAGGTAATAAAGTAGACCAAGCCAAAATTGAGGTAATCTCTAAGCTCCCACCCCCTGTAAATGTAAAAGGTATTAGAAGTTTTTTAGGACATGCTGGATTCTATAGAAGGTTTATTCATGATTTTTCAAGAATTGCTAAACCTTTAACAAATCTTTTAAATAAAGATGTTGAATTCAAGTTTGATGAAGCATGTCTTAAAGCTTTTAATTCCTTGAAAGAAAAATTGGTTTCTGCCCCTGTAATTGTTGCTCCTAATTGGAATTTACCCTTTGAACTTATGTGTGATGCAAGTGATTATGCTGTGGGAGCAGTTTTAGGTCAAAGATATGAAAAAGTTTTTAGAGTTATACACTAAGCTAGTAAAGTTTTAAATGAAAATCAAATAAATTATGCAACTACTGAAAAAGAATTACTAGCCATAGTGTATGCCTTAGAAAAATTTAGATCATACTTGATTGGATCAAAAATAATTGTTTTTATTGATCATGCTACAATCAAGTACCTTTTGAACAAAACTGATTCTAAACCTCGGTTAATCCGATGGATTCTGCTCCTTCAAGAATATGATCTTGAAATCAAAGATAAAAAGGGTAGTGAAAATATGGTTGCTGACCATCTTTCTAGATTGATGAATGATGAGGTTACTGCCAAAGAAAAAGACATCTTGGAAGAATTTCCTGATGAAAAACTTTTTGAAATAACAAAACAGCCATGGTTTGCGATATGACCAATTTTAAAGCAGCGGGAATTCTTCCAAATGATTTAACATGGCAGCAAATAAAATTTTTTTTTAAAGATGCAAAATACTTTGTTTGGGATGACCCTCATCTATTCAAAATTGGTGTGGATAATTTGCTACGTCGTTCTGTACCCGATTAGGAAAAGAAAGATTTGTTGTGGTATTGTCACAAATCACCTTATGGAGGACATTTTAATGGAGAAAGAACTGCTGCAAAAATTCTTCAATCAGGTTTGTATTGGCCCTCCATTTTTAAGGATTCTCACTTATTTATACAAGCTTGTGATAACTGCCAAAGAACAGGTAATGTTAATAAGAGACAAGAAATGCCTCTCACAAACATTCAGGAGGTCGAGGTATTTGATTGTTGGGGTATTGATTTTATGGGACCTTTTCCTTACTCTCAATTCAATCAATATATCCTTTTGGCAGTTGATTATGTTTCAAAATGGATAGAAGCAATCGCTTCACCTAATGCTGATACCAAAACTGTAGTGAATTTCTTGAAGAAAAACATTTTCTGCAGGTTTGGAACACCAAGAACTTTAATCAGTGATGAAGGATCACACTTTTGTAACAAAGTTCTTTAGAAGGTGTTACAACATTATGGAGTGAGACATAAAATGGCTACAACATATCACCCACAAACCAATGGATAGGCTAAAATTTCAAATCGTGAAGTAAAAAGAATTTTGGAAAAGACTGTGTCTTCCTCCATAAAAGATTGGTCACAAAAGCTTGATGATGCACTCTGGGCATACAAAACTGTACTCAAGACTCCTATTGGCCTTTCTCCTTTCCAAATGGTCTATGGAAAAGCTTGTCACCTTCAATAGAGATGGAACATAAAGCATATTGGGCCTTAAAATTCCTCAACTTTGATCCAAATATGGCAGCTGACAAAAGAAAATTGCAGTTACTTGAGTTGGAGGAAATGAGAAACAATGCTTATGAGTCATCTAGAAGTTATAAAAATAAAGTGAAAGCTTACCATGACAAGAAAATCAAAAATAGACACTTTACACTAGGTCAGTAAGTTTTATTGCTCAATTCAAGATTAAGACTGTTTCCTGGTAAATTGAAATCTAAATGGTCAGGCCCATTTGTAATTAAGGAAGTTAAATCCTATGGAGTAGTTGAAATTGAAGATCCAACTTCCAAAAGAAGTTGGATGGTTAATGGGCAAAGATTGAAACTATATCTGGGTGGTGAGATCAACAGACTCACTACCGTTTGTTATTTAACTGATTTGTGATATGCAGGGTATCAAGCTAGAGATAGTAAATCAAGTGCTCAATGGGAGGCAACCCATTATTTCTTCGTTAATTTTTATTAAAAATAAAAAATAAAAAAATAAATTTAAAATGTGTGTTTTATAAAATTTAATTTGAATTTTAATAAAAAGTTTTTTAAAAAACTGAAAGAAAAAGGGTTTTTGAAAATTAAAATTTAAAAATTTAAAAACAGAACACCACGCGTAGCGTCCTAGTGACGCGTAGCGTGGTGGTAAAAATTTCAACCTGACGCATAACGTCCCAGCCACGCGTAACGTCAGGGCCCACATTCAGTTTTTAAAACTGAACTAGAGAGGTCCAATTTAGGTTTTAAAAACCTAAATTTCCCTCTCTGCCTCAAAAACCCTATTTCTCAAAGTCCAAACCTCTCAAGCAATCTCAATCTTCAATATTTTCTTCATGTCTCAAGGATTTCAAGTAAGTGATCTTCTCCCTTTCCTTGGTTCATTTGATTTTCAACTTTCAATTTTAGAATTGCATGCTGTTAGGGATAGGATTAGATAACCACTAGGATTGATTACTATTAGAAATAGGTTAATAAATGGATTGAATGTGGATTGGAGGGGTTGCTACTGCGCAACTCCTATTTTGCAGTTTCTGAACCTATAAGCCCACGCGTAGCGCCCAACCTACGCATAGCGTGAGGCATGAACTGTGACCCCACGGATAGCGTCCCAGTGACACGTAGCGTAGGAAGAACAACCTGACATGTAGCGCCCAACCCACGCGTAGCGTCAACCCCTGTTTTGGATTTTTGTTAATTTTTTTGTTTTATTTTTTGTTTAATGTATATATTGTTTTCTATTTTATTTTGAAATAAATAAAAATTCTGTCCCATTTTTTGTATGTTTGTTTGTTTGTTTGTTTTTCTTTTAAATTAATAAAATTTCTTAAATTGTATGTTTGTTATACTTTCTTGCCTAAAAATAAATAAATTTGTTAAATTTTGTAAATATGTGTGAATTGTAATTTTCTAAGTTTGTATGTAAAATTGCATGTTGGGTGAATTTTATTTCTTTCATAAAATTATATGATGTGTGTATTATTCTTTAAAAAAATCCAAAAATATGCATGTTAAATTTTTTAATGTTTTGCATGATTTATTTTGTTAAAATATAAAAATCAAAAATATGTATGATTTAGTTTAAAATATTGTGACGTGTGTTTGATTTTTGTAAATTTTCTTCTACAGATGGCACCGAAGAAGTCTATTCCCACCACTGGTCCCAAAAGATAGAGAAGGACCACAGATACTAATACCACCTCTAAAGATCCTGATATTCAAGGTGAGGAGCAGTTGGGACCCCGAGATGCCACCAGATTCAGGACCGACGCCAAGTGGGCGAGATTCCATCAGATCAAGGGCCAGAGACTCATCTGGGAGAGGGTCCTTGAGCTCAGTGCTGGAGATTATCCTAAGCTGCAGGATGAGATACAGAGGAGGAGATGGGGACCCCTATTTTCTCTACCTACTAAGGGGGATCCCATCCTGGTTATGGAGTTCTATGCTAATGCTTATAGGACACGTCAGGACTCACCAAACATCAGCCAGCAGAGGATGAGCTTGGTGAGGGGTCAGCACATCACTTATGACAGGGACACTATTAGTACCCTACTGGATAATCCTTGGGAGCCTACTCCCAAAAGCAACACTTGTTTCTAGACAGAAAACAGAAACAAGGTTGCCACTGAGGATGATGATCTAGGATACTTCTTAGATCAGGTTGCTCATTTTTAGAGCAAAGATGGAATCTTCTTTAACCTTAGTAAGGTTTGAAGAACTCCATCGAACCTCCTTAAGACCCAGCTGACCCCTATAGCTCAGGCATGGATGTACCTTATGCTTCATAACATCACTCTTGTTACCCACCTTTCTTCTCTTCCAGTTGATCGCTGCTGCCTTCTCTACTCCATTCTTTAGGGCCATGTTAGTCCTTAAATTTACAATAAATCTTTTAATAAAAATTTCATAAAAATAATAAAAATTTGGTTAATTTGTTAGAAAATTAAGTTTTAATTCAATAAATGGATGCTGTTGGAAATAATCTGCCCTTGATAAATTTTCTCTAGTTTTGTAGTGAAAAAGTAAAGAATTCAAGAGAAAAATATACAGGAGGAGCTGACGCGTAGCATCAATCCCACGCGTAGCGTCCATAGCTACTTTTGATGCTGACGCTACGCGTCACATCCACGCGTAGCGTCAGTGCTGTGTGGACTCCACAGCCAAGCTGGCCAAGCACTCACCTAGTGACCCATTATTGGCCACTTCACTCAGCATAAATGGCCAAAACACAGTGGAGACAGGGACACATGGCCAAGCATGATTGAATATAATATACCAAGGTGGCCACTACCAGCTGCGTTAATGGAGGCTGAGTCAGGGGACTGACGTGTAACGTCAGCACCCTTGCTTAGCCCTATAAATAGGGCCATCCAACACCATTCATATCATCCCATT
The DNA here is from genome assembly GCA_037962975.1 of Clitoria ternatea. Lineage (NCBI taxonomy): Eukaryota > Viridiplantae > Streptophyta > Magnoliopsida > Fabales > Fabaceae > Clitoria > Clitoria ternatea. The sequence continues at coordinate 174,831,235 of CM075671.1, forward strand.
CTCTACATTCAGAGTTCTTTCCTCTCTTCTATACTCGAGTTTTGAGTATTTCTTTTAGAGTTTGCAGTTCTAGAATAGTTTTCTAGATACTTGAGAGTGTTGTGGTGTATTATGATCGTTGTATCGTGAAGTTTCCATCGTCTCCGTAATGTCAACCTCTGTAAGTGTTGTTTTTACTTTCACCATGTGTAACTAATCTGTTTATGTTAGAATTAGTGAACTCATCTATTGAGTATAATGTTGTGAATTCGACCTCTGCATGTTTATGATTCAAGTCCATGTTAGTATTTCAATCTTTTAATAATATGAACGTCAAACAGGAGAATGATTTTCATGTGTATTGAAACTTTTATTAGTGTGAATGTCAAACGGAAGAATGATTATTCATGCCGTATTGAAACTTGTTTTGACGAAAGTAAAAGTTGGAATACCCTTGGTATCTCAATTCTATAGGGGTTGTTAACCATTGTTGCCATAAGGCCAGGTCTTAATGCAAGTTTTTACTGAGAAATCTCACGAGGGATCAGACTTTATGGTGAATTCTTAGAATTTATATCACGGGGGATCGGTTATAATGATTTTAAGCTGCAATGACATGAAACTTGATGATTAAAAATGCATGTCGTGAGTTCCTCATTGTTATTCTAGATTAGGGATCCAATTTCCAACATAATTTGTTAATCTGTGTTTATCTCAAGTATCTTACCTATTCTAGATTGCAACTCAACTTTTTAGATAGATTTTTATTTCCCTTTTATCTCATGAATAACTCAACCATGTTATCCTATGAATATTGTATAAATTGTATATAAGTCATTCTTTTGTCCATAAGTTTCTTTACATTTACCATAGTAAATAGAAAGTTACTGTTTTTATTGAACTTTCAATCCCAGTGGAACGATATCTAAATTTTGAAAACTACAAACGATTGGTGCGCTTGCCAATTAATGACCCAGTGGTAAACACAAACGGTTAAAACACTATAGCCGGGTTAACAAGTTTTCTGGCGCCGTCGCCGGGGACATAATTGATTCAGTAAAACAGTAGTTTTTTATTACCGTGGTAAATATTTTTTTACCTTAGTTAAATTTTGTTTATTTACTTTTTCTTATTACTGTTACACTAACTTTCTTTGTCTAGTTTGTGTATGCAAACTCGATCTACCGTAGGTAAAATTTATTTTGATCCTGAGATAGAAAAGTTTGTAAAGAAAATCAAGTCTTTGAAATCTAGAACACAAACTAATTCTTCTTCTACTTCTAAAATTTTTGAAAATTCAAATATGGCTGCTGAAAGGAGAACATTGGGACAGTTTGCTGCTATTAATGGTCCACCCTGAGTTTCGGGAATGTTTCAAGGACCTATTGTACCAGTGGAGATTAAACCTGCTACTTTAAATATTATTCAAAATAATCAATTTGCTGGTTTAAATCATGAAGAACCGTATGAACATTTAATTATTTTTTATGAGTTATGCAGCACAATTGGTTTTGAACCCAATCAAGAAGAATCTGTTTATATGAGGTTATTTCCTTTTTCATTGATTGGTAAGGCTAAAGAATGGTTTAAATCTTGCCCACCGGGTAGTTTTGCAAACTGGTCCGATGTTGAAAGAAAATTTTTGGAAAGATTTTACTCTCCTTCAAAATACTTTGAAGCCATGATAGCCATACATTCTTTTTCTCAAAACAATGATGAATCATTGGGAGAAACATGGGAACGATTCAAGGCACTCTTGAGAAAGTGTCCAAACCACAACTTGGATGATGTCGAAAAGGTAAGAATCGTTTACCATGGTTTATTACCTCAGTTCAAGATGATGTTAGATGCTTGTGCAGGTGGTTCTTTAATGAAGAAGACTGTGGAGGAAGTTATTGAGATATTGGAATCAATGTCCATTAGTGACCATCAAGCTAAACCAGAAAGAGGTAATGTACAAGGTATACTTGAACAAGGAGTAAATGATACAGTGTTAATTCAACAAAAATTGTTGATACAACAAATTGAGGCAATGAGTAAACAACTTGGAAAACTTCAAGTTACCCATGTACCACCACAACTTCATGCTCAATTAAAACAATGTGAGTATTATATGGGCGAACAACCATGTGGTCACTGTGTTCTTGACAAGAATGAACAAGAACAAGCTAATTCCTTGATTCATCAGAGATTACCTATAGGTAATTCTCTAAATCCTCTTGTAAATTCTTTTTCTAACAATTACCTGCAGGGAAGGCAAAACCAAAACTATGGTTGGAGGCAAAAGCTAGATCCTTCAACAATCAAGGTGATTACAATACTAGATTGACAAAGGCTGAAGAAAGTATTCAACAATTGATGCAATATATGGAGACAATTAAGGCTGCACGTAAAGCATCAGATCAACAGTTGAGTCAGCTAGTAAAAGAAGTAGCTGACATCAAGGAGTTCAAAGTGAAAGAACAATGTAAGGCTATTTTTACAAGAAGTGGTAAAACTGTAGGTATAGACTATGAAAAAGAAAAAGAAAAAGAAAAAGAAAAAGGAAAAGAAGAAAAAGAAGAAGAAAGTGAAGAAAATAAAGAAAAAATAAAAGGAAAAGAAAAATAAAAAAAATCAGTATTTGGGACAGACACCTCCTGTCCAGGATTTGCCTTATCCTCATCCACCATCAAAAAAAGATAAAGAAAAGGAATATAAGAGATTCCTTGAAATTTTTAAGCAGTTGCACATAAACATTCCTTTTTCTGAGGCATTAGAACAAATGCCTACATATGCTAAGTATATGAAAGAACTGCTTACAAAGAAAAGGAAGTATGATGAGGAGATAGTAGAACTTGAAGCAAGTTACAGCGCTATTTTACAGTACAAGATGCCAGAAAAATCTAAAGATCCTGGCAAATTCACTATTCCTGTCTCTATTGGCGAAGTAAATATCGGAAAGGCTTTATTAGATTTAGGGGCTAGCATCAATCTAATGCCCCTAAGTATGATGAAGCGTATTGGTGACCTTGATTCGCAACAGACAAGGATGACTTTGTAATTAGCTGATAAATCCATCAAGAGACCTTATAGGATTGTAGAGGATGTACTTGTAAAGGTTGACAAATTCTACTTCCCTGTGGATTTTGTGATCTTAGACATGGAGAAAGATGCTGATGTTCTTCTGATTCTTGGAAGACCATTCATGAAAACTGCTCGAGTACTGACTGATGTGGACAACGGGAAGCTAGCAGTAAGAGTGCATGATGAGGAAGTGAATTTCGATGTCTTCAAAGCAATGAAACATCCTAGCCCAAAGCAAGACTGTTTCAAAGTGGACATCCTTGATGAAACTTATCTTTCCTTATCAAAAGGTATGACTAATTCTGACACATTAAATAAGTTATTGACTAATTCTGTTGAATTTTTGAATGAAGAAGAGGAGAAATAGATTGAAAGGTATCTTGAAGAATTTGATCAAGGGAAAGAAATTTCCTTTGAATCAAGAAAGATTGAAGAAATTCAAGACTCACCTGTTGAAGAAATCCAGAAACCTGAACTAAAAGTGTTACCTTCCAATCTAAAATACATCTTTTTGAAAGAAGGTAATTTAAAACCAGTAATCATTAGTAATCTGTTAAGTGAAACAGAGGAAGAAAAACTGGTGGAAGTATTGAAGAGAAATCAAGAAGCAATTGGATGGACACTTGAAGATTTGAAAGGTATAAGTCCATCATACTGCATGCAACCTGTTGCTCAAACTCAAAGACGCCTCAACCCAACTATGAAAGAGGTAACCAAAAAGGAGGTTCTGAAATTGCTGAAAGCAGGTATTATTTATCCTATTTCTGATAGTGCATGGGTAAACGGTGGTATAACAATAATTGTTAATGAAAAATGAACTAATTCCTACAAGAACTGTCACCAGTTGGAGAATGTGCATTGATTATAGAAAATTAAATCAAGCAACAAGAAAAGATCATTTTCCATTACCTTTTATGGATCAAATGCTTAAAAGATTATCTGGACAAGAATATTACTGCTTTCTTGATGGTTATTCTGGATATAATCAAATTGTTGTTGACCCTCTTGATCAGGAGAAAACTGCTTTTACATGTCCTTTTGGCATATTTGCTTACAGAAAAATGCCATTTGGATTATGTAACGCACCTGCTACTTTTCAAAGATGCATGTTTGCTATTTTTGCAGATTTAATTGAAAAGAGCATTGAAGTTTTCATGGATGACTTCTCAGTTTTTGGGAATTCATTTGAGACATGTCTATCCAACCTAGACACCGTACTGAAGCAGTGTATTGAGACAAATTTGGTGCTTAATTGGGAGAAGTGTTACTTCATGGTGAAAGAAGGAATTGTACTTGGCCATAAAATTTCTTCTAAAGGCATTGAAGTTGACCAAGCCAAGATAGAGGTAATTTCTAAACTCCTATCCCCTGTAAATGTAAAAGGTATTAGAAGCTTTTTAGGACATGCTGGATTTTATAGGAAGTTTATTCAAGATTTTTCAAAAATTGCAAAACCTTTATCAAACCTTCTGAATAAAGATGTTGAATTCAAATTTGATGAAGCATGTCTTAAAGCTTTTAATTCCTTGAAAGAAAAATTGGTTTCTGCCCCTGTAATTGTTGCTCCTAATTGGAATCTACCCTTTGAACTTATGTGCGATGCAATAATTGTTGCTCCTAATTTGTTGCTCCTAATTTGTTAGTCCTCAAATTTACAATAAATCTTTTAATAAAAATTTCATAAAAATAATAAAAATTTAGTTAATTTGTTAGAAAATTAAGTTTTAATTCAATAAATGGATGTTGTTGGAAATAATCTGTCCTTGATCAATTTTCTCTAGTTTTGCAGTGAAAAAGTAAAAAATTCAAGAGAAAAATATACTGGAGAAGCTTACGTGTAGCATCAATCCCACGCATAGCGTCCATGGCTACTTTTGATGCTGACGCTACGCATCACATCCACGCGTAGCGTCAGTACTGCGTGGACTCCACAACCAAGCTGGCCAAGCACTCACCTAGTGACCCATTATTGGCCACTCCACTTAGCACAAATGGCCAAAACGCAGTGGAGACAGGGTCACATGGCCAAGCATGATTGAATATAATATTCCAAGGTGGCCACTACCAACTGCGTTAATAGAGGCTGAGTCAGGGGACTGACGCGTAGCGTTACACTGACGCATAGCGTCAGCACCCTTGCTCAGCCCTATAAATAGGGCCATCCAACACCATTCATATCATCCCATTCTCTATATTCAGAGTTCTTTCCTCTCTTCTATACTCGAGTTTTGAGTATTTCTTTTAGAGTTTGCAGTTCTAGAATAGTTTTCTAGATACCTGAGAGTGTTGTGGTGTATTGTGATCGTTGTATCGTGAAGTTTCCATCGTCTCCGTAATGTCAACCTCTGTAAGTGTTATTTTTACTTTCACCATGTGTAACTAATCTGTTTATGTTGGAATTGGTGAACTAATCTATTGAGTGTAATGTTATGAATTCGACCTCTGCATGTTTATAATTCAAATCCATGTTAGTATTTCAATCTTTTATTAATATAAACGACAAACGGAAGAATGATTTTCATGTGTATTGAAACTTGTTTTATTAGTGTGAATGTCAAACGGGAGAATGATTATTCATGCCGTATTGAAACTTGTTTTAACGAAAGTAAAAGTTGGAATACCCTTGGTATCTCAATTCTATAGGGGTTATTAACCATTGTTGCCATAAGGCCAGGTCTTAATGTAAGTTTTTACTTAGAAAGCTCACGAGGGATCGGACTTTACGGTCAATTCTTAGAATTTATATCACGAGGGATCGGTTATAATGATTTTAAGCTGCAATGACATGAAACTTGATGATTAAAAATGCATGTCTTGAGTTCCTCATTGTTATTCTAGATTAGGGATCCAATTTCTAACATAATTTGTTTATCTGTGTTTATCTCAAGTATCTTACCTATTCTAGATTGCAACTCAACTTTTTAGATAGATTTTTATTTCCTTTTTATCTCATGAACAACTCAACCATGTTATCCTGTGAATATTGTATAAATTGTATATAAATCATTCTTTTGTCCATAAGTTTCTTTACATTTACCATAGTAAATAGAAAGTTACTGTTGTTATTGAACTTTCAATCCCAGTAGAACGATATCTAAATTTTGAAAACTACAAACGATTGGTGCGCTTGCCAATTAATGACCTGGTGGTAAACACAAACGGTTAAAACACTATCGCCGGGTTAACAGGCCCCACCATTAATATTGTTGAGCTTATATTTGAGCAGATTCACCTTTATGCCCTCAGGTATAAGGTGAATTGCCTTGTTTTTTTCCCTCTCATCATTTCTACCTTACTGAAGAGGTAAGGAGTTATTGTGCCATTACCAGAGTTTACTAGTTCTTCAGGGAAAGTCCCCAAGGTCTCAGTAAACAGAGATTACTTTGTTCAATAGTGCGAGCTTCCACCTTTAGAGCAGGAGGCTCACCCCAGACCGAGACGTAGGAGACCAGCCCATCCACCATCTACTGATGCTATCACTGAGGGATTCACTAGGATGAGCATAGAGCATCAGCATATGATGCAGACGATGGCTGCTTCTCACCGAGCTTATACGCATCTTCATGATTCTTACTATCAGTACAGGATTCAGGGAGAGGGAGCACTATTTATGACACCAACTGACTTTGCAACCCATGTGGCTTGGCCTGGTGATTTACGCACATATCCTGAGGTTGGTGGACCGTCTGGAGCACGTGCTGATACTGAGGGTGATGTTGATGAGGAGGGAGATGATGAGGATGACCACATGGAGGACTGATGGTGTTATCTTATATTTTCTATACTTTTATTATTTTTTGTATATTTTATTTAGTTTTTGGTTTGATATTTGGTATATTTTGATTTTGGGATTATATTATGGTTTATTTTTATTTGTGTGGTTTGATTTTTATGGTTAATTTTATTTTCTTTATTTTTGTGAAAAATACATTTTGAAAAATTTATGCGCTTAAAGTTTGGAACAATAAGCCAATTCATAAAATGAGAAAAATCTTTTTATAACTAAGGCATTTAGGTAAAACTGATTACAATGAGCTTATCAATTATTTCGAAAACCCAGTGAGTTGAGAGATCTTTAAACACTTGAGAGTTTCGACATAACTTCTTTCAAATTAATTTTCCTTAATTCTTTGACTTGTGTTGTTGTACAGAGGATCCAAGAGCATGATCAAGGCAAATTCTTTAGTAAACATAAGAAACAAGGGCCAAAAAGCCTACCATGGTAAAAATATATTTATCCTTTGATAGCCAATTTTAAGCCTTAAAATAGTTTCCTCGACACCCTTAACTTTTAATTAATCTTTACCATTTCCTTTACTTGATTGAACAAAAGAGCATAAAATAATTTAAAAATATTTTGAGTGTTCTTAAAAAAATGGGGAGTGAAAAATTAACAACTTGATTCTTTTAAAAAAAATAAAAAAAAAATCATTCATATAAATTAAAAAAGAAAAGAAATATATGCAAAATTAAAAATAGTGAAAAGAATCAAGTTGGGGGTATTTATCATCATCAAAAAGGGAAGTAAGAATTTTGGGTCAGGAAAAGCACCCAAAAAGAAATTGTGAAATGCTCTTTTATTATTTCAGGTGTTTGAAATCCAAGAAAAACCATAATTTCTTGTAACCCAAGCCTCATTACAACCCTTAAAAAGATCTTGTGACTTTTGTGTGACTCTGTATAAATGATCATTGACAAGATGAAAATCAAAATTGAATTTGTTTGATTTTATGATCGATTGAGATTGACAAGTTCCTTTTCATAAAGATAAACACTTGTGAGGTAAACCTTGAAATAACCTTGATTTATTGGTATGACATTGTAAAAATTTTATCTTTAAGCCTTAGTTACATAAGATTCCTCATTTTTGTTGGTAAAATTGTAAATCACTTTTTGCAGTAAATTATCAGACTTTATTTTGATTTTTCTTTCTTTTGCTCGAAGGTGAGCAAGGTCTCAAGTTGGGGGTATTTGTTAGTCCTCAAATTTACTCTTATTTTCATAATAAAAAGTGTGTTTATTTTAAATAAAATTAGTTTAAATTGTAATAAATTTATGTTTTTAATTCAATAAATGGATGTTATTGGAAATAATCTGCCTTGATCAATTTTCTCTAGTTTTGCAGTGAAAAATTAAAGAAAATCAAGAGAAAATTGAAAAACTGGAAAACTGACGTGAAGCATCAACACCACGCGTAGCGTGGGAAATTTTAATGTTGACGCTACACGTCACAGCCACGCATAGCGTCAGAGCTACGTGGACTCCATTTTCAGGTGGACAAGTACTTAGTCAAAAGGCCAAATAATGGCCAATCCAATCAAGCAAAATGCCAAGCCAAATTGGGAGACATGTGGAACCATTGTCTAGGCATTATTGGATTTAATTAATCTTAATCATGGCAACTTAATCACGTGTTTAATGGTGGCTGAGTCAGGAACCTGACGCTACGCGCCAGGCTGACGCTATGCGTCAGGACCCTTCTTCAGCCCTATAAATAGGGCCATTCTCCACACTTCAAAGGATCCCATCTTCAATTCAGAATTTCTTTTCTCTCCTTTCACTCGAGTTTGAGTGTTCTTTTTGAGAGTTTGTAAGTTTAGAGTGATTTTTAGATACTTGAGAGTGTTTTGTAGTATTGTGAATTCGTGTATCATGAAGTGTTTTCACACCTTCGTAATGTCAACTTCTGTAAGTGTTGTTTTTACTTTTACTATGTGTAACTAAATTGTTTATGTTGGAATTTGATGAATCAATCTATTATATGATATTGTGATTATAACCTCTGCATGTTTATGATTTAAGTGTCATGTTAGTATTTCAATCTTTTATTAGTATGAACATCAAACGGGAGAATGATTTTCATGCATATTGAAACTTGTTTTATTAGTATGAATGTCAAACGAGAGAATGATTATTCATGCTGAATTAAAATCTATTTTAATGAAAGTAAAAGTTGTAATACCCTTAATATGCCAATTACTAGGGATAGAGTTGGTGATTATTGTTGCCATAAGGCCAGGACTTAATGCAAGTTTTTACTGAAAAAGATCACGAGGGATCGGACTTTACAGTGACTACTTAGAATTTATATCACGAGGGATCGGTTATAATGATTTTAAGCTGCAATAACATGAACTTGATAATTAAATATGTATGTTTGTAATTATTTCATTATATTTTAGTGTGAGGATCCTAATTCCAACATAATTTGTCAATCTGTGTTTTTACCTCAAGTATCTGAATTCTTCTGAATTACATCTCAACTTTCTAGATAGATTTTATCTTTATCATCTTTTTACCTTATGAACAAATCAATCGTCAAATTTTGTGAATATTGTATAAATTGTTTTTAAAGCATTCTTTTGTGAATAAGTTTTGATAAATTTATCATAGTAAATAGGAATTACTGTGAATTACTGGAACTTTCAATCTCAGTGGAACAATATCTAAATTTGAAAACTTTAAACGATTGGTGCACTTGCCAATTAAAAGACCCAACAGTATTCAAGGATTAACACCCACATGCATTAAACTCTCTCCCAACAACTATTACCCAAAACCTAGGGCATAACACCATTAGAAATAGAGAGGAACTTACCTCAAGCCAAGAAAAGAGTGGCTTTCCAATGGAGAAGTAAGGGAGCACGAAAATGAGAGGGAGAGGGAAAGCTTTAAATCACCATTATCATCTTCTCCAAGCTTGAAGCAAAAATGAAAGTGGAAGGAGGAAGGAGAGCACACCATACTTGGGGTTTTTAGAAGAAGAAGATGATGAGTGGGAGATAAAGAGAAAAGAGAGTTTATGAAGGGGAAGTAGAAGCAACATGAATGGGAGAAGGGAAAAAGAGTTCAAGTGTTTTAATTTAATCCGTTCATTAAAATTTTCCGTTTTATAACCAACAGGATCTCTGTTTGGGCTCAATACTTTATCTAAAAATTATTCCGATTACATATTCAGACTCCTAATAATATTCTTAATAGCCCTGACCAACAGTACCTCAATCGGAGATACTTGGTCCGACACTCATATTTTAACCAGGTATTATTTTCAACTATTTAAGTCACCATAAATTATGAAAAATCACAAAAATTCTCAATTTAATCATTTCAATATTTTTGGGACATTAATCAATTCATATTTAATTATTCACTATTTATTTCTCTTAATTAATCATTTATATAAATTTTGGGATGTTACACCGCCTATTGGAACCCCTAACATTCCACATAGACAGCGTATGATATGCCATGGATTCAAATGTCAATCAATGCATTTCTCACACTATGCATCCTAAAATGTCATTCCACAATCAACAACTCACCACCATCACTTAGTGGAATTCAATATCCTCATCATTCTCAACCATTACCAATTATCATTGGATTTTATTCACATCAATAGTTAGTGGCAATCATTATTCACCAAACTACATGTCATGGGATGTCCAATATAATTATAATTAATTCAATCATGGTCTCAATGTCATTCACAAACAAGTGACATTACCATGAATCAAACTTAACATCATAATCATCATCCCAACAACATTTACCACATAACACAAATTATTCTAAATGCATTCCAAATCACATAAACAACAAGACATTTATCCAAGCCAAATTATGGAAACATACCCATACATATACATTAATAATGGATGAAATCATGCATTTAAAAATGTTACCCCCTCCTACCTTAAGAGAAGTAGTACTTGTTGCGGTCCGAAGGTCCCGCTCCATCAATGGGGTCGTTTCCTACACCACATACATGTATAACATAATTATTATCTTTCAACCCACCAAGATTTAATTGTTCAAGCTAAACTACTTGGTGTTTATGCCATTTTAAACCTCAAACCTCTTTTATTTCATTTCATTTCATCCACCACAACCACTATGGGTTTGGTGCTCATATTCATTTATTATGCATTTTAAGCTATAACCATTAATGGGTTCCCTCATTAATGGTTTCCAACCACCATTATTAAACATCTAACATTATCAATGGTCATCACTCATCATTAATAACCACTAACCATCATTAATGGCTATTTCTCTTCATTAATAACATTCTCTAACGTCATTAAACACATATTCCACTCACATTTTAAATTTCCCTCAATTCTAAGGGTTGGGGTTTCATCAAAAACCCAATAACCATCATCAATGTTTATCTTCTTCTACCTTATTTATTGCCATTTTCATGTGCCCCTATACACCCACAGAAAACACATATTTATTACACCTCACCTTAGGGTTTTGTATAAAAATGGTTCCCATTCGATAACCTATTATATTACACCCTGATAAATCATAAAATACCTATAACCTAGGGCAAGAGTTCAAGAAAATGGTGAAGAAAACTTAACTCAAGCCAAAAAAAAAGTAAGCTAAAAGAAGTGAGGGAGTGAGTGACAAAAATTAAAGAAGGAGAATGGATAGCTTCAAATCACCACCATCATCATCAAGCTTTGATGGAGAAACGAAAATGAAGAAGATGGGGAAAACACACACCTCTTATTAGGGCTTTTAAGAATGGAAGAAGAAATGAGAATGAAGTGAGAAGGGAGAGTAAGTGAATGTTTTTCCTTTAGGGAGAAGAAGCCAACGTGAAAATGAAAGAAGGAAGGGGATTTTGTTTAAAATTTAACCCTTCACTAAAAACCCTTTCATTTTGTATCAAACAAGATCATCGTTCGGGCTCAATACTTTACTTAAAAATTATTCCGAATATATATTCAGATTCATATTAATATTCTTAACAACCCTAACCAACAGTACCCCAATTGGAGATACTTAGTTTGATACTCATATTTTAATCAGGTATTATTTTCAGCTCTTTAAGCCACAATAAATTATGAATAATCATAATAATTCCCACTTTAATCATTTCTAAATTTTTGGGTATTAGATAACTCATATGTAATTATTTACTAATTATTCCTCTCAATTAATCGTTTATATAAATTTTGGGATGTTGTAGTATGCGTTCTGTTTTTGTCACCTGATTGCTTTAAAATTGTCCACGATGTTGACGCTATACGTCAGGTCATAATTTTCAGCCTGATGCTACACGTCATTCCCACGCTACGCATTGAGCAGAATCCATCATTTCCCATTTAAATTTATTTTAAACTCATTTATTAATCTCACACCTTCTAATTATTATTATTTTAAGCCTATTTACATACTTATTTATTTATCTAGGTATAAAATACCCAGGGATGTTATAGATAGCGCCTAAGAGCAATACTACTCATCCGCGTAGGGCCTTTACTAAAGATTATGGTGAGGTCTTTTAGTAAAGATTTTTTATCTACAGGAATATTATAGAATTCTATGTGAATCGAGAATATTTTGGAATCACTTTAACTAGTATTTAATTTTATATAATAATAGTTTTTTCAGTCATTTTTACAATATTTATTACTACTCTATACTTAAAAAAAGCTATAATTAGTTAGTCTTTTACAATATTTACAATATTTATTACCACTTATAAAGCCTATATTGATACGTACATAGACAGCCACCCATAAAAAATACAATGTAAACAGTTAATAGGTAGGCATTATTAGGAGAAAAAGAACCTTTATATAGAAAATAAAAATCATAAAAGGGTGGATTAAATAACAATTAACAAACAATATATTATTAAATTCACCTCTTACATATATATATATATATAAGTTACATTCAAACAAAATTAGATTTTGGATAATGGATCTAATGTGTCTGGTTAAAGGCTATGAATGAAAGGAAAACATGGTTTTTTCTAAGAAATTTGAAGTACAAAACTACAAAAAAAAACACAAAAGAAAGTACGTACATTGTGCTAACATGATCATGCCTGACTCAACCACTTGAAGTTCAATTCATATTTGTTTGATAACAGCTTACCAATTGAAACACAAAATACCTAACCTCTACTTGAATACTACCCTATAATTATAGCCTAGAACTACAGTATATAGGGTCCACTAATTCTTAACTAGACTCTTATAATTATATCCTTGTGTTATTAAATCCTATATGTATTTAAATATGACATAAAAAAATGAATAATAGAACACAACATTAAGACCTCGAACAACATTATGAAAATAGAAAACGCTGCAAATAATGCATTAAACCAAATACGATAGAAAAGATGAATAACAAAACAACACAAAGTTATGACCTCGAACAACATTATGAACGCAACAACATCAACATTATGAAAACCTTTACTTACTTGGTTGCAGCTTGTGACGGTGACGTACTCAACAGGAACAAGTAAAGCCTTCAAAGGTAGGAACACAATGACGAGAAGCGACAAGAACATAAGGGAAAACAGAGACAAAACTAGAGGCAGGAAAGAGAAAGTGTTATGAAATGAAGCCCTTTCAACTAATGGCGCGACGTTACAAAATATACACAAGTGGAGAAAAGGGCTTTAAGCACGGTTCTAGGGGGCTTTTAAGCACGGTTCCAGAACCGTCCTTGTTCCCGCCGTGCTTGTAGATAAGCACTTTTAAGGACGGTTCTGAACCGTGTTCGTAGGAACCTTTTAAGCACGGTTATCTTGAACTGTCTTCGTAGGTGGGGGACTTTAAACACGGTTTTTAAAATAACCGTCTTCGTAGAAGGACTTTTTTAGCACGGTTAAGAAAGAACCGTCTTTGTATGCTGGAGTTTTAAGCACGGTTACAAAAGAACCGTCTTCGTAGGGTGGAGTTTTAAGCACGGTTACCCAAGAACCGTCTTCGTAGGCTGCCTTTTTAAGCACGGTTGTTCAGTAACCGTCTTCGTATCCTTGGCTTTTTAGCACGGTTATAATATTAACCGTCTTCGTATGCTGGACTTTTAAGCACGGTTATGTCTTAACCGTGCTTAAAACTTTATTTATTTTTAATTATTTTTTCTTTTTATTTTTTCCCAAAACCTGCAAACAGAATATAACCAGACAGCCCAGACAGCCCAATGATGAATAATAATGAAAATGAATAAATTCCAATAAAACTATCTAAACATCAACTATGGTACATAAAATGCATAATAAGTTTATAACTACACATCTAATAATATAATAAGCTACACTAATAGGTATATAACTACACACTAATAATATAATAAACGATAGAAGTCTATTGGATTCCTTCCTTGAGTTGAAGAAGGCTGGTGGCCCATTGGTTTCTGATTTCGTCAATGTATCCTTCAGGGAATATTGAGAAGGAGTCTCGAAAGTGCTGTAAAGAAGACATAATCATTAATAGGTTAGCAACAAATTGTAATAGTAGTATGTAAAAACCAAATAAATTAAAGTAGGCAGTAAAAACTTACAGTTGTCCATCCGTCTACTATACCAGATTGGATAATGGTGAGCATCGTCTTCATCACGAAATACCTACACTCAAAGGTGCCATCCTGCCGATAAGACTACAAGGTACCATACATTGATTTCACAACTGGTTATTGTTTTTGTTACTAATTGAGGTAACTTTAAAAGTAATGCTTATTAATTGAAGTACTTACTTTTGGGAAGACCCACTCTAGTTTTTTCTTGGTCACTTTACCGCGTAGTCGATGGTACCCAATGAAAGCCCTATAAGAGAATAAAACACCAGTTTAGTTAATAGAATGAACATAATCAAATATGTAAAGTTATTTTATTTTTAAAAATCAACTTACCCGTCGAGTATTTTCATGTAGTCCACACCAGGACTCCCATGCAACGAACAGAAGCATGCAGCAATGCTGTCCTTTGGGCAAATGACCAACAGTTGCCAGTGAAGGCTGCAATATACCATTGATTAGGAACAGCGCAATCCATTATTAAATTAACAACAATAAGTAAATATTTATTAGACTCTTACTCTCTATGAAATGGCACAAGGTACACGGTCTTCTTCGAGGCATGCATCCAATTCTGGATGTATGCCTGAATCTCCTCCATGTTGTTCCCACGAAGTTGTATTAGAGAGGGCTCCAGGAAACCATAAATGTTGTGGACACCTCTCTCTATGCAAATTCTATGTAAAAACCTAAACAAATTTATAGACGTTTAGTGATGTAAAAAATAACAATTTAAATAACACTATCATTGAACGAAAACAACTTACAGCTCCCAACACTGAATCACTGAAATGTTTAACATCGTCTTCCCCATTAGGACCTCACACAAGTCAGGTCGTGCAATGTACACTGGGAACTCACTCGGGAGGCCAAAAACGGATTCCTCCCATGGGACCGGGATAGTGCAATTGCGAAGCCCAGCCGATATGTCCCATAGTCGTTCCATCGGATCAAGGGGGCTCTGGCTTCTTTGATGGGGCAGCACCCTGCTAAAAGAGTTAAAAAATTAGAAGCAATTTATGTCCTTTGAAACCATAACTTAATATATAATTAGAAGCATACCTGGGGACCAGAATCTAACACAAGTCTGGTCGGCCACATAAGGAAGTGTCCCACAGCCTGGCCGACGAGTCGTACCTCAGAAGTTGGAATGGGAACAACTGCATCTGCCTCGAGGACCTGTACAACTGAAATCCTTGACACACCATCAGGCAGTTTCTGATGGTGAACCAAAGGGCCTAGGTTATACACTGAACCAATGGCAACTGGCTCTTCCACTCCATCTACAAATAGGTCACACTGACGGCAGTCTCCAAGATTTACATCATCATCATCACCGTCAGGTGCAACACATGACCCCTTTGTGCTGACCCGCCTAGTCTGCATAATAACACAACATTTTGAAGTTATTCAACGAATAATGATAGCGAATCATAGGTGATTCAATTAAATAATGTACAATATAACCTGTGGGTCCACTACCGGTGGCGTAGGTTGACATTGTTCACTGAAGGACGCCATCATCTCACTTCGAAACCGTGACATCTCCTCCTGAAGCAGCCTCTGCATTTCCTCCTTTGCCTCTGCCTTCACTGCGGCAACCTTGTCCTCGAAGGCCTTTTCCAAATCAGATATGGATTGGGAAGGGGTGGCGGGATGGCCGAAATAACTTCGGAGGCCTGCGGAGAAAGAATAATTAGAAATAAAAATGTTATCATACAGAATCTAAGATTATTAATGTAAACGTACCATGACCTCGACCAGCTGCACGTACTCGTCCAGGGTGCTCTGGTCGGCCGATGGCGACAGTCAATATATCATCCCTACCATGTGACACAAATGACCCTTGGGTCGACTGCTCAACCAAGGAATCCTGCAACCAAAAGTCAATGATTAGTGTTGTTAGGGTTTGATGGACAATTAACGTTTTATAAAAGGTATTGACAAGCTTTGTACTTACAATCCTTGAGACAAACTCCTCAACATGTGAAGAAGTGTACTGACCACTCTTCTTCGTTCTGGCACGCTTCCATTTTTCATGTCGTGCGGGTGGAGAGGGGGGATCCACAATAGTGTCGTTAGGGTGGCTACCTTGATGTTGCCTAGCTTTCTCCTCCACGAGCCGATCCTCCAACAATCGATAACCCCCACGTGACAACCTGTGAGGGCAGACATTTTTCCCCTAAATTTCCTGTGCTTTCATGCGTCTGGCCTGCATCAAAATAATTCAAAGACATTTATATGTTATACATTCTCCGATAACTATAAAAACATAATCAGTAAAAGATACATATAATAAAGTCGTCCGTGTGCCGGGATGCCACAAACTTATCCCAGGTCTGCTGATCTATCGATGCGTATTTTTCTCCAGGAAACTGACCCTGCTTCTTCCTGTAGACATACCTAAAATTGTTGCATCTTTGAATTAAGTAATTGATAACATAAAACATGATGATTTTAAACATGTATATTTTAAAATTAAAATATACGTGGAGGTTAGGTTGCTCTTAAATGTCCTCCATCGGTCAGCGATCTCAGACATGATCTTCCTACGCAATGTATCAACTGCAGGAATATCCCAAGCATCCTACATGTGCCAAATAAACAAGTAAGAGATTATTACACATAACAAATTACGATAGGAGTAACTAAATGTACTTACAACAACATCAGCCCAAATTGCATTCTTCACGACCTCCTGAACACTATCCCAATCAGGGATAATGATGGATACCTTCGACCATGCCAAGACACCTAAGTAACTCTGAAACTTGGCGGCGTTAGGTCCCGAAGTCCTCCCGGTGCAAATATCAATGTCAACATGGGTCCTCTGACCCTGATGGCGCCTAAGTGAAACACTAGTCATCCGGGTAACACCTCTCCTTCTAGCTGAGGAATCTGTGCCCTGGGAGTCAGATCTCGCATGTGAATCCTGGTCAGCTATAGGTATCTGTGAAACAGAAACAAAAATATAATTTATGAGTATAATAAACTAACTTTAGCAAACAAGAATATGTTTATAAACATGCATGAATGATATATAACCATACCCTATGTTTCCCACAGACCCTCCTGGTGGTCATTACGAGTCGCAAATATATCATCTATGAGATCTTCCATAACGTTTGTTGGTGTACGTGTTGTTAGACAAGGTATGTCTAGGACATCAAGACATGGATCCTCAATGTTGTGTCTACCTTGGACAATAACTGACCATCGTTTATCTGATGGGTCAACAACGTAGAAAACTTGTTTTACTTGAGCTGCCATGATGAAAGGCTCCTCCTTATGACCTATCTTGTTTAAGTCCACTAACGTAAAATCGAAATCATCTAGTTTGACACCATTTTTGCTATCAACCCATTTACATTTAAAAATAAGAACTGTGAAATGACCATAATCAACTTCCCATATATCTTCAATGACACCAAAATAACATAACTCAGCCATGATAGGGTTTTTGTCCTTTGAAGTGGAAAAATGCATTGATTCGGCCATAACCATAACTCCACTGTTCTGCACCGTACTTCTGTCATCTTGAATCCTTGTATAGAATGAATAATTATTTATGTCATAGCCACAATAAGTGATTACATCAAAGTTGGGTCCTAGTCCTAGTCGATGCAATATCTCAGGAGCAGATGTCTCTTTGAGAAGGGTCATTTTGAACCACTGCATGAACGTTTTGTTGTGTTCGTTCAACACCCACTTTTCAGCCATTCTAGGGTTGTTTCTTTTGACTATATCTTTATGTGCAGCTAAATACGGGAGGACAATGTCTGTGTTGTTCAAAATATAAAAGTGTGCTTGGAGGACTTCATCACGTGACATGCTTTTAATTTTTTTCCCAATGGTACCTTTCCCATCCAATCGCCTTTCATGACGAGTCTTCGGAATACCAATGCTTTCAGCCTGTGACATGTAATCTGTGTAGAACTCAATTGCTTCCTCTACAATGTACCTTTCTACTATCGATGCTTCGGGTCGGCGTTGGTTCTTCATATAGCCTTTCAAAATTTTCATGTATCGCTCAATAGGGTACATCCATCTCAAGAACACTGGCCCACACAAACGGACCTCCCTCACTAAATGGATGATTAAATTTACCATTATGTCAAAGAATGAAGGAGGGAAATACATTTCCAACTGGGATAGTATAAGAAACCCTTCCTGTTCCAACGCTTCCAACTCCTCGTGGGCGATTACTTTGGCACATATGGCATTAAAAAACAAACACACCCTTGTTATCACATGTCTGACATTTTGAGGGAGAATGTCACGAATGGCAATTGGTAGAAATTGTTGCATCAGCATATGACAATCATGTGACTTCAAACCAACTAACTTCAGATCCTTCAAGGAAACACAAGTATTAATGTTGGAACCGTACCCAGATAGAAGTTTGACACCACTCAACGATTCACACAAACTTTGCTTCTCCTTTCTAGACAAGGTATGACATGCTGGGGGCAAATATGTTCATTTGCCCTTTATTTGTGGGTGCAACTCCTCACGTATACCCAACAACTCCAAGTCTAGACGCGAATTCAGGCCATCCTTCGTTTTTCCAGGTATGTTTAACAGGGTTCCAATCAAACTATCACACACATTTTTCTCCACATGCATCACATCAATACAATGCCTCACATCAAGCTCTTTCCAATATGGCAAATCAAAAAATATTGAGTTTTTTTTCCATGGGTTTTTTGAGCTAGACTGCTTCTTAGACTTACCAAAAACCACATTGACTTCTTTTACCTTTTCATATACTTGACGACCAGACAATGGTGGGGGAGCCAGTTCAAACTCTTGTGCACCATTGAACGACTTCTTCAACCTACGAAGTGGATGATTACGTGTGAGAAACCTACGATGTCGAAGATAAACATTTTTCCTTCCATGATGTAGTCGATCCGAACTAGTTCCCTCCTCACATATAGGACACGCTTTATGTCCTTTGACGCTATAGCCTGAGAGGTTACCATACGCTGGAAAATCATTGATCGTGCAGAATAACATGGCCCTCAAATTGAATGATTGTCCTGTAAGCCCGTCAAACACATCAACCCCCTCTTCCCATAACATTTTTAGGTCTTCAACTAACGGAGATAAGTATACGTCAATGTCGTTCCCTGGTTGTCGTGGACCAGAAATCATCATTGATAACATAACGTATTTCCGTTTCATGCACAGCCATGGCGGTAAGTTGTAAACAAACAACAAAACAGGCCAGGAACTGTGGTTTGTGCTTAGGTTCCCATATGGGTTCATGCCATCTGTGGCTAGTGCAAGCCTAACATGTCTTGGGTCACGGGCAAAATCTGGAAACATCGTATCTATTTTTTTCCACTGTAATCCATCTGCCGGATGCCTAACTAGTCCATCAATAACCCTTTCATCAGCATGCCATCTCATAAGCTTCGAATCATCTGCATTTGCAAATAGACGCTTTAGTCTTGGAACTATGGGGAGATACCACAACACTTTCACAGGAGACCCTTTTTTGCATAAATCATCAGAATCAACCTCTTTCTTCTTATATCGTGACACCCCACACCTAGGATATCAATGCAACATTTCATACTCACCACGGTATAATACACAATCATTTGGGCATGCATGTATCTTCGTATACTCCAAGCCCATAGGACACAACACCTTTTTAGCCTCATAGTTACGATTTGGCAAAGTGTTACCAACTGGGAGCATTTCTTTCAACAACTTAAGCAACTCAGTGAAGCTTTTATCTATCCACCCATTTATCGCTTTCAAATTAAATAATCGTAAAACTGCTGACAACCTCGTGAAATTGGGACAATCGTAAAACGTATATAGACTCGCATATACGTGAGCTCTCTTAAAACTTTCTACCCCCACATCACAGATCATATCCTCAAGTCGGTCATCCATGTCATCATCAACCTCATGCGCAAAGCTCTGGTCTTTTGTTTGAAAGCTAGTACTTGGCACCTCAACATGTTCACCATGCCATATCCATCGCGTATAACTTTGAAGAAATCCATCACACAACAGATGTTCTCGAACCTCTGTCAATTCTAGCCGGCGCATGTTCAAGCATTTAACACAAGGGCAAAAATACGTTCCATTCACCTCTTCAGCATTTCGTATCACGTACTCTATGAATGTTTCGACTCCACCCTCATATTGTGGACTTATACGTGATGCTGTTATCCAACTTCGATCCATACTCACTGTTTACAATACCAGTAAATTTAACGGTGCTATTTATCTTACTTTCTTCACAAAGGTGGTGGTCCTACCCATTCAGAATGAACATTTTTCTATACATCATAACTACATACCACCTAGAAGTTATTTTAAAATTTGATAAAATTTCAGCAGCATTTCGCATTGGTCTCTAAGTACACAAAATGAAAGTGGTGACATCAAATTCAACCACAATCAAATATGCACCCAGAGAACAATACAAAATTTAGCTAACCAAAACTGGATCAAAATTTAAAATTGCTCCTAACTTGTACAGAGCAATAATACATAAAAATTTGTTCATCCCAAACTGTCCAAACGGACAATTCAAGATTCAACACAAATGATGAAATCAATTAATTTAATTACCATTTGTGTCGAATCTCAAACGGGAAACTATGTTTCACTCATTTACAATTTAAAAAATCACAATTCAAAGAGACTATATAAACTTATCAAAAACTAAAAAATAATAAATAAAAATTAATCTACTACTAGTACTAGTACTGCTAATAACTACATTTAAAAAACATATTAAACTACATTCCATTTGTGTTATGTAAGAATCTTAATTTAAAAATCTAAATCTACTACTAGTACTAACTACATTCCATTTAAGACATGATGAAGTTTTTAATATTCAAAATTTAACCCAATTGTGTGTAATTTTTATTTACTTTGAAATATCAACCTTTTTGTATTTAATTTTTTTAATAGTGTAACAAATGTTACTATATTTATATATTTAATCTAAGTATTTATTCTAAGTTGATTAATCTATAACTTTTAATTTATAACTAAGTAACAATCAATCTAAGTTGATGAATCTATAACTTTTAATCTATAACTAAGTAACAATCAATCAAGGTATTTAATTTATATCTAATAAAATTCTAATTTCCTAATATATAATATTCTTATTTTCCTAAAACTAAGCTTCATATTAACAGAGTATACAAAATAATTTCAACAATCAATACTTAATCTATAGTTAACGAATAATTTTACTAATATTTAACTAACTAAGCAAAACTTGCATTATTCTTAACCATAAGCATTAAAAATAGAAAATGTGGGGTTTAAGAAAAAATACCTCTTTTGGAATGCCCAACGTCAATGGAGAAGTAGGGAGCGAGGAGGATGGAAGAAGACCTTGGGCGTCGTGCGGAATGAGAAAGAGGAGGAGGAGTAGAAGGGAAGAAGACCTTGGGGCGTCGTGCGGAATGAGAAAGAGTAATGGAAGGAGGGAGGAGGAAAACAACTCGGTGGAGGGGAATGTTTACATGCACGGTGAAATGGAGGGAGGAATAGAACTCGGTAATGGAGGGAGGGAGGAGGAAAACAAGTCGGTAATGGAGGGGGAATGTCTAGATGAAACGTGAAATGGAGGGAGGAGGAAGGAACTTGGTAATGGAGGGAGGGAGGAGGAGAAAGAAGACAGCGGTAGAATGGAGGGAAATGAGAAGAGTAACACTGATGTACTGTGACAGACGCGGGATTCGAGGGGACGGCCCTATAAGCACGGTTCCCCAAAGAACCGTCTTAGTATCTCACACCTTTAAGCACGGTTCCCCTTAGAACCGTGTTAGAAGACAAATTTTTTAAGACTTTTAAGGACGGTTCCCACCACAACTGTGTTAGTATCTTACCCCTTTAAGCACGGTTCCCCTTCACCGTGTTTGTAAGTGTTTTAAAAAATTATTTTAAAAAAATATACTAACCTTTAAGCACGGTTCAACGCAACCGTCTTTGTAAGTATTTTAAAAAAATTATTCAAAAAAATTTTAACAACTTTTAAGCACGGTCCAGTGGCAACCGTGCTCATATATGGCTTTTAAGGACGGTCTCCATTCGACCGTGCTTGTATATCACTTTTAAAATTATAACACGCTTTCTCCTATTTACAAAATTGCCACCGCGTCGTTTTAAGCACGGTTGTGGGATAACCGTTCTCGTATCCTGTCCTCATAACTGATTTTTGCACTAGTGATACGAAAAATAAAAAGGCTTTATCACCATAGTTAACTCTGCAACCGTGGTTATATTGTATTTTAACCACGGTTACAACACTAATTATGTTTAAATATTTTGAACTTAAACTCTATAACCATAGTTGACCCACAACTGAGATTATATATGTAAGGAAACAAACACGATTATTTGGGTAACCGTGATTATATATTTACCAAAATAGAAAAACCCTAAACCTTTAACCATACAAACATTGTTATCCTTGAAACTGTGGTTATATTGTATTTTAACCATGGTTAGTTTATAATCCATGTTTATCTTGTTGTCTTTAAATTTTCAAAAATGCCATGCATTTTATTAACTCTATTACCTTTTGACTGTGCTTATACCCAGTGCTAATATTTACATTTTGAACTAGTGACCGTTTGGAATATGTTCCACAACTCACATTTCCTCTTATATATTTTGGTAGTCCTGACAGGAAAATGACATTATTCCCTTCTTTTCCTCAGCATTCCTCAAGTGTACTTGAGCACTCCCTCTATGGAACCTAAGGTACCCATCTTCTAGGATTTCACCACTGATCCCATCGATAACCACAACCCTCAAACTCAAGAAGTTTCTCCTTTCTCATAGGGTTTGCTCTCGTAAGGTTTCGTACTTATCTCATATGAGTCACATAAAACCTTAAAACTTGAGTTTACTTTATTTATCTCACTTATAAATTAATTATATTATTTTTATGAAAGCTGTATATTATTTTTAATTTGTTGATAATGTAAAATTATATATCAATATATCAAAATTTAACAACTTTCATCACTAGTGGAAAAAAGGCTTTTTACACCGGTCCCTTTTGGCTTTTTACACCGGTTCTTGGACCGGTGTGGATGGAGCCGGTGAGAAAAATATGGACCTTTTACACCGGTTTTAGGACCGGTGAGAAAAACAGTTTTTACACCGGTCCTATTTAAAACGCCCGGTATAAAAAATAATACTTACACCGGTCCTTTTCTATACAACCGGTGTAAATATTAATTTTCTCACCGGTTCTGTTGGTTATGCCCGGTACAAAGTTAACTTTTAACACCGGTCCTGTTTTTAGGCCCGGTACAAAAAAAATACTTTTAACACCGGTCCTATTTTTATGCCCGGTACAAAAAAAATACTATTTTTTAAAAATTTTAGTTCAGTACATTTCAATACTAGGCGATGCCAATTCAGTACACGTTCGTTACAATTTTCATTCTCTATATATAACATATTCATCAATTCATGATCCTTCGATTAGTGCATTTGTTTTAAATCAGTTGTCTTTGATTTCTACATTTATTGGTTCTAGCAACTATTTGTTTATTCCGTTAATGATAAATAACACTACTACAGAAAAGAGTTATTAGTGTGGTTCTGCACACCAATATATCTACGAGAACTGGCCAACATGAACAACCGTTAAGTCACGTATACCTGAATCTATTAGTGCAGTTCCACATGGAACAACACTCTACATAAACCGTAGTAAATAAATATGTTTTTTTTATAAAATTTATATAGGTTTTATTTCAAAAACTGCTTACATGTTTGCATTATCAGTATCTGTACTATTCATTATTTTAAAAGTGTCACCAAAATTGAAGAAATGATATTAAACACATGTCAATATCAACTCAACATTGCTATAAACGCCTATATAGATGAACTTGCGAAAACAAAACAACACAATAGTTATTTCAAAAGTACCAAGCTATGTGGATATGGTTCTTATCAAATGATTATAACAAAGTTGCAAGACTCAGCTTGTTAGTGTGCCAACGCCCATATGTGGCGTGACTATGCCCTCCAAGTTATTGATTGAAGCTTCATAATTTTTGAAGCTAGCTTGAGTAGGTTGGGTGAATTGGGAGAAAACATCTACAAATTGGGAGAAAACATATCAATTAATACAAGCTGAGTCAGTTATACAAGGGAGACAATCAACCACATCTAGCTTTGTACACTGAGTCACCATAGGCTTTGTTAATTATCTTGTAATATATATATATATATATATATTCCCAACTCACTTATTCTGGAATATAAAAACATTTTGTGTATTAAGCCCTCCTGAAATTAAGAAAATTCAGAATAAATTATATAACAATGACTTATACATACAAATTTTTATTCTAGGCATAAGACATACTAATTAAGGATTAAAAGGATAATTATTATTATAGAAAAAAGTATATCATATTAAAATTTCAAAAAATATTGCACCAGAAGTTTTTATTTTTTAAGCTCATTAACCTATATACTTATACATATCTGATATTAAAATGGATATCAGTATTATATCACTTACTGACAATAAATTTTTATATTAGCACCTAAATTATATAATTGTTGAGAGTAAGGCATAGCATTCTCTTCAACACCTAACAAATCATCCACTTCAGTTCAGTCAATTAACAACGTTGCAGTTTCTGAGCTTCCATTCGATCCTTAAATTGCTTTTTTTTTCTTCAAGCAGTTATTTACAATGCAAAATGCAGACATCATTAATAATACCAAAAAAACAAATAACAATAAAAATTTGTCTATACTTAAAAAAATCTTGGATTTTGTTTCTGCTATGACAGAGATTTGAATAATTAAAATGCCTGATGCCTATGATCAGTTATTGCATGTTTTTTGCACGTTGAAGGAAGAGAGGATTGAGACAGAATGGGAACTGAAGAATAAATTGAATGAGAAAGAGGATTCAAAATGTAAGGATGAGAAGAAACATAAAGATAAGATACATACACTTATACTATTACTTGTTCAACATACACTTATACTATCTTGCATACGATGAAAAACTATGTACTTGATGAGTTATTTTGTGTAATAAAGCACTTTTTGTTTGAGTAAGAACTGATACATTTATTCACAAACCTTTATATCAAGAATAAGGGTTCAACTTTAACTTTGGTTGGCTGCTGGTCTGAGGAAAGAAGGGTCCTAGCTCCTCTGCTGCTCCATAACCAATTGATGAACAACCTGGGCCTGAAACATTCATGCATTTTCTTCATATTATAATTGCAATAAATAATGTATATATATCACAATCACTTATCAGTTCATATTGCTAAATATCTGGTATCTATTTGTTATTAAATAACAGAGACAAAAAAACTATGTTGTATTTCTATCCTAAAATTCATGTTACACAAACTAATCTGAGTTGAGTTAAATCACTTGTTAACTGTGAAACAATGATACAATGCAGGCAAAGTACAGAAACCCTCAGGTTGTTACAGTTGCTCTGAAGCTCTATGTAAAAGTAGTAACAAAAGCCTAATTGTAACAAAATATTTGGGTTAGACTCTGTTTTTTGAGTTTCCATAAATTTTATGGTTAGAATAATAAGCTCTCGAGCATAATAAAATCATCAAAATTGACATCGATTGAAAATCAAAATATGCAACGGAATTATCAGAATAAGCACCACGACTAAGAAACACGAAAACCACAAGAAATAATGAAATACCTAGAAGATTCAGTAACTGGATTTGAAATTGAAAAAAAAAACAATAAGAAAATTACTAGTAACAGGCAACCATTGGTTACATGAAAATCTCTAACGAAATGATTGAAAAATAAAAATCAAAGGGAGAAATCCTAGGACTGACAGACAGCGAGGAGAGGGCAGGGTCCATTGTCGTTTTGAAGGACGATCAGAGTGGTGCGTCTGAGAAACTGAAT
Source organism: Clitoria ternatea (assembly GCA_037962975.1). Taxonomy (NCBI): domain Eukaryota; kingdom Viridiplantae; phylum Streptophyta; class Magnoliopsida; order Fabales; family Fabaceae; genus Clitoria; species Clitoria ternatea. The sequence continues at coordinate 174,857,539 of CM075671.1, forward strand.
GGTTTTGGTTTTGTGAAGGCACTCTTTAACTTCCAGAGAGAGAGACCTTCGACCTTCGACAAATAGAGACGGTAGGGCTACGCAGACATAGAGACCTTTTGAGAGGTAGGGCTTTCGAGAGGTTCAAGAAGGAGAGCTTCGAAAGGTACGACTTTGACAAGGTGAGCTTCGAGAGGTAGGGCTTCGTAAGACTTCAAGAGCTAGGGCTTCGAGAGAGCTTCGTAAGGTGAATGGCTTCGAGAAGGAGAGCTTTCGTAAAGTGAATGGCTTCGGTGGGAAATCAAAAATATTAGCTAATACTGTCTCACCGGTCCAAAATGCAAGACTGGTACAAAGTTTTCCATTTCTCACCGGTTGAAGCTAGAGACTGATACAAACTTAAACTTTTCTCACCGGTCTAAAACAAAGCCCGGTACAAAGTAAGCTGTTTCTCACCGGTCCATAGATTAGACCGGTGTAAAGTTTCATATTATTTACAAAATTGCCACCGCCTAATCTCTTACATCGGTCACCTTACAACCGGTGTAAAAACCCCGGTGTAAAAGGTCTTTTTTCCACTAGTGCATTTGAAAAACAAATACCTTGACAAGGTCATAAGTAGCGATTTAAGCTAGTTCGTAGTTTATTTTATTAGCTTAAAAGTTTGTTAGTTTATTTTAGTAACCTGTAGAGTGTTTTGAAAAGCTACATGAAATAGCTTTTAAACTTATCATCATTGATATATTATATATATAATCACTCATATCTATTTTAAAAAATATATTTTACTAAACATATTATATTTTAATTTAGCTTTCAGCTTTAAGTTAGATTATCAATTTTAACCTATAGGTTTACACTTTTTAATTAGTTTATTATATAGTTTTGCTAAAAATCCTAATACAATTTTAAGATGGGATTCCTGTAAAATTTGTTCATGATGTAAAAGGACAAAAAAAAGAGAGAGTATGCGATGACATCGGTAGCAATAAGAACTGCTTATATGTTTCAACATAATTAGGAATCGCCCTTTACCCAAAACTAGCTAGATATTTTGATTTATTATTATATATTATTTTCATTGAGGAGATGACAAGGAAGAAAAAGCAATGGAAGCATAAACTCGTAAAGGAGAAAAGCACCAAAAGATGGATTCATGAAAGGGAAAACTTGAGATATAGACAATGACATGTATACTTAATTAGGGAGCTTTGGCACCATCCATGGGAAAGGCATGAGAATGAGATAACTTACAAGTGATCCCACCATGCCGCGTGGATGCTTTATTTATTTCACGTGGCAAAAGTTGGTCCCACATGGGTCCCCCTGTTATCATAGCTGTTTATATCATATCATCCATCCATCACCCATCCACATGAATATCTTATGCATGTATCTGAAAAACATTGCTTCATACATTTGGGCATCTCATTCAATTAACTGTTTAATTAATTAATTAGTTAATTTAATTGGATACGATAAGTTAAAATCCAAACCACAAGAGTTTTTATAAAAATTGAAAAAGTTAGTCTATGATTTCTCACAAAACATGCAATTTGGTAGAATTTGATCGTTGGACGTTTGCATATGTTAACACAAACATACACTCATTGTTATGAACCCAAATCTTAAACTCAGAGTCTCATTAATTAATTTCAAACATTTATATATATCCTCGTCATCAAAAGAAAAGAAAAGAGAAAAGTTGCACATAGAACACACAAGAACCACAAAGGGCGATTACATGCAACTTAAAAAGAAGTGTGAAAGGGTGGTTAGTTCAGTTATGAACAGCCGCCAAAGTTCGTTGGCTACAGTTTTCTCACGTTAATATAGATTCTTAATCTAAAGAAAAGGTGTGAAACTCATCCCTTCTTGATGCATACCGGAATCTAAGAAAGAACAAGCACGAAGCATAGGATCGTTGGAGAAGGGAGGAATATATTATAATGCAATATTATTATTATTATAATATGTTAATAATTATTATTCAAGCTTCAAACCAAAGATAAGAGGAATCAATCCATTTGATCAAACGAAAAGTACTTGAAAGAGAAAAAGAAAGAGGGCTCATTTTGCTTTTTTGTTTTCCAATTAATCTTCTCTCTCCTCTTCTCTTTTTGTCCTCTTTATCAAAACCCCAAGCAAGCCCAACATTCCACTCTCCCCTTCCCTCTTTGCCATTCTCTCTCACCTTCTTCCCGGTTCTTTGATCTTCATCCCCCCAAATTAAGGTCTCTCCCTTATAACTATTCTATTTTTCTATATGTATGCACTACATCAACAAAAAAAAAAAATGCATTTTGTTAGTTTGCTAATACGTTTCTAATCGGTTGTTTAATTTTTTCATTGCAGGTTCTAATAGTTTGTCTAATTGGAATTGAGGCTTTGTACCCCAGTTTTTTAAGGGTCACGAGGCAACTATAGCTAGCTTGCTCATAGATTGCACTATACTCTTTGTTATCAGTTTGTTCAAATAAGGAGGTCCATATAGATTCGGATATTTATTCATATAATTAAAATATATATATGGCACCTGTTTCATTGCCTCCTGGATTTAGGTTCCACCCAACCGATGAAGAACTCGTTTCTTATTACCTCAAAAGAAAGATAAACGGTCGTAAGATTGACTTAGAGATCATCCCTGAAGTTGATCTTTATAAGTGTGAACCATGGGATTTGCCAGGTAATTAATTATACACTTTCACACACACACAACAGTTTTTCATAATGTCATGCTCATTTTTCGATGGGTAAAGATCTAGAAATTTTAAAATTAATTTGTTGAATTGAATTTTGTACATTGAAATCCCATGACGCAGACTTTAACATATGAAGGGGTTTCATATTGTTTGGATCACCCCCTTTCCCATATTTTATTTTTAAGATTGACAAACCAGTATTATTGGTTAACATTTATACAAAAGAATCTAAGAAAAAGCGGGGACGCACGCATCTTTAGGCATATGATTTGGTCATGGTCTTCATCCGATCATGCATGAAACACATACTTGCTTTATTGGTCAAGTATATTTTTCTGCTTTCGCATAAAATATCTAGGGATGTACACTTAACATGTAGGGAGAATAGCCCTTCAAATATAGGGTTTCTAGTCCTATATATTGTGAACGTCAAGACATAGTAATGAGGGAATATTAGGATTCCCAAGTCAAAATCAGTCAACAAAAGAAAAAGAAACTACATATTCGCCTCACAAATTTTTTACAAGAAGAAAACAACAAAGCTGATATTTTAATTTAGGACTCTAGGATGATTATCCTAACTTCTACCAGTTCTACCACTAGATCGACCCAGTTGGTTTCACATTTTAACACGCCACTCCATGCAATTTATAGAATCATTACTTCAACCTTCTAATTTTCATTTTTTAAAACTTTCTTTGTTTTATCATATATGGTAATTAATTAACCAAGTAATTGAAATTGTTACATATATACATACAGGGAAATCATTGTTACCGGGAAAAGATTTGGAGTGGTATTTCTTTAGCCCTCGTGATAGGAAGTATCCAAATGGATCAAGAACCAATCGTGCAACAAAAGCTGGGTACTGGAAGGCCACAGGAAAAGATCGTAAGGTGAACTCACAGAGTCGTGCTATAGGAATGAAGAAAACCCTAGTTTACTATAGAGGTAGGGCACCACATGGTTCTCGCACAGGTTGGGTTATGCATGAATACCGTCTTGATGAGAGAGAATGTGACAATGCTTCAATCGGCTTGCAGGTTCAATTCGTTTCCTTTCTCTTCTTTCTCTAGTTTTTGGTTTTTTAACATTTCATTAGATAGTCGAAAATATTCACATTATCGTACCAAGATTTTTTCTCTTCTCTTTCTCATAGAAAAAAAAAATTAATCTAAATTTCAATCCTACATTTAAAATGATAAAGCATCAATAATTCAATAAGATGGACCTAACAGTACAATATGGACCATTCATATAATATTAATAATTAACTTCAAATTTTAGTACTTTTATTGTTAAACATATTAATTATTTCACAACTAATTAAGATGCATAACTTACCTCATAATTTATGCATCTTTTCATAACTCCTGTCATCAGTTTTAATATTGCAATCCTCGTTCTTCTTCTTTGTTATTCTGAGTTCTGTTTTCTTTTGAGTAATTAGATACGCATACTGAAATATAGAGCACGATTGTGTTAATTAATATGGTCTCTTCAAGTTTTGAGAAATGAGTTTGTCATAAAATTGACTAATTTGGACAACCAAATTTGTATATACAAAAACTTTTAAAAACAACATTAACACATGTTATCAAGTTTTAGGAAAATACAGATTTATTGTCGAATACATATGATCAAGTACAATATGACGATTTTTTTGTCTTGTTTTCTGATTTTTGTAGAGTGGTGAATAATTAAAATCAAGTGTCCTCGTAATATTAATCTCACACTTGTTTGATTCAGTTTATTTGAATAAAGAGAGCATAAAAATATTATTTCTAGAAAATGAAAAAACACTGTTAAAAATAAATTACTCTAAAAGTTTAGAATTATTAATTTGAATTAACAAATATATAGCCGCCTAATCCCGCGTGTGTATTTTTTATTGGCATACACAACAAAATATTCGCATTTTAAATTCTAGATATTAATTATTAAATAAGGTTTGATTAATTTTCTTTTGAAATATGTGATTTCAGGATGCATATGCTCTTTGTCGAGTGTTCAAGAAGACTGCAATAATTGTCCCAAAAGTTGGAGAGCAGTATGCTAATAATGTGATCAGCAGCCATGGAAATCAAATAAATAGTGATCAATCATCAAGCATTGAGCTCTACTCTGAAGGAAGAGGTGAAGTTTTAGAAAGCTCAAATTATTTGATGCCATGGGATACATGCTCATCACAAAACATAAATGGGACTGCTCTCAATATCAATGGTGGGACAAGGGACAATAATATTGGGACATGGTCTCACTTCCTGTCCGAAGACTTACTCAACCTTCCTACATCTTCTTCATTTCCCAATTTTGGAACCATGACTTACCCTCCATCAAAGGTAGCTTCTTCCAACAAATTTCTTGTTCATTTATAATAAAATTTTAGAATAAATTACACTTCATTCCTTTGTTTTTCCACACTTCCCTTATTTACTTGATATATATTTTCTTATGGATTTCATTATCTTCGGTCCTCAAGCTTGACGTTAAGTCCCGCAAAGTAGTAATTTATTTCTTTTATTGAAATGAATGTACAATTATTTCATTACAAAATCAAAGGTACAGTAAATTATTTAATTTTAGTATAAAGTTTTAACTTTAAATTACGCTAAGAGTTAAGGTTAAAAGTTAATTTTAATTGAGAAAATGTGGAATATGAAGGATCAAACATAAATTATCTTGTAAATTTATTTGATCATTTAATTTGTAGGTGGATATAGCACTAGAGTGTGCAAGGATGCAGCATAGGTATTCCATGCCTCCATTAGAGGTGGAGGACTTCCCTCAAGTTGGCATAGCTGAGCTGAAGATGACACAGGCCCCTGGTTCCATGTGTGGTGGAGGCAGAAATGAAACAGATATCCTGCAAGAAATTCTTTCTGTTGCTCATGCTTCCCAGGAGTTGATAAATCAACCCTGCAACTACTCACAAGCATTATTGGGTGGCAATGAAAATTATGGTACTCATGAAAATGATTTTACTTTTATGGTCGGCACTGATTACAATCATGTGAGTAATGACATGAACTCAATGAGATATGTTGACAAAACATGGGAAGACCCGAACTTAAGATCAATAGAGATCGGGGATCCTGATGATGAATTCAAGACAGATAGGATGGTAGAAAATTTAAGATGGGTTGGAATGTCAGGCAAAAATATTGAAAAGGTACGTTGTAATGTTAGTTTCTGTTTCATTTCATTTAAAGTGCGTATGATATGTGCATAATATTTGCATCGGGGTACATGTCCATGGTAGATTTTAAGATTAATAAAGTAATTTCTATTATAAATTGTGTTTAATGTAATTTTTATGCAATTTTCAAAACCGAAGATTTAACATAATTTTAAATAATAACTTTTTACTTTTAAATTTATTAAAAATATTCTAGGACTCATACATATTTAATATCATATATATAATACCATACGTATTTAATATCTAAGCTAAAAGTCCAAATAAAAAATGGATTCTAAATTTGAATATGACAATACTAATTAAATTCGATTGATGCATGGGCCCTGATATTTACTAATAACCAGGTTATATTTTTTAAGAATATCAAAAAAATTATATCCACTTTCTAATTTCTATAATTTCTTTTTTTGTCTAACTCTTTTTATTATATTATTATCTATCGTCTCACATTCTCCTCTTTCTATTTCTTTCTTAGTTATAAAATAAATAATTAAGAAAGAGTGTTACTCGAATAAAATTCTTCTTAAATAAATGTTATGATTTTTTTCAAAAAAAAAAGAATATTAAAGGTACCCCAACCCATTACAATGATAACAGTACTCAGCGGGTGCATAATTCTAAATGAACACATTACAATTGTTGAATGCATAATCTAAGACTCCTTGTCCCATTAAAAAAAGAAAAGCTAAATGGGAATTTATATGATTATTACTTTGCATAAATTGACAGGGCTTTATGGAAGAACAAAAGATTGTTCCAATTCAGGATATCTCATGCTTCCAAGCTAACAGGGAAGAAACCGAGGTGCAAGGTATTTTCTGTACATAAAATCGTTTTTCTAATGGCATTGGTCATGTAATTGATGTAACAACTTTTTTTTTCTACGTAACAAAATTAACAATGGTTTTTATATAATTGCAGTAGGATCTGAGGAACACAATCGCAACAAAGAGCTCAATGATCCTGAGATTGACAATTTCTCATTGGGATTTATCAATGATGATGACCCTAATGAGAGTTTCATAGATAAGGGTAACAACATTAATTATTCAAATTCTACAAACTTTGAGGTTGTTGAGGAAACAAAAGTCAGCCATGGAATGTTTGTTTCCACTCGCCAAGCAGCTGACACCTTCTTTCATCAAATAGCTCCATCCCAAACACTCAAAGTTCAACTCAATCCAATCATGGCCAACAATCAATCCATAGAGAATAATAAAATAATGGTCAACCAAGGATCCTCTTTCTTTAGAGAGTTTAAGGCTTTTGTTTATGGGAAGCTTATAAAGCCATCAAACTCAATAGCAAGTGCTCTTGTGTTCATCTTTGCACTTTTGTTTATGCATTGTGGTTATTTGAAGGAACAAGTGGAAGATTGGAAATTGCCATATTCAAAGGATGTGAAAAAGAAATACGTGAAGAGAATGAGACAACCAGATGAAGCTATAGGGTTGAATGAAGAAGAAAAAATTTGGCTTGTTTGTATCAAAAGTGGGAATGGATTTAGTGTGGTCTTGAAGAAGATTGGCATTTTCCTTACAATATCACTGGCTCTTTGCACCATGTGGGCTAACCATATCATAGTTAAAACTTAGACCTAATTTCATTTTGTTTTTAGCTTCTAACTTAATTAACTAGAAGGATCAAATTAAAGTTCCATATTGGGCTTCTCCTGGTCAGGAGACGATGTATCCAAATACTTGTATTTTACTTTGTCACACATTTGTTACTTGATTAAGAATTAATTGCATTAAATTTGATTAATAGAATGTTAACATTATTATTATATATCTAGGGTTTATTTAGACATGCAATTTAATTAAAAAATCATGGAATAAACACTACAAGAAATTAGTGTTTTAGTCTAGGGTCTTTATATGGGATATCATCCCATGCAAGTTTTTGTTGGTGTATGTACTACAAGCTATTAATGTATCGACTTTAACTTATTAATAAAATAAGTGTTTTCAATTTTAAAATTGTTTTAAAACTGTTTATCCTTGGAATAATAGGTCATATGAGAATTGTTTCTAAAATGTCCCTAATCAAGTATTTACATGGGGACATGTAAATACATTAAGACTAGTGTGTGAATGTACTGATGATTTGAACTCACAGATCATGGATATAGATGATATTAAATTTTCACACGGGTACACATTAAGAATAATGTTGTGCTGGACAAACCCACCATGAGAATGTTGCATGGATCATTACATGAGTGTCATAAATAGTTCTCGATGTGATAATATTATATGTAGTCCTTCGACCTGAAGTCACTATGATTCCTCCATGAGGAGTTTGTTGTTTTGATACAATCAAACATTATCTGTAATAAGATGACCATAAAGATTATGATTAGGCAATGAATAAATTATGCAGAGGGATATGAGTAATGTAGATATTTGTCTCTTTTATGTGACATGAGTGATATCTATAGGCCACTTGGTGGAGTGAGATTAAAGAAATGCATGACCATGCTAGGAAGAATAAATATTAGATATTTACTCAATAAAGTCTACTCTGATATCAAGTAAAATGAATTGGGCCATACAAGGATAACGATGACTATGCCTTGGGCCCAATTAAATATCATGACAAAAGGAATAAATATAAAATAATTATCACTTATAGGTTATGTCGATGATAAATAATATTCAAACATAATGATGCATTGCTAAATGCCGCTCTTATTTTATATTAATAATAAAATAGTTTATTATTAATATGATCATATATTTTACCTATAGAGTCACGCGCATAGAGTAAGCCCACTAGAGGATAGTTTTATTTTAGTTGGATTAAAATAACTATTGGACATAACTCATTTAGAATAAGTTAGGAGCCCAATGTTTATTGAGAGCTCATCAAGTTAAGACCTAAGCCTATATATAGAGCATGAGATGCTCATAGGCAGCTGCTCAAAAATTAGGATTACTTTCTGAATTTTCATACTAGCATTCAAAGATTCAATTTCTAGTGGGAGTACTCGTATGGACTCCTAAAGACGGAGCTACAATTTCTTCGATTGAGTGTCTACAAGAGGTAAATGATAAAACGCAATTTTATTTTATTATCGTATGCAATGCTTTGAAACACTTGTTTTTGAAATTCCATTGGGAATCCTTTGTGTTTTCGCTGTCTAACCCTATGGGATTCCGTAACAGTGGTATCAAAGCCAGGTTGCAAAGTTGTGTTTTGGGTATTTGTTTGCATTTCATGATGGCATGTTTTTCATTTTGCAAACGCTTTTAGAAAATTTTCATTTATGAAATCATTTCTTGTAATAAGCTTTCCGCTCTGTTTTACGAAATTGGTTTGTGAAACTTGTTTTGAAAAACAAACAAGCATGATGATGTATGAGATCATATTATGTTTCATATGCTTTTTGGAATTATTATATGTAATGCATATTATTATGTTGCTTAATCAAGTATTCGTTATGATCTCTATTTTATAAACTTACTCGGCTCCTATTTTGGCACTTCCAAATTTTTGAAAAATATTTGAGCTTAAGTGTGATGCATCCAACATTGACATAGGTGTTATGCTTTTGCAAGAAGGTCACGCTATTGCCTTTTTCAATGAAAAACTCAATGGGGCTGCCTTAAACTATTCCACCTATGACAAAGAATTTTATGTTTTAATTAGAGTCTTACAAACTTAGGAACATTACTTGATCTCTAAAGTGTTTGTAATTTATAGTAATCATCAATCACTTAAATACATAAAAGGGCAACATAAGTTAAACAAAAGACATGCTAAGTGGGTTAAGTTCTTGAAACAATTTCCTTATGTCATTAAGTACAAGAATGGAAAGGCCAATATGGTGGCAAATGCTTTATCTAGAAGGAATAATTTGTTTTCTCTTGGAGATAAATTCCATGGACTTAATAAAATAAATAAATTCTATCCAAGTGAAATTTTTTCTATAATCTACCATTTTTGTGGATTAATCTAATCATGGGTTCCATATTTTAGATGGTTTTCTATTTAAAGCCAACAAAATTCACATCCCTAGAGGATCTATGAGATAACCTTTGCTGAGAGAAAGTCATGAAGGAGGACTCAGGCCATTTTGGTAGGGATAAAACTTTATCAACTCTTAATGAACATTTCTATTGGCCTAAAATGAAAAAAAATATACAAAGACTATGCTCTAGGTGTTTTACATGTAAAAAGGATAAATCAAAACTTTCACCTAATGGTTTTTACACTGCCTTACCTACACCAAATGCTCCTTGGGTTGATATTTCTATGGATTTCATGCTTGGATATGCCTAGGACCCAAAGGGATATGGCTTCTATCTTTGTTGTAGTAGATAGATTTAGTAAGATGGCTCACTTCATTCCTTGTCGTAAAGTGGATGATGCAAGTCATATTGTCAAATTGTTTTTTAAAGAAATTGTGAGATTGCATGGGATTCCTAAACCCATTGTTTCTGATAGGGATACCAAGTTCCTTAGCCATTTTTTGAAAACACTTTAGGCTAAGTTAGGAACTAAGCTTCTCTTTTCTACCACATGTCATCCTTAAATAGATGGTCAAACAGAGGTAGTAAATAGGACCCTTTTCTACTCTTTTGAGGGTGTTAGTTAAAAAGAATATTAAAGCTTAGGATGCGTGTTTACCTCATATTGAATTTGCTTATAATAGGGTAATACACTCCACAACTATAACACCCTCAGTTAACTAGGATAATCCCTTTCACTAGATTATCCTGGTCAACTGAGAGGTTACGAGTTTTAGAGATATGTGGAAGTTTTTTTTTGTACAAGAAAACTTGGTAGAACAGATACATCGCATATATAACATAATCATATACAACACATGGTCATAACAGCAACTGTACAAACTGAAAGAAAAAGGGGCACACAGGCTCCATAAAGAAAATAAAATCAACCCATTCTACTCATCCTCGATTCAAGAAGAGTCTGGCTGATCCGCAATGCAAAGTTTGTGTTCATCCTCGTGATGTCTAGAAAAATTTAGCATAAGGGTGAGTTTTTACCTCCACAACAATCAGAAAGGTATCTCATCGATACCTGCTGCACATAATACAAACAATCCAGGATTGAGTCCCTCCCACTCTCTTCAGGGTCCCTAAGATACATTCAAAGTTATCTCACCACACTTAATCTTAGCTAACCATTCCTATTTTCCCATTCACCTCTTAGGATTACTAAGATCTATACAATCATGCTTAAACAACAAGCAATCACAATCTCAATACAATGATGTAATGCATGAATTCATTTCATTATTTCCAATCTTTTTTTAGTCATTATGATGCATGTGGACCCATCTCCTCCTCAAAAATCCCAACATAACACATATCACAATTCCACCTTATACCCCTTATCCACTAGAGCGATCAGAGCTCTCCATGTCTGTTTCCCAAATCAAAAGAGGTAAGGACCCTCGGCCCTATCATAAATCATGGATCCACATAGGTCAGACAGGCACTACACGGCCATGGTAACCCTCGCTCTGAGTCGAAGTACACCAGAGTTGCCACGGGTTCTCCAGTTTAGGGCGCAACTCCTCACCATTTGGATGCCCACTCTGGTATACTCCCAAGACCACCCATAGGGGTCGGTACCCTTAGGGTTCCCCAACGTACCCTATCACTATTATGCTCTAAGGAGTCATTCCATCTCCACCCTTATTCTTCATGTATGATGCATAATTCATAAATTTCAGTCAATTATCTTATTGGTCCTCAGTAGGGTTCCTCCAATGACTCGGTTCTATTTCTAGTACCGGCTTATGTTATTTCATTAAATCGTAAATACTTCTTTTCTTTTCTTTCTCAAGATTTTTCAAATACATAATAATCTTGTCCGACATTTAGAAATGAAACAAAATCTCATACTTTCTAGAAAATCACAGGGTATATTGTTTCTACAATGCCCACTCATCATTCCTGATCCAATTTCCATATTTACGCAATCTAGTCATTCTCAGAACCCTCACTAATACTGCCTTTACATTGTCTTTTTCATTTCCAATCAATACCTTTTACTTTGTTTAATCATTAATGCATCACACAACACAGTTCATCATATCATGTTCATATAGTAATTCATTCAACCCATACACAACATCCACAATCACAAATTTTATCATGTTACATAACATCTATAACCACAGATTTAACCATGTTATATAATCAACAAATTAACAAGTACCACATTACATGTAGCATCCATTGTACGAAGAAATCATCACACAATAATCATTAGGCACACCATATAATATACATACCCACTGCATCTTAACAAGTTATCTTATGTTTTAATGTCATTTAAAACCAAACTTGTATAGGCCACTAAGTGCTCATCTTATATACTAATCCACTTATTATTTATTTATTTATTTTACCCTACCATTCATCTTGTAACATCTGAGATTATTTTACATTTACTTTTATTCAATTAATTAAATTTTACAATAAATCTTTCACACTTATTAATAATTAATTAAGACTTAGTTAAAATAACATTTATTTCCACTAAACTTGTTTAAATGACAAACAGTGGCAATTAAATCAAATAAATGAAATTTAGAGAAGAGGAACAATTTAACTAAGTGCAACAAAAGGAGAAAATGGAATCAGGGGCCTCTCACTTGAGCGAGGCCCCAACTCGCTTAAGCGAGATTCTAAACTTTCGCTTGAGCGAAGTCTCCATTCGCTTGAGCGACGTCCATATCACATTCCCAGGCGAGCCATGGTCACACTTGAGCGAGGGCACCCATACGCTTAAGCGAAACCCGACCAGAGGTCGTCTTTCCCATTCTTCGGTTTTGCACTCAGAAATTCAATCAAACCGACTAATCTTGCTTGGCTTTCTACTCGTTAAAATTAATCAAAACTGACTCGCCTCTCACTTGGCCTTTCACTCGGCAACTTATTCCAAATCTGAGTCATCTCTTAATCAGCCTTTCACTCGGCAATTTCATTCCGAAACCGACTCATCACCTGATAGGTCTTTCACTCGGCGAAATGTCTCAAAAATCGACTTCACACTGACTCGGGTTTCCACTTAGAAAATATAATCCAGACCGAGTCTTTTCTCACTTGGAATTACATACACTGAGGGACTCCCCTCGGAATGAGTTACTTCGAACTCAGAAATTTCCACTCGGAACACCACTACCCGGGGTATCATATTGGGAGACCCATCACTTGGAATTATACGCACTTCCTCACTCGCAAGATTCTGTCTCAGACATGGCCCACTCGGCATTTCACTCGGAAACTCACTACATCATAGAATTATTTTCTAAGGTTCCTACTCTTAGTGAAATTTCGTTTGGAATCCCACTTACTCACCATACACTCGGTCAAAACACAACCATACCAGTCACTCACTTGTGTGAGGACCAACCCAGCCTCAGACTTCACACTTTCGCTCAAGCCACATACACACGCTTGGGCAAAAAATGTATAGTAACCATTTTCTCACTAGCTCGCTCAAGCGCGGCCATGCCCGCTTGAGCGAGATTCGTCCAGTAACCCCTGATTGCATAACATGCATCTCGCTTGAGCGGGAATCCTCCCCGCTTGGGCGAAATTAATCCAGTAGCCACTCTCACTTAACACATACAGGTCTCGCTTGAGCCGAAGTCATGCCCGCTTGAGCGAGACTTGGCCAGGGACCATATCACTGACACAAAGCCCTCTCACTTGGGCGAGAATTCATCTCGCTTGAGCGAGTCATGCAGTACATGCATAGAAACCTAAGATTTTCATACCAGCCAGCAAATTTAAACATTCACATGCATCATTTGGCCTAATTTGTCAATTTATATACATTCACACATACAAGTGGACTTGGTTCCGATTAACATGCACTTCACTTGTCAAACACTGACAATCTACATGGTGTATATCCTCCATGACCCATAATTATACACAAAACCTGTCTATAGCAAGTTATCATTCATACCTACTATTGACTCCATGCCAACATGCATCAGATTCATGAAATTCAACATTGCTCATGTTAATATCACTCCCACACCTCTTCATCAACATAAATTCATATTCTCATCAACCAACATACAAGTTTTTATTCATAATTGATTCCACACCTTTGTAACTACATTGATCACATCTAAAATTAGTTCAGCACACATAGGTAATATATGAGCATAATACACATAAAACATAATACACACATCATTGAATTTATAATTCTCTGCACTCCTTGGCATCAATTCTCCACTTGGCGCACCTCCGGGGCTTCGACCTCTTCCCTGTCACTTGTTACTAAATTGAAACAACAGTAAGGGTGAGTGTTTGGCATCATAATTAATCCAGAATGGTAATTAAATAACAAGATACATATTTACTAGTTCTAATTTATACCATTAGTCTTACCTCTTGTCCTTAACTTCTACTTACCAATCATGAATTCAGTTCCAATTCCTTATCCCCAATTTGCCAATCACAATCAATAATTATCACAACACATTCATATCATCACGCAATGTTAACAATGCATCGAATAACACAACTGACTCTCATATCGATTTGACGCCTAGTATCCGGATACTAAAGGACTGGTCTTCAGCTGGGGGTCCTACTTGACACCCCGTGAACCCTGCTTGGTTCACCGAGTCCTGCTTGACTCTCCACCTCGACCACTGGGTCCTACTTGACTACTGGGTAGCTCAATTGGGCACAAAAACCACGGGAGCCAGAAATGAGGGGCTATCATATACCGTCGGCCATCCCACACCACATAATCATACATATATACAACTCACATTTCTCATATCAAGCAACAAGTGGCCAGCAATACACATATGCTCATCAATTGGGTGACCTACTTGTCAAACCCTTCATCACAATGCCACTATACTCATCAATGCGTCACAATTTAAATCACATTATCCTCATAATCATCATAAACCACACACAATTTATATTCATACACACAAAATTATCATTCCTTGTCTATTCTCATTATTTCCATATTTAATTTAAAGACTCAATTTAATTATACTTACCTATTCTAATTAATTATAACCTGAACACCCCCTTACCTCGATTTCGAGCTCCGACGACTCGTGCTTGATGTGGTTAACGTCCTTTCAACGCTGTGTCCAACGTCCTACGTCTAATTTTAACACCCGCTTCACCGTTCAATCCTTCGACGACCGTTTCGTTACCTACGGAGGTCGAAACGCAAAACCCGTCAATGTTAAACCATCCTCATTACTTTAAAAGCCATTTTCAAGCTTCTACGCACTAGAGAAGTAGGAAACGAAAGCTCACTCCTCCATGCATAACCATTTGGTTTAGTGGAGAAAACGAAAAAGGAGCGAAAGCTTAATTTAAAGGGTTCATTGGACTCACCTCGAAGCCACGATCTCAAAAACGTAGTTATCTCGAAGTTTCGACGCTAAATCGACCTCCCCTTAAGGCATGCAAGCCACGGCCAGCTTGGGGAGAAGAAGAAGAAGAAGTAACTCGCGTGAAGGTGAGGAAGGAGAAAGAAATAAACTTAAAATTTAAGGCACAAGGGTAAAATAGTCATTTCCCCTTTCTTTTTATAATTTCTTTAAAGGTTTTAATTAAACTCTTACCTTTTACCCCATCGGTAACTTCTAAATTTACCTTCTTCTAATTACTTTCATTTAATCTTTTGTAATTAGTCAATCAAATAATTCTATTTATTTCCACAACATTTAATTATTTATAATCGTATTTTTAATAATAATAATTCCCAAAATCCCAATAAATCGGGTTGGGCAATTATTAATATTTTTTGCCAATTAAAAATTTTTAAAATATTAGGGATGTTACACATCTAATCCTCAAGATCATGTATTTCCTTGATTTAGCTTGTTGTTAAAAGAACACCGTCACTTAATTTATTTCTTCATGTACCTTTCAATCATTTGGTTTCAAGTATTCTTTACTTATTTATGCATCTATGCATTCTATGACCAAATTTCCTATTCCTATGTGAGGCTTAAACCTTTACTAAGTAAGTTATCATCTTTCTTCCTAGATTAATTCTACTATTTAAGTAACTTGCCACCTTTTCCTTTATAGCAATTAATTATTAATTGCTCCTAATCTAGTCTTTAAATCGCATGTTTTGGTCAAAATCTCTTATGATCTGGTTTGGATCTTCTTATATATTTTTGAGTTATTCATTCTCTTATTATTTATTGGTGTACTCATTCCTTCTTCCATGGCCAAGTCCTAGTCCCTAATGTCCAATTATGAAATTCGAGTCGTAGTTAAATGATCTTATTATAAATTTTCTTTTACTAATTCAATTGAACTTTACTAGTTGAATAACTTATTTTCTTGGTCACTATATGGGTCTCTAATTCTTTATACACAATTTTATTCTTGGTGATGTTCTTTCTAGAATTATAATCACTAACCTTTAGTACCTTCTCTTTCCTTCCACTATTTCTAAGCATATCAACCATTTCAATTATTTCCTTACTTACACTCTCCTAATTAACTAGAATTTGCTTTCTCAATAATGCCAATTTCTTACTCAAGAATCTAGTTACTATTTTAACTTCTATAGCTTGGTTTTAGTCAAAACATTACTTAGTCACTAGAAGTTATTGTCTAGTTTATAAGTTATCCTACTTCTTTTTATTACTTAACCCAAAGTCTGAATTCTAAAATCTTTTTCATACCCGATATTGTTATTAGTTACTAATGTGCTAGAACTCTAATGCTTATTTCTTATTTGAACCTCTAAACCCATTCTTTATCTAGGCATTTATACCATGTACTTCAAAAATTCCTAAGGTCTTTTTCTTTTTTTGTATTTCAATTTTAATTGGTTACTAAAATTGGTCACTAAAATTGTCACTAAAATTGGTCACTAAAAATTGGTCACTAATATTGCCAACTCCCAATATCCATTTCTTTATTATGCTTCAAAAGTTCCTTTTATCTCTTTTTCTTTTTCTTAGTTTATAGAATTTGTTTGGGTTTAAATCATTTTACTTATTGATAAGAACTTTCTCAAGTAATCCTATCCTATTTAATTATTCACTTTTCCAAAATGAACTTATTTATTTGATTAACTCTTAAAATTTTTTTATAACAACTTAAAAATGGTGCCACCTTTGAAACTTAGTAAAATAAAATGTCGCGGTCGTGCAGATGATGAATTTTCTCAAAGTGCGTGATATCATCAAAACAATTCCAGCGATGCTTAACGATAAATTTTAATTTCTAATAGCGGGGCTTACCGGGAAATAAATCACAAATTAAATCATAATGCCATAAAATTTAAAATTAAATAATACAATCGCATCGAATCAAACTGAGCCCGCCTAAACACTAAAAGTTCCTAAATTTCTCGTTATGGCTCCGATCGTGATAAACTTTTCTTCCAAGTACTAAAATATCAAGATACGCTTTATAAAATTTATTAAAACGCTGATTGATAACAAATTTTAATTGGTTAACTATCGGTGATGAAAATTTACGCGGTTCAAAATCTAGCTGTTAGATCACAATGAAAGTTAAAATAGAGGTTCCCGGATACTAAGGCAATATTATGGAATAATTTAGAGCACAAATAAATGAGGCGGAACCCCCTTACCTTGCTGGACAGCCACTGCCCAGAGGAAGAAAAATGATCCGCTCGCCGAAAATTTGTCGGGCACTTCAAAACGTCCACCGATCGTCGTCGGTCGTCCTTACATCACTAAAAACATGACATGCAAAAATTTTAGGCACCTAGAGGGTTATGGACAACCACCAAACAGCCATAACATTTGCCAAAATAAAGGGAAAATCTCACCATTTAACTTACCGTTGGCTTTCGGATTCCTTGCCGTCTCAACGTCGATTTCTACCGATGGCTTTGTGGGATCTAAAATCAAACATACAACGCCCAAGAACAGCCATGGATACACAGTTTTAAGACCCCAAAACAGAAAAAGAAATGATCAAAAACACTTGCAATGTTGCTGGAAAATTTTAGGAAGAGAAGGACAAAGGTCTAAGAGTTTAAATTTGAAAACCTCACCCTTGGAGGCCTAGAGAAATCACGATCAAGGATGAAAGTAAGAGGAAGCAGTTGCACAATCTTAAGGTCCTAGATGATGAGGAATGAAGTATTTAAAGGTTGTTGGGTGAAGGTTGCCACGGTTTGAAAGGAAGGAGGGAGAAGGGAAAATTTCATGGATGATGGTGGTGAAGGTAGTGTGGCCGTGACTTGGAAGGGGAAACGGGTGGAGCTTATGGTGGTTTTGGGTGGCTCAAGGTAGCTGGAAGAGGAGGATTTTGTGTTATGGTGGTGGCTGGAAATTAAGAGGAGAAGAAGAAAGCAAATTTGAAGATGTGGAATGGCTATGTGGTAACATGGTCATCATGGCATGGTATAGGATAACATAGTGTATAGATTTGATGATGAATGACTTCTTAAAATTAGATGCAAGAGGTTTGTGGGAATGATACACAGTGATGAGATGGTGGGATTGCTAGTACATTACAAGTGAAGCTACTTGTCAAGCAAGTAGTAATCAACTTGTATAACAAGTTTTAGTAACTTGTTGAGTAAGGAGTGAAGTGAAATCTATGGTGCCACACTAGAGGACAAGTGATGTGGTATAGAAGGTGAAAAAGACATATGGTAGGCTGTGTTGATGCATGGGAAAAGAGTTAAGGAGAGGGAGGCATGTGTGCCTTGGGTGGTGGAAGCTAATTGGCTTATGTTGCATGAAGGTTGAGGTGTAAAGATTTAGGGACGTTAACTTTCTTGGGCTTTTAAGGGGTGATGCGGGCTGAATTTGAAAAACGGCCCAACATAAGAATTGTAGGGCTTGTTCTATCTTTAAATTGATATATGGCATAAAAATGTCATTGAAAAATGAATGAGATATGGCCTATTTACTAAAATAGTGTAAGGATGTGACGGGATTGATGTTTCTTGCAAAGATTAATTTTTTGGGCAAAATTGGTGAAGAATTTGACTTTGTTCCCTTCACAAAGTTTTAGGGAATTGAGTTAAGAAAATTTTGGCGAAAGAATCGTTCAATTTCATAGTCATACGAAGGAGAAACGTAAAAAATACTAAACATAGTGCAAGCTGCCGCTAGGAAAACATGAATCAATGTGGTATTTTAAATCTTGGGATTTATGGAGTAAGAATTCATTTTCAAGCCCTTCATGAAGTTTGTAGATATTCTTTTTCTCTTTAATTTGATATATCATTTGCGACGATCCAAGATTGGTAGCCCGAGATATACCTGATTTACGACAGGGTGCTTTAGGAGCTTCCCGGATCAGCTACATCTTCAGAAATAAATTCATCATTAATTCTCCTTCATGAACATTATAGAGGTCTATGATATGGATCCATAGAAAAAATAACAGAATGATTCAGGCACCAGACGAAAGAGATATGTGAATTTTAATAAAGACTGCCCGCATGATGACAAAACAGCCAAAGGGTTGCAAAGATACATTAAACTATACTAATCTAGGGGGATTTAGCTTTTGATGTCTGCACGTAAAACGTAGATAATTTTGTTACAGAGATTTTTACACCAAGTTTGCATGAACCAAAGGTCGTATAAGAGAGTTATGAATTTTTTTTGAACCATACTGATATAGGATGGGGGAGGATCCAACTATCTTTCTTCAAATTGATTAGGAAAAGGTTACCCTAAACCTTACAAAACTAATAGGAAGCAATGGAAACATGGAAGATGGTTAGAGGTTGATGGAAAGGATGGAGGATGATGGAGACGCCACCAATGACTTGGATAAGTCTCCGCCCACCACTCTAGGGATGGCCACCTAGTGATAAGAACTTGAAAGGGGTTAGACTTTCTCTAACCTAAAAGAGAGACTAGGCACTCACAAAATTCACAAAATGTGTATATTCTTTTAAAATGTAAGGTTAGGAGTACATGGAGCATGCCTTTATATAGGCAAGCTGGAGTGGTGGCTAGGCTAGGCAACTTGGGCTTCCCGTTCTTCCTTAGGCCCAAAAACAACTAATCTACATAAAATAGCCAAATACAAGGCCCAAAACATATACAAAGGCCCAAAAATTGACCCAAAAATAAACCTAAACTATTTTGAATACAATTAAAAATATTTACAGACTATGCCTTCATCATACTTCCCCTCTTAAAAAAAGATTTGTCCTCAAATCCTGTAAAAGAAAAGAAAGTAATGAGTTGAAAAATAAAGGAAGCTAAAAGATACAAGAAATAAGGTAGGGTATTGACCACCAAGATCAAACATAAACCTTTTTATTTTCGAAAGGATGACATAAGAAATATCAACAAAGAACACAATCAAAAGTTCCCATAAGAACGCACATGTGAAACTATGGATACCTCTATGATAGTTAATCATGCTACTATCTAAAGGCAATAAAATGAAAATATGAGTAGATGTAGTTATATGATCATGTGAGATATGGAAAAATATGACTTATTCTAAAAAAGATGGATTATCTTAAAGGGATCATAGTGAGTAATGACATCTAAAGTTGGTACTAAAGTATGCATGTCATGTAATGTTGTAAAAAAATTCTCTATATAACCCTTTATGAAAACAAATCATATCAACATGATCATAGATAATATGTGAAAAATGCAATGAAATTGACATGTTAATGGATGGACAAAATGTTAATCCTATAAAATTTCTACTATGCAACATGATAACATACAAAATGACTTTTAAAAAAGACAATTCAAAAGAGTAAAGATATATGCTAGTCCCATAAGATCCTATGATGATTGTATACATGCTAGAACTAACTCTTAGACAACTATGAACAATGATTGACCAATTCTCTTTACTACAGATAGGAGAGAAAAGGTATGATTCTTCTATATTTCTAAGGCCATCTTGAGTCTTAGAACTGATGATGGGTAGAGGCAAATTATCACTAATACTATAAAAACTATCACTAATGATTGGAGTGGACAAATTGTTATTGGACATAGGAGTAGGTAAACTATGATCAAGGTGATTCTATATTTAAACACTAAGGTTGCTTAAAGATAAGCTATTATTCTCTACCTTATGTTCTCTATTTTTATTTTCACCTTTGATTGCTTTTTTCTTTTTCTTATACCTATCATATTCTTTCCAATAAAGTTTCACTTTTTTATTCATAGCTCTATTATGTTTGTGCCTTAATTTCTTTATTTCTTTTTCATTGCTACAAAAACCAATTTTTAAATTTCCAATGGTATCACATTCTAAAATATGATCCCAAAGTTCTTTTAATTTTCTATGGATTTCCTCAAGAACTTTTTTATCTTTTTATTTTTTTCTTTGGAAGAATCATAGCTTAGACTCATAAGAATCTATTTTTGAATGGAAGACACCTAGTTGTTCAATTAAAACCTCAAATTTATTAGGTGTTCTATATTTCCTATTTCTTTGCCTAGTTTGATCATTTCTATTTTCTAGGTTATCTAACCTAGTGTTGATTTTATCAAGAGATTCCATGATTAATCTAAGCGAGAACATGTTATCTCTATCACTAGACAACATGTTGAAATTCACAAAAATAGACAAGAAAAGCAAAGATATACTAGTCGAGGATGTATGCAAGACAACAATTAAAAGTGCAAAAATGAAATTATGATGCAAGGGGAAAATCCTAAGATGTTTAAACTAAATTGTCTATCTAAGGTTGTTATCCTATGTTTATGTCTTTACTAGGTTAATTATGATGTTCCAAGACAAAATACACTACCTAGTACTTACCTAGAATTTAGTTATGGTAGGTTTTACTAACTAAAAGGTAGGTTTTACTAACTAAATTTGGTTATGAAGTTATTATTGTTAGAACTAACCTATTAGTTACAACTAATCCTAACCAAATTCGGTTTTAAGATGATAACAACTAACTAAAATTAGTTTAATGTCCTAACAAATTTAACTAAATTGGTTTTAGAAGTTATAACAATCTAACCAATTAACTACTTTGTTAAAACTAATAACAAACTCTAGAAAATATGCAAGTAAATGATGGATGAAATTAACTAGCCAAAATTACCCTATGTAAAACTACAAAATTAACCAATGTCCAAGTCCTTTTTGAAATTTAAAAGTCCAAAGTACAAGGACTAAAATGAATTTTTTTTTTCAAATTGTGTATTTTTTTTATACAAGGCTTTTCTTTCCTCCTTGCAAAGGTCTTCAAGCTTGTATTTCAAGTTCTTTCTCCACCAATTTCACTACACAATGAACAAACTTAAAGCAATTGTTAACAAAAATTAAATCCAAAATCTAACCACTCCTCTCACAATTGTGTTTCACTCAACTTCTCCTTTAGGCCTTCAATTGTTTTCACATCCTTCAATTTTCACTCTTATCTACTATTTCCCAAAGAATGCTACCCTTTGAGATGAAGGAAGAGAGAAATCCAAGAGAGTTTTAAAGGAAATGGAAACTCAAAGACAAAAATAGAAGAGAAGAAGACAAGCAAAAAAAAAGTTTAATTTGAAAGGATTGTTACTCAAAATGATTTTAAAATTTGACAAGAAATTAACCTAAAAAAATCAAATAAAAGTTCAAATGAATAAAGGTGGTACACTATCTATTATAGAAAAGACAAGATATTACACAAAAAACAAAACTTGACAAAACTAAAAAAAAAATTAAATGCAACAAGGAAATGCAAGCACAAAAATTTAATACCTAGCATTTCTATAAAAATAAAAAGAAAAAGAAAATCTGATTTTTTTTGAACTGGGCTTTTTTTTATATAGGCCCAAACCTTTTTTTTGTACTATGTTTTCTTACCTTTTGCTTTTGGACGAATCAGCGACACAGTAGTAAGGCAATTAACCAAAATGGAATTTCAATTCAAAGACACAGTAACTTTGAAATGTCAAAATGGAAATTTCAATTTGGTAAAGACAAAATCTAAATAGTGCAGGACCAAGAAAAATTCAATTTGTGCACTAGCCAGATTCACGAATGAATGGCCAGTAAAAGAAAGAAATTGTTATAGTGACTGATCAACAATTATGCCATGTACATATATCAATTGACAAATTAACCAACAAAACAAATGTTAATTGACACATATTGCTAATCGACCAACTATCTTTCGAATTGATAGGCACAAAAATTGACAAAAAGTAACAGAATGAATAACACATTGACCAAAGAAAATCTCGAATGCCCACAATTTGCACGTACAGAGAAGTTTGAAATTGACCAAGAAATTTAATTGACCATCAATTTGACCAAGAATTGATTGAATCAGATTTTTTTGAACACCAATACAGCAAAAATTGATTTATCACAAGATTAATTGCGAAGACCTATCAGAATTTCCAAAAGAAAATGTACTGTGAATTGATTAATTTGATTTTCAAATTCAACAAATTACGTCTAGCAACTCGAAAATTGACACTGAATGAAACAAAAATTGAATGAATCAAGTGATAGAGACATACCAATTTCAATTTTCACCGATCGAAACAAAGCACGATCAACACTTTCAATTGACCAGTTTGTAATTGCTAAACATTGATTGACCACAAGAATTACCAGGACCGAAAGAATTTTGTACACAGTAATTCACCATCAAGAAATTTCAATTGTGCATGTAAATTTCAATTAACCAATTTGTTGCCAAGACCGAATAGAGATTGCTCAGAAATTGACCGATTAGCAAGAACTGAAGGAAGAATTATCAAAAGAAACATGCACTATTGAAAGATTAGGCACGTACCGCTAATTGGAACCAAAATTTCCTAGAAGAAAAATCTATTGAGTGAATTCTACAAACCTAAAAATTGAGCACTTATCTTTACCTTAAAATGAGGCAATGTAACTATGAAAATTGGAGCTTTAATACTAATTAAAAAAATAATTTTAAATAGTATAGAATTAGCACAACCTACAAGAAAAATTTTTAGAAATTACCTAGAACAAAGATGAAGCTCTAATGTGCACCAAACACCTAAGTTTTGACTCTAGATTCATGTATTTGGCTAAAGCTGAATTTTTTTTTATTAATGGTGCAAGACTAAGAAACTAGAGAAGATGACAAATCAATTTCTAAGATTTTAAGAACTCAAACAATATGCACAAAATGAAAAGAAACTCAAAAGAAGAAAGATGACACCTTAGACTTTTGATACAACTTTTGATACCACTTTAGGATGGAGGAGGATCTAGCTATCTTTCTTCAAATTATTAGGAAAAGGTTACCCTAAACCTAACAAAACTAATAGGAAGCATGGAAACATGGAAGATGGTTGGAGGTTGATGGAAAGGATGAAGGATGATGAAGGAGACACCACTAGTGACTTGGATAAGTCTCTACTCGTCACTCTAGGGATGGTCACCTAGTGATAAGAGCTTGAAAGAGGTTAGACTTTCTCTAACCTAAAGGAGAGACTAAGCACTCATAAAATTCACAAAATGTGTATATTCTTTTAAAATGTAAGGTTAGGAGTATATGGAGCATGCCTTTATATAGGCAAGGTGGAGTGGTGGCCAAGCTAGGCAACTTGGGCTTCCCACTCTTCCTTAGGCCCTAAAACAACTAATCTACATAAAATGGCCAAATACAAGGCCCAAAACATATACAAAGGCCTAAAAATTGACCCAAAAATAAAACTAAACTATTTTAAATACAATTAAAAATATTTTCAGACTCTACCCTCATCACATACATAGGGAAAAACATGCAAACATTGGAATTTGGAGGCGAACATACTAAATCTTTGATTTTGAGGTTGGTAGAGTAAGAATCAAAGATCGGGGTTAGAAATAAAGATTAGAGATCTTTTCAAAACGAAGAGATAGAGACTAAAATTGTTCAATTTTAAGGTCATATGCCAAATTTGGGTCCAAAACACTGAAGGTGCTCGGGTCGGGCTTTTAAGCGATTTCTGAGGAAACCAACTTATGGAAAAACATGGATGATAAAGTCTGAATCAAGCTTTGGCCTCTTCAAGAAAGGTTCCTAAAATGTCGAAACGAGTCACCAGAGATTGACCGTGACGCCATCAGATATTCCGAAGCATACGCGCGGTCAAACGGAGAAGACATTAAGGGTTTTGATTGGGCTGGTCAGGCTAAGTCAGACACCCTTGATCTTTTACAAAACAATCCTAACAGCACTAGTTTTTCTACTGGATCACTAGTCTCTGGTCAAACGGTCAGAGTCCGACCTCAGGCTGGGTTCCACAGTTCAAATCCGAGGAACCGAGCAATATTTTAATATTAAATATAATTATCAAATAAATAAACAATTTAAAATATATAATTTCAAAATAAATTATTATAATTATTTATATATTAAGTATTATTGACAGGAAATAATTATCAACTGATATAATTATAAAATAATTAATACCTAAAATAATCATCGTTAACGTATTATTTTTAATTAAATCGTACTGTCGGACATTATTATTATTTTCTTATCTCTACTTCTCTCACTCACTACATTCTCTCGATATTCTTATATTTCATGTTAAGCTCTGCTTTTCACTATTTTTCTCATTCTAAACTGTTCAGGGAACAAGCCAAAGCCTTAAATTTCTTACTAAAAGCTCAACAAAGTATCCTCAGGAGTCCCGAGGGTCTGGTTTCTTATCCTCAAAAATCAGGGTTGTTACAACAACTAAACATAGTCCATTTGAGATTGTTTATAGATTTAACCCTCTCACTCTACTTGACCTTTTGCCTATTGAAATTTCTGACTCCTTCTTTCACTTAGATAGAGAAGCAAAGGCATAATTTATAAAAGATTTTTATGAAAAGGTTAAAAATCAACTACAATCCAAAAATGAACACTATGCTTATTGTGTAAACAAACATAGGAAAGAATTGTGTTTAATGTCTACATCTAAGGAAATAGAGATTTCTTAACCTTAGAAAGTCTAAACTTAATCCAAGAGGTGATGGTCCTTTTCAAATTGTTCAAAGTATTAATAATAATGCCTATGTACTCGACCTCCCTGGTGAGTATGGGGTCAGTGTAACTTTTATTGAGTTTGATTTAACTCCTTTTGATGTAGATGATTATGAGGATGATCAAGATTTGAGGATAAATCTACTTGAGGAAGGGGAGCATAATAAGGATATGACACAAAAGGATCCCATCATTGCCATAGATAAGGGCTTAGAGACTTTTAGTGGGCCTTTAACAAGGTCGAGATCCAAGAAGGCAAAGGACATCACACACAAAGCCCTAGCTTCCTTTCTTGTCACCATGCATGGGCCTAAGCCCAATGACTCCCACTTGAAGACCCTTTCATTCCTTACTTGTAATATTTTAGAGAATTAGGTCTTTGAATATTGTAAACATCATTTTTGTACATATTATAGTTTATTTTAGGGTTAAAGCCCATTGGGCCTTAGGGTTGGGTCTTACATGACCATTTTTGCTCGTAGGTTAATTTTTGGGCCTTATAATTATTTTTGGGCCTTGTATTTGGCCACAGCCTAAGCCCACTCATGACTGAAACTAGACAGTCTATATAAGGCCTTGCTTCTATTGTAATCACACCTTAGATTTTGAATAAAACTAAATTTTTGTGAGAAAGTGAGTGCATCATTTCCTTCTCCTTTAGGCTAGATCATCTTAGTCTAGAGCAAGCTCTTATCCAATGGTTCCATCCCCTATTGGTGGCGAGAATTGAGGCTTATCCTTTTTGTGGCGTCTCAAACCTTTTCCTTTCCAAAACTATTTCATTCATTCCATCCCTTTAATTCCCTTTTACCCTTTTCTTTCCTTTTAAAAAGACAAGTTTCTTTTCCTTGTTTCCTGATCCAGGGTGCATACCAGATTCACAAACCATAGGCAAAATTACACTAAACATTTAAGTGGAATCAAGCTGTTTATAGGCCAAACTACAAATAATTAAAGACATCAGACTCTAAACTGAGAAACCTCCATGTTAAATATATGAGCAGTGTGGATGTAAGTCCTATATGCCGGTCATATCATCTAACATCTGAGCAATGATTAGTATAGGTATGGGCAATCAGACCTCACCACATACTATAGCTACAATATGTTAGGTAAAGGGCCAAATATAACCTTCAATTTAGAAAGATCTATAAATATCATTCATTTATTACTTATAGGAGATTTTGAACACCTTATTTAAAAAACCTCCGTAAAACACTAATTTCCTGTAATCACCATACTAACTTAAGCATCAGAGCCTCTTTTACAGGTATACCTACAATGTATTCCCAGTATAACAAACACCAGAATAGATTCAGATCCTTAAGATGAAGAACCTGGTTCCCCACTAGAACTAGGTGTAAAAATACCGTACTCCACTTAGGTGATGTAAAATGTGACGAAGAGAGTAATTACATCATTGACCTTGGTTATCTAAGGAATCTTTTACACCCTGAATACCAATCGAAACATTGGTACGCCTAAAGGGACCGCGTAAATTTGGAAGTCCCACATCGTATCAAGATACAAGTCATGGATCGAGGTAGGAGAAGTGACACCCTAGAAGGTCATGTCCAGAATGTAGCGTGAACGTTGGACTATGGCGAGGGAATAGTTGAGACTTCAGGCACGGAGCAAAGAGTGCAAGCTGTGGTATAGCTAACACAACCGGATCCATGAGATGAGATCGTCAAGCAGTTATGCCAAGAGCTCCAAGATCTACGAAGAGTCGAAGGAAGGGAGGAGGTTGGTGGACACCATTGGCATCATGATTTCCATCAATAGTAAGATCGATCTTAGACTCACACGCATAAAGAACCAGAATCAACATACCGCATTGAAGAATTAAAGTCAGAGAAGGACGGTGCAACCAATCAGAGGAGTAGAATATCTATCCAGGATTCCATTTACTAGAAGATTAATGGGAGTTCCCATTCCCAGACATATGCAAATTCCACAACTGCTATCCATAGGAAAATACACAGGAAAATCTAACCCTAACAGTCATCTAGATGCTTATGTGAATGAATCCTTAGTTTTAGGAGCTGAGGAAGACGTTATGTGTAGGATGTTCCCAAGAATGCTCTCTGTTGAGGCATTGGGATGGTTTAAAGGCTTGCCTTCAAGATCTATTGACTCACCATGCTTTTCTACAAATTTTTGTAGTGTCGAGAAACATTTGTAGAACGTCTCACACTTTGGCGTAAGTTAAAAAAGGACCAGAGGAGAGTTTGAGGGAGTTTCTGAAAAGGTTTTACAAGGAAGTGCATTGATGCCGGGGTTGACGAAAGAAATCCAGTTACACATAGCGGTGGAAGCCCTACAACCGTAATCCCCATTTGCCTTATCCTTAGCAAAGGGACCACCCCAAACATTTAAAGATTTTAGAAAGAATACAGCCAAGTATGTCGGACAGGAGATGCACCTAATCGCTGCTAATCAAAGGAGTACAATTGTTAGAAACACCCAGATGCATGAAAAGAGAGTTCCGAAGTATGATAAGAAAGGACAAGATAAGGAGATACCAGTAAGGCAAAGAGAAAGACAGAGTATTAACTTTATGCAGTATACCCCTTTGGCAGTCCAACCTGGAAAAATCTTAAGGGAGGTTGGTATAAGGGAATTGGGGTAAGAGATCAAGAAGCCAATACCCATGAAAAGAGCAGGAAATCCTAACAAGTATTGTGAGTTTTATGAACAAACCTTGATTATAGAGGGAAAGTTGAAGCAATACCTATTTAAACAATGAAATTATCAAGAGTCAGTAAGAACGACACCACAAAGAAAGAAGATAACTTTGGAATAAGAAGAGGAAGAAAGGAGTTCTAAAAGACCGACGGTAGACAAAGGGAAAGCCATGATGGAAAATATTGATGAGGATGAACAGTTGAAACCGTCGGGATTAGGAAGAAGAGAAGTAATTGATATTATTGTAGGAGGATTCATTGGAGGTGAAGTGTCAAATACCGCCCAGAAAAATTATTTGAGAATGATAATATCAGTGTAAATGAGGACAGACAACAGACTGTTCTGAGGTGGGATCCAAACCCCACTCATTGATTTACAGATGACGACTATGATCCAACTGTTCTAAGAAGGGATGATGTAGTAGTGATCAAAGTCGTGATAGCCAACAAGACAATAAAAAGAATGCTGTTGATCAAGGTAGCTCCTGTGATATGATATTCTATAAATGCTTTAAGAAGATGGGGCTCTTAGATTCCAACCTACAACCTTATATGCAAGACCTGGCGGTATTTAACGGGGCTAAGCAACCTACTAAGGGGTACTTGGACACAAGGATAACTTTTAAAGAAGAGATGAGGTCAAGAGTGGTTCGGACAAGGGTCTTGGTGATCGACATGAAGTCCCCGTTCAACGAAATTCTAGGACGACCTTCCCTTAATGCCCTCAAAGCTATAGTCTTAACACCGCACTTGCTTATTAAGTTTATTGACAAGGAAAACCAGGTGAACTGGTCTGGACCGGGGTCTAGGATCTGGTATGCGACCAGCCACAAAAGTATATATATTTTAGTGTTTGTACACTGGTACAGTGGGTATCCGGTATTGTAATCCGGCCTCTCAGTGGGAGAAACCGGTCTCGTTGTCCTGGAGATCCTTCACACCAATGTTTCGCGTTGGAATGGGCGAAAGGTGGTGTCACCTGCGAAGATTCTTCGACGCTCAAGTTAAAAGAGTGTGAATGAACTCAATGAAGGATTAAGCGATACAATAGTAAGATATGAGATAGAACAATGTCCCCTTGCATGTATATTGGAATCTGCTATTTATAGTTGGTCGTGGAAAATAAATCGTCGGATACAGGTAGGCCCATAGGTTCTGATAACGTATATAGAGTGTCAATCAGGGTAACTCAATATTTAGAGTGTGGCAGGGGGGTAGGTCAATCCTCAGTGTATGATTCTAACACAGGGATGGAGGATAATCTCCTTTTCCATACACCACGCCTGCAATCGTACCTACTCCTTTTGGTGAGTGACAGTGACACATTCCGCTCTGCAGGGTATCTAAGTTGATAAGTTATAACCCCCTTATCTCGTTGTGACACTGTACGAAACGGTTATATGGGACTGGGGAATGAGGACAGACAAAGTATCCGGATAGGTGAGAGCGGAATGCAATAACTGGTATGAGAACACTGCCCTGTGATACCGGTCATCCCTCTAAACTGTCATGCCGACGTCACCAATTATGGGCCGGTATCCAGACCGAATCATTTGTCCCCTAGCTTGTATGAGGGACTGTGAAGTTGCTCATATGAGCTATTTAGTCTTCGAGAGGTCTGGATGCCAATAAAACACTCCAAAAATATCCTTTAAAACTCTTTCTAACTGCGTGCTGGTTTTCTGCCAGCTTGTCTGTTCTATAGATTATGCGTCTACCCTATTAATGCCCTTACAGCGGATTCGGACAGAGATTTGCAACAGGGGAAATCCTAAGAGTTTTTGAAAATCACAACTCTTGGTATTCAAAAGAGTTGTTGGGATGCATTTAATACGCCTCAAATGATTGGACATTAAATGCCCCTTTTAAACATGAGCCATTATTATTCAAGAACATAACCGTCACTTGGGCTTATTGGGCCTGGACTTTGGCTCCCACTGGCCTGTTTCATTCGAAATTTTACATGAAGCGTCACCATTTCGCGCCTTGGACCATGAAACGACGGAGTCGTTTAAATCCAAAAAATTGCGTTTTGAGGCATATGACATGACTCTTGGCTGATCACTGCAGTCCTTCGTTACCTATAAAAGGAGAACTTAGCAATTTTCGGGACTTGCTTCTGCCTTCTAGCTTAGTGAACCTCTGCTGAAATTTTAAAGATACTGTTGCTGCTCTTTCTTTTCGTGAAGCTCCTCCTTCCATTATCCCTTCTTTAGGTAACCTCTTGAACTCTTGCCTTCATATTATTTTTGGCTGCTTCACTTCAACCATGCGCCCTAGGCTAAGTAGTGCTGGTACCTCGAACAGGGGGAATTTGAGTTCACGAGCCCCCTCTAGCCACCGTGGTGGGAGGATTCCTGTGAATCTTCCTGTGGCTGGGCCTTGTCTCTCAGAGAGGGTTGAAACTTCTTCCTCACGAGCGCCAGTGGTTAGGCACCGTACTGAGGGTTCCTTTGACTCGAGGGCTACCAGCCGCTCTGACAGTAGGTCAAATATTGAAGGCTACCTCTCTGATGACGTTGCCTTTTATCACAGTAGAGAGGCATTTCAACATGCATCAAGCGTTATGGAGATTCCTGGGTCTGGCCGGACATTGATCTTGAGGACTGTAGAAGGGTGTGTTAACGTTGTGTCACACCGGCTGAACTGGGAAAGGTTGAATAGGGAGAAACTGTATTGTTGGGTCGAAGAAGAATTTTTGGGCATTCCTTCACATCATGCCAGAGAGGATAGGAATCCGGTTAAGCTTCGATGCAGAATCTACTCCGAAGAGAAATACAATGGCTGATTTCTCATCCTTGCCCCCCGGCCTATGGAGCGAGTTTGCCATCGAGTCCCAGATGAGAGGTCGGTTTACATGTACGACTTCGTCTTCCAGAACTTAGGAGTCTGTTTTCCTATGACGGAATTCCAAATAGCCGTTCTCCGTTTCCTCGACTGTGCCCCTACACAACTGCATCCCAATGGTTGGGGCTTAGTGCGTGCTCTCGAAATCCTTGGGGAGCATTTCAACTTCACAGCCACTGTGGCAAAACTTTTCTATTACTGCCAAGTGGTCCACCATGCCAACAAGAAAGGCGGCCTTGGGTTCATAACGCTTCGTTGTGACTCAAGGACAATAAACTTCAAATCTTACACTGAATCCGCGAAGATCGATGAACATTCTTTCAAGCATTACTACACGCGGATTCGTGTGCGAGCAAATGGGCCGGTCTTCTGGCTCAACAAGGAGGGATTTACAAAATTCCCCACTAGCTAGACACACAAACATTTCCTGCTGCTAAGCCGTGCTTATTATACTGAAGAATGCGAACTTTCTTCTCACTCTGTGGAGGTGTTAGTGCCATGCAATAGGCCTCAAAGGCTCTCAAGGGATTCTTCTGCAGGCTTCTTTTGGGGAATGTCGAAGTCTGAAATACTTACCTCCGTAATAACCGTTCTTTAACTGTGTTATGTCGTATATTCATTCTGTATTTACTACTTTTTCTTCAATATTTTAACTCAATTTTTTCTACCTTGCAGAGCAAATCGAGAAGGTTTTTAAAGTCAATGCTGGCAGATGGTGATTCCTCTTCTGAGGAAAATGAGATCCAAGCCAAGAGGAACTCTTTCAAAGCTTCAGCTCCTACCATCCCCCTTACATCAGCTGTGGGGGACTACGTCCCTCTTCTTGAAGAAAAAGAGCGTGAGGAGCAAACTCAGGCTGAGGGAGAAGATCAAGAAGAGCCTACGCCTGAGAAGAAAAAGAAGAAAAAGAAGGTCCTGATCAAGGCAGTAGACAAAGAAAAATCTTCTATTGATGACTCTTCAAGAAAACGCCAAAAAACTCTAGAAGAGTCCGACATGAAAAAAGACAAGGGGAAGAAACCCGTTCTCTCTTCCTCTGCCCCTCCTTCACACATCGATTCAGAAACTGGGTCGGAGAGCTTACCTCCCCCTGCTAGCTCTCCTCCGAAGGAATCTTTCCTCTCTCTCTATCTTTGGTTCCAGGGGTCCATGCCCCCCACCCTTCCTAAGGCAAGGTACTGCCTCCGTCCTTCTCTCGAGGCTGCAGAAGTTTGAGGTGCATGCAAGGCCGGACGTTGGCAACTGGATGAACTTTCTGGTTTGTTAGAGTCCCTCAGCGACAAGGCTGATTATATGGAGCAAGTTGAAAAACTTGAGGCCGACATCGCTGTGAAGGAAGCCTGGGCGGCCAAGCAAGCTGAAACTACCAGGGGGTTGAATCGGAGTTAAAAAATGCTAAAGAGCTGCTGGAGAAGAAGACCGGTGAAATAAGCCAGCTTCACTTTACCAATAAATCATTGGAGTGGTAGGTATCTGAACTTCGGCAACGAAACAAGTCCATTCCCCTCCTGGAAGAAGAACTCCAGCTCGAGAAGAAGAAAACCGCTAAATTGAGTGAAGATCTTTCAACAGCGGAGGCCGGTCATGCCAAAAGCCTGGGAGAGTGGGAGGCCCTTAGGAAGGAGCTGCAAGCTCAAATTGAAGAGTTGAAGAAGCGGAATGCAGCCACTAGGTTGTTGGAGGAAGAAGTCACTAAGCTTCAAAAGAGGTTAGCTGCCTCCAAAGCTAAGGCTGCCAAAGCTTTGGAAATATGCAAGAAAGTGGCTTACGAGTCCTTCGGCCTAGCTCTTCGTCAGGTTTATTATCATAATCCCAATGTGAAACTCAACTTGTATGGGATGGATCCGTTCTATTAGTTTCACGGAGGGAAACTTGTTGTGGCGAAGAGTGACGACTCGCATGTTGATCCTCCAGACTCCCTTTATGAATTGCCTCCCCTTCCAGAGGGTCAGAGCATGGGACCACCAGCAATCACTTTGGGACCTGAAAATGTTCCTTTGGATGACGCCCAAGCTGGCCAAGGGACTGGAGCTGAGAGACATCAAGGTGAAGAAACCAAGAGGGGGGAAACAGATGTGCCCACAACAAAGACTTAGACATCTGTTCCTTAGTTTTTATGTTTTCATTTGATAACTGTGTACTGGGATCAGCTCCAGTTTTCATAAACTTTTGTGTATACAATTTTTGCTTCAAGTAAATGAAATTTGCTTTCAGTTTGCCTTTACCATTTGTAAGAAGCGTATGCTTGTTACATAACTTGTAGGTATACGCTTGTTATCAGTTGAATATTGTCCCCAAGCGTTATTGAGTGATTCCGAGTTGACATTTAACTCTGAGTGAATGGTTCCGAGTGAACTTTTGATTCTGAGTGAATGACTCCAAGTGAGGCAAATTCTGGCCTTGTTACCTGGGAAGTTCCTTTACCTGGAGACTCCTCGCCCCATTTGGTGAAAATAAGTGTGCGTTATCCAAGTCTTCTATTTCTTCGGTTCCGAGGGCTTGTGTCCGAACTCATCTTCAAGAAAATCCAGTGACACTTCCGGGTGGACGATTTTCGAGTGAGATTCTTTGCTGCCCTAAACTCTTTAGGGACGAGGGATTTGGTCCGCTTCGATAATGGACGTGTTTGCATAATCAGAATAAGTGGTTGCCCCATAATCCGAGTCCTCATTCGGGTGAGAATTTTCCTAAGTACTACTTTTCCGAGTGGAATGTCTCCGAGTGTGTCAGTTTCCGAGTAGGATGACATTGAGTGAAACATTTCCGATCCTCGCATGGCATAGCACCGAACGAAGTATTCTTGACCTTTGCGTGGTATTGCACCGAGCAGATCATTTCTGATCCCCGTGTTTGGTTTAATCATATCAACCATACTCGGAGTTTAGTTTAGTCTTTCATTCCGAGTCTTCGTTTGGGTTGGATGTTTTTGGGTGCAATTTTTCTGAGTGGGGTATCTCCGAGTGACGCCTCCGCGTGGGATGGTGCCGAGTGAGACATGCCCAAGTAGATCAATACCGAGTGAAGTATCTCCGAATGAGATAACACCGAGTGATTCACCTCCGATTTTCGTGTGGTATGACACCGGGTGAGGCATTTCTGATTGGATTGTTTCCAAGGGAAGTACCTTTAACAGGGAAAAGCTTTAACCTTGATGACTATATCTCGGACAGAGATATTCTCAGTGAATAATTCCTGAAAGTGACTTCGCAGTAA
This sequence comes from Clitoria ternatea, assembly GCA_037962975.1. NCBI lineage: Eukaryota > Viridiplantae > Streptophyta > Magnoliopsida > Fabales > Fabaceae > Clitoria > Clitoria ternatea. The sequence continues at coordinate 174,892,086 of CM075671.1, forward strand.
GATATTTCCGAGTGAAAAATTCCCGGGGAAGGTACTTCTGAGCGTATTCAATCAATAATGATGATGAACATTCGGCCGCCTCTATTAGCTACGCTCAGAGTTTGGTTTAATCCTATAATCTGAGCCTTCGAGCAGGGTTCAGTTTAATCCTACAGCCCATGTCATCTGTGGCGTTCGGTTTAATCCTACTAACCATACTCGGAGTTCTGTTTATTCCTACAATCCGAGCCTTCGAATGGGATTCGGTTTGATCCTACAACCCATGTCTTCAATGGAGTTCGGTTTATTCCTACTAACCATACTTGGGGTTCGGTTTAATCCTACAACCCAAGTCTTCAAACGGTGTTCAGCCAAACTTACTAACCGCACCTAGAGTTCGGTTTAATCCTACAATCTGGGCCTTCAAATGGGGTTCAGTTTAATCCTACAACCCATTTCATCCCTCGAGGAGTTACATTGTCAATGCACAGAATATGTGATTGAGATCATCCGTCCTGGGGATCCTTATACGTGACGGCCTATAGCTATGAATCACAACATACAAAGGAAAAGTGAGAGTGATAGAGTCATGAATTGCATTCTCATTAAACTGAATGTATATTACAAAGGGAGTGTAGTTGGGGTCATGCCTCATTAAAACCTTCTTGAGAAAACCCACTGGGAAAAAACTCAAGTGAGGAAAAAGAGTACATGCCATCTTACCAACTAGCTGTAATAAATTCGTAAATTCTGGGTGTTCCACTTGTTGCGGATTGGGGTTCCATCGAGCTCCTCGAGCCGGTATGATCCCTTTCCAGTCACCTCAGAAACTCTGTAAGGGCCTTCCCACGTTGGCGCCAGTTTTCCTTGATGAGCGAATTTATTCCCCACACTTGCCTTCCTCGAAACAAAATCTCCAGTATTAAACGCTCTGTATTGCACACGCTTATTGTACCGGAGAGCTGCCTTCGCCTTTATTGCCTGGTCTCTAACAAAAACTTCTTCCCTCAGCTCATGGAGAACGTCCAGCTCAGATGCCAGATTGACGTTATTGTCCTGAGCTGAAAAGTATTCCACTCGAGCCGATCTAGTCTGAAGCTCCACTGGGATCATCGCCTCGACCCCATAAGTCAACCGATATGGGATTCGTTAGTGGAAGAGTGTGGCGTAGTACGATATGCCCACATAACATGGCATAGTTGATCGGTCCATCCTCCCTTTGCTTCGCCAAGGTGCTTCTTCAACCCTTTAAGCACCTCTCTATTAGCTACTTCCGCCTGGCTGTTTGTCTGAGGGTGCTCAATAGATGAGAATATTTGGACTATCCCCAGTCCTTCGAGTAGATCCGTGAACTTCTTATCTATGAACTGGGTGCCATTGTTAGTCACGATCCACCCTGGGACGCCGAATCGGGCTATGATATTCTCGTATACAAAACGCCTTGTTCGTGCGGATGTGATATGCACTACTGGTTCTACTTCGATCTACTTGGTGAAGTAATCAACCCCCATGATCAGATATTTAATGCCTCCTGGAGCGGTGGGGAATGGGCCCAAGATATCAAGGCCCCATTGGTAGAAAGGCCATGGCACAACGGATGAAGAGAGTTCTTGGGCTGGTGTGTGATAAAGATTAAAAAATCTCTGGCAAGCATCATATTTCTTCATAAAATCAACTGAGTCCTGCTTCATTGTGGGCCACCAATATCCGACCCTGAGGACTTTTCTCATTAAGCTTCTACCACCAGCATGGTGCCCATATTGCCCCTCGTGTACTTTCTCCATTACTCCTTGTATTTCACTTTCCTTCAGACAAAGGAGATATGGGACTGAGAATCCTCTTCTGTATAAAACACCATCGACCATAGTGAAGTATGACAATTCCCTTTTCACTCTTCTTCTTTCTTTCTCATCAGTGGGAAGCTGTCCGTCAGCCAGATAACGGATGTAGGGGATAACCCAAGAATTCTCATAAGGGTAATTAACCAGTATAGCGTTAAGAGAAGGGAATAAAGGAATACTAGGTGATGTCAGCATACTCCGCACCACCGTCGTTGTGCTACCAGGCTGTTTTGTTCTTGCAAGTCTCAATAAAATGTCCGCTCTCGTATTCTCTTCCTTTGGCACATGCTTAAACTCCAATACGTCGAATCTTCCCTTTAACTTGTTCACACAATTCAAATACAACTGAAGTTGGGGCTCGCAGACTTGATATTCTCCTTGAATTTACGAAATCACCAACTGTGAATCGCTGCACAATGTTACTTCTGTTGCACCGATATCTATTTCCGCATGGAGGCCGGCCAAACATGCCTCATGCTCAGCTTGATTGTTGGAAGTTTTGAAATTGAATCGGAGGGAAATCTCCAAGTGCACACCGTCGTCACTTTCCACAACAACACCAGCTCCACAACCTTTATTGTTCAATGACCCATCAATATAAACGGTCCAATATGCTCGAGGTGTGGCTGGATCCGAGCCAGTCATTTCTATGATGAAATCAGCCACGACTTGGGCTTTAATGGCTCCTCGCGGTTCATAAGAGATTTCGAACTCAGACAGCTCGACTGACCACTTGATCATTCTCCCAGCAAGGTCGGGTTTACTGAGCACGAATCTGAGTGGCAAATCTGTTTTTACTAACACCGGATGCGCATGAAAATACGGTCTCAACCGTCGTAACGCCCATACAACTGCAAGAGCGGCCTTTTCTATTTTCTGGTATCTGCCCTCTGCTCCTTGAAATGTCTTACTAGTGAAGTAGACTGGCCTCTGTCCCTTTGTGGTTTCCTTGACCAAAGCTACGCCCAAGGCTTCATCAGAAATTACCAAGTACAAGATGAGAGTTTCACCAGGATCTGGCTTCACCAAAATTGGTAGACTTGAGAGCACGGCCTTGAGCTGCTGGAAAGCCTGCTCCTGCTCCTCTCCCCACTTGAACTTCTTGTGCTTCTTCAACACCTTGTACAGGGGGAAAGATCTGTGTGCCATTTTAGGCATGAATCGAGCCAGAGCGGCCACCTTTCCATTCAACGACTGTACCTCCCTCAGACTCTTAGGGCTTTGCATATCTAATATCGCTTGACACTTACCAGGGTTGGCCTCGATGCCACACTGGGTCAACATGAAACCCAAAAACTTCCCAGCTGGGACTGCAAAGGTGCACTTTAATGGATTCAACCTCAAGTTGTATTGTCACAACCGAGTGAACACTTGGCGTAAATCTTCAATATGGTCACCTCCAGTAGGAGTCTTAGCTATAATATCATCAATATACACTTCCACCAACTTGGTGTGCGTGCCTTCGAATACTTTATTGATCATACGTTGGTAAGTGGCGCCAGCGTTCTTCAATCCAAATGGCATGACGGTGTAGCAAAAAACACCACGGTCATTGACAAAAGCCGTCTTTTCTTGATCTTCCTCCCACATCAGAATTTGATTATACCCCGAATAAGCATCCATGAAACTGAGGTATTGATAACCAGATGAATCATCAACCATACAATCAATGTTTGGGAGTGGATATGGATCCTTTGGGCAACATCGGTTGAGATCCACGTAGTCTGTACACATCCTCCACTTGCCATTGGCCTTCTGCACCATTACTACGTTGGAAAGCCAAGATGAATAACGGATCTCCTTTATAAAACCTGCTTTCAACAACTCTTCTGTTTGTTCACATGCTGCTTTCTGCTTCTCTGGTCCCAATCTCCTCTTCTTCTGGGCCACCGGTCTTGTCTCTAGGTATACAACTAATTTGTGGCAACAGAAACCAGGGTCCATCCCAGGCATGTCCGCAGCAGTCCAAGCGAACAGGTCTTTAAACTCCTGTAAGAGAACCAACAAGTGCTGCTCCATGCTTGACTCTAGATTATCATTGATGTGTGTGACCTTTTCTGGGGAATCCCCTAAGATGATGTCCCTGGAACCACCATCCGGTGTGGGCTTTGAGGGGTTGAGAGGGTCAATTTTCAATTCCGCCCTAGGGTCTAAGTCAATCAAACTGACAGACCCAGCCGCTGTTCCTCCATCATTCAGCTTCCTTTTCTTGTTAAACGCTTCCAGCTTAACCATATTAAGACTCAGGTTGTAACAATACCTGGCCATCTCTTGATCACCACGGAGGGAAGATACACAGTTGTCCTTATCAATGAACTTGATAAGGAGATGTGGAGTAGACACGATTGCTTCCATCGCGTTCAGGGTAGGGCGACCTATGATCCCGTTGTAAGAGGACTCCACATCAATCACCAGGATTCTAGACTTCACCGTTCTTGCTCCTGGCTTGCCTTTAAAGGAAATGAGGGTATCAAGATGCCCTTTGGTGGGTTGCTTCGCTCCATTAAACGCTATGAGTTCTTGCATATACGGTTACAAATCTGCATCATTAAAACCCATTCTTTTGAAACAGTTGTAAAAAATTACATCGCAAGAACTTCCCTGATCGACGAGGATTCTCTTAACATCTTTGTTAGCTATAATAGCGATGATAACCACTACATCGTCACCTCCTAGGATCGTCGGGCCAAAATCGTCGTCAGTAAATGATACCACCGGTGCTGCCACACCGTCCCTGAAAGGGCGGTTATCCCTAGGCTTTCCTTGAATCGACAAGATCATTCGGTGGTGATTCTTCCTTGCTGTGATTGACGCTCCTCCACCAGCGAATCCTCCCGCTATCATCTCTATCACCTCACGTCGCCCTTGCCTTTGTTGCTGAGGCATACCGTCTTGTTGAGCTCCCCCAGCAACTACTACCCCCTTCTATTTCTCCGCGGGTGTGAATCTTCTAACTGGGTTACGACTGTTATCACCCTCATTATCTGGATCTCTCCCCCTCTTATCCATCCTGTCAGGATCATCCACAGACTTCTCCTTGAACCAATATTGTTTCAGTTTTCCCTCTCTGATGAGAGTTTCCACTGCATTCTTCAATTCCTTACACTCATCCGTGTGATGGCCAACTTGCTCGTAGAAAGCATATTATTTATGAGAGTTTCCTGGTCTTTTCATGGGAGGAGGTTTCCTTACCCCATAAACACTGAGTGTGGGCCCACCAACCTCCCTCAGGATTTGGGAATGCCTGGAGTTCAGTGGGGCGCAGTTACTGAAAGCGGAGATACATCTGTCCTGCTGCTGAGGTCGAGTGTTCATGAGATTATCCCTCGGAGCATGCCTCTCTGGCCTTACTCTCTCCTTATCCCTCCGCGGTAGGTGTGAGGGTGCTGGCGACTTCACTCTAGCAGCAGTAGCCTCTAAGTGCATCTCTATGCCAACGTACTTGGAAGCTTTCCTTCGGAACTCCTTAAAGGTCGTTGGAGGGCTTTTTGCCAAAGATAGGGCAAAAGCAGAACCCGGTTGCAAAGCTTCAACCACGATATGGAGCTGTATAGCCTTCGTGAGGTTAGGTACTAACGCAGCTTCCTTGTAGAATCTCTTCAAAAACTCCTTAAGAGTTTCATTCTCTCTCTGTCTTATCTGGGCCAAGGTGTGAGAAGTCCTTGGAATATCCCTGGAAATAACGAAGTGGCTCTCGAATGCAGCTGCCATCTCTTCCTAGGAATCTATAGACCTTGATGGTAAGCTCTTGAACCAACTAAGAGCCTCTTCCGTGAGTGTTCTAGGGAATATTCTACACATGACGTCTTCATCAGCTCCCAGATACATGGCCTTGTACACATAAGCATCGAGGTGCTTAGTGGGACTAGTTTCTTCATTATACTTTCTGATTGAAAGTGGCTGAGTTGTCTGCAGGTGTTTGGGAATAACGATACTCATGAGTCTCCTCGAGAAAGGAACACTAAGTCTATATGCCTCAGAAGTCACCACTGCTTGCTTCTTCCTCCTGATACTGACTCCATCACCAGAGTCTTGAGTCTGTTCCCTCTCCTCGTACATAGGGATTTTCGAGTACTGGAGGGTTGTGGACCTTTCCCTCGCGGATGCATGGTGAGCATCTTCTGCTTGGGACGTCACTCTGTCCCTAGCTCCTCTCTTCTCCCGCTTCAGCTCCATCAACTCCTCCCTGAGCTGCCTTATAACTTCATCCCGAGGGTCAGGGGTTGCTACAGGTACCATCCTCCTCATGTTGGTTATAGGAGATTCAAAGACGAGTCTCCTCCCAGTTTGCTGATGGGTCACATCCTCCATATGACCATCAACAAAATCACGTCCATCACTTTTCATTCTGAACTACCAAACTTCTGTGAAAAGTGGGAATAACTCTAACGTGTCCCACTGGGCGTGCCAATGAACTGGTCTGGACCGGGGTCTAGGATCCGGTATCGGACCAGCCACAAAAGTATATATATTTTAGTGTTTATACACCGGTACAGTGGGTATCCGGTATTGTAATCCGGCCTCTCGGTGGAAGAAATCGGTCTCATTGTCCTGGAGATCCTTCACACCAACGTTTCACGTTGGAATGGGCGAAAGGTGGTGTCACCTGTGAAGATTCTCCGACACTCAAGTTAGAAGAGTGTGAGTGAACTCAATGAAGGATTAAGCGATACAATAGTAAGATATGAGATAGAACAACATCCCCTTGCATGTATATTGGAATCAGCTATTTATAGTTGGTCGTGGAAAACAAATTGTCGGATGCAGGTAGGCCCATAGGTTCTGATAACGTATATAGAGTGTCAATTAGGGTAACTCAATATTCAGAGTGTGGCAGGGGGGTAGGTCAATCCTCAATGTATGATTCTAACACAGGGATGGAGGATAATCTCCTTTTCCATACGTCATGCCTGCAATCGTACCTACTCCTTTCGATGAGTGACAGTGACATATTCCGCTGTATAGAGTATCCAAGCTGATAAGTTATAACCCCCCTTATCTCGTTGTGACACTGTAGCAAAAGGTTATATGGGACTGGGGAATGAGGACGAATAAAGTATCCGGATAGGTGAGAGTGGAATGCAATAACCGGTATGAGAACACTACCCTGTGATACCGGTCATCCCTCTAAACTGTCATGCTGACGTCACTAATTATAGGCTGGTATCCAGACTGGATCACCAGGTATCTTCTATTAGGGGGGACCAGTAAATAGTAAGATATTGTTACAATCTTAGTGTCCAAATGACCAAGATAGAAGAGCCAGTCAAAAGAGGAAAGTTGAACGATGGCAGAACTGTACTAGAGTCAGTAAATTTGATTGACTTCACCCAAAAAAATCATTTGAGAATGATAATGTCAGTGCAAATAAGGATAGATAACAGACCGTTCCGAGGTGGGATCCAAACCCCACACATTATTTTTATAGATGACGACTATGTTCCAACTATTCTAGGAGGGGATGACGTACTAGTGATTGAAGCTGTGATAGCCAACAAGACAATAAGAAGAATGTTAGTTGATCAAGGTAGCTCCTCTGATATGATATTCTATGAATGCTTCAAGAAGATGGGGCTCTCAGATTTCGACCTGCAACCTTATATGCAAGACATGGCGGTATTTAACAGGGCTAAGTAACCTACTAAGGGGTACTTGGACACAAGGTTAACTTTTAAAGGAGAGCTGGGGTCAAGAATGGTTCGGACAAGGGTCCTGGTGATCGATTTGAAGTCCCCATTCAATGAAATTCTAGGACGACCTTCCCTTAATGCCCTCGAAGTTGTAGTCTCAACACCGTACTTGCTCATTAAGTTTATTGACAAGGAAAACCAGGTATCTTTTGTTAGGGGGAACCAATAAATAGTAAGATATTATTACAATCTTAGTGTCCAGATGACCAAGATAGAAAAAGAAGAAGGCTGAACGATGGCGGAATTATGCTTGTGTTAGTAAATTTGATTGACTTAAACCTAAGAAAAGAGTGGACGATGAATCTAGAAAACCCTCAAAGACCTACACCGAAAGGAGGAACCAAGGCTATACCAGTGGGAGATGATCTTGCTAAAACCACTAAAATCAAAGACTGTTTAGAAGGGGGTATGGAAGAACGACTAGTAAAGCTTTTGAAGGAGTTTAGGAATTTGTTTGCATGGACAGTGACGAACATGCCCGGTATCGACTCAAACTTTTACTGCCATAAACTTGCGATGCATCCAGAGTCAAGGGCAGTGGAATAGAAGAAGAGAAGATTGGGTCCTGAGAAACAACAGGCAGCATGCGAGAAAATAGAGGAATTACTGAAAACGGGCTTTATCAGAGAGGTTTAGTATTCATCGTGGGTTTTTAATGTTGTCATGGTAAAGAAGGTTAATGGCAAATGGTGAATATGTACAAACTTCACTAATCTGAATAAGTGCTGCCCAAAAGACCCGTATCCACTTCCTAGCATAGACAAAATAGTAGACAACTCCTTCGGTTATCAATTCTTGTCATTCATGGATGCTTATTTCGGCTATAACTAGATCCTTATTTAGAAGGATGATAAGGAAAAGACCACTTTTATCAATGATAAAAGTGTGTTTTGTTATATAGTCATGCCATTTAGATTGAAGAATATCGGAGCTACTTATCAGAGAATGGTGAAAAAAGGTGATCAAGGGGATGAGATCTAAGACGGTTGAGGTTTATGTGGATGATAGAATAACAAAGACTCCGATAGAAGGAGATCGTGTGGAGGATCTGAGAGTAATTTTTCAACGAATCCAAATGTATAACATGCGTCTGAACCCATTAAAATACACCTTTGTAGTGCAAGCAGGTCAATTTCTAGGATTCATGCTGACCCAGAGAGGAATTGAAGCCAATCCAGACAAGTGTAAGGTGATAAAGGAATTGCGAAGTCTGACCAACGTCAGGGAAGTTTAGTCCTTAAATGGAAAAGTAGCAGTGTTATCACGATTGAAGTGGAAAGATTCTCATTCTCCTTCTTCAAATCGGTCACCAATTTCTCTAGATCGCCTACCTTACCATGGAGTCCTTCATTCTCTTTTTCAGGTCCTCTTTAGATTTTAGAAGATCCTGGTTTTTCTCATTTAAGCTTTTGATCCTCTGGTAAGCACGACCATTATCTTCGGATAGACGGGCATTCTTATCTTTCAACCGCTCTATTTCTCTTTTAGGACCTTCAGTGGCAACAGAGTAGATGACAGAGAAAGTTTTTAGATGGCCCCACATAGCTGTCTCCAGGGAAAAGTCAATGCTTTGAGCATTTAACCCCTCCTTTAGCTGGTATGGAAGGGTAAACTCTTTAGAAAAGCTAGAGTTCTTCTCGATTAAATTGTTGAGAATGTCTATGCTGGCTCCTTCTGAGCCGTCTCCCTGGCGGGTTCCTCCTTTTCAATTATTACTTCTTTCCCTTTGCCAGTAGTATTAGAGGCAAGAGTGGGTTTAGATTTCTTGCTCACACCCCTACCTTGGGTATTTTTCTTCTTTTTTCTGGGCGATTTGAGTGGTTTGAGTTTCTATCGGGATAGAGCCACCCAGGATCTGAAGGGGGAAGCCTTCTTCATCTTTGGAGAAATTTGGTTCTCTTGAACAACGTTGGCCTCTGACCCGGCCAAAAGATTTTGAAGAGCTTCAAGAGCATCCGTACTCATATTTCCTGAAAAAAGAACAAGCACAAGAATTACGACCATTAAAATTTAAAGAATAAGAAAACAAAGGTAGAAAGGGAGAACAAATACCCAGATGAGTGAGGTATTCAACTCTTGTGTCTGTAGTCCCAAGCAGAGACCAACATTTAATGGGTGCACCCCGAGAGACGGAATGGAAGGCGTCTACCACAGCCCTAGAATACTCAGACAATTGGTGGCCGTCGACAGAATATGCCGAACTATCTAAAAGAAAGTGCTTGTGAGTCCAACCGGTGTGAAAAAGAAACCGATCTTCCTCATTCTTCCAGAAAGGGGTCTCAGGACGCTTAGGAAAAACTTGTTAACCAAGTGGCCTCAATTACTCAAGAGGGAGGGTGAATTGAGTATTAAAACTTTTACTTGGAATGCTTTTGAAATTGATTCTTTAATAATTATGCTTAACGAAAATGACAAATTTAATCACAAGTAATAACAATTTAAGCACAAGACAAAATAGTAAGCACTTAATATATGGCAAGTAAGTTCACTTAAGGAGTATAAGCAATATTTAAGATAACAATTAATAATATCAAATTAATCATTACACTATTTTGAACACTTACTAAAGCAAAATTAATTTTAACACAATTAATTCAAGAACATTACTTAAATAACTTCAATAAATTTAATCTAAGTGATTTACAAATTTAATCAAGCCAATAGAATATGCACTTTAATTTTAACAAGTAAATTAATAAAGTTGCTTAACTAATTAATTTATAAACACAAATATTTAGCAAGCAATTTTAAGTGCATAAAATTAAATGAGTGTAGGGAAGAGAGATTTACAAAACGATATATACGAGTTCCACCACACCGGTGTACGTCTCGCCTCTAAGAAACCCACTTAGAGGATTTCCACTATTGGAGATTAGAGATACAACTTTGAACAATCGCGACTTCCTAGTGTCCCACACTCAAGAACCCAATTGTCACAAGTACAAGGGCAACCCACCCAATCTCTCAATCTCACAATTTACAAGGTTGAAAACCCCAACCCAAAACTCTAAGGTTTTTGGTGTTTAAGTGTACAAGGATAACTCTCCAAAAGAGTGGATATACAAATTAAAGCTTTCACAAAAGATAACTCTCAAAGAGAGGATATGCAAATTTTAGCTCACTTAAAATATTTTCCTTATAAGAAAATATTTAATTTTTAGCACTTAAAAAATAATTTTTTCTCCAAGAAAATATTCAATTTTAGCACACAAATGATTTCCTCACTGTTAACTTCAACAAAATATTATTTGTAAATGAAGCAATAAAGAGAGAACTAGGTGCAGCGTGAATAGAGAGGGAAGTAAGAAACAGAGGGAATGCTTCTATGTGGAGTGATTTGAGCCTTCAACTCTTCTCTTATTTATAGTGTTCATAAGGCATGGTGCTTGCAATAAATAATTCCTTCAACATGGTGCCATTGCATAATGAATTGCAACTTGTATTGTGGAGCATGGCTTTGTGAATTTAGATTTCCTTCGATGACATGGAGCAACATGGTTTTTCAATTAAGAAATTGGTAGTGCGATGCAAGTTGTTTCCACTTCGAAGCTTTGAGGATTTCAAATTTGAACTGAATAAATAAATTCATTTCCCAAATGAATAGATTCATTTAGTGTAATTTTGCATTATAATTGAAATGAATAGATTCAAACTCAAAATGAATGGATTTAATGGGCAAAAACACCTCCTGGAGTGCGTAAGAATTGATTCAATTGTGTAAAGAATCGATTCATAGCATGAAATTGAGGTTCCTGGGCACTTGAAAACTGTGTGAATCAATTCAGCCTTGTAATGAATCGATTCAAGCTCCAAAAATTCATTCATTGGTGCTTTCATACCATGTGAATTGATTCATACATATAATGAATTAATTCAGGCCTTGAAAAATCACATCCTGGGCCATTCAAACCGAGTGAATCGATTCAAGTGGGGGATGAATCGATTCATCCACCTGATTCTCCATTCTTTATGTACTTTTCCACCCTTTTGAGATCTTTTTGCATATACTTTGGTTCCTTTGATCCTTAGGCACTTTGATGATTATATTTCACCTGTTTTAAACCTTTACAACTGCCTTGACTCATTTCTTTGGAGTTCATCAATTTTCCATCATCAATTATAATTAATCGCTTGACAACATCTTCATTTGTTGTGTCATTATCAAAACCTACATCAACATATAAATACAAAACTTTACAAAAAGAATTTTTAAACGATGTCCCACCGATCTTACAGGACACAATACATGCCTCAAAATTTACGATGTCCCTTTGACATCTTAGGTTTATAAAACCCATCCCATTACCTCCGTGACGTATAACGTGAGCATACCGGAAGAAAATGGTGACAATAGGAGTAAAGTGAAGATGGCAGCCCAGAACTTCAAGGGCGAGGACGAGAGTCCATCCATTTAGGTGGAGTTGGCTAGGGGCGATGTCCAAAAAACACAACACCCCTATCTCAAACTACATGAATGGGAACCAGACTCCTACCTTAGTTAAGGTGTAATCATGAAAGTAAAGAAAACGGTCCTGGGGAATATGGTACACCCGTTCTGTGAAGGAGGGAGGAAAAATGAGGAAAGAGTTGATGTACCTTTTTAAGCGCCAGAAACCTTCGACCTTAAGTTCAATGTCATCGGAGGGAGTCGAATGGCGGCTGTGGTAAGCGAGTACGTCACGAGCAACCCAAAAGTAAGGGTCATTGGCTTTTTGGTTCAGGCAGTCAACCTTGTCAGTAATCAGATATGTTCCTTTGGGGTCTTTCCTTATGGTGGCAGTTCCAGCAGTGTCCATGACAACATACTCTAAAAAGGGAATATTTAAGTAGAAGTTAGTATCATCAGCGTAGTAATAGACTACCCTAGAATCAACACTACGGTCTAGAGACTCAAGTGGTAAAGGTGAGTGGGGTTCTAATGAATTAAAAAAGGGTGAGTTTGGCTTTGGGGGGAAAACAGTCGAGGTCGCCAAAGTTCTGTCTTGACCGCCCCAATCTCCTGTTCTCACCCATCTGCGGATGTCTATTTGAGCAAGCCACGATTCTTGGTAGGAAACCCAGTTGGCCAAGAAACTAAAGGGTTTGAAATTATTTCGACCAAACTATCATAACTATGGTTGTTGTTAGAAGAAAAAGAAGACATGTTTAAATAAAGATAGGGCTGGTATAGAAGGCAACCTGTGTGGATGATTTTCATGGTTCTTCTAGTTTGGGCTAGGACGAAGTCAAAATTTATTTAACAATGGAGCAGAATTTTGGTATAAATTTGAATGTAGGAGTGTCAATCAGTGAAGCTAAGTTCTTTATTTATAGATGATAAAATGACATGGGCCAAAGTTCAAATGACGCGGCCCATGGACGGTATAGAAGATGAAGCGACATGATAGTACGTGAAAGGCACAGGCCAATCGCAATCCGCCACGTTAGAAATTGGATTGGAAAGATGCTTTTCTAAGGAATTTTATGCGGTGCGCATTAAATGCTAGCTCAACCACCTGTCAGGTCATAAATGATGGACACCGGTCTTAGAAACACCGCCAGGAAAGAAATATTATTTTTAGAAGTCTGGATTGTAGTCTGTTTTGACAAAAGTAGCTCACTATCATGATACTATCATAACACCAAGCTAGAGGGCAAATGATCTGAGGTGCATACTAGATTCGCAAACCATGGGCAAAATTACACTGAATGTCTAAGTGGAATCAAGCTGTTTATAGGCCAAACTACAAATAATTAAAGACACTGGACTCTGAACTAAGAAATCTCCATGTTAAATATATGAGCAGTACAGATATAAGTCCTACATGTCGGTCATATCATTTGATGTCTGAGTGATGATCAGTACAGGTATAGGCAACCAGACCCTACCATATACTGTAGCTACAGTATGTTAGGTAAAGGGCCAAATATAACCTTCAATTTAGGAAGATCTATAAATACCATTCATTTATTACTTAGAGGAAATTCTAAACACCTTATCTAAAAAACCTCCGTAATACACTTAAGCATCGGAGCCTTTTTTACAGGTACACCCACCCTCGATGTGTTCCCAGTACAACAAACACCAGAACGGATTCAGATCCTTAACGTGAAGAACTCGGTTCCCCACTAGAACTCGGTGTAAAAATACCGTACTCCACTAAGATGGTGTAAAACATGAGGAGGAGAGTAATTACATCATTGACCTCGGCTGTCTAGGGAATCTTTCACACCCCGAATATCGGTCAGAACATTTCCATTTCATAATTTTGGTTTCCATACACTTTAAAGGCTTTCATGTGTATCTCTTTTCAAATAGGAAAATATGGAGATTTGAAGAGAAGAAAGAAGATTAGATCCCCCTCCAAGTAGGTAAGCCTACATTAGAAAACGAGCATGTCTTAGGGGATGAAGGTGAGCTATACATGATAAAAAGGCTTCTTGGAAGCCATATTATAGAAGATGACACTACACAATAAGAGAACATCTTTTATACAAGATGTTATATTAACAAAAAACTTTGTTCTTTCATTGTGGACAATGGTAGCTATGCTAATATGGCTAGTCAAAGGCTAGTTAATAAACTTGGTTGTCAACTAGTAGATCACCCACATCCTTATCAATTGTAATGGCTTAATGAAATGGGTGAAATGCTAGTCAATAAACAAGTTAACCTTGCATTCTCAATAAGAACATATGAAGATTCTGTCTAGTGTGATGTGGTTCCTATGAAGGCCACTCAATATGTTATTGGGTTGATGTTGGTAGTTTAACAAGAACGTCACCCAAGAAGGGTTCACTAACACCCTCACCTTCACCATAATAGTAAGAAATATGTCCTATATCCTTTGACTCTTAAGCAAGTTATGGAGGATTAACTTCAAATGAAGTTGAAAAGGGATAGGGAGGATAGACCTTCCACCCCCGACCAACAAAAAATTATAAAATCTAAAGAAGGCAAAGGTAAAGAAGTTATTTCTCTTGATGACTCCAACAGGAAACCTAATCTCTTAGCCTTAAAACAAGAAGTGAAAAGAGACTTGCTTCTTCATCAACCCTTCTTCATGTTATATCCAATAAACACTCATAACATTTTCTTGTGTTTAGAGGCCATATCTTTTAGGCCCTTAGGAGTATCAAAACTATTAGAGGAGTTTGAGGATGTCCTTCTTAAAGACCTTCCTCAAGAGTTACCCCCTATTAGGGGCATTGAACATCAAATAGACCTAATTCCAGGTGTTAGTTTCCCCAATAGGCCTGCCTATAGATGTAACCCTAAAGAATCATTGGAAATTTAAAAAAAAATTAAAGACTTGCTGTCTAAGGAATGGATTAGGGAGACTCTTAGTCCATGTGTTGTACCGATCTTACTAGTTCCCAAAAAGGATGGATCTTAAAGAATATACACTGATTGTTTGGCAATCAATAACATCACCATCAAGTATTGGTATCTAATACCTAGACTAGATAATATGTTGGATGAACTTTGTGGCTATACTATATTTTCCAAAATTGATCTTAAAAGTGGCTACCATCAAATAAGAATTAAAGAAAGTGATGAATGGAAATTTACTTTTAAAACCAAACTTGGATTATATGAGTGGTTTGTTATGCCCTTTGGTTTAACCAATGTACCTAACACTTTTATAAGATTAACGAACAATGTTTCGAGGGAATTCATTGGTTAGTTTGTGGTTGTTTACTTTGATGATATTCTGATTTACTCTAAAAACATGAACTCTTATTTTACTCGTCTTAGAGATGTTATGCTTGCACTAAGGACACATAAACTTTTTGTAAACCTTGACAAGTGTTCTTTTGCAATGGATAACATAGTCTTTCTTAGATTCGTTATAAGTGCCAAGCGTGTACAAAGTAGATGGATAAAAAGTTAAAGCAATTAGTTTTTGGCCTACACCTATCAATGTGAATGAAATTATAAGCTTTCATGGCTTAGCAAGCTTCTATAGAAGATTTGTTAGAGATTTGTTTTCTTGGACCTCTCCTTTAAATGAATTGCTTAAAAAGAATGTTCCTTTTCAATAGGGCTCAAAGCAAGAAAAAACCTTTAATGAACTTAAGTATAGGGGGTAGAATTTCTAGAACAATTCCCTTATGTCATTAAGCATAAAAATGGTCAATCAAATATTGTAGCTGATACCTTATCTCATAGGAATACTCTTTTAGCTTTTCTTGGAGCACAACTATATGGACTTGATCAAATAAAAGAATTGTATCCTTTTGACTTAGACTTTGCTAGTTTCTATAAGTCTTGTGGAACTTCCACTTCATCTCATGGATTCTATAAGCTAGAAGGCTACCTCTTTACAGATAATAGGTTATACATTCCTAGGGGTCTATGAGAGAACTATTAATGCATGAGAGTCGTGAGGGAGGACTCATAAGGGCACTTTGGGAGGGATAAAACTTTGTCTACCCTTAGTAAGCAATTTTTTTGGCCCCATAAGAAACGTGATGTACAAAGATATTGTTCTAAATGCTTACCTTATTATAAGGCCAAATCTAAGGTTTCACCTCATGGCTTTTACACTCTCTTACCTGTACCTAATGCTCCATGGGTTGATATAAGTATGGATTTTATGTTTGGATTTCCTAGGACCTAAAAGGGTATGGAATCTATTTTTATGGTGGTAGATAGGTTTAGTAAAATGGCCTACTTCATCCCTTCTCATAAAGTGGATGATGTAAGTCATATTGCCAAGTTATTTTTCAAAGAAATTGTTAGGTTAGGGTTTAGGGTTTAGGATTCCAAGTTCTTAAGTCATTTTTGGTGCACCTTATGGGCTAGACTTGACACTAAACTTCTATTTTCCACCACTTACCATCCCTGAACAGATGGCTAAACTGAAGTAGTCAATAACACTATCTCTACTCTCTTAAGGGTCTTAATTCAAAAAAATGTTAAAGCTTGGGATAAATGCTTGCCATATGTATATTTTGCATATAATAGGGTACTTTATTCCCCTACTAAGCATAGTCCATTTGAGATTGTATATGGTTTCAATCCTCTTACCCACTTGATCTTTTGTCGATTGATATTTCAAACTCAATTGTTCATTTGGATGGAAAGGAAAAACATCTTTTATAAAAGAACTTCATGAAAAGGTAAAAAACCAAATACAAAATAAAAATGAACACTGTGCTCAAGTAATGTTGAATGTTGGGGACTAGGTTTGGCTTCATTTAAGGAAAGAACATTTTCCCACTCTTAGGAAGTCTAAACTAAGGCTTAGAGTTGATGGTTCTTTTCAAATTATCAGGAAATAATTCTTATGTGCTAGACCTCCCTTATGATTATAGGGTCAGTGCTACTTTTTAAATTTCTGATCTGTCTCCTTATAAAGGTTTTAGGACAAATCCTCTTGAAAAGGGGGAGCATGATAAAGACATTAATCAAGAGTAGGCTATGGACAAAGTGGAGCAAGCTATGGGTTCCTTCTTAGGACTTGTGACAAGGTCAAGGAGTAATAAGGCTAAGGAAACTCTCACATAAGCCCTCACACTCTTCTCATTTCCCACCCACGCGCCCAAGCCCAAGGAAGCTCCTAAGAAGACCTATATTTTGTTATCTTCCACTATTTTAGATATTGGTCCTTCTTATGCTCCCTTTGGGCCTACATGAGCATTTGTATTTCCTTATGTACATAATTAGGATTTCATTAGATTAGGTTTAGAAAAGCGTTTGGGCTTTAGGTTAGGCCTTACATTGTCATATTTTCCCTTTGGGCCACTTTTAGGTATTGTATGCATGGTCTTTCCTTTTGGGATTGTATTTTGGCCCCATTTAGTTAGGATAGGATATTTGGGCCAAGGACTAAGCTTAGGCCCATGAGCATTACCTAAATTGCATAGGGTATATAAGCCCTCACTCATGTGTAATTTTGACAACTTAAATTTCCTTTAGTGAAATTTTAGTGTGAGAAGTGAGATTCCTCTCTCTAGTCTCTCCTTTATGCCTAACACTCTACTTAATAGACCTTATCCTTAGGATTCTCCCCCCTTAAGGTGGTAATTGTAGGCTTATCTTCCCCTAGAGAAGTGGCGCCAAGGTTCCCTCTTCCATAACCAACTCTTCTCAACCACCTTAACCACCTATAACCACTTAACTAATTCCCCAACCTCCCATAACCAGTCTCTAACCTATTAACCATCTCTTTCCTCTTTTAGCTAGTTTTGACCACCAGCATTAATCCTTCATCATTCATTCACAATTCTATCAAGGTAAAGCATCTCCAAGAAGAAAAAAAGGAAAGTTAGATCCCCTCCTTCAATAAAGTAGGTAAGCCTACATCATCAAAGAAGATGCATGAGAATGTGAGATAGTGGTTTACGATGGCTGGATGGTGTTGCATGGTAGATGGAGGATGATGTTGTCTTTTATAGAGAAGAAGACATAATGAGAAAAGAAGGAGATGGAGCTAGAACTTATGACCAATGCATAGAAATTTTGGCAAGATAATGGCTTTGCTTCTAGAGAGATGGACGTAGAAAGAAGAGAAGGAAATGGATGAATTTGGCTAAGTGTGTAACTTTTCTCTCTCAGCCTAGGCAAGGGAATGGCTTTTCTCAAGAGAACTAAGAGAGAAAGATATTGAATCTGCAACGTATTCCACTAAGACTCATGGCCATGTTTTTTAAGAAAGCAAGGTAAAGTCTTGGTTGGAATTTGAACCAAAATTTTGATGGCAAATGACTTATTAGTTACGGAAGGTTTCAAGAGAATAAAGCATGGACTTTGGCTCTCTCATAGGAAAGAAATGTTGAAAATTAAAGCTAAAATTCTGATGGCAATTGGCTTTGCATTCATGACACTTATTGGAGAAAAATTGATATTACATTTGTTAATTAAGCATGCAAACTCTTAGTGGAATTTCGCTATTTAGAATTGGCTGTCATATGCATGGATGGTTAATGTAGCACTTAGGAAGATGCTTCACTAGTGCAAAATATAGATATAAGCACAGTTAAAAGGAAAGAATGTTAATAAAATGCACGACGACATTTTTGAAAATTTCAAGAAAACACTATAAACATGGTAACCATAGTTAAAATATGATATAACCACGGTTACTCGAGCAACCATGTTATATGGTTTACGGTTATTTATTTATTTAGTTTTTATTTATTTTTCTAAATAATTAAATATGGTTGCTCATATAACTGTGTTTATATCTATCAGATATAAACATAGATATATAAGAAACCGTGTTTAAATGCTTTACAATTTTTTATATATATTTATTTTTTATTTATTTTGCTAAACATTTAAACATGGTTGCACATATAATCGTGTTTATATGTCTTATATAAACACGGGTTTTTAATTAACTGTTCTTATATCCTGAAAACCTTTTATATTTGTAACATCGCACCTTAGCATTTGAACACTCTGTCTCTTTATTTATCCCCTTGAGTTTCTCTGAGTTATGTTTAGTTCCTTTCACGCACACCGTGGTTTCTGTACAACTGTCACAATCTCAAGCTTTGCGTCATTATAGGTACTCACACATTACATTTTAGTTGTTAAGCATGCACTGTAATGACGCAACTAGGGCATATCAGTTTATAGCTTTTTTGGTTCATATATACATTGTAATGCTGGTGTTCCAAATATAATGCCTGTTATAGTTATGTTGATAAAATTGAGTCATTTTTTCTTTCATAGTTATGTTAGAAAATGTAGTGTTATAGTTATGCTGTCTAATTGTAATGCTTGTTAACTTTTGATTCTCAGCATATTTGTGTTTCCTGTCAACATATTTATGATTGTAATGGCCTGGTTGGTTAATTTATTTTCCAGTTAAGCTTTCACTTAATTTATTGAAATTTTTTTTTCTTATTGTGCTCAAGCTGATTATCATATTATTTGATGTGATTCATTCATACTTAATATTGTACAACATGGACCAGAGCACGTTTGAAACTTTTATTATGACCATGTATATTTCTTCCACTTTTTTGTGAACAAGTGACTTGTTGTAGGATGAAGTTTAATTACTTTAATTTAATTTAAGTATGTTAGAAAATTAGGTTTTTTATAACCGCTTGTATTCTAAAAATCTGAAACACAATAAATAATTAAAGATTTTAAAGGAAAAAACAATGTATCAAATAGTGTAATAAACATAAATAAAAATGGATACATGCAAAAATAAAATTTTCTACTAACAATTATTTTCTTTAAAAAATACAAATTATTATTTATCTATATAAAAATAATATTCAAATGTAAACACAATCATTACTTTCTAATGACTTTTTCAATACTTTCATCCAAACACAGACCTCGTTTACAAAACCTCAATTTTCCCAACCACTACTAAAAAAAGATCATATAGCGAGGGAAAAAATTCATCGCTAACAAGTAGCAATGCGTCCCTAAATGGTATCAGCGACAGACTTAGCTACGGAAAGCCTCTGTCGCTAAAAGCCTGGATGCTAACCAATCAGCGACGACAATTGACAACCCTGACAAAGGTTGTGACGGCAAGCTAGTGTCGCTGACGGGTGACACATTGATGGTCCCCTTTGTGATCACCATCATCGCTACTTCAATCCCAAATTAGCGACAACTGAAACATCATTGCTGTCAAATTAAAGTATTTCCATCGCTATCGCCGTCACTAACTGAAGACTATTGTAGCGACCATGCAGACGTTATAGCTAATGGGATGACGACAGGCCGTTGCTATTACGGTCGCTGATATGAACCTAACTAGCGACGAAAAATGGTTGTAGTTAATGCGTTGACGAGTATCGGTCGCTAACACCGTCGCTATAAAGAACTAAGGTCAGCGATGGTGTCAGTTACGTGGCTATATGGTTAACGTGATGTCGTCGCTATTGCGGTTGCTACGTATGACCACTTTAGCAATGACATTCTCAGCCGTCGCTAAGGTTCACCATGATAGCGACGGCAGAGTTTCATCAATAATAGTTAAAAATGATTTTTTTAAAATATTATTTCTATAGAATATTATAAGTTTAAGTTTTAGTAAAATATTATAAAGTATATTTTATAAAGTTAGATTAAATATTTTTATATAAAAAATTCTATATGATTTTTTTGATAATGCTTTTATTATTTAACTGATGCATATATAGGCTCGTAATAAACAGAATGAGATAAAAAGATATAAAAATAATCAGTAAAAAACAGAATCAAATAAAAAAACCCAAAGTTGATTACAACTCTAACAATAAAAAAAAATAAATACAAAAATATGTAATAATAATAAAAGATAACTACAAAAATCAATCCCAAACTTTTAAGGGGGAATCATGGGGTGGTGGGACGGCTGGGAAGCAGAGCTTGAGCCGACTCGATACCCAAAAGACTCCATCAACTGATGGATCAGAGCCTCCTGTTGCACTAACTGCCTGTGAGTCTCCTCTCGATCCTGCTAAGCTTATTGGCGGTCCTCCTCAGCTCATTGCTCTGCTAATATTACCCGCTAGTGGTCCACTTTAGCTCGCTCCTCCGCCAGCTGCCTCTATTAACGCTCCTCTGCTAGCTCGATGTTCAGGTTCTAAAAAACTTGAACAATATATGCTGGGAACGCAGAGGAAGAGGCAGGGGCTTTCCCCTCCGGACGATCCGGGTCCTAATCCCACCAAGGCCAAACACCTTCCCTTTCTCTTTGACGCCTCTGACAGCCTCTAAATAGATGACATTATCGTCGATAGAAGAAAGGGTGGGAGGTGCCTCCCCATTAGGTGTTTGAGCCACCAGCTCAACCTTCTTCTGAGCTCGCATGGCGTGGTACGCCTTTTGCATAAGTAAAAGATAAATCAAACAAGTTAGTAAATGTAAATATATAAAAAATCTCTAAACATTTGTTAGTTTAAATAAAGAACCGTCATCTCGGTGGTCTTTTGGTTAACCTAGTCACCAGCCTTATTCTTCTTGGTGATTTGTATCACCTCAAATAACAAAGGCTAACAACACTTATTCTGCTCCTGCAATTCATAACATATTAAAATTGTTAGTGAAAAAGCTTTGAAGTCATTGTACTAATAAATATATTTAAGAAAGTGTAGTTACAAATCTCTTTTTATGCTCAACAACAGAGATGGAACCCCTAGTGTAGATGGAGGCTCCGGCATCAATCTGTCTGTTTGCCTTGTTCCTAGCACTGACCTACTGGAACTTGGCATTTCCCTACTTTTGAAGCATCCCTTCCTAGTGGGGTTCTGGGATCTAGCGGGGGTGCTTATTCTTCGCCCTCACCTTCCAGAGGGTACTCTTGATGATTTTGGAGGTCTTTATGGTAATGATCCTCCTAATCTTATCAGTCATACCCTTATCCCACCGATAGTCACATTGTAAATTAAAATACAATTCCAAATTAAATAAATAACAAATGTATACAATAAAGGAAAAGATAAATGTATACAATAAAGGAAAAGATAAATTAGAAGGGTTATGTTAAACTTACCGAAAAAGTGTCAAACCATCTCTGTTGGACAGTTTTACTAGCATCTCTCTAAGAGATGCAAGGACCATCCCACTAGCCCTTAAGGACCTTAGTAATCGGTTTTGAAGTACGAGTACTATCAGCATAACTATAGTTCAAACAATGAAACAATTAATCAAGCAAATCATCCTTAAAACTAACAAAAACACAATCAAACAAACAGGGGAGTCCATCAAAATTTTGGTAGAGTCTCCCCTATAAACCAGACATTTCTAAATTTTTACAAGCACCCTGTTACACACAAAACTTTCCAATACAATTAATGTAAAGAAACATCAATAGACATGTAATAGTTATGTTATCAGTACACACACCAGTACCTAGTGAGCTTTGCTCTCCACTAATAAACAACAATTAAATCAATGTAAACAATACAAATAGTTATGTTATCAGCACACACACCAGCACCGAATGAGCTTTGCCCTCCACTAACAAACAATAATCAAATCAACGTCAATAATATAGATAGTTATGTTATCAGCACACACCAGTACCTAGTGAGCTTTTCTCTCCACTAACAAACAACAATCAAATCAATGTCAATAATACTGATGCATATACAATAATACATACTCGTTCACGTCTAAGAGTAGGACCAAAGTGGGAAGAGGGTCAATTGTAGATGAAGGGGTCGCCTCGTGGACCGGCACCTGCTGCTAAGCCTGTAACACGTCCGGGATATCCGTTGCTATAGTATCACCAGGAACTGTTGGTTTGTGCGTCTGCTGTGCGGTGTCATCTGAAGGTGTAACCAGAGTAGGGGTGCTAGGGGTACCAAGCCGTGTAACTAGGGTCTGTCTACCACCACTCCGAGCATATCGTGATCCGCGTCCAATCATCTGTTAATAAAATAATGTAAATAAGTTTAAATAAAAACAATAATATATATACATATATTTATATATAACCACATAGAAATTTAATAAGAATGACCATATGAAGTCATACTCTCTATCTGTTTCAGTTTGGAATTCCCCTTCAGTGTCAGTGTCACCCTCAGAATTTGTTTCAGGTGTCATCAGTATCCAAATTGGCCCTAGACCGTTTTAATTGGGAGATAACTTGTGTTTCAATCTGTTCATCGCCTGAATTGGCAAATGTCTCATCCAATATGATCAGATGACTATTTAACATTAAATGACTGTCGCAGACTTCGTTCGGAGCTACCTGATAAGCATATTCAACCTCGTCAGAGACGTTATCAATAATCTGACTACGAGCCTTGGCTTTGATGACTACATACCAGTCTCGGTGTCCTCCAGGGAAGTCTTTATAATAAACCCGCTCGGCTTGCTAGGCAAAGATGAAAGGATCAAACCCTTGATGTCTACCACCTTTTTTCACCTCAACTAAACTGTAATGGTTGTCAACTTTTGCACCCACATCGATTATGTTGTCGTACCAATCACACTTGAATAAAACTAAGTCTTTTTTAACTCGCCCGGAGAAAGAAACTTGAATAATCTCTTTTAAGACACCATAGAAGTCTTCCTCTAATGTCCAAACCCCATAGTTATGTGTTTCCATTCCTTCACTGCATTGAAAAATGTTAAACTTATAGCTGTTTACATAGTAAATTGGCTATTTTTTAACAGTTTTCACAAGCCCCTAAGAAAGAGCTTGGAGTAAAGTGTCTTTAATTTGGTTGTTTGGGTCTTGAATCTATTTGGAGCATAACAAACAACAATGTTAGATAACATAAGTATACAACTAAAAAACATAAAGTGTACGAGCCTTACATGTTGCATAAACCAATCAATGAATTTGGATGATACCTCACTATGTACTTGGTCATCAGTTATATCATTTTGCTCTTGTCTCAGTATATCTACATATATACTATTTAAAGAGTAATAATTTAGCTACAAGAAAATCCTATGTTCAGAATGAACATATGTAAAATTTGGCGACTTACTTGAGATATAGTTTGACTTCCTTGCAGTTTGAAAAAATTTACAAGTGAGCCACCTTTTAATGTTTCTCATCAATGTAACATTCTATGACCTTGCCCATAGGACGATCGGGATAGTTAAATATTGAGCTTTGTTTGTCCACACCAGGGTTTTTAGCGACCCCAAGGTTGCAGGGGATTCTAGTCATTGTTGTTTCTATCTCTGTCAGAAAGTAGAATGAAGCAAAAATGGTTGTTTCTTCCACTAAGTATGCCTTACAAATTGATGCTTTAACGCATGCATTGTTTGACACTTTGTCTTTTAAAGAGCATAGGAATCTAGTGAAACATAAAGAATTGTTAAGTTACATATATATTTACAAAAAAATTTGGAACAAAAATAAAGGTGTTCTAACATCTAACCTTTCAAATGGATACATCCAGTGATACTGCCCTGGACCACCAACCCTAGCCTCGTATGGTAGATTAATTGGTAGGTACTCCATAGAACTAAAAAAATAAGGGGAAAAATCTACTCCAGCTTACAAATCAACACCGAATGCTTTCCTCCATCCTCAAAAGAGTCTCCTCTGTTAAGACTGTTGCTGTCAACTCTTTAAAAAATGACTCAACTCAACCAACGGTTTCTAGATGGGTTTCGATAAGGCATGAAATGCGTATAACAGTAGTCGTTGCATAAACACATGACAATCATGATTTTTATGTCAAACACCCTGCCCTCCTTTAAGTCGACCTATCTACTCAAATTTGAAGCAAACCCATCAAGCATGGTCAATCCATTCACCCACAAACAGATAGTCATCCATTAAGCTTTTGTTAATGCATATTTGGCTTGCAGCTTAAACATTTTCCCGCGTTTTGCATCCCTCAATTCCAAATCCTTCCTTGAACACAAGCTTGCAAGGTCTAATTGACTTTTCTCGTTATCCTTTGTTCTCCCCTTAATGTCCATTACACTGTCAAATATGTTCATGAAAACATTTTGTTCAGTGTGCATGACATCTATGTTGTGTCTTAACAACAGGTCTTTCCAATACGGCAAATACCATAAAATACTTTGCTTCACCCAGTGGTGTTCCTTCCCATAACCCACAAACTCATTAAGATTCTTATCCCAAATGTACGGATACTCAGATACTCTCTACCACACCTATGAACCGAATAATCTATGGGGTAGAGGTTCATTGACAACCTTGTTCTTCTTAAAAGCGATTTTGTTTCTCCTATACGGGTAATCCAATGGTAGGAGTTTACGATAGCAGTCAAAATAACTTGTCTTACAACTAACGGGGAGTGATTCTTCCCGGTATATTCCATGCATATAGGGCAAGCAAGCTTCCCAGACATTGACCATCCAGAAAGCATATCATAGGCAGGAGAGTCATTAATGGTCCACATCAAAATAACCCTCAACCAATGGTTACAGAATGTTTATTTCTACCTTTGGATTTTTACGTCCTTAAACCAATATAGATAGAAACATCACCTCTCTCATTATACACATCTTAAGAGGCAGATTGTATGAGGTCAATATGACTGGCCAACAAGAGTACGCTTCCGTATTGACTAAATGGGTTAATCTGTTAGTACATAGGACAAGCCGTTCATTGCGTGGCTCATGTGAAAAGTCCGGGTACAGCCTATCCAAATACTTCCATGTTTTCCCATCACGGATGACACTAAGACCCTCTTGTGTTCAATTCAGAGCATACCAACACAAGTGTTTTGCCATGGACAATGAGGAGTATAAATGTTGAAGACGTAGTGTAATCAGAATGTACCATATTTTCTTCCTTGCCATCCTAGTTACTTTCCCCCTCTTCTTAACGGTTTTGTAATGATCCTTGTTACATTATACATATTTGTCCATACTCTTGTCTACAAACTTGTTTTGGAACAACAAACACCCATCAACACAACACTCTATCTTCACACATCCCAACCCTAGGATTGCCATACTTTTCTTAACATAGTATAGGTTTTTGGGGCATTCTATTATCGTTTGGTATGGTGGAACCCATCAAAGTGACCATTCTATTAAAAACCCTCCCAAGAGATTATACTCAGCCTTTATGCTTAAACCAGCTAGGGAGGTAGATAATTCGGTATTGTTAGCCAAGGCCTCAACGCTCAAGAGGGGGGGTGAATTGAGTGTTTCAAATTTTTGCGCGGAATCCCCTTGGAAATGGTTAGTAATATACAAATGATGCAATAATGAAGATACAATAACTTTTATGCACATATCACACTATAAGACACTTGATGTGTAATGGTAATATAAAGCTTAGAGTGTGATAAACAAGCAAGTTATTGGCTAGAGCGATTTATCAAACAGTTGGAGTGCACAGATTTATTTGTCAATAATGTGATGTTTCCTATAAAGATTCATCTCATTCAATTTATCAAACACCTTGTGTGCATGTGAAAAGTAATAGCAATCAAGTAAGTATCACACAAGAGTTGATAGGAAACAATGTTCTAGATACTTGGCAAGTTATAGCAAATTCCAATTTTTAAGAACTTCACCAAATATTTATTCAAGCACATTATCAAACACTTGGCATGCAGAGTTAGTTTTTTTACTTGAACAATAACTTTGATTCTCACATTCAGCTCAAGCATTTCAACAAACAGTTTATATGCGCGGTTGTATAAAGAGCTCAAGGTAGAGAGAAATGCAAACCAATTTAACGAGTTCCACCAACCCGGTGTACGTCTCACCTTCAAGCAACCCACTTGAAGGATTCCAATATTGAAGATTTGAGATACAAGCTTTGAGCAATTGCAGCTTCCTAGTGTCCCACACTCAAGAACTCAATCCTCACAAGCAAAGGGCAACCCACCCAATCTCACAATCTCTCAATACCCAAAGGTTGAACCCCAACCTTTGTGACCACTCAACCTAGAGTGAACAACCACTCAACCTAGAGTGAATACCTTGTGTTTGGTGTTGTGTTTACAATCAATACACTCTCTCAATAGAGTAGATACACAAATGAAAGCTCTCACAAATTCTAACTCTCAACAAGAGAGGATATGCAAATTGAAACTCACAATCTAACAACTCTTAAGCAATATGCAAGTTTAGAATCAAGAGTTGCAGAATATACAAGAGAAATTTAGTTAGAAGACCTTAAGAAGAGAAATGTTTGTTGCCTTGTGTTGTGCCTTGGTCTCCCCTCTTGTGTGTCCTCTCTTGCTTGAATCCATGCTTCATTTATAGCCATTTTTAGGGTTTCCAGCCGTTGCACATTGTCTCCAACGGATACCTTAGCATGGTCATAAAGTGGGAGTGAAAAAATGAGCTGGAGTTCCACTTAAAAGCATTTTCCCACGTTCTGACACTATGGTAATCGATTAGCCTTCGAGCTGTAATCGATTAGCTTTTGAAATCTTCAGTATTATGCAGTAGATAATCGATTAGCATTTCTACTGTAATCGATTAGCTATGAAACAGAACCCTTCTAATCGATTATGCCTTTCCTTGTAATCGATTATGAATGATACCTGAAGCTCTTAATTATGTCTCGCAGCATGGTAATCGATTAGGTACTAATGTAATCGGTTAGGGATAAAACAGAAGCTCTGTAATCGATTAGATTCTTCCTTGTAATCGATTATTCCAAATACCTGATGCTCAGTCTTCAACCTTTTCAATTGTTAATCGATTAGCCTTTTATCTGTAATCGATTATGTTCATTCCAGAACCTATGTAATCGATTATGGCAATGGTTTAATCGATTAACACATGTACTTCTTCAAGGTCTTTGATATGTTCTTGATATGTATTGACCCATGGCTTATTCCTTTGATCCTCATGCTTGTTTCCTTGATTCTTCTTCAACTTATGAGCTTGTTCTTCATGATTTAGTTCATGTCATCAACCTTGTCTTCCATAGCTCATGTTTCTTTAACTCTTTGTAAGGCATCTTCATCTCTTTGTTCTTAGCCATTGTCTTTGTGCTTGAACCTTCTTGTTTCTGAACCTTCGCCATTCCATCATCATCATGAATACTTTGTCATTCATCAAAACTACTTTGCATACTTACATATGCAACTTCAGGTATGACTCTCACACCTGTCCCATAATGGGGTCTGGGCTACCGCCAACAAATAATAAAATCTCTTAACATCTAGATTAGGATCCTCCTCTACACCCTCATTCTGATCCCTAGGTTCGCTATCATGTTGTAAAATACGCCTGGTGGATGGTCCAACATGATCCATCACCATCAACTACATGTTGTTATAGTTATCCCTGTTGCCCCTTACCTTATAGTAAGACTGTTGCACAGGTTTGGTCAGTGGCTTGGGTGGTAATTGATTACCATGGTTGTACCACCAATAATATCCTTTCATGAATCCTTTCTCGTTTAAGTGGTACATCACGTTATCCGCGTATTCAAAACTCATGCATCCGTACTTAGAGCAAGGACAATAGATCTTTTGAATTGCTTTAAAATCAAGGGTGTTGGCCATAACGAATGGAATAAACTCACACAACCCCATAAAAAACTCTTTAGTGACTCACCGATTATGATCCAATCGGTTATACATCCATCGCCGATGTGTCGGAACCTCTATTCATGATACCTAACGATGACAAGACTTTAATTTAACAAAACATTTCTGACGTTCATGAATCACTCTCTATCTCTTTAATGTTGTAAGTAAGTGAGGCCCTATCCCATTCAGAATGAAAATGTAACCATCTGTAACTCATCTACATACTTGTGTGAACTTTTTGTGCTGACGTTTAATCAAAATTTCATCAGCATTTTGCATTGGTCCCCAAGTACACAGAGGTACGTGCAGGTCTAAACACCTCACGCAGACATGCAGCCAAAGACAACACAAAATGTGAAAATCAAAATTCCAAATGGACATCAACAACATAAGTTTCACACAAACACCAATATCTATGGGTTACGCCCTACTGGTTACTGATTCATCCTAAATTGTCCAACTGGGATAATTCAAGATCCAACATAACACGGAATATCAACATGTTGTGTTGAGTCTTGAATGGGAACCTATTGGGTACACATTCGGCAGAGTCTCCCCTATAACCTAAACATTTCAAAATTTGACAAGCGCCTTGTTACACACAGAAAATAACCCAGTACAGTTCAATATATACACTATGGATTATTTCTAAACAAGTACTAAACATGGACTAAACAAGAACACAATAAAAATCTAATGAGGCCTAAACAAAATCTACTAAAAGCAATTAGAATTTAGATGTATATGTTATGTTCATAGAATTTAGAAGATAATTATAGGTGTGCATGTTGACAAACAAAATGTGTTTGCTTGATGAGTATTGTTAGTGTATTTAATAATTAAAATTGTATGATGCAATTAGATGATTGTGAGGGGCAGCTATTTACACAAGCTATTCCTTATACGAGTAAGATGCTATAATTAAATAAACATATACATATAAGTTGCAAATCAAAAATGAGTGCAATCAATTGTAAGTAAGCAAAGTATAAAATTCTATGAAGTGAAGGTCTATTTTAAATGGTATAGTTGCGTAAAAAATGCACCTTGCAAGAAGAGTGCTGGAGGTGCTTTCAAAGAGTTGCGTGAAAGATGCACCTTGTAGAATGTCAGGCTTGCATTACAATATTGAAAGCAGATTAATGAAGCCTGCACCTAGTAGAGCATATACAGTGTAACACCCTAATTTAATAAATAAATAAATGCCAAAAATAGGAAAATTTTTCCAAAAAAAAGCCAATGGACAACCTGCGTAGAAGAAGGAAGAGGAAGGCAAGGGAGAATAAAAGAACATTCACACGTATAGCAATCAGCGGAAGGGACAAGGCTTGAACCGATCCATTCAGTTCAACGAAACACATCAGCGCCTGGGCGAATTCCATGACAACGCTGACTCGCTCAAGCGGGGTCCAACACGCTTGAGCGAGGCAACCAACTCGCTCGGGCGGGCAGCCCTTCGCTTAAGCGAAACCAGCACAAAGGCCTTCCATCCACTCACTCTCGCAGGAGCTAAGTCTAATTCACTGGGCGAACATAGGTACAAGGTAATTTCTCACTCGGATTTGGGACGTAGGTTCACCCGGTAAATCCTCATGCTCATACCTCACTCGGGAATTTACACAGCTCCTTATTTCATTCGTATAGGTCACAAGTATAAACCACTCAGGAAATGACTCCCTCAATTCTACCACTCGGGATCCAGAACTCTTCCTCACTCGGAATATTTCCTAGTCAGACATCACTCAGGGTATTTGACTTCAACGTAGTTGGGAATGTACCGTACACCCGTCGCTCGGTATATTTTTCACATCTCTCACCCAGAGAACATACAGACCTTCCCTCACTCAGAAGGGGACTCCACTATCCTACTCCACTCGGAATATTCATCCCAGTTTCACTCGGCATAAGATACCTTACTTACTCGGAATCATCAACTTAACACCATTTCACTCATCAACGACCCTCAAATCATTTAGCAACACATTCCAGTCGGAAAGACGCATCAAATCAACATAAAACACTGATATGCATGTTATATATTCATACACTCGGAATATTTAGCATTTAACATTATTCATTCACCAACACCCATTATCCAATAAAAGTACTTGACACCAATGTAAACCCTATATATATATATAAACATGCATTCGGATTACAATACATATATACTGGCATTCGTTATACAACATTGTTATATGAGCCGGCCAAGGCTTAACACTGACTAAATGTGATATAAATATACAAGGCATGCACTCAACAGTCAGAGTGCACCCCACTCGGACTTGAGTCCTTCACATCGTTCCCGACCGTCCTGCACATACTGAAAAATGGTGTAGGGGGTGAGCTTTTACATATAAAATGACAGTTACTGACTTGGATTTAATCCCCAATTCTCAGTTATATAGTAACATCACTTATTCGGACTTATACAGTTCAGTCAGGATTAAGTAATTCATATCATTCACAATAACATAGACTCACAGTCATAACATTGCCTTACGCTCGGCCACAGTACCAACGCACATATATTCCCTAGTCGGAATTCACTCCACTTAATTATAGCCATATTAATCATGCCATTCACAACAGCATTTACACATACAAATATATACACACAATCACATTGAACTCATCAACAATATAAATATGTGCATTCACATTCAGTCGGAATTCATTCAGTCATCTAAGCTATACCAACCATGTCAATCTCAATAACAATGCTCCTACACACATGCATGCAGATCCCACTTAAATAGTGATCTCAGTTACAGATTCCTTCCCCGCCTCTCGTCCATTAGCCCTTCCCATGTGGTACCGGTCTTCCAAAGACGTCTCGAGACTTAACTCTAGCTCCCTCGGCTACCACAGGTCCTCACGGATCTAGCCAGGAATCTATATTTGAAAGTCACCTCATAGGGCTCCTGACCTCCCATGAGTCACCCTTTTCTCATTTATCCAATTTCATGCAATTCCACACAACATTCAGATTCACTCGGAATTCCACAGTATTGTCACAGCATCATAAGCGTTTATCATAGTAACCCATAACAAGTAAATCATGATAACAACATTACAGTACACCACTCGACGTTCTTAATAAAACCAGCATGCATGTCAACACAACATTCCAAATAGGGACTCAGCGTAACAACTCATATCTCATGCATTCAGAATTTATCATGGCATCCTCATTCACATACATCTAGACATAAACTGCAACCAGAACTCAGCAAGTAACCCCTTTTTAACTCATGCATTATGCAATAATGTTAACGCACACATGTATTCACTCCGCATTCTTATATTCAACAGCATGCATCTCAGAAATATGAACAAGCACTTAGGGATGGAATCACCACAACACTAGACAGACCACAACCGTCCTAGACCTGGGCGTTGCAAGCACTCCTACTCGAATACAACACATCAATCAACACACTCAGACACGACACAACACATGAAAGCAAAATACCCGGAAACCGTCCTTAAACTATGCATTTGACATGCAAAGCGCCCCCTACCTGGCATGAAGATTCCAGAGGCTCCAAGGCTTACAGCTCCAATCGGTTGCTCTGCACAGCCCATTCACTGATTCATAATGGGGCGAGCCTTCGTCAGTCATCCATTATTACACTTGGCTTTGGAGGGACTCCGAGCCACTCCTACTCTTAAACAGCTCTGCATGCAAGATCAGCGGGGAGGCCCAAGCCCTCTGGGCACCACCTTGACCTTCCACTCGGTCCAGTGGAGATTTCCAAGCTTCCGAGGCACTCATTTCCCTGCTCGCTCTTTTGAGCAGCTCCATCACAACGCTGGTGAATGCTCCAACCTCTCCAAATACTTCGTAGTGCAGATCTCCACTGAGACTTATGCAGCCTCAAGCAAAGGAGGGGGAGAAAAGAGAAGTCGTTGAAGGGAAGTGGAAGAACAGGGAGGGAACAGAGTGTCGTCCCTGAGTCACCGGAGGAGAAGTTCTCAACCCAACATCCTCACTCTCATGCTCGACGAAGGAAGGAAAAGAAGAACGAAGAGCGAAGAAGAAGAAAGAAGAGATAACGGAAGGGGAGAAGCTTGAGGGGAAAAATGAATAATAAAGTGGCCCAGTAGTACATATATACATGCACGGAGAAGGGGAGAGTGGGGTGGGAAAGCGTGAAGCAGCAGTCTGCTCACGTCACCCAATCACCATCAGCAACAATTAATAATTAATCACACTTAATCAGCCATCATTTGATTAATTAAGTTAATTATAATTAATAAATAATTTTCCACTTCTGAAATTATTATTTTAATAATTTATTTTCATTCGGCAATTAATTATTAAATCAGGATGTTACAGTTCTCCCCCTCACAAAAGAATTTTGTCCTCGAAATTCAATCGGTGACTCACCTTAAATAAATAACTCAGAAATTGCTGTCTCAATTACTTACACGACTGCGCTTCCACAAATATTCACCGACCGGATCACAATTTCACTCGGTAAAGCTTCACCACTCAAGCGGTTTACCAACCGCCCCATAATTCCAGTCAGCAAAACACAAATGTTAGGTCCTACCTGGTTACAACCTCATCATAGAATGCAATATATTTGGGGACTCAATTTTTTAAAACATACAAGTTACCCTACTTAACTCAGCCCAATCACCACAATCAATGGCACTCTCTAGTTCTTTGGCCACTCGGTCCTACACTCCCAACACCATTCGGCATATTTACACCACCGGGTTTCCTAACTCAATGAGTCACTTGGCACAGTCATGAACTTTACACAGAGCATAGGCTCAACATTGCGTCACTCGAGACACCTTCTAGATGATAATCAACCAGTTTGGAAGACTTCAGTCGGTAAACAACATTACCGATTCCCACTAATACTCACCAATGTTCGATTTATCTCGGATGAGACTCTCAGATATTCAGCATCCGACCATAAGATCTTTTCTCTAAACCATGACATATCTTGATAATACCGAGACAAACACTCAAAAGAGATTCAAGGTACTCCAATTAGCACAGACTGCCTGCATTTTCCCCCCTTACAGGCATCACACTCGGTTCTAAAATCTCAGATTCCTAACCATTCCTTCGGCCAATTCCATGCCTATACCCTAAAAAGGTCACTCGGAATTCTCAATCAAAAGGGATCATTCGGGGTTTAAAGGCAATTTACACCGGACATCTCTCCACTTACCAAAAACTCACTCGGAATCCGAGTCTATCTCGAAAGCAAATCTGAGTTCAAACTCAGCAGCGCCAAACATCCACTCGAACACATCTATGAATAAACTTACCTCTCGGGTATTCACTCTTCCTCGGGGTAATTCACTCGGAGACTTACCTATTCATAGCCCCACATTCTGACCAAAAGTTCTTTTGGTAAAGATTCGTCAGGGAACAACCTACAGACTTAGAATTTCCACACGATGGGAGTTGTCTACATGGTACCATCCACTCGGAAATGTCATGCTCCGAGTCACACCACCCAAATCTAACCTTACTTAGAAGTGTCACGTTCGGACACAATCCCCTTAACTTGGTAATGTTCCTCTTTATGAGATCTTACTCGGGACACCATAACTTCACTCAGGAATCCTTTCTCCCAGAAAGATTTCACTTGGATCTGTCTCACTTGTTCGCACTCGGAATATACTAACCTTTCCCGAGCAAATCCTCACCTTTCAGATTTCTTCCGCCCAAGGTCATGGTTTCTCCACTAGTCCACAATGCCACTCGGCAAAAGTCTTAAACTTCTAATTCCAGTGACAGACTTGCTCGTCCATCAATCTCCATAACCATTTATTACTTTAATAGTCAATTCGTACACAATCACCTCTAATTCACTCGGAGGTAACACCTCACGATTAAACAAACCTTGCATCCTCACTTTCATACATAACCACACAATATTCATTTACTACAACTCTCATCCTCACTCAGAACCGCCCGATAGGCTCACCATCACCATAAGCAGCTACAACCTCACCTGCCCGACTCATGGATTACTGCATCCATCTTATAGGATGACGTCTCATTCCTATAGGGTTACAACAATTACATAGAGTCGCTGCAAGAGTGTACACTGCCACAGTGCCTATGGTATGAAGGGTCGTCTCGGAACGACATACATTACATACTTCTCACACCCGCTGACCAACTCACTCAGCTAATACTTATTGACAAGAATTAATGGCAATTCACATACATATATAAGCACGTATTCACATCAACAGTATCATGATGCACCACGTAGGGCACGTCACACAGCAACAATCATGAAATATAATTTACCACTACTGTAAAACAGTATAATGACTACAGGCTTCTGACTCACACAAAAATCACACACCTCCTCATTACTCATAAGTTAGCGCAACTCTCCTGATGATAATCGTCAAGTAGCAGTTACTATCACCCCAAAATGGTATAATAACAGTCGGTTTCCGACCCTTACCGCGTAATTACTTCTTCCTTAGATCCTATCTGTGACGTCCCGTGTAATTTTTCGAATAAATTTTTCACGTTTTAAAAGATCATTTAGAAAACTCGTAA
Organism: Clitoria ternatea; assembly: GCA_037962975.1. Classification (NCBI taxonomy): domain Eukaryota; kingdom Viridiplantae; phylum Streptophyta; class Magnoliopsida; order Fabales; family Fabaceae; genus Clitoria; species Clitoria ternatea. The sequence goes on from CM075671.1 coordinate 174,927,044, forward strand.
TTTAAAATTCAGATTTCACGTATAAGTTGATATTTGTGGAATATTAATCATGTATGCTAGTCGTGTATAATAAAATTCAAGAAAATATTTGCGTAGCAGAAACAATTTAGAAGTAACAGTACATAGCACATAATATTTATTACAACCCATTAAATTAAAGTAAAAATTAGAGTCCAAGCAATATATCATATAGTCATCAATCATGGCATCACTCTTCGTTCTACGTGGCATTCACTGTAAAAATTGATGTAAGAGTGAGACAGAATATAGAATAAGTATAAAATAGATAAAATTGCACAAACACAATCAACAAATCATAATGATATGATGGATATGCCAGATGAGTTCATTTATATTTAATGAGTCTTTAATTAGTCAATGATGTCATGCTGGATCCATTTGGTTTGTGGGAATACTGCAGTAAAAGTCTCATAGAGACACAAATAGGGCTTTAGCATATACCATGAATCCTTACACTTCATGGCGCACAACAAAATAGGGCTTAACTCATCATAGAGTAACCCCCCACCAGGGTAGGCAATCATGGAACCCTTAAATTCCATGGTGCGTCCAAATGCTTATGATGCATGAATGCCTTTAATTCTTATTACCATTTAACATACCATGATATCCACATTTCCAAACCTCTTGGAAAATACAAGTCCTCAAGGGACACAATACACATAATAATTCACAAAATCATGGATTTACTGTTTCAACCACATATGTCAATAACCACAAGGCATTCATGTACATATAAATTAATTTCGTTATTCATAATTATTCACCACCAAAATACACAAACTGAATGATGCTCATTAGACACTCATCAACATTCATAATACTTCATAATCACTCAAGCATTCAATAATAAATTGTTACCCATAGGGAAAATATCATTTTTATCCATAATGACCATTATAAGCAAATTTCAGCATTTCCAACAGTAACATATGTTAGTAAAACAGTCATAACATGAGCAAATCAAATTATTCTCATGTGATTCCACTTTCTATAGCTCAATAACATAAATATCTACAACTTTCATAAAGACCATAAATTCAAATTCTAAACAGAAACATCACTTATTCACAAAATACAAAACTACCTCAAAGAGGATTTTTAAAACGTAGACAGGTTAGTATTTTCAACGTTTATAGAGCTACAAAAACAATTTTAGCATGAAACCAGTTCGAAATTATTCTTATCACAAATATCTACAGCTTTCATGAAGGCACCAACCACTAATTCTCACCATAAAATTCCCAGTTTTAAAAATAAGATTTGGATTTCATAGTTAACAGATTCTCATCATGAACATACTTCTGTATTTTGAGCATATCTAGAGCTACAAGCATCTCTTTAACTCAAAACCACTTTCTATAGATCCTTAACATAAATATCTACAACTTTCATGAAGACATCAGAGTCTAAAAACGTATGTATAATTCCCAGAATATTCATATACACACAAAACAGAAGATAAGTATTTCAATCGGACATATTGTAGTATTTTGATCATAACTCATGCTATACATATCCAATTCAGTCGGTTCAGGTCTCAAAATTCACATAATAAGAAGATATACAACTTTGATGAAGACACAAATCACTAATTCTCACCACAAAATTCCGAGTTTTAAAAATAAAATACGTATCTCAAGTTAACAGATTTACAGCTTGAACATACTTCAGTATTTTAGGCATAACTCAAGCTACAAAAATCATTTTAACTTGAAACCACTTTCTATAGATCCATAACACAATTATCTACAACTTTTGTGCAGACATCAAAGGCTGATTATGCTTGTAAAATTCCCAGAATATCAATATATACACAAAACATGGAACAAATATTCCACTCGGACATGCTGTAGTATTTTGGCTATAACGTTTGCTTTACATATTCAAATTAATTGATTCAGGTCTTAAAATTCAGATAACAAAAAGATATACAACTTTCATGAAGAAGTCAGAATCAAATTCACACGTTTTCAATCTCAAAACTGAGCAACAAAATACAAAATTAAAACTGGAATCCTAGAACAGCATACAATTCTACCCATTTCATAGTTATTCACAACCCTGTCCCCTTTTACTTGGTTTACCGACTGGAAATGGTCCCCTTGCTGTCCTTGCTCTTGTTCGAAGGTGTATTGAGGAAGAAATTGAAAGAGAGATATTTACTAACTTTGTTCTAAGGAGTTCTGAACAGAGGTAGTGTTAATAATGTAATGATAAGTGGGGAACAACTTTCCCGTAAGTGGATTTTTAGTGCTGTTAGTGGAGATAATGGAGGATTAAAATAAGAAAGTGGGCTTATAATGGTCCACTTCCGGCTGTCCTACATACTAGGGGTGCATAATGGGTTTAGATATATTAAACTATGCGCAAGAGACAAGATTGGAGTCAAAAAGTTACTCCTGGCAATGAAAACCGACTGGAATTCTACTCTGTTACTCTCTAAACCGACTGGAATTCCTCCCAATCAGCATATATGCCGACTGGAAATTGTTTGGTGGAATCCATGACTAAACCGAGAGACCAGAAGGAGGGAAAGAAGGCAAGTGAAAGGGAAAACCATTCACTGTGCAGCCAGGGTTCCATTCACTCGGTGAATGACCCATCTGATCATACCTAGTCCTTTATTTCCTATTCACAAGAGCCACGTATACAATCCACTCGGCTAATGAGAGTTATCCTACTCGGGTTCCATAAATCTTCCCTCACTCAGGAAGTATCTCAAATAATCACCACTCGGTGTATTTAACTTCAATACAATCGGGAATGTACCAATGACCCATCACTCGGTATTCATGCCTCCATCTCACTCGGATAATGCCTTAACTAATCTTTCCTCAGAATAAACTCCCCAATCAGGTTCCACTCGGAATTATTCCATTCCTCATCACTTGGGGAAATTCATCAAGTCAAGTCCCACTCGGACTTACACCATACATAGTCACTCAGAATACGGTTTACATGGTTCACTCAGAATATGTATAATATCTTTCACTCGGATATCAACACTTAGGAATATAGAAGTATTTCACACTCGGGTTCTTACTCGGTTAATCATTACTTAGCCGAGGTCAGACCAACTTCTTCAACTATGTTTTACTCAGAGTCCATCAGGGCCATTATCACTCGGAAAAAGGTCCATACATACAAGTCTCACTCGGAATTTGGCTTATATACATGAGACTCACTCGGTTACTTATTTCAAAGACTGACTCATGCACTCAAGTTTGTCACTCAGTAAAAATAATTTTTTATTGATCATCATTCACTCGTTCTTCTCTCGGCAAAATAATCCAAACCGAGTCCCCCTTCACAGTCTTCAATACTCGGTTCCTCATTCCAAATTCGAGTCTCCATACACACACGGTTCCACTCGGTAAGACTTTTCAGAAACCGATTCTCCCTCAGTTGTCCACTCACTCGGAATCTCATTCCAGAATTGACATATATGGCCATCATACACCGTGTGTCCCCAGTCGGAATCCTTCCACTCGAAAGTATATTTTCCTCTGTACTTCACTCAGAAATGAAGGCACTCAGTGAACTTTTAGTCAGAATTGCAACGTCTGACTAAGATTGACTCGGAAACTAGTCATTCAGAAGTATTTGACTCGGAAACGAGTCTTTGGGAGTACTTGACTCGGAATTGAGTCTTTCTGAGATGTTTGACTCTGCAGTGAGTCACTCCAAGGTGAGTCACTCAGATTCTTTCACCCAGAAGTGGTTCTGTCAGTCCACTTCATACAAAAGTGTCTCTGGGGCAAGAATTCCACTCGGAATAAACCCTCTCGGCCATGTTCCACTCGGAAAACACAACCTTCACTCGGTATTTCCATTTTTCTCTCGGAATTTATCTTAGTCACTCGGAATTTTCATTATTCACTCGGAAAAATGGATATTTTCAACAAGGATCTATATAAATTCCATAATTTTACTCAAAAATAGAATTTCTGAAGTAATACAAGCCATCCATTGGATGTTTTATTCATTGATTATCCCTTACAGACCTTCCATACTTCATAATTTACAAAATAGAGCTATTATTAAAAGCGGGATGTTACATTTCTCCCACCCTAATAAAAATTTCGTCCTTGAAATTTAACATAACGCACTTTTCAGTGAAACAATTCTGGATACTGTGTCCTCATAGCATCTTCACGCTCCCAAGTCAGAGTTACATCATTTCCTTGTTTCCATGCAACCTTCACCAATGGTACATTCTTGTTTCTCAGGCATTTAATCGACCTTTCTATGATCTGTGTGGGTTCTGTAGAGATGGTTAGATTTTCTCTAACTTCAACATCATCAGCAGCAATCACATGAGTGGGGTCTTGTACATACTTCCTCAGCTGTGATACATGAAACACATTGTGCAAATTTTCTAGGTGAGGAGGAAGTACAATCTGATACGCTACTGTACCAATCCTCTTTAGGATCTCATATGGTCCAATGAACCTCGGACTCAACTTCTTACTCTTCAATGCTCGGCCAATCCCCTTGTGAGGTGAAACCTTCAAAAATACATGCTCACCGACTTGGAATTCAAGTGGTTTCCTCCTCTTATCGTAATAGTGCTTCTGTCTATCTTGGGATGCCTTCATCTTTTCTCTGATTATTTCTATTTGTTCAGTAATCTATTGCACAATTTCGGGTCCTAACGCCAAACTTTCACCAGTTTCTAACCAACAAAGGAGCGTTTGACACTTTCTACCATACAATGCCTCAAATGGAGCCATACCAATACTGCTATGGTAGCTATTGTTATACGTGAATTCTATCAGTGGAAGAAACTGATCCCAACTACCACCATGTTCAAGCACACAAGATCGTAGTAAGTCTTCCAAACTTTGTATGGTACGCTCTGACTGCCCATCTGTTTGGGGATGGTAAGCTGAACTTAATCGAAGCTTTGAACCCAATTCCTGATGCAAGCTTCCCCGGAATCGGGAAGTGAACCTTGGATCTCTATCTGACACAATACTAGATGGTACACCATGAAGTCTTACAATCTCCTTCACATATAATTATGCCAATTTTTGTAGAGAGTTCTTCATATTCATTGGGAGAAAATGAGCAGACTTTGTCAATCTGTCTACAATAACCCAGATTGCATCATTCCCTGAACGTGTTCTTGGTAACCCTGACACAAAGTCTATTGAAATGTCATCCCATTTCCAGACAGGAATCTCTAATGGTTGCAGTTCACTAGATGGCTTCTGGTGTTCCACCTTGGCTTTTTGACATACCAGACATGAAGACACATATTCAGCTATTTCTTTCTTCATCCTTGGCCACCAAAAGCTTTTCTTCAGGTCTTGATACATCTTAGTTGATCCAGGATGGATGCTCAGCATACTTTTATGTACTTCTTCTAGGATTGTTCTTCTCAGACCAACATCATCTGGTACACAAATTCTGCTTCTGATTCTCCAAATTCCATCTGATCCTTCATGTAATCCCATATCTTTTCCCTTTGCCTGCAACTCTCTCAACTCTTGTAATGGCAAGTCTTCTTTCTGTCTTTCACCTATCAGCTTCAGAAAATTATTGGTTATCTTCAAAGTTCCTAAGATCATACTCTTTGAATATTTCATCTCCACACCCAAGTTCATGTCTCTGAATTGTTCTATCATCTCCATCTCTTTTATCATCAAAGATGCCATATGAATGGACTTTCGGCTAAGTGCATCTGCCACCACATTTGCTTTTCTTGGATGGTACTTCAAATCAAAATCATAATCTTTAAGAAACTCCATCCATCTTCACTGCCTCATGTTCAATTCCTTTTGATCGAACAAATACTTCAAGCTCTTGTGGTCACTGAACACTTCAAACTTGACTCCATACAAATGGTGTCTCCAGATTTTCAGAGCAAATACCACTGCTGCCAATTCTAGATCATGCGTTGGATAGTTCATTTCATGTGGTCTCAACTGCCTAGAAGCATAGGCAACCACTCTTCGTTGCTGCATCAAGACACAACCTAAGCCCATCTTAGAAGCATCACAATAAACCACAAAGTCTTCTTGTGGGTCAGGCAAGGTTAAGACTGGAGCAGATGTAAGCTTCATTTGTAGTTCCTGGAAACTTCTCTCACATTATGGCGTCCAATCAAAAGGTTGATTCTTCCGGGTTAGACGAGTCATTGGTAGGGCAATTTGAGAAAACCCTTCAATGAATCTCCGATAATAACCAGCTAATCCCAGGAAGCTTCGTATCTCAGTGACTGAAGTAGGTCTCTCCCAGTTCGTTACAGCTTCAATTTTAGAAGCGTCCACAGACACTCCTTCGCTTGAGATTACATGGCCTAGAAACTTTACCTCCTTCAACCAGAATTCACATTTAGACAACTTGGCATACAACTGCTTGTCTTTTAGAATCTGTAATACCACTCGAAGATGCTTTTCATGTTCCTCCCAAGTCTTAGAATAAATCAGAATGTCATCAATGAAGATAATAACAAACTGATCTAAGTATGAATGGAACACTCGATTCATGTAATCCATGAATATAGCTGGAGCATTGGTTACTCCGAAGGGCATCACAAGATACTCGTAATGGCCATAGCGTGTTCTAAAAGCTGTCTTTGGAATATCCTCAGACTTGACATGAATCTGATGATAACCTGATCGCAGATCAATCTTGGAAAATACTGTAGCACCCCTCAATTGATCTATTAGATCATCAATTCTGGGCAAAGGATATTTATTCTTCACCGTCAATTTATTCAACTAACAATAATCTACACATAATCTCATGCTTCCATCTTTCTTCTTGACAAGTAATACTGGCGCTCCCCATGGCGACACACTGGGCCTGATGAAATGCTTCTCTAATAACTCTTTAATTTGCTTTAGTTCTGCCAGTTCAATAGGTGACATGCGATATGGAGCCTTAGATACTGGTTCTGCTCCTGGAATTAAATCAATTGAGAATTCTATCTCACGTTCTGGAGGTAAACTCAAGACATCCTCAGGAAATACTTCAGGAAATTCAGAAACAACTGGCATCTCGATCTCTTTAGATTCTCTATCTCCTTGTGGAAGAGTAAACAAGGCAAATAATTGGCTTTCACCTTGTAAGGCAAAGAGTTTGAGATTGTCAGAAGTAAGATTTTCTTCTGATGGAAATATAACAGTTTTGTTATGACAGTCCACCAAGACTCGATTTGCCGATAACCAGTCCATCCCTAGGATTATTCCAGATCCTTCAAAGGTAAACAAACAAGATCTACTAGAAATTTTTTACCTTCTATGAGCATAGAACATTCGTTACACACCTTAGTAGTCCTAAGTTGTGTACCGGTGGGAGTGGAAACAATCAGATCATATGTCATAGGCTTCACAGGTAATTGAAGGCGTCTAACACACTCATCAGAAATAAAAGAATGTGTAGCACCAGAATCAAATAATACAGATAAGATAGTACCATTAATCTCACACTTACTTTGCACGAGGTCATCAGCTTGATCTGCCTCTGAACCACTAATGGCAAGACTCTTCCAGTTGTTGGTTGTAACCTTTGGTCTGTTGCCTCCCTGTTCTGTCTTGGAGGTTGAGTAGCTCGCGTGTTTCCTCCACTTCCTCCCTGATAGTTAGAGCCTCTTTGATTATTCATAGTGTTGCTATCGTTTTGATGGTTCTGAGGGCAATTTGGACTGATGTGTCCTTTCTGATTACATCGAAAGCAAGTGACATCTTCTAGACGTCTGTTACAATCACGTACATAATGATTACCTCCGCACTTAAGACACCTCATATTGTTGTGTCTCTCAGAAGATGATGATGATGATCCTCCCTTGAAACGTTTTGGATAGAACGATCCTCTCCTTTTGAAATCAACTGACTGAGGTTTCAGATGTCTGTTGGCCTTTTCATGTGCCAGTTTGGCTTGATGATTTTCTTCAAAAATTTGGCCTTTGTTGATCAGAATAGGAAAACTCCGAATTTCTTGGTACCCTATCGCCTCTTTGATTTCCAGATTCAGCCCGTTCTCAAATTTAACATATTTTGATTCTTCGACACCAGCCTGTTGAAAAGGAGGGTAAAAGAGAGATAGTTCTTCAAACTTTGCAGCATATTCTCCAACAGACATTGAGCCTTGTTTCAGCTCCATAAATTCCAACTCTTTACGGCTTTTCACACTTGCTGGAAAATATTTCTCTAGGAAACAGTCTTTGAAGTTGACTCAGTTCAAGGGTCTGTCAGCCTCAATCATACGGATTCTAGCATGAATCCACCAGTTTTCTGCCTCTTCCACCAATATATAGGTGGCATACTCCACCTTTTTGTATTCTGTGCAGGGCAATGCTCGAAAGATGCACTCCATTTCCTTGGCCCAGAGATACGCTCCTTCTGGATTATAACCCCCTTTGAATTGTGAAGGTTTTCTTTTCAGGAAGTGATCTAACCCATGGAGTCCTCCAGTGCTCCTTGGTTGGTTTTGTCGTTCTATGGCTTCAGCTAAGTGGTTGAAAGCTGCTGCCATATCGTTGTTGTTGTTGTTGTTGTTTCTTGCCATCCTACATTCGTAGTTTGGTTTATACTAATTCTAAGGGAAAATATATTGTATTATAACATAACTATAAGTATTCTACAGTTTATCAGTTAAGCAATAAATTGTATAACACATTTATCATATTACCAATAGTAATCAAACAAATCATTTTGTAATTTATCAATCAGGCACAAGTCATATAGCACATACGTAACATATTATCAAACAATTAATCAAACAATTCACATAGTATATCAAGAATCAATACATGTCATAGTAATTGGTCCTGAATTTTTGAAAATGCTCTGATACCACCAATGTGACGTCCCGTGTAATTTTCCGAATAAATTTTTCGCATTTTAAAAGATCATTTAGAAAACTCGTAATTTAAAATTCAGATTTCATGTATAAGTTGATATTTACGGAATATTAATCATGTATGCTAGTCGTGTATAATAAAATTCAAGAAAATATTTGCGTAGCGGAAACAATTTAGAAGTAACAGTACATAGCACGTAATATTTATTACAACCCATTAAATTAAAGTAAAAATCAGAGTCCAAGCAATATATCATATAGTCATCAATCATGGCATCACTCTTCGTTCTGTGTGGCATTCACTGTAAAAATTGATGTAAGAGTGAGACAGAATATAGAATAAGTATAAAATAGATAAAATTGCACAAACACAATCAACAAATCATAATGATATGATGGATATGCCAGACAAGTTCATTTATATTTAGTGAGTCTTTAATTAGTCAATGATGTCATGCTGGATCCATTTGGTTTGGTGGGAATACTACAGTAAAAGTCTCATAGAGACACAAATAGGGCTTTAGCATATACCATGAATCCCTACACTTCATGGCGCACAACAAAATAGGGCTTAACTCGTCATAGAGTAACCCCCCACAGGGTAGGCAATCGTGGAACCCCTAAATTCCATGGTGCGTCCAAATGCTTATGATGCATGAATGCCTTTAATTCTTATTACCATTTAACATACCATGATATCCACATTTCCAAACCTCTTGGAAAATACAAGTCCTCAAGGGACACAATACACATAATAATTCACAAAATCATGGATTTACTGTTTCAACCACATATGTCAATAACCACAAGGCATTCATGTACATATAAATTAATTTCGTTATTCATAATTATTCACCACCAAAATACACAAACTGAATGATGCTCATTAGACACTCATCAACATTCATAATGCTTCATAATCACTCAAGAATTCAATAATAAATTGTTATCCATAGGGAAAATATCATTTTTATCCATAATGACCATTATAAGCAAATTTCAGCATTTCCAACAGTAACATACGTTAGTAAAACAGTCATAACATGAGAAAATCAAATTCTTTTCATGTGATTCCACTTTCTATAGCTCAATAACATAAATATCTACAACTTTCATGAAGACCATAAATTCAAATTCTAAACAGAAACATCACTTATTCACAGAATACAAAACTGTCTCAAAGAGGATTTTTAAAACGTAGATAGGTTAGTATTTTCAATGTTTATGGAGCTACAAAAACAATTTTAGCATGAAACTAGTTCAAACTTATTCTTATCACAAATATATACAACTTTCATGAAGGCACCAACCACTAATTCTCACCAGAAAATTCCCAGTTTTAAAAATAAGATTCGGATTTCATAGTTAACAGATTTTCATCATGAACATACTTCTGTATTTTGAGCATATCTAGAGTTACAAGCATCTCTTTAACTCAAAACCACTTTCTATAGATCCTTGACATAAATATCTACAACTTTCATGAAGACATCAGAGTCTAAAAACGTATGTATAATTCCCAGAATATTCATATATATACAAAACACAAGATAAGTATTTCAATCGGACATGTTGTAGTATTTTGATCATAACTCATGCTATACATATCCAATTCAGTCGGTTCAGGTCTCACAATTCACATAATAAGAAGATATACAACTTTGATGAAGACACAAATCACTAATTATTACCACAAAATTCTGAGTTTTAAAAATAAAATACATATCTCAAGTTAACAGATTTACAGCTTGAACATACTTCAGTATTTTAGGCATAACTCAAGCTAAAAAAATGATTTTAACTTGAAACCACTTTCTGTAGATCCATTAGACAATTATCTACAACTTTTGTGAAGACATCAAAGGTTGATTATGCTTGTAAAATTCCCAGAATATCAATATATACACAGAACATAGAACAAATATTCCACTCGGACATGCTGTAGTATTTTGGATATAACTTTTGCTTTACATATTCAAATTAATTGATTCAGGTCTTAAAATTCAGATAACAAAAAGATCTACAACTTTCATGAAGAAGTCAGAATCAAATTCACATGTTTTCAATCTCAAAACTGAGCAACAAGATACGAAATTAAAACTGGAATCCTAGAACAGCATACAATTCTACCCATTTCATAGTTATTCACAACCCTGTCCCCTCTTACTTGGTTTACCGACTGGAAATGGTCCCCTTGCTGTCCTTGCTCTTGTTCGAAGGTGTATTGAGGAAGAAATTGAAAGAGAGATATTTACTAACTTTGTTCTAAGGAGTTCTGAACAGAGGTAGTGTTAATAATGTAATGATAAGTGGGGAACAACTTTCCCGTAAGTGGATTTTTAGTGCTGTTAGTGGAGATAATGGAGGATTAAAATAAGAAAGTGGGCTTATAATGGTCCACTTCTGGCCGTCCTACATACTAGGGGTGCATAATGGGTTTAGATATATTAAACTATACGCAAGAGACAAGATTAGAGTCAAAAAGTTACTCCTGGCAATGAAAACCGACTGGAATTCTACTCGGTTATTCTCTAAACCGACTGGAATTCCTCCCAGTCAGCATATATGCCGACTGGAAATTGTTTGGTGGAATCCATGACTAAACCGAGAGACCAAAAGGAGGGAAAGAAGGCAAGTGAAAGGGAAAACCATTCACTGTGTAGCCAGGGTTCCATTAACTCGGTGAATGACCCATCTGATCATACCTAGTCCTTTATTTCCTATTCACAAGAGCCACGTATACAATCCACTCGGCTAATGAGAGTTATCCTACTCGGGTTCCCTAAATCTTCCCTCACTCAAGAAGTATCTCAAATAATCACCACTCGGTGTATTTAACTTCAATACAATCGGGAATGTACCAACGACCCATCACTCGGTATTCATGCCTCCATTTCACTCGGATAATGCCTTAACTAATCCTTCCTCAGAATAAACTCCCCAATCAGGTTCCACTCGGAATTATTCCATTCCTCATCACTTGGAGAAATTCATCAAGTCAAGTCCCACTCGGACTTACACCATACATAGTCACTCAGAATACGGTTTACATGGTTCACTCGGAATATGTATAATATCTTTCACTCGGATATCAACACTTAGGAATATAGAAGTATTTCCCACTCGGGTTCTTACTCGGTTAATCATTACTTAGCCGTGGTCAGACCAACTTCTTCAACTATGTTTCACTCAGAGTCTATCAGGTCCATTATCACTCGGAAAAAGGTCCATACATATGAGTCTTACTCGAAATTTGGCTTATATCCACGAGACTCACTCGGTTACTTATTTCAAAGACCGACTCATGCACTCAAGTTTGTCACTCAGTAAAAATAATTTTTTATTGATCATCATTCACTCGTTCTTCTCTCAGCAAAATAATCCAAACCGAGTCCCCCTTCACAGTCTTCAACACTCGGTTCCTCATTCCAAATCCGAGTCTCCATACACACACGGTTCCACTCGGTAAGACTTTTCAGAAACCGATTCTCCCTCAGTTGTCCACTCACTCGGAATCTCATTCCAGGATTGACATATATGGCCATCATACACCGTGTGTCCCCAGTCGGAATCCTTCCACTCGAAAGTATATTTTCCTCTGTACTTCACTCGGAAATGAAGGCACTCAGTGAACTTTCAGTCAGAATTGCAACGTCTGACTAAGATTGACTCGGAAACTAGTCATTCAGAAGTATTTGACTCAGAAACGAGTCTTTGGGAGTACTTGACTCGGAATTGAGTCTTTCTGAGATGTTTGACTCTGCAGTGAGTCACTCCAAGGTGAGTCACTCGGATTCTTTCACCCAGAAATGGTTCTGTCAGTCCACTTCACACAAAAGTGTCTCTGGGGCAAGAATTCCACTCGGAAAAAACCCTCTCAGCCATGTTCCACTCGGAAAACACAACCTTCACTCGGTATTTCCATTTTTCACTCGGAATTTATCTTAGTCACTCGGAATTTTCATTCTTCACTCGGAAAAATGGATATTTTCAACAAGGATCTATATAAATTCCATAATTTTACTCAAAAATAGAATTTCTGAAGTAATACAAGCCATCCATTGGATGTTTTATTCATTGATTATCCCTTACAGACCTTCCATACTTCATAATTTACAAAATAGAGCTATTATTAAAAGCAGGATGTTACACTATCCACCTCAAACCATACAATATCATATATATATATATATATACACATATGTACCAAAAATCAATAACATACATGCTATCATTCAATCAGAACACATTCAAGCATCATTCAATCGGAATCTTATCCAGCCAGCTCTCGGCTATATTACTTACATTATTTATAATCCCATATAATCACAGCCATAGGCTTACTTTGCACTTAGCGACAACATCAACACATATATATATTCAATCATCCAATCGGAATATCAAATTCACACTTGGCCATACAATTCATATCATTCACCACAACATGCATTACAACCACAACATCATATTGCACTCGGCCATAACATTAATATACATACATTCATTCAATCGGATTCCACTCAATCATGTTATTCTAAATAACATTCCACATATTCATGCAATTTACATTGAGCTCAACAACAATCATGGTGTGCACACATTCATTTCACCCGGATCCGGTTACCCATTTTTATTGTTGCAACATAGGCTCAAAGCCTTTCCTCAGCTCCAAGCTGATTCGGCCGTTTTACAGGTACCAAACTGTTTGCCCTCACGCGTAACACAATTGCTCCAAGCAACAACGGGAGTGTTACAGGCAGCCCCGAGTCCAACTCGGTAAGCTTGCCTTGAGTCCAACCCAAGGTCTTTAAGCGTCCAACGCTTAGTGCACTTGGCACTGCCCCAAGTCCAACTCAGGGTCTTTTTATAGTGCACTCGGCACTGCCTCAAGTCCAACCTGAGGACTTTCAACACATATTCATCTGATTGCCGATCGGTATTAAGCGCCTACGCTATATGCTCCAAGCATTTCCAGTGGCGAATCAGATGAATATAGTCTTATTCACCCGGTGTCCAACGCCAATGCACTCGGCATTCAATATCAATACATGCATCCAATGCATTTTATCATCATTATTCATAACAGTGGTCATCATAGCAATAACACCATACATGCACTCGGCAAACCACATACTTTTTAATATAAAATCCCACACGGGAATTAATATAACCGGCTCACATCTCATGCAGGACTTTATCATTGAACCATAACCACTTCCACACTATTAATGTAGACATCACATGCATCATATTATAAACCACACACGGAAATCACCATGCAGGTACCTATCACATATATTCAACTTTTTCCTTAACAATACATACATCATATATAGTCAGTACTAAACACCATTAAGGCTCAAAGAGATAGTCTTTTACCGCATGCAATCAGATTCATACTTATAATAGCCCGCAACTCATATAATTCACACATGGTAACCAGCAAAAATTCCTTAACATATACATCTCATACTCAAATTCTTCATCCTAGGAGGCTACATAATCACTTATTCTATATACATCATACATGATTCTATCAATATTATTCATTCAATCAATTCAGACGTGTGAGTTCGACTCTGTCCGACAGCATGCCTCGACTATGGGCCATTAGCATGGCCTACATAAGAGGCTGAACCAACTAATTCAGTTTTAATACACATGAAAGTTTCCACATCTATCATCCTATTTCTTCTCTACCGACCAGGCTTAGAAACACTTCTCAGTATTTCGGGAACAATCAGTCAGGGTCGTCATAAATCTCTATTCCCCAAGGAACATACCCCTGGCAGTACCCTCTGTTCCCAATCTCAAACAAACACACAGGCATATAATCACACCATTCATAATTCAACGTATATCAAATCCAATAGAAGATCATAAGCATATATCATCACACGAGTCATGATTGAACATGTATCAACGTTTAATGGAATATCATAAGCAATTATGACAATCTGGTATAATGCACTCAACCGCCCACTAACAGTAGGCAAACCTTGGCCATAGACCTTTTGGTCTGCTCTGATTCCAAAATGTAACACCCTAATTTAATAAATAAATAAATGCCAAAAACGGGAAAATTTTTCCATAAAAACAGCCAATGGACAACCGGCGTAGAAGAAGGAAGAGGAAGGCAAGGGAGAATAAAAGAACATTCACACGTATAGCAATCAGCGGAAGGGACAAGGCTTGAACCGATCCATTCAGTTCAGCGAAACACATCAGCGCCTGGGCGAATTCCATGACAATGCTGACTCGCTCAAGCGGGGTCCAACACGCTTGAGCGAGGCAACCAACTCGCTCAGGCGGGCAGCCCTTCGCTTAAGCGAAGCCAGCACAAAGGCCTTCCATCCACTCACTCTCGCAGGAGCTAAGTCTAATTCGCTGGGCGAACACAGGTACAAGGTAATTTCTTACTCGGTTTTGGGACGTACGTTCACCCGGTAAATCCTCACGCTCATACCTCACTCGGGAATTTACACAGCTCCTTATTTCATTCGTATAGGTCACAAGTATAAACCACTCAGGAAATGACTCCCTCAATTCTACCACTCAGGATCTAGAACTCTTCCTCACTCGGAATATTTCTAAGTCAGACATCACTAGGGGTATTTGACTTCAACGCAGTTGGGAATGTACCGTACACCCATCGCTCGGTATATTTTTCACATCTCTCACCCAGAGAACATACAGACCTTCCCTCACTCAGAAGGGGACTCCACTATCCTACTCTACTCGAAATATTCATCCCAGTTTCACTCGGCATAAGTTACCTTACTCACTCGGAATCATCAACTTAACACCATTCCGCTCATCAACGACCCTCAAATCATTTAGCAACACATTCCAGTCGGATAGACGCATCAAATCAACATAAAACACTGATATACATGTTATATATTCATACACTCGGAATATTTAGCATTTAACATTATTTATTCACCAACACCCATTATCCGATAAAAGTACTTGACACCAATGTAAACCCTATATATATATATAAACACGCATTCAGATTACAATACATATATACTCGCATTCGTTATACAACATTGTTATATGAGCTGGCCAAGGCTTAACACTGACTAAATATGATATAAATATACAAGGCATGCACTCAACAGTCGGAGTGCACCCCACTCGGACTTGAGTCCTTCACATCGTTCCCGACCGTCCTGCACATACTGAAAAATCGTGTAGGGGGTGAGCTTTTACATATAAAATAATAGTTACTGACTCAGATTTAATCCCCAATTCTTAGTTATATAGTAACATCACTTATTCAGACTTATACAGTTCAGTCAGGATTAAGTAATTTACATCATTCACAATAACATAGACTCACAGTCATAACATCGCCTCACGCTCGGCCACAGTACCAACGCACATATATTCCCTAGTCGGAATTCACTCTACTTTTTCATAGCCATATTAGTCATGCCATTCACAACAGCATTTACACATACAAATATATACACAAAATCACATTGAACTCATCAACAATATAAATATGCGCATTTACATTCAGTCGGAATTCATTCAGTCATCCAAGCTATACCAACCATGTCAATCTCAATAACAATGCTCCTACACACATGCATGCGGATCCGACTTAAATAGTGATCTCAGTTACAGATTCCTTCCCTGCCTCTCGTCCATTAGCCCTTCCCGTGTGGTACCGGTCTTCCAAAGACGTCTCGAGGCTTAACTCTAGCTCCCTCGGCTACCACGGGTCCTCACGGATCTAGCCAGGAATCTGTATTTGAAAGCCACCTCATAGGGCTCCTGACCTCCCACGAGTCACCCTTTTCTCATTTATCCAATTTCATGCAATTCCACACAGCATTCAGATTTACTCGGAATTCCACACTATTGTCATAGCATCACAAGCGTTTATCATAGTAACCCATAACAAGTAAATCATGGTAACAACATTACAGTACACCACTCGACATTCTTAATGAAACCAGCATGCATGTCAACACAACATTCCAAATGGGGACTCAGCGTAACAACTCATATCTCATGCATTCAGAATTTATCATGGCATCCTCATTCACATACATCTAGACATAAACTGCAACCAGAACTCAGCAAGTAACCCCTTTTTAACTCATGCATTATGCAATAATGTTAACGCACACATGTATTCACTCCGCATTCTCATATTCAACAGCATGCATCTCAGAAATATGAACAAGCACTTAGGGATGGAATCACCACAACACTAGACAGACCACAACCGTCCTAGACCCGGGCGTTGCAAGCACTCCGACTCGAATACAACACATCAATCAACACACTCAGACACGACACAACACATGAAAGCAAAACACCCGGAAACCGTCCATAAACTATGCATTTGACATGCAAAGCGCCCCCTACCTGGCATGAAGATTCCAGAGGCTCCAAGGCTTACAGCTCCAATCGGTTGCTCTGCACAGCCCATTCACTGATTCACAATGGGGCGACCCTTCGTCAGTCATCCATTATTACACTTGGCTTTGGAGGGACTCCGAGCCACTCCTACTCTTAAATAGCTCTGCATGCAAGATCAGCGTGGAGGCCCAAGCCCTCTGGGCACCACCTTGACCTTCCACTCGGTCTAGTGGAGATTTCCAAGCTTCCGAGGCACTCATTTCCCTACTCGCTCTTTTGAGTAGCTCCATCACAACGCTGGTGAATGCTCCAACCTCTCCGAACACTTCGTAGTGCAGATCTCCACTGAGACTTATGCAACCTCAAGCAGAGGAGGGGGAGAAAAGAGAAGTCGTCGAAGGGAAGTGGAAGAATAGGGAGGGAACAGAGTGTCGACCCTGAGTCGCCGAAGGAGAAGTTCTCAACCCAACATCCTCACTCTCATGCTCGACGAAGGAAGGAAAAGAAGAACGAAGAGCGAAGAAGAAGAAAGAAGAGATAACGGAAGGGGAGAAGCCTGAGGGGAAAAATGAATAATAAAGTGGCCTAATAGTACATATATGCATGCACGGAGAAAGGGAGAGTGGGGTGGGAAAGCGTGAAGCAGCAGTCTGCTCACGTCACCCAATCACCATCAGCAACAATTAATAATTAATCACACTTAATCAGCCATCATTTGATTAATTAAGTTAATTGTAATTAATGATTGAAAATAAACTAACTCTACCATTAACATAATTAACCCAAAATGCAAACTATAATAAATGCATTCTAAGGAGAATTCAAATAAACGGTAAATTTCTCAAATCAAGAACGCTAATTTTTTGGTACATATCAAGAATGCTGATTTTTTTGGTAAATTTCACTTTATTTTTTTATGGATGAACCTCTTAAAGTTTTTAAGACTGCATCATATGTGTCGTGAACAGGATCGCGGCAGGATGCCAGTCCTAAAAAGAAATTTGATTCCCGAATTCCTTCCAGAAACTATGGAGTCGCCAACAATGCTTTTAAGGTAAAACATCAGAAAATGATTACCCTAAATTGTTTATGTTTTGAATAATCCTAATAATTTATGATTTAAACCTCTTAAAGATTTTCATGGATTTTATACCGAATTGATTAATTGTTATAATTATTTAAAAAATTTTATTTTTTAGGTGATTAGTAGGACGTCTTGTCCAAATTAATCGGTCGTCGCTTAAAGGAGCTCTCTCTCTCTCTCTCTATATATATATATATATTTAATTATGGGATATTTTTTTAAAAAAATAGGGCCTGACAAGATTAATTGTTACTGTTCCTACGTATTCCCCAAGTGTGAGAGAAAATCGGGGTTACGAAGCTCTTTCTTTTATTACTTTTAAAAAAATGAAAGATAAATTAAAAATGTTAAAATTTAAAAGACATTGATCAACAGAACGTCTTGTCCAAATTGATATTAAATATTGTATTATTTATTATTTTTTTAAAAAATAGACTTTAGTTTTATTTATCTTTTTTTAGACAGAAATGAGAAGAGAAAATAAAAATAAAAATAAACAAAAATAAAATAAACAAAAATAAAATAAAATAAAAGTGTCAAGTAAGAGGACAGAAACAAGGAGAAAGATAAGTGTATAAAATAGATGACAGAATAAGTAGAAGAAAAGAAATGAAAAAGTTAATAAATCAAAGCATAAAAATGAAAACAATGAACAACAAAAAAGGCTAATAAATTAGAGCATAAAAAAAACAATAAACAAAAAAACTTACCTTTTTTTTAGAGCCAAATAGAAAGTTTTAAAACTACCTTTAGATTTAGTGGTGTCTCTTGTTTCTTTTAGACTGAGACTCCCGTAGGAAAAACCAAATCTTTTCTAATGTGGAAGATCGATCAAAGCCACAACCACAGAGTATACTAAGAAATAGGCTATGTCCACTGCCCCCTCCAAGTGTTACAAGATGTTGTTTATAAAGTAACATAACAAGCATCCCCCATAAGAGTATTCAATATGGGACTTAAAAAAAGCTAGTAATTTAAATTTTAGCAACTCTTATTCAATGTGGAAATAAATCTAGTCTACTTTTATCATCTTTTTTCTTTTCTTTTCTTCTCTTTTCTTTTTCTTTTTCTTGGTTTTATTTTCCTTTTTTCCTTTTCTTCATTTTTTTAATTTTATTTTTTTTTACCCAGACAAAAAGGGATGTTCATATTTTTCCCTTAAAAACTAAATCCTACGTCGGATTAATTTTTTTCAAATAGGCCCAAACAAAATTGGGTAACAACAGCTTGCCCCTCTTTACTTATTGTTAGTCCTTAAATTATCGTGAGACAAAAAATAAAAATTAGCTTAAATAGAAATAAAATTAGGTTTTATTACAAATAAGTGGAAGTTATTGAATTTAACTTGGCATGACCTATTTTTCCCATTTTTGTAGTGAATGTTTAAGGTTTAAAAGTGGAAAATTCATGCAAGATAGAAGGTTGATGCATAACATCAACCCCATGCTTAGCATTAGGATTTTGAACCTGACGCTACGCATCAGGCCCACGCATAGCGTCAGGAGCTACGTGTACCCAACTAACAGGTGGAATTTCATTCAAAAAAGGCCAAATTATTGCATAATGGCCAATCCACTACAGACATAAGGCATTAACTTAGTGGGAAACCTTCATAATATGTGTCTGCGCATTATTGAAGCATAATTGAGGATTAATGGCTGAAAATCAGGAAGATTAATGGAGTCTGAGTTAGAGACCTAACGCGCAGCGCTACACCCACGCTACGCGTCAGGTCCAAACTTCTCCATTATAAATAGGGCCATTTGCCAAGGGTTTTAGCATCCCTATCCATATCATTTTCCCATCTTAAGCATCAAATTCAGAGTCTCTTGAGTTCCGAGTTACGAAAATAGCTTCCATATACTTGAGCTTATTGTTTTAGGTGTATTTTCCTTTCGTGTTGTGAAGTTCTATGTCAAGTTCAGTTCAATGTTCACCATGTCTCCACTTATAAGTCGTGTTTTTATCTTTACCATGCGTAACTAATCTGTTTATGTTGGAATTGGTGAACCAATCTATGAATATGATGTTGTGATTATGAATTATGCATGTTTATGATCCAAGTTTCATGTTAGTATCTCAACCCTTTATTAGTATGAACTTCAAATGGGAGAATGATTTTCATGTGTGTTAAAACTACTTTAACAAAAGTAAAAGTTGAAATACCCTTATTATACCAATTACTAGGGATAGAGTTTGTAAATATTGTTGTGTTAAGGCCAGCACTTAAAGCTGGTCTTTACTGAGAAAGCATTTGAGGGATCAGACCTTACGGTTACTATTTATAATTTATTCATCGAGAGATCGAGTTTAATGATTTTAAGCTGCAATAACATAAACTTGATGATTAAGTATGCATGTCTATAATTACTATATTATATTTTTAGTGCGGGGATCCTAATTCCAACATAGTTTTCATTGTGTTTAAATCTCAAGTATTGAAATTATTCTAAAGTGTTATTTTTATAGTTATTTTCTAGATAGTTTTACAATTTTTACATTATACTTGATCAATGTATAAATTAATCTTGGAACTTGTGAATAGTGTATAAAGTTGTATTTGAAATATTCTTTTATAAGTATTGAGACTTTTGCCATTAGTGAATAAAAATAACTGTCTTTTACTGAGAACCATCAATCCTTGAGGGAACGATATCTAAACCTTTGAAAACTACAATGATAAATTGGTGTGCTTGCCAAAATACCAACAAGTTTTCTGGCGCCGTCGTTGGGGATTGATTCGATTTTAAGTAACTGTAAATTTTAACTATTGTGGTATAATTTATTTCCTTTTTAACTTAGGTAAAAAAAATTCACTTTTAATTTTTACTTATACAATTATGTACTCACTTTTACTTCTTTAACTATTCTTGTTACACTAACTTTTTTCTGTTTAGTTTGTGTATGCAAACTCGATCTTCTGCAGGAAGACTCTTCTTTGATCCTGAGATCGAGAAATTTGTAAAAAGACTTAGATCTTTGAAATCCAAAACATAAACTACTTCTTCTTTAACTCCATCTTCTTTTCATAATTTTGAAAATTTTAAAATGGCTGGAGAACAACCAAGACAGAGTTTGGGACAATTTGCTGCTATTCATGGACCACTTCGTGTATCAGGAATATTTTAAGGACCTATTGTAGTGGTGGAAATTAAACCTGTTACATTGAATATAATTGAGAAATAATCAGTTTGTTGGTTTAAATCATGAAGAACTGTATAAACATCTAACTATTTTTTATGAATTATACAGCACAATTGGTTTTGAACCCAATTAAGAAGAATCTGTGTACATGAGACTATTTCCTTTTTCTTTGGTTGGTAAGGCAAAAGAATAGTTTAAATCTTGTCCTTCTGGTAGTTTTACAAACTGGTCCGATGTCGAAAGAAAATTTTTGGAAAGGTTTTATTCCCCTTCTAAATATTTTGAAGCTATGACAGCCATTCACTCATTTTCACAAAATCATGATGAGTCATTAGGAGAAGCGTGGGAATGATGCATTGTTGAGAAAGTGTCCAAACCATAATTTGGATGACGGTGGAAAGGTAAGAATCATTTATCATGGTTTATTGCCTCAGTTTAAGATGTTAGATGCTTGTGTAGGTGGTTCATTAATGAATAAGACAACAGAGGAGGCAATAACTATAATGGAGTCCAGGTCTACTAATGAAAAACAAGAAAAATATGAGAGAGGTAATGTTTCCAAGAAGCCAATTATGTTAGAGTTAGGAGTAAATGATGCGGTCCTAACTCAACAAAAATTGTTGACATAATAAATTGAAGCAATAAGTAAGCAATTGCAGAAGCTACAGATTGCTCAAGTGTCATTACAACCCTCTACTCAGTCAAAACAATTCCTACATTATATGGGTGAATAACCTTGTGGATATTGTGCATCCAATGATACTGACCCTGAGCAAGCTAACTTTTTGAATGACCAGAGGTATCCTGTCGTTAATTTTCCTTTTAATTCTAGTAATTATTTTCTTAACAATTACCAACAAGGCTGGAAGAATCAAAATTTTGGCTGGAAGCAAGAAGCTGGACCTTCCAACAGACCTCCCAACAATTAGTTTCCACAACAACCACTTAATGATCAAAATGCTAGGCTGAGAAGGATAGAAGATTCTATCTAACAATTGTTGCAATATATGGAAACGAATGAAGTCGTGCAAAAAACATCTGATTTAGATTTGGGACAACTAGCAAAGGAAGTAGCTGAAATAAAAAGTTTTAGTTTTTCTGCCAATACCCAGAACCTAAGGGAACAATGTAAAGCTATTTTCACTAAGAGTGGTAAAATTAGAGGAACTGGTTGTAAAGAAAATTATAAAGAGAGTGAAGAAAGTGAGAAAGAAAAGAGTCAAGAAGAAAAGAAAGAAAAAAAGAGTGAAGAAAAGAAAATAAAGAAAAAGAAAAACAAGAAAAAGAAGAAAAATAAAAATAAAAAAAATCAGTATTTGGGTTAGACACCTCCAGTCAAGAATCTACCTTTCCCTCATATGTAACATCCCAAATTTTCTAAAAATGATTAAACATGAGGAATAAATATTAAATAATTATAAATAAGTTGATGAGTGTCCCAAAAATATTAGAATAATTAAATTAGGATTTATTTTGGATATTTATAATTTATTGAGATTTTAAGAAATAAAATTATACACGGTTGAAATATGAGTGTCGGACCAAGTATCTCCGATTGAGATGCCGTTGGTCAGGGCTGTTAAGAATATTATTGGGAATCCAAATATATCTTCGAAATAATTTTTGGATAAAGTATTAAGCCTGAACCGAGATCCTGTATGTTATAAAACGGAAGGACTTTAATGATGGGGTTAAAAACTTAAAACAAAACCCCATTCCCTTACCCCTTTTCACGTGGAATTCCCAAAGGCAAACACACTTGCCTTCTTCATTCTTCTTCTTCTACTTCTTCTTCTATCTTCCCCATTCTTTCTCTTCCTCTTTCTCTCAAAAAATAAGAAAAATGATATGCATCCTTCTCCTTCCATTTTCATTTGCCATTTCCAAGCTTGAGGAAGATAATGTTGGATGAAGCTCTCCTTCTCCCACCCTTGGAAGCTCACTCATTTCTTGGGTTGAGGTAAGTTCCTCACCACTTTTGTTGAGCTTATGCCATTAGTTGTGGTTTTATTTGTTGGGAGAGCTTAATGTGTGCATGGGTTATGGATTAAAGACCATTTTTGGGAAAAACCCTAAGGTGGGGTGTGATAAATGTGTGGTTTCGGGAGGGTGTACATGGGTGCACGAAAATGGCTATTATTATGGTGGAAGATAATGAGTGATGATGGTGATTGTTAGGTTTTAATGGAACCTTAACCCTCGGAATTAGGGAAAGTGTGAGATGTGAGTAGAATGTATGTTTAATAATGTTAGATAGAGATATTAATAAGGAGAGATGGCCATTGATGATGATTGATGGATATTGATAATGGTTGTTGGGTTTTGATGAAAACCCTTGCCCAAAGAATTGAGAAAATGGATATGTTGTGACTTGGAAGGTTGAATTGAATGTGAATAGATGGTATTTAATGTGTGAGTTGTTATTTATAATGATGGATAATGATAGTAATGGCTCCAAATTGATTCGTGTGTAAAGAGTTAAGATAATGTTAAGAGAGGCTTGACCAAAGAGAATGATGGTCATTGATAGTGGGATAAATGAAATAAACATAGTGAGAATTTGAGGAGGCCTTAGGCCATGATATGGGTTACTTGATGAGGGCTTTGAATGGAGCCTAGAGGCTCATGATGAATTTGAATGGCAAATAATAGTTTAAGTGATGGTAAAAGAGACAATGATGTTATTGGGTTTGGTTAGCCCTTTGAAACTTAGAGAATCTTGGTTTTGGGAAAGGAATTCGCGAAGCTAACAAAATGGTATGAATTGGTGATTTAGCAAGCTTTGGACTTGATATTGAGTTTTACGATAAGCAAGCATTTGTTTAGAATTATGATTGCCTTGAGATGGTTTGATGATTGTATGTATACATATGTATGTATATTGGTGTAGATGATATTCCAGGCAAAGTGGCAGAGTATTCGGAGTGTGCATTTGGTTGTGGTTCTCCCCTTTGAGGTAGGAGAGGAGTTTACATTCAAATTGCATGAGTTATATAATTGATGATTATTGTATGTCATGATACTTGAGCTTGCCTTGCCATGTTTATAGTGAAATGATGTGAATGGCAAATTGTTGGCTATTGGTGGTAATATACGTGTATATAAGTTGATGAATGTTATGCTCAGTAATGATGGGTTCTTGGGAATGATATATATATATATGTATATATGATATGATGATGAATGTTTAGTGCCCTTTAATGGGAGTAATGCACTGTTGATGAATAACCCATGAGGGGTTGAAATATGCATATACCATGTGAATTTAGAATTCCATGTAATTTCGATGAATGAATATTGGAAATGAAAGGCTAAGGCCAATAAATGACATTAATGTTTATATTGATAGCGAAATTGCTCAAAATATGAAACGAGGTGTTGACATTAATGCATAGTTGAGGAACTAATAGAGCCAAATAGAGTTTTATGAGGATTGAATGGCATAGGATAGTTCTAATAGCTTCCATGTATAGTTTATGACTTGTAGGAATTGAAGTGGGCCAATTCTAATGAGAATAGGCCCTTGAGTTGCACAAAAGTGCCTTAAAATAGGTAAAACACATTTATGCACATAAGTCACTCATTTTAAAGGATTTTTGAGTGAGGCCAATGGCCACGCGTCACAAATGGTGTAATTTAGTTGGTGTCAGAATTTGGTAGCATTTGGAGTTGATATGAAAAAGTTAGAGGGGTTGGAAGTCCAAAATTATGTATTTTCTGCATTAGTTATGGATTCTGATAGGTTGTAATCGATCAGATTATCAGTCTAATCGATTACGAGGATTTTGTTCCTATAGAAATCAATTGGCTTAATCGATTACAAACCCATACGTAGCCCAATAATCGATTGTGTTCAAGGGTGTAATCGATTAGAGACAGAACATAATCAATATAATCGATTGTGTTCAAGGGTGAAATCGACTATGTTCTAAAACAGAAACAAGGTAATCAATTACCGTAGTCTCGTAATCGATTACGCATAACACCTGATATATTATACCACCTACAGAAGTAGTGTAATTGATTAGCTCCTACCCTGTAATTAATTATCACTAGCTAGATTGATTAAATCAGCTTAGGATTTGCATTTTTACTTCTTTTGAGTACTTATCTTGTACTCCTTAGACCTTTAGGCCTACTTGACAATTAAATGGGGTATTCTAAAACCTTCTTCTAATCCCATGCATACTTCTGGAATAATTGCGAGTGAATTCACTAGGGGTATATCTATGGTTTGTCTTAGTGGTGATTGAGGAATGGCTTAAGGCCTTGGCAAGGTATGTGTATGCCTATGCTATGTTATGAAAAAGTTAGAAGGGTTGGAAGTCCAAAATTATGCATTTTCTGCATAATTTTTGCATTCTGATAGGCCGTAATTGATTAGATTATCAGTCTAATCGATTACGAGGATTCTGTTCTTATGGTAATCGATTGGCTTAATCGATTACAAACATGTACGCAGCCCAGTAATCAATTGTGTTCGAGGGTGTAATCAATTAGAGACCAAACAGAATCAATGTAATCGATTGTGTTCAAGGGTGAAATCGACTATGTTCTAAAACAGAAACAAGGTAATGGATTACCCTAGTCTCATAATCGATTATGCACAACACCAGATACATTACATCACCTACAGAAGCAGTGTAATTGATTAGCTCCTACCCCGTAATTGATTATCACTAGCTAGATTGATTAAATTAGCTTAGGATTTGCATTTTTACTTCTTTTGAGTACTTATCTTGTACTCCTTAGACCTTCAGGCCTACTTGACAATTAAATAGGGTATTCTGAAACCTTCTTCCAATCCCATGCATACTTCTGGAATAATTGCAAGTGAATTCACTAGGGGTATATCTATGGTTTGTCTTAGTGGTGATTGGAGAGTGGCTTAAGGCCTTGGCAAGGTATGTGTATGCCTATGCATGTTATGAAAAGTTAGAGGGGTTGGAAGTCCAAAATTATGCATTTTCTGCATAATTTCTGCATTCTGATAGGCCGTAATTGATTAGAATCTAATTGGTTATGAGGATTCTGTTCCTATAGTAATTGATTGGCTTAATCGATTACAAAGCTGTATGCAGCCTAGTAATCGATTGTGTTCAAGGGTGTAATCGATTGTGTTAAAGGGTGAAATCGACTATGTTCGAAAACAGAAACAAGGTAATGGATTACCCTAGTCTTGTAATCGATTATGTACAACACCAGATACATTATACCACCTACAGAAGCAGTGTAATCGATTAGCTCCTACCCCGTAATCGATTATCACTAGCTAGATTGATTAAATCAGCTTAGGATTTGCATTTTTACTTCTTTTGAGTACTTATCTTGTACTCCTTAGACCTTTAGGCCTACTTGACAATTAAATAGGGTATTCTGAAACCTTTTTCCAATCCCATGCATACTTCTGGAATAATTACGAGCGAATTCACTAGGGGTATATGTGTGGTTTGTCTTAGTGGTGATTGGGAAGTGGCTTAAGGCCTTGGCAAGGTATGTGTATGCCTATTCTATATTATGAAAACATGTATGTTTCGCCTCTATATATATATTATGAATCTTGATGAAAAGTAAATGATGTGATTGTATGACACACCTTGATTGACGATGGAACTAATAAAGGGATAATTGAATAGCAATGATTTATTACAACTCAATGGATTTTGAAAGGTGTCAACGGTGATTATTATTGTTGTTATGCCAATGTGTTTGATGCAAGTGGAATCTTATATATGTAACTTGAATTGCATTGGCTAGCATGTGATGATATGAACTTGAAACGTATTTGTTAACATGCCTTATTGAATTCCATGCGTGGATTAATGTGAGAATGATATTGTGGCTATTGAGATGTCAAGTATATGAATGATAAGCCTTGAGGGGCTTTGTAAATGATTATATGTTATTGATTAAAAATGTACAATTAAAATATATCCCTATGTGAGAGAGTGAAATATCCTTGCAAGGTTGATTGGCATATGCATTATTGCATTTTGCATTCATGGCATGGCATAACATTGAATATATGGTTGCGATCACAATGATGAAAGATCCTGCGGGATTATATGAAGGGAGTACCCCTTGCGAGGCGGGAAACCAACTTGACGATGATATGATATCGAGCCGGTGGTTGCGATCACCTAGTTGTTGAAATCAGAAAGGGCTTGCGAGCTCCTATGATGCTCGTGGTTGCGATCATGAGGCGAAAGTACCCCTTGCGAGGCGGGACGCCATTATCAATTGTTAAACGTGGTTGCGATCACGAGAAAGCACCTTACGAGGCTGCTAGAGGGAGTACCCCTTGCGAGGCGGGAAACCCATATGAATGAATAATATGGTGGTTGCGATCACCTGATGAAATGAAATGGATCCATTGCATATGCATTAAACAGTTGACATATGCATTAGCCATAGGTGCATGGCATTTGAGATGGGATGACCACGAGAGATGAGAAACCCCTTGCGAGGAGGAATTGAGTAAAGATTTAATGAATTGATGATGATAATTTGTGAATGCCCTTGTTGATAAGTGGCAATGTGATTGTGTATGTGCTTATGCCTGCTTATATTGTGAATCGCGATTCATGAGGCTTGTATGCCTATTATAACAATGTGATGATGATTGAATGATGAATTAATAATTTTATAGCAAAGCACACATGATGAATGAATGCATGTACACTTAATCATAATATATTATATTCGTCATTTTGAATGTATAACTCACTCTTCCATGTGGTCTCCTTTTTAGCATTGTGATGTAGGTTGCCATGGGATGAGTTTGGATTTTAAATTGAAGTTTCGGGAAGGTAAATAGTGGTAGTGGAAGTGCCTTCGCCGGTATTATTTGTGAATTTTAATGTAAAGAATAAATTGTATATAATGATATTAATGATTTAATGATTTTGGACATGTATAAGATAATCGTGCATGCATGAATGGTGATCATATGTATTAATACATAAGTGATGATTTGATGAGTACTTGAGGAATTAAACTTGAACAATATATACATTGATGATGGTGGTGTTTGGATTAATGCCAATAGGTGAATAGGTAGGCCAATTATGAGATATGGGCAGTGGTGATAGTTGGGGCATGACCCCGGACGTATATACATATTTATGTCATATCTTAGGCAATGCATGTGTTTGTTGTGAGTGCATGAATGGGTTATGATTTAATAAGTTTACGTTAGGTGTTTGTGTGCTTTGCCGAGCCTTTTCTCATATCGTTATATATGGGACTAGGCGTATACCCGGTATACACATTCTTCTTCCGCTGTAAACTCTACTATTTTTGTATACCGTTATGGGCGAATTAGTTATCGATCTAGTTATATGTTGATAAATCTCACTCTTCGGTTCTCTGTGGTTTGGGTCTCGAGGTAATCGTGGGAGTGGGTTTGAAACTATTTCAAACGCGAAAAATTTACTTGCATTTTTATTAATTATTATCTTGATTACATCGGGATTCGGGTCTGGAAATCTGGGGTGTTACAAAGGTGGTATCAGAGCGTGGTTCTGCTCTGTATTGATGTTATTGATTTTGCTAGAACATGTTTGGTTGTATTGAAGCTATTGCTCTGTATTAAATTGATAGTATGGTCGATTGGAGCATTATTGCTCAAGATTGAAAGGTTTTGGTGATGATTAGAGCTAGATGCTCATTATTCGAATTTGGTTCCTTAGTATGGATTTAAGGGTGATCATTGCCTAGTGAATGATATTGTATCAAAATATTGGTTGCCCTATAGGGATTTATGAATGATTAATTGACTAGGAGTTATAAATTGACTATTGGGGTATTGTTTACCCATTTTGGATTGTTTATAGATTATTGATAATGGGCCATGGTTGATGTTTATAGAAATGTGCCTAAGTTGTTGTCAGGAATGTGTGATGCATTGGTAGAGCCTAGTTACTCGTTGATAATCATGATAGACTCATTAGATTGAATACGAGTGAATGAATTTCCTTGATGTGATCAATATGTTTCCTTTTGTTTAAGACCGGCTAAGTTCCTTACCCTATTTCCTTCTATTGATGAGTATATTGTGATTATGCATTGATGATTGATATAAAATTGAATATGAGATGACTTCATGATGGATCCATGTTGAATGCTAATCATGGAAGGGGAATATTGAAATTGATGAATATGAGATATGAAATATTGAATTCATGAATTTGAGGTGATGAGTATGAATTGACTTGATGATGGATTTATACCATGTGTGACCATGGGTATGATATATCAAATTGTAAATTGATATGGTGATAGACCATGGATCTTGAGGTCATGAAATATGTATTGGAATTAGATTGTTGGTTAGGCCTCTTGCATGATTCATACTTGTGGCTCTTAGCCGAGGTATGCTTGTTGAATGAAAGGAGACTTATATTCTTGAGTTGATTGAATGAAAAATAGTGAAAGAGTTCCCTAATATGGGTAACTATAAGTAAGAAATAGATTTCATGTCCTTAGGCATAAGGACCCTACATGTACATTATGATGTAATTGGTATGCCATGTCTCCCTAGATTGGGGACATGAATGAATGGTAAATGACATACATAATTACATATGTGATTGAATTGCATAAGGACTAGGATTGACAAAGATAGATGTCCTAAAGAATTAAATTAGATTCGATTTTTAGTATGTGAAAGCCTAATAAATGATTAATTAAATTGTGACTCGTGAGATATGATATCTCTAACTTGACTTGGCATAATTTTAAATGAATGGGCCATGTGAAATTGGATCCTTCAACGTTTTAGGCTCTACGATATTTTAAGGAATGATGATTTGACGTTACGATTAAATTCCACAATGGATACTAAATGACCATTTGATTTTACTAAGTATGATGATTGGCTAAGCTTTTTGGTTAGTTAACCTATAGTGAAGTTGATTGGGAAACAAAGTGTTGAGACTAGAACTGTCATGAGATGCAATGTAAATAATGAATGTGACCCCTCAATAGTGGATGAATAATAACATTGAAATGGGGTATGATTTGGCATTGGATGAGATGTGAGAATTTATGGTATGACCTTAGGCTAAATTGTATGCCCTTGATGTCATGATCATGGAATTAGCTATGGGCTATGATAAGATATGACATAACATGTGTGATTACGAGTTGGTAGATGGAAATTTGATCATGTCATTACCTCCCCTTTAATTTGGAAGATGACATATTGATGATAGAAACCATATAATAATATGATAAGATATGAGATATACCTCTAATTCATGAACTTGATTGTGATCTGTGAAGAGAATTCCTAATGTGAAAGCACATTATATGATCGGGAACCCTATTTTGACCTCGAAGTTGCGTACTTCTTATGAGTTTAGTAACTCGTTTAGGCTTGAATCGGTTTATAGCCAATGGTGTGTGAATGAGATAAAGGATTATTAGGCGATTTGATCATAACTCCGGGATGGATGAAGCCCGATGATGTGGTATTTACTCCATGATGGTTGGAAACCTGTGGTTGATGCACCAATTTATGGTGATGTTAACTAATATTTGATGATTGGTATGGCATGAGTTATGCCAAGTTAATTGAATAATGACCTTGAGATATGAATATGTTGATTAGGTACTTGTGAGAATTATCACTAAGTCTCATATGAATTGATGTTATTAGGATATGTGTGACCGATGTGGGCAATGGGAATACGAAGTACTGGTCCTAATATGGCCTTACGTGCCATAGGCATTGTGGCAACATGTACTTATGCGCTGACTTCATGTGTTTGTGGTAACCACTACGAGATTGGGGAGCCTTCCTGTATGTCGGATGTAGCAACACATAGGACATGAAGGTGTAGGGTTGTAACTGCTTATGGTGAATGTATTGAACCTATCTAGTCGTACTGAATATGAACATGTGAACTATGTTGGATGGGTTGTGATCAAAGATATCTGACACGTTTTGAATGTAGAAAATTTTATGTTTGGGTAACAGAAATACGGATGAACATGTCTTGATGGACTTTGGGAAGTCCAATACTATCTTCTGGCAACTATATGCCTTGTTGGCGTCTGACCTGAAATATGGCCTTATGACGTGTGTATTGAGTTTAAATTTCGAGGACGAAATTTCTTTTAGGTGGGGCAGATTGTAACATCCTGAATTTTCTAAAAATGATTAAACATGACGAATAAATATTAAATAATTATAAATGAGTTGATGAGTGTCCCAAAAATATTGGAATAATTAAATTGGGATTTATTTTGGATATTTATAATTTATTGAGATTTTAAGAGATAAAATTATACCCAGTTGAAATATGAGTGTCGGACCAAGTATCTCCGATTAAGATACTGTTGGTCAGGGCTGTTAAGAATATTATTGGGAATCCAAATATATCTTCAGAATAGTTTTTGGATAAAGTATTAAGCCCAAACCGAGATCCTGTATGTTATAAAACGGAAGGACTTTAATGATGGGAATAAAAACTTAAAACAAAACCCCATTCCCTTACCCCTTCTTACGTGGAATTCCCAAAGGCAAACACACTTGCCTTCTTTATTCTTCTTCTTCTACTTCTTCTTCTATCTTCCTCATTCCTTCTCTTCCTCTTTCTCTTAAAAATAAGAAAAATGGTTTGCATCCTTCTCCCTCTATTTTCATTTGCCATTTCCAAGCTTAAGGAAGATAATGTTGGATGAAGCTCTCCTTCTCCCACTCTTGGAAGCTCACTTATTTCTCGGGTTGAGGTAAGTTCCTCACCACTTTTATTGAGCTTATGCAATTAGTTGTGGTTTTATTTGTTGGGAGAGCTTAATGTGTGCATAGGTTATGGATTAGAGACCATTTTTGGGCAAAACCCTAAGGTGGGGTGTGATAAATGTATGGTTTTGGGAGGGTGTACATGGGTACATGAAAATGGCAATTGTTATGGTGGAAGATAATGAGTGATGATGGTGATTGTTAGGTTTTAATGGAACCCTAACCCTAGGAATTGGGGAAAGTGTGAGATGTGAGTAGAATGTATGTTTAATAATGTTAGATAGTGATATTAATGAGGAGAGATGGCCATTGATGATGATTGTTGGATATTGATAATGGTTGTTGGGTTTTGATGAAAACCCTTGCCCAAAGAATTGAGAAAATGGATATGTTATGACTTGGGAGGTTGAATTGAATGTGAATAGATGGTATTTAATGTGTGAGTTGTTATTTATAATGATGGATAATGATAGTAATGGCTCCAAATTGTTTAGTGTGTAAAGAGTTAAGATAATGTTAGGAGAGGCTTGAACAAAGAGAATGATGGTCATTGATAGTGGGATAAATGAAATAAACATAATGAGGATTTGAGGAGGCCTTAGGCCATGATATGGGTTACTTGAATTTGTAAATTGATGAGGGCTTTGAATGGATCCTAGAGGCTCATGATGAATTTAAATGGCAAATAATAGTTTAAGTGATGGTAAAAGAGACAGTGATGTTATTGGGTTTGGTTAGCCCTTTGAAACTTAGAGAATCTTGGTTTTGGGAAAGGAATTCCTAAAGCCTAACAAAATGGTATGAATTGGTGATTTAGCAATCTCAAGACTTGATATTGAGCTTTACCATAAGCAAGCATTTGTTTAGAATTATGATGTGCCTTGAGATGGTTTAATGATTGTATGTATGCATATGTATGTATGTTGGTGTAGATGCACTGGTGCAAAAAGGACTTTTAAGCACGGTTCTGGGGACCCTTTAAGCACGGTTCTGGAACCGTGCTTGTTCCCGCCGTGCTTGTAGCTTAAGACTTTTAAGGACGGTTCTCCAACCGTGCTCGTAGGTGACTTTTTAAGCACGGTTATTTTCAACCGTGCTCGTAGGTGGGACTTTTAAGCATGGTTATTTTCAACCGTGCTCGTAGGTTGGACTTTTAAGCACGGTTCCTCCTGAACCGTGCTTGTTTCTGCTGGACTTTTAAGAACGGTTAAGGCTTAACCGTGCTTAAAAG
The DNA here is from genome assembly GCA_037962975.1 of Clitoria ternatea. Lineage (NCBI taxonomy): Eukaryota > Viridiplantae > Streptophyta > Magnoliopsida > Fabales > Fabaceae > Clitoria > Clitoria ternatea. The sequence goes on from CM075671.1 coordinate 174,960,470, forward strand.
GGTGACTTTTAAGCACGGTTAAACCTTAACCGTGCTTAAAACCTTAATTTTTTTAAAAAAAATTTTTTTTTGATTTTTATTCTTTCCCAGAAACCTGTAAACAGTCCCAGACAGTCCAATGATATAATAATGAACGTTTTAAAAAATTCAATCAAATTGTCTAAACATCAAATATGGTATATAAAATGCACAATAAGTAATTAAGCTACACTAATAGATATATAACTACACAGTAATAATGTAATTAATGACAGAAGTCTATTGGGCTCCTTCCTTGAGTTGAAGAAGGCTGGAGGCCCATTGGCTTCTGATTTCGTCAATGTATCCTTCAGGGAACATTGAGGAAGAGTCTCGAAAGTGCTGTAAAGAAGACATAATCATTAATAAGTAGGCAACAAATCGTAATAGTAATATGTCAAAACCAAATAAATTAAAGTAGGCAGCAAAAACTTACAGTTGTCCATCCGTCTACTATACCAGATTGGATAATGGTGAGCATCGTCTTCATCACAAAATACCCACACTCAAAGCTGCCATCCTGCCGATAAGACTACAAGGTACCATACATTGATTCATAATTAGTTATTGTTTTTGTTACTAATTGAGGTAACTTTAAAAGTAATTCTTATTAATTATTGAAGTGCTTACTTTTGGGAAGACCCACTCTAGTCTTTTCTTGCTCACTTTGCCGCGTAGTAGATGGTACCCAATTAAAGCCCTGTAAGAGAATAAAACATCGACCAGGTTAATAGAATGACTTAATCAAATATGTTAAGTTGTTTTATTTTTTAAAAATCAACTTACCCGTCGAGTATTTTCATGTAGTCCGCACCAGGACTCCCATACAACGAACAGAAGCATGCAGCAATGCCGTCCTTCGGGCAAATGACCAACAGTTGCCAGTGAAGGCTGCAATGTACCATTGAATATTAACAACACAATCCATTATTAAATTGACAAAAATAACTAAATATTTATTAGACTCTTACTCTCTATGAAGTGGTGCAAGGTACACAGTCTTGTTCGAGGCATGCATCCAATTCTGGATGTATGCCTGAATCTCCTCCTTGCTGTTCCCACGAAGTTGTATTAGAGAGGGCTCCAGGAAACCATAAGTGTTATCGACACCTCTCTCTATGCAAAGTTTATGTAAAAACCTAATCAAATTTGTAGACGTTTAGTGTTGTAAAAATATAAATTTAATTGACACTATCATTGAATAAAAAACATTATACTTACAGCTCCCAACACTGAATCACTGAAATGTTCAACATCGTGTTCCCCACTAGGACCTCACACAAGTCAGGTCGTGCAATGTACACTGGGATAGCACTAGGGACACCAAAAACGGATTTCTCCCATGGGACCGGGATAGTGCAATTGCGAAGCCCAGCAGATATGTCCCATAGTCGTTCTATCGGATCAAGGGGTGGCTCTGGCTTCTTTGATGGGGCAACACCCTGTTAAAATAGTTAAAAAATTAGAAGCAACTTATGATTATTGAAACCATAACTTAATATATAGTTCATGCTTGGGTAAAGAGCATACCTGGGGACCGGAATCTGACACAAGTCTGGTCGGCCACATAAGGAAGTGTCCTACAGCCTGGCCGACCAGATGTACCTCAGATGTTGGAATGGGAACAACTGCATCTGCCTCAAGGACCTGTACAACCGAAATCCTTGACACACCATCGGGCAATTTCTGATGGTGAACCAACGGGCCTTGGTTATACACTGAACCAATGGCAACTGGCTCTTCCACTCCATCCACAAATAGGTCACACTGACGGCAGTCTCCAAGATTTACGTCGTCATCGTCACCGTCAGGTGCAGCACATGACCCCTTCGTGCTGACCCGCCTAGTCTGCATAATTACACAACATTTTAAAGTTATTCAAGAAATAATGATAACGAATCACAGGTGAGTCAATTAAATAATGTACAATGTAACCTGTGGGTCCACCACTGGTGGCGTAGGTTGACATTGTTGACTGAATGACGCCATCATCTCACTCCGAAAGCGTGCCATCTCTTCCTGAAGCAGCCTCTGCATTTCCTCCTTTGCCTCTGCCTTCACTGCAGCAACCTTCTCCTCAAAGGTCTTCTCCAAATCAGATATGGACTGGGAAGGGGTGGCTGGATGGCCGAAATAGCTTCGGAGGCCTGCAGAGAAAGAATAATTAGAAATAAAAATGTTATCATACAGAATCTAAGACGCTGGAGTGTAAACATACCATGACCTCAACCAGCTGCACGTACACGTCCAGGGTGCTCTGGTCGACCGATGGCGGCGGTCAATATATCATCCCTACCATGTGGGACAAATGACCCTTGGGTCGACTGCTCAACCAAGGAATCCTGGAACCAAAAATCAGTGATCAGTGTTAGGGTTTGATGGACATTTAACGTTTCATAAAAAGTAGTGATAAGCTTTATACTTATAATCCTTGAGACAACCTCCTCAACATGTGATGAAGTGTACTGACCACTCTTCTTCGTCCTGGCACGCTTCCATTTTTCATGTCGTGTGGGTGGAGAGGGGGGATCCACAATAGTGGCGTCAGGGTGGCTACCTTGACGCTGCATAGCTTTCTCCTCCACTATCCGATCCTCCAATAATCGGTAACCCCCACGTGACAACGTGTGAGGGCAGTCATTTTTCCCCTTAATTTCCTGTGCTTTCATGCGTCTTGCCTGCATCAAAAACAATTCAAAGCCATTTATACGTTATACATTCTCCGATAACTAGAAAAACATAATCAGTAAAACATACATACCATAAACTCGTCCGTGTGCCTGGATGCCACAAACGCATCCCAAGTCTGCCGATCTATGGATGTGTATCTATCTCCAGGAAACTCACCCTGCTTCTTCCCGTAGACATACCTAAAATTTAAAATATTTGAATTAACTAATTGATAACTTAAAAAATGATGAGTTTAAACATTGATATTTTAAAATTAAAATATACATGGAGGTCAGGTTGCTCTTGAATGTCCTCCATCGGTCAGCGATCTCAGACATGATCTTCCTGCGTAGTGTATCAACTGCAGGAATATCCCAAGCATCCTACAAGTGCCATATAATCAAGGATGAGATTATTATGCATAAAAAACTACAATACGAGTAAATAAATGTATAGATAATTATACTTACAACAACATCAGCCCAAATTGCATTCTTCACGACCTCCTCAACACTATCCCAATCAGGGATAATGATGGACACCTTCGTCCGTGCCAAGACACCTAAGTAACTTTGAAACTTGGCGGCGTTGGGTCCTGAAGTCCTCCCGGTGCAAATATCAATGTCAACATGGGTCCTCTGACCCTGAAGGCGCCTAAGTGCAACACTGGTCATCCGAGTAACACCTCTCCTCCTAGCTGAGGAATCTGTGCTCTGGGAGTCAGATCTCACATGTGAATCCTGATCAGCCATAGGTATCTGTTCAAAAAAACAAGAATCAGTTTACAAACATGATGAATGATATATAAACATGGTGAATGATATATAAACATGGTGAATGATATATAAACATGATGAATGATATATAAACATGAGAAATGATATATAAACATGAGGAATAATATATCAACCATACCCTATATTTCCCATAGACCCTCCTGGTGGTCATTACGAGTCGCAACTATATCATCTATGAGATCTTCCACAACGTCCGTTGGTGTACGTGTTGTTAGACAAGGTATGTCTAGGACATCAAGACATGGATCCTCAATGTTGTGTCTACCTTGGAGAACAACTGACCACCGTTTATCAGATGGGTCAACAACGTAGAAAACTTGTTTTACTTGAGCTGCCATAATGAAAGGCTCCTCCTTATGACCAACCTTGTTTAAGTCCACTAACGTAAAACCAAAATCATCTATTTTGACACCACTTTTGCTATCAACCCATTTACATTTAAAAACAGGCACTGTGAAACGACCGTAATCAACTTCCCATATATCTTCAATGACACCAAAATAACATAACTCAGCCATGACAGGGTTTTTGTCCTTTGAAGTGGAAAAATGCATTGCTTCGGCCACAACCATAACTCCACAGTTCTGCACCGTACTCTTGTCATCTTGAATCCTTGTATAGAAAGAATAATTATTTATGTCATAGCCACAATAAGTGATTACATCAAAGTTAGGTCCTAGTGCCAGTCGATGCAACGTCTCTGAAGCAGATGTATCTTTAAGAAGGGTCATTTTGAACCACTGCATGAACGTTTTGTTGTGTTCGTTCAACACCCACTTTTCAGGCATTCTAGGGTTGTTTCTTTTGACTATGTCTTTATGTGCAGCTAAATACGGGAGCACAGCGTCTGTGTTGTTCAAAATATAAAAGTGTGCTTGGAGTACTTCATCACGTAACATGCTTTTAATTTTTTTCCCAATGGTACCTTTCCCATCCAATCGCCCTTCGTGACGAGTCTTCGGAATACCAATGCTTTCAGCCTGTGACATATAATCTGTGCAGAACTCAATTGCTTCCTCTGCAATGTACCTTTCTATTATCGATGCTTCGGGACGGCGTGGGTTCTTCATATAACCTTTCAAAATTTTCATGTATCGCTCAACAGGATACATCCACCTCAAGAACACTGGCCCATACAAACGGACCTCCCTCACTAAATGGATGATTAAATGTACCATTATGTCAAAGAATGAAGGTGGGAAATACATTTCTAACTGGGATAGTATAAGAAACCCTTCCTGTTCCAACGCTCCCAACTCATCGTGGGCGATTACTTTGGCACATATGGCATTGAAAAATAAACACACCCTTGTTATCACATGTCTTACATTTTGAGGGAGAATGCCACGAATGGAAATGGGTAGAAATTGTTGCATCAGCATATGACAATCATGTGACTTCAAACCAACTAACTTCAGATCCTTCAAGGAAACACAAGTGTTGATATTGGAACCGTACCCAGATGGAACTTTGACACTACGCAATGATTCACACAAACTTTGCTTCTCTTTTCTAGACAACGTATGACATGCTGGCGGTAAATATGTTCGTTTGCCCTTTACTTGTGGGTGCAACTCCTCACGTATACCCAACAACTCCAAGTCCAGACGCGAATTCAGGCCATCCTTCATTTTTCCAGGTATGTTTAACAGGGTTCCAACCAAACTATCACAGACGTTTTTCTCCACATGCATCACATCAATACAGTGCCTCACATCAAGCTCTTTCCAATATGGCAGATCGAAAAATATTGACCTTTTCTTCCATGTGTTTTTTGAGATAGACTGCTTCTCAGACTTACCAAAAACCACATTCACTTCTTTCACCTTTTCATATACTTGTTGACCAGACAACGACGGGGGAGGCATTTCAAACTCTTGTGCACCATTGAACGACTTCTTCAACCTACGAAGTGGATGATTAGGTGTGAGAAACCTACGGTGTCGAAGATAAACATTTTTCCTTCCATGATGTAGTCGATCAGAACTAGTTCCCTCCTCACATACAGGACACGCTTTATGTCCTTTGACGCTATAGCCTGAGAGGTTACCATACGCTGGAAAATCATTGATCGTACAGAATAACATGGCCCTCAAATTGAATGATTGTCCTGTTAGCCCGTCAAACACATCAACCCCCTCTACCCACAACATTTTCAGGTCTTCAACTAACGGAGATAAGTATACATCAATGTCGTTCCCTGGTTGTCGTGGACCAGAAATCATCATTGATAACATAACGTATTTCCGCTTCATGCACAACCACGGCGGCAAGTTGTAAACAAACAACAAAACAGGCCAAGAACTGTGGTTTGTGCTTTGGTTCCCATACGGGTTCATGCCATCTGTGGCTAGTGCAAGCCTAACATTTCTTGGTTCACAGGCAAAATCTGGAAACATCGTATCCATTTTCTTCCACTGTAATCCATCTGCCGGATGCCTAACTAATCCGTCAACAACCCTTTCATCAACGTGCCATCTCATAAGCTTCGCATCATCTGCATTGGCAAATAGACGCTTTAGTCGTGGAACTATAGGGAGATACCACAACACCTTCGCAGGAGACCCCTTTTTGCAGAAATCATCAGAATCAACCTCTTTCTTCTTATATCGTGACACCCCACACCTAGGACATTGATGCAGCATTTCGTACTCACCACGGTATAATACACAATCATTTGGGCATGCATGTATCTTCGTATACTCCAAGCCCATAGGACACAACACCTTTTTAGCCTCATAGTTACGATTTGGCAAAGTGTTACCAACTGGGAGCATTTCTTTCAACAACTTAAGCAAGTCAGTGAAGCTTTTATCTGTCCACCCATTTATCGCTTTCAAATTAAATAATCGTAAAACTGCTGACAACCTCGTGAAATTAGAGCAATTCGGATACAACGGCTTTTCAGAATCCTCACATAGACTCGCATATACGTGAGCTCTTTTAAAACTTTCTACCCCTACATCACGGATCATATCCTCAAGTCGGTCATCCATGTCATCATCAACCTCATGAGCAAAGCTTTGGTCTTTTGTTTGAAAACTAGTACTTGGCACCTCAACATGTTCACCATGCCATATCCATCGCGTATAACTCTGAAGAAATCCATCACACAACAGATGTTCTCGCACCTCTGTCAATTCTAGTCGGCGCATGTTTAAGCATTTAACACAAGGGCAAAAATACATTCCATTCACCTCTTCAGCATTTCGTATCACGTACTCTATGAATGTTTCAACTCCACCCTCATATTCTGGACTTATACGTGATGCAGCTATCCAACTTCGATCCATACTCTCTGTTTACAATACCCGTAAATTTAACGGTGCTATGAATCTTACTTTCTTCACAAAGGTGGTGGTCCTACCCATTCAGGATGAAAATTTTTCTATACCTCATAACCACATACAACTTAGGAGTCATTTTAAAATTTGATAAAATTTCGGCAGCATTTCGCATTGGTCTCTAAGTACACGAAATGAAAGTGGTAAAATCAAATTCAACCACAATCAAATATGCACCCAGAGAACAATACAAAACTTAACTAACCAAAACTTTATCAAATTTTAAAAAAAGTCCTAACTTGTACATAGCAATGACGCATAAAAAAATTGTTCATCCCAAACTGTCTAAACAGACAATTCAAGATTCAACACAAACGATGAAATCAATTAATTTAATTACCATTTGTGTCGAATCTCAAACGGGAAACTATGGTTCGCTCATACAATTTAATAAATCACAAACTCATATAAATTTAAATAAACTTATCAAATTCTGAAATTATAACAAATATAAATTACATCCATAAAATTAGTAACACATAATAATTAAAAAGCAATTAAAGAAAGTAAACAATGTACAATAAACTAAATTAATTAGATCAACCCAAAAAATTATGTATTTAAAATTTTTAATTGCCTAATCAACAAAAATAACTCCTATTAATTATTTTGTTACAATTCATATAATTTATTATTTTACATTTACAACTTAATTTTTATCTACTTCATAATCTATAACTAAGTAACAATCAATCAAACTATTTAATTTATATCTAACAAAATTCTAATTTCCTAATATATAATATTCTTATTTTCCTAAAACTAAGTTTCATATTAACAGAGTATACAAAATAATTTCAACAATCAATACTTAATCTATAGTTAACAAATAATTTTACTAATATTTAACTAACTAAGCAAAACTTGCATTAATCTATAGTTAACAAATAATTTTACTAAGAGAAAATGTGGGGTTTTAGAAAACATACCAATTTCGGAATGCCGAACGTCAATGGGGATGGAGGGAGCAAGGAGAATGGAAGAAGACAACGGAAGACAACGGAGAACGGCGTCGTACGGATTGAGAGAGAGGAGGAGGAATACAACGGAACAACAAAGCGGCGTCGTGCGGAATGACAAAGAGGAGGAGGAGGAGGAATACCACGGAATGGCGTCGTGCACGATGAGAAAGAGTAATGGAGGGACGGAGGAGGAAATGAATGAAGGGGAATGTTGAAATGAAAGCTGAAATGGAGAGAGGGAGGAGGAAGAAGAAGAATGGAGGGAAATGAAAAGAGTGATATGATAATGAACCTGGACAGTCGCGCATAACGAGGGGACTACCCTATAAGCACGGTTCCAGAGAGAACCGTGTTAGTTGCAAGGCTTTTAAGCACGGACCCACGTAACCGTGCTAGAAGATGAATTTTTTAAAACTTTTGAGCACGGTTCCCTCCTCAACCGTGTTAGTAGCGTACACATTTAAGCACGGTTCCCCTTAAACGTGCTTGTAAGTCATTTAAAAAAATTATTTTAAAAAATTTTAGTAACCTTTAAGGACGGTTCTGCGCAACCGTCTTTGTAAGTCTTTTTAAAAAATTATTCAAAAAATTTTTAATAACATTTAAGCTCGGTTCAATGGTAACCGTCTTTGTAAGTCCTTTGAAAAAATTATTTTAAAAAATTATAATAACTTTTAATCACGGTCCGCATATAACCGTGCTTATATATTGGTTTTAAGGACGGATTTTCTTCAACCGTTCTTGAATATCACTTTTAAAATTAAAACACACTTTCTCCTATTTACAAAAATGCCACCGTGCTCCTTTTAAGCACGGGTATGTGGTAACCGTGCTCGTATCCTGTCCTCATAGACCATTTTTGCACTAGTGATGATATTCCAGGAAATGTGGTGGAGTATTCGGAGCATGCATTTGGTTGTGGTTCTCCCCTTTGAGGTAGGAGAGGAGTTTACATTCAAATTGCATGAGTTATATAATTGATGATTATTGTATGTCATGATACTCATGCTTGCCTTGCCATGTTTATAGTGAAATAATGTGAATGGTAAATTGTTGGCTATTAGTGGTAATATATGTGTATATAATTTGATGATAGTTATGCTCGGTAATGATGGGTTGTTGAGAATGATATATATATATATATATATATATATGTATATATGAATTGATGATGAATGTTTAGTACCCTTTAACGGGAGTAATGCACTATTGATGAATAACCCATGAGGGGTTGAAATTTACATACACCATATGAATTTAGAATTCCATGTAATTTTGATGAATGAATGTTGGAAATGAGAGGCTAAGGCCAATAGATGACATTAATTTTTATATTGATAGGGAAATTTCTCAAAATGTGAAACTAGGTGTTGACATTAATGCATAATTGAGAAACTAATAGAGCCCAATAGAGTTTTATGAGGATTGAATGGCATGGGATAGTTCCAATAGCTTCCATGTATAGTTTATGACTTGTAGGAATTGAAGTGGGCCAATTCTAATGAGAATAGGCCCTTGAGTTACACAAAATTGCCTCAAAATGGGTAAAACGCATTTATATGTATAAGTCACTCGATTTAAAGGATTTTTGAGTGAGGCCGGTGGCTACACGTCACAAATGGTGTAATTTAGTTGGTGTCAGAATCTGGTAGCATTTGGAATTGATATGAAAAAGTTAGAGGGGTTGGAAGTCCAAAATTATGCATTTTCTCCATAATTTCTGCATTCTGATAAGCCGTAATCGATTAGATTATTAGTCTAATCGATTACGAGGATTGTATTCCTATAGTAATCGATTGGCTTAATCGATTACAAACCTGTACGCAGCCCAGTAATCGATTGTGTTCGAGGGTGTAATCGATTAGAGACCAAACAGAATCAATGTAATCGATTGTGTTCAAGGGTGAAATCGACTATGTTCTAAAACAGAAACAAGGTAATGGATTACCCTAGTCTTGTAATCGATTATGCACAACACCAGATAGATTATACCACCTGCAGAAGTAGTGAAATCGATTAGCTCCTACCCTGTAATCGATTATCACTAGCTAGATTGATTAAATCAGCTTAGGATTTGCATTTTTACTTCTTTTGAGTACTTATCTTGTACTCCTTAGACCTTTAGGCCTACTTGACAATTAAATGGGGTATTCTGAAACCTTCTTCCAATCCCATGCGTACTTCTAGAATAATTGCGAGTGAATTCACTAGAGGTGTATGTGTGGTTTGTCTTAGTGGTGATTGGGGAGTGGCTTAAGGCCTTGGCAAGGTGTGTGTATGCCTATGCTATGTTATGAAAACATGTATGTTTCCCCTCTATTGATATATTATGAATCTTGATGAAAAGTAAATGATGTGATTGTATGACACAACTTGATTAACGATGGAACTAATAAGGGGACAATTGAATGGCAATGAGTGATTATAACTCAATGGATTTTGAAAAGTGTCAACGATGATTATTATTATTGTGATGCCATTGTGTTTAAAGCAAGTGGAATCTTGTATATGTAACTTGAATTGTATTGGCTAGCATGTGATGCTATGAACTTGAAACGTATTTGTTAACATGCCTTATTGAATTCCATGCGTGGATTAATGTGAGAATAATATTGTGGCTATTGAGATGTCAAGTATATGAATGATATGCCTTGAGGGGCTTTGTAAATGATTGTATGTTATTGATTAAAAATGTAAAATTAAAATATATCCCTATGTGAGAGGGTGAGATATCCTTGCAAGGTTGATTGGCATATGCATTATTGCATTTTGCATTCATGGCATGGCATAACATTGAATATATGGTTGCGATCACAATGATGAAAGATCCTGCGGGATTCTATGAAGGGAGTACCCCTTGTGAGGCGGGAAACCAACTTAATGATGATATGATATCGAGCCGGTGGTTGTGATCACCTGGTTGTTGAAATGAGAAAGGGCTTGCGAGTTCCTATGATGCCCGTGGTTGCGATCACGATGAAGGAGTACCCCTTGCGAGGCGGGAAACCATTATGAATTGTTCAACGTGGTTACGATCATGAGAAAGCACCTTACGAGGCTGCTAGAGGGTGTACCCCTTGTGAGACGGGAAACCCATGTGAATGAATGATATGGTGGTTGCGATCACTTGATGAAATGAAATGGATCCATTGTATATGTGTCGCAACCTGGATCGCGACGGCGCGGCGAGAAAGAAAGAAGGAGTAGAATGAAACAGGGAGTCGCCACCAACGTTTTTTATCCATAGGAAAAACATTGGAAAAAAACTAAGTTCAGTAAAGCACTGGTTAAAAATTGAGATTCAAGTTCGGGAGTCGGTTACGAGTAGGGAAGGTATTAGCACCCTACATCGCCTGTCAAAAATAGTACCAAGATTGAAAATGCGCAACATAAATAGCCTTACAAAAGATGGTTTATTTCTTCCCTTTTATTGTTGTATTTTTTTATTTAAAAACGACAGAATGGAGTGAGAGAACTGTACAAACATAAAATGTCGAAGCGAGGTCAATGGGACGTTTCATCCGAATTAAACTCGACTTCGATATGAGACAGAGAGGGGAAGAGAATGCTAATAAGGCGTCACGCCTAAATTAGACGTTCTCGGATAAAAAAAAAACAGGGATAGGAAAGAGATAAGCGGGACGTCTCATCCTAAGTATCCCTTCCCTATGAATTATGGCGAGGCTTGAGCAAAAACTAGGGGGAAATCAACAAGACGTCACGTCTAAATTGATTTTAACGGAAGCGACCAAAAAGAAGAACATTTATGAAAGAAACATGAAGGTCAGGAAATAAATCAAAAAAAAAAGAAATAAGAAAGATGGGCCCGACAGGAGTTAAGGTCCTGCTCCTACGTATTCTTGAATTATCAAGAAATCAGGGTTACGTAGTTCTGAGTGTTGTTCTTTTAGGAAAAGACTTGGGAAATGATGATGGATGTCATTGAGACGGGGAACTCATATAAGGCGAAGTTCTTCGCACGTGTACGAATCCTAAAGAGGTTGTGTAGATGGGAGTGCTCCCGTACGACACTGTTTAAAAATGATTTGTTTCCCTTTTTTTTATTTTTATTTAGATTTGAAAGAAAACATAGGAAGCATTTATTTCCCTTTATTATATTTTACTATGAAGCGAAAGGGGAAGGTAGCAGAAGCTACGAAAGAGAAAGGGAAACAGTAAGTTCAGAAAACAGAGGGAAAAATGAGTGAAAATCGAGTGGGAGAAGGGAAAACCGAGTGAAAAAGAGGGAAAAACCGAGTGGAAATGGAAAAAAACCGAGTGGAAATGGAAGAAACCGAGTGGAAATGGAAAAAACCGAGTGGAAATGGAAGAAACTGAGTAAAAAAATGAAATACCGAGTGATAAAAGCAGAAAACCGAGTAAAAATGGTAAAACCGAGTGGAAATAGGAAAATACCGAGTGAGAAGTGATTACCGAGTGAGACTGAGTGAGAAGAGAGACGGTGTTGGAGTTGAGAGGAGTGGGGAGGTCAGATTGGTGGATTTGAGGGGGATGTTGGACGGTGTGTGAGAGGAGGTCAGTTTAGGTGAGGAGAAGGATGAGTGGGGGCTGTTGGAGGGTGCTGGAGGGTATTTGGTGGCTGGGAGGAAGTGCTGGACGGTGTGTGAGAGGAGGTCGGTTTGATGGGCTTGAAGGGGAGGCTGGACGGTTGAAAAGGGTGAAAGGATAAGGAGTTAATGGAGGTGGTGCTGGACCGTGCGTTAGAAGAGGGTGAGGGTGTTGTGAGGGGCTGCGCAGTGTGGGAGATAGAGAGAGCGGAGGATTTGACAGAGTTTTCCCTTAATGAATTTTGTCCTCCCTTGGTGCTTCAACCCCTGCCTATTTATAGGCTTGTCTGAGTGGAAGGCCAGCTCAGGCTTCCACTCAGAGTGGAAAACCAACTCACACTTCCATTCAGAGTGAAGTGGGGGACAACGGCTGGGTGGGAATTTTTAATTCCCTCCACTTCCGCCCCTGTCTGCCACCCCTAGGATTCCTGGATCCACTTGGGTGGTGGAATCCAAGTCAGCACGGGCGAACAGGGGGGGCCTGGCGAAAATCCAAGAGATAGTGATGGAATCCGAGTGAGAATGATGAGAAAACCGAGTGAAACTGGGGAAATCCGAGTGAGAATGTTGGAAATCCGAGTGTAAATGACTCAGATCACCCTCTCAGTCAACATTCATCCACATTGCATCTCAATTCCGAGTGGGAAAAGGGGTCGGTCTTCACTTTGCCTCTTAAATCCGAGTGGAAAAGGCCCCTTTTATGCTAAAGACCGAATGAAATCATGTTGGTGTTGTGCAATTGGATTGAGTGGGCAATTAAAGAAATTCCGATTGGAACACTCAGTCAGAACCGAGTGAAAACTGACTCGGATTCCTATTCTCGCTTGAGCGTAACAAGAATTGCTTGGGCGAAAGACCTGAAAAGCACTCGAAATTGAGTGAAAAAGTGGGTCACTCGGTAATGACTGAAAATTGGCTCTTACTTCACCTCCTCTCCACAATCCGAGTGACCAATGACTCGGAACCGACTGAAATATGTGAAGTGTGACTCGGAATTGGCTACAAGATGACTCGGAGATGAGTGAAAGATGACTTGGGAACGGGTAAAAAGTAGCTCGGTGATGGTTTGAAGTATGGCTCAGAAATTGGTGGAAATGGGGGCTCGGAATTGATTGGCCAAAAGGGGCTCGGGAAAGGTTTGAAAAGGGCTAACTGGCTGAAGTGTCACTCAGAAACCGATTTCAAAATTGGCTCAGGAGTGGGTGAGAAAAGAATGACACGGAACCGACTGAAATGGCTCGGAAATTGAGTGAAATGACTCATTCGGTGTTGACTGGAAATACTTCACTCGGTTCTGACTGAAGAAGCAACTCTCGGTTCTGATTGAAGAGGCAACACTCGGAATTCTTTTCAGTCGGATGTATTTTGCTCGGATCTCATCTCTTCGTGAAGCATTCACTCGGAATTTCTTTCAAAAGTGACACAGAACTTTATTGCTTGAAGGATTTACTCGGAACTGTCCTTGGGAACTTTTAATCAGAATGGAACTTGGACATTTTCACTCGGAACCTTCCTTCTTGCACTCGGAAATTGGAATTTTGGTCATTTTCACTCGGAAATAGGCTTTTTCTCACTCAGAATTGGAAATTTGAATTTCTTCACTCGGAATGTGCCTATTTTCCACTCAGAAATTGGAATCTGAATATTTTCACTCGGAAATAGGCTTCTTCTCACTCAGAATTGGAAATTTGAATTTCTTCACTCGGAATGTGCCTATTTTCCACTCAGAAATTGGAATCTGAATATTTTCACTTGGAAATAGGCTTTTTCTCACTCAGAATTGGAAATTTGAATTTCTTCACTCGGAATGTGCCTATTTTCCACTCAGAAATTGGAATCTGAATATTTTCACTCAGAAATAGGCTTCTTCTTACTCAGAATTGGAAATTTGAATTTTCAATTCGGATTTCTCTCCAATTGAGTGATACTCACTCGGATTTACTTCAATCAGCAATCCTTTCACTCGGAAAATAGCTTTGGGCAGCATCTATCCAAGGTCAGTCCCCTTTTCCACTCGGATTGGTTGCAGTAGGGGATTTTCCGCTCGGATTCTCCTCTAACAGGGTCATTTTCATTCGGAATGGCTCCCTTCTCACTCAGAATTTGGAAGCTTGGGTATTTTCACTGGGAATCAGCCTTTACACTTCAACCAAAGGGCTTTCAATCAATGTTTCCCCTTCGGATATGCTTACTTGGATGTTGGGATTGTTTCACTCGGAATGGCTCTGACAGGGAGTCATTCCACTCCTATTCACCTTCATCAGTGAAGCATTTCACTCGGATTTTCTTCCTACAGGTCATACTCCACTCGGATTTGCTTTAATCAGAGTCGTCTTGCTCAGATTTTCTCTAACAGGAGCACATTCCACTCGGATTTTCTTCATTTTGAGTAATTTCACTCGGACTTACAAGTTTTTGGGCCATTCCACTCGGTTTTTTGTTCAGCAGGGCTATATTTCACTCCTAAATGCTTCAATCAGAGTCATTTTACTCAAATTTGCCATTTTGGGCCATTCCACTCAGATTTTCTTCATTTTGACTCGGATTTGACCATTTTTTGAGTTATTCCAATCGGATTTGCCTCCACCAGGTCTGTATTTCACTCGAAAAGCTTTATTCTGAGTCATTTCACTCGGTTCTGATTATTTTGGAGCCATTCTACTCGAATTTGACCATTCTGAATTAGAATTCAGTATAAAAAGATTCATTCCACTTGGACCGGACCAGAAGAGGTGTTCACAGATGCCCCTCTTTACTTCTTTTCACAAAAGAAACACGAAGCTTCTGTGTTTTTTTGAAGTGAAAAGGAAGTAAAGATATGAACACCGATGTAGGGGCCAAGTCGGACTTTTTGATGGCGTCTGATAGTGTCGGCAATCACGAGTCAGTGTGACCTTTCTTCTTTAAAGACGAGCATTTTCCTCTTCCGTTTCGCTTTTCTCTTCTTCTTCTTTCTCTATTTTTCTTCTTCTTCTTTTTTTTTTTTGCATTTTGTTTTTTTTTTCTTTTTTTTTGCATTTTGTTATTTTTTAGAATCTAGGAAAAAGAAGTGGGGCAGTGCTCCAATTTTAGCAAGAAGTGGTTAACTGGGAATTATCCTTTGAATGACATGAAGCAAAAGGATTGTCTTTCAGTTAACAAGAGGCGAGAGGATTGAGTGTCTATTCTCAATTAATTTGGAGATGAAGGGTGCCTCATTCGGCGACCGGGAGAAAAAGGATGCCTTCTTTGGTGACTGAAAGGTAAAAGGATGCCATTTATTCGGCGACAGGAAAGTAAAGATTGGGGGAGCTAACAGGACGTCTCGTCCGAATTAACTCACTGTTGGCAGGAATTGTAGAGGTTGGGGTTGACCCTCGGTTGACAGAAAATGTAAAGGTTGGGGGAGCTAACAGGACGTCTCGTCCGAATTAACTCACTGTTAGTAGGAATTGTAGAGGTTGGGGGAGCTAACAGGATGTCTCGTCCGAATTAACTCACTGTTGGAAGGAAATGTAAAGGTGGGGTTGACCCTCGGTTGACAGGAAATGTAAAAGTTGGGGGAGCTAACAGGACGTCTCGTCCGAATTAACTCACTGTTGGCAGGAATTGTAGAGGTTGGGGGAGCTAACAGGACGTCTCGTCCGAATTAACTCACTGTTGGCAGGAAATGTAAAGGTGGGGTTGACCCTCGGTTGACAGGAAATGTAAAAGTTGGAGGAGCTAACAGGACGTCTCGTCCGAATTAACTTACTGTTGGCAGGAATTGTAGAGGTTGGGGGAGCTAACAGGACGTCTCGTCCGAATTAACTCACTGTTGGCAGGAAATGTAAAGGTGGGGTTGACCCTCGGTTGACAGGAAATGTAAAAGTTGGGGGAGCTAACAGGACGTCTCGTCCGAATTAACTCACTGTTGGCAGGAATTGTAGAGGTGGGGTTGACCCTCAGTTGACAGGAAATGTAAAAGGTGCCATTTGATCGGCGACAAGAAAGTAAAGGGTGAGGGTGTTGCCTCTTCATTGACTGGAAAGTAAAAGGTGCCATTTGATCAGCGACAGGAAAGTAAAGGGTGAGGGTGTTGCCTCTTCGTTGATTGGAAAGTAAAAGGTGCCATTTGATCGGCGACAAGAAAGTAAAGGGTGGGGGTGTTGCCTCTTCATTTGACATGATTTGAAGGAATCTTGGGGAATTGTCTCTTGAATGAATGAGAACGAACCTGGGGTGATGCCCCAGTTTGACTGTATTTAATGGAATTTCGGGGAACTACCCCTTGACTAAGAGAATAAACCCGGGGAGATGCCCCAGTTTGACATGATTGGGTGAAATCTTGGGGAATTGTCCCTTGAATGAATGAGAACGAACCTGGGGTGATGCCCCAGTTTGACTGTATTTAAAGAGTCTTTGGGGAAAACTATCCCTTGACCGAAAGAAGAATCTGGGGAGATGCCCCAGTTTTGGGTTGACTGGGAAGTGTAGTCCCACTGGGGAAGGATTTGGGAAGTGTAGTTTTTGGCAATTATGGTTCCACTGGGGGAGAAAATTTTGGTGATTCGGGGTAATGTCCCTTTGGGTGAAAGAGAATGGACTTGGGGTTTACTGCGGATAAAGTTGGGCAACTACACATTTTGGGGATCATGGTTCCTGGCTATCCTTTAACAGAGAAACATGAAACTAATTAAAAACTTACAGGCAGACTTCCTTGGCGACAGGCGTTGAAGTAACTCATGGCCAAAGTAATTATTTTTTCTGACTTCATTGAGGTTGTTTTGCAGAGTTGGTTGAGCTTTCCCGAGGTAAAATCTGGCAATGGTGTACATCTCGTTCCCCATAACTTTCGTCCTTTTTAAAAACTCATTTTTAAGAAATTCTTTTTAGGCAAAAACTTGTTTATTTATTCTAGTCATGAACACATGTGAGAAGAAGGGAAACTTTTTATTTATGAATAACAGATATATACAAGTGACAACAATAATGCAAAAATATGACAAGGTGTGAGGAATTGATGGTAAGGATGGAAGGGATGGCCTTTTAGATCCTCCATCGATTTCCTGAGAGCGACAAGATTCCGGTTTTTTCCATGATTTCCTGCTTATCTTCTGATTTTGCTTTCGAGGGCGTGACTCGACAATGGCTTCGATGCCCTAGACCCATCCTCTTGTCTGTGACTTGAAAAATTGGCATTGCAGTGTTGAATCTATAGGGTGTGAATTTGTCTGGGCCACTTTTGACCCCACCAATTACTCTAACTTTTGCCTAGGTCGCCTTTTCAGGTTTTTAACCCAGCGAGCCCCCTCTTTTCTTTTTTTTTCTTTTTTTTTATGCGTAGTATCTTCTCACTGCGTCCGTGTTTATAGGCATCGGTAGATCTTCCCCATCCATGTTGGCGAGTATGAGAGCACCTCCGGAAAAAGCCTTTTTCACGATATAAGGCCCTTCGTAGTTAGGAGTCCATTTGCCCCGGTGATCTTTATGCATCGACAAAACCTTCTTGAGCACCAAGTCTCCTTCTTGGAACTGTCGGGGTCATACTTTCTTTTCAAACGCTCGCTTCATACGCTTTTGATATAACTGACCATGGCAGAGAGCAGTCAGTCTTTTACTATCAATCAGATTTAATTGGTCATGTCGAGTCTGGATCCATTCAGCTTCAATCAGTTTGGCTTCCATGATTACTCGGAGGGAAGGAATCTCCACTTCAAAAGGCAGGACTGCTTCCATGCCATAAACTAAAGAGAATGGGGTTGCCCCAGTCGAGGTTCGGACCAAGGTACGATAACCGTGTAGAGCAAAGGGAAGCATTTCGTTCCAGTCTTTGTAAGTTACCACCATCTTCTGTACTATCTTTTTGATATTTTTGTTCGCCGCCTTGACTGCCCCATTCATTTTCGGGCGGTACGGAGAGGAATTATGGTGGGAGATCTTAAAGCTCTCACAAAGCTCCTTCATCATTTTGTTGTTCAGGTTTGTACCATTGTCTGTGATGATTTGGCTTGATAGGCCATACCGACATATCAACTCACGCTTGACGAATTTAACAACAACACTCTTGGTTACATTAGTGTATGAAGCTGCTTCCACCCATTTTGTGAAATAATCAATGGCGACCAAAATGAAACGATGGTCGTTTGAAGCCTTTGGTTCAATGGGACCAATGACATCCATGCCCCACATCGAGAAGGGCCATGGTGCTGACAAAACATTTAGAGATGACGGGGGTGCATGAATATGATCAGCATATATTTGGCACTTATGACATCTCCGAGCATAGGCGAAGCAGTCTGCTTCCATGGTCATCCAAAAATAACCAGCCCTTAAGATTTTCCTTGACATGGCGTGCCCATTGATGTGGGTTCCGAAAGATCCCTCGTGGATATCCCTTATGATTCTATTTGCTTCAGCGGTATCAACACAGTGAAGAAGAATAGAATCATGGTTTCTTTTGTAAAGCACGTCTCCATTTAAGAAAAACCCCATGGCGAGCCGTCGTAGGGTTCTCTTGTCATTTTTTGTGGCATTGTCAGGGTATTCTTGCCTCTGAATATATCTCTTGATATCGTGATACCAAGGTTTTCCATCCGATTGTTCTTCGACTACTTGGTAGTATGCGGGCTCATGATGCCTTTCTACCTCGATGAGGGGCACGTTATAGTCATTGTTTACTTTGAACATTGAAGCGAGAGTGGCCAAAGCGTCAGCCATCTGATTATCTTCCCGAGGAACATGATGGAAAGAAATCTCTTCGAAATCTCTGATCATTTCCATAATGTGGGCGTGATAGGGGAGAAGCTTGCTATCTCTGGTTTCCCACTCACCTTTCAACTGGTGGACGACTAAAGCAGAGTCTCCGTAGACTTCCAGTGTTCTTACTTTCATATCCAATGTCGCTTAGATCCCTAAGGAGCACGCCTCATATTCAGCGACATTGTTGGTACAATCGAAACATAGCCTAGCGCAGACAGCGATGAATTCTTTTTTTGGCGAAATCAAAATGGCCCCAATTCCGTGCCCTAAAGCATTAGAAGCTCCATCGAATCTTAAAATCCATTTGTCTTTGTTACCACCTTCTTCTTCGTCGGACAATGCCAAAATATCCTCGTCTGGGAAGTCGAATGGTATTGGTTGGTAATCACTTACGGGTTGATGGGCTAGGTAGTCAGCCAAAGTGCTCCCTTTTATGGCTTTCTGAGTGACATATGTTATGTCGTACTCAGTTAGCAGCACTTGCCATCGAGCAGTCCTTCCGGTCAGGGCTGACTTCTCAAAGATGTACTTGATAGGATCCATCTTAGAGACTAGCCAGGTAGTGTGACTCAACATGTATTGCCTTAAACGCTTTGCAGCCCATGCTAACGCGCAACAAGTTCGTTCTACTGCGGAGTATCGCATTTCGCAATCAGTGAACTTTTTGTTTAGGTAATATATGGCATGTTCTTTCTTTCCCGTTTCATCGTGCTGACCCAATACGCAGCCGATGGACTCATCCAGTACCGTCATGTATAAAATCAGTGGTCTCCTAGGGGTTGGTGGTACCAATATTGGTGGTTCTTTCAAGTATTGCTTAATCTTCTCAAAAGCCGTTTGGTAGTCCTCATTCCATTTCCCCGGTTGGTTCTTGCAGAGTAGCTTGAAGATCGGCTCGCAAGTCGATGTCAATTGTGAGATAAATCGAGCGATGTAGTTTAATCTTCCCAAGAACCCTCTGACTTCTTTTTCTGTGCAAGGAGGTGGCATTTCTAGGATTGCCCTGACCTTGTCGGGATCCATTTCAATTCCTTTCTTGCTTACAATGAAACCCAACAGTTTGCCTGACCTTGCACCAAACGTGTACTTGGCAGGATTCAATCTAAGCTTAAACCTTCTCAACCGTTCAAACAATTTCCTTAAGTCGCGGACATGATCTTCCGCGGTTCTGGATTTTGCAATAATATCATCCACATAGACCTCTATTTCCTTGTGCATCATATCATGGAATAAAGTGACCATTGCTCTCTGATAAGTCGCCCCTGCGTTCTTCAAACCAAAGGACATTACTTTGTAACAGAAAGTACCCCACAATATGACGAACGTGGTTTTTTCCATGTCTTTGGGCGCCATTTTAATCTGATTGTACCCGGAGAAACCATCCATGAAAGAGAAGATGGAGTGTTGGGCTGTGTTATCGACCAACATGTCAATATGTGGAAGAGGAAAATTGTCCTTAGGGCTGGCCCTGTTTAGATCTCGATAGTCCACACACATCCGCACTTTTCCATCCTTCTTCGGGACCGGGACTATGTTGGCTACCCATTGTGGATATTTGACTACGGCCAAGAAACCGGCTTCGAATTGTTTTTTGACCTCTTCCTTGATCTTGAGAAGCATTTCCGGTTTCATTCTTCGTAGCTTTTGCTTAACTGGTGGACACTCTGGTTTCAGAGGCAATCTATGTTCCACTATGCTGTTATCCAACCTTGGCATATCTTGATATGACCAAGCGAACACATCCCGAAATTCCTAGAGCAGTTCAATCAATTCATCTTGCTGGTTTTTACTCAGGCAGGTGCCTATCTTGATCATTTTATCTTCTCCTTCACCTCCAAGGTTGATGATTTTAATTTCCTCCTGATGTGGGCGGATCTCCTTATCCTCTTGTTCCAACAATCTTGTCAATTCAGATGAGGGTCCAAAGTCTTCCTCACTTTCCTCGTAGGCGCAATCATTTGGATAAACAGGGTCATGAAATAAATCCAGGTTTTCGTCGTTCTCAGGGAAATCATTTTTGGATCTGCATTCGGGTTATATTATAAAGTGAAAAGAGAACAAACAAGTGAAAGGTTTGAGAAAAATAGAGTGCACAAAGATGAGGTGATGGGAAATAAAATGTGTTCATTGGTTTTCAAAAATAAAATAAACAAGTTCTGCCCTTGTTACAAAATGGGTCCCAGAGCCTTGGGCATAACAAGGGGACCACCAAATTATGAAATACAGTGATTACTCTGATAGAACGTTAATGATTGTAGGGAACTCCATGACTTCCCAATTGCTCAGCTCTTGATCTGGATGGCAAGCATATACCAGCTCCACATTGAGGTCAGGCTCATTCTCCACCATGGAAACTTGATCTGGATATATCACTCCGGCGCTCTTAAAGCTCTGATAGAGATCGCAGATAGGGATTCTCGCAGTGTTGATCTCTTGACCAGTAAGGCGAGCAACTCTCCTCCCCTTCTTTTCCTCTTCAACCCTTTTCTTATCCGTCACAGTGGGCTTATATCCCAAGCCATATCTATTTTTATTTTCCGGGAGACTCACCAGTTGGGTTCTGCCTTCTAAATCCCGCCCCAATCCTTTTCCGGGTTGGTACCCTTTCCGCAACATGTTCAGCGTCACCATTAGAGGTACGTTGGGGAAAGACATCTTTACAACGCTTGTTGCATTGGCAATTTCCAAGGCTTGGAAGGATGTTTCGAGGGCTTCCTCGGCGGCCTCGATGCACGGAGTGGATATGGGTTTGCTGACCAAAAGGTCCTCCTCCCCAAAAACAGTCACCAACTTGTTATTGATGATGAATTTTAGTCTTTGATGCAGCGTGGAGGGGACCACCCCCGCCGAATGGATCCATGGTCGCCCTAATAAACAACTGTAGGCGGGCACGATATCCATCACTTGGAAGAGTACTTGGAAAGTACAGGGTCCGACTTGTATAGGCAATTCGATTTCTCCAATGACTTCCCTACGTGTCCCATCAAAAGCCCACACAACCATAGAGCTAGGTCTCATGTATGTTCCATCGAAAGGCAGTTTTGCCAACGTGGATTTCGGCATGACGTTCAGAGAAGACCCATTATCCACAAGCACTTTTGCCAAGATATAATCCTGACATTTCACAGAAATATGGAGGGCTTTGTTGTGCCCTCTTCCTTCAATAGGTACTTCCTCATCTGTGAAGGTCAAGTAATTATTGGCAATGATATGCCCCACTATGCCCCCGAATTGTTCGACGGGTAAATCATGTTTCACGTGTGCCTCGCTCAACACCTTCATCAACGTGTTCCGATATGGTTCGGAACTCATTAGCAAAGACAACAAGGAAATTTTTGTAGGGGTGTGGTTCAATTGGTCCAACACCTGGTAGTCACTATGGCGAATAAACTTCAGAAATTCCTGGGCTTCCTCTTCAGTCACAGCCCCCTTTGTTTCTCCAGAGGCTACTTCTTTCCCAGTTTTTCCTTCTCCGGTAGTCTTGCCTTGTTTGGGCTCAGGTGGTGTATATATCCTTCCACTCTGTGTCATTCTTCCCACTCCGGTTATATTTGTAATAGAGGAGGATGGCATGGAGTTGATCGCTTCGGGATTGGTGACAACCACATCTGTATTGTACCTCCATGGCACAGCGTGGGAACTCTGGAAGGGGAAAGGGGTTGGTGCCCTTACCGTGAAGACAGTCTTGGCAGGAGCCGAAGCCGCTGGTGTATCCTTGTTATAGTATACGACCAGGGGTTTCGGAACTCGTGCCTTACCCTGTCCTTGTACCATATTTATTCGTCCTTCATGGCATTTACAGACCTCTATGACTCGAGCATTCATGAGTCTTTGAAGGGTTTCCTGAAGCCCCTTCGCTTTACGGACTGGAGGTCATTATACTCTTTATCCCATGACCCTTCTATTAATCCCACCTTCAGCATATGGGAGTGTATTGTTTCCAAAGGCATTTGGATGTCCTCTACTTTGGAAATGCATTCTTCATCCCCTTTTATAGCGTTGATATCCGATCCTTTATGATTTGGAAGGGGATTGGTTGTCACACTTGGGCTTCCTTCTTTAAAGCTTATCCAGTCGGCCCGGATTAGGTCCCTTACCTTAAACTTCAGTGCCAGGCAATTCTCAGTAGAATGCCCCGGTGCACCAGCGTGGTAATCAGACCGTGCATTTGGGTCGTACCCTCTAGGATATGGCGGCTGAAGTGGCTTTAAAGGGCATGGCACTACCATCGTGTTTTCGATGAGGTAAGGGAGAAGCTCTGTGTAAGAGATGGGAATCGGATCAAATTGTGGTGGGGCACGGTCATTGTTTTGCCTTCTCTGATTTGGATTCGGCGGGTTCATTTGTGGCTGTTGATACGACACTTGTGGTGGTTGATATGGTGCTTGTAGTGGTGCAGGCGGTCGCATGACAGGTAGGCGGAAATGTGGTGGATGTGGTGTTTGAACGGCAGTCACATATGGATGTGGTGTATTATGATAGGTTGATGGAAAGGCGACCGGGGTGGGTGGCCTCGGCTGGTTTCTTCTCTGATTATGGGAGATTAGATTAGTCTTTCCCTCTCTTCTCTTTCCTTCCCCATGGGAGGGTCTTCTTGCTGCATTAACCCCAGCTGGACCTCGGGCGATCTTCCCTGTCCGGAGGCAATTCTCTATTCTTTCTCCGATAGTGACGATATCGGAGAAGTGGGATGAAATACTTCCAATCATCTTGTCATAGAATGGCGATTGGAGTGTGCCAATAAATATCGAGATCACCTATTTCTCAGACAAAGGTGGATCAACTTGCGCTGCTACTTCACGCCATCGTTGGGCGTATTCTTTGAACGTCTCGTTGTCTTTCTTGGACATGTTCTGCAATTGTACTCTGTCTGGCGCCATGTCCAAATTGTACTTATACTATTGCATGAAAGCATCTGCCAGATCCTCCCAACAGCGTATACGACATCGTTCAAGATGGTTGTACCAGGTCAGAGGCGCTCCAGCCAAACTATCTTGAAAACAATGGATGAGCAGAGAGTCGTTGGAGGCATGCGAAGCCATCTTCCGGCAGTACATGGTAAGATGGTTTTTCGGACATGTCAGCCCCCGATACTTATCAAATTCGGGCGTTTTGAATTTGGGAGGAATAACAACGTCGGGAATTAGACAGAGTTGTGCAGCATTGCCTAATCCAAATTGATTCATTCCATCCATTTCCCTTAAACGCCTTTCCAAGAACTCTAATCTTCCTTCCTGGGTAGCAGCAGTGGCAGTACTTGGATTTGCAACGACATAGTGACTAGCACTCCTGACTGGTCGGCCAATATGTGCCGGGCTCTCATTCAGAATTGAGGCTTGGTGTCCAGCTGTGGCTTGGGCAGCTTGTGGTTGTTTAGCCTGTGTAGGGACGGGAATCGTTTGAGGATTCCGGACAGGTGGGATGTTTGGTTGAGCCGCGTGAAGGATTGTTTCCTGATAATCTGGCTCCTCTTAGAGTGGCGGGAAATAGCCCGGGGGTAACCCATACTGTGGGAAGGGTATGACATTCCCTTCTTTATCAATAAAAGTGTGTTGTTGAACAATGGCAGGGTTCGACTTACCAAGGCGAACGGTAACAGTAGGCCCCGCAGGGTTTGAGCTTGGTCCTCCAGCATGACCTTGCGCGAGTTGGGGAATGGGAGATTGCTGCCTAGCATTTTCAACTTCCGCTAAAGAATCCCTTTCTGCGATTCTCCTTTCGAACATCTTGGCCATTTCAGCCATTTGTTCTTTCAACTGATTAACCTCAGCTCGCAAATTCTCATTTTCTTGTTCTATATCGGCCATGAGTTTCTTTTTGAGCCTGGTCGCGTAGGGGTGCTTGCCCGTAGTGTTTAAAGAATCATGACAAACGGTTAGAAAAATAAAGGGAATAGTTAAAGAGGATCACCCATTCACCCGAAGAATACTTATGTGTTCCAAAGATTTTGACTAAGCGAATCTTTGGGTGATAGATAATCCCTCTTTAATAACAGGAAAGTGAAAATGACATAAGGTAAAGTAAAGTTTGCCCTTTCGTGGCCTAAGTCAGGTTTTGTTGAAGGTTTTCTCTGGACCCTAGGGCTTATCTAAAAGTGACTCTCCACACCGGGTGGCTTATACTAGACTTCTAGAAGGTCACTAAAGCCAAGATCCTACCCATGACAGGGACGCAACAGTGGGGAACCACTAGGTGCGTATGTCACAAGAGGTCGAACTCTAGTTGGGGTTCTCACGATCACCGGATAGGAAGTACATCCTATACGATTCTGTATACTAACCCCTCCTAACTTAAGTTTCATTTGGGGCCCGGGTACAGGGCACCACTCATAAGTGTGTGCGAGTAATTTGTGAGTGTAGTGTGTGAAAGGGCATTCAATACCTTTTTACCTTACCTCATTCTGCACAAAGAACAAACACAAAACAAATATACAAAGTCGTCTACCCTAGGGTTCAATGATTGTAGAAAAGTAACATAGTCTTCTACCCTAAGGTTCAACAATCATATAGAACATGGACAATAAAGCTAATAACAAGATGCAATTTAAAACAATAACGAACATTCACAACAATCAACGGAAAATAAAAACAAGGGGGAGAAATCCAAGCTAAACAAAGGCTATAAAAAAAATGCGCTTTTAACCAAACTGGCCTGACTCTCTTAAGTGTCCCCAGCGGAGTCGCCATCTGTCGCAACCTGGATCGCGACGAAGCGGCGAGAAAGAAAGAAGGAGTAGAATGAAACAGGGAGTCGCCACCAACGTTTTTTATCCATAGGAAAAACATTGGAAAAAAACTAAGTTCAGTAAAGCACTGGTTAAAAATTGAGATTCAAGTTCGGGAGTCGGTTACGAGTAGGGAAGGTATTAGTACCCTACATCGCCTGTCAAAAATAGTACCAAGATTGAAAATGCGCAACATAAATAGCCTTACAAAAGATGGTTTATTTCTTCCCTTTTATTGTTGTATTTTTTTATTTAAAAACAACAGAATGGAGTGAGAGAACTGTACAAACATAGAATGTCGAAGCGAGGTCAATGGGACATTTCATCCGAATTAAACTCAACTTCGATATGAGACAGAGAGGGGAAGATAATGCTAATAAGGCGTCACGCCTAAATTAGACGTTCTCGAATAAAAAAAACAGGGATAGGAAAGAGATAAGCGGGACGTCTCGTCCTAAGTATCCCTTCCCTATGAATTATGGCGAGGCTTGAGCAAAAACTAGGGGGAAATCAACAAGACGTCACGTCTAAATTGATTTTCATAGAAGCGACCAAAAAGAAGAACATTTATGAAAGAAACATGAAGGTGAGGAAATAAAACAAAAAAAAAGAAATAAGAAAGATGGGCCCGACAGGAGTTAAGGTCCTACTCCTACGTATTCTTGAATTATCAAGAAATCAGGGTTACGTAGTTCTGAGTGTTGTTCTTTTAGGAAAAGGCTTGGGAAATGATGATGGATGTCATTGAGACGGGGAACTCATACAAGGCGAAGTTCTTCGCACGTGTACGAATCCTAAAGAGGTTGTGTAGACGGGAGTGCTCCCGTACGACACTGTTTAAAAATGATTTGTTTCCCTTTTTTTTGATTTTTATTTAGATTTAAAAGAAAACATAGGAAGCATTTATTTCCCTTTATTATATTTTACTATGAAGCGAAAGGGGAAGGTAGCAGAAGCTACGAAAGATAAAGGGAAACAGTAAGTTCAGAAAACAGAGGGAAAAATGAGTGAAAATCGAGTGGGAGAAGGGAAAACCGAGTGAAAAAAGAGGGAAAAACCAAGTGGAAATGGAAGAAACCGAGTGGAAATGGAAAAAACCGAGTGGAAATGGAAGAAACCGAGTAAAAAAATGAAATACCGAGTGATAAAAGCAGAAAACCGAGTAAAAATGGTAAAACCGAGTGGAAATAGGAAAATACCGAGTGAGAAGTGATTACCGAGTGAGACTGAGTGAGAAGAGAGACGGTGTTGGAGTTGAGAGGAGTGGGGAGGTTGGATTTGGTGGATTTGAGGGGGATGTTGGACGGTGTGTGAGAGGAGGTCAGTTTAGGTGAGGAGAAGGATGAGTGGGGGCTGTTGGAGGGTGCTGGAGGGTATTTGGTGGTTGGGAGGAAGTGCTGGACAGTGTGTGAGAGGAGGTCGGTTTGATGGGCTTGAAGGGGAGGCTGGATGGTTGAAAAGGGTGAAAGGATGAGGAGTTAATGGAGGTGGTGCTGGACCGTGCGTTAGAAGAGGGTGAGGGTGTTGTGAGGGGCTGCGCAGTGTGGGAGATAGAGAGAGCGGAGGATTTGACAGAGTTTTCCCTTAATGAATTTTGTCCTCCCTTGGTGCTTCAACCCCTGCCTATTTATAGGCTTGTCTGAGTGGAAGGCCAGCTCAGGCTTCCACTCAGAGTGGAAAACCAACTCACACTTCCATTCAGAGTAAAGTGGGGGACAACGGCTGGGTGGGAATTTTTAATTCCCTCCACTTCCGCCCCTGTCTGCCACCCCCAGGATTCCTGGATCCACTTGGGTGGTGGAATCCAAGTCAGCACGGGCGAACAGGGGGGCCTGGCGGAAATCCGAGAGATAGTGATGGAATTCGAGTGAGAATGATGAGAAAACCGAGTGAAACTAGGGAAATCCGAGTGAGAATGTTGGAAATCCGAGTGTAAATGACTCGGATCACCCTCTCAGTCAACATTTATCCACATTGCATCTCAATTCCGAGTGGGAAAAGGGGTCGGTCTTCACTTTGCCTCTTAAATTCGAGTGGAAAAGGCCCCTTTTATGCTAAAGACCGAATGAAATCATGTTGGTGTTGTGCAGTTGGATTGAGTGGGCAATTAAAGAAATTCCGATTGGAACACTCAGTCAGAACTGAGTGAAAACTGACTCGGATTCCCATTCTCGCTTGAGCGTAACAAGAATTGCTTGGGCGAAAGACCTGAAAAGCACTCGGAATTGAGTGAAAAAATGGGTCACTCGGTAATGACTGAAAATTGGCTCTTACTTCACCTCCTCTCCACAATCCGAGTGACCAATGACTCGGAACCGACTGAAATATGTGAAGTGTGACTCGAAATTGGCTACAGGATGACTCAGAGATGAGTGAAAGATGACTCGGGAACGGGTAAAAAGTGGCTCGGTGATGGTTTGAAGTATGGCTCAGAAATTGATGGAAATGAGGGCTCGGAATTGATTGGCCAAAAGGGGCTCGGGAAAGGTTTGAAGAGGGCTAACTGGCTGAAGTGTCACTCGGAAACCGATTTCAAAATTGGCTCAGGAGTGGGTGAGAAAAGAATGACACGGAACCGACTGAAATGGCTCGGAAATTGAGTGAAATGACTCATTCGGTGTTGACTGGAAATACTTCACTCGGTTCTGACTGAAGAAGCAACTCTCAGTTCTGATTGAAGAGGCAACACTCGGAATTCTTTTCAGTCGGATGTATTTTGCTCGGATCTCATCTCTTCGTGAAGCATTCACTCGGAATTTCTTTCAAAAGTGACACAGAACTTTATTGCTTGAAGGATTTACTCGGAACTGTCCTTGGGAACTTTTAATCAGAATGGAACTTGGACATTTTCACTCGGAACCTTCCTTCTTGCACTCGGAAATTGGAATTTTGGTCGTTTTCACTCGGAAATAGGCTTTTTCTCACTCAGAATTGGAAATTTGAATTTCTTCACTCGGAATGTGCCTATTTTCCACTCAGAAATTGGAATCTGAATATTTTCACTCGGAAATAGGCTTCTTCTCACTCAGAATTGGAAATTTGAATTTCTTCACTCGGAATGTGCCTATTTTCCACTCAGAAATTGGAATCTGAATATTTTCACTCGGAAATAGGCTTTTTCTCACTCAGAATTGGAAATTTGAATTTCTTCACTCGGAATGTGCCTATTTTCCACTCAGAAATTGGAATCTGAATATTTTCGCTCAGAAATAGGCTTCTTCTTACTCAGAATTGGAAATTTGAATTTTCAATTCGGATTTCTCTCCAATTGAGTGATACTCACTCGGATTTACTTCAATCAGCAATCCTTTCACTCGGAAAATAGCTTTGGGCAGCATCTATCCAAGGTCAGTCCCCTTTTCCACTCGGATTGGTTGCAGTAGGGGATTTTCCGCTCGGATTCTCCTCTAACAGGGTCATTTTCATTCGGAATGGCTCCCTTCTCACTCAGAATTTGGAAGCTTGGGTATTTTCACTGGGAATCAGCCTTTACACTTCAACCAAAGGGTTTTCAATCAATGTTTCCCCTTCAGATGTGCTTACTTGGATGTTGGGATTGTTTCACTCGGAATGGCTCTGACAGGGAGTCATTCCACTCCTATTCACCTTCATCAGTGAAGCATTTCACTCGGATTTTCTTCCTACAGGTCATACTCCACTTGAATTTGCTTTAATCAGAGTTGTCTTGCTCGGATTTTCTCTAACAGGAGCACATTCCACTCGGATTTTCTTCATTTTGAGTAATTTCACTCGGACTTACAAGTTTTTGGGCCATTCCACTCGGATTTTTGTTCAACAGGGCTATATTTCACTCCTAAATGCTTTAATCAGAGTCATTTTACTCGGATTTGCCATTTTTGGGCCATTCCACTCGGATTTTCTTCATTTTGACTCGGATTTGACCATTTTTTGAGTTATTCCAATCGGATTTGCCTCCACCAGGTCTGTATTTCACTCGAAAAGCTTTATTCTGAGTCATTTCGCTCAGTTCTGATTATTTTGGAGCCATTCTACTCGAATTTGACCATTCTGAATTAGAATTCAGTATAAAAAGATTCATTCCACTTGGACCAGACCAGAAGAGGTGTTCACAATATGCATTAAACAGTTGACATATGCATTAGCCATAGGTGCATGGCATTTGAGATGGGATGACCACGAGAGATGAGAAACCCCTTGCGAGGAGGAATTAAGTAAAGATTTAATGAATTGATGATGATAATTTATGAA
The DNA here is from genome assembly GCA_037962975.1 of Clitoria ternatea. NCBI lineage: Eukaryota > Viridiplantae > Streptophyta > Magnoliopsida > Fabales > Fabaceae > Clitoria > Clitoria ternatea. Next base: position 174,990,503 of record CM075671.1, read on the forward strand.
TGCCCTTGTTGATAAGTGGCAATGTGATTGTGTATGTTCTTGTGCTTGCTTATGTTGTGAATCGCGATTCATGAGGCTTGTATGCCTATTATAACAATGTGATGATGATTGAATGATGAATTAATAATTTTATAGCAAAGCAATCATTTTGAATGTATAACTCACTCTCCCATGTGGTCTCCTTTCTAGCATTGTGATGCAGGTTGCCATGGGATGAGTTCAGATTTTAAATTGAAGTTTCGGGAAGGTAAATAATGGTAGTGGAAGTGCCTTGGCCGGCATCATTTGTGAATTTTAATATAAAGAATAAATTGTATATGATGATATTGATGATTTAGTGATGTTGGACATGTATAAGATAATCGTGCATGCATGAATGGTGATCATATGTGTTAGTACATAAGTGATGATTTGAAGAGTACTTGAGGAATTAAACTTAAACAATATATACATTGATGATGGTGGGGTTTTGATTAATGTCAATAGGTGAATAGGTAGGCCAATTATGAGATATGGGCAGTGGTGATAGTTGGGGCATGACCCCGGATGTATATGCATATTTATGTCATATCTTAGGCAATGCATGTGTCTGTTGTGAGTGCATGAATGGGTTATGATTTAATAGGTTTACGTTAGGTGTTTGTGTGCTTTACCGAGCCTTTTCTCATATTGTCATATATGGGACTAGGCGTATGCCCGGTATACACATTCTTCTTCCGCTGTAAACTCTACTATTTTTGTATACCGTTATGGGCGAATTAGTTATCGATCTAGTTATATGTTGATAAATCTCACTCTTCGGTTCTCTACGGTTCGGGTCTCGAGGTAATCGTGGGAGTGGGTTTGAAACTATTTCAAACGTGAAAAATTTAATCGTATTTTTATTAGTTATTATCTTGATTACATCGGGATTCGGGTCTGGAAATCCGGGGTGTTACAAAGGATACACCTTCAAGAAAGGATAAGGAAAAAGAGTATAAAAGATTCCTTGAGATTTTTAAGTAGTTACAAATAAACATTCCTTTCTCAGAGGCATTGGAACAAATGCTAACATATGCAAAGTTTATGAAGGAGCTGCTCACAATGAAAATGAGGTATAATGAAAAAATTGTGGAGCTCGAAGCAGGTTGTAGTGCAATCTTACACTATAAGATGCCAAAAAAGTCAAGGGACCCCGGAAGTTTCACCATTCCTGATTCCATTGGAAGTGTAAATATTGGGAAGTCTTTATTGGATGCCCCTAAGTATGATGAAGCGCATTGGTGATCTTGATCCACAAAGGATGAAGATGACTTTACAACTGGTAGACCGCTCAATCAAAAGACCCTATGAAATAGTGGAAGATGTACTTGTGAAGGTGGGCAAGTTCTACTTCCCTGTTGATTTCATGGTATTACACATGGAGTAGGACATTGAAGTCCCCCTAATTCTTGGAAGACCATTCATGAAGACTGCTAGAGTGTTGATTGATGTGGGCAATGGAAAACTTATAGTGAGAGTGCATGATGAAGAGATAAATTTTGATGTTTTTAAAGCTCTCAAGCATCCTAACCTAAAACAAAATTATTTTAGAGTGGATGCCCTTGATGAAGTTTTTCTTGTCACGCCCCAATTTCTATACCTGAATTTGATGTAATCAAAGTAATTAGTTTAATAAAAATGTGAGTAAATTTTTCACGTTTGATGAGAGATTGGTCACTCAAATAGTTACATCAAGATTCAAATCATAGAAATAGAGGATGAGAGTTTTAAGACTTTTAACAATCTGGATCGATAAAGTAAAGCCCCATCGTGTATACAAAATAGTTTGAGTTCACAACGGAAGGAATATGTATAAAAGACAATACGCCTAGTCCCATATATGAAGATATGAGAAAAGGCCCGAAAACGAGAAAGGACATCAAGAAAATGAAGAAAACACAAAAGCTGATGCTAGACCAGCCAGCATAGGTACACTGGCTCCTGGCGTACCCACTCCCAACAACCAGCTACCCACCAGAGGCCAAGCGCTCCAACGCCCACCCCAGCGTACTAGCACGCAGACCACCAGCATGCTTATGCTGAATCCCAACGTAAGTACGCCCAGCTACTGACCAGGCACCAACCAACGCCTAATAATACAGCCTGCCCACGCTAAAGACCAGTGTGCTTACGCTGAGTGGCACATCATCAAACCCTGATTTCCAGTGAATTAGCGTGAAACGCCCAGGTCAGGTGTGCCCACGCCTAGAGTTACGCCATGAAATAGAAAGCCAGCGTGCCTACGCCCATGACCACCATAGGTACACCCAATTACTGGCCAACAGACCCTATCTTACAGCTTTTTGAACCTATGTTTTCGCCAACTTTAGGTCATCATTTCACCAAGAAATTCAACTCCAATTTAGTTAAAATTTTATAAACAACACACCTACCCTAATATTAACTATATGGCAAAGTTTCACGCCTGAATTCCGTCCCAATCAAAATCTAAGCTATAGGGTTGTTGTACACGTATTTTGAGCATTTTATTGGGTATATCAAATCACAAATGACTAAGTCTCAGTCTGAATTCTCTAGGGATCTATATTCACATATGTATAAGTGATTTGTCCCAACAAGTCTCATCCAATAACTTCATTCCTAGATCAAGGTACACCCTTGTGGCAATTTATGCACTTTTTAGCTAAACCAAGCATGCCAATTTGCTATCTAGGCTTAATTGGCCACAACCGCACTTACATCGAAGTCATATGTACCTAATATAAGCTATGAGTGACCCCAACTTAATGTCCTAGCCATTCCATCGAAATACGACCTATCCACTTCTTAATATTCATGTATATTAGCACTTCAAACAACATGATTCCTCACTCATGCCTCTTAAAAGGTTGTAATTCACAATTAACCACCATCCATTCATCATATAGGCATACATCAAGTATTACAATTATCAATGTATATTGTTAAGGTCATAATCAAAAATTAGTCACACAACACAAGGATCTAATTTCACGAATGACCCACAAAGTGAATATCCACCATTCAAATACATAATGAGCATATATCAACATCATATGCTATACAAAATCATTGGTTGCCAGCCAAGACATTTCTAAAACATACACTTCCAAAATAGATGTAATCTCACCCCATGCATACCCTGCATCATAAGGCTAAAAATAGACAACATGGGAGAGTGAGTTATACATTCCAAGTGACGAATATGAATACATTTGTGATTATGTGCATATGCATTCAACGACATGTATACTTTGCATCAACATATCAATTATCATCATAATTATATCATTTCCATCAACATACATATATCTTAATCATACTCTAAGATCTGTAGCAAAGCATATACGCATACACACATTTATGCCCTTCATCATATTGGGCTATCACATATATCATCACCACACATAAAGTCATTTCTTTGTATTCATATTTTATATGTCATCTTTAGGTATTCTTTCACCCAATCTCAACCATCATCATATCTCATTACCTTTGGCATATTTCCATGCTATATGCAAATGCTCTTAGGCTAATACACATGCACAACGGAGTTAACAATAATTGCGGATCCGACTGTGGGAATATAAACACCAATTTGTGGGTTCAATCATGGATTCATAACCATACCCCTACTACAGTAGTAAAATATATACACTTATCATAATATTTGCATGCATATCACCATATTTTACTGGTACCAAACCACATCACCCATCTTGCAACATCGGCCATTTCACTACTAGAAAAAACATTCATAACTACTAGCATTTAGTGACCAACATAGTCCGTCGCTATTTAGCGTTTGCCTTAGCGACGGCAAGACGGAGGGGACCCTTAAAAGAAAAATTAGTGAACAAATTAACGACCTCCAGGAACCCGTCGCTAACTTTGGCAAACAAGCGTCTCTACCGCCGTCGCTAAGTTGCACACCGTCGCTGATGTGGTTGCTACTTTTTACTTCCATCCTTTTTATGGTTTCCCCCCATGATATTGTTGGCGCCAAAGTTTAGTGACATTCTGTAGCCGTCGCTAAACCCTGGCGCCAACAAAATCATGGAGGGAAACCAAAAAAATAGAGGGAAGTGAAACGTAGCGACAGGGACACAAGATCACTATTATTGTCACATTAGCGACGGGTGTTTGTTGGTTGCTATGGGTGTCTGTCAGTGACGAGTCGGTCGTCATCGCAAAAGTTGTATACATCAACAATGAATGTAGCGATGGCTTTGGTTGTCACTAGGTTTTTTAAGATAGCGACAGCATCTTATGAAGTCGCTAGTTGGTCCATGTGGCATCTTTTAATTAATATAGCCACGAGGTTAGCAACGGGTGTCGGCCATCGCTAAACGTTATAACTTAGTCGTCACCAACCCTTCCCCTCCTTCACTTATTCAAAACTCAAACCTAACCTAACGTCCCTGATTCTGTGTGCCCCAGTGCCCCCTCCCCTAACCTCTCTACTCATCGTTTCTTCCTCACCGACGAGTAGCGACCAACATTGCCCTTCCTTACCATTTCTTCCTCACCTCTGCCCCACATTGCCCTTATCGTTTTTGCCTCTCAGGTGAAGGTTTCCGTCATCGAGAAGATGAAGGTTTCCACCACCACGAAGCTTGTAGTCCCTTCTTAGACAAAGGTTTCTCACTGTTCCCTTCACCGAGAAGACGAAGGTTTCCTCACCCGCGACCCACTCTCTCGGCTCACACAGGTATGTCTCTGATGCTTACTTTCTCTGTGTATAGACTTATGAGCTTATTTTTATGAACTTAAGAATCTTCAAGAGTTTGTTGATGTCCGGACAAAATGTTTCAATTTTCTGTGACATGTTGGATTTATTTGGAATTCTTCTAAGATTGGAAACTTTAGTTTTAGTTTGATTTTATTGATTGTTGTTTGTGATGTGCAAGGTGATAGAATAAAATATGTTATACATTATGCAAAAACTTATTGTTATTCTTATTATTGTAAAATTGTTATGGCCTTGTTTAGATTGTTGCCTTGTCTTATCCATTTCTTGGCAATTTCTCTTGTTTCTTTTTGAAGAATTAAATAATTAACTTATAAAAAAGTATATGAATTTTCTTAATCTCAACACTAAGTTTGAACTAAAGTAAACAAAAAAACATAGTTATCTTTTCTAGGGAGTAATATAATTGTAATATTAGATAGATACAACAGTTCTGATAAAACAAATTAGTGAAGGAATTGTAATTCAATCAATGTCAATTTATAAAATAATAAATTTTTAACCTTGGCTTCTATTTCAGCATAATATTGTCCAAGAGCTGTCTGTAGATTCAAAAGTTCAGTATTCTTAGCATCTATTGTCTATCTTTTGACTCAACCAATCGATTTTTGTCCTTATATAACAAAAGAAAACAAGTAGAAGTCAAAATCTGGCATAGCAATGTCTACTTTCAACCAAGGTTCTAAAATGCGGTCCGCATCATGAAAAACGCCCGCTACAAAACGGTACAGCTAGCGTCCGATACCGCATCATCCCGTTATGCACAAGAGTCCAAAAATCACACGTTACAGCCGCAACAAAACGGTGTTGCGGCCGCAGTCAACGTTACGCTAAGATTTTTCCGCAATTTCCGCAAAGAGAGCCATGACTCTGTGACTGAAAAACAGAGACCCCCGTGACTCTGAGATACAGGACAAGATATGAACAGGGGAAAAAAGGAGATGAACAAGGAAGATTCGCACTTTATTTCTAATCAAACCAGAAATTGTCTACAATAACACATTTAAATTGAAGAGGAGTGAAGAAGCAGATCAACTTACATGTTTATGCATCACCAACATTGCAACAACACTTTGAGACATTCTATCGAGCATTTTGTGTGTGTGATGCAAAATCTGAAAATGCACAAGGAAATCCCAGAAAACACCATACAGTGCCAGTGACAACAACAGAGGACGACTACCTCACTCCCCAAAACGACGCAACACAGCAGATCGTGGCCCAAAGCTTGCGAACTCCGCCATTACCATTGTTTCCTCCGGTAAGTTTCAGTGTTTTTTTGTTTTAAAATAAAAATGGGAAAAGAGAAGACTTGTGTGGTGTGGTCCTTGTGGAAAGGAAAATAGGAAGGCTTAGAGGTAGATTTAAGAGAGAAGAGACAGAGATGAGGGAAGGAAGATTAGAGAGGAAGAAGTGTGTTCTGCTTAGAAGAAGAGAGGGAATAAAACGCTTAGAAGAAGAGAGGGAAATGAATTGTTGAGAGTGAGGGAAAAGAATTCAGCAGAGAGGGAAAGGTTCAGAGAATTAGAATAGGACAAAAATATTTAGATAAGAGGTTATTTGAAATTATATTAGAAGTAGGAATTATTAATTAATTTGGATTTATATTAAGAATAAGAATTATTAAGAAATTTTAAATGTATTAAAAATTTATAATTCAATTCCTAATAATTTTTAATAAATTTCTGAATTTGAAATATAGAAATTCAATAATATTTTTATTAATTAGTAATTTATTAATTAGTAAAATAAAATTTTAAATTTAAAATGTACACTTTAATAAGAATGTTAAACGTATAATTGTTAATAAAATTTTAAATTTTTTTATTAATTAGTAAAAACAAATGAATTTAAAACTACATTTTAACAACAATTTAATAAGAATTTGAAATGTACAATTCCTAATAAAATTTTAAAAAATATTTTCATTAATTAGTAGTTTATACAATTCCTAATAAACTTTTAAAAAATATTTTTATTAATTAGTAGTTTATTAGTTAGCATAAGAGAATTTTAAATTTGAAATGTACATTTTAAATTTTAAAAAAGGATTTTTATTAATTAGTAGTTTATTAGTTAGCATAAGAGAATTTTAAATTTGAAATGTACATTTTAAATTTTAAAAAGGATTTTTATTAATTAGTAGTTTATTAGTTAGCACAATAGAATTTTAAATTTGAAATGTACATTTTAATAGCAATTTAAATGTACAATTCCTAATAAAATTTCAAAAAATATTTTCATTAATTAGTAGTTTATTAATTAGTAAAAAATGAATTTAAAACTACATTTTAACAGTAATTTAATGAGAATTTGAAATGTACAATTCCTAATAAAATTTTAAAAAAATATTTTCATTAATTAGTAGTTTATACAATTCCTAATAAAATTTTAAAAAATATTTTTATTAATTAGTAGTTTATTAGTTAGCATAAGAGAATTTTAAATTTGAAATGTACATTTTAAATTTTAAAAAGGATTTTGAATTTGAAACGTACATTGTAATAATATTTTAGTAAAAAATTATTATAATTAAAATATAATTATTAGATTTCAAGAATTATGTTATAAGATTTTTATTAATGGTTACATTTTTTATATAGTTACAGATTAGTTAAATAATGTCAATGCCAGATAAGTTTCCAACCGGTAGAGCTGAAGGTGCTCCTAGTGATGATATTGTGTGGCATTTTGGAACACTTGTACCTGGAAAAAATAGAAATAATGTGGTGTGCAATTTATGTGGGAGAGTGATAACTGGTGGTATTACTCGATTAAAAGAACATCTAGCACATATGACTGGAGAAGTTAAAGGTTGTGGTAGGGTAAGCACTTTTATCAGAGAAAACATGATGAAACTGTTACTGGATAGTAAATCAAAAAAAAGAGATCTCAGAAAAAGAAAAGAAGAATTTGTGTCACGTTTAAGAGGTGATGAAGATGAAGATACTGAAGATGGCCTTGATGAAGATGTAGCCATGAGGCAAGCCATGCAAGAAAGCATAGTGTCACAACGACAATTAGAAGACATGCATAGATTTAGACAACAAACTGGAAGATTAGATTCCATATATGAAGCTGGAGGTAGCTCTCATCCTGACAGTTACTCAAAATCATCCAAATGATCTTCAACAAAGATTAAGATCTGTTGATGTTGATTTAGCCAGGAGTAAAAGTATGAAACAAACAAAAATCAACAAAGGCTTCATGAAAACACTTCGAAAGAAATTAGAAGAAGCAGTGTCTAAATTGATAATATATGAGCGTCTTCCTATGAACCTATCCAATTCTCCATGGCTACATAATTTGCTAAGTGCTGCTGCAGAGTTGGGCCCAGGCGTTAAATGTCCAACTCCTTATGAGGTTTCGGAGGTATACTTAGAAAGTGAATATCAATCCATGCAAAAATGGATACAACAATTGAAGCCAACATGGAAAGAAAGAGGGGTCACTATAATGTGCGATGGTTGGACAAACAGTATAAATCATATGCACATCATGAATTTTCTGGTGTATTGTAGTCATGGTACAGTGTTTTTAAAATCTATTGATGCATCTGGTGTTGCTAGTAGAAATATTGATTATTATTTTAAATTGTTGGACAAAATTGTGGAAGAGGTTGGAGAGGAACATGTTGTTCAAGTGGTCACTGATAATGAAGCGGCTTTAAAAGCTGCTGGTTTGAAATTAATGGAAAAAAGACCACATATATATTGGTCAGCTTGTGCAGCTCATTGCTTGGATTTGTGCTTAGAAGATATTGGGAAAAAGTCTAATGTCCAAAAATTGTTAGATGATGCAAAGAAAGTTACTTTGTTCATCTACAATCACATTTGGACAGTAAATCTGATGAAAAAATATACTGGTGGTAAAGAAATTATTCGTCCTGCCATCACTCATTTTGCAACACAATTTTTGCAAATTGAATCAATTGTGAAGCAAAAGGATGCACTCAAAAATATGTTTCACTCTGAAGAATTTAGAAAGTCCAAATGGGGAAAAGAGAAATCAGGACCTGCTTTAGAAGCAAAGAAGATTGTCCTTAGCACAGATTTTTGGAAGAAAGCTGCTGAAATTATAAAGGTATTTGAGCCTCTTGTCAAGGTTTTAAAATTGGTGGATGGTGATGAAAAACCAACATTGGGCTTTGTTTACGAAGCCATTGATAGAGCCAAGCAAGCCATTCAAAAGAATTGTCGTTACCACACTCATTACACTGAAATCATTGACAAAAGATGGCACTTCATGCATACTGATTTGCATGTTGCAGGTACATAAATATACTAAATTTAGTTTCACATGTACATCTTAAATTTAGTTTTTTTATGGTTCCAATTTAATTTTCAAAATCACAGGTTATTTTCTCAACCCTCAATTTCAATTTGGAGTTTTGCATGGAAGTGATGTTGCCAAAGAAACTCTAGATGGTACGACAAAAGTCATTACCAGATTAGAAGTAGATGTTGAGAATCAAATCAAAGCTATTAACCAAGTGAGTAACTCCTAAACATTATGATTTTTAAGATGACAATTATTAGTTAATTAGTATTAATTAAATGGATACAAAACTTAAACAGCTTTATTGTCTTCCTAGATTTTTCTTTTTAGAGATAAAAGAGAGACATTTGGAACACTTCAAGCTCAAAAAGCTTGGTCTCATATGGATCCAGGTAACATAGCTACTTTTAATTTTATTAAGGTATTTTATACACATATATAATAATACATATTTGTTTATTTAATCAGCTGAATGGTGGATGATTTATGGACATTGTGCTCCAGAACTTCAGCGTATAGCTGTAAGAGTTTTGAGTCAAACAACTTCAGCTTCAAACTGTGAGAGAAATTGGAGTACATTTAGCTACATACATACAAAGACAAGAAATAGATTAAAGTATCAAAAATTGCAAAAACTTGTCTTTACATTTTACAACATGAAGCTGAAAACGAGAAGAGATAAATGAAGAAGTCAGGAAGAGATAGAAAATAGCTTCAATCCAATTAATTTGGATTACATATTTCAAGAAGATGATCCATTGTCTCCATGGCTTGAAGAAAGAGAAGAACCATTATTGGATGGGATCCAAAATGCTGAATGGCTCCCTATTAATTCCGATGATGAAAATGAAGAACCAATAGGTGAGAATAATTCTGATTCTAGTAATACACCTAGCCAAGGCGGTGGTGGTGGTTTAACCCCACCAAGTAACAATAGTGGTAGTGATCATGGTGGTGGTGATGATATACAACAGAATCAAAGAGGACATGAAACATCTGATTCAATTCAAGAAGAACCATATTCTAGACGTGATCAAAATCTCATGTCTGATGATGTTTCTAGTGGTAGAAGGAGGATGGGTTCCAGGCATAGGAAAAATAAGAGAATACAAGACCTTATGATGGATGATGCTTCCTCATCTAGTGTTGCACAATCACTTGGTGATTTTGGTGTTGGTGTATCATCTGAAGGAAGCCAATACAACTACCCACCATACTACCAACACCCTCACTTTCAACCATATCAATATCTTCAACTGAATAACCATTATTCTGCAAATTATCCAGAATTTAGTGAACCATCATCAAGTTCTATGTATGAGCAACAACAAATGGAGCCACCAAGAAACTCAGGATTTTTTGAGTATTTCTTTGGACAAAGTGGATATAATGATGGTCAAAGTGGATATAATGATGATGGTCAAAGTGATAATGGAGGTTATGATCCAGCACGCCATTCTTCAATATTTTAAACTTTGTGAGAGGTTGAAAATTTTTATTTAGAGTTATGTACTTGTTTATGTTAAACTTATCAATTATGTATGAATTATTATGATATTTTATATTTAATAATTTATGATATTATGGATATTTTTGAGTATTTAATAATGTTATATATGTTTATATTGAGTGGTAGATACCTATTGATATTTAATGTTGTTTAACTAATATTTTTAAATTGAACAACCCATTTTTATATAAAAAATATATATAATATGAATTATTATAAGTTATTTAGTATTAGAAATCATTTTTTTATAATTTGTGTGAATTGTGAATAATTCACACCGCATTGACCGCAATCCGCATCGCAGTGTCCGCAATACCCACAATCGCAAAATCCGCAACGCGACCGCAATCGCGACCGCGACCGCAATTTAAAACCTTGCTTTCGACAACCAATTTCAATATCTATTTTTGAAAAACAAGAGAGGTGTGATTTCAACCTTGTATCACAAACGGAGTCCATTTTCTTGTGATGGAACACTTGACCAATGGCTTGAAACTCTTCCTTAGCTCGCTCAAACACATTTGGTGCCTTAACATCATGCATATGTTCTCATCAATTCCATTATGAGTCCATGAGTTTCCCTGTCATGATAGCATGGAAACTTCTGCTTTGCACTTTCATCTTTAACTGCTACAAGAAAATATCACAAACATCTAACCAAATAGGCAGTGCAAACTTCACATACTGCTTTTAGTTTTTCCATAACTTCACACAGTAATAAATATCAAAACAATTCCTCTTTTCTGTTGATCCTAGGATATAGAGAAACATATATTCTGAACTTACTGCTACTAACAATAAAATCTAGAGTATATATGCAACTTGATTTCTGAAGGTAACATGTTATTTATCTTTCAAACCTGATATTTTAGACTCCAAACAATGTCATCTTACCATTCAGACACCATGTTTTTTACTTATTATCTATGTCTTTCTTTTTCCATCACATTATCTATTGCATCTTTAATTTTTCCCTTCCTATCTTTTCTTCTTATTTCTCTCCTTAAACACATTCAGGGTAGTCTACTTAACATTTTTCTTTATCTTAAGTCCCTTAAAGCTATACTTTATACAGTTAAGGTACTCAATTTTGGTTCTTCTCTTGTAATAGTAAGATGATAGAAAAATTAACATACACTTTCGAAGATCAAATTTTGCATACTCATTTACTTTTAGGTATCCAAATTTGACAAGTAAGAAATTAAATTACACAAAATGAAACTTTTGGGTGAGAAACAACACACTTGTATGGAATAATTTGTGTATTTACTCTAAAAATTAACACCGATACCAAAAATAAAAATATAATCAGACATTAAGTAAGTTCTTCCTTTTTGAATTTAGTTCATCAATTAATTTTTGCTTTGTAGTAATCTGTTCCTTTTTGGTTTCCAACTCCTTAGCGCTTTTAGCAATTTTTTTTAGAATAGTGCGGTCCAGTTTTATCCTTTCATAATTTTTGTCAATGGTATCCAACACTTGGTAAACTTGTTTCTCAATGCTTCTCATGACTAAAGCTCACTCAGTTGTACTTCACAATGCTTCTTTTTCAATTCAAGCTCATTCACTTTGCCTTCTAAATCCTCGTCTTTTAATTCAAGCTCCTTGATGTGTCCATTAAACTGCTTTTCTTTCAACTCAAGCACCTTAACTTGTTCTTCAAGTTGCCTTTTCATTGCCTCTGAAAAACAGGAACGTACACTGAACTATGCTTTTTGCATCTTACACAGTCTGTGACATTATCATTGAAGTGATCATCATGGTATTTAAACTTAAAATCACATTAAATATTTGATTTGTCATTACTTTTTATTTGTCTAAATTGTAGATGCTAGGCTGTTACCATCTTTGAGAAATGATCTTAAGTCGGTTTATAGAAACTCGCATATTGCAAGCGATAAGAAATTCACCTACTGATGATTTTTTGCTGCCTTTAGGATGTCAGGCAGTGAAGATGGGATGATAATTCTCATATCTGTTCTAGTAGGAGTGACTGTTAATGACTTGTAATTCAATGTTTTATCATGATTCTTATTCTATATTTCTGGAGTTTGTGTTAAAGATTTTTTCTTTTTTGAGTCATTGTCTCATATTTCAGATTGCATACTTATATATCTAATTGATGAATATAACGTATATGAGATTGGCGTGTCAAATAAAGAAGTGATAAGCAAGGCCAAATTTTATTGACTATACATACCTAGTCGTGCATCCGCTTTATAAAGAATTCATGTACAACAGATGGATCTTTCCTTAATTTGAACTTATAAAAGCTTTTCTTCTTTAGAATATGATACAAAATTGTTTTGTTTTTCACTCAATCAATCTTAAACAAACTACTAGAGCAACACAAGTTATAACAACATAATTAAGAGTTAATAGTTGTATATAACTTTAGAAAATTAGAAACAACTCATTGATTGATGAAAATTGAATGTTGTTTATCTTATTTTAGATGTGGTCTATAAGAAAAAATGGTTTTTTATATTATAAGATGTTTTTGTATTTCATTTATATTTTTAACATTAAATTTAATATGAGACAAATAGAACAAATATTTTTAAAAATATTGTCTCCGCTCTTCACGATAAAGTGTTGACCATACTAATTAAATTATTTTTCATTTGAATGGAATTAAAAGGTTTTTGGCCTGTCCACTTACATATATTTTGATTGATTGATTCCATGGATTAGTGGTTAATGGTATAAATCCAAAAAACTCTTGAATTATTATTTTAAAATTGAATTTGTTATGAACATGCTTAAGTGGATGGGTATTATGTTGTATCCATATGCATAAATAGCATTCAATTTTAAGACTTTTATTTCTTTTTGACACTAATACAAAAAAGGCCTTTGTCAGCGGTTCCGTAGTAGCTATTGTCAGCGGTACAAGCGCAGAAAATAATGGCGCTATTAATAGCACAAAAAACAACGTCAGCGCTTAAACCGCTGACATTGGCTATGTATTGTCTGCGGTTGTGGTGCGGAACCGCTGACAATAGTCAAACAATGTCTGCGGTTGTAGTGTGGAACCACTGACAATAATCAAAACAATGTCTGCGGTTGTAGTACGAACCGCTGACAATAGTTAATACAATGTCTGCGGTTCAAGGTTTAACCGCAGACAATGTTTGGTTTTTTTCTATTTTAATTTTTTTGTTTACTAAACCTGTATTACATTAGTTAGTTCATGAAATGGTTGTATCCCACAATACAATTCTGTTTGATATGTTGAAATACTTGTTTTATAACTAGGTAAATTAATTTAGACTTTCATTTTGAAATTCAGCATGCATAGAACATACCGAGACTCAAAACTAGTTGAAGACAAAATATCAATGCACCGCACATGGAAACAAAACGACACTACACAAGAGACAATCATAACTGTGATTCATTTGATAAAGCACACCTTTGGGAATGGTAAGAACTTTTACTAGTTATGTTTCAAAGAACTAGTAGTAGGTATGGGAAGCCAAGTTTCAATTAGATAATATACTAGCTACCATCATATACATGTTATAAAAAATGTCAAGCAATGATAATTATGCCCAAAGAAGAAGGTTCATTGGCGCTCTCATCTAGCAAGAAATCTACATGAAGTAGCCAAATTTCAAAGCAACAATAAAATCAACTAGAAATTGTATTTTATTACATGGTTTGACAACTCCTCCAGCACTAGAATCTCTACGCCCATCAGAGTTTTGGATCACCTCAGCTCCAGAATTACAATTGTCTACTACTCCATCTGATGCCACTGGTAAAAAAGGAAAGTTGTGGAACCAATACGACATAGGTAAGTGATTTAAGAAAAAATAAATATCAATATTGGATGCCATAATAAGTAGAAAAAAGACAGCAAAATTAAAAATAATATAATTAAGTATCAGAAAAGTAATGTTCTGTTCTATAATTCTTTTCACAGTGTAGTACAATGGCCAGAATTGACAGGAATAAGGAGAGAATCATTGAAAACTTCAGCAAGGACAGAAAATTGGAAAATGAATTTAAAGACAAAAGGAAACATGTAAAATATATTAACAAAATAATTATATTCATGGTCATTAATTAAGAATACCTGGATCCTCAATTTTTGTTTTAGTGAATCACAATGAGTTATTGAAGAACCAAAATTACATATCATGCAAATTTCTGATGTGAAAAAATCAACAGAGAAACAGATTTAAAAAATAATAATAATTTTGAGAAAGCAGAAGCCATGACAGCACACATTGCCAAGAAAGCACTCACCAAACTAATTATAGTATAACTAAATAATTATAAAAGGATGAAAATACGATATGAGTCATAGCATTTTTTCTATTTCAATTACAATAACTAAGCATAGTTGAGCATTAAGACCAGCCACTAATCGATACCAAACATAACAATCAGCCAACAAAATAAATATTTGATATATCACAAGAAGGCCAAGTTTTGAGTTGAGCAAACCTAACTCATGATGCTAGTGAGAATATTATCACTGTGCAGCGAGAAAGGACTCATGTAACTTCCATCTCCTCCAAAAATTATACACATGGGAAATCTTTGATGAAGATGGGGAGGCAGATTAGATCTTTTCTCATCCCCACCAAGAAAGAAGTCCAGATATGCCAGCATCAAATTAGATGTTGCTGCTACTTGTAACATTTTAGAAAATAGAGTAACTAAACATTGAATGATTCTAAGAAATGTAATCTGTACATTTGGCAGGGTGGCCAGAATAAAGCCAAAACAACAGAAGAATGAAAATTTTCATGTTAAAGCCAACAAACAATAGGTTGAGAAACCAGGTGATAGATCCCCATAATTGAACTCCAAGCTCGGCGGTGACCCACAATAGGCTGAGAAAAAACCCCACAGATATGAGCATGGACTCAAGCTTTAACTTGCAGAATTTAATTAATTATTTAGACCCACACTTATGCGTATGTGTGTGTATAATATTTTTTATTTTTTTATAGAATTGTATACATTATTAATTAATTGCTATTAATTTAATGATTTTTAAAGTTAAAATGAAATTTTAATTTAATTAGAATGCAGAGACAGTGACAAAATTTTGTATTGTCAGCTAGTTATAGATTGTCATGTAAGTAAAAATGATTAACTTCACTATTAATTACCTTATAAGTTATATCATGTTTTTAGAGTGATTTCTAACATGACTATAAAATCTGTCAGAATTAACAGCGTATCAAAATTACACCCGTATTATTACGTTCAATAACTTTCCAATCAATTTAACTTTCTATATCAAAAATTCGGTATAAAACTCTGCACTTGTATAACAGTTTGGCATATGATATCTATCAGATATACACTTGTACAGACAAGGAGTCTCTGCCACAGCACCTTTTAAAAAGGAAATAAGTAGAAAATCAATTAAAACTTTGAACAAGTATTATTATCTAAAATCATGATTACACCTGACCTGGCCAAAGGTTGACCAAAACAATTTATGAAACTTTGTAAGTAATGCTATTACTCCTGCCTTTACTCTACCCTTCAGTTATGATCAAAACAAATTTAGTTATTAGAATTACCTCGAACAGGAATATATAAAGCACGATATGGAAGACCTTGGGGTGGGTAATCATGACAAAGAGCTCTATCAGACCCACTGACATTTTTGTAAGTACCAACAGGGTATTCCTGCAAAACAGTTACATGTAAGCAACTAAGTCGAAGTAACTAAGAAGTTTATATTCAAAACTTTCTTATTTCACCAGGAATCAACAGATTGTATTGGCAAACCAATGTTATAAAAAAAAATGATCATAGAACATAAGTTAAAGACATCTGATTTTTTCTTCCCTGATATTATCTCCAGCATCAAAATGCCAAAGCTAAAGACATCTGATTTTACTGAGAAGTTCCCATCAATTGCATATTCTGGTGCCATATATCCACTAGCGAACAATATAAAGATAAGGGATATTGTTAATAACTAATATGCCAGGGGAGAAATTAGAACATGTAACCTAGTTTAATTATGAGTAAACCTTCATCCTAGTACTTGAAATTGTTTGCATTGGACTGTGGAGGGTTTTTTGTAACGTCCTAGGTTATTTTTGCATTTAGTTTTATTCAAACGATTACATCTTACGATAAATTTTTCCTTTTCTTGAAAATTAATCGAGGTTTAGTGAAATAGCATTTATTTTTACTGACTTATTCAAGTGACAGCAGTCACAATTAGATTAAATAAATGAGATCTAGAAAAGAAGAGCAAGTTAATCTAAGCACAACGGATGGGAGAAAGGGAATCAGGGCTTCCCGCTTGAGCAAGGCCCCTACTCGTCTGAGCGAGATTCCGGACTCTCACTTGAACGAGGTTCTATTCGCTTGAGCGAATACCTTTCCCACATCGGATTAGACAAAATATGCAAACAGACTCCCGAAAATCTCGCCCTAAAAATGATTCTGTTAATCAAAGGTTTGTCATAGCTACCACGACAGCATATGTAAATGACAGTGATGTATTTTAAAATCTAAATTTGCATCCGGTCCGGTCTTGATTAAACACAACTAATTAATAATACTCGGAAGTTCTTATACACACATATAACTCTATAGAGAGTCACTCAAAGTCACTCGGACCCTGGTACCGATCTCCCCCTTGGCGCGACTCCATGGCTCCTTCCCCCTCCCTGACACTGGTTACTAAAAAAAAGGCAAGGGTGAGTGTTTGGCATTGTAATTAATATAGAATGGAACTTAACAAATATACATGCATATTTATACATACACGTCAAGCATCATTCGAAAGTAAGCATACCGAAACATAGTGTATTACATACAGTAACTATATTAACCCAACCACGCAATTCCATTACATTCATCACGATCACAACTGACTCTCATACAATCTGACTCCTAGTATCCGGATACTAAAGGATTGGCCTTCAGCTGGGGGTCCTACTTGACACCCCGTGAACCCTGCTTGGTTCACCGAGTCCTGCTTGACTCTCCACCTCGACCACTGGGTCCTACTTGACCACTGGGTAGCTCAACTGGGCATGAAAACCACGGGAGCCGGAAATGAGGGGCTATCATATACCGTCGGCCATCCCACACCACATAGTCATTCAACAGTTTACCTTTCACATAATAATATCAATTCCTCATCACTCGGGTAGCCTGCTTGCTAACCCGACGTCACATAACACTGATCATTTCAACATTAGATATCACAAGATCATAACATGATAAACTCAACCACACCCGATCCTCCACTAATTAATGAGCCCAGTCACACATGCACAAGCATAAACACACAACTACGTTTAGCAACATTTTCCTTAACCTGTTTCCATTACCTCAATGACCTGAATAAGAAGCAAGTCCTATTCTAATTAATTATAACCCGAACACCCCCCTTACATTGGTTCCACGCTTCGATAATCTGTTCTTTGTGTCGATTCCTTCCTCTGAGCACTGGTTTCGCAGTCTCAACTCCGTCACTCAGTCTTCTGTTGCTTAACTTACTACATACGGATCATAAAGTACAGCTCGTCACTTCAACGCCCTTAGTTCATGGACTGCATTTGGGCTCACACTCACCGGAGGAGTGGAGAACAACCACGAATATAGCCATGCATGGCCCTTAACCGCCAAAGAATAAAAGGAATAAGGGAATCACAATTGTAAAGGATCAGTAGACTCACCTTGAAGCCTCGATCACAGGAATGGGAATCAATTGAAGTTTGGATACAAATGGAGTCCCTCTCCAGCGCATGCAACTCAGCGTTAAGAGAGGAGAAAACGAGAGAGAAGGGACAGACTAGCAGCAAAGGTAACTTGTAAATAATGAAGAGGGAAGGAAGAGAATCTCCTTATATATGTATATAGCTCATGGGCAAGATCGTCTTTTCCTTTATTTTATTTGTATTCTTACTAAATTTAATCAATTTCACTATATTAAACTATTGCATAGTTATCAAATCAATTACACTTATTTATTCCCTCAACGTTTAATTATTCACAATTCTCTAATACTTCGCAAGAGTATAGGCCCAATATAAATATCGGCCCCCCGGTGTCCTAGCTTAGTGTTCATACCTCGGAAATCCGAGCTACAACCTGAGAGGTCGGATATCTCATCCGTGCTCACCTCTTGGTTACCTACACCCGTTGTTTCAGTCATTATGAGGTTAATCCGGGCTATGACCCCGTGTGAGGCGCTCTCCTCACATCGGTTGGACCAGACCACCTAGCCCTGCCCGCTCTTCTCCTACACTCCCGATCTTCAACTCCGCCTGCTCGCGCTTCTGAGACCGATCTCGACACCGACTTTCTTGTCTCTGGCTCAGACAGAACAAATATTAAATAAAACTTCTAAAACTTTTACTACTCATTTCCCATTTCTTATAATTCTCATTAAACATCAGGGATGTTACATCCACCCCCCCTAAAAGGAGATTTCGTCCCCAAAATCAGTGTTCTGGTTGGAAAAGATAAGGGTACATTCGTCTCATATCGGATTCTAACTCCCAAGTGTAGTTCATCCAATGTAAATTCTGCCACTTCACCTTCACCAGCGGTACCTCCTTGTTCCTTAACCGTTTGGTTTGATGCTCTTCAATGCTGATTGGTACCGCCTCCACCGTCAGGTTCTCCTTCACTTCAATGGAGTCACTCGGTACAATCATGGTATCACACGGAATGTAGGCTCGAAGTTGCGATACGTGGAACACGTTGTGAATGTTAGTCAACGATTGGGGAAGATCCAGTTGATAAGCGACTTCACCAATCCGTTCTAGTATTTGGTATGGTCTAATATACTTCGGATTAAGCTTTTGGCTCTTCAAAATTCGACCTACACCCTTAGTCGGTGAAATCCTTAGGAACACCCAATCACCCACTTGGAATTCAAGGGGTCTATGCCGATTGTCATAATAGCTCTTTTGCCGGTCTTGAGCAATTTTTATCTTCTCTCGGATTAAAACGATTTGCTCATTCATCTCTTGAATCATCTCAGGCCCCGGATGAAGGGCATCGCCGTTCTCATTCCAACATAATGGAGTACGACATTTCCGACCATAAAGAGCTTCGTATGGAGCCATCCCAATGCTGCTATGGTAACTGTTATTATATGCAAACTCTACCAAGGGCAAGTATTTCTCCCATGATCCGTCTTGTTCCAGTACACATGCCCTTAACATACCTTCAAGAGTCTGTATAGTCCGTTCTGATTGGCCATCGGTCTGGGGATGGTAGGCTGAGCTCAGTTTGAGCTCAGTACCCAGTTGTTGTTGCAAACTCCCCCAAAACCTTGAAGTGAATCGGGGATCCCGATCGGAGATAATGCTTGAGGGCACACCATGCAGTCGTACAACCTCAGCAACGTACAACTTAGCTAATCGATCTGGCGACCACTTCATATTTATTGCCAGGAAATGCGCACTTTTGGTTAGTCGATCAACAATCACCCAAATCGCGTTGTATCCGGTTTGAGTGCGGGGTAGTCCGGACACGAAGTCCATGGTGATACCTTCCCACTTCCAGATCGGAATTTCTGGAGGTCGAAGCAGACCTGGAGGTCGTTGGTGCTCAACCTTGCACTTCTGGCATATCACACAGGATTTCACATACTCGATTATTGCTTTCTTCATGCTTGGCCACCAGAATTCCTTTTTTAAGTCATGATACATTTTTGTCACTCCCGGATATATACTCAGAGAGCTCTTGTGTGCTTCTGATAGCACCGCCTGCCTAAAGCCTCCATGTGCAGGCACCACCACTCGGTTCCTGAATCTCCATATACCATCGTTACCCCGAGTTATCTCCACATTTTTGCCTTGGGTCTGAGTATCAATCAGCCTCAGTAACTCTTTATCGTCTTTCTGTGCTGCTACCACCGTCTCTAGAAATTCGTTGGAGATTTTTAACATTCCGATTGTCATTCGGTTTGGTGCGTCCATAACAATTCCAACATTCATATCTCTAAAGCTTTCCAGCAATTCCTGTTCTCTACCCATCAGGTAAGCCACGTGTAATACCTTCCTGCTTAGTGCATCCGCCACAACATTCGCTTTGCCCGGGTGATACTTTAAATCGAAGTCGTAATCCTTTAAATACTTCACCCATCGCCTCTGTCTCATATTTAGCTCCTTTTGATCAAATAAGTACTTTAAACTCTTGTGATCACTGAATACTACAAAGCGAGCTCCATACAGATAATGGCGCCAAATCTTCAGTGCGTACACCACTGCTGCAAGTTCAAGATCATGAGTCGGGTAATTCTCCTCATGTGGCCTCAATTGCCTCGAAGCATAAGCAATTGCCCGATCAGCTTGCATCAACACACACCCCAATCCAAATTTGGATGCATCACAATATACTTCAAATTCCTGTGTTACATCGGGCAGTGCAAGCACAAGGGCAGTCGTTAAACATCGCTTAAGAGTTTGGAAGCTTAATTCACACTTTTCCGACCACACGAAGGGGTTTCCTTTCCTTGTTAACCGAGTCAGAGGAAGTGCTATCCGAGAGAACCCCTCAATGAAGCGTCGATAGTATCCAGCTAATCCGAGGAAACTCCTGATTTCAGTTACTAACTTCGGCCTCTCCCAAGCCATAACCGCCTCAATTTTTGTCGGATCAACTGAGATTCCCTCTTGGGAAATTATATGCCCCAAGAATTGTACACTACTTCCCCAGAAATCACACTTAGATAGTTTAGCGTACAACTTCTTCTCCCGAAGTACTTGTAAAACAAGTCGAAGATGTTGAGCATGCTCCTCGTCCGACCTAGAATATACCAAAATATCATCAATGAATACTACCACAAACTGGTCCAAGTATGGTTGAAAGGTCTGATTCATATAGTCCATAAAAATGGCAGGAGCGTTCGTTACTCCAAAGGGCATTACTACGTACTCAAAGTGCCCATACCGAGTCCGAAATGCTGTCTTTGGGATATCCTCCGACCTCACTCGGATCTGGTGGTACCCCGACCTCAAGTCGATCTTAGAGAACACAACGGCGCCTCGCAACTAGTCCAGTAAATCGTCAATCCGAGGTAGTGGATATTTATTTTTGATTGTCAGTTTGTTCAGCTGTCGGTAATCAATGCACATTCGCATACTACCGTCCTTCTTCTTTACCAGTAACACCGGAGTGCCCCAGGGTGAGGCACTGGGTCAGATAAAGCCCTTTTCTAGTAATTCGTTTACTTGTTTCTTCACTTTGGTTAATTCCACCGAAGACATTCTATATGGCGCTCGGGACACAGGTTCTGCCCCGGGAATCAAGTCAATAGAGAAATCAATCTCCCAACTGGGAGGTAGCTCCGGAATTTCTTCCGGAAAAACGTCAAGAAATTCGCAAACAATTGGAATATCACTTGGCAGGAGGTTATGTCGACCCTCCGAAGCGAATAAAACAACATACGTAGTTAGGACATCGCTCACCCCGTTCTTCATGTCAAGTTCCTGAGAGAAAACAATATTCTTCTGATAACAGTCGACCAACACATGATTAGCAGCAAGCCAATCGAGACCCAAAATAACATCTAAGTCCTTCAATGGCATACAGATAAAATTTACTCGAAAAGTATGGGCTTCGATTTGCATTGGCAGTTCTCTACACACTGTAGTTGCACGGAAAGTGGAACCAGTTGGAGTGGAAACAATAAGAGCGTTCTCCATTAAACCGATTGGCAGACCAAGCCGTCGCATACAACTTTCCGAAATAAAGGAATGGGTGGCACCTGAATCATAAATTACATCAACCAGATAACCACAGATGAGGCATTTACCCTGTACCAAATTGTCATTCCTCGTAGCTTCTGAAGCATCAAATGCAAATACACGCCCGGTCATGGCGTTCTGGGCACCGCTAGATTGGGCATCATATCTTCCCGATTGTTGGTTCCCTCTACCAGCTCCATTCCGGCCTCCCCTCGAAAAGTTGGAACCCCGGGTCCCAAAAGAGTTGGTTCGGTTGTCCGACCTGCCCTGCTGTTGCCTCTGAGGGTAATCGGACCTGAGGTGCCCTGGTTGTCCGCACTGGAAGCACACAATTTGATTGGCTTGGCAATGTTTGGCAATGTGACCTTCCTGACCACAATTGTAGCATGTACGACTACCAGAAGGATTACCCGATCGACCAGTGGAACCCCGATCGGAAGAGGATAAGGAGGTAGCAGAAGACTTGCCGCCCCGGAAGAATTGGCTCATCCTCTTGAAGTTGAATCCTTTTGGCTTCAGTGGCTTTTTATCTCTCGGCTGGGACGTCCTTTGTAACTGCACCTCTTCAGTCAGTCTTGCTTTGTTCACCAGGGTTGGGTAGTCCCTAATCTCCATCGATACGATTACACTACGGAGCTCAATCCGTAGTCCAGCTTCGTATTTGGCGCACTTGCTACCTTCAGTCCCTTCTAACGAGAAAGGGTGGTAAAAATCACACAGCTCGTCAAACTTGCTGGTGTACTCTGCTACAGACATCCGGTCTTGCTCCAACTTCAGGAATTCCATTTCTTTCCGGATTTTGTAGTTGTCCGGGAAGTATTTAACAAGGAACCTCCTTCGGAAATTCGCCCATACCAACGGCTCATTTGCTGTGTTCATCTGCACCTTCACTCGGGACCACCATACTCTAGCCTCTTCTTTTAGTTGGTAAGTAGCAAATAAAACCTTTTGCTCTTCTGAGCACTCAAAATATTCAAAAACCTGCTCGATATCCCTGATCCATATGTATGCCCCGTCATAGTCGTGTCCCCCTTTGTAAATCGGAGGATTCCTTTTTAGGAATTTATCCAGAGTAGGACCGGACTCGGTCCTACTCATCAGCTGAGTAAATCTAGAGAAGAAATCATCTCTTCCCCCAGAACTAGTCTCTCCGGCCATTTAGTAATTCTACAATGAGCAAACACATCACCATTAATAACCAAGATCAGCCAGGGGATCGTAAATTTACCTTATATTCATAGAATACTACGCCAGTGGAGTGCCAAGGGAACGATGCCAGGCCACACACAATCTCAATACAACAAAATACAATCAACCTTCATAAGACTATCACAATCACTAGATCGGCCCATACACCGGCTCTAGAAAGAACCGCTCTGATACTAAGTGTAACGTCCTAGGTTATTTTTGCATTTAGTTTTATTCAAACGATTACATCTTATGATAAATTTTTCCTTTTCTTGAAAATTAATCGAGGTTTAGTGAAATAGAATTTATTTTTACTGACTTATTCAAGTGACAGTAGTCACAATTAGATTAAATAAATGAGATCTAGAAAAGAAGAGCAAGTTAATCTAAGCACAACGGATGGGAGAAAGGGAATCAGGGCTTCCCGCTTGAGCAAGGCCCCTACTCGTCTGAGCGAGATTCCGGACTCTCGCTTGAACGAGGTTCTATTCGCTTGAGCGAATACCTTTCCCACATCGGATTAGACAAAACATGCAAATGGACTCCCAAAAATCTCGCCCTAAAAATGATTCTGTTAATCAAAGGTTTGTCATAGCTACCACGACAGCATATGTAAATGACAGTGATGTATTTTAAAATGTAAATTTGCATCCGGTCCGGTCTTGATTAAACACAACTAATTAATAATACTCGGAAGTTCTTATACACACATATAACTCTATAGAGAGTCACTCAAAGTCACTCGGACCCTGGCACCGATCTCCCACTTGGCGCGACTCCATGGCTCCTTACCCCTCCCTGACACTGGTTACTAAAAAAAAGGCAAGGGTGAGTGTTTGGCATTGTAATTAATATAGAATGGAACTTAAAAAATATACATGCATATTTATACATACACGTCAAGCATCATTCGAAAGTAAGCATACCGAAACATAGTGTATTACATACAGTAACTATATTAACCCAACCACGCAATTCCATTACATTCATCATGATCACAACTGACTCTCATACAATCTGACTCCTAGTATCCAGATACTAAAGGATTGGCCTTCAGCTGGGGGTCCTACTTGACACCCCGTGAACCCTGCTTGGTTCACCGAGTCCTGCTTGACTCTCCACCTCGACCACTGGGTCCTACTTGACCATTGGGTAGCTCAACTGGGCACGAAAACCACGGGAGCCGGAAATGAGGGGCTATCATATACCGTCGGCCATCCCACACCATATAGTCATTCAACAGTTTACCTTTCACATAATAATATCAATTCCTCATCACTCGGGTAGCCTGCTTGCTAACCCGACGTCACATAACACTGATCATTTCAACATTAGATATCACAAGATCATAACATGATAAACTCAACCACACCCGATCCTCCACTAATTAATGAGCCTAGTCACACATGCACAAGCATAAACACACAACTACGTTTAGAAACATTTTCCTTAACCTGTTTACATTACCTCAATGACCTGAATAAGAAGCGAGTCCTATTCTAATTAATTATAACCCGAACACCCCCCTTACATTGGTTCCACGCTTCGATAATCTGTTCTTTGTGTCGATTCCTTCCCCTGAGCACTGGTTTCGCAGTCTCAACTCCGTCACTCAGTCTTCCGTTGCTTAACCTACTACCTACGGATCATAAAGTACAGCTCGTCACTTCAACGCCCTTAGTTCATGGACTGCATTTGGGCTCACACTCACCGGAGGAGTGGAGAACAGCCACGAATATAGCCATGCATGGCCCTTAACCGCCAAAGAATAAAAGGAATAAGGGAATCACAATTGGAACGGATCAGTAGACTCACCTTGAAGCCTCGATCACAGGAATGGGAATCAATTGAAGTTTGGACACAAATGGAGTCCCTCTCCAGCGCATGCAACTCAGCGCTAAGAGAGGAGAAAATGAGAGAGAAGGGACAGACCAGCAGCAAAGGTAACTTGTAAATAATGAAGAGGGAAGGAAGAGAATCTCCTTATATATGTATATAGCTCATGGGCAAGATCGTCTTTTCCTTTATTTTATTTGTATTCTTACTAAATTTAATCAATTTCACTATATTAAACTATTGCATAGTTATCAAATCAATTACACTTATTTATTCCCTCAACGTTTAATTATTCACAATTCTCTAATACTTCGCAAGAGTATAGGCCCAATATAAATATCGGCCCCCCGGTGTCCTAGCTTAGTGTTCATACCTCGGAAATCCGAGCTACAACCTGAGAGGTCGGATATCTCATCCGTGCTCACCTCTTGGTTACCTACACCCGTTGTTTCAGTCATTATGAGGTTAATCCGAGCTATGACCCCGTGTGAGGCGCTCTCCTCACATCGGTTGGACCAGACCACCTAGCCCTGCCCGCTCTTCTCCTACACTCCCGATCTTCAACTCCACCTGCTCGCGCTTCTGAGACCGATCTCGACACCGGCTTTCTTGTCTCTGGCTCAGACAGAACAAATATTAAATAAAACTTCTAAAACTTTTACTACTCATTTCCCATTTCTTATAATTCTCATTAAAACATCAGGGATGTTACATTTTTAATACCTAGTGACTAAATCATTTGACGCATACTCTTAGAAACGGTGGACTTACCTCATGCAAAAACTGGCTCATGAATTAAGGGTGCCATAAGTCTTATAGGTAGTATATTGATCATATTATTAGCTGATGTGGGACATCTTAATACACCCTCGCTCCTAAGACTGAACATCTAATATGTGAAGTTTATAGAATTGGACATTTAAGAGTGGCTCAACATTCAAGGCTAGTCAAACTCTTGTGCCACATTAGAAATAACAGGCCTAATTCATCTTAAAAGCTAACTCGTGAATTGAGATTTGTCACAAGTCTTATGAGGAGTATACAATCATATTCCCTATCAATTTTAGAACATCTTAACACATACAATCTTGAAGACTAATATGAGAGTTTACTCATTTAAGTAAATTAAACTATCTCTATAATCTGGTTTATATATATTAAAACCAAAAAAGAAAGGAAGAAACAAGTATAGATCAAAATTTTTTAGTCATAAATTAATGTAAGGACTAAGACAAAGGAAAAACAAATCGAAGCCGTACCTAACACTGAAGCAGGCACTCGAACATAGAAATCTTGCCCTGCATCAGGTTGAACCCTCAAATCATTAAGATCACCAAACCAAATGGCACAACCACTACCTGCACCTCTGATATCTGAATTTGTATAAGCAGTGCAAGAACAATTGCTCAAGCACTTGGCTCTGCACTCCAAAAGAGTCATGCTTTCGTTCAACCAACTAAACTCAGTATCAGGCACTTTCATCCCAACATATTTGAAAAACCCATCACTCTGGCACTCCAATGGCCTATCTCTTACACACCCTTGAGAATACTCCATTCCATTCCATTCCACAGGTGATTTAGGCCTAAACCCTTTCAAACAATCACAAGCAGAAGGTACCTTACCCTCATCATAATTCCCATTGGAACCACAAGCACCATACTTATCATAAAAATCTCTTGGCAGTGAACCATACACCTTCCATCTTTGCTCTGCATCTACCCAAACAGAATGCTGCCTCACAAAGCTGGTTAAGTCAACATGAAATCCAAATGAAAGAAGTACAAGCCTTATGGTTCTACTTGCCTTGATCTCTGAGTCACTCATCAGAAGCTCTTCTGCCATTAACTCAAACTCAAATGAACTATAATGAGCAAGCCCAAAACTTAAAACAGCCCCAGAAGTCAAACGAATTAGTCCCCCGACCTGCAAGTTAATAGAAATGGCATTTTAGTGCATATCCAGTGCCATATTTTCTAAATTTTCAACAAGAAAAAATATCAAATATGACATAGAGAGTAAATAAGACAACACAATTAAGTAAAATGAATTGAAGCTAAAATTAAAATTGAAGATTGGGTAGATGGGTCTGATCTAGTTTAGTTATGACAGGGGAAATCAAGTCTCGCGATATGAACATGAACTCAAACTCGTCGTTTTCTTCAAGGTTGCCATTTTTTTGGGCGGTGGTTTCGTCATCGTCATTTTTCCATGGAGGGAAAAGCGCGTCGTCTTCATCGTGAGGGTCTCGGCGAAGCTCTTGGATTACTCTGGCGACGATGTCTGTGAGGGTTTCTAAGGCGTAGCTGTTTGTAACCAGGTCTAATAGCCACCACCATAGCTTCCACCAACCACCATCACTCTCCCTTTATCCAAGCCGCCACCCCACTCTTTTATTTTCCCTTTCTGCAATTCTCGGTGTGTGGCTATTAGAGGGAATGAAGGCGTGGCTGAGAGAAGGGGTTGCTGAATCCTAGTCGGAGGCGGTGGGGTAGATAAAATGAATTGACTGCCTATTTTTTAGGTCATGGAGAAAAGTCGGGAAGGGGGTTAGCTGTTCGAAGAAAGTTTGGTAATTGAAAATGTTACTTGAAGGGTCCGCGCGAATGAAATAAATTCAACAATGTCTACGGTTGAAAGAGCTAACCGCAAACAATATTATTCTCTACGTTTAATGAAGCAACCGCATACAATACTTCTTATTTTTCATTAATGTCTGCGGTTCCGCCCAACCGCAGACAATACTAGTGCATCCTTTTTCAATTTTTGTTGTAGTGTGAAGAATTAAAGAGTGTCATTAGATAGGATGGTATAAGATTTATCTGTGTAACTAACTGGTTCTGCTACCTCCATTTTATTGCTGAAATTAAAGTCAATGGTAAGGGTTTCCAAATCCAATTTTAAATCCAATTTAAGACAGACAGAAAAAATAAAAAAGAACTCAGTTTGTTATCAAATGTAGCATGTGGGTTCTTATATAGTGAATGGATGTGTTTAATGGAAAGGCTAAGAGTTAAAGATAAAGTTAATTAATCATAATGTCATTACAATTTATATGACAATAGAACCTTAATTATAATTGAAGAGTGTAATTTAGCAGTACACTTAACAGAAGCATCGGAAGGTGAAAGTTATAGACTTAGGTGATTAGCAATTTTGAGGGTCTCTTTAATAAGCTTTTTGGCCTTTCTGCTCCTTATCTCGACTCTCATACTCTCATTCTTCTCCATCTTGTCATAATTTGCTTGCTTCACTTTCAAACACTTTATTTTGGATTTTAGAGTCACCACAAGCCTTCCCAAACCCATCATCTCTAAAACATATATATCTTTGTTGATTAATTATAATTCTGCTCAAAACAATTAATGAAGGCTAAAAACACTAATTAAACTGTGCACGAGAAAAATAAGAATAATAATAGTTTTTTTGTAAGAAAAAAGACAAGTGAAAAAGAGAGAGGAGAGAAACAAACCTTGTGGCCTTGATCTGTTTGGCAATATAACACTTTTAGTCTACTTGGAATAGAATAAAAAAGGATAGAAAAGTTATGGTAAAAGAATAAATTGTGTGTATGTTATAGGGTGAGAGAGAGAAGAGGAAAAGAAACAAGTAAGGAAGAGGAAATAAATGAATGAATAGAAGGGTAGGTTGTGATTTGTGAATGAGGGTGGAATGGTGATTTAGAAAAAACAAGTTAATAACATTGGCCACAAGTCAAAAGATTTTTTAACTCGAGGGGATTAGTTACTTATTAACCTAAAGAAGTTAAAAAAAACTATTTTAAAAACTTAGAAATGAAAAAAAATTAAGTAATAATATTTAACAACTAAAAGGTCTTAAACCATAAATTATCTGATAATGCATTAATATAAAACTATAATAATTATCCAATCAAATATAACACATTAAATATAACTTTAAGATATTTTATTTAATTGAAATTATATTATAAATTAAATTTTTTATAAACATAATATTTAAAAATATTATATTTATATATTATTATATTATAAATACATTTAATGTATATATTTAATATAACATACCAACTAAATAAGTTGAACTAATAAATTTTATAAGTTTCTTTAAAAGTCTGTCACCTAACATATTTAATTAAATGTACTTTTTAAATAAAATGTTAAGATCTAGTCTTTTTATCTAATAGGCCTAATCTAAGTTAGCCTTAAATAAACTTATTTTCATTTATCTGAGATTAAATAACAATAATTATTTAATTTCTCACAATCATTGGAAAAAGTGTATATAACTAGATTTTCTTCTAGACTTTACATTATTTGCTTTCCATACAATTGATTTTTTCTTTATATTCAAATCTGGTTTTTTTAATCCAATTTTAAAAATGAAATTTTTTTAATTATATTCTAGTTTTAAAATCTAAAACTTTTAATCAAATTATAGCCTATTGTTCAAATTCATTGAAGAAAATTCAATATCATGTAATAAAAGGATAGAATAAAATGACTTGGTAGCTCACCACCAAGCTGCTCAATATAACAAATGACAAAGAGCCCCATTTTCTTTTACAGAACTAAGTTTTATCAATTCCTGCTTATGTTTTTAATCTTATCACTTTTTCTTCCTTTTTAAAATATAAGAAAAGAACCTTTATTTCCATCTTCCATCTCAGTCCTCTTAAATTTCAAAACAGAGAGCCCCTTCCGTAATGAATAGTAATTTATTGCCATTCATCTAATTTATCTAAAACCTTAAATCTATAGCGAACAAAAGTTGAAACTACAGGGAATGTTAATGTTAGAATCAATTAAACATAGAGCTACAAGAATCAAGTAAATTAGTGATTTATTTTCCAGTGACATTTCCAATGACACCTCAAAAATAAATCCAGCATAAAAAATCAATTCCTTTAAACCTTTTGCTCACTTCAAAGCTACAAAAATTACAAAATTACATCAAAATTCCAAATTCTGTAGATATTATTTGTCATTCTAAACCCATCTCTATTCTAAACTTAACTTAATACTATCTACAGATACCTGTTGTACTTTTTGAAAAACTAATAGCTAGAGAGCAAAACTTTTCAGCTGATTATATCATAAAATATTAATAAAACATAAACCTTTAATAAGAATGATAAAATAATTGGATTATAAATGTATGGATTAATTGGTAAAACAACAATTAGAAACACTATATGACATAGAGTTCACTGATCATATAATATTGAGTAATTTAATCAATTTTCCAATGGAACGCTTTATCTAATGCCACCTTATCTGCAATTTGCTTTTCATGTCTCTATCTTCAACATCAACTCACAAGAGCGTACCGAGGGTTTCCTTTTCATGAAGCATTGCCTTGAGATTAAAGACGTCTTCATGAATTTATTGTCTATGTTGATTTGATTCTTCAAGTAAAGCCTTGGTCTTCATATACTTAACAGATTATTGTTGAGCAAGTCTTATTTTTTCCTGTATGCATGGAACATAACTATGTGACTTGTTTTCCTTTATGAATAAGTATTAATCTTTTCATTCCAGCCACCGCCGTACTCGGACACGACTTCTGAGGACGATCCCTTCCCTTCTTGGAATTGAGGGATGTCAGACGTGGAAGAATGTTTAAACCACATGCGAAATATGTTTTAACTAGACCTCAACAGATTACTCTATGATTGGATGAATGGGTTGACCCTGCCTGACGGATACGCTTCTAACTTGAGTAGATGTGTCAACGTGAAGGAGGGCAGGGTGTTTGGTAAGAAAAGTCATGATTGCCATGTGTTTATGCAACAATTACTGTCGTACGCCTTTCATGCTTTACCGAAACCTATTTGGAAACTGCTAGTTAAGTTGAGTCACTTATTTAAGGAGTTGACGACAACTTCGTTAACTGAGGACAAACTTGTGAAGATAGAGGAAAGTATCCAGGTCTTGATTTGTAAGTTGGAGCAAATTTTCCCACCAAGCTTTTTTGACTCGATGGAGCATCTACCTATCCATCTACCGTACAAGGCCTTAGTGGGTATCCGAGTGCAATACCATTGGATGTATCCATTCAGAAGGTGAACGCCAGAACTACTTAATTTCATTACAGACATTGTTTCTTATAATAGTATTATGTAAGTTAACATTTGTTTATGTTGTTCTAGATTCTTACGCTCTTTAAAAGACAAAGTGTCAAACAAAGTGTAACAGCCCTCATTTTTGTGTGCTAGGTTCTTGAAATAGTTACTTGTATTTTACGATAATTCTTAGTACTACTATTTAGGCTACGACCAACTTATTTATGTGCTCTGTTTTAAAAAGATTTTTGTGGGTGTAAGGCAAAAGTCCTAGTTTTAATTGTTTAATTAATTAAGATAATTAGGATAACATAATAATGTGTTTAATAACACTTTAATAATAGATTTATAAAATAAAACATTAAGTAATTTAAATACAAATATTTAAGTAACTGTTTTAAATTAATAAAACTGTTTAACTCCCTGGTTTGAGCCCAGAAATTATCCAAGGGACTTGAGTAAATTATTTTTATCCCAAAACGCCTCTCATGCTATTCCTAACAACTTTCGTGAAGAGCCCAATACCCAATTTTAAACAACCAAGCTTAAAAACGTTGATTTTAAGTTACCTGGGTAAGCCAAAATGCGCGTCTGTACGTATTTTGGGCGTAATTTTCTTTCCTGATATTGGATTCGAGTCATTCTTGTCCCAAAATCTCCATATAAAATTTATCTACAACTTTTATCTTGACCATTAAGACCAGTTCTTATCCTATAAATCCCAGAAATTAAAAAACTACACTAATTCACATTTTTCCAGTATTAGTTTGCACTAGGTGCAGTGTTTTCCACATAACTCTCTCATATAGCCATAAAATTAAATGATGCCTTCACCATAATTTTCCTAACACATTTCTCCACAACTTTGATGAAGAAACCAAACCCAATTCGTAACCTATTTGGCTTAAAAAAAATTATTTATTCAAGGGACAAAATACCATCACAAATCTCCACCCTTTTAGTATTTGGGCCATATCTCACTCGATTCTCAATGGCTTTTTTTGTGCAATATATGGATTTAAAGAGAACAAAAAAGTTCTACAACTTTGATGTTCAGTTGAATTGTTAATTCAGTCCATAAGATACTCTAAACCTACGAGCAAGCTGCTGCTCCTGTATGTGACTCCTAAGCTTGCATGTAGAAGGAACCAATAAGAGCACTCCATCACTTGGACACTTGTCCTAGCCATGCATAACTCTCCACCACCTCACTATCAGCCCTTGTGACACATTTCCTTTGCATGATAACATGATGACACTTGTTCCACCCAAGTGCATGATCATGTGACTCCTAGGGGGGTAAGGAAGTTACATGCAAAAATCCACCTTTTCATTTCTCTTGCTTTGCTTTACTTAGCTTTTCTTTCTCCTTCCAACTTAGAAAAAAAATCCAGCAGCTCATCTCTTCTCTTTTCTCATATCTCCTCCATCTAAACACCATCACATAACCATCACCATTCATCCTAAGTCATCCTACTACCTTACATAATCCAAGATACTACCTTTGATCATCAAAATTTCTTCTTCACCTCCACCAAACAGCAACATCCTTCTTCTCTTTTAACCATCAAAATCATGTCCATCCTCAC
This sequence comes from Clitoria ternatea, assembly GCA_037962975.1. Taxonomy (NCBI): domain Eukaryota; kingdom Viridiplantae; phylum Streptophyta; class Magnoliopsida; order Fabales; family Fabaceae; genus Clitoria; species Clitoria ternatea. Next base: position 175,023,396 of record CM075671.1, read on the forward strand.
CATCCATACATTCATTTTCCTTCTCTTGATGAAGAAACCTATGGTGGCTTAGAAGCAAATTTTTGGAGTCCTTGCTACCCTTTTCCTTGAGCACAAAAATCTTGTTGGTAAGGGGGTACTTTACTTGTTTTATATCCATAAAATTATGCATGCATGGTGAAGTATAAGTGACCTTAACACTTATACCTTAATATCTCTTTAAAGATCTAAGTTTGTATGATTTGGATCTTGAGAAATCTTTATGAAAAAAATGGATCTTTAAGATATATTATGGCTGCAACATGGTTGTTGTTAGATCCTTTGAATTTTAAAATTTTTATGAAGATTACTAACACTTGAATTTTATTGCTGCAGGTTTTTAAATGTAACTCTACAATACATGTGATAAATGGTTAATTATGTGTTGATTGATTTGATTGGTGGTTTGTTGTGTTAGTAACATTTTTAGAAAATATAAAATCTTTAAAAAGAGTTTTTATAATGAAAAGTGAATTAATGTTGCTCCTAGAAAATTTTAATAATTAGTGAACAACTTAGAAATTTTAGATTCTAAACGTATAACTTGAAAGAAATAATTTTTGTGGTTAAAATTTGGAAACTTACCTTGATCTTAAAATTTTCTGAGATAAAAATTAATTTTAATATAAAATTTCAAAGTTAAACACTTTTGGCTTTGGAATCGCTCGAATCGGAAATTTATAGGCAAAATACAACGAAAACAATGTTTTGACAACGGAATAAAAATTTACTACTTTGTATTTTTACTTCAGAAAAGAGGATTCTTTTATTTTCAATATAGAATTAGGAGAAGTACCTTATAAATATTTCATCTATTATTTTATGAAAAATTTTAGAAAAATAAAATCAAGTTATTTGGTTTATTATAAGTGAATACGACGAAAGGACTTTAGTAATCAAAAAATCAAGAGAAACTTTTATACCTAACACTTAAGACAAAGTTAGATTTTTTTAAGTTATAAGAAACATAATTGAAATTTATGTTACTCATTTACTTAGATATCAATCATATTACCAATAAATTAAATGTTTTACACTAGAGAATTTTCTCATAAGATTCGTTTAAATAACTTTATATTTCTAGTAAAAAGAATTTTTAGTAGTATTGAATTTGAGACTTAGCCCCTACAACATGAAAAGATTTATGGTTAGATACTTACGAGTCTTAAGGAAAAATACACTATATGAGTTAGGTTCCGCCTAGACTCTGGGTACCCTACGTAATTGAGATAAGCATATGGCATGTTGCAATTGGAGTTGAGGAGGGATGTTGGAAAAATCCCCTAACGCATACAGTGATGGGTACACTGTAGAATCTGCCACGTCTCAATACCTGAGGGCGGTCTAGGGAGTATCACCGGAGGCAGGAATTCTAAGTGGCATCAGATTCGCGCCTGTCGCCGAACAGCCCGTAGTAAACTCTAGTATACTTCGACAAGAGACGGGATTTTCTATGACCGTGAAGTGCCCGTTCTGTGGTGATGTGTGATATGTATAATTGGCCATTTGATGACCGGGACTGTGAGTCCCTACCTATTTGTGAAAACAAGAACGAGGAGAGCTTCGGTCGCTCTAGTTGGGCAAGGGGGATAAGGGTGGCAGATTGTGCACATGATTATTGATATATGAGATTGAGGAATGGAAGTTGGGCCCCATTGCATATTGGTAATGAATTATAATTTACAGTAATTGAATCTGACACATGTATAGCATGCCATCATTATATGACTAACCCTCTAGTTGTTGTTGACATTTGTGTATGTGAAGTTTTGTATTTTTGATCTAAGGTATGTTGTATGTAACCTTCTCTATAATTTAAATCATTAAGCCACCCTTATATATATATGTTATGGGTTGAGAGCTTTGTACTCACCCCTTTTGTTATTGTGTACTATTTTTCCTTTCCTTGATCATCAGTTGAAGGACAAAGCGAGCATGGGCAGGACTTGGAATATCTATAGTAGGAGCCGCCAGTTGAAAGTGTCATCTGTGTGTATATTCTCTATTTGCGTCGAGATTGTCATAGACTCGACATTTCTGTTATGCTTTTATTTTACAGTTATGAGCCCCGTACTCTTTTAAGTACATTTATGTTTAAAAGAATCAATCTATATAATGTATTTATTTTAAAATCATGTACTGATGATCACCATTTAAAAAAAATACTCCTATTTTTAATGACTCCTTAATTAAGTAGGACGTTCCAGTGTGGGAATTTGTCCTAGTTAATCGAGGGTGTCACAGAAAGCATGTGTTGAAGCATCGATTTACGAGGCATACTTAGTGGAAGAAATGACCACTTTTGCTTATTTCTATTTTTCGACGGAGATAGAAGCTAGAATGAGTAGAATTCCTCGCAATCTTGGGGTGGCCACACACAAAGGGTTGGATGATCAAATTTTAATTTTTAACTATCCAGTTATCCTCGGGCCAAGGTCACAAAATGTTATATTGATGAGAAAAATCGAAAGGCGGCTCACTTGTATATTCTTCTAAATTTCCCAAAAGTGGAACCCTATCTTGAGTAAGTCACCAACTTATAGTTTGCATTCTAAATCTAGCTTTTGTTGTGTCTAAATTTTTATTCTTTAAATAGCTTATATGCAGATATACTAAAACTTGAGCAAAATCTTATAACTGATGACCAAATTCATAGTGACGTATCATCCAAATTCATTGGTTGGTTTGCCTAACATGTAAGACCCGTATACCTTGTGTTTTTTAATTGTACTTCTAACGTTAGGTATCTAACAATGACCTATGTGTTATGTTGTACATAGATTCAAGACCCTAATAACCATATTGAAGATCCCTTACTCCAAGCCCTTTCTTTGGGGCCGGTGAAAACTGTTAAAAAATGGCCCATTTACTACGTAAACAACTACAAGTTTAACATTTTTCAATGGAGTGAAGGGATGTGTACCCATAACTATGGGGTTTGTGTTAAAGGCACGGCCAGACAGTTAGAGGAAGACTTCTATGGAGTGTTGACAAAGATTATTGAAGTTTCTTTCTCCGGACGACTAACAAGAGATATCGTTCTATTCAAGTGTGATTGGTACAATAACATAATTGGTGTAGGAACAAAGGTTGACAACAACGAAGGCTTAGTTTAGGTAAAAAAAAATGATAGATATAAAGGTTTTGATCCCTTCATTTTTACCCAACAAGCTGAGCAGGTTTATTACGTGAACTTCCTTGGAGGGCACCGGGACTGGTACACAGTCATCAAGGCCAAGGTCAGAAGTTAGATCACTGATAATGTCTTTGATGAGGTTGAGGATGCTTATCAACTCACTTCGAACAAGCTCAACAGCAGTCATTTGTTGTTCAACATTGATCCGAAGATAATGGATGAGACACTCGCCACTACGGGGGGTAAACACATTGACAAAGATGTTGTCTTCCAGTCAAAATGGTCTAGGGATGATTTGGAGACTAGGGAATCTGTTGAAACAGATAGCCATAGTGACACTAAAACTGAGGGGGAATTTTAACTTGAAACAGACACAGAGTATGTAGTTATTAAACATATATACATATCTTTATATTCTGAGACTAACATTTGTTTTCATGGTTTTATCCAGAGATGACAGGACGTCGACTACCCTTCAGTCGGGGTGGTGGCTTGAGGACCCCAACATCCCGTCTACAGACTCCTACCCTACAGCAGATCACCACTCGTTCACCACCTGGGCCCACCATCCCACAGCAGACCACCTCACAGTAGGCCACCACTTCTTGACCACCACAGTAAACCACAGCACAACAAACCACCCTGGAGCAGACTCCTTTACTTGGTGGTTTGGATGACCCCACCTCTGGCATCCCTCCTACCCATGCTGGCCCCACTGCCGGCCGGAGACTAGTAAGTATACAATAATTTGTTTTAAGTTTCTTGGTTGGTAGCTTGTTAGTTTCTTTGTATATAAAACTCATATAGTTATATGTTAGTTGTATGGTAGTTTATTTAGTACTTGTATAGATTGCTTGTTGGTTTTTTGTATGTTACTTTATTTAGTACTTGTATAGATTGAACTGTACTGGGAACTCTTCTGTTTGTAACAAGGTAACGTTTCAAATTTGGAAATGTTACATTTACAGGGGAGACTCTGCCGAAATTTTGGTAGTCTCCTTATGTTGTATGTTGTTTTATTTGCTTCTAATTGTTATTTATTACAGCTTTGTTGATAGTAGTTGCACTACCAAAGCGATTACTAAGGTTCTGAAGGCCCAGTGTAATGCTCCATACATCTGTTGGATATATGCTAGGAAGGTTGTCCAGGATAGGTGGTTTGGCACCTTCTCGGTAAGTTAACACTTCCTTGTTGTGAATTTATGGCTAATATACACCTGTTATTAATTTTGAAATCTTATTTCATTTTACAGTGTGATTATCAATGGACAGAGGGTATGATTGATAAGATTAGGAAGGTCTTAGCCACAAAGACCTCCAAAATCATCAAGAAAACCCTTTGGAAGGTGAGGGATAAGGGCGAGCGCCCTTGTTGGATCCCTGAGGACCATAGGGATGAGATGGTCCAGAAGTGGGAGGTGTCTTGTTCTAGCAGGCGAGTTCTTGGAACAAGGTAAATAGAACGGTTGATGCTGTAGCCTCTATCTACACTGGGGGTAGCATTTCAGTCCTTGAGAAAAAAAAAAAGATTTGTTAGTATACATTTTTCTATTGTTTTTTAATGAATAACTTAATATGTTTTCTATTTAATTTTATTGTCAACAACAGGAGCAGAAAGAGCATCGGGAGCCATCATTATTTAAGGTCATGCAAATGACTAAGAAAAACAAAGTTGGTGCTTGGGTTAACCAGAATTCCACAGACATGGCGGTAATTTAATTTAACTTACACATAATTAAACTTACAAGTCATATATTACTAATTTTTATCATCTATTTATATTTGTAGGAGGCTTATCTTGCATGAGGGTTGAGAAGGAGGCGGAGTTGGTGGCCTCCACACCTGAAGGGGAGGTACCTTACCCTTTCTTATTATGACGACAACGCCATCTATATGGAGGCTGTTGGCGGCGTGAACAAGAAAGAGGGGATCTTTGGATTGGGTAGCGTCGACACGCGGTTGGTGAAAAAGGGAAGACCTCTTCCTCTTCCTCTTCCTCCTCTGGCCTTCCAGCGGATGTTGTTCAAGTTATTCAAAACTTGAACACCGAGTTACAGGAGGAGCAACGCCAGAGGCAACTTTTGGAGGAGTGGGCCGAGGCAGACCAATAACAGGCCAAGGAGGACCAACACCGGGCCAAGGAGCAGTACACAAAGACTCGTCGACCGCTTGCTGTGCAGCAGGAGCTACTAATGCAGTTGATGGCGAGGCTACCTCCCCCTTACATCCCAGCTGCCACCACCACCACCACAGGATCCCCCACCACCATGATATTACTTTTTTATGCTTCTTTGTTTGTACATTCTATACATTATATATTTGATTTATACTTTATATCATATTTCATTCAGTATTTCTTTTATGTCATTCTCGATTTATTATTTTATGTCTTCCAAACATAGCGACGGGTGCTCGTGGTCACAGTATAGCCATGCATAGCGACGAGGTGTGTCACCAATGCAGGGACCCCATTAGTGATGACATTAACCCATCAAAAAGTTAGTGATGGTAAGTACCAGCCATCTCTATTGTGTCAGCGACGATTGTCATAGTGACAATTTAGTGTCTGTCATAAGTTCTATCGCTAATGGCTTTAGCGATAGAAAAAGGATGATTTAGCGACGGTTTTAGTACTATTTTCACCATGACCGTAGTAAACAACATAAACAACAAATGGTGTTACGGGCCAACCATGAATCATACCATGGCAGTTGTGATCCATAGAACCACCGAGAATCCTTGGTCTTCAAAGAGCCTCCCCCACCGGGTCAACCACATGCAGCTCCCGTAGCTAAACATGGGCAGCTTAATGAATTACACACTGAGTCACTAGGGAAAATATCAATAATGCTCGTGCACAGAGCCGCCCTTCCACTGGGCTAACCGGAGGAACCCTTAACATTCCATCACCAGCAGCTATGCAATATGCCATGGATGTAATGCAAATGCAAATCATATGCATTCTCACACTATGCATCCTATCATGTCACTCATCTATCATCACCATCACCAATATCACCACGCAATCCTTAGTGGATTTTATTATCATTGGTTATTACCATTGTTTCAAGTTTTAAATGTGGCATTCACAAAATTTTACATTAACATGATTTCACCTCAGACCTACAAGTCAATACTTGCTTCAAATCACAATGGCATTACAATCCTCATCAATATACATTAATCTTTCATCAACATTTCAAGGTATGCTCAACATCCATATTCTTTCTCATTTATCATCAATAATCATCATTCAATGTTGTAGTGGTATAAATGCATTCTCAACATTTAATGACATAACATTTTCCAAACAATAACATCACCACAAAGCATACCATCAATATTCCAAATGCACAACAGCATTACCAAGCATAATTAACATCACCATGTTCAACATCTCAATTTGTCAACACAATATAAGCAAGACAAACATGTATATTATCACATATGACAATTAACCAATACTCAATTCTCCAATCAGCATTTAATGTTTTCCCCAATTTCTATAGTTAGGTTTTCACCAAAAACCCAACAACCATCATAAATACACATTAACTTCCATCATTTTCCATCATATTTTTGTGTACCACCAAAAATGCTCATAAAAGCTTGCATTTAAGTCACCCCACTTTAGGGTTTCCATATTTAATGTTCCCATTTAATATCCTCATGCATTCAAACACTTACCTAAACAACCAAAACCCATAGTCTAAGGCATAAACTCATTAGAAATGGATAGGAACTTACCTCAACCAGCAAACCACAATGAGCTTCAAGAGGAGGAAAATGGGTGACGAAAATTGAGGGAGAAGAAGGAGAAGCTTCAAACCAATCAAGTCTCCTTCAAGCTTGATGGAGGAAAACAAAAATGGAGGAGAAAATGCATACCACTTTGCTCAGGTTTTGAGTGGAAGAAGATGAAGAGAATGGGAGGAAAGGAGAAGAAGAAGTTATTGCCTTTTGGGAAAGTAGAAGCCAACGTGAAATGAAAGGAGAAAAGAGTGTTTTGTTTTAAATTTTAATCTCTTCATTAAAACTTCTCCATTTTATAACAAACAGGATCCTTGTTATACTTTATCCAAAAATTATTCCGAATATATCAGATTCACAATAATATTCTTAACAGCCCTGACCAACGGTACCTCAATCGGAGATACTTGGTCTGACATTTATTTTTTTTAATCAGGTATAATTCTAGCTCTTAAAGCCATAATAAATTATAAACAATCATAATAAATCCTAATTCAATTATCTCAACATTTTTGGGACATTCGTTAACCCATGTGTAATTATTTAATATTTATTCCTCTCATTTAATCATTTATATAAAATTTGGGATGTTACAATTCACTCCACCTAAAAGAAATTTTGTCCTCGAAATTTAACATACCAGATTCAAATGCATTCAGATATCGCTCCCGAATTTCATCTTCGCGTTCCTACATGAAAGTCTCTATATTACCATGTCTCCAAGCCACGTTCACCCAAGGTACCAATTTGTACCGCAACCTCTTCAGGGAATATTCAACAATCCAAACGAAAATATGAGGGATAGACAAGTCATCTTGCACATCAACATCATCAATAGGAATCACGTGCAAGGGATCAGAGACATATTTCCTCAACTACGACACATGAAACACATTATACAGATTTGCAAGATGCGAAGGAAATGCAATCCGATAAGCAGTATCACTAATTCGTTCTAGGATCTCATAAGGTTCAATAAACTTAAGACTTAATTTTCTTCTCCTCAAAGCTCTACCAATTCCTTTATCCCACGAGACCTTCAAAATTACATAATCACCAACTTGAAACTCAAGTGGTTTATGCCTCTTATCATAATAACTCTTTTGTCAGTCTTGAGCAATCTTCATATTCACTTGTATCTTTCTAATTTGCTCAGTAGTCTCTTGAACAATCTCCGACCCTATGGCCAAACTTTCACCAGTTTCTAATCAACAAAGAGACGTTCTACACTTTCTACCATAAAGTGCCTCATAAGGAGCCATACAGATACTACTGTGGTAACTGTTGTTGTAAGTGAACTCAAGCAATGGAAGAAATCTCTCCCAATATCCGACATACTCCAGAACACAAGCCCTCAACAAATCTTCAAGACTTTGGATAGTCCTCTCGGATTGTCCAACGGTTTGAGGATGATAAGCAGAACTAAGTTTCAACTTAGAGCCTAACTCCTGATGTAAGCTTCCCCAAAATCAGGAAGTAAACCGAGGGTCACGATCAGATATAATGCTAGATGGCACACCATGCAATCTAACAATTTCCTTTATGTACAATTGGGCTAATTTCTCTAATGAACTCTTCATACTCATGGGTAAAAAGTGAGCACAGTTTGTCAATTGGTCTACAATTACCCAAATAGCATCATTTCCAGTATTAGTTTTGGGCAAACCAGAAACAAAGTCCATAACAATAATATCCCATTCCCAAACAGGGATCTCTAAAGGTCTTAACAAACCAGAAGGTTTTTGAGGTTCAACTTTAGCCTTCTGTAAAATAAGACAAGATGAAACAAAATTCGCCACATCTTGCTTTATACCAGGCCACCAGAAATTCTTCTTCAAGTCTTGATACATTTTAGTGGAACCAGGATGAATACTTAACACACTCTTATGAGCTTCCTCAAGTACATATTTTCTCAAATCACCACCAGATGGAATATAAATTTGGCCCTTCACACACCAAATACCATCATGACCTTCCAATAGAAATGAATTTTTCCCATTTGCTTGAGTTTCCTTCATCCCAATCAAATTTAGTTGTTGCGTTTTCACACATTCAAGGAATTCATTAGCTACTTTCAAAATCTCAAGGGACATTTTCTTTAGGGTATACAACTCTACGCCCACATTCAAGTTTCTAAATTGATTAATTACCTTCATCTCCTTTACCATCATAGTAGAAACATGCAATGACTTTCAGCTCAAAGCATCGGCAACCACGTTTGCCTTTCTGGGATGATACCTCAACTCAAACTCATAGTCCTTTAGAAACTCCATCCATCACCGTTGGCACATATTTAGCTCTTTCTGATCAAATAGGTATTTAAGACTTTTGTGATCACTAAAGACCACAAATTTAGAACCATACAAATAGTGCCACCACAACTTCAAAGCAAACACAACTACTGCCAATTCAAGATCATGTATGGGGTAATTAACCACATACGGTCACAATTATCTCGACGCATAGGCTACCACACATTCGTTTTGCATCAATACGCAACCAAAACCAAGCTTAGAAGCATCACAATACACCACAAAATCATCCAGTAAATCAGGCAAAGCTAATACTGGTGCGGTAGTAAGTCTCATTTTCCACTCTTGAAAACTTTCTTCATATTCGAGGGTTGACACAAATGGTTGGTTCTTACGAGTCAGTTTTGTCAATGGCAAAGCAGATGAGAGAATCCTTTAATAAATCTTCGATAGTAACCGGTAATACCAAGAAAACTTCATATTTTCATCACAGACATCGGTCTTTCCCAAGCCATAACAGCCTCAACCTTTGATGGATTGACAGCAACGCCGTCACAAGAAATTATATGACCGAGAAATGAGATCTTATTCAACCAAAATTCACATTTACAGAGCTTAGCATACAACTCTTTTTCTTGAAGAATAGTCAACACAAGGCGAAGATGCCTTTCATGTTCTTCATTACTCTTAGAGTACACCAAAATATCATCAATAAACACCACAACGAATTGGTCATGATACTCATGGAAGATGGGATTCATGTAATCCATAAAAATCATAGGAGCATTTGTCACACCGAATGGCATCACCACATACTTGTAGAGTCTATATCGTGTTCAAAAAGCTATTTTTGGAATGTCATTGGTCTTCACCCTGATTTGGTGATATCCGGAACGTAAATCAATTTTGGAGAATACAACAACACCCTTCAGTTGATCCAAAAAATCATCAATGCGAGGGAGAGGATATTTGTTTTTGAGAGTCAATTTGTTGAGTTGGTGATAGTCAACACACAATCTTATGTTCTCATCCTTCTTTTTCACAAACAACACAGGTGCACCCCAAGGAGATACACTTGGGCGGATAAATTCACTTTCGAGTAACTCTTTGACTTGCTTTTTTTAAGCTCAGACAACTCCATAGGAGATATCCTATAAGGAGCTCTAGAAATAGGCTCAGCGCCAGGAATAAGATCAATAGAAAATTCCACATCACGTAGAGAAGGCAACCCAAGAACCTCATCCAGAAAAACATCAGAGAATTCTGAAACAATAGGGATTTCACTATATTGGGAAGTACTACTCCCATCAACCACACAGAACATCACAAGAAGCTAAGAGATACCTTATAGGTCAACGTTCAGTATTCGAAGTCGGAAAGATCACCGCCTTATTATGACAATCCACCAAGACTTTATTGGTAGATAACCAATCCATGCCTAGGATAATATCCAGGTCTTTCATAGGTAAGCACACAAGGGATACAACAAACTGTCTACCCTCAAGAGTCATCTCGACATTCTCACATCGAGTCACCGATCTCAAACAAGTACCAGTCGGTGTAGTCACTATTATTGAACCTTTCATCATACAAACAGGCACTTTTAAGCGCCTATCACAATCCTCAGAAATAAATGAATGAGTAGCACCAAAATCGTAGATAACACACCCTGATGCATTAAGAATTTCACACTCACCATGAATAAGATCTTCCACTTGAGCGGCTTTTTCATTGCTAACAGCAAAAACTCTTCCAGCAGCTTGTGGTTGATCACCACTATTATGATTACCATTTCTTCCACGATGGCCATTTCCTCGACCATTACCATTATGCCCACCATTATGGTTTCCACCATAGCCACCATTTTGGCCACCATTACGTCCATTACCATTTCCCCGACCACGGCCTCTAAAACCACCATCGCCTCCACGATTAGCATTTTGATTCACGCGAGCAAGAGCGTCAACATTGGTATTTCTCACATTCAAGGGGAATGTAGGGTGAATATGCCCCGATTCGTTGCATTGGTAGCATACCACATCATCTTGTGGACAATCACGTGCCAAATGGTTAGCACCATACTTGAAGCAAGTAAGGCCTTGGACATTGCCACGACCTTGATTACCATTTCCACCTCTTGGTCCACAACGTCCTCTTACGTTTGAGGATCCACCACGAAAGAACTTTTTCTTCTTAAATTAACCATGTCTCTTGAAGCTAGAGAATTAACCATTCAACTTGGGTTTATGCCTGTCATGTCTCAAAGAAGCTACATCATCTTCTTCATATATGCGACACTTGTTCACAAGTGTAGGGAAGCTTCTAATCTCTTGATGCTAAATAGCCCACTTGATCTTGGGCCTCAAGCTATTCTTAAACTTCATACACTTTGAAGCCTGGGTACCCTCTTGTTGATAAGGAGGATAAAATGCATATAGCTCTTCAAACTTGGAGGCACTCCTCCACACTCATATCACCTTGCTTAAGCTCCACGAACTCAAGCTCTTTCTTACTTTTGCAGCTTTCAGGAAAATACTTCTTCAAGAACTTGACTTTGAAATTCTCCCAAACTAAGGGGATATTAGCATCTAGCATACACCCTCTAATAAGGCGCCACCATGCTTCAGCTTTATCGCGGACCATGAAGACCGTATATTTAACCTTTTGAGCTTCAGTACACTCAAAGCTCGCAAAGATCCTTTCTAGGTCGTTGATCCAAACATAAGCATCCTTGGGCTTATACCCTCTATGGATCTCGGAAGGTTTCCTCTTAAGAAATTGATTAAGACCTTGGGCACCTTGTCCCACATTCTATTGACCTTATCTCTCCAAGAGATCCGCAAAGCCATTCAAAGTAATTGCTATAGTAGCAGCATCACGGTTATGTCTACCAGCCATGTTTCACGCCTATAAGTTAAGACATGGCTCACACATAAGCAATTAGACCAAACAATCAACTTTCAACCTCTATATATATAAGGTTTCAACATTCAATAGTCTATCATGCATCATTTCATAATGAACATATCAATCTCAATGCATAATAACAAAGTATTCATCACTGAAGGTAAATAGTGTAAGGAATCTTGGTCGGACTCACACAACAAGCATATCAATCACAATTCAATGTAAAAAAACCACAATCCAATCAAGGAAATTCATAGTTCAATAAGAGATAATCCATTCAATCCAAATTATAAACAACAATTGCTTGTATAACATCAATCAAGTTTTTATCGAACAACAATTAATGCTCGGATACCAGATTGTCATGCCCCTATTTCCATAACCCGAGTTTGATGTAATCAAAGTAATTAGTTTAATAAAAATATGAGTAAATTTTTCGCATTTGATGAGAGATTCGTCACTCTAATAATTACATCAAGATCTGAATTATAGAAACAAAGGGTGAGAGTTTTAAGATTTTTAACAATCTGGATCAATAAAGTAAAGCCCCATTATGTATACAAAATAGTTTGAGTTCACAGCAGAAGGAATATGTATACAGGGAAATATACCTAGTCCCATATATGAAGATATGAGAAAAGGCCCGAAAATGAGAAAGGACATCAAGAAAATGAAGAAAACTCAAAAGCTGATGCCAGACCAGCCAACATAGGTACGCTGGTTCCTGGCGTACCCACGCCCAGCAACCAGCTACCCACCAGAGGCCAAGCGCTCCAACGCCCACCCCATCATACTAGCACACAGACCACCAGCGTGCTTACGCTGAATCCCAGTGTAAGTACGCCCAGCTACTGACCAGGCACCAACCAACGCCTAGTAATGCAGTGTGCCCACGCTGAGGACTAGCATGCTTACACTAAGTGACACATCATCAGACCCTGATTTCTTATGAATCAACGTGTCAATGCCTAGGTCAGGCATGCCCACGCCTAGAGTTATGCCATGAAATAGAAAGCCAGCGTGCCTATTGTAACAGTTCTGGTTTTTCGAAATAGGAACCCAAGTTCTTAGAACCCCTGAGAGTACCTTGTGAAGTATTTTAAGAGAATAAAGCTTAGGCCTGGTCCTTAGATCAACACGAGAATGTGAGAAAGCAAAATTTGAGAGGACCTGAGTAGTAGGTAGTTCAGTTGAACAGAGACGAGTGAGTAAGGGAGGCTGTGTGTAATAGTGGCCCCAAGAGGAACTTGCTGATTTACTGATAATTTATGTGGAGATAATTGTATTTGATTTGATAATTGGCATGTTACTAAAGTGTTGAACTCATGAAAATATCCTGTTAATTGATGCTAGAATTGATAAGTTGAGAGTAATGTTTGGTTCTAATAGATTGTAAGTGATTATGGTCAATTACCTAATTAAGAACAGATTCAGAATGAGTAGAATTATTTCGGTATCAAGATAAATTTAGAGGATAAATGATTATTAGAGCCCAAGATTTCATAAAACTTAATTAAGCCTCCTTAATAAAATGATCACAGAATAATACGTTATTTGGGTATCAGCGGGTAAACAGACATCATTATTAAAAAGTTTAGTTAATTAATATAAAATGAAATAAATAGACAATACTTAGTTTAATGTTTAACATTATTTGTGATGAGTTTAAGATATGATATATATATATAATATTTTAGTTAAGAGATTTTTAAACTACTGTATTTTAATAATAAACGTCGTTCGGTCCCTCAACAATTGAATTGTGGGACCCAATTTAAGGCCAAACTCTGATCAGTCAAATCAAGACTAATGGTCCACTAAGGGATCAAGTTCTCTTAGGATCAGTTTCTGAAGAATCGAGGGTAATTGACTTAGCCTGACCGGCCAAATCAAAATCCTCAACATTTCCTACGTTTGACTATTTATATACCTCGGGGTGTCCAATTGTGACACAGTCAGTCCCTAATAACCCGTTTCGACATTTTAAGAATGTTTCATGAAGAGCTCAAAGTTCGATTTGGTCTCTGCCAACCTCATCCACAAGTCATTTCATTTCTTTGGAAGCCCAATCTGTGTATTCCTGACATTTTGACGTAGTTTCCTCAAACGGTGTTCGATTGAGGAAATTTTAATTTTGTTGACTTTGTTTCGAAGATATCTTCAAACTCTATTCCTGGCCTCAATCTCAAATTCCTACTCTGTCATACTCAAATTCAAGAATTTATTAAATTCATCATAGAACCATGATTATTCACGTTTTATCTTGCGCATGGTTCGTTCAAAAATTTATAACTCTCTCGTACGACCTCCGTTTCTTGCAAACTCGGTGTCAAAATCACCGTAAAAAAATTATCTACATTTTTTATGCGACTTTGAAAGCTAGATCCTACAGATTGGTACATTTTTTAGAATCTTTTCTAGACCATGAGTTTCATATTACTATGTTGACAGGCCCTAGAAAAATTGCTATATCACCCTCTTCCGAGAGTCAAACCACTTCTTTCTTTTTGGGATAGATCCGTATGAAAAATATCTACAATTCTTATGAAGGGCATGAAGGCCATTTTCCAAAGGAGAATTAATTACAAATTTATTTCTACAACTCCACCTGATTCGAAGGTGATTAGAGTACCCTGTCGTATTTTGACCATATCTCGGGCTACCAAACTTGGATCATTACAAATGAAATATCAAGTTAAAGAGGAAAGGAATGTCTAAATGCTTCATGAAGGGCTCGAAATCAAATTCCCACTCCATAAATAACAGAATTTAAAACACTACACCAATTCATGTTTCTCTAGTAATAACTTGCACTTGGTGCAGTATTTTCCACTTAACTCTCTCATATTGCCATGAAATTGAATGAGACCTTCACCAAAAGTTTCCTAACACATTTATCCAAAGTCCAATTCACATCCCATTTAGCCCAAAAAAATTATTTGTGTAAGGGACAAAAATCCCATCATAGCCCTGCACTAGTTCCGTATTTGGACCATATCTCACTCAATTCATGATGGATTTTTTTGTGCTTTATATGGATGTAAAGAGAACACAAATTTCTACAACTTTGATGTTCAGCCAAATTTGAAATTCAGCCCACAAGGATCCCTAAATCCAGCTTCCCATGCAACATGAACCAATCACTTTCTTCCACTCACTAGACACTTGTCTAGCTCTAAAAACTCCATTCCATGCATCACCAGCCCTTGACACCTATCATGAGAGATGTCATCCCCTTGCTTCATTCAGCCACCACCTCTCTTTCCTCTAATTAGATTTCATGCAACAAGAGTCACCATGCCATGCACCATAATGTACATCCATGAAGAGTGCACATGTAACATGCCATGCCATGTATTGTGTCACATATTCATTGAAAATTTTCATGTTTCCCTTGCACATTCACATTTAGAATTTTGAGTTAAAAAGCTAAGACTTCAAAACACTCCAATCTTTTATCACACTATGTCTTAGGCCATGCACATGACACCTTCATTCCATCCAATTACTCTAAACTATCATCATTCCTCTAATTTCTCTTGATCACTCTTTCCCTTCCTCTTTATGGCAGCAACAACACCTTCTCCTTCTCTCTATTTTCCTCTCTTAGACACCATTCCAACCACCACAATAACCACCCCTAACCACCAAAAGTTACGGTCACACCATCACCTTCCACTTCCAACCACCCGAAATTCATTCTTTTTCCTCATCACCTTTCTAAACCATGATTACCTCACCCAAATAGCCACTCTTCTTCAAGAATCTTTTGCATGTCATGGCTTCAAAAAGATCAACCTAATCCCTTTGTCTTAGACTCTCAAAACCGTCACTCAGGTAAGAAATTTGATGTTACTCCCTTGGATCTTGTCCTTGATCTTCTTGGTTGAAAAATAGTTTTCATTTTGAAATTTTGATGATGTTCCTTGTTGTTTAGAGGGCTAAAATCGTGGTTGTCCCCCTTGCTCTAACTATGCATGCGTAATTTTTCTAAGGACCGGAAGCTTAGACGACGATCGTAGTACGTTGGATCAATCGGTGGAATTTTTGATAAATTTTAGGTAAATGATCTTTTAGTTTTAAATAACTTCATGGCTCTTTGTGATCTTCCTTGTCTATCCATAATCCTTTAGGTGCCTAAAATCTTTACATGTTGTAACATCCCGATTTTAAATGAAGTACCGGGGGAAATAAAGCCCTTAAAATAATAATTTCAGAAGTGGGGAATTGTTTATTAATTATCATTAACTTAATTAATCAAATGAGTACTGATTTAGGTAGGATTAGCCACTAGTGGTTGCTGATGGGACTGAGTGACGTGAGCAGACTGCTGCTTCATGTTTCCCCTACCCCACCTTCTATTCCTTGTGCATGCATATATGTGGTGGTCGATGGTCCCTTACCATTCATTTTTCAGAATTCCCTCTTCGATTTCCCTCCTCTCCCTCCTTCTCTTTCTTTTTTTCTTCTTCTTCTTCCCTGAACGAGTGGAAGTATCGAGCGAAGCAGCTAGGAAAAAGGACCAACGCCCAGGCAGAGGAGTCTCTCAGAGTCTCGTAGTTGGTAGGGGGAGTACCTTATATGTTAAATGCATGGGTTATGGACGGGTTTCGGGTGTTGATAATTGTTGTACTGTATTCTGTTGTATGACATACCTGCATGTGGAGTGCTGAATGATTGATGAAGATAACCGTGTAGTTTATGTGACCTGTGAGTCGATATAAATATAAAATGTTGATTGCATGTGAATAAGTGTTGGTGTAGTGGATCTGATAATATTCATACTGATGCATGCGTTGTTTGAATCCTGTTGCTGCTGAATACCGATTGTATGTTATACTTGTGTTGATTGGAGTACTTTATTGAAACTGACATTGCCTAATGCCGATTTCATGGGATGCATGTACTATTTGAGTCCTGATGATATATAATGCCTACTGCATGAGATGCATATGTTGGGGAGTTCTGTTAATACCTAGCACTGATTGCATGAGATGCATGTGCTGTTTGAATGCTGATGATCCATGGTGCCGATTACATGAGATGCATGTATTGCTGTGTATATGAACTCTGTGTTGTGTGATGAATCCACGTGTGGCGCATGGGATGCGTTTGTGCTGGGAGCACGTAGTGTGGGACACTACCATCGGTTATTAAAGCGTGGGACGCTGTAAAATCCTTAAGTGGGACTCAAGGTAGCCCTCGAGTGGGACTCGGGCTGCCTGTGAACACCTCCGTTGGCGCTGAGAGCGTTGGTGTCACCTGTGGGCAAACGGTTGGGTACCCGTAAAATGGCCAAGCAGCTGGGAGCTGAATTGATAGCTGAGAGCTATGTATAAAAAGGCTAGGAGCCTATGTTGCAACGTCAAAAACCGATTACACACGAATGCGGAACTGAGTGAATAATCTATGTATATGTATTGCTGATGCTGAGTGGAATTGATTATGCATGTGATGATGAATATATATATATAACTGAGCGAACTATTCTGTGTGCACATGCTGTTGATGCTGATTGAGATATGTCCTATGAATGCATGTTAATATTATTAAAAGTTGTGTATGTATAACCGAGTGAGAATTATTGAATCCTGACTGGGAAATGTTTAATATGTGCATTCTGATTCGTAGGTATTATTATATCACTGATTGTTGTATGTTAATGTTGTCAAATTGATACGTGCACAAGGCCGAGTGATAACTGGTGGATTTCGATCGGTAAGAGTTTGACGTGAGTCCTGGTTGATGGGTATCGCTTGACTTTGATCGTTGCCATGCATGATTATATATATACATATATGGCTATATAATTATGGACAACCTGAATCAGTATCTATCACTTAATATTTAAGATACTCACCCCCCTACTGTGGCAATCTTTCAGTGAGCATCTCTCGTAATGGGGGGTGAATGAGGAGCTGAATATCGAATGGAGTGCTGATGCACTATGGGGGCGGATGTTATGAATATTCTATTTATGTGTTTTGTTAAGCCTTGGCCGGCTCATGTTAAGCCTTAGTTCCTTTTATTAAAACCTGACCCCTTTGGAGTAGAGGACATGATGTGGTGCTTGTAATTAATTATAATTATTATGATGCATGAAACCCTATATTGTGTATGAGAATTCGAGTAACCTATGTATGCATATTTGTTATGGGTGAGAAGTTAGTGTGACTATAAGTCAAAAAGGAGTTGAGTGATGGCGTGGGAAGGGAGTCAGTGACTCCATCCGAGTGGAAGGAAGACTAGGTAATCCCGAGTGATTGAGGCAGTGTGACGCCAAGCGAGGGCTTAGAGACCATAGAATGACACCTGAGACTCTAAGTGGATCCATTATAATAAATTACTAAATAGTTGGGAAAAATCCGAGAGAGTCCCAACTTAGAAGGAAAATTAGAGAAGGAAAGATTCAGGTACCGAGCAAGAATCGATCCTGATACCCTTAGCGTGAAAACTGTTAAGATTTCCCGAGTGAAGAGTGACTAAGTATTCCCGAGTGAGAAGTCTTCATAAATTCCGAGTAAGCGGCTTGGGGAAATCATTTGCGGGTTGCCAATATACATATATGTAACCAATCGATAGGAAGTGGGGAGTGTGATGTACTGT
Organism: Clitoria ternatea; assembly: GCA_037962975.1. Lineage (NCBI taxonomy): Eukaryota > Viridiplantae > Streptophyta > Magnoliopsida > Fabales > Fabaceae > Clitoria > Clitoria ternatea. The sequence continues at coordinate 175,042,065 of CM075671.1, forward strand.
CTGGAAGGAACTGGGGTGCATTAGGGTCAATCCGAGCGAGTTAAGAGGTGGACCTTCCTGAGTAAACCATATACTGAAATCGAGCGGGGTAGATACCGAGTGGAACTATAGGATGCCGAGTGTAGTTTCGCTTAGGCGTTTCTTCCCTTCGCTGCACGAGAGTCCTTTTCCCTTGTTTTCTTCCTCCTTCTTCTCCTCGATAGGTCGGATTTATTACTCTGATTATGCTATGTACGGTCTATTATCTTTAAAATTTGGAAAATTCTCCCTGTTGATTTTATTTATTTCATTAAAAATTAGGGTGTTACATTTTGGTATCAGAGCAGACCGAAAGGTCCAAGGCCAAGGTATGCTTACCGAGTGTAAGCGGTTGTGTGCATTGTGACCCAGTGGTCATCATTATTGTGGCAATTGTTGAACCTGATTGATATTGTAATATTGATTTACGGATAGGAGGTTGTTTTCCTCCTGGTCCGACTGATTGTATAACATATACAAATAGCATAATGAGCTAAAGTTACTGAATGTTAGACTGAGCTTCGATCAGAAGAACGTAACCTTGTAAACTTATCCTTGAAGGGGTGTGAATTTCAAGATAGGTCATGACGAATCGTCAAAGCATGGAGGCTATAGCCACAGCATTCCAACGCTTTGCGGACGTGTTTGAGAGGCAGGGCCAGCCTCGAGCAGAGGATGGCCAAGTGCTGGATCGCTTCCTGAAGAGGAGGCCGAGCGAATTTCAGGGAGGACGTAAACCCGAGGTAGCTTATAAATGGAGTCAGGAATTAGAAAGGATTTTCGGGGGCCTTCATTACACCGAGGCCCAGAAGGTAGAATGCGTAGAAAGGATTTTCGGGGGCCTTCATTGCACCGAGGCCCAGAAGGTAGAATGCGCAGTGTATATGCTGCGAGACGAGGCGGAGAACTGGTGGAAGATAGCCAGAAGCCGATTTCCTGATGATGATACTCAGCTAACCTGGAATCACTTCAAGATATGCTTCTTAGAGAAGTACTTCCCCGACACTGTAAGGAGTCGGAAGGAGTTGGAGTTTATGGAGTTGAAACAGGGTTCCATGACGGTGGAAGAGTATGCGACTAGATTCGAAGAATTGTGTCTATTCTACCCACCTTTCCAATAACCCGGGACCGAGAGCTCCAAATGCCTCAAATTCGAGAATGGATTGAGGTCAGATATTAAGAGGGCCTGTAGATATCAAGAGATCAGGAGTTTTCCTACATTGGTGAATAAGTGTAGAATATTCGAAGAGGATGACAAGGCCCACTCGGGCCAGAGCAGCAGAGTAAACCATTACTTGAGGCCCCAGCAATCCCGCTTCAAGAGGCCAAACAACGCTGGTAGGAACAGACCTTTTCCCAGATTTGGAGATTGGAACCAACCAGAGAGACGACCAGTTGTGGGGAACGGAAAATGTTTCAAGTGTGGAGGAAATCATTATGCTCGAGACTGCAACAATGATGGTGAGATGGTGTGCTTCCATTGTAATAAGAGGGGACACATTCACCCTGACTGCCCCCAACTCCGTCAAGGAAATACAAATACGCGTCAGGGAGGTTTCCAAGAGAGGAACCGTGGACACGATGGTCAAAGACCCGGGGGCGGAGGCAACAGGGCTAGAGCAAATATGATGGTTGCCCCAAACAACCGGAGAAGGAACACCGACCAACCTACTGCTGGAAGAGACTACGCCATCAGTGCTGAGGAAGTTGCGCAGGCGAACGACTTAGTGCAAAGTAAGTGTCTTACTCGGTAAATATACACTTAGTATAATTTTTGATTCTGGAGCCACCCACTCCTTCGTGGCTGACGAGTGTATGAGACGATTGCGATTACCGACTGTAGATATGGATCAGATTTTGGAAGTAACTAACCCGACTGGCCCTAAGGTGTTGACATCAACGGTATGTAAGGACGTAACGTTTGTGTTGGACGATCAGAGTTTTACCTTCGATCTTGTGTGCGTGCCTCTGAAAGGCCTTGATATCGTGCTCGGCATGGATTGGCTTTCAGCCAACAAGGTGTTAGTGGATTGTAGAAATCGAAGGATAATCTTCCCGAGGCAGCACAATAAGGACTACACGACACAATGTATAGCTCGACTGTTTATGATGCTTTGTTTAACCGAGGGTGAGAGTAAAGCCCGAGTAAACAAAATTCCGACTGTCTGTGAATTCCCAGAGGTGTTTCCCGAGGACGTACCGAGTGTCCCTCCCAATAGAGAAGTTGAATTCTCTATAGACTTGATCCCTGGAGCCGAGCCAGTCTCCAGTGCACCGTATAGAATGTCCCTGACGGAATTGGCCGAGTTGAAGAAGCAGGTGGATGAGTTACTCAGAAAAAAATTCATTCGGCCGAGTGTGCCACCATGGGGCGCACCTGTACTGCTTGTTAAGAAGAAGGATGGCAGCATGAGACTATGTATAGATTACCGACAGCTAAACAAACTCACAATTAAGAACCGATACCCGTTGCCCAGAATTGATGACTTAATCGACCAACTACACAGAGCCTCAGTCTTCTCAAAAATTGACCTACGATCGGGATATCACCAAATCCGGGTGAAGGACTCGGATATTCCTAAGACTGCCTTTAGGACTCGGTATGGTCACTACGAGTATGTAGTGATGCCGTTCGGTGTGACAAACGCCCCTGCTGTCTTCATGAATTACATGAACAGCATTTTCCACCCATATCTAGACCGATTTGTTGTCGTTTTCATTGATGACATCCTAGTCTATTCCAAGACCCCTGAGGAGCATGGAGAATACCTCCGAGTAGTGCTTCAAGTGCTGAAGGAGAAGCAGTTGTTTGCAAAACTTTCAAAGTGCGATTTCTGGATGAATGAGATCCACTTCCTCGGACATGTGATTTCTGAAGAAGGTGTCTCGGTGGACCCTTCGAAAGTGGCAGCTATAATGGCATGGGAGAGACCCAAGTCGGTCTCAGAGATAAGGAGCTTTATGGGCCTGGCTGGTTATTATAGAAGATTCATTGAAGGTTTTTCTAAGTTGGCTTTGCCCCTGACTAAATTAACTCGAAAAAACATTCCCTTCGTATGGAGTTCCGAGTGCGATAATAGTTTCGGAGAGCTGAAGGACAAGTTGATGACTGCTCCAGTGTTGGCATTACCTGACTTGCAAGAGAGCTTCATGGTTTATTGTGACGCCTCAGGACTCAGATTGGGATGTGTGTTAATACAGAAGGACCGAGTGATAGCTTATGCCTCTCGGTAATTGAGGCCTCACGAACAGCATTACCTGACCCATGACTTGGAGCTGGCAGCCGTAGTCTTCACATTGAAGATATGGAGGCATTATTTGTTCAGAGCCAGATTTGAAGTCTACAGCGATCACAAGAGCCTCAAATACCTATTCGACCAAAGAGAGCTGAACATAAGGCAGAGGAGATGGATGGAATTTTTAAAGGATTATGATTTTGAGCTAAAGTACCACCCGGGGAAGGCAAACGTTGTTGCCGACGCGTTGAGTCGGAAATCCCTTCATATAGCAGTAATGATGGTAAAGGAAGTGGAGTTATTGGAACAGTTCTGAGACATGAACCTACATGTTGACATCCCCTCCTCTCAGAAAATAACGATCGGTACACTAAGAATCGCCAATGAATTCCTAAAAACTGTGTACGAGCAACAGCAATCGGACTTCTACTTGGCTGAAATGATGGAGACACAGGCCAAGGGTAAGGATTTGTCCTTGACTGAGGGACCGGATGGAATTTTCCGAGTGAGAAACAGGATATACGTGCCGGGTGGAGGAGAATTGAGAAGAATGGTGCTTGATGAAGCCCACAAGAGCCTACTCAGTATCCACCCGGGTACCACAAAGATGTACCATGATCTAAGGGCATAATTCTGGTGGCCCGGATTAAAGAGGGATGTGGCAGAATACGTGGCTCGGTGTATCACCTGTCAAAGGTCGAAAGTCGAGCACCAGAAGCCGTATGGTGCATTGCAACCCCTGGAAATTCCCGTGTGGAAATGGGACTCAATTGCTATGGACCTTGTCATGGGATTGCCCAAAAACTGAGCGGGCCATGATGTGATTTGGGTCATTATGGGCCGACTGACGAAGAGTGCACACTTCCTACCTGTGAACATGAAGTACCCATTGTATAAGTTGGCTCGGATTTACATTCATGAGATCGTCCGACTGCATGGTATACCGACTTCTATCGTATCGGATAGGGACCCTAGGTTCATGTCCCGGTTTTAGACCAACCTGAACCAGGAATTGGGTACGAAGCTTTGGCTAAGTTCTGCTTACCACCCCCAATCGGATGGACAATCCGAGCGAACGATTCAAAGCCTGGAGGACTTGCTAAGGGCGTGTGTGTTGGAGCGCGGTGGGAATTGGGAGCAGTACCTTCCCCTGATCGAGTTTACATAAACAATAGCCACCACAACAGTATCGGTATGGCACCCTACGAAGCACTTTATGGTCGAAGATGCCGAACCCCACTCTGCTGGTCGGAAACGGGTGAGAGTCTGCTATTGGGACCAAAAATTGTAAAGCAAACAACAGAACAAATCCGAGAGATAAGGGAAAGGATGAAGGCGTCCCAGGATAGGCAGAAGAGCTACCATGACAAACGGACCAAACCACTAGAGTTTTTAGTCGGAGATAGAGTGTTTTTGAAGACTTCACCGAGTAAAGGAGTCGGGCGAGCCTTGAAAGGTAAGAAATTGAGCCCCCGATACATTGGGCTTTATGAGGTGTTGGAACGAGTCGGCTCCATGGCATACCGAATAGCGTTACCGACTCACTTATCCCGATTGCATAATGTGTTTCATGTATCCCAACTAAAGAAGTACTTACCCGATTCTACCCACACAATGCCTGATGACGAAGTGGAAATCAGGGAAGACCTAACCACTGTAGCTGTACCGACTAGAATCGTGGACCGATCGGTAAAGCGTTTAAGAAGTAAGGACGTGCAACTGGTTGAAGTCGAGTGGCAAAAAAACGGGTATATCTCTTATACCTGGGAACGTGAGGATGCAATACGGCAGCAGTACCCCGAGTTATTTACCAAGGTGAGTCACCGAATGAATTTCGAGGACGAAATTCTTTTGAGAGGGGGAGAACTATAACATCCCGATTTTAAATGAAGTACCGGGTGAAATAAAGCCCTTAAAATAATAATTTCAGAAGTGGGGAATTGTTTATTAATTATCATTAACTTAATTAATCAAATGAATGCTGATTTAGGTAGGATTAGCCACTAGTGGTTGCTGATGGGACTGAGTGATGTGAGCAGACTGCTGCTTCACGTTTCCCCTACCCCACCTTCCATTCCTTGTGCATGCATATATGTGGTGGTCGATGGTCCCTTACCGTTCATTTTTCAGAATTCCCTCTTCGATTTCCCTCCTCTTCCTCCTTCTCTTTCTCTTCTTCTTCTTCTTCTTCCCTGAACGAGTGGAAGTATCGAGCGAAGCAGCTAGGAAAAAGGACCAACGCCCAGGCAGAGGAGTCTCTTGGAGTCTCGTAGTTGGTAGGGGGAGTACCTTATATGTTAAATGCATGGGTTATGGACGGGTTCCGGGTGTTGATAATTATTGTACTGTATTCTGTTATATGACATACCTGCATGTGGAGTGCTGGATGATTGATGAAGATAACCGTGTGGTTTATGTGACCTGTGAGTCGATATAAATATAAAATGTTGATTGCATGTGAATAAGTGTTGGTGTAGTGGATCTGATAATATTCATACTGATGCATGCATTGTTTGAATCCTGTTGCTGCTGAATACCGATTGCATGTTATGCTTGTGTTGATTGGAGTACTTTATTGAAACTGACATTGCCTAATGTCGATTGCATGAGATGCATGTACTATTTAAGTCCTGATGATATATAATGCCGACTGCATGAGATGAATGTGTTGGGGAGTTCTGTTAATACCTAGCACTGATTGCATGAGATGCATGTGCTGTTTGAATGTTGATGATGCATGGTGCCGATTGTATGAGATGCATGTATTGCTGTGTATATGAACTTTGTGTTGTGTGATGAATCCGTGTGTGGTGTATAGGATGCGTTTGTGCTGGGAGCACATAGTGTGGGACACTACCATCGGTTATTAAAGCGTGGGACGCTGTAAAATCCTTGAGTGGGACTCAAGGTAGCCCTCGAGTGGGACTCGGGCTGCCTGTGAACACCTCTGTTGGCGCTGAGAGCGTTGGTGTCACCTGTGGGCAAACGGTTGGGTACCCGTAAAATGGCCAAGCAGCTGGGAGCTGAATTGATAGCTGAGAGCTATGTATAAAAAGGCTAGGAGCCTACGTTGCAACGTTAAAAACCGATTACACACGAATGCGAAACCGAGTGAATAATCTGTGTATATGTATTGCTGATGCTGAGTGGAATTGATTATGTATGTGATGATGAATATATATATATAACTGAGCAAACTATTCTGTGTGCACATGCTGTTGATGCTAATTGAGATATGTCCTATGAATACATGTTAATATTATTAAAAGTTGTGTATGTATAACCGAGTGAGAATTATTGAATCCTGACTGGGAAATGTTCAATATGTGCATTCTGATTCGTAGGTATTATTATGCCATTGATTGTTGTATGTTAATGTTGTCAAATTGATACGTGCACAAGGCCGAGTGATAACTGGTGGATTCTGATCGGTAAGAGTTTGACGTGAGTCCTAGTTGATGGGTATCGCTTGACTTTGATCGTTGCCATGCATGATTATATATATATACATATATGGCTGTATAATTGTAGACAACCTGAATCAGTATCTATCACTTAATCTTTAAGATACTCACCCCCTACTGTGGCAATCTTTCAGTGAGCATCTCTCGTAATGGGGAGTGAATGAGGAGCAGAATACCGAATGGAGTGCTGATGCACTATGGGGGCGGATGTTATGAATATTCTGTTTATGTGTTTTGTTAAGCCTTGGCCGGCTCATGTTAAGCCTTAGTTCCTTTTATTAAAACCTGACCCCTTTGGAGTAGAGGACATGATGTGGTGCCTGTAATTAATTATAATTATTATGATGCATGAAACCCTATATTGTGTATGAGAATTCGAGTAACCTATGTATGCATATTTGTTATGGGTGAGAATTTAGTATGACTATAAGTCAAAAAGGAGTTAAGTGATGGCGTGGGAAGGGAGTCAGTGACTCCATCCGAGTGAAAGGAAGACTAGGTAATCCCGAGTGATTGAGGCAGTGTGACGCCAAGCGAGGGCTTAGAGACCATAGAATGACACCTGAGACTCTAAGTGGATCCATTATAATAAATTACTAAATAGATGGGAAAAATCCGAGAGAGTCCCAACTTAGAAGGAAAATCAGAGAAGGAAAGATTCGGGTACCGAGCGAGAATCGATCCTGATACCCTTAGCGTGAAAACTGTTAAGATTTCCCGAGTGAAGAGTGACTAAGTATTCCCGAGTGAGAAGTCTTCATAAATTCCGAGTAAGCGGCTTGGGGAAATCATTTGCGGGTTGCCAATATACATATATGTAACCAATCGATGGGAAGTGGGGAGTGTGATGTACTGTCTGGAAGGAACTGGGGTGCATTAGGGTCAATTCGAGCGAGTTAAGAGGTGGACCTTCCCGAGTGAACCATATACTGAAATCCGAGCGGGGGAGATACCGAGTGGAACTATAGGATGCCGAGTGTAGTTTCGCTTAGGCGTTTCTTCCCTTCGCTGCGCGAGAGTCTTTTTCCCTTGTTTTCTTCCTCCTTCTTCTCCTCGATAGGTCGGATTTGTTACTCTGATTATGCTATGTACGGTCTATTAACTTTAAAATTTGGAAAATTCTGCCTGTTGATTTTATTTATTTCATTAAAAATTAGGGTGTTACATATGTCACGTTTTAGCAAACGTAAGGACAAACGTCGACGATCGACGGACGTTTCGGAGTATCCGGTGAATTTTTGGCAAGCGGATCATTTTCCTTCCTCCGGGCAGCGAGCGTTTTGTATGGTAAGGGGGGTCTTTTCCTCGGTGGATTGTATTTTTAGTTATTCTATAATATTTCTTGCGTATTCGGTGACCTCCCTTTTAAGTTTCGTCACGATCTAACAGCTAGATTTTAAACCGCAAAGATTTTCGTAACTAACGGCTAAAATCTCTATTTTTAAATCAATGGGTATTTTATAAAATTTACTTGGTATAACTTGACGTTCACGCACTCGGAGGGATTTCATCACGATCGAACAAGAAAGCAAAAAATCTAGAGATTTAGCGTTTCAGCGGGCTCGGTTTTATTCGATATGGTTGTATTAATTATTTTCTTATTTGTGAAGTACTTGTATAATTTGTAATTTAAATTTTCCGGTAAGCCCCGCCGCTAGAAATTTAATTTATCGTTTATACGTTATCGAAGTCATTTTACGAATATTAGGTACTTTCAAGAAAATTTACCGTTCAGGTGACTAAAACGTTTGTTTTACTAAATTATAATAAAACGTATAAAATTTAGTAAGATAATAACTTCAAAGGAAAATATGTGTAACCGTATAATAGTAGTTAAACAAATAAATTGGAAATTCCTTTTAGATAGAAAATTTTACTTAAAAACTTTATTAAGAATTTATATAACTTAGACACAAATGACATTTTATGAGTTTAGTAAAGAAAATAAAATATGTGAAGTTTTAGTATAATTAATGTTAGGAGTAATAAGAAGTTGTTAGTAACTAAATTTTTAGCAACCATCTTAGTGACCAATTAAGGAAAAATATAAAGGGATTTTAGGAAATTAATTAAGGAATAAGGCTTGATTTAAATATCCTAATGAACTAAGTTAGCCTAGTAGAAAAAGAAAAGGAAAGTTTTAGGTCCAATTCAAAATTTTAATGAAAAAAATAAAATAATAAATAAATAAATTTGGAAAGTTAGAATAGGTAAGAAATATTCATTAGAAATTTAAATATTTTAGTAAACTAGTGGAATGAAAGTCATAGAAAGGGTATTGGAATTTGGTGATAATAAATAGATAAAAGAAGTTAATGTAACTTACAAGATAACAATTATTTTGATTAAATTCGGCATTTAGGAATTAGAATATGGATTATATTTAAAGCATTTTCCTAAGGAAAGTACATTAAGTAGAAGGTAACAAAAATAAGAATTTTACAAGAAGTGATGATTAGATTTAGTGAGTTGGATAAGGCCTGAGGAAAATAATGAAACTTAAGTAATAAAGATATTTTTAGAGAAATACACTATAGGTTATTTGAATTAGTGAGTAAAATTTAGAGATAACAACTTTTATACCAAGACTAAAAAGAAAGAGTAAGGAGATTTTAGAAAACAAAGATAGTTTAGAAAATCTTAAGAAAGTTCTGCAATATAGTAATAAACCAACTAAGGTAATCATGATCTAAAAATTTAAGTAAATGTATACCAAGGATGCTAAAATTCAATGAAAATTAATACCATGCGATAATCAATATAAGTACATTAAAGTTCTTAAGAACGTTACTTAGAAGAAGAATTTAAGGGAAATGAATGAATACTTATATTGGTAATATATGGTGACCTTTAGCGAAGTTGAATACCAACTTAAAAGGTAAATGAATAATTAACTCGGTGGTAGTAAGTAAGGGACAGTAAAAGATGTTGCTAACACCTTAATTATATTTAATAAGTACTTTTGTTAGTAATTTAAGGTTAAGTCATTCAAAGCGTATTTTCAAGAAACCAAGTTCATATAGTAATATACTAAATAGTTACATAAGATCACTCAGTAGCAAGAGATAAGTCATGCCTTAGGAAACCTAAATTAAAATATTTAAGAAATATTCATAAGTATACCGGTATATGTCATCCTCTCATTGTAATGATTTATATCATGATTATTGTATAACATTTGTATGATGAATGATGTGTGTGACGACTATATATAATTGTGTACATGAATGAATTGTGTTAATTATACGTGATAAGTATGTGTGATGAGATGTATGATGAGTGTGGTATGATGACACGTGTATGGATTGTGATGTTGTACTTGTATGGTGCATTAAACGAATGTGTTGGGATAAATAAGGAAAGAAAGAGTAAAGGAATGTCTCGGTAGGGATCTTGAGATGAATAAATTATGAAATAATGTGATGAGATTAGATCGGATCTGATGTGATGATGGGCGTTGTGACGCCAGTATACCCATGATTTTTGGAAAATACAAGATCTTATTTCATTTCTAAGTGTCAGATGAGTCCGCTATGAGTTAAGGCATTTTGAGAAAATAAGAAAGAGAATAAATCAAAATTTCACGAATAGAAGTAGTCCGACGTTAGAAATGAAATGGAGCCATCAAAAGAACCCTACCGATGACTAGTGGAAAGAAAATTATGTATTGTATGCATCATATATGGAGTTGAGGAGGGATGTTGGAATGATCCCCTAGAGCATACAGTGATGGGTACACTGAAGAATCTGCCACGCCTCGATACCCGAGGGCAGTCTAGGGAGTATCACCGGAGGCGGGAATTCTAAGTGGCATCGGATTCGCACCCGTCGCCGGACAGCCCATAGCAAACTCTAGTGTACTTTGACAAGATGCGGGATTTTCTATGACTGTGGAGTGCCCATTCTATGGTGATGTATGATATGTGTGATTGGCCATTTTGATGTTAGGACTGAAAGTCCTTACCCATTTGTGAAAACCAGAACGAGGAGAGTTTCGGTCGCTCTAGTTGGGGAGGGGAGATAAGGATGGCGTTATTGTACACATGGATATTGTATATGAGATTGTTGAGGAGAAGATGGGCCTACATGCATCATGATGACTAATAAAAGATTTGAATAACGAAATGAATTCATGCATTGCATTACTGTGTTGGGATTGTGATTGCTTATTGTTTAAATATGATTGTATAGATATTAGCAACCATGAGAGGTGACTGGGAAGATGGGAATATTCAGCTAAAACGAAAAGTGGTGAGATAACTTAGAATGTATTTTAGGAACCCCAAAGAGAGTGGATGGGACTCAATCTTGGATTGTTTGTATTGTATGTGGGCAGGTGTTGATGAGACACCTTCCTGATTATTGTGGAGGTGAAGACTCACCCTTACGTTAATTTTTCCAGATGTCATAGGGATGAAGATAGACTTCGAAACGAGGTTCACGCGAACTCTTCTTAGACCGAGGATGGGAAGATTAGGATATACTATTCTATTTTCATTTGTCGGAGCCTACGTGCCCCTTCACTTTCAGTATGTACAGTTACTGTTACGACCATGTATTATATATATGTTGTATATAAGGTGTATCTGTTCCACCAAGTTTCCTTGTACAAAAAAAAACTTCCATATTTTTCTAAAACTCGTAACCTCTCAGTTGACCAGGATAATCTAGTGGAAGGGATTGTCCTAGTCAACCGACAGTGTTGTATTTGGAATCAGAGCATGGTCGGTTCAACAGGCTTGGGGTATGGTTCGCTCTACCCTGCTGTACTCTGAAAGTTGTGTTTGACAGTCACTAGGACTTGTTTGGTAGGAACTACTTGATTAAAACTCAAGTAGTCTAATCATCAAAAGAGAATGCAAAGGGTCAATGATCCGAAGTTGCCTTGATGCTTATGATGACCGTCATGAATTTCGGGGGCGAAATTCCTAAAAGGTGGGGAGAGTGTAATAGCCCTGGTTTTTCGAAATAGGAACCCAAGTTCTCAGAACCCCTGAGAGTACCTTGTGAAGTATTTTAAGAGAATAAAGCTTAGGCCTGGTCCTTAGATCAACACGAGAATGTGAGAAAGCAAAAATTGAGAGGACCTGAGTAGTACGTAGTTCAGTTGAATAGAGACGAGTGAGTATGGGAGGCTGTGTGTAATAGTGGCCCCGAAAGGAACTTGCTGATTTACTGATAATTTATATGGAGATGATTATATTTGATTCGATAATTGACATGTTACTAAAGTGTTGTACTCATGAAAATATCCTGTTAATTGATGCTAGAATTGATAAGTTAAGAGTAATGTTTGGTTCTGATAGATTGTAAGTGATTATGGTCAATTACCCAATTAAGAACAGATTCAGAATGATTAGAATTATTTCGGTATCAAGATAAATTTAGAGTGTGAACACCTCTTTTGGTCTGGCCCAAATACCAAAGATTTAATTAAAAAAGCGCCAGACATCCGTTGCCCAAATCAGGGATCATTGAAGAATTTCCGAGTCTGACTTTGGATGAGTGTTTTTCTCGGAAAGGAATATTCCCAAGTGGAAAGAATTCTGAGAGAGGACTGAACTTTGACTGCGGATGATCATTTCCGAGTAGGGTGACTCTGAATGATCATTTCCGAGTAAGGTGTCTTCGAGTGAGACGTTGCCGAGTGGGATGTCTCCGAGTGAGGCATTTCCAAGTGGGCTGCTTCCAAGGGAGTTACTTCTGAACAAAGAAAGGCTCTGACTATGAATGAATACCTTTCGAGTAGAGACACTTCCAAGTTCCATATTTTGGAGTGGGTTGTCTCCGAGTGAGACATTTCCTAGTGGGTCATTTTCAAGGGAATTACTTCTGAGCGAAGAAAGGCTTTGACTTCGAATGAGTATTTTCCAGCTACAGATAATTCCGAGTGTATAGTTCCCGGGTGGATCGATTCTGAACAAAAAGGGCTCTGAACTTCGAAGGAGCACCTTTCAGGCAGAGACGCTCCTAAGTTCCATAATTTCAGAGTGGGTCATTTCTGAGAGAAGCACTTCCGAGTGAAGAAAAGCTTTGATTTCAAATGAGTACTTTTCGGGCCGAGATATTTCTGAGTGGTGAACCCCTTTCATTTTATTCATGCTCGGGTGTCTTAAGAATTGTTCAGAGTTTGTTTTCGGGTGTGTCTTAAAGATTGCCTAGAGCCTGTGCTCGGACCCATATTCAAAGTTGCCGAGAGCGTGCTCGGATGTGTCTTAAGAATTACCAAGAGTTTGTTCTCGGGTGTGTCTTAAAGATTTCCTAGAGCCTGTGCTTGGGCCCATGTCCAAAATTGCCAAGAGCTTGCGCTCGGGTTCGTCCTCGAGACTGCCTCTGACTCCGAGTGATATTCCCAAGTGGAAAGATTTCCGAGAGAGGACTGAACGACTCCGAATGATCCCTTCGGTTGTAAGATTTCCAAGTGAATCACTTCCGAGAGAAATATTTTCGAGTGAAGAAAGGCTTTAGGGCAGTGATATATCCGAGTGAGATATTTCTGAATGTGTCTCCGGGTGAGACATTTCCGAGTGAATCACTATCGAGGAAAGAGAAGCTATGACTGAGTGTTTCAAGCAGAAACATTTCCGAGCAAATCCCCTCTGAGTGAAGCGATTCTAAACAAAAAGAGGCTCTGATGAATACTTCTCGGAAAGGGATATTCTCGAGTAAGTCTGATTCCGAATAAGCACTTTTCGGGCACAGATATATCAGAGTGGGGAATTCCCGAGTGGATCAATTCTGAATGAAAAATGGCTCTGACGTTAAAAGAGCACTTTAGGGCAGTGATATATCTGAGTGAGATATTTCTGAATGTGTCTCCGGGTGAGACATTTCCGAGTGAATCACTATCGAGGAAAGAGAAGCTATGACTGAGTGTTTCAAACAGAAGCATTTTCCGAGCAAATCCCCTCTGAGTGAAGCGATTCTGAACGAAAAGAGGCTCTGATGAATACTTCTCGGAAAGGGATATTCCCGAGTAAGTTTGATTTTGAATAAGCACTTTTCGGGTAGAGATATATCCGAGTGGGGAATTCCTGAGTGGATCAATTCTGAATGAAAAATGGCTCTGATGTCGAAAGAGCACTTTAGGGCAGTGATATATCCGAATGAGATATTTCTGAATGAGGTGTCTCCAGGTGAGACATTTCTGAGTGAATCACTACCGAGGAAAGAAAAGCTATGACTGAGTGGTTCAAGCAGAAACATTTCTGAGCGAATCCCCTCCAAGTGAAGCGATTCTGAACGAAAAGAGGCTCTGATGAATACTTCTCGGAAAGGGATATTCCCGAGTAAGTTTGATTTTGAATAAGCACTTTTCGGGTAGAGATATATCCGAGTGGGGAATTCCTGAGTGGATCAATTCTGAATGAAAAATGGCTCTGATGTCGAAAGAGCACTTTAGGGCAGTGATATATCCGAATGAGATATTTCTGAATGAGGTGTCTCCAGGTGAGACATTTCTGAGTGAATCACTACCGAGGAAAGAAAAGCTATGACTGAGTGGTTCAAGCAGAAACATTTCTGAGCGAATCCCCTCCAAGTGAAGCGATTCTGAACGAAAAGAGGCTCTGATGAATACTTCTCGGAAGAGATATTCCCGAGTCAGTCTGACTCCGAATGAATACCTCTCGGGCAGAGATATGTCCGAGTGGATAATTCCCGAGTGAATCAACTCTGGACCAAAAAGGGATCCAGTGTTACTTGAATAAATTCAGGCCTTCACACCGAGTGTTGAAGGATCGATTCTGCATTTGGGCTTTTCATATATGTGAACACCTGTTTCGGTCTGACCATTTTCAACCAAGAATGGATACCGACACAGCAATCCAGGCCATAAGAAGAACATCGGTCCAGATTTGAGGAATACCGATCTGAGCCAATGAAAGAGGCATCGTTTCCCTGAGACCGTCCAAGTGAGACCAGTGTCCTCTCTTACCCGACGTGGAAGACACTTTCATGAACTTGATAATATACCCATGTGACACTAATCAAGGAGTCCGATTGCCCATGCTGTGACATGGAATCGCACCACCCAAGTCGATCCATGAATTCTGGAAGTGGTAGACAGGGGGCGGAAATGGAAATAATTAAAAATTCCCCACCAGCCGCTGCCCCCCACAATCTGTTAGTGGCTAGGCTGCCTCCACTGTGAGTAGAGGCTTGAGCTGTCCAAGCACTCAACCAGTGCCCAGAACCTCTATAAATGCCTCATCTGAAGAGGCACAAAGGGTTGAAAAAATTTTGGTCATTTTGAGTCAATACTTGGAGCAATCCCCTGAGAACTTGCTCTGATCTCCAGAACCTCTTGACCCCAAAGCCCTTGAAGTTTGTTCCGGAGTTCAAAGCTGGAATCTTGGTTTTCTCGCACATCTTAATTGCTCCCGACCCTAAGGCATTACCAGGACACCGGATCAAACCCAGTTTTATTGAACTCTATTTCCCAGATACCGTCCAGATCCCCTAAATCACCTTCAACTTCATACTAGATCTTACACCAATTCCTCACCCTGTCCCTTCAGTGAACCGCACACCGGTCCCTCATAGTTCCGCAGCTACACCAGCGTCGCTCCGGTTCCTGCTGTGCAAGTCCACACTGGTTCTTAGCATCCCCATTACACTGGTTACATTCTGTTCCTTATTTTCCCTGCTTTTCGTTATTTATTTTCCTATCCAATTTGCCACTTTGTTGAATCTATTGTCTTGTTTAAGTATATCTTGATGAATTTCTTTTATTCTGCCTTGTAATCAATAACAACAATTAAAAAGAAACCAAAATTTTTTGTATTCCTCTTAAACAATTTAAAAGCCGTTTTTAGTCAGTGTCGTACGGAAGTACTTCCGTCTACACTATTCCCTTAGGATTCGTGCACGTGCGAAGAACTTCGCTTTGTATGAATCTTCCTCATGGATATTGCTCACTGTCAATCACATAGTTCCCCTTTCTAAAACCACCATCAAGAACTACGTACCCCTGATTTCTCGGCAATTCGAGAATACGTAGGAGCAGGAATTAACTCCTGTCAGGCCCATCCTTCCTTTTTCATTTTCACATTTTTTTTGTTTTGTATCTCTTCTGTTTTTATCACTTCCATGAAAATCAATTTAGACGTGACGTCTTGTTGATTTTCCCTCATTTTTGGTTGACCATCATCACGGCTCATAAGGAAAGGGATACTTTGGATGAGACGTCCCATTTATCCCCTTTCCGTTTCTGACCCCGTATTGTTGATTAAAGGATGACTAATTTAAACACGACATCTTGTTAGCATCCTTCCCTTTTCCTATTTTATACCGAAGCCAAGGTTAATTTGGACGCGACGTCCTGTTGACCTACACTTCATGTTTGTTCAGTTTGTTCCTTTCGTTTTTTTCACATAAAGTACAACAATAAAAGGGAAGAAACATAACATCTTTTGTAAGGCTATTTATGTTACGCATTTTTAATCTTGGTACTGTTTTTGACAGGCGATGTAGGGTGCTAATACCTTCCCTACTCATAACCGACTCCCGAGCTTGAATCTTATTTTTTTAAACCAGTGCTTTACTGAACTTAGTTTTTTCCCAATGTTTTTCCTATAGATAAAAATGTTGGTGGCGACTCCCTGTTTTTGTTTATTTCATCCTTTCGAAGGGTCGGCCATGCCGCCGCGATCCCGGTCGCGACAGATGGCGACTCCACTGGGGACGACTTAAGAGAGTCAGGCTAGTTTGATTGAAAGCGCATGTTTTTTTTATATAGCCTTTGTTAGCTTGGATTTCTTCCCCTTGTTTTATTTTCTGTTAATTGTTGTAAATGTTTGTTCTTGTTTTAATTGTATCTTGTTATTTGTTTCATTGTCTATGTTTTGCATGATTGTTGAACCCTAGGATAGAGGACTATATTTATTTCTGTGAATATTGAACCCTAGGGTAGATGACTTTGTGTTGTATCCTATGTTTGTTCTTTGTGCAGAATGAGGTAAGGTAAAAAGGTATTGAATGCCCTTTCACACACTACACTCACATTACTTGCACACACTTATGAGAGGCGCCCTATACCCGGGCCCCAAATGAAGCTTAAGTTAGGAGAGGTTGGTAACGGAATCATATGGGATGTACTTCCCATCCGGTGTTCGTAAGAACCTCAACTGGAGTTCGACCTTTCATGATATACGTACCTAGTAGACATCCTACTGTTGCGTCCCTGTCATGAGTAGGATCTTGGCTCCAGTGACCTTTTAGAAGTCTAGAATAAGCCACCCAATGTGAGGAGTCACTTTTAGATGAGCTATAGGACCTAGAAAGGACTTTCAGAAAATCTCGACCTAGGCCACGGAAGGGCAGACTTTACATTACCTTACGTCATTTTCAATTCCCTGTTAATCCAAATGGATGAACCATTTACTTGTCAAAGGATTACCTTACTTCAAAAATAATGGCTTGTTTTTCTTGAAAAGAAAAACTGGTAATCTTTTGACAAGTAGATAGTTCCCTCTTCATTGTGTACTTCTAAGTCTTGAGTCATAAGTTTCCTTAGTCGTCACAAAAAAAAAAGATAAGATAAGATAATTTTTACTTCTCTCCGACTGGGGTATTAATGACGACTAAGGACTTGTGGTCCTCTAGATTTAAACCCGCACGAGTTCTGGTAATTGCTGATTCCTTTCCCTTTTCTTGATATTCGCAAGAAGCTATTCAGGGTTTGGCGCGTACCTCTGAGCAAGTAAAGGAATTAACATGGGTCATGACAATCGCGGTACAAAAGTGACAGAGTTGAGGAAGCTACTGCATGTTAAGGCAAAGAAAGTCGACACAACTAGTTTACAGACATTAGGTAAGAAATTGAATCTGACTCAAAGGATGGCTTTCGCTAGAAAATATGGAAGGATTTTAAAGTTGTTGGAAGTCGAAGTACAAGTTGAGGCGATCACCGTGTTGACTCAGTTCTACGACCCACCCCTCAGATGTTTTACATTCAGAGACTTTCAGTTAGCCCCATCCATAGAAGAATGTGAACAAATACTGGGGATGCCTTTGGATGGGCAAATTCCGTACCGTCATCTTGATCATCACGCCACCATCGCTGTGGTCGCCTATGTTTTGAGAATTCATCCTGAGGCATTGAGGAAAGCGTAGATGAATAGAAATCAAATTCCTGGGTTCACTCGGGAATTCCTTGAGAAATATATGCAAACTCTGGCAGATAATGAGGATTGGGAAACCTTCATTGACACTTTGGCCCTTACTGTCTACGGAGTTGTCTTGTTCCCCAATGTAGACAACTACGTGGATTATGATGCCATTGCTGTCTTCCTGGCTCGCAAACACAGGCTTGAGAATCCTGTCACGGCTATGTTGGCTAATTTATACTGCACCATGGATTTTCTCCATACGCAAGGTAGGAAAAGAATTATCTGTTGTTTACCTGTCCTGTATGTATGGCTCGTGTCTCATGCCTTCCATCAGGTTTGCAAGGCTAAATGTCCTGTTTCTGATTTAAAACTGTGTCGGTTGGCTATAAAGAATGGGCGCGAGTGGGCCTATTATCTTATAGGGCTCACGGCTGAGAAGATCAGGTGGTATCCTTAATGGCTAGAGGTCGAGTCGATAATATACAGATGTGGGGAAAATCCAAACGTTCCTCTTATTGGCACACATGGATGCATCAACTACAATCCAGTTATAGCACAGTGTCAGTTGGCTTATCCTTTACTCAGGCCACCAGGTGAAGGATTGCTCGCTCCTCTCATTTTATACTATGCAAAAGGGAACTATATGGCTATTGTCCAGGACATAGCCAATGCATGGAAGAAGATTCATAAGATGGGGAAAGAGTTAGGAGCTCGAAGCTACGCCATAGGGGCAGAATACCATGGATGGGTCCTGAACAGGGTTTCAATTGTAAAATTACCCTTCAGAGGTCCCTCATACCAGTCTGCAAACATTCCTGCTCCTCCATTTATCATAGAGGACAAGGCCACACAGGCTTTGAAGGCCCAAATAGAGGAGTTAACGGCCAAGAATCGAAGGTTGGAAGAAGACTTGCTAAAATATCAGCAAGAGTGCACCCTCCGAAGGAGAAAGAATTTAGAAAGTGAGTAGGTCGTTGAAAGAGATGCAAAAAAAGTGAAAGATTGAAGAAGATTATAGGGTAAAACAAGATCAGTGTCTTCAAGCAGCCAATTCTCAACTAAAAATAAAAAGCAAGCAAAGTGACGCCATTCTGGCTGAAAAATAATTTTTCAAAGATATGCTGGCACAGTCCAAGGAAAATGAAAAAAAGGCTGTGGTAGAGAAGGAGTTGTTACAATCCCAAGTACATAGCTTAGAACAACAGCTTGATGAGGTGATGAGAGCATGCGAATGAGAGATAAATGACGAACGACGGAATGCCATGGACATAGAGCGGCATTGTTAAGAGGCCACACAAGTCTTAGAAACTGAATTGGCTCGACAGGACGAGGTCATTCGTTCATGGATGGAACGCTTCACTAATCTGGCTTACCTGGCCAATGAAGTCCTAGAGGATCTTCCACTATTGCTAAAACAAGCCGAAGGGATGGTTAATCCCCTCTCTACTCCAAGAGAAATTTCATCATTTTTGTGTTATTGCCATGAAAGGATTTGTAAAATGAAAACTATGATTGCCCAAGCCAGGAATGGCTAAAGTGTTGTAATCAGATTCTTACAGTGTACTCCATGGAAGTATGAAATAATGAAGCACTCTTTTGTCTCTAAGATTGTCTTATGTCTCATGTTAATTCCCGTTTTACTACTTTACCTAGTACTTTTGAACACGACGTTCTGAGGAATGGTCAGAGGTCATGCGTCGAGTCACGAATCATTTCCTGCGTAACGTTTTTCTACTTTTTTATTTTATTTTGTCAACCATTTATTTTCTTTTTTGCTAACACTTCCCAATGATTCCTTTAGACGTCACGAGTAGGCATCCTTACCAGACCCGGCTCCAAAAGAAACTCATGGCTGAGGTAGAAGTTATGGACGGAGACTTTAGAACTGAGTTCGATCAGCTGAAAGAGCGAGTGGCGGAGTTAACTAAACTTTTGGAAAAGAGATACGCAAAAGGAGGCTCCTCTGCAGGTGTTGAGGACGCCCAACAGCAGCCTGCCACCATGCCACCTCCCCCTGGTTTTGACCCAACAAGAACCCAACTCCCTAACACAACGACACCCCCTCTCACCATTCATGTCGGAAGACCTAACCCCGCCATTGAGACCCAGCCACCTTACGGACAGTCCTATGCACAACAGCATACATTTGTCGATCCTGACGGCAACCTAGTACCTTTTCCACTTTATGGCCTACCACCGGGATACTATCCCCCGCTCGCTAACCAACAAGACGCCCATGACCAACAAGTGATGAATCCTCACGCTTCACACCCCGCCCAGCCAAATATGCCACCACTCCACCAAACCCAAAACACGCAAGCCCATGACCCACAAACCTACCAAACCCAAAACACACAAGCCCGATAGCCCAGCCAACCTACAATGCACAAGCCCAAAACACGCGAGCCCAGATGACCCAGCCAACCTATGCCGTACAAGCTATGGCCCAACCCCAAGGTCCCTCACCAAATACAGGCCTAATGAACCAGCTCCACGCATTGCCTCTGTTCAACCAGCCACTCGGCTATCCGTACGGATACGCAACCCCTTATGTGACCAATCTCCAAGATACAACCTGCATGATGAATCCAGTAGCCGGTCATAGCACAGCCGCAGCTCCCCAAAAGGAAAAGATAGAAATCTTAGAAGAACGTTTGAGAATGATGGAAGGCGCTGGAGGTTTTGGACTAATAGATGCTTCTGAGCTATGTCTAGTCACAGATGTTGTCCTCCCGCCCAAATTCAAAATACCAGACTTTGACAAGTATTGGGGAATGACTTATCCAAAGAACCATCTCATGATGTACTGTCGAAAGATGGCATCCTACTCGTCTAGCGACCAATTGTTGATCCATTGCTTCCAAGATAGTCTGGCGGGGGCCGCTCTTACATGGTATGCTCACCTTGAACGGAACCATATTCGTTGTTGGAAGGACCTAGCAGACGCATTTCTTAGACAATACAAGTATAATATGGATATGGCCCCCAACAGGGTTCAATTACAGAATATGGTGAAAAGGGACAGTGAAACGTTTAAGGAGTATGCCCAACGCTGGAGAGAGACAGCGGCACAAGTGGACCCCTGTTTGTCGGAAAAAGAGATAGTCATGATGTTTATCGACACGCTCCCATCACCCTTCTATGGCAAGATGATTGGTAGTGTTTCATCCAACTTCTCCGACATTGTGACTATTGGGGAAAGGGTAGAGAGCGGGATACGAACAGGTAAGATCACTCGGGGCCTATCTGGGGCAAGCACAACAAGAAAGCCGGCGCCTAGGAGAAGGGATGGAGAAACTAATTCCATCTCTTCTAATCAAAAGACGGCTCCGTCGAGACCATTCGTCCCTACCATGATTCACGTTCCCAATCCTTATGTGGCCGCTGCCACTTATGGCCAGACAACTTATACTCCCCACTTCCGTTCGCCCATGGTAAGAGCGCCAATGCCCCAACCCATGCCACACCATCCTCAACAAGTGATTCGACCACCCAATAATCAGAACACAAGGAATCCCGATAATGAGCTTACCCCTGTGTAGTTTAATCTAATCCTAATAACATATACTGAACTTTTGCTAATTCTTGTTCAGAAGGGTCTGGTAGCTCTATGCCCAATGAGGCCGTTGCAACCTCCTTATCCAAGGGGATATGACCCAAACGCTCATTGTGATTACCACGCTGGGGCATCAGGGCACTCCACGGAAAATTGCATGGCCTTGAAATATAAAGTGAGAGATTTGATGAAAGCTGACTGGATTCATTTTCGGGAAGGAAGCCCTAACGTGGCCACAAATCCCCTGCCAATCATGGAGGTTCCGAAGTTAACGCCATGGGGAAGGATGAGGAGTACGTTAGGGATGTTGCTGATGTAAAGACGCCATTAAAAACAGTTTACTCCCATTTGTTCAAGCAAGGATTGGTGAAAGAGCCTTGGACGGAGGAGCATGACAAGGATCAGAGTGCCGAACGTCAAAACTTTTATGAACTTCTTCAAAGGCTCATGGATGACAACTGTGTACGAGTCTGTAAGCACCATGAAGATAGGGTAAATATGATTCAAGAACAGTCAGGGGTGCCGGTTCTCAAACCTTTAACAATTTTCTACAACAAGAACCCTTCAGCGGCTCCCGTTTCTGTCCGACCAACAGTTACCATTCAAACACCTACCCCATTTTCATTTAAGGATTCACGGGCTGTCCCGTGGAAATACGATGTGGATGTAGTCATTGCAGGCTCGACAGTGAGTAACCCGTCATCATCGTCAGTCAAAAACATTGCAAGGGTAGGAGGTGTGACCCGAAGCGGGAGAATATATGCCACTCCAGAATTGAAGAAGGATCAAACTACCGAAAAAGCCAAAGTAGGTAAAGAAGGCACCAGTGGCAAAGAAAAAGGGGCTGTGACTGACGAAGAGGCCCAAGAGTTCTTAAAGTCTATTCGCCAAAGCGAATATCAAGTACTAGACCAACTAAACCAAACTCCAGCTAAAATTTCTCTGCTGTCGCTGTTGATGAATTCTGAGCCACACAGGAATACATTAATGAAGGTGCTAAATGAGGCTCATGTCAGCCATGACCTCCCCATTGATAAATTTCAGGGAATAGTGGGGCACATCATTGCAGATAACTATCTAACTTTCACCGACGATGAGATACCACCGAAGGGAATGGGGCACAACAAGGCCCTCCACATATTCTAGCAAAAGTGCTAGTTGACAACGGGTTATCCCTTAATGTAATGCCCAAATCAACATTGGCCAAGTTGCCATTCGACGGGACGTATATGAAGCCAAGTGCTACAGTCGTACGGGCCTTTGATGGTACATAGAGGGAGGTCATGGGCGAGATTGAACTGCCCATTCAAGTTGGACCTTGCACGTTCCAGGTCCTCTTCCAGGTTATGGATATCATGCCTGCTTACAGTTTTCTATTAGGTCAGCCACGGATCCATTCAGCTAGGGTGGTTCCATCTACCCTGCACCAAAAATTGAAGTTCATAATAGACAACAAGCTGATAATCGTATCTGGTGAGGAAGACTTCTTGGTCAGCAAACCCATTATGACTCCTTACGTCGAGGTAGTGGAAGAGGCCCTTGAGACCTTGTTCCAGGCATTAAAAATTGCAAATGCCACATATGTGGGAGAAGGGACCACGATGGTTAGAGCCTGCATGCCAACTGCGTCCCTGGTGATGGCGAAAATGATGCTGCGTGAAGGATATAAGCCTGGGAAGGGTTTAGGGCGTGCTTTAGATGAAAAGGTGGAACCTGTGCACCTTGTTGAGAATAAAAATGGTTTTGGCTTGGGGTACCGGCCCACGGCCACCGATAGGAGGAGGGTGGAAGAAGAAAAAGGGAAAGAAGGGTTGCCTGTATTGCTGGCAGGGAGCCTCGCACCGCAAGAGTCTTTTTTTGTGATCTCTACGAAAGCTTTCAGAGTGCCGGATTGATGCCTCCAGACCTAGTAGCCGATATTGAAGATGGTTTTGATGATAATGCTGATTTGGTGGTCGCTTGCCCGCCGGGCCAAGAGCTCAGTAACTGGGAGGCTGTCGAACTCCCGACGATTTTAAATGATTCACCAAAGTAATTTGTTATTGCCTTAATGTCTTGTTTATCCCTCTGCTATGCCTAAGGCTTTGGGACTTTTCATGTAATAAGGGCGAAGAACTTGTTTTATCATCCAATCAATAAATGCGTATCAAAATTCAAAAAACTCTTCTCATCCCTTTATCCTTGTTTTGATTCATTTCCTTTACTTGTTTGTTCCTCCTTTTCTTTCTCTTTCTTATTTTTTGCCATAACGCGCTAAATTGCAGATCCAAAAATGACCCTCTTAAGACTAATGAAATCACAATACCGCTTCACGATTTCGATCACCCAGTTGACTATGCCGACGAAGAAGGTGGAGAAGACTATGAGCCACCGCCCGAGTTAACAAGGTTGTTGGAACAAGAGGACAGAGAAATTCAGCCTTATTTGGAGGTAGTTGAGATTGTTATTTTGGGGAATAAGGAGGATAAGAAAGAAGTCAAGATTGGTACCTCCTTGAGTAGGGAACAGAGGCAAGATTTGATTAAGCTGCTAATGGAATTCCGTGACATCTTTGCTTGGTCTTACCAAGACATGCCTGGCCTCGATACCAACATTGTCGAACACAAGTTACCACTAAAGCCTGAATGCCCACCAGTAAAGCAAAAGTTACACCGTATGAAGCCAGAGATGCTTCTAAAGATCAAAGACGAGGTTAAGAAGCAGTTTGATGCTGGATTTTTAGTAGTGGCAAAGTATCCTTAATGCGTAGCAAATATCGTCCCTGTGCCAAAGAAAGATGGGAAGGTACAAATGTGAGTAGACTATCGGGACTTAAATAGGGCTAGTCCCAAAGATGATTTTCCTCTGCCACAGATTGATGTCTTGGTTGATAACACAACCCAACATACCATTTTCTCATTCATGGATGGTTTCTCTGGGTATAACTAGATTAAGATGACACCCGAAGACATGGAGAAGACCACATTTATCACCTTGTGGGGCACCTTCTGTTACAAAGTGATGTCCTTCGGTTTAAAAAACGCTGGGGCAACATACCAAAGGGCAATGGTGACCCTCTTCCATGACATGGTGCACAAAGAAATAGAAGTTTATGTGGATGATATCATTTCCAAATCTAGAACCGATGAAGATCATATTGTTGATCTGGGAAAGCTTTTTGAAAGGTTAAGGAAGTATAAGCTTAGGTTGAACCCGGCCAAGTGTACCTTTGGCACAAGATCAGGCAAACTGTTAGGTTTCATCGTAAGCAAGAGGGGAATAGAAGTAGATCCTAACAAAGTCAAAGCAATTCTCAAAATGCCTCCTCCTTGTACAGAAAAAGAAGTCAGAGGATTCTTGGGAAGGTTGAACTACATTACTCGATTTATATCATAACTGACAGCAACTTGTGAACCGATCTTTAAGTTGCTCCGTAAGAACCAATCGATGCAATGGAATGAAGATTGTCAAATGGCTTTTGAGAAGATAAAGCAGTATTTGTGGGAGCCACCGATCTTGGTACCGCCGACTCCTGGAAGGCCACTAATCTTGTATTTGACAGTGTTGTTTGAATCTATGGGTTGTGTATTGGGGCAACATTGTGAGACTGGAAAGAAAGAACATGCTATTTACTACTTAAGCAAGAAGTTCATTGATTATGAGATGAGATATTCCGCATTAGAGTGAACTTGTTGTGCGTTAGCATGGGCCGCTAAGCGTCAAAGGCAGTACATGTTGAGTCACACCACCTGGCTAGTCTCTAAGTTGGACCCCGTCAGGTATATTTTTGAAAAGCCTGCTTTGACTGGAAGGATCGCTCGTTAGCAAGTACTATTAACTGAGTACGACATAACATATGTCACTCAAAAAGCCATAAGAGGAAGTGCCCTGTCAGACTACTTAGCGCACCAGCCTATCAGCGACTACCAACCGATGCTATTTGACTTCTCGGATGAAGATATCCTGGCAGTGTTTAATAAAGAAGGCAGTAATAAAGACAAATGGATCTTATGGTTTGATGGGGCTTCTAACGCACTGGGGCATGGAATTGGAGCTGTTTTGATTTCACCGGATAAAGAGTTCATCCCTGTCTGCGCCAGGCTGTGTTTCGATTGCACCAACAACATCGCTGAGTATGAGGCATGTTCCTTGGGGATCCAAGCGGCGCTAGATGCGAAAGTGAGGTCGTTGGAAGTCTACGGGGATTCTACTTTAGTCATCCACCAATTAAAAGGGGGGTGGGAAACTAGGGATAGTAAGTTGGTTCCTTATCACACCCACATCAAAGAAATGATCAAGAACTTTGATGAGATTTCTTTTCATCACGTTCTTCGGGATGACAATCAGATGGCTGACGCTTTGGCCACTCTCGCTTCAATGTTTAGGGTGAGTAATGACTATGACATGCTTCTTATCGAGGTAGAGAAGCATCGTGGACCCGCGTACTGCCAAGTGATTGAAGAGGAGTCAGATGGGAAACCGTGGTACCACGACATTAAGAGGTATATCCAGAGTCAAGAATGCCCCGACGGTGCTACGGAGAATGATAAGAGAACCCTACGATGGCTCGCCATGGATTTCTTCTTAAACGGTGGTGTGCTTTACAAAAGAAACTACGACTCTATCCTCCTTCGCTGTGTTAACACTGCTGAGGCAAACAAAATCATGAAAGACGTTCATGAGGGATCTTTTGGAACCCACACTAATGGACATGCCATGTCAAGAAAAATCTTGAGGGCCGGTTATTACTGGATGACCATGGAAACAGACTGCTTTGCTTATGTTCGGAAGTGTCACAAATGTCAAATATACGTTGATCATATTCATGCCCCCCCGTCATCTCTGAATGTCTTATCAGCACCGTGGCCCTCTTCGATGTGGGGCATGGATGTCATCGGTCCCATCGAGCCAAAAGCCTCAAACGGTCATCGTTTTATCTTGGTCGCCATTGATTATTTTACAAAGTGGGTAAAGGCTGCTTCATATGCCAAAGTGACAAAAAATGTTTGTGGTTAAATTCGCCAAGCGAGAGCTGATATGCCGATACAGCTTACCAAGCCAAATCATCACAGACAATGGTACAAATTTGAACAACAAAATAATGAAGGAGCTTTGCGAGAACTTTAAAATCTCCCACCATAACTCTTCTCCCTACCGTCCAAAAATGAATAGAGCAGTCGAGGCGGCCAATAAAAACATCAAGAAGATAGTACAGAAGATGGTGGTAACCTACAAAGATTGGAATGAAATGCTTCCTTTTGCACTGCACGGATACCAAACCTCAGTGTGAACCTCAACTGGGGCAACCCCATTCTCCTTGGTTTACGGTATGGAAGCAGTTTTACCTTTTGAAATAGAGATCCCTTCCCTTCGGGTGATGATGGAGGCAAAATTAGAAGAAGCTGAGTGGGTTCGGGTTCGGTATGACCAACTAAATCTGATCGATGGTAAAAGACTGACCGCCCTCTGTCATGGTTAATTGTATCAGAGACGTATGAAATGAGCATTTGAGAGGAAGGTGCGACCTTGACAGTTCCAAGAAGGGGACTTGGTTCTCAAAAAGATTTTGCCAGTTCAAAAGGACAGCCGAGGCAAATGGACTCCTAACTATGAAGGGCCATATGTCGTAGAGAAAGCTTTCTCTGGAGGAGCCCTGATTCTAACTAGCATGGATAGTGAGGACTTGCCAACGCCTATCAATGCAGATGCGGTGAAGAAGTACTACGCTTAAAAGGGGCATGTGAGGAACGAAAAAGGGGGAAAAGAAAAAAGAAGTAAAAAATAATGCTCGCTAGGTTGAAAACCCGAAAGGGCGACCTAGGCAAAAGTTAGAGCGACTCGGTGAGTCGAAAACCCGAAAGGGCGGCTCAGGAAAAAGTTAGGGTCAAATTTATGGTGATATGACTCAGACCTCCAACTCGAGAAGTGCAAGCCCAAACTGAGGCATGGGAATCATCGTCGAACTCACTTTCTCCAAAGCAAAGTTGATAGGTGGACATGAAGTTGCGTTGGGGGATTAAGGTTCTCACTAGTCTCAGGAATTCACTGGAGGATCCCTGAACCTTCCCTGTTTCACCTGGCCTTGACCTGTTCTATGTGACTTTATTTCATCCCATCTATTTTCCCCGTTGTCCATTCTCTGTATTTTGTTTGACATACATGAATAAAATTTATCTTTTCAATACGTGTTATGAATTGCATTGATTTGATAAAACATTGTGTTTTTATAAAAAATAATGAAAGAAATGAATGGTGAACATTTAAAGTCATGAGGAACAAGTCGCTCCCACTACTCGACCTCATCTTGGGCAATCATCACGAAGACTCGGCCAGGCACGCGCTTCAAAGCTATGATCGCCTCTTACATTCTCCTCTGTCCATGAGTTATCCTAAGGGTCGTGGTTTCACAAGACCTACCCAGTTTTTGAATTTATCTCTGCATTACTTACCCTTTTTTTTCAGGTTGTGACAAACATTTATGTCAAAACTTAACACTCCTGGGTTATCTTCTCCCCCTAGTAAGAACACTTTTCTAATCAGGCTTAGAAGAACTCTCCCCAAAGGGCCCCAATACACTTCTCCCAATGAATCCACACATACCCGGTGGAGTGTTAGTCCTCAAATTTACAATAAATCTTTTAATAAAAATTTCATAAAAATAATAAAAATTTGGATAATTTGTTAGAAAATTAGGTTTTAATTCAATAAATGGATGTTGTTGGAAAAAATCTGCCCTTGATCAATTTTCTCTAGTTTTGTAGTGAAAAAGTAAATAATTCAAGAGAAAATTATACCGGAGGATCTGACGCGTAGCATCAATCCCACGCGTAGCGTCCATAGCTACTTTTGATGCTGACGCTACGCGTCACAGCCATGTGTAGCGTCAGTGCTGCGTGGACTCCAGAGCCAAGCTGGCCAAGCACTCACTTAGTGACCCATTATTGGCCACTCCACTCAGCACAAATGGTCAAAACGTAGTGGAGACAGGGACACATGGCCAAGCATGATTGAATATAATATTCCAAGGTGGCCACTACCAGCTACGTTAATGGAGGCTGAGTCAGGGGACTGACGCGTAGCGTCACACTGACGCATAGCGTCACACTGACGCGTAGCGTCAGCACCCTTGCTCAGCCCTATAAATAGGGCCATCCAACACCATTCATCATATCCCATTCTCTATTTTCAGAGTTCTTTCCTCTCTTCTATACTCGAGTTTTGAGTATTTCTTTTAGAGTTTGTAGTTCTAGAATAGTTTTCTAGATACTTGAGAGTGTTGTGGTGTATTGTGATCGTTGTATCGTGAAGTTTCCATCGTCTTCGTAATGTCAAACTCTGTAAGTGTTGTTTCTACTTTTACCATGTGTAACTAATTTGTTTATATTGGAATTGGTGAACTAATCTATTGAGTATAATGTTGTGAATTCGACCTCTGCATGTTTATGATTCAAGTCCATGTTAGTATTTCATCCTTTTATTAATATGAACGTCAAACGGGAGAATGATTTTCATGTGTATTGAAACTTGTTTTATTAGTATGAATGTCAAACGGGAGAATGATTATTCATGCCGTATTGAAACTTGTTTTGACGAAAGTAAAAGTTGGAATACCCTTGGTATCTCAATTCTATAGGGGTTGTTAACCATTGTTGCCATAAGGCCAGGTCTTAATGCAAGTTTTTACTGACAAAGCTCACGAGGGATCGGACTTTACGGTGAATTCTTAGAATTTATATCATGAGGGATCGGTTATAATGATTTTAAGCTGCAATGACATGAAACTTGATGATTAAATATGCATGTCTTGAGTTCCTCATTGTTATTCTAGATTAGGGATCCAATTTCCAACATAATTTGTTTATTGACAGGGCCCGCAAGCGCACGGGTTATGTCGCGTAATATAAAAGATTATCGTTCTCCACAGGGACTGTGTTCAAAGTACCAGCATATTGAAATTTAATTATCCACACAATTGATTTTTAAGGTTTTTATAAAATAAAACACAATTTAAAAATCTAAATTTAGAAACAAAATTTACTTGACACTTAAGAAAAAAATCAGAGTTGAGAATATCTTGGGATTTCGGGGGATTAAGACTCTATTTTATGTTAATGAATTTTAACTTTTCATAAATAATAATCGAATTAAGTTTTCCAAGGCGAATTTTCCAAAAGCTAATTAATATGTTCCTCTCGGAATCCTATTAATGTACCTAACCTATGGAAAGCGCTGCTTAATCCTCAGAAAGGCCCATTATCATTTTATAAAAATCCCTTTTATTTCCTCAAAAGAATTTTGATTACTTTCACGGTTTTAACGAGGTCACAAAAAGCATCTCAAAAATCTTAGGTTTAGTTCAAAGCTTTCCGGTAAAAATAAATCTCTCGATTCTATTTATTACCTAAACTTACTAATATACCCGTAAGTATACAGTTTTATCATTTAGGTTCTTGTTAGGAATTACTAAAAGCATTGAGCATAATTGAACTAAATGGAAAACAGAAATTTATTTAATTCCAAGTCAAAATAATATTAACAATAAAATATTATCATACCCCTTTCATCCCAAGATAATTAATTTAGCTACTCATGAAATAATTCAAATTCATATAAATAATGGAAAAATAAAACATACAAGACATGGTATAAAATAAAGACTTACGGGTTTCTCCAAAAGCTTAGAATAATTTACCACTGTATTTCCTTGATGCAATATTTCTCCACCAATTACAAATTTAAATACTCACTTTTACAGCCCTCACAACTCTTAAAATAAAATAAAGAAAATAAAAAAAAAGAGAAAGAAAATGAAAAAGAAAGAAAAAGGAACGAAGGAAAAAATTGAAAAAGAAAGAAAGAAAAGAAAAGGACGGAGGAAGAAAAATAAAGAAGAAAGAAAGAAAAGAAAAGAAAAGGACAGAGGAAGAATGAGAGAGAAAGGAAAGAAAAGGAATTGAATTCAAGTGATGCCCATTGATACTGTGGTGCTCTCCCTTTTATAGGCGAATGGATGAATGAATCAAGCTAAGAAAACGCGTTAAAATTGCAAGTGGAAGAAACTTTCGGTGCATATGAGTTCCAGCTGTGCCAACTTGTTTCCAATTTGCATATTTTAATATTTCCAATAATTCGGTGCTTGGATTTAGTGATGATTGGTGCAGGTGGAGAAATTCCGAGTGAAAAAGTGTTGTTTTTCCACAAAACCGAGTGAAAGCTTGCTGTTTATCCACAAGACCGAGTGAAAGCTTGCTGGAAGGTGTTGGTCGGTTTTGTGGCTTGCTGTTGGATGGAGATCTGGACGGTGTTGTGTTGAGTGGGTTGCTGGGCGGTGTTGATTTGAGGGGGCCGGTGTTGTGGTTTGAGGGACAGTGGAGTTACTGGACGGTGTGGAGAGGAGTATTGCTGGACGGTGTTGTGGATGGAGCCGGTGTTTAAAGTAGATGGGACGGTGTTGGAGAAAACCGGTCGGTGTTGAGTTACTTTGAAGTTGTTGTGAGGAGACGAGCAAAGCAACTCCGATTACTTTATTCCTTAGGAACCGATTCAAGACTGAATCAGAACCGAGTGAAAAGTGATTCACTCAAAACTGATTAAAAGGTGGCTCGGAACCAACTTGAAAGTGGCTCACTCAGGATTGGGAAGTCTTCTTTCACTGTTTCACTCGGCTATGTCTCTGGAATTGAACCACTCGGAGAGATCTTGCTTGGATTTCTTAGGAATTCACTCGGACACCTTCCTTTACTCATTCAAATGATAAAATCACATCTTCACTCGGAAGTCCGAGTTGATTTCCACTCGGAATTGACTTCAGTCGTCAATCAACTCACTCGGATATACCTTTCACTTAGAAATTTGGACTTGAAAGACTGGAATCTGGCTGATAGAATTCTTTTCATGTCCGAGCCTTGCTTTGCTCGGAAATTCAGCTTTCTGCCCCAACTCACTCGGATGTCTTCCTTGAAGACTTCTCACTCGGTCTCAGTGTGAAACTTGAGAGTCTGCCCGAGTGTGATTAATTTCCAGTCGGATTTTTCTTTGCTTGCTAAGACACTACTCGGAAATGCTTTGTTCCGCTTGAGAATGCCATTTTTTCCGAATGAAACCACTCGGGTTCCTCCTTATTCAACACATTCATTCAGTGGCCTCTTCTACTCGGAATCAACTCACTCGGAACAGCTTTTTGCGTAAAAAAAGCACTTGTTCCTTGGTCAGACCTGCTTCAGTTAGCATCTCTTCACTCGGAATTAGCTTTGGGCAGTTTTTATTAAAGGTCAGTCCCTTTTTTCACTCGGAATGGTTGCACTCGGGGAAGCTTCCACTCGGAATCACTTCCAACCGAGACTTATTCCTTTTTAGCATTGAACCTCTAACAGAGTCAGCCATTTATGACTTGAAATTTCTAAGACAGGGAACTTTCCACTCGGATTCTAATCCAACAGTGAAGTATTCCACTCGGATTTTCTCCATTCTGAGTAATTCCACTCGGATTTGGTCCTTTCTTAGTCATCCCACTCGGATTTGGTCATTTTGAGTCAGATTTTAACATTCTGAGTCAGAATTCAGCATTCTGAGTTGGATTTTAACATTCTGAGTCGGAATTCAGCATTCTGAGTCAGAATTCAGCATAAAAAGAGAGTTCTCTCTACTTTGGGCTTGTTCTTCTTGTTTCTTTATCATTTTATGGTCGTTTTTCTCATGTTATTGACCCTTTATTGCCTTAATTTCTGCAAAATAACATACCCAAGTAGAATAGAGTGGAAAGAAAGCAAAAATCGCAATAAATAAAGGAAATACAGTGGATAATGATAAAAATCCTAAGCAAACTAGATCTAATTTATTGTGTTATAAAGCACTTATCAAAATACCCCAAACCAAAACATTGCTTGTCCTCAAGCAATCACCATATTCACAAGATAAAATACAGAAAACACTAAGCTTAATAAACTAAGGTATCCAAAACAGAGAAAAAGATTTATTCAAATGCCAATTTTAATTTACTTATGTGAATCAATTTTCAATGTCAAGACTTGAGATACTCTTCTCACAATTTTCACTCAAGTATTTCAAGGTTTGTGTATCTCTCAAATCATCATAGTCAAAAAATATTACCATAAGCTTGTTAATAAACCAGAAACTCTACAGTTTAGATAGAAAATATGTCAAAGTCTAGAGGTCTTTCAAAGGTTGTAACGTGGCCTTGGGTTGTATTGTCAAGGTAGGAATTTCAAGAAAAATGGAATACAAAAGGGCTTTAATAGTCATGAATGATTCAAATTACCATCATAAATTTAACAGAGCAAATTTTTGAACTTTTATGGACTTTTTGGAATTCATTCAATATCATCCTTTTGATTTTCTTTTCCTTTTTCTTTTTTTTTCTTTGCATTCAATACATATTTTCCTTAAGTCCTTTTTTATTTCTTTGCTCCACTAAATTTCCAACTTTTTCACCATCAAGAGAATATCAGTCAATGAAAGGTTTCAAGGAATAATTTTCGCTTTTAGGCTCAAAAGGGGCAAATAGGGGTCAAATTATGCAAAAATTCTAAGGCTTAAGAATAAGACCTAATTGTGCCTTTATCATCCTAAGACATATAATCAAAAACCATTTTGAATAGGTTGAAAAACAAGTTCTAGAATATTAATGACTATGAGATTCACTCAATCAAGAAAATATGGGTTTTGAAAATTTGTTTGATAAATAACCCATTTTGGCTCAAGTCTAATCATGGAAAGTCTTTTCAAAGAAAATTTTAATCACATAAGGTTCATTTAAGCATTTATTTGGCATTTAAACAATCAAATTTTGAAAATTTTACTCAAAATTTTGGGATCCTTAGATACTTTAGCCTTGTGTTCAAAGTAAATTTATCATGCAATCATGGTAAATTACAAGATTACAACAAATCAAGGAAAACACACATGCAAAATAAAATAACAATCACACAACGTAAACAAAACAGTTAAGTTTTCTTACCTACCACCCCAAACCAGAATTTAACATTGTCCTCAATGTTAAAATGGATGATAAAAGTATAAGAAAACTTACCTGTAGTAACCCTAAACCAGCAGTTGACATAGTTGGGGTTTTTTTTTTAACTTAAAATGAAACAACAACTTTTTATAGGGTTACCTCCCTATCAGTGCTAAGTTTTAAGTCTTCAGCCAGACTTCTCACCGTTTGGATTTACTCATCAGGAGCATCAAACAAGTCCAAGTCACTTACTTGTTGTATTGGTTGACCTGTCAGATAGTGCTTTACTCTCTGTCCATTTACCCTAACTGTACCAGATTTCTCGCTCCATAGTTCGACAGCTCCAAAGGGAAAGACTTTTGTCACCTTGAACGGTCCCGACCATCGGGATCTCAGTTTACCTGGAAAAAGCTTCAATCTGGAATTAAATAGTAAAACCATATCTCCTGGATTAAATGTTCTCTGTTGGATATGACGATCATGCCATTGTTTGGTTTTTTCTTTATAAATTCTAGCATTTTCGTATGCATCTAGACGGAGTTCTTCAAGCTCATTTAATTCCAACAACCTACTTTCACCTGCAGCCTTATGATCAAAGTTAAGAGTTTTAACAGCCCAAAAAGATTTATATTCTAGCTCAACAGGTAAATGATAGGGCTTCCCATATACTAGCTTAAAAGGTGTGGTTCCAATGGGAGTTTTGTATGTGGTTCGATACGCCCATAAGGAATCATCTAACTTAATATACCAATCCTTACATGATGTATTCACCACTTTTTGAAGAATATTTTTAATTTCCCGATTGGATACCTCAACTTATCCACTAGTTTGTGGGTGATAAGGTGTAGCAACCTTATGCCTAACTCCATATTTCTTTAGAAGGGTCTGAAAAGTTTTCTCAATAAAATAAGACCCTCCATCACTTATAACACATTTTGGGACCCCAAACCTTGGAAATATTATTTTCTTGAAAAGTTTAATAACAGTCTTAGCATCAGAATTGGGTGAAGCAATGGCTTCCACCCATTTTGACACATAGTCAACTGCCACTAATATGAACTGATTTCCAAAAGAGGAAGGAAAAGGTCCCATAAAATCAACACCCCATACATCAAACAGTTCAACTTCTAAAATGGTATTCAATGGCATTTCTTGTCTCTTACCAATGTTACCTGTTCTTTGGCAAGCATCACAAGTTAGAACATACTTACATACATCCTTAAAAATATTTGGCCAATAGAACCCAGCTTGCAATACTTTAGTGGCTGTCTTAGAGGTGCTCATGTGTCCTCCACAAGAAAGAGAATGGAAATGATCTAAGATAGTATGGACATCATCTTATGAAACACATCTCCGAATCATACCATCTGCACATTGCTTGAAAAGGAGTGGTTCATCCCAATAATAATGC
The DNA here is from genome assembly GCA_037962975.1 of Clitoria ternatea. Lineage (NCBI taxonomy): Eukaryota > Viridiplantae > Streptophyta > Magnoliopsida > Fabales > Fabaceae > Clitoria > Clitoria ternatea. The sequence goes on from CM075671.1 coordinate 175,076,814, forward strand.
TTGACATCTGCATAAAACTTTTTCCTTTGCTGAAAGCTAAGATCAGGAGGTAAGATACCACATGCAAGAAAATTTACAAAATCAGCATACCAAGGAACACGTTGGATACTAAGATTCAAGAGTTGTTCATCTGGAAAAGATTCATTGATGGGAATATTATCTGTTTGTTCTTTTTCAGATGTCAACCTAGATAGGTGGTCAGCGACCAAGTTCTCGGTACCCTTCTTATCCTTAATTTCCAAGTCAAATTCTTGCAATATTAGAATCCACCTAATTAATCTAGGCTTTGCTTCCTTTTTATTCAATAGATACTTAATGGCAGAGTGGTTAGTGTAAACAGTAACATGTGAACCTACCAAGTAAGACCTAAATTTATCAAAAGCAAAGACAATAGCTAACAGTTCTTTTTCAGTTGTGGCATAATTTACCTGAGCATCATCTAGCGTCCGGCTGGCATAATGAATTACATGGAGCTTTTTATCCTTTCTTTGCCCCAACACAGCCCCCACTGCGTAATCACTCGCATCGCACATCAACTCAAACGGGAGTTTCCAATCAGGTGGTTGCACGATGGGGCAGAGATTAGAGCTTGCTTAATCCTGCAAAAAGCTTCCATACAAGATGAATCAAAATTGAAAGGCACATCCTTACCCAGAAGAGTTGTAAGAGGCTTTGTGATCTTGGAGAAATCTTTAATGAACCTGCGGTAAAACCCTGCATGTCCAAGAAAACTCCGAATACCTTTCACATTTGTGGGTGGAGGCAATTTTTCAATCACTTCCACTTTAGCCTTATCAACTTCTATACCTCTCTCAGACACCAGGTGTCCAAGAACTATGCCTTCTCTTACCATAAAATGGCATTTTTCCCAATTTAGAACCAAATTGGTTTCTTCACAACGCTGCAAGACTTGGCACAAATTTTTTAAACAATTATCAAAATCCAAACCATGCACTGAAAAATCATCCATAAAGACTTCCATCACATTTTCAATAAGATCAGAAAAAATTGCTTGCATACACCTTTGAAAAGTTGCAGGTGCATTACATAAACCAAAAGGCATACGTCTGTAAGCATAAGTCCCATAAGGGTAAGTGAAGGTAGTCTTTTCTTGATCAGATGGATGAATGGGAATTTGATGAAAACCTGAATACCCATCCAAATAACAGAAATAAGAGTGTTTCGCAAGTCTTTCAAGCATCTGATCAATAAAAGGGAGAGGAAAATGATCTTTTTTCGTGGCGCTATTTAACTTCCTATAATCAATGCACATGCGCCAACCAGAGACAATCCTAGTAGGAATCAAGTTATGTTTATCATTTTCAATCACAGTTATTCCCCCTTTTTTAGGCACCACATGGATAGGACTTACCCATTTACTACTATCAACAGGATATATGACTCCAGCATCAAGCAATTTCAAAATTTCCTTTTTAACCACTTCTTGCATTTTTGGATTTAATCTCCTAAGTGGTTCTACTGTGGGGCTACTTTCATTTTCTACAGTAATCTTGTGCATACAAAAAGAAGGGCTAATCCCTTTAATATCATCCATTGTATAACCTATTACCTTTCTGTACAACCTAAGTTATTTCAAAAGTTTTTCAGTTTCACATGGATTCAATTCAGCATTAATAATCACAGGATATGTGGAATTAGGGCCAAGAAACTCATACCTTAAAGAAGCTGGTAAAGGTTTTAATTCCACATTGGGGCTTACCACTTTGTCGCACATGACCTCAGTATCATGTGGGGCCTCAGAGCAATCAGATGTTTCTGTCGGCTCAATCATGAAAACAGTTTTAAGTGGGTCATTAGGAAGGGTTGTTTCCTTTACCACTTGTTCGACAAAATCCACAGTACAGCAAACATCATTATAAGGTTTTTCTAAAACATTTTTCAAGTTGAAATCAACCTTTTGGTCTCCAACAGTTAGAGATAACTTACCATTCTTGACATCGATCACAGCACCTGCAATTGCTAAAAATGGTCTGCCTAAAATAATAGGAATCAAAGAATCTTCGTCCATTTCAAGCACAACAAAGTCAGCAGGTATAAAAAATTTTCCTATCTTAATAGGAACATCCTCTAAAATTCCTACAGGATATTTTACAGATCTATCAGCTAATTGCAAAGACATCCTAGTAGGTTTCAGTTCACCCAATCCTAACTTTTCAGCAACAGATAATGGCATTAAACTCACACTCGCTCCTAAATCACACAATGCTTTATCTATATTCATGTCACTAATCATGCAAGGAATAGAGAAACTACCTGGATCCTGGAGCTTGGGTGGAAGTTTCTTTTGAATTAGAGCACTACACTCTTCAGTAAGTGCAACTGTACCATCTTCCTCCAGTCTTCTTTTGTTGGACAGAATGTCCTTCAGGAACTTTGCATATGTGGGCATTTGCTGCAAAGCATCTGTAAAAGGAATATTAATATATAATTTCTTTAAAATATCAAGAAACTTACCAAATTGTTTGTCCAACTTTGCTTTAGCTAAGCGCTGAGGAAATGGAATGGGAGGTTGATATGGCTTAACCTCCTCTTTCTTCTCTTGTGGTTTCTCTTCTTCAATCACTGGATGAGATGAAGATTCATCCACTTTCTTTTCCTCCTTTGCAGTCTTTTCAACTGGTCCATCATATTGAGTACCACTCCTAAGAGTGACAGCCATGGTTTGGTTGGATGGTCCAGCCTCTGGTTTTCCAGGAAATGTTCCTGGTGCTCTTTAAGAATAGGAGGCTTGTTGGGCAATTTGATTTTCCAGTATTTTGTTATGAGTGGCAAGAGAGTCTACTTTTGAAGCCAAGTTTTTTATTGCATCATAGAATTCATCATTTTGTTTAAGTTGAGTAGCTACAAATGTCTCCATTAAGGATTCTAGCTTTGATTTTTGTGGAATATAAGTTCCTTGTTGAGGTTTGTAGTTACTTTGGAATTGAGGTGGCCTATTTTGGAAGCCAGGTGGACCTTGTGGAGGTCTGTAGTTACCTTGATAATTTCCACCATAGTTTCCAATAACATCCACCTGATGCATTTCTTGTTCTTGATTAGGGGTCATTGCTAAATGGCAGTTTGTAGCTCCATGTCCTGAAACACCACAAACTTCACAAACAATATTAGTAGCACCCGTTGACCCTATTTTATCAAGTTTTAATGTTAATGCTTCAACTTTGGCAGAAAGTAGGGAAAGAGCATCGACAAAATACTTACCTGGTGTTTTAGAAGGTACTCCTCTCTCAGAGTTCCACTGGTGAGTATTTTGAACTATTTCCTCAATCAGGTTCTCAGCTTCATCAATATTTTTACTCACGAAGGCTCCTCCAGCTGCAGCATCTAAAGAGATCTTTTGTGTGGAAGTTAGTCCATTATAGAAAATATGGATTGTCAACCACCTTTCTATCCCATGGTGAGGACATTCTCTTAGCATCTCCCTGTATCTTTCCCAGGCTTCATATAAGGATTCATCATCTTTTTGTGAGAAATTTATGATTTGTTTTCTCAGCACATCAGTCTTGTTCCTTGGGTACCATTTATTAATAAAAGCACTGGACAATTGTTCCCAAGTCATGATAGATCCTTCAGGAAGAGAGTATAACCACGCTCTCGCTTTATCTCTCAAAGAGAAAGGGAAGAGTCTTAAACGAATGGCATCATTGGTAGATCCGTTCATCGTCAGGGTGTCATAGTATTCAAGAAAGATTTGAAGGTGAAGATTTGGATCTTCAAACGGTAATCCTCTGAATTGGTTCTGTTGAACCATTGAGAGTAGTGAAGGCTTCAATTCAAAATTGTTAGCCTCCACTGTGGGTCTGAGGATGCTAGATCCTCTACCATTAATGCTTGGAGCGGCAAAATCTCTTAAGGGTCTATGTTGGTCCGCCATTTGTTTTTCTTTTTGTTCTTTTTGTTGTTTTTGTTGTTTTCTTAAAGCTCTAAGGGTACGTTCTATCTCAGGGTCAAATCCTAAGTTTAGATCGACACTACGGCTTCGTCGCATAAAAAGAAAATAAATGACAAATAAAATAAATTATCACAAAAATAAAACAACAACAGATACACAAAATAAAGAACAAAATATAAAATTACAAACAAAATAAAAATAAAAATAAAAATAACAATAAAAATATTAACAAGTATGACCTAACCGAATTTCAATATTGCCGATATTTGAGGGACAACAGTCCCCGGCAACGGCGCCAAAAACTTGACAGGGCCCGCAAGCGCACGGGTTATGTCGCGTAATATAAAAGATTATCGTTCTCCACAGGGACTGTGTTCAAAGTACCAGCATATTGAAATTTAATTATCCACACAATTGATTTTTAAGGTTTTTGTAAAATAAAACACAATTTAAAAATCTAAATTTAGAAAAAAAATTTACTTGACACTTAAAAAAAAAATCAGAGTTAAGAATATCTTGGGATTTCGGGGGATTAAGACTCTATTTTATGTTAATGAATTTTAACTTTTCATAAATAAGAATCGAATTAAGTTTTCCAAGGCGAATTTTCCAAAAGCTAATTAATATGTTCCTCTCGGAATCCTATTAATGTACCTAACCTATGGAAAGCGCTGCTTAATCCTCAGAAAGGCCCATTATCGTTTTATGAAAATCCCTTTTATTTCCTCAAAAGAATTTTGATTACTTTCACGGTTTTACCGAGGTCACAAAAAGCATCTCAAAAATCTTAGGTTTAGTTAAAAGCTTTCCGATAAAAATAAATCTCTCGATTCTATTTATTACCTAAACTTACTAATATACCCGTAAGTATACAGTTTTATCATTTAGGTTCTTGTTAGGAATTACTAAAAGCATTGAGCATAATTGAACTAAATGGAAAACAGAAATTTATTTAATTCCAAGTCAAAATAATATTAACAATAAAATATTATCATACCCCTTTCATCCCAAGATAATTAATTTAGCTACTCATGAAATAATTCAAATTCATATAAATAATGGAAAAATAAAACATACAAGACATGGTAAAAAATAAAGACTTACGGGTTTCTCCAAAAGCTTAGAATAATTTACCACTGTATTTCCTTGATGCAATATTTCTCCACCAATTACAAATTTAAATACTCACTTTTACAGCCCTCACACCTCTTAAAATAAAATAAAGAAAATAAAAAAAAGAGAAAGAAAATGAAAATGAAAGAAAAAGGAACGAAGGAAAAAATTGAAAAAGAAAGAAAGAAAAGAAAAGGACGGAGGAAGAAAAATAAAGAAGAAAGAAAAGAAAAGAAAAGGACAGAGGAAGAATGAGAGAGAAAGGAAAGAAAAGGAATTGAATTCAAGTGATGCCCATTGATGCTGTGGTGCTCTCCCTTTTATAGGCGAATGGATGAATGAATCCAGCTAAGAAAACGCGTTAAAATTGCAAGTGGAAGAAACTTTCGGTGCATATGAGTTCCAGCTGTGCCAACTTGTTTCCAATTTGCATATTTTAATATTTCCAATAATTCGGTGCTTGGATTTAGTGATGATTGGTGCAGGTGGAGAAATTCCGAGTGAAAAAGTGTTGTTTTTCCACAAAACCGAGTGAAAGCTTGCTGTTTATCCCCAAGACCGAGTGAAAGCTTGCTGCAAGGTGTTGGTCGGTTTTGTGGCTTCCTGTTGGATGGAGATCTGAACAGTGTTGTGTTGAGTGGGTTGCTGGGCGGTGTTGATTTGAGGGGGTCGGTGTTGTGGTTCGAGGGAAAGTGGAGTTTCTGGACGGTGTGGAGAGGAGTATTACTGGACGGCGTTGTGGATGGAGCCGGTGTTTAAAGTAGATGGGACGGTGTTGGAGAAAACCGGTCGGTGTTCAATTGCTTTGAAGTTGCTGTGAGGAGACGAGCAAAGCAACTCCGATTACTTTATTCCTTTGGAACCGATTGAAGACTGAATCAGAACCGAGTGAAAAGTGATTCACTCGGAACTGATTAAAAGGTGGCTCAGAACCGACTGGAAAGTGGCTCACTCAGGATTGGGAAGTCTTCTTTCACTGTTTCACTCGGCTATGTCTCTGGAATTGAACCACTCAGAGAGATCTTGCTCGGATTTCTCAGGAATTCACTCGGACACCTTCCTTTACTCATTCAAATGATAAAATCACATCTTTACTCAGAAGTTCGAGTTGATTTCCACTCGGAATTGACTTCAGTCGTCAATCAACTCACTCGGATATACCTTTCACTTAGAAATTTGGACTTGAAAGACTGGAATCTGGCTGATAGAATTCTTTTCATGTCCGAGCCTTGCTTTGCTCGGAAATTCAGCTTTCTGACCCAACTCACTCGGATGTCTTCCTTGAAGACTTCTCACTCGGTCTCAGTGTGAAACTTGAGAGTCTGTCCGAGTGTGATTAATTTCCGGTCGGATTTTTCCTTGCTTGCTAAGACACTACTCAGAAATGCTTTGTTCCGCTTGAGAATGCCATTTTCTTCGAATGAAACCACTCGGGTTCCTCCTTATTCAACACATTCATTCAGTGGCCTCTTTTACTCGGAATCAACTCACTCGGAACAGCTTTTTGCCCAAAAAAAGCACTTGTTCCCTGGTCAGACCTGCTTCAGTCAGCATCCCCTCACTCGGAATTAGCTTTGGGCAGTTTTTATTAAAGGTCAGTCCATTTTTTCACTCGGAATGGTCACACTCGGGGAAGCTTCCACTCGGAATCACTTCCAACCGAGACTTATTCCTTTTTAGCATTGAACCTCCAACAGAGTCAGCCATTTATCACTCGGAATTTCTAAGACAGGGAACTTTCCACTCGGATTCTAATCCAACAGTGAAGTATTCCACTTGGATTTTCTCCATTCTGAGTAATTCCACTCGGATTTGGTCCTTTCTTAGTCATCCCACTCAGATTTAGTTATTTTGAGTCGGATTTTAACATTTTGAGTCGGAATTCAGCATTCTGAGTCGGAATTCAGCATAAAAAGAGAGTTCTTTCTACTTTGGGCTTGTTCTTCTTGTTTCTTTATCATTTTATGGTCGTTTTTCTCATGTTATTGACCCTTTATTGCCTTAATTTCTGCAAAATAACATACCCAAGTAGAATAGAGTGGAAAGAAAGCAAAAATCACAATAAATAAAGGAAATACAGTGGATAATGATAAAAATCCTAAGCAAACTGGATCTAATTTATTGTGTTATAAAGCACTTATCATTTATCTGTGTTTATCTCAAGTATCTTACCTATTCTAGATTGCAACTCAATTTTTTAGATAGATTTTTATTTTCTTTTTAGCTCATAAACTACTCAATCATGCTATCTTGTGAATACTGTATAAATTGTATATAAATCATTCTTTTGTCTATAACTTTCTTCACATTTACCATAGTGAATAGAAAATTACTGTTGTTATTAGACTTTCAATCCCAGTGGAACGATATCTAAATTTTGAAAACTACAAACGATTGGTGCGCTTGCCAATTAACAACCCGGTGGTAGAAATGAACGGTTGAGACTATATCGCGAGGTTAACAAGTTTTTTGGCGCCGTCGCCGGGGATTGAATTGTTTCAGTAAAACAGTAAATTTTTAATTACCGTGGTAAATATTTTTTTACCTTAGTTAATTTTTTTTATTTTGTTTACTTTTACTTATTGTTACCCTAACTTTCTTTGTCTAGTTTATGTATACAAATCCAATCTATTGCAGGTAAAATTTATTTTAATCCTGAGATAGAAAGGTTTGTAAAGAAAATCAAGTCTTTGAAATCTAAAACACAAACTAAATCTTCTTCTACTTCTAAAATTTTTGAAAATTCAAATATGGCTGCTGAAAGGAGAACATTGGGACAGTTCGCTGCTATTAATGGTCCACCCCGAGTTTCGGGAATGTTTCAAGGACCTGATGTACCAGTGGAGATTAAACCTGCTACTTTAAATATTATTCAAAATAATCAATTTGCTGGTTTAAATCATGAAGAATCGTATGAACATTTAACTATTTTTTATGAGTTATGTAGCACAATTGGTTTTGAACCCAATCAAGAAAAATCTGTTTATATGAGATTATTTCCTTTTTCATTGATTGGTAAAGCTAAAGAATGGTTTAAATCTTGCCCACCGGGAAGTTTTGCAAACTGGTCCGATGTCGAAAGAAAATTTTTGGAAAGATTTTATTCTCCTTCAAAATACTTTGAAGCCATGACAGCCATACACTCTTTTTCTCAAAACAATGATGAATCATTAGGAGAAACATGGGAATGATTCAAGGCACTATTGAGAAAGTGTCCAAACCACAACTTGGATGATGCCGAAAAGGTAAGAATCGTTTACCATGGTTTATTACCTCAGTTCAAGATGATGTTAGACGCTTGTGTAGGTGGTTCTTTAATGAACAAAACTATGGAGGAAGCTATTGAGATATTGGAATCAATGTCTATTAGTGACCGCCAAGCAAAACATGAAAGAGGTAATGTACAGAGGAAGCCAGGTATGCTCGAATTGGGAGTGAATGATGTAGTATTGGCTCAGCAGAAATTACTGACCCAACAAATTGAAGCCATGAGCAAGCAATTAGAGAAACTTCAAATTGCTCAACTAACATCACCACTCCCCGCTCAAGTGAAACAATGTATGCATTGTATGGGTGAACAACCATGTGGTTATTGTGCCCCTGACAGAAATGAGCAAGAGCAAGCCAATTTTCTGAACCATCAAAGAATACCATTGGGTAACTTTTCTTTCAATTATGGTAATTCTTTTCCTAACAATTTTCAACAGGGATGGCAGATTCAGAATTTTGGCTGGAGACAAGATGCTGGACCTTCCAACAGACCTCCTAACAATCAATTTAAGCCACAATAATCACAAATTGATAATGCAAGATTGACAAGGATTGAGGAATCTATCCAACAGTTATTGCAATTTGTGGAGACAAATGAAGCTGCCCAAAAAGCATCAGACATACAAATGGGTCAGCTTGCAAAGGAAATAGCTGAATTAAAAAGTTCTGGGTTTACTGCAAACACTCAAAACCCAAGGGAACAATGTAATGTTGTTTCTTCTGAAAATTGTAAAGTTGTGAAAATTGATTGTAAAGAAAAGAATGAGAAAAGAAAGAAGAAGAAGAGAAAGAAAGTGAAAAAATAGAAAATGAAAAAAATATGCAAGTGAATGAAGAGCAAAAAACAAACTGTATTACCATCGTAACCCCGAAAAAATGTAAAGATCCGGGGAGTTTCACCATTCCTGTAACCATTAGAAATATCAACATCAGGAATGCTCTGTTAGATTTAGGGGCGAACATCAATCTGATGCCCCTAGATTTAATAAAGCACATTGGTGAATTTGAGCTAAAAGAAGCTAAGACAAACTTACAGTTTACGGATCGCTCTGTCAAGAAGCCTTTTGGGATTGTAGAAGATGTGTTGGTAAAGGTTGATAAGTACCACTTCAGGGTTGACTTTGTGGTACTGGATATGAAGGAGGATACTGAAATCCCCTTGATCCTTGGAAGACCTTTCATGAATACTGCAAAGATAAGAGTAGATGTTGATTAAGGAATGGTTGCAGTCAAAGTTTATGAAGAAGAGGTAAACTTCAGTGCTCATGAACATCTTAGGACGAATGATGAGGAAAAAGTTTACCCTTCAACCGAACCAGGTATATCTCTTCCCAATCAATTAAATTGTTTTAAATTAATCGATGCCTTGAATAATAAAAGACAGGTAATCAAGCATCGGAGAAGAAGAAGGAGGAAGAAACAGACAGGTGATTCCTCAACTGAAATTGAGAAACCACCTGATTAATCAGAGGTAATGTCTGGCTGGAGACATTAAATCTAGCGCTCAATGGGAGGCAACCCATTCTTTTCTTGTTATTTTCAATTATTTTTAACATATAAAAAAAACAAAAACAAAACAAAACAAAAATTTTTAATTATTTTTTTTTTAATAAAAAGGGGTTTTAAAAAAAAGGGCTTTTGAAAAATTCAAATTTTGAAAAATGAAAAACAGAAGCTCACGCGTAGCGCCCCATAGACGCGTAGCGTGGACTCTGAATTTTGGACCTGATGGGTAGCGTGCCTTCCACGCGTAGCTTCAGAGCCCACGTTTAGTTTTTAAAACTGAAACAGAAAGGCCCATCTTAGGTTTTAAAAACCTAAAATTCCCTCTCTGCCTCATTTTGCTTTCACTCTCAGGATTTCAAAAACCTAAAACCCTCTTTTTCTCTCAACCATTCAACCTTCCCAAATTCCTTAATCAAGGATTCCAAGTAAGTGTTCTAAATCCCTTCCCTTTAAAATTCAATTTCGATTCTTAGAATTGCATGCAGTTAGTATTAGGATTAGAAGACCATTGGTATTTGTTTGCTGTTAGAATAAGGAATTGAATGGATTGAATGTGGTTTTGGAAGGGGGTTGCTGCTGTGCAACCCCTGTTTTGCAGTTTCTATTCTGCAAGCCCACGCGTAGCGTCCCACTGACGCGTAGCGTGGGAAGAACAGAGCTGACGCGTAGCGTCCCACCCACGCGTAGCGTCAGCCTTTGTTTCTGATTATTAATTTTTGTTGTTTGTTTGTTATTTTATTTTTATTTTTTTTATGTTTTTCAATTGTTTAACATGTTGTATGTTTGTTTATTATTTGTTTTTCTTTTTGTTCAATTAATTTTCTTAGTTTATATTTGTTATACTTTCTTCCATTGATAAAAATTAAAAATACATAAAAAAAATTTGTATATATAGAGGATAAATCATTATTAGAGCCCAAGATTTCATAAAACTTAATTAAGCCTCCTTAATAAAATGATCACAGAATAATACGTTATTTAGGTATCAGCGGGTAAACAGACATCATTATTAAAAAGCTTAGTTAATTAATATAAAATGAAATAAATAGACAATACTTAGTTTAGTGTTTAAGATAGGGTAAATATGATTCAAGAACAGTCAGGGGTGCCGGTTCTCAAACCTTTAACAATTTTCTACAACAAGAACCCTTCAGCGGCTCCCATTTCTGTCCGACCAACAGTTACCATTCAAACACCTACCCCATTTTCATTTAAGGATTCACGGGCTGTCCCGTGGAAATACGATGTGGATGTAGTCATTGCAGGCTCGACAGTGAGTAACCCGTCATCATCGTCAGTCAAAAACATTGCAAGGGTAGGAGGTGTGACCCGAAGCGGGAGAATATATGCCACTCCAGAATTGAAGAAGGATCAAACTACCGAAAAAGCCAAAGTAGGTAAAGAAGGCACTAGTGGCAAAGAAAAAGGGGTTGTGACTGACGAAGAGGCCCAAGAGTTCTTAAAGTCTATTCGCCAAAGCGAATATCAAGTACTAGACCAACTAAACCAAACTCCAGCTAAAATTTCTCTGCTGTCGCTGTTGATGAATTCTGAGCCACACAGGAATACACTAATAAAGGTGCTAAATGAGGCTCATGTCAGCCATGACCTCCCCATTGATAAATTTCAGGGAATAGTGGGGCACATCCTTGCAGATAACTATCTGACTTTCACCGACGATGACATACCACCGAAGGGAATGGGGCACAACAAGGCCCTCCACATATTCTAGCAAAAGTGCTAGTTGACAACGGGTTATCCCTTAATGTAATGCCCAAATCAACATTGGCCAAGTTGCTATTCGACGGGACGTATATGAAGCCAAGTGCTACAGTCGTACGGGCCTTTGATGGTACATAGAGGGAGGTCATGGGCGAGATTGAACTGCCCATTCAAGTTGGACCTTGCACGTTCCAGGTCCTCTTCCAGGTTATGGATATCATGCCTGCTTACAGTTTTCTATTGGGTCAGCCATGGATCCATTCAGCTAGGGTGGTTCCATCTACCCTGCACCAAAAGTTGAAGTTCATAATAGACAACAAGCTGATAATCGTATCTGGTGAGGAAGACTTCTTGGTCAGCAAACCCATTATGACTCCTTACGTCGAGGTAGTGGAAGAGGCCCTTGAGACCTTGTTCCAGGCATTAGAAATTGCAAATGCCACATATGTGGGAGAAGGGACCACGATGGTTAGAGCCTGCATGCCAACTGCGTCCCTGGTGATGGCGAAATGATGCTACGTGAAGGATATAAGCCTGGGAAGGGTTTAGGGCGTGCTTTAGATGAAAAGGTGGAACCTGTGCACCTTGTTGAGAATAAAAATGGTTTTGGCTTAGGGTACCGGCCCACGGCCACCGATAGGAGGAGGGTGGAAGAAGAAAAAAGGGAAAGAAGGGTTGCCCGTATTGCTGGCAGGGAGCCTCGCACCGCAAGAGTCTTTTTCTGTGATCTCTACGAAAGCTTTCAGAGTGCCGGATTGATGCCTCCAGACCTAGTAGCCGATATTGAAGATGGTTTTGATGATAATGCTGATTTGGTGGTCGCTTGCCCGCCGGGCCAAGAGCTCAGTAACTGGGAGGCTGTCGAACTCCCTACGATTTTAAATGATTCACCAAAGTAATTTGTTATTGCCTTAATGTCTTGTTTATCCCTCTGCTATGCCTAAGGCTTTGGGACTTTTCATGTAATAAGGGCGAAGAACTTGTTTTATCATCCAATCAATAAATGCGTATCAAAATTCAAAAAACTCTTCTCATCCCTTTATCCTTGTTTTGATTCATTTCCTTTACTTGTTTGTTCCTCCTTTTCTTTCTCTTTCTTATTTTTTGCCATAACGCGCTAAATTGCAGATCCAAAAATGACCCTCTTAAGACTAATGAAATCACAATACCGCTTCACGATTTCAATCACCCAGTTGACTATGCCGACAAAGAAGGTGGAGAAGACTATGAGCCACCGCCCGAGTTAACAAGGTTGTTAGAACAAGAGGACAGAGAAATTCAACCTTATTTGGAGGTAGTTGAGATTGTTATTTTGGGGAATAAGGAGGATAAGAAAGAAGTCAAGATTGGTACCTCCTTGAGTAGGGAACAGAGGCAAGATTTGATTAAGCTGCTAATGGAATTCCGTGACATCTTTTCTTGGTCTTACCAAGACATGCCTGGCCTCGATACCAACATTGTCGAACACAAGTTACCACTAAAGCCTGAATGCCCACCAGTAAAGCAAAAGTTACGCCGTATGAAGCCAGAGATGCTTCTAAAGATCAAAGACGAGGTTAAGAAGCAGTTTGATGCTGGATTTTTAGTAGTGGCAAAGTATCCTTAATGCGTAGCAAATATCGTCCCTGTGCCAAAGAAAGATGGGAAGGTACAAATGTGAGTAGACTATCGGGACTTAAATAGGGCTAGTCCCAAAGATGATTTTCCTCTGCCACAGATTGATGTCTTGGTTGATAACACAACCCAACATACCATTTTCTCATTCATGGATGGTTTCTCTGGGTATAACTAGATTAAGATGACACCTGAAGACATGGAGAAGACCACATTTATCACCTTGTGGGGCACCTTCTGTTACAAAGTGATGTCCTTCGGTTTAAAAAACGCTGGGGCAACATACCAAAGGGCAATGGTGACCCTCTTCCATGATGGTGCACAAAGAAATAGAAGTTTATGTGGATGATATCATTTCTAAATCTAGAACCGATGAAGATCATATTATTGATCTGGGAAAGCTTTTTGAAAGGTTAAGGAAGTATAAGCTTAGGTTGAACCCGGCCAAGTGTACCTTTGGCACAAGATCAGGCAAATTGTTAGGTTTCATCGTAAGCAAGAGGGGAATAGAAGTAGATCCTGACAAAGTCAAAGCAATTCTCAAAATACCTCCTCCTTGTACAGAAAAAGAAGTCAGAGGATTCTTAGGAAGGTTGAACTACATTACTCGATTTATATCATAACTGACAGCAACTTGTGAACTGATCTTTAAGTTGCTCCGTAAGAACCAATCGATGCAATGGAATGAAGATTGTCAAATGGCTTTTGAGAAGATAAAGCAGTATTTGTGGGAGCCACCGATCTTGGTACCGCCGACTCCTGGAAGGCCACTAATCTTGTATTTGACAGTGTTGTTTGAATCTATGGGTTGTGTATTGGGGCAACATTGTGAGACTGGAAAGAAAGAACATGCTATTTACTACTTAAGCAAGAATTTCATTGATTATGAGATAAGATATTCCGCATTCGAGTGAACTTGTTGTGCGTTAGCATGGGCCGCTAAGCGTCAAAGGCAGTACATGTTGAGTCACACCACCTGGCTAGTCTCTAAGTTGGACCCCGTCAGGTATATTTTTGAAAAGCCTGCTTTGACTGGAAGGATCGCTCGTTAGCAAGTACTATTAACTGAGTACGACATAACATATGTCACTCAAAAAGCCATAAGAGGAAGTGCCCTGTCAGACTACTTAGCGCACCAGCCTATCAGCGACTACCAACCGATGCTATTTGACTTCTCGGATGAAGATATCCTGGCAGTGTTTAATAAAGAAGGCAGTAATAAAGACAAATGGATCTTATGGTTTGATGGGGCTTCTAACACACTGGGGCATGGAATTGGAGCTGTTTTGATTTCACCGGATAAAGAGTTCATCCCTGTCTGCGCCAGGCTGTGTTTCGATTGCACCAACAACATCGCTGAGTATGAGGCATGTTCCTTGGGGATCCAAGCGGCGCTAGATGCGAAAGTGAGGTCGTTGGAAGTCTACGGGGATTCTACTTTAGTCATCCACCAATTAAAAGGGGGGTGGGAAACTAGGGATAGTAATTTGGTTCCTTATCACACCCACATCAAAGAAATGATCAAGAACTTTGATGAGATTTCTTTTCATCACGTTCTTCGGGATGACAATCAGATGGCTGACGCTTTGGCCACTCTCGCTTCAATGTTTAGGGTGAGTAATGACTATGACATGCTTCTTATCGAGGTAGAGAAGCATCGTGGACCCGCGTACTGCCAAGTGATTGAAGAGGAGTCAGATGGGAAACCGTGGTACCACGACATTAAGAGGTATATCCAGAGTCAAGAATGCCCCGACGGTGCTACGGAGAATGATAAGAGAACCCTACGATGGCTCGCCATGGATTTCTTCTTAAACGGTGGTGTGCTTTACAAAAGAAACTACGACTCTATCCTCCTTCGCTGTGTTAACACTGCTGAGGCAAACAAAATCATGAAAGACGTTCATGAGGGATCTTTTGGAACCCACACTAATGGACATGCCATGTCAAGAAAAATCTTGAGGGCCGGTTATTACTGGATGACCATGGAAACAGACTGCTTTGCTTATGTTCGGAAGTGTCACAAATGTCAAATATACATTGATCATATTCATGCTCCCCCGTCATCTCTGAATGTCTTATCAGCACCGTGGCCCTCTTCGATGTGGGGCATGGATGTCATCGGTCCCATCGAGCCAAAAGCCTCAAACGGTCATCGTTTTATCTTGGTCGCCATTGATTATTTTACAAAGTGGGTAAAGGCTGCTTCATATGCCAAAGTGACAAAAAATGTTGTGGTTAAATTCGCCAAGCGAGAGCTGATATGCCGATACAGCTTACCAAGCCAAATCATCACAGACAATGGTACAAATTTGAACAACAAAATAATGAAGGAGCTTTGCGAGAACTTTAAAATCTCCCACCATAACTCTTCTCCCTACCGTCCAAAAATGAATAGAGCAGTCGAGGCGGCCAATAAAAACATCAAGAAGATAGTACAGAAGATGGTGGTGACCTACAAAGATTGGAATGAAATGCTTTCTTTTGCACTGCACGGATACCAAACCTCAGTGCGAACCTCAACTGGGGCAACCCCATTCTCCTTGGTTTACGGTATGGAAGCAGTTTTACCTTTTGAAATAGAGATCCCTTCCCTTCGGGTGATGATGGAGGCAAAATTAGAAGAAGCTGAGTGGGTTCGGGTTCGGCATGACCAACTAAATCTGATCGATGGTAAAAGACTGACCGCCCTCTGTCATGGTTAATTGTATCAGAGACGTATGAAATGAGCATTTGAGAGGAAGGTGTGACCTCGACAGTTCCAAGAAGGGGACTTGGTTCTCAAAAAGATTTTGCCAGTTCAAAAGGACAGCCGAGGCAAATGGACTCCTAACTATGAAGGGCCATATGTCGTAGAGAAAGCTTTCTCTGGAGGAGCCCTGATTCTAACTAGCATGGATAGTGAGGACTTGCCAACGCCTATCAATGCAGATGCGGTGAAGAAGTACTACGCTTAAAAGGGGCATGTGAGGAACGAAAAAGGGGGAAAAGAAAAAAGAAGTAAAAAATAATGCTCGCTAGGTTGAAAACCCGAAAGGGCGACCTAGGCAAAAGTTAGAGCGACCCGGTGAGTCGAAAACCCGAAAGGGCGGCTCAGGAAAAAGTTAGGGTCAAATTTATGGTGATATGACTCAGACCTCCAACTCGAGAAGTGCAAGCCCAAACTGAGGCATGGGAATCATCGTCGAACTCACTTTCTCCAAAGCAAAGTTGATAGGTGGACATGAAGTTGCGTTGGGGGATTAAGGTTCTCACTAGTCTCAGGAATTCACTGGAGGATCCCTGAACCTTCCCTGTTTCACCTGGCCTTGACCTGTTCTATGTG
This sequence comes from Clitoria ternatea, assembly GCA_037962975.1. Classification (NCBI taxonomy): domain Eukaryota; kingdom Viridiplantae; phylum Streptophyta; class Magnoliopsida; order Fabales; family Fabaceae; genus Clitoria; species Clitoria ternatea. The sequence goes on from CM075671.1 coordinate 175,093,274, forward strand.
ACTTTATTTCATCCCATCTATTTTCCCCGTTGTCCATTCTCTGTATTTTGTTTGACATACATGAATAAAATTTATCTTTTCAATACGTGTTATGAATTGCATTGATTTGATAAAACATTGTGTTTTTATAAAAAATAATGAAAGAAATGAATGGTGAACATTTAAAGTCATGAGGAACAAGTCGCTCCCACTACTCGACCTCATCTTGGGCAATCATCACGAAGACTCGGCCAGGCACGCGCTTCAAAGCTATGATCGCCTCTTTCATTCTCCTCTGTCCATGAGTTATCCTAAGGGTCGTGGTTTCACAAGACCTACCCAGTTTTTGAATTTATCTCTGCATTACTTACCCTTTTTTTTCAGGTTGTGACAAACATTTATGTCAAAACTTAACACTCCTGGGTTATCTTCTCCCCCTAGTAAGAACACTTTTCTAATCAGGCTTAGAAGAACTCTCCCCAAAGGGCCCCAACACACTTCTCCCAATGAATCCACACATACCCGGTGGAGTGTTAGTCCTCAAATTTACAATAAATCTTTTAATAAAAATTTCATAAAAATAATAAAAATTTGGATAATTTGTTAGAAAATTAGGTTTTAATTCAATAAATGGATGTTGTTGGAAAAAATCTGCCCTTGATCAATTTTCTCTAGTTTTGTAGTGAAAAAGTAAAGAATTCAAGAGAAAATTATACCGGAGGATCTGACGCGTAGCATCAATCCCACGCGTAGCGTCCATAGCTACTTTTGATGCTGACGCTACGCGTCACAGCCATGTGTAGCGTCAGTGCTGCGTGGACTCCAGAGCCAAGCTGGCCAAGCACTCACTTAGTGACCCATTATTGGCCACTCCACTCAGCACAAATGGTCAAAACGTAGTGGAGACAGGGACACATGGCCAAGCATGATTGAATATAATATTCCAAGGTGGCCACTACCAGCTACGTTAATGGAGGCTGAGTCAGGGGACTGACGCGTAGCGTCACACTGACGCGTAGCGTCAGCACCCTTGCTCAGCCCTATAAATAGGGCCATCCAACACCATTCATCATATCCCATTCTCTATTTTCAGAGTTCTTTCCTCTCTTCTATACTCGAGTTTTGAGTATTTCTTTTAGAGTTTGTAGTTCTAGAATAGTTTTCTAGATACTTGAGAGTGTTGTGGTGTATTGTGATCGTTGTATCGTGAAGTTTCCATCGTCTTCGTAATGTCAAACTCTGTAAGTGTTGTTTCTACTTTTACCATGTGTAACTAATTTGTTTATGTTGGAATTGGTGAACTAATCTATTGAGTATAATGTTGTGAATTCGACCTCTGCATGTTTATGATTCAAGTCCATGTTAGTATTTCAACCTTTTATTAATATGAACGTCAAACGGGAGAATGATTTTCATGTGTATTGAAACTTGTTTTATTAGTATGAATGTCAAACGGGAGAATGATTATTCATGCCGTATTGAAACTTGTTTTGACGAAAGTAAAAGTTGGAATACCCTTGGTATCTCAATTCTATAGGGGTTGTTAACCATTGTTGCCATAAGGCCAGGTCTTAATGCAAGTTTTTACTGACAAAGCTCACGAGGGATCGGACTTTACGGTGAATTCTTAGAATTTATATCATGAGGGATCGGTTATAATGATTTTAAGCTGCAATGACATGAAACTTGATGATTAAATATGCATGTCTTGAGTTCCTCATTGTTATTCTAGATTAGGGATCCAATTTCCAACATAATTTGTTTATTGACAGGGCCCGCAAGCGCACGGGTTATGTCGCGTAATATAAAAGATTATCGTTCTCCACAGGGACTGTGTTCAAAGTACCAGCATATTGAAATTTAATTATCCACACAATTGATTTTTAAGGTTTTTATAAAATAAAACACAATTTAAAAATCTAAATTTAGAAACAAAATTTACTTGACACTTAAGAAAAAAATCAGAGTTGAGAATATCTTGGGATTTCGGGGGATTAAGACTCTATTTTATGTTAATGAATTTTAACTTTTCATAAATAATAATCGAATTAAGTTTTCCAAGGCGAATTTTCGAAAAGCTAATTAATATGTTCCTCTCGGAATCCTATTAATGTACCTAACCTATGGAAAGCGCTGCTTAATCCTCAGAAAGGCCCATTATCATTTTATGAAAATCCCTTTTATTTCCTCAAAAGAATTTTGATTACTTTCACGGTTTTAACGAGGTCACAAAAAGCATCTCAAAAATCTTAGGTTTAGTTCAAAGCTTTCCGGTAAAAATAAATCTCACGATTCTATTTATTACCTAAACTTACTAATATACCCGTAAGTATACAGTTTTATCATTTAGGTTCTTGTTAGGAATTACTAAAAGCATTGAGCATAATTGAACTAAATGGAAAACAGAAATTTATTTAATTCCAAGTCAAAATAATATTAACAATAAAATATTATCATACCCCTTTCATCCCAAGATAATTAATTTAGCTACTCATGAAATAATTCAAATTCATATAAATAATAGAAAAATAAAACATACAAGACATGGTAAAAAATAAAGACTTACGGGTTTCTCCAAAAGCTTAGAATAATTTACCACTGTATTTCCTTGATGCAATATTTCTCCACCAATTACAAATTTAAATACTCACTTTTACAGCCCTCACAACTCTTAAAATAAAATAAAGAAAATAAAAAAAAAGAGAAAGAAAATGAAAAAGAAAGAAAAAGGAACGAAGGAAAAAATTGAAAAAGAAAGAAAGAAAAGAAAAGGACGGAGGAAGAAAAATAAAGAAGAAAGAAAGAAAAGAAAAGAAAAGGACAGAGGAAGAATGAGAGAGAAAGGAAAGAAAAGGAATTGAATTCAAGTGATGCCCATTGATACTGTGGTGCTCTCCCTTTTATAGGCGAATGGATGAATGAATCAAGCTAAGAAAACGCGTTAAAATTGCAAGTGGAAGAAACTTTCGGTGCATGTGAGTTCCAGCTGTGCCAACTTGTTTCCAATTTGCATATTTTAATATTTCCAATAATTCGGTGCTTGGATTTAGTGATGATTGGTGCAGGTGGAGAAATTCCGAGTGAAAAAGTGTTGTTTTTCCACAAAACCGAGTGAAAGCTTGCTGTTTATCCACAAGACCGAGTGAAAGCTTGCTGGAAGGTGTTGGTCGGTTTTGTGGCTTGCTGTTGGATGGAGATCTGGACGGTGTTGTGTTGAGTGGGTTGCTGGGCGGTGTTGATTTGAGGGGGCCGGTGTTGTGGTTTGAGGGACAATGGAGTTTCTGGACGGTGTGGAGAGGAGTATTGCTGGACGGTGTTGTGGATGGAGCCGGTGTTTAAAGTAGATGGGACGGTGTTGGAGAAAACCGGTCGGTGTTGAGTTGCTTTGAAGTTGTTGTGAGGAGACGAGCATAGCAACTCTGATTACTTTATTCCTTAGGAACCGATTCAAGACTGAATCAGAACCGAGTGAAAAGTGATTCACTCGAAACTGATTAAAAGGTGGCTCGGAACCAACTAGAAAGTGGCTCACTCAGGATTGGGAAGTCTTCTTTCACTGTTTCACTCGGCTATGTCTCTGGAATTGAACCACTCGGAGAGATCTTGCTCGGATTTCTTAGGAATTCACTCGGACACCTTCCTTTACTCATTCAAATGATAAAATCACATCTTCACTCGGAAGTCCGAGTTGATTTCCACTCGGAATTGACTTCAGTCGTCAATCAACTCACTTGGATATACCTTTCACTTAGAAATTTGCACTTGAAAGACTGGAATCTGGCTGATAGAATTCTTTTCATGTCCGAGCCTTGCTTTGCTCGGAAATTCAGCTTTCTGCCCCAACTCACTCGGATGTCTTCCTTGAAGACTTCTCACTCGGTCTCAGTGTGAAACTTGAGAGTCTGCCCGAGTGTGATTAATTTCCGGTCGGATTTTTCTTTGCTTGCTAAGACACTACTCAGAAATGCTTTGTTCCGCTTGAGAATGCCATTTTCTCCGAATGAAACCACTCGGGTTCCTCCTTATTCAACACATTCATTCAGTGGCCTCTTCTACTCGGAATCAACTCACTCGGAACAGCTTTTTGCCTAAAAAAAGCACTTGTTCCTTGGTCAGACCTGCTTCAGTCAGCATCTCTTCACTCGGAATTAGCTTTGGGCAGTTTTTATTAAAGGTCAGTCCCTTTTTTCACTCGGAATGGTTGCACTCGGGGAAGCTTCCACTCGGAATCACTTCCAACCGAGACTTATTCCTTTTTAGCATTGAACCTCTAACAGAGTCAGCCATTTATCACTTGAAATTTCTAAGACAGGGAACTTTCCACTCGGATTCTAATCCAACAGTGAAGTATTCCACTCGGATTTTCTCCATTCTGAGTAATTCCACTCAGATTTGGTCCTTTCTTAGTCATCCCACTCGGATTTGGTCATTTTGAGTCAGATTTTAACATTCTGAGTCAGAATTCAGCATTCTGAGTTGGATTTTAACATTCTGAGTCGGAATTCAGCATTCTGAGTCAGAATTCAGCATAAAAAGAGAGTTTTCTCTACTTTGGGCTTGTTCTTCTTGTTTCTTTATCATTTTATGGTCGTTTTTCTCATGTTATTGACCCTTTATTGCCTTAATTTCTGCAAAATAACATACCCAAGTAGAATAGAGTGGAAAGAAAGCAAAAATCGCAATAAATAAAGGAAATACAGTGGATAATGATAAAAATCCTAAGCAAACTAGATCTAATTTATTGTGTTATAAAGCACTTATCAAAATACCCCAAACCAAAACATTGCTTGTCCTCAAGCAATCACCATATTCACAAGATAAAATACAGAAAACACTAAGCTTAATAAACTAAGGTATCCAAAACAGAGAAAAAGATTTATTCAAATGCCAATTTTAATTTACTTATGTGAATCAATTTTCAATGTCAAGACTTGAGATACGCTTCTCACAATTTTCACTCAAGTATTTTAAGGTTTGTGTATCTCTCAAATCATCATAGTCAAAAAATATTACCATAAGCTTGTTAATAAACCAGAAACTCTACAGTTTAGATAGAAAATATGTCAAAGTCTAAAGGTCTTTCAAAGGTTGTAACGTGGCCTTGGGTTGTATTGTCAAGGTAGGAATTTCAAGAAAAATGGAATACAAAAGGGCTTTAATAGTCATGAATGATTCAAATTACCATCATAAATTTAACAGAGCAAATTTTTGAACTTTTATGGACTTTTTGGAATTCATTCAATATCATCCTTTTGATTTTCTTTTCCTTTTTCTTTTTTTTTCTTTGCATTCAATACATATTTTCCTTAAGTCCTTTTTTATTTCTTTGCTCCACTAAATTTCCAACTTTTTCACCATCAAGAGAATATCAGTCAATGAAAGGTTTCAAGGAATAATTTTCGCTTTTAGGCTCAAAAGGGGCAAATAGGGGTCAAATTATGCAAAAATTCTGAGGCTTAAGAATAAGACCTAATTGTGCCTTTATCATCCTAAGACATATAATCAAAAACCATTTTGAATAGGTTGAAAAACAAGTTCTAGAATATTAATGACTATGAGATTCACTCAATCAAGAAAATATGGGTTTTGAAAATTTGTTTGATAAATAACCCATTTTGGCTCAAGTCTAATCATGGAAAGTCTTTTCAAAGAAAATTTTAATCACATAAGGTTCATTTAAGCATTTATTTGGCATTTAAACAATCAAATTTTGAAAATTTTACTCAAAATTTTGGGATCTTTAGATACTTTAGCCTTGTGTTCAAAGTAAATTTATCATGCAATCATGGTAAATTACAAGATTACAACAAATCAAGGAAAACACACATGCAAAATAAAATAACAATCACACAACGTAAACAAAACAGTTAAGTTTTCTTACCTACCACCCCAAACCAGAATTTAACATTGTCCTCAATGTTAAAATGGATGATAAAAGTATAAGAAAACTTACCTGTAGTAACCCTAAACCAGCAGTTGACATAGTTGGGGTTTTTTTTTTAACTTAAAATGAAACAACAACTTTTTATAGGGTTACCTCCCTATCAGTGCTAAGTTTTAAGTCTTCAGCCAGACTTCTCACCGTTTGGATTTACTCATCAGGAGCATCAAACAAGTCCAAGTCACTTACTTGTTGTATTGGTTGACCTGTCAGATAGTGCTTTACTCTCTGTCTATTTACCCTAACTGTACCAGATTTCTCGCTCCATAGTTCGACAGCTCCAAAGGGAAAGACTTTTGTCACCTTGAATGGTCCCGACCATCGGGATCTCAGTTTACCTGGAAAAAGCTTCAATCTGGAATTAAATAGTAAAACCATATCTCCTGGATTAAATGTTCTCTGTTGGATATGACGATCATATGCCATTGTTTGGTTTTTTCTTTATAAATTCTAGCATTTTCGTATGCATCTAGACGGAGTTCTTCAAGCTCATTTAATTCCAACAACCTACTTTCACCTGCAGCCTTATGATCAAAGTTAAGAGTTTTAACAGCCCAAAAAGATTTATATTCTAGCTCAACAGGTAAATGATAGGGCTTCCCATATACTAGCTTAAAAGGTGTGGTTCCAATGGGAGTTTTGTATGTGGTTCGATACGCCCATAAGGAATCATCTAACTTAATATACCAATCCTTACATGATGTATTCACCACTTTTTGAAGAATATTTTTAATTTCCCGATTGGATACCTCAACTTATCCACTAGTTTGTGGGTGATAAGGTGTAGCAACCTTATGCCTAACTCCATATTTCTTTAGAAGGGTCTGAAAAGTTTTCTCAATAAAATGAGACCCTCCATCACTTATAACACATTTTGGGACCCCAAACCTTGGAAATATTATTTTCTTGAAAAGTTTAATAACAGTCTTAGCATCAGAATTGGGTGAAGCAATGGCTTCCACCCATTTTGACACATAGTCAACTGCCACTAATATGAACTGATTTCCAAAAGAGGAAGGAAAAGGTCCCATAAAATCAACACCCCATACATCAAACAGTTCAACTTCTAAAATGGTATTCAATGGCATTTCTTGTCTCTTACCAATGTTACCTGTTCTTTGGAAAGCATCACAAGTTAGAACATACTTACATACATCCTTAAAAATATTTGGCCAATAGAACCCAGCTTGCAATACTTTAGTGGCTGTCTTAGAGGTGCTCATGTGTCCTCCACAGGAAAGAGAATGGAAATGATCCAAGATAGCATGGACATCATCTTATGAAACACATCTCCGAATCATACCATCTGCACATTGCTTGAAAAGGAGTGGTTCATCCCAATAATAATGCTTGACATCTGCATAAAACTTTTTCCTTTGCTGAAAGCTAAGATCAGGAGGTAAGATACCACATGCAAGAAAATTTACAAAATCAGCATACCAAGGAACACGTTGGATACTAAGATTCAAGAGTTGTTCATCTGGAAAAGATTCATTGATGGGAATATTATCTGTTTATGCTTTTTCAGATGTCAACCTAGATAGGTGGTCAGCGACCAAGTTCTCGGTACCCTTCTTATCCTTAATTTCCAAGTCAAATTCTTGCAATATTAGAATCCACCTAATTAATCTAGGCTTTGCTTCCTTTTTATTCAATAGATACTTAATGGCAGAGTGGTTAGTGTAAACAGTAACATGTGAACCTACCAAGTAAGACCTAAATTTATCAAAAGCAAAGACAATAGCTAACAGTTCTTTTTCAGTTGTGGCATAATTTACCTGAGCATCATCTAGCGTCCGGCTGGCATAATGAATTACATGGAGCTTTTTATCCTTTCTTTGCCCCAACACAGCCCCCACTGCGTAATCACTCGCATCGCACATCAACTCAAACGGGAGTTTCCAATCAGGTGGTTGCACGATGGGGGCAGAGATTAGAGCTTGCTTAATCCTGCAAAAAGCTTCCATACAAGATGAATCAAAATTGAAAGACACATCCTTACCCAGAAGAGTTGTAAGAGGCTTTGTGATCTTGGAGAAATCTTTAATGAACCTGCGGTAAAACCCTGCATGTCCAAGAAAACTCCGAATACCTTTCACATTTGTGGGTGGAGGCAATTTTTCAATCACTTCCACTTTAGCCTTATCAACTTCTATACCTCTCTCAGACACCAGGTGTCCAAGAACTATGCCTTCTCTTACCATAAAATGGCATTTTTCCCAATTTAGAACCAAATTGGTTTCTTCACAACGCTGCAAGACTTGGCACAAATTTTTTAAACAATTATCAAAATCCAAACCATGCACTGAAAAATCATCCATAAAGACTTCCATCACATTTTCAATAAGATCAGAAAAAATTGCTTGCATACACCTTTGAAAAGTTGCAGGTGCATTACATAAACCAAAAGGCATACGTCTGTAAGCATAAGTCCCATAAGGGCAAGTGAAGGTAGTCTTTTCTTGATCAGATGGATGAATGGGAATTTGATGAAAACCTGAATACCCATCCAAATAACAGAAATAAGAGTGTTTCGCAAGTCTTTCAAGTATCTGATCAATAAAAGGGAGAGGAAAATGATCTTTTTTCGTGGCGCTATTTAACTTCCTATAATCAATGCACATGCGCCAACCAGAGACAATCCTAGTAGGAATCAAGTTATGTTTATCATTTTCAATGACAGTTATTCCCCCTTTTTTAGGCACCACATGGATAGGACTTACCCATTTACTACTATCAACAGGATATATGACTCCAGCATCAAGCAATTTCAAAATTTCCTTTTTAACCACTTCTTGCATTTTTGGATTTAATCTCCTAAGTGGTTCTACTGTAGGGCTACTTTCATTTTCTACAGTAATCCTGTGCATACAAAAAGAAGGGCTAATCCCTTTAATATCATCCATTGTATAACCTATTACCTTTCTGTACAACCTAAGTTATTTCAAAAGTTTTTCAGTTTCACATGGATTCAATTCAGCATTAATAATCACAGGATATGTGGAATTAGGGCCAAGAAACTCATACCTTAAAGAAGCTGGTAAAGGTTTTAATTCCATATTGGGGCTTACCACTTTGTCGCACATGACCTCAGTATCATGTGGGGCCTCAGAGTAATCAGATGTTTCTGTCGGCTCAATCATGAAAACAGTTTCAAGTGGGTCATTAGGAAGGGTTGTTTCCTTTACCACTTGTTCGACAAAATCCACAGTACAGCAAACATCATTATAAGGTTTTTCTAAAACATTTTTCAAGTTGAAATCAACCTTTTGGTCTCCAACAGTTAGAGATAACTTACCATTCTTGACATCGATCACAGCACCTGCAGTTGCTAAAAATGGTCTGCCTAAAATAATAGGAATCAAAGAATCTTCGTCCATTTCAAGCACAACAAAGTCAGCAGGTATAAAAAATTTTCCTATCTTAATAGGAACATCCTCTAAAATTCCTACAGGATATTTTACAGATCTATCAGCTAATTGCAAAGACATCCTAGTAGGTTTCAGTTCACCCAATCCTAACTTTTCAGCAACAGATAATGGCATTAAACTCACACTCGCTCCTAAATCACACAATGCTTTATCTATATTCATGTCACTAATCATGCAAGGAATAGAGAAACTACCTGGATCCTGGAGCTTGGGTGGAAGTTTCTTTTGAATTAGAGCACTACACTCTTCAGTAAGTGCAACTGTACCATCTTCCTCCAGTCTTCTTTTGTTGGACAGAATGTCCTTCAGGAACTTTGCATATGTGGGCATTTGCTGCAAAGCATCTGTAAAAGGAATATTAATATACAATTTCTTTAAAATATCAAGAAACTTACCAAATTGTTTGTCCAACTTTGCTTTAGCTAAGCGCTGAGGAAATGGAATGGGAGGTTGATATGGCTTAACCTCCTCTTTCTTCTCTTGTGGTTTCTCTTCTTCAATCACTGGATGAGATGAAGATTCATCCACTTTCTTTTCCTCCTTTGTAGTCTTTTCAACTGGTCCATCATATTGAGTACCACTCCTAAGAGTGACAGCCATGGTTTGGTTGGATGGTCCAGCCTCTGGTTTTCCAGGAAATGTTCCTGGTGCTCTTTGAGAATAGGAGGCTTGTTGGGCAATTTGATTTTCCAGTATTTTGTTGTGAGTGGCAAGAGAGTCTACTTTTGAAGCCAAGTTTTTTATTGCATCATAGAATTCATCATTTTGTTTAAGTTGAGTAGCTACAAATGTCTCCATTAAGGATTCTAGCTTTGATTTTTGTGGAATATAGGTTCCTTGTTGAGGTTTGTAGTTACTTTGGAATTGAGGTGGCCTATTTTGGAAGCCAGGTGGACCTTGTGGAGGTCTGTAGTTACCTTGATAATTTCCACCATAGTTTCCAATAACATCCACCTGATGCATTTCTTGTTCTTGATTAGGGGTCATTGCTAAATGGCAGTTTGTAGCTCCATGTCCTGAAACACCACAAACTTCACAAACAATATTAGTAGCACCCGTTGACCCTATTTTATCAAGTTTTAATGTTAATGCTTCAACTTTGGCAGAAAGTAGGGAAAGAGCATCGACAAAATACTTACCTGGTGTTTTAGAAGGTACTCCTCTCTCAGAGTTCCACTGGTGAGTATTTTGAACTATTTCCTCAATCAGGTTCTCAGCTTCATCAATATTTTTACTCATGAAGGCTCCTCCAGCTGCAGCATCTAAAGAGATCTTTTGTGTGGAAGTTAGTCCATTATAGAAAATATGGATTGTCAACCACCTTTCTATCCCATGGTGAGGACATTCTCTTAGCATCTCCATGTATCTTTCCCAGGCTTCATATAAGGATTCATCATCTTTTTGTGAGAAATTTATGATTTGTTTTCTCAGCACATCAGTCTTGTTCCTTGGGTACCATTTATTAATAAAAGCACTGGACAATTGTTCCCAAGTCGTGATGGATCCTTCAGGAAGAGAGTATAACCACGCTCTCGCTTTATCTCTCAAAGAGAAAGGGAAGAGTCTTAAACGAATGGCATCATTAGTAGATCCGTTCATCGTCAGGGTGTCATAGTATTCAAGAAAGATTTGAAGGTGAAGATTTGGATCTTCAAACGGTAATCCTCTGAATTGGTTCTGTTGAACCATTGAGAGTAGTGAAGGCTTCAATTCAAAATTGTTAGCCTCCACTGTGGGTCTGAGGATGCTAGATCCTCTACCATTAATGCTTGGAGCGGCAAAATCTCTTAAGGGTCTATGTTGGTCCGCCATTTGTTTTTCTTTTTGTTCTTTTTGTTGTTTTTGTTGTTTTCTTAAAGCTCTAAGGGTACGTTCTATCTCAGGGTCAAATCCTAAGTTTAGATCGACACTACGGCTTCGTCGCATAAAAAGAAAATAAATGACAAATAAAATAAATTATCACAAAAATAAAACAACAACAGATACACAAAATAAAGAACAAAATACAAAATTACAAACAAAATAAAAATAAAAATAAAAATAACAATAAAAATATTAACAAGTATGACCTAACCGAATTTCAATATTGCCGATATTTGAGGGACAACAGTCCCCGGCAACGGCGCCAAAAACTTGACAGGGCCCGCAAGCGCACGGGTTATGTCGCGTAATATAAAAGATTATCGTTCTCCACAGGGACTGTGTTCAAAGTACCAGCATATTGAAATTTAATTATCCACACAATTGATTTTTAAGGTTTTTGTAAAATAAAACACAATTTAAAAATCTAAATTTAGAAAAAAAATTTACTTGACACTTAAAAAAAAAATCAGAGTTGAGAATATCTTGGGATTTCGGGGGATTAAGACTCTATTTTATGTTAATGAATTTTAACTTTTCATAAATAAGAATCGAATTAAGTTTTCCAAGGCGAATTTTTCAAAAGCTAATTAATATGTTCCTCTCGGAATCCTATTAATGTACCTAACCTATGGAAAGCGCTGCTTAATCCTCAGAAAGGCCCATTATCATTTTATGAAAATCCCTTTTATTTCCTCAAAAGAATTTTGATTACTTTCACGGTTTTACCGAGGTCACAAAAAGCATCTCAAAAATCTTAGGTTTAGTTAAAAGCTTTCCGGTAAAAATAAATCTCTCGATTCTATTTATTACCTAAACTTACTAATATACCCGTAAGTATACAGTTTTATCATTTAGGTTCTTGTTAGGAATTACTAAAAGCATTGAGCATAATTGAACTAAATGGAAAACAGAAATTTATTTAATTCCAAGTCAAAATAATATTAACAATAAAATATTATCATACCCCTTTCATCCCAAGATAATTAATTTAGCTACTCATGAAATAATTCAAATTCATATAAATAATGGAAAAATAAAACATACAAGACATGGTAAAAAATAAAGACTTACGGGTTTCTCCAAAAGCTTAGAATAATTTACCACTGTATTTCCTTGATGCAATATTTCTCCACCAATTACAAATTTAAATACTCACTTTTACAGCCCTCACAACTCTTAAAATAAAATAAAGAAAATAAAAAAAAGAGAAAGAAAATGAAAAAGAAAGAAAAAGGAACGAAGGAAAAAATTGAAAAAGAAAGAAAGAAAAGAAAAAGACGGAGGAAGAAAAATAAAGAAGAAAGAAAAGAAAAGAAAAGGACAGAGGAAGAATGAGAGAGAAAGGAAAGAAAAGGAATTGAATTCAAGTGATGCCCATTGATGCTGTGGTGCTCTCCCTTTTATAGGCGAATGGATGAATGAATCCAGCTAAGAAAACGCGTTAAAATTGCAAGTGGAAGAAACTTTCGGTGCATGTGAGTTCCAGCTGTGCCAACTTGTTTCCAATTTGCATATTTTAATATTTCCAATAATTCGGTGCTTGGATTTAGTGATGATTGGTGCAGGTGGAGAAATTCCGAGTGAAAAAGTGTTGTTTTTCCACAAAACCGAGTGAAAGCTTGCTGTTTATCCCCAAGACCGAGTGAAAGCTTGCTGCAAGGTGTTGGTCCGTTTTGTGGCTTGCTGTTGGATGGAGATCTGAATGGTGTTGTGTTGAGTGGGTTGCTGGGCGGTGTTGATTTGAGGGGGTCGGTGTTGTGGTTTGAGGGAAAGTGGAGTTTCTGGACGGTGTGGAGAGGAGTATTGCTGGACGGTGTTGTGGATGGAGCTGGTGTTTAAAGTAGATGGGACGGTGTTGGAGAAAACCGGTCGGTGTTCAATTGCTTTGAAGTTGCTGTGAGGAGACGAGCAAAGCAACTCCGATTACTTTATTCCTTTGGAACCGATTGAAGACTGAATCAGAACCGAGTGAAAAGTGATTCACTCGGAACTGATTAAAAGGTGGCTCGGAACCGACTGGAAAGTGGCTCACTCAGGATTGGGAAGTCTTCTTTCACTGTTTCACTCGGCTATGTCTCTGGAATTGAACCACTCGGAGAGATCTTGCTCGGATTTCTCAGGAATTCACTCGGACACCTTCCTTTACTCATTCAAATGATAAAATCACATCTTCACTCAGAAGTTCGAGTTGATTTCCACTCGGAATTGACTTCAGTCGTCAATCAACTCACTCGGATATACCTTTCACTTAGAAATTTGGACTTGAAAGACTGGAATCTGGCTGATAGAATTCTTTTCATGTCTGAGCCTTGCTTTGCTTGGAAATTCAGCTTTCTGACCCAACTCACTCGGATGTCTTCCTTGAAGACTTCTCACTCGGTCTCAGTGTAAAACTTGAGAGTCTGCCCGAGTGTGATTAATTTCCGGTCGGATTTTTCCTTGCTTGCTAAGACACTACTCAGAAATGCTTTGTTCCGCTTGAGAATGCCATTTTCTCCGAACGAAACCACTCGGGTTCCTCCTTATTCAACACATTCATTCAGTGGCCTCTTTTACTCGGAATCAACTCACTCGGAACAGCTTTTTGCCCAAAAAAAGCACTTGTTCCCTGGTCAGACCTGCTTCAGTCAGCATCCCCTCACTCGGAGTTAGCTTTGGGCAGTTTTTATTAAAGGTCAGTCCATTTTTTCACTCGGAATGGTCACACTCGGGGAAGCTTCCACTCGGAATCACTTCCAACCGAGACTTATTCCTTTTTAGCATTGAACCTCCAACAGAGTCAGCCATTTATCACTCGGAATTTCTAAGACAGGGAACTTTCCACTCGGATTCTAATCCAACAGTGAAGTATTCCACTCGGATTTTCTCCATTCTGAGTAATTCCACTCGGATTTGGTCCTTTCTTAGTCATCCCACTCGGATTTGGTTATTTTGAGTCGGATTTTAACATTTTGAGTCGGAATTCAGCATTCTGAGTCAGAATTCAGCATAAAAAGAGAGTTCTTTCTACTTTGGGCTTGTTCTTCTTGTTTCTTTATCATTTTATGGTCGTTTTTCTCATGTTATTGACCCTTTATTGCCTTAATTTCTGCAAAATAACATACCCAAGTAGAATAGAGTGGAAAGAAAGCAAAAATCGCAATAAATAAAGGAAATACAGTGGATAATGATAAAAATCCTAAGCAAACTGGATCTAATTTATTGTGTTATAAAGCACTTATCATTTATCTGTGTTTATCTCAAGTATCTTACCTATTCTAGATTGCAACTCAATTTTTTAGATAGATTTTTATTTTCTTTTTAGCTCATAAACTACTCAATCATGCTATCTTGTGAATACTGTATAAATTGTATATAAATCATTCTTTTGTCTATAACTTTCTTCACATTTACCATAGTGAATAGAAAATTATTGTTGTTATTAGACTTTCAATCCCAGTGGAACGATATCTAAATTTTGAAAACTACAAACGATTGGTGCGCTTGCCAATTAACAACCCGGTGGTAGAAATGAACGGTTGAGACTATATCGCGAGGTTAACAAGTTTTCTGGCGCCGTCGCCGGGGATTGAATTGTTTCAGTAAAACAGTAAATTTTTAATTACCGTGGTAAATATTTTTTTACCTTAGTTAATTTTTTTTATTTTGTTTACTTTTACTTATTGTTACCCTAACTTTCTTTGTCTAGTTTGTATATGCAAACCCGATCTATTGCAGGTAAAATTTATTTTAATCCTGAGATAGAAAGGTTTGTAAAGAAAATCAAGTCTTTGAAATCTAAAACACAAACTAAATCTTCTTCTACTTCTAAAATTTTTGAAAATTCAAATATGGCTGCTGAAAAGGAGAACATTAGGACAGTTCGCTGCTATTAATGGTCCACCCCGAGTTTCGGGAATGTTTCAAGGACCTGATGTACCAGTGGAGATTAAACCTGCTACTTTAAATATTATTCAAAATAATCAATTTGCTGGTTTAAATCATGAAGAATCGTATGAACATTTAACTATTTTTTATGAGTTATGTAGCACAATTGGTTTTGAACCCAATCTAGAAAAATCTGTTTATATGAGATTATTTCCTTTTTCATTGATTGGTAAAGCTAAAGAATGGTTTAAATCTTGCCCACCGGGAAGTTTTGCAAACTGGTCCGATGTCGAAAGAAAATTTTTGGAAAGATTTTATTCTCCTTCAAAATACTTTGAAGCCATGACAGCCATACACTCTTTTTCTCAAAACAATGATGAATCATTAGGAGAAACATGGGAATGATTCAAGGCACTATTGAGAAAGTGTCCAAACCACAACTTGGATGATGCCGAAAAGGTAAGAATCGTTTACCATGGTTTATTACCTCAGTTCAAGATGATGTTAGACGCTTGTGTAGGTGGTTCTTTAATGAACAAAACTATGGAGGAAGCTATTGAGATATTGGAATCAATGTCTATTAGTGACCGCCAAGCAAAACATGAAAGAGGTAATGTACAGAGGAAGCCAGGTATGCTCGAATTGGGAGTGAATGATGTAGTATTGGCTCAGCAGAAATTACTGACCCAACAAATTGAAGCCATGAGCAAGCAATTAGAGAAACTTCAAATTGCTCAACTAACATCACCACTCCCCGCTCAAGTGAAATAATGTATGCATTGCATGGGTGAACAACCATGTGGTTATTGTGCCCCTGACAGAAATGAGCAAGAGCAAGCCAATTTTCTGAACCATCAAAGAATACCATTGGGTAACTTTCCTTTCAATTATGGTAATTC
This sequence comes from Clitoria ternatea, assembly GCA_037962975.1. NCBI lineage: Eukaryota > Viridiplantae > Streptophyta > Magnoliopsida > Fabales > Fabaceae > Clitoria > Clitoria ternatea. The sequence continues at coordinate 175,109,254 of CM075671.1, forward strand.
TTTTCCTAACAATTTTCAACAGGGATGGCAGAATCAGAATTCTGGCTGGAGACAAGATGTTGGACCTTCCAACAGACCTCCTAACAATCAATTTAAGCCACAATAATCACAAATTGATAATGCAAGATTGACAAGGATTGAGGAATCTATCCAACAGTTATTGCAATTTGTGGAGACAAATGAAGCTGCCCAAAAAGCATCAGACATACAAATGGGTCAGCTTGCAAAGGAAATAGCTGAATTAAAAAGTTCTGGGTTTACTGCAAACACTCAAAACCCAAGGGAACAATGTAATGTTGTTTCTTCTGAAAATTGTAAAGTTGTGAAAATTGATTGTAGAGAAAAGAATGAGAAAAAGAAAGAAGAAGAAGAGAAAGAAAGTGAAAAAATAGAAAATGAAAAAAATATGCAAGTGAATGAAGAGCAAAAAACAAACTGTATTACCATCGTAACCCCGAAAAAATGTAAAGATCCGGGGAGTTTCACCATTCCTGTAACCATTAGAAATATCAACATCAGGAATGCTCTGTTAGATTTAGGGGCGAACATCAATCTGATGCCCCTAGATTTAATAAAGCACATTGGTGAATTTGAGCTAAAAGAAGCTAAGACAAACTTACAGTTTACGGATCGCTCTGTCAAGAAGCCTTTTGGGATTGTAGAAGATGTGTTGGTAAAGGTTGATAAGTACCACTTCAGGGTTGACTTTGTGGTACTGGATATGAAGGAGGATACTGAAATCCCCTTGATCCTTGGAAGACCTTTCATGAATACTGCAAAGATAAGAGTAGATGTTGATTAAGGAATGGTTGCAGTCAAAGTTTATGAAGAAGAGGTAAACTTCAGTGTTCATGAACATCTTAGGACGAATGATGAGGAAAAAGTTTACCCTTCAACCGAACCAGGTATATCTCTTCCCAATCAATTAAATTGTTTTAAATTAATCGATGCCTTGAATAATAAAAGACAGGTAATCAAGCATCGGAGAAGAAGAAGGAGGAAGAAACAGACAGGTGATTCCTCAACCGAAATTGAGAAACCACCTGATTAATCAGAGGTAATGTCTGGCTGGAGACATTAAATCTAGCGCTCAATGGGAGGCAACCCATTCTTTTCTTGTTATTTTCAATTATTTTTAACATATAAAAAAAACAAAAACAAAACAAAACAAAAATTTTTAATTATGTTTTTTTAATAAAAAGGGGTTTTAAAAAAAAGGGCTTTTGAAAAATTCAAATTTTGAAAAATGAAAAACAGAAGCTCACGCGTAGCGCCCCATAGACGCGTAGCGTGGACTCTGAATTTTGGACCTGATGGGTAGCGTGCCTTCCACACGTAGCTTCAGAGCCCACGTTTAGTTTTTAAAACTGAAACAGAAAGGCCCATCTTAGGTTTTAAAAACCTAAAATTCCCTCTCTGCCTCATTTTGCTTTCACTCTCAGGATTTCAAAAACCTGAAACCCTCTTTTTCTCTCAACCATTCAACCTTCCCAAATTCCTTAATCAAGGATTCCAAGTAAGTGTTCTAAATCCCTTCCCTTTAAAATTCAATTTCGATTCTTAGAATTGCATGCGGTTAGGGTTAGGATTAGAAGACCATTGGTATTTGTTTGCTGTTAGAATAAGGAATTGAATGGATTGAATGTGGTTTTGGAAGGGGGTTGCTGCTGCGCAACCCCTGTTTTGCAGTTTCTGTTCTGCAAGCCCACGCTAGCGTCCCACTGATGCGTAGCGTGGGAAGAACAGAGCTGACGCGTAGCGTCCCACCCACGCGTAGCGTCAGCCTTTGTTTCTGATTATTAATTTTTGTTGTTTGTTTGTTATTTTATTTTTATTTTTTTTATGTTTTTCAATTGTTTAACATGTTGTATGTTTGTTTATTATTTGTTTTTCTTTTTGTTCAATTAATTTTCTTAGTTTATATTTGTTATACTTTCTTCCATTGATAAAAATTAAAAATACATAAAAAAAATTTGTATATATAGAGGATAAATCATTATTAGAGCCCAAGATTTCATAAAACTTAATTAAGCCTCCTTAATAAAATGATCACAGAATAATACGTTATTTAGGTATCAGCGGGTAAACAGACATCATTATTAAAAAGCTTAGTTAATTAATATAAAATGAAATAAATAGACAATACTTAGTTTAGTGTTTAACATTATTTGTGATGAGTTTAAGATATGATATATATATATATATATAATATTTTAGTTAAGAGATTTTTAAACTACCGTATTTTAATAATAAACGTCGTTCGGTCCCTCAACAATTGAATTGTGGGACCCAATTTAAAGCCAAATTCTGATCAGTTAAATCGAGACTAATGATCCACTAAGGAATCAAGTTCTCTTAGGATCACTTTCTGAAGAATCGAGGGTAATTGACTTAGCCTGACCGGCCAAATCAAAATCCTCAATGTTTCCTACGTTTGACTGTTTATATACCTTGGGGTGTCCAATGGTGACACGATCAGCCCTAATAAACCGTTTCAACATTTTAAGAATGTTTCATGAAGAGCTCAAAGTTCGATTTGGTCTCTGCCAACCTCATCCACAAGTCATTTCATTTCTTTAGAAGCCCAATCTGCTTGTTCCTGACGTTTTGACGTAGTTTCCTCAAACGGTGTTTGATTGAGGAAATTCCAGTTTCGTTCACTTTATTTTGAAGATATATTCAAAATCTATTCCTGGCCTCAATCTCAAATTCCTACTCTGTCATACTCAAATTCAAGAATTTAGTAAATTCATCATAGAACCATGATTATTCACGTTTTATCTTGCGCATGGTTCGTTCAAAAATTCATAACTCTCTCGTACGACCTCCGTTTCTTGCAAACTCGGTGTCAAAATCACGGTAACAAAATTATCTACATTTTTTATGAAAACTTTGAAAGCTAGATCCTTACAGATTGGTACATTTTTTAGAATCTTTGCTAGACCATGAGTTTCACGTTACTATGCTGACAGGCCCTAGAAAAATTGCTATATCACCCTCTTCCGGAACTCAAACTACTTCTTTCTTTTTGGGATAGATCTGTATCAAAAATATCTACAATTCTTATGAAGGGAACGAAGGACATTTTCCAAAGGAGAATTAATTACAAATTTATTTCTACAGCTCCACCTGATTCGAAGGCGATTAGAGTACCCTGTCGTATTTTGACCATATCTTGGGCTACAAAACTTGGATCATTACAAATGATATATCAAGTTAAAGAGGAAAGGAATATCTAAAAGCTTCATGAAGGGCTCAAAATCAAATTCCCACTCCATAAATCCCAGAATTTAAAACACTACACCAATTCATGTTTCTCCAGTAACAACTTGCACTAGGTGCAGTATTTTCCACTTAACTCTCTCATATTGCCATGCAATTGAATGAGACCTTCACCAAAAGTTTCCTAACACATTTATCCACAACTTTGGTGAAGAAACCAAAGTCCAATTCGTAGCCCATTTGGCCCAAAAAAATTATTTGTGCAAGGGACAAAAATCCCATCATAGCCCTACACTCGTTCCGTATTTGGGCCATATCTCACTCAATTCGTGATGGATTTTTTTGTGCTTTATATGGATGTAAAGAGAACAAAAATTTCTACAACTGTGATGTTCAGCCAAATTTGAAATTCGGCCCACAAGGATCCCTAAATCCATGCACAAAAGGACGCCTCTGGTTGTGCCACACCAGCTTCCCATGCAACATGAACCAATCACTTTCTTCCACTCACTAGACACTTGTCTAGCTCTAAAAACTCCATTTCCATGCATCACCAGCCCTTGACACCTATCATGAGAGGTGTCATCCCCTTGCTTCATTCAGCCACCACCTCTCTTTCCTCCAATCAGATTTCATGCAACAAGAGTCACCATGCCATGCACCATAATGTACATCCATGAAGAGTGCACATGTATTATGCCATGCCATGTATTGTGTCACACATTCATTGAAAATTTTCATGTTTCCCTTGCCCATTCACGTTTAGAATTCTGAGTTAAAAAGCTAAGACTTCAAAACACTCCATTCTTTTATCACACCATGTCTTAGGCCATGCACATGACACCTTCATTCCATCCAATTACTCTAAACTATCATCATTCCTCTAATTTCTCTTGATCACTCTTTCCCTTCCTCTTCATGGCAGCAACAACACCTTCTCCTCCTCTCCATTTTCCACTCTTAGACACCACTCCAACCACCACAATAACCACCCTTAACCACCAAAAGTTACGGTCACACCATCACCTTCCACTTCCAACCACCCAAAATTCATTCTTTTTCCTCATCACCTTTCTAAACCATGATCACCTCACCCAAATAGCCACTCTTCTTCAAGAATCTCTTGCATGTCATGGCTTCAAAAGGATCAACCTAATCCTTTTGTCTTAGACTCTCAAAACCGTCACTCAGGTAAGAAATTTGATGTTACTCCCTTGGATCTTGTCCTTGATCTTCTTGGTTGAAAAATAGTTTTCATTTTGAAATTTTGATGATGTTCCTTGTTGTTTAGAGGGCCAAAACCGTGGCTGTCCCCCTTGCTCTAACCATGCATGCATAATTTTTCTAAGGACCGGAAGCCTAGACGACGATCGTAGTACGTTGGATCAATCGGTGGAATTTTTAACAAATTTTAGGTAAATGATCTTTTAGTTTTAAATAACTTCATGGCTGTTTGTGATCTTCCTTGTCTATCCATAATCCTTTAGGTGCCTAAAATCTTTACATGTCAAGTTTTAGCAAACGTAAGGACAAACGACGACGATCGACGGACGTTTCGGAGTATCCGGTAAATTTTTAGCAAGCGGATCATTTTCCTTCCTCCGGGAAGCGAGCGTTTTGTATGGTAAGGGGGGTCTTTTCCTCGGTGGATTGTATTTTTAGTTATTCTATAATATTTCTTGCGTATTCGGTGACCTCCATTTTAAGTTTCGTCGCGATCTAACGGCTAGATTTTAAACCGCAAAGATTTTCGTAACTAACGGCTAAAATCTCTATTTTTAAATCAATGGGTATTTTATAAAATTTACTTGGTATAACTTGACGTTCACGCACTCGGAGGGATTTCATCACGATCGAACAAGAAAGCAAAAAATCTAGAGATTTAGCGTTTCAGCGGGCTCGGTTTTATTCGATATGGTTGTATTAATTATTTTCTTATTTGTGAAGTACTTGTATAATTTGTAATTTAAATTTTCCGGTAAGCCCCGCCGCTAGAAATTTAATTTATTGTTTATACGTTGCCGAAGTCATTTTACGAATATTACGTACTTTTAAGAAAATTTACCGTTCAGGTGACTAAAACGTTTCTTTTACTAAATTATAATAAAACGTATAAAATTTAGTAAGATAATAACTTCAAAGGAAAATATGTGTAACCGTATAATAGTAGTTAAACAAATAAATTGGAAATTCCTTTTAGATAGAAAATTTTACTTAAAAACTTTATTAAGAATTTATATAACTTAGACACAAATGACATTTTATGAGTTTAGTAAAGAAAATAAAATATGTGAAGTTTTAGTATAATTAATGTTAGGAGTAATAAGAAGTTGTTAGTAACTAAATTTTTAGCAACCATCTTAGTGACCAATTAAGGAAAAATATAAAGGGATTTTAGGAAATTAATTAAGGAATAAGGCTTGATTCAAATATCCTAATGAACTAAGTTAGCCTAGTAGAAAAAGAAAAGGAAATTTTTAGGTCCAATTCAAAATTTTAATGAAAAAAAAATAAAATAATAAATAAATAAATTTGGAAAGTTAGAATAGGTAAGAAAATATTCATTAGAAATTTAAATATTTTAGTAAACTAGTGGAATGAAAGTCATAGAAAGGGTATTGGAATTTGGTGATAATAAATAGATAAAAGAAGTTAATGTAACTTACAAGATAACAATTATTTTGATTAAATTCGGCATTTAGGAATTAGAATATGGATTATATTTAAAGCATTTTCCTAAGGAAAGTACATTAAGTAGAAGGTAACAAAAATAAGAATTTTACAAGAAGTGATGATTAGATTTAGTAAGTTGGATAAAGCCTGAGGAAAATAATGAAACTTAAGTAATAAAGATATTTTTAGAGAAATACACTATAGGTTATTTGAATTAGTGAGTAAAATTTAGAGATAACAACTTTTATACCAAGACTAAAAAGAAAGAGTAAGGAGATTTTAGAAAACAAAGATAGTTTAGAAAATCTTAAGAAAGTTCTGCAATATAGTAATAAACCAACTAAGGTAATCATGATCTAAAAATTTAAGTAAATGTATACCAAGGATGCTAAAATTCAATGAAAATTAATACCATGCGATAATCAATATAAGTACATTAAAGTTCTTAAGAACGTTACTTAGAAGAAGAATTTAAGGGAAATGAATGAATACTTATATTGGTAATATATAGGGACCTTTAGCGAAGTTGAATACCAACTTAAAAGGTAAATGAATAATTAACTCGGTGGTAGTAAGTAAGGGACAGTAAAAGATGTTGCTAACACCTTAATTATATTTAATAAGTACTTTTGTTAGTAATTTAAGGTTAAGTCATTCAAAGTGTATTTTCAAGAAACCAAGTTCATATAGTAATATACTAAATAGTTACATAAGATCACTCAGTAACAAGAGATAAGTCATGCCTTAGGAAACCTAAATTAAAATATTTAAGAAATATTCATAAGTATACCGGTATACGTGATCCTCTCATTGTAATGATTTATATCATGATTATTGTATAATATTTGTATGATGAATGATGTGTGTGACGACTATATATAATTGTGTACATGAATGAATTGTGTTAATTATATGTGATAAGTATGTGTGATGAGATGTATGATGAGTGTGGTATGATGACACATGTATGGATTGGGACGTTATACTTGTATGGTGCATTAAATGAATGTGTTGGGATAAATAAGGAAAGAAAGAGTAAAGGAATGTCTCGGTATGGATCTTGTGATGAATAAATTATGAAATAATATGATGAGATTAGATCGGATCCGATGTGATGATGGGCATTGTGACGCCAGTATACCCATGATTTTTGGAAAATACAAGATCTCATTTCATTTCTAAGCGTCGGATGAGTCCGCTATGAGTTAAGGCATTTTGAGAAAATAAGAAAGAGAATAAATTGAAATTTCACGAATAGAAGTAGTCCGACGTTAGAAATGAAATGGAGCCATCAAAAGAACCCTACCGACGACTAGTGGAAAGAAAATTGTGTATTGTATGCATCATATATGGAGTTGAGGAGGGATGTTGGAATGATCCCCTAGATCATACAGTGATGGGTACACTGAAGAATCTGTCGCGCCTCGATACCTGAGGGCAGTCTAGGAAGTATCACCAGAGGCGGGAATTCCAAGTGGCATCGGATTCGCGCCCGTCGCCGGACAGCCCGTAGCAAACTCTGGTGTACTTTGACAAAAGGCGGGATTTTCTATGACCATGGAGTGCCAGTTCTGTGGTGATGTATGATATGTGTGATTGGCCATTTTGATGTTGGGACTGAGAGTCCTTACCCATTTGTGAAAACCAGAACGAGGAGAGCTCTGATCGCTCTAGTTGGGGAGGGGAGATAAGGGTGGCATTATTGTGCACATGGATATTGTATATGAGATTGTTGAGGAGAATATGGGTCCATATGCATCATGATGACTAATAAAAGATTTGAATAACGAAATGAATCCATGCATTGCATTACTGTGTTGGGATTGTGATTGCTTATTATTTAAATATGATCGTATAGATATTAGTAACCTTGAGAGGTGACTGGGAAGATTGGAATGTTCAGCTAAAACGAAAAGTGGTGAGATAACTTAGAATGTATTTTAGGAACCCCAAAGAGAGTAGATGGGACTCAATCTTGGATTGTTTATATTGTATGTGGGCAAGTGTTGATGAGACACCTTCCCGATTGTTGTGGAGGTGAAGACTCACCCTTACGTTAATTTTTCCAAATGTCATAGGGATGAAGATAGACTTCGAAACGAGGTTCACGCGAACTCTTCTTAGACCGAGGAGGGGAAGATTAGGATATACTATTCTATTTTCATTTGTCGGAGCCTGCGTGCCCCTTCACTTTCAGTATGTACAGTTACTGTTACGACCATGTATTATATATATGTTGTATATAAGGTGTATCTGTTCCACCAAGTTTTCTTGTACAAAAAAAAACTTCCACATTTTTCTAAAGCTCGTAACCTCTTAGTTGACCAGGATAATCTAGTGGAAGGGATTGTCCTAGTCAACCGAGGGTGTTACACCTATGCCCATGACCAGCGTAGGTACGCCTAGCTACTGGCCAACAGACCCCATCCTGCAGCTTTTTGAACCTATGTTTTTGCCAACTTTGGGTCATCATTTCACCAAGCAATTCAACTCTAATTTACATAAAATTTTATACACAACACACCTACTCTAATATCAACTATGTGGCAAAGTTTTACGCCTAAATTCCATCCCAATCAAAATCTAAGCTATAGGGTTGTTGTATGTGTATTTTGAGCATTTTACCAGGTATATCAAATCACAAATGACTAAGTCTCAGTCCAAATTCTCTAGGGACCTATATTCACATATGTATAAGTGACTTGTCCCAACAAGTCTTATCCAATAACTTCATTCCTAGATCAAGGTACACTTTTATGGCAATTTATACACTTTCTAGCTAAACTGCACATGCCAATTTGCTATCTAGGCCTAATTGGCCAAAACCACACATACACACAAGTCATATGTACCCAATATAAGCTATGAGTGGCCCCTACTTCAGGTCCTAGCCATTCCATCGAAATACGACCTATCCACTTCTTAATATTCATGCACATTAGCACTTCAAACAATATAATTCCTCACTCATGCCTCTTAAAAGGTTGTAATTCACAATTAATCACCATCCATTCATCATATAGGCATACATCAAGTATTACAATTGTGAATGTATATTGTTACGGTCATAATCAAAAATTAGCCATACAACACAAGGGTTTAATTTTCACAAATGACCCATAAAGTGAATATCCACCATTCCAATACATAATGAGCATATATCAACATTATATGCTTACAAAATCATTAGTTTCCGACCAAGGCATTTCCTATACCACTAATTTACCTTTATCATCAAAGCATACAGTTCCAAAATAGATGTAATCTCACCCCATGCATACCTTGTATCACAAGGCTAAAAATAGACAACATGGGAGAGTGAGTTATACATTCCAAGTAACAAATATGAATACATTTATGATTATGTGCATATGCATTCAATGACATGTATACTTTGCATTAACATATCAATTATCATCATAATTATATCATTTCCATCAACATACATATATCTTAATCATACTCTATGATCTATAGCAAAGCATATACGCCTACACAAATTTATACCCCTCATCAGATTGGGCTATCACATATATCATCACCATACATAAAGCTATTTCTTTGTATTTATATTTTATATGTCGTCTTTAGGTATTCTTTCACCCAACCTCAACCATCATCTTATCTCATCACCTTTGGCATATCTCCATGCTATATGCAAATGCTCTTAGGCTAATGCACATGCACAACGCAGTTAACAACAATTACGGTTCTGACTGGGTGAATATAAACACCAATTTATGGGTTCAAGCATAGATTCATAACCATACCTCTACTGAAGTAGTAAAATGTGTACACTTATCATAATATTTGCATGCATATCACCATATTTTACTGGTACCAAACCACATCGCCCATCTTGCAACACTGGTCATTTTCACTATGACCGCGGTAAATAACATAAACAACAAATGGTGTTGTGGGCAAACCATGAATCATACCATGGCAGCTGTGATCCATAGGACCACCGAGAATCCTTGCTTCTCAAAGAGCCATCCCCCCATCGGGTCAACCACATGTAGCTCCTGTAGCTAAACATGGGCAACTTCGTGACTTATACACTGAGTCACTAGGGAAAATATCAATAATGCTCATGCACAGAGCCGCTCTCCCACTAGGCCAAACAGAGGAACCCTTAACATTCCATCACCGGCAGCTATGCAATATGCCATGGATGCAATACAAATTCAAATCATATGCATTCTCACACTATGCATCCTATCATGTCACTCATCAATCATCACCATCATGAATATCACCACACAATCCTTAGTGGATTTTATTATCATTAGTTATTACCATTGTTTCAAGTTTTAATTGTGGCATTCATAATATTTTCCATCAACATAATTTCACCTCATACATACAAGTCAATACTTGCATCAAATCATAATGGCATTACAATCCTCATCAATATACATCAATCTTTCATCAACATTTCAAGGTATGCTCAACATCCATATTTATTCTCATTTATCATTAATAATCATCATTCAATATTGTAGTGGTATAAATGCATTCTCAACTTTTCAAGGCATAACATTTGCCAACAATAACATCACCACAAAGCATGCCATCAATATTCCAAATACACAACACACATTTCCAAGCTCAATTAACATCACCATGTTCAAGATCTCAATTTGTCAACACAACATAAGCAAGGAAAACATGTATATTGTCACATATGACAATCAACCAATACTAAATTCATGTATTTAGAATATAAAAATCCTCTCCTACCTTAAGAGAAATAGTCTGAGTGATTCGACATTCTCGCCTTGTCGTAGGGAATAGATCCTACACCACATGACATAGCATAACATTATTCTCTATTTAAGGTCACCAAGATTTAAATATTCTAAATCTAATACTTGGTTCATATAACTTTATTACTATCAACCATATTCTCATTTCATTAATTTCACCATAACTACCATGGGTTTGGTGTTCAAGTTCATTATTAAGCATTTATAACTTCACCCATCAAAGGGTTCACACACAAATGGTCATAAACCACCATTAATTACCATCTAACACCATTAATGCTATCTACCATCACCAATAAATATTCTCCCAACATCATTAATAACACCCACACTCTCCATACCATATATTTCCTCATTAAATCAATTCTCTAATCAACATTTAATGTTTTCCCTAATTTCTATAGTTAGGGTTTCACCAAAAACCCAACAACCATCATAAATACACATTAACTTTCATCATTTTCCATCACATTTTTGTGTACCACCATAAATGCTCATAAAAACTTGCATTTAAGTCACCCCACCTTAGGGTTTCCATATTTAATGTTCCCATTTAATATCCTCATGCAATCAAACACTTACCTAACAACCAAAACCCATATTCTAGGGCATAAACTTATTAGAAATGAAGAAGAACTTACTTCAACCAACAAACCATAATGAGCTTCAAGAGGAGGAAGATGGGTGACAAAAATTAAGGGAGAAGAAGGAGAAGCTTCAAACCAACCAAGTCTCATTCAAGCTTGATGGAGGAAAATGAAAATGGAGGAGAAAAATGCGCGCCACTTTGCTTAGGTTTTAAGAGGAAGAAGATGAAGAGAATGGAAGGAAAGGAGAAGAAGAAGTGTATTATCTTTTGGGAAAGTAAAAGCCAATGTGAAATAAGAGGAGAAAAGATTGTTTTGTTTTAAATTTTAATCCCTTCATTAAAACTTCTCTATTTTATAACAAATAGGATCCTCGTTCAGACTCAATACTTTATTCAAAAATTACTCCGAATATATCTTTAGATTCACAATAATATTCTAAACAGCCCTGACTAACGGTACCTCAATCAGAGATACTTGGTCTGACACTTATTTTTTTTAATTGGGTATAATTCTAGCTTTTAAAGCCATAATAAATTATGAACAACCATAATAAATCCCAATTTAATTATCTCAACATATTTGGGGCATTCGTTAACCCATGCGTAATTATTTAATATTTATTCTTCTCATTTAATCATTTATATAAAATTTAGGATGTTACATGCCTCTCCGTATCAAAAGGTATGTCTTATTCTAATCCCCTCAATAAATTATTGGTTGACTCTGTTGATTGTTTAAATGAGGAAGAGGAAAGACAGATAGATAGATGCTTGGAAGAGTTAGAGAAGGGGAAAGAAATTTCCCTTGAAACTAAAAAGATTGAGGAACTCCAGGTGACACCTATTGAATAGATCCAGAAACCTGAGCTGAAAGTGTTGCCTTCGTACCTCAAGTATATCTTTCTAAAGAAAGGTAATCTCTAACGAGTCATTATTAGTAGTTTACTAATTAAAATAGAAGAAGCAAGACTGGTGTAGGTATTGAAGGATAATCAAGAAGCCATTGGATAGACACTGGAAGATCTGAAAGGTATAAGTCCATCTTATTACATGCACAAGATTTTATTAGAAGATGATTTCAGGCCTGTAGCTCAAGCTCAAAGATACCTCAGTCCCACAATGAAAGAGGTAACAAAGAAGAAAGTTTTAAAATTACTAAAAGTAGGTATCATCTATCCTATTTCTGATAGTGCATGGGTAAGCGAGGTCCAAGTAATACCAAAAAAGGAGGTATGACAGTTATTGTAGATGATAAAAATGAATTAATTCCAACAAAAACTGTCACCAGCTAGAGAAAGTGTATAAACTATAGGGAACTAAACCAAGCAACTAGAAAAGATCATTTTCCACTCCCCTTAATGGACCAAATGCTTGAAAGATTATGTGGACAGGCTTACTATTGCTTTGTTGATGGTTATTCTGGATATAATTCTGGATATAACCAAATTGTTATGGATCCTCTTAATTAGGAGAAGACTATTTTTACATGTCCTTTTGAAATTTTTGCTTACAAAAAAATGTCATTTGGATTATGCAATGCACCTGCTACTTTTCAAAGATGTATGTTTGCTATTTTTACAGATTTAGTTGAAAAGAGCATAGAAATTTTCATGGATGACTTCTCTGTGTTTGGGAACTCTTTTGATACATGTCTATCTAACTTGGGCACCATACTAAAGTGATCTATTGATACAAATTTGGTTTTGAACTGGGAGAAATGTCACTTCAAGGTGACAGAAGGAATTATGCTTGGTCATAAAATCTTTGTAAAAGGTATTGAAGTAGATCAAGCAAAAATTGAGGTAATCTCAAAACTCCCACCCCTCTGAATGTGAAAGGGATTAGAGGTTTGTTAGGGCATCTTGGGTTTTATCGAAGGTTCATTAAGTATTTTTCAAGAATTGTTAAACCTTTGACAAACCTTTTGAACAAGGATATTGAATTTAAGTTTGATGATGCATGTCTTAAAGCTTTTAATTATTTGAAAGAAAAACTAATTTTTACTCAGGTTATTGTTGCTCCTAATTGGAATATGCCCTTTGAACTTATGTGTGATGCAAGTGATTATGCTGTAGGAGCTATTTTAGGTCAAAGGCATGAAAAGATTTTTAGGGTTATATATTATGCTAGTAAAGTTTTAAATGAAAATCAAGTAAACTATGCAACTAGTGAAAAAGAATTACTAGCCATAGTATATGCCTTAGAAAATTTTTGATCATATTTGATAGGCTCAAAAATACTTGTTTTTACTGACCATGCAGCTATCAAATATCTTTTGACTAAAACAGACTCTAAGTCTCGGTTAATTTGATGGATTTTACTACTACAAAAATATGACCTTGAAATTAAAGATAAAAAGGGTTATAAAAATATGGTCGCTGACCATTTATCCAGATTGATAAACAATGAGGTCACTGCCAAGGAAAATGAAATAGAAGAGGATTTTCCTAATGAGAAATTGTTTGAAATAACAAAAAGGCCATGTTTGCTGACATGGACAATTTTAAAGCAGCAGGAATTCTACCCAATGATTTAACTTGGTAGCAGAGAAAAAAATTTCACAGATGCTAAGTATTTTGTCTGGAATGACCTTCATCTGTTTAAAATTGGTGTGGATAATTTGTTACGATGCTGTGTGCCTGACTGGGAAATAAATGATGTGTTGTGGCATTGTCAAAAATCTCCTTATAGAGGCCATTTTATGGAGAAAGGACTGTTGCAAAGATTCTCCAGTTAAGTTTGTACTGGCCTTCTATATTTAAATATATATTTATATATTGATGTAGGTTTTGATAATGACACAACAAATGAAGAGATATTAAGGATGTTGTGCAAAGCGATTAATTGAATCATAAAGTTCAAACAAAATGGGTCAAGGATTTAAGAGTTAAATGCATAAGGATTGATGAACAACAAAGGACTTGAGTCAAGGCATTTACCAAGGTCTAAAACAAGTGAAAAATGATCAACAAAAGTGCTAAGAATCAAAGGAATCAAGAACCATGAGCCATATGAACAAAAAGGGTCAAAATACAAAGAGAATTCATGATCGGGGTTAAAAACATGAAAAATAATACCAGGAGGGTCAAAACACAATTATTTTTAAGAAAAATAGGTTGGGAATCGATTCCCCATTACCAGGAATCAATTCATGGGTATTGAACAGGCAAGGAATCGATTCAGAAGTGGTAGGAATCGATTCATGGTGCAAAATCAACGAAGGAATCGATTCATTGATCATAGGAATCGATTCATGCTGCTGAAAAACTAAGGGAATCGATTCAATAGTCAAAGGAATCGATTCATCTGCTAGAAAAACCCAGGGAATCGATTCAAAGCACAAAGAATCGATTCATTGCTACTAAAGTCATAAAGGAATCGATTCATTCATCTAAAGAATCGATTCATACATTGTCAGAAGGCCAACATGCACAGTGGGAATCTATTCATTCATCGATTCACTCAGCTAAAATGTGTTACAGCCTTGCATCACATTAACACTCCACTAAGCAGGCACAACGCTCTATGCTCCATACTCCTCTACATCGAAGGGACTAATTAATTTGTCCAGCCATGCTCCAATTGCATTGACAAGGAAACTAATTATTGCAAGCACCATACCTTCAGCGCCTATAAATTAAAGAAGGAAATGAAGGATTAAAACACACAGCAAGCCATTTGCTCTTTCTTTCCTCCTACATCCATTTCTTATTTCTTTGCATTTACTCTCTATTCCAATTTTTGTTAGAAATATTTTGAGAGTTAGCTTGTGAGGAAAATATTTTGAGTGAGCTAAAATTTGCATATCCTCTTTTTGAGAGTTATCATTTTGAGAGAACTTAAATTTCTATATCCACTCTGTTGGAGAGTTACTCTTGTATTCCAAACACCAAAATTTCTAGAGTTATGGGTTGGGTTTCAACCTTGGAAAATTGTGAGATTGAGAGATTGGGTGGGGTTCCCTTGTACTTGTGAGAATTGGGTTCTTGAGTGTAGGACACTAGGAAGCCGCGATTGCTCAAAGTTGTATCTCTAATCTCCAATAGTGGAAATCCTCTAAGTGGGTTGCTTAGACGCTAGACGTACACCAGTGTGGTGGAACTACTATATATTGATTTGTAAATCTCTCTTCCCTACACTCATTTAAATTTATGCACTTAAGATTGCTTGCTAAATATTTGTGTTTATAAATTAATTAGTTAAGTAACTTTATTAATTTACTTGTTTAAATTAAAGTGCATGTTCTATTGGGTTGATTAAATTTGTAAATCACTTAGATTAAATTTGTTGAAGTTGTTCAAGTAATATTTTTGAATTATTCTTTAAATCTTTCTAAGTGCCAAAAATAGTGTTGTGATTAATTTGAATATTACTTTATCTCATAAGTGAATCTATTGTCATATACTTAGTACTTGTTAATTTGCTTTGTGTATAAATTGTTATCATTTGTGATTAAATTTATTATCTTCATTAAGCATAATTACTAAAGAATCAATTTCAAAAGCATTCCAAAAAAAAAAATTAATAGTCAATCACCCCCCCCCTCTTGAGTATTTGAGGCCACTTAGTTAACAAGTGGTATCAGAGCTTGACTCTTGATAGATCAAGCTTAACAACTTCAAGAGAACAAATGGCCTCAAATTCTCTAAACCTTTTTCCTAAGGGTGGTGCCACAAATAGACCTCCCGCTTTCAATGGTGAGGGTTACGCTTTTTGGAAAGAAAGAATGAAATTTTTTTTTCAATCAATTGATTTAAAAGTATGGAATGCTATTGAAAATGGTCCTTTTATACCTATGCACATTGTTGATAATAAACAAATAGAAAAACCTATGGATGATTGGACGAATCAGGAAGAAAAGAAAGTGCAATATAATTACAAAGCAAAAAATCTTATCACTTTAGCCTTAGGTCCTGATGAGTTCTTTAGAGTAGTTACATGTAAATCTGCTAAGGATATGTGGGATACCCTTCAAATAACTCATGAGGGAACTAGCGATGTTAAGCACTCTAAGATTAGTACTTTAACTAGTCAATATGAAAGTTTTAGAATGAATTCCAATGAATCTAGTGTAGAACTTCAAAAGAGATTTACTTTCATCATTAATCATCTTATTACTCTTGGTTAATCTTACACTAACAAGGAACTTATCCACAAAGTTCTAAAAGGTCTTACTAGGGAATGGCAACCTTTTGTTATTGCCATCAAGCAATCTCCCAATATAAATGATATGTCCCTTGCCACATTGTTTGGTAAGTTACAAGAATAAGAACAAGAGTTGAAAGATTTGAAACATGCTGAGGAAGAAGAAAAAGCCTCAAAGAAGAAAGGGCTAGCTCTCAAAGCCACCTCAAATATTGAAGATGAATCTGAGAGTGATCTTGATGAGGACAAAGAGTTAGGTCTATTCATGAAGCGCTTTGGAAAGTTATGAAGAACAAACGTTTCCAAAGAAGCTTCAAATCTCAAGGTAAGAAACCCACTCTTAAAGAAAACTCTTCCTCACCTACTTGCTTTGAATGTGGAAAGGAAGGACACTTCAAGATAGATTGTCCAAACCTTAAGAAGAAAAACAAAGAAAGAAAAGGGAGAAGAAGAGCATATATCGCATTGGATGAAAATGAGATAAGTAGCTTGGAACAATTAGAAAATGAAGAAGCAAACCTTTGCCTCATGGCCAATCACCAAGATGAAGAAAATGAGGTAAATTTTCATGACTTAGATAAAGAAGAACTACTTGATGCTCTTGAAGAATTATATGATAAATTTATAAAAGTTTCTAATAAGCATAAGTTATCAAGAAAAACCATTGATACTCTAGAAATGCATCTTGTAGAACTTGGTAAAGAAAATGAATCTTTGAAAAAGGAAATAGTAAATGTTCAAGCATGCTCTAAGACTAAACTGTGTGAATTTGCTAAGAAATGTGACATGCTAGAAATGAAGGTTTTAGACTTGAGTAGAACTCTAGAAAAATTTACAAATGGTAGAGATAATTTAAATGTTTTACTTGGAAAACAATGTTGCAAGTTTGATAAAACTGGATTAGGTTCTAATGCCTATAAGAAACAAAAGAATTATAAGAACTTCTTTATACCGCCTAGTAAAACTACATCACCTTTCATGAAATGTCATTATTATGGTTTTAAAGGACATAGTACATCTAATTGTAATGTTAGAAAATTAGGGCCAAAGGTTGTGAGAAAAGTATGGGTTCCTAAAGGAACATTACCTCAAACTAACCTACAAGGACCCAACATAAAATGGGTACCAAGTTCTCTAACTTGACCTATTTTGTAGGTATGCTTTAAAGCAATTAACACCCATTGGTATTTGGATAGTGGGTGTTCAAAACACATGACAGGAGACAAAAGTAAGTTTATATCATTTACTCCATGAAATAAAGGATTCGTTACATATGGAGACAACACGAAGGGAAGAATTCTAGGAATCGGGAATGTTGGTAAAAACTCTTCCACTTCTATAAATGATGTATTATATGTTGAAAGACTTAAACATAACTTGCTTAGCATTAGTCAATTATGTGATAAGGGCTATAAAATTGTTTTCGAATCAAACTGTTGCATAATTGAAAATAAGCTAGACAAGGAAACAAAATTCGTTGGTCAAAGAGTTGATAATATTTATATGATTAATCTTGATTGTCTTGCTTCAAATGATGTGCAATGCTTCATAACTAAAAAGGATGAATCATGGCTATGGCATAGAAGAATTGCTCATATTCATGTAGACTATTTAAACAAACTTGTTTCGAAAGACTTAGTAATCGGTTTACCAAAATTGAAATTTGAGAATAAATTTTGCGACGCATGTCAAAAGGGAAAACAAGTAAAGGTTTCTTTTCAAGCGAAAAAATGTTGTTTCAACAAATAGACCTTTACAGCTTTTACATGATTTATTTGGACCTTCAAAAATTAAAAGTTTTGGTGGAAACTATTATGGTCTTGTGATTATGGATGATTATTCTAGGTATACATGGACTTTGTTTCTTACTCATAAACATGAAGTATATCATGCATTTAAGAAACTTGCCAAGATCATCCAAAATTTGAAAATAGCATCCATTCGAATGGATCATGGGGGAGAATTTGAAAATCAATCTTTTAAAAAATTTTGTGAAAAATTTAGCATTGAGCATAATTTTTCGGCTCCAAGAACTCCACAACAAAATGGAGTAATTGAAAGGAAAAATCGATCTTTAGCGGAGCTTGCAAGAACTATGTTAAATGAAAGTAATATTTTGAAACATTTTTGGGCCGATGCGGTAAATACCGCTTGCCATGTTATGAACTGATGTTTGATAAGGCCTATATTAAAAAAAACCCCTATGAGCTTTATAAAGGAAGAAAACCAAATATTTCTTATTTTCATATATTTGGATGCAAATACTTTGTTTTAAATAATGGAAAGGATAATCTCGGCAAATTCGATACAAAATCTGATAAAGCAATATTCTTAGGTTATTCATCTACTAGTAAAGCATATCGACTCTTTAACAAACGAACATGTACAATTAAAGAATCTATACATGTCAAATTTGATGAACTTAACCAAAATCCTCCGAGAAAGGAAATTGATGATCTTGTAGGTACCTTCCAAGAAATGAACTTAGAAGACGAAGAAGAAAACAAAAATGAAGGAGATACACCACATAATGACCAACCTCAACAAAGAGAGTGGATCACTATGAAGAATCACCCTTTGGACAATATTATAGGTGAAATAACAAAAGGTGTAAGTACTTAAAACGCTATTAGAAATGCATGCAATCACTTAGCCTTTGTATCACAAATAGAACCCAAAGATATAAATGAGGCTATTATTGATGAACATTGGATGTTGGCTATACAAGAAGAATTAAATCAATTTGAAAGAAATAAAGTTTGGGAACTTGTGCCAAGACCCAATGACCATCAAACAATAGGAACTAAATGGGTTTCTAGAAACAAGCAAGATAAAAATGGAATAATAACAAGAAATAAGGCTAGATTAGTTGCTAAGGGATACAATCAAGAAGAGGGAATAGACTATGAAGAAATGTATGCTCCCATAGCTAGGTTAGAAGCCATAAGATTATTACTAACTTTTGCTTGTTGTATGGATTTTAAGCTTTATCAAATGGATGTCAAAAGCGCTTTTCTAAACGGCTGTATTCAAGAAGAAATTTATGTAGATCAACCTCCCGGTTTTGAAAATCACAAATTTCCAAACCATGTTTTCAAATTGAGAAAAGCCTTATATGGTTTGAAACAATCTCCAAGAGCTTGGTATGAAAGACTTAGTAAATTTCTTTAGAAAATAATTTTGAAAGAGGAAAGGTTGATACTACACTGTTTATAAAACGCAAAAACAATGACATTTTTTGGTACAAGTTTATGTTGATGACATAATATTCAGTGTTACTAACGAAATTCTTTGTCAAGAGTATGCCAAGATTATGCAAGATGAATTTGAAATGTCCATGATGGGAGAACTCACCTTCTTCCTTGGATTACAAATCAAACAAACAAATTAAGGGACTTTCATTAGTCAAACAAAATATTGCAAAGAACTACTCAAAAGATTTGAAATGCACAAGGCAAATGAAATAGCTACACCCATGAGTACATCTTGCTACTTAGACAAAGATGAGAAGGGTAAGGACGTTGAAATAACTAAATACCAAGGTATAATAGGCTCTTTACTTTACTTAACAGCTAGTAGACCCGACATTATGTTTGTTGTATGCATGTGTGCTAGATATCAAGCATGTCCTAAAGAATCACATCTCACTGCCATAAAAAGAATTTTGAAATATCTTGTGGGTACTCAAAATGTTGGTTTATAGTATCCCAAAGGCGTTGAATGTATTCTTGTAGGATATTCTGATTTTGACTTTGCTGGTTGTAAAATTGATAGAAAGAGTACTAGTGGCACATGTCATTTACTTGGTAGTTCCCTTGTTTCTTGGTATAGCAAAAAACAAGTAAGTGTTGCTTTATCAACAGCTGAGGCAGAATATGTAGCAGCTGACAGTTGTTGTGCTCAAATTCTTTGGATGAGACAACAACTTCTTGACTTTGGTGTTGTTTTAAACAAAGTGACTATTAAATGTGATAACACTAGTGCCATAAATATATCCAAAAATCCTGTCATGCACTCTAGGACTAAACATATTGAAATAAGACATCATTTTATAAAAGACCAAGTTTTGAAAGGGGATTGTGTTCTTGAATATGTTGAAACTTCAAAACAATTGGCGGATATTTTTACTAAACCCCTTCCAAAAGAATAATTTATAAATATTAGAAGGGAATTAGGAATTTTTGAAATTGTTTAATTTCTTTCATCACCTTGAAATTTTTTTTCTCTTTGAACATAATTTTACAAATCTTTACCCTAAAGATTCTAGCTTATTTCTTTCATAAAAATTCTTATTTCTTTAAACATAGTGACTTACTTTGTGATAATATGGTCAAATCTTTTCATTAAAAAGCCAATCATATTTTCAATAACCATGTTAATGATCCACAAATCACTTGTTTTATTGAGTTCCCGAGTAGTCTCTACTTCATTAAACATATTTTTGACACCAAATAATCTCCTATATATCACATGGATCTCTAATACAAAATGGCAAATGACCTTTGATTTTCTTGACTCTCTCGTGCAATAAAAATCATTGGCAAATTGTAAAATTTTAATCCTTGTATAACCTCTCACAAAACACCCATGAGACTTTGCTTATCCAAAAAAAGGAGAAAATTTCATTATGATTGCTTACATACTTTGAATTACTATGTGATATATATTGCATGTGTTAGGGGGAGTTTTATATACAATTAGTATCTTGCTTCAATAATGAATGTGTCTGTCTTAAAGTAGTATATATTCTTAAATGTCTTTTTGATGATGCCAAAGGGGGAGAAAATAAATATATACATTCTAAGTAGCATAAAGTATCTTACAAAGGGGGAGAGAATATCATAATGTTATAATGGTATCTATTAAATGATTAAGGGGGAGATAAAATCTAGAATCAACATCTATATCTATCCTTGTTGAAATTGCATGATTAAGAGGGAGCCTTATAATTTTTACAACAAGTGATATCCAAATACATGTGTAAATAATAAAGTGGTATTCAATTTTATGTATGACATATGTATAACATGTGCTATCAAATTATATGTGTAAAGGGGAGTCATTTATGCCATATATATGAACTGTTATGAAACTAACACCCCGAGAGATGAACATTTATTGTCATCATCAAAAAGGGGGAGAATGTATTTATATGTTGATGTAGGTTTTGATAATGACACAACAAATGAAGAGATATTAAGCATGTTGTGCAAAGCGATTAATTGAATCATGAAGTTCAAACAAAACGGGTCAAGGATTCAAGAGTTAAATGCATAAGGATTGATGAACAACAAAGGACTTGAGTCAAGGCATTTACCAAGGTCTAAAACAAGTGACAAATGATCAACAAAAATGCCAAGAATCAATGGAATCAAGAACCATGAGCCATATGAACAAAAAGGGTCAAAATACAAAGAGAATTCATGATCAGGGTTAAAAACATACAAAATAATACCAGGAGGGCCAAAACGCAATTATTTTTAAGAAAAACAGGTTGGGAATCGATTCCTCATTACCAGGAATCGATTCATGGGTATTGAACAGGCACGGAATCGATTCAGAAGTGGCAAGAATCAATTCATGGTGCAAAATCAATGAAGGAATCGATTCATTGATCATAGGAATCGATTCATGCTGCTGAAAAACTAAGGGAATCGATTCAATAGTCAAAGGAATCGATTCATCTGCTAGAAAAACCCAGGGAATCGATTCATCTGCTAGAAAAACCCAGGGAATCGATTCAAAGCACAAAGAATTGATTCGTTGCTACGAAAGTCACGAAGGAATCGATTTATTCATCTAAAGAATCGATTCATACATTGTCAGAAGGCCAACATGCATAGTGGGAATCTATTCATTCATCGATTCACTCAGCTAAAATGTGTTACAGCCTTGCATCACATTAACACTCCACTAAGCAGGCACAATGCTCCATGCTCCATACTCCTCTGCATCGAAGGGACTAATTAATTTGTCCAGCCATGCTCCAATTGCATTGACAAGGAAATTAATTATTGCAAGCACCATACCTTCAGCGCCTATAAATTGAAGAAGGAAACGAAGGATTAAAACACACAGCAAGCCATTTGCTCTTTCTTTCCTCCTACATCCATTTCTTCTTTCTTTGCATTTACTCTCTGTTCCAATTTTTGTTAGAAATATTTTGAGAGTTAGCTTGTGAGGAAAATATTTTGAGTGAGCTAAAATTTGCATATCCTCTTTTTGAGAGTTATCATTTTGAGAGAACTTAAATTTCTATATCCACTCTGTTGGAGAGTTACTCTTGTATTCCAAACACCAAAATTTCTAGAGTTATGGGTTGGGTTTCAACCTTGAAAAATTGTGAGATTGAGAGATTGGGTGTGGTGCCCTTGTACTTATGAGAATTGGGTTCTTGAGGGTGGGACACTAGGAAGCCGCGATTGCTCAAAGTTGTATCTCTAATCTCCAATAGTGGAAATCCTCTAAGTGGGTTGCTTAGAGGCGAGACATACACTGGTGTGGTGGAACTCGTATATATCGATTTGCAAATCTCTCTTCCCTACACTCATTTAAATTTGTGCACTTAAGATTGCTTGCTAAATATTTATGTTTATAAATTAATTAGTTACGTAACTTTATTAATTTACTTGTTTAAATTAAAGTGCATGTTCTATTGGGTTGATTAAATTTGTAAATCACTTAGATTAAATTTGTTGAAGTTGTTCAAGTAATATTTTTGAATTATTCTTTAAATCTTTCTAAGTACCAAAAATAGTGTTGTGATTAATTTGAATATTACTTTATCTCATAAGTGAATCTATTGTCATATACTTAGTACTTGTTAATTTGCTTTGTATATAAATTGTTATCATTTGTGATTAAATTTATTATCTTCATTAAGCATAATTACTAAAGAATCAATTTCAAAAGTATTCCAAGAAAAAAATTTAATACTCAATTCACCCACCCTCTTGAGTAATTGAGGCCACTTGGTTAACAAAATATGCTCACTCATTTGTATAATCTTGAGATAATTGCCAAAGAACAGGGAATATAACTAAGAGGCAAGAAATGCCTCTCACAAACATACAAGAGGTTGAGGTATTTGATTGTTAGGGAATTGACTTAATGGGACCCTTCCCCAACTCTTAATCTAATCAATTTGTTCTTTTGGCAGTTGATTATGTTTCCAAATGGGTGGAAGCAGTTGCTTCACCTAATGCTAATTCCAAAACTATGGTGAATTTCTTAAAGAAAAATATTTTTTACAAGTTTGGAACTCCAAGGACTTTGATTAGTGATGAAGGATCACATTTCTGTAACAAAGTTCTTCAAAAGGTGTTACAACATGGTGTAAGACACATGGTGGCCATAGCATATCATCCATAAACTAATGGTCAAGCTGAGATTTCAAATCGAAAAGTGAAGAGAATCTTGGAGAAGACTATGTCTTCTTTAAGAAAGGATTGGTCACAAAAACTTAATGATGCACTCTGGGCATACAGAACTACATTCAAAACTCTTATTTGCCTTTCCCCTTTTTAGATGGTTTATGGAAAAGCTTGTCATCTCCCAGTAGAAATAGAACATAAAGTATACTGGGCATTGAAATTCCTCAACTTCGATCAAACTGTTGTAGCTGACAAAAGGAAGTTGTAATTATTTAAGTTAGAGGAAATATGGAATAATGCTTATGAATCATCTAGGTGCTATAAGGATAAGGTAAAAGCTTAACATGATAAGAAATTAAGGAAAAGGATCTTCACACCAGAGCAGGTCTTATTGTTTAATGCAAGATTAAAATTATTTCCTGGTAAATTGAAATCAAAATTGTCAGGCCTATTTGTGATTAAAGAGGTTAAACTATACGGAGCAATAGAAATTGAGGATTTAACTTCCAAAAGAAGTTGGATGGTGAATGGACACGGGCTAAAACCTTATTTAGGTGATGAGATCAACAGACTCACCACCATTTATTACTTAGGTAATGTTAAGCTAGAGACAGTAAATCAAGCGCTCAATGGGAAGCAACCCATTATTTTTTCATATTGGTTTGTTTATAAATTAAAAAAATAATAAAAAATAGGGTTTAAAAAGGGGTTTAATTAATTTAAGTATTTTAGGAATAAAAGGGGTTTAAAAAGGCTTGAAAATAGGGTTTTAAAATTAAAATTGAAGAAAATAAAAATTTGACTCCCATGCGGAACGTCAGAGCCACGTGTAGCGTAGAGTCAAAATTTTAGACCTGACACGTAGCGTCCCACCCATGCGTAGCACCAGGATCTACGTTCAATTTCTAAAACTGAGACCATGAACAAAGAAGCCCATTTAGAATTTTAAAAACCTAAACTCCCTCTCTGTGCCCCATTTCTCTTAAAACCTAAAAAAAATTCTAAAATCTTCCCAAACCACCCACATTCTTTCAGTTTCACAACAGCAAGTATCTCAACCTCTTCTCTTTTAAATTTTAAGTTTTTAATTTTCAATTTTTAGAATGTATATGGTTAGGATTAGAATAGGAAGAATTAGTGACCCATAGGACTAGTAGTGATTGCTATTTTTGATTGAATAAGTGAAATGGGGTTGCTGTTGCACAACCCCAAAAATTTGAAGCTGTCACTACACCCTCACGCGTAGCATCACCTTGACGCGTAGCGTGAGGAAACAGGGCTGACGATACACGTCAGGCCCCTGTTCTCAGATTTTTAGTTTTTGTGTTTTTTGTGTTTCTTTTTTTGGTTTTAATTTTTAATTTTTTAATTTTAAAATGTGTGTTTTGTTTATGTTACATTTTAATTTTATATGTTAGATTTTATTTTTTATTTTATGTGTTTATTTTGTGTGTTTAATTATTATTGTTATTTTAATTTTTGTTAATAATGTGTGTTTTATTTTTTAATTTTTATTTTTAGTCTTTTAATTATCAAATTAACATTTTGTAATTTATGTGTTTTAATTTTCTAGGGTTTTTAACTTGTTTTTATGTACGTTTGCTTTCTAACTTTAAATACATGTATGTTTGCCTTGTAAAATATTTTCTTTTATGCATGTTAGATTGTTAAAATGTTTGTTTAAATTGTTTATATTGTTTTAATTTCAAATTATTTTGTAGATGGCACTGAATAAGTCCATCCCTGCTACTGGTCCAAAGAGTAGGAAGAGCACTGACACTACTTCCTCTGAGGACCCAGATATATAGGAAGAGCAGGAGGAGCATCCTGGACCTCAGGATATCAACAGGTTCAAGACATATGCAAAATAGGCCAGGTTTTATTAGATCAAAGGCTATAAACTGATCTAGGAGAAAGTACTTGATGTGGGTCCCAGTTATAACACCCCTGATTTTCTGTACTCGAATTCCGATGTGATCGTCATAATTAAATAATAAAAATGCGAATAAATTTTTCGCGTTTGAAATGTTTTCAAAATATTATCACGATTACATCATGACCCAAATCACAGAAAACCAAAGAGTGAAATCAAATAACCCTAAGCTGGATCGATAAATAAATTGCCCATAACGGTATACGAAAATAATAGAGTTTACAGCGGAAGAATGTGTATACCGGGCACACGCCTAGTCCCATATATGACGATATGAGAAAAGGCTCGGCAAAGCATGCAATGGCATATCATAAGCCTAATAGACAACCATCATCATTTTACATAATTACATAAGCATGCAATGCCTAAGATATAGATATATATATATATATAGAGACCTATATTCATATACATTCGGGGATATTCCCCCGACTATCTCCATCATTAATGATCATCATTCAATTTTATCCTTCCAATACATATCAAATCACCTCTTACATTTTACATATATATTCATCATCCATCAATTCAAAGGATTATCTTATACTTACTCAAAATCTCTAGATCATCTATATTATCATATACAATTTATTCATTACATAAGAACTCATAAATGATGCCGGCCAAGGCACTTCCTCTACCACTATTTACCTTCACTCCAGCTTTAATTAAAATCCAAACTCATCCCATGGCAACCTGCATCACAATGCTAAAAAGGAGACCACATGGGAGAGTGAGTTATACATTCAAAATGACGAATAATATATATATATTGTGATCATGTGTATATGCATGCAAACATCATGTGTGCTTTGCTATCAAAACATCAAATTATCATTCGTTCATTATCTCATTATTACAATAGGCATACAAGCCTCATGAATTGCAATTCATATCATAAACAAGCACAACATATACACAATCACATACACCATCACTTAGCCACTTATCAACAAGGGCATTCATAATCATTATCATCATTAATTCATTAAGGTTTCACTCAATACCTCCTCGCAAGGGGTTTCTCAACACTTGTGGCTATCCCATTTCAAATGCCATGGTCTTAAAGCTAATGCATATGTCAACTGTTTAATGCATATGCAACGGATCCGATTTTATATCACGGGTGATCGCAACCACCATAATCAATCATTCATAATCATTGGTTTCCCGCCTCGCAAGGGGTACTCCCTATAACAGCCTCGCAAGGTGCTTCTCGTGATCGCAACCACGTTTCAACAATTCTCATAGGTTTCCCACCTCGCAAGGGGTACTCCCGCCTCATGATCGCAACCATGGGCATCATAGGTGCTCGCAAGCCCTTTATCATATCAAATACCAAGTGATCGCAACCACTGGCTCATCATTATACAATGGTCCCCGCAGGGCCTTTCACATTTCACAACCAGGTGATCGCAACCACTGGCACAATATCATATCATCATCACATTGGTTTCCCGCCTCGAAGGGGTACTCCCTTCATAGAATCCCGCAGGATCTTTCATCACAGTGATCGCAACCACAAAGTATCAATGCTATGCCATGCCATGAATGCAATGCAATAATGCATATGCTCAACAACAACCTCACAAGGATATCTCACCCTCTCAATTAGGGGTATATTGTATATTTTAATTTTATCATCAATGGCATATAAACATTCACAAGGCCCCTCAAGGCATAACATACATATAATAGGCACTTCAATGGCCACAACATCATTCATGATAATCCACACATGGATATCAAAAGCATAGCAACCAATCATAGTATTTATCCATACATAAAATTATTCGAAGCATACTCATCATTCCACATAAGGCAATCACATTTATGCCCAACACAATCATGTTCTTAGACATGCATTTCATAATTCATCATCAAGCCCTTAACATTGCTTTTGCATGATCATCCTTGGTGGTTAAGATTTTATGTTTTTCATTATATGTATTATGGGCATAATCAAGTCATCTCAAGATCTTAATCATTATATAACGCCACCATATCATTGTCTTAAATATATATCCCTTTACATCTCCTCAAGCATCATACAATATAAGGGGAGAAGGCCCCAAGCCATCAGAAACGAGAAAAGAAGGGTCAATATAATCAAAACTGAGAGAAAAGAAAAGAACAAATACTAACAGTGTTCACTCGCTCAAGCGAGGCACACATTCGCTTGAGCGAGACAGCCCATCTCGCTTGAGCGCCTCAGCTCGCTCGAGCGAAATCAAGCCAGTATCTAATTTCCAGGTTGCTCGCTTGGGCGAAGCACTACCCACCCCGCCACTCGCTCGGGCGAAATTACTCCAGTAACCATTTCCACACTCGCTCGCTTGAGCGAGGAATCCATTCGCTTAAGCGGAATCTGACCAGAGATCATCCTTCCCAACACTCAGTTTTTCACTCGGGGAAGTTATTCTAGAACCAATTCCTCTCATTCGGTCCCTCACTTGGCAATTTACATTAAAACCGACTCATCTGGCTTGGTTTTCTACTCGGCAAAATCAATCAAAGCCGACTCGTCTCTCACTTGGCATTTCACTTGGTAAATTGTTCCAAATCTGAGTCATCTCTTAATCAGTCTTTCACTCGGTAATTTCATTCCAAATCTGAGTTAACTCTTAACCAGCCTTTCACTCGGCAATTGCATTCCATATCTGACTCGTCACCTGATCGGTCATTCACTTGGCAATTACTCTAAAACCGACCCCACACTCGATTGATCCTCACTTGGTTAAATCATTCCAGACCCACCCCACACTCGCTCGATCTTTCACTCAGCTAGACAACTCCAAGACCGACCATCACTCGATCGGTTTTCCACTTAGTAAACTTATTACAAAGCCGACTCCTTTTTCTTTCATTCGAGCGAGGCTTCCTAGCACTAAGTCCTTCACTCGGGTGGATTTATTCCAAAGTACTTCTGGGCAGACTCACACCGTATACCCCCAATCGATGGATCCCTCAGAATCACACACTCGGGGGCACTCCACTCGGAACGAGTTACTTTGAACTCGGAAATTTCCACTCGGAACTCCACTACTCGGAATATCCTACAGGGAGACCTCTCAATCGGAATTGTCCACTTCCACATTCGGAAGGTCCCGTCTCGGACATAGTTCACTCGGAATTTCACTCGGAAATTCACTACATCATAGAATTATTTTCTAAGGTTCCCACTCATTTGAAATTTCACCCAGAATCCCACTTACTCACCATACACTCGTCACACTCGGTCAAAACACAACCATACCAGTCACCCACTTGAGTGAGCACCATCCCAGCATCAGACTTCACATTCTCGCTCAAGCTACTCACACCCGCTTGAGCGAAAAACGTCCAGTGACAATTTCCCCTCTAGCTCGCTCAAGCGCGGCCATGCCCGCTTGAGCGAGATTCACCCAGTAACTCCCCTGATTGCATAATATGCAGCTCGCTTGAGCGGAAACCTCACCCGCCTGGGCAAAATTGGTCCAGAGACCATTATACCAATACAGGGGATCCTTGCCTGAGCGAGATCCCTTCTCGCTTGAGCGAGACTATCAGCACACAGTCAAAAATGAAAATTTACACAGGCCATCATATAAAACTTCATTATAAGCCAATTCAATTATATCCAACCTATCATATACATCGTATAAGGCATATCCATCTTACTCAAATATTCATACTTATAACATTCTCATTCTGACATATTAATCATGTTGAATTCAACTCATCATCATCTTATACACATACATTCATACCTTGCCACAACACATCCACATATTCTCATATATCATCCTCAATAATCACCAACTTGTCATTTCAATTAATTCAATACATACACACGGCAAGGCAAGCATGAGTATTCAACATATACAACAATCACTATCGGATTTACTCATGCAATTTGAATGTTAACTCCTCTCCTACCTTGAGGGAAGAGCCGAAACGATTCCAATGCTCCATTGCATCACCTAGAATACGATCTACATACCATATGCAAGTACATTCACATAATTAATAACCATCGTAATTCTAAACACTTGCTAGCTTATCATAAAGCTTAATATCAAGTCCTAAACTTGGTAAATGTCAACTTATGCAATTGTGTTAGGCTTCGGGAATTCCTTTCCCAAAGCCAAGATCCTCTAGATCTTAAGGACCAACTAATCCAACAGCATCGTCATCTTACCCATTACATAATGTAGTCTCAAATCACCTCAATCCTTCAAACATCATCATTGTTACTCAACATTCAACTTAGCCCTCAAATCCTTCAATAATCACAATTAATCATTCAAATTTAAATGGCACACCACAATGGTCTAGAACCTCATCAAGTCACAATCTTATCATACCAATATGTATATCCATTGATTCCACCATTTAGGGTTATCTACAATGTTCATCATTGTTCATCACTATAACTAACAACATACATATCAAACATCACCCATTTACTTCCAATTCAACCTTTAAGTCACAATATATACATTTTCTCAAATTTTTAAGGCAAGGGTTTTTTTTAATCAAAACCTAACAACATTTACCCATGCTCATTAATCACCATCTATGGCCATCTTTCATCATTAATATCATTCTCCAATATCATTAAACCTACATTCTACTCATATTTCACACTTCCCTCAATTTATTAGAGTTAGGGTTTCACTAAAACCCAACAACACCATAAATGCTCATTTATTTTCCATTTATTCAAGTATTAATTCCATGGACCTATAATAACCCACCATTAATGCCATAATAACAACACCCCACCTTAGGGTTTTTCCACATTAATGCTCTCCCAACAACCCATATGCCATAAATACTCTCCCAAATACATAGAACCCAAAATCTAGGGCATAAAACTCATAAAGAATGGTGAGGAACTTACCTCACCCAAGAGCCAACATTAAGCTTCCACAAGTGGGAAGAGCCACACGAAAATAGAGTGGAAGAAGGAGGAGGAGTTCCAGCACAAGCTTCTCCTTCAAGCTTCCATAAAAACGAAAATGGTGGAGGAGACGAAGGCCACCATGCGTTTTGGGTTTTGAAGAGAAGAAGAAGAAGAAGAAGAAGAAGAAAAGGTGAGGAAAAGAGAATAATGAGGATGAGAAGAAGTAACGTGAAGCATAAGAGAGGAAGAAGGGTTTATGTCTCTAATATTCTTGCTTCACATTAAAATTTCACCCTTTTATAATAAATAGGCTCTCAGTTCGGGCTCAATACTAATTCCAAAAATTATTCCAAATATAGATTCGGATTCCCAATAATATTCTTAACAGCCCTGACCAACGACATCTCAATCAGAGATACTTGGTCCGACACTCATATTCTAACCGGGTATAATTCTATCTCTTTAAATCTCAACAAATCATAAATATCCACAGTAAATCCCAATTGTAATTTTTCCAATATTTTTGGGACACAATCACTCATATACAATTATTCATTATTCATTCTCCTTAATTATTCATTTTTATAAAATTCGGGATGTTACACTAGTGACTATCCTGAGCTTCAGAATGAGATTCGGAGGAAAGGATAGGGATCACTATTTTCTCTACGTATTGCAGGATACCTCATCCTGGTGATAGAGTTCTATGCCAACGCTTATAGGACACGGCAGGATTTGTCGAATATTGGGCAGAGGAGGAGAAGCTGGGTTACAAGTAGGCATATAGCCTACGACCGTGATACGATTAGTACCTTTTTGGGTAATCCTTGGGAGCCCACTCCCAAGGGTGATACTTGTTTTTGGTAGAAGAACAGAAACAAGATTGCGACAGAGGATGGTGATCTAGGTTATGACCTAGAGCAGGTTGCTTATTTTTTGAGCAAGGAAGGGATCTATTTTAACCTTAGCAGGGTTAATAGAGCACCTTCTAACCTGCTGAAGATGCAGCTGACACCAATTACCCAGGCATGGATGTACCTGATGCTCAATAACATCATGCCAGTGACTCACCTCTCCAGCTTGCCAGTCGATAGATGTTGTTTATTATTTTCCATTTTATAGGGACACACCATTGACATTGCTGCTCTCATTTCTGAGCAGATTCACCAGTATGCCCTTGGGTATAAGGTAAATCACCCAGTTCCATTTCCATTTATCATTTCTGCCTTACTAAGTAGGCAAGGGGTGTAGGTACCTTCTCTAGAGTTTACTAGTTCATTGGGGTGAGTACCCAATGTTCTAATGAATAGGAATTACCTTGTTCAGCACTGTGAGCTCCCAGTTGTTGAGGAAGATGCTCATCCCAGACCGAGGCCTAGGAGACCACCTCAAGCGACTTCCAGTGATGCTATCCTCTAGGAGCTGACTTGGAGTAGGATAGACCATTAGCACATGATGTAGATGATGGCTGTTTCCCATAGAGCCTATACCCACTTACATGATTCTTTCTATCAGTAAAGGGTTCAGGGAGCAGATGCACCATTTTTTATGCCTGTTGAGTTTCCATCTCATGTGGCTTGGCCAGAAGACCAGCCGACATATCTTGAGGGAGGTTGCATATCTAGTGCTCAGGGTGACACAGAGGGTGACACTACTGAGGAGGAGGAGGGTGATGACTAGATGCAGAAAGAGGACGACTGAGGGCCATATTTATTTCTTGCATTTTTATGACTATTTTTACATTCTTGCGTTTTACATTATTACATTAGTTACTTTGTGATTTTGGTTATTCAATTTGATATGATGTGATATTTTATATCATGTGGTGTGTGATATTTTATTAGGAATGGTGTGATTTTCTTAATTAAATAAAAACAAAATAAGTGTGATTTTCTTAAATAAAATAAAAATAAAAATAAATCAAATTTTTTGTCAAAATTGAAAATTTTACGCACTTGAAGTTTTACACGATAAGACATTTTAAATAATCAAGTATTGATTCTTATGCAACTAAGGCATCTTTATAAAACAAATTACAACTAAGGCATATCTTTATAAAACAAATTAATAATCAAGTTAATTTCGAAATCCCGGTGAGCTGAGAATTCTTTAAACACTTTGAGGGTATCGACATAATTTCTTTCAAATTGATGTTGTTTATTTCTTTGATCTTTGTTGTCATACAAAGGATCCAAGAACATGATCAAAGCATATTATTGTTAAGCACATGAACTAGGGTCAAAAAGCTTACCATGGTAAAAAGTATTTATCCTTTGTTAGCCAATTTTAAGCCCTAAAAATATTTTCTTTGACACCCCTCAACCATAAATATTTTCCAACCATTTCCTTTCATTTGATTAAGTAAAAGAGCATTACAATAAAAAGGAAAATTCTTTTGAGTATTCTGACAAAATGGGAAGTAAAATTATGAACTTAGTTCTTTTTATAAAAATTATATCAGTCATGCATATATATATGAAAAATAAAAAAAGAAAGAAATATATGCAAATTCAAAAAAATAAATAAAAGAACTAAGTTGGGGGTATTTATAAAAAAGGGAAGTGAGTTTTAGACCAAGAAAAACACTCTAATTTTATCATAAAATGCTCTTTTATGATTTCAGGTGTTTGTTTTCCAAGAAAAACCATGATTCCTTGTAACCAAGCCTCATTACAACCCTTGAAAAGACCTTGTGATTCTTGATTGATTCTGTATGAATGACAATTGATAAGATGAAAATCAAAATTAAATTTGTTGATTTTATGATTGATTAAGTTAAATAGGTTACCTTTTTAAGAGAGAGAAACACTTGTGTGGTAAGCCTTGAAATAAACTTGATTTATTAACATCACATTGTGATAGTTTTATCTCTAAGCTTATTTGCATAACTCATCAATATTGATCATTTCAAATGGTAAGTTATGTATTACTTCTTGTGGTAAGTTTTCAAATATTTCAAAAATTATTTTCAAAAGATTAGTTCATAGTTTGAGTTTGTTTTGCTCGAGAACGAGCAAATTCCTAAGTTTGGGGTAGTATGTTAGTCCTTAAATTATCATTGATTTCATAATAAAAATTGAGACAAAATAAATAAAAATTAGCTTAAAAGGAAATAAAATTAGGTTTTATTAGA
Organism: Clitoria ternatea; assembly: GCA_037962975.1. Lineage (NCBI taxonomy): Eukaryota > Viridiplantae > Streptophyta > Magnoliopsida > Fabales > Fabaceae > Clitoria > Clitoria ternatea. The sequence continues at coordinate 175,142,979 of CM075671.1, forward strand.
AATAAATAGAAGTTATTGACTTTAACTTGGCATGACCTATTTTTCCCATTTTTGCCGTGAATGTTTAAGGTTTAAAAGTGAAAAATTCATGCAAGACAGAAGGCTAACGCATAGCATCAACCTTATACTTCACATTAGGATTTTGACCCTAACGCTACATGTCAGGCCCATGCGTAACATCAGGTGCTATGTGTACCCGACTAACAGGTGGAATTTCACTCAAAAAAAGAGGCTAAATCATTACATAATGGCCAATCCAATATAGACATGAGGCACTAACTCAGTGGAAAACCTTCAAAATATGTGTTTGCACATTATTAAAGCATAATTAAGGATTAATGGCTGAAAATCAGGAAGAATAATGGAGTTTGAGTTAGAGACCTGACGCGCAACACCACACCCATGCATAGCATCAGGTCCAAACTTCTCCATTATAAATAAGGCCATTTGCCAAGGGTTTCACCATTCCTATCCATATCCTTTTCCCATCTTAAGCATCGAATTCAAAATCTCTTGAGTTCTGAGTTATGAAAATAACTTCCATATACTTTGGGTTATTGTTTTAGGTCTATTTTCCTTTCGTGTTGTGAAGTTCTATGACAAGTTCAGTTCAGTGTTCATAATGTCTCCACTTGTAAGTTGTGTTTTTATCCTTACCATATGTACCTAATTTGTTTATGTTGGAATTGGTGAACCAATCTATGAATATGATGTTGTGATTATAAATCATGCATGTTTATGATCCAAGTTTCATGTTAGTATTTTAACACTTTATTAGTATGAACTTTAAATGGGAAAATGATTTTCATGTGTGTTAAAACTACTTTAACGGAAGTAAAAGTTGAAATACCCTTAACATACCAATTACTAGGGATACAGTTGGTAATTACTGTTCTGTTAAGGCTAGCGCTTAAAACAAGTCTTTACTGAGAAAGCATCTGAGGGATCAGACTTTATGGTAACTATTTAGAATTTATTCACTGAAGGATCAGGTTTAATGATTTTAAGCTGAAATGACATAAACTTGATGATTAAATATGCATGTTTATAATTACTATGTTTTATTTTTAGTGCGAGGATCCTAATTCCAACATAGTTGTCATTCTGTGTTTAAATCTCAAGTATTGGAATTGTTCTAAAGTGTTATTCTTATAGTTATTTTCTAGATAGTTTTATAATTTTTACATTATACTTGATCAATGTATAAATCAATCTTGGAACTTGTGAATAGTGTACAAAGTTGTATATTAAATATTCTTTTATAAGTATTGATACTTTTGCCATTAGTGAATAAAAATTACTGTCTTTTACTGAGAACCATCAATCCTTGAGGGAACGATATCTAAACTTTTGAAAACTACAATGATAAATTGGTGCGCTTGCCAAAATACCAACACTTATTTCTTACTACGATGTAGTAAGGGGTAAGTAAAAACTGTGTGAACAAATTTTATCCAGGGCACCAGCTTTGGTGATAGAGAAAACTAACAGAAGTGCCATCTCTGGTGTCAAAGAAATTTAAGGAAATACCATGTTTGATGACAAGGAAATTTAAATGGTGTCAGCTTTAATGATAATGGAAATTTAAAGGATGCCATCTCTGGTGACAAGGAAATTTAAAGGAATGCCATCTTCGACAACAAGGAAAATTAAAGAATGTCATCTTCAACGACATGGAAATTTAAATATATGTTATCTTCAGCGACCAAGAAATTAAAATAGTGCCATCTTCGCCAACATGGAAATTTAAAGGATGCCATCTTCAGCGACAAGAAAATTTAAACAGATACCATCTTCGGTGACAAAGAAATTTAAATGGTGCCAGCTTCGGCGACATGGAAATTTAAAGGATGTCATCTTTGGCGACAAGAAAATTTAAAGAAATGTCATCTTCGGTGACAAGGAAATTCAAAGAGTGCCATATTCAGTGACATGGAAATTTAAACAGATGCCATCTTTGATGACAAAGAAATTTAAAGGGTGTCAATAGCTTTGGCGATCAAAGTATTAAGACCTGATAAGAGAGTAAAGGGAAAATCAAACTAAATTTAAATATGGGAGAAACCTTTGGAACCGTAAGCTGGGTAATGGGTGAAGTAAGGAGGGTTTGTAGATCCTCTAGTGAATCCCCGAGAACAACAAGAATCTTGATCCCATATCACGACGACGAGTTTAACCTTTGATCTTGCTTTCAAGAAAGTAATTCAACTATAGTCCTTGTGCCCCAATCTGGTCTTATTCTTCTTGCATAGGGAGTTTTAGTCACTTTGCCAAAATCTTGACTCTAATTTTGCTTAAGCCACCTTTTCAGGTTTTCGACTTACCAGGTTGCTCTAATTTTTCCTAGACCGCCTCTTTAGGTTTTCAATCTAACAAGCATAATTTCTTTATTTATATTTTTTTCTTCTTTTTCTTTCTCTTTTTCGATCTATTTTTATTTTTCTTTTTCCTATTTATTATTTTTTAGGCAAAGTATCTCTTTACTACATCTGTATTTATGGGCACCGGCAAGTCATCCCCATCCATGTTGGTCAATACCAAAGCTCCAGCGGAAAAGGCCCTCTTTACCATATGCGGTCCTTCATAATTAGGTGTCCATTTGCCTCTGTGATCCATGCAAATTGGCAAAATCTTCTTTAGGACCGGATCTCCTTCTTGAAACTGTCAAGGTCGTACCTTTTTTTCATATGTCTCTGATATAACTATCCATGTAATCTCCTCTCGTCTATCAGGTTTGGTTAGTTATGTCGAACTTGAACCCATTCAGCCTCTTCCAACTTAGCTTCCATGATTACTCTGAGAAATGGAATTTCCACTTTAATAGGTAGAACTGTTTACATACCATATACCAAAGAGAACGGGGTTGCTCTTGTTAAAGTTGAACTAAAGTATGATACCCATGCAAAGAAAAAGGGAGCATCTCACTCCAATCTTTGTAGGTCACAACCATTTTCTGCATGATTTTCTTGATATTTTTATTTGCTACTTCAACTGCCTCATTCATCTTTGGCCGATACGGGGAGGAATTGAGGTAACAGATTTTGAAATTCTCACATAATTCCTTCATCATCTTGTTGTTTAAATTTGTGCCATTATCAGTAATAATCTGACTTGGCAAGCCATATCGATATATCAGCTCCCTTTTGACAAATTTAACCATAACATTTTTTGTTACATTGGCATAGGAAGCTGCCTCGACCTATTTAGTGAAATAGTCAATAGTGACAAAGATGAAATAATGACCATTTGAGGCTTTTGGCTCGATGGGCCCAATGACGTCCACACCCCACATTGAGAACATAGAGCTGATAAAACATTCAAAGATGACGAGGGTGCATAAATTTGGTCAGCATATGTTTGACATTTATGACACTTTTGAATATAGTCAAAATAGTCAGATTCCATGATTGTTCAATAATACCCAGCTCTTAGAATCTTCCTTACCATTACATGTCCGTTAGTGTGGGTCCTGAAGGATCCTTCATGAACATCAACCATGATCTTTCTTGTATTACTTACATCGACACATCGAAGAAGAACAGAGTCATGATTACTTTTGTAAAGCACATTACCATTCAAGAAGAAACCCATAGAGAGTCATCTTTAGGTTCTTTTATCGTTCTCGGTAGCACCTTGGGGGTACTGCTGATTTTGGATGTAATTCTTGACTTCATGATACCATGGCTTCCCCTTTGTCTCCTCCTCTACTACTTGGCAGTATGCAGGTTTGTCACTGTTGCCTATCTTAATGAAGGGCATATCATAATCATTGCTTATTTCAAATATTGAAGCCAGGGTGGCCAAAGCATCAGCCATTTGATTGTCATCACGAGCAATATGGTGAAAAGAGATCCCATTAAACCCCTTGATCAACTCTTTGATGTGAGCGTAATAAGGAATTAACTTCATCCCTAGTCTCCCATTCACCTTTTAATTTATGGATAACCAAGGCAGGATCCCCATAAACTTGTAGTAACTTTACTTTTGCATCTAATGCTACTTAGATTGCCATAGAGCATGCCTCGTATTCATAAATTTTATTGGTGTAATCAAAGCATAACCTGGCACAAATAGGGATGATCTTTTCATTTGGAGAAATCAAAACGGTCCCTATTACATGCTTTAATGCATTAGAAGCTCCGTCAAATCTCAAAATCCATATGTTTCCCTGGGTTTTTTCATTAATCAAGGTCATGATGTCCTCATTGGGAAACTCAAATTGTATAGGTTAGTAGTCATTCATGGGTTAGTGTGCCAAATAATTTGTTAGAGCACTCTCTATTATATATTTTTGGGTGGCATATATTATGTCGGTCAATAGAACTTGCCACCAAGCAATCCTTCTGGTTAAGGCAGGTTTTTCAAAGATGTATTTAACTATATCCATTTTGGATACAAGCCAAGTAGTATGATATAGCATGTATTATCTTAAACGCCAAGCAGCCCATGCTAATACACAACAAGTCCGCTTTAACGCAGAATACCTTGACTCACATTTAGTGAACTTCTTGCTTAAGTAATAAATAGCATGCTCTTTCTTCCCTGTCTCATCATGCTTCCCTCTCTCATCATGATGCCCTAATACGCAGCCTATAGACTCATCCAGTACGGTCAAGTATAGAATAAGAGGCCTTCTAAAGGTCAGAGGTACCAGGATCAGTGGCTCTCACAAGTATTGCTTTATCTTATTAAAGGCTACTTGACAATTCTCATCCCACTACCTCGGTTGATTCTTATAAAGTAACTTGAAGATTGGCTTACAGGTTGTTGTCAATTGTGAAATGAATCGAGCAATATAATTTAGCCTTCCTAGGAATCCCTGGACCTCTTTTTCTGTACGGGACAGTGGCATTTCAAGAATTACCTTGACCTTATCATGATCAACTTTTATTCCTTTTTCGTTTACCATAAGCAATTTACCGGATCTTGCACCAAAAATTCACTTAGCTAGATTTAGTTTGAGTTTAAAATTTCTCAACCGCTTAAAAAGCTTCCTTAAATCATAAATATGCCTCTGTTCATTTCAAGACATGGCATTGATGTCGTCCACATAAACTTCTATCTCTTTGTGCATCATTTCATGAAACAAGGTCAACATCGCCCTCTAATAAGTTACCCTAGTATTTTTCAAACCAAAGGACATTATTTTGTAGTAGAAAGTTCCCCACAAGGTGATAAATGTAGTTTCTTCCATGTCCTTAGGCGTTATTTTAATTGGGTTATACCCATAGAAATTATCCATGAATAAGAAAATGGAATTCTGAGCCGTGTTATTAACCAGGTCATCAATCTGTGGCAAGGGAAAATTATCCTTGGGACTGGCTCTATTTAAGTCCTGATAATCCACATACATTCGCACCTTCCTGTCCATTTTTGGGATAGAGACAATGTTATCCACCCATTAAGGGTATTTTACAACAGCCAAAAATCCAACATCGAATTGCTTCTTAACCTTATCCTTAATCTTTAAGAGTATCTCAGGCTTTATCAGGTGTAATTTCTGTTTACCAGGAAGCACTCAGGTTTTAAGGGTAATTTAGGTTCCACAATGCTGTTATCCAAACCAGGCATATCTTGGTAGGACTAAGCAAAGACGTCATGAAACTCTATCAACAACTTAACTAACTTTCCTATTGTTCTTGACTCAGGGAAACGCTAATCTTGACCTCTTTTTTATCCCACTCACTCCCCAAGTTGATGGTCTCAATCACCTCCTGATGGGGTTAATTTCTCTGGCCTCTAGTTCCAACGTCCTGGTTAATTTGGGTAAGGGACCATAGCCTTCCTCACCCTCTTCGTCAGCGCAATCAACCGAATACTCAAAGTTGTGAAATGGGATTGTGATCTTACTATTTTTAAGTGGATAATTTTTAGATCTACATTTCAGTGAATAACAGAAACGGTCGAATAAGGGAAAAAAGGAAAGGGAATCGGTAAATGGTACAAAGAAAGAGATATTGAAATTCAAATACGCATTTATTAATGGAAAATTTGAAAACATGACAAAACATGTTTCACCCTTATTGTAAAAAAAAACCCTAAAGCCTTGGGCATAGCAATGGGAATATTAAGTCATTAAGGCAATTACAAGTTACTTTGAATTAGAAATGAAAGTCGTGGGGAGCTCAACATCCTCCCAGTTACAAAGTTTTGTTCCCGGTGAACTGGGGTGCATAAAGCTTGAATCATCATAGGAACCATCTTCAATAGCAGCCATTTGATTTGGATATATTAAGATTGCGCTCTAAAAGCTCTGATAGAGGTCACAAATGGGGGCTCTTTCAATACAGGGCTCACGGCCTTCCAGATGGGCCATCCTTCTCTCTTTTATCTCCTCTATGACCTTTCTTTTGTTAGCTGCAAAGGGTCTATATCTCAGGCCAAATCTATGTTTATTCACTAACAATTGTACCAACTTTATTCCTCCTCTTAGGTTGTATCCCAAACCTTTCCCAAGTTGATACTCATTTTGCAACATCATTTTCGCCATCATTAAAGATGTATTTGGCATATAATCTTTCATTATTGAAGCTCTTTCCCCTATATAAGAAGCATTGGTGATTTCTAGGGCCTGAAAGGATGTTTCAAGGGCTTCTTCCGTTGCTTCAATGTAAAGAGTGGATGAAGATCTACTGACCAGGAAATCTTTTTCACCTGAAACAATTATCAACTTGTTACCTATGATAAACTTCAGTTTTTGGGGATAGGACGACTCGAATAGAATGGATCCATAGCTAGCCTAATAAGCAACTGTATGCTGGTACAATATCCATGACTTGAAAAAACTCCAAAAGTACATGGGCCCACTTGGATAGGATCTCAATTTCTCTTATTACTTCTCTCTGAGTTCCATCAAAAGCTTGCACTACTATGGTACTTGGCTTCATATAGGTCCCATCAAAAAGTAACTTGGCAAGTGTAGATTTGGGCATAATAGATGACCCATTATCAATGAGCACTTTTGCCAGAATGTAGTCTAGGCACTTAACTGAGATATCGAGGGCCTTATTATGCCTTATTCCTTCCGTTGGTATCTCATCATCAGTGTAGGTCAGATAGTTATCAGTGGTAATATGCTCTATTATTCCCTGGAATTTGTCAAGAGAGATGTCGTGGGTAACATGGGCTTCATTCAAAACTTTCATTAACATTTTCTGATGAGGTTCTAAATTGAACAATAGTGATAAAAGGGAAATTTTATAGGTGTGCAATTCATCTGGTTTATCACTTGATATTTGCGTTAGTGAATGAACTTCATAAATTCATAGGCTTCTTCGTCAAATAGAACATTTTTAACCTCATCAGTCCCCTTTTCATCAACCTTAGAGTTTTCACTATTAGTGTTTCTTATTGCTAGACTGGGCTTTTTTCTTAGCTTTGGTGGAGCTAAAATTTGACCATTTCGGGTAACTCATCCCACTCCAGATATATTTGTTATAGCAAAAGAGGATGGGCTGTTAGCCAAGGCCTCAACGCTCAAGAGGGGGGGTGAATTGAGTGTTTCAAATTTTTACGCGGAATCCCCTTAGAAATGGTTAGTAATATACAAATGATGCAATGATGAAGAGACAACAACTTCTATGTACATATCACATTATGACACACTTGATGTGCAATAACAATATTTAGCTTTAAGAGTGATAAACAAGGCAAGTTATTGGTTTAAACAATTTATCAATCAGTTGGAGTGCATAGATTTATTTCACAAATAATGTGATGTTTCCTATAAGGGTTCAGCTCATTCAATATATCAAACAGCTTGTGTGCATGAAATAGGTGAAGGCAATTAAGTAAGTATCACATAAGAGTTGATAGGAAACAATGATCTAGATACTTGGCAAGTTAAAACAAATTTCAGTTTTTAAGAACTTTACCAAATATTGATTCAAGCAAATTATCAAACACTTGGCATGCAGAGTTAGTTTTCTACTTGAACAACAACTTTGATTCACACATTCAGCTCAAGCATTTCAGCAAACAGTTTATATGCGCAGTTGTATAAAGAGTTCAAGGTAGAGAGAAATGCAAACCAATTTAACGAGTTCCACCAACCCGGTGTACGTCTCGCCTTCAAGCAACTCACTTGAAGGATTCCACTATTGAAGATTTGAGATACAAGCTTTGAGCAATTGCAGCTTCCTAGTGTCCCACACTCAAGAACTCAATCCTCACAAGCAAAGGGCAACCCACCCAATCTCACAATCTCTCAATAACCCAAAGGTTGAACCCCAACCTTTGTGACCACTCAACCTAGAGTGAAAAACCTTGGTGTTTTGGTGTTTGGTTTACAAGCAATTAACTCTCTCAATAGAGTAGATACACAAATGAAAGCTCTCACCAATTCTAACTCTCAACAAGAGAGGATATGCAAATTGAAACTCACAATCTAACAACTCTTAAGCAATATGCAAGTTTAGAAACAAGAGTTGCAGAATATACAAGAGAAAGTAAATCAAAAGACCTCTAGAGGAAGAATATTGATTGCCTTGTGTTGTGCCTTGGTCTCTTCTTCTCTTGCTTGAGTTCATGCTCCATTTATAGCCATTTGGAAGCTCCTAGCCGTTGTAATCTTTGGCTCTGCGTATAGTGGGATTTTAGTGCTTGTTTCCCACTTAATTCTGTCTATTTAGTGGTGTTTCCCACTATGTGAATCGATTCCTAGATCTCTGAATCGATTCAGATCGTTCTGTTTTATGCATTTTGGAGTTCCAGTGTCGAATGAATCGATTCGAGCTTTGTTGAATCGATTCAGAGCATTCTGTTTGGGGTTCCTGGCTTGCCAGCTTCGAATGAATCGATTCAGGGTCATGGTGAATCGATTCAAAGCATTCTATTTTCAATTTTAATGACTTCCAGGTGTTCGAATCGATTCAGGGTAATGGTGAATCGATTCAACCCATTCTGTTTCTTATTTGGTGACTTCCAGGGCTTTGAATCGATTCATTCGTGTGTGAATCGATTCAGGCAATGATGTTTGATGTTTTTCCATGCCTTATGATGTTTCCTTGATGCATTTTGAGTCATGGTTCCTTTCCTTTATCTTTATGCATTGCTTTCTTGATTCTTTGATTATTTGGGGGCGTTTTCTTCATGATTTCTTGAATCTCTTGATTTGATATGTATTGACCCATGGCTTGTTCCTTTGATCCTCATACCTTGTTTCCTTGATTTTTCTTCAACTTATGAGCTTGTTCTTCATGATTTGAGTTCATGACATCAACCTTGTTTTCCATAGCTCATGTTTCTTTAGCTCTTTGTGAAGCATCTTCATCTCTTTGTTCTTAGTCATTGTCTTTTTGCTTGAATCTTCTTGTTTCTGAACCTTTATTCTTCTTGTAGGAGTCCTTGCCTTAGTCTTTATGTTTGTCATTATCAAAACCTGTTTCAACATTCAAACACATGGGCCACTTGCTTTGGAGCCTTTGGCAATCATATTCATATCATACTTCCATGGCACAACATGAAAGTCCTTGAATGAAAAAGGAGTAGGTGCCTAGATAGTAACTGTTTAAGGCATAGGAGTACTAGTTGATGAAGGGTTCTTGGTGTAGTAAATCCTTAACAGTAAGGGAGCTTGCACCTCTGGTTACCTTTGGATCGTATTTATGCCATTGTCATGGTGCCTGTAGATTTTCACAAAATGACTATCCATTAACCCTTGGAGGGTTTCACAGAAATTAGGATCCCAAGGTTCTTCTACCAACCCTGCTTTGATCAACTGAGTATGAATCTCTTTCAGCGATGTCTTGATGTCATAAACATTTTCCATATATTCCTCATCTTCTTCCACAACATTAACCCTAAAGCCCTCGTGGTTAGGCAAGGGATTTGTAGCCACATTTGGTATTTCTTCCTAGAAATTAAGCCACTGGGCTTTAACCAGGTCACGTACTTTGTACTTCAGAGCCAAACAATTTTTTGTCGAGTGCCCCAGTGCCCAAACATGATAGTCACACCGAGCATTCAGATTATATGCCTTGGGATAAGGAGGTTCAAGAGTTTTGGAAGGTAAGAGCACCACAAGGGAGTTTTGGATAAGGTGCAGCAGCAGCTCAATATAACTCATAGGGATTGGGTCAAACTAAACAAGGCCGCGATCATTGTTTTCCCTTCTTTGGTTCTAATTAGGGTTTGGTGGCCGAGTCCATTATTGCGATGGACGTACTAGCATGTGTTGATGATTGTGCGATGGCACGAGTGACTGATAACGAGGTGGTTGAGGGAAAGACTGGGGAGAGTAGCTGTTAGTAGTAGTGACTACATGAGGATATAGCGTGAATTGATAGGGGTTGGCAGGAGGAAAAAATACAGGGTTATACCGCCTTTGATTACCATGTATGGAACAACATAAGGTGCAACTACAATGCAATAGACACAAACTTTCTACAAGGCATCATCCTTCCTAAACCCTAATGAAAATCTCCTCAATTACCAGATCACTTAATCACTATGGGGAATTTGGAATTTGTTTATGTATATAAGGAAAACATATATTATATATGCATAGCAGTTTAGAATTTCCACAAGCTCACAACATCATTCAACTAAGACTAGAATGGACCTTAATACATTATTAACCATTTTATTTAAATAAAAATAGTACAAAAATAGAACTCATTAAAGGGAAGAGTCTAAAATATCAAATATGATTAGTTCATATGTAGAAAACACTCCTAAATATCAAATTTAACTTAAGCCTATGGAAAACAAAAAGAGAAGGCATAAAGAATAATATAGTGACATTGATTATGTACACCAAACTAGCATTTATTAACCAGTTGTTTCTTTACCTTAAAGGCCCTGGTGTTAGTATAATACCTTGGTACATGCCAATTTGTTTTTACCAATTTAAATAATAAATGATTACGCTATAGAACTCGACAATAACACAAGAACAAAAGAAAATGCACAGAAAAGCCTTAGAATTCAAGATTCAACGTTCATCTCAAATAAAGAAATAATGAAACTAATATTTTGTATCATCATTCAGTTAGCTTACGGAATAATCTTCAATATTCAAATCTGATATTCTCCCAACAAATTTGGTCCATGGTTGACCTGTTGCTTCTGGAACCCACCAATTGATGCCTGGCCATAACAATGGATAAAGTAATATTTTCCGAAATAGAAAGACATTATATTAGTCCAAACCCAACACAACTTTTACATATTATGAATTTTGCACCTCCAATAGAAAAAAAAAAGCAAAGAAAATAGATGAATTAATATAAGAAAAAAAAGAAGTATAGAAAGAAATATGAGTGACTCTAATAAAAATTCAAAGCTTATTTTATTTTATATTATTATTGTACAAACCACCATTTGCTGACTTATGATTTGTTTAAATGTAATTTGGTAAATATATCAATAAGTGAATGTAATGCGTTGAACATTATTAATTGCACGTTAAAGAACATCAATTCGCTGTTAAATTGACACACAACACATAGCTCTCTTGATTCACATTCTACCCAAATTCAATTGTTTCTTTCATCCTTAGATTAACGTGAGATAGAGCATATCATAGAAGCTTGATAAAGACTTATGTGAGGTATTCATGAGGAAATTTCAAAGAATGCTAAATTGGAGCTAAAATCTAAGAAAGAAAATGCTGAAATAAGATGGAGACTTCTAAATTTTTGTCTTTTATTTGCAAGAAAAGAATTAGCATCAATAGGAAAGAGGAGAAGTACAATGATTTTACTAGTCAATATAAGAAAAAAAAGAAGTATAGAAAGAAATATGAGTGGCTCCAATACAAATTCAAAGTTTATTTTATTTTATGTTATTATTATACAAACCACCATGACCATTAATCTTTTTCTTTCTTCTTTTATATTAGTTAAGTTTTCAACTAATGTTTCAGAACAAAAAACTAATATTTTTTAACTAGTTGCACTTGAATGAATGGAAGGATTCTATTCATTTTGATTCCTTAGCATGTTATGAATGAAACAGGACCTATATATGCATGAACATGTGCAGCCAGAACATGTACAAGAAGAAACATTGGAACCAGAACTATATGAAAATTAGAAAGGGAAGTAAATAAGTAAAGAAGCAGAAAAGGACAACAAAAACTAAATATGAATTGTAATGTTTCAAAAACATCAAAAGAACCTAAGACCCCAAAATACAAAAAATCTAAGTGTTTCAACAATCAGCAGCAACAGTTTTTATAGAACATTATCAATGTTATGAGCAATGGAATGAAGCAAACCTAGAGATAGTGGTGTAGTAATTTTAATGTTTCAGACACAAGTCTACAAAATGAAAAGGGTTGATTATTTTTGTTTGAAGTTTGAATCACAAGTCAACAAAAATATCACTTTTAAATTCTGAATCATTAGTTCTTCTCAACTCGCCTACCCTTTATAAACTGTAGTTGATCCAAGCACACGCAAGAAAAGATACTTTTTCCATTTCAGATTACCCTCACCAGTCTCCTATGTTTGTAAACATTACTATTCTGCTCCACTTTTTCTTTTAAATTTAACTACAATTGTGATTATTATCTCACTCTTGTTTTTCTGTTTCTAGAAACTGAATGTAACATATATGAAGATGATGCATACGTGACCATGTGAAGTGCACTATTTCTACTAAGTGGTTACAAGTGGCAGACCTATGTATACATGTGAGTAATGTGCAAATGTCCACACTCATTTCATAAAATTACTATTACTTATGCCAACATTTTAAATTTGCTCTTTCTTGTTTAATTTTTTTAACCCAAGACACACTTGAACTACAAGTTGTAAAGTGTTTATTAGTTAATATTTTATTATTTCTTTGACCTTTCTCTATTATTATTTTATTTAACTAAAACACATTTTTGTTTTTTTATTTATTTCTCACATTGCTTTTCATGGATACAAGCCATGCTCTTCTTATTTCTTGGTGTTTCCTTTCTTTTTCTATATTTATCAAATACTTAATGGTTAGGATAATGAAAAATAGATAGACATCAGAAAGTGAAAAACTATTCTATCATAAAGTAAAGAAACCAATTTGAGAAATGAAACGCAATTTTCAATTGTTGACATAACATAGAGAGCACATATTGAAAAAGCAAGTTAAAAGTAAAGAAACCGGTTTGAGAAATCAAACACAGTTTTTGAATTAAATTCTCTCTCTCTTTCAACAACTAGAAGTTGATCATTCAGGATAAATTAACGTGTCCTAAAAGAGAGACAAACTACTAACTTTCTCTTTCTTCACTTTTCTTTTTTATCGCTATTTTCCCCTGTTTCTTATACTTATTAAGAGATTGATTTAATTAGTACAAGGGTTTGGGGGAAATTAACAGAACAAGAAGACATGGTGCAATGACTCTGATGAGGAGAGGGCATTGAATCTATGATGCCAACTATTACTCATCCTTACATTGATAAGGTTAAACTGACCAAAGAAATTCTATACTGCACCTGAAGTGCTATAATTGCGTGCTATAATGTTATGACCGAAGGACTTAACTTGCCATTCATGAGCGCAGAGAACGAAATCAGGTACTATAAGTAAAGGGTTTAACTTTCACAAAACGCAAAGAACGAAATCAGGGCAAGCTTTCATAATGCACATGGAGAAAGAAATTGAAGAACGTTACCTGTATCGCCACACCGCCGTAGAACCCACTAGAGAACACCCACCATGGTTCGCAGGAATTAAAGAGAAGATAGATCAAATAGAAAAAAGGAGTAAAGGTTGAAGAAAGAAATAGGAACGGTTGAAGAAACAGAAGGGTTTGCACAATGTTTTTTGAAAAATTAAAAATTAGAAATAACAATTCACTAAGTTGCAAAAAAAAATTAGAGGGAATAAATCACATGTGATGACGCCCTTAATCGGTAAATAATATTAAAGGTAACATTAGTTGGATAAAGAACGCCACAAAATAAAACTTTGACAACAAACCCCAGACCATTTTAAAGACCTATCTCATATATGATGATATGAGAAGGTATGTAGTTTAAACAAAGAGTTCTCCTTGGATAATCAGCCACCTGATCATCACTCAAGGAATTACGGAACGTGTAAGTTAACTTGAGAATGTGAAAGGGTATAAGAAGAGATTCAAGGATACCCACATTGATCGCTAAAATATGCTAAAAAAGTGTGCATTCAATTGCATAAACATGCCATGAAGCAAAAGGAACAAGAAAGCACCAAAATGTATATAAACTTGACAACTAACAAGCCATGAATCGATTCATGCGATTTAGAAATCCATAACAGTAAAAACATAAGCTTATGAATCGATTCAAGGCTCGTATGAATCGATTCATACGAATTACAAAGCAAACCCAAAACAAATAGTAGGCTCTAAATCGATTTAGGCAATCATGTGAATCGATTCATGAACGTGGGAATCACCACCATTAGAAATTAAATGCCATGAATCGCTTCAAGCTCAGTCATAAATCAATTCATGCAATCCAGAAGCCTCTGAATCAATTCAGGGGATCATATGAATCGATTCAGGGGAACCTAGAAACCTGTGAATTGATTCAAGGGGTCTCATGAATCGATTCAAGAGCTAGGAACCATTGTCAATATGCATACAGTTCTTTACAAAAGAATTGGCCTATTGTATATACATGTAAACCTAAAAGAATATAAGACCCAATACGACTAAACTTAGGTCATCAACACCACATATACATCCACACCATTGTCATTCATTACATATATAATCCAAAACTCAAATGATTGTCGGCCAAGGCATTCCATTACCACTAACTTACCTTCTCCATCAAAACATAAGTTTCCAAAAATATGACGCATCTCACCCCATGCACATCCTACATCACAAGGCTAAAAATAGACAACATGGAAGAGTAAGTTATATATTCTAAGTGACGAACATGAATACATTTATGATTATGTGCATACGCATATAACAACATGTAGGCTTTGCACCAAGAACAACATTTAACATCATACTCCATCATTCTATCAATGTATACATGTATCATAATCATGAACCAAAACTTATAGCAAAGCACATACACATACACACATCATTGCCTTCATCATATTGGGCTAACACAAGCATCATCACCAATACACATAGTCTTTTCATCACATAGATATTTCATTTATTGTCTTTAGGTTTACTTTCACCCATTTCAATCATCACCTCAAACTTATCCTCTTTTTGGCATATCACCATGCTATATGCAAATGCTAAGCTAATGCATATGCACAAGAAAATCATTATCAATGGCGGATCTGACTATGAGAATATAAAAACACCAATTGTGGGTATCAAGCATAGATAAATAATCATGCCCCTATTGTAGTAGTAAATGTATACACTTATCATAAATTGCATGCATAACACCATATTTTACTAGTACCAAACCGCATCTCCCATCTTGCAACAGCGGTCATTTTCACCATGACCACGTATGAATCATACCATGGCAGCTGTGATCCAAAGGACCACTCGGGACACCTGCTCTTCAAAGAGCCACCCCACCGGGTCAACCACATGCAGTTCCCCGTAGCTAAGCATAGGCAGCTTCGTGACTCTACCACTTAGTCACTAGGGTAACAACAATGCTTATGCATAGAGCCGCCCTCTCACTGGGCCAACCGGAGAAACCCCTAACATCCCATATCGGCAGCTATGCAATATGCCATGGATGCAATGCAAATGCAAATCATATGCATTCTCACACTATGCATCATATCATGCCACTCATCAAACATCACCATCATCAACACCACCACACAATTCTTAGTGGAATTTTATCTCATTAATTACTGTCATTGTTTTATATTTTAGTGTGGCATTTATAACATTCTCAATCAACACAAATTCAACTCATACATACAAGTTTATACTTGCATCAACCACAATGGCATCAACAATCATCAACAACAATAGTCATCAACCTTTCATCCATGTTTAAGGGTATGCTCAACAACATTATCTATTTCCATTCCATATCATTACTCATCATTTAAGATTTATGGTGAATACACATATACTCTCAACAAGGAGGCACAATATTTGCCCAAATTCTCAATACAATTAACAACCACCACAAAGCATACCATCAATATTCCAAATGCATGATACGCATTTGCCAAGCATAATAGCATTATAGTATCCCACATCACAATTCACCAATACATCAAGGATAAGGCAAACATGTGTAATATCACATACAACAATCAACAAATACTTTATTCATGAATTTAGAATATAAACTTCTCTCTTACCTCAAGAGAAGTAATTTGAGCGATCCGACGATCGCTCCTCATCGTTTGGAATAGATCATACATTAACATATATACCATTTTCAATCAATTGGCCAATCAAGGCATTAACTTCAAATTCTAAATATTCATCATTATATCTAAAACACTTAACATGTCTTAAACACCAATTTTTCTTATTTTGTTAGGTTTCAGGAATTCTTTCCCCTTAACCCATATTTTCTAGAATTAAATGACCACAAACAACTCCTAAGCCCAACACACCCTAAATATCACTTCCTCCAATTTTTCCAACTTGGTGTCTTCCACATTTCTTAATTTTCTCAAACTCCTAACATCAATAATTATTGTAACCATTCCAAAAGTCATTTCCTCATCCAAAATCATTCTTAAGACCATTAAATCCCAAATTCATCAAATTTTTCCAAAAGCCCCAAATTCCATATGTTAGGGTTTTTAACAAAATTGCCAAACATCAATTCCAATAATTCCTTTGTATCACTTAATCACTTCCAAGACAACAACATCATATTAATACCATCATCAACAACAACAAAATTCCAATGGTCATCTACCCTAGGATTTTGGGTTTCACATACATCCATTTATTAAAACAACACATAATCTCCCATTACAATACTTCAACAACCCTAAAACCACCAATAAAAACCATGGGTGTCATGAACCTTACCCTTTTCTCCAAGCTCAATGACAAACACAAAATTGGAGGAAAGGAAGAGAAGATGAGTTGAGCTTTGCTTCAATGTCCCATTAATCCTTCATGAATCCAAGCTTTAATGTCGATTTGGGTGAAAAATGGACACACGAGAAGGGGGGACATGGTTTTGAGTTGGGAGAGAATGAAGAAGAAGTGGAAAATGAAGATAGAGTGGAGAGGAAGAGGCATCCATCAAAAATGAGAAGGGAGGAAAGAGAAAGATATAAAAATCGGTCCATAATCATTAGTCAAAAGAGTGCACCATTCAACTTTTTCCAATGGTCAATATTTCCTTTATCCATTACGCAAAAGAGAGTAGGAAAATAGGGGAAATGTCACATAGTGAAATGAAGAGAAGAGAAAGAATTTTGCATTTTCTTTTAATTCCAATTGGCTCGTATTTTCACCGTTTGTATCCATACGCTGTGTCCAAATAAATATCTCAACACCAAAAATTATCTTAACTATACCACCATAACCACAATAATCTTCCAAAAATTCTAGACCCATCAAATACCCAATTTGACTTAGTGGGTCCCACACCATCTGTTAAATTATTGAATTTCGGCAAATCTTAATTTACTGATAAATCATAATTAGTGTCTAATTAATTTTCCCAAGTGTATTGGACCATAAATAATTAATTATCATTATTCCATAAATTTATTTCTCTAAAATTTGGGATGTTACATCACACATGGGAAAAAGAATATGAAATGCACCAAAATAAAAAATAGGGGGAATAAATTTTCGATGGTTATCTAAAGCGACATTAATATCCAAAATAAATAATTTTACCGGCAGTTATACCTAACCGCCGTTAATGAATCACTGGTAAAAAACGTGCTTCTTGTAGTGCTTGGTCATATGACATTATATAGTGGAAGTTAAAGTAAATTTATTAGAAGAGTAAGATGCTACCTAAGGGTGTTAAAATGAAGTATTTTTAAAATCAGGGAAGATTAGGTAGGACGTTTCCACCCTCCTCTCTTTTTTCTCAAAAACCCAACTCTTAAACCTACCCTTAGGAAATTTGAGATGCAGTATTTATAAGAAACTTGATTTCTTTAGAATACTTTTCATATCAGCGAGCTTGCTCTAATATGTCTGTTTTCTCACTTCACTTATCCTAAACTATGGTAAAATATTATGCAATCATTTAATCTTTGATATGATCAACATGAATTTATGTATATTAGTATAAATAGTCATGTATGTTGCTATTATATGATAAAATGGTACTTTCTGTAAGTTCTCATCATTATGAGATTACTTTTTGTATTGATGTTCTTTAGTTGAAACATTGAAGTGTATGTTTTATAGTTTTCAGTTAATACTGAAATGTCTTCACATTGGATTGGTTGCTACAATGAAGGTTAATTAAACCAAGGCCTGTTCAATGTGTTACTTTGTATTTAATGCTGGTTTTCCAATTAATTAAATATAAAATTTACTATGAGCTATCCAGTTGAAGGGATCACAGGTACGGAAAAGGAGTGAAGAAATGATAGAACTAGAAGGTTATTTAACGGGGATAGGTCTAGGTACACTTTCCCTTGGTTGTACCATTGGTGGTTGTAGTAAGACAAGTGCTATTGTTCTTATCTTAAACAAATAACAAATTCTAAGCTCGAGATTTTTCAAAATCGCCCATCTATGCCAAAGAAACTCCACTAAAATTCTTCATATTATCTGGTTTAATTTTCTAGTGAATGATATTACATCACATTATGTAATTGAAGCCATTTTATTTATCCCATTCTAACCACTATTGTAACATCCCGAATTTTATAAAAGGAATAATTGACGAGAATAAATAATAAATGATTGAATGTGAGTTGATTTGTGTCCCAAAAATATTGGAATGATGAAATTGAGATTTATTGAGGATATTTATAAATTATTGAGATTTAAGGAGTTAAAATTATACCCGGTTAGAATATGAGTGTCGGACCAAGTATCTCCGATTGAGATGCCGTTGGTCAGGGCTGCTAAGAATATTATTGGGAATCCAAATCTATATTCGGAATAATTTTTGGAGTTAGTATTAAGCCCGAACCGAGATCCTGTTTATTATAAATCAAAGAAGTTATAATGAGGGGTCAAGATTTTAAAACAAAACTCTCCTTTCTCTTTTATATTTTCCCGTTGGCTTCTTCTCCCTCCACTCTTCTCCATTTTTCTTCTCCTTTCTCTTCTCCTCCACCAAACCGTGACCACCTTCTTCTTTTACCTCACTCACTCAAAAATTAATTGGATGCCATGAACTCATGAAGCATGAATGGGTCATAGGAGTAAAGCTTGGCTCTCCCCTTCCTCTTTTCCCTTATTTTCGAGTTTGGCCTTGAGCTTGGAAGAGAGGTATGATTTTTTGAACACCTATGGCTTTTGCTTATGGTTTTGAGCTTATTTAAGTATAATAATGGGAGATTGTATGTTATTTTGATGGATAATGATATATTGAAACCAAACCCTAGGTGGGATAGTCATTGAGGATTGCTATTGGTGTTGACAATGAATGAAATATATTATTTCTAGTCTTGAGATGTTTGAAATAAGGCATAAAGGTAGTTAGAATTGATGATTGTGGGTTTTGGGAAGATTGGAATTGATTAATTGTGGTGATGATGGGGTTTTGAGGGAACCCTAACTTTGATGAAATGGGGAAGTGTAAAATATGAGTGAGACGTATGTTTAATGGTAATAGAGAATAATATTAATGATGAATGATGGCCATTGATGGTGATTAACGAGTATTGGTAATAGTTGTTGGGTTTTGATGAGAACCCTTGCCTTAAAAGTTGGGAAAAATGTATAGATGGTGATTTGTTGGGTTGAATTGAATGTGAATAGGTGATGATTAATGTATAAGTTGTTGTTTATAATGATGGATAATTATAGTAATGCCAAATCTTATAGAAAGAAGCTCATGGGTGAGTGTTGTTAGGAATTGTGCAAGAATGAATGTTGATATTAAGATTATGGTGTGGTGATGGATCAATAACTTGGAAGTGTAGTTTGATAAAGTCTTAGACCATAACATGTACCATTTAGAACATATGGATAATGAAGATTGTTTTGAGCTAAGATAACTCATGTTGAGCTCAAGGTGATGATAATGGCATTTGGGTGATTGATGTAATGTAGAAATGCATTTTAGATAGGGGATGAATGAGATGATGATGTTGTTGGGTTTAGTTGGCCTTTTTAGATCTAGAGGATCTTGGCTTTGGGAAAGGAATTCCCGAAGCCTAACACAATTACATAAATCGGTGTTTTGACAAGTTTAGAACTTGTTCATAAGCCATACAATACATAGGTCATTATTTAGAATTTATGAGAAATGCCTTGAAATGATTATTGACTATGTGAATGCACATGAATATGGTATGTAGTTTTGCATTCCGGATTATGTCACGGAGCTTTCGGAACGTGCATATGGGTTTTGGCTCTTCCCTCGAGGTAGGAGAGGAGTTTACATTCAAATTGCATGAGTAGTATAATTGATGATTATTGTATGGCTTGATACTCATGCTTGCCTTGCCATGTTTATAGTGAAATGATATGAATGGCAAATTGTTGGCTATTGATGATAATGTATGTGTATATATGATGATGAATAACCCATGAGGGGTTGAAATATGTACATGTTAATGAACCATCCTTGAGGGGATGAGGTATATGTTTTGTGAATTGAGAATTTATTTGGATGATTGGCATTGAATGTGATAGCCATTGTGATGGTATTAGTGATAAGTTTGAGGTTTATGCATAATTGAGGAGCTCATAGAGCCAAATAGAGTTGTATATGGTTTTGATGGCATGCGGTAGTTCCAATAGCCTATATATGTAGTTTATGACTTGTAGGAATTGGAATAGACCAATTCCATTGAGAATAGGCTCTTGAGTTGCATAAAAGTGCCTCTAAATGGGTAAAACACAATTATGCGCATAAGTCTCTTAATTTTGAGAATTTTTTAGTGAGACCGGTGGCCACGCGTCACAAATGATGTATATTTATTGGGGTTAAAATTTTGTAGCATTTGGAGTTCATACGAGAAAGTTAGGAGGATAAGAAGTTGGAATTTTGGTGTTGTTCTGCATAAAAACAGCAGCAGAGTTGTCTTGAATCGATTCAAGACTCTTTGAATCGATTCAAGAGGTGTTGTTTTCACTATTTTGGGCTCCAGGGGCGTTTGAATCGATTCATACGAGTTTGAATCGATTCAAGGCCCTCTGTTTGTCAAAAATTGAGATTTTGGGACGCTTGAATCGATTCATACGAACCTGAATCGATTCAGAGCCCTGTTATGGCCACTGTTGTGCTGTTTTTTCAACTGGTCTGTTTTCTTTGCTGTTTTTGGCCCGTTTGGGCATCTTAATGACATTTTTGGCCTCCGATTTCTTCATGAAAGTTGTAGATAATTGTGTTACGGAGGTGTGAGAATTGGTCTCACATTAATTGGAGTTTTCTAACTCTCATTAGGCGAAAAATACCGAACCTATTACGTTGAAAAATTCAAGTTTAAGGGGGTTTTGAACCCAACTTTTTATGGTGGCCAAATTGGGACTAATAGGTGATATTTATGACATGTCCCACTATTTTTAAGACTAAAAATGAGATTTCCTCATGCCTTAGTGCTAAAATTTATCATGGGCTTATTGTTGCCTAAAACCTCTTTTATTATGTAACAACAAGCGATTTCATTAGGGGTCCATGTGTGGTGTGTCTTAGTGGTGATTGAGGAATGGCTTAAGGCCTTGGAGAGGTACGTGTATGCCTATACTATGTTATGAATACATGTGTGCCTCACCACTATTGATGTATTATGAATCATAATAAAAAGTAAATGATGTGGTTATATGACACACCTTGTGTGATAATAAAACCAATGAGGGGAAAATTGAATGGCCACGAGCGTATAAATCAATGGATTTGAAATGGTGGCAATGATGATTGCTAAACATATACTTTTGAAATACCTTGTTGTTTTCCATGCGCGGATAAATGCCATGATGCTTGATATGATTTTAATTACCATGCGTGGTTTGATGTGGTTATGAATATTGTGCCTTGAGGGACCTTATTATTTCTTATGTGCCAATGATAATAAGATTAAATATACGATTTATCCCTAATTGAGAGGGTGAGATATCCTTGCGAGGTTGTTGGGCACATGCATTATTGCATTGTTGCATTCATGGCATAGCATGGCATTGATATGCATTATTATTGAATGAATCACCTTGCGGGGTGCCACGAAGGGTAAATCCCTGAGTGAAGAGGACGTTGTCCTATTGTTGTCGATTTATTGTTGAATATATCACCTTGCGGGGTGCCACGGAGGGCGTATCCCTTAGTGAAGAGGACGTTGTCCTATTGTTGTGAATGATACTGAATATATCACCTTGCGGGGTACCACAAAGGGTATATCCCTGAGTGAAGAGGATGTTGTCCTATTGTTATTGAATAATGTTGAAATATATCACCTTGCGGGGTGCCACGAAGGGCATAGCCCTGAGTGATGATGATATGATATTGTGCCGGTGGTTGCGATCACCTGGATTGTGAAATGTGAAAGGCCCTGCGGGGACCATTATATGATGATGAACCAGTGGTTGCGATCACTTGGTATTTGATATGATAAAGGGCTTGCGAGCACCTATAATGCCCATGGTTGCGATCATGAGGCGGGAGTACCCCTTGCGAGGCGGGAAACCTATGTGAATTGTTGAACGTGGTTGCGATCACGAGAAAGCTCCTTGCGAGGCTGCTTTAGGGAGTACCCCTTGCGAGGCGGGAAACCAATGATTATGAATGTTTGATTATGGTGGTTGCGATCACCTATTATGATTATAAAAGATTGATTATGGTGGTTGCGATCACCCATTATGGTTATGAATGTTCGATTATGGTGGTTGCGATCACCCATTGATATGGAATTAAATTTATTGTATATTTGAAATAGGATGACCACGAGTATTGAGAAACCCCTTGCGAGGAGGTACTGAATAAAAGATAAAATGAATAGATGATGTTAATGATTGAGAATGCCCTTATTGATAAGTGGCAACGTGATAGTGTTCGCGAGTGTGCATATGTTGTGTCTATTTATAATATAAATTACGATTCATGAGGTTGTATGCTTATTGTAATAATGAGTTAATGAATGAATGATAATTTCATATTTTGATAGCAAAGCACACATGATGTTTGTATGCATATACACTTGATCACCATATTTGTTATTCGTCATTTTGAATGTATAACTCACTCTCCCATGTGGTCTCCTTTTTAGAATTGTGATGCAGGTTGCCTTGGGATGAGTTTGGATTTAAAGATCAAGCTTTGGTGAAGGTAAATAGTGGTAGAGGAAATGCCTTGGCCGGCAGCATTTATGAATTATTATGTATTAAAATTATGAAATGTATAATTTGATTATGAAGATATAGATGTTTTAATGAATTTGAATATGTATAGGATATCCCCTTTTGGAACTGTGAATTGGGGCCGCAAATATAGTATGTACTAGATGATTAAGTGTGTATTAGAAAAATTGGAATTGATCGATGTAAGCTGATGATTGAGATAGTCGGGGGTATATTCCCGAATGTACATAAAGTTAGTTATATCTTAGGCATTGCATGCTCATGTAATTATGTAAGATGATGATGGTTGTCTATTAGGCTTGTAATATGCCACTGCATGCTTGCCTAGCCTTTTCTCATATCTTCATATATGGGACTAGGCGTGTGCCCGGTATACATATTCTTCTGCTGTATACTCTATTATTTTGTATACCTTTATGGGCAATTTACTTATCGATCCAGTTTTAAGTTATATAATCTCACTCTTTGGTTTTCTGTGACTTGGGTCTCCATGTGGTCATGATGGTGTATTGGAAATGTTTTCAAACGTGAAAAATTTATTCATAATTTTATTAATTATATTGATCACATTGGGATTCGAGTACAGAAAACCAGGGGTGTTACAACTATATTCTTTGTCATTTGTATTTTCAAGAAAAGATAATACAAAAACTTCTAAACAAGTGAGAGAACTGACCTGATTGAGTGAGGGAAATCGGTCAGGGAGATGATCGTGGCTCAGAGACGACCAACAAAGGTCGCGTGAGGGAAACCGGTGATAGAGATGAGACACCAGTGAGGGGATGATCCTGACGGAGGGAAATCAGATGAGGGAAACCCGTGGAGCCGTGGAGGCAAGTGGCAAGGGAAATGCGACGCTGGTGAAGAGGAGAGGCCAAGGGAACTGAGACAAGGAAGAGAGGAAAATGGTTTAGGGCTTTGTACTGAGAAACTGATGGAGGGGAAAGGTTTCCCTTGAGTAAATTCTTAGATTTAGTGAAGGCAACATCTTGTCGCTAAATAAGCACTAAAAGGAGGACACGTGCCTGAACTAGTGACCACGATGCTCCGTCGCGACTAAGCTAGTGACGCTAGCACACCGTCGCTACAACTAACAATACTTAATTTACCGATGGTAGCAACGATGAATCTCTTTACCTGGACTTAGCAACAGCGTCACTCCGTCACTGATTCAACCAGACTTAGCCACGGCCTGTCGTCGTCGCTAACTTTTGCGCCAACAAACAAATTGGAGGGAATGTAAAAAATGAATTCAGGTTAATCTAGCGACGGTGGTATACGCGTCGCTACCCTGAACCTTAAACCTCAGCAACGGCCCATTTCTGTCGCTATGTTGGGTGCCAACAAAAAAATTAGAGGGAAGCAAAAAATAAATTTAGGTTCATCTAGTGACGAACGTTCACACTGTCGCTAAAGCTCATTACTACCTTGACAGATTTTTAGCGACACCTCTCATTCATTGCTAATGTTTGGCGCCAACAAAAAAACTATAGAGGGAAAGCAAAAAAAGGAGGGAGGGAAAGTTAGCGACAGTTTTAGCGATAACGTGTTTTATAGCGGTGACGTAGCAACGGGCATTTGCAACTATTAGCGACAACGTTTAGGTTGGTCACTGACTTAGTAGCTATTTTCCTTTTCAATGTCCCCTTGAATACAGCGGTTGCTAATTCGGTCACTAAATAGTGACTACTTTTATCGGTCACCAGGTTTTTTAGTAGTGAACCCCTTCTACAAAATCTTAGTTTTTCCAACCAAGTTACATAAACTTTTAACCAAACGGACAATATATTGGTTAGATTATGTTTGACCAATATCAATCATTAAATAATTTTATTTTCTGTTATGACTGAGTCCCGTGTGAAGTTTAATATTTAATAGTATGTGGTATATGACATCGATATTGCTGATACCGAGTGAATAATGTGGGACTGTTGGTTGATTCCTGTATGGATTTTATATTAAGAGCATGAAATGTATATTACGTGAATGCTAGTGTGGTTGCCGAGTACTTTGTACTGAATGGCAGAGGATAAATTCCCGATTGATATCTTGTGACTGTATGCATGTAAATGCTTGGGTGAATTTGATGAGACTTCATAATGAATACATGAGATGCATGTGCTATGTGGTTTTACCGAGTGAAATGCCTCTGTTGTGCTTATGAATATGCATGGGAAAAATAATTAAGGACCTTGGGTTGAACTCAAGGCAAGACCGAGTGAAACACTCGTGTACCAGCGTTGGATGCATGGTGAAAGTCCTCGGGTTGGACTCAAGGCAGTGCCGAGTGCACTAACCGTTAGACGCTTAAAGACCTTGGGTTGGACTCAAGGTAAGCTTACCGAGTTGGACTCGGGGCTGCCCGTAACACTTCCGTTGTCGCTTGGAGCGATTGTGTTACGTGTGAGGGCAAACGGTTTGGTACCAGTAAAACGGCCGGATCAGCTTGGAGCTGAGAGAAAGGCTTGGAGCCTATGTTGCAACATAAAACTTAATAAAACCGATCGGATCCGACTGAAAATTTATGTGTGCACACTTATACTATTGATGAAATAAATGTGGTTATATGCGCATGTATGGGGAATATCAATATGATTAATATGGCTGTGTTATTTGAATGAATTTCGATTGAATGATACCATATGTGGATATTTGGAATGACAGTGCATGTGATAGATTGATTGATGAGATAACGCTGTCATATTTCAGTGGATGTTGCTCGGAATGTGGAATGATGGGAGAGCACCGACTGCTGGGAAGTGCATTGTACAGCGGAGATGTATATATATATATTGTATAGATGGTTTTGTATAGCCTTGGCTGGCTCTTAGTTTAACCTTCTACTTAATGCGTGGGATTTGAATTCTCTCGGTACTGAGAATAAAACCAAACATATTTCAATATATATAATGTTAAGTATTTTATCTGGTTCAGTGGGTAATGATGCGGGTAAATATCTAAGTTGTATACATTTATTTTCTACTGAATGTATAATGCTTGCGTAATTCTGAGTAAGTGAGGGCTAAGGTAAATCCGGGTGATGTGAGATATGAGACCCTCTTCCGAATGGAGAAGGGTTGGGCGATTCCGAGTGGATAAGTATAGAATAAGTCTGAGCATGACTTAACTTGGTGAATTCCTCCTAGTAGGAATGGGTCAATGTATTACCCGAGTGCAGAATGGATAATATATCCCGAGTGAATTGAGGTTGAGTTATACCGAGTGGAGTTACTCGCTTCAGCGAATAAGGGTTCGCTCCAGCGAGTGTGAATGGAAGGAAGGTTTCGGGTTGGTTCGCTTAAGCGAATGGTGTTTCGCCCGAGCGAGATGGGCTGTCTCGTCCAAGCGAGTTTTTGTCTCGCTTGAGCGAGTGAACGTTGATTGGTTTCGCTTAAGCTTGGTTCTTTCGCTGTCGGTTGTTGTTTTCCCTTCCTTTGTTCGGTACATGTAATTCCGAGTGGGAATTTGACTTAAAGACTTCCCGGGTACGAACTTATTAGAAATTCCCTGAATGGAAAGGAGCGAGAGTATTTCCGAGTGAATGAAGTCTTAAAATCCTTAAGCGAGACTTGACCTTGTAGAGTTTTCAAGATGAGAAGGATCAGATACGCCGAGTGAAGAATGCGTGAAACATTCCGAGTGATATGTGACTGTGGAAATATTTCGAGTAAGGAAAAATTTATAGTTTTCGAGTGTAATGGCTGAGGGAATAATTCCCGAGTGAACTTAGGTTCGCATTCCGAGTGATAAGGTTACCGAGTGAACTTAAGCTCGGATGCCGAGTGATGTGGAATACTGAGTGGACTTGAGTTTAATCCCGAGTGGTCGAGATTATCCGGGTGCCTTGTTCGCTTGGGCGAATAAGGTTTCGCTCTAGCGAATCGTGGTCCGCTTAGGCGCATTCTTCCGCTGTCCATGGTTTGAACGATAGGGAGTCTTGCTAAACGAGAGCGTTCCGTCTCGTTTTTTCCTTTCTTTGGTCGGGTTCTTGTTCCAATTTTCCCCTGTGGTCGTGCGGAATTTTGGGAAATTTTTCTTTTGTTTCGGATTTTATTTAATTTACTTAGGATGTTTCATTTTTGGTATCAGAGCAGACCTAAAAGGTCCCAGGGCCAAGGTATGCTTACTCTCAAGTAAGCGGTTGGGTGCATTATGACCGCGTGTTGTAATTAATTGCAGCAACTAATGGATTTGATCCATGTTTAAGTACAATTTGAGTGGCCATGTGCCTATGAGGTGTTGTTGAGGGTAGAAGAATTGTTCCAAGCCTGGTCCGATTAATTATATGATGCTTCAGGATTGTATAGTAATGTGTTATAATTGTTGAATGTTGGGTGGAAATCCGATCGGTAGTGAGTAATTCTGTAAACTTATCCTAGAAAGGGGTGTTAATTTCAATATAAGTCATGGCCAATCGTCAGAGCATGGAAGCCATAGCCACGGCGTTCCAACGTTTTGCTGACATATTTGAGAGGCAAGGCCAGCCTCGAACTGATGATGACCAAGGGCTGGACTGCTTCTTGAAGAGGAAGCCGAGTGAGTTTGAAGGAGGATTTAATCCCGAATCGGCTTATGCATGGATTCAGGAGTTAGAAAGAATCTTTGGTGGTCTTCAATGTACTGAGGCCCAGAAAGTGGACTATGTTGTATACATGTTGCGAGCTGAAGCCGAGTGTTGGTCGAAGATCGCCAGGGCCCGATTGATTGATGCAGGTACCTAGTTGATCTGGGAGAATTTTAAAGCAAGTTTCCTGGAGAAATACTTTCCTGACACTGTGAGAAGTCAGAAAGAATTGGAATTCATGGAATTAAAGCAGGGTTCCATGACTGTTGAGGAATACACTGCTAAATTTGAAGCACTGTGCCTGTTCTATCCACCATTTCAGCAACCCGGAACCGAGGGTTCCAAGTGCATTAAGTTTGAAAGCGGATTGAGACCCAAGATTAAGAGAGCCTTTCGACACCAAGAAATTCGGAATTTCCCAGTGTTAGTGAACAAATGCAGAATTTTTGAGGAAGATGAGAATGTCCACCCGGGACAGAGCAGCAGGACCGACTCGTCCCTGAAGCCGCAGCAGCCTCGCTTTAAAAAGCCGGGCAATGTTGGAAGAGGCGGATCCTCCTCTAAATACCGAGGACGGGGAAATCGTGGAGGACGTTTTGGAGGTCGGCCTGGGAATGGGAAGTGCTTTAGATGTGGTGGAGACCATTTTGCCCGAGAGTGTAATGTTAGAAGGGATGTTGTATGCTTCCATTGTAATGAAAAGGGGCACGTACGTCCCGACTGCCCCCAGCTGCAACCGGCAAATGTTAATGCACAGCGTGGAGGTTTCCGAGGAAGGGGTCGCGGAAACGGCGGCCGAGGGAATGGAGGCAGAGGCAATGGAGCTCGGGGTAATATAATGTTTGCCCCAAATAACCGAGAGAGAAATGCTGAGCAACCAGCTACTGGACGGGTTTATGCAATCAATGCTGAGCAAGCTGCACAAGCTAACGACTTGGTGCAAAGTAAGTGCTCACTCGGTATTCATACTCTTGATGTAGTTTTTGATTCTAGAGCTACCCACTCCTTTATAGCTGACGATTGTGTGAGACGGTTGAGATTGCCGACTGTGTATATGAATCGGACTTCGGAGGTAGCCAATCCGACCAGCGTTAAAGTGTTGACATCAATGATGTGTAAAGATGTAACCTTTACGTTGGGCGATCGGAGTTTTACCTTCGATTTGGTATGTGTGCCTCTGAAAGACCTCGATATCGTACTTGGCATGGATTGGCTTTCAGCCAACAAGGTGCTGGTGGATTGCCAAAATCGAAAGGTGATTTTCTCGAGGCAGAATGATAATGATTACACGGTTCCAGGTATAGCCCAGTTATTTGTGATGCTTTGTTTGACCGAGGGAGAGAGTGGAACCCGAGTGCATGATATTCCGATTGTTTGTGATTTTCTTGAAGTGTTTCCAGATGATGTGCCTGGTGTCCCTCCAAATAGAGAAGTTGAATTCTCTATTGACTTAATTCCTGGAGCCGAGCCAGTCTCTTGTGCTCCTTATAGAATGTCTCCGACTGAATTAGCCGAGTTGAAGAAGTAGGTTGATGAGTTACTCGGTAAAGAGTTTATTCGACCGAGTGTGTCACCGTGGGGTGCACCGGTGTTACTTGTCAAAAAGAAAGACGGCAGCATGAGGCTATGCATTGATTACCGACAACTGAATAAGCTGACTATAAAGAATCGGTACCCATTACCGAGAATTGATTATCTGATTGATCAGTTGAGAGGTGCTTCAGTTTTCTCAAAAATTGATTTACGGTCGGGATACCACCAGATCCGGGTCAAGGACTCGGATATTCCCAAGACCGCGTTTAGG
Source organism: Clitoria ternatea (assembly GCA_037962975.1). Classification (NCBI taxonomy): domain Eukaryota; kingdom Viridiplantae; phylum Streptophyta; class Magnoliopsida; order Fabales; family Fabaceae; genus Clitoria; species Clitoria ternatea. Next base: position 175,172,682 of record CM075671.1, read on the forward strand.
ACTCGGTATGGTCATTACGAGTATGTTGTAATGCCATTCGGCGGGACAAATGCCCCTGCTATATTCATGAATTACATGAACAACATTTTCCACCCATACTTGGACCGATTCGTGGTCGTTTTTATTGATGATATCTTGGTTTATTCTAAGACCCCTGAAGAGCATGAGGAACATCTTCGATCGGTACTACAAGTATTGAAGGAGAAGCAATTGTTTGCAAAACTTTCGAAGTGTGAGTTCTGGATGGATAGGATTCATTTTCTTGGACATGTAATTTCTGAGGAAGGTGTCTCGGTAGATCCTTCCAAGGTAGAAGCTATAATGGCATGGGAGAGGCCTAAGTCGGTCTCGGAGATCAGAAGCTTCATGGGTCTGGCCGGTTATTATAGAAGATTTATTAAGGGGTTTTCTAAGCTTGCTTTGCCCCTGACTAAGTTGACTCGGAAGAATGTTTCTTTTGAGTGGAGTTCCGAGTGTGAGAGAAGTTTCCGAGAGCTAAAGACTAAGTTGACAACAGCTCCAGTGTTGGCATTGCCCAATCTGCAAGATAGCTTCGTGGTCTACTGTGATGCGTCAGGACTCGGTCTCGGATGTGTGCTAATGCAGAAGAACCGCGAGATAGCGTATGCCTCTCGTCAATAGAGGCCACACGAGCAGCACTATCCAACTCACGACTTGGAGTTGGCTGCTATTATATTCGCGTTGAAAATAGGGAGACATTACTTGTATGGCTCCAAATTCGAGGTTTACAGTGACCACAAAAGCCTCAAATATCTATTCGATCAGAAAGAACTGAACATGAGGCAAAGGAGGTGGACGGAATTCTTAAAAGATTACGACTTCGAGTTGAAGTACCATCCGGGTAAGGTGAACGTTGTGGCTGACGCCTTGTGTCGGAAGTCGATTCATATGGCAACAATGATGGTGAAGGAAATGGAATTATTAGAGCAATTCCGAGACATGAATTTACATGCAGATGTCTCTTCGTCTCGGAAGGTGACGCTCAGAATGTTGAAGATTGCCAATGAATTCCTGAAGTTAGTGTATGAGGAGCAGAAGTCGGATTTACTTGGCCGAGATGAGAGAGATTCAAGCTAAGGGCAAGGATCTGTCCTTAACCGAGGGCTCGGATGGAATTTTCTGAGTGAAGAGTAGGATCTATGTGCCGGGTGCTGGAGAATTGAGGAAGATGGTGCTCGAAGAAGTCCACAAGAGCCTGTTAAGCATCCACCCAGGTACTACAAAGATGTACCATGACTTAAAGATGCACTTCTGGTGGCCCGGATTGAAAAGAGACGTGGTCGATTATGTGGCTCGGTGTGTTATTTGTCAGAAGTCAAAAGTTGAACACCAGAAACCGTATGGTGGATTGCAATCTCTTGAAATCCCCGTGTGGAAATGGGACTCGATTGCCATGGACTTTGTAATGGGATTGCCTAAAACCCGAGCGAGTTATGATGCCATTTGGGTGATTATGGACCGATTAACGAAATCAGCACATTTCTTACCCATGAACATGAGGTATTCCTTATAGAAGTTGGCCCAGATCTATGTCCGTGAAATTGTCCGACTGCATGGTGTGCCGATTTCCATCGTGTCGGACAGGGATCCCAGATTCACATCTGGGTTTTGGACAAGCTTGCACCTGGAATTGGGCACTAAACTCCGACTGAGTTCAGCTTACCATCCCTAGTCGGATGGCAATCCGAGCGGATAATACAAAGTTTGGAGGACTTGCTGAGGTCATGTGTATTGGAGCACGGTGGTAGTTGGGATCAATATCTCCCTCTGATTGAATTTACATATAATAACAGCCACCACAGCAGCATTGGCATGGCACCATATGAAGCATTGTACGGTCGGAAATGTCGAACCCCACTCTGTTGGTCGGAAACCGGTGAAAGCCTATTGTTGGGACCAGAAATTGTGAAGCAGACTTCTGAACAGATTCAAGTGATTCGGGAGAAGATGAAGGCATCGCAGGACCGACAGAAAAGCTACCATGATAAACGGACCAAGCCGCTTGAATTTTCGGTCGGCGATAGAGTGTTCTTGAAGGTTTCGCCGAATAAAGGGGTCGGAGGAGCCTTGAAGAGTGGAAAATTAAGTCCCCGTTACATTGGACCCTATGAAATAGTGAAAAGGGTTGGCCCCGTGGCATACCGATTAGCATTGCCGACTCACCTATCAAGATTGCATAATGTGTTTCATGTGTCCCAACTGAGGAAGTATTTACCCGATTCCACTTACGAAATGTCGGATGATGAAGTGGAGATCAAAGAGGATTTGACCACAGTGGCTGTACCGACTAGAATTGTGGACCGGTCGGTAAAACGCATGAGGAGTAAGGATGTGCAACTAGTCGAGGTAGCATGGCAACAGGATGGATGTACTTCTTATACTTGGGAACGCGAGGATGCCATGAGGCAGCAGTATCCCGAGCTATTTTTTTGAGGTAAGCTTATGTTTGAATTTCGAGGAAGAAATTCTTTGAGAGGGGGAGAATTGTAACATCCTAATTATTAAATTAATGACTAGAATAAAAATTAAGGGTAATTGTAAATTAGGATTAATGGTTAATTGAGAATTAATGTAAAATAAAAGAAACTTGATGCTGATGGGAGTAATGAGAAATGACATGTGATTTGATGGGGCTGCAATCGCACGTTCTCCCACCCGCTCACTCTCTACTTTTCTCTTGGCTCATGTGCTGAAGGAACCACTTCTTCATTCTCTCAAAAAATTCCCACGAGACTTTTCCTTTTCCTCTGCACTTCTTCTTCTTCCTTCTTCTTCGTTCTTCTTCATCAGTTCAGTTGCAACTGTGGTGTTATGGAGGACTTGAGGTTCCCCACTGTTGGCAAGGAGGGATCGTTCGGTAGAGGAACAGCTTCCAGTCTCACAAGCTGCGTGTGTGGTGTTCGACTGGTGCGACGGTTTCTGAGCAGGAGAGAGTGACTGTGGAAGAGGGGAAACAACGGAATCAGCGTTGGGGAAACAGAGCACGGGTTAACACTGAAAACAGAGGAGTTTCTTACGTCTTTTCAGAAGGTAGGGGGAGCTTTACATCTCAAATGCATGGTTATGGACGGATCCCGGGTGAAAGTACTGTATGTTGTGTTTATGGTTATGAATATGTTGGTTGTGTGAATAATATGATAATAACTTCCGAATACCGGGTGTGTGTGTGCGTTAGCTGAGTCACGTAAGGTTACATCCTTCTCCGTCCATGGAATATGTGTTATTGAACATGTGAATGCATGAAAATGTACTGGATCTGTAGTGGCCGAGTACATGCATTAAGATTCTGTTATGACTGAGTCCCGTGTGAAGTTTAATATTTAATAGTATGTGGTATATGACATCGATATTGCTGATACCGAGTGAATAATGTGGGACTGTTGGTTGATTCCTGTATGGATTTTATATTGAGAGCATGAAATGTATATTACGTGAATGCTAGTGTGGTTGCCGAGTACTTTGTACTGAATGGCAGAGGATAAATTCTCGATTGATATCTTATGACTGTATGCATGTAAATGCTTGGGTGAATTTGATGAGACTTCATAATGAATACATGAGATGCATGTGCTATGTGGTTTTACCGAGTGAAATGCCTCTGTTGTGCTTATGAATATGCATGGGAAAAATAATTAAAGACCTTGGGTTGGACTCAAGGCAAGACCGAGTGAAACACTCGTGTACCAGCGTTGGACGCATGGTGAAAGTCCTCGGGTTGGACTCGAGGTAGTGCCGAGTGCACTAAGCGTTGGACGCTTAAAGACCTTGGGTTGGAGTCAAGGCAAGCTTACCGAGTTGAACTCGGGGCTGCCCGTAACACTTCTGTTGTCGCTTGGAGCGATTGTGTTACGTGTGAGGGCAAACGGTTTGGTACCAGTAAAACGGCCGGATCAGCTTGGAGCTGAGAGAAAGGCTTGGAACCTATGTTGCAACATAAAACTTAATAAAATCGATCGGATCCGACTGAAAATTTATGTGTGCACACTTATACTATTGATGAAATAAATATGGTTATATGCGCATGTATGGGGAATATCAATATGATTAATATGGCTGTGTTATTTGAATGAATTCCGATTGAATGATACTATGTGTGGATATATGGAATGACAGTGCATGTGATAGATTGATTGATGAGATAACGCTGTGTAGTGGAATTCTTAAGGTTTTCCGAGTCATTACTGTCATTTTATATGTATAAGCTCACCCCTGTTGTGGCCATATTTCAGTGGATGTTGCTCGGAATGTGGAATGATGGGAGAGCACCGACTGCTGGGAAGTGCATTGTACAGCGGAGATGTACATATATATATTGTATAGATGGTTTTGTATAGCCTTGGCTGGCTCTTAGTTTAACCTTCTACTTAATGCGTGGGATTTGAATTCTCTCGGTACTGAGAATAAAACCAAACATATTTCAATATATATAATGTTAAGTATTTTATCTGGTTCAGTGGGTAATGATGCGGGTAAATATCTAAGTTGTGTACATTTATTTTCTACTGAATGTATAATGCTTGCGTAATTCCGAGTAAGTGAGGGCTAAGGTAAATCCGGGTGATGTGAGATATGAGACCCTCTTCCGAATGGAGAAGGGTTGGGCGATTCCGAGTGGATAAGTATAGAATAAGTCTGAGCGTGACTTAACTTGGTGAATTCCTCCTAGTAGGAATGGGTCAATGTATTACCCGAGTGCAGAATGGATAATATATCCCGAGTGAATTGAGGTTGAGTTATACCGAGTGGAGTTACTCGCTTCAGCGAATAAGGGTTCGCTCCAGCGAGTGTGAATGGAAGGAAGGTTTCGGGTTGGTTCGCTTAAGCGAATGGTGTTTCGCCCGAGCGAGATGGGCTGTCTAGCCCAAGTGAGTTTTTGTCTCGCTTGAGCGAGTGAACGTTGATTGGTTTCGCTTAAGCTTGGTTCTTCCGCTGTCAGTTGTTGTTTTCCCTTCCTTTGTTCGGTACATGTAATTCCGAGTGGGAATTTGACTTAAAGACTTCCCGGGTACGAACTTATTAGAAATTCCCCGAATGGAAAGGAGCGAGAGTATTTCCGAGTGAATGAAGTCTTAAAATCCTTAAGCGAGACTTGACCTTGTAGAGTTTTCAAGATGAGAAGGATCAGATACGCCGAGTGAAGAATGTGTGAAACATTCCGGGTGATATGTGACTGTGGAAATATTCCGAGTAAGGAAAAATTTATAGTTTCCGAGTGTAATGGCCGAGGGAATAGTTCCCGAGTGAACTTAGGTTCGGATTCCAAGTGATAAGGTTACCGAGTGAACTTAAGCTCCGATGCCGAGTGATGTGGAATACCGAGTGGACTTGAGTTTAATCCCGAGTGGTTGAGATTATCCGGGTGCCTCGTTCGCTTGGGCGAATAAGGTTTCGCTCTAGCGAATCGTGGTCCGCTTAGGCGCATTCTTCCGCTGTCCATGGTTTGAACGATAGGGAGTCTTGCTAAACGGGAGCGTTCCGTCTCGGTTTTTCCTTTCTTTGGTCGGGTTCTTATTCCAATTTTCCCCTATGGTCGTGCGGAATTTTGGGAAAAAATTTCTTTTGTTTCGGATTTTATTTAATTTACTTAGGATGTTTCACCATCGTTATACAACATAATTCTTGGTGGTCACTGTAATCCTATAGCGACGAAAGTTGTCGTCGCTAAGTTTAATAATTTACTCGAGTGAAACCTTTCCCTTCCATCAGTTTGTGTTTTCCCTAATCCCTCTTCCCCTCTCTTAAAAGATCACAACCTCCTCCCTTCCCCCTCTCTAACGATCCTGAAACCTTCCCCTCTCACGAACCTGAAACCCTTCCCCTCTCAACAGCAAGCAGCTCACTCCTTCAACGACGGTCTCCCTTCTTCACCTTACTGCTTCGGCTCACGGGAGGCTCACTCACGGTATGTGTCTCATCTCACTCTCTCTGTCTCTTTTGTAGTTGTTACATGCTGGCTATTTTGTTACACATATTTCCTTGATATGCTGCATATGAAAATTTTTGACACCGGTTGGATTCATTTAATGCTTTATGCCTCTTGTTATCTTTCGTGTGTGTCTCAATTTTATTGTTTAATTTATGAGTCTTTTCAGTTGCACTCTTGAAGATATACAGTCCAAACTTATTTCTTCTTATAATTTCCTTTAAAAATTTGGGCTAAGTAAATGATATTAAATTATAAAATCTTATAAGACTATTGTTGTCTCAAAGCAGGGTCCTTGTACACATTGATTAATCGTCCCATGTGTTGAAAATAGTATTGAAATCAAGGTTGGAACAGTAAATTTGATAGTTGTTCATTGCAGAAGAATCACAATTCACAACAGCTAGCAATAGCATGTGTTGGAAAGTTGCTGAATTTATGAAATTCATCCACATCCACATTACCTTAAAGAATGACATCGTTGTTTTGCTTTTTTTATTTTTGCTATATTTGTTTACATAGAGAGTATTTATACCAATAGTTATTTTTAGTTTCATTATTTTTAGAAATCCAGTTATTATATAAATATTTGTAACAATGTTGTATAATCATAAAAACATAGAACAAGAAACACAAAATAAACAATACAAAACATGTTTATTTGTCATTTAACAAGAAATAAAGCATAAATGAACTAAAAATGAATTAACTTTTATGATGTTTGGGATTAAAATCTCACAGATTAAAATGTACGACTCTTGCAATCTCAAACTATAGAATCTCAAGACTAGTTTGAAGATTTATCTTTTTATGATGGTGAAATTGAAGTGTGTTATTGTAACATATTAAGCATAGTTGTTGCACGCTGTTTTGTTGCCATTTCAGACTAGGAAAATGGGGGGAAATAAGAGGTAGAACTTGAACAACTTTTTAATAGTGAAATAGAATATAGAAAATTAAGAGACACTGTTATTTGTGACTGTACAGTGGATGGAATGCCCCTAAGATCTTCATGAACAAAGGATTCTTAGATTAATTAACTACAAGAAAACTTGATTTTTTTTTTTGTTTCTTTAAGTAAACCTCTCTCATCTAAAACCTTAAGCCAACATCACCTCCCACCAATAAGTGAAAACTGCTAGAGATGAATGGCAAGTAAAAATATTAGCCTTTCACCTGACTTTGGCTAGTGTTTATATATCCCTCAATCCCATACTTGTGATACACTGTTCCTTGATTCTCTTCCCACCATTTTTCAGCTTCCTTCTCTGAGAATCGCTTCCGGCTGCAAACCACACACATGCCATGCTCATTCACACAATATATTATGCAACAAATTACTATAGCTCATTCTATATTGACATCAACAACAAAGGAATCTAGTATATATCTACCAGGCACATCCCATGAATAGAATAAACAAAGCCTATATATATTATATATGTGAAGATCATGATAAAATGTAGTTATAGCGACGTATTGAGATTTCACCAATGTCCTCAAGTGTCAAGGAATATATAAAATATTGCTCAGGTTTATATTCTGAAGAGTCTAGAGTAATATTTTAAAACTAAATTGGTGAAAAGAAATGCTGATAATGGAAATTAATTACCTGAATCTCACTCGCTTAAGGCCCTTTTTCCCACATGGCAAGGTTGTAAATGTGATGTAAACACCTGGCTCATACTGTTCTACCCATTCCACCTTCAATCCATTATTGTTGTCTTGTTGACATTCCGCTCTATTCAAGTTAGGAGTATCGTCCGTTAATTTATCATTTTTGAGTACCATGTTTCTCCCAAATTTGGATTTCAATGTGTCAGAGAATACTATTGGAGAATTGGATAGACTGTCCAAATTTCCTTCTCTTGGACTCTTCATATCTGTATGTACAGGTGCCAAACTAGGCAGAATTTCTTGTAGTCCAACTTTTCCTTCTTGTCCATTGTTATCTTTTCCTGATATTGTATGAAGCTGCAATGATTATAGCTACATCAATTACGGTTAAAAGTAATGTAAATACAAATTATAAAGGCTACATAATCAACATAGTACTCCCTCAGTTTCTATTTAACTATACAAATAAGAAAAAATTTGTTCTTATTTAAGTATCCACTTAGAGTTTCAAAGCATCAATAATGACTTTTTTTTTAATAATACCTTTATGAGAAAGAAAGTATATTCAATAAAGAGAGATAATGTAGTTTAATAAAATAAAGGATAAATAAAGAACTTTTACATGTAATTAAGACAAAATGATTGTATTCATTGATTTAAGTAATTTTTATCTCTCCGGACAATTAAATAGGAACAAAGGGAGTAATATTAATACCCAAATTTCATATATCCTAATTCTAGTGCTACTTTGTTATATAATGCCAATTATAGGAGCAATAAGGGCATTATAATATAAACATCACCTAGACCTACAAAACTTGTAGTTCAATCAAATAGAGAAATTTTTAAAAGACCCTTTTAACCAAACCGAGCTAGAAGTTCTACTGATGATTTACTTATCAAATATTCAGGAAAGCTATATTTTTTTACCATGAATCCTTATTTTGATAAACATTGAATCTCGTATACGCTGCTACAATTGATGTAGTAATATATTAGCTTGAATTGTCATATAGTTATTAACATACAAATTTAATTAACAAGGAGGTATAAAATCCAGCACTCAAACTTAAACCTAAACAATAATAATAATAATAATAATAATAATAATAATAATAATAATAATAATAATGACAAAAAAAAGAACTTACCCTCAGTGCCAGAGCTTTTATGACCTCTTTTGCTGCCTTGCATTTAGCAGCTTCCTCCCTTGCCACAAACCAACTCTCCTCAATTTTTTGTTGACACTCTTGTATTTTATGGTTTTTGAGTTCACACTGCTCTTCAAGTCTCCTTGCCTGACCACAAAGATATGAAATAGTAGGGTAGGGATGTGAACACAATCAATATCAATAGAGAATACAAATGTGATTTCAACTAGAAAATGATCAGGAAAAGTTTAATTTACAGCTGAAGGATATAGAAAACTCTAAGAGGAATGTGGCACCCCAAAGATCAAAATGTTTCAGCAGTTATGCCAAATAAAATTTATAAAATATAAAAAAGAAATAAAAATGCCTTAATAGAGCTAGCTAAGATGGAAAAAATTCAAATTGTAGTGGTTCCTTATGAAGAAAACTTTTTGTTGAATTCTATGAGAAATCTTTTTTTAACTATTGTGCAGTCATAAGTGTCAACATAATGTTTTACACATATGTACACAGATAGACTGATACATAGACATGAAAGATACTCATGGTCTAAATAATGATTTTATAGTGAATTACAAAGTAATTTTCATCAGAAAAGAAAAAAAAATGATCAAGAAAATTGAACTTTTTCAGTTTTTGCACATGCATGTAAAATATTGCCATGTAAACGTGTTAAAACTGAAGCAATTTAAGAATGCCAGGAAGTGGAGTGATTACCTCAGCTCTCAGCCTCTGAACTTCTTCAATGAGCACCTTATCAGACTTTGTTGTGTCTGGCTCTGCATTGGAGAAGTTACATAATGTAGGCTCCACATTAAGTGGAGAAACAGTAGCTGATTTATTTTTGGATGAAGAAACATGTATAACTGAATTTTCTGTACAATTGATCTTAAATACATCCGGGCATGGAACTTGCCCCCACTGTGGCATTCCACCTAACATAGAAGAACTATCTTCTGAATCATGTTGGCTTTCTTGTTGGTTTTTCCAATCCTTGCGTCCACTCGGCATGCTTTTCCTATAACATGATTGACCAAGTGACAACAAAGGACCTTGTGTCACAGTTGTCTCTCCCCTATCTTCAGTTACATCAACAATTTTTTGCTGGTGCTTAAGCAAGTTCTGAGTGTTGTAATTTCTTGACTTCAATGCCATTACTAAATTTCCACCTCCTTGCCTTTTATCAAAGCATTGATCACAAACCCGAAAGGCCTTGCCCTTGCTAGGAGCTAGTGGTGCATTTATAATCTTTTTGCTACTACAAGCACGGCAGAACAAAAGGCCACAGTTATAACAGTTATGTTTCTTCCTTGTGAACCCAAATAGCAACCTACAACCACTACAAGTTGTTTGGTCACTAATAGAAATAGGCCTGTGTAAACATATTGCAGCCGTGAAACTTGGACCACAAGTAATAGTATCTACCTGCCTGTCCCTTAGAGCCTCAACAAAACAAGGTGTGTGCCGGTCTTCAGTGTCACCTAGCCCAAGTTGGCCATTTTCACCTTTGCCCCATGTGTAGACGCTACCAGAAGAAGTCAAAACAGCAACATGATATGAACCAGAAGATATCACTTTAACAAACTCTTGTTTGAGTTGTCCTTCAACCATAATTGCTCTATCCCTGGCATGTGGATTTCCTAGTTGTCCATATTTTGCGCTTCCCATTGCAAAAACCTTGCCCATGTTAGTAAGTGCTACTGTCAACATTCTTCCACAAGACACTTGAACAAAATCATAGTCTACAAGTTGTGTAACACACGTTGGTACAAGCTTGCTTCCATTTTCAGCATGTCCAAGCCTCCCTTCATCTCCATCACCCCATGTAAACAGCTTACCACTAGCACTATTGTACCTATATCGGTCAAACATGACTTCAACAATAGCAGCCGTGTGCCATGATCCACAAGCAACAGACCTCACGCGTAGACCACTAAGAGATTCAACTTCTTTTGGACTATAAAAGCTCCGAAGATTTCCATGGCCAAGAACACCAAATGTACCATCACCATATGTGAATAACCTCCCACAGCTAGACACAATAGCAGTATGCCATTCACCACAAGCAACATTTGAGATACTAATACCATCTAAAGGTCCAGAAAGTTTTTGTGGTATCCACTGACTCTTAATTCTCCCTCCACTAACCACATCTGCACAACAAACATCATTTCCCCATGTATATACTTCACCAGAATCTGACAAAGCACATGTATGATACTCACCACAGGCAACTTGTTTTACTAGAACACCATTAAGAGAATCAACTATTTTTGGAGAACTATTGTCCATATCAATTTTCTGACCCAACCTTCCCCACTTCCCTTGACCCCAGCAGAACACTTCCCCTTGTTTTGTAACTAAGGCAGCATGTTTCCCTCCCAAAGCTATATTTTGTACATCTAACATTGCAGTGGATTCCAGTAACTTTGGCACTAAAGAATAAATTCCTTGTTGGACAAATCTTTCATTCACTATCCCTACAAGACATCCAATGCCTCCACCCCATATCATTACATCCTTCAATACGTTGTTGTTTCCTACACGTGAGGATGCATGATGCATTAGAGACCTATAGGACAAACTCTTTTTGTGCTCTTTGTCAATGCGTGCAGACTCCATGTTGCTATGAATGTCTGGATCAACGTATGGAGAACTTGGGACCGAGTTATCTGTTATGCCACGAGTGCGGGAGAGGAAAGATGCTGATGAGTAAAAGTTATCAGACGTACATGACAAGCCATCAGAAAAGCACCTTTCTGAAAGTGACAAGGAAGGACTTGCACAAACGCTATGTACCTTCAAAAAAACAACAGAAAGTAAAAGTTACATTTTGTTGTTGATTTTATTTTCTTTTCTGGAGAGAAAATAAGATCTAAGTGATTTATATTAACAAGAAAAAGGGGACAGAATACATATGAACTTGTAAGAATTATGTGATTGCATTGCAGTTAGTGTTAAATATATTTCTGACACATCCAATGACTAAATAATCATGAATGTAAAATTGGCTACATTGATTCACAAGCACCAGAGAAAATATTCAAGAGTAATAAAACTAAGTTTGTAGTCTGAACCCATTTTAAACCAGAAATTAAAAATTAAAATCATTTGCAGGATAACGAGGAGGATAGTGCTAATGATGACAATGATGACCATGTTTTTTTCCAATCACCATGAAACAATCAATTCAATTTTAAAATTGAGAATCTAGATAAGGATACAGGGAGACGTTCTGCCAATCATAAAAATCTATTTTTGTACTTTGTAGAAATTCAAACATATATGGCCCTTTTATTGCTTCTCTTTTCCCTGATGTGCAATGGGTACGGAACCTACTGAAAATTATTCTAGTCATCACAACCATTATACTCTTCAAAAATATAGCACAGCTTTTGAAGCTGAAAAATCTGAAGTGAGATATCTAATTAGTTCCCTTTTCCCACCCTTCAGAACAGTGAGGATTTGATCATAAAACAAGCTGCTATATCTAACTATAAAGTGTAGGTGAAAAAAAAAACATATTCATTGTTTCGAATTCAATCCACTACAAACCTTGTAATTTATAGCATATGAATATACTACCAAAAATATTATGGCATTTTTGTAACTTCTGTTCTAAACAATTAAAAATTAGGTTTTACTTCACAATACATGTCAGATGACCACAAAAGATTTGTAGCTGATTATACACAGATAAACTAACAGAGAAAATGTTTGAAACCTGAGCAAACTGAGAGGTGTCATCCAGAAGGCCAAGATTTTTCTTTCGCCGTAAGATTCCAGCAGGACTACTGACACAACTCTGCACCCCTTTGCAACTTCTTAAACTACTAAAACCTCTCGGATGCTGACACCTAGAAATCACAGCTTTCAAGCCAACAAACCAAGAAGCAGCCTGTACTTTGTCCTTGCATATCTAAAATTCAATATAAATTAGTAAGGCAAGTCAAGCTATAGATATAGGAAAACAAATGCCATTATATGCCATATTTTAAATTTTTAATCACAATTCACAAATATTACCAGATCAAGAGAACGTTCACCATTTGCATAGATTAGTGAAAATGAATGACACTCCTTTTCTGGCTCATTTTGCCTCTGAGACCTTATCTGAAAATGGTGAGTCATTTGTTAGACCAAAACATGATTTTTACTCTTCTCATTTCTCTTCCAAACCTTCACATTCACATGGACAGTGCATTAAGAACAAAAACACTTATGCTTGTCACATACATTTCCTTGACCTTGAACAATTTCTGTAACTGCATTCAATCGCAAATGCTTTTCCTGCTGCCCTGAGTACCAAATCAAATTTCTTTCATCCTAGAATAAGGGGAAAGGAAGATATATTTTAGCAAAACATTGTCCTAAGGTAGTGAAAAACACAAGACAAATAAATGAATTGTTTTCTAAAGTGATGTTTATCATTGCATGTAACAAAAAACAACAAATCTAAATTACAATAACAGGTATTCAATAGAAAGTGGGAGCATTTAATTTTTCTTCATCAGTTGATACTGATATACAGAAAATCACAAAAAAGAAGCATTAATAGTACTCCATTACAGACTAACCCACATCTTCATTTGAGAGAATAATAAAGATATAAAATAACATTGAAAATTCAAAGACAACATTTTGAGCAAGGGAAGGAAAATAATATTTTGGAACATCCACAGGTATGGTGCTTCTGAACTTAATATTCATAGAAAAAATTTGAAGGAAAAAATGTGATCCATAAGCAAGTTTCATATTCATGGGAAGTGTTAAAAGAACTTGTTAAAACATTTGCCATCTAACATTTTGCCAACCTGAGAAAGTCTGAAGGGACAGAGCTTTGGCTTTCCTCTACGACCACATTTTAGTAAATATGCACCTTTCTTTATAGATACAATTGCCTGAACAGAAGATACAAACCAATATTTCAGTTGTGCACAAAGGAAAACCCGGTGCTCTAGGAAGTAGCTCGCAAGGTAAATAAACAGTAAAAAAGATTGCACCAAGGAAATACCAAAACTAATTCAAAATAAGTCACATTAGCATTTTCAAAACAAAGAGTCTAGCTTTCATACTGATCCACACCATAACACCAACACCCACATCAATGTGCATATTTAAAAGAAAATAAGTAGAAAAAAAAATAACAATTAAGATTATGGTGTCAGACAATTACTCTAAACCAAAAGATGATGCAGTCCATCCTAAACAGTACATGGAATAAAATTGCACAAATGTTATCATGTAAAAAAACCAAACTGACAAATGGTGACAACTGATCCCTCATGTAATGGCATTTTGAGAACAAAGAAATCCCTCCAGTGTTTATAACAACGAGAATGCATCAATTGCAAATCAATATCACTGAATGAGTGGCAGGTAATCCGTGTTGAAAATAACAAAATTGAAGGAGAGCTTAAAACAACAAACGACTAATACATTTATCAGAAATTCAACCCTTTGCCAGTGTCAAAAACAGACCCCATTAGAGTTTATGCACATTGGAGAGGAAAAAAATACACTTTTAAAACAATCACAATTGGAAAGGATGAACACACTAAATAGGCAACGAAACCAAGGATTTCATTTCATAAAGGAAAACAAAAAAAAACAAGAAAAGGTGAGTGAGAAACATGTGAAAACAAGAGTAGAAAAAGAGCATGATTTAAAAAGAGTGCGAAAAGAAGAGAAGGAAGAGAATTGGCATGACCTGCTCAACAGCTCTGTCAAATGGGAGTGGTGCAGCCAAGGAGTCCTTTCCCATTGTCATGTTGCTGTTGTTTCATGAAGGAAAGGCAGACAAAGGACACAGAACAACACAAAAGAGAGAATCCTTGGTTTTCACAACAACAGGTGGAAGTGGAACCTTATCATTAACACCAAAAATGATTGATAATAAGAGAGAATGCAGAAGAAGAAGATGCTTTCTCTTTCTCTTTCTGAACAGAAGAAGAACAACAACCACAACAACATAAGAAGAAAAACAGCTCAGACTCGGACAGAGGTTCTTTCTTTCTTTCTTCTCTTCCTTATATGGGTTAACTTAGTTTAGTATTTTTATTTTTATTTTTGCTTCCATGAACCTGTTTGTTTGTTTTGTTTCTTGCATTCACTTATTATTTCTTACTTCTTCGAAGGTTGTGCATTTTTGCCTGTTAAAAAGAGAACTCGTTCACTCATTCATATATGCACGTGTACACCACATCACATGCCATTTCCTCTTTTTGTGACTTCAAAAGAAAAACGCTATTACCACATGCTCTTATTGTCCTTTCCCTTCCCCTTCCTTGCTTTTCGCCCCCAATTTATCATTAATTCATAAATAAATATATTAATGCCAATTCCATAATTACGCACAAATGCCCTTTGGTTCCACCCCTCGCTTGTCTTTCTCTTCAACCTCGGGGATCTAACCGTAATTTTACCACCTCACTCTCTCTCTCTAGGCTACTACAAATTAATGCTACTATTTTAAATTTCAAAAAACTAAATTTCACACAAATTATTCAATTTTTTTTTGTAACGGTAAATATTAACCAAGTTTGACACATCTTACTTATGAAACAATGAATCCTTTAGAATGTGGTTTTGAGTTTGATTTCTAATTGTATGTAAGAATAAATTAATCACTTCAATAAAAAAATAGTTTTTGTGAAATATATTATAATGCTTCCTTCTTAAGTTGAATTTGTTAAGTATTCATATGAAGGATAGAATTACACATAAGTTTGACTAAATATTTTTTATATGTCAAAAATAGTTATGATTTGCTTTGATTTGATTGATGTAATTTTTATTTTTATTTTTAAAAAATAAAAATTACAATTTAAATAATTTTATTTAAAAAATTATTAATTAATACTACAGCTATACTAAATCAGCATAACTTTATAACAAATTATAGTTATAAATAAGTAAAAATAACAATTATATAAAACCTTAATTTTAAAAATTTTGTTTGTTCTATAATTTCATTTAATTGATTCTAAACAAAATTAACTCTAAAAGCTCTTCTTGATTGAAAGATTACACATTGATTTCACCTAATTCACTTTAAACAAAATTGATTCTAAAAGGTATAGTAGTAAATAATGTGTATGAAGATACGATTTGGTTTAATTTGGTTCTGGAAAAGGGAACCGCAAGCCAAACTCTACCTCACTAAAGTCTTTGGCTTTTGCAGTTGGCGGTTTTTCAGTTCTTGGTTCAGTTCAGTGTGATTTAGCAATTAGTCATGGCCTAGTTTGGTTCTTGAACACCCCTATCAATAACATCTAGGATTTATTGAAACCTTATTCACAAGCTTGTGTGTGTATTTCTATTAGTCGCTTTAGTATTTAACTAATTCAACTTAATGGTATGAACTAAAAACAAAATACTATTTGATATAAGTTACGGGGAAAACAAATTGCAAGGACCAAAACTAAGATACTCTTCTTTTATTAGTATCAAAAATATATTTAACCTAAATTTATCAATATTTTATATTGGTCCTTGAATTATTTTTTTATTAATGTTGATCCTTATATTATTAAATATATTGAAATTGGTCCCAAAAATGTAATATCCTTAACTCAATTGCTAGCTAAATAAATGGAAATATTATGTCATATGTATCTTGTCCTGTCTCTCCAACTTGTTCCACTTGTTAACTTCTCAAAATGAACTATACCTTCTTCTCCATCAATGCTTTTAGGGACCAATTTTAACATACTCAATAACATAAATACCACAACCAATTAAAAAATAACTTAGGGACCAAAACTAAAAAATTAATAAAAATAAAAGACCAATAACATATTTAACCAATTTATTTTCATTGATAATATATATCCGTACCTCAAAAGGAATTAGCCTAGTTATTTATAGTAGTTATAGGAGATGCATTTAAAAAATGTTAAATTTATTTTCTCTTTGATCATAATTTTATGGGTAAATTACAAGATCACTTGTGGTTTAGGTTTGTTACAAAGAGTCCCAAACCATAAAAAAAATTACAAGTGAATCCAAACTTGAAAAAACATTTCATCCTACCCTAGAATTTTAACTCATCCCATTAACAAATGCAATTAAGGTTTACTGGTGGGTCTAATACTCCTAAGTGTGGTTGAGTTACCCTTACCCAACCAATTAACATTAAATTCACATCATATTGGATCATTTGTAACAAAAAGATTAATGG
This sequence comes from Clitoria ternatea, assembly GCA_037962975.1. Lineage (NCBI taxonomy): Eukaryota > Viridiplantae > Streptophyta > Magnoliopsida > Fabales > Fabaceae > Clitoria > Clitoria ternatea. Next base: position 175,189,576 of record CM075671.1, read on the forward strand.
ACCTTTTCATAGCCTTGGTAGTGTTGGTGGACCTTATAAGAGATTTTACCATCTATTCTACATCAAATAACATTTTAGATACGCTTAAGATTTGGCAGCCTTGCTATATTTTTTTCTTTTTATTTGATGTGTTTTTCTTTATTTTTTGGTTGTATTGTTAATTGTTTCTCTCCCTTTTTGCTTTCATCTTCCATTTTAAGAATATTTTTCTTCAATGGAAGGGTTTAGTAGAACAAAGACAAAATAAATAAGAGTGGAAGGGACACAAGTAGTATTCCAACTAAAAAGCTTTAAACTGTATTCAACAGTCATGGTCATTTTTATTTATATATGTTATCAATATTTAATTTGTTAAACTGTGGGAATGTGTGGATTGTTTATGTCATCATAAAAAAACCAAGTCAGCGACAGAGAAAATCCATCACTATTTTGGAAAATTCATCGTTGAAAGAGTTAGCGGTGAATTCTACCACATTTAGCATCCTATCACTAAATCTCGTGTTGCTAATCTATTAAGCGATGTAAAACAAACTACCGTGACTAATAGCCACAGATAATATGCATAACAAACATAACCTTGTTCATCACTAAAATCCTCACTCAAACATCTCTTTTATTCAAAGTTTATTTGTATAGCGTAGGAAGTAATCTTGTATCCGATTCCTTCGCTAGCTATTAGTGTTAAGGCGTCATTAGTTCAATGACAATCCGTTGTTCAGATGCACATGGCAAAATGGTAGCGACGAAGAGAATCTCGTCACCCCTTGTGGGGACGTTAAACACATCGTCAAAGTGATCGCTATTTTCATTAACTTAAGTCACATTAGCAATAACTTAGAGCCATCACTAAATGATACTTATTCTATTTCGTCTTCATGGTCGTCGTTGCTATTTTATGTTAATACATTAAGGACGAGTTTAGTCTATCACTAATGATTTTTTATTTTATTTTTTATTTTTGGGTTTTCTAGATTTTTTCCTAGGTTTAGGCTTATTAATAAAAGCATAGATCCATTGATAACCTGATAGACAATAATTAACCATAAATTTAAATCCACAAATTAAATTTACCATAAATTCATGAATTAAATTAACTACTTTATTATGCTAAATGATAAAAAAATATTAACAATTAAATTAAGGAAACTTTATATATATAATACAAATCTCCAAATCAAATATAAACAATGTGTAAAAACTAAATACAATGTACAAAAATAAAAAGGAATGTTAAGAAAAGGAAGAGGGAGGGGGACGAGGAAGGTGGGAAGGGGGCTACTACTCGTCAAAAGAACCATATGTCTGCTTGTCTGTTGGCCTGAGGTGGAATATGAAGGCGGGCCATTAGTTGTACAAACATCTTTTCATGTTGTTGCAGAGTCTTCTAGGTCCTATGCCGCTTCTTCAGCATCCTATGGTCCATAGATGTATGTGTCTACTAAAGAGTTATTATCTAGGTATTCTTTTCTGCAAGTTCCTTGTTCAGGTTATCAATGACCTGAACATAGTTCGGTGGTGGAGATGACAAGTCAGGGCACTACGAAGAGGAGGAAACCTCCCTATCGAGTTGTCTGAGGTCGTACAAGTTTCTTTTCTTGTTCTTGCCTTTAACAACCCTTATGCAAAACGTGTTGTCATTAGCACAAGAAAGGGTCAATGCCTCTCCGTCCACCTCCCCTCTGTCTATACAGTGAGCTCTACTTCCTTCTCAGTCCTCTTTTTCCTAATACGCCTTCTACATAGTTTAAATAATAAATATCAGTAAACTATGTGATTAAAGTTATAAATTTAACAAAATTCCAACAGGGTTTCCTCTATAAATAGGAGAAACCAGAATGTTAAATCCCTACAAAATTACCAAAAAAGTTCCAAGTATAGTTTATAATTATAATTATATTTGAAATAATTATCCTCTGTTACCATCCAGAGTCCTAATTACATTTGAACTATATTACTAGGCAAATAAACATTTAATCGAACATAGAACCACCAAAATCACACTACATTTAAATGTCCTAAGTTTAGCAATTAACTTACATCTATAGCCCACGCCTTATCATTGACCCAGTCATTGGTCTTGTTTTTCTTTGTCCTCTATATCAAGTCATAAGTCATGGAGGGGTGGTCCATCTCTAGAGCCTATAAAATATAAAAGAAGTGACTAATTAGTAAGTGCTAATTATTTAAAATAATCTAAAATTGATACTTACTACTTTTTATGTGCAACCATATAGATAGATCACTTGGTGTAGATGGAGGCACAAGCATCAGTCGCTCTATTGGCCTTGTTCCTTTGACTCTTCTCCTTGAAGGCCTCCTTTTTCCACTTTTTGTTCATTTTCTCCCAGTGAACGTCGCCAATCTACTTAGGCTTTATCTTGGATTGACAGTGTTTATACATAATACTCTTCAGGAGGTTAGAGACCCTATGCCCAAAGACTTTATTAACATCTTATGTTCTCTTTTATGCCCACTAATATTTCCCTTATAACATTAAAGAATATTAACTAAATAATTAACTTAAAATGACTTCAAATTTAATATACAATAGTAGAAAAAGAAACTTACCAAAAATGTCTGAAACCATTTGTCTCGGACTAGTTTAGGTGCATCCTTGAATGTGATCCATTGACCACCAAATACCTCTTTCAAGCTCTTACTAATGGCTTTGCCAACACCATCACTTAGTGAAACTGTCATAACAAATTATATTTAATTAACAAAGTTACAAAAGTAAACTTGAAGTAAAGTAAGAGTTATTGTAGTTTCAAACTTACTCAAGTTTGTTCTCCAATAGTGTTATGAATACAAGAACTAGAGGGCCAGATGTGGGAGTGATAGGGGTGACAGCAGCCTATGCCTCTAGATGAGCAATAGGCTACTTTGCGACCGACTCATCAAGGGCTAAAAAATACCAACAATAGTAGTTGTAGAAGTGTGCTGTTGTAAAGTAGTTGCCACTTATGTGTCCACCACATCATCCGTGTGATCATCACGACCACCATGGCTGCGACATCGTCACCTCGACCACCGTCATAGACATACCTTAGACAACGTCTAGTCATTTGTTGATACAATGAATTATAAGCAATGAATACTTAACAAACAAAGAGTTACATACAATGAATTATAACAACTTAAACATACTCTATATCGATTTGAGTTTCAAATTCACTCTTACCGCCACTCCCACTCTTTTTCAATTTAAGTTTGGTGTCTGTTATCTAAACTTCCTCCTAATGGTTGTGATTGTGGTAGGAAAACTCCATCGATTTGTCCACCCTTAGTATGCACAAGTATATCATTGTAGATCATTGGATCAATATGCAACATCACATAGAAGTCATGAAGTTGAATTAGAGCAAGCTAATAAGCATCCTCAACCTCATTGGTCACATTGTCAGTAAAGTGACTTCATGCCTTGGTCTTTTTAACTGCATACTAGTCTTGATGACCTTCTAGGAAATTCGTGTAATACATATGTTTTATTATTTGGGAAAAAATGAAAAGATCATATACTTTATATTGACAAGATTGCTTAACCTTAACTAGACCATATTGGTTGTTAATCTTTGGTCCTTAGTCAATTGTGTTGTCAAACCAATCACACTTGAATAAAACAATTCTTTTGGTGAGTTGTCCGATATATTCAACTTTGATAACATCCATTAACATACCATAAAAGTTATCCACTGACTGCCCATACGTGTCTTTGATCCAAACCTCATAGTTAATCATTTGTATCCTTGACTTCAATTGACGATGTTAAACTTATAGTCGTTTACAGAGTAAATTGGCCATTTTGTAATACTTTACATTAGTCCCCAAGACAGAGCAATGAGTAAAGAATATTCAATTTGGTTCTTTGGGTCTTTAATCTAATTAAATGAATCATAACAGATAATTAAATTAATACATAAATAAGGAAGGATAATCAAATGACATAATAAACATATGATATCTAATTCAAAATGTCTTACGTGTTATGCAAGCTAATTGGAGAAATGATATGATATCTCATAACTTATTTTATCGTCAGTTATATCATCTTGAAATTCTCTTAGAAACTTTGCATACATGTCATCAAATTAAAGAAGTTTAGTTAGAACTAAAAGGATTTCTTGTTAAAGAGAAATGGAAACATGCATTTATACAAATGAATAACTTACTCGAGATATGGCTCAACATACTCACCATTTTGAAGAATGTATAAATGAGATACCTTGAGGTCTCTATCATCCATGTAACCAATTATGGCCTTGCCAACAAGTCGACCTGTGATAGTTAAATATTGAGATTTGTTCATTCAAACTAGAACTTTCATAACCTCAAGGTTGAAAGGGATTCTAGTCCTTTTTATGTATATCTCAGTTGAAAAGTAGAAAGAAACAGAGGTGGTCATTTTCTTTACTAAATATGCCTTGCAAATATATGCCTCGACCTATGTTTTGACTTTTACTTTGTCCTTTAATGAATGGAGGAATCTAACACATCAATAATACATAAAGGAAATTAATATCACAAATTTGGAAACTATTAAATCTTAGTAATCAATAATTTATAAAGGAAATTAAAATCACTTTTCAAATGAATATATCCAATGATATTGTATTGGACCACCGATTTTAGCCTCGTAAGGCAAGTGGGTCGGCAAATGCTCCGTTGAGTTAAAAAACTTAGGGGAAATTTATCCAAGTTTACAAAGTAACACTCGAATATTGTCCTCCATCTATTCAAGTTTCTACTTCTTGAAGGAAGTGGTTATCAACTCTTTAGAGAAGTGACTCAACTCTACTAGCGACTTCCAAATTGGTTTCGGCAATGCATCTAATGTGTATAACAATAATAAACACATGACAATTGTGACTTTTCATGTCAATCAACTTAGCCTCTTTCATGTCAATACATCTGCTCAAATTCAAAGCAAACCCATCAAATATCATCAAACCCTTCACCTATTCATAAACAACAATGTTGTACGATTTTGTTAAAGCATATTTAGCATATGGTTCAAACATCTTTTCCTCACCATAACCCTAAACTTCTCAACCTTTTTATCATAGATGAAGGAATATTTAGATACTTTCTCCCATACTTGTTCACTTGATAATCTAAGTGGTGACAGATTATTAACGTTTGTGTGTTTCTTAAAAGAAGTTTTGTTTATCCTATATTGATGTTTCAATGATAAGAATTTTATATGACAATAAAAAAACTTTGTCTTCCCACTTCCTCGAAGAGAATATCCCCTTGTGTTTTTCATGCAAACAAGGAATGCAAGTTTCCTCGCGCTCTACCACCTAGACAACATCTTGTAGGCAAGGAAGTCATTCATAGTCTACATCAAGCTAGCCTTCATCATGAAATTGTTCTTCAATGACACATCGTAAGTCCAAACCTCAAAATTCGATAATTTTGTTAACTCTTTTACTAACTATTGTAGGAAGACATCAATTTTTGCCTTAGGAATTTTTGGTCTTAGAACAAGGACCGTTAGGAATATAACCTCCTTCTTCATACACATCTCAGGTGACAAATTGTATAGAATTACTATTATTGGCCAACAAGAGTGGGTCTTGTTGTATTAGCCAAATGGGTTGAATCCATCTATATATAACCCAAGTTTTACATTGCATGGGTCTTTTGAAAACTTATGGTACACATCATCTAGATACTTCCATGCTTTCCATCGTAGCGGCAACCACGACCAAGTCGTGGAAGTCACTGCCTTTAAGATCCAAAAATTATGCATTTCCCCTTGTCTAGCAAAATGAACCATGACCAATGGTAGGAACCATGGCCAGGCGGTGGAACACATGCCAAAGGGCCAAAATTTTGACGCTTTCTCATCCATTGCTTGCTCAAGTGTGCTCCCTTGTTTAGAGATTAGACCCATACGCTTCTTAGCTTATCTATACATATTTATTCACACTTTTCCGCTTCTATGCGCTATGTATTCTACCATGGATCCATGTGGTGTCTTCTAGGGCTTTGCCGCAACTATGTTTTGTTCAAAATCTCACGCATGAGATTTGTAATTCTTGGATCATTTCTCATATCTTCATATATGGGAAGGGGAGGAAACCCTGTATAATGCTTTTTTTGCTGCTATAATATATTCATCGCATATACGTTTGGGTTTCTATTTTACCAATCCAGTTATTAAGGCACTATGTTATTCCTTGGCGCTTGGTTTTTCATGATTCAGTCTGTGATGCAAGGGGTTTGGTGTATGAACTTAAATGTAAAAAAATTATTCATATTTTCACTAATTAATCATACTTGATTTGGGATCCGGGTCTGATAATTGGGATGTTACACACAACACCCACACACACTCTCACACTTTCAAATTCTCACACTTTCACACTCACATTCTCACACTCACAACACTCACACACTACACTTACATTCTTATAACACGCACACTATATTCTCATAACACTCATACTACACTATCATACACTCTCATAGCATTCACAACACACTCACACACTCCTAGAGAACTCACAATAAAGAAAGACATCAACAAATTAAAAAAAGATACAAAAACAAAATAATGATGGAAAAAGGCTAAAGATAGAGAGCATCAATTTTCACACAATAAATTAAAACAACAAATTCTTCTTCTCATACTTATGCATTTTAAGAGGAACAAATTCACAAAGCAAAAATAGAAACAAAAATAGATTCATCATAATAAAACATACCTTGAGAGAGTGTGTGAGAAACAACATACCGTGAGACTGAGGAGGTGCTTATGCATGTGTAGTTTTCAACAATGGTGACAAGGTGGTCATCAAAAATTGAGAAAAAGAAATAGGATGGAGATTGAGAAATAGATGAATCATAGAGTGGAAGAGGAAGAGGGTTACCGTTGGTGGAGTGATGGGAGCAGTACATGAGAAAGTAGGAGTAGGAGGGGGAGGGGGGTCATTGCGCCAAAGTAAGGGGAGGGGAGGGGTCACCATGTGAGGGGTTTAGGGTTACAGTGAAGAGGATAGTGAGAGAGAGGGATAAGGATAGGGTTGGGCTCAATTAAGCGTTTTAGTTTAGCAACATACACCAGCTCGTCACCAAACTAGTCATTATTTAAAAAAACACTTGACATGTGGCACAAACTAACTGCTTAGTTGGCCACGTGTTTATCTATAACCATGTGGCCACATCTCTTGTCGCTATCTTAAAGTACCATAGGGATAAGATTAGTCAAATATCCTCAAACTTCAACGGCTAACTCCAAGCGGTGGATTTAGCTACAGAAACTCACCAAAGCTAATGACACCCGTAACAACGGGCGCTAGTAAAGAAAACAGAGATGGTCGCTCCTCGTCACTGAAGTCCTATGTTTGAATTTAATGACATTGTTGGAGACAGAGACATGTAAAGAAACAGTGACGTCATCTGTTACGGTTGCTATATAATGTTTCAACAACAGGTTTAGTGACTGTGACTGAACAAATTTTTCTAATATAAATCCACACTTAACGATGACATTGAAGATGAAGAAACAAGGAAATGTAGCAACAACATTGTCATTCATCATTGACTCTCATTATAAACATCCATGAGGAGTAATTCCTAATCCTTTAATTATTTGTCGTTCAAACCTCTACCACAAGAGGTTCTATATAATTTACCATAATTTTATATTGAACTGTCAATTGATAAAAACTGTATGCATTAGAACAATTAATTTAAGATTTTTTTTTTATCAACAACAGCAGTAGTTAATTTCAGATATATGTAAAAATTTATGTTAGGTTATATACAATAGAATTGGTGCAAGAGTAACGTTCCCTGTAGGTTGGTGTCCAAGCAAGAATTAAAGGAGAAAATTATTATGATTATGGGCATGTATTTGACCAATGAGCAGTGATTTGGATAGTTTTCTAGGTACAAGAAAAAAAGGTTGTGTGATTTTCATGAGCCCGCCAAATTAGAGTTCAAATGGGTTGATTACCAGATAAATTGAACTTAGGATGCTTGTTACAATTATTGCAAGTGATTAACAAGTATTTATGGTCCTTGTGTTTGTACTCGTTCCGTTTAGTACTGTGAAAAGGTGCGAACGGGGTAGCATAGCATGAAGCATGATCCTCCAATAGACAAAAATTTGATAGATGGAGAGAGAGAAGGTACTTTTTTGCCTCTACTAGTATGCAATGGAAAATGGATCTGCATCAGTGATTTCCATTTGCTTCCAAAGTTAGGTTCACTAAAGTCAGATTAACTCGGCCATTTTGTCTACCGTGTAGGTCCCATGGACAGTTCATCTTGACCTTTTAGATTTTTCTCTCTTTATGTTTTCACATTTAACACTCTTTGTAAAAAAATAGATTTATGAAAATATAATGTTATTTGAGGTTAGATAAATAAAATTTGGTCAACAGATTATTTGTTTAGTACTCAACTGTTAAAATAATATTATGAAAATAAATTATGAAATGATTAATATCAAACAAACTCTGAAAAATAATATTTTTTTCAATCCCAGTTTATTCGTTCCTAAATTCCATCTAGAAAACAGTAATCTTACTAGCTGTGCTTCAGCCAAAAGGGGGGCCTGCTATTCTTCAATTCTTTCTATACTAACTTACAGATTCTCTTTTACTTGTTAACATGTTTCCTAGCTACATATTCATTCTTTTTCTCAGTGAATTGTAATTCATTGTCATGTCCTTCAAGAGACACAAAACTTTTCTTTTTCATTTATTAAAAAATATATAAATGGTTCATAATATGTTTGTATGTAATATATATATTCTTTTTTGGAGTCTTATAGAAGATATAACCACGATTCATTACCTGGGTCAACCTGTCCGTTATCAAACCAAACTGATGTATTACTGTGATCGGTCAATGTCGTGATCTACTCTAAATTCATTGGTCACTAATTTATATTTGAAAGAAAACATTACATTACTTACATGTACTAATATCATTGATTTACAAGCTATCCCTTGTTTTATATATACATATATATCAATTAATTGAGATTATTTTAGATCTCAAATTTAAATTATATTGAAAATACAATTGTTTTAAAAGTTAGTTAGAAGATTTTTACCATTCATGATGATCCGACACAAATAAAATGTGTTAAAAATACACATTGTTGGGAGAAGTTCTCACACTTAAAATCTATCCATATGTTAATTTGTCAAAAAATAATTCTCTAAAAATAAAATAGAAATAATTCACTACGTATGCCTTCAGGTTTTAATTAGTTGGGGCAATAGTCAATATAGCAAATTAATGTAAACCATGCTAATTAACTAAGTGCACGCTAACTAAAAAAATTTTACAACTAAATTGTCGCAATTACAAAATCAATGCTCTATATAGGGGTGTCCAATTTCGTTGTTATCCGTGTGAACCCGAGCTACCCGATTTTAAAGGTAAGAACGGGTCGGTTTGTAACGGGTTTTCGGGTAAAAAAAGGTTATTTAAACGGTTTATTGTGACTAAAAACGGGCGGGTTCGGGTTAAAAAAATTAAACCCGATGATACCCATACTCAACCGACTGCTACTAGAAATATCATGCAGTTATTTCTCTTTATTGATTTCTAGATATATTGACGATATTTTCTTTAAGATTAGTCTTTGTGTAGTCAACCTGAAGTCATACATGAGTTTATCATCAAATTATCATATTCTAAATGCATGTGTTAGATTTGAATACTTAATAACTTTTAAGCTTTTTTTCTGGTACTAGTACAATCTATGATTAGAAAAAAAAATCTAATAGAATTACTTCCTACTGCTTCAATGCTATGTCACTTTCATATTCCATAAGGCTTTGGTTCTAAAACGTAAAATACATCATTTTTATATGCAAGTTTTTGCTAACATTATTTTATACGTAAAAAGTGGCAAAAAATAAAAATTAAATTTTCCTAAGAAACTTAACCGAAAAACCGACCGAAAAAACCGAGAACCGTACTTAACCGAACCCGACCAAACCGATCATAGTATTGGGTGAAAATAAGTTATTATTTATGTTTCATGGATAACAACGGGTAGACTCAAAAGTAACTGAATCCGACCGAACCCGACCGATGGACACCCCTAGCTCTATATATATTTCAGCTCCGAAATTTGCTGCATCAAGCAGCTGAAGAAAGAAACTCAAATACGCACCCGAGATTGGATAGTTGAATTGATACTCTCATAGGATTTATTTACTCAGGGTGGTTAAACCTAATGAGTTTTCACCCCTTTTTTTTAATAAAGTTTTCACCCTTTTGTTTTCCCTCAATGATATCATTTACAATATCCTCCCTTTTTATTGGTGATTTTTTTTTTTGAATGTAAATAATGGCGATTCGCTAAGTATTACATCAGATCTCTATCCATCATAGGAAATTCAATATTAAATTTTTAATTAATATGTGCCACATATTAGAAAAATAACTTTTTTAAAATACTCTATTCAAAATCGACTATTAAAAATACTATAAGCACAAAAATTAAAAATATTAATTGTTTATTTACAGGTTGTAATTAACTATGAAATTTTAATATCTTCTTTTTGGTTTTTTTACTTTCAGGGAATTCCGACAATTGTAAGCTTGGCAGACAAAGTGAAAAAGAATAATAATTTATGGATTTTTGGCCAAGGGTAAAAATAAAATTATTTCGTAAAATAAGGTTAAAAAAAAAATAATTGTGTCTATGGTGAAAACTCTCACTTGGATAATTACATTTCGTACTTTCAAAATATGAAATATGCATTTCACATCATGAAAAGGCGAAATACATACATGTATGACAAATATCATCAGATGCTGGTTTTTGTAGAGTGAGAAGACGAAATCTTACTATTTCGTACTTTGGATATACAAAATTTTAATTTCGTACCCAGTAAAAGAGAAATATTAAGGCATAGCACCATTCTCAATAGTTAAAACTTTTAACCGCAAAATAATATTCCTCCAACAATAGTCTCTCAGTAAACTCACACTATTATTAGCGGTTAAAAAATAAAACCGCTCACAATAAGTTTGATTAGTTTAGAAAATTTAGTTCTAATTATATTTTTAAATATTATTTTAATAATTATAATTAAATATGTAAAAATAAAATTTAATTATATCATAAAAATAATATTTAAATGATATTTAATTACATTGTTAAAAATGTATTATTAAATAAATATATTATTAAAAATATGCTTATTATGAAATTATAAAATATTAATCTAACTCTTTTCTATAATATATTTTTAATAAAATATATTAAAATATTTAATAATAATTATTAGTAATAATGCATTAACAAATATATTTTTAAATAAATTATAATATATATTATTATCATTACATATCATTAATAATATATTAGTCTTAATATGATTTTTAATTATACATTTAAATATATATTAAATAATATTTATTATGATTAAATAATTTTAACATGTGTTATTAAATGCATTTAATTTACTAATATTAAATATATTAGTTTATTATATGTTTAAATGTTTAATATATTAGTAAATTATTAATTTTAATATATTTTATTAAAAATACCATTCAAAATCATCTTTATTAAATTAAAAATAGAAAAATTATACATTTGTTAAAAGTTATATTTAAAATATATAACTAAATATGTCATGAAAAATTATATTTACAATCATATATTATTAACAATATATAGTAATAATATATAATATCATTTATTTTAAAATACATTTAGTAATACATTATTAACAAAAATTATCATGAAATATTTTCAATATATTTTTTTGAAAAATATATTATAAAAGAGTTAAATTAAAATTTTATAATTTCATAATAAGTATATAATGAATAATAGATTTAGTTAATAATCCATTTTTAACATTATAGTTAAATATTAGTTTAATATTATAATTAAATATATTGTTAAACATGTTAATAATAATAATTATTAAATAGACGTTTATTTTATTTTTAGTTATGAAAAAATAAGTGTAATACTTTTATATTTTTAGTAAGTACATATAATTATTTTATTTCTTTAATATTGTTGGTGATTAATATATTTAACCATTAATCATTAGTGATGGACATTTACGTTCAACCAAGGAGAATCGTTTGCGGTTTTATTTTTGAACCGCAAATAATGATGGTCTGCTCCAACACAGGGTGTGAAAATTAAATTTTGTATATCAAAGATACAAAAAGGTCAGATTTCGTCTTTTGGCTCTATGAAATACAACATATAATGACACTTGTCACACATGTGTGCACTTTATCTTTCCATGAAGTGAAATGCATATTTTGTATTTTGAAAATATGAAATGTAATTATTAAAGTGAAAAATTTTATCCTAAATACATAAATATTTTTTTTCAACCCTATTTATGAAATATTTTTCATTTTTACCTATAATGGCCAAAAATCCAATAATTTGTATCGGTTACGTATTAAAAAACTATAAGCAACATTCTTCTACAGAAGCAAGTAAAGAAAAGAGATATTGCTTGTGGGTGCACAGTGCACACCAACCTTACCCTTTCCCCATGCATATGCATCCCCCAATTAAATTCTAGCCACCCTAGTAACCTATACCAGCTATACGTACGTGACGAAGAAATGGATATGATGATAATAATGTAATTATATTGTAACAAGAAAAGTGGAATTTAATTAAGTAATTGCTCGATGCCTATACTATCTTATTGAATCTTGATAGAGTGTAGGCCGCCACGAAAAGAGAATATCTTATCTAGTTCCTTAGCAATGAATTAACTTTTGCACACAATCGATTTTCTTTAAAAAAGTTTAGATGAGTAGTAAAAACATATATTAAAGTTCAAAGGATGCTTATAGAAATATATTTTAATTTTTTATTTTCTATATATTTAAGTTACCTCTAAAGATATGTTCTTTTAAATTAAATTTTAATAGTATTGATTAAATTCTCTTATTTTAAACTATACTTTTAAAGAATCCAACACAATATTAGATATTAATTTTTTTAACAAAAGAGGCAGAAGTGTATTTAGAGGGAAAAGAATAAGAAAAAAATATTAATAATATTTTTTGATTTATTTATAAAAACTTTACGAGGCATATAAAAGAAATATTTGAAGTATATAATTTCCCTGTTTTCCATTGTGATGTTATATGGTTTACCTACATTTCTGCACATGGTCGTTTTCGACCCTCCTTTTCAAAAAAGAAAACGGCGGAATTACTTGATTTTAGTTCTAGTGTTCTTGGAATTGATATCTTATATGGATTATTTAAATGCATATAACGTAGGATAGTTGAAATGTAAGTAAAATGAGCAAGTAATTAAATAATAGGGATAGTTGATATTTGGGGCAGTTGCTCCGAAGTTTGAGGTTTCTAATCTTTTAGTAGTAATAACTATTACAAATATTGTCATTGGTATTCTATAAGTAATGCACACAACATTTGGAAAATAATGAAAACCATAAGCATATGCTTTCTGTTTGACAATTTCTTTTTAACTACAAAGTATAAAATAAAACAAAAATGCAACAATATAAAAATATGAGAATAGATAAAAAAATTAAGAATAAATAAAGAAAAATGTTGACTTAATATAAACTAAGAACAAATAGAGTAGTTAGTTGATATTCTATTAAGAGAGAAATGAGTGGTGAGAGAGTGGTAGAGGTAGGGCAATGACAAGTGGTGAAGTCGAGGAAGGGGTGTCGAAACGGATTGGCACAATGGACTTTGGAACATGGCATGGATACAAGGGGAGGGGGAAGAGTATATCGTCAGCGAAATGGGACACGTCATTCTATTTCACTAATTTTCCAGAGAATTGTCATGAAGAACAATTGTGGCGGGAATTTTTGAAGATAGGGAGGGTATGGGTGTTGGTGTATGCACTACGAGCTATTAATGTATCAATTTTAACTTATTAATAAAATTAGTATTTTTAGTTTCAGACAAATGCTATTTATCCTGGAATAATAGGTCATATGAGAATTATTTCTAAAACGTCCCTAATCAAGTATTTACATAGGGACATGTAAATACATTAAGATTAGTGTGTAAATGTACTGATGATTTGATCTCACAAATCATGGATATATGATATCAAGTCTTTACACGGGTACACATTAAGGGTAATGTTGTACTGGACAGACCCACCATGAGAACGTTGCATGGATCATTACATGAGTGTCATAAACGGTTCTCAATGTGATAATGGTATGTAGTCCTTCGACCTAAAGTCACTACGATTCCTACATAAGGAGTTTATTGTTTTAATACAATCAAACGTTATCTGTAATAAGATGATCATAAAGATTGTGATTAGGCAATAGATAAATTATGCAGAGGGATGTGAGTGATGTAGATGGAATTTGTCTCTCCTATGTGACAGGAGTGGTATCTATGGGCCACTTGATGGAGTGAGACTAATGAAATGCATGGCCATGCTAGGACGAATAAATATTAGATATTTATTCTATAAAGTCTACTCTGGTATCAAGTAAAATGAATTGGGCCATACAAGGATGACGAGGACCATGCCTTGGGTCCAATTAGATATCGTGACAAAAGGAATAGATATATAAAATAATTATCACTTATAGGTCATGTCGATGATAAATAATATTCGGACATAATGATGTATTGCTAGATACCGCTCTTATTTTATATTAATAATAAAATAGTTTATTATTAATATAACCGAATATTTTACCTATAGGGTCACACACATAGAGTAAGCCCACCAGAGGATAGTTTTATTTTAGTTGGACTGAAAATAAAACTATTTGGGCCTAACTCATTTAGAATGAGTAAGGAGCCCAATGTTTAATGAAAGCTCAGGTCAAGACCTAAGCCTATATATAGAGCATGAGATGCTCATAGGTTGCTGCTCAGAAATTAGACCAAAACAAAATTTCCGTACTAGCATTCGGAGCTCTGTTTTTCTGGTGGGAGTGCTCGTGTGGACTCTTAAGGGCGAAGCTACAATTGCTTCGATCGAGGATCTTGTTCTGCGTCTACAAGAGGTAAACCCTAATTAAAAAATTTTTAATTTAGCATAATGCTTTGAGACATACGTGTTTGCAATTCTTTTGGGAATCCTTTGTGTTTCCGCTACCTGACCCTAATAGGATTCCCTAATAATGGGATATGTTCATACCAAGATGGAGGAATGGTCGCGGGCAAAGATTTGGATTTGTTCGGTTCTCACAGCTAAAATCTATTGACGAGTTGGAAAGGAAGCTAAACACAATTTGGATTGATATGTACAAATTACGTGTGTATCAGTCAGGAATTAGAGCAGTGAGTGATCGACGTTAGGGGACTAATCGTTCACATAAGGAACCTGATCTGGGGCTTTGGGTAGAGAAAGGAATAAAAAAGAGGTCTGGTAGATAGAGTTATGCTGAGGTAGTGAAACAAAGTGATAGAAAATATATTGGTGGACACAAGAAGTTTAGGAATGAGGTGAAAAAAAGGGAACCTTGGTTTGATATAGAGTACAAATCTAAGGAGAGTGACAGCGAGTGGCTAAGGGGGTGTTATGTTGGGACACTACAGGATAAGAATATGGCCTTTTCCGTTCAAAAGATTATGACGACTGAAGATATCTAGTCAATACAAGTAATTCTTATGGGAGGAGATCATGTGTTGCTAAGACCAATAATGGAGGAAGATATCTCAGGTATGGTGGCGGAGCTACAAACATTCTTTAAAACATGGTTTTGCCAAATAAGAGAATGGAGCCTAAGTGATTTTGCTAATTCAAGAGTCACATGGATTCGATGCCAAGGGATTCCGTTACATGTATGGAATGTCCGGTTCTTTCATTTCATAATGGGGATATTCGGAGTTTTTATGCAAATTGATTCGGAAACTGAGAAAAGATCAAGACTTGATTGTGCCCAGATTCTAGTTCAAACATAAAATCTGAACTTGATAAATGAAATAACTAGCGTAAGGATTGATGGTATAAATTTTTCGTCAGATCGGTGGAGGAACCCTTTGCCACACACTACCTATGTACGACGGTAATGGGCGGTCAGTGGCAAACAACGGGGAAGAAGGGTTGGATTGGGATGGTTTAACCGACTCAGATGGTTTGGAAAATCTGCACGGTGACGAAATGGATAACGTTATCCATGGCATGGTTGAGAATTTAGTAGGCAGGCGAGTAATAGTAGGAGAGGAAGACGCATTTTTGAATTTGAATGAGGAACATCATGAGGTACCATTGGAAATAATAAATCAGGACATAGATAATGATTCTTTGTTACGCAAGATATGCGTAATAGCGGGGCATGTTGATGAGTTACTTTGCATGGGCCAGAATGACATGGCTCTAGATCACGCACGTGAGCCTACGATCACGAAAAGCGAGGCTCGTGTTGTGTATGGGCAGGGGGCTGGCGCTGAAACTCGAGGATGCAGATTGCATGATCGTATAACCTCGAAGGTCGTGCGAGAGGGTGGAAGTACTGTCGAATTAGAGAAAAGAAATGTGAATGTAAGGCAAATTAATCATGCTTATGTATCAAATTGTTCAAGCAGTATGAATGTGAGGTTTCCACGAAGGACCAAGAATTCAACTATTGAGAAGAAGCATGGTGTGAATTGCGTTGATCAAGGGTTAGATGAAATTGGGTCTCAGAATAAAGATGGCAAAGAGAAGGAGGTTAAGGGTATGTTGGCTCAAATATTTGATCATCAAATACAAGTGCATCAATATCAAAGCCAAACACATAAAATATAGAGGTGCCTATGGGGGTTCAAAGAAGTTTGAGGGTGTAGAAGAAGCTAAGGCGGTGGTGGCTTTTGCAAAGAAATTAGGTGTGGGGTTGGAGGTAGACGACGAATTTTTGGTTGATAATTTTATGACGGATACTGAAAGGAAAAGGGAAGGTGAGGGGTGTCAACCAGGTGTCATATGATAAGGAAGGAATGAAGGGAGTGGTTCAGGTAATGTCGGTGAGATGAATATTTTATCATTAAATTGTAGAGGTGTGTGAGGTACTGCAAAGAAGAGGGAGATAAAGGAAATGGTGAGATACAATAAAGTGGATATACTCTTTCTATAAGAAACTAAGTGTGAAAAGGTGGATTAGAAGCTAATTGCCCAATTATGGTGTGATGATAATTTCAAGTTGTGCTTTCAACCATCCAATGATCGTTCAGGTGGATTGGTGTGTATTTGGAATAAGGAGTGTTGGGAGGCGACTTTCATGTATAGGGATCAGAACTATTTGTATATGAAGGGAAGGTGGAAAAATCAAGGCGAGAATTATCATTTGGTGAATATTTATACGCCATGTGATGAAGGCTGGAAGAGGGAATTGTGGTGATCATTAGTTGAGCTAAAAGAGGGTGTGGCGGTGAGTTGTGGTGCATTAGGGGTGATTTTAATAATATATTAGTAGAAGGGGAACGATGTAGGGGTTGAAAGGTGGGGAGGAGTGGAGGGTTGGTCTGTAGTGATTTTTAGGAGTTTGTGATAGAGGCTAAGGTGTCTGATTTACCTATGCATGGATGAAAGTATACATGGTATAGGCCTGATGGATCTTGTATGAGTCGGCTAAACAAATTCTTATTGTCTGAATGGATGATGAAAGAGTGGGGGGAGGTAACTCAATGGGGTTTGTGTAGAGGGCTTTCAGATCATTGTCCAGTGCTGTTAAAGGAGGGGTTAGTGAATTGGGGACCTAAACAAATTCGGGTTTTAAACTGTTGGAGTAGGATGAAGGGTTTTAAAGAGTTTGTGGTTAAATAATGATAGGAGATTCAGATAGCGGGGTGGGGTGGTTTTGTGTTACAATAGAAGTTGAAAGAGTTGAAGAAAAGGATGAGAGGGTGACATGAGTCACAAAGTCAAAATTTAGTGGCTCAAATAACAGAAGGGAGAAGATTATTGCAGGAATTAGATTTAAAAGCGGAGGGGGCTGGTTTGAGTGAGATGAAGGTGCAAAAGAGAAGGTCTGTTCTGGAGCAGATTTAGGGGTTGGAGTCGGTTGAAGGCGAGTATGTTGCATCAGTAATCAAGAATTCAATGGCTTCAGGAAGATGATGAGAATTCAGCCTTTTTCCATGCATGTACAGCGATGCGAAAGAAAAGGAATCAGATTCAGAACATTATGATTAAGGGGAAGAGGGTGTTAAGGGGTTGAGGAGGTGAAATTGAGGATTAGGGAGTATTTTGCTAATTTTTTAGGAGAGCCACAAGGGTGTAGACCGAGGATGGAGGAGATTATGTTTAGAAGGTTAGATGGGAGAGAGGGTGAGAGGTTGACGGGACCTTTTGGAGAGAAGGAGGTGAAGGAATCGGTGTGGGAATGTGCAGGGAATAAGAGTTCAGGCCTGATGGATATAATTTTAGTTTCATTAAGTAGTTTTGGGAGATAGTCAAAATAGACTTTTGTAGGTTCTTGATGGAGTTTATTCTCATGGTCGGCTTGTAAAAAGGGCTAATAGCTCATTTTTTGTCCTAATTCTGAAGAATGAGAACCCATAAGATATTCGGTAATTTTGACTGATTCAATTGGTTGGCTGCTTATATAAAGTTCTATCGAAGTTGTTATCGAATTAACTAAAGAGTGTGTTGGATGGTTTGATTTCCTCTAATCAGTTTGCATTCATCTGAGGAAGACTAATATGGATAGTATTTTGATTGCTAATGAGTCTGTGGAGGAGGCAAGGAGGAGAGGAACAAAATGCTTTCTGTTTAAAGCAGATATTGAGAAGGCATATGATTTGGTAAATTGGGGTTTCTTGGACTATGTGATAGAGAGAATGAATTTTCTATTAAAGTGGAGAAAATGGATTGAGGAATGTTTGCAGTCGACTTCTATATTAGTATTGGTTAATGGAAGTCCTACTGAGGAGTTTAAACTAGGTAGGGGTTTACGGCAAGGTGATCCATTGTCCCTTTTCTTGTTTGTTTTGGTGGTAGAGGGGTTGAGCTTATTGTTTCATTAAGCTATGGCATTGGGTGAATTTAGGGGGGTAAAGGTGAGGGAAGGAGAGTGTGTGGTGTCTCATTTACAGTATGTGGATGACACTTTGGTGTTTAGCATGACGGATTTAGCAAATGTGTTGAGTGTTAGAAGGGTGATGCAAGTATTTTAGATGTGTTCTGCTTTGAAGGTTAATTACACTGAGAGTTTAGTGGTAGGTGTTAATGTTTCATCAGAGTGGTTACAAGTAGCTGCAAATATCATGCAATGTAAGATGGAATGGCTACCATTTAAATATTTGGATTGCCTATTGGAGGTTCTCTAAGAAGAAAAAAGTTTTGGGAACCGTTGCTGTTGAAGGGAAAAAGGAAATTAGCCAGGTGGAAATGTCGGTATTTACTTTTGGAGCGCATATCGTGTTGATTAAGTCTGTTTTGTCCTCTGTGCTAATTTATTTCCTGTCCTTCTTCAAAGCTCCCATAGGTATTATTTCTACATTACATACTTTATTGTCTAATTTCTTATGGGGTGTGATGAAGGGGAAGAGAAAAATTCATTGGGTAGCTTGAGGGATGTGTGTTGTTCAAAGCAGATGGGTGGTTTGGGGTGTAAAAATATGGAATTTTTTAATATAGCTCTGTTATCTAAATGGAGGTGGAGATTATTAGAAGATAGATGTAGTTTATGGGTGAGGGTGTTGATGTCTAAGTATGGGGAGATGGCTGTTTTGAGGGGTGAGTATGATTCATAGGCATCTGTTTGGTGGAAAGACATATGTAATATTGATAAAGGAGGACGGGATTCGGTGGATTCGGGTTGGTGGTCAAGAATGGTAGGGAGGTTGGTAAGGAATGGTAATAGTACTCGTTTTTGGAATGATAATTGGTGGGAGGGATGTCATTACAAGAACGGTTTCCTAGGCTAAACGATAGTAGCAATGGAATTTAACTACAAAACATCCACGACTAAGGTTGAGTTCATAAATTATAAAAGTCATACAACATTTTTGACTTAGGCTTAAAACAATAATCCATAACCATATTAATGTAAGAAGAAAAAAAATTAAGCACTGAAATCAGTTTGAGAAATGAGAATCCATAAGGCTAGACTTTTTCAAAGTTTGGATTGCATATCAACCGTAAATGTCTACACAAATAGAATTTGAGATCTTCCTGTGATCATTTTTATCCATGATATATGAAAATGAACTAATCACAATACCTCATCATCAAGGAAGACCATCCTCTAAATGCAACAAATTTATGATTGATTGTAACATTTTGGTGTGTTCCATGCTCTCACGATAACAAAATTATTGACCATCCACCAGCTTGAAGATTCTTGTATAATCTTAAAACAAGCATGCAATTTAAATTCATTGCCTCTAGGATACAATTGTTAATGTTGCTGTTATCAGGAAAAGCCTCGTGTTACAATTTTTCAATCTAGTTAACTGGTCATAAAAAAGAAAAAGTTAATCCCTAAAATAGAAACCTGAACAAGAGAAAATTGAATAGTGTCAGGTTATGAAGATACAGAAGAAAAAAGTTAACTAGGAACCTATGCTTTAATTATAGTTGCTACTAAATGTTCAATCTGTTGTCTTCCTAGTCCGTCAACAACTTTGCTCAAGCAGCAACAACTCTAAGTACAGTTGCAATGGCAGCTCTTACACATAATGTCAATGGTATATCATCCTTTGGGTCATCTATTTATGCAGGGGTGATGATGTAAGATTTATCCTTAAATCCTTAGTTTAAATGTGTATAATTTTCTATCACTTATTGAGTAATATATTGTATTTTAACACATTTTCATAACTTGAACTTTATTTAATATTTAATTTTTTATGGATTAAGGATTGATTTTTAAAAGGGAATAATGAAATCTTAGTTTCTTTTATTTTGTAGGGGATAATTGAGCTTGAAAATTGAAGAATTATGACCAAGAATTAAGAAGAGAAAGCCATGAATGATTAAATATCAAGAAATGGGTCAAAAATACAAGACAAAGCACCAGAACAAGTCTGGGAATCGATTCACCAACTTGGGAATCGATTCACCAACTTGTGAATCGATTCCCACGTGAAATCATAGCTAGGAATCGATTCATGCTTCTCGGGAATCGAATTATATAGCTGGGAATCGATTCCCTGCACCTAGGAATCGATTCATACACTGTAATTTTGCGCAAACCATGCTTTTTGTAATCGATTCATTAAGTGGAAACAGCAGGAAACGCATTCATTAAGTGGAATCAGCACTGAAGGTTTATTAATTACGCACTAGCATTCCACTCGTCCATTTTTTATTGTTTCTGACACCATTTCTTCTCCTATAAATAGCTTGGAATTCAACCTTCAAAACACACCACCATAAAAACCTTTAAGACTTCTTCTTCTTTTCTGCCTCTTCTTCTACTCCCCCTCTGTGCTCCATTCTGGGTTAGGTTGTTTTATTTTTAGTTTGTTTTAATTATGGAGGGCTTAGATTGATTTTCTTGTAGAATTATTGTAATATGACTTTGAGGTTCTTGTTTTTAATATAGTATACTTTTATTATTGTTTATTTCTTCATAATCTTACTTTGCTTATTTAATTCCATTTTGTTTAATTAAATTTGTATGCTTAATCGATTTAATTATACAAATGGAATAAAATAAGATTTAAATTAAAATGGATTAAGGAAATATGCATGCTTAATGAATATTTTCATAATCACTTTTAATTATTATGGTTTGCTTAATTCCATAATTTGAGAATAGATTATGTATGTAGGCGATGTTCTTACATATGCTGAATAATTCCTAGATTTTACGATCTTGACTCCTTTTGCTTAATTAGGATGCTTGATTAAAATATTCATTTTTTAAATGAAAGTACAAGAATTGTGAATTGAAAAAGACGCTTAGTTGATTAATTTAAATTGAGCTAAGAAATTTATAGTAATGAAAGTGTACAAATCATCTTTTGTGAACCAAGGATAAATCTAATTACGATACTCTAAGAAAATCAATCGCTTGTTATTTGTTCTAAATCTCATATTCACTCTATTTTGATTTTAATTGTGAAAACCATTCAACTCCGCCCCCCAAATATCTTTGTATGTATGTTGAGTTTTTATTTATTAAAAATTATTTTAAAACTTAATTTTCCTAAATTTTTGTGTTGATCCTTGAGAGAACGACCTAGGTTGACACCCTAGTGCTACATTAATTAATTTTAATGTACTAATTTGATGGGACCACGACAGTAACTTGCGTCAAACTTTGGCACCACAGCTAGGGATCAACGATCTTTAGGAAAATTTCTGTTTTAAATTAATTTTATTTTTTTAAAAATTTTTAAAAATTAAAAAAAATAAAAATAAAAATAAAAATATTTTTTTCTCAAAAATAATTATTCGCTTTGTTTTGTTTTATTACATGATTTAGGATTCTTATGATATATTGCTCATGATCATGAAATATCTTGTTGTATGCTATGTATGACTAGAAGGACTTTTGGGCATTTATATTCATTTGATCCTGAAATTGATAGAACTTTTCATAAATTAGTTAGAGAAGCTAGATTTTATAATAACTTTGTTGATATTGATAGTAATAGTATCTCATCTGAATCTGTTGAAAATAATTCTGCAAATTTTTTTGATAAGGCTGGACCTCGTGAAAGAACTCTTAGAGAACTAGCTGTACCCGAATTCACATACGAAAGTTTGTGTATTGAATATCCTGAAGAGGATGTCCCTTTTATGCTTAAGACCGAACTTATACACTTGTTTCCTAAGTTTCATGGTCTTGCGGGTGAAGATCCGCACAAACACCTCAAAGAATTCCACATTGTGTGCTCCACAATGAAACCCCAAAACGTTCAAGAAGACCATGTCTATCTTAAAGCGTTTCCTCATTCTTTAAAGGGTGTTGCTAAGGATTGGCTCTACTACCTTGCTCCAAGATCAATCACAAGTTGGAATGACTTAAAGAAAATGTTCTTGGAAAAGTTTTTTCCTACCTCTAGAACTACTGCAATCCAAAAGGACATATCTGGAATTAGGCAACTCTCTGGAGAAAGTCTTTATGAGTATTGGGAAAGATTCAAGAAACTCTGTGCAAGTTGCCCTCACCACCAAATTTCTGAACAACTTCTTCTTCAGTACTTTTATAAAGGTCTGCACCACCTTGATCGCAACATGTTAGATGCGGCAAGCGGAGGAGCTTTGGGAGACATGACTGCTACTGAAGCAAGAAACTTGATTGAAAAGATGGCAGCCAATTCCCAACAATTCAGTGTTAGAAATGATGCTTTCAAACCCATGTATGATTCAAATTCTAGTGCATCTGGCACTAAATTAGAGAGTAAACTTGACGCTCTCACCATTCTGGTCACACAATTGGCAGTGAATTAAAAATCCATGACTGCTAAAGTGTGTGGCATCTACTTTTCACAAGAGCATCCCAATGATTGTTGTCCTTCTCTACGAGAAAAGGATAATAATAATCCCCAAGCCTATACAGCCAACATCTACCATGATAGACCTCTACCATAACAGCAACAACAAAACCATGTCCTTTCACCAACAGATACAACCCAGGTTGGAGGAACCATCCAAACCTGAGATGGGGTAACCAACAACAAAATCCCCAACCCCTATTTCGAAGCAATACACTAACCTTCCAAAGACCTACACCTCAACCATCCACAAGTGGCCCTTCTTTGGAAGAACTGGTGAAATAAATGGCTACACAAAACTTGGAGTATCAACAGAGGAATGATGCCACCATCCAGAGTTTAAGCAACCAAATTGGGCAATTGGCTTCATCATTGAACCAGTTATAGTTTAAAACTCTAACAAATTACCATCTCAACCTACTGCAAATCCAAGAAATATGAGTGCAATTCAGTTAAGATCAGGTAAGAACATTAAAGTACCCATACCTAAGGAACCTGAGAAGCAAATAACTGTGCCTGCAGCTATTGAAGATGATGTACCCTCCTCAAACACAAGCAAGTCTGAGATACAACCACCCCAAATCCCACCTCACATCCCTCTTCCATTCCCACCTAAAGCTATTCCAAGCAAGAAGATGGAAGAAGCGGATAAAGAAATCTTGGATACTTTTAGGAAAGTGGAAGTGAATATACCTCTTCTTGATGCTATCAAACAAATTCCTAAGTATGCCAAGTTTCTGAAGGAACTTTGTACTCATAAGAGGAGACTCAAGGGAAATGAAAGGATAAGCATGGGAAGAAATGTATCTGCATTGCTTGATAAGGAAGTTCCAAATATCCCTGAGAAATATAAAGATCCAGGTACGTTCACTATACCCTGTATCATAGACAATAACAAATTTGAAAATTACATGTTAGATTTAGGAGCTTCAATAAATGTTATGCCTATGTCTGTTTTCAAATCTTTGTCTCTTGGAAATTTACAACCTACTGGTGTAGTGATTCATCTAGCCAATAGAAGCACTGCTTACCCTGCTGGAGTCATAGAGGATGTTTTGGTTCAGGTAGATCAACTTGTTTTTCCTGCTGACTTTTTCATACTTGATATGGAAGAAGGTATGCCTCAGATTCCTGTTCCTATAATTTTGGGAAGACCATTTTTAAAAACAGCCCGAACCAAAATAGATGTTCATTCTGGAACCCTCTCTATGGAATTTGGTGACACTAGAGTTCAATTTAATATTCTTGATGCTATGAAATACCCATCTGAAGATCACTCTGTTTTTCATATTGACATTATGGATGAATTAATTTGTGAATATCTTTCTGATATCTCTCAAAATGTTGATTTGGAATGCATGGATGATTCAAACAATTGTTTTACATGTAATGATTCTGGAAGCTGTGATATTTGTGCTAAAATTGATAAATACATATATTCTAATTTAGAATCTTTAGATATGACTGTTAAGCATAAGGAGCTAGAATGCATTAACCTGAATGCAGGATTTCAAGAAAACTCTAACAAAATTGTTGAGGTGCAAGCAGCGGAATCCAAATCCTCTTTGTTAGTTCCATCTGTTTTGTAAGCACCCAAATTAGAGTTAAAACCCCTACATGAGAACCTTAAGTATGTATACTTAGAGGATGATGAACAGCTCCCAGTGATAATTTCCACTGCTCTTGATGAAAATCAAGAAGAAAAATTACTGCAGGTTCTGAAAAGGCACAAGAAGGCTATAGGTTGGACATTGGCAGACATTCCTGGAATTAGCCCATCCATGTGTGTGCACAAGATATTTCTGGAGGGAAATGCTAAAGTAGTAAGACAACGTCAGAGGAGACTCAACCCTCTAATCCTTGATGTGGTTAAGAAGGAGATTACCAAGCTTCTACAAGCAGGAATTATTTATCCAATCTCTGACAGCCAATGGGTGAGTCCGATTCAAGTGGTTCCTAAGAAAACAGGATCATAGTTGTGAAGAGTGAGAAGTATGAGTTGATCCCAACTAGAGTGCAGAACAGTTGGAGAGTCTGTATTGATTACAGGAGACTTAACCAAGTAACCAAGAAGGACCATTTTCCTTTACCCTTCATTGATCAAATGCTTGAGCTTCTCGCAGGTAAGTCTCACTACTGTTTTCTTGATGGATTCTCTGGATATTTTCAGATTCACATTACACTTGAGGACAATGTATCATTTAAGTGTGGGGGTGGGATCTCTATGTGTGATTATCTGTTTTTCCTAACATAATTTTTTTTTGTGTTTTTATTTTTAAATGGCACGTTTTATTGGAATTTTTAGGATATACATGAGTAATAAGTAATTTCTTTCATGTTTGATATGAGCTTAATGATATGTTACGATTTGAATTTAGGCAACTTTGGTATGTTAAGAATGACATGATAATTGAGAATGATCATATATGATGGAATTATGCCTTGTGAGAATTTTGAGCCTTAAAATTTGATGGATCACTTTACACCATCTTAAATTCTTTCATGTGTGATTAATTCCTGAAATGCTTACATCCCAATTTTTATCTTATTTCTTGATGATACTTGAAACTCATATGAATGTATTTGAAATGACACAGACATTTTGTTCAATTGAGCCACTAGCCATATAAGCCTACCATGAATGAATCATCCTTTGTTAGCCTATTTGAGCCTATTACCATTTCTTTGTTGCAGCTCAAAATAAGCTATACACTTACTTAAGGAATATGTTGGAGCTTTGGAATCAAGTCAAAAATAGGCATTCAAATTAGTGTGAAAGTGTGCTAAAAGAAGTCGTAACTCTTGGTTTAAGTATTATGCAATTGTATAAGAAAAAAATATAAATGATATTGATAATTACGACCAAATGTGATTGAACAAATATTTTACCTCACTGTTTTCCTGTTGAATCAACTGCTTCATCATTCTTTATGGCATATGAAACTAATTTCCAAATATTTACCTTGGCCACATTACAACCGTGAAAAGCCCTGTTAATCTATACATGCATTTATGTTGATTATGGAACTAAGAAACTTGCCAAATTTATGGGACTGTCTATTTTTCAAGAAATGTTTTGAGTGTATACACAAACCCAAAACACTTGAGAGTTGAGAGTATGTCTTGTGAGGTTCTGTCACTTATGATCTTCTTTTCAGTTTGATTTAATTCTCACATGCCTAAGTGTTTGGATGATTTACATACATATCTTGATGCTCTGTATCCTGCATGTTGAATAACTGTTGTTTCTCTGTATATCCCTAAGATTTCATGATGAGCATGCTAGTTTTATGTGCTTATGTTTTTCAACTTAAATATTTTCAATAGTAAAAAATTGTTTTTATTCTGATTTTGTCGGGAGTGCAAAAGAATAAGTGTGGGAGTATTTGATGATGCAAGATTTATCCTTAAATCCTTAGTTTAAATATGTATAATTTGCTATCACTTTTTATGTAATATATTGCATTTTAACACATTTTCATAACTTGAGCTTTATTTAATATTTGATTTTTTTTATAGATTAAGGATTGATTTTTAAAAGGGAATAATGAAATCTTAGTTTCTTTTGTTTTATAGGGGATAATTGAGCTTGAAAATTAAAGAATTATGATCAAGGATCAAGAAGAGAAAGCCATGAATGATTAAATATCAATAAATGGGTCAAAAATGCAAGAAAAAGCACCAGAACGGGTTTGGGAATCGATTCGCCAACTTGGGAATCGACTCCCATGTGAAATGATAGCCAGGAATCCATTCATGCTTCTTGGGAATCGATTCATATAGCTGGGAATCAATTCCCTGCCCCTAGGAATCGATTCATGAGTGTTATAGCTCATATTAATTGTTAAGGAACCTTTACCCTAAAATGGATAAGTCAATATTTGATTGGAAGTGATTCCTAAAATGGGTTATCTATTCTTATCTTTATTGACAACAATAAAATAGTTTTCTGCCTCCCCTAAATGAGTAACTTGAAATCTGAAAGGAAGTGATTCCTATCCGAAAATATTACTTCCGTCCCTTAATATAAGAACCTCTCAACTAATTATAGTCTTTAAGAAAATTCAGTTAATATAGTGAAAATCTTTTACTTTGTTTACAAATTGTACTATTTTTTCAAATTTACCATCTTACATTTATAGCGACTGACAAATTTTACTCTTTTTTTACTTAATCCCTAAGAGACTAGTAAAATCCATGTCTAAAAAAATTCTATTTGTTGCCTTCAAGAACAATATCATCAGAAGGCACAAACCCAAACTTTCCTCAACCATGTAACAAGGCCGATAAAGTCATTGTCGTGACCGGGATCGCGGCGGCACGACCGACCCTCAAGAAATAAAACGAGTTTCAAAATCCTTTCGAAAAGAAGACAGGGAGTCGCCACCAATATTTTTAAGGATAAAATACCGGGAAAACCTTTCGTTAAAGCACTGGTTATGAAAATGAAATTCTAAGTTCGGGAGTCGAATTACAGGTGAGGAAGGTATTAGCACCTCACAACTGTCTGTTATAAGACGGTTACTCCAAATTGATAGCGCGCATTATAAATAACCTAGAAATTATTTTTTTTAACTTCTTTAGAAAAGGAACAAACAAAACAGACAAGGAGACACGAACAGACAAAACAGACTGAACAGTGACAGTAAGAAAGATTAACAGGACGTCCCGTCCAAATTAACCTTAATTTATACATAAACAATTCAAAGATTAAAATAAAATTAAATAAGATGGAGTAGAATGAAGTTGATTAACAAAACCGAAGATTAACAGGACGTCTCGTCCAAATTAACCTTATTTTTAAGGAAATACTATTTTAAATAAAATATTAAAAACACGAGATTAACAAGACGTCACGTCTAAATTAACCTCATTTTAAAGAAAATACCATTTTAAATAAAACATTAAAAATATAAGATTAACAAGACGTCGCGTCTAAATTAACCTCATTTTAAAGAAATTACTATTTTGAATAAAATATTAAAAACATGAGGTTAACAAGACGTCGCGTCTAAATTAACCTTATTTCAAAGAAATTACTATTTTAAATAAAATATTAAAAACATGAGGTTAACAAGACGTCGCGTCTAAATTAACCTCATTTCAAAGAAATTACTATTTTAAATGAAATGTTAAAAATGTGAGATTAACAAGACGTCGCATCTAAATTAACCCCGTTTTAAACAGATTATCATTTTTAAATAAAATACTAAAAACACGAGGTTAACAAGACGTCGAGTCTAAATTAACCTCATTTTAAACAAATTACTATTTAAATAAAATATTAAATAGATAAAATAAATTGAGATAATAACAGAAACACAGAAATTAAACACAAGAAAGTGGGCCCGACAGAAATTGATTCCCGCTCCTATGTATTCTCAAGCTTTTGAGAAATCAGGGTTACGTAGTTCTTTGCAAAGGGTGTGTAAGCAAAGCTAGATATTTAATGGTGGGTGGAGTTCATGTAAAAAGGCATACAAGGCAAAGTTATCCACACGTGTATGGACTTCAGAAATAGGGTAGGCAAAAGTACATCTGCACGACACTGGCTAAAACAAAATTTACAATAATCAAACAGAATGTGAAAAATACTCATTTTGTTATTATTTATTACGAACCTAGGTGAGGGAAAATTCAACAACAGAAACTAATGTAAGTAGGAAAGCAGATTCAACAAAAACAACAAATTTGATGAAGGAAATAGACCAACAGTATGTAATAAGCTGAAATAATAGAGGTGAAGAAAGATCGTAACCGGCGTGGAGTGGACTTAAGAGGACCCGAACTGTAGGTGAGAATCGGTGTGGAGTAAGCCCTGGTAGACGATCTGCTAGTATGAGTTGGGTTAGGTTGGACTAGCGGGGCATTGTTGGCGGAAAACTGGACTGGAGTGGCTAAAACCAAAGCACAGTATAGAGCCGGTGTAGGACTCAGTAGCGGAAATGTATTTGTGAAGAAATGGTGTAGGATTCAATGGTGTTAGCAGTGTAGGGGTTTGGACGGAGTTTGGAGTGACAAGAGGAAGTTCAGGAGATCCAACGAATAGGAATGAAACGGGTACTTCTGTTTTTGAAGAATCCAAGAGAATGAGAGTTGGGGCAGGTTTCTTGACATCAGATTCAGGACACTGGAGCAATTTCACAAGGGTTCAAGGATTCAAGAATGCGGACCAAGTTTTCAGGGGTTTCTTCCTTCAAGATGAGGCATTTATAGAGGTTCTCAGAAATGCCTCACTCAGAGTCACGCCACTCGGAAGTATGGAACTTTGAAGTGTCTCTGCCCGAAAGTGCTCCTTTGAAGTTCAGAGCCCTTTTTCGTTCAGAATCGATTCACTCGGGAATTATCCACTCAGAAATATCTGTACCCGAGAAATACTCATTCAAAGTCAAAGCCTTTCTTCGCTCAGAAATAATTCCCTTGAAAATGACCCACTCGGAAATGTCTCACTCGGAGACACCCCACTCGAAAGTATGGAATCTGGAAGTGTCTCTGCTCGAAAGGTGCTCCTTCGAAGTTTAGAGCCCTTTCTCGTTCAGAATCGATTTACTCGGGAATTATCCACTCAGAAATATCTCTGCCTAGAAAAAGCACTCATCCGAAGTCAGACTTGCTTTTCGTTCAGAATTGATTCACTCAGAGATTATTCGCTCGGGAGTAATTCCCTTGGAGGCAACCCACTCAGAAATGCCTTACTCGGAAATCTTACAACCGAAAGGATCATTTGGAGTCGAAGTTCAGTCCTCTCTCGGAAATCCTTTCACCTGGGAATATCACTTGGAGTCAGAGACAATCTCGAAGACAAACCCGAGCACAAGCTCTCGGAAACTTTGAATGTGGGCCCGAGCACAGGCTCTAGGCAATCTTTAAGACACACACCTGAGAACAAGCTCTCGGCAATTCTTAAGGCACACTTGAGCATGAATAGAGCGAAGGGGTTCCAAGCAACAGAACTCCCCATTCTTGGTGAAAATTGACCGGACTGAAATAGGTGTTCACAGATGCTCCTCTTTACTTCTTTTCCATGAGAAAAGCATGAAGTCTCTTCTTGCTTTTGAAATAGAAAGGGAGTAAAGACGTGAACGCCATTGTCAAAGTCATGCCGACTCCAATAACCCAGAGAGCCAGTATTGTTCCATTGAAGAAAACCAATAGTAGTGCCAATTTCTGTGACTTGAAGAATGAAGCAAGGCGTCAACTTTGATGGCTTGGGAAATACAACGATAGTGTCAGCTTCAGAGATTTAAGTGAAACAATGGTGACAATCTTGAAGAATACAAGAAGGAGTGCTAACTTTGGCGATCTGATAGGGGGAACCTAGGAATTGACACTTGAAGCTTTTGCTCTCTCTTTTTTTTTTTGGAGTTCTGAATCTGGAAAAAGAAGTGGGGCAGTGCACCAGTTTCAACAGGAAGTGGTTAACTGGGAATTATCTTTTGGACGACATGAACCAAAAGGATTGTCTTTCAGTTAACAGGAGGTGAGAGGATTAGGGGTCGATTCTCAATTGACCGGATATAAAAAGATTGGGGTCGACCCTCGGTAGACTGGAAATTAAGGGAGCCTTGTTCGGCGGTTAGAAAGTAAAGGGTGCCTCGTTCGACGGTTGGAAAGTAAAGGGTGCCTTATTAGGTGGCTGGAAAGTAAAGGGTGCCTTGTTAGGCGACTGGAAAGTAAAGGATGCCATGTTAGGCGATCGGAAAGTAAAGGGTGCCTTGTTAGGTGACTGGAAAATAAAGGGTGCCTTGTTAGGCGACTGGAATGTAAAGGGTGCCTTGTGAGGCGACTGGAAAGTAAAGGGTGCCTTATTAGGCGACTGGAAAGTAAAGGGTGCCTTGTTAGGCGACTGGAAAGTAAAGGGTGCCTTGTTAGGTGACTGGAAAGTAAAGGGTGCCTTGTTAGGCGACTGGAAAATAAAGGGTGCCTTGTTAGGCGATTGGAAAGTAAAGGGTGCCTTGTTAGGCGACTGGAAAGTAAAGGGTTCCTTATTAGGCAACTAGAAAGTAAAGGGTGCCTTGTTAGGCGACTGGAAAGTAAAGGGTGCCTTGTTAGGCGATTGGAAAGTAAAGGGTGCCTTATTAGGCGGCTGGAAAGTAAAGGGTGCCTTATTAGGTGACTGGAAAGTAAAGGGTGCCTTGTTAGGCGATTGGAAAGTAAAGGGTGCCTTGTTAGGCGACTGGAAAGTAAAGGGTCTGGGGTGATGCCCTAGTTCGAAAAAGATCAAAAGGTTTTAGGGGTATTACCCCTTGGCTGGGAGAAAAATCTGGGGTGATGCCCCAGTCACGAAGATCAAAAGGATTTTGGGGAACTGCCCCTTGATCGAAAGAGGAGGCACTTGAGGTGATGTCCCAGCTTGAGATGATTGAAGGTTGGTGGATTACCCTCTCCCCTTGGCTGAGGGAGAATAAACCTGGGGTGATGCCCCAGTTCGACATGATTTGAAAGAATCATGGGGAACTGCCCCTTGACTGAAAGAGGAATCTAGGGATATGTCCCAGTTAGAACATGATTGAAAGAACGTTAGGGTACTACCCCTTGATTGAGAGAGTAGATCTGGGGTGATGCCCCAGTTAGGAAGATCGAAGGGATTTCGGGGAACTGCCCCTTGACTGGAAGGAAAAATCTAGGGTCCACCGGGAATATATGGCGGGCATGCTGAAGGAGAGAAATCTGGGGGATGCCCCAGTTTAAGCTGTTTTGGATGATCCGGGGTACTGCTTCTTGATTGGGAGAGAAAAGAAACCGGGGAAGATACCCTAGTTTGGAAAATCCGGCTGAAGGAGTTAGGGGTATTTCCCCTTGAACAGAGGAAGGATCTGGGGTGATACCCTAGTTTTTGGAAAGATTGGAAGATTTAGGGGCAGTACCCCTTGGTTGGGAGAAGGATCTGGGGTGATGCCCCAGTTAGGGAGATTGAAGAAGCTAGGGGCGCTCCCCTTGACAGAGAGAGACCTGGGGTGATGCCCCAGTTCGAACTTTTTGGGAGCACGGGGTACTGCCCTTGGGTTGACAAAAGATAATGACCTGGGGGAGATGCCCTAATTTGACATGATCAAAAGAGTCTTAGGGGAAAACTGCCTCTTGACTGGGACAGAAGAAATCTGGGGAGATGCCCTAGTTTGAGTTGCTTGGGAAGTGTAGTTCCACTGGGGAAGGATTTGGTGGTTCGGGTTACTGCCCCTTGATTGGGAATGGAAAATCTGGGGTCCATCGGGTATGCATGGATTCATTGGGAGAAGTATACTAGGGCCCATTGGGGAGAGTTCTTCTAAGCCTGATTAGAAAAGTGTTCTTACTAGGGGAAGAAAATGATCCAGGAGTTAAGATTTGACATAACTATTTGTCATAACTTGCAGAAAAAAGGGTAAGTAGTGTAGAGATAAATTCAAAAACTGGGTAGGTCCTGTGAAACCGTGTCCCTTAGGATAACTCATGGACAAAGGAGAATGAACGAGGCAATCATAGCTTTGGAGACCGTGCCTGGCCGAGTCTTCGTGATGATTGCCCAAGATAAGGTCGAGTAGTAGGAGCGTCTTGTTATTACGACTTTAAATGTTCACCATTCTTTCATTTATTTTTATAAAAACACAATGTTTTATCAGATCAATGAAATTCATAACACGTATCGAAAAAGATGAATTTTATTCATTTATGTCAAACAAATACAGAGAATGGACAACGGGGAAAATAGATGGAATGAAATGAAGTCACATAGAACAAGTCAAGGCCATGTGAAGCAGGGAAAGTTCATGGATCCTCCAGTGGATTTCTGAGACTAGTGAGAATCTTAATCCCCCAACGTGACTTCATGTTCACCTATCGACTTTGCTTTGGATAAGGTGAGTTCGACGATGATTCCCATGCCTCAGTTTGGACTTGCACTTCTCGAGTTGGAGATCTGAGTCATATCACCAGAAATTTGACCCTAACTTTTGCCTGAGCCGCCCTTTCAGGTTTTCAACTCACCGGGTCGCTCTAACTTTTGCCTAGGTCGCCCTTTCGGGTTTTCAACCTAGCGAGCATTATTTTCACTTCTTTTTCTTTTCCCTTTTTTTTTTAATTCCTCACATGCCTCTTTTAAGTGTAGTACTTCTTCACCGCGTCTGCATTTATAGGCATTGGTAAGTCCTCACCGTCCATGCTAGTTAGAATAAGGGCTCCTCCAGAGAAAGCCCTCTTTACGACATATGGCCCTTCATAGTTAGGAGTCTATTTGCCTCGGCTGTCTTTCTGAACTAGCAAAATCTTTTTGAGAACCAAGTCCCCTTCTTGGAACTATCGAGGTCGCACCTTTTTTTCAAATGCTCGTTTTATACGCCTCTGATACAACTGACCATGACAGAGGGCGGTCAGTCTTTTACCATCGATCAGATTTAGTTGGTCATACTGAGCTCAGACCCACTCAGCTTCCTCTAATTTTGCCTCCATCATCACCCAAAGGGAAGGGATCTCTACTTCAAAAGGCAAGACTGCTCCCATACCATAAACCAAGGAGAATGGGGTTGGCCCAGTCAAGGTTCGCACTGAGGTTTGGTATCCGTGCAGTGCGAAAGGAAGCATTTCATTCCAATCTTTGTAGGTCACCACCATCTTCTGTACTATCTTCTTGATGCTTTTATTGGCTGCCTCGACTGCTCCATTCATTTTTGGACGGTAGGGAGAAGAGTTATGGTGGGAGATTTTAAAGCTCTCGCAAAGCTCCTTCATCATTTTGTTGTTCAAATTTATACCATTGTCTGTGATGATTTGGCTTGGTAGGCCGTATCGGCATATCAGCTCTCACTTGACGAATTTAACCACAATATTTTTTGTCACATTGGCATATGAAGCAACCTCTACCCACTTTGTGAAATAATCGATGGCGACCAAGATGAAACGATTACCGTTTAAGGCTTTTGGCTCGATGGGACCGATGACATCCATGCCCCACATCGAAAAGGGCCACGGTGCTGATAAGACATTCAGAGATGACGGGGGAGCATGAATATGATCAGCGTATATTTGACATTTGTGACACTTCCGAACATAAGCAAAGCAGTCCATTTCCATGGTCATCTAGTAATAACCGGCCCTCAAGATTTTTCTTGACATGGCGTGCCTATTAGTGTGGGTTCCAAAAGATCCCTCATGAACATCTCTCATGATTTTGTTTGCTTCAACAGTGTCAACACAGCGAAGGAGGATATAGTCGTAGTTTCTTTTGTAAAGCACATCACCGTTTAAGAAGAAACCCATGGCGAGCCGTCATAGGGTTCTCTTATCATTCTCTGTAGCACCGTCGGGGTATTCTTGACTCTGGATATACCTCTTAATATCGTGGTACCAAGGTTTTCCATTTGACTCCTCTTCAATCACTTGGCAGTATGTGGGTTCACGATGCTTCTCTACCTCGATAAGAAGCATGTCATAGTCATTACTCACCCTGAACATTGAAGCGAAAGTGGCCAAAGCGTCAGCCATCTGATTGTCATCCCGAAGAACGTGATGAAAAGAAATCTCATCAAAGTTCTTGATCATTTCTTTGATGTGGGTGTGATAGGGAACCAACTTGCTATCCCTAGTTTCCCACTCCCCTTTTAATTGGTGGATGACCAAAGCAGAGTCCCCGTAGACTTCCAACGACCTCACTTTCGCATCTAGCATCGCTTGGATCCCCAAAGAACATGCCTCATACTCAGCGATGTTGTTGGTGCAATCGAAACACAACCTGGCGCAGACAGGGATGAACTCTTTACCTGGTGAAATCAAAACAGCTCCGATTCCATGCCCTAGTGCGTTAGAAGCCCCATCGAACCTTAATATCCATTTGTCTTTATTGCCGTCTTTTTCATTAAACAATGCCAGGATATCTTCATCCGGGAAGTCAAATAGCATCGGTTGGTAGTCGCTGACAGGGTGGTGCGCTAGGTAGTCTGACAGGGCACTTCCTTTTATGGCTTTTTGAGTGACATATGTTATGTCGTACTCAGTTAACAGTACTTGCCAACGGGCAATCCTTTCGGTCAAAGCAAGCTTTTCAAAAATATACTTGATGGGGTCCATCTTAGAAACTAGCCAGGTGGTGTGACTCAACATGTACTGCCTTAGACGCTTAGCGGCCTATGCTAACACGCAACAAGTTCACTTTAAAGCATAATATCTCATCTCACAATTAGTGAACTTCTTGCTTAAGTAGTAAATAGCTTGTTCCTTCTTTCCAGTCTCATCATGTTGCCCCAATACACAACCCATAGATTCATCCAACACTGTCAGATATAAGATTAGTGGCTTTCCAGGAGTCGACGGTACCAAGATCGGTGGCTCCCATAAATACTGCTTTATCTTCTCAAAAGCCATTTGACAATCTTCATTCCATTGCACCGGTTGGTTCTTACGGAGCAACTTAAAGATCGGTTCACAAGTTGCTGTCAGTTATGAGATAAATCGAGCAATATAGTTCAACCTTCCTAAGAATCCTCTGACTTCTTTTTCTGTATAGGGAGGAGGCATTTCGAGAATCGCTTTGACCTTGTCAGGATCTACTTCTATTCCCCTCTTGCTTACGATGAAACCCAACAGTTTGCCTGATCTTGTGCCAAAGGTACACTTGGCCGGGTTCAACCTGAGCTTATACTTCCTTAACTTTTCAAAAAGCTTTCTCAGATCAACAATATGATCTTCATTGGTTCTATATTTGGAAATGATATCATCCACATAAACTTCTATCTCCTTGTGCATCATGTCATGGAAGAGGGTCACCATTGCCCTTTGGTAGGTTGCCCCAGCGTTTTTCAAACCGAAGGACATCACTTTGTAACAGAAGGTGCCCCACAAGGTGATAAATGTGGTCTTTTCCATGTCTTTGGGTGCCATCTTAATTTGATTATACCCGGAGAAACCATCCATGAATGAGAAGATGGAGTGTTGGGCTGTGTTATCAACCAAGACATCGATTTGTGGCAGAGGGAAATCGTCTTTAGGACTGGCCCTATTCAAGTCCCGATAATCTACACACATTCACACCTTTCCATCCTTCTTTGGGATGGGGATGATATTCGCCACCCACTAAGGGTATTTTGCTACGGCTAGGAACCCGACATCAAACTGTTTCTTAACCTCGTCTTTGATCTTTAGAAGCATCTCTGGCTTCATACGACTCAACTTTTGCTTTACTGGTGGGCATTCAGGCTTCAGTGGTAACTTATGTTCGACAATGTCGGTGTCGAGGCCAGGCATGTCTTGGTAAGACCAAGCAAAGATGTCACAGAACTCCATTAGCAGCTTAATCAATTCTTGCCTCCGCTCCTTACTCAAGGAGGTACCAATCTTGACTTCTCTCTTATCCTCCTCATCCCCTAAATTAATAATCTCAACTATCTCTAAATAAGGCTGAATTTCTCTGTCCTCTTGTTCCAATAACCTTGTTAACTCAGGCGGTGGCTTATAGTCTTCTCCACCTTCTTCGTCGGCATAGTCAACTGGGTGATCGAAATCGTAAAGAGGGGTTGTGATTTCATTAGTCTCAGGAGGGTCATTTTTGGATCTGTAATTTAGTGTGTTATGGCAAAAATAAAGAAGAGAAAGAAAAGGAGGAACAAGCAAGTAAAGAAAATGAATCAAAGCAAGGATAAAGGGATGAGAAGAGTTTTTTTTTGAATTTCGATAGGCATTTATTGATTGAATGATAAAACAAGTCCTTCACCCTTATTACATGGAAAATTCCCAAAGCCTGATGCATAGCAGAGGGATAAACAAGACATTAAAGCAATAACAAATTACTTTGGTGAGTCATTTAAAGTCGTAGGGAGTTCGACAGCCTCCCAGTTACTGAGCTCTTGGCCCGACGGGCAGGCGACCACTAAATCAGCATTATCATCAAAACCGTCTTCAATATCGGCTACTAGGTCTAGAGGAATCAATCCGGCACTCCGAAAGCTTTCGTAGAGATCATAGAAGGAGACTCTTGTAGTGCGAGGCTCCCTGCCGGCAAGACAGGCAGCCCTTCTTTCCCTCTTTTCTTCCGCCAGCTTTTTCCTGGTCGGCGGCCGTGGGCCTGTACCCCAAGCTAAAACCATTTTTATTCTCAACAAGGTGTACAGGTTCCACCTTTCCATCTAAAGTACGCCCTAAACCCTTCTCAGGCTTATATCCTTCACGCAGCATCATTTTTGCCATCACCAGGGACGCAGCTGGCATGCAGGCTCTAACCATCGTGGTCCCTTCTCCCACGTATATGGCGTTTGCAATTTCTAATGCCTGGAACGAGGTCTCAAGGGCCTCTTCCATTGCCTCAACATAAGGGGTCGTAATGGGTTTGCTGACCAAGAAGTCTTCCTCACCAGATACGATTATCAGCTTGTTGTCTATTACGAACTTCAGTTTTTGGTGCAGGGTAGATGGGACTACTCCAGCTGAATGGATCCATGGCCTACCGAGCAGACAACTGTAAGGAGGCATGATATCCATAACTTGGAAGAGGACCTGAAATGTGCAAGGTCCAACTTGAATGGGCTGTTCAATCTCGCCCATGACCTCCCTCTGTGTACCATCAAAGGCCCGTACGACTGTAGCACTTGGTTTCATATATGTCCTATCGAACGGCAACTTGGCCAACGTTGATTTGGGCATTAAATTAAGGGATGACCCATTGTCAACTAGCACTTTTTCTAGAATATGATCTTGGCATTTCACGGAGATGTGGAAGGCCTTATTGTGCCCCATTCCCTCTAGTGGTATCTCATCGTCGGTGAAAGTCAGATAGTTATCTACAACGATGTGCCCCACTATTCCCAGAAACTTATCAACAAGGAGGTCATGGCTGACATGAGCCTCATTTAGCACCTTCATAAGTGTATTCCTGTGTGGCTTAGAATTCATCAATAGCGACAGCAGAGAAATTTTAGCTGGAGTTTGGTTCAACTGTTCTAGTACTTGATATTCACTTTGGCGAATAAACTTTAAGAACTCTTGGGCCTCTTCGTCGGTCACAACCCTTTTTTCTTTGCCACTGGTGCCTTCTTTACCTACTTTGGCTTTTTTGGCAGTTTGATCCTTCTTTAGTTCTGGAGTGGCATATATTCTCCCGCTTTGGGTCACACCTCTTACCCCGGTAATGTTTGTGACCGACGATGACGACGGGTTACTCATTGTCGAGCCTGCAATGACTACATCCACATCGTATTTCCACAGGACAGCCCGTGAATCCTTAAATGAAAATGGGGTAGGTGTTTGAATGGTAACAGTTGGTCGCACAAAAATGGGAGCCGCTGAAGGGCTCTTGTTGTAGAAAATTGTTAAAGGTTTAGGAACCGGCACCCCTGACTGTTCTTGAATCATATTCACCCTGTCTTCGCGGTGTCTATAGACTTGCAAAAGTTGCCATCCATGAGCCCTTGAAGAAGTTTACAGAAGTTTTGGCGTTCGGCAGTCTGATCCTTGTCATGCTCCCCAGTCCAAGGCTCATTCACTAAACCTTGCTTGAGCAAGTGGGAATGAATTGTTTTTAATGGTGTCTTCACATCAGCAACATCCCTGATGCACTGCTCATCCTTTTCCATAACGTTAACTCCTAAACCCCCATGATTGGGCAGGGGATTCGTGGCCACATTGGGACTTCCTTCTCAAAAATTAAGCCAGTTGGCTTTGATCAGGTCTCTTACCTTATACTTCAGGGCTATACAATTTTCCGTGGAGTGCCCTGATGCCCCAGCGTGGTAATCACAATGAGCGTTTGGGTCATACCCCTTTGGGTAAGGAGTTGCAACAGCCTCATGGGGCATGGATTACCAGACCCTTCTAAACGAGAAGTGGCAAAAGTTCGGTATATGTTATTGGGATTGGATCAAACTGCACAGGGGTGCACTCATTGTTGGGATTCCTTACATTCTAATTAGGATTGGGTGGTCGAATCACTTGTTGCGGGTGATGGTATAGCATTAGTTGCGGCATTGGCGCTCTTACCATGGGTGGACGGAAGTGGGGAGTATAAGCTGTCGGGCCATGAGTGGCAACGGCCACATAAGGATTGGGAGCTTGAATCGTGGTAGGGACGAACGGTCTCGGCAGAGCCGTCTTTTGATCAGAAGAGATGGAATTATTTTCTCCATCTCTTCTCCCAGGCGCCGGCTTTCTTGTCGTGCTTTCCCCAGATGGGCCCCGAGTGATCTTTCCTGTTCGTATTCGGCTCTCTACCCTTTCCCCAATAGTCACAATGTTAAAGAAGTTGGATGAAACACTACCAATCATCTTTCCATAGAAGGGTGATGGGAGCGCGTCGATAAACATTACGATTATCTCTTTTTCTGACAATGGGGGGTCCACTTGCGCAGCTGTCTCTCGCCAGCGTTGGGCATACTCCTTAAATGTTTCACTGTCCCTTTTTACCATATTCTGTAACTAAACCCTATTGGGCACCATATCCATATTATATTTATATTGTCTAAGGAAGGCGTCTCCTAGGTCCTTCCAACAACGAATACGGTTCCACTCAAGGTGAGCATACCATGTAAGAGCGGCCCCTGCCAGACTATCTTGGAAGCAGTGGATCAACAATTGGTCATTAGAAGAGTAGGATGCCATCTTTCGACAGTACATCGTGAGATGGTTCTTTGGACAAGTCATTTCCCGATACTTGTCAAAGTCTGGCATTTTGAATTTGGGCGGGAGGACAACATCTGTGACTAGACATAGCTCAGAAGTATCTATCAGCCCAAAACCTCCAGCGCCTTCCATCATTCTCAAACGTTCTTCCAAGATTTCTATCTTTTCCTTTTAGGGAGTTACGACCGTGCTGTGGCCGGCGACCGGGTTCATCATATGGGCTGTATCTCGGAGATTGGTCGCATAGGGGGTCACGTATCCATACGGATAGCCGAGTGGCTGGTTGAACGGAGCCAACGCATGGGGCTGGTTCATTAAGCCTGCATTCGGTGAGGGACCTTGAGGTTGGGCCATAGCTTGTACGGCGTAAGTTGGCTGGGTCATCTGGGCTCGTGCATTTTGGGCTTGTGCATTGTAGGTTGGCTGGGCCATCGGGGCTTGTGTGTTTTGGGTTTGGTAGGTTTGTGGGTTATAGGCTTGTGTGTTTTAGGCTTGATGGAGTGGTGGCATATTTGGCTGGGATGGGTATGAAGCATGAGGATTCACCGCTTGCTGGTCATGGGTGTGTTGTTGGTTAGCGAGCAGGGGATAGTATCCCGGTGGTAGGCCATAGGGTGGAAAAAGCACCGGGTTGCCGTCAGGGCCAATGAATATATACTGTTGTGCGTAGGACTGATTATATGGTGGCTGGGATTTAATGGCAGGGCTAGGTCTTCCGATATTAATGGTAAGAGGGCGTGTCGTTGGGTCAGGGAGTTGGGTTCTTGCTGGGTCAAAACCAAGGGGAGGTGGCGAGGTGGTAGGCTGCTGTTGGGCGTCCTCAACACCTGCAGAGAGGCCTTCTTCTGTGTGTCTCTTTTCCAAAAGTTTAGTTAACTCCGCCACTCGCTCTTTTAGCTGATCGAACTCAGTTCTAAAGTCTCCTTCCACAGCTTCTGCCTCATCCATGAGTTTCTGTTGGAGTTGGGTCTGGTAAGGATGTCTACCCGTGATTTCGGTGTCTTTTGAAAAGAAAACCAAAATTCGTTAAAAAGAAAAACATGTTTAGTAAATAAAACAAGGCGATAAAGAGAGTGTAAACCAAAATTATGAGAGAAACAATTCAGAACTTTTCGACTATCCTTCGACTGTTCCTCAGAACGTCACGTTCAAAAGTACTAAGTACGCAATAAATGGAAATTAACACGAGATAGTTGTGGAGACAAAAGATCCTTTCATTCTGAGATACCGCAAAAATACATAACTGCTAATCTTGTTACATCACCAGAAAATAAATCAGCCATTCCTAGCTCGGGCAATCATGGCCCTCATCTTACAAAGCCTTTACCTACAATAGTTCAAGATGGTTACAATGTCCTTTGGGGTAGTAAGGGGATTAACCATTTCCTCGGCCTACTTGAGTAGGAGTGGAAGGTCCTCCAGAGTCCCGTTGGCCAAATATGCCAAGTTGGCGAAGCGGTTCATCCATGAATGAATGACCTCATCCTGCTGCATTGTTTTGGCTTCCAAGGTACGTATAGCCTCAGGACAGTCTTGCTCTACTTCCATTGCATGTCGATGCTCGCCGTTTATTTCATGTTGGCAAGCCTCTATCACCTCGTTGAGTTGACGCTCCACCCTGTGAATTTGTGACCGTAGTAATTCTTTTTGCACCAGGGCGTTTCACTCATTTTCTTTGGCCTTTGCCAATATATCCCTTAGAAGTTGTTTATCAGCTAGAATGGTGTCTCTCTGACGACTCTTCATTTTTAGTTGCGAGTTGGCCGCTCGGAGGCATTGCTCTTGCTTTCTCATTGGTCCTCTTCAGTTTTCTGTTTCTTCCCTACCTCCTCAATGGTTCTCTTACTTTCTAGGTTCTCCCTTTTCTGAAGGGCACATTCTTGTTGAGACCTCAACAAGTCTTCCTCTAGCTTTTTGTTTCTTGCGGTTAGTTCCTCTATCTTGGCTCTCATAGCCTTTGTTGCTTCATCTTCAAAGATAGGTGAGGGAACACACGCGTTTGCTGGGAGATTGAAGGGACTTCTAAACGGCAGCTTGACCATGGATACTCTATTTTGGACCCACTGATAGTATTCTTCTTTTACATCATGGCTTCGGACCCCTAACTCTTTCCCTTTCTTGTGTACTTTCTTCCAAGCCTCTGCTATATTCCGAACGGCAGAGGTGTAATCTCTTTTTGTATAGTAGAAAACAAAGGGAGTGAGCGATTCCTCGTCAGGTGGCCCAAGCAGTGGGTAGGCTAATTGGTGCTTGGCGATGCTAGGGTTGTAATTGATGCACCCCTGAGTGCCCATGGGGGGAACATTTGGATGACTTCCACAGTGGTGAATTATGGCGTTAACCTTCAACCTTTGTGGACACCATCTTACTTTTTCAGCTGTGAGCCCCACCAGATGATTGGCCCACTAACGCCCATTCTTTGTCGCTAACTGGCACATAGGGCATTCAACCTTACCCACTTGGTTAAAGATATGTGACGTAAGCTACACGTACAAAGCTGGCAGACAACAGATGATCCTTTTCCCTCCTTGTGTATGATAAAAATCCATAGTGCAATAGACATTTGCCAAAATAGCAGTGACAGGGTTTTCCAATTTGAGCTTTCGAGCTAAGAAGACGTCAATAGCCTCGCAGTCCACATAATTGTCTATGTTTGGAAATAACACGACACCATAAATAGTAAGGGCCAAAGTGTCCAGAAGGTATCCCAATCTTCGTTTTTAGCTAGGAGATGCATGTGTTTCTCAAGGTATTCCCGAGGGAACCCCAGGGTCTGATTTCTGATTAATTATGCCCCCTTCAACACCTCTGGTCTGACTTTTAGGACACAAGCAATAGAAGCGATATTTACTTAATGCTCTAGATGACGGTAAGGTGTTTGTCCCTCTAGAGGTATCCCCAATCAGCTCAAACTCCTTAATAGACAGAGCTAATTGGAAATCCCGAAATGTGAAACAACGAAGAGATAGGTCATAAAACTGAGTCAACGCGGTGATCGCCTCAACTTGTACCTTGACTTCCAACAACTTTAAAATCTTTCCATATTTCCTGGCGAAAGCCATCTTTTGAGTCAAATTCAACTTCTTACCCAGCACCTGTAAACTAGTTGTGTCAACCTTCTTTGCCTTAACATGCAGTAGCTTCCTCAACTCAGTTACACTTGTACCACAACTACCTGACCCCATGTTAATTTCCATATTTCACTCGAAGGTATTCGCCTAGCTCCGAATAGCTTCCTGCGAGAACAAAAAGAAAGTGAAATCAGTTATTGGTAAAGAACGTGTTTTGTAAATCGCTACCCCCTTAGAACCTTTTGGAAGACATTTTTATAATTGGGGAGTAACGATTGACAAAACCCGTGACAAACCAAGAGCCATGTGGGTTACGGACCTTCCAATCGTCGTCGACTTTTTTTCTTTTCTTTTTTTCTTACTTTTTTTTATTTTTTTTGACTCTCTTTTCTTACTTTTGGATGTTTTGTTTTTTCTATTTTTTTATCCCTTTTTTTATTTTTTTCCGACGACACAGAAAATCCATAACTCAGGACCCAAAGACTTTAATGAAATGTGAAAAACGAAGGACTATTTGCCCAACAAAGGATCACTAGTTTTAAAAAATGTCGTTTGTGGAAAGAAGTAATCCTTTGAACGGGTAAACAGTCCAACAATTTGGATTAAAAGGGAGAGCAAGAAGGAGGAAAGATAGAGGAAAAGTTTGCCCCTTTGTGGCCTAAAATGGGTTTTTCTGAAGGCCTCCAATCGGTTCTAGGGTTTATCTAACAGTGATATCTCGCAATAGGTGGCTTGCACTAATTTCTAAAGGTCACTAGAGCCAAGATCCTACTCATGATGTTGACCACAACAGTAGGAAGTCTACTAGGTGCGGGCATCATGAATAAGTCGAACTCTAGCTGAGGTTCTCATGATAGCCAGACAGGAAGTACATCCCAAATGACACCGCTACCAACCTCCCCTAATCTTAAGTTTTATTTGGGCCCAGGTATAGGGTCCCGCTCAAAAGTGTGTGTAAAATTGTGAGTGTAGTGTGTGAAAGGGGCGTCCAATACCTTTACCTTACCAATCCTTCACAAAGAACAAACACAGAACAACAAAACGAAGTCGTCTACCCTAGGGTTTAACAACATACAGACATAACAGAACATACATGACAAAATATAAATAAACAGGGACCATATACAAACATTGGCAGAAAATAAAATAAAGGAAGAATTAAATAATTAACAGGCTATTTAAAAACATGCGCTATCAATTTGATTGGCTTAACTCTCTAAATATCCCCAGTGGATTCGCCATCTGTCGCGACCGGGATCACGGCAGCACGGCCAACCCTCAAGAAATAAAACGAGTTTCGAAATCCTTTCGAAAAGAAAACAGGGAGTCGCCACCAATATTTTTAAGGATAAAATCCCAGGAAAACCTTTTGTTAAAGCACTGGTTATGAAAATGAAATTCTAAGTTCGGGAGTCGAATTATAGATGAGGAAGGTATTAGCACCTCACAACTGTCCGTTATAAGACGGTTACCCAAAATTGATAGCGCGCATTATAAATAACCTAGAAATTATTTTTTTTAACTTCTTTAGAAAAGGAACAAACAAAACAGACAAGGAGACACGAACAGACAAAACAGACTGAACAGTGATAGTAAGAAAGATTAACAGGACGTCCCGTCCAAATTAACCTTAATTTATACATAAACAATTCAAAGATTAAAATAAAATTAAATAAGATGGAGTAGAATGAAGTTGATTAACAAAACCGAAGATTAAAAGG
Organism: Clitoria ternatea; assembly: GCA_037962975.1. Classification (NCBI taxonomy): domain Eukaryota; kingdom Viridiplantae; phylum Streptophyta; class Magnoliopsida; order Fabales; family Fabaceae; genus Clitoria; species Clitoria ternatea. The sequence goes on from CM075671.1 coordinate 175,234,304, forward strand.
ACGTCTCGTCCAAATTAACCTTATTTTAAAGGAAATACTATTTTAAATAAAATATTAAAAACACGAGATTAACAAGACGTCACGTCTAAATTAACCTCATTTTAAAGAAAATACCATTTTAAATAAACATTAAAAATATGAGATTAACAAGACGTCGCGTCTAAATTAACCTCATTTTAAAGAAATTACTATTTTGAATAAAATATTAAAAACATGAGGTTAACAAGACGTCGCGTCTAAATTAACCTCATTTCAAAGAAATTACTATTTTAAATAAAATATTAAAATCATGAGGTTAACAAGACGTCGCGTCTAAATTAACCTCATTTCAAAGAAATTACTATTTTAAATGAAATGTTAAAAACATGAGATTAACAAGACGTCGCATCTAAATTAACCCCGTTTTAAACAGATTATCATTTTTAAATAAAATACTAAAAACACGAGGTTAACAAGACGTCGCCTCTAAATTAACCTCATTTTAAACAAATTACTATTTAAATAAAATGTTAAATAGATAAAATAAATTGAGATAATAATAGAAACACAGAAATTAAACACAAGAAAGTGGGCCCGACAGGAATTGATTCCCGCTGCTACGTATTCTCAAGCTTTTGAGAAATCAGGGTTACGTAGTTCTTTGCAAAGGGTGTGTAAGCGAAGCTAGATATTTAATGGTGGGTGGAGTTCATGTAAAAAGGCATACAAGGTGAAGTTCTCCACACGTGTATGGACTTCAAAAATAGTGTAGGCAAAAGTACATCTGGACGACACTGGCTAAAATAAAATTTATAATAATCAAAACAGAATGTGAAAAAAACTCATTTTGTTGTTATTTATTACGAATCTAGGTGAGGGAAAATTCAACAACAGAAACTAATGTAAGTAGGAAAGTAGATTCAACAAAAATAACAAATTTGATGAAGGAAATGGACCAACATTATGTAATAAGCTGAAATAACAGAGGTGAAGAAAGATCGTAACCGGCGTGGAGTGGACTTAAGAGGACCCGGACTATAGGTGAGCACCGGTGTGGAGTAAGCTCTGGTAGACGATCTGGTAGTATGAGCCGGGTTAGGTTGGAACAGCGGGGCGATGCTGGCGAAAAACTAGACCAGAGTGGCTAAAACCAAAGCACAGTATAGAGCCGGTGTAGGACTCAGTGGCGGAAATGTATTTGTGAAGAAACGGTGTAGGATTCAGTGGTGTTAGTAGTGTAGGGGTTTGGACGGAGTTTGGAGTGACAAGAGGAAGTTCAGGAGATCCAACGAATAGGAATGAAATGGGTACTTCTGTTTTCGAAGAATCCAAGAGAATGAGAGTTGGGGCAGGTTTCTTGACTTCAGATTCAGGACACCGGAGCAATTTCACAAGGGTTCAAGGATTTGAGAATTCGGACCAAGTTTTCAGGGTTTCTTCCTTCAAGATGAGGCATTTATAGAGGTTCTGGGCGCTGGCTGGGTGCTTGGACAACTCAAGCCTCCACTCACCCACGTGTACGGTGGAGCCAACCTGGCCACTAACAGGTTATGGGGAGCAGCGGCTGGTGGGGAATTTTTAATTATTTCCACTTCTGCCCCCTGTCTGCCGCTCCAAGAATTCGTGGATCGACTTGGAGGGTGCGATTCCAAGTCACAGAATGGGCAATCGGACTCCTCAAACGGTGTCACATGGGTCCATTATCAAGTTCATGTAAGTGCCTTCCCACGTCGGATAAGAGAGGACACCGGTCTCACTTGGATGGTCTCAGGGGAACGATGCCTCTTTCGTTGGCTCAGATTGGTATCCCTCAGACCCGGACCGGTGTTCTTCTTATGGCCTGGACCGCTGTGTCAGTATCCATTCTTGGTAGAAAATGGTTGGACCGAAACAGGTGTTCACATATATGAAAAGCCCGAATATAGAATCGATCCTTCGACACTCGGTGTGAAGGCTTGAATTCATTCAAGTAACACCGGATCCCTTTTTTGTTCAGAATTGCTCCACTCGGAGGTGATTTGTCCAGAAATGTCTCTAGTCATAGCTTTTCTTCCTTCTGAAGTGACCCACTCAGAAATGTCTCAATCGGATATATATCTATCTAAAAAGTGCTCTTTTGAAGTCCGACTCACTCGGGAATATCTCTTTCCAAGAAGTATTCATCAGAGCCTCTTTTCATTCGGAATCACTTTACTCGGAAATGTTTCCGCTTGAAGTACTCATTTAAAGTCATAGCCTTTCTTCCCTCGAAAGTGATCCACTCGAAAACGTCTCACTCAGAGACACCTCATTCAAAAATATGTCACTCGGCTATATCTCCGGCTGACAAGCTCCTTCGAAGTCAGAGCCACTTTTCGTTCAGAATTGCCTCACTCGGAGGTGATTCTCTCAGAAATGTCTCTGCTTGAAACATTCATTCAAAGTCAACCTTTCTTCCCCCGAAAGTGACCCACTCAGAAATGTCCTACTCGGAGACACCTTACTCAGAAACATTTTTCGTTTAAAATTGATTCACTCGGGAATTATTTACTCGAATGTGTATCCACCCGAGAGGTACTCATTCGAAATCAAAGCCCTTCTTCGCTCAGAAGCACTTCTCTCAGAAATGACCCACTCGGAAATGCCTCACTCGGAGACACCCCACTCGGAAGTATGGAACTTTGAAGTGTCTCTGCCCGAAAGTGCTCCTTTGAAGTTCAGAGCCCTTTTTCATTTAGAATCAATTCGCTCGGGAATTATCCACTCGGAAATATCTGTACCCAAGAAATACTCATTCGAAGTCAAAGCCTTTCTTCGCTCAGAAGTAATTCCCCTGAAAATGACCCACTCGGAAATGTCTCACTCGGAGACACCCTACTCGGAAGTATGGAATCTGGAAGTGTCTCTACTTGAAAAGTGCTCCTTCGAAGTTCAGAGCCCTTTCTCATTCAGAATTGATTTACTCAGGAATTATCCACTCAGAAATATCTCTGCCTAGAAAAAACACTCTTCCGAAGTCAGACTTGCTTTTCGTTTAGAATTGATTCACTCGGAGATTATTCGCTCGGGAGTTATTCCCTTGGAGGCAACCCACTCAGAAATGCCTTACTCGGAAATCTTACAACCGAAAGGATCATTCGGAGTCGAAGTTCAGTCCTCTCTCGGAAATCCTTTCACCTGGGAATATCACTTGGAGTCAGAGACAATTTTGAAGACGAACCCGAGCACAAGCTCTCGGAAACTTTGAATATGGGCCCGAGCACAGGCTCTAGGCAATCTTTAAGACACACACCTGAGAACAAGCTCTCGGCAATTCTTAAGGCAGACCCGAGCACAAATAGAGCGAAGGGGTTCGAAGCGACAGAACTCCCCATTCTTGGTGAAAATTGACCGGACTGAAATAGGTGTTCACAGTCATCATTGAGTAACCATTGCCCTCCATACGATGGTTTCCTATAGTTATACAATAATACTGCTTACATACACCTCACTTTTATTATAGAAACAAATTAATCTAGTATTTTGAATATAGAGATGGATAATGTGCATAAGTTATAAAGAAAAGGCAAACATCGTTATCATTTGACCAAAAATTTTATCATCATCATCATTGTAAATTACACATGAGATTCAAATTCTTTCAGGGTGAGAAACTAACATATGTACTTAAAAATTAAAGAGTTAGTCAAATAAAACTATCAGAATATCATCTTGATATGTATATAATTAAATACCTGATTGAGTAAACCTCTCCATATCTAAACCTTCACCCTCAGAGGCCCTGAAAATATAATAGTAAGTATAAATATCCTATAAACTATAAAGCAAAATCTAATGGAAAAATGAAAGTAAATAGCGAATAGGTTTAATAATGTAGATGACCTTTCTGAATAACCATTCAAAGAGTTCACATGAGAAGCATAATCCACTTCAAAATCAAATATCTCCCTTGGACACAAGTTCTCATCACAAAGTTTTGAAACTATAGCATCAGCTATTGTAGCTGCAATATGAGGGTCAACCACAGTAAAGATCAGTCCCACCTAATTCAAGACACCATTAACTCACAACCATATCATATCAAATAAGGTGGAAGCCAATAATTTATTATCAAACACCTTTAATTTCTAAAAACAATAAAAGAAAAAGATTGTAACCGACCAATATAGTTAGTAAATTGAACAAAGTCCAAATGGAATCAATATACACATATTCTTTTCGCTGGTTTACAAATAATAAAAATGTGGTAAGCAAAGATGCATCAATACAAACATTGAGTCTTTCACAAAATCTAGGCATGTTACACTAATGATAAAACTCCACACAAAGTCAACAAGAGAAATGCATCTAGATTTAAAAATTTACAAGCATGTCGTAAGGATATCAAATTCAAAATTATCCCTTACTTATTTCATTAGTGAATTGTTAAAGTATGAAAGGGCAGACACACGCTATCTTTTTGAAGGACTTTCTATCATAACGTCTTCATTATGCTCATTTTCAATGTACAATTAACATTAGTAGTGTTACCATATCTATGAGCGGGCCCAACATGAGCTCCCCAAATGGTAGCTCAATAAGTTTAGAGATACAATCAAATTTAGTCTTGGTCTGGACACTTTGAGCAACAAGTTCCTAGTCATCCCTGTGCTTTACAACGCATTCTAAAAAACTAGAGTTTCTCCTTTGGTTCAGACAGGGCCATGTTTGCCACTATTTTCCCTTGACTCATTCAATATGAAATCCTCAATGGACCTTTTCTTCCAAAAAATTCCCATTTTTGAAACAATTTGTACATACAATGAAATTATCCTGCCATGATACTAGTTTCAAAAATGTGAATGAAGCTCTAAAGTCTAGATAGAAAGATTAATGATATAGGATATAATGAAATTTTCTTGAAGAGGCATAAAAAAGAGCGCTAAATCTCTCCTAAGTTTAACTTTGTTTATGCTCTAACAACATATATTGAATATATGGGAAAGTAAAATCAACAAACTCTATAATTTCAGCCATCCATGATCTAAACTTTTGTGTTTTTTATTATCTATATTTAGGGAATAAATTAAATAATTACTAATAGTATTTAACCTATCTATATTATCCGATAAAAGATAATGTTACCTTGAAAACAAATTTGAAGATTGAGGATTTGATGGGAAAATGCCATCTATGTCTTCCGTGTTATTGAGTTTAGCATGCAGAGAATAAACCTTGCAAAAGCTCTAGTCATCATTTACATACTGAAGCTCAATAACTCCGGCATGGCTTCGTTGACAAGATTGCTACATCATTGCCAATGAAATTAGTAAAGTAATTACTAAAAGACCAACAACTGCTAACCCAGCAACAAGCATGGTTGCAGCAAAGGATGTGATGTAGAATCCTGATTCCATCACAAAGTTGCTCCTTAACCCTATAACCAGGTAAGAAACAGGATAAAGAAGCATCCAAAATTCCAAACTATGCTATAAAATATTTGAAGGATAACTTGGGGCCGAAAGATAAGATAGAACAAGCTCTATATTGTTATCTGCTAGAAAAAGCACATTACAAAACATACTTGAAGGTAAATAGGTTAAAATTGAACCAATCAAAATCAACTGTTGATTGAGAGTAACCAAAGTTGAAGCCTTTATTATTAGTTTCTTCAACATGTAATAATAAGAATCATATGACATAACTTTGGATCAAATTCTTTATATCCTTAACACTAAGTTCTTAAATCAAACATGATGCTTTTCCTAGGAACAAATATTCTCCATCAAGAATAAGTTCTAGAGTTTTAGAAGAATATCCACAAGTCATTAATTAATTTGAGAACTTGACAACAAAGATAAAAACTTAGCTTATATTTTTCTTATTTCATATTAATTTAGAGACAGAGTGACAAATCTGGCATGACATACTAGAACCACCTAAGAGACTCCATGCAGAAGAGGCAAACATACCTCCAAACCTACAAATTTCTTCCGAAACCAGAAGTCAAAGAAGTACCCTAAAATTTCAGAGAAATTTGGTCATCGTTCATGACATCAGTTTCAACTACCCCGATAAACAAACAAAACTTATGTAATCTATTGTTCCAAAAATTAAAACTTGCAATCAAATTGGGTATGAACACCCTTTCTTTCCATACCCCTAATTAAGTTCTTTACCAATTGATTAATATAGAGAGGTTGAGGCAGAAGAAAGAAGTTATCACTCATCAACCCAAATAACTTTTCAACTATACCCTTGTCTTTTTTCATTAGAATTCCCCCACCACTAAATCAAGCATACCAATAAAGGCAGGACTAAATTACTTGATCTATTTGACAAAAAAAAAGATTCAAACTATGTAGACCAAACCTCTTAGCTAGTACACAATCTGACCAAACATTGTTATATATCCCTACCGTACCTATGTTGGAAGTACAATAATCATGTTGATTCATTCTTATATGTTATTTAAACTATAGATGAGATATGATCAAAATTAATAGAAAACCTAATATATATCCTTACCAGAGCATAAACCTTTCCCTGGCACCTCTTAACTTCTCCCTCTCACAATCAAACTCTCATATTGCCGTATTTATCTCAAGATCAAGAACAAAAACTTTAGCCCATGCTTCCTCCCCCGCTAACTAACCAAAATAAACTTTAAATGACATTATCACATCAACAATGTATTCTGCAATCTCATGAAATGACTTTAGCACGATATATGTTAGAAAGTGATAAGGGTGGATTTCATTGCAAGCCCAAGAAAAATGATTTTATCAAACACCAAATAAGCAATAAGCAAGGTGGTTACGACAAGAAAAATGATTTTATTAAACACCCAAGAAAAGTGATAAGGGTGGTTACGATATTTGAATTACAAAATGCATATAGTAATGTCTCTGGGTCATTTTATAAAACACCCAATAGTGAATAAGTAAGGTTCTTGAAATGTGAAGGAAACAAGGGAAGAAGTGAAGAACAAAAACTTATGATTTTTAAAAGGGGACACTGAATCAAAGATCAAAATAGAGCAACAAACAACTGAGTAACCAAAACAAAGGAAAATAGAGTAACTAACGAGGCAATGAGGTAATGAATAAGGTGTGATAGAATAACTAGTGAGTTGTGAATGACAGAGGCATAAAATTGGTCTTAATTTCAAATAAATTAGGGGCGTAATCAGAGAGAAGAAGAACCAATTTTTAGATGCTAAGAAGTTGATGAAGGTTACCTTTGAGGACGCAATTAGAGAGAAGAAGAAACAAAGATTGATGTCAGGGAGAGGGTAAACAATGCTCAATGTTGTTGGGTAGAAGAGAAGCAATGCTCGATTCTTAACCAGGGTCCGTGAGTGAGAGGAAAATAGGGATTTTGTGAGTGGGAATGTGAGTGGGGGTGAAAGAGGATTGAAAATTTTCAGAGGGATTTTGATTTTAGGTAAATTAGATTTTGGTTTTATTTTAGGAAACTATTTTTTTTCTTTTGTAAATTAAAGCATATAATATATCTATAGTAACTGTTTTATAATATAATTTTTTAATATTAAAGCATATAATATTTTTTGGGACAAAGATGATTTGGGGGGTTTTTTACTCCTAATTTTTAATTGGAGGAATAGTTTTTTTTGAAAGGGGAAAGAACAATTGAAAATATATTTTATTTTATAAAATTCTATAATAAAATTTGAGGAAAGGGATATTGAAGAATTGGAGGAATTTTTGGTTGAAAATAAGTGTAAATTAAGGAGGTTTTTAATAATCTTAACTAATTAACATAGATAACCTCCTTTATATTTTTTTATTAGTGGAGTAAACAAATGATCTCCCTTAAATAAATTTAAAACCTCCATTATAAATTTAATCTAAGGAGGTTTGAAAAAACGCACTAATATAATTTTATTACTAGATGTTTTTGAAACCTCCTCTAAAAAACCTCTGTTATTTACCTTTTTTTTTGTAGTAAGAGAAGAAGTAGAAAGAACTAAAAAAGATGTATGAATCTTCCTCAAGGTTTGTACCTCCTCCCCTTTCATCTCTTGTTCAACCATCCCAACCATCTCAAATATCCCAACCATTTGACTCCTCTTTTCTCCCACTTTGTGCTTGCTTTACGTCCAACCCTAAAATTTCCACCAAAATAAACAACACCATTCCCCTAACCTTTATTGAACCTCACTTTGATCACGCCATTATCACTAGCCTGTCCACAACAAAGATGAATCAGGTTACCATTGTAACATCCCAAATTTTAGAGAAATAAAATTATTAGATAATGATAATTAATTATTTATGGTCCAATATATGTGGGAGAATTAATTTGCCACTAATTATGATTTATCGATAAATTAAAATTTACTAAAACCAAACAATTTAACATAAGGTGTGGGACCCATTAAATAATTTTAGGCATTTGATAGGTCTAGAATATTGAAGAAATAATTGTGGTTATGGTGGTATGATTGGAATAATTTTTAATGTTAAGGAGATATTTATACAGACATAGCGTATGTTAATAAACGACGAAAATACGAGCGGAATGGAAATAAAAGAAATTGTAAAATCCTTTTTCTCCTCTCTATATCACCGTGCATTTTTTCTCTCTCACATCTACTCACTTTTATCCATTAGATAAAGGGAATTATTATCCATTGGTAAAAGCAAAATGATACACCCTTTGGACCATTAGTTAATGACCAATTTTTACACTTTTCTTTCCACTTTCTCTTCAGTTCTTCTTTATTCCCTTAAGCCCAAAACCGTGACCACTCCTCCTTTAACCAATTCCTTGCAAAATTAATACTCAAGCTTGGATTTGTGAAGCATTATTGGCACTTTGGGGCATTTCTCTACTCATCACCTCTTCTCTTCATACCATTTTTGTTTTGCACATAACCTTGTGTTATTCAAGTGGCCTCAATACTCAAGAGGGGGGTGAATTGAGTTTTTAAAATTTTGCTTGAAATGCCTTTGAACTTAGTTCTTTTATCACAAGTTTAGAGTTTATACAAGAGAAGGCAAGTTTAGTACAAGAGTCAATGCAAATCAAGTAGTAAATATTGCTGAAGCAATTTATCAAGCACTTGGTGTGCAATACTTTAAAGCAACTAGTTCAAGCAAGCTCAAGTAGGTAAATGACAATCAATCAACAACAAACCAATCAAATGCAATGTATGAATGTAAAAGAGTAAGGGAGAAGAGCTTGCAAACCAATTTAACGAGTTCCACCACCCCGGTGTACGTCTCGCCTTCAAGTAACCCACTTGAAGGATTTCCACTATTGAGAATTTGAGATTACAAGCTTTGAGCAATTACAGCTTCCTAGTGTCCCATACTCAAGAACTCAATCCTCACAAGCAAAGGGTAACCTACCGAATCTCTCAATAACCCAAAGGTTGAACCCCAACCTTTGTGACCACTCAACCTAGAGTGAAAACCTTGGTGTTTGGTGATGATGTTTACAAGATATATACTCTCAATAGAGTAAATAGGCAATTGAAAGCTCACACAATTTCTAACTCTCAACAAGAGAGGATATACAAATTCTAGCTCAAAGATTTCAGAATATACAAGGAAATGAACTCACTAATCATAAAGGCAACTAAAGATTGATTGTTTCTTGTTCCCTTGTTGTTGTGCTTGAGTTTGACATGCATTTATAGAGCCTTGATGGAGCTTGGTGGAGTTCCTAGCCGTTGCATGTGATGGGTGTCTGAGAGATGTGGAGAAATGAGCTGGTTTCCACCTAAAAAGCACTTTACCTAAATTTTGGCACGACTCTAATCGATTATGCCTCGAGCTGTAATTGATTAGCTTTTGAAATTTTCAGTGTTATACAATAGGTAATCGATTAGGCATTTCAGTATAATTGATTCGCTTGAGAACAGGGACTTGCTAATCGATTACTTCATACCCTGTAATCGATTACTCTTGGTACCTGATGCATTTAATTGTGTCTCGTAGCATTGTAATCGATTAGGCCTTCTTGCAACTGATTAGGGTGACAAACAGAACTTCAGTAATCGATTATGTCTGACTTGGTAATCGATTAGTTTGACTATCTGATGCTTAATCTTCAAACGTTGAACTGGTAATCGATTATCTCCAGGGTGTAATCAATTATCTTACAAATAGAACTTAGGTAATCGATTAGGAGTAGTTTGGTAATCGATTAGCTTGAATACCTAATGCTTATACTTTATCTTATTCAAATGGTAATCGATTATTCTTCAAGGGTGCAATCGATTATATTGCAAACAAAGATTAGGTAATCGATTATGTCTGTAGGTGTAATCGATTACTGCACAAACAAAACATAGGTAATCGATTAGCTTGAGTCCTCTAATCAATTAGTCTGCACATTTTTGTCTATCTGATTCTGTTTTCTCTGTTTTCATGGTTACTTGGCCTTTTTGCTTCAATCCTTCAATGTTCTTTGTTATTATCAAAATGATTCAACCTGAAATATATATTCAAACACATTCTCCCCCTTTTTGATGATGACAAACAATGTTCATCTCATTGGGGTGTTAGTCCAAACAGATTTATTTAAGATGATTATCTCTAAGGATATTTCTAAGGTTATTTCTAGATTTGCTGCACAACTTATCCTTTTGAAAAAATATCTCCCCCTATCTAAAGCAGTTTATGCTATCTTTTTAACAATTATCAAGATAAGTAATTTCTTTGATACCACTTGTTATTTTTAGCCAAATTTCTGATTAAATAGCCAATTAGATGAACTTCAATTATTCTCCCCCTTTGTAATCATTAAAAATAAATAAGGCAATAGAGGTATAATCAAAGGAAATTACATTCATTAAGGGAAATTACAGAGGCAAATTGCAGAATGGAAATGCAAAAACATAAGAAACATAAGCAAAAATGCATCCTAAACAGAGCAAACTAAACAATGGATCTAGTTATCCAGATTGAAAAATTGAAACTCAGAAATTTGATGAGATAGCTCGTCATAGTGTTGTTGCATGAGTTCAAAGTGTTGCTGCTCAGTCATTTGGAATTCTTGGAGGGAGTTTTCAAGCCTATCAAAGCGGCGATCAAGATATGCAGTTAGGGAGGTGAAAGGATCAGGTGGAGCGGAAGATTCACCTTGAGGTGCAGGAGTGGGAGTAGGATCAACAGTGGCAGTAGGATGGTCTTCTTCAAGTGGACTGCTTCCATGGATTCTGTCACTCTTGAAGATCCATCTTCCAGCTATGCAGACCATGCCCATTTTGTTGAGATGGTGAGTGCCAATGCAAGCTTGGGAAGGTACTTTCTTAGTAAGTTCTCCAGCCAAGTCTACTCCATATCCCTTGAAAATTTTTGTAAGGAGAATGACATAAGGTAGTTTATGTTACTCCTTGGATTTGAGCATATGGAGCTTAAGGAGTTGGATCCAGTTGATGTCCTTGTGGTTGATGATGGCCCACATGAGAAGAACATCATCTTCCTCAACCAGAGTATAGTTTCCACCACGAGGGACAAGTAATTTAACCATGAAAAAATAAAGGAGACGGTTATTAAGAGTTAAGTGGTCTACCATTTTATGATTGCTGAGGGGACGGTTGGCCTTCCAAAGAGATTGGCGTGCAGGAATAGGATTGAAATCCCATTTATCTTCTGGATTACCCCCTGCAAATTCAGCATTGGAGAGGGGAATTTGGGTGATTTCAGAAAGTTGTTGATTGGTGATTTTGAGAGTCACATTCTTGACTCTAGCCTCCAAAATGCCATCAACAATTTTGAGGTTCCAAAAGAATACCCTCATTAATTCAGGATAATAAAACTCTTCCTTGAGAGTGAGGAATGGAAGGAGATTGTAGTGGTGAAGGAGTTGGGTGAAGGTAAAACAGGGGTTCTCAAAAGTTTGGGCGTCAATAAAGTGAAGAGTGATTATATCCTTCTCTGAAAGTTTCTTTATGAAATTTTGGAGGTCTCTTGGTGAAGTGAATAACCTAGAGAAATCTAGAGGATTATTGGGTTGGTTCATGGAGGACTAGCCCTCTTCACTTGTCTTGATGAAGACATGATAGAGAATGAAAGATGAAGAGAATGAGACGTTTGAGAGATTTTGAGAGAGATTGGAGAAGAGGCAATGGAGTGGTGGTGTAAGATGGAAGAATGAAGAAGGGATATTTATAGGAGAGAGATAGGGTTTAGAGATGAGAGAAGGAGTAAATAAGGTAAGTGAGTGATTGGGCCATTGGAAATCACACGGATTATACATTAAAATTGGCACCTGATACGATGCTAATCGATTAGGTCCTAGGGACTAATCGATTAGGGTGCGTTTTCTAGGGAAGATGAAACGTTGTTGCACAGAGGTAATCGATTATGGCCGGTGGCATAATCGATTACGTTAAAAACAGAAACTTTATAATCGATTAGGAGGAGATTATAATCGATTACCTGGAAGGCAAAGCGTCAATAATCGATTTTCTTGATGGACTAATTGATTGTACCGGAAACTGAGAGTGTGTAATTGATTAGATATGAGAAGCTAATCGATTATTGATGAAACAGTGAATATGTAATCGATTATAGAGGAGAGTATAATCGATTAATTAGAAAATAGAGAGTGGGTAATCGATTATATTGAACATGGTAATCGATTAAGGATGCCCAAAACTATTATAAACTTGCAGATTTCAAGTGAGACATTAACCAATCAATATATTATATATTAATCAGCTATTTGCTTAATGAACACACTGTAACTCAAGGAATTATCAAGATCATTCAACATTCAAACACAATTTGAAATGTCTAAGATTCCTAATTCTCTTCTAATGTGTATGAATGGTTCCTTTGCAAGTGGTTTGGTGAATATATGAGTAAGTTGTTTAGTGGTTTCAACATGTTCAAGCACACAATCACCTTTTAATACATGATCCCTAATGAAATGATGTTGGATCTCAATATGTTTGGTTCTAGAATGCATTACAGGATTCTTTGAAATATTAATGGCACTTGTGTTATCATATTTTAGAGGCACATGGTCTAGCATAACACAAAAATCTAGAAGTTGTTGTCTCATCCAAAGGATTTGAGCACAATAACTACCAGCTGCAACATATTCTGCCTCAACTGTTGATAATGAAACACTCACTTGTTTCTTGCTATGCCAAGATACAAGAGAACTACCATGCAAGTGACAAGTACCACTAGTACTTTTTCTATCAAGCTTACATCCTGTAAAATCAGAGTCAGAATATCCAACTAGAATACATTCAACCCCTTTGGGGTACCATAAACCAACATTTTGAATTCCAACTAGATATTTCATTATTCTTTTTACTGCAGTAAGGTGTGATTCTTTTGGGCATGCTTGATATCTTACACACATACTGACAGCAAACATGATATCTGGTCTACTAGCGGTTAAGTAAAGTAAGGATCCAATCATACCTCTATATTTTGTGAGTTCAACATCCTTACCTTTCTCATCCTTATCCAAATAGCATGAAGTGCCCATAGGTGTGGCAATATCATTTGCCTTGTCCATGTTAAATTTCCTAAGCAACTCCTTGCAATATTTTGATTGACTAATGAAAGTGCCTTCTTTTGTTTGCTTAATTTGTAGTCCTAGGAAGAATGTAAGTTCTACCATCATAGACATTTCAAATTCTTCCTGCATTAACTTAGCAAACTCCTTGTAAAGTGATTCATCAGTAGCACCAAAAATGATATCATCAACATAACTTGAACCAATAGTATATTATTCTTTTTGTGCTTAATGAATAATGTTGTGTCAACCTTTCCTCTTTCAAAATTGTTTTCTAAAAGAAATTTACTTAATCTTTCATACCAAGCTCTTGGAGCTTGTTTTAAACCATATAAAGCTTTCTTTAGTTTGAAAACATGATTTCGAAATTGGTTGTTTTCAAAACCTAGAGGTTGATCAACATATACTTCTTCTTGAATGTATCCATTCAAGAAAGCACTTTTGACATCCATTTGGTATAATTTGAAATCCTTACAACATGTAAAGGCTAACAATAATCTAATGGCTTCTAACCTAGCTACGGGAGCATATGTTTCTTCATAGTCTATTCCTTATTCTTGATTATACCCCTTAGTAACTAATCTAGCTTTATTTCTAGTGATTAAACCATTTTCATCTAATTTGTTCCTAAAAACCCATTTAGTACCTATTATTTGGTGATTATTGGGTCTTGGCACTAATTCCCAAACTTGATTTCCTTCAAATTGATTTAGTTCTTCTTGCATAGCCAACATCCAATGTTAATCAATAATAGCCTCATCAATGGTTTTAGGTTCAATTTGAGATACAAAAGCTAGATGATTGTAAGTATTGAAAGAGCAACGGGTACTTACACCTTTTGTGATATCACCTATGATGTTGTCCAAAGGATGGTCTTTTGAGATGATCCATTCCTTTTGTTGAGTTCCCACTTCTTGTGTTGTGTCCTTGTCTTTGATATCTTCTTCTTTATCATCCAATGTTAATTCTTGGAAGGTACCGATATTTTCGATACCAAGTATTTTTCCTTTGGTGTTATCTCCATAAGTGACACTTCCTTTCTTTTTAGGAGTGAATGTTGTGAATTTGCTCATGTCTCCTGTCATGTGTTTTGAACACCTATTATCCTAATACCAATGGGTGTTGCTTGCCTTGAAGCATACCTACAAAATAAAATTAGTTTAGAGAACTTGGTACCCATTTTATGTTGGGTCCTTTTTGGTTAGCTTGTGGTAATGTCCCTTTTGGAACCCACACCTTTCTTACAACCTTTGGCCCTAGTTTTCTAACATTACAATTTGAAGAGTTATGTCCTTTAAAGCCACAATGATTACACTTCATGAAAGATGATGATGATCTTCTAGGTGGTACAAAGAAGTTTTTGTAATGTTTTTCCTTTTTAGTAGAGTTATATCCTAAACCAGTTTTATCAAACATACATCTTTGATTTCCAAGTAATACATTCAAATTGTCTCTACCATTTGTAAACTTTTCTAATGTTCTATTTAAGTCTAAGACCTTGGTTTCTAAGATGTCATATTTCTTTGCAAAATCACAAGGTTTATTCTTAGAACATGCTTGAACATTTACTAATTTTTCTTTTAGGCATTCATTTTCTTTGCCAAGTTCTACAAGATGCATTTCAAGAGTATCTATGGTTTTTCTTGACAATTTATATTTATTAGATAGTTTTAGATATTTATCATACAATTCTTCAAATGCATCATACAATTCATCTTTGTCAAGTTCATGATGACTTACCTTATTTTCCTCTTCAATGTGGTTAGCCATTAAGCAAAGATTTACTTCTTCGTTGTCCGAATCGTCGAAACTACTTACATCGTTTTCATCCCAAGTGATGTAAGCTCTTCTCCTTCCACCTTTCTCTTTGTTTTTCTTCTTGAGGTTTGGGCAATCTACTTTGAAGTGCCCTTCCTTGCCACATTCAAAATAATTGGGTGAGGAAGAATTTTCTTTAGGGATAGGTTTCTTACCTTGAGTTTTGAAGCTCTTTTGGAAGTGTTTGTTTCTCATAAATTTTCTAAACCGCTTCACAAACAGTCCAAACTCTTCTTCTTCATCAATCTCATTACATGATTCTTCTTCATGTATAGAAGTAGCCTTGAGAGCTAGGCCTTTCTTCTTGGAGGATTTTTCTTCTTCCTCCGCTAGCTTTAAATCCCTTAGTTCTTGTTCTTGGTCTTGTAGCTTTCCAAATAGTGTAGCAAGAGACATTTTATTGATGCTTAGGGATTGTTTAATGGCAGTGACAAGAGGTTGCCATTCCCTGCTAAGACTTTTCAACACTTTATGCACAAGTTCTTTGTTAGTATAAACTTTGCTAAGAGTAATAAGATGATTAATTATAAGGGTAAATCTCTTTTGCATCTCTATAATGGTTTCCCCAGAATTTATCCTAAAGCTCTCATATTGACTAGTCAAGGTACTAATCTTAGAGTCTTTAACATCACTAGTACCTTCATGGGTTACTTGTAAGGTATCCCACATTTCTTTAGCGGATTGACAAGTCTTTACTCTAAAAAATTCATCGGGACCTAATGCAATAGTAATGAGATTTTTAGCCTTATAATTGTATTGTACTTTCTTCTCTTCATCACTTGTCCAATCTTCCATGGGTTTCTCAACATTTTTACCATTAACAGTATGCATGGGTATGAAAGGACCATTTTCAATGGTATTCCAGATTCTTAAGTCAATTGATTGAACACAAATTTTTATTCTTTCCTTCTAAAACACATCCTTCCCCATTAAAAGCGGGAGGTCTCTTTGTGGCGCACCACCCTCGGGAAAAAGATTTAGAGAATTTGAGGCCATTGTTCTCTTGAAGCTATTAAGCTTGATCTATAAGAGTCAAGCTCTGATACCACTTGTTATTCAAGTGGCCTCAATACTCAAGAGGGGGGTGAATTGAGTTTTTAAAATTTTTCTTGAAATGCCTTTGAACTTAGTTCTTTTATCACAAGTTTAGAGTTTATACAAGAGAAGGCAAGTTTAGTACAAGAGTCAATGCAAATCAAGTAGTAAATATTGCTGAAGCAATTTATTGAGCACTTGGTGTGCAACACTTTAAAGCAACTAGTTCAAGCAAGCTCAAGTAGGTAAATCACAATCAATCAACAACAAACCAATCAAATGTAATGTATAAATGTAAAAGAGTAAGGGAGAAGAGCTTGCAAACCAATTTAACGAGTTCCACCACCCCGGTGTACGTCTCGCCTTCAAGCAACCCACTTGAAGGATTTCCACTATTGAGAATTTGAGATTACAAGCTTTGAGCAATTGCAGCTTCCTAGTATCCCACACTCAAGAACTCAATCCTCACAAGCAAAGGGTAACCTACCCAATCTCACAATCTCTCAATAACCCAAAGGTTGAACCCCAACCTTTGTGACCACTCAACCTAGAGTGAAAACCTTGGTGTTTGGTGATGATGTTTACAAGATATATACTCTCAATAGAGTGAATAGGTAATTAAAAGCTCACACAATTTCTAACTCTCAACAAGAGAGGATATACAAATTCTAGCTCAAAGATTTCAGAATATACAAGGAAATGAACTCACTAATCATAAAGGCAACTAAAGATTGATTGCTTCTTGTTCCCTTGTTGTTGTGCTTGAGTTTGACATGCATTTATAGAGCCTTGATGGAGCTTGGTGGAGTTCCTAGCCGTTGCATGTGATGGGTGTCTGAGAGATGTGGAGAAATGAGCTGGTTTCCACCTAAAAAGCACTTTCCCAAAATTTTGGCACGACTCTAATCGATTATGCCTCGAGTTGTAATTGATTAGCTTTTGAAATTTTTAGTGTTACACAGTAGGTAATCGATTAGGCATTTTAGTGTAATCGATTAGCTTGAGAACAAGGACTTGCTAATCGATTACTTCATACCCTATAATCGATTACTCTTGGTACCTGATGCATTTAATTGTGTCTTATAGCATTGTAATCGATTAGGCCTTCTTGCAATTGATTAGGGTGACAAACAAAACTTCAGTAATCGATTATGTCTGACTTGGTAATCGATTAGTTTGACTACTTGATGCTCAATCTTCAAACGTTCAACTGGTAATCGATTATCTCCAGGGTGTAATCGATTATCTTATAAACAGAACTTAGGTAATCAATTAGGAGTGGTTTGGTAATCGATTAGCTTGAATACCTGATGCTTATACTTTATCTTGTTCTAATGGTAATCAATTATTCTTCAAGGGTGCAATCGATTATATTACAAACAGAGATTAGGTAATCGATTATGTCTGTAGGTGTAATCGATTACTGCACAAACAGAACATAGGTAATCGATTAGCTTGAGTCCTCTAATTGATTAGTCTGCACGTTTTTGTCTATCTGATTCTGTTTTCTCTGTTTTCATGGTTACTTGGCCTTTTTGCTTCAATCCTTCAATGTGCTTTGTCATTATCAAAATAATTCAACCTGAAATATATATTCAAACACAACTTGGAGGAGAGGTATATGTTTTTGACTTTTAATGGGTTTTCTTGGTGGTTTTGGGGTTCTTGAAGTATTTTAATGGAAGATTAGGTGTTGTTTTATTAAGAAAATGCATGTGGAACCCAAACCCTAGGGTAGATGACCATTGGAAATTGCTGTTGATGATGATGTGAATATGGTGCTGTTATCTTGAAGATGCTTAAATGATGTAAAGAAATAGTTGGAATTGATGTTTGGCATATTTTTGATAAAAACCCTAACATGTGGAAATTGGGGCTTTTGACAAAACTTGATAAATTTGGAATTCATTTGTCTTAAGAATGATTTTGGAAATAAATTTTTGGAATGATTTGCATTAATTGTTGTTGATGGTTAAGGAACCATGTTGAAATGTGAAAATAGTGGTTGTTGGATTTTAATGAAATTTTAATCCTAAGATTTGGGAATATATGTATATATATATTATGGCTAGAAGAGTTGATTTTGAAAGTAAATATATGATATTTAATGTTGGGTGTTATTATCTATGGTGATAAATGATATTAATAATGGTAGATGACCATTGGTGATGAAACTCATAAATGGGTGTTGCTATAAATATGAAGAAATAAATATGAACACCAAAACCATGGTGGTTATGATGGACTAATGAAATAAAATTGTGGTTTGATGAGGTTTTAGACCATAATAAGTGCTATTTGGACTTGTTGATTGATGTTGGTTTAAAAGAGGCTAAAATGGTTTATGTTGAACCTTAGGTGGTAATGATGACATTTGGATGATTTATATAATATTGGATGCATTGTAGATGATGGGTGTGATATTGTTGTTGTTAGGTATGGCTAACCCTTTAAGACTTAGAAAATCTTGTTTACAATTATGTGAATTGATATTTTGACAACTCTAGGATTTGTTATTAAGCTTTATGACATGTTAACAATTATTTAGAATTATGATGATGCCTTGAGATGACTTATTGGTGTGTATATATATATATATATGCTTGTGTGTGTATTGGTGTAGATCCTATTCCGAACGATGAGGAAGGGTCGTCGAATTACTCAGATTTCTTCTCTTGAGGTAGAAGAGGAGTTTATATTCTAAATGCATGATATGAATAATTGATGATTAATGTATATGATGTTTGTTACTCATGTTTGCCTTGCTATAGTTATGTTGGAATAATGTTATGATTGATATTGTGATGATGATATGCTTGGTAAATATGTGATTGCATTTAGAATATATATGTATATGGTGTGTCCTTGGTGGTGATTGATAGTGACTTGAGGTTTTGGCAAAAGTGTGTGTCTATGTCATATTGTGAAAACCATGTATGTTTCACCACTATTGATCAGATATGGTAATTGATGATGAGGATTGAATGATGTGGTTGTGTGACACACACATGAGTGATTATGAAAATATTGAGACAATGATTAAATGCCATTGTATTTGTTTCTAATTAGTGAATTGGAAATGATGTTGAAAAATTAAGATGATTAAAGAGATTGTGAATGTCACACTATAACTTGAAACAATGGCAAATAATTGAAATTGAAATCCACTAAGAATTGTGTGGTGACAATGTATATGTTGGTGTTATACATTTAAAGTATACTTGTTGATATGCCTTCTTGATTTCCATGTGTTGATTAATATTGATGAGACTCCTTGGTTATTATATTGTGAACCATATGAATTGATGCCTTAGAGATTATGTGACAAGTTGTATGCCTTGGAGAGTACTATAATTGGTTACATGCCACTATCTGCAATGTTAAGTGTAAAATATACCCCTAAGTGAGAGGGTGAGAGATTCTTATGAAGCTAAGGCTAACATATACATTCTTACATTCATGGCATGCATGGCATATCATATTATGTATGGTTGTGATCACGTGACATGTCGAAATGATTGAGATCTTACGGGATCTTATGAAAAGGACCCTTGCAAGGGGAGAAATATTCAAGCGTTTATGCGTGGTTGCAATCACGTGACATGTTGAAATGATTGAGATCTTGTGAGATCTTATGAAAAGGACCCTTACGGGAAGGGGGCAGATATTCAAATGATTATATGTGGTTGCGATCACATTGATAGGTTGAAATAATTAAGATCTTATGGGATCCTGTGAAAGAGACCCTTGCGGGGCGATGAATATTTGAGAAACTATGCATGGTTATGAATACTTGATATACTGTGTACACATGTGTTATTAATCAGATCCGTTGCATATGCATTTCATATTATGACATATGCATTAGCCATAGGAACATGGCATTTGAGTTGAAGATGACCAAGAAAAATGATAACCTATTGAGAGTGTGAATTGAGGAAAGATGTAAAAACTTGATGTTGATACTTGTGATAGCCCATGATGATGAAGGACAATGTGAATGTGTATGTGTATGGGCTTGCTATGAGATACAAATAATGAAACTTGTATGCCTATGATGATATCTTGATGAAGTCTTGGTGATAAATTGATGATTATATTACAAAGCACACAAGTTGTTTATATGTATGTACATATGATCATAATTTATTTAGATTCGTTATTTTGAATGTATAACTCACTCTTCCATGTTGTCTCTTTTTAGCATTATGATGCAGGATTGTCATGGGATGAGATTATGTTTTGAATCAAAGCTTTTGAGGAAGGTAAATAATGGTAATGGAATGCCTTGGCCGGTAACAATTGTCAATTGTGGTGTTATGAATGAATTGTACATGAAATATTGATAATTATTAACTTTGTGGATATGTAAATGGCAACGTAGATGAATGATGATGTTGATATTATTTTAAGGATCACATATCTATTCTTTTGGTAATGTGTATTGGCCATTCTTTTGTATCTAGTATTATGTAATGCTTGGATAAATGTATTTGGATGCCATTGTGATGGTGATGATATTCATGTCAATGAGGGATTGATGAATTGCAAGTATGAAATAATGTTAGACATAGAGTCCTTTTTTGCATGTATATATATTGATGATGCATGACAATGAATTTGAACCACACTATATGTATTGAATGATATTTGGATTCGTGCTTACTGAAATTATGATTATTGTGAGGATTGGAGATTATATATGAGATGTGTGGTTGAAGGAAATAGTGGATTTATATGTATATTGAGGAAGAGGATGGGTTATATTTTGATCCAAGAGGTTTTAGGACATGGGACTAGGGTGTACAAACCCTATTACATATTTAAAACTTGTTGGCATTGGTTTGAGACATAATTGATGTGGTTTGAATGGTTTTGGATGTGCCATTGCTCATAAAATGCATTTCATTCATAATCTCATGTATAGGCCTTATGGTTATGAATCCTTGAGTGTGATTGAGTCTAACAAGTCTAAATTGGTGTGTTTTAACCCCTTACAAAGTTTGGTGATGATTGTCTATGATTAGGATGGGTTTTGGTAGGCTAGAAACTCATAAAATTTGGTTTTTCTGATCTTTTTACATAATTAATTGATTAAGGTAGTCCCTGAAATCGATTAAAGGCTTATTGTCAGCTCTGGGATTAATTCTCAATGAATTTAATCAATTAAGCTTGGTACTTAATCGATTAACAACATTTTGTTGTATGTTAATAGATTAAGCTCGGTACTTAATCGATTAAAAACATTTTGTTTGCACGTTAATAGATTAAGCCTTCCTGTTAATCGATTAAGGCATTGTTTTTGAACTAGGGGCTATTCTAGGCCAAATTAGCTCTTAGGATCTTGAGTTATGGATATTTTCCCATTGGGATCAACCTATTTGGAGGTCTGTAGCTCTAGATATGCCCAAAATACTACAAGGTGTTCATCTATAAGTTCTGATGCTTGACGGTTTTAGTTTTTCACGATTTGAGGTATCTTCGGGGCATAATATGAGACGCCCCGAAAATACGGGGAAATTTTTCACGTTTATCAATCATTTATAAATCAAATAATTAAAGTGGTGAAGCATTTAATATGACACCTGGATCTATGATAAACCGCCCCCATATATGAAGATATGAGAGGGTAAATTAAAGGATGATTTTATAATAAGTTTCCAGTTAAAAACAACGAAAGAATTAATTAATTTTGATGTTACATGATTAAGATTAAAGATGAGGTATTTTGTGTAGTTCAAGAAGTTCATAATATGTCCAAGCCGATTTTTATGATGATGCAAGAAGGGTTTTAATACAAAGGAAATTATAATAATCTAAAATGAAACACACAAGTGCATTAGGATACCACTCGCTCAAGTGAGTACCATATTCGTTTGAGCGAGCTCAAGTTGGCACGCTTGAGCGAAAACAAGAAAAGGCTAAGCGAAGAAATAATTAAGCATTAGGGGCTCTTCTCGCTTGAGCGAGCCCTACCTCGCTTGAGCGAGATTCGAGAATCCCCTTGGGCGAGCCAACGTGACGCTTGAGCGAGAGAGGAGGTTTGCATCGGGAGCCAATCTCGCTTGAGCGAGCTCCATCTCGCTTGAGCAAGATCGTCCCAGTGACATTAAGAACTCTCTGCCTGATATTCGCTTGGGCGAGGCATGTCTCGCCTAGGCAAAAATCGTCTAGTGTCTAATTCCCTTCTTCCTCGCTTGAGCGATCACCAAGGCCTGGACCATTTCGCCTGAGCGAAATTGGTCCAGTGACCATCCACTGATTCCAGACCCATCTCGCTTGGGCGAGAAGGCCCTTCGCTTGAGAGAATTTTGGCCAGTGACAACAACACTGATGCAGGAGGATCTTGCTTGAGCAAAATCACCACTCGCTTGAGCGAGTTATGCAGAAAATGACCAAACATGGGAATTTCATGTAACTCAACATACCAAATAACATTTATTACTATTTTAGCCCATCCTAATGCATCCCTCATATTCTATTATGCATTTGTAAGCATATCCACCCTTTCACATATATTAATCTAACTTCCTATCATTCATTACATAACATTCAAATCATTCATTCAATGCACATCATTTGAAATCATTATCTCACAAACTCCATAAAATGCTACAAATCTCAATACACACCTTTCATTGATGAGACTCAACATCATCAAGCATCATAATTCATTATATACATCATTTGGGTCATAAATGAAAATTAGCCATACGCACTAGGATCCAATTTTCTTACATGACCCCCCAAAATCATCATTGTTAATCTAGATAACAAAATAAGCATTCATATACATCACATACTATACAAAAATCTAGATTTTGCCGGCCAAGGCACTTCCTATACCTCTATTTACCTCTTCAACCAAAATGTACTTCAAAATGTCCCCTCTCTCCATATTTACCCTGCATCACAAATCTAAAAATGGACAACATGGGAGAGTGAGTCATACATTCCAACGGAATGAATATGAATACCATGTGATTATGTACATATGCATCAAAACATGTATACTTTGCACATACATATCATTCACCATACTCTTTATCATCACAACACCATCATACGTACATCACAAGTAACACAATTTAGGCAAAGTACACAGCATATACATAATCATGTCCCACCATAAATTAGCTATTACACAAACTATTATTTTGTATTCATATCTTTTATGTTGTCTTAGTATATCATTACATCCTCATCACATCCATCATTATATCTCATCACCTTCGGCATACTTCCTTACTATATGCAAATGCTCTTAAGCTAATGCATATGCACAATGGAATATTTCAACAATTGCAGATCTGACTGTGGGAAATACAAACACCAAATGTGGGACTCAAGTATGATCACCTAACTATACCCCTACTGCAGTAGTAAAATATGTACACTTATTCTTAAATTTGCATGCATTTCACCAATTGTTTTACTGGTACCAAACCGTATCGCCCATCTTGCAACACCTGGTCATTTTCACCATGACCGCGGTATACAACATATTCAACATATGGTATTGCGGGCCGGCCATATATCAAATCATGGCGGCTGTGATCCCAAGGACCACCGGGGTCACCTACTCATCAAGAATCACCCCCCACAAGGGTCAGCCACATGTAGCTCCCCGAAGTAATACATGGGCGGCTTCATGACTTACACACCAAGTCCCAGGGGAAATAAAATTTGCTCGTGCACCGAGCCACCCTCCCACTGGGTCAGCCGAGGGAACTCCCCTAATGTTCCAACAACGGCAGCTATGTAGTATGCCATGGATGCAAATGCAAATCATATGCATTTCTCACTCTATGCATCCTATACATGCCACTCATCTTACATCACCATTAACACCATTACTAATATTACCACAAGCCTTTTAGTGGATTTATTATTGTTGGTTATTCTTATTAATTTAAACATTTGTGTGGCATTACAATAGTTCTCAATCAACATCATCAATAATCACATTACATTCATGGTGGATACAAGTATAATTTCATATCATTGATCATTCTACACCACCATATAGCACACCATGAATATTCTAAATGCATCAAAGTATGTTGCCAAACACATTATCTATATTATACACCACATTACAATTTCTCATATTATTTCAAGTAAGGCTAACATGCATACCAATACATATGGCAATCAAATAACATTCAAATTCATACATTTAGAACATAAGACTCCTCTCCTACCTCAAGAGAAGAATTCCGATTGATAAGACGTACCCGCCTCGTCGTTCAGAATGGATCCTACATTATCATGCATATAGAATTCCAATCAATCAACTACTCAAGACATTATTTCAATTCTATTTAGTCATAATCGTATCTATAATTTCTTAACATGTACAAGAGATGCTATAGACATCATTTTTATTATTTGTTAGGCTTCGGGAATTCCTTCCCGTTAAGGCACCTTCATTAGATTCAAGGGCCATAAAACAACCATAGCCCCAACCTTCACAAAATACCATAATAAATAATTACCCACATACCTAATGCCTTATATTTGCTCTCAATCACACTATCCAACCAATATTCATAACTTTCCCCAAATTCTTAAAAGTTAGGGTTTCTCTAAAACCCAACAACTCTCATTAATGCCTCATCAATCTTCATCATCTTTCACCCATAAATGCTTCAACCATCATTAATCCCTCATAAATATACATATTTATGGTAACCCACTCTAGGGTTCAAGCATTAAATACTCTCCTCAAACACCCATGCATATACATTGCTCCCCCAAATCACCTTAGCACATATATATGGCAAAAACCTTAACAAAATGGGGAGTATACTTACATAACACCCAAAAATGAAATGGGTTCTAAGAGAGTGATAAGTATTTATTTTATGATTAAATTCATGACTCAATTGGACTCATTTTCTGAATAACTTAACTAAATTGATAAATAATTAAGCTTGAAACAGGAAGCCTACGCTGCCCTTGCGCTTAAGCGAAATTGAAAAATACAACAACAACATGTCACGCTTAAGCGCGAGCCCGAGCTCGCTTAAGCGTGACCTTGGGCATGGATCAAAACAAAGCAAGTAGCATCAGGCCCCTCCACGATTGAGCGTGAGAAGGGGACGCTCAAGCGTGAACCCGAATGCGCTTGAGCGAGGCTGAGCGTGGCTTGAGCGTGAGTTGAACATTCTGCACAATAAAGCACACGCTTAAGTGTGGCTACTCTTAGCTTAAGCTTGAACAAGTTGGAGAGCATCAGGACCTCTCACGCTTGAGCGTAAACACTAGGCGCTTAAGCGTGGAATGATAAAAATGAAAGCCAAAGTGTGGATTAAGCGTAGAGTGAGCGTGAGCGCGGATTACACATGATCTAACAAGAAGAACGCTTGAGCGTAGGCATTTCACGCTTGAGCGTGACTGATAGATAGCAAAGCATAAGCCGAGCGCACCTGAGCGAGGAACCAGCATGGATCAAGCGTGGAACAAGCATACTGAACAAAGGAAGACCACGCTTAAGCGTCATTAAGATAGCTTGAGCGTGAGACAACCAATGAACATCAGGACTCTTCACGCTTGAGCGTGACCATCAAGCCCAAGCGTGACTCATGCAGTATGGGATTTTTAATTTAATATTCACCAATGGTGTGATGCCAACTCAACCATTTTCTTGTGTTTCTGCATGTCTCCGAATATTCCTTCATGGGGTCTATGCAAGTGGCAAGGGAAGCTGAACCATAACCCCTATAAATCAAGCAGAAAACAAGACATCAGATTCATCCCCTGTATTTCCCGCACAATCCAACCTTTTCCATTATTTTCTGTATTCATATTATGAAGGTGAAAATGCAAGGCATGAGTAACTAAACTCCCTTATGGCATTGGCTGTAATCCATTCAACACTGAAGTAATGTTGTTGTAAGTTTTTATTTAGTAATGAGATTTGATAAGTTTCTGTATTTCCTTCTGCGTTTAATGCCTGAAAGTACTTGATCACTATTTTCTTGTTTTAAGTTTTCTCAAGTATGTGGGAAGTGACTTTTGAAAGCAGATCTGAAAGAAATACTTATTGTGAGTAGGTAGCCAGGGATGGCGTCTAATGCAATAAACGTCAAAATAATCGATCGATAATGCTGGGATGATTTCAAAGTGACTGAGGGATCAGCGGTTTGAAATCATTCTTATGAATTTTGTAGTCGAGGGATCGATACAAATGACTGTGATTGTGACGTAGAAATTATCTTTTCGATTTACTTATATAAAAACTTATGCAGCTTACAGAAGGTGAAGATATGATGAAGCCAATCCCTGTTTTACAAAATTGATTTCTCTCAAAAACCATTCACTGTATCTTTTACAAATTTGATTCTTTGTTAGTTATTCACTTTTTCATTCAACATCATTCACAACAAAACAAACTAAAAACCTTCTGCCTAATCAATTCAAAACTAAGATCTTCATTCTAACACCTCCCTAGTGGAACGACAACTATACTATATTACAACTTATGTGTTTAAACTTGGCACAAGCATTACATTGAGTTCATATTATACAAAATTGATTCTCTTTCATTGAACTCTTCATTCCAATATATGAAAAATACATCATCAAGTTTTGGCGCCACAACCAGGGAGGTGATTTAAGTTTGAATACTTAGCATTGAATTGACAAGACATTGTAAATAAATTTGTTTTCAAATTTGTTCTTATTTTTTTCTTACTAACCTTGCTACTTTGAGTACTTGATTTATGATCTTGAGAAGACAGGGTACAAAAGAACAACTTGCATTTGATCTAGAGATAGACAGGTTCCTCAAGAAAATCAAGAAAGCCAAACAGAACTTCCAAGCAGGACAAACATCTTCTAATACAATGGATGTCAATAGCAACATTTAAAATCCACCAAGGAGAACACTTGGAGATTACACCCTGCAACAAGGACCTAGACACTACTCAAGCATTGCTATACCAAATACAATCAGGGCTATAGAAATGAAACCTGCCTTCCTTAGTTTAATTAGTTCCCATCAATTCCATGGAATGTCCAGTGAAGATCCATACACTCACTTGGCCACATTCTATGAATTAGTAGGAACAATGGGCTTTGAACAGGAAGTAATTGAAGCAGCGTATCTAAGATTATTCCCTTTTTCTCTTGCAGGTAAAGCTAAAGAATGGCTCCAGTCACACCCAAATCAAAGCCTGAACAGCTGGGACACAGTGGAGGAGAAATTCCTACACAGATTTTTCCCACCATCTAGATTTATCAAGGCTAAGTCAGATATTACAACATTTAAACAAAGCCATGATGAACCCTTTTACGAAGCATAGGAACGTTTCAATCTCTCCTAAGAAGATGTCCAAACCATGGCTTAGAAGATATTGCCCAATTGAATATCTTCTACAGTGGACTTAAAGCAGATACCAAAATGATACTGGATGTAGCAGCTGGAGGAACCATGATGACAGTAGATGCAGAGCAAGCTACAAGGATTATTGAAGCATTATCATCCACAAATTACCAAGCTCAACATGACAGAACACAAGTCCAAAAGAAGGGAATGTTGGAACTCAATACAACTGATGCCATTTTGGCTCAAAACAAAATTTTGACACAACAAATTGAAGCTTTGACACAGCAAATGGCAAAACTCCCTCAACAATTGCATGCTGTACAATCCTCTACGGGAAACCAACAAGCACAAATAAGATGTGATTTTTGTGGAGGAGAACATCAGAACGGACATTGCCAAGGAGAGCAAGGAGACCAATCCATCCTCTATATGAATAACCAAGGTAAGCAGGGTAACTTCAATAACAATGCTTACTCTAACAATTTTTCACAGGGATGGAGAAATAATCAAAATGGTGGATGGAAGCAAGAAGCAGGCACGTCCAACAGACAACAACCTTATCAGCAAGGCCCTCTGTAACACCCTAATTTCTAATTAAATAAATGAAATTAAAGGGGAATTTTTCAAAAAAAATTAAGGTTGGCAAACTGTGCATACTCTGTCCAGATTAACAAAATCGAGCACAACAAGGAGAAGGAGGGGGAGGAAGATAAAGAAAGGAGCTCATGCATCATGAACGAAGGGGACGCTTAGGCGAATCCAATGGCACCTGGCATATTCGCTCAAGCGAAGCGAACTACGCTTAGGTGATTCTACTCAGGTTCTCCAATCCTCACAACACTCGCTGAAGCAAAGCTACACTCGGTATCCAGTCACTCCACTCGGATTTTAGCGTATGGTTCACTCGGGAAGGGTCTACTCTCAGCTTACTCGGATTGAGACAATCGTTCACCCGATATTGATTTAGCTCACACTGGATTTGCTCCTAGGATTACTCGGTTATTTCACCCATTTTACATTCTCTCGGACCTAACCTAATCCTATCCACTCGGAATATCATCCTTTGGTCACCCGGATTATATATATATATATACGATTTACTCAAAATTTATGAAGGGGGGTATCTCTCAGAATCCTTTTCAGGCAATTCCCACATGGAAAGGCCCAGCTACGAGTCACTGACATACAACACACTCTAGTTGGAAAACCTTCACTTCGACGGCTTCTCCCTCGGAAATCATTAATCAATCTTTACTCAGGGGACCTTACAATTACCACTCACTGGATTCAACCCAACTCCTCCTCCAAACTATACGACCACAATCATTCGGTTGTTTAACTCCTCATCACTCGGAATGACTCACTATCTTGCTTTTCCTCGATCCACAACCTAGCTACACTCCTACCCATAGTCACACTGATCTCAGATGCTCGAAAGTATACCCATACATCCATACCTATCACTCGGGCATTATCTATAGCATAAAATAATCACACAGTATAAATACATAGAGAGGTACTTGAATAATTACAAAAGTATCATCATGACTTTGTTCACCCGAAAATCTTCAAGTTCTAATGTAAGGACAAAATCAAAATATGAGCCGGCCAAGGCTTAACAGGACCTTACACATAGTATATACATATACACATATATTCAATAGCACTCGGTTGCTTGTTCTGCACCCAGCTCCTCCTTCACCCTTCATTCCGAGAGATGTTCACTGAAAATGTAGCCACTGCAGGGGTGAGCTTTTGCATGTAAAATGTCAATCAAAGACTCAGTATCAGTGTCAGTACACACACTTACTTTCACTCAGTTGCATTTGGTTAAACTAAGACCATGCAAATCAGAATAATATCTATAACATACATACTACATAAAGTGCATCTTCATTCACACGTACACATGCATCCACACACTCGGAAATCATTCATAACACTCAACACGTGCTATGCGTACTATCTTAATCAACATCATATCTACATGCATGCCTGGGGATCCGACTTGAGTAATGACTTTCAGTTACAGTTTCCTCCTTATTGGCCGCTCGTCCATCAGCTCTTCCCGTGTGGTACCGGTCTCCTATTGACGTCTCGAGACTCATCTTTAGCTCCTACGGCTACCACAAGCTCCCACAGGATCTAGCCAAGGTCTGTAGCTGGAAGTCATTCCCTCGGGGCTCTAGACCTTCCACGGGTCACCCCATTCTTACACATGCAGCTAATGCGTTTACCAAAAAGCATCATTACTCAACTGATACCTCCTTCACAACCATCGTAATAGAAACAGATTCAACACAGTCTTTACGTTTACTTTGCCAGCCACACCAACATGCACAGCAATCAGACAATCAAGGTAATAACGTCTGACAAATCAACTAACAATCACACTTTCATGTTCTCACAGTGTTAACACAGATAGGACCATGCATCTCATTCGTCTATAACAAGGCT
Organism: Clitoria ternatea; assembly: GCA_037962975.1. Lineage (NCBI taxonomy): Eukaryota > Viridiplantae > Streptophyta > Magnoliopsida > Fabales > Fabaceae > Clitoria > Clitoria ternatea. The sequence continues at coordinate 175,264,395 of CM075671.1, forward strand.
AGCAGGCTACATTACCACTATCTTGATTACATGTAATTATTGTATCACTACTATCCTACACCCAGGATCCAGAATCAATAATCATACATAATATTCAATCGTCACAAACACATGCACACACTTAAAGCAATACACTCATCCAGTACCGTTTGTGGACCATGCATTTGACATGCAAGCGCCCCCTACCTACAGAAGGAACTCAAGAAGCTCTCCTACTCTCAACGTTTGGTCTGACGCTCTATCCGACTCGTCCAGATCCCCTTCGCACCGTCGTACTCTACAATCGGCTCGGGGATGAGAAGTTGTTCTTCCTCTGCTTCAGGGATCGTGTTCCACCAGTTGGAGGGGACTCTGACCTTCCTTCAGCACCGTCGTTGTGATTTCCAGAAACGAAAGGCAAAACAGGGGAAGGGAAAAGAAGATGAAAACGAAGAAGAAAAGAGAGGACAAAGTAGTGGGAAGAAGGATGAGTATCCACGGTGATACAGGGTATATATGCATGCGAAGAGAAGGAAGTGGGATGGGAAAACATGAGTCGCAGCCCATTCACTAACTCGCCAATCACAAATAACTATCTTTCACCAATTAAGCCTTAATTAACTTGTCATTATTCCTTAAGTTAATCCGATTATGATTGTTAATTAACCTCTCACTTTGAAATCAAACCTTAATAGTTTATTTTTCATTCGGCATTTACCTTTAAAATTGGGATGTTACAGTTCTCCCCCTCTCAAAAGAATTTCATCCTCGAAATTCAGTCGGTCACTCACTCTGGTTGGAACAACTCGGGGTACTGCTGTCTCATGATGTCTTCGCGTTCCCAGGTACAAGAGGTAGTCCTGCCTTGCTGCCACTCTACTTCAACCAGTTGTACGTCCTTGCTCCTTAAACGCTTTACCGATCGGTCCACGATCCTAATCGGTATAGTCATAGTGGTCAGGTCTTCCTTGATTTCCACTTCATCATTAGGCATTGTGTGGTTGGGGTCATGTAGATACTTCCTCAGTTGGGACACATGAAATACGTTGTGCAATCGGGATAAGTGAGTCGGTAATGCTATACGGTATGCCATGGAGCCGACTCATCCCAACACCTCATAAGGTCCAATGTATCGGGGGCTCAACTTTCCACCTTTCAAGGCTCGCCCGACTCCTTTACTCGGAGAAGTCTTCAAAAACACTCTGTCTCTGACTGAAAACTCTAATGGTTTGGTTCGTTTGTCATGGTAGCTCTTTTGCCTGTCCTGAGACGCCTTCATCCGTTCCCTTATCACTCGGATCTGTTCTGATGTTTGCTTTACAATTTCTGGTCCCAACAGTAGACTCTCACCCATTTCCGACCAACAAAGTGGGGTCCGGCATCTTCGTCCATATAGTGCTTCGTAGGGTGCCATACCGATACTGTTGTGATGGCTGTTATTGTATGTAAACTCAATCAAGGGGAGGTACTGCTCCCAGTTTCCACCCTGTTCTAACACACACGCCCTTAGCAAGTCCTCCAGGCTTCGAATCGTTCGCTCGGATTGTCCATCCGATTGGGGGTGGTAAGCGGAACTTAGCCAAAGCTTCGTGCCCATTTCCTGGTGCAGGCTGGTCCAAAACCGGGACGTGAACCTAGGATCCCTATCCGATACGATAGAAGTTGGCACTCCATGCAGTCGAACAATTTCTTGGATGTAAATCCGTGCTAACTTATGCAACGGGTACTTCATGTTCACAGGTAGGAAGTGTGCGCTCTTTGTTAGTCGGTCAACAATGACCCATATCGCATCATGGCTCGCTCGGTTTTTGGGCAATCCCAAGACAAAGTCCATGGAAATGGAGTCCCATTTCCACACGGGAATCTCCAGGGGTTGCAATGCACTATACGGCTTCTGGTGCTCCACTTTCGACTTCTGACAGGTAATACACTGAGCCACGTACTCTGCCACATCCCTCTTTAGTCCGGGCCACCAGAACTATGTTCTCAGGTCATGGTACATCTTCGTGGTACCCGGGTGGATACTTAGCAAGCTCTTATGAGCTTCATCAAGCACCATTCTTCTTAATTCTCCTTCACCCGGCACGTATATTTTGTTTCTTACTCGAAAGATTCCATCTGATCCTTTGGTCAAGGACAAATCCTTACCTTTGGCCGAGTCTCCTTCATCCCAGCCAAGTAGGAATCTGACTGCTGTTGCTCGTACACAGATTTCAGAAATTCATTGGCAATCCTCAGCGTACCGATCGTCATTTTCCGAGAGGAAGAGATGTCAACATGTAAGTTCATGTCTCGGAACTGTTCCAATAATTCCACTTCCTTCACCATCATCGTTGCTATATGAAGGGATTTCCGACTCAACGCGTCGGCCACAACGTTTGCTTTACCCGGATGGTACCTTAGCTCGAAATCATAATCTTTTAAAAATTCCATCCATCTCCTCTGTCTCATGTTCAGCTCCTTCTGGTCAAATAAGTATTTGAGGCTCTTGTGGTCACTGAATACTTCAAATCTGGACCCAAACAAATAATGCCTCCAGATTTTTAATGCGAATACCACAGCTGCCAATTCCAAGTCGTGGGTCGGATAATGCTGCTCGTGAGGTCTCAATTGCCGAGAGGCATACGCTATCACTCGGTCTTTCTGTATTAACACGCATCCCAATCCGAGTCCTGATGCATCACAATAAACCACGAAGCTCTCTTGCAAGTCAGGTAATGCCAACACTGGAGCAGTCGTCAACTTGTCCTTCAATTCTCAGAAACTGCTCTCGCACTCGGAACTCCATATGAAGGGAATGTTTTTCCGAGTCAGTTTAGTCAGTGGCAACGCTAACTTGGAAAAACCCTCAATGAACCTTCTATAATAACCTGCCAGGCGCATAAAGCTCCTTATCTCCGAGACCGACTTGGGTCTCTCCCATGCCATTATAGCTGCCACCTTTGAAGGATCCACCGAGACACCTCCCTCGGAAATCACATGTTCGAGGAAGTGGATCTTATCCATCCAGAATTCGCACTTGGAAAGCTTTGCAAACAACTGCTTCTCCTTCAACACTTGGAGTACCGCTCGGAGATGTTCTTCATGCTCCTCAGAAGTCTTAGAATAGACTAGGATGTCATCAATGAAAACAACTACGAATTGGTCTAAATATGGGTGGAATATGCTGTTCATTTAATTCATGAAGACCGCAGGGGCGTTTGTTACACCGAACGGTATCACTACATACTCGTAGTGACCATACCGAATCCTAAAGGCAGTCTTTGGGATATCCGAGTCCTTCACTCGGATTTGGTGGTATCCCGATCGTAGATCGATTTTTGAGAAGACTGTGGCTCCACGCAGCTGGTCAATCAGATCATCAATTCTGGACAGTGGGTATCGGTTCTTAATCGTGAGTTTATTTAGCTGTCGGTAATCTATACAAAGTCTCATGCTGCCATCTTTCTTCTTAACAAGTAGCACAGGTGCGCCCCATGGTGATACACTCGGTCTAATGAATTGTTTTTCGAGTAACTCGTCTACTTGCTTCTTCAACTCGGCCAATTCAGTTGGGGACATTCTATAAGGCGCACTGGAGACTGGCTCGGCTCCAGGGATCAGGTATATAGAGAATTCAACTTCTTTATTGGGAGGGACACTCGGTATGTCCTCGGGAAACACTTCTGGAAATTCACAGACAATCGGAATTTCGTTCACTCGGGCTTTACTCTCACCCTCGGTTAAGCAAAGCATCGTAAACAGTCGAACCATACCTGGTGCCGTGTAGTCCTCATTGTGTCGTCTCGGAAAGATTACCCTTCGGTTTCTACAATCCACTAACACCTTGTTGGCTGAAAGCCAATCTATTCCGAGCACAATGTCAAGATCCTTTAAAGGTATGCACACCAAATCGAAAGTGAAACTTCAATCACACAACACAAATGTTACATCCTTGCACATCGATGATGTCAACACCTTGGCGCCAGTCGGATTGGCCACCTCCAAGGTCCGATCCATAAACACAGTCGGTAACTTTAATTGCTTTACACACTCATCAGCTATAAAAGAATGGGTAGCTCCCGAATCGAAAACAACGTTAAGTGTATGACTACCGAGTGAGCACTTACATTGTACCAAGTCATTTGCTTGTGCAGCATTCTCAGCGTTGATGGCGTATACTCTTCTAGTAGTTGGTTGATCGGTGCCTCTCTTCCGATTATTTGGGGCCAACATCATATTCCCTCTGGCTCTGCTGCCTCCGCCACTTGGTCCTTGGTTGTCGTTCCCTCGGTTCCTCTCTTGGAAACCTCCATGACGTGCATTGGGGTTTGCTTGGCGGAGTTGGGGGCAGTCGGGGCGAATGTGCCCCTTCTCCTGGCAATGAAAGCACTTGACATCTGTACTATTGCAATTCTGAGCAAAGTGGTCACCACCACATTTAAAACACTTGCCATATTTTGGTTGTCCACTCATCTGTCTCCCTTGGTTACTGCGTTCTTGATATCTGGTAAAGGGTCCATTTCTTCCCACGTTTCCTGGCCTCTTGAAACGTGGCTACTGAGGCTTTAAGTAATGGTTGGCTCTACTGCGCTGGCCCAAGTGGGCCTTGTCATCTTCTTCAAATATTCTACATTTGTTCACCAATGCAGGAAAACTCCTGATCTCTTGATATCTGCAGGCCCTCTTAATATCTGATCTCAATCCATTTTCAAATTTAAGGCACTTGGAGCTTTCCGTCCCTGGTTGTTGGAAAGGTGGGTAGAATAGGCACAACTCTTCGAACCTAGTCGCGTACTCTTCCACAGTCATGGAGCCCTGCTTCAACTCCATAAACTCCAACTCCTTCCGACTCCTTACTTTGTCGAGGAAGTACTTCTCTAAGAAGCATGTCTTGAAATCGTTCCAGGTCAGTTGAGCATCATCATCCGGAAATCGGTTTCTAGCTATCTTCCACCAGTTTTCCGCCTCGTCTCGCAGCATATACACCAGACATTCAACCTTTTGGGCCTCGGTACAACGAAGACCCCCAAAAATCCTCTCTAGTTCCTGAGTCCATTTAAAAGCTGCCTCCGGGTTACGTCCTCCCGGAAATTCACTCGGCTTCCTCTTCAGGAAGCGGTCCAGTACGTGGCCATCCTTAGCTCGAGTCTGGCCCTGCCTCTCAAACACGTCCGCAAAGCGTTGGGATGCTATGGCTATAGCCTCCATGCTTTGGCGATGCGTCATCCCTTATCCTAAAATTAACACCCCTCAAGGATAAGTATACCGAGCCACTTACCACGGATCGTATCTCAGCCTAATATTCAGTAACTTAGTACATTATGCCATCTCTATATGTTACACAATCAGTCGGATCAGGAGGAAGCAACCTCCTATCCATAAATCAATATCAGTATCATTCAAGTTCAATAATATCACAATAATAATGACCATTCGATCATAATGCACACAACCGCTCACACTCGGCAAGCATACCTTGGCCTTGGACCTTTCGGTCTGCTCTGATACCAAAATGTAACACCCTAATTTCTAATTAAATAAATGAAATTAAAGGGGAATTTGTCAAAAAAAATTAAGGTTGGCAAACCGTGCATACTCTGTCCAGATTAACAAAACCGAGCACAACAAGGAGAAGGAGAGGGAGGAAGATAAAGAAAGGAGCTCATGCATTGTGAACGAAGGGGACACTTAGGAGAATCCAATGGCACCTGCCACATTCGCTCAAGCGAAGCGAACTACGCTCAGGCGATTCTACTCAGGTTCTCCAATCCTCACAACACTCGCTAAAGCGAAGCTACACTCGGTATCCAGTCACTCCACTCAGATTTTAGCGTATGGTTCACTCGGGAAGGGTCTACTCTCAGCTTACTCGGATTGAGACAATCGTTTACCGGTATTGATTTAGCTCACACGGGATTTGCTCCTAGGATTACTCGGTTATTTCACCCATTTTACATTCTCTCGGACCTAACCTAATCCTATCCACTCGGAATATCATCCTTTGGTCACCCAGATTATATATATATATATATATATATACGATTTACTCAAAATTTATGAAGGGGGGTTTCTCTCAGAATCCTTTTCAGGCAATTCCCACATGGAAAGGCCCAGCTACAAGTCACTGACATACAACACACTCTAGTCGGAAAACCTTCACTTCGACGGCTTCTCCCTCGGAAATCATTAATCAATCTTTACTCAGGGGACCTTACAATTACCATTCACTGGATTCAACCCAACTCCTCCTCCAAACTATACGACCATAATCATTCGGCTGTTCAACTCCTCATCACTCGGAATGACTCACTATCTCGCTTTTCCTCGATCCACAACCTAGCTACACTCCTGCCCATAGTCACACTAATCTCAGATGCTCGAAAGTATACCCACACATCCATACCTATCACTCGGGCATTACCTACAGCATAAAATAATCACACAGTATAAATACATAGAGAGGTACTTGAATAATTACAAAAGTATCATCATGACTTTGTTCACCCAAAAATGTTCAAGTTCTAACGTAAGGACAAAATCAAAATATGAGCCGGCCAAGGCTTAACAGGACCTTACACACAGTATATACATATACACATATATTCAATAGCACTCGGTTGCTTGTTCTGCACCCAGCTCCTCCTTCACCCTTCATTTCGAGAGATGTTCACTGAAAATGTAGCCACTGCAGGGGTGAGCTTTTGCATGTAAAATGTCAATCAAAGACTCGGTATCAGTGTCAGTACGCATACTTACTTTCACTCAGTTGCATTTGGTTAAACTAAGACCATGCAAATCAGAATAATATCTATAACATACATACTACATAAAGTGCATCTTCATTTACACGTACACATGCATCCATACACTCGGAAATCATTCATAACACTCAACACGTGCTATGCATACTATCTTAATCAACATCATATCTACATGCATGCCTGCGGATCCGACTTGAGTAATGACTTTCAGTTACAGTTTCCTCCTTATTGGCCGCTCGTCCATCAGCTCTTCCCGTGTGGTACCGGTCTCCCATTGATGTCTCGAGACTCATCTCTAGCTCCTACGGCTACCACGAACTCCCACAGGATCTAGCCAAGGTCTGTTGCTGGAAGTCATTCCCTCGGGGCTCTAGACCTTCCACGGGTCACCCCATTCTTACATATGCAGCTAATGCGTTTACCAGCAAGCATCATTACTCAACTGATACCTCCTTCACAACCATCGTAATAGAAACAGATTCAACACAGTCTTTACGTTTACTTTGCCAGCCATACCAACATGCACAGCAATCAGACAATCAAGGTAATAACGTCTGAAAAATCAACTAACAATCACACTTTCATGTTCTCACAGTGTTACCAGAGATAGGACCATGCATCTCATTCGTCTATAACAAGGCTAGCAGGCTACATTACCACCATCTTGATTACATGCAATTCTTGTATCACTACTATCCTACACACAGGATCTAGAATCAACAATCATACATAATATTCAATCGTCACAAACACATGCACACACTTAAAGCAATACACTCATCCTGTACCGTTCGTGGACCATGCAAGCGCCCCCTACCTACAGAAGGAACTCAAGAAGCTCTCCTACTCTCAACGTTTGGTCTGACGCTCTATCCGACTCGTCCAGATCCCCTTCGCACCGCCGTACTCTGCAATCGGCTCGGGGATGAGAAGTTGTTCTTCCTCTGCTTTAGGGATCGTCTTCCACCAGTTGGAGGGGACTCTGACCTTCCTTCAGCACCATCATTGTGATTTCCAGAAACGAAAGCCAAAACAGGGGAAGGGAAAAGAAGATGAAAACGAAGAAGAAAAGAGAGGATGAAGTAGTGGGAAGAAGGATGAGTATCCACGGTGATACAGGGTATATGTGCATGCAAAGAGAAGGAAGTGGGATGGGAAAATGTAAGTCGCAGCCCATTCACATAACTCGCCAATCACAAACAGCCATCTTTCACCAATTAAGCCTTAATTAACTTGTCATTATTCCTTAAGTTAATCTGATTATGATTGTCAATTAACCTGTCACTTTGAAATCAAACCTTAATAGTTTATTTTTCATTCGGCATTTACCTTTAAAATTGGGATGTTACAGCCTCCCTTGACAGAAAGAACATCAAAACTAGAGGACACTCTAGAAAAATTCATGCAGGTCTCAATCACCAATCAGAAAAACACCGATGCTTCAATAAGAAACCTGGAGACTCAAGTGGGGCAACTGGCTCGTCAAATCACAGAGCATGATAACTCTCAATTTGGAGCCAATGCACACCCAAATCCGAAGGAGCAGTGCAAAGCAATCACAACAAGAAGTAGGAAGGTCATTGGACAACAAAAAGAGGATGACAAGGTGGAAGAAAAAGTGGAAGAAAATTTTGAAAAAGAAACAAAGGAGGAAGTGAGTGAAAAGAAAAATAAAAAAATTGAAGATGTACATATGAAGGAGGAAGTTGAAAAAGAAAAAAAGAAGGAAATAAAAGAAGGGAAGAAGAAGGTGAACGACCCGGCACCACAACTCAAAAGTTTGCCGTATCTAAAGAACCCTTCAAAAATAGACAAGGAGAGGCAATTTGCAAGATTTATGGATATCTTCAAAAGGTTGCAAATAAACATACCTTTTGTGGAAGCCATGGAGCAAATGCCAACTTACGCTAAGTTCATGAAGGAGCTGTTAACAAAAAAGAAAAGATTTTCTGAAGAAATAGTGGAACTAGTCGCAGGATGCAGTGCCATCATTCAAAAAGCACTGCCACAAAAAACAAAAGACCCCAGAAGTTTTACGATCCCAGTGACTATTGGTAATTTACCAGTAGGAAAAGCACTCTTAGACTTGGGAGCAAGCATTAACCTAATTCCCCTCTCAATGGTGAAAAGAATTGGAGATCTTGAGGTGAAGCCAACACGAATGACCCTCCAACTTGCGGATCGATCTATGAAGTTTCCATATGGCATAGCTGAGGATGTGCTGGTAAGAGTTGACAAGTTCGTATTTCCTGTAGATTTTATCATAATGGATATTGAAGAAGATGCAGAAGTACCTCTCATTTTGGGGAGACCCTTCATGAAGACCGCAAAGGTAATTATTGATGTGGACGATGGGAAGTTAAAAGTAAGAGTTCAGGATGAGGAAGTAAACTTCAATGTGTTTGATGCAATGAAGTATCCAAAGGAAAAGCAACAATGCTTCAAAATTGACATTGAAGAAGAAGCCATCAGAGAACAAACCAGCGAATGGCTCAACAAAGATCCACTAGGCGAACTAAATGTTGGAGCAAATGGAACAATGGACGAAGACGGGGGAAACTCGAAGGAGGACAAGCAAGACATTCAACAAGAAATTCATGATGAAAAGTTATCAAAAAAAACAAAAAAAGAAGTTGTCCCACCGAAAGTGGAGTTAAAAGCCTTACCTTCACATCTGAAATATGTTTTTCTTGATAATAATAACCAAAAACTTGTTATTATTAATAGGGAATTGACAGGTACAGAAGAAAGGCAATTGATTCAAGTCTTGAAAGAACACTCAACAGCAATTGGATGGAGACTGGAAGATTTGAAAGGAATAAGCCCAGCCTACTGTACTCATCACATTTACATGGAACAAGAATTTAAACCAATTGCCCAGCCACAGAGATGCTTGAATCCAACCATGAAGGAAGTAGTGAAAGGGGAGGTAATTAAATTATTAGAAGCTGGTATAATTTATCCAATTTTTGATAGCTCTTGGGTAAGTCCTGTGTAGGTTGTTCCAAAGAAAGGAGGAATCACCGTCATACAAAATGAAAAAAATAAATTGATCCCCACAAGAACAGTCACAGGATGGAGGATGTGTATCGACTATAGAAAACTGAACACTACAACCCGGAAAGATCATTTTCCTCTACCCTTCATGGATCAAATGCTGGAAAGACTTGCAAGACAAGCATACTACTGCTTTCTAGATGGTTACTCAGGCTACAACCAGATAGCAGTTGCACTAGAAGATCAAGAAAAAATAGCATTCATATGTCCTTTTGGGGTATTTGCATACAGAAAAATACCCTTTGGGTTATGTAATGCTCCTGCAACATTTCAAAGATGTATGCTTGCTATCTTCTCTGATTTGGTGGAAAAATACATTGAGGTCTTCATGGACGATTTCTCTATTTTTGGCCCATCATTCGATCAATGTTTGAAAAATTTGACCATCGTACTGAAAAGATGTGTGGACACCAATTTATTTTTGAATTGGGAAAAGTGCCACTCCATGGTCACTGAAGGCATTGTGTTAGGACATCAAATCTCCAAACAAGGCATTGAAGTGGACAAAGCAAAAGTAATAGTAATTGAGAAATTACCACCACCAGGGAGCGTGAAAGGAGTAAGAAGCTTCTTAGGCCATGCAGGATTCTATAGAAGATTCATCAAGGACTTCTCAAAAATTGCAAAGCCTTTGAGTAATCTCTTAAACAAAGACACTCCTTTTGTTTTTGACAATTCTTGTTTACATGTATTTGAAACCTTAAAACATAGACTAACATGTGCACCTGTAATAGTTGCCCCTGATTGGGAATTAGACTTTGAAATGATGTGTGATGCCAGTGATTATGCCATTGGAGCCGTATTAGGACAAAGAAAGGCAAAAGTTTTTCATGTCATACACTATGCTAGCAAAGTTTTGAACCCTGCACAAACAAATTACGCAACAATAGAAAAAGAACTTTTAGCAATAGTGTATGGCCTGGAAAAATTTAGACCTTATCTGATTGGTTCCAAAATCACTATTTTTACTGACCATGCTGTTATTAAATATCTGCTGAATAAACCTGATTCTAAGCCCAGGCTAATTAGATGGATCTTGCTGATGCAAGAATTCAACCTAGTAGTCAAAGACAAAAAGGGCAGCAAAAATTTTATTGCAGATCACTTGTCCCGTCTTGTCAATCAGGAGGTCACACTACTCCAACCTGAGGTGAAGGAAGAATTTCCTGATGAAAAGCTATTAATGATGAAAGAAAGGCCATGGTTTGCAGACATGGCCAACTTTAAGGTTGTTGGAGTATTGCCTGAGGATCTTTCATGGCAACAGAAGAAAATTTTTTTGAAAGATGCAAAACAATTCATATGGGACGATCCTTACTTGTTTAAACTTGGATCAAACCATATTTTGAGGAGGTGTGTGTCCCAAGAAGAAGCTAATAGTATCTTATGGCACTGCCACAGCTCACCCTATGGAGGACACTTTAATGGGGAAAGGACAACAGCTAAAATCCTCCAATCAGGTTTTTATTGGCCTTCATTGTTTAAAGATGCTAATGTTTTTGTGCAGCACTATGATGCATGTCAGAAGACAAGTAGCATATCAAGAAGACACGAGATGCCATTAACCACTATCCTGGAAATAGAAGTCTTCGATTGCTGGGGCATAGATTTTATTGGGCCACTACCAATATCATTTTCAAATGAATACATTATTGTGGGGGTAGACTATGTCTCAAAGTGGGTAGAAGCCATGGCATGTACTAAAGCTGATGCCAAGACTGTTATCAAATTTCTTAAGAAACACATTTTCAGCAGGTTTGGCACTCCAAGAGTGTTGATATGTGACGGAGGCTCTCATTTCTGCAACACCCAACTCCAACGATGCCTAGAACATTATGGAGTCAAGCACAAAGTAACCTCCCCTTACCATCCGCAAGCCAATGGCCAAGTAGAAGTATCCAACAGAGAAATTAAAAGGATACTGGAGAAGACAATCAGTCAAAGTAGAAAGGATTGGTCGTTGAAACTGGACGACGCATTATGGGCTTATAGAACAGCTTACAAGGCACCAACTGGATTTTTACCTTATCAGTTGGTGTATGGAAAACATTGCCATCTTCCAGTAGAACTTGAACATAAAGCATTTTGGACAATGAAAGCACTCAACTATGACCCAAGTGCATCAGCTGAAGAAAGAAAAATCCAAATGCACAAGTTAGAAGAATGGAGGAATCAGGCCTATGACTCATCAAGGATTTATAAAGATAAAATGAAGGCTTACCATGATAAGCACATCATGAAGAAAAGTTTTCACCAGGGACAATCTGTTCTTCTTTTCAATTCAAGGATGAAACTATTTCCAGGAAAACTCAAGTCTAAATAGTCAGGACCCTTTATTGTGAAGGATGTGAAATCTTATGGGGCTGTTGAATTACAAGATCCTAAGTCTGAAAGAACTTGGGTTGTGAATGGACAAAGACTGAAGCCCTATCTAGGAGGAGAAGTGAAGAAGGTCACCACCAATATTCCACTGAAGGATCCATGATCACACTCAGGAGTCAAGCTAAAGACGATAAACAAGCGCTTATTGGGAGGCAACCCAATCTTTTATGCTTTCTTTTCATGAAAATTTTTCTTTAAATATTATTAAAGTCTCTGTTTATTTTGTAGGTTACTCATCAAGAGAAATCCAAATCAAGTTTCAAACAAAGACAAAACATAACTGGAGCATTATGGTCAAGCTGAATCTTTTCAAAGAAGCAAAACTAAAAAGGTATGCTTAAATAGATTAGAAGAGCATCAGGAAAACATTAGCTCAAGCGTGAAGACTCTCGCTCAGGCGAGACAAAGTAAGTCATGCCTTATATATACCACGCTCAAGCGCTGGATGTACTCGCTCAAGCGAGCCAAGGTGAGCCATTCACTATCCATATCAGGCTTAAGCGAAGGATTCAAGCTTTAAGCGTGGTAACAATACAAAGGGAATTTTCAAAATAAAACCCGATCACGCTTAAGCGTGGTAAGTCGCACTTGAGCGCGAATAATTAAAAGACTGTCACGCTTAAAGCAAGAATACTGGATGCTTAAGCGAGAAGCATCAGGTACCAATTGTGGATATCACGCTCAAGCGTGACAGACACACGCTTAGGCGTGCAAACAACTGATTAGATTTTCACTTATATTCGCTTGGGCGAATAGAAATCCGCTTAAGCGAGGAGGTACATACTGCATCAAGGCTTGCACGCTTAAGCGAACAGTGAGAGCACCTAAGCGAGACGAATTTAAACACTCAGAGGTACCACCATTGGTCAATCACGCTTAAGCGTGATAATCCCACGCTCGAGTGAGAAATTCAAAATAGCCCCTGATGCTAATAAATGGAATATTTTATAACTGCCCATTAACTCTTCCATTTCTATAACCTCCCATTACCTCTCCTGACTCTACAAATTTCTGTAACCGACCATCCCCTCTCATTATTCGATTCCTTACCCTCTCATTTCACAAGGTACATTTTACTGCATTCTCATATTTTCTCTCCTCTGCACCACTCTCTACGTCTCTCAGGTGACCACTAGGCTCTCTCTTTCTTTTTAATTGCATCATATGAGGAATGAAACTCCTTTTTAGGAATGCATGCATGGAACTTTGTAACCATTTTCTTTTCATTCCTAATGTATGCCTATTATGACCTGAGGTTGATTAATTTTCTGGGGTATTTGAAAAAAAGGCTTGGTACTATTATGCTTCTACTTCCTTGCAATGCATGTTAAGTGTTCATAAAAAATCCTGAAAAGCATTTGTTTTGCATGATATATAGCAAGCATACTTAGTACAAAGTAGCTCTCCTTAATGTTTAGCCTTAGGACTGAACTGTTCTGTTATTCTGTTGAGGAAATTATGTACTTGTAATATCACACTACATTCTTCTCCTTGAATTGTGATTACAGATGGCAAGAACTAAGCAGACTACACATAATCCCCCTCAAACTACTTCACCAGCAAGAAGTTCCAAAAGAAATAAAGGAAAAAGGCCACGCACTGATGACCAAGGCGATGCCCCAAAATTTAGAAACAAGGAGAAGGGTAAACGTTATGAGGACATCTCCAACTGGACTTTTATACCAGAATGAAAGGTGGATTTGACATTGGGAGATTATGATGACTTTCTACACGTTATACGAAGGAGAAATTGGCTGAAGATATGCTACCCAAGAGACAAGTATGACCCAGAAATTGTCAGAGAGTTCTATGCTAATGCTTGGACAAGAGATGGAGCAGGAGAGAGAAAGACTTATGTGAGAGGAACTTGGCTCTCCTATGATAGAGAAGAAATCAATTTTTACTTAGGAAGCATTATGAACCTTGGAGAAGGAGAAATATGCGAATATGCTGCCATGTTTGCAAGAAACCAACTCATTTCCACAAATGATCTTGAAGCAGCCATATGTATTCCAGGGCATCACTTTCAGAGGGGGCAAGGAGAGAACCCACTGCGGGTTCTAAGAAAAGACATGACCTCTATCTCTCAAGTATGGACGTCCTTTTTGCTGGCGAACATAACACCTAATGCCCATGTTTCTGATCTAATTTTCAGCAGGTGTTATTTATTATACTGTATTTTACAAGATGACATTTCCATTGATCTGGCCCAGATACTCTCTGATGAAATTCACAAATTGTGATTGCTGACCAAAAATATTCTCAGGTAGGTCAGAAGGTAAAAAGAAGTTTGGGCTTCCCTGCTTTTATTACTGATTTTTGTGCAGTACATGGGATTGAGGTTCAAGGCCTCAAACCTATCAGGCCATCTATAGATAAACGCTTCATCGAGCGATTCTGCAGCACTCATGAAGCCCAGCAACAGCCACAGCCAGCACCACCACAGGCAGGACCAGCACCTACTCCTCCATCTCTCAGCACAGAAACTACCATGATTTTACAGGGCATTCACCTCGTAAAAATCCAACTCAGCCACCTTCTGGCACAGCAAAATGCTGATCATAGAGGTTTGATGCATATTCATAATGGCCTATATAACAGCATCCCTGCAGGTTAACCCAATCCTTGGATGCACCCGGCCCAATTTGAAGCCCTCATTGCTTGGCCAGGGGACAGGCCTCCTTTTGTGGGAGGGGGTGAGACTGCACAAGAGAGGCCAGGACCTTCCTCACAGCAACCTCCAGAAAGAAACCAAGGAGAAGAAGAAGATTCCTCCGAGGATGAGTGATAAATTTTAATGCTTTAATTAGTTTAATTTGCTACTTTAAGTTTTCTTTCTAACTGACCTTATATAGTTTTTTCTTCTTTTCTTCTTTGAACTCTTTTAGTTGATATTACTGCAGCATGCTTTGAAAGTGTTTGTGATATATTCTCTTGTTTTGCTTTATTATGCTTGAAACTGTAACATTTTTGAAAAACCCCAACCAAGATTTAACTTTTTAAAAGAAAAAGTTTCTAAGAAGCAAAATAATTTTAGACAATAACACTGAATTTAAAAGGACAAAATGGCTGAGTTAAGAACCAAGGAAATGAAATGAATGTACTTTTGATTGTTTATATGCTTGAACCCTTTTCTGTTAGAATAAGGAAGTAAGCCTTATATCCTGGTAAGAAGTGAGAAATCTAAATAGTGAGAATCTCATGAGAATTTGTCAAATAAGCATTGCCTGAATTTTTTTGATTAACAGTTTATAAGAAATTAAGCAGGGAAATGACAAAGGAAATTTTGAAAATAAAAATAAGCTCAGAGCCAAAAAGCTACCCTTTAAAAATGTTCTAATTTTTGTAGCCATTTTGAGCCAAAAATTTTATTCGAACACCCTAAACCAAGCATGAGAAAATCTTACCTTATAAGCATGCTTCAAAATCTTGTGAAAAGAGCATAAAACAATTTTTTTCAAAAGGTGATAAAAGAAATTGAGGCTAAAAAAATGGATAGTAAAAGTTCTCCAAAAATTAAAAAGAGAACTAGAAAAAGAGAAATAAAGAATTCTGTAGCACAAAGGAAGAAGCCTCATAAAAGTTAAAAAATCTCAGAACATATGCTCTTCTTCTTCATGCATGCACCTTGAATCCAAGAAAAACCCAAAATTCTTGATAGCCCAGCCTCATTACAACCAAGAAAAGACCTTTTGATCCTTACTTATCTTATGAATTGATTTTGATTAGAAATGACCTGCAATGTTAATTAGGCAGTTCTCATGATGAATGAACAACACACATACCTGGTGAGAAATAATAGAGAGTTTCTTATTCTTACAGTAATTGGTTACCTGCTTTGTGAACAAATTAATGATACATTACATTTCAAAGAATTGGTAGTAAGAGAATCATTTGTTTAAGTTAAATTGAGATTGTTGTCTTTTAAATTTTTGTCTACAACCGAAACTGATTTTGTTGAATGCTTGATTCCCTTTTCAAAACTTCTTTTACTTGAGGACAAGCAAAAATCTAGGTTGGGGAGAGTTTGATAAGTATTTATTTTATGATTAAATTCATGACTCAATTGGACTCATTTTCTGAATAACTTAACTAAACTGATAAATAATTAAGCTTGATTTTTATTGTAAATAATGTATTGTGTAATTATAAAAATCAGTGAAAAAGTTATCAAAAGCCTTGAAGAAATCAAGAAGCACCAGAGCATCAAGCAAAGACGCTTGAGCGTGGCACATTGCACGCTTGAGCGTGGAAGAAACAGGAAGCCTACGCTGCCCTTGCGCTTAAGCGAAATTGAAAAATACAACAACAGCATGTCACGCTTAAGCGCGAGCCCGAGCTCGCTTAAGCGTGACCTTGGGCATGGATCAAAACAAAGTAAGTAGCATCAGGCCCCTCCACGCTTGAGCGTGAGAAGGGGACGGTCAAGCGTGAACCCGAATGCGCTTGAGTGTGGCTTGAGTGTGAGTTGAACATTCTGCACAACAAAGCATACGCTTAAGCGTGGCTACTCTTAGCTTAAGCTTGAACAAGTTGGAGAGCATCAGGACCTCTCACGCTTGAGCGTGAACACTAGGCGCTTAAGCGCGGAATGATAAAAATGAAAGCCAAAGTGTGGATTAAGCGTGGAGTGAGCGTGAACGCGGATTACACATGATCTAACAAGAAGAATGCTTGAGCGTAGGCATTTCACGCTTGAGCGTGACTGATGGATAGCAAAGCATAAGCTGAGCGCGCCTGAGCGAGGAACCAGCATGGATCAAGCGTGGAACAAGCATACTGAACAAAGGAAGACAACGCTTAAGCGTCATTAAGATAGCTTGAGCGTGAGACAACCAATGAACATCAGGACTCTTCACGCTTGAGCGTGACCATCAAGCCCAAGCGTGACTCATGCAGTATGGGATTTTTAATTTAATATTCACCAATAGTGCGATGCCAACTCAACCATTTTCTTGTGTTTCTGCATGTCTCCGAATATTCCTTCATGGGGTCTATGCAAGTGGCAAGGGAAGCTGAACCATAACCCCTATAAATCAAGCAGAAAACAAAACATCAGATTCATCCCCTGTATTTCCCTTACAATCCAACCTTTTCCATTATTTTCTGTATTCATATTATGAAGGTGAAAATACAAGGCATGAGTAACTAAACTCCCTTATGGGATTGGCTGTAATCCATTCAACACTGAAGTAATGCTGTTGTAAGTTTTTATTTAGTAATGAGATTTGATAAGTTTCTGTATTTCCTTCTATGTTTAATGCCTGAAAGTACTTGATCACTATTTTCTTGTTTTAAGTTTTCTCAAGTATACTGGGAAGTGACTTTTGAAAGCAGATCTGAAAGAAATACTTATTGTGAGTAGGTAGCCAGGGATGGCGTCTAACGCAATAAACGTCAAAACAATCGATCAATAATGCTGCGATGATTTCAAAGTGACTGAGGGATCAGCGGTTTGAAATCATTCTTATGAATTTTGTAGTCGAGGGATCGATACAAATGACTGTGATTGTGACGTAGAAATTATCTTTTCGATTTACTTATATAAAAACTTATGCAGCTTACAGAAGGTGAAGATGTGATGAAGCCAATCCCTGTTTTACAAAATTGATTTCTCTCAAAAACCATTCACTGTATCTTTTACAAATTTGATTCTTTGTTAGTCATTCACTTTTTCATTCAACATCATTCACAATAAAACAAACTAAAAACCTTCTGCCTAATCATTTCAAAACTAAGATCTTCATTCCAACACCTCCCTAGTGGAACGACAACTATACTATATTACAACTTCTGTGTTTAAACTTAGCACAAGCATTACATTGAGTTCATATTATACGAACTTGATTCTCTTTCATTGAACTCTTCATTCCAATATATGAAAAATACATCATCAGAGAGGGAGAAAGATGCACGAAAATAGAGAGGAGAATGAGGAGAAGAATTCCACCTCCTAGCTTTCTCCAAGGATGAAAATGAAGAAGAGGGGGAGTTCACCACTTTTGTCAAAGGTTTTTGGAAAAAGGGAAGAGGAAAAAGTGAAGGAGAAGTAGAAAGAAAGAAGAAAAAGAATGTTTGCTAAGGGTATAAGGAGCCAACGTGAAAGAAGAGAAGGGAATTGGGCTTTTGCATTTTAATTTTAATCCCTCATTAAAAGATTCATCGTTTTACAACTAACAGGCTCTTTATTTGGGCTTAATACTTTATCTGAAAATTATTCCGAATATATATTTGAACTCCCAATATTATCCTCAACAGCCCTAACCAATATCATCTCAATCAGAGATACTTGGTCCGACACCCATATTCCAATCGGGCTTATTTTCGGCTTAACCGGTCTCATTAAATCACCAACAGTCCCCAAAAATTTTAATTTAATTATTCATAATATTTCGGGACATCAAATAATTTACATTCAATTTGTCAATATTTATTTTCCCCGATTTAATCTTCTATTTTAAATTTTGGGATGTTACATAATATGCCTTTAACCTCTTCCAAACAATTGTAGATAAATGTGTTAGAGAGGTGTACAAATTAGAATAATCTTGATTGGAGTTTTATAACTCTCATTAGGCGTAAAACGCCAAACCCACTGCTTGTAAAATTCAAATTTAAGGGGGTTTGAACCCAACTTTTTATGATTTTCTATTTGGGACCAATATGTGATATTTATGTCATGTCCTATTATTTCTAAGAGTAAAACAAACTTTTCTTGCCATGGGCTTGTATTCCTTGAGTTCCTATGCTTGCACTTCAATCTTTTGTCCATAATTGTTTATAGAACGTTTCTTTGACACGTTTCCTTAATTAAATGCATATACTTCTAATTATGGAATATTTGTAAAGATGAATTTACATGTTTTTATTAAGTTTTAGAAATCACCTTGTCCTTACGTGGATCATTTCTCATATCTACCCTTGCTCTTAAATTAACTTGCATATTCCGCAAACACTTGTATGGTGATCATGTAATTGATTGTCCTAAGTAGAAGTTGGTATAAACTATTCACCTTCTCATATCGTCATATATAAGATAGGTCTTTAAAAAGGTCTGGGGTTAATTGTTAAAGTTTTATTTGTGGTGTTCTTCATCCAACAATTGTTTAAAACGTGAAAAAATTTATCCTCACTTTTAATATCTAAATAATAATATCTTTAATATCATTTACCGGATTAAGGGCGCCACAACCATCACCCCTCCAACCAAGCTATCATAAATACCCCTGGCTTTGATCCTAGGAAAGTCAAAATCATCTCCACCCCTCATTTCCCACCTCCTATGACCATGGAAGACATATTGGTAAACACCTCTCTCACTTCCCAATCAAACTTTGCCATGGTACATGCTCTGATGAGAGAAAGAAAGATGATTCTAAGTGATATGGAGCAAGGACCCCTCAGACTTGCTAGTCATCCTTGCCTAAATCTTCCAGGAAAGAAAATTCTCATTGCACCTGACAGGCTAAACCCTATTCTCAGGATTATTGATAAAGAAAAGAACAAACAGATGATGCGACCTAGGACTCACTACTATCAACTAGCGTGGTATAAGCCTTATCCTAAGAAGCTTTTCATTCCTTCTATGTGAAGCATTTTCACCGCCCCTAATCTCAATGAAGATCATGCTTGTGTTTTCTAGAATCACTAACTTTAGATCATCAACTCTGAATAGCAGTTTTCAAACACCTATGATGACAACCTTTCCTCTATGGTTTTTGTGATTGTCGTGGCAGTGTTTTTAGGGATCATGTCATTTCTGAAGGAATGTACCTTCCTCTAATTCCCAATAATCTTAGTTTTCTCTCTATTATAGTTAATGTATATTCCTGGCTTTCTGTGTGAACAACTTGGATGTTTGATCATTGTTTCTTGTTATGCTTCCACCCTTATCTCCTTATCCTCCAGATCCCTCTATGATGCCCCATTTTCTTGTTGATATCAAAAAGGGGAAAGTAGTCTAAGTTCTTCTGGGTTGAAGTCTGTGATCAGTGCTTGTTTAAGTTGTTTAAGTTTTGAGTTCTGTAATATGTTCAGAACTTCTTTTGTGTTCTATAAAATCTTTTTTATCAATGAAAAGAGTATGTTTCTTATCAAGTATAGATACTATGCTTCGAGTATTATAAATTTTTGCTCTGATATATAAGCATGCTAAATAATTACTATTTGCTCTAATTTGAGTTATCTAGCAATTGCTATTTTCTTTAATCTGAGTTATCTAACATGATGTGCTTTGATTCTTAAAATGTTATAAAAGATATGCTCTAATTGATAAAGTTTGTTATGATGTGATATCTATTTCACAAAGCTATACAATGATGCTTTGACCATATCTGCTTATTGAACTTTATACTCTGATTCTTTCTAAGTATGCTTATATGCCCTAATCTCATGCTTTGATAATGTCTTGACTTTTTATATCATGATAAGTCTGATGGAATTTGGTCCCTCTCTATCATATCTTGCTTATCACAGGCTTTATTTAATAAGAGACTTAATGTTTACTATTAACAAATAGGGGGAGATTGTTAGAACCAAGTCTATTTTATATGGACTCTGATGCTGATGGTTTTTATCCCAAGATTTGTTAATAACACACATTAAGGCAAGGCATAAACTATAAATGAAAGGAGGAGCTTATAACAAAAAGTATGATGTTGGTGCATAAGTCTGTATAAGACTAAAGAAATTTTCAAGAGAAGTCTGATCTTAATTACACCATCAGGGTCTAATCTATCAAAGCCTTATCTTAGATAGAACATGTTTTGTTCTCTTCAGACTTTAGAATCAAGACTTCCAAATATATAAAGGCGTTATTCTTGTCTTTATATCAAAGCTTAACAAATCCTCCTCGAAGAAGGTTTAGCATTAATCTCTTCTCTAAAGATTGCTCGTATCACCAAAGGAGATAAGAAGACAAGCATCAATTCAAGAACCAAAGCATACACTAAAAAGATCAATGTTTATTTTGATGATGCTCTAAACTCTGTGCATATCAAGAAAAACTACACTTATCATTAAAAGAAGAAAGGAGACAAAACAGTGGAAAGACTAAAGCTCTTAATGGGAAGAAACTAATGAAGCTATTCTGCTCATTTTAGTTATTCAGTACGTGCGTCAGAATGCTTTCTGAAGGTCAACCCTTTTTTCCCTACAATTTTATGTTGAAAGAAGAAAGCCTACAAAAGAACTTTTGCTCTAAGATTCACAAGGAACACTATTTCACTGCAAAGCTTTGATGTTCCTTCATACTAAACCTTTTGTTCTTTCTTTACTCCTTAAGGTATAATGCTCTACATGGCTTAAACTCTCTTAACGGATTCACAAGGGCTATGTTTCTTCATTAGATAATCAAACAGTCATTTTTAGTGAGCTATAAATATGTAGAGATTCAAAGATTTGATGAAGAACCTTTGAGACCTTTGAAGAAATCCTTGCAATCAGTTTATAAAGAATTCTTCTTGTTGTTCAAGTGGCCTCAATACTCAAGAGGGGGGTGAATTGAGTTTTAAAAACTTTGGTTGGAATGTCTTTGAACTTGATTTTTATATCCAAGTTTATAAGAATATGCAAGTGAAATCAAGTTAAAGATAGTATGTAATGCACCACAAGGATAAATATTGCTGAAACAATTTAACAAACACTTGGTGGGCAGTATTTGAAATATAACAAATTTGACAAGCTCAAGTATGCAATTCACAATCAACCAACACCAATCAACCAAATGCAGTATGTGAAAGTAAAAGAGTAAGGAAGAGGAGCTTGCAAACCGATATAACGAGTTCCACCAACACCGGTGTACGTCTCGCCTCTAAGCAACCCACTTAGAGGATTTCCACTATTGAAGTTTAGAGATACAAGCTATGAGCAATTGCAGCTTCCTAGTGTCCCACACTCAAGAACTCAATCCTCACTAGCACAAGGGCAACCCACCCAATCTCTCAAACTCTCAATACCCAAAGGTTGAACCCCAACCTTTATGACCACTCAACCTAGAGTGAAAATCTTTTGTGTTTGTTGAAGTGTTTACAAGGAAATGACTCTCTTAATAGAGTGGATAAGCAAATGATAGCTCACACAATTTCTAATCTCTCAAGAAGAGAGGATATACAAATAAAATCTCAAGATATACAAGAATAGAGCTTACAAAGCACAAGAGTGAGCAAAGGAATTGTAGCTTCTTGGTGTGTGTTTGTGCTTGAATTCCTCTTCAATTTATAGAGCCATTTGAGAGCTTGAGGAGTGCCTTTCTTCTTCCTAGCCGTTACACATAGTGGGATTCTAAAAAATGGTGGAGACATGTGCTGGTTTCCCGCTTAAAAGTGTTTTCCCACTATCGTAATCGATTACACCCTCGAGCTGTAATCGATTATCTTCAAGTCAGAGGACAACTAATCGATTACATCTTGTCCTGCAATCGATTAGCAACTATACCTGATGCATTTAATTTGGCTTCACAGCTTCCTAATCGATTAGTTTTGTCTGGTAATCGATTAGCTTAACTCTAGTAGCCTTCTAATCGATTGTATAAATTCCCTCAATCGATTAGCCATTATACCTGATGCCTTTAATGCCATTTTTGATATTGGTAATCGATTATATCATGTGTGTAGTCGATTAGCTTAATTCCAGTAGCTTTGTAATCGATTATCTTGATTGCTGTAATCGATTATCTTATGGCCTAATGCAATTGCTTCCAAAACAGAATGACCCTAATCGATTAGCCTGGTCTTCCTAATCGATTATCTTCGCTGTATTTCAGGGTCTGATTTCATGTCTTTGTTTTTACAAGGATTTCTTCAAGAGTGTCATTATCAAAATTCTTGAACCTGTTTACACATTCAAACACACTTCTTCGTTCTGAGTTTTTGTCTCTAAAGCAAAGACCTTCTTTGTTGTTCTACATCCAACATACCTTGGTCTTTGGCTTTCTTATTTAGCGTATCTATTCATATTTTACATCCTTTCATACACTAAGTTCTCAGAAACAGCAAACACAATCCATTATTCAAACTTGTATTTGTGTAAAATTCTATTGTGTTGCCAACATTTAGTTTTCATTTGGAAACAGTTTGTGGCCAGAAGAGGCTTTTGAAAGAATACTTGGGATTGAGCCAGGAGTGGCTTGTTGAAACAACACTTGGGTTTAAGCCAGAAGTGGCCGGAGTCAAGAATACTTGTGGCACAGTTTGGTGTTGTGATTGTAAAAAGAGTTTTTACAAAAGTGAAAATTTTTCAAGTTTGAAGGGATTGGACGTATCTTCTGAGTTGGAAGTAAACCAGTATAAATTCTCTATGTTCATTCTTTCTTTCCCTACTGATGAAGGAATATGTTCTAAATGGCGTGGATCTTGGTTGTTTCCTTTTTATTCTTACTCCTTCTTTGTTGAGATCATATGGAAGCCACAAAATTAACTTGGAAAACTGAAAGGAAAAGACTTGAAAAAGATGAGGAAAAACTACTAAGACTAATACTAAAAGAAGGAAACCTAATGAAGGATGAAATAGTGGAAAGGATGAAAGTGTAAGACATGGTTTGGTATGGTATGTGAGGGTTAGATGCCATCTTTGAGAGGAAAAGATAAGTTTACTCGCCACTTTAGGGATGAGAACCTAGAGATAAGAGCTTGTAAAGAGGATAAAGTTCACTTTAGCCTAAGGAGAGAGTATGCATACACTTCTCACAATAATTATGATTTCATTCAAGTTCTAAGGTGAAGTTTACAAATGAAGGCAAGCCTTATATAAGGTAGGAGAAGTTTCGGTCAAGTTATCCTAAATGAGCTTTCATCAAATGCTAGGCCCAAAATAATGTACAAGGCCTAAAAGTGTCCCATTGACCATGTAAGACCCAAATCCTATCCCTAAAATGTAAGAAGCCCTATTTTACATTAAAAAACCTATTTGTCTGAAATGTTACATGAAAAGAATTCATAGGTCTTCAAATGCTCCTTCTTGAGCTTAGGCCCATATAAAGCATATAGAAAAGTAGCTGTAGTTTGTTATGTGATGTCCTTAGCCTTTTTACTCTTTGCCCTTGTCAAGGGACCTCTATATACCTCCAGACCCTTGTCTAGGGTTATGATGGGATCTTCCTTGATCATCTTCTCATCTTACTCCACTTCTTCGAAAAGATATATCCTCAAATCTAGACTATTATCATGATCATCTAAGTTAAAAGGAGATAAGTCAGACACATTAAATGTAGCACAAACCCCATAATCACTAGGTAAATATAGAACATAGGCATTATTACTAATCTTTTCAATTATTTGAAATAGACCATCACCTCTTGGGTTTTGTTTGGATTTTCTTAGATTAGAAAACCTTTCCTTTCTCAAGTGTAACTAAATTCAATCCTTAACCTCAAAGATAACTTCCTTTCTTTTCTTATTAGCACAACGGGCATAATGATCATTTTGGGATTGTATTTGATTTTTAACCTTCTCAAAAAAATCTTTTATAAAACTTGCTTTTGCCTCTCCATTCAAGTGAAGGAAGGAATTAGAAACCTCAATGGGTAAAAAATCAAGAGGTTTGAGAGGGTTAAAACCATAGACAATCTCAAATGGACTATGTTTAGTTGTTGAGTATTGTACCCTATTATATAAAAACTCTAAGTGAGGTAAACACTCATCCCAAGATTAAACATTTTTATTCACTAAGACCCTAAGCAAAGTAGAAAGAGTCTTGTTTACTACTTCTGTTTTTCCATCCGTTTAAGGATGACAAGTAGTGGAAAAGAGAAGCTTACTTCCTAGCCTTGCTTAAAGTGTTTTCAAAAAATGGCTAAGGAACTTGGAATCCTTATCAGTAAAAATGGTTTTGCGAATTCCATGTAATCTCACAATTTCTTTAAAAATAGTTTAGCAATATGGATTACGTCATCCACTTTATAATAAGGAATGAAGTGAGCCATTTTACTAAATCTATCCAATACAACAAAGAAGAATCCATTCCCCTTTGGGTCCTAGGTAAGCTAAGCACAAATTTCATTGATATATCAATCCAAGGAGAACATGGAGTAGGTTAGGGAGTATAAAGACCATTAGGTGATATTTTAGATTTTGGTTTTCTACAAACAATACACCTAGAACATAGTCTTTTAACATTTTTTTTCATTTTAGGCTAATAGAATTGTTCATTTAATATTACTAATGTTTTATTTCTTCCAAAATGACCTATTAAAACTCCCCCATGGCTTTCTCTAAGAAGTAGTTCTCTTAAGGAACTCCTAGGAATGCAAATCCTATTGGCTTTGAAAAGATAGCCATCTAAAATGTAGAATCCCTTAAGAGATGTGTTGTAACTAGACGAGTTGTATATATTTGAAAAATCGACATCATTTTGATACAAATTACTTATTTCATCAAGTCCAAGAATTTTAGCTCCAAGGAAAGATAGCAAAGTATGCCTTCTTGAAGCATCAACCACAATATTAGATTTGTTATTCTTGTACTTAATAACATATGGAGATTGTTCCAAAAATTTAATCCATTTAGCATATCTTTTGTTTAATTTATGTTGCCTTTTGATATATTTTAGTGATTGATGATCACTATGAATTACAAACTCTTTAGGGATCAAGTAATGCTCCTAAGTTTGTAGGGCTGTAACTAATGCATAGAACTCTTTATCATAAGTAAGGTAGTTGAGGGCAGCTCCATTGAGTTTTTCACTGAAAAATGCAATAGGATGGCCGTCTTGTAACAAGACAGAACCTATTCCTATATTGGATACATCATACTCTAGCTCAAAGGTTTTAGAAAACTTAGGCAATGCCAAAATTGAAGCATGAATAAGTTTATGCTTAAGGTCTTTAAAAGCTTTTTCTTGCCTTGGACCCCAAATAAAAGAGCATTTTTCTTAACCAACTCATTGAGTGGAAAGGCCAAGGTAGAAAAATCCCTTACAAACCTTCTATAGAAACTAGCCAAACCATGAAAACTTCTAACCTCATTAACATTTTTAGGTTTTGGCCATTCACTTATTGCCTTGATTTGTGTATGATCAACTTCTACCCCTTTTGAACTTACTACAAATTCAAGAAAGAAAATACTATCCATGCCGAAAGAACATTTTTCAAACTTTGCATAAAGGTGATTTGTTCTCAACGCAAGCATAACTTGTCTAAGATGGTCAAGGTGAGAGGTCATGATCTTAGAGTAAATAAGAATATAATCAAAGTATACCACAACAAAGTGCCTAATAAATTCCCTTAAAACATGGTTCATTAATATCATAAAAGTACTTGGTGCATTTGTTAAGCCAAAATGCATAACTAGCCACTTATACAGTCCAAGTTTGGTATTAAAAATAGCTTTCCACTCATCACCTTCTTTGATTCTTATTTGGTGATATCTAATTTTATGGTCAAATATGGTAGAATCACTTAGTTCATCAAGCATATGATCAAGAGTAGGCATTGGATGCCTATACTTGATGGTAATATTATTAATGGCTTTACAATCAGTGTACATTCTCCATGAACCATCTTTTTAGGGAACAAGTAAAACAGGTAAGGCACATGGACTCAAACTTTCCCTTATCCATCCCTTAGATAATAGTTTGTTCACTTGTTTTTTTATCTCAAGGCTTTCTTTTAGATTACATCTATATGCAGGCCTATTAGGTAAGCTAGCACCTAGAATTAAATCTATTTGATGTTCGATGCCCCTAACAGGAGGTAATCTATTAGGTATGTCTTTAGGAAAAATGTCCCTAAATTCTTCTAAGTGATTTTAAACTCTTAGGGCAAGCTAGAAAGGAAGGATCCTATTGAGCATACACAAGTGCTAGGAGTATCTACTAGGTATGTGACATACAAGGGTTTGTGAAGAAGCAGGGATTGCATCACATCATGCTTAGTTTCCAAAAGACTAGATTTAGAGTCATCATGTATGAGAACTCCTTCTCCTTTATTATCTTTTTTAGTTTTGCTATGTTTTTCTTTTTATTGAGAAAAAGAAGAACCTACTTCTCTGTCCCTCTTTAAATTCATCTGAAGTTGGTCCTTCAAAACCTGCTGAAGAGTTAAGGGATGTAAAATAATTTTCTTATTTTCATGTTTGAAAGTAAGGATGTTAGAGAACCCCTCACGGGTGACCTTCCTATCAAACTACCAAGGTCTACCTAATAGGATATGGGTTTCTTCAATAGGAACTACATCACACATTATATCATCTTTATATAATCCTATGGTGAAGGCTATTAAGACTTGCTTATTTACTAACATCTCACCTTTCTCATTTAAACATTGAAGTTTATATGGCCTAGGGTGATCTATTAGATTTAAGCCCATTTTGTGGACTAGCCTTTAACTAGTCACATTTGCACAACTTCTATTGTCCATAATTAGAGACACAGTTATATAACATCTTGTGTAAAAAATGTTTTCTCTTTGTGTAAAAGATGTCCAAGTAACCTTCGAATCATGTAAAGTTCACCATCATCCCCTAAAATATGCTTACTATCATATGAGTCACTACTTAAGTCGTCACTTGAAGAGTGAACATTAGAACTAGAGTCTAATTGACTTGAATGGTTACCATTGTTTTTCAAAATCATTGTTTTCTTTGTAAGATAGTTAGAAGCAATATGTCCTCTGCCTAGACATTTAAAACATTTGATGACTTAGGATTTAGAAGAAGGTTTTGATGTAAAATTATGCTTATCCTTATTAGTCCTATACATTTTCCTGTCTTTATGCAACTTACTTTTAACATGTGGAGAAGAAGCTCCCACTCCCTTTTCCCTAGGTTTTCTCTCAAACATTTGTCTTTTCTTAAGGCTAGAATCCTCCTTGCCCTTTCACTTAGGCCTAAAGGGTTGGTAGTCCCTTATTATAGGAGTCTCTGTCACTTAGTTGGCTCTCTACTTTGGTATAATCCTGAAGTAATTCCTCTATGTCTACATGTTGTTAGAACTCTACCCTATTTTTAATGTTCCTACTAAGACCATGTAAAAATTTATGCATTAGGGTTTCTTCATTTTCTTCTAGATTTTCCTTAATCATTACTATTTCTAAGGCCTTATAGTAATCTTGTGCTGATTTGGTACCTTGGGTAAGCCTATTTAGCTTTGCTAAAAGTTCCCCTCAGTAATAGTTTGGAACATATCTGTTTCTTAAGAGGGCTTTCAAGTCTAACAATCTTCTATTTGAAGAAAATTATCTTTTCTTTTCTCTTTACATATTTGGGTCCACTAGACCAAAGCATAGTTTTGAAAAGATAGAATTTCTATTCTACCCTTTTTTCATCTTTTATTTGATGGGAGTTGAAGAGTTGTTCAACCCTCTTTTCCCATTCTGAAAAGGTGTCCACATCACTTTTACCATGGAAGGATGGTATCTCTAGTTTAACTTCTCTCAAACCTACATCATCCCTTTAGTGATGTCTTATTGACCTAAGTTCATCCTTACTTTCACTCTCCTTATGTCTATTGTGTCTTTGATTCCTATCCTTATTTCTATGCTTAAATTGATCATTTTTATTTTCTAGGTTATCTAACCTAGTGATGATTTTATTAAGATTTTCCATGATTAACCTAAACAGAAACATATTATCTCTATCACTTGATGACATATTTGGAAATCAAAGAAGCAGACAAGAGATATACTAGTCAAGGATGTATATAAAACAAGAATTAAAATTTAAAAGAAAACTAAGATGCAAAGGTATAACTAGGATGTCTTATACTAGGATGTCTACCTAGGCTATTTACTAGAATTATGTTGTACTAGAATGTAGGACTAGGTTTGTTTATGTTTTAAGAGAAAAAATACTCTAGTCCCCGGTTACTAACTAATTTAGTTATATGTAGGAAGCTAACCTAGTTAGGTGTAGCAACTAACAACCCTAATTAGTTATGTATGTTATTAGTTGAAACTAACCCTAATTAGTTATGACAATATCCTAACGAAGCAACTAATTCAGTTTTAAGAGTCGTAACAACTAACAAATTTAGTTAAAACAACTTAATAAAATTAACTAAAAGTTGTTTAAGAAGTTGTAACTCCCTAACCACTTAACTAATTTTATTAAAACTAACAACTAACCCTAGAATTAGGTAAAAATGCAACTAAAATATCTTATACTAATAAAATAAATTATAGGAAATACTAGGACATAATATTTAGAATTATATCGATTGGTTAAAAATTCAATTGATCACTCTACTTGAAATTTAAGATTTAGTTAACAAATTCCAATTACTCTATTTTATTTATGAACATTTTATCCCTTTTTGAATTTTCTTCTCTAAACTCTTTTTCTTCCTTTGATTTCCTATACCCATTTTCATTTCCCGTCTCATTCTTGCTTTCTCTGTCCAACCGTAACCCCTTTCTCTATTTTCCCATATGCGTGTTGCCTCTCAAAGGGCGAGACCTCATTGTTCCGCTTCTCTTCTTCAAATCCTTGACCTTCACCATTCCCTTCCTTATCTATTTCACTGATTCTTCATCAATATCTTCAAAGCCATCAGAGGTGTATGCATGGGTAATGTCTACCTCCCTCTTTTTCCTTATTTCATGTAATATTCATTGTGCATGTGCCTAATTCAAAATTCTCCTTCTCCTTCTTCTAATGTTGAAGCTGTGGCAGCCATTAATATTACGCCCTAGGAGGCATTGATTTTCGTTCTAGAGGCTTTAAGGTTTGGGGTCTCTAATTCTCTCAAGAAATTTAACATTATAATTTTTCCCATTATGTGCAATTGTTAAATCCCGGTCTACTTGTTGTCAGGCAGCCATTAAATAAGTAATTCGGAAGCTATCGGTTGACGTTCAGAGCATTAGAATTATATCAGAAAGTTGTCGGTGAAGAGAATGACATTTCGAAAAATTTTCTTAAAGTGTGGTAGCTGCTTGGAGACTGTTTGACATTGTATCAACGTGTATATCTTAGCTTTAGAATTTATGGAAGCATAAAAAACTGTGATCAGAAGCTTAAATCATATAGTGCGATCACTGTAAGGTACGTTTAACGTACAGGGGGATTACTAGTCAAATAATAAGTAGGTATTTAATTCTGGGGTCATGGGTTTTATTAAATGCTCACTTGTTCATGCTTATTAGTATTAATTTGATTTCCTTTCTATGATGAAAGAAATTTATCCTAGTTCTAAAACCATGCTATTATAATGTTGTAATTTGATTAAAATTCCTTGTGGTTGGATTGACCTTGTACCGCTTGTAAATGACGATAAATTATGTTTGATTATGTGTTAGTGTGTAATCAAACATGTTGTAGGATTATGATGTTCGTTAGTGATTATATGTATGATTTGCAAGAATCGCATTCTACCCATTGATTTCCTTGTTTACCGTCGTGCTGTCTTCGTATAGTAGGAGGGTTAAGTGATGGAATGGTGATAAATGACCCTAGTGGTACGTTGTATGTCATGTGATATTTACTAGGCCTTGTGGCAAATTGTGATGGATGATGATGTTTGATGAATTGATATCATGGAATGATCTAGAGGAGTAGGCTATGATGTCAGTATTGATATTGCTCATATGCCATGGTTCGCATCTCATGCATTGATTGCATTTCATGACATCATATGCATTTCCAGCACTAAGGTTTGTTGTAACACCCTAAATTTTAAAATAAAGGATTAATTAAGGAGATGAATATTAAATAATTATATTTGGGTTATTTAATGTTCCAAAATATTATAAATAATTAAATTAAGATTTTTGGGACTACTCATAATTTATTGGAGCCGAACAGGCTAAATTTATGCCCGATTAAAATATAGGTGTCGAACCAAGTATCTCCGATTGGGGTGATATTGGTCAGGGCTGTTAAGGATATTATTGGGAATCCGAATATATATTCAGAATATTTTTTAGATAAAGTATTGAACCCAAACAGAGATCCTGTTGGTGGTAAAATGATGAAATATTAGTATGAGGAATAAAATTAAAGCCAAAAAGCCTTCATTCTTCCTTAACATTTTTGTTGGCTCCTAAGACTAGTTTGGCAAACACTCTTTTCTTCTTATTCCTCTCAAAAACCCTTGGGATTGTGTACCTTCTTCTTCTTGCCATTTTCATTTCTTGGAGCTTACAAGGAGAGCTTGGAACTTGAAGTCTCCCCCTCTCTTCTCATTTTTGTGTGGAACATTTCCTCTCTTGGAAAACCCACTCTCTTCTTCTCTTAAGGTAAACTCTTGCTATTTCTTAAGAGTATTAACTATGGGTTTTGGGGTTTTGATGTTGGTAAAGTGATTTAATGAATATGGGTTATGTAGAGAAGCCATAAATGTGTAAATACTAGGATGGGTTGCCATAAATGTGAGCTTTTATAAGGAAGATAAATGTATGGTTAGAAGGTGATGAAGAATAAATGGGTATTAATGAGTGTTGTTGGGTTTTAAAGAAACCCTAACCCTATGATTTAGGAGAAATATGAAATAAGAGTGGAGAACCATTTATTGTGTTAGATAATTGTTATTGGTGAGGTGAAATGATGTTATTAATGATGAATGACCATTAATACAACTTAATAGTTGATGATGGTTGTTAGGAACCATCAATGTGGGAGCCCATTAATGGGTTTAATATTAATAATGCATAATAATGAATTTGGACACCTAACCCATGGTGGTTGTGGTGGAATTAATGAAATAAATGAGGTTTGAGAATTTAAAGTGATATAGACACCAAGTTGATGAATATATGAATATTGAAATCTTAGTGGTTTGAATAGAAAATTGATTATGTGATATATTGTGATGTAGGAAATAACCCCATTGACAAGGCGGGACCCTCGGACCGTGTTGATCACTATTTCTCTTGAGGTAGGAGGGGGTAACTATTCTAAATGCATGATTTTATCCATTGATGATGTGAAATATGTATATATGATTGTGTTTGATGATTGCCTAGGTGGACGATGTAATGATTTCATGATTTGAGTGCATTTAGAATGATTGATGTTATGTGGCATATGTTTAGGATGATGAATATGATATTATTTTGAACATGTTGATGAAATATGTCATGATGGTTTTAGACCATGTTTTGAATTGAAATCAATGATGTAAAATATCCCAAATATGTATATATGAATTGATAAAAGTGCTTTCCACTAACTATTGTTGTGTATAAGTCTAACAAGGGTTGGTAAAGATTGAGGATATTAAGAATATTGGAATCTACTAAGTGGTAGTGGTGAATGGTTGATTGTGGAGTGGTATTAGGATGCATAGTGTGAGAATGCACTTGATTTGCATTGCATTGCATCCATGGCATATCATACGCTATCTATGTGGAATGTTAGGGGTTCCACTAGGCGGGCCCAGTGGGAGGGCGCCCCTGTGCACGGGTATATTATTGTATTTTCCATAGGGATTCTGGGAATCATGAAGCTGTCCATAGTTTGGTGACGAGGCACCCTATGTGGCAGGACTAGTGGGCCGGCGGCTCCGTGATTAGCAAGTTACCTCGGTGTCCGACGGGACACGGCTCTCTCGATGTGTGTTCGGGAGAGGCCCGTAGCACTTATGGCAAGTAAGGCCACGATTATAGATCCGCAAGTCACGGGGTGACTAGTGCTACAGATGGGCGAGAGCGGATTGGTACTAGTAAAAGTATGTTTTTGAGCATGCATGAATTGAGGTATATGTGTACACAATTTTTCTATTGCAGTAGGGGCATAGTAGACACCTATGCTTGTCCTACATTTAGGATGTTGTTGTTTCCCACAGTCGGATCCACATTTGATAATAATTCCATTGTGCATATGTATTAGCTATAAGAGCATTTATATATAGCTAGAGATATGCCTAGTTCATAGCCCGTGGTGGCGATGAATGATTGATAAATAGAGGGAAAGTAAGTTGTGGTACTAACACTATGTGTATGATGATGATATTGAGAATACCAATGATTTGAATATGTATTTTGTGGATGCATTTCTTGAGTATGTAACATGTTGCTATGATAGTATGTGAATGAAACTATGATGTTCTTGTGAAGTGTATCATATGTAAGTATGCATGGATATCATCATGATGTATGACTTTGATACATTTGGATTATGTTACTCACCTCTTAGTTGCCATTTTAAGTTTGATGTAGTTATGATGTAAATCCTACTCTTTTGGAGGTCGAGCATTGGAGAAGGTAAATATGGAAGGACTGTGGATGAGCCTTGGCCGGCATATATATTCATTTTGTGTAGCATATAGTGTGTATATGCTTATTTTGTAATTAATTTGATGATAGTTGATTTTGGAGGTCATGTAGGAAAATGAGACCCTTTTGTGTATGGCTTATTTTCATTAATGACCTTGACAATGTATGGATGATATAAATGATGTGGCATGCTATTAAAATTGATGAATGAATGAATATTCCTACATATTTTTGATTTTATAAAGCATATGAGATGATAAGTTTGATTTTGATATGATTAATGAATTGGAATGGAAATTATTGAGTATGAATGCTTGAGACAAGTTTTAAATGCTTAATATGATGTATGTGATGTGTTGAATTTGATCAATTTTGCTTAGAATGGGTTTTGGTATGTAGAGTTGTAAGATTTTCATGTTTCTGCACATGAACTGATAATCTTGCTCAAGCGAGATGGATTCTCCCTCAAGCGAGAATCCCTTGCATCAGTTATATGGTCTTTGGCCTATTCTCGCTCAAGCGAGAGTGGTCCTCGCTCAGGCAAGTGTTAGTCCTCAAATTTTCAATAAAAGCTCTAATAAAAATTTCATAAAAATTACAAAAATTAGTTTAATTTGTTAGAAAATTAGGATTTAAATTCAATAAATGGATGTTGTTGGAAATAATCTGCCCTTGATCAATTTTCTCTAAGTTTTGCAGTGAAAAAGTTAAAGAAATCAAGAGAAAATTACACTAGAGGAGCTGACGCGTAGCCTCACCCCACGCGTAGCATCAACAGCTATTTTTGATGCTGACGCTACGCGTCACAGCCACGCATAGCGTCAGTGCTGCGTGGACTCCACATCCAACTTGGCTAAGCACTCAGCTTTGACCCAATAATGGCCACCCCAATCAGCACCAAGGGCCACCCCACTAAGCACAAATGGCCAAAATACAGTGGAAACACGTCCAAGTGGCCAGGCATGATCATATTTAATAATTTGAAGTGGCCATTATCAGCTGTTTGATGGAAGCTGAGTCAGGGCTGTGACGCGTAGCGTCAGCACCCTTGCTCAGCCCTATAAATAGGGCCATCCAACACCATTCTAAAACATCCCATAGCATCGCATTCTCTTCTTTTCTCTCTTGTGCTCAACTTTGAGTACTTCTTATGTGAGTTGTAGTTCTAGAATAGTTTTCTAGATACTTGAGTGTGTTTTGGTGTATTGTGATCGTTGTATCGTGAAGTTCCCATCGTCTTCGTAATGTCAAACTCTGTAAGTGTTGTTTTTACTTTCACCATGTGTAACTAATTTGTTTATGTTGGAATTGGTAAACTAATCTATTGAGTATAATGTTGTGAATTCGACCTCTGCATGTTTATGATTCAAGTCCATGTTAGTATTTCAACCTTTTATTAATATGAACGTCAAACGGGAGAATGATTTTCATGTGTAATGAAACTTGTTTTATTAGTATGAATGTCAAATGGGAGAATGAATGTTCATGCCGTATTGAAACTTGTTTTGACGAAAGTAAAAAGTTGGAATACCCTTGGTATCTCAATTCTATAGGGGTTGTTAACCATTGTTGCCATAAGGCTAGGTCTTAATGCAAGTTTTTACTGAGAAAGCTCACGAGGGATCGGACTTTACGGTGAATTCTTAGAATTTATATCACGAGGGATCGGTTATAATGTGAATTTATATCACGAGGGATCGGTTATAATGATTTTAAGCTGCAATGACATGAAACTTGATGATTAAATATGCATGTCTTGAGTTCCTCATTGTTATTCTAGATTAGGGATCCAATTTCCAACATAATTTGTTTATCTGTGTTTATCTCAAGTATCTTACCTATTCTAGATTGCAACTCAACCTTTTAGATAGATTTTATTTTCTTTTTATCTTATGAACCACTCAATCATGCTATCCTGTGAATATTGTATAAATTGTATATAAATCATTCTTTTGTCTATAAC
Source organism: Clitoria ternatea (assembly GCA_037962975.1). Taxonomy (NCBI): domain Eukaryota; kingdom Viridiplantae; phylum Streptophyta; class Magnoliopsida; order Fabales; family Fabaceae; genus Clitoria; species Clitoria ternatea. The sequence continues at coordinate 175,299,664 of CM075671.1, forward strand.
TTCCTTCACATTTACCATAGTAAATAGAAAATTACTGTTGTTATTGGACTTTCAATCCCAGTGGAACGATATCTAAATTTTGAAAACTACAAACGATTGGTGCGCTTGCCAATTAACAACCCAGTGGTGGAAACAAATTGTTGAGACGCTATTGTTGGGTTAACAAGTTTTCTGGCGCCGTCGCCGGGGATTGAATTGTTTCAGTGAAATAGTAAATTTTTAGTTACCGTGGTAAATATTTTTTTTACCTTAGTTAAAAATTTTATTTATTTATTTTTACTTATTGTTACACTAACTTTCTTTGTCTAGTTTGTGTATGCAAACTCGATCTACTACAGATAAAATTTATTTTGATCCTGAGATAGAAAAGTTTGTAAAGAAAATCAAGTCTTTGAAATCTAAAACACAAACTAAATCTTCTTCTACTTCTAATTTTGAAAATTCAAATATGGCTGCTGAAAGGAGAACATTGGGACAATTTGCTGCTATTAATGGTCCACCCCAAGTTTCGGGTATGTTTCAAGGACCTGTTGTACCAGTGGAGATTAAACCTGCTACTTTAAATATTATTCAAAATAATCAATTTGCTGGTTTAAATCATGAAGAACCATATGAACATTTAACTATTTTTTATGAGTTATGCAGCATAGTTGGTTTTGAACCCAATCAAGAAGAGTCTGTTTACATGAGACTTTTTCCTTTTTCATTGATTGGTAAAGCAAAAGAATGGTTTAAATCTTGTGCACCGGGTAGTTTTGCAAACTGGTCCGATGTTGAAAGAAAATTTTTGGAAAGATTTTATTCTCCTTTGAAATATTTTGAAGCAATGACAGCCATACACTCTTTTTCTCAAAGTAATGATGAATCACTAGGAGAGACATGGGAACGATTCAAGGCACTTTTGAGAAAGCGTCCAAACCACAACCTGAATGATGCCGAAAAGGTAAGAATCGTTTACCATGGTTTATTGCCTCAGTTCAAGATGATGTTAGATGCTTGTGCAGGTGGTTCTTTAATGAACAAAATTGTGGAGGAAGCCATAGAAATATTGGAATCAATGGCTATCAGTGACCGCCAAGCAAAGCATGAAAGAGGTAATCTACAGAAGAAGCCAGGAATGCTCGAATTGGGAGTAAATGATGCGGTGTTGGCTCAGCAAAAATTACTGACCCAACAGATTGAAGTTATGAGCAAGAAATTGGAAAAACTCCAAATTGCTCAAGTAGCATCACCACCCCCTGCTCAACTTAAACAATGTATGCACTGCATGGGAGAACAACCATATGGTTACTGTGGAAATGAGCAAGAGCAAGCCAATTTCATGAACCATCAAAGAGCACCCTTAGGTAATTTTCCTTTCAATCATGGAAATTCTTTTCCTAACAATTACCTACAGGGTTGGCAAAATCAGAATACTGGCTGGAGACAGGACACTGGACCTTCCAACAGACCTCCTAACAATCAGTTTAAGCAACAACAAACTGACAAGGATAGAGGAATCTATTCAACACTTATTGCAGTTTGTGGAAACAAATAAAGTTGCCCGAAAAGCATCAGACATACAAATGGGACAGCTTGCAAAAGAAATAGCCGAATTAAAGAGTTCTGGGTTTACTGCAAACACTCAAAACCCAAGGGAACAATGTAATGCTGTTTCTTCTGATGTTGTAAAAATTGATTGTAAAGAAAAGAGTGAGAAAAAGAAAGAAGAAGAAGAAAAAGAAAGTGAATAAATAGAAAAAATGAAAAAAATGAAAAAAAAATGCAAGTAAATACAGAGCAAGAAACAAACTGTATAACCCTGAAAAAATGTAAAGATCCGGGGAGTTTCACCATTCCTGTAACAATTGGAAATATCAACATCAGGAATGCGTTATTAGATTTAGGGGCTAACATCAACTTGATGCCCTTAGAATTAATAAAGCGCATTGGTGAATATGAGCTAAAAGAAGCAAAGACAGAATTATAGTTTGCGGATCGCTCTGTCAAAAAGCCTTTTGGGATTGTGGAAGATGTACTGGTAAAGGTTGATAAGTACCACTTCAGAGTTGACTTTGTGGTACTGGATATGAAGGAGGATACTGAAATCCCCCTGATCCTAGGAAGACCTTTCATGAAGACTGCAAGGATCAGAGTAGATGTTGATCTAAGTATGGTTGCAGTCAAGGTTTATGAAGAAGAGGTAAGCTTCAGTGCTCATGAACACCTCAGGACAAGTAATGAGGAAAAAGTTTACCCTTCAACCGAACCAGGTATATCTCTTCCCAATCAATTAAATTGTTTTAAATTAACCGATGCCTTGAAAGATGAAAAACAGGTAATTAAGCATCGAAAAAGAAGAAGGAGGAAGAAAAAGACAGGTGATTCCTCAACGAATATTGGGAGACCACCTGATTAATCAGAGGTAATGTCTGGCTGGAGACATTAAATCTAGCACTCAATGGGAGGCAACCCATTCTTTTCTTGTTATTTTCAAATTAAATAAATAAATAAATAAATAATTTAGTATCAATTTAAAAAGAAAAGGGGTTTAAAACTCAAAAGAAAAGGTTTTTGAAAATCAAAATTTTGAAAAATCAAAAACAGAAGCCCACGCGTAGCGCCACTGTGATGCGTAGCATGGACTCTGAATTTTGGACCTGACGCGTAGCGTCCCATCCACGCGTAGCGTCAGAGCCCACGTTTAGTTTTTAAAACTGAACCAGAGAGGCCCATCTTAGGGTTTAAAACCTAAGATCTCCTCTCTGCTTCACTTAAGTTTTCAAAACCTAATTTTCGAAACCTCCTTTTCTCTCTCTTCCAAACCTTCTCAATCCTATTTGCTCAAGGAATCACATGTAAGTGTTCTAATCCTTTCTCTTTAGTTTTGTTTTTAATTTTCGATTCTTAGAAATAAATGTGGTTAGGATTAGGATTAGAAGACCATTGGAATTGATTGCTGTTAGAATTAGGAAATTGAATGGATATAATGTGGTTTGAAAGGGGTTGCTGTTGTGCAACCCCTATTTTTTTTTTCTGTTCTGTGCAGCTCACGCGTAGCGTCCCACTGACGCGTAGCGTGAGGATGAACTGTGAGCCCACGCGTAGCGTCCCACAGACGCGTAGCGTGGGCAGAACTGGCTTACACGTAGCGTCCCACCACGCATAGCGTCAGCCTCTGTTTTTAATTTTTGTTAATTTTTGTTTCTTATTTTATTTTTTTTGTTAATCTGTTTAACATGCTGTGTGTTTGTTTATTTGTTGTTTTCTTTTTAAAATTAATAAATTGTCATATTTAATATTTGTTATACTTTCTTGCATAAAAATATAAAAATAAATTTGTATAAATTTTTAAATTGTATGAATTTGATTCAAAATTACTTAAAAATATGTATGTTAACTTTCTTTATAAATCACAAAAATACAAAAATATGTCGTTGTGTGAATTTTATTTTTAGAAAAACCAAAAATATTTATGTTTCAAATTTTGTGTAAATATTTGGTTGATTGTTCAGGATTGATAATGTGTGATTTACTTTTTAACATGTGTTTAATTTTAAAATTTTTACTTTTTGCAGATGGCACCAAGGAAATCCATTCCCACTACTGGTCCCTCTAAAAGACAGAGGAAGACCACGGATACTGACACCACTTCTGAGGATCCTGATCTTCAGGGACAGGAGGTGTTAGGACCGAGGGATCCTACCAGATTTCGTACTGATGCGAAGTGGGCACGATTTCATCAAATCAAAGGCCAGAGACTTATCTGGGAGAGGGTCCTTGATTTGAGTGTAGGAGATTACCCTGAGCTTCAGGATGGAGTTTAACAGAGGAGATGGGGACCTCTATTCTCTCTACCTACTGAGGGGGATCCCATCTTAGTGATGGAGTTTTATGCGAATGCCTTCAGGACTCGCCAGGACACACCGAATATAGGACAGCAGCGGACGAGTTGGGTGAGGGGCCGGCATATTTCATATGACTGGGACACTATCAGTACCCTATTGGGTAATCCTTGGGAGCCTACTCCTGAGGATGACACTTGTTTCTGGAAGGAAAACAAAAACAAGATTATTTCTGAGGGAGAGTTAGGATACTCCCTCGAGGAGGTTGCTCACTTCTTGAGCAAAGATGGAATCTTTTTCAACCTGAGTAAGGTTGGAAAGAGTCCATCTAACCTCCTAAAGACCCAGCTTACCCCTATAGCCCAGGCGTGGTCCCACCTCATGCTTCATAACATCACTCCTGTCACCCATCTTTCATCTCTTCCAGTTGAGCGTTGTTGCCTTCTATTTTCTATCCTCCAGGGTCATACCATTGACATAGTTGAGCTTATATCTGAGCAGATTCACTTGTATGCCCTTGGGTATAAAGTGAACCGCTCCATTCCATTTCCTCTCATTATATCTGCCTTACTGAGGAGGTAGGGAGTCGTCATACCTTCACCTGAGTTCACTAGTTCTTCGGGGAGAGTCCCCAAAGTTTTAGTGAATAGAGATTATTTCGTCCAGCAGTGCGAGCTTCCACCACTAGAGCAGGAGGCTCAGCCCAGACCTAGGAGGAGGAGACCACCAGTGCAGCCTCCATCTACTAATGCTGTCACACAGGGCTTTGCCCGGATATCACTTGAGCATCAGCATATGATGCAGATGATGGCTGCCACTCATAGATCTTATATTCATCTTCACAATGAATTTTATCAGTACAGGTTACAGGGAGAGGGAGCACCTTATGTTACCCCGGCCGAGTTTGCCGCACATGTAGCTTGGCCCGGTGATTTACCTACCTACCCTGAGACTAGTGGATCATCTGGCGCACAGGCTGACTCTGACAGCGATGATGAGGAGGAGGAGCAGGATGATCAGATGGAGGATTGATGATGCCATCTTCTTATTTCTTGCATTTACTTTGAGTACAGTTATTTTTAGTTTATATTTACATTTACATTTACACTTTATATTATGGTATTTTATTATTGTGTGGTGTGTTTTTACGTAATTATTTGTTTTTACATATTCTATTCGAAAAATAATCCAAAAATCCAAAAATAAAATTTATCTTTTAATAAATCAATCAAATTTTTGTTAGTAAGTTAATACACTTAGAGTTTTTACACAATGAAACTTAATTTTGTAAAATCAATTATTAGTTCTTTATAACTTAGGAATTTTGATAAATTTAATTACACTAGGTTTATTAACCATCAAGCAAATTTCGATAGCTCGGTGAGCAGAAAGATATCTTTTTATATACTTGAGGGTTTAATTGACATATTTTCAATTTGAATTGATTTTGCTTTAATCTCTGATTTGTGTTGTTGTACAGAAAATTCAGGAAAATGATCAAGGCACATTTTTGGTGAAAAAAACCTTGGGCCAAACAGCTTACCTTGGTAAAAATTCTTTTATCCTTTGCAAGCCAATTTGAGCCTAAAATAAAATTCCTCGGTACCCTTAAAACTAAATCTGTTTTTACCATTCCCTATACTTGATTGATTAAAAGAGCAGTTGAAATAAATGAAAAATATTTTGAGTGTTCTCATAAAAATGGGGAGAGAAAATAAGCAACTTGATTCTTTTCAGAAAAAAAATAAAAATAAAGTATGGAAAAGAAAAGTCAAAAATAGTGAAAAGAATCAAGTTGGGGGTATTTATTTTTCATCAACAAAAGAAATGAGAGTTTAGGTCAAGAGAAAGCCTAAAAAATTATAAAATGCTCTTTTATGATTTCAGGTTTTTGAATTCCAAGAAAAACCATTGATTCTTGTAAACCAAGCCTCATTACAACCCGTGAAAAGACCTTGTAATTTCTGAACTAATTCTGTATAAATAACCATTGATTAGATGACAAACAAAGTTAAATTCGTTTGATCTTATGATTGATTGAGTGAAACAGGTTACCTATTACATAGAGATAAACACCTGTGAGGTAAGCCTGAAATTCTGCTTGATTGTTAATAGAATATTGTAAATAAATTTTATCATTAAACCTTTGTTATACTTGATACCAATTTTTGATTATTACAAAGTTAGTTAAATAGTGAAAATTACTTTTTGTTGTAAATTCTCTGCTTATTTTTCTCTCTTGCTCGAGGACGAGCAATGTCTCAAGTTGGGGGTATTTGTTAGTCCTCAAATTTTCAATAAAAGCTCTAATAAAAATTTCATAAAAATTACAAAAATTAGTTTAATTTGTTAGAAAATTAGGATTTAAATTCAATAAATGGATGTTGTCGGAAATAATCTGCCCTTGATCAATTTTTTTCTAAGTTTTGCAGTGAAAAAGTTAAAGAAATCAAGAGAAAATTACACTGGAGGAGCTGACGCGTTGCCTCACCCCACGCGTAGCATCAACAACTATTTTTGATGCTGACGCTACGCGTCACAGCCACACGTAGCATCAGTGCTGTGTGGACTCCACATCCAACTTGGCTAAGCACTCAGCTTTGACCCAATAATGGCCACCCCACTCAGCACCAAGGGCCACCCCACTAAGCACAAATGGCCAAAATACAGTGGAAACACGTCCAAGTGGCCAGGCATGATCATATTTAATAATTTGAAGTGGCCATTATTAGCTGTTTGATGGAAGCTGAGTCAGGGGTGTGACGTGTAGTGTCAGCACCCTTGCTCAGCCTTATAAATAGGGCCATCCAATACCATTCTAAAACATCCCATAGCATCCCATTCTCTTCTTTTCTCTCTTGTGCTCGACTTTGAGTACTTCTTTTGTGAGTTGTAGTTCTAGAATAGTTTTCTAGATACTTGAGTGTGTTTTGGTGTATTATGATCATTGTATCGTGAAGTTCCCATTGTCTTTATAATGTCAAACTCTGTAAGTGTTGTTTTTACTTTCACCATGTGTAACTAATTTGTTTATGTTGGAATTGGTGAACTAATCTATTGAGTATAATGTTGTGAATTCGACCTCTGCATGTTTATGATTCAAGTCCATGTTAGTATTTCAACCTTTTATTAATATGAACGTCAAACGGGAGAATGATTTTCATGTGTATTGAAACTTGTTTTATTAGTATGAATGTCAAATGGGAGAGTGATTGGTCATGCCGTATTGAAACTTGTTTGACGAAAGTAAAAAGTTGGAATACCCTTGGTATCTCAATTCTATAGGGTTTGTTAACCATTGTTGCCATAAGGCCAGGTCTTAATGCAAGTTTTTACTGAGAAAGCTCATGAGGGATCAGACATTACGGTGAATTCTTAAAATTTATATCACGAGGGATCGGTTATAATGATTTTAAGCTGCAATGACATGAAACTTGATGATTAAATATGCATGTCTTGAGTTCCTCATTGTTATTCTAGATTAGGGATCCAATTTCCAACATAATTTATTTATCTGTGCTTATCTCAAGTATCTTACCTATTCTAGATTGCAACTCAACTTTTTAGATAGATTTTATTTTCTTTTTATCTTATGAACCACTCAATCATGCTATCTTTTGAATATTGTATAAATTGTATATAAATCATTCTTTTGTCTATAACTTCCTTCATATTTACCATAGTAAATAGAAAATTACTGTTGTTATTGGACTTTTAATCCCAGTGGAACGATATCTAAATTTTGAAAACTACAAACGATTGGTGCGCTTGCCAATTAGCAACCCGGTGGTGGAAACAAACTGTTGAGACGTTATCGCCGGGTTAACAGCAAGATGACCCTACACTTGGTGTATGCATTATGGATGTTTCTTGCTCGAGCGGGCTTGCCTTCACTCAAGTGAGAGCTGTGTGGAATTGGTTCTGGGCGAGATTCGCTCAGGCAAACTGGTATCTCGCCTAAGCGAGATTGCTTATGTATCACGTAGGAGCTACTGGATGAATTTCGCTTAGGCGGGCCTGGCCTTGCTCGAGCGAAATGAGGGCAGTGATGTTCTTTCCCTTTTTTGCTCAAGCGAGCTTGCCTCGCTCAAGCGAGTGAGCGTGATTTCGATTCTGGAGCATTTTCGCTCTTGCCTCACCCAAGCAACCCCTATGGATCTCGCTCAAGCGAGATGGGGACTCGCTCAAGCGAGTTCCCCTAATCCTAGTTTTCTCATTTTTGGATTCTTTGTTCCATTTTCTTGTTTGTTTTGGAATCCTTATATCACAGAAATGATATTATTATTATTATTATTATTTTAGGCTTCTAATATTTATAAATTGATGAGGCATCTTTTATCCTCTTTTGTACGTATTTCATTAACTCTTAAATTTTATGCAATCTTCCGCCTTTCCCTTGTAACAGTCTCGAGTCTGATCGTCCAAGGAGCACTTTGATACCTTCTTATATCTTTATATATGAGGTAGGTTATTAAATGATTTGGGGTAATTGCTTGGTATTGTATACACTGAATTTCCTCTACTTATAATTATTTTAAATCGTGAAAAATTTACCCCTAATTTTGGGGTGTTACAACCTGGTATCAGAGCACTTGTTAATGCTCATTTCTTGTTATATGTGAATGAAATGCCAAAGTTGAGTGAGTCTTTTGTTGAATTGAGATTGTCTGACATCGAAATGTTATTGATTGTCATTGAATCATTGATATGCCTCATAAAAGCACTAGTTGCTTAATGTTATGATGTTGTTACTATAGATAAACATTGTTGGGACATAGATTACTCACTAATTCATATTATTAATGGTAATGATTGTGTGATCGTTATTAAGCCAGGCCAGGCATTTCTTTTTCCATATTTACCTTCAAATTATGAATATATTATGATGATACTTGTATTAATGATAGTTGATGATGATTGGTATATATTGAGGAAAGAAACACAAGGTTTTTAATTATGTTTGATGCAACCGCTATGGCTAAAGCTTTCAATCAGTTTGCCGATATCCTTGAATGGCAACAATAACCCGTTGGTCAACAAAATCATGGTCTTGACCGACTCCTCAAGCAGAAGCCTTCCGAATTTCATGGAGGCTATAAACCGGAAGACGCTTATGTTTGGATTCGTGACTTGGAACAGATATTTTCAAGCATGGAGTGTACTGAAGCTCAAAAAGTTAAATATGCGGTGTTTATGGTCAGAAATGAAGCTGAATCTTGGTGGATTCTCACTCGTGGGCGTATGATTACTGCTCACACTCCTTTGAATTGGGAGAACTTTAAGGTGGAATTCCTTAGGAAGTATTTTCCAGAGAGCTACAAGAATTTATGGAGCTCAAACAAGGAAGCATATCGGTGGAGGAATATGCCTCAAAATTTGAATAACTATGTGTGTTTTACCCTCCTTTCTAATAGGAAGGTACTGAAGCTTCAAAGTGCGATAAGTTTGAGAATGGGTTACGTCAAGAGATCAAGACGGCTATATGTAATCAAGAGATTAGGAGTTTTCCTACTCTTGTGAACAAGTGTAAAATCTTTGAAGAAAATGATGTGACTCCTAAGAGTTATGCTAGGCATGATCATAGATTGAAGGGCTAATCCTCTAGCTTTAAGAAGAGGGGTGATTTCAAGAAGAATAGACAATTTGTGTGTGGGTCCTCTTCTTTTAGAGGCGGACGTGGTGGTGGAAGGCATGGTGCTAATGGTGGAGGAATTAGTGGCCAAGGTCTTGTTTCCGATGTGGCGGAAACTATTTGGCTCGAGAATGTAACCATGAAGAGACGGTGGTGTGCTATAGATGCAACCAACTGGGGCATATCCGTCCCGATTGTCCTTTGAATGCTACGGATATAATGGTTTGTAATGATGGAAACCGTGGAGGCTGTGGCACTTTTAGAGACCGTGGTCGTGGAAATGGTAATGGCGGCCGTAATGGTGGTCGTAATGGTAATGGCAACGGAAATGGTGGCAACGGTCGTGGTAATAGGAACGGCCAAGGTAATGGTAATGGTGGCCGGAATGGTCATAATCATGGTGCCAATCAACAAACTGCTGGAAGAGTCTTTGCCGTGACCGGTGAAGAAGCTGCACAGGCCGAGGATCTTTTCCAAAGTAAGTGCCAAATACATGGTAATTGTGTTGATGTATTGTTTGATTCGGGTGTGATGGACTCCTTTATTTCGGAAGATTATGTGAGGCGATTAAAATTGCCAATAAGTATGATGAAAGGTTCCATCATGGTGTCTACGCCGATCGGTACTTGTTTACGGGCGGTCACTCAATGTAGTGATGTTGAGATGATTCTTGAAGATAGGAGATTTGTGGTGTCTCTTATTTGCATGCCCATGAAGGACTTAAAAATTATTTTGGGAATGGATTGGTTGTCTGCCAACAAGGTCTTGGTGGATTGTCAAAATTGGAGCATCGTTCTTCCTTCTCCAAATACCGAGCCCTTTGATGTGCAAGGTATATCTCAAATCCTTGATATGATATGCATGGTGGATGCATAAAATACTATTCAATCCCTTGATATTCCCATTGTGTCTAAATTTCCAGACGTATTTCCTGATGAGGTACCTGGTTTACCTCCTCCACGAGAGGTAAAGTTTTCTATTGATCTTATTCCGGGTGCTGAAGCTGTTTCCTGAGCACCGTATCAGATGTCTCTTATGGAATTAACTGAGTTAAAAAGGCAAGTTGAAGAGTTGTTAGAGTGAGAGTTTATTCGCCCAAGTATGTCTCCTTGGGGTGCACCTGTTTTATTGGTGAGAAAGAAGGATGGAAGTATGAGGTTATGTGTGGACTATCGACAACTTAACAAGTTGACCATTAAGAATCGATATCCTCTACCTTGCATTGATGATCTTTTGGATCAATTGAAGGATGTAGTGGTGTTCTCAAAGATCAATTTACGTTCCAGATATCACCAAATCCGGGTGAAGACCGACGATATTCCCAAGACTACTTTTCGCACTCGCTATGGCCACTACGAGTATGTAGTGATTCTTTTTGGTGTGACAAATACACCAGTGATTTTCATGGATTACATGAATCGCATCTTTCATGAGTATCTTGACCGGTTTGTGATAGTGTTTATCGATGACATTCTTGTCTATTCCAAGAGCCACGAGGAACATGAAGAGCATCTTCATCTTGTGTTGAGTGTTCTTCGCGAGTAAGAGTTATATGCGAAGCTTTCCAAGTGTGAATTTTGGTTATCCGAGGTCCAATTTCTTGGACATGTTATCTCTAAAGATGGTGTTGTTGTTGATCCATCTAAGATTTAAGTCGTGATGGCTTGGGAAAGACCAACGTCTGTGACTGAAGTAAGGAGTTTCCTTGGTCTTGCCGGTTATTACTGGAGATTTATTGAAGGATTTTCCCGATTGGCCTTGCCTTTGACGAAGCTAACCCGTAAGAATCAACCATTTATGTGGAGTCTTGATTGTGAAAGGAGTTTCCAAGAGTTGAAAGTTAGACTCACTTCTGCTCTTGTGTTGGCTTTGTCGGACTTATTGGATGACTTCGTGGTGTATTGCGATGCTTCCAAGCTTGGTCTTGGTTGCGTGTTGATGCAAAGTGAGTGTGTGATAGCCTATGCGTCATGACAATTGTGACCGCATGAGGTTAACTACCCCACGCATGATCTTGAATTAGCGGCGGTAGTATTTGCTTTGAAGTTGTGGCGATACTACTTGTACGGTTCGAAGTTTATGGTCTTTAGTGATCATAAAAGTCTTAAATATTTGTTTGACCAGAAGGAGCTTAATATGCGCCAACGGAGATGGATGGAGTTTCTAAAAGATTATGAGTTTGAATTGAGATATCAACCTGGAAAGGCAAATGTGGTTGTCGATGCCTTGAGTCAGAAATTGTTGCATGTTTTTGCTATGATGGTGAAAGAAATAGAGCTAATTGAGCAATTCAGAAACTTGAATGTGGGTGTGGAAATATATACTCTGAAGAAAATGTCTCTTGAGGTGTTGACGGTAGTAAATGTATTACTTGAAACCGTGAAATTGCAACAACCAAAGGATGAGTACTTGATTGAGATGAAAGAAGCTCAAGCTAATGGGAAGAATTCATTTTTGATGGAAGGTCATGATGGCATTTGGCGTGTGAAAGGCCGAATTTATGTTCCATCTGGTGGTGATTTAAGAAGGTTGGTACTTGAAGAAGCTCACAAGAGTGTGTTGAGCATACACCCTGGTTCCATAAAAATGTATCAGGATTTGAAGAAGAATTTCTGGTGGCCTGGTATGAAGCGTGATATGGCAAATTATGTAGCATCTTACATTATTTGTCAAAAGGTTAAAGTTGAGCATCAGAAGCCATTTGCTTATTTGAGACCTCTCGATATTCCCGTTTGGAAGTGGGATGACATTGCTATGTACTTTGTTTCTGGATTACCCAGAACACGTACTGGAAATGATGCTATATGGGTAATCGTGGATCGATTGATGAAGTGTGCTCACTTCTTACCCATGAATGTGAAGAGTTCTTTGGATAAATTAGCACAATTGTACATTAAGGAGATCGTTAGGCTACGTGGTGTGCCTTTAAGTATTGTGTCGGATCACGACCCGCGGTTCACTTCCCGATTTTGGGGAAGCTTGCACGAGGCAATGGGTTCCAAGTTGAAGCTTAGTTCGGCGTATCATCCACAAATGGATGGACAATCTGAGCAAACAATTCAAAGCCTTGAAGATTTGTTGCGGGCTTGTGTATTGGAGCATGGTGGGTGTTGGGAAAGATTCCTACCACTAATTGAATTTACATACAATAATAGTTACCATAGTTTTATTGGTATGGCTCCCTATGAAGCGTTATATGGTCGGAAATATAGAATTGCATTATGTTGGCTTAAAACTGGAGAGAGTTTGACTTTGGGGCTGGAGTTGATTGCGGAGATAAATGAACAGATTAAGATGATACAAGAAAAGATAAAAATTGTCCAAGATCGTTAAAAGAGTTATTATGATAAAGGCAGAAGCCACTTGAGTTTCAAGTTGGCGAACACGTGTTTTTGAGAGTATCAAGAGATAAAGGTATTGGAAGAGCCTTGAAGAGCAAGAAATTAAGTCCTAAGTTTATTGGACCTTCTAAGATTCTTGAACGAATCAGTGATGTGGCTTATCGGATTGCACTTCCTTCGTACCTTGCGAATCTGCACAATGTGTTTCATGGGTCACAGTTGAGGAAGTATATTTCTGATCCCTCGCATATAATCCCAATTGATGATGTTGATGTGCGAGATGACTTAACTATCCCTCCTGTTTCTGTTCGTATTGTCGAACGCTCTGTGAAGAAGCTACAGAACAAATTGGTGCATTTGGTGAAAGTTGCATGGAAGCATGGAAATGTGGAGACGTTAACATAGGAACGTGAAGATGATATAAGGGAACGATACCCTGATGCGTTCGAATCTGGTATGTTAAACTTCAAGGACGAAATTTTCTTTTTGGTGGGGTGGACTGTAACACCCTAAATTTTAAAATAAAGGATTAATTAAGGAGATAAATATTAAATAATTATCTTTAGGTTATTTAATGTTGCAAAATATTAAAAATAATTAAATTAAGATTTTTAGGGACTACTCATAATTTATTGGAGCCGAACAGGCTGAATTTATGCCCGATTAAAATATAGGTGTCGAACCAAGTATCTTCGATTGGGGTGATATTGGTCAGGAATGTTAAGGATATTATTGGGAATTCAAATATGTATTCGAAATAATTTTTAGATAAAGTATTGAACCCAAATAGAGATCCTGTTGGTGGTAAAACGATAAAATATTAGTATGAGGAATAAAATTAAAGCCAAAAGCCTTCATTCTTCCTTAACATTTTCGCTGGCTCTTGAGACTAGGTTGGCAAACACTCTTTTCTTCTTCTTCCTCATTCCTTATTCATCTATTCTCCTCTCAAAAACCCTTAGGATTATGTACCTTCTTCTCCTTGCCATTTTCATTTCTTGGAGCTTGCAAGGAGAGCTTGGAACTTGAAGTCTCCCCCTCTCTTCTCATTTTCGTGTGTAACATTCCCTCTCTTGGACAACCCACTCCCTTCTTCTCTTAAGGTAAACTCTTGCTATTTCTCAAGAGTATGAACTATGGGTTTTTGGGTTTTGATGTTGGTAAAGTGATTTAATGAATATGGGTTGTGTAGAGAAGCCATAAATGTGTAAATACTAGGATGGGTTGCCATAAATATGAGCTTTTATAAGGAAGATGAATGTATGGTTGGAAGGTGATGAAGAATAAATGGGTATTAATGAGTGTTGTTGGGTTTTAGAGAAACTCTAAGCCTAGGATTTGGGGGAAATATGAAATAAGAGTGGAGAAGCATTTATTGTGTCAGATAATTGTTATTGGTGATGTGAAATAATGTTATTAATGGTGAATGACCATTAATAAAGCTTAATAGTTGATGATGGTTGTTAGGAACCATCAATGTGGGAACCCATTAATGGGTTTAATATTAATAATGCATAATAATGAATTTGGACACCTAACCCATGGTGGTTGTGGTGGAATTAATGAAATAAATTAGGTTTAAGAATTTAAAGTGATATAGACACCAAGTTGATGAATATATGAACATTGAAATCTTGGTGGTTTGAATAGAAAATTGATTGTGTGATATATTGTGATATAGGAAATAACCCCATCGATGAGGCGGGACCCTCGGACCACGTTGATCACTACTTCTCTTGAGGTAGGAGGGGTAACTATTCTAAATGCATGATTTTATCCATTGATGATGTGAAAATATGTACATATGATTGTGTTTGATGATTACTTGGGTGGATGATGTGATGATTTCATGATTTGAGTGCATTTAGAATGATTGATGTTATGTGGCATGTGTTTAGGATGATGAATATGATATTATGTTGAACATGTTGATGAAATATGTGATGATGGTTTGAGACCATATTTTGAATTGAAATCAATGATTTGAAATATCCCAAATATGTATATATAAATTGATAAATTTGATTGCCACTAACTATTGTTGTGTATAAGTCCAACGAGGGTTGTAAAGATTGAGGATATTGAGAATATTGGAATCCACTAAGTGGTAGTGGTGAATGGTTGATTGTGGAGTGGTATTAGGACGCATAGTGTGAGAATGCACTTGGTTTACATTGCATTGCATCCATAGCATATCATACGCTGTCTATGTGGAATGTTAGGGGTTCCACTAGGCGGGCCTAGTGGGAGGGCTACCCTGTGCATGGGTATATTATTGTATTTTCCTAGTGATTCTGGGAATCACAAAGTTGTCCATAGTTTGGTGACGAGGCACCCTATATGGCAAGCCCAGTGGGTTGGCTGCTCTGTGATGAGCAAGTTTCCTCAGTGTTCGACGGGACACGGCTCTCTTGATGTGTGTTCGGGAAGGGCCCATAGCACTTATGGCCACGATTATAGATCCGCAAGTCACGGGGTGACTAGGTCTAGAGATAGGCGAGAGAGGTTTGGTACCACTAAAAGTATGTTGTTGAGCATGGATGAATTGAGGTATATGTGTACATTATTTTTCTACTGTAGTAGGGGCATAGTAGCACACCTATGCTTGTCCCACATTTAGGATGTTGTTGTTTCCCACAATCGGATCCGCATTTGATAATAATTCCATTGTGCATATGTATTAGCTATAAGAGCATTTGCATATAGCTGCAGATATGCCTAGTTGATAGCCTGTGGTGGCGATGGATGATTGATAAATAGAGGGAAAAAGTTATGGTACTAACACTATGTGTATGATGATGATATTGAGAATACCAATGATTTGAATATGTGTATTGTGGATGTATTTTTTGAGTATGTAACATGTTGCTATGATAGTATGTGAATGAAACTATAATGTTCTTGTGAAGTGTATCATATGTAAGTATGCATGGATATCATCATGATGTATGACTTTGATACATTAGGATTATGTTACTCACCTCTTAGTTGCCATTTTAAGTTTGATGTAGGTATGATGTAAATCCTACTCTTTTGGAGGTCGAGCATTGGAGAAGGTAAATATAGAAGGACTATAGATGAGCCTTGGCGGGCATATATATTCATTTTGTGTAGCATATAATGTGTATATGCTTATTTTGTAATTAATTTGATGATAGTTGATTTTGGAGGTCATGTAGGAAAATGAGACCCTTGTATGTATGGCTTATAAAGCATATGAGATGATAAGTTTGATTTTGATATGATTTATGAATTGGAATGGAAACTATTGAGTATGAATGCTTGAGACAAGTTTTAAACGCGTAATATGATGTATGTGATGTGTTGAATTGATCAATTTTGCTTAGTATGGGTTTTGGTATATGGAGTTGTAAGATTTTCACGTTTTCTGCACATGAGCTGATAATCTCGCTCAAGCGAGATGGATTTTTGCTCAAGCGAGAATCCCCTACATCAGTTATATGGCCTCTGGCCTATTCTCGGTCAAGCGAGAGTGGTCCTCGCTCAGGCGAGACGGCCCTGCACTTGGTGTGTGCATTCTGGACGTTTCTCGCTCGAGCGGGCTCGTCTTCGCTCAAGCGAGAGCTGTGTGGAATCGGTTCTAGGCGAGATTCGCTCAAGCGAACTACTATCTCACCCAAACGAGATTGCTTATGTATCAGGTAGGAGCTACTGGATGAATTTCGCTCAGGCGGGCGTGGCCTCGCTCGAGCGAAATGAGGGCAATGAGGTTCTGTCCCTTTTTCGCTCAAGCGAGCTTGCCTCGCTCAAGCGAGTGAGCGTGATTTCAATTCTAGAGCATTTTCGCTCACGCTCGCTTGCCTCACCCAAGCAACCCCTGTGGATCTCGCTCAAGCGAGATGGGGACTCGCTCAAACGAGTTCCCCTAATCCTAATTTTCTTATTTTTTGGCTTCTTTGTTCCATTTTCTTGTTTGTTTTGGAATGCTTATATCACATAAATGATATTATTATTATTATTTTAGGTTTCTAATGTTTATAAATTCATGAGGCATGTTTTATCCTCTTTTGTAGTATTTCATTAGCTCTTAAATTTTATCCAATCTTCCGCCTTTCCCTTGTGACGGTCTCGAGTCCGATCGTCTAAGGAACACTCTGATACCTTCTTATATCTTCATATATAAGGTAGGTTATTAAATGATCCGGGGTAATTACTTGGTATTGTATACATTGAATTTCCTCTACTTATAATTATTTTAAATCGTGAAAAATTTACCCCTAATTTTAGGGTGTTACATTTGCTGATGAGACTATCACATTATAGTGCTATGGTTCACCATGCAGACTATAGCTTGTTGCTGTTGAGGCTACCACTATAGTGCTTTGGTTCACTGGTAGTCCTCGGGTACCACCGCATATAATGATATGGTTCACTGTGTGGTTACCCAGATGCCCCTCGATTATAGTGCTTTGGTTCACTGAGTGGGTTATCTTGGCACTTGCTCTATATTGTTAAGACTGATCCACATTTCATTGTTATGCATAAATGAAAGAAAATATTTCAAAGAACATGGCATGCACATTTTTCATTGGTGAATGGTGATAGTTAAGTGTAATTGACGGATAATTGGATGGAATATGGAGAGGCCTGATTGATCCTAAAGGCTTCAGTCTTTATATTATTGAAGATGGTTGGGTTTGTTTCCGTATAGATATTAGATTATTGCGTCTGATGATGTAGTGTCTTGACTTTTATTAACTAATGGGAAGGATACAATGATTAGTCTATTTATTAAATTCCTATTTATTATTGGATTAGTACTCACTCTTTTAAAATTGTGGAAATTTCAGTAAATTTGTAGGGGATGAGTCTGCTTGTTGATCCGGAGGCGGGAATGCATTGACCGGTCATAATGGATGCCTATGCGGATATATGTATATATATATGTGTGTGTGTGTGTGTGTGTGTAGTTATATATATATATATATGGCATAACTTAACTATTTTGTTGATCATGATACTAGCATATATCTCTTGATGCCATAGTCCCTAAACTTGAATTATCTTGCTGAATACGGGTTGGATTAGTATTATCACGTGGGTTTTGATCATGGTATATATATCTTTTTGAATGTATGAGGATAGGATGGTAAAATATTAAGTAGAAACTGGATTGTTATATGTTTAGATGAACTTGAATTTGAAGAAATGAGACGAAATTGATGCAAGATCTAAAAATTAGAAGTTCTTGGCATTGAGCCATTTTCTTGTGGGTGCAATATATATGTGTGTGTATGTGTGCGCGCACACGCCTAGTTCATGGTACAAGTAGTTACTGAGTAGTGACGTTTCCGTGGGAGTTAATTATGAGTAGTTATAATCATGCGTTTGGAGTACAATGGGCAGGTTATGGTGTTACTTTGGTTTCATGAGTTCTGAGACTAATACCATATTAGAATAAGTATGCCCATATGAATGCGGCTATCTATAGAAATAAATGAAGTGATATTAGTAGGAAAGAACAGATACTTTGCTACTTAGATGTGATGTAGTTTTAAAAGAAAGCAATGACTTAAATCTTAACGATTATACACTATAAGTATAAATTAATTGTCTAATATTTATGCATATATATATGACCAAGAATAACAGATGCATAAATGGCCATGATCTAATAGAAACGTTGTTAAATCATTATTGCTGTCACATCATTTGAAATAGTTTCTTGATATTCACTAGTGCAACAAATGGCTACGACAACGGGATATGATCACGGTCCAGGGGAAAACCGTGTTTGAAAAATATACGGTGGCATTTTTGTAAATATGAGGAAGTTTTTTAATCACCGTTCTAACGTAACCGTGGTCGTAGGAACAAGGTTTTTTTATTTTTATTTTTATATTTTTAAAAATATACCTATAATCACGATTGAGAGGAAACCGTGATTGTAGGGTATATATAATCACGGCTTTATGGGAAGCCGTGATTATATCTACAACCAGGTTTTTTATTTTTATTTTTATCTTTTTAAAAAATGCACCTACAATCACGGTTGAGAGGAAACCGTGATTGTAGGGCATCTATAATCACGGCTTTATGGGAAACCGTGATTATATCTACAATCAGATTTTTTTTATTTTAATTTTTATATTTCAAAAAAATTTACCTACATTCACGGTTGAGAGGAAAACCGTGATTATAGATACCCTACAATCACGGGTGCTTGGGAACCGTGGTCATAGGTGTTTTCAAAATATGAATTTTGAACGTCGCGCGCTCCTTCTCTTTTTCTGTTAGCTTTCTCCCATCTTTCTCTCTAAGATTTCTCCTTTCTATTTTCCCATTGCCATTGACGTTTGCATTTGTTTGTGTTCTAGATCTAACATGGTTCTATGTATATATTTTGTAGGTTTTCTTTTGCTATTCTCGTTACGCGCCATTGACGACCACCATGTGGCCCTTCTCCTATTTTCTCGTTCAACCATGTAAGGCTTCTCTTTTGTACATCTCTTCTTTTCTATTTCTTTCGATTATAATGAAGGCTTTACACGTTTGTTAGTTATTCTGTTTGTTTTTATTCTCTACGTTTTGCTTTTGTTTGTTCCTACAATGGAGGTTTTTTGTTTTGAAGGTCAATGTTGGGGTTATTTTGAGGAGGATGTTGGTGGCAACTGTGGAGATATGCGCAAAACTTTTAATCACGTTTTCTGATCGAAAGGAACTGTGGTGGTGATGATGAGTTGGGTGTGGATTGTGGCGTGGAAGATTATAGAAGGTTGGCTTTTAATCATGATTGTGGTTGGCAACCGTGATTAAATAGGGTCTTATTTAATCACGGTTTCAAACAACCGTGATTAAATGTGATCTATAACCACGGTTGTGAACCGTGATTAAAAGCCCTGATCTATTACCACGGCTGGAACAACCACGGTTCATGAACCGTGATTCAAGGCCAATTTTAACCGTGATTAAATCCCTTTTTTGCACTAGTGATTATACATTTCAGTGGAAAATTAGTTTGTTGATACCGTGTAGGTATGGTTTAGTTTCTAAATGTGAAGAACTACTTTAGTAGTTTAGTGCAAGTCACTATTAATGGATCATGATGAAAACACTGGTTGTAGTTTTATTCTCAACTCTACTCTTTAGCTCCAGATAAAAGTCATTTTATATGCAGTTACTTTCCTCTGAATGCCTTGATGCCTTCAACCTGGTCTGTGATTCCCATCCGTGAGTTAATACGCTGCATGATGCGTACTCACACCCATGCAATTCTGATTCATGTGTGAATGATTCACGCTTATAGAACTCCTTCGCCAGCATGCCACATGCGGTGAGCTGCTGTCCCTCCTTCACATGCGTGAATGCAGCTGGGAATTGTCATGAGCTTTTAAATGTTCCTTGTCCTTTCCAAGTGCTATTTGGGCGAAACAAATCAGATGCAGCTTTGCAATGCGATTGTGCATAATAATAATAATAATAATCATATCCCATATGAAATTGCTTTTGCCATGGTACCAAGTTGAATTGTCCATGAGTATTTAATGAACCGTGGTATCCCTATTAATACTAATTCCCTAATAATTTATTGAATACTAAATGGTTCAATATACCTGGTATAATAGATTGCATCATCAGTGTATAAAGTAGATCAATAGAATATTGATATCTTTAGAGCCTTAGGCTATGATAGACCACTTAAGACTTTGATGGGTTTATGTTGCATACTTTAATGCTAGCATAGGCCTAATATAATAATAATAATAATAATAATAATAATAATAATAATAATAATAATAATAATAATAATATGATAATGATAATATAATACTACTACTAAAAATAATATAATAATAATAACAACAAATTATTGAATGAAATTCCAGCTATTTAAATTGACTAATACTAAAACAAATTTATTAAGTAGATTATTGACTTGGGAGATATTGAACTAAAATTATTAAGTCAGTATAGGAAATATCAAATCTATTTCTGGATATGACAAATGTAAAGTAAATGTCCAAAATACAAGGACTTAAAAGAAAATACAAAGAATTAAAATTTTATGTTTGGATTTTGTGTTTTTACAAGGCTTTGCTCTCCTTACAAGGTCTTCAATTTTGCCTTCAAATCCACCACTTGATTCTTCAAAAGCTACATGAAAACACTCAAGTATAATGTTAGTGTAAGTGAAAACCGAAATAGCTCTCTCCCTCACAAGTGTTTCACTCCACTTCTCACCTTAAGTTTTAAGCTTATTCAACCTTTAAGCAATTGCCACTCTTACCTTCTATCTCCCAAAATATGCTACCCTTAGAGTTTACAGTAAAACTAATCCCAAGGAATTTCTATAGAAGGAAAACTCTAAGACAAACTTGAGATAAGGAAAAGACAAGCAACGAAAGTTTAAATTTTAAAAAAGGTACACAATGTGGAATTGATGTATGATAAGAGAGATTGCCTAAAAGTAATAAAAGCACAATTGAAAAAGATTATACACTAAAAACTAGATGATTTCCGAGACACACAAGACAAAAAAAACTTAAACAAACAAGAAATTAAATGCAACAATGAAACAAGCACTTTCAATAAGACCCAGAGACACTAAAATGCAAAGTTGACATGGCCATCACACAGGAAGAAGCCATGGACCCTATACAGTCTTTGGAGGTTGCCTTGGATGCTTTCAAGGGCCCTTCTATGACTAGGTCAAGGGCCAAGAGAGCCAAGGAAGGTCTCTAAAAGCATTTAGCTTGTTCCATACATTCTTTAAGTGGGCCTAAGCCCAAGGAGGAGCTATTGAAGACCCTTACCCTTTTCTCTTGCACTATAGAAGGGTAATGGGCTTGGTATATATGTTTGGGCCTCCTTTGGGCCTCTTCATTGGGCCTCATATATCTTGTACATATTTTCCATTCCTTTGTATTCTAGGTATATTAGGACTATATTTTAGGAATTAGTTTGGGCTTTGCATAGCCATTAAGTTTGGGCAACTTTTGGATCTTGTACCTTGTTCCTTTTTGCATTTGGGCTTGTATTGGGCAAAGTAGAATAGGTTTTAGTATTGGGCCTTGGGAGCTAATCCAAGGCCCGTGGTTAGGAAGCTTTGGCCGAAAGTTTCAAGGGACTATATAAGTCCCTCTCCTTTGTAATTAGTTCATAACTTGAATGATTAGAGATTTTAGAGTGAGAAACTCTCCCTTCTCTCTAGAAAAGTAGAAGCTTTAGGCTCCTTTCTAGTGTCTTATACTTTGGACCTTCTCCCAAAGGTGGTGACATTCATACCTTATCTCTCTATATCCTAGAGAGTGGTGGCAACACCTCCCACTCTTCTCCTCTCCATCTCCTCCATTTCTAAACCAATTCTCCTTAGATCTAGGTTGTTTCTCCTTCTAACTTCCACCACAAGCTAGCTTCCACTACAAGACTCTCCTACCTTCTTCCCTAAGCTTCCAAAACCATGATTATCCTCTTCATTTTTCTTCAAGCATTTTGGATCTAAGAAGGTTCAAGAAGAGAAAATCCTTCAACAAAAGCTAGGAATTCAAGAAATTCCTACAATATATGGTATCATGAGTCTCAACTTTTCTTGAATTCATTTTCTTAGATCTGTTTTGGTTTTCTTTTCTTTTTGCAATTCTGGTTCTAGATCTGAATTCCTTGCTTTCTCTACATAAATTTTCATATATCATATGCCTAAAAATTCCAAAAAATGCAAAAGTTATGTTTACTTAAGATCTAAGATCTAGACCTTTTGGCTTTGAATTTTCTAAACTTGCTTCACACAATATGCTACTGCATGGATCCGAAATATAACCTCAAAATTTCATAAAGTTTGGAGAAAAAAATTTTAAAAGTCAAAAGGTTGACCTTAGATGCCTTCTACCTCAAGTAACATGTGTTGCCTTGTGTTTCTTTGACTTTTCTTTGCATCTTGTGTCAATTTTTGTGTCATTTGATCATTTTCAACTTCAATTTTAGTTCTGGACCTGTTTAGATCTATGTCATATACTTGCTTAGATTAGGTCTTAGTTGCTTGTTTAAGTGTTTCATAGTTACCTTAGATTGTGCCTTGAGTTTGGAGCTTGTTCTTGTTGATTCTAGGAATTTTATGTGTTGATCTTTGCTTGAGTCATTTGCTGGATTCTTAGGTACTTTAATCACATTTGTTGAAGTACCTAACAAGCTCCATAGAGTCTTGTTGTTCACCTCACTTTAAGGTGACAAGTTGTGCCAAATTGTTGTAGGTTGTTAGTTCTCCTTTTATGTTGAATTTTCTAGTTTGTTTTGATTTTTCCAGCAGCTGTCCACTACTCTTTGCATGTTGTTTGTGTCTTTATTTTGATGTCTTTTTTTGCATAAAACAATGCCTTCCATTGCCTATTGATTTGGAAGATGATGCTTGCTTTACACTAGCTTTAGTTGCCATTTTTGCCTCTTTTTGTGCACTATTAGTACATTTGTTGTTGCTGCAATAGGTGGCTGTAAAAAACAGAGAAAAACTCATATAAAAACAGAGAACAAAAGTGAAAAAAGTTATAAGTACATTGGCCATTCATTCTTTAATTGTTTAGGCCTTTTTCCTTACAAAAAAGAGTGAAAAAAGTGTTGAAAAATACTTGAATTAGAGAAAAAAAATACAGTCCAACACCTATATTTTCATTTGTGCAGTACCTAATTGACTTCTTTTAGTGCCTAATTTTACATTTCTTTGAGGCAAAAGCATTAGCAACATACTTCTAAAGCTTGTGAAAAGTTTTGAGCATTCTAGTGCTCTAGGTAGCTTTTTGTGTGCTTACTTTCTTTTATGCATTTAATTTTAGTTTGTCTTGTTTTCATTCTAAGTTTGTCATAACAATTCCATACTCTTGTGTTCCTTTCTTTCTTTACACTTTTATTGCTTGTCATATTCTAGTTTGTCACTTTATCTTCTCCTTCGGTTTAGCTTCCTAATTTGCTTTTCTTACTTGTCTTGTTGTCTCCAGTTTTGTCATTTGAGTATTTCTCTTTCTTAGAATTCTTGAGATTAAGGCTTGTGAGTCATTACATATTTAGGTAGCATATTGAAGGGATTGAGATTTGATCACTAGATTTGACCTAAAGCAATCTATAATAATAGAGAGAAGTGGACCTTGAGTGAAACACCTTGTGAGCTTAGAGTGTAAACACAAATTATTTTCCTTTTCTTATACTTTGTGCTAACCATTACTTTGAGTTTCCAAGTTTCTCTTTTGTAGCTTGTGGGATTATCTTGGTGGACTTGAAGAATCTTGGAAGATTGTGTATTGGAAAGCAAAGTTTGTAATAAATTAGGACTTGTCTTTTGCATTGTATTTTCTTTTCCTTTGTATTTTGGGACTTTAAATTTGATTCTTTGTGTAGTCCTTGTATCTGGGCTTTAGAGACATTGGACATTGGACTATAAACTTTCTTTTACTTAATTGATTAGGAGTAATTGCGCTTAGGACTTAGTTTATATTTTTGCTTTCGACTAGTGTAAGTGCGATTTGATATCCTAGGCCTAGTTTACATTTTTGCACTATTTGACTAGTTTGCTTTAATTGCTTTCTAGTTAGCATAAGTGCGCTCTTGCATGCTAGGTTTAGTTTAAATTCTTGCACCCCAACTAGTCTTGTTTAAAAGTTTTCTTCTACTTTCTTCTTTGTGGCCAATTCAAATAAATTCAGTGACACGACTAGTATCTCATCACTAGCATCCTTGCATTATAACATGTCTTCATCTAGTGAGAGAGTTGGAGAGCAAACCCCCCACACATGCGTAAAATTTTAGAGTAACTTAATAACATGGCTACTAGGCTAGATAACATAGAACATGGGAGGGTAGAGATAGAACCACTAGGCATCATAGACATAGAAATAGACACCATACGGATAGACAATATGATGACACTAGTGAGGTTAAACATAGGCACCATAGAAGGCATACTAGAAACCATGAGGAAGGTGGCTTGAGAGAGGTCAAGCTAGAGGTCCCACCCTTCCATGGCAAAAGTGATGTAGAAGCCTATCTTGATTGGGAGATGAGAGTTGAGCAACTCTTCACCTCCCATGAAACTAAGAATGAGAAAAAAGTTAGGATTGCCACCCTTAGCTTTCAAAATTATGCATTAGTATGGTGGACCCAAATCCTAAAGGAAAGAAAAAGAGACCATCTCCCACCCATTGATGAATGGGAGGATTTGAAAGCCTTACTTAGAAAGAGGTATGTTCCCTCCTACTATAGGGGTGAACTATTGGCCAAGCTCAATAGACTCACCCAAGGGTCCAAGAATGTGGAGGATTACTATAAGGCTTTAGAGATGGCTATGATTAGGGCCAATGTTAAGGAGGATGAAGAAATCCTCATTCATAGGTTTTTACATGGCCTTAATCATAATATTAGGAAAAGAGTGGAACTTCTACCTCATGTGGACATTGAGGGACTTCTCCATCAATGCACAAGAGTAGAAGCTCAACTCAAGGATGGAGCTTCCTACTACAATAGAGAATCCAAACCTTTTACGACTAGGTGGAAGGGTAAAGAAGACTCCATCCCTAAAGAGGGTAGTTTGGGTAAGAAGGGTAAGGATCATGAAGTGGGCACTTCAACTCCTAAACTCAAAAGTGAGGTTTATAGGGATCATACCCCTACAAGACCATCTAGGAATAACCCTGAACAACCCTTCTAGGAACAATAACTCTTTATCCCAACCCAACTCTTCGAGAACAGGTTCAATCAAGTGTTTTAAATGCTTAGGAAGGGGTCACATTGCCTCTTAATGCCCAACCAAAAAACTTATGATTTTAAAAGGCATTGATCACTATTCAAGCTATGAGGAAGCATACTCTTCACACTAAAGTGATAGCTCCAATAGTGATTCCTATGAGAGTGAACATGTTTTAGGAGATGACGATGAGCTTTTTATGATTAAAAGACTCCTAGGTAGTCATATAAGGGATGATGGCATTGCACAACGAGAGAACATCTTTTATACAAGATGTTACATTCAAGAAAAACTTTGTTCTCTCATTGTGGATAGTGGTAGTTGTGCTAATGTGGCTAGTCAAAGGCTAGTTCACAAACTTGGTTGTCCTCTAATAGATCACCCAAAACCTTACAAACTTCAATGGCTTAATGAAAAGGGTAAAATTTTAGTGAACAAGCAAGTTCTTCTCTCTCTTGCTATAGGCACCTACCATGATCAAATATGGTGTGATGTGGTTCCTATGGAAGCCACTCATGTGCTCTTAGGTCGCCCTTGTAATATGATAAGAAAGTCACCCATGAGGGGTTTACTAACACCCTCACCTTTGTACATAACAATAAAAAGTTTGTCTTACATCCCTTGTCTCCCAAACAAGTTTTGGAAGACCAACTTCAAATGAAGTTGAAGAGGGATAGGGAGGTTGGGCCTTCCACCTCCCCTCCTAAACCTTCAAAACAAAAAACAAAGAAAAATAAGTTACTCAATAAGATAAGGGTAAAAGGATCCTCACCTATGAAGATCCCAAGAGGCACTTCTTTTTCTTTGCCTCTAAGCATGATGTGAAGCAAGCCTTGCTTCTTCACAAACCTCTCTACATGCTTTACCCTACACCTTCTTCATCTAGCTCTCCTAACCCTTCTAGTAGCCCTAACCCTTGCACTTCCCTATCCTTAGTGGGCTCTCCTTCTCCTAGGCCCAAAGGATTGTAAAATCTTCTTCTAGAATTTGAGGATGTCTTTCCTAAAGATCTTCCTCAAGGGCTCCCACCTCTTAAGGGTATAGAACACCAAATAGATCTTATTCCCGGGGCTAGCTTGCCTAATAGACCTGCATATAGGTGTAACCCCAAGGAGAGTCTAGAAATAAAGAAACAAATTGGAGATCTACTTTCCAAAGGTTGGATTAGGGAGAGTCTTAGTCCATGTGCTGTGCCAATTCTTTTAGTTCCCTAAAAAGATGGTTCTGGGAGGTTATGCACTGATTGTAGAATAATCAACATCACCATCAAGTATAGGCACCCTATACCTAGACTTGATGATATGTTGGATGAACTTTGTGGCTCTACCATATTCTCCAAAATTGATCTTAAAAGTGGCTATCACCAAATACGAATCAAGGAAGGTGATGAGTGGAAAGCTGCTTTTAAGACAAAGCTTGGTTTATATGAGTGGTTGGTTATCCCTTTTGGTTTGACCAATGCACCTAGTACCTTCATGCACCTCATGAATCATGTTTTGAGGGATTTCATTGGCCACTTACTTTGATGACATCCTTGTGTATTCCAAGTCTATGGACACTCACCTTACCCACCTTAGACATGTTTTACTTGCCTTAAGAGCAAACAAACTTTTTGCTAATCTTGAAAAATGCTCTTTTGGTTTGGATCACATTGTCTTTTTGGGATTTGTAGTTAGCTCCAAAGGGGTCCAAGTTGACCAAGACAAAGTCAAAGCAATTAGTGCTTGGCCAACCCCTAAAAAATACATGATATTAGAAGCTTCCATGGCTTAGCTAGCTTCTATAGAAGGTTTGTCAGAGACTTTTCTACTTTGGCATCTCCCTTAAATGATTTGCTTAAAAAGAATGTTCCTTTTCTTTGGGGGCCAAAGCAAGAAAAGGCCTTTCAAGACCTCAAGCATAGACTCACACATGCTCTCATTCTTGCTCTACCAAGTTTTTCAAAAACATTTGAGCTAGAATGTGATGCTTCTAATATTGGAATAGGTGCGGTTTTACTTCAAGAGGGGCACCTTATTGCTTTCTTTAGTGAAAAGCTTAATGGGGCATACCTTAATTATCCCACCTATGACAAAGAGTTCTTTGCTTTGATTAGGGCCTTGTAAACTTCAGAATACTACTTAATTCCCAAAGAGTTTGTCATTCATAGTGACCATGAAGGTATGCCAAATGGGTTGAATATTTGGAACAATTCCCTTATGATATCAAGCACCGTAGTGGTAAAGCTAACATTGTAGCTGATGCCTTATCTAGAAGGCACACCCTTATTTCTTCCTTGGGTGCCACTCTTCATGGTCTTGATGAAATAAAAGACTTGTATCCAAATGACCTTGACGTTGCTAATGCCTACCACACTTATGGTTCCTTACTTGTATCTAGTGGATTCCATAAATTAGATGGCTTTCTCTTTAAAGCCAATAAGCTATGAATTCCTAGGGGATCCATTAGAGACCTTTTACTTCATGAGAGCCATGAGGGAGGGCTCACGGGGTACTTTGGGAGGGATAAGACTTTAGCCACCCTTAGTGAACATTTCTATTGGCCCCATATGAAGCGTGACATGCAAAGACTTTGCTCTAGGTGCTTTGCATGTAAAAAGGCTAAATCTAGGGTGTCTCCACGTGGCCTTTACACTCCCTTGCCTATCCCAACTTCCCCTTGGGTAGATATTAGTATGGACTTTGTCCTTGGGTTACCTAGGACCTAAAGGGGAATGGATTCTATCTTTGTGGTAGTTGATAGATTTAGTAAGATGGATCACTTCATCCCTTGCCCTAAGGTTGATGATGCAAGCCATATTGCTAAAATATTTTTTAAAAAGATAGTTCGCTTACATGGGATCCCTAGAACTATAGTTAGTGATAGGGATACCAAGTTCCTTAGCCATTTCTGGAGGACCCTTTAGGCCAGGCTAGGAACTAAACTTGTCTTTTCTACCACTTACCATCCATAAATAGATGGCCAAACTGAGGTTGTTAATAGGACTCTTTCTACTCTTCTGTGAGTCCTTGTTAAAAAGAATGTTAAGTCTTGGGATGAATGTCTACCACATGTAGAGTTTGCTTATAATAGGGTAGTTCACTCCACCATCAAACATAGTCCTTTTGAGATTGTGTATGGTTTTAATCCCCTCACTCCTTTAGATCTTTTTCCTCTAGAGGTTTCAGATGACATCCTTCATATGGATGGTGAGGCAAAAGCATCTTTTATTCAAAAACTTCATAAGGAGGTTAAATACCATATACAAAAGAAAAATGATCACTATGCTAGATGTGTGAATAAAAAGAAAAAAGAGGTTATCTTAGATGTTGGGGATTGGGTTTGGCTTCACCTGAGGAAGGAACGCTTTCCTAACCTTAGGAAGTCCAAACTTAACCCTAGAGGTAATGGTCCTTTTCAGGTGATTAGGAGAATTAACAATAATGCTTATATACTTAACCTCCCTGGTGAGTATGGGGTCAGTGCTACATTTAATATCTCTGATTTTACCCCTTGTTTTGTAGATGAGCTGGATGAGGTTGCCTCGGATTTAAGGGCAAGTCCTTTTCAAGAGGGGAAGCATGACATGGCCATCACCCAGGAAGAAGCCATGGACCCTACACAGTCTTTGGAGGTTGCCTTGGATGCTTTCAAGGGCCCTATGACTAGGTCAAGGGCCAAGAGAGCCAAGGAAGGTCTCCAAAACCATTTAGCTTCTTCCATACATTCTTTGAGTGGGCCCAAGCCCAAGGAGGGGCTGTTGAAGACCCTTACCCTTTTCTCTTGTACTATAGAAGGGTCATGGGCTTGGTATGGATGTTTGGGCCTCCTTTGGGCCTCTTCATTGGGCCTTATATATCTTGTACATATTTTCCATTCCTTTGTATTCTAGGTATACTAGGACTATATTTTAGGAATTAGTTTGGGCTTTGTATAGCCATTAAGTTTGGGCCGCTTTTGGGCCTTGTACCTTGTTCCTTTTTGTATTTGGGCTTGTATTGGGCCAAGTAGAGTAGGTTTTAGTATTGGGCCTTAGGAGCTAATCCAAGGCCCATGGTTAGGAAGCTTTGGCCGAAAGTTTCAAGGGACTATATAAGTCCCTCTCCTTTGTAATTAGTTCATAACTTGAATGATTAGAGATTTTAGAGTGAGAAACTCTCCCTTCTCTCTAGAAAAGTATAAGCTTTAGGCTCCTTTCTAGTGTCTTATCCTTTGGACCTTCTCCCAAAGGTGGTGACATTCATACCTTATCTCTCTACATCCTAGAGAGTGGCGGCAACACCTCTCACTCCTCTCCTCTCCATCTCTTCCATTTCTAAACCAATTCTCCTTAGATCTAGGTTCTTTCTCCTTCTAACTTCCACCACAAGCTAGCTTCCACTACAAGACTCTCCTACCTTCTTCCCTAAGCTTCCAAAACCGTGACTATCCTCTTCATTTTTCTTCAAGCATTTTGGATCTAAGAAGGTTCAAGAAGAGAAGATCCTTCAACAAAATCTAGGAATTCAAGAAATTCCTACAACAAAAGTTTATATAAGCAATGACTTAAGTGTAAAAAATTGATTTTTAAGAAAAGGCTTCTTGGTCAATTAACAGCAAATTGGTTTCTTTTTCATGTAACAAAATCGTGCTATATTTTCAACTTCAAGGGATATCACTTTTTCTTTTTCATTTTTTGTTAAAAAAGCCCTTTGTATTTTGTAATTTTTTTTATTAGGGCTTAATAATTTCTTTTCTTTTTATTTTGTTCCTTTTTTTCTTGTTACTTTGATCTTTCTTTTTCCCTTTCAAACTCAAAATTACAGCACTTGATAAGCTAAAACTTAATACCAAGAATTATGCACAACACTTCAATTATTGGCATTTTCCTTATACAACTTTATGCATCTTCTTCCATGAGACTTAGGGTATGGAAGGCAAACAATTTTTGATTAATTAAAATGCAACAATCAATATGAAAAATCAAATTTGAGATGTTCTTATAGTGCTGGACAAAAATACAAATTAATCCTAGAAGCAAAATATATGGAAATAAGACTAACAAGCCTAACGATGAGCACACAAACACCCCCCTAAAGTTGAGATGGTTTAACAAAGGAATTGAAGCCTTAATACTAATTAAAACAAATGACTTTTATGGTATAAATTGCAGTACTTATCTATTCACATATTCAATTAATCTCTTTGAAACCAAGATAAAGCTCCAATGTGCACCAAAACCTACAAGATTGGCTCTATAAATTTATGAAACTACAAGACCTAATTTACAAGACTTCTAACTGAATCCTATATGGTACAAAAGATTAAAACTAAAGCCTACAAATAGCCACTAATTCTGAAATTGAAAAGATACTACACAATATGCAACAAGATTATTCAAGAAAGTTAAGAAAGAAGACAGAAACATGCATCTTTTTTGACTTTTTTTGCTTATGCAATGATTAAACAAAGATAAGAGAAGACTAATATGAATTAAAGCCAACAAAATAATACTCAACTAGCCATGTTTAAATTTTAGAATCGTAAAGAAAAGATAGAAGAAGAACCTCCCAAGCTCAATGATACCACTTGATGAAGGAATGCCTTCTAAAAAGGGTGGGTCTTGGTTCCTTCCTTTTTATTCTTACTCTTTCTTTGTTGAGATCATGTGTCAGCCACTGAATTAACTTGGAAAAATGAAAGGAAAAGACTTGAAAAGGATGAGGAAAAACTACTAAGACTAATACTAAAAGAAGGAAACCTAATGAAGGATGGAATACATGGTTTAGAATGGAATGTGAGGGTTAGACGCCACCTTTGAGAGGAAATAATGAGTCTACTTACCACTCTAGGGATTGGAACCTAGAGATAAGAGCTTACAAAAAGGCTAAAGTATACTCTTGCTTAAGGAGAGAGTATGCACACACTTCTCACAACGATTATGATTTCATTCATGTTCAGGTAAAGTTTACAAATTAAGGCAAGCCTTATGTAGGCTAGGAGAAGTTTCAGTCAAGCTATCCTAAATGGCCTTTCATCAAACTCCTAGGCCCAATTAGCTCAACATAGGGAAAGATGACTGATAAGAGTCTAGTTTGCATTAGTTTTAGAGTCATTTTTGTTTAAATTCTCAAGTTATTCATGTTAGTTTTCCCCATAATTCCAAGTGTTTTCCTTTGTTCCATACATGTTACTTGGGTGTCTCAGTTTTGCAGGAATAACTCTGTTTAGGGTCCATAAACCTTGGAAAACGAGGCATTTGAAGAAGCATTGGATGAATGGAAAAGAGTTCAAGGCCATTTATGTTCAAAAAATAAAGCAATATGACCCTTGAAATGCAAGATTTAGAAAGGATATATCAAGAAGAACACTTTAGGGCCTCAAAATGCTGTCAAAAATGATTTTTACAAGGTCCAGAGAAATCCACTGCTAGTGGGTTTTTCCACTGGCCGTGGATCTCACTGGAGTGGGAAACTTGGCATATAAAAAATCCACTGCTAGTGGGTTTTTTCTATTGGTCATGTTTCTCTCTGCCTAAAAACCTACTGGCCGTGGTTGTCTCTTCCTGAAAGTGAAAAATTGTAATTCTAGACCCCCTATCACGACTCACTGGCCGTGGGTTTTTCCCACTGCCAGTGGATTTGGCACGTTTGGTAGTTTCTTTTGTTTCGGGGAGCGGTTTTTGAAGTTTAAGAGGGGGAAAACACGTTCTTAAATTAAGGAATATTTTTGGATACTTTTAAGAGGAGAAAAGAGGGCTTTTATAGAGGAAATTCAAGGACTTCTCAAGGAACGACATTGAAGAAGCTTGATCTGCAGCTTTAGGGAAGAAACTTAGGAGATAATGAGAACTTCTCTTGTGCTTTCAAAACCCTAGTTTACTTTGATTTCTTCTCATGTTAAAACTTGGTTCATATTGTTTTGGCTTGGTATCCATCTTTGGTATGGCACACTGAATTTCATTCTCGGGATGTAAGGGGTAGCATGAACATGTATCAAAATTGATGTGTTCTTCATCTTTATATTATGCTATCGCGTTTTCTATTCAATTCCATGAAATCTTAACGCTTCTACAAGTCTTAGAGATAAGGGTAGATGATTATAAATTAGATGGGTAATCGAAAGATTGGCATGTGGTTTGAAAAGCATTGAATTGAACCTATAGTTTTGAGTTGCGAAGGTAAGAAAAATTGTTTGAGGAACTAATTGGGTTTTCACGAAACGTAACAGACTTAATTGGCAAATTGAACGTTGTTCTTTGGCGATTAGGTATATTAATAAGGTTTGGAGAGAAAATTATTAATTAACTTAGGGAAACCCACCTTAAAAAAGAAATAACATAATTGAATAGGAGAATCACATTGGTTTTGGTACTCACATATGAATCCCCTGAATTCCCAAGACATTTCCTTGATTAATCTTTAGAAAAGCAATTGAATTCTTATCTTAATATAACTCTGAGTTTTTAGCAGTAGTTTAGTTTTTAAACATGATTCTAGTTCTCGTAAAATTAAATTGATTTCATCTAGATAATCAAATTGCTGTTAAAACCAGTACTTGGTCACAACTTCTATGGGAACGATAACTTTTTATTACGCGATACCCCGTGCGCTTGCGGTTGGCTATCAAGTTTTTGGCGTCGTTGCCAGGGATTGTGTTTCCCCCAATATTGGCTAAGCGATGTTTTTGATTATACTAGATTTTATTTATTTATTTATTTTATTTTTCTGCATAATTTTTCTATTTTTGGTTTCTATTTTTCTGCAGAATTACACTTGGGTTTCATTGTGTTTTTGTGGATTGTGCAGGTCTATTTATGTGAAGGAGTCGCAGCTTTGGACATATTTTTGATCCAGAAATTGAAAGGACCCTCCGTAAGATCAGAGCACTTTGGAAGCACCTTGAACAAAGCAAGCAACAAGCTTCGAGTTCGAATACCAAAGAGCCAATGGACAATCCTGATAACCGAGACCTTCGTGATTTTACAGCACCCAATGCAATGTGTAGGAGGCCTAGCATCACAAGGCCAATGATAAATCAATTTTAATACACTTTTTGTAGTTTTACACTTGGGGTTTATTATATAATTACTATGTATAATAATAGTATTTTAATTAAGTTTTATGTTGTTTAGTTAAATTGAAGTATTATGTATATATGGTTCAATTTTTGTTTTTTCGTGTATCTTGAGTATCTTGCCTTGTTTTGGCCATAACTTGGGCTTTTGTGATCCAAATCGGCTAATCTTGGAGCCCATGGAAACCTAAGACAGAAGCCTACATCATGATGATTAGATTTGGTTATTTTGCATCTGAAAAAAATGAAAAAATGGAGCTTGAATTAATCAGCCCATATGTGTCCTACCAGCATTGACATTGTTCACCAAAATACACATATCTAGAGCTGTAGATGTCCAAATAACCACATTCTTGCGCCAACCTCTTAATAAAATAGAGCTCTACAACTTTCATGTTGAAGGTTTTACAAAATTTGGCCATCTAGATGGTCATAGTTGACTCGCAATGTGGAGAAGATAAAGAGGAGAATGAATTTCAACACCTACCATTATCTTCTTTTGAATTATTGTAATTTCAAGCCCACCAACGTTGAAAAAATGCATTAATGATCAGAAGGTGAATGTATAGTATCATGATATCTTGCCTATAAATAGATGCTTGAAGTTTTAAGGAAGATACACAAGAGATACATAAGAAATACATGCTTTAGTTTTCATTACATCTCTAAATCTTTGCTTTAATTTCTTAAGTTTTAGTTCTTTCTCTTGCTTTATTTCTTTGTTCTATATTCCATCCCTCAAGTTATGGTTTTCATTTCCTTTCCTCAATATCAAGTAAGTTAATTTTATTATTTGTTATTTACTTTTATAATCAAAGTTATAGTTAATTTAATATTAGCTTTCACTGTCAAAAATTATCATGGAAGCTTAATCTTTTAAAATCAACTCAAGGAATTTAATTTTTCTTTATGTTAACTTTGAGTTCTTGCTCTTAATATTTTGATTGAAGATAATTACTTTTCTTTGTTTCTCAAACACTTATGATGGTAGATTATTTAAGTGTAAAACCGATTGGTATATAATTAAATAATCTATAATCTAAACTGATGTTGGTTGGTTAATCAATAATCAATTTCAGAACAAAGATTAAGTCACTAAATAAGAGATTTCTATTTAGTTTCTTAACTTAATCAAACTATGGTTTTAAAGTTATTTTAGTAATTAATAAGAATATATTGATTGATTATTCTTATTAGTTCATTAAATTGATTCTAGAAGATTTTCTAGAATATAATCATTTAAGGATTCCAAATGATTCAAGATTGAGAAATTAATTATATTTAATCATATTTGTGATCAATGATTAGTTAAGTAAAGATTTATTAATTCCTTGGGTTGGTTGTTTCTAAATTTGATTATTCTCACTCATAAATTTACTTTTTGCACTATTATATAATTACTTAATTTTCCTTTCAATCTCAACACAAACCCCCCTTTGTTATAACTAAGTTGAGTGTAAATAATTTAACTAAGGTCCTCGAGAGACGACTAAGGTTGTTCACCTTATACTATATTAATTTAACTTTTTATTTGACCCGACAACGACAACGTGTCAAATTTGGCGCCATTGTCGGGGACCTTTGGTCCTAATTATTTGCATTCAATTACCTAATATATTTTATATTTTTTTGCATGTGTGTTGAAGATATTCAGGTTTGGTTGAATGTGAGCATATAAAAAAATTTTAAAAAAATTCCACTTATTATATTCTTATTTATTTTCTAGTAATATCATTTTCAAACATTGAAAAAAAAAATATAAATATACAAAAATCTTTAAATTTTTAAATATATGTTCTAAGAATTTCATAATTAAAATGATAACTTTTTCCTTTTATTACATAGTTGTAGTATTTTGTTACAATACATGTAGATGTATTGTGCATGACTAGATCTAATCCCGAACCACTATATTCTTTTGATCCTGAAATAGATAGAACATTTCATCAATTAGTTAGATCATCTAAGAAACTATTAGATAATAATAATAATAATAATAATAATAATAATAACAACAATAATAATAATAATATTCTAGCTAATAGCATAAATAGTGATACTAAACCTTCAACTTCTAAGTATTTGTATAACATGGCTAAAAAGACATTAAAAGAACTAGCTACACCAGATGTCACTAATCAAACATCATGCATCTTATATCCTGAGGAAGATGTTCCTTTTGTGCTTAAAACTGGTTTAGTTCATTTGTTACCAAAGTTTCATGGTCGTGCAGGTGAAGATCCTCATAAACCCCTTAAAAGCATTTCATATCCTTTGCTCTACCATGAAACCTGAAGGGGTTTTAGAAGAACATGTAAAACTTAAAGCTTTTCCTTTCTCCCTAGCAGATATCACTGAGGATTGGTTATTTTACCTTCCTCCTAGCTCCATTACAAGTTGGGATGACCTAAAGAAAATGTTTCTTGAAAAATTTTCCCTCGCTTCAAGAACTTCCTCAATTAGAAAAGAAATATGTGGCATCCGGCAACATGACTGGGAAAATCTTTATGAATATTGGGAAAGATTTAAAAGATTATGTGCTAGTTGTCCCCATCACCAAATTACAGACCAACTTCTCATACAATATTTCTATGAAGGTCTTAATCCAATGGATAGAACTTTGGTTGATACAGCTAGTGGTGGTGCTTTGCAAAATAAAACTACAAATGCAGCAAAAACTTTAATTGAGAACATGGCTGCTAATGTTCAACAACATGCCACTAGAAATAATTTTGTAGTAATTAGAGGAGTCCATGAAATTGAAACTACTAATGATGGAGATAAAAAATGAGAAAGTAAATTTGCTGAACTAGCAACACTTATGAAAAATATTATTGGGTCTCAAAAACAATAACCTGCAACCCCTGCTAAGGTATGTTCTATCTGTACTTCATTAGATCATTATACCGATTGTTGTCCTACACTGCAGGAAGCTAAAATTCCTGATGAAAATCCTCAAGTATGTGCTGCCAACTTATACAATAACAGACTGCCACAACAATAACATAATAATTATGATCTTTCTTCTAACAAATATAATTCTGGTTGAAGGAATCACCCTAATTTAAGATGGGGTAATTCCTCACAACAATCTCATGCACCTTTTCAGGCAAATACTGGACCAAGCAGACCTTATCAACCTCCTCATATTCAACAACAAGCTACACAAATAGCTGCACCTTCCACTGAGAAATCAAATTTGGATGAATTGATAAAGCAAATGTTAGTAGATAATTTGAACTTTCAAAAAAGAACTGAGGCTACAATTCAGACTCTTGAAAATCAGATTGGTCAATTGGCTACATCTTTAAACCATTTGAAGTCTCAAGGTTCAGATAAGTTGCCCGCTCAGACAATTGTCAATCCTAAAAATGTAAGTGCAATTACTTTAAGATTTGGTAAAGCTATCCATGGGTCAGAAAAATAATAACAAATTAAAAATACTATTGTCACAAAAAAACATGCAGAAGAAGTTTTAGATAGTTCAAGTAATAATAATAATAATGATATATCTCTTACAAATCCTCCTTCTGCAGCTGGTCCTGATAAACAACATATCCCTCTTCTATTTCCACAAAGACAAAAATCTATACAAAATAAGAAAATGGATGAAGAGATCTTTAAAACATTTAGAAAAGTAGAGGTAAATATACCTTTATTAGAATCCATCAAACAAATCCCAAGATATGCCAAATTCCTTAAAGAACTATGCACTAATAAAAGAAGACTAAAAGGCAATGAAAGGATTAACATAAGTAGAAATATGTCTGCATTAATTGAGAAACCTTTGTCACATATACCAGAAAAATGTAAAGACCCTGGGACGTTTACCATTCCATGCATAATAGGCAATAACAAATTTGAAAATGCCATGCTAGACTTAGGTGCATCTATTAATGTTATGTCTATGACTTATTTACTTCACTTTCCCTTGGACCTTTGCAAACTACAGGTATGGTTATACAATTAGCAAATCGAAGCTCTACACATCCTGCAGGAATTATTGAAGATGTCCTTGTTAAAGTTAACAATTTAATTTTTCCTACAGATTTTTATGTTCTAGATATGGAAAGGGAGAATTCCACCAATAAAGCTCCAATAATTTTAGGTTGACCATTCTTAAAAATAGCTAGAATAAAGATAGATGTGCATGCAGGAACACGTTCTATGGAATTTAGAGATAGTGTGGTTAGATTCAACATTTTAGATGCTATGAAGCATCCTACTGAGGATCATTCTATTTTTCAAATTGACTTAATAACTGATTTAGTTGACGATAATACTATTACATTGTTTGATGATATTGATTTTCCTATATTGTCTGATTTTTGTGATTCATTTATTTGTGATTCATGCATGGATTCTCATTAATGCAATGTGTGTGCTGAAATTGAGAAATATCTGCTTAATGATAATAATGATCCATACTTCCTTAAAACAATAGTTCCAGATATTGTTTTAAAAGAATCAGAGTGTAATAATTTAATTAAAGTAGTTACAAATATATCTGATTAAGTTGAAGTACAGGTTGTTGAGACAAATTCAACCAAATTGATTCCTTCAATAATGCAGCCTCCCATGTTAGAGTTAAAACCTCCCAAGTATGCATATTTAGAGGAAGATAAGAATCTTCTAGTGATTATTTCTAACAAATTAAATGTTGATCAAGAAATAAGGTTGTTGTAGATTATTAGAAAGCATAAGAAAGTAATTGGTTGGACTTTGGCAGATATCCCAAGTATTAGCCCTTCCATGTGTATGCATAGAATTGTATTAGAGGAAGAAGTTAAACCAGTAAGGCAACCACAAAGAAGACTTAATCCTCAGATCCTTGATGTAGTTAAAAAAGAGGTAACAAAATTATTATAAGCAGGCATTATTTACCCTATATCAGATAACACTTGGGTCAGCCCTGTACAAGTGGTTCCTAAAAAGTCTGGAATCACAGTGGTTAAAAATGAAAATGATGAACTAATTCCTACCACAATCCAAAATAGTTGGCGAGTATGCATTGATTACAGGAAACTTAACAAAGCAACCCAAAAAGATCATTTTCCTTTACCTTTCATTGATCAAATGTTAGAATGACTGGCAGGTAAGTCACATTACTGCTTTCTAGATAGATTTTCAGGTTACTTCCAAATTTATATTGCACCAGAAGATCAAGAAAAAACAACATTTACATGTCCTTTTCGCATTTTTGCTTATAGGAGGATGCCTTTTGGCTTATGCAATGCCCCTGGTACCTTTCAACAATGCATGATTAGTATCTTTGCTGATTTTCTTAAAAATTGCATGAAAGTATTTATGGATGATTTCACAGCATATGGTTCATCATTTGATGCTTGCTTAAATAGTCTAGATAAAGTATTACATAGATGCATTGAAACTAACCTTGTTCTTAATTATGAGAAATGCCACTTCATGGTAGAAGAAGGACTAGTTTTAGGCCATGTAATATCTAAAAAAGGCATAGAAGTAGATCCTGCAAAAATTAATGTAATTTCTCAATTACCTTATCCTTCTTGTGTGTGAGATATTCGTTCTTTTCTTGGTCATGCAGGTTTTTATATAAGGTTTATAAAAAACTTTAGTAGGATAGCCCTTCCATTGTCTAACTTACTACAAAGAAATATAACATTTGACTTTAATGACAAATGTAAAAAGGCTTTTGATTACTTAAAGAAAGCTTTAACTACCACTCCTATCATCCAGGCACCAGATTGGTCACTTCCATTTGAACTTATGTATGATGCATCAAATTATGCATTAGAAGTTGTTCTTACTCAAAGAGTAGGTAAAGTACAACATGTTATTTACTATGCCTCACGAACTTTGGATACTGCACAAATAAACTATACTACCACAGAAAAAGAACTACTTGCTATTGTATTTCCACTTGATAAATTTAGATCTTATTTGCTCAGTTCAAAAGTAGTTGTATTTTCATATCAAGCAGCATTAAAGTTCCTTTTAAAGAAACCAGATGCAAAACCAACATTGTTATTCAAGTGGCCTCAATACTCAAGAGGGGGGTGAATTGAATGTTTAAAAAATTTAACTTGAAATGCCCTTGAACTTGGTTCTTTATGCAATCTTAATGAGATATACAACAATTAAATGTACAATAATTTGTTTGATTTGAGATAAAGAACTTCTTTGAGACAAGTGAGACTTAACATAGAAATGAGAATCAAGAGAGAATAATGGTTTGGTAATTTTATCAAGCAGTTGGTGTGCAGGTAGTTTAGTAACTTCTAATGAACACAATTGATTCAAGCAATCAACTCAAGCAATTTAACAAATAGTTGGTATGCATATATAAGTAAAGAGTTCAAGGTAAGAAGAAATGCAAACCAATTTAACGAGTTCCACCAATTTGGTGTACGTCTCGCCTTCAAGTAACCCACTTGAAGGATTCCACTATTGAAGATTTGAGATATAAGCTTTGAGCAATTGTCTCCTAGTGTCCCACACTCAAGAACCCAATTCTCACAAGCAAAGGGCAACCCACCCAATCTCACAATCTCTCAATATCCCAAAGGTTAAACCCCAACCTTTGTAACCACTCAACCTAGAGTGAACTTTGTTGTTTGATGTTTGTGTTTACAAGCAATATACTCTCTCAATAGAGTGGATAAGCAAATGAGGAGCTCTCACAATTTCTAACTCTCAACAAGAGAGGATATACAAGTTCTAAGCTCAAGGATTCAGAATATACAAAGAAAATGAACTCACTAAGCACAAATGTAAGTAAAGATTGATTGCCTCTTGTTGTGTGTCTTGTGCTTGAGTTGGGGATCCATTTATAGAGCCTTGAAGGTCCTCCTAGCCGTTGCATAATGAGTTCCAGGTTGTCCCTTTGTGTAGTGGGTGTTTGGATCTGAGTTTCCCACTCAAGAGTGTCTTTTTAATGGTGTTTCCCACTACTTGAATCGATTCATACCTTTTCAAATCGATTCAAGACATTCTGATTTGGGAATTTTGGGCTTCTAGGAGCGTGTAAATCGATTCAGGCTTTGGTGAATCAATTCAAGGTGTTCTGTTTTGAGTTCCTGGGCTGTTAGCTGTGAATCGATTTGGGCCATTCTGTTTTCATATTTTTGGGATTTCCAGGCCTCTGGATCGATTCATACGTATGTGAATCGATTCAATCCATGTTGTTGTTGTTTTTCCATGCCTTTTGATGTTTCCTTGATGCATTTTGAGTCATGATTCCTTTCCTTGATCCTCATGCTTGTTTTCTTGATCCTTTGAACATATGGGATCATTGTCTTCATGATTTCTTGAACCTTTGATTTGAGTACATCCAATGTGTTGTTTTGTTTTGTTTACTTCACTTGTTTTTGATCCATGGATGATGTTCTTCTTGTTATTGGATACTTGTCATTATCAAAACCTGTCTACAACATAGTGGGAGAAGGATCTTGACTATAACGTAGTGTAAAAAGTGGTGATCAATGCTTAAAGTTCCAACGGTACTTGC
Organism: Clitoria ternatea; assembly: GCA_037962975.1. Lineage (NCBI taxonomy): Eukaryota > Viridiplantae > Streptophyta > Magnoliopsida > Fabales > Fabaceae > Clitoria > Clitoria ternatea. Next base: position 175,340,666 of record CM075671.1, read on the forward strand.
AGGGGCAGTGAGATTAAAGAAAGCTCTTGCCTCTAATGGGTTGTAGTTCTAGGAAGGAGAAGGTTCTTTGCCATGGAAGTGAGCATTACTTATTGGAAGTTTTCCAACTTTGTTCATGACTTCATTGTCAAGCACAATGGTCTTGCCTTTCACTTTGGCATAATATCGATCATCTTGTAGGCGCAATATTGAGTAGAACACACGGATCAATTCAGGGTAAACTGTAATCTTCTCAAGAGCCATGAAGTCAACAAGTTCTTGTTGATGAAGAGTAGTGATGAGGGAAAAACTAGAGGATTCAAAAAAGGGAACATCAATCCAATGTGGTGAGATCAATTGTTTTTCAGAAAAAGTGTTTTGGTGCCTTTCTAATTCTTTTTGTGTGGTGAAAAAGCATGATAAATCCGAATGTTGGGGAGTGGAAGAGCCGACAACATTTGCTCTTTATTTCTTCCTTGGATGGGATGAAGAGGCCATGAGTAATGGAGGTTTGGAGGGAAGGTTTCTAGAGTGAGAGAGGTGTTTTTAGAGAGAAAGAGGAGAAAAGGAGTAAGAGAGTTTGAAGTGAAATGAGAAACATGAGCCCAATTAGCATGATATAGGTAAAATTGCTCGTGTGAATCGATTCAAAGGGGTTGTGAATCAATTCAGACATTGCTATGTGTGGGAATTAACAGGCATCAGGGGTTTGAATCGATTCAAACTTCGCGTGAATCGATTCAGACCTCTCTGTTTGGAAAAATTTGAAGAATCAGGTCTGTGAATCGATTCAGGTGGCTGTTGAATCGATTCAATCGATTCTGTTTCCTTTTGTATTGCAGTTTTAAGCTGCTGAATCGATTCTGGGCACAGGGCAACGCTTGTGGATCATTGAAACATCAGTTTTTATGGTTCTTTTTACCTTCTAAAGCAATCAAACATTCATAATATTTAAACCAAACAATAATGCAGCTCATGAATTATTCATTCTTGAGAATCATAAAACAATCAACATTCATAACTATCATATCTAAAAGAATCAAGTCACATACTTATTCAATCCTCATGCTCAATGATAAGAATCATTCAATCAAAGATAGTCAAATGTTTCACCAATTTGTTTGAAATGAATGTAATTAGTTCACATTAGACATCTTTAATATTCCTAATTCTCTCCTAATATTTATGAATTATTCCTTTGCAAGAGGTTTTGTGAATATATCAGCTAATTGCTTAGAGGTTTCAACATGTTCAAGCACACAACCACTCTTTAACACATGATCTCTAATGAAATGATGTTTGATCTCAATATGTTTGGTTCTAGAATGCATCACAGGATTCTTTGAAATATTAATAGCACTTGTATTATCATATTTAAGAGGCACATGGTCTAATATAACACCAAAATCTAGAAGTTATTGCCTCATCCAAAGGATTTGAGCACAACAACTACCAGCTACAACGTATTCTACCTCAGCTGTGAACAATGTAACACTCACTTGTTTCTTGCTATGCCAAGATACAAGAGAACTACTAAGCAAGTGACAAGTACCACTAGTGCTTTTCTTATCAAGTTTACATCCTGCAAAGTCAGAATCAGAGTAACCAACAAGAGTGCATTCAACCCCTTTGGGGTACCATAAACCAATATCTTGAGTTCCAACCAAGTATTTCATTATTCGTTTTACAACAGTCAAATGTGATTCTTTTGGACATGCTTGATATCTTGCACACATATATATGACAAACATTATGTCTGGTCTACTTGTAGTAAGATAGAGTAAAGATCCAATCATACCTTGATATTTGGTAATTTCCACATCTTTACCTTTCTCATCTTTGTCCAAGTAGCAAGATGTGCTCATAGGGGTGGCAATTTCATTTGCCTTGTCCATATTGAATTTCCTAAGCAATTCCTTGCAGTATTTAGATTGACTAATGAATGTACCTTCTTTTGTTTGCTTAATTTGTAGCCCAAGGAAGAATGTAAGTTCTCCCATCATGGACATCTCAAATTCATCCTGCATTAACTTAGCAAACTCCTTGCAAAGTATTTCATTAGTGGCACCAAATATAATATCATCTACACATACTTGGACCAATAGTATGTCATTCTTTTTATGCTTGATAAATAGTATTGTGTCAACCTTTCCTCTTTTAAAATTGTTTTCTAAAAGAAATTTGCTCAATCTTTCATACCAAGCTCTTGGAGCTTGTTTTAAACCATACAAAGTTTTTCTTAGTTTGAAAACATGATTTGGAAATTGATAATTTTCAAAGCCAGGAGGTTGATCAACCTACACTTCTTCTTGAATGTATCCATTCAAGAACGCAATCTTGACATCTATTTGGTACAATTTGAAATCTCTACAACATGCAAAGGCTAACAATAGTCTATAGCTTCTAACCTAACTACGGGAGCATACGTTTCTACATAGTCTATGCCCTCTTCTTGATTATAACCTTTAGCAACTAACCTAGCTTTATTTCTAGTGATTATTCCATTTTCATCTAGCTTGTTTCTAAATACCCATTTAGTACCTATTATTTAGTGATCATTGGGTCTTGGCATAAGTTCCCAAACTTCATTTCTTTTAAATTGGTTTAATTCTTCTTGTATAGCCAACATCCATTGTTCATCAATAATAGCCTCATTTATCTCTTTGGGTTCTATTTGTGATACAAAAGCTAAGTGATTGCATGCATTCTAATAGCGTTTTGAGTACTTACACCTTTTGTTATTTCACCTATGATATTGTCTAAAGGGTGATTCTTTACGGTGATCCACTCCTTTTGTTGAGATTCGTCATTTTGTGTTGTTTCTCCTTCATTTTTGTTTTCTCCTTCATCTTTATTTTCTCCTTCATCTTCCAAGTTCATTTCTTGGAAGGTACCTACAAGATCATCAATTTCCTTTCTCGGAGGATTTTGGTTAAGTTCATTAAATTTGACATGTATAGATTCGTCAATTATACATGTTCGTTTGTTAAAGAGTCGATATGCTTTACTAGTGGATGAATAACCTAAGAATATTGCTTCATTAGATTTTGCATCGAATTTACCGAGATTTTCCTTTCCATTGTTTAAAACAAAATATTTGCATCCAAATACATGAAAATAAGAAATGTTTGGTTTTCATCCTTTGTAAAGCTCATAGGGGGTTTTCTTTAAAATAGGCCTTATCAAACATCGGTTCATAACAGGCAAGCGGTATTTACCGCATCGGCCCAAAAATGTTTCACAATATTACTTTCATTTAACATAGTTCTTGCGAGCTCCGCTAAAGATCAATTTTTCCTTTCAACAACCCCATTTTGTTGTGGAGTTTTTGGAGCCGAGAAATTATGTTCAATGCCAAATTTTTCGTAAAACTTTTCAAAAGATTGATTTTCAAATTCTCCCCTATAATCCGTTCGAATGGATGATATTTTCAAGTTTTGTTCATTTTGGATGAGCTTGGCAAGTTTCTTAAATGCATGATATGCTTCATGTTTTTGAGTAAGAAATAATGTCCATGTATACCTAGAGTAATCATCCACAATCACAAGACCATAATAGTTTCCACCAAAACTTTTGATTTTTGAGGGTCAAAATAAATCCATGTGTAAAAGTTGTAAAGGTCTAGTTGTTGAAACAATATTTTTGGCTTGAAAAGAAACCTTTACTTGTTTTCCCTTTTGGCAAGCATCACAAAATTTGTTTTCAAATTTCAGTTTTGGTAAACCAATCACTAAATCTTTTGAAACAAGTTTGTTTAGATGGTCTATATGAATGTGAGCAATTCTTCTATGCCATAGCCATGATTCATCTTCTTTAGTTAAGAAGCATTGCACATCATTTGAAGCAAGACAATCTAGATTAATCATATAGATATTATCAACTCTTTGACCAATGAACTTTACTTCCTTGTTTAATTTATTTTCAATTATGCAACAGTTTGATTCAAAAATAATTTTATAGCCCTTATCACATAATTGACTGATGCTAAGCAAGTTATGTTTAAGTCCCTCAACATACAAAACATCATTTATAGAAGTGGAAGAATTTTTACCAACATTTCTGATTCTTAGTATTCTTCCCTTTGTGTTATCTCCATAGGTGACAAATCCTTTACTTCGTGGAGTAAATGATATGAACTTACTTTTATCCCACGTCATGTGTTTTGAACACCCACTATCCAAGTACCAATGGGTGTTACTTGCTTTAAAACATACCTACAAAACATGTTAAGTTAGAGAACTTGGTATTGTAGGTTAGTTTAAGGTAATGTTCCTTTAGGAACCCATACTTTTCTCATAACCTTTGGCCCTAGTTTTCTAACATTACAATTAGAAGCATTGTGTCCTTTAAGACCATAATAATTACATTTCATGAAAGGTGATGCATTTTTACTAGATGGTGTGAAGAAATTCTTATAGTTCTTTTGTTTCTTATAGCCATTGAAACCTAATCCAGTTTTATCAAACATGCATCTTTGATTTCCAAGTAGTATATTCAAGTTATCTCTACCATTTGTAAAATTTTCTAAGGTCTTATTTAAATCGAAAACCTTAGTTTCTAGCATGTCACATTTCTTTACAAAATTACAAGGATTATTCTTGGAGCATGCTTGAACATTTGCTAATTCCTTTTTCAAACATTCATTTTCTTTTCCAAGTTCTACAAATAGTTTTTCTAGATAATTTATACTTGTTAGAGAGTTTAACAAATTTATCATACAATTCATCAAATGCATCAAGTATCTCATCTTTATCTAATTCATGGAGGTTTACCTCATTGTCTTCGTCTTGATGGTTGGCCATGAGACAGAGATTTACTTCTTCATTTTCGGATTTATCTAAACTGGTTACTTTGTTGTTATCCCATGCTATGTATGCTCTCCTTTTTCCTTTTTGATCCTTGTTTTTCTTTTTAAGACTTGGACAGTCCGTTTTGAAATGTCCTTCCCTTCCACATTCAAAACAAGTTGGTAAGGAGTTATTATCTTTGGGGGTGAATTTCATACCTTTAGAAGTGAAGCCCTTTTGAAATCTTTTGTTTCTCATTAACCTTCCAAAGCGCTTCACAAATAATCCTAATTCATCATCATCGTTTTCTTGATCACTTTCAGATTTGTCTTCTTCAATAGAGGTGGCTTTAAGAGCTATCCCCTTCTTCTTGGAAGACTTTTCTTCTTCCTCTGCCATCCTCAATTCTCTTAACTCTTGTTACTGTTCTTGTAACTTACCAAATAGAGTAGCAAGAGACATTTCATTGATGCTAGGAGATTGTTTGATGGCGGTGACTAAAGGTTGCCATTCCATGGTGAGACTTTTTAACACTTTATGAATAAGTTCTTTGTTAGTGTAAGTCTTGCTAAGAGTAATGAGATGATTTATAATAAGGGTGAACCTCTTTTGCATATCAACAATTGTTTCTCCAGAATTTAATCTAAAGTTTTCATATTGACTAGTTAAGGTACTAATCTTAGAGTCTTTGACATCACTTGCACCTTCATGGGTTATTTATAAGGTATCCCACATATCCTTGGCGGATTTACATGTAACTACTCTAAAGAATTCATCAGGGCCTAAAGCTAAAGTGATTAGATTTTTGGCTTTATAGTTATATTGGACTTTCTTTTCTTCTTCACTAGTCTAATCATCCATCAACTTTTCTACTTGCTTGCCATCTACAGTATGCATTAGTACAAAGGACCATTTTCAATGGCATTCTAAACTTTCAAGTCTATAGATTGCACAAAGATTTTCATTCTTTCTTTCCAAAAAGCATAACCCTCACCATTGAAAGCGGGAGGTCTATTTGTGGCACCACCCTCAGGAAAAAGGTTTAGAGAATTTAAGGCCATTTGTTCTCTTGAAGCTATTAAGCTTGATCTACCAAGAGTCAAGCTCTGATACCACTTGTTATTCAAGTGGCCTCAATACTCAAGACGGGGGTGAATTGAGTGTTTAAAAAATTTAACTTGAAATGCCCTTGAACTTGGTTCTTTATGCAATCTTAATGAGATATACAAACCTTCTCAAGCAACAAGAATTAAATGTACAATAATTTGTTTGATTTGAGATAAAGAACTTCTTTGAGACAAGTGAGACTGAATAGAGAAATAAGAATCAAGAGAGAATAATGGTTTGGTAATTTTATCAAGCAGTTAATGTACAGGTAGTTTAGTAACTTCTAATGAACACAATTGATTCAAGCAATTTAACAAACAGTTGGTATGCACATATAAGTAAAGAGTTCAAGGTAAGAAGAAATGCAAACCAATTTAACGAGTTCCACAAATCCTGTGTACGTCTCGCCTTCAAGCAACCCACTTGAAGGATTCCACTATTAAAGATTTGAGATACAAGATTTGAGCAATTGTCTCCTAGTGTCCCACACTCAAGAACCCAATTCTCACAAGCAAAGGGCAACCCACCCAATGTCATAATCTCTCAATATCCCAAAGGTTGAACCCCAACCTTTGTAACCACTCAACCTAGAGTGAACTTTGGTGTTTGATGTTTGTGTTTACAAGCAATATACTATCTCAATAGAGTGGATAAGCAAATGAAGAGCTCTCACAATTTCTAACTCTTAGCAAGAGAGGATATACAAGTTCTAAGCTCAAGGATTCAGAATATACAAAGAAAATGAACTCACTAAGCACAAATGTAAGTAAAGATTGATTGCCTCTTATTGTGTGTCTTGTGCTTGAGTTGGGGATCCATTTATAGAGCCTTGAAGGTCCTCCTAGCCGTTGCATAATGAGTTCCAGGTTGTCCCTTTGTGTAGTAGGTGTTTGGATCTAAGTTTCCCACTCAAAAGTGTCTTTTTAATGGTGTTTCCCACTACTTGAATCGATTCATACCTTTTCGAATCGATTCAAGACATTCTGATTTGGGCATTTTGGGCTTCTAGGAGTGTGTGAATCGATCAGGCTTTGGTGAATTGATTCAAGGTGTTTTGTTTTGAGTTCCTGGGCTGCCAGCTTCGTGTGAATCGATTCAGGCCTTGGTGAATCGATTCAGGCCATTCTGTTTTCATATTTTTAGGACTTCCAGGCCTCTGGATCGGTTCATACGTATGTGAATCGATTCAATCCATGCCGTTGTTGTTTTTCCATGTCTTTTGATGTTTCCTTGATGCATTTTGAGTCATGGTTCCTTTCCTTGATCCTCATGCTTTGTTTTCTTGATTCTTTGAACATATGGGATTATTGTCTTCATGATTTCTTGAACCTTTGATTTGAGTACATCCAATGTGTTGTTTTGTTTTGTTTACTTCACTTGTTTTTGATCCATGGATGATGTTCTTCTTGTTATTGGATACTTGTCATTATCAAAACCTGTCTACAACATGCAAATACAAAGATTGATCAGGTGGATGTTGCTGCTCTAAGAATTTGACATTAAAATTAGGGATAAAATTGGAGCAGAAAATTTGGTGGCTGATCACTTAAGCAGAATTAAAAAAGAACTTGACCCAATTTCCATTAGAGATGATTTCCCTGATGAACAACTTATGGGAATGCATGATTCCACTCTATGGTTTACTGATTTGGTAAACTACTTAGTTGCTTCTGTTACTCCCATACATGCATCTAAACAACAAATAATAAAACTAAAAAGTGATTCTAAATATTATGTTTGGGATAATCCTTGCTTATGGAAACTTTGATGCATGTATGGGAGTGATCAAGTCATTAGAAGGTGTGTACCTGAAAATGAATTTCATTCCATTCTTACATTTTGTCATACATATGCATGTGGTGGACATTTTGGACCTTAACGTACAACAAGGAAAGTATTAGAATCTGGTTTGTATTGGCCAACAATTTTTTGTGACGCATATACATTTTGTAAATCTTGCGAACGATGTCAAAGAATGGGAAACATATCTCGTAGAAATGATATGCCTCAACAACCCAAGTTATTTTGTGAAATTTTTTATGTTTGGGGCATAGATTTCATGGGACCTTTTCCTGTATCTTTTGGTTTTGTTTATATGCTACTTGTGGTCGATTATGTGTCTAAATGGGTTGAAGCTAAAGCTACTCCAACTGATGATTCTAAAGTTGTTACAGATTTTGTTAGATCACACATATTTTGTAGGTTTGGTGTTCCTAAAGCCATTATTAGTGATCAAGGATCCATTTTTGCAACCGTAAAATGGAGTCCCTTCTTAAAAAATATGGAGTTATGCATAAGGTTTCAACACCTTATCACCCCCAAACAAATGGGCAAGCTGAAGTGTCTAATCGGGAATTAAAAATGATCCTTCAAAAAATAGTACAACCAAATAGGAAAGATTGGAGCAAAAGGTTAGAAGATGCTCTTTGGGCTTATAGAACAACTTATAAAACACCTATTGGAATATCACCCTATAGGATTGTTTTTGGAAAATCATGTCACTTACCTGTAAAAATTGAGCACAAAGCTTATTAGGCAGTAAAACAATGTAACTTGGACTTAAATGAGGCTGGTAAAAATAGGAAACTCCAACTATAGGAATTGGACGAAATTCGTTTGGAAGCTTATGAAAGTTCTAAAATCTATAAAGAAAAAGCCAAATCCTTTCATGACAAACAGGTCTTGAGAAAAAACTTTTTCATTGGACAAAAAGTTTTATTTTATAATTCACATCTAAAGCTCATATCTAGTAAGCTTCGCTCTAAATGGGCAGGCCCATTTGAAATAACTAATATATTTCCTTATGGTGTGATTGAAATTTCAGATAAAGCGACAAACAAGGTTTTTAAGGTAAATGGGCACCGACTTAAACCTTTCTTTCAAGGGTTCCAAGAGCACATAGATACAAAGGTGTATTTGTATGATGCCAAATATTTTGACTAATTTTTCCTAATAACAATATTTATAAAAAATAAAAAAATAAAAAAATGGATATCAATTAATTACATCATCATTTTTTCAGTGCTAACACTTGTGTCAATCATTATTACTATTATTGTTTTGGCATTATTATCATTTTCTTGCAGTAGTTAAAAGGTCATCGTCAGGCTCGTGACGTTAAACAAGCGCTTAATAGAAGGCAACCTATCACCTTTTCACCTTCTTCATCTCTACTATTGTAACATCCTAAATTTTATAAAAATGATTAAATAGGAGAAATAAATATTAAATAATTATAAATGGGTTAATAAATGTCCCAAAAATATTAAAATGATTAAATTGAGATTTATAAGAATTATTTATGATTTATTGGGACTTTAAGAGTTAAAATTATACCCGGTTAGAATATGAGTGTCGGACCAAGTATCTCCAATTGAGATGCCGTTGGTCTGGGCTGTTAAGAATATTATTAGGAATCTGAATATATCTTCAGAATAATTTTTGGATTTAGTATTAAGCCTAAACAGAGAACCTGTGTATTATAAAACGGAGAAATTATTAATGAGGGTTAAACCTTAAAACAAAAATCCCTCCCCCCTTCTCTCAATTTCACGTCACTTCTTCTCCTCCTTCTTCTTCCTATTCTCTTTATCTCCTCTTCCACTAATCTTCTTTTTCCTCTTCTAAAAAACCCTAAGCAAAAAGGGTGGTGGCTCCCTTCACCTTCCATTTTCATTTGCCATCTCCAAGCGTGAGAAAGATGATGTTGGATGGAAGCTCTCTCCCTTTTCTCCTCTCATTTTCGTCACCCATCCTCCCTCTCTTGGCTCCCACTTTCTTTTCTTGGTTTGAGGTAAGTTTCTCACAAATCTTGTTAAGTTTATGACCTAGATTATGGGTCATTATGATTTTTGAGAAGGCTATGTGTATGGGTCATGGATTAGGAACCACTTTTAGGCAAAACCCAAAGGTAGGGTGTGATAAATATGTGTTTTTATGTTGGTGTAAAGAGGTACATGAAAATATGGTGTTTGGTGGTGGTAGATGATGATTGTTTATGATGGTTGTTAGATTTTTTAATGAAACCCTAACTCTAGGATTTAGGGGAAATGAGTAATAATGTCATGAAAGATGATTTTTAGTGAAAACCCATGATAATGTATGTGTGGGTGTTGTTAATGATGGAGATTGGTGGTTATTAGAAATGGTTATTTAATTTTGATAAAAAAAACCTAAGTGTAGTGATTTGGGGATTTTGGCTAAATTAATGATTTTGATGGCTTTGAATACTCTAGAATGATTATATATGAGGAAATGAATGTTTGAAGCATTGGTGTTGATTATTGAGGATTGGGAGAGGAGTGTATATAAGTATGTATGTGGTTAGAGGAATTAATTTAGATTGTTGATGTTTATGATGATGTTAAAAATGGTTGCAAGCCATTGATAGTGGATTAAGGAAATAGATACTTGAGTTGATGAGTAGGTATGCCATTTTGAAATAGTTGAATTGGTGATGGTCTTAGATGGAGCCAAGAGGCTTATAATGAGTTTGAATAAATTTTGGTGATGGTTGAATGATTCATGTGATGATTTGGAAGTCTTAAGGGTAAGGGCTATAGTATTGTTGTTGTTAGGTGTGGTTAGCCCTTTAAGATTTAAAGAATCTTGGTCTTGGGAGAGGAATTCCCGAAGCCTAACATGAGCGTATAAATGGGATTTAGACAAGTCTAGGACTTGATAATGAGTTTTAGGGGATGATGCCTTATGATGGTATATTAATAGCATGTATGTGTATGTTTGTGATAGGATTGTGCTCCAGACGATGATGCGGAACGATCGAGGCAATCGGAGCACTTGGATTGCGGTTCTTCTCTTGAGGTAGGAGAGGAGTTTGCATTTCAAATTTGCATGAGTGAATAATTGTTGAATTATATATATGTATGAACTCATGCATTGCCTTGCCATAGTTATGTTGAATGTTGAATTGATGATGTGATGAATGCTAGGCTTGGCAAATTGTTGAATTTTAGAAATTATATATATATATATGAGATGGTGATGAATGGTTAGTCGTCCCTTAATGGGAATTGATGTATTGAAATGAAAGACCCATAATGAAATGAATGATAGATGATTTGAGTCATATTGTAGTTCACAAAGTGCATTTTAATGCATAATCACGGAAGTGAAGGGGTCAAATAGAGTGTTATGTGGTTTTGATAACATAGGGTAGTTCCAATAGCTTCCATGTATGAATTAAAACTTGTGGAAATTGGAATGGGTCAATTTAAGTGAGAAATGACCCTTGAGTTGCATTAAAGAGGATTAAAATGGGTAAAACACATTTATATGCATAAGTCCCTCATTTTTAAGAATTTTTGAATGAGACCGGTGGCCACGCGTCACAAATGGTGTAATTTAGTTGGTGTCAAAATTTGGTAGCATTTGGAGTTGATATGAAAAAGTTAGGAGGGTTAGAACTTCCAAAATTGTGTATTTTCTACATAATTTCTGTATTTTGGTGTGTCGTAATCGATTACGATTGTTAGCATAATCGATTATAGATGTGTTGTTTTAGGTGTAATCGATTATATGGAATGGCGTAATCGATTATGACAGGACTGCCCGATAAGTGTCTTTTGCTGTTTTTGGGCTCGTTTGGGCACCTTAATGACATTTTTGACTTCTAACTTCTTCATGAAAGTTGTAGATAATTGTATTATGGAGGTGTGAGAATTGTTCTCACATTAATTGGAGTTTTCTAACTCTCATTAGGTGAAAAATATCGAACATACTACGTTGAAAAATTCAAGTTTAAGAGGGTTTTGAAACCAACTTTTATGGTGGTCAAATTGGGATAAATAGGTATATTTGTGGTATGTCCCACTATTATTAAGACTAAAAGTAAGCTTTTCTCATGTCTTAGTATTGAAAGTTAACATGAGCTTGTTATTACCTAAAACCCCCTTTATTATGTAAAAGTAAGAGATTATGGTAGGGGTATATGATGATGGTGAGTCTAGGTGATAATGATATTGATTGACACACATTACGAGAGTATGAATATTCACCACTAATGATATTAAATGATGGTTGATGTATAACACACCTTGTATGGTGATGAAACTAATGAGGGATGATTGTACGACAATATATTCATTACAAGTCGATGAATCGGAGATGATATTGATAATGAATGATGATGGGCGAGATTGTTAATCATTCCATGAATAGAGGATGGTTGATAATATTGATGATTTGTTGAATACTATTGTGTTGATACAAATGTGATCTTATATGTGTGGTTTGAATTGTATTTGTGAATTATTGTGAATACCACACTAATATGTAAGACAATGGTTATGAATAATGAGATGAAAATCCATTAAATGAATGTGTGGTAATATTTATGAATGATATGTAATGATATGATGCCATTATGGTTGATCGTAAGTATTGACTTGCATGGATGATATGAAAAATATGTAAAATATATTGAGATGAAAATGCCACACTTAAAACTTGAAAATAATGGCTAAAACCAACTGTGATAAAATCCACTAAGATGTATATGGTGGTGTTGGTGATTATGATGATGATGGTTGATGAGTGGCATTTAGGATGCACAGTGTGAGAAATGCATTTGATTTGCATTGCATTGCATCCATGGCATATCGATCGCTGTCTATGTGGAATATTAGGGGGTTCCACTAGGCAGGCCCAGTGGGAGGGCGGCTCAGTGCACGAGCATTCTTGTTGTTTCCCCTGTGACTCGGTGTGTGAGTCACGAAGTTGTCCATAGTTTGGTGATGAGGCACCCTATGTGGCGGGCCCAGTGGGCGGGCGGCTCTATGGTGAGCGAGTTACCTCGGTGCCCGATGGGGCACGACTCTCTCGATGTGTATTTGGGAGGGGCCCATAGCACTTTTGGCAAGTGAGGCCATGTTGATCCGCAAGTCACGGGGTAACTAGTGCTACAGATGGGCGATAGTGGTTTGGTACCAGTAAAATATGATGTTGAGTATGCATGAATTGAGATAGAAGTGTACACTTTTTACTACTGCAGTAAGGGCATAGTAGCACACCTATGCTTGACCTACAATTTGGTGTTTATTCCCACAGTCAGATCCGCATTTGTTGTTGATTATTCCATTGTGCATATGCATTAGCCTAAGAGCATTTTCATATAGCATGGAGATATGCCAGGTGGTGATGATGATTGATGATGATTGAGATTGTGGTGTGGTGTGGGTGAAATGGGTAATTAATATACCTAAAAGACCACATAAAAGTAATAAATGATATGAATATACGAAATGATATCGAATATGACGATATGTATGTTATGGCCCAATGTAATGAAGGGCGTATTTGTTTATGATTGATAATAATGATGATTAGCCCGCTGTGGCGTTGGAATAATTATGTATATGCTTGCTTTACTACGAATTGATGAGTGAATACATGACATGTATATTGTGAAATGAATAGATTATGATATTTATTGATGTGTTTAGCAAAGCATACATGATGTTGATATGCATATGCATATAATCTCAATTGTATTCATATCGTTATTTGAAATGTATAACTCACTCTCCCACGTGGTCTACTTTTTAGTGTTGATGCAGGAAAGTCATGGTATGAGGATGATTTTAAAAGTACAGCTTTGGGGAAGGTAAATAGTGGTAATGGAATGCCTTGGCCGGCAGTGTTTGTGATTCGTTGTATCGTGAAATAAAAGGTGCAACCTAGTGTTGATAATTTATTGATATTGGCGGATGTATTGTAAATAGCTAGGTATGTGAATGATATATTAATATTTGGAATGACATCGGGTATGTAGCCCATTTTGGGAATATATAAATGTTAACGATACATGATATTGAGGTTGAATTGATTATGGTGAAATATAGAATATGAATGTTGGAGATGTATGATGTATGACCATATAGCTAAGTATATGTATGTACCTTAGGCAATGCATGTTTATGATTTATGTATAAGTTTAGATGTGGCCTAAATGGGCTCGTGTTGTATGTTTGCATGCTTTGCCGAGCCTTTTCTTATATCTCCATATATGGGACTAGGCGTGTGCCTGGTATACACATTCTTCTTCCGCTGTAAAACTCTGTTATTTTGTATATCATTATGGGCAAACTATTTAACGATCCAGTTATATTTTATTAAATCTCACTCTTCAGTTTTCTGTGATTTGGGTCTTGATGTGATCGTCGTTGTGTTTTAGAAATATTTCAAACGTGAAAAATTTATTCATATTTTTATTAATTATTTGTTTTGATTACATCGGGTTTCGGGGCTAGAAAATCGGGGTGTTTCAACTATTCTCTATAACCTCGTTTTCTATTCTCTCTTTTCTAAACAGCTATAACTTCAAAGTAATCTGACAATGGAACAAACCCTTGCAAAACTTAAGGAAAGATTCCCTACACTTCCACGTGATGTGATTGTAAAAATTTACAAAGCTTGAGTTCAAAGGTTAAAATTACTCACATATTTTGGCATTCCAGAGGATATTCGTTGGCTTATTAAAGCAAAGGTACGTCTTTCTAGTGAATTACATAAGTCTTATATAAAACATTTGCCAGGTATGGGATATAGTTCTTATTCTAAAAAATGAAGAGCTAAGAGGATGAGAGTTTGCCATAAGTGTGCAAGATGGAATTGTGATACACGTTGTAGAAACCCTGGAATGGTATCTATAAATCAGGAGGACAAAATTAAATTTATAAAGGATAGACTGAGTAAAGAGAACTTGGATAACGTAATCCAAACTCTTAAGACACATCCATGTGGAATTGTTCAAGGAGTCCTTTTGAAATTATATGATATATTCATTCAACAAAAAGAAAACTATAGCCTTGGGAATCTGGCGTTAAACGACCCTGTTTGCCAGTTTATAAGAAAACTGGATGGGTAGCAAAAACCTTGACTCATAGAAGGTGTTTAAGCCGTTACTGGACGTAAAACAAGAGGAAGATGTGAGCCATAATCACAACTACTGTACATATTTACTGTTGTTTTCAATGCTTTACTTTTCTGAATTCACTTTAACTTTTAAAATTACCTATTTTTATTTTCTTCAATCATGTCTTTTCAAATTTCTTCATTACCGTCATTTCTTTTTATATAATAATAATTATGTAAACTTTTTATCTTTCATCAATTATTTCATCTTAGTTTTCATCTATGTAAGGGCGCATAACTCTATATGGAAAACACAAAAAAAAGAGATGAAAAAAATCAAATTCATTTATGTGTTTGGTGGATCCAACAATGGTAATTGTAAGGAGTACCTAATAGCAGCTACTAAGTTGGGAAAACTATTGGCTGTGAAAGAAATAAAGGTCTTGTATAGAGGAGGAGTACAGGGTTTGAGAGGCTCCATGGCACTATCTGCACTAGTTGAAGGAAGCAACGTCTCTAGTATCATCCTACAACATGTTGGTATTACACCAGCTATTGCTATAGGAACTGAGGTAAAAGTTACAAGCATCCATTAATGAATGGCTCGTATGGTTATAGGTGCTGAAGCCTTTATTGCACTTCCTGGAGGTTTTGGTACTTTTGAGGAAATATTTTGCATTGCATCATGGTGTAGCATGAACCTTCATAAAAAGCCATTAGGATTGTTAAATATTAATGGTTTTTATGACAGTTTGATAATGTTTTTAGATTATGCTGTGGAACAGGGCCTTATAACTCAAGATGATCGATCATTCATTCATGCTTCGTCAAATGCAGATGAATTGATTGATATTTTACAGAGTTTTTTACCTCAACCTCAACCCCTTTTGAAGCAAGATAAGGATCACACACACAAACGAAAGAATCCAGAACCATACACCACCCTTCGGTTATAACTTCTTTCTCACCTTTATCTACATTAAAAAAAAATAAAAAATAAAAAAAAGAGATTGTGGAAATCATATAAGACACTAAGGACAATGTCTTGAAAAAGTGTGGGGGTCTGAGTTATATATTCTATTATTTTTTTGTGGGGATAGACAGAGTAAAGATTAATTTGGAAAAGTTACATCTAAAATCATAAAGATGCATCTTTGAGAACCAAAGTCTTGAGACGTATCCTTCATTATATAGTTTCAGTATCACTTTTGTTTAATTTTTTTGTTTTAAACTAAAAAAATAAAAATAAAATTTAATTGTCATGAGTACTTTTGTTAGGATGGGCTGAGTAAAGAGTCCAAACTATTGAGACGCATCCTCACAACACATCTCACTCAGATAACCACAATCGTTTCACCTTCTTTATCAATTTTTAAAAAAAAACAAAAAAAACACACACACATATATAGCCACTATCTTTACTTTAGTGTCGAGTATCCTTTGCCTTTACCTTCACCAGAATCATTTCCATTCGACATCAACCATTCTACAACCATAAACATCATCTTCATCATTCTCCAGCCGCCACACTTTGCCTTCATCCTTTTCTTTCAGATCGGAGCCACATCTCACCACTAGTCAATCATCAGGTTCTTTATTTTCTCTTAATGGATGATATAGCAGAGTCTTTCTATAGGTATACGAATGAATTAAGATGTATGTTATTGCTCTTGATGCTACTCATGGTTGTGTTAATGATATTTTTCTTTTGGGTTCTAACACAAGTCCCATGAAACTAGGTTATATGACACAATCAAATTATTCAGTTATACTAATCATTTCACATGCAATTGAAGTGACCAATTTGTTGTAGGTATCTTCGTTACTAAGCGCCCTTAAAAAAATACAAAGCAAGAAGCATAAGGAACAAGATCCTAACACCAATATTTGGTTATGATTTATTTTTCCTTCTTTGTTTCTTGTTCAGAAAAAAAATCATCGTTTCCAGTTTTTCATTTTAAATTCTATATGCTTTTCACTATTTTGTTTTTAATTTGTCTAAGTAATGAGTAATTACATCACTCTTGTCCAATATTTTATGACATGTGAATAATTTCCTCGTATATTAATTCAATAAGTTGTTTGTGAAGATCAAATTGTATATGAATTGTGATAGATTGACCACCCTCGGTGAGATTTTGAGCTTAATTGGATGGACCAAATTATGCCATCTTTCTTTTGTTTTTGACTGACCCTTATTTATTAGTATTCTAGAACTTGACTTGTTTCTTTTTGATGTATTATGTTCCATATGCATGCTTTGATATGATTAAGGTCATTTTTGTTTAACCTAACACTAGCCATATGCCTTACCTTACATATTTTCCATTGTTACCCACGTTGAGCCTATATCCATTTCTTGATTCAGCCACATAATTAGCCAATAGCCCAAAAAAAAAACATGATCACCTTTGCTTAGGAATTGATTAGGAGTTTTGGAATTACTATGAATAAAGATTCTTGATGATTGTGGAAATGTACCTAAGATGTTGTTTCATTGTTCAAAAAGAAAGTAAAAAAAAAGGGAAATGTTAAAAAAAAGAAGAACAAAAAGAAGAAGTGGTGAATATATGTATGAAAATAATCAGGACGATTTATTCTCCTATTTTATCCTCCACCATGTTTCATTTTGCTAAGTATTGAGTTTCAAAATGAACTTCCACAATCACTGAGTCACTTACTCCATTGCTCTTTTTCAACCCTAAGTTTAGCCATACTATTTCATTTTATCCACCTTGTATCACCTTGGCCCTATTACAACCTTAATAAAGTCCTTTTGATCTCTGCATGCATATGTGTTCAAATATGAAAATTAAAAATTTGTCAAGCCTATGGTAGTGCTAATTTATTTGAGTGATTTCTGAGAGTATACACAAACCCAAACAATTGAGATATAGAGAGCATGAAGAGAACATCTATCTCATTTTCATCCACTCTTTGATTTAATCATTCAATTTGTGTAACTAGTATGTAATGCTTCTTATTCACACTTATCATGACTTCTTGATATAAGGGACGATGTGTATTACTTATTATTTTAGACTTAAAAAAAGTCAAAAAAATAATTTGAAAAAAAAACCTTTTTCTGTTGATTCTCATTTTAGTTTTTGGTTTGGTTTTGCCCTGGAGTGCAAAAGCTTAAGTGTGGGGGAATTTGATAAATCAATTTTAATACACTTTTTATAGTTTTACACTTGGGGTTTATTATATAATTACTATGTTTAATAATATTATTTTAATTAATTTTTATGTTGTTTAGTTAAATTGAAGTATTATGTATATATGGTTCAATTTTCATTTTTTTTTGTGTATCTTGAGTATCTTGCCTTATTTTGGCCATAACTTGGGCTTTTGTGATCCAAATGGGCTAATCTTAGAGCCCATGGAAAGCTAAGACAGAAGCCTACATCATGATGATTAGATTTGGTTATTTTGCATCTGAAAAAAATGAAAAAATAGAGCTTGAATCAATCAGTCGACATGTGTCCCACCAGCATTGACATTGTTCACCAAAATACACATATCTGGAGCTGTAAATGTCCAAATGACCTAATTCTTGCGCCAACTTCTCAATAAAATAAAGCTCTACAACTTTTATGTTGAAGGTTTTGCAAAATTCAGCCATCTAGATGGTCATATTTGACTCACAAGGTGGAGAAGATAAAGAGGAGAATGAATTCAACACCTACCATTATCTTCTTTTGAATTATTGTAATTTCAAGCCCACCAATGTTGAAAAAATACATTAATGATCAAAAAATAAATGTATAGTATCATGATATCTTGCCTATAAATAGATGCTTGAAGTTTTAAGGAAGATACACAAGAGATACATAAGAAATACATGCTTTAGTTTTCATTACATCTCTAAATCTTTGCTTTAGTTTCTTAAGTTTTAGTTCTTTCTCTTGCTTTATTTCTTTGTTCTATATTCCATCCCTCAAGTTATGGTTTTCATTTTCTTTCCTCAATATCAAGTAAGTTAATTTTATTATTTGTTATTTACTTTTATAATCAAATTTATAGTTAATTTAATATTAGCTTTCACTGTTAAAAATTATCATGGAAGCTTAATCTTTTAAAATCAACTCAAGAAATTTAATTTTTCTTTATGTTAACTTTGAGTTCTTGCTCTTAATATTTTGATTGAAGATAATTACTTTTCTTTGTTTCTCAAACACTTATGATGGTAGATTATTTAAGTGTAAAACTGATTGGTATATAATTAAATAATCTATAATCTAAACTGATGTTGGTTGGTTAATCAATAATCAATTTGAGAACAAAGATTAAGTCACTAAATAAGAGATTTCTATTTAGTTTCTTAACTCAATCAAACTATGGTTTTAAAGTTATTTTAGTAATTAATAAGAATTTATCGATTGATTATTCTTATTAGTTCATTAATTTGATTCTAGAAGATTTTCTAGAATATAATCATTTAGGGATTCTAAATGATTCAAGATTGAGAAATTAATTATATTTAATCATATTTGTGATCAATGATTAGTTAAGTAAAGATTTATTAATTCCTTGGGTTGGTTGTTTCTAAATTTGATTATTCTCACTCATAAATTTACTTTTTACACTATTATATAATTACTTAATTTTCCTTTCAATCTCAACACAAACCCCCTTTGTTATAACTAAGTTGAGTGTAAATAATTTAACTAAGGTCCTCGAGAGACGACTAAGGTTGTTCACCTTATACTACATTAATTTAACTTTTTATTTGACCCAACAACGACAGCGTGTCAGCCAACCATTGAGGCGAACAACTTTGAATTGAAGCCCTTATTGCTCTCAATGGTTCAACAAAACCAATTTGGAGGTTTACCATCCGAGGATCCGAATCTGCACCTCCAAATTTTCCTTTAGTACTGTGATACACTCAAGGTGAATGGCATCTCAAGTGATGCAATTCGGATACAGCTTTTCCTATTCTCTTTGAGGGATAAGGTTAAAGCCTGGTTGTATTCACTTCCGGAGGGGTCGATCACTACTTTGGAGCAGCTGTATTATGTCTTCCTCAATAAATATTATCCACGGAGCAAAACAGACACATTGAGGAAGCAGATCATCACTTTCACCCAGAAAGATGATGAGACATTGTATGATGCATGGGAAAGGTATAAAGAGTTTCTTCGAGAGTGCCCTCATCATGGAGTGGAAAGATGGTTGATGGTCCACATCTTCTATAATGGTTTGACCCTGAACCAAAGGATTACATTAGATGTCGTGACTGGCTGTGCTTTTATGAGCAAGAATATGGAGGAGGGGTATAATCTTATAGAGGAGGTGGCACAAAACACCTACCAGTGGTCATCTGAACGGAGCCTACCATCAAAAACTCCAGGTAAGTATTCTTTAGATACTATTTCCCTTCTTACTGCTAAGGTAGAAGCACTGTCTGTTAAATTTGATAAATTAGGAACAGGTGCTTCTAATGTGGTGTATGAATTGTGTGGGGTTACAGGTCATAGCACAATAGGTTGTCAGCTTGGTGTATCCCAAGGCCCTGAGGCCGAAATGCAACAAGTGAATGTTATTGGGAGCTAGGGTGGAAATTTTAGGAATAATTACAGACAATAAGACCCACCAGGATTCCAATATAGACCTCTACCATTCCAAGGAAATCAAGGCAACCAGAATAACTTCAGGTCACAACAAGGACCCTATGCTCCACAAATCAAAATTGGAGTCCTTGATGGAGACATTTGTGACCACCCAAATTAAGCAAAATGATAAGTTTTTCGAAGCTATCAAGAAGTTAACCTCCAAAGTGGACTCTCTTGCCACTCATAACAAGATGCTGGAGAATCAAATGCTCAACAAGCCTTATCTTCAACAAGAATGCTAGGAACTTTTTCTAGAAAGCCCAAAGTAGGACCATCCAATCATACCATGGCTATCACTTCTAGGAGTGGTACATAATTGATGGTCCAGTTAGGATGACTGAAGGGAGGCCAAGAAAGAGAAGAAAAGGGAAGAGTATCATTCTCATCCCGAAATTGAAGAAGAGAAACAGAGTGAGAAGAAGGAGGAGGTGAAGCTATATCAGCCTCCAGTTCCATATCCTCAATGCTTGGCTAAGGCCAAGCTTGATAAACAATTTGGTAAGTTTCTTGAAGTTCTTAAGAAGCTTTATGTTAATATTCCTTTTACAGATGCCTTGCAGCAAATGCCGACATATGCGAAGTTCCTGAAGGACATCTTATCCAATAAAAGGAAATTAAAGAAGGATGGAACCGTAGCACTTACTGAGGAGTGCAGTGTACTGATCCAAAAGAAGCTACAACCCAAGCTTTAGGATCCAGGTAGTTTTTCTATCCCTTGTGTGATTGGTGACATGGCCATTGATAGAGAACTATATGACTTAGGAGCTAGTGTTAGTTTAATGCCATTATCAATTGTTGAGAAATTAGGATTGGGTGAACTTAAACCTACTAGGATGTCATTACAATTAGCGGATAGGTCTGTTAAATATCTTATAGGTATTTTAGAAGATGTGTAGAAGATGTGCTTATTAAAGTAGGGTAAATTTTTCATTCCTACCGACTTTGTTGATTTGGAAATGGATGAGGATTCTATGATCCCCATTATTCTAGGCAGGCCATTTTGGCAACCGCGGGTGCGGTAATAGATGTTAAAAATAGAAAATTATCTTTAACTGTTGGGGACTAAAAGGTAGATTTTAGCTTAAAAGATGCTTTAAAGAAACCTTTTGATGATGTTTTCTGTGTGGATTTTATTAACCAAGTGAAGGAAGAAACCCTTCCTAAGGATCCACTTGAATCTGTTTCATTAATTGAGCCTGCAGGAACATCAGATAGTTTGGAAGAAAATGCCTTACTTAACCATGATACTGAAGTCATGTATGAGAAAGTGGGAAGCTGCCCTGTTGAATTGAAGCCTTTACCGGCTTCATTGAGGTATGAATTTCTAGGACCCAACTCTACATATCTTGTGGTTGTAAGTGCTGACTTGAATCCATATAAAACTAAGAAGCTTTTGAAACAACTTAGGTTGTACGGGAAAGTTATTGGTTATACAATGGATGATATAAATGGGATTAGCCCTTCCTTTTGTATGCATAGGATAACTGTAGAAGATGAGAGTAGGCCCACAGTAGAACCACTTAGGAGACTAAATCCAAAAATGCAAGAAGTGGTTAAGAAGGAAATTTTGAAATTGCTTGATGCTGGTGTCATCTATCCCATTGCTAGTAGTAAGTGGGTAAGTCCAGTTCATGTGGTACCTAAAAAGAGAGGGATGACTGTTGTGAAAAATGAAAAACAGAAACTTATTTCTACTAGGATAGTTTCTGGGTGGTGCATGTGCATTGACTATAGAAAATTAAATAGTGCCATAAAGAAAGATCATTTCCCTCTTCCTTTCATTGATCAAATGCTTGAGAGGCTTGCTAAGCACTCTTATTTTTATTATTTGGATGGGTACTCGGGTTTTCATCAAATCCTCATCCATCCATTTGATCAAGAGAAAACTACTTTTACTTGCCCCTATGGGACATCAAGAGAAAATTATTGTTATATTAGGGACCCTTCCCCTCTTCTTTTGGAAATTGGTTTATCTTGGTTGCAGTTGACTATGTGTCTAAATGGGTGGAGGCCATTGCTTCACCTTATTCAGATGCCAAGACTGTGATTAAGCTTTTTAAAAAGATAATTTTGCCAAGGTTTGGGGTCCCTAAATGTGTTATCAGTGATGGAGGGTCTCATTTTATTGAGAAAGCTTTTCAGACCCTCCTAAAAAAGTATAGGGTGATGCATAAGGTAGCTACACCTTACCACCCTCAAACTAATGGCCATGTTGAGGTGTCTAATAGGGAGATCAAAAACATTCTTTAAAAAGTGGTCAATACATCCCGTAAGGATTGGTCTATTAAGTTAGATGACTCCTTATGGGCATATCGACCAGCTTATAAAACTCTCATTGAAACCACACCTTTCAAGCTAGTGTATGGGAAACCTTGCTATTTACTTGTAGAACTTGAGTATAAATATTTTTGGGCAGTTAAAACTCTTAATTTGATCATAAAGCTGCAGGTGAACGCAGGTTACTGGAATTAAATAAGCTAGAAGAGCTACGGTTGGATGCCTATGAGAATGTCCGTATATATAAAGAAAGAACCAAGCAATGGCATGATCGGCACATCCTTAGCAGGTCATTCCAACCAGGTGACCTGGTTCTACTCTTCAACTCTAGGTTGAAGCTTTTCCTTAGTAAGCTCAGGTCCCGGTGGTCAGGACCATTTAAAGTAACCTAAGTTTTTCCATTCGGGGTTGTTGAGGTATGGAGTGAAAAGTCTGGCCTATTTAAGGTTAATAGCCAAAGACTTAAACGCTACTTGATAGGTGAACCGATTCACCAAGCAAGTGTCTTAAATTTGTTTGATGTCTTAGATTCTTAATCTCATTAGGTGCCACACGTCCGGCTGAAGACATTAAACTTAGCACTTATGGGGAGGTAACCCCATTTGTTACTTTTTCATATTTTCTTTGTTTTCCTCTATGATAAGCTTTGGTGTACTGTATCTTGCTTTTTCTCTAATGAATAATGAGGTGTGATTCCATCTTATTTGCATGATTGGTCTCCTTTATTTTATTTTTTCTTTTAATTTTGTTTTGAATGCAACCATGTTTTCCTTGGGTAAGTTGCACCAATAAAACCAATTCTCAAGTGCATAATAAAGGAAGTTCATGTTTGCAAAAGAGTGAAGTCCACTGGCAGTGGATTCCTCTGACTTTAAACAAAGCCTAAATTGTGTGATTTTCAGGTGCCCAGGTAGAAGAGTCCATGGGCAGTGGGAATTTTCCACTGCTAGTGGGTTTCCAATCAGGCACACGCGTGCAAAAAGGGGAAAACAGGGGGTCTGGATAGCAAAGTCCATGGGCAGTGGGTTTTTCCCACTGCTAGTGGGTTTCCAATCAAGTATACTTTGGCAACTTTTAAGGAAAGGCCAGGGAACTCCATGGGCCGTAGGTTTTTTCCACTGGTCGTGGGTTCCAAACAGCATTGATGTGAAGGTAATTGGGCCCAATCCAGCAAGCTCCATGGGCCGTGGGATTTTCCCACTGGTCGTGGATCCCATACAGGTGCAGAATTTTCTTATTTAAGCACAAAACATACCACCCGTGGGTTTTACTTCACTCCATTGGCTTTGCACTAAATACTTCATACTTCATTGCTTCTTAGGCATATTGAAATACCTTACTTCAATTTAAATTCCTCATCATCACTCTTCTTCATCTCATCATCAATCATTCCAAATCCTAAGCAAGTAACTATGATATATATTGTCATCCTTTAGTTTGGGGTTTCTTCTAATGCTTTGGGGTCCTTTCACTTTTGCCATTAGCTTTGATTCTAGATAGAATTAATCATGAGACAAGGTTTATATGGGCTTATAGTTGATTGTTATGATGATAAAATAGATTGGGTATTCTTAAAAATTCATGTTTACATGTTCATGGTGCTTGGCTATTCATCATTGTCCTTCATTTTTCTTGAATACCTAATTGAATTTTTTCTCATGATTGATGATCCATTACATGTAATTGGCAAACTGGTTGTTGATTGGTTATAGTTTGATGATGGTTTGCTAAGTTGGTGACATTTAGAATATGGATTCATGGTTTTCTTGGTGCAAAACTTGTAGCACACCAAGTGTTTGACAAAATATCTAAACCATAATTTTTGCTAACATGTTACATATTTATAAGTTGGTTTGATATCTTGGTGCCTATATTGATACTCAATATGTTTCCCCATCATACCATATCCACCTTGGTGGCTATATTGATACTCTTGTTCATAAATTTGAATGTGATTTATAGGTCCCTAATCATGTCTTCCAGAAGAACCAATAATGTTGCAAAGAAAAGAAAGTCTAAAGGTACTTCTTCATCTTATTCTTTGATTAGTAATATTGAGTGTACCTCAGATGAGCAATGGATGAGACTTGCTTCTCTAATCGAGAGGGAAATTATTCCTTCTTGATTTTTCTGCAAAAAGTCCTTGCTTGATCTAGGCATTTATAAAGATACCTATAGATTTTTCAAAAATATTGGTTGGGAGGATTTCATTGAACTATATGAACCTTGCTATGAGCATACCACCCTAGAATTTCTCAGCTCCATAGACATTAAACCTTGTGATAATGAGTCTACCTGGGAAATCATTTTTAGGTTGAATAACACTGATTACAGGATGGATTTAGCAGATGTGGATGTCGTTTATGGTTTTCCATCTATGCCCGATGATGGGTTGGCTAAGTTAAATTCTTCATGTATCCCTAGGGATTTTAATGCAAGGTACTTTTGGTCTAAACTCTCTAGATCTAGGGAAGTTTATGACCCATCCTCTACAAAAGCCTCACTCATTCACCACCCTGTCTTTAGGTACATTCAAAGGTTTATGGCCCGCTCTATTTTAGGTCGCTATGATAGTCCTAGTACTATTAAGGCCACTAAGCTTTACTTTCTGAATGCCATGATTAATGAAATCCCTATCCACTCTATGAAATGGCTTTTTAGCCAATTTACTAGGGTAGGAAGAGCCACTTCCGGCAAGATTGTTATTGCGGGCTATATTAATCCAATTGCTAGGTATGTGGGGATTGATTTAAAGGAGGATAACTTGATTTTCCAACCCAAGAGGGTTGATATTGATGAGATGGTTAATATGGGCATGCTTATACTGGAACGGGGTGTTTATTGTTTAATTATTCCAGGATTCTCTTAGCCTCACCCCTTGCTTGACCCCAGATTCACTAGTCTGGAAGGCAAGACTTCCTTTTTGTTTTCAGGCACCACTAAAGAGAGTGATGCGCCTATAGACACACAAATACCTATCCACCCATCACACTCAGCCGGTCCTTCCCAGTCCACTCTTGACTCTGCCATTTCTTTGGACCAAATATATTTCTTGATGCAAGGAATGAACACACAGTTGGAATCCATGTCCATTGAGCAAGTCCGGTAGGGGACCAGGATTGATGATATTGCCATGTATGATTAGCATCGTTAGCAGGGCCATTTCCCACCCCCTCCCTGACAGGTGACCTTATTCGAATAAGTATCTGTTTACCTTGCTTTTCCCTTACTAAACATTGAGGACACTGTCCATTTTTAGTTTGGGGTGGTAGGTAACAGAAATTTATTCTGAATCTTTATGCTCTTATTCTGTGCTATTTTTATTTTATATGGTTGCATTCTGTTTGCATGTTGTTTGCACTTTGTTTTTCTATCTGCATGTTTCTGTTTAGGATGACATAGCTTGTCTCCTTGTGATAACTGTCTTGCAAGTGTGTGTCAATTTAAAGGATAGAATTTCAGCACTCTTAGATTCCAAATAAAAAAAAATATATGAGTTTTATGATTACTAGTTTGTCTGGATGGACCACTCATGATGATTCCCTGTTTGCTTGGACTATGACTAATTGCCATTAAAAAGAGAGCTTTTAGGCTAAAAAGGTAAAACATTTTGAAAGGCCCTTGTTTCTTTTCTTCTTAGGTGTATCATGCATCCTAGGCACTCTAGAACTTGGCTTGTGACCGATTCAAAACGGTTAGTGACTATATGTTATGGAATGAAAAAGGCAATATAGGCTTTTTTCTTTAACCTCAGAGTTTGAATGCTTCAATTACCATTAGTTTCCCTTGTTGAGCTTAAAATTTGTTTTCTTGAAAGCCATTGATATACAATTTTCTAAATTCCTGAGAAAATTTGAGGAAGGCAACTAGATGAAAAGGCAAAAAGAAAAATTGGTTTGATTTGGGAAATGAAAATAATAGAAGTGTAAATTGTGGTTCCAAATATTATATAAGAAAAGAAGAAAAAAAGGATGATAGTGAGAATATAAAAAAGAGTCATGTTAAAAATGAAAATGAATAGGACTCCTAAGAAGTTTTTGAATGAGCAAGAAAATGTATGTTCTGGTTTGTTTTCCAAAACTTAGTATCTCATTGTTTAAACCTTTTTGAATTCTCTTTTTTCTTGACATTCAGCCCTACTCTGTGAACCCATGGCCCTATTGTAACCAATTAAAAGACCTTTAGACCATAACATGTTTTCTAGATAACTATGGAGATTAGGGTTACTTGCCAAGCCTATGGTAGTGTTCTGGAATGTTATGATTTTGAGTGATGCTCATACACAAGCCTAAACACTTAAAGAGAAATGGAAGGATGTGTATCTGTATTCTAGTCATAACAACCATGGTATAAATGATGATATGGTTTTTGTCTCTATAACCTTGCAATCAGTTGTTCATGATGATTCAAATTGGGATCCTTGAGTTGGTTGATTTCTTTATTTTTATTGTTCATGCTTACGATGATTGTAATTGCTTAGGGTCAAGCAATGTTCTAGTTTGGGGAATTGATAAGAGTCTAGTTTGCATTAGTTTTAGAGTCATTTTTGTTTAAATTCTCAAGTTGTTCATGTTAGTTTTCCCCTTAATTCCAAGTGTTTTCCTTTGTTCCACACATGTTACTTGGGTGTCTCAGTTTTGCAGGAATAACTTTGTTTTGGGTCCATAAACCTTGGAAAACGAGGCATTTGAGGAAGCATTGGATGAATGGAAAAAAGTTCAAGGTCATTTATGTTCAAAAAATAAAGCAATATGACCCTGAAATGCAAGATTTAGAAAGGATATATCAAGAAGAACACTTTGGGGCCTCAAAATACTATCTAAGAATGATTTTTGCAAGGTCCAGAGAAATTCACTGCCAGTGGGTTTTTCCCACTGGCTGTGTTTCTCTCTGCCTAAAAACCCATTAGCCGTGGGAATTTCCCACAGGCCGTGGTTGTCTCTGCCTAAAGATGAAAAATTACAATTCTGGACTCCCTATCACAACCCACTGGCCGTGGGTTTTTCGCACTACCAGTGGATTTGGCACATTTGGCAGTTTCTTTTGTTTCGGGGAGCGGTTTCTGAAGTTTAAGAGGGGGAAAACATGTTCTTAAATTAAGGAATATTTTTGGAGACTTTTGAGAGGAGAAAAAAGGGGCTTTTACAGAGGAAATTCAAGGACTTCTTAAGGAACGACATTAAAGAAGATTGATCTGCAGCTTTGGGGAAGAAACTTAGGAGATAGTGAGAACTTCTCTCGTGCTTTCAAAATCCTAGTTTGCTTTGATTTCTTCTCATGTTAAAACTTGGTTCATATTGTTTTTGCTTGGTATCCATCTTTGCTATGGCACACTGAATTTCATTCTTGGGATATAAGTGGTAGTATGAACATGTATCAAAATTGATGTGTTCTTCATCTTTAAATTATGTTATCGTGTTTTCTATTCAATTCCATGAAATCTTAACGCTTCTACAAGTCTTAGAGATAAGCATAGATGATTATAAATTAGATGGGTAATTGAAAGATTGGCATGTAACTTGAAAAGCATTGAATTGAACCTATAGTTTTGAGTTACGAAGGTAAGCAAAACTGTTTGAGGAACTAATTGGGTTTTCACGAGACGTAACGGACTTAATTGGCAAATTAAACTTTGTTCTTTGGTGATTAGGTACATTAATAAGGTTTCAAAAGAAAATTAATAATTAACTTAGGGAAACCCACCTTAGAAATGAAATAACATAATTAAATAGGAGAATCACATTGGTTTTGGTACTCACATATGAATCCCCTGAATTCCCAAAACATTTCCTTGATTAATCTTTTAGAAAAGCAATTGAATTCTCATCTTGATATGACTGAGTTTTTTAGCAGTAGTTTAGTTTTTAAACATGATTCTAGTTCTCGTAAAATTAAATTGATTTCATCTAGATAATCGAATTGCTGTTAAAACAAGTATCTGGGCACAACCTCTGTGGAAACGATAACTTTATTACGCGATACCCTGTGCACTTGTGGTTGACTATCAATGATCAAATACTAGGCCCAAAATGATGTACAAGGCCCAAAAGTGGACTATTGACCATGTAAGGCCCAAATATTATCCCTAAAATGTAAGCCTTATTTTACATTTAAAAATCTATTTCTCTAAAATATTACATGAAAAGAATGCATATGTCTCCAAATGCTTCTCCTTGATCTTAGGCCCATGTAAAGCAGTCAGAAAGGTAACTAGGGTTTGTTGTGTGATGTCCTTAGCCTTTTTAGTACTTGCCCTTGTTAAGGGACCTCTGTATACCCCCAGACTCTTGTCTAGGGTTAGGATAGGATCTTCCTTGATCATGTCCTCATCACCCACTCTTAACAATCTGGTATAAAAGTTTGATTGCTTGTGCTTACAAAGATTTTAAAATTCCACATAAGAGTTTGGGAGTTATTCAACCCCTTCTAAGTCTGACTCTGAACCATCAGTCATCATAGGGGAAAGGGTAGAAAACGGGTTGAGAATGGGAAAGATTGCCTAAGGCTCATTTGGGGCAGTTCTTGTAAGAAAGCCCATGCAAATAGCTATATAGAGGAGGGGTGATGAAACTAATACCGTCATCTATAGGGAAACACCATTAGAGACTGTTTAATTCCACTGCTTTTCAACCTATTAACCTTTTTTCCTTTGCACCATACCCTTACGTGGCCGTTGTTACCAATGGCCATCCCCCTCAACCTTTTCCCCAGCCATCTCACTTTTGACCTCCTCCTATTCAAGCACTTGGCCATCAGCATATGTTATTCCGTCCCCTGCAACAATGGTCTCAGCCCCCAAAGCTCAATCAAAACTATAGGAGACCTAACAATGATTGTGTCCCTGTTCATTTATATCTAATTCCTATGAGTTACATTGAGCTTTTGCCTCACCTTATTGAAAATTCCCTCGTGGTGCCTGTTAGGGAATCCCATCAGGGTTAGGCAGCGGAAGCACAAAGGATTCCCAAAAGGGATTGCAAATACAAATGTCTCAAGGCATTATGCAAAATTAAATTTTTTTGATTTAGGGTTTACCTCTTGTAGACACAAAATAAGTTCCTCAATCGAAGCAATTATAGCTTCGCCCTTAGGAGTCCACACGAGCACTCCCACCAAAAAAATAAAGTTCTGAATGCTAGTATGGAAATTTGATTGTAATCTAATTTCTGAGCAGCAGCCTATGAGCATCTCATGCTCTTTATATAGACTTAGGTCTTGACCTGAGCTCTCATTAAACATTGGGCTCCTGACTCATTCTAAATAAGTTAGGCAAAAATAGTTTTATTTTTAGTCCAACTAAAATAAAACTATCCTCTGGTGGGCTTACTCTATGTGTGTGACCCTATAGGTAAAATATTCGGTAATATTAATAATAAACTATTTTATTATTAATATAAACTAAGAGTGGTATCTAGCAATACATCATTATGATCGAATATTATTTATCATCGACATGACCTATAAGTGATAATTATTTTATATATTTATTCCTTTTGTCACGATATTTAATTGGGCCCAAGGCATGGTCGTCGTCATCCTTGTATGGCCCAATTTATATTACTTGATACCAGAGTAGACTTTACAAAATAAATATCTCATATTTATTCATCCTAGCATGGCCATGTATTTCGTTAGTCTCACTCCATCAAGTGGCCCATAGATATCACTCCTGTCATATAGGAGAGACAAATTCCATCTACATCACTCATATCCCTCTGCATAATTTGTCTATTGCCTAATCACAATCTTTATGGTCATCTTATTACAGATAACCTATGATTGTATTAAAACAACAAACTCCTTATGTAGGAATAGTGGTGACTTCAGGTCTAAGGACTATATACCATTATCACATTGAGAACCGTTTATGACACTCATATAACGATCCATGCAACGTTCTCATGGTGGGTCTGTCTAGTACAACATTACTCTTAATGTGTACCCGTGTAAAGACTTGATATCATATATCCATGATTTGTGAGATCAAATCATTAGTATATTTACACACTAATCTTAATGTATTTACATGTCCCCATGTAAATACTTGATTAGGGACGTTTTAGGAATAATTCTCATATAACCTATTATTCCAGGATAAATAGCATTAAAATTAGTCTTAACACCCTTGGTTAACTACAGAAAATGCCTTCCACTAGATCTTCCTACTTAACTAAGAAGTTATAAGTTTTAGAAAAGTGTAGAAGTTATTTTTTATACTAGAAAAAATGGTGGATCAAGAACTGTAGTGAAAATTTTTATACATCACATGGTCTCAACCAACAGTTACTTACATACTCTGAATGTATAAGAGCATGCAGGCTCCCAAGCATGACTCAAAATGATATATATATATATATAAAGGCAAGCTACCTAATCTTCCTCTAAAGGAACTGGACTGTAAGGATCCTCGTTAGTTGTAGACCTCGGTAATCTGGGTTGACGTCTGTAATACACATTAGAAGCAGCTGCAAGTAAGTCTCGTGTTGTGGAGTCACCTCGAGGATGTCCTCAATATCATCGTAGGTAATGCTTCTGTATACGTGACAGAGGAAACTCTATGAATGGTCTCACTCGGCTCTGGCGAGGAATTTGGTAATCAGAGAGGGCACAATTTATCAAACTTCGATCTCTATCTCCATAGCAAAAGCATAAGCTGACACAGGCTCGATTGGAATGGTTACGGGTATCATTCCTGGAGTGGCTTTAGGATCTTCTGCCATTATATCTATAGGTTCTTCCTTAGGATCCTCCTCAGGGTTTTCTTTAGGATTCTCTTTTTCTGGGGTTAAGGGAACGTACTCAAGAGAAGGCGATCGTTGGTCTCTCAGGGGCTCAAGCTGTGGGTAAGGGCTTAAGGTATCGTTTGTTGTGGTAGCTCCTCGCTAAATGATCTTCCTATACTCATCCATACTCAATGGACGAGGAGGGTCTCTTTAACGCCTAACGCAACTCTCTATTACCTCGATATCCCTATCAAAGGGTAGAAATGACTCTGGAGGCTGACACGTAGACGCATCATCTAGGTCAACGATTATAATTCCCTCAATGCTCAGACATGTTTCATCAATAGTAGATAGTCTTCTCTGGTCTACTTTATCCTCTACACGTGGTTTCTTCCTAAAGCTGAAAGGTTTGTAAAGGTGAGAAACGTACTCTCACTTACAAACAATGGAGAATTGTCATCTCTGACATTTCTCCCATCCAATATACAACTCACAATAAAATTAGTCTGTCTGTGAGGTTCGGGCCTCACTCCCGCGCATCTCAATATTTAAGATTCTCTTATTACTACATCCTTATTTTGGTCTTACTAATTTTGATGTCATGTGCATCTTCACTAACATTCATCCTTTTCCAAATTTACTTTATAATAAATCCATACTCATTTATAATATCATCCCAAGTATATCCATATGTGTAATATATATTAGATAAGGGGTAAATCAATTAAAACTTCTAATATTCAACATCATCATGATTATATTAACACATGCACCACACATATCAATGAAGGGGTTAGTCAAACATGGTGCTATGTATGAGTTAGATGTGTTATGATTATCTTGTCATTAAGTATTTTATGGATACGAATGAGGGCCCTTCTAATCATCATATTCATTAGAATCATCCTGCCTCAATCTCATACTGAGCACAACATTTTTATGTTAGAGCGACTTGAATACACCAAATTCATGTAACCATAAGGGTAAAAAGGACATGCATGTCCATAATCAAGAAGGATCCTTCTCCACTTCCACAATTTGTGATCACTTTATCACAGAACAGATTCTAGACGACTATAGTTACACTCTGTCTTTAGTCAAAGTACACCAGGTTTCCATTGGTATGCCCGGCCTTGGGGAGCTACCCTCGAGCCATTTGGAGTTCTGGCCTAGTTATACTCCTAAGATCTTCCCTGGGGATCAAACGCGAGTGTCTTCCAGTGTAACCCTCACTTATGCTCTAGTTTTCATCACAGCTTATCACCAAAATCATATGCACATGATGCATGATCAATGTACTATTCATTATTTTAATTAAATTTTCTTTACTAATTTAACTTCTCCTATTGATTCCAATTCGAATAGTAAGGGAAATCTGAGATCTCATATCTTTTAAGATACATAGTTTTACCTCAAAATAATATTTTATACTTGTCATTCTTACAACAAAATCCAATATGGCCTATGAGTTAATCCCATATATCATTGGCGATTAAGGACAAAGTGGCCACATTCCATTATTCATCACATTCTCCCATCTTATCAACTCATCATGTACGGACCCTATTGAGACTTAAATCCTTGATTTATACCTTTCATAACACAATCCACATCAATAATTATAACTTCCTTCACATTTTACATTTCAACACAATTACATCATGCCTACTTAAATCAACATACCAATCATCAAACCTCACATACAACTCATATCATTACACGACTTTATTTAATATGTTCACATGTACATAGTTACTACACATATTCCAAGCCTATTTTTTTAGTTTTTCTCATATATTTTACTCTTAATCCATTTTATTCTACTATTATTATTAATTATAAAAAGATTTCTTTTATCAATTAAATTTCACATTTCATTATTTATCTTTTATAACCAAGAAAATTATTTCAATTTTAATTATTATCATTATTTATAACTCTTTTTACTTTATTTATTCAGTTATAATTTATTGCTAAGTTAATAAGCACCACGAGAATAAAACTTTTCGATCATCATCAAGATAAAATAAATGTTGGTAGATGTAACGACAGAGTTCTCGAAATACATAGAACTCTGGATAGATCCCCCAAACCCAGGCAAAATTCACAGGAATGATGGTAGGATCTCCGAAGCTTAGGTAGAGCACACATGCAAGATGACAGTGTCAAAATATGCACTAAGAGCCTACATAGGATATATGATTTTGAAAAAGAATTTTTGTTAAATAGTTTAACAACCTTTATTAGTCCTTGGAATAGTAGGTCATATAAGAATTATTTCTAAAACGTCCTTAGTCAAGTATTTATATGGAGACATATAAAAACATTAAGACTAGTGTATGAGTGTACTGATGATCTCATCTCATAAATTATGGATATGGATGATATCAAGTCTTCACATGGGTACACATTAAGAGTGCTGGTGTACTGGATGGACCCACCATGACAACGTTGTATGGATCGTTACATGAATATCATAAATGGTTCTCAATGTGATACTAGTATATGTAGTCCTTTGACTTAAAGTCACTATGATTCCAACATAAGGAGTTTGTTGTTTTAATATAATCAAACGTTATCTGTAATAAGGTGATCATAAAGGTTGTAATTAGGCATTGAATAAATCATGCAGAGATATGTGAGTGATGTAGATGGGATTTGTCTCTCCTATATGACAGGAATGATATCCCTAGGCCACTTGATGGAGTGAAACTTAAGAAAATACATGGCCATGCTATGAAAATAAATATTTGATATCCATTTAATAAAACTTTATTTTGATATCAAGTAAAATGAATTGGGTCATACAAGGATGACGACGACCATGCCTTGGGCCCAATTAGATATCTTGACAAAGGGACCAAACATATAAATTTTATCATTTATAGGTTATTTTGATAATTATATTTGGATAATGATGTATTGCTAGATGTTGCTTATTATATTATATTAAATATAAAATGTTTACATTTAATATCAACCAAATATATTTCCTATAAGGTCACACGCATAGAGTAAACCCAACAGAGAATAACTTTATTTTATTTTGACTAAAATTAAAATTATTGTGCCTAACTTGTTAAAATAAGTAAAAGAGCCCTTATTCTTTCGGTTCCCTAATCCATAAGTCTTTGATCTAACACCTCCGGGGAAACAAACTTTAGTTTTGAGTGGCAGGAATGGCTCCAAGAGGGGTGACAATGCTTAGATCCTTTGCATGCAGGGCTTCCAAAACCTAAGAGGATGATTTGTGGTGGCCTAAGGTGGCTTGAAGGATCGTGGTTATGTGGATGATAAAGAAAATGTTGCATGCAAAGCAGATAAAGTAGAGAAAAAGAAAATGGTGCTCACGGTGGTAATGGTGGCCCATGAAGGAGGAAGTGGTTACACAATGGAGGATGGTGGCTAAAGAGGTGGTACAGTGGTAGATGGTGATGGCTGTGGGAAAGAAGAAAGAAAAGGAGATGGAGCCGAGAGCGAGAAGGGAGAACATGCGAGAGGAAGAAAGCAAGAGAGTTTATGGAAAAGAAAGTGAATGGGGGGTGACCGCATATATATTGGGAGATGGAGAGGAGTATGCATGATGGTAGAGGAAGAAATGGTGATCGAAAAAGTAACTTAGGGCGCAAGAAACCGGGTTCTCATTTAGTCATCAATAAATGGGAATATAAACTTAATTGTAACAAGTTTTGATAAATTTTTAAATTTCACAAGGATGAGAATTTGGAAAAATACTAAACATGAAAGTCATAGGGTTTGCATTTCTCTTTTAAATGAGCTAAATAATAGGTAATTCCAGTAATCGTAGAGAAAGTTATGGCTGAAACAAGAAAGGTGCTTCAAATACCCACACATTTTTAATGGCTTAAAAGAGAAAATTTTCAGGGAAAATCTGTTAGGAATTGGCTTTCAAGGTCTTCATAAGAAATGTAGGGAATTTTGTTATGAGTCTATCCAGACAAGAATTACTCGATTCTGAATTGGATAGAGAGAGTTATGCACAAAACATTAAAAACAGGCCTTATTGGTGGGGTTTTGGATATGGTAGCGAAAGGACTGAATTTTTTTCATGTTTGTGATACGAACTAGCTCTTGGAGTCTTCATAAGAATTGTAGAGGATTTTGTTACAAGAATTTTGAGATCAAAATTACATCAATCAGATATTTTTAGAGAGTTATGAATTTTTTTTGTAAAGCATACGAAAATTTACTAGACAATAAACGGGTTTTCATGATATAAATTCTTAAATCTCAACTCGGAATGATCTATTGGGAATTAGCCTTTGAGGACTTCATGAAAGTTGTAGGGAATTTCATTAGGAGTTAACTAAGACAAGAGTTACTTGATTCCAATAATCTGGGTAAAAGTCATGCTCAAAACACTAACTAGCGTCCAGGTCGAATATGAGGTTATGATTCAATGGGGTATTTCCTCAAGAATTATGATCAATGGGTTCTGAATTTGAGTTAAGTGTCTTCAAGGGAAGTGTGTAAGATTTCAATGTGGATCATTTGAGACTAAAATTGTTGGAATCAGATACAGGTGGCATTTATACGTTAAACTAGGGAAGACACTTGGGGTATAAGTCAAGCTTATGAGGTTTAACCAATTCTTTTCAATTTACTACACTTATCGTACTAATTCCACTAGTTCCTTTATAGGTATATTTGTCTTGGGATAGGATTGTCAGTCCTTGTCCATCCACAGGGGCCTGTATTCATATTTAAGAACCCAACTATATTTTTTTATTATTATTATTGCTCTTATTAGTATCATTAATTACGCATTCTTGCTTGCTCTCATGCATTAATATCTTCTTTATCACTCTTACTGTTACTTCCTTTCCACTATGTTTCATATAGAACTGGATCGTAACACCAATCGAAACTCATTTCTTACTATTGTCTTGCAGTGTAGACAATCCACGAAGTAGGCTGAAGCCTCATAAGACACACTCATACGATCCTTAGGGTCTGAGGCATTACCTTAAAAATCTAGGCTCTCACACATGGAACCACCCTACCCTAAGGGATATGACCCAAATGCTCAATGTGACTATTACGATGGGTCATCTGGGCACTCCACAAAAATTTGTATGGCTTTGAAGTTTAAAGTACGTGCCCCCTCCTAGATGCAAACTGTGCCCCCTACTGCGAAACTGCTACCTTCAGACTTGTCACTACCATGACCTCCTTCATCGCAACCCCAAAACCTTTGTTATCTCCTTTCTTGCCACCAAAAGCTAAACCACTAAATCACAAACAGTAAACACAAAAAAATGAAAATAAAAAAATAGAAAAAGAAGAAGAAAAGTGACTATCACCCTCAACTGCCACTAGGGATGGAAATGGGCCAGGCTAGGCCGGGCTTTGAAAGGCCTGAGCCTGGCCTACATCAAATTTTCAAGGCCTGAGTCTAGCCTATTAGCCTGTCATAGGCCTTTTTTTAAGGCTTGTTCTGTCCTGTTTGAAGGCCTGACCTGTTTAAAAGCCTGTTTAAAAGGCCTGTTTATAGTGAAACTTTTAAAATACCAAAACCAACCTAAAAAAAATTTGTGTTCCATTCCCTTCTAATTTTTTTAATTGTAAATTTGTAATATTAATTTATATTATATAAATGTAAATATCTAATATATATATATATATTATTTTATGTTATAAATATTATATATACATGTAACTAATTAACAATTAATCTAATTAAATAAGCCGGCCTATTGGGCTTCAAAGGCTTTTTAGAAAGCTTGTGGCCTGGCTTGTTTAGTTAAAAAGGCCTTTTCAAAATCCTAAGTCTGGCCTTCTAGCCTGATAAGTCTGGCCTATGTAGGCTTTAAACGAGCCAGGCCATAGGCCCCTGACGGACGGCCTGGCCCGGCCCATTTCCATCCCTAACTACCACCACCACGGCAGCTCTGCCCTAGCACTACCATCACAAAAGGTATAGGTAAGTCCCATTATCCCTTTTTCTTCATGCATAAGTCATTGATTTATTTAGTTGTCATTTGTTTATTTATTTATTGAGTCTTCTTTTTCTTTAACTATATCTAGTCATCATGTTGATTACTATTTAATTTGGAAACATTGTTTTACTACGATGAGTTAATCTTTTATTTTATTTTTTTTTATTTTTACTTGTTTATTATTTTTTATTTCATTTTCTTTTTTTATTTTTTTAAATGTTCTATTGTAAGATTAATTTGGACGAGACGTCCTATTAATCTTTGATTTTATTTTTTTTTATTTTTTATTTTTACTTGTTTATTATTTTTTATTTCATTTTCTATTTTAATCTTTTTAAATGTTCTTTTAATAGATTAATTTGGACGAGATGTTAAGTTAATCTTTTATTTTATTATTATTTTTATTTTATTTATTTACTATTATTTTTATTATTTTATTTTCCATCTTTATTTTTTAAAATGTTTGATTTAAGATTAATTTAGATGAGACATCCTGTTAACCTTATTTTGAAATTTTCCTTTTCCTTGTTCGCGTGCTTTGTTTCCTTTCTTGGAGGTTAAATTAATTTCTGGCTATTTAAAATGTGCGTGATTATTTTATAATGGACAACATGAAGTGCTAATACCTTCCCCATTTGTAATTCCACTCCCGTATTTGGAATCTCATTTTATATAAATATTGGTGATGACTTCATTTTTTTTTGAAAGGATTTTGAAGCTTTTTCATTTTATTCTTTTACAATTGACCTCCCTCCGTGATCTCGATCACGACAATGATTTCGTATATCAAACATTCATTGATTGATGTGGGCCTTACTTATAAAAATGCATTTGATAGGTATCAAACCCTTGACTTACTATACATAAAAGACCACCTACTCAACCACTAAACCAAAACTTTTATTATGTCTATATGTGGTAACCTTGTAATTGTTACATATATGTATATAGATGACAATTACATCGTTTTAATGCTAATTTAAATACAATATATATGAGGTGAGTATGTATTATAAAATATAAATTCATATTATTTTATCAATTTATATGACTTAACACATTGTATTTTAAATATTAAATATAGTAATATTTATTGAATAGATTATTATGAAAATATATATTTATTAGATATATTTCTAATTATTATTATTGAAAACATTTACTATTTGTAATATTATTAAAAATATATTTTAATTAAAAATATTTTTTTGCTAAAACTGTAACTATTAAAAATATTTATAGTGTATTACTATTTAATAAATATATTATTAAAAATATATTATAAATATATGATAAAATATATTTAAATATATTATAATTATTAGTAATTTAAAATTTATTTAAAACATATATTTAAAACATAAAATATGATGTGTTAATCATGTGAATTAATAAAATAATATGAATTTATACTACTTATCAAACACACTCACATAATTCATATTGCATTTAAACTAAACCTAAAAAAATATGAAGTGTCATCCTATAGACATAATAGTCACTACATATAGGCTTAAAGAAGTTGTGATTTAGTGATTAAGTATGTGGTCCTTTATTTATCAAATCTAAAATACATTAAATACACACGAGACTAGAATATTGATTTAGCCTTTTTATTTTTTATACATATTTTTTAAAAGACAACTTTTACCACTTATATGATTATAATGCTACTCCCTCCAGTCCTATTTAAAAGATAATTTAAAAAAAATACACATATTAAAAGATGTTAATGCCCTAATTTATCATAAAAAAATATAATGTAATATTCTAAATTTATCTTTATTAAAATTTAAATTCTACTTTAATGTTAATAGTAGTTTCTAGATAGATAAGCTTTATCTTACAAATATGACCATTAAAACAATTTTTCTTTGTTTTATATATACCTTACAGGAAATTTATGGTAATAACTTATAACTCTCTATAACTTATTTTTGACTTATTTTAATAAGGTATTTCATATATATAATTTATTCAAATATTCATATAACTTATTAAAATGTTTTATTTACAACTTATTTTGATAAGTTTTATGATTAAATTTATAGTATAAACTATCATTTTTAAAAAATAACTTATTCCATAAGCCCTTATCACCCTTAATCTAACTTTATTGGGCTCTATTTCAATAATCCATGAAGTATAAGTTAATTTTACAAGTAGAGCCATAATTTATCACAACCTAGATTTTACCACAATGATCAACTAACAAAGTAGATCCCTGAGAGAGTGAAACCCTTTTTTGGTTGGGAAATACAATAAATCATTTTTTGCATGTAATAATAATGAAGTAAAACTTGATACAACAAAAGTCAATTAGCTAGAAAGAAAGCACGCCCAATCTGGGACATATGTTAAATCAATAACAAGAACTTACCAAAGAAGGGTAATGAGGAAAATAAGGTGTTGTACAAAAAAATATGGTCTAAGAGGGTGCCTTCTAAGGTGATTACATTTGTGTCAGTGGCTGTACAGAATAGGCTACCAACCATTGACAATTTATGTAAAAGGACATTTCACACTAGTGGAAAAAATGGATATAATCACGGTTAAAAATGGCCTTTAATCACGGTTAATGAATCGTGGTTGTTGCAACCGTGGTAGTAGATGAGGGCTGTTAACCGTGGTCATAAATTACATCTAACCACGGTTACGAACAACCGTGAATATAACAGACTATGTATATTCACGGTTGTTGAACATAACCGTGAATATAACAGATAATGTATATTCACGGTTATAGTAGAAACCGTGGATAAAGAACATCTATAATCACGGTTGTGTAGCATAACCGTGAATATAAGTAGTAAAAAAATTCACTTACAGACTATGTATAATCACAGTTATGGTAGTAACCATGGATAAATAGGGTCTATAATCACGGTTGTTACCATAACCGTGAATAAATAGTGAGGTTTTTTTTAATATGGTTTTTGTTTTATTGTTTCCCAAACCTGCAATCAGACAACCAGCACAATATACAGTATATCCCAGCATATCCGGCAACAATATATAAAAAGAATGGTATGTATATAACATTATTTTGATATGAGTTCATAACAACCTAAAAAATGAAACTATATACAATTCAGATGAATGTAACCTAATAAAATGTAAACACTAAATCCTACACTAGATACATATATAAGAGAATAAAGATCCTATATCTAGCTAAGTCCTTTCTTGACTTCAATGAAGTATGAGGCCCATTGGTTTCTAACATTATCTACAAGTGTCTTGGAGAAGTATGACCGGTCCTGGAAGTACTGCAAACAATGCATAAAACAATTAGAACAAAAGCTATATTTATTACATGAAATTGGTAGAAAAATAGTCCAAATGATGAGACTTACATCTGTCCATCCATCTACTAAATGTTGTTCGACGATGGTCAGCATGGTATGCATGACGTAATAGCCACACTCAAAGGTACCCTCCTGCCTGTAAGACTACAATGGACATAAAATATAGAATAGTGAATTCGCAACTTAAAAAATATATATTGAAGATTTGAATGAATACGATTGACTTACTTTTAGGTGCACCCACGCAACTTTTCTTCTGCTGGACTTAACTCCAAGCAGTCAATTGTATCCAACCACCGCCCTACGTCAAATAAAACAAAAGATAAGTTAGAATCGTATAGGTCCAAACATGATGTAATCGAATTTATACTTATTTTTTAGGGATTAACTTACCCATCTACTATACTTTTCAGGTCTTGTGGAACTGTCTGATGCATAGTATCAAAGTACAGAGCAAGATAAGCCAGGGGACAGATCACCACAAGCGTCCAATGAGCGCTGTAGTTACCAGTGATAAGTGAGACTTCAAAATGCAAAAATTAATGAAAATAATTATGGAATAGAATATTACCCTTTATGATAAGGGCCCATGTATACACCCTTCCTAGACTCAAACATCCAATTCTGGATGTATGCCTGGGTGTCATCAGTAGTGTTTCCTTGCCTCTGTATGAAAGAGGGCTCTAAGAAACCATAAGTTCCATTAAAACCTAAGTCCGCACAGATTTTTGTCAGAAACCTAAACAAGTTAAGACATGGTTAGTGACAAATAACTTGTATAATGAAAAAATTAGACATAAAATGATATACTTACAGCTCCCACAGCTGAATGATGGAGATGTTCAGCTGCGTCGTCCCCATCATAATCTCACACAAGTCATTCCGTGTAATTTAAACCGCTAGTGAACTTGGAATGCCGTACACCAGTGGCCGCCATGGGACCTGAAAAGTGTCCTCTCCTTGCTCAACCCCGATCTGCCATAGCATCTGGATCGGATCATCGGTGGGGTCTGGCTTCTTCAATGCCGGTTCCTGTTGAACAATTGACAACCATCACAGTTTGTACCATAATTGACAATATAACAAAATTAGTTAGTGTTTCAGGTTTTTACCTGTACAAGAGCAACCGACAGAAGTCTGTTGGGCCACATCAGAAAGTGGCCCACCGCCTAACCGACGGTCTTCACCTCTGGAGTTGCCACTGGCACAGCAGCATCCTCCTCGAGGACGAGCACAATAGAGACCCTGGACATACCATCAGGTAATGACTGATAGTGAACCACATGGCCTAAGTTGTAGACCATGCCAGTGGCAACTGGCTCCTCCGACCCATCATTGAACAGGTCACATTGACGGGTATCTGCAGGCTCGACCCCATCATCGTTAGGGTCAGCTGCAGCGCACGACCCCTTAGTGCTAACCCTCCGTACCTACATATTTACACATCAAGCAGAAGTTATTCAACAATGAAAGAAAGTGATTACAAACAATAATACCGAGGAAATTGAATAAGGAATCTAACCAGTGGGTTGCTAGCTGGTGCAGTAGTTTCCTGGTAATAGCTGAGTGAGGCCTTCATCTCCTCCCTGAATCGGGCCATCTCCTGGTAGAGCCTAGATATCTC
Organism: Clitoria ternatea; assembly: GCA_037962975.1. Classification (NCBI taxonomy): domain Eukaryota; kingdom Viridiplantae; phylum Streptophyta; class Magnoliopsida; order Fabales; family Fabaceae; genus Clitoria; species Clitoria ternatea. Next base: position 175,382,920 of record CM075671.1, read on the forward strand.
CTCCTGATACTCAGCCTTCACAACAGCCACCTTCTGCTCCACCAACTTCTCAAAGGAGGGGGTAGGGTCGGGAGCACCGTAATAGCTCTGGAGGCCTATGAAATATGAATGATTAGCCCATAATTGTTTAACAGATAACAAAATGAAAGGATACATTTATTTACAACTTACCTACACCTCGACCAACAGCACACACTCTTCTTGGGTGCTCTGGCCTGCCGATGGCGGTAGTCAAAGTATCCTGCCTACCATGGGCTACAAAAGACCCTTGGGTTGATTGCTCAACCAAGGAATCCTGAAACCAAACAAGTTAGTATTCAGTTGCTTCACGTAAACCAAAAAAACTGACACATTTACAAAGAGAATACTTACTATCTGTGATGCGACCTCCTGAGCTTAAGAGGAAGTGTATTCCCCACTCTTCTTGATCTTGGCCCGCTTCCATTTCTCGTGGCGTACAGGTGGGGAAGGGGGATCTCAATTGTTAACAATATTGAACTCACAACTCAGAACTTAACTAAGCTCTCATTACTTTCTGATCATTTTGGTTTAGTTTTTGTTCAACTTTTCAAAACCAGAGGCAGAGCAATAATAGAACTAGCTATCAAATTGAAGCGTAATCGAGATCACAAATTACAGCCATCCATATCTAGAACATAATAAAACAACCAAACATTTTATGACATAAAGGCCATCCAGAAAATCAAACACAATATCCAATTAAAATGACTCTACACTATTCATCTTTACTCCTTTGCCTATATGATTTAATAATTCACCAAACCCCTTATTGTCAAAAGGGTAGGACAAGAGAAAAGTTAAAGTAGCTCCTAATACTCTGTTTGTATCACATTCAGAATTTCATTCATCCAAAATAGATAAATTTTTGCAACAGAACTTTGGAATGCCTAACCAACCGAGAAAACCTGCGTTTGAACCTTCGTTGCCACAAAAGTTTGCCCCAGTTGCTACGATTAATGGAGTTAAACTAAACACAACATAGATACAACATACACTAAGCATATGGGGTACATACCAGACAATGCTATGAAGAAGACAACTCGAAACCAAAGAAGGAAGGAAGGACAGAGTGAACTAAAGTAGACGACAATAAGTAGAGAGCGCAAGTTGGAGAAAATTGCCAAAGATGAGCATGAGAGGAGAAGCAGAAAGTGAAAAAGACTATCAGGCACGCAGCTTTTGAAGTTTTAGAAAAGACGTATAACCACGGTTACCATTGAAACCGTGAATATATTACACATATATTCACGGTTCAACAAAAACCCGTGGATAAATGTTAACTCTATAACCACGGTTAAGACCACAACCATGGATAAATATTAAATCTATAATCACAGTTATGGAAACAACCGTGGACATACAGTACCCAATGATTAAACCCTAAAACCTGAACTATATATCCACGGTTGGAAATACAACCATGATTATAGACATCAATATATATCCACGGTTAACATCATAACCATGATCATACCCATGAATATATAGTCACGGTTGTGCAGACAACCATGGATATATATTTTAGGTACTATATATCCACAGTTGAGCAGTCAACCGTGGATATATATTGATGGGTACGATCACGGTTAATATATCGTTCACCTTATAATTTCAAAAATGCCACCGCGCATGTTTTTATCACTGATCCACTTCAACCCGTGAATATATCCCGTTGTTATATCCAATTTTTGCACTAGTATCAATACAAAATAAAATGTGTTTCTTGTGCTCAGAAGAGGAGGAAAATTGACCCTTTTTACCTGTAAGCTCACAAGGATGATAAGGTTAGAGTGTTATAGGAGGATAAGGGAACAAAGGGTTTTACCAAGTAATGCACTACAATACTTAATGCAACATGAAACATTTTGAGCACATTGCAAGTGGGATGGCAGGCAGTGGTTTGTATGGTCATAAAGGAGTAGATGATTGCTTGGAAATGAATTTGTTTCTTCTCTATAACCTTTTGATAAAAGTTTCAGTAAAGCTAGGACTTGGCTAGAAGTAAAATTAAAGGGTCTCTTGGTTTGTTTTTGAGTGGGAGAATGGAACGATTATATTCCTAAAATCTTTATAATATGTTTCAATATATCTTTTTTACATCAGGTCAGCAGTGATGTTTAAAGCTTATTGGTATTAGTTGTAAGTTTGTTGTAGGTCCACAGGAATTGAGCAACTAATCTAAGTGTTGCTCAACTGCATGTTTAGTATGTCTAAGTGATTTTATTATGTTATGTTGGATTTATGTTCAGTCAGAGGCAACGCATATTCTTCTTTTCTTGCATATTTGAATCTGAAATGACATTGTATCCTTTTGAGTATAGCTTGTACTCTTTTCATTAATTGATGATTTGGCCTATAAATAAAAACAAAATAGCTAATCTGATAAGCAAAAAAATTATTTACAACATTTATTGTTATATTAGTATATCAATTAGATGCATAGATTTATATATCAATTTAATTATAGTTTAAAAAATATTTTTGAGACAATTGATATTTTAATATACTTGAGGTATGGTTGGATTTGAGAATTTTTTTTGTTAAATTAAAACACTCTATTTAGGGGTAAGATAGTTTTTAATTGTAAGGAAATGATCATATATATATGGAAAAGGGATCTTTTGCCAAAAATCCAACATATAATTTACTATAAGAATTTCGTTAGTTAGCGTTGGTACATTAAAAATAGTGTTAGCACTAGATTAGTTTTAGTCCCAGCTCAAAACTAATGTTATTGTCGGTAGTTAGTAGTCGACAATACTATATATGTAACTTTGGCTTAACTTATGCTATGTTTCTATTATGAAATAAACAAAATTATGAAGAAGATAAATTGGAGAAGAAAATAGAAGAGAACAATTAGAGGAAAAGATTGGAGAATTAGAGAGAGTAGAGAGTAAATAAAGGGAAAAAATGGTGTCATGTGAGTGATGCATCAAGTCCTATTTATAGGACTAAGAGGGGGGACATCCATATTTAATTTATTCATAATACTCCCCCTTGGATGTCCCTATTTTAGAATGTGCCTCGTTAAAACCTTACTAGGAAAAACCCAATGGGATAAAAACCTAGTGAAGGAAAAAGAGTACAATATTCTTTACAAAGTAAATAAATAATTAAATGTACAAGTATTTAATTCTCCCCCTCATTAGAACATCCATGTCTAAGCCGCCAAAGACCAATCTTCTATACTAGTTGCTTAAAGACTTTAATCGATAATGATTTTGTAAAGATATCTGCTAGATTCTCACATGATCGGACTTGCTGGACATTTATTTCACAATTCTTTATAAGATCACAAGTAAAGAAAAATTTTGGTGAAATATGCTTTGTCCTATCTCTTTTGATATAACCCTCCTTTAATTGTGAAAAACAAGCTGTATTATCCTTACATAAGATTGTTGATGGTAATTTTCCAGTATGCAAGCCACAGGTTTCTTGAATATGTTGAATCATAGATCTCAACCAAACACATTCCTGACTTACTTCATGTAATGCTAAAAGTTTAGCATGATTAGATGATGTTGCTGTGATCGTTTGTTTTATGGATCTCCATGAAATTGTTGTACCACCACATGTAAACAAATATCGTGTTTGTGATCGACCATTATGAGGATCAGACAAATACCCCGCATCTACATAACCAATTAGGTTTGCCTTGGATACATATGGGAAAAATAAACCCATGTCCATTGTACCTCTAAGGTAGCGAAATATGTGCTTAATCCCATTCTAATGCCTTTTTATGGGTAGACAACTATGTCTTGCTAACAAATTGACAGCAAATGATATATCAGGTCGTGTATGACTAGCAAGATGAATTAGTGCACCAATTGCACTGAGATATGGTACTTCAGGACCAAGTAGTTCTTCATTTTTCCCCTTAGGTCGAAAAGGATCTTTGCTCACTTCAAGTGACCTTACAACTATTGGACTGCTCAATGGGTGTGATTTGTCCATATAGAACCGCTTTAGCACCTTTTCTGTATAAGTCTTTTGGTGCATTAGAATTCCTTCCTTTAAATATTCTAATTATAATCTAAGACAAAACTTTGTTTTTCCCAAGTCTTTCATCTCAAATTACCTTTTCAAGCAATTTACAGTCTTCAAAAGCTCTTCAGGAGTTCCGATGATGTTCAAATCACCTACATAGATAGCAATTATCACGGACTCTTTTCTGAATCTTTTCATAAAAATGCATGAACAAATCGGGTCATTTTTATATCCTTCTTTCAACAAATATTCACTAAGACAATTGTACCACATGCACCCAGATTGCTTTAGTCCGTAAAGGGATTTATTCAATTTAATAATTTTCTCGAGAATTTATCTTGTATGCTTCAGGCAAATTAAATCCTTCAAGGAGTTTTATATAAATGTCATTTTGCTTCAGGAAAATTAAATCCTTCAGGGAGTTTTATATAAATGTTATTTTGCTTCAGGCAAATTAAATAACTTAGGGAGTTTCATATAGATGTCATTTTCAAGTGAGCCATATAAATATGCTGCAACAACATCCATTAGGCGTAAATCAAGTTTTTCATGAATTCTCAAACTAATCAAGTATCGAAAAGTACTTGTATCTATCATTGGTGAATATATTTACTTAAAATTAATACCAAGTCTTTGTGAGAAACCTTGTGCAATAAGTCTTGCTTTATATTGAACAATTTTACCATTTTTATTTCTTTTTTCTCATGAAGACCCATTTGTACCCAACTTGTTTTACACCTTCAGGTGTTTGGACTACAGGTCCAAAAACTTATCATTTTGCAAGTGAGTTTAACTCTTCTTGCATTGCATCTTTCCACTTTGGCCAATCATTTCTTTGTGCACATTCCTTAATAGATTTCGGCTCATGATTCTTATCATTATTTATAATATCAGGAGCTACTTTGAATGCAAAAATTTTATCAACATCGACTTCTTATCGATTCCATTGTATTCCATCCATAACATAATTTATAGAGATCTCTTTATTCTTATCAATTTCAAGTACCTTGGCATCTTCTGGATTTGAATCCTTGATTATGTCAGGAGACTCTTCTAGAGTCTTTATATCCTTCATTCAATTATCCTTTTTATTTACTAAGGATTTTTTATCTTTAGAACCAACAGGTCTGCCATATTTTATTTTGGCTTCAAACCCATTTGCAATTTTAGATTGTTCTGCTAGACTTTAATCTTTATTGGGGTATTAACATCTGGTATATGTGACTTAGTCACTCTTTTTGGATCATCAAATGCATTTGGCATTTAGTTTGCTAAATTTTATAAACTAACTATTTTTTGAACTTCTAGTTCAGATTGCTTTGTTTGAGGATCAAGATGAGATAGAGATATCTCATTCCAACTAATCCTTGTATCCAACTGTTTACTTTCTCTCCTTAATAGTGGGAGAACAAATTCATCAAAATGACAATCAGCAAAATGAGTTGTAAATAAATCTCCTGTTAATGGTTCAAGATATTTTATTATGGATAGACTTTCATATCCAACATATATTCCCAACCTTCTTAGAGGTCCCATTTTAGTGTGTTATGGAAGTGAAATAGGAACATATACCCCACTTCCAAAGATTCTTAGATGGGAAACATTTGGTTCTTTACCATGAACCAATTGTAAAGGGAAATACTCATGATAACTTGTAGGCCTGATGTGAATAAGTGCTGCTGCATGCAAGATTGCATGTCCCCAAGTTGAAATTGGGAGTTTTGATCTTATTAACAATGGTCTTTCTATCAATTTCAAACATTTAATCAATGATTCAGCAAGTCCATTTTGTGTATAAACATATGCTACTGGATGTTCAATATTAATTCCGATAGACATACAATAATCATCAAAAGATTGAGATGTGAACTCACCAGCATTATCAAGGCGTATTTTCTTAATTGGATAACCAAGAAAATGAGTTCTTAAATGAATTAATTGAGCTAGTAATCTCGCAAACGCCTGGTTGTGAGTTGATAATAAGTAAACATGTGAACATCTAGTTGATGCATCATAAAATATCTAAATGGTCCACAAATATCACCTTTTATACGCTTTAAAAATGTGAGTGATTCACTTCCAATTATCATTGGTGATGGCTGAGTAATTAATTTCCCTTAAGAACAAGCAGCATATAAGAAATTATTAGTTTGGAGAATTTGTCTGCTGGACAAGCAATGTCCATTTGAATTCTCAACTATTTTTCATATCATTATTGTTCCAGGATGGCCTAACCGTTCATGCCAAATAACAAAGTTATTCTTATTTGTAAACTTCTGGTTTAAAATAACATTTGTTTCAACTGTACTAATATATGTATAGTACAAACCGGAGGAAAATGAAGGGAATTTTTCCAATATATATTTCTTATCGGAAATTAACTTTATGATGTAAAGATATTCATCATTTCTTTTATTTGTGGTCTCAATATGGTATTCATTTCTGCGGATATCCTTAAAACTCAACAAATTTCTTTGAGACTTCGTAGAATATAATGCACTTTTAATGTGTAATTTTGTTCCTTCAGGTAATAAAATACTGGCTCTGCTGGAGCCTTCAATTATATTTTATACTACCAGATATAATATTAGTACTGACTTCTTGTTTTAGTGTATGGTAAAAATATTTCTCATTCTTGAGAATAGTATGAGTTATTGCACTATCTACGAGACATATATATTCGTCATTCACATGAGTATTCATTCTTCATAATAATAAATAAATCATGAGTGAAAATATAATTAACAACAATAAATATTTAATATAAATTCATAACAAAACAAATTTCATGAAATATAAAATAATTTATTTAGGGGCACCCCCCTTTCCAACTGAGTGGTCAATATCTTCTTCAAGAAGAGTAAGGAAATCATTAACATCAAAGTGAGTATAAGCATCATCTATACCAGTCAAATTTGTTTTTATTATTTTCCCTTTATTTTTTTTAAGGGATTTTAGGTATAGATCAATTAGATGCTTTGGTGTGCAACAAACCTGAGACTAGTGGCCTTGACTACAACAACGATAACAAATATTTTTAGTTTGTTCGCTACTTTGAATATCTTTTCCCTTTTCCATACGATCTTTATTTTTCCATACAAATGATGATTTATTATCATTTCGACCACGACCATGAGTATAATGATCATGTGTTGCTACATTCACTTCTGGGAATGGAGCAGTTCTAGTTGGATGGGACTTATAATTCATTATATTTTTTTTTAGCCACAAGGAGACAAGTATAAATAAAATTTCACATAAGGAACCCGGTAATAAAAATTTAAAATTTTTATAAAATATCATTCAAATATTAGTGGTCTAGTGATAAAGTGATAACTTATCATGTTATAAGTTCCAAATTCGAATCCTTATAAATATTATCTTATTTATTAACCCTTTTTTATATAAAATATATTATATTATTTAGAAATACCAATAGCAGGTACATATAAAATGTTAATTATAAAATATTAATTAGTGCATGGTGTAACTAAAGTATGAAGTTGTCATATAGTAAAATAATCCATTGTGATACATAGTTTAATAAAAACATGGATCGGGTATAATTTAAATATTATAATATTCATTATGGAGCAGCATGTATAATTAATGCCAATAAACATTTAGTGCATTGAAGCAATAATATTCATTATGGAGCAGTATGTATATGATGATGTGTTTTGATATATTGGAATAAAGAGTTCAATGAAAGAGAATCAAGTTTGTATAATATGAACTCAATGTACTGCTTGTGCCAAGTTTAAACACAGAAGTTGTAATACAGTATAGTTGTCGTTCCACTAGGGAGGGGTTAGAATGAAGATCTTAGTTTTGAATTGATTAGGCAGAAGGTTTTTAGTTTGTTTTGTTGTGAATGATGTTGAATGAAAAAGTAATAAATAACAGACAGTGAAATTTTGTAAAAGATAACAGTAAATGGTTTTTGAGAGAAATCAATTTTGTAAAACAGGGATTGGCTTCATCACATCTTCACCTTCTGTAAGCTGCATAAGTTTTTATATAAGTAAATCGAAAAGATAATTTCTACGTCACAATCATAGTCATTTGTATCGATCCCTCGACTACAAAATTCATAAGAATGATTTCAAACCGCTGATCCCTCAGTCACTTTGAAATCATCCCAGCATTATCGATCGATTATTTTGACGTTTATTGCGTTAGACGCCATCCCTGGCTACCTACTCATAATAAGTATTTCTTTCAGATCTGCTTTCAAAAGTCACTTCCCAGCATACTTGAGAAAACTTAAAACAAGAAAATAGTGATCAAGTACTTTCAGGCATTAAACGCAGAAGGAAATACAGAAACTTATCAAATCTCATTACTAAATAAAAACTTACAACAACATTACTTCAGTGTTGAATGGATTACAGCCAATCTCATAAGGGAGTTTAGTTACTCATGCCTTGCATTTTCACCATCAAAAGAATGAATACAGAAAATAATGGAAAGTTTGGATTGTGAATGAGATACAGGAGATTGAATCTGATGCCTCTTGTCTTATTTTCTGCTTGATTTATAGGGGTTCTGGTTTAGCTCCCTTTGCCACTTGCATAAACCCCATGAAGGAATATTCAGAGACATGCAGAAACACAAGAAAATGGTTGAGTTGGCATTGAACCATTGGTGAATATTAAATTAGAAATCCCATACTGCATGAGTCACGCTTGAGCTTGATTGTCATGCTCAAGCGTGAAAGGTTCTGATGCTTAGTGATAGTTTTACGCTCAAGCTGACTTAACCACGCTTAAGCGTGGCCTTCCAATTCAGTATACTAGTTTCCACGCTTGATTCACGCTTGATTCCTTTCATCCTCGCTCAAGCGTGCTTACTTGTGGTGCAAAATGTTTAATTCACGCTCAAGCCATGCTCAGCCTCGCTCAAGCGCTCTCGTGTTCACGCTTGAGCGTCCCCTTCTCATGCTCAAGCGTGGGGGGTCTGATGCTACTTGAATCCATGCCCAGGGTCACGCTTGAGCTACATATAGCCACGCTCAAGTGCCAGTCATGCATAAGGTCACGCTTAAGCGAGCTCGGGCTCACGCTCAAGCGTGAGAGGCTGTTGATGTGTTCTTCAATTTCGCTTGAGCGCATGGGCAGCGTAGGCCTTTTGTTTCTTCCATGCTTAAGCGTGCAGTGTGCCACGCTCAAGCGTCCTTGCTTTGATGTTCTGGTGCTTCTTTGTTTCTTCAAGGCTTTTGACAACTTCCTAACTGATTTTTTCAATTCAAGCTTCTTTTCTTAACACTTTATTTATAATCAAAATCATGCTCAATTATTTATCAATTTAGTTAAGTTATCCAAAATATGGATCCAATTGAGTCATGAATTTAATTATAAAATAAGCACTTATCAAACTCTCCCCAACCTAGATTTTTGCTTGTCCTCAAGTAAAAAGAAGTTTTGGAAAGAGTTTCAAGCATTAATAATCTGAGTTTCTGTTGCAGACAAAATTTTAAAAGACAATAATCTGAGTTGATGTTTAGGCAAATGATTTTCTTAATACCAATTCCTTAAAATGTAATGCACTATTTCCTTGTTCATAAAGCATGTAACCAATTGCTGTAAGAATAAAGAACTCTCATTATTTCTCACCAGGTGGGTGTGTTGCATATTCATCATGAGAACTGCCTAATTAACATTGCCGGTCATTTCTAATCAAAATCAATTCATAAGATAAGTAAGGATCAAAAGGTCTTTTCTAGGTTGTAATGAGGCTGGGCTGTCAAGAATTCTTGGTTTTTCTTAGGTTCAAAGTGCATGCATGAATAAGAAGAGCATATGTTCTGAGATTTTACAAACTTTTATGAGGCTTCTTCTTTTATGCTACTGAATTCTTCATTTTTCTTTTTCTAGTTCTCTATCTTTGTTAAATTTTGGAGAACTTTATTTCTTTTTCAGCCTCAGTTTCTCTTATCACCCTTTTTGGAAAAGTGTTTTATGCTCTTAAAAAAAAAACTTTTAAGCATGCTAGTAAGGTAAGATTTTATTTCTCATGCTTGGTTTAGGGTGTTTGAATAAAATTTTTGGCTCAAAAATGGTCTACAAAAATTAGGTCATATTCTTAAGGGTAGCTTTTTGGCTCTGAGTTTGTTTTATTTTCAAAATTTGCCTTTATCATTTCCTTGCCTAATCTCTAAAAGAAATGTTAATCAGAAAATCAGGCAATGCTTATTTGACAAGTTCTCATGAGACTCTCAGTGTTTAGATTTCTCACTTCTCACCAGGATATAAGGCTTACTTCCTTATTCTAACAGAAAAGGGTTCAAGTATGTAAACAATCAAAAGTACATTCATTCTAATTCCTTGGTTCTTAATTCAGCCATTTTACCCTTTAAAAATCAGTGTTATTGCCTAAAAATATTTTGCTGCTTGAAAACTTTTCTTGTTCAAAAAGTAAAATCTTTGGTTGGGTTTTTCAAAAAAATGTTTAAAGCTTCAGGAAAAACAAAAAATAATCACAAGCAATTCCAAAGCATGCTGCAGTAATAGTAACTAAAAAAAATTCAAAGTAAACAATAAATTGTCAATTTGCAATAAAACTTAAAGTAGCAATTTAAACTCAAGATAAAAATGAAAGCATTAAAATTTTTCACTCATCCTCAGATGAATCCTCTTCTGTTCCCTGGTTTCTTTCTGGAGGTCCCTGTGTTGAAGTTCCTGGCCTATCCTGTGTAGTCTTATCTCCTCCCATAAAAGGGGGCCTGTCCCCAGGCCAAGCAATTAGGGACTCAAACTGGGCAGGGTGTATCCAAGGATTGTGTTGACCTGCAGGAATGCTGTGATAAAGGCCACTGTGAATATGCAACAAACCTCTATGATTAGCGTTTTGCTGTGCCAGGAGGTGGCTATTTTGAATTTTCACGAGGTGAATGCCTTGTAAAATCAAGGTGGCTTCTGTGCTGAGAGGAGGATGGGCAGGTGCTGTGTTGGATGCTTGCTGTGCTGCTTGAGAGGCAGGTGGAGGGGGTACATCAGATGCAGGAGGTGCTGGATTACTGCAATAACGCTCAATGAAGCATTTGTCTACGGAAGGCCTAATTGGTTTGAGGTCTTGTACCTCAACACCATGAGCTGCACAAAAATCAGTGATAAAGACAGGAAAACCGAGACTCCCTTTTACCTTCTGACCTGCCTGGGAATACTTCTGGTCAGAAATCACAAATTTATCAATTTCATCAGAGAGTATTTGGGATAGATCAATGGAAATGTCCTCTCTTAGAATGTAGTATAGCAAATAACACCTACTAAAAATTAAATCAGAGACATGAGCATTAGGTGCTATGTTAGCTAATAAAAAAGAAGTCCAAACTTGAGAGATAGAAGTCATGTCTTTTCTTAAAATTCTCAGTGGGTTCTCTCCTTGCCCCATTTGAAAGTGGTGTCCTGGAACACATATGGCTGCTTCAAGGTCACTGGTTGTGATGAATTGGTTCCTTGCAACCATGGCAGCATATTCGCATATCTCCCCTTCTCCTAGGGTCATAATGTTCCCCAAGTAAAAATTGATTGTGTCCCTGTCATAGGAGAGCCAGGTTCCCCTCACATAAGTTTTTCTTTCTCCTCCTCCATCTCTTGTCCAAGCATTAGCATAGAATTCTCAGACAACTTCTGGGTCATACTTCTCTCTTGGGTAACATATCTTTAACCAATTTCTCCTCCTTATGATTTGCAGGAAGGCATCACAATCTCCCAAGGCCAAATCTACTTTTCGTTCGGGTATAAATGTCCAGTTGGAAATGTCCTCATAGCGCTTGCTCTTATCTTTATTCCTGAATCTTGGAGCATTGTCTTGGTCACTGGTGCGTGGTCTTTTGCCTTTATTCCTTTTGGAACTTCTTGCTGGTGAAGTAGTGACAGGGGGGTTTGGTGCAATTTGCTTTGTTCTGGGCATCTACAAGTCATTCAGTGGTCATTATATAAACTGGTAAAGGAAATTGTTAGCAATTTCAATGATCTCTTTAATAAACTTTTTAATTTGGCCAGGCAAGCTATGTTTATTAAAGCAGTTTATCAGTGATGTGGGCATAAAAAAATCTTTTGACCTGTATTTTTATCCGTCAGTTGGCATTAAGACTGAATTACATACAAGGGTAAGAGCCAACTTTAATGAGAAATCCATCAAGGAATACCATACAATGCAAAATAGAGTGAAGTGAAACATGTTTTCTTTCTTCTCACTAGGACAATTTGATTCTATGGTTAACGAGAAGGAAAGCTTTTTCATATTAACAAAAGATCTATTTTCTAGGATTTTTTTCAAACACTTAGCATGCATTACACAGAATGTGAAACATAAGGGCGACATGCATTACAAAGAAGGTGAAATATAAGAGCATTGACCCCCTTTTTCTAAACAACCTAGAAAACAACCAAGCATAGATCATGGTATTCAGTAGAAATAGGAAGAAAGTGGTTAAAGACTTCAATACATGCAAAAGGAAAGGTATTAATTCTCTCTAACACAGTAACCATATGCTGTAATTCAAAAGAGGATAGTCTAGTGGTTACCTGGAAGGATCCGAGAGTGATAGCGAGAAGAGAGGAAAATGACTTTCAATGAAATGCAGGAAAGTGTGACTTATGAGATGAGAGTGAAGAGAACAAATATTTGAGAAGAATTGGGCGGTTACAAAACTTGGAGAGTCAGAGAAATAATGGACAGTTATTTTGAGTGAGAGATTTAGTGGGCAATTTCAAAATATTCTATTTATTAGCATCAGGGGCCATTTTGAATTTCTCGCTCGAGCGCAGGATTATCACGCTTGAGCGTGATCGACCAATGGTGGTGACTTTGTCTCGCTTAGGCATTCTTACTGCTCGCTTAAGCGTGTGGGCCTTGATGCAGAATGTACTTCCTTGCTTAAGCGGATTGCTATTCGCCTAAGCAAAAAAAATGAAAATCTGTTTGCACGCCTAAGCGTATGTTTGTCACGCTTGAGCGTGATATTCACAATTGGTACCTGATGCTTCTCGCTTAAGCGTGCAATATTCTAGCTTTAAGCGTGACAGTCTTTTGATTATTCTCGCTCAAGCGTGACTGATCACGCTTAAGCGTGATCGGGTTTATTTTGAAAATTCCCTATGTATTGTTACCACGCTTAAAGCTTGAATCCTTCGCTTAAGCCTGATATGGATAGTGAATGGCTCACCTTGGCTCGCTTGAGCGTGTACATCCAACGCTTGAGCGTGAAGTTCATGAGACATAACTTTCTTTGCCTCGCTTAAGCGAGGGTCTTCACGCTTGGGCGAGATGAGTCTTTTCCTTGTTTAAACTTCATTCATGTTTGTCTTTGTTTGAAACTTTGGATTCTTCTTGATGAGTGACCTACAAAATAAACAGAAACTTTTAAACTTTATTTAAAGTAAAACTCTTAAGAAAAGAAATCATAAAAGATTGGGTTGCCTCCCAATGAGCACTTGTTTAACGTCTTTAGCTTGATGCCTGAGTTTGATCATGGATCTTTTAGTAGAATGTCAGTGGCAACCTTCTCCACTTCTCCTCCTAAATAGGGCTTTAGTCTCTATCCATTTACGACCTAAGTTCTTTCAGATTTAGGGTCCTGTAATTCAATAGCTCCATAAGGTTTTACCTTCTTCACAATAAAGGGTCCTGACCATTTAGACTTGAGTTTTCCTGGGAATAGTTTCATCCTTGAATTGAAAAGAAGAACAGATTGTCCTTGGTGAAAACTTTTCTTCATGATGTGTCTATCATGGTAAGCCTTCATTTTCTCTTTATAAATCCTTGATGAGTCATAAGCATGATTCCTCCATTCTTCTAACTTGTGCATCTGAATTTTCCTTCCTTCAGCTGATGCTTTTGGGTCATAGTTGAGGGTTTTCATTGCCCAAAATGCTTTATGTTCAAGTTCCACCGGAAGATGGTAATTTTTACCATATACCAACTGATAAGGTGAAAATCCAGTTGGTGCCTTGTAGGCTGTTCTATAGGCCCATAAAGCGTCATCCAGCTTCAAGGACCAGTCTTTTCTGCTTTGACTAATTGTCTTCTCTAGTATCCTCTTAATTTCTCTTTTGGATACTTCTACTTTGCCATTGGCTTGAGGATGGTAAGGGGAGGTTACTTTGTGCTTGACTCCATAATGTTCTAGGCATCGTTGGAGTTGAATGTTGCAGAAATGAGAGCCTCCATCACTTATCAATACTCTTGGAGTGCCAAACCTGTTGAAAATATGTTTCTTAAGAAATTTAATGACAGTCTTGGCATCAGCTTTAGTACATGCCATGGCTTCTACCCACTTAGAGACATAGTCTACTGCCACAATTATGTATTCATTTGAAAATGACATTAGTAGTGGCCCAGTAAAATCTATGCCCCAGCAATCAAAGACTTCTATTTCAAGGATGGTGGTTAATGGCATCTCATGTCTTTTTGATATGCTACCTGTCTTCTGACATGCTTCACAATGCTGCACAAAAACATTAGCATCTTTAAACAATGAGGGCTAATAAAAACCTGATTGGAGGATTTTTGCTGTTGTCCTTTCCCCATTGAAATGTCCTCCATAGGGTGAGCTGTGGCAGTGCCATAAGATGCTGTTAGCTTCTTCTTGGGACACACACCTCCTCAAAATATGGTCTGATCCAAGTTTAAACAGCTAAGGATCGTCCCATATGAATTGTTTTGCATCCCTCAAAAACTTCTTCTTCTGCTGCCATGAAAGATCATCAGGCAACACTCCAGCAGCTTTAAAGTTTGCCATATCTGTAAACCATGGCTGTTCTTTCATCATTAGTAGCTTTTCATCAGGAAATTCTTCCTTTACCTCAGGTTGGAGTAGTGTGACTTCCTGATTAACAAGGCGGGACAAGTGATCTCACTAGTGGAAAAAATGGATATAACAACGGGGATATATTCACGGGTAGAAGAGGATCAGTGATAAAAACATGCGCGGTGGCATTTTTGAAATTATAAGGTGAACGTTATAATCAGAGAAAACTATATATCCACGGTTAACATCATAACCGTGAATGTATCCATCAATATATATTCACGGTTGATAAGTCAACCGTGGATATATAGTAATATCGACGGTTGTGTGCACAACCGTGAATATATATTGATGGATACATTCACGGTTATGATGTTAACTGTGGATATATATAGATGTCAATATTCACGGATGTATTTCCAACCGTGGATATATAGTTCAGGTTTTAGGGTTTAATCACTGGGTACTGTATGTCCACGGTTGTTTCTATAACTGTGAATATAAATTTAATATTTATCCACGGTTGGGATAGTAACCGTGGATATATAGTTAACATTTATCCACGGTTGTTTGTTAAACCGTGAATATATGTGTAATATATTCACGGTTTCAAGGGGAACCGTGAATATACATCCTTTCTGAAACTTCAAAAGCCGCGCCTTTCATTCTTTTTTCACTTTCTCTTCTTCTTCGCGCTGGTTATCGTCTTCTTCCTTGAGTTTGTTCTTTGCTGTTCGTGTTCACTTGCTTCTTCCTTCTTTCGTTCGTGTCATCTTCGCACCATTTTCAAGTAAGTACTCCATTACCCTTCTTCTTCGCTCACTGCTGGTGTACTTCGTTATTATGCTCTGCCTTGTTTGTGGAACCTATTTCATTGTCTCTGTCTCTATGTTGTACTAGTGATTAAGTTTGGTTAAGCTTGTTTTATTGTGCCAACATTTCATTGTCTCTGTCTCTATGTTGTCAAACTCTTGAGTTAAGTTTTAAACTCCTACCAGTTTATAATACCTAGAATCGAGTGGACTATTGTGTATATGTTTTTTTAATAAACTAGAATAAACTTGGTAAACTGTTGCACAGTCCCCTGTATAGTCAAACTTGGTAAACTGTAATCGGCAATTGACACTTGCCAGTAATCCCCTGTATAGTCAAATTTTCTGTTTAGTTTTTACTTTTTAATCTTTGGTTGATTCTATGGTTTAGAATCAGTAACATTTGAAAGATTATTTTATAGGACCAAGAAACTGAAATGGATGGCTACAATCTCTTTGCTGTTTTGTTTTGGTATCAGTAATAAAATTCAGGCTCTCCTCCAAAATAAAAATTCATGTTCTTTAAAATCTAGAATTAATTCTTACTTAGAATCTGAACTTAGTTAGACTCAATGCATCTATGTTAAAATAGCTAAAGTTGTTAAAATCTTCCCATTCTAATAACTCTACCATTTTTAACTGATTTTTTGTTTGACCATTTTTTAAACCAAACTAACAATGTTTTAACAACTTTTTTAATGATCTAAGCTTCGACCAAAAAAAAATATGATCTAAGTTAGATATATCATAAAAGATTTCATTGTAAGTTAGATATATCATATTCTCCATTAGAATAACCAAAGTCATTACCATCAAGTTTTTAATGTTACCTTACACATGATCTATACAATTTAATGTTACATTCTGAATACACAGGGCCTAATAAGGTTCAAGTTAGATATTTTTAAATGGAAAATTTTCACTTCATCATTGTTAACCATTCCCTTGAAAACATTTTCCATTTATGAATTTTGTTTTGTTGAAGTTTAGTTTAAAATTTTGATATTTTATTATTAGATTTTTGAGTTGAGTTGTAATCAAAAGTTACATTTCACCTATATAATGTTATTGCTGTTATTGTTGGTTGCTCGTATATAATGTTATTTCTGTCTATTGCATGCATGTGGTTTTCAATCTTGCAAACTCGTAGGCTCATACTAGTTAACTAGTTAACTAGTATGAAAGTTGTTGTGCATATGAGTGAACCATAGTTCCCCGTTTGAGATTCGACACAAATGGTCATTAAATCAATTAATGTCATCGTTTGTGTTGAATCTTGAATTGTCCGTTTGGACAGTTTGGGATGAACAATTATTTTTTATACGTCATTGTTAGTATGTACAAGTTAGGAGTTATTTTAAAATTTGATAAAATTTTGGTAACTTGTATTTTGTGTTGTTCTCTGGGTGCATATTTGGTTGTGGTTGAATTTGATTTGACCACTCTTATTTTGTGTACTTAGAGACCAATGCGAAATGCTGCCGAAATTTCGTCGAATTTTAAAATAAGTCGTAACCTGTATATATGAATGACGTATAAAAATAATTGTCATGCTGAATGGGTATAGGACCACCACCTTTGTATAAAAAGTGAGGTTGATCATAGCACCTTGTAAACAGTTGGTATGGATCGGAGTTGGATTTCTGCGTCACGCCTAAGTCTGGAGTACGAGGGGGGAGTTGAATCATTTATAGAATTCGTAGCGAGGAATGCAGTGGGGGTGAATGGAAAGTATTTTTGCCCTTGTGTTAAATGCTTCAACCTGCGTCGGGTAGACTTGGAAGAGGTGCGAGAACATCTACTGTGTGACGGTTTTCTACGTAGTTATACGCGTTGGATATGGCATGGTGAAGATGTGGTGGTGCCAAGTAACAGCTCTCAGACTAAAAATCGAAGCCCGATGCATGACAACGATGTCGACATGGATGACCGACTCGAGGATATGATCCGTGATGTAGGGGTAGAAGGTTTTAAGAAAGCTCATGTATATACAACTCTGTGTCAGGACTCTAAGCAGCCGTTGTATCCAAACTGCGTCAATTTCACGAGGTTATCAGCTGTTTTGCGGTTGTTTAATTTGAAGGCCATAAACGGGTGGACGGATAAAAGTTTCACTGACTTACTGAAGTTGTTGAAAGAAATGCTCCCAGCTGGAAACACCTTGCCGAAAAGTAACTATGAGGCCAAAAAGGTGTTGTGTCCTATGGGTTTGGAGTATGAGAAAATACATGCATGCCCAAATGATTGTGTATTATTCCGTGGTGAGTTAGAAATGCTGCATCGATGTCCTAGATGTGGGGTGTCACGGTATAAGAAGAAAGAGGCGGATTCTGATGAGGTATGCACTAAAGGGTCTCCTGCAAAGGTGTTGTGGTATCTACCTATAGTTCCAAGACTAAAGCGTCTGTTTGCCAATGCAGATGATGCAAAACTTATGAGATGGCATGCTGATGAGAGGGTTGTTGATGGACTACTTAGGCATCCGGCCGATGGGTCGCAATGGAAGAAAATGGATAGGATTTTTCCAGAATTTGCCAATGAACCAAGAAATGTTAGGCTTGCACTAGCCACAGACGGCATGAACCCGTTTGGGAACCTGAGCACAAACCATAGTTCGTGGCCTGTTTTGTTGTTTGTTTACAACTTGCCGCCATGGTTGTGCATGAAGCGAAAATATGTGATGTTATCAATGATGATTTCTGGTCCACGACAACCAGGGAACGACATTGATGTATATTTAACTCCATTGGTTGAAGACCTCAAAAGGTTATGGGAAGACGGGGTTGAAGTGTTTGATGGGTTTACTGGGCGATCATTCAAATTGGTGCCATGTTATTTTGCACAATCAATGACTTTCCAGCGTATGGTAACTTATCTGGGTACAGTGTGAAGGGTCATAAAGCTTGTCCAGTATGTGAGGAGGGGACTAGTTCTGTGCGGTTGCATCATGGCAGGAAAAATGTTTATCTTCGACATCGAAGGTTTCTTAAAGCGAATCATCCGTTTCGAAGGTTGAAGAAGTCGTTTAACGGTGCCCAAGATTTTGAAATGGCTCCTCCACCACTATCTGATGAGGAGGGGACTAGTTCTGTACGGTGGGCCACTTTCTGATGTGGCCCAACAGACTTCTGGTGATTGCCCCTGGACAGGTAAAAACCCTAAACACTAACTAGCTTTATTTCCTTGTCAATTATGGTACAAAATGTGATGGTTGTCAATTGTTCAACAGGAACAGCCATTGAAGAAGCCAGACCCGGCCAAGGATCCTGTCCGGATGCTATGGCGCATCGGGTATGAGGAAGCTAACGACACTGTTCAGGTCCCATGGCAGCCACTAGTGTTCGGCCATCCCAGTGCTTTTCCAGTTTACGTTACAAGTTCTGACATTTGTGACATTATTACGGGGACGTCGATGCTGAACGGCTCCATCTTTCAGTTGTGGGAGCTGTAAGTATATCCTTGTGTTGTCCAATTTTTTCATTATACAAGTTATTTGTCGCTAACCATGTCTTACCTTGTTTAGGTATCTGGCAAAACTCTCAGTGGACTTGGGTTTCCAAGGAACTTACGGTTTCTTAGAGCCCTCTCTCATACAGAGGCAAGGAAACACCTCGCAAAACACCCAGACATACATCCAGAATTGGATGTTTGAGTCTGGGAAGTCTATATACATGGGCCCCTATCATAAAGGGTAATACTCTATTCCATAATTATTGTTATGATATTTTGCATTTTGAAGTCTCACTTATCACTCGTAACTGCAGGGCTCACTGGACGCTTCTGGTGATCTGTCCGAAGCACTATCTTGCTCTGTACTTTGATAGTTTGCACAAAACAGCTCCACAAGACCTGAGAGATATAGTAGACCGGTAAGTTCATCCCTAAACAATAACCACAAATTCAATTACATCATTTTTAGAACTATACAATTCTAACTTATCTTGTGTTTTGTTTGACGCAGGGCGGTGGTTGGATACAATGTACTGATTGGAAACAAGCACACAGGAAGAACAGTTGTATGGGTGTACCCAAAAGTAAGTCAATCGTATTCATTCAAATCTTCAGTACATGTTTTTTAAGTTCCGAATTCACTTATTCTATACTATATGTCCATTGTAGTCTTACAGGCAGAAGGGTACCTTTGAGTGTGGCTATTTCGTCATGCACACTATGCTGACCATTGTCCAACATCATTTAGTAGATGGATGGACAGAGGTAATTCTCATCATTTGGACTACTTTTCTCCAATTTCATCAATTTCATGTAATAAATAAAGCTTTTGTTCTAATTGTTTTATGCATTGTTTGCAGTACTTTAATGACCGGTCATATTTCCCAAAAGAACTTGTGGATGATGTTAGAAGGCAATGGGCCTCACACTTCATTGAACTTAGGCAAAGCTAGATATAGGATCTTTATTCTTTTATATATGTATCTAGTAGGATTTAGGGTTTACTTTTATTAGATTACATTCAACTTAATTGTATATACTTTCATTTTTTAGGTTGTTATGAATTGATATAGAAAATAAATTGTTATATATATACATACGATTCTTTCGGCATAGTGTTGCTGTGGCATACTGTATACTGTACTGGTTTGTCTGAATGCAGGGTTGGGCAACGATAAAATAGAATGCATATTAAAAAAAAACCTCAGCATTTATTCACGGTTATGGCAACAACCGTGAATAAAGACAAGATTTTTCCACGGTTACTACCATAACCGTGGATATAGATACATTTTATCCACGGTTGTCCATCACAACCGTGAATATAAGTAGTTTGTAACTGAAACTATATCCACGGTTGTCCATTATAACCGTGAATATAAGTATGGTTTAGTTTCAGTTACAAACTACTTATATTCACGGTTTTGATGGACAACCGTGGATAAAATGTATCTATATCCACGGTTATTCTCGATAACCGTGAATATAAATAGTAAGTTATATTCACAGTTGTTCTTAACCGTGGTTAGATGTGATTTATTACCACGGTTGTTAACCGTGGTTAAAGACCATCATCTACTACCACGGCTTCAACAACCACGGTTCTTTAACCGTGAATAAAGGCCTTTTTTAACCGTGATTATATCCTTTTTTTCCACTAGTGTCTGCAATAAAATTTTCGCTGCCCTTTTTGTCTTTGACTACTAGGTTGAATTCTTGCATTAGTAAGATCCATCTAATCAGCCTGGGCTTAGAATCAGGTTTATTCAGCAGATATTTAATAGCAGCATGGTCAGTAAAAATAGTGATTTTGGAACCAATCAGATAAGGTCTAAATTTTTCCAGGCCATACACTATCGCTAAGAGTTCTTTTTCTGTTGTTGCATAATTTGTCTGTGCAGGGTTCAAAACTTTACTAGCATAGTGTATAACATGAAAAACTTTAGCCTTCCTTTGTCCTAATACGGCTCCAACAGTATAATCACTGGCATCACACATCATCTTAAAGTCTAGTCCCCAATCAGGGGCAACTATTACAGGTGCACATGTTAGTCTACGTTTTAAAGTTTCAAATGCATGTAAACAAGAATCATCAAAAACAAAAGGAGTGTCTTTGTTTAAGAGATTACTCAAAGGCTTTGCAATTTTTGAGAAGTCCTTGATGAATCTTCTATAGAATCCTGCATGGCCCAAGAAGCTCCTTACTCCTTTCACGTTCCTTGGTGGTGGTGATTTCTCAATTACTTCCACCTTTGCTTTGTCCACTTCAATGCCTCGTTTGGAGATTTGATGTCCTAACACAATGCCTTCAGTGACCATGAAGTGACACTTTTCCCAATTCAAAACTAAATTGGTGTCCACACATCTTTTCAGTACTATGGTCAAATTTTTCAAACATTGATCAAATGATGGGCCAAAGACAGAGAAATCATCCATGAAGACCTCAATACATTTTTCCACCAAATCAGAGAAGATAGCAAGCATACATCTTTGAAATGTTGCAGGAGCATTACATAACCTAAAGGGCATTTTTCTGTATGCAAACACCCCAAAGGGACATGTGAATGCTGTTTTTTCTTGATCCTCTGGTGCAATTGCTATCTGGTTATAGCCTGAGTAACCATCCAGAAAGCAGTAGTATGCTTGTCCTGCAAGTCTTTCCAGCATTTGATCCATGAAGGGTAGAGGAAAATGATCTTTCCGAGTTGCAGTGTTTAGTTTCCTGTAATCGATACACATCCTCCATCCTGTGACTGTTCTTGTAGGGATCAATTCATTTTTTTCATTTTGTATGACAGTGATTCCTCCTTTCTTTGGAACAACCTGCACAGGACTTACCTAAGAGCTATCAGAAATTGGATAAATTATTCCAGCTTCTAGTAATTTAATTACCTCCCCTTTTACTACTTCCTTCATGGTTGGATTCAAGCGTCTCTGTGGCTGAGCAATTGGTTTAAATTCTTGTTCCATGTAAATATGATGCGTACAGTAGGCTGGGCTTATTCCTTTCAGATCTTCCAGTCTTCATCCAATCGCTGTTGAGTGCTCTTTCAATACTTGAATCAATTGTTTTTCTTCCGTACCTGTTAATTCCCTATTAATAATAACAGGTTTTTGGTTATCATCATCAAGAAAAACATATTTCAAGTGTGGAGGTAAAGCTTTTAACTCCACTTTCGGTGAGGCAACTTCTTTTTCTGACAACTTTTCATAGTGAATTTCTTGTTGAATATCTTGCTTGTCCTTCTTCGAAGTTCCCTCGTCTTCGTCTATTGTTCCATTTGCTCCAACGTTTAGCTCACCTAGTGGATCTTTGTTGAGCCATTCGCTGGTTTGTTCTCTGATGGCTTCTTCTTCAATGTTAATTTTAAAGCATTGTTGCTTTTCCTTTGGGTATTTCATTGCATCAAACACATTGAAATTTACTTCTTCATCTTGCACTCTCACTTTTAGCTTCCCATCATCCACATCAATAATTACTTTTGCGGTCTTCATGAAGGGTCTCCCCAGAATGAGAGGCACTTCTGCATCTTCTTCTATATCCATTATGACAAAATCTACAAGAAATACAAACTTGTCAACTCTTACCAGTACATCTTCAGCTATGCCATATGGAAACTTCATAGATCAATCCACAAGCTAGAGGGTCATCCGTGTTGGCTTCACCTCAAGATCTCTAATTCTTTTCACCATTGAGAGGGGCATTAGGTTAATGCTTGCTCCCAAATCTAAGAGTGCTTATCCTACTGGTAAAGTACCAATAGTCACTGGGATTGTGAAACTTCCGGGATCTTTTGTTTTTTGTGGCAGTGCTTTTTGAATGATGGCACTGCAGCCTGCTGCAAGCTCCACTGTTTCTTCAGAAAATCTCTTCTTCTTTGTTAACAGCTCCTTCATGAACTTTGCGTAAGTTGGCATTTGCTCCATGGCTTCCACAAAAGGTATGTTTATTTGCAGCCTTTTGAGGATATCCATAAATCTTACAAATTGCCTCTCTTTGTCTATTTTTGAAGGGTTCTTTGGATACGGTAGGCTTTTCAGTTGTGGTGCTGGGTCGTCCACCTTCTTCTTCCCTTCTTTTATTTCTTTCTTTTTTTCTTTTTCAACTTCCTCCTTTATATGTACATCTTCATATTTTTTATTTTTCTTTTCACTAACTTCCTCTTCTGTTTCTTTTTCAAAATTTTCTTTTACTTTTTCTTCCACCTTGTCATTCTCTTTTTGTTGTCCAATGACCTTCCCACTTCTTATTGTGATTGTTTTGCATTGCTCCTTCGGATTTGGGTGTGTATTGGCTCCAAATTGAGAGTTATGATGCTCTGCGATTTGACGAGCCAATTGCCCCACTTGAGTCTCCAGGTTTCTTATCGAAGCATCGGTGTTCTTCTGATTGGTGATTGAGACCTGCATGAATTTTTCTAGAGTGTCCTCTAGTTTTGATGTCCTTTCTGTCAAGGAAGGGCCTTGCTGATAAGGTTGTTGTCTGTTGGACGTGCTTGCTTCTTGCTTCCATCCACCATTTTGACTATTTCTCCATCCCAGTTAAAAATTATTGGAGTAAGCATTATTATTGAAGTTACCCTGCTTACCTTGGTTATTCATATAGAGGATGGATTGGTCTCCTTGCTCTCCTTGACAGTGTCCATTCTGATGTTCTCCTCCATAAAAGTCACATCTCATTTGTGCTTGTTGGTTTCCTGTAGAGGATTATACAACATGCAGTTGTTGAGGGAGTTTCGCTATTTGCTGTGTCAGAGCTTCAATTTGTTGTGTCAAAATTTTATTTTGAGCCAAAATGGCATCTGTTGTATTAAGTTCCAACATTCCCTTCTTTTGGACTTGTGTTCTATCATGCTGAGCTTGGTAATCTATGGATGATAATGCTTCAATGATCCTTGTAGCTTGCTCTGCATCTACTGTCATCATGGTTCCTCCAGCTGCTGCATCCAGTATCATTTTGGTATCTGCTTTAAGTCCACTGTAGAAGATATTCAATTGGGCAATATCTTCTAAGCCATGGTTTGGGCATCTTCTTAGGAGAGATTTGAAACGTTTCCATGCTTCACAAAAGGGTTCATCATGGCTCTGTTTAAATGTTGTAATATCTGATTTAGCCTTGATAAATCTAGATGGTGGGAAAAATCTATGTAGGAATTTCTCCTCCATTGTATCCCAACTGTTCAGGCTTTGATTTGGGTGCGACTGGAGCCATTCTTTAGCTTTTCCTGCAAGAGAAAAAGGAAACAATCTTAGATACGCTGCTTCAATTACTTCCTTTTCAAAACCCATTGTTCCTACTAATTCATAGAATGTGGCCAAGTGAGTGTAAGGATCTTCACTGGACATTCCATGGAATTGATGGGAACTGATTAAACTAAGGAAAGCAGGTTTCATTTCTATAGCCCTGATTGTATTTGGTATAGCAATGCTTGAATAGTGTCTAGGTCCTTGTTGCAGGGTGTAATCTCCAAGTGTTCTTCTTGGTGGGTTTTGATTATTGCTATTGACATCCACTGTATCAGAGGAAGTTTGTCCTACGTGGAAGTTCTGTTTGGCTTTCTTGATTTTCTTGAGGAACCTGTCTATCTCTAGATTAAATACAAGTTGTTCTTTTGTACCCTGTCCTCTCAAGATCATAAATCAAGTACTCAAAATAGCAAAGTTATTATAAAAAATAAAAACAAATTGAAAACAAATTTATTTACATTGTCTTGTCAATTCAATGCTAAAATATTCAAACTTAAATCACCTCCCAGGCTGCGGCGCCAAAACTTTATGATGTGTTTTGATATATTGGAATGAAGAGTTCAATGAAAGAGAATCAAGTTTGTATAATATGAACTCAATGTAATGCTTGTGCCAAGTTTAAACACAGAAGTTGTAATACAGTATAGTTGTCGTTCCACTAGGGAGGGGTTAGAATGAAGATCTTAGTTTTGAATTGATTAGGCAGAAGGTTTTTAGTTTGTTTTGTTGTGAATGATGTTGAATGAAAAAGTAATAAATAACAGAGAGTGAAATTTTGTAAAAGATAACAGTAAATGGTTTTTGAGAGAAATCAATTTTGTAAAACAGGGATTGGCTTCATCACATCTTCACCTTCTATAAGCTGTATAAGTTTTTATATAAGTAAATCGAAAAGATAATTTCTACGTCACAATCATAGTCATTTGTATCGATCCTTCGACTATAAAATTCATAAGAATGATTTCAAACCGCTGATCCCTCAGTCACTTTGAAATCATCCCAGCATTATCGATCGATTGTTTTGACATTTATTGCGTTAGATGCCATCCCTTGCTACCTACTCACAATAAGTATTTCTTTTAGATCTGCTTTCAAAAGTCACTTCCCAGCATACTTGAGAAAACTTAAAACAAGAAAATAGTGATCAAGTACTTTCAGGCATTAAACACAGAAGGAAATACAGAAACTTATCAAATCTCATTACTAAATAAAAACTTACAACAGCATTACTTCAGTGTTGAATGGATTACAGCCAATCCCATAAGGGAGTTTAGTTACTCATGCCTTGCATTTTCACCATCAAAAGAATGAATACAGAAAATAATGGAAAGTTTGGATTATGAATGAGATACAAGAGATTGAATCTGATGCCTCTTGTCTTGTTTTCTGCTTGATTTATAGGGGTTCTAGTTCAGCTCCCTTTGCCACTTGCATAAACCCCATGAAGGAATATTCAGAGACATGCATAAACACAAGAAAATGGTTGAGTTGGCATCGCACCATTCGTGAATATTAAATTAGAAATCCCATACTGCATGAGTCACGCTTGAGCTTGATTGTCATGCTCAAGCGTGAAAGGTTCTGATGCTTAGTGATAGTTTTACAATCAAGCTGACTTAACCACGCTTAAGCGTGGCCTTCCAATTCAGTATACTAGTTTCCATGCTTGATTCACGCTTGATTCCTTTCATCCTCGCTCAAGCGTGGCTTACTTGTGGTGCAGAATGTTTAATTCACGCTCAAGCCATGCTCAGCCTCGCTCAAGCGCTCTCATGTTCACGCTTGAGCGTCCCCTTCTCACGCTCAAGCGTGGGGGGTCTGATGCTACTTCAATCCATGCCCAGGGTCACGCTTGAGATACATATAGCCACGCTCAAGCGCCAGTCATGCATAAGGTCACGCTTAAGCGAGCTCGGGCTCACGCTCAAGCGTAAGAGGATGTTGATGTGTTCTTCAATTTCGCTTGAGCGCATGGGCAGCGTAGGCCTTTTGTTTCTTCCATGCTTAAGCGTGCAGTGTGCCACACTCAAGCGTCCTTGCTTTGATGTTCTGGTGCTTCTTTGTTTCTTCAAGGCTTTTGACAACTTCCTAACTGATTTTTGCAATTCAAGCTTCTTTTCTTAACAATTTATTTATAATCAAAATCATGCTCAATTATTTATCAATTTAGTTAAGTTATCCAAAAAATGGATCCAATTGAGTCATGAATTTAATTATAAAATAAGCACTTATCAAACTCTCCCCAACCTAGATTTTTGCTTGTCCTCAAGTAAAAAGAAGTTTTGGAAAGAGTTTCAAGCATTAATAATCTGAGTTTCTGTTGCAGACAAAATTTTAAAAGACAATAATCTGAGTTGATGTTTAGGCAAATGATTTTCTTAATACCAATTCCTTAAAATGTAATGCACCATTTCCTTGTTCATAAAGCATGTAACCAATTGCTGTAAGAATAAAGAACTCTCATTATTTCTCACCAGGTGGGTGTGTTGCACATTCATCATGAGAACTGCCTAATTAACATTGCCGGTCATTTCTAATCAAAATCAATTCATAAGATAAGTAAGGATCAAAAGGTCTTTTCTAGGTTGTAATGAGGCTGGGCTATCAAGAATTCTTGGTTTTTCTTAGGTTCAAAGTGCATGCATGAATAAGAAGAGCATATGTTCTGAGATTTTACAAACTTTTATGAGGCTTCTTCTTTTATGCTACTGAATTCTTCATTTTTCTTTTTCTAGTTCTCTATTTTTGTTAAATTTTGGAGAACTTTATTTATTTTTCAGCCTCAGTTTCTCTTATCACCCTTTTTGGAAAAGTGTTTTATGCTCTTAAAAAAAAACTTTTAAGCATGCTAGTAAGGTAAGATTTTATTTCTCATGCTTGGTTTAGGGTGTTTGAATAAAATTTTTGGCTCAAAAATGGGCTACAAAAATTGGGTCATATTCTTAAGGGTAGCTTTTTGGCTCTGAGTTTGTTTTATTTTCAAAATTTGCCTTTATCATTTCCTTGCCTAATCTCTAAAAGAAATGTTAATCAGAAAATCAGGCAATGCTTATTTGACGAATTCTCATGAGACTCTCAGTGTTTAGATTTCTCACTTCTCACCAGGATATAAGGCTTACTTCCTTATTCTAACAGAAAAGGGTTCAAGTATGTAAACAATCAAAAGTACATTCATTCTAATTCCTTGGTTCTTAATTCAGCCATTTTACCCTTTAAAAATCAGTGTTATTGCCTAAAAATATTTTGCTGCTTGAAAACTTTTCTTGTTCAAAAAGTAAAATCTTTGGTTGGGTTTTTCAAAAAAATGTTTAAAGCTTCAGGCAAAACAAAAAATAATCACAAGCAATTCCAAAGCATGCTGTAGTAATAGTAACTAAAAAAAATTCAAAGTAAACAATAAATTGTCAATTTGTAATAAAACTTAAAGTAGCAATTTAAACTCAAGATAAAAATAGAAGCATTAAAATTTTTCACTCATCCTCAGATGAATCCTCTTCTGTTCCCTGGTTTCTTTCTGGAGGTCCCTGTGTTGAAGTTCCTGGCCTATCCTGTGTAGTCTTATCTCCTCCCATAAAAGGGGGCCTGTCCCCAAGCCAAGCAATTAGGGCCTCAAACTGGGCAGGGTGCATCCAAGGATTGTGTTCACCTACAGGAATGTTGTGATAAAGGCCACTGTGAATATGCAACAAACCTCTATGATTAGCGTTTTACTGTGCCAGGAGGTGGCTATTTTGAATTTTCACGAGGTGAATGCCTTGTAAAATCACGGTGGCTTCTGTGCTGAGAGGAGGATGGGCAGGTGCTGTGTTGGATGCTTGCTGTGCTGCTTGAGAGGCAGGTGGAGGGGGTACATCAGATAACAATTAGAGGAAAAGATTGGAGAATTAGAGAGTAGAGAGTGAAAAAAGGAAAAAAATGGTGTCATGTGAGTGATGCATCAAGTCCTATTTATAGGATTAAGAGGGGGGACATCCATATTTAATTTATTCATAATAGTTTCAATATTTTTTTTATCCTAACGACTTTTCCTTCCCCCTCCTTCTCAAGACTTTCTTTTTCTTTCTCTTTTCTCCTTTTCTTCTTTTTCTGTCTTATTCTTCGCCCCTTTTATTATTAACTTCTTCTTTTCAATGAAATGCATGAAATTTGAAAGTTACAATTAGTGTAGGTCTGACCATAGCTAACAAACGACACTATTTTAAAAATCTAGCATTGTGAGTTGGTCATCGCTAATTTAAAAAGACACATTTCTTGTATTGTTACCTAACTATATATATATATATATATATATATATATATATATATATCCCAACATGCACTTAGCATTGGTTAGATAAACATTAGCAATGTCAGATATGATGCTAAGTTATGCAAAATATTTAACTTCAATGTTCACTTAGTAATGGTCTGACTAATGCTAATAGTATTGATATGTCCATGGTCAATGCCAAGTTTAGACATTACAACATTCTCTTCTTACTATAAAACTCCTATATCAACTAAACAAGTATAAATATAATTATTGATTACTAAATTAACAATTAAATTATGATTATATATATATATATTTTAATTTCATAATTTGTATTACAATTTTCAATAAAATAATATAATATAATGTGCTTTTTGAATATCAATGTTCTAATTTTTAAAGGGGTCAATTCTATAATTAACTTGTCTTCTAAACCTGAGGTCAATTATAAATATATCTTTGTAAGTATTCTTAAAATGGAGCATCAATTATGTTTTAAATTTATTCATTTTTCACACCAAGAGTTAACTTGTTATGTCGAACAAAACATGATCATGCATCTAATTAATTGGATGTTTGAGACCCAACTCATCTCCTTAAAGTGATCAGGAACAAGTATTGTTAGAATTAATGGAATATAATGCCTTAATAGAATATCATACCATACACGTGTAAAGCTTAGACACTTGAGTAGTTAAAAGGATTTTAATTTCATACGCTCATTTTATCTTAGTTTCTACTTACAACCATTTTCTTCTATAAATATGAGTTGTATCTTTTAGTTGAAATTAATAAAGTAATCATTTCCATTCACCCTTATTCTTGATCCTCTTGGTAGTAATTCAGAATTTTTTTTATGGTATCAAAGTTTTATGGTTAAGTTCCAGTGTTGGTATATACATTAGGAGCTATTAATGTATCATTTGGTATTTATCAATAAAATAAGTCTTTTAGTTTTAAAATTGTTTTAAATTTGTTTATCTTTGGAATAGTATATCATATGAAAATTATTCTTAAAATGTCTCTAGTCAAGTATTTATATGGGGACATGTAAATACATTAAGACTAATATGTAAATATACTGATGATTTGATCTCACAGATCATGATTATAGAAGATATCATGTCTTCACATGGTTGCACATTAAGAATAATGTTGTATTGGACAAACTCGTCATGAGAATGTTGTGTGGATCGTTACATGAGTGTCATAAAACAGTTCTCAATATGATAATGGTATATGTAGTTCTTTGACCTAAAGTCACTACGATTTCTATATGAGGAGTTTGTTGTTTTAATACAATGAAACGTCATCTGTAAGATGACCATAAAAGTTGTGTTTAGGCAATAAACAAATTATGCAAAGTGTAACACCCTCAGTTAACTAAATAATCTCTTCTACTAGACTATCTTGGTTAACTGAGAGGCTGCTAATTTTAGGAAAAGTGTGGAAGTTTTTTATACATAATAACACATGGTGGAAATAAAGCATAACATATATACACAAGATACTATATATACATTAAGTGGTCTTATCAAATTTGTATAACTGAAACAATAGAGGGGCATACAGGCACCCTATGCAAAATATAGGGAAACATATATACATAAAGTAAGCTTAAGGACTAAGCATCTCCAGCCATAAACTCATTGTCTGACCATGGTGACTCAGGTGGGTCGGAGGTGGCTACCAGCTGTGATAAGTCTAGAGGGGCGGTACTCGCAGATGGTAAGTTGCTCATCTGGCGAATCGACTGGTGCCTATGGTTGGCGTAAGCCTCACAGGCCTCTGCCAAGAGACCCTAGGCTAATGTTGACATCTCCATGTAATCCTCGGTCTCCCATACATGTACAAGACTCACCTATTTACTGTTTGTAATAGGGTAGATAACACCAGAATCCAAAAGCTTTAGAACCTATTTCTTATTAACCTTGTGTTAGGATTAAGCCTCCGTTGGTGTTCCACCGAAGGCTTAGTATTTTCATCAACAACTATGGTATGCATGCAAAAAGATAGGTTAATCCTTTGAATGTCATCCATGGAATAACCTATGACCTTCCTATACAACTTAAGTTGTTCTAACAGTTGTTCAATTACATCCTTATTCAAACTAGCAACAACAATCACAGGATAAGTTGAGTTAGGTCCAAGAAATTCATACCTTAAAGTGTTTGGGAGAGGTTTCAATTTAACCTTAACTTTCTCAACCATATGGGG
The DNA here is from genome assembly GCA_037962975.1 of Clitoria ternatea. Classification (NCBI taxonomy): domain Eukaryota; kingdom Viridiplantae; phylum Streptophyta; class Magnoliopsida; order Fabales; family Fabaceae; genus Clitoria; species Clitoria ternatea. The sequence continues at coordinate 175,413,668 of CM075671.1, forward strand.
TAGAATTTCTTCATCACCATTTTCCAAAAGATCACCGACAAAGTCAGTAGAAGCAGCCAAAACAAAATCTAATGGATCCTACAAAAATCATCAATCTTATAAGAAAAATCATCTAATGATGACTTTTTCATGGCACTCTTAAGATTGAATTTCACTTTTTGATCTCTTACACTAAGAGATAGCTTACCATTCTTTATATCTGTAACTGCTCCTACAGTAGCAAGAAACAATCTCCCTAAAATGATGGGAATCATAGAATCCTCCTTCATCCTTAAAACCACAAAATTGACGGGTATAAAAAACTTGCCCATCTTGATAGGGACATCTTCAAGGATACCTACAGGATACTTAACAAACTTATCAACTAATTGCAATGACATCCTAGTGGGTTTCAACACTAGCTCCTAGATCAGAAAATGCTCTATCAATATTCATATTCCCTATCATGCATATGGTATTAAGAAACTACCCAAATCCTAAAGCTTAGGGGGTAACTTCTTTTGGATTAAAGCAATGCACTTCTCAGTAAGTGTAATTGTTCCATTGTCTTCAAGTATCCTTTTATTGGACAAGATGTCCTTTAGGAACTTGGCATACATTGGCATTTGTTGCTGTAACATCTCGAATTTTATAAAAATGATTAAATATGAGGAATAAATATTAAATAATTATAAATGGGTTAATAAGTGTCCTAAAAATATTGAAATAATTAAATTGAAATTTATGAAGATTATTTATAATTTATTGGGGCTTTATGAGTTAAAATTATACCCGGTTAAAATATGGATGTCGGACCAAGTATCTCCGATTGAGATACCATTGGTCAGGGCTGTTAAGAATATTATTGAGAATCTGAATATATATTCGGAATAATTTTTGGATAAAGTATTGAGCCCAAATAGAGATCCTGTTTGTTATAAAATGGTGAAATTAATAATGAGGGGTTAAAATTTAAAAACAAACTCTCTTCTCCTTTCTTATTTTCACGACACTTTTCTTCTTCTTTGGAAAACCACTTCCTCTTCTTCTCCTCTCATATTCCTCTTCTTTTTCATCTTCTTCTCTAAAAACCTAGAATGTGGTGTGCCCTCCTTCCCTCTCTATTTCCGTTTGCACCATGGACCATGAAGGAGATGGTATTGACTTGAAGCTCTCCTCCCTCTCCTTGGAATTTCGTCACCCTCTCCCCCTCTTGGAAGCCCATTGTGATTTCTTGGCTTAAGTTATGTCTCCCTCTATTTTAATGAGCTTGAGCCTTAGGTTTTGATTTGTATATGGTTGGGAGAGTGTTATATGTGTGGGTTATGGTATGGGAGCCATTTTTATGCAAAACCCTAAGGTGGGGTGTGAGAAATATGTGTTTTTGTATGGGTGTAAAAGGGTACACGAAAATGGCACATGATGAAGTGGGAAATGATAAGTATAAGTGGTGGTTATTGAATTTTTATGGAAACCCTAACTTTAGGAATTTAGGGAAAATATGAAATGTTAGTGGGAAATGTGTTTAATGATGTTAGGGAATGATATTGATGAGGAAGAAGGGTCATTGATGATGATTGATGAATATTAATAATGGTGATTAAGTTTTGATGAAACACTAGCCCTAAGAAATTAGGGAAAACATGAAATATTGGTTTGAGGATTAATTTTAGGTGGAAATGTATGATATTTAGAGTATGGCTATTGTTAATGATGTTGGAAGGATAATTGTTGATGATGAGAGATGGCATTAGTCAAGGTAAATGGTTGATAGAGGTGGTTGAAAGTCATTAGTATGGGAACTCATAGATGAGTATGGCCTTTAAAGGAATAATAATGAGTTTAAACACCAAAACCATAATGGTTGTGATAGATGTGTGGATTGGACATTATGGGTTAATGAGGCCTTGGGCCATGGCATGTGCCATTTGAATTTGTTGATTAATTATGGTTATTGGAGGATAAGACAGCTATGTTGAATTTTGAGTGATAATGATGGCAAATGGATGATTTATATGATGATTGGATGTATTATGAATAAGGGATGTGATCTTGTTGTTGTTAGGTATGGTTAGCCCCTTTGAGATTTAGAGAATCATGGTTTTGGGAAAGAAATTCCTGAAACCTAACACAATGGTATGAATTGGTGTTTTAGCAAGTCTAGGACTTGATATTAAGCTTGATGATAAGCTAGCAATGGTTTAGATTTATAATGGTGCCTTGTGATGGCTCATGAATTGAATACATGTGTATTTATATATGTTGATAGGAGATTATATTCCGGGTAATGCAGCGGAACAATTAGAGCATTCAAATCATGCTCTTCTCTCGAGGTAAGAGAGGAGTTTACATTTCAATTGCATGACTTGAATGGTTGATGGTTAATGTATATGATTATACTCATGCTTGCCTTGCCATAATTATTTTTGAATTATGGGATGATTGATAATGTGATGAGTGATGTGCTTGGCAATTTGTTGATTTTTGGGAGTTATATATATATATGTATGAGATAATGATGGATATGTAGTGGTCCCTTGATGGGAATTAATGCGTTTGTAATGAATGATCCATAATGATATAAAGTATAAATGGTTTGGGTCAAATTATAGCTCACAAAGTGTATTTTATGTATAATCAAGGAAGTGGATAGGTGATTGTAACGCCCTGTCCGCTTTTCAGGAATGAACGACTCGCCCCACAGACTAACACAAGACCTTTCCAATATGCTTTTGTCCTCACTCACACATTTCCTGAGAACTTCCCAAGAGGTCACCCATCCCAGAATTACTCCAAGTTAAGCACGCTTACCTTTGGAGTTCTTAAGTGATAGGCTACTGAAAAGGCTAATGCATTTGTTGGTATAGGTAGTACGAATTCATTTCTTTAAGCTATCCTCGACTGTATAGTCCCATACCTATACAGTCTTTGGATCCCTCTCATTCTGGTATGTATTTGGTTCGTTCATGTGTCCCTCCCACTGGAAGCCTGCCAGGAGCCACTCCTTGTCTGTGCCTACGTACCGGTGATCACTCCCCGCCCTCAACTGTGCCCGGGATGCCACATTCCCCACTGGAAGCCTACCAGGAGCCGCTCCTTGTCCATGCCCATGCACCTGCGATCACTCCCCGCCCTCAACAGCGCCAGGATGTCACAGTGATATTCTTAAACTTCATGTAGAGGTCATCCACAATCCATAATATATGTATGAAACTTGTGTGCATAGTTGGTTATGGCCAAATAGGCCTAGTTTGCAATTTGACATGCTTGGTTTAGCTAAAAAGAGGCATGAATTGTCACTAGAGCATATCTTGATCTAGAAAATAAGTTGTTGGATGAGACTTGTTGGAGCAAGTCATATTTGTATATGTGAATATAGGTTAATAGAAAGTTTAGAGTAAAACTTAGCCAATTGCATTTTGGTATGTCATGTAAAATGCCCAAAATATGCACAAAACTACCCTATAGCTTAGATTTTGATTGGGAATGAATTTAGGATTGAAACTTTGCCACATTATTGATATAAGGGTAGGTAAGTTGTGCATAAAATTTCATACAAATGGGAGTTGAATAACCTAGTGAAAAGGGGTCCCAAAGTTGGCAAAAATTAAGGGTCAAAAAGCTGTAGAATGGTGCCTACAGCAGTGAGATCCACGGCCAGTGGAACTTGCCACTGTCAGAAATTTCCAACTGTTGCTTTTCTCTTGCTATTTTTGGCCCTTTGGGTATCTTAATGACATTTTTAGCCTCCGACTTCCTCGTGAAAGTTATATATAATAATGTTGAGGAGGTGTGAAAATTGGTCTTACCTTAATTGGAGTTTTCTAACTCTCATTAGGCATAACACACTGGATCTACTGCATTGTAAAATTCCAATTTAAGAGGGTTTTGAACCCAACTTTTTATGGTTATCAAATTGGGACTAATAGGTGATATTTATGACATGTCCCACTGTTTTTAAGACTAAGAATGAGCTTTTCTTATGTCTTAATGTTGAAATTTGTCATGAGTTTAATAGTATCCAAAACCCCTTTTTTATGTAAAAACAAGAGATTGTATTAGGGGTATATGACGTTGGTGTGTCTTGGTGGTGTTTGATATTGATTGAGACATTGGAAAATATGTATGTACCTATGATAGGTTATAAAAACATGAATGTACACCACCAATGATATTTTATGATTTTGATAATGAAAAGTTAAAATGATATGGTTGTATGACACACCCTTTTATCATGATGAAACTAATAAGGGGATGATTTCATGACAATGTGTTTGTTATAAATTGACGAATCAGAGATGATGTCAATAATATGTAATGATGGATGATTGTTATTATTGATGATTTGTTGAATACCATTGTGTTTGATATAAGTGTGACCTTGTATGTGTGGTTTGAATTGTATTGATAAGATGTTATGAATGCCACACTAGAATGTAAAACAATGGTAATGATCAATAAGATGAAAAATCCACTAAAAAATTATCCGGTGATGTTGATGAAAGATTGATGAATGTTATTGATGATTGTGATGCCATTATGAATGTTGCAAGTATTGACTTCCATGTATGATATAAGTATGTTGAAATGAAATGCCACACTTAAAACTTGAAAATAGGCTAAAACCAACAATGATAAAATCCACTAAGAATTGTATGGTGGTGTTGGTGATGATGATGATGATTGATAAGTGGTATGATAGGATGCATAGTGTGAGAATGCATTTGATTTGCATTGTATTTCATCCATGGTATGTCATACACTGTTTATGTATAATGTTAGGGGTTCTAATAGGCGGGCCTAGTGGGAGGGTGACCTAGTACATGGGTAAATTGTTGTTGTTCCCTAGTGATTCTTGGAATCACGAAGCTGTCCATAGTTTGGTGATGAGGCACCCTATGTGCCGGGCCCAATGGGCGGGCGGCTCTCTCGATGTGTGTTCGGGAGGGGCCCGTAGCACTTTTGGCAAGTGAGGCCATGTTGTTGATCCACAAGTCATGGGGTGACTAGTGCTATATATGGGCGATAACGCTTTGGTACCAGTAAAATTGGTGATTATGCATGCATTATGAGATATGTATACACATTATATTACTGCAGTAGAGGCATAGTAGCATACCTATGCTTGACCCACATTTGGTGTTTATTCCCACAGTCGAATCTGTATTTGTTGATTATTCCATTGTGCATATGCATTAGCCTAAGAGCATTTACATATAGCATGGAGATATGCCAAAAGGTGATGATGATTGATGATGATTGGGATTGAGATATGATGATGATGAGATGGGTAAATGAATTACCTAAAAGACAACATATAAAATATGAATACAACAAAATGACATTGAATAAGATGATGTTGTATATGATGGCCGAATATCATGAAAGGCTTTGTTTGTCTATGGTTGATGACAATGATGTTGGCCCATTGTGGCATTGAGAAATAATGTGTGTATGGGTTGCTTTGCTATGAGTTGATTGATAAATATGGTTTATGTATATTGTTAGGATGAATGAGTTATGATGATTATTGATGATGTTAGCAAAGCATACATGATGTTGATATGCATATGCACATAATCTCAATTGTATTCATATTCGTCATTTGAAATGTATAACTCACTCTCCCATGTTGTCCATTTTTAGCATTGATGTAGGAATATCATGGGATGAGGATATTTTTAAAGTAAAGCTTTTGTGAAGGTAAAATAGCGGTAATGGAATGCCTTGGCCGGCAGCAATTGTAATTTATTGTACTATGAATAAATGTAAATGATAGTGTTGATAAATATTGATATTGATGGATGAGATGTAAATAACAATATGAGTGGATAATGTATTGATATTTGGGGTATTTGAATTCATACCCATTTAATGATTAAAATGATGTTGGTTATGTAATCCATTTTGGGAATGTATAAGTGTTGATGATACATAACTTTAAGGTTGAATAGAATATGGTCAATTATGGAATATGGACATTGGAGATGTATGTTGCATGATTATATAAATGCATATATATATATATATTTAAGACAATGCATGTTTATGATTTATGTGTAAGATTGGTGGTAGCCTAATAGGCTTGTGTTGTATGCTTGCATGCCTTGCCGAGCCTTTTCTCATATCTTCATATATGGGACTAGGTGTGTGCCCTGTATACATATTCTTCTTCTGCTATAAACTCTGTTATTTTTGTATACAATTATGGGCGATTTATTTTACGATCCAGTTATAAATTATCAAATCTCACTCTTCGGTCTTCTGTGGTTTGAGTCTTGATATAATCGTTGAGGTGTTTTGAAATTATTTTAAATGTGAAAAATTTACTTGCATTTTTATTATTTAATTATCTTGATTACATCAGGATTCAGGTCCAGAATACCGTGGTGTGATAGTTGTAACGCCTCCGTAAAATGGTACATTAATATAGAGTTTTTAAGGACTTCGAGGAACTTACCAAATTGTTTGTCCAATTTTACCTTGGCTAACCTTTGCGGATATGGAATTGGAGGTTGATATAGCTTCACCTCCTTCTTCTCTTCCATCATGGTTTCACTAGGTTTTAGTGTAGGAGAGAATTGTTAGGTTCTTTCTCTTTTTTTTATGTTGGTGATGGGCTCTCCAACACCTTACCGCTCTTCAATGTAACCGCCAAGGATGACTTTTATGTTGGGCTAACTGAGTCTCCAACCTTTTATTGTAGGCGACTATGGCATCTATTTTAGAGGTTAGGTCCTTTAAAGTCTCTGTGAACTCCTCATTTTGTTTTATTTGTTTGCCCATAGAAGTCTTTAGTAAAGATTCTAATCTTGACTTTTATGGTGCAAAGGGTCTTTATGGAGGTCTATAATTACCTTGATAGCTTCTTATTACATCCACTTGCTGCATCTCCTGCTCTTGATCCTGTAGGAATCCTAGTTGACAAGCATTAACCATATCTCCTACACCACCACATAACACACAAAAAACATTAGAAGCAACTTACCAAGTTTATAAAATTTAACAAACAAGGCTTCTACTTTTGTAGTCAAAAGAGAAATTGCATCAACAGAGTACTTACTTAGAGTTTTGGGAGGCAAACTCTTTTTAGATGACCACTGGTAGGAATTCTGAGCCACCTCCCTAATCAAGTTGTACCCTTTCTCCATGTTTTTACTCATGAAGACACCACCAGCTGCAACATCCAAGATAATCCAATAGCTAGAAGTAAGTCCATTTAAAAGATATGGACCGTAAGCCATCATTGTATCCCATGGCGGGGACACTCTCTAAGAAATTATTTATACCTCTCCAAGGCATCATACAATGTCTCATCCTCTTTCTGCATGAATGAGATAATCTGCTTCTTCAACTAATCGATCTTGCTTCTTGGGTAGTACTTATTGAGGAAGGCGGTGGAAAGCTTGATCCAAGAAGAGATAGAGCCTTTAGGAAGAGAATAGAGCTAAGATCAAGCTTTATCCCTTGAAGAGAAAAAGGAAAGCCTTAATCTGATAGCATCACTTGAGGCTTCATTCACCTTCAGTGTATTGCAGTACTCCAAAAAGAATTGAAGATACAAGTTGGGGTTTTTGGATGGTAATCCCCTAATTTGGTTTTAACTCAAAAATATTGGCCTCCATAGATGATCGTGTGATACTTGGCCCTCTACCTATAGCATTCAGGGCAGCAAAATCTTGCAAGGCCCGGTTGTCCTGTTCAGCCATTTCTACAAGTTCCTCTTCAACAAACAGTTGTCTATGAGTTCTCCTTTTAGAAAGGAGGATGCACTCAATCTTTGGATCTAAGGAAAATTCAAGATTAGTGTTCCTGGTTCTTTGCATAATATTTATTTATTTTTAAAATTTATTAAATAAATAAAATTAAAGAAATAAAACATGAACAAATAAACAAGTAGCAAAAATCAACTAAACAAAACAAAATAAAATAAAACACAAAATGAATATAATAAATAAAAATAATAAATAAAAATAATAAATAATAAAATAAAAATGAAATAAAAATCAAGATAAAAAAAACAAAAATGTCTAGTCTAAACAGGATCAAAATCATCGAATATGAAGGGGAAACACAGTCCTTAGCAACGACACCAAAAAGTTGATTGGCCTGCAAGCACACAGGTGTATCGTGTAATAAAAAGATATCATCTCATTAGGGAACATGTTAAATGCTATATATGTAGACAACAAATCAAAAGTAATTTTGCTCAAAGAAAATTAAAGGCAAATAAAATAAAATTTACAATAAAGAGTTCTCTAGGAAAACAAATCAATTCAAACGCATCTTGGGATCTTGGAGTGGTGAATTGCTCTATGTTGATGTTTAAGGATTTTGTATTATCTTTTACTCTTATATTAACCAGGACAATTCTCCAAAAATATTAATTTTCTCTTCTTAGAATTCTATTAAAGTACTTTTTTTTTCAAAGAACAACGTTCGATTTGAAAATAGGGCCAAATACATTTTGGAAGAATCTTAAGTCCTCAAAAGATTAAAAAGGATAACTTCTTAGTCCCTCCCAATTTTCATTCTTAGGTTCAATTACTTAAATTTATTAAAAAGGTTCACTTCTCAATACTCCCAATTTAATTAAGAACCACTCAAGCCTATCTCTAGATCATGAGCACATATACATATTAAGCAATTTAAGGAAAATACGATTTCTTTGTATGCGATTGCTTTGCTATGAATTGCCTTCCAATGTTGACCCCAAATAAGGCCTTCAAACCTAATTATCCTATAAAACTAGCAAACTGGGTAGCAAAGGAGGGAAATAGCGCAATAACCATGGGATTTAACAGAGTATTAAAGACACATCATTTGTCACAGTGAAAAGTTCTAGGCCTTTGTGTTGGGAGACTAGACTAGATTATAGTGGTAGTGGTGGAACCAGGATACATCATAGTTTACTTTCTCTTCACTTATCTTTATACTTTTCTTCAATTATATTCCTATCTTGTCTCTTCTTTAATTACAAAAATTTTTAAAACAAATGATTCTTTTGAAGTAACATTCCCTTAAAACGCTTCAAAAATTTTGAGTTTTTTCAAGAATTAATTCATCTCATTGCCTCTTAAGTCTAAGGCTATTTTTCAACAAGTGATATTAGAGCTTGGATTTTTTATTAAAGTTTAACACCTTCAAATCTCAACAGAATGTTGGTGAGGGAATGGCCATTAATCGACCTCCAGCCTTTAACGGTCGTGGATAAAATTTATGGAAAGTCCAAATGTAACATCCCGATTTAAAACAAATTACTAGGTGAAATTGAGCCATTAGAATAATAATTATAAAAGTGGAAAAGTTACTTGTTAACTATAATTAATTTAATTAGTTTAACTTGAAGAAATGATGGCTGAGTAATTGTGATAGCTAGCCGCTTGTGAGTGGTGTGTGTCATGAGTGGACTGCTAATTCACGCTTTCCCACCCCACTTCTCTTCTCTTCGTACGTATATATATATATGTCCTGGCCACGGTTGATATGCATTCCTTCCAGAATTCCTCTTCTGCTACCTCTTTCTCTTAGTTCCTTCTTCTCTTCTTCATCGTTCTCCTTCTTCTTCCCTGTTCTCTGTTCTCCGTTTCTAGAAATCCATGAAGACGGTGCTACAAAAATTCAGAGTTCCTTCTGTTAGTAAAGGACAACCACCGAAGCAGAAGGGAGTAGCTTTCTGTTCCTGGGCCAATTGCAAAGTACGACTGCGTTCAAACGGGGACTGAACAAGGCAAACAGAGCATCGGATCGAACGTCGGGAAACAGAAGAACATCCCAAGTCCCTTCTGTAGGTAGAGGGCGCTTGCATGTCAAATGCGTGGTTCACGAACGGTACCGGATGAATGTATTGCCTTAAGTGTGTGAATGTCTGTGACGACTGTGTGCAATGCGTGATTGTTAATCTTTTGGATACCATGTATATGTTAGTAGAATCTTGTCAATAGTTATACAATAATGTGCATGTATTTAGGGTTGTGGTAATGAGTTCTGATAGTCTTTTTATACGTAGACGAATGTGATGCATGTTTCTATTACTATTATTACCGAGAGGATATGAATGTGTGGCTGTTAGTTGATTTCGTCTAATGTTATAAGCATGAACTGTTTGATTGTTGTGCATGCTGGTACGACTGACGAGTAAATATAGGAACTAAGTTGAATCGGTCTTGACTCTGATGGTTACGAAGGATGTGTCGGATGAGTGAAGATGCTGGCTGATAAGACACATAAGCTACATGTGTAGGAATGGGGTGACCCGTGGAAGGTCAGGAGCCCCAAAGGAATGATTTCCAGCTACAGGCCCTGGCTAGATCCTGTGAGAACTCGTAGTAGCCGTGGGAGCTAGAGATAAGTCTCGAGACGCCAATGGGAGGCCGGTACCACACGGAAAGAGCTAATGGACGAGAGGCCTGTAAGGGGAACCTGTAACTGAAAGTCACTGCCTAAGTTGGATCCGCAGGCATGCATGCAGATAAGATGTTGATTAGGATAGTACACGTGGTATGACTCGGAGTGATACGAATGAATTCCGAGTGAGTCGATACATGTGTTTGTGTGAATGAAAATGAACTTCACGTAATATGTATGTGGGTGTATGATTAATATTATCCTAGTTTGCATGGCCTTAGTTTAATCTGAATACGACCGAGTGAACATGAGTGTGCGTACTGATACTGATACCGAGTCATTGACTGTCATTTTATATGAAAAAGCTCACCCCTACTATGGCTATATTTTTCAGTGAATGTCTCTCGGAGTGAAGGATGAAGGAGGAGCCGAATACCAAGTGAAGTGCTGGTGCACTATGGAATTGTGTGTTTATGTATATGCCGTGCATATGTCTTGTTAAGCCTTGGCCGGCTCGTATTTCAGTCGTAGTCTCTTTATGCTAGAACTTGAACCCTCTTGGGTAGAAGACGTGATTTTATGCCTGTAATTATTTATATCCCTCTCTATATCTATCATACTGCACATTGTTCTATCTTGCGTGAATGATCCGAGTAATTTATGTATATGTACTTACTGAGTGTGTGAGGTTGGTATAACCATGGGTAGAAATGGGATTAAGAATTGATGGGGGAAGCGAGACAGTGATTTATTCTGAATGCCGAAGAGTTTAGGTATTACGGAGTGAATGAGAGCACGGGTCACCGAGTGAGGATTGATCTAGATACTTCCGAGTGATAACTGTTAGGATTTTTTCGAGTGAAGAATAATTAACAATTTCTAAGTGAGAATCCGCCGAGTGAAGGTTTGCTACAGAAAAGCGACACCTAAGGCTCTAAGTGGACCCCATTGTAGTAGATTATTAGTAGCAAGGGAATATGAGTGAGTCTTGATTTAGTAGGATAACTAGAGTAGGAAAGATTATGGTTAACGAGTGAAAAATGAGTGGAATACTCCGAGTGGTAAAAAGGACGTGAAAGTTATTCCGAGTGAGAAGCCTTCATAGATTCCGAGTGAGTGGCTATGGGAATCATTTCCGAGTTGCCGTATATGTATCCCGATTGAGTGGAGTCATGGGATGTGTTATGTTTTCTGAATGGAGCTGGTATGTATAAGGGCCAATCCAAGTGAATTGAGAGTGGACCTTTCCGAGTTAACCAGGCGCTAAAATCCGGGTGAGGAAATGCCGAGTGGAGTGAACGAGCGCCGAATGTAGCTTTTTGCTTCAGCGAGTGGGGACTCGCTGCAGCGAGTGTGGTTTTGAGGGAAGGGTTTTGAGTGGTATCGCCCAAGCAGAGTCAGATCCCGCTTGAGCGAGTATGCATGGTGTTGCTTGGTTCGCTTAGGCGTCTTGTCCTTCCGCAGTGAACCGGTTTCACTTCTCTTGCCTTCTTCCCCTCCTCTTTTGCCCGGTTCCATTGGATTCATTCCTTCAAAAAAAAAATTCACTCTGTTTTTTTGGTTTAATTATTTATTAAAAATTAGGGTATTTCATTTTGGTATCAGAGCATAGCCTCTCCTAGTACGGTATGGTTCGAGGATGAACCAGGCGGAAGCTGGGGAGTATGTGACATCCCGGTGCTGTTGAGGGCGGGGAGTGATCACCGGTGCATGGGCACGGATAAGGAGCGGCTCCTGGCAGGCTTCCTGCGGGGAATGTGACATCCCGGGCACTATTGAGGGCGGGGAGTGATCGTCGGTGCATGGGCACGGATAAGGAGCGGCTCGTGGTAGGCTTCTAGTGGGAGTGACACATGAACGAATCAAATACATACCGGAATGAGAGGGATCCAAAGACTGTATAGGTATGGGACTATACAGTCGAGGATAGCTTAAAGAAATGAATTCGTACTACCTATACCAACAAATGCATTAGCCTTTTCGGTGGCTCATCACTTAAGGACTTCAAAGTTAAGTGTGCTTAACTTGGAGTAATTCTGGGATGGGTGACCTCCTGAGAAGTTCTTAGGAAATGTGTGAGTGAGGACAAAAGCACATTGGAAAGGTCTCGTGTTGGTCTGTGGGGAGAGTCGTTCATTCCTGAAAAGCGGCTGGGGCGTTATAGTGGTATCAGAGCAGACCGAAAGGTCCAAGGCCAAGGTGTGCTTACCGAGTGTAAGCGGTTGTATGTATTATGACCGAGTGGTCATCATTATTGTGATATTCTGATTGAACATGATTGATGTTGAGATATTGATTTGAGGATAGGAGGTAACTCCTCTCCTGGTCCGATTGATTGCATGACTTATATATATATATGGTATAATGTGCTATAATCAGTGGACATGGGGATGAGATCCGAACGGTAGTGAGTAACCCTGTAAACTTATCCTTGAAGGGGTGTTAATTTCAGGATAAGCCATGGCGAATCGCCAAAGCCTGGAAGCCATAGCCACAACATTCCAACGTTTTGCTGACGTGTTTGAGAGGCAGGGCCAGCCTCGAGCTGAAGATGGCCAAGTGTTGGATCACTTCCTGAAGAGAAAACCGACTGAGTTTCAAGGGGGATTTAATCCCAAGGCAGCATACAAGTGGGTTCAAGACTTGGAGAGAGTCTTTGGGGGTCTTCACTGTACAGAGGCCCAGAAAGTTGAGTGCGCAGTGTACATGCTGCGAGATGAGGCAGAGAATTGGTGGAAAATTGCTAGGAACCGACTGACCGACGCGGGCATTCAGCTAGTATGGGAGAATTTTAGAGCATGCTTTCTGGAAAAATACTTCCCCGACACAGTAAGGAGTCGGAAGGAATTGGAGTTTATGGAATTGAAACATGGTTCCATGTCTGTAGAAGAATATGCAACCAGATTTGAGGAGTTGTGTCTGTTTTACCCACCCTTCCAACAACCCGGGACTGAGAGCTCCAAATGCCTCAAATTTGAGAATGGACTGAGATCGGACATCAAAAGAGCTTGTAGATATCAGGAAATTAGGAGCTTTCCAGTGCTGGTGAATAAATGCAGGATCTTCGAAGAAGACGAAAAGGCCCACTCAGGCCAGAACAGTAGGGCAGGTTCCTCCTTGAGGCCTTAATAGTCACGCTTTAAGAGGCCAGGTAACATTGTAAGAAATGGACCCTTTGCTAGACATAAAGATCGCAGTAACCAAGGGAGACAGGCGAGTGGACGTCCAAAATATGGCAAGTGTTTTAAATGTGGTGGCGACCACTTTGCTCAGAATAGCGATAGTGAAGATGTCATATGTTTTCATTGTAAGGAGAAGGGGCATATTCGCCCCGACTGTCCCCAATTACGTCAGGCAAACGCCAATGTGCGCCAGGGAGGTTCCCAAGGAAGAAATCGTGGAAATGGTAGCCAAGCATCTGGGAGCAGAGGTAATGGAGCCAGAGGAAATATGATGTTTGCCCCAAACAACCGAAGGAGGAACGCCGACCAACCAGCTGCAGGGAGAGTTTACGTCATCAGTGCTGAAGAAGCTGCACAAGCGAACGACTTAGTGCAAAGTAAGTGCTTACTCGGTAGATATACACTTAACGTAGTTTTTGATTCTGGAGCCACCCATTCTTTTATAGCTGATGAGTGTGTAAGACACTTAAAGTTGCCGACTGTGTATATGGATCGGACTTTGGAAGTAGCCAATCCGACTGGCACTAAGGTGTTGACATCATCAATGTGTAAAGATGTAACGTTTGTGTTGGGCGATCGGAGTTTCACCATCGATTTGGTGTGCGTACCTTTAAAGGATCTTGACATTATACTCGGCATGGATTGGCTTTCAGCCAACAAGGTATTGGTGGACTATCGAAACAGAAGAATAATCTTTTCGCGGTAGACTAGTGAAGACTACACGGTACCAGGTATAACCCAGTTATTTATGATGCTCTGTCTAACTGAGGGTGAGAGTAGAGCCCGAGTGAACGAAATTCCGACTGTTTGTGAATTCCCAGAGGTGTTTCCGGAAGATGTGCCGGGTGTCCCTCCAACTAGAGAAGTTGAGTTCTCTATAGACCTGATCCCTGGAGCCAAGCTAGTCTCCAGTGCACCTTATAGAATGTCCCCAACAGAATTGGCTGAGCTGAAAAAAGCAGGTGGATGAGTTACTCAGAAAACAATTCATTAGGCCGAGTGTATCACCATGGGGCGCACCTGTACTACTTGTTAAGAAGAAGGATGGCAGCATGAGACTATGCATAGATTACCGACAGCTAAACAAACTCACGATTAAGAACCGATACCCGTTGCCCAGGATCGACGATCTGATTGAACAACTGCGTGGTGCTTCAGTCTTCTCAAAGATCGATTTACGGTCTGGATACCACCAAATCCGGGTGAAGGACTCGGATATTCCCAAGACTGCCTTCAGGACTCGGTATGGCCACTACGAGTATGTAGTGATTCCGTTCGGTGTGACAAATGCACCTGCCATATTCATGAATTACATGAACAGCATATTCTACCCGTACTTAGACCGATTCGTAGTAGTTTTTATTGATGATATCTTAGTCTTCTCCAAGACCTCTGATGAGCATGAAGAACACCTCCGAGCGGTACTTCAAGTCTTGAAGGAGAAGCGGCTGTTTGTAAAATTTTTGAAGTGCAATTTCTGGATGGATAAGATCCATTTTCTCGGACATGTGATTTCCAAGGAGGGTGTCTCGGTAGACCCTTCGAAGGTGGCAGCTATAATGGCATGGGAGAGACCCGAGTCGGTCTCGGAGATAAGGAGCTTCATGGGCCTGGCTGGTTATTATAGGCGGTTTATTGAAGGTTTTTCTAAGCTAGCTTTGCCACTGACTAAATTGACCCGGAAAAACATCCCCTTCGTGTGGAGTTCCGAGTGCGAGAGCAGTTTCCGAGAGCTAAAAGACAAGTTGATGACCGCTCTAATATTGGCATTGCCTAACTTGCAAGAAAGCTTCGTAGTTTACTGTGATGCGTCGGGACTCGGATTGGGATGCGTGCTAATGCAGAAGGACCGAGTGATAGCTTATGCCTCTCGGCAATTAAGGCCTCACAAACAACATTACCCGACCCATGACTTGGAATTAGCGGCTATGGTCTTCGCATTGAAAATATGGAGGCATTACTTGTACGGTTCTAAATTCGAAGTCTACAGCGACCACAAGAGCCTCAAATACTTATTCGACCAGAAGGAGCTGAACATGAGGCAGAGGAGATGGATGGAATTTTTAAAGGATTATGACTTTGAACTGAAGTACCATCCGGGTAAGGCAAACGTTGTTGCCGACGCGTTGCGTCAGAAATCCCTCCATATAGCAGTAATGATGGTGAAGGAGGTGGAGTTGTTGGAACAGTTTTGAGACATGAACTTGCATGTTGATATTCCCTCCTCTCGGAAAATAACAATCGGTACGTTGAGGATTACCAATGAATTTCTGAAGTCCGTGTATGAACAACAGCAGTCAGATTCCTACTTGGCTGAGATGAAGGAGACTCAGGCCAAAGGAAAGGACTTGTCCTTGACCGAGGGGTCGGATGGAATCTTTCGAGTGAGAAACAGAATATACGTGCCGGGTGGAGGAGAATTAAGAAGGATGGTGCTCGATGAAGCCCACAAAAGCCTGCTAAGTATCCACCCGGGTACCACGAAGATGTACCACGATCTAAGAACATAATTCTGATGGCCCAGATTAAAGAGGAATATGGCGGAATACGTGGCTCGGTGTATTACCTGTAAAAAATCGAAGGTTGAGCACCAGAAGCCGTATGGTGCATTGCAACCCTTAGAGATTCCCGTGTGGAAATGGGACTCAATCGCCATGGACTTTGTCATGGGATTTCCAAAAAACCGAGCGGGCCATGATGCGATTTGGGTCATAGTTGACCGACTGACAAAAAGTGCACACTTCCTACCTGTGAACATGAGATACCCATTACATAAGTTAGCCCAGATTTACATTCGTGAAATTGTCCGACTGCATGGTGTGCCAACTTCCATCGTATCAGACAGGGATCCTAGATTCACGTCCCGATTTTGGACCAGCCTACATCAGGAATTAAGCAAGAAACTTTGGCTAAGTTCTGCCTACCACCCCCAATCGGATGGACAATCCAAGCGGACGATACAAAGTTTGGAGGACTTACTGAGGGCGTGATGTTGGAACACAGTGGAGATTGGGAGCAGTATCTTCCCCTGATCGAATTTACGTACAACAACAGCCACCACAACAGTATTGGCATGGCACCCTATAAAGCACTATATGGTCGGAGATGCCGAACCCCACTTTGTTGGTCAGAATCGGGTGAGAGTCTACTATTGGGACCAGAAATTATGAAGCAAACCTCAGAACAGATCCGAGTGATAAGGGAAAAGATGAAGGCGTCTCAGGATAGGCAGAAGAGCTACCACGATAAACGAACCCAACCACTAGAGTTTTCAGTCGGAGACAGAGTGTTTCTAAAGACTTCACCAAGCAAGGGAGTCGGGCGAGCCTTGAAAAGTGGAAAGCTAAGCCCCTGATACATTGGGCCTTATGACGTATTAGAGCGGAGCGGTCCCGTGGCGTACCAAATAGCATTACCGACTCACTTATCCCGATTGCATAACGTGTTTCATGTGTCTCAATTAAGGAAGTACTTACACGATTCCACTCACACGATGCCGGATGATGAAGTGGAGATTAAAGAGGACCTGACCACTGTGACTGTACCAACTAGAATAGTGGACCGATCGGTAAAGCGTTTAAGGAGTAAAGATGTACAACTGGTTGAGGTAGAGTAGCAGCAAGATGGGTATACCTCTTATACCTGGGAACGCGAGGATGCCATGAGGCAACAGTACCCCAAGTTGTTTGATCAAGGTAAGTTACCGATTGAATTTCGAGGACGAAATTCTTTTGAGAGGGGGAGAACTGTAACATCCCGATTTAAAACGAATTACCAGGTGAAATTGAGCCATTAGAATAATAATTATAAAAGTGGAAAAGTTACTTGTTAACTATAATTAATTTAATTAGTTTAACTTGAAGAAATGATGGCTGAGTAATTGTGATAGCTGGCCGCTTGTGAGTGGTGTGTGTCATGAGTGGACTGCCAATTCACGCTTTCCCACCCCACTTCTCTTCTCTTCGTACGTATATATATATATATATATATATATGTTCTGGCCACGGTTGATATGCATTCTTTCCAGAATTCCTCTTCTACTACCTCTTTCTCTTAGTTCCTTCTTCTCTTCTTTGTCGGTCTCCTTCTTCTTCCCTGTTCTCTGTTCTCCGTTTCTGGAAATCCACGAAGACGGTGCTGCAGAAGATTCAGAGTTCCTTCTATTGGTAAAGGACGACCACCGAAGCAGAAGGGAGTAGCTTTCTGTTCCCGGGCCGATTGCAGAGTACGACTGCGTTCGAAGGGGGACTGAACAAGGCAAACAGAGCATCGGATTGAACGTCGAGAAACAGAAGAACTTCCCGAGTCCCTTCTGTAGGTAGGGGGCGCTTGCATGTCAAATGCATGGTTCACGAACGGTACCGGATGAATGTATTGCCTTAAGTGTGTGAATGTCTGTGACGACTGTGTGTAATGCGTGATTGTTAAACTTTTGGATACCATGTATATGTTAGTAGAATCTTGTCAATAGTTATACAATAATGTGCATGTATTCAGGGTTGTGGTAATGAGGTCTGATAGTCTTTTTATACATAGACGAATGTGATACATGTTTCTATTACTATTAATACCGAGAGGATATGAATGTGTGGCTGTTAGTTGATTTCGTCTGATGTTATAAACATGAATTGTTTGATTGTTGTGCATGCTGGTATGACTGACGAGTAAATATAGGAACTAAGTTGAATCGGTCTCGACTCTGATGGTTACGAAGGATGTGTCGGATGAGTAAAGATGCTGGCTGATGAGACACATAAGCTGCATGTGTAGGAATGGGGTGACCCGTGGAAGGTCAGGAGCCCCAAAGGAATGATTTCCAGCTACAGGCCCTGGCTAGATCCTGTGAGAGCTCGTGGTAGCCGTGGGAGCTAGAGATAAGTCTCGAGACGCCAATGGGAGGCCGGTACCACAAGGAAAGAGCTAATGGACGAGAGGCCAGTAAGGGGAACCTGTAACTGAAAGTCACTGCCTAAGTCGGATCCGAAGGCATGCATGATGATAGGATGTTGATTAGGATAGTACGCGTGGTATGACTCGGAGTGATACGAATGAATTCCGAGTGAGTCGGTGCATGTGTTTGTGTGAATGAAAATGAACTTCACGTAATATGTATGTGGGTGTATGAGTGACATTATCCTAGTTTGCATGGCCTTAGTTTAATCTGAATGCGACCGAGCAAACATGAGTGTGCGTACTGATACTGATACCGAGTCATTGACTATCATTTTATATGAAAAAGCTCACCCCTACTGTGGCTATATTTTTCAGTGAATGTCTCTCGGAGTGAAGGATGAAGAAGGAGCCGAATGCAGAGTGAAGTGCTGGTGCACTATGGAATTGTGTGTTTATGTATATGCCGTGTATATGTCTTGTTAAGCCTTGGCTGGCTCGTATTTCAGTCGTAGTCTCTTTATGCTAGAACTTGAACCCTCTTGGGTAGAAGACGTGATTTTGTGCCTGTAATTATTTATATCCCTCTCTATATCTATCATACTGCGCGTTGTTCTATCTTGCGTGAATGATCCGAGTAATTTATGTATATGTACTTACTGAGTGTGTGAGGTTGGTATAACCATGGGTAGAAATGGGATTAAGAGTTGATGGGGGAAGTGAGACAGTGATTTATTCTGAATGCCGAAGAGTTTAGGTATTACTGAGTGAATGAGAGCACGGGTCACCGAGTGAGGATTGATCTAGATACTTCCGAGTGATAACTGTTAGGATTTTTCCGAGTGAAGAATAATTAACAATTTCCGAGTGAGAATCCGCCGAGTGAAGGTTTCCCGACAGAAAAACGACACCTAAGGCTCTAAGTGGACCCCATTGTAGTAGATTATTAGTAGCAAGGGAATCTGAGTGAGTCTTGACTTAGTAGGATAACTAGAGTAGGAAAGATTATGGTTACCGAGGGAAAAATGAGTGTAATACTCCGAGTGGTAAAAAGGACGTGAAAGTTATTCCAAGTGAGAAGCCTTCATAGATTCTGAGTGAGTGGCTATGGGAAGCATTTCCGAGTTGTCGTATATGTATCCCCATTGAGTGGAGTCATGGGATGTGTTATGTTTTCTGAATGGAGCTGGTATGTATAAGGGCCAATCCGAATGAATTGAGAGTGGACCTTTCCGAGTGAACCAGGCGCTGAAATCCGGGTGAGGGAATGCCGAGTGGAGTGAACGAGCGCCGAATGTAGCTTTTCGCTTTAGCGAGTGGGGACTCGTTGCAGCGAGTGTGGTTTTGAGGGAAGGGTTTTGAGTGGTATCGCCCAAGCGGAGTCAGATCCCGCTTGAGCGAGTATGCGTGTTGTTGTTGGGTTCGCTTAGGTGTCTTATCCTTCCGCAGTGAACGGGTTTCACTTCTCTTGCCTTCTTCCCCTCCTCTTTTGCCCGGTTCCATTGGATTCATTCCTTCAAAAAAAAATTCACTCTATTTTTTTGGGTTTAATTATTTATTGAAAATTAGGGTGTTTCACCAAATGCAAATTTTCATTGAATTAGTCAATGAGTGTTATTTCTAATGGACCTTGTAACATCCCCCATTTTTTTGTATTGATCTTTAGACAAAAATAGGTTATTTTCCCAATGAATGGAAGATGAATGAGGTTTAGGCCTCGACTGATATATGTATTATATTCTATGTGGATCTCCTTTGGTTATTAAGATGGATTAATAACTCCAAGGAAGTTATTAATTCCTAAATAATTTATGGTAGTAATTTTTTTGTAGTCAAAATATTGGTATAAAATTTTATCTATATGTTGAATCCATTACCTGATCGCACAGAGTGTCGTACTTCGTGCTTTGATCCCTAAAATAAATATTGAGTTTTTGATGTTTAAGAGGAATGGAAAGTGATGGGAGGGCTCAGCCAAATGAGTTAAAATACCTTGACACACTATAAATTCTACGTCGAAAACTGATTAAAATTTCTTGGCAACTTTTCACCCAGAAAGTCCTCAAACTTTGTGAGCGATACCCTAATACCTTTAGCGTTTTAATTATGACCGAAAGCCACTTTCTTGCGCCAAAATACCACACGACCATCACCATGTTTTAGCCCATCAAATTGCATGAAAATTTATCAAGTTTCATGATCACGCATCTTCCTAAGGATTACACACCGAATTACCTTTCAAATCACTTTCTTTTCCTAGATTAAGCATCATTTCCCCTCACCTAACTTAGCCCACTAACCCATTAAAATATTAATATGAATTTCCTATATATATATATATATATGTGTGTGTGTGTGTGTGTGTGTCATAAGTGAAAAAAAGGAAGACACCATTTTGCATTTCTTTCTTTCCTTGGCCGTGCACTTTCTCCACTTTCTCTCATCAAAGTTTCTTCTCCTTCTCCTCCACACCGTCCACTAGGAGTGGCAAAATGGGCCAACGAGCTCGCATAAGCCCGCCCAAATACGGGCTGAGCCAAAAAAGGAAAACATGCCAAAAATATTGGCCCGACCCGTTTTCTATATGGCCCATGGGCCAAACGGGCCGGCCCGTTTTTTTCCAAATTATTTATGCTTTTTTTTATTTAAAATTTGTTCTACTTTTAAGGTTTCTTTTTTAAGAAAAAAAACTTTATATATAAAAACTAGATTTTATCTTTTTTAAAACTAGATTTTTTATCATTAACCCAATTTATTTCATTAAAAGTTCAAATAAATTATATTTATATTAAATGGAAACAAAACTTTATTATTTATATTTTATAATATTATACTATCAAATTTATAATAAAATGTAAATTAGAAAAATAAGAAAACATAACCTCTTCAACATATATAAATTATATAGTAATAAAAACATAGTTTTTCAGTATTTTAATGTTGGCTCAACAGGCTGGGCCGACCCGCATAGGGCCCATTTTTTATGGGCCAAAATGGGCGTGGCTTATATGGGAAACAGACTCAAAACCTTGACCCGGCCCGTCCATTTTCAACAGGCCAAACGGGCCGGTCACGGGCCAAGCCCAACTTACCACCCCTACCGTCCACCATTCAGCCACTTTCACAAGCTATGCAAGGCCAACACTTTAGGAGAAAGAAAGCAAGGAAAAGCAAGCTTTAAGCCCTCTCCTTTCCACTCCAAGAGGTAGGGAAAGTTCTCCTTTTTTTCTCTTGGGATTTTTATGCATGCATAGGTGATGGAAACCACCCTAAGGTTTCTATCCTTGATTAAGGGTTAAAAATGAGTATTTTCCATGGATTTAAACTAGATTTCTGTAACATTCCAAATTTTAAAATATAGAATTGATTAGGGGAGGTCAACAATTTAATGTGCCAAAATATTAGAAATAATTAAATTAAGATTTTTAGAAACTGTTAGTAATTTATTAAGATCGGATAAGCAAAAAACTGACCCGGTTAAAATATGGGTGTCGAACCAAGTATCTCTGATTAAGATGCCGTTGGTCAGGGCTGTAGATAATATTACTAGGAATCCGAATATGTATTCGGAATAATTTTTAGATAAAGTATTGGGCTCAAACAGAGAGCCTGTTTATTAAAAAACGAAAGAGTTTAGTGATGGGCTTAAAACTTAAACAAAAACCTCACCCTTTCATTCTCATTTTCTTGTGACTCTCTCTCTCTCCCTTATGCAAACACATTTCTTCTTTCTATCACTTTCCCACTCATCTTGATCACTCTCTTCTCCATTATAAACCTAAGAAAAAGCTTGGAGCCCTCTTCCTTCTTCACTTTCATTTTCAAGGAGCAAGGAGAAGACAATGGATGTTTGAAGCTTCTCCCATTCTCCTCTCTATTTTCATCACAACGTCCCTCCCTCTTGATTCTCACTTTCATTTTTGGAGCAGGGTAAGTTTCTTACCATTTCCTTGTGTATTGAACATAGAAAATGGTTAATCATGACTTGGGAGAGTAGTTAAGGTATGTGGGTATTAAATAGAAGCTTTAAATAAGGAAAAGCTAAGGTGGGGTGAAATAAATATGGATATTTATGAGAAAATAAATGGATGCACGAAAATAGGGTTGAAGAATGATGAATATTGAAGTGCAGTTATGAAATGGTTGAGTTTTTTTTATGAAACCCTAACTTATGATATTGGGGGAAATGTGTAATGTAAAAGGGATTAGTATTTATTGATGAGAGAAGTGTTATAAATGACAAAGTAGTGGCATTTAATGATGATTTATAATGTTGGTCAGAAGTCATAAGTGAAAAAAACCACCAAGGTGTTGGTGGGAAATTAATATATGTGGTAACTTGACTACTTAGATTATAGCCTTTGATAATAATGGATTTTGATTAAAGGGAAGGAATTCCCGAAGCCTAATTAGGTAAATGAATGAAGCTTGTAAATGAATTACCACATGATGAAGAGTCATGCCTATGTAAATGTATATATTAAGAATAATGCTTGAATAGATAATTGATGTGGTCCTACAATTGATTAATGTAGGATTTGACGATACTTGTGAAGCGGGATCATCAAACCCGGAAACTTCTCTTGAGATAGGAGAGGGGTGTATTTTCTAAATGTATGATGTTTTGTATATTGATAATGTATGTATTGATGCCAAGTTACATGTTTTCCTTGAATGGATGTGGTGCCTTAGGTGTGGCTTGATGAATATTTGAAATCCTTGACTAGGATTGTTTATGGAGCATTATGAATGATATGTCTTGGAAGAATGATATGTGTGATGAATTACGTGTCATTAACATTGTGATTAACTATAAGTTGTACCCTAGATGAGAGGGTGAGAAAACCTTGATGAGGTTGAGGTATGCATGAGAATTAATGCATATATATAGCATGGCATGCATAAGTACATTTGTAGTGTGAATAACCTTGCGGGGTTCCACGAAGGGAGTACCCGACGTGATGATGTTGTAATCTATGATATGAATAACCTTGCGAGGTTCCATGAAGGGAGTACCCGACGTGATGATGTTGTAATTTTATGATATGAATAACCCGGGGTTCCACGAAGGGAGTACCTGACGTGATGACGTTATGAAATGGTAGTGAATGACCTTATGGGGTCCCATGAAGTGAGTACCCTTTATGAGGTGGGAAATTGACGTGATGATAATTATTGTAAGTGGTTGTGATCACTATTGGAATGAAATTGGATCCGTGCATATGCATTATTAAACACCAGCATGTGCATTAGCCATAGAAGCATGACATTGAGTGATATCCTATTGAGTGAGTTATGTGAGGTGTATATGGAATCCTTTTTGATCATTAATCTTGCATTCATATATATATTATCACAATTTGTTGGATTTTCATCATTGAGAAAGTATACTCACTCTCCATGTGGTATATCTTTTTAGCTCTTGTATTGTAGGGCTTGACTATGGAGCTCATGTGAGGAGGACTTGTGTGAAGAAAGACATTTTGGGTAAAGATGCCTTGGCCGACAATTGTTTTGATTTTATGGGTTATATGTAATCTTTTGTAATGAATATGCATGATGAATATTTTGTATAGCCATGAATTAATCTGGATAACTTATTTGGATGATAGATAGATGAATGATGATATTGGAGGTCATGTAGGAAAATGAGACCCTTGTATTTTATGGCTCATTTTCATTGGTGACCTTGTCAATGTTTGGATAATGACAGTGATGAGTTATGATGTTAGAGATGATGAATTATGACCCTCATTTAATTACAATTTGATGATGGATGGTATTTATACGCTTGGTGCTTTATGTATGAATTGAATTATGCAGTCGCACATGATAATCATGCATAATTAAGGAACCAATAGGGTCAAAATGAATTTTATAAGTCTTAGGTGATTTTTGATGGTTCCAATAGCTAAAATATATGATTTGTGACTCGTAGAAACTGGAATAGGTCAATTCTAATGAGAGTAGACCCTTAAGTTGCTCAGAAAGGCTCAAGAATAAACCCAACATATTTAATTGCATAAGTCCTTCATTTTTGAGAATTTTTGAGTGAGGCAGGTGGCCACACGTCATAAATGATGTATTTTAGTTGGTTTCAAAATTTGGTAGCGTTTTGAGTTGGTATGAAAAAGTTAGGGGTTGGAAGTTCAAAAATTAGGCTTTTCTGCATAAAAATAGCAACTGTGTTGTCTTGAATTGATTCAAGCCCCTCTGAATTGATTCAAGAGCTACTGTTTTCACTTTTTTTGGTTCCAGGAAGGCTTGAATCGATTCATACGATCTTGAATCGATTCAGGGACCCCTGTTTGTATAATTTTGAGTTCCAAAAGCGTTTGAATCGATTCATACGAGCTTGAATCGATTCAAGGGGTCCTGTTTTCACTGTTTTGAGCTCCAAAACCATTTGAATCGATTCAAGGGGTACCCAAATCAATTCATGGCCCTGTTATATCATTTTTTTCTATTTTAGAGTATGATGGGTATTAAATGGACATAAAACCTTTATACAATTGCTCTAAACATATCGTCAACATGTTTTAACAAACTTTTCAAGTATTCATGAGTGTTCTTAAACTTTCAATCCATATTTTGAATGAAGTTACACATTCCGCTATTTATTAAATCTCATACCTTCTCATATATTCATATATGAGTTAGGTCTTCATACAGGTCCGAGGTTATCTTTTTAAAATAAAATTTTGGTGTTCTCTATCCATCTTTTAAGATTTAAAAATGTAAAAAAAAAATTTACCCCTATTTTCGGGGTGTTACAATTTCAGCTCTGAAAAATTTATTTTTCCTAAGCAAGATTTTGAGAAAACTTGGAATAAAAGTTTCATTTTTTACCCTTAATGAAGAACAAGGCTTTAGATGTTAATTTTGTGACTTATGGTTGATTGCATGCATGAATTTATGATGTTAAGAATGTAATAATTTATGCCTTGAATGTTGAATGTTGCATGTTAGGTTTGATCCTTTTGCATGCAAGATTTCTTAGTGAAAAATGTTATCTTTCATTTTGAATGTGAGTTATTTGATGCCTATGTTTAAGATCCTTGTGTGCATGCATGAAAACTAGAATTTTGGATATGTACTGATGCTTGATTGAGTTGGTGAAATATTGGGTTGAATACTAAAAGAAAATTTCACTAAGTGTCAATGCGAGTTCTTACTTAAAACACAAGGAAATTATGTTTTTCAAAGGGTATAAAGATAGGTGATAATTAGGACCTTTGGATCCTAAAATTTGTTGATAAAACATATGACAATATTGCATGGTGGAGCTACTACCTAATTTTTAAAATGGGGATAAAGATGTAAAAGAATTGATGTCTTTGTCCTTAAACTCGATCGGTAACGCTTTAAGGGTAAAAATAAGGTTTTTGGCAAAAGAAAATTAGTCATAGGTGTAAATTGCATTCTAAGTTGAAATTTTTATGATTTAATATTAAAAATGTAAAACTTTAAGAATTATTCATTTTAGGTTTTTGATTCAACCCAATCAGAGTTTTCTATGAAAAATAAGGCATAAATCACGTTTTCGATAAATCGACGAGAAGAAGCTTTTAAGACTCTTTTCATTCAAAATTGGTGCCACCATTCATTTAAAATATCAAATGAAATATTGAGTTTCGAAAATAAGTTTTAGAAAGGTTTTTGGTTCTTGGATCCTGAAAGAAACAAAGCTCGTAGTAAAAATTACAACGAAGTAATATTTCCGATGAATCAGTTAAAAAATCAAGTTGTTAAGGGTTTTGCAATTCCAAACATATCATTGGAGCCTCTATAAATGATAACTATGAATGATATTTTGAATCGACCATCCAAGTAAGTTAAGTGTTTGGCTTTTATCACTACCTAAGTTTCCCTATTAAGTACTAATACTCTTCAAGATGTTTCTGCCGTATTTTATAAGTACTAAGCATATTTTTTAGAATCATGTTAGTACTTCAAAATGACTAGTAAAACATTTAAGGTATTTTCAGACAAGACTCTTTAAGGTCCCCTGTAAACTAAGGTTTGGGTATGAGTAAATAGCATGGTATAGTGTATTTACCTGAGATATTAAGGATAAAAGACACTACTTATAAGAACCCCACTTGACACAAGTTACAAGAAGGAAGAGTAAAATACTACACTGCATACACATCATGTGCATGGATTTAAGTTTGGAAACTAGAGCCTCAATGATGGATACATTGGAGAACATGGTCATTGGATCCCATGGAGGATCTCAGGAGTATAAATAGGTTAAGACCCCAATAGTTCAAAGTCGCGTCTGAGACCAGGTAGTACGGGATAAGCCTGGTGTACTTTGACTAAAGACGGGTGTTTTTGAGATTGTGAAGAGCCAGTTTCAGTGTGAATATGATCATGAATGGTGTAATACTCATGGATCCATGTGTTAATGGACATGCATGTCCGTTACCCAGAGGTTGTGAAGGGAACTTGGTGTACTCCAATCGCTTTAGTGTAAAAATATATCGTCTAGTAGATGTGTTATGGCAAGGTAATTGTGATGAGAAGGGTATCTTATGGGCCCTATTTGTATCATGGAACACTAGTTAAAGACAAGTCATAAAACTTTTAACTCATGTATGACATATTGGTTGACTATTTTATTATACCGATGTCTGTGATCTGAACTGTATGTATGGTTATGATGAGATACCCTTGTATACATACCCATGAGATAAAAGTAATATACTTACCCCTCTAATTTGTTGTATTTTCTGCTGGCAATTCCTTTTGGACAGAAATCGTGAAGGACACAGACAAGGTCCTCACCAGTAGAAGTAGGAAGTTCCCACCAAAAACATTGTCATAAGCAAGGATGAAGTACAAGCATCTATCTAGTGGGAGGACAACACGAAAAAGTGCTTTTGGTAGATTCTAGTTATAAATGGATTATGTGTTTTGAGGAGCCTGCATGCCCTATTTTCTTTCAGAGTATGTAGAATTTTGTTGGATGAACCATGCCACTATCATATAATTGTTTGAGAGGTTATTTTGGTATAATCTACATACAAAAAAGAAAACATCTAGATTTCACAAATCAAGTAACACCTTAGTTAAGTAGCACAATTTGGTGTGAAGAATTGTCCTAGTTAATCGAGGACATTATAGACCTAATGGTCTTATGCATATTATTGATGGAAAATATGTTGAGAAACCAAAAGACCTTGGGATGGATGAAGAGAAAACATATGTTAAATATATTTTGAAAGGTGCAAATATTATATGTTCTACTCTTGGTCATGATAAGTTTTTTAGAGTTACTAATTATAGAAGTGCTAAATAAATTTTAGACATCACTACTAAAAAAAACACCTGTTAGCGACGGAATGAATTGGTCGCTAATCCATGCCAAGGCCGTCACTACAACCCTTAGCGACGGCATCTCAGACGGGACACTCGCCGTCGCTAAAACCTTCGTCGAAAACACATCAACGACCATAGACACCCCGTCGCTAAAATATTGACGGCATAATGCCGTTGCTAAAATGGTCTCTGCTTCATTGACTCCAGCCGTCGTTAACTGTTGCCATACAGCGACCTCACAACTCTGTCGCTAGTAACAGCCACACTGCGACCACCATATGCCGTCGCCAAGTGTGGCCTTCCAGCGACCATGCTCCTCCGTCGCTATGGTTACTCATATAGCGACCAGGACATCCGTCGCTAATTCTTGCTTACCAGCGACCGTACGCTGCCGTCGCTGTGGGAAGCCATACAGCGACTACTATCGTCCGTCACTGTTTCTGGCCAACCAGCGACCACTCTTAGCCATCGCTATTTCTATAATATAGCGACCATCTGTTGCCGTCGCTAATTGGAATTTTTTATTTTTTTAAAAATTGGTTAAATATTTATAGGTTTTGTTAATTTAACTTTAAAAATGTAGATTAATATTTTGTATTTTGTATTGGCTGATAAAATTTTATAATTAAATTTGAATAATTTTTTTAAAATATTAAATTATTATTAAAAACAAAATAATGGATTAAATTTATTTATCAAATAGGTTGAATTATTAATGATAATTACAATAAGGCTTTTTTATTTGAATTTAATTACCAATAAATATTGACATAATAAATGAAGAATGACAATAAATATTGAATGGAATATAATATAAAAACTATAAATCAAATATACAATGTGTATAAATAATAAAAATACAATCATGGTGGTGGGGGATCCTGGGGTGGTGGTGGGGGCGCCTGGGAAGTGGGGGGAGGTAGCCTCGCCATCAACTGCATCAGTAGCTCCTGCTGCTGAGCAAGTTGCCGACGAGTCCCGGTGTGCTGCTCCTCGGCCCGCCGTCGGTCCGCCTCGGCCCGCTCCTCCAACAGCTGCCTCTGACGTTGCTCCTCCTGTAGCTCATCGTTCAGGTTTTGAATTACCTGAACAACCTTAGTCGGAAGACCAGAGGAAGAGGAAGAGGAAGGGGTCTTCCCCTTTTTCGCCAGCTGCGTGCCGACGCCACCCAATCCAAATACCCTTCCTTTCTTGTTCACACCGCCAACAGCCTCCATATAGATGGCGTTGTCGTCAGAACAAGATAGGGTGGGAGGAACCTCCCCTTCAGGAGTGGAAGCCACCATGTCCGCCTCCTTCTCGGCCCTCCTGGCCTGATACGCCTCCTATAAATTCAAAAACAATGATAGGATTAGTAAGCTGATTTGTAAATTATAAGCATGTGTCAGTTAAAAGTAAATACCGCTAGATCCATAGTCTTCTGGTTTACCCATGCACCGGCTTTGTTCTTCTTGGTCATTTGCATGACCTCAAACAAAGAAGGCTCTCGGTGCTCCCTCAGCTCCTGTGGTGGATAAAAAACATTGAGATTATTATTATTTGTAAACATGTCAGACGAATCATATTAAAAACATAAATATACTTACAAATCTTTTCTTGTGCTCGAGGGTTGAAATGCTACCCCTAATGTAAACTGAGGCTGCAGCATCGGCGGCTCTGTTTGCCCTGTTCCGAGCACTCGCTTGCTGGAACGGGACACCGCCCCACTTCTGGACCATCCCGTCCCAATGGTCCTCCGGGATCCAACGAGGGCGCTCACCCTTGTCCCTCACCTTCCAAAGGGTACTCTTGATGATTTTGGAGGTCTTTGTGGCAAAGACCTTCCTAATCTCATCAATCATACCCTCTGCCCACTGGTAATCACGCTGTAAAATGAAATGAGAAATCAAAATTAATAAGAGGTGTATTTTACAAATCAAATCACAATAAATTGATGTGGTAACTTACCGAGAAGGTGTCAAACCACCTATCTTGGACAACCTTCCTAGCATCTGTCCAAGATATATATGGACCATCCCACTGGGCCTTTAAAACCTTAGTAATCGCTTTGGTAGTATGACTACTATCAACAAAGTTGTAATGGCAAGAATTATATCAGTAGTACAACAACACAATCTAGGGAGACTCCCAAAATTCTGACAGGGTCTCCCCTGTAAATGTAACATTTCCAAGTTTAAATAGTTACCCTGTTACAAACAGAAGAGTTCCCAGTAAAATTGAATCTATACAAGTACTAATTTAAGTAACATACAAATAAACCAACAAGTTTCTCCACTAAAGTTTAATATAAAGTGCCATACAAATAACATAAAAGTATTTGAGTTTTAGTCACTTACTCGTCTCTGGCTGGCACGGGTACCAACATGGGCAGAGGGGATGCCGGAGGTGGGGTGGCCTGATGGCCATGGTCCTCCAAGCCACCAACTCCAGGAGTCTGCTCTAGGGTGGTCAGCTGTGGGGGTGATGGGGTGGTCAGCTATGGTGGTGATGGAGTGGTCTGCTGTGGTGGTGATGGAGTGGTCTGCTGTGGTGGTGATGGAGTGGTCTGCTGTAGTGGTGATGGAGTAGTTCCCTGCTCTGGGGTGGGAGTCCCCAGACGGGATACCGGGGTCCTGGACCCACCACCCCTACTGAAGGGCAATCGATGTCCCGTCATCTGTGGATAAAATCAAGAAAAGAAAAGTTAGTCTCAGGATATATATAAACCTATGTATATATGTTTAACAACTACATACTCTGTGTCTGTTTCAGTTTCAAATTCCCCCTCAGTTTCAGTGTCACCGGGGTTATCTGTTTGAACAAGTTCATTAGTATCCAAATCAGCCCTAGACCGTTTTGATCGAGAGACAAGGTCTTTGTCAATGTGTTCACCCCCCGTAGTGGTGAGTGTCTCATCCATTATGACTGGATCAATGTTGAACCACAAATTACCATTGTTGAGCTCGTGTGGTGCAAGCTGATAAACATCATCAACCTCCTCGAAGACATTGTCAGTGATCTGACTTCGGGCCTTGGCCTTGATGACTGCATACCAGTCCCGATGTCCTCCTGGGAAGTTAGTGTAATAAACTTGCTCAGCTTGTTGGGCAAAAATGAAGGGATCAAATC
The DNA here is from genome assembly GCA_037962975.1 of Clitoria ternatea. Lineage (NCBI taxonomy): Eukaryota > Viridiplantae > Streptophyta > Magnoliopsida > Fabales > Fabaceae > Clitoria > Clitoria ternatea. The sequence goes on from CM075671.1 coordinate 175,444,498, forward strand.
GTTTATATCTACCATTCTTCTTGACCTCAACTAAGCCGTAGTTGTTGTCAACCTTTGTTCCAACACTGATTGTGTTGTCGAACCAATCACATTTGAATAGAACAATATCTCTTCTTAGTCATCCAGAGAACGAAACTTCAACAATCTCTATCAGCACTCCATAAAAGTCTTTTTCTAACTGTCCAGCGGTGCCTTTAACACAAACCCCATAGTTATGGGTACGCATCCCTTCACTCCATTGATGAATATTAAACTTATAGCCATTTACGTAGTAAATAGGCCATTTTTTAACAGTTTTCACCGGCCCCCAAGAAAGGGCTTGGAGTAAAGCATCTTTAATATGGTTGTTAGGTTAGGGTCTTGTATCTATGTACAACATAACAAATAGGTCATCGTTAGATACCTGGAGTTAGAAGCATAGATAAAAAACACTCGGTATACAGGTCTTACGTGTTGTGTGAACCAACCAACGAACTTGGACGACACCTTACTATGAATTTGGTCATCAGTTAAATCATTTTGCTCAAGTTTAAGCATATCTGTATATAAGCTATTTAAAGGAAACAAATTTAGATACTATAAAAGCGAGGTTTAGAATGCAACTCAGGAATTTTAAGACTTACTTAAGAAAGGGTTCAACTTCTGGGCAGTTTAGAAGAATGTACAAGTGAGCCGCCTTTCGATCTTTCTCATCAATGTAACATTTTGTGAGCTTACCCCCCGGATGACCAGGATAATTGAAAATCAATATTTGTTCATCAAACCTTGTATGGGTTGCTACCCCAAGATTGCGGGGAATTTTACTCATTCTAGTTTCTATCTCCGTCAAAAAATAGAAAGAAGCAAAAGTTATCATTTCTTCGACTAAGTATGCCTCACAAATTGATGCTTCAACACAGGCTTTGTTTGACACTTTGTCTTTTAAAGAGCGTAAGAATCTTCAAATCATAAAAAAATGTTAAGTTACAAGAAACTATTATAAGAAATGTTTGGAAGGAAATTAAAGAGTTCTGGCATTCACCTTTCGAATGGATACATCCAATGATACTGCACGGGGCTACCAACCAAGGCCTCGTACGGTAGATGGAAAGGCAAATGCTCCATCGAGTCAAAAAAACTTGGTGGGAAAATCTGCTCCAACTTACAAATCAATACCGGGATGGTTTCTTCCATCTTCACAAGTTTCTCCACAGTCAACGAAGTTGCCGTCAACTCCTTAAAGAAGTGACTCAACTCAACCAACGGTTTCCAAATAGGCTTCGGTAAGGCATGAAACGCGTATGGGAGTAGTTGTTGCATAAGACATGGCAATCATGACTTTTCATGCCAAACACCCTACCCTCCTTCATGTCGACACATCTACTCAGGTTAGAAGCGAATCCGTCACGCAGGGTCAACCTATTCATCCAAATACACACAACAATCTGTTACGGTCTAGTTAAAACATATTTTGCATGGGGTTTAAACATTCTTCCATATCCTGCATCCCTCAATTCCAACTCCTTCCTAGAACACCAAATCGGAAGGTCTAGATGACTCTTCTTGTTGTCCGTTATTCTCCCCTTGATGTCCATAACAGTGTCAAAAATATTCATGAAAACATTACGTTCAGTGTGCATGACATCAATGTTGTGTCTTAACAATAAGTCTTTCCAATATGGCAAATCCCACAAGATGCTCTGCTTCACCCAATGGTGTTCCTTACCATCACCCTAAACTCCTTAACACTCTTGTCCCAGATGCAGGGATACTCTTTGACCCTCTGCCAAACCCGTGCATCGGATAACCTACGGGGTGGAGGTTTAGTAACCACCTTGTTCTTCTTGAAAGAGGTTTTATTTCTCCTAAACGGGTGATCCAACGGTAGAAACTTTCTATGACAGTCAAAGAAACTTGTCTTCCCACTAACAGGGAGTGATTCCCCCCCCCCCCGGTATGTTCCATGTATAGAGGGCAAGCAAGCTTCCCAGACGTTGACCATCCAGAAAGCATACCATAGGCCGGGAAATCGTTGATAGTCCACAACAAAACAGCACGCATCATGAAATTGTTCTTCAAAGATGCATCGTATGTCATTACCCCGACATCCTATAATTGTGATAACTCTTCAACCAACGGTTGCAAAAACACGTCTATGTTCGCCTTTGGATTTTTGGGTCCTAGAACTAGTATAGATAGAAACATGACCTGCCTCTTCATACACATATCAGGAGGCAGATTGTATGGGGTTAGTATGACTAGCCAACAAGAGTAAGCTCTTCCGTATTGACCGAACGGGTTAAACCCATCAGTATATAAGCCAAGTCTTACATTGCGCGGCTCGCTAGAAAAATCTGGATATAGCTCATCCAAACACTTCCATGCTTTCCCGTCGGAAGGATGGCAAAGAAACCCCTCTTGTGTTCGGTTCAGAGCATGCCAACGCATGTGTTTTGCCGTGGACAATGAGGCATACAGGCGTTGAAGACGCGGTGTTATAGGGAAGTACCACATTTTCTTCCTGGCCGTCCGAGTTACCTTTCCTCTCCTTTTAACGGTTTTGTAGCGTTCCTCATTACAATGAAGACATTTTATGACACTCTTATCTGCAAACTCATTTCTGAACAGCATACATCCACTAACACAACACTCTATCTTCACACAACCTAGCCCCAAGTTTGCCACTTATTTCTTAGCATGGTACAGGTTTGCTGACATTCTATGATTACTAGGCATGGTGGAACCCATTAGATTGACCATCCTATTAAAACAACCTCTAGAAAGATTATAATCTGCCTTTAGGCTTAAAGCAGCTAGGGAGGCGGATAACTCAGTGTGACTGTTGCACCCGTCCCACAATGGAGTCTGAGCCACCGCTAACAAATCATAAAATCTCTTCACCTCCGGATTAGGATCCTCCTCTACATTGTCAGAGTCTCCATGACCTACTTGGTCATTATGTTCCAGCATACGCCCGGTAGAGGGTCCAACATGATCCATCACCATTTGTTCTATGTTGTTGTACGTATCCCTGTTTCCTCCAACCTCATAGTAAGACTGTTGCATGGTTACGTCTGATGGTCTAGGCGGTAACTGCTCACCATGGTTGTACCAGTAGTGGTATATTTCCATGAACCCTTTCTCAGTTAGGTGGCACATGACATCATCCGCGTATTCAAAACTCATGCATTTGCACCTTGAGCACGAACAACGAATCTTTTGAGTCGCTTCAAATCCAGGCGTGTTTGCCGTAGCGAACGGAATGAACTCCAATAGCCCCATCATAAACTCCTCAGTCACTCGTCGACTACGATCTAGTCGGTTGTACATCCATCGCCGATTTGCCGGTACCTCCATTTACAATATCTAACAAGCACGATTTCTGTTACTTTAAATTATTTAAATTTTATTTAACTATCGGTTGTGAATCACTCTCTATCTCTTTGATGTTACAAATTGGTGGGGCCCTATCCCATTCAGGATGAATATGCAACCATCCGTAACCCATCGATGTTGTATATGGTCTATCTTGTGTCGTCGATGTTCATTTGAAATTTTGGCAGCATTTCGCATTAGTCCCCGAGTACATAGAGATACGTACGGTATGAAACACCACACGCAGACATGCACCCTGGGGACAATACAAAACACCATAACCGAAATTTCAAATGAACATTCAACTTCTCAAGATAGACCACATACAACATTGATGGGTTACGCCCTACTGGTTACAAATTCATACCAAACTGTCCAACCGGGACAATTCAAGATCCACACAACATGATACATCAACCGGTTGTTTTGAAACTTAAACGGGAATCTAATGGCTACACACACGACTAAACCCTACATTATTAAAGTTGAGTTTCATTTTTTAAGTTCCCTAAGAAAGGAAGCCTGTCAAAATTTTGGCAGAGTCTCCCCTGTAAACTAGACATTTCCCAAATTTACAAACGGCCTGTTACATACAGAAAACTTCCCAGTATAGATAAATAAACATATCATACGCATTGTATATGATATTCAGAGTTATGAACACCAAATCATGTTATCAATACATAAAATCAATTCGTAATGAGCTCTGCTCTCTACTAACAAACAACATTACACATGCATCATAAATCATGTTATCAGCACACAAAACCAATGCCTAATGAGCTCTGCTCTCCACTAACAAACAACATTACACATGCATAAAACAAATTATAAACACATCAAAACCAATTCCTAATGAGCTCTACTCTCTACTAACAAACAACAATTGACATGCATACACATATCGAGAAAGTCAGTGTTAGGGGATTACTTAGGGAAAAAAGTCAACGATGAATACGAAGCTGAAGAGAGACGATCAGAGACCACGCGTAATGTGTGTTACTCTACATGAAAAACTAAGAAGTGGTTAGACAGTTACAAGTAGCAAGGAAACTAAACAAAGAGAGACACACAAAGAAAATTATAGATCAAGTTCATCATCAAAGCAAATTGGTGGGTTTTCTATCAATGTCAGGAGCCTTGTTTGCAGTCGATGTACCTAGTTTTATTGTTCATGCACCTAGTTCTATAATTTTTAAATTGTTGAAATGAAGGTCACGGCAAATTAGGTTTTAATAATTATCAAAATATAAGTAATTATAATGCATAATGTCACTTTATATATAGAGAGATAAGTAAAAACAAAAACATAATGTGTAAATGTAAAAGAAAGCTATTTTTTTTGTTTTTGGTGAAATATTATATATATATATATATATATATCTTATGGCTGATTTATATAAATTAATGATGTTATTTTTGTATACTGAAATGATGTTATACATCCTAACTATATTTTTCTTATTTATTGGAACTTAATTCAAGGTGAGGAAGCTAAATTCGACTAATTAAGATGATTTTCTACCAATGCACTACATTGTTTAGTTGTATAAGTATAACATTAATTAAGCATGAAGAGGAAAACACTTCATAAATGACATAACTTTAGTTTGCCAAGCATTGCAAAGGTTGAGGGTTTTCAATTCTGATTCTCATCCCAGATTTCTTCTTAACAGTTGAAACAAAGCAAGATTAAATCGAAGATAGTGGGAAAACCTTGATACAAGAAGTGAATCTACCTAGGTTCCAAAATAATTACATCTTCCAAATATTTTGACTAACATCTAGTCTCCTACAATCCTTGGTTATGTGAACCACTACTATAGTTCAATTTATTGTGTATTTTAATTTACTCTAGCAGCCTTCACCAAATACAACACGACATAACTCAGCAGCAAAACTAACATACTAGCACATGATAATCAATTAAAGCAAATCCCCTTATGTTGTGTGACTCATGTGTCAAAAAATTCCCACAAACTCCTTCTGTTCTATCACTAAAGCTACCAAAATAAGCACTCAAGTTTCATTCAAAACACAAACAGAAAAGTAGGGGCATAAGGGTATTCACAACCAATTAAAACACAGAAATCCACAAGATCAAAACTTTAAGCACAAGGGAGAGCAGAGAAGACAAAAGGGAAACACATGCAAATTAAGAATGTTATTACCATTGCATGGAGGGCTCTCAGCTTTGATTTTAGCACTTAAGCAGCAACCCATAAAAATAAGAAGTGGAGAACAGACAGAGAAGCAAAGTTGGAAGAGTAACAAGTTGAGGCTGTGAAAAGTGATGTAGATGACGAGGAAGGAAGCAGGGGAAAAAGGGAAAAGGCTCGTGAAAATGGAAAAGAAAATAAAAAACAAAAATGCAAGTGTGAAAACAAAGCTATTTCCACATGAAGGGTTAGCTGTCACCCGCGGATTTAAACTGTCCTATATTGAATGCAAAATGGCTTCTAGTTTGTGTGTGTGAATGCTTTATTCATATCTTGGAAACTTCATGCCTTTCACTTTTGACCATGGAGAAGGACAAAACCACAGTAGGGTTGACCTCACACAAGAGCTTGGTTAGATTTATAGCAAGTGGAACAATGATGTCATGTCATGCATCGGAAAGAATTTAATGCATATTTAAATGATGGTTTTTTTGGTTTAATTAGTAGTTCAACATAATACTATTAAGTACTAATATTTCACTTATATTTTTTTCATCAATATAGAAAAATAAATGTAAAGAGAAAAAACCATGAAAAAGTTCTACTAAATAGCAGAAAGCGGGATGACCGCTATTTTGATTAAAATTATATAAATATTACCTGACAGCATTCCCTTCAACAGTTCTTGCTGTATTTTCTTCAGCCATTGTAGAAACAGCCTCCCAACAGCCCTTCCAAACAAACAGCCTCTAACAGCCTCTTTAAACAGCCTCCAACAGCCTTCTAAGACTTCAAACAGCCTCTCCAACAACCTTCAACAGCCCCCAACAGTATTTCAACAGCCCACCAGAGAAGAAGAGAAGAAGAACTGAAGTTGAGAAGAAGAGGTGAAGAAGAACAGAACGCCCTACTCACTGGAGAAGACACAGGTTCGTCGGAGAAGATAGGGGCTCGCCGGAGAAGACAGGGACTTGTCGGAAATGGCTGGGACAGGCCGGAAATGGGAGGGAAACGCCGGAAAACCTATGAGGAATACCGGAGAATGAGTGGGTGTCGAGGAAACGGGGTGGGTGTCGCGGAAATGGACTTTCGTGTTTTGAAGAAGTGGGAAAGTTGCTGCGGAAGGTATTAGGGTTTAGAAATGGGAGGGAAAAGAAAGCAAAAGGGCTAAAATACCCTTAAAAAAATCCGTTTCACACAGGGGCAAAACCGGGAGAAAGGAGGCACGGGCGAATCACGCCGCGATCCGGCGCACCCGCTATTAACAACTATGACTAAACTAACCTAGACATAGATTTAAAACATAAAAGTTCCTCTTGATTGTGTTAAAATGGATCTGTATTTATACCTTAAATATAGAATTCAATCTACATTTTTAGTGCCACTTTTTAAGCGCTTCCATAAAATTCTCTAACTAAAATTTGAGTGAGAGGTCTATTACATGAAAAAATAAAAGTCAATACTACCAACCAATTGAAGTCTAACTAAACAACATTATCAAAACACATTAAAGGAATAGACGAAACTTATGCATTTTTTAATGTTCTTTTTAAAATCAAAATCAAAATTTCAACTCTAATTCTAATTAGGAAGCAGCACGAACACACCAAAAAAAACCTCATCTTATGTTGATCAAATTTAGATACTATATATTCCAACGGTATCTTAGTGCAAAGAATAGGGGAAATTCCTTTTGATCCTAGCATTCTAGAACCTTTTGATCCTAGCATTCTAGAACCTTGGAAGTGTAATGCTGAGTCTTCACCATATAAGTGTTTTGTGTATTCTATATATAGCGTATAAATAACATAAACATAGAATGATGCATGAAAAATTACATTAATTTGTTGCTTTATGAATTACATCCCCAAATTAATAAATGAAAGTTTTTTTAGAAGATAAAAGCATGCCACTAGATGGGTTTGTATCTGTATATACCAGCTCTGAAGTATCAAATCTAATCAGGGTTCAATGAAAATCATAATTCATACCATATACACTTCAAAGTATCAAATCTAGTCAGTGTTCAACCAAATTTGAATATCAAAGTTACAACAAATATAGGAGAGAACTAAGGTAAGAACACTTAGGCCGCGTTTAGTTACAGAAAATTATTCTACTTTTTTGAGAAAATTTTTTCGCTTGTTTTCCAAAATTTTCATCTCTTACAATAACTAGAAAAATTTTGAAAACTCGTTTAGATAATGGGACAATTTTCTAATTTAAAAAACTAGAAAACTAGAAAAGTTGTTCAAGTACATTCAGTTTTCTAAATTTTTTTCAAACATTCTTTAATTAAAATTAATTAAGACATGTCTTATATATATATATATATATATTATTTATGACAATATTGTATAGTATATGCATCACATAAAAATTATAACAAAATTTTAAAGTAATATTAAAATTATGATAAAAATTTAAAATAATATTAAAGTAATATTTCAAAATAGTTATAATGAATCAAATTTATTACCTTCGGTGATGAGTCACATTGTAGTTATTCCATAAGTTATTAGCAATTGATTCTCGTAATTGAATCATTGCATTGTTATCAGTCATGTCTACAACAAAACCTTCTTGGATGGTGGTGGAAGTTTCATTTGAAAGTTCTAAATAGTCTTCCCCATATATTGTAAATAAATTATCAGCCCTATCTTCCATCCTAATATAGTTATGCAACGCATAACATGCATGTGGAATCAACATTTGACATCGCAACGGATAATTTGGTATATCTTTCAGAATATGAAATCTAGCCTTAAGAACACCAAATGTGCATTCTATAACATTACGAACTGATGAGTGTACGTAACTGAACAATTCTTCTTTTCCTCTCATTCCTCCACCATGTTGAAAATCACTACGATGGTATCGTTCACCTCGATAAGGGGCCAAAAACCCTTTTACATTGGGATAACCACTATCTACGACATAGAAATGATCTATAAAAAAATAACGACAAGTTAGTTAATGAATTCAAGTTACTATTGTAATATATTTTCATATAATAAAGAGTCATACCATTGGTAGGTATAGGAAATTTGTTTGCAGTTCTATATACTGCATCTACAAATACGCGGGAATCATTAGCTGTTCCTTCCTAACCAGTATAGACAAATGTGAACATCATATCATGTGAGCAAACACCCATGACATTTTGGGTGACAAGAACTGCTTTCCTTCCACGAAAAGACTTCTGTTTACGTGCTGGTGCCCATGCTGCCACATGAGTTCCATCGATGGCACCAATGTATTTCTAAAATAAAAAAAATTATATTTAAACTAATTTAGAATGAAATTAAAGAAGTTCAAAGTAGTAATCATATTATACCTTAAAGTACGGATACCATCTAGGATTTCCTAGAATTTCTGGTTGAACTTCACCTCGATCAACAGGTCTAATTACAGTTGTACCAAATGCCTTTAATGCTCTTAACACCTTTTTAAACCACACATGAGTTGTTCCAGTTGAATGTTGAAAATGATCACTGACTAGTCTTTGTCTTGTGCCATGACATAAGATCCTTAATCCCATTGCCAAACCTTCCTCTACGCTAACATTTCTTGAATCATTCAATAGATTTAACATCTTCAACCTATCACATAAATTTAAAAACACATGTGGCTTCATGCGAAATGATTCATAGCATTGTGAAGGGTTTCCACACAATATTTCTCTAATATATTGTTTTCCACTAAGCATTGACGTCCTACAAGGAACTCTATCAACAAAGGTACGAGTATGTTCCTTCAAGAATAAAAAAACATCATATCCATTTCCATATCCATATCAGATTCTTCATCTGAGCTGTGACTATTATTCGATGAATCTGACATAACATGCACATCCATATCCAACTCTGTGGAACAACAAATTTCTATCACAATTAATGTTATAAACTAAGTAAATATAACCATATACATAATAATGCTCAGTGTTTTAATGTACTGATAAAACATTCATAAGTAGTAAATCCAAAAAATTATCATAAATAATTCAACTCACGTGCTAACATTCATAAGTCAAGAAGAAAATTCTAAAAATTATTAAAAATAACTCCTAAAAATTAATATAACGCAAAAACATCAAACCAAACCATCCACCCAACCCTTTCTCCTATCACATAAGTAGAAAAATCTTCCTCCAATTTGGGTCAACAAAATACCCAATGGCCTTGTTATAAGAGGCAGTGCCAACACCAGGTAACTCATCTAATGCAGTCATGAAATTTGTAATAGAAAATTCTTCAGTAGCTTCATTAGGTTGTGATTTGTAACGTTCAGTCTTGGCTATATCTCTTTCCTTTCTAGCAACTATAGATTGGGACCATGCATCCATCAGTGCATCAATCTTATCCTTTTTAGAATTTTTTTAATCCTTCTATTACAATCTAAAGACTCCAAATCAACATCATAATTACGTTTTCCTCTGCTACCACCTTCACCTCTACTACTACTATCACCTACACAACCCTCACTTATACCAATTCCACCTCCATATACGCCTAGATATTCTTCCTCAATTTTGTGTTCTTCTTCTGAACTTTGAGGTGCTGCAGTTGAAGCATTATAAAAAGCACCAGTTGCAGAGGAATTACTGAAGACAATATTCAATAATGGGTATAACTTGCAACTTTTTTTCTTGAAAGATTTGTAGATTTTATCTCGCTGCAATATATTAAATTAACTTATTAATATTGAACTGTTCTTTACAGGGGGTGTAGAAGTGTATTTGTAGAACAACTCAAAATATACATATAAATGTGTATTTGATACAAAGCAATATGCGCATAAACGTAAATATGGAGAGTCTTTGTATGCTGAGGCGGAGTGCAGTGTACTCTTGGGCGGTGTCACAGTCCGCCTGACGGGATCTACGTTGCCTTGACCCGATTGGGGGTGGTACCTGCAATCGTTCTCTGACGCTCAAGTCAGTATTTCAGAATACTTAGAGACTTAGAAAGACAATCAGAGAGAATTCTGCAAGTAAGAGAGTGTAGAGTTAAGAGAATGGGAAAAAGATCCCTTATACCTTTTCGAGAGAGGTTTATATACCTGTTACTGGTGCTGCATTATTGGTAGGACCCGCTCCTTGTCTTCAGGCATAATGCTGAAAAGGTAGTGGGTCCCTGCGCCGTTTACATGCACCATTATTGTAGTAGGTATCACAACTTGTCTGGAAAGCGTTAGTGCTTTAATATTTTATTGTTATTTCCCTTTATGCGTGACAGCGTGATTCCCATTATTAACCTCTCAAGACAGAGTCAATCTCGTGCCGGGGTTGTGAGTATGGGCTCGCTACGCAGTAAGGGAAATTCGGTATTCCGCCAATGTTGAGCCTATGGCTTGGCGGAGTAACAACTTTGGCGAGGTTACATTCCTTGACGGAGTAACATGCCTGGACGGAGTTACATTCCTTGGCGGGGTAACGTGCCTGGGCGGAGTCATGAACCTTGGCGGCGTTACTTGCCCTGGCGGTATGCACTCTGTATAGTATTTGTAGTGTATTTGAAGAGTACTTCTCTTTATTCAAAATGCTGATCTGGCAAGGCATTAAAGCCATGCTCTTGGGGGCCGGTGTTAGGACCGGATCATATGCCCCCTAGCTTGTTATAGTGACTGGCGGAGTCACTTTAATAAGCTACAACACTTAAGTTTAGCTTTTGTAGGCATGGGTTTAGGCGGTATTTGCTAGTCCAGGTTTTGTGGACAAGTGCTTTCGTGCATTTATTAGCTGTCATCATTTGACACGCCTGTCATTAATGCGCCTCGAAACCACGTTTTTTATTCTTCAGTCTCCTATTGCCACGTATGCCCTCGTAACGGTTGCCATTCCAATGATGGGACATAAATGCGCGTGATGGCAATGGAGAACCGTTTTCGAGGTTATTACCGTGGGCCTTGGATTTTGAAAACGTGGCCCATGAAATATCTGCCCTTAGATATATCTATCGGTTTCAGCAAAAAAGGAACCGTCATTGAGACAAATCCGACGGTTGTAAACGCATATTTCAATTTTAGAACCGTTGATGAGATTTATCTAATGGCTGCAAACACATCTTCGAAATTTCTGAGGATTCGTTTATTTTCCCCCCAAGCCATGCCTATAAATAGGTAAACTCTCAGAAGGGAAATGTTTTGCTTCATCTCTCAGTTCATATTCGTTTGTTGAAAGTATTTTTGCTACTTTCTTGCGAATTTATTGGTGTTTGGAGTTCTTCTATCTTTCAGAAGTTTAAGGTACTTGCTTCCTCCTTTTCTTTGCTTCTTCATTTTCACTGGGTTGGTTTTGTTTTCCCTTATTGTGTGCTCGTAAAATGGAAGATGAGAGGAAAGAGGTCAGAGTCACGTTCTAGGGTTTCTGTTCGTCCCATGTTTTCTGACATTGAGAGTGGAGATGAGGCTTTTTATACTGGGAGGGACTCGACGTTTTATAGCAGCGTGGAGTACTTTAGTAATGCTGTACATTCATTTGTGTCAGGAGGTGTTTCCCATACACAAGTGCTGACTATGGCAGAGTGTCGAAATGTTGTGTTACATGGACTGGATTGGAAAAAGACACTCGAGAATGACCCCTACTGTTGGGTTGAGGAAGATGTCAAGGATGCTTCCTCTCGACATGCGACAACAAGCGGAGGGGTAGTGGAGTTGCCTGTTCCGGTTTGGAAGGATGAGCGGTATGAGGATAGGTTCATCGTCCGTTCACCCAAGACGTATGAACGGGTTTGCCATCGTCCTCAGAATGATCGTACCATATATATGTACGATATTCTATTTACCCAGTTACGGGTGCGCTTCCCATTGAATAAATTCCAGATGGGTGTGCTTAGGTTCTTGGACTGTGCCCCTTCTCAGCTGCATCCTAATGGTTGGGGAATAGTTCGCAGCTTTGAGGTGATGGCTGAACATTTGGGGTTTACGCCTACAGTGGCGTTGTTTTTCGCTTTCTGCCGCATTATGAGGAGAGTAAATATGAAAACCGGCGGCATGGGTTTTGTGACTCTCCGGGCGGAGCCAAAGATTTTGAACTTTAAGGCGTTTGCTGACTCCGCCAAAGAAGGCGGACTTCACTTCAGGATGAGTTTTGTGAAGGTATCCGTCAGGAAGGACAAACCTGTTTTTTGGCGGAATAAAGAAGGTGTTGATAGATTTCCAGTGGCATGGACGCATGAGCACTTTCTCTTAACCAAACGAGCGTATGAGGTTGAAGAGGGTGCTCTATCGGCGGCGTCTGTGGAAGTACTCCGGATGTTGAAGAAGTACAACTCCGTCCACAAGCTGATTCTTTGTCGAAGGCTGCTTGGGCGGGATGCTCAAGGATACTTGAGTAATATTATGAAAAATTGCAATGTGATTGAGTATTTCCTCTATCTTGCATTTTCTAACTGAATCCTCATCTTGTTATTTCACAGGAGAAATCGCTGAGTTCCCTGGGATGGATCGTATCAAGCAGATCCAAATGAGCCGCAGGGAAATAAACGCGGAGAATAATGTGCAGCCCAGGAGGAATCTGACTGCTGCTCTCACAAAGACCCTTCCCTTCCCTGCCTCCACCAACATAGTAAATTTTGAAGGTGGTGCAGGATCTTCAGCAGCTACTGTTGAAAGGCGTTCTAAAAAACGCCAAGAACCAGAAGCTGCTGAAGAAGAAGAAGAGGAAATAGACCCCCAGCCCTTGCAAAGAAGGAGGACCAAAAGCAAGAAGAGGGTTGAGGAAGGAGCATCAATTGATGCTGCTATTGATTTGGAGGAGACTCCGGAAGTACCTGTTGTGGGTACTTCTGCTACTACGGGCGGAGTTGAAGGCATCCCTAAAGAAGATGTCGAGGGGGAGAAAGCGGAGGGATTCCAAGCCCCTTCTAACCAAGATACGGGGGACGAGACAGGGAGAATTCAAATTTCCCCAGTCCGCCCGTCTGAGGATCCCGCCCTGAGCTTGACCACTCGAGGTACAGCAGTTTTCCCGATTGATGTGCCAGGGGAATCATCCAGGCGGTTGGTTTCTATGCCTGAGGCGGGGTCTCGCTTGAATCCCTTTCTGTACTTCACAAATATAGGATCCCGCCAATCAGAGAGGCGTGATCCAGAATTCATCCTCCGCCCCGACCTCGACTTTGACGAGATTCCGGAGGGTGCAGCAGCTGCGAGGTGGCACCTTGCAGAGATAGATGGTTTCTTGGCCTCTGTCCCCCGGATAGCTGACGTTGCTGCCGAGGCCAACATGTTTCAGGCGTCTTACCACGAGTCTGTGGAAAAGATTCGTAGCTTGGAACATGACAATGAGCAGCTGTCCGAGGTGATCAAGGCCAAGGACAAACACCTTGACACCGCCGATGCCAACACCAAGAAGCTGGAGGAGGAGCTGGCTCGGGTGAGAGCTGACAAAACTTTGCTGGAGAAGCAAGTCTCCGGCTTAAAAGAGCAAAACAAAAAACTGGGCGAGGAGGTGAGTGGCCTGACCCAGGTGAGGGCTGACAATAATCTGCTGAAACAACAAGTTTCAGACTTAATTCAGCAGAAACAAAAATTGGGCGAGGATGTAAGTGAATGAACTGTTCTTTACAGGGGGTGTAGAAGTGTATTTGTAGAACAACTCAAAATATACATATAAATGTGTATTTGATACAAAGCAATATGTGCATAAACGTAAATATGGAGAGTCTTTGTATGCTGAGGCGGAGTGCAGTGTACTCTTGGGCGGTGTCACAGTCCGCCTGACGGGATCTACGTTGCCTTGACCCGATTGGGGGTGGTACCTGCAATCGTTCTCCGACGCTCAAGTCAGTATTTTAGAATACTTAGAGACTTAGAAAGACAATCAGAGAGAATTCTGCAAGTAAGAGAGTGTAGAGTTAAGAGAATGGGAAAAAGATCCCTTATACCTTTTCGAGAGAGGTTTATATACCTGTTACTGGTGCTGCATTATTGGTAGGACCCGCTCCTTGTCTTCAGGCATAATGCTGAAAAGGTAGTGGGTCCCTGCGCCGTTTACATGCACCATTATTGTAGTAGGTATCACAACTTGTCTGGAAAGCGTTAGTGCTTTAATATTTTATTGTTATTTCCCTTTATGCGTGACAGCGTGATTCCCATTATTAACCTCTCAAGATAGAGTCAATCTCGTGCCGGGGTTGTGAGTATGGGCTCGCTACGCAGTAGGGGAAATTCGGTATTCCGCCAATGTTGAGCCTATGGCTTGGCGGAGTAACAACTTTGGCGAGGTTACATTCCTTGACGGAGTAACATGCCTGGACGGAGTTACATTCCTTGGCGGGGTAACGTGCCTGGGCGGAGTCATGAACCTTGGCGGCGTTACTTGCCCTGGCGGTATGCACTCCGTATAGTATTTGTAGTGTATTTGAAGAGTATTTCTCTTTATTCAAAATGCTGATCTGGCAAGGCATTAAAGCCATGCTCTTGGGGGCCGGTGTTAGGACCGGATCAAATATATTATGTCGTCAAAGGGTAAGAAAATCAACAATTTGGAGCATAATTCATACCTTAAAAAATTCATCCCAAACTCCGTTCTCAGCAGATACAATATTGTTATTAGAGTCCCATGTAACACCAGTTTTACTTATTAGCTCACTGAATTTTGAATGCACACCTCGCATTCGGTGGTACTTTGCCTTCAACTTATCAGCACCATATCTTTTTGTAAATTTCATAAATATAATTTCATCCATTTCTTCCCAATCAGTTGTTTTAAAAGTTGGATGACCATTGGGATCCCTATTGACCCTATCTGCTAAGATCTCTAAGAAATACTTTTCATATTCTTCACTCCACTCCATAGCCTCCCCATGTTGAGCATGCCCACCCATCTATTTAACAACCCAAACGTAAAAGATTAATTTTAATCTTAGATAAAAACTCATAAAAATTAAATATAAAACACCAAAATTAATTAACCACATGATTTAGAATTCATAATATCTCATAATTGATAAGCTTAATCCTTTAGAATTTATAACATCCCAAAATTGAGCTTACATCTCTATATATGTGTGAAAATTCTATTACCTTTTGCCTCCTACGTGTTTAGATCATTGTGCAATGTTCATTGCTAAATCTGATCAGTTATCAATGTTAGATAGTAGCATGTAATGGCCATCCTAAAAATGCTCTAGCTATATAGCGCATGATGATGACTGCTGTTTTGATGTTTTTTTACTATACAAATTACATAATTTATGCTATACACATATAAATGCTTACAAAAAAAAAAACTTAATCCATGACAAACCGTGAGAAAAGGGGAACCAACAGAACCTATGGCTGGGAGGCAGGAGCAGTGTGGGAGCGCCAATTCTTCAAGAAACTTTTAGCTAAAGTGCAAGTGATTCAATTTTGAAAATAGTAAAACTTTAAACTTTATTACTTGATTAGGTTGAGAAGTTAAATGATGAAAGGAATTAGAGGTAAGGGATGTGAGTGAGGCTGCTTCTTAGATGCTCGGTATGTACCTCCATACCAGAGATTAATGCATCCATGCCTCTATGTATCTATTATATATCTTGAATTTCATACATTTATTTTTAATGGAACTTGTGCAGCCAAAGTCTATTTTAAAGAGTAGAAAGTTAGAATTTGATGGCTATCTAGATGATGAAAAGGTTCTAAGTTCTTAAATTGCTGAGAATTTTTCTCATCCAAACAACTCTGAATTCTTTGAGACTAATGTAAGTGTCATTTCTTTCAAGTCAAACAACTATATCTTATATCTTATATCTCAATCTCAACTGATATAAATCCATGGATTCTTACAATTCATACATGCATGAAATTAAGTTATGCAAAACAATTTTATGGAAACCTGACTTTAATTACGCATGCTGAGCCTTTTCAGGAAACATAAAAGTAACTCTTTTCTTTTCATGCATTCCATATTAGGATAGAAATCTTCAATATATGAATTTGAGAGAAATGCCCTTTCAGAAAATAATAGCATTGGGAACTTGTTTATATCTGTATCTTTTCAACCAAATATGACAAAGTCCTGAAACGATGCTATTAATTGCCCTTTATTTTGATAACTCTGAAGGTTAATGAAAATTCAGTAGGAGCTAAGAAAGGATGGGGCAGAGGGCGTGGAAAAGGCAGAGGACGCACTTTCCAATATTCAGAGTGGATAGATAAAGATTAATCAGTTTTTATAACAATATTCAATTGCTTTGTATTAATAGATTCTTCACAAGATTCTATTCTTGCTGGTTTTGTGGACAATGCTTCGATTCAGAGGGATGCATTATGTTTTGATGGCGTTCCTGTCTATGTTAAGGAGCTGGTTGCTGGAGGCTTTACCAGTGCACTTTCCAAGACTTCTGTTGTGCCTCTTGAACGTGTCAAGATACTGTGGCAGGTCCCTCACCCTTTTCATTCCTCTCTTTCTTTCTTTATTTCTAATTGTGTAACGTGAGGGGAAGAAGGGAGAATTTAAGTGTGTAACGTGAGGATTCTGTTATGTCCTGGGCTTTCCTTAGTTGTTAATTAAATTATTCTTCTTAAGTGTGTAATGTGAAGTTCTTGGTTTCTATTCTCATCTAGTGATTTTCATAGTTTATTGTCTCTAGTTGTTTCAAGGGAAAAATTATGTATTGTTAATCTATGCTTATGTGCTACACATCACGCTTTAATCAGAGACATTATGAATGGTTTGGGATGGAGTTTCTTCATGGGTTTATGATGTAAAATCTGAAATGGCTGAAATATAGATGCACCAGTTAATTTTATGGAATTGCTGAAATATAGATGCACCAGTTAGAGTTGGATCAGGCATGGGTTTTGGGATGGTAGCACAGAATAATTATGGTGAGATACTAGCTGCACCATCTCTATTTTTAGATTATTGGCAGGATGTATCAGTGGCTATTATATTAGCAAATGAGTGTTTACAAAATGTGGAGTTTGAAACTGATTGTATTTTCTTAACAGATCAGTGGAAGAACAAAAGTAAAATTATCAGTTTTGTGTTTAATTATCAGCATCAAGGCAACACTCATAGGGCCAAACTAAAAGTCTTGACTACATAACAAAACCCATGTTCTAGTTTTCGTAAGCATGAAAGAGACGCAATCATAAGAAAGAATATAACAAAAAGGTAGAGTAATCCAAAATTGCATAGTCTACCTATTAGATGGGCCAGAGATTTTCCTAATATTGGATGCATGTAATCATCCTGACCCAAGCAACAAGCTTCTAATTCTAAAATCTTCTATCGTTTTTTCCCTCCCTCCCCTAATTTTTTCCCAACAAATCCATGAGTGTAATTGATAAGAAAGAATTCATCATCCATGAGTGTAATTGATAAGAAAGAATTCATCATTCATAATCAAATGTTAAAGAAAGAAATACCTCAAAGTTGACCTTTGCTGAAGCAAGAGAAATTGGAAGTTGGGGTATGACGAGAAGATTCACCAGCGACAAAGACTCAAGGAAGAAGATGAAGAATGCAGATTGCGGTGAAGAAAAAAAACGTTAAACAGAGGAAGGAAGCAGGATGCTTTTAAACCTTAGAAGAAGACGCGCTCGCGCGGTAATCAGATTTTTAGAATACCGCGTATTCCAATTTTTCAATTTTCCTAGAAAATCATTTAAAATAGTTTTTTGATTTTCTTAAAAAATAGAAAATCAGTTTTCTATTTTTCTATAAAAAAAATTTAAATAATTTGTAAATAAACAGTTTTTCTATTTTTTAAATTTTTTTAAGAATAATTTTTTGTTTTTCTAAGAAAACTTATGAACTAAACGCAGCCTTAGTTATTACAAAAATTTAGAATAAATAAATTAGTAAAATTCTCCAAACCAATGTGCCATACCAGAATCATTGACACAGAACTACAGGATCAAAATTTATAAATTCACAGAATCAAAGTTTACCTCGAGTAGTAAGAGTCCTATGACACCAAGTACAAGCCCAACAGCCCCAACAATCTTGATTGACTCACCAATAACAGAGCTGCAAGTACAGCCACAGTCAAAGGCTGCGAATCAATTATAACCCAGAATATATATCCTGATAAATTGTCAAAGCAAGCAACAATCTTGCAATCAGAACCAGAAAGGCATAGTTTGAATCAATAATCAAAGTTCTCCTAAATAAATTTCCACCTATAATTCTATACAATCAAAGTTTAATTATTATTATAAAAGATTTTATACTGAAAAATAATTAGACATAGAATCAAGCTTCATTGCTTATATGTCAATTTATGATTACATGCAGTGTAAATATACCATACTAATAATGTATTTAATTTAATTTTTTATTTATAAAGCTTAAAGACAAAGAAACTAAATTGAATGTATTTTTGTGTTGATTGAAAATTAAAAACAAAGAATCAAATAAATACACTAACTGTCATAAAGAAGGCCGAAACCCAACAACAACATTTAGGGTTTTTCTCCACACTGAAATCAAATTAATCTGGTTTTTCTCCTACAACTGAAATAAGCAAGTATATTGGAATTCTAAATATGTAGGGAAGAGCTAGGAAGAAGGACTTTCAACATCCTCTCCATACTCACCTCCATTCTCAACAACAACAACCTACGCATTCTCCCTATGCACATTCAATAAATTTAATTAAGTTAAAAAATTATAACCTTTTCTTCCTGCGACCGACGTGTGAGTTGGAACACCTGAAGACCAGCCTTCAAGGACTACCGGACCAACCTTTAAGTGGAAGAAAGGGAGTGGAACCACGGGGAGCCAAAAGGACGGATTCGGAGGGAGGGAGTCAGAGGGCAGGGAGGAACATGGAGGGAGTGGGTCAGAGGGAGAGGTTCGGAGGGAAGGAGTCAGAGGGAGGGAGTCGGAGGGCAGGGAGGGACACGAAGGGAGTGAGTCGGAGGGAGGGGTTCGGAGGAGAGGCAGGGACGGAGGGGAGGGAGGGACTCGGAGGAAGGGGTTCGGAGGGAAGGAGTAAGAGGGAGGGAGTCAGAGGGAGGGAGTAAGAGGGAGGGAGTCAGAGAGAGGCAGTCGGAGGGAGGCAGTCAGAGGGAGGGAATCGGAGGAGAGGCAGGGACGGAGGGAGGGAAGATGGAGGAATTGGGAGTTTAGGGTAAATGATTAGGGGATGGGCGCTGGTCGAGTATCAGTAAACCTTAGCGACCGCGCCCAGCCGTCAGTAAAAACATCACTAAACTCTAAAAACCTTAGCGACGGTATAGCAACTCTGTCACTAACCTCAGTTATTAGCGACGACGCTCCTACCGTCGCTAAAAACAACAAACAGCGACGAACCAGGGTCGTCACTATAGTTTACCTTTCATTTAGGGACGGTATATGGCCGTCGCTACAATTTGGCACAATAAAACACTTAGAGGGAAACAAAAAAAAGGAGGGAATGAAATCTAGCGACCGCCGTAGCAACGGTGTAACTATTAGCGACGGTACATGTACCGTCGCAACTATTTGGCGCCAACAAGAGGGAAACAAAAAAAGTGCGGGAACGAAATCTAGCGACCGCACTAGCGACGACTTACTGTTAGCAACGGTTCTAGCGACGGTATAGTGATGTTTTTTTAACGACGGGATTTTTCTGGTCGCTAACTTAGTCACTAATAATTTTTTCCAGTCCTTTTTTCTAGGTGGTCGCTAGGTGGTCGCTAATTAGCGACCACCTTGCGTGGTCACTATTTTGGGGTGGCTATTTAGGGTTTTTTTAGTAGTGCATCTTGTTAATCATCCATGACGGAACTAATGATATAAAAAGGTCAAGAATAAACACTTTTAACATGAATTAAAGTTATTTGGAATGCTTCTTGGTGAAAACATTTTAGATTTACAAAAAGCAGTTTGTTTATATTGTTAATCATCTTTTAACATTTTAGATTTACAAAAATGTTTTGTAGATTATTTCCTAATGAAGATTTAATCAGTCGTGTATTAAGATGTTTGAACAGGGAATAATAGCCCATAGTCACTACAACAAAGGATTACAAGGACCTAGAAAACATGTCCTTGTCAACCCTATTTGGGAAACCACAAGAGTACAAGCAATAGTTATAACTTCTCAAGCAATCTGAGGAAAATGCAACAAAAAATAAAACATGGCATTCAAAGCCTCTAATCTAAAGGAGACAATTGAAAATAAAAATAATAAGGGAAATGAAGCAGTTACCCTTTTCATGAAGAAGTTTGGAAAATTAATGAACAATAAAAATTTCATGAAGAAAGGTC
The DNA here is from genome assembly GCA_037962975.1 of Clitoria ternatea. NCBI lineage: Eukaryota > Viridiplantae > Streptophyta > Magnoliopsida > Fabales > Fabaceae > Clitoria > Clitoria ternatea. The sequence goes on from CM075671.1 coordinate 175,465,201, forward strand.
AAAATAGAAAGACGACAAAGAATTTATCCAATCTCATATGCTTTGAATATGGTTATGTAAGACACTTTAAGTCAAAGTGCCCACAACTTATCAAGAAGCCATGAAATGACAAGGTTAAGAAAAAGGCCAACATAGCTTATAATGACAACTCCACAAGCTCATCATCGAATGAAAAGGAGGTAAATTTGTGTCCCATGGTAAGCCATCAACAAGAAGATGAAAATAAGGTAAATAACTTCTATGAAATCACTTATGACAAATTTTTTATGCCTTCCATGATTTGCAAGATGAATTTCTTAAAATGGGTAATAAATTGAAAAGGGCCAATGAACATCAAAGAAAATTAGGTCTGTTAACTCTCTCGATAATGATTTGGCTAAAAACAATTCATCTGCTAAAATTTCTCTTTCCAAAACCAAATTACAGTCTTCTGCCTCCAATTACTCAAATTGTAAAATTTTAATTAATGAGATCGAGGGTTTGAAAACTATTTGGCTAAGTGTACAAATGGTAAAAAGAATTTATACATTTTACTTGGTAACCAAATACGTGTATTTGATAAGGTTGGAATAGGATACAAGCCTAGAAAATAACAAAAGTCTTTCAAAAGCTTCTTCGGTAACCAAGGAAACATATTTTTTGTTTCATAAAGCAAATCCAAAAGTCTATTTATTAAATGCTTTTACTTTTGAATAAAAGGACATAAAGTCTTTGTTTGTAACACTAGAAAAAGGGATGCTTTTAACCAAAGAATTTAGAATAAGGGAGATCCCTAAACTAATAGACAATGACCCAAGATGAAATGGGTACCTAAAAATTTAACCTAGGATGTTTTTGTAGGTTCACTTCTGTTGTTCAAGTGGCCTCAATACTCAAGAGGGGGGTGAATTGAGTGTTTAAAATTTTTCTTTAGAATGCCTTTGAAATTAATTCCTTTTTCACAAAATATGTTTATATGTAAGAGATAGTGCAAGAATCAATGTAAAACAATGAATATGTCACTTAGGCAATATATCAAACACTTAGTGTGTTGAAGCTTATCTTGGCCTAATTAAACAAGTTCAAGCAATATTATCACAACCAAATCAATATACCAACCAAATGCAATAAGTAAATACAAGAGAGTAGGGAAGAGAAGCTTGCAAACCAATTTAACGAGTTCCACCAAGCCGGTGTACGTCTCGCCTTCAAGCAACCCACTTGAAGGATTTCCACTATTGAAGTTTAGAGATACAAGCTATGAGCAATTGCAGCTTCCTAGTGTCCCACACTCAAGAACTCAATCCTCACTAGCATAAGGGTAACCCACCCAATCTCTCAAACTCTCAATACCCAAAGGTTAAACCCCAACCTTTGTGACCACTCAACCTAGAGTGAAAACCTTGGTGTTTTGGTGTTTGGTATACAATCAAAAAACTCTCTCAATAGAGTAGATAAGAAAATGATAAGCTCTATGAATGATAACTCTCAACAAGAGAGGATTTACAAATATAAGTTCTAAGTTTTAGAAATTGAAACTAAATAAGAAATAGAACTCACAAGACTCAAGATTTGATTTCTCTTTTATGGTATTGGATGCTTGAGTAGCTTGAATGAGTCTTCCATTTATAGGCCTTGGAGAGGTGCCCTAGTTTCTTCAGAGTCGTTGCACAGCATGGGTGTTTGCATTATGGTGGATAGTTGAGCTGGTTTTGCACTAAAAATGACTTTTCTTACTGTCAGGCACTAGTGTAATCGATTAGGCCTCGAGCTGTAATCGATTACACTTCTAATTTTTCAGTGTAATTGGTCTAGTAATCGATTGGGCTTCTCCATTTAATCGATTAGCTTGAAGACAGGGCTTGGCTAATCGATTGTATATACCTTGTAATCAATTATAAGTGATACCTGATGCATTTAATTTAGTTATGCAGCATTGTAATCAATTGGGACTTGGTTTGCAATCGATTTTGGAGCAAACAGAGGCTTGGTAATCGATTGTGGCTTGGTTGCAATCGATTAGTGACTTCACAGACCTTAGGTAATCGATTGGAACTGCCCTATAGTCGATTAGGTGATGTACCTGATGCAATTTATCCTTTTCCCCAGTTTGGTAATCGATTGGCCTTCTTGTTGTAGTCGATTATGTAATAAACAAAAGCTTCATAATTGATTAGATGGCTTGATGTAATCAATTTGATATCAAATAGAACCTCAATAATCGATTAGGCTTGATGATGTAATCGATTAGGTGTTGGACAGAAGCTCTGTAATCGACCAGATAGGACCTTGTAATCGATTAGCCTACGTACTGATGCTTGGCTTGTTGATTCTTCTCCGTTTTTATCCTTTGTAACAACACTTCATGAATCTTATATTCTTTGTCATGATTCCACAATTGCTTTGTCATTATCAAAATCATATAACCTGAAACACATATTCAAATACAACTTCAAGTTAAGTAACTCAAGGTGATACATGGATAGTGGGTGCTCAAAACATATAACCAATGACAAAACCAAGTTTGTTCAAATCACATTGATAAATAAAGGCCAGTTTTCCTACAGGGACAATACCAAAGGAAAAATCCTTGGAGCTAGAAATATAGGTCATTATCAATCAACTTCCATCTTCGATGCTCTCTTGATTGAAAGGCTTAAGCACAATCTTTTGAGTATAAGCCAATTATGTGATAAAGGTAACCGTGTCATTTTCGTTTCTAGATTCTATGTTATTAAAGATTAAAGGGAAAAATAAAATTTATTAGGCATAAATTTAATAATATTTATATGATTAATCTTAATGACTTGTCTCAAATGATGTAAAATCCTTCTTACTAAAGAAGAAGAATCCTGGTCATGACATAGGAGAATCATTCATATTCATATAGATCATTTAAACAAATTTGTTTAAAAAATATTGGTAAAGGGTCTACCTTTGTTAAAATTTAAAAATCATTTTTGTGATGCATGCCAAAAGGGAAAATAAGTAAGGGCCTTTTCCAAACCCAAAAATGTTGTTTCAACAAATTGGCGCTTACAAACGTTTACACATAGATCTTTTTGGACGATCTAGAATAAAACAATGTTTATGCTTTTGCGATAGTTAATGACTTCTCTAGATTTATGTCGACCTTTTTTATAACCACTAAAGATGAAGATTTTAAAGAGTTTAAGAAATTAGTCAAGGTTATTCAAAATGAAAAAGATTTGAAAATTACATCTACTATAAGTGATCACAAAGGAGAGTTTGAAAATGCTATTTTTTGAAAAAGAATTATAAAAAACTTGGAATCGAGCATAGTTTCTCTATCCCAAGAACACCTCAACAAAATGAAGTTATTAAGAGGAACAATTGTTCACTACAAGGATTTCTTGAACCATGTTAAATGAAAATGATCTTCCAAAACATTTCTGAGCTGATGTAGTAAGCACTACATGTTTTGTAATGCACCGAGTTCTAATAAGACCCATTTTAAAGAAAATTCCCTATAAGCTTTATAAGGGAAGAAAACCAAATGTCATATTTTTTTTCATGTCTTTAGATGTAAATGTTTTGTTTTAAACAATAGGAAGGATAATTTTGGTAAATTTATTGTTAAGTCTGATAAGGCAGTTTTCTTAGTTGTTCATTGAGCATTAATTCATATAGAGTTTATAATAAAAGAACTATGACAATTGAGGAATCTATTCATGTATCCTTTGATGAGTCTGACCCAAAATGGCTAGGAAAGGTAGTTAACTATCTTGTAGATGATCTTAAAGAACTAGTCATAAAGGATCAATAAGAAGATGATCTAAATTCCATCAAACCATTTAAGAAATGGAGAATCTTGAAGAACCTTCCAATAAAGAAAGTGATTAGTGATGTCACTAAGGGAGTGTCTACTCGTAACCCTCTTAGAAATGTTTATAATAATTTTGGTTTCGTTTCAAAAATTGAATCTAAATGTCTAGAAAAAATGTTATTAGATGAGTTTTGGGGGATAACTATGTAAGATAAACTGAACCAATTCAAAAGAAACCAAATATGGGAGCTCGTCCCTTGTCCCTTTAATAACCCGGTAATTGGAACTAAATGGGTTTTTAGAAACAAAAAGTAGAGCAAGAGTAATAACATGTAATAAAATTAGGCTAATAGCAAAAGGGTATAAATAAGAGGAAGCAATAAACTATGATGAACATAAGCATCAATTGTTAGACTAGAAGCTATTCAATTATTACTTGCCTTTGCTTGCTCGCTTGACTTCAAACTTTACCAAGTACACGTCAAAAATGCTTTTTTAAATGGTTTTATTCAAGAGGAGGCTTTTATGGAACAACCACCTCATTTTAAAGATTTTGAGAAACTAGATCATGTTTTTAAATTAAAGAAAGCTTTTTACAGGTTAAACCAAGATCTAAGAGCTTGGTATGATCGATTAAGCTATTTTCTTTTAGAAAATGTTTTGAAAAAGGAAAGGTGGAAACCACTATATTTATAAAAAAGCACTAATGGCATCCTTTTAGAACAGATTCATGTTGTTGATACTATTTTCGATGCTACTAACGAAAACCTCTATAAAAAGTTTTCTAGTTCTATGCAGAAAGAGTTTACAATGTCAATGATGGGGGAGCTAACTTACTTTCTAGGCTTGCAAATCAAGCAAACTAGGGAAGAAATCTTCCTTAATAAATCCAAATATTGAAACCCCAATAAGCACTTATTGCTACCTAAAGAAAAATGAATAAGGTAAATCCATCGATGAGAAAAAGTACTAAGGTATAACTAACTCTCTACTTTATCTCACAGCAAGTAAGCCTAATATCATGTTTTTTGTATGCATGTGTGATCATTTTAAATCATGTCCAAATAAATCTTATTTATGTATTGTGAAAAGGATTTTAAAATATCTAGTAAGAACACAACACATGGTTTATTGTATCCTAAAGGTGTGGGATCCTATCTTGTTGGTTGTTCCGATTTTTATTTTGTGGGTTGTAAGGTTGACTACAAAAGTGCTAGTGGAACTTGCCAATTCCTTGGTAGTTCACTTATTCCTTAGCACTCTAAAAAGCAACCCAGCATGACCTTCTCCACTACTGAAGTTGAGTATGTTGTTATTGGTAGTTATTATGCTCAAATCCTATGGTTCAGACAACAGTTAGCAGATTATGGTATTCATTTCAATCACATCCTTATACAATATGATAACACTAGTGCTATTAACTTAGCAAAGAACTCGGTTATACAGTCTAGAACTAAACACAAATTAGGCATCATTTTATTTGTGATCATATGCATAAGGGTGATTTCTTGCTTAAATTTGTTGAATCATCTAAACAACTAGTGGATATTTTTACTAAACCTTTTTCTTGAAGAAAACTTCTTTTTTATAAGATGTGAGTTGGGATTTTTGAACTCATCTTGCATTGAATAATTGTTTGTGTATATTAATCTGTTTGTTATTCTAACTAGAGCAAAATAGAAGCTCGTAAGTTCTTGTTTCAAGAAAACAAGTAATTCGAGAAGAGATATGCAAAAAGTTTGAACTAAATAAAGGAGTGGTTAAACCAAGAACAAGGAGTAGTTTAAACTAGAGGATTAGAATGTTTCAAACCAATTAACTAGAGTGGTTCGAACCACAAATAAGCACTAGTGTGAACAAATACAGAGGAGTGGTTCAAACTAATTCCCAAGAATGGTTTGAACCATTACCAAATTTTCAAGCTTGTTGCTTCTATTATGCCTCTGTGAAAAAAAAATCAATAGAAGAAGGAGCTTCATCAGTATAAATAATTCCTTTTCCTTTCACTTGGTCACATCTCTACCTCTCTTCAATCCATCAAATAGTCTTCTTTTTCATCTTCTCTTCTACTCGAAACTCCATGGCCTCCAACAAATACAAGAAGAGGGTGATTTTCGAAGATGATAAGCTGGAACCCAAGCTAGTTTATAAAGACAACCAAAAGGTTATTGTTCCATTTAGAGCTGATTTGGACTTTTTACAAAATCAAGGTTTTTTATGGCAGATTTGAAAGATTTTTATGATCTTGGACCTTTCATTTTTGTCAACAAAGACTATTACCCATCACTAATTTTGGAATTCTCCTTGAATATACGAGAGAGACACGATTCATTCAAATCCAAGGTGCATGGTTTGGCGATTTCCATTAATCTCCAAACCTTTACTAAGGTTTTCTCTTTACCTTATTCATCATCTACATTCTTTAATGACGGCTCCTCTAAAAAGTGGAAAGATGAATTTGATATCACGATTACAAGAATTAAAATTTTTCACGATGGTGCTTCAGGCTCAAAAAGAGATGAAGGGCTTTTAACAACTCATAATTGCATCATTTACTATTTTTAGTGATGATTCTACTTCTAAGGAACAACCATATTTCTAAAGTGGTTAATGATGGTGTGTTGCTTATATGGGTCATGAACCACTAAAAGCCAATCAACTAAGGGGATTGATGATCAAGCACATGGTGGACAAGAAGGATATCTTCCATCCCTATAGCATGTACATCACCACTTTACTTGAAAGAAACAATGTTTCAGTCACTTACTATACTATTTTCTCAAAGATTAACTTCATTAACCCTTTCTTTGTAAATAAGTGTGGAATAGTGAAAGCTCAAAACGACAATTAGATTACCTCTTAAAGGAAGGGGCCTACAAACAATCTCATAGGGTAGGGGCTACTTACCTCAATGACATTGAGAACCTCCTAGATGGTTTTAACCCTTTAGGAATAGACCTTTTGGGCAGTCTTCTCATGGAGCTCCTCCCTCACCACCTTAAGATATGCATAATACTAACATTCGCATGGAGCAGCACGTGGTGACAATGCGTAAGGATGTTAGAAGTTTTTAGGCTAAATAGGTGAAATTCAGGCAAACATGTTGATTTTTTGTTCGAATTGGATTTTTTTTTAAAGTGAACACTTCCAATAATACTTTTATTTCTTTTTTATAATGTCAAAATAGGGAGAAATAGAAAAGTAGGTAGTGAGGGGTTATGGGAGAAATAGAAAAGTAGGTAGTGAGGGGTTATTTCCTTTATGTTTCTTTATGCCTATGTCTTTAGTTGCCTTAGGATCTCTTAAAAATATGTTATGTCTTAGGAAAGTTATAAATTTTCTTTATATTTTTAAAGGTTTTCATTTTTTGTATTTATTGGTTGACACCCCGGCAAGATGGTTTGTCATCATAAAAAAGGAATAGACTATGATTATTGTGTATGTAATAGGTTTTAAAAATGTAAACCTTAGATAAACGACTAAGACAAACAGGCTAAGGCGAGCAAACTAAGGAATATGAGTTAAGGTAGTGGACTAAAAGCAAATGGACCTAAGGCAAAAGGACCTTGTATGGATAATGATGACTTGACATGTGCACAAACTTGTTGGAATAACTTGAAAAGCATATTTGGTCTCTATTAGTATATGAACATCTTGGTTGTTTGACTTTGTATTTTGATACATAGGGTGGATGTCCTTTTTGCTTAGGTAGTCCTTTTGAAGCTATTTAATCGGATAAATAATCTGCTTCAAATTTAAACAGTTATAAGTTATTATGGAACCATGAGCTTTAGGTTGTGACTTGTTTTTATAATCTCCATTCAGGGTGTCTGAGTTAAGTTTGTATATTTGAGTTTTGTGAACATTCAGATAACTATGCTAAATTTTGAAGGTGCCAATGTTCTATGAACCTTCAAATAGTTACTGAATGTAACACCCCAATTTTCTGGACTCGAATCCTGATGTAATCTAAATAATTAAACAATAAAAATACAAATAAAATTTTCACGTTTGAAATAATTCCAAAACACCACCATGACTACATCAAGACTCGAACCACAGAAAGCCAAAGAGTGAGATTTGATAATCTATAACTGGATTGGTAAATAGTTTACCTATAACGGTATACAGAAATAACAGAGTTTACAGCAGAATAAGAATGTGTATACCGGGCACAGGCCTAGTCCCATATATGAAGATAAGGAAAAAGGCTCGGCAAAGCATGTAACGACGTATTATAAGCCTAATAGATAACCATCATCTTTTCACATAATTTCATGAACATACAATGCCTAAGATATATGCATATACATATCTATATGGTCATGCATCATACATCTCCAATACTCATATTCCTAATTAACCGTATTCAAATTTATCCTCAAAGTCATATATCATCAACACCTATGCATTCCCAAAATGATTACATAATCAACATCTTTATATTCATCAATGAGTATGAATTCCAATACTCTAATTATAAATATATTAACCACTTATAATATCATTCACAATGCATCCATCGATATCAAGAATTATCACTACGCAGTACACACCTCATCCATAATACAATAATTTACAACTACTGCCGGCCAAGGTATTCTATTACTACTATTTTACCTTCACAAAAGCTTCTCTTCAAAATATCCTCATCCCATGACATCCCTGCATTAATACTAAAAAGTAGACCATATGGGAAAGTGAGTTATACATTTCAAATGACGATATGAATACAATCGAAATTATGTGCATATGCATATCAACATCATGTATGCTTTGCTAAACACATCAATGATCATCATAAATTGTTACTTCAATAATATATTCATATTTCATATTCTTTAATCAAGTCATAGCAAAGCAAGCGTATACACATCAATTCCAACGCCACAACGGGCCAACATTGTAACATCCTGAATTTTATAAAAATGAATAATTGATGAGAATAAATAATAAATAATTGTATGTGAGTTGATTTGTGTCCCAAAAGTATTAGAATGATTAAATTGGGATTTATTATGGATATTTATGATTTACTGAGATTTAAGGAGTTAAAATGATACCCGAATAGAATATGGGTGTCAGACCAAGTATCTCCTATTCAGATGCCATTGGTCAGGGCTGTTAAGAATATTATTGGGAGTCTGAATCTATATTCAGAATAATTTTTGCAATTAGTATTGAGCCCGAACTGTGAGGCTGTTTATTTTGAAACGATGAAATTTTAATGGAGAACTAAAAATTAAAACCAAAAGCCTATTATTCTCTTCTTATTTTCGTTGGGCTCTTGCCCTCATTTGGAAAATGACACTTCTTCTTCTTCTTCTCTTATTTCCCTTCTCCATTTCCTCTTTTCTTCTCTCCAAAAACCTAAGCCATGTGGAGTCTTCCCCTCCTCCACTATTTTCGCTTTCATGGAAGCTTGAAGGAGATAACAATGGCGATTAGAAGCCCTCCTTCTCCCACTCTATTTTCGTGTTCCATCTCCCCCTCATTTGGTTCCATTTTCATTTTATGGTGAGGTAAGCTCTTCTCACCATCTTTGATGAAGTTAATATCATTATTATGAGTTTTATGGCTTGGGGGAGTATTTGTTGCATAAGGGTTGTTGTGAGAAGCTTTAAATGAGGAAACCCTAAGGTTTTGTTAATATGGCATTAATGGTGGGTTGTTATAGGTGCATGAAATTAGTACTTGGATGAGTGGAAAATTAATGAGCATTTATGGTGTTGTTGGGTTTTAGTGAAACCCTAGTTCTAATAAATTGGGGAGAGTATGAAATGCGAGTAGAATGTAGGTTTAATGATGTTGGAGGATGATATTAATGATGAAAAATGGCCAATGATGGTGATTAATGAGCATGGGTAAATGTTGTTGGGTTTTGATGAAAACCCTAGCCTTAAGAAATTGGGAAAACATATATATAGTGACTTGTTGGGTTGAATGGAATGTTAATAGGTGATATTTAATAATGAGTGTTGTTATGAATGTGGAATGTGAGGGATTGGTATGATAAGGTTGTGACTTGATGAGGTTCTAGACCATTGTGATGTGCCAATCAAATCTGATTGATAAATTGTGGTTATTGAAGGATATGAGAGCTAAGTTGAATATTGAGTAACAATGATGAAGTTTGAAGGATTGAGGTGATTTGAGACTACATTATGTAATGGGTAAGATGATGATGTTGTTGGGTTTAGTTGGCCTTTTATGATCTAAAGGATCTTGGCTTTGGGAAAGAAATTCCCGAAGCCTAACACAATTGCATAAGTTAACATCTACCAAGTTTAGGACTTGATGTTGAGCTTTATGATAAACTAGCAAGTGTTTAGAATTATGATGGTTATTAATTACGTGAATATACTTGCATTTGGTCTGTAGATCGTATTTCGGATGATGCAATGGAGCATTCGGAGCATTGGAACCGTTCGGCTCTCCCCTCGAGGTAGGAGAGGAGTTAACATTCAAATTGCAAGAGTAAATTCGATAGTGATTGTTGTATGTGATGAATACTCATGCCTGCCTTTCCATATAGTTATTGAGATGTTTGGAATGGCAAGTCGATGATTATTATGGATAATGTATGAGAATATGTTTGTTAAAGATGATGAATATGACTTTAATATGAATAATAAGTTTGGAATGAAAATTTATAAGTAGGAACGTGTGAACAGGTTGTGTATGCCTTTCATGATGTGTACGACATATTGAATATAACCAAATTTGGCTTTTAATGAGAATGTCCGAGCAAGAATGCTTAGAACAAGTTTTATGTGCCTCATATGTCGTATATGAAGGGTTGGATAAGATTGAATTGGCCTTAAATGTGATTTCATATGTTGAGCTGTGAGGATTTCTTTTTCTGTTTATGTCCTAATATTCTCGCTAAAGTGAGATGGGATCTCGCTCAGGCGAGGATCCTCTGTATCAGCATTATGGCCTCTAGGCCAATCTCGCCCAGGCGAGTGGGATTTCTGCTCGAGCGAGATGCATGTTATGTAATCAGGGGAGTTACTGGGCGAATCTCGCTCAAGCGGATGTGGCCGCGCCTGAGCGAGCGAGAGTGTGAAGTCTGATGCTGGGACGGTACTCACTCAAGCGAGTGACTAGTATTGTTGTGCCTCGACCGAGCGAGACGAGTGAATGGTGAATGGGCGAGATTCTGGACGAATTCCGTTCGAGCGGGAATTTTAGAAAATAATTTCGTGAAGTGGTGAATTTCCGAGTGAAATTCTGAGTGAGCTATGTCCGAGACAGGACCTTCCGAGTGAGGAAGTGGATATAATTCAGAGTGAAAGGTCTCCGAATATGATATTTCCAGGCAGTGGAGTTCCGAGTGGGAATTTCTGAGTTCAGTGTAACTCGTTCCGAGTGGAGTGCCTCCGAGTGTGTAATTCCGAGTGGGATGGCACTGATGTGGGTCAACAGTGTGAGTCTGTCTAGAAGTACTCTGGAATAACTTTGCCCGAGTGGAAGACTTAGTGCTAGGAAACCTCGCTCGAGTGAAGAAGAAAGGAAATCGGTTTCTGGAATAATATATCGAGTGAAAGACCGAGCGAGTGATGGTCGGTCTTGGAATTAATTTGCTGAGTAAAAGACCACTCGAGAGATGAGTCGATTTTGAAATAGTTTGCCGAGTAAAGACCGATCAGGTGTTGAGTCGGTTTTTGAATGAATTACCGAGTGAAAGACCAATCGAGTGATGAGTCAGTTTTAGAGTAATTTGTCGAGTGAAAGACCAAGCGAGTGATGGTCGGTCTTGGAATTAGTTTACTGAGTGAAAGACCGCTCGAGAGATGAGTCGGATTCGAAATAATTTACCGAGTGGAATACCGATCGAGTGATGAGTCGGTTTTAGAGTAATTTGCCGAGTGAAAGACCGAGCGGGAGATGGTCGGCCTTGGAATTATTTAGCTGAGTAAAGGACCGAACGAGAGGAATCGGTTCTAGAATAAATTCACCGAGTAAAAAACCGAGTGTTGGGAAGCCTCGCCGAGTGAGCGAGTGTGGAAAGGAAGGATGACCTCTGGTCAGATTCCGCTTAAGCGAGTGGGTGTCTCACCCAAGCGAGTGTCAGTGGGATTCCTTACTGGAAAATTCTCGCCCGAACGAGTGGCTAGTTGAAGGAAGCCTCGCTCGAGCGAATGCATGTGGAAATGGTTACTGGAACAATTCCGCCCAAGTGAGTGGCCGGGTGTGTAATGTCTCGCTCAAGTGAGCAACATGGAAAAGAGATACTGGCGTGATTTCGCCCGAGCGAGTAAAGGCGCTCAAGCGAGATGGGCTATCTCGCTCAAGCGATTATGGGCCTCGCTTGAGCGAGTGACCCCTGATGGAATTCCCTCTTTTTTTCTCGGTTCTGATTGTATTGGCCTTCCTTACCCTATATTGAATAATAATTGAAGGAATGTATAGATATATATATGCCTATGAAATAATATGATGGTGATGAATAACAATTAAGGTATTAGGATGACTGGTGTATACCCATAATATGAATAATGTGAAATATAAATCTTAATCACCGAGAATGATTATGCGAAAGCAATGTTAACGGCATTGATGAAATATGGGAAATATTATGACACCCTTGTGGCTGATACAAGTAATTGACTTGTATATGTGTGTGAGGCAATGATGATTGCTACATATATATGTTCCGAAGACACCTTGTTGTTACATGTGTGGGTTAATATTATGATTGTTTGCTATGCCTTTTGATATCCATGTATGGATTGTTATGAATGATGTTTGTGGCTATTGAGATGCCAATTATATGAATGATGTGCCTTGAGGGGCTTGTAAATGATTAGAAATAATTATTAAAATGCTAAATTAATTATATCCCTAATTGAGAGGCGAGATATCCTTGTGAGGTTATTGGGCATATGCATTATTGCATTTTGGATTCATGGCATGGCATAGCATTGATACTTTATGGTTGCGATCACAGTGATGAAAGATCCTGCGGGATTCTATGAAGGGAGTACCCCTTGCGAGGCTGGAAACCGACTTGATGATGATATGATATTGTGCCGGTGGTTGCGATCACCTGGTTATGGAATGTGAAAGGCCCTACGGGGACCATTGTATGATGATGAGCGAGTGGTTGCGATCACTTGGTATTTGATATGATAAAGGGCTTGCGAGCACCTATGATGCCCATGGTTGTGATCATGAGGCGGGAGTACCCCTTGCGAGGCGGGAAACCTATGAGAATTGTTGAACGTGGTTGCAATCACGAGAAGCACCTTGCGAGGCTGCTATAGGGAGTACCCCTTGCGAGGCGGGAAACCAATGATTATGAATGATTGATTATGGTGGTTGCGATCACCCGTGTTATGAAATCGGATCTGTTGCATATGCATTAAACAGTTGACATGTGCATTAGCCATAAGAGCATGGCATTTGAAATGGGATGACCACGAGTGATGAGAAACTCCTTGCGAGGAGGTATTGAGTGAAGCCTTAATGAATTAATGATGATAATGATTATGAATGCCCTTGCTGATAAGTGGCAATATGTGATGGTGTATGTGATTGTGTATATGTTGTGCTTGTTTACGATATGAATTGCGATTCATGAGGCTTGTATGCCTATTATAATAATGAGATGATAAATGAATGATAATTTTGTGATTTTATAGCAAAGCACACATGATGTTTGTATACATATACACATGATCACAATATATATATTATTCATCATTTTGAATGTATAACTCACTCTCCCATGTGGTCTCCTTTTTAGCATTGTGATGTAGGTTGCCATGGGATGAGTTCGGATTTTTAGTCAAAGCTTTGGTGAAGGTAAATAGTGGTAGAGGAAGTGCCTTGGCCGGCATCATTTATGAGTTCTTATGTAATGAATGAATTGTTTATGAGAATATAGATGTTTTAGAGATTTTGGGTACGTATAAGATAATGCTTTGAATTTGTGGATGGTGAATATATATATGTAGAATGTAAGAGATGATTTGATGTGTATTAGAAGAATTAAAATTGAGCGATGTTCATTGATAATTGAGATAGTCGGGAGAAGACTCCTGAATGTATGTGTGTATATATATATATATAGTTATATCTTAGGCATTGCATGCCTATGTAATTATGTAAAGTGATGATGGGTGTCTATTAGGCTTATGATATGCCATTGCATGCTTTGCCGAGCCTTTTCTCATATCGTCATATATGGGACTAGGCGTGTGCCCGGTATACACATTCTTCCGTTGTATACTCTATTATTTTTGTATACCATTATAGGCAAACTATTTATCGATCAAGTTATAGGTTATTTAATCTCACTCTTTGGTTTTCTGTGATTTAGGTCTTGATGTGATCATGGTGGTGTCTTGGAAATATTTTCAAACGCGAAAAATTTATTTGCATTTTTATTAATTATGACGATTACATCGGGATTCGAGTACAGATAATCAAGGGTGTTATAAACATCATCAATATCGACCATTCAGGTCTTTTCTCAAAGCCACCATGGGCTAACATCATTATCGTCAATCATAAATAATTATGCCCTTCATCATATTGGGCCATAGCATACACATCGTCTTGTTCAATATCGTTTTGTTATATTCTTATCATTTATTAATTTTTATATGGTCTTTTAGGTACTCAATTACCCACCTCATCAACACCATACCACAATCTCAATCATCATCATATTCTGGCATATCTCTATGCTATATGCAAATGCTCTTATGGCTAATGCATATGCATAATGGAATAGACAACAAATGCAGATCCGACTGTGGGAAGAAACACCAAGTGTGGACGAGCATAGGCGTGCTACTATGCCCCTACTACAGTAGAATAATATGTACACATATCTCAAAGCATGCATGCATATCAACAACATCTTTTACTGGTACCAAACCGCTATCGCCATCTGTAGCACTAGTCACCCCATGACTTGCAGATCAACAACATGGCCTCAACTGCCAAAAGTGCTACGGGCCCTTCCCGAACACACATCGAGAGAACCGTGCCCGTCAGACATCGAGGTACTTGCTCATCATAAAGCCGCCTGCCTACGAGGCCAGCCACATAGGGTGCCTCGTCACCAAACTAAGGGCAGCTTCGTGACTCGCATACCAAGTCACAGGGGAAACAACAAGAATGCTCGTGCACTGAGCCGCCCTCCCACTGGGCCAACCAGGGGAACCCCCTAATATTCCTTACCAGCAGCGTATGATATGCCATGGATGTAATGCAATACAGATCAAATGCATTTCTCACACTATTCATCCTAAATGTCACTTACCAATCATCATCATTATAATCACCAACACCACTATTTATATATGGCATTTTATTTTGATATCTTTCATATATATATATATGTATCTCATATTGTATATGCAAGACAATACTTGTAATCAACCACAATGGCATCACAACATAAACATCATTTATCAAACTTTCATCAATATCACCACCTATTCGGTTAGTGGATTTTTCATATCAGTATTCATTACCATTGTTTCATCTATATATATATTGGTGTGGCATTCACAATATTTCATCATTGTATTTCAAACCACACATATAAGATCACACTTGTATAAAATATGAACTGTTCTATACAGGGGGTGTAGAAGTATGTTTGTTGAACAATTCAAAATGTATATAAAATGTCAATCTGATACAAAGCAATGTGCGTAAATGTACAGATAAGGAGTGTCTTTGTATGTTGAGGCGGAGTGCAGTATGCGCGGGCGGTGTGCAGTCCGCCTGATGGGATCTTCTTTGTCTTGGCCCGATTGGGGGTGGTACCTGCAATCATTCTCCGACGCTCAAGTCAGTGTTTCAGAATACTTAAAGACTTAGAAAGCTCATCTGAGAGAATTATGCAAGTAAAAGAGTGTAAGGTTCAGAATTGGGGATCCCTTATACCTTTTTGATAGAGGTTTATATACCTGTTACTGGTGCTCCATTATTGGTAGGACCCGCTCCTTGTTTTCAGGTATAACGCTGAAAAGGTGGTGGGTCCCTGCGCCGTTTACAAGCACCATTATTGTAGTAGGTATCTCCACTTGTCTGGAAAGCGTCAATGCTTTATTATTTTATTGTTATTCCCCTTTATGCGTGACAGCGTGATTCCCATTATTAACCTCTCAAGACAGAGTCAATCTCGTGCCGGGGTTGTGAGTATGGGCTCGCTACGCAGTATGGGAAATTCAATATTCCGCCAGTATTGAGCTTATGACTTGGCGGAGTAATATGCATTGGGAACATTTCATGCATGTGTATAAGATATTCAATATTTTCCACCTTGGCGGAGTAACAAATTTTGGCGGAGTTACGTTCCTTGGCGGAGTAACATGCCTTGGCGGAGTAAGGAACCTTGGCGGAGTAGCATGCCTTGGCGGAGTTACTTGCCCTGGCGGTATGCACTCCGTATAGAAGTAATCGTAATGTATTTGAAGCGTACTTCTCTTTATTCAAAATGCTGACCTGGCAACGCATTAAAGCCATGCTCTTGGGGGCCGGTGTTAGGACCGGATCATATGCCCCCTAGCTTGTTATAGTGACTGGCGGAGTCACTTTAATGAGCTATAACACTTAAGTTTAGCTTTTATAGGCATGGGTTTAGGCGGCGTTTGCTAGAGCAGGATTTTTCGGACAAATGTTTTCGTGCATTTAGTGCTTCTATTATTACTTGCCACGCCTGTCATTAATGCGCCTCGAAACCGCGTTTTGCCGCTTCAATCTCTCATTGCCACGTATGCCCTCGTAACGATTGCCATTCCAATGATGGGACATAAATGCGTGGGGTGGCAGTTGGATACGTTTTCGAGGTTTTTATCGTGGGCCTTGGATTTTGAAAATACGGCCCAAAAGATGCCTGTCTCGAGGTTCATCCAACAACTGTAATTGCACTAAATTCATCCAACGGCTGTAGTTGCGTTTCTGAGATTAATGATGCTTTACTCGTTTCCCCCCAAGCCATGCCTATAAATAGATAGACTCTTAGGAGGGAAAACTTTTCGCTTCATCTTCTTCTCTGCGTTTGCGTATTAGAACTGCGTTTCGAACTTTGCTTTCGTGCGAGTAATTGGTTGTTGCAGTTCTTCATTTCTTCAGAAACTTAAGGTAACTTGCTTCTTCCTCTGCTTTCTGTCTTCATTTTCATTGGGTTGGTTCTGTTTTTTCTTTCTGTGTGTTCGTTAAAACGAAGATGAGAGGAAAAAGGTCAGAGTCTTGCTCTAGGGTTTCTGTTCGTCCCATGTTTTCTGACATTGAGAGTGAAGATGAGGCTTTCTATACTGGGAGGGACTCGACATTTTACAGCAGCGTGGAGTATTTTAGTAATGTTGTACATTCGTTTGTGTCAGGAGGTGTTTCCCACACACAAGTGCTGACGATGGCAGAGTGTCAGAATGTTGTATTGCATGGATTGGACTGGGAGAAGACGCTTGAGATCGACCCCTACTGTTGGGTTGAGGAAGATGTTAAGGGTACTTCCTCTCGTCATGCGACAACTAGTGGAGGTGTGGTGGAGTTGTCTGTGCCAATTTGGAAAGATGAACGATATGAAAAAAGGTTCATCGTTCGTTCTCCCAAGACGTTCGAACGGATATGCCATCGCCCTCAGAATGTTCGTACAATATATATGTATGATATTCTATTTACTCAGCTGGGGGTGCGTTTCCCATTGAATAAATTCCAGATGGGCGTACTGAGGTTCCTAGACTGCGCCCCTTCTCAACTGCACCCCAATGGTTGGGGAATAGTTCATAGCTTTGAAGTGATAGCTGAGTATCTAGAGTTTACGCCTACCGTGGCGTTGTTCTTTTCTTTCTGCCGCATTATGAGGAGAGTAAATGTAAAAACGGGCGGCATGGGCTTTGTAACTCTTCGGGCGGAGCCGAAGATTTTGAATTTCAAAGCGTTTGCTGACTCCGCCAAGGAAGGCGGACTTCACTTTAGGAAAAGCTTTGTGAAGGTTTCTGTTAAGAAGGACAAGTCCATCTTCTGGCGGAGTAGGGAGGGAATTGATAAATTCCCAGTATCGTGGACACATGAGCACTTCCTCCTGACTAAGCAAGCATATGAAGTTGAGGAGAGTGCTTTATCAGCTGCTTCTGTGGAAGTACTTCGGACGTTGAAGGAGTACAACTCCGTCCACAAGCTGATTTTATGTCGAAGGCTGCTTGGGCGGGATGCTCAGGGATATTTAAGTAATACGTTAAGACTTTTTGCTTAAATATTACTCCTGTTGTTTCCTGCAGCTTCTGATCATATTTATGTATGTTATTTTGCAGGAGAAATTGCTGCATTCCCTGGGATGGAACGTATTAAGCAGATTCGTATGAGCCGCGCGGAGATTGACGCGGAGAATAATGTGCAGCCCAGAAGGAATCTGGCTGCTGCTCTGACAAAAACTCTTCCTTTCTCTGCATCCACTAATATAATAAATTTGGAAGGTGGTGCAGGATCCTCAGCAGCTGCTGTTGAGAGGCGTTCTAAAAAACGCCAAGAAGCAGAAGCTGCTGAGGAGGAAGAAGAGGAAGTAGATCTTCAGCCCTTGCAAAGAAGGAGGACCAAAGGCAAGAAGAGGGTTGAGGAAGGAGCATCAATTGATGCTGCCATTGACCTGGAGGAGACTCAGGAGGTACCTGTTGTGGGTACTTCTGCTGATATAGGCGGTGTTGAAGGCGCCCTTGAAGAAGACGTTGTGGCGGAGGGAACGGAGGGAATTCAAACTCCAATCCGTGTTGTGGAGGATGAGGCAGAGAGGACTGAAGCCTCTCTAGGCCACCAAGTTGAAAATCCCGCCCTGGAACTGACTACCCAAAGAATACCAGTCTTCTTCGTTGATGTTCCAGGGGAGTCATCCAGGCGATCCGTCTCTCTGCCTTTGGCGGGGTCTCGATTGAATCCTTTTTTGTACTTTGCAAATATGGGATCCCGCCAGTCAGAGAGGCGTGATCCAGAGTTCATCCTCCGCCCCGACCTCGACTTCGAGGAGATTCCAAACGCCGCTGCAGCTGCGAGGTGGCACCTTGCAGAAATAGATGGCTTCTTGGCCTCTGTACCCCGTATAGCTGATGTTGCTGCTGAGGCCAACATGTTTCAAGCGTCTTTTCATGAGTCTGCTGAAAAGATTCGTAGCTTGGAACATGATAATGAACAGCTGTCGGAGGTGATTAAGGCCAAGGACAAACACCTTGACACCGCCGATGCTGATATCAAGAAGCTGGAGGATGAGCTGGCTCGGGTGAGAGCTGACAAAGCTTTACTGGAAAAGCAAGTTTCCGGCTTAAGAGAGCAGAATACAAAGCTGGGCGAGGAGGCGAGTGGACTGTCCCAGGTGAAGGCTGACAATGATCTGCTGAAACAACAAGTTTCGGATCTGACTCAGCAGAAACAAAAATTGGGCGAGGATGTGAGTGAGCTTCAGCAGAAGTTGGTTTCCCTTGAACTTAATAAAACTACTGCTGAAGGTGCCTGGGCGGCGGAGTTGGACCAAGCAGCTACTGCATACAATAACCTTGAAAAACAGGTTGAAGAGTTGCGAGCTGAAAAAGCTACCTCAGATGCCGCCAGTAAAAGGCTTGACAAGGAGTTACAATCTGCGTTAGATGTGGCTGAGGCAGCGATTGATGATGCTTTCAGCATGGCTGTTCGTCAACTCCGTTATCGCAATCCAGGCGTTGCTCTCTCCACCACAGGCATTCATCCTTAATACGAATTCATCAATGGAGAATTGATGGTGCCTGTTCAGGGGGGTCACGCTCCTGCGCCCAGTGTTGAATATATCCTGGCGGACTTGCCTCCCTCCCAAAGTTTAATCAAACCTGGTGAAGGTCAGCCCAGCTCCGCCCAACAAGAGGGAGTGCCACCCGAGCTCTGAAGACTAGCTCTAGAGTCCTTTTGCAAGTTTTGCTTTTATTTGCATTTCAATGATATCGCCTTGTTCCAGGATAGGCTCTGGATTTTTATCAATATTGGCAATATTCAATAAAATATATTTTCTGTAAATCTATACTTGTTCATATAAGCAATGTTTGAGTCTGTCGTATTTATGCCTTGTAAAATGATATTAAGAAGGCGGAATATTCATCTGAGGACTTAATGAAATATGACTAAGTATAACGAGGCCGAATAGCCTTTTTGAAAATTTAACTGAAGTAATTTCAATAATGAGGCGGAGTAGCCTCTTAGGAATTTCAATGGAGTTGGATTCCGTAAGAAGGCGGAGTAGCCTCTTAGGAATTTCAATGGAGTTGGATTCCGTAAGAAGGTGGAGTAGCCTTTTAGGAATTTAATGAAATAGGATTTCGTAAGGAGGCGGAGTAGCCTCTTAGGAATTTCAATGGAGTTGGATTCCGTAAGGAGGCGGAGTAGCCTCTTAGGAATTTCAATGAGATTGGATTCCGTAAGAAGGCGGAGTAGCCTCTTAGGAATTTCAATGAGGTTGGATTCCGTAACAAGGCGGAGTAGCCTCTTAGGAATTTCAATGGAGTTGGATTCCGTAAGAAGGCGGAGTAGCCTTTTAGGAATTTAATGAAATAGGATTCCGTAAGGAGGTGGAGTAGCCTCTTAGGAATTTCAATGGAGTTGGATTCCGTAAGGAGGCGGAGTAGCCTCTTAGGAATTTCAATGAGATTGGATTCCGTAAGAAGGCGGAGTAGCCTCTTAGGAATTTCAATGAGGTTGGATTTCGTAAGAAGGCGGAGTAGCCTCTTAGGAATTTCAATGGAGTTGGATTCCGTAAGAAGGCGGAGTAGCCATTTAGGAATTTAATGAAATAGGATTCCGTAAGGAGGCGGAGTAGCCTCTTAGGAATTTCAATGGAGTTGGATTCCGTAAGGAGGCGGAGTAGCCTCTTAGGAATTTCAATGAGATTGGATTCCGTAAGAAGGCGGAGTAGCCTCTTAGGAATTTCAATGAGGTTGGATTCCGTAAGAAGGCGGAGTAGCCTCTTAGGAATTTTAATGAGGTTGGATTCCTTAAGAAGGCGGAGTAGCCTTTTAGGAATTTAATGAAATAGGATTCCGTAAGGAGGCGGAGTAGCCTCCTAGGAATTTCAATGGAGTTGAATTCCGTAAGGAGGCGGAATAGCCTCTTAGGAATTTCAATGAGATTGGATTCCGTAAGAAGGCGGAGTAGCCTCTTAGGAATTTCAATGAGGTTGGATTCCGTAAGAAGGCGGAGTAGCCTCTTAGGAATTTCAATGAGGTTGGATTCCTTAAGAAGGCGGAATACCCTCTTAGGAATTTCAAAGAAGTACAATTTTACAAGTGTTGAACTTACTTGAACTTGTTGATAGTGCTTGAGTTTGTTGATTATGTACTCCGTAAAACATTGGAAGCTAGGCGGAGTCAAGTTTTGGATGGAATGTTCATCCTTTTGAACTTGGACCGGAGTGTAACTCCTGATCAAATGAGAATTGTTGAATCCAGGATGGCTATGGTGCAGCATATAGCTTGTGACACCAATTCTTCCTGTGAGAATTTTGTTGGTTCCTACCCTTGAGATAGTATGGTGCAGCATATAGCTGTGACACCAATTGTTCATGCAAGAAATTGATTGAACTTTTGAGGCGGTATGGTGCAGCATATAGCTGTGACACCAATTGTTCCTGCAAGAAATTGGTTGAACCTTTGAGGCGGTATGATGCAGCATATAGCTGTGACACCGATTGTTCCTGCAAGAAATTTGTTGGATTTTGGGATTAGCGTGGTGCAGCATATAGCTGTGACACCAGCTCTTTCCACAAGAAGCCTGCAGGACCTTGGGGACGAATTAGTGCAGCATATAGCTGTGACACCAGTTCCTTCCATAGGCGGCCTGTAGGACCTTAAGGTCGGTATGGTGCAGCATATAGCTGTGACACCAATCCTTTCCCCTCAAGGAGTTTTTTGGACCTTAGGGTCGGTATGGTGCAGCATATAGCTGAGACACCAATCCTTTCCCCCCAAGGAGTTTTTTGGACCTTAGGGTCGGTATGGTGCAGCATATAGCTGAGACACCAATCCTTTCCCCCCAAGGAGTTTTTTGGACCTTAGGGTCGGTATGGTGCAGCATATAGCTAAGACACCAATCCTTTCCCCCCAAGGAGTTTTTTGGACCTTAGGGTCGGTATGGTGCAGCATATAGCTGTGACACCAATCCTTTCCCCCCAAGGAGTTTTTGTTGACTCCGTTTGTGAAGCGTTGTTGCATGTTGGTTGATCTTTATGGAATAAAGAGTTATGCATCTGTGCTTCAATTTTTGGAGCCGTTGTCTTATCTGCATGGGAATAAATTCTGCCATGGATAATCAATTCAAAGTTAGAGTGAAGATTGAATACAGGAAGGCATTTCATTAATAATGGAACTACATAAAGGGCTGAATTGGGGTATATCTTTTCGAAACCCTTTCAAGGAAAGAATACATAGGAAGATCCTTGAGTTAGGAAGAAAATATCATACCATATTACCCAACTAGCTGTAGTATATGCGTAAATTTAAAATGTTCCATTTATTCCTGACCGGAGTGCCATCTAAGTTTTCTAGGCGGTATGTGCCTTTGCCCAAAACCTCGATGACTCGGTATGGACCTTCCCAGGTTGGTACCAATTTGCCTTGGTGTGCAAATTTGTTGCCAATATTGGCCCTTCTTAGGACCAAATCTCCTTCTTTGAAACGGCGTTCAAAAATGCGTGTGTTATACCGTTTGGCAGCCTTTGCTTTGACAGCTTGGTCTCTTACAAAGGCTTCCTCTCTCAACTCCGCCAAAACCTCGAGTTCATGTGTGAGGTTCTGTTGATTGGCTTCTTCGTTGAAATGGAGGACTTGAGCTGAAGGGGCTGCCAATTCAATGGGAATGACAGCCTCAACTCCATATGTCAGCCGATATGGAGATTCATTCGTGGTGGAGTGAGGGGTTGTTCTGTATGCCCATAAAACATGGCACATTTGACTTGCCCAATCTCCCTTTGCCTCACCGAGGCGTTTCTTGAGGCCCTTCAAGATTTCTCTGTTGGCAACCTCTGCTTGTCCATTGGTTTGAGGGTGTTCCACAGAAGAGAAAATCTGTGTAATGCTGAGATTTTTTAGAAGTTCAGTGAACTTGCGATCTGTGAACTGGGTGCCATTATCAGTGACTATGCGTCCAGGGACTCCGAAACGTGCAATGATATTTTCATACACGAACCTTCGAGTCCTGGCTGACGTTATGTGCACCACTGCCTCTGCCTCAATCCATTTGGTGAAATAATCAACACCAACTATCAAGTATTTGATACCGCCGGGCGCAGTTGGGAATGGACCCAAGATATCCATGCCCCATTGATAGAAAGGCCAAGGCGTTATTGATGATGACATTTCCTCCGCTGGAGTGTGGTGGAGATTTGCGAATCGTTGGCATTGATCGCATTTTTGAACATACGAGGCGGAGTCATGTTTCAGAGTGGGCCACCAATACCCCGCCCTGAGTATTTTTCTCATTAGACTCTGTGCCCCTGGGTGATGTCCACACTGCCCTTCATGGACTTCTTCCAAAACAGCTTGCACCTCGTTTTCATTTATACAAATTAGGTAAGGAACAGAAATTCCTCGGCGGTATAACTGTCCGTCTAGGAGTGTATAATAGGGTGCTTCTTTCTTTAGTTTCTTTCGCTCAAGATCATCCATGGGCAATTGTCCATTAACAAGGTAACGAACTATTGGTGCTACCCAGGAATTGTCGTCAAAGGAGCGGCTCTTAATCATATGTACTGATGAAGGAAAGGAAATGCTTGGCTCTGTCAAGGTACTCTGTACAACCGTAGTTGTGCACCCCGCCTTCTTTGTGCTGGCTAACCTGGAGAGGATATCAGCACGTGTATTCTCTTCGCGGGGCACATGCTTGAAAGTGACTTCATTGAAGCGCTGCTTTAACTCATTGACGCAGTCCAGATATTATTGTAGCAGGGGTTCTTTAGCCTGATACTCACCAAGAATTTGCGAGATGACTAATTGAGAATCACTGCATAGGGTAACAGTTTTGGCCCCAATATCTTGGGCTGCTCTGAGTCCGGCCAAGCATGCTTCATACTCCGCCTGATTGTTAGACGTAGTGAAGGTGAAGTGTAATGAAATTTCAAGATGTACCCCGTCATCACTTTCTATAACAATTCCTGCTCCACATCCTTTGCTGTTCGAAGACCCATCGACATATATTGTCCAATGCGAATGATCTGCATCTGGGCTAGAGCCTGTTAATTCAACTACGAAATCTGCTAGGACTTGTGCCTTGATAGCAGTTCTTGGCTCGTAAGATATGTCGAATTCAGAGAGTTCTATGGCCCATTTGATCATCCTTCCTGCCAGGTCTGGTTTGAACAATATAGTACGGAGCGGCAAGTCTGTGCGAATCAAGATGGGATGTGCATGGAAATATGGTCTTAGGCGTCGTGAGGCCCAAACAACTGCAAGTGCTGCCTTTTCAATTTTCTGGTAACGGCACTCTGCACCATGCAATGTTCTACCAGTGAAGTACACCGGTCGTTGGCCTTCAACTGTTTCCTTAACCAGAGCCACTGCCAGCGCTTTATCTGAAACAGACAAATAAACAATGAGCTGTTCGCCTGGGCTTGGTTTGACCAGGATTGGAGGGCTGGCCAAGACATTTTTCAAGCTTTGGAAGGCCGCCTCTTGCTCTGGGCCCCAATTGAATTTCTTATCCTTCTTCGGCATTTTGTACAAAGGAAGAGAGCGATGAGCCATTTTTGGCATAAATCGTGCTAGAGCAGCGATTTTGCCATTGAGGGATTGTACCTCCTTTAATGTTTTGGGGCTCTGCAACTCTTGAATTACTCGACATTTATCAGGATTAGCCTCTATGCCTCTTTGTGTTAACATGAAACCCAAAAATCTACCCCCAGGAATAGCAAATGTACATTTTAATGGATTGAGTCTCATGTTGTATTACTGTAGGCGTTGGAAAATGAGGCGTAGGTCTTCAACATGGTCTCTTCCCTCCGGGGTCTTAGCAATAATGTCGTCAATATAAACCTCTACCAGCTTTGTGTGCATACCCTCAAAAACTTTATTGATCATGCGCTGGTAGGTTGCCCCGGCGTTCTTTAGCCCAAATGGCATGACGTTGTAGCAAAAGACCCCTTTGTCATTAATGAATGCTGTCTTCTCCTGATCATCCTCACACATTGGAATTTGGTTGTATCCGGAGTAGGCATCCATAAAAGATAGATACTTGTATCCTGAGGAATCGTCAACCAATCTGTCAATGTTGGGGAGAGGGTATGGATCTTTGGGACAGCATTTATTCAAATCAACGTATTCTATGCACATACGCCATTTGCCATTGGCTTTCTGTACCATAACCACGTTGGACAGCCAGGAGGAGTAACGGAGTTCCCTGATGAACCCCGCCTTGAGGAGCTCCTCTGTTTGTTCACAAGCAGCTTTTTGCTTAGCAGGACCCATACGCCGTTTCTTTTGTGCCACTGGCTTAGTTTCAGGATACACCGCCAGGCGGTGACAACAAAAGTTAGGATCCATGCCAGGCATGTCTGCAGCGGTCCAAGCAAAAATTTCTTTGTATTCATGGAGGAGTGCAATCAATTTTGCTTCCATGTTAGGCTCCAGTTTGTCATTGATGTTAGTAATTTGCTCCGGGGTGCTGCCTAAGACAATAGACTTGGAACCACCATCAGGAGTTGGTTTCAAAGGATTCAGTGGATCTATAGAAGACTCCGCCCTGGGGTCAAGATCCACCAAATTGATGGATGCCGCCGCACTGCTTCCTTCGTTCAGTTTTCTTTTCTTAGACATGGTTTCAAGTTTCACCATGTTAAGACTCAAATTGTAACAATAGCGAGCCATCTCCTGGTCACCCCTTACAGACGAGACTTGATTATCTTTGTCAATGAACTTGATTAACAAGTGGGGGGTTGAAACGATGGCTTCCATGGCATTCAGGGTAGGCTGCCCGATGATGCCATTGTATGGAGATTTAACATCAATGACAAGAATCCTGGATTTCACAGTCCTTGCCCCAGGTTCACCATCGAAAGTGATCCTTGTATCCAAGTAGCCTTTAGTGGGCTATTTGGCGCCATTAAAGGCTGTAAGGTCCTGCGTATAAGGCTGCAAATCAGCATCAGTTAGTCCCATGCGTTTAAAACAGTCATAGAAGATAACATCGCAGGAACTTCCTTGGTCAATTAGGATGCGTTTTACATCCATATTAGCGATTACTGTGATAATCACTACTGCGTCATCTCCCTCAGGAACTGTAGGGCCAAAATCATCATCTGTGAAGGTTATGGGCGGAGTCTGGACCCCGTTCCTGAATGGGCGATATTCCTTACCCTTGCCTTGCACAGACAAGATCATACGATGGTGATTTTTCCTGGCGGTGTTTGAGGGTCCGCCTCCAGCGAAGCCCCCAGCAATCATATCTACAACCTGCCTTTTACCTCGTGATCTGGGTTCTGGGCTTGGCTCTCTTGGGGCGGACTCAAGAACAACGCCCTTTTGTTTTTCGGTTACCACCGTACGTTTTGGCTCCCGAGTGTTATCAGGATCAGGAGAACGATCACGAGATCTTTTCTCAAATCTCTCTGGTTCATCGTGAGATTTACCCTTGAACAAATAATGTTTCAGTTTGCCTTCACGAATGAGTACCTCAATGGTATTTTTGAGTTGCTTGCACTCCTCCGTGGTATGGCCAACTGACTCATGGAACTCACAATATTTCTTTGGGTTCCCACCGCGTCTGATTGGAGGTGGACGTTGAATCCCGTAAATATTAAGGGTAGTCCATCCTATTTCACGCAAGATTTGCTCATATGACGTGTTCAGGGGTGCATAATGAGCGAAATTGAACACACGTCTATCTTGCTGTTTGAAGGGCTGGTTCCCTGCTTTGTCTTTCTGAGGTAACTTATCATTCCTGGATGATTTTTCTTTACCTTTGTCATGGTGTGGAGTTGCGGTGGGTGGTTTACTGCGTGATGCAGTGGCTTCCAGGTGCATCTCAATACCAACGTACTTGGACGCCTTCCTGTGAAATTCCTCTATTATGGATAGAGGTCCCTTTGCTAACGACAGAGCAAAAGGTGATTTTGGCTGCATAGCCTCGATGAGGATATGCAACTGTATCGCTTCCGTCAAATCAGGAACCATGGCTGCCTCCTTATAGAATCTCTTAAGGAAATCCTTCAGAGATTCTTTGTCACCTTGCTTGATCTGAGCCAAGGTATGAGAGGTTCTAGGTGCATCCCTAGAGATCACGAAGTGGCTACCAAAAGCTGTAGCCAGATCCTCCCATGAATCAATGGAACCTGAAGGTAAACTCTTGAACCAACTAAGAGCTTCACCTGTAAGGGTTCTGGGGAACATCCTACACATGATATCTTCTTCTGCACCTAGGAACATAGCCTCATAGATGTAAGCATCTAGATGCTTAGAAGGATCTGTTTCCCCAGTATATTTTCCTATGGAAATAGGTTGCATGGTCTGCAAATGTCTGGGGACATGCGTATTCATGAGCCTTTTAGAAAATGGGATACTCATCTTGTATCCTGAGGGGGATGCAATTGAGCCTGCTCTCCTCCCCTCTTGATGTTATGCATTTGCCAGTGGAAGGCTTCGTTGCTCTTCCATGTAAGTAGGGATACGAGAGTAGCTGGGAGTGCTTGATTCCTCTTGTGCATGCGCCTCATGATGCGGCTGTCTTGCAGGACCTGCTCTCTCGTGAGTGTGATTTGCCTTTTCACGTCGAAGCTCAGCAATTTCTTCTCTCAGCATCCTAATCATGTCGTCTCTCGGATCTGGAGAATCAGCATGCGTTGCTTTTTTGTGAGCATCGTTATCAAAATTGAGACGTCTAGGATTGTGTGGAGGAGAATCCTCAGTCTGCACTTCTGGTCCTGGTCTTTCCATTAATGATGAATGTAATGGAGATTGATCAAAGATTGTGGGAATACCAAATTTACAGGTCCCACTGGGCGTGCCAATGAACTGTTCTATACAGGGGGTGTAGAAGTATGTTTGTTGAACAATTCAAAATGTATATAAAATGTCAATCTGATACAAAGCAATGTGTGTAAATATACAGATAAGGAGTGTCTTTGTATGTTGAGGCGGAGTGCAGTATGCGCGGGCGGTGTGCAGTCCGCCTGACGGGATCTTCTTTGTCTTGGCCCGATTGGGGGTGGTACCTGCAATCGTTCTCTGACGCTCAAGTCAGTGTTTCAGAATACTTAAAGACTTAGAAAGCTCATCTGAGAGAATTATGCAAGTAAAAGAGTGTAAGGTTCAGAATTGGGGATCCCTTATACCTTTTTGATAGAGGTTTATATACCTGTTACTGGTGCTCCATTATTGGTAGGACCCGCTCCTTGTTTTCAGGTATAACGCTGAAAAGGTGGTGGGTCCCTGCGCCGTTTACAAGCACCATTATTGTAGTAGGTATCTCCACTTGTCTGGAAAGCGTCAATGCTTTATTATTTTATTGTTATTCCCCTTTATGCGTGACAGCGTGATTCCCATTATTAACCTCTCAAGACAGAGTCAATCTCGTGCCGGGGTTGTGAGTATGGGCTCGCTACGCAGTATGGGAAATTCAATATTTCGCCAGTATTGAGCTTATGACTTGGTGGAGTAATATGCATTAGGAACATTTCATGCATGTGTATAAGATATTCAATATTTTCCACCTTGGCGGAGTAACAAATTTTGGCGAAGTTACGTTCCTTGGCGGAGTAACATGCCTTGGCGGAGTAAGGCGCCTTGGCGGAGTAGCATGCCTTGGCGGAGTAGCATGCCTTGGCGGAGTTACGTTTCTTGGCGGAGTAACATGCCTTGGCGGAGTTACTTGCCCTGGCGGTATGCACTCCGTATAGAAGTAATCGTAATGTATTTGAAGCGTACTTCTCTTTATTCAAAATGCTGACCTGGCAACGCATTAAAGCCATGCTCTTGGGGGCCGGTGTTAGGACCGGATCAAAATACAATGGCATTTAACAATTTATCAATAATAACATTCATCCTTTTATTCAAGGAATGATCACAACATCATTTATTATCACATGATACCGATATCATCTCCAATTCATCGGTTTGTAACAAACACCTCGTCATTTAATTATTCTCTCATTGGTTTCATAATCACTCTAGGGTGTATCTCATAACCCCCACCATTAAACTCTTATTGTCATTCTTTAATTATTCCATTCTAGGTGGTGAATATATCATAAATAATCCATCCCAAGTGTAACAATCAATTTTAATCACCACCATGCCATACCATCATTAAATATCCATACACATCTCCTCAATTATCTCACAACACAAAGGAAGAGGTCCATCATAATCTCAAAACAAAGAAAATGAAATAAAATTCCATTCTGGGCAACTCGCTTGAGCGAGGCCCTGCTCGCTTGAGCAAAATCATCGCCACTTGCTTGAGCGAGCCATGCTCGCCTGGGCGAAATTCCTCCAGTGTCATTTTCTCACACGCTCACTTGAGCGAGGCTTTCCAAGGCCAGTTACTCGCTCGGGCAAAAATACTCCAGTATCGATTTCATGCTCGCTCGCTTGAGCGAGGCCCAACATGCCTCATCACTCGCTTAAGCGAGATCCATCCATAACCGATTCCATCTTGCTCGCTCAAGCGCGACCACACCCGCTTGAGCGAGATTCGTCCAGTAGCTTACCCATCTATTTCACACGCGTCTGGCTTGAGCGAGACCTCTTCTCGCCTGAGCGAAATTGGGCCAGAGGCCACCCCTCTGATGTAAGGGACTCTCGCTTGAGCGAGAATCCATCTCGCTTGAGCGAGATCAGCATCACACGCCCAAATCTCAAGTTTTCACTCCACTTCACATGCCACAATCCATCTTATATAAGCTTGGACTAAATTAACATCCTACCCATGTTAAACCATGCAATTAAGCTTGATCCAACAAGCCATACCTCCTCATCTTTAACTCTAGTTCATTTAACTACATAGGGGGAGGTTTTTAAAACACTTTACATCACTACCCTACTCATCTTACTACATAATCATCACAAACAATACTTTACACCCCAAATAATTTACCAATCCACAGATTTTCATCAATAATTTATTCATGTCCAATCAAGGGACAACCAAGCACTCCACTTCATTTCACATCTATATACATATATATACATATACAATTCCTTAGTATTCATCAAAAGCCAAGCCATCATTCATCATATCATCAATTCAACATTTAACACATTTATGGCAAGGCAATGCATGAGTTCATACATATACATAATTAACAATTATTCACTCATGCAAATTGAAATATAAACTCCTCTCCTACCTCGAGAGAAGAACCGCAACGCAATTGCCTCGATCATTCTGCATCATCGTCCGGAATACAATTCTATCAACAAACACATATACATACATGCCATTAATAAGCCATCATAAGGCATCATCTTTTAAAACTCATTATCAAGTCCTAGACTTGTCTAAACCCTAATTCACACACTTATATTAGGCTTCGGGAATTCCTTTCCCAAAACTAAGATTCTCTAGGTTTCAAAAGGGCTAACCATGCCTAATAACAACAAGATCATATCTCTTATCCATAATGCATCCAATCCTCATCACAATTCATTCAAATCCATTATAAGCCTCTTGACTCCATCTAAGACCATCACCAATCAACAAACTTTTGAGATATTCATCATGATCTAATTACTCATCTACTCAAGTATCCCTTACCAATGGTTTTTAACTATTATTATCACAATAACCACATCTCATATTCACTCTAAACCTAACACTTCAAATCATCATTCCTACATGCATGTATATATAATCAACCTCATTAATCAATCTCAAAGATTCTAAAAATGCATCCCCTTCATATAAATCATCCTAGAGTATTCAAAATCATCAATTTAGCCAAAAACCCCTAAATCACCACACTTAGGGTTTTTCATCAAAATCAACCAATCAATAATATCAAACCATTTCTTAAATCCATATGAATATCATAACCCTCATTCTCATATACTCACAAAACCATAATCAAAATCATTTCTTAAACCACCAAGCCTAAGGTTTATATCATTTTCCTTAATAATCCAAGTTTCTAACATTATCATTTCAAACCCAATAACCCAAAACCATAAATGAAATAATAAAGAGGTAAGAAACCTTTACCTTAAATCCAAGCTCTATCAAAACAAAAATGAGTGTGAAGAAGAGGGAAGATGATCCAACCAAGCTCCCAAGCTCCATAAATGTTTCATGAATCCAAGGGAACCATCAAATTTTGGGTTAATTTTGGTTGTGGAGAGGGGCACACGGTTTTTGCCCAATAAGAGAGGAGGAAGATGAAGCAAAATGAAGAAGAGTGAAGGGAGAAAGAACCACACGATAATGAGGAGAGAAGGAGATGTGAAATGGTAAAAATTGGACATTGTCCAATGGTTAAAAGAGTGCCTCATTTTGCTTTTACCAAAGGATAATAAATCCTAATTGTCCAATAGGAAAAAGACCAAAAAGAGAGAGGGAAAGATGCTACGGTTAAGTGGAAAAGAGGAAATGGGAATTTACATTTTCTTTTAATTCTATTTGGCTCGTAGTTTCCCCGTTTATTTACATACGTCAAGTCCAAATAATTATTTCCTTAACACTAAAAATTATTTCAACTATACCACTATAACCACAATAATTTTCAAAGTATTCTAGACCCAACAATTATTTAATTGACCAAGTGGGTCCCATATCACTCGTTAAATCATCCAACTCTGGTAAATCTTAATTTACCAATAATTCACCTCTAATGTCAAATTAATTCTCCCACAGCCTTCGGACCATACATAATTAATTACCATTATTTCATAAATTATTTTCTTTAAAATCTAGAGTGTTACACTTAATGTTTCTTGTTCCTTAGTTTGTGGCTTGTAGTTATCTACAAATATACCCTAGACAACCTTGAAATATTAATACATTAAATAGTGTAATCTTTTTTATCATAGTCAAAACCTCTGAGGGATTCGAAGAACCTTAAATATTCTTTCAAGACTTAACATTCTCCTTCATTTTGATTAATGACAAACATTATACTATTGTGTGATAAATGTTTTGATATAAACTTGTAGATAACAATATATATTCCCTAGGTATAATGGGAAACATGCAATCATAAGGTACAATTATCCACACTTAAATTACTAATTTACACAATGGAACTTAAAAATTATTTTTTCTAATTACTTTAGTTAAGGTATTTTAAACTTTTTTTGGAGCAAGAATTGAATACAATGAACTGACATTAGTTTTTAAATTTTAAAGCTTATATTTTTCTTAAATTTCTATAAAATACATATAATTTGATTTTGATTTCTATAAATAGGGCTAGGAATAAATTAGGTTGAGTTAGGCTTTACAGGGTTTGAGCCTGATTTGATACTTAATTATGAGGCTTGTGTTTGGCTCGTTCAGTTAAATAGGCTTTTTAAAAAATTAGGCTTTAAATAGATTTTGTTATAAGTTCCTGACGAGAGGTCTAACATATTCTTATCCTTATCTATAAAACATCTTTTCCATCTAACTTATATTAAATATTTTGTTTTTAGTCCTTATTATCAAGTTACACCACCTTAATCATATGGTTCTATTAGGTTCAATTAATTATTAACATATAAATCAAATGCCTAAAATACAGTTTTGAGTAGTTAAAGCCCTCAACAAATTTAACTTGACAATAAGGAATAAAAATAAAACATCCAATATAAGTTTTGTGTAAAGGAAAATGTTTAAATATAAAATTAGCAATTGAAAATGTTCAAAATTAGGGTTCACCTCCTAAATTTTTTTAGGATTTAGCCCTTGAAATGTTTGTTTTGGATTTAGTTTCGCCTTGGATTCTGACAATGCTAGAACCAGTTATCACATCTTTCCATCATATTCTTCTTCTCTAATGCCATAAAAAACCTATGTTTGCATCACCTACATCGTGTCAATGGCATTACTAAATGAACCATTGGGGAAAGCCAAAAAGGGGTAGACGAGTGAAGGAAGAAGAAAAAAAGGAGAACAAGACAGATAAAGGCAACGATAAGAGGTAGGAGACTAATAAAAATAGGAGAGAAAAAGAAGAGGATGAATAGGGAAGTGATAATTTTAAAAATAAATAAATACACTGTCAATGCCAACTCAATACTCAACTAATAAAAAGTTAACAACATGACTTAATCCTAACAAAAAAGTATTTGAAGGGCTAAATCCTAAACAAATTCTTTATGGGATTGATCTTAATTTTGAATATCTTTAAGGGATAATTTTATATTTAAGCAAAAAAAAGTTTCATATGTTAAGCCACATCAATACTTAATTGACCAAAAGTTAATGGAATTACTTAATGCTAACAAAAAAATATTTCAAGGTATAAATCCTAAAAAGAACAATTCTTAAGGGGTTGATCCTAATTTGAATTTTTTTATGGGCTAATTTTATATTTAAGCCAAGAAAAATAATAATTTTATTAGGACTAAAACCAAAAAATCTTTATTTTGTAGGAAAAAAAAAAATTTTAAATTACGACGTTGTCTTAATTATTTTAGTAATATTTTTTTATTATGAGTATTTAAGTTCTATTGTATGATAAATATTTTGATACAAATTTACGAGTAACAATGTTTATGTCTCACTTGAAACATACAATCTTAAGGTTCAATAGTTCAAGCTTAAATTATTAATTTATACTATAAAATCCAAAAATTACTTTTCATATTATTTTAGTTGTATTGTTTTATACTTTTCCTGGAACAAAAATTGAACACAATGGACTAAATATAATAATTTTATTTTAACTTAAATTATTTCTTAAATTATAATGATCATTTTTATTGAACATATTTTTAAACGATTTAACTTACTTTAACTTCTATTATCTAAGTTTACGATTATTTAGTAATACATATGGTCTACCAACTGATCTTAAATAAAGAAATCTACGAATATTTTTTTATAAGAGCTTAAAACATTTTGTAGTATTACTATTTATTTATTTATTAAATTATTTAAACTAAGTATATTCATTGGGATAATTATTTAATTATTTGCTTACGTGCGTATCACGTCAAAACCATCGAAAAGATTATTAAAAAATTAATCAATTAACAATCAAGAAATAATTTAAAAGTTAACGTTCCCTTTTTCAAGTGGTCCATGTAAGACATAAAAGACAAGTTTGTCCAAATGCAACCAGCACAACACGAAAATGATACAACATCGTGTTTGATGCATAATGCTTATTTTATTTGTAATATCATTACAATTTCATTCCTAGGCAGTTCAGATTACTTCAAAGGGATTACAACTGAATAAAGTTGTTTCCTGTAATCTTCCCTAACATCACTCTCATAATATTAAAGATAAATTATCCTTACAATTTCTAAGGCAACAAATTTTTTTCAAACGCCATGTTTTTTTATTCTTTTTGGCGATTGATTAAAACCACCCCAATATTCTTAAAATGTGATGTAAACTTTTCAAAAATCTTAAAACGAGATATAATTTTAGTAAATATCGGGAGTAATTTCTGTAATTTACCCGGTACTAATTCATAAAGACTAACTATAATGTCAATTTTTCTTCTTTAACTATTTTCATCACAATTATTTATTTAATTTCTTACCTGAGCTTATATTCGAAAAGTCAAGTGACATTTAGCATTTTTCAAACATGATGTATTAATTATGCATATACAGACTAAGAAATATAGTACTGTGCTTGTTTGATTTATTGGTAAAATAATCATTAAACCCATCAAATAATATGTAAGTTTAAACTCAGTGATTAGTTAAAGAATCTAGAATCTAGAAAGACCAAAAAACAAATCTAATTATTTAGTGTTTTTGCTGTCAGTAATCACTCAAAAATGTATGTGTTAATTTTTTGGCTGAAGTAGGACATTGTTTTGAGTGCATTGATTTAAATTTTATTTTCTTTACAGTTCGAAAGCAACTCTTTTTCGTGAAAACAAGGGGTTTAAGTCTGAAGAATTGCAATTTAACTTAGCGTGTGTTTGGCGTCCCGTTGAAAGTGCGTTTCGTTTGTGAAACCCTTATTTTAGAAACCTCCCTCGCGACAAGTCTGTTTGGCTGGTTTTTCTTCCTCCGTCTCCATTGAGTTTTCTCCGTTTGCAATCTCAACCACATTAAGGAGTGCCTCCACCATATCTCCTATTTGTGAGCTTCGTTTGCTTTTTTGTGTGGTGTTTACGGTTTTGCCTCTGGTACAGTAAACGATTTTGAGCTTCCACTTCCTTCATTGTGATTTTTGGTGATGGAACAGTGTTGTGGTGAAGGGGTTTGGTGGTGGACGTTTGGATGGTGAGGGTTTTGGTGGTTTGGGGATAGTGATGGTGGTCGTTGGAAGTCCATGGGTGGTGGAACGACAGTTGCAGAAGGTGGAAAAAATGGAGTCGTAGGTGTAGTGCTGTTGCAAAAGATGGAGTACTGGTGTGGGTGATTGGTTTGGGTGTACTGTAAAGGTTGAAGGATATTACGGTAGTGATTGGTTTAGGGTGGTGGTGCATAGGTGTGGATGAGGGGTGAGGTGTACGGTAAAATCAAAGTGTTTTGATGGTGGATGATTGGTTTGGATGGTGGACCATGGGTGTGCTTCAGGTTGGGGTGTACCGTAAGGTTGGTGAGAATTAAAGGTTTAGATTGCTTTGGATTTAGGGTGTATAGGTGTGGACTAAAAAATGTGGACCATGTTAACTGTTTTTTATTTAAATAACTATTTTTATGTTGTTTGGATTTTTTAATGTTTATTATTAATAAATATGTTTATTATTAACTATTTTTTATTATTAATTATTATTAATAAATATATTTTGTTGATCAAATTATAAATAGAATATTTTAATATGTAATTGTTAATATTATTTACAAAAAATATACTACTTTACTATTCTTTTTAACTAATACCTTTTTTAGTAATTTTACCCTTAAATTCCACATTTCTAAACCAAAGTTACCAAAACATTTTTCAACCAAACACAACCACTACTTTCCAACTCACTTATACAACAAACTATCCAAACACAAATCATTGTTTTCAAAACCATGGTTTCCCAACCACGTTTTCAAAACTCCAATTTTCAAACCCTGTTTCACAAACCTTACACCAACTTTTAACCAAACAAACCCTTAAAATTATTATATGAACTCATTTTTAAAATATGAAGTAAAACATAAATTCTTTAAAAGTCATATATTCTAAAATGTAAAACAGAATTGATTCACCATCCAATCCATCTTAACTTTGCAACATCCCGATTTAAAAATTAATTACCGAATGACATTAAGCCACTAAACTAAAAAAATAATTGCACAAGCATGAATTACTTATTAATTAATTTTAACTTAAGAAATTAATGGCTGATTGATTGTGATTGGTGTGTATGACACGTGAAGAGCTGCTGCTTCACGTTCTCCCATCCCACTTCCTCATTTCTTCGGTTGTATATATGTCCAGAAGCCCACTGCTGTCCATTCACTCTAATTCCTCAAGACTTCCTCTTCCTCTACTTCTCTTCTTCTTCGTTTTTCTTCTCCTTTGTTCTCTGTTCCGTAAACTCGCGACAGCGGTGTTGCAGAGGATTCGGAGTTCCCTCGGTTGGTGAAAGACAATCGCTGAAGTGGAAGAAGAACAACTTCCTGTTCCCAAGTTGATTAAGGGGTGCGATTGTGCTCAAGGAGGACTAAACGAGTGAAAGTGGTAGACGAAGCAAACAGGACAGCGGACCAACGCCAAAACAGAGAAACTTCTTGGAATCTCTTTAGTTGGTAGGGGGTATCTTATATCTTAAATGCATGGGTTATGGACGGGTTCTGGGTGTTAATGACTTGTTGATTCTGTGTTTTGCTTGGTGTGTTTTGATTGCGTAAAGGACATGTGATGCCCGGATGTACGATGACTAGGAATTGAGTATTGCATGTCTAGTTCCGTCCATGAAATGCATGTTAATAATCTTGAGAGTATTGAATGATTGCATGAAGAGAATATGCTAAAGTATTGTTGATGATTACCGTATGATTTATGTGACATGCAGGTTACTATGAACCTAAATGCTGACTGCATATGAGGAAAGATTAACTTATTGAGTTATGATAATGTCTAATACCGATTGCATGTGATGCATGTATTGTCGAGTGAAAGGTTGTGTGTGTGAAATCTGTGTTGTATGATCAATCCGTGCGTGGTGCATGAGATGCATTGAATGCTGAGAGCATGTAGTGTGGGACACTACCATTGAATCGGTTATTAAAAGCATGGGATGCTGTTAAGACCTTGAGTGGGACTCAAGGCAAGCCGACTGAGTGGGACTCAGGGCTGCCCGTAGCACCTCCGTTCACGCTGAGAGTGTTGGTGTTACAAGTGAGGGCAAACGGTTTGGTACCAGTAAAACGGCCAAGTCAGCTGGGAGCTGAATAAAAGGCTGGGAGCCTACATTGCAACGATAAAAACTGATAACACGCGAAGCGGATCCGAGTAAATGAATCTGTGTACATGTACAGTTGATGCTGATTGAAACCTGATTGTATGAGTATGTGTTAATGTTATTGAGAATGATATGTGCATATAGCCGAGAGATAACTGGGTAGATTTTGATCGGAAGATGTCTTATGTGTGTATTCTGATTAATTGGCACTGTGTATGTTATTGATTATTGCTACGTATATATGTATATTGCTGCATGATTGAAGAATAATCCGAGTCAGTATCTATCATTTAATATTTAAGATACTCACTCCTACTGTGGCTATATTTCAGTGAACATCACACGAGACGGTGAATGATGGAGGAGCTACATGCCGTGTGAAGTGCTTGTGTACTGTGGGAATGTATATGTATATGTATATACTGTATATAAGGTTTTGTCATAGCCTTGGCCGGCTCACATTTTGGTCCCTTGTTTATCTGTATCAGAACTGAACTCTCTCGGATTGAGAGTATGGCAATGTGCATGTAAATATATATATATATATGATACTGTATTTCATCCTATGATGTGTGTGAATGTCCGGGTGGTGTAGGTTATACTTATTGTGTAAATATATATATATATATATATATCATACTGATTGAGAGTTACTCGCCTCAGCGACTAAGTGTTCGCTCCAGCGAGTATGAGTGAAAGGGAGGTCTCTGATTAGTTTCGCTTAAGCTATGTGTGTTTCGCCCAAGCATGTTGGGTTGTCTCGCTCAAGCGATGTTGAATCTCGATCGAGCGAGTGAGCGTTGTTGGGTTCGATCAAGCTTGTATCTTCCGTTGCTTGCTTTGTGATCGACTTTACTTTCCTTTCCCTTTCTTTGTTCTGATTTCTACTTTTCTTAACTCTCAATTGCTTATTTTTCCCTTGAACACCCTTTGATTTTTGGAAAAATTTTCCCTGGTCTCGGTTTATTCTCAAATTAAACTAGGCTGTTTCCTTTTGGTATCGAAGCATTCTTAAGTGAACTTAGGATGTTTCATTTTGGTATCAGAGCGGACTTAAAAGGTCCAAGGCCAAGGTATGCTTACTCCTAGTGAGCAGTGATGTACATTGTGACCAGTCGTCATAAATTGTTTGTAATATCTGAGGACATTGATGCCTAATTAAGTATCATTGTGTGGCCATGTGTTTATGAGATGTTGCTCTGGGGGTAGAGGATCATTCCTATCCTGGTCCGATTAATTACATGCTGTTTAAAAATTTTATGATAATGTGTTATAGTTGTTGAATGTTGGGCTGAAATCCGATCGGTAGTGAGCAATTCTGTAAACTTATCCTTGAAAGGGGTGTTGATTTCAGGATAAGTCATGGCGAATCGTCATAGCATGGAAGCCATAGCCACGGCATTCCAATGTTTTGCTGACGTATTCGAGAGGCAGAGCCAGCCTCGAACTGCAGATGGTCAAGTATTGGATCGCTTCCTGAAGAGGAAGCCGAGTGAGTTTCAAGGGGGATTTAATCTCAAAGCAACTTATAAGTGGATTCAAGATTTGGAGGGAGTTTTTGGGGGCCTTCACTGTACTGAGGCCCAGAAAGTAGAGTGCGCAGTGTACATGCTGCGGGACGAAGCGAAAAATTGGTGGAAGATCACCAAAAACCGATTGACTGACGCTGGCATCCAACTGGTCTGGGAGAATTTTAAGACGTGCTTCCTGGAGAAATATTTCCCCGACACAGTAAGGAGTCGAAAAAACTGGAATTTATGGAACTGAAGCAGGGTTCCATGTCTGTAGAAGAATATGCTGCCAGATATGAAGAGTTGTTCCTGTTTTATCCACCCTTCCAACAACCTGGGACAGAGAGTTCCAAATGCCTTAAATTTAAGAATGGACTGAGATCGTACATTAAAAGAGCTTTCAGACACCAGGAAATTAGAAGCTTTCTGGTGTTGGTGAATAAATGCAGAATTTTTGAAGAAGATGACAAGGCCCACTCGGGCCAGAGCAGCAGGGCAGACCCTTCTTTGAAGCCCCAGCAATCTTGCTTCAAGAGACTGAATAACGCTGGTAGAAGCAGACTCTTCTCTAGGTTTAGAGGTCGGAGTCAACAAGGAGGACGTCCAGTTCATAGTATGGGAGACGACAAGTGTTTTAAGTGTGCAGGAAACCATTACGCTCGGGATTGTAGCAACGATGATGGAGTGGTATGCTACCATTGTAATGAGAGAGGGCACATTCGCCCTGACTGCCCTCAATTACATCAAACCAACGCTAATGTTCACCAGGGAGGCTTCCGAGGGAGAGGTCGTGGAACTGGGGGCAGAGGCAATGGAGCTCGAGGAAACATGATGTTTGCCCCAAACAACCAGAGAAGAAATGCCGACCAATCGGCTGCTGGGAGAGTTTACGCCATCAACACCGAGGAAGCTGCACAAGCGAATGACTTGGTGCAAAGTAAGTGCTCACTCGGTAGATATACACTTAATGTAGTTTTTGATTCTGGAGCTACCCATTCCTTTATAGCTGACAATTGTGTGGGACGTTTGAGGTTGCCGACTGTGTATATGGATCGGACTTTGGAGGTAGCCAATCCGACCGGCGTTAAAGTGTTGACATCAATGATGTGCAAAGATGTAACCTTTACGTTGGGCGATCGGAGTTTTACCTTCGATTTAATATGTGTGCCTCTGAAAGATCTCGACATTGTACTGGGCATAGATTGGCTTTCAGCCAACAAGGTATTGGTGGACTGTCAAAACCGAAGAGTAATTTTTCCGAGGCAGATCAATGATGACTACGCGGTACAAGGTATAGCTCAGTTATTTAGGATGCTTTGTTTAACTGAGGAAGAGGGTAGAGCCCGAGTGAATGAAATTCTGACTGTTTGTGAATTTCCCGAGGTGTTTCCGGAGGATGTGCCGGGTGTCCCTCCAAATAGAGAAGTTGAATTCTCTATAGACTTAATTCCTGGAGCCGAGTCGGTCTCCAGTGCACCTTATAGGATGTCCCCAACAGAATTGGCTGAGTTGAAAAAGCAAGTGGATGAGTTACTCGGAAAACAGTTCATTCGACCGAGTGTATCACCATAG
Source organism: Clitoria ternatea (assembly GCA_037962975.1). Lineage (NCBI taxonomy): Eukaryota > Viridiplantae > Streptophyta > Magnoliopsida > Fabales > Fabaceae > Clitoria > Clitoria ternatea. The sequence continues at coordinate 175,505,516 of CM075671.1, forward strand.
GGCGCACCGGTGTTACTTGTTAAAAAGAAGGATGGCAGCATGAGGTTATGTATAGACTACCGATAGCTAAACAAGCTCACGATTAAGAACCGATACCCGTTGCCCAGGATTGACGACTTAATTGACCAACTGCGTGGTGCTTCGGTTTTCTCAAAAATCGATTTACGCTCGGGATACCACCAGATCCGGGTGAAGGACTCGGATATTCCCAAGACTGCCTTCAAGACCCGGTACGGCCACTACGAGTATGTAGTAATGCCATTTGGTGTGACAAACGCCCCTGCTGTATTCATGAATTACATGAACAACATCTTCCATCCATATTTAGACCGATTCGTAGTCGTTTTTATTGATGATATCTTAGTCTATTCCAAGACCCCTGAGGAGCATGAGGAACACCTCCGTTTGGTACTTCAAATATTGAAGGAGAAACAGCTGTTTGCAAAACTTTCAAAGTGTGATTTTTGGATGGATAAGATCCACTTTCTCAGGCATGTAATTTCTAAGGAAGGCGTCTCAGTAGATCCTTCAAAGGTAGCAGCTGTAATGGCATGGGAGAGACCCAAGTCGGTCTCGGAGATAAGAAGCTTCATGGGTCCAGTTGGCTATTATAGAAGGTTTATTGAAGGTTTTTCTAAGCTTACTTTGCCACTGACCAGGTTGACTTAGAAAAGTGTCCCTTTCGTGTGGAGTTCCAAGTGTGAGAGCAGTTTCCGAGGGTTAAAGACTAAGTTGACCACCGCCCCAGTGTTGGCATTGCCAAATTTGCAAGAGAGCTTTGTGCTCTACTGTGATGCATCGGGACTCAGCCTAGGGTGTGTGCTAATGCAGAAGGACCGAGTGATAGCTTATGCCTCTCGACAATTGAGGCCGCACGAACAGCATTATCCGACCCATGACTTGGAATTGGCAGCTGTGGTATTCGCATTAAAGATATGGAGGCATTATTTGTACGGTTCCAAATTCGAGGTGTACAGCGACCACAAGAGCCTCAAATATTTATTTGACCAGAAAGAACTAAACATGAGGTAGAGGAGATGGACGAAGTTTTTAAAGGATTACGACTTTAAGCTGAAGTATCATCCGGGTAAGGTGAACGTTGTAGCTGACGCATTGAGTCGGAAATCCCTCCATGTGGCAGTGATGATGGTGAAGGAGGTGGAGTTACTAGAGCAATTCCGAGACATGAATTTGTATGTTGACGTCCCTTCATCTCGGAAGATAACGCTTGGTACGTTAAAGATTGCCAATGAGTTCTTGAAACTGGTATTTGAGCAGTAGAGGTCAGATCCCTACTTGGCTGAGATGAAGGAGACTTAGGCCAAGGGTAAGGACTTGTCTTTGACCGAAGGATCGGATAGAATTTTCCGAGTGAAAGGTAGGATATATGTGCCGGGTGAAGGTGAACTAAGGAGGATGATGCTTGACGAAGCCCACAAGAGCCTGCTAAGTATTCACTCGGGCACTAGGAAGATGTACCACGATCTAAGACTACAATTCTGGTGGCCCAGATTAAAGATAAATGTAGTGGAATATGTGGGTCGGTGTATTACCTGTTAGAAGTCGAAGGTCGAACACCAGAAACCGTATGGTGCGTTGCAACCCCTGGAAATCCCGGTATGGAAATGGGACTCGATTGCCATGGACTTTGTAATGGGATTGCCTAAAACCCGAACGGGTTATGATGCCATTTGGGTCATTGTTGACCGATTGACAAAAAGTGCACACTTCCTGCCTGTGAACATGAAATACCCGTTACAGAAGTTAGCCCAAACTTATATCCGTGAAATTATCCGACTGCATGGTGTGCCGATTTCTATCGTGTCGGATAGGGATCCTAGATTCACGTCCCGGTTTTGGACAAGCCTGCACAAGGAATTAGGTACGAAACTTTGGCTAAGTTCCGCCTACCATCCCCAGTCGGATGGGAAATCCGAGCGAACGATACGAAGTTTAGAGGACTTACTGAGGGCGTGTGTGTTGGAGCATAGTGGTAGTTGGGAGCAGTACCTCCCTCTGATCGAATTTACATATAATAATAACTACCACAGTAGCATTGGCATGGCACCTTATGAAGCACTGTATGGTAGGAAATGTCAAACCCCACTTTGTTGGTCGGAAACTGGTGAAAGTTTACTATTGGGGCCGGAAATTGTGAAACAGACTTCAGAATAGATCCAAGTAATTAGGGAGAAGATGAAGGCGTCTCAGGACAGGCAGAAAAGCTATCATGTTAAACGGACTAAGCCACTTGAGTTTTCGGTCGGTGATAGGGTGTTTCTAAAGATTTCACTGAGTAAAGGAGTCAGACGAGCCTTGAAGAGTAAGAAGTTCAACCCCCGATACATTGGACCCTATAAAGTATTGGAGCGAGTCAGTCCTGTGGCATATCAGATAGCATTACCGACTCACCTATCCCGATTGTATAACGTGTTTCATGTGTCTCAACTAAAGAAGTATCTACCCGATTCCACTCATGAAATGCTGGATGATGAAGTAGAGATCAAGGAGGATTTGACCATAGTAGCAGTACCGACTAGAATCGTGGACCGGTCGGTAAAACGTTTGAGGAGCAAGGATGTACAACTGGTCGAGGTAGCGTGGCAGCAAAACAGGTGTACTTCTTATACTTGGGAACGCGAGGATGCCATGAGGCAGCAGTACCCCGAGTTGTTTATTTAAGGTAAGTTACCGATTGAATTTTAAGGACGAAATTCTTTGAGAGGGGGAGAATTCTAACATCCCGATTTAAAAATTAATTACCGAATGAGATTAAGCCACTAAACTAAAAAAATAATTACACAAGCATGAATTACTTATTAATTAATTTTAACTTAAGAAATTAATGGTTGATTGATTGTGATTGGTGTGTGTGACACGTGAAGAGCTGCTGCTTCACGTTCTCCCATCCCACTTCCTTATTTCTTCGGGTGTATATATGTCCAAAAGCCCACTGCTGTCCATTCACTCTAATTCCTCAAGACTTCCTCTTCCTCTACTTCTATTCTTCTTCGTTTTTCTTCTCCTCTGTTCTCTGTTCCGTAAACTCGCGACAGTGGTGTTGCAGAGGATTCGGAGTTCCCTCGGTTGGTGAAAGACAATCGCCAAAGTGGAAGAAGAACAGCTTCCTGTTCCCAAGCTGATTAAGGGGTGCGACTGTGCTCAAGGAGGACTGAACGAGTGAAAGTGGTGGACGAAGCAAACAGGACAGCGGACCAACGCCAAAACAGAGAAACTTCTTGGAATCTCTTTAGTTGGTAGAGGGTATCTTATATCTTAAATGCATGGGTTATGGACGGGTTCCGTGTGTTAATGACTTGTTGATTGTGTGTTTTGCTTAGTGTGTTTTGATTGCGTAAAGGACATGTGATGCCCGGATGTACGACGACTAGGAACTGAGTATTGCATGTCTAGTTCCGTCCATGAAATGCATGTTAATAATCTTGAGGGTATTGAATGATTGCATGAAGAGAATATGCTAAAGTATTGTTGATGATTACCGTATGATTTATATGACATGCAGGTTACTATGAACCTAAATGCTGACTGAATGTGAGGAAAGATTAACTTATCGAGTTATGATAATGTCTAATACCGATTGCATGTGATGCATGTATTGTCGAGTGAAAGGTTGTGTGTGTGAAATCTGTGTTGTATGATCAATCCGCACGTGGTGCATGAGATGCATTGAATGCTGAGAGCATGTAGTATGGGACACTACCATTGAATCGGTTATTAAAAGCATGGGATGCTGTTAAGACCTTGAGTGGGACTCAAGGCAAGCCGACTGAGTGGGACTCAGGGCTACCCGTAGCACCGCCGTTGACGCTGAGAGTGTTGGTGTTACAAGTGAGGGAAAACGGTTTGGTACCAGTAAAACGGCCAAGTCAGCTGGGAGCTGAATAAAAGGCTGGGAGCCTATGTTGCAACAATAAAAACTGATAACACACGAAGCGGATCCGAGTAAATGAATCTGTGTACATGTACAGTTGATGCTGATTGAAACCTGATTGTATGAGTATGTGTTAATGTTATTGAGAATGATATGTGCATATAGTCGAGAGATAACTGGGTAAATTCTGATCGGAAGATGTCTTATGTGTGTATTCTGATTAATTGGCACTGTGTATGTTATTGATTGTTGCTATGTATATATGTATATTGCTGCATGATTGAAGAATAATCCGAGTCAATATCTATCATTTAATATTTAAGATACTCACCCCTACTGTGGCTATATTTTAGTGAACATCACACGAAACGGTGAATGATGGAGGAGCTACATGCCGTGTGAAGTGCTTGTGTATTGTGGGAATGTATATGTATATGTATATACTATATATAAGGTTTTGTCATAGCCTTGGCCAGCTCACATTTTGGTCCCTTGTTTATCTGTATCAGAACTGAACTCTCTCGGATTGAGAGTATGGCAATGTGCATGTAAATATTTATATATATATATATATATCATACTGTATGTTCATCCTATGTTGTGTGTGAATGTCCGGGTGGTGTACGTTATACTTACTAAGTACGTGAGCCCGCATGATTCTGAATAGATAAGAGCTCAGACAATCCTGTGTAGGGCGTGATGAGTGACTTTCTTCCGAATGAAGAGAGGTTGGGCCAACTTCGAGTAGAATATGCCCATTAAAATCACTTTCGTGGTGTGTTGGTCAATATATTATGGGGCGAGAGATTTCTTAGGTATAATCTTCTGATTGAAGGGTATTTTAATGTTTTTGAGTGGAAGTTAACCGAGTGAATATTTCCCCTGATGCTCGAATTGGCAATACAACTCCGAGTGAAGCCTGTAGTAGTGAATTTGTTAAGGGGGGGATAAGATCTGGGTAATACAGAGTAAATTTTAGTTTAACAAGTCTTCTGTATGTAGAGGAGTTAGTGTGTATTCCGAGTGGCGAGAAGTTAGAGCATTCCGAGTGAGGGAGCCTTAGTGTGAAGTGGACTCCATTCCCTAAGTGATGGGTAAGGGAATCATTTTCGAGTGGTTAACATCTATGCCTTCTGGAATGAAAATAGAGAGTAGTGTATAAACCTTCGAAGAAAGCATGTATGGGTAGGAGTCTTCTGAGAAATTAGGTTTCGACGCCGAGTGATGAGATTACCGAGAGAACTAGAGCTTAGATCCCGAGTGAACCTAGACTTTGATTCCGAGCGAGGGAATACCGCGTGGAGTTACTCGCCTCAGCGACTAAGTGTTCGCTCCAGCGAGTATGAGTGAAAGGGAGGTCTCTGATTAGTTTCGCTTAAGCTATGCGTGTTTCGCCCAAGCATGTTGGGTTGTCTCGCTCAAGCGATGTTGAATCTCGCTCGAGCGAGTGAGCGTTGTTGGGTTCGCTCAAGCTTGTATCTTCCGCTGTTTGCTTTGTGATTGGCTTTACTTTCCTTTCGCTTTCTTTGTTCTGATTTCTACTTTCCTTAACTCTCAATTGCTTATTTTGCCCTTGAACACCCTTTGATTTTTGGAAAAATTTTCCCTGGTCTTGGTTTATTCTCAAATTAAACTGGGTTGTTTCCTTTTGGTATCGAAGAATTCTTAAGTGAACTTAGGATGTTTCATTTTGGTATCAGAGTAGACTTAAAAGGTCCAAGGCCAAGGTATGCTTACTCCCGGTGAGTTGTGATGTAAATTATGACCAGTCATCATAAATTGTTTGTAATATCTGAGGACATTGATGCCTAATTAAGTATTATTGTGTGGCCATGTGTTTATGAGATGTTGCTCTGGGGGTAGAGGATCATTCCTATCCTGGTCTGATTAATTACATGGTTTTTAAAAATTTTATGATAATGTGTTATAGTTGTTGAATGTTGGGCTGAAATCCGATCGGTAGTGAGCAATTCTGTAAACTTATCCTTGAAAGGGGTGTTGATTTCAGGATCAGTCATGGCGAATCGTCATAGCATGGAAGCCATAGCCACGGTATTCCAATGTTTCGCTGACGTATTCGAGAGGCAGAGCCAGCCTCGAACTGAAGATGGTCAAGTATTGGATCGCTTCCTGAAGAGGAAGCCGAGTGAGTTTCAAGGGGGATTTAATCCCAAAGCAGCTTATAAGTGGATTCAAGATTTGGAGAGAGTTTTTGAGGGCCTTCACTGTACTGAGGCCCAGAAAGTAGAGTGCGTATGTACATGCTGCGGGACGAAGTGGAAAATTGGTGGAAGATCGCCAAAAACCGATTGACTGACGCTGGCATCCAACTGGTCTGGGAGAATTTTAAGACGTGCTTCCTGGAGAAATATTTCCCCGACACAGTAAGGAGTCGGAAAAAACTAGAATTTATGGAACTGAAGCAGGGTTCCATGTCTGTAGAAGAATATGCTGCCAGATATGAAAAGTTGTGCCTGTTTTATCTGCCCTTCCAACAACCTGGGACAGAGAGTTCCAAATGCCTTAAATTTAAGAATGGACTGAGATCGGACATTAAAAGAGCTTTCAGACACCAGGAAATTAGAAGCTTTCCGGTGTTGGTTAATAAATACAGAATTTTTGAAGAAGATGACAAGGCCCACTCGGGCCAGAGCAGCAGGGCAGACCCTTCTTTGAAGCCCCAGTAATCTCGCTTCAAGAGACTGAATAACGCTGGTAGAAGCAGACCCTTCTCCAGGTTTAGAGGTCGGAGTCAATAAGGAGGACGTCCAGTTCATAGTATGGGAGACGACAAGTGTTTTAAGTGTGCAGGAAACCATTACGCTCGGGATTGTAGCAACGATGATGGAATGGTATGCTACCATTGTAATGAGAGAGGGCACATTCGCCTTGACTGCCCTCAATTACATCAAACCAACGCTAATGTTCAACAGGGAGGCTTCCGAGGGAGAGGCCGTGGAACTGGGGGTAGAGGCAATGGAGCTCAAGGAAACATGATGTTTGCCCCAAACAACCAGAGAAGAAATGCCGACCAACCGGCTGCTGGGAGAGTTTACGCCATCAACGCCGAGGAAGCTGCACAAGCGAATGACTTGGTGCAAAGTAAGTGCTCACTCGGTAGATATACACTTAATGTAGTTTTTCATTTTGGAGCCACCCATTCCTTTATAGCTAATGATTGTGTGAGACATTTGAGGTTGCCGACTGTGTATATGGATCAGACTTTAGAGGTAGCCAATCCGACCGGCATTACAGTTTTGACATCAATGATGTGCAAAGATGTAACCTTTACGTTGGGCGATCAGAGTTTTACCTTCGATTTAATATGTGTGCCTCTGAAAGATCTCGACATTGTACTGCGTATAGAATGGCTTTCAACCAACAAGGTATTGGTGGACTGTCGAAACCGAAGAGTAACTTTTCCGAGGCAGATCAATGATGACTACACGGTACAAGGTATAGCTCAGTTATTTATGATGCTCTCTTTAACTGAGGGAGAGGGTAGAGCCCGAGTGAACGAAATTCCGACTGTTTGTGAATTTCCCGAGGTGTTTCCGGAGGATGTGCCGGGTGTCCCTCCAAATAGAGAAGTTGAATTCTCTATAGACTTAATTCCTGGAGCCGAGCCAGTCTCCAGTGCACCTTATAGGATGTCCCCAACAGAATTGGCTGAGTTGAAAAAGTAAGTGGATGAGTTACTCGGAAAACAGTTCATTCGACCGAGTGTATCACCATGGGGCGCACCGGTGTTACTTGTTAAAAAGAAGGATGGCAGCATAAGGTTATGTATAGACTACCGACAGCTAAACAAGCTCACGATTAAGAACCGATACCCGTTGCCCAGGATTGACGACTTAATTGACCAACTGCGTGGTGCTTTGGTTTTCTCAAAAATCGATTTACGCTCGGGATACCACCAGATCCGAGTGAAGGACTCGGATATTCCAAAGACTGCCTTCAGGACCCGGTACAGCCACTACGAGTATGTAGTAATGTCGTTTGGTGTGACAAACGCCCCTGCTGTATTCATGAATTACATGAACAACATCTTCCATCCATATTTAGACCGATTCGTAGTCGTTTTTATTGATGATATCTTAGTCTATTCCAAGACCCCTGAGGAGCATGAGGAATACCTCCGTTTAGTACTTCAAATATTGAAGGAGAAACAGCTGTTTGTAAAACTTTCGAAGTGTGATTTTTGGATGGATAAGATCCACTTTCTCGGGCATGTAATTTCTAAGGAAGGCGTCTCAGTAGATCCTTCAAAGGTAGCAGCTGTAATGGCATGGGAGAGACCCAAGTCGGTCTCAGAGATAAGAAGCTTCATGGGTTTAGCTGGCTATTATAGAAGGTTTATTGAAGGTTTTTCTAAGCTTGCTTTACCACTGACCAGGTTAACTTGGAAAAATGTCCCTTTCGTGTGGAGTTCCAAGTGTGAGAGCAGTTTCTGAGAGTTAAAGACTAAGTTGACCACCGCCCCAGTGTTGGCATTGCCAAATTTCCAAGAAAGCTTTGTGGTCTACTGTGATGCATCGGGACTCGGCCTAGGGTGCGTGCTAATGCAGAAGGATCGAGTGACAGCTTATGCCTCTCGACAATTGAGGCCGCACGAACAGCATTATCCGACCCATGACTTGGAATTGGCAGCTGTGGTATTCGTATTAAAGATATGGAGGCATTATTTGTACGGTTCCAAATTCGAGGTGTACAGCGACCACAAGAGCCTCAAATATTTATTCGACCAGAAAGAACTGAACATGAGGTAGAGGAGATGGACGAAGTTTTTAAAGGATTACGACTTTAAGCTGAAGTATCATCCGGGTAAGGCGAACGTTGTAGCCGACGCATTGAGTCAGAAATCCCTCCATGTGGCAGTGATGATGGTGAAGGAGGTGGAGTTACTAGAGCAATTCCGAGACATGAATTTGTATATTGACGTCCCTTCGTCTCGGAAGATAACGCTCGGTACGTTGAAGATTGCCAATGAGTTCCTGAAACTGGTATTTGAGCAGCAGAGGTCAGATCCCTACTTAGCTGAGATGAAGGAGACTCAGGCCAAGGGTAAGGACTTGTCTTTGACCGAAGGATCGGATGGAATTTTCCTAGTGAAAGGTAGGATATAGGTGCCGGGTGAAGGTGAACTAAGGAGGATGGTGCTTGACGAAGCCCACAAGAGCCTGCTAAGTATTCACCCGGGCACTAGGAAGATGTACCACGATCTAAGACTACAATTCTGGTGGCCCGGATTAAAGAGAAATGTAGCGAAATATATGGGTCGGTGTATTACTTGTCAGAAGTCGAAGGTCGCATACCAGAAACCGTATGGTGCGTTGCAACCCCTGGAAATCCCCATATGGAAATGAGACTCGATTGCCATGGACTTTGTAATGGGATTGCCTAAAACCCAAGCAGGTTATGATGCCATTTGGGTCATTGTTGACCAATTGACAAAAAGTGCACACTTCCTGCCTGTGAACATGAAATACCCATTACAAAAGTTAGCCCAAACTTATATCCATGAAATTGTCCGACTGCATGGTGTGCTGACTTCTATCGTGTCGGATAGGGATCCTAGATTCACGTCCCGGTTTTGGACAAGCCTGCACAAGGAATTAGGCACGAAACTTTGGCTAAGTTCCGCCTACCATCCCCAGTCGGATGGGCAATCTGAGCGAACGATACCAAGTTTAGAGGACTTACTGAGGGCGTGTGTGTTGGAGCATAGTGGTAGTTGGGAGCAGTACCTCCCTCTGATCAAATTTACATATAATAATAGCCACCACAGCAGCATTGGCATGGCACCTTATTAAGCACTGTATGGTAGGAAATGTGAAACCCCACTTTGTTGGTCAGAAACTGGTGAAAGTTTACTATTGGGGCCGGAAATTGTGAAACAGACTTCAGAACAGATCCAAGTAATTAGGGAGAAGATGAAGGCATCTCAGGACAGGTAGAAAAGCTATCATGATAAACGAACTAAGCCATTTAAGTTTTCGGTCGGTGATAGGGTGTTTCTAAAGATTTCACCGAGTAAAGGAGTCGGACGAGCCTTGAAGAGTAAGAAGTTCAACCCCCGATACATTGGACCCTATAAAGTATTGGAGCGAGTCGGTCCTGTGGCATACCAGATAGCATTACCGACTCACCTATCCCGATTGCATAACGTGTTTCATGTGTCTCAACTAAAGAAGTATCTACCCGATTCCACTCACGAAATGCCTGATGATGAAGTGGAGATCAAGAAGGATTTGACCACAGTAGCAGTACCGACTAGAATCATGGACCGGTCGGTAAAATGTTTGAGGAGCAAGGATGTACAACTGGTCGAGGTAGCGTGGCAGCAAAACGGGTGTACTTCTTATACCTGGGAACACGAGGATGCCATGAGGCAGCAGTACCCCGAGTTGTTTATTTAAGGTAAGTTACCGATTGAATTTAAAGGATGAAATTCTTTGAGAGGAGGAGAATTGTAACATCCCGATTTAAAAATTAATTACCGAATAAGATTAATCCACTAAACTAAAAAATAATTGCACAAGCATGAATTACTTATTAATTAATTTTAACTTAAGAAATTAATGGCTGATTGATTGTGATTGGTGTGTGTGACACGTTAAGAGCTGCTGCTTCACGTTCTCCCATCCCACTTCCTCATTTCTTCGGGTGTATATATGTCCAGAAGCCCACTGCTGTCCATTCACTCTAATTCCTCAAGACTTCCTCTTCCTCTACTTCTCTTCTTCTTCGTTTTTCTTCTCCTCTGTTCTCTGTTCCGTAAACTCATGACAGCGGTGTTGTAGAGGATTCGGAGTTCCCTCGGTTGGTGAAAGACAATCGCCGAAGTGGAAGAAGAACAACTTCCTGTTCCCAAGCTGATTAAGGGGTGCTACTGTGCTCAAGGAGGACTGAACGAGTGAAAGTGGTGGACGAAGCAAACAGGACAGCGGACCAATGCCAAAACAGGGAAACTTCTTGGAATCTCTTTAGTTGGTAGAGGGTATCTTATATCTTAAATGCATGGGTTATGGACGGGTTCCGGGTGTTAATGACTTGTTGATTCTGTGTTTTGCTTGGTGTGTTTTGATTGCATAAAGGACATGTGATGCCCGGATGTACGACGACTAGGAATTGAGTATTGCATGTCTAGTTTCGTCCATGAAATGCATGTTAATAATATTGAGAGTATTGAATGATTGCATGAAGAGAATATGCTAAAGTATTATTGATGATTACCGTATGATTTATGTGACATGCAGGTTACTATGAACCTAAATGCTGACTGCATGTGAGAAAGGATTAACTTATTAAGTTATGATAATGTCTAATACCGATTGCATGTGATGCATGTATTGTCGAGTGAAAGGTTGTGTGTGTGAAATCTGTGTTGTGTGATCAATCCGCGCGTGGTGCATGAGATGCATTGAATGCTGAGAGCATGTAGTGTGGGACACTACCATTGAATCGATTATTAAAAGCATGGGATGCTGTTAAAACCTTGAGTGGGACTCAAGGCAAGCCGACTGAGTGGGACTCAGGGCTGCCCGTAGCACCACCGTTGACGCTGAGAGTGTTGGTGTTACAAGTGAGGGCAAACGGTTTGGTACCAGTAAAACGGCCAAGTCAGCTGAGAGCTGAATAAAAGGCTGGGAGCCTACGTTGCAATGATAAAAACCGATAACACGCGAAGCGGATCCGAGTGAATGAATCTGTGTACATGTACAGTTGATGCTATTTGAAACCTAATTGTATGAGTATGTGTTAATGTTATTGAGAATGATATGTGCATATAGCCGAGAGATAACTGGGTAGATTCTGATCGAAAGATGTCTTATGTGTGTATTCTGATTAATTGGCACTGTGTATGTTATTGATTGTTGCTATGTATATATGTATATTGCTGCATGATTGAAGAATAATCCGAGTCAGTATCTATCATTTAATATTTAAGATACTCACCCCTACTTTGGCTATATTTCAGTGAACATCACACGAGACGATGAATGATGGAGGAGCTACATGTCGTGTGAAGTGCTTGTGTACTGTGGGAATGTATATGTATATGTATATACTGTATATAAGGTTTTGTCATAGCCTTGGCCGGCTCACATTTTGGTCCCTTGTTTATCTGTATCAGAACTGAACTCTCTCGGATTGAGAGTATGGCAATGTGCATATAACTATTTATATATATATATATATCATACTGTATGTTCATCCTATGTTGTGTGTGAATGTCCAGGTGGTGTACGTTATACTTACTAAGTACGTGAGTGTTAGTCCTAAAATTTTCAATAAAAGCTTTAATAAAAATTTCATAAAAAATACAAAAATTAGTTTAATTTGTTAGAAAATTAGGATTTAAATTCAATAAATAGATATTGTTGGAAATAATCTACCCTTGATCAATTTTCTTTAAGTTTTGCAGTGAAAAAGTTAAGAAATCAAGAGAAAATTACACTGGAGGAGCTGACGCGTAGCCTCACCCCACGCGTAGCATCAACAGCTATTTTTGATGCTGACGCTACGCGTTATAGCCACGCGTAGCGTCAGAGCTGCGTGGACTCCACATCCAACTTGGCTAAGCACTCAGCTTTGACCCAATAATGGCCACCCCACTCAGCACCAAGGGCCACCCCACTAAGCACAAATGGCCAAAATACAGTGGAAACACGTCCAAGTGGCCAGGCATGATCATATTTAATAATTTAAAGTGGCCATTATCAGTTGTTTGATGGAAGCTGAGTCAAGGGTGTGACGCGTAGCGTCACACTAGCACCCTTGCTCAGCCCTGTAAATAGGGCCATCCAACACCATTTTATATCATCCCATAGCATCCCATTCTCTTCTTTTCTCTCTTGTGCTCGACTTTGAGTACTTCTTTTGTGAGTTGTAGTTCTAGAATAGTTTTCTAGATACTTGGGTGTGTTTCGGTGTATTGTGATCGTTGTATCGTGAAGTTCCTATCGTCTTCGTAATGTCAAACTCTTTAAGTGTTGTTTTTACTTTCACCATGTGTAACTAATTTGTTTATGTTGGAATTGGTGAACTAATCTATTGAGTATAATGTTGTGAATTCGACCTCTGCATGTTTATGATTCAAGTCGATGTTAGTATTTCAACCTTTTATTAATATGAACATCAAACAGGAGAATGATTTTCATGTGTATTGAAACTTGTTTTATTAGTATGAATGTCAAACGGGAGAATGATTGTTCATGCCGTATTGAAACTTGTTTTGACGAAAGTAAAAAGTTGGAATACCCTTGGTATCTCAATTCTATAGGGGTTGTTAACCATTGTTGCCATAAGGCCAGGTCTTAATGCAAGTTTTTACTGAGAAAGCTCACGAGGGATCGGACTTGACGGTGAATTCTTAGAATTTATATCATGAGGGATCGGTTATGATGATTTTAAGCTGCAATGACATGAAACTTGATGATTAAATATGCATGTCTTGAGTTCCTCATTGTTATTCTAGATTAGGGATCCAATTTCCAACATAATTTGTTTATCTGTGTTTATCTCAAGTATCTTACCTATTCTAGATTGCAACTCGACTTTTTAGATAGATTTTATTTTCTTTTATCTTATGAACCACTCAATCATGCTATCCTGTGAATATTGTATAAAATGTATATAAATCATTCTTTTGTCTATAACTTCCTTCACATTTACCATAGTAAATAGAAAAATACTGTTGTTATTGGACTTTCAATCCCAGTGGAATGATATCTAAATTTTGAAAACTACAAACGATTGGTGCGCTTGCCAATTAACAACCCGGTGGTGGAAACGAACTGTTGAGACGCTATCGCCGGGTTAACAAGTTTTCTGGCGCCGTCGCCGAGGATTGAATTGTTTCAGTAAAACAGTAAATTTTTAATTACCATGGTAAATATTTCTTTTTACCTTAGTTAAATTTTTGATTATTTATTTTTTACTTATTGTTACAACTAACCTTCTTTGTCTAGTTTGTGTATGCAAACTCGATCTACCCTAGGTAAAATTTATTTTGATCCTGAGATAGAAAAGTTTGTAAAGAAAATCAAGTCTTTGAAATCTAAAACACAAACTAAATCTTCTTCTACTTCTAATTTTGAAAATTCAAATATGGCTGCTGAAAGGAGAACATTGGGACAGTTTGCTGCTATTAATGGCCCACCCCGAGTTTCGGGTATGTTTCAAGGACCTGTTGTACCAGTGGAGATTAAACCTGCTACTTTAAATATTATTCAAAACAATCAATTTGCTGGTTTAAATCATGAAGAACCATATGAACATTTAACTATTTTTTATGAGTTATGCAGCACAATTGGTTTTGAACCCAATCAAGAAGAGTCTGTTTACATAAGACTTTTTCCTTTTTCATTGATTGGTAAAGCAAAAGAATGGTTTAAATCTTGTCCACCGAGTAGTTTTGCAAATTGGTCCGATGTTGAAAGAAAATTTTTGGAAAGATTTTATTCTCCTTCGAAATATTTTGAAGCAATGACAGCCATACACTCTTTTTCTCAAAATAATGATGAATCACTAGGAGAGACATGGGAACGATTCAAGGCACTTTTGAGAAAGTGTCCAAACCACAACCTGAATGATGCCAAAAAGGTAAGAATCGTTTACCATGGTTTATTGCCTCAGTTCAAGATGATGTTAGATGCTTGTGCAGGTGGTTCTTTAATGAACAAAACTATGGAGGAAGCTATTGAGATATTGGAATCAATGGCTATCAGTGACCGCCAAGCAAAGCATAAAAGAGGTAATGTACAAGGTATACTTGAACAAGGAGTAAATGATACAGTGTTAATTCAACAAAAATTGTTGATACAACAAATTGAGGCAATGAGTAAACAACTTGGAAAACTTCAAGTTACCCATGTACCACTATAACTTCCTGCTCAATTAAAACTATGTGAGTATTGTATGAGCGAACAACCATGTGGTTACTGTGCTCTTGACCAGGATGAACAAGAACAAGCTAATTCCTTGATTCATCAGAGGTTACCTACAGGTAATTCTCTAAATCCTCTTGTAAATTCTTTTTCTAACAATTACCTGCAGGGAAGGTAAAACCAAAACTATGGTTGGAAGCAGCATGCTAGACCCTTCAATAATCAAGGTGATTACAATACTAGATTGACAAAGGCTGAAGAAAATATTCAACAATTGATGCAATACATGGAGATAATTAAATCTGCACGTAAAGCATCAGATCAACAGTTAAGTCAGCTAGTAAAAGAAGTAGCCGACATCAAGGAATTCAAAGCGAAAGAACAATGTAAGGCTATTTTTACAAGAAGTGGTAAAACTGTAGGTATAAACTGTGAAAAAGAAAAAGAAAAAGAAAAAGAAAAAGAAAAAGAAAAAGAAAGTGAAAAAAAAAAGAAAAAAATAAAAAAAATCTATATCTAGGACAGACACCTCTTGTCCAGGATTTACCTTATCCTCATCCACCATCAAGAAAAGATAAAGAAAAGGAATACAAGAGATTCCTTGAAATCTTTAAGCAGTTACACATAAACATTCCTTTTTCTGAGGCATTAGAACAAATG
This sequence comes from Clitoria ternatea, assembly GCA_037962975.1. Classification (NCBI taxonomy): domain Eukaryota; kingdom Viridiplantae; phylum Streptophyta; class Magnoliopsida; order Fabales; family Fabaceae; genus Clitoria; species Clitoria ternatea. Next base: position 175,520,960 of record CM075671.1, read on the forward strand.
CCTACATATGCTAAGTTTATGAAAGAACTGCTTACAAAGAAAAGGAAGTATGATGAAGAGATCGTAGAACTTGAAGCAAGTTGCAGCGCTATTTTGTAATACAAGATGCCAGAAAAATCCAAAGATCCTGGCAAATTCACTATTCCTATCTCTATTGGTGGAGTAAATATCGGTAAGGCTTTATTAGATTTAGGGGCTAGCATCAATCTAATGCCCCTAAGTATGATGAAGCGTATTGGTGACCTTGATCCACAACAGACAAGGATGACTCTGTAATTAGCTGATAAATCCATCAAAAGACCTTATGGGATTGTAGAAGATGTGCTGGTAAAGGTTGACAAATTCTACTTTCCTGTGGATTTTGTGATCTTAGACATGGAAGAAGATGCTGATGTTCCTCTAATTCTTGGAAGACCATTCATGAAAACTGCTCGAGTACTGATTGATGTGGACAATGGGAAGCTAGCAGTAAGAGTGCATGATGAGGAAGTGAATTTTGATGTCTTCAAGGCAATGAAACATCCTAGCCCGAAGCAAGACTGTTTCAAAGTGGACATCTTTGATGAAACTTATCTTTCCTTATCAAAAGGTATGACTATTTCTGACCCATTAAATAAGTTATTGACTAACTCTGTTGAATTTTTAAATGAAGAAGAGGAGAAACAGATTGAAAGGTATCTTGAAGAATTCGATCAAGGGAAAGAAATTTCCTTTGAATCAAGAAAGATTGAAGAAATTCAAGAATCACCTGTTGAAATTCAGAAACCTGAACTAAAAGTGTTACCTTCCAATCTGAAATACATCTTTTTGAAAGAAGGTAATTTAAAACCAGTAATCATTAGTAATCTGTTAAGTGAAACAGAGGAAGGAAAACTGGTAGAAGTATTGAAGAGGAATCAAGAAGCAATTGGGTGGACACTTGAAGATTTGAAAGGTATAAGTCCATCATATTGCATGCACAAAATCTTGTTGGAAGATAATTTCAAACCTATTGCTCAACCTCAAAGACGCCTCAACCCAACTTTGAAAGAGGTAACCAAAAAGGAGGTTCTGAAATTGCTGAAAACAGGTATTATTTATCCTATTTCTGATAGTGCATGGGTAAGTCTTGTTCAAGTTGTTCTAAAAAAAGGTGGTATGACAGTAATTGTTAATGAAAAAAATGAACTAATTCCTACAAGAACTGTCACCAGTTGGATAATGTGCATTGATTATAGAAAATTAAATCAAGCAACAAGAAAAGATCATTTTCCATTGCCTTTTATGGATCAAATGCTTGAAAGATTGTCTGGACAAGAATATTATTGCTTTCTTGATGGTTATTCTGGATATAATCAAATTGCTGTTGACCCTCTTGATCAGGAGAAAACTACTTTTACATGTCCTTTTGGCATATTTGCTTACAGAAAAATGCCATTTGGATTATGTAACGCACTTGCTACTTTTCAAAGATGCATGTTTGCTATTTTTGTAGATTTAATTGAAAAGAGCATTGAGATTTTCATGGATGACTTCTCAGTTTTTGGGAATTCATTTGAAACATGTCTATCCAACCTAGACACCATACTGAAGCGGTGTATTAAGACAAATTTGGTGCTTAATTGGGAGAAATGTCACTTCATGGTGAAAGAAGGAATTGTACTTGGTCATAAAATTTCTTCTAGAGGCATTGAAGTTGACCAAGCCAAAATAGAGGTAATTTCTAAACTCCCACCTCCTGTAAATGTAAAAGGTATTAGAAGCTTTTTAGGACATGCTGGATTTTATAGGAGGTTTATTCAAGATTTTTCAAAAATTGCAAAACCTTTATCAAACCTTCTAAATAAAGATGTTGAATTCAAATTTGATGAAGCATGTCTTAAAGCTTTTAATTCCTTGAAAGAAAAATTGGTTTCTGCCCCTGTAATTGTTGCTCCTAATTGGAATTTACCCTTTGAACTTATGTGCGATGCAAGTGATTATGCTGTTGGAGCAGTTTTAGGTCAAAGATATGAAAAAGTTTTTAAAGTCATACATTATGCTAGTAAAGTTTTGAATGAAAATCAAATAAATTATGCAACTACTGAAAAAGAATTACTAGCCATAGTATATGCTTTAGAAAAATTTCGATCTTACTTGATTGGCTCAAAAATAATTGTTTTTACTGATCATGCTGCAATCAAGTATCTTTTAACTAAATCTGATTCAAAACCTCGGTTAATCAGATGGATTTTGCTCCTTCAAGAATATGATCTTGAAATCAAAGATAAAAAGGGTAGTGAAAATATGGTAGCTGACCATCTTTCTAGATTAATGAATAATAAGATTACTACCAAAGAAAAAGAAAGTTTGGAAGAATTTCCCGATGAAAAACTTTTCAAAATAACACAACGGCCATGGTTTGCTTACATGGCCAATTTCAAAGCAGTAGGAGTTCTTCCAAATGATTTAACTTGGCAACAAAGAAAAAAATTCTTTAGAGATACAAGATATTTTGTTTGGGATGACCCTCATTTATTCAAAATTGGAGCAGATAATTTGTTACGACGTCGTGTGCCTGACTGGGAAGTAAAAGATGTGTTGTGGCATTGTCATAAATCACCATATGGAGGACACTTTAATGATGAAAGAACAGCTGCAAAAGTTCTCCAATCAGGTTTATATTGGCCCTCTCTTTTTAAAGATGCTCACTTATTTGTTCAATCTTGTGATAACTGCCAAAGAACAGGTAATTTTGGAAGAAGGCAAGAAATGCCTCTCACAAATATACAAGAAGTTAAGGTATTTGATTGTTGGGGAATCGACTTCATGGGACCTTTTCCTAACTCATACTCAAATCAATACATTCTTTTGGCAGTTGATTATGTTTCAAAGTGGGTGGAAGCAATTGCTGCCCCTAATGCTGACACTAAAACTGTTGTGAATTTTTTAAAGAAAAATATTTTTTGCAGATTTAGGACACCAAGAACTTTAATCAGTGATGGTGGTTCACACTTTTGTAATAAAATTCTTCAGAAAGTATTACAACATTATGGAGTAAAGCATAAGGTAGCCACCGCATATCATCCACAAACCAACGGGCAAGCAGAGATTTCAAATCGTGAAGTAAAAAGAATTTTGGAGAAAACTGTGTCATCTTCTAGAAAGGATTGGTCACAAAAACTTGATGATGCACTCTGGGCATACAGAACTGCATTTAAAACACCAATTGGTCTTTCTCCTTTCCAAATGGTTTATGGAAAATCATGTCACCTTCCAGTTGAAATGGAACATAAAGCATATTGGGCTTTAAAATTCCTTAATTTTGATCAAAATGTAGCAGCAGACAAACGGAAGTTACAGCTACTCGAGTTAGAGGAAATAAGGAACAATGCCTATGAATCATCTCGATGCTACAAAAGTAAGGTGAAAGCTTACCATGATAAAAAGTTAAAGAAAAGACACTTCACTCCAGGTCAGCAAGTTTTATTGTTCAACTCAAGATTAAAATTGTTTCCTGGAAAATTGAAATCAAAATGGTCAGGCCCGTGTTTTATTAAAGAAGTCAAACCATACGGAGCAGTGGAAATTGAAGATCCAACTTCCAAAAGAAGTTGGATGGTAAATGGGCAAAGGTTGAAACTATATTTGGGTGGTGAAATTAACAAAATTACCACTAGTTATCTTTTAACTGACCCTTGAAATGCAGGAATGTCAGGCTGGAGACACTAAACCTAGCGCTCAATGGGAGGCAACCCATTTTGTTAATTGTTTATTTTAATTTATGTGAAAAAAAAAGAGAAAAATAATCCAAAAATTCAAAAATAAAATTTATCTTTTAATAAATCAATCAATTTTTTTTAGTAAGTTAATACACTTAGAGTTTTTACACAATGAAACTTAATTTTGTAAAATCAATTATTAGTTCTTTATAACTTAGAAATTTTGATAAATTTAATTACAATAGGTTTATTAACCATCAAGCAAATTTTGATAGCCCGGTGAGTAGAGAGATATCTTTTTATATACTTGAGGGTTTAATCGACATATTTTCAATTCAAATTGATTTTGCTTTAATCTCTGATTTGTGTTGTTGTACAGAAAATTTAGGAAAATGATCAAGGCACATTTTTGGTAAAAAAAAAAAAACCTTAGGCCAATCAGCTTACCTTGGTAAAAATTCTTTTATCCTTTGCAAGCCAATTTGAGCCTAAAATAAAATTCCTTGGTACCCTTAAAACTAAATCTGTTTTTACCATTCCCTATACTTGATTGATTAAAAGAGCAGTTGAAATCAATGAAAAATATTTTGAGTGTTCTCACAAAAATGGGGAGTGAAAATAAGCAACTTGATTCTTTTCAGAAAAAAATAAAGTATGGAAAAGAAAAGTCAAAAATAGTGAAAAGAATCAAGTTGGGGGTATTTATTTTTCATCAACAAAAGAAATGAGAGTTTGGATCAAGAGAAAACCTAAAAAAATTATAAAATGCTCTTTTATGATTTCAGGTTTTTGAATTCCAAGAAAAACCATTGATTCTTGTAAACCAAGCCTCATTACAACCCGTGAAAAGACCTTGTGATTTCTGAACTAATTCTGTATAAATAATCATTGATTAGATGACAAACAAAGTTAAATTCGTTTGATCATATGATTGATTGAGTGAAACAGGTTACCTATTACATAGAGATAAACACCTGTGAGGTAAGCTTGAAATTCTGCTTGATTGTTAATAGAATGTTGTAAATAAATTTTATCATTAAACATTTGTTATACTAATTTTTGATTATTACAAAGTTAGTTAAATTGTGAAAATTACTTTTTGTTGTAAATTCTCGGACTAACTCAAAAATTTGATTCCAAATTTTTATTTTTCTTATTTTTCTCTCTTGCTCGAGGACGAGCAATGTCTCAAGTAGGGGGTATTTGTTAGTCCTCAAATTTTCATTAAAAGCTTTAATAAAAATTTCATAAAAAATATAAAAATTAGTTTAATTTGTTAGAAAATTAGGATTTAAATTCAATAAATGGATGTTGTTGGAAATAATCTGCCCTTGATCAATTTTCTCTAAGTTTTACAGTGAAAAAGTTAAGAAATCAAGAGAAAATTACACTGGAGCAGTTGACGCGTAGCCTCACCCCATACGTAGCATCAACAGCTATTTTTGATGCTGACGCTACGCGTCACAGCCACGCGTAGCGTCAGAGCTATGTGGACTCCACATCCAACTTGGCTAAGCACTCAGCTTTGACCTAATAATGGCCACCCCACTCAGCACCAAGGACCACCCCACTAAGCACAAATGGCCAAAATACAGTGGAAACACGTCCAAGTGGCCAGGCATGATCATATTTAATAATTTGAAGTGGCCATTATCAAATGTTTGATGGAAGCTGAGTCAGGGGTGTGACGCGTAGCGTCACACTGACGCGTAGCGTCAGCACCCTTGCTCAGCCCTATAAATAGGGCCATCCAACACCATTCTATATCATCCCATGGCATCCCATTCTCTTCTTTTCTCTCTTGTGCTCGACTTTGAGTACTTCTTTTGTGAGTTGTAGTTCTAGAATAGTTTTCTAGATACTTGAGTGTGTTTCGGTGTATTGTGATCATTGTATCGTGAAGTTCCCATCGTCTTCGTAATGTCAAACTCTGTAAGTGTTGTTTTTACTTTCACCATGTGTAACTAATTTGTTTATGTTGGAATTGGTGAACTAATCTATTGAGTATAATGTTGTGAATTCGACCTCTGCATGTTTATGATTCAAGTCCATGTTAGTATTTCAACATTTTATTAATATGAACATCAAACGGGAGAATTATTTTCATGTGTATTGAAACTTGTTTTATTAGTATGAATGTCAAACGGGAGAATGATTGTTCATACCGTATTGAAACTTGTTTTGAGTGGTTAACATCTATGCCTTCTGGAATGAAAATAGAGAGCAGTGTATAAACCTTCGAAGAAAGCATGTATGGGTAGGAGTCTTCCGAGAGAAATTAGGTTTCGACTCCGAGTGATGAGATTACCGAGAGAACTAGAGCTTAGATCCCGAGTGAACCTAGACTCTGATTCCGAGCGAGGGAATACCGAGTGGAGTTACTCGCCTCAGCGACTAAGTGTTCGCTCCAGCGAGTATGAGTAAAAGAGAGGTCTCTGATTAGTTTCGCTTAAGCTATACGTGTTTCACCCAAGCATGTTGGGTTGTCTCGCTCAAGCGATGTTGAATCTCGCTCGAGCGAGTGAGCGTTGTTGGGTTCGCTCAAGCTTGTATCTTCCGCTGTTTGCTTTGTGATCAGCTTTACTTTCCTTTCCCTTTCTTTGTTCTGATTTCTACTTTCCTTAACTCTCAATTGCTTATTTTTCCCTTGAACACCCTTTGATTTTTGGAAAAATTTTCCCTGGTCTCAGTTTATTCTTAAATTAAACTGGGCTGTTTCCTTTTGGTATCGAAGTATTCTTAAGTGAACTTAGGATGTTTCAAACTTTACATCTAATCTCGAATTTGAATTTTTGAAATGTGATTATTTTAAATCTTAAACTATATTTTAAAATAAAATTTTGGGTTTCTATTTTCATTTGTTAGTTTTAAACTACCATTTTAATTTTCAACAAACATAAAACTAAAAACTCAAAACTCACCCCGAGCGAGTTTATACACTAAAACAAATCAGTGTTTTAGCGTGACAAGGTTGTGTGGGATGTTCTCCCATACAAAATTTTGTATGGGACTCTTAGGCCTTAGCGTAGGACACATGAAATTAAAAACAATTAATGTTGTATTTACGTGGGATGGACCCCACACAAATTCTATTCTCCACGGGGCGACCAAATTAAGTTAAGAAGTTGCTAATAGTATTGTTAGGAAAATGTCAATTTGATCAGGTTTTGAGAGAAGGGGAGGAAGGGTGGGAGGAGGGCAACATTGATGGTCTCGATAGAGGTAAGGATCTCATTTATGTTGGTAACATAGTGGTCATGGAGCGCTGGTGTTACAAAGGAGGTGGTGGTGTTGTAGCAGTAGTTGGAGATGGTTGGAGTAGTGGTGTATAAGTTTATGGGTTCAAATTCGGTGATACTCGCAAATGGGCAAGGCGATGCTTTGGATGGTGTGGTTAGCTCTAGTCAGTGTTCACAATGATTAGTGGAGCGAGCACTCTATGGAAGAGAAATGGACACGATGGGGAGTTTTGATCAAATAAGGTATATGATAACAGGTTTATGGATTCTTTTCTCTTCATTTCATATAATTCAAATGGTGATTAGTATAATCCCATTCACTTTACAAGATGATTCAATCTTTCCAGTGGTATTACCATATACATATGCTTCATATTGTAATTTAATAATACATGTTAAATACCATGTGTTTGTGTTTTATTTCTAGACTTGCAAGGTTGGTTGTTAACTTTGATTTAAAAGATGATTTACATTTGGACCATGCTAAATTCTATTTCAAGGTCAAGCATGATAAAATTTTCATTATAAATTGGTAGAATACAAGTTAATTTCATTATATTTTTTTATGACACATTTAATTCAAGTTTCACCTGTACTAGAGTAAAAACAATTAGCCTACTTATTCATTACCTAACTTATTGGATGTAGTTATTATTAATTCTTATGTAGGTTTCTATTGCAACTTGAGATGTGGATCTATCTTGAAGGTTAATTCCTTGATGTTAAATTTTCATTCTCCATAAAAATATCATATCTCCTTCAAATTCCATGGTGTGGCTAAAAATGTATGTGAGGAATGAGAGAGGATTTGGTTCATACAAGCTTAAGAACTAGAAGAAAAATACAAATAAGAGAGATTACAAAGAGGAACGTGGTACTTCCTCATAGAAACACTACAACAAAGCTGGCATTTAACAACGGTTATTTTGGAATTTTATGGCGGTTTAAACCAGTCCTAAATGATGTTTATGGTGGTTTCACAACCGCCGCTAGGAAATTACCAGCGGTTATTTTCAACCGCTGGAATAATCACTGGAATATGTTATAACCGAAGGGAAAATCGTCGTGATGTAGTTACCTGTGGTTACAACCGCCGCAAAAAACAAAAACGATTTAAACACAGCTAGAACCGCCGTTAAAGTTTTAATTTTTTTAAAAACCAGATTTTCCTTAATTATAACAAATTATTTTTTATATCCATTAATTGTTTAATGCAACAATCATATATTATATTTCATATATTAATGTCTTAGATATTTATCGATATAAAAATAAGTTTTAATATACGAATTAATTTGATTATCAATATTTATAAGATAAACTAAATTTGTAAAAATATAATTACAAGATCAATATACTCAATAGCAGTTATATTAATAAAAATAAGTTTAACCCAATGACACATAATTAATATACTAAAAGTTATACATCTATAAATCAATAAACTCATATATATATATAGTCAATATGTAACATAAAGTAACTAACATTCATGACTAGCTGAGGAAGAGGGTCTAGCTTGTGCAGGTGATTCTTCATCCTGAAATTAAAATAAATAACTAAGGAAAAATTGCTCTAATCTTTGGAAAGGGATATCAGTTGTGTGGCAGAAGATTCAAATGGGTTTTATTTGGAGGATTGGAAACGGTAGAATTATCAAAGTTAGGAAGGATTCTTGGATTCTTGGTGTTGGAAATGTTCAGAATCATGCTACTGGAAGTTTGGATAGCTTATTATGGACTCTACTCTCAAATTTAGTTTCCCAAATTGGTGACTAGGACATGAATTGGTTGAATCAAGTCTTGCCTCCTAATATCTGTAGTAAAATCTATTCCTTATAACTTTGTTGGTATTTTGGCAACCGCACCAATTTATCATTGTAGTTTATAAAAGTTTAGATATCGTTCCCTCAAGGATTGATGGTTCTCAGTAAAAGATAGTAATTTTTATTCACTAATGGTAAATTATCAATACTTATAAAAGAATATTTCATATACAATTTGTAAAATATTCACAAATTCTAAGATTGATTTATACATTGATTAAGTGAAATGTAAAAATTGTAAAACTATCTAGAAAATAACTATAAAAATAACACTTTAGAATGATTCCAATACTTGAGATTGAAACATAAAATGACAAACTATGTTGGAATTAGGATCGTCGCACTAAAATATAACATAGTAATTATAAACATGAATATTGTGTTTGAATATGACTACAGGTTCAAGGATTTTGATAATGACAAAAGACTCTTGAAGAAATTCTTGCAAAAACAAAGACTTAGAATCAAACCCAGAAAAACTGCACATCTAATCGATTAGGGAGTTCAAGCTAATCGATTAGGCAGCTTCTGTTTTGAATTAAAAGCATCAGCAACATAAGCTAATCGATTAGATGGAGTATGCTAATCGATTACCAAGCTACTGGAATGACACTAATCGATTACCCAAATGACATAATCGATTACCAGCATCAAAAATTGAATTAAATGCATCAGGTACATATGATAATCGATTACAGGACTTCAGCCAATCGATTACTAAGCTACTGGAATGACAATAATCAATTACACATGTGTGCTAATCGATTACCAAGATCAAGAACTGAATTAAATACATCAGGGGTTATAGCTAATCGATTACAGGCCAAGATCTAATCGATTATAATTATTCTGACTTAAAGCTAATCGATTACACAGAAAGGGCTAATCGATTACAGCACGAACTGGACTGAAAAATTCGAAGTGTAATCGATTACAGCTCGATGCGCAATCAATTACGATAGTGGGAAAACACATTTTAGTGGGAAGACAACTCATTTCTTCACTATTTCTCAGATGCCCACTACATGCAATGGCTAGGAACTTCTGCAGCTCATCCATGGCTCTATAAATGCAAGGAAAACACAAGCACAAGACACACAACAAGAAGCAATCATTCCTTACCTTTATTTATGCTTAGTGAGTTTATTCTTGTGTATACTCTGAAATTTCAAGCCTAAAACTTGTATATCCTCTCATCTTGAGAGTTAGAATTTATGAGCTTTCACTTGTACATATACTCTATTGAGAGAGTTATTTGCTTGTAAACACTACACCAAACACAAAGGTTTTCACTCTAGGTTGAGTGGTCACAAAGGTTGGGGTTCAACCTTTGGGTATTGAGAGTTTGAGAGATTGGGTGGGTTACCCTTGTGCTAGTGAGGATTGAGTTCTTGAGTGTGGGACACTAGGAAGCTGCAATTGCTCATAGCTTGTATCTCTAAACTTCAATAGTGGAAATCCTTCAAGTGGGTTGCTTGAAGACGAGACGTACACCTGGGTTGGTGGAACTCGTTAAATTGGTTTGCAAGCTCTTCTCCCTTACTCTTTTACATTCATATACTACACTTAATTGATTTGTGTTGATTGATTGTGGTTTGGATACTTAAGCTTGCTTAAATTAGTTAACTTTGAACATTGCATACTAAGTGTTTGATAAATTGTCTCAGCTATATTTACCTCTTGTTCTGCATTGTCTTTTGCATTATACTTGACTTCACTTGCATTATTTCTAAACTTGTGATAAAAGAACTAATTTCAAAGGCATTCCAAGTAAAGTTTTAAAAACTCAATTCACCCTCCCTCTTGAGTATTGAGGCCACTTGAATAACAAATGTTTATTCATCAAGTTTATGTCATTGCAGCTTAAAATCATTAAACTCGAAAGTTTGATCCCTCAGATGCTTTCTCAGTAAACTTCCTTTAAGTGTTGGCCTTAATACAACAATAATTACCAACTCTATCCCTAGTAATTGGTATATTAAGGGTATTTCAACTTTTACTTCCGTTAAAGTAGTTTTAACACACATGAAAATCAGTCTCCCATTTAAAGTTCATACTAATAAAAGATTAAAATACTAACATGAAACTTGAATCATAAACATGCATAATTCATAATCACAACATCATATTCAGATTGGTTTACCAATTTCAACATAAATAGATTAGTTACACATGATAAAAGTAAAAACACAACTTACAAGTGGAGACATGATGAACATTGAACTGAACTTGACAAAGAACTTCACAACACAAAAGGAAAATAGACCTAAAACAATAATCTCAAGTATATGGAAGCTATTTTCGCAACTCAGACCTCAAGATACTCTGAATTGAATGCTTAAGGATGGGATAGAGATGTTGAAACCTTTGACAAATGGTCCTATTTATAGTGGAAGAGTTTGGACCTGAGGCTACACGTGGATGTCGCGCTGCGTGTCAGGTCTCTCACTCAGACTCCATTAATCTTCCTGATTTTTAACCATAATTTCCCATTATTGATTAAATAATGTGTAGACAACCTTTAATCCTTGTTCCCCACTACGTTTCTGCCTTTGGTCTGAAGTGGATTGGCCATTATTTAGCATTATTTGGCCCTTTTAAAGTGAAATTCCACTGTAAGTGGGAAACACATAGCACTTGATGCTACACGTGGGGCTGACGCTATGCGTCAGGGTCAAAATCTTGATGCTAAGCATGGGGTTCATGCTACGCGTTAGCCTTCTATCTTGCGTGAATTTTCCATTTTAATCCTCAAACTTTCACTGCAAAAATGGAAAAATAGGTCATGCCAAGTTAAATTCAATAACTTCCATTTATTTGAAATAAAACCTAATTTTATTTCTATTTAAGATAATTTTTATTTATCTTCTCTCACTTTTTATTATGAAAACAACAATAAATTGAGGACTAACAAACTACCCCTAACTTAAGAATTTGCTCGTCCTCAAGAAAAACAAAATAAAACTATAAACCAATCTTTTGAAAACAATTTTTGAAACATTTAAAAACTTACCACAAGAAGTAGTTCATAAATTACCGTTTGAAATGATCAACATTGATGACTTATGCAAAAGAAACTTAGAGATAAAACTGTCACAATGGGCCCGTTTGTTTAAGCTTATTAAAAAAGTGATTATAAAAAAGTGATTCTCTTAAAATCACTTTTTTAATAAGCAGATCAGAGTTGCTTCTTAAAATAAGCTGAAATCAGCTTATTTTCAGCTTCTGCTTATTTTTAAAACTTTAAACAAACACGTTAAAATTTAAAATAAGTGCTTTTTTTAATTAAAAAAGCACTTATCTCTTAAAATAAGTTTAAACAAACGAGCCCAATGTCATGTCAATAAATCAAGCTTATTTCAAGGCTTACCTCACAAGTGTTTCTCTTTGTAAAAAGGTAACCTGTTTAACTCAATCAATCATAAAATCAAATAAATTTAATTTTGGTTTTCATCTTATTTTTTAGTTATTCATACAGAACCAAACAAGAATTACAAGGTCTTTTCAAGGGTTGTAATGAGGCTTGGTTACAAGAAGTCATGGTTTTTCTTGGAGAGCAAACACCTGAAATCATAGAAGAGCATTTCATGTAAAATTAAGGTGTTTTTCTTGGTCTAAAACTCATTTCCCTTTTTGATACCCTAACTTAGTTCTTTTCATTATATCTTTTTTTTATTTTTGTATATATATTTATTCTTTTATTTTTTTTTATTTTTCATATATATATATACATGACTGATATAATTATTCTGATAAAAAGAACTAAGTTTGCAAATTCACTCCCCTTTTTGTAAGAACACTCAAAAAGAATTTTCCTTATTATTGCAATGCTCTTTTTTCTTAATTAGATAAAAAGGAATGATTAAAAATGTTTATGGGTAAGGGGTACCAAAAAATATTTTTTTAGGCTCAAAATTGGCTATCAAAGTATAAATACTTTTTACTATGGTAAGCCTTTTGGCCCTAAGTTCATGTGTTTGCCAATAACGTGCCTTGATCATGTTCTTGGATCCTCTGTATGACAACACAAATCAAAGAATTAAGCAATATCAATTTGAAAGAAATTATGTCGATACCCTACAGTGTTTAAAGAACTCTCAGCTTACCGGGTTTTTGAAATTAGCTAGATTATTAATAAGAACATTGTAATTTGTTTTACCAAAATACCTTAGTTGCATAAGAATCAATATTTGATTATTTAAAATGATTTATTGTGTCAAACTTCAAGTGTGTAAAATTTTCAATTTTGAAAAAAAATTATTATTACTTTTTTGTTTTTATTTTATTTAAGAAAATCACACTTATTTTTGTTTTTTATTTAATTAAGAAAATCACATCACTCCTAAAATATCACACTAAAATAAAACATCACACTATACCAGATAAAAGTATCAAATTATACCAAAAATACCCAACTAAATAACCAAAATAACAAAGTAACTAATGTAATAATGTAAAATGCAAGAATGTAAAAATAGTCATAAGAATACAAGAAATAAATATGGCCCTCAATCGTCCTCCTCCTACATCTGATCATCATCATCTTCCTGTATCTGATCATCATTATCCTCCTCCTCAGTAGTGTCACCCTCTATGTCAGCCTGAGCACCAAATGTGCTACCTCCCGTAGGATATGTCACCTGGTCTCTTGGCCAAGCCATATGAGCTACAAATTTAGTATGTGTCAAGTATGGTGCATCAGCTCCCTGAACCCTGTACTAATAAATTGAGTCATGTAAATGAACATAGGCTCAATGGGAAGCTGCCATTATCTGTATCATGTGTTGATGATCTATCCTACTTCGAGTCAGCTCCTAGAGGACATTATCACTGGAAGTCGCCTGAGGTGGTCCCCTACGTCTTGGTTTGGGCTGGGCCTCCTCCTTAATAGGTGGGAGCTCGTAGTGCTGAACAAAGTAAATCTTGTTCACCAGAACATTGGGTACTCGCCCTGAAGAACTAGTGAACTCTAGAGATGGTACCTGCACTCCCTACCTCTTTAGTAAAGTAAAAATGATAAGTGGAAATGGTACTGGGTGATTCACCTTATACCCAAGGGCATAATGGCGAATCTGCTTAGAAATGAGAGCAGCAATATTAATAGTGTGTCTCTTCAAAATGAAAAATAATAAACAACATCTGTCGACTGGCAAGCTGGAGAGGTGACTGACTGGCACGATGTTGTGAAGCATTAGGTATATCCATGCCTGGGCGATCGGTGTCAGCTGCGTCTTCAGCAGGTTGGAAGGTGCTCTATTAACCTTGTTAAGGTTAAAATAGATTCTTTTCTTGCTCAAAAAGTGAGCAACCTGCTCTAGATAGTATCTTAAATTGCCATCCTCAGTAGCAATCTTTTTTCTATTTTCCATCCAGAAACAAGTATCATCCTCGGGAGTGGGCTCCCAAGGATTACCTAGAAGAGTACTAATAGTGTCATGGTCATAGGCTGTATGTTTGCCTCTCACCCAAGCCTCCTTCTCTAACCTATGTTCAGTGAGTCTTGTCTCGTGTTGTAGGCATTTGTATAGAACTCCATCACCAGGATGGGGTCTCTTGTAATGGGTTGATGATGCATGATTTATCCTTAATTCCTCACTTTAAATGTGTATAATTTGCCATCACTTATTGTGTAGTATATTGCATTTTAACACATTTTCATCATTTTAGCTTTATTTAATATTTGATTTTAAAATGAATTAAGGATTAATTTTTAATGAAAATAATGAAATCTTGGTTTCTCTTGTTTTGTAGTGTATGATTAAGCCTGTAATTGAAAAATAATTACCGCAGGTCAAATGGAAGAATCCACGCCTCAAGAAATGGTCAAAAATGCAAGAAAAGCACCAGAACAGGTCTGGGAATCGATTCACCAACTTGGGAATCGATTCCCATGTAAAATCACAGCCAGGAATCGATTCATGCCTCCTGGGAATCGATTCATATAGCTGGGAATCGATTCCTTGCCCCTAGGAATCGATTCATGAGTGTTTCAAAGCCCTGGGAATCGTTTCATCCCACTAGGAATCGATTCATGTGCCTTGGGAATCGATTCCTACCCCTAAGGTATCGATTCATGTGAAGACTTTGCCTAGTATTTGCCTAGATGAATCGATTCATGCACTTTGAAGAATCGATTCATCAAGTGGAAAACAACAAGGAACGCATTCATAAGTGGAAAACGCGAAGTGGAAACGACACTAAAGTATTAAATTAAAGTATTGGCCGATATTCTCCACCCAGTTATTAAAAAATGGCACGCCACTTCTTTTCTTCTCCTATAAATAGCATGCCCATCAACCATTTCCTTCACACCATAACTTCATTCTTCTTTCATTCTTCTTCTTTGCCTCTTCTTCTTCTCACCCTCCGTGCTTCATTCCGGGTTAGGTTCTTTTATTTTTAGTTTGTTTTAGTTATGGAGGACTAAAACCCTTAGATTGATTTTCTTGGAGAATATTGTAATATAATTTTGAGGTTCTTGTTTTTAATATAGTATGCTTCTATTATTGTTTATTTCTTCATAATCTTACTCTGCTTATTTAATTCCATTCTGTTTAATTAAATTTGTATGCTTAATCGGTTTAATTATACAAATGGAATAAAGTAAGATTTTAAATTAAAATGGATTAAGGAAATATGCATGCTTAATGAATATTTTCATAATCACTTTTAATAATTATGGTTTGCTTAATTCCATAATTTGAGAATAGATTATGTATGTAGGTGATGTTCTTACATATACTCAATAATTCCTAGATTTTACGATCTTGACTCCTTTTGCTTAATTAGGATGCTTGATTAAAATATTCATTTTTAAATGAAATTAAAGGAATTGTGAATTGAAAAAGACGCTTAGTTGATTAATTCAAATTGATCTAAGAAATCAACATTAATGAAAGTGTACAAACTATCTTTAGTGAACCAAGGATAAATTTAATTACAATACTCCAAGAAAATCAATTGCTTGTTATTTATTGTTCCAAATCTTATATTTACTTTGTTTTGATTTTAATTGTGACAACCAATCAATCAAACCCCCCTAATTGTATTTGTATATTTATTGAATTTCTATTTGTAAAAATTAATTTTAAACTTTATTTTCCTAAATTTTTGTGTTGATTCTTGATAGAACGACCTAGGTTGACACCCTAGTACTACATTAATTAATTTTAATACACTAATTTGACGGTACCATGACTGTAAAACACACGTCAAATTTTGGCACCGCAGCCGGGGATCAACGATCTTTAGGAAAATTTTTGTTTTAAATTAATTTTTTTATATAAATTGAAAATTAAAAATAAATAAATAAATAAATAAATATATAATAACTTTTTTTCTTTTGTTTGTTTGTTTGTTTGTTTTATTTTATTCCTTTTGCATGATTTAGGATTCTTATGATATATTGCTCATGATCATGAAATATCTTGTTGTATGCTATGTATGACTAGAAGGACTTTTGAGCATTTATATTCATTTGATCCTGAAATTGATAGAACTTTTCATAGATTAATTAGAGAAGCTAGATTTAATAATAACTTTGTTGATATTGATAGTGATAGTATCTCATCTAAATCTGCTGAAAGTACTACTGTTAGTTTTTCTAATATGGCTGTACCCCGTGAAAGAACTCTTAGAGAACTAGCTGCACCTGAATTCACATACGAAAGTTTGTGTATTCAATATCCTAAAAAGGATGTCCCTTTTATGCTTAAAACTGGACTTATACACTTGTTGCCTAAGTTTCATGGTCTTGCGGGTGAAGATCCGCACAAACACCTCAAAGAATTCCACATTGTGTGCTCCACAATGAAACCCCAAAACGTTCAAGAAGACCATGTCTATCTTAAAGTGTTTCCTCAGTCTTTAGAGGGTGTTGCTAAGGATTGGCTCTACTACCTTGCTCCACGATCAATCACAAGTTAGAATGACTTAAAATGTTCTTGGAAAAGTTCTTTCCTGCCTCTAGAACAACTGCAATCCGAAATGACATATCTGGCATTAGGCAACTCTTTGGAGAAAGTCTTTATGAGTATTGGGAGAGATTCAAGAAACTCTGTGCAAGTTGCCCTCACCACTAAATTTCTGAACAACTTCTTCTTCAGTACTTTTATGAAGGTTTGCACCACGTTGATCGCAACATGATAGATGCGACAAGTGGAGGAGCTTTAGGAGATATGACTGCTGCTGAAGCAAGGAACTTGATTGAAAAAATGGCATCTACTTCTCAAGAATTCAGTGTAAGAAACGATGCTTTTTAAAGTTCATATGATTCAAATTCTAGTGCATCTGGCATTAAATTACAGAGTAAACTTGACACT
This sequence comes from Clitoria ternatea, assembly GCA_037962975.1. NCBI lineage: Eukaryota > Viridiplantae > Streptophyta > Magnoliopsida > Fabales > Fabaceae > Clitoria > Clitoria ternatea. The sequence continues at coordinate 175,538,025 of CM075671.1, forward strand.
CTCACCACTCTGGTCACACAATTAGCAGTAAATCAAAAATCCATGACTGCTAAAGTGTATGGCATCTTCTCTTCACAAGAGCACCCCACTGATTGTTGTCCTTCTCTATAAGAAAAGGATAATAATAGTCCCCAAGCCTATGCAGCTAACATCTACCATGATAGACCTTCACCACAACAACAGCAACAAAACCATGACCTTTCCACCAACAGATACAACCCAGGTTGGAGGAACCATCCAAACTTGAGATGGGGTAACCAACAACAAAATCCCCAACCCCCATTTCAAAGCAATGCACTAACCTTCCAAAGACCTACATCTCAACCATCCACAAGTGGCCCTTCTTTGGAAGAACTGGTGAAACAAATGACTGCACAGAACTTAGAGTATCAACAGAGGAATGATGCTACCATCCAGAGTTTAAGCAACCAAATTGGGCAACTAGCTTCGTCATTGAGCCAGTTACAGTCTCAAAACTCTGACAAATTACCATCTCAACCAGCTGTAAATCCAAGAAATATGAGTGCAATTCAGTTAAGATCAGGTAAGAACCTTGAAGTACCCATACCCAAGGAACCTGAGAAGCAAACAACTATGCCTGCAACAATTGAGAATAATGTACCCTTTTCAAGCACAAGAAAGTCTGAGATGCCACCACCCCAAATTCCACCTCATATCCCTCTTCCTTTCCCACCAAAAGTAATTCCAAGTAAGAAGATGGAAGAAGTGGACAAAGAAATTTTGGATACTTTTAGGAAAGTGGAAGTGAATATACCTCTTCTTGATGCAATCAAACAAATTCCCAAGTATGCCAAATTTCTGAAAGAACTGTGTACTGACAAGAGAAGACTCAAGGAAAATGAAAGGATAAGCATGGGAAGAAATATATCTATATTGCTTGGTAAGGAAGTTCCAAATATCCCTGAGAAATGTAAAGATCCAGATACGTTCACTATACCCGAAATCATAGGCAATAACAAATTTGAAAATTACATGTTAGATTTAGGAGCTTCAATAAATGTTATGCCTATGTCTGTTTTTAAATCTTTATCTCTTGGAAATTTACAACCTACTGGTGTAGTGATTCAACTAGCCAATAGAAGTACTGCTTACCCTGCTGGAGTCATAGAAGATGTTTTAGTTCAGGTAGAACAACTTGTTTTCCCTGCTGACTTTTTCATACTTGATATGGAAGAAGGTATGCCTCAAATTCCTGTTCCTATAATTTTAGGAAGACCATTTTTAAAAATAGCCTAAACCAAAATAGATGTTCATTCTGGAACCCTCTCTATGGAATTTGGTGATACAAGAGTTCAATTCAATATTCTTGATGATATGAAATATCCATCTGAAGATCACTCTATTTTTCATATTGGCATTATGGATGAATTAATTTGTGAATATCTTTCTGATATCTCTCAAAATGTTGATTTGGAATGCATGGATGATTCAAACAATTGTTTTGCATGCAATGATTCTGGAAGCTGTAACATCCCAAATTTTAAAATAAAGGATTAATTAAGGAAAATAAATATTAACAAGCTGAATATGAATTATTTAATGTCCCATCATATTGGAAATAATTGAATTAAGATTTTTGGGGACTGTTGGTAATTTATGGAGACTGGGTAAGCTGAAAACGAGCCCGGTTGAGATACGGGTGTCAGACCAAGTATCTCAGAATGAGATGATATTGGTCAGGGTTGTCAAGGATAATATTGGGGATCCGAATATATATTCGGAATAATTTTCAGATGAAGTATTGAGCCCGAACTAAGAACCTGTTGGTTATAAAACGATGAAGTTTTAATGAATAGGATTAAAAGTAAATAGAGACCCCAATTTCCCCTTCCTATTCACGTGTGTTTGCTGATGTAGCAGGGCATTTGCACTTTATTCTTCTTCTCTTCATCATCTTCTTCATTTTCTTTTCTCCTTCTTCCAAAAACCCTAGCAAGTTGGTATCAACTTCCACTTCCTTTCATTTTCGCTTGGTGGGAGCTTGAAGGAGGCTAGTGGAGTTGAAGTCTTCTCTTCTCTCTTCTCCCCATTTCCGTGTGGTGTTCTCCTCCATTCTTGAACCCACTTTTCTTTGGGTTTGAGGTATGTATACCCATTTTAATAAGGTTTTGGTTATGGGTATATGGCATTATGTGTTTAGAAACCATGCATGTGAATGGATGTTTTTGAGGAGAGCATTTAATGCATGAGTTATGTTGGTTTTTTATAAGGGTAAGATTCCTTGGGGGAGTAATGAAAATGGATGCATTTATGGTTGGAAGGAGAAGAGTATTTATGATGGTTGATTGGATTTTATGAAACCCTAGCTTCATAAATTTGGGGGAAATGTATAATGGAGGTAGATGAGCATTTATTGTTGACAATAAATATGGGTTATGATGATTAATGGTCATTGATGGAGAAACCCATGAAAGGGTTTGGTTCTAGAGTGCATAATAATAAATGGTATCACCTAACCCATGGTGGTTATGGTGGATAAAATGAAATAAAAGAGGTTTGAGAGTTAAAATAATATAAACATCAAGTTATTGATTGAGTCTTGATGGGTAAATAGAAAATTGATTGTGTAATATGTTGTCGCGACCGGGATCGCGGCGGCGCGGCCGACCCTCGAAACTATTTTAAATAATAATCAGGGAGTCGCCACCAATATTTTTTTAGGATAAAATAGTGGAAAAACCTTTTGTTAAAGCACTGGTTATAGAAATGAAATTCCATGATTCAGGAGTCTGATTACAGGTGAGAAAGGTATTAGCACCTCACAACTGTCCGTTATAAAAAACGGTTACCTCAATTTGATAGTGCGCATTATAATTAACCTAATAATTATTTTTAACTTCTTCATGAAAAGAAAAATGTACGGAACGACAAAATAAACAACAAAAAAAACCAAAATCAACACAAAATATTTACGTGAGATTAACAGGACGTCTCGTCCAAATTAAACTCGCTCCTCCTTTTAAAAGAGATAAAAAAAAGATATGAGATTAACAGGACGTCTCGTCCAAATTAACCTCGCTCCTCCTTTTAACAGCAAGATGAAAATGGAAAAACTCCAAAAATTGAATAAAGAAAGATGGGCCCGACAGGAACTGTTTCCCGCTCCTACGTATTCTCGAGCTTTCGAGAAATCAGGGTCACGTAGTTCTTAAAAGTTTTATTTTATTTAGGAAAAAGATTAAGGAAATGTTGATGGGAATCATTATGGTGAGGAACCCATACAAGGCGAAGTTCTTCGTACGTGTACGAATCCTATAAAAGTGGTGTAGACGAAAGTATTTTCCGTACGACACTGACTAAGAATGATTTATCTTTGATTTTTATTTAAACTAGAAAGAAAACATAGGAAACATTTATTCCCTTTATCATATTTTAGTACAAAGCAAAAAAAATGAGTGAAAACTGAGTGCAAAAAAAATGAAAGAAACGCGTGAAAAATAAGAAAACCGAGTGAAAAATAAGAAAACCGAGTGAAACTATGAAAATCCGAGTGAAACTATGAAAATCCGAGTGAAAACAGGGAAACCAAGGGAAACTGGAAAGATCCAAGTGGAAAATTAAAAATCCGAGTGAAACAGTAAAAATCCGAGTGAAACAGTGAGAATCTGAGTGAAACAGTGAGAAACTGAGTGAAACGGTGAGAAACTGAGTGAAACAGTGAAAATCTGAGTGAAACAGTGAAAATCTGAGTGAAACAGTGAGAATCTGAGTGAAACAGTGAGAATCCGAGTGGAAATAAGGGAAACCGAGTGCAAAATAGTAAATCCGAGTGATAAGAGGAATACCGGTGAAGGTTGAGTGAAAAACCGAGTGATGATGGAGTAAGAGTGCTGGTCCGAGAGGGGAAAAGGCTGGGAAAGGTGCTGTTGAGTGGGAGTGAGGACGGTGTTAAAGTAGGATAGTGGAATTCCGAGTGCAAATGGTGGAAATCCGAGTGCAAATGGTGGAAATCCGAGTGTGGATAGTGGAATTCCGAGTGACAATGGCTCGGATTAGTCCCTCAGTCAGTATTCATCCACGGTTGGAGTCAATTCCGAGTGAGAAAAGGGGTCAGTCTTCACTTTGCCTCCTGAATCCGAGTGAGAAAAGGTTCATTTTGTGCAAAAGACCGAGTGAAATCATGTTGAAGTGTGACTCGGAACATTCAGACTGGAACAATCATGTTGATGAGTGGGCAATCAAAGAAATTTTGACTGGAATATTCAGTCAAAACCGAGCGAGAAGTGACTCACTGGGTACCGACTAAAAATTGGCTCGGACTTAAATTCCTCTCCATAATCGACTGAAATGTGTGAAGTGTGACTCGGAATTGAAAGATGACTCGGGAACGGGTGAAAATGGTGACTCGGAAATTGGTAAAAATTGACTCGGATATATGTAAAAGATGACTCAGAATCTGGGTGAAAAAGGAGGGGATTCGGTATTTGAAGGATTGGCTCGGAATTGGTTGTTTGAAGAAAGATAAGTGAAGATTGGCTCGAAAATCCTTCCACTCGGTTGTTGTCACTCGGAAACCGATTGAAGATTGATCATTTGGTACAGATTCACTCCTTCCTAAAATGTTTCAGTCAGAACTTGGCATTTTCACTCGGAAAGAGTTTGCTTCCCACTCAGGACTTAGAAACGGGGTACTTTCACTCGGAAATGACTCATTCTGAGTAATTTCACTCGATTTTTATCATTTCTGAGTCATCCCACTCTAATTCACTCAAACTGGAGCACATTCCACTCGGAAATGACTCATCCTGATTACTGCTACTCGGATTTGATCTGTTCTGAGTCCTTTCTCTCGGCTTTGATCATTTCTGAGTGATTTTATTCAGACTTCTCTTCAACATGGGCATAATCTACTCGGAATGGCTTGGCAGGGAGCCTTCAACTCAGATTTTGTCCCAAACTAAGTCATTTCAGTCGGATGTTCTTTACTGGGTCTTTTCTTCAAGCCTTTCCTTTATTTTTGCTTGCCACACTCGGCCAAATACCACTCGGATATCTTTTACTCGAAATTGATCATTTATGCGTCATTCCGCTCGGAAATGCTTCATTTTGACTCAGATTTAACCCTTTTTGAATCATTCCACTCGGATTCTCCCAACAGGAGCCTATTCCACTCGGAAATGCTTCATTTTAACTCGGATTTGACCCTTTTTGAGTTTTTTCACTCGGATTTATCTCCACCAGGGCTGTATTTCACTCGGAAATGCTTTAATCTGAGTCATTCTACTCGGATTTGATCATTTTTGAGTCATTCCATTCGGATTTGCATCTAACAAGGCAATATTCCACTTGGAAAAGCTTTATTCTGAGTTATTTTGCTCGGTTCTGATTATTCTGGAGCCATTCTACTCAAATTTGACCACTCTGAATTGGAATTCAGTATAAAAAAGATTCATTCCACTTGGACCAGACCAAAAGAGGTGTTCACAGATGCCCCTCTTTACTTCTTTTTCACAAAAGAAACACGAAGCTTCTGTGTTTTTGAAGTGAAAAGGAAGTAAAGATATGAACACCAATGTAGGGGGCCAAGTGAGACTTCTTGATCGGTATGGTGTCTGATGGTGACCTTTTTCTTTAAAGACGAGCATTTCTCCACTTCTGTTTCTCTTTTTCTCTCCTCTCTCTTCTTCTTTTTTTTTTTTTGAACTCTGAATTGACCGGGAAAAATGTTTTCAAATGGACAGGAAGTGAGAAGATCGGGATTGATCTCCGGTAGACTGGAAGGTAAAGGATGCCTTGATAGGCGGCTGGAAGATAAAGGATGCCTTGATAGGCGGCTGGAAAGTAAAGGATGCCTTGATAGGTGGCTGGAAGGTAAAGGATGCCTTGATAGGCGGCTGGAAAGTAAAGGATGCCTTGATAGGCGGCTAGAAAGTAAAGGATGCCTTGATAGGTGGCTGGAAGATAAAGGATGCCTTGATAGCGGCTGGAAAGTAAAGGATGCCTTGATAGGTGGCTGGAAGATAAAGGATGCCTTAATAGGCGGCTGGAAGATAAAGGATGCCTTGATAGGCGGCTGGAAGATAAAGGATGCCTTGATAGGCGGCTGGAAGGTAAAGGATGCCTTGACAGGCGGCTGGAAAGTAAAGGATGCCTTGATAGGCGGCTAGAAAGTAAAGGATGCCTTGATAGGCGGCTGGAAAGTAAAGGATGCCTTGATAGGCGGCTGGAAAGTAAAGGATGCCTTGATAGGCGGCTGGAAAGTAAAGGATGCCTTGATAGGCGGCTGGAAAGTGAAGGATGCCTTGATAGACGGCTGGAAAGTAAAGGATGCCTTGATAGGCGGCTGGAAAGTAAAGGATGCCTTGATAGGTGGCTGGAAAGTAAAGGATGCCTTGATAGGCGGCTGGAAAGTAAATGATGCCTTGATAGGCGGCTGGAAGATAAAGGATTTGGGGGAGCTAACAGGACGTTTCGTCCGAATTAACTCACTGTTGGCAGGAAATGTAAAGGTTGGGGGAGCTAATAGGACGTCTCGTCCAAATTAACTCACTAGTCCTAAAGGCTCGGGGTGATGTCCCAGTTTGACATGATTGAGAGAATTGCTCTTTGACTGAAAGAGAGTGATCCTGGGGTGATGCCCCCAAAATCTTGGGGAATTACTCTTTGATTGAAAGAGGGTGAACCTGGGGTGATACCCCAGTTTGAGATGGTTTGAAGGAATCTTGGGGAATGGCTAGAACAAAAGAAATCTGGGGAGATGCCCCAGTTTAATTTGTCTGGGAAGTGTAGTTCTACTAGGGAAGAGAAATTGAGAGATAGTGACTTTAACAGTTAAGGATGAGACTTTGAAGGCGCCTGATGGAAGAAAAAACCTTGAAAGGTGCAGGCTTTGGCGATTATGGTTCCATTGGGGAATGCATGGCAAGCCCGTCGGAGGAGAAAAATCTGATGGATGTCCCAATTTGGGACATTTTAATGAGGGTAACTCCACTGGGGAAAGTGTTTTCCTCTTGAGAAAGGAAGGCGTGGCCTTTGATCTCTGTGGTTCTGTCGGAAAAGTAATTCTGTTAGGTATAAACAGGTTTTCCTAAATCTGATTAGGAGGTTTTTTTTTTTTAAAGTCCATTTGGTGGCTTTTCCCCGAGAGGAATTCTCAGTCTGTGTTCCTTTTGGGGATGAATGGTGGGTCCACCAGAGGAGAGAAATCTGGGGGATGCCCCAATTTGAGTTGCTTGGGAGTTCAGTGTATTGTCTCTTAGGGAAGAGAAATCTAGGGAGATGCTACAATTAGAGTATGATTGAAAGGATTTGTGGAGAACTACCCCTTGACTGAAAGAGGGGAGACCTAGGGTGATGCCCATTTTTGAAAAATTTGCCTGAAGGAATTAGGGGTGCTTCTCCTTGACAGAAAGAGAATAGAGACGTGGGGAGATGCCCCAGTTTGGAAAATTGGGAGGACTTAGGGGATTGGCCTTTGGCTGAAAAGATTTAGGGTGATGCCCCAGTTTTGGAGATATTGGAGAAGCTAGGGGTGTTGCTTCTCGAATAGAAGAAAAATCTAGGGAGATGCACCAGTTTAGAAAGACTGAAAGTTTTAGGAGTACTGCCGCTGGACTGAAAGAGAAAAGTTATGGGGGACGACGCCCCAGTTTGACACAATTAAAAGAGTCCTAGGGGAAACTACTCCTGGACCAGGACAGAAGAAATCTAGGGGGATGCCTTAGTTCAAACCTTCAGGACACTGCCCCTTGGCCGACAAAAGATCTGGAGGTGAGGAATGATAAACTTGGGGGGTAAAGTCCCAGGTTTGAAAGATTTGGGGGTTAATAGGGTGTCCCGTCCAACTTAACCAGGTTCTAGAATATACCAAGTTGATTTCTTGGAGATGTGACCCCTAACATGCTTCATGAACAAGACAGAAACTTTGAGAAGACGCCGGCTTCGACTACAAGGTATTGATGGAAACCTCAAAGCAAAATGGAAACTCAGAAAGGTGTCGTGTTTGGCTATAGAAGGGTGTTTTGTCCAATGATTTGGGTGGATTATGAAAAGAAACTCGAGGATAGCCTACTTCAATGAGTAAGGGTGAGAGTGAGCTTTGGAGATTGATGGACATACACCTGGAAAGTGCTAGTTTTGGCGGTTGAAGCTTGACACATCTACTTATTACAACATCCTGCAAGAAAGGTTAGTGGTGCAAAACAAATTGGAACTTGAAAAGACTCACCGCAAAAACACAATCCTTAGAGATTCGAAGTGACTCATGACTGAAACAGAGCAGATGAAACAACCCTAGCTTTGGAAACATGTCAGGCCTAGTCTTCATAATGTTTGCTTGAGGCGAGATCAAGTAACAGGAACATCTTGTCCTCATGACTTTAAATTTTCATTACCTTTTCATTTATATATTAAGGGAAAACATATGTCTCATCAAATCATGGAAAATCACAATAAATATGTGTCAAAAATAGGTGAGATTGTATTTACAAGTCGAGTAAGTGTGGAAAAAAGGAAAACAAAAAAAAGCAAGTGAAGACGTATGGGAAATATTAATAATTGGGTAGAGTAGGAATGATTTTACGGATCTTCCAGTGAACTACTGAGAACAAAGCATATCTCAATCCCACATCATGACTCTGAATTCACCACTTGTCTCTGCTTCTGAAAAGGTAATCAGACTACGATTACTTGGCCAAAATCTTGATCCCAATTGATTGCCTGAGCCGCTTATTCAGGTTTTCAGCTTACCAGGTAGCTCTAACTTTTGCCTAAGCTGCCCTTCCAGGTTTTCAGCCTAGCGAGCTTCTCTCTCCATGTGACGCCTCTCTTTTTTTCTTTCTTTTTTCTTTCTTTTTTTTTGTTTATTAAGGTTTTATCCCTCACAACAAAGGTTTAAGCTGATTGCCAATGAGCTTATTTGATCTTTCTCAATTTGATCTCATCCTGTGGGGGAATAGATGTTATTTTGGATAGGAAAATTTGCCACTAACACCATGTATCCAAGGAAACAAAGGCGAGCCCTTTTCGGTACCAATGAGGGGGCTCGTTTCGAGCCTCTATCTTTTTGTTCATTATTTCCTCTCTTTTTTGTTATTGTCTTTTTTTCATCATTTTTTTTTGGAATGACCCCTTTGGTACCTTTGTTATGGTCTAGCTATTTTATCCCCTAACCAATGTGGTAAAGAAATATGATATTAATGGTATCACAGTAGACCAATCCATTGGTTACACTGGTATGGGAATAGTTATACTCCCTTAAAGTTGGGGTGTTGATTGCGACACAGATGAAACATTGTTTTTGTCACGTTCTTAGCTTGATAACATTTACGCCCCCATGTGGAAAAGTGATAATTTGATCTATGAATCAGCTTGCCCTAATTGGTATATGCGTAAGGCACCAACCTTGACCTTTTTTATATCATTTCTTTGTTTTTTTTTGTTTTTTTTTGTTTTTTTTTGTTTTTTTTTTTGGAGAGTATTTCTTGACCATCTTAGTAAGCTTTTGTTATCCATGTCGATCAATGATAACATTTCTTTGAAGGGTAGATATGCCATTTATGGAGTCTGGCACTATCTTCATTCATGTAGACTTTTGTATCACTAGACTGAGCTTGTAACGTCTTCCGTTGTTTGTGAGTCCTCTTCATTCTGTGTGCGGACCTTGCCTTTGGGCAGAGCTAGGTGATCCTTATCCAAACATCCTACTCAATTCAGCCAAGGAACTTCCATCTTTACTACCCTTTTTGTCAGCGCAATCGACTGGGTGGTCAAAGTTATGAAATGGAATTAGGATCTCATTGTTCTCAGAAGGATCATTTCAGACCGACATTTATTCAGTTTTTCATGGCGAATGAGAAAAAAAAAGAAGCAAATAAAGGGAAAAGGATTCAAGGTGGCAATAAGGAAAGCAAGAAAAGGCATTTTGAAATTTGACACGTATTTATTGAGAGAAACTTAAAATGATAAAAACATGTTTTTGCCCTTATTACATAACAATATCCCAAAGCCTTAGGCATAGCGTTTGGGTTGAAACGTCATAGAAATAGAAGTTTAAAGTCATAAGGAACCAGGTGGTTTCCTGGTCATGAACCTCTCCAGTTGGCGTGCGATTCACAAAAACTTGCATGCATCCTCTTTACACCCTTAGTCCCTCTTTACCACACTGACCCCAGAAGTCTCATGGTTAGACCTGGGGTTTATGATTATATTGGGACTCCCTTCCTGGAAATCTAGCCACTTGGCTTTAATCAGATCCCTCACTTTGAATTTCAAGGTATGACAGTCCTCAGTAGAGTGCCCCGAGGCTCCAGCATGGTAATCACATCGGGCGTTAGGATTATAACCTTTGGGGTAAGGAGGAACCATCGGTTTCAGTGGGCAGCGTACTGCAAGGAAATTACGAAAAAGGTGAGGTAAAAGTTCTGTGTAGGTTATAGGAATGGGGTCGAACCGGACCGGTGTTCGACTACCAGTGGGTTTTATTGTGCTTTGGTCTGGATTATGTGGCTGAGTTTGTACTAGTAGGGGATGATAGGGTTGTGGAAGGGAGGACTTAATAGCAGGAAAATGAGAATGGGAAGGTGTTTGAGGGATATACGGACGAAAGTAGAGTTGGAATGGGAAAAGATTAGAGCCCCGGTTAGGGGTAGTGGTGGCCATATAAGGTGTAAGAAGATTGGTAGGTGGAAAGAAAGTATGTGTTATTGGTCTGGGTTGGGCCCTTTTTTGGTTATAGGAAGTTGAATTAGCATCCCCTTTTCTTTTCCCCTTATCTCCCGATGTAGACATTCTTGTGATAGGAGCCCCAGGCGACTGGGAGGACTGTGAAATATGGGGGTTCATCGTTTGTAAATCACGATCCTCTTGTTGGTTATGGAACGGGGGAATTTGGTCTTTTGTCAGTCCAGGAAGGTGGAGTGGGATGGTTGGCAAATGTTGACCATTCTTGACACCCGCAAAGGGTTCCTCCTCTATAATCTTTTTCTCTAAAAGTTTGGCCATCTCTGCCACTTGCTTCCTTAGCTGATTAACTTCACTCTTGAGATTTTCAATTTCTTGCTCTCTTTCAGCCATGAGTCTCCTTTGAAAATCTAGTAAGAGTGTCTTTCGGTGTCGAGTGAAAGAAGAAAAAGAAATGTCAGGTGGAAACAGAAGGAAAGAGAATATCGTGGGAAGCAATCACAGACCTTGACAAGCATCCTTTAACCGTTCCTTAGAACGTATCGTTCAAAAGTACTAGGTATGGTAAACATGGAAATTAATACGGAATAGTTGTGAAGACAGAAAAATCCTTCATTCTGAAATGAAATAAGAGCCTCAAGTTTAGCTATTTCTAGCTCGGGGAACCATGATCCATCTCTTAAAGGTTTGATCCCACATTAATTTCCATATCTTGGTCAAGGGTATTCGTTAAGCTCTGAATAGCCTCCGATGAGAATAGAAAGAAAGGAGAGAAAGAGCCATTGGGAAATGACGTGCTTTGCAAATCGATACTCCCCTAGTAATTTTCTTGAAAACATTTTTGTAATTAGGGGGTTACGATTTACTAAAATTTATGTCAAATCAAGGGTCATGTGAGCTACGGATTTTCTGATCATCGACAATACGAAGAAAATTGATTTTTTCTTTTGATTTCTTCTCTTTTTTTTGATATGTATTTTTTGCTTTTTTTTTGATGATTCAAAAGATCTGTAACTCAGGGCCCAAAGACTTGTGCATAAAGAGAAAGAACTACTTGCCCGTTAAAAGATCACTAGTTAAAAGTATGTCATTTTTTTTTTGAAAAAAAGTAACCTACTAAATAGGCAAGTAGTCCTATATTTTGGATCAGAAAAGAGAGTGAGAATGAGAAAAGGTAAAAGTAAAGTTTGCCTCTTTTGTGCCTTAAGATGGGTTTTTCTGGAGGTCTCCTAATGGTTCTAAGGTTCATCTATCAGTGAGACCTCGCATTAGGTGGCTTGTTCTAAAACTTCTAAAGGTCACTAGAGCCAAGATCCTATTCATGATGTTGATCACAAATAGTAAGAAGTATACTAAGTGTGAGCACCATGAATAAGTCGAACTCTAGCTGAGGTTCTCACAGTAACCAGACAGGAAGTACATCCCAAATGGCTCCGCTATCAACCTCTCCTAATCTTAAGCTTATTTAGGCCCGGGTATAGGGTCCCACTCAAAAGTGTGTGCAAATTGTGAGTGTAGTGTGTGAAAGAGGCATTCAATACCTGTACCTTACTCATCCTGCACATAGACTAAACATAGAGCAACAAAATAAAGTCGACTACCCTAGGGTTCAATGATCACACAGATATTTACAGAACATAATGATAGAATACAAACAAAACAGAAACTAAACATTGACAAGGAAATAAAATAAAAGAAGAAGTTAAATATTTAATATGCTAATTAAAACATGCGCTATCAAATTGACTGGCTTGACTCTCTAATTCCCCAGCGGAGTCGCCATCTGTCGCGACCGGGATCGCGGCGGCGCGGCCGACCCTCGAAACTATTTTAAATAATAAACAGGGAGTCGCCACCAATATTTTTTTAGGATAAAATAGTGGAAAAACCTTTTGTTAAAGCACTGGTTATAGAAATGAAATTCCATGATTCAGGAGTTTGATTACAGGTGAGGAAGGTATTAGCACCTCACAACTGTCTGTTATAAAAAACGGTTACCTCAATTTGATAGTGCGCATTATAATTAACCCAATAATTATTTTAACTTCTTCATGAAAAGAAAAATGTACGGAACAACAAAATAAACAAAAAAAAAATCAACACAAAATATTTACGTGAGATTAACAGGACATCTCGTCCAAATTAAACTCGCTCCTCCTTTTAAAAGAGATAAAAAAAAGATATGAGATTAACAGGACGTCTCGTCCAAATTAACCTCGCTCCTCCTTTTAACAGCAAGATGAAAATGGAAAAACTCCAAAAATTGAATAAAGAAAGATGGGCCCGACAGGAACTGTTTCCCGCTCCTACGTATTCTCGAGCTTTCGAGAAATCAGGGTCACGTAGTTCTTAAAAGTTTTTTTTTATTTAGGAAAAAGATTAAGGAAATGTTGATGGGAATCATTATGGTGAGGAACCCATACAAGGCGAAGTTCTTCGCACGTGTACGAATCCTATAAAAGTGGTGTAGACGGAAGTATTTTCCGTACGACACTGACTAAGAATGATTTATCTTTGATTTTTATTTAAACTAGAAAGAAAACATAGGAAACATTTATTCCCTTTATCATATTTTAGTACAAAGCAAAAAAAAATGAGTGAAAACTGAGTGCAAAAAAAATGAAAGAAACACGTGAAAAATAAGAAAATCGATTGAAAAATAAGAAAACCGAGTGAAACTATGAAAATCTGAGTGAAACTATGAAAATCCGAGTGAAAACAGGGAAACCGAGGGAAACTGGAAAGATCCGAGTGGAAAATTAAAAATCCGAGTGAAACAGTAAAAATCCGAGTGAAATAGTGAGAATCTGAGTGAAACAGTGAGAAACTGAGTGAAATGGTGAGAAACTGAGTGAAACAGTGAAAATCTGAGTGAAACAGTGAAAATCTGAGTGAAACAGTGAGAAACTGAGTGAAACGGTGAGAAACTGAGTGAAACAGTGAAAATCTGAGTGAAACAGTGAAAATCTGAGTGAAATAGTGAGAATCCGAGTGAAACAGTGAGAATCCGAGTGGAAATAAGGGAAACCGAGTGCAAAATAGTAAATCCGAGTGATAAGAGGAATACCGGGTGAAGGTTGAGCGAAAAACCGAGTGATGATGGAGTAGGAGTGCTGGTCCGAGAGGGGAAAAGGCTGGGAAAGGTGCTGTTGAGTGGGAGTGAGGACGGTGTTGGAGTAGGAGAGGGGTGGAGAGTGGAAGGATTGTGGCAATATGGTGAGGGATGATGGAAGGAGAAGAAGAGAAGAATTGGTGTCAGAGAGAGAGCGAACATTTTTGTGACAGAGTTTTTCTCCTCTAATGAATGCCCCCCCCTTCAGCTGCCCTTCCCCTTGCCTATTTATAGGCTGGCCCGAGTGGAATGCCAGCTCAGGCTTCCACTTCCGAGTGGAATGCCAGGTCACACTTCCATTCAGAGTGAAGTGGGGGACAACGGCTGGGTGGGAATTTTTAATTCCCCCCACTTCCACCCCTGTCTGCCACCCCCAGGATTCCTGGATCCACTTGGGTGGTGGAATCCAGGTCAGCAAGGTGGAGATCTGAGTGTGGATAGTGGAATTCCGAGTGCAAATGGTGGAAATCCGAGTGTGGATAGTGGAATTCCGAGTGACAATGGCTCGGATTAGTCCCTCAGTCAGTATTCATCCACGGTTGGAGTCAATTCTGAGTGAGAAAAGGGGTCAGTCTTCACTTTACCTCCCGAATCCGAGTGAGAAAAGGTTCATTTTATGCAAAAGACCGAGTGAAATCATGTTGACGTGTGACTCGGAATATTCAGACTGGAACAATCATGTTGATGAGTGGGCAATCAAAGAAATTCTGACTGGAATATTCAGTCAAAACCGAGCGAGAAGTGACTCACTGGGTACCGACTGAAAATTGGCTCGGACTTAAATTCCTCTCCATAATCGACTGAAATGTGTGAAGTGTGACTCGGAATTGAAAGATGACTCGGGAATGGGTGAAAATGGTGACTCGAAAATTGGTAAAAATTGACTCAGATATATGTAAAAGATGACTCAGAATCTGGGTGAAAAAGGAGGGGATTCGGTATTTGAAGGATTGGCTCGGAATTGGTTGTTTGAAGAAAGATAAGTGAAGATTGGCTCGAAAATCCTTCCACTCGGTTGTTGTCACTCGGAAACCGATTGAAGATTGATCATTCGGTACAAATTCACTCCTTCCTAAAATGTTTCAGTCGGAACGTGGCATTTTCACTCGGAAAGAGTTTGCTTCCCACTCAGGACTTAGAAACGGGGTACTTTCACTCGGAAATGACTCATTCTGAGTAATTTCACTCGGTTTTTATCATTTCTGAGTCATCCCACTCTGGTTCACTCAAACTGGAGCACATTCCACTCGGAAATGACTCATCCTGATTACTGCTACTCGGATTTGATCTGTTCCGAGTCCTTTCTCTTGGCTTTGATCATTTCTGAGTGATTTTATTCGGACTTCTCTTCAACATGGGCATAATCCACTCGGAATGGCTTGGCAGGGAGCCTTCAACTCGGATTTTGTCCCAAACTAAGTCATTTCACTCGGATTGTTCTTTACTGGGTCTTTTCTTCAAGCCTTTCCTTTATTTTTGCTTGCCACACTCGGCCAAATACCACTCGGATATCTTTTACTCAGAATTGATCATTTATGCGTCATTCTGCTCAAAAATGCTTCATTTTGACTCGGATTTAACCCTTTTTGAATCATTCCACTCGGATTCTCCCAAGAGGAGCCTATTCCACTCGGAAATGCTTCATTTTGACTCGGATTTGACCTTTTTTGAGTTTTTTCACTCGGATTTATCTGCACCAGGGCTGTATTTCACTTGGAAATGCTTTAATCTGAGTCATTCTACTCGGATTTGATCATTTTTGAGTCATTCCATTCGGATTTGCATCCAACAGGGTAATATTCCACTTGGAAAAGCTTCATTCTGAGTTATTTCGCTCGGTTCTGATTATTCTGGAGCAATTCTACTGGAATTTGACCACTCTGAATTGGGATTCAGTATAAAAAAGATTCATTCCACTTGGACCGGACCAAAAGAGGTGTTCACATATGTTGTGATGTAGGAAGTGACGCTATCGACGAGGCGGAAATGTCAAACCGCGTTAATCACTACTTCACTTTAGGTAGGAGGGGGTAACTATTCTAAATGCATGATTTTATCCATTGATGATGTGAAAATATGTATATGTAATTGCATTGATGATTGTTTGAATGGATGATGTGATGATGTTATGATTGAGATGCATTTAGAATGAGGATTGTTGTGTGGCATTGTGTTTGGGATGATAATATGATGTTGTGATTAGTTCTTGATGATGAAATGTGATGATGGTTTAAGACCATATGTGAATTGAAATCTATAATGTGAAATATCCGAAAGATACGTGTTGAATTGATGAATGTGTATGCTACTAACTATTAATATGAATAAGTTTAACAGAGAATTGGGATTGGATGAGAATGATGAGAATATTGAAATCCACCAAGTGGTGGTGGTGAATGATTGAATATGGAGTGGCATCTAGGATACATAGTATGAGGATGCACTTGATTTGTATTTGCATTGCATCCATGGCATATCATAGCTGCCTATGTGGAATATTAGGGGATTCCACTAGGCGGGCCCAGTGGGAGGGCGGCTCAGTGTACGAGCGTAATGTTATTTTCCCCTGTGACTCAGTGTGGGAGTCACGAAGCTGTCCATAGTTTGGTGACGAGGAACCCTATGTGGCGGGCCCAGTGGGAGGACGGCTCTATGGTGAGCGAGTTACCTCGGTGCCCGATGGGGCACGGCTCTCTCGATGTGTGTTCGGGAGGGGCCCGTAGCACTTGTGGTAATTGAGGCCACGATATTGATCCGTAAGTCACGGGGTGACTAGTGCTACAGATAGGCAATAACGGTTTGGTACCAGTAAAATTATGATGGTGTAAGCATGCATAAATTGAGATATATGTGTACACAATTTTTCTACTGCAGTAGGGGCATAGTAGCACACCGATGCTTCTCCCACAATAGAATTAATGTTGTATTCCCACAGTCGGATCCGCATTGTTTGATGAGAATTTCTTGTGCATATGCATTAGCTTTAAAAGCATTTGCATATAGCTGGAGATATGCCTAGTTGAAAGCCCATGGTAGCAATGGATGAATGAGACTGGAAAGGGAAGAGAGTTGGATACTAACCCTATGTATGTATTTGGTAAACCAAATGAATGAAATTGTGGATGTATACTTGAGATTATGAGATATATTTATGTATGATGTATGATGTGGTGTAAGGATTGCTGGTTGTGCAAGTATACATGTATTTCATCATAATGTATGACTTTTATTCATTTGGATTATGTTACTCACCTCCTCATTGCTATTTTTAAAGTTGATGTAGGTACGATGTAAATCCTACTATTTTGGAGGCCGAGTTTGACGAAGGTAAATATGGAATGGGAATGTGTGAGCCTTGGCCGGCGTGAATTTGTTTTGTGGAGTATATGGTGTTCATATACTTGATTTTGTAATTAGTTGATAAGTTTGGAGGTCATGGAAGAAAATTGGATATGTGTGTATGGCCAATTTTCATTCATGACCCAAATGATGTAAGGATATAATAATGGCACATGATTGTCGCAACCTAGATCGCGACGGCGCGGCCGACCCTCTCGAAAGATAAAACGAGTTATTACGAAACAGGGAGTCACCACCAATGTTTTAGTCCAAGGAAAAACATTGAAAAAAAACTAAGTTCAATAAAGCACTGGTTTAAAAATGAGATTCAAGTTCGGGAGTCGGTTACGAGTAGAGAAGGTGTTATCACCCTATATCGCTTGTCAAAACAGTACCAAGATTGAAAATACGCAACATAAATAGCCTTACAAAAAATGTTTTATTTATTCCTTTTTATTATTATTTACAAAAATAGGAGAAAATCAACAAGACGTCACATCTAAATTGATTTTCATGGAAGTGATAAAAACGAAACAATTAAAAAAAGTAAGGAAATAAATAAACAAATAAATAAAAATAAAAAATATGCGGCCCGACAGAAGTTAAGTCCTGCTCCTACGTATTCTCGGGTTATTGAGAAATCAGGGTCATGTAGTTCTTAATGATGTTTTTTGAAAAGAATTCATTCAAGGCGAAGTTCTTCGCACGTGTACTGGTTCTAAGGAGATTGTGTAGACGAGAGTACACTCGTACGACATTGATTTTTAAAAGAAAAATAAAATAATAATAATAATAATAATAATGATAATTACAATTTTTAGGCCAGTATAAACAAAATGTATGAAGCACTCATTCTTGTTAATATTTATTACGAATCCTGGTGGGGGATTAATTCAATTATCAGAAATTAATTAATAATTGAAAAGGGAATGGATCCATCAAATAACAGTTAATTAATTTGACGGAAAAATAAATAATAACAAGTACTGAAAATGAGGAATAGATTTTGATGGGTGACTAATCCGATCAATGGAAATTAATTACTAATTAAAAAGGAAGCAGACCCATCGAACAACAATTAATTTGGCAGGAAAATAAATAAATGCAAGTATTGAAAATGAGGAACAGATGGTGACCGGTTTGACGAGGGAGGACTGGGCGCTGATGTGAAGGGAGAACAAGTGGGTGATGGTGTGACGAGGGAGAACTGGGCGCTGGTGTGAATTTGAGGAGCTAGATGATGGTGTGGATTTGAGAGGACGGTGTGGCGAGGATTTAAGAGGAGCTGGACGGTGTAAAGGAAATGAAGAAGAGTTTTTACTCAAAGAAAAGCTTCAGAAAAATCTCCCTTTTTTCCTCTTTCGTTGGGGTATTTATAGAAATCCCAGGTGTGCACTGATTGCTTGAACAGCCCAGAGACAGCCTGGCTACCAATGATTTTATGGGGAACAACAGCTGATGAATAACTTATTATTTTGATTTTTGTTTGTTATCAGCCGCCCCACAAAATTAGCGAATCAACTTGGATGGTGCGTTGGAGAAACAGCCTGGACATTGACAATCATGGAGAAAGGCGGCTAGTGGGAATTCTTTATTATTTCTTCTTTTGTCTATTGCCGGCCGCCCCCCCTTAAATCAAGGATCCACTTGGATGGTGGGGTTCCAAATCAGCGTGGGCGAATGGTGGAAATATGGAACCAACGTTCTTCTTATGACTTGGATTAGTGTCTCAGCCAGTATCCATCCTCAGTGGGGATTAATCCGAGCGGAACAAATGCTCTCCTATATAAAAGACCGAGTGAAAGCTTGAATTCACAGATCTGATCCGACCTCTGACACTCGGTGTGAAAGCCTGAATTCACATATTATTGACTCGGAAATTGCTTTGTCCGGAAATGTCACTGTTTGAAGCATTCATTTGGAATTGCTTCAATCGGAAGTGCTTTGCTCGGATGTATCACTGTTTGAAGCATTCATTTGGAATTGTTTCAAAAGTGACTCACTCGGAGATCATTTGCTCGGAGGTGCTTTTGCTTGAATCACTCGTTCACCCCCTCTACTTGACTCACTCAAGAATGTCTCATTCAGAACTTGTCACTGCTTGGAGCACTCAATCGGAACTGCTTCACTCGGAGGATAGTTTGCTCAGAAGTGGACCACTCAGGAACATTTTACTCGGAAACACCTCTAAATATTTCATTCGGCTATACCTCCGGCCGACAAGCTCTTTCAAACTCGGAACCATTTAAAATTCATTTGCTCGGGAATTCTTCACTTGAATGCCTTAGCCCGAGAGGTATTCCTTCAAAGTCTTTCTTCAACCGGAAGCACATCTCTCAGAAGTAAACCACTCAGAGATGATTCACTCGGATACACCCCACTCAGATGCGTCTACTCAAAAAATATCCATTCATAGAGCCTCTCTTTGCTCGGAAACGATTCCCATGAAATGGCCCATTCAAAAATATGTCCCTCGAAAATTGTCCACTCTGAAATCTCCGTATTCGAGAAATACTCATTCAAAATCAAAATCTTCCTTCGCTCAGAAAGAAACATTCGGAGGAACCTTACTCGGATATACATATCCTTGAGCAAAAGGTTTCAGTCAGAGCCTTTCTTCGCTCGGGAATAATTCTCTTAGAGTTGATCCACCCGGAAATACCACATTCGGAAGTATAGAACTCGGAAGTGATCCTTTTGGAACCAGAGTGTTTCTTCGCTCGAAAACACATCTCTTAAAAATGACTCATTTGGAGATGGCCCACTCGGGGCACCCTACTCGGATCTATCTTTGCTCTATTCGGAAGTATGCCTTGAAAGAGATTCTGCCCGAAAGAGGCTCATTCAAGGTCAGAGATTTTCTGTGCTCGGGAATATATCTCTCATTTGCAAACCATTCAGAAACAACCTCCTCGGATTTTTCACTCGGAAATAGTTTGAAACTTGAGAGGGTCTGCCCGAAAGAGGCTCATTACCGGTCGGACCTTTTCCTTGCTCGAAAAGATATCTTCTCTGAGACACACCACTCAGAAAAAATCTGTTCTTTGTTTGAGAATGCCGCTTCCTTTACTCGGACGTATATCTTTGGGAGGTATTTACTCAAGGTCGGTCCCTTTTTCACTCATAGTGGCTTCAATCGAGAATCTTCCACTCGGATTTATCTCCAACCGGGAAGTATTCATTCAAGGTGAGCCATTTTTCATTTGGAGTGGCTTCCCTCGGGAATCTTCCACTAGGAAACACCTCACCTAGAGACAATCTACTCGGTAACGTCTCACTCGGAGACTCCCTACTCGAAAATGATCATTTTGAGTCATCCTACTCAGAAATGACCATCCAGAGCCTTTTCCTCGTTCAGAAATAACTCCCTCAGAGGCAGCCTACTCAGACGCATGTCAGTCAGAAATAGCTCACTCGGATATTTCACTCGGAAACAACCATTTTTCACTCGGAAATAGCCATTTTCACTCAGAAATCTTACAGCCAAAAGGATTAGTCAGAATTGAGGCTGAGTCCTCTCTCGGCGCCTGGGAATATTACTCAGAGTTGAAGACAATCTTGAACCTGAGCATAAGCCCTCGGTAATTCTCAAGGCACATCCCTACTCTTGGTGAAACCGACCGGATTGAGATAGGTGTTCACAATGATGACGTTATTTGAATGAAGAAATATGTGTATGTGTGTTTGTATCACTTTATAGAGCATGTTAAATGTTGCCTAATTTCGCGAAGAAATGAAAGTTTATGCAAAGATTTAGGATTTGTTGATTATATGAATTGGTGTGTTAGGTTTCCTATGATTTCATGAATTAGAATGGTTTTCGGAGATAATGATGAATGAGACCAGCTATGAATGTGTTATACAATGTGTAGACCATGTTGAATGTAAATGAATTGTAGTAGAATAAGTTTGGGCATGGTGTGTTACATGTAAGGTGTATAATTTCACATTTTCTGCATAACCTCTGCAGAACTCACTCAAGCGAGTGAGAATCTCGCTCGAGCGAGATTGTTGTGAAACAGGGGATTCACCACTGGCCTGAATTCGCTCAGGCAAATGGCCATCTCGCCCAAGCGAGATTGTTAATAGAATCAGGGGTGGCTTCTGGACCGTTTTCACCTGAGCCAAATGGAGGACGCTCAAGCGAGGAAGAAAGGAAATCAACACTGGACAATTTTCGCCCAGGCGAGGGTCATTTCGCCCAAGCAAAAATGGGACAGTGAGCTTTGGTGAGTACTGGGGCAGTCTCGCTCAAGCGAGATAAATGTCGCTCAAGTGAGATTGACCCCTAATGCAAACTTCTTCTCTCACTCAAGCGTTCCGCCTGCTCGCTCAAGGGAATTCCTGGTGTCTCGTTCAAGCGAGATGGGGCTCGCTCAAGCGAGACGAGCCCCTGTTAATGCATTGTTTCCTCGCTCGGTATATCCCAGCTTCACCTAAGCGTGTTCACGTGTACTCGCTCAAGCGAATTGAGTACTCGCCCAAGCGAGTAGCCTCCTGGTACTCCTATTGAATTGTTTAAAATAAATTTTTACTCTTTATGCATTAAATTCTCACTACACATTACCTTAAGGTCATTTTGAGATATATTACAACTTTCTAAGCTATATACAATTCCTTTTCTTAAGATTTATTCACGCAACAATTAATCTAATTAATTCTTCCGCTGTTTTTAATTGAACAAATCATTATTAAATCATATTTTTAAATACCCTTTCATATCTTCATATATGAGAATGGCTTATAACAGATCCAGGTGTTTGATAAAAATGCTACACCACTTATATTCTTTCAGTGGAATGTGACTTATAAAAACGTGAAAAATTTACTCCTAATTTGGGGGGTCTCAGAAGCTATGATATTTGTGCTGAAATTGATAAATACATAACTGTTGATTCAGAGTTTTTAAATATGCCTGTTAATCATAAGGAGCTAGAATGCATTAACCTGAATGCAGGATTTCAAGAAGACTCTAACAAAATTTTTGAGGTGCAAGCAACGGAATCCAAATCTACTTTGTTAGTTCCATCTGTTTTGCAGGCACCCAAATTAGAGTTGAAGCCCCTACTTGAAAACCTCAAGTATGTATACTTAGGGGATGATGAACAGCTCCCAGTGATAATTTCCACTTCTCTTGATGAAAATCAAGAAGAAAAATTATTGCAGGTTCTGAAAAGGCACAAGAAGGCTATAGGCTAGACATTGGTAGATATTCCTGGAATTAGCCCATCCATGTGCATGCATAGGATATTTCTGGAAGAAAATGCTAAAGCAATAAGATAGCCTCAAAGGAGACTCAACCCTGTAATCCTTGATGTAGTTAAGAAAGAGATTACCAAGCTTCTACAAGCATGAATCATTTAACCTATCTCTGATAGCCAATGGTGAGTTCGATTCAAGTGGTTTCTAAGAAAATAGGGATCACAGTTGTGAAAAATGAGAAGGACGAATTGATCGCCACCAGAGTGCAAAATAGTTGGAGAGTCTGTATTGACTACAAAAGACTAAACCAAGCAACAAAGAAGGACCATTTCCCTTTACCCTTCATTGATCAAATGCTTGAGTGTCTTGTAGGTAAATCTCACTACTGTTTTCTTGATGGATTCTCTGGATATTTTCAGATTCATATTGCACCTGAGGATCAAGAAAAGACCACATTCATCTGTCCCTTTGGCACATTTGCTTATAGGAGAATGCCATTTGGCCTATGTAATGCTCCTGGAACTTTTCAAAGATACATGATAAGTATTTTCCATGATTTCATTGAAAATTGCATAGAGGTGTTTATGGATGATTTTACTGTTTATGGATCTTCATTTAATGCATGCCTTGATAGTTTGGATAAAGTTTTAAACAAATGTATTGAAATTAACCTTGTCTTGAACTATGAAGAATGTCATTTTATGGTAAAACAAGGGATAGTTTTAGGGCATGTAATCTCTGAGAAAGGAATTGAGGTAGATCCTGCAAAGATAGAAGTTATATCACATTTGCCTCACCCCTCTTCTGTTTGAGAGGTTCATTCTTTTATTGGCCATGCAGGTTTCTATAGAAGATTCATAAAGGATTTTAGCAAGAAGGCTAGACCATTATCCAATCTGCTTCAAAAGGATATGGTATTTGAGTTTGATGAAAAGTATAAGGAGGCTTTTAATTGCCTCAAGCAAGCATTGACCACTACCCTAATAATCCAAGCACCTGTTTGGACAGCCCCATTTGAGTTGATGTGTGATGCCTCTAATTATGCATTGGGAGCTGTCCTTGGTCAAAAGACTCACAAACAACCTAGGGTCATCTACTATGCATCTAAAACTTTAGATGCCGCCCAGGTAAATTACACCACTACTGAAAAAGAGCTCTTGGCCATTGTTTTTGCATTAGATAAGTTCAACTCTTACCTACTCGGTTCTCGAGTAGTTGTCTTTACAGACCATGTAGCTCTGAAGTACTTGTTAAAGAAAGGTGAGTCCAAGCCAAGATTAATTCATTGGATGCTTTTGCTCCAAGAGTTTGACTTGGAAATTCATGATAGAAGTCGAACACAAAACCTTATGGCAGACCATTTAAGTAGAATTAAGAATGCTCCTCATTCGGCACCTATTCGGGACCGTTTTCCCGATGAACACCTCATGAGTGTTTCTAACTCTTTTGGTACACCTTGGTTTGCTAACATTGTAAATTATCTTATTGCTTCTATTTTTCCACCATATGCATCCAGAAACCAAATTTCAAAATTAAAAAGTGATGCAAAATATTATATATGGGATGACCCGTATTTGTGGAAATTGTGTAATGATCAGGTAATTCGAAGATGCATTCCCGATCATGAGATAGAATCAATTCTTCGATTCTGCCATGCTTCACCAGTTGGTGGACATTTTGGTCCACAAAGAACAACAAGGAAGGTGTTAGACTCTGGTTTATACTTTGTTAGGGAATCCCATTAGGGTCAGGCAGCGGAAACACAAAGGATTCCCAAAAGAATTGCAAACATGTATGTCTCAAAGCATTATGCTAAATTAAAATTTTTAATTAGGGTTTACCTCTTGTAGACGCAGAATGAGTTCCTCGATCGAAGCAATTGTAGCTTCGCCCTTAGGAGTCCACACGAGTACTCCCACCAGAAAACAGAGCTCTGAATGCTAGTACGAAAATTTGTTTATGGTCTAATTTCTGAGCAGCAGCCTATGAGCATCTCATGCTCTATATATAGGCTTAGGTCTTGACCTGAGCTCTCATTAAACATTGGGCTCTTGACTTATTCTAAATGAGTTAGGCCCAAATAGTTTTATTTCCAGTCCAACTAAAATAAAACTATCCTTTGGTGGGCTTACTCTATGTGTGTGACCCTATAGGTAAAATATTCGGTTATATTAATAATAAACTATTTTATTATTAATATAAAATAAGAGCGGTATCTAGCAATACATCATTATGTCTGAATATTATTTATCATCGACATGACCTATAAGTGATAATTATTTATATATCTATTCCTTTTGTCACGATATCTAATTGGGCCCAAGGCATGGTCGTCGTCATCCTTGTATGGCCCAATTCATTTTACTTGATACCAGAGTAGACTTTATAGAATAAATATCTAATATTTATTCGTCCTAGCATGGCCATGCATTTCATTAGTCTCACTCCATCAAGTGGCCCATAGATATCACTCCTGTCACATAGGAGAGACAAATTCCATCTACATCACTCACATCCCTCTGCATAATTTATCTATTGCCTAATCATAATCTTTATGGTCATCTTATTACAGATAACGTTTGATTGTATTAAAACAATAAACTCCTTGTGTAGGAATCGTAGTGACTTCAGGTCGAAGGACTATATACCATTATCACATTAAGAACCGTTTAACAATCCATGCAACGTTCTCATGGTGGGTCTGTCCAGTACAACATTACCCTTAATGTGTACCCGTGTAAAGACTTGATATCATATATCCATGATTTGTGAGATCAAATCATCAGTACATTTACACACTAATCTTAATGTATTTACATGTCTCCATGTAAATACTTGATTAGGGATGTTTTAGGAATAATTCTCATATGACCTATTATTCCAGGATAAATAACATTTGTCAAAAACTGAAAAATACTAATTTTATATAAGTTAAAATTGATACATTAATAGATCATAGTGCATACACCAACAATACTGGCCCACCATTTTTAGAGATGCATGGAGAATTTGTAACACCTGTGAGGAATGCCAAAGAGCGAGTAATGTTATCACATGGCATCAACAAATGCCTCAACAACCTATGTTGTTTTGTGAAGTATTTGATGTTTGGGGCATTGATTTTATGGGTCCATTTCCTCCATCCTTTGGTTTTACTTACATTTTATTGGCTGTAGATTATGTTTCTAAATGGGTGGAAGCTAAAGCCACCAGAACTAATAATGCTCGAGTTGTTATGGATTTTGTTCGATCTCAAATTTATTATAGGTTTGGCATTCTGAGAGCAATCATTAGTGATCAGGGAACATACTTCTACAACAGGACCATGCAAGCTATGCTCAGGAAGTATGGGGTTATTCATACAGTCTCTACTGCATATCACCCCTAAACCAATGGACAAGCAGAAGTCTCTAACAGAGAAATCAAAAGAATCCTGGAGAAGATAGTATAGCCTAACAGAAAGGATTAGAGCAAGAAACTTGATGATGATCTTTAGGCATATAGAACAGCTTTTAAGGCACCTATAGGAATGCCTCCCTATAGAATTGTTTTTGGTAAGGCATGTCATCTTCCAGTGGAGATTGAACATCGTGCTTATTGGGCTGTAAAAGCTTGCAACTTAGCACTTGATCAAGCAGGTGAAGAAAGAAAATTACAATTGAATGAGCTTGATGAGATCCGTTTGGCCGCTTATGAGATTCAAAGTTCTATAAGGAGAAAACAAGGAAATTCCATGATAGCTCAATAGCTAGAAAGGAGTTTACTTTTGGATAGAAATTGTTACTGTTTAATTCTTAGATGAAACTGATGGCCGGGAAATTGCGCTCCAAATGGGAAGGACCTTTCATTGTCACTAATATATTTCCCCATGGAGCTGTTGAAATAAAAAATGAAACCTCCAATAAAAGCTTCAAAGTTAATGGACAATGCCTGAAGCCATTCCATGAAAATCCTTCACTTGTAGATATCACAATGGAAGAGCATGCTTTCGGGGAACCACTTCTTAATCCCTCTTGAGGGAGTTTTTCTTAACCATCTCTTTACTTTTTTCATTTTATTGTCTTTTCTGTATGCTCTATTTTACATTGAGGATAATGTATGATTCAATTGTAGGGGTGAAACTTCTCTTTATTTTGTTTTGAGTATTATTACATGACTGTTTTTCTGTGTGAATTATTTTTTTTTGTAAAAAAAAGGTTTTTGTGTGTATTTTTGTTTAAAATGGTATGTTTTATTGGAATTTTAATGATATGCATGAGTAACAGGTATTTCTTTCATGTTTGATATGAGCTTAATGATATGTTATGATTTGAACTCAAGCATTTTTGGTATGTTGAGAATGACATGATAATTGAGAAACAATCATATATAATAGAATATTACCTTGTGAGATTTTTGAGCCTTAAAAATTTGATGGATCACTTTATACCATCTAAATTCTTTCATGTGTGATTTATTCCTGAATACTTACATCTCAATCTTTATCTTATTTCTTGATGATACTTGAAACTCATATACATATATTTGAAAGGACATAGGTATTTTGTTCAATTAAGACACTATCCATATAAGCTTACCATAAATAAATCATCTTTTGTTAGCCTCTTTGAGCCTATTTAACCATTTCTTTGTTACAACTCAAATATGCTATATACCTACTTAAAGAAGATGTTGGAGCTTTGGAATCAAGTCAAAAATAGGCATTCAAATAAGTGTGGGAGTGTGCTAAAAGGAGTCGCAACTCTTAATTTAAGTATTATGCAATTAAAAAAATAATGATATTGATGCTTGCGACCAAATGTGATTAAACAAATGTTTTACCTCACTATTTGCCTATTAAATTAATTACTCCATCATTCTTTATGGCATATGAAACTAATTTCCAAATCTTTACCTTGGCCACATTACAACCTTGATAAGCCCTGTCGATCTATACATGCATTTGTGTTGATTGTGGAATTGAGAAATTTGCCAAATTTATGGGACTGTCTATTTTTAGGAAATATTTTGAGTGTATACACAAACCCAAAACACTTGAGAGTTGAGAGTATGTCTTATGAGATTCTGTCACTTATGATCTTCTTTTCAGTTTAATTTAATTCTCACATGTATATATCTTGATGCTCTATATCTTGCATGTTGAATAACTCTTGTTTCTCTATATATTCCTAAGATTTCATGACAAGCATGCCAATTCTGTGTGTTATTGTTTTCAACTTAATGTTTTCAATAAATTGTGATACTTATTTTTATTCTAATTTTGCCCGGGAGTGCAAAAGAATAAGTATGTGAGTATTTGATGATGCATGATTTATCCTTAATTCCTCACTTTAAATGTGTATAATTTGCCATCACTTATTGTGTAATATATTACATTTTAACATATTTTCATCATTTGAGCTTTATTTAATATTTGATTTTAAAATGAGTTAAGGATTAATTTTTAATGAAAATAATGAAATCTTGGTTTCTCTTGTTTTGTAGTGTATGATTGAGCCTGCAATTGAAAAATAATTACCGCAGGTCAAACGGAAGAAGCCACACCTTAAGAAATAGTCAAAAATGCAAGAAAAGCACCAGAATAGGTCTAGGAATCGATTCACCAACTTGGGAATCGATTCCCATGTAAATTCACAGCCAGGAATCAATTCATGCCTCCTGGGAATTGATTCATATAGCTGGGAATTGGTTCCCTGCCCCTAGGAATCGATTCATGAGTGTTTTAAAGCCCTGGGAATCGATTCATCCCACTAGGAATCGATTCATGTGCCTTGGGAATCGATTCCCACCCCTGAGGAATCGATTCATGTGAAGACTTTGCCCAGTATTTGCCTAGATGAATCGATTCTTATCAATTCATCAAGTGGAAAACAACAAGGAACGCATTCACAAGTGGAAAACGCGAAGTGGAAACGACATTGAAGTATTAAATTGAAGTATTGGCCGACATTCTCCACCCAGTTATTAAAAAATGGTACGCTGCTTCTTTTCTTCTCCTATAAATAGCATGCCCATCGACTATTTCCTTCACACCATAACTTCATTCTTCTTTCGTTCTTCTTCTCTGCCTCTTCTTCTCCCCCTCCGTGCTTCATTCCGGGTTAGGTTCTTTTATTTTTAGTTTGTTTTAGTTATGGAGGACTAAAACCCTTAGATTGATTTTCTTGGAGAATATTGTAATATAATTTTAAGGTTCTTGTTTTTAATATAGTATGCTTCTATTATTGTTTATTTCTTCATAATCTTACTCTGCTTATTTAACTCCATTCTGTTTGATTAAATTTGTATGCTTAATCGG
Organism: Clitoria ternatea; assembly: GCA_037962975.1. Lineage (NCBI taxonomy): Eukaryota > Viridiplantae > Streptophyta > Magnoliopsida > Fabales > Fabaceae > Clitoria > Clitoria ternatea. The sequence continues at coordinate 175,566,617 of CM075671.1, forward strand.
TTTAATTATACAAATGGAATAAAGTAAGATTTTAAATTAAAATGGATTAAGGAAATATGCATGCTTAATGAATATTTTCATAATCACTTTTAATAATTATGGTTTGCTTAATTCCATAATTTGAGAATAGATTATGTATGTAGGCGATGTTCTTACATATGCTCAATAATTCCTAGATTTTACGATCTTGACTCCTTTTGCTTAATTAGGATGCTTGACTAAAATATTCATTTTTAAATGAAAGTAAAGGAATTGTGAATTGAAAAAGACGCTTAGTTGATGAATTCAAATTGAGCTAAGAAATCAACATTAATGAAAGTGTACAAACTATCTTTAGTGAACCAAGAATAAATTTAATTACAATACTCTAAGAAAATTAATCGCTTGTTATTTATTGTTCCAAATCTTATATTTACTTTGTTTTGATTTTAATTATGACAACCAATCAATCAAACCCCCCCAATTGTATTGTATGTTTATTGAATTTCTGTTTGTAAAAATTAATTTTAAACTTGATTTTCCTAAATTTTTGTCTTGATCCTTGAGAGAATGACCTAGGTTGACACCCTAGTACCACATTAATTAATTTTAATGTTCTAATTTGACGGTACCACAACTGTAAAACACACGTCATGGGTAGAGAAAATAGTGGTCCTCATCCCTTTCTCTGAATCTCACCCTGTAGCTCAAGGTAATCACTAGCTCCTAGGTCTAACACTCTTTCCCAGATAAATGTGTTGGCTTTGATCTGGTGAAATCTGACCCAATTTGCATCTATCTTAAACCTGGTGATATCTTTAGGTCCAAGTTACTCCTCCTGCTTTTGTATATTTGGGTCCTCAGAGGAAGTAGTGTCAGTCCTCTTCCTCCTCTTTGGAGCAGTAGCAGGAACGAATTTCTTCAGTGCCATCTGCATAATAATTTAAAATTAAACACTACTATACACAATAACAAAAAGATTATAAACCAAACAAACATCCATTATGAGGTAAAGCAATCAAACAAAATTATATTTCAACAATTCATAATTTTTTAAGGAAATATGTCACACCACATAAAACAAACAAATTCATATTTTTTATTTTTATTCAAAATTTTAAAACAAGAAAAATAAAATTTCTTAAGCTAAAAACAAAAATATAATTTAAAACACACAAAAGAAATACACATTTTAAAGAGTAAAATTAATCTAAATATAAGAAATTAAAATAAATTAAACTAATAAAGACATACAATATATAAAACACAATCTAATTAGCAAAACTAAAACTTAAAATAGAAAAAGACATAAAAAACACAAAATTTGGGAAAATTGCAGCAGGTCCTGACGCGTACCGTTAGAGTGGCGTGTAGCGTCAGCCCTGTTTCCTCAAGCTCCTCTCGCTTGAGCGAGCCCAACCTCGCTTGAGCGAGAATCGAGAATCCACCCTGGGCGAGTCAGTGAGACGCTTGACCGAGAGAAGAAATTTGCATCAGGAGCCAATCTCGCTTGGGCGAAATCTATCTCGCTTGAGTGAGATTGCTCTAGAGACGATGGAAACTCTCTGCCCGATTTTCGCTTGGGCGAGGCATCTCTCACCTGGGAAAAAATCTCCCAGTGTCTAATTCCCTTCTTCCTTGCTTGAGCGATCACTAAGCCAGGGCCATTTCGCTTGAGCGGAAATGGTCCAGAGACCAACCTTTGATTCCAGTCTAATCTCGCTTGGGCAAGAAGGCCATTCACTTGAGTGAATTTTGGCCAGTAGCCATACCCCTGTTTCATAAGTATCTTGCTCGAGCGAGATTCCCATTCGCTTGAGCAAGTTCTGCAGAATTTGTGCAGAAACGTGGATTCCTCACAACATGACATACCAAGCTACAATTCATGCTATATTAACCTTATTTAATGCATTATATCCCCTCCAACATGTAAATATAACCTCATACAACTACCATTCATCCAATGCATATAATTTGAAATCGTCATCATTTCACAAACTCCATAAAATGGTACAAGTCACAACACACACCATTCATTCATTAAAATTAACATCATCAAGCATCATAATTCATCCTTTACATCTTTTGGGTCATAAATGAAAATTGACCATACACATCAAAGCTCAATTTTCCTCCATGACCCTCAAAATCATTATCACTAATCTAGATATCGAAATAAGCATTCATATACATCACATGCTATACAAAAATCTAGATTTCACCGGGCAAGGCACTTCCTATACCACTATTTACCTCCTCAACCAAAATGTACTTCAAAATGTCTACCCTTCCCATGAGTTCCCTACATCACAAGTCTAAAAATGGACAACATGGGAGAGTGAGTCACACATTCCAAAGGAATGAATATGAATACCATGTGATTCTGTACATATGCATCAAAACATGTATACTTTGCACTTACACATGTTTCACCATACTCTCCATCATTTCAACATCATCATACATACATCATAAGTAACACTATAATTTTGACAAAGCATACAACATATACATAATTAAATTTCACTACAATTCGAATATCGCACCCAAACTATCATTTGGTATTCATATCTTTTATGTTGTCTTAGTATATCATTACATCCTCATCACATCCATCATCATATCTCATCACCATCGGCATACTTCCCTACTATATGCAAATACTCTTAAGCTAATGCATATGCACAAAGGAATATTTCAACAACTGCAGATCTGACTGTAGGAACATAAACACCAATTTTAGGACTCAAGTATGATCATCTAATCATACCCCTACTGCAGTAGTAAAATGTATACACTTGTTCTTAAATTTTGCATGCATTTCACCAATTGGTGTTACGGGCCAACCATGAGATATATCATGGCAGCTGTGGTCTCAAGGACCACTGGGGACAACTGCTCATCAAGAGCCACCCCCACAAGGGTCAACCACATGCGGCTCCCTGTAGCTAAACATGGGCAGCTTCGTGACTTACACACCGAGTCACTGGGGAAACATAAATTGCTCGTGCACAGAGCCGCCCCCCACTGGGCCAACCGGGGGAATCCCCTAATATTCTAACACCGGCAGCGTATGTAGTATGCAATGGATGCAAATGCAAATCATATGCATTTCTCACTCTATGCATCCTATACATGCCACTCATCATACATCTTCATCAACACCATTACCAACATTTCCACAAGGCTTTTAGTGGGTTTATTATTGTTGGGTTATTCTTATTAATTTAAATATTTGTGTGGCATTGCAATAATTCTCAATCAACATGATCAACAATCACATTACATTTGAGACACCCCAAAAATCTGGGTAAATTTTTCACGTTTTAGAAAATACCTGGATCTATAGTAAGCCACCCTCATATATGAAGATATGAGAGGATAAATTTAAAAAGAATAACTTTAAGAAAAGTTCCTCAATTAAATCAGCGGAAGGAAAATTAAATACATGAATGAATGTGGTTTTATTTTAAGAAACCGACCACTGGGAAAATAATAAACCCAAACATATACTCCAAGTACGCATCAGTATCGTGGAATAGGGTCACAATGTGGAGGAGAAGGAGAAATTGAATGAATAACGTGAATAGGACCATCGGAGTCCCTCTCGCTCAAGTGGACTCCGACTCGCTTGAGCGAGACGCCTTGCTTGGGCGGATCCAGTGAACATTAGGTGAATATCCTCCAGAATCTAATTTAGTATGAACTCGCCTGGGTGAGACTTACTCGCTTAAGCGAACAGGTCTCGGGGTCAAGCCTATATTCACTCATACAATTAGGATTACACCACACTTAGATTTTCTCTCGACAAAGTCTCTCTAAACCCGACTCTCTTCTCACTAGTTTTCATCCGGCACAATTCCACCAGGACCGACTCGAGGCACACGGGTTCACACTCAGCAAAATCTTCCCGAGACTAGCTCAAAGCACACAGATTTCCCCTCAGCAAGTCATGCTGACCGACCCCAGATTCACTTAGCCCTTCACTCGGTAAGATCAGACTAGACCAAGTCCTCCTTCACACAACATCCACTCGGTAAATTCACTCCAAGTCTGAGACTTCACCCACTCGGTGTTTCACTCGGAAAACTTCTCAGAAATCGACTCACCCCTGTTTAGTCATTCACTCGGAATTTCAATCCAAGACCGACTCATTGTCTGCTCAGCTTTCACTCGATATTTTGTTACAAATCTGACTTCCTCTCTTTCTCACTCGAGTGGAATTATTCCAGGGAATTCCTGGGCAAACTCACACCGAGTAACACCAATCGGCGTTCTCCCACTCGGAGAATACAAAACCAGGACACACCACTAGGAACAAGTACGCTGGACTCAGAAATTCCCCTTCGGGACTCCACTGCCCAGAATATCACACTCAAGAGCCTTCTCACTCGGGTTAAGTACACTTCCTCACTTGGAAAACCATGGCTCGGACTTAAGTCACTCGGAATTCACTAAAAAATTCCACCACCTCTTAGCTTATTTTCAAAAATCCTCACTTAGGCAGGATTCGTTCATGAACTCACCCATTCTCCATCTAATGGTCTCGCCTTGGCGAATGCCATTCCTTAGACTCTTCACGCGGGCGGACTTCATCCAGTAGCCATCCTCTGATTCTCCTAACACTCTCGCTTGGGCGAACTGGCCATTCACCTAAGCGAAATCAGACCAGTAGCTAGTTCCTTTGCTCTCGGTCGGGTGAGACTCCATTCGCCTAAGCGAATTTCCTCCAGTGTCTAAACACTGATACTGGGACATTTTCGCCTGAGCGAAATTCACCTTCACCTCGCCTGAGTGAAATTATCAGACATCATGCAGGACTCGAATTTCATACAACACAGCCCACTAAAATTAAACTTCACCCATTCTAACAGTATGCATTACATATCCGTCATCATTCGGATCATTTACAACTAATTACACACCATCATATTCTTAAATTCCATTCAACTTTCCAAACACATAAGATTCAATTCTCCATCTTCTCAACTTAATAAAATCGACAGTCAAATATAATTCTTCATTCATTCATCAGCATATAGAAACATTCCAATATAAACAAATCCTTCATACATACTTGGGTCACAAATGAAAATGAGATACACATACAATTTCTCATTTTCCTCCATGACCCTCCAAAATCATCTATCATGTAAACTTCCAAAATACATATTCATTACATCTCCTGCTACACAAAATAGATATGTTTACATATATCACCGAACAAGGCGCTCCCTATACACTAATTACCTCCACAGCCATAAGTATACTGCAAAATGCTTACTCTTCCCATGAATGCCCTGCATCACAAGTCTAAAATTGACAACATGGGAGAGTGAGTCCACATTCCAAAGGAATGAATATGAATACCAAGTGATTATGTAAATAAGCATCCACACATGTATGCTTTGCACATCAATAATAATCACCATGCCATATACTAACACAATTTTACACAAAGCACACAAGCATATACATAATCACACCATTCAACCATTGAATTGTCACACAACTTTTAACTGGTATTCATATCTTTTATGTTGTCTTAAATATACTTTTACCACCTCACAATCATCATCACATCTCACCACCTTGGCATACATCCTTCTATATGCAAATGCTCTTAACTAATGCATATGCACAAGGAATATTTCAACAATTGCAGATCTGACTGTGGGAAATTCAACACCAAATGTGGGATTCAAGCATAGTCATCAAACCATACCCCTACTGCAGTAGTAAAATGTGTACACTTATTCTTTAAATTGTATGCATTCACTAATAGTTTTACTGGTACCAAACCGTATCGCCCTTCTTGCAACACCTGGCCATTTTCACCATGACCACGGTACACAACATATCAACATATGGTGTTGCGGGCCAACCACGAATTATATCATGGCAGCTGTGATCTCAAGGACCACCGGGGACACCTGCTCCACAAGAGCCACCCCCTACAAGGGTCAACCACATGTGGCTCCCCGAAGCACAACATGGGCAGCTTCGTGACTTATACACCAAGTCACAGGGGAAATATATCTTGCTCGTGCACCAAGCCGCCCTCCCACTGGGCCAACCGGGGGAATCCCCTAAAATTCCAACACCGGCAGCTATGCAGTATACCATGGATGCAAATGCAATCATATGCATTCCTCACTCTATGCATCCTATACCTGCCACTCATCTTCCAACATCATCAACACCATTAGTAACATCACCACAAGCTTTTATTAACATTGATTGTTCACAATAGTTTAAATCTTTAGGTAGCACTCTCTTTATTCTCAATCTCAACAAACAACTTCATCATCCATGTCACATTCATGGTAAACATAACTTAACATAACATACCATGAATATTCTAAATGCACAAAAGCATGTTGCCAAACATATTAACTACATCACACCACAAATCACCATTTCTCACATCATTTAAGCAAGGCTAACATGCATAATACTACATACCACAATCAAATAACATTCAAATTCATGCATTTAGAATTTAGACTCCTCTCCTACCTCAAGAGAAGAATTACGATTGATAAGACGGTCCCGCGTCGTCGTTCGGAATAGGTCCTACATTCACATTCATGTAAAAACCTTAATCAATCAACTACTCAAGTCATCAATTCAATTCTATTTAGTCGCAATCATATTTATAATGTCACAACATGTGTTAAACATGTTGTGGATATCATTTTATTCTTTATTAGGCTTCGGGAATTCCTTCCCATTAAGCCACCATCATTAAATTCAAGGGTTACAAGACAACCCTATCCCCCAAGCTTCACCAAACTCCTTCCACCAACATTCATATCTTTCAATATCATATATTCCTCCATAAAACACATTCTTAAACTAATATTAGCTATTTTCCCCCGACTTTTAGGTTAGGGTTTCCTCCAAAACCCATCCACCTTCATTAATACATCATAAACCTTCACTTCTCACCATCATTAATGCACCAACAACCATTTTCCTCCCATAAATACTTGCATTTATGATATCCCATTCTAGGGCATGAGCATTAAATGCTCTAATAAACACCCATGCACATGCATCTTCTCCCAAAATCATAATACCCATAATATCAACATAAACCCATCCAAAAATGATGGGAGAAGCTTACCTCACACCCAAAACGAATTGGGTTTCAAAGTAGAGGTAGGCCACACGAAAATGGAGGAAAAGAGAAAGAAGGATTCAACTTTAATGGTCTCCTTCCTAGTTCCTTGAAAACGAAAATGAGAGGGAAAGTTCACCACCCAACTCTAGGGCTTAGAAAGAAGAAGAGGAAACGAAGAAGATGATGAAAAGGAGGAGAATGAAGTGTATATGCCCATCTACTTCAGCAACCACACATGAATAGGAAGGGAAAAATTGGGGTTTCTATTTATTTTTAATCCTATTCATTAAAACTTCATCGTTTTATAACCAACAGGCTCTTAGTTTGGGCTCAATACTTCATCCTAAAATTATTCCGAATACATATTCGGATTCCCAATATTATTCTCTACAGCCCTGACCAATATCATCTCATTCCGAGACACTTGGTCTGACACCCATATTTCAACCGGGCTCATTTTCAGCTTAATCGATCTCCATAAATTTGCCAACAATTCCCAAACTTCTTAACTTAATTAATTTCAATATATTGGGACATTAAATAATTTACCTTTAATTATTTAGTATTTAATTTCCTTGATTTAACCCTCTATTTAAAATTTAGGATGTTACAACATTCATGGTGGATACAAGCATAACTTCATATCATTGATCATTCTACACCACCATATAACACACCATGAATATTCTAAACGCATCAAAGCATATTGCCCAACACATTATCCACACCGTATACCACATTACAATTTCTCATATCATCTCAAGCAAGGCTAACATGCATACCAATACACATGACAATCAAATAACATTCAAATTTATGCATTTAGAACATAAGACTCCTCTCCTACCTCAAGAGAAGAATTTCGATTGATAAGACGCACCCGCCTCATCGTTCGGAATGGATCCTACATTAACATGCATATAGAATCCCAATCAATCAACTACTCAAGACATTATTTCAATTCTATTTAATCATATTCATATCTATAATTTCACAACATGTGCTAGGCATGTCATAAACAACATTTTTTTATTATTTGTTAGGCTTCAGGAATTCCTTCCCATTAAGCCACATTCATTATGTTCAATGAACTACCAATAACAATAGTCTAACACCTACAAAATACCACACCATCCAACACTCATACATCCAATGGCTTGTATTTGCTCTTAATTACACTACCCAACCAACATTCATAACTTTCCCCAATTCTTAAAAGTTAGGGTTTCTCTAAAACTCACCAATATTCATAAATACTCATTAACCTTCATCACCTTCCAACCATAAATGCACCTCCATCATTAACCCCTCATAAATATACACATTTATGATAACCCACACTAGGGCATAAACATTAAATGCTTCTAATAAATACCCATTCACATGCATGACTTCCCAAAGTACAATGACACATACCCATGGCCAAAACCTCAATGAAATGGTGAGTATACATACCTCACACCCAAAAACAAAGTGGGTTCAAGAAGGGGAGGATGCCAAACGAAAATGGAAGAGAAGAAGGAGAAGACTTCAACTCCACTAGTCTCCTTCCGAGCTTCTTGAGAACGAAAATGGAGGAAAAAAAGATTGCCACTTGACTAGGGTTTTTGGAGGAAGAAGATGAGAAGGAGAAGGAAAAGTAGAGAAAAGAAGAAGAGGAATGTTTGCCACGGGAAAAATAGAAGCCAACATGAAAGAAGAGAAGGAAATTGGGCTTTTGGGTTTATTTTTAATCCTTCCCATTAAAATTTCATCCCTTTATGACAAACAGGTTCTTTATTTGGGCTCAATACTTTATCTGAAAATTATTCCGAATATATACTTGGACTCCTAATATTACACTCAACAACCCTGACCAATATCATCTCAATCAGAGATACTTGGTCTGACACCCATATCTCAACCGGGCTCATTTTCAGCTTAACCGGTCTCCATAAATCACCAACAGTCCCCAAAAATCTTAATTTAATTATTTCCAATATTTTGGGACACTAAGTAATTCACATTCGATTATTCAATATTAATTTCCTTAATTAATCCTCTATTTTGAAATTTGGGATGTTACAAGGGTGCTGTTTTAAATCCCAAATTTAGGGGTTGCGCAGCAACAACCCTATTCTCTCCTAACCAATTAGAAAACATCCTTTAACATAATCCTATTGATTTCTAATTATCCTAATACTAACCTAACCACATGCATTCTAAAAGTTGAAAATTAAAAATTTAAAAGAGAAGAGGTAGAGATACTTGTTGCTGTGAAGTTGAGAGAATGTGGTTGGTTTGGGAAAATTAAATTTTAGAATTTTTAGGTTTTGAGAGAAATGGGGCACAAAAAGGGAGTTTAGGCTTTTAAATTCTAAATGGGCTTCTTTGTGCATGGGCTCAGTTTTAAAAACGGAACGCAGGTCCTGACGCTATGCGTTAGTGGGGCGCTACGCGTTAAGTCTGAAATTTTGACCCTACGCTACGTGTGGCTCTAATGCTAGGCGTCAGGGTTAAATTTCCCATTTTCTTAATTTTCATTTCTAAAACCCTATTTTAAGCCCTTTTTATTCCTAAAATTATTAATTTAATCAAAACACACCATTTTATTTATTTATTTAGTTTTAAAAATTTTAAAACAAACCAATATGGAAAAATAATGGGTTACCTCCCATTGAACACTTGATTTATTGTCTCTAGCTTGACATTACCTGCAAATCACAAATCTATTAAGCAACAAATGGTGGTGAGTCTATTGATCTCACCACCCAAATAAGGCTTCAACCTGTGTCCATTCACCATCAAACTTCTTTTGGAAGTTGGGTCCTCAATTTCAACTACTCTGTATGGTTTAACCTCTTTAATCACAAATGGGCCTGACCATTTAGATTTCAATTTACTAGGAAATAATTTTAATCTTGAATTAAACAATAAGACCTGCTACCCTAGTGTGAAGATCCTTTTCCTTAATTTCTTATGATGGTAAGCTTTCACCTTGTCCTTGTAGCACCTGGATAATTCATAGTAATTATTCAGCATTTCCTCTAACTCAAATAATTAGAACTTCCTTTTGTTAGCTGTAGCAGTTTGATCAAAGTTGAGGAATTTAAGTGCCCAGTATGCTTTATGTTCCATTTCTACTAGGAGGTGACAAGCTTTTCCATAAACCATTTGAAAAGGGGAATACCCAATAGGAGTTTTGAATGCAGTTTTGTATGCCGAGAGTGCATCATTTAGTTTTTGTGACCATCCTTTCTTGAAGAAGACACAGTCTTTTCCAAGATTCTCTTCACTTCATAATTTGAAACCTCAGCTTGACCATTTGTTTTTGGATGATATGTTGTGGCCACCTTGTGTCTTACACCATAATGTTGTAACACCTTTTGAAGAACTTTGTTATTGAAATGTGAACCTCCATCACTAATCAAAGTCCTTTGTGTTCCAAATCTACAAAAAATATTTTTCTTTAAGATATTCACCACAGTTTTGGAATCAGCACAGGTGAAGCAACTGCTTCCACCCATTTGGAAACATAATCAACTGCCAAAAGAATAAATTGATTAGATTGGGAGTTGGCGAAGGGTCCCATGAAGTCAATTCCTTAGCAATCAAATACCTCAACCTCTTCTATGTTTGTGAGAGGCATTTCTTGCCTCTTGGTTATATTCCCTGTTCTCTGGCAATTGTCACAAGATTGTACAAATGAGTAAGCATCTTTAAATATAGAAGGCTAGTACAAACCTGATTAGAGGATTTTCACAGCATTCTTCTCTCCCTTAAAATGGCCTCCATAAGGGGATTTGTGGCAATGCCAGAACACATCATTTATTTCCCATTCAGGCACACAACACCATAACAAATTATCCACACCAATTATAAATAGACGAGGGTCATCCCAGACAAAATATTAACATCTGTGAAATTTTTTTTCTCTGCTGCCAAGTTAAATCACTAGGAAGAATTCTTGCTGCTTTAAAATTAGCCATGTCAGCAAACCTTAGCCTTTTTACTTTTTCAAACAATTTCTCATTAGGAAATTTGAAACAACCCATTTTAATTTGGGAATAACTGAGACCAGGGAAAATTTTTCCAAAGATCAAAGGATGTTCAAGGGCAAAATAAGCAATTGAGGGTTAAGGAAAGTAGAAATCAGAACAAAGAAAGGGAAAGGAAAGTAAAGCCAATCACAAAGCAAACAGTGGAAGATACAAGCTTGAGCGAACCAAACAACGCTCACTCGCTCGAGCGAGATTCAACATCGCTTGAGCGAGACAACCCAACATGCTTGGGTGAAACACGCATAGCTTAAGCGAAACTAATCATAGACCTCCCTTTCACTCATACTCACTAGAGCGAACACCTAGTCGCTGAGGCGAGTAACTCCACTCGGTATTCCCTTGCTCGAAATCAGAGTCTAGGTTCACTCGGGATCTAAGCTCTAGTTCTCTCGGTAATCTCATCACTCGGCATCGAAACCTAATTTCTCTCGGAAGACTCCTACCCATACATGCTTTCTTCGAAGGTTTATACACTGCTCTCTATTTTCATTCCAGAAGGCATAGATGTTAACCACTCAGAAATGATTCCCTCACCCATCACTCGGGGAATGGAGTCTACTTCACACTAAGGCTCTCTCACTTGGAATGCTCTAACTTCTCGCCACTCGGAATACACACTAACTCCTCTACATACGAAAGACTTGTTAAACTAAAATCTACTCTGTATTACCCAGATCTTATCTATTCAGATTCATGCAGGCTCACACACTTAGTAAGTATAACGTACACCACCCGGACATTCACACACAGCATAGGATGAACATACAGTATGATATATATATAAATATTTACATGCATATTGTCATACTCTCAATCTGAGAGAGTTCAGTTCTGATACAGATAAACAAGGGACCAAAATGTGAGCCAGCCAAGGCTATGACAAAACCTTATATACAGTATATACATATACATATACATTCCCATAGTACACAAGCACTTCACACGACATGTAGCTCCTCCATCATTCACCATCTCGTGTGATGTTCACTGAAATATAGCCACAGTAGGGGTGAGCTTTTACGTATAAAATGACAGTTAGTGACTCGACATCAGCATCAGTACACACACACGTTTTCACTCGGAATTTACTCAATTTAAATTAAAGCCATGCAGACCATGATATTTTCAATAACATACACCCACATACGTATCTCGTGAAGCTCATTCTCATTCATAAGGAAGCATGCATCAACTCATTCGGAATTCATTCATATCACTCCCGAATCATATGAATCGTGCTATTCTATTTAACATTGCACCTACATACATGCCTGCGGATCCGATTTAAACAATGATTTTTAGTTACAGGTTCCCTTACTGGCCTCTCGTCCATTAGCCCTTCCCGTGTGGTACCGGTCTCCCATTGATGTCTCGAGACTTAACTCTAGCTCCCTCGGCTACCACGGGCCCTAACAGCATTTAGCCAAGGGTCTGTAGCTGGAAATCATTTCTTTGGGGTTCCTGACCTTCCACGGGTCACCCCGTTCTTATACATGCAACTTATGTGTTTTATCAGCGAGCATCCTTGATTATCAAGCACATTCCACGTAACCATTAGAATCATAACCGATCCAACACAGTCCCTACATTCACTTGTCAATCATACCAGCATACACAGCAACCAAACAGTTCATGTTTATAACATTCCAGATGAAATCAACTAATAGCCACACATACATATCCTCTCGTTATTAACAATAATAGGAAACATGCATCACACGCGTTTATGTGTAAAATGACTATCAGAACTCAGCACAAGAACCCTGAATACATGCATGTAAATGTGTAACTACTAACAGGACTCTACTACCACATATATGGTATCCAAAGATTGACAATCACACATTGCACAGAGTCATCATAAACATAATCGCACACATGTAAGGCAATACGTTCACCCGGTACCATCCATAAACCATGTATTTGGCATGCAAGCACCCCCTACCTACTAAAGAGACTCCAAGAAGTTCCTCTATTTCGGTGTTGGTCTGCTGCCCTGTTTACTTCATCCACCACTCTCACTCCTTCAGTCCTCCTCGAACACCGTCGCACCCTTTAATCAACTTGGGAACAGGAGGTTGTTCTTCTTCCACTTTGACGATTGTCTTTCACCAACCGGGGGAACTCTGAATCCTCTGCAACACTGCTGTCACGAGTTTACGAAACAGAGAACAGAGGAGAAGAAGAACGAAGAAGAAGAGAAGTAGAGGAAGAGGAAGTCTTGAGGAATTAGAGTGAATGGACAGCAGTGGGCTTCTGGACATATATATACCCGAAGGAATGAGGAAGTGGGATGGGAGAACGTGAAGCAGCAGCTCTTCACGTGTCACACACACCAATCACAATCAATCAGCCATTAATTTCTTAAGTTAAAATTAATTAATAAGTAATTCATGCTTGTGTAATTTTTTTTTAGTTTAGTGGCTTAATCTCATTCGGTAATTAATTTTTAAATCGGGATGTTACAAAACTCCTCTTCTGTTTCATTTTCCTTGCTAGTGAGATCATCGTTTATCAATTTGGATAAATGGTTAGTGACCATATTTTCACAACCCCTTTTATCTTTATTTTCAAGGTCATATTCTTATAGGAGTAAAATCCATCGGATTAACCGAGGCTTAGAGTCTGTTTTAGTCAAAAGATATTTGATAGCAGCATGGTCAGTAAAAGCAATTATTTTTGAGCCTATCAAATATGATTAAAAATTTTCTAAGGCATACACTATGGTTAGTAATTCTTTCTCAGTGGTTGAATAGTTTACTTGATTTTCATTTAAAACTTTACTAGCATAATGTATAACCCTAAATATCTTTTTATGCCTTTGACCTAAAACAGCTCCCATAGCATAATCACTTGTATCACACGTAAGTTTAAAGGGAAGATTCCAATTAGGAGCTGTGAACACCTATTTTAGTCCGATTGATATCCACAAGTGAAATGAATTCAAAAGAAAGAAAAAAAATAATAAATAATAATAAAAAAAATAAGAAGTTCAAAAAAAAAATCTGACTCGGGAATGATCATTTCCGAGTGAAAGGACTCGGAATGATCATTTCCGAGTAAGGGACATCCGAGTGGGACGTGGCCGAATGCTAAGTCTCCAAATAAGGAGTTTCCAAGTTCTGAGTGAGAAGAAGGCTATTTCCGAGTGAAAATGGCCAAATTTCCAAGTTCTGAGTGAAAAGAAGGCTGGTTCCGAGTGAAGATTGCCAAGTTTCCAAGTTCTGAGTGAGAAGAAGGCTATTTCCGAGTGAAAATGGTCAAATTACAATTTTTGAGTGGAAAGAAGGCCGGATCCGAGTGAAAGTAGCCAAGTTTCCAAGTTCTGAGTGAGAAGAAGGCTATTTCTGAGTGAAAATGTCCAAGTTTTCAAGTTCTGAGTGAGAAGAAGGCAATTCTGAGTGAGAAGCCAGTCGGAGCTGAGTGCCAAATTCTGAGTGAGAAGCCAGTCGGATTTCCGAATGAAGAAAGAGTCTACTGAATGACTCTCGAGCAAATCCGAACAAGTTTTTCCGAGTGATTAAATTCCCTTCACGTTGCCGAGTGAAACATTTTATGAGGTGCCAAGTGAGTTACTCTCTTCAGTCAGCACCGAGCCATTCTTTCAGTCAGCACCGAGTGAAGAATCTCCAGTCTACACCGAATGAAGAATCTTCAGTCAGTACCGAGTGATGCCTCTTCAGTCAGTTCCGAGTCATTTTCTTTTCAGTCAGTACCGATTGAACCATTCTTCCGTCAGCACCGAGTGAATCCTTTCACTCAATTTCCGAGTCACCTTTGTTTCACTTCCGAGTTATCCTTTTTGGCCAATCATCACTGAGCCCATTTCCACCAGTTTTGAGCCATTTTCACCAATTCCGAGTCCCCTCATTTTCAACCGTCACCGAGCCATTTTTTTTCACCAATCCTGAGCCCCCTTTTTCAACCATCACCGAGCGCTTCTCATCTATTTTTGAGTGAGTCCTCTCACTCAATTTCTGAGCCCCTTTTCACCCATTCCCGAGCCATTCTTTTAGCCACTTCCGAAACATTTTCACCCAATTCTGAGTCGTCCTTTTAAACCACTTCCGAGTCACTTTTCACCAATTTCTGAGCCATCCTTCTCACCCAATTCCGAGTCGTATTCTAATCATTTCCGAGACATTCTTCACTCGGTTCCGATTGAATATTTCGATCAAAATTGTTTTGCTCGCCTAGTTCCTTACAGCAGCCTCACACCGATCGGATTTCACTCGGTCTAGTATATAAAATCACCTTTGCCACTTGGTCTTGTGCATAAAACAGACCTTTTCCACTCGGATTCAGGAGGCAAAGTGAAGACCGACACCTTTTCCACTCGGACTGTGGAGAGAAGGTAAAATCCGACCCATATTCCCACTGAGTGCCCTTGCTGACTTGGATTTCCACTATCCAAGTGGATCTTTGACTTGTGGGGGGCGGCTGACAAAGTGACAAAGGAGAGACCCATTAGCTGCCGACCCCTATGGCTGTCTAGGTGCAAGCTGTGTCCACCAACTCCATCCAGGCTGTATCCAACGCTGATCAAGTGGGGCGGCTGACTACAGGACAAAAGGGTAAGCCCCACTTGCCATTGATGGTGGGCGTCTAGGACCTCTATAAATAGAGAGGATCCTGAAGCTTTAAAGAGAAAGAGAAAAGAAGCCTTCATTGAGAGAACCCCAACATCGTGTAGTCCCCTCTCTTTTCCACCTAACACCGTCCTCACTCACTCCTCCCAAACGCTGTCCCTCTCTCCTCTCACTGTCCGTCCTTCTTCCCTCTCCTTGTAACCGTACCTCTCTCTTTTCCCACCTGACAGCCCCCCTCAAAAGACCAACACCTTCCTCTTCCTCTCACTGTCTGACCTCCTCTCCCCACACCGTCTTCACTCACCCCTCTCCCAACACCATCCTCCTCCTACCATACAACACAGCCCTTTCTCTCCCTCTAAACACCTTCAAACTCTTGTCAACCCCCCACTGTTTTTTCCCTCAGTCAACCCACTTTTTCACTCAGTATTCATCTTTTCATTCGGTATTCCACTTTCTCACTCGGTATTCCAGTTTTTCACTCAGTTTTCCATTTTTCACTCGGTTTTTCACCTTTTCACTCGGTATTCCATTTTTTTCACTCGGTATTCCATTTTCCCACTTAAATAAATTTCTGTTATTTTCTTTTCTTTTCTTTTTTACCCCTTCCTAGGTTTGTAATAAATATATAACAAAAAATGAGTGCTTCATACATTCTATTTGGACTAGCATAAAGGTTGTAATGATTATTATTATTCTCATTATTATTGAAATTTTTATTTTTCTATTTGAAAAAAAGAGGAGGAGCGAGTTTAACTTGGACGAGACGTCCTGTTAATCTCATGTAAATATTCCGTGTTTATTTTTGTACGTCTTGTCATCTCGTATACTTTCTTTTCATGAATAAGTTAAAATAATTATTGAGTTAATTATAATGCGCGCTATCATATTGAGGTAACCGTTTTTATAACGAACAGTTGTAAGGTGCTAATACCTTCCTCACCTGTAATTAGACTCCCGAACATGGAATTTCATTTTTATAACCAGTGCTTTAACGAAAGGTTTTCCCGGTATTTTATCCTAAAAAATATTGGTGGCGACTCCTTGTTTTTCTTTTCGAAAAAAAAAGATCGTTTTGCGGGTCGGCCGTGCCACCGCGATCCCGGTCGCGACAGATGGCGACTCCGTTGGGGACTTAGAGAGTCAAGTCAGTCAATTTGATAGCGCATGTTTTAATTAGCATATTAATTATTTAACTTCTTCCTTTATTTTCTGTCAATGTTTGTATATGGTTTCTATTTTATTTTGTATTTTATCATTTATGTTCTGTCAATGTCTGTGTGACTATTGAACCCTAGGATAGACGACTTTGTATATTTGTTTTGTGTTTGTTCTTTGTACAGAATGAGGTAAGGTAAAAGGTATTGAATGCCCTTCCACACACTACACTCACAACTACTTGCACACACCTATGAGTGGCGCCCTATACCCGGGCCCCAAATGAAGCTTAAGTTAGGAGGGGTTGGTAAGGGAATCGTATGGGATGTACTTCCTATCCGGTGTTCGTGAGAACCTCAACCAGAGTTTGACCTCTCATGATATACGCACTTAGTGGATTCTCCACTGTTTGCGTCCCTGTCATGGGTAGGATCTTGGCTCTGGTGACCTTCTAGATGTCTAGTGGAAGCCACCCGATGTGGAGAGTCACTTTTAGACAAGCCATAGGGCCTAGAAAAAACTTTCAACAAAACCCAACCTAGGCCATAAAAGGGCAGACTTTACTTTACCTTATGTCATTTTCACTCTCCCTTTTAAATCCAAATGAATAAATTATCTATCCATTGAGGGTACTCTATTTCGAAAACGATGATTCATTTCCAAAACACCCAGTACACTTCAAGTGGATGGATAATTCTCTTTTGATCATGTACCTCCAAGTCCTGAGTTGTAGATTTTCCTGGTCGTCAAAACAAGAAAATCAAAAGAAACAATTTTGGGTCCCTTTAACTGGGGCATCAATGACGATTAAGAAAATCTATGGCTTCTACAACTTAGACTCGCATGAGTTTTGGAAATCAATGTTTCCCAAAAAAAAACAAATTTTTTTTTACATCACATCTTTGGGGAAAACATGAATTTCAAAACATAACAATAACTGATTCCTTTTCTTTGTTTCGATATTCGTAGGAAACGATTCAGAAATTGGCAGTATCTCTGAGCAAGTATGGAAATTAACATGAAACATGACAATTATGGTACAGATGTGACAGAGTTGAAGAAAATATTACATCTTAAAGCTAAGAAAGTTGATACAGTTAGTCTGCAAGCATTGGGGAAAAGATTAAATCTGACTCAGAAGATGGCCCTTACCAGGAAATATGGGAAGATCTTAAAACTATTGGAGGTGGAAGTCCAAACCGAAGCAATTACAGCCTTGGCACAATTTTATGACCCACCCCTCCGCTGTTTCACATTTAGAGATTTTTAATTGGCTCCGTCAATAGAAGAATTTGAACAGATATTGGGGATACAAGTGGAAGGGCAAATTCCCTATCGCCATCTTGACCATCACGCCACAACCGCTTCAATCGCCCGTGTTTTGAGAATCTCTCCCAAGGCATTGAGGAATGTGCAAATGAACAGAAATCAAGTTCCCGGGTTCACCCGAGAATTTCTTGAGAAGCACATGCAGATCTTGGCTAATAAAGAGGAATGAGAGGCTTTCATGGATACTTTAGCCCTCACTATTTACGGGGTTGTCTTGTTCCCTAATTTAGACAACTACGTAGATTATGATGTCGTTGCTGTCTTCCTGGCTCGTAAGCACCGACTCGAGAATCCCGTCACAGCCATTTTGGCTAATGTGTATTGCACCATGGATTTCTGCCACACACAAGGGGGAAAGAGGATTATTTGTTGTTTACTCGTTTTATACGCATGGCTCACATCTCATATCTTCCATCAAATATGTAAAGCCGAGTGTCCAGTTTCTGATTTGAAATTATGTCAATTGGCCGTGAAGAGTGGGCATGAATGGGCTAATCACCTCGTAAGCCTTACAGCTGAAAAAGTCAGGTGGTATCCTCAATGGCTAATGGTTGAGTCAATCATCTATAGTTGTGGAGGTTATCCAAATGTTTCTATCATGGGCACGCAGGGATGCATCAATTACAACCCTGTAATTGCAAAGCGTTAGTTGGCTTATCCTCTACTCGGGCCACCGAACGAAAAACTGCTCACTCCTTTTGTTTTGTACTATGCAAAAGGGAATTACACATCCGCTGTTCGGGATATAGCCAATGTGTGGAAGAAGATCCATGGAATGGGAAAAGAATTAGGGGCATGAAGCCATGCTGTAGGGGCCGAATACTTTGAATGGGTCCTAAACAGGGCCTCCATTGTGAAACTGCCCTTCAAAAGCCCTTCATACCAATCCGCGAATAATTTCCCTCCGCCAGTCATCATGGAAGACAAGGTCACCATGGCTCTGAAGGCACAAATAGAAGAGTTGACAGCAAAGAATCAAAAGCTAAAAAAAGATCTTTTGAAATGTCATCAAGAGTGCTCCTTTCAGAGGAAGGAGAATTCCGAAGGGAAACATGTTGTGGATGAAATGCAAAAGAAGAGGAAGATTGGCGAAGACTACAGGGTAAAACAGGACCATTGCCTTCATGCGGCTAATTCCCAGCTTAAAACAAAAGGCCAACAGAGTAACACCATATTGGCCAAAAAACAAGTCCTGAAAAACATGCTAACACTATCCAAAGAAAAAGAAAAAAAGACCTCGGTGCAAAAGGAAATGCTGCAAACCCAGGTCCACAAATTGGAGCAACAGCTTGATGAAACAATGAGGGCTTATGAGCAAGAAATACATGATGAACAGAAAAAAGCCTGTGATGCTGAGCAACGCTGCCAAAAGGCCACACGAGCTTTGGGGACTGAGTTAGCTCAACGGGACGAGGTTGTTCATTTATGGATGGACCGTTTCGCCAAGTTGGCATACATAGCTAATGGAATCTTAGAGGATTTTCCCTCAATGTTGAAGCAGGCCGAAGGCATGGTCAATCCTTTATCCACCCCAAAAGAGATATCATCATTTCTGAATTATTGCCAGGAAAGACTTTGTAAAATGAGGGCCATGATTGCTCGGGCCAGGGATAGTTAAAATGTTGTAATCAAAACTTTCAAGTAATATTGTACCTCTACCGAAGAATGGAATGATGAATTAATCCGCTTTCATAATTGTTTCATGTTAATTTCCACTTTACTGCTTTACCTAGTACTTTTGAACGGGACGTTCTAAGGAACGGTCGGAGAATACGCGCTAAATTCAAAATCGCATCCTACGTAACATCATTTGTTTTTCTTTTCCTTTTTTTCTTTATCTGTTTACTTTTATTTTCCTAACAAAATGTTGTGGTTTCCAGACATAACAGGTAGACATCCTTACGCGACTAGGCTCAATACAAAACTTATGGCTGAAATAGAACAGGAAAATGAGAGCTTGAGAGCTGAAGTCAATCAGCTGAAAGAACAGATGGCTGAGATGGCCAAGCTTCTTGAAAGGAGAGTCACAGAAGGGGATTCTTCAGCAGGTGTTAAAAACGCCAGACAACGACCATCCACTCCCCAACACACTTAGGGTCCTGCTGGAGGGTCAAGCTCAAACCTTGCTGCGCCTCCCCTAACTATTCACGTTAGGAAATCAAACCCTGCTGACACCCAGCAACCTATCTATATAGATGAAGAAGGTAATGCCATACCCTTTCCCCCATATGGATTGCCACCTGGCTATTTCCCACCACTTCAAGAAGAGCCTGATTATCAGGAAACAATCCTTCATACAGCTCAACCAAATGCTCCACCCGTCCGGGATCCTCAAACGATTCCGATCCATACACAAGCCGCGCAACCACAAGCTACCCAAGCAACAGCCAGACCCCACATCTCAATGCCTAATGCAAACCCGGCACATGTCGACCAACCAATTAGGGGTACTAGTCATCATGTTGCTGCAGGACCAAGTGCTGCTGCTGCTACCCAGGAGGGAAGGTTAGAATTCCTGGAAAGGCGTTTAAGAGAAATGGAAAGAATGAACCGGTTTGGAATGGGCAGTGCTGCACAACTCTGTCTGATTCCCGATGTTGTTATTCCTCCCAAGTTTAAAATGCCTAAATTTGATAAGTATCGAGGGCTAACCTGTCTGAAGAACCATCTTACCATGTACTGCCGAAAGATGGCCTCTCATGCTTCCAATGACCCTCTGCTCATTCATTGTTTCCAAGATAGTTTGGCGGGAGCACCTCTGACCTGGTACAATCACCTTGAATGATCTTGTATACGCTGTTGGGAAGATCCAGCAGATGCTTTCAAGTAATAGTACAAGTATAATCTGGATATGGCGCCAGATAGAGTACAGTTGTAAAACATGACCAAGAAAGATAACGAGACGTTTAAAGAATACGCTCAACGGTGGCGAGAAGTAGCAGCGCAGGTTGACCCACCTCTGTCTGAGAAGGAGGTGATCTCCACATTCATTAATACGCTCCAATCACCTTTGTACGATAAGATGATTGGAAGCATTTCCTCCCATTTCTCTGATATCGTCATTATCGGAGAAAGAATAGAGAATGGCCTGCGGACCGGGAAGATTACTCGAGGCCCGCCTGGGGTTGGGGCAGCAAGAAAACCTTCATTTGGAGAAGGTAAGAAAAAAGAGGGAGAGACTAACCTGGTCTTTCACAATCAAAGAAAGAACCAGCCCAGACCACCAACCCCCGTCACCTTTCCTTCGACTTATCATAATGCACCACACCCATATGTGGCTGCAATTCCAAATTCGAACCCACCATATTTCTGACCACTAGTTATGCGACCACCTGTACCACCACAAGCACCATACCAACCACCGTAAATGAACCCACCGAATCCAAACCTGAGGAGACAGAATAATGACCGCACTCAAGTGCAATTTGATCCAATTCCCATGACCTACACCGAGCTTCTCCCCCATCTTATTGAAAACACACTGGTGGCACCTTGCCCTCTAAAACCGCTTCAACCACCTTATCCCAGAGGGTATGACCCAAATACGCGGTGTGATTACCACGCCGGTGCACCAGGACATTCCACCGAGAACTGCCTGGCACTGAAATTTAAGGTAAAGGATTTAATTAGAGCTGATTGGATAAGCTTCAAAGAGGGAAGCCCGAATGTGACCACCAATCCTCTGCCTAACCATGGGAGGCCAGGTGTTAACGCTGTGGAAAGAGATGAGGAATGTATTTCCAATGTTGAGGACATCCAAATGCCATTGGAAACGATTCACTCCCATATGCTTAAGATGGGATTGATAGAAGGATCATGGGATGAAGAGTGCAATGACCTCCAGTCCACAAAGCGAAGAGACTTCCAAAAAACCCTTCAGGGACTTATGGACAGTCATGTCATAGAAGTTTGCCGGCATCGTGAAGGCAGAATAAATATGATACAAGAGCAAAGTCGAGTTCGAGCCCCAAAGCCTCTAGTCATATTTTACAACAAAAATGCACCTGTGGCTTCGACTCCTGCTAAGACTGTCATCACGATGAACGCACCAACCCCGTTCCCTTATAAGGATTCACGAGCTGTGCCGTGGAAGTATGGCACTGATGTGGTTGTTACTAGTTCTGAGGTAGTTGAGCCTACACCATCATCCCCTGTCACGAATATTGCTAGAATTAGTGGTGTCACCCGAAGTGGAAGAGTATATGCTCCCCCAGAACCAAAACTTGACAAAGCTACAGGGGATGTTAGACCTGGGAAGGGAGAATCCTCTGGTGAGGCAAAGAAGGCTGTAACTGAAGAGGAAGCCCAAGAGTTTCTAAGATTCATTCGTCATAGTGACTACCAGGTGTTGGACCAACTGAACCACACCCCGGCAAAAATTTCTATGTTGTCCTTGCTAATGAGTTCCGAACCACACCGGAACACACTGATGAAGGTTTTGAGTGAGGCACATGTGAAACATGATTTGCCGGTAGATAAGTTCGAAGGCATAGTGGGACATATTGTGGCCAACAACTATCTAACTTTTACGGATGATGAGACACCGGTAGAAGGAAGAGGGCACAATAAAACCCTTCATTTCTCCGTAAAATGCCAAGATCATATCATGGCGAAGGTGCTTGTTGACAATGGGTCATCCTTGAATGTAATGCCAAAATCTACGTTGGCAAAGTTGCCTTTTGATGGGACCCATATGAGACCCAGTTCCATGGTAGTCCGGGCTTTTGACGGAACTCGCCGAGAAGTTATGGGGGAAATTGAACTGCCTATACAGGTTGGGCCATGCACCTTTTAAATCTTTTTTCAAGTCATGGATATTACGCCCGCATACAGTTTTTTGTTGGGACGGCCGTGGATCCATTTGGCTGGGGTAGTCCCTTCCACTCTGCACCAGAAGTTGAAATTCATCATTGACAACAAGTTGGTGATTGTCTCTGGAGAAAAGGACTTGTTGGTCAGCAAACTTGCCAACACCCCATACATTAAAGCAACTGAGGAAGCCCTCGAAACCTCATTTCAAGCTTTAGAGGTAGAAAACACAACAAGCATTACAAAGACGTCTTTCCCAAACGTGCCTCTGATGGTTGCAAAGACAATGTTGAGAGAAGGATACAAGCTGGGAAGAGGGCTAGGACGAGAATTGGAAGGAAGGACCCAACTTATATGCCTTCCAGAGAACAAGGATAGATACGGTCTGGGGTACAAGCCTACAGCAGCTGACAGAAAAAGGATAGGAGAAGAAAGAAGGGAGAGAAGGATTGCTCGCCTTACCGGTCAAGAGTTTGACACTGCTAGAATCCCTATCTGTGACCTCTATCAAAGCTTCAGGAGCGCCGGGATTATATATCCGGGTCAGGTGGCTATGGTTGGAGACGGACCCAGCTATGATATGGAATTGGTGCATGCTTGCTTACCCGGTCAAGAACTGGACAACTGGGAAATCATGGAGTTCCCCACAACTATCAACCCTCAGTCAAAGTAATTATTGTTGTTTTCAAAACTTGTCCATCCCTTTGCTATGCCTAAGGCTTTGGGATCCATTTTGTAATAAAGGCAAAAAAACTTGTTTGTTTGTTAAATTAAATGAACGCAGTCCAATTTCATACCTCATCTTTGTTCAATCTCTTTCTTTTAAACCTTCCATTTGCTTGTCTTTCTTTGTTTTCATTCATTATAATATAACACCAAATGCAGATCTGAAAGCGATTCTTCTGAGAGTAATAAGAACTCGGTTCTATTTCATGACTCTGATAATCCGAATGATTACGCCTATGAGGAGAATGAGGAAGACTTTGAACCTTCACCCGAATTGACGAGATTAATGGAACAGGAAGATAAGGAAATCCAGCCTCATCAGGAAAAGATTGAGACCATTAACCTGGGAGATGAAGGGGAAAATAAAGAAGTCAAGATAGGCACCCTCTTGAGTGAACAACAGCAGAGTGAATTGATTAAACTGCTCTGGGAATTTTGAGACATTTTTGCATGGTCGTATTAAGATATGCCGGGTCTGGATAATAACATTGTGGAACACAAGTTGCCTTTAAAGTCGGAATGTCCACCGATCAAGCAAAAGTTACGATGAATGAAACCAGAAATGCTTCTTAAGATCAAAGAAGATGTCAAGAAACAATTCGATGCTGGTTTCTTAGCCGTAGCTAAGTATCCGCAATGGGTAGCCAACATAGTTCCCGTTCCAAAGAAAGATGGGAAAGTAAGAATGTGTATGGACTACCGAGACTTGAATCGGGCGAGTCCTAAGGATGATTTTCCTTTACCTCAGATTGACGTACTGGTTGATAACACAGCTCAGCATTCTATCTTCTCATTTATGGATGGATTTTCAGGATATAACCAGATCAAGATGGCACCAGAAGATATGGAAAAGACCATGTTCATCACTCTGTGGGGCACCTTTTGTTATAAAGTAATGTCCTTTGGATTGAAGAATGCAGGAGCCACCTATCAAAGGACAATGGTGACTCTCTTCCATGACATGATGCACAAGGAAATAGAAGTCTATCTGGATGACATAATTGCCAAGTCCAGATCTGAAGAAGAACACATTACTGACCTGAGAAAACTTTTTGAAAGGTTAAGGAAATTCAAGCTTAGATTGAATCCCGCCAAGTGCACTTTTGGCGCAAGATCCGGCAAATTGTTAGGATTCATTATGAATGAGAGAGGGATAGAAGTTGATCCTGACAAAGTCAAGGCAATTCTAGAAATGCCTCCTCCTCGTACTGAAAAAGAAGTCCAAGGATTCTTGGGAAGATTGAATTACATCGCCTGATTCATTTCCCAAATGACAGCAACCTGTGAGCCGATTTTCAAATTGCTTCGCAAGAACCAGCTTGGACAGTGGAATGATGATTGCCAGATTGCATTTGAAAAGATAAACAATACTTATTGAAGCCACCAGTCTTGGTGCCGCCCGTCCATGGGAGACCGCTAATTCTATACCTGACCGTGCTGAATGAATCCATGGGGTGCGTGTTAGGTCAACATGATGAGACTAGGAGGAAGGAATGCGCCATCTACTATTTGAGCAAGAGATTTACCGAATGTGAGATGAGATATTCATCTCTTGAAAGAACATGTTGTGCATTGGCCTGGGCTTCCCGACGCTTATGGCAATACATGCTTAATCATACTACTTGGCTGGTGTCTAAGATGGATCCCATCAAGTATATGTTTGAAAAACCTGCTTTGACTGGGAGGATTTCCCATTGGCAAGTGTTACTGACAGAATATGACATAACATATGTCACCCAAAAGGCAATCAAAGGGAGTGCACTAGCAGGTTACTTAGCACACCAATTCATTGAGGCTTACCAACCAATGCGGCACAATTTCTCGGATGAGGATATTTTGGCTCTCTCCAAAGAAGAAGATGGTCTGGAAACCAGATGGATCATGAGATTCGATGGGGCTTCCAATGCGCTGGGACATGGAATTGGGGTTATCCTAATCTTGCCTGATAAGGAATTCATCCCTATTTATGCTCGGTTGTGTTTTGATTGCACCAACAATGTTGGGGAATATGGAGCATGTTCTCTAGGAATGCAAGCAGCTCTGAACATGGGAATAAAAATCCTGGAAGTTTATGGAGATTCTGCTTTAGTTATCCATCAACTAAAGGATGAGTGGGAAACTAGAGACAGTAAACTAGTTCCCTATCCTGCTCACATCAAGGAGATGATCAAAAGATTCGATGAAGTCATTTTCCATCATGTTCCACGGGAAGACAACCAAATGGCAGATGCTTTAGCCACCCTAGCCGCTATGTTCGAAGTCAGCATTGATTACGAGATACCTCTCATTGAGGTAAAGAAACGACAAGAACCTGCCCATTGCCAGGTCATAGAAGAAGAGCCAGATGGCAAACCTTGGTATCATGACATCAAAAGATATCTCCAGTGCCAAGAATACCCTGAAGGCATTACGGATAATGACAAACGAACTTTGAGAAGGCTAGCTATGGGATGCCTATTGAGTGGTAACATGCTATACAAGAGGAATTATGATTCCGTTCTCCTCCGGTGTGTTGATACCGTCGAGGTAAATCAAATCATGAAAGATATCCACGAAGGATCTTTTGGAACTCATACGAATGGGCATGCTATGTCAAGAAAAATCCTGAGAGCCGGGTATTATTGGATGACTATGGAAGCACATTGTTTTGCTTACGTACGGAAGTGTCATAAATGTCAGATTTATGCTGATCACATTCATGCACCGCCTTCATCCTTAAATGTCTTGTCAGCACCATGGCCCTTTTTCAATGTGGGGTATGGATGTAATTAGGCCCATTGAGCCAAAAGCCTCAAACGGTCATCGTTTCATTCTAGTTGCCATCGATTATTTCACCAAGTGGGTGGAGGCAGCTTCATACACCAATGTGACGAAAAATGTTGTGGTCAAATTCGTCAAGCGTGAGTTGATATGCCGGTACGGCCTACCAAACCAAATCATCACGGACAATGGTACAAATTTAAACAACAAAATGATGAAGGAGCTTTGCGAGAGCTTTAAAATCTCCCACCACAACTCTTCTCCATACCGTCTAAAAATGAATGGAGCAGTTGAGGCATCCAACAAAAATATCAAGAAGATAGTGCAAAAGATGGTAGTAACCTACAAAGACTGGCATGAAATGCTCCCTTTCGCGCTGCACGGATACCAAACCTCGGTGCGAACCTCAACTGGGGCAACACCATTTTCTTTGGTCTACGGAATGGAAGTTGTACTGCCATTTGAAGTGGAAATTCCATCCCTTAGGGTGATCATGGAAGCCAAACTGGAAGAAGCTGAATGGGTCCAGGCCAAATATGACCAATTGAATCTGATTTACGGGAAAAGGTTAACCGCCCTTTGCCAGGGACAATTGTATCAAAGACGTATGAAGCGGGAATACGAAAAGAAAGTGCGCCCCCGATAGTTCCAAGAAGGGGATTTGGTTCTCAAAAAGATTTTGCCAATTCAAAAAGACGTCCGAGGGAAATGGACACCTAATTACGAAGGACCATATGTTATAAAGAAGGCTTTTTCCGAAGGAGCTCTCATACTCACCAACATGGATGGAGATGACCTGCCAATGCCTGTCAATGCCGATGCAGTGAAGAAATACTTTACATAATATAAAAAAAAGAAGAAAAGCTCGCTAGGTTGAAAACCTGAAAAGGCGACCTAGGAAAAAGTTAGAGCAGCAAGATGAGCCGAAAACCTAAAAAGGCGATTCCATAAACTCGACTCTGCAACATAAACCCTTCAAGCCAAAGACAAAGGAGGTCAAAACGGGTATTAGGGTCGTTGTCAAATTACTCCCTCAGAAGCAAAATCAGAGGACGAACACAAAGTCGTGATAAAGGGTCAAGTTTCTCATTGCTCTCAGAAGATCACTAGAGGATATATGAGCCTTCCCCTTTCCACTTGCCTTCCATTCTCTATATCTTATCATATCTCTGTGCTTAATATTATTTTCATCTCTACTGTACATACCTGATGTTTATAAATAAAAGTCTCCCTTCTTCCTACATGTGTTCATGACTAAATTTTATGAATAAACAAGTTTTTGCCTAAAAGAAATTTCAAAATTGGAAACGACAGAGCGTAAAGTTATGAGGAACGAAATGCATCCTAGCACCAGAATTCGCTTGGTATAAGCATAAATATCTCTGCTAAATACGCTCGCCAAAAGTCGGAGGATGTTTCTATTTCATCCATGAGTTATCTTAAAAAGCCAGTCGCCAGGGAAGATTTACCTGTAAGTCTTTTTATACCAACTCACTCTTTTGTCAAAGGGACACCAAATCCATCATCCAAAAGTAGGTATTCGCCAAAGTTTTATCTCAGCAAGACCTATTGTTCGTACTTCAGTAGAACATAGACTGAAGATCTCTCCTGAGGAAAACCGCAAAATGGACTCATCTCCCTCAACCAGGATATTTCTTTGATCAAGCTTAAGAGGACTTATCCTTCCCCAGTGAGTTCACCATTACCAAACTAGCACCTATCATGCTCCTCTCACTAAAAAGCTCAAACTGAGGCATCTCTCCAGATCTCTCTTCCAAACTAGGGGCATCTCCCCAGATCACTTTTCCAAAATTGGGGCATCACCCCAAAGCTCTAGATCCCGGTTAATTTGGATGGGACATCCTGTTAACCCCCAGATCACTTTTCCAAAATTGGGGCATCACCCCAAAGCTCTAGATCCCGGTTAATTTGGACGAGACGTCCTATTAACCCCCAGATCACTTTTCCAAAAATAGGGCATCACCCCAAAGCTCTAGATCCCGGTTAATTTGGACGAGACATCCTGTTAACCGCCAGATCACTTTTCCAAAATTGGGGCATCACCCCAAAGCTCTAGATCCCAGTTAATTTGGACGGGACGTCCTGTTAACCCCCAGATCACTTTTCCAAAAATGGGGCATCACCCCAAAGCTCTAGATCCTGGTTAATTTGGACGGGACGTCCTGTTAACCCCCAGATCACTTTTCCAAAATTGGGGCATCACCCCAAAGCTCTAGATCCTGGTTAATTGGACGGGACGTCCTGTTAACCCCCAGATCACTTTTCCAAAAATGGGGCATCACCCTAAAGCTCTAGATCCTGGTTAATTTGGACGGGACATCCTGTTAACCCCCAGATCACTTTTCCAAAATTGGGGCATCACCCCAAAGCTCTAGATCCCGGTTAATTTGGACGGGACGTCCTGTTAACCCCCAGACACTTTTTCCAAAACTGGGGCATCACCCCAGGCCTCCTCCTTTCAAACAAAGGGCAATACCCCAAGATTCTTTCAAACTATCTCAAACTGGGGCATCACCCCAGATTTATTCTCTTTTAGTCAAAGGCTTTAGTCATGGCAAGCCAGGGCATTACCCCGAGCTTTTAGGTACAGAGACTTAATTCGGATGAGACGTCCTGTTAGCTCCCCCAATTTTTACCTTTTTCTTTTCCTGTCAAACGAGAGGCAACACCCTCACCCTTTACTTTCCAGTCAACCGGGAGGCAACACCCTCACCCTTTACCTTTCTATCGCCGATCAAATGGCAACCCTTTTCTTTCCAGTCAACCGAGAGGCAACACCCTCACCCTTTTCCTTCCAGTCGCTGATCAAATGGCACCCCTTTACCTTCCTGTCGCCGATCAGATGGCACCCCTTTACTTTCCTGTCGCCGATCAAATGGCACCCCTTTACTTTCCAGTCGCCGGACAAATGGCACCCTTTACTTTTCCTGTAAACTGAGAGGCAACACCCTCACCTTTTTCTTTTCCTGTCAACCGAGAGGCAACACCCTCACCTTTACTTTTGTTGTTCACTGAGAGGCAGTACCCACGCCGTTTATTTTCCAGTCATAGGTTTAGAAGTCCCCTGCCTTGACAATTTCCAAGCACACCCCAGTTCATTCATGTTTCTCCAAAGCTTTGGATTCCAGGCTGCTCGAGATACTAGGGTAATTCTTAAAAAAAAAGAAAAGGGATTCAAGTGTTAATTGCTAGGTTTACTCCCTCATTTGGTATTCCTGGTGATTTCGACAATGGTGTTCACGTCTTTACTCCCTTTCTATTTCAAAAGCAAGAAGAAACTTCATGCTTTTCTCATGAAAAAGAAGTAAAGAGGGGTATCTGTGAACACCTATTTTAGTCCAATTGATATCCACAAGTGAAAAGAATTCAAAAGAAAGAAAAAAAAATAATAATAAAAAAATAAGAAGTTCAAAAAAAAAATCTGACTCGGGAATGATCATTTCCGAGTGAAAGGACTCGGAATGATCATTTCCGAGTAAGGGACATCCGAGTGGGATGTGGCCGAATGCTAAGTCTCCAAATAAGGAGTTTCTAAGTTCTGAGTGAGAAGAAGGCTATTTCCGAGTGAAAATGGCCAAATTTCCAAGTTCTAAGTTAAAAGAAGGCTGGTTCCGAGTGAAGATTGCCAAGTTTCCAAGTTCTGAGTGAGAAGAAGGCTATTTCCGAGTGAAAATGGTCAAATTACAATTTCTGAGTGGAAAGAAGGCCGGATCCGAGTAAAAGTAGCCAAGTTTCCAAGTTCTGAGTGAGAAGAAGGCTATTTCCGAGTGAAAATGTCCAAGTTTCCAAGTTTTGAGTGAGAAGAAGGCAATTCTGAGTGAGAAGCCAGTCGGAGCTGAGTGCCAAATTCTGAGTGAGAAGCCAGTCAGATTTCCGAATGAAGAAAGAGTCTACTGAATGACTCTCGAGCAAATCCGAACAAGTTTTTCCGAGTGATTAAATTCCCTTCACGTTGTCGAGTGAAACATTTTATGAGGTGCCGAGTGAGTTACTCTCTTCAGTCAGCACCAAGCCATTCTTTCAGTCAGCACTGAGTGAAGAATCTCTAGTCAGCACCGAATAAAGAATCTTCAGTCAGTACCGAGTGATGCCTCTTCAGTCAGCACCGAGGGAACCCTCTTCAGTCAGTTCCGAGTCATTTTCTTTTCAGTCAGTACTGATTGAACCATTCTTCAGTCAGCACCGAGTGAATCCTTTCACTCAATTTCTGAGTCACCTTTGTTTCACTTCCGAGTTATCCTTTTTGGCCAATCATCACCGAGCCCATTTCCACCAGTTCCGAGCCATTTTCACCAATTCCGAGTCCCCTCATTTTCAACCGTCACCGAGCCATTTTTTTCACCAATCCCGAGCCCCCTTTTTCAACCATCACCGAGCCCTTCTCATCTATTTTCGAGTGAGTCCTCTCACTCAATTTCTGAGCCCCTTTCCACCATTCCCGAGCCATTCTTTTAGCTACTTTCGAAACATTTTCACCCAATTCTGAGTCGTCCTTTTAAACCACTTCCGAGTCACTTTTCACCAATTTCGGAGCCATCCTTCTCACCCAATTCCGAGTCATATTCTAATCATCTCCGAGTCATTCTTCACTCGGTTCCGATTGAATATTTCGACTAGAATTATTTTGTTCGCCCAGTTCCTCACAGCAGCCTCACACCGATCGGATTTCACTCGGTCTAGTATACAAAATCACCTTTGCCACTCGGTCTTGTGCACAAAACAGACCTTTTCCACTCGGATTCAAGAGGCAAAGTGAAGACCGATACCTTTTCCACTCGAACTATGGAGAGAAGGTAAAATCCGACCCATATTCCCACTGAGTGCCCTTGCTGACTTGGATTTCCACTATCCAAGTGGATCTTTGACTTGTGGGGGCGGCTGACAAAGTGACAAAGGAGAGACCCACTAGCTGTCGAACCCTATGGCTGTCTAGGTGCAAGCTGTGTCCACCAACTCCATCCAGGCTGTATCCAACGCTGATCAAGTGGGGCGGCTGACGGCAGGACAAAAGGGGAAGCCCCACTTGCCATTGATGGTGGGCGTCCAGGACCTTTATAAATAGAGAGGATCCTGAAGCTTTAAAGAGAAAAAGAAAAGAAGCCTTCATTGAGAGAACCCCAACATCGTGCAGTCCCCTCTCTTTTCCACCTAACACCGTCCTCACTCACTCCTCCCAAACGCTGTCCCTCTCTCCTCTCACTGTCCGTCCTTCTTCCCTCTCCTTGCAACCATACCTCTCTCTTTTCCCACCTGACAGCCCCCCTCGAAAGACCAACACCTTCTCTCCACACCGTCTTCACTCACCCCTCTCCCAACACCGTCTTCCTTCTACCATACAACACATCCCTTTCTCTCCCTCTAAACACCTTCAAACTTTTGTCAACCCCCCACTATTTTTCTCCCTCGGTCAACCCACTTTTTCACTCGGTATTCATCTTTTCATTCGGTATTCCACTTTCTCACTTGGTATTCCACTTTTCACTCGGTTTTCCATTTTTCACTCGGTTTTTCACCTTTTCACTTGGTATTCCATTTTTTTCACTCGGTATTCCATTTTCCCACTTAAATAAATTTCTGTTATTTTCTTTTCTTTTCTTTTTTACCCCTTCCTAAGTTTTTAATAAATATATAACAAAAAATGAGTGCTTCATACATTCTATTTGGACTAGTATAAAGGTTGTAATGATTATTATTATTCTCATTATTATTGCAATTTTTATTTTTCTATTTGAAAAAAAGAGGAGGAGCGAGTTTAACTTGGACAAGATGTCCTGTTAATCTCATGTAAATATTCCGTGTTTATTTTTGTACATCTTGTCATCTCGTATACTTTCTTTTCATGAATAAGTTAAAATAATTATTGAGTTAATTATAATGCGCGCTATCATATTGAGGTAACCGTTTTTATAACAGACAGTTGTGAGGTGCTAATACCTTCCTCACCTGTAATTAGACTCCCGAACATGGAATTTCATTTTTATAACTAGTGCTTTAATGAAAGGTTTTCCCGGTATTTTATCCTAAAAAATATTGGTGGCGACTCCCTGTTTTTCTTTTCGAAAAAAAAAGATCGTTTTGAGGGTCGGCCGTGCCGCCGCGATCCCGGTCACGACAGGAGCAACAATTACCGGAGCAGAAACTAGTTTTTCTTTCAAAGAATTAAAAGCTTTTAGACATGCATAATCAAACTTAAATTCAGCATCCTTGTTCAAAAGGTTTGTCAAAGGTTTAGCAATTTTTAAAAAATCCTTAATGAACCTTCGCTAAAACCCAACATGTCTTAAAAACCTTCTAATCCCTTTCACATTCGTAAGGGTTGGGAGTTTTGAGATTACCTTAATTTTTGTTTGGTCAACTTCGATACCTTTTGTAGAGATTTTATGACCAAGCACAATTCCTTTTGTCACCATGAAGTGACATTTCTCCTAGTTCAAAACCAGATTTGTATCAATACACTGGTTCAGTATGGTGTCCAAGTTGGATAGACATGTATCAAAGGACTTCCCAAACACAGAGAAGTGATCCATGAAAATTTCTATGCTTTTTTCAACTAAATCTGTGAAAATAGCAAACATACATCTTTGAAAAGTAGTCGGTACATTGCATAATCCAAATGGCATTTTCTGTAAGCAAAGATACCAAAAGGAGATGTAAAACAAGTCTTTTCCTGGTCAAGAGGATCGACAACAATTTGGTTATATCCAGAGTAACCATCAAGAAAGCAGTAATAAGCCTGTCCAGACAATCTTTCAAGCATTTGGTCCATAAAGGGGGGAAATGATCTTTTCTAGTTGCTTGGTTTAGTTTCTATACTCTATACACATTCTCCAGCTGGTGATAGTTCTGTTGGAATTAATTCATTTTTATTATTTATAATTACTATTATACCTCCCTTTTTCAGTACCACTTGGACCGGGCTTACCCATGCACTATCAGAAATAGGATAGATGATACCTGTTTTAAGTAATTTTAGAACCTCCTTCTTTGTTACCTCTTTCATTGTGAGATTAAGGCATCTTTGAGGTTTAGCTACAGGCATAAAATCATCTTCTAATAAAATCCCGCGCATGCAATAAGATGGACTTATACTTTTCAAATCTTCCAGTATCCATCCAATGGCTTCTTGATTATCCTTTAATACCTTCACCAGTCTTGCTTCTTCTGTTTCAGTTAGTAAACTACTAATAATGAATGGTTTAAGATTACCTTCCTTTAAAAAGATAAACTTCAGGTGCGAAGGCAACACTTTCAGCTCAGGTTTCTGAATCTCTTCAATAGGTGTCCCTTGGAGTTCCTCAATCTTTTTAGTTTTAGGGGAAATATCTTTCCCTCTCTCCAGCTCTTCCAAGCACCTACCTATCTGTCTTTCCTCTTCCTCATTTAAACAATCAATAGAGTTAATTAATAATTTATTTAGGGGGATTAGAATAGGACATACCTTTTGATACAGAGAGGAAAACTTTATCAAGGGCATCCACTCTAAAACAATCCTGTTTTAGGTTAGGATGTTTGAGAGATTTGAAAACATCAAAATTTACCTCTTCATCATGCACTCTGACTACAAGCTTTCCAAGAATCAGGGGGACTTCAGTATCCTCTTCCATGTCTAATACCATGAAATCAACTAGGAAGTAAAACTTGTCCACCTTCACAAGTACATCTTCCATTATCCTATAGGGTCTTTTGATTGAGCGATCTGCCAATTCTAGAGTCATCTTTGTCCTTTGTGGATCAAGATCACTAATGTACTTCATCATACTTAGGGGCATTAAATTGATGCTAGCCCTTAGGTCTAATAAAGCCTTCCCAATATTTATACTTCTAATGGAAACAAAAATGGTAAAACTTCCAGGGTCCTTTGACTTTTCCGGCATGTTATATTGTAAGATCGTGCTATAACCTGCTTTGAGTTGCACAATTTCTTCATTATACCTCCTTTTCTTTATGAGCGGTTCCTTGATAAACTTTGCATATGTTGGCATTTGTTCTAATGCCTCAGAGAAGGAATGTTTATTTGTGACTGCTTAAATATCTCAAGAAATCTTTTATATTCTGTTTCCTTATCCTTTCTTGAAGGTGTATGAGGATAAGGTAGATCCCTGACTGGAGGTGTCTAACCCAAATACTGATTTTTTCTTTTTTCTTTTTTGATTTTTTTGTTTTTGTTTTTGTTTTTGTTTTTATTCTTCTTTTTCTTGTTTTTCTTTTATTTCTTTTTCTTTTTCTTTAGTGTCTTTTTCTTTCTTTTCTTCTTCCTTCTTTTCTTTTTCACTCTCTTCACTCTCTTTACAATTACTTCCTACAATTTTATCACTCCTAGTGAAAATAGCTTTACATTATTCCCTTTGGTTTTGGGTATTGGCAGAAAAACCAAAACTTTTCATTTCAGCTACTTCCTTTGTTAGCTATCCCAATTGCAAATCTGATATTTTTTGTGTAGTTTCATTCATTTGTATATATTACAACAATTGTTTGATAGAATCTTCTATCCTTGTTAGCCTAACATTCTAATCATTAAGTGGCTATTGTGGAAACTGATTGTTAGGAGGTCTGTTAGAAGGTCCACCTTCTCGCTTCCAGCCTAAATTTTGATTCTTCCAGCCCTATTGGTAATTGTTAGGAATGTAATTACAGAATGAAAAAGAAAATTACTAATAGGCTGCCTCTAGTTGTTCAAAAAGTTGGCTTGCTCTGATTCAGTATCATTGGATACATAATATCCACAAGGTTGTTCACCCATATAATGTATGCATTACTTTAACTGAGCAAGGGGCTGTGATTACACTTGAGCAATCTATAGCTTTTATAATTGCTTGCTCATTACTTCAATTTGTTGTGTCAACAATTTTTGTTGAGCTAGGACCGCATCATTTACTCCTAACTCTAACATACCTGGATTCCAGGAAACATTTGTAATAGCCCTGATTTTTGAGAATAGGAAACTAGACCCTCAGGACTCCTGAGGATACTCTATTAAGCTTTTGGTAAGAAGCTTTTGGTAAGAAGTTTGAGGCTTTTGGCTTATTCCCTAAGTAGTTTAGCATAAGAAAAGTAGTGCAAAGCAGAACTAGTTAAGATATTTAAAATAAGAATAAGGGAATTAGCGATAAGAAAATAATAATAACAACATCTGATAGCATTGTTCCATAATACGTTAATAACGATTATTTTATTAAATTGAGTACTAATTAATTTATAATTATATTAGTTGATAATTATTTCCTACTAATAATATTTAATAACTAATTATTAAAATATATATTAATAAAATATATTCAATTAATTATTTTGAAAATATATACATATTTATAATAATATTTTATTTTGAAATTATATTTTAAATTATTTATTTAATTAATATTTAATAATAAAATATTGTCAAGTTCCATAGATTGGAACTATGGGACCCAGCTGGAGGTCGGACTCTGAACGTTCGACCCGACACTAGTGATCTAATAGGAAACTAGTCCTGTTAGAATCCCTCCGTGAAAAATCAAGGGTGTCTGACTTGGCCTGACTGGCCCAATCAAAACCTTTAACGTCTAATACATTTGACTGTTCATATAACTCGGGATATCCGATGGTGGCACGGTCAGTCCTTGGTGACTTGTTTTGACATTTTAGGAACTTTTCCTAAAGGGGCTGAAGCCTCGTTTAGACTCTATCACCCTCGTTTCTCCATAAATCAGTTTCTTCTGAAATCGTTTTAAAACTCGACCCGAATACCTTTAGTGTTTTAGACCCAACTTTGGCATACAACCTTAGAATTGAAAAATTTTAGTCTTAATCTCTTTATTTTGAAAAGATCTTCAATCTCTGTTTCTAGCCCCGAACTCCGATTCCTACTCTGTCCACTCCAAAATCAAAGATTAAGTATGTTCACCTCAAAATTCCAAGTTTGGACACTTTTTCCCTGCGCATGGTTCAGAAAAAATTCATAACTTTTTCATACGATGTTAACCCGGCGATAGCATCTCAACAGTTCTTTTCCACCACCGGGTTTGTTAATTGGCAAGCGCACCAATCGTTTGTAGTTTTCAAAATTTAGATATCGTTCCACTGGGATTGAAAGTCCAATAATAACAGTAATTTTCTATTTACTATGGTAAATGGGAAGGAAGTTATAAACAAAAGAATAATTTATATACAATTTATACAATATCCACAGGATAGCATGATTGAGTGGTTCATAAGATAAAAGAAAATAAAATCTATCTAAAAAAATGAGTTGCAATCTAGAATAGGTAAGATACTTGAGATAAACACAGATAAACAAATTATGTTGGAAATTGGATCCCTAATCTAGAATAACAATGAGGAACTCAAGACATGCATATTTAATCATCAAGTTTCATGTCATTGCAGCTTAAAATCATTATAACCGATCCCTCATGATATAAATTCTAAGAATTCACCGTAAAGTCCGATCCCTCGTGAGCTTTCTCAGTAAAAACTTGCATTAAGACCTGGCCTTATGGCAACAATGGTTAACAACCCCTATAGAATTGAGATACCAAGGGTATTCCAACTTTTTACTTTTGTCAAAACAAGTTTCAATACGGCATGAACAATCATTCTCCCGTTTGACATTCATACTAATAAAATAAGTTTCAATACACATGAAAATCATTCTCCCTTTTGACGTTCATATTAATAAAAGGTTAAAATACTAACATGGACTTGAATCATAAACATGCAGAGGTCGAATTCACAACATTATACTCAATAGATTAGTTCACCAATTCCAACATAAACAAATTAGTTACACATGGTGAAAGTAGAAACAACACTTACAGATTTTGACATTACAAAGACGATGGGAACTTCACGATACAATGATCACAATACACCGAAACACACTTAAGTATCTAGAAAACTATTCTAGAACTACAACTCACAAAAGAAGTACTCAAAGTCGAGCATAAGAGAGAAAAGAAATGTTATGGAATGGGATGGGATGGGATGATTTGAATGGTGTTGGATGGCCCTATTTATAGGGCTGAGCAAGGGTGCACGCGTCCTTGTGACGCTACGCGTCCCTGTGACGCTACGCGTCACACCCCTGACTCAGCCTCCATTAAACACTTGATAATGGCCACTTTAAATTATTAAATTTGATCATGCTTGGCCATATGGACATGTCTCCACCGATTTTTGGCCTTTCATGGTGAGTGGGATGGCCCTTGTGGCTGAGTGGAGTGCCCATTATTGGGTCCAAGTTGAGTGGTTGGTCAAAGTGGAGGTGAAGACCACGCAGCACTGACGCTACGCGTGGCTGTGATGCGTAGCGTCAGCATCAAAAATAGCTGTTGACGCTACGCGTGGGGTGAGGCTACACATTAGCTCCTCCAGTGTAATTTTCTCTTGATTTCTTAACTTTTTCACTGCAAAACTAGAGAAAATTGATCAAGGGCAGATTATTTCCAACAACATCCATTTATTGAATTTAAATCCTAATTTTCTAACAAATTAAACTAATTTTTATAATTTTTATGAAATTTTTATTCAAGCTTTTATTGAAAATTTGAGGACTAACAAATACCCCCAACTTGAGACATTGCTCGTCCTCGAGCAAGAGAAAAATAAGAAAAAAATAAAAATTTGGAATCAAATTTTTAAGTTAGTCCGAAAATTTACCACAAAAAATAATTACACAATTTAACTAATTTGTAATAATCAAAAATTGATATCAAATATAACAAAGGTCTAATGATAAAATTGTTTACAATATTCTATTAACAATCAAGCAGAATTTCAGGCTTACCTCACAAGTGTTTATCTCTATGCAATTGGTAACCTATTTCACTCAATCAATCATAAAATCAAATGAATTTAACTTTGTTTGTCATCTAATCAATGGTTATTTATACCGAGTTAATTCGAAAATCACAAGGTCTTTTCACGGGTTATAATGAGGCTTGGTTTTCAAGAAGTAATGGTTTTTCTTGGAATTCAAAAACCTGAAATCATAAAAGAGCATTTTATAATTCTTAGGCTTTTTCTTGACCCAAACTTCTCATTTTCTTTTATTGATGAAAAATAAATACCCCCAACTTGATTCTTTTCACTATTTTTGATTTTTTTCTTTTTCATACTTTCCTTTTGAAAAGAATCAAGTTGCTTATTTTCACTCCCCATTTTTGTGAGAACACTCAAAATATTTTTCATTTATTTTAACTGCTCTTTTAATCAATCAAGTATAGGGAATGGTTAAAACAAATTTAGGTTTTAAGGGTACCAAAGAATTTTATTTTAGGCTCAAATTGGCTTTGCAAAGGATAAAAGACTTTTTACCAAGGTAAGCTGTTTGGCCCAAGGTTTCGTTTCACCAATAAATGTGCCTTGATCATTTTCTCGAATTCTCTGTACAACAACACAAATCAAAGATTAAAGTAAAATCAATTCGAATTGAAAATATTTCGATTAAACCCTCAAGTGTTTAAAAAAATATCTCTCTGCTCACCGGGTTATTGAAATTTGCTTGATGGTTAAAAAACTTATTGTAATTAAATTTATCAAAATTCCTAAGTTATATAAAAAAAATCGATAATTGATTTTACAAATTTAAGTTTTATTGTGTAAAAACTCTAAGTGTATAAATTAACTTACTAACAAAAATTTGATTTATTAAAAGAAATTTATTTATTTATTTTTTAAAAAAAAAATTAAAAAAAAAACAAATAACAAAATGGGTTGCCTCCCATTGAGCGCTAGGTTTAATGTCTCCAGTCTGACATTCCTGCATTTCAAGGGTCAGTTAAAAGATAACTGGTGGTAATTTTGTTAATTTCACCACCCAAATATAGTTTCAACCTTTGCCCATTTACCATCCAACTTCTTTTGGAAGTTGGATCTTCAATTTCCACTGCTCCGTATGGTTTGACTTCTTTAATCAAGAATGGGCCTGACCATTTTGATTTCAATTTTCCAGGAAATAATTTTAATCTTGAGTTGAACAATAAAACTTGCTGACCTAGTGTGAAGTGTCTTTTCTTTAACTTTTTATCATGCTAAGCCTTCACCTTACTTTTGTAGCATCTAGATGATTCATAGGCATTGTTCCTCATTTCCTCTAACTCAAGTAGCTGTAACTTTCGTTTGTCTGCTGCTACATTTTGATCAAAATTGAGGAATTTTAAAGCCCAATATGCTTTATGTTCCATTTCAACTGGAAGGTGACATGATTTTCCATAAACCATCTGGAAAGGCGAAAGACTAATTGGTGTTTTAAATGCAGTTCTGTATGCCCAGAGTGCATCATCAAGTTTTTGTGACCAATCCTTTCTAGAAGATGACACGGTTTTTTCCAGAATCCTTTTCACTTCACGATTTGAAATCTCTGCTTGCCCATTGGTTTGTGGATGATATGCTGTGGCTACCTTATGCTTTACTCCATAATGTTGTAATACTTTTTGAAGAATTTTATTACAAAAGTGTGAACCACCATCACTGATTAAAGTTCTTGGTGTCCCAAATCTACAAAAAATATTTTTCTTCAAGAAATTCACAACAGTTTTAGTGTCAGCTATAACACCCCTGATTTTCTGTACTCGAATCCCGATGTGATCGACATAATTAATAAAAATGCGAGTAAATTTTTCGCGTTAGAAAACATTTCCAAAACACCACCATGACCACATCAAGACTCAAATCAAAGAAAACCAAAGAGAGAGATTTCAAAACTTATAACTGGATCGATAAATAGTTGTCCATGCGGTATACAAAATAACAGAGCTTACAGCGGAAGAAAAATGTGTATACCGGGCACACGCCTAGTCCCATATATGAAGAAATGAGAAAAGGCTCGGCAAAGCACGCAATGGCATAACATAGGCCTAGTAGACAACCGTCACCATTTTGCACAATCTCATAAGCATGCAATACCTAAGATATAAACATGTAATCATCTATATGGTCATGCATCATACATCATTAAAATTCTTATTCATAAAAGCCCATAAGCAGGCCAACTTCAATTCCTATATATCCACTATTAGTACATCAACCAAACGTATAACTATACTCACAATTCGTTCATCCATATCAATGATTACAACATCATATTATCCATCATATACATAACGCATTACGTTATAAAGCTGCCGGCCAAGGCATTCCTCTACAACTATTTACCTTCCCAAAACTTCACTTCATAAACGTCCTCTCACCATGGTTTTCCTGCATCAATACTAAAAAGTAGACCACATGGGAGAGTGAGTTTACATTTCAAATGACGATATGAATACAATTGAAATTATATGCATATGCATATCAACATCATGTATGCTTTGCTAAACACATCAACAATCATCATAAATTATTAATTCAACAATATATATTCATTTCATGCTTATTTATCAAATCATAGCAAAGCAAGCATATACACATCTACAATACCGCCACAATGGCCAACACATATCTATCATATCGCCCCAATGGGCCAACTCATCAATATAGACCATCTTGGTCTTTCATCAAGCCACTATAGGCTAAAATCATCATTTCTAATCATAATTAAATACGCCCTTCATTATATTGGGCCATATCATACATATCGTCATATTCAACGTCATTTCATATGTTCATATCATTTATTACTTTTATGTGGTCTTTCATCATATTAACTTCGCATCTCATCGACACCAATATTAACATCTCAATCATCATCAGTCATTATCATATTCTGGCATATCTCCATGCTATATGCAAATGCTCTTATGGCTAATGCATATGCACAATGGAATAGACAACAAATACGGATCCGACTGTGGGAATATAACATTAATTCAATTATGGGACGAGCATAGGTGTGCTACTGTGCCCCTACTGCAGTAGAAAAATTGTGTACACATATATCTCCATTTAAGCATGCTTATATTCTCATAATTTTACTGGTACCAAACCGCTGTCGCCCATCTGTAGCACTAGTCACCCTGTGACTTGCGGATCAACATCGTGGCCTCAACTACCACAAGTGCTACGGGCCCCTCCCGAACACACATCGAGAGAGCCGTGCCCCGTTGGACACCAAGGTAAACTCGCTCACCATAGAGCCGCCCGCCCACTGGGCCTGCCACATAGGGTGCCTCGTCACCAAACTATGGACAGCTTCATGACTCATACACCGAGTCACAGGGGAAAATCATAATACGCTCGTGCACTGAGCCGCCCTCCCACTGGGCCTGCCTAGTGGAACCCCCTACTATTCCACATAGACAGCAATGATATGCCATGGATGCAATGCAAATGCAATTCAAATGCATCCTCACTCTGTGCATCCTAAATGCCACTCATCAAACATCATCATCATCATCACGATCACCAACACCACCATACACCTTAGTGGATTCAACATTGTTGGTTTCATCATTATTATTTTCAAGTCCTTAATGTGGCATTTCCATTTCAACATATTTTCACATATATTTCACATCACACACGCAAGTCAATACTTGCAAACAGCCATTATGGCATTTCAACATCACATATTATTCATCAATATTATCACACTTCATTTAGTGGATTATCACTCATTATTCATTACCGTTGCTCAACTATACTCATATATGTATATATAAACAAAATCGTGTGGCATTCACAACATTATCAATTTCATATTTCATACCACACATACAAGACCATGCTTGTATCACACACAATGGTACACGACAATTCATCAATATAAATTTACACCTCTTTGTGCAAGAGAATGTTCAACACCATCATCTAACATTATTTAATATCATATTCCCTCTAATTCATCCATTTATAATTCACACAATGTCATTTGTTTATCCCTTCATACCTTTCAAATCCATCCTAAGGATATATCTCATAATTCTATCATTGGGCTCTCAATATCATCCTTGCATTACTCCATCCTTAGAGGTAATTATATTACAATTAATTAGTCCCCGTGTACTAATCATTCCCATAGTGATCTCATCTTATGAGGAAAAAGGGGTCCAACATAAACCCAGCACAAGGAAAAATGAAACAGATTTCATTTCTGGGTAACTCGCTCAAGCGAGATTCACCACCGCTTGAGCGAGATCAACATTACTCGCTTGGGCGAGTCCTTTCGCGTAGGCGAAATACTTCCAGTAGCGTTTTCACGCTCGCTCGCTTGAGCGAGCCACACCCTCGCCTGAGCGAGATTGAAGTGGGTCGCTTGAGCGCCTAGAAATTCTCCTTGAGCGAAGAAGTTTAGAGCATCAAGTCACTATCTCGCTTGAGCGAGTCACTCTCGCTCAAGCGGAATTCTTCCAGTATCCAATCTCGTGCTTGCTCGCTTGAGCGAGACCCAACATGCCACGCCTCTCGCCTAAGCGAGATCTCTCCAGTACCATTTTTCTATCTCGCTCGCTCAAGCGCGGCTACGCCCGCTTGAGCGAGATTCGTCCAGTGGCTACCTCAACCATGTGGTACGTGTCTCGCTTGAGCGAAACCTCATCTCGCGTGAGCGAGATGGAGCCAGAAACCATAATTCTGGTCCAGGGGATTCTCGCTTGAGCGAGAATCCATCTCGCCTGAGCGAGATGGAGCCAGAAACCATAATTCTGGTCCAGGGGATTCTCGCTTGAGCGAGAATCCATCTCGCCTGAGCGAGAATACCAGTTCACGCTTAGAAACTCAGTCTTTCCCTCTTCTTCTCACATCAAAACCTTTATATATATAAGTTTGGCCTAGATTAATCTTTCTTACTCCTCTCTTTATGCACTTAGAACCTGGTTCGACCATT
The DNA here is from genome assembly GCA_037962975.1 of Clitoria ternatea. Lineage (NCBI taxonomy): Eukaryota > Viridiplantae > Streptophyta > Magnoliopsida > Fabales > Fabaceae > Clitoria > Clitoria ternatea. The sequence continues at coordinate 175,609,895 of CM075671.1, forward strand.
CATACATCTTAATTTCAAACATCAATTCATTAACTATGAAAAAGAGTTATATAACCGCCCCTCATCATCATTCCACTTTATCACAACATAATCTTCAACGCTCTGTTCAATTCATCTATTCATTGAATATTACCAAACATTTGATTCATGTCAATTCAAAGGGATATCAAGTATTTATCATCAACATCATATATTCATACAATTTCCACAACAATCCCATAAGCCAAGCCATCATTCACTATTTCAACAATTCAAACATACAATTAGTTCTTGGCAAGGCAATGCATGAGTTCACACATAACATAATTATCAATTAATCACTCATGCACTTGAAATGCAAACTCCTCTCCTACCTCGAGAGAAGATCCGCAATTCCAATGCTCCAAATGCCTTGATCGCTCTGCATCGTCGTCGGGGATGCAATCCTATCACAACAAATATACATACAATTGCCATTATTATTCTATCACAAAGCATCATCTTAGACATCATCACCTAACCCATGATCAAATCCTAGACTTGTCTAATACTCCAAATTCATATGCTTGTATTAGGCTTTGGGAATTCCTTTCCCCAAAGCTAAGATTTCTAGATTTCAAAGGGCTAAACAACCCAACATCAACGACACCATGGCCTATAACAAGACCTAAGGCTTCATCAATTTAAACATCCATTCTCTTAGTTTATTATTAATGGTTTGCAACCATTATCAACATCATAAACATCAACACTTAAGACTAATTCCCTCAAATCAATGTACCTATATACATGCATATTTCCTCATTTGCAACTCATGACTTAGCTCCCCATTCTATCAACATCAATATTCAATCCCAATACTTCTAAATGTTCATTTCCTCATATAAATCCACTCCCAAGGCATCAAAATCACTAAGATCATCAATTTGGCAAAAATCCCCGATTTATCACACTTAGGGTTTCCCATCTAAAATCATTTAACAATATTCTCAATCAATCTCCTAAAAATCTTTATGGTTACTATAACTTTCTCTTCATCCCACAACATCAACCATGTTTAATTTCACACCTCCAATATTCATGCTTAAAGTTTCACTCTAGGTTAACCAACATAATCAACACCCATCCACATGCAAGGCTTTTAATATTATCATCTTCAACCCAATATCACAAAACCATAATAAAATGATGTGGAGGTAAGAAATCTTTACCTTAAATCCAAACTCCACCAAAACAAAAATAAGGGTGAAGAAGAAGAGGAGAAGACCAATGCATGCTCCCATGCTCCATAGATGCCTCACATATCCAAGCTCAAGTTCATATTTTTGGCAAGAATAGGGGTAGAGAGAAGTGGGTTTTCGGTTTGCCCATTATAGAGGGAGGAGGAGGTAGAAAAAGTGAAGGAGAAGGTGAGAGGGAGAAGCTGCCGAAAATATAAAGGAGAAGGGGGAGAGAAAGTGTAAAAATCTAGGTTCTTACACAATGGTTAATGTCCTAACTTTTGTGTTTGCCATTTTGTCCATTGGTCAATAGAAATTAGAAAAGGGGAGGAGAAGCCACGGTGAAATGGAGAGAAGAAAGTGGATTTTGTAATTTATTTTAATTCCAATCCCCTCGTATTTTCCCGTTTCATATCATACGTCGAGTCCAATTAATTATCTCCTTAGCACTAAAAATTATTCTAACTACACCATCTTAATCACCATAATATTCCAAACATTCTAGACCCATCAAACACTCAATTCGATTAAGTGGGTCCCACATCATCTGTTAATTCATTCGTTTCCGGTAAATCTTAGTTTACCGATAATTCACCTCTAATGTCTAACAACATCTCCCATAATTATTTGACCATGAATAATTAATTATCATCATCTAATAAATTTATTTTCTCAAAAATCTGGGACGTTACAATCCACCCCACCAAAAAGAAACTTCGTCCTCGAAGTTTAACATTCGCATACATCATAAGGCCACACTTCGGCCACACACCATTAAGGTCCAAAATCATCATAATGTAACATCGGACTTTCCAAAGTCCAACAGGATATAATTATTATCATCCCTTCACCCAAGTATGAAACTTCACATACTCCTCATGAGTCACCACTCATCTATTCTCGGTTTATTGATCACAACTCTCGCATTCTTATCCAGTACCTCCGGATAGGTCCAATACATTTACCATAAGCAGTTACAACTCTACACTTGCCCGGTCTATGTGTTGCTGCATCCGACATACAGGAAGGCGTCCTAATCCCGTAGTGGTTACTACAAACACATGAGATCGGTGCATGAGTGCACGTTGCCACAATGCCTATGGCACGTAAAGACATATCAGGATAAGTACCTTCATGTCTTATTACTTACATTATTCCTATCAATTCTAATACTATTCCTTCACACACGAGACTTCCCAAGAAGTCGCACAATCTCACGAGCAATATACTCAAATCATATTGTTATTTAATCGTGATCCGGCATAATTCATGTCATACCATTCATTATTCTTCAGTCACCATAACCATATATTGACATAACAACCACAAATTTCCAATCACCATAGGGTAATCACCCCACCATTGGACCTCGTTCATCTCAAAATCACAGTCAAATAACTTAGAAATCATTTGTCTAATCCAGATATTGTCAACGATAATTCGGTTCAAGCCTATAGGAATCACCAAACTCATATTTAATAGATGCTCCCAAGGTCAAAATAAGGTCAATGTTCATATAATAATCTTCCACACTAGTGGTTTGCCTCTTTTATCACAGTCAAAGTCCATATATTGGACATACAATTCATATTGTATCACATCGGCATGCGATCCTATCACCAATATATTTTCTTTCCAAAGCAAAAAGAGGAGTATCAATAGAATTAAATTCCATAACCAACTCATGTTAACATGCATTACCTCTATATCATACCGTAATTCATAATCAATCTAATCTTCATAACGTTAAGGGCATACAATCTAGCTCAAAATCATACCATAAAATTATATATCTTGGTCAATACCAAGGTATACCCCGAATTCAACATCTTTATTTACCCATTACGTATGGGTTCATGTTCTCATTTTCAATCCAATCGCACATCGGTTCTAGCCTCATCAACTCATTCCATACTTTATTTCACTACGGCTCAACCCTTCATGAGATTCAGTTCATCACTAGTCTTAGAAAATTCAAGGGTCATTTAGTACCCATCGTGGAATACTTCCACAACACATAAAGTCAATAAACATGGCTCATAGGAACATCATAGAGCCTGGACCACCATAGGGTCAAATTCAATAAGGTTCGATCGTTCAAGATCATTTTGAGTCAATCGGGGTTACCACACTCAGTGGGTCACAACTAACTCAATCATCCACTCGGTTCACAAATACAAAACCGAGACATACCCCAAGTCTACACATACACAATTTCAATATTCAACCATCTTATTACTTACTCATGTCCTTCATCCAAAAAAAGGAATATAATAAATCACTTGTATTACACAATACCATACCTTTATGCTCCAGGATATAAAATCCGTAATTCAAATTAGCACAACCAATCATTTTAATTTATGAACGTCCACATTAGGGAATTTATTCACCATCTCTCATACAATTAGATTTCAACATGTGAATCATTCACATCTAACATCTCCTATCCGTGTTCAACATACGGCATAGGTTCACCCTCAAATCAATTCATACTCAATATATCATATCCATGATCACACATGGTTCCATTTCATCATCAGTTAAAGTCATACTCAAATATTAATATTCAAATGCATAATATCAATGTATTCGTCATTAGAAGGAAATAGTGTAAGGAACTTGGCCGGTCTTACACGAACAACCACATCAATCACATTGAGGAATTCATCCATAAACATATTCAATCTCATGATTCATACATGATTATATGTTGAGCAACTAGGCTCCACATGCACATTATACAACCTTAAGGATAAAGAATATACTCCCAATAAACAACCACGTCTTATGAATCACAATCTCATAAAAAGTCCTCATTGCGCATTAATCCCAACTCAACTCTAATGATTCACAATAATTCCTCAATAAGCAATAATGCCCTTATAATCAATCCATAATTCCTAGGCACTTAGTCCATCATATGTCCATGTAGGGTAATCACACATAATATCATCATTCTCTAGATAATTATCATTCTAAAATCTATACAAACAACCTTATTCCAATAATTACCAAAATGTTCCAATATTGAGCAGTCGTGCTCCAACCATCCATAAAATCAACTTTAATACCAATCAATCATGCAATGACAATGATCAAGATCTCTAATTCAGAGCAAAGTACGCTCTGATACCAGATTATAACACCCCTGATTTTCTGTACTCGAATCCCGATGTGATCGACATAATTAATAAAAATGCGAGTAAATTTTTCGCGTTAGAAAACATTTCCAAAACACCACCATGACCACATCAAGACTCAAATCACAGAAAACCAAAGAGCGAGATTTCAAAACTTATAACTGGATCGATAAATAGTTGTCCATGCGGTATACAAAATAACAGAGCTTACAGCGGAAGAAAAATGTGTATACCGGGCACACGCCTAGTCCCATATATGAAGATATGAGAAAAGGCTCGGCAAAGCACGCAATGGCATAACATAGGCCTAGTAGACAACCGTCACCATTTTGCACAATCTCATAAGCATGCAATACCTAAGATATAAACATGCAATCATCTATATGGTCATGCATCATACATCATTAAAATTCTTATTCATAAAAGCCCATAATCAGCCCAACTTCAATTCCTATATATCCACTATTAGTACATCAACCAAACGTATAACTATACTCACAATTCGTTCATCCATATCAATGATTACAACATCATATTATCCATCATATACATAACGCATTACGTTATAAAGCTGTCGGCCAAGGCATTCCTCTACAACTATTTACCTTCCCAAAACTTCACTTCATAAACGTCCTCTCACCATGGTTTTCCTGCATCAATACTAAAAAGTAGACCACATGGGAGAGTGAGTTTACATTTCAAATAACGATATGAATACAATTGAAATTATGTGCATATGCATATCAACATCATGTATGCTTTGCTAAACGCATCAACAATCATCATAAATTATTAATTCAACAATATATATTCATTTCATGCTTATTTATCAAATCATAGCAAAGCAAGCATATACACATCTACAACACCGCCACAATGGCCAACACATATCTATCATATCACCCCAATGGGCCAACTCATCAATATAGACCATCTTGGTCTTTCATCAAGCCACTATGGGCTAAAATCATCATTTCCAATCATAATTAAATATGCCCTTCATTATATTGGGCCATATCATACATATCGTCATATTCAACGTCATTTCATATGTTCATATCATTTATTACTTTTATGTGGTCTTTCATCATATTAACTTCGCATCTCATCGACACCAATATTAACATCTCAATCATCATCAGTCATTATCATATTCTGGCATATCTCCATGCTATATGCAAATGCTCTTATGGCTAATGCATATGCACAATGGAATAGACAACAAATGCGGATCCGACTATGGGAATATAACATTAATTCAATTGTGGGACGAGCATAGGTGTGCTACTATGCCCCTACTGCAGTAGAAAAATTGTGTACACATATATCTCCATTTAAGCATGCTTATATTCTCATAATTTTACTGGTACCAAACCGCTGTCGCCCATCTGTAGCACTAGTCACCCTGTGACTTGCGGATCAACATCGTGGCCTCAACTACCACAAGTGCTACGGGCCCCTCCCGAACACACATCGAGAGAGCCGTGCCCCGTTGGACACCGAGGTAAACTCGCTCACCATAGAGCCGCCCGCCCACTGGGCCTGCCACATAGGGTGCCTCGTCACCAAACTATGGACAGCTTCATGACTCATACACCGAGTCACAGGGGAAAATCATAATACGCTCGTGCACTGAGCCGCCCTCCCACTGGGCCTGCCTAGTGGAACCCCCTACTATTCCACATAGACAGCAATGATATGCCATGGATGCAATGCAAATGCAATTCAAATGCATCCTCACTCTGTGCATCCTAAATGCCACTCATCAAACATCATCATCATTATCACGATCACCAACACCACCATACACCTTAGTGGATTCAACATTGTTGGTTTCATCATTATTATTTTCAAGTCCTTAATGTGGCATTTCCATTTCAACATATTTTCACATATATTTCACATCACACACGCAAGTCAATACTTGCAAACAGCCATTATGGCATTTCAACATCACATATTATTCATCAATATTATCACACTTCATTTAGTGGATTATCATCTCATTATTCATTACCGTTGCTCAACTATACTCATATATGTATATATAAACAAAATCGTGTGGCATTCACAAGATTATCAATTTCATATTTCATACCACACATACAAGACCATGCTTGTATCACACACAATGGTACACGACAATTCATCAATATAAATTTACACCTCTTTGTGCAAGAGAATGTTCAACACCATCATCTAACATTATTTAATATCATATTCCCTCTAATTCATCCATTTATAATTCACACAATGTCATTTGTTTATCCCTTCATACCTTTCAAATCCATCCTAAGGATATATCTCATAATTCTATCATTGGGCTCTCAATATCATCCTTGCATTACTCCATCCTTAGAGGTAATTATATTACAATTAATTAGTCCCCGTGTACTAATCATTCCCATAATTATCTCATCTTATGAGGAAAAAGGGGTCCAACATAAACCCAGCACAAGGAAAAATGAAACAGATTTCATTTCTAGGTAACTCGCTCAAGCGAGATTCACCACCGCTTGAGCGAGATCAACATTACTCGCTTGGGCGAGTCCTTTCGCGTAGGCGAAATACTTCCAGTAGCGTTTTCACGCTCGCTCGCTTGAGCGAGCCACACCCTCGCCTGAGCGAGATTGAAGTGGGTCGCTTGAGCGCCTAGAAATTCTCCTTGAGCGAAGAAGTTTAGAGCATCAGGTCACTATCTCGCTTGAGCGAGTCACTCTCGCTCAAGCGGAATTCTTCCAGTATCCAATCTCGTGCTCGCTCGCTTGAGCGAGACCCAACATGCCACGCCTCTCGCCTAAGCGAGATCTCTCCAGTACCATTTTTCCATCTCGCTCGCTCAAGCGCGGCTACGCCCGCTTGAGCGAGATTCGTCCAGTGGCTACCTCAACCATGTGGTACGTGTCTCGCTTGAGCGAAACCTCATCTCGCGTGAGCGAGATGGAGCCAGAAACCATAATTCTGGTCCAGGGGATTCTCGCTTGAGCGAGAATCCATCTCGCCTGAGCGAGATGGAGCCAGAAACCATAATTCTGGTCCAGGGGATTCTCGCTTGAGCGAGAATCCATCTCGCCTGAGCGAGAATACCAGTTCACGCTTAGAAACTCAGTCTTTCCCTCTTCTTCTCACATCAAAACCTTTATATATATAAGTTTGGCCTAGATTAATCTTTCTTACTCCTCTCTTTATGCACTTAGAACCTGGTTCGACCATTCATACATCTTAATTTCAAACATCAATTCATTAACTATGAAAAAGAGTTATATAACCGCCCCTCATCATCATTCCACTTTATCACAACATAATCTTCAACGCTCTGTTCAATTCATCTATTCATTGAATATTACCAAATATTTGATTCATGTCAATTCAAAGGGATATCAAGTATTTATCATCAACATCATATATTCATACAATTTCCACAACAATCCCATAAGCCAAGCCATCATTCACTATTTCAACAATTCAAACATACAATTAGTTCTTGGCAAGGCAATGCATGAGTTCACACATAACATAATTATCAAATAATCACTCATGCACTTGAAATGCAAACTCCTCTCCTACCTCGAGAGAAGATCCGCAATTCCAATGCTCCAAATGCCTCGATCGCTCCGCATCGTCGTCGGGGATGCAATCCTATCACAACAAATATACATACAATTGCCATTATTATTCTATCACAAAGCTTCATCTTAGACATCATCACCTAACCCATGATCAAATCCTAGACTTGTCTAATACTCCAAATTCATATGCTTGTATTAGGCTTCGGGAATTCCTTTCCCCAAAGCTAAGATTTCTAGATTTCAAAGGGCTAAACAACCCAACATCAACGACACCATGGCCTATAACAAGACCTAAGGCTTCATCAATTTAAACATCCATTCTCTTAGTTTATTATTAATGGTTTGCAACCATTATCAACATCATAAACATCAACACTTAAGACTAATTCCCTCAAATCAATGTACCTATATACATGCATATTTCCTCATTTGCAACTCATGACTTAGCTCCCCATTCTATCAACATCAATATTCAATCCCAATACTTCTAAATGTTCATTTCCTCATATAAATCCACTCCCAAGGCATCAAAATCACTAAGATCATCAATTTGGCAAAAATCCCCAATTTATCACACTTAGGGTTTCCCATCTAAAATCATTTAACAATATTCTCAATCAATCTCCTAAAAATCTTTATGGTTACTATAACTTTCTCTTCATCCCACAACATCAACCATGTTCAATTTCACACCTCCAATATTCATGCTTAAAGTTTCACTCTAGGTTAACCAACATAATCAACACCCATCCATATGCAAGGCTTCTAATATTATCATCTTCAACCCAATATCACAAAACCATAATAAAATGATGTGGAGGTAAGAAATCTTTACCTTAAATCTAAACTCCACCAAAACGAAAATAAGGGTGAAGAAGAAGAGGAGAAGACCAATGCATGCTCCCATGCTCTATAGATGCCTCACATATCCAAGCTCAAGTTCATATTTTTGGCAAGCATAGGGGTAGAGAGAAGTGGGTTTCGGTTTGCCCATTATAGAGGGAGGAGGAGGTAGAAAAGTGAAGGAGAAGGTGAGAGGGAGAAGCTGCCGAAAATATGAAGGAGAAGGGGGAGAGAAAGTGTAAAAATCTAGGTTCTTGCACAATGGTTAATGTCCTAACTTTTGTGTTTTCCATTTTGTCCATTGGTCAATAGAAATTAGAAAAGGGGAGGAGAAGCCACGGTGAAATGGAGAGAAGAAAGTGGATTTTGTAATTTATTTTAATTCTAATCCCCTCGTATTTTCCCGTTTCATATCATACGTCGAGTCCAATTAATTATCTCCTTAGCACTAAAAATTATTCTAACTACACCATCTTAATCACCATAATATTCCAAACATTCTAGACCCATCAAACACTCAATTCGATTAAGTGGGTCCCACATCATCTGTTAATTCATTCGTTTCCGGTAAATCTTAGTTTACCGATAATTCACCTCTAATGTCTAACAACATCTCCCATAATTATTTGACCATGAATAATTAATTATCATCATCCAATAAATTTATTTTCTCAAAATCTGGGACGTTACATCAGCATTAGGGGTAGAAATTGCTTCCACCCACTTTGAAACATAATCTACTGCCAAAAGAATGTATTGATTTGAGTATGAGTTAGGAAAAGGTCCCATGAAGTCAATTCCCCAACAATCAAATACCTCAACTTCTTGTATATTTGTGAGAGGCATTTCTTGCCTTCTTCCAACATTACCTGTTCTTTGGCAGTTATCACAAGATTGAACAAACAAGTGAGCATCTTTAAAAAGAGAGGGCCAGTATAAACCTGATTGGAGAACTTTTGCAGATGTTCTTTCATCATTAAAGTGTCCTCCGTATGGTGATTTATGACAATGCCACAACACATCTCTTACTTCCCAGTCAGGCACACAACGTCGTAACAAATTATCCGCTCCAATTTTGAATAAATGAGGGTCATCCCAAACAAAATATCTTGCATCTCTAAAAAAATTTTTTCTTTGTTGCCAAGTCAAATCATTTGGAAGAACTCCTGCTGCTTTGAAATTGGCCATGTCAGCAAACCATGGCTGTTGTGTTATTTTGAAAAGTTTTTCATCTGGAAATTCTTCCAAAATTTCTTTTTCTTTGACAGTAACCTCATTATTCATTAATCTAGAAAGATGGTCAGCTACCATATTTTCACTACCCTTTTTATCTTTGATTTCAAGATCATATTCTTGAAGGAGCAAAATCCATCTGATTAACCGAGGTTTTGAATCAGGTTTAGTTAAAAGATACTTGATTGCAGCATGATCAGTAAAAATGATTATTTTTGAGCCAATCAAGTAAGATCGAAATTTTTCTAAAGCATACACTATAGCTAGTAATTCTTTTTCAGTAGTTGCATAATTTATTTGATTTTCATTCAAGACTTTACTAGCATAATGTATGACTTTAAAAATTTTCTCATATCTTTGACCTAAAACTGCTCCAACAGCATAATCACTTGCATCGCACATAAGTTCAAAGGGTAGATTCCAATTAGGAGCAACAATTACATTGGCAGTAACCAATTTTTCTTTCAAGGAATTAAAAGCTTTAAGACATGCTTCATCAAATTTGAATTCAACATCTTTATTTAGAAGGCTTGATAAGGGTTTTGCAATTTTTGAAAAATCTTGAATAAACCTTCTATAAAATCCAGCATGTCCTAAAAAGCTTCTAATACCTTTTACATTTACAGGAGGTGGGAGTTTAGAAATTACCTCTATTTTAGCTTGGTCAACTTCAATGCCTCTAGAAGAAATTTTATGACCAAGTACAATTCCTTCTTTCACCATGAAGTGACATTTCTCCCAATTAAGCACCAAATTTGTCTCAATACACCGCTTCAGTACGGTGTCTAGGTTGGATAGACATGTTTCAAATGAATTCCTAAAAACTGAGAAGTCATCCATGAAAATTTCAATGCTCTTTTCAATTAAATCTGCAAAAATAGCAAACATACATCTTTGAAAAGTAGCAGGTGCGTTACATAATCCAAATGGCATCTTTCTGTAAGCAAATATACCAAAAGGACATGTAAAGGCAGTTTTCTCCTGATCAAGAGGGTTAACAGCAATTTGATTATATCCAGAATAACCATCGAGAAAGCAGTAATATTCTTGTCCAGATAATCTTTCAAGCATTTGATCCATAAAAGGTAATGGAAAATGATCTTTTCTTGTGGCTTGATTTAATTTTCTATAATCAATGCACATTCTCCAACTGGTGACAGTTCTTGTAGGAATTAGTTCATTTTTTTCATTAACAATTACTGTGATACCACCTTTTTTTGGAACAACTTGAACAGGACTTACCCATGTACTATCAGAAATAGGATAGATAATACCTGCTTTCAGCAATTTCAGAACCTCCTTTTTGGTTACTTCTTTCAAAGTTGGATTGAGGCGTCTTTGAGGTTGAGCAATAGGTTTGAAATTATCTTCCAACAAGATTTTGTGCATGCAGTATGATGGACTTATACCTTTCAAATCTTCAAGTGTCCACCCAATTGCTTTTTGATTCCTCTTTAATACTTCCACCAGTTTTTCTTCCTCTGTTTCACTCAACAGATTACTAATGATAACTGATTTTAAATTACCTTCTTTCAAAAAGATGTATTTCAGATTGGAAGGTAACACTTTTAATTCAGGTTTCTGGATTTCTTCAGCAGGTGATTCTTGAATTTCTTCAATCTTTCTTGATTCAAAGGAAATTTATTTCTCTTGATCAAATTCTTCAAGATATCTTTCAATCTGTTTTTCCTCTTCTTCATTCAAAAATTCAACAGAGTTAGTCAATAACTTATTTAATGGGTCAGAAATAACCATACCTTTTGATAAGGAAAGATAACTTTCATCAAGGATGTCCACTTTGAAACAATCTTGCTTTGAATTAGGATGTTTCATTGCCTTGAAGACATCAAAATTTACTTCCTCATCATGCACTCTTACTGCTAGCTTCCCATTGTCCACATCGATCAGTACTCGAGCAGTTTTCATGAATGGTCTTCCAAGAATTAGAGGAACATCAGCATCTTCTTCCATGTCTAAGATCACAAAATCCACAGGAAAGTAGAATTTGTCAACCTTTACAAGCACATCTTCTACAATCCCATAAGGTCTCTTGATGGATTTATCAGCTAATTGCAGAGTCATCCTTGTCTGCTGTGGATCAAGATCACCAATACGCTTCATCATACTTAGGGGCATTAGATTGATGCTAGCCCCTAAATCTAATAAAGCCTTACCGATATTTACTCCACCAATAGAGACAGGAATAGTGAATTTACCAGGATCTTTGGATTTTTCTGGCATCTTGTATTGTAAAATAGCACTGCAACTTGCTTCAAGTTCTACGATCTCTTCGTCATACTTCCTTTTCTTTGTAAGCAGTTCTTTCATAAACTTAGTATATGTAGGCATCTGTTCTAATGCCTCAGAAAAAGGGATGTTTATATGTAACTGCTTAAAGATTTCAAGGAATCTCTTGTATTCCTTCTCTTTATCTTTTCTTGATGGTGGATGAGGATAAGGTAAATCCTGGACAGGAGTTGTCTGTCCAGGATACTGATTTTTTTCATTTTTTTCATTTTTTTCTTTCTTTTCTTCACTTTCTTTTTCTTCTTCTTTTCCTTTTTCTTTTTCATTCTCTTCTTCTTTTTCTTTTTCATGATTTATACCTACAGTTTTACCACTTCTTGTAAAAATAGCCTTACATTGTTCTTTGGCTTTGAATTCTTTGATGTCGGCTACTTCTTTTACTAGCTGACTTAACTGTTGATCTGATGCTTTACGTGAAACATTAATTGTCTCCATGTATTGCATTAATTGTTGAATACTTTCTTCAGCTTTTGTCAATCTAGCATTATAATCTCCTTGATTATTGAAGGGTCTAGCATTTTGTTTCTAACCATAGTTTTGGTTTTGCCTTCCCTGCAGGTAATTGTTAGAAAAAGAATTTACAAGAGGATTTAGAGAATTACCTGTAGGTAACCTTTGATGAATCAAGGAATTAGCTTGTTCTTGTTCATTTTTGTCAAGAACACAGTAACCACATGGTTGTTCACCCATACAATACTCACATTGTTGTAATTGAGCAGGGAGTTGTTGTGGTACATGGGTAACTTGAAGTTTTCCAAGTTGTTTACTCATTGCCTCAACTTGTTGCATCAACAATTTTTGTTGAATTAACACTGTATCATTTACTCCTTGTTCAAGTATACCTTGTCTATTACCTCTTTCTGGTTTAGCTTGACGGTCACTGATAGTCATTGATTCCAATATTTCTATGGCTTCCTCCACAGTCTTGTTCATTAAAGAACCACCTGCACAAGCATCTAACATCATCTTGAACTGAGGCAATAGACCATGGTAAACGATTCTTACCTTTTCGGCATCATTCAGGTTATGGTTTGGACACTTTCTCAAAAGTGCCTTGAATCGTTCCCATGTCTCTCCTAGTGATTCATCATTCAGGTTGTGGTAAAGCAAAAGAATGTATGGCTGTCATTGCTTCAAAATATTTTGAAGGAGAATAAAATCTTTCGAAAAATTTTCTTTCAACATCGGACCAGTTTGCAAAACTACCCGGTGGACAAGATTTAAATCATTCTTTTGCTTTACCAATCAATGAAAAAGGAAAAAGTCTCATGTAAACAGACTCTTCTTGATTGGGTTCAAAACCAATTGTGCTGCATAACTCATAAAAAATAGTTAAATGTTCATATGGTTCTTCATGATTTAAACCAGCAAATTGGTTGTTTTGAATAATGTTTAAAGTGGCAGGTTTAATTTCCACTGGTAAAACTGGTCCTTGAAACATTCTCGAAACTCGGGGTGGACCATTAATAGCAGCAAACTGTCCCAATGTTCTCCTTTCAGCAGCCATATTTGAATTTTCAAAAATTTTCGAAGTAGAAGAAGAATTAGTTTGTGTTTTAGATTTCAAAGACTTGATTTTCTTTACAAACTTTTCTATCTCAGGATCAAAATAAATTTTACCTGCGGTAGATCGAGTTTGCATACACAAACTAGACAAAGAAAGTTAGTGTAATAATGATAAGAAATAAATAATAAAAAAAATTAACTAAGGTAAAAAAAAAATATATTTACCACGGTAATTAAAATTTTACTGTTTTACTGAAATAATTCAATCCCCGGCGACGGCGCCAGAAAACTTGTTAACTCGGCGATAGCATCTCAACAGTTCTTTTCCACCACCGGGTTTGTTAATTGGCAAGCGCACCAATCGTTTGTAGTTTTCAAAATTTAGATATCGTTCCACTGGGATTAAAAGTCCAATAATAACAGTAATTTTCTATTTACTATGGTAAATGGGAAGGAAGTTATAAACAAAAGAATAATTTATATACAATTTATACAATATCCACAGGATAGCATGATTGAGTGGTTCATAAGATAAAAGAAAATAAAATCTATCTAAAAAAAATGAGTTGCAATCTAGAATAGGTAAGATACTTGAGATAAACACAGATAAACAAATTATGTTGGAAATTGGATCCCTAATCTAGAATAACAATGAGGAACTCAAGACATGCATATTTAATCATCAAGTTTCATGTCATTGCAGCTTAAAATCATTATAACCGATCCCTCGTGATATAAATTCTAAGAATTCACCGTAAAGTCCGATCCCTCGTGAGCTTTCTCAGTAAAAACTTGCATTAAGACCTGGCCTTATGGCAACAATGGTTAACAACCCCTATAGAATTGAGATACCAAGGGTATTCCAACTTTTTACTTTTGTCAAAACAAGTTTCAATACGGCATGAACAATCATTCTCCCGTTTGACATTCATACTAATAAAACAAGTTTCAATACACATGAAAATCATTCTCCCGTTTGACGTTCATATTAATAAAAGGTTAAAATACTAACATGGACTTGAATCATAAACATGCAGAGGTCGAATTCACAACATTATACTCAATAGATTAGTTCACCAATTCCAACATAAACAAATTAGTTACACATGGTGAAAGTAGAAACAACACTTACAGATTTTGACATTACGAAGACGATGGGAACTTCACGATACAATGATCACAATACACCGAAACACACTCAAGTATCTAGAAAACTATTCTAGTACTACAACTCACAAAAGAAGTACTCAAAGTCGAGCATAAGAGAGAAAAGAAATGCTATGGAATGGGATGGGATGGGATGATTTGAATGGTGTTGGATGGCCCTATTTATAGGGCTGAGCAAGGGTGCTGACGCTACGCGTCACACCCCTGACTCAGCCTCCATTAAACACTTGATAATGGCCACTTCAAATTATTAAATTTGATCATGCTTGGCCATATGGACATGTCTCCATCGATTTTTGGCCTTTCATGATGAGTGGGATGGCCCTTGTGGCTGAGTGGAGTGCCCATTATTGGGTCCAAGTGGAGTGGTTGGTCAAAGTGGAGGTGGAGACCACGCAGCACTGACGCTACGCGTGGCTGTGATGCGTAGCGTCAGCATCAAAAATAGCTGTTGACGCTACGCGTGGGGTGAGGCTACGCGTCAGCTCCTCCAGTGTAATTTTCTCTTGATTTCTTAACTTTTTCACTGCAAAACTAGAGAAAATTGATCAAGGGCAGATTATTTCCAACAACATCCATTTATTGAATTTAAATCCTAATTTTCTAACAAATTAAACTAATTTTTATAATTTTTATGAAATTTTTATTCAAGCTTTTATTGAAAATTTGAGGACTAACATACGACCTTTAATTCACACAACCTTGTTGTCAAAATCTCTGTAACAAAATTATCTACGTAGGCATCAAAGGCCAAATCCTTCTAGATCGGTACATTTTAATAGATCTTTGCAACCCTTTAGCTGTTTCGTCATCATGTTGGTAGCCCTCAATAAAATTCACATATCTCCTTCATCCGGTGCTTGAATTACTTCATTCTTTTTAATATGAATCTGTATCATAGACCTCTACAATGTTCATGCAGGGCACGAAACCCAATTCTTAAAGGAGAATTAATGGTGATTTTATTTTTGAAGTCATAGCTGATCCGAAAAGCATCTAGAGCACCATGTCGTAAATCGGGTATATCTTGGGCTACCAAACTTAGATTGTCACAAATGATATATCAAATTAAAGAGAAAAGGAAGATCCACTAACTTTATGAAGGGATAAAAAGCCAATTTTTGCTCCATAAATACCAGAAGTTAAAATACCACACTGAATCCCTTTTTTGTAGTGGCAACTTGCACAATGTTTAGTATTTTTCATGTTTCTCATTCATATGACCATGAAATCGAACAATTCTTTCACCAAATTTTTCTAAACTCAATTCCCTACAACTTTGATGCAGGGAGTAAAGTCAAATTCCTCACAAATTTTTCCCAAATAGTTAATCTTTGCAAGAAACATCAATCCTGTCATAACCTTACACTATTTTAGTACATGGGCCATATCTCATTCATTTCTTATTAAAAAGTTTTATGCCATATATCAATTTAAAGATAGGAAAATGGCCTACAATTCTTATGTTTGGTTCTTTTTCCTAATTCAGCCCGCATGAGCCCTTAAAAGCCCAAACAAGTTGACGCCTAGAAGCTAGACACATCAGCTCCTCCATACAACATGAGCCAATTAGCTTGCAACACCCAATGGCCACTTGTCTTACTCAATCACACTCCTTGCTCAACACTCATTTGCCTCAAAAAACACTTATTGCTCATGCACTAAGCCTTGGCCACTCAATCTCTCCTTACTCCGTAAGCTAACCAAGTGCATGCAAAGCTAATCCCACCTCATCACCTTTGTTCCTCATTTCCTCTAACTCCACTCAAGCTCTCCCTTCTCTTTCTCGGAAGAAACATCACTACCAACCACCATGAATTCTCTTTTCCTCTAACCCGTGGCCAACCTCCATCCAAACAACCCCTCTCTTCCAATTTTCCTACATGCATTAGACTTTTAAGAATCAACATCAACTCCTTACCTTAGCTATCCAAAAATTGTGAGCTCACCAAGCTTCTACAAGGTAAGATTTTGTATGTTCCTCTTGGTGTTGTTCTTGGTATTTTTGGGACTAAGTCTAGCTTTCAAATTCTAAAATTTTAACACTTTTCCTTAGTATTCGGGAGCCTAAAACTGTGGCTCATTACTAAAATTTCTATGCATGTCACTTTTCCTTAGGATCGGGAACCGTTGGCGACGATCAAGGAACGTTTTGGAACGTGTAGCGGGTTTTCAGTGAGAATCCTTTTTTTCTTACTCCGGACAATAGTTGTTCCATGTGGTAAGGGGGTCTCACCTTATTTAATCTTGTTTCTAAAGGTTCCATAATATTGCTTGCACACTCGTGAGCCTCTGTTTTAAATTTCATCAAGATCCAACGGTTAGATTTTAAACTACAAAGATTTTCGTAACCGACCGTTAAAATTATTACGTTTTTAATTTAGTAAGTATTTTAGAAATTGATTTGGCATAATTTCATGTTCACATGCTCAGGAGGATTTTAGCGGGATCGGACAGGGAAATGGAAATTTAGAAAATTTAGTGTTTAGGTGGGCTCAGTTTTCTTTAATATCGTTGTATTATTTGATTTTAAATTTTTGGTGTTATTGTGTAAATTGTAAATTATTTCACTGGTAAGCCCCGCTATTAGGAATTAAATTTACCGTTAAGCACCCCGAAATTATTTGGAAGATATCACACACTTCGAGAAAATTTACTGACCAATTAATTACGACGCGTTATGTTGCTAAGTGCTAAAAATGGCATTGTCTAAGTGGTTATAAGATTTTATAGAAATTTACCAAATAAATAAATGAATTCTTTTATGAAAAGTTTTACTCGAAAAACTTTACCAATAAGTAACTTGATTTGGATCTAAATAATTATGTAAATTAAGAAAAAGAAATGGAAATAAAGGAAGTCTTTTTAGTGTAATGAATATTGGAATTTAGAAAGAAAATCTCATGACATAGTTTTAGTGACCACTTTCATGACCACTTGGGGTAAAAATAAAAAGTGACTTTAGGAACTTGATTGAATGAAATGAATTTTGGCAAAAGAAATTTGATTAGGAAATAAAATCTTAGGTTTTAAATACTTTATTGGATTAAGTAGGCTTGGAATGAAAAGAAATGAATGACTAGTTAGAGTTTAATTTGAGGTTATAAAAAAAGGATCCTAATAAATTAATTAGGATAAGAGATAGGTACTTAAATGAAATAGATGTAATTTTAGGAATTCAAATAAAGAAATAAATATTAAGAGTTAAATTTTTAGTAATCAATAAAGTAAGTGAAAAAGAACTTAGAGATGACATAAATAATTTTAGAGTATGATATACATAAAATAAATATTTAAGAAAGGCATCTAGAATTTAGGTTTGAACTAAGTAATGAAAAGAAGTAGAAATGACTTATGAATTAAATAGTAATTTTAGTGGCTAAATTATATTTGACTAAGTTTGAAATATTAGAGTGGATTCTAGATCTCTAAGCAATAATTTGATGTCATAGAAAAAGTAAGCCCTAGTCGACTAAAAGAACGTAACTAAGGAAGCAAATTAGTTAATAAGGGGAATAAAGAATAAGGTACAAAAAGATAAGTAGTCATGAACCTAGAAAGAACATCACTAAATTGATAATGATACATAAAGAATTAGTGACCCTTTTAGTGACCAAGGAACAGGTCATTCAGTTAATAAAATTTAATTGGATCAGTAAAGGAAAATCAATAATGAGACCGCTTAATGATGACTAAAGAGTTCATAATTGGACCTTAGGAAATTAAATTGAGTAAAGCGATAATCATGCCTAATTAAGTAAAGAATAACTAGTAAACAAATAATTGAAAGTTACATAAAGAATTGAATTAAGTAACAATATGCCTTTAATAACAAACTAAATTTAGGGAATGCTAATGACGTGAACTAGATACACGGTAAGGATATAATGTGAACGCTTACATCTAGTTGCATAAATAAGTAAACTTCTAGTGATGTTAAATATGTGATAACTTGTAAAGCCGTAGTAAATGATGAATGTCAATTATGTGGTATGTCTAATAATTATTATGTGATGAGTTCTTAGTACTACACACAATATGAGATCTGTTAATTGGTTGATTATGTAACATGAGACTATGGATGATTGTGTACATAGATATACGTGTGCTAGATACGTGATGAACGTTGGGATAAAGTGGTATAATGAATTGTATGTTATGATGTCAATGAATACTTATCAGTGTGATATAGTTGTAAATGTTGTATGATGCATGGATAACTGAATAAGGAAATTCATAAATGAGAAACACAGAAAGTGTTAGGGAATCCTATTAGGGTCAGGCAGCGGAAACATAAAGGATTCCCAAGAAAGAATTGCAAACACGTATGTCTCAAAGCATTATGCTAAATTAAAATTTTAATTTGGGTTTACCTCTTGTAGACGCAGAGCAAGATCCTCGATCGAAGCAATTGTAGCTTCGCCCTTAGGAGTCCACATGAGCACTCCCACCAGAAAACTAACGATCCGAATGCTAGTATTGAATTTTAGTGTAATCTAATTTATGAGCAGCAGCCTATGAGCATCTCATGCTCTATATATAGGCTTAGGTCTTGACCTGAGCTCTCATTAAACATTGGGCTCCTGACTCATTCTAAATGAGTTAGGCCCAAATAGTTTTATTTTCAGTCCAACTAAAATAAAACTATCCTCTGGTGGGCTTACTCTATGTGTGTGACCCTATACGTAAAATATTCGATTATATTAATAATAAACTATTTTATTATTAATATAAAATAAGAGCGGTATTTAGCAATACATCATTATGTCCGAATATTATTTATCATCGACATGACCTATAAGTGATAATTATTTTATATATTTATTCCTTTTGTCACGATATCTAATTGGGCCCAAGGCATGGTCGTCGTCATCCTTGTATGGCCCAATTCATTTTACTTGATACCAGAGTAGACTTTATAGAATAAATATCTAATATTTATTCGTCCTAGCATGGCCATGCATTTCATTAGTCTCACTCTGTCAAGTGGCCCATAGATATCACTCCTGTCACATAAGAGAGACAAATTCCATCTACATCACTCACATCCCTCTGCATAATTTATCTATTGCCTAATCACAATCTTTATGGTCATCTTATTATAGATAACGTTTCATTGTATTAAAACAATAAACTCCCTATGTAGGAATCGTAGTGACTTCAGGTCGAAGGACTACATACCATTATCACATTGAGAACCGTTTATGACACTCATGTAACGATCCATGCAACGTTCTCATGGTGGGTCTGTCCAGTACAACATTACTCTTTATGTGTACCCGTGTAAAGACTTGATATCATATATATCCATGATTTATGAGATCAAATCATCAGTACATTCACACACTAATCTTAATGTATTTACATGTCTCTATGTAAATACTTGATTAGGGACGTTTTAGGAATAATTCTCATATGACCTACTATTCCAGGATAAATAGCATTTGTCTAAAACTAAAAATACTAATTTTATTAATAAGTTAAAATTGATACATTAATAGCTCGTAGTGCATACACCAACAGAAAGTGGTATCGGCAGGGATTCCAAAATGATTAAATTATGAAAATATGATAAATTCAAATCTGAGATAAATTATGAGCGTTGTAGCGCCAATGTGCCCCTAATTATCGAGAAAGTATGAAGTCTCATTTCATTCCTAAGTGTCAGGTAACATTATTAAAATAAAGAAAAAGAGAAAATTTGATTGTATATCGAATGAAGAAAGAAACCTAACAATAGGAATGAAAGGGAGTCATTGAGGGGACCCTGCCGAGGACCAATGAATGAAAAGAATGAATTGTTTGATTATGCATCATATGTGGAGAATAAGGAGGGATGTTGGAATAATCTACTAGAGCGTCAGGGATGGGTACACTGAAGAAACAGTTGCGCCTCTACCTCCTAGGGTAGTCTAGGAAGTATATCGAATTCAGTATTGCATCATGATGACTAATAAAGAGAATGGACCCACATGCATCATGATGAGGAGGAGATGGACCCACATGCATCATGATGACTAATAAAGAGAATGGGAATGACAAAATGAACTCATGCATTGCATCATTACACTGAGATTATGATTGTTTGTTACTTAAGTATGACTTTATAGAACTTAGAAATCCTAAGAGATGAATGGGAGAATGGGTATGGTCAGCTGGGACCAAGAGTGGTGAGATAACTTACGATGTAACTTAGGGACCTTAAAGAGAGTGGGAGAGACCCGATCCTGGATTGTTTATGTTGTGTGTGGGGTAGGTGTCGATGAGATACCTTCCCAATTGTTGTGGAGGTGAAGATTCACCCTTACGCTAAATTTTTCCAGACATTGTGGGGATGGAGGCAGACTTCAGAACGAGGAGCATCTAGACTCTTCTTGGACTATGGACGAATAACATAGGTTAAATTTTATTTTCATTCATTGGAGCCTACGTGCCCCTTTTACTTTCAGTATGTATAGTTATTGTTACGACCATGTATTACATATGACTATGTACTAAATATGATGTATCTGTTCCACCAAGTTTTCTTGTACAAAAAAAAAACTTCCATAATTTTCTAAAACTGGTAACCTCTTAGTTGACCAAGATAATCTAGTGGAAGGGATTGTCCTAGTTAACCGAGGGTATTATATTGGTGGTATCAGAGCATGGTCGATTCAACAAGCTTGGGGTATGGTTCACTATACCCTGTTGTACAAAGTCATCTATTTGACAGTCATTAGGACTTGTGTGGTAGGAACTACTTGACTAAATTTGAGTAGTTGAAGCATCAGACAAGGATACTAAGGGTCCACTACTAAAAAAAACCTATTAGCAACAGCCAAAACCCGTCACTAAGTGATGCTATCGTTGTCGCTAATACTATTAGCGATGACAATTATGATGGAACTAACGTCGTCGCTAAATCAATCGTCGCTGATATCATAGTGACGCGAAATGCATCTGTCGCAAATGTTTCGACGGCCTGACACCGTCGATAATGAGGCCCTATGTTGGTGACGTATCTCGTCGCTATGAGTGCTATATAGCGACCACAACACGCTGTCGCTACTTCTGTTGGGTAGCGACCACGCATTACCGTCGCTCTATCCCCAATAATAGCAATGACAAAAGGTAGTCGTTGTATCCCCAATAGTAGCAACGGCCACATGGGGTCACTGAATACTCAATGGTAGCGATGGCTAAACACGATCACTATTTGTGGCTACATAGCAACCACCTACGGCTGTCGCTGTTAGTGGCCACACAACGGCAACATACGGCTGTCGCTACTATTAAGGATACAGCGACCACCTTTTGTCGTTACTACTGTTGGGTATTCAACGACCATCCCGTATTGTCGCTACCAGTTGGGTATTCAGTGACCACCTTTTACCGTCGCTACCTGGTTTATATACTAGCGACGGGCTTCAGTTCCGTCACTAATATTAATTTTTGTTCTTTTTGTTTAGTTTTTGTTGACTTTTTAAACTATTAATATAGGTTGAATGTTAATAATATAGGTTTTTCTTTGTTGAACTAAAAACTAGAAATATCGAATAACATAAAACTTATAAAAGGAGAATGACATAAAATAAATACTTAATATGATATAAAATCTAAAATACAATGTCGTCGCTACTCGCTAAATATACAAACAAGTGAAACATAAAAAAGTAAAATCATAGGGGAGGGGCAACCTGTGGTGGTGGTGGTGGCGGCTGGAAAGTAGCGGTGGTGGTTGCTAAATATACTACATGAGTTGCTCCTGTTATTGTGCAAGCTGTCGACGAGTCTCAGTATACTACTCTTCAGCCCGTCGTCGGTCCGCCTCAGCCCACTCCTCCAAAAGCTGCCTCTAGAGTCACTCCCCTTGTATCTCATTGTTCAAGTTTTGAATAACCTGAACAACATCCCCCAGAAGGCCAGAGGAGGAAGAGGAAGAGGAAGAAGAAGAGGTCTTCCCCTTCTTCGCAAGCTGCATGCTCACTGTGCCCAACCCGAACACCCTCCTTTTCTTGTTTACGCTGTCAACAGCCTTTATATAGATGGCGTTATCATCGAAACAAGATAGGGTGTGAGGTACCTCCCCCTCAGGAGTGGAAGCCACTAACTCCGCCTCCTTCTTGGCCCTCATGGCCTAATATGTCTCCTGTAAATGTAAAATAGTGAGAGGGTTAGTAAGCTGATTTGTAAATAATAAGCATTTGTAAGTTAAAATAAAATACCGCCAAATCTATCATCTTTTGGTTAACCGATGCACTGGCTTTGTTCTTCTTGGTCATTTGCATGACCTCAAACAGGGAAGGCTTGTGGTGCTCCCTCAGCTCTTGTAGTTCATAATGTATTGAAATTATTATTAAAAAACATGTTTGGTCATTCATAAAAGAAATGTTTAACATCAATATACTTACATATCTCTTTTTATGCTCGAGGGTTAAAATGCTACCCCCAGTGTAGACGGAGGCTGCAGCATCTGTTGCCTTGTTTGCCTTGTTTTGCACACTCGCCTGCTGGAACAAGACATCCCCTACTTCTGGACCATCATGTCTCAGTGGTCCTCGGGGATCCAATGAGGGCGCTCAATGATTTTGATAATCATATCAATCATACCCTCTAGATACTGATAATCACTTTGTTACAAAAAATGAGATTTCAATATTAAAAATAAGTCTATGAATTAGCAATAAATTCACAACAAAGGGGAGTGTTAGCTTACTAAAAAGGTGTCAAACCACCTATCTTGGACAACCTTGCCTGCATCTGTCCCAGAGATGTATGGACCATCTCACTGGGCCTTTAGAACCTTAGTAATCGCTTTGGTAGTGCGACTACTATCAACAAAATTGTAATAAACAACAGTTAGAAATAAATAAAATAAGTTACACACAGGGAGGCTACCAAAATTTTGACAGAGTCTCCCGTGTAAATATAACATTTTCAAATTTAAAGGGTTGCCCTATTACAAATAGAAAGAGTTCCCAGTACAATTCAATGTATACAACTCCTAAATAAACTAACATACAACAAACCAATTTAGGCATTATGTGAGTTTTATACACAAAGTAACTAAGAAGCTACCAACTAAGAAACCTAAAACAAATTATAGTATACTTACTTGTCTCCAGCCGGCAGTGGGACCAACATGGGTAGGGGGATACCGGAGGTGGGGTGGCCTTGAGGCCAACGTCATCCAAACCACCAGGTGAAGGAGTCTATTGTGGTGGTGAAGGAGTAGTGGCCTGTTATGGGGTGGTCTGCTGTAGAATGATGGGCTAAGGTGTTGAAGGGGTGGTGGCCTACTGTGATGTGATGGCCTATTACGGGGGTCCTTGAACCACCACCCGATTGAAGGGTAGCCGATGTCCCGTCATCTGTGGGATAAAGCATGAAAACAATTGTTAGTCTCAGACTATAAAGATATGTATGTATGTATATATATGTTTAATAACTACATGCTCTATGTCTGTTTCAGTTTGAAATTCCCCCTCAGTTTTAGTGTCACTATAGCTATCTGTTTCAATAGGTTCCTCAGTCTCTAAATCAGCCCTAGATCGTTTTGACTAGGAGACAACATCTTTGTTAATGTGTTCACCCCCCGTAGTGGCGAGTGTCTCATCCATTATCACTGGATCAATGTTGAATAGAAGATGACTATCATTGAGCTCGTTTGGAGTGAGCTGGTAAGCATCCTCAACCTCATCGGAGACATTATCAGTGATCTGACTTTGGGCCTTAGCCTTGATTACTGTGTACCAGTCCCGATGCTCTCCAGGGAAGTCTGTGTAATAAACTTGCTCGGCTTGTTGAGAAAAAATGAAGGGATCAAACCCTTTATATCTACCCTTTTTCTACCTCAACTAAGTCATAGTTGTTGTAAACCTTTGTTCCTACACCAATTGTATTGTTGTACCAATCATACTTAAATAGAATGATATCTCTTCGTAGTCATCCGAAGAAAGAAACTTCAACAATCTCTGTCAGCACTGCATAGAAGTCTTCCTCTAACTGTCCGGCCATGCCTTTAACATAAACCCCTTAGTTATGGGTACGCATCCCTTTACTCCATTGAAAAATGTTAAACTTGTAGCTGTTTACATAGTAAATGGGCCATTTTTTAACAGTTTTCACTGGCCCCCAAGAAAGGGCTTAGAGTAAAGGATCTTCAATATGGTTATTAGGGTCTTGAATCTATGTACAACATAACATAGGTCATTGTTAGATGTCTAACGTTAGAAGTTAATGTGGACATACCCAAGGAAGACCCTTACACTACATTAGAGAAAGGACTTGAAGCATATAGAGGTCCCCTCACAAGGGCCAAGACCAAAAGGGCCAAAGAGAGCATTCATAAAGCCCTTTTCTCTTTTGTCTCTTCTAGTGGGCCTAAGCCCAATAAGGAACCTATGAGGATCTATGTGTACTTTACTTGTAATATACTTTCTAAATAGTTTCTCTAGGCTTATAGGATAGATTTAGGCCTTGCAAGGTCAAATGGGCCACTTTAGGGCCTTGTACTTTTCCTTTTGGGCCATGTATAGGCCATTTGCTTACCTTTTTCTCTTAATGGGCCTTGGATTCATGCTCAAGCCCACTTAGCTAGTCCTTGGCCGAAATTTCCCATGGCCTATATAAGGACTTCTCCTTTTGTAAACAAGGACGATTAATTCATTTGCAAGATTTTGAGAGCACTTAGTGTTTTCCTAGTGAGAGATTCTCCTCCTTCTCTCTAGAATTAGAGAGCTCTCTCAAGCTCTTATCCAAGTGGTTTCTCCCTCCCTTGGTGGTGAGTGGAGTTATCTTCCCCACTTTGGGAAGTGGCCTCCAACCTTTTTCTCTCCCCTTTTCCAAACCTTCATCCATTGTTCATCCTTCCCTTCTTCCATTTCACTCCCTTTCCACTTGTTCCTTGCATCACACTCCTTTAGTTTAGGCTTTGGTTTTCGGTTTCCTTACCTTGTAGAAGAAGTTCTCAAGCTTACATTGAAGGAAGATAGGAGAAAGAGCCCTAGATCCATCTCTCTTCAAGAAAATGGATGAAGAGCCTACATCATATGGTATCATTGAGCCTTGGGAGGTTCTTTTCTTCTTCTCTTCCATTTTAATTTTCGTTTTCACTTCTCTTTGCTGGCTGGAATTCTGGTTCTTAATCATTCATATGTCTTGTTAATGCCATGTTAGCATAAAAATCATAAAAAGTTTTAGTTCTTTTGAGTTTTTGTGCTAGTTTCTTTTGTGGCTTCAATTTGTGCATATTGGTATGGTCATTTTTGTTTGGGTAATATTAGCATTCTGTTTTAGCTTCTAAAATTCAGAGTTGGCACGTGTTAGTTTTGGTTTGTTAGGTTGTTAGTTTGTTGTTACAAGTAGTTAATTGTTAGTTGTTAGTTAGAGCCAATTAAGGAAGTTAGTTAGGTGCCATGTGGAACCTTGTCTAAAGTTCTAGGAAATTACTTGCTTCATCTTTTAGTTGTGCAAAACCGTGTGGTGAAGGGGCAATTCAAGCACTTTGATTATCTCCTAAAAAGGTTCCATTCTTGTTGTTGGGAGGTCTCATATTAAAGACACTCCAAAGTCAAGTCAACTTTTAGGGTTGTTAGTTTCCAATCTTAGCTTTGATTCTAGGTTTAATTTTTCTTGTCTTGCACTATTAGGATATCACTTTTACTTTCCTTTTCATCTTGCTTGCATCAAAAATAAAAACTTGTCAAAAAATTAGTCACCTCCTATACATTAATTTGGGAGAAGGTTGCATAATTTGCCTTAAGCAAGAAGCATTAATTGAACTTGTTTGTACCATTTGTGCATTTTGGTTTTGGAATTACAAGATTGGTGTTGTTACCTTGAAATCTTGAGAGGCAAAAAAAAAAGAAAAGTATCAAAAGAAAAGAAAAGTACCAAAGGAGAAAAAGAGTATTAAAAAGAAAGCCTCATTACCAAGTTGAATTTGAGACACCAAACATCATCACCAAAATTTCGAAATTACCAATACCAAAAGAGAAGTGTTTCATTACTTGACATTTCTAAGACTTGTTCATTAAGACTTCCTTGCTTATTTTTACAACTCTAGAGTTTCTAAGCTAGGTTGTACTTTAAGCTTTGTTTCTTGCATGTGTTTTCTTGTTTGTCTTGTTTTGTCAAATTCAATTCTATTCCAAGTTAGCTTTCATTCTTTTGAACTTTTATTGCTTTTAGAGTCTTGTCATATATAAAAAAAATCCATTTGAGTAGCCTTTATTTCTTAAGCCTTTTTAGTTTGTCATTTTTGCTTCTTAAAGTTTTGTCTTGAGTTTGTATCTTTTCAAACTTCTAAGATCACTCCATTTCTCCATTATTTGAGGGTAGCATATTAAAACACTTAAGATTGGTGTGGAAATTGATTGAGCTTGATAATCTCTAAGAGAAGGCATACACTTGAGAGATACACTTTAGTGAGGTTTAAAATTTTTCTTTGTGATTTCTATTAACCAAATCTTGTTTGGAGTTGTTGCCTTGTCTTCTTTTGCTAGGTAAAGTTGGAGCTTATACATCAAGAAGGACTTTTGAAGACAATTGTAAAGGAGGCAAAAGCTTTGTAACTAGTAGAACTTAGGCAAATTTTTTCAATTCTTAGGCTTTGTGTAGTAGGATTTTGTCTTGTATTTTGGACACAACAAGGACATTGGACTTTTTGGACATTATAACTTTCCTTTTTGCTTAGTAAATTTCGAATTAGGATAGTACATGTGCATTTGATTGTTAACTACTTTTAGTTAATTGGTTAGAATTAGTTAGAAGTTACAACTATAATTAGTTAGTTAGTTAGTAGTTATAAAAAAAAGTTGGTAGTTAGTTGAGTGTCTTAACTAATTAGGTTAATTAGTTAGTGGTTGGAACTAATTCTAGTTATCATAACTAATTGTTAGTTGGGTTAACTAATACATAACCGAATTAGTTGGTTAGTTATAGTGGTTAGACTTTGTTACAACTTCCATAACTAATTAACTACTTTTTAGTTAGGGTTTGTTAAGACGTAGTTAGTTAGTTGAACTAATTTTCTTAGGTTAACTACTTCTTAAAACCGAATTTGGTTAGGCTTGTCTAGGGTTAGTTAATCACTAGTAACATCCTAAGACAAACATAATCAATTTAGGTTAAGGACAACTTAGGATTTACATAAGCAATATAGGACTAACCTAGTTAAAGACAACCTAGGACATTGTTTTCCCTTAGGATAGAAACCTAGTATTGATTTTTTTAGGATTGTTGAAGTGTTTCTTTCACTTGCATTGCATTCATCTTCCTCAACTAGCTTGTCTATACATACTTTGTTTTTGTCTCAAATTTCTTTGACAACATTAAAAGATGTCATCTAGTGATAGGGAGAACAAAACCATGCTTCATAACATAATGGATAGCTTAAACAATATTAATGCTAGGCTAACCAATCTTGAGCATAATGAACCCCCTAGAACTAGGCATAGACAACAAAGAAATCAAAGACATAACATTAGTGATAGTGAGGAAGAAACAAGACAAAGAAGGCACCATGACCATAGAAAGGATGACATAGGCTTAAGAGAAGTAAAGTTAAAAATTCCCCCATTCAATGGCAAGAGTGACATTGAAGCTTACTTAGAGTGGGAGATGAGGGTAGAACAAATATTCAACTCTTATCAAATAAAAGATGATAAAAAAGTTAGGATTATAACTCTTTCTTTCCAAAATTATGCTCTAGTTTGGTGGACCCAAATTTGTAAGGAGAGAAAAAGAGACAACTTCCCTCCCATAGATGATTGGGTAGACTTAAAAGCTCTCCTTAGGAAAAGATATGTTCCTAACTATTATCGGGGTGAACTATTAGCAAAGCTTAATAGGCTCACCCAAGGCTCCAAATGTGTAGAAGACTACTATAAAGCCTTAGAAATAGCCATGATTAGAGCCAACCTAGAAGAGGATGAAGAAACCTTAATGTATAGGTTCTTACATGGACTTAATAGGAACATCAAAAATAGGGTAGAACTTCTTCCACATGTGGATATGGAAGAGTTACTCCACCAATGCACCAAAGTAGAAAACCAATTTAAGGAAAGAGAATCCTATAGTGGGGATAACAATAGAGCCTATAAGTCAAAATGGGTAGAAAATAAGGGTAAGTTTGAGAGAAACCCTAGAGGGAGAGAAGTGGGCGCTTCCTCCTCTAAACTCCAAAGTGAGTTACACAAAAATGGAAAAGTCTTTAGGAATCAACATGATAAGCATGAGCCATCATCAAAACCACAATCCTCTAGATCTTCTTCCATAAAATGTTTTAAGTGTCTTGGAAGAGGACACATTGCTTCGGACTGTCCAACAAAAAGAACCATGATTTTAAAACTAATGGAACCTACTCAAGTCAATCAGAGTCTAATTCTGATTCTCACTATTCAAGTGATGACTCTCGTAGTGATTCCAGTGACAGTGAGCACATTCTAGGGGATGATGGTGAGTTGTACATGATTAGAAGATTGCTTGGTAGTCATGTAAAACTCGATGACACGACACAAAGAGAGAACATCTTTTATACAAGATGTTACATTAATGACAAATTACGTTCTCTCATTTTTGATAGTGGGAGTTGTGCAAATGTTGCAAGCCAAAGACTAGTCAAAAAGATGGGATTAGAGCTTATAGATCACCCAAGTCCCTATAAATTATAATGGTTAAATGAAAAAGGGGAAATGGTAGTCAATAAGCAAGTCCTAATAAATTTCACCATAGGCACATATAGAGATGAAGTCAAATGTGATATAGTACCTATGGAAGCAACTCATATACTATTAGGAAGGCCTTGGCAATTTGATAGGAAGGTCCTTCATGAGGGATTCACTAACACCCTCACATTTAAACTAGATGGCAAGAAGATAGTACTACATCCTCTAACTCCACAACAAGTAGCAAAAGACCAAATCCAAATGAAAGCTAAGAGAGAAAAAGAGTTAGGATCTTCTTCCCATACGAATTTAGAAAAACCAAAGAAAAACAAAAAAGACAATAAAGGGAAAGGAGTTATTATCTATAATGACTCCCAACCTAATCTCTTCGCAACTAAATATGATGTGAAACATGCCATGTTTTCACAAAAACATTGCTTGATCATATATCCAAAAGATATCCCTAACACTTCTTTGTGTTCTATGGGCACCTCTCCTCCCCCTTTGCCCAACGGGATCCAAAATATCTTACAAGAATTTAAAGACCTTTTCCCAAAAGACATTCCAAAAGGGTTACCTCCTATTAGAGGCATTGAACATCAAATAGACCTTATTCCTGGGGCTAGTTTGCCAAATAGACCTGCCTATAGATGCAACCCTAAGGAGAGTTTAGAAATAGAAAATCAAGTGAATGAACTACTTTACAAAGGTTGGATTAGAGAAAGTTTAAGCCCTTGTGCATTACCGGTTTTACTTATACCCAAGAAAGATGGTTCATAGAGAATGTGTATGGATTGTAGAGCCATTAATAACATCACCATCAAGTATAGGCATCCCATACCTAGGCTTGATGACATGTTAGATAAGCTTAGTGGATCTACAATCTTCTCCAAGATTGATCTTAAAAGTGGCTACCACCAAATTAGAATAAAAGAAGGAGATGAATGGAAAGCCGCTTTTAAAACCAAGCTTGGCCTTTATGAGTGGTTAGTGATGCCTTTTGGCCTAACTAATGCACCAAGTACCTTCATGAGACTTATGAACCATGTTTTAATGGATTTCATAGGGCATTTTGTTGTGGTATACTTTGATGACATTCTTGTGTATTCAAAGTCCATGGCATCTCATCTAATCCACCTAAGACAAGTTATGCTTGCCTTAAGAACAAACAATCTTTATGCTAACTTTGAAAAATGTTCTTTTGGCATGGATACCATTGTCTTTCTTGGTTTTGTAGTTAGTTCTAAAGGTGTTGAGGTAGATCACTCTAAGGTTAAGGCAATCCAAGATTAGCCTACACCTAGAAATGTGAGTGAAATAAGAAGTTTCCATGGTCTCGTAAGTTTCTATAGGAGATTTGTGAAAGATTTTTCAACCTTAGCCTCCCGTCTAAATGAGTTGGTTAAAAAGAATGTTTCTTTTGTGTGGGGGCCTAGGCAAGAAAAAGCCTTTCAAGATCTCAAAGATAGGCTCACTCATGCTCCAATTTTAAAACTTCCAAATTTTTCTAAAACCTTTGAGCTTGAGTGTGATGCATCAAATGTGGGCATAAGAGCTGTGCTTTTACAAGAAGGTCACCCCATTGCTTTCTTTAGTGAAAAACTTAATGGGGCCACTATTAACTACCTCACATATGATAAGGAATTCTATGCCTTAATTAGAGCCCTACAAACTTGGGAGCACTACTTAATCCCAAAAGAGTTTGTGATACATAGTGATCACCAATCTTTAAAATTCATAAAAGGGCAACATAAGTTAAACAAAAGACATGCTAAGTGGGTTGAGTATTTGGAACAATTTCCTTATGTCATCAAGTATAAGAATGGCAAAACCAATACTGTGGCTGATGCTTTATATAGGAGGCATTCTTTACTTACCTCTCTAGGAGCCAAAGTTATTGGGCTTGATGAAATTAGGTCTTTGTACCCAAATGATCTTGATTTTTCAAACATCTTTAACTCATCTTCCACTTCGACATCTCATAAGGGCTTCTACAGTTTAGATGGCTATCTTTTTAAAGCCAATAGACTTTGTATTCCAAGAAGCTCTTTAAGAGATCTACTACTTAGGGAGAGTCATGAAGAAGGACTCATGGGCCATTTTGGAAGAGATAAGACTTTGTCTATATTACATGAACACTTCTATTGGCCCAAAATGAAAAAGGATGTTCAAAAACATTGCTCTAGGTGTATTGTATATAGAAAGGCTAAATCAAAACTTTCACCTAGTGTTTTATATACTCCCTTGCCAACACCTAGTGCACCTTGGATTGACATATCAATGGACTTTGTGTTAGGCCTGCCTAAGACCCAAAGGGGAATGGATTCTATCTTTGTGGTTGTGGATAGGTTTAGCAAGATGGCTCACTTCATCCCTTGCCATAAGGTTGATGATGTAACACCCAAATTTTTAATAAACAATAAATCCAAAAAAACAGGGAAATTTTTTTTCACAAATCAACCATTGGTCAATCGGCATAGAAAAAGAAGGAAGAAGGCAAGGGAAATAAAAGAGCATTCACACGTATAGCAATCAGCGGAAGGAACAAGGCTGGGACCGACCCATTCGGTTCAGCGAAACACATCAGCGCCTGGGCGAAAACCATCAGCATCACACGCGCACTCGCTCGGGCGAGACTCCACGTCGCTTGGGCGAGACTCCACGTCGCTTGGGCGAGACTACGATAAAAGCCTTCCAGCAGTACACATTCGCTGGAGCGGATCCTTCATTCGCTGAAGCGAGAAGCCTCACACGGTAAATTCATCACTCGGCATCGGAACATCCATACTCTCGGTAAAAGACTAAGTCCACTCGGAAGTTCATTCCTAAGTCCATTTGGAATTCCCTAACTTAGCCTTTCCGTTTTATCCATACGGGCAGACCTATACTCTACTCGGACACTGAGGGTTATCCCACTCGGATTCCAGAACTCCTTCTCACTCAGAATATATCCTATTCAAACATCATTCGACGTATTCCATCCTTCACACAATCGGGTCACATTACACTTCCACTATTCGGTATACATTCACACAATCACTCAGGAAGTCAGATAGTTAAGTCCCTCTCAGACTTATTCGAAACCCAACCACTCGGGATACCAATCCTCACTCACTCGGACTTTACATCTTTCACTCGGATTACCGATACCTTACACTTAGGACCCGGTCCACTCTAAACCACTAATTCTAACTCCTCGCTCAGAAGGGAATCACCCAAGGTTTTCACTCGGGAAATACAAACTCTTCCTCACTCGGGATTCACTTATAATTTTCACTCGGAGTCACTCAATATGTTTACTCGGTAAAGCCACCTAGAAATCTTCGCTCGGAACCACCAACTTAACATAATTCCACTCCTCAATGGCCCTCGAGTCGTTTAGCAACACTTCCCAGTTGGAAAATGCATCGAATCGGTACAAAGCTCATACATATGAATACATGTTCACAGAAACATAAATCTGCCCGCAAATCTAGTCTACCGACCCATAGACATGTAACCATATACTCGGAATACCCATTATCTTGATATTATACATTTACCAATACTTGCGATACCATACAAATGACACCATGACTATTTAATCTTTATAAGTGAATATATTTAATCGTCATTTTACATAGGAGCCGGCCAAGGCTACACGGACAGAACATAATAATGCAATACAAGTGCTCAACAGTCAGAGTGCACCACACTCGGACGTGAGACCCTATCATCATTTCCGAGTACGACCTGCACACTGAAAAATGGTGTAGGGGTGAGCATCTTAGATATTAAATGATAGATACCGACTCAGGTTATCCCACAGTTATACAGCAATATACATATACACGCAATTATACATAGCAACGAGTAAGTCAAGCGATATCAATCAAGCAAGACACACATGGAACTCTTACCGATCGGAATTCGTTAGTCACCACTCGGCCAGGTGCAAATACATAGCCAATAACATTAATATAACAACAATCAGCAACATGATAATACCAATGAATCAGAACGCACGTATTCAACACTTTCCGGTCAGAATCTAACAGTTCTTACTCGGCTTTACACGCACGACATTTCAATAACATTAACACATATTCAAGAAGCAACTTCAATCAGCATCAATTGCGTATACACACAGAATACTCTCTCGGTTATACCCATTCATCATCTCCTTAACATCATCACACGCATAGTCAAATTCCAGTCAGCATCAGTAATACATATACACAGAGTATTTCACTCGGATATACACATTCATGCTTTCATTAACATTATTACATGCATAATTAATTCCAAACAATATCAATCGGTCAATACACACAGAGTATTTCACTCGGTTATAAACGTTCATCATTTCATTAACATCTTTGCATGCATAACCAATTCCAAACAATATCAACAGTTAATAAGCACATAGTATTTCACTCGGTTCCGCATTCGTGTGTATCGGTTTAGACGTTGCAACGTAGGCTCTCAGCCTTTTTTATACATAGCTCTCAGCTATCAAATCAGCTCCCAGCTGCTTGGCCGTTTTACAGGTACCCAACCGTTTGCCCACAGGTGACACCAGCGCTCTCAGCGCCAACGGAGGTGTTCACAGGCAGCCCGAGTCCCACTCAAGGGCTACCTTGAGTCCCACTCAAGGATTTCATAGCGTCCTACGCTTTAAAAACCGATGGTAGTGTCCCACACTACGTGCTCTCAGCACAAACGCATCCCATGCGCCACACGCGGATTCATCACACAACACACAGTTCATATACACAGCCATACATGCATCTCATGCAATCGGCATCATACATCATCAGCATTCAAACAGCATATGCATCTCATGCAATCAATGCTGGATATTAACAGAGCTCAACAACACATGCATCTCATACAGTCGGTGTTACACATTTTCAGAACTCAATAGCATATGCATCTCATGCAATTAGTGCTAGGCATTAACAGTATTCCACAACACATGCAATCGGTATGGTACATTATCAGATTCACTGAGTCGTATTTTATCACATGCAGTCGGCATTCTAAACTCATAACAACTTGCAGGCATGTAAAACACACGGTAATCGTCAACATCACTTCAACACATTCCTTTCACACAATCGTTCAACATTCACAGGCCATCAACATGCAACACTCGTCTTTCACTCGTCATGCAACTGGGCAGTACACACTCGCATGCAACACAACACAAAATCAGAACACGGAAATAGCAAGTATCAACACTCGGAACCCGTTCATAACCCATGCATTTAAGATAGAAGACACCTCCCTACCTGGATTGAAGCTTTCAGTCGGTCAATACGATGCTCAGTTCCAGAGGAATACTGAATCACTCTTAGCACATCTGCATGCAAGAGCAGGGGAGGCCCAAGACGTCCAGCTCTCCGTTTGCTCCCTGGAATGGCTCCATCACAATGCTGTGAATACTCCGACCACCTTGAAGCTCCTCGTAGTACAGATCTCCACTGGAACTTGGCAGCTTCGAGCAAGGAGAAGAAGAAGGAGGGAAGCCGACGAAGGAATGAAAGAACAAGGAAGGAGACGTGTTGCATGCAGAGGGGATGCACACCCTCATCCTCACGGGTTCATCGAGTAAGGGAGGAGGACCCCAATCCTCAGCCACCATTGCTACGAGCTCACGGGAACAGAGCGCAGAGGAGGAAGAAGGAGATCGAAGAGGAAAAAGAAGAAGAAGAAGAAAAAGAAAAAGAAAAAGAAAAAGAAAAAGAAAAAGAACGGGGGGAGAAGAGTCTGCAGGGAAGAATCAATGATAGTCTACCCATATATGCATGTACGAAGAGAAGGAGGAGTGGGGTGGGAAAGCGTGCACAGCAGCAGCCCCCACACGCGTCACACACATAATCACATCTAATCAGTCATTGACAGCTAATCACCATTAATCAACCTTTCTTTTCTTAACTTAAATTAATTAAACCAATTATAATTAATAAATAATTCTCCCCACACTTATCGATTTATTATTTTAACGATTTATTTTCATTTGGCAACTACTTATTAAATTGGGATGTTACAGTTCTCCCCCTCTCAAAAGAATTTCGTACTCGAAATTCAATCGGTAACTTTCCTTACATACATGACTCAGAAAATTGCTGTCTCAATCACGCACACGACTGTGCTTCCACAAGCATTCACCGATCGGATTACAGCTTCACTCGGCAGAGATTCACCACTCAAGCGGTTTACCGATCGCACTATAATTCCAGTCAGCAAGACACAAAGGTCAGGTCCCTCATTTAACTTAGCCAATTACGTCATAAGCAGTGGCGCTTCCTAATTTCTTGGCCGCTCAGCCATATACTCTCAACACCATTCGGCATATTCACACCATCAGTTTTCTTGACTCGAACGAGTTGCTCGGCACAATAATAAAATCACATAAAGCACAGGCTCGACATCATGTCGTGGGGAACACATCCTTAGAGGTTATTCAACCAGTTGGGGAAAATTCAGTCGATAAACAACACCACCGACTCCCAAAATACTCACTCCCGACCGATTCTTCTCGGGCCAAACCCTCGATTTTCAAAACCTGACCACAAAATCTTTCTCTTACACCAAAGGGAACACTCAAGGAATTTCCATGTGTTTCAATTAACACAATTTACCCGGATTTGCTTCGCATATGCACTACATTAAATTCTGAAATCTTAGATTCCTACCCATGCTTCCGGCTAATTCCATGCTTTCATCCTGAGAGTTTCACTCGGTCCTCTTACACAGACATCACTCGGGGTTTGAGGGTAATTCTCACCCGGAAATTCTTCCACTTACCAGAAATTGACTCGCAACTCGAGCCTACCTGGAAACCAAACTTGAGTTCAAGCTCAACAGTCCCAATCACTGACCTGAGTACGACTTCAGTTAAATTCTTCACTCGGATATCTACTTCCTCTCGGAGCCCTCTTCACTCAGAAACTTGCACACTCTAAGTTCCATGTCCCGACCAGAAGGACTTTTCTCCTGGAAGATCACTCGGTTGGACATCCCATGGGTATTAGGAATTCTACACTCGCTATCTTACTATTCAGAATCGATCCACACGGTGCCATTCCACTCGGAAGTGATACACTCCGAGTCACGTTACTCGAATTCCTGCTCTACTTAGAATGTTACGCTCGGACACTATTCTCTTAACTTGATAATGATCCTCTCAATAAGATTCTACTCGGAACACCATAATTTTCACTCAGCAGTTCTTTCCCACAAGGTCTTCACTTGGAATTGTCTCCACTCTTACACACTCGGAATATACCAACCTCTCCCGAGCAATTCCTAACCTTACAATTTAGTTTGGCTCCACTCCTGGTTTCCTCATTAGGCTTACAGCATCACTCGGTTACCCTTTCAAAACTCCAATTTCGGTGACAGTTGATCACCCTTCTTATTCCAATACCAATCATCCTTTTAGTAGCTAGACCGTATCCAGCAACCTCTAATCCTCTCGGAAGCAGACACGCCAAGGTCAAATAAACCCTCTATCTTTATTTTGATAAACAATCGCATAACACTCATTTAATATAACTCTCATAATCCCTCAGAATCGTCTGAAAGACTCACCATCACCATAAGCAGTTACAGCTTCACCTGCCCGACTCATGAATTGCTGCATCCAACTTATAGGATGACGTCTCATTCCTATAGGGTTACAACAATTACATAGTCACTGCAACGTGTACGCTGCCATATTACCTATGCCAGGAAGAGTCGTCTCAGAGCAGCATGCCTCACACGGACCAGACTCACCCAACTAATACTAATTCACACGGTAGTTAATGGCAGTTCACACACATAAGTAATACACCCACATCAACATCACGCATCACATATTCATCACTTCTGTAAAACAGTAAGATGGCAATTCAACAATCGGCTTCTAGTCAACACCGAGTAAATATCTCCTCTAAACCTTATTCCTCGCAAAACCATGGCTCGGATTAAATTCTTAACTCTCAGTTATATAATAACATCACTCACTCGGGTTCATGTAATACACTCAGGATTAAGCAATTCACAATCACATATGCTATTATAACACACCACAAACTTCAGCAACGGCACTAATGTACATACAGACACTCAGTCGGATTTCATACCAATTATTCATGGCTATAATATTGTCCACTACATCATGCACCATAACCACAACGTCACATTGCACTTGGTAATAGCATCGACATATACATATGCCCATCCAATCAGATTTACCCAAATCAATTCCAAACTACATTAAGGGTTTCATTCACCATATCATATCCACATATTCATATAATTCACACCGAGCTCATTTATCATCATAAATGTACACACAGTCATTCAATCAGAAGTTGTACCATAACATACATTCTCAATTATAACATTGCATCACACTTGGCAATAGCATCAATACATGTACATTCACTCAGTCAGACCTCATTCATACAACACCATCAAGTCGGAAACTACTCAAATCATTCAAATCCATGCAAATCATGTCAGCCTCAACAATAATGCTCTTATACACATGTATTCATGCAGTCGGCGAATCAGATGCATACGATTTATTCACCAGGAGTCCCACTCCAATGCACTCGGCATTTGCCTTGAGTCCAACCCAAGGACTTTCATTAAGCATCCAATGCTCATCTCCAAGCATGGCCTCGAGTCCAACTCGGAGGTCTTTTAGGATTAATCTCAGAATCCTCAATACCCCACGCATTCATCTGATTGCCCACTCTGAAAAACGTTCAATGCTGATGCATTTCATTATAAATCACACACAG
The DNA here is from genome assembly GCA_037962975.1 of Clitoria ternatea. NCBI lineage: Eukaryota > Viridiplantae > Streptophyta > Magnoliopsida > Fabales > Fabaceae > Clitoria > Clitoria ternatea. Next base: position 175,648,293 of record CM075671.1, read on the forward strand.
TTCTTATTTGCTGACTCACAGCATAAGCCGCTCGACATGCTCATTAGCATATATATGTATACACATCTTTCAGGCGGAGTATCATCACAACAATTCACAATTAATATCTATCACAATGTCCGGGTGTTGCATGCATCAATAATTAATCACACACAGACCACATATTTCAATCATCAAACAACGGTCATGTTTTAATTATAGAGCAATACATAAAAGCAGTTCACCCTCAATCACCTATATCATATATATATATATATTACGCAGGGTTCGTGTGCTAGGTTACAAAACATCCGTCACAAATAGCACTCGGCAGTAATGATAACACTCCTATTTACAAGTATTCAGTCAGTATTCGCAGAATTATTCGCGGACGGAGTCATACAATCACTAAACAGTTTACAATACCACAATCCAGGAGTCGCATGCACCATTACGCAATCATAGTACAGCTACCAACACATCTCACACATAACACATCACATGATAATCATTCAAGCCTTAATGAGTTACTACGCAATTGTTCTACTCAGCTCAACAACTCGCAAGGTTAATAAATTATCAGATTTAGAATCCCTAAGGGGTCACTATTTATCCAGTATCCCACGATGGGTACCTCACAATATTCAAATATTGTTATAAGGTCTAGTACCATTCACTCGGGTTTTCACACACCAAACCAAGACAGTATCCGAGTCAAACAGATGTTCTATTTCACATTCATTCGTTCATGGTCATGCCTAATCAACTGGGTCACTACTCCTATTGGTCCAGCATCTAGTCCATCACTCACTTAGTCTCCTCAATCGCCACCAAGACGCAACCCCAATTTTAACATATATCTGACCTCACCTTTACTCACTTATTACACACCCAGATTTTCAACATAGGAACTACAACCCATCCCTTATACTGCAAGTCACATACATCATGTACCATTCATTCATCACACATTCAAATTCCTCAACAAGGCACAGGCATACAACCACGCCATTCATAGTCAACATACACCAATCCAATAGAAGCATATATCGTCACACGAGTCATGATTACACATACAGTAACGTTTAATGGAATATCACAAGCAATTATAACAAGTTGGCATAACACACTCAACCGCCCACAAACAGTAGGCAAACCTTGGCCATGGACCTTTTGGTCTGCTCTGATACCAAAATGTAACACCCAAATTTTTAATAAACAATAAATCCAAAAAAACAGGGAAAAAATTTTTCACAAATCAACCATTGGTCAATCGGCATAGAAAAAGAAGGAAGAAGGCAAGGGAAATAAAAGAGCATTCACACGTATAGCAATCAGTGGAAGGAACAAGGCTGGGACCGACCCATTCGATTCAGCGAAACACATCAGCGCCTGGGCGAAAACCATCAGCATCACACGCGCACTCGTTCGGGCGAGACTCCACGTCGCTTGGGCGAGACTACGATAAAAGCCTTCCAGCAGTACACATTCGCTGGAGCGGATCCTTCATTCGCTGAAGCGAGAAGCCTCACACGGTAAATTCATCACTCGACATCGAAACATCCATACTCTCGGTAAAAGACTAAGTCCACTCGGAAGTTCATTCCTAAGTCCATTTGGAATTCCCTAACTTAGCCTTTCCGTTTTATCCATACGGCCAGACCTATACTCTACTCGGACACTGAGGGTTATCCCACTCGGATTCCAGAACTCCTTCTCACTCAGAATATATCCTATTCAAACATCACTCGACGTATTCTATCCTTCACACAATCGGGTCACATTACACTTCCACTATTCGGTATACATTCACACAATCACTCAGGAAGTTAGATAGTTAAGTCCCTCTCAGACTTATTCGAAACCCAACCACTCGGGATACCAATCCTCACTCACTCGGACTTTACATCTTTCACTCAGATTACCGATACCTTACACTTAGGACCCGGTCCACTCTAAACAACTAATTCTAACTCCTCACTCAGAAGGGAATCACCCAAGGTTTTCACTCGGGAAATACAAACTCTTCCTCACTCGGGATTCACTTATAATTTTCACTCAGAGTCACTCAATATGTTTACTCGGTAAAGCCACCTAGAAATCTTCGCTCGGAACCACCAACTTAACATAATTCCACTCCTCAATGGCCCTCGAGTCGTTTAGCAACACTTCCCAGTCGAAAAACGCATCGAATCGGTACGAAGCTCATACATATGAATACATGTTCACAGAAACATAAATCTGCCCATAAATCTAGTCTACCGACCCATAGACATGTAACCATATACTCGGAATACCCATTATCTTGATATTATACATTTACCAATACTTGCGATACCATACAAATGACACCATGACTATTTAATCTTTATAAGTGAATATATTTAATCGTCATTTTACATAGGAGCCGGCCAAGGCTACACGGACAGAACATAATAATGCAATACAAGTGCTCAACAGTCGGAGTGCACCACACTCGGACGTGAGACCCTATCATCATTTCCGAGTACGACCTGCACACTGAAAAATGGTGTAGGGGTGAGCATCTTAGATATTAAATGATAGATACCGACTCAGGTTATCCCACAGTTATACAGCAATATACATATACACGCAATTATACATAGCAACGAGTAAGTCAAGCGATATCAATCAAGCAAGACACACATGGAACTCTTACCGATCGGAATTCGTTAGTCACCACTCGGCCAGGTGCAAATACATAGCCAATAACATTAATATAACAACAATCAGAAACATGATAATACCAATGAATCAGAACGCACGTATTCAACACTTTCCGGTCAGAATCTAACAGTTCTCACTCGGCTTTACACGCACGACATTTCAATAACATTAACACATATTCAAGAAGCAACTTCAATCAGCATCAATTGCGTATACACACAGAATACTCTCTCGGTTATACCCATTCATCATCTCCTTAACATCATCACACGCATAGTCAAATTCCAGTCAGCATCAGTAATACATATACACAGAGTATTTCACTCGGATATACACATTCATGCTTTCATTAACATTATCACATGCATAATTAATTCCAAACAATATCAATCGGTCAATACACACAGAGTATTTCACTCGGTTATAAACGTTCATCATTTCATTAACATCTTTGCATGCATAACCAATTCCAAACAATATCAACAGTTAATAAGCACATAGTATTTCACTCGGTTCCGCATTCGTGTGTATCGGTTTAGACGTTGCAACGTAGGCTCTCGGCCTTTTTTATACATAGCTCTCAGCTATCAAATCAGCTCCCAGCTGCTTGGCCGTTTTACAGGTACCCAACCGTTTGCCCACAGGTGACACCAGCGCTCTCAGCGCCAACGGAGGTGTTCACAGGCAGCCCGAGTCCCACTCAAGGGCTACCTTGAGTCCCACTCAAGGATTTCATAGCGTCCTACGCTTTAAAAACCGATGGTAGTGTCCCACACTACGTGCTCCCAGCACAAACGCATCCCATGCGCCATACGCGGATTCATCACACAACACATAGTTCATATACACAGCCATACATGCATCTCATGCAATCGACATCATACATCATCAGCATTCAAACAGCACATGCATCTCATGCAATCAATGCTGGATATTAACAGAGCTCAACAACACATGCATCTCATACAGTCGGTGTTACACATTTTCAGAACTCAATAGCATATGCATCTCATGTAATTAGTGCTAGGCATTAACAGTATTCCACAACACATGCAATCGGTATGGTACATTATTAGATTCACTGAGTCGTATTTTATCACATGCAGTCAGCATTCTAAACTCATAACAACTTGCAGGCATGTAAAACACACGGTAATCGTCAACATCACTTCAACACATTCCTTTCACACAATCGTTCAACATTCACAGGCCATCAACATGCAACACTCGTCTTTCACTCGTCATGCAACTGGGCAGTACACACTCGCATGCAACACAACACGAAATCAGAACACGGAAATAGCAAGTATCAACACTCGGAACCCGTTCATAACCCATGCATTTAAGATAGAAGACACCCCCCTACCTGGATTGAAGCTTTCAGTCGGTCAATACGACGCTCAGTTCCAGAGGAATACTGAATCACTCTTAGCACATCTGCATGCAAGAGCAGGGGAGGCCCAAGACGTCCAGCTCTCGGTTCGCTCCCTGGAATGGCTCCATCACAATGCTGTGAATACTCCGACCACCTTGAAGCTCCTCGTAGTACAGATCTCCACTGGAACTTGGCAGCTTCGAGCAAGGAGAAGAAGAAGGAGGGAAGCCGACGAAGGAATGAAAGAACAAGGAAGGAGATGTGTTGCATGCAGAGGGGATGCATACCCTCATCCTCACGGGTTCATCGAGTAAGGGAGGAGGACCCCAATCCTCAGCCACCATTGCTGCGAGCTCACGGGAACAGAGCGCAGAGGAGGAAGAAGGAGATCGAAGAGGAAAAAAAAGAAGAAGAAGAAGAAGAAGAAGAAGAAAAAGAAAAAGAAAAGAACGGGGGGAGAGGAGTCTGTAGGGAAGAATCAATGATAGTGTACCCATATATGCATGTACGAAGAGAAGGAGGAGTGGGGTGGGAAAGCGTGCACAGCAGCAGCCCCCACACGCGTCACACACATAATCACATCTAATCAGTCATTGACAGCTAATCACCATTGATCAACCTTTCTTTTCTTAACTTAAATTAATTAAACCAATTATAATTAATAAATAATTCTCCCCACACTTATCGATTTATTATTTTAACGATTTATTTTCATTTGGCAACTACTTATTAAATTGGGATGTTACAGATGATGCTAGTCATATTGCTAAGATCTTCTTTAAAGAGGTTGTGAGACTACATGGTATGCCCAAAACCATTGTTTCTGATAGGGACACCAAATTCCTAAGCTATTTTTGGAAAACTTTTTGGTCAAGGCTAGAAACACAACTCCTCTTTTCCACAACTTGTCATCCTCAAACAGATGGCCAAACAGAGGTAGTAAAAAGGACCCTCTCTCAACTTCTTAGGGTCTTAGTACATAAAAATGTAAAATCATGGGATGAGTGTTTTCCCCACATTGAGTTTGCATATAATAGGGTACAACACTCCACAACCAAGCATAGTCCATTTGAGGTTGTATATGGTTTTAACCCTTTCACACCCTTGGACCTTTTGCCCATTGAGGTTTCTGACTCTGTCCTTCATATGGATGGAGAGGCAAAGGCCCAATTTATCAAAGATTTTCATGAGAAGGTTAGACACCAAATACAAACTAAAAATGAACATTATGCTCGTTGTGTAAATAAACAAATAAAGGAGATCACCTTTGAGGTTGGAGATTGGTATGGTTACACCTTCGAAAGAAACGCTTTCCTAACTTGAGAAAATCCAAACTCAACCCTAGAGGTGATGGGCCTTTCCAAATTCTCAAGAAAATTAATAATAATGCTTATGTCCTAGATCTACCAGGAGATTATGGTGTGAGTGCTTCTTTCAATATAACTAATTTGTCTCCCTTTGATATAGATGATGAGGATGATGCCTTTGATTTGAGGACAAATCCTTTTGAAGAGGGGGAGCATAATGTGGACATACCCAAGGAATACCCTCACACTACATTAGAGAAAGGACTTGAAGCATATAGAGGTGCCCTCACAAGGGCCAAAACCAAAAGGGCCAAAAAGAGCATTCATAAAGCCCTTTTCTCTTTTGTCTTTTCTAGTGGGCCTAAGCCCAATAAGGAACCTATGAGGATCTATGTGTACTTTACTTGTAATATACTTTCTAAATAGTTTCTCTAGGCTTATAGGATAGATTTGGGCCTTGCAAGGTCAAATGGGCCACTTTAGGGCCTTGTACTTTTCCTTTTGGGCCATGTATAAGCCATTTGCTTACCTTTTTCTCTTAATGGGCCTTGGATTCATGCTCAAGCCCACTTAGCTAGTCCTTGGCCAAAATTTCCCATGGCCTATATAAGGACTTCTCCTTTTGTAAACAAGGACGATTAATTCATTTGCAAGATTTTGAGAGCACTTAGTGTTTTCCTAGTGAGAGATTCTCCTCCTTCTCTCTAGAATTAGAGAGCTCTCTCAAGCTCTTATCCAAGTGGTTTCTCCCTCCCTTGGTGGTGAGTGGAGCTATCTTCCCCACTTTGGGAAGTAGCCTCCAACCTTTTTCTCTCCCTTTTTCCAAACCTTCCTCCATTGTTCATCCTTCTCTTCTTCCATTTCACTCCCTTTCCACTTGTTCCTTGCGTCACACTCCTTTAGTTTAGGCTTTGGTTTTCGATTTCCTTGCCTTGAAGAGGAAGTTCTCAAGCTTACATTGAAGGAAGATAGGAGAAAGAGCCCTAGATCCATCTCTCTTCAAGAAAGTGGATGAAGAGCCTACATCAGAAGTACAATTAAAAAACAAAAGGTATACGGGTCTTACGTGTTGCGCAAACCAATTGATGAATTTGGATGATACCTGACTATGAATTTGGTCATCAGTTATATCATTTGACTCAAGTTTTAGCATATTTGCATATAAGATATTTAAAGAACAAAAATTTAGATACAATAGAAGCTAACTTTAGAATGCAAACTATGGTGACTTACTCAAGATAGGGTTCCACTTCTGGGCAATTTAGAAGATGTATAAGTGAGCCGCCTTTTTATCTTTCTTATCAATGTAACATTTTGTGACCTTGCCCCCAGGATGACCGGGATAGTAAAATTGAAATTTAATCATCCAACCCTGTATGTGGCCACCCCAAGATTACAGGGAATTCTACTTATTCTAGTTTCTATCTCTATCGGAAAATAGAAAGAAGCAAAAATGGTCATTTCTTCCACTAAGTATTGCTTACAAATTGATGCTTCAACGCACGCTTTGTTTGACACTTTGCCCTTTAAAGAGCGTAAGAATCTAGAATAACATAAACAGATGTTAAGTTACATAATACTATTATAGTTAAGAAAAATTTGTAATGAAATGAAGTAGTTGCAGCGTTCACCTTTCGAATGGATACATCCAATGGTACTACACTGGGCTACCCACTAAGGCCTTGTACAGTAGATGGATAGGGAAATGCTTCATCAAGTCAAAAAACTTGGTGGGAAATTATGCTTCAACTTACAAATCAAGACCGGAATACTTTCCTCCTTCTTCACAAGTTTCTCCTTAGTTAACGAAGTTGTCGTCAACTCCTTAAAGAAGTGACTCAACTCAACCAACAGTTTCCAAATAGGTTTTGGTAAGGCATTAAACACGTACGACAGTAGTTGTTGCATAAACACATGGAAATCATGACTTTTGATGCCAAACAACCTGCCCTCCTCAACGTCGACACATCTACTCAAGTTAAAAGCAAATCCATCAGGAAGGGTTAACCCATTCATCCACACACACAATAATCTGTTAAGGTCTAGTTAAGACATATTTCACATGCGGTTTAAACATTCTTCCACATCTCGCATCCCTCAATTCCAACTCTTTCCTAGAACACCAAAATGGAAGGTCTAGATGACTCTTCTCATTTTCCTTTTTTCTCCCTTTGATGTCCATCATAGTGTCAAAAATATTCATGAAAACATTTTGTTTAGTGTGCATGACATCAATGTTGTGTCTTAACAACAAGTCTTTTTTATATTGCAAATCCCATAAGATACTCTGCTTCACCAAGTGGTGTTCCTTCCCATAACCGGTAAACTTATAAACACTCTTATCCTAGATGTACGGATACTCTTCGACTCTCTGCCAACCCGTGCACTAGATAACTTACAAGGTGAAGGTTCATTAACAACCTTGTTCTTCTTAAAAGTGGTTTTTTTTTTCTTGAATGGGTGATCCAACGGTAGAAACTTTCAATGACAGTCAAAAAAACTTGTCTTGCCACTAACAGGGAGTGATTCCCCCTCGGTATGTTCCATACATATAGGGCAAGCAAGCTTCCCAGACATTGACCATCCAGAAAGCATACCATACGCTGGGAAGTCGTTAATGGTCCACATCAAAACAACCCACATCATGAAATTGTTCTTTAAGGACACATCATAGGTCATCACCCTGACCTCCCACAATTGTGACAACTCCTCAACCAATGGTTGCAAAAACACGTCTATCTTTGCCTTCTGATTTTTAGGTCCTAGAACGAGAACAAATAGAAACATGACCTCACTCTTCATACACATATCAGGCGGTAGATTGTATGGAGTCAGTATGATTGGCCAACAAGAGTACGCTCTTCCATATTGACCAAACGGGTTGAACCCATCAGTACATAAGCAAAGTCGTATATTGCGAGGTTCACTTTAAAAGTCTGGATATAGCTCATCCAAACACTTCCATGCTTTCCCCTCAGAAGGATAGCACAGAAGACCCTCCTCTGTTTGGTTCAAAGCATGCCAACGCATGTGTTTTACCATGGACAATGAGGTGTACAAGCGTTGTAGACGCGGTCTTATAGGAAAGTACCACATTTTCTTCCTAGCCATCCTAGTTACTTTCCCTCTCCTTTTAACGGTTTGGTAGCGGTCCTCATTACAGTGTACACATTTTGTGACACTCTTGTCTACAAACTTATTTCTAAATAACATACACCCACCAACATAACACTCTATCGTCACACAACCCAACCCCAGGTTTGCCACTCTTTTCTTAGCATGGTATAAGTTTGATGGCATTTGATGATTACTAGGCATAGTGGAACCCATCAGATCGACCATTTTATTAAACCAACCTCCTAAAAGATTATAATTTTCCTTTAGGCTTAAAGTAGCCAGGGAGGCGGATAATTTAGTGTGACTCTCGCACCCATCCCACAATGGAGTCTGAACCGCCACCAACAAATCATAAAATCTCTTCACCTCCGGATTAGGATCCTCCTTAACATTGTCATCCTCATTCCTAGCTTGGTTATCATATTTGAGCATATGCCCAGCGGAGGGACCAACATGATCCATCACTATCCGCTCCATGTTATTATACGTATCCATGTTCCCTTCGACCTCGTAGTAAGACTGTTGCATAGTTACAGCCGATGGCCTGGGCAGTAACTGCTCACCATGGTTGTACCAGTAGTAGTATCCTTCCATGAACCCCTTCTCACTTAGGTGGCACATGACATCATCTACGTATTCAAAACTCATGTATTTGTACTTTGAGTGAAACAACCCGGCTTGATTAAAGGCAAAACCGAGACAGGGGAAATTTTTCCCAGATTTACAAGCAACCCGAACAGAATAAAACAATCTGCAGGCGAGGAAAGTAGAAAACCAATCACAAGGCAGCCCAGCGGAATACAGCGCTAGAGCGAACCCAATTAGTGTTCACTCGCTCAAGCGAGGCCCAAATTCGCCTGAGCGAGACGCTCGCTCGCTTAAGCGAGAACCAACCCAGAACCTTCCTCCCCATTCCACACTAGCTGGAGCGAACCCTTTTTCGCTGAAGCGAGCGATTACACTCGGTATTCCATCACTCAGAATCAGGGGTTCCATTCACTCGGTATTCCAACATGTCACACTTCCTTCAGAAGTTTACACATAGTTTCTTATTTTCATTCAGGAAGGTCCCACACAAGATCCACTCGGACGATGATGGCTATTCCACTCGGAATCTATAAATTTTCCCTCACCCGGAATATTTTCCCAATCAAACACCACTCGGATATTTCAACCTCAACACAATCGGAAATATATTACACATTCATCACTCGGTATATTTTCTCTTCTCTCACTCAGAGAACACTTAGACCTTCCTTCTCTCAGAAGGAGTCTCCACATTCAAATTCCATTCGAATTTACTCTAACCTCCCATCACTCGGAGAAATTTACTAAGTTAAGCCTCACTCGGATTTATTCAATACCTAGACACTCGGAATATATATAACATTTACTTGGAATATATATATATATATATATAGCCTCGTTCACTCGGGAGAGGCTCCAAGAATACACCCCAATCAGTACCATTACAACCCTTCTCCCTTCGGAAGTGGTTCATTCGGGATTTCCACTCGGGAGTATACAATCCTTTCCACTCTGAATCCTTTTAAGCCTTCATCACTCGGGAAAAGGCCCACACAATAAGCCTACTCAGAAATGGCTCTAAGCCTTCTTTATTCGGAACGGGCTCTCACCTCTATAGTCCACTCGGAACCTATTGCCTCGGCATTATTTCTTTCAACACTGTTCTTAGTCGATCCAAGTAATAATATGACAATATAAAATATACATATATATATATATATATATATATATATATATATTCTTGTTCACAAACCCGACTGTCTGTTCATATAAATAAATGAATATATTCAACAACGTATTACATGGGAGCCGGCCAAGGCTTTAACGTATCTATTCTACAATCAGTGCAGTATACTAGGTGCACCACAACAGCATATATATATGTATACCCATCACTCGGGTTTAAAGCCTTCTCGTCATCCACCAATCTAACCTGCATACACTGAAAAATATAGCCACAGTAGGGGTGAGCTTTTACATATAAAATGTTAGTTATTGGCTCGGATTTAACCCCAATTCTCAACTATATAATAACATCACTCAATCAGCAATAATACACCCTACCATTCTATATAAATACTATAACAACGTCACCCACTCGGGATTCATGCAATTCAATCAGGCTAGGAATTTCACATCATTCATAACCACGTATATTTACAACCATAACAACACCTTGCACTTGGTAACAGTACCAATGTACATATATCCACCCAGTCGGAATTCAATTCAATTATTCATGGCTATATTAATCATACTATTCACAACAGCATTTACACATCAATATACAATCACATTGAACTCATCAACAGTTATAAGTGTGCACTCAGCATAGCATCAGTACACATGAATTCATCCAGTCGGATTTACTCACATCAATCCCAACTATATCAATGTTGTTATTCTCAATAACACATCCACATATACATACAAATCACATTGAGCTCAGTAACCATTATACGTGTTCACACATTTATTCAATTTAATTGGATCCGATCCATTCATTATTAATTTTTATTCTTGCAACATAGGCTCCCAGCCTTTTATTCAGCTCCCAGCTGATCCGGCCGTTTTCAGGTACCAAACCGTTTGCCCTCTCTTGTGACACAAACACTCACAGCGTCAATGGCAGTGTCACGGGCTAAACCCTGAGCCTCGCTCAAGAGGTTGCCTGAGCCCCGCTCAAAGGACTTTGATTTTATGTTCACACATATTCATCTGATTGCCGATTCTACATCAAGCGTCCCACGCTATATGCCCTCGGCATTACCAATGGCGAATCAGATGCATATGGTCATATTCATCAAGTACTTCAGTGCCATTTCACACGTTAAAGCACCACATATCACATGCGACTCATGCAATCATTATAAATCACACAGACTCTGAACAGCATTCATACATCTCATGTACTCGACAATCCATTCTTTCGTTTCATACATGACATGCCTTTTTAATATGAGAATCCCCAAACAGGGGTCGACCAACAATTTACACATATACACTCAGTATTCGAATCATCAGTAACATGCATCTCATACAGTTAAACATAAACCACGCACTGGCATCAGTATAACAAATTCATACACTCGGCAATTCAAAAGAGTCAACATGCATTTCAGTATAACATCAAACATATATTTTTCCACTGCCTCACAATAAAATGCGCTCGGCAATCACCATAATAGCATACACATACATTCACTTTGCATTCTCATGATCATCTACGCACATCTCATGAACGGAAACCAACATGCACCACGCATCCGGGCTACCACTCAATCACAGTACCATAATCAACAAATTACTAGTACAACGCAACACAGTGAAGTAATTTCACTCGGTATCCGTCCATAAACCATGCATTTGAGATGTAAGTTAGCTCCCCTTACCTGGAATGAAGATCCCAGGAGCTCCTCGAGCCTACGGCTCCTTAATCAGGCGTCCGTGCCTCCAGTCATCCAACAGTGCTCTGCTCTCAGCTTTGGGAGAATCAATGCTGCTTCCTCTCAAGCAGCTCTGCCACCAAAGCACTCAGCGCTCTTGCATGTAAGGACAGTGGGGAGTTCAAGTCTCCAAAGCACACGCTGTCCTTTTACTTGGTCCAGTGGAGGATTCCTAAGCCTCCGAGACACACAGCACTCTGCACACTCTCTTGAGCAGCCTCGTCTTACCACAAGTAGAACAACTCTACAACTCTGAGGCACGTCAACACTGCCCACACATCCCCTCGAAATTCCAAACAGTTTTCGAGTGGAGGAAGAAGAAGAAGAGACGAAAACGAAAGACAGCAAGAAGAAGGAGAATGCAGGATGCATGTGCAGGGGGAAATGCATAGCCCTTATAGTCTCTCTTTTCCCATAGCGTGAAAAATAATGAACAGAGGGAACCGAAGCCCCCTTTATACCCCTAAGGGCACATGCATCATTATCTCCAGCGAATTGCATTAATTAACCACTAGTTTTTAATCTACAATTTAACCTTAATTCAGTAACTAATCTCAGCCGGTAATTAAATCAAAAATCAGGATGTTACAATTCTCCCCCTCTCAAAGAATTTCGTCCTCGAAATTCAAACACAAACTTGCCTCAACGAATAACTCAGAACATCGTTGTCATGCTCCTTAACCGATTGCAACTCTTCGCTTCTCAATGTCTTCGACTGCTTCGCAATTTCCAATCGGCATAAATAAAATAACCCTTCATAGGATTCAATACATTCGGGATTCAATTTTCCGCGTAGAGTTGCCCCATTCAACTCTGCCAGTTCACCATAACCATTAGCACTTACTAGTTCCTTTGGCCATTTAGCCTTGTATTCTCAACGCCAATCAGTGTACTTCCACCGTCAGATCCTCCAATTCCAGGGAGTCACTCAGCCCAATTAAGTACTCACATGGAGTATAGGCCCAACATTGTGTCACATAAGACACATTAAGGATGTTAATCGACGAGCTGGGAAGATCCAGTCGGTAAGAAACATTACCGACTCTCCTTAGTACACACCACTCGTCTGATATACTTCGGATTAAGCCCTCGGCTCCTCAACATTCGACTACTAAAATTTCTTCTTCATCCATGATATATCTTGGCAATACTGAGCCATGGGTTTCAATTAGCACCGTTTCCCTGGGTTTTCCTCGTACAGGCATCACACTCGGTCCTGAAATCTCAGATTCCTATCCATACCTTTAGCTAATTCTATGTTTACTCCTTGTGAACGTCACTCGGGCTTCTCATTCAATAGTATTATTCGGGGTTCGAAGGCAGTTCTCACCCAAAAATCCTTCCACCTACAAAATTCACTTGGAATTTAAGTCCACTCTAAAGACGTAACTGAGTTCAAATCGGATCAGCAGTCCCACACATCAATCTGAGTACGGATTCGAATAAATTTTCCTCTCAGATATCTACTCCCCTCAGGAGCCATTCACTCGGTAACTTACTCCACCAGTGTTCCACTTTCCACCCAGAAATACCTTCCCCTAGAAAAGCTTAATCATTGGCACATCATACAGACTAAAGAAATTACATACTTGATGCTCTACCACTTGGAATCGTCTCACCCGGTACCATTCCACTCGGAAGTGTCTCACCCCGAGACACTTCACACGAATTTTGCCTTACTCAGCAGTGTCACGCTCGGACATAATTCCCTTAACTTATCAATGATTCTCTTAGTGATGTTTCACTCGGAACATCGTAACTTCACTTCACTCAGTGGTCCTTTATCCTAGAAGGATTTCACTCGGAATTATATTCCCTTTCCTTCACTCAGAATCCTCTCTACTTACTCACACTTGGAAATATATTATTCTCGCCTGAGCGAATTCTCACTTCATCATTTATTTCAGCTCAGAGTCCTGATCCTTCACTAAATCTTCGACAATAACCGGTTGACCCATAAAACTTCCAATCTCCGTGACAGACTTGGGTCACACTTATACCATCACTACTATCACCTTAGATGAACCAATAGCAACGCCACCCTCAGACATAGCGTGCCCCAGAACTGGATTCCAACCGACTAAAAGTCATACACCAATAGCTTGGCAATTAATTTGCTTCTCATTCTGTACCACAGCTCCATGTAGAGATGTCCCTCATGCCCCAGGCATGACTCGGGATGATTCTGAAAGTCACCAATGAACATTTTTACAGACTTATCTAAGTAAGATTGAAGATATTGTTCATACAACCATGAACACCGCCTGCACGTCTATCACCTATCCAACGTGGCTATAACAGTCCTGAACGCTGTCCCATGGTCATCTAAAGCCTTAATTCGATTTAATAGTATTCTGATTGCAATTTGATTTTAGAAAAACTGAATCACACCACAACTGATCAACCCGATCATCAGCACTCAGTAGTGGGTATTATTTCCTATGGTCAACTTTCCTAACCTGTGGCAACCAAGACATAACCACTTACCACCATTTCCCTTTTGACTAACAACGTCGAGCACTCATGTCGGCAAGATCACCCTTCTACTCCGACAACCAAGCATCACTTGACAACCAATTTATACTAAGGTAACCTCTGTTTTTCTCGAAGGTAAGCACATCAAGGTTAAAAATAAATTTTCTATCCTCCCTTCGATACACTATCACTTACCATTCATTCAACACAACTCCTATTTTATTCAGAATCGCCCGATAGACTTAGACCATCACCATAAGTAGCTACAGTCTCACCTGCCCGACCTATGAACTGCTGCATCCAACATATAGGATGACGTCTCATTCCTATAGGGTTACAATAATTACATAGAGTCGCTGCAAAGTGTACACTGCCACCATACCTATGGTATGCAGAGCCATCTCGGAACAAACACTCCATATTCCAATCGCTCACACTGACCTGACTCACTCAATTAACACTAACTCACCTGAAAATTAATGGCAATTCACACAATTCTTTAAGCAACACATTTACATCAACATCATTATTATGCACCGCCTAGGGTACAACACGCAACAACAATCATGAAATATCAGTTATCACTACAGTAAAACAGTATAATGGTAATAGACTTCTGACCCCATAAAAATCGCATGGATTCAGCACGGTACTCTTATATACTCACTTGACCTATCAACAATCGGCTTCCAGCCCTTAACGAGTAAATATCTCTTTATTGGATTTCATCCATCATAAAACCATAATCCGACAGCTCATTAATCATTTGTTTCATAACACCACGCAGGCCATAGCTCAAGCTAAGTCTAAATGATTCACCGATCTCACTTAGGTATACCACTCGGATTACAATGTGACTTTTATCCACATAACAAGTTTCTACATCGGTAAACCTTTCCATTAATCATAAACACAATACAGTGGAGTACAATCATCATCATCATCATTCTCAATACCAGAAAGTACTCGGATTTCAACCTTACCACTCGCTATTCATCCGATATCATATTCATCACTTGAATTTCATCTTAGGGCGATTCAAGCCTCAACAATTTATTACACAATCACCTTACTCAGCTCAACAATCCATAAGGGTTATCATATCATCAGACCTAAAATTCCAGGGATTTCCTAATACCCATCGTGGGGTGCTCCCACAATATCCAAATATCACCGTGCCTAGATAGACCACCATCGGGTCTAATTCCACAAGGTCTGATGGTATAAGATCATACTAAATCCAATCGGGGTTACAACACCTTATGGGTCATAATTCAATCAACTATTCACTCGGTTTTCAACCACAAGACTGAGTCTATCAAAATCCTCAGGTATCCAATTACATCAATTTCTCACCCAGTTTTCCAATCTCTCAGGTACCCATCTCCATAATATTCGATCATACATGATCATGCCCAATCAACTGGGTCACCACACCTAGTGGCCTAACATCAATCAATCATCCACTCGGTTTTCACACACCAAAAACCGAGACACTACCCCAATCAAACATGCATCAGATTTTACATTTAATCACCTATCACATACCCAGATTTCCAACTTAGGAAACTGCAACACATCATTGATATTATATACATCATACAAGGTTCTCGTGCCAAGGATATAAAACTCATCCTTCACAAGTGGCACAACCGATCACTTAAATTCGAGATCACCAAACTAGGGAATTCCTTACAATATTATTCACTTAGTCAACTCAATATGTGAGTTCTATCTCATTCAACAAGCATGCCTCGGCTATGAGCCACTAGTTTGGCTTATACTAAAGACCGAACCAACCAATATAGTTTCAATACACATGGTTTCAACATCTATCATTCTATTTCCTCTTAACCGACCCAGGCTTAGAAATACCTCTTATCCAATGAATAACCAAACCAGGGTAGTAACAACTCCACTCCTAATTAACACCTCGATAGTAGTACCTTTCACTACTGTCCATAATAAAACATATAGGCATATAATCACACAATTCATAGTTAAACATATATCAAATCCGACAGGATATCACAAGCAATGATGACAACCAGTCATATTGCACACAACTGCCCATTGTGAGTAGGCATACCTTGGCCTTGGACCTTTTAAGTCCGCTCTGATACCAAAATAAAACAACCCAGCTTGATTAAATGCAAAATTGAGACGGGAAATTTTTCCCAGATTTACAAGTGACCCGAACATAATAAAACAATCTGTAGGCGAGGAAAGTAGAAAACCAATCACAAGGCAGCCCAGCGGAATACAGCGCTAGAGCGAACCCAATTAGTGTTCACTCGCTCAAGCGAGGCCCAAATTCGCTTGAGCGAGACGCCCACTCGCTTAAGCGAGAACCAACCCAGAACCTTCCACCCCATTCCTCACTAGCTGGAGCGAACCCTTTTTCGCTGAAGCGAGCGATTACACTCGGTATTCCATCACTCAGAATCAGGGGTTCCATTCACTCGGGAACGATCCCAACATGTCACACTTCCTTCAGAAGTTTACACATAGTTTCTTATTTTCATTCAGGAAGGTCCCACACAAGATCCACTCGGACAATGATGGCTATTCCACTCGGAATCTATAAATTTTCCCTCACCCAGAATATTTTCCCAATCAAACACCACTCGGATATTTCAACCTCAACACAATCGGAAATATATTACACATTCATCACTCGGCATATTTTCTCTTCTCTCACTCGGAGAACACTTAGACCTTCCTTCTCTCCGAAGGAGTCTCCACATTCAAATTCTATTCGAATTTACTCTAACCTCCCATCACACGGAAAAATTTACTAAGTTAAGCCTCACTCAGATTTATTCAGTACTTAGACACTCGGAATATATATAACATTCACTCAGAAAATATATATATAGCCTTGTTCACTCGGGAGAGGCTCCTAGCATACACCCCAATCAGTACCATTACAACCCTTCTCCCTTCGGAAGTGGTTCACTCAGGATTTCCACTCGGGAGTATACAATCTTTTCCACTCGGAATCCTTTTAAGCCTTCACCACTCGAAAAAAGGCCCACACAATAAGCCCACTCAGAAATGGCTCTAAGCCTTCTTTATTCGAAATGGGCTTTCACCTCTATAGTCCACTCGGAACCTATTGCCTCGGCATTATTTCTTTCAACACTGTTCTTAGTCGATCCAAGTAATAATATGACAGTATAAAATATACACATATATATATATATTCTTGTTCACAAACCCAACTGTCTGTTCATATAAATAAATGAATATATTCAACAACGTATTACATGGGAGCCGGCCAAGGCTTTAACGTATCTATTCTACAATCGGTGTAGTATACTAGGTGCACCACAATAACATATATATATGTATACCCATCACTGGGGTTTAAAGCCTTCTCGTTATCCACCAATCTAACCTGCATACACTGAAAAATATAGCCACAGTAAGGGTAAGCTTTTACATATAAAATGTTAGTTATTGGCTCGGATTTAACCCCAATTCTCAACTATATAATAACATCACTCAATCAGCAATAATACACCCTACCATTCTATATAAATACTATAACAACGTCACCCACTTGGGATTCATGCAATTCAATCAGGCTAGGAATTTCACATCATTCACAACCACGTATATTTACAACCAAAACAACACCTTGCACTCGGTAACAGTACCAATGTACATATATCCACCCAGTCGGAATCATACTATTCACAACAGCATTTACTCATCGATATGCAATCACATTAAACTCATCAACAGTTATAAGTGTGCACTCAGCATAGCATCAGTACACATGCATTCATCCACTCGATTTTACTCACATCAATCCCAACTATATCAATGCTGTTATTCTCAATAACACATCCACATATATATACAAATCACATTAAGCTCAGTAACCAGTATAAGTATACACACATTCATTCAATTTAATCGGATCTGATCCATTCATTATTAATTTTTATTGTTGCAACACAGGCTCCCAGCCTTTTATTCAGCTCCCAGCTAATCTGGCCGTTTTACAGGTACCAAACCGTTTGCCCTCTCTTGTGACATAAACACTCTCAGCGTCAACGACAGTGTCACGGGCTAATCCCTGAGCCCCGCTTAAGAGGTTGCCTGAGCCCCACTCAAAGGACTTTGATTTTATGTTCACACATATTCATCTGATTGCCGATTCTACATCAAGCGTTGATAAGTGCTTATTTTATGATTAAATTCATGACTCAATTGGACCCATTTTTTGAATAACTTAACTAAATTGATAAATAATTGAGCATGACTTCGATTATAAATAATGTGTTAAGTAAAAAAGCTTGAATTGCAAAAATCAGTTAAGAAGTTGTCATAAGCCTTGAAGAACCCAAGAAGCATCAGAGCATCAAGCAAGGACGCTTGAGCGTGACACATTGCACGCTTAAACGTGGAAGAAACAGAAAGCCTACGCTGCCTTGCGCTTCAACGAAAATAAAAGAACACAACAACAGTATGTCACGCTTAAGCACGAGCCCGAGCTCGCTTAAGCGTGACCATGAGCATGATTGGCGCTTCAGCGTGGTTATATGAGGCTCAAGCGTGACTCAATTGAAAGAGGAACAGCATCAGGTCCCTCCTCCTCGAGCGTAAGCATAAGACGCTCAAGCGCAACCTCGACCTCGCCTGGGCGTGAGCCCGACCCCGCTTGAGCATGGCTTGAGCGTGGAACATATATGTTGAAATAAAAGTGCTCGCTTAAGCGTGACAGATTTAGCTTGGGCGAAGATGAAAGAGTATCAGGAAATGTCTCACGCTTGAGCGAGACAAGGAGGCGCTCAAGCGTGAACCCGAGTACGTCTGAGCGTGAAGTAAGCGTGGATCTAGCGTATGCTAAACAGAGGAACCACGCTTAAGCGTGGTCAAGGAAGCTCAAGCGCGAGACAATCAGTGAACATTAGTACCCTTCACGCTTGAGCGTAACCACTAAGCTCAAGCGTGACTCATGCAGTATAGGATTTTTCAATTTAATATTCACCAATGATGCGATGCCAACTCACCCACTTTCTTGTGTTTCTACAAGTCTCTGAAAGATGCTGCATGGGTTCTACGCAAGTGGGCAAGGGAAGCTGAACCATAACCTCTATAAATCAAGCTGCAAACATCATCAGATTGAATCCCCTGTGCTTCCCTCACAATCCAACCTTTTTCATTATTTTCTGTATTCATAATTGGAAGGTGAAAATGCAAAGCATGAGTAACTAAACTCCCTTATGGGATTGGCTGTAATCCATTCAACATTGAAGTAATGTTGTTGTAAATTTTTATTTAGTAATGAGATTTGATAAGTTTCTGTATTCCCTTCTGCGTTTAATGCCTGAAAGTACTTGATCACTATTTTCTTGTTTTAAGTTTTCTCAAGTATGCTGGGAAGTGACTTTTGAAAGCAGATCTGAAAGAAATACTTATTGTGAGTAGGTAGCCAGGGATGGCGTCTAACGCAATAAACGTCGAAACAATTGATCGATAATGCTGGGATGATTTCAAGGTGACTGAGGGATCAGCGGTTTGAAATCATTCTTATGAATTTTGTAGTCGAGGGATCGATACAAATGACTGTGATTGTGACGTAGAAATTATATTTTCGATTTACTTATATAAAAACTTATGCAGCTTACAGAAGGTGAAGATGTGATGAAGCCAATCCCTGTTTCACAAAATTGATTTCTCTCAAAAACCATTTACTGCTATCTTTTGCAAAATTTCACTCTCTGTTATTTAATACTTTTTCATTCAACATCATTCACAATAAAACAAACTAAAAACCTTCTGCCTAATCAATTCAAAACTAAGATCTTCATTCTAACACCTCCCTAGTGGAATGACAACTATACTGTATTACAACTTCTGTGTTTAAACTTGGCACAAGCATTACATTGAGTTCATATTATACAAACTTGATTCTCTTTCATTGAACTCTTCATTCCAATATAACAAAAAAATAACTCCATCAAGCGTCCCACGCTATATGCCCTCGGCATTACCAATGGCGAATCAGATGCATATGGTCATATTCATCAAGTACATCAGTGCCATTTCACATGTTAAAGCACCACATATCACATACGACTCATGCAATCATTATAAATCACACAGACTCTAAACAACATTCATACATCTCATGTACTTGACAATCCATTCTTTCATTTCATGCATGACATGTCTTTTTAATATAAGAATCCCCAAACAGGGGTCGACCAACAATTTACACATATACACTCAGTATTCGAATCATCAGTAACATGCATCTCATACGGTTAAACATAAACCAAGCACTGGCATCAGTATAACAAATTCATACACTCGGCAATTCAAAAGAGTCAACATGCATTTCAGTAGAACATCAAACAAATATTTTTCCACTGCCTCACAATAAAATGCGCTCGGCAATCACCATAATAGCATACACATACATTCACTTTGCATTCTCATGATCATCTACACACATCTCATGAACGAAAACCAACATGCACCATACATCCGGGCTACCACTCAATCACAGTACCATAATCAATAAATTACTAGTACAACGTAACACAGTGAAGTGATTTCACCCGGTATCCGTCCATAAACCATGCATTTGAGATGTAAGTTAGCTCCCCCTACCTGGAATGAAGATCCCAGAAGCTCCTCGAGCCTACGGCTCCTCAATCAGGCGTCCATGCCTCCAGTCATCCAACAGCGCTCTGCTCTCAGCTTTGGGAGAATCAACGCTGCTTCCTCTCAAGCAGCTCTGCCACCAAAGCACTCAACGTTCTTGCATGTAAGGACAGTGGGGAGTTCAAGTCTCCAAAGCACACATTGTCCTTTTACTCGGTCCAATGGAGGATTCCCAAGCCTCCGAGACACACAGCGCTTTGCACCCTCTCTTGAGCAGCCTCATCTTACCACGAGTAGAACAACTCTACAACTCTGAGGCACGTCAACGTTGCCCACACATCCACTCGAAATTCTAAATAGTTTTTGAGTGGAGGAAGAAGAAGAAGAGACGAAAATGAAAGACAGCAAGAAGAAGGAGAATGCAGGATGCATGTACAGGGGGAAATGCATAGCCCGCATAGTCTGTCTTTTCCCACAGCGTGAAAAATAATGAAGAGAGGGAACCGAAGCCCCCTTTATACCCCTAAGGGCACATGCGTCATTATCTCCAGCCAATTGCATTAATTAACCACTAGTTTTTAATCTGTAATTTTACCTTAATTCAGTAACTAATCTCAGCCGATAATTAAATCAAAAATCAGGATGTTACATTGAACACGGACAATGAATCTTCTGAGTTGCTTCAAAACCAGGGATGTTCACCATAGCAAACAGAATAAACTCCAACAAGCCCATCATAAACTCCTTAGTTACTCGCCGACTGCGATCCAGCCGGTTATACATCCATTACCGATTTACCGGAACCTCCATCAGGATATCTAACAGGTGTAATAATTAGTATCTTTAATTAAAGATTATGGGACTATTGTTCATGAATCGTTCTCTATCTCTTTGATGTTGTAAGTAGGTGGGGCCCTATCCCATTTGGAATGAATATACAACCATCTGTATCCCATCTACATGTTTGTCTCAACCTTGTGTTATTGATGTTCATTTGGAAGTTTAGCAGCATTTCACATTGATCCCCGAGTACATAGATACTTACGGTATGAAACACTACACACAGACATGCACCCGGAGACGATACAAAATACAGTGACCAAAATTGTAAATGGACATCAACAACACAAGATAGAATAGAAACAATAGCTGAGATATGTTACGCCCTACTGGTTACAAATTCATCCTAAACTGTCAAACCAGGGCAATTCAAGATTCAACACAACACGGTACGTCGACCGGTTGTCTTGAATCTTGAACGGGAACCTAAAGGGTATGGACGCGACTAAACCCTACATTGTTAAACTTTAATATATTTTTAAGGCTAAATACACCTTTTGGTCCTCTATCCCTTAAGTTATTTTCAAATTGGTCCCCTATTATTTTTTAATTCAAAATGGTCCTCTAACTTTTTAAAAAAAGTATCAGTTTGGTCCTTTTTTGATTCAAAATGGTCCCCTAACTTTTTTAAAAAGGACCAAATTGACATATTTTTAGAAAGTTAAGGGACTATTTTGAAATAAAAAAATAATAAAGGACCAATCTGAAAATAACTTAAGAGATAGGGGACCAAAAGGTGTATTTAGCCTATTTTTTATAAACCCTAAAACAGGGAGCCTACCAAAATTTTGGCAGAGTCTTACCTGTAAACTAGACATTTCCAAATTGTTTACAACACCCTGTTACACACAGAAGATTTTCTAGTATAATTTAATATATACGCTACACATTGTATATGAAATTGAGGGAGGTAATCACGACAACCTAGTGAGCTCTGCTCTTCACTAACAAACAACAATACACATGCAACAAAAATCATGTTATCAGCACATAAAACCAATGCCTAATGAGCTCTGCTCTCTACTAACAAACAACAATACACATGCATAAAACATATTATCAGCACATCAAAACCAACACCTAATGAGCTTTGCTCTCCACTAACAAACAACAATCAACATGTATTTAATGATATTGTTAAGAAACAATGGTTTAATAGATTTACCTCTACGCTGCATGTAACTGTAATCTAAGAACCTAAATGGACGCCCTTAGAAGTCGTGTTTGAGCACGGCGGTGGCTGGAATAAAAATAAATAATACTTAGTCATAAAGGAAAACAATTCACATAGTTATGTTCCATGCATACAGGAAAAAATAAGACTTTCTTAACTCCAAGATGAGCATGTCAAGACCAAGGCTTTACTTGAAGCATCAAATAAACATAGACAATAAATTTATGAAAAGGTTTCTAATCTCAAGGCAATGCTCCATGAAAAGGAAACCTTCACATCAATCTTATGAGTTGAAGACGTTGAAGATACAGACACACAAAGCAAATTGCAGCTAAGGTGGCATTAGATAAAGCGTTCCATTGGAAAATTGATTACTTATTACTTAATATTATATGATCAGTGAAGTCTATATCATATAGTGTTTCTATATATTGTATTTTCCTATAGTACTCTTCATTTTTATAACATTAACTCAATACTTAGGACCCAATTACAAGTACTTATTAAAAATTCCAAATACTTGAGGGCTCTCAGAATAATTTACTTTGACTTTTAAAGTAGTGGATAATGTTTTATTCTTTCTTTAAATTGCCTAGTGACTCAATAATGCCTAAGTTCAAGATAGGGGAATCTGAATTCAATTTTTTTTATAGGAAACTCTGTTGAAAATGCAAACCTGATTGAATTTTCTTTTCTAATGAAAAAGAGGTAGGCTTATAGGGTATTTAGATCCCAAAGATTTTGTTATTTTCAATTGTTTATGCGTAATGTTCTTAATTATTAGAATCTGTATGTAATATTCCTAATTGTCTGATATTTGCTGAGGAGACAGTAAGAGTCAAACGTAAGATGTATTTAGATCCCTAAGATTTTGTTATTTTCAATAGGTGGCTTTAATGAAAAATGAATCTGGTTAGATACTATAGATATGTATTGTACTTCTTAGAATGTGGCAAAATGTTTAAAGTTAATGAGTTCAGATTGATCATATGCTATAGTTATCCGGTTGGATGGTGAAATTTATGTTTTTGGTGGTAGAAATGGCTATGTTTGGTATGCCCTAGGTAGGAGATGTTGTGCTTTTCAAATTGTTATGAGATGAAGTTTTATGAACCTTGTGAAGAAATCTAGATGCAAAAAAAGTGGATCCCTCTTGAGATGCAAACTAGGTCAAGTTATAGATGGCAAACCTTACAAATCCAGGCAGATCGGGATTTGTAGGAATTATTACAGAGTATGAAGAAGAATGTCTTGTTGTTCAAGTGGCCTCAATACTCATGAGGGGGGCGAATTGAGTGTTAAAAACTTTTCTTTAGAATGCCTTTGAAATTGATTCCTTTTTCACAAAATATACTTGTATGCAATAGATAGCAAGTGTAGAGCAAGAATTAATGTAAAACAATGTGCAAATGTCACTTAGGCAATATATCAAACACTTGGTGTACAACACTTTAACACAAGTTGTTCAATCAAATATAAGAGGGGCTTTCACAATCAACAACAATAATTAAGCCAAAAGCAATATGTAAATGCAAGAAAGTAGGGAAGAGAAGCTTGCAAACCAATTTAACGAGTTCCACCAACCCGGTGTATGTATTTTTTTAAGCAACCCACTTGAAGGATTTTTACTATTAAAGTTTAGAGATACAAGCTATGAGCAATTGCAGCTTCCTAGTGTCCTATACTCAAGAACTCAATCCTCACTAGCACAAGGGCAACCCACCCAATCTCTCAAACTCTTAATACCCAAAGCTTAAACCCCAACCTTTGTGACCACTCAACCTAGAGTGAATAACCTTGGTGTTTTGGTGTTTGGTTTTACAATCAATAAACTCTCTCAATAGAGTAGATAAACAAGTGAAAGCTCTCACAATTTCTAAACTCTCACAAGAGAGGATTTACAAATATAAGCTCTAAGTTTCAGAAAATTAAACTACACAAAGAAATAAAAGTTACAAGACTCAAGATTTGATTTCCCTTTGATGGATTTGCATACTTGGAGTAGCTTGAATGAGTCTTGAATTTATAAGCCTTGGAGAGGTGCCATAAAGTCCTTAAAGCCATTGCATAGTATGGGAAATAGAGTAACAATGGAGAAGTGAGCTGGTTTCCCACTTAAAATTGCTTTCTCCAAATTCTGGCACTAGTGTAATCGATTAGGCCTCGAGCTGTAATCGATTACACTTTGAATTCTTTAGTGTAATTGACCTGGTAATCGATTAGCCTTTACCATGTAATCGATTAGCTAAGAGACAGAACCTTGCTAATTGATTGTTCTTGACCTTGTAATCGATTCTGAGTGGCACCTGACGCATTTAATTGTGTTACACAGCATGGTAATCGATTATGACTCATGTGCAATCGATTATTAGACAAACAAAAACTCTGTAGTCGATTAGTTCTTTAAATGTAATCGATTAGTGGCTTTACAGAACATTGGTAATCGATTGTGTCATCCTTGTAATCGATTAGAAGATGCACCTGATGCTTTTAATTTATTTTCTCAACTTGGTAATCGATTAGCCTCCTTGGTGCAATCGATTAGGTGACAAATAAAAGCTTAATAATCGATTAGTGTTTGATGAGGTAATCGATTAGGTATGTGATAAAACTTCAGTAATCGATTATTTGAGGTCTTGTAATAGATTAGACTTCATGTTTTTGTAGGTCTGATATTGTTTTCCTCTGTTTTTATCCTTCCAAGTGTTCTTTTATAAACACTTGTTCTCTTGGCCATGATTCTTCAATTGCTTTTTGACCTCTTTGTCAATATCAAAATTATGCAACCTGAAATACATATTCAAACATATTCTCCCCCTTTTTTATGATGACAAACAATGTTCATCTCATGAGGGTGTTAGTTCAAATAAAGTTTTCTCCCCCTTTCTTAAGGAGTTTATACATACATTTTTTTGTTGCTCCAGTTAATAATCATATAGAATTAAAAGCCAATTGAGAATCAATATGTGTTAGCTATTTGTTATTAATCCACTTGTTTATTATCTAAAATAGATGAACACTAATTTTTAATTCTTTAATAGGATGAAAAATAATTCTAATTCTTCTCCCCCATTGTAATCATCAAAAACACATAATAAACTATAACACAGAGAGATAAGTAAAGGAAAACATTTATTTATTCATTGATAAAGGAAATTACAGAAGCAAAGTGTAGAAATTGAAATTGCATAACAAAAGGAAACAAATATAACAAAACAAGAAGGATCTAATTATCCGGATTAAAGGAACGCATTTTAGAAATTTTGTTTGAGAGCTCCTCATAACGTTGCTCCATGAGCTCAAAATGTTGTTGCTCGGTCATTTGAAATTGTTGAAGTGTGATGTCAATTCTTTCAAAGCGCTGATTGAGATAAGCATACAGAGAGGTAAAGGGGTCAACGGGAGTAATGGTTCGCCTTGTGTTTCTTGAGTTTTAGGAGGAGGAGGGGCAGGATCATTGGCTGGAGCTTCAAAGGGAATGTTGGCATTAATGCCTTCCATCTTGGAGAGCCAAGCTCCATTGACATAGATGATATCCATCTTGGTGAGATGATAGGTGCCAATGCATGCCTTTGGAGGTATTTTCTCAGGAAGTTCTCCAGCAAGGTCAACACCAAAAGCTTTGAAAATTTTTGTGAGGAGGATGGCATATGGAAGCTTTTGCTGTTCCTTGGCCTTGAGCATATGCAATTTTAACAGCTGAATCCAATTAATTTCTTTCTTATTTTACATAGCCCACATCAAGAGCACATCATCCTCTTCAACCAAGGCATAATTACCACCACGAGGGACCAAGAGCTTAACCAAGAAAAATTGAAGGAGGCGGTTATTGATAGTAAGATGGCCTACCAATTTGTGATTGCTTCGGGGACGGTCAGCTTTCCAAAGGGATTGGCGAGTAGTGATGGCATTGAAATCCCATTCATCCTCTAGATTTCCACCAGCAAATTCAGCATCGGAGATTGGAAGTTGGGTAATTTCCGTAAGTTGTGCATTTGTGATCCTTAGAGTCATATTCTTGACTCTAGCCTCAAGTAGCCCATTAACAAGCCTTAAATTACAGAAAAAAACTCACATGAGTTCTGGGTAGTATACCTCCTCTTTGAGAGTGAGGAAAAGAAAGAGATTGTAGTGGTGAAGGAAGTGAGTAAAGGTGAAGCTAGGATGGTCAAAAATCTCAGCATTGATGTAGTGAGGGAAGATGATATCCTTTTCAGAGAATTTTTGGATGACGTTTTAGAGATCTCTAGGATTGGTGAAGAACCTTGAAAAATCAAAGGGGTTATTGGTTTGGGCAAGTGAGGACCTAGCTCTTTTCATATTTTTAGAGGAAGACATTGTGTGAGTGAAGAAGAAAAGATGAAGAAGATTGAGAGGCCTTTGGGAATCTTGAGAGAGATTGGAGGAAGGAGGAGTGTTGGAGGTGTGAGGTAAAAGAGGTGAAGGAGAGGTTATTTATAGGGTGAAAATAAGGTTTAGAGATGAGAAATAGGGTTTAAAGAGGTGAGTGTGGATTGGGCCAACGATTTTCACACGGATTCTGCAAAAATCACGTTTTTGATACATTCGTAATCGATTACGGGGTTACTCGTAATCAATTACACCCTTTCAGAATTTGAATCGTTAGGTGTTCTAATCGATTGGGCCAGGTTGGTAATTGATTGCGTTAAAAATAGAACCTTGGAAATCGATTAGGAGGAGTATGTAATCGATTAGCTGGAAGACAGAGCATCTCTAATCGATTTGGTATGTATGCTAATCGATTATCTGGAACACAGAGACTCTATAATCGATTAGTTGAAGTGATCTAATTGATTATGGAAGGAACAGAACGATTCTAATCAATTGGAGGAAGCTATCTAATCGATTATGACAGCCCAGAAATGCTTAAAAACACATGTTCTTCAATCACAAAGTATCATGGACTCAATATTCATGGATTAGAACATGCTTGTTTCATCAATCAATAAATGTTTCACTCATCAAACATATTACAAGTCAAAGAATCATCAATCAATATTCTAACATAACTTGAAATGTCTAAAATTCCTAACTCTCTTCTTATATGTATGAATTGCTCCTTTGCAAGTGGTTTGGTGAAGATATCAGCTAATTGCTTAGAGGTTTCAACATGTTCATGTACACAATCACCCTTTAACATATGATCTCTAATGAAATAGTGTCTAATCTCAATATGTTTAGTTCTAGAATGCATCACAGGATTCTTAGAAATATTAATGGCACTTGTATTCTCACATTTAAGAGGCACATGGTCTAACATAACACCAAAATCTAGAAGTTGTTGTCTCATCCAAAGGATTTGAGCACAACAACTACCAGCTGCAATATATTCTACCTCAGCTATGGATAATGCAACACTTACTTGTTTCTTGCTATGCCAAGATACAAGAGAACTACCAAGCAAGTGACAAGTACCACTAGTACTTTTTCTATCAAGTTTACATCCTGCAAAATCAGAATCAGAATATCCAACAAGAGTGCATTCAACCCCTTTGGGGTACCATAAACCAACATCTTGAGTTCCAACCAAATATTTCATTATTCTTTTTACAGCAGTAAGGTGTGATTCTTTTGGGCATGCTTGGTATCTTGCACACATACAAACAGCAAACATGATATCCGGCTTACTAGCGGTTAAGTAAAGTAAGGATCCAATCATACCTCTATACTTTGTGAGTTCTACATCCTTACCTTTCTCATCCTTATCCAAACAACATAAAGTGCCCATAGGTGTGGCAATTTCATTTGCCTTGTCCATGTTGAATTTCTTAAGCAACTCCTTGCAATATTTGGATTGACTAATGAATGTACCTTCTTTGGTTTGCTTAATTTGTAGCCCAAGGAAGAATGTAAGTTCTCTCATCATGAACATTTCAAATTCATCCTGTATTAACTTAGCAAACTCCTTACAAAGTGATTCATTAGTAGCACCAAAAATGATATCATCTACATATACTTGCACCAATAGTATGTCATTCTTCTTATGCTTAATGAATAATGTTGTATCAACCTTTCCTTTTTCAAAATTGTTTTTCAAAAGAAATTTGCTCAATCTTTCATACCAAGCTCTTGGAGCTTGTTTTAAACCATATAATGCTTTTGTTAGTTTGAAAACATGATTTGGAAATTGATAGTTTTCAAAACCAGGAGGTTGATCAACATATATTTCTTCTTGAATGTATCCATTTAAGAAAGCACTCTTGACATCCATTTGGTACAATTTAAAATCTTTACAACATGTAGAGACTAACAATAATCTAATAGCTTCTAGCCTAGCTATGGGTGCATACGTTTCTTCATAATCTATGCCTTCTTCTTGATTGTATCCCTTAGCTACTAGCCTAGCCTTGTTTCTAGTGATTATACCATTTTCATCAAGTTTATTTCTAAGCACCCATTTACTACCTATTATTTGGTGATCATTGGGTCATGGCACTAATTCCCAAACTTCATTTCTTTCAAATTGATTTAGCTTCTCTTGCATGGCCAACATCCAATGTTCATCAATAATAGCTTCATCAACGGTTTTAGGTTCAATTTGAGATATAAACGCTAGATGATTGCAAGTATTGAAAGAGCGTCGGGTACTTACACCTTTAGTGATATCACCTATAATGTTGTCCAATGGATGGTCTTTTGAGGTGATCCATTCTTTTTGTTTAGTTTCCACACTTTATGTTGTGTCTCCTTCTTTGTTGTCTTCTTCTTTGTCATCCAAGTTCAATTCTTGGAAAGTGCCTAAAAGATCAACAAAATCTTCCTTTCTCAGGGAGTGATGGCTACTTTCATCAAATTTCACATGAATTGATTCCTCAACAGTGTTTATTTGTTTGTTAAATACTCGATAACATTTACTTGATGATGAATATCCAAGAAAGATTGCCTCATCAGCTTTAGCATTAAACTTTCCTAGATTATCCTTTCCATTGTTAAGTACAAAGCATTTGCATCCAAATATATAAAAATAGGAAATGTTTGGTTTTCTTCCTTTGTAAAGTTCATAGGGGGTTTTCTTTAGAATAGGCCTAATCAAACATCTATTCATCACGTGACAAGCGGTATTTACCGCATCGGTCCAAAAATGTTTCGTAATGTTATTTTCATTTAACATGGGTCTTGTAAGCTCCACCAAAGATCTATTTTTCCTTTCAACCACTCCATTTTGTTGTGGAGTTCTAGGAGCTGAAAAATTGTGTTCAATACCATGTTTTTCACAAAACTTTTCAAATGATTGGTTTTCAAATTCTCCCCCATGATCGGTTCTTATGGATGCAATCTTTAAATTTTGTTCATTTTGGATAACCTTGGCTAGTTTCCTAAATTCATGATATGCTTCACTTTTGTGAGTAAGAAACAAGGTCCATGTATATCTTGAATAGTCATCTACAATTACTAGACCATAGTAATTACCACCAAAGCTTTTGATTTTGGAAGGTCCAAATAGATCCATGTGCAAAAGTTGTAAAGGTCTTTGAGTAGAAACAATGTTTTTAGCTTGAAAAGATGCCTTTACTTGTTTTCCCTTTTGACATGCATCACAAAATTTATTTTCAAATTTGAGCTTTGGCAAACCAATTACTAATTCTTTAGAAACAAGTTTGTTTAGATGGTCTACATGTATATGTGCTATTCTTCTATGCCATAACCATGATTCATCCTCTCTAGTCATGAAGCATTGCACATTATTTGAAGACAAACTATCAACATTAATCATGTAAATATTATCAATTCTTTTACCAACAAACTTAACTTCCTTGTTTAGCTTATTTTCAATTATGCAACAATTAGACTTAAATAATACTCTATATCCTTTATCACATAATTGACTTATACTAAGCAAGTTATGTTTGAGTCCTTAAACATATAATACATCATTAATTGAAGTAGAGGAATTTTTACCAATGTTTCCAATACCAAGTATTCTTCCTTTGGTATTATCCCCATAAGTGATGCTTCCTTGTCTTTTGGGAGTGAATGTTGTGAATTTGCTCTTATCTCCCGTCATGTGCTTTGAACACCCACTATCCAAGTACCAATGGGTGTTGCTTGCCTTGAAGCATACCTACAAAACAAAATTAGTTTAGAGAACTTGGTACCCATTTTATGTTGGGTCCTTTTTGGTTAGCTTGTGGTAATGTCCCTCTGGGAACCCACACCTTTCTTACCATTTTTGGTCCAAGCTTTCTAATATGGCAATTAAAAGCATTATGTCCTTTAGCACCATAATGATTATATTTAGTGAATGGTGATCAAGATTTTCTAGGTGGTACAAAGAAGTTTTTGTAATGCTTTTCCTTTTTGGTAGAATTGTATCCTAATCCAGTTTTGTCAAACATGCATATTTGATTTCCAAGTAATACATTTAAATTATCTCTACCATTTGTAAACTTCTCTAAGGTTTTATTTAAGTCTAAAACCTTACTTTCTAGGATGTCACATTTCTTTACAAAATCACAAGGTTTATTCTTGAAGCATGCTTGAACATTTGCTAATTCCTTTTTCAAACATTCATTTTCTTTGCCAAGTTCTACAAGATGCATTTCAAAAATATCAATAGTTTTCCTAGATAACTTATACTTGTTTGAGATTTTAACAAACTTGTCATACAATTCCTCAAATGCATCAAGCAATTCATCTTTATCTAAGTCAAGAAAGCTTACCTCATCATCTTTATCTTGATGATTTGCCATGAGTTATAGGTTGGCTTTCTCGTTTTTGGATTCGTCCGAGCTACTTATCTCATTTTCATCCTAAGCAATGTAAGCTCTCTTCTTCTTTCTCTTTTCTCTTTGTTCTTCTTCTTGAGATTTGGGCAATCCACCTTGAAGTGCCCTTCCTTACCACACTCAAAGCAATTTGGTGAGGAAGAATTTTCATTTGAGATTGGTTTCTTACCTTGAGGTTTGAAGCTCTTTTGGAAGCGTTTATTTCTCATAAATTTTCCGAAACACTTCACAAACAGTCCAAACTCTTCTTCTTCATCAAGCTCACTACCGAATTCTTCTTCATTGATAGAAGTGGCCTTGAGAGCTAGACCTTTCTTCTTAGAAGACTTTTCTTCCTCTTCCGCCATCTTCAATTCTTTCAACTCTTGTTCGTGTTTTTGTAACTTACCGAATAGTGTAGCAAGAGACATTTCATTGATGCTTGGAGATTGTTTTATGGCAGTGACAAGAGGTTGCCATTCCCTGGTATATGTTCTTTGTTAGTGTACGTCTTGCCAAGAGTAATGAGATGATTTATAATAAGGGTGAACCTCTTTTGCATATCAACAATTGTTTCTCCAGAATTTAATCTGATGCTTTCATACTGACTAGTTAAGGTACTAATCTTAGAGTCTTTAACATCACTTGTACCTTCATAGGTTATTTGTAAGGTATCCCACATATCCTTGGCGAATTTACATGTAACTACTCTAAAGAATTCATCAGGGCCTAAAGCTAAGGTGATTAGACTTTTGGCTTTATAGTTATATTGGACTTTCTTTTCTTCTTCACTAGTCCAATCATCCAACAATTTTTCTACTTGTTTACCATCTACAATATGCATGGGTATGAAAGGACCATTTTCAATTGCATTCCACACTTTAAGGTCAATAGATTGTACAAAAATTTTCATCCTTTCTTTCAAAAAAGCATAGCCTTCCCAATTAAAAGCAGGAGGTCTATTTGTGGAACCACCCTCAGGAAAAAGATTTAGAGAATTAGAGGCCATTGTTCTCTTGAAGCTGTTAAGCTTGATCTACCAAGGGTCAAGCTCTGATACCACTTGTTGTTCAAGTGGCCTCAATACTCAAGAGGGAGGTGAATTGAGTGTTAAAAACTTTACTTTAGAATGCCTTTGAAATTGATTCCTCTTTCACAAAATATACTTGTATGCAATAGATAGCAAGTGTAGAGAAAGAATCAATGTAAAACAATATGCAAATGTCACTTAGGCAATATATCAAACACTTGGTGTGCAACACTTTAACACAAGTTGTTTAAGCAAATATAAGAGGGGCTTTCACAATCAACAACAATAATCAAGCCAAAAGAAATATATAAATGCAAGAGAGTAGGGAAAAGAAGCTTGCAAACCAATTTAACAAGTTCCACCAACCTGGTGTACGTCTCGCCTTCAAGCAACCCACTTAAAGGATTTCCACTATTGAAATTTAGAGATACAAGCTATGAGCAATTATAGCTTCCTAGTGTCCCACACTCAAGAACTCAATCCTCACTAGAATAAGGGCAACCCACCCAATCTCTCAAACTCTCAATACCCAAAGGTTGAACCCCAACCTTTGTGACCACTCAACCTAGAGTGAATAACCTTGGTGTTTTGGTGTTTGGTTTTACAATCAATAAACTCTCACAATATAATAGATAAACAAATGAAAGCTCTCACAATTTCTAAACTCCCACAAGAGAGGATTTACAAATATAAGCTCTAAGTTTCAGAAAATTAAACTACACAAAGAAATAAAAGTTACAAGACTCAAGATTTGATTTCCCTTTGATGGATTTGGATACTTGGAGTAGCTTGAATGAGTCTTGCATTTATAAGCCTTGGAGAGGTGCCCTAAAGTCTTCAAAGCCATTGCACGGTATGGGCAATAGAGTCACAATGGAGAAGTGAGCTGGTTTCCCACTTAAAAACGCTTTCTCCAAATTCTGGCACTAGTGTAATCGATTAGGCCTCGAGCTGTAATCGATTACACTTTGAATTCTTCAGTGTAATTGACCTAGTAATCGATTAGCCTTTACTATGTAATCGATTAGCTAAGAGACAGAACCTTGCTAATCGATTGTTCTTGACCTTGTAATCGATTCTGAGTGGCACCTGATGCATTTAATTGTGTTATGCAGCATGGTAATTGATTATGACTCATGTGCAATCGATTATTCTTAACTGTAATCGATTAGTGGATTTACAGAACATTGGTAATCGATTGTGTCATCCTTGTAATCGATTAGAAGATGCACCTGATACTTTTAATTCATTTTCACAACTTGGTAATCCATTAGCCTCCTTGGTGCAATCGATTAGGTGACAAACAAAAGCTTAATAATCGATTAGTGTTTGATGAGGTAATCGATTAGGTATTTGACAGAACTTCAGTAATCAATTATTTGAAGTCCTATAATCGATTAGGCTTCGTGTTTTTACAGGTGTGATGTTGTTTTCCTCTGTTTTTATCCTTCCAAGTGTTCTTTTATAAACATTTGTTCTCTTGGCCATGATTCTTCAATTGCTTTTTGACCTCTTTGTCATTATCAAAATTATGCAACCTGAAATACATATTCAAACATATGGCTTATAGGGTATTCTTTTTACAGTGGCATTGTTTCAAATTTATATGCGGAACTCACTACTATTGTTCACTCTATAACCAATCATAGAATTTAAGCACTTACCTTTTTTGTACACAAAACTGATCCAGATCATTCTGTATGCTGAAATAATATCTAATCATTCATATTTTAAATATCAAAAGCCAATATTATCTAACTATCTTAAATCAACTTGTTCATTTTACTGACTTGAATCAGGTTGGCCAAGTTAACATTTTAAAGAACCTTGTCGCCCATACACACATAGGAGACATTAAATGAAAAATAATATTCATTTAAAAATTATGATAACTATGAATAAAAGTGTTAACTTGAGAAACTTAAGAAAGTGTGATCACAGGGTTATGGGATAAGGGTGGAAATCTAAACTTTTTCCACTTAACAGAAGAAACTACATAGTGTTAAGGGTACTTCGTAAAAATTTACTCATCCAATAATCAGCATGAATTCCAATAGTTAGCACAACACGAATTTGGCATGATAAAATACAATTTTAATCCTTATTAATATTGTCAATTTTAGTTTTAAATTTTATAAGCTTTGAAATAGTTGTTATGATTATATAATGATATGTTATGTATTCAAACATTACATATTGCCTTAATAGTATATGTAAGGCAATGTGTTATTGTGATCAGAGTTGATCAATTAGGTATAGGGGTAAGATTGATGACATAAATAGAGGACATAAATTTTAATTTCTATTTATAAGAACAAGGTCAGCATATGCAATTATGATAGTTATAAAGGGACTAAGACATTTAGCCTGATGATATCTAAACCATAGTGTTGCCTCTTTTAATACAAGCCTTTTGCGCTTCTTTTTTGGTCACTAGACATTTTAAGACTCAAATAACTTAAAATCAGATTTCTCTTTTAGTTAATTATATGCCTAAGTCATTTTATGTATATGAAGTTGACCTAAGGTTTCTGGTCACTTGTCTAGACTTCTAATAAATTAAAGCTAAGTCTATTATACTATTGTAATCTTCCCCATATCACCAGAACAATTTGATATTCATGGCTTTCAATTAGTAATTAACAAGTAAATGATTCTAGCATTTTTTCATATCAGAAAATAAAGATTCTAGCATTTTTTTTCAATTAGTAATTAACAAGTAAATGATTCACCCCAACCACTTATTTTATGCATCCAATATAATCTTAAAAGATATTCAAATGATAGACCATATGGTGAAAAACAAACCCATATCTATATCAAAAACATTCAGCAATGTGTAATGTTAGCCTATTGCATTTACAGAATAAGAAATATAGTTCTCCCTTTTTAGCTAGTCCATTTGACACTGAACCCTTGACCATTAACACACTCGAATTTTGAAAATTGAATTACTAGCATATGTTAACAATTACATTCTTAAAGCAAACACAGAAAGAGAATTAGAGATCTATAATTAACTCTTCACCAATAACAAAAATGACACAACTTGAGAATCATCCCTCAAACTCTCGAATTTTATCACAAATGGTCATAGCTTTCACGAATTCATTGGCAGGCTGAAACTTATTTTGTGATTCCAAGTTCATACTTTGTTTTCCAAATAAAAAAAAGCACACTTTATGTATTTTAACCACACTATTTAATAAAAAAGTATTTTAATTCTTTCATCAGTGTTTTTTATGAGAATTCAATCAATGTTTTTAATAAATTTCAGCAAACCTACCACCACCTTATCTCTACCCATCTCTACTACCACCAGTACACAAGTACCCTACACCATCCCTTCATCCAGTGTACCCCCTTATGACTAACCAAACAAAACAAGTGCCTAAAATTATTTAATATCATAAGGGAAACCCCCTTGTAAAGTGCACAAAAGGGTTAATTCATCTTTATTCCTCACATAATGGATTTAACTAGAAATATGTACATAGAGTAACAAAACTGTATCACACAATGAAATGATAATTGTACATAAGGGGTGAGAGAATACCTTGTTTAAAGCAAGGGAAGAGAGGGAGAAACTGAGAGTAAAGGATGATAGAGGCGAGGCGGCGAGGCTAGGGGTTTGACAGCGAGAAGGTTGAAGTGTGCTGTGAGAGACTCTAAGTAGAGAAAGTAAGCTACTTAATCAGAGTATGGACCAAAGAAACAAAAAGTCATATTTCTTTAACAACTTAATTTTAAGCTTCATTACCAAATAAATAAATTAACCTTCAACTTAATTAAACTTGTGATGCAAATGTTTCAAAACACTAGTATGAAGATTCTTAATACAAAGAAAAGTGAATGATCATTTCTTGATTATGCTTTTTGGTTAATCAATTCTAAAAAATTGAATTAATAAAGGTTGAGTTTAAACCCCTAAAACTAATAAAGTTTTATTAGAATACATGTGATAATCAAAATCCTAAATATAATATAATTCTTTATAAAATTCTCCGGTGCTGATCCCTTGCTGTGATAATGATCTAATTTACTATTTTCTTTACTGTTTGAACATAGATATACAATGATCAAGTTGGGGATTTGCTTGATCCAAGCCAGCAAAACCTTCAGGTATATAATGCCACACTTTTGTGTATGAATTTATCATAAAATCATTAGTTTTATAATGATACCCTTATAATCACAGATGAAGGATGAA
The DNA here is from genome assembly GCA_037962975.1 of Clitoria ternatea. NCBI lineage: Eukaryota > Viridiplantae > Streptophyta > Magnoliopsida > Fabales > Fabaceae > Clitoria > Clitoria ternatea. Next base: position 175,685,311 of record CM075671.1, read on the forward strand.
TCCAAAAATAGACTGTATATTGAAAATCTAACAAAGGAATTGGTAACTAGCTATGATGATGTGACACAAATTTTGATTAAGGTGGGAGCATCATAGGCAATAATGTTGAAAATTTGATGTCTATAAGCTGTTTACACTTTATATCTTTATATACTGCAGGGCCTTTCAAGCAGAAAAGTTAGAACAACAAGCTTAAATTCTAAAAGCTCTCGATCACATATCATTTTCACTTTTGTGATTGAGTCTTGGTGTAAGGTATTACCAATATAAATCTATTTAACATGAGTACACGACTAGGTATAGAAAACTACTGATTTTTTAATAGTGAATATAAATACATATTGTTAATTTTCTTTACGAACTTTGTTAACTTTGATTCTTATTGACTGGTGTTGCATGAATTCTCATCAAATTATTTAGTAGTTCAAAATCTAGCAGAATTACCCTTATTGATCTTGCTGGACAGGACAGGAACAAAGTTGATGATGTAGGCAAATAATGTCTAAGGGAAGCTAAAGAAGTCCTTGTCTTAGTTAGGGTAACATGCTATGTCATGACTAGGTTTTTGTTTAGATTGCGTTTGAATTATATTTTTCATGGTGTGTTTTGGTGGTTTTTGAGTTATATCTCGGTTTTATTTGTGTGAAATCTTTTTGTAATTATATTATTTTTTAACCTTTCTTTCATTTCACTTTTGTAGTCACTTAGTAGATGCTCTGACTAAGGAAACCCACTCATGAAAAGCAAAAGAAATTCCTATCAAGATTTCCTATAATGGTGAAACACTACGAACACTCAGATTTGGACAGCGAGTAAGATCCATTAGAAATGAACCTATCATTGATGAAATAAAGGAGGATGATGTTAATGATTTGATTGATCAAATCCAAAAACTGAAGGTATTATTCATCCGCAGGGTTTTAGTGGAAATAGTTTTTAAATGATTGATGCAGGTATGACATCTAAGGATTATATATTTTATTTGATGCAGGAAGAGCTTATTAGAACAAAGGAAAATTTTGTATTATTTAGTCTCACAACATTATGTGCCTACATTACAAAACACAATTCAAGGTTCGTGCAAGGGTTTATTAACACACATACACATATTATAAATCAAAGCAAAGCATAATATCTATTGCATCTCATCAATAAACTAGTTAATCTTGAGCATAAGATAATTGGAAGTCTAAACTTTAAGAAATTTTAATGTCTAATCAAGTAGTTTTCTAACATCCACTAGATCTATCAAAATATTCAAAGATTACAGCAGCATAAATTCAAATTAACCAGCTAGGAATCTCAATGCCAACAAGCCAAACTTGAGAAATATTAAAATATAACTCTAAAAGATAAACTATAAAACAGTATAGTTGTATATTGTGAGGTGGAATAAATTTGTTTACAGTGTGAACTCAGGTTATACTTTGTCATTTTTCATTCTTTGTTTTCATCTGTTTAATGACACAATTAGTGATATTAGCTTTTACTCTTTCATTTTTTAGTTAGTGTCAATTGCATCTTTATGTCTTTTGTTGCCCTCTTACATTGTGAATTTGAGCTTGATAGGTTCATGTTAATTTTTTTCTGTCTGGTGTTTAAATTGGTGAATGCTTGCCTGCTATTTGTTTTTCACTTGACATAATTTATGACCTATATACTTAATCCACCATGCACCAACAGCAAACTTGAATTTTTGAATTTTGAGTTTTCATAATATATTAGGCAATAAAGCCAACATAAGTTTTGTAGAATCATAATGGACAATAGATGAGATATGCACCTAACTGTTGTATATATATTGCATTTGGACAATAACCTATGAAGCCTAAATATTGGAATCAAGGGCTAGAATGTAAGGTCATGTGTTAAAAGTTATTGTATTTGTATTTACTCACTATTATGATTAATCTTTAATTTGTATTGAGCATTATAGTGAATCTAAACAAATTTCCTAATATATGATGCCATTATGAATAATGATTTGTGTTGCTGCTTGAAATTTTATATGAGACGGTCACATATCATGCACTATGTTTGTAAAAACTCAGGCCATAAGAATTATTGATGTTACAAAAAAGTCAAGGATTGCAAAATTCTAGGCATTAAACATGAAATGAACAAAGTTATGCATTTTTTATTTTATAGGCATGTGCTGAATTAGCGTTGCTATAGTCATATTATAGGCATAAGGTTATTGCTTTTAAATTTGATGATATAGGCATAGGGTTTCTAAGAGAGCACAACTATCTCAATCTCAAACAAGTAGAAGTGATGTTAATCAGTCTGAAAATGACCAAACTACTAAAAAACCAGACAAAGATGCAGAATCATCGATAGAAGTGAGTCTAAATCACATTTTCTAAAACTCAAAATTCAATCAAAGTAACCTGGTTGTATATTGTGTTTCACATCAAGCATAGAGTGTTGCGCCATGAAAAAAGTCATTATCTTGAAAATAAAATTTATTTCAATGGACATACAAAATTTGCTTAAAAAGTTTAGGGGTAAGTTGATCTGTATCAATTTAAGCTAACTTATAATTCATTTTAATAGTTTAAAAGTTTGTTGTAGCATTTTTTTAAAATGTTACTTGTGTACCACTTTGGGTTGATAGAAGAAGAAACAAGGTGAAGAAATGGGGAATAGTGGAGGCAACACATCATTTGGGTCAAACAAAACAGAACTTAAACACAACACAAACAGAACTCAAACTAGAAAGAGGGTCACTAGAGGAAATAGAGATGGAGGCAGGGAGAGAGGTTCTAGGAAGGAGGGAAACAGAGAAGGAAATGGTGACAGGGGGAGACAGAGAGATCGTAACAAAGAGAGGGGGAAATGGTGACAAAGAAAAAGGGTAATCGTTATAAGGAGAGAGAGGGAAGGTTAGAAGGGATTTAAGGCAAATAATTTGGGGAAGGGAGGTTGTCAAATTAGATTAAAAGTTTAGTGACGGAAAAGCCCATTGCTACGCGTGTCAGTAACACTTCAATAAAATGAATAGCGAGGTCGGACCACATCAGTCGTTGAAATGAATAACAATTAGTGACTAAACAAACCACGTCGCTAATATGGAGCATCCAGCGACGCACTGAGTCTGTCACCAAAGACTACCATCAGCGATGGCTAAAACAACTTTGTCGCTAAAAACTTAAGTTTAAAGTTGGAGGGAACAAAAGTTTTAGAGGGAAGGTCAACCTAGCTACAGTGCTCAACCTTCGTCACAAACTAAACTTTTAGCGACAGAGACTTTCCGTCGCTAACCCTAAACCCAACAAAAATAATTGGAGGGAAGCCAAAAAATTGGATGGAGGGAACATAACGATGGTGAGATTTTCCATCGCTACCTTTGGCGCCAACAAAAACATTGGAGGGAACCCAAAAAATTAGAGGGAGGTAAACTATAGCGACTGGTCAGCGACGGGGAAGGACCTAGAGACGGATTTAGCGATGACGTTTTGTAAATTTTATTGATGGTGTTATGATAGTCGTTGATGTGATCACTAATGTCTCTTTTCAGGGTCCCTTTCATGTTTCGGTCGCTAATTAGCGACAACAGGCTTCGGTTGCTAACTTGGAGTAGTTATCAGGTATTTTTCTAATAGTGGTCAATGACCAAGGTTACCTCGATGCGAGTAGAAAGCGCGGAGAATTTCAGGGGCGAAATTCCTAAAAGGTGGGGAGAGTGTAACAACCCTAATTTTTTAGAATAAGAAACCAGACCCTCAGAACTCCTGAGGATACTCTGTTAAGCTTTTGGTAAGAAGCTTGAGGCTTTGGCTTGTTCCCCAAGTACTTCAGCATAAGAAAAGTAGTGAAAAGCGGAATTAGTTAAGATATTTAAAATAAGAATTCCAAGAACATAACGAATAAGAGAAGTAGCGATAAGAAAATATAATAATAACGTCCGATAGTACTGTTCCATAATTAGTTAATAATGATTATTTTGTTAAATTGAGTACTAATTAATTTATAATTATATTAGTTAATAATTATTTCCTGCCAATAATATTTAATAGATAATACTTCATCTTGGTAATTAACATCCAATTTTAATCAATAATTATTTATTTTAGAAATACATTAAAAGTTTAATTATTAAATTTTAATGTTGAATATTTATTTATTTTGAAGTTTTACAATATTTGTATAATAATTATTTATTTAATGGTGATTATTTAATTAAGTGTTAATTATTTAAGAATTATTTAATTGATAATTAGTCCCTATTAGTAACATTTAGTTTAACATAATGAATTAACGCTTAATAACTAATATTTAAAATTTATATTAACAAAATGTATTCAATACATACATATTTATAATAATATTTTATTTTGAAATTATATTTTAAATTGTTATTTAATTAATAATTATATTTAATAATAAAATATTATCGGGTTCTTCAGATTTGAGCCGTAGGACCTAGCCGGAGGTCGGTCTCTGACTATTCGACCCGAGACTAGTGATTCAGTACGGAAACTAGTCCTGTTATGATCCCTCCGTGAAAACTCAAGGGTGTCTGACTTGGCCTGATTGGCCTAATCAGAACCTTTAACGTCTCCTACGTTTGACCGTTCATATACCTTGGGATATCTGATGGTGACTCATTTTGACATTTTAGGAACTTTTCCTAAAGGGTCCGAAGCCCTGTTCGGACTCTATCACCCTCGTTTTTCCATAAATCAGTTTCTTCATAAATCGCTTTAAAACTCTACCTGAATACCTTCACTGTTTTGGACCCAACTTTGGCATACGACCTTAGAATTCAACGATTTTGGTCTCAATCTCTTTGTTTTGAAAAGATACTCAATCTCCGTTTCTAGCCTCGAACTCTGATTCCTACTCTGTCAACTCCAAAATCGAAGATTAAGTATGTTCACCTTAAAATTCCAATGTTTGGGCTTTTTCCCTGCTCATGGTTCAGAAAAAAATTCATAACTCTTTCATGCGACCTTCGATTCACACAAACTTAGTGTCAAAAGCTCCATAACAAAATTATGTATGTTTTTTATGCAAGAATCAAAGGCCAAACCCTTCTAGATTAGTACAGTTTAATAGATCTTTGCAACCTTTGAGTTGTTTCATCATCATGTTGGCAGCCCTTATTAAAATTCACATATATCCTTCGTCTGGTGCTTGAATTACTGCATTCTTTTTGTTATGGATCCGTATCATAGATCTATACAATGTTCATGAAGGGCATAAAACCCAGTTCTTAAAGGAGAATTAATGGTGAATTTATTTCCAAAGCCATGGCTGATCTGGAAGCTTCTGGAGCACCTTGTCGTAAATCGGGTATATCTCAAGCTATTGAACTTGGATTGTCACAAATAATATATCAAATTAAAGACAAAAGGAAGATCTAAAAACTTTATAAAGGGACTTAAAGCCATTTTTTGATCCATAAATCCCAGAATTTAAAATACCATACTGATTCCCATTTTCCTAATGGCAACTTACAGTAGGTTCAGTATTTTTTGCGTTTCTTATTCATATGACCATGAAATCGAATGATTCTTTCATTAAATTTTTCTAAACTGAATTCCCGATAACTTTGATAAAGGTAACAAAGTTAAATATCTCACCAATGTTGCCCAAAAAAGTAATCTTTACAAGAAATATCAATCTCATTTTACCCTTACACTATTTTAGTAAATGGGCCTTATCTTATTTGTTTCTTAATGAAACTTTTTTTGCCATATATCAATTTAAAGATAAGCAAAAGTCCTACAATTCTTATGCTAGGCCCTTTTCTTAATTTAGTCTGCATCAGCCTATAAAAGCCCAAACAAGTTGACGCCCAGAAGCTGGACACATCAGCTCCTCCATGCAACATGAGCCGATTAGCTTGCAACACCCAATGGCCACTTGTCTCACTCAACCACACTCTTTGCTCAAGATTAATTTGCTTTAGAAAACACTTGTTACTCATGCACTAAGCCTTGGCCACTCAATCTCTCCTTACTCCACAAGCTAACCAAGTGCATGCAAAGCTAATCCCACCCTATCACCTTTGTTCATCAATTCTTCTAACTTCACTCAAGCCCTCCCTTCTCTTTCTTGGAAGAAACACCACCACCAACCACCATGAATTCTCTTATCCTCTAACTCGCGGCCAACCTCCATCCAAATAGCCCCTCTCTTCCAACTTTCTTACATGCATTAGACTCTTAAGAATCAACTCCAACTCCTTACCTTAGTTGTTCAAAAACTGTGAGCTCACCAAGCTTCTACAAGGTAAGATTTTGCATGTTCCTCTTGGCGTTGTTCTTGGTATTTTTGGGACTAAGTCCAGCTTTTAAATTCTCAAATTTTGGCATTTTCCTTGCTGTTTGGGAGCCCAAAACCGTGGCCTATTATTGAAACTTCTGTGCATGTCACTTTTCCTTATGATCAAGAACCGTCGGTAACGATCGATGGACATTTTGGAATGTTTAGCATGTTTTCAGTGAGTGTCCTATTTTTCTTACTCTGGACAGCAGTTGTTCCATGTGGTAAGAAGGGGTCTCACTTCGTTTAATCTTATTTCTAAATGTTCCATAATATTGCTTGCACACTTGTGAGCCTTCGTTTTAAATTTCATCACAATCCAATGGTTAGATTTTAAACCACAAAGATTTTCATAACCGACTGTTAAAATTATTACATTTTTAATTTAGTAAGTCTTTTAGAAATTGATTTGGTGTTATTTGACATTCATGTGCTCGGGAGGATTTTATCGCGATCGGACAGGAAAACAGAAATTCAAAAAATTTAGTGTTTAGGCGGGCTCGATTTTCTTTAAGATGGTTGTATTATTTGATTTTAAATTTTTGGTGTTATTATGTAAATTGTAAATTACTTCACCGGTAAGCCCTGCTATTAGGAATTAAATTTACCGTTAAGCACCCCAAAATTGTTTGGAAGATATCATGCACTTCGAGGAAATTTACCGACTGAACGATTACAATGCGTTACGTTGCTAAGCGCTAAAAATGGCATTGTCTAAGTGGTTATAAGATTTTATAGAAATTTACCAAATAAATAAATAAATTCTTTTATGAAAAGTTTTACTTGAAAAACTTTTCCAATAAGTAACTTGATTTGGATCTAAATAATTATGTAAATTAAGAAAAAGAAATGGAAACAAAGGAAGTCTTTTTAGTGTAACGAATATTGGAATTTAGAAAGAAAATTTCACGACAAAGTTTTAGTGACCACTTAGGGTAAAACTAAAAAGTGACTTTAGGAACTTGATTGAATGAAATGAATTTTGGCAAAAGAAATTTGATTAGGAAATAAAATCTTAGGGTTTAAATACTTTAATGAATTAAGTAGGCTAAGAATGAATAGAAATAAAGGACTAGTTAGAGTTTAATTTGAAGTAAGTTATAAAAAAATGATCCTAATAAATTAATTAGGATAAGAGATAGGTACTTGAATGAAATGGATGTAATTTTAGGAATTCAAATAAAGAAATAAATGTTAAGAGTTAACTTTTTAGTAATCAATAAAGTAAATGAAAAGGAACTTAAAGAATATTTATATAGTGCATGACATAAATAATTTTAGAGCATGATATACATAAAATAAATATTTAAGAAAGGGATCTAGAATTTAGGCTTGAACTAAGTAATGAAAAAAAGTAGAAATGACTTATGAATTAAATAGTAATTTTATTGGCTAAATTATGTTTGACTAAGTTTGTAATATTAGAGTGGATTCTAGATCTCTAAGCAATAATTTGATGTCATAGAAAAAGTAAGCCCTAGTCGACTAAAAGAATGTAACTAAGGAAGCAAATTAGTTAATAAGGGGAATAAAGAATGAGCTACAAAAAGATAAGTAGTCATGAACCTAGAAAGAACATCACTAAATTGATAATTATACATAAACAATTAGTGACCCTTTTAGTGACCAAGGAAACAGATCATCCAATTAATAATATTTAATTGGATCAGTAAAGGAAAATCAACAGTGAGACCACTTGACAATGACTAAAGAGTTCATAATTACACCTTAGGAAATTAAATTGAGTAAAGAGATAATCATACCTAATTAAGTAAAGAATAATTAGTAAACAAATAATTGAAAGTTACATAAAGAATTAAATTAAGTAATAGTATACCTTTAATAATGAACTAAACTAAGGGAATGCTAATGACGTGAACTAGATAAACGGTAAGGATATAATGTGAACGCTTACATCTAATTACATATATAAGTAAACTTCTAGTGATGTTAAATATGTGATAACTTGTTAAGTCGTAGTAAATGGTGAATGTCAATTATGTGGTATGTTTAATAATTATTGTGTGATGATTTCTTAGTACTATATGCAATATGACATCTGTTAATTGGCTGATTATGTAACATGAGACTATGGATGATTGTGTATATAGATATATGTGTGCTAGATACGTGATGAACGTTGTGATGAAAATGGTATAATGAATTGTATGTTATGATGTCATTGAATACTTATTGGTGTGATATAGTTGTAAATGTTGTATGATGCATGGATAACTGAATAAGGAAATTCATAAATGGGAAACACAAAGAGGTATCAGCAGGGATTCCAAAATGATTAAATTATGAAAATGTGATAAATTTGGATCCGAGATAAATTGTGAGCGTTGTAGCGCCAATGTACCCCTAATTATCGAGAAAGTGTAAAATCTTATTTCAGTCCTAAGTGTCGGGTAATATTATTAAAATAAAGAAAAAGAGAAATTTTGATTGTATATTGGATAAAGAAAAGAAACCTGACAATAGGAATAAAAGGAAGTCATTGAAGGGACCCTGCCGAGGACCAATGAATGAAAAGAATGAATTGTTGAATTATGCGTCATATGTGGAGAATAAGGAGGGATGTTGAAATAATCCCCTAGAGCATACAGTGATGGGTACATTGAAGAAACAACTGCCTCTACCCCTGAGGGTAGTCTAGGAAGTATATCGGATTTGGCCCTCCAATGGCTCGGATTCGCGCCCGATGACCGTGGCAAACTCAGATATACTTCGACGAGAGGCAGGGGTTTCTATGGCCATTGAGTGCCCCTTCTGATGAGATGTATGATTGGCCTTTGTGAAGATAGGGCTGCGGGTCCTTACCAATTTGTGAAGATCAGAATGAGGAAAGCTCTGGTTGCTCTAATTGGGTAGGGAGAATAAGGTGGGATTATGATATATGTTGTGTTGGGATTGGTGAGGAGGAGATGGGCCCATATGCATCGTGATGACTAATAAAGAGAATGGGAATGATAAAATGAGCTCACGCATTGTATCATTATACTGAGATTGTGATTGTTTGTTACTTAAGTATGACTTTATAGAACTTAGAAATCCTGAGAGATGAATGGGAGAATGGGAATGGTTAGCGGGGACCAAGAGTGATGAGATAACTTAGAACGTTAAGGACCCTAAAGAGAGTGGGAGGGACCCGATCCTGGATTATTTGTGTTGTGTGTAGGAAAAGTGTTGATGAGATACCTTCCTGATTGTTATTGAGGTGAAGACTCACCCTTACACTAAATTTTTCCAGACATCGTGGGGATGAAGGCATACTTCAGAATGAGGAGCAGTTAAACTCTTCTTGGATAGTGGACGAATAGAATAGGTTAAATTTTATTTTCATTCATGGTAGCCTGCGTGCCCCTTTTACTTTTAATATGTACAGTTACTGTTACAACCATGTATTACATATGGCTATGTATTGAATATGATGTGTCTGTTCCACCAAGTTTTCTTGTACAAAAAAAACTTCCACAATTTTCTAAAACTCGTAACCTCCCAGTTGACCAGGATAATCTAGTGGAAGGGATTGTCCTAGTTAACCGAGGGTGTTACAACATTACCTCTTTCATGTTTTGCTTCTCTATCACTAGTAGACATGGACTCCATTATAGCTATTGCCTTTTTTGTTGTCTTATTCATTAATGAACCACCTGCACAGGCATCTAACATCATCTTAAACTAAGGCAATAAACCATGATTGATGATTCTTACCTTTCCACCATCGTCCGAATTATGATTTGGAATGTTTCTCAACAATGTTTTGAATCGTTCCCACGCTTCTCCTAATGACTCATCATGATTTTGTGAAAATGAGTGAATGACTGTTATAGCTTTAAAATATTTAGAAGGGGAATAAAATCTTTCCAAAAATTTTCTTTTGACATTGGACCAGTTTGTAAAACTACTAGAAGGACAAGATTTGAACCACTCTTTTCCCTTCCCAACCAAAGAAAAAGGAAAGAGTCTCATGTACATAGATTCTTCTTGATTGGGTTCAAAACTAATCATGCTGTATAATTCATAAAAAAAGTTAGATGTTCATACGGTTGTTCATGATTTAAACCAGCAAACTGATTATTTTTAATTATATTCAATGTAGCAGGTTTAATTTCCACCACTGCAACAGGTCCTTGAAACATTCTTGATACCCAAGGTGGTCAATGAAGAGTAGCAAATTGTCCAAAAGTCGGTCTTGGTTGTTCTTCAGCCATTTTAAAATTTTCAAAATTATGAAAAGCAGATGGAGTTGAAGAAGTAGTTTGTGTTTTGGATTTCAAAGATCTAAGTTTTTCTACAAATTTCTTGATCTCAGGATCAAAGAAAAGTCTTCCTGTAGAAGATCGAGTTTGCATACACAAACTAAACAGAAAATGTTAGTGTAACAAGAATAGTTAAAAGAAGAAGTAAAAGTGAATAAATAATTGTTTGAGTAAAACATAAAAATGAAAATTTACTTTACTTAAAAAGTAAAGAAATTTTATCACAATAATTAAAAATTTACTATTTACTAAAAATCAAATCAATCCCCAGCAGCGGTGCCAGAAAACTTGTTGGTATTTTGGCAAGCACACCAATTTATCATTATAGTTTTCAAAAGTTTAGATATTGTTCCCTCAAGGATTGATGGTTCTCATTAAAAGACAGTAATTTTTATTCATTAATGGTAAAAGTATCAATACTTATAAAAGAAATTTCATATAGAATTTTTACAATATTCACAAATTCCAAGATTGATTTATACATTGATTAAGTGTAATGTAAAAATTGTAAAACTATCGAGAAAATAACTGTAAAAATAACACTTTAGAATGATTCCAATACTTGAGATTTAAACACAAAATAACAACCTATGTTAGAATTAGGATCCCTGCACTAAAATATAACATAGTAATTATAAACATGTATATTTAATCATCAAGTTTATGTCATTGCAACTTAAAATCATTAAACTCGATCCCTCGGTGAATAAATTCTAAATAGTTACTGTAAAGTCTGATCCCTCAGATGTTTTCTCAGTAAAAACTTGCTTTAAGTACTGGGCTTAACCCAACAATAATTATAAACTCTATCCCTAGTAATTATTTTATTAAAGGTATTTGAACTTTTACTTCAGTTAAAGTAGTTTTAACATGCATCAAAATCATTCTTCCGTTTGAAGTTCATCCTAATAAAAGATTGAAATACTAACATGAAACTTGAATCATAAACATGAATAATTCATAATCACAACATCATATTCACATATTGGTTCACCAATTCCAACATAAACAGATTAATTACATATGGTAAAAGTAAGAACACAACTTACAAGTGGAGACATGATGAACACTAAACTAAACTTGACAAAGAACTTCACAACATGAAAGGAAAATAGACCTGAAACAATAATCTCAAGTATATAAAAGCTAATTTTACAACTCAGAACTCAAGATACTTTGAATTGGATGCTTAAGGATGGGATAAGGATGTTGAAACCTTTGGCAAATGGTCCTATTAATTACGGAAGAGTTTGGACCTAACACTACGCATGGGTGTGGCGCTGCACGTCAGGTCTCGGACTCAGACTCCATTAATCTTCTTGAATTTTAGCCATAATTTCCCATTATTGATTAAATAATATACAGACAAGCTTTAATCCTTGCTCCCTAGTACGTTTATGCCTTTGGTTTGAAGTGGATTGGCCATTATTTAGCATTATTTGGCATTTTTTTCTGAGTGAAATTCCACCTGTCAGTGGGATACATGTAGCACCTGACACTACATGTGGGCCTGATGTTACGCGTTAGGGTTAAAATCTTGATACTAAGCATGGGGTTTATGCTACGCATAAACCTTCTATCTACGTGAATTTTCCACTTTTAATCCTCAAACATTCATTGCAAAAATGGAAAAATGGGTCATGCCAAGTTAAATTCAATAACTTCTATCTATTTGTAATAAAACCTAATTTTATTTCTATTTAAGCTAATTTTTATTTATCTTCTCTCACTTTTATTATGAAAACAACAATAAATTGAAGACTAACAACCTTTTCCTTCTACTCACCAGAATAAGTACCTGTTAGCTTGAGGGTTATCTAATGATGGATAGTTTTCTAGGTGTGTTCACCACTTTGGAGGTGCTCCAAATGTAACACCCCAGATTTTTGGGACGAATATCCAAGACCCTAAGATTGATTGTGTATGTGTTACTATATATTTTATGTGAGATACGGACCTCAGTCTAGTTGGTATCTTGAATTTGTAGGTAATGGAATTGTGTGATTAATTTTATGTATAAGTCAGAAGTGAATGGAGACCCTGAGAAAAAGGAAAATTTTAAAAGTTAGACTTAGGGTCTGTTTGTTTAAAGATTGGAGACTTACAAATGGTGTTTATAAGTAGGGAAAATAATATCCCACGGTCAAACGAAGTTTTGATTGTCTCGAACGATGTGAAGGATCAATATTAACCTTTAGATTTCTCCCTTTTCTAAACCTCATTTTCTTAACTACATACCAAAAGGACCCTTATTATCAAAAATTATGATTTAATAATCTTCCTAAAGACTTCTTAAATTTTCAAGAATCTGTTTTGTGGTTTCATTCGTTTCCATGTAGAAAATTCTATGCATGTCCTATAAATTTTAATGCAATTTTGTCTCCTGATATCAGCATCAAATGATTCTTGTCCTTAAATTTTTATAACAAAATTCCCTACAATTCTCATAAAAGACTTGAAGGCTAATTCTGAACTAATAATTCCCAGTTTTTAATTCTTTCCACTACTTTCAAAATTCACATAGTAACCGAACCTATTTTATCTAAATTGAGTAATTCTTGGCTTTAAATTCTCATAATAAAATTTGCTATAATTCTTATGAAGACACCAAAAGATAATTCCAAACCCGAAAGTCCTAATTTTTATCCCAAATCAGTATCATATAGATTCAAACGCAACATGTAGAGTGTTTGGTATTTTAGCCATAAATGTTTCTACAGTTATCAGAATTGGGTGATCTTGGGCTTATTGGAAAGATGAGTAAAAGAACTTTAACTTTAATATTCATTATTTTGCCCAATTTGCATCAGAATCCATTTGTATTTTCATGCCAAAAGGAGTGTGAAATTCTAACAGCTCCATGTGTCACCTCCTTCACGCATCATGGCTCATACAACGCGAGCACTTAACATCTAACACTAACACCAAGTCACTCTACATGGCTGCCTCCTAGCCTCCCACATGTCAATACTAGCATTGCCCTATCTCACTTTCTCACTTTTATTTCTTTCTTTAACATTTTATCATCACTCTCTCTTGCACTTCATTCTTATCAACTCCACTTCCTCTCTCTCTCGGCCACTCACTCCCTTCCATTCCCTCTCATTTATCTTCTTTTCTCCCCACCTAGCCAAGACATCCACTCCCTCATTTTAGCCTTTACCCTCTCATATTTGACTTTATTCATATCATCAAATCCTTCTTATTCCACTCTTTTCTTTCTCTCGGCATCACTGTCTTTCTCTTACTCCTTTCTTCTTTTTTAGTCACCACCACCATTTTTCTTCTCCTTCATCATCATCTCTAACCGTGGCCACTAAAATGCCACCAAACCACTATACGACCACCACTCCACCATAGAACCTCCATGCATGCAAAGGATAAGCTTTGAGGATCCTATTTCCTTCAATACCATCACCTGCCTCAGACCACCACTAAGGCTTCTTTGCCTTGACTTTGTTCAAATCTCACTCATCTCTTCTTGTATGCAATCGTAAGGAGGATCTCTACCTCCACCGTGCCTAAAACTCCTATTGTCTCTTCATGCATGCTTGATTTCTCAAGGTAAAACCCTTATCCCTTAAATTTCTTACTTTCTCGAGAACATCAATATGATTCCCTTCAAGATTCTTATTTCATCTTCCCTTGCTTTCATTCTTGGTTCTATGCATGACAAACTAATATTATACACATGATTTTAGAAGCTAAAAACTTTCACCTTTGCCTTATCAAAGATCATGGCCCACCACCTAAAAGGCATGCATGCCATGGTTTTGCTATAATCTTGGCCTGTATGTAAAGTTCCTAAGGTAAAAAGCTTTGTTCCCTTTGGTTTCTCTTTGGCCGAGAACACCTCATAGGTTTTCTCCATTGGCTTTTGGTTTCCTCTTACATGCATGTTAAGTTTTGAGCATTACATATGTTTTTGAGGCCATTAATGTCTTGATCATCATTTATGTATACCATGCATATGAAGTTTGAAGTGAAAATGCTTATCTCCCAATTTTCCCACCTTAGCTGAGAGCTCCGTAGGCTAGTTTCCCTTAATTTTCACCCTTTATTACATGCATATTGTGTTTAGTATGTTGCATGTAATATTGAGAAACCAAAGGTTCCACTTTTCCATGTTCATGCTCACAACCATAACCATTCTAGGATTAGCACTCTTTGTTTCAAATTTCAGATATTTGTCGTGAGTTCTGGAACTACCGTCAAAACCAAAGAATAAAGGAAAATAGAAGTCGAGACACCGCTCAAAGACTCACAAAGGAAACCTGAGGTAAAGGGGAGTCTCCATAACATATATGGAAAATAAATATGCATGGGTGTGGGAACCTCTCTTGGGTTCCCCACTGCTGAACCATGAGTCTACATGTAAACATAGGAAAGAATCGATCTATACAGAAATAGGAAAAATAATTGTGAAGCCCTCGATTTTGCATGTAGGTTCTAGAAAAATTAAATTTTTACTTCTACGTGGCATTGTGTGCATGCAATATCTTAAGGTTTTTAATGATATATATTGAACTGTTCTTTACAGGGGGTGTAGAAGTGTGCTTGTAGAACAACTCAAAATATACATATAAGTGTGTTTTGATACAAAGCAATGTATGTATAAATGTAAATACAAAGAGTCTTCGTATGTTGAGGCGGAGTGTAATGTACTGCGAGGCGGTGTCACAGTCCGCCTGACGGGATCTACGTTGCCTTGACCCGATTGGGGGTGGTACCTGCAATCGTTCTCCGACGCTCAAGTCAGTATTTCAGAATACTTAGAGACTTAGAAAGACAATCAGAGAGAACTATGCAAGTAAGAGAGTGTAAGGTTCAGAGAATGGGAAAAGATCCCTTATACCTTTTCAAGAGAGGTTTATATACCTGTCACGGGTGCTGCATTATTGGTAGGACCCGCTCCTTGTCTTCAGGCATAATGCTGAAAGGGTAGTGGGTCCCTGCGCCGTTTACTAGCACCATTATTGTAGTAGGTATCGCAACTTGTCTGGAAAGCGTTAGTGCTTTAATATTTTATTGTTATTTCCCTTTATGCGTGACAGCGTGATTCCCATTATTAACCTCTCAAGACAGAGTCAATCTCGTGCCGGGGTTGTGAGTATGGGCTCGCTACGCAGTGTGGGAAATTCAGTATTCCGCCTGAGTTGAGCCTATGGCTTGGCGGAGTAACAACTTTGGCGAGGTTACATTCCTTGACGGAGTAACATGCCTGGGCGGAGTTACATTCCTTGGCGGGGTAACGTGCCTGGGCGGAGTTATGAACCTTGGCGGCGTTACTTGCCCTGGCGGTATGCACTCCGTATAGTATTTGTAGTGTATTTGAAGAGTACTTCTCTTTATTCAAAATGCTGATCTGGCAAGGCATTGAAGCCATGCTCTTGGGGGCCGGTGTTAGGACCGGATCATATATATATATATGTTGTGTTATAAAAATATATAAATTATATTACTGGTTAGCATATGATAACTTGGCACGTGAAAAAAATTTGAAAAGATAGATTAGTTGCTAAAGAGCACGAATATAAGTCTAAGATGAAAAAATATGTTCAAAAGTACGATATAAAAATATACAAATATCATTTTAGAGTAAAACGAAAAAAGCACACCATTTAATGTAAAAGTGGGTTTTATTAGACTGAACAAAATATCGGTATAATACAAATCAAAATTTGAAGAAAATAAGGAACAAAGGTGATCTTACATTAAGTAAGTGAAAATGGTTGTTTTGGGTTATGTGTGGAAATTTAACTGACGATATATGATGCTTGCTATATATCTTTGAAGATGAATATATTGGTATGTGTTGATTTACTTGGATGCATGGTGAATGAAAACTGTATTGTAACAGAATCTGTCGATATGGTTTTTAGGAAATTGACTGAAATTGAATTATGTTGTGAATAAGTCATGATCATGGATTAGAATTGTATGGTGGATTGGTTGAGATCCCAATAAGGTCCATTGCAAGGAAATTGATTGAGAAAAGATAAAAGTAACCATGGTTATTTGGATGAAAGTATGAATACCCCGATTTGATTTTGACAAATGTGAATTATGATTTTGGTAATGATTCAAAAATTAGAATTTAGTGACTCGTGTCGAGACTTTGTCCTTAATCATCACCAGAAGAAAATTTAATGATAAAAATATGAGAAACTAGGCTAATAATAAAAATCATAGAATATAGTTCTATCCTAAAAACAACAAATTATTTTAGAAGAAATGACAAGTAATAGGTTAGTTATTCATCATTTTAATTGAATATGGGCTTTTAATATAAGCTGTAAGTTTCAATGAAAATGATAAATATTTGAAAAGGAATTTTTAGGCGAAGTATGGCTAGTAAGCAAGGAAGAACAAACTAGGTCTAATAAGTTAATTAGATTTCAAGAAAGTAGTCCAGGACTTAATAAATTTGAATTTTAAAGACCAAGGGACAAAGTTCTGAAGCAACCAATGCCACAAGACAATGTCCATCATAGTGGTTCAAAATAATAACCCTATATTTTCTTATAACTATAAATTTTACGCCTTCATTCCCTTTGGAGTCACCAACCTATAAATAATCAATAATTGAGCATAAAGATAATTTCAGGGTAAACCAAAACATTTAATTAGTTACGAGAAAGAAAAAGGAATTAGTAAAGGTCTAAAATAATTTATGCAAAGGCCTTATGGGTATCTAGTTAGACATTAAGGATGAAAGACTTGTCGAGGAAGGACGTTATTTGGAAACCATAATAAAAATATAATAAAGATAACTAAGTTAAAGTAAATAAGATTTGCATTTTTCATGCATCATGTGCATGTGCTCGAATAATAAGCTAAGTTATGAATCCTAAAGCATAGAGTAAGGGTACGTTGGAGGAACGCGATCATTACGACCCACAAATAAAAAGGGTCTCAAGGGTACTAACAGGGTAGGCACCTAGAGCATTCGGTATAGCACCCAGAAATAAGATACTATATACAAATGATTTTAAATATATCTAAAATTTTACAAATATAATCTACTAGTAATAATACATGTACCTTGCATGATTGTATTACTTTTCTTTTAAAAATAATTATAATCATAGTAATTAGATTAAAACATATAGTACATACCACCAAACAGGTAGATCCGTTGATGGTGGGCTATTCCAACCCAATATTTCGTATTTTGGATTACAATAGTTGTCATGTAGTTGACTTTGCATGTTGTATGACTTGCAGATATATTTTTCTATTATATCAAAGTCGAATGTGATTGTCCAAGGTAGTGTCATTTTAAGGTACCTGTTTTACCCAATAAGGTATTAATTCTGAGATGCTTGATTTCTTTAGGACAAAAAAATACACCCCATTACTATCAATAATCTTTTGTTATATAATTTCACTATAAAATAATAGGTTATTTCAAATAATTCAAAAGAAATATATAAGATATCTTAGGAGTACTTTTCATTGATATCTAAGCAAATGTAGTAATCAATTATAATAATAATTAATTATTAAAATAATATCTAAAATTAATTGCTTCTAAATGCCGAACAAGTCATGTGAATGAGGTATGTCTTCCAAGCTCGAAGTATTTGAGTTGTTAAGCGTTTCAAATTTAACTCTTGAAATGTGTTTTTCTTTCAATGGAAAACAAATTAAATTTTACTCAGATTAAGTTTTACATCTTATTTGAACTCAGGTTAAGTAAGATCGTTATAGATGATAAATTCTCCATATCAATATGGTATTTTCAAGTACTTAAATTCCACACATACATATAAATTTATCAATCAAGCATAATTAGTATGTAGGTGACAACTTAACACTATGAGAATATCCAGCTTTTACATGGTATAGAGTCTCACATAAGAACCAAAATAAACCACATAACAAACTATATGTGTGGGAGGCATGTCCTATATAAAAAAACTCTATGCAAAGTTTTTGTGGGACCTAACTCCCTTTCAAACACTTATGCAACCACTTTAGGACTAAGCTGCATCCACTTCTTATTTTTTGTATAAGACACTAAGATACATGTAACTAAATTTTTCATATTATAAAAAAGCTACAAGTGTGGTTCCATGTGAAACAACACTAATAGCCTTTTTAAAATATAAAAAAATTATGATATTTTTGTCTTCTTTGTAAAGAAAAAATTACAAAAATTCTAAAAAAATGGATCAAAAGGCAAAAAGTATTCTAATTCATTAGCAAGCTAGGCATATATAAAATGATAAAGATCCAACTAGCTTATGACTTATATAGGACCTTTTTCTTAAAGTCATATTTAGGTCATTTCTTTTATATTTATTTTTAGGGTTTTACATGTTATGGTTGAAAGTCATCTTAGGCTTAAAACCATTTCTTTTTTGTACTTTTTATTTGAGCCTAGTTTTAGGCTTTTAGGACTTTGGGCCTTGCATGGTCATTTGTTGCTTTTATGCCTAGTTTGGAACTTGGGCCTTGCTTAGGCTTCCTTTTTCCTTAGGTGCCACTTTTAGCTTACCACAGGTTAGGAGTTAGTTAATCTTTACTTAACTAGGGTTAGTTAGAGGTAGCTTGTTAGGAAAGTTAATGATTAGTATTTAAATAGAGTTGAGTTTCTAATTGTATCAACTTAGATCATTTGAATGAGTTTGAAATATTTTAGTGAAAAGCTTCTCTCTCTAGAATCAAGAGTCTTATAGCACTCTCTTAAGCATGTTATTATCTTTGGTCTAACATCCTCGATAACTGAGACAATCTTTTATAGTGAAATATCTCACTTAACTAAGAGTGTTACTTAAGTTGTAAAATTAAGGACCCATTTTTGTACAAGAAATGGTGGTGGATCATCACATACATAATAGTTGTTTACAAAATTCAACAATGCTTTTACATACTTTGAATAAAACAACGACACGCAGGCTCCCAATACAGATTACAAACTTACTAAAATTACTGAGACAACTGGGTTGTCCTTATGATAGCTCATTTGGGGATCCTAATCTTACGCTCATTACCTCTTACACTTCTGCCAGTCCTTCTTCCACAGGAATCCTAATTTGTGGCCCTAAGGAATGAAGTCAGATTTCCCTTCTTTGTCTTCTTTTTCTTCTCACTCTAGGGGTTCCATAGGCACATCCAGGAGGTTGTCGAAGACATAGCTAGTGACGAATGACTATACCCTTTCTCTCTATACGACAGGTTCTGGCTATTAGTCCTCCAGGTGGTGGTGAGGCCTCTGCCGAGAAGAGTTACAACTTTTCATCCATCAAATGATTTCAACATTAAAAGGTGTAAACAATTACATTGTTGTGGTAATCGATTACTTGATATTTAAAAATATGAATACTTTTAACTTTTGGTTTTGTAATTGATTACATAAATACTATAATCGATTACTATGAGTCAAAAATTAAAAAATAATGCAAGGTTTATTATGTTTTGTAAATTTTTTTGGCCATACTAAATTTCATTAAGTCTTACATTTTATTCTAGGCCTGAATCTGGGTTCTTCATTGCCTTGGACTTTTGGTCATGTCTTGCTTGTAATCATCCTTTGTCACTATCAAAATATTATCAACTTCTGTCTTTAATCTTCCCATTTTTGATGATGACAATATATGTCCTAAAAAATTGACAAACAAGGGCCTACATGAAGGATATGTTTTTCTTTTTGTGAACTTATTTTAGATTAAGACTTTAAGTTCAATTTGTGTTAATTTCAATTACGAGCTAAATGAATCAATGGGTTACAAATTAGTTGAATTTCCTTTTTAGTGTATTGTCCCCCTTTATTTTTCAATGTATTCACTCCCTCTTTCTTATTATCCAAAAATAAAATAAGCAATAAGGGAACAGTAAGGTAAAAAAATATTAAAAAAGAAACCAGAAAGATAACTAAATGAAGTTAACATGAAATAACTATATAGAGTCAGGTGGGGGAAGATGAGATAGTATAGTTTGTATGGTGGCATCAACATGATTGAAACAGTCATGTATATAGGTGTAGAGAGACTAGATTTTAGTGGCAAGGTCATTCATGGAAAGGGAGCTAAGAACAGGATCATGATCAGTAGGAGGAGTAGTGTACTTTGGGACCTATTCGTCATCTTCCTTTTGCTTGTAGTCGAAGAAGGAAATAGTAGTTTTCAAATCAGGAATTGGCGTCAGGGTTTGATGTATAGTTCCTCACTAAAAGGTATGTTGAAGTGATGAATAATACGAGTAATGAGTGTAGCATAAGGAAGAAAGGCATTGGGTTTGAGAGTTTTCTTCATGCAGTAATAGATTAGAGAAGCCCAATTAAGAGGGAGAACGATAATAAGGGACCACATGAGAACAATGTATTCTTCTGCCAACTGAGCCAGATTGGTAGTGCGAGGGAGAATAATGCAAGTGATGATGTAGTGCATGAGATGGCAACTGAAGATGAGAGAGCTATGGTGCTAAAATCCTGAGCCATTAACTTGGTGCTGAAAATCTTAGTAAAACAAAATATGACTCTCGGATTTACACTTATGGCAAGTGCACCAGTCGTTAAAATTGTAGAATATTTGATCGTCCCACAGGGATTGTGGTAAGTACCTCAATCTAGGACTAGTACAAGCTGAACCAACAAAAAATACATGAAGTTCATTCGATTTTTATGGTTTTGGTGTTTTATAGTTGTTTTTGTATTTCCAGAAACAGAGTTAAAGTGAAATGTGGAAAGTGATTAATAGAAAACAGGTCAGGATTGCTTCGGCTCATAATTTCCTCAAGAAACATGCAATTAAAGTATAATCGAACTTCACTTTCTAGAGGACAATCCGCTTGTGGTTATTCCCTAATTCCTTAGGTGAAAAACACTAATCCTTAAGCAATGAACCTTAATTCCTTAAGTGCTCGATTAACCTAAGAATCTAATACGAAATTGGAGGTTGAACTCTAACTATTCACCTAAATTGATTAGGCCTAAACTAGTTAGAAAGCTGGAAGTTACCTAAGCTTCAACCATGATTCCTCACTAGCGAAGTTCTTCATCAGTTCTGGATTTGTCAATCCAGCAATTCTGCTCCACTCCTCAGCTTGTTCACCTCAGGATCTAGAAACCGATCTCCTTGCTCACAGCTTCAAGACTCCATTGCTAACCTTCGCAATCCCAACCTTAGGGATTTAGAACTCCATTGACTTCGGTTCCATCGAAGGATTGTGGAACGTCATGGAGGAGAGGATTAGAGAGAGAAAAATGTGTAGTGAGATGTTTGAAGTGTTTATGAATGTTCTCTGTTCTGTTATTTCGTATCTGTGTATGCGTGTGTGTTTCTTACAGAATATGTACAACCTATATATATGTTTCTACCTACCTAACTAACTTAACTGATAACTTAGAAAACTTAAGTTATCATCTAAACTAACTAGTTACATAGCTTACAGAGTAACTAACTAATTACAGCTCAGCTATTATCAGGATCCAGCTCAGCCTTAGCTAATTTACAGCACAGCACCAGCTAATTAACAGCTCACTACTTAAGTTACTACGGTTGCAGCAGTAGAGAAGAAGGCAATGGAAGCGAAAACAGTACTGCACCAGGTGTGTGTTGTTGGAGGAAAAAAACAGGGTTTAAGTTACTGCTTTTACGCGTCAGCTTGCTGGGTTTTTGATTGAGCGGATTAACTCTCGCTTGGGCGAGCTCGGGAATTGCACTACAGTGTTGCTTTGTCGCTTAAGCGTTATGGCGAAGCTTGGGCGAGGATGGTACTTTGAAATTACGCTTGAGCTAGTTCTGCTTTCGCTTGGGCGAATTGAAAATATGTACTGCAGAATGGCTTTCTCGCTCAAACGTGATAGAGAAGTTTGGGTGAATCCTTGGCCCTCGCTTGAGCGAATTTAACTCTCGCTTGAGCGGATTAATTATTCAATCGGTATTCTGAAGTTGGCGCTCAGGTTCTTCATATAATATTATGAATCCTTGTTCTCTTTTGGAGTCAGTGTCTTTGAAATCTTACTCAGTCGGGCTTTTGTTAATTCCTTTCGGTCAACCCTTTGAAGTCTTATCCAGTCGGTCTTGTGGACTCCTTTCAGTCGGATTTACGAATTCTCACTCGGCTTTTGGTAATTCTTCACTCGGATTTGTTCTTTTCTCTCGAGTACGTCCTGTTCCTGCACCAAAAATCAACTAATTGCCTAGCATTTGTACGCTGGCTACTTATTAAATTTATAACTAGTAATAAACTCTTAATTTATTAATGTTTTTGACCATTCTCTTCTATAAATAAAACACTTTTACAATATTTACATAATTTATAAATTATTATCAATTAATTGAATAATAAGGCTAAACTAACCACTTACACAATGAATTAATTCTAAAATTGAACAGAATAATTAAGTCTTTTCAAGACTTATCAAGCTAGCAAGGAGACGTCCACTAAGATTAACATTTTCATTACAAATTAACTGATAAGCCTGAAGGTTATTAAAGTCGATTTCCCATGCCTCCGGAAGAGATCCTTCAAAAATTTCACCGACGGAACAAAGTTCTATGAGTTGGTAGAATGCGTTTGCATCAATGACAATCGGGACTTTTTTAAACTCAAAAAATACAACCATTGGTGACTCTGAGATTTGAGTAGAAAAGTCATACAAGATCAGGGTAGTGATTTTCTTTCATGGAGAGGAAAGGGAAAAGGTTTTGAATGTCAAAGGGGTGGAAGAACTCAATATTGTTGATGTACTAATAATCTACATATTTGGGATTAATAACTTCCCTTGAATGGAATAGGGAATAGAAGCGTTCTTGTTGAGAGGGTGTTGAGAAAAATTCCATAAATTTTTGTAAAGTGGGGTTGTGAGGTATGGGTTCAGAGGAAGTGAAGGTATTTGTTCATTTTTTTTTGGAGACATGTGTGGCTGATGGAGAAGCCATGGAAAAGTGTATGAGTGATGCTGGTTAGGCAGAAAGGGAGAAATAGAGAAAGGGTAGTGGTCAAGAAGATGAACAAGACATGGGTTTAAAGAGATGTTCTCGTGTTGTAATTAATTACAAGATATTCATAATCGACTATAGAGAGTGGTTTACAAGGGGTTTATAGGGTATATGGTGTCGGGCAGGAGAGAAAATTATGTAAATCAACAGAAATTAAGGGAAGGTGATTGAATGTTAAAAAAAAGAGAATAAAAAATATAATCAGAGATGGAAATTTTGAAATTTTGATGGTAGTTTTAAAAGAATAATTAAAAAGGTGTTGATTTTGAAATTTGAACGGATGCATATGGTCAATGCATAGGGAACATGCGGCTGGCATATGGCAAGTGAGACAGAATATGAAGAGATGTGATAGTTCAACTTTTTCCAACATTCAAAAACATCAAGGTAATCAATTACTGGTATGATGTAATCGATTATAGTGAGACTTAAGGGACATGAGGTATTTTTAGATAGATTTCTTGATGCTTTAAGAGCTTTTGAAGGGTCAACGATGCCTAGTTCCGTTCTTATATGAAAACTTTATCTTCAAGCAAGGGTTTGGTGAAGATATTAGCCAATTATTTTGATGATTCTACGAATTCTAAAGTGCAATCACCTTTTTGCATATGGTCTCTATGGAAATGGTGTCTAATTTCAATGTGTTTGGTTCTAGACTGTAGGACAGGGTTTTTGGATAGATTTATATGACTTGTGTTATCACACTTAATGGGAATATGGTCTAAGGCAATACCATAGTCTAGAAGTTATTTTTTCATCTATAATATTTAAGCGCAATAGCTACCAATAACAACATATTCTACTTAAGCAGTAAGGCTACACTATTTTGCTTCTTACTGTGCTAGAAGACTAGGGCAGAACCTATCATGCAACATGTTCCACTGGTGCTTTTCCTATCAGTTTTACAATTGGCAAAATCTGAATCAGAATAACCTATTAGACAATAGGATGTTCCTCTAGGGTACCAAAGTCCTAGGTTTACTGTTCCTAATAGGTAACACATTATTCTTTTAACGGATGTTAGGTGAGAGTATTTAGGATTGACTTAAAAGTTACCACATAAGCACACACTAAATATAATATTTGTTTTATTAGCATATAAGTAAAGTAAGAATCCAATCATACCTCGATATTTCTTAACATCAATGGATTTTCCTACTTAATCCTTTTCTAAGTAGCATGTCATTAGGGTGGAAATTCGCTTAGCATTATCCATGCCAAATCTTTTGAGTAAATCCTTGCAGTATTTGGATTAATTTATAAAGATCCCTTCTTTAGTTTGTTTGATTTAAAGAAGTTGAGTTCATGATGCATTCTCATCGGATGATGACTTTTATGGCAAGCGCACCAATCGTTAAAAAGTAATATATTTGTATCGTTCCTATAAGGATTGAGGTAATTACCACAACCAAGGACTAATACTAGCTAAACCAAGCAAGAAATCTGAACAATTCATGAAATTCTCTTTTAAGTTTCTAATTTAATATTTTTGTGCTTTTCATAATGCAATTGCAGAACCTAAGATAGATGACTAAGAAGATAAAAACACTGATTAAGAGTAGGTTACAACAAACTTTAGCTATCAATTTCAGTAAAACTCAATGCACAAAGAGCAATTCCCTAAATGACAACATGCATAACTTCATAAATGACTAATCCCTGATTCCTTAGGTGATTAAATACACTGAAACCTAATGCAAAATTAAGAGGATAAACCCCAATTATTCACCTAAAACCTTAGGCTTGAAGTAATTAGGTAGCAAGGAGAATACTTGAGTTCTCACCCATGATTCCTCTCTGGAGAGAGATCAAAGATAGGTCTGAATCATCCAGTTCAGAGTTGAATTCCACACATTGTTGTGTTCCACATGCTTCAAGATAGGGAACACTCCAGCTAAAGAATCATACTTCCATTGAAGCTTCAGCTACTCCTAACCTTATGGATTTAGCAATCCATGAATTGAGAAAAGATGAATCTGGTATTGGAGTTCATAGTGAAATATAGAGAAAATAGAGAGGGAAATGGTATAGAAAGAAGGAGATTTGAGAAAATGAAAATGTATTATCAACTGTGTGTCTAATTAACATTACTAAAGCACTTTATATCCTTACAATAATTATGAACTTAATCTCGAAATCTACCCTTAATGACTTACAAAATAAATAGGAAACTTAACTTAACTAAATTACTACTGAATTTTAAAATAAAAAGTTGTTTCCCTCGTAAATACGGATAGCCACGCCCGTCACTAGTGTTAGCACGCTGGTTTCCTTCCTGGAAGCTATCCCTTGTCCAACACTTACGTATAGGTATGGCCAAGGGTAGTGTGAGTACACTAGCCCTCTGATTGCTTTTGAGGCCCTGTGCTTCACTTGAGCGTAGGTACGGTTGAGAGCCCTGTGCATGCTCTATTGTAAGCATAAGTTTGGCCAGAGTCAGCGTAGGCACGCCGACTTCTTGGAGTGCAACCTGATTCTCTTTACTTTTAGTGTATCCATAGGCGTAGAGGTGGCGTAAGTACGTTGTACCTCTGGACCCTATTTCCTTAGCCGCGCTTAGATACGCCCTTGTCCAGCGTTTAGGCTTGAGCGTAAGTGTTCAACCTTGGTACATTTGGCTCACCGTAGGCACGCTCTTGTCTAGGGTAGCTACGTTGAGCCTCTCTAACCCTTCCTTCTAATTAGGCGTTAGCATGCTGAAGCTGGACGCTGGTACGCTGGGCCTGCAATTCAACACCAAATGTACACTAGTGAAGGTACGCTATGTGCCAGCATTAGTACGCTCAGGGCCTTTTTAGCTCAATACATATTCTTTTCCATTTTGTTATCTTTTAATTATTGATTTAAAGGAAAAATGCTAAACTAATAGTTAATTAGTGAAATTGCCTAATTGACAAATACTTACTTAATTACCTCTAAACTGAATAATTAAACTCAATCCTACACATTAATTAGGAATAAATATTAACAATTAATTAAGTCTTTTTAAGACTTATCATATCCCCAAACTTAAAACTTACTTGTCCTCAAGCAATGCTCCCCCGCTCAAAAGAATTTCGTCCTCGAAATTCAATCGGTAACTCTCCTTGATCAAACAACTCGGGGTACTGTTGCCGCATGGCATCCTCGCGTTCCCAGGTATAAGAGGTATACCCGTTCTGCTGCCATTCTACTTCAACTAGTTGCACATCCTTACTCCTTAAACGCTTTACCGATCGGTCCACTATTCTAGTCGGTATAGTCACAGTGGTTAGGTCCTCCTTAATCTCCACTTCATCATCCGGCATCGTGTGAGTGGAATCGTGTAAGTACTTCCTTAATTGAGACACATGGAACACGTTATGCAATCGGGATAAGTGAGTCGGTAATGCCACTCGGTACGCTACGCGACCGATCCGCTCCAATACCTCATAAGGCCTAATGTACCGGGGGCTCAGCTTTCCACTTTTCAAGGCTCGTCCGACTCCCTTGCTTGGTAAAGTCTTCAGAAACACACCCTGTCTCCGACTGAAAACTCTAGCGGTTTGGTTCGTTTATCATGGTAGCTCTTCTGCCTATCCTGAGACGCCTTCATCTTTTCCCTTATCACTCGGATCTATTCTGAGGTTTGCTTCACAATTTTTGGTCCCAATAGCAGACTCTCACCCGATTCCGACCAACAAAGTGGGGTTCGGCATCTTCGACCATATAGTGCTTCGTAGGGTGCCATACCAATACTGTTGTGGTGGCTGTTGTTGTACGTAAATTCGATCAGGGAAAGGTACTGCTCCCAATCTCCACCGTGCTCCAACACACACGCCCTCAATAAGTCCTCTAAACTTTGTATCGTTCGCTCGGATTGTCCATCCGATTGGGGGTGGTAAGCAGAACTTAGCCAAAGCTTCGTGGTGTAGGCTGGTCCAAAACCGAGACGTGAATCTAGGGTCCCTATCTGATACGATAGAAGTCGGCACACCATGCAGTCGGATAATTTCACGAACGTAAATCCGGGCTAACTTATGTAATGGGTATCTCATGTTCACAGGTAGGAAGTGTGCACTTTTTGTAAGTCGGTCAACAATGACCCAAATCGCATCATGGCCTGCTCGGTTTTTTGGCAATCCCATAACAAAGTCCATGGCGATTGAGTCCCATTTCCACACGGGGATTTCCAGGGGTTGTAATGCACCACACGGCTTCTGATGCTCAATCTTCAATTTCCGACAGGTAATACACCGAGCCACGTATTCTGCCACATTCCTCTTTAATCCAGGCCACCAGAATTGTGTCCTTAGGTCGTGGTACATCTTCGTGGTACCCGGGTGGATACTTAGTAGGCTTTTGTGGGCTTCATCGAGCACCATTCTTCTTAATTCTCCTCTACCCGGCACGTATATTCTGTTTCTCACTCGAAAGATCCCATCCGATCCCTCGGTCAAGAACAAGTCCTTTCCTTTGGCCTGAGCCTCCTTCATCTCAACCAAGTAGGAATCTGACTGTTGTTGTTCATACACGGATCTCAGAAATTCGTTGGCAATCCTTAACGTATCGATTGTTATTTTCCGAGAGGAGGGGATATCAACATGCAAGTTCATGTCTCGGAACTGTTCCAACAACTCCACCTCCTTCACCATCATCACTGCTATATGGAGGGATTTCCGACTCAACGCGTCGGCAACAACGTTTGCCTTACCTGGATGGTACTTTAGCTCGAAGTTATAATCCTTTAAAAATTCCATCCATCTCCTCTGCCTCATGTTCAGATCCTTCTGGTCGAATAAATATTTGAGGCTCTTGTGATCGCTGTAAACTTCGAATTTAGAACCGTACAAGTAATGCCTCCATATTTTCAATGCGAAGACCACAGCTGCTAATTCCAAGTCGTGGGTCGGGTAATGCTATTCGTGAGGCCTCAATTACCGAGAGGCATAAGCTATCACTCGGTCCTTCTGCATTAGCACGCATCCTAATCCGAGCCCCGACGCATCACAGTAAACCACGAAGCTCTCTTGTAAGTCAGGCAATGCCAATACTGGAGTGGTCGTCAACTTGTCTTTTAGCTCTCAGAAACTGCCCTCGCACTCGAAACTCCACATGAAGGGAACATTTTTCCAGGTCAATTTAGTCAGTGGCAAAGCTAGCTTAGAAAAACCTTCAATAAACCGCCTATAATAACCAGCCAGGCCCATAAAGCTCCTTATCTCCGAGACCGACTCGGGTCTCTCCCATGCCATTATAGCTGCCACCTTCGAAGGGTCTACCGAGACACCCTCCTTGGAAATCACATGTCCGAGAAAGTGGATCTTATCCATCCAGAAATCATACTTCGAAAATTTTGCAAACATTTGCTTCTCCTTCAAGACTTGAAGTACCGCTTGGAGGTGTTCTTCATGCTCTTCAGAGGTCTTGGAGTAGACTAAGATATCATCGATAAAAACTACTACGAATCGGTCCAAGTACGGGTGGAATATGCTGTTCATGTAATTCATGAATATGGCAGGTGCATTTGTTACATCGAACGGCATCACTACATACTCGTAGTGGCCATACCGAGTCCTAAAGGCAGTCTTGGGAATATCCGAGTCCTTCATCCAGATTTGGTGGTATCCCGACCGTAAGTCGATCTTTGAGAAGACTGAAGCACCATGCAGTTGGTCAATCAGATCGTTGATCCTGGGCAACGGGTATCGGTTCTTAATTGTGAGTTTGTTTAGCTGTCGGTAATCTATGCATAGTCTCATGTTGCCATCCTTCTTCTTAACAAGTAGTACAGGTACGTCGCATGGTGATACACTCGGCCTAATGAATTGTTTACCGAGTAACTCATCCACCTGCTTCTTCAGCTCGGCCAATTCTGTTGGGGACATTCTATAAGGTGTACTGGAGACTGGCTCGGCTCCAGGGATCAGGTCAATAGAGAACTCAACTTCTCTAGTTGGAGGGACACCCGACACATCATCCGGAAACACCTCTGGGAATTCACAAACAGTCAGAATTTCGTTCATTCGGGCTCTACTCTCACCCTCAGTTAGACAAAGCATCATAAATAGCTGAGATATACCTTGCACCGTATAGTCCTCATTGCTTTGCCTCGGAAAAATTATCCCACGGTTTCTACAGTCTACCAACACCTTGTTGGCTGAAAGCCAATCTACACCGAGTACAATGTCGAGATCTTTTAAAGGCATGCACACCAAATCGAAGGTGAAACTCCGATCGCCCAACACAAACGCTACGTCCTTACACATCGATGATGTCAACACCTTAGTGCTAGTCGGATTGGCTACTTCCAAAGTCCAATCCATATACATAGTCGGCAACTTTAAACGTCTTACACACTCATCAGCTATAAAAGAATGGGTGGCTCCCGAATCAAAAACTACATTGAGCGTATATCTACCGAGCGAGCACTTACATTGTACCAAGTCATTCGCTTACACAGTATCTTCTGCGTTGATGGCATAGACTCTTCCCACCGCTGGTTGGTCGGTATTTCTTTCTCGGTTACTTGGAGCAAGCATCATGTTTCCTCTGGCTCTGCCACCTCTGCCCCCCGGTCTTTGACTATCGTTCCCGCGGTTCCTCTCTTGGAAACCTCCCGGACGCATATTAGTGTTTGCTTGACGGAGTTGGGGGCAGTCAGGGTGAATGTGCCCCTTCCTATTACAATGGAAGCACACCATCTCACCATCGTTGTTGCAGTCTCTAGGGAAGCTCCTAATCTCTTGGTATCTGTAGGCTCTTTTAATGTCTAATCTCAATCTGTTCTCGAATTTAAGGCATTTAGAACTCTCCGTTCCAGGTTGCTAGAAGGGCGGGTAGAATAAGCACAGTTCTTCAAATCTAGCTGTGTACTCCTCCACAGACATGGAGCCCTGTTTTAATTCCATGAATTCAAGTTCCTTCCGACTCCTGATTGTGTCGGGGAAATATTTCTCTAAGAAGCATGTCTTGAAATTTTCCCAGGTCAGCTGGGTATCAACATTAGTCAGTCGGTTTCTGGCGATTTTCCACCAGTTCTCTACTTCGTCCCGCAGCATGTACATCCCGCAGCATGTACACTGTGCACTCCACCTTCTGGGCCTCGGTACAGTGAAGACCCCCAAAAATCCTCTCTAACTCCTGAGTCCATTTATAAGCTGCCTGGGGTTACGTCCTCCCTGAAACTCGCTCAACTTCCTCTTCAGAAAGCGGTCCAACACTTGGCCATCTTCAGCTCGAGGCTGGCCCTGCCTCTCGAACACGTCCGCAAAACGTTGGAATGCCGTGGCTATGGCCTCCATGCTTTGACGATTCGCCATGACTTATCCTAAAATTAATACCCCTTCAAGGATAAGTTTACAAGGTCACATTCTTCCGATCGGATCTCATCCCCATATCCACTTATTATAGCACATTATACCATTTATATATATACGTCATGCAATCAATCGGACCAGGAGAGAAGTTACCTCCTATTCCCAAATCAATATCTCAACGTCAATCATATTCAATCAGAATATCACAATAATGATGACCACTCGGTCATAACACATACAACTGCTTACACTCGGTAAGCACACCTTGGCCTTGGACTTTTCAGTCTGCTCTGATACCAAAATATAACACCCTAATTTTAATAAATAATAAATAATAAATAATAAAACAAAGAAATTTTTTTTTCAATTAAAAACCAGAATGATCGGGCACGAAAGAAATAAGGAAAAAGGTGGCAAGAGGAATAAAACCGACTCAAGGAGCTGACAGCGAAAGAAGGAAAAACGCTCAGGCGGATCAGACAGCGACCCCACTCGCTCAGCGAAGGCTACACTCGGCACTCACTCACTCCACTCGGCATTACCGCACCCGGATTTCAGCGCCTGGTTCACTCGGAAAGGTCCACTCTCTATTCACTCGGGTTGGCCCTTAAACATACCAGCCCTATTCAGAAAACATAACGCATTCCACGACTTCACTCAATCGGACACTTATACGAACAACTCGAAAATGATTCCCATCGCCACTCACTCAGAATCTACGAAGACCTCTCACTCGGAATAATTTTCACGTCCTTTTCACCACTCGGGGTATTTCACTCATTTTCACTCGGTAACCATAATCTTTCCTATTCTAGTTATCCTACTAGGTCAAGACTCACTCAGATTCCCTTGCTACTAATAATTTACTGCAATGGGGTCCACTTGGAGCCTTAGGTGTCACTTTTCTGTCGGGAAACCTTCACTCGGCGGATTCTCACACGAAAATTGTTAATTATTCTACACTCGGGAAAATCCTACCAGTTATCACTCGGAAAGTATCTAGATCAGTTCTCACTCGGTGTTCCGTGCTCTCATTCGCTCAGAAATACTTAAACCCTTCGGCACTCAGAATAAATCACTGTCTCACTCCCCCCTATCAACTCTTAATCCCATTTCTACCCATGGTTATACCAACCTCACACACTCAGTAAGTACGCATACATATATTACTCGGATCATTCACGCAATATAGAACAAGACACAGTATGATGGATAAAGAGAGGAATATAAATAAGTACAGGCACACGGTCTTGTCTTCTACCCAAGAGGGTTCAAGTTCTAGTATAAAGAGACTACGACTGAAATACGAGCCGGCCAAGGCTTAACAAGACATATGCACAGCATATACATAAACACATAATCTCCATAGTGCACCAGCACTTCACTTGGCATTCAGCTCCTCCTCCACTCCTCATTTCAAGAGATATTCACTGAAAAATTGCCACAGTAGGGGTGAGTATCTTAGATATTAAATGATAGATACTGACTCGGATTATCCTTAATCATGCAGCAATATAAAGTACACGGCTACTATCAAATAAACACAATACCAATTTAACTAGAACGTACTCATTCAACATTTCACGATCAGAGTCTGTCAGTCTCACTCGGATATATGCACATAACAATACAATGACATTCACAATTATTCACAGAACAGATTTCTATCGATATTAATAATAAATGCACACAGAATAATTCACTCGGTTCCGCATTCGTGTGTAATCGGTTTTTGATGTTGCAACGTAGGCTCCCAGCCTTTTTATACATAGCTCTCAGCTATCCATTCAGCTCCTAGCTGCTTGGCCATTTTATAGGTACCCAACCATTTGCCCACAAGGTGACATCAACGCTCTCAGCGTCAACGGAGGTGTTCACGGGCAGTCCGAGTCCCACTCAGAGGCTACCTTGAGTCCCACTCGAAGGATTTCACAGCGTCCCACGCTTTTTAATTAACCGATGGTAGTGTCCCATACTACGTGCTCCCAGCACAACGCATCCCATGCGCCACACGCGGATTCATCACACAACACAGAATTCTTATACATAACCTTTCACTCAACCATACATGCATCACATGCAATCGGTAATAAGCATTCTCAGAACTCAATATATTAGTCCTACACATATGCTTCTCATGCAATCAGTATCATAGCTCAAATAGATGAATACAACAACACACGCGTCCCATGCAGTCGGTGTCAAGTAGTATTAGGAGTCAATGAAGTAATCCAACAACACAAGCATATCATGCAATCGGTACTCAGCGGTATCAGGACTCAGACAACACATGCATCAGTGTGATATATTACCTGATTCACTACGTCAACATTCAATCACATGCAGTCAGTATTTTATATTTGTAACAACTTACATGTCACATAAACCACACGGTAATCATCATCAATAATTCAGCACACCCTTTCCATGCAATCATTTGACATTCTCAAAGCTATCAGCATGCATTTCAAGGACGGGACTAAACATGCAACAATCAGCTCTCACTCATCATGCACCCAGGTATTACACACTCCTCATGCAAGCACAACACATAAACAGAATACAAAAACAACAATCATCCGCACCCGAAACCCGTCCATAACCCATTGCATTTAAAATATAAGGTACTCCCCCTACCAACTACGAAACTCCGAGAGACTCTTCCGCTTGGATGTTGGTCCTCTGACTTGCTGCTTCGCTCGTTACTTCCACTCGTTCGGCCTCTTCTTGAACACTGTTGTCTTCCATGATTGACTCAGGAACAGGGGCTGTTTCTTCTTCCACTTCGACGATCACCTTTCACTAGCATGAGGGAGCTCTGACTCCTCTGCAGTACCGTCAACGTGGCTTCCGGAAGCAGAAAATGGAAATAGAGAGCAGGGAAGAAGAAGAAGAAGAACGAAGGAGAAGAGAAGAAGGAAGAAGAAGAGAGAAGTTACAGAGGGAAATCTGAAGGAATGAATGGCAAGGAGATCCATCGACCAATCATATATGCATGCACGAAGGAATGGAAAGGTGGGGTGGGAAAACGTGAAGCAGCAGTCTGCTTACGTCACCCAGTCACTATCAGCAACAATCAATAGTTAAACACACTTAATCAGCCCTCATTTGATTAATTAAGTTAATAGTAATTAATAAATAATTTTCCACTTCTGATATTATTATTTTAATGGCTTTGTTTCACCCGGTACTTTGTTTTAAATCGGGATGTTACAATGCTCAAATTAAATGACCTGCTGTACTAAATTCATGTTCCTCCTCACACTAATCTCAAATAATTTCAGTGTAGTACATGAACGAAAAACCTTTCAACTGATCCTTGATAATCTGAATACAGGATTCTAAACTGGAAAATATGCCAATGATGTTTCATTCTCACTAGGTTAAATGTGTTTCTCTCTACTCTCAGTGTTTCAGGACTATAATTATGCACACATCACTTGTAAAACAACAAGTAAACATAGGCTTGTAATCCTCCTAAGCATCATGCATAAAAGTAACCACACACAGATCAATAAGGACTTTGATTGGCTTGTAATGAGGTTGGGTTACAGGCTCTATTTTTTGTTTTTCTGGTCACTGCAAGGTGATGAGTGTGTTCATTGATGTTTGCCTTTCCTTGAATCTATTTTTCTTTCCATTTTTTCTCAGAGAACAACAGTAGATGACTTCGTGCTTAACATTTTTTCTTGAGTTTTCTCAACTTTCCTGTTTCCTTTTTCTTAAGAGCTTTGCTCTTTTTGTCTTTTTTTTTCTAGTCCTTTGGACTCCTTTATTACTTTTCTTTTTCTCATACATTTTTTTAGAAGCAAATTTTCAGAAGTGTGCCTTTTTTATTGCTTGTTAGGCACATTTTATCTCCCCAAACTTAAATGTTTCTAGTCCCTAGCAACTCATCAAGGCAACACAAATCATCAAAAACACCTCAAGGGTTAATACATTGTTTTTCTTAGGAATTCATGGTTTGTAATATAGGTATTATGATTGAATAAAAAGTTTCAGGCTGAACATTAAAGGTCAATTGGTTTAATATACGCTGGTAGGCTATATTTGGCTCTGGTTGTTAGATAGAAACGAGGCCTTTATCATTTCCATATGCAAATGACCATATGCATAAGCAAGGAGAAATGCAAGCTCTGCCACATTGTTATTAGGCAAGTACACTCATGAAAATCAAGGCACAAATCTCACTATACAAGGACTTTTAAGCATCAATGAACACATCTCCAAACTTAGAATGATGTAATAACATCAAATTATCATCCTAGGCATGCAAGCATACACTATACATATTATGCCAAGAATGGTCTTTCGAATTCCCCATAAATTGTAGCATAATTAGCAATTACATTCAAGCAATTACCCAGGAAAATCATGTCAGGCTTGGAGATGCAACAGTCCTATTATTCTTCTCCTATGAATGATTATTATTTTTTTCTCGTTCTTTTCAAATTATTATCAATGAGTAACAAAAACAAAAGTGACAGAACTTCCCTTTTTTCCATTTGTAGACAGGCACATGAGCAGTTTCCAGTGATGAACAGTTATTACAATAGAGAATTAAAAGGAACACATAACATGAAAAATGAAAACAAGTAATATAGAATTAGAAATGAAAATAGAAATGGCAATGAAATAATGAAACAATAACAATAGAAATAGTTCAACAGTTACAACCCAAAAATAGAAATAAGCAAGTCTAAACTGAATTACAATGAAAAACCTAAGAACTCCTAATCTACTCCGTAGCATCGCTCTCTTCAGCTGTGTCAACCATCTCTTCATCACTTTCCTACCTAAAATCAACCTGATCAGTATGTGGTGGAACTCTATTTAGGGGTGTATCGATTAGAGGAATGGTGAAACCAATAGAGGCCAGCCATTGATCCTTATCAGTTGGAACCCCTATCTCCTCAGTAGGGTCCAAGTTCATTGCAATAGCCATCTTTCTCAGCAGTATATCATGGTTCATTACCAGATTATAAGTTCTAAGTTGCATCTTCTTCATTGCCTGTAATTCACTCAAAATGGTATTAAGAATTGGAGCAGAGGATTAGTCTTGGGTGGAAGTGGATGGTTTGGCTATTTTTGGCTTTGACCGCTTAGGTTCCTTGGGAATGTAGTGATCAATCCTATCCCTCACCCAGGCATGGTCTAAAGCCTTTTCCATTTTAACCTTAGTAAACTCTTCCTCCTGCACTTTTAAAGAATTTTTCTTGGCCAAAAGTATAATGACAGAACAGTATGGCAATTGAGCAATTTTCCCATGAGCCTTAATCATTTCAAATAAAATTAAATCACCCAAATCCATATACAATTCCTGTATTAAACAATAAATAAGGACCAACCTTTTCACCATAATTTTAGTAGCATGGGTCACTGGTTGTAGTGAAGAGAGCAAATATTGGCACCAAATCATAGGCACATAAAGAAGAGTATTTTCCTTACAAATTTTGGAGCGCCCCCAATAGTAGTCTTATAGTAGGTCCCCTCTTTACAACACACTTCTAAGACCTTCTTCCTTAAATCAGCACTCCCCTCCAATGAGAATCCATTCAGAATTCTTGTGTACTCACACTCAGCATCTTCCATTACAGGAAATCTCAAAGCTTTATTAAGAATCTCACTAGAAAGTGGGATGACAACACCCCTGAGGCAGGAAGAATAAGGGACTTCATCCTCATTATCATTAGCCCTCAAATTGGCATAAAACTCCCTAGTGAGTTCCTGATAGCCATGACCAAAAATCTTGTTAAAATTTTGCCACCCTCTAGCATACATGACAACCCTCATAGTGGGATCAGGGTAATTTTCCTTACTCAGCAACATTACTTTATCTCTTATCACTCCTCCCTCCTTAAACTTTCTTTCATAGTCCTCTATAGCCTTGGCATCTAAAGCGTTTCCAATCAAAATCTTCGTGACATTTGGATCGCTTCTCCTCTTTTTCAAGCTTTCTCTTCTTAATGGGAGGAGGGGAAGTAGGGGTGCTAGTAGTGGTCCCTTATCCATTCTTACTGCCTTTACTTGTTCCATTTCAATCAATTTTTTAGTTTTGTGAATAGAGTGGGAAGGCCTAGATGCCATGACAGGAAATGCAATGCACTATATATAGGAAATGAAAAAGTGCAAGAACAATGAAAAGGCAGGAATTGAAAAGGTGATGTGAAAGGTAATAATTGGAAGGGCGAGAATAAATTGAAACGGTAAAGTGAATTAATGGATAGTAAGATACAAAAAACCATTACCAATTTAGAGAATTGAAGAGCTGTGACTGTTGCAATTGAAAAAGGGCAAGATTCCTACATAACTACTATTGGGTAGGGTTTTTATGCTAGAACAGG
The DNA here is from genome assembly GCA_037962975.1 of Clitoria ternatea. Lineage (NCBI taxonomy): Eukaryota > Viridiplantae > Streptophyta > Magnoliopsida > Fabales > Fabaceae > Clitoria > Clitoria ternatea. Next base: position 175,722,420 of record CM075671.1, read on the forward strand.
TATTTATAGACAAAAGGCCAGCGTAGGTATTCCTTACTTTATTCCTAATAGAACAGATACGTAAGCGCGCTGATGAAGGAGCGTAAAGATGCTTATTACATACTGACTCTGAGAAAGAAAAGCCCAAGCATACATGTAGGTACGCTGTAGGAAAGCGTAAGGACGCATAACTAATGAAGATTACGCAAGAAGAACAGGAAGTCTGCATAAGAACGCTCATCCAAGCATACCTACAAAAGACTCCTAGAATTTTATTAACCAAAGCAAATGACACTAGCGTAGGCACGCTTATTACCTAACATAGTAACGCTATCAGAATGAACAATGCCAAATGGGAACTATCTGCACTGGGTATAAGAACACCACAACTCAGCGTAGATACGCTCAAAAAAGGGAAACAATAGGAGACAAGTCAGGATATATGCATAGGCACACAGAGCTGAGCTTTAACACACTCAAACAACACAAGGATGTCTGACATAACAGAACCAACATATAAGTACGCCACACTGAAGTGTAAAAACGCGCAACCAATGAATCAGGACCTGATTCTCCTATGACCCCAGTATAAGAACACATCAGGGACGACATGATTACACATACTTAAAAGAAAAAATAGAATATAATCAGAGGGTTAACGTAAATACGCTCCACTAGGGCATAAGAACGCACAAACAATGGATAACACCTGATTCTCCTATCAACCCAGCGTAAGAATGTAAAAGAGAAGGCGTGAGTACACGCATTGAATAAGATACAATGAAAGATGATTAGGGTACTGGCATAGGCATGCAAGCGTAGGCATTAGTACGAGTAACCCTTATTTATAAATGGAAATTGATTCAGAGAAATTGCGTAGGTACATTAGAAGAGAGCATTAATATGCTCAACTCCTAGAATTTTTACTTCAACTTTCACAGTGGGTACGTATAAGAACGCTTGAAACCCACGTGAAGACTCCTGACAAAGACCTGACTCAGAGGATGGATAGAACAGGAGCGTAAGCACGCTCTGGGTATGGCATAGTAACGCGTAACTCAACCCATAAACCACTAAGAGCTATAGAAAGCAAACGTGAGTATGCTATAGGGGAACGTATCTACACGCAACTATGGACTCTAAGAAGACAAACAGACATAGGAAGCCCTTATTCCAACGTACTAACGCCAAACTCTTAAACAACCCTATTGCTAAATCTTTTATTCTTAACCAACATTATTTCAATACACATTTTTTTTAAAAAGTTCTTTCCCTTTTTTCTTTTACAAAATATACACATTTTATATATATATTTTTTAAAACATTCATTTATTTCTCATTATGAATTACATAACCAATCATAAAGTGAAAGAAAATCAAAGATACAAGGGTGCCTCCTTGAAGCGCTTCTTTAACATCACTAGCTTGACGTATGAGTGTCCAAGTCCACTGAGGCCTTTTCCCTTTTAAACTCACCTCCAAAGTAGAGCTTAAGTCTTTGACCATCGACCTTAAACATTCTGCCAGTTTCTAGTTCCTTTTCCTCAATAGCACCATGAGGAAATACTTCATTAACTACAAAAGGGCCAGACCATTTAGACTTAAGTTTTCTTGGGAAAAGTCTCAACATAGAGTTGAACAACAAGACTTTATCCCCCTCCTGAAACTCTTTCCTTTCAAGATTCCTATCATGCCATCTCTTTGTCCTTTTCTTGTATAGAGACGCGCTATAATAGGCTTGTAATCTAAACTCATCTAACTCATGAAGTTTCAGGACCCTTTCTTCCTGAGATTGATCAAATTCCATGTTTAACAACTTTGTAGCCCACCAAGCTTTATGTTCTAACTCCACACAAAGATGGCAGCGCTTACCATACACAAGTTGATAAAGAGACATGCCAATTAGAGTTTAAAAAGCTTTGTGGTAAGCCCATAAAGCATCATCTAATTTTACAGACCAATCTCTCCTAGACTTACCTATAACTTTCTCAAGGATTCTCTTGATTTCCCTATTTGATAACTCTACTTTTCCACAAGTTTGTTGATGATAGGGAGTTGACACCTTATGGAGCACTACATAATGTTTCAGGGCCTTTTCCATTATCCTATTGCAAAAGTGAGACCCTCTATCACTAATGATCACTCTAGGTACTCCATACCTTGAGAAGATGTTTTTCTTCACAAACCTCAACACCACATATGCATCATTGGTTCTAGTGGGTATAGCTTCCACCCACTTTGACACATAATCCGCTTCCACTAAAATGTATTCATAGGAAAAAGACTTTGGGAAAGGTCCCATGAAGTCTATGCCCCACATATCAAATAACTCCACCACTAAAATGTTAGTTAGAGGCATGCCAGCTTTAGCACAGAATCCCACACTTCTTTTGCATTTATCATACCTCTGAACATAACCTTTAGTATCTTGAAAGATTGTTGGCCAATAGAAGCCACATTGCATCACCTTGGCAGCAGTTCTTGAGGAGCCATGGTGCCCTCCATAATGAGAATCATGGCAGTGCCAAAGGATCCTCTCTTATTCACTTTCAGGCACACATCTCCTAATTATCCCATCTAATCCAACATTGTACAGGAAGGGATCATCCCATAGAAAACTTTTGTTGTCATGAAAGAATTTCTTCCTTATTTGGGATTTCATTCCTGCAGGTACTATAGCTGTACTCTTAAAATTTGCCATGTCAACATACCATGGAATTTGTTCTATTTTCATCAAGCACTCATCTGGAAATTCTTCCTTGATAGGAACCAATTCATTACCTCCTTCAAGACGAGACAGCTGGTCCGCTGTAGAGTTCTCTATGCCCTTTTTATCTCTAATTTTTAAGTCAAACTCTTGTAATAAAAGGACCCACCTAATCAATCTAGGGTTTGATTCCTTTTTTGTCACCAAGTACTTAAGTGTTGAATGATCAGTATATTCTATCACTTTGGCACTTATTAAATGGGATCTAAACTTATCAAAAGCATATACCACAAGAAGCATCTATTTCTTAGTGGTGGTATAGTTAACTTGTGCCTCATTCAACATTTTACTTGCATAGTAAATAACATGGGTTAAGTTACCCTTCTTTTGGCCTAATACAGCCTTCACAGCAAAATCACTTACGTCACACATAAGTTCGAAAGGTAAAGACCAATCTGGTGCAGCAAGGATAGAGGATGAGATTAATTTTTCTTTCAAAATTGTAAACGCCATTGAGTAATGCTCATAAAAAACAAATGGAACATCTTTCACAAGTAAATCTATTAATGGCTTTGCAATTTTTGAGAAGTATTTGATGAATTTACGGTAAAAACCTGTACAGCCCAGAAAACTCCTTATCCCTTTGACATTAACAAGGGAAGGAAGCTTTTCAATCATCTCTATTTTTGCCCGGTCTACTGTAATTCCTTCCGCAAAGACTTTGTGGCCAAAGACTATCCCTCCTCTTACCATAAAATGGCATTTTCCCAGTTGAGAACTAGGTTAGTCTCTTGACATCTCATTAAAACCTTGGCCATATTCTCTAGATAGGTATCATAATGTCTTCCAAACACAGAGAAGTCATCCGTAAACACCTCTATGAACTTCTCAACCATATCTCCAAAAACTGCCAGCATACACCTTTGAAAGGTGGTTGGAGCATTACATAACCTGAAAGGCATGTGCCTATAAGCAAAGATTCCATATGGGCATGTAAAAGTAGTTTTTTCTTGGTCTTTTGGGTCAACCATAATCTGGTTGTACCCTGAATACACATCTAGGAAACAATAATACTCATGGCCACACAACCTTTCAAGCATTTGGTCCACAAAAGGTAAAGGGAAGTGATCCTTTCTAGTGAAGTCATTCAACCGCCTATAATCTATACACATCTTCTAACCTGTGGTAGGCCTAGTTGAAATGACTTCCCTTTTTTTATTTTTTATGGTGGTCATACGTCCTTACTTAGGTACCACTTGAACCAGACTGATCCAAGCGCTATTCGAGATAGGATATATGATCCCTATATCTAAAAGCTTAACCACTTCCTTTCTAACAACCTTTTTCATTATAGGGTTCAGCCTCTGATATGGTTGGATAACCGATGAATAATCCTCTTCCATCAAAATTTTATGCATACAAAATGATGGACTAATCCTCTTTAAATCAGAAATTTTCCAACCTATAGCAGATTGATGTTTCAGTAGAACCCTCATCAATTTTTCAACATCCTCATCATTAAGTTCAACACTTATGATAATAGGATATTATTCATTCTCACCTAGGAAGGCATATTTCAAATGAGAAGGCAAGGGTTTTAACTCATGTTTTTCCTTTGCTACCTCTCTTGGCTTCTCATTTTCCTTCTCTACTATTTCTTCCTTCTCTTGTAGCACTTCTAGAGCCTTAAGTGACTATAATAACTCAACCTCTTCATCATTTAACTCTTCACTTTCAGAGTCAAACTCATTATCAAGGAAGGCTTTCAAAGCTTTTTCCTCAATTTTTAAAAACATAGGAGTCTTATGAGTGGAAAACTCCTCTATCATGAAACAATCTAATGTCTCCGTTGGATGCTTCATGGCACTAAACACATTAAAGACCACTTGTTCCTCTTGAACTCTTAGCATCAACTCATCTTTTTCTACATCTATTAGAGATCTACCTGTTGCTAAGAATGGTTTTCCTAATATGAGAGGTATTTCCTTATCAGCTTCCATGCTTAACACAACAAAATCTGCTAGAAAAATGAATTTATCAACCTTCACTAACAGATCTTCTAGCATACCAAGAGGATATTTGATTGATCTATCAGCCAACTACAAAGACATGCAAGTTGGTTGTAGATCCTTTATTCCCAAATTCCTCATTAGAGATAATGGCATAAGATTTGTGCTAGCTTCTAGGTCATATAAGGCACTCCCTACATGCACATCACTAATTGCACAAGGTATAGTGAAAGAGCCTCAATCTTCCAATTTTTATGGTAATTTTTTCTGAATAATTGCTCTACATTCTGCGTGAGGGCAATCTTTCATTACCTTTTAATTTCTTTTTTTAGACAGTAGCTCTTTCATAAACTTTGCACAGGAGGGCATCTCTTACAATGCCTCCGCAAATGGAATATTTATGTAGAGTTTCTTAAAGACATCTAGGAACTTAGAAAAATTTTGCTCCTCTATTTGTTTCTTAAACCTTTGAGGAAATAGAGCATGCTTCAATTTCTCAAGTGTTATTCTTGTTGCTTCTTCTAACTCAATGTCTATTTTTTCTTTTTCTTAGTTTCAATTTATTTTTCTCTTTAAGTTTCTACTTATTTTTCTACTTAATTTTTCTTCTCTTGGTTTTCTTCTTTTTCTTTCTCACACCTCTTGTTGCTTGGAGTAGGATCAACCAAGGTTTTTCCACTCCTTGTCATAATTTCCTTACAATGCTTTTTTTGATTAATTTATGTCTGTTGGGAAGTTTCCAGCTTGTCTCTCAACCAATTGCTTTGACAATTGTCCCACTTGGTTTTCTAGATTTCTAATGGAGGCTTCTTGGTTCTTAAAGATAGCTTGAGTAGCTTGTATGAACTGAGACAGGACACTTTCTAACTCCGATTTTTCTTTTACAGGTGTGGGTTGGGTTTGTGGTCTATTAATGGACTGCTACGATGGTTAACCTTGGGCCATGTTTTGGTTCATATTTTGATTTATATGAGGCCCCTCTGTCAGGAAAAGTTTGGCTGATTCCTATATTTAGGATTAAATGAATTTGATGGGTAACTCCTTTGTTGCCCCATGTAATTCACTTGCTCAGCTGAACTATTTGAATCACACAAACCATTCTCATGGTCTCCTTTAAAAAAATCATAGTTCATCATAGAGACTTGACTAGGCTTTTGGATTTCAGATATTTGCACATTTACGTTTTCTAGAGCCTGAGTCATCAACTTGCTTTGTGCTAAATAGGCATCTTACACATTTAATTCCATAATTCCCCTATTGGGAAGACTACTCTTCTCTCCTATCAAACATTCATTTAAGGCCATCACATCTATTAATTCTATAGCCCCTTCCATAGTTTTGGTGGTCAAAGAACCTTCAGCTGAGGCATCTATTAAGACTCTAGTTGCTAGCCTAACTCCATGGTAAAAAATGTTAACCTGCTGTATTTCAGGTATTTGGTGATGAGGGCACTTCCTCAAGCTCTCCTTATACCTATCCAATGCTTCTAACCAAGATTCACCGTCTCTTTGTTGGAAACAAGTGATCTCATTGCACGGCCTAGCATACTTAAAGAGAGGAAAGTATTTTATTAGGAATTTTCTATGTTTGAATATGATTACAGGTTCAAAGGATTTTGATAATGACAAAGGAATCAAGAAGAACATCTTGTAAAAATAAGATTCAGAATCAGACCTATAAAAACAACGTAGCTAATCGATTAGGGAGCCTAAGCTAATCGATTAGATAGCTTCTGTTTTGAAATAGATGCATCAGGAACATATGCTAATCGATTACCTAAATGTAATAATCGATTACCAACATCAGAAACTGAATTAAATGCATCAGATGTATATGTTAATCGATTACAGGACTTCAGCCAATCGATTACCAAGCTACTGGAACATCACTAATCGATTACACATGTGTGCTAATCGATTACCAAGTCAACAATTGAATTAAATGCATCAGGTATCATATCTAATTGATTACTGGGCAAAGACATAATCGATTACCAGGATTCTGAGTTGCAGCTAATCGATTAGGAGATGAATGCTAATCGATTACAGCACGATCTGACATGAAAAATTCGAAATGTAATCGATTACAGCTCGAGGCGTAATCGATTACGATGGTTGGAAAACACGATTTAGTGGGAAGACAGCTCATTTTTTCACCATTTCTCAGATGCCCACTACATGCAACGGCTAGGAACTTCTGCAGCTCATCCATGGCTTTATAAATGCAAGGAAAACACAAGCACAACTACACAACAACAAGAAGCAATCATTCCTTACCTTCATTTGTGCTTAGTGAGTTTATTCTTGTGTATACTCTGAAATTTTAAGCCTAGAACTTGTATATCCTCTCATCTTGAGAGTTAGAATTTGTGTGAGCTTTCACTTGTACATCTACTCTATTGAGAGAGTTATTTGCTTGTAAGCACTACACCAAACACCAAGGTTTTCACTCTAGGTTGAGTGGTCACAAAGGTTAGGGTTCAACCTTTGGGTATTGAGAGTTTGAGAGATTGGGTGGGTTACCCTTGTGCTAGTGAGGATTGAGTTCTTGAATGTAGGACACTAGGAAGCTGCAATTGCTCATAGCTTGTAATCTCTAAACTTCAATAGTGGAAATCCTTCAAGTGGGTTGCTTGAAGGCGAGACGTACACCGGGGTTGGTGAAACTCGTTAAATTGGTTTGCAAGCTCTTCTCCCTTACTCTTTTACATTTATATACTGCACTTAATTGATTTGTGTTGATTGATTGTGGTTTGGATACTTAAGCTTGCTTGAATTAGTTAACTTTGAACATTGCATACCAAGTGTTTGATAAATTGTCTCAGCTATATCTACCTCTTGTTTTGCATTGTCTTTTGCATTATACTTGACTTCACTTGCATAATTTCTAAACTTGTGACAAAAGAACTAAGTTCAAAGGCATTCCAAGTAAAGTTTTAAAAACTCAATTCACCCCCCTCTTGAGTATTGAGGCCACTTGAATAACAAGTGGTATCAGAGCTTGACTCTTGGTAGATCAAGCTTAACAGCTTTAAGAGATAAAGATGGCCTCAAGTTCTCTAAACCTTTTTCCTGAGGGTGGCGCCATAAATAGACCTCCCACTTTCAATGGGGAAGGCGATGCTTTTTGGAAGGAAAGAATGAAAATCTTCATTCAATCTATTGATTTAAGAATTTGGAATGCAATTAAAAATGGTCCTTACACGCCAATGCATACTGTTGATAATAAAAATGTTGAAAAACCTATGGACGAATGGACTAGTGATGAGGAGAAGAAAGTGCAATACGGCTATAAAGCTAAAAATCTCATCACTATGGCATTAGGTCCCAATGAATTTTTCAGAATAATGACTTGTAATTCTGCTAAAGAAATATGGGATACCCTTCAAGTAACTCATTAAGGAACTAGCGATGTTAAGGACTCTAAGATTAGTACTTTAACCAGTCAATATGAAAGTTTTAGAATGAATTCCAATGAAACTATTTTAGAACTTCAAAAGAGATTTACTTTGATTATTAATCATCTTATTACACTTGGTAAATCTTATACTAACAAGGAACTTATCCATAAAGTTCTAAAAAGTCTTACTAGGGAATGGCAACCTCTTGTTACGGCCATTAAGCAATCTCCCAATATAAATAATATGTCTCTTACCACTTTGTTTGGTAAACTCCAAGAACAAGAACAGGAATTGAAAGACTTGAAACAAGCGAAGGAAGAAGAAAAAGTCTCTAAGAAGAAAGGCCTAGCTCTCAAGGCCACCTCCACACATGAAGAAGAATATTGTAGTGACCTTGATGATGAGGAGCAATTTGGATTGTTTGTGAAGAGATTCGAAAAGTTCATGAAAAACAAACGATTCTAAAAGAATTTCAAACCTCAAGGTAAGAGACCTATTCCTAATGAATCATCTTCTTCACCTAATTGTTTTGAATGTGGCAAGGAATGGCACATCAAGGCGGATTGCCCAAATCTCAAGAAGAAAGGTAAGGAGAAAAGAGGAAGAAGAAGAGCTTACATTGCATGGGATGAAAATGACGTAAGTAGCTCCGATGATTTAGACAATGAAGAAGCAAATCTTTGTTTAATGGCCAATCACTCTGAAGAGGAAAATGAAGTAAGTCTCCATGACCTAGATAAAGAAGATTTGCTTGATGCTTTTAATGAATTGTATGATAAATTTACAAAAGTCTCTAATAGGCTTAAATTGTCTAGAAAAACAAGCGATACTCTTGTTAACCTGGCGATAGCGTCTCAACAGTTTATTTCCACCACCGGGTTGCTAATTGGCAAGCGCACCAATCGTTTATAGTTTTCAAAATTTAGATATTGTTCCACTGGGATTGAAAGTCCAATAACAACAGTAATTTTCTATTTACTATGGTAAATGTGAAGGAAGTTATAGACAAAAGAATGATTTATATACAATTTATACAATATTCACAGGATAACATGATTGAGTGGTTCATAAGATAAAAGAAAATAAAATCTATCTAAAAAGTCGAGTTGCAATCTAGAATAGGTAAGATACTTGAGATAAACACAGATAAATAAATTATGTTGGATATTGGATCCCTAATCTAGAATAACAATGAGGAACTCAAGACATGCATATTTAATCATCAAGTTTCATGTCATTGCAGCTTAAAATCATTATAACCGATCCCTCGTGATATAAATTCTAAGAATTCACCGTAAAGTCCGATCCCTCGTGAGCTTTCTCAGTAAAAACTTGCATTAAGACCTGGCCTTATGGCAACAATGGTTAACAACCCCTATAGAATTGAGATACCAAGGGTATTCTAACTTTTTACTTTCGTCAAAACAAGTTTCAATACGGCATGAACAATCATTCTCCCGTTTGACATTCATACTAATAAAACAAGTTTCAATACACATGAAAATCATTCTCCCGTTTGACATTCATATTAATAAAAGGTTGAAATACTAACATGGACTTGAATCATAAACATGCAGAGGTCGAATTCACAACATTATACTCAATAGATTAGTTCACCAATTCCAACATAAACAAATTAGTTACACATGGTGAAAGTAAAAACAACACTTACAGAGTTTGACATTACGAAGACGATGGGAACTTCATGATACAACGATCACAATACATCGAAACACACTCAAGTATCTAGAAAACTATTCTAGAACTACAACTCACAAAAGAAGTACTCAAAGTCGAGCACAAGAGAGAAAAGAAGAGAATGGGATGCTATGGGATGATTTAGAATGGTGTTGGATGGCCCTATTTATAGGGCTGAGCAAGGGTGCTGACGCTACGCGTCAGGCCCCTGACTCAGCTTCCATTAAACAGCTGATAATGGCCACTTCAAATTATTAAAATTGATCATGCTTGGCCACTTGGACGTGTCTCCACTGTGTTTTGGCCATTTGTGTTTAGCGGGGTGGCCCTTGGTGCTGAGTGGGGTGGCCATTATTTGGTCAAAGCTGAGTGCTTGGCCAAGTTGGAAGTGGAGTCCACGCAGCACTGACGCTACGCGTGGCTGTGACGCGTAGCGTCAGCATCAAAAATAGCTGTTGAGGCTACGCGTGGGGTGAGGCTACGCGTCAGCTCCTCCAGTGTAATTTTCTCTTGATTTCTTAACTTTTTCACTGTAAAACTTAGAGAAAATTGATCAAGGGTAGATTATTTCCAACAACATCCATTTATGGAATTTAAATCCTAATTTTCTAACAAATTAAACTAATTTTTGTAATTTTTATGAAATTTTTATTAAAGCTTTTATTGAAAATTTAAGGACTAACAAATACCTCCAACTTGAAACATTGCTCGTCCTCGAGCAAGAGAGAAAAATAAGAAAAATAAAAATTTGGAATCAAATTTTTGAGTTAGTCCGAGAATTTACAACAAAAAGTAATTTTCACAATTTAACTAATTTTGTAATAATCAAAAATTAGTATAACAAAGGTTTAATGATAAAATTTATTTACAATATTCTATTAACAATCAAGCAGAATTTCAGGCTTACCTCACAGGTGTTTATCTCTATGTAATAGGTAACCTGTTTTACTCAATGAATCATAAGATCAAACGAATTTAACTTTGTTTGTCATCTAATCAATGGTTATTTATACAGAATTAGTTCAGAAATCACAAGGTCTTTTCACGGGTTATAATGAGGCTTGGTTTACAAGAATCAATGGTTTTTCTTGGAATTCAAAAGCCTGAAATCATAAAAGAGCATTTTATAATTTTTTTAGGCTTTCTCTTGACCCAAACTCTCATTTCTTTTATTGATGAAAAATAAATACCCCCAACTTGATTCTTTTCACTATTTTTGACTTTTCTTTTCCATACTTTACTTTTTTCTAAAAAGAATCAAGTTGCATATTTTCAATCCCCATTTTTGTGAGAATACTCAAAATAATTTTCATTTATTTCAATTGCTCTTTTAATCAACCAAGTATAGGGAATGGTAAAAACAAATTTAGTTTTAAGGGTACCAAGGAATTTTATTTTAGGCTTAAATTGGCTTGCAAAGCATAAAAGAATTTTTACCAAGGTAAGCTGTTTGGCCCAAGGTTTTTTTCACCAAAAATTTGCCTTGATCATTTTCCTGAATTTTCTGTACAACAACACAAATCAAAGATTAAAGCAAAATCAATTCGAATTAAAAATATGTCGATTAAACCCTCAAGTATATAAAAAGATATTTCTCTGCTCACCGGGCTATCGAAATTTGCTTGATGGTTAATAAACCTATTGTAATTAAATTTATCAAAATTCTTAAGTTATAAACAACTAATAATTGATTTTACAAAATTAAGTTTCAGTGTGTAAAAACTCTAAGTGTATAAATTAACTTACTAACAAAAATTTGATTGATTTATTAAAAATTTTATTTTTGGATTTTTAGATTATTTTTCGAATAGAATATGCAAAAACAAATAATTTCGTAAAAACACACCACGCAATAATAAAATACCATAATATAAAGTGTAAATGTAAAATGTAAATATAAACTAAAAACAACTGTACTCAAAGTAAAATAGAAGAAATAAGAAGATGGCATCATCAATCCTCCATCTGATCATCATCCTCCATCTGATCATCATCCTGTTCCTCCTCCTCATCATCGCCGTCAGAGTCAGCCTGTGCGCCAGACGATCCACCAGTCTCAAGGTAGGTAGGTAAATCACCGGGCCAAGCTACATGTGCTACAAACTCGGCTGGGGTAACATAAGGTTCTCCTTCTCCCTGTAACCTGTACTGATAAAATTCATCGTGAAGATGAATATAAGCTCTAGGAGTGGCAGCCATCATCTACATCATATGCTGATGCTCAAGTGATATCCGGGCGAAGCCCTGTGTGACAGCATCAGTAGATGGAGGCTGCACTGGAGGTCTTCTCCTCCTGGGTCTGGGCTGAGCCTCCTGCTCTAGTGGTGGAAGCTCGCACTGCTGGACAAAATAATCTCTGTTCACTAAAACTTTGGGGACTCTCCCCGAAGAACTAGTGAACTCAGGTGAAGGTACGACGACTCCCTGCCTCCTCAGTAAGGCAGATATGATGAGAGGAAATGGAATGGGGCGGTTCACTTTATATCCAAGGGCATAAAAGTGAATCTACTCAGATATAAGCTCAGCAATGTCAATGGTATGGCCCTGGAGGATAGAAAATAGAAGGCAACAACGCTCAACTGGAAGAGATGAAAGGTGGGTGACAGGAGTGATGTTATGAAGCATGAGGTAGGACCACGCCTGGGCTAGAGGAGTCAGCTGGGTCTTTAGGAGGTTAGATGGACTCCTTCCAACCCTACTCAGGTTGAAAAAGATCCCATCCTTGCTTAAGAAGTGAGCAACCTCCTCGAGGGAGTATCCTAACTCTCCCTCGGCAATAATCTTGTTTCTGTTTTCCTTCTAGAAACAAGTGTCATCCTCAGGAGTAGGCTCCCAAGGATTACCCAATAGGGTACTGATAGTATCCTAGTCATATGAAATATGTCGGCCCCTCACCCAACTCGTCCGCTGCTGTCCGATACTCGGTGCGTCCTGGCGAGTCTTGAAGGCATTTGCATAAAACTCCGTCACTAAGATGGGATCCCCCTCAGTAGGTAGAGAAAACAGGGGTCCCCATCTCCTCCTCTGGATTCCATCCTGCAGCTCAGGATAATCTCCAGCACTAAGATCCAACACCCTCTCCCAGATGAGTCTTTGCCCCTTTATCTTATGAAAGCAGGCCCATTTCGCGTCAGTGCGAAATCTCGTAGGATCCCTCGGACCTAACACTTCCTGTCCCTGAAGATCAGGATCCTCAGAGGTGGTGTCAGTATTCGTGGCCTTCCTCTGTCTTTTAGAGGGACCAGCAGTGGGAATGGATTTCCTTGGTGCCATCTGCAAAAAGTAAAAATTTTCAAAATCAAGCACACACTTAATAAATCACACATTATATACAATCAACCAAATATTTACAAATATAAACACATGTAATTCACACAACTCAAAACAATATATTTTTGTATTTTTGTGATTTATAAAGAAAGTTAATATGCATATTTTTGTATTTTCAGCAATAAAAACAAAAATTCACACAAAATAATATGCATCAACAAATTTTTATATTTTTAATTTTTATTAATGCAAGAAAGTATAACAAATACTAAATAAGAAAATTTATTAAATTAAAAGAAAATAGGTATACTGGACTGATTTATTAAAAACAAAAATAAATACATACATGAAACAGTAACATCACTCAAAATTATAACAAAATTCAAAACAGAGGCTGACGCTACGCGTGTATGGGACGCTACGCGTCAGCCTGTTACTCCCACGCTACGCATCGTGGGACGCTACGCGTGGGCTTGCAGTTCATCCTCACGCTACGCGTCAGTGGGACGCTACGCGTGAGCTGCGTAGAACAGAAAAAAAACAGGGTTGTACAGCAGCAACCCCTTTTCAAACCACATTATATCCATTCAATTCCTAATTCCTAACAGCAATCAATTCCAATGGTCTTTTAATCCTAATCCTAACCACATTTATTTCTAAAAATCGAAAATTTAAAACCAAAACTAAAGAGAAAGGATTAGAACACTTACTTGTGATTCCTTGAGCAACTAGGATTGATAAGGTTTGGAAGAGAGAAAACGAGGTTTCGAAAAATTAGGTTTTGAAAACTTAAGTGAGGCAGAGAGGAGATCTTAGGTTTTAAACCCTAAGATGGGCCTCTCTGGTTAAGTTTTAAAAACTAAACGTGGGCTCTAACGCTACGCGTGGATGGAACACTATGCGTCAGGTCCAAAATTCAGAGTCTATGCTACGCGTCACAGTGGCGCTACGCGTGGGCTTCTGTTTTTGATTTTTCAAAATTTTGATTTTCAAAAACCTTTTCTTTTGAGTTTAAAACCCCTTTTCTTTTTAATTTGATTCTCATTTTTTTATTTTTTTTTATTTTGAAAATAGCAAGAAAAGAATGGGTTGCCTCCTATTGAGCGCTAGATTTAATGTCTCCAACCAGACATTACCTCTGATTAATCAGGTGGTCTCCCAATATTCGTTGAGGATTCACCTGTCTTTTTCTTCCTCCTTCTTCTTTTCTGATGCTTAATTACCTGTTTTTCATCTTTCAAGGCATCGGTTAATTTAAAACAATTTAATTGATTGGGAAGAGATATACCTGGTTCGATTGAAGGGTAAACTTTTTTCTCATTACTTGTCCTTAGATGTTCATGAGCACTAAAATTTACCTCTTCTTCATAAACCTTGACTGCAACCATACTTTGATCAACATCTACTCTGATCCTTGCAGTCTTCATGAAGGGTCTTCCTAGGATCAGGGGGATCTCAGTATCCTCCTTCATATCCAGTACCACAAAATCAACTCTGAAGTGGTACTTATCAACCTTTACTAACACATCTTCCACAATCCCAAAAGGCTTCTTGACAGAGCGATCCGCAAACTGTAATTCTATTTTTGCCTTTTTTAGCTCAAATTCACCAATGCGCTTTATTAAATCTAAGGGCATCAAGTTGATGTTAGCCCCTAAATCTAATAACGTATTCCTGATGTTGATATTTCCAATTGTTACAGTAATGGTGAAACTCCCTGGATCTTTGCATTTTTTCGGGGTTACACAGTTTGTTTCTTGCTTTGTATTTACTTGCACATTTTTTTCTTTTTCATTTTTTTCATTTTTTTCTATTTTTTCACTTTCTTTCTCTTCTTCTTCTTTCTTTTTCTCACTCATTTCTTTACAATCAATTTTTACAACATCAGAAGAAACAGCATTACATTATTCCCTTGGGTTTTGAGTGTTTGCAGAAAACCCAGAACTTTTTAATTCAGCTATTTCTTTTGCAAGCTGACCCATTTGTATGTCTGATGCTTTCCGGGCAGCTTCATTTGTCTCTACAAACTGCAATAACTATTGAATAGATTCCTCTATTCTTGTCAATCTTGCATTGTCAGTTTGTTGTTGCTTAAATTGATTGTTAGGAGGTCGGTTGGAAGGTCCAGCATCCTGTCTCCAGCCAATATTTTGATTTTGCCAACCCTGCAGGTAATTGTTAGGAAAAGAATTTCCATGATTGATGATGCATGATTTATCCTTAATTCCTCAATTTAAATGTGTATAATTTGCCATCACTTAGTGTGTAATATACTGCACTTTAACACATTTTCATCATTTGAGCTTTATTTAATATTTAATTTTAAAATGAATTAAGGATAAATTTTTAATAAAAGTTGGTTTTCTCTTGTTTTGTAGTGTGTGATTAAGCTTGTAATTAAAAAATAATTACCACAGGAGCCACGACTCAAGAAATGGTCAAAAATGCGAGAAAAGCACCAGAACAGGTCTGGGAATCGATTCACCAATGTGGGAATCGATTCCCACACAAAAGAACAGCAAGGAATCGATTCAAGCACCCTGGGAATCGATTCATACAGCTAGGAATCGATTCCCCACCCATGTGAATCGATTCATATGCATTTTAAAGGCCTGGGAATCGATTCAAACAAGCATGAATCGATTCATGTGCTTGGGAATCGATTCCCACCCCTGAGGAATCGATTCCTATGTGTAAAATTGCCCAAAAATTGCCTAGATGAATCGATTCAGGCACAAATCCATCAGTGGAAACATCAGATAACGCATTATCAAAGTGGAAACAACACTAAAGCATATCATTGAGCACTTAGCTGATCATGGAGCACCATTGAATTGATTAATGAAGAGTGCTCCTTCCATTGAAATATTTTATGGCACAGTTTTGCTTTCTGATTCCTATAAATAGGCACAAGAGGAAGGCTTGTAACACACCATTCTTCATTCAATTCTTCCTTCCTCCTTCACGTTCTCCGTTTCTCTTCTCTGTTGGAATTTTCCAGCAACTTCTTCATTTCCGGGTTAGTTCTTTGTTTGTAATTGTAATTATGGAGGGCTAAAACCCTTAGATTGATTTTCTTGGAGAATGTTGTAATGTAATTTTGAGGTCATTAATTTTAATATAGTATGCTTTTATTATTGTTATTTCTTCATAATCATTCTCTACTTATTTAATTCCATTTTGTTTAATTGAATTTGTATGCTTAATCGGTTTAGTTATTCAAATGGAGTTAAATAAGATTTCAAATTAGAATGGATTAAGGAAATATACATGCTTAATGAATATTTTCATAATCACTTTTAATAATTATGGTTTGCTTAATTCCATAATCTGAGAATAGATTATGTATGTAGGCGATGTTCTTATGTATGCTCAATAATTCCTAGATTTTATGATCTTGACTCCTTTTGCTTAATTAGGATGCTTGATTCAAATACTCATTTTTAAATGAAAGTAAAGGAATTGTGAATTGAAAAAGACGCTTAGTTGATCAATTCAAATTGAGCTAAGAAATTAACATTAATAAGTATACAAGTTATCTTTAGTGAACCAAGGATAAATTTATTTACAATACTCCAAGAAAATCAATCGCTTGTTATTTATTGTTTTAAATCCTTTATTTACTTTGTTTTAATTTTAATTGTGATAACAACAATCAATCAAACCCCCCCCAATTGTATGTTAGTGAACTTATGTTTCTAAAAATTTTTAGTTGTTTAGTTTTTAGTTTTAATTGTTAAAAATTAGTTTAAGACTTGATTTTTCCTAAATTTCTGTGTTGATCCTTGAGAGAACGACCTAGGTTGACACCCTAGTACTACGTTAATTAATTTTAATGTACTAATTTGACGGATTAACGACTGCAAAAATAAACACGTCAAATTTTGGCGCCGTTGCCGGGGATCAACGATCTTTAGGAAAAACTCTTGTTTTAAATTAATTTTTTTTTAATTGAAAAAAAAAAAAAAGAAAATTTTAATTAAAAAAAAAAAATTTTTTTTTCTTTGTTTGTTTGTTTGTTTATTTTATTTCTCTTGCATGATTTAGGATTCTTATGATTTATTGCTCATCATGATCAAATATCTTGTTGTATGCTATGTATGACTAGAAGAACTTTTGAGCATTTATATTCATTTGATCCTGAAATTGAAAGAACTTTTCATAGGTTAGTTAGAGAAGCTAGATTTAATAATAATTTTGTTGATATTGATAGTGATAGTATTTTTTCTGAATCTGTTGAAAGTACTGCTAGTTTTTCTGATATGGCTGAACCTCGTGAAAGAACTCTTAGAGAACTAGCTGCTCCTGAATTCACTTACGAAAGTTTGTGTATTCAATATCCTGATGAGGATGTCCCTTTTATTCTTAAGACCGGACTTATACACCTGTTGCCTAAGTTTCATGGTCTTGCGGGTGAAGATCCGCACAAACACCTCAAAGAATTCCACATTGTGTGTTCCACAATGAAACCCCAAAACGTTCAAGAAGACCATGTCTATCTTAAAGCGTTTCCTCATTCTTTAGAGGGTGTTGCTAAGGATTGGTTGTACTACCTTGCTCCAAGATCAATCACAAGTTGGAATGACTTAAAGAAAATGTTCTTGGAAAAATTCTTTCCTGCCTCTAGAACAACTGCAATCCGTAAAGACATATCTGGCATTAGGCAACTCTCTGAAGAAAGTCTTTATGAATATTGGGAGAGATTTAAAAAACTCTGTGCAAGTTGCCCTCACCACCAAATTTCTGAACAACTTCTTCTTCAGTACTTCTATGAAGGTTTACACCACGTTGATCGCAACATGATTGATGCGGCAAGTGGAGGAGATCTAGGAGATATGACTGCTGCTGAAGCAAGAAACCTGATTGAGAAGATGGCATCCAATTCTCAACAATTTGGTGTGAGAAATGATTCTTTCAAACCCATGTTTGATTCCAATTCTAGTTCATCTGGAATTAAATTGGAGAGCAAACTTGATGCTCTCACCACTCTAGTCACACAATTGGCAGTAAATCAAAAATCCATGACTGCTAAAGTGTGTGGAATCTGCTCTTCACAAGAGCACCCCACTGATTGTTGTCCTTCTCTACAAGAAAAGGATAATAATAGTCCCCAAGCCTATGCAGCAAACATCTACCATGACAGACCTCCACCACAACAAAACCATGACCTTTCCACCAATAGATACAATCCAGGTTGGAGGAACCATCCAAATTTGAGATGGGGAAACCAACAACAAAATCCCCAACCTCCATTTCAAAACAATGCACCAACCTTCCAAAGACCTACACCTCAACCACCCACGAGTGGCCCTTCTTTGGAGGATCTGGTGAAACAAATGGCTGCGCAGAATTTGGAGTATCAACAAAGAAATGATGCTACCATTCAGAGTTTAAGCAACCAAATTGGGCAATTGGCTTCATCATTAAGCCAGTTGCAATCTCAAAACTCTGACAAATTACCATCTCAACCAGCTGCAAATCCAAGAAATGTGAGTGCAATTCAGTTAAGATCAGGTAAGAACCTTGAAGTACCCATACCTAAGGAACCTGAAAAACAAAATGATGTGCCCACAACAGTTGAGAATGATGAACCCTCTTCAAGCACAAGAAAGTCTGAGATACAACCACCCCAAATTCCACCTCATATCCCTCTTCCTTTCCCACCAAAAGCAATTCCAAGCAAGAAGATGGAAGAAGTAGACAAAGAAATTTTGGATACTTTCAGGAAAGTGGAAGTGAATATACCTCTTCTTGATGCAATCAAGCAAATTCCCAAGTATGCCAAATTTCTGAAGGAGTTGTGTACTCACAAAAGGAGACTCAAGGGCAATGAAAGAATAAGCATGGGAAGAAATGTATCTGCACTGCTTGGTAAGGAAAATATTCCTGAGAAATGCAAGGACCCAGGTACGTTTTCTATACCCTGTATCATAGGCAATAATAAATTTGAAAATTGCATGTTAGATTTAGGAGCCTCAATAAATGTTATGCCTATGTCTGTTTTTAAATCTTTGTCTCTTGGAAATTTACAACCTACTGGTGTAGTAATTCAGCTAGCCAATAGGAGCACTGCCTATCCTACTGGAGTTATAGAGGATGTTTTGGTTCAGGTAGAACAGCTTGTTTTCCCTGCTGACTTTTTTGTACTTGATATGGAAGAAGGTATGCCTCAAATTCCTGTTCCTATCATTTTGGGAAGACCATTTTTGAAAACAGCTCGAACCAAAATAGATGTTCATTCTGGAACTCTTTCTATGGAATTTGGTGACACGAGAGTTCAATTTAATATTCTTGATGCCATGAAATATCCATCTGAAAATCATTCTATTTTCCAAATTGACATTATTGATGAACTAGTTTTTGAACATTTTTCTAATGTTGATTTGGAATACATGGATGATTCAAACAAATGTTTTGCATGCAATGATTCTGGAAGTTGTGATATTTGTGCTGAAATTGATAGATACATAATTTTTGATTCAGAGTCTTTAGATATACCTGTTAACCATAAGGAGCTGAATGCAGGATTTCAAGAAAATTCTAACTGTTTTGAGATGCAAACAGCAGAACCAAAATCTACTTTGTTAGTTCCATCTGTTTTGCAGGCACCCAAGTTAGAATTGAAACCCCTACCTGAGAACCTAAAGTATGTATACTTAGGGGATAATGAACAGCTCCCGGTGATAATTTCCACTTCTCTTGATGAAAATCAAGAAGAAAAATTGTTGCAGGTATTGAAAAGACACAAGAAGGCTATAGGATGGACATTGGCAGACATTCCTGGAATTAGTCCATCCATGTGCATGCATAGAATATTTCTGGAGGAAAATACTAAAGCAGTAAGACAACCCCAGAGGAGACTCAACCCTGTAATCCTTGATGTGGTTAAGAAGGAGATCACCAAGCTTCTACAAGCAGGAATCATTTATCCTATCTCTGATAGCCAATGGGTGAGTCCAATTCAAGTGGTTCCTAAGAAAACAGGGATCACAGTTGTGAAAAATGAAAAGGATGAATTGATCCCAACTAGAGTGCAGAATAGTTGAAGAGTCTGTATTGACTACAGGAGACTTAACCAAGCAATAAAGAAGGACCATTTCCCTTTACCCTTCATTGACCAAATGCTTGAGCGTCTCGCAGGTAAGTCTCACTACTGTTTTCTTGATGGATTCTCTGGATATTTTCAGATTCATATTGCACCTGAGGATCAAGATAAGACCACATTCACCTGTCCCTTTGGCACATTTGCTTATAGGAGAATGCCATTTGGCCTATGCAATGCTCCCGGAACTTTTCAAAGATGCATGATAAGTATTTTTCATGATTTCATTGAAAATTGCATAGAGGTGTTTATGGATGATTTTACTGTCTATGGATCTTCATTTAATGCATGCCTTGATAATCTTGATAAAGTTTTAAACAGATGCATTGAAACTAACCTTGTCTTGAACTATGAAAAATGTCATTTTATGGTAAAACAAGGAATAGTTTTAGGGCATGTAATCTCTGAAAAAGGAATTGAGGTAGATCCTGCCAAGGTAGAAGTTATATCACATTTGCCTTACCCCTCTTGTGTTCGAGAGGTTCGTTCTTTTCTTGGCCATGCAGGATTCTACAGAAGATTCATAAAAGATTTCAGCAAGAAGGCTAGGCCACTATCCAGTCTGCTTCAAAAGGATGTGGCATTTGAGTTTGATGAAAAGTGTAAGGAGGCTTTTAATTGTCTCAAGCAAGCATTGACCACTACCCCAATAATCCAAGCACCTGTTTGGACAGCTCCATTTGAGTTGATGTGTGATGCTTCTAATTATGCATTGGGAGCTGTCCTTGGTCAAAAGATTGACAAGCAGCCTAGGGTCATCTACTATGCATCTAAAACTTTAGATGCTGCCCAGGTAAATTACACCACCACTGAGAAAGAGCTCTTGGCCATTGTTTTTGCATTAGATAAGTTCAGATCTTACCTACTCGGTTCTCGAGTAGTTGTCTTTACTGACCATGCAGCTCTGAAGTACTTGTTGAAGAAAGGTGAGTCCAAGCCAAGATTGATTCGTTGGATGCTTTTGCTCCAAGAGTTTGACTTGGAAATTCGTGACAGAAGTGGAACACAAAACCTTGTAGCAGACCATTTAAGCAGAATTGAGAATGCTCCTGATTCGGCACCTATTCGGGACCATTTTCCCGATGAACACCTCATGAGTATTTCTAACTCTTTTGATTCACCTTGGTTTGCTAACATTGTAAATTATCTTGTTGCTTCTGTTTTTCCACCATGTGCATCCAGAAACCAAATTTCAAAATTAAAAAGTGATGCAAAGTATTATATTTGGGATGACCCGTATTTGTGGAAATTGTGTAATGATCAGGTGATTCGAAGATGTATTCCCGATCATGAAATAGAATCAGTTCTTCGATTCTGCCATGCTTCACCAGTTGGTGGACATTTTGGTCCACAAAGAACAGCAAGAAAAGTGTTGGATTCAGGTTTGTATTGGCCCACAATTTTTAAGGATGCATGGAGAGTTTGTAACACCTGTGAGAAATGCCAAAGAGCTAGTAATGCTACCACATGGAGACAACAGATGCCTCAGCAACCAATGTTGTTTTGTGAAGTATTTGATGTTTGGGGCATTGATTTTATGGGTCCATTTCCTCCATCCTTTGGGTTTACTTACATTTTATTGGCTGTTGATTATGTTTCTAAATGGGTGGAAGCTAAAGCCACCAGAACTAATGATGCTCGAGTTGTTGTGGATTTTGTTAGATCTCAAATTCTTTGCAGGTTTGGCATCCCAAGAGCAATCATTAGTGATCAAGGAACCCATTTCTGCAACAGGACCATGCAAGCTATGCTCAGGAAGTATGAGGTTGTTCATAGAGTCTCTACTCCATATCACCCCCAAACCAATGGACAAGCAGAAGTCTCTAACAGAGAAATCAAAAGGATCCTGGAGAAGATAGTACAGCCTAACAAAAAGGATTGGAGCAGGAAATTGGATGATGCTCTTTGGGCACATAGAACAGCTTTTAAAGCACCTATAGGAATGTCTCCCTATAGAATTGTTTTTGGTAAAGCATGTCATCTTCCAGTGGAGATTGAGCATCGTGCTTATTGGGCTGTAAAAGCTTGTAACTTAGCACTTGATCAAGCAGGTGAGGAAAGAAAATTACAACTAAATGAGCTTGATGAGATCCGTTTGGCAGCTTATGAGAACTCGAGGTTCTATAAAGAGAAAACAAAGAAATTCCATGATAGCTCAATAGCTAGAAAGGATTTTACTGCTGGACAGAAAGTGCTACTGTTTAATTCCCGGTTGAAACTGATGGCCGGAAAATTACGCTCCAAATGGGAAGGACCTTTCATTGTTACAAATGTATTTCCCCATGGAGCTGTGGAAATAAAAAGTGAAAACTCCAACAAAAGCTTCAAGGTTAATGGACAACGTTTGAAGCCATTTCATGAAAATCCTTCACTTGTGGATGTTACAATGGAGGAACATGCTTTGGGGGAACCACTTCTTGATCCCCCTTGAGGGAGTTTTTCTTACCCATCTCTTTACTTTTTCATTCTATTGTCTATTTTGTATGCTCTGTCTTACATTGAGGACAATGTATGATTTAAGTGTGGGGGTGGGATCATTTATGTGTTTTTGTGTGATCATTTATGTGTTTTTGTGTGATTATTAAATTTTGTGTGTGTTATTGTGTGTTGTGTGATTAAATTTTGTGTGATATTAAAAAAAAAAAAAAAAAAAATTAATTAAATAAAAGATTTTGTGTGTGTTTTTGTTTTAAAATGGCATGTTTTATTGGAATTTTAAGATATGCATGAGTACAAGTAAATTCTTTCATGTCTGATATGAGCTTAATGATATGTTATAATTTGAACTCAAACATTTTTTGGTATGTTGAGAATGACATGATAATTGAGAAATGATCATATATGATAGAATTATACCTTGTGAGATTTTTGAGCCTTAAAATTTGATGGATCACTTTAAACCATCTTAATCCTTTCATGTGTGATTAATTCCTGGAAGCTTACATCTTAATTTTTGTCTTGTTTCTTGATGATACTTGAAACTCATATGAATGTATTTGGAATGATACAGGCATTTTGTTCAATTAAGCCACTAAGCCAGATAAGCCTACCATGAATAAATTATCTCTTGATAGCCATTTTGAGCCTATTTAACTATTTCCTTGTTACAGCTCAAATAAGCCATGGATGAAGAACCAAAAATATACCTACCTTAAGAAAGATATTGAAGCTTTGGAATCAAGTCAAAACAGGCATTCAAATAAGTGTGGGGGTGTGCAAAAAGGAATTGCAACTCTTGTTCCAAGTGTTATGCAATCTCAGTATTAAAAAAAAAAAAAAAAAAAAAAATTTGCCAAATACCATACAATAAATATTTTACCCTCACTGTTTGCCAGTAAAATTAATTGCTTCATTATTCTTTTTGGTAAATATATATAAATATATATATTTCATCCATTTTAACCTTGGCCACATTGCAACCTTGTGAAGCCCTGTTGATCTATACATGCATTTGTGTTGATTGTGGAATTAAGAAACTTGCCAAATTTTTAGACTGTTTGTTTTTCAGGAATTGTTTTGAGTGTATACACAAACTTTAAACACTTGAGAGTTGAGAGTATGTCAAGTGAGGTTCTATCACTTATGATCTTCTTTTCAGTTTAATTTAATTTTCACATGCCTAAGTGTTTGAATGATTTTTATATATATCTTGATGCTCTGTATCTTTCATGTTGAAAACTCTTGTTTCTCCGTATATTCTTAAAATTTCATGCCAAATCTGCGTGTTGTTTTCAACTTAATGTTTTCAAATAAATTGTGATACTTGTTTTTATTTTGATTTTGCCCGGGAGTGCAAAAGAATAAGTGTGGGAGTATTTGATGATGCATGATTTATCCTTAATTCCTCAATTTAAATGTGTATAATTTGCCATCACTTAGTGTGTAATATACTGCACTTTAACACATTTTCATCATTTGAGCTTTATTTAATATTTAATTTTAAAATGAATTAAGGATAAATTTTTAATAAAAGTTGGTTTTCTCTTGTTTTGTAGTGTGTGATTAAGCTTGTAATTAAAAAATAATTACCACAGGAGCCACGACTCAAGAAATGGTCAAAAATGCGAGAAAAGCACCAGAACAGGTCTGGGAATCGATTCACCAATGTGGGAATCGATTCCCACACAAAAGAACAGCAAGGAATCGATTCAAGCACCCTGGGAATCGATTCATACAGCTAGGAATCGATTCCCCACCCATGTGAATCGATTCATATGCATTTTAAAGGCCTGGGAATCGATTCAAACAAGCATGAATCGATTCATGTGCTTGGGAATCGATTCCCACCCCTGAGGAATCGATTCCTATGTGTAAAATTGCCCAAAAATTGCCTAGATGAATCGATTCAGGCACAAATCCATCAGTGGAAACATCAGATAACGCATTATCAAAGTGGAAACAACACTAAAGCATATCATTGAGCACTTAGCTGATCATGGAGCACCATTGAATTGATTAATGAAGAGTGCTCCTTCCATTGAAATATTTTATGGCACAGTTTTGCTTTCTGATTCCTATAAATAGGCACAAGAGGAAGGCTTGTAACACACCATTCTTCATTCAATTCTTCCTTCCTCCTTCACGTTCTCCGTTTCTCTTCTCTGTTGGAATTTTCCAGCAACTTCTTCATTTCCGGGTTAGTTCTTTGTTTGTAATTGTAATTATGGAGGGCTAAAACCCTTAGATTGATTTTCTTGGAGAATGTTGTAATGTAATTTTGAGGTCATTAATTTTAATATAGTATGCTTTTATTATTGTTATTTCTTTATAATCATTCTCTACTTATTTAATTCCATTTTGTTTAATTGAATTTGTATGCTTAATCGGTTTAGTTATTCAAATGGAGTTAAATAAGATTTCAAATTAGAATGGATTAAGGAAATATACATGCTTAATGAATATTTTCATAATCACTTTTAATAATTATGGTTTGCTTAATTCCATAATCTGAGAATAGATTATGTATGTAGGCGATGTTCTTATGTATGCTCAATAATTCCTAGATTTTATGATCTTGACTCCTTTTGCTTAATTAGGATGCTTGATTCAAATACTCATTTTTAAATGAAAGTAAAGGAATTGTGAATTGAAAAAGACGCTTAGTTGATCAATTCAAATTGAGCTAAGAAATTAACATTAATAAGTATACAAGTTATCTTTAGTGAACCAAGGATAAATTTATTTACAATACTCCAAGAAAATCAATCGCTTGTTATTTATTGTTTTAAATCCTTTATTTACTTTGTTTTAATTTTAATTGTGATAACAACAATCAATCAAACCCCCCCCAATTGTATGTTAGTGAACTTATGTTTCTAAAAATTTTTAGTTGTTTAGTTTTTAGTTTTAATTGTTAAAAATTAGTTTAAGACTTGATTTTTCCTAAATTTCTATGTTGATCCTTGAGAGAACGACCTAGGTTGACACCCTAGTACTACGTTAATTAATTTTAATGTACTAATTTGACGGATTAACGACTGCAAAAATAAACACGTCAATGATTGAAAGGAAAATTACCTAAGGGTGCTCTTTGATGGTTCATGAAATTGGCTTGCTCATGCTCATTTCCACAATAACCACATGGTTGTTCTCCCATGCAGTGCATACATTGTTTAAGTTGAGTAGGGGGTGGTGACGCTACTTGAGCAATTTGGAGTTTTTCCAATTGCTTGCTCATAACTTCAATTTGTTGGGTTAGTAATTTTTGCTGAGCTAACACCGCATCATTTACTCCCAATTCGAGCATTCCTGGCTTCCTTTGTACATTACCTCTTTCATGCTTTGCTTGGCGGTCACTGATAGCCATTGATTCCAATATTTCTATGGCTTCCTCCACAGTCTTGTTCATTAAAGAACCACCTGCACAAGCATCTAACATCATCTTGAACTGAGGCAATAAACCATGGTAAACGATTCTTACCTTTTCAGCATCATTCAGGTTGTGATTTGGACACTTTCTCAAGAGTGCCTTGAATCGTTCCCATGTCTCTCCTAATGATTCATCATTATTTTGAGAAAAAGAGTGTATGGCTGTCATTGCTTCAAAATATTTTGAAGGAGAATAAAATCTTTCCAAAAATTTTCTTTCAACATCGGACCAGTTTGCAAAACTACCCGGTGGACAAGATTTAAACCATTCTTTTGCTTTACCAATCAATGAAAAAGGGAAAAGTCTCATATAAACAGACTCTTCTTGATTGGGTTCAAAACTAATTGTGCTGCATAACTCATAAAAAACAGTTAAATGTTCATATGGTTCTTCATGATTTAAACCAGCAAATTGGTTGTTTTGAATAATATTTAAAGTGGCAGGTTTAATCTCCACTGGCAAAACTGGTCCTTGAAACATTCCCGAAACTCGGGGCGGACCATTAATAGCAGCAAACTATCCTAATGTTCTCCTTTCAGCAGCCATATTTGAATTTTCAAAATTAGAAGTAGAAGAAGATTTAGTTTGTGTTTTAGATTTCAAAGACTTGATTTTCTTTACAAACTTTTCTATCTCAGGATCAAAATAAATTTTACCTGCGGCAGATCGAGTTTGCATACATAAACTAGACAAAGAAAGTTAGTGTAACAATAAATAAAAAAAATAATTTTAACTAAGGTAAAAAAATATTTACCACGGTAATTAAAAATTTACTGTTTTACTGAAATAATTCAATCCCCGGCGACGGCGCCAGAAAACTTGTTAACCCGACGATAGCGTCTCAACAGTTTGTTTCCACCACCGGGTTGTTAATTGGCAAGCGCACCAATCGTTTGTAGTTTTCAAAATTTAGATATCGTTCCACTGGGATTGAAAGTCCAATAACAACAGTAATTTTCTATTTACTATGGTAAATGTGAAGGAAGTTATAGACAAAAGAATGATTTATATACAATTTATACAATATTCACAGGATAACATGATTGAGTGGTTCATAAGATAAAAGAAAATAAAATCTATCTAAAAAGTCGAGTTGCAATCAAGAATAGGTAAGATACTTGAGATAAATACAGATAAACAAATTATGTTGGAAATTGGATCCCTAATCTAGAATAACAATGAGGAACTCAAGACATGCATATTTAATCATCAAGTTTCATGTCATTGCAGCTTAAAATCATTATAACTGATCCCTCGTGATATAAATTCTAAGAATTCACCGTAAAGTCCGATCCCTCGTGAGCTTTCTCAGTAAAAACTTACATTAAGACCTGGCCTTATGGCAACAATGGTTAACAACCCCTATAGAATTGAGATACCAAGGGTATTCCAACTTTTTACTTTCGTCAAAACAAGTTTCAATACGGCTTGAACAATCATTCTCCCGTTTGACATTCATACTAATAAAACAAGTTTCAATACACATGAAAATCATTCTCCCGTTTGACGTTCATATTAATAAAAGGTTGAAATACTAACATGGACTTGAATCATAAACATGCAGAGGTCGAATTCACAACATTATACTCAATAGATTAGTTCACCAATTCCAACATAAACAAATTAGTTACACATGGTGAAAGTAAAAACAACACTTACAGAGTTTGACATTACGAAGACGATGGGAACTTCACGATACAACGATCACAATACACCGAAACACACTCAAGTATCTAGAAAACTATTCTAGAACTACAACTCACAAAAGAAGTACTCAAAGTCGAGCACAAGAGAGAAAAGAAGAGAATGGGATGCTATGAGATGATTTAGAATGGTATTGGATGGCCCTATTTATAGGGCTGAGCAAGGGTGCTGACGCTACGCGTCAGGCCCCTGACTCAGCTTCCATTAAACAACTGATAATGGCCACTTCAAATTATTAAAATTGATCATGCTTGGCCACTTGGACGTGTCTCCACTGTGTTTTGGCCATTTGTGTTGAGTGGGGTGGCCCTTGGTACTGAGTGGGGTGGCCATTATTGGGTCAAAGCTGAGTGCTTGGCCAAGTTGGAAGTGGAGTCCACGCAGTACTAACGCTACGCGTGGCTGTGACGCGTAGCGTCAGCATCAAAAATAGCTGTTGAGGCTACGCGTGTGGTGAGGCTACGCGTCAGCTCCTCCAGTGTAATTTTCTCTTGATTTCTTAACTTTTTCACTGCAAAACTTAGAGAAAATTGATCAAGGGCAGATTATTTCCAACAACATCCATTTATGGAATTTAAATCCTAATTTTCTAACAAATTAAACTAATTTTTGTAATTTTTATCAAATTTTTATTAAAGCTTTTCTTAAAAATTTGAGGACTAACAACTCTAGAAATACATCTTATGGAAGTTTGCAAAGAAAATGAATGTTTAAAAGAAGAGTTAGAAAATGTCCAAGCATGCTCTAAGAGTAAACCTTGTGAATTTGCTAAGAAATGCATCGATCTAGAAGAGAAGGTCCTAGACTTAAACAAGACCTTAGAGAGATTCACTAATGGTAGGGATAATTTAGATGCAGTTCTTGGAAAACAACGTTGCATGTTTAATAAAACTGGATTAGGATATAATCAAGGATCACATGCTAGCAAGAAAGAAAAACATTACAAAAGTTTCTTTGTACCACCTAGTAAATCATCTACACCTTTCATGAAATGTAACTACTGTGGCTTCAAAGGACATAATGCATCTAATTGTAATGTTAGAAAGCTAGGACCAAAGGTTGTGAGAAAAGTATGGGTTCCTAAAGGAACATTACCACAAGCTAACATTAAAGGACCCAACATACAATGGGTACCTAGTTCTCTAAATTAATCTTGTTTTGTAGGTATGCTTCAAGGCAAGCAACACCTATTGGTATTTGGATAGTGGGTGTTCAAAACACATGACGGGAGACAAAAGCAAGTTCATATGATTTACTCCATGAAATAAGGGATTCGTTACTTATGGAGATAACACGAAGGGAAGAATACTAGGAATCAGAAATGTCGATAAAAACTCTTCCACTTCTATAAACGATGTGTTATATGTTGAAGGACTTAAACATAACTTGCTTAGTATTAGTCAATTATGTGATAAAGGCTATAAAATTGTCTTTGAATCAAATGGTTGCATAATTGAAAATAAGCTAAACAAGGAAATAAAATTTGTTGGTCAAAGAGTTGATAATATTTATATGATTAATCTTGATTGCCTTGCTTCAAATGATGTGCAATGCTTCATAACTAAAGAGGATGAATCATGGCTATGGCATAGAAGAATTGCTCACATTCATATAGACCATTTGAATAAACTCGTTTCAAAAGATTTAGTAATTGGTTTACCAAAATTGAAGTTCGAAAATAAATTCTGTGACGCATGTCAAAAGGGAAAACAAGTAAAGGCTTCTTTTCAAGCGAAAAATGTTATTTCAACAAATAGACCTTTACAACTTTTACACATGGATTTATTTGGACCCTCAAAAATTAAGAGTTTTGGTGGAAACTATTATGGTCTTGTGATTGTGGATGATTATTCTAGATATACATGGACTCTGTTTCTTACTCATAAACATGAAGCATATCATGCATTTAAGAAACTTGCCAAGATCATCAAAAATGAACAAAATTTGAAAATAGCATCCATTCGAACTAATCATGGGGGAGAATTTGAAAACCAATTTTTTGAAAAGTTTTGTGAAAAATTTGGCATTGATCATAATTTTTTGGCTCCAAGAACTCTACAACAAAATGGAGTAGTTGAAAGGAAAAATCGATCTTTAGCGGAGCTCGCAAGAACTATGTTAAGTGAAAGTAACATTTCAAAACATTTTTGGGCCGATGCGGTAAATACTGCTTGCCATGTTATGAACCGATATTTGATAAGGCCTATATTAAAGAAAACCCCATATGAGCTTTATAAAGGAAGAAAACTAAATATTTATTATTTTCATATATTTGGATGCAAATGTTTTGTGTTAAACAATGGAAAGGATAATCTCAGCAAATTTGATGCAAAAGCTGATGAGGCAATTTTCTTAGGTTATTCATCTACTAGTAAGGCATATCGACTCTTTAACAAATGAACATGTACAATTGAAGAGTCTATACATGTCAAATTTGATGAACTTAACCAAAATCCTTCGAGAAAGGAAATTGATGATCTTGTAGGTACCTTCCAAGAAATGAACTTGGAAGATGAAGAAGGAAATAAAAATGAAGGAGATACAACACAAAATGAAGAACCTCAACAAAAGGAATGGATCACCTTAAAGAATCACCCCGTGGACAATATCATAGGTGAAATAACAAAAGGTGTAAGTACTCGAAATGCTATTAGAAATGCATGTAATCATTTAGCCTTTGTATCACAAATAGAACCTAAATGCATAGATAAAGCTATTATTGATGAACATTGGATGTTGGCCATGCAAGAAGAATTGAATCAATTTGAAAGAAATGAAGTTTGGGAATTAGTGCCAAGACCCAATGATCACCAAATAATAGGAACAAAATGGGTGTTTAGGAATAAACTAGATGAGAATAGCATAATTACTAGGAATAAAGCTAGGCTAGTAGCTAAAGGTTATAATCAAGAAGAAGGAATTGATTATGAAGAAACATATGCACCCGTAGCTAGGCTAGAAGCCATTAGACTACTATTAGCCTTTGCATGTTGTAGGGACTTTAAATTGTACCAAATGGATGTCAAGAGTGCTTTATTGAATGGCTATATTCAAGAGGAAGTGTATGTTGATCAACCTCCAGGTTTTGAAAACTATCAATTTCCAAATCATGTTTTCAAATTAAAGAAAGCCATGTATGGTTTAAAACAAGCTCCAGGAGCTTGGTATGAAAAATTGAGCAAATTCCTTTTAGAAAACAACTTTGAAAGAGGAAAGGTTGACACAACATTATTCATAAAGCACAAAAAGAATGACATACTATTGGTACAAGTATATGTTGATGATATAATCTTTGGTGCCACTAATGAGTCAATGTGCAAGGAGTTTGCTAAGTTAATGCAGGAAGAATTTGAGATGTCCATGATGGGGGAACTTACTTTCTTCCTTGGACTACAAATCAAGCAAACAAATGAAGGCACATTCATTAGTCAATCAAAGTACTGCAAGGAATTGCTTAAGAAATTCAACATGGATAAGGCAAATGACATTGCCATACCTATGGGCACTTCATGCTACTTGGACAAGGATGAGAAAGGTAAGGATGTTGAACTCACAAAGTATAGAGGTATGATTAGATCCTTACTTTACTTAACCGCTAATAGACCGGATATCATGTTTGCTGTTTGTATGTGTGCAAGATATCAAGCATGCCCAAAAGAATCACACCTAACTGCAGTAAAAAGGATAATGAAATATCTTGTGGGAACTCAAAATGTCAGATTATGGTACCCCAAAGGGGTTAAATGCACTTTACTTGGATACTCTGACTCTAATTTTGCAGGATGTATAGCTTGATAGAAAGAGCACTAGTGGAACATGTCACTTGCTTGGTAGTTCTCTTGTATCTTGGCATAGCAAGAAACAAGTGAGTGTTGCATTATCAACAACTGAGGCAGAATATGTTGCAGCTGGTAGTTGTTATGCTCAAATCCTTTGGATGAGACAACAACTTCTAGATTTTGGTGTTATATTAGATCATGTGCCTCTAAAATGTGATAACACAAGTGCTATAAATATTTCAAAGAATCTTGTTATGCATTCAAGAACCAAACATATTAAGATTCGACATCATTTCATTAGAGATCATGTTTTAAAGGGTGATTGTGTGCTTGAACATGTTGAAACTTCTAAGCAATTAGCAGATATCTTCACCAAACCTCTAGCAAAAGAGCAATTCATTCATATTAGAAGAGAATTAGGAATCCTTGATATAACCAATTGTGTTTGAATAAATGGATGATTTTGATGATTGCTTGATTTTGATGATGTTTTATTTAGTTCGAAATGTTCTAAAGAATAACTTAATAGATTTCCAGTCCTCTGAAACGAAATCTCCAAAATCTGGGAATTTTTTAGTCAACTAATGAATTACCACTTGACTGATAATCGATTACCAAGCTTCTGCTTTATGCATAATCGATTACCTCTCGGTCCATAATCGATTACAAAGCTTCTGTTTCAGGTCCAAAACGTTTTATCTTTCCACTAATCGATTACCATCCTTCCTCAATCGATTAGGACGGTTTTGTTCCTCAACCTAATCGATTACCCATCTTACGTAATCGATTACCCACTGCACAAAACGATTCAAATTCCTCAGTAACAGTGACCTAATCGATTACCTATGCCTCGTAATCGATTAGCCTCGAGTCTATGATAGTCAAACGCTATTTTCAAGGCCTGATCGTTTTCTCTTCCTATTCAACTCCCCATAAACCATTTTTTCTCCTTTCTAAACCTACTTTTTCCTTATAAAACCCACCTATTCACTCTCTCAAACTCACACTACCTCTTCTTCTTCAAACTCTCTCAAGTTCCTAAAGAACTTTCTCTTTCTCTTCATCTTCCTTTTACACTTTTCCTTTTCTCCACCACCATGTCTTCCTCACGCAATGTCAAAAGGGCAAGGTCCTCCATGGCCCAAGCCAACAATCCCCTTGATTTCTCCAAGTTTTTCTCAAGCCATAGAGACCTTCAACACTTCATCAATCACTTTTTTGAAAAAGACATCATGACCCCCCACTACACCATTGCTGAAACTTTTGACAACCACAGCCTCACCTTCACCCAATGCCTCCACCACTCAACCTCTTCCCCTTCCTCACCCTCAAGGAAGAACTTTACTATCCGAAACTCATCTGGGTATTTTACTGCAACCTCAAGCTTGTCAATGGGGTGATAGAATCAAAGGTCAAAAATGTGACCATCAAATTCATAAATGCCCAGTTAGCAGAAATTTCTCTTCTGCCTCTCAATGATGCAGAGTTCGACGAAGGAGATCCTGAGGATGAATGGGGTTTCAATGCTCTCACTGCCAGACAATCCTTATGGAAGGCTGATCGCCCTAGGAGCAACCACAAGCTGGTGGGTCACTTGACCATGAACAACCGCCTCCTACACTTCTTCTTGGTCAAGATGTTGGTTCCTCGTGGCGGGAATTATGCTTTGGTGGAAGAGGATGATGTCCTCTTGATGTGGGCTATGTTGAACCAAAAAAAGATAAATTAGGTTCAAATGATCAAGCTCCATATGCGCCAAGCCAAGGATCAGCAAAAACTTCCCTATGCCATTCTACTCACCAAAATCTTTAAACATTATGGAGTAGACTTGGCTGGAGAGCTGTCGGAAAAGGTGCCTCCAAAGGCCTGCATTGGCACCCATCACCTCACCAAGATGGGTCTCATTTTTCTGCATGGAGCTTGGTACTCAAGGATGGAAGGCTATCATGCCAACATTCCATTTGAAGCTCCTGCTAATGAGCCAGTCCCTTCTCCTCCTACAACATAACCTGCACCAGAAGGCCCCTCTGATCCATTCACATCTCTCTACGCTCACCTTGACTACCGCTTCGACCGCATTGAGAACTCTCTTCAAGAGTTTTCCATGATTGAGCAGCAGCACTTTGAGCTGATGCAACAGCGCTATGAGGAACTCTCACACCAAATTTCCGAGCTTTGATTTTTTAATCCGGATGACTAAATCTGTTTTTATGTTTTTGATGAATGTGTTTTGTGTTCTGCATTAGTTTTCTTAATTCTGCAAAGTTTCCTTTGATGTACTTTCCCCTCATTTTCAATTGAATAAAGTTTTACCTTTCATTACATGCCTCTAATTGCTTTATTATTTTTGATGATTCCAAAGGGGGAGAAGAAATAATTGTTCATTGTTCATTATTCATCTGTGTTGGCTGCTAAAACAAATATGCTAAAATGATTAATTATCTCTAAGTGGTTAATTATCTCCAAAAGGCATAGATTTCTAAAGATAGGGGGAGATTTGAAAATGTTTAAGAGATAATGTATACCAGATATTTTTTAAGAGATAACTTGCAAAAATCAGGCTAAGAGGTAAGAGATAAGAGATCATGCAGAATTCAAAAGATATGTTTTTACAGAGATAGAATTAAAGATATGCTTGTTGTTAACAACCCTCGAGAGATGAACATGGTTGTGATCATCAAAAAGGGGGAGAATGTGTTTGAATATGATTACAGGTTCAAAGGATTTTGATAATGACAAAGGAATCAAGAAGAACATCTTGTAAAAACAAGATTCAGAATCAGACCTACAAAAACAATGTAGCTAATCGATTAGGGAGCCTAAGCTAATCGATTAGATAGCTTCTGTTTTGAATTAGATGCATCAGGAACATATGCTAATCGATTACCTAAATGTAATAATCGATTACCAACATCAGAAACTGAATTAAATGCATCAGATGTATATGCTAATCGATTACAGGACTTCAGCCAATCGATTACCAAGCTACTGGAACATCACTAATCGATTACACATGTGTGCTAATCGATTACCAAGTCAACAATTGAATTAAATGCATCAGGTATCATATCTAATCGATTACTGGGCAAAGACATAATCGATTACCAGGATTCTGAGTTGCAGCTAATCGATTAAGAGATGAATGCTAATCAATTACAGCATGATCTGACATGAAAAATTTGAAATGTAATCGATTACAGCTCGAGGCGTAATCGATTACGATGGTTGGAAAACATGATTTAGTGGGAAGACAACTTATTTTTTCACCATTTCTCAGATGCCCACTACATGCAACGGCTAGGAACTTCTACAGCGCATCCATGGCTCTATAAATGCAAGGAAAACACAAGCACAACTACGCAACAACAAGAAGCAATCATTCCTTACCTTCATTTGTGCTTAGTGAGTTTATTCTTGTGTATACTTTGAAATTTTAAGCCTAGAACTTGTATATCCTCTCATCTTGAGAGTTAGAATTTGTGTGAGCATTCACTTGTACATCTACTCTATTGAGAGAGTTATTTGCTTGTAAACACTACACCAAACACCAAGGTTTTCACTCTAGGTTGAGTGGTCACAAAGGTTGGGGTTCAACCTTTGGGTATTGAGAGTTTGAGAGATTGGGTGGGTTACCCTTGTGCTAATGAGGATTGAGTTCTTGAGTGTGGGACACTAGGAAGCTGCAATTGCTCATAGCTTATAATCTCTAAACTTTAATAGTGGAAATCCTTCAAGTGGGTTGCTTGAAGGCGAGACGTACACCGGGGTTGGTGGAACTCGTTAAATTGGTTTGCAAGCTCTTCTCCCTTACTCTTTTACATTTATATACTGCACTTAATTGATTTGTGTTGATTGATTGTGCTTTGGATACTTAAGCTTGCTTGAATTAGTTAACTTTGAACATTGCATACCAAGTGTTTGATAAATTATCTCAGCTATATCTACCTCTTGTTTTGCATTGTCTTTTGCATTATACTTGACTTCACTTGCATAATTTCTAAACTTGTGACAAAAGAACTAAGTTCAAAGGCATTCCAAGTAAAGTTTTAAAAACTCAATTCATCCCTCCTCTTGAGTATTGAGGCCACTTGAATAACATTTTCTAGTGAGATCATCCTAAGTGGAGATACTACCCCTAGGTTGGCTCTATAACTAAGCTTTAGCCCTGTCCCGAAGAGAAAAGGGAAACAATCTTAACTGGATTGCTTCATTGGGAACACCATTCATTTTCACAGTATCATGAATTTGAAGGAAGCTAGCTAAATGTAAGTTTGGGTCCTCAACCTCACTTCTTCCAAATTGCTCATTCCTAACCAATTGCAGTAGTGCTGGTTTAAGTTCAAAGTTATTTGCTGCAATCGGAGGCCTGAGGATGCTAGATTGCATTCCCTCATTAGTTGGCCTAGAATGTTCTCCTAAAATAACTCTCCTATTTTCCATTTCAACTCTCTCTTTTAACCTCTTTTCTTTTCTTAATCTTCTCTCAAGCAAATTAATATCAGGATCAAAGAAGAATGGCTCCTATTTATCCCTTGACTACATATACTAATTCACACACAAGATTTAAAACAACATCTACCTAAGAATTGAAACTACACACAAAACACAACTAAACTAATTAACAAATGAAGTGGTTCAGTCTTGTACCGGTCCAAGGATTGTTGATATTACTCAACAATCCCTAGCAGCAGTGCCATTAACTTGATGCATTCTCATCGGATGATGATTTTTATGGGAAGCGCACCAATCGTTAAAAATTAATATATTTGTATGAGATAGTTACCACAACCAAGGACTGATACTAGCTGAACCAAGCAAGAAATATGAATTATTCATGAAATTCTCTTTTAAATTTCTGATTTAATATTTTTGTGCTTTTCACAATGTAATTGTAGAACCTAAGATAAATGATTAAGAAGATAAAAACACTAATGAAGAGTACGTTGGTACTAACTTCGGCTATCAGTTTAAGTAAAACTCAATGGACAAAGAACAATTCCCTAAATTGCAACATGCACAACTTCACAGATGACTTATCCTTAATTCCTTAGGTGATTAATACTAATCTTAATGTAAATAAACCCTAATTCCTTAGGTGATTAAGTACACTAACACCTAATACAAAATTAAGAGGATGAACCCTAATTATTCACCTAAAACCTTAGGCTAGAAGTAATTAGGTAGCAAGGAGAATACCTGAGTTCTCACCCATGATTCCTCTCTGGAGAGAGCTCAAAGATAGGTCTGAATCTTCCAATTTAAAGTTGATTCCACTCCTTATTGTGTTCCACATGCTTCAAGATAGGGAACACTCTAGCCATAAAATCATACTTCCATTGAAGCTTTAGCTACTCCTAACCTTATGGATTTAGCAATCCATGAAGGAAGAAGAGATGAATCTGGTGTTGGATTTCATAATGAAATGCAAAGAAAATAAAGAGGGAAAGGGTGTAAAGAGAGAAGGAGATCTGAGAAAATGAAAATGTATTATCAACTGTGTGTCTAATTAACATTACTAAAGCAATTTATAGCCTTACAATCATTACCAACTTAATCCCAAAATCTACCCTTAATGACTTACAAAGTAAATAGGAAACTTAAGTTAACTAAATTACAACTGAATTTTAAAATAAAAAGTTGTTTCCCTCACAAATACATGTAGCCATAACCGTCACCAACGTTAGCACGCTGGTTTCCTGCCTGGATGTTATCCTCTGTCTGAAACTTGTTCGTAGGTATGGCCAACTGACGCTGCCTCTCTGATTGCTTCTGAGGCCCTGTGCTTCACTTAAGCGTAGGTACAGTTAAGACCTGGAGTGCACCTCATTCTTTTTACTTCCAGTGTATCCATGGGCGTAGAGGTGGCATAAGTACCTTATACCTCTGGACCCTGTTTCCTTAGCCACACGTAGATACGCCCTAGTCTAAAGTTAGTACACTGGCATTCTGGTTCTCTTAGGCTTGAGCTTAAGTGTCTAACCTTAGTACGCTTGGCTCACTGTAGGCACGCTCTTGTCCAGCATAGCTATGTTGAGCCTCTGTAACCTTTCCTTCCAATTAGGCGTTAGCACGTTGAAGCTGGACACTGCTACGTTGGGCCTGTAATTCA
The DNA here is from genome assembly GCA_037962975.1 of Clitoria ternatea. Lineage (NCBI taxonomy): Eukaryota > Viridiplantae > Streptophyta > Magnoliopsida > Fabales > Fabaceae > Clitoria > Clitoria ternatea. Next base: position 175,760,046 of record CM075671.1, read on the forward strand.
ACACCAAATGTACACTAGCCTAGGTACGCTATATGCCACCGTTAGTACGCTCAGGGCCTTTTTAGCTCAATACATATTTTTTTCCATTTTGTTAACTTTTAATTATTGATTTAAAGGAAAAATACTAAACTAATAGTTAACTAGTGAAATTTCCTAATTGACAAATACTTACTTAATTACCTCTAAACTTAATAATTAAACTCAATCCTACACATCAATTAGGAATAAATATTAACAATTAATTAAGTCTTTTCAAGACTTATCAGTTCACCCATCACATACATTTCAATTTCACTTTGCATAATTTTAAAAAATTCACTGCACAAAGACTCATTTGTGGCACCAAATACACTATCATTAACATAGATTTGAACCAGAAGAATATCGTGTTTATGCCTTTTGATGAATAATGTAGTGTCAACCTTTCCTCTTGTAAATCCTATTTTCTATAAGATATTTGTTTAATCGTTCATACCAAGCCTTGGGAGCTTATTTTAGACCATATAAGGCCATTTTCATTTTAAACACATGATTAGGAAAATCAGCATTTTCAAAACTAGGAGGTTGATCTACATATACTTCTTCTTGAATTAAGCTATTTAGGAAAGCACTCTTTACATCCATTGGATAATGTTTAAAATTCATTATAGATGCAAATCCAAGAAGCATCCTAATAGCTTCTAATCTTGCTATAAGGGCATATGTTTGTTCATAATTTATTCCTTCCTCTTGGTTATATCCTTTGGCCACTAATCTAGCTTTTTTTTTAACTGTTATACCATTTTCATATAATTTATTTCTAAAAACCCATTTAGTGCCAATGATGGGGTGATTATTAGCTTTAGCCACTAATTCCTAGACTTGATTCCTTTCAAATTGATTTAATTCTTCTTGCATGGCAATGACTCAATATTCATATATGATAGCTTCATTTATATTTTTAGGTTCAATTAATGAAACAAAGGCCATGTTATTGCATGCATGTTTGACTGACTTTCTAGTTGTTACCCTCTTTGGTATATCGCCAATTATATTGTCAATTGGATGATTTCTTGAAAATCTCCATTGCTTTGGTAGTTCAAAAAAATTTTGTTCTTTATCATGTATTTTGGCATCTTCCTTTTGGTGTTGGTTCTTTCCCTCACTGATGTTGGTTTTCTCCATTAAATCTATAAGATCATCAATAACTTTTTCTCTTAGCTTTAAGAGGTTAGTTTTATTAGAAACAACATAGATAGATTCTTCTATAGTCAAAATCCTTTTATTAAATACTTTAAAGGCTTTGTTATGTAAAGAATAACCAAGAAACATTCCTTCATTTAGCATCTAATTTTCCTAGATTATATTTGCCATTATTGAGCATAAAGCATTTATAACCAAATATGTGAAGATGAGCAACGTTGGGCTTTCTACCTTTGTATAACGCATAAGGAGTTTTCCTAAGGATTAGTCTAATTAGAGGCCTATTCATAACATAACATGCAATGTTTACTACATCTCCCCAAAAATATTTAGGAACGTTGCTCATTTAACATTGTTTTGTCATTTTTGTTAGGGTTTTAGGTTTAAGGTTTAGGGTCTAGCTACTTTTGTTACGGATTTATCTTTTCTTTCTACTACTCCATTTTATGTTGGAGTTCTAGGGGCAAAGAAGTTATGATCTATTCTATATTTTTCACAGAAATCATTAAAGAATTTATTTTCAAACTCACCACCATGACCACTTCAAATAGAGACTATTTTTTCATTTCTTTCATTTTGAATTATCTTTGCTAGTTTTCTAAAGGCATGAAATGCATCATTTTTATAAGAGAGAAATAGAGTCCATTTATATCTAGAATAATCATCAACAGTTACTAAGGCATAGTAATTACCACCAAAGCTCATTATTATAGATGGTCCAAAAAGATCCATATGTAATAATTGTAAAGGTCTAGAGGATGATATAACATTTTTGGATTTAAAGGAAACTTTTACTTGTTTTCCTTTTTGGCAAGCATCACATAGTTTATCATTTTCAAACTTGAGATTTGATAGTCCTATAACTAGATCCATAGAAACAAACTTCTTTAGGTGATCCATGTAGATGTGTGTTATCCTTCTATGCCATAGCCATGAATTATCTTCTTTACTTACAAGGCATTGTAAGTTTGTTGATAACTTATTTTCTAGATCAATCATGCATACATTATTGACTCTATGTTCTACTAGTTTTATTTGACTATTATTTTTATTTTCAATCAAGCAATGATGTGAGTCAAATATTACCAGAAATCCTTTGTCACATAATTGACTAGCATTCAAAAGACTATACTTAAGGTCATCAACGAGTAACAAATTTTCAATGGAGGTAGGAGTTTTAGTACCAATTTTTCTGATTCCAAGAATTTTTCCTTTGTTGTCACTAGTGGAAAAAATGGATATAACAACGGGGATATATTCACGGGTAGAAGAGGATCAGTGATAAAAACATGCGCGGTGGCATTTTTGAAATTATAAGGTGAACGTTATAATCAGAGAAAACTATATATCCACGGTTAAAATCATAACCGTGGATATAGACGTAAATATATATCCACGGTTGAGGAGTAAACCGTGGATATATAGTACCTGAAATATATATCCACGGTTGTGTGTACAACCGTGAATATATATTCATGGTTATGATCAGGGTTATGATATTAACCGTGGATATATATTGATGTCTATATCCACGGTTGTATTTCCAACTGTGGATATATAGTTCAGGTTTTAGGGCATAATCACTGGGGACTATATGTCCACGGTTGTTTCAATAACTGTCATTATATATTTAATATTTATCCACGGTTGTTGTCTTAACCGTGGATATAGTGTTACCATTTATCCACGGTTGTTTGCTCAACCGTGAATATATTACACATATATTCACGGTTTTAAGGGGAACTGTGGATATACATCCTTTCTGAAACTTCAAAAGCCGCGCCTTTCAGCCTTTTTCCACTTTCTCCTCTTCTTTCACTTTCTACTTCTCCTCTCGCGCTCATCTTTTCGAGTGGTTTCTCATCCTCTCCATCTGTCCCAGTGTGCTCGTTGCTATTTTTGCCTGGTTCTTGCTAGTTGCTTGTCCTGTTACACTCGTTGTCCTGTCAGGTAAGGCATCCCTATTTTTTTCTTTTTCATTTTCTGTTTCTTCGTTTGAACTATTTCTCATCTTCTCCATTTATCCCAGTGTGCTCGTTGCTTATCCCATTGTTCCAGTGTGCTCGTTGGCTTATCCCATTGTGCTCGTTGCTCGTTGCTTATCCCATTGTGCTCGGTGCTTGTTGCCTCAAAAGGTAGGTCGTCCCTATTTTTACTATTAAGTTATGTTGATGCGTTATATGGGTTTTGTGCACTGTTGAAAGGGGTTTCTGTCTCTGTTTTGTTGGTTGTATATATAATGTGCCTGTTGTATTATGTTCTGGTTGTATGTATAATTACTTAGTTGTTATGCATACAACCAGAACAGTTTATTAAACTGTGATGCCTATGTTGTTAAACTGTGATGCTGAATAGTTTTTCTATTTTCCTGAAAATAGTTTCCCTTCCTCTGTTTTTATTTTCATCTCCTGAAAATAGTTTCCCTTCCTCTGTTTTATCAGCTGAAAATAGTGTTGCTGTGGTTGATGCCATTTATGGATGTTTCTCTCTTGGTTAATTTCTGTTTTAGCATTTTTAGAATTTTGAAGAACCAGAATGCACTGACTAGCTGCAGACCCAATCCCATAGCCTGTAACATTGGAAGAATTAAACAAATGAAGATTATATTTTAGAAAATGCTTTCACTAAGGAAAGGGGAACAAATTATACCTTTATTAGAAGTGGGTAGTCTTTAGATAAAGTTACATAAGTGAGGCACGGTCGGACCAACATCCTGGCAACTGTAAATATGATAGCAAATAGAATCTGCCATGTAGGAAACCCAGCTTTTAGCTCATTTTGATAAAGTGTTCAATTACAAATATACACATATTTTGCTTTAGTTCATTTTATTTTAATTATTACTCTTATTTAAATATTTGAATATCACCATTATTTAATAAGTATAAAACTGAAAAAATAAATTAAATTTATAAAAAATATATTTGATACTTCAGGTAGCCCATTATATTACTTACATCAGCAATCAAATTAAGAAGGGTATCTCTGTATCCAAGCTCCTTTAGAAGTTGCCTAAAATGCAATAATGGGCTTGATACTTCTGTTATCCACATTGCAGCCACCATTTTATTTATTTTATCTACTTCAAGATAACATAAATTAAAAACATCATACTATTTTAGGAAAAAAGTTAACTAAATTATTATACATTTTATTTTTGTTATTGTTGGTTACTCTTATATGTTATGTTTATTGCTGTTGTATATGTGTGGTTGTTAACTAGTATGAAAGTTGTTGTGCATATGAGTGAACCGTAGTTCCCCGTTTGAGATTCGACACAAATGGTCATTAAATCAATTAATGTCATCGTTTGTGTTGAATCTTGAATTGTCCGTTTGGACAGTTTGGGATGAACAATTATTTTTTATACGTCATTGTTAGTATGTACAAGTTAGGAGTTATTTTAAAATTTGATAAAATTTCGGTAACTTATATTTTGTGTTGTTCTCTGGGTGCATATTTGGTTGTGGTTGAATTTGATTTGACCACTCTCATTTTGTGTACTTAGAGACCAATGCGAAATGCTGCCGAAATTTCATCAAATTTTAAAATAAGTCCTAACCTGTATATATGAATGACGTATAAAAATAATTGTCATGCTGAATGGGTATAGGACCACCACCTTTGTATAAAAAGTGAGGTTGATCATAGCACCTTGTAAACAGTTGGTATGGATCGGAGTTGGATTTCTGCGTCACGCCTAAGTCTGGAGTACGAGGGGGGAGTTGAATCATTTATAGAATTCGTAGCGAGGAATGCAGTGGGGGTGAATGGAAAGTATTTTTGCCCTTGTGTTAAATGCTTCAACCTGCGTCGGGTAGACTTGGAAGAGGTGCGAGAACATCTACTGTGTGACGGTTTTCTACGTAGTTATACGCGTTGGATATGGCATGGTGAAGATGTGGTGGTGCCAAGTAACAGCTCTCAGACTAAAAATCGAAGCCCGATGCATGACAACGATGTCGACATGGATGACCGACTCGAGGATATGATCCGTGATGTAGGGGTAGAAGGTTTTAAGAAAGCTCATGTATATACAACTCTGTGTCAGGACTCTGAGTAGCCGTTGTATCCAAACTGCGTCAATTTCACGAGGTTATCAGCTGTTTTGCGGTTGTTTAATTTGAAGGCCATAAACGGGTGGACGGATAAAAGTTTCACTGACTTACTGAAGTTGTTGAAAGAAATGCTCCCAGCTGGAAACACCTTGCCGAAAAGTAACTATGAGGCCAAAAAGGTGTTGTGTCCTATGGGTTTGGAGTATGAGAAAATACATGCATGCCCAAATGATTGTGTATTATTCCAGGGTGAATTAGAAATGCTGCATCGATGTCCTAGATGTGGGGTGTCACGGTATAAGAAGAAAGAGGCGGATTCTGATGAGGTATGCACTAAAGGGTCTCCTGCAAAGGTGTTATGGTATCTACCTATAGTTCCAAGACTAAAGCGTCTGTTTGCCAATGCAGATGATGCAAAACTTATGAGATGGCATGCTGATGAGAGGGTTGTTGATGGACTACTTAGGCATCCGGCCGATGGGTCGCAATGGAAGAAAATGGATAGGATTTTTCCAGAATTTGCCAATGAACCAAGAAATGTTAGGCTTGCACTAGCCACAGACGGCATGAACCCGTTTGGTAACCTGAGCACAAACCATAGTTCGTTTTATACAAGGACACAGGATGAAAAGAGTACAAATCAAAACAGTGGAGTGATGGTTATGGCTCAGTCAATGCATTTCTCAACTGCAAAGGACAACAACCCTGTGATGGCGGAGTCATGCTACTTTGGTGTGATTGAAGATATATGGGAAGTTGATTACGGTCCCTTCACCGTTCCTGTGTTTAAATGCAAATGGGTTGACAATAAGAACGGTGTCACAACTGATGATTTAGGAGTTACGTTGGTGGACCTCAACAAGATCGGGCATAAGGAAGAACCATTCATAATGGCAACGCAGGTGAAGCAAGTTTTTTATGTGGCTGACCCAGCTGACAAACGGTGGTCAATTGTTATCCAAGGTAGACACATTGGAGACCCCAATCTTGATATTGTGGACATTCCATCAACTACAACACGTATTCCGACATCTATCATGGAACATGACATAGATGATGTAGTTGCCAGTCGTCATGACCACCATGAGGGCTTGTGGGAAAATATTTCATCTTAATAGGGTATTAATCTTGTTGGTGATTCATTTCATTACATGTTATATTAGTTATTCGTTGTTTTAAATGTTATATTAAATATTTGACAGTTTTTTTCCTTGTTTGGACAGATACTCATGGCTGACCAGGATGGACGATCCAGGTCCGACTCACAGGCCAGTGGTTCCTCTGCTCGGAAGAGTAGAGGTGTTACCCGGATGCCAGACGTCGCACGTAGGCGTCACCGGGGAGAGAGGCCAGTTGTTGACATGGATGTCAACACCGGCAGATTTAGTGGACCGCATGCCACGAAGCTTAGCAGTTATCTGGGGGTTGTGGTACGGTCGAAGGTGTCCATCATTATCCCCGACTGGGATAGTGTCGAGGAGTTGGTGAAGAACCAGCTATGGAGTGATGTTCTGGTAACTTATGTATTATTTAAGTTTTATTTTAGTGTATTATTTCATGTAACTCTTAATAAGGACTCCTTTATGGACTAACTCCTTTCATGTAGGATTCTTTTGAGATACCATCTTCCGACATAGCGAGGAGGAAGGTCCTCGGTATCATGGCTGAGCGATGGAGGTCGTTCAAATCCATACTCACCACGAGGTATATTGAACTTTAAATTCTTAATCAACGCTTCACCAAATTATGCCAATCCTTAGTTTAAATGTACCTTTCATTGTAGGTATGTATTCGGGGATGACCAAGGAAAGTTCCCTGGAGAGAAGTATCCATTCATCGATCAGGAGACCTGGGATGCTTTTGTTGCATCTAGACATTCTGCCGAGTTTCAGGTACATTGGTTTTTAGATGATTAAATAATATGTATAATTTATACGGCTAACTGTGAATATTTTTTTTCTTGTTGTAGGAGACCAGAAAGAAAGCCAAGGAGACTAGGAAGCTAAATGACTGCCCACACACACTGTCACGTGGCGGTTACCGTAGGTTGGAGGAGCGGCTGGCACAGGAGAGGCTGAGTCAGTGTCAGACTGACACTGGTATTGTGGATCCCCCTTCCCCACCTGCGCGCCACGACAAATGGAAGCGGGCTAGGATCAAGAAGAGTGGGGAATACACTTCCTCACAGGCTCAGGAGGTTGCCTCACGGATAGTAAGTATTCCCCTTTATATCAGTGTCTGTTTTTCAGTTTACGTGAAGGAAGTGAATACTAACTTGTTTGGTTTCAGGATTCCTTGGTTGAGCAATCAACCCAAGGGTCTTTCGTAGCCCATGGACGGGAGGATATATTGACTACCTCCATTGGCAGGCCAGAGCACCCAGGAAGAGTGCGTGCTATTGGTCGAGGTGTAGGTGAGTGCTAACTAACTCTATGCATTCATTTTGTTATCTGTTAAACAATTATGGGCTAATCATTCACATTTTACAGGCCTCCGTGCCTATTACGGTGCTCCCGACCCTGCCCCATCCCTTGAGCAAATAGTGGAGCAAAAGGTGGCTGTTGTGAAGGCTGAGTACCAGGAGGAGATATCTAGGCTCCACCAGGAGATGGCCCGATTCAGGGAGGAGATGAAGGCCTCACTCAGCCACCACCAGGAGACTACTACACCAGCCAGCGACCCACAGGTTAGATTCTTTATTTATTTTCCTCAATTTTATTGTTTGTAATCACTTTCATTGTTGAATAACTTCTGCCTGATGTGTAAATATGTAGGTACGGAAGGTTAGCACTAAGGGGTCGTGCGCTGCGGCTGACCCTGACGATGACGGGGTCGAGCCACCAGACACCCGTCAATGTGACCTGTTCATTGACGGGTCGGAGGAGCCAGTTGCCACTGGTATGGTGCACAACTTAGGCCCTGTGGTTCACCATCAGACATTACCTGATGGTATGTCCAGGGTCTCGGTTGTGCTCGTCCTCGAGGAGGATGCTGCTGTGCCAGTGGCAACTCAGGAGGTGAAGACCGTCGGTCAGGCGTTGGGCCACTTTCTGATGTGGCCCAACAGACTTCTGGTGATTGCCCCTGGACAGGTAAAAACCCTAAACACTAACTAGCTTTATTTCCTTGTCAATTATGGTACAAAATGTGATGGTTGTCAATTGTTCAACAGGAACAGCCATTGAAGAAGCCAGACCCGGCCAAGGATCCCATCCGGATGCTATGGCGCATCGGGTATGAGAAAGCTAACGACACTGTTCAGGTCCCATGGCAGCCACTAGTGTTCGGCCATCCCAGTGCTTTTCCAGTTTACGTTACAAGTTCTGACATTTGTGACATTATTACGGGGACGTCGATGCTGAACGGCTCCATCTTGCAGTTGTGGGAGCTGTAAGTATATCCTTGTGTTGTCCAATTTTTTCATTATACAAGTTATTTGTCGCTAACCATGTCTTACCTTGTTTAGGTATCTGGCAAAACTCTCAGTGGACTTGGGTTTCCAAGGAACTTACGGTTTCTTAGAGCCCTCTGTCATACAGAGGCAAGGAAACACCTCGCAGAACACCCAGACATACATCCAGAATTGGATGTTTGAGTCTGAGAAGTCTATATACATGGGCCCCTATCATAAAGGGTAATACTCTATTCCATAATTATTGTTATGATATTTTGCATTTTGAAGTCTCAGTTATCACTCGTAACTGCAGGGCTCACTGGACGCTTCTGGTGATCTGTCCGAAGGACTATCTTGCTTTGTACTTTGATAGTTTGCACAAAACAGCTCCACAAGACCTGAGAGATATAGTAGACCGGTAAGTTCATCCCTAAACAATAACCACAAATTCAATTACATCATTTTTAGAACTATACAATTCTAACTTATCTTGTGTTTTGTTTGACGCAGGGCGGTGGTTTGATACAATGTACTGATTGGAAACAAGCACAAAGGAAGAACAGTTGTATGGGTGTACCCAAAAGTAAGTCAATCGTATTCATTCAAATCTTCAGTACATGTTTTTTAAGTTCCGAATTCACTTATTCTATACTATATGTCCATTGTAGTCTTACAGGCAGAAGGGTACCTTTGAGTGTGGCTATTTCGTCATGCACACTATGCTGACCATTGTCCAACATCATTTAGTAGATGGATGGACAGAGGTAATTCTCATCACCGTGTCAATTTCTCCAATTTCATCAATTTCATGTAATAAATAAAGCTTTTGTTCTAATTGTTTTGTGCATTGTTTGTAGCACTTTAATGACCGGTCATATTTCCCAAAGGAACTTGTGGATGATGTTAGAAGGCAATGGGCCTCACACTTCCATGAACTTAGGCAAAGCTAGATATAGGATATTTATTCTTTTATATATGTATGTAGTAGGATTTAGGGTTTACTTTTATTAGATTACATTCAACTTAATTGTATATACTTTCATTTTTTAGGTTGTTATGAATTGATATAGAAAATAAATTGTTATATATATATATACATACGATTCTTTCGGCATAGTGTTGCTGTGGCATACTGTATACTGTACTGGCTTGTCTGAATGCAGGGTTGGGCAACGATAAAACAGAGTGCATATTAAAAAAAAAACCTCAGCATTTATTCACGGTTATGGCAACAACCGTGAATAAAGACAAGATTTTTCCACGGTTACTACCATAACCGTGGATATAGATACATTTTATCCACGGTTGTCCATCACAACCGTGAATATAAGTAGTTTGTAACTGAAACTAAACCATACTTATATTCACGGTTATGATGGACAACCGTGGATATAGATACACTTTATCCACGGTTGTCCATCATAACCGTGAATATAAGTATGGTTTAGTTTCAGTTTTAAACTACTTATATTCACGGTTTTGATGGACAACCGTGGATAAAATGTATCTATATCCACGGTTATTCTCGATAACCGTGAATATAAATAGTAAGTTATGTTCACAGTTGTTCTTAACCGTGGTTAGATGTGATTTATTACCACGGTTGTTAACCGTGGTTAAAGACCATCATCTACTACCACGGCTTCAACAACCACGGTTCTTTAACCGTGAATAAAGGCCTTTTTTAACCGTGATTATATCCTTTTTTTCCACTAGTGTGTTGTCTCTATATGTCACATGTTTCGAGGGAGTTATGTATGAGAATTTTAAGGCATTTCCCGTCATGTGTTTCGAGCATCCGCTATCAATGTACCATTTTCGTTTTTGAGATATCCTACACCATATTTATAAATTTGATTTAGGTACCTAAATTTGCTTGGGTCCTTGTGAGTTAGATATGGATAAGGTACCTAATGAGAAATCATTTGATGATATCTTTTGGCAAGCACGCCATTCATTTAAAGAGTAGTAATTTGTATCGTTCCCATGGAGATTATGTTATGTACCACAATCTAGGGAAGAACATTATTTGAACCATACACAACAAGCCATTCTGTTTTTATATTTTTTGGATTATATTATGATTTTATGATTTTCTAAGAGTATGTCACAATTAAAATAATAAGAAAGGATAAAAAAATATTCTAACAACATATTGGAATTGATTTCAGCATACAATTTCACTTAAATTCGCATAAAAGTAACATTAGATTCAGCCTCAACAATGTTCAATTTCATAAATGAATAATCCCTAATCCCTTAGTTAATTATCACTAATCCAGCACAAATCAATCCTAATCTCTTAGGTATCAATTTATACTGAATTTAATGGCAAAATTAAGAGGAACCCTATCTATTAACTTGATTACTTTGGCCTAATGTAACTAGGTTAGCAGTTTAAAACCTGAAGCATTCACCATGATTCCTCTCTAATGAACACCTCTAAATAGGTCTTAGATTTCCCAATTCAAGCAGATAAACTTTGAAATTGCCATGTTCAGAACTTGCTTTAACTGAATCCTTTCCAATCAATTAAACTCAAGATCTATAACAGTTTACATTAATCCCAACCCTAAGGATTTAGTCAACATTGAGGGAAAAAAGGAACATAGAGAATAAAGATGCATAAGATGAGAGAATTTAGAGAGAAAAAATATTAGAGAGTGAGAATTTGAAAAGTAAATTAGATCTATTCTATCTTGATTCTAACTTAGTTAACTTATAAGTATATATACTAATTGGACTAACTACCTAATCTAAGAATTACACTATTGCCTTTAATGAATGTAGAATTAAATATGTTCACTTAAGTTAACTAAAACTACATAAATGCCAAATTCTAGTGATGCACTATTCATGGGCGTGGAACACCAACGTACCCATGCTTCATAGGCGTAGGTGTACTGCTAGTAACATAAATTTGGTCCAAAGTGTTTGTGTGTGAACATTGGGCTATAGCGTAGGGATGTAGAGGCACTGGCTTGGTGGGTTTAGATTGGGAATTCCCTGGGCGTACAGACGTGGATGTTGGGCGTAGCCATACCCAGCTACTGGAATAGTGTCAGTGATAGGCATAGGTTTGAGTGTGGCTTGAGCGTACACACGTTAAGCTACTAGTCTTTACATATGCTTGCAAGTGAAACCAGCGTAGGCATACACTACACAACGTGTCTACACGTTGTTGGAACTTGAACATGCTTCCTTCTGCGTGATGCGTTAAACTTGGACCAGCGTGAGCATATGCTAGCTAGCGTGTTCAGTGTGATGGCTAGAGTTCTTGTGCCTTTCCCATGCTTCCTTGTATGTTGCCTAGCGTAAGCTAGGTTTTTTTTAGCATATGGAAGCTTTCCTTTTCCCCTGATCCCATCATAACACACAAGCATCCAGCGTACCAATGTTGGCTCAAGCATAGGTATGCTGGCATTAAATTATCATTTTATATAATTATAATTTCAATTTAGAAATTAGATAAATAGTCTCTAAAAATAGAAATAATTTATAAACTAACTAAATTACTAAGCTTACTGAATATTTAGTAATTATGCTTTTAAATTAACAAATATGAGCCATTAATTAAGAAAATGTTATATGAAATAGTTCAAATAATTAATACTTTTAAAGGCTTATCATATCCCCAAATTTAAGACTTGTTTGTCCTCAAGCAACAAGTAAATTTTCTTAATTAATGTACTAGATCTACCTTCTCCTCATGCCAAATCTAAACACGCCTCAATTGTAGCACACACTTGATAAACCATTATATTGATCCACAATAATCCAAATACAATACTTTAGCATACAAGTTATGATAATGATGCTTCAATCTCATAAGTTAAGTGTTTCCCTCTACACTCAGTGGTTATGGTAAGAATGACACACTCTTACTTACAGAATAGTATGTAAACATAGACTTGTAACTTTTCTAAGCATCATACATATAAATACATACACATGGATCAATAAGGACTTTTTAGGCTTTTATTAAGGCTAAGCTACAGGTTATTCTTTGTTTTTCTAGTCAATGCAAGGTTCATTGGATGTGTTTACTGATGTTTGTCTTGCCTTGACCCTGTTCCTCTTCCTTCTTCAATTCTAATTTTTTTTCAAAGAGAGATAAAAGCTGATTTAGATTTGGTGCTTTTCTTTGTTTTTTAGATTTTTCAAAGCTTTGCTTTTTTTCTTCACATTCTTTTGTTCTTTAGACTTTTTCTCTCTTTTTCTTTTTCCTTTGTATTTTTTTCATTTTGCACCTTTGCATTTGACCTTTATCCTTCTCTTTCTCATTCATAAATTTTTTTTCAGATTACCTAATTTTATACTATGGGGTAAACTCTTCATCCCTAAACTTAAATGTTGCTAGTCCCTAGCAACTCATCAAGGTGGTAATCATGGTCTTTCTTAGTAAAACAAGGCTTGTAATGTCAAGTCATAAATTATAGAATAAAATAGGCTTAAGCTCAAAATTTAAGGTTAAAGGATAATTGTAAAAGGTAGGCTTATTTGGCTCTAGCTCATCATGAAACAAGGCCTTTATCATTCCATGTGACAATACATACATGCGTAAGCAAGAAAAAAGGCAAGTTCTGCTACAATATTATCAAGCAAGCATACTCAGAATAAAATTTAGGCATAAGTTTAACAATATAAAGGTGAGCATTAATCATCACATCAACAAACTTAAGTTATTGCTTTATAATCAGATTATCATCATAGGGAATCAAGAGCATACTAGCAATCAACAGATGACAAGCATGGCAAGATGTATATACAACCCAACATATTAACAAGTTTATCATACTCAAGCATATGCTTAGGACAACTATCTCAAAATTGGGATGTGAAAGCTTTAGCCTTATTCATATTTTTTCTAGCCCATTTTCTTTATACTGACATAATCATGCATATATTTTTCATTTTTCAAATTTCAATATAGAAAAGGGATAGAGAAACTTCTCTTTTCTACCTTTGCACGGTTGAGATGGTGGGAAATAAACTATATACAAGGAAATAAAATAAAAATGGAAATAAACGAAAAGTTAAGTTTTTATATATAGACTAAGCTTTCTTGGCCTCAAAGTTTGTTCAAACCATGCTTCCTTCATTGTTTTGTTAAAGCTGAAAAGCTAGCTTATGCATGCCACTATTTGTTAACATTAAGGTTTCTTCATGGTTTAAGCAATTTTTCATTAACTTAAGCAAAAATAGTGCTTATAGCTATTGTCTAAATTGTGCTAGGAACTTGTCCAAAGTGACTAGCACCCAAAAATAGACCTTTTTGCTCCTTTTACCCATTAATTGAAGCGCCTTATCCATATTTAAACGAGGCCATCCAAATATGAACTTTGTGAATTTTGCACTTCTTAGCTTGAAATGAGTCCCTTTTAACTACAAACATTGAGAAAAATAGAAGTTAATTGAAAAATTTATCACATCTCAGTATGTATAGATTTGATAATTATTTATATCAATTTTAGAAGCATGGGTAGTGAAATCGATATGGTTTTCTTTTTGCTAATAAAACCATTGTGAAATTAACAATTAATAGTTACCTAATAATAAACTACCTTAATGGTCATGTAAGTTAATTAATGTTAGACAATGCATTAAGTTTCAACCAAATTTATGGACCTAACCACTGACTGGGAGTACAAGAGATAAGGAAAAATACCTATGGCCACTTCTTTACTACTCTATTTTAGTTCTAGTTCTATTGATTAACAAGCAATACTGTTACATAATTATTAATTGATTAACATTTAATTCAAGAGTGAACCATTTCTTAACTTGTAGACAATTCAATAATGTAAATATTAATCACCCATATAAGAATATTCTATGTGAATACTACTTATTACTGAATCAAAATAGGTTTAAAAGATATACATCATAAAGCTCCACCTAAGCCTTTTGGCTTAAGGAAATTTAATTACAAATTTTCATAGGCAAACAAATAGGAATAAATCTAAACACAAAATCCATAATCAAATAAGAGAAAAGATAAAACCCTAAGGTGAAACCTATCCTACATTAGGGATAGACCCAATATGATAGAGGTAGTACTCTTAAATCTTAATCCCTAAGACGTGGGTGAAATCTTTGTGAGCACTTGAGAACAAAGGAAGTAAAGGGTGATAATGGTGCAAGCTAGTATGACATAATTGACACTGACTTAGATCCTTATACAATTCTTCAGGAACTCAAGGTCAGTCTTAAAAGAACTTATCTGTAACCGCCCTTGGTCACTAAAACTAAAATTCGCCTCATCTCTTTTGTATACCTTATCATAGGCCAAATCAAAAGGCCTCACCCACTTAAACAAACAACACTTTCCTCTTGGAAAACATATTAGAGCCAATTCTTTGCCTCTTTGATATTGAAATTCAAATAGCAACCTTTGTTCATATAAGCAATCCCTGTTTAATATCTTTATAAACAAGGTTGAGACTCTCCAGGCCTGATATAATATTAGTATATACATTACGAGCTCTTATGCTTTTCATTGTATCATTTTATGCTTATTAATAAAATAAGTCTTTTCAGTTTTTAAAACTTGTTTAAACCTGTTTATCCTTGGAAAAGTAGGTCATGTGAAAACTATTCTTAAAATGTCTCTAGTTAAGTATTTACATAGGAACATATAAATATATTAAGACTAGTGTATAAGTAAACCGATGATCTAATCTCATAGATTATAGATATGAAAGATATCAAATCTTCATAAGGTACATATTAAGAGTAATAGTGTATTCAATGGAACCACCCTGAGAATGTTGTTGGTTCTTTACACGAGTGTCATAAATAGTTCTCAATGTGATAATGGTATATGTAGTCCTTAGACCTAAAGTTACTACGATTCCTACATTAGGATTTTATTATTTTAATACAATCAAACATCATCTATAACAAGGTGTTCTATAATAGAAGGATCATAAAGGTTGTAATTCACTATTAAAAAAAGACCAACCAACGATGTCCCAAACCCGTCGCTAAATCATATAAATTACAAAAATTTTGACGTGAAAAATAAATTGTCGCTACCACTATCGTCGCTGATACAACAACGACGCGGAGAGTACCCTGTCACAAAAGGTTTCGACAGTGTCATGCCGTCATTAATCGAGTCGCATAGGTGATGACCTACCCCGTCGCTGGTGTTGTCTAACAGCGACCACAGTATCCTATCGCTAATACTACCTAAATAGCGACCACAATATCTTGTCGTTAGTACTGCCTAAGTAGCGACCACAAATGTCATCGTTACGTTACGATGTAGTAGCGACTGATAAATACTCAAATGTATAGATTTTGTGATGGTATTTGAGTATAATTTTGTTAGATGTTGCATTATTTGGAATATTTTATGCATTATAATAGATAGAAATTGAAAACCAGACATTTTTTTTATATGTTTAATAAAATTAAGTTCTTTTCTTTATTTTTGTTTAAATGATAGGTGAAAAAGATGAAAAAGAAAATGCAGCAAGGAATTCCAAGCCATTCCCCAATTCAAAATAAAGAAAAATTCAAGTTTTAGTTGTAGGTCCACTTGAGCGAGCTATGAGCCTTCAGGAAGAAACTATCAAAGGAAGATTTTGCTTGACCGAATCTTAATTTGCTTGAGTGAATAACTTAAAGTGAGCATCAATAAAGAACTCGCTTAAGCGAGCCTTAAACCGCTCAAGTGAGAATTAACCAGGGAGTGAATTAGAAGGCTTCGCTTGAGCGAAGGTTAAATGGCCTAAGTGAAAAGGATCCAGAAATAAAGGATGAAGAATTCGCTTGAGTGAGTCTCAAGCTGCTCAAGCGAAAATAGTCCAGAACCAAATCAATGGCTTGTTCGCTTGGGTGAATCATGCTAAGCTCAAGTGAAGGCAACAAAGGCAGCAGGGGAATTTTACTCGCTTGAGCAACCCACTCTCCCAAGCAAGTTTAAGAGGGAAAACCAAGATGCAAAAGACTCCTTCAAGCTGAAGAAACGTATCTTGCTTAAGCGAGATACTTAATATATAAGGAAACAGCTTCAGAAATCAGGGGCGGCTTGGAAAAATTATATTATAGGAACGTGGAACTCCCATGAAGACCATCTTTTTCCTCTTCTTCATCTTTTTCTCTTTGATCTTGGATTGTAATGGCTATGATGTGTAGCTAACTCTTTGTTGGCATTGGATGTAGTCAAATCGAACCCTGACATACGTTTGTTCTATATCTATATATTCTGTATTCTTGTTCTATCGTTCTTGGCTTTTCATTTTACGCTTAATGCTTGATTCTATTGGGAAATAGTTTCTTGATCATGATTTCCATTTGTTTATTAGAAAATAGCTTGTGAAAATGGTTCTAAATGGAATGGTCGTTATGGTAAATATTAGGAATAATATTTGACATAACAAACGTCAAAACAATCGCTTATAATGCTAGAATATTCTTAATATGATTGAGGAATCAACATATTTAAGAATGTTCTTATGGATTTTGTTGTCGAGGAATCAATGTGAATGATTTAAGATTGTGACGTAAAAAGTGATAGTTCAGAAACCGTTATATAAATGTATGCAACATATTGAAGTATGAGATTGATGAAATACAATCCCAGTTTTTATCATTTGGTAGTTCGTATCTATTACTATTTGTTTTAGCTTATGCTTGTTTATGCTTAGTTCTTTAAATTCCAGTATATTTATGTAATTATCACTTTATTTCGGCTGAGGTAACAACGAATCAATATTTAAAATACCGTATCCTAATGGAACGACACTCTATTTTTACATATACTACAACTCGGTAGTGGAACTTGCCACAGCAAAGTTTTACCAGATCAAAACTTTTAACAAAGTTTTTGGCGCCGTCCGCCAGGGATTGTTGTAGTTTTAATCTTGATTCTAAGTTACCAAGGCAAAAACAGTGCACAGGTGAATCTTCTTCCACAAACATTCCTGAGAGTGCAATAAAACCAGAAGAAGAAGATATGGCAAATAATACCAATAACAACAACAATCCACCTCCTCCACCTAGAAAAACACTTGGGGATTATGCTACACTGCAAGGCCCAAGACACTTCTCTAGCATTGTAATACCAACCACTACAAGGACCTTAGAAATGAAGCCAACATTCTTGAGTCTTATCAGTACACACCAATTTGCTGGAATGGCAAATGAGGATCCTTATACTCATCTTGCTATATTTTATGAGTTGGTAGGAACTATGGGATTTTGACAGGATGATATTGAATCAACTTCCTTGAGATTATTCCCTTTCTCTTTAGCAGGAAAAGCTAAAGAGTGGTTGCAATCCCACCCTAATCAAAGTTTGCATAATTGGAGCACAGTGGCGAAAAAATTTCTTCAAGGTTATTTCTGCCTTCTCGTTTCATTAAAGCAAAGTCTAATATCTCCACCTTCAAGTAAGGCCTTGATGAACCATTTTGTGAGGCCTAGGAAAGATTTAAATCACTGTTGAGGAAATGCCCGAATCATGGATTTAAAAATATTGCACAACTTAATATTTTCTATACTGGTGTAAGAGCTAATACTAAAATGATTCTGGATGCTGCACCCGAAGGTACAATGATGGCTGTAAATATGGACTAAGCAACAAGAATTATTGATGCTATATCTTCTACAGATCACCAAGCTCAACATGATAGGTTATAGGTGACTAGAAAAGGTGGGCTGGACTTGAATACTACTGATGCTATACTAGCTCAAAACAAGATTCTAACCCAGCAGATAGAAGTATTGACTCAACAAATGGCAAAGATACCACAACAATTACATGCATTTCATTCTTCTATGACACCTACCATGAATCATCAACAATAATTAAAATGTGATTTTTGTGGAGGTAACTATTCAAATGGCCAGTGCTAATATCAAGGAAATCAGCGAGAAGAATCTGTTCACTATATGAACAACCCAGGCGACATGGTAATTTTAATTCTAGTAATTATCCTAACAATTTTTCACAGGGTTGGAGAAACAATCAGAATTCAAATAAAGGATTGAAACAGGAGGCAGGACCTTCTAACAGACAATAGTCATATCAGAAACACTATCCATCTTTGCATGAAAATACTTCCAAATTGGAGGAGACTCTAGAAAATTCATGTAGGCTTCCCTAACCAATCAAAAAAACACTTAAGCATCAATCAAAAATCTGGAAACCCAAGTTGGACAATTGGCATAGCAGCTATCAAATCAACAAGGAGGTTCCTTCTCTACCAATACTCATTTGAATCCTAAGGAGCATTTTAAGTAAATTACCATAAGGAGCGATAAGGTGATATGCAGAGAGATTGGTGAGAATGAGAAAATTAAGGAAAAAGTGTTGAGAGAAAAGGAAGAAAAAGAAAAAGAATGTGAGTGAGGAAGATCAAAATAAAAGAGAGAATTTAAATAGTGAGATTATGAATAAAGAGAAAAAAAAGGAAAACAAAAAAGAGTGAAAAGTAGAGAGAAAAAATGAGAGTCATATTCTGTAGTTGAAAAATCTTCCATATCCAAAGAATCCTTCAGATCAAGATAATGAGAGGCAGTTCGCTAGATTTATGGATATCTTCAAAGGCTTCAAAAATCTTCCATATCCAAAGAATCCTTCAGATCAAGATCAATGAGAAAATTTTGATCTTGGCCAATCTGTGCTTCTATTCAATTCAAGGTTGAGATTATTTCCCGGAAAGTTGAAATCCAAATGGTTTGGACCTTTCTTGGTCAAAGAAGTTAGATCTTATGGAGCTGTTGAGTTGCAGGACACTGTTTCACGAAGAACTTAGACTATCAATGGGCAAAGACTGAAGCCATATCTTGGTGGTGAAGTGGAGAGGCTTACCATGCTCATCTATTTACATGATCCTGAAAATTCCAAAGGCGTTAAGCTAGTGACATAAAACAAGCCCTTCCTGGGAGGCAACCCAGTTTTTTATTGCTTTTTGTGTGATTTCTATGTTTTTGTATGTGAATTGTAAGTTTAGTCATGCATAGATGATTTGTTGAGAAATGATGAGAAGGAATGGAAAATTTTTAGGAAGATGATGTTTGAATGTTGATTTCCATCATTGCTGAAATTGTTGCATAATGGATGATATTTCTGATGGATTGTGAAATTGATATGAAAATGCTGAGGAAAACATGCAAGCTTGGTACTAAATTTATATATAGTTGAAGTTAGTAGCAAGACTAACAAAAATTTACTTGCTTGTAGAGTTTTGAATGAGTTTATGATCATCTTGGTAGTAATTTGTCAAAACATAAGATTGGATCATATAATCATGAATCTGTTTGAAATTTGATATGGAATGCAATGTTAGTTGAATTCATGATGACTGCTGGGATTGGATTGAATCTTTCAATTCACCTTTGGTTGTACTTCAATTGATGATTCAAAGTTGCTAAATATGTGTCAAATGGTCAAGTCTTGTCCACTTTGAAGAAACTCAATCAGGTACATTGTTAAAATTCAAGAAAAAGCAAAAAATGTCTATTTCGCTTAATCGAAACTATTATTTCGCTTAAGCGAAACTATGTTCGCCCAAGCGAATTTCACAAAAAACTTCATTAAATACTATTCAGCTAAACTCACTTAAGCGACGTAGTCATTCGCTCAAGCGAAATCGTTTAAGTTTAGTCATGCTTATGCCAAGTTTATTTCGCCCAAGCGAATTCATGTTAAATGTGTTTTGGACAAAAATTGCCTAAGAGAAATGTCATCGCTCAAGCGAGTTACAAGTGAATTTAGTTCTATTAAAATTTGGCTTGAGCAAAATAACTTGGTTCAAGTGAGGGAACTGAGGAAGTATCAGGGGTTAAGTTTTATTTATCTCACCCAAGCAAACTTTGCTTCGCTTGAGCGAATGCAAGGCAAAGTGATTCTGTTTAAACTTATGTAACACCCTCAGTCAACTAGGACAATCCCTTCCACTAGATTATCCTGGTCAACTAAGAGGCTACGAGTTTTAGAAAATTGTGGAAGTTTTTTTTTGTACAAGAAAACTTAGTGGAACAGATATACCTTATAACATAATCATATATAATACATGGTCGTAACAATAACTGTACAGATTGAAAGTAAAAGGGCACATAGGTTCCCATAAAGAAAATAAAGTTAA
Source organism: Clitoria ternatea (assembly GCA_037962975.1). Lineage (NCBI taxonomy): Eukaryota > Viridiplantae > Streptophyta > Magnoliopsida > Fabales > Fabaceae > Clitoria > Clitoria ternatea. Next base: position 175,780,781 of record CM075671.1, read on the forward strand.
CCTACTCTATTTATCCTTGGTCTAAGAAAAGTCTAACTGGTCCTCGATGTGAAGTCTGTGTCCATCTCCACGATGTCTGGAAAAATTTAGCGTAAGGGTGAGTTTCTAACTCTACAACAATCGGGAAGGTGTCTCATCAACACCTCCCCCACATAATACAAACAATCCAGGATCGAGTCCCTCCTACTCTCTTTGGGGTCCCTAAGATACATGCTAAGTTATCTCACCACTCTTGATCTTAGCTAACCATTCCCATTCTCCTATTCACCTCTCAGGATTACTAAGATCTATACAATAATACTCAAACAACGAGCAATCACAATCTCAATACAATGACGCAATGCATGAATTCATTTCGTTATTTCTAATCTTTATTTAGTCATCATGATGCATGTGGGTCCATCACCTCCTCAACAATCCCAACATAACATATATTACAATCCTACCTTATATCCCTTGTCCACTAGAGCGACCGAAGCTCTCCATGTCTGTTTCCCAAATCAAAAGAGGTAAGGACCCTTGGCCTAATCATAAATCATGGATCCACACAAGTCAGACAAGCACTACACGGTCATGGTAACCCCCGCTCTAAGTTGAAGTATACTAGAGTTGCCACCGGTTCTCTGGTTTAAGGCGTGACTCCTCACCATTTGGATGCCCACTCTGGTATACTCCCAAGACCACCCATAGGGGTCGATACCCTCAGGGTTCCCCAGCGTACCCCATCGCTATTATGCTCTAGGGAGTCATTCCATCTCCACCTTTATTCTCCATGTATGATGCATAATTCATAAATTTCAGTCAATCATCTTATTGGTCCTCAGTAGGCTTCCTCCAATGACTCCATTTAATTTCTAATGTCGGCTTATTTTATTTTATTAAATCGCAAATACTTCTTTTCTTTTCTTTCTCAAGGTTTTTCAAATACATAATAATCTTGTTCGACACTTAGAAATGAAACGAAATCTCATACTTTCTAAAAAATCATGGGGTATATTAGCGTTACAACGCCCATTCATCATTTTGGATCCAATTTCCATATTTTCATAATCTAATCATTCTCAGAACCCTTAATGATATTACCTTTACATTATCTTTTTCAGTTCTAATCAATATCTTTTACTTTGTTTCAATCATCAATGCATCATACGACACAGTTTGTCATATCATGTTCACATGGAAATTCATCCAATTCCATACATATCATTCATCATCACAGATTTTATCATATTACACAGCATTCATCACTACACAATTAATCATAATACACAGGCAATCCATAATCACATATTGGATCATATGTCACACCCCGATTCTCCGGACCCGAATCCTGATGTAATCAAGATAATTAATTAATAAAAATGTGAATAAATTTTTCGTGTTTAAAATAATTTCAAAACATCACAATGATTACATCAAGACTCAAACCACAGAAAATCTAAGAGTGAGGTTTGATAATTTATAACTGGATCGCAAGATAAATCGCCCATAATTGTATACAAAAATAATAGAGTTTACAGCGGAAGAAGAATATGTATACAGGTCATACGCCTAGTCCTATATATGAAGATATGAGAAAAGGCTTGCTAAAGCATGCAAATGCATAACACAAGCCTATTAGGCCATAATTATTTTTACACATAAATTATAATCATGCATTGCCTTAAATATATATATAACTATATGACCATCCAACAAACATCTCTAATATCCATATTCCATAATCGACCACATATAATTCAACCTCTAAGTCATGTATCATTCACACATCAACATGCCCAAAAGCATTACATAACCAACATATTCCATTCATCAAATGGGTATAAATACCAATACCCCAAATGTCAATACATCATCCATTTATATTATCATTTATAATACATCCATCAACATCAATGATTATTAACACTACCATGGACACTTTATTCACAATACAATAAATTACAATCGCTATTGGACAAGGCAATCCATTACCACTATTTACCTTAACCAAAGCTTTACTTTAAAAATATCCTCGTCCTATGATATTCCTGCATCAATGCTAAAAATGTACAACATGGGAGAGTGAGTTATACATTTCAAATGACGAATATGAATACAATTGAGATTATGTGCATATGCATATTAACATCATGTATGCTTTGATAATGTCATCAATAATCCTTATAATTCATTCTTCCCAACAATATACATATACCATATTCATCATTCAACTCATAGCAAAGCAACACATATACACATCATTTCTTATTGTCACAATGGGCCATCACCATCATCATCAATCATACATAATTATGACCTTCATCATATTGGGCCATCACATTCAACATCATCATATACAATATCTTTACTTTGTATTCATATTTTATATGTTATCTTTTTATGTAATCTTTTATCCATCTCAATTGTCATCATATCTTAATCTCAATCATTACCATATCACAGTCTCAACCATCATCATAAATCATCACCTTTTGGTATATCTCCATGCTATATGCAAATACTCTTAGGCTAATGCATATGCACAATGGAATTAACAATAATAAATGTGGATTCGACTATAGGAATAAATACCAATTTGTGGGTTCAAGCATGATCACATAGCCAAGCCCATACTGCAGTAGTATAATGTGTACACATATCTCATAATGCATGCATATCATCAATTTTACTAGTACCAAACTACATCGCCCATTTTGTGTAACACCCCAATTTTTTTTAAAAAAATAGAAAGTTAAATTAAGAAAATAAATATTGAATAATTAGATGTGGACTAATTAATATCCCAAAATGCTAGAAATAATTTAATTAAGATTTTCAGAAACTGTTAGTGAGTTATTATGACCGGATAAGCAGAAAACTAACCCGGATAAAATATGGGTGTCGAACCAAGTATCTCCGATTGAGATGCCGTTGGTCAGGGCTGTAGATAATATTATTGGGAATCTGAATACGTATTCGGAATAATTTTCAGAATAAGTATTGAGCCTAAACAGAGAGCCTGTTTGTTTAAAAACAGAGGAGTTTAATAGAGGGTTAAAAACTTAAAACAAAATCCCGTCCTCTCTCTTACTTTTCATGTTACCTTCTTCTCCCAAAGGAAAAACACACACTTACTCTCTTCTCTCCCTATTTCCCTCATCTCTTCACCTTCTTCTTCTCAAAAACCTAGAGAAGTCTTGTTCATTCTCTCCCTTCATTTTTGAAATCTCCATTGAGCTTGGAGGAGGACATTGTGGCTTGAAGCTCCTCCCATTCTTCTCCATTTTTGTCATTTCCTTTCTCTCCCTTGCCTTTCATTTTCGTTTCTTGGTTGAGGTAAGCTCTCCCTTATTTTAATGGTACTTGAACTCTAGAATGGGGATTATTAAGGCTTGGGAGAGTGTTGATTTCATATGGGTTGTTGGGAGAAGCTTTAAATATGACAAACCTAAGGTGAGGTAATATGAATATGAGTTTCTATGAGCCTTAAAGAGGGTACATGAAAATATGGATGGGAAGATGATGAATCATGTGCATTTATAAGGTTTGGTAGGTTTTTAATAAAACCCTAACTTACAATTTTGGGGAAAATATGTAATGTAGAAGGGGTTGGCATTGATGGATGAAAGAAGTGTTATAAATGATGAGGTAGTGGCATTTAATGATGATTTATAATGTTGATTAAAAGTTATAAATGGAAAGCTCACCAAGGTGTTGGTGGAAAATTAATGTATGTGGTGACCTAACTAATTAGGTTGTTACCTTGGTAATAATGAATGGTGATTTAAGGGAAGGAATTCCCGAAGCCTAATTAGGTAAATGAATAAAATTGATGAATAGTTTCTACGTGATAAGAATCATGTGTACATAGATAAGTATATGTATGTTGAGATGGTTTTGGGATGAATAATTGATGTGGTCCTATAATGATTGGTGTAGGACTTGATAAAACGGGTGAAGCGGGAACATCAAACCCGGAAATCTACTTTTCTTGAGGTAGGAGAGGGGTGTATTTTCTAAACGTATGAGAACTCGTATGATGATAATGTATGTATTGATGTAATGTGGCATGTTTTCCTGAATGGATTTAGTATCATATATATGTAATGTGAAGTTGAGTAAGGGTCTTATAATTATTGATTGTGAAATAAGGCCTTAAAGAGGTTATGAGTAGTACAATATGTGCTGGCATGTTATGAATTCCATGTACGGCTTGATGAATGCTTGAAATTCTTGGCTAGGATGATTCCTGTATATAATGATTGCAATATATATGTTTAATTATGTGGAATAAACCTTGTGATTAACTATAAGTTGTACCCTAGATGAGAGGGTGAGAAAATCCTCATGAGATTGAGGTATGCATGAGCATCTATGCACATATATATACAGCATGGCATGCATAAGTACATTTATAAAATGAATCACCTTGCGGGGTACCACGAAGGGTGTATCCCTAAGTGATGACCATATTATTATACTTGTGAACTGAATCACCTTGTGGGGTGCCACGAAGGGTGTATCCCGGAGTGATGAAATCATTATAGTATTTGTTGCTGAATGGATCACCTTGCGGGGTGCCACGAAGGGTGTATCCCGGAGTGATGAAATCATTATAGTATTTGTTGCTGAATGGATCACCTTGCGGGGTGCCACGAAGGGTGTATCCCTGAGTGATGATGTTATGATAATGATGTATATATATAACCTTGTGGGGTTCCACGAAGGGAGTACCCGACGTGATGACGATAGGAAATTATAATAAATGACCTTGCGGGGTCCCATAAAGGGAGTACCCCTTGCGAGGCGGTAAACCAATGTGATGATACTAAATTTAAGTGGTTGAGATTGCTATTGGATTAAAGATCGGATCCGTGCATATGCATCTTTAAAACACTAGCATGTGCATTAGCCATAGGAGCATGACATGGAGTGATATCCTATTAAGGAGATTGTGTGAGGAGTAGATGGAACTTCCTTTTAATACCAACTGTAAATGGGTTAATGGTTGATGTATTCTTATGAATCTAAATGGATATATGTGTTTAGTAAATTTGATGAATGTTTGATTTGGTGTTGATCGAAATTTGCTTGAGGAGGAATGTTTATATTGCATTCATGTATACATTATCACAATTGTAGATTTTCATCATTGAGAAAGTATACTCACTCTCCATATGGTATATCTTTTTAGCTCTTGTGTTGTAGGGCTGCACATGGAGCTCTAGTGTGGAGAAGGAAGCCTATTTCGGTAAAGAATGCCTTGGCCAGCAACATTTTGATTTTATGGTTGTGTGGAATGTTTGTAATGTATATAGCATTCTGCATATTTTGTATAGCCTTGAATTGGCATAGATACTTGTATGGATGCTGAACATATATAATGGTGATTTTGGGAGGTCAAGTAGGAAAATGAGGTCCTAGAGTTTATAGCTCATTTTCATTAGTGACCTTAGTCTTGATTGGATTTTTGAAGATAAAGTATGGCTGAGGTTAAAACTTATGAATGATTGATAGTCTAGATGAAATATTGCACATTATAGATCATGCTAAGTAGTAAGTTAGATTGGAATATAATTCATGAATTGGGAGGAAAATCTATGGGTAAGGTTGATTGGAACAAGTTTTAAATGCTAAATGGGATGAATGAGATATGATGAATCTAAGTAATTTGGCTAGATATGAGTTTTAGTATGATATGTTGTTGAATTCCTACGTTTCTGTATTTTTCTGATAATCTCGCTCAAGTGAGATATGTTCTTGCTCAAGCGAGAATCCCCCCTGCATGATATTTGGCTTCTGGCCAATTCTTGGTTAGGCGAGAATGGGTCTCGCTCAAGCGGTACTGCCTGGCATTAGGGGTTGGCCACTGGAGGAAAATCGCCCAGGCGAGTGGGGTCTCGCCCGAGCGAGAGTGCTAGGTTTTGCCACTGGACCATTTTTGCTTGAGCGAAAGGCCCTTGAAGGTTGTTCTTGCCCAAGAGAATGAGTGTAGGTTTGGTTCTGGACAAATTTTGCTTACGCTCGCTGGTTCCGCCCAAGCGAATCTTATGGATCTCGCTCAAGCGAGATGGGGCTTGCTTGAGCGAGGTGGCCCCTGAAACTTCTTTCCCTCTTTTCGCTCAGCTCATTCCATGTCTCGCCCAAGCGTCCAATTGGGACTCGCTCAAGCGAGTATGGTTCTCGCTTGAGCCAGGGGCACCCTGATCCCTTAAACTATTTTATTTAAATTATTTTCCCTTTTCTTTACATTATATCTTGGTTTTGTATCATCTTATAAACACCTTTGGCGTAATTTGAATTCCTTAATTTTTCAAAATGGTTGATCTCTTGAACTTAATCATATAGCATCACTTTGAATAATTTTCTCTGCTATTTTCGGTTGAGGATTCTTCATTCATGGTTCCTTTTACTTACCTTCTCATATCTCCATATATGAGATAGGTCTCTCATAGATCCAGGGTATTGACCGACAGCTTCATCACTTATATTTTTCATAAATCAATAGTATTAAATTCGCAAAAAATTTACCCCTATTTTTGGGGCATCACAACCTGGTATCAGAGCATTATTTGCTCTTTATTGCTGTGATTAATTATTATTATTGGAACATGATATGCAATTGATGAGTGATTACCACTATCGCTTGACTATGTATGAATTGATTGTGGATTAAATGTGATTGCTATAAGTCCGGCCAAGCTTTCTTCACACTATTCTCCCTCAATGATGAATTCTTATGTTTTGTGAATGCATACGATGCCATGATATGAAGATATGCTTCTATGAGTTTTAATATGAATTGGTTGATATTGGACTCCATGATGGAGGGCCATAACTTCAATTTTATGATGAAGTACTATAGTATGAGACTATAGAGAAGTTTTATGAATGAGTTTACTGATGTTAGTTAAACCCATGTTATGATTATAGATATTGAGATGGCCCATCATCGTCAAGATAATGATGACACTATAGCTAGAGCCTTGAATCATTTTGTGGATCTCCTTGAGTCGCAAAACCATGATAGACAAGAAGCGAAAAGACAACCTGCTCTTGTTGTTCAAGGTACTCAGGGCCTTGACATGTTCTTGAAGCGGAAACCATCTAAGTTTCATGGTGGATTCAGGCCCGAACAAGCTCATGTTTGGATCTGAAACGTTGAACAGGTCTTTGATAGTTTCGAATGCACTGAGCTCTAGAAAGTAGAGTATGTTGTTTTCATGCTGAGAGATGAAGCGGAGACTTGGTGGAGACTCACCAAGAGTAGAATGAATGCTGCTGCTATTCCTTGACTTGGGAAAACTTTAAACTTGAACTCATGAGAAAGTATGTGCCCGAGAGCTACAAGAGTAAGAAGGAACTGGAGTTTATAGAACTCAAACAAGGCACAATGACGGTGGAAGAGTATGCTTCCAAATTTGAAGAGCTTTACAAATTCTACCCTCCATATCAACAAGAGGGAACTGAAGCCTTGAAATGTGTGAAGTTTGAGAATGGTCTACGCCCTGATATTCAAAGGGCCATTTGTCATCAAGAAATCCGAAGCTTCACGGTACTTGTGAATAAGTGTCGCATTTATGAGGAACATGCTCCACCTCATCCATCCAAATTTGATTCTAAGTTGAAGGGTCAATCTTCCAGTTTCAAGAGGCAAGGAAATTTCAGAAGGGGACATTTTTAGAGGGGTGCCCATTCTAATGTCCAAGCTAGAGGCGGTGGACATGGTAACTGTAACATCCCGAATATTAAATTAATGACCAGATTAATTTTGAGTGCAAGTAGAATTTATTTTAAGTAAACATTAAGTGTTAATTGAGAATTTAATTTAAATAAAAAGGAAAATACAATGCTGTTGGAGAATTGATAGAAGTGACATTTGATTGATGGCTGGCCCCATTGTACGCTTCCCACCCGTTCACTCTCTACTCTTTCTATTGATTGGAGTGCTGCAGCTGAACCACTCTTTCACTTCTCTCATTCGCACGAGACTTCTCTTCTTCTTCTTCTTCTTCTTCTTCTTCTTCTTCTTCCTTTTCTCCTCTGTTCCTCTTCTTCTCCAACAGCTTGTGATTGTGGTTGTTTGGGGGACTCGAAGACCCCACGGCTGTCAAAGAGTGAACGTTCGGTGGAACAGCCTTCAGCTTCTCCAAGCCAAGAGTGGTGTTCGTTTGAAGCTGGAAGTGTTGAGCGTGTGAATCGGGGGGGAATGGGTTGAGCTTGGGTCATCACTGAAAGCCGACGAGCTTGTTACGTTCTCCAGTAGGTAGGGGGCGCTTTACATCTCAAATGCATAGTTATGGACGGATCCTGGGTGAAAACATTTCTGTGTGTGCTTATGGTTGTGAATATGTTGTAAGAGTAAGTTATAGTATGATATTTTTCTAATACCCGGTATCTATGTGTGTGGTAGCTGAGTCATATAGGTTATAGCCCTTCTCTGTCCATAAGATGTGTGTTAATGAGCTTGTAAATGTATGAAATATGCTGGATCGGTGTTGACCTAGTGCATGAGTTAAGGTCTTATTATGATAAGTTCCGTGTATAGCTTAATACTTGACAGTATGTGGTATGTGTCCTTAATATTGCTAATACCGAGTGGGTGTTGTGGGACGGTTGGTGACTCCTGTATATATATTGTTATATTATAAATCGTGAAATGCATGTTGTGTGAATATGGTATAATTACCGAGTGCCTTATACTAAATGGCAGTGGATAATCCCGATTGATATCTTATGATTAAATGTATGTGAATGTTGGGATGATTGTGATGGGATTTATGATGAATATATGAGATGCATGTGATATGTGGTTTTACCGAGTGAATTGTTACTGCTGTGCTGATGAGTATACATGGAAAAATAACAAAAAGACCTTGAGTTGGACCCGAGGCAATACCGAGTGAATTACTCAAAAAATCAGCGTTGGACGCTTGGTAAAAGTCCTTGGGTTGGACTCGAGGCAAGCTTACCGAGTTGGACTCGGGGCTGCCCGTAACACTCCCGTTGTTGCTTGGAGTAATTGTGTTACGCGTGAGGGCAAACGGTTTGGTACCTGTAAAACGGCTGAATCAGGTTGGAGCTGAGAAAAAGGGCTTGGAGCCCATGTTGCAACATAAAAATTTATAATAGTGGATCGGATCCGACTAAAAATTAATGTGTGTATACTTAAAATTGATGATGGACTCAATATGGTTATGTGTGCATGTATGGGAAAAATCTATATGATCAAAATGGTTGTGTATTATTGCTTAATATGGATGTGTATTATTGAATGAATTCTGAGTGAATGATACCGAGTGTAAATATATGAAATGACAGTGTATGTGATGGGTTGATTGAAATATAATAATGCGTAGTAGGAACTTGAGGATTTCCTAGTTGTTAACTGTCATTTTATTGTGGCCATATTTCAGTGGATGTTGCTCGGAATGAGGAGTGATGGCAGAGCACCAGTTTATGGATGTGCATTGTATAGTGGATGTATATATATACTATATAAATGATTTTGTATAGCCTTGGCCGGCTCTTAGTTCAACACTTTGCTTTAAATATGTAGGATTTAACTCTCTCGGTAATAAGAGTAGGACCAAATGTATTTTTATATATATAATGTTATGTGCTTTATTTTATTTCAGTGAGTAATGATGTAGGCAAATGTTCCAGTGTGTATGCTGATGTTTTACCGAATGAATAATGCTTGTGTGATACCGAGTAAGAGAGAGTTAAGGTAAATCCGAGTGAGGCGAGTATTTTTGACACTTTTCCGAATGATGAAGTGTTGGGCCAATTCCGAGTGAATCGCACCTATTAAGAATTATCCCTTTAAGAGAAATATTCGAAGAGTGTTATGTGTAAGGACCCCTTTTAATATGCCTATCCCGAGTGTGTAAGGTTATAATATTCCGAGTGAACAAGGTCATACAATTCTGAGTGGAAACTGACTTAAGAACTTCTGAGTAAGGACTTATTAGGGCTTCCCCGAGTGTAAGGGAACTAGAGTATTTCCGAGTGGACGAAGCCTTAGAATCTTTAGGCAAGTCACTAACTTGGTGAGGAGTCTTCGGGGTGAAAAGGATTACGTATACCGAGTGAGAACTATGTGAGATATATCCGAGTGTGACTCGACCAAGTGAAATAGTTGATAGATTTTCGAGTGGATCACATGTGTGATCTACACGGATAAAAATAAGGAATAATTATGGGCTCCCGAAGGAGGCTCGTATGTTGGGGTTGTTTCCTGAGTGAATGGAACCCCTGATTCTGAGTGATTGAATGCCAAGTGTGGTTTCTTGCTTCAGCGAATGAGGTATTCGCCCCAGTGAGTGTGAGTGCATGGAAGGCTTTTGGGTTGGTTCGCTTAAGCGAATGGAGTTTCGCCTGAGCGAGTTTGGCTGCCTCGCTCAAGCGGAGTCAGATCTCACTTGAGCGAGTGGGCGTTGTTGTGTGGGCTTCGCTTGAGCGCTGTTTGCTCTTCCGCTGGCCTGTTCCCGATCGGTTTTTCTTTCTCCTGCCTTCCCCACCCTTATTCTTTTGTGCCCGGTTCCATTGGTTTTATTTTGGAAAAATTTTCCATGTTTTGGTATCTATTTATTTATTAAATTAGGGTGTTTTAGTAACACCTTTGGCCAGGGCGACGTAAATGCCAATGGGCCGAGATGCTATAGGTATAGAGGACCTTATCATATTCACGAGTGTACACAATGGGATGACGTGATATGTTTTAATTGTGACCAAGTAGGACATATTCACCCCGCATGTCCTTTACTTACAAGGCGGGATCATATGCAAGCTAATACTCCTAACCGTGCTAATGTACCCGCTCATGTGAATTGTGAAGGCCACAATGGTGGTCAGGGTCATGGTAATGGAAACAATGGCGGCTGAAATGGTGGCCGAGGTGGCTACAATGGTGGAAGGCATGGCAACGGCCGAGGTAATGGCAACGGTGCTCGTGGTGGAAACAGGAATAATGGAAATCTTCAACCAAATGCCGGAAGGGTGTTTGCCGTGACCGATGAAGAAGCAGCACAAGCAGATAATCTAGTTGGAAGTAAGTGCGAAATACTCAGACATACAGTTCATGTTATTTATGATTCGGGTGTGACCCATTCTTTTATATCCGAGGATTGTGTTTGGCGATTGAGATTGCCGGTGTGTTTAATGAAAAATGCCCAAGTGGTTACCACCCTAACCAGTACTTGTCTCAGATTAGTTAACCGGTGTGATAATGTCGATATGCTCCTAGAAGGGAGGAGATTTGTTGTGTCTTTTATTTGCCTACCTATGAAGGGATTGGAGATCATACTTGGTATGGATTGGCTCTCCGCCAATAAGGTTATGGTTGACTGTCAACAGCGGACTGTCATTTTCCCTTCTTTTGATGTGGGGAAATTCGATGTGCAAGGTATAGCTCAACTTTGCATATTATTATCTCTTGCTGGTAGGAAAAATAATCCCGATCCCCTTAATATCACAGTGGTGTCAGAGTTTTTGGATGTGTTTCCCGAGGAGATACCCGGTTTACCACCTCCACGGGAGGTTGAATTTACTATCGATCTTGTACCTGGTGTGGAACCAGTGTCTATCGCTCCTTATAGGATGTCTCCTATGGAGTTGGCCGAACTCAAGAAGCAAGTTGAGGAGCTACTCGAGAAGGAGTTTGTTCGACCTAGTGTGTCACCCTTGGGGGCCCCTGTGTTATTGGTCAAAAAGAAGGATGGGACCATGCGGTTATGTGTTGACTACCGCCAATTGAACAAGCTGATGATAAAGAATAGATATCCTTTACCTCGTATTATGACCTGTTGGATCAATTAAGAGGTGCGGTGGTGTTTTTAAAAATTGATTTGCGTTCTGGTTATCATCAAATTAGGGTGAGAATCGAAGACATTCTGAAGACTGTGTTTAAGACGCGATATGGCCATTATAAGTATGTTGTAATGCCATTTGGAGTGACTAATGCTCCAGCGATGTTCATGAGTTACATGAACCACATCTTTCACGAATACCTGGATCGTTTCGTGGTGGTATTCATCGATGATATTCTAGTGTATTCCAAGAGCCGTGAGGAACACGAGGAACATTTGAAAGTGGTGTTGAACATTCTTAGAGAGAACCAGTTGTACGCTAAGCTCTCTAAATGTGAATTCTGGTTAACGAGCGTCTAGTTTCTTCGACATGTGATATTCGAAGATGGTGTTTCGGTGGATCCTTCCAAGGTTGAAGTCGTTATGGCATGGCCTAGACCTACATCGGTTACGGAAATCCAGAGTTTCCTTAGACTTGCTGGATATTATCAGAGGTTTATCGAAGGTTTTTCTTGTCTTGCTAAACCTTTGACAAACTTGACAAAGAAGAACCAACCTTTTGTATGGACGGTTGAATGTGAGAGATGCTTTGAAGAGTTAAAGATGAGGCTGACTTCTGCGCCTATCTTGGCATTGCCTGATTTATAAGAAGGCTTTGTGGTGTATTGCGATGCTTCTAAGCATGGACTTGGATGTGTTTTGATGCAGAAGGAACGTGTTATAGCTTATGCTTCACGTCAATTAAGACCTCATGAAGTTAACTACCCGACTCACGATTTGGAGTTGGCGGCGGTTGTGTTCGCCTTGAAGATTTGGCATCATTATCTCTATGGTTTGAAGTTCGTGGTCTTTAGTGACCACAAAAGCTTGAAATATCTCTTTGATCAAAAAGAATTAAACATGTGTCAGAGGAGATAGATGGAATTCCTGAAGGACTATGATTTTAAATTGATGTACCATCCGGGGAAAGCTAATGTTGTTGCTGATGCTCTTAGTCGGAAGTCCTTGCATGTGTTGGCTATGATGGTCAAAGAATTTGAATTGATTGAGGAATTTTGGAATTTGAATGTTGGAACCGAAGTACAATTTCCCAAGAAGCTATGTTTTGCTACCTTGAAGATATGCAATGAGTTTTTGGAACTTGTAAAGGAGAAACAAGGAGATGTTGATTATTTACAAGAGATGAGAAGTTCTCAAGATGATGGGAAAAATTTATTCCTTGTGGAAGGTGTTGATGGCTTATGGCGAGTAAAAGGTCGTGTGTATGTACCTTCATTCGGAGACTTGAGACACAAGGTTCTTGAGGAAGCACATAAAAGCATTTTTAGCATTCACCCTGGTGTAACCAAGATGTACCAAGATGTAAAGAAGAATTTTTGGTGGCCCAGAATGAAGCGTGATGTTACCAACTTTGTAGTTTGGTGCCTTACTTGTCAGAAGGCGAAGGTAGAGCATCAGAGACCTTCGGGTACTTTGAGACCACTTGATATCCCCATTTGGAAGTAGGATGCAATTGCTATGGACTTTGTGTCCGGATTACCAAGGACGAGGTCTAGATGTGATGGAATCTGGGTGATTGTGGATCGTTTGACAAAGAGTGCACATTTTCTACCGATCAGTATGAAGAGTTCCTTGTAGGATTTGGCACAGCTATACATTCAAGAGATTGTGAGGTTACATGGTGTGCCATCAAGTATTGTGTCTGATCGTGACCCCTGATTTACTTCCCGATTCTGGGGAAGCTTACATGAAGCAGTGGGTTCGAAATTGAAGCTGAGTTCGGCGTACCATCCTCAGACTGATGGACAGTCTGAGAGGACTATTCAGAGTCTTGAGGACTTACTGCGTGCTTGCATTTTGGAGCATGGCTGTTCGTGGGAGAAATATTTACCTCTGATCGAATTCACCTACAATAACAGTTTTCATTTTAGTATCGGCATGGCACCATATGGGGCATTATATGGAAGGAGGTGTCGAACCCCATTATGTTGGCTTGAAAATGGTGAGAACTTGGCCTTAGGGCCTGAGATTGTTGAGGAAACCACTGAACAAATTAAGATGATCCGAGAGAAGATGAAAATCGCTCATGACCGGTAGAAGAGCTATTATGATAAAAGGAGGAAGCCACTTGAATTTCAAGTTGGCGATCATGTGTTCTTACGAGTCTCGCATGATAAGGGTATTGGTAGAGCTTTGAAGAGTAGAAAATTAAGCCCTAAATTCATCGGACCCTATGAGATCTTGGAGCGGATTGGAGATGTCGCTTATCGGATTGCACTCCCTCCACAGCTTGCAAACCTACATAATGTGTTCCACGTATCACAGTTAAGGAAGTATATTCATGATCACTTGCACGTGATCCCTATTGATGATGTTGAGGTGCAGAATGACTTGTCCGTCCCTCCCGTTTCGGTTTGTATCGTTGAGTATTCCATGAAGAGGTTGCGGAATAAAATGGTACCTCTGGTGAAAGTAGCGTGGAAGCATGGAAACACTCACCTGGGAACGCGAGGATGATATCCATGAATGGTAGCCTCATGCATTCGAATCTGGTATATCAAATTTCGAGGACAAAATTTCTTTTAAGGTGGGGTGGATTGTAACACCCTGAATTTTTTTTTAAAAAAATAGATAGTTAAATTAAGAAAATAAATATTGAATAATTAGATGTGGACTAATTAATATCCCAAAATGCTAGAAATAATTTAATTAAGATTTTCGGAAACTGTTAATGAGTTATTATGACCAGATAAGCAGAAAACTAACCCGGATAAAATATGGGTGTCGGACCAAGTATCTCCGATTGAGATGCCGTTGGTCAGGGCTGTAGATAATATTATTGGGAATCCGAATATGTATTCGGAATAATTTTCATAATAAGTATTGAGCCTAAACAGAGAGCCTATTTGTTTAAAAATGGAGGAGTTTATAGAGAGTTAAAAACTTAAAACAAAATCCCGTCCTCTCTCTTATTTTTTCCCGTTACCTTCTTTTCCCAAAGGAAAAACACACACTTACTCTCTTCTTTCCCTATTTCCCTCATCTCTTCACCTTCTTCTTCTCAAAAACCTAGAGAAGTCTTGTTCATTCTCTCCCTCCATTTTTGAAATCTCCATTGAGCTTGGAGGAGGACATTGTGGCTTGAAGCTCCTCCCATTCTTCTCCATTTTTGTCATTTCCTTTCTCTCCCTTGCCTTCCATTTTCGTTTCTTAGTTGAGGTAAGCTCTCCCTCATTTTAGTGGTACTTGAACTCTAGAATGGGGATTATTAAGGCTTGGGAGAGTATTGATTTCATATAGGTTGTTGGGAGAAGCTTTAAATATGACAAACCTAAGGTGGGGTAATGTGAATGTGAGTTTCTATGAGCCTTAAAGAGGGTACACAAAAATATGGATGGGAAGATGATGAATCATGTGCATTTATGAGGTTTGGTAGGTTTTTAATAAAACCCTAACTTATAGTTTTCGGGAAAATGTGTAATGTAGAAGGGGTTGGCATTTATGGATGAAAGAAGTGTTATAAATGATTAGGTAATGGCATTTAATGATGATTTATAATGTTAATTAGAAGTTATAAATAGAAAACTCACCAAGGTGTTGGTGGAAAATTAATGTATGTGGTGACCTAACTAATTAGGTTGTTACCTTGGTAATAATGAATGGTGATTTAAGGGAAGGAATTCCCGAAGCCTAATTAGGCAAATGAATGAAATTGATGAATAGTTTCTACGTGATAAGAATCATGTGTACATAGATATGTATATGTATGTTGAGATGGTTTTGGGATGAATAATTGATGTGGTCCTATAATGATTGGTTTAGGACTTGATAAAATGGGTGAAGCGGGAACATCAAACCTGGAAATCTACTTCTCTTGAGGTAAGAGAGGGGTGTATTTTTGAAATGTATGAGAACTTGTATAATGATAATGTATGTATTGATGTAATGTGGAATGTTTTCCTGAATGGATGTAGTATCATATGTATGTAATATGAAGTTGGGTAAGGGTCTTATAATTATTGATTGTGAAATAAGGCCTTAAAGAGGTTCTGAGTAGTATAATGTGTGCTGGCATGTTATTAATTCCATGTACGGATTGATGAATGCTTGAAATTCTTGGCTAGGATGATTCCTGTATATAATGATTGGAACATATATGTTTAATTATATGGAATAAACCTTTGTGATTAACTATGAGTTGTACCCTAGATGAGAGGGTGAGAAAATCCTCATGAGATTGAGGTATGCATGAGCATCTATGCATATATATATACAACATGGCATGCATAAGTACATTTATAAAATGAATCACCTTGCAGGGTGCCACGAAGGGTGTATCCCTAAGTGATGAGCATATTATTATACTTGTGAACTGAATCACCTTGCGGGGTGCCACGAAGGGTGTATCCCGGAGTGATAAAATCATTATAGTATTTGTTGTTGAATGGATCACCTTGCGGGGTGCCACGAAGGGTGTATCCCTGAGTGATGATGTTATGATAATGATGTATATATATAACCTTGTGGGGTTCCACGAAGGGAGTACCCGACGTGATGACGATAGGAAATTGTAATAAATGACCTTGCGGGGTCCCATAAAGGGAGTACCCCTTGCGAGGAGGTAAACTGATGTGATGATACTAAATTTAAGTGGTTGAGATCGCTATTGGATTAAAGATCGGATCCGTGCATATGCATCTTTAAAACACTAGCATGTGCATTAGCCATAGGAGCATGACATGGAGTGATATCTTATTGAGGAGATTGTGTGAGGAGTAGATGGAACTTCCTTTTAATACCAACTGTAAATGGGTTAATGGTTGATGTGTTCTTATGAATCTAAATGGATATATGTGTTCAGTGAATTTGATAAATGTTTGATTTGGTGTTGATCGAAATTTGCTTGAGGAAGAATGTTTATATTGCATTCATGTATATATTATCACAATTGTAGATTTTCATCATTGAGAAAGTATACTCACTCTCTATGTGGTATATCTTTTTAGCTCTTGTGTTGTAGGGCTGCACATGGAGCTCTAGTGTGGAGAAAAGTTGTGAAGGAAGCCTATTTCGGTAAAGAATGCCTTGGCCGGCAACATTTTTATTTTATGGTTGTGTGGAATGTTTGTAATGTATATAGCATTCTACATAATTTGTATAGCCTTGAATTGGCATAGATACTTGTATGGATGATGAACATATATAATGGTGATTTTGGGAGGTCATGTAGGAAAATGAGGTCCTAGAGTTTATGGCTCATTTTCATTAGTGACCTTAGTCTTGATTGGATTTTCGAAAATGAAGTATGGTTGAGGTTAAAACTTATGAATGATTGATAGTCTAGATGAAATATTGCACATTATAGATCATGCTAAGTAGTAAGTTAGATTGGCATATAATTCATGAATTGGGAGGTAAATCTATGGGTAAGGTTGGTTGGAACAAGTTTTAAATGCTAAATGGGATGAATGAGATATGATGAATCTAAGTAATTTGGCTAGATATGAGTTTTAGTATGATATGTCGTTGAATTCCCATATTTCTGTATTTTTCTGATAATCTCGCTCAAGCGAGAATCCCCCCTGCATGATATTTGGTTTCTGGCCAATTCTCGCTTAGGCGAGAATGGGTCTCGCTCAAGCGATACTGCCTGGCATCAGGGGTTTGCCACTGGAGGAAAATCGCCCAGGCGAGTGGGGTCTCGCCCGAGCGAGAGTGATAGGTTTTGCCACTGGACCATTTTTGCTTAAGCGAAAGGCCCTTGAAGGTGGTTCTCGCCCAAGCGAATAAGTGTAGGTTTGGTTCTGGACAAATTTCGCTTACGCTTGCTGGTTCCGCCCAAGCGAATCTTGTGGATCTCGCTCAAGCGAGATGGGGCTCACTTGAGTGAGGTGGCCCCTGAAACTTCTTTCCCTCTTTTCGCTCAGCTCATTCCATGTCTCGCCTAAGCGTCCAATTGGGACTCGCTCAAGCGAGTGTGGTTCTCGCTTGAGCGAGGGGCGCCCTGATACCTCAAACTGTTTTATTTAAATTATTTCCCCTTTTCTTTACATTATATCTTGGTTTTGCATCATCTTATAAACACCCTGGGCGTAATTTGAATTCCTTAATTTTTCAAAATGGTTGATCTCTTGAACTTAATCATATAGCATCACTTTGAATAATTTTCTCCGATGTTTTCGGTTGAGGATTCTTCATTCATGGTTCCTTTTACTTACCTTCTCATATCTCCATATATGAGATAGGTCTCTCATAGATCCAGGGTATTGACCGACAGCTTCATCACTTATATTTTTCATAAATCAATAGTATTAAATTCATGAAAAATTTACCCCTATTTTTGGGGCGTCACATTTTACAACATTGGTCATTTTCACCATGACCGCGGTAAACAACATAATCAACAATATAAGATGTTACAGGCCAACCATGAGTCATATCATGGCAGTTGTGATCCAAAGGACCACCGGGGAAACCTGCTCCTTAAGAGCCACCCCCCACAAGGGTCAACCACATACAGCTCCCACTAGGCCAACCGGGGGAATCCCCTAATATTCCTTACTGACAGTGTATGATATGCCATGGATGCAAATGTCAATCAATGCATTCTCACACTATGCATCCTATCATGCCACTCATCAATCATCATCATCACAACCAACACCACCATATAATTCTTAGTGGATTTTATCATTGTTGGTTTTAGCCATTATTTTCAAGTTTTAAGTGTGGCATTTCATTTCAACATACTTATATCATACATGCAAGTCAATACTTGCAACATTCACAATGGCATCACAAACATCAAAAACATTCATCAATCTTTCATCAACATCACCACCTAATTTCTTAGTGGATTTTTCATTTCATTGATCATTACCATTGTTTCATATATTAGTGTGGCATCACAATGATTCATCAATATAATTCAAACCACACATACACAAGATCACATTTGTATTCATCACAATGGCATTCAACAATCATCAATAATAACAATCATCCTTTTATTCAAGGAAATGATCAACATTATCCATCGTCATGCATTATCAATATCATCTCTGATTCATTGATTCACCCCAAACACATTGTCATTCAATTGTCCCCTTATTAGTCTCATCATCATACAAGGGTGTGTCTTACAACCCCGTCATTTACTTTCACTATCATTCATCATTTCGTATCATTAGTGGTGAACTTTCATGTCTTCATAACCCATCTTAGGTACATACATATTTTTCCAATGTCTCAATCAACATCAAACACCACCAAGACACACCACAATCATACACCATATGCTATTGCATGATGAAACAATGTTTAGGTAATAACAACTCAATTCAATTTCAACACCAAGGTATATGAGGGACATGACAATGTCTTCATGTTCGATTACTAAAATGTATGAAAAATGTGTGCAATCGAATGCATAAACATGCCATGACTCAACCACATCAAATAACATCCAAACATAGTGCGAATGGGCCAAAAGTACACCATGAATCAATTCATGCAATTCTGGAACACCAATCATCAAAATAGAGGCTTGTGAATCAACTCATGGCTCTTATGAATCGATTCACATGAGTTAAAAGGCAACCCCACACAAACAGCAGGCCTTGAATTGATTCAAACAATCATGTGAATTGATTCAGGGCCCTGGAAGTCACTTATTTTGGGAACAGAATGTCATGAATCAATTCAAGCTCTGGCATGAATCAATTCATGCAATTCAAGTAGCCTCTAAATCAATTCCTGGGGGCATGTTGTAACATCCTAATTTTTAGGGGGAAAAATTTTTCACGAATTAATTAGGAAATAACCTGGATCCCTAATATAACACTCCCATATATGAAGATATGAGAGCTAGTCCCATGGCCAAGAAGAAAGAGAAAGGAAGGCAAGGGAATTTAAAACCATTCACACGGAAGCACCGGCAGCGCCTGAGCGAACCACCACACAGCGTACACTCGCTCAAGCGAAACGCGAATCCGCCTGGGCGAGACGCCCAACTCGCTCGGGCGAGCACCCAATCGCTTGGACGATACCACGACAACGCCTTCCAGTGACCCACATTCGCTAGAGCGAGTCCTCCATTCGCTGAAGCGGGGAGTCTCACTCGGCTAAACCCTCACTCGGCATCGAAACATCCATACTCTTGGTAAACGACTAAGTCCACTCAGATTCACTCCCAAGGCAACTCGGTATGAAGGTTCCAACACTCAGAAACGACTCCCACGCCTACCTTCTATAACATAGTCTCTTATATTTATCCACCAAGGTACATACAAAATTTACCCGGTATGTGAGGGACTTTCCACTCGGATTCTATAAACTCTCACTCGAAATATTTCCCGCTCGGAGCCTATACATGTTTTTCACTCGGAATCAGTTAAGCCTATGCGCTCGGGAATCTTTCCACTAAGTTACTCACCAAAATGTCATTGGGGAAACTTCCCTAAGAATTCGTCTAAGTGTTTCTCTCGGGGAACTCATGTGAATGAATCTCACTCGAATTTCATACTTACATATACTCAGAAATACTCTGACCTATATTCATTCGGGGAGTAGCAGCTAACTCACTCGGCATACTACAATTTAATCGCTCGGATTATAATTATCCTACGCTTAGAGTACATTCCATTCCAAACCACTCCATTAACTCCCCCTTCAGACGGGGGATCACCTAGGATCTTTTTACTCGGGAGTACAAGCTCTTCCTCACTCGGCTTACATATAATCTTTCACTCGGAACCACTCAGCTTCATAACTACCCATAAACACACTAACCTCCTACGCTCGTAAGGCATACTCATGCATCCATATTTACCGCTCGGACATCACTTACAGTATAGAAGAACACACAACATATATATATATAAAGGAAAGTATTCAAATAATTACAAGAGTTTCATCATGCTTCTGTTACCCGAAGGTGTTCAAGTTCTAACGTAAAGACTAAAACCAAAACATGAGCCGGCCAAGGCTTAACAGGACCTTACACATAGTATATACATATACACATATATTCAAAAGCACTCGGCTGTTTTGTTCTGCACTCAGCTCCTCATTCATCCTTCATTCTGAGAGATGTTCACTGAAAATGTAGCCACTGCAGGGGTGAGCTTTCACATGTAAAATGACAATCCAGGATTCGGTATCAGTGTCAGTACGCACACTCACTTTCATTCAATCATTTTCAAGTTAACTAAGGTTAGGCAAGTAGAATAATATCTATGGCATACATACAACACACACAAGTATCCACACACTCGGAAATCATTCATAACACTCAACACATGCTATGCGTACTGTTCTAATCAACCTCATATCTACATGCATGCCTGCGGATCCGTCTCGAGTGATGACTTTCAGTTACAGTTTCCCTCTTACTGGCCCCTCGTCCCTCAACTCTTCCCGTGTGGTACCGGCCTCCCATGGGCGTCTCGAGACTCCTTTCTAGCTCCTACGGCTACCACGAGCTCTCTCGGGATCTAGCCAAGGTCTGTAGCTGGAAGTCATTCCCTCGGGCTCATGACCTTCCACGGGTCACCCCACTCTTACACATGCAGCAAATGCATTTACCCGTAAGCACCATCACACAACCGATACCTCCTTCGTGACCATAAGTAGAACAGATTCAACACAACCTTTATATTTGTTTTATCAGTTACTCCAATATGTACAACAATCGGGTAATCAAAGTAATAGCATTTGATAAATCAACTAATAAGCACACATTCATATTCTTACAGTGTTAACAAAGATGGAACCATGCATTTCATTCGTCATTATCAAAGGCTAACAGTCTACATTACCACCATCTTGATTGCATGCAATTGCTATATAACTACTGTAAAAAACACAGAATCCAGAGCCATCAATCATGCATAAGATCCAGTCATCATAAACACATGCACGCACTCAAAGCAGTACATTCATTCGGTACCGTTCGTGGACCATGCATTTGACATGCAAGCGCCCCCTACCTACGGAAGGAACTTCAAGAAGCTTTTCTGCTCTCGACGTTGGATCTGACGCCCTTCTTCCGATTCGTTCAGCCTTTCTTCGCTCTGTCGTACTCTGTACTCGGTTCGGGAATGGAGCGTTGTTCCTCCTCTGCCTTAACGATCGTCCTTCCCCAGTTGGAGGGCTCTGACCTTCTTCCCGCACTGACGTCGTGAAGAACAAAAACAGGGGAAAGGAAAAGAAGATGAAGACGAAGAAGAAAAGAGGGAATAAAGTAGTGGGAGAAGTTTTGCATCCACGGTGATACAGGGTAGGCATATATATACGCATGCGAAGAGAAGGAGTGGGATGGGAAAGCGTGAGTCGCAGTCCACTCATACCTTCCGCCAATCATAAACAGCCACATCCCACCAACTAACTCCAATTAGCTTGTCATTAACTCTCAAGCTATATTGATTATGATTAACAATTAATTCTTTACTTTGCATTCAAATTCTTATCGTTTAATTTTCATTCGGTATCTAACTTTGGAATTGGGATGTTACAGTTCTCCCCCACTCAAAAGAATTTCATCCTCGAAATTCAGTCGGTAACTCACCTTAGTAAACAACTCGGGGTACTGCTGCCTCATGGTGTCTTCGCGTTCCCAGGTACGAGAGGTAGTCTTGCCTTGTCGCCACTCCACTTCGACCAGCTATACGTTTTTGCTCCTCAAACGCTTCACCGATCGGTCCACGATTCTGATCGGTGTAGTCACAATGGTCAGGTCTTCCTTGACATCCACTTCATCATCAGGCATTGTGTGGCTGGGGTCATGTAGATACTTCCTTAGTTGAGACACATGAAACACGTCGTGCAATTGAGATAAGTGAGTCGGTAGTGCTATACGATATGCCACGGAGCCGACTCGTTCCAACACCTCATAAGGTCCAATGTATCGAGGGCTCAACTTTCTGCTTTTCAAGGCTCGCCCGATTCCTTTACTCGGTGAAGTCCTTAAAAATACCTTGTCTCCGACTGAAAACTCTAATGGTTTGGTTCATTCGTCATAGTAGCTCTTTTGCCTGTCTTGAGACGCCTTCATCTTCTCTCTTATCACTCGGATCTGTTCCAAAGTTTGCTTAACAATCTCGGGTCCCAATAGCAGACTCTCACCCGTTTCCGACCAGTAAAGCGGGGTTCGGCACCTTCGATCATACAATGTTTCATAGGGTGCCATACCAATGCTGCTGTGATGGCTGTTATTGTACGTAAACTCAATCAAGGGAAGGTACTGCTCCCATTCTCCACCGTGCTCCAACACACACGCTCTCAACAAGTCCTCCAGGCTTTGAATCGTTCGCTCGGATTGTCCATCCGACTGGGGGTGGTAGGCAGAGCTAAGCCAAAGTTTAGTGCCCATTTCTTGATGCAGGCTGGTCCAAAACCGGGACGTGAACCTAGGATCCCTATCTGATACGATGGAAGTCAGTATACCATGCAGTCGGACGATCTCTTGAATGTAGATCCGTGCTAACCTATGCATCGGGTACTTCATGTTCACAGGCAGGAAGTGTGCACTCTTCGTCAGTCGGTCAATAATGACCCAAATTGCATCATGGCCTGCTCGGTTTTTGGGCAATCCCATGACAAAGTCCATAGCAATTGAGTCCCATTTCCACACGGGAATCTCCAGGGGCTGTAACGCACCATACGGCTTCTGGTGCTCGACCTTCGACTTTTGACAGGTGATACATTGAGCCACGTATTCTGCCACATCCTTCTTTAGTCCGGGCCACCAGAACTGTGTTCTCAGGTCATGGTACATCTTCGTGGCTCCCGGGTGGATACATAACAAGCTCTTGTGAGCCTCATCAAGCACCATTCTTCTCAATTCTCCTCCACCTGGCACGTATATTCTGTTTCTTACTTGGAAGATCCCATTCGTTCCCTCGGTCAAGGACAAATCCTTACCTTTGGTCTGAGTCTTCTTTATCTCGGTCAAGTAGGAATCCGACTGCTGCTGGTCGTACACAGATTTCAAGAAGTCATTGGCAATTCTCAGCGTGCCGATCGTCATTTTTCGATAGGAGGGGATGACAACATGTAAGTTCATGTCTCGGAACCGTTCCAATAGTTCTACCTCCTTCACCATCATTACTGCCATATGAAGGGATTTCCGACTCAATGTGTCGGCAACAATGTTTGCCTTGCCCGGGTGGTACTTTAGCTCAAAATCATAATCCTTTAGAAATTCCATCCATCTCCTTTGCCTCATATTCAGCTCCTTCTGGTCGAACAAGTATTTAAGGCTCTTGTGATCACTGTATACTTCAAATCTGGACCCGAACAAGTAATGCCTCTAGATTTTTAACGCGAACACCACAGCTGCTAACTCCAAGTCATGGGTCGGATAATGCTGCTCGTGAGGTCTCAATTGCCGAGAGGCATACGCTATCACTCGGTCCTTCTACATTAGCACACACCCTAATCCGAGTCCTGATGCATCACAATAAACCATGAAGCTCTCTTGCAAGTCAGGTAATGCCAGCACTGGTGCAGCCGTCAATTTGTTCTTCAGCTCTCGAAAACTGCCCTCACACTCGGGACTCCACACGAATGGGATGTTTTTCCGAGTCAATTTAGTCAGTGGCAAAGCCAACTTAGAAAAACCCTCAATGAATCTTCTATAATAGTCTGCCAGGTCCATAAAGCTCCTTATCTCCGAGACCGACTTGGGTTTCTCCCATGCCATTATAGCTGTCACCTTCGAAGGGTCCACCGAGACACCTTGCTCGGAAATCACATGTCCGAGGAAGTGGATCTTATCCATCCAGAATTCACACTTTGAAAGCTTCACAAACAACTGCTTCTCCTTTAACACTTGGAGTACCGCTCGGAGGTGTTCTTCATGCTCCTCGGAAGTTTTAGAATAGACTAGGATGTCATCAATGAAAACAACTACGAATCGGTCTAAATAGGGGTGGAATATGTTGTTCATGTAATTCATGAAGACAGCGGGGGCATTTGTCACACCGAACGGCATCACTACATACTCGTAGTGGCCATACCGAGTCCTAAAGGCAGTCTTTGGGATATCCGAGTCCTTCACTCGGATTTGGTGGTATCCCGATCGCAGGTCGATCTTTAAGAAGACTGAGGCTCCACGCAGTTGGTCAATTAAGTCATCAACTCTGGGCAACGGGTAACGATTCTTAATTGTGAGTTTGTTCAGCTGTCGGTAATCTATACAAAGTCTCATGCTGCCATCCTTCTACTTAACAAGTAGTACAGGTGCGCCCCATGGTGATACACTCGGCCTAATGAATTGTTTTCCGAGTAACTCATCTACTTGCTTCTTCAACTTGGTTAACTCAGTTGGGGACATTCTATAAGGTGCACTGGAGACTGGCTCGGCCCCAGGGATCAAGTCTATAGAGAATTCGACTTCTCTATTGGGAGGGACACTCGGTACGTCTTCAGGGAACACTTCTGGAAATTCACAGACAATCGGGATTTTGTTCACTCAGGTTTTACTCTCACCCTCGATTAAACAAAGCATCATGAACAGTTGAGTTATACCTTATGCTGTGCAGCCCTCATGGTGCTGTCTCGGGAAGATTATCCTTCGGTTTCTGCAATCCACTAACACCTCGTTGGCTGAAAGCCAATCTATTCCGAGCATGATATCAAGATCCTTCAAAGGTATGCACACTAAGTCAAAAGTGAAACTCCAATCGCACAACTCGAACGTTACTTCTTTGCACATTGATGAGGTCAGTACCTTAGGACCAGTCAAATTGGCTGCTTCCAAAATCCGATCCATTTCCACGGTCGGTAATTTCAAACGTTTTACACAATCATCAGCTATGAAGGAGTGGGTAGCTCCCGAATCAAAAACTACACTAAGTGTGTATCTACCGAGTGAGCACTTACATTGTACTAAGTCATTTGCTTGTGCGACATCCTCTGCGTTGATGGCGTAGACTCTTCCAGCAGCTGGTTGATCAGTGTTTCTCCTCCGGTTATTTGGGGCAACCATCATATTCCCTCTAGCTCTGTTGCTTCCGCCCCGTGAGCTTTGTCCATCATTCCTATTACTCTTCACCTGGAACCCTCCTTGACGCACACTAGCATTTGTTTGACGGAGTTGGGGGCAGTCAGGGCGAATGTGCCCCTTATCCCCATAGTGAAAACACTTAACATCGGCACCATGCAACTCTGAGCAAAGTGGTCGCCACCATATTTAAAACACTTGCCATACCTGGGTCGTCTACTCATCTGTCTCCCTCGGTCACCGCAATCCTGATATCTAGTGAAGGGTTCATTTCTTCCTACATTTCCTGGCCTCTTGAAACGTGACTGCTGAGGCCTCAAATACTGGTTAGCTCTGCTGCTCTGGCCCGAGTGGGCCTTGTCATCTTCTTCAAATATTCTACATTTGTTCACTAATGTAGGAAAACTCTTGATCTCTTGATATCTGCAGGCCCTCTTAATATCTGATCTCAACCCATTTTCAAATTTAAGGCACTTGGAGCTCTCCGTCCCTGGTTGTTGGAAAGGTGGTAGAATAGCCACAATTCTTCGAACCTAGTCGCATACTCTTCCACAGTCATGGAGCCCTGCTTCAACTCCATAAACTCCAACTCCTTCTGACTCCTCACTGTGTCGGGGAAATACTTCTCTAAGAAGCATGCCTTGAAATCGTTCCACGTCAACTGAGCATCATCAACAGGGAATCGGTTTCTGGCTATCTTTCACCAGTTCTCCGCTTCATCTCGCAGCATATACACTGCACATTCCACCTTTTGGGCCTTGGTACAACGAAGACCCCCAAAAATCCTTTCCAGTTCCTGAGTCTATTTAAAAGCTACCTCCGGGTTACGTCCTCCTTGGAATTCACTCGACTTCCTCTGCAGGAAGCGGTCCAGCACGTGGCCATCCTCAGCTCGAGTCTGGCCCTGCCTCTCAAACACGTCCGCAAAGCGTTGGAATGCTGTGGCTATAGCCTCCATGCTTTGGCGATGCGTCATCCCTTATCCTGAAATTAACATTCGAGGATAAGTATACTGAGCCACTCATTACCATTCAGATTTCAGCCTAATGTTCAATGACTTAGCACATCATGCTATCTCTATATATTATACAACCAATCGGACCAGGGGAAACAACCTCCTATCCACAAGTCAATATTAATCAGGTTTAATAATATCACAATAATAATGACCATTCAGTCAGAAAGCACCCAACCGCTTACACTCGGTAAGCATACCTTGGCCTTGGACTTTTCGGTCCGCTCTGATACCAAAATGTAACATCCTAATTTTTAGGGGGAAAAATTTTTTGCGAATTAATTGGGAAATAACCTGGATCCCTAATATAACACTCCCATATATGAAAATATGAGAGCTGGTCCCATGGCCAAGAAGAAAGAGAAAGAAAGGCAAGGGAATTTAAAACCATTCACACGGAAGCACCGACAGCGCCTGAGCGAACCACCACACAGCGTACACTCGCTCAAGCGAAACGCGAATCCGCCTGGGCGAGATGCCCAACTCGCTCGGGCGAGCACCCAATCGCTTGGATGATACCACGACAACGCCTTCCAGTGACCCACATTCACTAGAGCGAGTCCTCCATTCGCTGAAGCGGGGAGTCTCACTCGGCTAAACCCTCACTCGGCATCGAAACATCCATACTCTTGGTAAACGACTAAGTCCACTCAGATTCACTCCTAAGGCAACTCGGTATGAAGGGTTCCAACACTCGGAAATGACTCCTATGCCTACCTTCTATAACATAGTCTCTTATATTTATCCACCAAGGTACATACAAAATTTGCCCTGTATGTGAGGGACTTTCCACTCGGATTCTATAAACTCTCACTCGGAATATTTCCCGCTCGGAGCCTATACATGTTTTTCACTCGGAATCAGTTAAGCCTATGCGCTCGGGAATCTTTCCACTAAGTTACTCACCAAAATGTCATTGGGGAAACTTCCCTAAGAATTCATCTAAGTGTTTCTCTCTCGGGGAACTCATGTGAATTAATCTCACTCGAATTTCATACTTACATATACTCAGAAATCCTCAGACCTATATTCATTCGGGGAGAAGCAGCTAACTCACTCGGCATACTACAATCTAATCGCTCGGATTATAATTATCCTACGCTTAGAGTACATTCCATTCCAAACCACTCCATTAACTCCTCCTTCAGACGGGGGATCACCTAGGATCTTTTTACTCGAGAGTACAAGCTCTTCCTCACTCGGCTTACATATAATCTTTCACTCGGAACCACTCAGCTTCATAACTACCCATAAACACACTAACCTCCTACGCTCGTAAGGCATACTCATACATCCATATTTACCGCTCGGACATCACTTACAGTATAGAAGAACACACAACATATATATATATATAAAGGAAAGTATTCAAATAATTACAAGAGTTTTATCATGACTTCTGTTACCCGAAGGTGTTCAAGTTCTAACGTAAAGACTAAAACCAAAACATGAGCCGGCCAAGGCTTAACAGGACCTTACACATAGTATATACATATACACATATATTCAAAAGTACTCGACTGTTTTGTTCTGCACTCAGCTCCTCCTTCATCCTTCATTCCGAGAGATGTTACCTGAAAATGTAGCCACTGCAGGGGTGAGCTTTCACATGTAAAATGACAACAGGATTCGGTATCAGTGTCAGTACGCACACTCACTTTCATTCAATCATTTTCAAGTTAACTAAGGTTAGGCAAGTAGAATAATATCTATGGCATACATACAACACACACAAGTATCCACACACTCAGAAATCATTCATAACACTCAACACATGCTATGCGTACTGTTCTAATCAACCTCATATCTACATGCATGCCTGCGGATCCGTGTCAAGTGATGACTTTCAGTTACAGTTTCCCTCTTACTGGCCCCTCGTCCCTCAACTCTTCCCGTGTGGTACCGGCCTCCCATGGGCGTCTCGAGACTCCTCTCTAGCTCCTACGGCTACCACGAGCTCTCTCGAGATCTAGCCAAGGTCTGTAGCTGGAAGTCATTCCCTCGGGCTCATGACCTTCCACGGGTCACCCCACTCTTACACATGCAGCTAATGCATTTACCCGCAAGCACCATCACACAACCGATACCTCCTTCGTGACCATAAGTAGAACAGATTCAACACAACCTTTATATTTGTTTTATCAGTTACTCCAATATGTACAATAATCGGGCAATCAAAGTAATAGCATTTGACAAATCAACTAACGAGCACACATTCATATTCTTACAGTGTTAACAAAGATGGAACCATGCATTTCATTCGTCATTATCAAAGGCTAACAGTCTACATTACCACCATCTTGATTGCATGCAATTGCTATATAACTACTGTAAAACACACAGAATCCAGAGCCATCAATCATGCATAAGATCCAGTCGTCATAAACACATGCACGCACTCAAAGCAGTACATTCATTCGGTACCGTTCGTGGACCATGCATTTGACATGCAAGCGCCCCCTACCTACGGAAGGAACTTCAAGAAGCTTTTCTGCTCTCGACGTTGGATCTGACGCCATTCTTCCGATTCGTTCAGCCTTCCTTCGCTCTGTCGTACTCTGTACTCGGTTCGGGAATGGAGTGTTGTTCCTCCTCTACCTCAAGGATCGTCCTTCCCCAGTTGGAGGGCTCTGACCTTCTTCCCGTACTGACGTCGTGAAGAATAAAAACAGGGGAAAGGAAAAGAAGATGGAGACGAAGAAGAAAAGAGAGAATGAAGTAGTGGGAGAAGTTTTGCATCCACGGTGATACAGGGTAGGCATATATATACGCATGCGAAGAGAAAGAGTGGGATGGGAAAGCGTGAGTCGCAGTCCACTCACACCTTCCGCCAATCACAAACAGCCACATCCCACCAACTAAGTCCAATTAGCTTGTCATTAACTCTCAAGCTATATTGATTATGATTAACAATTAATTCTTTACTTTGCATTCAAATTCTTATCGTTTAATTTTCATTCGGTATCTAACTTCGGAATTGGGATGTTACACATGTGAATCGGCTCAGAAGTTGGGAAAACCATCAACAACATTTTTAACTTAGGAAACACGATTCCATACCCTCATTCATTAACCTAACATCCATTATGCTTAAAATATGTATTCTGATGGGATTTTAACTCCACAAACCATATATTTATATACACACATACATATTCCATCTCATATACATATTCATATAATTTCCAAAGCCAATAAATTGCCATTCATTTCATTCAACAATTATCATTCATCTCATTATTTTAACATAATCATGGCAAGGCAAGCATGAGCATAGATCATATACAATCTACACAACACATTTGCATATATTCTTTCAATCAATGAGCCATCATAAGGCATTATCATAATTCTAAACATTTGCTAACATCATATAGGGCTTACTATCAAGTCCTAGACTTGCCAAAACACTTATTCATATACTTGTGTTAGGTTTTGGGAATTCCTTTCTGAAAACCAAGATTCTCTAGATCTTAAAAGGTCAACCATACCCAACAACAACAAGATGACATCTCTTATTCATAAGACATCCAATCATGATATAGATCATCTATTTGCCATCATTATCATTCCATTTTCAATATAAGCTATCTTAGCTTCATTTAAACCATCATCAATCAACAAATTCATATGGCACATATCATGGCCTAAAACCTTATTGAATCAAAATCTTACTTCATTAATCCATCATCAATGGTTATCCACCATTATCATTATCCTCTATCATCATAACTAACAACATCCAAGTACAAACATCATATAACCATCCCAAACTCAATTCTTCTAATCATCATATATACTCATATACATATATCTTTTACATCTCTAAGATAGGACCTCATCAAAATCCAGTAACCTCAAATATCAACACCCATGATTCCAAACGTCATCTCTACCCATAAAAGTCATTCTCATGACAACCAACTCATAAATTCTTAGATTTTTCCAAAAAGTCCCAAATCATCAATTCTAGGGTTTCTCATAGAAATTTCCCAAATCATCAATCACAATCAACTTTCATGCATCATCATAGGCATAATATCATCATTAATGTGCCAATCAATTATAAACAACAATCAATGATCCCAATGGTCATTTAACCTAGGACTTAGGTTCCACATGCATATATTATCATTCACAACAACATTTAACTTAGTTCAAAACCTCATCAACATTAATAATCAATTTCTAATCCTCTAAAAATTCATTTTCCTCATATAGAACCATTCTATGGCACAAAATTATTAATACCATCAATTTTGCCAAAAACCCTAAAATGCCAATACCTAGGTTTTTCTCAAAAATCACCCAACCACATCCTTAATCAATTTTCTTAAATCAATATGGATACCATAACCTTCTTCATTATATAACATTAAGCTATATTCAAGAATCACATTTTTATTGTTTCAAGCCAAGGGTTTCCACCATTTTCATTAACACCCATAAAACCCAATGTCAAATTTTAAGCTTAAACATCATAAAAACCATCAATGGTGTAAGATGGGTTCAAAACCTTACCTTATTTCTAAGCCATGGCCAAACTAAAAATAGGGAGAAAGAGGAGAGGAGACCACCAAGTATTTGCCCCGATATGCAATACAAGCTTCATGAATCCATGCTTAAGTTTTAATTTTGGCAAGAAATGGATGTGGTGTAAATGGTGGAAGAATTTGCCATGGAGGAGTGAAGAAGAAGAAGAAGAAAAATGAATAAGAAGGGAGAAGAGGAGAGTTTGGAAGGTTGAAGGGAGAAAGAGGAGAAAACATGACAACTTTGGGTCATTATCCAATGGGTAAAGCAATGCCTCATTTCACTTTTTCCAATGGTCCATCATATCCTTTATCCATTATACAAAAGAGAGTAGGAAAAAAGGGGTAAATATCACATGGTTACGAGAGGAGAAGAAAAGGGAGTTTTCATTTTCTTTTAATTCCATTTGGCTCTTATTTTTGTCGTTTAATGTCATACGTCATGTCCGAATAATTGTCTCCTTAATGTCAAAAATTATTTTAACTATATCACCATAACCACAATAATTTTCTAAGTATTCTAGACCTATCAAATATCCAATTTAGCTTTGTGGGTCCCACACCATCTGTTAAATCATCCGATTCTAGTGAATCTTAATTTATCGATAACTCACCTCTAGCATCTAATTAATTTCCCCACAATTATTGGACCATAAATAATTATTTGTCTTTATCTAATAAATTTATTTTCTCTATAATTTGGGATGTTACACAACACACAATTAGTCATATAGTAAGTGTCACCTTACAATTAATGTCTATATTATTAAAGTATCGTTACATATTTAATTTCATTCAAATAACAATCCATGGAGAAATTAAGTGTAAGCATTCACGTTTAACTCTTAATACATCATTACTCCATTATTAATCTAACAGTTGAGTTATATATATATATATATATATGTGTGTGTGTGTCTTAACTTAGCCTACTGATTTAGGGGTATCTAATGGAATGATTTAAATTTTTATGTTCCTTTCGACCATGTATCTGTATATCATTCATTTATATCCTATTCAGATCCCCACATGTCCAAGTTCTTCCTCAATTTGAAACTTAAATTCATACTAGTGGCTTGCCACTGATTTCCTTTTTCTACATAAAGTAACTTTTCCTATTTTAATAGTATACCCTTTTTATTCCCTATATTAGTTAATTGATTTCTAGTATACTCCTTTATTATGTTTTATATCACTACTAACCAATATTGTTCCTTTAGTTACTACAATCTCCATGATTATTTACCAACATTATTATTCCTTTACTTATTTATACTTATGTGTATAATTCTAAGTGTACAATTTCTCCTATTTCTAAGTGGCACTTAATTCTTTACTAAGTAAGTTATTATTTTCCCTCCTTAACTAAATCATTTCTACTATTTAAGTAACTTGTCTCTGTTTCCTTTATAGCAAATGATTATCGTCGGTTTCTAGTTTATTCACTTTATATTTTATTCTTAGTGATATCCTTTTAGTTCTCTAATTACTATTAGTTCATATCCCTGTCAACAACATTTGTTTTAATTCATTGTTTATCATGACCTATATTACTTTTAGCTAATATTATCTCTTTTACTTATTATGATCTATATTGATACTAACTAATATTATTTCTTTTCTTCTTTTCACTAGGTGCTACTACTACTACTTACGTGTCTTTAATTCTCATAACTCATGGGTTAATCCATTTCAATTCTCCTAATTAATATAGCTTACTAGTACCATTTTTCTTATGACATACCAAAATAGAATACCTTAAATATTCTTAAGTCTGTAATTCCTCCCTATGGTGTCTAACCTGTTTTGTTACCAAGAGTTATAAGTTACCCATCCTTTTAAGAAAAGATTCTTCTTAATAGAGTTGTAGAGTTATCTACTTTACTTCTCAAGAAAAGATTTATTTTATTAGAACTTGTAAAAAATCTCTCTTTTCACTCTAAGAAAACATTATTTCCTTAATATCTAGAAACATCTCTTTAAATTAAGTTACTCCTTTTACAATTTCTTTTCTTTTCTAGAAAATTTCTTTTAGTTTAAAAATAATTTTCCAATTTACTAAAATTCATCTATTATTATTCTATCAACTATAAGAAATAATTTTTACTAACTTTCTTAAAAATAGCGTTAAATTCCTTAAACATCAAATCTGGCGATATTGAGTCAGAATTATTTTCTTAAGCATGAATTTATTCATGATATACTAGTTGTTAACTCAATTAAATTTAGTGGGACTTATCGGGTTAAATCGTACAAATTACATCAAGTCTCAAATAATTAAAATTATATACAATCACATCACATTGTCCAACCGTGCCTACGCCGTTTCTTACTGTTTAACCGAATCGCGTAGAAGTTTTATTTTATAATTTTTTTCTTTTTAATGAGTCATGTATATAATTATTTTTATTTTCTTTCCTCCGAGTATTATCAAAATACTTAACATACTAAAACATCCAAAAACACAGCGACAAAGAAAAACGTATATCTCTCGATCTAACCATCGGATCACAATGAAACTCAAGATAACGGTTCCTAATTATGAGAGGAATAATATAGCGGAGTCAAAATCGAACTTAAACAAGGTGAAACCCCTTACCTTAGGGTCTAGTCATGGTTTTGATGAAGGAAAAAGAATCGGACGTCACAAATTTTCTGATTGTTGCTAAACTTACCCAAGTCAACCTCGATTGCTTCCAGATCCTTTAAAAACCAACATGTAACGGTCCATCAAGTGACTATAAGTCACGACAAGCAAAAGAAATAAAAGGAAAACACAAGTTTAATTAAAATCAAAGGAGCTATTTGCCAAAAATTTACCGTTTACTTGAAACCTTTCGTCGTTTGTTGTCGATTATTCCTGGTTCCTACGAAAAGCAACATGTGAATAAAAGTGGGCAAGGATGGCCACAATTTTTTGGCTTCTAAAACAGAGAAACTTTACCATTAAAATCATGAGTACAAACTGATTTTAACAAGGAGAAAAGAAAGGGCAAGACTAGGTGCTAAGATTGCGAATCCTCACCTTATTCTTGGCTTGGTGACTCATGGCCAAGGATGGCCAAGACAAATAAGAATTTAGCTGCACAATGAATGTTTCAAGATAATGGATTTTGAGGCACAAAACAGATTTAAGAATGAGAGGTGATACTGAATTTTGTAAAAGAAATAAAGAAGGATTTAAATTTTAGAGGTGGTGAGTTGAAATGGTGTAACCGTGACATGAAGGAGAAGCTTATGGCTGATTTGGGTGGCTTAAGGTGACTGGAAAAAAGAGTGTAATGGTTGCTGGAATTTTTTAAGAAAAGAAAGGGGAAGAAGAGGTTATGATTGCCATGAGAAGAGAGGAGAGTTAGTGGATAAAGTGGCCATGGTTTGATTATAAGGTAACATATAACATAATGGGAAGGTGTATAATAGCATGTCATACAATGAAAGAAAAAGGGATGGATTGATTAAGAAGGTAACATGAATATTTAGATGGAACAAGGCACATTGTGATAATTTTTATTTCTTAGGCACATGATATAATGGCATGGTAGTATGTTATGGTATGGATGCATGTCATGGTGGCAATTTGTTAAGCAAGTTGTAAATCCTTACAAGAGAAGGAGTTAGGGAGAGAAAGACATGTGTTATTCTGGCTGAACAAGGGAGTAATCTGAAGGAGGCAAGTGTCCATAAGTGTTGCAAGCTAATTGGACCACTCTCGCATGAAGGTTGAGGTGTCAATACCAGGGATAACAAACTATCACGATTTCTAGGGGCTTTTTCAGGCTGAATTAGGAAAAAGGCCCAACATAAGAATTGTAGGGATTTTTCTTATCTTTAAATTCATATATGGCATAAAAATGAGATATGGCCCATTTACTAAAATAGTGTAAGGGTTTGACGGGATAGATGTTTCTTGCAAAGATTAATTTTCTAGGTAAAAGTGTTGAGGATTTTGACTTTGCTCCCTTTATCAAAGTTGTAGGGAAGTGAGTTTAGAAAAATTTGGTGAAAGAATCGTTCAATTTCATGGTCATATGAGTGAGAAACGTGAAAAATACTGAACATAATACAAGCTGCCATTAGGAAAATGTGAATCAATATGGCATTTTAAACTCTGGGATTTATGGAGCAGGAATTGGTTTTCAAGCCCCTCATGAAGTTTTTAAATCTTTTTTTTTCTTTAATTTGATATATCATTTGTGACGATCCAAGTTTGGTAGCCCGAGATATACCCGATTTATGACAGGGTGCTCCAAGAGCTTCCCGGATCAGCTACGTCTTTGGAAATAAATTCACCATTAAATAGCCTTTGAGAATTGGGTTTTGTGCCCTTCATAAACATTATATAGCTTTAGAATACGGATCTATAGAAAAATGAACAGGGTAATTCAAGCACTGGACAAAGGAGATATGTAAATTTTAATGAAGATTGCCTAAATGATGACGAAACAGCCAAGGGGTTGCAAAGATACATTAAACTGTACTAATTTAGGGGGATTTAGCTTTTGATGTCTTCAAGGAAAACATATATAATTTTGTAACAGAGATTTTGACACCAAGTTTACGTGAATCAAAGGTCGTATGAAAGAGTTATGAATGTTTTCTGAACCATACGCAGGGAAAAATGTCCAAACGTTAGAATTTTAAGGCGAACATACTTAACTTTCGATTTTAAGGTTGACAGAGTAAGAATCAGAGTTTAGGGATAAAAACAAAGATTAGAGATCTTTTCAAAATGAAGAGATTGAGACCAAAATCATTCAATTTTAAGGTCGTATGCCAAAGTTGGGTCAAAAACACTGAAGGTGCTCGGGTCGAGTTTTAAAACAATTTATGAAGAAACTGATTTATGGAAAAATGAGGGTGATAGAGTCCTAACTGGGTTGTGGCCTTTCCGAGTGAACATAGATTCTAAAATCCGAGTAATGGGAATACCGAGTGGAGTTACTCGCCTCAGCGGCTAAGTGCTCGCTCCAGCGAGTGTGAGTGTAAGGAAGGTCTCTGATGGGTTGCACTTAAGCTATGCGAACTTTGCCCAAGCGTGTCATGTCGTCTCGCTTGAGCGATATTGAATTCCGCCTGAGCGAGTCGGCGCTGTTGGGATTGCTCATGTCCTGCACCTTCCGCTGTTTGCCTTGTGGATGGTTTGTATTCCTTCCCTCTCCTTCTTCTCCTAATTCCACCCTCCTTAACTCTCAGCTACTCATTCTGCCCTTGCATCCACTCCGATTTTGGAAAAATTTTCCTGGTCTCGGTTTATTCTCAAATTGAACTTAGGATGTTTCATTTTGGTATCAGAGCAGACCTAAAAGGTCCAAGGCCAAGGTATGCTTACCGAGTGTAAGCGGTTGCGTGCATTATGACCGAGTGGTCATTACTATTGTGATATTTTGTTGAACATGAACGATGTTAAAATACTGAATTGAGGATAGGAGATTATTCCCCTCCTGGTCTGATTAATTATGTGATATATATAGGGATGGTATAATGTGCTATAGTTATTGAATGTTGGGATGAGATCCGATCGGTAGTGAGTAACTTGTATACTTATCCTTGAAGGGGTGTTAATTTCAGGATAAGTAATGACGAATCATCAATGCATGGAAGCCATAGCCGCGACATTCCAATGTTTTGCTGACGTGTTTGAGAGGCAGGGCCAGCCTCAAGCTGAAGATGGCCAAGTATTGGATCGCTTCCTAAAGAGGAAGCCGAGTGAGTTCCAAGGGGGACTTAACCCCGAGGCAGCTTATAAGTGGACTCAAGAGTTAGAGAGGATTTTTGGGGGCCTTCACTGTACCGAGGCCCAGAAGGTGGAGTGTGCAGTGTACATGCTGCGGGACGAAGCAAAAAACTGGTGGAAGATCGCCAGAAACCGACTGGTTGATGCTGACACCCAGCTGACTTGGGAAAATTTCAAAACGTGCTTCCTAGAAAAATATTTCCCCGACACAGTGAGGAGTCAGAAGGAACTAGAATTTATGGAACTGAAACAGGGTTCCATGTGTGTAGAAGAATACGCAGCCAGATTTGAAGAGTTGTGTCTATTTTATCCGCCCTTCCAACAACTCGGGACTGAGAGTTCTAAATGCCTCAAATTTGAGAACGGACTGTGATCAGACATTAAAAGAGCTTACAGATATCAAGAAATTAGAAGCTTCCCGGTGCTGGTGAATAAATGCAGGATTTTTGAAGAAGATGACAAGGCCCATTCGGGTCAGAGCAGTAGGACAGAACCCTCCTTGAGGCCTCAACAGTTACGCTTCAAGAAATCAGGTGACATTGGAAGAAGTGGACCCTCTGCTAGATATAAAGGTCGGGGTAGTCAAGGGGGACAGACTGGTGGACGACCAAAATATGGCAAGTGTTTTAAATGTGGTGGCAACCACTTTGCTCAGAATTGTGATGGTGGAGGAGATGTCATATGTTTTCATTGCAATGAGAAGGGGCACATTCGCCCCGACTGTCCTCAATTACGCCAAGCAAATGCCCACGTGCATCATGGAGGCTTCTGAGGGAGAGGCCGTGGAAATGGTGGCCAAGGATAGGGGGCAGAGGTAATGGAGCCAGAGGAAATATGATGTTTGCTCCAAACAACCGAAGGAGAAATACCGACCAACCGGCTGCTGGGAGAGTATATGCCATCAACGCTGAGGAGGCTGCACAAGCGAATGACTTGGTGCAAAGTAAGTGCTTACTTGGTAGATATACCCTTAATGTAGTTTTTGATTCTGGAGCTACCCATTCTTTTATAGCCGACGAGTGTGTAAGACGTTTTAAGTTACCGACTGTGTATATGGATCGGACTTTGGAAGTAGCCAATCCAACTGGCACTAAGGTGCTGACATCGACGATGTGTAAGGACATAACATTTATGTTGGATGATTGGAGTTTCACCTTCGACTTGGTGTGTGTACCTCTAAAAGATCTCGACATTGTACTTGACGTAGATTGGCTTTCAGCCAACAAGGTGTTGGTGGACTGTCGAAACTGAAGAGTAATTTTTCCGAGGTAGAGCAATGAGGACTACACGGTACAAGGTATAGCTCAGTTGTTTATGATGCTTTATTTAACTAAGGGAGAGAGTAGAGCCTGAGTGAGCGATATCCTGACTGTTTGTGAATTCCCCGAGGTGTTTTCAGAGGATGTGCCGGGTGTCCCTCCGACTAGAGAAGTTGAATTCTCTATAGACTTGATCCCTGGAGCCGAGCCAGTCTCCAGTGCACCTTATCGAATGTCCCCAACAGAATTGGCTGAATTGAAAAAGCAAGTGGACGAGTTACTCGGAAAGCAGTTCATTCGACCGAGTGTATCACCATGGGGCACACCTCTGCTGCTTGTCAAAAAGAAGGATGGCAGCATGAGATTATGTATAGATTACTGATAGCTAAACAAGCTCACGATTAAGAACTGATACCCATTGCCCAGAATCGACGATTTGATTGACCAACTGCGTGGTGCTTCAGTCTTCTCAAAGATTGATTTACGATCGGGATACCACCAAATCTGGGTGAAGGACTCAGATATTCCAAAGACTTCCTTTAGGACTCGGTATGGCCACTACGAGTATGTAGTGATGCCGTTTGGTGTGATAAACGCCCCAGCTGTATTCATGAATTACATGAACAGCATATTCTACCCATATCTTGACTGATTCGTAGTAGTTTTTATTGATGATATCTTAATCTATTCTAAGACCCCTGAAGAGCATGAGGAACACCTCCGGGCGGTAATTCAAGTATTAAAGGAGAAGCAGTTGTTTGCAAAACTTTTGAAGTGCGATTTCTGGATGGATAAGATCCACTTTCTCGGACATGTAATTTCCATGGAAGGTGTCTCGGTAGACCCATCAAAGGTGGCAGCTATAATGGCATGGGAGAGACCCAAGTCGGTCTCAGAGATAAGAAGCTTTATGGGCCTAGTTGGCTACTATAGAAGGTTTATTGAAGGATTTTCTAAACTCGCTTTGCCACTGACTAAATTGACTCGGAAAAATATCCCTTTCGTTTGGAGTTCCGAGTGCGAGAGCAGTTTCCGAGAGTTAAAGAATAAGTTGACGACCGCTCCAGGGTTGGCATTGCCAAACTTGCAAGAGATCTTCGTGGTTTATTGTGATGCGTCGGGACTCGGCCTGGGGTGCGTACTGATGCAGAAGGACCGAGTGATAGCTTATGTATCTCGGCAATTGAGACCTTATGAACAGTATTATCCGACCCATGACTTGGAATTGGCAGCTGTGGTTTTCGCGTTGAAGATATGGAGGCATTACTTGTACGGTTCTAAGTTCGAAGTGTACAACGACCAAAAAAGCCTCAAATATTTATTCGACCAGAAAGAGCTGAACATGAGGCAGAGGAGATGGATGGAATTTTTAAAGGATTATGACTTCGAGCTGAAGTATCATCCGGGTAAGGCAAACATTGTTGCCAACGTGTTGAGTCGGAAATCCCTCCATATGGCAGTGATGATGGTGAAGGAGGTGGAGTTATTGGAGCAATTCCGAGACATGAATTTGCATGTTGACGTTCCTTCATCTCGGAAGATAATGCTCGGTACATTGAAGATTGCAAATCAGTTTTTGAAATTGGTGTTCGAGAAGCAGAAGTCAGACCCCTACTTGGCTGAGATGAAGGCCACTTAGGCCAAGGGTAAGGACTTGTCTCTGACCAAGGGACCGGATGGGATTTTCCGAGTAAAGAATAGGATATATATGTCGGGTGGAGGAGAATTAAGAAAGATGGTGCTTGATGAAGCCCATAAGAGCCTGCTGAGTATTCACCCGGGTACTACAAAGATGTACCATGATCTAAGACTACAATTCTGGTGGCCCGGATTAAAGAGAAATGTAGCGGAATATATGGCTCGGTGTATCACCTGTCAGAAATCGAAAATCGAGCACCAGAAGCCGTACGGTGCATTGCAACCCCTAGAGATCCCCGTATGGAAATGGGACTCAATCGCCATGGACTTTGTCATGGGATTACCTAAAACCCGAGCAGGTCATGATGCCATTTGGGTCATTATTGACCGATTGACGAAAAGCGCGCATTTCCTGTCTGTGAACATGAGATACCCATTACATAAGTTATCCCAGATTTATATTCGTGAAATTTTCTGACTGCATGGTGTGCCGACTTCTATCGTATCGGATAGAGATCCTAGATTCATATCCTGGTTTTTGGACCAGTCTGCACCAGGAATTGGGCACGAAACTTTGGCTAAGTTCCGCCTACCACCCCCAATCGGATGGACAATCCGAGCGAACGATACAAAGTTTAGAAGACTTGTTGAGGGCGTGTGTGTTGGAACATGGTGGGTGCTGGGAGCAGTATCTTCCCTTAATCAAATTCACATACAACAATAGCCACCACAACAGTATTGGTATGGCACCCTACGAAGCACTTTATGGTCGAAAATGCCAAACCCAACTCTGTTGGTCGGAAACGGGTGAAAGATTACTATTGGGGCCGGAAATTATGAAACAAACCTCAGAACAAATCCAAGTAATAAGGAAAAAGATGAAGGCGTCTCAGGACAGGCAGAAAAGCTACCATGATAAACGGACTAAACCACAGAAGTTTTCAGTCGAAGATAGGGTGTTTCTAAAGATTTCACCGAGTAAAGGAGTCGGGAGAGCCTTGAAAAATGGGAAGTTGAGCCCCCGATACATTCGGCCTTACGAGATATTGGATCGAGTCGGTTCCATGGCATACCAAATAGCGTTACTGAATCACTTATCCCGACTGCATAACGTGTTTCACGTGTCTCAACTAAGGAAATATCTACATGATCCCACTCACACAATGCCGGATGATGAAGTGGAGATTAAAGAGGACCTGACCACTGTAACTATACCGATTAGAATCGTGGACCGATCGATAAAGCGTTTGAGGAGCAAGGATGTACAACTGGTTGAAGTGGAGTGGCAGCAAGATGGGTGTACCTCGTATACCTGGGAACGCGAGGATGCCATGAGGCAACAGTACCCCGAGTTGTTTACTAAGGTGAGTTACCGAGTGAATTTCGAGGACGAAATTCTTTTAAGAGAGGGAGAATTGTAACATCCCGATTTAACAACTAATTACCGAACAGAATTAAGCCATTAAAATAATCATTGCAAAGTGGAAAATTACTTGTTAATTATGAGTAACTCAATTAACCTAACTTAAGAAAATAATGA
This sequence comes from Clitoria ternatea, assembly GCA_037962975.1. Lineage (NCBI taxonomy): Eukaryota > Viridiplantae > Streptophyta > Magnoliopsida > Fabales > Fabaceae > Clitoria > Clitoria ternatea. The sequence continues at coordinate 175,822,296 of CM075671.1, forward strand.
CTGATTAATTATGAATAATGGTGATGGCTGGTTGATTGTGATTGGTGTGTGTGGCTTAGTGGAACTGCCGATTCACGCTTTCCCACCCCACTCTTCTTTTCTTCGTGCACATATATATGCCCAAGGTCACTATGGTTATTCATTTTTTTCCCTTCAGACTCCCTCTTCCTCTACTGCTTCGTTCTCTCTTTTCCTCTCTTCTTCGTTCTTCGTCTTCTTCTCTTCTTCCCTGTCCTTGTTCTCTGTTTCTGGGAACCCACGACGACGATGCTGCAGAAGAGTCAGAGTCTCCTTCGGTTGGTGAAGGACGATCATCGAAGCAGAGGAAGAATAGCTTCCTATCCCCGACCCGATTGCAGAGTACAACTGTGCGAGGGGGACTGAACGAGGCAAACAGAGCATCAGACCAAACATCGGAAAACAGAAGAGCTTCTTGAGTCCCTTCAGTAGGTAGGGGGCGCTCGCATGTCAAATGCATGGTTTATGGATGGTACCGGATGAACATATTGCCTTGCGTGTGTACGAATGTGTCTATGATGACTGTGTGCAATGCATGATTATTAATCCTTGAATACCATATGTGTGATACAAGAGTTCTGATTATGGTTGTACATTTATATGCATGTATTCAGGGTTGTTGTGATGAATTCTGATAGCCATTTATACATAAACGCGTGTGATGCATGTTCTTATTACTGTTAATATCGAGAGGATATGTATGTGTGATTGTTGGCTGATTTCATCTGGGATGTGGTAAACACGAACCGTTTAATTACTGTGTATGCTGGTACGATGGACGATTGAATGTAGGAACTATGTTGAATCGGTTATAACCCTAATGGTTACGAGGAATGAGTCGGATAATCGAGGATGCTCGTTGTTAAAGCACATAGGCTGCATGTATAGGAATGGGGTAACCCGTGGAAGGTCAGGAGCCCCCAAAGAAATGATCTCCAGCTACAGACCCTTGGCTAGATCCTGTGAGAGCTCGTGGTAGCCGTAGGAGCTAGAGTTAAGTCTCAAGACGTCAATAGGAGGCCGGTACCACGCGGGAAGGGCTAATGGATGAGAGGTCAGTAAGGGAATCTGTAACTGAAAATCATTGCCTAAGTCGGATCCGCAAGCATGCATGTAGATGCAATGTTGGTTAGGATAGTACGAGTGGTATGGCTCGGAGTGATACGAATAAATTCCGAATGAGTTGATGCATGCTTTTGTACGAATGAAAATGAACTTCACGTAATATGTATGTAAGTGTATATCATTGAAAATATCATATTCTGCATGGCTTAAATTTAAATTGAATGTAACCCGAGTGAACATGAGTATGGGTATTGATGCTGATGCTGAGTCACTAGCTGTCATTTTATATGTAAAAGCTCACCCCTACTGTGGCTATAATTTACAGTGAACGTCTCTCACAATGATGAATGAAGGAGGAGCTGCATGCCGAGTGAGGCGACCATGCACTATGGGAATAGATGTGTATATGTATATACTGTGTATAAGGTTTTGTTAAGCCTTGGCCGGCTCGTATTTTGGTCTTTGTCTTTCTATGTCAGAATTTGAACTCTCTCGAGTTGAGAGTATGACGATGTGCCTGTAAATATTCATATGCATTCCTATATATGTCATACTGCATGTTTATCCGATGCTGTGTGTGATGACCGAGTGATATATATATACGTACTTTTTTAGCATGATCTTAGGTAAAAATGGAACTAAGTTATTGCTGTGGGAAGTGAAATAGTGACTTTACCCTGAGTGAAGAAAGGTTTAGATGTTTCCAAGTGAATGAGGTAGTATACACTGTTAGGATTTCCCCGAATGGGGGATAACAATATGCTTCCGAGTGAGAACCTTCCGAGTGAGTGTTTCCGACTGATGAGTGATCTATAAGGTTCTAAGTGAGATCCGTTGTAGTAAACTTATTGGAAGCTAGAAGATCCTTAGGTGAGGTTTGATTGGTGAGGGAACATGAGTAAGAAGGACTGTATGTGCCGAGTGAAGAAAGAGTGAAATACCTGAGTGATAAAAGACCGTGAAGAATATTCCGAGTGAAATGTACGTATGGAATCCGAGTGAAATGACTATGGGAATCACCTCCCGAGTGGTCAACATCCGTGGCTTGAAGGAATGAAGTTATGAAGTACGTGGTAAACTCCCGTAAAGGAGCTTGTGAGTATAAGGGGGTTAATCCGAATGAATCATGAGTAAGGACCTTTCCGAGTGAACATAGATTCTGAAATCCGAGTGATGGGAATACCGAGTGGAGTTACTCGCCTCAGCGGCTAAGTGCTCGCTCCAGCGAGTGTGAGTGTAAGGAAGGTCTCTGATGGGTTATGCTTAAGCTATGCGAACTTCGTCCAAGCGTGTCGTGTCGTCTCGCTTGAGCGATATTGAATCTCGCCTGAACGAGTCGGCGCTGTTGGGATCGCTCATGTCCTGCACCTTCCGCTGTTTGCCTTGTGGATGGTTTGTATTCCTTCCCTCTCCTTCTTCTCCTAATTCCACCCTCCTTAACTCTCAGCTACTCATTCTGCCCTTGCATCCACTCCGATTTTGGAAAAATTTTCCTAGTCTCGGTTTATTCTCAAATTGAACTTAGGATGTTTCACCATACTCACCAGGGAGGTCAAGTACATAAGCATTATTATTAATTCTCCTAGTTACCTAAAAAGGACCATCACCTCTAGGGTTAAGTTTGGACTTCCTAAGGTTAGGAAAGCGTTCCTTCCTTAGGTGAAGCCAAACCCAATCCCCAACATCTCAGATAATCTTTTTTTTCTTTTTATTCACACATCTAGCATAGTGATCATTTTTCTTTTATATATGGTTTTTAACCTCCTCATGAAGTTTTTGAATAAAAGATGCTTTTGCCTCACCATCTATATGAAGGATATCATCTAAAACCTCTAGAGGCAAAAGATCTAAAGGAGTGAGAGGATTAAAACCATACATAATCTCAAAAGAACTATGCTTGATGGTGGACTGAACTACCCTATTATAAGAAAACTCTACATGTGGTAGACACTCATCCCAAGACTTAACATTTTTTTTAACAAGGACTCGTAGAAGAGTAGAAAAAGTCTTGTTAACAACCTCAGTTTGACCATCTGTTTGTAGATGGCATGTGGTAGAAAAGAGAAGTTTAGTTCCTAGCCTGGCCCAAAGGGTCCTCCAAAAGTGGCTCAGGAACTTGGTATCCCTATCACTAACTATAGTTCTAGGGATCCCATGTAAGCGAACTATCTCTTTAAAGAATAGTTTAGCAATATGGCTTGCATCATCAACCTTATGGCAAGGGATGAAATGAGCCATCTTGCTAAATCTATGAACTACCACAAAGATAGAATCCATTCCTCGTTGGGTCCTAGGTAACCCAAGGAAAAATTCCATACTAATATCTACCCAAGGGGAAGTGGGGATAGGAAAGGGAGTGTAAAGGCCATGTGGAGATACCTTAGATTTGGCCTTTTTACATGCAAAGCACCTAGAGAAAAGTCTTTACATGTCACGCTTCATATGGGGCCAATAGAAATGTTCACTAAGGGTGGATAAAGTCTTATCCCTCCTAAAGTGCCCCATAAGCCATCCCTCATGGCTCTCATGAAGTAATAGGTCTCTAATGGATCCCCTAGGAATGTATAGCTTATTGGCTTTAAAGAGAAATCCATCTAATTTATGGAATCCACTAGATACAAGAAAGGAACCATAAGAGTGGTAGGCATTAGCAAAGTCAAGGTCATTTGGATACAATTCTTTTATTTCATCAAGACCATGAAGAGTGGCACCCAAGGAAGAAAGGAGGGTATGCCTTCTAGATAAGGCATCAGCTACAACATTAGCTTTACCACTACGGTACTTGATAACATAAAGGAATTGTTCCAAATATTCAACCCATTTGGCATACCTTTTATTTAACTTATGTTGGCCTTTGATATACTTGAGTGACTCATGGTCACTATGAATGACAAACTCTTTGGGAATTAAGTAGTGTTCCCAAGTTTGTAAGGCCCTAATCAAAGCAAAGAACTCTTTGTCATAGGTGGGATAATTAAGGTATGCCCCATTAAGCTTTTCACTAAAGAAAGCAATAGGGTGTCCCTCTTGAAGCAAAACCGCACCTATTCCAATATTAGAAGCATCACATTCTAGCTCAAATGTTTTTGAAAAATTTGGAAGAGCAAGAATGTGAGCATGTGTGAGTCTATGCTTGAGGTCTTAAAAGGCCTTTTCTTGCTTTGGCCCCCAGAGAAAAGGAACATTCTTTTTGAGCAAATCATTTAGGGGAGATGCCAAAGTAAAAAAGTCTCTCACAAACCTTCTATAGAGCTAGCTAAGCCATGAAAGCTTCTAATATCATGAATGTTTTTAGGGGTTGGCCAAGCACTAATTGCTTTGACTTTTTCTTGGTCAACTTGGACCCCTTTGGAGCTAAGTACAAATCCTAAAAAGACAATGTGATCCAAACCAAAAGAGCATTTTTCAAGATTAGCAAAAAGTTGATTTGCTCTTAAGGCAAGTAAAACATGTCTAAGGTGGGTAAGGTGAGAGTTCATAGACTTTGAATAAACAAGGATGTCATCAAAGTAGATAACAACAAAGTGGCCAATGAAGTCCCTAAAAACATGATTCATGAGGTGCATGAAGGTACTAGGTGCATTGGCCAAACGAAAAGGCATAACCAACCACTCATATAAACCAAGCTTGGTCTTAAAAGCAGCTTTCCACTCATCACCTTCCTTGATTCGTATTTAGTGATAGCCACTTTTAAGGTCAATTTTAGAAAATATGGTAGAGCCACAAAGTTCATCCAACATATCATCAAGTTTAGGTATAGGATGCCTATACTTGATGGTGATGTTATTGATTGTTCTACAATCAGTGCATAACCTCCAAGAACTATCTTTTTTTGGAACTAAAAGAATTGGCACAGCACATGGACTAAGACTCTCCCTAATCCAACCTTTGGAAAGTAGATCTCCAATTTGTTTCTCTATTTCTAGACTCTCCTTGAGGTTACACCTATATACAGGTCTATTAGGCAAGCTAGCCCCGGGGATAAGATCTATTTGGTGTTCGATACCCCTAAGAGGTGGAAGCCCTTGAGGAAGGTCTTTAGGAAAGACATCCTTAAACTCTAGAAGAATATTTTGCAATCCCTTGGGCATAGGAGAAGAAGAACCCATTAAAGATAGGGAAGTGTAAGGGCTAGAGATACTAGAAGGGCTAGGAGAGCTAGAAGAAGAAGATATAGGGTGAAGCATGTAGATAGGTTTGTGAAAAAGCAAGGCTTGCTTCATATCATGCACAGAGGCAAAGAAAGAGGAGTGCCTCTTAGGATCTTCGTAGGTGAGGATCCCTTTACCCTTATCTTGTTGAGTGACTTTTTTTTGTGTTTTTGGTTTTGAGGTTTAGGAGGGGAGGTGGAAGGCCCAACCTCCCTATCCCTCTTTAACTTCATTTGAAGTTGGTCTTCCAAAACTTGTTTGGGAGACAAGGGATGCAAGACAAACTTTTTGTTATTATGTACAAAGGTGAGGGTGTTAGTAAACCCCTCATGGGTGACTTTCTTATCATATTGCCAAGGGCGACCTAAAAGCACATGAGTGGCTTCCATAGGAACCACATCACACCATATTTAATCATGGTAGGTGCCTATAGTAAGAGAGAGAAGAACTTGTTTGTTTACTAACATCTCACTTTTTTCATTAAGCCATTGAAGTTTGTAAGGTTTTGGGTGATCTATTAGAGGACAACCAAATTTGTGAACTAGCCTTTGACTAGCCACATTAGCACAACTACCATTATCCACAATGAGAGAACAAAGTTTTACTTGAATGTAACATCTTGTATAAAAGATGTTCTCTCATTGTGTAGTGTCATCATCCCTTATATGACTACCTAGGAGTCTTCTAATCATAAATAGTTCACCTTCATCTCCTAGAACATGTTCACTCTCATAGGAATCACTATTGTAGCTATCTCTTGAGTGTGAAGAAGATGCTTCCTCATAGCTTGAATAGTGATCAATGCCTTTTAAAATCATAAGTTTTTTTGTTGGGCATTGAGAGGCAATGTGACCCCTTCCTAGGCATTTAAAACATTTAATTGAACTTGTTCTTGAAGAATTGGGTTAGGATGAAGAGTTGTTATTCCTAGAAGGGTTGTTCCTAGATGGTCTTGTAGGGGTATGATCCGTATAAACCTTACTTTTGAGTTTAGGAGTTGAAGTGCCCACTTTATGCTCCTTACCCTTCTTACCCAAACTACCCTCTTTAGGGATGGAGTCTTCTTTACCCTTCCACCTAGATCTAAAAGGTTTGGAGTCTCTATTGTAGTAGGAAGCTCCATCCATGAGTTGAGCTTCTACTCTTGTGCATTGATGAAGAAGCTCCTCAATGTCCACTTGAGGTAGAAGTTCCACTCTTTCCTGAATATTATAATTAAGGCCATGTAAAAACCTATGCATGAGAATTTCTTCATCCTCCTCAACATTCACCCTAATCATAGCCATCTCTAAAGCCTTATAATAATCCTCCATATTCTTGGACCCTTGGGTGAGCCTATTGAGCTTGGCCAATAGTTCACCCCTATAGTAGGAGGGGACATACCTCTTCCTAAGTAAGGCTTTCAAATCCTCCAATTCATCAATGGGTGGGAGATGGTCTCTTTTTCTTTCTTTTAGGATTTAGGTCCACCATACTGATGCATAATTTTAAAAGCTAAGGGTGGCAATCCTAACTTTTTTCTCATTCTTATTTTCATGGAAGGTGAAGAGTTGCTCAACCCCCACCTCCCAATCAAGATAGGCCTCCACTTCACTTTTGCCATGGAAGGGTGGGACCTCTAGCTTGACCTCTCTCAAGCCACCCTTCTCATGGTTTCTACTATGCCTTCTATGGTGCCTATGTTCAACCTCACTAGTGTCATCATATTGTCTATCCGTATGGTGTCTATTTCTATGTCTATGATGCCTAGTGGTTCTATCTCTACCCTCCCCATTTTCTATGTTATCTAGCCTAGTAGCCATGTTATTAAGTTACTCTAAGATTTTATGCATGTGTGGGGGGGGGGTGCTCTCCAACTCTCTCACTAGATGAAGACATGTTATAATGCAAGTATGCTAGTGATGAAATACTAGTCATTTCACTCACTTTATTTGAATCGCTCACAAAGAAGAAAATAGAAGAAAGCTTTTAGACAAGATTAGTCGAGGTGCAAGAATTTAAACTAAACCTAGCATGTAAGAGCGCACTTATGCTAACTAGAAAGTAATTAAAGCAAACTAGTCAGATAGTGCAAAAATGTAAACTAGGCCTAGGATATCAAATCGCACTACACTAGTCGAAAGCAACAATATAAACTAAGTCCTAAGCGCAATTAATCCTAATCAACTAAGTAAAAAAAAAGTTTAAAGTCCAATGTCCAATGTCTCTAAATTCCAAATACAAGGACTAAACAAAGAAACAAATTTAAAGTCCCAAAATACAAGGGAAAAGAAAATACAATGCAAAAGAAACAAATCCTAATTTATTACAAACTTTGCTTTCTAATACACAAGTCTTCCAAGGCTCTTCAAGACCACCAAGATGCTCCAATAAGCTACAAAAGAGAAACTTGGAAACTCAAAGTAATGGTTAGCACAAAATATAATAAAATAACAAGAATTTGTGTTTACACTCTAAGCTCTCAAGGTGTTTCACTCAAGGTCCACTTCTCTCTATATTGATAGATTGCTCTAGATCAAATCTTCTTGTCAAATCTCAATGCCTTCAATATGCTACTCAACTAACGGTGAGCTCACTAGACCTTCATCTCAAGAGTTCCAAGAATTGAAATACTCAATGGACAAAACTAGAGAGAAAAAGGATAAGCAAACAAAGGCAAATTAGGAAGCTAAACCAAAGGAGTAAAATGAGACAAACTAGAGTATGACAAGCAATAAATGTTCAATGAAAGAAGGCACACACAAGAGGAACAATATTTTGAAAAAATAAGAGTGCAACAAAGATAAACTAAAATTAAATGCAAGAAAGAAAGTAGGCACACAAAAGTTACCTAGAACACTAGAATGCTTAAAACTTTGCACAAACTTTAGAAGAATGTTGCCAATGCTTTTGCCTCACACAAATGTACACTTAGGCACTAAAATACAATACACAAATGAAATTATAGGTGCTGGACTATATTTTTTTCTCTAATTCAAGTATTTTTCAACACTTTTTTCATACTTTTTGGTAAGGAAAAAGGCCTAAACAATTATGGAATTAATGGCCAATGCACTTATAACTTTTTTCACTTTTTTTCCTCTATTTTTATATGTTTTTTCTCTGTTTTTTACAGTCACCTACTGCAGCCACAAAACATGTACTAATAGTGCACAAAAAGAGGTAAAAATGGCAACTAAAGTTAGTGTAAAGCAAGCATCATCTTCCAAATCAATTATGCAATGGAAGGCATGAATTTATGCAACAAATAACATAAAATAAAGACACAAACAGCATGCAAAGATTAATGGACAGTTTCTGGAAAAATGAAAACAAACTAGAAAATTCAACCTAAAAGGAGATCTAACAATCCTACAACACTTAAGCACACTTGTCACCTTAAAGTGAGGTGAACAACAAGACTCTAAGAAGCTTGTTAGGTACTTCAACAAATGTGATTAAAGTACCTAAGAATCCAGCAAATCACTCAAGTGAAGAACAACACAAAAACTCCTAGAAGTGACAAGAAATAAGCTCCAAACTCAAGGCACAAACTAAGGCAACTAAGGAACACCTAAGCAAGCAACTAAAACCAAAAGTAAGCAACTATATGACATAGATCTAAACAACTCCAGAACTGAAATTAAATTTACGAATGATCAAATGACACAAAAGTTGACACAAGATGCAAAGAAAAGTCAAAGAAACACAAGGCAACACATGTTACTTGAGGTAGAAGCAACTAAGGTCAACTTTTTGACTTTTAAAATTTTTTTCTCCAAACTTTATGAAACTTTGAGGTTATGTTTCGGTTGAGTGCAGTGAAGGAAGTTTGGAAAATTCAAAGCCAAAAGGTCTAGATCTTAGATCTCAAGTAAGCATAACTTTTGCATTTTTTTGAGTTTTTAGGCATATGATATATGAAAATTTATGTAGAGAAAGCAAGGAATTCAGATCTAGGACCAGAATTGCAAAATGAAAATATAACACTCCTGATTTTCTATACTCGAATCCCGATGTAATCGTCATAATTAATAAAACTGTGAATAAATTTTTCACGTTTGAAAATATTTCCAAGACGCCACCATGATCACATCAAGACCCGAATCACAGAAAACCAAAGAGTGAGATTTAGAAACCTATAACTAGATCGTTAAATAGTCTGCCCATTCGGTATACAAAAATAACAGAGTTTACATCGGAAGAAGAATGTGTATACCGGGCACACGCCTAGTCCCATATATGAAGATATGAGAAAAGGCTCGGCAAGAATGCAATGGCATATCATAAGCCTAATATACAACCATCATCATTTTACATAATCACATAAGCATACAATGCCTAAGATATAAGTATATACTTATCTATATGGTCATGTGTCATACATCTCCAATATTCATATTTATAATAGACCATAATCAGCCCAACCTCAATTCATATATCTCCACTATTAGTACATCATCCAAATGTATAACTATATTCACAATTCGCCCATCAATATCAATAATTACAACATCATGCTATCCATTATATACATAACACATTACATTACAAAGCTGCCAGCCAAGGCATTCCGTTACAACTATTTACCTTCCCAAAAGCTTTACTTTAAAAACGTCCTCTTCCCATGGCATTCCTGCATCAATACTAAAAAGTAGACCACATGGCAGAGTGAGTTATACATTTCAAATGACGATATGAATACAATTGAAATTATGTGCATATGCATATCAACATCGTGTATGCTTTGATAAACCCATCAACAATCATCATAGATTATTAATTCAATAATATATATTCATTTCATGCTTATTCATCAAATCATAGCAAAGCAAGCATATACACATTTGTCACACCGCTACAATGGGCCAACACATATCTTTCACATCGCCTCAATGGGCCAACACATCAATATAGACCATTCTGGTCTTTCATCAAAGCCACCACGGGCTAACATAATCATTAACAATCATAAACAAATACGCCCTTCATTACCTTGGGCCATCACATACATATCGTCATATTCAACATCATTTCATATATTCATAACATTTATTACTTTTATATGGTCTTTCAGTATATTAATTATGTAGCACCCTAATTTTAATAAATAGATAAAACCCAAGAACAGGGAAAATTTTTCCCAAATAAACCAAGAAGAATCAGCACAAAAGAAATAAGGGAGAGGAAGACAAAAGGACCAAAAACCGACCCAAGAAGGTAGACAGCGGGAGGAGAAACGCATAGGCAGATCCCACAAACAAAGCCCACTCGCTCAAGCGAGGTCCAACACGCTTGAGCGAGGTAGCCCAACTCGCTCGGGCGGAGTACCATCCGCTTAAACGAACTACCCAAAAGCCTTCCAAGTCCACACGCTCGTTGGAGCGAATCCTTCATTCGCTAAGCGAGGAGCTACACTCGGCTATCCAGACACTCGGGACCCAGAGTTATCATACAACTCATTCACTCGGAAAATGATAGCTACTCTACTCGGCATTGACAACTTATTCGCTCGGGGAAATCATTAAGTCAGTCCCCACTCGGTTTTCTTCTAATCTTAACCACTCGGAAATATTCAGTTATTCTACACTCGGGAAAATCCTAACAGTTATCACTCGGTAAGTATCTAGATCAATCCTCACTCGGTGTCCCGTGCTCTCATTCACTCGGTAATACTTAAACTCTTCTGCACTCAGAATAAATCACGGTCTCGCTTCCCACATCAACTCTTAACCCCATTTCTACCCATAGCTATACCAACCTCACACACTCCATAAGTATGCATACATATATTACTCGGATCATTCACGCAATATAGAACAACACACAGTATGATAGATATAGAGAGGGATATAAATAATTACAGGAACAAAATCACGTTTTCTACCCAAGAGGGTTCAAGTTCTAGTATAAAGAGACTACGACTGAAATACAAGCCGGCCAAGGCTTAACAAGACATATACATAGCATATACATAAACACATAATTTCCATAGTGCACCAGCACTTCGCTCGGCATTCAGCTCCTCTTCCATTCATCATTCCGAGAGACATTCACTGAAAAATTGCAACAGTAGGGGTGAGCTTTTACATTTAAATGACAGTTAATGATTCGGCATCAGCATTAATACTTGCCCTCCCGTTCACTCGGTTTGCATTCAATTTGGATTTTAGTCATGCAGAATATGGTACTTTCAAAGACATATACTTATATACATATCACGTAAGATCAATTTCAATCATACAAGTATACATCAACTCATTCGGAATTCACTCATATCATTCCGAGCCATTCCATTCACTCCACCCTAACCAATGTTTCATCTACATGCATGCCTGCGGATCCGACTTAAGCAATGATTTTCAGTTACAGGTTCCCTTACTGGCCTCTCGTCCATTAGCCCTTCCCGCGTGGTACCGGCCTCCCATTGACGTCTCGAGACTTAACTCTAGCTCCTACGGCTACCACGGGCTCTCACCAGATCTAGCCAAGGGCCTGTAACTGGAGATCATTTTATTGGGCTCCTGACCTTCCTCGGGTCACCCCATTCCCCTACATGCAGCCTATATGCTTAAGCAACGAGCATCCTCAAGTATCCGACTCATTCTTTGTAACCATGAGCGTCACATCCGGTCCAACATATTTCCTACGTTCAGTCACTCATCGTACTAGCATGCACAGTATTCAAACGGTTCATGTGCACAATATCTCAATGAAATCAGCCAACAATCACACATACATATCCTCTCAGTATTAACAATAACAAGAACATGCATTACATGCATTTAGATAAAACCAATTATCAGAATTCAATACAACGACTCTAAATACTTGCATGCAATTGTATAACCATAATCAGGACCCTGCAATCACACACATGGCATTCAAGGATTCACAATTATGTGTTACACATAGTCGTCACAGACACCTTCATACACACGCAAGGTAATACGTTTATCCGGTACCGTCCATCGACCATGCATTTTAACATGCAAACGCCCCCTACCTTCTGGAGAGACTCGAGAAGCTCTTCTGCTTTCTGACATTTGGTTTGATGCTCTGTCTACCTCGTTCAGTCTTCTTCGCACAGTCATACTCTGCAATCAGTTCGGGGATAGGAAGTTGTTCTTCCTTTGCTTCGAGGATCGTCCTTCTCCAGCCGGAGGAAGCTCCAACTCTTCTGTAGTAGCGTCGTCGTGGGCTTCCAGTGGCAGAAAATAGAGACAAAGAACAGTGGAGAAGAAGAAGGAGAAGAAAGAACGAAGAAGAGAGGAGTGGCAGAAGAGAAGGGCTGAAGGAAAAATGAATGGCAAAGAGGCCCAGTAATCCTATATATATGCATGCATGAAGAAAGAAGAGTGGGGTGGGAAAGCGTGAGGTAGCAGTCTGCTTACGTCACACCCAGTCATAATCAACCAACAATTAATAATTAATCACACTTAATCAGCCATTTATTCTCTCAGTTAAATTAATTAAGTTAATTATAATTAATAAAGAATCTTCCCACTTGCAATTATTATTTTAATGACTTAATTTCACTCGGTAAACATCGGGATGTAACAGTTCTCCCCCTCTCAAAGAATTTTGTCCCCGAAATTCACTCGATAACTCACCTTAGTAAACAACTCAGGGTATTGCTGCCTCATGGCATCCTCGCGTTCCCAGGTATAGGAAGTACTCCCATCTTGCTGCCACTCCACTTCAACCAGTTGTACGTCCTTACTTCTCAAACGCTTTACCGATCGATCTGCGATTCTAATCGGTACTGTTACAGTGGTCAGGTCCTGTTTAATCTCCACTTCATCATCCGGCATCGTGTGAGTGGGATCATGTAGATATTTCCTTAGTTGGGATACGTGAAACACGTTATGCAATCGGGATAAGTGGGTCGGCAATGCGATTCGGTATGCCATGGAACCGACTCATTCCAATACCTCATAAGGCCCAATGTATCGGGGGTTCAACTTTCCACTTTTCAAGGCTCGTCCGACTCCTTTGCTCGGTGAAATCTTTAGGAACACTCTATCTCCGACTGAAAATTCCAATGGTTTGGTGCGTTTATCATAGTAGCTCTTCTGTCTGTCCTGTGATGTCTTCATCCTTTCCCTTATTCCTTGGATTTGTTCTGAGGTTTGTCTCACAATTGCCCCAAAAGTAGACTTTCACCCGTTTCCGACCAACGGAGAGGGGTCTGGCATTTTCATCCATACAAGGCTTCGTAGGGTGCCATACCAATACTGCTGTGGTGGCTATTGTTGTACGTAAATTCGATCAAGGGAAGGTACTGCTCCCAACATCCACCATGTTCCAGCACACACGCTCTCAGTAAGTCCTCTAGACTTTGTATTGTTCACTCGGATTGTCCATCCGATTGGGGGTGGTAGGCGAAACTTAACCAAAGTTTCGTGCCCAACTCCTGGTGCAAGCTGGTCCAAAACCGGGACGTGAATCTAGGATCCCTATCCGACACGATAAAAGCTGTTACTCTATGCAGTCAGACAATTTCATTAATATAAATCTGAGCTAACTTATGTAACGGGTATCTCATGTTTACAAGTAGGAAGTATGCGTTTTTTGTCAATCGGTCAACTATGACCCAAATCGCATCATGACCAGCTCGGGTTTTTGGCAACCCCATGACAAAAATCCATGGCAATTGAGTCCCACTTCCACATGGGAATCTCCAGGGGTTGCAATGCACCATACGGCTTCTGGTGCTTGATTTTCGATTTCTGACAGGTGATACACCGAGCCATATATTCCGCTACATTTCTCTTTAATCCGGGCCACCAGAATTGTCGTCACAGGTCATGGTACATCTTTATAGTGCCCGAGTGAATACTCAACAGGCTCTTATGGGCTTCATCCAGCACCATCCTTCGTAACTCACCCTCACTCGGCACATATATCTTATTCTTCACTCGGAAAATCCCATCCGATCCTTCGGTCAAGGACAAATCTTTAACCTTGGTCTGGGTCTTCTTTAATTCAGCCAAGTAGGGGTCTGATCTCTGCTGCTCAATTACCAGTTTTAGAAACTCATTGGCAATCTTTAGTGTACCGAGCGTCATTCTCCAAGACGAAGGGATGTCAACATGAAAATTCATGTCTCGGAATTGCTCCAATAACTCCACCTCCTTCACCATCATTACAGCCACAAGGAGGGAGTTCCGACTCAACGCGTCGGCAACAACATTCGCTTTACCCGGATGATACTTTAACTCGAAGTCATAATCCTTCAAAAATTCCATCCATCTTCTCTGCCTCATGTTCAGCTCTTTCTGGTTGAATAAATATTTGAGGCTCTTGTGGTCGCTGTACACTTCAAGTTTGGATCCGCACAAGTAATGCCTCCATATTTTCAATGTGAAGACCACAGCTGCTAATTCTAAGTCATGGGTCGGGTAATGCTGTTCGTGAGGCCTGAATTACCGAGAGGCATAAGCTATCACGCGGTCTTTCTGCATTAGTACGCATCCCAATCCGAGTCCCAACGCATAACAGTAAACCACGAAGCTCTCTCGCAAGTCAGGCAATGCCAATACTGGAGCGGTCGTCAACTTGTCTTTTAGCTCTCAGAAACTGCTCTCGTACTCAGAACTCCACACGAAGGGAACGTTTTTTCGGGTTAATTTAGTCAGTGGCAAGGCTAGCTTAGAAAAACCCTCAATGAACCTCCTATAATAACCAGCCAGGCCCATAAAGCTCCTTATCTCCGAGACCGACTCGGGTCTCTCCCATGCCATTATAGCTGCCACCTTCGAAGGGTCTACCGAGAAACCCTCCTTGGAAATCACATGTCCGAGAAAGTAGATCTTATCCATCCAGAAATCGCACTTTGAAAATTTTGCAAACAGCTGCTTCTCCTTCAAGACTTGAAGTACCGCTCGGAGATGCTCCTCATGCTCTTCAGGGGTCTTGGAATAGACTAAGATATCATCAATAGAAACTACTACGAATCGGTCTAAGTACGGGTGGAATATGCTGTTCATGTAATTCATGAATATGGCAGGGGCGTTTGTCACACCGAACGGCATCACTACATACTCGTAGTGGCCATACCGAGTCCTAAAGGCAGTCTTGGGAATATCCGAGTCCTTCACCCGGATTTGGTGGTATCCCGATCGTAAATCGATCTTAGAGAAGACTGAAGCACCACGCAGTTGGTCAATCAGATCGTCGATCCGGGGCAACGGGTATCGGTTCTTAATCGTGAGTTTGTTTAGCTGTCGGTAATCTATGCATAGTCTCATGCTGCCATCCTTCTTCTTAACAAGTAGTACGGGTGCGTCCCATGGTGATACACTCGGCCTAATGAATTGTTTACCGAGTAACTCATCTACCTACTTCTTCAGCTCGGCCAATTCTGTTGAGGATATTCTATAAGGTGCACTGGAGACTGGCTCGGCTCTAGGAATGAAGTCTATAGAGAACTTAACTTCTCTAGTTGGAGGGACACCTGGCACATCTTCTGGAAACACCTTTGGGAATTCACAGACAGTCAGAATATCGTTTACTCGGGCTCTACTCTCACCCTCAGTTAGACAAGGCATCATAAATAGCTGAGCTATACCTTGTACCGTGTAGTCCTCATTGCTCTGCCTCGGAAAAATTATCCTGCGGTTTCTACAGTCTACCAATACCTTGTTGGCTGAAAGCCAATCTACACCGAGTATAATGTCAAGGTCCTTCAGAGGCACATACACCAGATCGAAGGTAAAACTCCGATCGCCCAATATAAATGTTACGTCTTTACACATCGATGATGTCAACACCTTAGTGCCAGTTGGATTGGCTACTTCCAAAGTCCGATCCATATACACAGTCGGCAACTTTAAACGCCTTACACACTCATCAGCTATAAAAGAATGGGTGGCTCCCGAATCAAAAACTACATTAAGTGTATATCTACCGAGTAAGCACTTACTTTGCACCAGATCATTCGCTTATGCAGCCTCCTCCACGTTGATGGCGTATACCCTCCCAACGGCCGGTTGGTCGGTATTTCTCCTTCGGTTGTTTGGGGCGAACATCATATTCCCTCTGGCTCCATTATCTCTGCCTTCCGATCGTTGGCTACCTTTCCCACGGCCTCTTCCTTGGAGGCCTCCACAATGCACGTGGGCGTCTGCTTGGCGTAATCGAGGGCAGTCGGGGCGGATATGCCCCTTCTCATTGCAATGAAAACATATGACATTTCCTCCACCATCACAATTCTAAGCAAAGTGGTCACCACCACATTTAAAACACTTGCCAAATCTTGGACGTCCACCAGTCTGCCCCCCTTGACTGATCCGATCCTTATATCTAGCAGAGGGTCCACTTCTCCCGATGTTACCTAATCTCTTGAAGCGTGACTGTTAAGGTCTCAAGGAGGGTTCTGTCCTACTGCTCTGACCCGAATGGGCCTTGTCATCTTCTTCGAAAATCCTACATTTATTCACCAGCACTGGAAAGCTTCTAATCTCCTGGTATCTGCAAGCTCTTTTAATGTCTGATCGCAGTCCGTTCTCAAATTTGAGGCATTTAGAACTCTCAGTCCCGGGTTGTTGAAAGGGCGGATAAAACAAACACAGCTCTTCAAATCTGGCTGCGTATTCCTCTACAGACATGGAACCCTGTTTCAGTTCCATAAATTCCAATTCCTTCCGACTCCTCACTGTGTCGGGGGAATACTTTTCTAGGAAGCATGCTTTGAAATTTTCCCAAGTCAGCTGGGCGTCGGCATCAGTCAGTCGGTTTTGAGCGATCTTCCACCAATTTTTCGCCTCATCTCACAGCATGTACACTGCGCATTCTACCTTTTGGGCCTCGGTACAGTGAAGACCCCCAAAAATCCTCTCTAACTCTTGAGTCCATTTATAAGCTGCCTTGGGGTTACGTCCTCCTTGAAATTCAGTCGTCTTCCTCTTCAGGAAGCGGTCTAACACTTGGCCATCTTCAGCTCGAGGCTGGCCTTGCCTCTCAAACACGTCAGCAAAACGTTGGAAGGCCGTGGCTATGGCTTCCATGCTTTAGCGATTCGTCATTAGTTATCCTGAAATTAACACCCCTTCAAGGATGAGTATACAAAGTTGCTCACCACCGGTCGGATTTCATCCCAACACTTAATAACTATAGCACATTACACTATTCATATATATATATATATATCTCATAATTAATCAGACCAGGGGAATAATCTCCCGTCCTCAAATCAGTGTTTCCACATCATTTATGTCCGACCGAATGTCACAACAATGATGACCACTTGGTCATAATGCACACAACCGCCTAAACTCGGTAAGCATACCTTGGCCTTGGACCTTTTAGGTCTGCTCTGATACCAAAATGTAACACCCTAATTTTAATAAATAGATACAACCCAAGAACAGGGAAAATTTTTCCCAAATAAACCAAGAAGAATCGGCACAAAAGAAATAAGGGAGAGGAAGACAAGAGGACCAAAAACCGACCCAAGAAGGTAGACAGCGGGAGGAGAAACGCACAGGCGGATCCCACAAACAAAGCCCACTCGCTCAAGCGAGGTCCAACACGCTTGAACGAGGTAGCCCAACTCGCTCGGGCAGAGTACCATACGCTTAAGCGAACTACCCAAAAGCCTTCCAAGTCCACACGCTCGCTGGAGCGAATCCTTCATTCGCTGAGCGAGGAGCTACACTCGGCTATCCATACACTCGGGACCCAGAGTTATCATACAACTCATTCACTCAGAAAATAATAGCTACTCCACTCAGCATTGACAACTTATTCGCTCGGGGAAATCATTAAGTCAGTCCCCACTCGGTTTTCTTCTAATCTTAACCACTCAGAAATATTCAGTTATTCTACACTCGGGAAAATCCTAATAGTTATCACTCGGTAAGTATCTAGATCAATCCTCACTCGGTGTCCCGTGCTCTCATTCACTCGGTAATACTTAAACTCTTCTACACTCAGAATAAATCACAGTCTCGCTTCCCACATCAACTCTTAACCCCATTTCTACCCATAGCTATACCAACCTCACACACTCCATAAGTATGCATACATATATTACTCAGATCATTCACGCAATATAGAACAACACACAGTATGATAGATATAGAGAGGGATATAAATAATTACAGGCACAAAATCACGTCTTCTACCCAAAAGGGTTCAAGTTCTAGTATAAAGAGACTATGACTGAAATACGAGCCGGCCAAGGCTTAACAAGACATATACATAGCATATACATAAACACATAATTTCTATAGTGCACCAGCACTTCGCTCGGCATTCAGCTCCTCTTCCATTCATCATTCCGAGAGACATTCACTGAAAAATTGCCACAGTAGGGGTGAGCTTTTACATTTAAATGACAGTTAATGATTCGGCATCAGCATTAATACTTGCCCTCCCGTTCACTCGGTTTGCATTCAATTTGGATTTTAGTCATGCAGAATATGATACTTTCAAAGACATATACTTACATACATATCACGTAAGATCAATTTTAATCATACAAGTATACATCAACTCATTCGGAATTTACTCATATCATTCCGAGCCATTCCATTTGCTCTACCCTAACCAATGTTTCATCTACATGCATGCCTGCGGATCCGACTTAAGCAATGATTTTCAGTTACAGGTTCCCTTACTGGCCTCTCGTCCATTAGCCCTTCCCGCGTGGTACCGGCCTCTCATTGACGTCTCGAGACTTAACTCTAGCTCCTACGGCTACCACGGGCTCTCACTGGATCTAGCCAATGGCCTGTAACTGGAAATCATTTTATTGGGCTCCTGACCTTCCTCGGGTCACCCCATTCCCCTACATGCAGCCTATATGCTTAAGCAACGAGCATCCTCAAGTATCGGACTCATTCTTTGTAACCATGAGCGTCACATCCGGTCCAATATATTTCCTACGTTCAGTCACTCATCGTACTAGCATGTACAGTACTCAAAAGGTTCATGTCTATAATATCTTAATGAAATCAACCAACAATCACACATACATATCCTCTAGGTATTAACAATAACAAGAACATGCATTACATGCGTTTAGATAAAACCAATTATCAGAATTCAATACAACGACTCTGAATACTTGCATGCAATTGTATAACCATAATCAGGACCCTGCAATCACACACATGGCATTCAAGGATTCACAATCATGCGTTGCACATAGTCATCATAGACACCTTCATACACACGTAAGGTAATACGTTTATCCGATACCATCCATCGACCATGCATTTTAACATGTAAACGCCCCCTACCTTCTGGAGAGACTTGAGAAGCTCTTCTGCTTTCCGAAGTTTGGTTTAATGCGCTGTCTGCCTCGTTCAGTCTTCTTCGCACAGTCGTACTCTGCAATCGGTTCGGGGATAGGAAGTTGTTCTTCCTCTGCTTCGAGGATCGTCCTTCTCCAGCCGGAGGAAGCTCCAACTCTTCTGCAATAGCGTCGTCGTGGGCTTCCAGTGGCAGAAAATAGAGACAGAGAACAGCGAAGAAGAAGAAGGAGAAGAAAGAACGAAGAAGAGAGGAGTGGCGGAAGAGAAGGGCTGAAGGAAAAATAAATGGCAAAGAGGCCCAGTAATCCTATATATATGCATGCACGAAGAAAGAAGAGTGGGGTGGGAAAGCGTGAGGTAGCAGTCTGCTTACGTCACACCTAGTCACAATGAACCAACAATTAATAATTAATCATACTTAATCAGCCATTTATTCTCTCAGTTAAATTAATTAAGTTAATTATAATTAATAAATAATCTTCCCACTTGCAATTATTATTTCAATGACTTAATTTTACTCAGTAAACATTGGGATGTTACAAATTACCCATCTCATCAACACCATACCATCATCTCAATCATCATCAATCATCATCATATTCTGGCATATCTCCATGCTATATGCAAATGCTCTTATGGCTAATGCATATGCACAATGGAATAGACAACAAATACGGATCCGACTGTGGGAATAAACACCAAATTGTGGGTTCAAGCATGATCACATACCATGCCCCTACTGCAGTAGTAAAATGTGTACGCATATATCATAATGCATGCATATTCACCATATTTTTACTGGTACCAAACCGCATCGCCCATCATGCAACACCTGGTCATTTTTACCATGATCGCGGTATACAACATATTCAACATATGGTGTTGCGGGCCAACCATGAATTATATCATGGCAGCTGTGATCTCAAGGACCACCGGGGACACCTGCTCCTCAAGAGCCACCCCCACAAGGGTCAACCACATGCAGCTCCCCGTAGCTCAACATGGGCAGCTTCGTGACTTACACACCGAATCACAGGGAAAACAACAGAAATGCTCGTGCACTGAGCCGCCCTCTCACTGGGCCAACCGGGGGAATCCCCTAATATTCCAACACCGGCAGCTATGATATGCCATGGATGCAATGCAATGCAAATCAAATGCATTTGTCACTCTGTGCATCCTAAATGCCACTCATCAAACGTCATCATCATAATCACCAACACCAGTATACACCTTAGTGGATATCATTATTGGTTTCTTAGTCATTATTTTCAAGTTTTAATGTGGCATTATCATCTCAACATATTTCATATACATTCCACATCATATATGCAAGTCAACACTTGCAATCAACCATAACGCCATTACAATATTATATAGTATTCATCAATAATACCTCACTTTCATTTAGTGGGTTTTCATCTCATTATTCATTACCATTGTTCAAGTATACTTTATATGTATATATAATTGTATGGCATTCACAACATTTTCAATTTCGTAATTCATACCACACATACAAGACTATGCTTGTATCACACACAATGGCACACAACGATTTATTAATATCAATATGCATCTCTTTGTGCAAGAGAGTGCTCAACCCCATCATCTAACATTATTTAATATTACATTTTCTCTAATTTATCTACTTATAATTCATACTATGTCATTTATTTATCCTTTCATACATTTCAAATTCATTCGATGGTATATCTCATACTCCTGCCATCACAATCTTATTATCATCCTCTCATCATTCTGTTTCAGGTGGCAAATTCATCATAATTCATTATTTTAGTTTAGGTGGTAAATACCTAATTAACTAATTCCCATGTACTAATCAACCTTAATCACCACCATGTTTTGCCTTCATCATGTTATCTCCCATACATCCCCATATTCGTCTCAGATTTACCTCATAATACCAAGAAATAGGGTCAAACATAAGCCTGCCACCATTAATATTGAGTAAAATCCATTCTGGTGGAAACTCGCTCAAGCGAGGTCCATATTCGCTTGAGCGAGACAGCCCATCTCGCTTGGGCGCCATAACTTGCTCGGGAGAAACCACCCCAGTGTCTATTTCCAGGTTGCTTGCTTGGGCGAGACACCACACACCCAGCCAATCGCTCGGGTGAAATTGCTCCAGTAGCTAATTCCACACTCGCTCGCTCAGGTGAATTACTCGGTGAACCTATTCTAGAACCGATTCCTCTCATTCGGTCCTTCACTCGACAAATTACTTTAAAACTGACTTATCACTCAATCGGTCATTCACTCGGTAATTCACTGTAACACTGATTCAACACCTGTTCGGTCTTCACTCGGTGAATTATTTCATAAGCGACTCTTCTCACTCGGTTGTCCACTCGGTAAAATCAATCAAAATCGACTCCCAACACTCAGGTTTCCACTCAGCAGAATTTCCCTAAAACCGGCTCAAAGCACTCAGGTTTTCCACTCAGCCAGATAATCCTGACCGACCCATCATTCACTCAGCCAATTAATTCTAAATCCGAGTCATCTCTCAATCAGTCTTTCGCTCGGTAATTTTATTCCAAAACTGAGTCATCTCAATCAGTCTTTCACTCGGTAAACTTATTACAAAGTCGACCCATCTTTCGCCCGGCTTTTACTCGGTGAAATTATCTCCAAAACAACTTCTTTTTCTTTCTCTCGGGCTAGGTTTCCTAGAACTAAGCCTTTCATTCGGGCGGAGCTATTCCAAAATACATCTGGACAGACTCATAGTATATCCCCATCGGTGCCAATCCCCACTCAGAATTACACACCCGGAGTATCACACTCGGACTCCACTATCAAGTTCCATTCGGAATTACTCTGACTTCCCATCACTCGGAGGAATTCACTAAGCTGTCTCACTCGGACCTATTTAAATTTTGTCCACTAGGGATATATAACTTTATTCTCTTGGAAGAGGACTCCTAGAATACCTCAATCAGAACCATCACAATCACACTCCCTTCGGGAGAGGTTCATTCGGGATTTTCCACTCAGGAATAATAAGACCTATCATTACTCGGGGAACTCTCTCCCTAAGATCCCACTTAGAATAGGTTCATTAAAATGGATTTCTTTCAGAACACATTTCTGTCGGATTCCATTTAAGCCTTCACCACTCGGAAAAAGGCCCAATGGTTATAGCCTCACTCGGAACGGCTCACAACAATATTCCACTCGGGAGGTCCCGTCTCGGACATAGTTTGCTCGGATCTCACTGGAAATTCACCACCTCATGAAGTTATTAAGACTCCAGCTCGGACATAATTCATCCAGCACCTCACCCATTCACCACTCACTCGTCTCGCTTGAGCGGAAGGCTAGCTCGCTTGGGCGAGATTGGTCCAGAAGCTAATTCTCTGAAGTAGAGGACTCTCGCTTGGGCGAGATCCCATCTTGCTTGAGCGAGACTATCAGGTCTTACACAGAATTAACAATTCTCACAACCTGACGCAGGAAATTCTCATTTTAAGCCAACTGATTCACCACCAATACATCATACACATCACATGAGACATATAAAACTCTCACCACCCATTCATACTCGAAAAATCCTCATTCAAACTTGTCAATTATTCCTTTAAATTCCAATTCATCAACTATAATCATTCATCTCAAAACAATCCTCTATATTTTAACTCATTCATTCATAAATTTTCACCATCATTTAGTTCACGTCCAACCAAGGGACCATCAACCACTTATCATCAATATGATATACATACATACATTTTTATAACATTCAACATAAGCTAAGCCATTATACATCACTTCATCAAATTAATCATATAAAACATTCATGGCAAGGCATTGCATGAGTTTAACATATACATAATTAACAATGAATTCACTCATGCAATTTGAAATGCAAACTCCTCTCCTACCTCGAGAGAAGAACCGCCACGCGATTACATTGATCTTTCCACATCACCGTCCGGAATACAATCCTATCAAGAATTATACATACACATGTAATCAATAAACCATTACAAGACATCACATCTCTTAACGTATGATCAAGTCCTAGACTTGTCTAAGCTCCAAATTCATATGCCTATGTTAGGCTTCGGGAATTCCTTTCCCCAAAGCTAAGATCTTCTAAGTCTCAAAGGGTTAACTATACCCAACACTTATCAAGATCATCAAGTGGGTCAAAACCCCCAAATTATTAATACTTAGGATTTCTTCTCCAAAATCACCCAACAACCATCAACAATCTCTATCAATCTTCAATCCATTTTATCTTATCATAATGACCTCATCAACCTCTAAATCTTACATAATCATAAAGCCCTAAATCAAGGGTTTCTCTTCCAAACATTCAAGCCTAGGATTTCCATTTCCACCCACATGCAAGGTTTCTAACATTTACAACTTTACTCAACAACCCAAAACCATAAATAAAACAAGGTGGAGGTAAGAAATCTTTACCTCAAGCTTAAGCTCCACCAAAACAAAAATGAGAGTGAAGAAGAGAAAGGAGATGATCCCACAAGCTCCCAAGCTCCATAAATGCTTCACAAATCCAAGCTTAGCTTTCAGTTTTGGCAACAGAAAGAAGAAGAATGGAGGTGGGCGGTTTTGGAACGAAGGGAAAATGAAGAAGAAAAGAAATGAAGAGTGAATGGAGGGAGAAAACACCCCACGGTGATAAGGAGGAAGATAGAAGAAATTTTAGTGTAAATTGGGTATTACCCAATGGGCAAAAGAGTGTATCAAGTTACTTTTACCAATGGTTAATAATTCCCCATTATCCAACAGGTAAAAGAACCAAGTGATAAGGAGAAAGAGGCCACGGTGATAATGGGAGGAGAAAAGGGATTTTTGGTTTTCTTTTAATTCCAATTGGTTTGTATTTTCCCCGGTTATTATCATACATCGAGTCCAATTAATTATTTCCTTCACACCAAAAATCATTTTAAATATACCATCTTAACCACGATAATTTTCTGAATATTCTAGACCCATCAAACATCTAATTAAATCACGTGGGTCCTATATCATCAGTTAATTCCTCCGGTTCTAGTTAGTCTTAATTTACCGATAATTCACCTCTAATGTCTAGCAACATCTCCCATAATTATTTAACCATAAGCAATCAATTATCATCATCCAATAAATTTATTTTATTTGAAAATCTGGGATGTTACAGAAAACAGCACCAAAACAGATCTAAGAAAATGAATTCAAGAAAAGTTGAGACTCATGATACCACATGTTGTAGGAATTTCTTCAATTCCTAGCTTTTGTTGAAGGATCTTCTCTTCTTGAACCTTCTTAGATCCAAAATGCTTGATGAAAATAGAGAGGAATGGTCACGATTTGGAAGCTTATGGAGGAAGGTAGAAGAATCTTGTAGTGGAAGCTAGCTTGTGGTGGAAGTTAGAAGGAGAAGGAAACCTGGATCTAAGGAGATTTTGGTCTAGAAATGGAGGGGATGGAGAAGAGAGGAATGAAGCATGGTTCTGCCACTCTCTAGAGAGAAGAGAGATAAGGTACAGAGAGTCACCACCTTTGGGAGAAGACCAAAGGATAAGACTAGAGAAAGGAGCCTAGAGCTTCTACTTTCTAGAGAGAAGGGAGAGTTTCTCACTCTAAGTTTTCTTATCATTCAAGTTATGAGCTAATTACAAAGGAGAAGAATTTATATAGTCCCTTGAAAATTTTGGCCTCTTCACTCTAACCATGGGCCTTAGATTAACTCCTAAGGCCCAACCCTAAATCCTACTCTAGTTGGCCCAAAACAAGCCCAAATACAAAAAAGAACAAGGTACAAGGCCCAAAAGTGGCCCAAAATTAATGGCTATGCAAAGCCCAAACTAATTCTTAAAATATAGTCCTAATATACCTAGAATATAAAGGAATGGAAAATATGTACAAAATATATGAGGTCCAATGAAGAGGCCCAAAGGAGGCCTAAACATCTACACCAAGCCCATTACCCTTCTATAGTGCAAGAGAAAAGGGTAAGGGTCTTCAATAGCTCCTCCTTAGGTTGGGCCCACTCAAGGAATGTATGGAAGAAGTTAAATGCATTTGGAGACCTTCCTTGGCTCTCTTGGCCCTTGACCTAGTCATAGGGCCCTTGAAAGCATCCAAGGCAACCTCCAAAGACTGTGTAGGGTCCATGGCTTCTTCCTGGGTGATGGCCATGTCATATCAGTTTATAGTTTATGGTATATATCTTGTTTTGGATTATATGGTTACCCCGCTAGTGTTATATATAGGCGCGGTATTTCTTTTGATATTTTGTGTATATATCTTTTGCATTTAGTTAGTAGTTAAAAACACACTAAAGTGGATTAAAGATGGCGAATAATCAAAGGGTGCATAAGTTAAAAAGTAATCTTATTTTGAAATGTCGTTATCATGATTGATTTTAATTAAAATTGAGTTGAATATCAAGTTGTGAGGTAACTGAATGATGTTTGAACCTTTTGTTGTTTAAATAAAGGAATCGGGCCTTTTAACCGGCAGTGAGTGAATCTAAAACACTGAGAGATCGCTGGTTATTATGTTATTGTGTTGTATGATTTTATGTCAGAAAGCATCACTGAAATAAGCAAGAAATGATACAGGCAAATTTGTGTAAAAATAGGTTAATCCAGAGCCAAAAAGCTAACTTATACATAAATTGGATTCCTTTTTGTTGTAACCCTTTTAAGCTGAAAAATTTTGTTCTGAAATCGTTATCTATAGCATGAATTGAAAATTTTAAATCCCTACCTGTATAGCGTGCTAAAAGAAAAAGGAACATGATATGTTGTATTTAAAGAGGATTATGTTATGCTTGATGGATTCAAATGGAAAAAATAAATGGTTGTTAAGAAAAGTAAAAATGAAAAGGAAAACAAAAATTCCTCAATTGAAATCAATGAAAAATAAGAATGACATGAAAAAAGGAATTTGAAATGAAATGAAAAACAATGTATGAGTTGGAGGAAACAATGTATGACTAGGCAAGCTAAGTATGTACAAATATCATGATTTTTACTCTTAGCATGCTTATTGAATTCATAGAAAACCATGGATTTTATTGTTAGCCCAACCACATTATAACCCTTTTGAAGACCTCTAGATCCTTGCTGTTTGAGTGCTTGTTCTTTTGAAATGAAATAAAATACAATACTAACTAACATGTGATTAGTGATGGCAAGAGGGAAACACTCACTTGTGAGATATTGAGTGAATTCCTTATTTTTATAGCCATTGGTTACCTTCAATTATTTAGTGCTTTACAAGCTTGAGTATTTGCCTTGATGGATTTTAATTGAAGCCGAGATATCTCATATATAAATATGTGCGTTTTGATGTTTCTTTTCTTATGCATAGCTTTGATTAAAATAAATTTTCAGGTTTACTTTGATGCTTTGTTACTTTTGCTTGAGGACAAGCAAAGTTCTAAGTCAGGGAGAGTTGATAAATGCTCAAATGTATAGATATTTTGATGGTATTTGAGTATAATTTTGTTAGATGTTGCATTATCTAGAATATTTTGTGCATTGTAATAGATAGAAATTAAAAACCAGATATTTTTTGATATGTTTAATACAATTAAGTTCTTATCATTATTTTTGTTTAAATGATAGGTGAAAAAATGAAAAAGAAAATAAAGCAAGGAATTCCAAGCCATTATCCAGGGAGTGAATTAGATGGGTTCACTTGAGTGAAGGTTAAATGGTCTAAACAAAAAGGATCTAGAAACAGAGGGTGAAGAATTCGCTTAAGCGAGTCTCAAGCCGCTCAAGCAAAAACAGTCTAGAACCAAATTAAAGGCTTGTTCATTTGAGCAAATCATGTTGAGCTTAAGCGAAGGTAACAAAGGCAATAGAGGAATTCCACTCGCTTGAGTGACATACTAGCCCTAGTGAGTTTACAAGGGAAAACCAAGATGTAAAAGACTCCTTCAAGATAAAGAAACGTATCTCACTTAAGTGAGATAACTCTAGCTTAAGTGAGATACTTAATATATAAGGAAACAACTTCAGAAATTAGGGGTAGCTTGGAAAAATTACATTGTAGAAACGTGGAACTCTCACAAAGACTATCTTTTTCCTCTTCTTCATCTTTTTCTCTTTGATCTTGGATTGTAATGGCTAGGATATGTAGCTAACTCTTTTATTGGGATTGGATGTAGTCGAATCAAACCTCGACATACGTTTGTTATATATCTATATATTTGGTATTCTTATTCTATCATTCTTGGCTTTTCATTTTATGCTTAATGCTTGTTTCTATTGGGAAATAGTTTCTTGATCATGATTTCCATTTGTTTATTAGAGTATAGTTTATGAAAATGGATCTAAATGGAATGCTCATTACGATGAATATTAGGAATAATATTCGATGTAACGAACGTCAAAACAATCACTTATAATGCTGGAATATTCTTAATGTGATTGAGGAATCAACATATTTAAGAATGTTCTTATGGTTTCGTAGTCGAGTAATCGATGCAAATGATTTAAGATTGTGACGTAAAAAGCGATAGTTCAAAAACTATTATATAAATGTATACAGCGTATCAAAGGGAGAGATTGATGAAATCCAATCTCAGTTTTTATCATTTGGTAGTTCGTATCTATTACTATTTGTTTTAGCTTATGCTTATTTATGCTCAGTTCTTTAAATTCTAGTATGTTTATGAAATTATCACTTTATTTCGGTTGAAGTAACAATGAATCAATATTTAAAATACTGTATCCCAGTCGAACAACATTCTGTTCTTACATATACTATAACTCGACAGTGGAACATCCCACGGAAAAGTTTTACCATATCAAAACTTTTAACAGCGACCACTTATGTTCCATCGCTACTACTACCTAAGTAGGGACCATACATGTCGCCGCTATGTTACGGCATAGTAGTGACCACGTATGTTCCGTCGCTATGACTACCTAAGTAGCGACCACGAATGTTGTCGCTATGTTACTACATAGTAGCAACCACGTATGTTCTGTCACTACGATGTTGCCCATTAGCGAAGACATCAGTGGTTGCTACGTTACTACATAGTAACGATCGTGTGGTTTCCATTGCTATTGTGTATGTAGGTGGTTTTTTGGATTTTTTTAATTATTTTAATTATATAGGTTAAATATTAAATATTAAATATCGATTAATAAGTTACATGCATTATATTGAGCGAAAATGATGAGAAAATTACTTACCTCAGTCAACGAGGGAGTGGGAGACGAGGGAATAAGCCATCGGCGGTAAGGAACACTGTAAAGATGAGTGACAGCGGGTGACGAATTGAGAGGGAAATGAGAGTAGATCTTTTTGTGCCACAGGTGAGGCACTAGACAGCCGATCATGAGATTGAGAGAGGATCAAAATGGAAGATGGAACTAAGAGAAGGTCGGAGTGGAAAATGGAGCACAGAGAGAGGTTTAAAGTAGAAGAAGGAGCAGAAAGAGGGGTTTAAGGCATAAGTGAAATTGATGGGGGCAAAAGCAAACCTCGAATAAGTGATTAAAATTAGCGACGGCCTGAAACCGTCGGTAACCCTGTTGCTAAATTAAAAAGCTGGACATATGGCCCAACCTAATATCAACGATCGTAAAAGCGATGATGACTCTCTATTTTACGTATTGCTAATATAAATAAGCATAGCGACGACACATTACCGTCGCTTAGTTGAAAGAAGAGGTCCAACAACAACAAATCGCCTTGCCTGTCACTAATTTGAACAAAAATGTTAAAAGCAAAAAAGAAGTCTCCACAGCAACGAATCACCTGGTCCATCGCTAATATGATTAAGTATAGCGACACCGGTTGTCTGTCGCTATTTTGGGCCCTAACAAAAAAAACTTGGAGGGAAACCAAAAAAGGGATGAAGGGAACGTTAATGACCATTTCGGCGACGAACCTACCTCTAACTTTTTGGTTTTCCCTCCAAGTTTTGTAAAAGATAGTGACACGCTTTTATGTTGTCGCTAATGTAGCCAAATATAGCCACGACTAACAATACTGTCGCTACTTGACAAATCTAGTGACCAATTCATCCGTCACTAAATTCTTTTGGTCGTTAATGTGGTGACTAATTTTTCCTTTTAGGGTCCCGTTTCATGTTGCAGCTGCTAACACGGTCGCTAAGTAGCAATGGCAAACCTCGATCGCGAACTTGGAGTAGCTATTAAGGATTTTTCTAGTAGTGATTGGGTAGTGAAGAAATCATGTAGAGAGATGAGTGATGTAGATGAGATTGTTTTTCCTATGTAATAAGGGTGATATTTATGGGCACTTGATGGAGTGAGACTAAAGAACTACATGCTCTTCGTAAGGAGAATAAATATTAGATATTTATTTGAGTAAAGTATACTCTGGTGTCAAGTAAAATGAACTAGGTCATAAAAGGATAATGGCGACCATGCCATACGCCGAATTAGATTTTGTGACTAAGAGAACAAATATAAAATAATTATCACTTATAAGTTATGTCGATATGAAACAATATTCAGATATAATGATACATTGCTAGATACCACTCTTATTTTATATTAATTATAAAAGAGTCTTTAGTATTAATATGACTGAGTTTTTTACGTTTAGGTTTACACACATAGTAAGTCCACAAGATAATGTTTTAGTTATAGTTAGACTAAAATAAAACTATTGGGTCTAACCCTTTCATAATGAGTCAGGAGCCCAATCACTAAGAGTGCTTATTAAGTCATACGCGAGCTTATAAATAAAGCACGAGATGCTCATAAGTCACACTTGTGATACCAAAATTCATAAAAATTATGAAGAACACACTATAACAAACTAGCATTTAGAAATGCATTTTCTAGTGAGAGTGCTCGTGTGGACTCTTTACGGATGATACTACGATTGTTTCAATAGATCACCTCGCATTGCATATACAAAATGCATGAATCTTAAACATAATTTTATTATCTATTTATGCTCTAAAACATAAAAGTTTGTAAAACCTCAAGAGAATTTTTGTATTCTACTACTTGACCCATTACAATCCCCTAATCTATACACCATGTGTAACGCCCTCGGTTAACTAGGACGATTCCCACACTTAGGATGTCCTAATTAACTAAGATGTTACTTAAGTTGCACAAGTAGAAGATATTTTTTTGGGTATCATAAAATAATCTTTCCAAACAGTAGCATGGTTGGATCCATCAAAGATTGCATGCTTTAAAGAAAATGGGTCACACAAGCTCCTATAAGATGTAAACGCAATCTATCCTAAGACTAACTTTTTTCTCGAGGTTCAAGTTTGCTCTTCCATGTTTCCTGTTATGACATGTCTCCTTACTTTTCTTGCAATGGTTTTCCAAAGATACCAGGGCTTCCTCTACACAACTCTCATGACAATCTTCTTTTTTTCCTAACAGTCCATAAACAACCTAGAATGCATGTATAGATATACAGGAAAGGAACCACAAAGCAAGAGGGGTGAGTTTATCTCACTCCAGTCTTGTCAGAATCACATACAAAAGTGCTCTATCGTATTTGATAGATTTCACACACAAAATCAAATCATCCAATGAGTCTTATCTACCATAGATACACATCATTCTCACACCCAATAGACATCGCCATTTAATATACTGATTAATTATGATTCCATAATAATAACCCATTTATTATCCAGACTATTCGTTATAAATACACTATCTGAGTATATTTAATATATTACCAGTGTAGACCATACAAGGACAATATAATGGCTATCATTTGTTATGACATATAAACCTACCATTTTTATAACAAACCAGTATGCAATTTCATTCAGCAGTTAATCTTAACCCTGCCAAGTCTATTTCAACATTCCATCACTAATATATGTTTTAAGGTTCTTAAATCAATTAAGTTAGTATTTAATCTACCTATTACTATCCACAATACTTAAATCAGATATTAGTTATTATCTCAGCAACATAACAATCAACCATTATCACATTAGTAGTATTCCATATAATCATGTCAGTTAACGCAGATACCTTCACCATTACACAATCCACAACTAAAAGCATGATGTGGTTAGTCATCCAAGATGTTATACATGAGTTAGGTGTTTTATGATTTTTTATCATTAAGTTTTTCATGAATACGAATAAGGGCCCTTATAACATTTTACTCATTAGAGTCATCCTGTCATAATATAATATTGGGCATAACGCTTTTGTACTAGAGCAACTGGAGCTCACCAAATCCATCAAAAACATGTATAGGGTAAGGGACACACAGGTCCAAAAATTCATAATAGTGATCACACTCCGAAGAGAAACTAAAACTTAGCTCTACAGGCCCTAGTGACACTTATCCTAGTCAAAGTATACCTGGTTGGCCTAGAGACTGCCTAGCTCTAGACATAACTCCAAGCCATGAGGTGCCCGACTTTGTTATACTCTCAAGATCCATTATACATACTAGAACGGTCAATGCTCTCCAGTGTACCCCCACTGAATGCTCTAGTATTGAGTCCCAAATTAAAATTTCCTAATGTAGATGATGCATGTATTTACTTCACTTTATTTCTTATCGCTTATTAATCAATTGTCAAGTGAAATCCTTACACCCAGTGCCCTCACTAGTGTAAAAATGGGCTACGAACACAGGGGTATAAACTCGGTTTAATGAAAACATGTGATTGAAAAGAGGCGGTGGTAATTTTGAAATTACAAGAACAATATAAGAATTCGTTTCCATACGAAATCGTGTTCTTAGGTTTCACAATCTCCTTTTTAATTTTTTTAAGAACACCTAGGAACACAATTCGCAAGCAGCTGAGTTCTTAGGTCTTATTTTTAAAAAATTTCTTTTTAAACAGGCCTAGGATCTCGGTTCCCACAAAACTGAGTTCTTAGGTCTTGGGTTTTTTATTTTAATTTTTTTAATAGAACTAAGAACTCAATTAACCTATAAACGAGTTCTTAGGGTGACTCCTTAAATTTTTTTATGAGACCTACGAATGAGACACCCCTAAAAATAGGGGTAAATTTTTTTCGTGATTTTAGAATTATTAACTTATGAAAACATAGGTGGTGAAACTGTCCTTCAATGCCCTGGATCTATGAGAGACCTAACTCATATATGAAGATATGAGAAGGCAAGTGATAGAATTCACAAACAAGAAATTCCCAATTTAAAGTCAGCAGAAAATTTAATTAATTTTAAGTCATGTGATTGAGTGTGAAGAAGTCATCCATCTTGAAATTATGGGATTCAAATTCTAGGGTCCAACCAACATTAAAATAGGGAAGAACTTACCTTAATTAAGAAACAAAAATGAAAACCAAGGGGGAAATGATGAACTCAAAAATGGAGGAGAGGAAGGAAAGACTTCAAGTACCCAATGCTTCTCCTTGCTCCAATGGTGAACGAAGATAATAGAGAAGAAGGGCTCCAAGCTTTTCTTAAGTGTATAGGGAAGAAGAGAGTAAAGAAGGTGACACCACTAAAAAAACATCTGTTAGCGACGGAACGAATTGGTCACTAATCGATGCAAAAACCGTCGCTAATAGGACTAGCGACGGCATTTCAGACGGCGAAACAACCGTCGCTAAAACCTTCGTCGAAGATAGATCAGCAACCACAGAAACACCCTCGCTAAATTACCGACGGTGTAACACTGTCGCTAACATGGTCTCTGCTTCACTGATCTCAGCCGTCGCTAACCGACCATATTCAGCGACGACCAGTATACCGTCGCTACTAATAGACATATAGCGATGCCCTTACCCCGTCGCTATAAGTATTATGTAGTGACCACCTTTATCCATTGCTATGTGTAGCCAAACAGCGACCATCTACGACCATCGCTATAGTAGGCATACAACGACCAATTATAGTCGTCGCTAGTAGTAGCCTTATAGCGACCAAGGTATCCGCCGCTATGGCTAGCCGTACAGCGACCACTACTCTCCGTCGCTAATGGGATTTTTATTTTTTTAAAATTGTTTAAATATATATAGGTTTTGTTAATTTAACTTTAAAAATGTTCATTAATATTTTGTATTGGATGATAAAATTTTATAATTAAATTTGAATAATTTTTAAAATATTTAATTATTATTAAAAACAAAATAATGGATTAAATTTATTTATCAAATAGGTTGAATTATTAATGAAATCATAATAAGGCATTTTTCTTTGAATTTAATTACCAATAAATATTGACATAATAAATGAAGAATGACAAAATAAATACTGAATGGAATATAATATAAAAACTATAAATGAAATATACAATGTGTATACATAATAAAAATACAATCATGGGGGTGGGGGATCCTGTGGTGGTGGTGGGGGCACCTGGGAAGTGGGGGGAGGTAGTCTCGCCATCAACTGCATCAGTAGCTCCTGCTGCTGCTCCTCGGCGTGCTGCTCCTCGGCCTGCTGTCTGTCCGTCTCGGCCCGCTCCTGCAAAAGCTGCCTCTGACACGCTCCTCCTGTAGCTCGTCGTTCAGGTTTTGAATTACCTGAACAACCTCAGTCGGAAGACCAGACGAAGAGGAAGAGGAATGGGTCTTCCCCTTTTTCGCCAGCTGCGTGCCGACGCCACCCAATCCAAAGACCCTCCCTTTCTTGTTCACACCGCCAACAGCCTCCATATAGATGGCGTTGTCGTCGGAACAAGACAGGGTGGGAGGAACCTCCCCTTCAGGAGTCGAAGCCACCAGGTCCGCCTCCTTCTCGGCCCTCCTGGCCTGATACGCCTCCTGTAAATTATAAAACACTGATAGGATTAGTAAGTTAATTTGTAAATTATAAGCATGTGTGAGTTAAAAGTAAATACCGCTAGATCTATAGTCTTCTGGTTTACCCATGCACTAGCTTTGTTCTTCTTGGTCATTTGTATGACCTCAAACAAAGAAGGCTCCCGGTGCTCCCTCAGCTCCTGTGGTGGACAA
The DNA here is from genome assembly GCA_037962975.1 of Clitoria ternatea. Lineage (NCBI taxonomy): Eukaryota > Viridiplantae > Streptophyta > Magnoliopsida > Fabales > Fabaceae > Clitoria > Clitoria ternatea. The sequence goes on from CM075671.1 coordinate 175,856,679, forward strand.
AAAACATTTAGATTATTATTTGTAAACATGTCAGACGAATCATAATAGAAATATTTAACATAAATATACTTACAAATCTTTTCTTGTGCTCGAGGGTTGAAATGCTACCCCTAGTGTAAACTGAGGCTGCAGCATCGGCGGCTCTGTTTGCCCTGTTCCGAGCACTCGCCTGCTGGAACGGGACACCGCCCCACTTCTGGACCATCCTGTCCCAATGGTCCTCCGGGATCTAACGAGGGCGCTCACCCTTGTCCCTCACCTTCCAAAGGGTACTCTTGATGATTTTGGAGGTCTTTGTGGCAAAGACCTTCCTAATCTCATCAATCATACACTCTGCCCACTGGTAATCACGCTGTAAAATGAAATGAGAAATCAAAATTAATAAGAGGTCTATTTTACAAATCAAATCACAACAAATTGATGTGGTAACTTACCGAGAAGGTATCAAACCACCTATCTTGGACAACCTTCCCAGCATCTGTCCAAGATATATATGGACCATCCCACTGGGCCTTTAAAACCTTAGTAATCGATTTGGTAGTGCGACTACTATCAACAAAGCTGTAATGACAACAATTATATCAGGAGTATAACAACACACAATCTAGGGAGACTCCTAAAATTCTGACAGAGTCTCCCCTGTAAATGTAACATTTCCAAGTTTAAATAGTTACCCTATTACAAACAGAAGAGTTCCCAGTACAATTCAATCTATACAAGTAATAATTAAAGTAACATACAATAAACCAACAAGTCTTTCCACTAAAGTTTAATATAAAGTACCATACAAATAACATAAAAGTATTTTAGTTTTAGTCACTTACTCGTCTCCGGCCGGCACAAGTACCAACATGGGCAGAGGGGATGCCGGAGGTGGGGTGGCCTGATGGCCATGGTCCTCCAAGCCACCAACTCCAGGAGTCTGCTCTGGGGTGGTCAGCTGTGGGGGTGATGGGTTGGTCAGCTATGGTGGTGATGGGGTGGTCTGCTGTAGTGGTGATGGAGTGGTCTGCTGTGGTGGTGATGGAGTGGTCTGCTGTAGTTGTGATGGAGTGGTCCGCTGTGGTGGTGATGGAGTGGTCTCCTGCCCTGGGGTGGGAGTCCCCAGACGGGATACCGGGGTCTTGGACCCACCACCCCTACTGAAGGGCAGTCGATGTCCCACCATCTGTGGATAAAATCATGAAAAGAAAGGTTAGTCTCAGGATATATATAAACCTATGTATATATGTTTAACAACTACATACTCTGTGTCTATTTTAGTTTCAAATTCCCCCTCAGTTTCAGTGTCACTTTGGTTATCTGTTTGAACAACTTCATCAGTATCCAAATCAGCTCGAGACCGTTTTAATCGAGAGACAAGGTCTTTGTCATTGTGTTCACCCCCGTATTGGTGAGTGTCTCATCCATTATGACTGGATCAATGTTGAACAACAAATTGGCATCGTTGAGCTCGTGTGGTGCAAGCTGATAAGCGTCATCGACCTCCTCGGAGACATTGTCAGTGATCTGACTTCGGGCCTTGGCCTTGATTACTGCATACCAGTCCCGATGTCCTCCCGGGAAATCGGTGTAATAAACCTGCTCAGCTTGTTGGGTAAAAATGAAGGGATCAAACCCTTTATATCTACCATTCTTCTTGACCTCAACTAAGCCGTAGTTGTTGTCAACCTTTGTTCCAACACCGATTGTGTTGTCAAACCAATCACATTTGAATAGAACAATATCTCTTCTTAGTCATCTAGAGAACGAAACTTCAACAATCTCCGTCAACACTCCATAAAAGTCTTCTTCCAACTGTCCGGCGGTGCCTCTAACACAAACCCCGTAGTTATGGGTACTCATCCTTTCACTCCATTGAAGAATATTAAACTTGTAGCCATTTACGTAGTAAATGGGCCATTTTTTAACAGTTTTCACCGGCCCCTAAGAAAGGGCTTGGAGTAAAGAATCTTCAATATGGTTGTTAAGGTCTTATATCTATGTATAACATAACAAATAGGTCATCGTTAGATACCGGGAGTTAGAAGCAAAGATAAAAAACACTCGGTATACGGGTCTTACGTGTTGTGCGAACCAACCAATGAACTTGGATGACACCTCACTATGAATTTGGTCATCAGTTAAATCATTTTGCTCAAGTTTTAGCATATCTGTATATAAGCTATTCAAAGGAAACAAATTTAGATACTATAAAAGCTACGTTTAGAATATAACATATAACTTTTATGACTTACTCAAGAAAGGGTTCCACTTCTGGGCAATTTAGAAGAATGTACAAGTGAGCCGCCTTTCGATCTTTCTCATCAATGTAACATTTTGTAAGCTTGCCCCCCGGATGACCAGGATAGTTAAAAATCGATATTTGTTCATCAAACCCTGTGCGTGTGGCTACCCCAAGATCGCGGGGAATTCTACTCATCCTAGTTTCTATCTCCGTCGAAAAATAGAAAGAAGCAAAGGTTGTCATTTCTTCGACTAAGTATGCCTCACAAATTGATGCTTTAACGCAGGCTTTGTTCGACACTTTATCTTTTAAAGAGCGTAAGAATCTTCAACATCATAAACAAATGTTAAGTTAGAAAATACTATTATAAGAAGTGTTTATAAGGAAATTAAAGAGTTCTGGCGTTCACCTTTCTAATGGATACATCCAACGATACTGCACCGGGCCACCAACCAAGGCCTCGTACGGTAGATGGATAGGCAAATGCTCCATCGAGTCAAAAAAACTTGGTGGGAAAATCTGCTCCAACTTACAAATCAATATCGGGATAGTTTCTTCCATCTTCACAAGTTTCTCCACAGTCAACAAAGTAGCCGTCAACTCCTTAAAGAAGTGACTCAACTCCACCAACGGTTTCCAAATAGGCTTCGGTAAGGCATGAAACGCGTACAGGAGTAGTTGTTTCATAAACACATGGAAATCATGCCAAACACCCTGCCCTCATTCACGTCGACACATCTACTCAAGTTAGAAGCGAATCCGTCAGGCAGGGTCAACCCATTCATCCAAATACACACAGCAATCTGTTGTGGTCTAGTTAAAGCATATTTTGCATGGGGTTTAAACATTCTTCCACGTCCCGCATCCCTCAATTCCAACTCCTTCCTAGAACACCAAATCGGAAGGTCTAGACGACTCTTCTCGTTGTCCTTTGTTCTCCCTTTGATGTCCATAACAGTGTCAAAAATATTCATGAAAACATTACGTTCAGTGTGCATGACATCAATGTTGTATCTTAACAACAAGTCTTTCCAATATGGAAAATCCCACAAGACACTCTGCTTCACCCAGTGGTGTTCCTTACCATAACCCGTAAACTCCTTAACACTCTTGTCCTAGATGTAAGGATACTCTTCGACCCTCTGCCAAACCCGTGCACCAGATAACCTACGGGGTGGAGGTTTATTAACAACCTTGTTCTTCTTAAAAGCGGTTTTGTTTCTCTTAAATGGGTGATCCAACGGTAGAAACATTCTATGACAGTCAAAGAAACTTGTCTTACCACTAACAGGGAGTGATTCCCCCCGGTACGTTCCATGCATACAGGGCAAGCAAGCTTCCAAGACGTTGTCCATCTAGAAAGCATACCATAGGCCGGGAAGTCGTTAATAGTCCACATCAAAACAACACGCATCATAAAATTGTTCTTCAAAGACGCATCGTATGTCATTACCCCGACATCCCATAATTGTGATAACTCTTCAACCAACGGTTGCAAAAACACGTCTATGTTTGCCTTTGGATTTTTGGGTCCTGGAACCAGTATAGATAGAAACATGACCTCCCTCTTCATACACATATCAGGAGGCAGATTGTATGGGCTCAGTATGACTGGCCAACAAGAGTAAGCTATTCCGTATTGACCGAACGGGTTAAACCCATCAGTACATAAGCCTTACATTGCGCGGCTCGCCAGAAAAGTCCGGATATAGCTCATCCAAACACTTCCATGCTTTCCCGTCAGAAGGATGGCAAAGAAACCCCTCTTGTGTTCGGTTCAGAGCATGCCAATGCGTGTGTTTTGCCATGGACAATGAGGCATACAGGCGTTGAAGATGCGGTGTTATAGGGAAGTACCACATTTTCTTCCTGGCCGTCCGGGTTACCTTCCCTATCCTTTTAACGGTTTTGTAGCATTCCTCATTACAATGTAGACATTTTGTGACACTCTTATCTGTAAATTCATTTCTGAACAGAATACATCCGCCAACACAACACTCTATCTTCACAAAACCCAACCCCAAGTTTGCCACTTGTTTCTTAGCATGGTACAGGTTTATTGGCATTCGATGATTACTAGGCATAGTGGAACCCATCAGATTGACCATCTTATTAAAACAACCTCCAGAAAGATTATAATCTACCTTTAGGCTTAAAGCAGCTAGGGAGGCGGATAACTCAGTGTGACTGTTGCACCCGTCCCACAATGGAGTCTGAGCCGCCGCTAACAAATCATAAAATCTTTTTACCTCCGGATTAGGATCCTCCTCTACATTGTCAGAGTCTCCATGACCTGCTTGGTCATCATGTTCCAGCATACGCCCGGTGGAGGGTCCAACATGATCCATCACCATTTGTTCTATGTTGTTGTACGTATCCTTGTTTCCTCCAACCTCGTAGTAAGACTGTTGCATGGTTACATCTGATGGTCTTCGTGGTAACTGCTCACCATGGTTGTACTAGCAGTGGTATGTTTCCATGAACCCTTTCTCAGTTAGGTGGCACATGACATCATCCGCGTATTCAAAACTCATGCATTTGCACCTTGAGCACGGACAACGAATCTTCTGAGTCGCTTCAAATCCAGGCGTGTTTGCCGTAGCGAACGGAATGAACTCCAATAGCCCCATCATAATCTCCTCAGTCACTCACCGACTGCGATCTAGTCGGTTGTACATCCATCGCCGATTTGCCGGTACCTCCATTTACAATATCTAACAAACACGATTTCTGTTACTTTACATTTTTAAATTTTTATTTGACTATCGATTGTGAATCACTCTATCTCTTTGATGTTACAAATTGGTGGGGCCCTATCCCATTTGGGATGAATATGCAACCATCCGTAACCCATCGATGTTGTATGTGGTCTATCTTGTGTCGTTGATGTTCATTTGAAATTTTGGCAGCATTTCGCATTGGTCCCCGAGTACACAGAGATACGTACGGTATGAAACACCGTACGCAGTCATGCACCCTGGGGACAATACGAAACACCAAAACTGAAATTTCAAATGAACATTCAACGTCTCAACATAGACCACATACAACATTGATGGGTTACGCCCTACTGGTCACAAATTCATACCAAACTGTCCAACCGGGACAATTCAAGATCTAACACAACACGGTACATCAGCCGGTTGTTTTGAAACTTGAACGGGAATATAATGGGTACACACACGACTAAACCCTACATTATTAAAGTTGAGTTTCATTTTTTAAGTTCCCTAAGAAAGGGAGCCTGCCAAAATTTTGGCAGAGTCTCCCCTGTAAACTAGACATTTCCTAAATTTAGAAATGGCCTGTTATAGACAGAAAACTTCCCAGTATAGATAATTATATATGCTACGCATTGTATATGATATTGAGAGGTATTAAGTTGCAAATGATATTATCAGCACACAAAACCAATGCCTAACAAGCTCTGCTCTCCACTAACAAACAACATTACACATGCATAAAAAATCATGTTATCAGCACACAAAACCAATTCCTAATGAGCTCTGCTCTCCACTAACAAACAACATTACACATGCATAAAAAATCATGTTATCAGCACACAAAACCATTGCCTAATGAGCTCTACTCTCCACTAACAAACAAGAATCGACATGCATACACATAATGAGAAAGTCAGTGTTAGGGGATTACCTGGGGAAAAAAGTTAGGGATGAATATGAAGCTATCGACAGACTATCAGAGACCACGCGTAACGTGTGCTAGTCTGCATGACAAACCAATAAGTGGTTGGACAGTTACAAGTAACAAGGAAACTAAACAAAGATAGACACGTAAAGTAGATTTAAGTAGATCGCAAGGAAACTAAACAAGCAGAGACACTTAAAGCAAATTACAGCTAAGGTGGCATTGGATAAAGCGTTCAATTGGAAAATTGATTACTAATTACTCAATATTATATAATCATGAACGGTCTTAATCTAGGTAAGGGGAGAAAGTTTAAAATTTAAAATACGAAGTTGGATTATGAATTTGGTGAGATAGATGTCAGCATTATGATAAAAAAAATTAAAAACAAATTAAATAGGGTGGATTGTCGAGGGATGTTGATTTGATTCTATGATCGATGTCAAGGTAATTCTCCTTTAAGCCTAAACTATTGTTAGGTGAAGGCTCAAAACAATTATATATATTTCACACAATCTCTAACATTAGGGTTTAGGAATGCTTTTGAACTTCTTAACACAAAAAATTCCTTTCAGCTTCACTCATTTCTAACTCACCATGGCAGACAAACATATCAGACAGAATCCTCAAACCTAGAGCTAGAACTATACTCACTGCAAAAGCACAAGAGGGATTTGGAAAAGCAAATTAACAGTAGCACAACTGAAGTAAAAGAGCTGGGCCAACACATATAAAGATGATGTCCGGTATGTAATGGACAGGTCTTGAGTACTGGATTAACATCAGTTGAGGTCTAGTGTGAGTCTTCATACATGAACTTCCATTAATGTCAGAAAAGGTCAGGATGGAAATGTGTTTCTAAGACACCTATCATGCTCAAAGTTACTGATGTCGAACAAAAGGAATCCCATGTAAGCTAAAAATAATAAATACAGGACAAAATATGCCTTCTATATACACATGTATTTATAGGGAATAGAGTGTCTTATGTGTTTTGGGGGTAATTTCTTTGAGGGTGAAAAGAAAGATATGGGAAAAAAATGAAAAATACAATAAATGTTAAATAAGAAAAGAAAATTCAATGAATGGATAAATATTACTTTTGTTTACAGTATGGTGAATTAAGTTATCAATGCAAGTTAAAACATTACCACAGATCCAACACTAATTGGGATATACAAAATTCTACTTAGATGCATATTAAAAAATTTGCAGTCTTAAATTCTTAATGTTTTCAAATTGGTACCTTTCTCAATATTCAATTAAGGGTTTGTAAATTGAATATACTAAAACTTTTAAGGACCAAGTTGCAGCTTTCTCAGTATTCAAATAAGGGTTTGTCCGCTATATTAAATTTGCACCGAAACCATACTATAAATTTGCACTTAATAAGTAAAGCTTTTAATCACCAATTTTACATAAAAACGCATTGATTCAATTATAGTTACTAATTAGTAATTGAGGCGATTTCAGAACAACTATAACACACCTATAAGAAACAGAAGCAAGATTCAATCAAGGGTTTCAGAATAAATATAAAAGAACTATCATACAAAGGCTACCCCAAGATACACCTGTAAGTTGAAGCCGATATGATGATGCATCCTTGGGAGGGGATACGAGGATGCTAGACAATGGGAAGAGTCAAAGAAGGCAAAGTAAAGAGGGTGCTAAGGTTTGACGGAGAAGACAGATGTCCTGGGAGAGGAGTTGAGGGTTGGGTGTTAGGAACTTGGGATGGTGAATGGTGGCAGTTTCAACAAATAGAAGGTGAAGGTACGTATTTGTAAATGCCATATTTTATTTTTTTTATATAAAGGTTATCTTTTCAATAAATTTTAAATTAAATGTTTAATATTTTGTTTAATCAATTAAATCTTCTATCATCTTAAAATGTTTTAATTAAACTCCCACGGTCTAATTTCACTAACTGGTACGTCTTCTCCATCTAAATTTAATTACCAATAAAGCTCTAACTACAAGTTTTATGTATAAAAAGGTATTCATACGAAAAAAAAATTCATACTGCAGACTTCTTTTCTTTTCTTTTTGCAAATATATCTTAGAGTTTTTTAAAATAACATAAACTGCCATATCCTTTTGTGAAAGTGAATGTTGATGGTTACACCAAGAATAATCCAGGACCAGCAATGGGGGACTTATTAGAAATTAGAATGGAGAATGGATCATTGGATTCATGGATAAATGCCAGCAGAATTTTTTGCCATTTATCCAGGTCTCTCTCTGGCCTGGAACTCAGGCTTCAGGGCCGCAATTGACTACTATGAGTAAAACCACACTAAAAGTTTTAAGGTGACAGAGGATTCTAAGTGACAAAGACAATTTAGCTTTAATTGGGTTATCTTATGAATTTCATGAATTACCCCTATATATCAACAAGGTCATAATGCTCTGCTCTAGTTTGATACAAAAGTGGTCACCCTGGACATTATTGTCATACACAGGCCTGATATTCATACAATCAGATTCCATGTGTTTGTGTGAAATGAAGTAAATTGGGAAAGGATTTATCTAACTGTGCAGCTATGTACAGGATAATAAATAAAATAAGGAAGTTTTCATTTTGAAATTAACATTAATGTAACCTTGTGATTTTCAATACGTCTAATACAATTTCAAAGTTAATTAAGTGTCTCAATTAGCAAAAGATACTTTATGCATTAAGTTACTGAAAAGTTTGGGACAATGTCAACCGACCAGAGTCACTATACCAAATTAAAAATTTCCACAATAAGGAACTTTCACCTAAACTAAAAAATAGAGCACTAGTGTTTAAACACTCAACACTAATTATAAAACAATTAAAATCTGAGAACTATTTTTGTTTTCATTATGTACTAGTGTATTTGCACTGAAGAAGCAGAACCTACAATATATGAACTGATGAGAATGGCACTGAATAGTGCATAAAAACACTGAACCAAAGAGAAATACGACTTAGTCTCATTCGTAGCATGAGCAGCTAGTCTCTGTGCATACAAAATCCTCTCAGCTTGAAGTTCAAAAAGTTATTTTCCAGATGGAAGTCCAATATCTATAATATAATAATACATAAATAAAATATATATTTCAAGATTTACCCTATAAGCACATTCAAAAAAAATACCACAACTTCAATAAATGAATCAGTAAAATGACTAAATAAAAAAGGAAGGCTTATAAAAATTTCACAGGAACTCAGATAGCAACTACTTTGAAATAATTTAGGAGTCCATCAAAAGAAACTTTGGGAAGATCAAAGGGAAAGGTAATTCAAGTAGATAGAAAATGCACTAGGTATCTATATTTATATTCAGTAAAAATGATAGTTGGACTAGAACCAAAAATTATTGGCTACCTTTCTACTTCTATAAGAAAATACCATCTTGCTTGTAACCCATCCACTCCCAACATTCAACTACTACCTTTCTACTTTTCATGACATGTTCTGCTCTCCTTCTAACCACAGTGAATTGAACTAAAGAATCTATATACAAATACAACCTTCCCTGGTTTTGATTACTTCCTAAGTAATTTGTAGTCTTCCCAAAACTTGTTTGTCAAAAAGAACCATCTATTGTAAGTTCTAAAAAAAATGATTTCACCAGTTACCAAGAAATGTAAAAGTAAGTATATTAATATATAGTGTGTAAGTTATAAACAGCATGAAAACCCATAAAAAAATGAATACTGAACAGAATGAGAAGAAAAATATGCTTGTGCTTTTGAAAATATAGAACAAATTGATTTATGGCCCAGAATCACACATCTTATCTCATTTGAATGATGAATATGATGGATTAGTGATAATTTTATCATACTTTACAAACAGTTTAACCAGAAATAAATTATTTTAGTATAATGTGGAACTTTATAGTTCCACTCCCAAGTTTCCAACCACACTCAACAACAAACCCAATATTTAATTTTACCAACATTAATATTTAATTTTACCAACTCTAACACAAATGAACTCTTAAGTATTAACATACAGAATAAGGGAAAAATGAAGCTGAATAATTATTGTATAATGTGGAACCTGAAAGAGAGGAAGTAGTTTACAAACTTGAAAAGTAGAGGAAACACAAACAAGCTGAAGCAAGAGATCCACAGTAGGCCTGCAACCAAAATAAGAACAATCATCATCTACATAAACACCACCTTCAGCAAGTAAAATACAAAACGCAACAACCACTTAATACCCCAACAACAAGAACATACATTCGAGAGACAGAGAGATAAGAAACATACCTTGTTGTTGAGATTCAGATGAGAGGTTCTGTTCCCCTTCTTGTGAAGCACCCGTAAGCAAAAGGGGTGAGGGAAACAGAGGGGAAGATGCCTAAGAGAGGGGAACAAGAGAAAAAGAGCAAAAGAGGTGAAAGAGGTGAGGGGCCTAGAGGCCAGAACTCATTGGACAGATGAGCTCGTCGGACAGAGGGGAAGGCGAAAGAGGCCTGAGAGAGGGGGAAGAAGAGGGATTAGCGGTCGGACAAAGGGGAAGGGGAAAGAGGCCTGAGAGAGGGGGAAGAAGAGGGATTAGCAGAAGAGGATTTAGGGTTTATGAAATTGGAGAATAATGGAGGGGGTCGTCAGTCGGAAGAGCTCGTCGGACAGAGGGGAAGGGGAAGCACGCCTAATAGAAGGGAAGAAGAGGGATTAGAGGGAAAAGATTTAGGGTTTAGGCAAATAGAGAATGATAAAGAGGAAAGGCTTTACTCGGTCAGCAACATTATATTGACATAGCGACGACACAAAGCGTCGCTACCACCGTGTCTACTATAAAAAATGATATTTAGCGACGGTCAACTCACACCGTCTCTATAATTCCCTCCAGGATTTAATATAGCGACGACACCACTGCGTCGCTAATATTCTAAATATAGTGACGAGGTAAACGTGGTCGCTAACCGGCAGTGGCTATTAAGGGTTTTTCTAGTAGTGAATCTTAGCGACGGCCACACTCCGTCGCTTAAGTATCCAAACCTAGCGACGACAATACACTGCCGTCACTAGATTGTTTATAGCGACGGCGTATCTACATCGCTAATTTCTCAGAAGCCATAGCGACTGTAGTATCATCGTCGCTATCAGCTGGCACCATATATACGTTAGAGGGAAACCAAAAAATGGATGGAAATAACTTTAGTGACCGTATCAGGGATGGGGTATGAGTTGGCGATGGTAGTAGCGACGGTTCTTTGCCAAATTCAGCGACGGTATAGTGTTGGTCGCTGATGTGGTCACTATTTTTGGTATTCAAGGTCCCTTCCTTGTTGTCGTCGCTAATTCGGTCACTGATTAGCGACGGCTTTTGGCGGTCGCTATTGGAGTGTAGCTACTAGTCATTTTTCTAGTAGTGTGAGTAGGAAGAAGATAGAAAAGAGAAGAGGTATGTTTTCATAAGAGGGAGTGAGAGTTACGGGAAAATAAGAGTGAAAGAGTGAGGCTTTTGTTTTATTTTTATTCCCATTACTTAACCCTTCCATTTTTCATTAAACAGGCTCTCAGTTCGGGCTGGATACTTATTCTAAAAATTATTCTGAATACATATTCGGATTCCCAATAACATTAGCTACAACCCTGACCAACAGCATCTCAATCGGAGATACTTGGTCTGACACCCATATTTTATCCGGGTCAGTTTTCAGCTTATCTGGTCACAATAATTTACTAACAGTCTCCAAAAATCTTATTTAAATTATATTTAGCATTTTAGGATATTAATTAGCCCACATTTCATTATTCAATATTTATTTTCTTAATTTAACTCTTTATTTTAAAAATTTGGGGTGTTACAACGAACATAGTTGTTATCACAGTTGTTGACAACAATCGTGTTCGTAGCCTTTCTTAATTATAACAACCCTTTTGCAAGTGAAACGTTGCTTCCAACGTTTTTTTCCTTCCCCCAATCTCTTACTTCCACTTTCATTGCTCCTCATGACTCTTTGCTTCCACTTTCTTCTGTCATTGCGCAGGCTTCTTCTTTTCTTTACGTTACACATCACCTTCCCCACAGTGTTTAGAAAGGTTATTTTTTTCTTTCCCCTGTTATGTGTTGCTTACTATTGTTTGCTTATTATTAGTTAGTGTTGTTAATGGTTTGCATGGTTGCGTTACTTATTGTTTGCTTGCCCTTGTTAGTACTGTGTTGTTTACTATTGTTTGCTTACTGTTACTTTTGTTCTTTATTTTATTTTTTAAAAAAAGAAAAAAATAAGAACTTGGTTTTCGCTAAACTGAGCTCCTAGGACTTTTGTTTTTTATTTTACATTTTTTAAAAAACTAAAAACTAGATTATAGTCAGGAACCGAGTTCATAGATCAAAATTTGAATGTAAAAACTTGGTTATGTCATGAAGCAAGTTTGTAGCTTTAAAAACTTGCACTAAATCATCAAAACCTAAACGGTTTCATAAGTTTTTTCTTTATGTTGCATACTTAAACCCTTATGTTCCTTGCTTCCTCTATTGCATTAGTGCTTTTATTTCTTTTCTCTTTCGTGCTTCCATTATTGCATTATTTCTTGCACTCCCTCCATCACTCTGTTTGTCATTTAAAAGGTTAGAGTTCTTCCTCTTCTCACATTGTGTTCCTCTATTGCTGTTGTGAACACCTCTTTTGGTCCGGTCCAAGTGGAATGAATCTTTTTTTTTACTGAATTCTAATTCAGAATGGTCAGATTCAAAAAGAATGGCTCCAAAATAATCAGAACTGAGCAAAATAACTCAGAATGAAGCTTTTCCAAGTGAAATACAGCCCTGTCGGAGGCAAATCCGATTGGAATGACTAAAAAATGATCACATCTGAACAGGATGACTCAGGTTAAAGCATTTCCGAGTGAAATACAGCCCTGGTAGAGATAAATCCGAGTGAAAAAACTCAAAAAATGGTCAAATCCGAGTCAAAATGAAGCATTTCCGAGTGGAATGACTCAAAATTGATGAAATCCGAGTGGAATCACTCAGAATGAGTCATTTCCGAGTGAAATGCTCCTTGTTGAAGTTGAATCCGAGTGGATAGCTTCCCTGCCAAGCCAATCCGAGTGGATTATGCCCATCTTCAAGAGAAGTCCGAATGGAATGACCCAAAAAAGATGAAATCTGAGTGGAATCACTCAGAATGAGTCATTTTCGAATGAAATGCTCCCTGCTGAAGTCAAATCCGAGTGGAATATGCTCTTGTTGGATCAAATCCGAGTGAAATCACTCAGAATGAGTTAAATCTGAGTGACATTACTCTGAATGGAGAAAATCCAAGTGAAACTACTCAGTTTTGGGCATGTCCGAGTGGAGTACGACCTGTTGGGTGGGAAATCCGAATAATGATTCAACAATGGACCAATCCGAGTGGAGTATGACCTGTTGAATTCAAATCTGAGTGAAATGACTCAGATTAGATGTAAATCCGAGTGGATAATTCCCTCTCAGATGCATTCCGAGAGAAAATGCCAGTTTACAAGCCCTGATCGCAAAGGATGTCAATTCCGAGTGAAAAATGACCCTGTTAGAGGAGAATCCGAGCGAAAGATCCCCTACTGCAACAAATCCGAGTGAAAAAAAGGGAACTGACTGCTGATCCGAGTAAATCCGAGTGAGTATCACTCGGTTGGAAGGAGGTCCGAGTTAAAATAGGCAAACTTCCAGTTTCACTCGATTTCCGACCCATTTTCAGTCGGTTCCGTGTCATTCTTTTCTCGCCCACTCCCGAGCCAATTTCCAATCAGTTTCCGAGTGACACTTCAGTCAGTCAGCCACCCTTCCCGAGTCCTTTTGGCCAATCAATTCCGAGCCCCCATTTCCACCATACTTCAAACCTTCACCGAGCCAATCAATTCCGAGTCACACTTCACCTATTTCAGTCGGTTCCGAGTCATTGGTCACTCGGATTATGGAGAGGAGTTGGAGTCCGAGTCAGTTTTTCACTCGGTTCTGACTCAATCCAATTGCACAACACCAACATGATTTTTTCCAGTCGGATTTTTCCCCTTTTCCTACTCAGAATTGACTGAGAGGGTGATCCGAGTCATTTACACTCGGATTTCCAACATTTACACTCGGAATTCAATATTCTTACTCGGATTTCTAATATTTTCACTCGGATTTTCGTAATTCTCACTCGGAATTCTTCCATTCTCACTCGGATTCCCACCAGGTCTTCCTGTTAGACCGTGCTGACTTGGATTCCACCACCCAAGTGGATCTAGGAATCCTGGGGGTGGCAGACAAGTGGCAAACAGGGTTGGAAGTGGGGGGAATTAAAAATTCCCACCCAGCCGTTGTCCCCCACTTCACTCTGAGTGGAGGCCTGAGCTGGCATTCCACTCGGAAGTGGAAGCCTGAGCTGGCCTTCCACTCAAACCAGCCTATAAATAGGCAAGGGGCTGAAGCTTTCAGCCCTTACAGACTTACACACACAGATACGCACACATTCTACGCATCCATCACTCTCACCATTCCTTTCTCCTCCTTCCTCTCTTCATCAGCCAACCCTGTACCTCCTTCCTGTCTCCAACAGCCACACCGTCCTCTCCCCTCAAGTACACCAAATCCAATCTCCTCACTCCACTCAACTCCAATACCGCCCCTCTTCTCACTGTCTCACTCGGTAAATCACTTTCTCACTCGGTAAGCTCACTGTCTCACTCGGTTTCTGCTATTTCCACTCGGTTTCCTCATTTTCACTCGGTTTTTCCTTGTCCTCACTCGGTTTTCTGCTTTCATCACTCGGTTCTACCATTTTTACTCGGTTTTTCCTCTTTCTCACTCGGTTTCTGCTATTTCCACTCGTTTTTTTGTAATTTTCACTCGGTTTTTGCCATTTTCACTTGGTTTTTCTCTTCTCCCACTCAGTTTTCACTCATTTTTTCTCTATTTTCAGAATTTATTGTTTCCCTTTCTCTTTTGTAGCTTCTACTACCTTTTTCCTTTTATTTCATAGTAAAATATAATAAAGGGAAATAAATGCTTCCTATGTTTTCTTTCAAATCTAAATAAAAATCAATAAAAAGAAACAAATCATTTTTAAACAGTGTCGTACGGGAGCACTCCCGTCTACACAACCTCTTTAGGATTCGTACACATGCGAAGAAATTCGCCTTGTACGAGTTCCCCACCTCAATGACATCCATCATCATCTCCCAAGTCTTTTCCTAAAAGAAAAACATTCAGAACTACGTAACCCTGATTTCTTGATAATTCAAGAATACGTAGGGGCAGGATCTCAATTCCTGTCGGGCCCATCTCTCTTATTCCTTTTTGCTGATCTATTTTCTTACTTTCATGTTTCTTTCATAAATGGTCTTTTTTGGTTACTTCCGTGAAAATTAATTTAGACGTGATGTCTTGTTGGTTTCCCCCTAGTTTTTGCTTAAGCCTCGCCATAATTCATAGGGAAGGGATACTTAGGACGAGACGTCCCGCTTATCTCTTTCCTATCCCTATTTTTTTATTCGAGGATGTATAATTTAGGCGTGACGCCTTATTAGCATTCTTTCCCCTTTGCTGTCTCATATCGAAGTCGAGTTTAATTCGGATGAAACATCCCGTTAACCTCGCTTCGACATCCTATGTTTGTATAAACTCTCTCACTCCATTCCGTTTTGTTTTTAAAATAAAAAGGATACAACTATAAAAGGGAAGAAATAAAATGTCTTTTGTAAGGCTATTTATGTTGCGCGTTTTCAATCTTGGTACTGTTTTTGACAGGCGATGTAGGGTGCTAATACCTTCCCTACTCGTAACCGACTCCCGAACTTGAATCTCAATTTTTAACTAGTGCTTTACTGAACTTAGTTTTTTTCAATGTTTTTCCTATGGATAAAAATGTTGGTGGCGACTCCCTGTTTCATTCAACCACCCACTCTCTCTTTCTCGCTGTGCCGTCGTGATCCCGGTTGCGACAGATGGTGACTCCACTTGGGACGCTTAAGAGAGTCAGGCCAGTTTGGTTGAAAGCGCGTTTTTTTTATATAGCCTTTGTTTAGCTTGGATTTCTTCCCCTTGTTTTTTATTTTCCGTTAATTGTTGTGAATGTTCGTTATTATTAGCATCTTGTTAATCGTTTTATTGTCCATGTTCCGTATGATTGTTGAACCCTAGGATAGAGGACCATATTACTTTCCTGTAATTATTGAACCCTAAGGTAGACGACTTTGTATATTTGTTCTGTGTTTGTTCTCTGTGCAGAATGGTGTAAGGTAAAAAGGTATTGAATGCCCTTTCACACACTACACTCACAAATTACTCGCACACACTTATGAGTGGCGCCCTATACCCGGGCCCCAAATGAAACTTAAGTTAGGAGGGGTTAGTATACGGAATCGTATAGGATGTACTTCCTATCCGGTGATCGTGAGAACCCCAACTAGAGTTTGACCTCTTGTGACATACGCACCTAGTGGTTCCCCACTGTTGTGTCCCTGTCATGGGTAGGATCTTGGCTCTGGTAACCTTCTAGAAGTCTAGTATAAGCCACCCGGTGTGAAGAGTCACTTTTAGACAAGCCCTAAGGTCCAGAGAAAACCTTCAACAAAACCTAACTTAGGTCACGAAAGGGCAAACTTTACTTTACCTTATGTCATTTTCACTTTCCTGTTATTAAAATGGGATTATCTATCATCCAAAGATTCGCTTAGTCTTGGAAAATTTTTTGGAACACACAAGTATTCTTCGGGTGGATAGATGATCCTCTTTTCTTTTTTTTTGTCATGTATCTCTGAGTCTGAAGTCATAGGTTCTCCTAATCGTCAAAGGAAAAATCGAAAAAAAATTATACTTCATTTCCCTCTGGTTGAAGTGGCAATGACGATTGGGAAAACCTACGACTTTTGAGCTCGCATAACTGATTCCATTCTTTATCTTAATATTCGCAGGGGACGATTCCGAATTTGTCGGTATTTCTAAGGCAGTATGGAAATTAACATGGGACACAGTAATTGTGATATAGGGGTGACCGAATTGAAGAAGTTATTGCACCTCAAGGCTAGGAAGGTCAATACTGACAGTTTACAAGCACTAGGGAGAAAACTGAGCTTGACACAGAAAATGACTTTTGCAAGGAAGTATGGGAAGATCCTGAAACTTTTGGAGGTAGACGTCCAAATAGAAGCCATCACGGCTCTGGCTCAATTCTATGACCCACCTCTCCGCTGTTTCACTTTCCAAGACTTTCAACTGGCACCCTCCATAGAAGAATTTGAACAAATATTGGGGATGCCAATGGAGGGACAAATTCCTTATCGCCATTTGGACCATTACGCGTCAATCACTTCTATCGCTCGTATTTTGAAGGTCCATCCTGAAATGTTAAGAGGAGTACAAATGAACAGAAACCAGATTCCCAGAGTTACTAGGGAATTTCTGGAGAAGCACATGCATGTCCTGGCAGAGAAGGAAGAATGGGAAGCTTTCATTGATACCTTGGCTCTCACTATTTACGGAGTTGTCTTATTCCCTAACTTAGACAACTACGTAGATTATGATGCTATAGGTGTCTTCACCGCTCGCAAGCACAGAATGGAAAATCCCGTCACAGCAGTGTTGGCCAATGTCTATTGCACCTTGGATTTCTGCCATACCTAAGGAGGAAAGAGGATTATTTGTTGTTTGCCTGTTCTATATGTGTGGCTCACATCCCACGTTTTTCATCAACTATGCAAAGCCGAGTGTCCCATCTCTGATTTGAAGTTGTGTCAGTTGACAACTAAGAATGGGCGTGAATGGGCTAATCACCTTGTAGGCCTTACAGCAGAAAAGGTGAGATGGTGTCCTCAATGGCTAGAAGTTGAGTCCATCGTTTATAGCTATGGAGGATATCCAAATGTTCCTCTAATGGGGACACAAGGTTGCATCAATTATAATCCTGTTATTGCTAAGCGGCAGTTGGCTTATCCTCTACTTGGGCCGCCGGACGAAGCACTACTTACTCCTTTCGTTCTGTACTATGTGAATGGGAATTACACCTCCACTATTCGGGACATAGCCAATGCCTGGAAGAAGGTCCATAGGATGGGCAAAGAATTGGGAGCACGAAGCCACGCTGTGAGAGTTGAATACTTAGATTGGGTGGTGAACAGAGTCTCCATCATGAAATTGCCTTTCAAGAGCCCTTCATATCAACCTGGGGACACAGTTCCTCCGCCGTGCATTGTGGAGGACAAGGTTACCATATCGCTAAAAGCCCAAGTAGAAGAGCTAAAGGCAAGGAATCAAAAACTGGAAGAAGATCTCCTAAAGTGCCAACAAGAGTGCGCCCTCCATAGGAAAGAGAATTCTGAAGGAAGGCATGCTATGGAAGAAATACGGAAAAAGAGAAAAATTGATGAAGATTACAGAATAAAACAAGATCAATGCCTTCAGGCGGCCAATTCGCAACTAAAGATGAAGGGTCAGCAGAGTGATGCTGTATTGGCCGAAAAACAAATTTTAAAGGACATGCTGGTACAATCCAAGGAGAAGGGAAAGGAGGCTTTGATGCAAAAAGAAATGCTACAAACCCAAGTCCACAAATTGGAGCAACAGCTTGATGAAACGAAGAGAGCTTATGAGCAAGAAATACATGCTGAACAGAAGAAAACCCTTGACGCCGAACGCCACTGCCAAGAAGCCACACGAGCTTTGGGGACAGAGTTAGCTCAACGGGATGAAGTCATTCATTTATGGATGGACCGTTTCACCAAGTTGGCATACCTATCCAATGGAATCTTGGAAGATTTTCCCTCAATGTTGAAGCAGGCCGAAGGCATGGTCAATCCCCTATCCACCCCAAAGGAGATATCATCATTTTTGAACTATTGTCAAGAAAGACTTTGCAAAATGAAAGTCATGATTGCCCAAGCTAGGAATGGCTGAATATTGTAACCGTATCTTTCAAGTAACATTGTACCTTTACAGATGAATGGAATGATGAATCAATGTGCCTTCACAGTTGTCTCATGTTAATTTCCAATATACTGTTATACTAAGTACTTTTGAACGCGACGTTCTGGGGAAAGGTCAAGGAATACGTGTCAAATTCGGAATCGTATCCCGCGAATGCCCATTTATTTTTTATTTTTCTTTTATCTTCTTTAACTGTTCCCTCTATTTTTCTAACCATTTGCCGTGATTCTTTAGACACTACGGGTAAGCATCCCTACGCGACCAGGCTCAGAAAGAAACTCATGGCCGAAATAGAGCAAGAGAATGAAAACCTGCGAGCTGAGGTTAATTAATTGAAAGAACAAATGGCTGAAATGGCCAAGATGTTTGAAAGGAGGATCGCAGAAAGGGATTCTTTAGCAGAAGTTGAAAATACTAGGCAGCAATCTCCCATTCTCCAACACGCTCAAGGTCATGCTGGGGAACCAAGCTCAAATCCTGCAGGGCCTACTGTTACCGTTCGCCTTAGTAAGCCGAACCCTGCTCATGTTCAACAACACTCTTTTATTGATAAAGAAGGGAATGTCGTTCCCTTCCCACAGTATGGGTTACCCCCAGGCTATTTCCCACCACTCCAAGAGGAGCCAGATTATTAGGAAACAATCCTTCACGTGGCTCAACCAAACATCCCACCTGTCCGAAATCCTCAAACGATTCCGGTCCATACACAGGCTGAACAACCACAAGCTGCCCAAGCCGCAGCTGGACACCAAGCCTCAATTCTGAATAAGAGCCCGGCACATGTTGACCGACCAGTCAAGAGTGCTAGTCACTATGTCGTCACAGGACCAAGTACTGCCACTGCTGCTACCCAGGAAGGAAGATTAGAGTTCTTGGAAAGGCGATTAAGGGAAATGGATAGGAGGAATTGATTTGGATTAGGCAGTGCTGCACAACTCTGCCTAATTCCTGACGTTGTTATTCCTCCTAAATTCAAAACACCTAAATTTGATAAGTATCGGGGGCTGACATGTCCGAAAAACCATCTTACCATGTACTGCCGGAAGATGGCTTCGCATGCCTCCAACGACTCTCTACTCATCCATTGTTTTCAAGATAGTTTGGCTAGAGCGCCTCTAACCTGGTATAACCATCTTGAACGTTCTCGTATACGCTGTTGGGAGGATCTGGCAGATGCTTTCATGCAGCAGTATAAGTACAATTTGGACATGGCGCCAGATAGAGTACAATTGCAGAACATGTCCAAGAAAGACAACGAGACATTCAAAGAATACGCCCAACGGTGGCGTGAAGTAGCAGCGCAAGTTGACCCACCTTTGTCTGAGAAAGAGGTGATCTCGACATTTATTGACACACTCCAATCGCCATTCTATGACAAGATGATCGGAAGTATTTCATCCCACTTCTCCGATATCGTCACTATCGGAGAAAGAATAGAAAATGGCCTCCGAACAGGGAAGATCGCCCGAGGCCCAGCTGGGGTTAATGCAGAAAGAAGACCTTCCCATGTGGAAGGAAAGAGAAGAGAGGGAGAGACTAATCTGATCTCCCATAATCAGGGAAGAAACCAGCCGAGGCCACCCACCCCGGTCGCCTTTCCATCAACCTATCATAATACACCACATCCATATGTGGCCGCCGTTCAAACACCACATCCACCACATTTCCGCCCACCTGTCATGCGACCGCCTGCACCACTACGGGTACCATATCAACCACCACAAGCTCCGTACCAGCAGCCACAAATGAACCCGCCAAATCCAAATCAGAGAAGGCAAAACAACGACCGTGCCCCACCGCAATTTGATCCAATTCCCATCACTTACACAGAGCTTCTCCCTTACCTCATCGAAAATACGATGGTAGTACCCTGTCCTTTAAAGCCACTTCAGCCGCCGTATCCTAGAGGGTATGACCCAAACGCACGGTGTGATTACCATGCCGGTGCACTGGGACATTCTACTGAGAACTGCTTGGCACTGAAGTTTAAGGTAAGGGACCTAATTCGGGCCGACTGGATAAGCTTCAAAGAAGGGAGCCCAAGCGTGACAACTAATCCCCTTCCAAACCATAAAGGATCAGATGTCAACGCTATAGAAGGGGATGAAGATTGCATTTCCAAAGTAGAAGACATCCAGATGCCTTTGGAAACAATACACTCCCATATGCTGAAGATGGGATTAGTAGAGGGATCGTGGGGTGAAGAGCATAATGACCTCCAGTCCGCAAAACGAAGGGACTTCCAGGAAACCCTTCAAAGACTCATGAATGCTCGAGTCATAGAGGTCTGTAGGCACCGTGAAGGACAAATAAATGTGGTACAGGAACAGGGTAAGGCACGAGTTCCGAAACCCCTGGTCGTATACTATAACAAGGATACGCCAGCGGCTTCAGCTCCTGCCAAGACTGTCTTCACAGTAAGGGCACCAACTCCTTTCCCCTTCCAAAGTTCCCACACTGTGCCATGGAGGTACAATACAGATGTGGTCGTCACCAATCCAGAGGCAGTCAACTCCATACCATCCTCCTCTATTACAAATATAACCGGAGTGGGAAAAATGACACGGAGTGGAAGGATATATACACCACCTGAGCCCAAGCAAGGCAAGACTACCGGAGAAGGAAAAACTGGAAAAGAAGTAGCCTCTGGCGAAACAAAGGGGGCTATGACTGAAGAGGAAGCCCAGGAATTCCTGAAGTTTATTCGCCATAGTGACTACCAGGTGTTGGACCAATTGAACCACACCCCTGCAAAAATTTCCCTGTTGTCTTTGCTAATGAGTTCTGAACCACATCGAAACACGTTGATGAAGGTGTTGAGCGAGGCGCACGTGAAGAATGATTTACCCGTCGAATAATTTGGGGGCATAGTGGGGCAGATCGTTGCCAATAATTACTTGACCTTCACAGATGAGGAAGTACCTATTGAAGGAAGGGGGCACAACAAAGCCCTCCATATTTCTGTGAAATGTCGGGATTATATCCTGGCAAAAGTACTTGTGGATAATGGATCTTCTCTGAACGTCATGTCGAAGTCCACGTTGGCAAAACTGCCTTTCGACGGAACATACATGAGGCCTAGCTCTATGGTTGTGCTGGCTTTTGATGGGACACGTAGGGAAGTCGTTGGAGAAATTGAATTGCCTATACAAGTCGGGCCCTGTACTTTCCAGGTACTCTTTCAAGTAATGGATATCGCGCCCGCCTACAGCTGTTTATTAGGGCGACCATGGATCCATTCGGCAGGGGTGGTCCCCTCCACGCTGCACCAAAGACTAAAATACATCATCGACAACAAGTTGGTGACTGTTTCTGGGGAGGAGGACCTTTTGGTCAGCAAACCCATATCCACTCCATACATTGAGGCCGCCGAAGAAGCCCTCGAAACATCCTTCCAAGCCTTGGAGATTGCCAATGCAACAAGCATTGTGAAGATGTCTTTCCCCAACGTGCCCCTAATGGTGACGCTGAACATGTTGCGGAAAGGGTACCAACCTGGAAAAGGATTAGGGCGGGATTTAGAAGGCAGAACCCAACCGGTGAGTCTCCCGGAAAATAAAAACAGATATGGCTTGGGATATAAACCCACTGGGACGGATAAGAAAAGGGTTGAAGAGGAAAAGAAGGGGAGGAGAGTTGCTCGCCTTACTGGTCAAGAGATCAACACTGCGAGAATCCCTGTCTGCGATCTCTATCAGAGCTTTAAGAGCGCCGGAGTGATATATCCGGATCAAGTTGCCATGGTGGAGAATGAGCCTGACCGCAATGTGGAGCTGGTTTATGCTTGCCATCCAGATCAAGAGCTGAGCAATTGGGAAATCATGGAGTTCCCTACAACCATTAACGTTCTATCAGAGTAATCACTGTATTTCATAATTTGGTGGTCCCCTTGCTATGCCCAAGGCTCCGGGATCCATTTTGTAATAAGGGCAAAACTTGTTTACTTTATTTTTGAAAATCAATGAACATATTTTTATTCCCCATCACCTCATCTTTGTGCATTCTCTGTTTCTTAAACCTTTCACTTGTTTGCTTCTCTTTTCACTTTATAATATAACCCGAATGCAGATCCAAAAATGATTTCCCTGAGAACGATGAAAACCTGGATTTATTTCATGACCCTGTTTATCCAAATGATTGCGTCTACGAGGAAAGTGAGGAAGACTTTAGACCCTCATCTGAATTGACGAGATTATTAGAACAAGAGGATAAGGAGATCCGTCCACATCGGGAGAAAATTAAAATCATCAACCTTGGAGGTGAAGGAGAAGATAAAATGATCAAGATAGGCACCTGCCTGAGTAAAAACTAGCAAGATGAATTGATTGAACTGCTCCGGGAATTTCGGGATGTGTTTGCTTGGTCATATCAAGATATGCCAGGGTTGGATAACAGCATAGTGGAACATAGATTGCCTCTGAAACCAGAGTGTCCACCAGTTAAGCAAAAGCTACGAAGAATGAAACCGGAAATGCTTCTCAAGATCAAGGAAGAGGTCAAAAAACAATTCGAAGCCGGTTTCTTGGCCGTAGCCAAATATCCACAATGGGTAGCCAACATAGTCCCGGTCCCGAAGAAGGATGGAAAAGTACGGATGTGTGTGGACTATCGAGATCTAAACAGGGCCAGCCCTAAAGACGATTTTCCTCTTCCACATATTGACATGTTGGTCGATAACACAGCCCAGCACTCTATTTTCTCTTTCATGGATGGTTTCTCCGGGTACAATCAGATTAAAATGGCGCCCGAAGACATGGAAAAAACCACGTTCGTTACTTTGTGGGGTACTTTCTGTTACAAAGTAATGTCCTTTGGTTTGAAGAACGCAGGGGCAACTTATCAGAGAGCAATGGTCACTTTATTCCATGATATGGTGCACAAGGAAATAGAGGTCTATGTGGATGACATCATTGCAAAATCCAGAACCGAGGAAGATCATGTCCGCGACTTAAGGAAATTGTTTGAACGGTTGAGAAGGTTTAAGCTTAGATTGAATCCTACCAAGTGCACATTTGGCGCAAGGTCAGGCAAACTGTTGGGTTTCATTGTAAGCAAGAAAGGAATTGAAGTGGATCCCGACAAGGTCAGGGCAATCCTAGAAATGCCACCTCCTTGCACAGGAAAAGAAGTCAGGGGGTTCTTGGGAAGATTAAACTACATCGCTCGATTTATCTCACAACTGACATCGACCTGCGAGCCGATCTTCAAGTTACTCCGCAAGAACCAACCGGGGCAATGGAATGAGGATTGCCAAACGGCTTTCGAGAAGATTAAGCAATACTTGAAAGAACCACCAATATTGGTACCACCAACCCCTGGGAGACCACTGATTTTATACATGACGGTACTGGATGAGTCCATGGGCTGTGTATTGGGCCAGCACGATGAAACGGGAAAGAAAGAACATGCCATATATTACCTAAGCAAAAAGTTCACTGATTATGAAATGCGATACTCCGCATTGGAACGAACTTGTTGTGCGTTAGCATGGGCTGCAAAGCGTTTAAGGCAATACATGTTGAGTCACACTACCTGGCTAGTCTCTAAGATGGATCCTATCAAGTACATCTTTGAGAAGCCAGCCCTGACTGGAAGGATTGCTCGATGGCAAGTGCTGCTAACTGAGTACGACATAACATATGTCAATCAGAAAGCCATAAAAGGGAGCGCTTTGGCTGACTACCTAGCCCATCAACCCATAAGTGATTACCAACCAATACCGTTCGACTTCCCAGACGAGGATATTTTGGCATTGTCCGACGAAGAAGAAGGCGGTAACAAGGACAAATGGATTTTAAGATTCGATGGAGCTTCTAATGCTTTGGGACATGGAATCGGAGCCATTTTGATTTCACCAAAGAAAGAGTTCATCCCTGTCTGCGCCAGGCTATGTTTCAATTGTACCAACAATGTCGCTGAATATGAGGCATGCTCCTTAGGGATCCAAGCGGCATTAGATATGAAAGTAAGGACACTGGAAGTCTACGGAGACTCTGCTTTAGTCGTCCACCAGTTGAAAGGTGAGTGGGAAACCAGAGATAGCAAGCTTCTCCCCTATCACGCCCACATTATGGAAATGATCAGAGATTTCGAAGAGATTTCTTTTCATCATGTTCCTCGGGAAGATAATCAAATGGCTGACGCTTTGGCCACTCTTGCTTCAATGTTCAGAGTAAACAATGACTATGACTTGCCCCTCATCGAGGTAGAAAGGCGTCATGAGCCCGCATACTGCCAAGTAGTTGAAGAACAGTTAGATGGAAAACCTTGGTATCACGATATCAAGAGGTATATCCAGAGGCAAGAATACCCTGACAATGCCATAGAAAATGACAAAAGAACCCTGCGACGGCTCGCCATGGGGTTTTTCTTAAATGGAGACGTGCTTTACAAAAGAAACTATGATTCTATCCTTCTTCGCTGTGTTGATACCGCTGAAGCAAATAGAATCATGAGGGATATCCACGAGGGATCTTTCGGAACCCACATCAATGGGCACGCCATGTCAAGGAAAATCTTAAGGGCTGGTTATTTTTGGATGACCATGGAAGCAGACTGCTTCGCCTATGCTCGGAGATGTCATAAGTGCCAAATATATGCTGATCATATTCACGCACCCCCGTCATCTCTAAATGTTTTGTCAGCACCATGGCCTTTTTCGATGTGGGGCATGGATGTCATTGGTCTCATTGAACCAAAGGCTTTAAACGGCCATCGTTTCATTTTGGTCGCCATTGATTACTTCACAAAATGGGTGGAAGCAGCTTCATATGCTAATGTAACCAAAGGTGTTGTTGTTAAATTCATCAAGCGTGAGTTGATATGTCGGTACGGCCTACCGGGTCAAATCATCACAGACAATGGTACAAACCTGAACAACAAAATGATGAAGGAGCTTTGTGAGAGCTTTAAGATCTCCCACCATAATTCCTCTCCGTACCGCCCAAAAATGAATGGGGCAGTCGAGGCAGCGAACAAGAATATCAAGAAGATAATACAGAAAATGGTGGTAACCTATAAAGACTGGAACGAAATACTTCCTTTTGCTCTGCACGGTTATCATACCTCAGTCCGGACCTCGACTGGGGCAACTCCATTCTCTTTAGTTTATGGCATGGAAGCAGTCCTGCCTTTTGAAGTGGAGATTCCTTCCCTCCGAGTAATCATGGAAGCCAAATTGGTTGAGGCTGAATGGATCCAGACTCGACATGACCAATTAAATCTGATTGATAGTAAAAGATTGAGTGCCCTCTGCCATGGTCAGTTATATCAAAGGCGTATGAAGCGAGCGTTTGAAAAGAAAGTGCGACCCCGGCAGTTCCAAGAGGGAGACTTGGTGCTCAAGAAGGTTTTGTCAATGCATAAAGATCACCGAGGCAAATGGACTCCTAACTATGAAGGGCCTTATGTCGTGAAGAAAGCTTTTTCCGGAGGTGCTCTCGTACTCACCAACATGGATGGGGAAGATCTACTAATGCCTATAAACGTGGATGCAGTGAGAAGATACTACGCGTAAAAAAAAAAAAGGGCTCGCTAGGTTGAAAACCTGAAAAGGCGACCTAGGCAAAAGTTAGAGCAATTGGTGGGGTCGAAAATCCTAAGAAAGCGGCCCAGACCAATTCACACCCTATAGATTCAACACTGCAATGCCAATTTTCCAAGTCACAGACAAGGGGATGGGTCTAGAACATCGAAGCCATTGTCAAGTCGCGCCCTCGAAAGCAAAATCAGAAGATAAACAGGAAATCATGGAAAAGACTAGAATTTTGTCGCTCTCAGGAAATCGATGGAGGATCTAAAAGGCCTTCCCTTCCATCCTTACCATCAATTCCTCACACCTTGTCATATTTTTGCATTATTATTGTCACCTGTACATATCTTTTGTTCCTAAATAAAAAGTTTCCCTTCTTCTCACATGTGTTCATGACTAGAATGAATAAATAAGTTTTGCCTAAAAAGAATTTCTTAAAAGAAAAATGAGTTTTGAGAAGAACGAAAACACAAAGTTATGGGGAACGAAGTGGACACCGTTGCCAGATCTTACCT
This sequence comes from Clitoria ternatea, assembly GCA_037962975.1. NCBI lineage: Eukaryota > Viridiplantae > Streptophyta > Magnoliopsida > Fabales > Fabaceae > Clitoria > Clitoria ternatea. The sequence goes on from CM075671.1 coordinate 175,883,483, forward strand.
CAAGCAAGCTCAACCAGCTCTGCGAAACAACCTCAATGAAGTCAGAAGTAATAATTATTTTGGCCATGAGTTACTTCAACGCCTGTCGCCAAGGGAGTCCGCCTGTAAGTTTTTAATTAGTTTTGTGTTTCTCTGTTAACGGATGGCCGGGAACCATGATCCCCGAGATGTGTAGATGCCCAACTCTATCCTTAGCAGACCTTCGGCATGTCCGCAGTAAACCCCAAGTCCATTCTCTTTCACCAAAAGGGGCATTACCCTGAATCACCAAATTTTCTCCCCCAGTGGAACCATAATCGCCAAAAATTACACTTCCCAAATCCTTCCCCAGTGGGACTACACTTCCTAGTCAACCCAAAACTGGGGCATCTCCCCAGATTCTTCTTTCATTCAAGGGGCAGTTCCCTAAGATTTCATCCAATCATGTCAAACTGGGGCATCTCCCCTGATTCTTCTTTCATTCAAGGGGCAGTTCCCCAAGATTTTATCCGAGGGACAGTTTTCCCCAAAGACTCTTCCAATCATGTCAAACTGGGGCATCTCCCCGGGTTTATTCTCTTATTCAAGGGGCATCTCCCTAGATTCTTCTTTCATTCAAGGGGCAGTTCCCTAAGATTTCATCCAATCATGTCAAACTGGGGCATCTCCCCTGATTCTTCTTTCATTCAAGGGGCAGTTCCCCAAGATTTCATCCGAGGGACAGTTTTCCCCAAAGACTCTTCCAATCATGTCAAACTGGGGCATCTCCCCGGGTTTATTCTCTTATTCAAGGGGCATCCCCCCAGATTCTTCTTTCATTCAAGGGGCAGTTCCCCAAGATTTCATCCAATCGTGTCAAACTCGGGCATCTCCCCGGGTTTATTTTTTCATTCAAGGGGCAGTTCCCCAAGATTTCACTCAATCATGTCAAACTGGGGCATCCCCCTGGGTTTATTTTTTCATTCAAGGTGCAGTTCCCCAAGATTTCATTCAATCATGTCAAACTGGGGCATCCCCCTGGGTTTATTCTTTCATTCAAGGCGCAGTTCCCCAAGATTTCATCCAATCATGTCAAACTGGGGCATCTCCCTGAGTATATCCTCTCAATCAAGGGGTAGTTCCCCAACCACCCACAGTCATGTCAAACTGGGACATCCCCCCAGATTCATTCTCCTGCGTTCAAGGGGCAGTTCCCCAAGAACCCGCAGTTATGGCAACCGAGGGTCAACCCCAACCTCTACATTTCTTGCCAACATTGAGTTAATTCGGACGAGACGTCCTATTAGCTCCCCCAACCTTCACATTTCCTGTCAACAGTGAGCTAATTCGGACGAGACGTCCTGTTAGTTCCCCCAATCTTTACTTTCCTGTCGCCGATCAAATGGCACTCCTTTACTTTCCTGTCACCGATCAAATGGCACCTTTACTTTCCTGTCGCCGATCAAATGGCACCTTTACTTTCCTGTCACCGATCAAATGGCACCCCTTTACTTTCCTGTCGCCGATCAAATGGCACCTTTACTTTCCTGTCGTCGATCAAATGGCACCTTTACTTTCCTGTCGCCGATCAAATGGCACCTTTACTTTCCTGTCGCCGATCAAATGGCACCTTTACTTTCCTGTCGCCGATCAAATGGCACCTTTACTTTCCTATCGCCGATCAAATGGCACCCCTTTACTTTCCTGTCACCGATCAAATGGCACCCCTTTACTTTCCTGTCGCCGATCAAATGGCACCTTTACTTTCCTGTCGCCGATCAAAATGGCACCTTTACTTTCCTGTCGCCGATCAAATGGCACCTTTACTTTCCTGTCGTCGAACAAATGGCATCCTTTTACCTTTCAGTCACCAAAGAAGGCACCCTTTTTCTCCCGGTCGCTGAATGAGGCACCCTTCTACTTCATGTCATTCAAAGGATAATTCCCATTTAACCGCTTCTTGCTAAAAATTAGAGCACTACTTCACTTCTTTTTTCCAGATTTAGGACAAAAAAAAGAAAAAGAAAAAAAACAACAACAAAAAAAAACAAAAACAAAAACAAAAACAAAAACAAAAAAAGAAGAAGAAGAAGAAGAGAAAAGTGAAACGGAAGAGGAAAATACTCGTCTTTAAAAAAGAAAGGTCACACTGACTCGTAATTGCTCACACCATCAGTCGCTATACCGATCAAGAGGTCCCACTTGGCTCCCTACATCGGTGTTCATATCTTTACTTCCTTTTCACTTCAAAAACACAGAAGCTTCGTGTTTCTTTTGTGAAAAAGAAGTAAAGAGGGGTATCTGTGAACACCTCTTTTGGTCCGGTCCAAGTGGAATGAATCTTTTTTATACTGAATTCTAATTCAGAATGGTCAGATTCGAAAAGAATGGCTCCAAAATAATCAGAACTGAGCAAAATAACTCAGAATGAAGCTTTTCCAAGTGAAATACAGCCCTGTCGGAGGCAAATCCGATTAGAATGACTAAAAAATGATCACATCTGAACAGGATGACTCAGGTTAAAGCATTTCCGAGTGAAACTCAGGATGACTCGTAATTGCTCACACCATCAGTCGCTATACCGATCAAGAGGTCCCACTTAGCTCCCTACATCGGTGTTCATATCTTTACTTCCTTTTCACTTCAAAAACACAAAAGCTTCGTGTTTCTTTTGTGAAAAAGAAGTAAAGAGGGGCATTTGTGAACACCTCTTTTGGTCCGGTCCAAGTGGAATGAATCTTTTTTATACTGAATTCTAATTCAGAATGGTCAGATTCGAAAAGAATGGCTCCAAAATAATCAGAACTGAGCAAAATAACTCAGAATGAAGCTTTTCCAAGTGAAATACAGCCCTGTCGGAGGCAAATCCGATTAGAATGACTAAAAAATGATCACATCTGAACAGGATGACTCAGGTTAAAGCATTTCCGAGTGAAATACAGCCCTGGTGGAGATAAATCCGAGTGAAAAAACTCAAAAAATGGTCAAATCCGAGTCAAAATGAAGCATTTCCGAGTGGAATGACTCAAAATTGATGAAATCTGAGTGGAATCACTAAGAATGAGTCATTTCCGAGTGAAATGCTCCCTGTTGAAGTTGAATCCGAGTGGATAGCTTCCCTGCTAAGCCAATCCAAGTGGATTATGCCCATCTTCAAGAGAATTCCGAATGGAATGACCCAAAAAAGATGAAATCCGAGTGGAATCACTCAGAATGAGTCATTTCTGAATGAAATGCTCCCTGCTGAAGTCAAATCCAAGTGGAATATGCTCTTGTTGGATCAAATCCGAGTGAAATCACTCAGAATGAGTTAAATCCGAGTGACATTACTCTGAATGGAGAAAATCTGAGTGAAACTACTCAGTTTTGGGCATGTCCGAGTGGAGTACGACCTGTTGGGTGGGAAATCCGAATAATGACTCAACAATGGACCAATCTGAGTGGAGTATGACCTGTTGAATTCAAATCTGAGTGAAATGACTCAGATTAGATGTAAATCCGAGTGGATAATTCCCTCTCAGATGCATTCCGAGAGAAAATGCCAGTTTACAAGCCCTGATCGCAAAGGATGTCAATTCCGAGTGAAAAGTGACCCTGTTAGAGGAGAATCCGAGCGAAAGATCCCCTACTGCAACAAATCCAAGTGAAAAAAAAAGGGAACTGACTGCTGATCCGAGTATCCGAGTGAGTATCACTCGGTTGGAAGGAGGTCTGAGTTAAAATAGGCAAACTTCCAGTTTCACTCGATTTCCGACCCATTTTCAGTCGGTTCCATGTCATTCTTTTCTCGCCCACTCCCGAGCCAATTTCCAATCGGTTTCCGAGTGACACTTCAGTCAGTCAGCCACCCTTCCCGAGTCCCTTTGGCCAATCAATTCTGAGCCCCCATTTCCACCATACTTCAAACCTTCACCGAGCCAATCAATTCCGAGTCACACTTCACCTATTTCAGTCGGTTCCGAGTCATTGGTCACTCGGATTATGGAGAGGAGTTGGAGTCCGAGTCAGTTTTTCACTCGGTTCTGACTCAATCCAATTGCACAACACCAACATGATTTTTTCCAGTCGGATTTTTCCCCTTTTCCCACTCAGAATTGACTGAGAGGGTGATCCTAGTCATTTACACTCGGATTTCCAACATTTACACTCGGAATTCAACATTCTTACTCGGATTTCCAATATTTTCACTCGGATTTCCGTAATTCTCACTCGGAATTCTTCCATTCTCACTCGGATTCCCACCAGGTCTTCCTGTTAGACCGTGCTGACTTGGATTCCACCACCCAAGTGGATCCAGGAATCCTGGGGGTGGCAAACAAGTGGCAAACAGGGTTAGAAGTGGGGGGAATTAAAAATTCCCACCCAGCCGTTGTCCCCCACTTCACTCTGAGTGGAGGCCTGAGCTGGCATTCCACTCGGAAGTGGAAGCCTGAGCTGGCCTTCCACTCAAACCAGCCTATAAATAGGCAAGGGGCTGAAGCTTTCAGCCCTTACAGACTTACACACATAGATACGCACACATTCTACGCATCCATCACTCTCACCATTCCTTTCTCCTCCTTCCTCTCTTCATCAGCCAACCCTGTACCTCCTTCCTGTCTCCAACAGCCACACTGTCCTCTCCCCTCAAGTACACCAAATCCAATCTCCTCACTCCACTCAACTCCAATACCGCCCCTCTTCTCACTGTCTCACTCGGTAAATCACTTTCTCACTCGGTAAGCTCACTGTCTCACTCGGTTTCTACTATTTCCACTCGGTTTCCTAATTTTCACTCGGTTTTTCCTTGTCCTCACTCGGTTTTCTGCTTTCATCACTCGGTTTTACCATTTTTACTCGGTTTTTCCTCTTTCTCACTCGGTTTCTGCTATTTCCACTCGTTTTTTTGTAATTTTCACTCGGTTTTTGCCATTTTCACTCGGTTTTTCTCTTCTCCCACTTAGTTTTCACTCATTTTTTCTCTATTTTCAGAATTTATTGTTTCCCTTTCTCTTTTGTAGCTTCTACTACCTTTTTCCTTTCGTTTCATAGTAAAATATAATAAAGGGAAATAAATGCTTCCTATGTTTTCTTTCAAATCTAAATAAAAATCAATAAAAAGAAACAAATCATTTTTAAACAGTGTCGTACGGGAGCACTCCCGTCTACACAACCTCTTTAGGATTCGTACACGTGCGAAGAACTTCGCCTTGTACGAGTTCCCCACCTCAGTGACATCCATCATCATCTCCCAAGTCTTTTCCTAAAAGAAAAACATTCAGAACTACGTAACCCTGATTTCTTGATAATTCAAGAATACGTAGGAGCAGGATCTCAATTCCTGTCGGGCCCATCTCTCTTATTCCTTTTTGCTGATCTATTTTCTTACTTTCATGTTTCTTTCATAAATGGTCTTTTTTGGTTACTTCCGTGAAAATCAATTTAGACGTGACGTCTTGTTGGTTTCCCCCTAGTTTTTGCTTAAGCCTCGCCATAATTCATAGGGAAGGGATACTTAGAACGAGACGTCCCGCTTATTTCTTTCCTATCCCTATTTTTTTATTCGAGGATGTATAATTTAGGCGTCACGCCTTATTAGCATTCTTTCCCCTTTGCTGTCTCATATCGAAGTCGAGTTTAATTCGGATGAAACATCCTGTTAACCTCGCTTTGACATCCTATGTTTGTATAAACTCTCTCACTCCATTCCGTTTTGTTTTTAAAATAAAAAAGGATACAACTATAAAAGGGAAGAAATAAAATATCTTTTGTAAGGCTATTTATGTTGAGCGTTTTCAATCTTGGTACTGTTTTTGACAGGCGATGTAGGGTGCTAATACCTTCCCTACTCGTAACCGACTCCCGAACTTGAATCTCAATTTTTAACCAGTGCTTTACTGAACTTAGTTTTTTCCAATGTTTTTCCTATGGATAAAAATGTTGGTGGCGACTCCCTGTTTCATTCAACCACCCACTCTCTCTTTCTCACCGTGCCGTCGCGATCCCGGTTGCGATAGCTGTTACTATGTAAGATATACCATTATTGTTACTACGTTTGCTTGTATTTATTATTACTGTATTACTCTTGTTGGTACTATGTTTGCGATTGTGTTCGCCTTTGTGTTTGCTTCTATTTACCATTACTGCACTGGTCTCTGCCATTGTCATTGCGTTTAATATATACAACTTCTATCTTTGCCATTGAGTGTTACTATTTATGCATTTGATATATACATGTGGGTGCATGGTGATTTTAAAACTTTGCATTGTAAACCTTAGGCTTAGGCAATGTAACCTTAGGCTTATGCTCGGCATGCTAATTTTTTTAAAATTATATAAAGTTTTAGTTTAAGTATAATGTATTCAAATATTCAATAGTTAAGAATAAAGGGATTAGAGATCTATGACTTATTGAATTTTAGTTTAAGTATAATGTATTCAAATATAATGTATTCAAATTTTAGTTTAAGTATAATGCTTGGTATGATGATTAAGTGTTTAAAATGATTGCCACTTGACTCTATGACTTGTTGAATTAACTTTTTAAACATTAGAGATCCATTTGGGTAAAAAAATTTATAAGAGACCAATTATAGAAATGACTAGCCTAGTATGATTAATGTTTTTCCATAGGTGTGCTCTACTACGTTGAATCAAAATATGTTTGATGTAGTACATTACATCTATTACATGAGTTAACAATCATAACTTTTGAATGATTTTCTTAATTCTAACTTACCAAGTGTACTCTGTGTTGAACAGTGTTGTAACATCCTGGATTTTAAATAAAATAAATTTATTGGATAATGATAACTAATTATTTATAGTCAAATAATTATGGGGAATCTCGTTAGACATTGGAGGTGAATTATCGGTAAATTAAGATTTACCAGAACCCGATGATTTAGCGAATGGTGTGGGACCCACTTGGTCAAATCAAATAATTGATGGGTCTAAAATGTTTAGAAAATTATTGAGGTTAAGGTGGTATAGCTGGAATAATTTTTAGTGTTAAGGAAATAATTAATTGGACTCGACGTATGATAATAAACGGGGAAAATACAAACCCAATGGAATTAAAAGAAAATGAAAATTTACTTTTCTTCTCCTCACTCAGCCATGTGCATTTTTCCCTCTTAATTGGCTCTTTTATCCATTGGGTACTAAGATTTATAGACCAATGGTAAAGGCATGATGAAACACTCTTTTACCCAAAGTGTAATACCCAATTTTCTTTACAATTTCCTTTCTTTTTCTCTATATCACCGTGGGCTCCTTCTTCTTCCCCTCTCATCTTCATTTTTCTTCTTCTCTTCCTCTCTCTCTCCTGGTAAAAACCATCCACCACCTTCTCCACCTCTATTCTTGCCAAAAATTAAAACTTGAGCATGGAAATGTACAATATTTATGGAGCTTGGGAGCTTGCTTGGACCATCTTCTTCTTCCCCTCTGCTTATTTTTGTTTCGTTATGAGCATGGATGTGAGGTAAGGTTTCTTGCCTCTCTAATGCCCTATTTATGGTTTTGATGTTGTTAAGCTTGAAATATTAGTGTTGGGCTTTATGGATGTTGTAGGAAATGGAAACCCTAGGCTTGAATGCTTGGAAATAAAACCCTTGATTTAGGGCTTTGTGATTATGTGAGATTGAGAGGTTAATAAGGTCATCATGATAAAATAAAATGGATTGAAGATTAATAGAGATTGTTGATGGTTGTTAGGTGATTTTGGAGAAAAACCCTAGGATGATAAATTAGGGGTTTTTAGCATAACTAGTGAATTTGATGATTTTAGTACTTTAAAATAGTATATATATATATATAGGGAATGAATTGTTAGAATCATTGAGATTGATTAATAAGTTTGGTGAAACCTTGAGCTAAACTTATGTGGGTAAGTATGATGATTTGAGGAATTGAGCTTGAGAATGATTGTGTGATGTTGTAGTTAGGTGTTGTTAGTTATGAGGGAAAATGATAACAATAATGGTGGATGACCATGGATGAAGGATACTTGAGTTGACGAGTAATTAGGCCATGACCAATATCATAAGAGATTAATAGTTGACGATGATCTTAAATGAGCCAAGAGGCTTATGATGAATTGTAGTGATGGTTAAATGATTCATATGATGATTTGGAAGCCTTATGGATATGGGCCATGATGTTGATGATGTTGGATTTGTTTAGCCCTTAAGATTTAGAGAATCTTGGTTTTGGTAAAGGAATTCCCGAAGCCTAATATAAGCATGTGAATTGGGATTTAGGCAAGTCTAGAACTTGATCATAAGTTGTATGAGATGATGCCTTAGGATGGCTTATTAATGGCATGTATGTATATGTGTTTGTTGATAGGATTGTATTCCGGACGATGATGCAGAACGATCGAGAAAATCAAAACGTTTGGAGTGTGGTTCTTCTCTCGAGGTAGGAGAGGAGTTTACATTTCAAATTTGCATAGTTGCTAATTATGTATAGTATGACTCATGCATTGCCTTGCCATGAACATGTTAGATATTGAATGTATGATGTGTTGTATGATGGCTTGGTTTTGATGGATGTTATACGGGATGTATAAATATATGAGATGATGATAAGTATTGAATTATCCCTTTGTTAAATATGGATTGTTAATGAAAAACTATGAATAGGTAAATTACTTGAGTTGTGAAGTGATGATATGATGAATAGGCATAGTAGCATGAATGTTGTGATGAATGTTGTCTTAAGAACTCCCATTTTATAGTGGATGAATTGAAATGAGAACTGGTGAGATATGGATTGTTGTATCAATTCCTAAATTCATAAAATAATGTATGAGAAAGGTTAGTTTAGGCCAAATTCTACATAATAGGGATGTTGGTATGTGGATGGGAGTGATGAACTAGAGTGTTTGGGTGTGCCCTGAGGATCTCGCTCAAGCGAAATGGGATCTCGCTCAAGCGAGAGTCCCCTGTACCTGAGGATTGGTCTCGGACCCAATCTCGCTCAGGCGAGATGAGGACTCGCTCAGGCGAGACGCGTTTGACACAGAAGAATAAGATACTGGATGAATCTCACTCAAGCGGGCGTCGCCGCGCTTGATTGAGCGAAATGGAAAAATGGTACTAGATGAATCTCGCTTAGGTGAGAGGTATGGCAAGTTGAAGCTCGCCCGAGCGAGCGAGCCTAAAATATGGCACTAGATGATTTTCGCTCAAGCGAGCACGAGTTGCTTAAGCGAGCGAGGAACCTGATGCTTCATGATTATCTCGCTTAAGCAAGTGACTAATTGAATAGGAGTCTCGCTCAAGCGAGCGAACGTAGACACGCCCCTGGGAGCTTCTCACTTACGCACGCTGGGTTCGCCCAAGCGAGCCTGGTCTGTCTTGCTTAAGCGGAGGTGAATCTTGCTTGAGCGAGTTTCCACCAGAATGGAATTATTCTATTTTATTTATGAAGAGCTTATGTTGGTCCCTTTTCCTTTAGTATTATGAGATAATTAAGAGATGATATGAGGGGTATGCCATAATGATATGGCATGGTGGTGGCTAAAATTATTTAATAGAAGTGGGGATGAACTAATTGTGATATAATTACCATCAAGGATGAAATAACAAAAGGATGATGAAGAGAACATAAGGATAGGATTATGAGATGTACCCTTAGGTGATTTTGAAACCAATAAGAGGATAAATAAATGACATAGTATGAGTTATAAATTGATGAATTAGAGAAACATATGACATTGAATAATGATAGATAATGATGTTAAGTACTTTCTTGCACAAAGAGGTGTATTTTGTTATTGATGAATTGTTGTGTACCATTGTGTGTGATACAAGTGTGATCTTGTATGTGTGGTAATATTGATAAATACGATGTGATGTTGTAATGCCTTTGTAGTAGATTGCAAGTATTGGCTTGCATGTATGGAATGAAATATATATAAATATGTTAAGATGTAATGCCACATATAAATTTGAAAACAATGGTTAAGAAACCAACGATGATGAAATCCACTAAGGTGTATGGTGGTGTTGGTGGTTATGATGATGATGTATGATGAGTGGCATTTAGGATACACAGAGTGAGAATGCATTTGATTTGTATTGCGTTGCATCCATGGCATATCATAGCCACCGATGTTGGAACGTTAGGGGAGTTCCCTTGGCCGACCTAGTGGGAGGGTGGCTCAGTGCACGAGCAATATGTTGTTTCCCCTGTGACTCAGTGTGTAAGTCACGAAGCCGCCAATGTATTGCTACGGGGAGCTACATGTGGCCGACCCTTGTGGGGGTGGCTCTTGATGATCAGGTGACCCGGTGGTCCTTGGGATCACAGCCACCATGATTTGATATCTGGCCGGCCCGCAACACCATATGTTGAATATGTTGTATACCACGGTCATGGTGAAAATGACCAGGTGTTGCAAAATGGGCGATGCGGTTTGGTACCAGTAAAAATATGATGAATATGCATGCATTATGATATATGTGTACACATTTTACTACTGTAGTAAGGGCATGGTATGTGATCATGCTTGAACCCATAATTTGGTGTTTATTTCCTACAGTCGGATCCGCATTTGTTGTTATTAATTCCATTGTGCATATACATTAGCCATAAGAGCATTTGCATATAGCATGGAGATATGCCAGGTGGTGATGATGATTGAGATTGTGGTGTGATGTTGGTCAAATGTATAATTAATATACCTAAAAGACCACATAAAGGTAATAAAAGATATGCATATACGAAATGATATCGAATATGAAGATATGTATGTTATGGCCCAATGTAATGAAAAGGGTATTTTCTTATGATTGATAATAATGATGTTAGCCCGTGGTGGCTTTGAGAAAAGACTGGAATGGTCTATGTTGACGATGTTGGCCAGTTGTGGCGTTGGAATATTTGTGTATATGCTTGCTTTGCTATGAATTGATGAGAGAATACATGATGTGTACATTGTTAAATGAATAGATTATGATATTTATTGATGGTTTAGCAAAGCATACATGATGTTGATATGCATATGCACATAATTTCAATTGTATTCATATCGTCATTTGAAATGTATAACTCACTCTTCCATGTGGTCTACTTTTTAGTATTGATGCAGGAAAATCATGGGATGAGAATATTTATGAAGTGGAACTCTTGGGAAGGTAAATAGTGGTAATGGAATGCCTTGGCCGGCAGCATTATAATTTAATGTGCCGTGTATATAATGGATATTATGATGTTGTTAATTATTGATATTGATGGGCGAACTGTGAATATGTATGCATGTGGATGATGTATTAATGTTGGGGACATTGGATTTATACCCATTCGGTATATAATAGAATGTCAATTATGTAATTATTTTGGGAAAGCATAAGTGGTGAAGATATATGAATTTGAGGTTGAGCTGGTTATGGTCAGTTATGAATATGAATATGGGAGATGTATGCTGCATGACCATATAGATATGTATATACATATATCTTAGGCACTGCATGTTCATGAAATTATGTGAAAAGATGATGGTTATCTATTAGGCTTATGATATGCCTTTGTATGCTTGCCGAGCCTATTCTCATATCTTCATATATGGGACTAGGCGTATACCCGGTATACACATTCTTCCGTTGTAAAACTCTGTTATTTCTGTATACCGTTATGGGCAAACTATTTAATGATCCAATCATAAGTTACTAAATATCACTTTTTGGTTTTCTGTGGTTCGAGTCTTGGTGTAGTTGAGATAGTGTTTAGAAACTATTTTTGAATGCAAAAATTTCACTCATGTTTTTATTATTTAATTATGACGATTACATCGGGATTTGAGTCTAGAAAATCATGGGTGTTTTAAGTGTCACATTGTAAGTGTTGTATTTGGGTATAAATTCATGGATAAAAGTTGGATTAATACATCATGGTTAACTGATGTGTATGAGAGTGGAGTTGAAATGTTCCTAAAGTTTGTATTTCAAAATGTTAAAGACAATAATGGAAGATACTTTTGCCCTTGTGTTACATATGGGAATACGCGTTTACTTGGCCAGGAAATGATTAGGGAGCATCGTTATGTGATGGTTTTATCAAGAGTTATACACGTTGGATATGGCATGGTGAACATGTTGTCATGCCGAGTGTACCCAATGTAAGTCAAAATAAAGGTTCTACACCTAATGTTGATTATGATATGGATGATCAACTTGAAGAAATGATTTGTGATGTGTAAGAAACTCTCTATGTAGATTCAGAGAACACGTATTATCCAAATTGCACTAATTTCACATGGTTATCGGCGATTTTACGATTGTTTAACTAGAAGGCGAGAAATGGGTAGACGGATAAAAGTTTTACTGAATTGCTGCAACTATTGAAAGACATGCTTCCAACTAGTAATACCTTGCCAAGTCGTAACTACGAGGCTAAAAAGATTGTGTCCTATGGGGTTAGATTACAAGAAGATACATGCATGTCCAAATGATTGTGTCTTATACAAAGGTGAGTATGAAATGATGCATAAATGTCCAACGTGTGGATTGTCACGGTATAAGAAGAAAGACAATGATTCTAGTAAGGAGGTATAAAACAAAGGGCCTCCTGTAAAGGTGTTATGGTATTTGCCTATCATTCCTAGATTAAAGTGTTTATTTGCCAATGAAGATGATGCTATGTTGATGAGGTGACATTCTGATGAGAGGTTGACTAATGGACAACTTAGGCATCCGATAGATGTATTACAATGGAAGAAGTTGGATTCACTATTTCCAGAGTTTACAAATAACCTAAGAAGTTTAAGACTCGGACTAGCAATAAATGGAATGAACTCGTTCGGTAACTTAAGCACTACACATAGTTCATGTGTTTTATTTTTTATTTACAATCTATCGCCATGGTTATGTATGAAGAGAAAATATGTGATGTTATCGATGATGATCTCAGGTCCAAGACAACTAGGTAACAACATTGACGTGTACTTAAAACTATTGATTTGAGACTTGAGACTGTTATGGGATGAAGGAGTTGATGTTTTTGATGCATTCGGGCATGAGACATTTAAGTTGCATGCAATGTTGTTCTCCATAATTAACAACTTTCTAGCCTATGGCAACTTATCTGGTTATTGTGTAAAGGGCCACAAAGCATGTCCCATATGTGAGGATAACACTTGTTACCATTAACTGCATCATGGGAGAAAAATGGTTTACCTTTGACATCAAATGTTTCCAAAAGCAGATAATCCATATCGAAGGTTAAAGAAGGCCTTTAATAGTGAACAAGAGTTTGATATTGCTCCTCCAACGTTAACCAGTAAAGAAGTTTTTGAACGGGTCAAATTCTTAAATATGACCTTTGGCAAGTATGAAAGGTGACATAGTACACAGGGGATGTGGAAGAAGAGGTCGATATTCTTTGATTTACCGCATTGGAAGAAGCTTGATGTGAGACACTGAATTAATGTGATGTATGTGGAGAAAAATGTGTGTGACAGTGTTGTTGGGACATTGTTAAATATACAAGATAAGATAAAAGATGGCTTGAATTCTTGTCTTGACCTAGAACTTATCAGTATACAACTGGAACTGTATACACAGTCGAATGGCAGGCGCGCTTATTTGCCCCCAGCTTATCATACATTGTTGCCAAGTGACGTTGAAATTTTTGCAGTCGTTATTCCGTCAAATTAGTACATTAAAATTAATTAACGTAGTACTAGGGTGTCAACCTAGGTCGTTCTCTCAAGGATCAACACAGAAATTTAGGAAAAATTAAGTCTTAAACTAATTTTTAACAATTAGAAATAAAAAAAAAAAAAAAAACTAAACAACTAAAAATTTTTACAAACATAAGTTCACTAACATACAATTGGGGGGGGGTTTGATTGATTTTTGTTGTCACAATTAAAATTAAAACAAGGTAAATAAAGGATTTAAAACAATAAATAACAAGCGATTGATTTTCTTGGAGTATTGTAAATAAATTTATCCTTGGTTCACTAAAAATAACTTGTATACTTATTAATGTTAATTTCTTAGCTCAATTTGAATTGATCAACTAAGCGTCTTTTTCAATTCACAATTCCTTTACTTTCATTTAAAAATGAATATTTGAATCAAGCATCCTAATTAAGCAAAAGGAGTCAAGATCTTAAAATCTAGGAATTATTGAGCATACATAAGAACATCGCCTATATACATAATCTATTCTCAAATTATGGAATTAAGCAAACCATAATTATTAAAAGTGATTATGAAAATATTCATTAAGCATGCATATTTCCTTAATCCATTCTAATTTGAAATCTTATTTAACTCCATTTGGATAACTAAACCGATTAAGCATACAAATTCAATTAAACAAAATGGAATTAAATAAGTAGAGAATGATTATGAAGAAATAACAATAATAAAAGCATACTATATTAAAATTAATGACCTCAAAATTACATTACAACATTCTCCAAGAAAATCAATCTAAGGGTTTTAGCCCTCCATAATTACAATTACAAACAAAGAACTAACCCGGAAATGAAGAAGTTGCTGGAAAATTCCAACAGAGAAGAAGAAAGGCAGAACGTGTGAAGGAGGGAGATGAAGAATTGAATGAAGAATGGTGTGTTACAAGCCTTCCTCTTGTGCCTATTTATAGGATTTCAAAAGCAAGCTTTTGCCATAATTAATTCATAATGGAAGATGCACTCTTGAATTTACAATTCCATGGTGCTCCATGATCAATTTGAGTGCCTTGCCCACCTTCCTCAGTGCTTTGTCCACCTTCCAGAAGCTTGAAAACGTGTTTCTGGGCCAATTATTTACTCATGAATCGATTCATTGGTGGGAGGAATCGATTCATGCGTGCAAAATGCAATCCTGGGCCAAAAATAACCGTATGAATCGATTCATTTAGGGAAAGAATCGATTCATTGCCTTTAAAACTCCTCCTGAATCGATTCAAAGCCAATTTTTGCAAGATTCAGACGTATGAATCGATTCAAACCAGAATGAATCGATTCATAGCTCAAATATTTCAATTCTTGGGCATTTTTATTCGTATGAATCGATTCAAGCATGGATGAATCGATTCATACACCTGATTTTCCATGTTTTGCATACTTTTTCACCCTTCTTGAGATCTTTTTGAATATTTCTTGGTTCCTTTGATCCTTAGGCACTTTGATCCTCATTTTGGATTGGCATTCTTGAGTTTCTTTGATCTATTTTCTTTTGGCACAAATTAACAATCAAA
This sequence comes from Clitoria ternatea, assembly GCA_037962975.1. NCBI lineage: Eukaryota > Viridiplantae > Streptophyta > Magnoliopsida > Fabales > Fabaceae > Clitoria > Clitoria ternatea. The sequence goes on from CM075671.1 coordinate 175,898,642, forward strand.
TATTACATAAAGATCAAATGATAAAAATGTGTTAAAATGCAATATGTTACACACTAAGTGATGGCAAATTATACACATTTAAAATGGAGAATTAGAGATAAATCATGCATCATCAAATACTCCCACACTTATTCTTTTGCACTCCCGGGCAAAATCAAAATAAAAACAAGTATCACAATTTATTTGAAAACATTAAGTTGAAAACAACACACACAGAACTGGCATGCTTGTCATGAAATCTTAGAAATATACAAAGAAACAAGAGTTTTCAACATGAAAGATACAGAGCATCAAGATATATATAAAAATCATTCAAACACTTAGGCATGTAAAAATTAAATTAAACTGAAAAGAAGATCATAAGTGATAGAACCTCACAAGACATACTCTCAACTCTCAAGTGTTTAAAGTTTGTGTATACACTCAAAACAATTCCTGAAAAACAAACAGTCTAAAAATTTGGCAAGTTTCTTAATTCCTCAATCAACACAAATGCATGTATAGATCCACAGGGCTTTCACAGGGTTGCAATGTGGCCAAGGTTAAAATGGATGAAATATATATATTATATATATACCAAAAAGAATAATGAAGCAATTAATTTTACTGGCAAACAGTGAGGGTAAAACATTTATTGTATGGTATTTGGCAATTTTTTTTTTTTTTTAATAAGATTGCATAACACTTGGAACAAGAGTTGCAATTCCTTTTTGCACACCCCCACACTTATTTGAATGCCTGTTTTGACTTGATTCCAAAGCTTCAATATATTTCTTACGGTAGGTATATTTTTGGTTTTTCATCCATGGCTTATTTGAGCTGCAACAAGGAAACAGTTAAATAGGCTCAAAATGGCTAGCAAGAGATAATTTATTCATGGTAGGTTTATCTGGCTTAATGGCTCAACTGAACAAAATGCCTGTATCAAAATACATTCATATGAGTTTCAAGTATCATCAAGAAACAAGACAAAAATTAAGATGTAAGTCTTCAGGAATTAATCACACATGAAAGGATTAAGATGGTTTAAAGTGATCCATCAAATTTAAAGGCTCAAAAATCTCACAAGGTATAATTCCATCATATATGATCATTTCTCAATTATCATGTCATTCTCAACATACCAAAAATGTTTGAGTTCAAATTATAACATATCATTAAGCTCATATCAGACATGAAAGAATTTACTTGTACTCATGCATATCTTAAAATTCCAATAAAACATGCCATTTTAAAACAAAAACACACATAAAATCTTTTAAATTTAATTTTAAATTTTTTTTTTTTTTCACACAAAATTTAATCACACAACACACATAAATGATCCCACCCCCACACTTAAATCATACATTGTCCTCAATGTAAGACAGAGCATACAAAATAGACAATATAATGAAAAAGTAAAGAGATGGGTAAGAAAAACTCCCTCAAGGTGGATTAAACTCAAATACCACATCCTTTTGAAGCAGATTGGATAGTGGTCTAGCCTTCTTGTGCCTTTCCAAATTTTGCAGCAATTTTTCTTCTTGATTTTCATCAAGAGAAGTAAAGATTATCACCGGAAGCTCCTCATCATTTCCCAAGTATGAATACTTGGGGTTTTCAAGTAAGAAATTTAGCTCCAGATTAGGTGCCTGCAAAGTAGATGGAACTAACAAAGCAGATTTGAATTCTTGCACCTCAAAAAATTTGTTAGAGTCTTCTTGAAAATTTGCATTTAGAACAGGTATTTCTATAGACTCTAAATCAGCAGTTATGTATTTGTCAATTTCAGCACAAATATGACAATTCTCAGAATTATTGCATGCAAAACAACTGTATGAATCATCTATGTATTCCAAGTCAACATCAGAAAAATGTTCAAAAACTAGTTCATCAATAATGTCAATTTGGAAAATAGAATGATTTTCAGAAGGGTGTTTCATGGCATCTAGAATTTTAAATCTTACCTTAGTATCACCAAATTCCATAGAAAGAGTTCCAGCATGGACATCAATTATAGTTTTGGCTGTTTTCAAAAATGGTCTTCCCAAAATGATAGGAACAGGAATTTGAGGCATACCTTCTTCCATATCAAGTACAAAAAAGTCAGCAGGAAAGACAAGTTGTTCTACCTGAACCAAAACATCCTCTATAACTCCAGCAGGGTAAGTAGTGCTCCTATTGGCTAGCTGAATTACTACACCAGTAGGTTGTAAATTTCCAAGAGACAATGATTTGAAAACAGACATAGGCATAACATTTATTGAAGCTCCTAAATCTAACATGCAATTTTCAAATTTGTTATTGCCTATGATACAGGGTATAGAAAACGTACCTGGATCCTTGCATTTCTCAGGAATATTTGAAACTTCTTTACTGAGCAGTGCAGATACATTTCTTCCCATGTTCATCCTTTCATTCCCTTTGAGTCTCCTCTTATGAGTACATAGTTCCTTTAGAAACTTGGCATACTTGGGGACTTGTTTGATTGCATCAAGAAGAGGTATATTTATTTCTACTTTCCTGAAAGTATCCAAAATTTCTTTGTCTACTTCTTCCATCTTCTTGCTTGGAATTGCTTTTGGTGGGAAAGGAAGAGGGATATGAGATGGAACTTGGGGTGGTTGCTTCTCAGATTTGCTTGTGCTTGAAGAGGGTTCATCATTCTCAACTGTTGTGGGCACATCTTTTTGTTTTTCAGGTTCCTTAGGTATGGGTATTTCAAGGTTCTTACCTGATCTTAACTGAATTGCACTCACATTTCTTGGATTTGCAGCTGGTTGAGATGGTAATTTGTCAGAGTTTTGAGATTGTAACTGGCTTAATGATGAAGCCAATTGCCCAATTTGGTTGCTTAAACTCTGGATGGTAGCATCATTCCTTTGTTGATACTCTAAGTTCTGTGCAGCCATTTGTTTCACCAGATCCTCCAAAGAAGGGCCACTTGTGGATGGTTGAGGTGTAGGTCTTTGGAAGGTTGGTGCATTGTTTTGGGGATTTTGTTGTTGGTTTCCCCATCTCAAGTTTGGATGGTTCCTCCAACCTGGATTGTATCTATTGGTGGAAAGGTCATGGTTTTGTTGTGGTGGAGGTCTGTCATGGTAGATGTTTGCTGCATAGGCTTGGGGACTATTATTATCCTTTTCTTGTAGAGAAGGACAACAATCAGTGGGGTGCTCTTGTGAAGAGCAGATTCCACACACTTTAGCAGTCATGGATTTTTGATTTACTGCCAATTGTGTGACTAGAGTGGTGAGAGCATCAAGTTTGCTCTCCAATTTAATTCCAGATGAACTAGAATTGGAATCAAACATGGGTTTGAAAGAATCATTTCTCACACCAAATTGTTGAGAGTTAGATGCCATTTTCTCAATCAGATTTCTTGCTTCAGCAGCAGTCATGTCTCCTAAAGCTCCTCCACTTGCCGCATCAATCATGTTACGATCAACGTGGTGTAAACCTTCATAGAAGTACTGAAGAAGAAGTTGTTCAGAAATTTGGTGGTGAGGGCAACTTGCACAGAGTTTCTTAAATCTCTCCCAATATTCATAAAGACTTTCTCCAGAGAGTTGCCTAATGCCAGATATGTCTTTACGGATTGCAGTTGTTCTAGAGGCAGGAAAGAATTTTTCCAAGAACATTTTCTTTAAGTCATTCCAACTTGTGATTGATCTTGGAGCAAGGTAGTACAACCAATCCTTAGCAACACCCTCTAAAGAATGAGGAAACGCTTTAAGATAGACATGGTCTTCTTGAACGTTTTGGGGTTTCATTGTGGAACACACAATGTGGAATTCTTTGAGGTGTTTATGCGGATCTTCACCCGCAAGACCATGAAACTTAGGCAACAGGTGTATAAGTCCGGTCTTAAGAATAAAAGGGACATCCTCATCAGGATATTGAATACACAAACTTTCGTAAGTGAATTCAGGAGCAGCTAGTTCTCTAAGAGTTCTTTCACGAGGTTCAGCCATATCAGAAAAACTAGCAGTAGTACTTTCAACAGATTCAGAAAAAATACTATCACTATCAATATCAACAAAGTTATTATTAAATCTAGCTTCTCTAATTAACCTATGAAAAGTTCTTTCAATTTCAAGATCAAATGAATATAAATGCTCAAAAGTTCTTCTAGTCATACATAGCATACAACAAGATATTTGATCAAGATGAGCAATAAATCATAAGAATCCTAAATCATACAAGAGAAATAAAACAAACAAACAAACAAACAAAAGAAATTTTTTTATTTTATTTTTTTTTAATAAAAAAAATTAATTTAAAACAAGAGTTTTTCCTAAAGATCGTTGATCCCCGGCAACGGCGCCAAAATTTGACGTTGAAATTTTTACAGTCGTTATTCCGTCAAATTAGTACATTAAAATTAATTAACGTAGTACTAGGGTGTCAACCTAGGTCGTTCTCTCAAGGATCAACACAGAAATTTAGGAAAAATTAAGTCTTAAACTAATTTTTAACAATTAGAAATAAAAAAAAAAAAAAACTAAACAACTAAAAATTTTTACAAACATAAGTTCACTAACATACAATTGGGGGGGGTTTGATTGATTTTTGTTGTCACAATTAAAATTAAAACAAGGTAAATAAAGGATTTAAAACAATAAATAACAAGCGATTGATTTTCTTGGAGTATTGTAAATAAATTTATCCTTGGTTCACTAAAAATAACTTGTATACTTATTAATGTTAATTTCTTAGCTCAATTTGAATTGATCAACTAAGCGTCTTTTTCAATTCACAATTCCTTTACTTTCATTTAAAAATGAATATTTGAATCAAGCATCCTAATTAAGCAAAAGGAGTCAAGATCTTAAAATCTAGGAATTATTGAGCATACATAAGAACATCGCCTATATACATAATCTATTCTCAAATTATGGAATTAAGCAAACCATAATTATTAAAAGTGATTATGAAAATATTCATTAAGCATGCATATTTCCTTAATCCATTCTAATTTGAAATCTTATTTAACTCCATTTGGATAACTAAACCGATTAAGCATACAAATTCAATTAAACAAAATGGAATTAAATAAGTAGAGAATGATTATGAAGAAATAACAATAATAAAAGCATACTATATTAAAATTAATGACCTCAAAATTACATTACAACATTCTCCAAGAAAATCAATCTAAGGGTTTTAGCCCTCCATAATTACAATTACAAACAAAGAACTAACCCGGAAATGAAGAAGTTGCTGGAAAATTCCAACAGAGAAGAAGAAAGGCAGAACGTGTGAAGGAGGGAGATGAAGAATTGAATGAAGAATGGTGTGTTACAAGCCTTCCTCTTGTGCCTATTTATAGGATTTCAAAAGCAAGCTTTTGCCATAATTAATTCATAATGGAAGATGCACTCTTGAATTTACAATTCCATGGTGCTCCATGATCAATTTGAGTGCCTTGCCCACCTTCCTCAGTGCTTTGTCCACCTTCCAGAAGCTTGAAAACGTGTTTCTGGGCCAATTATTTACTCATGAATCGATTCATTGGTGGGAGGAATCGATTCATGCGTGCAAAATGCAATCCTGGGCCAAAAATAACCGTATGAATCGATTCATTTAGGGAAAGAATCGATTCATTGCCTTTAAAACTCCTCCTGAATCGATTCAAAGCCAATTTTTGCAAGATTCAGACGTATGAATCGATTCAAACCAGAATGAATCGATTCATAGCTCAAATATTTCAATTCTTGGGCATTTTTATTCGTATGAATCGATTCAAGCATGGATGAATCGATTCATACACCTGATTTTCCATGTTTTGCATACTTTTTCACCCTTCTTGAGATCTTTTTGAATATTTCTTGGTTCCTTTGATCCTTAGGCACTTTGATCCTCATTTTGGATTGGCATTCTTGAGTTTCTTTGATCTATTTTCTTTTGGCACAAATTAACAATCAAATATTACATAAAGATCAAATGATAAAAATGTGTTAAAATGCAATATGTTACACACTAAGTGATGGCAAATTATACACATTTAAAATGGAGAATTAGAGATAAATCATGCATCATCACCAAGAAATACCCAAAAGTTCATATATTGCAAGGGCCTTTCAATGTTTTCTTTTTCCATTTTTTGTACTTTTTATTTTAATTTTTTATTTGTTTAATATTCTATTTTTTCAGCCCTAAAACAATTAAAAATAACCCCAATAAAGTTTCACCTCAAAATCACACTAAAAAAAGAGAAAGGGTGGTAAAAGGGTGGAGTTTAAGCAAGCAAGGGCTACCAAATATTAAAAGATAAGAAAGGAATCAATTAATGACATAAAATGCATCAAAATTAAATGAAAAATAGCATGCCAAAGAGATGCTAAAGTTGTCAAAAAATTAAAAAATACTATATAAAAGTCCTAAAAGATATCTAATAAACCTACAAAGAATGAGCTACAAATACCACCTTAAATAGAGGTGGGTAAGGACCAACAATGGAGCTTGCTAGGAAATTATGCAAATATGAAATAAATGTCTGAGATTCCAGCCACTAGACCAAAGCAAAATCAAAGCATAAAAGCCTAGATAACACATAAGATACAAGCTCCACACTTAGCACTCATTCACCTAACAACTAAGGCACCAAATATAGCCACAAAACATGATGGGCATGGCATGACATACAACTAATAAGTGGGTACTAAGATGGGAAAATACCTCTAAATTTTGAAATTTACTTAAACACTACAAGATATAGCATGAATTAACCACAAGATGCTAGAAAAGGCATGTAACTTGTAAGGTAAACAACCAACAAAGCATAGACTATAACCCAAATGAATTTTTCATTCCAATTTTAGAAACCTCAAGATTTTAATACCATATATATGTAGTAGCTTTCATGAGAGAGAATTGTAAAATTCAAAGCCATATAATGTAAAGATCAAACATAAGAAATGTCTAATTCTTAGAATTTTTTTACAATTTAAAGCATGAAAGGTGGGAAGATTAACACGACATTATGGATACATGATTAGGCACTTATAAAGTTTAGAATTGAGATATGAAATAATAAGAACCAAAAAGAAATAGAGAAGGAAAGACAAAGACTCTTGATACCACTTGATGTAGAATTGCCTAGTTTAATAAAGGGATTAGATCTAGCTCTCCTTTCCTTTCCTCTTGGATGTGCAATGCCTTGAAGAAAATGTGAAGATGCAATAGAGACTTAAGAGAGGTGGCTAAAACTATGGGAGAAGATTAAAGGAAGTTAGGAGGTTGAAAAGGTTGTTAAGGGTGGTTAAGGAAGTGGTTAGATGGTTATAGGTGGTTAGGGTGGTTAAAGGGAGTTTGTTAGGGAGGAGAGAAAGAGTAAGCGCCACTCTTCTATGGAGAAGATAAGCTAACCGCCACCTTAGGAGAGGATGCCTAAGGATAAGGTACTTGGGTAGTGTGTTAAGTACAAAGGAGATACTAGAAAGAGGATTCTTACTTTTTTACACTAAAATTCTTTCAAATGTATTCAATGATGCATTTTATAAGTGAGTGTGGGTTTATATACCTCATGGAGAATTTGGCTATGCTATTGAGCCTTGGCTTAGTCCTTGGTCCAATTATCTTTTTCAAATAGAGTTCTTCAGACTCCTGTTACACTTGAACAGACTTGTTAGACACACAAACTATATAGACTTTATTTTAGCTGAGAGTCTTGATGTGTATTATTAACAAATCACAAGGTGTTCAGACTACTCAATCATGAGTTTAGACTTGACTTTAACAATCTCCCTCTATTTATTGATAACAAACATTAGTCTTGAAGATAGAATAAATTTTGTATCAAGTGAAGAATTGAAATATTGAATTTTATATAACATGAATTTATTCATTCATAGCATGAGTTTCAAATTCTTTCAAGATTTTATAAAGGATAGATGGTCAGGTTAATCGCATATAACAAACTAAAAACATAAAGCAATGAATCTTGATTCATGAACATAAAAACTTAAGAAATTTTATTTATGCATACAAGATGTGTTACAGACTCAAAAAAGAAAATTACAAACTGTACATATTCTAACTTAGACTACTTTCTAATTATTTTCTCCTATTTTCTGATCAATAAATTAGGGCCATCATTAAGGCTTAGTAGTCTTGGGAGCTAAGGTTGGAACACACTGGGTGGCAGAGGTAGAAATTAAAAGGGAGGCAGAAGCAGACACTAAAATAATAAAACAAAGTTGACGACAAAAGAAATGAGGGACATCAACAAGAATGATGGAGGGGGTATAGTCTGAAGAAAAATAATGGCTGGAGAAGCATCACAGAAAGATGGATGAGTCTTTGATATTCTTCCAACATGATTCTAAAAGTTTCGAACATCAACCATCACATTGGAGGGATGAGCAAAAGATGTGCTCCAAACTTGGTCTCATTCCCAATAATGGTATCCCCAAAGTAAGCATCGAGTAGTGTTACCTGGAGAGCGATCTTGAAGTAGCACCTTCAGGATATCATCAGGTAGTCTCTTCAGTTCGTGTTCCCACCAATCTTAACCAGAGGGTGTAACATCCCAATTTTTATATAAATGCCGAGATAAGGGAAATAAATGATGACTACTTATATATGGAAAGATTTATGCCCTAATAATATTAAAATAAATTAATTTGAGCTTTTATTATGGATTTTCATAAATTACTAGGCTTCATGAGCTAAAATTTATGCCCGGTTAAAATATGGGGGTTGGACCAAGTATCTCTGATTGAGATGCCGTTGGTCAGGGCTGTAGATAATATTATTGGGAATCGGAATATGTATTCGGAATAATTTTTAGAATGAGTTTTGAGTCCGAACAGAGATCCAATTTGTTATAAAATGGAGAAATTTAAGTGATAGGTGTAAAACTTAAATGAAAACTTTACCATTTCACTCTTATTTTCCCGTGGCCTCTCTCCCTTGGCAAAGACACACTTCACTCTTCTTTCTCTTCTAAACTCCCTCATTCATCTTCATCTTCTTCTACCCCAAAGAAAAACCTAGAGCAAGTGGTACCCTTCCTCTCTCAGTTTTCATTTTCTTCATTGGGCAAGGAGGAGACTATGGAAGCTTAAAGTTCCTTCCATCCTTCTCTATTTTTGTCACTCCCCTTTCCTCCATTGGTTCCCATTTTCATTTCTTGGTTGAGGTAAGTTCCTCATCATTTCTATTGTGCTTGGAACATAGGTTATGGGTTATTGAGGCTTGGGAGAGTATTTAATGTATGTGGGTAATCAATGGGAGCTTTAAATATGAAAACCTAAGGTGGGGTAAAATAAATATGGACTTTTATGAGCATTAATTAGGGAACATAAAAATGGTGTTGGAGGATGATGAATATTGATGTGTATTTATGATATGGTTGGGTTTTTAATAAAACCCTAACTTATGATTTTGGGGGAAATGTGTAATGTGAATGGGAAAGGCATTAAATGATGATGAGAATGTCATTAATGATGAGAGATTTCCATAGATGATGATTTATGATGGTGGTTGAGAACCATTAATAAGAGAAACCCACTTAAGGGAGTTGGGTGTGAAAATGGTATATGTGGGTAACTTAACTACTTAGGTTGTGGCTTTTGATAATAATGAACTTTGATCAAAGGGAAGGAATTCTCGAAGCCTAATTAGGCAAATGAATAAAACTTATATATAATTTCTACATGATGAGAACCATGTGTATATACATATGTACATATTGATAATGATGCTTGAATGGATGATTGATGTGGTCCTACAATTGATTGATGTAGGATATGATAACACTTGTGAGGCAAGAACATCAAACCCGAAAGTCTACTTCTCTTGAGGTAGGAGAGGGGTGTATTTTCTAAATGTATGATGCCTTGTATGTTAATAATGTATGTATTGATGCCATGTTGCATGTTTTTCCTTGAATGGATGTAGTGCTTTATGTATGTGATATGAAATAGAGATTGAATCTTGTGATGGTTGATTATAAAATGGTACCTTGAAAAGGTTATGAGTTGTATAATGTGTGATGACATGTTATTGTTTCTATGTGTGGCTTGATGAATATTTGAAATCCTTGGCTAGGATAACTCTTGAATATTATGAATGGTATATATATTTGATTATGTGGGATTAACATTGTGATTGAGTATGAGTTGTACCCTAGATGAGAGGGTGAGATAATCCTTACGAGGTTAAGGCATGCATGAGCATTGTTACATACATAGCATGGCATGCATATGATGTCATTTGAATATGGTTGAGATCACAAAGGAAAGTCTTGTGGGACTAGTATGATGATATTGAAAAGTGGTTGTGATCACTTGATATTTGGAATATAAAGGGCTTGCAAGTTCCTGTGGCATTGAGCCGGTGGTTGCGATCACCTGGTGTTTGAAATAAAAGGCCCTACGGGACCATTGAGAATGAATGCCCTTGGTTATGATCACGAGGCGGGAGTACCCCTTGCAAGGTGGGAAACCAGTATAAATTGTTGAACATGGTTGCGATCACGAGAAAGCACCTTAGGAGACTGCTAGAGGGAGTACCCCTGGCGAGGCGCGAAACCAATGAGAATGAATAAGTATAGTGGTTGTGATCACCTGATGAAATGAAATCGAGTCCGTGCATATGCATTCTTAAACACCAGCATATGCATTAGCCATAGAAGCATGGCATTGAGTGATACCCTATTGAGGAGGTTATGTCAGGTGTATATGGAACCCTTTTTAGATACTAAATATATTTGTGTTATTGGTTTAGTTTGGCTTTTATGAATGAAATGACAATGAGTGTGATGGAACCATGAATGAATGATATGGTTAAATTGGTATGCCCTTGATGAAGGATTTGTTATTCATGAATATATGAATGGACATGTATGTTCAATGAATTGGATGATTAAATTGATCTTAGTGTCATTTGAATTCCTTTTTGGGAGAAGGTGTTAACTTGTATTCATATGTATATTATCATAAATTTTCAGATTTTTCATCATTGAAAAAGTATACTCACTCTCCATGTGGTCTATTTTTTTAGCTCTTGTGTTGTAGGGCTTGACTATGGAGCTCATGTGTGGAAGAATTATGTGAAGGAAGTCATTTTATGGTAAAGATGCCTTGGCTGGCAACGTTTTGATTTTATGGCTTATATGTACTCTTTTATAATGTATATACATGATAGATACTTTGTATAGCCATGAATTAATGTGGCTAACTTGTATGGATGATAAATAGATGAATGATGATTTCGGAGGTCATGTAGGAAAATAAGACCCTTGTATTTATGGCTCATTTTCATTGGTGACCTTGACAATGGTTGGATAATGAAAATGATGTGTTATGCTGTTGGAATTGAGGAATGAATGAATATTTATCTAGATTTTGCGTAGAGCATGTAAAATGATAAGCTTGATTTGATATGATTAATGAATTTGGAATGAGAATTGTTGAATATGATTGCTTGAAACAAGTTTTAAATGCTTAATATGAGGTATAGGATGTGATGAATTTGATTAATTTTGCTTAGTATGGGTTTTGGTATGTGGAGTTATGAAATTTTATCTGTTTCTGCACATGTGCTGGTAATCTCGCTCAACCAAGATGGATTCTCGCTCAAGCGAGAATCCCCTGTATCAGTTATATGGCCTCTGGCCTAATCTCACTCAAGCGAGAGTAGTTCTTGCTTAGGCGAGATGCCCCTACACTTAGTATATATTCTCGCTCGAGCGGGTTCACCTTCGTTTAAGCGAGAATAGGGTACAATTGTTACTGGATAAAATTCGCTTAGGCGAGCTGGTATCTCGCCCAAGCGAGGTTGCTTATGCATCAGGTATTAGCTACTAGAAGAAATTTGCTCAGGCGGTTAAGGTCTCGCCCAAGCGAGAGCGAGGTGGATAGCTACTGGACCAATTTCGCTTAAGCGAATGGTCAGTGTTTTGGAGGCTCGCTCAAGTGAGGGGAGTGGGATTGACTACTGGAGTAATATCACTCAAGCGAGATGAACACCTGATGCTATTTTTCCCTTCCGCTCAAGCGTGTTTCCTGGCTCGCCCAAGCGTGACCACGCGGACTCGCTTAAGCGAGTGTGGTACTCGCTTGAGCGAGTGGTGCCTATTTCCCCTAAATTCTCTTGCTTAATCATTTTGATTCCCCCTTGCATCAAACTTTCTTTTGTGTCATCTTAATAATACCTTTGACATATTATAAAGTCATTAAACCTCATGATGCTTAATCTCTTTAAATCCAATCATACAACATCAATTTAATTGATTCTTTTGCTGTTTTTAATTGAAAATTTCTCATGAATCATTTTTAATTTACCCTCTCATATCTCAATATATGAGAGAGGTTTTTATAGATCCGGGGTGTTGATTTAGACTTCTCCATATTTTATTATATCAAATAACCATTTGCAAAATGTGAAAAATTTACCCCCATTTTCGAGGTGTTACAGAGGGTGTAGAGTACCAGACTTTCTCCTTTAACTTATTTGTGATGATTCTCTTAGGCTTGGGCATCACTCGGTCTGGACCAACCAGATTTATGTAGGAGACTTTACCATAGCCTTAACAAATTTGGAGGCAGGAAAGTGTAGATCCTTAACTTGTTAGCGGCACACTGTTGATTTATGAGAGAGCTAGTGAAGGCTAGAAGGTCTTCAGAATAAAGTGTTGGATGAGAGAGGGTAACTTCTAGGGTAATGGGCGATGTGTTGGAAATATGCACGAAAAGCCTATATAGGTTACATCATTTTGAATAAGTCAGTTTTTATTAAATAGCTTAACAACCTTTATTTATTCTTGGAGTAATAGGTCATATGAGAGTTATTCCTAAAATGTCCCTAGTCAAGTATTTATGTGGGGACATGTAAATACATTAAGACTAGTGTGTGGGTGTACTGATGATCTGATCTTACAGATCATGGATATAAAAGATATCAAGTCTTCACACGGGTACACATTAAGAGTAATGATGTACTAGACAGACCCACCATGAGAACGTTGCATGGATCGTTACATGAATGTCATAAACTATTCTCAATGTGATAATGGTATATGTAATCCTTTGACCTGAAGTCACTACGATTCCTACATAAGGAGTTTGTTATTTTAATACAATCAAACGTCTTCTGTAACAAGAGGACTATAAAGGTTGTGGTTAGGCAATGAACAAATTATACAGAGGGATGTGAGTGATGTAGATGGGATTTGTCTCTCCTATGTGACAGGAGTGATATCTATAGGCTGCTTGATGGAGTAAGACTAAGGAAATGCATGGCCATGCTAGAAAGAATAAATATTTGATATTTATTTAGATAAAGTCTACTCCAGTATCAAGTAAAATAAGTTGGACCATACAAGGATGACATGACCATGCCTTGGGCCCAATTAGGATATCGTGACAAAAGGAACAAACATATAAATAATTATCACTTACAGGTTATGTTGTTAATAAATAATATTCGGACATAATGATGAATTGCTAGATGCCGCTCTTATTTTATATTAATAATAAAATAGTTTATTATTAATATAACCGAATATTTTACCTATAGGGTCACACACATAGAGTAAGCCCATCAGAAAATAGCTTTTTATTTTAGTTGGACTAAAATAAAACTATTGGGCCTAACTCATTTAGAATGAGTAAGGGGCCCACTCTTTAGAGAGCAAATTAGGTCAAACCTAAGTCTATAAATAGAGCATAAGATGCTCATAGGCAGCTACCCAAAAAGAGACACAAAAATACACAAAAGTTGTAAAAGCTACACGCCGTCAAACTAGCATTTGGAAGGTGTAGCATTTCTGGTGGGAATACTCGTGTGGACTCCTAAAGGACGAGGCTACAATTGCTTTGATATTCTTCAAGAGGTAATCCTAAAACGCAATATTTTTTTGTGTTTGTCTTATGCTTTGAAACACAGCGCTTTGCAAATCCTATGGGAATCCTTGTATTTCCGCTGCTCATACACTAGGGATTCCCTAACGATAGTATCAGAGCTTGATTGTAAAACCGTGTTTTGGGCAAATGTTTGTTTAAAAAAACATGTGAAAAAAATTCTTTTATAAAAAGAATTGTAAAGGTTGAATCTTTTTGCAAAGGTTGCCTCTTTTCTTAGATATGATTCAAAGGTTACATTTTTATTGAAATATTATGTAAAGGTTATATTTTTTATGAGATATGTTGCAAAGGTTGCACCTTTTGAAAGCTGATATCAATTTATTTTTGTTTTGTGTATATTGATTGTTTTTCTCAACATTTTAATTAAAGAACATGTTTTTGGGATGTGCTTTATTATATGAAAATATTGTATGTTGCAATGGTGATTATTTTATATGTGTTCTAATTATAAGACATGTTTTATGTTCGTTTAAAATTAAATTGAAATCAAGGGTTCTATGCAATGCACGTCTATATGTTTTGTCTTTTCTAATATGAATTGTTCATATGAGATTGTGTATAGAAAGTTTAAGAGTTAAACCCTAGCCTTAATGAAAACTAAGATTCAAAAGTTGAAACCTAGCCGTAATGGTATTTTATTTATTTGTAAATGTTACAATAAAATATTTGATTTTAATATTATATTTTAAATTTGATTTGTAAAAGTTACAAATCAAATTTTAATTGTTTATTAAATTTAAGGTTTGTAAGAGTTACAAATTTAAATAATTTATTCTTATTGATTTTAATAGGATTTGCATCGTTTGTGATCCTTTTAAAATTAATGTGATTTGTAAGAGTTACAAATTTAAATAATCTATTCTTATTAATTTTAATAGGATTTGCATTATATGTGATCTTTTTAAAATTAATGTGATTTGTAAGAGTTACAAATTTAAATAATTTATTCTTATTAATTTTAATAGGATTTACATCATATGTGATCTTTTTAAAATTAATGTCATTTGTAGGAGTTACAAATTGATTCATATTTATTAAATTTAATATGATTTGTAATTGTTGCAAATAGAAGATAAGATCTTTATTAAATTTAATAATTTTAAAATCAAATATTTAATCCTTAATAAATTTGATAGGATTTGTAACAGTTACAAATTAAAGATAAGATCTTTATCAAATTTAATAGGATTCAAAATAAAATATCTTGAACTCTAAAATTTAAACCTTGATCGTTCCTAAAAAATAGGATGATTGTTGAGACTCTAGAGATAAGATTTAAAAGTTAAACCTTGACTATTCTTATTTTAGGATAATTGTAAGGGTCAAAAGATAAGGTTTAAAAGTTAAACCTTGGCCGTTTCAAAATTTAAGATTTCAAATTGTTTGAAATCATAACCAAATATTTTGAGCTGTTAATGGTTAGTGGGACGTTCTGGATAGGAAAGACTTGGTACTTAAGCGGTCACTCCAGGCCCACCTCTCTTTCCTGGGAACTAAACTGATTGCAGTACTAAATTTTTGGGTTGGAACACCTCTTGACCCTGTCTGTTGAACGGTCAACAGAGCCGCCAAACTTCTTTGCGTAGTTTTCCTTTTATGACCCTGCGTGTTTAATTATGTGTTTTAAAATTTATTTTATTTTAAATACAATTGATTAATTTATTAATTGATTAATTAACACGTCCAGCGGTGAATGGTTATGGTCTTAGATTTTTTTTGTTTAATTTTAAATAGAGCCTGCGTGTTGTGCCTTCTATTCTTAAATTTCTTTTCTCAACCCTTCACTCGTATGTAAAACGAGTTTCTTTATTACATTGTAATCTTGAAGAAGCCAACAAGGTGGAGACCTAGAAGAAACCTAGAGTGGTGACTCGTGGTGGATATGACCTTGAAAGGAACAAAGGAGTGGTGACTCCAGGAGGATGGTGGTTTCAAGAAGTAGGACTTCACGAAGTCAAGACACCATAGTTCCTTTAGGTTTATTTTATTTTATTTTATTTTCTAGGAAGACAATAACCATCTCACAATTTTGATTGCATGTTTTGGGGTTTTATTTTGTGTTAAACCGTTTAATGAAAGTCGGTAATGAACAATAAAAAAATTGAAATCCCTCAAGCTTGATAATCATACCTTCTAATAAGTAATAACGTCTAACTTGATATAGATAAAGTGCAGGTCACGTCATAGTTGGGTGCCTTTATTTATGTTTAATAAGACATGATTGGATAATTGGATTATCCAAGTATAACTTATTAAGTTTTATTCAAATAGACATTTTTCAATTGGATTGAAAAAGCCTAAAGGTATGAATAGTCTAAAACGCATTCCAATAAGCAACACTCATCAATGCTAGTTTCAATAAAGTGTAGGTTCTGCCAAAGCAGGGTGCTTTTATTAATATTAGGTGCTTTTATTGATATTAGTAAAGGATGATGGATAATTGGATTATCCAACCATTTGTTATTGGACATATCTAGGTAACTTTAATCAGATTGAAGAACCTAAAAGCGTTAATATTAAATTTAAATGCCTTCTAATAAGTAACACTCTTGAGACTAATGTCAATAAAGAGTGGGCTATCATTTATACTAGTAAGGCGCGATGGGATAATTGTAAAATCCAAATTGTTTTTATTAGGCCTAAACTTAACTAAGTTTTTCAATTAGATTGAAAATAACTTAGAGGCGTAAGGATTGAGCTTAAATTCATAAGATGAATATAGGTAAAGAGTTACCCACTCAATCATCCAAGAGTTACATGAGATGGAATTGGAAATGTGTTTCCTACCTAAATAACCAAGGGTTGGGCGATTAGCCAAAGCTGACTCAACACTAGGCCAAATATTGATCTTGGCCCACTAGAAAAATCTTCCAACAAGATTTTTTCTGATTCAGTGAGGGTATTTATTTTGAATCAAAATAGTGGGAGATAACATATTTATTTAATGACCAAAATTTAAATATGTTTTAAATAGAAGTGATAGATTTGCATGTAATTTGTTTTAGAATAACCATGATAAACCAAATATTGTTTTGTTGCAATTTGTCCTTTAGAAGGACACTTTATCTAGAAAATGCCTAGATAGGTATCGAGATTTGAGAATTATCTTCAATAAAGAGGAAGCGGTAGTGTGTCATGTTTGGCTTATATATGATCTATGGTTGGGTCTTGAGTACCCTATGGAGTCTGCATAAACTCTGAGCTGTAAAAGGCAATATAAATATATGGGAGATATACGATATGATCGTATATAGACTCTATTAAGGCTGAGTTGGTCTGGAAGTCTAAAAGATGATCAGAAAGGAAATTGTTTCCAGTTTTAGCCAAATAAGACATTGAAATAATTTGTCTAAAGAACTTGAAGGAGTTCAAAAGAAAGGGAAGTAAGACTTCCACTACAAGTCATGTTATAGAAGTCAAGTTATTTTACTTCACTAAAGTTAGTATCAGATACTAGTAATAGATCTCACATTTTGAAAGATCAAGGAAGTAGATCACTTGCTAAGGGTGGAGAAATCTGTGTAAAATTGAGCAAAAGTTTCTACAATAAAGATAAGATCTTTACCTATTGGGCTAGTTGGTGAACTAGACATTGTGCATATTGTTTCTTGTAGGACAAGAAATGTTTTTTATATAAAATAACTTTATTTCTTCAAAAGGATGTTAATGCACAATTGAGTAATGGATTCCACATCCTAAATCTCAAAACACCCATCTATAACATAACTGTCAAAGTAAGTTAAAATAAGTGATTTTGAACCTTACTTACATGGTATTGTCTCCTAAAGCAAATGAATAAGAAACACATTTCTAAATACCATTAATGTGGTTATATGAACTCTTTTGATTTTAGAATCAATTGAGACATGTAAATCTTATTTATTGGAGAGATAGTGAGACCTCATTCATTGAAAAGTGAAACATGAGTAATCTATTATCTAATACATGACGATGTATATGGGCCTATTGGAACAATAACTAGATATGTTTTTCAATACTTCAACATACTAATTGAAAAGTCAATGAGTATAGATTTATGTAACATAAGTTAGAAAGTCTTTGAAAAGTTCAAAGAATTCATAATGAAGTGAAAAACCAAATTAGCAAGACAATTAAAGCTCTTGATTAGATCAAGATAGCAAATAATTTAAGCTACAAGTTTGATAACTATCTAATAGAGTGAGAGATTACCTCTTAACTCATTCCTCATGGAATGCCATAATAACATCTCTATGGGGAAAAGTCAAACCTTGTTAGACATAGTTTGATTATTGATGATTATCAAACATCTCGAACTCCTTCAACGTTCCTTTATTAACAAAATTTCCACACTTAACCATGTTCCATCTTAGACTTTCTTAAAGAAACCATATATGATATAGACTAGGAAGAAACCTAGTATGTCTTTACTAATAATTTGGAACTATGATGCTTCTATAGAGCATCAAACTCTGACAAGGTCAAATCCAAATTGGATAAATATCTTTTGTGAGATACCTGTTATCCCCCGTGTTACTGTTGGGTTATTAATTGGAAAGCGCACTAATCGATTATAGTTTTCAAATTTTAGATATCGTTCCACTGGGATTGAAAATCCAATAACTAACAGTAATTCTCTAGTTACTATAGTAAACTTATCAAAACCTATTCACAAAAGAATGAATTATACACAATTTATACAATATTCATAAGATTGCATAATTGAGTGGTTTATGAGATAAAAAGAAAATAAAATCTATCTAAAAAGTTAAGTTGCAATTTAGAATAGCTAAGATACTTGAGGTAAATACAGATAAACAAATTATGTTGGAATTTGGTTTCCTAATCTAGAATAACAATGAAAGAACTCAAAACATGCATATTTAATCATCAAGTTCATGTAATTGCAGCTTAAAATCATTATAATCGATCCCTCGTGATATAAATTCTAAGTAATTACCGTAAAGTCTGAACCCTCGTGAGCTTTCTCAGTAAAAACTTGCATTAAGTCCTGGCCTTATGCCAACAATAATTACCAACTCTATCCCTAGTAATTGGTATATTAAGGGCATTTCAACTTTTACTTTCATTAAAACAGATTTTAATACGGCATGAATAGTCATTCTCCCGTTTGACATTCACACTAATAAAACAAGTTTCAATACACATGAAAATCATTCTCCCGTTTGACGTTCATACTAATAAAAGGTTGAAATACTAACAATGTACTTGAATCATAAACATGCAGAGGTCCTAATCATAACATCATATAATAGATTGATTCACCAAATTCCAACATAAACAATTTAGTTACACATGGTGAAAGTAAAAACAACACTTACAGATGTTGACATTACGAAGGCGATGGAAACTTCACGATACAACGATCACAATACCACACAACACTCTCAAGTATCTAGAAAACTATTCTAGAACTATAACTCACAAAAGCAACAGTTAAAAATGAGTGTATAAGAGAGAAAGAGAACTCAGAATGTGAGATGGGATACCTAGGATGTGTGGAGAATGGCCCTATTTATAGGGCTGAGGAAGGGTCCTGACATTACACGTCAGGTCCCTGACTCAGCTTCCATTAAATAGCTTGAAGTGGCCACTATGGAATTATTTAATCAATCATGCCTTACCATTTGTCCTTGTCTCCCAATTTGGTGTGTCCATTTGTGCAAAGTGGAGAGGCCATAATGGGTCAAAGGCTGAGTGCTTGGCCATCTGGAAGTGGAATCCACGTAACTTCTGACGCTACACGTGGCTTCAGCTCTCTAGATTTTCATTTTTCTCTTTAAATTCTTTACTTTTTCACTACAAACCTAGAGAAAATTGATCAAAGGCAATTTATTTCCAACAACATCCATTTATTGAATTTAAAACCTAAATTTCTAACAAATGAAACTAATTTTTATTATTTTTAAAAATTTTTATTATGGATTTTATTGTAAATTTGAGGACTAACAAATACCCCCAACTTGAGACATTGCTCGTCTTCGAGCAAGAGAGAAAATAAAAACTAAAAATTTGAAGTCAAATTTTTGAGTTAGTCTGAAAATTTACCACAAAAAGTAATTTCACAATTCACCATTTTGAAATAACCAAAAATAGATATCTTATGTAATAAAGGTTTAATGACAACAATCTTTACAATGTTTTATTAACAAATCAAGCATAATTTCAGGCTTACCTCACAAGTTTTTATCTTTGTGCAAAGGGTAGCCTGTTTCACTCAATCGATCATAAAATCAAGCGAATTTAATTTTGATTTTCATCTAATCAATGGTTAATCATACAGAGTTAATCCAAAATCACAAGGACTTTTCATGGGTTGTAATGAGGCTTGGCTTACAAGAAATGATGGTTTTTCTTGCAAAAACCTGAAATCATAAAGAACATTTTATAATTTTTAGGCTTTCTCTTGGCCCAAATCTTAATTCCCTGATTGAAAAATAAATACCCCCAACTTGATTCTTTTCACTACTTTTGATTTGCATATATTCATTTTTTATTTATATGCACAATTTTTTTGATTTTTCTTGAAAAGATTCAAGTTGTTAATTTTCACTCCCCATTCTTGTAAGAGCACTCGAAATATTTTTCATTTTGCTTAATTGCTCTTTTAATCAATCAAGTATAAAGAATGGTTAAAATTTGATAAGGTTCAAGGGTACCAAAGAAATTAATTTTCAGGCTCAAAATTGGCTTTCAAAGGATAAAATGATTTTACCATGATAAGCTTTTTGGCCCAGGGTTTCTTTTACCAAAAAAAATGTGCCTTAATCATATTTTTGAATTCTCTGTACAACAACACAAATCACAAGTTAAAGCAAAATGAATTTGAATGAAGTTATGTCAAAGCCCTCAAGTGTTTAAAAGATCTCTCAGCTCACCGGTTATTGAAATTATCTCGATAGTTAATAAAATTATTGTAATTAATTTTTATCAAAATTCCTAATTTACAAAAGAATCGATAATTGATTTTAAAAATGGTTTTATTGTGTAAAAACCTTAAGTGTATAAATTTTCTTATTTTCAAAAATTTGATTTACTTATTTGAAAGATAAAACTTTATTTTTGATTTTTTTGATTTTGATTTTTTTTATTTTTATTAAAATTCACACAACATGCAAATTCACACAACTAACATATTTCCAAAATCTTAACAAATTTATTTATTTATTTATGCAAGAAAATATAACAAATATACAATTTAAGAAATTTTATTAATTTAAAAGAAAAACAAACAAAAATAAACGGGATAGAATTATTAAAAACAGAAAAACATTAAACAGAAAATAAAACACAAAATTAACAAAAATCAAAAACAAAGGCTGACGCTACGCGTGGGTGGAAAGCTACGCATCAGCCCTGTTCTGCCCGTGCTACACGTTAGTGGGATGCTACGCGTGGTCTTGTAGAACAGACACTGCAAAAATAGGGGTTGCGTAGCAACAACCCCTTCCAAACCTCAATAAATCCATTCATTTCCCTATTTTATCAGCAATCAATCCCAGTGATCTTAATCCTATCCACATGCATTTCTAAGATTAAAATTAAAAATCAAAAGAGAAGAGGATTAGGAAACTTACTTGGATTCCCTGATAGAATGTAGGAATGAAGAGGATTGGAGGGTTAAGGGAAAAGAGGGTTTTTAGAAAATAAGGATACTGAGAAGTGAATACAGAGGGAGGCAAAAATAGGTTTTAAAAGTTATGGACTTTGGGCCTCCCTCTGGTAAAGTTTTAAAAACTGAACGAAGGTCCTGACGCGTAGCGTCAAGTTAAAAATTTAGAACCCACGCTACACGTCAGTATGGCGCTACGCGTGGGGTTTCTATTTTTCATTTTTCAAAAATTCATTTTTCAAAAACCTTTAATTTTAAAACCCCTTTTTTTAATTATAATTCTAACTAAAATTTTGAAAAACATAATTTTTTTTTCAATGTTTAAAAAGAAATAATGGGTTGCCTCCCATTGAGCGCTAGGTTTAATGTCTCCAGCCAGACATTACCTCTGATTAATCGGGTGGACTCTCAATTTTAGTTGAGGAATCACCATCTTTTTCTTCCTTCTTCTCCGATGCTTGATTACCCGTCTTTCATCATACAAGCAATCGGTTAATTTTAAAAAATTTAATTGATTGGGAAGAGATATACCTTGTTTACCTGATTGGTAAAGTTTGTCTTCAGCATATATTTTTAGATATTCTTGAGCATTGAAGTTTACCTCTTTTTCATGAATTCTGACCACAATCATCCCTTTGTCAACATCAACCATTACCCTTGCAGTCTTCATGAAAGGTCTTCCAAGGATCAAGGGGATCTTAGTATCCTCCTTCATATCCAACAGCACAAAATCAACCTTAAAGTGGTACTTGTCAACCTTTACCAGTACATCTTCCACAATCCCAATTGGTTTCTTGGTAGAGCAATCCATAAATTGTAAGTCTCTCTTAGTTTCTTTTAGTTCCAGATCACCAATACATTTCATCAAACCTAGGGACATAAGATTGATATAGCCCCTAAATCCAACAAAGCATTTCTTATGTTGATGTTTCCAATGGAAACAGGAATGATGAAACTCCCTGGATCTTTAAATTTTTCAGGTGTGTCAAATTGTAAGACCTCCTTACAAATTGTTTCATGTTCTACTTCTATAGGTTCTTGAATATTTTTTCTTTTTTTCTTTTTTCATTTTTTTCATTTTTCTCTTCTTCTTTCTCTTGCCAACTTTCTTTTTCTTTTTCTTTTTCTTTTTCTTCTTCATTCTTTTTTCTTTTCACAATTTTATTTACAATCAATTTTTACAACATTCAAGAAAACAATATTACATTGATCCCTTGGGTTCTGAGTGTTTACAGTAAAACCATAACTTTTCAATTCAGCTATTTCCTTTACTAGCTAACCCATTTGCAAGTCTGATGCTTTCCGAGCAGCTTCCTTTGTTTCCACAAATTGTAATAACTGTTGGATAGATTCCTCAATCCTTGCCAATCTTGCATTGTCAGTCTGTGATTGTTGTTGTTGCTTAAACTGATTGTTAGGAGGGCGATTGGAAGGTCCAATACCAAAGTTCTGATTCTGCCATCCCTGTGGATAATTGTTAGGAAAAGAATTACCATAATTGATAGGAAAGTTACCTAATGGTATTCTTTAATGGTTCAGAAAATTGGCTTGCTCTTGTTCATTTCTATCAGGGGCACAATAACCACATGGTTGTTTGCCCATGCAATGCATACATTGTTTCAATTGAGCAGGGGGTGGTGATGACACTTGAGCAATTTGAAGTTTCTCCAATTGTTTGCTCATAGATTTAATTTGTTGAGTCAACAATTTTTGCTGAGCCAATACTGCATCATTCACTCCTAATTCCAGCATACCCGGCTTCCTTGATGTGTTACCTCTTTCATGTTTTACTTGTCGGTCACTGATGGACATTGATTCTAATATTTCCATTGCTTCTTCCACAGTTTTGTTCATTAAAGAACCACCTGCACAAGCATCTAACATCATCTTAAACTGATGTAACAAACCATGATAAACGATCCTTACCTTTTCAGCATCATCCAAATTATGATTTGGATATTTTCTCAGAAGTTCTTTGAATCGTTCCCATGTTTCTCCTAAGGACTCATTATTATTTTGTGAAAAAGAATGAATTGCTATCATGGCTTCAAAATATTTTGAGGGTGAATAAAATTTTTCCAAAAATTTTCTCTCAACATCGGACCAATTTGCAAAACTACCCGATGGACAAGATTTAAACCATTCTTTAGCTTTCCCAACCAAAGAAAAAGGAAATAATCTCATATAAACAAATTCTTCTTGATTGGGTTCAAAACCAATTGTGCTGCATAACTCATAAAAAATAGTTAAGTGTTCATACGGTTCTTCATGATTTAAACCAGCAAATTGATTGTTTTGAATAATGTTTAATGTGGCAGGTTTGATTTCCACCACAGCAACAGGTCCTTGGAACATCCCTGAAACTCGAGGTGATCCATTGATAGCAACAAACTGTCCCAATGATCTCCTTTCAGCAGCCATATTTGAATTTTCAAAATTTTTAGAAGTAGAAGAAGAATTAGTTTGTGTTTTAGATTTCAAAGACTTGATTTTCTTTACAAACTTTACGATCTCAGGAACAAAGTAAATTTTCCCTACAGTAGATCGAGTTTGCATACACAAACTAGACAAAGAAAGTTAGTGTAACAATGATAAGAAAAAGTAAATAAATAAATAATAAAATTTAGAAATTTTAACTAAGGTAAAAAATTATTTACCACAGTAATTAAAAATTTACTATTTTACTGAATCAATTCAATCCCCGGTGACGGCGCCAGAAAACTTGTTATCTCGCGTGTTACTGTTTGGTTATTAATTGGCAAGCGCACCAATCGATTGTAGTTTTCCAATTTTAGATATCGTTCCCCTAGGATTGAAAGTCCAATAACTAACAGTAATTCTCTAGTTACTATGGTAAACTTAACAAAACCTATTCACAAAAGAATAAATTATATATAATTTATACAATATTCATAAGATTGCATAATTCAATGGTTTATGAGATAAAAAGAAAATAAAATCTATCTAAAAAGTTGAGTTGCAATTTAAAATAGCTAAGATACTTGAGGTAAATACAGATAAACAAATTATGTTGGAATTTGGATCCCTAATCGAGAATAATAATGAAGGAAATCAAAACATGCATATTTAATCATCAAGTTCATGTAATTGCAGCTTAAAATCATTATAACCGATCCCTTGTGATATAAATTCTAAGTAATTACTGTAAAGTCCGATCCCTTGTGAGCTTTCTTAGTAAAAACTTGCATTAAGTCCTGGCCTTATGCCAACAATAATTACCAACTCTATCCCTAGTAATTGGTATATTAAGGGCATTTCAACTTTTACTTTCATTAAAACAGATTTTAATACGGCATGAATAGTCATTCTCCCGTTTGACATTCACACTAATAAAACAAGTTTCAATACACATGAAAATCATTCTCCCGTTTGACGTTCATACTAATAAAAGGTTGAAATACTAACAATGTACTTGAATCATAAACATGCAGAGGTCCTAATCACAACATCATATAATAGATTGATTCACCAAATTCCAACATAAACAATTTAGTTACACATGGTGAAAGTAAAAACAACACTTACAGATGTTGACATTACGAAGGCGATGGAAACTTCACGATACAATGATCACAATACCACACAACACTCTCAAGTATCTAGAAAACTATTCTAGAACTACAACTCACAAGAGCAACACTCAAAAATGAGTGTATAAGAGAGAAAGAGAACTCAGAGTATGAGATGGGATGTCTAGGATATGTGGAGAATGGCCCTATTTATAGGGCTGAGGAAGGGTCCTGACGCTACGCGCCAGCCTAACGCTACGCGTCAGGTCCCTGGCTCAGCTTCCATTAAATAGCTCGAAGTGGCCACTATGGAATTATTTAATCAATCATGCCTTGCCATTTGTCCTTGTCCCCCAATTTGGTGTATCCATTTGTGCAAAGTGGAGAGGCCATAATGGATCAAAGGCTGAGTGCTTGGCCATCTGGAAATGGAATCCACGTAGCTTATGACACTACGCGTGTAACATCCCAAATTTTAAAATAGAGAATAAATCGAGGAAATAAATATTGAATCATTGAATGTGAACTATGTAATGTCCCAAAATATTAGAAATAATTTGATTAAGACTTTCAGAGACTGTTAATAAATTATTGAGATTGGATAAGCAGAAAACTAACCCGAATGAAATATGGGTGTCGGACCAAGTATCTCCGATTGAAATGTTATTGGTCAGGGCTGAAGATAATATTACTGGGAATCCAAATATGTATTCGGAAAAATTTTTAGAATAAGTATTGAGCCCGAATAGAGAGCCTGTTTGTTTAAAAACGGAAGAGTTTAATGAAAGATTAAAAACTTAAAATAAAACCTCACTTTTTAACTCTCCTTTTCGTTGAAGTGCTGAACCACTTGGCTAAATACTTTATTCTTCTTTTTCTTCTCTTATTCTCTTCATCTCTTTTCCTTCTCTAACCCTAAGCTAAAGTACTACTCTCCATTCTCCCTCTCATCTTCATTTTCTAAAGGCAAGGAAAAACAATAGATGCTTGAAGTTATCCCTTCTCCTCTCTATTTTTGTCATCTTTATCCTCCCTATTGATTCCCATTTTCATTTTCTTGGGGCAAGGTAAGTTCCTTGCCATTTCCTTATGTTTTGAACCTATAAATGGTTAGTTATGACTTGGGAGAGTATTAAATGCTTATGGGTAGTGAAAGGAATTATTAAATATATAAACCCTAAGGTGGGGTGAAATAAATATGGACATTTATGAGCAATAAATGAGGTATATGAAAATAGGGTTGAAAGATGATGTATATAGAAGTGTATTTATGATGTGGTTGGGTTTTTACAAAACCATAACTTATAAAATTGGGGGAAATGGGTAATGTGAGTGGAAAGACATTAATTAATGGTGAGAATGTCATTAATGTTGGAGTATAAACATAAATGATGATTGGAGATGGTGGTTGGAAACCATAAATGAAACCTAATTAAGGTTGATGAATGGGGTAACCTAATTAATTAGGTTGTTATTTTGATGAAAATGAATGGTGGTTTAAGGGAAGGAATTCCTGAAGCCTAATTAGACAAATGAATAAAATCTATAAATAGCCTCTATATGATAAGGATCATGAGTACACATATGTATATGTATATTGAAATGGTGTTTGAATGAATGATTGATGTGGCCCTATAATTGATTGGTGTAGGGCTTGATAATACTTATAAGGCGGGAACATCAAACCCAGAAGTTTACTTCTCTTGAGGTAGGAGAGGGGTGTATTTTCTAAATGTATGAGGACTTGTATGATGATAATGTATGTATTGATGTAATGTGGCATGTTTCCTTGAATGGATGTAGCATTATATGTATGTGATGAGAAATTAAGTTAGATTCTTATAATGAATGATTGTGGATAAGACCTTATTGAGGTTAAGATTGGTATAATGTGTGATGACATAATATGGATTCTATGTGTGGCTTGATGAATATTTGAAATCCTTGACTTAATGATTCTTGAATATTATGATCGAAATATATACATACGTTTGAATATGTGGAATTAACATGGTAATTGAGTAGGAATATACCCTAGATGAGAGGGTGAGATAACCTATATAAGATTGAGGCATGCATGAGCATTGTTGCATACATAGCATGGCATGCATATCATGATGATGTTGAAAAGTGGTTGCGATCACTTGATGTTGAAATATAAAGGGCTTACGAGTTCCTGTGATTATTGGACCAGTGGTTGCGATCACCTGGTATTTGAAATGAAAGGCCCTGCGGGAGCATTAAGATTGTATGCCCGTGGTTGCGATCATAAGATGGGAGTACCCCTTGCGAGGCGGGAAACCATTATGAATTATTGAATGTGGTTGCGATCACGAGAAAGCACCTTACGAGGCTGCTAGAGGGAGTACCCCTTGCGAGGCAGGAAACCAATTTAAATGAATGAATGATTATGGTGGTTGTGATCACCTGAGGAAATGTAAACGGATCCATGCATATGCATCTTAAACACCAGTATACGCATTAGCCATAGAAGCATGGCATAGAGTGGTATCCTGTTGAGGAGATTATGTGAGGATTAGGTGGAACTCCCTTTTTTATTACTAACTGTAATTGTGTCAACGATTGGTGTGACCTTGTGAATTTTGATAGATACATGTGTTTAATTAATTTGATGAATGATTGGTTTTGTGCTAATTGAACTTCTCTTGGGAAGAAGATGTTTAATATTGCATTCATGTATATATTATCACAATTGTTAGATTTTCATCATTGAGAAAGTATACTCACTCTCTATATGGTATATCTTTTTAGTTCCTGTGTTGTAGGGCTTGCCTATGGAGCTATTGTTTGGAGAAGAGGTGTGAAGGAAGCCTATTTTGGGTAAAGAATGCCTTGGCCAGAGATTGTTTTAAGTTATGGCTTTTAAGTGGATTTTTGTAATATATATAGCTATAATGAATATCTTGAATAACTGTGAATTGATATGGATGATGTATGTATGATGAAGATTTTGGGAGGTCATGTAGAAAAATGAGATCCTAGAGTTATGGTTCATTTTCGTTAGTGACCTTAGCCTTAATTAGATTTTGAAAAAGAAGCATGATGTAAGTAAAACTTATGAATGAATGATGATTTATATGAAAAATTGCACTTCATAGACTATGCCAAGTAATAAACTAGATTAGAATGTGATTGTGAATTGGATTGAGAATCTATGGGTATGAAGGTTTAGAACAAGTTTTAAATGTGTAATATGATGGATCTGATGAGATAAATTTAAGTAAATTGGCTTGAGTTGAGTTTTGGTATGTTGTGTTGTTCAATTTTCATGTTTTACAGTGTTTTACTGATAATCTCGCTCAGGCGAGATGGGTTCTCGCTCGAGCGAGAATCCCCTGTGTTGGTGTTCGGCCACTGGCCAGTTTTCACTCAGACGAGAGTGGTTCTCACTCAGGTGAGATGGGTCTCGCTTAGACAAATGGGTGTCTCACCCCAGGCGAGATGATTAAGTATCAGGTATAAGCATACTGGACAATTTTCGCCTGAGCGGGCTTGTCTTCGCCCAAGCGAGATTGTCCATGCATCAGGTATTGGTCACTGGATGAAAATCGCTTAGGCGAGTAGGGCCTCACCCGAGCGAGAGTGGGGTATTTAGTTACTGGCACATTTTCGCTTGAGTGAAAGGCTTTTGGAGGTGGCATTCGCTCGAGCAAGTGAGCGTTGGGTAGATTCTGGATGATTTTTGCCCGTGCTTGCTTGCTTCGCCTAAGCGACTTCTGAGGATCTCTCTCAAGTGAGATGGGGCTCGCTCAAGCGAGTCGGCCCCTAATCCTTCTCTTATTTCTTTCACTCAGCTCGCCCTATGTTTTACCTGAGCGCTCCCTTGGGACTCGCTCAAGCGAGTATGGTTCTCGTTTGAGCGAAGGATGTCCTGGTCCTCCAAATTATATTTCCTTGATCACTTTTCATTTTCTTTATATATGATCTTCATCTTAAACCAACTTATGAACCCTTTGGATATATTTTGAGGTCATTAATCCTTATGAAGTTTAACCTCTTCGAACCCAACTATATAGCAACAATTTAAATAAATTTTCCGCTATTTTCAATTGAGATTTCCTCAATAGTTGTTTCCCTTAACTTACCTTCTTATATCTTCATATATGAGTTAGGTCTTTTTAGATCTAGGGTATTGAATGACAGTTTCACCATCTATGTTTTTCATAGATTAATAATACTAAAATTGCAAAAAATTTACCCCTATTTTTAGGGCGTCACAACCTGGTATCAGAGCATTATTTGCTCTTTACTGTTGTGATTAATTTTGAGCATGACATGCATTTAATGAAATGATCGCCATTGTTGCTTGACTATGTATAAATTGACTATGGATTAAATGTGATTGCTATAAGTCCGGCCAAGCTTTCTTCACACTATTCTCCCTCAATGATGAATTCTTATGTTTTGTCAATGCATGCGACACCATGATATGATGATATGCTTTTATGAGCTTTGATATGAATTGGTTGATATTAGACTCCATGATGGAGGGCCATAACATAATTTTTATGATGAAGTACTATAATATGAAACTATAGAGGGGTTTATGAATGAGTTTACAGATGATAGTTGAATCTCATGTTATGATTATAGATATTGAGATGGCCCGTCGTCGTCAAGATAATGATAACGCTATAGCTAGAGCTTTGAATCGTTTTGCGGATCTCCTTGAGTCGTAAAACTATGATAGACAAGAAGCGGAAAGATAACCTGCTCCTACTGTTCAAGGTACTTAAGGCCTTGACATGTTCTTGAAGTGGAAACCATCTGAGTTTCATGGTGGATTTAGACCCGAACAAGCCTATGTTTGGATCTGAGATGTTGAGCGGATCTTTGATAGTTTTGAATGCAATGAGCTCCAAAAAGTGGAGTATGCTATTTTTATGCTGAGGGATGAAGCCGAGACTTGGTGGAGACTCATCAAGAGTAGAATGATTGCTACTACTATTCCCTTGATTTGGGAAAATTTTAAGCTTGAACTCATGAGAAAGTATATACCCAAAAGCTATAAGAGTAAGAAGGAGCTTGAATCCATAGAACTCAAGCAAGGCACAATGACGGTGGAAAAGTATGCTTCCAAATTTGAGGAACTTTGTGAATTCTACCCTCCTTATCAACAAGAGAGAACCGAAGCCTCCAAGTGTGTAAAGTTTGAGAACGGTCTATGCCCTGATATTCAAAGGGCCATTTGTCATCAAGAAATCTGAAGCTTCATAGTACTTGTGAATAAGTGCCTCATTTATGAAGAACATACTCCCCCTCATCATTCCAAATTTGACTCTAAGTTGAAGGCTCAATCTTTCAGTTTCAAGAGGCAAGGGAATTTCAGAAAGGGACGTTTTCAGAGGGGTGCTCATTCTAATGTCCAAGCTAGAGGCGGTGGACATGGTAACACTTTTGGTCGGGGCAATGCAAATACCAATGGGCCAAAATGCTATAGGTATGGTGGTCCACACTATGTTCGTGAATGTGTGCACCGTGAGGACGTGGTATGCTTTAATTGTGATCAGGTGGGACATATCCGTCCTGTATGCCCTATGCTTGCAAGACTGATTCTGATGCAAGCTAACACTCCTAACCATGCTAATGCACCTGCTTATGTGAATCGCGGAGGCCACAATGGTGGTCAGGGCCATGGTAATGGAAACAATAGTGGCCGAAATGTTGGCCGTGGTGGCTATAATGGTGAGAGGCATGGTAACGGTCGAGGTAATGGCAATGGTGCTCACGATGGAAACAGGAACAGTGGAAATCTCCAACCAAATGCCGAAAGGGTGTTCGCTGTAACTGGTGAGGAAGCAGCACAAGCAGATAACTTAATTGAAAGTAAGTGTGAAATACTCAGAAACTCAGTTCATGTCATTTATGATTCGGGTGCAACCCACTCTTTTATATCCAAGGATTGTGTTCGGCGATTAAGATTGCCAGTATGTTTAATGAAAAATGCCCTTGTGGTTACCACCCCAACCGGTACTTGTCTCAGATCGGTTAACCGATGTGATAATGTTGATATGCTCCTAGAAGGGAGAAGGTTTATTGTGTCATTTATTTGCTTACCTATGAAGGGATTGGAGATCATACTTGGTATGGATTGGCTCTCCACCAATAAGGTTTTGGTTGACTATCAACAGCGGATTGTCATTTTTCCTTTTTCTGATGCGGGGAAAATCAATGTGCAAGGTATAACTTAACTCTGCATATTACTATCTCTTGCCGATGGGACAAATGGTCCCAATCCCCTTAATATCCCGGTGGTGTCAGAGTTTTTGGATGTGTTTCCCGAGGAGATACCCGGTTTATCGCTTCCACGGGAGGTTGAATTTACTATCGATCTTGTACCTGGTGCGAAACTAGTGTCTATCGCTCCTTATAGATGTCTCCTATGGAGTTGGCTGAACTTAAGAAGCAAGTTGAGGAGCTACTTGAGAAAAAGTTTGTTTGACCAAGTGTGTCACCCTGGGGGCCTCCTGTTTTACTGATCAAGAAGAAGGATGGAGCCATGCGGTTATGTGTTGACTACTGTCAGTTGAACAAGATGACAATAAAGAATAGATATCATTTACCTCGTATTGATGATCTGTTGGACCAATTAAGAGGTGCAATGGTGTTTTCAAAGATTGACTTGCGTTCTGGTTACCATCGAATTCGGGTGAGAACCGAAGATATTTCGATGACTGCTTTTAGGACGCGATATGGCCATCATGAGTATGTTGTAATGCCATTCAGAGTGACTAGTGCTCCAGCGGTGTTCATGAGCTACATGAACCATATCTTTCACGAATACTTGGATCGCTTTGTTGTGGTATTCATCGATGATATCCTAGTGTATTCTAAGAGCCGCGAGGAACACGAGGAACATCTGAAGGTTGTGTTGAATATTCTTAGAGAGAACCAGTTGTATGCTAAGCTCTCTAAATGTGAATTCTAGTTGTCGAGCGTCCAGTTTCTTGGTCATATGATATCCGAAGAAGGTGTTTCGGTGGATCCTTCCAAGGTTGAAGCCGTTATGGCATGGCCTAGACCTACATCGATTACAGAAATCTAGAGTTTCCTTGGACTTATCGGATATTATCAGAGGTTTATCAAAGGTTTTTCTCGTCTTACTAAACCTTTGACAAACTTGACAAGGAAGAATCAACCTTTTGTATGGACGGTTGAATGTGAGAGATGCTTTGAAGAGTTAAAGATAAGGCTGACTTCTGCGCCTATCTTGGCATTGCCTGATTTACAAGAAGACTTTGTGGTGTACTGCGATGCTTCTAAGCATGGACTTGGATGTGTTTTGATGTAGAAGGAACGTGTTATAGCTTATGCTTCATGCCAGTTGCGACCTCATAAAGTTAATTACCCGACTCACAACTTGGGATTGGCGGCGGTTGTGTTCACCTTAAAGATTTGGCGTCATTATCTTTATGGGTCGAGGTTAGTGGTCTTTAGTGATCACAAAAGCTTGAGATACCTCTTTGATCAAAAGGAATTAAATATGCGCCAGAGGAGATGAATGGAATTCCTGAAGGACTATGATTTTAAATTGATGTACCATCCCGGGAAAGCTAATGTTGTTGCCGATGCTCTTAGTTGGAAGTCCTTACATGTGTCGTCCATGATGGTCAAGGAATTCGAGTTGATTGAGGAATTTTGGAATTTGAATGTTGGAACCGAAGTACAATCTCCCAAGAAGCTATGTTTTGCTACCTTAAAGATATGCAATGAGTTTTTAGAACTTGTAAAGGAGAAACAAAGAGATGATGAATATTTATAGGAGATGAGGAGATCTTAAAGCGAAGGGAAAAATCTATTCCTTGTAGAAGGTGTTGATGGCTTATGGCGAGTAAAAGGTCGTGTGTGTGCCTTCATTTGGAGATTTGAGACACACGGTGCTTGAGGAAGCACACAAAAGCATTTTTAGCATTCACCCTAGTGCGACCAAGATGTACCAAGTTGTAAAGAAGAATTTTTGGTGGCCCGGAATGAAACATGATATTGCCTACTTTATAGCTTTGTGCCTTCTCAAAAGGCGAAGGTATAGCATCAGAGACCTTCGGGTACTTTGAGACCACTTGATATCCCCGTTTGGAAGTGGGATACGATTGCTATGGACTTTGTGTCCGGTTTGCCCAGAACGAGGTCTAGATATGATGGAATCTAGGTGATTGTGGATCGTTTGACAAAGAGTGCGTATTTTCTACCGATCAGTATGAAGTGTTCCTTGCAGGATTTGGCACAATTATACATTCAGGAGATTGTGAGGTTACATGGTGTGCCATCAAGTATTGTCTCTGATTGTGACCCCCGATTTACTTCCTGATTTTGAGGGAGTTTACATGAAGCGATGGGTTCGAAATTGAACCTAAGCTCGGCGTATCATCCTCAGACTGACGGACAATTTGAGAGGACTATTCAGAGTCTTGAAGACTTATTACGTGCTTGTGTTTTGGAGCACGGTGGCTCATGGGAGAAATATCTGCCCCTGATTGAATTCACCTATAACAATAGTTTTCACTCTAGTATTGATATGACACCATATGAGGCGTTATATGGAAGAAAGTGTCGAACCCCTTTATGTTGGCTAGAAGTCGGAGAGAACTTGGCCTTAGGGCCTGAGATTGTTAAGGAAACCACTAAACAGATTAAGATAATCGAGAGAAGATGAAAATCGCTCAAGACCGGCAGAAGAGCTATTATGAAAAAAGGAGGAAGCCACTTGAATTTCAAGTTGGCGATCATGTGTTCTTACGAGTCTCGCGTGACAAGGGCATTAGAGGAGCTTTGAAGAGCAGAAAATTGAGCCCTAAATTCATCGGACCTTATGAGATCTTAGAGCGGATTGGAGATGTTGCTTATCGGATTGCGCTCCTTCCACATCTTGCAAACCTACATAACGTGTTCCACGTATCGCAGTTGCAAAAGTATGTTCACGATCCTTTGCACGTGATCTCTATTGATGATGTTGATATGCGGGACGACTTGTCCGTTCCTCCCGTTTCGGTCCGTATCGTCGAGTATTCCGTGAAGAGGTTGCAGAATAAAATGGTACCCTTGGTGAAGGTAGCATGGAAGCATGGAAACATGGAGACATTCACCTGGGAATGCGAAGATGATATCCGTGAGCGGTACCCTCACGTATTCGAATCCGGTATGTCAAAATTTAAGGACGAAATTTCTTTTAGGTGGGGTGGATTGTAACATCCCAAATTTTAAAATAGAGAATAAATCGGGGAAATAAATATTGAATAATTGAATATGAACTATGTAATGTCCCGAAATATTAGAAATAATTTGATTAAGACTTTCGAAGACTGTTAGTAAATTATTGAGACTGGATAAGCAGAAAACTAACCCGAATGAAATATGGGTGTCGGACCAAGTATCTCCGATTGAGATGCCGTTGGTCGGGGCTGTAGATAATATTACTGGGAATCCAAATATGTATTCGTAAAATTTTTTAGAATAAGTATTGAGCCCGAACAGAGAGCCTGTTTGTTTAAAAATGGAAGAGTTTAATGAAAGATTAAAAACTTAAAATAAAACCTCACTTTTTCACTCTCCTTTTCGTTGAAGTGCTGAACCACTTGGCTAAATACTTTCTTCTTCTTCTTCTTCTTTTATTCTCTTCATCTATTTTCCCTCTCTAACCCTAAGTCAAGGTACTATCTCTATTCTCCCTCTCATCTTCGTTTTCTAAAGGCAAAGGAGAGTAGTAAATACTTGAAGTTATCCCTTCTCCTCTCCATTTTCGTCATCTTCATCCTCCCTCTTGATTCCCATTTTTGTTTTCTTGGGGCAAGGTAAGTTCCTTGCCATTTCCTTATGTTTTGAACCTAGAAATGGTTAGTTATGACTTGGGAGAGTATTAAATGCTTATGGGTAGTAAAAGGAACCATTAAATATATAAACCCTAAGGTGGGGTGAAATAAATATGGACATTTATGAGCAATAAATGAGGTATATGAAAATAAGGTTGAAAGATGATGTATATAGAAGTGCATTTATGATGTGGCTGGGTTTTCACAAAACCCTAACTTATGAAATTGAGGGAAATGGGTAATGTGAGTGGAAAGGCATTAATTAATGGTGAGAATGTCATTAATGTTGGAGTATAAACATAAATGATGATTGGAGATGGTGGTTGGAAACCATAAATGAAAACCCATTTAGAATAAGTTAAATGTAAGGTTGATGAATAGGGTAACCTAATTAATTAGGTTGTTATTTTGATGTAAATGAATGGTGGTTTAAGGGAAGGAATTCCTGAAGCCTAATTAGACAAATGAATAAAATCTATAAATAGCCTCTATATGATAAGGATCATGAGTACACATATGTATATGTATGTTGAAATGGTGTTTGAATGAATGATTGATGTGGCCCTATAATTGATTGGTGTAGGGCTTGATAATACTTATGAGGCGGGAACATCAAACCCAGAAGTTTACTTCTCTTGAGGTAGGAGAGGGGTGTATTTTCTAAATGTATGAGGACTTGTATGATGATAATGTATGTATTGATGTAATGTGGCATGTTTCCTTGAATGGATGTAGCATTATATGTATGTGATGAGAAATTAAGTTAGATTCTTATAATGAATGATTATGGATAAGACCTTATTGAGGTTAAGATTGGTATAATGTGTGATGACATAATATGGATTCTATGCATGGCTTAATATTTGAAATCCTTGACTTAATGATTCTTGAATATTATGATCAAAATATATACATACGTTCGAATATGTGGAATTAACATGGTAATTGAGTAGGAGTATACCCTAGATGAGAGGGTGAGATAACCTATATGAGATTGAGGCATGCATGAGCATTGTTGCATACATAGCATGGCATGCATATCATGATGATGTTGAAAAGTGGTTGCGATCACTTGATGTTGGAATATAAAGGGCTTGCGAGTTCCTGTGATTATTGGACCAGTGGTTACGATCACCTGGTATTTGAAATGAAAGGCCCTGCGGGACCATTAAGATTGTATGCCCGTGGTTGCGATCATATGGTGGGAGTACCCCGTGCGAGGCGGGAAACCATTATGAATTATTGAATGTGGTTGCGATCACGAGAAAGCACCTTACGAGGCTGCTAGAGGGAGTACCCCTTGCGAGGCGGAAAACCAATTTAAATGAATGAATGATTATGGTGGTTGCGATCACCTGAGGAAATGTAAACAGATCCATGCATATGCATCTTAAACACCAGTATACGCATTAGCCATAGAAGCATGGCATAGAGTGGTATCCTGTTGAGGAGATTATGTGAGGGGTAGGTGGAACTCCCTTTTTTATTACTAATTGTAAATGTGTCAATGATTGGTGTGACCTTGTGAATTTTGATGGATACATATGTTT
The DNA here is from genome assembly GCA_037962975.1 of Clitoria ternatea. Lineage (NCBI taxonomy): Eukaryota > Viridiplantae > Streptophyta > Magnoliopsida > Fabales > Fabaceae > Clitoria > Clitoria ternatea. The sequence continues at coordinate 175,935,017 of CM075671.1, forward strand.
AATGAATTTGATGAATGATTGGTTTTGTGCTAATTGAACTTCTCTTGGGAAGATGTTTAATATTGCATTCATGTATATATTATCACAATTGTTAGATTTTTATCATTGAGAAAGTATACTCACTCTCCATGTGGTATATCTTTTTAGTTCCTGTGTTGTAGGGCTTGCCTATGGAGCTATTGTTTGGAGAAGAGGTGTGAAGGAAGCCTATTTTTGGTAAAGAATGCCTTGGCCGGCGATTGTTTTGAGTTGTGGCTTTTAAGTGGATTTTTGTAATGTATATAGCTATAATGAATATCTTGAATAACTGTGAATTGATATAGATGATGTATGTATAATGAAGATTTTGGGAGGTCATGTAGGAAAATGAGATCCTAGAGTTATGGCTCATTTTCGTTAATGACCTTAGCCTTAATTAGATTTTGAAAAAGAAGCATGATGTAAGTAAAACTTATGAATGAATGATGATTTATATGAAAAATTACACTTCATAGACTATGCCAAGTAATAAACTAGATTAGAATGTGATTGTGAATTGGAATGAGAATCTATGGGTATGAAGGTTTAGAACAAGTTTTAAATGTGTAATATGATGGATGTGATGAGATGAATTTAAGTAAATTGGCTTGAGTTAAGTTTTGGTATGTTGTGTTGTTCAATTTTCATGTTTTACAGTGTTTTATTGATAATCTCGCTCAGGCGAGATGGGTTCTCGCTCGAGCGAGAATCCCCTGTGTTGGTGTTTGGCAACTGGCCAGTTTTCGCTCAGGTGAGAGTGGTGCTCGCTCAGGCGAGGTGGGTCTCGCTTAGACAAATGGGTGTCTTGCCCCAGGCGAGATGATTAAGTATCAGGTATAAGCATACTGGACAATTTTTGCCCGAGCGGGCTTGTCTTCGCCCAAGCGAGATTGTCCATGCATCACGTAATGGTCACTGGATGAAAATCGCTTAGGCGAGTAGGGCCTCGCCCAAGCGAGAGTGGGGTATTTAGTTACTGGCCCATTTTTGCTTGAGTGAAAGGCTTTTAGAGGTGGCATTCGCTTGAGCAAGTGAGCGTTGGGTAGATACTAGACGATTTTCACCTGTGCTCGCTTGCTTTGCCCAAGCGACTTCTGAGGATCTCGCTCAAGCGAGATGGAGCTCGCTCAAGCGAGTCGGCCCCTGATCCTTCTCTTATTTCTTTCGCTCAGCTCGCTCGATGTCTCGCCCGAACGCTCCCTTGGGACTCGCTCAAGCGAGTGTAGTTCTTGCTTGAGCGAGGGATGTCCTGGTCCTCTAAATTGTATTGCCTTGATCACTTTTCATTTTCTTTATATATGATCTTTATCTTAAACCAACTTATGAACCCTTTGGATATATTTTGAGGTCATTAATCCTTATGATGTTTAACCTCTTCGAACCCAACTATATAGCACCAATTTAAATAAATTTTTTTGCTGTTTTCAATTGAGATTTCCTCAATAGTTGTTTCCCTTAACTTACCTTCTCATATCTTCATATATGAGTTAGGTCTTTTTAGATCTAGGGTATTGAATGACAGTTTCACCACCTATGTTTTTCATAGATTAATAATACTAAAATCACAAAAAATTTACCCCTATTTTTGGGGCGTCACAACGCATGGCGGTGATGCGTGGCGGTGACGCATAGCGTCAACATCAGAAATCCCCATGCTATGCGTGGGGTTGATGCTACGGGTCAGCTCTCCAAATCTTTATTTTTGTCTTTAAATTCTTTACTTTTTCACTGCAAAACTAGAGAAAATTGATCAAGGGCAATTTATTTCCAACAACATCCATTTATTGAATTTAAAACCTAAATTTCTAACAAATTAAACTAATTTTTATTATTTTTAAAAAAATTTATTAAGAATTTTATTGTAAATTTGAGGACTAACAATACCCAAAGAAAGCTAAGGGTTATCATTTCTACAATCTATCTAAGAACAAAAGTCTTGTTGCTTAGAATGTTGTATTCTTGAATAAGAGTACATCTCTTAAAGAATCAGTGGAAGGATAGTAGAACTTGAAGAAATTCAAGTATCACAAAGCATTCAAAAGTCAAGGATGGACTTGGAACATAAATCATAAAATGTTGTGACATTATTAGCTCCGGTAGCACAAGACTTGCGTAAGATCAAATAGGTTACGTAACCAAATCTGAAAGATATGGATATCTTATAAATCAGGAAGGAGGCATATTGCTAATTGATCAAGTTTCTTATGAAGAGGCCAATGCAAGTTTAGATTCTAAGACATGGCATAGGACCATGGGATTTGAAATGGGCTCCATGTATATTAACAAGGTACGAACCTTGGTTGACGCACCTAAAGGGTAAAACCTATAGGATGCAAATGGGTTTTCAAAAGAAAAACTAAACATGGATGGTAATAAAAGTACCTTTAAAAGCAAGATTGACAAAACTCAATTACCATTTAGATCTTGCTTGTTGTAGCAGTATACCACCATTATGAGATATGGTAGATAGACGTCAAGATGGAAATCATCTTAAGGATGTGTATATGACACAACCTAAAGGATGAAGATAGAATCTAGAATCTTTATTAAAGAATGAAGATAAATCTTGTGACTATAAAAAGGTTAGTAACTGCACAATTATAGTTCTAGTATTACATGTAGAAGACATGCTTCTTCTAGAACTAATAATATTCTCATTCTATAGTCAAGAGTATCCTTAAACACTTAAGAAGGACTAAGGATTTAATCTTGATAAATGGAAGATGAGCTCGTTGTAAAGGTTACATCGATGTCAATCTTTTGATTAATTTGAAAGACTTAAGATTGTAATCAAAATATATGTGTTGTCAAGATGGTTACGATGTATGCTTGAAAGGTTCAAAGCAAGAAACAATCGTTGGTTCTACTAACAAATCTAAGTATTTTGCTATGTTAAATTACAAACGAAGTCAATTTACATTTAATCATTCCAAATGTTTTGTACCCTATGAGTTTCCACTGTGATGATAATGGAACCATAGAACAATATAAGGAAGTGGATTAATCCAAGCATATACTTAAATAGTTCCTTCTTTGGAAGATGTGAAAATATGCAATGTGCATACCATCAAAATTGTTGGGAACCCACTAGTAAAAACTGCTTATGTAGTAAAAGCATAAGGGCACTGTAGACGTCATTGGGAATTAACCTTATCGGCTCTAAGTGCAAGTGGGAGATTGTTGGAAATATGCACTAAAAGCCTATATAGGTTACATCATTTTGAATAAGTCAGTTTTTGTTAAATAGCTTAACAACCTTTATTTATTCTTGGAGTAATAGGTCATATGAGAGTTATTCCTAAAATGTCCCTAGTCAAGTATTTATGTGGGGACATGTAAATACATTAAGACTAGTGTGTGAGTGTACTGATGATCTAATCTCACGAATCATGGATATAATAGATATCAAGTCTTCACACGGGTACACATTAAGAGTAATGATGTACTGGACAAGCCCACCATAAGAACGTTGCATGGATCGTTACATGAATGTCATAAACGATTCTCAATGTGATAATGGTATATGTAGTCCTTTGACCTGAAGTCACTACAATTCCTACATAAGGAGTTTGTTGTTTTAATACAATCAAACGTCTTCTATAACAAGAGGACTATAAAGGTTGTGGTTAGGCAATGAACAAATTATGCAGAGGGATGTGAGTGATGTAGATGGGAGTTGTCTCTCCTATGTGACAGGAGTGATATCTTTAGGCCACTTGATGGAGTGAGACTAAGGAAATGTGTGGCCATGCTAGAAAGAATAAATATTGGATATTTATTTAGATAAAGTCTACTCCGGTATCAAGCAAAATAAATTAGACCGTACAAGGATGACACGACCATGCCTTGGGCCCAATTAGGATATCGTGACAAAAGGAACAAACATATAAAATAATTATCACTTATAGGTTATGTTGTTAATAAATAATATTTAGACATAATGATGCATTGCTAGATGCTGCTCTTATTTTATATTAATAATAAAATAGTTTATTATTAATATAACCGAGTATTTTACCTATAGGGTCACACACATAGAGTAAGCCCATCAGAAAATAGATTTTTATTTTAGTTGGATTAAAATAAAACTATTGGGCCTAACTCATTTAGAATGAGTAAGGAGCCCACTCTTTAGAGAGAAAATTAGGTCAAACCTAAGCCTATAAATAGAGCATAAGATGCTCATAGGCGGCTACCCAAAAAGAGACACAAAAATACACAAAAGTTGCAAAAGCTACATGCCGTCAAACTAGTATTTGGAAGGTGTATCATTTCTGGTGGGAACACCCGTGTGGACTCCTAAAGGACGAGGCTACGATTGCTTCGATATTCTTCAAGAGGTAATCCTAAAACGCAATATTTTTTTTGTTTGTCTTATGCTTTGAAATACGACGCTTTGCAAATCCTATGGGAATCCTTGTATTTCCGCTGCTCATACACTAGGGATTCCCTAACACGATAGGTTCTGGACCAGTCAGTGATACGGATACCTGTTCCACCAACAAATGTTTGTTTGATAACAGGGACATTTTCAGGGAATGATATCTTAGGTACATCAGGGAGAATGGGAAATGTTGTGGTGAGGGACAAAAGGAGCAGTAGGGGGTTGGTAATATTTAGAGTAAGGGGAAAATGTAGGGGCATAGTTAAGTGGTCTAGGAAAGTTATAGGTAGTTATAAAAGTTGAGCCAGATGGACATGAGAGTTTTTTACGTTTAGTGGTGGTCTGTTTGGTTTTGGACTTGGATTTATGTTTGGATTTTGGTTTAGTGGCAACAGTTTTGAATTTTGTTGTTTTAGGGGCTGTAGACTTTGGGGTAGGTATAGGTTGGGTTTCAATTTGGGTTTCAGTTTGGGGTTTAGAGTGGGTTTAGGTTGAGTTTTAGTCTTAGGTTCAGGTTGTGGGGTACAAAAAGGTGGAGGTGGTGGTGTTGGTGTATGCACTATGAGCTATTTATGTATCAATTTTAACTTATCAATAAAATAAGTATTTTTAGTTTTAAGATTGTTTTAAAACTATTTATCCCTGGAATAATAGGTCATATGAGAATTATTCCTAAAATGTCCCTAATCAAGTATTTATATGGAGACATGTAAATACATTAAGACTAGTGTGTAAATGTACTGATAATTTGATCTCACAAATCATGGATATAAATGATATCAAGTCTTCACACAGGTACACATTAAGAGTAATGTTGTACTGGACAGACCCATCAAGAGAACATTACATGGATCGTTAATAAGTGTGATAAATGATTCTTAATGTGATAGTGGTATATATAATCCTTTGACCTGAAGTCACTATGATTCCTACATAAGGAGTTTGTTGTTTTGATACAATCAAACATCATCTGTAATAAGATAACCATAAAAATTTTGATTAGACAATGAACAAATTATGCATAGGGATGTGAGTGATATAGATAGGATTTGTCTCTCCTATGTGACAGTCATATCTATGAGTCACTTGATGGAGTGAGGCTAACGAAATGCATGGCCATGCTAGGAAGAATAAATATTAGATATTTATTCTATAAAGTCTACTCTGGTATCAAGTAAAATGAATTGGGCCATACAAGGATGACGACGACCATGCCTTGGGCCCAATTAGATATTGTGACAAAGGAGTAAATATATAAAATAATTATCATTTATAGGTCATGCTGATGATAAATAATATTCGGACATAATGATGTATTGCTAGATGTCGCTCTTATTTTATATTAATAATAAAATAGTTTATTATTAATATAACTGGATATTTTGCCTATATGGTCACACATATAAAGTAAGCCCACCAGAGAATAGTTTTATTTTAGTTGTACTAAAAGTAAAACTATTGGGTCTAACTCATTAAGAATGAGTTAGGAGCCTAATATTTAATAAGAGCTCGTCAGGTTAAGCCCTAAGCCTATATGTAAAGCATGAGATGCTCATAGGCTGTTGCTCAAAAATTAGGATTACTCTCTGAACTTCCATACTAGCATTTGGAAATTCGGATTCTGGTGGGAGTGCTCATGTGGACTACTAAGGACGGAGATACAATTACTTCGATCGAGGAACTCATTATGCGTCTACAAGAGGTAAATTCTAAAACAAAATTTTTAATTTTGTATGCAATACCTTGAAACATTCATTTTTGCAATTCCTTTTATGAATCCTTTGTGTTTCCACTGCCTGACCTTGGGGGATTCCCTAACAGGTAAAACAAAGGGTTCAGTGAGGTTAGGTTCGCTTACCTTGGGTGGTCATAGAGGTGGTGTTGATTTTTGAGCAGTAGGGGTCTATTCCTATGCTTGAGCAGATGTCTGAACAAACACTTCAGACGACTGTTTCTTTTTCTTCTTCTTCTGAACGTTGGTGGCTTTAGATGACCTTCTCTTAGCAGAAATAGCTTCTTTAGCCTTAGCTTTCAACTTGGCTTCTTTTTTTTGCTTCCTCTCATTGGGCCTTGTCCAGCTTATACATGTTGTAATGCATGTTATACATATCGACCCGATCATACTTGGTCTATTTATTGACATTAACTTCAGGGAACTTTCTATAGTAGAAATAGATGAAGTTCACATACTGTGTTTCGCAATGAACCTTGACATAGTCCTCGAGCTTGACAAAGTGAGGGTCATATGAACTGGTGGAAAATGGGGTTAAAGTTGTTGGCTTTGCTTTACCAGTAGTCTGTACCTTAGCAGATTCATGAGCAGACTACTTTTTCTTTAGAACTTCTCCAATGGGAACATCGTTATCAGACAGGATGATGGGTTCAGCAGACTGTTCTTTAGTTGACTTTTTCAGAACAAAAACCTTCTGAATCTTAGGCTTCTTTTGAGGTTCCTCCTCAAGTGGTTCAGTCTTTACCTTCCTCTTTAGAGGATTCTTCTTAACTTCAGTAGTAGACACTGAAGATTTATCCAACAGGAGAGAGAAGGTTACAAACTTAGTCATCAAGGGACCCATGATCATCTAGTCTATAACATTCTCCAGCTTGAAGATTTTCATCAGCACAGCTGGGTAAGGGATCTTCTTTTGTTTCTTCACTAGAGACATTGTCATATAGGTCAACAGAATGTTGGCTAGGTTGACTAGTTCCTTTATTATCATGTGATACATACAAAATCTCTCCAGTTTATATATTGTATCCTTTGTAGACTTCCTTGGACAGAAGAGTTGGCGCATCAGAACATAAAGTATTTTAGCCTTTGGCAATAGACTTTCAGATCTAAGCTTGTTTAGACGAGCCCTACCATACAGAATCTCGTTGATCGTGAAGCTAGAGACTTTTGTAAACTCAAAGTCTTCAGAGAAGATTGTTCCACCAGGGTTGCAATGCAGAATTGTAACCAAAAGATCCTCTAAAATCTTAATTTATTTCCCACGCGGAGAGACAACCAAAATGCACTTGTCCTTGTCATAAGAAACTGTTCTCTAGAACTTGAGAGCAACAAATGGTGAAAAAGGTTTTTGGTCTAAGCAGAAATCGATCCATTCAATTCCTTCTACTCCAACAGTCACATCTCTACCTTCGATTTAGTGTTAAGCAACATTGAAGAACAATAACTCAATCACATATTTCACAGAGTAGTTAATTTCAGCCATTATAGAGAAAAAGAGTTTTGGAAGATGAACGGTTTAGGGCAAAAAAAGGTTCTCGAAAGATTTGGAGAGAGAGAAAGAAAGAAAGAACAATCGTAGAGAGAGTGAAAGGTTGCAAAGAGAAGCTTCAGAAAAAGGTGAAAAGATAAGTAAAAGCAGTTATATAGATAGACAACATGGCTTAATGGAGGGAAAAGTAGTTTTCATAAATGATTGCATTCCAAACAATGAGTGAATGTCAGGCATTAAAAGAAATGAATTAAATGAATATTTAAAAGAATGTAAGGAGGATACAGATTGCGCCTCTAAGTATAATGGAGAATAAAATAAAAATAATTCTAAGTTACTAAACATGCAAATTGTAAACATACAGAGACCTCAATTCATGTAATATTAATGTTTAGACTATACTTGATAAAAACAAACTTGGCTTCTACTAGGGGCATAGTGAGAATATCTTCCCATTGGTGGTCTGTATCCATATGTTGCAGATCCAGAATGCCTTTCTGAATGTAGTCACGTATGAAGTGATACTTCACTTCAGTATGCTTTGCCTTTGAGTGCTGGATTAGATTCTTTGATAGACTGATAGCACTTGTGTTGTAATAGAATACTAGAATCTCTTCTTCCTTAATTGAATAGTCCTCTAGTTGATATTTCATCCACAGAAGTTATGAACAACAGCTTGCTGCAAACAAGTATTCTGCTTTAGCCGTGGAGAGGGCTATTGAATTTTGTTTCTTGCTACTCCAGAAAATCAAGCTGGTTCCCAGAAAGTGATATCCATTACTTGTGCTTTTTCTATCTATTCTATCTCCTGTAAAGTCTGCATCATAAAATCCACAAAGAGAAAAAGAGTTTGTTCTTTCGTAGAACAACCCAAGGTTAGTGGTACCAACAAGATACCTTAGAATATTCTTCACTACAGACAAGTGTGATTCCTTGGGGTCTGTTTGATATCTTGTGCCTGCACACACTAAACATTATATCTAGTCTGTTGGATGTTAAATACAATAGTGATTCAATCATTCCCCTATATAGAGTCTAATCAACTAATGTACTAAATTCATCTTTACTTATAATGTAATTTGAATGCATTGGTGTAACATCCCGATTTAAAAATTAACCACCGAATGAGATTAAGCCACTAAACTAAAAAATAATTGCAGGCATGAATTACTCATTAATTGAGATTAATTTTAATTTAAGGATGATTGCTGGTTAATTAAGATGGGCAGCACGTGTATAGCTGCCAACTTCACATTCTCCCACCCCACTCTTCTCATTCTGCGTGTATATATAATCTGAGCCCACTGCTGTCCATTCACTCTAATTCCTCAAGACTTCCTCTTCCTCTACTTCTCTTCTTCTTCGTTCTTCTCCTTCTCTGTCCTCTGTTCCATAAACTCGCGACAACGGTGTTGCAGAGGATTCGGAGTTCCCTTCGGTTAGTGAAGGACAATCGTCGAAGTGGAAGAAGAACAACTTCTTGTTCCCAAGCTGAGTAAAAGGGTGCGACTGTGTTCGAGGAAGACTGAACGTGCGTGAGTGGTGAACGAAGCAAACAGGGCAGTGAACCAACGCCAAAATAGAGGAACTTCTTGGAATCACTTTAGTTGGTAGGGGGTATCTTATATCTTAAATGCATGGGTTATGGACGGGTTCCGGGTATTAATGACTTGTTGATTCTTGCGGAGTAGCTTGAAGATCGGTTCGCAGGTTGATATCAATTGCGAGATAAACTGAGCAATGTAGTTTAACCTTCCCAAGAATCCTCTAACTTCTTTTTTTGTACAAGGGGGTGGCATTTCTAGGATCGCCTTGACTTTGTCGGGATCTACTTTGATTCCTTTCTTGCTTACAATGAAACCCAACAGTTTGCCTGATCGCACCAAACGTGCACTTGGCAGGGTTCAATCTGAGCTTAAACTTCCTCAACCGCTCAAACAGCTTCCTTAGGTCACGGATATGATCTTCCTCAGTTCTAGATTTTGCAATGATATCATCCACGTAGACCTCTATCTCCTTATGCATCATATCGTGGAATAAAGTGACCATTGCTCTTTGATAGGTTGCCCCAGCGTTTTTCAAACCGAAGGACATTACTTTGTAACAGAAAGTACCCCACAGAGTGACGAACGTGGTTTTTTCCATGTCTTCTGGTGCCATTTTAATTTGATTGTACCTGGAGAAACCATCCATGAATGAGAATATGGAGTGTTGGGCTGTGTTATCAACCAAAATGTCAATATGCGGCAGAGGAAAATCGTCCTTAGGGCTGGCTCTATTTAAATCTCGATAGTCCACACACATCCGCACTTTTCCATCCTTTTTTGGGATTGGGACTATGTTGGCTATCCATTGCGGATACTTGGCCACGGCTAAAAAGCCGGCCTCAAATTGTTTCTTGACCTCTTCCTTGATCTTGAGAAGCATTTCGGGTTTCATTCTCCGCAGCTTTTGCTTGATTGGCGGACATTCAGGTTTCAGAGGCAACTTATGTTCCACTATGCTGTTATCCAACCCTGGCATGTCTTGATATGACCAAGCAAACACATCCCGAAATTCCCGGAGTAGTTTGATCAGTTCATCTTGTCAGCCTTTGCTTAGGCAGGTGCCTATCTTGATCAGTCTTTCTTCCCCTTCATTCCCCAGGTTAATGGTTTTGATTTCCTCCTGATGAGGTTGAATCTCTTTATCTTCTTGTTCCAACAGTCTTGTCAATTCAGGCGAGGGTCCAAAGTCTTCCTCACCTTCCTTATAGGTGTAATTATTTGGATAACCAGAGTCATGAAATAAAACCAAGTTCTCATTACTCTCAGGGAGATCATTTTTGGATCTGCATTTGGGTTATATTATAACAAATGAAAAAAAGAAACAAGCAAATGGGAGGTTTAAGAGATAGAGGTTGCACAAAGATAAGGTAATGAGACTGGAATGTATTCATTAATTTTTAAAAAAAACAAACAAGTTTTTGCCCTTATTACAAAAATGGGTCCCGAAGCCTTGGGCATAGCAAGGGGACCACCAAGTTATGAAATAATAGTGATTACTCTGACAAAATGTTAATGGTTATAGGGAGCTCCATGACTTCCCAATTGCTCAATTCTTGATCCGGGTGGCAAGCATATACCAACTCCACGTTGTGGTTAGGCTCACTTTCAACCATGGCGACCTGATCCGGGTATATCATTCCAACGCTCCTGAAGCTCTGATAGAGGTCGCAGACGGGGATTCTCGTGGTGTCGAATTCTTGTCCAGTGAGGTGGGCCACCCTCCTTCCTCTTTTCTCTTCTTCGACCCTTCGTCTATCTACCGCAGTGGGTTTGTACCCCAGGCCATATCTATTCTAGTTTTTTGGGAGGCGAACGGGCTGGATTCTACCTTCCAATCCTTGCCCTAATCCTTTTCCTGGCTGGTACCCCTTCCGCAACATGTTTAGTGCCACCATTAGAGGCACATTGGGGAAAGACACCTTTACAATGCTTGTTGCATTGGCAATCTCCAAGTCTTGGAACGACGTTTTGAGGGCTTCCTCAGCAGCCTCAATGTATGGAGTAGAGATGGGTTTGCTAACCAGGAGGTCCTCTTCCCCGGAAACAATCACTAACTTGTTATCGACAATGAATTTCAATTTTTGATGCAGTATGGAGGGGACCACCCCAGCCGAGTGAATCCATGGCCACCCTAACAAACAGCTGTAGGCGGGCGCGATATCCATCACTTGGAAGAGCACTTGGAAGGTACAGGGCCCAACTTGTATAGGCAACTCAATTTCCCCCATGACTTCCCGACGAGTCCTATCGAAAGCTCAAACCACCATGGAGCTCAGTCTCATATGCGTTCCATCAAAAGGCAATTTTGCCTGTGTGGATTTCGGCATTACATTCAGAGATGACCCATTATCAACAAGTACATTTGCCAAGATGTAATCCTGACACTTTACAGAAATATAGAGGGCTTTGTTGTGCCCTCTTCCTTCATTGGGTTCTTCCTCATCCGTAAAGGTCAAGTAATTGTTGGCAACAATATGCCCGACTATGCCCCCGAACTGGTCAACGGATAAGTCATGCTTAACATGGGCCTCGTTCGAAACTTTCATTAATATGTCCCGATGTGGTTTTGAACTCATCAACAGGGACAACAAGGATATCTTTGCTGGGGTATGATTCAACTGGTCCAACACCTGGTACTCGCTGTGGCGGATAAACTTGAGAAATTCCTAGGCTTCTTCCTCAGTCACAGCCCTCTTTGTCTCATCAGCGATTACTTCTTTCCTGGTTTTTACCTCTCCGGTGGTTTTATCTTGCTTAGGCTCAGGCGGCGTATATACCCTTCCACTCTGGGTCATTCCCCCAACCCCGACGATATTTGTAATGGAAGAGGATGGCGTGGAGTCGACCGCCTCCGAATTGGTGATGACCACCTCCGTATCATACTTCCATGGCACAGCATGGGAATCCTTGAAGGGGAATGGGGTTGGTGCTCTTACCGTAATGACTGTTTTGGCAGGAGCCGAAGCCGCTGGTGTATTCTTGTTATAGAATATAACCAGGGGTTTCGGGACTCGTGCCCTACCTTGCTCCTGTATCATATTCACTCGGCCTTCACGGCGTCTGCAAACCTCCATGACTCGAGCATCCATGAGTCCTTGGAGGGTTTCCTGGAAGTCCCTTCCTTTTGCAGACTGGAGGTCATTGCACTCTTCATCCCATGATTCTTCTATTAATCCCACTTTAAGCAAATGGGAGTGAATCATTTCCAACGGCATTTGGATGTCTTCGATCTTGGAAATGCGTTCTTTATCCTCCTCTATATCATTGATACCTGGTCCTTTATGGTTGGGAAGAGGATTGGTCGTTACACTCGGGCTCCCCTCTTTAAAGCTTATCCAGTCATCCCGAATTAAGTCTCTCACCTTAAACTTTAGTGCCAGGCAGTTCTCGGTAGAGTGCCCCGGTGCACCAGCATGGTAATCAAACCGTGCATTCGGGTCGTACCCTCTAGGATATGGCGGCTGAAGCGTCTTTAGAGGGCATGGCACTACCATTGTGTTTTCAATGAGGTAGGGGAGGAGCTCAGTGTAAGTCATGGGAATCGGGTCAAATTATGGTTGGGCACGGTCATTGTTTTGCCTCCTTGGATTTGGGTTTGGCGGGTTCATTTGTGGTGTTTGGTAAGGTACTTGCGGTGGTGTGGGTGGTCGTGTAACAGGCGGGCGGAAATGAGGTGGGTTTGGATTCGGGATTGCAGCCACATATGGGTGTGGTGCATTATGATATGTTGATGGAAAGGTGACAGGGGTAGGTGGTCTGGGCTGGTTCCTCCCTAGGTTATGGGAGACTAAGTTGGTCTCCCCTTCTCTTCTCTTCCCTTCTCCCAGGGAAGGTTTTCTTACTGCACTGGCCCCAGATGGACCCCGAATGATCTTCCCAATTCGTAGACCATTCTCTATCCTCTCCCCGATAGTGACAATATCAGAGAAATGAGATGAGATGCTTCCAATCATCTTATCGTAGAATGGTGACTGGAGTGTGTCAATGAATGTCGAAATCACCTCCTTTTCTGATAAAGGGGGGTCAACCTGGGCCGCCACCTCACGCCACCGTTGGGCGTATTCTTTAAACGTCTCGTTGTCTTTTTTAGACATGTTCTATAACTGTACTCTATCTGGAGCCATGTCTAAATTATACTTATACTGTTGCATGAAAGCATGTGCTAGATCCTCCCAACAACGTATACGAGATCGTTCAAGATGATTGTACCAAGTTAGGGGTGCTCCAGCCAGACTGTCTTGGAAACAATGAATGAGCAGGGGGTCATTGGAGGCGTGTGAAGCCATCTTCCGGCAGTACATGGTCAGATGGTTCTTCGGACAGGTTAGTCCCCGGTACTTGTTTAATTCAGGCATTTTGAATTTGGGAGGAATAACAACGTCAGGGGTCAAATAGAGTTGTGCGGCACTACCCAATCCAAACCGGTTTATTCGTTCCATTTCTCTTAAACGCCTTTCTAGGAATTCCAACCTTCCGTCCTGGGTGGCGGCAACGGCAGCACTTGGACCTGTACCAACATAATGACTAGTACTCCTGATTGGCTGTTCGTCATATGCCGGGCTTACATTCAGCATTGAGGCGTGGGGTCTGACTGTTGCTCGGGCAACTTGTGGTTGCGCTACTTACGGCTGCGCAACTTGTGCATGGACCGGAATCATTTGAGGATTTCAGCCAAGTGGAACGCTTGGTTGAGCTACACGAAGGATTATTTCTTGATAATCTGGTTCCTCTTGAAGGGGTGGGACATAGCCCGGAGGTAACTCATACTGTGGAAAGGGTATGACATTCCCTTCCGCATCAATAAAAGTGTGTTGTTCAGCATTGGCAGTGTCCGACTTACCGAGGTGAACTGTAACGGTAGGCCCTGCAGGATTTGAGCTTGGTCCTCCAGCATGACCCTGTGTGTGTCGGGGAATAGGAGGTTGCTGCCCGGCATCTTCAACTTCCACTAAAGAATCCCTTTCTGCGACTCTCCTTTCTAGGAGCTTGGCCATTTCAGCCATTTGTTCTTTCAACTGATTAACCTCAGCTCTCAAGTTTTCATTTTCTTGTTCCATGTCGGCCATGAGTTTCTTCTTGAGCCTGGTCGCGTAGGGGTGTTTACCCGTAGTGTCTAAAGAATCACAACAATTTGTTAGAAAAATAAAGGAAACAGTTAAAGATGATAAAACAAAAATAGATAGGCGTATGCGGGGTGCAATTCCGAACTTGACATGTATTTCTTAACTTTTCCCATAACGTCGCGTTCAAAGTACTAAGTATAGCAGTAGATTAGAAATTAACATGAGACAACTGTGGGGATGAAAAGAGCTTCATTATTTTATTCTTCCAAATGATACAATGTTGCTAGAAAGATTCAGATTATAAAAACTTTAACCACTTCTGGCTCGGGCAATCATGGCCTTCATTTTACAAAGTCTTTCCTGGAAATAGCTCAGAAATAATGATATCTCTTTGGGAGTGGACAGGGGATTGATCATGCCTTCAGCTTGCTTCAGCATTGAGGGAAAATCTTCCAGGACCCTATCAGCTAGGTAAGCCAATTTAGAGAAACGATCCATCCATGAATGAATGATTTCGTCACTTTGGGCTAACTCTACCCTCAGAGCCTGTGTAGTCTCCTGGCAACGTCGTTCAACATCAAGGGCTTTTTTATGCTCTGTGTTTACCTCTTGTTCACAGGCATTTATTACTTCCTCAAGTTGTAGTTCTAATTTGTAGACCTAGGTTTGTAACATCTCTTTTTGTACCAAGGTCTCCTTTTCTTTCTCTTTGGATTGTGCCAGCATGTTTTTCAAGACTTGTTTTTCGGCCAATAAGGCGTCGCTCTGTTGGCCTTTCATCTTCAATTGTGAATTGGCTGCACGAAGGCATTGGTCTTGTTTTACCCAGTAGTCTTCATCAATCTTCCTCTTTTTCCGCATTTCATCCATAGTGTGCTTCCCTTCGGAATTCTCCCTCTTCTGAAAGGCACACTCTTGTTGACATTTCAAAAGGTCTTCTTCTAGTTTTTGGTTCTTCACGGTCAACTCTTCTATTTGTGCCTTCAGAGCCATGGTGGCCTTGTCCTCCATAATGGGTGGCGGGGGGAGATCATTCATAAATTGGTAGGAGGGACTTTTAAAGGGTAGTTTCATAATAGAAATGCTGTTTAGGACCCAGTCAAAGTATTCAGCCCCTGCAGCATGGCTTCGTGCTCCCAATTCTCTTCCCATTCTATGGATCTTTTTCCAGGCGTTAGCTATATCCCGAACAGCAGATACATAATTCCCTTTCGTATAGTACACAACAAAAGGAGCGAGTAGTTCTTCGTTCGGTGGCCCGAGTAAAGGATAAGCCAACTGACGCTTCGCAATAACAGGGTTGTAGTTGATGCAGCCCTGTGTGCCCATGAAAGGAACATTTGGGTAATCTCCACAGCTGTAAATGACCGACTCAACCACTAGCCATTGAGGGTACCACCTTACCTTTTCAGATGTAAGGCTTATTAGGTGATTAGCCCATTCACGCCCACTTTTCACGGCCAGCTGACACAATTTCATATCAGAAACTGGGCACTCGGCTTTACATATCTGATGGAATGCATGAGAGGTAAGCCATACGTACAAAACAGGCAAATAGCAAATGATCCTCTTTCCTCCTTACGTGTGGCAGAAATTCATGGTGCAATACACATCGGCCAACACGGCTGTGACAGGATTCTCGAGTCGGTGCTTACGAGCCAGGAAGACAGCAACAACGTCATAATCCACATAGTTGTCTAAATTTAGGAACAAGACAACCCCGTAAATAGTGAGGGCTAAAGTATCCATGAAAGCCTCCCATTCCTCTTTATCAGCCAGGATCTGCATGTGCTTCTTGTAACATCCTAAAATTAATTAGAGTTAAATCCGGGGCAAGAGAAGCTTCTCCCCAAAATAAATCATGAAGAACCGGGCCAGAAATAAAACATAAAATGGAAGGCAAGGCAATGAAAAGCCGACCACCATGCATCACGACAGGAGGAAATAAAAGCCAATCAATAGTTAGCCCAGCGGAAAAAACATAGCTGAAGCGAGGCCCAAATCGCTTGAGCGAAGCCGACCCAGAAGCCTTCCAAACAACACACACTCGCTGGAATGAATCCTTCATTCGCTGAAGCGAGGAGCCACACTCGGCTAACCCAACACTCGGATATTACCTAATCAACACCACTCGGTATAATTCAACCCCGAGTCACTCGGAAAACATCAACCATTTAGCGCTCGGCATATTAAAACTCCCTTACTCAGAGAATACCATTAAGTTAAGTCCCATTCAGACTCTCTCAAATTTTACTCGCTCGGGTTATACATATATATATATATATATCGTACACATCGAATATATTCTGATCTAAGCCAATGCAACAGCTCTTCCCTTGGAAGAGGTTCACTCGGATTTCCACTCAGAAAGTTCACTTTATTCCCCACTCGAGGCTTACCATAAATTTTTCACTCAGAAAAAGGCCACCCAGTGAATCTCACTCGGAAATGGATCTAAACCTCCTATATTCCTCTCGGAACCCATTAACTTGGAAGGGTCCCATATATATTTTTCACTCGGCATATTAGATCTCTCATACCTTAGGAACTCTCCGCAAGTTCAAGTCTCGCTTAAGGGTATCGTAGCTTCCCTCACTCGGAATATTCCAGATTCTCATACTCGGTAAACTCTAATGGATTATGACTCGGAAGGTTTCCAAGTAAATCCCCTCTCAGAATATACGACCTAGTTCACTCGGAAAACCTGAGTCTTACCCACTCGGAAATACTCTAGTCCTTCCACATTCGAAATAGGGCCAAATATCTCGTCTCCCACACCAATAACTCAGCACATTCTTTTTCTTAAGAGCTATACCAACCCATACACTTGGTCAAACATAAATATACACCTCTCGAACATCCATCTACAATCATTACTCATAAAATAAGATAAACACATCAATATATTTATATATATATATATATAATGAGTTGTACTCTCAACCCGAGAGGATTAATTCTCATACATTTAAACAAAGGATTATACTAGAGCCGGCCAAGGCTATAACAACATCCTTCACACAATATATATACATATGTATGCCTCTACAGTTCCGATACTTTGCACACGGAAATCAGTTCTTCCTTCACTCGCTGTCCCGAGCAACATTCACTGAAATATAGCCACAGTAGGGGAGTGAGCTTACATATATAAAATGATAGTTAATGACTCGGAAATCCTCCAATCTTCATTACACAATACAATGACTCACTCAATTCATATTATGTACTACCACTAAGTATATCTATACACACAGTGTTATTCAATCGGGATTCATTTAACTAGTACAAGGCTATACCAATCATGTCAATCCCATGCATACACATGCAATCATATTGAGCTCATCAACAGTATAAACATATACACATTCAATTCTGATCGGTTTTTAGCAATTATTATGTTGCAACATAGGCTCCAAGCCTTGTATTCAGCTCTAAGCTGATCCGGCCGTTTTACTGGTACCAAACCGTTTGCCCTCACACGTAACACAATTGCTCCAAGCAACAACGGAAGTGTTACAGGCAACCCCCGAGTCCAACTCGGTAAGCTTGCCTTGAGTCCAACCCAAGGTCTTCAAGCGTCCAACGCTTAGTGTACTCGGCACTGCCCCAAGTCCAACCCAGGGTCTTTTATCATATCCCACAAGTATTCATTAGCAACACAGTAGTATTTCAGTCGGTAAAGCCATGCAGTACATACATCTCATTTATTCACTATGAAATCCCACCATGTACATGCATACAATCATAATATGTCAATCAACTGTTCCACAATATACACTCGGTATATATATACATAACCAGTACCCTTTTATATTTGAATGTA
The DNA here is from genome assembly GCA_037962975.1 of Clitoria ternatea. NCBI lineage: Eukaryota > Viridiplantae > Streptophyta > Magnoliopsida > Fabales > Fabaceae > Clitoria > Clitoria ternatea. The sequence continues at coordinate 175,953,076 of CM075671.1, forward strand.
ACATCCCAACACATATCCCAATCTCATGCATTTACGTATAAAGTTACCAACAGGACCTAGCTAACACACACATATACGGTATTCATAGGTTATCATTAAAATATTTCACACAATCATCAAGTTCACAAACACACACACACACACGTGATATTGTTATCCTGGGCTCGTTCACAAACCATGCATTCGAGATGTTAAACTCCCCCTACCTCTAGGAGAACTTAGAGCTCTTCGAGTTAAAACGCTTGACTAGCTATTCCTTCACACGAGCAGTCCTTGAACCCAGATGACAACTCTGAACCAACTTGGGAAAAACCAAGAGTTAACCTCTTCTTCAACAGTTACTCTCAACAAACAACCCCACAGTCTATGTATCACACACTACAACTTCCTACCGAACACTAATAGTTTTGAACGAGAGATAAAAGGAAGAAGAAGGCAATGAAAGGAAGAGGAAGAAGAAGAGTCTCCAAGAGATTTCTGAGAAAATGAGAGAATGAGAAAGGTAGAAGGGAAAAGAAAGGCCCTTCAACATATATACCCCCAATGACCAATGGAGAGTGGGTGTTCCAACGTGTAATGATGGCTGCTGCACCGTCACATCACTAACCGTCAGCCATCAGCCATCATGCATTAATTGGAGTTGATCAGAGTTATCACTTAGTAATTTGTAATTTACCTTAATTACCAATTTAACTTAACCTTAATTAATATTTATTCCTTAGTTACCCTTAATCCAAAAATTAGGATGTTACACTTCTCAAGAAATTCTCTGGTGAACCCGGGAACTTGATTTCTGTTCATTTGTGCATTTCTTAACATTTCAGGATGGGCCTTCAAAATGCACGCGACAGAAGCGACTGATGCATGGTGATCCAGGTGACGATAAGGAATCTGTCCCTCCACTGGCATCCCCAATATTTGTTCAAACTCTTCTATGGAAGGTGCCAGTTGAAAGTCTTGGAAAGTAAAGCAGCGGAGGGGTGGGTCATAGAATTGAGCCAGAGCCGTAATCGCTTTAGTTTGGACTTCCACTTCTAAAAGTTTCAGGATCTTCCCATATTTCCTTGTGAAAGTCATTCTTTGAGTCAAACTCAATTTCCTCCCTAGTGCCTGTAGACTATCAGTATCAACCTTTCTAGCCTTGAGTTGCAATAACTTCTTTAATTCAGTCATCTCCCTATCACAATTATCGTGTCCCATGTTAACTTCCATACTGACTCAGAAATACTGTCAAATTCGGAATCGTTCCCTGCGAACATCAAGACAAAGAAAGGAATCAGCTATCATCGCATTTCGAAATCCGTGTTTCCCCAAGGATCTGATGTAAAGTGAAATATTTTTTTTTTGGGAAACATCGATTTCCAAGACTCATGTAAGCCCAAACTGTCAAAAGTCATATGTTTTCTTAATCGTCATTGATGTCCCAGTTAAAGGGACGCAAAAATCATTTTGTTTTTTTCTTTTTGACGATTAGGAAAACTCATGATTAGGAACTCAGAGGTACATGGTCAAAAAAAAGGATTATCTACTCACCCAAAGAATACTATGTGTTTCAAAATGAGTCATTACTTTAAAAATTAAGCAAACCTACGGGTGGCAGATAATTCATTTTTTTTGAATAAAAGGGAAGGGTTTAGGGTTTAGGGTTTAGTATCAGTATCAACCTTTCTAGCCTTGAGGTGCAATAACTTCTTTAATTCAGTCATCTCCCTATCACAATTATCGTGTCCCATGTTAACTTCCATACTGACTCAGAAATACTGTCAAATTCGGAATCGTTCCCTGCGAACATCAAGACAAAGAAAGGAATCAGCTATCATTGCATTTTGAAATCCGTGTTTCCCCAAGGATCTGATGTAAAGTGAAATATTGTTTTTTTGGGAAACATCGATTTCCAAGACTCATGTAAGCCCAAACAGTCAAAAGTCATATGTTTTCTTAATCGTCATTGATGTCCCAGTTAAAGGGACGCAAAAATCATTTTGTTTTTTTCTTTTTGACGATTAGGAAAACTCATGATTAGGAACTCAGAGGTACATGGTCAAAAAAAAGGATTATCTACTCACCCAAAGAATACTATGTGTTTCAAAATGAGTCATTACTTTAAAAATTAAGCAAACCTACGGGTGGCAGAAATTCATTTTTTTTGAATAAAAGGGAAGGGTTTAGGGTTTAGGGTTTAGTATCAGTATCAACCTTTCTAGCCTTGAGGTGCAATAACTTCTTTAATTCAGTCATCTCCCTATCACAATTACCGTGTCCCATGTTAACTTCCATACTGACTCAGAAATACTGTCAAATTCAGAATCGTTCCCTGCGAACATCAAGACAAAGAAAGGAATCACCTATCATTGCATTTCGAAATCCGTGTTTCCCCAAGGATCTGATGTAAAGTGAAATATTTTTTTTTTTGGGAAACATCGATTTCCAAGACTCATGTAAACCCAAACAGTCAAAAGTCATATGTTTTCTTAATCGTCATTGATGTCCCAGTTAAAGGGATGCAAAAATCATTTTGTTTTTTTTCTTTTTGACAATTAGGAAAACTCACGATTAGGAACTCAGAGGTACATGGTCAAAAAAGAGGATTATCTACTCACCCAAAGAATACTATGTGTTTCAAAATGAGTCATTACTTCAAAAATTAAGCAAACCTACGGGTGGCAGATAATTCATTTTTTTTGAATAAAAGGGAAGTGAAAATGACATAAGTTAAAGTAAAGATTTCCCTTTCGTAGCCTAGGTCGGGTTTTGTTGAAAGTCTTTTCTAGGCTCTATGGCTTGTCTAAAAGCGACTATCCACACCGGGTGGCTTCCACTAGACATCTAGAAGGTCACCAGAGCCAAGATCCTACCCAAGACTAGGACGCAAACAGTGGGGAATCCACTAGGTGCGTATATCACGAGAGGTCAAACTCTGGTTGGGGTTCTCACGAACACCGGATAGGAAGTACATCCCATACGATTCCGTTACCAACCCCTCCTAACTTAAGCTTCATTTGGGGCCCGGGTATAGGGCGCCACTCATATTGCAAGTAATTGTGAGTATAGTGTGTGGAAGGGCATTCAATACCTTTTACCTTACCCCATTCTGCACAAAGAACAAACACAGAACAAATATACAAAGTCGTCTACCCTAGGGTTCAATGATTGTAGAAAAATAACATGGTCCTCTACCCTAGGGTTCAACAAGCATGCAAACATAGATAATGAATCAAATAACAAGATACAATTAAAACAAGAACAAACATTCACAACAATTAACAGAAAATAAAACAAGGGGGAAGAAATCCAAGCTAACAAAGGCTATATAAAAAAAACATGTGTTTTCAATCAAACTGGCCTGACTCTCTTAAGTGTCCCCAGCGGAGTCGCCATCTGTCGCAACCTGGATCGCGACGGCGCGGCCGACCCTCAAGATGGTTTTGGTTTCGAAAAGAAAAACAGGGATTCGCCACCAATATTTTTGTCCATAGGAAAAACATTGGAAAAAACTAAGTTCGGTAAAGCACTAGTTTAAAAATGAGATTCAAGTTTGGGAGTCGGTTACGAGTAGGGAAGGTATTAGCACCCTATATCACCTGTCAAAACCAGTACCAAGATTGAAAAAGCGCAACATAAATAGCCTTACAAAATATGTTTTATTTCTTCCCTTTTATTGTTGTACTTTGTGTAAAAAACAGAAGGAAATGGAAGGAACAAACTGAACAAACATAGAGTGTAGGTCAACAGGATGTCGCGTCCAAATTAACCTCGGCTTTGATTTTTAAAAAAAACAGAGAAAGGGAGGGATGCTAACAAGACGTCGCGTCTAAATTAGTCATCCTTTGATCACATACGGGGTTAGAAATGGGAAGGGGATAAGCAGGGCGTCTCGTCCCAAGTATCCCGTTCCTTATGGGAAAATCAACAAGATGTCACGTCTGAATTGATTTCCATGGGGATTTAATCGAGATACGGGGTCGAAGATGGGAAGGGGATAAGCGGGACGTCTCGTCCTAAGTATCCCGTTCCTTATGGGAAAATCAACAAGACGTCACGTCTAAATTGATTTTCATGGGATTTAATCAAGATACGGGGTCAGAGATGGAAAAGGGATAAGCGGGACGTCTCGTCCTAAGTATCCCATTCCTTATGGAAAAATCAACAAGACGTCACGTCTAAATTGATTTTCATGGGATTGATGAAGGCCGGTTACAAAGGAAACGTAAAGAAAATAAAATAGGAATGAAATGGGAAAGGTGGGGATAAAAAAAGATTGGGATTGGGCCCGACAGGATTTAAAGTCCTGCTCCTATGTATTCTTGAGTTATCAAGAAATTAGGGTTACGTAGTTCTTTGGTGATGTTTTTTTTAGGAAGAGGCTAAAAGATTAATGGTGGATGATATTTTTTTGGCTAGTCTGAACATAAAACACTTGTTTTTTGTTATTTATTTATTACGAACCTAGGAAGGGGTAAAAAAGAAAAGAAAAAAATAACAGAAGTTTATTTAAGTGGAAAAATGGAAAACCGAGTAAAAATGGAAAAACCAAGTGAAAAAATAGAAAACCGAGTGAAAAATGAAAACATCGAGTGAAAAATGAAAATACCGAGTGAAAATGAAAATACCGAGTGAAAGGAAAATACCGAGTGAAAGTTGGGAGACCGAGTGATGGAGCAGGAGAGCTGGACTCCGGTGTGACGAGAGAACAGGACGCTGAACAGTGAGGTGTGAAGGGATGATGTGCTGGACGGTGTGAAGGATTTATGAGGAACTTGGGCAGTGTTGGAGGGAGAGAGGAGGGTGCTGGACAGTATGGAGAGGGGCTGTACCGAGTGAAGAGAGGGACGATGTTAGTGAGGAGAGGGAAGGGTGCTGGTGAGGAGAGGGAAGAGTGCTGGTGAGGAGAGGGGAAGAGTGCTGGTGAGTGAAGAGAGGGACAGAGTTTCTTCTCTCAATGAAAGCTTCCGCCCTTCAAAATTCCCAACCCTTGTGCATTTAAAGGGGTTTCTAAGTGCTAGGCCAGCTCAGGCTTCCACTCTAAGTGGAGGCAGCCTGGTAGTGGGGGGCAGCGGCTGGTGGAGATTTTTAATCTCTCCACTTCCGCCCCCTGTCTGCTACCCCCAGGATTCCTGGATCCACTTGGGTGGTGGAATCCAAGTCAGCACGGGCGAACAGGGGGAGTAGGGGTCGGTTTTCTACTTCTGACTCGAATTTAGTACCTCAGTCGGTATACACCCATAGTGGGAAACAATCCGAGTGGAAAAGGTGCCTTTTAAGCATAAGACCGAGTGGAAAATATGCAAAAAACCGAGTGAAAGCTTTGCTCGGTTTTGCTTGTTGGTCGGTGTGAGGTTGCTGTGAGGAGCTAGGATGAGCAAAACAACTCAGGTTGACACATTTAACCGGAACCGAGTAAAGAATGACTTGGAACCGACTCGGAATTGATTGGAGGATGGCTTGGAAATTGGTGAATAGTGACTCAGAAGTGGTTAAAAGGATGACTCGGAATTGGTGGAAATGATTCAATCAGTCCTGACTGAAGGATGACTCAGCATTGGTGCAAATGATTCAATCGGCCTTGATTGAAGGATGACTCGGCATTGGCGCAAATGATTCAATCGGCCTTCTTGATTAATTCAGTCAGGAATGTCTGGAAGTCATTTTTAATTGACTCAATCGGCACTTCAGAATCTAGCTAAAGAGGGGATGAGTGAAGAGGGACTTAGTACCGTTTGAGGTGTGGCTCGGAATCTAGCTGAAGAGGACTCGGAAGCTAGCTGAAATGTGACTCGGAAGCTGGCTGAAGAGGAACCGGAAGCTGGCTGAATGGTGACTCAGAAGAAATTCAAATGATTCAATCGACATTGATTGAAACGATCTAATCGGCATTGATTTGAAATGTTCCAATCAGCATTTCCTGAAATTTTCACTCGGCTATTTCTCTAGGATTAAATTACTCAGAAAAACTTGTTCGTATTTCCTTGGGAGTCATTCGGTAGACTCTTTCTTCATTCGGAAATTCGACTGGCTTTTCACTTAGAATTTCCTTCAATCGTCAACCATTCCTTCCATTTGAAAATCTGACCATTACTTCCTTTCCAATCAGAAATAGCTTTCATTCGGCGCACTCACTCATCCTTACTTTTCCAATCAGGAATGGCTTTCACTCGGCGATCAGCTTGTTCGGTGCACTCACTCGGAGTTGGTCTTATTTTCCAATCAGAATGGTTTCACTTGTCATCCATCCTTTGGATGCATTCACTCGGAACCGACCCTATGGATGCATTCACTCGATTTTTGTTTGCTTGGATGTAGCTTTGTTTGAAGCACTCGATCGGAGCTGCTTCAATCCGAGGGGCTTTACTCGGGAGTGCCTCTGTTTGAAGGATTCATTCGGTCTTTCCTTGCTTGAACACCTCAAAACAACTCGGTTATATCTCTGGGCTTTAACCACTCGGAGGAATCTTGCTCAGCAACGCTTCTGCTTGAAGCTTCATTCGACTCCTATGCTTGATTCAATCGTTTTGACTCAGTATTTAACTCGGAGCCGGCCTTTCTTCCAATCAGAATTATTTCATTCATCAATCAATCATTCGGATATACTCACTCGGGAGTGATCCTTATTTTCTGATCGGAATAGTTTCACTTGACAATCAACAGCTCAGGTGCGTCCTCTCGGGAGTAATTCAATCAGACATATTAACTCGAGACTCGGCCTTTATATTTCAGCCAGAAGTTATGACAGCTCCAACAATCCTTCAGGGGCATTCATTCAGAATCGGCCTTATTTCCACTCGGATGGTCAAAAAATCCCTCGGAATCCTTCACTTGGACAAGTCTTGGTCAGATTCAAGGCTCAGGAGTAATTTATTTACGGATCAGAACTTGGATATATTCACTCGAAGGTGCTCTCTTTTCTATCAGAACTTGCCACCTTTTGGCTCTTGAGAATATAACTACTCGGATATATTCACTCAGAGTTAGTTTTGATCAGGAATTTGTACTCGGATTTACCTCAAGGCAATATTCCACTCAGCAATGCTTCACTTCGAGTCATTCTACTCAGATTTGATCAATTTTGAGTCATTTCACTCGGATTTCCCTTTGACAGGATAATATTTCACTCGGAAATGCTCCATTCTGAGTCATTTTACTCGGATTTGATCATTTTTGAGTCATTCCACTCGGATTTTTATCCAACAGTGCTATATTTCACTCGGCAATGCTTCACTTTGAGTCACTCTACAAGGATTTGATCAATTTTGAGTAATTCCACTCAGATTTTTATCTAACAAGGCTATATTTCACTTGGCAATGCTTCACTTCGAGTCATTCTACTCGGATTTGATCAATTTTGAGTCATTCCACTCGGATTTTTGTCCAACAGGGCTATATTTCACTCAGAAATGCTTCAATTCGAGTCATTCTACTCGGATTTGATCAATTTTGAGTCATTCCACTCAGATTTTTACCATTCTGATTTAGAATTCAGTATAAAAGAAGATTCGTTCCACTTGGACCGGACCAAAAGAGGTGTTCATAAACACCCTTTGATCTTTGAAAAAAAAATGTCCCTGGTCTCGGTTATTCTCAAATTAAAGCGGGTTGTTTCATTTTGGTATCAGAGCGGACTTAAAAGGTCCAAGGCCAAGGTATGCTTACTCCTAGTAAGCGGTGATGTACATTATGACAAGTTATCATAAATTGTTTGTAATATCTGAGGGCTTTGATGCCTAATTAAGTATCATTGTGTGGCCATGTGTTTATGAGATGTTGTTTTGAGGGTAGAGGATTGTTCCTATCCTGTCTGATTAATTACATGATGTTTAGGAATTATAAGATAATGTGTTATAGTTGTTGAATGTTGGGCTGAAATTCGATCGGTAGTAAGCAATTTTGTAAACTTATCCTTGAAAGGGGTGTTGATTTCAGGATAAGTCATGGCGAATCGTCATAGCATGGAAGCCATAGCCACGACATTCCAACGTTTCACTAATGTATTCGAGAGGCAGAGCCAGCCTCGAACTGAAGATGGCCAAGTATTGGATCGCTTCCTGAAGAGGAAGCCAAGTGAGTTTCAAGGGGGATTTAATCCCGAAGCAACTTATAAGTGGATTCAAGATTTAGAGAGAGTTTTTGGGGGCCTTCATTGTACTGAGGCTCAGAAAGTCGAGTGCATAGTGTACATGTTGTGGGACGAAGCGGAAAATTGGTGGAAGATCACCAAAAACCGATTGAATGACGCTGGTATCCAACTGGTCTGGGAGAATTTTAAGACGTGCTTCCTGGAGAAATATTTTCCCAACACAGTAAGAAGTCGGAAGGAACTGGAGTTTATGGAACTGAAGCAGGGTTCCATGTCCGTAGAAGAATATGCTGCCAAATATGAAGAGTTGTGTTTGTTTTATCCGTCCTTCCAACAACCTGGAACCGAGAGTTCCAAATGCATTAAGTTCGAGAGCGGACTAAAGTCAGACATTAAGAGAGCGTTCAGGCACCAAGAAATTAGAAGCTTTCCTATATTAGTGAATAAATGTAGAATTTTTGAAGAAGATGACAAGGCCCACTCGGGCTAGAGCAGCAAGGCAGACCCTTCCTTGAAGCCCCAGCAATCTCGCTTCAAGAGACCAAATAACGTTGGTAGAAGCAGACCCTTCTCCAGGTTTGGGGGTCGGAGTCAGCAGGGAGGACGTCCAGTTCATAGTATGGGAGACGGCAAGTGTTTTAAGTGTGGAGGAAACCATTACGCTCGGGATTGCAGCAACGACGATGGAATGATATGCTACCATTGTAATGAGAGAGGGCACATTCGTGTTGACTACCCTCAATTACATCAAGCAAATGTCAATGTGCACCATGGAGGCTTCTGAGGCAGAGGCCGTGGAAATGGTGGCCATAGGACTGGGGGCAAAGGCAATGGGACTCGAGGAAACATGATGTTTGCCCCAAATGACAAAAGAAGAAATGCCGACCAACCGACTACTGGGAGAGTTTACGCCATCAATGCCGAGGAAGCTGCACAAGCGAATGACTTGGTGCAAAGTAAGTGCTCTCTCGGTAGATATACACTTAATGTAGTTTTTGATTCTGGAGCTATCCACTCCTTTATTGCTGACGATTGTGTGAGACGTTTAAAATTACCGACTGTATATATGAATCGGACTTTGGAAGTAGCCAATCCGACCGGCGCTAAAGTGTTGACATCAATGATGTGTAAAGATGTAACCTTTACATTGGGCAATTGGAGTTTCACCTTCGATTTGGTATGTGTGCCTCTGAAAGACCTTGACATTGTACTGGGCATGGATTGGCTTTCAGCCAACAAGGTATTGGTGGACTGTCGGAATCGAAGAGTAATTTTTCCGAGGCAGATCAATGATGACTACGCGGTACAAGGTATAGCTCAGATATTTATGATGCTTTGTTTAACTGAGGGAGAGAGTAGAGCCCGAGTGAACGATATTCCGACTGTTTGTGAATTTCCCGAGGTGTTTCCGGAGGATGTGCCGGGTGTCCCTCCAAATAGAGAAGTTGAATTCACTATAGACTTGATTCCTAGAGCCGAGCCAGTCTCCAGTGCACCTTATAGAATGTCCCCAATAGAATTGGCTGAGTTGAAAAACTTAGTGGATGAGTTACTTAGAAAACAGTTCATTCGACCGAGTGTCTCACCATGGGGCGCACCGGTGTTACTTGTTAAAAAGAAAGATGGCAACATGAGGTTATGTATAGACTACCGACAACTAAACAAGCTTACGATTAAGAACCGGTACCCATTGCCTAAGATAGATGACGTAATTGACCAGCTGTGCGGTGCTACAGTCTTCTTGAAGATCGATTTACGATCGGGATACCACCAAATCCGGGTGAAGGACTCGGATATCCCTAAGACTGCCTTCAGGACTCGGTACGGCCACTACGAGTATGTAGTAATGTCGTTTGGTGTGACAAACGCCCCTGCTGTATTCATGAATTACATGAACAACATCCTTCACCCATATTTAGACCGATTCTTAGTCATTTTTATTGACGATATCTTGGTCTATTCTAAGACCCCTGAGGAGCATGAGGAACACCTCCGTTCGGTACTTCAATATTAAAGGAGAAATAGCTATTTGCAAAACTTTCGAAGTGTGATTTTTGGATGGATAAGATCCACTTTCTTAGGTATGTAATTTCTAAGGAAGGCATCTCAGTAGACCCTTCGAAGGTGGCAGCTGTAATGGCATGGGAGAGACCCAAGTCGGTCTCAGAGATAAGAAGCTTCATGGGTTTAGCTGGCTATTATAGAAGATTTATTGAAGGTTTTTCTAAGCTTGAGTTGCCACTGACCAAGTTGACTCGGAAAAATGTCCCTTTCGTGTGGAATTCCGAGTGTGAGAGCAGTTTCCAAGAGTTAAAGTCTAAGTTGACAACCGCTCCGGTATTGGCATTGCCAAATTTGCAAGAAAGCTTCGTGGTCTACTGTGATGCATCAGGACTCGGCTTGGGGTGCGTACTAATGCAGAAGGACCGAGTGATAGCTTATGCCTCTCGATAACTGAGGCCGCATGAACAGCATTATCCGACCCATGACTTGGAACTGGTAGCTGTGGTATTCGCATTAAAGATATGGAGGCATTACTTGTACAGTTCTAAATTTGAAGTGTACAGCGACCACAAGAGCCTCAAATACTTATTCGACCAGACAGAACTGAACATGAGGCAGAGGAGATGGACGGAGTTTTTAAAGGATTACGACTTCGAGCTGAAGTATCATCCGGGTAAGGCGAATGTTGTAGCCGACACATTGAGTCGGAAATCCCTCCATGTGGCAGTGATGATGGTGAAGGAGGTAGAGTTATTGGAGCAATTCTGAGACGTGAATTTGCATATTGACGTCCCTTCGTCTTGGAAGATAACGCTCGATACATTGAAGATTGCCAATGAGTTCCTAAAACTGGTATTTGAACAGTAAAAGTCAGATCCCTACTTGGCTGAGATGAAGAAAACTCAGGCCAAGGGTAAGGACTTGTCTCTGACCGAGGGATCGGATGGAATTTTCCGAGTGAAGAACATGATATATGTGGCGGGTGAAGGTGAATTAAGAAGGATGGTGCTTGATGAAGCCCACAAGAGCCTGCTAAGCATTCACCCAGGCACTACGAAGATGTACCATGATCTAAGACTGCAATTCTGGTGGCGCAGATTAAAGAGAAATGTAGCGGAATATGTGGCTCGGTGTGTTACCTGTCAGAAGTCAAAGGTCAAACACCAGAAACCGTATGGTGCGTTACAACCCCTTGAGATCCCCGTATAGAAATGGGACTCAATTGCTATGGACTTTGTAATGGGATTACCTAAAACCCGAGCGGGTTATGATGCCATGTGGGTCATTGTTGACCGATTGATGAAAACTGCACACTTCCTGCCGGTGAACATGAGATATCCGTTACAGAAGTTAGCCCAAATTTATATCCACAAAATTGTCTGACTGAATGGTGTGTCGACTTCTATCGTGTCAGATAGGGATCCTAAATTCACATCCCGGTTTTGGACAAGCCTGCATGAAGAATTAGGCATGAAACTTTGGTTAAGTTCCGCCTACCATCCCCAGTCGGATGGATAATCTGAGCGAATGATACAAAGTCTGGAGGACTTACTGAGGGTGTGTGTGTTGGAGCATGGTGGTAGTTGGGAGCAGTACCTTCCCCTAATCGAATTTACATATAATAATAGCCACCACAGCAGCATTGGCATGGCACCCTACGAAGCACTGTATGGTCGGAAATGCCGAACCCCACTCTATTGGTCAGAAACTGGTGAAAATTTATTATTGGGGCCGGAAATTGTGAAACAGACTTCAGAACAAATCCAAGTTGTGAACACCTCTTTCGGTCTGGCCCAAATTACAATGACACCGGACTCAGCCTTGAAGTTGGTAACACCGGACAAGGCCTAAGTTAACACCGCACCTCAACTCCGCCCATGAGTCCTCAACACTCCGCCCATGAGTCCTCAACACTCCGCCGACCGCCTCATTTGCACTCCGCCCTCATATACTTCCCATGAATGGTGTGTAACTCCGCCTCTTCACACACCGTCCCATAAACGGTGTGGCACTCCGCCCTCTTCACACAACGTTCCACAGACGGTGTTAGCTAACATCAACTCCGCCCAAACGTTCGTCCTCGCCTCAACTCAGCCCAACGTCCTCACCTCAGGAGTCCCTTAATGGCCGATGTCTCGGATCTGACAACCAAAAGATGAGCGAGTCCGGTCCAAGTAAGACGATCTCGTGGGCAGACCGAGGTCAAAATAGACACACCGGCTGGTAGTAAATCCGGATCAGGAAGGAGAACACCGGCCCCTGTGATTACATTGAAAGATTCAGTCGGTGTGAGGACACAGGTAATGGTTCTTAAGGCCCCACATTGGATCAGTGGAGACTCCGTCCAACCAATGGCTTTGCTAACCGGTGTCACAAAATTGACAACGGAGGGACGAGGTCGGAAGATTATGTGCGGTGACCTGGAATCGCACTCCCTGGAAAATGGCAGACAGGGAGGCGGAAGTGGGTAATTAAAAAACCCCACTGAAAACCCTGCTCCCCACCAATGATAGTGGCCAGAGTTGCACACCACTACACGCATGGGTGAGTGGGAGTTCTGGTTGTCCCAAAACCCTCAGCCCATGACCTGAAGGCCCTATAAATGCCCCAACCAAGGAAGCTCAAGGGGTTGGTTTTCAGATTCTCCCTCTACGCGAGAAAACTTTGGAAATTCTCTCTGATTCCTCAAGGTCCTTAACTGACTTCCCCACCTGAAACCAGTGACTTGCCTTAGTCACCACAAAGGACCCCTTAGTTCAAAAGAGGGTTTGAAGTTTCTCTTTTTCACTAATACAAAGCCACTGCTCTCACACCGTCCGTATCCCGAACGTACCTCGTCATCACAGAACTGACTCCATTCCAACTCCCATACATTGTCAATCTTCGTTACTGCTCAACAGCGTTCACCCCGGACCAACTCCCTACAACACCGGTCGTGACCTCCGGATTTCCAGCTCAGGTCCCACTCCGGTCCATTGTCCCTGCCAGTGTACGAGTTCGAAATCAGTCTGACACCGTCACCGTGCTCAACCTCCCACATCGGTTCTTAGCTCGTCACACCGGTTCCACTCCTTTCCCTATTTCTTTGCTTCCAGTTCCCCTTTTTCACTTTCCTGTGAGTTTGCTGTTTGTTGATTGTAGTTGCCTGCGTTCCATTAGTTTGCGCTGTTAATATCTTTATTCTTTTCCATAATAAGTTGACATAATAAAAAGGGCGATTTTGTAAAAAATAGTGTCGTACGGGAGCACTCCTGTCTACACAACCCTCTTAAGATTCGTGCACGTGCGAAGAACTTCGCTTTGCATGGATCCTCCTCTTTAATGATATCCACCAATATCTTTCAGATTCCTTCTTAAAAATAGCAACATTCAGAACTACGTAACCCTGATTTCTTGATAATTCAAGAATACGTAGGAGCAGGACTTTAACTCCTGTCGGGCCCATCTTTCTCATTTCCTTTTTTGTTGTTGATTTACTGCTTTACTTTTTATATTTCTTTCATAAACGTTCTTTTTTTTGGTCACTTCCGTGAAAATCAATTTAGACGTGACGTCTTGTTGGTTTCCCCATAGTTTTTGCCCAAGCCTCGCCATAATTTCATAGGGAAGGGATACTTAGGACAAGACGTCCCACTTATCCCTTTCTTATCCCTATCCTTTTATCCGAGGATGTTTAATTTAGACGTGACGTCTTATTGGCATTCTCTCACCCCCCTCTGTCTCATATCAAAATCGAGCTTAGTTCGGACAAAACGTCCCCATTAACCTCGCTTTGACGTTCTATGTCTGTACAGTTCTTTACTCCATTCTATCATTTTCAGAATAAAAGGGAAGAAATCATGTTTTTATTTAAGGCTATTTATGTTGTGCTTTCAATCTTGGTACTGTCTTTGACAGGCGATGTAGGGTGCTAATACCTTCCCTACTCGTAACCGACTCCCGAACTTGGATTTCAATTTTTTAAACCAGTGCTTTACTGAACTTAGTTTTTTTTTCCCGATGTTTTTTCTATGGATAAAAACATTGGTGGCGACTCCCTGTTTCATTTTTTCTCTCTTGTTCGCCGCGCCGTCGCGATCCAGGTTGCGACAGATGGCGACTCCACTGGGGATACTCAAGAGAGTCAGGCCAGTTTGATTGAAAGCGCATGTTCTTTTTTATATAACCTTTGTTAGCTTGGATTTTTTCCCATTGTCTTATTTTTTATTGATTGCTGTGAATGTTTGTTCTTGTTTTAATCGTCTTGTTATTTGTTTCGTTGTCTATATTTTGCATGTTTATTGAACCCTAGGGTAGGAGACCATGTTACTTTTCCGCAAACATTGAACCCTAGGGTAGACGACTTTGTATATTTGCTCTGTGTTTGTTCTTTATGCAGAATGGGTAAGGTATAAGGTATGGACTGCCCTTCTACACACTACACTCACAATTATTTGCACACACTTATGAGTGGCGCCCTATACCCGGGCCCCAAATGAAGCTTAAGTTAGGAGGGGTTGGTAACGGAATCGTATGGGATGTACTTCCTATCCGGTATTCGTGAGAACCTCAACCAGAGTTCGGCCTCTCATGATATACGCACTTAGTGAATTCCTCACTGTTTGCGTCCCCGTCATGATTAGGATCTTGGCTCTGGTGACCTTCTAGATGTCTAGCGGAAGCCACCCAATGTGAGGAGCCCACTGTTAGATAAGCTATAGGTCCCAGAAAAGACTTTCAGAAAAACCTGACTTAAGGCACAAAAGGGCAGACTTTACTATACCTTGCCTCATTCTCGCTTTCCCTTTAAATCCAAATTGATGAACTGCTTACGTGTTCAAAGGGTTACTTTATTCCAAACAAAGGGTGAATCATTTTTCTTTTAAAAAAATAGTAATCCTTTAACAAATAAGCAGTTCCCTCACTTTTTGTGTACTTATGAGTCCTGGGTTATAGATCTTCCCAATCGTCAAAATGAAAACAAAATTCTATTCAAGCAGATATTGATGAAGTTGGGAAGATCCATAACCCGTACGACTTTAGTTTCACATGAGTTTTGCCGACCGCTACTTCTCAAACTGAAAAGGTTTTCCAATAAATTAATGAAGAAGTAGTGGTTCACAAAACATTAGCAGTAACTGACTTCTTTTTCTCTCTCTTTGCTCTTGCAGGAAGCTGTTTGGAATTTAGCGGGTACCTTTGAGCAATATGGAAATTAACATGAGATCTGATAGTTGTGATACAAATGTGACCGAGTTGAGGAAGGTATTGCACCTTAAGGCCAAGAAGATTGACACGGGTAGTCTGCAAACAATGGGGAGAAAATTAAACCTGACACAGAAAATGGCTTTTACAAGAAAGTATGGAAAGGTTCTGAAATTGTTAGAAGTGGAAGTGCAAACTGAGGCGATTACTGCCTTAGCGCAATTCTATGACCCACCTCTCAGGTGTTTCACATTCAGAGACTTTCAGTTGGCCCCATCTATTAAAGAATTTGAACAAATTTTGGGGATGCCTTTAGAAGGACAGATACCTTATCGTCATCTTGACCATCATGCAACTACTGCTTCCGTCGCCCGTGTTCTGAAGATCCGTCCCGACACCTTGAGGGACGCGCAGCTAAATAGAAATCAAATCCCTGGATTCACTCGGGAATTTCTCGAGAAACATATGCAGGTCCTAGCAGAGAAGGAAGATTGGGAAGCCTTTATGGATGCTCTAGCTATTACCATCTATGGCGTTGTCTTGTTCCCCAACATTGATAACTATGTGGATTATGATGCTATTGCCGTATTCCTAGCTCGCAAGCACAGGCTTGAGAATCCTGTCACGGCTGTGTTGGCAAATGTGTACTGCACCATGGATTTCTGTCACACACAAGGTGGAAAAAGGGTTGTTTGTTGTCTACCTGTTTTGTATGTATGGCTCACATCGCATGTTTTCCACCAAGTCTGTAAGGCCGAATGCCCGATTTCTGATCTGAAGCTATGTCAATTAGCAGTGAAAAGTGGGCGTGAGTGGGCCAATCACCTTATAGGGCTCACAGCTGAGAAGGTTAGGTGGTATCCCCAATGGTTGGAAATTGAATCAATTGTTCATTACTGTGGAAATTACCCAAATGTTCCCCTTATTGGTACGCAAGGGTGTATCAACTATAATCCCATCATAGCCAAGCGTCAGCTAGCTTATCCTTTGCTTGGACCACCTGATGAAGAGTCTCTCATTCCTTTCGTTTCATATTACTCGAAAGGAAGCTGCGTCCTTGTCATTCGGGATATAGCGAATGCATGGAAGAAAGTCCACCGGAAGGGAAGAGAACTGGGGGCCCGAAGCCATGATGTCAGAGGAGAATATTATGAGTGGATCTTGAATAGGGTCTCTATTGTTAAATTACCCTTCAGGAGTCCCCCTCGTCTCCAGGAAAATCCTCCTGCTCCGTCACTTGTTGCGAAGAATGAAGCAACCAAGGCGCTAAAGACCAAAATAGAAGAGTTAGCTACCAGGAACAAGAAGCTAGAGGAAGACTTATTAAGATGTCAGCAAGAATACATCCTTCAGAAAAGGGAGAACTTGGAGAACAAGCAAGCTGTTGAAGAGATCAGGAAGAAACGAAAGATTGATGAGAGCTACATGATAAAACAAGACCAATGTCTTCAAGCGGCCAATTCTCACCTAAAAATGAAGAACAAACAAAGTGATACCATCCTGGCTGAGAAACGTTTTCTGAAGGATATGCTGGCACAATCGAAAGAAAATGAGCAGAATATCATGGTACAAAAAGAGCTCCTACAGACACAAGTCCACAAATTGGAACAACAGCTCAATGAAATGAAAAAGGCTTGCGAACAAGAGATAAGTAGGGAACGACAACGCGCCCTAAACATTGAGCAAGATTGTCAAGAGACCATACGCCTCTTAGAAGCTGAACAAAATGAAACTATTCACTTATGGATGGATCGCTTTGCTAAGCTGGCGTACCTGGCCAACAGAGCTCTAGAAGATCTCCCGTTTTTACTCAAACAAGCGGAAGGAATTGCTAACCCTGTCAACACTCCTAGGGAAATTGCAACGTTCTTAGATTACTGCAGAGGACGAATTTGTAAAATGAGGGAAATGATTGCCCGAGCTAGGGATGGATGATTTATTTTTCCGTTTTGTAACTCGGCACTTTATGGCAATAATGTACTCTTTTCGAGATAATGGATTCCTTTGTCTTCACAACTATCTCATGTTAATTTCCATTCAATGCTTTACTTAGTACTTTTGAACGCGACCTTCTGAGGAACAGTCGAAGGATCCGTCAAGTTCCAACATTGCTTCCCACGTAATCTCGTTTTACTTAATTTTTTTCTTTAATTTGCTTATCTTTTCTAAATTTTCTTTTGTGTTCCTTTCTAAAGACATTACGGGTAAACATTCTTACGGGACCAGGCTCAGGAAGAAACTCATGGCTGACATAGAACAAGAAAATGAGAATTTGAAGGCTGAGCTCGCCCAGGTCAAGGAACAGATGGCCGAGATGGCCAAGCTCCTGGAAAGGAGAGTCACAGAAGGGGGATCTTCTGCAGGGGTTGAAGACGCCCGGCAACAACCCCCCACCTCTCATCACGGTCAAGATCCGGCTGCAGGGTCCGACCCCAGGACCACTGCACCTCCCCTCGTTGTTCGCATAAGGAGACCAAATCCTGCAAACACCCAACAACACACTTTTGTGGATGAGGAAGGAAATGTTATTCCCTTTCCTCCGTATGGTTTGCCGCACGGGTATTTCCCACCACTCCAGGAAGAACCTTGCCACCAAGACCAAGTTCCCATCACTGCCCAGCCTAACACTAATCAACCCAACAACCCACTTACCCAAGCACAAGCCACCCAGGTGCCACCCACTCATACTCAAGCCGCCCAAACACAAGCCGCCCAAGCACAACCCGCTCATACCATTCATATACCCCGAACCACTGCCAGACCAGATACCTTCATACCAAACGCTGACCTGTTTCACTCCTACCAGCAATATGGGAAGGTTGGTCAACATACTGCTACCGGTCCGAATGCTGTGGCTACCACTCAGGAAGAGAGGTTGGAATTCTTGGAAAGGCGTTTAAGGGAGATGGAAGGAACAAATAGATTTGGGACAGGCACGGCTGCTGAACTTTGCCTAATCCCTGATGTCGTCATACCTCCTAAATTTAAGACGCCCGATTTTGACAAATACAGAGGGTTGACGTGCCCAAAGAATCATCTAACCATGTACTGCCGCAAGATGGCTTCGCATGCGTCAAATGACCCTCTGCTGATTCATTGTTTTCAGGACAGCCTGGTTGGGGCTCCCCTGACATGGTACAATCATCTGGAACGCTCTCGTATACGCTGCTGGAAGGACCTAGCAGACTCGTTCATGCAACAATACAAATATAACCTGGACATGGCCCCGGATAGGGGACAGTTGCAGAACATGAGTAAGAAAGATAACGAGACGTTCAAGGAGTACGCCCAGAGGTGGCGCGAAGTGGCGGCACAGGTTGACCCACTTCTATCTGAAAAGGAGGTGATCACTATGTTCATAGATACACTTCAAACTCCTTTCTATGAGAAGATGATTGGAAGTGTCTCGTCCCATTTCTCTGATATTGTCACTATTGGAGAAAGGATAGAAAATGGGCTAAGGACCGGCAAGATAGTTCGAAGTCCATCTGGGATGGGAGCTGCAAGGAGACCTACACTTGGCGAAAACAGGAGAAGAGAAGGGGAGACCAACTTGGTCTCTCACAACCAGAGAAGGAACCTGGCAGGGCCACCTACCCCAGTTAGCCTTTCACCAGTATATCCCGGCGTGTCGCACCCGTATGTGGCAGCCATTCCAAACCTTAATCCACCACAATTCAGACCAACCATTGTACGGCCGCCTGCGCCACCACAGATACCACACCAAGCACCACAAGCCAACCCACCGCCAAATATCCAAAGAAGGAACAATGACCGTGCTCCACCCCAGTTTGATCCTATCCCAATGTCCTATACCGAACTCTTGCCTCACCTCATTGAAAAAACTCTAGTAGTACCCTGTCCCTTGAGGCCACTACAGCCACCTTATCCTAGGGGGTATGACCCTAATGCCCGATGCGATTATCATGCGGGTGCACCAGGCCATTCTACTGAAAATTGTCTGGCTTTGAAATATAAAGTAAGGGACCTGATTCAGGCAGATTGGATAAGCTTCCGAGAAGGAAGTCCAAATGTGACAACAAACCCTCTGCCTAATCATCAAGGACCCGGGGTCAATGCTATCGGGGAAGATGTGGAGTATACGTCCAATGTTGAGGACATTCAGATGCCTCTAAAAGGAATTCACTCCCTTATGTTTGAGGTAGGGTTAGTGAAGGACAAATGGGATGAAGACTTCGATGATGCCCAATCGACAAAGCAGCAAGAGTTTCGAAAAACTCTCCAAAGGTTTATGGACAGTCACACTATACGAGTCTGCAAGCGCCATGGCGATGAGGTAAATATGATACAGGGACAGACTGGACCTCGGGCCCCAAAACCCCTGGTCATATTTTATAGTAAAAACGCGTCGCTAACGCAGACCCCTGCCAGAACTACTATTACGGCATGGCCACCTGCTCCATTCCCGTATGACAACTCCCACGCCGTGCCTTGGAAGTATAACACGGACATAGTCGTTTCCAACCCCGTAATAATTGATCTGGCGCCTGCTTTGTTGGTTACCAACATCGCCGGTGTAGGCGGAATGACCCGAAGTGGGAGAGTGTATGCACCTTCAGAGCCAAAGCAAGACAAGACTGCCGCAGAAGGCAAAACCGGGAAGGTTGGGATCGCTGGCGAAGCAAAGAAGGTTATGCCAGAAGAGGAGACTAAGGAGTTCTTAAAATTTATCCGCCACAGCGATTACCAGGTATTGGATCAGTTGAATTATACCCCCGCCAAGATCTCCTTATTATCTCTGTTGACAAGTTCTGAATCACATCGGAACGCGCTGATGAAGGTGCTAAGTGAGGCACATGTGAAACATGACTTGCCTGTTGATAAGTTCCAAGGTATTGTCGGACATATAGTGGCCAGTAACTATCTGACTTTCACGGATGACGAGGTGCCGGTGGAAGGGAAAGGACACAACAAAGCTCTCCACATCTCTGTGAAGTGTCAAGACTATATTATGGCAAAAGTGCTCGTCGATAATGGATCATCCTTGAATGTGATGCCTAAGTCTACATTAGCTAAACTACCCATAGATGGGGCATGCATGAGACCGAGCTCCATGATAGTAAGAGCTTTTGATGGGACCCGACGGGAGGTCATAGGCGAAGTTGAGCTACCCATACAAGTTGGACCCCATATCTTTCAAGTTCTCTTCCAAGTAATGGATATCATGCCCGCCTATAGTTGCTTGTTAGGGAGGCCATGGATTCATTCAGCAGGGGTAGTTCCTTCCACTTTACACCAGAAACTAAAGTTCATCGTTGATAACAGACTGGTAATCGTTTCTGGAGAGGAGGATCTTCTGGTCAGTAAGCCAGTTACTACCCCCTATGTAGAGGCAGCCGAGGAAGCCCTCGAGACATCATTCCAGGCTTTGGAGATAGCCAATGCCACAAGCATGCCTTTCCCAAAGGTACCGCTAGCAGTAGCAAAGACCATGCTACGAGGAGGATATAAGTCGGGAAAAGGACTCGGAAGAGAACTGGAAGGAAGAATTCAACCTGTCTGTCTCCCTGAGAACAAAAATAGGTACGGCCTGGGATACCAGCCTACCACTGAAGACCAAAAAAGGGTAGAAGAAGAGAGGAGAGGGAAGAGGATTACTCGTCATACCGGGCATGCATTCAACACCGCGAAAATCCCCATCTGTGACCTCTACCAGAGCTTCAGGAGCGCCGGAGTAATGTTTCCAGATCAAGTGGCCGTGATCCAAAGTGATCTTGATGAAGGCCCTGGATTTGTGTATGCTGGCTCACCTGGTCAGGAACTGAACAACTGGGAGGTCATAGAATTCCCCACGATTTGTACCATTTCATCAAAGTAATCATGTTTTCTGTTCGATCCTTTAGCTATACTTCGGGATCTCATTTTGTAACAATAAAAACTTGTTCGTTTGTTTGAATAATAAATGCTGTCAGTTTCTAAATAGCTTGACTTGTTTAGTAACCTATTATTTAAACCTTCCTCTTACTTGTTTTCCTTTTCATTTGCTATGATACACTGAAAATGCAGATCCGAAAGCGATTCATCTGAGAATAGTGAGAATTCGGTCTTATTTCACGATTTTGACTGTCTAACTGATTGCGCCAATGAGGAATATGATGAAGACTGCGATCCCTCGCCTGAGTTAACCCGGTTATTGGAACAAGAGGATAAGGAAATTCTGCCCTACTTAGAGATAGCCGAGGTTATCAATTTGGGAATTGGAGGAGTTAAAAAGGAAGTCAAAATTGGTACCTCGTTAAGTAAAGAACAGAGGCAGGAACTGATTGGGTTGTTGAGAGAGTTCAGTGATGTTTTCGCCTGGTCTTACCAAGATATGCCGGGACTGGACAATAGCATTGTCGAACATAGGTTACCATTAAAACCCGAATGTCCGCCAGTAAAGCAGAAGCTGCGACGTATGAAACCTGAGATGCTTTTGAAAATCAAGGAAGAAGTCAAGAAGCAATTTGATGCCGGGTTCTTAGCCGTGGCAAAATACCCACAGTGGGTGGCAAATATCGTCCCGGTCCCGAAAAAGGATGGTAAAGTACGAATGTGCGTGGACTATCGTGATTTGAACAG
Organism: Clitoria ternatea; assembly: GCA_037962975.1. Taxonomy (NCBI): domain Eukaryota; kingdom Viridiplantae; phylum Streptophyta; class Magnoliopsida; order Fabales; family Fabaceae; genus Clitoria; species Clitoria ternatea. Next base: position 175,974,917 of record CM075671.1, read on the forward strand.
GGCTAGCCCCAAGGATGATTTTCCCCTGCCTCAGATTGATGTTCTGGTCGACAATACCGCGCAACATACGATCTTTTCATTCATGGACGGTTTCTCCGGATACAATCAGATTAAGATGGCGCCCGAGGATATGGAAAAAACCACATTTGTTACCTTGTGGGGAACCTTCTGTTATAAGGTGATGTCTTTTGGTCTAAAGAATGCCGGAGCAACCTACCAAAGGGCCATGGTAACCCTTTTCCATGACATGATGCACAAGGAGGTAGAGGTTTACGTCGATGATATTATTGCCAAGTCTAAAACGGATGAAGGGCATATGGAAGACCTAAGGAAACTCTTCGAAAGGTTGAGGAAGTTCAAGCTTAGGCTAAACCCAGCCAAGTGCACCTTCGGCGCAAGATCCGGGAAATTACTAGGATTCATAGTAAGCAAGAGAGGCATAGAGGTCGACCCTGACAAAGTTAAAGCCATTCTTGAAATGCCCCCTCCCCATACAGAAAGGGAAGTTAGAGGTTTCTTGGGGAGATTAAATTACATTGCTCGCTTCATCTCACAGTTGACGGCAACATGCGAGCCAATTTTCAAATTGCTCCGTAAGAACCAACCGGTTCAGTGGAACGAGGATTGTCAAAAGGCTTTTGAAAAGATAAAGCAGTACTTGCAGAACCCGCCAGTTTTGATCCCACCTACCCCAGGAAGACCACTCATTTTATACCTTACAGTGTTAGATGAATCCATGGGTTGTGTGTTGGGGCAACATGATGAGACTGGGAAGAAAGAACATGCCATTTATTATCTAAGCAAGAAGTTCACTGACTGCGAGATGAGGTATTCTGCTCTGGAAAGAACCTGTTGTGCGTTAGCGTGGGCAGCTCGACGTTTGAGACAATACATGATAAGCCACACTACTTGGTTAGTTTCCAAAATGGACCCCGTCAAATATATCTTCGAAAAACCTGCCTTAACCGGGAGGATTGCTCGATGGCAGGTCCTGCTAACTGAGTACGATATAGTCTATGTCACTCAGAAGGCTATAAAAGGAAGTGTTCTGGCTGACTACCTGGCTCATCAACCCATAAGAGATTATCAGCCCATGCAGTTTGACTTCCCGGACGAAGATATCATGGCCCTGATTGATGAAGAAGGAGCCCAAAAGGATAAATGGACCCTAAGGTTTGATGGTGCTTCTAATGCATTAGGACACGGAATCGGAGCAATCCTCATTTCGCCTGACAGAGAACTTATCCCCGTTTGTGCTCGATTATGTTTTGATTGTACCAATAACATCGCTGAGTACGAGGCGTGTTCTCTGGGAATCCAAGCAGCATTGGATGCCAAAGTGAAGAAATTGGAAGTATACGGGGATTCTGCCCTGGTCATTCACCAACTAAAAGGAGAGTGGGAAACTAGAGACAGCAAATTAATTCCCTATCAAACTCGCATCAAAGAGTTGATTAAGGAATTTGATGATGTTTCTTTTCACCATGTTCCCCGGGAAGACAACCAAATGGCTGATGCTTTGGCTACCCTAGCATCAATGTTCAAGGTGAGCAATGATTACGACATGCCTCTCATTGAAATAGTGCGGCACCACGAACCCGCATATTGCCAGATGATTGAAAGGGAGTCAGATGGGAAGCCTTGGTATTACGATATCAAGAGGTATGTCCGACATCAAGAATATCCCGAAGATGCTACAGAGAATGATAAGAGAACCCTACGACGGCTCGCCATGGGTTTCTTCTTAAACGGTGATGTGCTTTATAAGAGAAACTACGACTCTGTCCTTCTTCGTTGCATCGACACCGACGAGGCAAGTAAAATCATGAGGGATGTCCACGAAGGATGTTTTGGAACTCACACCAACGGGCACGCCATGTCGAGAAAGATCTTGAGGGCTGGTTACTACTGGATGACCATGGAGTCAGACTGTTTTGCCTATGTTCGTAAGTGTCACAAATGTCAGATATACGCGGACCATATTCACGCTTCCCCGTCTTCCCTGAATGTCTTGTCAGCTCCCTGGCCCTTTTCAATGTGGGGTATGGACGTCATTGGACCCATCAAGCCAAAAGCCTCTAACGGTCATCGTTTCATTTTAGTCGCTATCAACTATTTCACAAAATGGGTAGAAGCGGCTTCGTACGCTAATGTGACAAGGAGTGTTGTGGTTAAATTTGTCAAGCGTGAACTGATATGCCGGTACGGTCTGCCGAGTCAGATCATCACTGATAATGGCATGAATTTGAATAACAAAATGATGAAGGAACTTTGTGAAGACTTTAAAATCCACCATCATAATTCCTCCCCGTATCGCCCTAAAATGAATGGGGCAGTCGAGGCAGCCAATAAAAACATCAAGAAGATCGTACAGAAAATGGTTGTGACCTACAGAGATTGGAGCGAAATGCTCCCCTTTGCTTTACATGGGTATCGTACCTCGGTCCGAACTTCAACTGGGGCAACTCCATTCTCCCTGGTTTATGGTATGGAGGCAGTCCTGCCTTTCGAAGTAGAGATCCCTTCTCTTCGAGTGATAATGGAGGCGGAATTAAAGGAAGCTGAATGGACCCAAACTCGACATGACCAGTTAAATCTGATTGATGGGAAGAGATTAGCGGCCCTTTGTCATGGTCAGCTGTATCAAAAGCGTATGAAACGAGCGTTTGAAAAGAAGGTACGACCTCGACAATTCCGAGAAGGAGACCTAGTCCTCAAGAAAATCTTGCCAATCCAAAAGGACATCCGAGGGAAATGGACACCTAATTACGAAGGACCATACGTCGTGAAGAAGGCTTTCTCTGGAGGAGCTCTAATCCTCACCAACGTGGATGGAGAGGATCTACCAATGCCTGTGAACGCCGACGCGGTGAAGAAATATTTTGCCTAAAAAAAAACAAAAAAAAAACAAAACAAAAAAAACAAAAAAAAGGTGCTCGCTAGGTTGAAAACCCATGGGGCAGCCTAGGCAAAAATTAGAGCTGCTTGATGAGTTGAAAACCCCAAAGGGCGGCTCAGGTAGAATAAAAAGCCACAAGTTCAGGCATAAGGACGTGAACTCTTCAGAGAAGGAAAACTGGTCAGGCAAGCGCATCTTTGTCAAAATCATTTCCCAGAAGTAAAATCAGAGGATGGTCTTGAAGTCGTGAGGAAAGATCCGGATTCTTATCACTCGCGAGGAATCGCTGGAGGGTTCAAAAGGCCATCTTTCTCTCCCACCTTTTAATTGTTTATACATATGTTTTGTTACCTCTACCTTCATTACCAATGTACATACTTATATTCAATAATAAAATAAGCTTTCCTTTTCCTTCCCCTGAATCTACGGCTGAATCTTATAAACGAACAAGTTTTTTTCTTAAGAGGAAATTTTTGAAATGAAAAGTGATGAAATGAAAAGTCGTGGTGGAACGAAATGCATCCTGGCGTCAGACCCGGCCCGTGAGAAAGCATAACCAATCCTGCTAGTTATGTTCCTGGAAGACAGAATTTGTCTCTATCTCATCCATGAGCTATCTTGAGAGCCTATCTCTTAGGAAAGGTTGCTTGAAATGTTAATTCTTTTGTTACTCGTGCTTCTAACCATCTGTTTTGAAGGGTGATGGAACTACGTCACACTAAAATGGAGAACCTGACACAAAAACCTGGATCAGAAGTCTTCCCCAAGAGAAATCAGTAGATTTGCATCCCCAGTGAAATCACGATCGCCGAAGCTGGCACTTCCCAAGTTCTCTTCCCCAGCAGAACCGTAATCACCAAAAACTACATTTCCCAAACCCGTCCCCAGTGGGACTGCACTTCCCAGTCAACCCAAACTAGGGCATCTCCCCAGATTTCTTTCAAAGGGCAGTCCCCTAACAACATGCAACCATATCAAACTGGGGCATCTCCCCAGATTTCATTCTCTTTCCTTAGAAGGACAGTTCCCCGACAACCCCCCAGATTGTCTGTCCCAACTCACCTAACACTTTCCCAGTGGTACCGTGAAGGTCACCAGGAGGGGATATCCTTCCCCAGTGGAACTACACTTCCTAAACAATTCCAACAGGAGCATCACCCCAGGCAGTTTCCCAAAGACTCGTAGTCATTACAAACCAAGGGCCACACCCCACATTTATTTTCCTGTCAGCCAAGGGGCAATCCCCCACCTTTACCATTCTGCAAACCAAGGGCCACACCCCACATTTACTTTCCTGTCAGCCAAGGGGCAATCCCCCACCTTTACCATTCCGCAGACCAAGGGCCACACCCCACATTTATTTTCCTGTCAGCCAAGGGGCAATCCCCCACCTTTACCATTCCGCAGACCAAGGGCCACACCCCACATTTATTTTCCTGTCAGCCAAGGGGCAATCCCCCACCTTTACCATTCCGCAGACCAAGGGCCACACCCCACATTTATTTTCCTGTCAGCCAAGGGGCAATCCCCCACCTTTACCATTCCGCAGACCAAGGGCCACACCCCACATTTATTTTCCTGTCAGTCAAGGGGCAATCCCCACCTTTACCATTCCGCAGACCAAGGGCCACACCCCACATTTATTTTCCTGTCAGCCAAGGGGCAATCCCCCACCTTTATAAATTCCGCAGACCAAGGGCCACACCCCACATTTATTTTCCTGTCAGCCAAGGGGCAATCCCCCACCTTTACCATTCGGCAGACCAAGGGCCACACCCCACATTTATTTTCCTGTCAGCCAAGGGGCAATCCCCCACCTTTACCATTCCGCAGACCAAGGGCCACACCCCATATTTACTTTCCTGTCAGCCAAGGGGCAATCCCCCACCTTTACCATTCCGCAGACCAAGGGCCACACCCCATATTTATTTTCCTGTCAGTCAAGGGGCAATCCCCACCTTTACCTTTCTGCAAACCAAGGGCCACACCCCACATTTATTTTCCTGTCAGCCAAGGGGCAATCCCCCACCTTTACCATTCCGCAGACCAAGGGCCACACCTCACATTTACTTTCCTGTCACCCAAGGGGAAATCCCCCACCTTTACCATTCCGCAGACCAAGGGCCACACCCCACATTTATTTTCTTGTCAGTCAAGGGGCAATCCCCACCTTTACCTTTCTGCAAACCAAGGGCCACACCCCACATTTATTTTCCTGTCAGCCGAGGGGCAATCCCCCACCTTTACCATTCTGCAAACCAAGGGCCACACCCCACGTTTATTTTTGTCAGCCGAGGGGCAATCCCCACCTTTACCATTCTGCAGACCAAGGGCCACACCCCACATTTATTTTCCTGTCAGTCAAGGGGCAATCCCCCACCTTTACCTCTCTGCAAACCAAGGGCCACACCCCACATTTGTTTTCCAGTCAGTCGAAAGACGACCCCGTATTTTATCTTCCATAAATCAAGGGCCACACCCCATATTTTATCTTCAATCAAGGGGCAATTCCCCACTGTTACCTTCCTATCACCCACCGTATGTTAAAGAAGAAAACAGCTCTCTTGATTCAACAAAAAAAAAAACGGTGTTGATCCGATATGAACACTAGGTAGAGGAGGTCCACTCTATTCTAAGACGTGGTAATCCAAAGGACGGTGTCATGACCCTCAAGGTCAAATGAAGTAGACCCTGTCAAGTTGCGAGAGACGGTGTCCCAATGGTTACACCTCTTACCACTTCGAGGCGTAACAAACGGTGTCATGAAACCCACCTCGGATAGAATTGGGTTGTTGCCAAGACCGATGTCAGGCCAATTACACCGGAGGTTCGAAGGTTAATCAAAGTTGTGGACGGAGTGGCCGTGACACACTAATCCGAGGTTCTATCCTTCGCAAAAGAATGATCATGATGAAGCCCTAAGTTGATAATTAGACGGTGTTACTTCAAGTCATACCGGTCACAAGAGAGAGATACTTGGAAACATTTTGAAAGAAAAAGAAGACAAGCAGATGGATGAAAATTGCATTGTATTAATAGAGGGCACTGAGGCCATTACAAAAAGTAAAACTCCGGAGCCCATCCCGGAACAAGGCTAAGAGAGAAAAAAAAAACCTAAGAGTTGGGTGTTGGAGAGTCCGGTCTAGCAGAGGCTGTCCTCTCGGATTCCTCCGACACCGTCCTCAGTTCCATGCTCTGGCCTTCGGGGAGGGGCATCAGTTCATAAGGAATATCCTCAGGTTCCGAAGCCTGACCCCGGTCCATAGCATATAGGTGACCACCATGAAATTCATAGTAGACACCTATACCGTTCAGGTTAAGTTGAACAGTGGAATTCCGATGTACAACCTGGCGAACGGCAGAACTGAAGGCGACATCGGCCAGTACCGAAAATTCAGCCATCTGCTCCTCGGCTTCCATCCGCTCCTTCGCTTGCTCTTCCTGCACATCGGCGAGCTTCCCAGATAGTTCCTTGTTTTTCTCGTCCACCTCGGCCTTCGCAGCCTTGGCTTCATCCAGTTCGGTCCAGAGAGCTTTGAGAGCGTCCTCTGAAGCCTTAGCCTTAGCCTCAGCAGCATCTGCCCTCTTGGCAGCCGATGTGTAAGCAGCAGCGAGTTCGGACAGGTCCTCCTTGCTCTTGGTCAGCTCCTGCTCCTTCTCGGTCAAAGCAGTCTGAGCCTCGACTCTCAAGGCCTCAGCTTTCTTCATCCGGTCTAGGCATTCCTTAGCCTCGACACCAGAGTAGTAAGAGCGGCCTAAAGAGCTGAGGACCCCGGCTGCCTCAACCAAATTAAAAATAGCTGCTTCAGCAGCAGACTGAGCTTCAGAAGCAGGGAGATCGGCCTTGAGCTTGAAGGGGATGTGAACCCGAGCCGGTGTCCCTCCAACGTACTCGAGAAAATCTGAGAGGCGGGAGTTGACAACGATGTCCTCAGGTTGAGACCGGACTGGAGAAACATTTACAGGACCGGCCTCCTCCTCCGTTGGCACCTCTACCTCAGCCACAACCTTTCGAGCCTTCTGTTTTTTCGGCTTGGAGATTGAGCCGATGTTGGACTTCCTTTTAGCTGGGGCCCTTTCAGCCGGTCCCAGGGTCATTGCCTCAATATTTTCTGCCGGTATGCTCACCACCTTGGCCGGTGTGCGTCGAGGAGTCACCCTGTTCTCTTGTGCGGCAGCGGCGGCGTTCCGGGCTTCAGCAGCCTCTCTCAGTTTCCTGAGGATGTCTATCCGAGCCATCTCGCCTTCAAAGAAAAAAAACGATGTTAGTACCGGTGTGAATGTATCAGAAATAAATAGATAATAAAAGGAGGAAAGTGAACAATGACTACCAAGGTAAGTATCCCGGCCTGACTCCGTCCCCAAAAGCCTCTTGCAGGAGAACTTGGCAATGGCCGAATAACCCTTCAGAGCGTCCAGGACTTTCTTGGACTCAGTTGACAAGTTACTCTTACTGACGATGTAGGCATTGCATGTCAGGAGAAAGTGTTCATGAGTCCAGCCGGTGTAAAACTTTCTGGAAAAATCAGAATTCTCCCAGAACACCGGCCTACCAGCATTGACCTCGACTTTGACATAGGAGTGTTTGAAACTGACCCCGTCCGTCTTGGCCGATTCGGTGTAACTTTCGAAGTTAACCACCTTTGAGTCGCAGCGGAGGTTGATGAAGCCTAGACCCCCTCCAGAGTTACCCCGGCGCATCACCCTGCAATAAGTGAAAAAGAGGGCCACTGTGGGGACGAAGTAGAAGTACTCCCCAAGCACCTCCAAGGACCTTACCAAGCCCCAGCCATTGGGGTGAAGTTGGCTAGGAGCGCAGTCAAGAAACCGGAGCACCCCCATCTCAAACTCCGTCAATGGGAGGCGGACGCCGATCTTGGAAAAGACCATCTCATACATAAAAAGGTTCCTTGACCCCGGTTGGTGGCAGATCCTGTCCGAGGTTTGGGGGTAGAATACGGTAAAGTCGTTTTCATGCTCAACATCGGCATGAACAACGACATCTTCGATGGTGACATCGGCAGCGTCTTCAGCATACCGGGAGACAATCGTCTTTGGGTCTTCATGACCCCAGAAGTAAGGATCTCTGGCCTTCTCAGCTAGCCAGTTGATCCGGTGTGCCAAGACGTTTGTCTCAATAGGGTCAGTAATCACAGCAACACCGGTGGAGGAATTTTCAGAAGCCATTCGGACGGTATGGCGAAGAAAGGGAATACAACTGTAAAAGGCCACATCGTCAGTAAGATATAAATCGGCACTGCTTGCCCCTTCACTAGCAGTGCCAAAGTTAAATGAGGAGCCTGACGATGTGTCAAACCCCTCTGTTTCCCACAAAGGCAATGCGGAGAAACGGTGCCCTGATGAGACGAACCGATGTGAAGCTCCCGAAGTTGCCCCACTTTGGTGACTCGGACCTCGGCTCGAAACTCCACCCGGCTGACGCCGGGATATAATTGAAGGAGGACCAGACAGGACCTCGATGGAGTCATTACTCGAACCGGTGTCCCCCATGACTTATCTACAAAATTAAAGTGAAGGGTGGGATGGCTACCTGCTGAGGCGATGCGAGCAGTTCTTTTAGTACGAGCCAGGACGTAACACCGGAGAAAAAACTTTGAACACCGGAGAGGTTGAACGTCGGAGAGGCAGCACTTCAATATCAAGAAAGGAGTGAAAATGATGGATCCCCGAAGTTGCTTTTATAGAGGGAGGAGCTGAGATCCAGAACCTTCCACATTCCGGCCCATGGCCCATTAAAAAAGGCTGACTTTTGGCATTCCGGCCCAGTGGCGCGAATTTTAAATTTTGAAAGAGCCAGTTAGCTGATGACACGTGGGATGCTCAGTCACCCAGTGACGTGGACCACATTTGAGACACGTCGGCTGTTTAAAATGCCACATCATTAAGCCCCACACCGGATTTTGGTCCTACTTAGCCCCTACATCGGTGTTCATATCTTTACTCCCCTTTCACCTCGGAAATTTACATTTCTTGTGAAAGAGAGTAAAGAGGGGCATCTGTGAACACCTCTTTCGGTCCGGCCCAAATTACGATGACACCGGACTCAGCCTTGAAGTTGGTAACACCGGACAAGGCCTAAGTTAACACCGCACCTCAACTTCGCCCATGAGTCCTCAACACTCCGCCCATGAGTCCTCAACACTCCGCCGACCGCCTCATTTGCACTCCGCCCTCATATACTTCCCACGAACGGTGTGTAACTCCGCCTCTTCACACACCGTCCCATAAACGGTGTGGCACTCCGCCCTCTTCACACAACGTTCCACAGACGGTGTTAGCTAACATCAACTCCGCCCAAACGTTCGTCGTCGCCTCAACTCAGCCAAACGTCCTCACCTCAGGAGTCCCTTAATGGCCGATGTCTCGGATCTCACAACCAAAAGACGAGCGAGTCCGGTCCAAGTAAGACAATCTCGTGGGCGGACCGAGGTCAAAATAGACACACCGGCTGGTAGTAAATCCAGATCAGGAAGGAGAACACCGGCCCCTGTGATTACATTGAAAGATTCAGTCGGTGTGAGGACACAGGTAATGGTTCTTAAGGCCCCACATCGGATCAGTGGAGACTCCGTCCAACTAATGGCTTTGCTAACCGGTGTCACAAAATTGACAACGGAGGGACGAGGTCGGAAGATTATGCGCGGTGACCTGGAATCGTACTCCCTGGAAAATGGCAGACAGGGAGGCGGAAGTGGGTAATTAAAAAACCCCACTGAAAACCCTGCTCCCCACCAATGATAGTGGCCAGAGTTGTACACCACTACACGCATGGGTGAGTGGGAGTTCTGGTTGTCCCAAAACCCTCAGCCCATGACCTGAAGGCCCTGTAAATGCCCCAACCAAGGAAGCTCAAGGGGTTGGTTTTCAGATTCTCCCTCTACGCGAGAAAACTTTGGAAATTCTCTCTAATTCCTCAAGGTCCTTAACTGACTTCCCCACCTGAAACCAGTGACTTGCCTTAGTCACCACAAAGGACCCCTTAGTTCGAAAGAGGGTTTGAAGTTTCTCTTTTTCACTAATACAAAGCCACTGCTCTCACACCGTCCATATCCCGAACGTACCTCGTCATCACAGAACTGACTCCGTTCCAACTCCCATACATTGTCAATCTTCGTTACTGCTCAACAGCGTTCACCCCGGACCAACTCCCTACAACACCGGTCGTGACCTCCGGATTTCCAGCTCAGGTCCCACTCCGGTCCATTGTCCCTGCCAGCGTACGAGTTCGAAATCAGTCTGACACCGTCACCGTGCTCAACCTCCCACATCGGTTCTTAGCTCGTCACACCGGTTCCACTCCTTTCCCTATTTCTTTGCTTCCAGTTCCCCTTTTTCACTTTCCTGTGAGTTTGCTGTTTGTTGATTGTAGTTGCCTGTGTTCCATTAGTTTGCGCTGTTAATATCTTTATTCTTTTCCATAATAAGTTGACATAATAAAAAGGGCGATTTTGTAAAAAATAGTGTCGTACGGGAGCACTCCTGTCTACACAACCCTCTTAAGATTCGTGCACGTGTGAAGAACTTCGCTTTGCATGGATCCTCCTCTTTAATGATATCCATCAATATCTTTTAGATTCCTTCTTAAAAATAGCAACATTCAGAACTACGTAACCCTGATTTCTTGATAATTCAAGAATACGTAGGAGCAGGACTTTAACTCCTGTCGGGCCCATCTTTCTCGTTTCCTTTTTTGTTGTTGATTTACTGCTTTACTTTTTATATTTCTTTCATAAACGTTCTTTTTTTTGGTCACTTCCGTGAAAATCAATTTAGACGTGACGTCTTGTTGGTTTCCCCATAGTTTTTGCCCAAGCCTCGCCATAATTTCATAGGGAAGGGATACTTAGGACAAGACGTCCCACTTATCCCTTTCTTATCCCTATCCTTTTATCCGAGGATGTTTAATTTAGACGTGACGTCTTATTGGCATTCTCTCACCCCCCCTCTGTCTCATATCAAAATCGAGCTTAGTTCGGACAAAACGTCCCCATTAACCTCGCTTTGACGTTCTATGTCTGTACAGTTCTTTACTCCATTCTATCATTTTCATAATAAAAGGGAAGAAATCATGTTTTTATTTAAGGCTATTTATGTTATGCTTTCAATCTTGGTACTGTCTTTGACAGGCGATGTAGGGTGCTAATACCTTCCCTACTCGTAACCGACTCCCGAACTTGGATTTCAATTTTTTAAACCAGTGCTTTACTGAACTTAGTTTTTTTTTCCCGATGTTTTTTCTATGGATAAAAACGTTGGTGGCGACTCCCTGTTTCATTTTTTCTCTCTTGTTCGCCGCGCCGTCGCGATCCAGGTTGCGACACAAGTAATCAGGGAAAAGATGAAGACGTCTCAAGACAGACAAAAAAGCTATCATGACAAACGGACTAAGCCACTTGAGTTTTCGGTCGGTGATAGGGTGTTCCTAAAGATTTCGCCGAGTAAAGGAGTCGGACAAGCCTTGAAGAGTAAGAAGTTGAACCCCCGATACATTGGACCCTATGAAGTATTGGAACAGGTCAGTTTTGTGGCATACCGGATAGCATTACCGACTCACCTATCCCGATTGCACAACGTGTTTCATGTGTCTCAACTAAGGAAGTATCTACCCGATTCCACTCACAAAATGTCGGATGATAGAGTGGAGATCAAGGAGGATTTGACCACAGTACCAATCCCGACTAGAATTATGGACCGGTCGGTAAAACGCTTAAGGCGCAAGGATGTACAACTGGTTGGGGTAGCGTGGCAGCAAAACGGGTGTACCTCTTATACCTGGGAGCGCGAGGATGCCATGAGGCAACAGTACCCCGAATTGTTTATTTAAGGTAAGTTACCAATTGAATTTCGAGGACGAAATTCTTTGAGAGGGGGAGAATTGTAACATCCCGATTTAAAAATTAACCACCGAATGAGATTAAGCCACTAAACTAAAAAATAATTACAGGCATGAATTACTCATTAATTAAGATTAATTTTAATTTAAGGATGATTGCTGGTTAATTAAGATGGGCAGCACGTGTGTATCTGCCAACTTCACATTCTCCCACCCCATTCTTCTCAGTCTGTGTCTATATATAATCTAAGCCCACTGCTGTCCATTCACTCTAATTCCTCAAGACTTCCTCTTCCTCTACTTCTCTTCTTCTTCGTTCTTCTTCTCCTCTGTTCTTTGTTCCGTAAACTCGCGACAACGGTGTTGCAGAGGATTCGGAGTTCCCTTCGGTTAGTGAAGGACAATCGTCAAAGTGGAAGAAGAACAGCTTCCTGTTCCCAAGCTGAGTAAAAGGGTGCGACTGTGTTCGAGGAAGACTGAACGTGCGTGAGTGGTGAACAAAGCAAACAGGGCAGCGGACCAACGCCAAAACAGAGGAACTTCTTGGAATCTCTTTAGTTGGTAGGGGGGTATCTTATATCTTAAATGCATGGGTTATGGACGGGTTCTCGGTATTAATGACTTGTTGATTCTGTGTTTTGCTTGGTGTACTCTGATTGCGTGAAGGATATGTAATGCCCGGATGCATGACGACTAGGAATTGAGTAATGCATGTCTAGTTCCATCCATGAAATGCATGTTAATAATCTTGAGAGTATTGAATGATTGCATGAAGAGAATATGCTAAAGTATTGTTGATGATTACTATATGACTTAGGTGACGTGCAGGTTACCATGAATCTAAATGTTGCCTGCATGTGAAGAAAGCTTTATTTATTGAGTTCTGATAATGTCTAATACTGATTGCATGTGATGCATGTAATGTTGAGTGAAGGGTTGTGTGTGTGAAATCTGTGTTGTATGATCATTCCACGCGTGGTGCATGAGATGCATTTAATGCTGAGAGCATGTAGTGTGGGACACTACCATTGAATTGGTTATTAAAAGCATGGGATGCTGTTAAGACCTTGAGTGGGACTCAAGGCAAGCCGACTGAGTGGGACTCAGGGCTGCCCGTAGCACCGCCGTTGACGCTGAGAGTGTTGGTGTTACAAGTGAGGGTAAACGGTTTGGCACCAGTAAAACGGCCAAGTCAGCTGGGAGCTGAATAAAAGGATGGGAGCCTACGTTGCAATGATAAAAACTGATTACACGCGAAGCGGATCCGAGTGAATGAATTTGTGTACATGTACAGTTGATGCTGATTGAAACCTAATTGCATGCGTATGTGTTAATGTTATTGAGAATGATATGTGCATATAGCCGAGAGATAACTGAGTAGATTCTGATCGGAAGATGTTTTATGTGTGTATTCTGATTAATTGGTACTGAGTATGTTATTGTTTGTCGCTATATATATACATATATTTCTGCATGATTGAAGAATAATCTGAGTCAGTATCTATCATTTAATATTTAAGATACTCACCCCTACTGTGGCTATATTTCAGTGAACATCGCACGAGACGGTGAATGATGAAGGAGCCGCATATCGTGTGAAGTGTTTGTGTACTGTGGGAATGTATATGTATATGTATATACTGTATATAAGGTTTTGTCATAGCCTTGGCCAGCTCTTATTTTGATCCTTTATCTAACTATATCAGAACTAAACTCTCTCGGGTTGAGAATACGACAATGTGCATGTAAATATTTATATATATATATATATCATACTGTATGTTCATCCTATGTTGTGTGTGAATGTCCGGGTGGTGTACGTTACACTTACTAAGTATGTGAGCCTGTATGATTCTGAGTAAATATGAATTAAGTTAATTCTGTGTAAGGCGTGACGAGTGACCTTCTTCCGATTGAAAGGTATTTTGATGATTCCGAGTGGAAGTTAACCGAGTGAATGTTTCCCCGATTGCTGCATTGGCAATACGAATTCGAGAAGCCTGTAGTAGTAAACTTACTAGAAGGAGAGTAAGATCTAGATGATAATGAGCATATTTAAGTCTTGCAAGGTCCTTTGCATGTAAAGGAATTTATATGTATTCCGAGTGGTGGGAAATTATAGTATTTTTGAGTAAGTCTTAGTTGCAAACCCCTAAGAATAAAATAGGGTGTGAGTGAGAGATGTAAGAGTGAGTCGTGAGCATAAGACTTTTTCGAGTGAACCTAGACTCTGATTCCGAGTGAAGGAAAACCCAAGTGGAGCTACTCGCCTCAGTGACTAAGTGCCCGCTCCAGCGAGTGTGAGTTGAAAGGAAAGTCTCTAATTGGTTTCGCTTACACGAATGGATGCTTCGCCCAAGCAGGATGAGTGGTCTCGCTCAAGCGGATTTGGCCCTCGCTTGAGCGAGTGAACGCTGTTGGGTTCGCTTAAGCTTTATATCTTCCACTGTTTGCTGTGTGATTGGTTTTACTTTCCTTCTCCTTCCCTATCCTAATTTTCTACTCTCCTTAACCCTCAATTGCTTATTTTGCTCTTGAACATCCTTTGATCTTTGAAAAAAAAATTATCCCTGGTCTCGGTTATTCTCAAATTAAAATGGGTTGTTTCAATTGGTGTACTTTATGAGTAACTCTTTGGTGTATTTTTGTTAATGAATAAAAATTCCATGAACAGTCTGTTTAATCTACATACCAAGAAAGAATTTGAGTTCACCCATCATGTTCATCTTAAATTCAGCCTGCATTGTTTTAGCAAAATCTTTACATAGACTTTCTTCTGTAGCACCAAAGACAACGTCAACTATATAAATTTGCACTATAATAAAGTGTTTATTTGAACCTTTTCTAAATAGTGTTATATCCACCTTTCCTCTAGTAAAGTCTTTTGATTTTAGAAAAGAGCTGAGTCGACCATACCAAGCTCTTGGTGCTTGTTTCAGACCATATAGTGCTTTACTAAGTTTAAAGACATGATTTTCTAAATATTTGTCCTCAAACCTAGGAGGTTATTTTACAAAAACTTCTTCTTCAATAAAACCATTTAGAAAGGCGCTCTTAACATCCATCTGATATAATTTAATTCCTTTAAAAGTAGCAAAGGCAAGTAAGATCCTTATAGCTTCAAGTTGGGCTAAAGGAGCAAAGGTTTCAATGAAGTCTATACCTTCTTGTTGGTTGTAGCCTTGTGCTACGATTCTTGCCTTGTTCCTTACAACTTTGCCATTGTAATCTAGTTTGTTTCTAAACACGCATCTTGTTCCAATGATGCTCTTTTTCTTTAGTCTTGGAACCAGGGGTCCATACTTTGCTTCTTTTGAACTGGTTTAGTTTTCTTATATAGCAATGATCTAGTCAAGATCTTCCAAGGCTTCCTCAATGGTCTTAGGTTCAAAGTCTAAAACAAGTTCCATTGATTGGTTCTGGAACCTTGATTTGGTTCAGACTCTTTTAGCTTGATCTCCAATGATGAGGTCTGAAGGATGATAAGTCTTGAACTTCCAATCTCTTGCTTTATTTGGTTTAGACACTGTCTATTACTCTGATTCTTGTTGTTGAGGAGAAACAGAGTCTGAAAGTTTAGGTTCTTCTTCAGGTTGCATAATATCTACATCATCACCATCTAGATCTGTAAATTTCTTATTAGTCTTTGTTAGATCATCAAATCTTATGTGTGTTGATTCCTCAACGGTTTGAGTTCTTATATTAAAGACTCTGTAAGACTTTGATGTATTTGAATAGCCCATCAAATCTAACAGACTTCTGTTTTTCCTTTCCATAACATCATTCTGTTGAGGTGTTCTTGGAGAAGAAAATGTGTGAGAGATGCCAATTTTGTTACAAAATATTTTGAAATTTTCATTTTCAAATCTCTACCATGGTTACTTCTTATTGTACAAATACAGATTCTTTTTTCAGATTGGATTTTCTTACATAAAATCTTGAGTATTTGTGCAGACTCATCCTTGTGGGCTAGGAAATAAACCCATGTCATTCTGGTGAAATCATTAACAATAACAAAGCCATATTGTTTTCCAGTATGACTCTGGATTTGAGATGGTTTGAATAAGTCTAAATGCAACAGCTCAAGTGGTCTAAACGTTGAAACAACATCTTTGCTTTTAAAAGAAGTTTTGTGTTGTTCCCATTTTGACATGTTTTGCAGGGTTAGGTTTCATTGAATGAAATTCTAGGAAGTCCCTTGACTAACCCTTTTCTATTGATTTTAGAAATATGTTTCATACTAACATGTCCAAGCTTCTTGTGCCAGATCCATTTTTCTTCAGACGAAGAAAAGAGACAAGTTACATTTTGACTATCCAGCTTACCCAAATTAACCTTGTAAAGGTTGTTATGTCTGTTAGCTGAGAAAAGAGTGGTTCCATTAAGATTGATGATTGTACACTTTTCTTTATCAAAAGAAACTTTATAACCACTGTCACAAAATTGACTTATGCTTAGTAAGTTATGTTTCAAACCTTCAACAAAGTAAACATTTTCAATTACAGGGGAAGGAATTTTACCAACTTTACCAATCCCAATTATTCATCCAGACTGGTTTCCCCTAAAAGTAACTTTTCCTCCTTCAAACTATTCTAGGTTTAGGAACATAGACCTTTTGCCTGTCATGTGATGCGAGCACCCGCTGTCCAGATACCAAAAGTATTGCTTTGCTTTTGTCCTTAAGCACATCTAAAATAGGAATAATCATTGCCTTTGGTACCCAAAACTTTTTGGGTCCTATGGGGTTAGTATTCTTAGCATTTTTCTTTTTTTATTTTTAAGCAGTCTTGAATCACATGACCATGCTTTTTGCAATAGTTTCACTTAGCATGTTTATGCTTAGATTGAAAAGATATAGAGAAGCATCTTTTTTATTTGGAATTAGTTTCTTCAACATATCCCAGATCAGGCCTTTTGGAACTTCCTTTTGATTTTCCCATAAGTTTATATAAATTATCTATTCCATTTACAAAAGTGGCTAGGTCTGTAGCAAGTGTGCTTACTTCTTGGTAAAAAGACTTAATTTCCTTATCTTGTGAGATACAGCGAGTGTCTGAAAAGTTGAGTTCAATTTTAGAAAATCATTTTCCTTTTTAAGTTTGTGTATCTCCTCAAGATGCATTCTTTATTTCTCATCAAGCTCCTTAAGAAGATCTTGGTCTGAATCATTTTTCTTCAGTTCAGATATTTTATCCTTATATGAAGAAAAAATTTCAGACTGTTTCTTTTAAAACAGTTTATAATTTTTCAAAAGAACTGAAAAGTCTTTAAAAAGAGCTCTATAGTTTTTTTGTAGTCTGATTCAGACTCGTCTAAACATGATTTGAATTTTGAGTCGGTCTTGGCCATCAGGCAAATCTGAGGAGTTTCGGTTTCCTCTTCAAACTCACTAGAGCTAGTTGAGTCTACATCATCCTAAGTGATAAGTCCTTTTTGTTTCTTAAAGAACTTCTTCTTTTCTTTTCTATCTTTTCTATCCTTATTTAGGAAAGGACATTCAGCTTTCATATGTCCTAGTTTCCTATAGTTGAAACATTTTATAACAGACACGTCAGTTTTAAATTTAATTGAACTTTTACTTCTAGGTTCTTTTCTGTTGAACCTTCCTCCTTCACTTTTCTTCTTCTTCAAAAGTTTATGGAATCTTTTAGTCACGGGGGTCAATTCTTCATCAGTGTCCTCTTCCTCATCAGTTGCAAGGTCTGAACTAGTTGATTCTACAACTCTTGGCTCCTTGCTTCTCTTGGAAGTCTCTTCAAATATCAAGGCAACGATCTTAGAAGATGAGGGCTTTGACACTTCCTTTTGGCTAAGTTTTAGCTCATGAACTCTTAAGACTCCAAGAAGTTCATCAAGAGTGAGAGTACTGAGGTCTTTAGCTTCCTCTAAAGTAGCACATTTTACATCAAATTTTTCAAATAAACAACCTAGAAGTTTCACATTGATGTCTTTTGTGGAAGATGTGGATCCTAATGCTTTAAGCTCATTGAGAAGAGTCTGAAATCTTCCAAACATTTGGTCAACAGACTCATGATGCTCCATCTCGAAGTTATCATACTTCTTGGTAAAAAGGATCTTCTTTGAACGCTTGATATTGGAGGTGCCTTCATAGTTGCGCTGAAGGGCATCCCAGATTTCGTTCGTAGTCTTGTAACTATAAAGCTTTTTGTATTCTGATTTACTTAAAGCATAGATAAAAGAAATCTAGCTTTAGCATTTGACTTCATCTTTTTGGTGTCTGCAGTGGACCATTTATCTTCAGGAATTGGCTATCCTTCTTTGTCTGTAGGTTCTAGATTATCATTTTTTGTGATTATTCCCTATAGCTCATACTAAGTGGACTTGATGAACATTTCTATCCTGTCTTTCTAGTAAGAATAGTCTTCACAGGATGAGCAGGTGGTCTATTTATGGAAGAACCTTATGTAATGAGCTAATCATGAGAGGATGAGGCCATGGATCTTGATCCTTTTTACTCGTGAGAGTAATTCACCCGAAAGGACAAGCTCTAATACTAATTGATGGTACAAAGTTAGACTTAGAAAAGGGTTGAATAAGTCTTAAACTCTTTTCTGAAAATGTAAAGACTGCTCAAGCAGAAATCAATTTAACAGACTAGAGTAAGGAGTAGAAAATCACACATGGAATTTATCCTGGTTCACTTCCAACTCAGAAGCTACATCCAGTCTCTTCAGACCAAAGGATTTTTCACTATTGTAAGACACATTTACAATACTGCACCAGCCCAACACAACAATATTCTTGACTCCAGCCACTTCTGGCTTAAACCCATGTATTCTTCACATTAGCCACTCCTAGCTACAGACCCAAGTATTCTTTCGAAAGCCTCTTCAAGCCACAAGCGTTTCCCTACACTAACAAATTCCGGCAACACACCAAAATGTACAAGGTGAAGAAATGAAGTGTTTGAAGTTACAATCAAAAGGCTCAGTGTACAAGGATATGAAATGATTACAAGGTACATTAAGCTATAGACTACTATAAGTCAAGGTCTGCACTATGCAGAACTACAAAGAAGACATATGTAGTGAATAAAAGAAATTAGAAACTTAAAGAAAAGTCTTTCAGACTTTAGTTTCTTAAGAGAAAATAAGAGAGTTCTTCAAGTATGAAATTGAGCAGTGTAACTATCTTACATTCAAAAGCTTCTTGTATTTATAGTTCTTCTGAAAAATATCTGTTGATTCAGCTTAAGGGATATTGGTCTCTTTGAGGATTGTGTTGTCAGTGAGTATAGACATATGCTTCAGATAAGTTTCCTTAACTAGATTGCTTCAAAAGTCTTTAATAAAAGAACCCTTTTTCTTGTGCATATTTAGAAAACAGTACACTCTATAGCAGTTAACTTTAGGCTATCCGTTCTGAACAGGTTCAGCTTTTGACACCTTGAGACATGTGAGGCAGTTTTCTTGATATATGCGAGAAAGTCTTCAACTTTTCCATTGATTGTCTTTTCAATTATAGCTTTAAAAATGCCATCAGAAAGTTCATGCAACTTCATTTTTGGAAAGGAAAGATCCTTTTTCCAACGCTCGAAGAGTGAGAAATCTTCTTGTGGTCTGTAGATTCAAACTAGCTTGATTCAGTAAAGCTTTAAGTGAGTACAAAGCTTTTCATTTCATAAGCGAATTGAGTTTTATAGACTCCCCCTATCTTTTACAAATGGAGTTCTTCGGGCTCCTGTCACACTTGAACAGACTTGTTAGATACACAAATAGTACAGACTATATTTTAGTCGAGAGTCTTGATGTGTATTATTAACAAATCACAAGGGGTTCAGATTACTCAATCATGAGTTCAAACTTGACTCTAACAGATTCTCTATGCATGAGAGAGAAGAAGCAAAGGGAAAGAGAAAGCTAAGATGTTAAATGTCATCAGTGGATAACAAAATTATAATGGTTCTATACAAACTTATAATATTTATACACTTAAATAAATTAAAAGGAGTTTGAGTTAATTTGATAACCATGATTCAACTTCAACATATTCTATTTTCGTCACTCCACCTATGGATCGGATTGTAGTGCCTGTTTGGTTGCACAGCTTAACCTCTGTCCATCTTTATTCCCTAAACGTGGTGGTGTTTACCTGAGACAAGGGCTTTGTTCTGTCAGCCCAACCTCCATTTAAGGCTCTGTTCCCGAGCCCTAACCTTCGTTCACATGAAGCTCGCTCCCTCTCCTTCCATAGAACCTGGTTTGGTGAATAGACCAACAAACCCTTTGTTTTTGGGCATAAAACAAAGGACCAACCCCCAAATCCACCATCTTTGAAAGGATCCGCCAGAGGTAAGCTTTGATTTCCCCTTTTGTTTCTCCTTTTTCATTTTTTAATGTCCCCTGTTGTTGGTTTTACTATTTCAAGTATGGGTGGCTCTATTTTAGGGCCTAGTTCTGTAATGTGATAGGTTGTGATGGTGGTGGTTTGATGGTGTGGACGGGGGGAGGTTGGTGGTAGGTTAGGGCGTGACGAGGATGTCAGGGGGAGTGTGAGTTTCAGGAAAAACAGAAGTGAGGTAGAATAGGTAGTGGCCGTGATGGGGGTTTCCAGGTGCTGGTGTGAGGTTAGGGGTGGTGGATGGTGGTGGCCGTGGGGGTGATGGACGATAGAGATGGAGGTTGGAGATGGATGCTGGTGCATGGGTGTGGAATTTTGTTTATGGTATATAATAACTAGCAGAATTTTTTTTAAAAAAAAGAAAATTTATTGAATTTAATTATGTCTAGTTTTATTTCATTATGTTATTGTTTAATTTAATAATTTGATGATTAATTATATAATATTGGTATATGTATTTAATAAGTTGATGATTAATTATGCAATGTTTAAATATGGTTAAATTATTGTAATGTTTAGGAATTTGATTTAATAATGTTTAATATATTTCTTATCCAATAAATATATATATATATACATGTTATTGATATAATATATATTTATATTATTTTTATATATACATATTTAATATATTTTTCACTAATACCTTTTTTGGTAATTTTCTATCAAACCATCATTTACCCAACCTAACTTTTTCCCTAACCAAACACAATCACTACTTTTCAACCCACTTTTAAAAAGTTACCATCCAAACACAACTTCGTTTACAAAACCCTATTTTCTTAACTTCGTTTATAAAACCCCAATTATCTCAACTAGGTTACACAAATGAATAAGTAAACGGACCCGTAATTTGCTACAAACTTTCAACCTGGTTGTAATTTCTTCAAACGTTTGAACTTTACTATAATTTTAAAAAATTGACTCATTCAAAAAAATTTATCCTAATAAAGTTGACTTATGTAATAAAAAATAAATGATAAATACCCAAATAAAAAGCTCATGCAACATAGCTAAATTGATATTAGGAATAGGATTTATTGTAATCAAAGCCCATAAACTAACTCAAAAGGAAACAACAGAAGAAAATGACATATTGGTAACTGTATATAAATTTTTATTAAGAATTAGCTGAAAATAAACAGTATTTAGGCTATTCATTCCTCCATATCCATGGAATTATGGAACAACAATATAAAATGACCATGTCCTTCCTTTCAAATTCAATATCCCATATTTTATAAAGTGATGTACCCTTTTATTTTAAGAAAATAATATTAATAGTAATAAACTTTTATACTTCTACAATTTTATATATTTCTTTTCTAATTATTTTTAGTTAAATAGTAAAGAGTCCATGAGATAGTTATGACAAGCCATAAGGTTGACTTATGAGTTGGATAACACTCTTTTAAAGGATTAGACGGGTCTCCCCTCCCAAGTCTCATCTCAACCCACCTTGTTTTTGTTTAACAATTACCAACCCTCAAAGGGCTTAGGTATTCATAAATGTCTATTTGCACACTACACACCTACATAACATTTAAAAGTAGAGCTAGGTATCGGGTGCACTATAGGTAGGTATATGGTAGGAGAGGTATAAGAGCATCGGCTCATAAATCGATCTATTTAAGTCATCTTTAAGTAGGTCATCAGTTGAAAAAATACTCATTTAAGTTATGGGTTAATGAGATTGGTTTACCGTTAAATTTATATTTAAAAATATTATTTATTTTAAAGAAATTTTGTATTTTATAATATTTTACTTTCACATTTTACTTTTTTTAAAAAGAAAGAAACTCAAACAATTTATTGAAATTTAAATGTTAAGATAAGAATTTTTAGATGATTAAATGTTTTAAATTATATATGTGTTTTGAGTTTCATAAAAAATGTGTGTTTCTTTTGTCCAAACTCAACAATTTTAAAGAAAAAAAGAAAAAAAAGTGATGCACAAGCATACTGTCCATAAAAATTAACTAATTTAAAATGTAGGTTGTGAGACGCCCCAAAAATAAGGGTAAATTTTTCACGAATTTAATATTATTGATTCATGAAAACATGAGTGGTGAAGCTATCGGTCAATACCCAGGATCTATCAGAGACCTATCTCATATATGAGGATATGAGAAGGTATCAGAGTACGCAATATACGTTCAACAATACCATTTCATTCTCCAAATAGTATAATCGAGTATCCCTTGCGTAAATCAAGCTTTGAAGGATTTGGGATAATCGATTATAATGTCCTAATCGATTACCAAGCAAAGAGTAATCGATTACAGACTTCCTAGAAATTGTACATTGAATCAGAAACTTTACCTAATCGATTACCGAACCTTAGCTAATCGATTACAAGGTTTCTGTTGGGTACATAATCGATTATAATGTTAATCCTAATCGATTACCAAGTTCCTCGAATCTATGCTAATCGATTAGAGAGTTAGCAGTAATCGATTACAGAGCTCTTGGAAATGGCACAATGAATCAGGTGTTATACCTAATCGATTACAACATTCACAACAATCGATTACAAGGTTTCTGTTGGACCCATAATCGATTACAGCCTAGAGTATAATCGATTAGCTGAAAGACAGAGGCCTTGTAATCGATTACACCTTAGAGGCTAATCGATTACACCCTGTCATTCTGCATAAATTATGCAGATTTTGTAGAAAAATGAACTTCTCACATACCTAAACCTATGTAAATGATATTAGATTGCTACCAAACTTTAACACAAGTTATAATATATCCTTTGTGACGCGTAGCCACCAGCCGTACTCAAAAATTCCTAGAAACGAGGAATTTATGCGCATGAACGCATTTAGCCCATTTCAAGGCATTTAGAGCAACATAGGGGTCTATTCCTAATTTAGAGCAACATATGGGTCTATTCAAGGCATTTACACAAGTCACAAATCATACATTTGAGCTATTAGAATCATTATCTACAATTCATAGTCCTTAAAACTCATTTTCACCCATTAGGTTCCCTAATTATGCATGTAAATCATTTGAATTTCAACTTATTCAAGCTTATCATAATGCATGCTCTATAAAACACAAAATCTAGGTAAACCTCCATGCATTAATCAATTCTATCAACATATCACTTGATCCCATTATCCAACCATTGTCAAGGTCACCAATGAAAATGAGCCATACAATACAAGGGTCTCATTTTCCTATATGACCTTCCAAAATCACCACTATCTATTCATCATTCATACAAGTACCTATACCAATTCATGGCTACACAAAATGACAATTACATCCATTTACATCACAAGGTCTAAATCAAGCTATAAATTTAAACATTAGTTGGCCAAGGCATTCTTTACCAAAATAGGCTTCCTTTACACCTCTTCCCCACACAAGAGCTCCATGTGCAGCCCTACAACACAAGAGCTAAAAAAAAATATACCACATGGAGAGTGAGTATACTTCCTTAATGATGAAAATCCAATAATTATGACAATATATGTGTAAATGTAATATAAATATCTCCTCCTTAAGAGGAGTTCAATCAACACCAATTTGATCAGTTAACAAATTCGTTGAAACACATATATCCATCAAAATTCTCAAGGTCACATCCACCAATATCACAATCACAGTTAGTAATTAAAGGTAGTTCCATCTACTATTCACATAATCTCCTCAACAGGATATCACTCTATGCCATGCTCCTATGGCTAATGCACATGCTAATGTTTAAGATGCATATGCACGGATCCGATTTCATATCGACGGGTGATCGCAACCACCATAATCATTCATTCATATTCATGGGTTTCCCGCCTCGCAAGGGGTACTCCCTCTAGCAGCCTTGCAAGGTGCTTTCTCGTGATCGCAACCACGTTCGACAATTCATAATGGTTTCCCGCCTCGTAAGGGGTACTCCCGCCTCATGATCGCAACCATGGGCATTCAATCTCAATGGTCCCGCAGGGTCTTTCATTTCAAATACCAGGTGATCGCAACCACCGATCCAATAATCACAGGAACTCGCAAGCCCTTTTATATTTCTAACATCAAGTGATCGCAACCACTTATCAACATCATCATGATATGTATGCCATGCCATGTATGCAATGCTCATGCATGCCTTAATCTCATATGGGCTATCTCACCCTCTCATCTAGGGTACACTCATACTCAATTACAACATTAATTTCCCATAGTCAACTTGTCTATATATATATATATATATTCCAATCATAAAATTTCAAGAATCCATAAAGTCACAGATTTCATGCATTCATCAAGCCACATATAGAATCAATAATACATCATCACATAATATGCTACTCATAGCTTCATTAAGACTTCATCCTACAATCAATCATTATGAGCCTCATACTCAATTTCACATCACATAACATGATACCACATTCATCCAAGAAAACATACCACATTACATCAATACACACATTATCATCATACAAGTTCTCATACATTTAGAAAATATACCCCCTCTCCTACCTCAAGAGAAGTAGATTTCTGGGTTTGATGTTCCTACTTCACCCGTGTTATCAAGTCCTACACCAATCATTATAGAACCACATCAATTATTCATTCAAAGGCCATTTCAATATACATATATATATCTATGTACACATGATTCTTATCATGTAGAAGTTATTATAGGTTTATTCATTTGCTTACTTAGGCTTCGGGAACTCCTTCCCTTAAAT
Organism: Clitoria ternatea; assembly: GCA_037962975.1. NCBI lineage: Eukaryota > Viridiplantae > Streptophyta > Magnoliopsida > Fabales > Fabaceae > Clitoria > Clitoria ternatea. Next base: position 175,999,731 of record CM075671.1, read on the forward strand.
CAAAACCCATTATCATCAAAGGCTATAACCTAATTTGTTAGGTCCTTCCCTTAAATCAAAACTCATTATCATCAAGGGCTATAACCTAATTTGTTACGTCACCCCATTTACCACACTTATATTTAACTCACCCCAAGTGGGTTTTCATTTATGTTCTCCAACTACCATCTCTAATCATCATTTAATGTTAATACCTCTTCATTTATAACACTTTTCTCTTCAATAAATGCTAAACCCTTCTACATTACATATTTCCCCCAAAATCCAAAATTAGGGTTTCCACCAAACCCACCAACCTTCATAAGTACTTATTAACCTCCATCTTCTCACCACCATAATTGTAACTACCTCATTAATTATTCATAAAGCTTACACTTTTGTCAACCCATCTTAGGGTTCTCACTTTTGGAGCTTCCCTCAACAACCCACATGCATTTAATGTTTTCTTAACACCAAAGCTACAACTATATGTTGATATACATGGAAAAATGGTAATAATCTTACCTCAAGAGAAGAGAAGAGTGGGTTTGCAAGAGAGGAGAAGGGCCACATGAAAATAAGAAAAAGGAGGGAGGAGAGACTTTAAACTCCAAGCTTTCCTTAGGCCTCTTAAATAAATGACAATGGAGGAGGGAGTTGTATCTTCTTCTAGCTTAGGGTTTTAGGGGAAGATGAAGAGAAATAATGAGGAGAAAGAAGGAATGTGTTTTACATAAGAGAAGAAGGGAGTGTCATGAGACTGAGAGGGAAAATGGTGAGATTTTGTTTTTATTTTTCCTCTTTCACTTAAACTCTTTCGTTTTTAAATAAACAAGCTCTCTGTTCGGGCTCAATACTTATTCTAAAAATTATTCCGAATACATATTCGGATTCCCAATAACATTATCTACAGCCCTGACCAACGGCATCTCAATCGGAGATACTTAGTCCGACACCCATATTTTATCTGGGTCAGTTTTCAACTTATACGGTCACAATAACTCACTAACAGTCTCTGAAAATCTTATTTAAATTATATCTAGCATTTTGGGATATTAATTAGCCCATATTTAATTATTAAATATTTATTTTCTTGATTTAACTTTCTATTTTGAAAATTCGGGGTGTTACAGGTTGACCCACTATAAGGTTGACCAGCTCAAATATACAACTTTATTTAAAACAGTACCCTATAAATAATAAATAAATAAATAAATTTGGTTCACTATTTTAGTTTATTTTTTATTATTAACCTCTAACAAAAATAGTTTTGTTTTATAATAACTATGAACACCTGATTTTCTAAAAATATTTTTATTATTTTTATTTTTATTAAACAAAATAAAAATCAAAATTAAAATTTTTTTTGAAAAATTAACGTTGGAACAGAGGCATCCATCCTTGCTTTCTTATTAAATTCTTTAGTTATTTTCTTTTTCATTTTATTTATTTTTATTGTTTTGTCTCCTGCTTCCTTGATTTTCTGTTGGGATTTTTGCCACTTTTGAACCCAACCCTTTCTTTGCAACTGGAAAGAGGAGCACTTGTAGAGACCTATTTTAGAACCCCCCCTCACAAGGTCAACTCTGCAAGAGCAACCATGGCAGAAGGGAGGGCACCATTTAGAGATGCATAAAATAATGAAGAGACAATGAGTGAAGGATCCTTTTTTCTGAGAAATTAAACCAAAAAGACACAATCCCATTCTCTATGAAATCAACCAACAACATTCTCTGAGAAAAAAAACCAACCACCAACCAATCTCATCCCCGAAATATTCATCCTCTTCATTTCCCACATTCTTCTTCATCCCAACATACACAAGCATAAGAGAACAACATAAACAACAACAAAAAATCCCAAACATTAATCCCTTTTTTCTTCTCAATCCAAACAACAATCTAGAAAACCAAAATCCATACAACCAATAACAAAAACAGCAAAAGAAATCAAAAAACAAAGGCCAAAACACCAAGAAACATCAAAAAGAAAGAGGAGAAGAACAACCCCACCACCGGAGCCATTGCCGGACCAGAACCGTCGAGCACCGCCACCCCTGAACCGCCGCCAACCCCAGCTCGCCCAGGCCCGCCGACCGATACACCCTGACGCGGTCCACGCCTGACGCCGGTCCCCCTCGAGCCGCCCAGAGCCCGGTCGACGCCTCATCCACCGATGTCTTCTTCCTCTCTCTTTTAGTCCATTCCCTCTCTCTCTCTCTAATATCTTCCTCTCTCCTCACTTAGCCTAAACTTCCCCCTGATACACTCTCTCTTCTTTAACTTTTGGCTTTTACAAAATAACCCTAATGGGTTTTTTTTGGCCCCTTTGTCTCTCTTTGGTCATGGGCTTTAATCAAATCTGAAGCCCAACAATGTGTTAAAGGGTCTTTCTTTTCATTTTGAACAAAAAGCTACAAATAAATTGTTATTATCAAATTAGGAGTGTATATTTTAAATTCTTTCAAGTGAAAAAAAAGAGTATTTTATTTATTCTAGGATGATTATTGGTTCTCCTAAGACCTCTTCACCGTTTTTAAAGAAGAGTATAAATAATAATAAATAAGTTCCTATCTAAAAATAATAATGTTAATGAATAAATCTTTAATAGAAATATCAAATTTAAATATCCTTTTGAATGATAGTAGATAGCTTTTTATTTATGAACGTATCTTAAAAACAAATACCCCTTTAAAAATAATAATCAAATGAATAAGTTTTAATAAGATATCCAACCTAAATATCTTTTTAAGTAATAATGGATAGCTTCTCTATTTATTTCAAAATTAAAAAATGAAAATATTAAAAATCTAAATACTTTTTAAGGATGAAAACGAATAGTTTTATATCAAATCTAAAAAATGAGAAATGTTAAAGTATGGTTGCCATTTTCAAAATAAACACTTATAAGTAATGTCGTGTAAAATTACTCTTGCCTACATTTGTGATATAAGATTTCGAAGGTTTATGCACGTATGAGTTACTTCGCCTTGTATTTCTCCTTCCTCATAAATTTTCTATTGAAAATTAAATCAATTAAAAATAATTTTAAATATAATCTTAAATATTTTCTTGAATTTAATCCCAAAGAACTATGTAACCCTGATTTCTCGAAAGCTTGAGAATACGTAGAAGCGGGAATCAATTACTGTTGGGCCTACTTTCCCATGTTTAATTTCTATGACTCTGTTATTATCTTGATTAAATTCTACCTCGTTAACATTTAATTTTGAGATATTGTTTTAACAAAGTGAGGTTAATTTAGAAAAGACATCTTGTTAATCTCATATTTTTAATATTTTAATTTAAATAATATTTCTTGCAAAATAAGGTTAATTTAGACAAGACGTCTTGTTAATCTCATATTTTTGATAATAATATTTCTTATAAGGGGACATTAATTTAGACGAGACGTCTTATTAATCTCATATTTTCGATAATAATATTTCTTATAAGAGGAGATTAATTTAGACGAGACGTCTTGTTAATCTTCTTATTTTTCTATAATATCCTTTATTTATATTGTATTGTTTCCTCATAAATAGGGGTTAATTTGGATGAGACGTCCTGTTAACCCTTTTGTTCAGTTTTAATTCACTTCATGCCATCTCATATTATTTTATCCCATCTCATCCCATTTAATCTAGTCTCATTCAACTTTATTTTGTCTTAATTTCTAAACCTTTATTACAATTTAAGGTTAATTAAGACGGGACGTCCTGTTAATCCTTACGATCACTGTTTGGTTTCTACTGTCACTATTTAATCTTCTACTGTCATTGTTTGGTTTTTTTTACTATCATTGTTTAGTCCCTTACTGTCACTGTTTCATATTTTACTGTAACTGTTTAGTCAAGTTGTTTAAGTTAAGATCAATTTGGATGAGACGTCCTGTTAATCTTATTTTGAAATTTTCTCGTCTGTTTTGTCTGTTCATTTTTTAAAAAAGTCAAAATAATTTTTTGGCTATTTGATATGTGCATAATCAATTTGAGGTAACCATTTTATAACAGACAGTGTGAAGTGCTAATACCTTCCTCGCCTGTAATTAGACTTCTGAACTTGGAATTTTATTTTTATAACAGTGCTTTAAAAAAGGTTTTCCCGATATTTTATCCTTAAAAATATTGGTGGCAACTCCCTATTTTTTTCAAAAGGATTTTGAATGGTCTTTTCCTTAATATTTTAAGGGTTGATCTCCCATCGAGATCCCGGTCACGACCGCTGGCGACTCCACTGGGGAGTTTGAGAGTCAAGCCTACCAAATTGATTACACATATTTATTTAGCCTTTAATTATTTAACTTCTTTATTTTTGTACCATTTGTTTTTCGTCAATATTTGTGGGTAATCGTTGCGTTGTTGTATTTTTCCATTTATTTTCTGCCAATGTTTGTATGTTGTTGAACCCTAGGATAGGCGACTTTATTTTATTTGCTCTGTGTGACGGATTGGGTAAGGTAAAGGTATTGGATGCCCCTTTCACACACTACACTCATGATTTTCACACACTTTGGAGTGGGGCCCTATACCCGGGTCCAATTGAAGCTTAAGATTAGGGGAGGTTGGTAGCGGTGTCATTTGGGATGTACGTCCTGTTTGGCTATCGTGAGAACCTTAGCTAGAGTTTGACTTATTTATGGTGTCCCGCACCTAGTAGACATCCTACTGTTGTGGTCAACATCATGAGTAGGATCATGGCTCTAGTGACCTTTAGACATTTAACGCAAGCCACCTAATACGAGGTATCACTGTTAGATAACCCTTACAATTGATATGAGGCCTTCAGCCAGAGCCTGATTTAGAGCACAAAAGGGGCAAACTTTCCCTCAATTTTTTCTCATTCTCACTATAACATCTTGGAGTTTATATAAATGATTAATTAAGAGAAATAAATAGTGAATAATTAAAGATGATTTGATTAATGTCCCAAAAATATTGAAATGATTAAATTGGAATTTATTATGATTATTCATAAATTATGGTGACTTAATCAGTTGAAAATAATGCCCGATTAAAATATGGGTGTCGGACCAAGTATCTCTTATTAAGGTACTGTTGGTCAGAGCTGTTAAGAATATTATTGGGAGTCTGAGTATGTATTCAGAATAATTTTTAGATAAAGTATTAAGCCGAAAGGAGATCTGTTTGTTGAAAAATGATGAAATTTTAATAAGGGGTCCAATTAAAATACCAACCTCCTTCCTTTTTGGCAATTCACGTTACTTACTTCTTCTCCAAAACAAAGCTTTCACTTTCCTCTTCCCCTCCTATTCTCTTTATCTCTTTTCCTCTCAAACTTAAGCCAAAGTGTTGTACCCATCCTCTCCTCTCATTTTCGGTTGTGTAAGCTTGAAGAGGAAGAGCTTAAAGCTTGGAGATCCTCCCTCTCCTCTCCCATTTTTGTTTGGTCTCTCTCTCCCTCCTTGACTTCCATTTTTGTTTTGGCACCATTTTTATTGTGTTTAACACCTTGGTTATGGATTGTGATGGCTTAGAAGAGTAATGTATACAAATGGGTGTTGAAGAAAGGCATTTAAATGTGGAAACCTAAAGTGGGTTATCATAAATGCAAACTTTTATGTGTAATAAATGAGGTACATGAGTTTATGGTTGGAAGGTGAGGAAGATTAGTGAGCATTTATGAATATGGTTGGGTTTTTAGTGAAACCCTAATTTTGGAGGTTTTGGGAAAATGATAAATGTTGGTTAAATAATATATCTTGAGACGAAACCTATAATATTGAGAGTATGAATATTGATAAATAGGATATTTGTGAATGTTAGGCTAAGATTATTTTGTAGCCTTTAATACAAATGTGGATTGATGGGAAAGAATTCCTGAAACCTAACAAATAAAGAAAATGGTGTCTATAAAATGTTTTATACATGTTATGAAATTATAGATATAATAATGGTTAATTAGAGTTGAAGTTGTGCCTTGAATGGTTAATTAATTGAGATTTTACATGTATGATAATGTAGGACCCATTCTGAACGACGAGGTGAAAATGTCGTATCGCTCAGAATTCTTCTCTTGAGGTAGGAGAAGAGTTATATTCTAAATGCATGAATTAATTGTTGATGATGTGTTATATGTGATGTTACACATGTTTGCCTTACATATGATATTTTGATGAATGTTAAGGATTCATGTTGTGATGTTGTTGTGCTTGGCTATGTGTAAAATGCATTTAGAATGTTAGTGGTATGCTTGGTGGTGCTTAAAATCTTGACTGGAAATGTTGAGGCAAATGTGATGCCTTATGTTGATTGAGAATATGTGTATTACATGCCATAATAACTGAATGATGGATGTTGTTGCTGAATAAGGATGAACATGATTGGAAGCATACCCTTAAATTGTTAATGATGGATTTATGATTATTGGTAATGATAACTATATAGCCATTGTGATTGATATGAGATGAGTTTGTAATTATAATGTATGAATGTGTTGATAAAAGTGTTATGATGCCATATTGAAAAAATTGTAAGAATGGCAATGATAAATAAAATGAAAATCCACTAAGAGTGTAGTGGTGATGTTGATGACAAGATAGTTATTGAGTGGCATAAAAGGATGCATAGAGTGAGAATGCATTTGATTTGCATTGCATTGCATCCATGGCATATCATAGCTGCCGGTGTTGGAATGTTAGGGGATTCCCCTGATTGGCCCAATGGGAGGGCGACTCAGTGCACGAGCAATCTTGTTGTATTCCCTGTGACTCGGTGTAAGTCACAAAGTTGCCCATGTTGTGCTAAGGGGAGCCGTATGTGGTTGACCCTTATGGGGGTTGGCTCTTGATGAGCAGGTGACCCCGGTGGTCATTTGGATCACAGCTGCCATGGTATGAGTCATGGTTAGCCCGCAACACCTTATATTGATTATGGTGTTACCGCGGTGATAGAGAAAGTGACCGGTGTTGTATCATGGGCGATGCAGTTTGGTACCAGTAAAACATGGTGAATTGCATGCAAAATTATGATATACGTATACACATTTACTACTACAGTAGGGATATGGTCTATGATTATACTTGGACCCACAATCGGTTCTATTCCCATAGTCAGATCCGTGATTTGTTGAAAAATTCCTTTATGCATATGCATTAGCCTAAGAGCATTTGCATATAGCTTAGAGATATGCCAAGGGGTTGAGAATCTATGATGATTTGAGTTTGAGATGTGATGATGGTGTGGAAAGTGAGCTAACTCTTGAAAGACAACATGTGAAAATATGAATTTAATGATATGAATTATTGTATAATGATATTATACGTGTTAGTTTAATGAGAATAAAAGTATGAATGTGTATGTGTATTATTGCTTTGCTATGGATGTTGACATATGATCAACATATGAATAAATGAGAAAATTGGTGTGAATATGATGATGATTACTATATTTATCATAAAGCGTACATGTTGACTTATATACATATGCACTTAATCACAAACGTATTCATATTCATCATTTTGAATGTAAACTCACTCTTCCATTTTGTCCATTAGTTTTCGTGGGTGAAGTGAATCTCTTTTTAAAGTATATCTTGATGGTGAAGGTATATAGATGTATAGGAAGTGCCTTGGCCAGCAATCCATTGATTTTGTATAGCATATAGCGTGTACATATGCTTATGATATGTATAGAACTGGTGAATGATGATTTTGATGGTCATGAATGAAAATTGGACCTTGATGTGTATTGCTAATTTTCATTAATGACCTAGATGATGTATGATGACCAACTATGATGATTTATTAATGTTAAATTTCATGAATGAATGATGCATTTCATAATTTATAGCCCTTTGTGAAGTGTATGTGAAATTGGATTAAATATCTTGCATTGGATGAATGGGAATTGAATTTAATGTATGTAATCTGTTGGACTAACTTCCCAATGCATAACTGAATGTGTGTAAGATGATAACTTAAGCCAAATTTCACATGTATTGGTTTTAGGTTATCCTACTACATGAAGTACTTAAGGTTTAGGCATATGCTGCATAACTTGCTCAAGCGAGAATCCCCTACATCAAAAGTGTGGTCACTGACCAGTTTTCTCTCAGGCCAGCTTGGTCTCGGTCGAGCGAGTGGCACTTGGGGAGATTTTGGATGAATCTCGCTTAGGCGAGGACTTCTCACCTGAGCCACGAAGGTGGTGCTGGTACTGGATGGATTTCGCTCAAGCGTGGGGGTTCCCGCTCAAGCGAATGACATGCGAATTACCACTGGAGTATTTTTGCCCAAGCGAGCAAAGCGTAGTCGGGCCCCTAATGCTCCTCACCTTCTCGCTTAAGCGCAATGGGTGCTCGCCCAAGCATGACTTTTGAAACTCGCTCAAGCGAGAGGAGGTTTCGCTTCAGCGAGGGGCCCTGATCCTTCAAAAATGTTGTACCCTGCTAGTATTGGTGTTCAATTAAATCAAGACTTCATCATATATCATTTTACAAAATGTATTTGCCATATTTTGTCAATTAAATACTATATAGCAAATCTCTTGACATTTAAATTACATGACTCTTAAATTAATATTATTCTTCCGCTGTACCGGATTAATATTGTTATGCTTGAATATATTAAGGATCAATTATGAATTATTCTATTCACCTTCTCATATCTCCATATATGGAATAGGTTTTTCTAAATGACCCAGGGTATTGAATTAAAAGTTGCACCACACTGTTTCTTTCAGTAATTAATTTTTTTAAATTGTGAAAAACTTGCCCTTAAATTTGGGGTGTCTTAACCTGGTATCAGAGCATTGTTTGCTCTTTGACAAGTACTTGATGGGTGTTATGCAAGCAATTGATACTTATGATTGGATTGTATGTGTTGTATTTGGTTGAGTTATGGATCTCTATGGTTGAATTGTGACTGTTTGTCATTGGGTTAAGATTGATGTACTTGTTGAGTTCGGCCAAGATTCCTTACACTGTTTACCTTCTAGGATGAATATGTTGTGATTATGTATTGGAATTGACATGATTATGTGATGTGATGCATGATGGACTAATGAATCTTGAAAACCTCTATGTTTTTAGATTGAAAGCTAATTATTTGGTCTAGTTTACTCATGTGTGAGCCTTGTTTTAATATATAGGTATGAAATATGGCTAGTAGGCAAAGTCGTGAAGCTACTGCCATGGCATCTGCTTTAAATCACTTTGCGAATCTCTTGGAAAGACAAGGCCAACAAAATATGGGACAAGGTGCCCAAGGTCTTGATCTATTTCTTAAGAAAAGACCTTCCGAGTTCCATGGAGGGTATAAGCCTGAGGATGCCTATACGTGGATCAATGATTTGGAAAGGATTTATGCTAGCTTTGAATCCTCTGAAGCTCAAAAGGTTGAATATGCGGTCTTTATGGTCCGTGATGAAGCTGAAGCATGGTGGCTTCTTACTAGGGGGCGCATGGTGCCTGCTAATGTTCCCTTGGTGTGGAAAACTTCAATGTTGAATTCTTGAAGAAGTACTTTCTGGAGAGCTACAAAAGCAAGAAGGAGCTTGAGTTCATGGAGCTTAAGCAAGGTGATATGACTGTGGAGGAGTATGCCTCCAAGTTTGAAGAACTTTCTGTATTTTATCCTCCTTATCAACAAGAGGGAACTGAGGCTTCAAAGTGTGTGAAGTTTAAAAATGGTTTGAGGCCTGAAATCAAGCAGGCTATTCGACATCAAGAGATTAGAAGCTTTCCGACGCTTGTGAAGAAGTGTCGCATTTATGAAAAGGATGATGTGACTCCTTTGAGTCATGGCAAACATGAACCCAAGGGGCAATTCTCTAGTTTCAAGAGGCATGGTCAATTTAAGAAGAAGAAATTCCTTCATGATGGATCCTCCAATGAAGAGGACATGGTGCTTTTAGAGGTGGTTATGGAAGTGGTAATCAAGGTCGTGGCAATGTCCAAGGCCTTACTTTCTTCAAGTGTAATGCTAACCACTTGGCAAGGGATTGTCCTCAAGATGATGTGGTTTGCTACCAATGCAATCAACCGGGGCATATTAGCCTTAATTGTCCATTGAATGTAAGAAATGCTAATGTTGATGCTCTTGCGCATGTGAACCATAATGGTAACTGTGGGGGCCATGGTGGCTTTGGAGGTCATGGGCGTGGAAACAGTAATGGTCATAATGGTGGCCACAATGGTGGCCGTGGTAGTAATCATATTGGTGAGCGTAATGGTAATGGTCGAGGCAATGGCCATGGTGGAAGAAATGGTAATCAAAATGGTAGTGATCAATAAGCTGTTGGGAGAGTCTTTGCCATTACTGGTGAAGAAGTCGTCCGAGCAGAAGATCTTGTTCGTGGTAAGTATGAAATTCTTGGCACCTTTGAATGTGTTATCTTTGATTCGGGTGCTACCCACTCCTTTGTTTTCGAGGATTGTGTTAGGCATTTGAAAGTGCCTGTTTGCATGATGAAAGGCTCTATATCGGTGACTATACCAACTGGTGCTTGTTTGCGATCAGTGACTCGATGTGAGAATGTCAAGATGATTCTTGAGGGTCAAAAGTTTGTTATATCCCTCGTGTGCTTACCTACGAAAGACCTGGATATGATTCTAGGCATGGATTGGTTATCTACAAACAAAGTCTTGGTGGATTGTCATAACAAGACGGTGACCTTTCCTACTTCTAATGCTAAACACTTTGACCTGCAAAGTATCATTCAGCTCCTTGTAATGTTCTGCATGATTGATGGGAGTGGTACTTCCCAGTCTTGTGAAATCCTCGTTGTTTCAGAATTTTCTGATGTTTTTCTGGATGAGATTCCCGGTTTTCCTGCTCCATGTAAAGTGGAATTCTCTATTGATCTTATTCCTAGTGTTGAGCCTGTTTCTTGAGCTCCTTATAGGATGTCTCCTATAGAGTTATCTAAGCTTAAAAAGCAAATTGAGGAGTTACTTGAAAGGGAGTTTATTCACCCAAGTGTATCTCTTTGGGGTGCTCATGTGTTGTTGGTGAAAAAGAAGGATGGAAGCATAAGATTGTGCGTTGACTATCGCCAACTCAATAAATTAACTATCAAGAACAAGTATCCTCTTCCTCATATTGATGACCTTTTGGATCAGTTGAAGGGTGCCGTTGTATTTTCCAAGATTGACTTGCGTTCCAGATATCACCAAATTCGGGTGAAGACCGATGACATTCCTAAAAATGCCTTTCGAACGTGATATGGTCACTATGAGTATGTTGTGATGCCATTTGGTGTGACAAATGCTCCCGTGATCTTCCATAAGTATCTTGACCAATTCGTCATGGTGTTTATTGATGATATTTTGGTGTACTCTAAGAGTCATGAAGAACATGAAAGGTATCTTCACCTTGTGTTGTCTATTCTTCAAGAGAAAGAATTGTATGCTAAGCTCTCCAAATGTGAATTTTGGATGAATGAGATCTCATTTCTTGGTCATGTGATTTTCGGTGATGGTGTTACCATTGATAGATCAAAAGTGGAAGCCATTATGGCTTGGGAAAGACCAACGTCCATGACCGAAATAAGAAGTTTTCTTGGTCTTGCCGGCTATTACCGGAGGTTTATTGAAGGATTTTCCCACTTAGCTTTACCATTGACGAAGTTGACTCATAAAAATCAACCATTTGTATGGACCCATGAATGTGAAGAAAGTTTTTAAGACTTGAAATTGAGACTTACTACTGCACCAGTGTTAGCATTGCCTGATTTGCTGGATGATTTTATGGTGTATAGTGATGCTTCTATGCATGGTCTTGGGTGCGTGTTGATGCAAAAGGAACGTGTGATAGCCTATGTGTCGAGACAACTGCAACCGCATAAGGTTAATTATTCCACACATGATCGTGAATTGGCGACAGTGGTGTTTGCTTTGAAATTATGGCGACATTACTTGTATGGTTCTAAGTTTATGGTCTTTAGTGATCATAAGAGCCTTAAGTACTTGTTTGATCAAAAGGAACTTAATATGTACCAATGGCGATGGATGGAGTTTCTAAAAGACTATGAGTTTGAGTTGAAGTATTATCCCGAAAAGGCAAATGTGGTTGCCGATGCTTTAAGTCGGAAGTTTTTGCATGTTTTCACAATGATGGTGAAAGAGATGGAATTAATTGAGCAATTTAGAGACTTGAATGTGGGCATAGAAACATATACTCCAAAGAAGATGTCCCTTGAGATATTGATGGTTGCTAACGTGTTCCTTGAATCTGTGAAATTGCAACAACCAAAGGATGAGTATTTGATTGAGATGAGAAAAACTCAAGAAAAGGGGAAGAATTTGTTCCTAGTGGAAGGTCATGATGGCATTTTACGTGTAAAAGGCCAAATTTATGTCCCCTCAAGTGGTGATTTGAGAAAATATGTACATGAGGAAACTCACAAGAGTGTATTGAGCATTCATCCTGGTTCCACCAAGATGTATCAAGAATTGAAGAAGAATTTTTGGTGGCCTGGTATGAAGCGTGATGTGGTGAATCTTGTTGCATCCTGCCCTGTTTGTCAGAAGGCTAAGGTTGAGCATCAAAAACCATCTGTTTATTTGAAGCCTCTGGAGATCCCTGTTTGGAAGTGGGATAATATTGCTATGGATTTTGTTTTTGGTTTTCCCAGAACTCGTGTTGGAAATGATGCTATATGGGTAATTATGGATCGGTTGACGAAGTGTGCTTACTTTTTGCCTATGAATATGAAGAGTTCATTGGAGAAATTAGCCCAGTTATACATAAGGAGATTGTTAGACTACATGGTGTGCTATCTAGTATTATATCTAATCATGATCCTCGGTTACTTCTCGATTTTGGGGAAGTTTACATCATGAGTTAGGCTCTAAGTTGAAACTTAGTTCCGTTTACCATCCTGATGTAGGATGATCTTGATGGAGATCTTCCTTAGGCTAGATCTAGGTTTTTTTTCCTCTTCCTTAGCCTTCAGCCTTGACTTGGGATCTTCAAAGGTTGGCCGAAAATAGATTCAAGGAAATTGACACAAAAACGAAAGGAAAAGAATGGAAACTAAAGGAAAAAGATGGAAGAGAAAGGGTGAAAGTGGGAGGAGATGGAGAATGGAATGGAGGAAGTGTTTTGGAGGCCACTCCTAAGGAGGGAGATAAATCCAACTCACCACCAAGGAGGGAGAATACCCCTTGGATAAGAGCTTGCTAAAGCCTCTTTAGCCTAGAAAGAAGGAGGAAAATCTCTCACTAAAACTTTCACTCAAAAGGTGATTCTATTTCTCAAAATGAATAATATGTGGATTTTACAAAGTAGAGCTCCCTTATATGACCTAAGGAGAATTCGGCCAAGGGATGCTAGTTGGGCTTCCATCATGGATCCTAAGCCCAATTATGCTAAATGAGAAGGAGATGGCCCATACATGGCCCAAAAGAGAGTACATGGCCCTATAGTGACCAAATTGACCTACTAAGGTCCAAATAAAACCTAAATCACTAGAGAATCTATTTATGAGTTATATTACATGATGTGTACAAATAAATCCTCAAAGTGTCTTCATTAGGCTTGGGCCCATTAAGCAAAGAGAGGAAGGAAGATAAGGCCTTGTGGATGGTCTCTTTGGCCTTTTTGGAGTTGGCCCCAGTTAGGGGACCCTTGTAAGCCTCCAAGCCTTCGTCCAAGGTTTTGTGAGGATCTTCCCATGTTGTGTCCTCATTATGCTCCCCTTCCTCGAAAGGATTTGTCCTCATTTCTAAGGCATCATCCTCTTCATCTATGTCAAAAGGAGATAAGTCAGACACATTGATGATGCATGATTTATCCTTAATTCCTTAGTTTAAATGTGTATAATTTGCCATTACTTATTGTGTGATTTATTGCATTTTAACACATTTTCATAATTTAAGCCTTATTTAATATTTGATTTTTAAAATGAATTAAGGATTAATTTTCAATGAAAATAATGAAATCTTGGTTTCTCTTGTTTTGTAGTGTATGATTGAGCCTACAATTAAAAAATAATTACCACGGGTCAAACGGAAGAAGACACGTCTCAAGAAATGGTCAAAAATGCAAGAAAAAGCACAATAACAGGCTTGGGAATCGATTCACCAATCTAGGAATTGATTCCTACACTAAGTCATGCCTAAGGAATCGATTCATCTCCCCAGGAATCGATTCATCCACTCAGGAATCGATTCATTTGCTTTAGGAATTGATTCCTCACCTCAGGAATCGATTCATGTGATGTTTCTAACACAATTTTCAATTGAATGAATCCATTTCCGCATTAAATCATAGATGGAATCATGGAGGAAAAGCAGGAATGTTTTCAGGCACTATAAAAAACAGGAAAACATCACTACGCAATTTATGGAAGCATTACACTGAATGAAATATTTTATTGTAACAGAAGCCTTCCTTGAACTCCATAAATAGAGGAGAACCTGAGGCTTCAGGGGAGACCGTTCCTTAACACTTCTCTAAATTCCTCTTTGGAGAAGCAGAGGAAGGCTTCTGGAGGAGCTCTTCCATTCTGGGTTCGGTCTTTCTTATTTTTAGTTTGTTTTAATTATGGAGGGCTAAAACCCTTAGATTGATTTTCTTGAAGAATATTGTAATATAATTTTGAGGTTCTTGTTTTTAATATAGTATGCTTTTATTATTGTTAATTTCTTCATAATCTTACTTTGCTTATTTAATTTCATTCTGTTCAATTAAATTTGTATGCTTAATCAGTTTAATTATACAAATGGAAGAAAATAAGATTTAAATTAAAATGGATTAAGGAAATATGCATGCTTAGTGAATATTTTCATTATCATTTTTAATAATTATGGTTTATTTAATTCCATAATTTGAGAATAGATTATGTATGTAGGCGATGTTCTTACATATGCTCAATAATTCCTAAATTTTACGATCTTGACTCCTTTTGCTTAATTAGGGTGCTTGATTAAAATATTTATTTTTAAATGAAAGTAAAGGAATTGTGAACTAAAAAAGCGCTTAGTTGATTAATTCAAATTGAGCTAAGAAATCAACAGTAATGAAAATGTACAAATCATCTTTTGTGAACCAAGGATAAATCTAATTACAATACTCCAAGAAAATCAATCGCTTGTTATTTATTGTTCTAAATCTTATATTTACTCTGTTTTGATTTTAATTGTGACAACTAATCAGACCCCCCAAATGTATTTGTATGTTTGTTGAACTTCTGTTTGTAAAAATTAATTTTAAACTTGATTTTCCTAAATTTTTGTGTTGATCTTCGAGAGAAGGACCTAGGTTGACACCCTAGTACTACATTAATTAATTTTAATGTACTAATTTGACGGGACCACGACAATAACACGTCAAATTTTGGCACTGTGGCCGGGGATCAACGATCTTTAGGAAAATTCTTGTTTTAAATTATATTTTTAAAAAATAAAATTAAAAATTAAAAAAATAATATAATAAAAAAATTATTTTGTTTGTTTGTTTTATTTTATTTCTTTTGCATGATTTAGGATTCTTATGATATATTGCTCATGATCATGAAATATCTTGTTGTATGCTATGTATGACTAGAAGGACTTTTGGGCATTTATATTCATTTGATCCTGAAATTGATAGAACTTTTCATAGATTAGTTGGAGAAGCTAGATTTAATAATAACTTTGTTGATATTGATAATGATAGTATCTCATCTAAATCTGCTGAAAGTACTACTGCTAGTTTTTCTGATATGGCTGGACCTTGTGAAAAACCTCTTAAAGAACTAGCTGCACCTGAATTCACATACGAAAGTTTGTGTATTCAATATCCTGAAGAAGATGTCCCTTTTATGCTTAAGACCGGACTTATACACTTGTTGCCTAAGTTTCATGGTCTTGCGAGTGAAGATCCATATAAACACCTCAAAGAATTCCACATTGTGTGCTCCACAACGAAACCTCAAAACTTTCAAGAAAACCATGTCTATCTTAAAGCGTTTCCTCATTCTTTAGAGGTAATGCTAAGGATTGGCTCTACTACCTTGCTCCAAGATCAATCACAAGTTGGAATGACTTAAAGAAAATGTTCTTGGAAAAGTTCTTTACTGCATCTAGAACTACTGCAATCCGGAAGGACATATCTGGAATTAGGCAACTCTCTGGAGAAAGTCTTTGTGAGTATTGGGAGAGATTCAAGAAACTCTGTGCATGTTGCCCTCACCACCAAATTTCTGAACAACTTCTTCTTCAGTACTTTTATGAAGGTCTGCACCATATTGATAGCAACATGTTAGATGCGGCTAGTGGAGGAGGTTTGGGAGACATGACTGCTGCTAAAGCAAGAAACTTGATTGAAAAGATGGCATCCAATTCCTAATAATTTAGTGTTAGAAATGATGCTTTTAAACCCATGTATGATTCAAATTTTAGTGCATCTGGCATTAAATTAGATAGCAAACTTGACGCTCTCACCACTCTAGTCATACAATTGGCAGTGAATCAAAAATCCATGACTGCCAAAGTGTGTGGCATCTGCTCTTCACAAGAGCATCCCACTGATTATTGTCCTTCTCTACAAGAAAAGAATGATAATAATCCCCAAGCCTATGTAGCCAACATCTACCATGATAGACCTCTACCACAACAGCAGCAACAAAACCATGACCTTTCCACCAACAGATACAACCCAGGTTGGAGGCACCATCCAAACCTGAGATGGGGTAACCAACAACAATATCCCCAACCCCCATTTCAAAGCAATGCACCAACCTTCCAAAGACCTACACCTCAACCATCCATAAGTGGCCCTTCTTTGGAAGAACTGGTGAAACAAATGGCTGTATAAAACTTGGAGTATCAAAAGAGGAATGATGCTATAATCTAGAGTTTAAGTAACCAAATTGGGCAATTGGCTTCATCATTGAACTAATTACAGTCTCAAAACTTTGACAAATTACCATCTCAACCAGCTGCAAATCCAAGAAATATGAGTGCAATTCAGTTAAGATCAGGTAAGAACCTTGAAGTACCTATACCTAAGGAACCTAAGAAGTAAACAAATATGCCTGCAGCTATTGAGAATGATGTTCCCTCTTCTGAGATGCAATCACCCCAAATTCCATCTCATATCCCTCTTCCATTCCCACCAAAAGCAATTCCAAGTAAGAAGATCGAACAAGTGGACAAAGACATCTTGGATACTTTTAGGAAAGTGGAAGTGAATATACCTCTTTTTGATGCAATCAAGCAAATACCCAAGTATGCTAAATTTCTAAAAGAGCTGTGTACTCACAAGAGGAGACTCAAGGGCAATGAAAGGATAAGCATGGGAAGAAATGTATCTGCACTGCTTGGTAAGGAAGTTACAAATATTCCTGAGAAATGTAAAGATCTAGGTACGTTCACTATACCCTACATCATAGGCAATAACAAATTTGAAAATTGCATGTTAGATTTAGGAGATTCAATAAATGTTATGCCTATGTCTGTTTTCAAATCTCTATCTCTTGGAACTTTACAACCTATTGGTGTAGTGATTCAACTAGCCAATAGAAGTACTGCTTACCCTGCTGGAGTCATAGAGGATGTTTTAGTTCAGGTAGATCAACTTGTTTTCCCTGCTGACTTTTTCATACTTGATATGGAAGAAGGTATGCCTCAGATTCCTATTCTTATAATTTTGGGAAGACCATTTTTCAAAATAGCTCAAACCAAAATAGATGTTCATTTCGGAACCCTCTCTATGGAATTTGGTGACACTAAAGTTCAATTCAATATTCTTGATGCTATGAAATACCTATCTGAGGATCACTTTATTTTTCATATTGACATTATGGATGAATTGATTTATGAATATATTTCTGATATCTCTCAAAATGTTGATTTAGAATGCATGGATGATTCAAATAATTATTTTGCATGCAATGATTCTGGAAGTTATGATGTTTGTGCTGAAATTGATAAATACATAACTACTAATTTAGAGTTTTTAGATATGCCTGTTAATCATAAGGAGCTAGAATGCATTAACCTGAATGAAGGATTTCAAGAAGACTTTAACAAAATTGTTGAGGTGCAAACAACAGAATCCAAATCTGCTTTGTTAGTTCCATCTGTTTTGCAGGCACCCAAAATAGAGTTAAAACCCCTACTGAGAACCTCAAGTATGTATACTTAGGGGGTGATGAACAGCTCCTAGTGATAATCTCTACTTCTCTTGATGAAAATCAAGAAGAAAAATTTTTGTAGGTTTTGAAAAGGCACAAGAAGGCTATAGGCTGAACATTGGCAGACATCCCTGGAATTAGCCCGTCCATATGCATGCATAGGATATTTCTGGAGGAAAATGCTAAAACAGTAAGACAGCCTCAAAGGAGACTCAACCCTGTAATCCTTGATGTGGTTAAGAAGGAGATCACCAAGCTTCTACAAGCAGGAATCATTTACCTTATCTCTGACAGCCAATGGGTGAGTCCGATTCAAGTGGTTCCTAAGAAAATAGAGATCACAGTTGTGAAAAATGAGAAGGATAAATTGATCCCTACCAGAGTGCAAAATAGTTGGAGAGTCTGTATTGACTACAGGAGACTAAACCAAGCAACAAAGAAGGACTATTCCACTTTACCCCTCATTGATCAAATGCTTGAACGTCTTGCAGGTAAGTCTCACTACTATTTTCTTAATGGATTCTCTGGATATTTTCAGATTCACATTACACCTGAGGATCAAGAAAAGACCATATTCACCTGTCCCTTTGGCACATTTGCTTATAAGAGAATGCCATTTGGCCTATGCAATGCTCCTGGAACTTTTCAAAGATGCATGATAAGTATTTTTCATGATTTCATTGAAAATTACATAGAGATGTTTATGGATGATTTTACTGTTTATGGATCTTTATTTGATGCATGCCTTCATAGTTTGGATAAAGTTTTAAACAGATGTATTGAAACTAACCTTGTCTTGAACTATGAAAAATGTCATTTTATGGTAAAACAAGGAATGTTTTTAGAGCATGTAATCTCTAAGAAATAAATTGAGGTAGATCCTACCAAGATAGAAGTTATATCACATTTACCTTACCCCTCTTGTGTTCGAGAGGTTCGTTCTTTTCTTGGCCATGTAGGTTTCTATAGAAGATTCATAAAGGATTTTAGAAAGAAGGCTAGACCACTATCCAATCTGCTTCAAAAGGATGTGGTATTTGAGTTTGATGAAAAGTGTAAGGAGGCTTTTAATTGCCTCAAGCAAGCATTGACCATTACCCGAATAATCCAAGCACCTGATTGGACAGCCTCATTTGAGTTAATGTGTGATGCCTCTAATTATGCATTGGGAGTTGTCCTTGGTCAAAAGATTGACAAACAGCCTAGGGTCATCTACTATGTATCTAAAACTTTAGATGCTGCCCAGGTAAATTATACCACTACTGAAAAAGAGCTCTTGGCCATTGTTTTTGCATTAGATAAGTTCAGATCTTACCTACTCGGTTCTCGAGTAGTTGTCTTTACTGACCATGCAGCTCTGAAGTACTTGTTGAAGAAAGGTGAGTCCAAGCCAAGATTAATTCGTTGGATGCTTTTGCTCCAAGAGTTTGAGTTAGAAATTCGTGACAGAAGTGGAACACAAAACTTGGTAGCAGACCATTTAAGCAGAATTGAGAACGCTCCTAATTTGGCACCTATTCGGGACCATTTTCCTGATGAATAACTCATCTGCTAACATTGTTAACTATCTTGTTGCTTCTGTTTTTCCACCATATTCATCCTGAAACCAAATTTCAAAATTAAAAAGTGATGCTAAATATTATATATATGGGATGACCCGTATTTATGGAAGTTATGTAATGATCAGGTAATTCGAAGATGCATTCTCGATCATGAGATAGAATTAATTCTTTGATTCTGCCATGCTTTACCAGTTGGTGGACATTTTGGTCCACAAAGAACAGCAAGGAAGGTGTTGGACTCTGGCTTATACTGGTCCACCATTTTTAAGGATGCATGGAGAACTTGTAACACCTGTAAGGATTGCCAAAGAGCTGGTAATGCTATCACATGGCGTTAACAAATGCCTCAACAACCTATGTTGTTTTGTGAAGTATTTGATGTTTAGGGCATTGATTTTATAGGTCCATTTCCTCCATCCTTTGGTTTTACATACATTCTGTTAGCTGTAGATTATGTTTCTAAATGGGTGGAAGTTAAAGCCACCAGAACTAATGATGCTCGGGTTGTTGTGGATTTTGTTAGATCTCAAATTTTTTACAGGTTTGGCATCCCAAGAGCAATCATTAGTGATCAGGGAACTCACTTCTACAACCGGACCAAGCAAGCTATGCTCAGGAAGTATGGGGTTATTCATAGAGTCTCTACTCTATATCACCCCCAAACCAATGGACAAGCAGAAGTCTCTAACAGAGAAATTAAGAGAATCCTAGAGAAGATAGTACAGCCTAACAGAAAGGATTGGAGCAGGAAACTGGATGATGCTCTTTGGGCACATAGAACAGCTTTTAAAGCACCTATAAGAATGTCTCCTTATAGAATTGTTTTTGGTAAGGCATGTCATCTTCCAGTGGAGATTGAGCATCGTGCTTATTGGGTTATAAAAGCTTGCAACTTCACACTTGATCAAGTAGATAAAGAAAGGAAATCACAATCGAATGAGCTTGATGAGATCCGTTTAGCAGCTTATGAGAATTCAAAATTCTACAAAGAGAAAATAAGGAAATTCCATGATGGCTCAATAGCTAGAAAGAAGTTTGTTGCTGGACAGAAAGTGTTATTATTTAATTCCTGGATGAAACTGATGGCAGGAAAATTACGCTCCAAATAGGAAGGACCTTTCATTGTCACTAATCTAATTCCCCATGGAGCTGTTGAGATAAAAAGTGAGAACTCCAATAAAAGCTTCAAGGTTAATGGACAACGCTTGAAGCCATTCCATGAAAATCCTTCACTTGTAGATGTCGTAATGGAGGAGCATGCTTTGGGGGAACCATTTCTTGATCCCCCTTGAGGGAGTTTTTCTTACCCATCTCTTTACTTGTTTATTTTCTTGTCCACTTTTGTATGCTCTATTTTACATTGAGGAAAATGTATGATTTAAGTGTGGGGGTGGGATCTCTATGTGTGATTGTTTATTTTATCTCTATGTGTGATTGTTTGTTTTTCCTAACATAAAAAAAGATTTTGTGTGTTTTTTTGTTTTAAAATGGTATATTTTAATGGAATTTTAGTATATGTATGAGTAACAGGTAATTTCTTTCATGTCTGATATGAGCTTAATGATATGTTATAATCTGAACTCAAGCATTTTTTGGTATGTTGAGAATGAAATGATGATTGAGAAATGATCATATATGATAGAATTATTGCCTTGTGAGATTTTTGAGCCTTAAAATTTGATGGATCATAATCACTTTATACCATCTTAATTCTTTCATGTGTGATTTATTCTTGAATGCTTACATCTCAATCTTTGTCTTGTTTCTTGATGATACTTGAAACTCATATGAATGTATTTTAAAGGACACAGGCATTTTGTTCAATTTAGCCACTAGCCATATAAGCCTACCATGAATAAATCATCCTTTGTTAACCTATTTGAGCCTATTTAACCATTTCTTTGTTGCAGCTCAAATAAGCCATGGACGAAAAAAACAAAAATATACCTACCTTAAGGAATATATTGGAGCTTTGGAATCAAGTCAAAAACAGACATTCAAATAAGTGTGGGGGTGTGCTAAAAGGAGTCGCAACTTTTGGTTTAAGTATTATGTAATCGTATAAGAAAAATACAATGAAAAATGATGACTGAATGAAAAATTTTGATGATTGCGACTAAAAGAAAATGAACACAAGTGTTATATCCTCATGCTTACCTGTAAAATTAATTGCTGCTTTATTCTTTTTGGTACTTGCCACTAATCCCATATTTTACCAACCACCTTAACCTTAGCCACATTACAACCCTAAAAAGCTCTATCGATCTATACATGCATTTGTGTTGATTGTGGAATTGAGAGACTTGCCAAATTTATGGGATTGTCTATTTTTCAGGAAAATATTTTGAGCGTATACACAAACCCAAAACGCTTGAGAGTTGAGAGTATGTCTTGTGAGGTTCTGTCACTTATGATCTTCTTTTCAGCTTGATTTAATTCTCATATGCCTAAGTGTTTGATGATTTTCATACATATCTTGATGCTCTGTATCTTGCATGTTGAATAACTCTTGTTTCTCTGTATATTCCTAAGATTTCATGATGAGTATGCTAGTTTTCTGTGTTTACTATTTTTCAACTTAATATTTTCAATAAATTGTAAAACTTGTTTTTATTCTGATTTTGCCTGGGAGTGCAAAAGAATAAGGGTGGGAGTATTTGATGATGCATGATTTATCCTTAATTCCTTAGTTTAAATGTGTATAATTTGCCATTACTTATTAAGTGATTTATTGCATTTTAACACATTTTCATAATTTAAGCCTTATTTAATATTTGATTTTTAAAATGAATTACACATTAAATGAAGCACTCACACCATATTCACCAGGCAAATCATGGACATATGCATTATTCCCCATGTTCTTAAGAATTTGAAAAGGACCATCACTCTTAGGATCGAGTTTGGATTTTCTCAAATTTGGAAATCTTTCTTTTCTAAGATGTAACCAAACCTAATCTCCAACCTCAAAGGTAACTTCCTTTCTTTTCTTATTGGCACAACGAGCATAGTATTCATTTTTAGCTTGTATTTGGTTTTTAACATTCTCATGAAAATCTTTGATAAATTTGGCCTTCTCCTCTCCATCCATGTGAAGGACAGAATCAGAAACATCAATGGGAAAAAGGTCCAAGGGAGTGAGAGGGTTAAAACCATAAACAATTTCAAAAGGACTATGCTTAGTTGTGGAGTGTTGTACCCTATTATAAGCAAATTCAATATGGGGTAAACACTCATCCCAAGATTTAACATTTTTAGGCACTAAGATCCTATGTAGTTGAGAAAGGGTTCTGTTTACTACCTCAGTTTGGCCATCCGTTTAAGGATGACAAGTGGTAGAAAATAGAAGCTTCGTTCCTAGCCTTGACCAAAGGGTTTTCCAAAAATAGCTTAGGAATTTGGTGTCCCTATCAAAAATGCTAGTTTTAGGAACACCATGAAGTCTTACAATTTCCTTGAAAAATAGCTTAGCAATATGACTTGCATCATCCACTTTGTGACAAGGAATGAAGTGAGCCATCTTACTAAACCTATCTACTACTACAAAGATAGAGTCCATTCCCCTTTGGGTCCTAGGCAAGCCCAAACACAAAATCCATAGAAATATCAATCTAAGGAGAAGTAGGTGTAGGTAAAGGAGTATAAAGACCATTAGGTGATATTTTAAATTTAGCTTTTCTACAAACTATACACCTAGCACAAAGTTTTTGAACATTTCTTTCATTTTAGGCCAATAGAAGTGTTCATGTAAGATAGACAATGTTTTATCTCTTTCAAAATAGCCCATTAAGCCTCCCTCATGGCTTTCTCTAAGTAACAGATCCCTTAAAGAGCTCTTTGGAATGTAAAGTTTATTGGCTTTAAAGAGGTATCCATCTAGAATGTAGAAGCCTTTATGAGATGAAGAAGTGGAAGATGAATTGAAGATTTTGGGAAAATCAAGATCATTTGGGTACAAGGTCCTAATCCCATGCAAGTAAAGAGTGCCTTTTTGATAAAGCATCAGCCACAGTATTGGATTAGCCATTTTTGTACTTGATGACATATGGAAATTGTTCCAAAAACTCAACCCACTTTGTATGTCTTTTGTTTAACATATGTTGCCCTTTGATGAATTTTAGTGATTGATGATCATTATGGATGACAAACTCTTTTGGGATCAAGTAATGTTCCCAAGTTTGAAGGGCTCTAATTAATGCATAGAATTCTTTATCATATGTGGGATAATTAATGGTAGCCCCATTAAGTTTTTCACTAAAAAAAGCAATGGGGTGACCTTCTTGCAATAAAACAACTCCTATACCCACATTGGAAGCATCACATTCAAGCTCAAAGGTTTTAGAAAAGTTTGGAAGTGCTAAAACTGGAGCATGAGTGAGTTTTTCCTTGAGATCCAAAAAGGCTTTCTCTTGCCTTGGCCCCAACACAAAAGGAACATTCTTTTTCACTAATTCATTCTAAGGGGAAGCTAAGGTAGAGAAGTCTTTCACAAATCTCCTATAAAAACTTGCAAGACCATGGAAACTTCTTACTTTACTCATATTTTTAGGTATTGGTCAATCTTGGATTGCCTTAACTTTGGAGTGATCTACCTCAACACCTTTAGAAATTACTACAAATCCAAGGAATACAATGCTATCCATGCCAAAAGAACATTTTTCAAAATTTACATAGAGGTTATTTGTTCTCAAGGCAAGCATAACTTGTTTCAAATGGCTTAGATGAGAGGTCATGGTCTTTGAGTAAACAAGAATATCATCAAAATAGACCATGATAAAATGCCTAATAAATTCCCTTAAAACATGAATCATTAACCTCATGAGTGTGCTTGGTGCATTAGTCAAGCCAAAGGGCATAACTAACCACTCATATAATCCAAGTTTGGTTTTAAAAGCAGCTTTCCATTCCTCTCCCTCTTTGATTCTTATTTGATGATAGCCACTTTTAAGATCAATCTTAGAAAATATAGTAGAACCACTTAACTCATCAAGCATATCATCAAGTCTAGGTATTGGATGCCTATGCTTGATAGTTATGTTATTTATAGCTCTACAATCCGTACACATTCTCCATGAACCATCTTTCTTAGGAACTAATAAAATGGGTAAAGCACATGGGCTTAGGCTTTCTCTAATCCATCCTTTAGATAATATTTTATTCACTTTCTTTTCAATTTCTAGGCTTTCCTTAGGGTTATACCTATATGCATGTCTATTTGGTAGACTAGCACCAGGGATTAAGTCTATTTGATGTTTAATTCCACTAATTTGAGGTAAGCCTTTAGGAATATCTTTAAGAAAGAGGTCTTTAAACTCATATAATATGTTTTGAATCCCTTTGGGAAAAAGGGGAGGGGAAGAGCCCATTGAGCACAAGGAAGTGTTAGGGATATCTTTAGCATATATGATCAAGCATTGTTTTTTTGAAAACATAGCATGTTTCACATCATATTTGGCAGCCAAGAGATTAGCTCTAGAGTCGTCATAAATAATAACTCCTTTTCCTTTATCCTCTTTTTTATTTTTCTTATGTTTTTCTAAAAGATTAGATGAAGAAGATCCTAACTCTCTATCTCTTTTAAGCTTCATTTGAAGTTAATCTTTAGCTACTTGTTGTGGAGTTAAGGGATGTAAAACTATCTTCTTACCATCTAATATAAAAGTAAGGGTGTTGGTGAACCCCTCATGGATGACCTTCCTATCATATTGACAAGGTCTTCCTAAAAGGATGTGAGTTGCTTCCATAGGTACTAGATCACACTTGACTTTATCTCTATATGTGCCTATGGTAAAGTTGATTAAGGCTTTCTTATTAACTAACATTTCTCCCTTTTCATTTAACTATTACAACTTATAAGGTCTAGGGTGATCTATTAGTTCTAAGCCCCTCTTATGTACCAGTCTTTGACTTACTACATTTGCACAACTCCCACTATCCACAATGAGAGAACATAGTTTTTCATTTATGTAGCATCTTGTATAAAAGATGTTCTCTCTTTGTGTAGTATCATCAAGCTTAACATCACTACCAAGTAATCTTCTAATCATGTACAACTCACCATCATCCCTTAGTATATGCTCACTGTCATAGGAACCACTACTCGAGTCATCACTTGAATTGTGATTATCAGAGTCAGACTCTGATTAACTTGAGTAGGTTCCATTAGTGTATAAAATCATAGTTCTTTTTGTAGGACAGTCAGAAGCAATGTGACCTCTACCAAGGCATCTAAAACATTTAATGGTAGATGATCTAGAAGATTGAGGTTTAGATATGGTTTCATGCTTATCTCTTTGATTTCTAAAGACTTTGCCATTTTTATGCAACTCCCTTCTCCCTAGGTTGTCTTTCAAACCCATCTTTACCTACCCACTTAGACTTAAAACTTTTGTTTCCCTCTCTTTAAATTGGCTCTCTACCTTAGTACATTGGTGTAATAATTCTTCTATATCAACATGTGCAAGGAGTTCTACTCTATTTTTAATGTTCCTATTTAGGCCATGCAAAAACCTATGAATTAGGGTTTCTTTATCTTCTTCTAAGTTTGCCCTAATCATGGCTATCTCTAAGACCTTGTAGTGATCTTCTACACTTTTTGACCCTTGGGTGAGTCTATTTAGCTTGGCTAATAGCTCCCCTCTATAGTAATTAGGAACATATTTTTTCCTTAATAGAGCTTTTAAGTCTAACCAATCATCTATTGGTGGAAAGTTATCTTTCTTTCTCTCCTTACACACTTAAGTCCACCACACTAAGGCATAGTTTTAGAATGAGAGAGTGGTTATCCTAACTTTCTTTTCCTCTTTAATTTGATGAGAATTAAACAATTGTTCAACTCTCATCTCCCATTCTAAATAAGCTTCAACATCACTCTTACCATTAAACGGGGGAATTTCAAATTTTACTTCTTTTAACCCTAGGTATTCTCTTTTAGTATTATGATGATGTCTTCTAGACCTATAGTCATCCTCACTATCACTATTCTCATGCCTTTGATTTTTTTGATTTCTATGTCTAGTTCTAGGTTAGTTAACCTAGTGTTGATGTTATTTAAGCTATCCATTATGTTATGAAGAAGATATTTGTTTTCCCTATCACTAGAAGACATGATTAAGGTTGTCGAAGAAAAACAAGACAAGGCAAACAAAGGTTCTATCAAACTAGTCAAGGATGCTTATGCAGGACAAATATAAGAAAATAAGCATGAATCCTAAAAAAATCAAGTACTAGGTTTCTACCTAAGGGCACAAGTACCTAAGTTGTCTTGTACTAGGTTAGATCCTATGTTGTCTTACTATGATTAGTTATGCAAGTCCTAGATTGTCTTTGCTTATGTTCTTTATATGAATCCTAGGTTGTAACTAATCAAGTAACTAACCCTAACAAGAGTTAACAATTTTGGTTATGGAAGTTAGAACTAACAAAATTAGTTTTAACAAACTAACAAAACGTAACTAAAATTAGTTATGTAGTGATTATAGTTACAACTACCTTAGCTTGTTATAACCACCCTAACTTCTTCAACTAATTTCGGTTATGAGTAGTTAAACTAACTAAAATTTGTTCCAACTAACTCTAACTACTAACAAACTTAGTTAAGACAACTAACAACCTAACCAAATTAGTTAAGACCAACAACTAACTAACTACTTCTAGTTGTAACTAAACCAACCAAACTAACTAACAACAATTAGTTAAAGCAAACAAATGCACATGCACTAGAACTAGCAGAAATATTGAAGGAAAATTTTAAGAAATCAAAGTCCAATGTCCAATGTCCAAATTTTATCCAAAATACAAGGACCAAATTGCTAATACAAGCCTTAAGAATTAAAAATTTCCTAAAATTTGCTAATGAGTACAAGGCTTTGCTTCCTTTTATAAGTCTTCAATGGTCTTCAAAGTATTGATATGGACTCCACCACCTTACCTAGCAAACGAAATTCTCACATAAAAATGTTAAGCAAAATCAAGTAAAATCAAAATAAGGTCTCTCTCACTCAAAGTGTTTCCTCTCTATTTTTGTCCTTTCGCTTTAGGTTTCAAGAGAACCAAAGCAATTTCCACACAAATCTCAAGTGTACTCAAGATGCTACCCTCTTTGATATTGAGTAAGAGTTATCTTGGAATTGAAAGGAAAGAGAAACTTAAGAAAAAACTTTTAAGAGAGAATGGAAGACAAACTAAAAAAGCTCAAAAATTAAAAGGCAACTCAAAAAGAATATTTTTGGATTTTTGACTTGACAAGACATAAAGCAATAAAAGCTAAATTAAATAAAGGCAACACACAAGAATTTCAAAATTTGAAAGTTTAAGGACAAAACTTGACAATCAAAGAAAATAAATGTAAGAATGAAAAGAAAGGTTAAGGTAAAAACCTAGAAACTCTAAAATTACAAACTAAGCAAGCAAAGTTCAATTGAAATTGTATGAAGGATCAACTAGCAAATACTTTTTTTTAGGCCATGGTGTCTCAATTAAAAAGATGACTTAGTGTTCAAACTTTTTCAATTTTTCTAAAAGAGGTCCAACTTTGTACTTTTTCTTTTGATACCCCTTTTTATTTTTCACTTTTTGATTGTAGGATTTTCCTTTTTCTTTTTCTTTTGTGTAGTCTTTTTCTCTTTTCTTGCCTCTTAAAATTTTGTAGCACTTGACACCAACCAAAGTCTAAAACAGAAACCACCAAGCTAGTTCACAAGTCAATTTCACTTCTTTTGCTTAGGTCAAGATGCAACCTTCTCCCAATTTGAAGTATGGAAGGTTAACTTTGAATGATAAAGTGATGTTATACAATTTTCAAGATGCCAAAACCGAATTCAATTTATGACCTAGTAGTGCTTAACAATTGAAAATTAAAACCTAGAAGAAACTAAGAGTGGACTTCTAACAATCCTAGAAATGAGCACAATCTTTGGAGTACCTAAAACTAAGGTCTCTTATACAAGAATTGAAACCTTGAGAGTCATAAAATGATGCAAGATATGACTCCTACCACATGGATTAGAACTTCTAAAAAGATTGAATTTTTCAATTCCTAGCAATGTAACATCCCAAAATTTTAAAATAGAGGACTAATTAAGGAAAATAAATATTGACAAATTGAATGTGAATTATTTAACATCCCAAACTATTGAAAATAATTAAATTAAGATTTTTGGGAACTGTTGGTGGTTCATGGAGACCGGTTAAGCTGAAAATGAGCCCGGTTGAGATATGAGTGTCGAACCAAGTATCTCTGAATGAGATGATATTGGTTAGGGCCGTTGAGAATAATATTAGGAATCCGAATATATATTCGGAATAATTTTTAGATAAAGTATTGAGCCCAAATAGAAAGCCTGTTAGTTGCAAAACGATGAAATTCTAATGAATGGAAATAAAATAAAGCAAAAGCCCAACTTTCTCCCCCTTATTCTCGTGAGTTTGCTGAAGCATTTGGGAAAAACACTTCACTTTTTCTCCTCTTCATCTTTTCCTCATTTCTTCTTCTACTTTCTTCTCCTAAAACCCTAAGCATAAGTTGTGCTATCTTTATCTCCTCCATTTTTGTTTCCAATGAGCTTGGAAGGAGACTTGTGAGATTGAAGCTCTCTCCCTCTTCCTCCCTATTTTCGTGTTACCTCTCCCTCTTTCTTAAACCCATTTCATTTTTGGGTGTGAGGTAAGTAGACTCATTATTTTACTTGGGTTTTTCCTATATATAAGTGTTAATGTGAGTTGGGGGAGTAATACATGTATATGGGTATCTATTAAGAGCATTAAATGCTTATGCCCTAAAGTGGGTGGCAATAAATGTGAGGTTTTAATGAGGGTTAATGATGGTAGATATGTTTATGATGAGAAGGAAATGAAGATTAATGATGCATTAATGAGAGTTGTTGGGTTTTAGAAAAACCCTAACTTTGAGATTTGGGGAAAATAGTTAATATTGATTTAAGAATATGTTTTATGAAGAAATGCATGACATTGAAAAATACGAATGTGTGGTAGATGGTGTTTTGTGAAGGTGGGGCTAAAATTGCCTTGTAGCCCTTGGATTTAATGAATGTGGCTTAATGGGAAGGAATTCCCGAAGCCTAACAAATGATGGAAAATAATGCCTATAGCATGACTTGTACATGTTATGAATTAGTAGATATAATAATAGCCAATTAGAATTGGAATTGTGTTTAGGAAAAGAGTCTTATGTTTTAAATGCATGAATTTGGATGTTATTTGATTGCCATATGTATTGGTATGCATGTTAGCCTTGCTTGAGATGATATGAGAAATTTGTAATGTGCTATATAGTGTGGATAATATGTTTGGCAACATGCTTTGGTGCATTTAGAATGTTCATGGTATGCTATATGGTGATGTATAGTGATCAATGATATGGTGTTATGCTTGTATCTACCATGAATGTAATATGATTGTGGATGATGACTGATAAAAAATGATTGGAGTCTTTGTATTGATGATAAAGTGAGAAACATGAATGAGAACAAATGAGAATGCCACACAAAGACTTAAATTAATGTGAATAGCCAACAATAATAAAAGCCTTATGGTATTATTGGTGTTGATGATGATGTATGGTGAGTGTCATGAATAGGATGCATAGAGTGAGAAATGCATATGATCTGCATTTGCATCCATGGCATACTGCATAGCCGCCGTTGTTGGAACATTAGGGGAGTTCCCTCGGCCGACCCAGTGGGAGGGTGGCTCGGTGCACGAGTAAGTTTTATTTCCCTTGTGACTCAGTGTGTGAGTCACGAAGCCGCCCATGTATTACTTCGGGGAGCGACATGTGGCCGACCCTTGTGGGGGGTGGCTCTTGATGAGCAGGTGACCCCGGTGGTCTTTAAGGTCACAGCTGCTATGATTTGATATCTGGCCGGCCTGCAACACCATATGTTGATATGTTGTGTACCGCGGTCATGGTGAAAATGACCAGGTGTTGCAGGATGGGCGATGCGGTTTGGTACCAGTAAAATAATTGGTGAATGCATGCAAATCTTAAGGATAAGTGTACACATTCTACTACTGCAGTAGGGGTATGGTTAGATGATCATACTTGAATCCCACATTTGGTGTTTATATTCCCACAGTCAAATCTGCAATTGTTGAAATATTCCTTGTGCATATGCATTAGCTTAAGAGCATTTGCATATAGTAAGGAAGTATGCCAAAGGTGATGAGCTATGATGATGGATGTGATGAGGGTATAATGATATACTAAGACAACATAAAAGATATGAATACCAAATGATAGTTTGTGTGTGATATCCGAATTGTGGTGAATTTTGATTATGTATATGCTGTATGCTTTGTCAAAAATTGTGGTGTTACTTGTGATGTTTGTATGATAAGGTTGAAATGATGGAGAGTATGGTGAAAGAATGTATGTGCAAAGTATACATGTTTTGAATGCATATGTACATAATCATATAGTATTCATATTCGTTCCTTTGGAATGTGTGACTTGCTCTCCCATGTTGTCTATTTTTAGACTTTTGATTGCAGGGCACTCATGGGAAGAGTTGACATTTTGAAGTGCATTTTGGTTGTGGAGGTAAATAGTGGTATAGGAAGTGCCTTGGCCGGCGATATCTAGATTTTTGTATAGCATATGATGTAATGAATGCTCATTAGGTGATCTAGATGATATTTGATTATTTTGAGCGTCATGTAGGAAAATTGGACCTTTGAGTTGCGACCAATTTTTATTAATGACCCACATGATGTAGTTCGATGAATAACAATGCTTGTCGATGTTTAATTTTATGAATGAATGATGCATTTTACAATTTTGTAGTATTTAATGAAGTTTATGTTGGAATGATTTTAGATCCTGTGCATTGAATGAATGATAATTGAAATTGAAGGTATAGGTAGTTGGATGATGATGTTGTTGAGGTTTAATTCAATGAATGAATTGCAAGTAATTCTTAACTTATGGTTCCTTATGAAGTTGGTAGGAATTGTAGATATATAATGAGGTAAAATAATGCATTAAGAAAGGGTAAAATGGTAGGAAATAAAATTCCATATGCTAAGTTGTGATGATTCTACGTTTCTGCATAAGTCCAGTAGAATTCGCTCAAGCAAGTGGTAATCTCGTCCAAGCGAATGGCCGTCTCACCCAAACGAGATTGGACTAGGATCAGAGGTTGGTCTCTGGACCATTTTCGCTCAAGCGAAATGGCCCTGGCTCAGTGATCGCTCAAGCGAGGAAGAAGGGAATTAGACACTGAACGATTTTCGCCCAGGCGAGCGATGGCTCGCCCAAACGAAAATCGGGTAGAGAGTTTCCATTGTATCTAGAACAATCTCGTTCAAGCGAGATAAATTTCGCTCAAGCGAGATTGGCTTCTAATGCAAATTTCTTCTCTCGCTCAAGTGTCTCGCTGACTCGCCCAGGGTGGATTCTCTATTCTCGCTCAAGCGAGATGAGGCTCGCTCAAGCAAAAGGAGCCCCTGATGCAAAATACCTTTCTTCGCTCAGTCTCTTTTCGATTCTCTCAAGTGTGCCTACGTTGGCTCGCTCAAGCGAATGGGATTCTCGCTTGAGCGAGTGGCACCCTGTTTGCCCATGTTTATTTTTGTTCAAATGATTGTATTTTCTTTACAATAAAACCCCTTCATGTATCATCTTAAAGGTGTCCTTGTACATAATATGGGTCATGGGATCTCATGAATTCCCTCCTCTTAAACTCAATCATACAACCATCAATTTAAATTAATTCTTCCGTTGTTTTTAATTGGAATTTTATCAACAAATCACATTTTAATTTACCCTCTCATATCTTCATATATGGGAGCGGTTTATCAAAGATCCAGGTGTTGAACTAAGAGCTTCACCACATATTTCCTCATCCTCGATTAATGATCTTTTAAATCGTGAAAAATTTTCCCGTATTTCCGGGGGCGTCTCAAGCAACAAAGACAAGGCTCCAATGGCACCACACACACTTATTTGGCTCTAATAATCAACAACTTCACAAAATCAATTATTGAAGCTCAAAAATGAAACTATAGTGTGCCAAACTCAGAATTCTAAACACAATCTAAAGCATATGACACTACAAAACCACAACTACTAAAGAACAATATGCAAAAACTTGAAGAAAAGTGGGAAAGGTGACTAGAAAATGCATTAAACTTCAATATTTTTGTATTTTTCTAACATATAACATGGCATCAACATGAAAAGAAAAACAAAGCCAGCCAAGAAATCTATTGGAAACTGAAACTTTAGAGGAAGAAAAGATGAGAAAAAGAACCTCTAAGCTCAATGATACCACTTGATGTAGGATGATCTTGCTGGAGATCTTCCTTTGGTTGGATCTAGGTTCTCTTTCTTCTTTCTTAGCCTTCAAGAAGCCTTGACTTGGGATCTTTAAAGCTTGGCCAAAAATAGATTCAAGGAAATGGACACAAAAATGAAAGGAAAAGAATGGAAACTAAAGGAAAAAGATGGAAGAGAAAGGGTGAAAGTGGGAGGAGATGGAGAATGGAATGGAGGAAGTGTTTTGGAGGCCATTCCCTAGGAGGGAGATAAATCCAACTTGCCACCAAGGAGGGAGAATACCCCTTGGATAACAGCTTGCTAAAGCCTCTTTAGCCTAGAAAGATGGAGGAGAATCTTTCACTAAAACTTTCACTCAAAAGGTGATTCTATTTTTCAAAATGAATAATATGTGGATTTTACAAAAGAGAGCTCCCTTATATAGCCTGAGGAGAATTCGGCCAAGGGATGCTAGTTGGGCTTCCATCATGGATCCTAAACCCAATTATGCTAAATGAGAAGGAGATGGCCCATACATGGCCCAAAGGAGAGTACATGGTCCTATAGTGACCAAATTGACCTACTAAGGTCCAAATAAAACCTAAATCACTAGGGAATCTATTTATGAGTTATATTACATGATATGTACCAATAAATCCTTAAAGTGTCTTTGTTGGGCTTGGGCCCATTAAGCAAAGAGAGGAAGGAAGATAAGGCTTTGTGGATGGTCTTTTTGGCCTTTTTGGACTTGGCCCTTGTTAGGGGACCCTTATAAGCCTCCAAGCCTTCATCCAAGGTTTTATGAGGATCTTCCCATGTTGTGTCCTCATTACATCCTCAAACCGACAGACAATCCGAGAGAACTATCCAAAGCCTTGAAGATTTATTGAGAACTTGTGTTCTTGAGTGTGGTGGATGTTGGGAGAGATTCCTTCCATTGATTGAATTCACTTATAATAATAGTTACCACAGTAGTATTGGTATGGCTCCTTATGAGGCACTGTATGGTAGAAAGTGTAGAACGCCTCTATGTTGGTTGGAAACTAGTGAGAATTTGGCTTTAGGGCCGAAGATTGTTAAGGAGACCACCGAGCAAATTAGAAAGATACAAGAGAATATGAAAGTTACTCAGAACCGACAGAAGAGTTATTATGATAAGAGACATAAACCACTTGAATTGCAAGTTGGTGCTCATGTGTTCTTAAGGGTCTTGCGTGATAAAGGGATTGGAAGAGCTTTGAAGAGCGGGAAATTAAGCCCTAAGTTCATTGGACCTTATGAGATTTTAGAGCAAATTGGTGATGTTGTTTATCGGATTACACTCCCTCCGCATATTACGAATCTACATAATGTGTTCCATGTGTCACAGTTGAGGAAGTATGTTCATGATCCCCTGCACGTGATCCCTATAGATGATGTGGATGTGTAGGATGACCTATCTATTCCTCCTATTTCTGTTTGTATTGTTGAGCATTCCGTGAAGAGGTTACAGAACAAGTTGGTACCTTTGGTGAAGGTAGCATGGAAACATGGAAATATGGAGACGTTTATGTGGGAACATGAAGATGATATTCAAAAACAATATCTAAATGCGTTTGAATCTGGTATGTTAAATTTTGAGGATGAAATTTCTTTTTAGGTGGGTGGATTGTAACATCCCAAAGTTTATATAAATGATTCATTAAGAGAAATAAATAGTGAATAATTAAAGATGAATTAATTAATGTCCCAAAAATATTGAAATGATTAAATTGGAAATTATTATGATTATTCATAAATTATGGTGACTTAATCAGTTTAAAATAATGCCCGATTAAAATATGGGTGTCCGACCAAGTATCTCCGATTAAGGTACTGTTGGTTAGGGCTGTTAAGAATATTATTGGGAGTCTGAGTATGTATTCAGAATAATTTTTAGATAAATTATTGAGCCCGAAAGGAGATCCTGTTTATTGAAAAATGATCAAATTTTAATGAGGGGTCCAATTAAAATACTAACCTCCCCCCTCCTTTTTGGCAATTCACGTTGCTTACTTCTTCTCCAAAACAAAGCATTCACTTTCCTCTTCTCCTCTTATTCTCTTTATCTCTTTTCCTCTCTAAACCTAAGCCAAAGTGTTGTACACATCCTTCCCTCTCATTTTTGGTTGTGGAAGCTTAAAGAGGAAGAGCTCGAAGCTTGGAGATCCTCCCTCTCCTCTCCCATTTTTGTTTGGTCTCTCTCTCCCTACTTGACTTCCATTTTCGTTTTGGGTGAGGTAAGCTTCTCACCATTTTTGTTGTGTTTAACACCTTGGTTATGGGTTGTGATGGCTTGGAAGAGTAATGTACACAAATGGGTGTTGAAGGAAAGCATTTAAATGTGGAAACCTAAAGTGGGTTGTCATAAATGCAAACTTTTGTGAGTAATAAATGAGGTACATGAGTTTATGGTTGGAAGGTGAGGAAGACTAATGAGAATTTATGAATGTGGTTGGGTTTTTAGTGAAACCCTAATTTTGGAGGTTTAGGGAAAATGATAAATGTTGGTTAAATAATATATCTTGAGAGGAAACCTATAATATTAAGAGTATGGATATTGATAAATAAGAAATTTGTGAATGTTAGGCTAAGATTGTTTTGTAGCCTTTAATATAATGAATTTGGATTGATGGGAAAGAATTTCCAAAACCTAACAAATAAAGAAAATGGTGTCTATAACATGTTTTATACATGTTATGAAATTATAGATATAATAATGTTTAATTAGAGTTGAAGTTGTGCCTTGAATGGTTAATTAATTGAGATTTTACATGTATGATAATGTAGGACCCATTCCGAATGACGAGGATAGAATGTCGTATCACTCGGAATTCTTTTTTTGAGGTAGGAGAAGAGTTATATTCTAAATGCACGAATTGATTGTTGATGATGTGTTATATGTGATGTTACACACGGTTGCCTTGCATATGATATTTTGATGAATGTTGAGGATTAATGTTGTGATGTTGTTGTGCTTGGCTATATGTAAAATGTATTTAGAATGTTAGTGGTATGCTTGGTGGTGCTTAAGTTCTTGACTGGAAATGTTGAGACAAATCTGATGCCTTATGTTGATTGAGAATATGTGTATTACTTACCACAATGACTGAATGATGGATGTTGTTGCTGAATGAGGATGAATATGATTAGAAGCATACCCTTAAATTGTTAATGATGGATTTATGAGTATTCATGATGATAACTATATAGCCATTGTGATTGATATGAGATGAGTTTATAATTATAATGTATGAATGTGTTGATAAAAGTGTTATGATGCCACACTGAAAAAATTGTAAGAATTGCAATGATAAATAAAATGAAAATTCACTAAGAGTGTGGTGGTGACGTTGATGACAAGATGGTTGTTGAGTGGCATAATAGGATGCTTAGAGTGAGAATGCATTTGATTTGCATTACATTGCATCCATGGCATATCATAGCTACCGGTGTTGGAATGTAGGGGATTCCCCCAGTTGGCCTAGTGGGAGGACGGCTCAGTACACGAGCAATCTTGTTGTATTCCCTGGGAATCGGTGTAAGTCACGAAGCTGCCCATGTTGTGCTACAGGGAGCCGCATGTGGTTGACCCTTGTGGGGGGTGGCTTTTGATGAGCAGGTGACCCCAGTGCTCATTTGGATCACAGCTGCCATGGTATGAGTCATGGTTGGCCCGCAACACCTTATGTTGATTATGGTGTTACCGCAGTCATGGAGAAAGTGATTGGTGTTGCATTATGGGTGATGCGGTTTGGTACCAGTAAAACATGGTGAGTTGCATGCAAAATTATGATACATGTGTACACATTTACTACTGCAGTAGGGGTATGCTCTATGATCATAGTTGTACCCACAATCGGTGTTATTCCCACAGTCAGATCCGCGATTTGTTGAAAAATTCCTTTTTGCATATGCATTAGCCTAAGAGCATTTACATATAGCTTAGAGATATGCTAAAGGGTTGAGAATCTATGATGATTTGAGTTTGAGATGTGATGATGGTGTGGAAAGTGAGATAACTCTAAAAAGACAACATATGAAAATATGAATACAATGATATGAATTATTATATGATGATGTTGTATGTGTTAGTTTAATGAGAATAAGAGTATGAATATGTATGTGTATGTTTCCTTGCTATGGATATTGATATGTGATAAACATATGAATAAATGAGAAAATTGGTGTGGATATGATGATGATTACTATATTCATCGCAAAGTGTACATGTTGACTTATATACATATGCACATAATCATAAACGTATTCATATTTGTCATTTTGAATGTAAACTCACTCTCCCATGTTGTCCATTTTTAGCTTTGTGATGCAGGATTTTTGTGGGTAAAGTGAATCTCTTTTTGAAGTATATCTTGATGGTGAAGGTATATAGATGTATAGGAAGTGCCTTGGCCAGTAATCTATTGATTTTGTATAGCATATAGCGTGTACGTATGCTTATGATGTGTATGGAGCTGGTGAATGATGATTTTGATGGTCATGAACGAAAATTAGACCTTGATGTGTATGGCTAATTTTCATTGATGACCTAGATGATGTATGATGACCAACTATGATGATTTATTAATGTTAAATTCCATGAATGAATGATGCATTTCACAATTTATAGCCCTTTATGAAGTGTATGTGAAATTGGATTAAATATCTTGCATTGGATGAATGGGAATTGAATTTAATGTGTGTAATTTGTTAGACTAACTTCCCAATGCATAACTGAATAGGTGTAAGATGATAACTTAGGCCAAATTTCACATGTACTGGTTTTACCTTATCCTACTACATGAAGTACTTAAGTTTTAGGCATATGCTGCATAACTCGCTCAAGCGAGAGTGATTCTCGCTCATGCAAGAATCCCCTACATCAAACGTGTGGTCACTGACCAGTTTTTGCTCAGGCCAACTTGGTCTCACTCGAGCGAGTGGCACTTAGGGAGATTCTGGATGAATCTCGCTTAGGCAAGAACTTCTCGCCCGAGCGAGCAGAGGTGGTGCTGGTACTGGACGGATTTCGCTCAAGGGGTTCCCGCTCAAGCAAATGGCGTGTGAATTACCACTGGAGTATTTTCGCCTAAGCGACCGAAGCGCGCTCAAGCGCGGTCGGTTCCCTGATGCTCCTCGCCTTCTCACTTAAGCGCGATGGGTGCTCGCCCAAGCATGACTTATGAAACTCGCTCAAGCGGGAGGAGGTTTTACTTTAGCGAGGGGCCCTGACCCTTTAAAAACGTTGTACCCTGCCAGTGTTGGTGTTCAATTAAATCAAGACTTCATCATATATCATTTTGCAAAATGTATTTGCCATATTTTGTCAATTAAATACTGTATAGCAAATCTCTTGGCATTTAAATTACATGACTCTTAAATTAATATTATTCTTCAGTTGTACCAGATTAATATTGTTATGCTCGAATATATTAAGGATCAATTATGAATTATTCTATTCACCTTCTTATATCTCCATATATGAGATAGGTTCTTCTAAATGACCTAGGGTATTAAATTAAAAGTTGCACCACGCTGTTTCTTTAAGTAATTAATTTTTTTAAAATCGCGAAAAACTTGCCCTCAAATTTGGGGTGTCTCACTCACTTTCCCTTTCAATCCAAATTGTTAGACCACTTGCTCGTTCAGCGGATTACCTTTCTTCCAAAAATGACACACTTTTTTAAGCTAGTGATCTTTTAACGGGCAAGTAGTCCTTTCCTTTTGTACGCATTCACTTAAGTCTTTGGGTCCTGAGTTACAGATTTTCTAAATCGTCAAAAATAAAAAAAAATCATCAAAAACAACAAAAAATAAAAGCATCAAAAAAATCAAAAAATATAAAAAAATAATAAACATAAAAAACTTTGACGACGATCGGAAGGTCCGTAACCCACATGGCCCTCGATTCGACACGAGTTTTATCAATGGTACTTCCCCGAATATAAAAATGTTTTCCAAGAAAGTTATTGGGGAAGTGGCGATTTACGAAGCCCATCAGATTCTGATGGCTGATTTTCTCTTTTTCCTTCTTGTCGGAAGCTATTCGGAGCTTGGTGAGTGCCTTCGAGAAAGACATGGGAATTAACATGGGATCCAAGTTATAAGATGATGGCCATGGTTTCCCGAGTGACAGGGCCCGCAAGCGCACGGGTTATGTCGCGTAATATAAAAGATTATCGTTCTCCACAGGGACTGTGTTCAAAGTACCAGCATATTGAAATTTAATTATCCACACAATTGATTTTTAATATTTTTGTAAAATAAAACACAATTTAAAAATCCAAATTTAGAAACAAAATTTACTTGATACTTAAAAAATCAGAGTTGAGAGTATCTTGGGATTTCAGGGGATCAAGACTCTATTTTATGTTAATGAATTTTAACTTTTCATAAATAAGAATCGAATTAAGTTTTCCAAGGCGAATTTTCCAAAAGCTAATTAATATGTTCCTCTCGGAATCCTATTAATGTACCTAACCTATGGAAAGCGCTGCTTAATCCTCAGAAAGGCCCATTATCGTTTTATGAAAATCCCTTTTATTTCCTCAAAAGAATTTTGATTACTTTCACGGTTTTACCGAGGTCACATAAAGCATTTCAAAAATCTTAGGTTTAGTTCAAAGCTTTCCGGTAAAAATAAATCTCTCGATTCTATTTATTACCTAAACTTATTAATATACCCGTAAGTATACAGTTTTATCATTTAGGTTCTTGTTAGGAATTACTAAAAGCATTAAGCATAATTGAACTAAATGGAAAACAGAAATTTATTTAATTCTAAGTCAAAATAACATTAAAATAAAATATTATCATACCCCCTTTATCCCAAGATAATTAATTTAGCTACTCATGAAATAATTTAAATTCATGTAAATAATGGAAAAATAAAACATACAAGACATGGTAAAAATAAAGACTTACGGGTTTCTCCAAAAGCTCAAAATAATTTACCACTTGTATTTCCTTGTTGCAATATTCTCCACCAATTACAAATTTAAATTCTCACTTTTACAGCCCTCACACTCTTACAAAATAAAAGAAAGAAAATAAAATAAAAAGAAAGAGAAGAAAAACGGACAGAGAAAGAAAAAATAGAAAAGAAGAAAACTAAAGAGAAAAGGAGAGAAAGTAACGAAGAAAAGAAAAGAAATCTGATGGTAATTGACTGGGAAGAAGTTGTTGTTTGCTGATGGGTTGCTGCTGCTTTTATAGGCAAATGGATTGAGGATTCCAGCAATGAAAACGCGTGCAATTTGCAAGTGGAAGAAACTTTCGGTGCATGTGACTTCCAACTGTCCCAAATTGCATTATTTTAATATTTTCCAATAATTCGGTGCTTGGATTTATTCAGCTGGGCAAATTCTGAATGGAAAAGTACTGGAATTCCACAAGACCGAGTGAAAGCTTGCTGTTTGGTATTAGTTGCTGGGCGTTGTTGGTTTGTATGTGGCAGGTATGGTGATATGAGGGACAGTGGAGTTGCTGGACGGTGTGGTGGATGGAGCCGGTGTTGCTGGGCGGTGTTGTGTTGAGTGAGTTACTGGGCGGTGTTCAAATGATCTGGTGTTGGGCCTGTGAAGAGAGTCTGGGCGGTGTGGAGAGTACTGCTGGACGGTGTTGTGGTATAAGAGTCTGGGCGGTGTTGAGATGTGAGGACGGTTGGGCGGTGTTGAGAGGTGAGGACGGTTGGGCGGTGTTGAGAGGTGAGGCCGGTTGCTGGGCGGTGTTGAGGCTTGGATTATAAGAAAGGGACAGCGGATAGGGAATGGGACGGTGTTGTTGATGGAAAGGAGAGGAGTCTGGTTGAGTGAAGAATCTAGGCGGTGTCATGGATTAGGAGCTTGGGCGGTGTCATGGATTAGGAACTTGGGCCGTGTTGGTTGGGGAAAAGTCTGGGCGGTGTTCTGGATTGAGGACGGAGTTTGTGGAGTAG
This sequence comes from Clitoria ternatea, assembly GCA_037962975.1. NCBI lineage: Eukaryota > Viridiplantae > Streptophyta > Magnoliopsida > Fabales > Fabaceae > Clitoria > Clitoria ternatea. The sequence goes on from CM075671.1 coordinate 176,040,587, forward strand.
GTCGGTTTTCTCTTGTTTTTGACCCTTTATTTCCTTAATTCCTGCAAAACATACCCAAGTGGAATAGAGTGGAAAGAAAGTAAAAATCGCAATAAATAAAAGGAAATACAGTGGATAATAACTAAATTCTAAGCAAACTAAATCTATTTTATTGTATTAAAAAGCACTTATCAAAATACCCCAAACTAAAATATTGCTTGTCCTCAAGCAATCACCATATTCACAAGATAAAATACAGAAAACACTAAACTTAATAAACTAAGGAATCCAAAATAGAGAAACAGATTTATTCAAATGCCAATTTTTATTTACTTATGTGAATCAAATTTCAATGTCAAGACTTGAGATACTCTTCTCACAATTTTCACTCAAGTGTTTCAAGGTTTGTGTATCTCTCAAATCATCATAGTCAAAAAAAAAAACATTACCATAAGCTTGTTAATAAACCAGAGACTCCACAGTTTAGATAGAAAATATGTCAAAGTCTAAAGGTCTTTCAAAGGTTGTAACGTGGCCTTGGGTTGTATTGGTAGGAATTTCAAGAAAAATGGAATACAAAAGGGCTTTAACATCATGAATGATTCAAATTACCATTATAATTTTAACAGAGCAAATTTTTGAACTTTTATGGACTTTTTTGGAATTCATTCAATATCATCCTTTTGATTTTCTTTTTCTTTTTCTTGCTTTTCTTTGCATTCAATACATATTTTTCTTAAGTCCTTTTGTTTTTATTTCTTTGCTCCACTAAATTTCCAACTTTTTCACCATTATAGAGAATATTAGTCAATGAAAGGTTTCAAAGAAAAATTTTCACTTTTAGGCTCAAAAGGGGCAACTAGGGGTCAAATTATACAAAATTCTGAGGCTTAAGAATAAGACCTAATTGTGCCTTTTTCATCCTAAGACATATAATCAAAAACCATTTTGAATCGGTTGAAAAACAAGTTCTAGAATATTAATGACTATGAGATTCACTCAATCAAGAAAATATATGGGTTTTGAAAATTTATTTGATAGATAACCCATTTTGGCTCAAGTCTCACCATGGAAAGTCCTTTCAAAGAAAATTTTAATCACATAAGATTCATTTAGACATTGATTTGGTATTTAAACAATCAAATTTTGAAAATTTTACTCAAAATTTTGGGGTCCTTAGATACTTTAGCCTTGTGTTCAAAGTAAATTTGTCATGCAATCATGGTAAATTACAAGATTACAAACAAATCAAAGAAAACACACATGCATAATAAAATGACAATCACACAACGTAAACAAAACAGTTAAGTTTTCTTACCTACCACCCCAAACCAGAATTTGACATTGTCCTCAATGTTAAAATGGATGATAAAAGGATAAGAAAACTTACCTGTAATAACCCCAAACCAGCATCTGACATAGTTGGTTTTTTTTTTTATTATTATTATTAAAGACATGGGGTTACCTCCCCACAAGTGCTAAGTTTTAAGTCTTCAGCCATACTTTTTACCGTTTGGATTTACTCATCAGGAGCATCAAACAAGTCCAAGTCACTTGCTTGTTGTATTGGTTGACCTGTGAAGTAATGCTTTACTCTCTGTCCATTTACTCTAAATGTACCAGATTTCTCGCTCCATAGTTCGACAGCTCCAAAGGGAAAGACTTTTGTCACCTTGAATGGTCCCGACCATCGGGATCTCAGTTTACCTGGAAAAAGCTTCAGTCTGGAATTAAACAGTAAAACCATATCACCTGGATTAAATGTTCTCCGTTGGATGTGACGATCATGCCATTGTTTGGTTTTTTCTTTATAAATTCTGGCATTTTCGTATGCATCTAGACGGAGTTCTTCAAGCTCATTTAATTCCAACAATCTTTGTTCACCTGCAGCCTTATGATCAAAGTTAAGAGTTTTAACAGCCCAAAAAGATTTATATTCTAGTTCAACAGGTAAATGACAGGGCTTCCCATATACTAGCTTAAAAGGTGTGGTTCCAATGGGAGTTTTGTATGCGGTCCGATACGCCCATAAGGAATCATCTAACTTAATAGACCAATCCTTACGTGATGTATTCACCACTTTTTGAAGAATATTTTTAATTTCCCAATTAGATACCTCAACTTGTCCACTAGTTTGTGGGTGATAAGGTGTAGCAACCTTATGCTTAACTCCATATTTCTTTAGAAGGGTCTGAAAAGTTTTTTCAATAAAATGAGACCCTCCATCACTTATAACACATTTTGGGACCCCAAACCTTGGAAATATTATTTTCTTGAAAAGTTTAATAACAGTCTTAGCATCAGAATGAGGTGAAGCAATGGCTTCCACCCATTTTGACACATAGTCAACTGCCACTAATATAAACTGATTTCCAAAAGAAGAGGGAAAGGGACCCATAAAATCAACACCCCATACATCAAACAATTCAACTTCTAAAATTGTATTCAATGGCATTTCTTGTCTCTTACCAATGTTACCTGTTCTCTGGCAAGCATCACAAGTTAGAACATACTTACGTACATCCTTAAAAATATTTGGCCAATAGAACCCAGCTTGCAATATTTTAGCAGCTATCTTGGAGGTGCTCATGTGCCCTCCACAGGAAAGAGAATGGCAATGATCCAAGATAGCATGGACATCATCTTGTGAAACACATCTCCGAATCATACCATCTGCACATTGCTTGAAAAGGAGTGGTTCATCCCAATAATAATGCTTGACATCTGCATAAAACTTTTTCCTTTGCTGAAAGCTAAGATCAGGAGGTAAGATACCACATGCAAAAAAATTTACAAAATCAGCATACCAAGGAACACGTTGGATACTAAGGTTCAAGAGTTGTTCATCTGGAAAAGATTCATTGATGGGAATATTATCTGTTTCTTCTTTTTCAGATGTCAACCTAGATAGGTGGTCAGCGACCAAGTTCTCGGTACCCTTCTTGTCCTTAATTTCCAAGTCAAATTCTTGCAATATTAGAATCCACCTAATTAATCTAGGCTTTGCTTCCTTTTTATTCAATAGATACTTAATGGCAGAGTGGTCAGTGTAAACAATAACATGTGAACCTACCAAATAAGACCTAAATTTATCAAAAGCAAAGACAATAGCTAACAGTTCTTTTTCAGTTGTGGCATAATTTACCTGAGCATCATCTAGCGTCCGGCTGGCATAATGAATTACATGGAGCTTTTTATCCTTTCTTTGCCCCAACACAGCTCCTACTGCGTAATCACTCGCATCGCACATCAGCTCAAATGGAAGTTTCCAATCAGGTGGTTGTACGATGGGGGCAGAGATTAGAGCTTGCTTAATCCTGCAAAAAGCTTCCATACAAGATGAATCAAAATTGAAAGGCACATCCTTACCCAGAAGAGTTGTAAGAGGCTTTGTGATTTTGGAGAAATCTTTAATGAACCTGCGATAAAACCCTGCATGTCCAAGAAAACTCCGGATACCTTTCACATTCGTGGGTGGAGGTAATTTTTCAATTACTTCCACTTTAGCCTTATCAACTTCTATACCTCTCTCAGACACCAGGTGTCCAAGAACTATGCCTTCTCTTACCATAAAATGGCATTTTCCCCAATTTAGAACCAAATTAGTTTCTTCACAACGCTGCAAGACTTGGCACAAATTTGTTAAACAATTATCAAAATCCAAACCATGCACTGAAAAATCATCCATAAAGACTTCCATCACATTTTCAATAAGATCAGAAAAAATTGCTTGCATACACCTTTGAAAAGTCGTAGGTGCATTACATAAACCAAAAGGCATACGTCTGTAAGCATAAGTCCCATAAGGGCAAGTGAAGGTAGTCTTTTCTTGATCAGATAGATGAATGGGAATTTGATGAAAACCTGAATACCCATCCAAATAACAGAAATAAGAGTGTTTTGCAAGTCTTTCAAGCATCTGATCAATAAAAGGGAGGGAAAAATGATCTTTTTTCGTGGCGCTATTTAACTTCCTATAATCAATGCACATGCGCCAACCAGAGACAATCCTAGTAGGAATCAAGTTATGTTTATCATTTTCAATCACAGTTATTCTCCCCTTTTTAGGCACCACATGGACAGGACTTACCCATTTACTACTATCAACAGGATATATGACTCCAGCATCAAGTAATTTCAAAATTTCCTTTTTAACCACTTCTTGCATTTTAGGATTTAATCTCCTAAGTGGTTCTACTATGGGCCTACTTTCATCTTCTACAGTAATTATGTGCATACAAAGAGAAGGGCTAATCCCTTTGATATCATCCATTGTATAACCTATTACCTTTCTATACAACCTAAGTTGTTTCAAAAGTTTTTCAGTTTCAGATGGATTCAATTCAGCATTGATAATCACAGGATATGTGGAATTAGGACCAAGAAATTCATACCTTAATGAAGCTGGTAAGGGTTTTAATTCCACATTGGGGCTTACCACTTTGTCACACATGACCTCAGTATCATGTGGGGCCTCAGAGCAATAAGATGTTTCTGTCGACTCAATCATGAAAATAGTTTCAAGTGGGTCATTAGGAAGGGTTGCTTCCTTTACCACTTGTTTGACAAAATCCACAGTACAGCAAACATCATTATATGGTTTTTCTAAAACATTTTTCAAGTTGAAATCAACTTTTTGGTCTCCAACAGTTAGAGACAACTTACCATTCTTGACATCAATCACAGCACCTGCAGTTGCTAAAAATGGTCTGCCTAAAATAATAGGAATCAAAGAATCTTCGTCCATTTCAAGCACAACAAAGTCAGCAGGTATAAAAAATTTTCCTATCTTAATAGGAACATCCTCTAAAATTCCTACAGGATATTTTACAGATCTATCAGCCAATTGTAAAGACATCCTAGTAGGTTTTAGCTCACCTAATCCTAACTTTTCAGCAACAGATAATGGCATTAAACTCACACTTGCTCCTAAATCACACAATGCTTTATCTATATTCATGTCACCAATCATGCAAGGAATAGAGAAACTACCTGGATCTTGGAGCTTGGGTGGAAGTTTCTTTTGAATTAGAGCACTGCACTCTTCAGTAAGTGCAACTGTACCATCTTCCTCCAGTCTTCTTTTGTTGGACAGAATGTCCTTCAATAACTTTGCATATGTAGGCATTTGCTGCAAAGCATCTGTAAAAGGAATATTAATATACAATTTCTTTAAAACATCAAGGAACTTACCAAATTGTTTGTCCAACTTTGCTTTGGCTAAGCGCTGAGGAAATGGAATGGGAGGTTGATATGGCTTAACCTCCTCCTTCTTTTCTTGTGGTTTCTCTTCTTCAATTACTGGATGAGATGAAGATTCATCGACTTTCCTTTCCTCCTTTGCTGTCTTGTCAACTGGCCCATCATATTGAGTACCACTCCTAAGAGTGACAGCCATGGTTTGGTTGGATGGTCTAGCCTCTGGTTTTCCAGGAAATGTTCCTGGTGCTCTTTGAGAATAGGAGGCTTGTTGGGCAATTTGATTTTCCAGTATTTTGTTGTGAGTGGCAAGAGAGTCCACTTTTGAAGCCAAGTTTTTTATTGCATCAGAGAATTCATCATTTTGTTTAAGTTGAGTAGCTACAAATGTCTCCATCAAGGATTCTAGCTTTGATTTTTGTGGAATATAGGTTCCTTGTTGAGGTTTGTAGTTACTTTGGAATTGAGGTGGCCTATTTTGGAAGCCAGGTGGACCTTGTGGAGGTCTGTAGTTACCTTGATAGTTTCCACCATAGTTTCCAATAGCGTCCACCTGATGCATTTCTTGTTCTTGATTAGGGGTCATGGCTAAGTTGCAGTTTGTAGCTCCATGTCCTGAAACACCACAAACTTCACAAACAATATTAGTAGCACCTGTTGACCCTATTTTATCAAGTTTTAATGTTAATGCTTCAACTTTGGCAGAAAGTAAGGAAAGAGCATCAGCAGAGTACTTACCTGGTGTTTTAGAAGGTAATCCTCTCTCAGAGTTCCATTGGTGAGTGTTTTGAGCTATTTCCTCGATCAGGTTCTCAGCTTCATCAACATTTTTACTCATGAAGGCTCCTCCAGCTGCAGCATCTAAAGAGATCTTTTGTGTGGAAGTTAGTCCATTATAGAAAATATGGATTGTCAACCACCTTTCTATCCCATGGTGAGGACATTCTCTTAGCAACTCCCTGTATCTTTCCCAGGCTTCATACAAGGATTCATCATCTTTTTGTGAAAAATTGATGATTTGTTTTCTCAGAACATCAGTCTTGTTCCTTGGGTACCATTTATTGATAAAAGCACTGGACAATTGTTCCCAAGTCGTGATGGATCCATCAGGAAGAGAGTATAACCATGCTCTTGCTTTATCTCTTAAGGAGAAAGGGAAAAGTCTTAAGCGAATGGCATCATTGGTGGCTCCGTTCATCTTCAGGGTGTCACAGTATTCAAGAAAGATTTGAAGGTGAAGGTTTGGATCTTCAGAGGGTAAACCTCCGAATTGGTTCTGTTGAACCATTGAGAGTAGTGAAGGCTTCAATTCAAAATTGTTAGCCTCCACTGTGGGTCTAAGAATGCTAGATCCTCTCCCATTAGTGCTTGGAGCTGCAAAATCTCTTAAGGGTCTGTGTTGGTCTGCCATTTGTTTTTCTTTTTGTTCTTTTTGTTGTTTTTGTTGTTTTCTCAAAGCTCTAAGGGTACGTTCTATCTCAGGGTCAAATCCTAAGTTTAGATCGACACTACGGCTTCGTCGTATAAATAGAAAATAAATGACAAATAAAACAAACAATTACAAAAATAAGACAGATACACAGAATATAGAACAAAATACAAAATTACAAAGAAAATAAAAATAAAAATAACAATAAAAATATTAACAAGTATGATCTAATCGAATTTCAATATTGCCGATATTTGAGGGACAACAGTCCCCGGCAACGGCGCCAAAAACTTGACAGGGCCCGCAAGCGCACGGGTTATGTCGCGTAATATAAAAGAGTATCGTTCTCCACAGGGATTGTGTTCAAAGTACCAGCATATTGAAATTTCATTATCCACACAATTGATTTTTAATATTTTTGTAAAATAAAACACAATTTAAAAATCCAAATTTAGAAACAAAATTTACTTGATACTTAAAAAATCAGAGTTGAGAGTATCTTGGGATTTCAGGGGATCAAGACTCTATTTTATGTTAATGAATTTTAACTTTTCATAAATAAGAATCGAATTAAGTTTTCCAAGGCGAATTTTCCAAAAGCTAATTAATATGTTCCTCTCGGAATCCTATTAATGTACCTAACCTATGGAAAGCGCTGCTTAATCCTCAGAAAGGCCCATTATCATTTTATGAAAATCCCTTTTATTTCCTCAAAATAATTTTGATTACTTTCACGGTTTTACCGAGGTCACATAAAGCATTTCAAAAATCTTAGGTTTAGTTCAAAGCTTTCCGGTAAAAATAAATCTCTCGATTCTATTTATTACCTAAACTTATTAATATACCCGTAAGTATACAGTTTTATCATTTAGGTTCTTGTTAGGAATTACTAAAAGCATTAAGCATAATTGAACTAAATGGAAAACAGAAATTTATTTAATTCTAAGTCAAAATAACATTGAAATAAAATATTATCATACCCCCTTTATCCCAAGATAATTAATTTAGCTACTCATGAAATAATTTAAATTCATGTAAATAATGGAAAAATAAAACATATAAGACATGGTAAAAATAAAGACTTACGGGTTTCTCCAAAAGCTCAAAATAATTTACCACTTGTATTTCCTTGTTGCAATATTCTCCACCAATTACAAATTTAAATTCTCACTTTTACAGCCCTCACACTCTTACAAAATAAAAGAAAGAAAAGAAAATAAAAAGAAAGAGAAGAAAAACAGACAGAGAAAGAAAAAATAGAAAAGAAGAAAACTAAAGAGAAAAGGAGAGAAAGTAACGAAGAAAAGAAAAGAAATCTGATGGTAATTGACTGGGAAGAAGTTGTTGTTTGCTGATGGGTTGCTGCTGCTTTTATAGGCAAATGGATTGAGGATTCCAACAATGAAAACGCGTTCAATTTGCAAGTGGAAGAAACTTTCGGTGCATGTGACTTCCAACTGTCCCAAATTGCATTATTTTAATATTTTCCAATAATTCGGTGCTTGGATTTATTCAGCTGGGCAAATTCTGAATGGAAAAGTACTGGAATTCCACAAGACCGAGTGAAAGCTTGCTGTTTGGTATTAGTTGCTGGGCGTTGTTGGTTTGTATATGGCAGGTATGGTGATATGAGGGACAGTGGAGTTGCTGGACGGTGTGGTGGATGGAGCCGGTGTTGCTGGGCGGTGTTGTGTTGAGTGAGTTACTGGGCGGTGTTCAATTGATCTGGTGTTGGGCCTGTGAAGAGAGTCTGGGCGGTGTGGAGAGTACTGCTGGACGGTGTTGTGGTTTAAGAGTCTGGGCGGTGTTGAGATGTGAGGACGGTTGGGCGGTGTTGAGATGTGAGGACGGTTGGGCGGTGTTGAGAGGTGAGGACGGTTGGGCGGTGTTGAGAGGTGAGGCCGGTTGCTGGGCGGTGTTGAGGCTTGGATTAGAAGAAAGGGACAGCGGATAGGGAATGGGACAGTGTTGTTGATGGAAAGGAGAGGAGTCTGGTTGAGTGAAGAATCTAGGCGGTGTCATGGATTAGGAGCTTGGGCGGTGTCATGGATTAGGAACTTGGGCCGTGTTGGTTGGGGAAAAGTCTGGGCGGTGTTCTGGATTGAGGACGGAGTTTGTGGAGTAGGTCGGTTTTCTCTTGTTTTTGACCCTTTATTTCCTTAATTCCTGCAAAACATACCTAAGTAGAATAGAGTGGAAAGAAAGTAAAAATCGCAATAAATAAAAGGAAATACAGTGGATAATGACTAAATTCTAAGCAAACTAAATCTATTTTATTGTATTAAAAAGCACTTATCACCGAGCCAGTAATGGCTAAATTTATTTTTCTCTGTTGTAATAAACGCTTATGGCAGTAATGACTCTTGTGGTATCTCGGAATGAAGGATTCTTCTGTCTTCACAACTATCCCATATTAATTTCCATGTTTACTCTACTTAGTACTTTTGAATGAGAGGTTCTGAGGAACAGTTAAAGGACACTCGTTAAGACCCTTGATCGCTTCATGCATCATTTTATTTTAATGCATTTTACAATCCTGTTGTTTTAATTCCTTTTATTTTCACTTGACACGTTTTGTTTTAACAAAAGACACCACGAGGAGGCACCCTTACGAAACTCGACTTCAAAAAGGACTCATGACTGAAATGGAACATATGAACGAAGATCTCAAGGACGGGGTGAACCAGTTGAGAAATAACAAAACTCTTCGAAAAGGGAGTCACAAAAGGGGGCTCTTCTGTGGGTAATGAGAGGTAATTGACTACCCCAATGCATCCACTAGGTTTTGGTCCAACACAAGCCCAAGTCACCCAAATAGCCCAACCGGTCCACACTGTGCAAGCTACAGCCCAACCCTAGGGGCCCCCACTAAACACTAGCCCGATGAACTAACCTTACGGATTTGTACCCTTCTACCCGCCTTATGGTTACCCATATGGGTACATGAACTCTTACGCTGCCAACCAGCAAGGTGCGACCCAGAGGGTAAACCGGACTGCCGATCCTAGCACAATCACTACCTCCCAAAGAGGAAAGATAGAAATTCTGGAGGAGCAGCTAAGGATTGTGGAAGGGGTAGAAGGCTTTGGATTGATGGATGCCTCTAAACTCTGCCTGGTCCCAAATGTCGTTATCCTACCAAAGTTCAAAGTGCCAGATTTTGACAAATATCGGGGGATAACTTGCCCTTGAAGTCATCTGACAATGCACTGTCGGAAGATGGCCTCTCATGCCTCCAATGATAAACTATTGATACACTGTTTCCAAGATACCCTAGCTGGGGTCGCTCTTACTTGGTATACTTATCAAGAGTGAACTCGCATTCGCTGTTAGAAAGACCTGGCGGACATCTTCTTGAAACAGTACAGATACAATCTGGACATGGCACCTGACAGAATTCAGTTACAGAATATGGTGAAGAAGGACAATAACTTGTTCAAAGAATATGCCCAGCGATGGTGAGAAATAGCTGTACAAGTAGAGCCCCCGCTCTTGGAAAAGGAAGTGGTCGCAATGTTTATTGACACGCTTTAGTCTCCTTTCTATGATAGGATGATTGGTAGTGTGTCATCCAATTTCTCCAATATCGTAATTATTGGAGAAAGAATAAAGAGTGGTCTGAGGATAGGAAAGATTGTGTGAAGCCCATCTAGGGCACCTGTGGTAAGAAGACCTACGCCAGGAGACGAAAGAAGAAGAGACGGGAAAACCAATTCCATTTCTTATGACCTGAGGAAGGCCCAACCGAGACCATTCACCCTTACCATTTTTCAACTTGCCAATCCCTTTCCCTATGCCCCACCGCAATACCACTCTTGCCTGCCTATCATCAGAGCACCAAATCCACAACTAATGTTAAACCATCCTCCACAACAGTGGGGCCAACATTCTACCTCTAGCCAAAACCAAAACCCAAGGAGGACGAAGGGTATGTAAGAAATGTCATCATCATTGAAGATGGTTCCCGTAATGATATGGACTTCGTGGTTGCTTTCCCGCCAGGCAGAAAGCTTTGTAACTGGGAGGCTGTCGAACTCTCTACGACTTTAAATACTCAATAACTTTTTAGCCCTATTGTTATGCCTAAGGCTTTGGGATGTTTCTGTAATAAAGGCAAAAACATGTTTTTATCATTTCAAGTTTCCCTTAATGAATGCGTGTCGAATTTCAAAATATCTCTTCTTGCTTTCCTTATCTCTGCTTTGAATCATTTTCCCTCTATTCATTTACTTCCTTTTTCATTCGTCATCATATATTGAATAAATGCAGATATGAAAATGATCCTCCTAAGAATAGTGGGATCGCGGTCCTATTTCATGACTTTGACCACCCAGTTGATCGCGCTGACAGAGAGGGTGAGTAAGTTTGTGAGCCGCCACCCGACTTAACGAGGTTGTTGGGGCAAGAGGCTGAAGAAATTCAGCCTTGTTAATACCTTGAAGAACACTTGGGTAGTTTATCAAGGGGCGATGGTAGCCTAGTCAGAAAAAAGAAAAAAGAAAAAATGAACAATAAAAGAATCAAGGTTGGTGCCCTACACACATACCAATTGGGGCAAGCTGATGCCCTCGTATTCTTATATCGGGGCATGTTCAGATCACCGAGGAGCCCGTCACCTTTCTATATAGAGCGCACGGATATCATCAAGTCAAAAATGTGATAAAAACAATGCTTCATCCTTGTTGCCATCAACACCCCAACCTTAAGGGGATACAACTACCTCCCATGTCGATGTAACCAAGGAAATGGTCTACTATGCTGAGTGATTGCTAACAACACCATTAGCGTCATAGTTCCTCGCCACATTGGCTAAGGATGAATAAAATGGCTAGATCATAACAAAGGTACCAAGGGGTCATTTAAAGGTTAGAAGAAAAAAAACATAAAAATAAAAAAAAAGAAAAAAGAAAGAGAAAAAAAGAAAAAAGAAATCAACAACAAAGAAAAAAGTCAAAAAAGAGAAAAGAATAACAAAAATAAGACAAAAGCCAGAAAGAAGACTCAGAATAGTCCCCTCTCATTAGTGCCAAAAGGGGCTCACTGTATTCCCTTTGGTATATGGCGTTGGAGCAAAGTTTCCTATTCAGAGTAACATCTTTTCCCCCCAAAGGACGAAATTAAATCAAGAGAGGCTAAACGGGCTCAGCTATAATGAAATCAGCTTAAACCTTTTGATTGTAAGAAACATGTCATAAAGAAAGAAAGGCTCGCTAGGCTGAAAACCCGAAAGGGCGACCTAGGCAAAAGTTAGAGTGACCCGGTAAGTTGAAAACCCGAAAAGGCGGCTTAGGCAAAAATTAGGGTCAAAATTCTGGTAATATGACTAAAACCTCCCATACAAGAAGTACAAGTACAAGCTGGGGCACGTGGATCATAAAGAACTACCTTCTCAGAGGTGAATTCGAAGGGTGAAGATAAGGTCGTAATAAGAGATCAAGATTCCTGCTGTTCTCAAGGATTCATTGGAGGATCTGTGAACCTTCTCCGTTCTTGACCTTTTCTATTTGACCCTGTTTATTTCAATTACTTTCCTTGCTTTCCTCTCTATATGCCTGTTTGATATACATGAATAAAATTTCACCCTTTTTCGATGCGTGTTCATGTTGTGAGTTTCGTTGATATGATAAAACATGTGTTTTCCCCTAATAAATAAATTGAGAAAGTAATAACCATTTAAAGTCGTAAGGATAAGATTCTCCTGTTACTCAATCTCGCCTCGAGCAATCAACACAAAGACTAGGCCAGACATGCGCTCCAGAGCTAGGGTTACCTCGTTCGTTCTGTTTCGTTCATGAGTCACCTCAAGGGTCGCGGTTTCAAGGAGGATCAACCTTAATTTCAATTTGCTTTTAGCTTTGCACAACTTACTTTCATTTATAGGTTTTATAGCATACTGTGGTGTTAAGTCTCGGTGCCTCAACCGCCAAAGTTGGCCCCGTTCAAGTCCTGTTTCTTTATTGCCAAAGTTGGCACCCTTTAAATTTCTGATGTTTGTCACCAAAGTGCCAAAGCTGGCACATTTTAAATTATCTTTATAGCCAAAGTTGGCTCCTTTAAGTTTTATTTCCTCAATTGCCAAAGCTGATACCTTTTAAATTTCTTGTCGTTATCGCCAAAGTTGGCACCTTCTAAGTTTTCGTTTCTTTATTGACGAAGCTGGCACCTGTCAGGTTTCTGTTTCTTAGCGCCTTTTAATTTTCTTTACTACCAACGTTGGCTCCTTTTCAGCTTTCTGTATTCCCTCAATTGCCAAAGTTGGCACGTTTTAATTGTCTTTATTGAAACAACCCGATCTAATTAAACCTAAAACAGAGACTAGGGAAAATTTTTCCAAGAATTAGAACGTTCCAAACATTCACAATCATTCCAAATTAGGCGTCGGGGTAAATTAAAAATAGCATAAAGGTAAGAGAAGGCAAGAGAAAATAAAACCATTCACAAGAAAGCCCGGCGGAAGAACAAAGCTTAAGCGAGCCCATTACAATGTTCACTCGCTTAAGCGAGACCCAAATTCGCTTGAGCGAGACAACCCATCTCGCTTGGGCAAAGCACCCATTCGCTGAAGCGAAACTAACCGGAAACCTTCCTTCCATTCACACTTGCTGGAGCGAATCCTCTTTCGCTGAAGCGAACCCATTCACTCGGTAATACCTCCACTCAGATTCGGGAGCACGTCCACTCGGGAACCGTCCCACATATATGATTCACCCGGTAAATCCTTACTTAGCCTAATCACAGTTATAAAACACACAGGCGCATTTCACTCGGGAAATGATTCCCTTGGATACTCCACTCGGAGTCCATAAGCTTTCCCCCACACGGATTATTTCCCCAGTCCAATACCACTCGGTATATTTCAACCACAATTCACACGGAATACAATATCCATCCTGCACTCGGCATAATTTGATCTTTCTCACTCGGAGATTACATAAACCTACCTTCCCTCGGAAGGAGTCACTAAGTTAAGTCACTCAGACTTATTTAAATCTTATCCACTCGGAGTAAATAACATTTACTCGGAATGTATAACCTCATTCACTCGGAAGAGGACTCCTAGAATACCTCAATCAGAACCATTACAATTATTCTTCCCTCGGAAGAGGTTCACTCGGGATTTCCCACTCGGGAATATTCAAACCCCTTCCCCACTCGGGGTTTACTCGTACTTTTCACTCGGTAATATATGGATTAATCTTCCCTCGGAAATAGCCCACTCGAGTACATCTTACTCGAAGCCATTTTAAGCCTTTATCACTCAGAAAAGGCCAACACACTAAAACTTCACTTGGAAACGGCTCTCCCAACAATATTCCACTCGAGATTCATTGACTTAGCCTTATTCTCTCAATCACCACATAATGAACAATTTGGGTAACTTTATAACAATGTAAATTATATATATATACAATGTATACATGTCCACAAATCCCGATAGTCAACCCATATTATCAAATCCATTCGGATTACAAGAGAGCCGGCCAAGGCTTTAACATATCTATTTACTATATATATATACCATGTGCGCACTTCAACAATCTGAGTGCCATCACTCGGACTTGATGCCATTTCATCATTCCCAGTCCGACCTGCATTTACTGAAAAATATAGCCACAGTAGGGGTGAGCTTTTACATTTTAAATGACAGTTATTGACTCGGATTAATCTTAGAATCCACAAACATGCAATAACATATCTCAATTAGCAATAATGAACTCTGCCATTCAATATGTACCCTACAACAACTTCATCCACTCGGATTCATGCAATTCAATCAAGACTGAGTAATTCATATCATTCATAACCACCTTGCACTCGGCAACAGTACCAATTGTACATATATTCACTCAGTCGGGATTCACACCAATTATTCATGGCTATATAATTCATGTTATCCACAACAGCAGTTACACATATATGTATATCATCACATTGAGCTCATCAACAACATAAGGGTGCACTCAGCAATAGCATCAGTATACATGTATTCATCTACTCGGATGTAAATGTGCACTCAGCATAGCATCAGTATACATGCATTAATCCAATTGGATTCACCCTAATCAATTCATATTCACATATCCAACAATTCACATTGAGCTCAATGGTAATTATAAGTGTGCACACATTCATTTCACCCGGATCCGGTTAATTATTATCCATTTTTATTGTTGCAACATAGGCTCCAAGCCTTTTCTCAGCTCCAAGCTGATTCGGCCATTTTACTGGTACCAAACCGTTTGCCCTCACATGTAACACAGTCACTCCAAGCGACAACGGAAGTGTTACGGGCAGCCCCGAGTCCAACCCGGTAGGCTTGCCTTGAGTCCAACCCAAGGTCTTTAAGCGTCCAACGCTTAGTGCACTCGGCACAGCCTCGAGTCCATCCCGAGGTCTTTTATATATTTTCAACACATATTCATCTAATTGCCGATCGGTATTAAGCGTCCAATGCTATATGCTCCAAGCATTTCCAGTGGCGAATCAGATGTATACGGTCTTATAAAATCAGGCGTCCAATGCCAACACACTCGGCATTTCCTTGAGTCCAACCCAAGGTCTTTCAATATATTTTCCACATATATGCATTCGGCATTCAATACCAATAACATGCATCCAATGCACTTTATCATTATTATTCATACCAGGGGTCGGCATAGCAATAACACAACACATGCACTCGGTAATCACATGCACTTGGCAAATCACATGCTTTTTAATATAAAATCCCAAACGGGAATTAATCACAACCGACCCACATTCCATGCACTCGGCAACATAATGCCATCCACTCGGAATTATCATTTACAACAAGCATCACATGCTATTTCATATAATATCCATTCGGGAATAACACAACAGTCCCCCATCTTATGCACTCACCATTTAAACACACAATCACACACAGGGACCAGTACAACTCATGCACTACAGTTCATAAACAACACACTTACATGCATCTCATGTATTTACTCAACATCAACATGCATCATACATCTCATGGACGGAAAATCAACATAAACACACAACTCATATTCATCACACCTCCGGGCTACCACTCACTCGGAAAAACAACAAACAACACATAACAAGTACCACACATTACAGTACGATAGTTTTACCCAGAAACCTGTCCATAAACCATATATTTAAGATGCAATAGCCCCCCTACCTGGAATGAAGATCCAAAAGCTCCATGAGCTTGCAACACCGTCTGATCGTCCTTCGGTCACTCGTTCTCAACAGAACGACTCAGCTGTTGTACTCTACACAGCTTTGGAGGAACTTCGAGCCACTCATACTCTGGAATGGCTCTGCTTCCAAGACACTCCTCGTAGCATAACACAGTCCTCACGTAACCCAGTGGAGGACTCCATGCATCCAAGCACCCAACCTTGTTTTCTCCCTCACAAGCAGCTCCGCCTCACACAGTGGACCATTTCCACAACTCCGAGGCAACCCCACACTACAAGCTTCGAAACCGAAACTCATACAACCCTTCAAATGGAAGAAGAAGAAGGGAAAGAAGAGAACCAGCAAAAGAAGGAGGAGAAGCTTTAGAGAGTTCTCTCGAGAGAACGGAGGAGTGACTCACAATATACCAAGGAGAAAATGATAAGAATGAGAGGAGAACGTGAACCAAAAGCTTTATCATCACACTGCCTCATCAGCTCTGCCAGCGGTAGCTCACTTCAGTCAACCATCACATCATGATGGGACATTAATCTCATCCTCTCCAATTACACGAAGGGTTATGTAAAGAGGGAAATTGGACCCCTTTATAACACCTAAGGGCATATGGGTCAATTTCCTGGCTTTATCATTATTATTATTCAACAATTGGCCTAATTGGCAATTAATTTTATCCAACCATTAATCGGTAAATAAATAAAAACCAGGATGTTACACTACTCCCTTCCTTCAAAGAATTTCGTCCTCAAAATTCCAATATGAACTTATCTCAACAAACGGCTCAGAATATTACCGTCTCAACTAATTACATGTCTTTGCTTCCCAAGCATTCACCAACCGGTTCATAATTCCAGTCGGTATAGCTTCACCTCTCAAGCGGTTTATCGACCGCCCCACCGTTCCAGTCGGCGAAATCACTAAAGTCAGGTCCTACCAGCTCATAACCTCTTCATAGAGTCCAATATATTTGGGGATTCAATTTTTAAAACGTATAAATTACCCCATTTAACTCTACCAACTCACCATAACCAATGGCGCTTCAAGTTCTTTGGCCACTCGGCCTAACACTCTAAACGCCAATCGATGCACATCCATCGTCATTCCCTCCAATTCATAGGAGTTACTTGGCACAATTAAATATCCACACAGAGTATAAGCTCTAAATTGTGTCACATGAGACACATTATGAAGGTTAATCAACCAACTGGGAAGAATCCAGTCGGTAAACAACATTACCGATTCTCAGCAATACTCACTATTGTCTGATTTATCTCGGATTAAACCCTCGGATATTCAACATCTGACCATTAAAATTCCTTCTTTAAACCATGATGCATCTAGGAAATACCGAGACAGACACTCAACAGAAGTCCAATGTATTTCAATTAGTACAATTTGCCTGGGTTCATCCATTACAGGCACTACACTCGGTTCTAAAATCTCAGATTTCTATCCATTCCTTCGGCCAATTCCATGCTTACACCCAGAGAATGTCACTCGGATCTCTCAATCAAAAGGGTTTTTTGGGGTTTGAAAGTAATTCTCACCCGGAAAACTTTCCACTTACAAAATTTTCACTCGGTATTCAAGCCTACATCAAATACAAATCTGAGTTCAAACTCAGCAGCTCTAAACATCAACCCGAACACAAATATGAATGAATTTACCTCTCGGGTATCTACTCCCCTCGGGAGCCATTTACTCGGAACTTTCCTATTTTAGGTTCTATTTCCCGTCCAGAAGTACCTTTCTCCTGGAAAAAGATTACTCAGTGGAATATCATACGGGTGTTAGGAATTTTACCTTCAATACCTTTCTACTTGGAACCGTTCCACACTGTACTAATCCACTCGGAAGTATCACAATCCGAGGCACTTCACCCAAGAGTCACATGACTCGGAAGCATTTCACGCGGATTTCGCCTAACACCAAAAGTGTCATTTGGACATAGTTCCTTAACTTAGTAATGACTCCCAAAACGATGTTTCACTCGGAACATTATAACTCCTCACAGTAGTTCTTTCTCTCAGAAAGATTTCACTCGGAATTATCTCCACTTTTTCACACTCAGAATATACTAATCTTTCCCGAGCAAATTCTCACCTTGTCTATCACCTCTGCTCAAGGCCATGGTTTCCTCATTAAACCCACAATACCACTCGGTTAGCCTTATAAAACTTTCAAGTTTTAATGACAAACTTGATCACCCATCTATTTCAATAACCAATTATTATTTTAATAGTCAATTCATACCCATAACAACCTCTGATTCTCTCGGAGGTAAACACATCAAGGTTAAACAACCTTCAATTGCTATTTTGATACTCAACCACTTACTGTTCACTCAATACTACTCTCATCTTCACTCAGAACAGCCCGATAGACTCACCATCACCATAAGTAGCTACAACCTCACCTGCCCGACTTATGAATTGCTGCATCCAACTTATAGTATGACGTCTCATTCCTATAGGGTTACAACAATTACATAGAGTCGCTGCAAAAGTGTACGCTGCCACAATACCTATGGTATGAAGAGTCGTCTCAGAACACATACACTACACTCATTTCACTCATACCGACCAAACTCACTCAGTTAATACTAATTCACATGAAAATTAGTGGCAATTCACACATATATATATATATAAGCAATACATTTACATCAACATCATCATTATGCACCACCTAGGGCACATCACGCAACAACATTCATAAAATGTCATTTACCATTACTGGAAAATAGTATAATGGCAATAAGTTTCTGACCCCCACAAGGTACACGCCTTGTCATAAAAGGGCATATCAACAATCGGCTTCCAGCCCATACCGAGTAATTATCCTTTCATTGAATCACATCTATCATAAAACCATAATTTGACAGCCTATTAATCCTTCATTTCATCACACCTCATCGACCACAGCTCAATTTAAGCCTAAATTATTCACCGAGTTCACTTAGGTATACCACTCAAATTACAATGTGATTTTCATTCATATAGCAGGTTTCTACATCAGTAAACCTTTCCATTAATTATAAACATAATACAGTGGAGTACAATCATCATCATTATCATTCTCAGTACCACAAGGTACTCGAATTTCAACCTTACCATTCACTATTTATCTGGTGTCACATTTATTATTCGCATTTCATCTTAGGGGATTCAAGCCTCAACTATTTATTACACAATCACTTTATTCGGCTCAAAATCCATAAGGCCAATCAAATTATCCGACTCGGAAATTCCAGGGGTCATCTAGTATCCATCGTGGACACTCCCACAACATCTAATTATCACCGAGCCTAGACCACCATCGGGTCTAATTCCACAAGGTCTGACAGTATAAGATCACACTAAATCCAATCGGGTTTCCACACCTTATGGGTCATAATTCAATCAATTATTCACTCGGTTTTCAACCACAAGACGGAGTCTAACCCAAATCCTCAGGTATCCAATTAAATCAATTTCTTACCCAGTTTTCTAACCTCTCAGGTATCCATCTCAATAATATCTGATCATACTTGATCATGCCCAATCAACTGGGTTACACACCTAGTGGCCAAACATCAACCAATCATTCACTCGGTTTTCACACACCCGAAACTGAGACACTTCCCCAATCAAACATGTATTAGATTTTACATTTAATCACCTATCACATACCCAGATTTCCATCTTAGGAAACTGCAACACATCACTTATACCATAAATCACGTACATCATACATCATATGGGGTTCCCATGCCAAAGGATATAAAATTCATTCCTTACAAATGGCACAGCCGATCAATTGAATTCGGAAACACCACACTAAGAGGGTTCCTTCATTATCATTCACTTAATTAACTCATATATGTGGGTTCTATCTCATTCAACAAGCATGCCGGCTATGAGCCACTAGTTTGGCTTATACTAAAGACCGAACCAACCAATACAGTTTCAATACATATGAAGGTCTCGCATCTATCGGTCTATTCCCACTCAGCCGACCCAGGCTTAGAAATACCTCTTACCCAATAAATAACCAAACCAGGGTAGTAACAAGTCTTCTACCCCTAAACAAACATCTCATCAGTAGTACCTTTCACTACTGTCCACACACAAAACACATAGGCATATAATCACACAAATCCTGCTTTAGCATGCATCAAATCCAGTAGAATACCGCAAGCAATGATGACAACCGGTCATATTGCACACAACCGCCTACTATCAGTAAGCATACCTTGGCCATGGACCTTTTAAGTCCGCTCTAATACCAAAAATGAAACAACTCGACCTAATTAAACCCAAAATAGAGACTAAGGAAAATTTTTCCAACAATTAGAACGTTCCAAACGTTCACAATCATTCCAAATTAGGCGTCGGGGTAAATTAAAAATAGCATAAAGGTAAGAGAAGGCAAGAGAAAATAAAACCATTCACAAGAAAGCCCAGCGGAAGAACAAAGCTTAAGCGAGCCCATTACAGTGTTCACTACCTCAAGCGAGACCCAAATTCGCTTGAGCGAGACAACCCATCTCGCTTGGGCAAAGCACCCATTCGCTGAAGCGAAACTAACTAGAAACCTTCCTTCCATTCACAATCGCTGGAGTGAATCCTCTTTCGCTGAAGCGAACCCATTCACTCAGTAATACCTCTACTCAGATTCGGGAGTACGTCCACTCGGGAACCGTCCCACATATATGATTCACCCGGTAAATCCTTACTTAGCCTAATCACAGTTATAAAACACACGGGCGCATTTCACTCGGGAAATGATTCCCTCGGATACTCCACTCGGAGTCCATAAGCTTTCCCCCACATGGATTATTTCCCCAGTCCAATACCACTCGGTATATTTCAACCACAACTCACACAGAATACAATATCCATCCTGCACTCAGCATAATTTGATCTTTCTCACTCGGAGATTACATAAACCTACCTTCCCTCAGAAGGAGTCACTAAGTTAAGTCACTCAGACTTATTTAAATCTTATCCACTCGGAGTAAATAACATTTACTCGGAATGTATAACCTCGTTCACTCGGAAGAGGACTCTTAGAATACCTCAATCAGAACCATCACAATTATTCTTCCCTCGAAAGAGGTTCACTCGGGATTTCCCACTCGGGAATATTCAAACCCCTTCCCCACTCGGGGTTTACTCGTACTTTTCACTCAGTAATATATGGATTAATCTTCCCTCGGAAATAGCCCACTCGAGTACATCTTACTCGAAGCCATTTTAAGCCTTTATCACTCGGAAAAGGCCAACACACTAAAACTTCACTCGGAAACGGCTCTCCCAACAATATTCCACTCGAGATTCATTGACTTAGCCTTATTCTCTCAATCACCACATAATGAACAATTTGGGTAACTTTATAACAATGTAAATTATATATATATACAATGTATACATGTCCACAAATCCCGATAGTCAACCCATATTATCAAATCCATTCGGATTACAAGAGAGCCGGCCAAGGCTTTAACATATCTATTTACTATATATATATACCATATGCGCACTTCAATAATCTGAGTGCCATCACTCAGACTTGATGCCATTTCATCATTCCCAGTCCGACCTGCATTTACTGAAAAATATAGCCACAGTAGGGGTGAGCTTTTACATTTTAAATGACAGTTATTGACTCGAATTAATCTTAGAATCCACAACCATGCAATAACATATCTCAATCAGCAATAATGAACTCTGCCATTCAATATGTACCCTACAACAACTTCATCCACTCCGATTCATGCAATTCAATCAAGACTGAGTAATTCATATCATTCATAACCACCCTGCACTCGGTAACAGTACCAATTGTACATATATTCACTCAGTCAGGATTCACACCAATTATTCATGGCTATATAATTCATGTTATCTGTAACATCCCTGTTTTTAGAAAAAGTTTTACCCTTGTAAATTTTGAATTATGGAGAGTTTGTAAGCAAGAATAAGACAATATACACCCTGTTGATGGTCTATAGTATCTCAAAAATGTCATTTTTATGCATAATAATGGAATTTATATGAATCATTAGTGAAATTATGCAAAAAAACCGAGTGAAAAGGACTGTTCCGAGTAACAGAGAGGAATTCCGAGTGAAGAAATGAAATTCCGAGTGAAGGAATGAAATTCCGAGTCAAAACACCCTGGAATGACTCGTTTCTGAGTCAAACCTTGCCAAATGCTTCTTTTCCGAAGGAAACTCCTCTGATTTAAGTATTCTGAGTGAAAGAATACATATATACTTATGTTTATGTTGATTTGATGCTTCTCACCGACTGGAACGTGTTAAGGAAATATTTGGGAAAGATTCCGAATGAACATGGATACCATTTCCGAGTCAGTAAGGTATTATGAAATCCTGAGTGAGATTGGTTAGAACAGACACGGTTTAAGATGACTTAACCAAGTGGTAGTCTGAGGAATTCTGAACCAGTTAGGACGACGTGACATAGTGAACAACCGAATGAAAAGGAATCATAGATCGGATGGAACATTTCCGAGTGCCTCGACCCGTACTGATCTAGGATCTAAGATCCGATGTCTCTTATAACAGCTTGGATGGGCGGAGTAAGGGAAGACTGACGGATTGCAGACCGGACTAACACCACACCGAGAGAGTATATATGCACACTAAACAACTCTGAGGCGGTGTTCACAAACCGCCCTTTCTCCCACATAACACCGCCCTCTTCCACAGACGGTGTCCTTAACTCCTTCACCACAACACCGTCCTCTTTCATGGACGTTGTCCCTCAAATCAACACCGCCCCTCACACTCCAGACCGCCCTCACACTCAAGACCACCCTCATACTCCACACCGCCCTCACACCCCACACCGCCCTCACATGCAATACCGACCTCCTCAAATCCTCCAACACTGAACACTTTTTAATTCCACTTCAGATAGTGGTCAGCCCACTTAATTATATAAATCCAAAAATAAGTGGCACAACGAACTAATCACAGGGGAAAGTTGCATCCATTATAATACCTTTATATATTTTATTCCAATCAAATGCAAAGCTGACTGTGAAAGGAGTCAAAAGGCTCCATTATCCCACCTAATCCTCCAACCGATGTTCCCCACTTACTTCTTATTATTAAACCCAGTGATATGACTCTAAGAACACACACACGAAACACAGCTACAAACACACCTCTGTTACCATTTTCCTTTCCAGCAAGCTTCTTCCTCTCTCTTTTCTCTTCTGTTTCACTCAGAATTCGTGCGGGACAGTAAGGGAACTTCTTCTTCTCCTCCAGTAGCTCTATAAAGGTAAGGGGGTATATTCTTGGGTGCTCTGTGGGAAAACTGAGTGAAGGAAAGGGTTAAGGAACTTGTTCCTCACCTTTCCAGGACAGATTCAGTGTTGTGTGAATTAAATACCTTAATTGTTATTATTTGTATTTATATATATATATATATATTTGTTATTAAATGCATATAATCAGTGATGAATTGTGAAATGATATGTATTGGACTGAAAATACTAAGAATCATGGGTACCGTGTGATTTCCAGTGAAAAATTATGAGTAGAAGATGGATTTAATGATAACAAGTTCTGTTTTATGTTAATCCGACCGGTTTTACATCTATAACAACTCGGTTTTGCTTAATTTCAATCGGATTCAACCTTAACTGAATGTATTTCATTCTGATAGAATAAATTTTCACTCGGTAAACAATCTTATTGCACTCGGATAACTTTTCCTAGTTTACTTTCACACGGTCAGCATCTTCCCAGTTGATTTCATTCGGAAAACATCATATTTCACTCAGAAATTTATTTCACTCAGAATTTAAGTTATTTCATTAAGAAAATACTTCTCAGTTTCTGTTTCACTCGGAAAACATATTAATTTCATTTAGAAAACTCTGCTCAGCTTTATTTCACTCGGATTCATAGCTATCTCATGCGGAAAACTCATTTTCACCCGGATTCGAGCTGTTCCAGTCGGAAAACAGCATTCCAGTTCATTTTCACTCGGACTCAAACTTATTTCAGTCGGAAAACAGCGTTCCAGTTCATTTTCACTCGGACTCAACTTATTTCAGTCAGAAAACAGCATTCCAATTCATTTTCACTCGGACTCAAACTTATTTCAGTCGGAAAACAGCATTCCAGCTCATTTTCACTCGGACTCAAACTTGTTTCAGTCGGAAAACAGATTTCCAGTGTAATTTCACTCGGATTTTTAGCCAGATCGTTTGGAAAACCCTTCTCAGTATGATTCCACTCAGAATCATACTTATTTCACTCGGATTTACCCTTGTTCCACTCAGAAAACTATGTTTTTAATGTTTTTCGCTTGGATTTTCATTTAGAAGCTATTCTTTAATACTTTTTAAATTATTGGGGAGTTATAATTATTATTATCATTCTTATTCTATTATTATTATTATTCTAATTATTATCAATCTTAATATTGTTATTATTATTATTAGTTTTACTATTATTAATATTATTAACGTCTTAATTATGCGTAATTACATAAAGAATATATTATTTTACTCTTTATGAAGAATATAATTTTAACCAAGATATAATAGATATATTTCTAAAAATAATAAACGAATATCTTACAACGTTTAAATAATTGATGGAATTCAAAGAGCTTGGGAATGATATGATGAGACTGGAAACACATAAGATACCCAGGGATCTAATGATAAAAAAATAATGAATTTCGCATCATGAAAATATGTTTTGAAGAAGAAAAACTAGAGCATACACCTGGTACGCTGGAGGACATTCACGTTCGATCTCAGTAGAAGAATCTTGGGAGTACAACTGGAACGGCAACCCAATGGCATCAGAGTCGCGCCTGATAGCCGGGTGAGACGATGCAATTCTGGTGTACTTCGACTAAATGACGGGATGTATCTATGATCGTGAAGAGCCAAGTCCCAAAATGAAATGATATATATAATGATGAGAACCTGTGATTTCATTCGTACCATATGATAAAAGAAAGGGGGCTTGGTGAGCTCCGATCGCTCTAGAATGGAAACGTTGTGCCCAAGAAACAACTTGAGCAGGATGAATTCCAAAGAATAAAAGGATGATAATGACAAGTTTATTGGGCCCACATGCATCATGAGACTTAATCAAAGATAAATCATAATAAATTCAATTCATGCATTTTCATGACGACATGCTTGATTGTTATAAACATGCTAATTGTATGAATTATGTGATATTATTTGTTAACTGGATTATGTCCGCACCGGATTAACCAATCAGGGTCTTGGGTTATACTCACCCTTACTGTTGACAATTTTTAGAGGAATTAGAAAATCAAGAACCCGAGTGTGAAGAACAGCAATATGCTGAACCCACTGAGAACGATCATTAAAGATAGAATATTAATAATTAGACACCGGATGACTGTATAATATTTAAGGGTGCCTGCGTGCCCCATTCTGTTAAGAGTACAATTATTTTTGAGTTTGTGAATGACTATGAAATATATATATTATTTGCTTCCACTGATCTGCCATCTCTTTATAAATAAAAAAATATTCACTTTTTCTAAAAACTGTTAACACTCTCAGTTAAATAGGATGAACCTACAGAAGGATTTGTCTTATCTAACCGAGGGTGTTACAAAGGTGGTATCAGAGCATAGTCGATTCATTAAACTTGGGAAGTGGACCATTAGGTTTCCATGTACTCTGATAGAAATATTGAACAGTCCATAACACTCCTAGGACTAAATATCCTATGTGGGATACTCCACATAACGCATACCCTGAATCTATTTATTGATATTCTTTCAGCAAATTCCTAATGGCACGCCAAAATAACAATCATGTGATGGAGAATCTTCTTACCAGAATTGTGGAGGTAATAGAACGACAAGAGTTACCTCATGCTTCTGCCAGACAGGGATTAGCTGATTTTCAAAGGAACAATCCTACGCAGTTCAAAGGAGGCTTCAATCCAGAAGGAGCACAACTATGGATTGAACACCTTGAAAAGATTTTTACCGCTATGCGATGTTCTGATGAGGATTGTGTAACCTTTGCTGTCTTCATGCTGGTTGGAGAAGCAGAACACTGGTGGACTCATGCTAGAGTCAGACTAGCTACTGATGGGCATATCATTACTTGGGGACAATTCAGGACAGAATTTCTCGCTAAATATTTCCCTGAAGACATAAGGAGACAGAAGGAGCAGGAATTCTTCAATCTGAAACAAGGTAATATGACTGTTGGGGAGTACGCTGCTAAATTTGATGAATTGGCAAAATGTTGTCCCTACTACACCCACATGGGAGAAGCGTCAAGATGTACAAAGTTTGAAGCAGGGCTACGACATGAGATTCGTCAAGCCATATATTGTCAACAAATTACACAATTCACTACTTTGGTTGACAGATGCCGCATATTTGAGAACACCTCTAATCTTCGACGACCTGGAACGTCTAATCATGGCCCAGAGCGACGTATGCCAGATCGACAGCAAAGGAGGGATTTTCAAGTAGATCGGCCATATTTCCGACCTTCCAACTTAGCCAATCGAAATCCTTCAAAAGATCAAGGGAACAATCGGAACCTGAAATGTTATATTTGCGGAGGACCACATATGGCAGTAAATTGTAGAACCTGCACAATTTGTGGACGGACTGGACATCGTGATGTTGACTGTTGGTTCAAAAATGCTAACAACCAGCAACAGAGGACTCAAAGACAGGTAGTGCGACCAACAGGCCAAGGGAATAGGGGACCTGCTGCAAATACCCCTGTAAATAATGCCCCGAGAGTGCAGAATGTTTCCCGCAACAACAACTTCAACCAAAACAATAATCCTGGAAGGCCTGGAAACAACTCAACTGGAAGACCAGGAGGAAATGCCAAAGTTTTTACCATGAATGGTGCGGAGGTATCACAAGAGAACGATCTTGTGCAAGGTACATGCTTTATAGGAAGTACTCTATTAAATGTATTATATGATTCTGGAGCTACTCATTCTTTCATATCTGAGAATTGTGTAAAACATTTAAAGCTTCCTACAACCTCTCTGCCTAATAAGATGATTGTCACGACTGCTGCAAATAAGCCCATTTGCCCTTCCTGCATGTGTTTGAAATGTCCTCTCAACATCGAAGGGAAAGCTTATCAAGTAGATTTGATATGTTTACCTTTGATTGATCTAGATATTGTTCTAGGAATGAATTGGCTTGCTACTAACCATATTCTGATTGACTGTCATAATAGATCCATTTCTCTCGGGTCTACTACATCACACTATGATCAAGACATTGATTCTTGTACTGTTAGCTCAGAAAAGGTAATTCCAGCAAAGGAAGTCCAACTATACATGATCCTTACTGAATCTGAAAGTAAGGCCACTCCTCAAATTGACCAGATTCCTGTTGTTCAGGAATTTCTAGAAGTTTTCCCTGATGATATATGCGAGCTACCTCCAGAACGAGAAATTGAGTTCAGTATTGACATTATACCGGGCGCAGGACCAATCTCTATTGCTCCTTACCGAATGTCACCCAAGGAACTCAGTGAACTTAAAGAGCAAATAGAAGAACTTTTAGAGAAAGGAATGATTAGACCCAGTGTCTCACCTTGGGGAGCACCAGTTCTTCTAGTCAAAAAGAAGGATGGTAGTATGCGGTTATGTGTTGACTATCGTCAGTTGAATAAAGCTACGATCAAGAACCGATACCCTCTCCCAAGAATTGATGATTTGATGGACCAATTACGAGGAGCCACTATCTTTTCAAAAATTGATCTGCGATCAGGCTATCATCAAATCAGAGTGAAGAAAGATGATGTACCCAAAATAGCATTCAGAACACGATATGGGCACTATGAGTATCTTGTTATGCCCTTTGGAGTTACAAATGCACCTGCAGTCTTTATGGGATACATGAATCGAATCTTCCATGAGTACTTGGACAAATTCGTGGTTGTATTCATTGACGATATTCTCGTCTACTCCAAGAGCCATGAGGAACACGAGGAGCATCTCCGAATTGTCCTAAATACTTTGCGTGCAAGGCAATTGTACGCCAAGTTTTCAAAATGTGAATTCTGGTTGACAGAAGTGAAATTTTTAGGACATATCATCTCCAAAGAAGGAATTGCTGTGGATCCTACAAAGGTAGAAGCTGTACTAAATTGGGAACAACCCAAGAATGTGACGGAAATCTGCAGTTTCCTTAGACTGGCTGGATATTATCATTGATTCATCGAGAATTTCTCTCGAATTGCAACACCTTTAACTAGGCTGACTCGTAAAGATCAACCATTTGAATGGACTGACAAATGCGAAAGCAATTTTACAGAGTTACGCCAATGACTCACTACTGCACCTGTCTTAATTTTGCCAGATCCTGCCAAGCCATATGAAGTATATTGTGATGCATCGAAACAAGGACTAGGATGTGTCCTAATGCAAGAAAGAAAGGTTGTTGCTTATGCTTCAAGACAGCTAAGAACGCATGAAGTTAATTATCCCACACATGATTTGGAATTAGCTGCAGTTGTGTTTGCCTTGAAAATCTGGAGACATTACTTGTATGGTACATACTTTGAAGTCTTCAGTGATCATAAAAGTTTGAAGTATCTATTCGACCAGAAAGAGTTGAATATGCGACAACGTAGATGGATGGAATTCATCAAGGACTATGATTTCGAACTCCGATATCACCCTGGTAAGGCAAATGTTGTGGCTGATGCACTCAGCAGAAAGGCCCTACGTCTATCATATATGATGACTAAGGAGTTGGAGTTGATTGAACAGTTTCGCGATTTGAATCTGGCAGTAACACCAAAAAGGGGAAGCCTTATGGTTGGAATGCTAAGAATTTCCAATGATTTCTCAGAACAAATCAAAGAAGCTCAAGCCAATGACCAGGAATTACAAGATCTAGTAGAAAAGACAAAAGAAGGAGTCTCAGAATTTAGCAAGGATGAACATGGGGTGATCAGGTATCAACAGAGAATTTGTATTCCAGTTAATACAGATCTTAAAAGATCCATCCTTGATGAAGCACATAAGAGCAAATACAGTATCCACCCAGGATCAACCAAAATGTATCAGGACTTGAAGAAATTATTCTGGTGGCAAGGAATGAAAAGGGATATCGCTGAGTATGTAACAGCTTGCCTGATGTGTCAGAAGGTAAAGGCAGAACAACAACGACCAAGTGTGACCCTTCATCCTTTGGATATTCCAGAATGGAAATGGGATGAGATTGCTATGGACTTCGTGACTGGATTTCCCAGAACATCAGCTGGATATGATGCTATTTGGGTAATCGTGGATCGATTAACAAAAACCGCTCATTTCATTCCTGTCAATATGAAGTATTCCCTAGAAAAACTCACCCAGATCTATATCAAGGAAATCGTACGGTTACATGGGACACCCACTGCAATTGTGTCCGATCGAGATCCTCGTTTCACATCACAATTTTGGAAGAGCCTACAACAAGCTCTGGGAACTCGTCTAAAGTTAAGTTCCGCATATCACCCACAGACAGACGGACAATCAGAAAGAACAATCAAGACTCTTGAAGATTTGTTGCGTCTTTGTGTCCTAGAACATGGGGGAAGTTGGCAAGAATACCTTCCACTTGTGGAGTTCACTTACAACAACAGCTACCATACCAGTATCAGAATGGCCCCCTATGAAGCTTTATATGGAAGGAAATATAGTACACCTTTATGTTGGTATGAGACTAGTGAAAAGACAATAATTGGACCAAAGATTTTTCAGAAGACTACAGAACAAGTCCAAAAGATCCAAATGGCAATGAAGGCTTCGCAAGATAGACAAAAGAGTTACTACGACAAACGTAGAAAGCCATTGGAATTTGAAGAGGGCGATCACGTATTTCTCAAAGTTACCCCTACCACTGGAGTAGGAAGAGCTTTGAAGGCCAAGAAGTTAAGCCCCAGATACGTAGGACCCTATCAGATTCTGCAAAAGATAGGAACTCATGCGTACCGTATTGCTCTGCCACCTGAACTGACAAACCTTCACAATGTCTTTCATGTCTCTCAACTCCGCAAATATGTACCAAGCCCTGATCATGTTCTGAGTCCTGATCAATTTGTTCTGAAAGAAAACCTTACCTTTGAAGCATCGCCGGCTAAGATTGCTGACCGACGTCTCAAACAGTTAAGAGGCAAGGAAATCCCTTTGGTCAAGGTAGTTTGGAGTCAGACAGATGATGGGGATGCTACTTGGGAAGTTGAGGAGAAAATGAGAGAATTGTACCCTCGATTATTTTAACTTTGAATTTCGGGACGAAATTCCTAAAAGGGGAGGAGAATGTAACATCCCTGTTTTTAGAAAAAGTTTTACCCTTGTAAATTTTGAATTATGGAGAGTTTATAAGCAAGAATAAGACAATATACACCCTGTTGATGGTCTATAGTATCTCAAAAATGTCATTTTTGTGCATAATAATGGAATTTATATGAATCATTAGTGAAATTATGCAAAAAAAACGAGTGAAAAGGACTCTGTTCCGAGTAACAGAGAGGAATTCCGAGTGAAGAAATAAAATTCCGAGTGAAGGAATGAAATTCCGAGTCAAAACACCCTGGAATGACTCGTTTCCGAGTCAAACCTTGCCAAATGCTTCTTTTCCGAAGGAAACTCCTCTGATTTAAGTATTCCGAGTGAAAGAATACATATATACTTATGTTTATGTTGATTTGATGCTTCTCACCGACTGGAACGTGTTAAGGAAATATTTGGGAAAGATTCCGAATGAACATGGATACCATTTCCGAGTCAGTAAGGTAGTATGAAATCCTGAGTGAGATTGGTTAGAACAGACACGGTTTAAGATGACTTAACCAAGTGGTAGTCTGAGGAATTCTGAACCAGTTAGGACGACGTGACATAGTGAACAACCGAATGAAAAGGAATCGTAGATTGGATGGAACATTTCCGAGTGCCTCGACCCGTACTGATCTAGGATCTAAGATCCGATGTCTCTTATAACAGCTTGGATGGGCAGAGTAAGGGAAGACTGACGGATTGCAGACCGGACTAACACCACACCGAGTGAGTATATGTGCACACTAAACAACGCTGAGGCGGTGTTCACAAACCGCCCTTTCTCCCACATAACACCGCCCTCTTCCACAGACGGTGTCCTTAACTCCTTCACCACAACACCGTCCTCTTTCATGGATGTTGTCCCTCAAATCAACACCGCCCCTCACACTCCAGACCGCCCTCATACTCAAGACCACCCTCATACTCCACACCGCCCTCACACCCCACACCGCCCTCACATGTAATACCGACCTCCTCAAATCCTCCAACACTGAACACTTTTTAATTCCACTTCAGATAGTGGTCAGCCCACTTAATTACATAAATCCAAAAATAAATGGCACAACGAACCAATCACAGGGGAAAGTTGCATCCATTATAATACCTTTATATATTTTATTCCAATCAAATGCAAAGCTGACTGTGAAAGGAGTCAAAAGGCTCCATTATCCCACCTAATCCTCCAACCGATGTTCCCCACTTACTTCTTATTATTAAACCCAGTGATATGACTCTAAGAACACACACACGAAACACAGCTACAAACACACCTCTGTTACCATTTTCCTTTCCAGCAAGCTTCTTCCTCTCTCTTTTCTCTTCTGTTTCACTCGGAATTCGTGCGGGACAGTAAGGGAACTTCTTCTTCTCCTCCAGTAGCTCCATAAAGGTAAGGGGGTATATTCTTGGGTGCTCTGTGGGAAAACCGAGTGAAGGAAAGGGTTAAGGAACTTGTTCCTCACCTTTCCAGGACAGATTCAGTGTTGTGTGAATTAAATGCCTTAATTGTTATTATTTGTATTTATATATATATATATATATATATGTTATTAAATGTATATAATCAGTGATGAATTGTGAAATGATATGTATTGGACTAAAAATACTAAGAATCATGGGTACCGTGTGATTTCCAGTGAAAAATTATGAGTAGAAGATGGATTTAATGATAACAGGTTTTGTTTTATGTTAATCCGACCGGTTTTACATCTATAACAACTCGGTTTTGCTTAATTTCAATCGGATTCAACCTTAACTGAATGTATTTCATTCTGATAGAATAAATTTTCACTCGGTAAACAATCTTATTGCACTCGGATAACTTTTCCTAGTTTACTTTCACACGGTCAGCATCTTCCCAGTTGATTTCATTCGGAAAACATCATATTTCACTCAGAAATTTATTTCACTCAGAATTTAAGTTATTTCATTAAGAAAATACTTCTCAGTTTCTGTTTCACTCGGAAAACATATTAATTTCATTTAGAAAACTCTGCTCAGCTTTATTTCACTCGGATTCATAGCTATCTCATGCGGAAAACTCATTTTCACCCGGATTCGAGCTGTTCCAGTCGGAAAACAGCATTCCAGTTCATTTTCACTCGGACTCAAACTTATTTCAGTCGGAAAACAGCATTCCAGTTCATTTTCACTCGGACTCAAACTTATTTTAGTCGGAAAACAGCATTCCAGTTCATTTTCACTCGGACTCAAACTTATTTCAGTCGGAAAACAGCATTCCAGCTCATTTTCACTCGGACTCAAACTTGTTTCAGTTGGAAAACAGATTTCCAGTGTAATTTCACTCGGATTTTTAGCCAGATCATTTGGAAAACCCTTCTCAGTATGATTCCACTCAGAATCATACTTATTTCACTCGGATTTACCCTTGTTCCACTCGGAAAACTATGTTTTTAATGTTTTTCGCTTGGATTTTCATTTAGAAGCTATTCTTTAATACTTTTTAAATTATTGGGGAGTTATAATTATTATTATCATTCTTATTCTATTATTATTATTATTCTAATTATTATCAATCTTAATATTGTTATTATTATTATTAGTTTTACTATTATTAATATTATTAACGTCTTAATTATGCGTAATTACATAAAGAATATATTATTTTACTCTTTATGAAGAATATAATTTTAACCAAGATATAATAGATATATTTCTAAAAATAATAAACGAATATCTTACAACGTTTAAATAATTGATGGAATTCAAAGAGCTTGGGAATGATATGATGAGACTGGAAACACATAAGATACCCAGTGATCTAATGATAAAAAAAATAATGCATTTCGCATCATGAAAATATGTTTTGAAGAAGAAAAACTAGAGCATACACCTGGTACGCTGGAGGACATTCACGTTCGATCTCAGTAGAAGAATCTTGGGAGTACAACTGGAACGGCAACCCAATGGCATCAGAGTCGCGCCTGATAGCCGGGTGAGACGATGCAATTCTGGTGTACTTCGACTAAATGACGGGATGTATCTATGATCGTGAAGAGCCAAGTCCCAAAATGAAATGATATATATAATGATGAGAACCTGTGAGTTCATTCGTACCATATGATAAAAGAAAGGGGGCTTGGTGAGCTCCGATCGCTCTAGAATGGAAACGTTGTGCCCAAGAAACAACTTGAGCAGGATGAATTCCAAAGAATGAAAGGATGATAATGACGAGTTTATTGGGCCCACATGCATCATGAGACTTAATCAAAGATAAATCATAATAAATTCAATTCATGCATTTTCATGACGACATGCTTGATTGTTATAAACATGCTAATTGTATGAATTATGTGATATTATTTGTTAACTGGATTATGTCCACACCGGATTAACCAATCAGGGTCTTGGGTTATACTCACCCTTACTGTTGACAATTTTTAGAGGAATTAGAAAATCAAGAACCCGAGTGTGAAGAACAGCAATATGCTGAACCCACTGAGAACGATCATTAAAGATAGAATATTAATAATTAGACACCGGATGACTGTATAATATTTAAGGGTGCCTGCGTGCCCCATTCTGTTAAGAGTACAATTATTTTTGAGTTTGTGAATGACTATGAAATATATATATTATTTGCTTCCACTGATCTGCCATCTCTTTATAAAGAAAATATATATATTCACTTTTTCTAAAAACTGTTAACACTCTCAGTTAAATAGGATGAACCTACAGAAGCATTTGTCTTATCTAACCGAGGGTGTTACATTATCCACAACAGCAGTTACACATATATGTATATCATCACATTGAGCTCATCAACAACATAAGGGTGCACTCAGCAATAGCATCAGTATACATGTATTCATACACTCGGATGTAAATGTGCACTCAGCATAGCATCAGTATACATGCATTAATCCAATCGGATTCACCCCAATCAATTCATATTCACATATCCAACAATTCACATTGAGCTCAATGGTAATTATAAGTGTGCACACATTCATTTCACCCGGATCCAGTTAATTATTATCCATTTTTCTTGTTGCAACATAGGCTCCAAGCCTTTTCTCAGCTCCAAGCTGATTCGGCCATTTTACTGGTACCAAACCGTTTGCCCTCACATGTAACACAGTCACTCCAAGCGACAACGGAAGTGTCACGGGCAGCCCCGAGTCCAACCCGGTAGGCTTGCCTTGAGTCCAACCCAAGGTCTTTAAGCGTCCAACGCTTAGTGCACTCGGCACAGCCTCGAGTCCATCCCGAGGTCTTTTATATATTTTCAACACATATTCATCTGATTGTCGATCGGTATTAAGCATCCAATGCTATATGCTCCAAGCATTTCCAGTGGCGAATCAGATGTATACTGTCTTATACAATCAGGCGTCCAACGCCAATACACTCGGCATTGCCTTGAGTCCAACCCAAGGTCTTTCAATATATTTTCCACATATATGCATTCGGCATTCAATACCAATAACATGCATCCAATGCACTTTATCATTATTATTCATACCAGGGGTCGACATAGCAATAACACAACACATGCACTCGGCAATCACATGCACTTGGCAAATCACATGCTTTTTAATATAAAATCCCAAACGGGAATTAATCACAACCGACCCACATCCCATGCACTCGGCAACATAATGCCATCCACTCGAAATTATCATTTACAACAAGCATCACATGCTATTTCATATAATATCCATTCAGGAATAACATAACAGTCCCCCATCTTATGCACTCAGCATTTAAACACACAATCACACACAGGGACCAGTACAACTCATACACTACAGTTCATAAACAACACACTTACATGTATCTCATGTATTTACTCAACATCAACATGCATCATACATCTCATAGACGGAAAATCAACATGAACATATAACTCATATTCATCACACATCCGGGCTACCACTCACTCGGAAAAATAACAAACAACACATAACAAGTACCACACATTACAGTACGATAGTTTCACCCAGAAACCCGTCCATAAACCATATATTTGAGATGCAATAGCCCCCCTACCTGGAATGAAGATCCAAAAGCTCCATGAGCTTGCAACACCGTCCGATCGTCCTTCGGTCACTCGTTCTCAACAGCACGACTCAGCTGTTGTACTCTACACAGCTTTGGTGGAACTCCGAGCCACTCATACTCTGGAACGGCTCTGCCTCCAAGATACTCCTCGTAGCACAACATAGTCCTCACTTAACCTAGTGGAGGACTCCATGCGTCCAAGCACCCAACCTTGTTTTCTCCCTCACAAGCAGCTCCACCTCACACAGTGGACCATTTCCACAACTCCGAGGCAACCCCACGCTGCAGGCTTCCAAACTGAAACTCATACAACCCTTCAAATGGAAGAAGAAGAAGGGAAAGAAGAGAACTAGCAAGAAGAAGGAGCAGAAGCTTCAGAGAGTTCTCTCGAGAGAACGGAGGAGTGACTCACAATATACCAAGGAGAAAATGATAAGAATGAGAGGAGAACGTGAACCAGAAGCTTTATCATCACACTGCCTCATCAGCTCTACCAACGTCAACTCACTTCAGTCAACCATCACATCATGATGGGACATTAATCTCATCCTCTCCAATTACACGAAGGGTTATGTGAAGAGGGAAACCGGACCCCTTTATAACACCTAAGGGCATATGGGTCAATTTCCTGGCTTTATCATTATTATTATTCAACAATTGGCCTAATTGGCAATTAATTTTAACCAACCATTAATCGGTAAATAAATAAAAACCAGGATGTTACATTTATCGCCAAGGCTTGCTCCTCTTATGTTTTTGTTCCTTAATCGCCAAAGCTGGTACCGTTCAAGTTTGTGTTTCTTAATCGAAGTCGGCACCTTTTAATTGTCTTTATCGCCAAGGTTGGCCTAAGTTTACATTTTTATTCCTCAATTGACCCTATCGCCTAAGTTGGCTCCTTTAAAGTTTTGCTTCTTAATTGCCAAAGTTGGTACATTTTAATTGTCTTCACTGCCAAAGTTGGCTCCTTTTAAGTTTCTACCTTCTCAATTGCCTAAGTTGGTACCTTTTAAGTTTTGTCTTTACCATTTCTGTTTCTTTCTTGCCGAAGTTGGTACCTCTTTAAGTTTTCATCACACTTTTTCCATTACCGAAGTTGGCACCTTTTTAAATCTCATTACACCTTTAAATTTCCGCATTGCCGAAGTTGGCACCTCTTTAATCTCATTGCACCTGTAAACTTTCGCATTGCCAAAGTTGGCACCCCTTTAATCACATTGCACCTTTAAATTTCCGCATTGCTGAAGTTGACATCTTTAAATTTCATTGCACTTTTAAGCTTTCTCATTTCTGAAGTTAGCACCTCTTCAAATTTTTATTGCCCTTTTAAGCTTTCTTATCGTTGAAGTTAGAACCCTTTTAAGCTTTTATCGCCAAGGATTGGTACTTTTAAATTTTCTTATCGTCGAAGTTGGCCTATTTAAGTTTTCTTTGTAGCCAGATTTGGCACCCCTTTATACTTTTATCCCCAAAGTTGACACTCTTAAATTTCATTTCCTTCTTTTAAAATTGATATCTTTGAAATTTTCTTAGTCGTCAAAGCTGACGTCAGTTTAACTTCTTTGTCATCAACGTACGTTACTTTTGAGTTTGTTATTGTTGTTCACATCTTTACTTCCTTTTCGCGATCTGAATAGAACAATCATATTCTCGCGAAAAGAAAGTAAAGAGGGGCAACTGTGAACACCTGATTTTGTAAAAAGATTTTTATTATTATTATTTTTATTTTTATTAAACAAAATAAAAATGAAAATTAAATTTTTTTTGAAAAATTAACGTTGGAACAGAGGCATCCATTCCTTTCTTTCTTAAATCCTTTTGTTATTTTCTTTTTCATTTAATTTATTTTTATTGTTTTGTCTTCTGCTTCCTTAATTTTCTGTTGGGATTCTTGCCACTTTTGAACCCAACCCTTTCTTTGCAACTGGAAAGAGGAGCACTTGTTTTAAAACCCCCCTCACAAGGTCAACTCTGCAAGAGCAACCATGGCAGAGGGGAGGGGACCATTTGGAGATGCATAAAGTAGTGAAGAGACAATGAGCAAAGGATCCATTTTTTCTAAAAAATTAAACCAAAAAGACACAATCCCATTCTTTATGAAATCAACCAACAACATTCTCTAAGAAAAAAACCAACCACCAACTAATCTTATCCCCAAAACATTCATCCTCTTCATTTCCCACATTCTTCTTCATCCCAACATACACAAGCATAAGAGAACAACATAAACAGCAATGAAAATTCCCAAACATTAATCCCTTTTTTCTTCTCAATCCAAACAATAATCTAGAAAACCAAAATCCATACAACCAATAACCAAAACAACAAATGAAATCAAAAAACAAAGGCCAAAACACCAAGAAACACCAAAAAGAAAGAGGAGAAGAACAGCCCCACCGCCAGAGCCACTGCCGGACCAGAACTGTCGAGCACCGCCACCCCTGAACCGCCACCAACCCTAGCTCCCCCAGGCCCGCCGACCGACACCCCCTGACGCAGTCCACCCCTGACGTCGGTCCCCCTCGAGCCGCCAGAGCACGGTCGACGCCTCCTCCACCGACGTCTTCTTTCTCTCTCTTTCGATCCATATCCTCTCTCTCTCTCTCTATTATCTTCCTATCTCCTCACTTGGCCTAAACTTCCCCCTATGATACACTCTTTCTTCTTAAACTTTTGGCTTTTACAAAGTAACCCTAATGGGTTTTATTTTTTTTTTGGCCCCTTTGTCTCTCTTTGGTCATGGGCTTCAATCAAATCTGAAGCCCAACAATGTGTTAAAGGGTATTTCTTTTCATTTTAAACAAAAAGCCACAAATAAATTGTTATGATCAAATTAGGAGTTTATGTTTTAAATTCTTTCAAGTGAAAAAGGAGTATTTTATTTATTCTAGGATGATTATTGGTTCTCCTAAGACCTCTTCACCTTTTTTAAAGAAGAGTATAAATAATAATAAATAAGTTCCTATCTAAAAATAATAATGGTAATGAATAAATCTTTAATAGAAATATCAAATTTAAATATCCTTTTGAATGATAGTAGATAGCTTTTTATTTATGAACGTATCTTAAAAACAAATACCCCTTTAAAAATAATAATCAAATGAATAAGTTTTAATAAGATTTCCAACCTAAATATCTTTTTAAGTAATAATGGATAGTTTTTCTATTTATTTCAAAATAAAAATATGAAAATATTAAAAATCTAAATACCTTTTAAGGATGAAAATGAATAGTTTTATGTCAAATCTAAAAAATGAGAAATGTTAAAGTATGGTTGCCATTTTCAAAATAAACACTTATAAGCAATGTCGTGCAAAATTACTTTTACCTACATTTGCGATATAAGATTTCGAAGGTTTATGCACATGTAAATTACTTTGCCTTGTATTTCTCCTTCCTTATAAATTTTCTATTGAAAATCAAATCAATTAAAAATAATTTTAAATATAATTTTAAATATTTTCTTGAATTTAATCACAAAGAACTACGTAACCCCGATTTCTCGAAAGCTCGAGAATACGTAGGAGCGGGAATCAATTCTTGTTGGGCCCACTTTCCTTTGTTTGATTTCTATGTCTCTTTTATTATCTTGATTAAATTCTACCTCGTTAACATTTATTTTGAGATATTGTTTTATCAAAGTGAGGTTAATTTAGACAAGACTTCTTGTTAATCTCATATTCTCAATATTTTAATTTAAATAATATTTCTTGCAAAATGAGATTAATTTAGACGAGACGTCTTGTTAATCTCATATTTTCGATAATAATATTTCTTATAAAGGGAGATTAATTTAGATGAGACGTCTTCTTAATCTCTTATTTTCGATGATAATATTTCTTATAAGGGGAGATTAATTTAGATGAGACGTCTTGTTAATCTGCTTATTTTTCTATAATATCCTTTATTTATATCGTATTATTTCCTCATAAAAAGGGGTTAATTTGGACGAGATGTTCTGTTAACCCTTTTGTTCAGTTTTAATCCACTTCATGCCATCTCATATTATTTTATCCCATCTCATCCATTTAATCTAGTCCTATTCAACTTTATTTTGTCTTAATTTCTAAATCTTTATTACAATTTAAGGTTAATTTGGACGGGATGTTCTATTAATCCTTACTGTCACTGTTTAATCTTCTACTATCATTGTTTGGTTTTTTTAACTATCATTGTTTAGTCCCTTACTCTCGCTGTTTGGTATTTTACTGTAACTGTTTAGTCAAATTGTTCGATTTAAGATCAATTTGGACGAGACGTCCTCTTAATCTTATTTTGAAACTTCCTCGTCTGTTTTGTCTATTCATTTTTAAAGAAGTCAAAATAATTTTTTGGCTATTTGATATGTGCGTAAGCAATTTGAGGTAACCGTTTTATAACAGACAGTGTGAGGTTCTAATACCTTCATCACCTGTAATTAGACTTCCGAATTTAGAATTTCATTTTTATAACAATGCTTTAACAAAGGTTTTTCCGGTATTTTATCCTTAAAAATATTGGTGGCGACTCCCTGTTTTTTCCAAAAGGATTTCGAATGGTCTTATCTTTAATATTTTAAGGGTCGGTCTCCCGCCGTGATCCCGGTTGCGACAATAACAAAAATAAAGTTTTATCCTATTAAATTAGGTTATCACATAATAATAGTCTACATAAAAGCATTAAAATAAATTAGTTGATAATCGTGCCTTGCAAGAAATTTTTATTATAAATAGAAGATATATAAATTATGATAAATGTCAAAATACGCCAAACCGATTAGATTTATCATATTAGAAAATTAAACTTAAGCTTTTTAAGAAGTCTATCTAATTAAGGGTGTTTTTATTAACACCTCCTAAATGTGTTATTCCCACCTTCTTTTCTAATTTTTTTAACATGAAATTACAAAATTAACGCTTATTTAAGATCTTGAGTTAGTATCCCTTCTATACTTTTGATTTCACATAACACCCATTGCACTGTTTCCTCATTCAAACTTCGTATAACAACTTTTGCAGACGTTGATGTATGATAAATATGCTTCTGAATTGTACAATCCAAAATTAGGAAAATCTTAAAGAATTGTACGATCCCCAAAATAATTTCCTATAACACACAAACGTACACTTTCACTACTA
Source organism: Clitoria ternatea (assembly GCA_037962975.1). Classification (NCBI taxonomy): domain Eukaryota; kingdom Viridiplantae; phylum Streptophyta; class Magnoliopsida; order Fabales; family Fabaceae; genus Clitoria; species Clitoria ternatea. The sequence goes on from CM075671.1 coordinate 176,080,866, forward strand.
AAAAAAGGCCATTTAGTGACGGAAATTGTGATGGCAAGAAAGTCATCGCTACGGGAATCATCGCTGACACAACAGTGACGAGAGAAGCACCCCATCGAAAAGTCTGTGACGATGTAACGTTGTCGCTATACTGGTCCCATGGTTCGTGACGCACCCTGTCGCTAATGTCACTGTTCAGCGACCACCGTTTAGCCGTCACTAGTGTCACACCTCAACGACCATTGCATCCCGTGGCTAGTTTTACACTGTAGCGACCACCATTTTCCCGTCGCTAGTGTCACACTATAGGGACCACCAGTTTCCCGTCGCTAGTGTCACATTATAGTGACCACCATTTTCCCGTCGCTAGTGTCACATTGTAGCGACATCCATTTTCCCGTCGCTAGTGTCACACTGTAGCGACCACCATCTGCTGTTGGTATTATGCTATATAATAGCAACGTAACCTGTCTTTTGTTCTGTCACTAATATCTGTATTTGGTTTTTTTAAAATTAATTTTTGTTTATTATTTTTTGATTGAATTTAATTTTTGCTTATTATTTTTAATTGAATCGATTAAATATTTAATATTGGTTAATAATTACAATAATATTGTGATTTATGGTTTTCTTCGTTGAATTTTAATTTTCAGTAATACAATATTAAATTAGCAAATTCACATAGAAAAGGAGAATGACATAAAACATATATTGAAATATCGAATATGATATAAATTATAAACCAAATATATATAATGTATACAATATACAAAAAAATGAAGCATAGAAAAGTAAAATCATGGTGGAGGGGATCCTTTGGTGGTGGTGGTAGGGACGTCTGGGAAGTAGTGGGGGTAACCTCACCATCATTTGCATGATCATCTCCTATTACGCCACAAGCTATAATGAAGTCTTTCGTGACGAGTCCAATATTCCTTTTAATGCTACTTTGATGGCTCGGCATACGTCTGGAGGTGAAAATTCTCAACAGCAGGTTGAGTCAATTCCAGCAAATGTTGCATAAAAAATAATTTCTCAGGTCGGATGATTTAGAAACACATTTTTTTATATAAAAAATAAAAGCCTTGAAAGTTAATTTCCTGGATCGTGTGATATGGAGGACTATAAACCTGAAAGTTAATTTTTCCTGATCATACGATTCGTAAGTTGTCATATACGTAAAATAAACAAATCCTCATCGATGTATAATGAAAAATGGCTTACCATGTGAATAACGAAGATGGTGTCTTATGATTAAAATTAGTGATGGTCCAATAGTATTAATTGGAGAGTGATGACTTCACAAATCATAAACAATTAAAACAAATAATATCATGATATTTCTTCTCAAAAAATACAAGATTGATATGTGATCTTAAGGGAGATTTCATCTTTGACAAACTCTTAAAGTGGATTGCGTTAGAAAGAAAATGAAGGGAAATATTAAAATTTAAAGTTTTAAATGAAGGACATTTTTGTAATTCAAGTTCAAAAATTAAAGAGAGAGAGAAAGTAACATATCTTGAATGTATTAATAACAAGCCCCTCTGATTAAAAAAATCAGATCATGAGCTTTTTAAAGAGCTCGTAAAGCACATCAAAGTTAATTTGTTTAATTGGTTTATTATGTTAAACATATATATTTAATATATTTATGATATAATAGTATATAATTATAATATTTTTTTAACTGATACTTTATAAAAAATTTAATTTATAATATAACTTAAATAAGATAAAAAGGTCTTAAAATTATATTTAATGTGTTATTTTTAGTTAGATAATTATTAGTTTTATATTAATACCATTAAACCTTTTTAATTATTAAATATTGGTATCTTTCCATTTTATAAGTGTTTAAAATGAGCTTTTTTGGCATATTTAGGTTAATAGGTAACTGACATTCTCAAGCTAAAAACAAACTCATTAGGACTTTTTAATAAACGTACCTTAAAAAAGTTTATCACATCAGATCCAAAGCTTAAAAAAAAGGCATATCACATATAATTAAATCAGACATAAATTTTTGATGAACGAGACTTAAAACTCACCCTGCCTAAACTATTGCAAGTCTTCCATGCATGGAATAGGAAGTTTTCAAGTCAAAAAGTTATTTTCAATTTCACTTAACGGTCCTTCCAACACTATTCGATCCAAATAAACAGGTCGTCAATTTGTTATCAGGTGTGTAGATGAATTAAAAGAAGATTAATTGCTCTAATTGTTCTTGGATTCAAACTCCACTCAGAATGCAAAACGTTAAAACTTACAGTGATTTTGTGTAGTTTATGCCTAAAAATAATGTGCACATAACTTAAATATCCTAAATGTTGAAAATTTTGTTATACTTCATAAGTTTTAAATAAAACGTATCTATTTTGATTAAAAATGATTAATAAGATTATTATAAAATCCAAAATTTATTTATAATTTTCATAAATAAGTTTCAATACATTATAACAAAATAGTTTTGACTCAATAAAATATTATCTTTTGAGGTTATCTTAAATATGTGACTAATTTTCTTTTAAATTAGTTAATTGCTCTTGCTATCTGATGCAATATTCTGCTTTTTATTTTTTGAGATTTGAGTTACATAAAATTATGTTTTTGATAGTTTTAATCCTCTGTTTAATATAAAATTGTTGTATCCTAGAAAATTACGTGAATAAACATTGTGCTCGCTAAGGTGTGTACCCTAACGAGATTTACAACACTAAGGTTTGAATAATGAATACTCTATAAATTATTGACAAAGAACTAAGGCTTGAAGCAGAAGCATCAATGAACATGTAATTTGAGAGACGTGTGTCAGTAAGTAACATTGTTGAACAAGAAATGTAATTAATTAAGCCCCCGAAGTTCCAAGTTTTAACTTGAGCTAGTAGTTCAGAAATAGCTGGCATATTGTGATTGTAGTAATAATTGTCAACACAAATTAAATGTGATAAGGTAATGCTCAAAACTATAGGGTCACAGTCACAACTCACAATAGCTCGAATAAAAATATTGAATGTTAGTAGGAACATAGTACAAGTGGGTCGAATTTTAAACCCATGCAGCATTGCAATTATAGATTTTTGAATAGAAAGTGTATATCATGTGAGTGAAAAGGAGATGGGTCAGTGTGTCTAATGGGGACATAATGGAATGGGCTTAAAATTTTGTTAACGTGAGCAAAAATGGGCATGTAAAGGAAAAGCACGTGCCCTTGTTTGTTGTCTTCTTGTCAAATGTCCTCTTGGGGTGGACTGTTTTATGTGTCTGTGTTGGTAAACATAACAAGCAATTGAAGACATGGCAGTGATTACTTGGATCACGAGCTCCACCATAAGTCCAACCTTGGGATCTTTTATGAATTGACATCCCCATTTGCCCCTAATCAAAATCCTCAATTCGGATTTTGTCGGTACCTCTCTTTTGTGTGTAGGGGTCCCCTGCATTGCTATATATATCTTCTTGTTCTACTTGTTGCTTTTATTTCAGTGTTTGATGAGACACAGAAGAAAGTAAATGAGTAGAAAATGAAAAATGTGATCGATAAAGTGATGAAAAAGAATTCGGACCTATTAATAAATAAATAATCGCGATCAATGCAGAGTAAAAAAGATGTGTTTATTAGTGTTGATTGTGCATGAATATTGGTGTTTTTCTATCCTAAGTTTCTTATTGGTGGAATTATATTTCGTGTCCTCTCACAATCATTTTATGTGAGCTTAATTTTGAGGTGAGTTAATTACTGCGTTCCGCAATAAATACCTTAGAGGATCCAAAAGAATTACTGTGCTAAGTTAGGTGTTTTAGTATCTACTTGATTTTTAGATTTGGTTACCCATATCACCCAAAGTGAAATTGGTTAAAAAAAATTTTAATCTTGTTGTTCAAACAAAATTTAAAGGTGACTTAAATGACATATCAAATTAATGTATATTGATCATTAGATTATTTTGTTGGTCAAACTTTATTTTTGTAGTTTAGTTACTAAAAGGACACTTAAAGCATTTTATGGATTAACTCATTACAGTTGTAAGAACTTTGTATTCATAGTCACTATATTTTATTTGATATTTGTTCATTTCAAAATTAAAATATACCGTAACGCTGTACTATCCCTCAATTGAAAAATTAATAGTCCTAAATTAACGATTCAATAAAGATGAGAAACATTACAATAACAATAATTGGTCACACAATTCTTGGACCATTATAGCCTAATTGACGTGTAATATTTTTACAGTCGTGATTCTGTCAAATTAGTACATTAAAATTAATTAATGTAGTACTAAGGTGTCAACCTAGGTCGTTCTCTCAAGGATCAACACAAAAATTTAGGAAAATTCAAGTTTAAAATTAAATTTTTTACAAACAGAATTTTAACAAACATACAAATACAATTAGGGGGGTTTAATTGATTTTGTTGTCACAAATAAAATTAAAACAAAGTAAATATAGGATTTAAAACAATAAATAACAAGCGATTGATTTTCTTGGAGTATTATAAATAAATTTATCCTTGGTTCACTAAAGATAATTTGTATATTTTTATTACTGTTAATTTCTTAGCTCAATTTGAATTAATCAACTAAGCGTCTTTTTCAATTCATAATTCCTTTACTTTCATTAAAAAAATGAATATTTTAATCAAGCATCCTAATTAAGCAAAAGGAGTCAAGATCGTAAAATCTAGGAATTATTGAGCATATGTAAGAACATCGCCTACATACATAATCTATTCTCATATTATGGAATTAAGCAAACCATAATTATTAAAAGTGATTATGAAAATATTCATTAAGCATGCATATTTCCTTAATCCATTCTAATTTAAAATCTTATTTTATTCCATTTAAATAATTAAACCGATTAAGCATACAAATTTAATTAAACAGAATGGAATTAAATAAGCAGAGTAAGATTATGAAGAAATAACAATAACAAAAACATACTACATTAAAAATAATGACCTCAAAATTACATTACAATATTCTCCAAGAAAATCAATCTAGGGTTTTAGCCCTCCTTAATAACAACTACAAAGAAAAGAAACTAACCCGGAATGGAGCAAAGAGGGGGAAGAAGAGAGGAGGAGGCTTTGTGCCTTCCTTTGATGCTTATAGAAACAAAGATAGAAACGTGAATTCAGGTGTGTTTGAAGCCTTTGGCAATGGTCCTATTTATAGTGAAAGCAAAGGTAAAGGTCTCCTGCTGACGCTGTGCGTCAGCAGGACGCTACGCGTCAGCGTTGCGAATCTGCTTCCACGCTACGCTTAGTTGTGAGGCTACGCGTGAGGGTTTCTGACTCAGAATACATTATTTCATCCAATAATTCTTCAATAATGCTTGGACACTTGTGCTACATGTTCCCCACTGAGATAGTGCTGTATGTCTATAATGGATTGGCCAATAAGTGTTTTAATATAAATAAATCCTCCACTTCTGAAGTTGCACACAGCCTGTTAATGGGATCCTCGTCACTGTTGACGCTACGCGTGGGCTTCACGCTGTGCGTGGGTGTTGTGAATTTGTTTCCACGCTACGCGTGGTATTGGTGCTACGCGTCAGACCTGATGCTCAATTTCATAATTTCCCAATTGCAAACTCAATTATTCACTACAATATAAGGGAAATCAAGTAAGATTTATTATTTCCATTTAAAGATTATCGCCTAATTTAGTTAATATTAAATAAAGCTTGAATTATGAAAATGTGTTAAAATGCATAATATTACACAATTAGCAATGGCAAATTATACACATTTAAAGCAAGGAATTAAGGCTAAATCATGCATCATCACTAATCCAAAGCCATATAATTTGGACCGGCTATTACAAGGACTAAAAACAAAAAGATATGGAGAAAAAAATAAGAAAAATAAAGAGATAAGGAGAAAACTAATAAGGTGAAGAATAAAGAGTCAAAGAGGTTTCAGTTTGAGTAGCCCCTACATTATAGACTTCTTAGAAGGTCATAACTTTGGAACTATTGGTGGTCTTTTATTTTATTGGTGATTTGTTTATTTTTGTAACTATACAGTGTCCTTTAATTGAAAAAAAAACAATTTTTATTTCTATCTCAAATCAACGCATCATTAATTTTCCCTTTCATTGAATTGTTAATTTTGAGATTGAATAGAAACTATTTTTTCATTGAAACACTGTATATATATACTTTAATTTTAAAATGAATGATCGAGATCTCCAATAAAATAAAAAAAAACTACCAATGATCCCAAAATTATAAAACCATTGCAACCTCTCCCAACTAATTATCCTAATTATTGATATATACTATAAAACAAGATGAAAGGTTCAACATCCATCAGTTGCTCAGCAATTCAGATGGAGAAGAAAACGACTATAAGTTCAAAATCAATTAGGTAGATGAATAGGACTTCTCAATAGAGATAAGTTTGGCAGGGGTAGTGGAAAATTATTCAAGATCTGAAAGGGAATGGCAACTACCTTGAAATAATTTGAAGAGCGCACTATGCATATGATTTTGGACATAATTATGCTAATCATTAATGGTACAAGGGAGTGGTTTGACATGTAAATCACAAGTGTTTCCTGTGAGGCCAACATACCCACTAAATTGATTGGATATATATATACACTTGATCACAAGAGACTATGCATGCATGCATTTGTTTTGCACACTTAAAAGAGGACCAAGTCTAAACTTGTTCTTCATTGATTTAATCTTAATTATAACTTCTAGTGGATTAACCTCTCTGTTCTTATCCTGATCTATTGTTTAAGATTCAATTAATGGCTAACTAATCAAACTTATCACCCAACTTTAACAAGAACCTGACTTTGGTTTGAATTGGTTTTTTCTTTCTCAACCTGATGCCTATGTCTATTACCATATATGACATGTTACTTCAGTTTGTGGTTGTTGATGAAATATTAATGTGTGCTAAAGTAGCATTGACTAGTCACAACAAAAGTTGAAATCTTTCATGTTGGTGTCAATTGTCAGTGATGAAATGCCAAGAAAACTCAGCCAACACTAGCACAAACACAAAAAACGTCAAGGGCACGAATGCTCACTTTGCCATTGTGGTTGTTTTTTTCCTAGACTTTTTTCCATCTGTTGTAGTTACCTAGCCTATGAAAATGGTTTCAACAAAAACAGTTTGGAAAGGGATTGAGGAGTTGAGACTAGTTTCTATTAGCAAATTAATTAGCTCAACGGGATTTCAAGTTAATCTGGACCATGTGAGTGGCCTCATTGTAAAGAACATTAGATGAGAATGACACATTGAAATAAGTCACGTATGAGGGCATGTGGATATGTTTCAATGGTCTCAAAGGGGGCTTTCATATACTATGAACACATGTAATGATATTCTATATAGTCTATACCACCACATGAGTTTGGAAGATGTTACAAGACATTGTGAGATAGTGAGGGAGGGACATGCTACAAAGCTGCTCATAGGCTTCCACCATATGGCTTGTACTTTAGTGCATGCAGGGTTATGTGATGGATCCCCTTGTCACTTCTCAGGCAAGTCCTTGGTGGGTTCCATGTTAGTGAACTTGTCTGCTGCAGCCAGACATGATATGATTTCCAGCCTCTGGATCATTTCTATTCTTTTGTTAGCTTTTTCCTTGCTCTTACCTTATTTTCTATAAATGCATACAAAATATTATTGGTTTTCTTCCCTCTTTTCAAAACGAAAAACAGCAAAACTCATTCAAATTGCTCTTTTCTTTTTTTAAAATTACAAAGAAAATTTAAATTCAATGTTTATTAAACATAATTTTTAGAAAGGGTTAAAAATCTTAACTATATAACTAAGTTCTAAACATTATTATCTTTAATGTTACGGATAATACTACTTAACATATCATTAAAATAAAAACTTTTTGGTTTACTTGTTTCCAACCTCATTTGTGGGCATATGCAAATTCATAATAAAACCTGAAAAAACAAGATTAAAATATATTACTAGTATATCTAATGATTGTCCATCAAAATAGTTAAAAGTGATTGTTTAAGTAGGTTGAAAGTTCGACCCCGAAAACTATATTTTTAGAGAGATCTTAGGCCTGGAGAGTAAATGTAAACCAAATTCCCCTCCGGCATTATAATATTGCTGTCCACTAATAATTGCAGACCCTTAATGAAAAATAAATAAAGAAATTCAAGGCACTGGAACCTAGTTTTAATTTGTAACACTGATACATTAGGTACTAATTACCACGTCTTGAAATCTTGATATTACCTACCGCACGTGCACCTACACAGAACATGTTATTGATTTTTTTGAATTTACTCTATTTATACGTTACCAATATAGGCTACGTTGTACATATGCATGAATGGTTTATTTGAACCACCCTATAGTGTTGGTTGAATTGAATCTGTACCACCCACTTAAACTTTTCAGTGCGATCTAATATTTACGCGTTTGTTCACAAATATATTAATTTTGGGTGGATGAAAAAATTTAAATGTATTTAAATATTGTTTTACCTACTCAAACAAATATATGGTGTTGGTATATACCTAATATTTTTCTCAATTATTTTCACGTTTATTTGTAGGAGTGTAAACAACTACGAAAGTAGTTGTAAGTTGTGTGAACCCATAGTATTGTGCATATTTAGTCATTTAAACTTTTTGGTAGAAGTCTATTAAACTTTATGATTGAGATAAAATGAAAGGAAGGAAGAACAATATCTCAAAGGAAGGAAATGAAACAAGGAGGAGGAAATCAATACTTCTAATCAAGATATTGAATGAACATGATAATATGTAACCAAATCAATCAATCAATCTAATTACTTGTTTGAGAGCTAATCGGTTTGTTTTTAAACAGTCCTTAGCTTAACTTTATTATCATACAAATCGGTTAAATACTTCAACTTTATAATCTACTGTTTTGAGTGATTCGGACATTGTTTACTGTGAATAGAAAGTTAAAGATAAGGTGAAGATAGAAATTGATTACTCCAACTCAAGTTAGAATGAATACACTCGAGATAAATACCATTGAAAGTATTTTTTCTTTAAGACCTAAATCCATACTAGCTAATTTAGCCTAAAGTTCAATTTCATGTTATATATGCTCAACATTTTACTTGAGTTGTTTTCTTGTAAATAAATCTTTATTTTTACTCCTTCGTAAATATCTTTTGAATGATCAACATATTAGTTTTTTTTTACAGTACAACACATTGGTGTGGATGACTAGCATACATTTTTTATATTATTTCTTTGACATTTATTCTGAGATAAAAAAAATTACGAGATAAAAGAAAATACAAATTTGACGAAGAAATGCTACGACACCTTTATATCAAATTTAACTATCAAGTCGTTAAGATTGTCTAAATTAGGATTCGGCCAAATATTAGATTAACATTTGAATTACATATTCAAGTTTAGTTTCTATTCAATTTTTTTATTCTTATAAAAACTATTTTTCAACTATATTTTGTTCGAGTTCCCAATTCTAAAATCTAGAAATAAAAGATCAGTTTGACTATCGAATTGTAAAATCCGGAAACATATATTATAGAATCCGGAATAATAATATTAATAAGCATTCTGTATTCTAATTTCTGGAAAGTTTTAAATTTTGTAAAAAATAAAAAGAAAATGTTAACCGGTATCTCAAATGCATTGGTTAAGAAAAGAAAATTGGAAACATTTTCTTTAAAAACATCATTAAATCTGACTTACTCTAATTTTAAGTAATCCTTATATAATTTCTAATAAAAAATTCTACTTTTATTTTATTAAATAATTCCCTCATGTGTTCTTTCTAACACGACCCAAATTAAAATGCTGATGATATGAAAAGAGAAAATGAATGGTGTTAAAAGCAACCTCTTTTCATGAGGTATCGAATTGTCTTTTATTTGAGGGTGACGACTTGGGCCTTTGGGATATTTGTAGTAACCAAATATAAATCCAACCGTGTTGGTAGAAACTTTTAGTACTCTGCCCAGATTTAACTAGGCCACCGAAAGTTTAGGCGAAAGCCCAGACCTAAACCCATGACTCGTGGTAGAACGTTAGGGTTATTCTGCTCTAGGCGGGAAATTTTTGGGTCGTATTTTCTATGCATTAGGGTTTTGTTTCATGAATTTATTGTAAAGTGTCCAGAAACAACATGATCCATGATATTACTACTAGTCGCAAAAGTTCTCTCAAAGTTGTCCCAAAAAGAACTTGGAAGTTGGAACTATTTTAACTCAGAGTCAAAGCATGTATTTTAAAATCAGATAGGGTCACTAAACTAGTAAAAATAACGGTTTAAGTAAATTATTGTAAGACCCAAGATTAAATTGTGGTGATTCAACTAGATGGATTGGTTGGTTTGATTCAATTTTTAGAAACGACGTAGAAGAAATGAGTTGAAATGTTGAATCAAAAAAGAAATTGAAAGTGAAAAGGTAAAGTAAAAAATTATAAAAGTTAAGAAGTATAAAAGTAAAGTAGTAATTGTATTATACTATTAATATTTATATTATTATAATGTGTAAGCAGGGGCTCGTTCGGTTGGCCTGCCTTGGCTATTAATTAGCCCATGAGGCTGGCAGGCTAAGCGAGCTTAGCCGTGGTGGACAATGGATTGACATTTTTTGTCCACCCTATTTATTTTAGCAAGCTAACCCATTTTAACATGCATACTTCCATTTCCACCACCTGTATTCCACCCTTGTTTCCTCTCATAGACTCACTTGATAGAAGGAAAATTGACCCCTACTATCATGGCGGTAGAATGCACTCATGACACAATACCCAACATCCATCCTTCAGAATCTTTCACACAATATTATAAAATAACAATTCACATAAACATTTGATAATGATATGCAAATGCAATGCACATAAAAGAGAACATACAACAAGAACAAATTAAATCCTACAAAGAGACAATACAACATAGAAAGACCAAAAGAATAAAGGAAATAAAGGAAGGGGACTCCCCCTCCTAGGGGATAAGATTACTAGTGCCAGATCTTCACCCCTCCCTACCATCATCGAACACTTCTTTTATTGTGAACACTGGGGCCACTAACCCGAGTAATAGCTACCAATAACGCCATCATATCGTCATCAATCTCTATTGCAAAAAGAACCATCGAGCCGGCCCCATTTTGGTTCCAGACCTGGAACCCAACCAAAATGCCACCTATGTCGTGAGTCCATCGGCATTATTCCATTCTCTCCTTCATCTAGTTATAATGTGACCAATTAGCTTGCAAATTATCAAATCTAAAATCTCGCGTAGTAAAAATAATTACAAAAGTCGTTCATAAAGGTAACACGAGTTCATACTATAAGAAGGGTTGCATAATATGATTAAAACTTTAACAAATTGTTTTTGCAAAGACAACTATTTAAACATTTGTCTGAGTTTTCTCAAAGACCCAGCTAAAAACAAAATAGATTAGCAATCAATTCGAACACCTGTCTGAGTTTTCACAAACTTAGAAATGAAGGATAAAAAAATAATAGCGTTAATAAAATAGTAAAGAGAGATAGCACACAAACAACTATTATACTTGTTCACCTTTCATCCAAGGCTCTATATAGTCCCTATTCGAGCCAACATGAATGATGGTTCAGAGTCTGACTTAGAAGGGAGAGTTGAATAAGTCATGGACTCTTTTCATGGAATGAACCAAATTAAACACAGATAATCAGACTTATAAAAGCAAGAAGGAGAAAGAAACATAGAGAGTTTATACTGGTTCACTTCCAACAAAGAAGCTACATCCAGTCCCTTCAAACTTGAAGGATATCCACTGTTGTAAAATCTCTTTTGCAATAACAGTATTAGACTAGTGCACCAAGTATTCTTGACTCCAGCCACTTCTAACTTAACACAAGTATTGTCGTGTCTCGATTCCCAGGACCCAAATCCCGACATAATTACAATGATTAATTTAATAAAAACACAAATAAATTTTTCACGTTTTAAGAGCCTGGACATGCAACCGTACATCACGACTTGAATCACGGATAACCGGAGAGCGAAGTTTAAGAATTTAAAAAATAGATTGAGAATTAATTGCCCCAACATGTAAACGGAAACAAGTATACAACGGAAGAAAAATATGTATATAGGTCATACGCCTAGTCCCATTTATGAAGATATGAGAAAAGCCCCAAAAATGAGGGAAGAAAGAGGAAAATCACATTTCGGGTAGCCTCGCTTAAGCAAGAAAACTCTCGTTGGAGCGAGCCCCCGAGCCTCACTTAAGCGAGCAGGGCCAAAGTATCAGACCCCCAACCACACTTGAGCGAGCCCTTTTCGCTCGAGCGAAAATACTCCAAAACCAAACCATCATATTTTCGCTTGAGTGAGCCATCACTCGCCTGAGCGAAAATTGCTCAAAATCAACTCCTTATTTAATCGCTTGAGTGAGATGCCTCTCGCTTGAATGAAAAAGAGACAAAATTAAAAACACCACACACTCGTTTAAGCAAGAGTTCACCCGCTTGAGCAAGAATTTCAAAAGAATCAATTTCCACCATTTTCGCTTAAGGAAGTCCCCACTTGCTTGAGCAAAAAACACACAGAATCATTACTCTGACTCTCGCTCGAGCGAGACCACACTCGCTTGAGTAAAATTAGGCCAGAGAGCACTATCACGTTCAAGATCCTCTCGCTTGAGAGAAAATCCTCTCGCTTGAGCCAGATTGACAGAAACCAGATTTTAACATAGGTAAATTAATTTACATGGCATCTTAAATTATAAATGACAAGGATTTGATCTAAATTCTCAATAGACATACATTCATACGAATAAACATGACTTGATCTAACAAGTCTCATCTAACGATTTAATCTTAAATCATAGTATGCACCAATGGCCATTTAAGAATATTTAAGCTAAACCAAGCATACCAATTTATAATGTAAGCTTATTTCGCTACAATCAATCATGCATATAGGTTTCTTACATACATTATGATATGGAGACTCATACATTAGATGGGAATACGACTCATGCACTTCTTTGTCTCACATACATTCAAAATGTCAATTTTGAGACAAATCTCATATGAAATATTAATAGTCATACAATTCAATGCATCATTCTCAATATCAATCATTGACAACATCATATCTAAATTTAACATTCAAGGCATAAGAGGCCTAATTTTCCTATATGACTAATAAATGCCCGAATTATGTATATTTTGGATGTTAATTGGGTATGATTTTGATAAAATGTTATCATATCTGGATGTTTTATGTACTGTAATTGATAAAATATGAAATTTAGATATTGTTTAACGATTTGATGTAAATATGCATTTCTGATCCTAAATTTTATGTAATTATAGATGAAAAGGATGAGGAAGATAAGAAGGAGGAGAGTTAAAAGAATTTTCCTAACAAAGCCCAAGAAAAAGTAAAAAAATTGATGAACTTGCTTGAGCGAGAATCGGAATCGCTTAAACGAGTTAAGGAATTCAAGTTTTTAAGCATTAGAGGAAAACTTCGCTTGAGCGAACCTACAACCGCCTGAGCGAATTTCATCTAGAGAGTAGAATATAGTGAATTCACTTGAGCGAGCCTAATTCGCTCAAGCAAAATTCTTCGAGAGGCTAAATAAAAAGAATTTGCTTGAGCGAGCACAAGATGGCTCAAGCGAAAGAAGAACAAAGGAAACAGGGCATAGGTGGACTCACTTGAGCGAACCACTCACTCAAGCGAGTCTGCGTGGGAAAAACTAAGTGACAAGAGGCTTCCTTCTAGGTGAAAAAATCAATTTACTTGAGCGAGCTGTTAATTCACTTGAGTAAATTGACAAAGATATAATTAGTGAAGAAAACACTCTGAAAAGGGGGGACAATAATGTGCGACGATTCAGCTCTCTCTAGAAAACTTCATCGAAGACCTTTTCTTTTTCTTCTTCTCATTTCTTTTCTCCATTTTCATGTGCTTGACTGTAATGGCTACCATGCGTAGCTAAACTTTTCTTTGGGATTGGATGTAATCGACTCGAACCAGACTTACGCTCGTTATATTTATATAATTGGTACTTTCGTTCTATAGGTTTTTGCTTTCCACTTTATGCTTAATGCTTGAATCTATCTGATTAATAACTTCTTGATTTGAGTTTCTGTTGGTTATTAGGAAATGACTTTTGAAAATGGATCTAAATGGAATGCTCGTTACGGTGATTATTGAGGATAATAAAGAATGAAGAACAAAGGAAACGGGGCACAGGTGGACTTACTTAAGCGAACCACTCACTCAAGCGAGTCTGCGTGGGAAAAACTAAGTGACAAAAGGCTTCCTTCTAGGTGAAGAAATTAATTCGCTTAAGCGAGCTGTTAATTCACTTGAGCAAATTGATGAAGATATAATTAGAGAAGAAAACACTTTGAAAAGGGGGGACGACAACGTACGATGATTCAGCTCTCTCTCTGGAAAACTTCATCGAAGACCTTTTCTTTTTCTTCTTCTCATTTCTTTTCTCCATTTTCATGTGCTTGATTGTAGTGGCTACCATGCATAGCTAAACTTTTCTTTAGGATTGGATGTAATTAACTCAAACCAGACTTACGCTTGTTATATTTATATAAGTGGTACTTTCGTTCTATAGGTTTTTGCTTTCCATTTTATGCTTAATGCTTGAATCTATCTGATTAATAACTTCTTGATTTGAGTTTCTGTTGGTTATTGGGAAATGACTTTGGAAAATGGATCTAAATGGAACGCTCGTTATGACAATTATTAGGGATAATAATCGACGAAATGAATGTCAAAACAATATCTTAATGTTGGAATAAGTTCAGAATGATTGAGGAAACAACATATCTAGGGTTATTCTTATGAATTTCGTAGTCGAGGAATCGATACAAATGACTTTGATTGTGATGTAAAAAGCTGTAGTTTGAAAACCATTTATGTAAATATATACAGGGTGTCAAAGGGTGAGATAGATGAAATCCAGTCCCAGTTTCTCTCATTTGATTTTTGTACTTGTTATTACTTGCATTATCTTTATTTAATATTCAAAGTTACGTTTAGATCTTTAGTCATATTTTATTAAATGAATCAAAACTTTGTTTCTCGCCTAACTTTATGAAATCATATTGTTGAAACATCACTCCTCAGTGGAATGACACTCTAATATACTACAATACGACTCAGAAAAATTACCGCTACTTATATCACACCCAATCCACATCAAGTTTTGGTGTCGTTGTCGGGGAGCGGTGTGATTTTGACAACTTTGATTTCATATAATTAGGCATTGTGAATATTGTGAATATTATCATTATCATTGTTACTTGATCTTTTTTTTGTACTGATACTTGCCGCAGTAGTTTTGCTTTATGTTATTGAGAAGTCAGGGATCTAAAGATCAGGTGGAATTTGATCCTGAACCTAAAAAATCTCTGAGGAAAAGCAAGGGTAAAACAAAGAAAAAGCAGCAGCAAGAGCCAGGACAATCCTCTTCTACACCTATTCCAGAATCATCTACAAAAGAAGAAATTGAGAAAATGGAAGATGGAAACAACAATCAAAATCCTCCAAGAAGAACATTGGGAGATTATGCTAACCAGCAGGGTCCTAGATATTTTTCTAGCATCACTATTCCACAGACAACAAGGGATTTAGAAATGAAGCCAGTTTTTCTGAGTCTTATAAGTGCACATTAATTCACTAGAACATCACATGAAGATCCATACACTAATTTATCAACATTCTATGAGTTGGTTGGCACCATGGGTTTTGAACTTGGTAATTTAGAAGCTGCATACTTGAGACTATTTCCATTTTTTTAACAGGAAAAGCCAAAGAATGGTTGCAATCTCATCCAAATCAGAGTTTGAATAACTAGTCAATTGTGGAAGAGAAATTCTTATAGAGATTCTTCCCTCTATCCCAGTTTATAAAGGCAAAATCAGATATTTCTACCTTTAGACAGGGAGTAGAAGAACCTTTCTGTGAAGCTTGGGACCCATTCAAATCATTGTTGAGAAAATGTCCCAACCATGGTTTTGAAGATATAGCCCAGTTGAACATTTTCTATAATGGATTAAGAGCGGATACTAAGATGATTTTAGATGCAGCAACAGAAGGTACTATGATGACAGTTAATGCGGATCAAGCCACTAGAATTATTAATGTAACATCCCAAATTTTAATAAAGTACCGAGTGAATAAAGCCATTAGAGTAATAATTTCAGAAGTGGGAATTTGCTTATTAAGTACCATTAATTTAATTAATCAAAGGGTGTGCTGATTTAAAGGGAGGATTAACCTTAGTGGGTGCTGATGGGACTGGGTGACGTGAGTAGACTGCTCCTCACGTTTTCCCACCCCACCATTCCTTCCCTCATGCATGTGTTTATAAGTGGACGATGGTTCTCCTTGTCATTCGTTCTTCAGAGTTCCCTGCGAGTTCCTTCTTCTTCTTCTTCTTCTTCTTCTTCTCTTCTCCTTCTCTGCTCTCTGTTTCATTCCCTGTTTCGGAAGCCGAGTGACGGTGCTGCAGAGGAGTCAGAGCTCCCTCACACGAGTAGAAGACGAGCGTCAAAGCAGAAGCAGAAACAACCCTGCACCACTCGTGGAGGGCAATAGCGTTCAAGTAAAGGCTAAGCGAGTGGGAGCGTTGAGTGAAGCAGCGAAGAAGAGAACCAACACCCAAGCAGAAAAGTCTCTCGGAATCTCGTAGTTGGTAGGGGGAGTACCTTACATGTTAAATGCATGGGTTATGAATGGGTTCCGAGTGTTGAAGTGATAGTTCTGTATCCTGTTGTATAATAATGCCTGCATGTGGAGTAACCGAGTGTGAGACAAGTGAGAGTGAGTGTTGCATGTTATTATCGTCCTTGAAGATGCATGCGTTGTTTGAATTCCGATACCCTATAACCCGATTGCATGTTATGTTGTGTTGACTGGAATGCTCATTGAATCTGTTCATGTTCGTATGCATGCATGTGTTGACTGAGTCTTGACACTATTGTATACCGATTGCATATTATGTTGTACTGATTTGAAATGTTTGTTGGAACCTGTTGATCTTTATATGGATTCCTGTGTTGAGTAAGTTCTGATACTGCTGTGTACCGAGTGCATGTTATGCTTGAGTTGATAAGAACGCTGATAGAAGCTTGATATTGATTGACACCGATTGCATTGAACTTATATGTTGTTAATAGAGCTATGATGATGATTGCATGGAAGTATGTGTGTGTTAAATAAATACGTGGAATCCTGGAATTGCGTATTACCGACTGCATATGAAATATGTATAACTGAGTGAAGGTTGTGTGCATGAATACTATGTTGTGTGATGAATCCGCGTGTGGCGCATGGGATGCGTTGTGCTGAGAGCACGTAGTGTGGGACACTACCATCGGTTATAAAGTGTGGGACGCTATGAAATCCTTGAGTGGGACTCAAGGTAGCCCTGAGTGGGACTCGGGCTGCCTGTGATCACCTCCGTTGGCGCTGAAAGCGTTGGTGTCACCTGTGGGTAAACGGTTGGGTACCTGTAAAACGGCCAAGCAGCTGGGAGTTGATTTGATAGCTGAGAGCTAGGTATAAAAAGGGCTGAGAGCCTACGTTGCAACGTCTAAACCGATACACACGAATGCGGAACCGAGTGAAATACTATGTGCCTAGTAACTGTTGATATTGTTTGAAATTGGTTATGCATGTGAAGATGTTAATAAGATGGTGAATGTATATAACCGAGTGAATATCATGTGTTTATATTGCTACGGATGTTGTGTAGAATTAACTATGCTTGTGACGGTGTTAGTAAGATGATATATATATGTCCTCATGACCGAGTGTACTATTCCGTGTGTATATGCTGTTAATGCTGATTGAAATCTATTCCATGAATGTATGTTATGTATTGGAGAGTTGTATATATATATATCCGAGTGAGGATTGTGGATTCCGATTGGTAAAGATCTTGTGTGTGTTCTGGCTGATTGGCATTGCCCCGACTATAATTGTTGCCATGTATAATTGTGTATATATATTGTTGTATAAAGGTGAGGCAACCTGAGTCAGTATCTATCATTTAAAATTTAAGATGCTTACCCCTGCTGTGGCAAATTTTCAGTGAACATCTCTCGTAATGAGGAGTGGGGGAGGAGCTGAAATGCCGGGTGAAGCGCTGCTGCACTATGAGATATCATGACTGTGCATATGCTGTATATAGTGTTTTGAGTTAAGCCTTGGCCGGCTCGTGTTTTTTTGTTAGCCTTTAAATCAGAATTGAATTCCTTGGATCGGGAACATGACTTCTTGGTTGTAAAATCATGATATACACTTCTATATATATATATGCCTATGCTTATGCCACGTTGCATG
This sequence comes from Clitoria ternatea, assembly GCA_037962975.1. NCBI lineage: Eukaryota > Viridiplantae > Streptophyta > Magnoliopsida > Fabales > Fabaceae > Clitoria > Clitoria ternatea. The sequence goes on from CM075671.1 coordinate 176,099,170, forward strand.
TCTATCTCATGTTGTGAAATGTCTGGGTGATCTATATATATGTGCGTTCATATCTCCGATTGTGTAGGAAATAACATGACCTAGCGTGAAGGAAGCCAATTCATGGTCTAGAGGGTGAGTTTACGATTCTGTAACCGAGTGGAAGAGATTTAGATGTTCGGAGTAAGTGAAAATCAGATAGCTCCGAGTAGGGAGTGACGTAGAAGGCTGCCCCAACGACTAACTGCTAGGAGCCCTCCCGAGCGTAGAATAGTCAATAATTCCCGAGTGAGAATTTGCTGAGTGGTGGTTTTCCCGAATGGAGAGTGACACCTTAGACTGTAGAGGACCCCACTGTGGTGAACTATTAGTAATAAAGGAATCTGAGTGAGTCTTAGCTTAGTGGGAAGCTTAGACTAGGAAGGTGATGGTTACCGAGTGAAAACTAGGCGAGATATCCCGAGTGACAAAAGGGGCGCGAAGGTTGTCCCGAGTGAAAGGGTTCCCATATATTCCGAGTGAAAGCCAGTGAGGACCATTCCCGTATTATTCGTGTATGTATTCTGATTGTTGAAGCCATGGAATAAATTACGTTTCCGAGTGAATTGAGATCGAATTCTTCTGAGTGAATTAGGCGCTGGAATCCGAGTGCGGAAATGCCGAGTGAAATGAGCAGATACTGAGAGAAGCCTTCGCTTGAGCGGGTATGTGTAGCTGCGTGGTTCGCTTAAGCGATTTCCCCTTTCTTCCGCTGTCATCTCCTCTGAATCAGTTTTATCTCTCTTGTTCTCTTTTTCTTTCAATTTCTTGTGCCAAGGCATTCTGATTTCCTTTAATTGTGAAAAATTTCCCTGATTTTTTTTGCTTATGATTTGTTTAATTTAGGGTGTTACAATTAAAGCCTTGTCTTCTACATATTATCAGGCTTAGCATGATCGTCATCAAGTTTAGAAAAAAATAATTCTTGATTTGAATACCATTGATGTAATTCTAGCATAAAACAAAATCTTGACTCAACAGATAGAAGCATTGACACAGCAAATGGCTAAATTACCTCAATAGTTACATGTTGTGCATTCTTCTTCTACTATGCAACAACAGTTGCCATTCAGATGTGATTTCTGTGTAGGTGAGCATGCTAATGGACATTGTGGTTCTCTAGATGAAGCTGTGAATTACATGGGAAATCAACCCAGGCAAGGTAATTTCAATTCCAATTATTCTAACCAACCATTTCAGAGCTAGACAGGCATTCAGAACCAAAAAGGATAGAAACAAGAAGCTGGTCCATCTAACAGACCAAACTACCAGTAAAATTATCTTTCCTTGCATGACAAGACTTCAAAGCTGGAGGATAGGTTGGAGAAGTTTATGCAGGCTTCGCTAACCAACCAGAAAAATACTGAGGCATCCATTAGAAATCTTGAAACTCAGGTGAGAGAGTTAGCACGTCAAGTTGTTAAACAAAAAGGACTTTAGTTAGGAGCAAACACTCAGCCAAACCCAAAGGAGCATTGTAAAACGGTGACTATGAGAAGTGGTAAAATTGTGGAAGTGGAGTTGAGTAAAAAAGAAAAAAATAAAGGAGAGAGTCAATGTGAGAATGAAAAAGAAAGAGAGGGTGAGGAAGAAAATGAAAATAAAAGAGTGATAAAAGAGAATAAAGAAAAAGAGAGTGTAAATAAAGAAAAGAGTGAAAAAGAGAAAATTAAAAAAAGAGAGTCTGAGAAAGGTAAGGAAAAAGCTAATGATACATTGCCACAGCTGAAAATTATGCCTTAATCGAAAAATCCTTCAAAGCGTGATAAAGAAAGGCAATTTTCTCTCTTTATGGACATTTTTAAGAGATTACAGATTAATGTTCCATTTATGGAGGCTATGGAGCATATGCCTACCTATGCAAAGTTTATGAAGGACTTGTTGTCAAAGAAGAAAAGATTTTCAGAAGAAACAGTAGCTAGAAGTTGGATGCAATGCTGTAATTTAAAAAGCATTGCCTTAGAAGACTAAGGATCCAAGCAGTTTTACTATTCCTGTTACCATTGGTGCTTTACCAGTGGGAAAAGCTTTGTTGGACCTTAGTGCCAGTACCAATTTGATGCCATTATCCATGCTGAAAAGGATCAAAGATCTGGAGATACAACCAACAAGAATGACTTTATAATTGGCAGACAGGTCGACAAAGTTCCCTTATGGAGTTGCAGAAGATGTCTTGGTAAGGGTAGATAAGTTTGTGTTTCTCGTGGACTTTGTCATTTTAGATACGGAGACTCTAAAGTGCCTTTGATCTCGGGGAGACTTTTCATGAAAACTACCAAGGTAATTATTGATGTGGATGATGGAAAGTTAAAAGTGAGAGTTCAGGACGAGGAAGTAAACCTTAATGTTTTTGAAGCTATGAAATATCTGGCAGATAAACAGAGTTGTTTTAGAGTGGATTTAGAAGATGAAGTGGTTCAGAAGGAAATTAACAAGTTGAGTACTTCAAGCATTCTTGAAAAAGCTCTTATGTGTATAGTTGAGGAGTTTAATGATGATGAAGCCAAGGAAGTGGAGGAGATTCTATAAAATTTTGATGTTAGTAAATCAATTCCTCTTAATGTAAGAACTTGTGGAGAAGTTACCTGAAAAGCAAGAGATTGAAATTCAGAAGCTAGAGTTAAAAAAGCTACCTTCACATTTGAAATATGCTTTCTTGGATGATGAAGGACAAAAGCCAATTGTAATTAGTATCAGTTTGTCTAAGTTAGAGGAAGAAAAGTTGATTGATGTGTTAAAGAAAAACAAAGGAGCAATTGGATGGACATTGCAAGATCTGAAAGGTATAAGTCCTTCCTATTGTATGCATCAAATTTTCATGTAGCAGGAATATAAACCCATAGCACAACCTCAAAGGAGATTAAATCCAACCATGAAACAGGTGGTTAAAAAGGAAGTTGTAAAATTACTGGAAGCAAGGATGATTTATCTGATTTTAGACAGTGCTTGGGTTAGTCCTATGTAGGTTGTTACGAACAAAGTAGGCATGATTGTTATAAAGAATGAAAAGAATGAGCTGATACTGACCAGGACTGTGACTGGGTGGAGAATATGCATTGACTACAGAAAGCTTAATCAGGCGACAAGAAAAGATCATTTTCCACTGCCATTCATGGATCAGATGCTAGAAAGGCTAGCCAGTCAGACTTACTATTGCTTTTTGGATGGTTATTCAGGTTATAACCAGATAGCTATGGCTCTAGAAGATTAAGAAAAGACAACATTTACATGTCCTTTCGGTGTTTTTGCTTACAGAAAAATGCCATTTGGACTTTGTAATGCTCCAGCCACTTTTCAGATGTGTATGTTCGCCATCTTTGTAGATCTTGTTAAAAAATGCATTGAAGTTTTCATGGATGATTTTTCTGTATTTGGGACATCATTTGATATTTGTTTGGAGAATTTAGATACAGTCTTGCGTAGGTGTGTGGAGACAAATTTAGTGCTTAATTGGGAAAAATATTATTTCAAGGTTACTAAAGGCATTGTACTTGGCCATAAGATCTCAAGCAAGGGTATTGAAGTAAATCAGGCTAAACTAGAAGTAATTGCAAAGATACCATCATCGGTTAATGTTAAAGGAGTCAAAAGTTCCTTAGGGCATGCTGGTTTCTATAGGCGATTCATCAAAGACTTCTCTGTATTTACATGTTGATGTAGGTTTTGATAATGACACAACAAATGAAGATATATTAAGGATGTTGTCAAGTAATTAATTATGTTTGATGATGCAAAAATGATAAACTCCAAAAGAATGATTCAAGGCAAAAGAGTACAATTAAAAGAACCAAAAAGAGTGATGTTTATTCAAGGAAAAATGATGAAAAATATTCATCAAAGTGCCTAAGAACCAAAAGAATCAAACCATAAGCAATTACACATCAAAAGAGTGAAAAATGAAACACCCTCATTTTAATAAATAAATAAAAACTCAAAACAGGGAAAATTTTTCCCAAATTAATACCAATGGAACCGGGTCCAAAAAGAGAATAGAAAGGAAGGCAAGGGAAATTAAAAACTGACTAAGAAGGCATACAACGGAAGTCACAGAAGCACTCAAGCGAAGGCCAAAAATAGCGTACACTCGCTCAAGCGAGAACCGGCACGCTTGGGCGAGACTGCCCAACTCGCTCGGGTGAAACACCACTCGCTTAAGCGAATCCGACACAAAAGCCTTCCATCAACTCACACTCGCTGGAGCGAATACCTCATTCGTTGAAGCGAGAAGCCCCACTCGGTATTCCCATCACTCGGAATCCAGAGTTCCAATCACTCGGGATTGACCCATCATATCATACTTAGTCATTTATTTTCTATCCTCAAGGGTAACATATACAATCCACTTGGCATATGAGGATTATTCCACTCAGAATCTACAGACCTTCCTCACTCAAAAAGGGTCCCCACAGTCATACATCACTCGGATTATTCCAGCCAGATGCACTCGGTATACATCATCATATTCACTCGGGGAAAATCAGGAAGTTAAGTCCCACTCGGACTTATTCAAATCTTAACCACTCGGGATATGGATCCTTGTTCACTCGGATTAGGTATAGATCATACACTTAGAATTTATCTCAATTAAACCATCATAACAACTCTTCCCTCGGAAGAGGTTCACTCAGCATCTCCACTCGGGCATACCTAGATCTTTCCCCACTCAGGGTTATACTCATATTTTTCACTCGGCATTACTTACGCCTATCATACCCGGGAAATTCTCCCATCGACTCCCACACGGTGTAGGTTCATCTAAAGGGATTTCACTCAGAATCTCTTTAAGTTTCTCCACTCGAAAAAGAAGGCACAGCCATTTATAGCCTCACTCGGAGATGACTCTCACAACTATGTCTACTCAGAAATCATTAACTTAGCAATATTCTATCCATCAACATCTCTCAATCTACCCAAACACAAGTCACCAGTATACAACATAGATGTATATACATAATCATACACTCGGAATACTCATTATCTTAACATTATACATTTACCAATACTTATGATCCCATACAAGTGACACCATGTTTATAATTCTCATAATCAATCCTTATAAATAAATATGTTTAATCATCATTTTACATGAGAGTCGGCCAAGGCTTTAATATAACTGTATACAATCGGTACAGCATACTCTATACACTACAACAATATAAATACCCATCACTCGGGTTAAGGCTTTCTCCTCATTCCGAGTCCGACCTGCACATGCTGAAAAATGGTGTAGGGGGGTGAGCATCTTAAATATTAAATGATAGATACTGACTCGGATTATTCTTTAATCATGCAACATTATACATATACATAACAATAACCAATAATATATGCAGTGCCACTTAATCGAAATACACATAAAACATTTCTGATCAAAATCTACTTAATTATCACTCGGCTATACGCACATATCATTGTCAATAACCTTAACACATATGCATGCAATCAGGTCTCAATTAACATCAACTGTACATGTACACAGAATTCAATTACTCGGTTCCGCATTTATGTGTGTAATCGGTTTTTATCGTTGCAACGTAGGCTCCCAGCCTTCTATTCAGCTCCCAGCTGCTTGGCCATTTTACTGGTACCAAACCGTTTGCCCTCATAGGTGACACCAACGCTCTCAGCGCCAATGGCGGTGTTCACGGGCAGCTTGAGTCTCACTCAAAGGCTACCTTGAGTCTCACTCAAAAGGATTTCACAGCGTCTTACGCTTTAATAACCAATGGCAGTGTCCCACACTACATGCTCTCAGCATTAACGCATCCCATGCGCCACACGCGGATTCATCACACAACACAGAGTGCATATACACAACCTTTCACTCAACAATACATGCATCACATGCAATCGGTATTAGACATTCTCAGAACTCAATAAATTAATCCAACACATATGCATCTCATGCAATCGGTATCATAACTCAATAGATTAATACAATAACACATGCATCCCATGCAATCGGTGATAAACAGTATCAGAACTCAATAAATTAATCTAACAACACAAGCATCTCATGCATTCGGTATTAGACAGTATCAAAACTTAATAAATTAACCTTTTCTCACATGCAGTCAGCATTTAAAATCATAGTAGCATGCATGACACACAAGTCATTCGGTAATCATCAACAGTACTTTAGCACATTCCTTTCATGCAACCATTCAACACTTCTCAAAGCTATTAACATGTAATTCATGGACGGAACTAGACATGCATCACTCAACTCTTACTCATCATACATCCGGGTATCACACACTCTTCATGCAAGCATAACACACCAATCAAAACACAGAAACAACAATCATCAACACCCGGAACCCGTCCATAACCCATGCATTTAAAATATAAGATACCCCCTACCTGGAATAAAGATTCCAAGAGCTCCTCGAGCTAACAGTGCCGACCAATCATCCTTTGACCGCTCCCTCCAACTCACATGACCTCTGGGTTCAGACACTGGACTCAGCACTTAGCATAGAGAACCCGAAGCCATTTCCACACCCACGAATAGTCTGATCTTGCCAACAATGAAGGGTTCCAGCCCCAAGATATCCCAACGTCACTGAGTTGGGTGAAGGAGAAGACGACGAGGAAGGAGACAAGAAATAGTAGGGAAAAAGACTGGTTGCATGCAGAGGGGAATGCACACTCTCACCCTCTCTGGCTCAACGAGGAAAGGAAGGAGTACAGGAGAAGAGAACAGAATAGCGTCTCTGCTTCCTTCGAAGAAAGGCCCTTAGCTCTCAACTCGGTGGGTCATTTCCCACAAACGGAGACGCCCCACGCTGCTAACATCCATACCGGGACTCTTGCAGCCCCATCAGATGGAAGAAGAAGAGAAGGAGAAGAAGAACAGAGGAGGATCCAACCTCCAGGACACGACACCATGCTGTTTCTTCTGCCACTACGTTGTTCCCTCACAGCCACACCATTCCACTCGGGTCTACACAGTTCGGAGTGGAAAAAAAGATGAAGAGGAAGACGAAGAGAACAAAGAGGGAAGTGGGCAGGAAAAGAGGATCAAATAGTATCTCTGTTTTCCTTTGAAGAGAAGCTCTCAGTTCTCTCGACCTTTGGCAAGTGGAATGACGCGAATGAGGAAGTGAGTGGAGAAGAGAAAAGCCAAAACTCTTATATACTCTAGGGGCACATGCGTCTTTACCGCTGGCCACTAACATTAATTAAATAACCATTAGCTCTCTAATCTACAATTAATCTTAACTCATTCACTAATCTCATTCGGTAGTTAATTTTTAAATCATGATGTTACAAAAAACGCATGAATAATGAAGCATCAGGTGTAGGAATTGATTCACCAAAGCTGGGAATCGATTCATGGCTGAAGAAAAGAATTTTCTGGGCAAAAAATAAGCTGGGAATCGATTCACCAAAGGTGGGAATCGAGTCATGCATGTAGGAATCGATTCCCCACCTATGGGAATCGATTCATGTGTATGATTTGCTAGAGGAATCGATTCATGAAGGGAGGAATCGATTCATGCAGTTAAGGAATTGATTCATGCGTAGTTTTGGGCCAGAAATTCAACTAAATGAATCGATTCATCACTGGAATCATGCGCTGAATCATGGAAAACATTAGTACGCATTTTCAGAAACTCAAACTGCGTTGATTTCTCTGATTTCTCTCGAGACTCAAATTGAAGCAGTGTTGCATTAATTGAGGTAGACAATCTCCTTCTCTAAGCCAGAAATCAAGCATGCAGGAAACAAGAAGGCAGACAAAGTTCAAATTAATTGCCTAAATTGAGGATCGGAGGTTGAAAGAAACCATGCTCCTTTGCCTATAAATACTGAAGGCAGAAGACACAACACCAAGCAACGAAATTCCCTTGCTTTCCTTCTTGCTCTCTTATTCTCTCTAAGTTTAAGCGCTCTATCTCTTTTCTTTGTAAATAATTTTTTGAGAGTTATATTGTGAGAAAAATATTTTTGGGTGCTAAATTTTGCATATCCTTTTCTAAGAGAAGAAAAATATTTTTCAAGTGATTAAAATTTGTATATCCACTTTATTGAGAGAGTCACACTTGTAAAATCACATTCATAAATTCTGAGAGACTTTGGGTTGGGTTTCAACCTTGTAATTAAGAGATTGTGAGATTGGATAGGTTGCCCTTTTGCTTGTGAGGATTAAGTTCTTGAGTGTGGCACACTAAGAAGCTGTAATTGCTCAAAGCTTGTATCTCAAATTCTCAATAGTGGAATCCTTTAAGTGGGTTGCTTGAAGACGAGACGTACACCAGTGTGGTGGAACTCGTTATATCGGTTTGCAAATCTCTTATCCTTAAACTCCTTTATTATTGAGATTTAATTTGCTTGGATATTTAAGTACACCATTAACTTGATATAAATTACTTAATCAATTATTTAGATTAATTTGTTAAAATAATCTAAGTAATATTCTTGAATTAATTGTGTTAAAATTAATTATTACTTTCTAAGTGCTAAAATAACTTTGTAATTAATTTGACATTATTACTTATTCTTTTGTGTATTATTCATATTTATTAAATTGATTACAAAAGAATTAATTTCAAAAGCATTCCAACGAAAATTTTTAATACTCAATTCACCCCCCCTTTTGAGTAATTGAGGCCACTTGGTTAACAAGTGGTATCAGAGCTTGACTCTTGGTAAATTAAGCTTAACAGCTTCAAGAGAACGAATGGCCTCAAATTCTTTAAACCTTTTTCCTGAGGGTGGTGCTACAAACTGACCTCCTGCTTTTAATGGGGAAGGTTATGTATTTTGGAAAGAAAGAATGAAAATTTTTGTTCAATCAATTGATTTAAGAGTTTGGAATGATATTGAAAATGGTCCTTTCATACCTATGAATACTGTTGATGGTAAACAAATAGAAAAACCCATGGATGATTGGACTAGTGATGAAGAAAAAAAAGTACAGTATAATTATAAAGCCAAGAATCTAATCACTCTAGCCTTAGGTCCTGATGAATTTTTTAGAGTAGTAACATGTAAATCTGCCAAAGATATGTGGGATGCCCTTCAAATAACTCATGAAGGAACTAGCGATGTTAAGAATTCTAAGATTAATACATTAACTAGCCAATATAAAAGTTTTAGAATGAATTCTGGTGAGATGATCTTAGAACTACAAAAGAGATTCACTTTGATTATTAATCATCTTATTACTCTTGGTAAATCTTATACTAACAAGGAACTTATCCACAAAGTTCTAAAAAGTCTTACTAGGGAATGGCAACCTCTTGTTACGGCCATGAAGCAATCTTCTAATATAAATGATATGTCCCTTGCCACATTGTTTGGTAAACTACAAGAACAAGAACAAGAGTTGAAAGATTTAAAACATGTGGAGGAAGAAGAAAAAGCCTCAAAGAAGAAAAAGATAGCTCCCAAGGCCACCTCAATAGATGAAAATGAATCCGAGAGTGATCTTGATGAGGACGAAGAGCTATGACTATTCATGAAGAGTTTTGGGAAACTCATGAGGAACAAACGCTTCCAAAAGAGCTTTATAAATAAAGGTAAGAAACCTATCTCTAAAGAAAATAATTCCTCACCTACTTGTTTTGAATGTGGAAAGGAAAGGAACTTTAAAGCGGATTGCCCAAACCTAAAGAAGAAAAACAAAGAAAGAAAAGGGAAAAGAAGAGCATATATCGCATGGGATGAAAATGAGATAAGTAGCTCAGACGAATCTGAAAATGAAGAAGCAAACCTTTGCCTCATGGCCAACTACCAAGATGAAGATGATGAGGTAAATTTTCATGACTTAGATAAAGAAGAACTACTTGATGCTCTTGAAGAATTGTATAATAAATTTATAAAAGTTTCTAATAAGCATAAGTTATCAAGAAAAACCATTGATACTCTTGAGATGCATCTTATGGAGGTTTGTAAAGAAAATAAACTTTTAAAAATGGAAGTAGTAAAAGAACAAGCATGCTCTAAGACTAAACCTTGTGAATTTGCTAAGAAATATGACATACTTGAAAAGAAAGTGTTAGATTTAAATAAGACACTTGAGAAATTAACCAACGGTAGAGATAATTTAAATGCACTTCTTGGAAAACAACATTGCGTGTTCAATAAAACTGGATTAGGTTATAATCAAGGATCACATGCTTACAAGAAGGAGAAACATTACAAAAATTTCTTTGTACCACCTAGTAAATCATCTACACCTTTCATGAAATGCAATCACTGTGGTCTTAAAGGTCACAATTCTTACAATTGTAATGTTAGAAGATTAGGACCAAAAATTGTGAGAAAAGTATGGGTTCCTAAGGGAACATTTTCATAAACTAACCTACAAGGACCCAACAAAAAATGGGTACCAAGTTCTCTAACTTGACTTGTTTTGTAGGTATACTTTAAAGCAAGTAACACCTATTGGTACTTGGATAGTGGGTGTTCGAAACATATGACAAGAGACAAAAGTAAGTTTATATCATTTACTCATCGAAACAAAGGTTTTGTTACTTATGGAGATAACACAAGGGGAAGAATACTTGGAATCGGTAACATTGGTAAAAACTCCTCTACTTCGATAAATGATGTATTATATGTTGAAGGACTTAAACATAACTTGCTTAGTATTAGTCAATTATGTGATAAAGGATATAAAATTATTTTCGAATCAAATTGTTGCATAATTGAAAATAAGCTAAACAAGGAAGTAAAGTTTATTGGTCAAAGAATCGATAATATTTACATGATTAATCTTGATTGTCTTGCTTCAAATGATGTGCAATGCTTCATAACTAAAGAGGATGAATCATGGCTATGGCATAGAAGAATTGCTCACATTCATATAGACCATTTAAACAAACTTGTTTTGAAAGATTTAGTAATTGGATTACCAAAGCTGAAATTTGAAAACAAATTTTCTGACGCATGTCAAAAGGGAAAACAAGTAAAGGTTTCTTTTCAAGCAAAAAATGTTGTTTCAATAAATAGACCTTTACAGGTTTTACACATGGATTTATTTGGACCTTCAAAGATTAAAAGTTTTGGTGGAAATTATTATGGTCTTGTGATTGTGGATGATTATTCTAGGTACACATGGACTTTGTTTCTTACTCATAATATTGAAGCATATCCTGCATTTAAGAAATTTGCCAAGATCATCCAAAACGAATAAAATTTGAAAATAGCATCCATTCGAACGGATCATGGGAGAGAATTTGAAAACCAATTTTTTGAAAAATTTTGTTAAAAATTTGGCATTGAACATAATTTTTCGGCTCCAAGAACTCCACAACAAAATGGAGTAGTTGAAAGGAAAAATTGATCTTTAGCGGAACTTGTAAGAACTATGTTAAATGAAAGTAATATTGCGAAATATTTTTGAGCCAATGCAGTAAATATTGCTTGCCATGTTATGAATCGATGTTTGATAAGACCTATATTAGAGAAAACCCCCTATGAGCTCTATAAAGGAAGAAAACCAAATATCTCTTATTTTCATGTATTTGGATGCAAATGCTTTGTTTTGAACAATGGAAAGGATAATCTCAGCAAATTCGATGCAAAAATCTGATGAAGCAATATTCTTAGGTTATTCATCCACTAGTAAAGCATATTGACTCTTTAACAAACGAACTTGTACAATTGAAGAGTCTATACACGTCAAATTTGATGAACTTAATCAAAATCCTCCGAGAAAGGAAATTGATGATCTTGTAGGTACATTCCAAGAAATGAACTTGGACGATAAAGAAGAAATAAAAAATGAAGGAGATACAACACAAAATGACGAACCTCAACAAAAGGAGTGGATCACCGTGAAGAACCATCCATTGGACAATGTCATAGGTGAAATAACAAAAGGTGTAAATACTTGAAACGCTATTAGAAATGCATGCAATCACTTAGCATTTGTATCACAAATAGAACCCAAAAATATCAATGAAGCTGTTATTGATAAACATTGGATGTTGGCCATGCAAGAGGAATTAAATCAATTTGAAAGAAATAAAGTTTGGGAACTTGTGCCAAAACCCAATGATCATCAAATAATAGGCACTAAATGGGTTTTTAGAAATAAGCTAGATGAAAATGGAATAATAACAAGAAATAAAGCTAGATTAATTGCTAAGGGATATAATCAAGAAGAGGGAATAGACTATGAAGAAACCTATGCTCCCGTAGCTAGGTTAGAAGCCATAAGACTATTGTTAGCTATTGCTTGTTGTATAGATTTTAAGCTTTATCAAATGGATGTCAAAAGCGCTTTTCAAAACGATTATATTCAAGAAGAAGTTTATGTAAATCAACCTCCCGGTTTTGAAAATCACAAATTTCCAAACCATCTTTTTAAATTGAGAAAAGCTTTATATGGTTTGAAACAAGCTCTAAGAGCTTGGTATGAACGACTCAGTAAATTTCTTCTAGAAAATAATTTTGAAAGGGGAAAGGTTGATACTACACTGTTTATAAAACGTAAAAACCATGACATCCTTTTGGTACAAGTTTATGTTGATGACATAATATTTGGTGCTACTAACGAAATTCTTTGTCAAGAGTTTGCTAAGATTATGCAAGATGAATTCAAAATGTCCATGATTGGAGAACTTACATTCTTCCTTAGGCTAAAAATTAAGCAAACAAAAGAAGGAACTTTCATTAGTCAAACAAAATACTGCAAAGAACTACTCAAAAGGTTTGAAATGGATAAAGCAAATGAAATAGCCACACCAATGAGTACTTCTTGTTACTTAGACAAAGATGAGAAGGGTAAAGACGTTGAAATAACTAAATACTGAGGTATGATTGGATCCTAACTTTACTTAACAGCTAGTAGACCCGATATTATGTTTGTGGTATGTATGTGTGCTAGATATCAAGCATAAGCATGTCCTAAAGAATCACATCTTACTGCCGTAAAAAGGATTTTAAAATATCTTGTGGGTACTAAAAATGTTGGCTTATGGTATCCCAAAGGCGTTGAATGTATTCTTGTAGGATATTCTGATTCTGACTTTGCCGGTTACAAATTAGATAAAAAAAGTACCAACGATACTTGTCATTTACTCGGAAGTTCTCTTGTTTTTTGGCATAGCAAGAAACAAGTAAGTGTCGCATTATTAACAGCTGAGGCAGAATATGTTGCAGCTAGAAGTTGCTGTGCTCAAATCCTATGCATGAGACAATAACTTCTTAACTTCGATGTTGTTTTAGACCAAATACCCATTAAATGCGACAACACCAGCGCCATAAATATCTCTAAAAATCCAGTTTTGCATTCACAGACAAAACACATCGAAATCCGTCACTATTTCATACTAGATCATGTTTTAAAAGGAGATTCTGTTCTTGAATATGTTGAAACTTCTAAACTTTTAAAAGGAAGACCCTCACACTACATTGGAGAAAGGACTTGAAGCATATAGAGGTCCTCTCACAAGGGCAAAGACCAAAAGGGCCAAAGAGAGCATCCATAAAGCCCTTTTCTCTTTTCTCTCTTCTAGTGGGCCTAAGCCCAATAAGGAACCTATGAGGATCTATGTGTACTTTACTTGTAATATACTTCCTAAATAGTTTCTCTAGGCTTATAGGATAGCTTTGGGCCTTACAAGGTCAAATGGGCCACTTTTGGGCCTTGTACTTTCCCTTTTGGGCCATGTATAGGCCATTTGTTCATCTTTTCTCTTAATGGGCCTTGGATCCATGACCAAGCCCATCTAGCTAGTCCTTGGCCGAAATTCCCATGACCTATATAAGGGCTTCTCCTTTTGTAATCAAGCATCATTAATTCATTTGTAAAATTTGAGAGCACTTAAGTGTTTCCTAGTGAGAGATTCTCCTCCTTCTCTCTAGAATTTGAGAGCTCTCTCAAGCTCTTATCCAAGGGGTTTCTCCCTCCCTTGGTGGTGAGTGGAGTTATCTTCCTCCACCTTAGGAAGTGGCCTCCAACCTTTCCCTCTCCTCTTTTCCAAGCCTTCCTCCATTGTCCACCTTCTCTCCTTCCATTTCCACTCTCTTTTCCTTTGTTTTGGCATCACATTCCTCTAGTCTTAGGCTTTAGTTTCGGCTTCCCTTGCCTTGAAGAAGAAGTTCTCAAGCTTGCTTTGAAGGAAGATAGGAGAAAGAGCCCTAGATCCATCTCTCTTCAAGAAAGTGCATGAAGAGCCTACATCATGTGGTATCATTGAGCCTTGGGAGGTTCTTTTCTTCTTCTCTTCCATTTTAATTTTCAGTTTTCACTTCTTTTGCTGGCTGGAATTCCGTTTCTTAGTCATTCATATGCCTTATTAATGCCATGTTAGCATAGAAAAATCATAAAAAGTCTTGGTTCTTTTGAGTTTTTTTGCTAGTTTCTTTGTGGTTTCAATTTTTTGCATATTGGAGGGTCATTTTCGGTTGGTTATTGTTACCATTCTATTTTGGTCTCTAAAATTTCAGAATTGGCACATGTTAAATTCGGTTATTAGGTGGTTAGGTTGTTGTTACATGTTAGTTAATTGTTAGTTGTTAGTTAGAGCCAATTTAGGAAGTTAGTTAAGTGCCATGTGGAACCTTTTCTAGAGTTCTAGGAAGTTAATTGTTTCTCCTTTTTAGTGTGCAAAATCGTGTGATATAGGGGCAATTCAAGCATCTTGATTAGCTCCTACAAAAGGTTCCATTCTTGTTGGGAGGTCTCACATTAAAGACACTCCAAAGTCAACTCAATTTGTAGGATTGTTAGTTTCTATTCTTAGTTTGATTCTAGGTTTAATTTTGTTGCACTATTAGGATATCTCTTTTACATTCCTATTGTCATCTTGCTTGCATCAAAAACAAAACTTGTCAAAAAAAAAAAATTTTAGTCACCTCCTATACATCAATTTAGGAGAAGGTTGCATAGTTTGCCTTAAGCAAGAAGCATTAATTGAACTTGTTAGTAACATTTGTGCATTTCGGTTTTGGTATTATAAACTTGGTGTTGTTATCTTAAAATTTTGAGAGGCAAAAGAAAAGTATCAAAAGAAAAGAAAAGTATCAAAAGAAAAGAAAAGTACCAAAGAAGAAAAAAAGAGTGTTAAAGAGAAAGCCTCATTACAAAGTTGAATTTGAGACACCAAACATCATCACCAAAATTTCGAAATTACTAATACCAAAAGAGAATTGTTTCATTACTTGACATTTCTAAGACTTGTTCATTAAGCCTTCATTGCTTATTCTTGCAACTCTAGAGTTTCTAGGCTAGGTTATACCTTAAACTTTGTTTCTTGCATTTGTTTTCTTGTTTGTCTTGTTTTGTCAATTTCAATTCTAGTCCAAGTTAGCTTTCATTCTTTTGAACTTTTATTTGCTTTTAGAGTCTTGTCATTCCAAGTTAATTGTTGATCCTTCATTCTATTCCATTTGAGTAGCCATTATTTCTTAAGCCTTTTTTTTTAGTTTGTCATTTTTGCTTCTTAAAGTTTTGTCTTGAGTTTGTATTCTTTTGGACTTCTAAGATCACGCCATTTTGCCATTAAGTGAGGGTAGCATATTGAAACACTTGAGATTGGTGTGGAAATTGATTGAGCTTGAAAATCTCTAAGAGAAGGCATACACTTGAGAGATACACTTTTGTGAGGTTTAAAGTTTCTTTGTGATTTCTATTAACCAAATCTTGTTTGGAGTTGTTGCCTTGTGTTCTCTTGCTAGGTAAAGTGGAGCTTATACATCAAGAAGGACTTGTGAAGACACTTGTAAAGGAGGCAAAAGCTTTGTAACTAGTAGAACTTAGGCAAAGTTTTTCAATTCTTAGGCTTTGTGTAGTAGGATTTTGTCTTGTATTTTGGACACAACAAGGACATTGGACTTTTTGGACATTATAATTTTCCCTTTTGCTTAGTAAATTTTCGAATTAGGATAGTGCATGTGCATTTGATTGTTAACTACTTTTAGTTAATTGGTTAGAGTTAGTTAGAAGTTACAACTATAATTAGTTAGTTAGTTGGTAGTTAGTTGAGTGTCTTAACTAATTAGTTAGTGGTTGGAACTAATTCTTGTTGTCATAACTAATTGTTAGTTGAGTTAACTAATACATAACCGAATTAGTTGGGTAGTTATAGTGGTTAGACTTTGTTACAACTTCCATAACTAATTAACTACTTTTGGTTAGGGTTGTTAAGACTTGGTTAGTTAGTTGAACTAATTTTGTTAGGTTAACTCCTTCTTAAAACCGAATTTGGTTAGGCTTGTCTAGGGTTAGTTAATCACTAGCAACATCTAGGACAACCATAATCAACTTAGGTTAAGGACAACTTAGGATTTACATAAGCAACATAGGACTAACCTAGTTAAAGACAACCTAGGACATTGTTTTTCCCTTAGGATAGAAACCTAGTATTGATATTTTAGGATTGTTGAGGTGTTTTTTTCACTTGTATTGCATTCATCTTCCTCGACTAGCTTGTCTATACATACTTTGTTTTTGTCTTACATTTCTTTGTCAACATTAAAAGATGTCATCTAGTGATAGGGAAAACAAAAGCATGCTTCATAACATAATGGATAGCTTAAACAATATTAATGTTAGGCTAAACAATCTTGAGCATAATGAACCCCCTAGAAATAGGCATAGACAACGAAATCAAAGACATAACACTAGTGATAATGAGGAAGAAACAAGACAAAGAAGGCACCATGACCATAGAAGGGATGACATAGGCTTAAGAGAGGTGATTGGGTAGACTTAAAAGCTCTCCTTAGGAAAAGATATGTTCCTAACTATTATCGTGGTGAACTATTAGCAAAGCTTAATAGGCTCACCCAAGGCTCCAAATGTGTAGAAGACTACTATAAAGCCTTAGAAATGGCCATGATTAGAGCCAACCTAGAAGAGGATGAAGAAACCTTAATGCATAGGTTCTTACATGGACTTAATAGGAACATCAAAAATAGGGTAGAACTTCTTCCACATGTGGATATAGAAGAGTTACTCCACCAATGCACCAAAGTAGAAAACCAATTTAAGGAAAGAGAATCCTATAGTGGGGATAACAATGGAGCCTATAAGTCAAAATGGGTAGAAAATAAGGGTAAGTTTGAGAGAAACCCTAGAGAGAGAGAAGTGGGCGCTTCCTCCTCTAAACCCCAAAGTGAGTTACACAAAAATGGAAAAGTCTTTCGCAATCAACATGATAAGCATGAACCATCATCAAAACCACAATCCTCTAGATCTTCTTCCATAAAATGTTTTAAGTGCCTTGGGAGAGGACACATTGCTTCAGACTGTCCAACAAAAAGAACAATGATTTTAAAAACCAATGGAACCTACTCAAGTCAATCAGAGTCTAATTCTGATTCTCACTATTCAAGTGATGACTCTAGTAGTGATTCCAGTGACAGTGAGCATATTTTAGGGGATGATGGTGAGTTGTACATGATTAGAAGGTTGCTTGGTAGTCATGTAAAACTCGATGACACAACACAAAGAGAGAACATCTTTTATACAAGATGTTATATTAATGACAAATTATGTTCTCTCATTGTGGATAGTGGGAGTTGTGCAAATGTTGCAAGCCAAAGACTAGTCAAAAAGATGGGATTAGAGCTTATAGACCATCCAAGTTCCTATAAATTACAATGGTTAAATGAAAAAGGGGAAATGGTAGTCAATAAGCAAGTCCTAATCAATTTCACCATAGGCACATATAGAGATGAAGTCAAATGTGATGTAGTACCTATGGAAGCGACTCATATACTATTAGGAAGACCTTGGCAATTTGATAGGAAGGTCCTTCATGAGGGGTTCACTAACACCCTCACATTTAAACTAGATGGTAAGAAGATAGTATTACATCCTCTAACTCCACAACAAGTAGCCAAAGACCAAATCCAAATGAAAGCTAAGAGAGAAAAAGAGTTAGGATCTTCTTCCCATGTGAGTTTAGAAAAACCAAAGAAAAACAAAAAAGACAATAAAGGGAAAGGAGTTATTGTCTATAATGACTCCCAACCTAATCTCTTCGCAACAAAATATGATGTGAAACATGCCATGTTTTTACAAAAACATTGCTTGATCATATATCCAAAAGATATCCCTAACACTTCCTTGTGTTCAATGGGCACCTCTCTTCCCCCCTTGCCCAAAGGGATACAAAATATCTTGCAAGAATTTAACGACCTCTTCCCAAAAGACATTCCAAAAGGGTTACCTCCTATTAGAGGCATTGAGCATCAAATAGACCTTATACCTGGGGCTAGTTTGCCAAATAGACCTGCCTATAGATGCAACCCTAAGGAAAGTTTAGAAATAGAAAATCAAGTGAATGAACTACTTTCCAAAGGTTGGATTAGAGAAAGTTTAAGCCCTTGCACATTACCGGTTTTACTTGTACCCAAGAAAGATTGTTCATGGAGAATGTGTACGGATTGTAGAGCCATTAATAACATCACCATCAAGTATAGGCATCCCATACCTAGACTTGATGACATGTTAGATGAGCTTAGTGGATCTACAATCTTCTCCAAGATTGATCTTAAAAGTGGCTACCACTAAATTAGAATAAAAGAAGGAGATGAATGGAAAGCCGCTTTTAAAACCAAGCTTGGCCTTTATGAGTGGTTAGTGATGCCTTTCGGCCTAACTAATGCACCAAGTACCTTCATGAGACTTATGAACCATGTTTTAAGGGATTTCATAGGGCATTTTGTTGTGGTATACTTTGATGACATTCTTGTGTACTCAAAGTCCATGACATCTCATCTAATCCACCTAAGACAAGTTATGCTTGCCTTGAGAACAAACAATCTTTATGCTAACTTTGAAAAATGTTCTTTTGGCATGGATACCATTGTCTTTCTTGGTTTTGTAGTTAGTTCTAGAGGTGTTGAGGTAGATCACTCTAAGGTTAAGGCAATCCAAGATTGGCCTACACCTAAAAATGTGAGTGAAGTAAGAAGTTTCCATGGTCTCGCAAGTTTCTATAGGAGATTTGTGAAAGATTTTTCAACCCTAGCCTCCCCTCTAAATGAGTTGGTCAAAAAGAATGTTTCTTTTATATGGGGGCCTAGGCAAGAAAAAGCCTTTCAAGATCTCAAAGATAGGCTCACTCATGCTCCAATTTTAAAACTTCCAAATTTTTCTAAAACCTTTGAGCTTGAGTGTGATGCATCAAATGTGGGCATAGGAGCTGTGCTTTTACAAGAAGGACACCCCATTGCTTTCTTTAGTGAAAAACTTAATGGGGCCACTATTAACTATCCCACATACGATAAGGAATTTTATGCCTTAATTAGAGCCCTACAAACTTGGGAGCACTACTTAATCCCAAAAGAATTTGTGATACATAGTGATCACCAATCTTTGAAATTCATCAAAGGGCAACATAAGTTAAACAAAAGGCATGCTAAGTGGGTTGAGTATTTGGAACAATTTCCTTATGTCATCAAGTATAAGAATGGCAAAACCAATACTGTGGCTGATGCTTTATCTAGGAGGCACTCTTTACTTACCTCTCTAGGAGCCAAAGTTATTGGGCTTGATGAAATTAGGTCTTTGTACCCAAATGATCTTGACTTTTCAAATATCTTTAACTCATCTTCCACTTCTACATCTCATAAGGGCTTCTACATTTTAGATGGCTATCTTTTTAAAGCCAATAGACTTTGTATTCCACGAAGCTCTTTAAGAGATCTCCTACTTAGAGAGAGTCATGAGGGAGGACTCATGGGTCATTTTGGAAGAGATAAGACTTTTTCTATATTACATGAACACTTCTATTGGCCCAAAATGAAAAAAGATGTTCAAAAACATTGCTCTAGGTGTATTGTTTGTAGAAAGGCTAAATCAAAACTTTCACCTAATGGTTTATATACTCCTTTGCCAACACCTAGTGCACCTTGGATTGATATATCAATGGACTTTGTGTTAGGCCTGCCTAAGACCCAAAGGGGAATGGATTCTATCTTTGTGGTTGTGGATAGGTTTAGCAAGATGGCTCACTTCATCCCTTGCCATAAGGTTGATGATGCTAGTCATATTGCTAAAATCTTCTTTAAAGAGGTTGTGAGGTTACATGGTGTACCCAAAACCATTGTTTCTGATAGGGACACCAAATTCCTAAGCCATTTTTGGAAAACTCTTTGGTCAAGGCTAGGAACACAACTCCTCTTTTCCACAACTTGTCATCCTCAAACGGATGGCCAAACAGAGGTAGTAAACAGGACCCTCTCACAACTTCTTAGGGTCTTAGTACACAAAAATGTGAAATCTTGGGATGAGTGTTTACCCCACATTGAGTTTGCATATAATAGGGTACAACACTCCACAACCAAGCATAGTCCATTTGAGGTTGTATATGGTTTTAACCCTCTCACACCCTTGGACCTTTTGCCCATTGAGGTTTCTAACTCTGTCCTTCATATGGATGGAGAGGCAAAGGCCCAATTTATCAAAGATTTTCATGAGAAGGTTAGACACCAAATACAAACTAAAAATGAACATTATGCTCGTTGTGTAAATAAACAAAGAAAGGAGATCACCTTTGAGGTTGGAGATTGGGTATGGTTACACCTTCGAAAGGAACGCTTTCCCAATTTGAGAAAATCCAAACTCAACCCTAGAGGTGATGGGCCTTTTCAAATTCTCAAGAAAATTAATAATAATGCTTATGTCCTAGATCTACCAGGCGATTATGGAGTGAGTGCTTCTTTTAATATAACTGATTTGTCTCCCTTTGATATAGATGATGAGGATGATGCCTTTGATTTGAGGACAAATCCTTTTGAAGAGGGGGAGCATAATGTGGACATACCCAAGGAAGACCCTCACACTACATTGGAGAAAGGACTTGAAGCATATAGAGGTCCCCTCACAAGGGCAAAGACCAAAAGGGCCAAAGAGAGCATCCATAAAGCCCTTTTCTCTTTTCTCTCTTTTAGTGGGCCTAAGCCCAATAAGGAACCTATGAGGATCTATATGTACTTTACTTGTAATATACTTCCTAAATAGTTTCTCTAGGTTTATAGGATAGCTTTGGGCCTTACAAGGTCAAATGGGCCACTTTTGGGCCTTGTACTTTCCCTTTTGGGCCATGTATAGGCCATTTGTTCATCTTTTCTCTTAATGGGCCTTGGATCCATGACCAAGCCCATCTAGCTAGTCCTTGGCCGAAATTCCCATGGCCTATATAAGGGCTTCTCCTTTTGTAATCAAGCACCATTAATTCATTTGCAAAATTTGAGAGCACTTAAGTGTTTCCTAGTGAGAGATTCTCCTCCTTCTCTCTAGAATTTGAGAGCTCTCTCAAGCTCTTATCCAAGGGGTTTCTCCCTCCCTTGGTGGTGAGTGGAGTTATCTTCCTCCACCTTAGGAAGTGGCCTCCAACCTTTCCCTCTCCTTTTTTCCAAGCCTTCCTCCATTGTCTACCTTCTCTCCTTCTATTTCCACTCTCTTTTCCTTTTTTTTGGCCTCACATTCCTCTAGTTTTAGGCTTTAGTTTCGGCTTCCCTTGCCTTGAAGAAGAATTTCTCAAGCTTGCTTTGAAGGAAGATAGGAGAAAGAGCCCTAGATCCATCTCTCTTCAAGAAAGTGCATGAAGAGCCTACATCAAAACCCCTTCCAAAAGAACAGTTTATAAATATTAGAAGGGAGTTAGGCATTTTAGAAATTCTTTAATCACAAATTTCATTCTTTTAAATATTTTCATTTTTTGAACATATTTTATTATCACAAATCTTTAACTTAAAGATTTATTCTTCCTTTATAAAAATTCTATTTTTTATCGATTTACTTTAAATATGCATTATCTTGAGATTTAAATCCTCATTAAAAAAAATAATCACATTTTCAATAATCATGTTAATACCCCATAAATTTTTAAATCCCCATTTTGCATCTACTTAATTAAACATATTCTTGAAACAAAATAATCTCTTATAAAGAATACGATCTCAAAAGTAAATGCAAATTGGCCCTTGATTTTCTTGATTTCTTGATAAAACAAAATCAATGGCACTTACAAAAATTTTAATCCTTCTTATCCCTTCTGAAGTACTACACGAAGAATTGAATTCAAAAATTCAAATCAATAAACTTTGTACAATGCACTCATGTGATTGTTACTTGTCTCATGTGCCTTGTCTTGACTCCTTTCTTGCAAATCAAAGCCCTTCACGTGAATCATTTACAAAACATGTGAAGAATAAAACAAAACTCCTACTCCCAAGGCATTCATGTGAATTTCCCTCTCTACGCATCAAACATTAGCCAGGAACAACTATAGGAATCGATTCCCCCTCACATGAATCGATTCCCACGTTCAAAATACACCCAAAATTACAAATTATTCCTTATGAATCGATTCCCCTCCAGGCTGAATCGATTCACACGTCAATTCCTCTATAAAATCATGTTGTCTCACGTTGATTCTTCTAAGCTCTCATCCCTTGCTTCACTTCTTTACATAAGCCTCTCTTTTCCTTCTCCAAAAACCTCAAAAATCATGGCTTCATCATCCCACTCTAGAAAGAAAAAATGAGGAAATACTGGTGGCTCTTCATCTTCAAATATCAATGATCCTTTGAGATTATTTGATAATCAAACCCAACTTTAAAAGTATCTTGAAAAATATTCTGAAAAACTCATATTACCTCCTCATTGGCTTGATGTTCCTCTCTTTAAAGAACATGATTTTGCTATTCTAAATGTTCTTAAGCAACAAAGTTTAGTAGAATTTGTTGCTATCAAGGAAAATTACATATACCCAGAGTTAATTTGAGCCTTCTACTCAACCTTGAAAATTTTGAATGGGCGTTGCTTCACAAAAATCAAGGGAGTACCTATTGCTCTTGATGATAATATTCTTCATCTGGTTGGAAAGCTTCCAATCAATAACGTGGATTTCTTTGGTACTGAACCTGCTCCTGAATGGGAGTATAATTCCATTGATGCTCGTGCCTTTCTCCATCTATCCTATGTCTCCAAAAGCACCGTTGGGGAGCTAAACGTTGATCATTATCTCCTCCACTACTGCTTAGTAAAAATCATTCTTCCTAGGGGCTCTAATAATGCTAGAGTGAGTGAAATCCAAACTCTTATCCTTTGGGAAATGCTTCATGAAAAGGAAATCAATTGGATCAAGCTTGTTAGAAATCACATGATTGATTCCAAAACACTCACTAGACTTCCTTATGCTATCCTTATTATAAAACTTCTCAAGCACTTCAACGTCGACCTTACAAATGAAGTGAAATAAGCTATTGGCCATAAAGGTAAAATTGGAAGCACTCATCTTTCAAAAATGGGTTGGTATAACCAAGATGATGCTTGACAATACTTACCCCCTCATGCACATAACAGTGATAATGAGGAAGATCAACCTCAACAACAAGCACCTCCTCTACACGCGACTAATTTTAATGATGCTTTCTTCAATATGTTGACCTCTCACACTAATAACCGCTTTGATGCAATGAGCGCTCATTTTGACAGCATGGAGAATAACATGAATGCCCACTTTGACCAAATGGAGGAAACTATGACCACTCAATACAATGACCTTAATCAACAATTTTCTGAGTTTAGATTTTTTAATCCATAAAAATGGAAATTGTTATGCCTCTTTGTCATATGTACTTCATTATAAATCCTTATGTGTACTCTTTTTTGAATCTTTGAATAAATCTTTTAATTATCTTGTTCTTAATTTTTTTTATGATGCCAAAGGGGGAGAAATGATCTTTACAGATAAACATCTTTTTCTATCCTTGTTGAAATTGCATGATTAAGGGGGAGCCTTACTATATTTTTACATGTGTAAATAATAAAGTGGTATTCAATTATATGTATAGCATATGTATAACATGTGGTATCAAATTACATTTGAAAGGGGGAGTTATTTATGCCATTTATTTGAACTGTTACGATACTAACACCCCGAGAGATGAACATTTGTTGTCATCATCAAAAAGGGGGAGAATGTATTTATATGTTGATGTAGGTTTTGATAATGACACAATAAATGAAGATATATTAAGGATGTTATCAAGTAATTAATTATGTTTGATAATGCAAAAATGATGAACTCCAAAAGAATGATTCAAGGCAAAAGAGTACAATTAAAAGAACTAAAAAGAGTGATGTTTATTCAAGGAAAAATGATAAAAAATATTCATCAAAGTGCCTAAGAACCAAAAGAATCGAACCATATGCAATTACACATCAAAAGAGTGAAAAACACATGAAAAATAAAGCATCAGGTGTAGGAATTGATTCACCAAAGCTGGGAATCAATTCACCGAAGGTGGGAATCGATTCATGCATGTAGGAATCGATTCCCCACCTATGGGAATCGATTCATGTGTATGATTTGCTAGAGGAATCGATTCATGAAGGGAAGAATCGATTCATGCAGTTAAGGAATCGATTCATGCGCAGTTTTGGGCCAGAAATTCAACTAAATGAATCGATTCATCACTAGAATCATGCGCCGAATCATGGAAAACATCAGTACACGTTTTCAGAAACTCAAACTGCGTTGATTTCTTTGATTTCTCTCAAGACTCAAATTGAAGCGGTGTTGCATTAATTGAGGTAGACAATCTCCTTCTCCAAGCCAGAAATCAAGCACGCAGGAAACATGGAGGCAGACCAAGTTCAAATTAATTGCCTAAATTGAGGATCGGAGGTTGAAAGAAACCATGCTCCTTTGCTTATAAATAGAGAGGAAACTGAAGGCAGAAGACACAATACCAAGCAACGAAATTCCCTTGCTTTCCTTCTTGCTCTCTTATTCTCTCTAAGTTTAAGCTCTCTGTCTCTTTTCTTTGCAAATAATTTTTTGAGAGTTATATTGTGAGAAAAATATTTTTAAGTGCTAAATTTTACATATCCTTTTCTAAGAGAGGAAAAATATTTTTCAAGTGATTAAAATTTGTATATCCATTCTATTGAGAGAGTCACACTTGTAAAATCACATTCACAAATTCTGAGAGATTTTGGGTTGGGTTTCAACCTTGTAATTGAGAGATTGTGAGATTGGGTGGGTTGCCCTTTTGCTTGTGAGGATTAAGTTCTTGAGTGTGGCACACTAAGAAGCTGTAATTGTTCAAAGCTTGTATCTCAAATTCTCAATAGTGGAATCCTTCAAGTGGGTTGCTTGAAGGCGAGACGTACACTGGTGTGGTGGAACTCGTTATATCGGTTTGCAAATCTCTTATCCTTAAACTCCTTTATTATTGAGATTTAATTTTCTTGGATATTTAAGTACACCATTAACTTGATATAAATTGCTTAATCAATTATTTAGATTAATTTGTTAAAATAATCTAAGTAATATTCTTGAATTAATTATGTTAAAATTAATTATTACTTTCTAAGTGCTAAAATAACTTCATAATTAATTTGACATTATTACTTGTTCTTTTGTGTATTATTCATATTTATTAAATTGATTACAAAAGAATTAATTTCAAAAGCATTCCAACGAAAATTTTTAATACTCAATTCACCCCCCTCTTGAGTAATTGAGGCCACTTGGTTAACATTCTCCAAAATCGCCAAATCCTTGAGTAACTTGTTAAACAAAGATGCTTCTTTTCATTTTGAGAATTCTTGTTAATCTGCATTTGAATTATTGAAGCAAAAGCTAATTTCTACGCCTATTATAGTTGCTCTTGATTGGAAAATTAATTTTGAATCATGTGTTGCAGTTTTGGGACAAAGGAAATCTAAAATGTTTCATCCCATACACTATGCAAGTAAAGTTTCAAATGAGGCTCAAATTAATTATGCCACTACTGAAAAAGAATTACTAGTAGTTGTGTATGGTCTTGAAAAATTTAGATAGTATCTAATTGGTTCTAGAGTGATTGTTTTTACAAATCATGCAGCTCTAAAGTATTTTCTGAACAAATCTTATTCAAAGCCTAGATTAATCAGGTGGATCCTTCTTCTGCAAGAGTTTTACTTGAGTATTTAAGATAAAAAAGGAAGCGAGAACTATATTGTTGATCATTTATCTAGGCTTGTTAATAAAGAAGTCAAAAAGTTACAGCCTGAGATGCAAGAAGACTTTCCTGATAAAAAGTTATTGTTGATCCAAGAAAGGCCATGGTTAGTAGATATGGCCAATTTCAAAGCTTCCAGAGTTATTCTTGATGATTACTCCTGGCAACAAAAGAAAAAGTTGTTGAGAGATGCCAGACAATTTATTTGGGATGACCCCTACCTATTTAAAATTGGTGTTGACAATGTTCTGCATATGTGTGTATCTTTGTAGGAGGCTAGAAGCATTTTGTGACATTGCCATAGTTCTACTTATGGTTGCCATTTTAATGGAGAAAGAAAGCCGCCAAAGTTCTCTAATCCGAATTCTATTGGCCATCTTTGTTTAAAGATGCCAATACTTTTGTGCAGCAATGTGATAGTTGTCAAAGATCTGATAGCATCTCTAAAAGGAATAAAATTCCATCAACAACAATCTTGGAAGTTGAAGCATTTGATTATTGGGGCATAGATTTTGTTGGCCCCTTCCCTGTATCCTTTTCAAATGAATATATTTTAGTTGCAGTAGACTATGTTACTAAATAGGTAGAAGCTGTTGCTTGTACTAACTCTGATGCTAAAACTGTTATCAAATTCTTGAAAAGAAATATATTTTATAGGTTTGGCACTCTAAGAGTTCTTATTAGCGATGATGGTTCCCATTTCTTTAACAGTCATCTTCAAAAGTGCCTTGAACATTATAGGGTTAGGCATAGAGTTGCCTCTCCATATCATCCATAAGCCAACAGGTAAGTTAAAGTATCAAACAAGGAAATCAAGAAGATTCTTGAAAAGACTGTATCCTAACGCAGAAAAGGCTAGTCAATAAAGCTAGATGATGCATTATGGGCATACAAGATAACATTCAAGGCTCCTACAGGTTTCTCACCTTACTAGTTGGTCTATGGAAAAAGTTGTCTTTTACTTGTCGAGTTGGAGCATAAAGCATATTGGGAAATTAAGATACTAAACTTTGATTCAAAGGTTTCAACAGAAAGAAAGAAGTTACAGATTTTAGAGTTGGAGGAATAGAGATTGCAAGCGTATGATTCTTCCAAAGTTTACAAAGACAAGATGAAGGCTTATCATGATCAGAAGATTATAAAGAAAAGCTTTTATCCAGGAAATCTATTTTATTGTTTAATTCAAGACTCAAACTTTTCCTGGGTAAGCTCAAATCCAAGTGGTCAAGACCTTTCTTGGTGAAAGAAGTGAAAGCATATGGAGAAGCGAAGTTACAAGATCTAGAATCTAAGTGGACATGGACTGTGAATGGCCAAAGGTTGAAGCCATACATTGGTGGTGAAGTGGAGAGGCTCACAATGCGCATCCACTTACATGATCTGTGAATCTAAACAGTCGTTGAGCTAATGATGTAAAACAAGCGCTTCCTGGGAGGCAACCCAGTTTTATATTGCATTTTGTTTAATTTATATGTTCATGTTTGAAAAGTCTAGATGGTGATGTTTTTACCCTTTTTATGATGTAATGCATGCTTATTTTAATCTAGAAAGGAAGAATAAGGTATTGATGACAAAAATGTTGATTGGAAAGTTGAAGTGGGAGATTGACATGATTTGATGCTAATTGTGTTGAATGACATAATTGACATGTTAATTGTGTGAAATAAACAAGCAAAATTTGTTTTAAATTTGATGCATATGTGAGAAAATTGACAAAGTTGTGAAGATTCTGTTTGCTTGTGGAAATAGGATGAATTCATGTTATTTTTGTTGCTAAAATGTCCAAAAACAAGATTTGATCATTTGATTATGCACATGTTTGATGTATTGATGTTAAATGCAAGGTATTATTATATTAAGTTGTGATATTTGATTTGGCATGTTTACATTTTTG
The DNA here is from genome assembly GCA_037962975.1 of Clitoria ternatea. NCBI lineage: Eukaryota > Viridiplantae > Streptophyta > Magnoliopsida > Fabales > Fabaceae > Clitoria > Clitoria ternatea. The sequence continues at coordinate 176,127,014 of CM075671.1, forward strand.
AATCAAGTCTTGATTGTGTTTGAATTGATGATCAAAAGTTGGCAATCAATTTTGAAATGGTCAATTTTTAATGGTGTAGCAAGGACTTGACCTAGTTTTAGTGCAAATTGCAAGTTTTAGTGCAAAATTGGGCAATTGGCTCAAGTGAGTCTGTGATCGCTTAAGCGAATTTTGCAGACAACTTCATTAAATGCTCATAAATGCATGTCTGCTATATTCGCTTGAATAAGGTAGTCCTTTGCCCAAGTAAAAATGCCAAGAGTCAGCTACGCTTAAGCAAATGAATTTCGCCTAAGCGAGTGAGCATTAAATTGATTCTGGACAAAATTTACCTAATTGAATTTACTTCGCTTAAGCGAATCAAAGGGAAATTAATTCTGTTGAAATCTTGCCTAAGTGAAATCAATTAGCCCAAGTGAAAAGTAAGTGAAAGAATCAGGGGGTGCATCAATGTTAAGTCGCCCAAGCGAGTTTGTCTTCGCTTGAGCGAATTCAGGGCAATAAGATTCTGTGAAAAATTCACCTAAGCGAAATTGGAATCGCTTGAGTAAATTAATTAAATTTAGACACTGCCAAAAATTTGCTCAAGCTAATCTAACTCACCCAAGCAAAAATTGAGAAAATATCAGAGAGGTGCTTCAAGAGCAATTTTGCTCAAGCAGTTACTACCTCGCTAAAGCGAATTAATTGTGAATTTGATTCTGTGAAACATTCACCCAAGTGGTTTTTACTCACTTGAGGAAATACTTTTTGAAAATAGCCATTGTTAAAAATTTGCCTAAGCGAAAGGGTCACTCAAGCGAAGGAAAGGGGGAACTTATTTCTGAAAGATTTTCGCCAAGCGGTTCCACATTGCTTGAGCGATATCGTGAATTCTGGACTTTCCTAAGTTAATTCGCTTAAGCGAATTGACCCCGCTCAAGTGAAAGATCATGATTTTAGTTTTTTAAAAAAGGGATTCAAGTTATTTCTAACAGTTACCAAATTTAAAATCTCTTTTTTCTCTTCTTTGTGCGATTCCCTATCATTCTCAAAGATTTTCCCTAACCCCACCTTCTTCTCCCCTCATCTTTCAATTAAGTAAGTATTCTTCTTATTTCTTCTTCATTTTCCCTTTCCCATTACATGTTATCATGTTGTCTTTTTCTTTATGGTAAGAGATTTTTCCTTTTCACTGTTAGTATATAGTTGATTTTGCTTGTGGGTTCGTAGTAAAATACTAGGAAGTACATTATGAGAATGATAAATAATGTTTTAGGTGTTGTGATGCTCTATTTTTAAAACACCATGGCTACTTTAATGCTTATGCTTTCTTTATGCCGTGTTTATGATTTTGTAGGATTTGGATTGTTGTTTTAAGTTTTTTATTTGGATTTTAAGTTGGATAAGCTTAGTTGATGCATGTTTTGTGTTTATGCTGAATTAGATACTACTTAATGCTGAACCTCTCTTCGCATTTTTGCTATTTAAAGGTTGTGCCAATAACCAATGTTCAGATTGCTACCTTGGTTTTTTACTTGCCTTAACTACATCACAATGTAAATTCTGAACTGCTGCCCTAATTCCTAATTAAGGCTTGAATTTTTGATCATGGGTTATTGACTTTGAACTATTAGGTATTGAGAATATTAGAATTACTTGGCTTGCTAATTTACTTTAAATATGGGTATTATGGGTTGTAGAATAGATGTGAGACTGGATGTTGTAATTGTATATGGATGCATGTTTGGTGTGATTGTATAAATATGGCTACATTGCATGATTGGGTCTCTATTTCTTTTAAGTTAAATTATTTGTAGTAGCCTACTTCATTTTTGCTTTGGATTTCCTTATGTATAGTTGGTATCTAATTTGATGAAATCTTTTTGAACTATACTGGGAAAAGTTTCTACATTTTAGGATGGTGCGTACAAAGACTACAGGTCACCCTCTGTAACACCAAGGCCAAGGTTCCGCTTTTGAGCAAAGGCAGGAAAAAGGCAAGCACGAACAAACTTTTGAACCATATCCACCATGTGGACAACACTTCAGAGACAAGGAAAGGGCCACCAGATTTGAGAAATTACAAACTTGGACTTTCATTCCTAAGAGGCGAGTTGATCTCTGCCAGGGATAGTATGATGCTTTTATGGATGTGATAAGTCTTGAAAAGACTTAATAAATTCATCTTTAATTTAACTTAATCCATTAAATATTGTTAAGTTTGGCTTTATTATTTAATGAATTGTCATTATTTCTTGTTTTAATTATTTAATTCAAATGTGTTTAAATTGTGTAAGAAACTGGTTAAAAAGATAAGTATATAAAGAAATTTGTTTATTGAGAGATTTATTAACCTAGCGTACATAGCTAGAAAGCCAGCGTACATACACTAGGCATTTATTTGTTGTATTTTGTAGGATCATGTGTAGGAAATCCAGCATATATACGCTGGCCTCCCAGCGTACATACGCATAAATCCAGTAAGGAATTTATGCATCACGCTCAAGCGGACAAGGGTCACGCTTAAGTGTGAAGTCACCCTGCATGCAAATTTCTAAGTCAGTAGCCCAGCGTACATACGCTGGCCTCCCAGCATACATACGTTGGCCTCCCAGCATACATATGCACAGATTCAGTAAGTTAAAGACATCACGCTCAAGCTTGTATACTTCACGCTCAAGTGTGAAACCACCATGCATTCATGTAAATATCACTGCATGCAGCAAGCTTCGACCACACTTAAGCTCACTTGATCACGCTTAAGCGTGAATTCACTGCATTCATTAATTTAACGACCTCACTTAAGCGCACTTCAATCACGCTCAAGCGTGAAGTTCATTTGCCAGATTGATTAAGTGCCTTCAACGTCAAACTACAAGAGTTCCCCTTAATTATTTTGTATCAGTTGCTGTTTATATTGTATTTTAGTAACTTAAGTATTGTATTTAATTAGTTTAGTTATTTTAATTATTAATTAAGTTTCCTTTGTAATCAATTAGAGTTAGTTAGTTAGTTGTATATATATATATATATTTGTAAATACTTTGTAAACGATGAACAAGAACACACAGAAGCAATAACATGATTCATTTTCTCATTTCTAATCTCTCTCTAACTCCTTTCTCTCTCTAAACTCTCTCGTCCATGTCTCTCCATATTTCTTTGACTGAATCCATTCCTATGGGTTTCTAAACCCCTATGGTTGGGATTTCTGAAGCTTCCAATGGAATCTTGAAGCCGCATTGAGGAAATTATCTTCTGAAGCAAGAGGAGAACAAGCTGAGAAGTGGATCTACTCTGCTGAATTGACAAATTCAGATCCAAATGAAGAATCTCACCAGTGAGGAATCATGGTTGAGGCTTAGTAACTTCTGGCTTCCTAACTAATTTAGGCTTAGTAATTAGGTGAATAGTTAGGGTTCAACCCCCAATTTCACATTAGATTTATCTGTCACTGAACACCTAAGGGATTAGGGTTTAATGCTTAGGAATTAGTCTTAGTCACCTAAGGAATTAGGGATTAACCAACTATGAATTGTCCTCTTGCATCTGAAGCTTGATTGAACCTTAATTGCATGTTTCTTGATGAAGTTGTACGCTGAAGTAATCCTAACCTATCTTCCATTAATCACATTTCATCTCCTATATTGTTTTTGAAAATATAAAAACATAGAAAGTATAAAACAACAAAAACAGAATGAATTCTATCTTCTTATGTTTTGGTTCAGCTTGTGCTAGTCCATGATTGTGGTAATTACCTCAATCCCTTTGGGATGATCAAATATATTACAAATTTAACCATTGGTGCGCTTGCCAAAAGAATTAAATCCACCAGGATTTATGCATCAAGTTAATGGCGCCGTTGCCGGGGATTGTTGAGTAATATCAATAATCCTTGGACTGGTACTAAACTGAACCATTTTTTTTGTTTCTGTACATATTGTTAGTGTCAGTAAAATTTCATTGTAGGAGTAGGATTTGTAAGTCCTTCTTGAATTGTTGTTCATAGTTACTACTGTTTTGATTTTAGTTGTTTAGTTGTTAGCACTAATCATTACAGTAGCTTTGTTGTGGTTAGTTGTTGCATTTATGGTTTTTGTAGTTGCTTTGGAAAGTGAAAAGTTACAAGTGATGGATCTTGATGACACCTTAGCATAGTTTCTTCAATATTCATAAACATTATACATGAACCATGTAGAGGAGGTACAATCAATTATGGAGGAGCCATCAAAATTAGAGAGAATTTTGATTTAATTCATGGAAGTCACTCAAACCAACCTAAAAAATTATGATAACTCAATCATGAACATTCAAAAGCAAGTGGATTTTATTGTAAAGCAGTTGGTCGAAGAGCAAAGAAATACAAAGGTTGTACGAAAGAGAAGAATAATATGAAGACCCATGGGATGATGATATTGGCCTAGCTAAAGAAATTAAGTTTGGGGAAGAAGAAGACTAGCTAGAAAACATTGGAATAGATGAACCTGAACTTGAAGTTGATGTAGAAACAAAAGAAGAAAAAGAAAATGAGAAAGTTTAGGGATATTTGATGGAAGAAGAGTTAATTAAAGAATGCAAAGAGGAAAGCTATAGAGATTATACTTCAGAATTGGAAGATGATAGTATATCTAGTGAAGCATTTTTGATGATTGGAATGAAGAAGATTGGTCTGAAGAAGAACAATAGTAGGAGCTGTCATTGGGTAATTACTTTGATGAGGAAAGTGTTGAAGTAGTACAAAGTGAAGAAATGATAGCAAAAGTGATTGAGGAAGTTGAGATTTAATTATACACTATTGTTGAGCAAGAAGTGATAGAAAAGGTAAAGGTCTCAGCTGAGATGGAAACCACATCTCGGCAACACAATAATGATACTGAAATTTTATTGGAGCCAAGTGTGAATGCAGAGAAAGAAGTAGAGGCTCATGCATAAGAAGAGTTAACATGTTTAAATGTTGAGAATATAAAAGAAGAAGAAATTCAACCATGTCATAAAGGGCGTTTGCTAGTGGTGACTACTGTAGCTATGGAAATCACAAGGAAACACGAATCCTCAAGTGAAGAAGAACATTGCTTGTGGCACAAAAAGAGAGAGACTAACACAAAACAAAAAAAGAAAAAGAGTGAAGAAAAGCAAGAAAAGAAAGAGAAAAAGCAGAAAGTTTGGAAAAAGAAAGATTGGAGGAAAGTTGTGTTGAGCATTAACCTCAAACACAACAAGGAGAAACAAGGAGTAAAAAGACCAAGAGTGTATGGTCATAAGCAATGGGATCCTAGAGGATGAGCTTATGTTTATTTTTCTTGTACATAAATAAAGTAGTGAGAGAAGTTTTGAAAAAAAAAGAAAAAAAAGAGAGAAAAAAAAGAGAGAAAAATAGAATTTAAAAAAAAAGAAGAAGAAAAAAAAAGAAGAAAACTAAAAAGGGAGAAAGAAGAAAAGACTGAACAACATGAAGAAATAAGGATCAGACCCCCCTCAAGCGTGCTCGAGCTTGCTCAAGCGTCAAGGATATACACAGGGTCACGCTTGTTACTCCCCCTGGCGCTCAAGCGAGAACATTCCACGCTTGAGCGAGCTCGGGGAGTAACAAGCGTGACCCTGTGTATATCCTTGACGCTTGAGCAAGCTCGAGCACGCTTGAGCAAGAAACCCTGACGCTTGAGCATGACCCCTCACACTTAAAGCATGACCCATGGATACATTGTCGCGCTTGAGTGAGGAAGATTCACGCTTAAGCGTGATAGTGGGAGTGCCTGTACCAAGCTTGTCACACTGTCACGCTTGAGCGAGAGAATGGCAAGCTTAAGCATGACTATTGCACACTTAAGCGACGTCATGCGCGCTTGAGCATGAGCAACAAAATTTACCACCTATTACACTCTGTTGTGCCTTTGCGCTTAAGTGTGACTACTTCACGCTCAAGCGTGAACCATGTGATCCCCTTTGGCATGTCATATGCTCAAGCGTGATTTTGCACGCTTACAACGTGGCCTACACCTGTTACCACCTGTTGTGATTTAATGTGGGCGTATGTACGCCAAGATTTCAATGTACCTACGTGTACCCATGACTCATACCCCTTGTACGTTGGAAGCTCTGGCTCTTAAAAAAAAGCATATTCTTTGGATTCCATTGAAAGGTAACATCTCTTTCATTCCTTGATTTCAGTTAATAGCTAGAATTATTACATCCCACCGTTTCAATTTTGAATTTAATGCCTCCATCATGTCCATTCATCTCACATGTTCAGTTGTGTTGTAATAACTCTATGTCAATGTCCTTTCTTGAACAATGTATTTCCTTTTTCGCTGTAATGAAATTTTATTTCTATATTATGTTGTTTATTGCTATTTATTTTCTGATTTGTATTATCTAAATTCTTGCCACCATCGTTCACCAAATCTTTGCCATATAGGTAAGAAGGGAAGTAATCTATCCTTTCATCTCATTAATTTATGAAATGTGTTAACTGTGTTTAATTTAGAATCCATCTTAATTATTTAAATCTTGCTGATTCTCAGGCATCAATTAGATAAATTAATTGATTTGCATTGCTTGATTCATGATCCCTGTCCATAACTATTCCTATCCTGTATTATTTGTATATTCACCATGCTAGTTAGCAATCTGAATTTGTAATCTCGCATTAAGTTTAGGGACATGATTGGCTGATTACCTGTAACTTATGAGCTTTTAAGCCTTTATTAATTCTTTTCTGAGTGTGCCTGCATTCTTGCTTAGTGAGACAGAATTTGCTTCAGTGCTTCCTAATGATTATATGTTTGCCAATTGGAAATGATGAAGGCCTTATTTGTAAATTAGCCAGGGCCAAATTTAGCCATCCTACGTATTATTAATTATCCTTTGACCCAATAGCTATGTTTGAGCCTGAGACCCCTTTCATTCTAATTATGTACCTAACTTTACAAGCCAATTTATCAGAAAAACCAAGTGAATTATCCCTGGATGTACCACTGATGAACTGCTGAGTCTTATCTTATTGATAGGGACTAGCAAGTTCTAAGTTTGGGGATGAAGAGTATGCCTAACAGTAATTAAAGGACACACTCTGACCTTAATTATGGATGAGGATTTTGAGAAATGAAAGAAAGAACAACAAAAAGCAAAAGAAAAGTTAAAAATCAGCAATGCAAGTCTTATAAAGAAAAGAAAAATGGTATTGAAAAAAAAAGAATGAAAGAGAAGAAAGAAAAAAAAGAGTCCAAAGGATTGAAAGAAAAGAAGGTGTAAAGCACCATAAGTAGTTGAGTTATCCTTCATCTGAAAAAATAATAAAAGCAAAAGAGCTGGTTAGTAAAGGCATTTAAGTTAAGATTGAGGCAAGGCATCAGTGGTTCATTGAATTGAACTGCGGAGAAGTCCCCACCATTACTGGTTCATCTTCCACTAGACCTTCTTCTTATGCATCAGCACCACCACCTTCATCCTCACCTCGGTAGCCAGCACTACTACCTCCAAGACCCATCCCAGATTCCTCCTACAGATCCTATTCTTTTGGCCCATCTGACCCACCTTCTGAAGCAGGAAGCTTCTAATCATAAAGCCTCCTCCATCTCTATCGAGGGTTATACTTTGGCATTCCCTTTACTACACTTTGGTGCCCCTCTGAGTTTAAGGCTTATATTGCTTGGCCTGGGGACAGTCCTATTTTGCCGGAGGAGGGTGGCCCTTCAGCATCAGCTTTGACACCTGAGGCACCTATAGCACCTATAGAGGAAAGGGACACAGGTTGCAGAGCCCGCTAACACTAGAGCAGTTAAGGAGCAATAGCCAGAGAAGCAGTCAGAGCAGGATAGAGGAGTAGTTGGTTTTGAGGATTGAGAGTTTGAGGCCCAGCTGGATAGAGTAGTCATGGATATAGTAGCTGGGGAGCGTCAAGATACAGCTCCATGAGCGGTTTACTTGTTTTATGTTTATACATAGTTTACTTTAGTTTTTCTTACTTCAACATGTTATTTTACTTTTTGCTTTGCTGGATATATTTCTTTTTGGTTTATATATACGTTTTGGATCACTGCCCGCTAGTGTTATATATATAGGCACGGTATTTTGTTTTGATACATCTGATACGTTCATAGTATTTACTGTATAAATTCAACTAGGATGTCATATAATCATTGGATGCATAAGTTAGAAATAACTCTATTTTGAACCTTGTCAATATCCTGATTGAATTAAATTAAAATCAATCTGAATCCCAAAGGTGTAAAATAACTTAATAGTGTCTAAACCTTCATTTGTTTAAATAAAGAAATCAAGCCTATTAACCGGTTAAGCGAGTGAATCCTAAACACTGAGAGTTCATTGATTTTTGTATAGTTGTTATTGCATAATTTTCTATTATAAGTCAAATGCTTAGACAAGCAGGGATATGATAGAGGCAATTTTGCATAGATTTAGGATCAAGCCAGAGCCAAAAAGCTAACCGAATGTACATAAATGCCATTTTTTAACCCTTTGAGCCCTAAAAATTTTGTTCTAAATCCTTTACCTATAGCAAGTTAAATTTAATTCCTTACCTAAATAGCATGTTAAAGGTAAAAGAGGATAAGATATGTATATAAAAAGGAGGGTATAAGATGTTTTTCGATTCATTAGAAAAGAAAGAAAAATAAAAGGTTGTAATGTAACAGAGTGAAGATGAAAAGAAGAAGAAATTCCTCAAAGTGAAATTAATTAAACAATACAAGGCCACTAGAAGAGGAATTTTAAAAACCAAAAACAAAAGAGAAAAACAAAATATGAACTTGATGAGATAAATAATATGAAAGAAGGGTAGCTAAGGTTATGGATGAATGTCATAATCTCTTCTCTTTTAGCATGCTCTTTGAATTCACAGAAAAATAATGAACTTTATTGTTAAGCTAAGCCACGTTACAACCCTTCTGAAGACCTCTTGATCCTTGTTGTTTAGGTGATTGTTCTTCTGAAATGAAATGACTTGCAATCCTGACTAATGCATAATCAGTGAAGTTATGAATAAACACTCGCGAATGAGATATTGAGTGCATTTCTTGTTCTACAGCCAAATGGTTACTCTCACTTATTTTTGTGATTTGCAGAGTTGGGCATTTAGCTTGATGGATTTTTAAGGATACCAGGAACTGTTATTTGTATACAGTCTAGGCCATTTCTTATCTCATGCATCGTTGTGATTAGATGAAATCTAATGTTCACTTTAATATTCTTTTATCTTTTACTTGAGAATAAGCAAAGTTCTAGGTCAAGGAGAGTTGATAAATGCCCGAATTATGTATATTTTGGAAGTTAATTGGGTATGATTTTGATAAAATGTTATTGTATCTCAATGTTTTATGTACTGTAATTAATAAAATATGATTTCCAGATATTGCTTAATAGTTTGATGTAAATACGTGTTTCTTATCCCAAGTTTTGTGTAATTCTAGATGAAAAGGACGAGGAAGATAAAAAGGAAGAGAATTAAAAGAATTTTCCTAACAAAGCCCAAAAAAAAATGCAAAAACTGATGAAATCACTTGAGCGAGAATCAGAATCGCTTAAACGAGTTAAGGAATTCAAGTTTTTAAGCATCAGAGGAAAACTTTGCTTGAGCAAACCTATAACCACTGAGTGAATTTCATCCAGAGAACAAAATATAGTGAATTTGCTTGAGCGAGCCTAATTCGCTCAAGTGAAATACTTCTAGAGGCTAAATAAAAAGAATTCGCTTGAGCAAGCATAAGATGGCTCAAGAAAATGAAGAACAAAGGAAACAAGGCACAGGTGACAAGAAGCTTTCTTCAAGGTGAAGAAATCAATTCTCTTGAGTGAGCTGTTAATTCGCTTGGGCGAATTGACGAAGATATAGTTAGAGAAGAAAACACTCTGAAAAAGAGGGGACGACAACGTGCGATAATTCATCCCTCTCTCTGGAAAACTTCATTGAAGACCTTTTCTTTTTCTTTTTCTTCTTCTCATTTGTTTTCTCTATTTTCATGTGCTTGGTTGTAATGGCTACTATGCGTGGCTAAACTTTTCTTTGGGTTTGGATGTAATCGACTCAAACCCAACTTATGCTCGTTATATTTATATAATTGGTACTTTCGTTCTATAGCTTTTTGCTTTCCATTTTATGCTTAATACTTGAATCTATATGATCAATAGCTTTTTGAATTGAGTTTCCATTGGTTATCGGGAAATGACCTTTAAAAATAGATCTAAATGGAACGCTTATTACAACTATTATTAGGGATAATAATCAATGGAACAAACATTAAAACAATCGATCTTAATGCTAGAATAAGTTCAGAATGATTGAGGAATCAACATATCTGGGGTTATTCTTATGAATTTCATAGTCGAGGAATCGATACGAATGACTTTGATTGTGACGTAAAAAGCCGTAGTTCGAAAACCATTTATGTGAATATATACAACGTGTCGAAGGGTGAGCTAGATAATGTAACATCCCAAATTTTAGAGAAATAAATTTATGGGAGGATGATAATTAATTATTTATGGTCTAATATACATGGGAAAAAGCTTAAAAAGTCTTTACTGATCCAATTGTGTTAGCATATATCATGATGTGTAGAACTGTTGCAAGCCTATATTGATCTGACAATTTATGCAGGTGATGAGTGCATGCAACTAACCTTATACACTGAGAGAAGAGTAAAACACCAATCCATGTGAGGAAAGCATCACCAGCTTATTCCCAAAGGAAGTGTGAGTAATTATATTTTCAGAAGATGAAAAAAGAAAGCATGAATGATATTCAATAATTATGGTATGAATTAAGTTAAGGAAAGGTTGATTATCTTGAGTAAGTGCAATTGATTTAATTAATCTGAGTCCTTGCTTGAGGATAAGCAAGCTTTAAGTTTGGGGATGTGATAAGTCTTGAAAAGACTTAATAAATTCATCTTTAATTTAACTTAATCTATTAAATTGTGTTGAGTTTGGCATTATTATTGAATAAATTATCATTCTTTCTTGTTTTAGTTATTTAATTCAAATATGTTTAAATTATGCAAGAAATTGATTAAAAAGACAAGTACATAGGGAAATATGTTTATTAAGCAATTTATTAACCTAGCGTACATATGCTAGAAAGCCAGTGTACATACGCTAGGCATTTATATGTTGAATTTTGCAGGATCAGGTGCAGGAGACCCAACGTACATACGTTGGAATCCCAGCGTACGTACGCGCACAAACAGAATCAAATAAAGAGAAGAATCAACAAGGCACACGATCACGCTCAAGCGTCTATCCTTTACGCTCAAGCGTGAAGTCAAAATGCAATCTACGCTCAAGCTTGTATGCTCCACGCTTAAGCGTGAAACCACCATGCAATTTACGTAAAAGGGAAGAAAGTTAGCATGCATTAAAGCTTTGATCACGCTCAAGCGGACAAGGGTCATGCTCAAGCGTGAATTCACAGCATGCATCAATATAACGAACCACGCTTAAGCGCGCATATATCACGCTCAAGCGTGAAGTTCTGTTACTTAGTTTGTTAAGTTCTTTCAACGTGAACTACTTTAGTTCCCATTAATTAGTTTGTCAGTTACTTAGTATATTTGTATACGAGTAATTTAAGTGATGTATTATAATTAGTCATTTCTTTGTAATCATTTATTTAATTATTTTATTCTAGCTGTTAAGCAGAGACCTTTGTAATTAATTAGAGTTAGTTAGTTAGTTTTGCTATAGCTTTATATATTTGTAATTCCTTTATAAGACACGCGAAAGCAGGAACACAATTCATTTTTTTGATTTTCAATCTCTCTCTAAACATTTTCCCTCTCTAAACTCTCTCTTCCATGATGTTCCACGTTCCACTTTCTGAAACCACTTCCATGGGTTGCTAAACCCCTAAGGTTGGGATTGTTAAAGCTTCTGATGGAATCTTGAAGCTACATTGAGGAAATTATCTTCTGAAGCAAGAGGAGAATAAGCTGAGAAGTGGATCTACACTGCTGGATTGACAAATCCAGATCTAATTGAAGAATTTCACTAGTGAGGAATCATGGTTGAAAGCTTAGGTAACTTCTAGCTTCCTAACTAATTCAGACCTAGTAATTAGGTGAATAGTTAGGGTTTAACCCCCAATTTCGCATTAGATTTCTCTATCACTGAACACCTAAGGGATTAGGGTTTAATGCTTAGGAATTAGTGTTAATTACCTAAGGAATTAGGGATTAACCATATGTGAATTGTCCTCTTGATTCTGAAGCTTAATTTAACCTTAATTGCATGTTTCTTGATAAAATTGTAAGCTGAAGCAATCCTAACCTATCTTCCATTAATCACACTTCATCTCTTCTATTGTTTCTGAAAATACAAAAACATTGAAAATATAAAACAACAAAAATAGAATGAATTCTACCTTCTTATGTTTTGGTTCAGCTTGTGCTAGTCCAAGATTGCGGTAATTACCTCAATCCCTGTGGGACGATCAAGTATATTACAAATTTAACGATTGGTGCGCTTGCCAAAAGAATATAAATCCTTCGTGAGATATGCATCAAGTTGATGGCTCAGGATTTACACACTATTTTAACACTAAAATATGGTTTTATATTGTTGAAGCTTTATTGTACCTTACTAGAGCATAGTTACTTGTTACTAAGGCCTTGTGGTGCATTATTTGAAGGATATGGTTGAATACATGTGAATAAACTCTTTGATGTGATTGATATGCTTATTTGTGTAAGTCCGGCCAAGTTCCTTACATTATTTACCTTCAGTGATGAATACTTTATGATTATGCATTGAGATTGACACATTAATTATGAAATGATATATGGTAGACCATTAGACATTAAAACCTTAGTCATGGATTGGAATTAATTGTATGGTCTAGTTTTCTTATGTGTGAGCCATGTCTTAATATATAGGCTTGAAACATGGCTGGTAGACATAACCGTGATGCTGCTACTATGGCATCTACTTTGAATCACTTTGTGGATCTCTTGGAAAGACAAGGCCAACAAAATATGGGAAAAGGTGCCCAAGGTATTGATCAATTTCTCAAGAGGAAACCTTCTGAGTTCCATGGAGGGTATAAGCCGAAGGATGCTTATGTATGGGTTAACAACTTGGAAAGAATCTTTGCAAGCTTCGAATGTTCTGAAACTCAAAAGGTTGAGTATGCGGTTTTTATGGTTCACGATGAAGCTAAATCATGGTGGCGCCTTACTAGGGGGTGTATGTTAGCTGTTGAAATTCCATTGACATGAGAAAACTTCAAGGTTGAGAGCTTGAAGAAATATTTTCCAGAGAGCTATAAGAGTAAGAAGGAGCTTGAGTTCATGGAACTTAAGCAAGGTGACATGATCGTGGAGGAGTATGCCTCCAAGTTTGAAGAGATTTGTGCATTTTATCCCCCTTATCAACAAGAGGGTACTGAGGCTTCAAAGTATGTGAAGTTTGAGAATGACTTAAGGCCCGAGATTAAGCGGGCTATTCAACACCAAGAGATTAGAAGTTTTCCTACACTTATGAACAAGTGTCGCATATATGAAGAAAACAATGTGGCTTATTTGAGTCATGGCAAGAATAAACCCAAGTTGAAGGGTCAATCCTCTAGTTTCAAGAGGCATAGTCATTTTAAGAAGAAGAAATAGTTCTTTCATGGTGTATCCTCCAACGTAAGAGGATGTGGTGGACCAAGAGGTGGTAATGGTAATTAAGGTCACAGCAATGTCCAAGGCCTTACTTGCTTCAAGTGTGGTGCTAATCACTTGGCACGTGATTGTTGTTAGACCCGAGTATAGTGTTGTAGAAAACTTGTTAACTCCGTGTTACTATTGGGTTTTTTAATTTGCAAGCGTACCAATCGTTTGTATTTTTCAAAATTTAGATATCGTTCCACTGGGATTGAAAGTCCAATACTTACAGTAATTTTCTAGTTACTATGGTAAATTTATGGAAACCTATTTATAAAAGAATAATTTATATACAATTTATGCAATATTCACAAGATTGCATAGCTGAGTTATTCATGTGATAAAAAGAAAATAACAAAGTATCTAAAAAGCTAAGTTGCAATTTAGAATAGCTAAGATACTTGAGGATAAAACACAAATAAACAAATTATGTTGAAATTTGGATCCCTAATCTAGAATAACAATGGAGGAACTCAAGACATGCATATTTCATCATCAAGTTCATGTCATTGCAGCTTAAAATCATTATAACCGATCCCTCGTGATATAAATTCTAAGTATTCACCGTAAAGTTCGATCCCTCGTGAACTTTCTCAGTAAAAACTTACGTTAAGTCCTGGCCTTATGGCAACAATAATCACCAATTCTATCCCTAGTAATTGGCATATTAAGGGTATTCCAACTTTTACTTTTGTTAAAACAAGTTTTAATAAGGCATGAATGTTTGACGTTCATACTAATAAAACAAGTTTCAATACGTATAAAAATCATTCTCCCGTTTGACGTTCATACTAATAAAAGATTGAAATACTAACATGCACTTGAATCATAAACATACAAAGATCGAATTCACAACATCATACTCAATAGACTAGTTCACCAATTCCAACATAAATAGATTAGTTACACATGGTGAAAGTAAAAACAACACTTATAGAGATTGACATTACGAAGGTGATGGAAACTTCACGGTACAACGATCACAATACTACACAACACTCTCAAGTATCTAGAAAACTATTCTAGAACTACAAACTCACAAAAGAACCACTCAAACACGAGTGTATAAGAGAAGAAGAGAACTCAGAATATGAGATGGGATGCTTAGAAGTATTGAGAATGGCCCTATTTATAGGGCTGAGGAAGGGTTCTGACGCTACGCACCAGCCTAACGCTACGCGTTAGGTTCCTGACTCAACTTCCATTAATCAGCTTGGAGTGGCCATTATTGTATAATTATTTTAGTTAATCATGCCCAGACAGATGTGCCTTGTCCCCCAATTCGGCTTAGACACTTGTGGGTAATGGAGGGATCAATAGCTGAGTGCTTGACCACCTGTCAGTGGTGTCCATGTAGCTCCTGACGCTATGCGTGGGTGTGACGTGTAGTGTCAGCATCAGAAGTTCCCACGCTACGCGTGGTTTTGATGCTACGTGTTAGCTCTCCAGTTCTTCAATTTTCTTTTTAAATTCTTTACCTTTTCACTACAAAATTAGAGAAAATTGATTAAAGGCAGATTATTTCCAACAACATCCATTTATTGAATTTAAAACCTAAAATTCTAACAAATTTACCAAATTCTTATTCTTTTTACGAAATTTTTATTAAAGATTTTATTATAAATTTGAGGACTAACAAATACTCCCAACTTGAGACATTGCTCGTCCTCGAACAAGAGAGAAAATTAAAATAAAATTTGAAATCAAATTTTTGAGTTAGTCCAAGAATTTATCACAAAAAGTAATTTCACAATTTACCATTTTGAAATAATCAAAAATAGATATCTTATGTAATAGAGGTTTAATGACAAAAAATCTTTACAATATTTTATTAACGAATCAAGCATAATTTCAGGCTTACCTCACAAGTGTTTATCTCTGTGCAAAGGGTAACCTGTTTCACTCAATCAATCATAAAATCAAACAAATTTAACTTTGATTTTCATCTAATCAATGGTTAATCATACAGAGTTAATTCAAAAATCACAAGGTCTTTTCAAGGGTTGTAATGAGGCTTGGTTACAAGAAATTATAGTTTTTCTTGGAATTCAAAAACCTGAAATTATAAAAGAGCATTTTATAATTTTTAGGCTTTCTCTTGGCCCAAATCTCAATTCCCTTATTGATAAAATAAATACCCCCAACTTAATTCTTTTCATTATTTTTGCATGTATTCATCATTTTTATTTTTTTATTTTTTTTATTTTTTTAATTTTTCTTGAAAAGAATCAAGTTGTTGAATTTTCACTCTCTATTCTTGTAAGAACATTCGAAATATCTTTTATTTTGCTCAATTACTCTGTTAATCAATCAAGTATAGGGAATGGTTAAAATTGATAAAAGTTTAGGGGTACCAACGAATTTATTTTTTAGGCTCAAAATTGGCTTTCAAATGCTTAAATAATTTTACCATGGTAAGCTTTTTGGCCTAAAGTTTCTTTTACCAAAAATGTGCCTTGATCATTTTCTTAAATTCTCTATACAACAACACAAATCACAGATTAAAGCAAAATCAATTTGAATGATGTTATGTCGAAACCCTCAAGTGTTTAAAAGATCTCTCAGCTCACCGGGTTATTGAAATTAGCTTGATAGTTAGTAAAATTATTGTAATTGAATTTTATCAAAATTCCTTAATTACAAAAAGAATCGATAATTGATTAAAAAATGGTTTTATTGTGTAAAAACTTAAAGTGTATAAATTTCCTTATTTTCAAAAATTTGATTTATTTATTAAAAAGATAAAATTTATTTTTGAAATATATTTTTTAATATAAAAATAAGTTAAAAATAAAGAGAAAATAATGGGTTGCCTCCCATTGAGCACTTGATTTACAGTCTCTAGCTAGACATCCTGCACATCACAAATTAGTCAAATAACAAATGGTAGTAAATCTGTTGATCTCACCACCCAGATATGGTTTCAATCTCTACCCATTAACCATCCAACTTCTTTTAGAAGTTGGATCTTCAATTTCAACAGCTCCATAAGATTTAACTTCCTTGATTAAAAAAGGGCCTGACCATTTAGATTTCAATTTACCAGGGAACAATCTTAATCTTGAATTAAACAATAAAACTTGTTGACCTGGTATGATGTGTCTATTTTTAATTTTCTTATCATGGTAAGCTTTCACCTTGTTCTTGTAACTTCTAGATGTCTCATAAGCATTGTTTCTCATTTCTTCTAACTCAAATAACTGCAACTTTCTTTTGTCAGCTGTTGCATTTGGATCAAAGTTGAGAAATTTTAAAACCCAATATGCCTTATGTTCCATCTCTACTAGAAGATGACAAGCTTTTCCATAAACCATTTGGAAAGGAGAAAGGCCAATAGGAGTCTTAAATGCAGTTCTGTATGCCCAGAGTGCATCATCAAGCTTTTGTGACCAATCTTTTCTGGAGGAAGACATAGTCTTTTCCAAAATCCTTTTCACTTCTCGATTTGAAATCTCAGCCTGTCCATTGGTTTGTGGATGATATACTGTGGCCACTTTATGTCTCACTCCATAATATTGTAACACTTTCTGAAGAACTTTGTTACAAAAATGTGATCCTCCATCACTGATCAAAGTTCTTGGTGTTCCCAACCTGTAGAAAATAATTTTCTTCAAGAAATTCACTACAGTTTTGGTGTCAACATTAGGTGAAGCAATTGCTTCTACCCATTTTGAAACATAATCAACTGCCAAAAAAATATATTGATTAAATTGAGAGTAAGGAAAGGGTCCCATGAAATCAATACCCCAACAATCAAATACCTCAACTTTAACATCCCTGTTTTTAGTAGCAGTCTTATTTGGTAAATTTTGAAGTATGGAAGGTCTGTAAGTGAGAGTTGGTAAATAAAACACTCTGTAGATGGTCTGCAATACTCTAAAAATTTCATTTTTTGGGTATAATCATGGAATTTATATAGACCATTAAGGATATTATTCATTTTCCGAGTGAAACATGTCTTAGATAAGACTGTCCAAGTGAAGAAGGGATCTGTTCTGAGTGACAGAGAGAAATTCCGAGTGAAGGATTAGAAATTCCGAGTGAAGGTTGAAATTCTGAGTGTAAGGTTATGTTTTCCGAGTGAAACATGACCGAGAGGGCTACTACCGAGTGGAATCCTGGCTTCGGAGACATTTGGAGTGAAGTGTGTTTAAGAGAACCACTTCTGGGTGAAAATTCCGAGTTAAATGTCTTCGAATGACTCACTTCCGAGTCACGTGTCTACGAGTGAAACATTCTGAGAGAAGTAATTTTTGAATGAAGAAAAACTTAGTGTACTGCTCGGACCAGTTCTGAGTAGTAAATTCCGTGTGGATGGAATCGAGTGACATTTCCAAGTGGGATAAGAAATTTCTGATTTTCGAGTGATATAACACCGATTGAGATAAACTGAATGTCACTCCCAAGGGGAGTATTGGAACAGAGGCAGACTGACTTTGAAATGAATATAACTCCGAGTGATCAATATTTCTGAGTGAAGAGACTCAATCAGGGATATATCTGAGAGGAATTTCTGAGTTGAGTATGATGAGGATCAGGTGAGATCCTGGACGAATTCCATCTGAGTGGGGAGTTTTGAAAGAAATCTAAGATGAGGTGAATTTCCGAGTGCAATCCGAGTGAGTTTGTCCAAGTCAGGACCTCCCTAGTGAGGAAGGGGATAGCATTCCAGGTAGAAAGGTCTCCAAGTATGGTATTTTGGGTAGTGGAGTTCCGAGTAGGGGCATATCTGAGCCCAGTGTAACCTGTCCTGAGTGGCATGCCCCCGAATATGAAATTCCGAGTGGAATATAGTGATGAGAGCCCCTTTCGAGTAGAATATATATAAGGCTTAGAGCCATTTTTGAGTGAGGCTTATGTTTATGACTCCTTTTCTGAGTGGTGAAGGCCTTAAGGGATTCCGAGTGAAACGTATTTTGAGAAAGGTTAGTCTATGTGTTGCTAAGAGATAAATAGCCGAGTGAACCCGAGTGGGGAAGGACTTAAAAGCTCCTGAGTGGTAAAATCTGAGTGAACCTCTTCTGAGGGAAGAAGGGTTGTGATGGTTTTGATTGAGGTATACTCTAGGAATCATATTCCGAGTGAACGATGTTATATGTATATTCCGATTGATTAAGGGTAACATGTATTCAGAGTGGCTAAGTATGAAATAAGTCCGAGTAAGACTTCACTTAGTGAATCCCTCTGAGTGATGTGGAGTTTGAATAAATCCGAGTGGACAAGATTTCATTAGGTCTGAGTGAGACAGTTTAGTGAATTCCTCCGAGCGATGAGAGATCAGAGTAATGCCGAATAGAACTTGATGGTGGAGTCTGAGGGTGTAACTACGAGTGGGGGATTGGCACCTATGGGGATTTATGATGTGTTGTCCAGAAGTATTCTAGAATAACTTCCCTCGTGAGAAAATAAAAAGGGAGTCGGTTTTTGAAGTAAATTACCGAGTGAGAAAAGACTAGGTTTGGAATGATTTAACCGAGTGAGAACCATCAGAAATGACTCGGGCTTGAGTAAAGTTGCCGAGTGAAAGACTGCTTGAGAAATGACTCGGATTTGGAATATATTGCCGAGTGAAAGGCCAAGTAAGAGACGAGTCAGCTCTAATTGATTTTGCCGAGTAGAAAACGAAGCAAGATGAGTCGGTGTGAGGGTGAATTACCGAGTGAATAATGGGTCGGTCAGGATTATCTTGCTGAGTGGAAAACCTGTGTGCCTTGAGCCGGTTTCAGGGAGATTCTACCGAGTGAGATACTTTATGAGTGAGTCCAAGTGAGGCAACTCCGACTGAGTCACCTCCAAGGAAGAGAAATCTGACCGAGTGTTTCAAGAAGAATCAGTTCCGAGTGAGTAACCAATAGGTGGAAAGTCGGTTTCTGAAAGGCATAACCGAGTGGAACTCCGAGTGAGTGAAGACTAGGATTCAGAATAAATTTACCAAGCAGGAAGTCTGAGTGAGAGAAAGAACTCAGCCTGGATAGGTTCTGCTCAGTGAGAAGAAGAGTACTTGAGTCGGTTTCAGAGGAATTCCGAGCAAGAACTGGATTACTCGATCAAGCGAGTCGGACTTCGCTTGAGCGAGATGGACCCCCTGATGCATAATTCCTCCTTTCAATTAGCCCTTTCTCTACTTCGCCCAAGCGAGCATACTGCGCTCAAGCACGCTCAGCCCTGATACTCTTTCCTCCACTCACGCCCAAGCGAGGATAGCATGACTCGCTCAAGCGAGTCGGAATCCGCTTGAGCGAGAAGGACTTCTGATTCCCTTTTCTTCTCATGCCCAAGCTTCTCCACTCACGTGAAACACCTTTCCCTCCAATCAGAGCACCTTTTACATATTTTATATATATATATATTCTCTTCAAATCTCACTAACTCTTGTACGTAAGTGGCAGAAATGGTCAAAAACAGCTCACCTTTTGTCCAAAAGTCTCCATTATCCCCATTATTCTCACCTAATCCTTCAATCAACGGAAAGCTATCTCCCACTTGCCTTTCTCATTATTAACCCAATACCACTCATTAACTCTTAGACTTTCAGAACACACACACACACGGAACTTAGCAACAGACACACCCTTTTTATTACTTTCTCTTCGTGTAAGCCTCCTTCTCTCTCATTTTCCTTTCTCCTCTACAGCAAGAAAATAACAAGATCTTCGATTAAGGTTAGGGGGTATATTCTTGGGTATTCTGGGGGAAAACCGTGTGTTAGGAAAGGGTTAAGGTACCTTTGGTCTTCACCTTTCCAGGACAGGTTCAGGAATTGCTGATTAATATGCTTTAATTTTTATATGTTTGTTTTTATATATCTTTATTGCTATGAATATGTTCAATTGGCTGTGTTGCTTATTATTAACCATGATGATTCAGTGAATATGTTCCATTGACTGAATTGATTATTGTTAATCTTGATGATTAAATGGATATGATTGGCGTTGAATTGTGAAAATATTAAGAATCATGGGTGTCTATGTGAATTCTAGTGAAGAATTATAAACAGAAGTCGGAATCAATGATAACAAGCTCGGTTTTGTATAAACAGACCGGATCATCTAAAAAACATAATTTCACTCAGATGTTTTACGAAAACCGACCAGATCATTTAAAACAAAATACATGATTCCACTCGGAAAACTCATTTTACTCGGAAAACTCATTTTCACTCGGAATCAAACTCATTTTACTTGGAAAATCTGGCTTTCAACATTTTCACTCGGAATCAACTTATTTTACTTGGAAAATCTGGTTTTGACATTTTCACTCGGATTTTCATTTAGAAATTCTTCTTTAGTCCTTTATAAATTATTTTTATAAAAATCATAAAAATTGGGATGTTACAATTATCATTATTATTCTTATTTCTATTATTATTACCATTATTATTGTTATTCTTCTTCTTATTATTATTATTAACTATTATTATTATTATTATTATTGATATTATTATTGTTTTAATTATGAGTAATGGAATAAGAAACATATTACTTACTTTTTAAACGAAGCATTATTTTAGTCAAGATATAGCCGATACATTTTCTAGAATAATAATAAAAATGACTTACAACATCTGAAAAATTGATGAGACCCAAGGACTTGAGAACAAATATTATGAGACTGGAAACACATAAGATACCCAAGGATCAGATGATAAAAATAATGCATTTCACATAATGAAAATATTTTTAAGGGAGTAAAACTAGAGCATACACCTGGTACGCTGGAGGACATTCACGTTCGATCTCTGAGGAGAATCTTAGGAGTACAACCGGAACGGAAACCCAATGGCATCAGAGTCGCGCCTGCAGCCGGGTGAGACGATGCAATTCTAGTGTACTTTGACTAAATGACAGAATGTATCTATGATCGTGGAGAACCAAGTCCCAAGAATATATATTTAAATGATAAGAACCAATGAGTTCATTCGTACCTTATGATGAAATAATGAATGGGAGCTTGGTGGACTCCGATCGCTCTAGAATGGAAACGTTGTGCCCAAGAGGCAACTTGAGCAGGATGAATTCAAAAGAATGAGAAAATGGTGATGGTGGATTGATTTATTGGGCCCACATGCATCATAAGACTTAACCAAAGATAAATCTTAATAAACCGAACTCATGCATTCCATGATAACATCCTTGATTGTTATATTTGGAATTATGTTAATTGTATGATTTATGTGATATTATCTATTGACTGGATATGTCCGCACCGGATAACTTCCAGGGTCTTGGGTTATACTCACCCTTACTGTTGATATTTTCAGAGGAATTAGGGAATCAAGAACCAGAATACGAAGAACAGCAATACACTGAACCAACTGAGAATGCTCATTAAAAATAGAATATATGTAGTTAAATATTTATGGATGAATGTATTAATATTTATGGGTGCCTGCGTGCCCCATTCTCTTAAGAGTACAATTACTTATAGTTTGTGAATGACTATGTGATTTATCTACTATTTGCTTCTACTGATCTGCCATTATTTTATTTATAAAAAAAAAATATTTCAGTTTTTCTAAAAACTGGTAACACTCTTAGTTAAATAGGATGATCCTACAGAAGGGTTTGTCTTATCTAACCGAGGGTGGTACATTGGTGGTATCAGAGCATAGTCGATTCATTAAGCTTGGGGAGTGGACCATTAGGTTTCCACGTACTCTGATAGAAATATTGAACAATCCATAAAATACCTAGGACTAAATTTTCTATGTGGAATTCTCCACATAACATATACCCTGAACCTTTTTGTTGATATCCCATCAACAATTTCCTAATGGCTCGCCGAAACAATGATCATGTCATGGAGGAACTTCTTACTCAAATCGTGAAGGTGATAGAACGACAAGAATTACCTCATACCTCTACTAGGCTGAGCCAAGGACTAACTTACTTTCAAAGGAACAATCCTACACAATTCAAAGGAGGGCTACAACAGGAAATCCGTCAAATATTATTGGGACTTTAAGAGTTAAAATAATACCCGGTTAGAATCTGGGTGTCGGACCAAGTATCTCCAATTGAGATACCATTGGTCAGGGCTATTAAGAATATTAATGGGAATCTGAATCTATATTCGGAATAATTTTTGGAGTCAGTATTAAGCCCGAACAGAGATCCTGTTTGTTATAAAACAGGAAACGTTTTAATGATGGACCAAGACATAACTTATTTCCCTCTTTCTCTCCCTTCATTTTCGTGTACATGCTAGGGTTTGGGATACCTTAGAGCTTGAGATAAATTTCTCTACTCTTTTGATGTTTTTGGCCCTAGGTTTTGATTTTTATGTGGTTAGGAGAGTGCCTTATGAATGGGTTTAGGAATAGGAACCATTCTCATGTAAAACCCAAAGGTGGGATGTACTTATGTGTGTTTTAGGATGGATGTGAAGTGGTATATGAAAATTTCAAGATTAGAGATGGAAGATGATGGTAGTTAATGGTGATTGTTTGATTCTAGTGGAACTTTAACTTTAGGATTTAAGGGAAATGAGTAATAATGTCATGTGAGATGATTTTTAGCGAAAACCCATAATAATGTGTATGTAGGTGTTGTTAATGATGGAGATTGATGGTTATTAGAAATGATTATTGAATTTTGATGAAAAACCCTAAGTGTAGTGATTTGAGGGATTTTGACCAAATTGATGATATTGATGGCTTTGAATACACTAGGATGATTATATATGGGGAAATGAATATTTGAAGCACTGGTGTTGATTATTGAGGATTGGGAGAGGAGCGTATATGAGCATGTATATGACTGGAGGAATTAATTTAGATTATTAGTGTTTATGAAGATGTTAAAAATGGTTGCAAGCAATTGATAGGGGATTAAGGAAATAGATACATGAGTTAATGAGTGGGTATGCCATTTTGAAATAGTTGAATTAGTGATGGTCTTAGATGGAGCCAAGACACTTATAATGAGTTTGAATAAATTTTGATGATGGTTGAATGATTCATGTGATGATTTGGAAGTCTTAAGGCTAAGGGTCATAGTATTGTTGTTGTTAGGTATGGTTAACTCTTTAAGATTTAAAGAATCTTGATCCTGAGAGAGGAATTCCCGAAGCCTAACATGAGCGTGTAAATTGGATTTAGACAAGTCTAAGACTTGATAATAAGTGTTGGGGGATGATGCCTTATGATGGTATAGTAATAACATGTATAAGTATGTTTGTGATTATGTTACAGACGATGATATGGAACGATATCAATTTCGAATTTCGGGATGAAATTCCTAAAAGGGGAGGAGAGTGTAACATCCCTGTTTTTAGTAGCAGTCTTATTTGGTAAATTTTGAAGTATGGAAGGTCTGTAAGTGAGAGTTGGTAAATAAAACACTCTGTAGATGGTCTGCAATACTCTAAAAATTTCATTTTTTGGGTATAATCATGGAATTTATATAGACCATTAAGGATATTATTCATTTTCTGAGTGAAACATGTCTTAGATAAGACTGTCCGAGTGAAGAAGGGATCTGTTCTGAGTGACAGAGAGAAATTCCGAGTGAAGGATTAGAAATTCCGACTGAAGGTTGAAATTCCGAGTGTAAGGTTATGTTTTCCGAGTGAAACATGACCGAGAGGGCTACTACCGGGTGAAATCCTGGCTTCGGAGACATTTGGAGTGAAGTGTGTTCAAGAGAACCACTTCTGGGTGAAAATTCCGAGTCAAATGTCTTCGAATGACTCACTTCCAAGTCACATGTCTATGAGTGAAACATTCCGAGAGAAGTAATTTTTGAATGAAAAAAAACTTAGTGTACTGCTCGGACCAGTTCTGAGTAGTAAATTCTGTGTGGATAGAATCGAGTGACATTTCCAAGTGGGATAAGAAACTTCTGATTTTCGAGTGATATAACACCGATTGAGATAAACCGAATGTCACTCCCAAGGGGAGTATTGGAACAGAGGCAGACTGACTTTGAAATGAATATAACTCCGAGTGATCAATATTTCTGAGTGAAGAGACTCAGTCAGGGATATATCTGAGAGGAATTTTCGAGTTGAGTATGATGAGGATCAAGTGAGATCCTGGGCGAATTCCGTCTGAGTGGGGAGTTTTGAAAGAAATCTAAGATGAGGTGAATTTTCGTGTGCAATCTGAGTGAGTTTGTCCAAGTCAAGACCTCCCTAGTGAGGAAGGGGATAACATTCCGGGTAGAAAGGTCTCCAAGTGTGGTATTTTGGGCAGTGGAGTTCCGAGTAGGGGCATATCTGAGCCCAGTGTAACCTGTCCTGAGTGGCATGCCCCCGAATATGAAATTCCGAGTGGAATATAGTGATGGGAGCCCATTTCGAGTAGAATATATATAAGGCTTAGAGCCATTTTTGAGTGAGGCTTATGTTTATGACTCCTTTTACGAGTGGTGAAGGCCTTAAAGGATTCCGAGTGAAACGTATTTTGAGAAAGGTTAGTCTATGTGTTGCTAAGAGATGAATAGCCGAGTAAACCCCGAGTGGGGAAGGACTTAAAAGCTCCTGAGTGGTAAAATCCGAGTGAACCTCTTCTGAGGGAAGAAGGGTTGTGATGGTTTTGATTGAGGTATACTCTAGGAATCATATTCTGAGTGAACGATGTTATATGTATATTCCGATTGATTAAGGGTAACATGTATTCCGAGTGGCTAAGTATGAAATAAGTCCGAGTAAGACTTCACTTAGTGAATCCCTCTGAGTGATGTGGAGTTTGAATAAATCCGAGTGGACAAGATTTCATTAGGTCTGAGTGAGACAGTTTAGTGAATTCCTCTGAGCGATGAGAGGTCAGAGTAATGTCGAATGGAACTTGATGGTGGAGTCCGAGGGTGTAACTCTGAGTGGGGGATTGGCACCTATGGGGATTTATGATGTGTTGTCCAGAAGTATTCTGGAATAACTTCCCTCGTGAGAAAATAAAAAGGGAGTCAGTTTTTGAAGTAAATTACCGAGTGAGAAAAGACTAGGTTTGGAATGATTTAACCGAGTGAGAACCATCAGAAATGACTCAGACTTGAGTGAAGTTACCGAGTGAAAGATTGATTGAGAAATGACTCAGATTTGGAATATATTGCCAAGTGAAAGGCCAAGTAAGAGACGAGTCAGCTCTGATTGATTTTGCCAAGTAGAAAACGAAGCAAGATGAGTTAGTGTGAGGGTGAATCACCGAGTGAATAATGGGTCGGTCAGGATTATCTTGCTGAGTGGAAAACCTGTGTGCCTTGAGCCAGTTTCAGGGAGATTCTGCCGAGTGAGATACTTTATGAGGGAGTCCAAGTGAGGCAACTCCGACTGAGTCACCTCCAAGGAAGAGAAATCTGACCGAGTGTTTCAAGAAGAATCAGTTCCGAGTGAGTAACCAATAGGTGGAAAGTCGGTTTCTGAAAGGCATAACCGAGTGGAACTCCGAGTGAGTGAAGACTAGGATTCGGAATAAATTTACCAAGCAAGAAGTCTGAGTGAGAGAAAGAACTCAGTCTGGATAGGTTCTGCTGAGTGAGAAGAGGAGTACTTGAGTCGGTTTCAGAGGAATTTCGAGCAAGAACTGGATGACTCTCTCAAGCGAGTCGGACTTCGCTTGAGCGAGATGGACCCCCTGATGCATAATTCCTCCTTTCAATCAGCCCTTTCTCTACTTCGCCTAAGCGAGCATACTGCGCTCAAGCGCGCTCGGCCCTGATACCCTTTCCTCCACTCACGCCCAAGCGAGGATAGCATGACTCGCTCAAGCGAGTCGGAATCCGCTTGAGCGAGAAGGACTTCTGATTCCCTTTTCTTCTCATGCCCAAGCTTCTCCACTCATGTGAAACACCTTTCCCTCCAATCAGAGCACCTTTTACATATTATATATATATATTCTCTTCAAATCTCACTAACTCTTGTACGGCAGAAATGGTCAAAAACAACTCACCTTTTGTCCAAAAGTCTCCATTATCTCCATTATTCTGACCTAATCCTTCAATCAATGGAAAGCTATCTCCCACTTGTCTTTCTCATTATTAACCTAATACCACTCATTAACTCTTAGACTCTCAGAACACATACACAAGGAACTTAGCAACAGACACACCCTTTTTATTACTTTCTCTTCGTGCAAGCCTCTTTCTCTCTCATTTTCCTTTCTCCTCTGCAGCAAGAAAATAACGAGATCTTCCATTAAAGTTAGGGGGTATATTCTCGGGTATTCTGGGGGAAAACCGTGTGTTAGGAAAGGGTTAAGGTACCTTTGGTCCTCACCTTTCCAGGACAGGTTCAGGAATTGCTGATTAATATGCTTTAATTTTTATATGTTTGTTTTTATATATCTTTATTGCTATGAATATGTTCAATTGGCTGTGTTGCTTATTATTAACCATGATGATTCAGTGAATATGTTCGATTGACTGAATTGATTATTATTAATCTTGATGATTAAATGGATATAGTTGGTGTTGAATTGTGAAAATATTAAGAATCATGGGTGTCTATGTGAATTCCAGTGAAGAATTATAAACAAAAGTCGGAATCAATGATAACAAGCTCAGTTTTGTATAAACAGACCGGATCATTTAAAAATACATAATTTCACTCAGATGTTTTACGAAAACCGACCAGATCATTTAAAACAAAATACATGATTCCACTCGGAATCATGGTTATTTCACTCAGAAAACTCTTTTCAGTCTGATTTCACTCAGAATTATAGTTATTTCACTCGGAAAACTCATTTTCACTCGGAACGAAACTCATTTTACTCGGAAAACTCATTTTCACTCGAAATCAAACTCATTTTACTCGGAAAATCTGGCTTTCAACATTTTCACTCGGTATCAACTTATTTTACTCGGAAAATCTAGTTTTGACATTTTCACTCGGATTTTCATTTAGAAATTCTTCTTTAGTCCTTTATAAATTATTTTTATAAAAATCATAAAGATTGGGATGTTACAATTATCATTATTATTCTTATTTCTATTATTATTACCATTATTATTGTTATTCTTATTATTATTATTATTAAATATTATTATTGTTATTGATATTATTATTGTTTTAATTATGAGTAATGGAATAAGAAACATATTATTTACTTTTTAAACGAAGCATTATTTTAGTCAAGATATAGCCGATACATTTTCTAGAATAATAATAAAAATGAATTACAACGTCTGAAAAATTGATGAGACCCAAGGACTTGAGAACAAATATTATGATACTGGAAACACATAAGATACCAAAGGATCAGATGATAAAAATAATTCATTTCGCATCATGAAAATATTTTTGAGGGAGTAAAACTAGAGCATACACCTGGTACGCTGGAGGACATTCACGTCCGATCTCTGAGGAGAATCTTGGGAGTACAACCGGAACAGAAACCCAATGGCATCAGAGTCGCGCCTGCAGCCGGGTGAGACGATGCAATTCTAGTGTACTTTGACTAAATGACAGAATGTATCTATGATCGTGGAGAACCAAGTCCCAAGAATATATATATAAATGATAAGAACCAATGAGTTCATTCGTACCTTATGATGAAATAATGAATGGGAGCTTGGTGGACTCCGATCGCTCTAGAATGGAAATGTTGTGCCCAAGAGGCAACTTGAGCAGGATGAATTCAAAAGAATGAGAAAATGGTGATAGTGGATTGATTTATTGGGCCCACATGCATCATGAGACTTAACCAAAGATAAATCTCAATAAACCGAACTCATGCATTCCATGATAACATCCTTGATTGTTATATTTGTAATTATGTTAATTGTATGATTTATGTGATATTATCTATTGACTGGATATGTCCGCACCGGATAACTTCCAGGGTCTTAGGTTATACTCACCCTTACTGTTGATATTTTCAGAGGAATTAAAGAATCAAGAACCAGAATATGAAGAACAGCAATACACTGAACCAACTGAGAATGCTCATTAAAAATAGAATATATGTAGTTAAATATTTATGGATGAATGTATTAATATTTAAGGGTGCCTGCGTGCCCTATTCTGTTAAGAGTACAATTACTTATAGTTTGTGAATGACTATGTGATTTATCTACTATTTGCTTCCACTAGTCTGCCATTATTTTATATATAAAAAAAATATTTCACTTTTTCTAAAAACTGGTAACACTCTTAGTTAAATAGGATAATCCTACAGAAGGGTTTGTCTTATCTAACCGAGGGTGTTACATCAACCTCCTGAATGTTTATGAGAGGCATTTCTTGTCTTCTATTGACAATACCTGTTCTTTGGCAGTTATCACAAGCTTGCACAAATGAGTGAGAATCTTTAAAAATAGAGGGCCAATACAAACCTGATTGAAGAATTTTTGCAGCAGTTTTTTCTCCATTAAAATGTCCTCCATAAGGGGATTTATGACAATGCCACAATACATCTTTCTTTTCCCAATCGGGTACACAATGACATAACAAATTATCCACACTAATTTTAAATAGATGAGGGTCATCCCAAACAAAGTATGTTGAATCTTTGAAAAACATTTTCTTTGTTGCCAAGTTAGATCATTTGGAAGAATTCCTGCTGCTTTAAAATTGGCCATATCAGCAAACCATGGCCTTTTTGTTATTTCAAAAAGTTTTTCATCAGGAAATTCTTCCAAGATGTCTTTTTCTTTAGCAGTGACCTCATCATTCATTAATCTAGAAAGATGGTCAACGACCATATTTTCACTACCCTTTTTATCTTTGATTTCAAGATCATATTCTTGAAGGAGTAAAATCCATCGGATTAACCGAGGTTTAGAATCAGTTTTGGTCAAAAGATACTTGATCACAACATGATCAGTGAAAACAATTATTTTTGATCCAATCAAGTATGATCTAAATTTTTCTAAGGCATACACTATGGCTAGTAATTCCTTTTCAGTAGTTACGTAATTTATTTGATTTTCATTTAAAACTTTACTAGCATAGTGTATAACCCTAAAAACTTTTTCATATCTTTGACCTAAAACTGCTCCTACAGCATAATCACTTGCATCACACATAAGTTCAGAGTGTAAATTCCAATTAGGAGCAACAATTACAGGGGCAGAAACCAATTTTTCTTTCAAGGAATTAAAAGCTTTAAGACATGCTTCATCAAACTTGAATTCAACATGTTTATTTAGAAGATTTGTTAAAGGTTTAGCAATTTTTGAAAAATCTTGAATAAATCTTCTATAGAATCCAGCATTTCCTAAAAAATTCTAATACCTTTTACATTCACAGGGGGTGGGAGTTTAGAGATTACCTTTATTTTGGCTTGGTCTACTTCAATACCTTTAGAGGAAATTTTGTGACCAAGTACAATTCCTTCTTTCACCATAAAGTGACATTTCTCCCAATTGAGCACCAAATTTGTTTCAAATGAATTTCCAAAGACTGAGAAATCATCCATGAAAATTTCAATGCTCTTTTCAATTAGATCTGCAAAAATGGCAAACATGCATCTTTGAAAAGTAGCAGGTGCATTACACAATCCAAATGACATCTTCCTATATACAAATATACCAAAAGGACATGTAAAAGCAGTCTTTTCCTGATCAAGAGGGTCAACAACAATTTGATTATATCTAGAATATCCATCAAGATATGGGATAGACAATCTTTCAAGCATTTGATCCATAAAAGGAAGTGGAAAATGATCTTTTCTTATTGCTTGATTTAGTTTTCTATAATCAATGCACATTCTCCAACTAGTGAGAGTTCTTGTTGGGATTAATTCATTTTTATCATTAACAATTATTGTCATACCACCTTTTTTTTGGAATAACTTGTACCGGACTTACCCATGCACTATCAGAAATGGGATAGATAATACCTGCTTTCAGTAATTTCAAAACCTCCTTCTTAGTTACCTCTTTCATGGTTGGATTGAGGCGTCTTTGAGGTTGAGCAACAGGTTTAAAATTATCTTCCAGTAAAATCTTATGCATCATCGGCTTATACCTTTCAGATCTTCAAGTGTCCATCCAATTGCTTCTTGATTCCTTTTCAAGACTTCAACCAGTTTTTCTTCTTCTGTTTCACTTAACAAATTACTAATAATCACTGGTTTTAAATTACCTTCTTTCAAAAAGATATACTTTAAGTTGGAAGGAAGCACTTTCAATTCAGGCCTCTTGATTTCTTCAACAGGTACTTCTTGAATTTCTTCAATTTCTCTTGATTTAGGGAAAATTTCTTTCCCTTGATCAAGATTTTCAAGATATTTGTCTACCTGTTCTTCTTCTTCTTCACTCAAGAATTCCATAGAATTAGTTAATAACTTATTTAAAGGATCAGAGTTCGACATACCTGTGGATATGGAGAAGCAGACTTTGTCAAGAACATCCACCTTAAAATAATCTTGTTTTGGATTGGGATGTTTCATGGATTTGAAAACATCAAAGTTTACTTCTTCATCGTGAACTCTTACTGCCAATTTTCCATTATCTACATCAATGAGCACTCTAGCAGTCTTCATGAATGGTCTTCCAAGGATTAGGGGAACTTCAACATCTTCTTCCATGTCTAATACCACAAAGTCAACAGGGAAGTAGAACTTGTCAACTTTCACAAGTATATCTTCTATAATACCATAGAGTCTTTTGATTGATCTATCAGCCAATTGCAGAGTCATCTTTGTTCTTTGAGGATCAAGGTCACCAATTCGCTTCATCATACTTAGAGGCATTAGATTAATGCTAGCCCCTAAGTCTAACAAGGCTTTTCCAATATTCATCCCTCCAATGGAGACAGGAATGGTGAAACATCCAGGGTCATTTGACTTTTCTGGTATGTTATGTTGCAAAATAGTGCTGTAACCTGCTTCTAGTTCAACAATTTCTTCATCATACCTCCTCTTTTTAGTGAGCAATTCTTTCATAAACTTTTCATATGTTGGCATCTGTTCTAATGCCTCAGAAAATGGAATGTTTATGTGTAATTGCTTAAAGATTTCAAGGAATCTCTTGTATTCCTTTTCCTTATCCTTCTTTGGTGGTGCATGTGGATAAGGTAAATCTTTAACTGGAGGTGTCTAACCCAAATACTGATTTTTTTGTTTTCTAATTTTTTGATTTTTTGTTTTTCTTTTTCATCATTCTTTTCTTCATTTTTTTCTCTTCTTCTTCTTTCTTTTCTTCTTTTTCTTTTTCTTCTTCTTTCTCTTTTTCTTTTTTCTTTTTCTCTTTTTCTTTCTCTTTTTCTTCTTTATAATCATTTCCTACAACTTTACCACTTCTTGTAAAAATAGCATTACATTGTTCTCTTGGATTTTGAGTGTTTGTAGAAAAACCAGAGCTTTTTATGTCAGCTACTTCTTTTGCTAACTGTCCCAATTGCATGTCCGATGCTTTACGTGCGGCTTCATTTGTTTGCATGTATTGAAGCAACTGTTGGATAGACTCTTCTATCCTAGTGTTAGTCCTCAAATTTTCAATAAAAGCTTTAATAAAAATTTCATAAAAATTACAAAAATTAGTTTAATTTGTTAGAAAATTAGGATTTAAATTCAATAAATGGATGTTGTTGGAAATAATCTGCCCTTGATCAATTTTCTCTAAGTTTTGCAGTGAAAAAGTTAAGAAATCAAGAGAAAATTACACTGGAGGAGCTGACGCGTAGCCTCACCCTACGCGTAGCATCAACAACTATTTTTGATGCTGACGCTATGCGTCACAGCCACGCGTAGCGTCAGTGCTGCGTGGACTCCACATCCAACTTGGCTAAGCACTCAGCTTTGACCCAATAATTGCCACCCCACTCAGCACCAAGGGCCACCCCACTAAGCACAAATGGCCAAAATACAATGGAAACACGTCCAAGTGGCCAGGCATGATCATATTTAATAATTTGAAGTGGCCATTATCAGCTGTCTGATGGAAGCTGACTCAGGGGTGTGACACATAGCGTCAACACCCTTGCTCAGCCCTATAAATAGGGCCATCCAACACCATTCTATAACATCCTATAGCATCCCATTCTCTTCTTTTCTCTCTTGTGCTCGACTTTGAGTACTTCTTTTGTGAGTTGTAGTTCTAGAATAGTTTTCTAGATACTTGAGTGTGTTTCGGTGTATTGTGATCGTTGTATCGTGAAGTTCCCATCGTCTTCGTAATGTCAAACTCTGTAAGTGTTGTTTTTACTTTCACCATGTGTAACTAATTTGTTTATGTTGGAATTGGTGAACTAATCTATTGAGTATAATGTTGTGAATTCGACCTCTGCATGTTTATGATTCAAGTCCATGTTAGTATTTCAACCTTTTATTAATATGAACGTCAAACGAGAGAATGATTTTCATGTGTATTGAAACTTGTTTTATTAGTATGAATGTCAAACGGGAGAATGATTGTTCATGCCGTATTGAAACTTGTTTTGACGAAAGTAAAAAGTTGGAATACCCTTGGTATCTCAATTCTATAGGGGTTGTTAACCATTGTTGCCATAAGGCCAGGTCTTAATGCAAGTTTTTACTGAGAAAGCTCACGAGGGATCGGACTTTACGGTGAATTCTTAGAATTTATATCACGAGGAATCGGTTATAATGATTTTAAGCTGCAATGACATGAAACTTGATGATTAAATATGCATGTCTTGAGTTCCTTATTGTTATTCTAGATTAGGGATCCAATTTCCAACATAATTTGTTTATCTCAAGTATCTTACCTATTCTAAATTGCAACTCAACTTTTTAGGTAGATTTTATTTTCTTTTATCTTATGAACTACTCAATCATGCTATCCTGTGAATATTGTATAAATTGTATATAAATCATTCTTTTGTCTATAACTTCCTTCACATTTACCATAGTAAATAGAAAATTACTGTTGTTATTGAACTTTCAATCCCAGTGGAACGATATCTAAATTTTAAAAACTACAAACGATTAGTGCGCTTGCCAATTAACAACCCGGTGGTGGAAACGAACTGTTGAGACGCTATCGCCGGGTTAACAAGTTTTCTGGCGCCGTCGCCGGGGATTGAATTGTTTCAGTAAAACAGTAAATTTTTTATTACCGTGGTAAATATTTTTTTTACCTTAGTTAAATTTTTTTTTTAATTTTTACTTATTGTTACACTAACTTTCTTTGTCTAGTTTGTGTATGCAAACTCGATCTACTACAGGTAAAATTTATTTTGATCCTGAGATAGAAAAGTTTATAAAGAAAATCAAGTCTTTGAAATCTAAAACACAAACTAAATCTTCTTCTACTTCTAATTTTGAAAATTCAAATATGGCTGCTGAAAGGAGAACATTGGGACAGTTTGCTGCTATTAATGGTCCACCCTGAGTTTCGGGTATGTTTCAAGGACCTGTTGTACCAGTGGAGATTAAACCTGCTACTTTAAACATTATTCAAAACAATCAATTTGTTGGTTTAAATCATGAAGAACCATATGAACATTTAACTATTTTTATGAGTTATGCAGCACAATTGGTTTTGAACCCAATCAAGAAGAGTCTGTTTACATGAGACTTTTTCCTTTTTCATTGATTGGTAAAGCAAAAGAATGGTTTAAATCTTGTCCACCGGGTAGTTTTGCAAACTGGTCCGATGTTGAAAGAAAATTTTTGGAAAGGTTTTATTCTCCTTCGAAATATTTTGAAGCAATGACAGCCATACACTCTTTTTCTCAAAATAATGATGAATCACTAGGAGAGACATGGGAACGATTCAAGGCACTTTTGAGAAAGTGTCCAAACCACAACCTGAATGATGCCGAAAAGGTAAGAATCGTTTACCATGGTTTATTGCCTCAGTTCAAGATGATGTTAGATGCTTGTGCAGGTGGTTCCTTAATGAATAAAACTGTGGAGGAAGCTATTGAGATATTGGAATCAATGTCCATTAGTGACCATCAAGCTAAACCAGAAAGAGGTAATGTACAAGGTATACTTGAACAAGGAGTAAATGATACAGTGTTAATTCAACAAAAATTATTGATACAACAAATTGAGGCAATGAGTAAACAACTTGGAAAACTTCAAGTTACCCATGTACCACCACAACTTCCTGCTCAATTAAAACAATGTGAGTATTGTATGAGCGAACAACCATGTGGTTACTGTGCTCTTGACCAAGAACAAGCTAATTCCTTGATTCATCAGAGGTTACCTACAGGTAATTCTCTAAATCTTCTTGTAAATTCTTTTTCTAACAATTACCTGCAGGGAAGGCAAAACCAAAACCATGGTTGGAAGCAACATGCTAGACCCTTCAATAATCAAGGTGATTACAATACTAGATTGACAAAGCCTGAAGAAAATATTCAACAATTGATGCAATACATGGAGACAATTAAAGCTGCACGTAAAGCATCAGATCAACAGTTAAGTCAGCTAGTAAAAGAAGTAGCCGACATCAAGGAATTCAAAGAGAAAGAACAATGTAAGGCTATTTTTACAAGAAATGGTAAAACTGTAGGTATAAACTGTGAAAAAGAAAAAGAAAAAGAAAAAGAAAAAGAAAAAGAAAGTGAAGAAAATAAAGAAAGATGAAAAAAATCAAAAAAATCAAAAAAATCAAAAAAATCAAAAAAATCAAGAGATTCCTTGAAATCTTTAAGCAGTTACACATAAACATTCCTTTTTCTGAGGCATTAGAACAAATGCCTACATATGCTAAGTTTATGAAAGAACTGCTTACAAAGAAAAGGAAGTATGATGAAGAGATCGTAGAACTTAAAGCAAGTTGCAGTGCTATTTTACAATACAAGATGCCAGAAAAATCCAAAGATCCTGGCAAATTCACTATTCCTGTCTCTATTGGTGGAGTAAATATCGGTAAGGCTTTATTAGATTTAGGGGCTAGCATCAATCTAATGCCCCTAAGTATGATGAAGCGTATTGGTGACCTTGATCCACAGCAGACAAGGATGACTCTGCAATTAGCTGATAAATCCATCAAAAGACCTTATGGGATTGTAGAAGATATGCTTGTAAAGGTTGACAAATTCTACTTTCCTGTGGATTTTGTGATCTTAGACATGGAAGAAGATGTTAATGTTCCTCTAATTCTTGGAAGACCATTCATGAAAACTGCTCGAGTACTGATTGATATGGACAATGGGAAGCTAGCAGTAAGAGTGCATGATGAGGAAGTGAAATTCGATGTCTTCAAGGCAATGAAACATCCTAGCCCGAAGCAAGACTGTTTCAAAGTGGACATCTTTGATGAAACTTATCTTTCCTTATCAAAAGGTATGACTATTTCTGACCCATTAAATAAGTTATTGACTAACTCTGTTGAATTTTTGAATGAAGAGGAGGAGAAATAGATTGAAAGGTATCTTGAAGAATTTGATCAAGGGAAAGAAATTTCCTTTGAATCAAGAAAGATTGAAGAAATTCAAGAATCACCTGTTGAAGAAATCCAGAAACCTGAACTAAAAGTGTTACCTTCCAATCTGAAATACATCTTTTTGAAAGAAGGTAATTTAAAACCAGTAATCATTAGTAATCTGTTAAGTGAAACAGAGGAAGAAAAACTGGTAGAAGTATTGAAGAGGAATCAAGAAGCAATTGGGTGGACACTTGAAGATTTGAAAGGTATAAGTCCATCATATTGCATGCACAAAATCTTGTTGGAAGATAATTTTAAACCTATTGCTCAACCTCAAAGACGCCTCAACCCAACTTTGAAAGAGGTAACCAAAAATGAGGTTCTGAAATTGCTGAAAGCGGGTATTATTTATCCTATTTCTGATAGTGCATGGGTAAGTCCTGTTCAAGTTGTTCCAAAAAAAGGTGGTATGACAGTAATTGTTAATGAAAAAAATGAACTAATTCCTACAAGAACTGTCACCAGTTAGAGAATGTGCATTGATTATAGAAAATTAAATCAAGCAACAAGAAAAGATCATTTTCCATTTCCTTTTATGGATCAAATGCTTGAAAGATTGTCTGGACAAGAATATTATTGCTTTCTTGATGGTTATTCTGGATATAATCAAATTGCTGTTGACCCTCTTGATCAGGAGAAAATTGCTTTTACATGTTCTTTTGGCATATTTGCTTACAGAAAAATGCCATTTGGATTATGTAACGCACCTGCTACTTTTCAAAGATGCATGTTTGCTATTTTTACAGATTTAATTGAAAAGAGCATTGAGATTTTCATGGATGACTTCTCAGTTTTTGGGAATTCATTTGAAACATGTCTATCCAACCTGGACACCGTACTAAAGCGGTGTATTGAGACAAATTTGGTGCTTAATTGGGAGAAATGTCACTTCATGGTGAAAGAAGGAATTGTACTTGGTCATAAAATTTCTTCTAGAGGCATTGAAGTTGACCAAGCCAAAATAGAGGTAATTTCTAAACTCCCACCTCCTGTAAATGTAAAAGGTATTAGAAGCTTTTTAGGACATGCTGGATTTTATAGGAGGTTTATTCAAGATTTTTCAAAAATTGCAAAACCTTTATCAAACCTTCTAAATAAAGATGTTGAATTCAAATTTGATGAAGCATGTCTTAAGGCTTTTAATTCCTTGAAA
This sequence comes from Clitoria ternatea, assembly GCA_037962975.1. NCBI lineage: Eukaryota > Viridiplantae > Streptophyta > Magnoliopsida > Fabales > Fabaceae > Clitoria > Clitoria ternatea. The sequence continues at coordinate 176,164,099 of CM075671.1, forward strand.
GAAAAATTGGTTTCTGCCCTGTAATTGTTGCTCCTAATTGGAATTTACCCTTTGAACTTATGTGTGATGTAAGTGATTATGCTGTTGGAGCAGTTTTAGGTCAAAGATACGAAAAAGTTTTTAAAGTCATACATTATGCTAGTAAAGTTTTGAATGAAAATCAAATAAATTATGCAACTACTGAAAAAGAATTACTAGCCATAGTATATGCTTTAGAAAAATTTCAATCTTACTTGATTGACTCAAAAATAATTGTTTTTACTGATCATGCTGCAATCAAGTATCTTTTAACTAAATCTGATTCAAAACCTCGGTTAATCAGATGGATTTTTCTCCTTCAAGAATATGATCTTGAAATCAAAGATAAAAAGGGTAGTGAAAATATGGTAGCTGACCATCTTTCTAGATTAATGAATAATGAGATTACTGCCAAAGAAAAAGAAATTTTGGAAGAATTTCCTGATGAAAAACTTTTCAAAATAACACAACGGCCATGGTTTGCTGACATGGCCAATTTCAAAGCAGTAGGAGTTCTTCCAAATGATTTGACTTGGCAACAAAGAAAAAAATTCTTTAGAGATGCAAGATATTTTGTTTGGGATGACCCTCATTTATTCAAAATTAGAGTGGATAATTTGTTACGACGTTGTGTGCCTGACTAGGAAGTAAAAGATGTGTTGTGGCATTGTCATAAATCACCATATGGAGGACACTTTAATGATGAAAGAACAGCTGCAAAAGTTCTCCAATCAGGTTTATACTGGCCCTCTCTTTTTAAAGATGCTCACTTATTTGTTCAATCTTGTGATAACTGCCAAAGAACAGGTAATGTTGGAAGAAGGCAAGAAATGCCTCTTACAAATATACAAGAAGTTGAGGTATTTGATTGTTGGGGAATCGACTTCATGGGACCTTTTCCTAACTCATACTCAAATCAATACATTCTTTTGGCAGTTGATTATGTTTCAAAGTGGGTGGAAGCAATTGCTACCCCTAATGCTGACACTAAAACTGTTGTGAATTTTTTGAAGAAAAATATTTTTTACAGATTTGGGACACCAAGAACTTTAATCAGTGATGGTGGTTCACACTTTTGTAATAAAATTCTTCAGAAAGTATTACAACATTATGGAGTAAAGCATAAGGTAGCCACCGTAAATCATCCACAAACCAACAGGCAAGCAGAGATTTCAAATCGTGAAGTAAAAAGAATTCTGGAGAAAACTGTGTCATCTTCTAGAAAGGATTGGTCACAAAAACTTGATGATGCACTCTATGTGTTTATATGTTGTTATAGGTTTTGATAATGACAAATAAGCAAAGCAAAATTCAATTATGAAAATACCAAGGCATTTAGTTCAGTGGTTAAATCAAGTGACAAATAGTATTGTTAAATGCCAAAGGAACAAAGGTTGAAAATCTTGATGATACTGGCACACTTGAGCGAAGGACCAAGCGTGAATCATGAGAATCAGGTGCTTGTCACGCCCAAGCGTGAAGTAAGCACGCTTGAGCGTAAGGAGCGCTCGCTTAAGCGCGAGCAAAGACACGATTGAGCGTGGTCAAGGAACTTGGAACTTAAGCGCTGGATAAGTCACGCTTGAGCGTGAAGCAATGGAACTTAAGCGCGAGTATGAGCGTGATGCATCAGGAGTCTAAAAACTAAATTACGCTTGAGCGTGAGTTACGCTCGCTTGAGCGTGGAACAGAGGATGACAACACGCTTGAGCGTGATAACATGGTTGAGCGTGGATTCAAGCGTGAGCATCAGGAGCCCGAAATACACATGGCTCGCTTAAGCGTCAACAACGCTCGCTTGAGCGTGAAACAAAGCGTGACAGTACGCTTAAGCGTGGATTTGAGCGTGAGCAAGCGTGAAGGAAAAATCAAAGGAAATATGCCTGGTCGCTTAAGCGTAATTACATTCGCCTGAGCGAGGTTGCTACAGAATTAATTAAAAGCATATGTTTATGATGCAATTAGTTCCAAAGAAGCAAATTCAAACATCATGCTGATCAAGCTATGTCACCATGAGTCAGATAAGTTTATTTAATTTAAATAAGTTATATGAATTTGAATTTGAACCCGTGTTGAATATATGACAGCCTTGCATCGCAATTGGACAAACTGAAACACACTATGAATACAAATATTCCAACATTCTCTCAGCAGATTGCACTCTCGAAGTCTCCACTACGCAAGTTGCTATTTAAGTAACTAAGAACAGACATACTCTCCACTGGTCTAGCTTGCTGTGGAAATTAAATACATGGCTTCACATGTTGCTCCATGTCATCAAAGGAATTTTTAATTGCAAAACAATGCTCCATTCAAATTGTCGAAGAAATTATTTACTGTCTGGACCATGCTTCCATTTGCTATAAATAGGAAGCCTAGCAAAGGATTCAGCACACCAAGCATTTGAAGCATTTCCATTTGCTTTCTTCCTCCTCCATTCTCTTGCTCTTCTACTTACTCTCTTTATTCTTGATTGGCATATTTCTTGAAATTATTTTTGAGAGTTAATTTACGGGAAATTATATTTGTGTACTTAACTTGCATATCCTCTCCTTGAGAGTTACTATCTTGTGTAAGCTTTGAATTGTATATCCACTCTAGTGAGAGAGTTTCCTTGTACACTTAAACACCAAACTTCATAGAAATTTTAGGTTGGGTTTCAACCTTGTAATTGTGAGATTGAGAGATTGGGTGGGGTGCCCTTGTACTTGTGAGGATTGGATTCTTGAGTGTGGGACACTAGGAAGTTGCAATTTCTCAAAGTGTATCTCTAATCTACAATAGTGGAAATCCTCTAAGTGGGTTGCTTGGAGGCGAGACGTACACCGGCGTGGTGGAACTCGTATACATCGGTTTGCAAATCTCTCTTCCCTAAACTCATTTAATTTATGCACTTAACTTGTTTGCTTAATTCATTGCTTCATTAATTGGACTAAGTGCATGATACATTAAGTTGCAAACTATTTTTGAATAACATTGTTGTACTTGGACTTAAGCAACACTCTTGAATCAATCTTTCTAAAGTCCCATAAATTGTTTTGTAACTTAATTGATTCACTATCTAAACTCTTTAAGTAGTTATTAGTTTGTCTTGTGTATTATTTGTTGTTACTTGCAATCTAGTTTATTATCTTAAATAAATATAGTAACAAAAGAATCAATTTCAAGAGCATTCCAAAGAAAATTTTTAATACTCAATTCACCCCCCCCTCTTGAGTAATTGAGGCCACTTGGTTAACAATTGGTATCAGAGCTTGACTCTTGGTAAATCAAGCTTAACGGCTTCAAGAGAACAAATGGCCTCAACCTCATATAACATGTTTCCCGAGGGTGGTGCTACAAATCGGCCTCCCGCTTTTAATGGTGAGGGTTATGCTTTTTGGAAAGAAAGAATGAAAATTTTTGTGCAATCAATGGATTTAAGAGTGTGGAATGCTATTGAAAATGGTCCCTTTATACCTATGCATATTGTGGATGATAAACAAGTTGAAAAGCCTATGGACAATTGGTCTAGTGAAGAAGAAAAGAAAGTGCAATATAATTATAAGGCAAAAAATCTTATTACTTTAGCTTTAGGTCCCGATGAGTTCTTTAGAGTAATAACATGTAAAACGGCTAAAGAAATGTGGGATACCCTTCAAATAACTCATGAAGGAACTAGTGATGTTAAGGATTCAAAAATTAGCACTTTAACTAGCCAATATGAAAGTTTTAGGATGAATCCTAATGAAGCTATTTTAGATCTTCAAAAAAGGTTTACTTTGATCATTAATCATCTCATTACTCTTGGCAAATCTTATTCTAACAAAGAGCTCATTCACAAAGTGTTAAAAAGTCTTACTAGGGAGTGGCAACCTCTTGTTATGGCCATCAAGCAATCTCCCACTATAAATGAGATGTCTCTTGCAACCTTGTTTGGTAAATTACAAGAACAAGAACAAGAGTTGAAAGATTTAAGACAAGCGTAGGAAGAAGAAAAGACATCAAAGAAGAAAGGATTAGCTCTCAAAGCTACTTCAATGGTTGAAGATGAAACCGAAAGTGAAGTTGATGAGGATGAAGAGCTAAGCCTATTTGTGAAACGGTTTGGAAAGCTAATGAAGAGCAAGCGCTTCCAAAGGAACTTCAAACCTCAAGGTAAGAAATCTAAACTTAAAGAAAATTCTACTTCACCTACTTGTTTTGAGTGTGGTAAGGAAGGACACTTCAAAATAGATTGTCCAAATCTAAAGAAGAAAAACAAAGAAAGAAAAGAAAGAAGAAGAGCATATGTTGCATGGGATGAAAATGAGATAACTAGCTCGGATGAATCGGAAAATGAAGAAGCAAACCTTTGTCTCATGGCCAATCATCAAGATGAAGAAAATGAGGTAAACTTTCATGACTTAGATAAGGATGAATTACTTGATGCTCTTGATGATTTGTATGATAAATTCACAAAAGTCTCTAATAAGCTTAAATTATCTAGAAAAACTAGTAATACTCTAGAAATGCATCTCATGGAAGTTTGTAAAGAAAATGAATCTTTAAAAGGAGAGTTAGAAAATGTTCAAACATGCTCTAGGACCAAACCTTGTGAGTTTGTAAAGAAATGTGATATGCTAGAAACCAAGGTTGTAGACCTAAATAGGACACTAGAAAAGTTCACTAATGGAAGAGATAATTTGAATATCCTACTTGGGCAACAAAAATACATGTTTAGTAAAACCGGGTTGGGATATAACCAAGAACATAGCAATCACAAAATGGAAAAACACTATAAAAATTTCTTTGTACCTCCAAGCAAATCCTCCTCACCTTTTATGAAATGCAATCATTGTGGTTCCAAAGGACATAGTGCTTATAAGTGTAGCGTTAGAAAACTAGGACCAAAGGTTTTAAGAAAGGTGTGGGTTCCCAAAGGAACATTTTCACAAACTAACCTACAAGGACCCAACATAAAATGGGTACCAAGCTCTCTAACTTGAATTGTTTTATAGGTATGTTTTAAGGCAAACAACACCCATTGGTACTTGGATAGTGGGTGTTCCAAACATATGACGGGAGATAAAAGTAAGTTTATATCACTTACTCCACGAAACAAAGGATTTGTTACTTATGGAGATAACACAAAAGGAAGAATACTTGGAATCGGAAATATTGGTAAAAATTCTTCCACCTCCATAAATGATGTATTATATGTTGAAGGACTAAAACACAACTTGCTTAGTATTAGTCAATTATGTGACAAGGGCTATAAAATTGTTTTTGAATCAAATGGTTGCATAATTGAAAATAAACTAAACAAGGAGATAAAGTTTGTTGGTCAAAGAGTAGATAACATTTACATGATTAATCTAGATTGCCTTGCTTCAAATGATGTACAATGCTTTATAACTAAAGAGGATGAATCATGGCTTTGGCATAGAAGAATCGCTCACATTCATGTAGACCATTTAAATAAGCTTGTTTCAAAAGATTTAGTTATTGGTTTACCAAAATTGAAATTTGAAAATAAATTTTGTGACGCTTGTCAAAAAGGAAAACAAGTAAAGGCTTCTTTTCAAGCAAAAAATATTGTTTCAACAACAAGACCTTTACAACTTTTACATATGGATTTGTTTGGACCTTCAAAAATCAAAAGTTTTGGTGGAAACTATTATGGTCTTGTGATTATGGATGATTACTCTAGATATACATGGACATTGTTTCTTACTCATAAGCATGAAGCATATCAAGCATTTAAGAAACTTGCTAAGGTCATCCAAAATGAACAAAATTTAAAAATAGCATCCATTCGAATGGATCATGGGGGAGAATTTGAAAACCAATCTTTTGAGAAATTTTGTGAAAAGTTTGGCATTGAACATATTTTTCGGCTCCAAGAACTCCACAACAAAATGGAGTAGTTGAAAGGAAAAATCGATCTTTAGCGGAGCTTGCAAGAACTATGTTGAATGAAGCTAATATTTCAAAATATTTTTGGGCCGATGCGGTGAACACCGCTTGTCATGTTATGAATCGTTGTTTGATAAGGCCTATATTAAAGAAAACCCCCTATGAACTTTATAAAGGACGAAAACCAAATATTTCTTACTTTCATATTTTTGGATGCAAATGCTTTGTCTTAAACAATGGAAAGGAAAATCTTGGCAAATTTGATGCAAAATCTGATGAAGCAATTTTTCTAGGTTATTCATCTACTAGTAAAGCATATAGACTCTTTAACAAACGAACTTACACAATTGAAGAGTCCATACATGTTAAATTTGATGAACTTAACCAAAATCCTCCGAGAAAGGAAGTTGATGATCTTGTAGGTACCTTCCAAGAAATGAACCTAGAAGACAAAGAAGAAGCCAACAATGAAGGAGGTACAACTCAACTTGATAAACAACAAAATTGGGTAACCTTAAAGGACCATCCCTTGGACAAGATCATTGGAGAAATAACCAAAGGGGTAAGTACTCGAAACGCCATCAGAAATGCATGCAATCACTTAGCTTTTGTATCCCAAATTGAACCCAAAAATATTGATGAAGCCATTATTGATGAACATTGGATGTTGGCAATGCAAGAAGAATTAAACCAATTTGAAAGAAATGAAGTTTGGGAACTTGTGCCAAGACCCAATGACCATCTAATAATAGGCACCAAATGGGTTTTTAGAAATAAATTAGATGAAAATGGTATAATAACAAGAAACAAAGCTAGACTAGTTGCAAAGGGATACAATCAAGAAGAGGGAATAGATTATGAAGAAACGTATGCTCCCGTAGCTAGGTTAGAAGCCATTAGGTTATTGCTAGCTTTTGCATGTTGTATGGATTTTAAACTTTATCAAATGGATGTCAAAAGTGCATTTTTAAACGGCTTCATTCAAGAAGAAGTTTATGTAGATCAACCTCCCGGCTTTGAAAATCATAAATTTCCAAACCATGTCTTTAAATTGAGAAAAGCTTTATATGGTTTGAAACAAGCTCCAAGAGCTTGGTATGAAAGGTTAAGTAAATTCCTTTTAGAACATAATTTTGAAAGAGGAAAGGTTGATACTACACTGCTTATAAAACGCAAAAATAATGACATTCTTTTGGTACAAGTTTATGTTGATGACATAGTATTTGGTGCTACTAATGAAAATCTTTGTCAAGAATTTGCTAAGATTATGCAAGATGAGTTTGAAATGTCCATGATGGGAGAACTCACCTTCTTTCTTGGATTACAAATAACACAAACAAGTGAAGGAACGTTCATTAGTCAAACAAAGTATTGTAAAGAACTACTCAAAAGGTTTGAAATGGACAAGGCAAACGAAATAGCAACACCCATGAGTACATCTTGCTATTTAGACAAAGATGAAAAGGGTAAGAACGTTGAAATAACTAAATACTGAGGTATAATTGGTTCCTTACTTTATTTAACTGCTAGTAGACCTGATATTATGTTTGCGGTATGCATGTGTGCTAGATATCAAGCATGTCCTAAAGAATCACACTTAACTGCCGTAAAAAGAATTTTGAAATATCTTGTGGGTACTCAAAATGTTGGTTTATGGTATCCCAAAGGCGTTGAATGTAATCTTTTAGGATATTCTGATTCTGACTTTGCGGGTTGTAAGCTTGATAGAAAAAGTACTAGTGGTACATGTCATTTACTTGGTAGTTCCCTTGTTTCTTGGCATAGCAAGAAACAAGCAAGTGTTGCATTGTCAACGGCTGAGGCAGAATATGTAGCAGCTGGTAGTTGTTGTGCTCAAATTCTTTAGATGAGACAACAACTTCTTGATTTTGGTATTTCCTTGGATAAAGTCCCCATTAAATATGATAACACTAGTGCAATAAATATTTCTAAGAATCCGGTCATGCATTCTAGGACCAAACACATTGAAATAAGACATCACTTCATTAGAGACCATGTTTTGAAAGGAGATTGTGTACTTGAATATGTTGAAACTTCAAAACAATTGGCAGACATTTTTACAAAACCCCTTCCAAAAGAACAATTTATAAATATTAGAAGGGAGTTAGGAATTTTGGAAATTTCCTAATTGATTTATTTTATCACACTTTCTTACTCTTTGAACAAAATTTTGCAAATCTTTAACTTAAAGATTTCAAACTAATCTTTTCCATAAAAAAAAAATATATTTTCATTTCCTTGAACATAATACCTTACTTTGTGATACAATTTTTGAAGAAAATTTATACTCACACTTCCAATAATCTACTTACTGCTTCACAAATCACTTGTCGTATGTATTTAAGACCTTATGAAAGTCCCTATTTACTTAAAACATATTTTGACACAAAGATAATCTCCTATATACATCATGGATCTCAAAAATAAATGGCAAATGACCTTTGATTTTCTTGACTCTCTTGTGCAACAAAATCATTGGCAACTTGCAAAATCTAAATCCTTGTATAAATCCCTTAGTAACATGATTCTTTAAACTTGCGTAAAAAGACCTAGATGAATCAATTCCCATGAGACATTATGTGCTAATATGCTTTCATGATGTATGTCGCATTGTCATCTTATTTTAAAATGTATGCATCTACCTTTAAGTCTTTTTGATGATGCCAAAGGGGGAGAGATATATATAAGAAAGGGGGAGTATATAAATCATTGTATGTATCCATTGCATAAGAAAGGGGGAGATGATTAAGAGGGAAAGAATATATTAAGGGGGAGAGACCTTACTAAGGGGGAGAGACCTTTTATCCTCTCTTGATAACTTGTACCTATAATGTCATAAATATATGGTATCAAACTGCATGTAAAAGGGGGAGTCTTTCTTGATATATATTTGAACTATTGTGATATTCACACCCCAAGAGACAAGCATTTGTTGTCATCATCAAAAAGGGGGAGAATGTGTTTATATGTTGTTATAGGTTTTGATAATGACAAACAAGCAAAGCAAAATTCAATTATGAAAATACCAAGGCATTTAGTTCAGTGGTTAAATCAAGTGACAAATAGTATTGTTAAATGCCAAAGGAACAAAGGTTGAAAATCTTGATGATACTGGCACGCTTGAGCGAAGGACCAAGCGTGAATCATGAGAATCAGGTGCTTGTCACGCCCAAGCGTGAAGTAAGCACGCTTGAGCGTAAGGAGCGCTCGCTTAAGCGCGAGCAAAGACACGATTGAGCATGGTCAAGGAACTTGGAACTTAAGCGTTGGATAAGTCACGCTTGAGCGTGAAGCAATGGAACTTAAGCGCGAGTATGAGCGTGATGCATCAGGAGTCTAAAAACTAAATTACGCTTGAGCGTGAGTTACGCTCGCTTGAGCGTGGAACAGAGGATGACAACACGCTTGAGCGTGATAACATGGTTGAGCGTGGATTCAAGCGTGAGCATCAGGAGCCCGAAATACACATGGCTCGCTTAAGCGTCAACAACGCTCACTTGAGCGTGAAACAAAGCGTGACAGTACGCTTAAGCGTGGATTTGAGCGTGAGCAAGCGTGAAGGAAAAATCAAAGGAAATATGCCTGGTCGCTTAAGCGTAATTACATTCGCCTGAGTGAGGTTGCTACAGAATTAATTAAAAGCAGATGTTTATGATGCAATTAGTTCCAAAGAAGCAAATTCAAACATCATGCTGATCAAGCTATGTCACCATGAGTCAGATAAGTTTATTTAATTTAAATAAGTTATATGAATTTGAATTTGAACCCGTGTTGAATATATGACAGCCTTGCATCGCAATTGGACAAACTGAAACACACTATGAATACAAACATTCCAACATTCTCTGAGCAGATTGCACTCTCGAAGTCTCCACTACGCAAGTTGCTATTTAAGTAACTAAGAACAGACATACTCTCCACTCGTCTAGCTTGTTGTGGAAATTAAATACATGGCTTCACATGTTGCTCCATGTCATCAAAGGAATTTTTAATTGCAAAACAATGCTCCATTCAAATTGTCGAAGAAATTATTTACTGTCTGGACCATGCTTCCATTTGCTATAAATAGGAAGCCTTGCAAAGGATTCAGCACACCAAGCATTTGAAGCATTTCCATTTGCTTTCTTCCTCCTCCATTCTCTTGCTCTTCTACTTACTCTCTTTATTCTTGATTGGCATATTTCTTGAAATTATTTTTGAGAGTTAATTTGCGGGAAATTATATTTGTGTACTTAACTTGCATATCCTCTCCTTGAGAGTTACTATCTTGTGTAAGCTTTGAATTGTATATCCACTCTAGTGAGAGAGTTTCCTTGTACACTTAAACACCAAACTTCATAGAAATTTTGGGTTGGGTTTCAACCTTGTAATTGTGAGATTGAGAGATTGGGTGGGGTGCCCTTGTACTTGTGAGGATTGGATTCTTGAGTGTGGGACACTAGGAAGTTGCAATTTCTCAAAGTGTATCTCTAATCTACAATAGTGGAAATCCTCTAAGTGGGTTGCTTGGAGGCGAGACGTACACCGGCGTGGTGGAACTCGTATACATCGGTTTACAAATCTCTCTTCCCTAAACTCATTTAATTTATTCACTTAACTTGTTTGCTTAATTCATTACTTCATTAATTGGACTAGGTGCATGATACATTAAGTTGCAAACTATTTTTGATTAACATTGTTGTACTTGGACTTAAGCAACACTCTTGAATCAATCTTTCTAAAGTCCCATAAATTGTTTTGTAACTTAATTGATTCACTATCTAAACTCTTTAAGTAGTTATTAGTTTGTCTTGTGTATTATTTGTTGTTACTTGCAATCTAGTTTATTATCTTAAATAAACATAGTAACAAAAGAATCAATTTCAAGAGCATTCTAAAGAAAATTTTTAATACTCAATTCACCCCCCCCCTCTTGAGTAATTGAGGCCACTTGGTTAACAAGTGGTATCAGAGCTTGACTCTTGGTAAATCAAGCTTAACGGCTTCAAGAGAACAAATGGCCTCAACCTCATATAACATGTTTCCCGAGGGTGGTGCTACAAATCGGCCTCCCGCTTTTAATGGTAAGGGTTATGCTTTTTGGAAAGAAAGAATGAAAATTTTTGTGCAATCAATGGATTTAAGAGTGTGGAATGCTATTGAAAATGGTCCCTTTATACCTATGCATATTGTGGATGATAAACAAGTTGAAAAGCCTATGGACAATTGGTCTAGTGAAGAAGAAAAGAAAGTGCAATATAATTATAAGGCAAAAAATCTTATTACTTTAGCTTTAGGTCCCGATGAGTTCTTTAGAGTAATAACATGTAAAACGGCTAAAGAAATGTGGGATACCCTTCAAATAACTCATGAAGGAACTAGTGATGTTAAGGATTCAAAAATTAGCACTTTAACTAGCCAATATGAAAGTTTTAGGATGAATCCTAATGAAGCTATTTTAGATCTTCAAAAAAGGTTTACTTTGATCATTAATCATCTCATTACTCTTGGCAAATCTTATTCTAACAAAGAGCTCATTCACAAAGTGTTAAAAAGTCTTACTAGGGAGTGGCAACCTCTTGTTATGGCCATCAAGCAATCTCCCACTATAAATGAGATGTCTCTTGCAACCTTGTTTGGTAAATTACAAGAACAAGAACAAGAGTTGAAAGATTTAAGACAAGCGGAGGAAGAAGAAATGACATCAAAGAAGAAAGGATTAGCTCTCAAAGCTACTTCAATGGTTGAAGATGAAACCGAAAGTGAAGTTGATGAGGATGAAGAGCTAAGCCTATTTGTGAAACGGTTTGGAAAGCTAATGAAGAGCAAGCGCTTCTAAAGGAACTTCAAACCTCAAGGTAAGAAATCTAAACTTAAAGAAAATTCTACTTCACCTACTTGTTTTGAGTGTGGTAAGAAAGGACACTTCAAAATGGATTGTCCAAATCTAAAGAAGAAAAACAAAGAAAGAAAAGAAAGAAGAAGAGCATATGTTGCATGGGATGAAAATGAGATAACTAGCTCGGATGAATCGGAAAATGAAGAAGCAAACCTTTGTCTCATGGCCAATCATCAAGATGAAGAAAATGAGGTAAACTTTCATGACTTAGATAAGGATGAATTACTTGATGCTCTTGATGATTTGTATGATAAATTCACAAAAGTCTCTAATAAGCTTAAATTATCTAGAAAAACTAGTAATACTCTAGAAATGCATCTCATGGAAGTTTGTAAAGAAAATGAATCTTTAAAAGGAGAGTTAGAAAATGTTCAAACATGCTCTAGGACCAAACCTTGTGAGTTTGTAAAGAAATGTGATATGCTAGAAACCAAGGTTGTAGACCTAAATAGGACACTAGAAAAGTTCACTAATGGAAGAGATAATTTGAATATCCTACTTGGGCAACAAAAATACATGTTTAGTAAAACCGGGTTGGGATATAACCAAGAACATAGCAATCACAAAATGGAAAAACACTATAAAAATTTCTTTGTACCTCCAAGCAAATCCTCCTCACCTTTTATGAAATGCAATCATTGTGGTTCCAAAGGACATAGTGCTTATAAGTGTAGCGTTAGAAAACTAGGACCAAAGGTTTTAAGAAAGGTGTGGGTTCCCAAAGGAACATTTTCACAAACTAACCTACAAGGACCCAACATAAAATGGGTACCAAGCTCTCTAACTTGAATTGTTTTATAGGTATGTTTTAAGGCAAACAACACCCATTGGTACTTGGATAGTGGGTGTTCCAAACATATGACGGGAGATAAAAGTAAGTTTATATCACTTACTCCACGAAACAAAGGATTTGTTACTTATGGAGATAACACAAAAGGAAGAATACTTGGAATCGGAAATATTGGTAAAAATTCTTCCACCTCCATAAATGATGTATTATATGTTGAAGGACTAAAACACAACTTGCTTAGTATTAGTCAATTATGTGAGAAGGGCTATAAAATTGTTTTTGAATCAAATGGTTGCATAATTGAAAATAAACTAAACAAGGAGATAAAGTTTGTTGGTCAAAGAGTAGATAACATTTACATGATTAATCTAGATTGCCTTGCTTCAAATGATGTACAATGCTTTATAACTAAAGAGGATGAATCATGGCTTTGGCATAGAAGAATCGCTCACATTCATGTAGACCATTTAAATAAGCTTGTTTCAAAAGATTTAGTTATTGGTTTACCAAAATTGAAATTTGAAAATAAATTTTGTGATGCTTGTCAAAAAGGAAAACAAGTAAAGGCTTCTTTTCAAGCAAAAAATATTGTTTCAACAACAAGACCTTTACAACTTTTACATATGGATTTGTTTGGACCTTCGAAAATCAAAAGTTTTGGTGGAAACTATTATGGTCTTGTGATTGTGGATGATTACTCTAGATATATATGGACATTGTTTCTTACTCATAAGCATGAAGCATATCAAGCATTTAAGAAACTTGCCAAGGTCATCCAAAATGAACAAAATTTAAAAATAGCATCCATTCGAACGGATCATGGGGGAGAATTTGAAAACCAATCTTTTGAGAAATTTTGTGAAACGTTTGGCATTGAACATAATTTTTCGGCTCCAAGAACTCCACAACAAAATGGAGTAGTTGAAAGGAAAAATCGATCTTTAGCGGAGCTTGCAAGAACTATGTTGAATGAAGCTAATATTTCAAAACATTTTTGGGCCGATGCCGTGAACACCGCTTGTCATGTTATGAATCGTTGTTTGATAAGGCCTATATTAAAGAAAACCCCCTATGAACTTTATAAAGGACGAAAACCAAATATTTCTTACTTTCACATTTTTGGATGCAAATGCTTTGTCTTAAACAATGGAAAGGAAAATCTTGGCAAATTTGATGCAAAATCTGATGAAGCAATTTTTCTAGGTTATTCATCTACTAGTAAAGCATATAGACTCTTTAACAAACGAACTTACACAATTGAAGAGTCCATACATGTTAAATTTGATGAACTTAACCAAAATCCTCCGAGAAAGGAAGTTGATGATCTTGTAGGTACCTTCCAAGAAATGAACCTAGAAGACAAAGAAGAAGCCAACAATGAAGGAGGTACAACTCAACTTGATAAACAACAAAATTGGGTAACCTTAAAGGACCATCCCTTGGACAAGATCATTGGAGAAATAACCAAAGGGGTAAGTACTCGAAACGCCATCAGAAATGCATGCAATCACTTAGCTTTTGTATCCCAAATTGAACCCAAAAATATTGATGAAGCCATTATTGATGAACATTGGATGTTGGCAATGCAAGAAGAATTAAACCAATTTGAAAGAAATAAAGTTTGGGAACTTGTGCCAAGACCCAATGACCATCTAATAATAGGCACCAAATGGGTTTTTAGAAATAAATTAGATGAAAATGGTATAATAACAAGAAACAAAGCTAGACTAGTTGCAAAGGGATACAATCAAGAAGAGGGAATAGATTATGAAGAAACGTATGCTCCCGTAGCTAGGTTAGAAGCCATTAGGTTATTGCTAGCTTTTGCATGTTGTATGGATTTTAAACTTTATCAAATAGATGTCAAAAGTGCATTTTTAAACGGCTTCATTCAAGAAGAAGTTTATGTAGATCAACCTCCTGGCTTTGAAAATCATAAATTTCCAAACCATGTCTTTAAATTGAGAAAAGCTTTATATGGTTTGAAACAAGCTCCAAGAGCTTGGTATGAAAGGTTAAGTAAATTCCTTTTAGAACACAATTTTGAAAGAAGAAAGGTTGATACTACACTGTTTATAAAACGAAAAAATAATGACATTCTTTTGGTACAAGTTTATGTTGATGACATAGTATTTGGTGCTACTAATGAAAATCTTTGTCAAGAATTTGCTAAGATTATGCAAGATGAGTTTGAAATGTCCATGATGGGAGAACTCACCTTCTTTCTTGGATTACAAATAACACAAACAAGTGAAGGAACGTTCATTAGTCAAACAAAGTATTGTAAAGAACTACTCAAAAGGTTTGAAATGGACAAGGCAAACGAAATAGCAACACCCATGAGTACATCTTGCTATTTAGACAAAGATGAAAAGGGTAAGAACGTTGAAATAACTAAATACTGAGGTATGATTGGTTCCTTACTTTATTTAACTGCTAGTAGACCTGATATTATGTTTGCGGTATGCATGTGTGCTAGATATCAAGCATGTCCTAAAGAATCACACTTAACTGCCGTAAAAAGAATTTTGAAATATCTTGTGGGTACTCAAAATGTTGGTTTATGGTATCCCAAAGGCGTTGAATGTAATCTTTTAGGATATTCTGATTCTGACTTTGCGGGTTGTAAGCTTGATAGAAAAAGTACTAGTGGTACATGTCATTTACTTGGTAGTTCCCTTGTTTCTTGGCATAGCAAGAAACAAGCAAGTGTTGCATTGTCAACGGCTGAGGCAGAATATGTAGCAGCTGGTAGTTGTTGTGCTCAAATTCTTTGGATGAGACAACAACTTCTTGATTTTGGTATTTCCTTGGATAAAGTCCCCATTAAATGTGATAACACTAGTGCAATAAATATTTCTAAGAATCCGGTCATGCATTCTAGGACCAAACACATTGAAATAAGACATCACTTCATTAGAGACCATGTTTTGAAAGGAGATTGTGTACTTGAATATGTTGAAACTTCAAAACAATTGGCGGACATTTTTACAAAACCCCTTCCAAAAGAACAATTTATAAATATTAGAAGGGAGTTAGGAATTTTGGAAATTTCCTAATTGATTTATTTTATCACACTTTCTTACTCTTTGAACAAAATTTTGCAAATCTTTAACTTAAAGATTTCAAACTAATCTTTTCCATAAAAAAAAAATATTTTCATTTCCTTGAACATAATACCTTACTTTGTGATACAATTTTTGAAGAAAATTTATACTCACACTTCCAATAATCTACTTACTGCTTCACAAATCACTTGTCGTATGTATTTAAGACCTTATGAAAGTCCCCATTTACTTAAAACATATTTTAACACAAAGATAATCTCCTATATACATCATGGATCTCAAAAATAAATGGCAAATGACCTTTGATTTTCTTGACTCTCTTGTGCAACAAAATCATTGGCAACTTGCAAAATCTAAATCCTTGTATAAATCCCTTAGTAACATGATTCTTTAAACTTGCGTAAAAAGACCTAGATGAATCAATTCCCATGAGACATTATGTGCTAATATGCTTTCATGATGTATGTCGCATTGTCATCTTATTTTAAAATGTATGCATCTACCTTTAAGTCTTTTTGATGATGCCAAAGGGGGAGAGATATATATAAGAAAGGGGGAGTATATAAATCATTGTATGTATCCATTGCATAAGAAAGGGGGAGATGATTAAGAGGGAAAGAATATATTAAGGGGGAGAGACCTTACTAAGGGGGAGAGACCTTTTATCCTCTCTTGATAACTTGTACCTATAATGTCATAAATATATGGTATCAAACTGCATGTAAAAGGGGGAGTCTTTCTTGATATATATTTGAACTATTGTGATATTCACACCCCAAGAGACAAGCATTTGTTGTCATCATCAAAAAGGGGGAGAATGTGTTTATATGTTGTTATAGGTTTTGATAATGACAAACAAGCAAAGCAAAATTCAATTATGAAAATACCAAGGCATTTAGTTCAGTGGTTAAATCAAGTGACAAATAGTATTGTTAAATGCCAAAGGAACAAAGGTTGAAAATCTTGATGATACTGGCACGCTTGAGCGAAGGACCAAGCGTGAATCATGAGAATCAGGTGCTTGTCACGCCCAAGCGTGAAGTAAGCACGCTTGAGCGTAAGGAGCGCTCGCTTAAGCGCGAGCAAAGACACGATTGAGCATGGTCAAGGAACTTGGAACTTAAGCGTTGGATAAGTCACGCTTGAGCGTGAAGCAATGGAACTTAAGCGCGAGTATGAGCGTGATGCATCAGGAGTCTAAAAACTAAATTACGCTTGAGCGTGAGTTACGCTCGCTTGAGCGTGGAACAGAGGATGACAACACGCTTGAGCGTGATAACATGGTTGAGCGTGGATTCAAGCGTGAGCATCAGGAGCCCGAAATACACATGGCTCGCTTAAGCGTCAACAACGCTCGCTTGAGCGTGAAACAAAGCGTGAAAGTACGCTTAAGCGTGGATTTGAGCGTGAGCAAGCGTGAAGGAAAAATCAAAGGAAATATGCCTGGTCGCTTAAGCGTAATTACATTCGCCTGAGCGAGGTTGCTACAGAATTAATTAAAAGCAGATGTTTATGATGCAATTAGTTCCAAAGAAGCAAATTCAAACATCATGCTGATCAAGCTATGTCACCATGAGTCAGATAAGTTTATTTAATTTAAATAAGTTATATGAATTTGAATTTGAACCCGTGTTGAATATATGACAGCCTTGCATCGCACTTGGACAAACTGAAACACACTATGAATACAAACATTCCAACATTCTCTGAGCAGATTGCACTCTCAAAGTCTCCACTACGCAAGTTGCTATTTAAGTAACTAAGAACAGACATACTCTCAACTGGTCTAGCTTGCTGTGGAAATTAAATACATGGCTTCACATGTTGCTCCATGTCATCAAAGGAATTTTTAATTGCAAAACAATGCTCCATTCAAATTGTCGAAGAAATTATTT
Source organism: Clitoria ternatea (assembly GCA_037962975.1). Taxonomy (NCBI): domain Eukaryota; kingdom Viridiplantae; phylum Streptophyta; class Magnoliopsida; order Fabales; family Fabaceae; genus Clitoria; species Clitoria ternatea. Next base: position 176,181,646 of record CM075671.1, read on the forward strand.
ACTGTCTGGACCATGCTTCCATTTGCTATAAATAGGAAGCCTTGCAAAGGATTCAGCACACCAAGCATTTGAAGCATTTCCATTTGCTTTCTTCCTCCTCCATTCTCTTGCTCTTCTACTTACTCTCTTTATTCTTGATTGGCATATTTCTTGAAATTATTTTTGAGAGTTAATTTGCGGGAAATTATATTTGTGTACTTAACTTGCATATCCTCTCCTTGAGAGTTACTATCTTGTGTAAGCTTTGAATTGTATATCCACTCTAGTGAGAGAGTTTCCTTGTACACTTAAACACCAAACTTCATAGAAATTTTGGGTTGGGTTTCAACCTTGTAATTGTGAGATTGAGAGATTGGGTGGGGTGCCCTTGTACTTGTGAGGATTGGATTCTTGAGTGTGGGACACTAGGAAGTTGCAATTTCTCAAAGTGTATCTCTAATCTACAATAGTGGAAATCCTCTAAGTGGGTTGCTTGGAGGCGAGACGTACACCGGCGTGGTGGAACTCGTATACATCGGTTTGCAAATCTCTCTTCCCTAAACTCATTTAATTTATACACTTAACTTGTTTGCTTAATTCATTGCTTCATTAATTGGACTAAGTGCATGATACATTAAGTTGCAAACTATTTTTGAATAACATTGTTGTACTTGGACTTAAGCAACACTCTTGAATCAATCTTTCTAAAGTCCCATAAATTGTTTTGTAACTTAATTGATTCACTATCTAAACTCTTTAAGTAGTTATTAGTTTGTCTTGTGTATTATTTGTTGTTACTTGCAATCTAGTTTATTATCTTAAATAAACATAGTAACAAAAGAATCAATTTCAAGAGCATTCCAAAGAAAATTTTTAATACTCAATTTACCCCCCCTCTTGAGTAATTGAGGCCACTTGGTTAACAAGTGGTATCAGAGCTTGACTCTTGGTAAATCAAGCTTAACGGCTTCAAGAGAACAAATGGCCTCAACCTCATATAACATGTTTCCCGAGGGTGGTGCTACAAATCGGCCTCCCGCTTTTAATGGTGAGGGTTATGCTTTTTGGAAAGAAAGAATGAAAATTTTTGTGCAATCAATGGATTTAAGAGTGTGGAATGCTATTGAAAATGGTCCCTTTATACCTATGCATATTGTGGATGATAAACAAGTTGAAAAGCCTATGGACAATTGGTCTAGTGAAGAAGAAAAGAAAGTGCAATATAATTATAAGGCAAAAAATCTTATTACTTTAGCTTTAGGTCCCGATGAGTTCTTTAGAGTAATAACATGTAAAACGGCTAAAGAAATGTGGGATACCCTTCAAATAACTCATGAAGGAACTAGTGATGTTAAGGATTCAAAAATTAGCACTTTAACTAGCCAATATGAAAGTTTTAGGATGAATCCTAATGAAGCTATTTTAGATCTTCAAAAAAGGTTTACTTTGATCATTAATCATCTCATTACTCTTGGCAAATCTTATTCTAACAAAGAGCTCATTCACAAAGTGTTAAAAAGTCTTACTAGGGAGTGGCAACCTCTTGTTACGGCCATCAAGCAATCTCCCACTATAAATGAGATGTCTCTTGCAACCTTGTTTGGTAAATTACAAGAACAAGAACAAGAGTTGAAAGATTTAAGACAAGCGGAGGAAGAAGAAAAGACATCAAAGAAGAAAGGATTAGCTCTCAAAGCTACTTCAATGGTTGAAGATGACACCGAAAGTGAAGTTGATGAGGATGAAGAGCTAAGCCTATTTGTGAAACGGTTTGGAAAGCTAATGAAGAGCAAGCGCTTCCAAAGGAACTTCAAACCTCAAGGTAAGAAATCTAAACTTAAAGAAAATTCTACTTCACCTACTTGCTTTGAGTGTGGTAAGGAAGGACACTTCAAAATGGATTGTCCAAATCTAAAGAAGAAAAACAAAGAAAGAAAAGAAAGAAGAAGAGCATATGTTGCATGGGATGAAAATGAGATAACTAGCTCGGATGAATCAGAAAATGAAGAAGCAAACCTTTGTCTCATGGCCAATCATCAAGATGAAGAAAATGAGGTAAACTTTCATGACTTAGATAAGGATGAATTACTTGATGCTCTTGATGATTTGTATGATAAATTCACAAAAGTCTCTAATAAGCTTAAATTATCTAGAAAAACTAGTAATACTCTAGAAATGCATCTCATGGAAGTTTGTAAAGAAAATGAATCTTTAAAAGGAGAGTTAGCAAATGTTCAAACATGCTCTAGGACCAAACCTTGTGAGTTTGTAAAGAAATGTGATATGCTAGAAACCAAGGTTGTAGACCTAAATAGGACACTAGAAAAGTTCACTAATGGAAGAGATAATTTGAATATCCTACTTGGGCAACAAAAATGCATGTTTAGTAAAACCGGGTTGGGATATAACCAAGAACATAGCAATCACAAAATGGAAAAACACTATAAAAATTTCTTTGTACCTCCAAGCAAATCCTCCTCACCTTTTATGAAATGCAATCATTGTGGTTCCAAAGGACATAGTGCTTATAAGTGTAGCGTTAGAAAACTAGGACCAAAGGTTTTAAGAAAGGTGTGGGTTCCCAAAGGAACATTTTCACAAACTAACCTACAAGGACCCAACATAAAATGGGTACCAAGCTCTCTAACTTGAATTGTTTTATAGGTATGTTTTAAGGCAAGCAACACCCATTGGTACTTGGATAGTGGGTGTTCCAAACATATGACGGGAGATAAAAGTAAGTTTATATCACTTACTCCACGAAACAAAGGATTTGTTACTTATGGAGATAACACAAAAGGAAGAATACTTGGAATCGGAAATATTGGTAAAAATTCTTCCACCTCCATAAATGATGTATTATATGTTGAAGGACTAAAACACAACTTGCTTAGTATTAGTCAATTATGTGAGAAGGGCTATAAAATTGTTTTTGAATCAAATGGTTGCATAATTGAAAATAAACTAAACAAGGAGATAAAGTTTGTTGGTCAAAGAGTAGATAACATTTACATGATTAATCTAGATTGCCTTGCTTCAAATAATGTACAATGCTTTATAACTAAAGAGGATGAATCATGGCTTTGGCATAGAAGAATCGCTCACATTCATGTAGACCATTTAAATAAGCTTGTTTCAAAAGATTTAGTTATTGGTTTACCAAAATTGAAATTTGAAAATAAATTTTGTGACGCTTGTCAAAAAGGAAAACAAGTAAAGGCTTCTTTTCAAGCAAAAAATATTGTTTCAACAACAAGACCTTTACAACTTTTACATATGGATTTGTTTGGACCTTCAAAAATCAAAAGTTTTGGTGGAAACTATTATGGTCTTGTGATTGTGGATGATTACTCTAGATATACATGGACATTGTTTCTTACTCATAAGCATGAAGCATATCAAGCATTTAAGAAACTTGCCAAGGTCATCCAAAATGAACAAAATTTAAAAATAGCATCCATTCGAACGGATCATGGGGGAGAATTTGAAAACCAATCTTTTGAGAAATTTTGTGAAAAGTTTGGCATTGAACATAATTTTTCGGCTCCAAGAACTCCACAACAAAATGGAGTAGTTGAAAGGAAAAATCGATCTTTAGCGGAGCTTGCAAGAACTATGTTGAATGAAGCTAATATTTCAAAACATTTTTGGGCCGATGCGGTGAACACCGCTTGTCATGTTATGAATCGTTGTTTGATAAGGCCTATATTAAAGAAAACCCCCTATGAACTTTATAAAGGACGAAAACCAAATATTTCTTACTTTCACATTTTTGGATGCAAATGCTTTGTCTTAAACAATGGAAAGGAAAATCTTGGCAAATTTGATGCAAAATCTGATGAAGCAATTTTTCTAGGTTATTCATCTACTAGTAAAGCATATAGACTCTTTAACAAACGAACTTATACAATTGAAGAGTCCATACATGTTAAATTTGATGAACTTAACCAAAATCCTCCGAGAAAGGAAGTTGATGATCTTGTAGGTACCTTCCAAGAAATGAACCTAGAAGACAAAGAAGAAGCCAACAATGAAGGAGGTACAACTCAACTTGATAAACAACAAAATTGGGTAACCTTAAAGGACCATCCCTTGGACAAGATCATTGGAGAAATAACCAAAGGGGTAAGTACTCGAAACGCCATCAGAAATGCATGCAATCACTTAGCTTTTGTATCCCAAATTGAACCCAAAAATATTGATGAAGCCATTATTGATGAACATTGGATGTTGGCAATGCAAGAAGAATTAAACCAATTTGAAAGAAATGAAGTTTGGGAACTTGTGCCAAGACCCAATGACCATCTAATAATAGGCACCAAATGAGTTTTTAGAAATAAATTAGATGAAAATGGTATAATAACAAGAAACAAAGCTAGACTAGTTGCAAAGGGATACAATCAAGAAGGGGGAATAGATTATGAAGAAACGTATGCTCCCGTAGCTAGGTTAGAAGCCATTAGGTTATTGCTAGCTTTTGCATGTTGTATGGATTTTAAACTTTATCAAATGGATGTCAAAAGTGCATTTTTAAACGGTTCATTCAAGAAGAAGTTTATGTAGATCAACCTCCCGGCTTTGAAAATCATAAATTTCCAAACCATGTCTTTAAATTGAGAAAAGCTTTATATGGTTTGAAACAAGCTCCAAGAGCTTGGTATGAAAGGTTAAGTAAATTCCTTTTAGAACACAATTTTGAAAGAGGAAAGGTTGATACTACACTGTTTATAAAACGCAAAAATAATGACATTCTTTTGGTATAAGTTTATGTTGATGACATAGTATTTGGTGCTACTAATGAAAATCTTTGTCAAGAATTTGCTAAGATTATGCAAGATGAGTTTGAAATGTCCATGATGGGAGAACTCACCTTCTTCCTTGGATTACAAATAACACAAACAAGTGAAGGAACGTTCATTAGTCAAACAAAGTATTGTAAAGAACTACTCAAAAGGTTTGAAATGGACAAGGCAAACGAAATAGCAACACCCATGAGTACATCTTGCTATTTAGACAAAGATGAAAAGGGTAAGAACGTTGAAATAACTAAATACCGAGGTATGATTGGTTCCTTACTTTATTTAACTGCTAGTAGACCTGATATTATGTTTGCGGTATGCATGTGTGCTAGATATCAAGCATGTCCTAAAGAATCACACTTAACTGCCGTAAAAAGAATTTTGAAATATCTTGTGGGTACTCAAAATGTTGGTTTATGGTATCCCAAAGGCGTTGAATGTAATCTTTTAGGATATTCTGATTCTGACTTTGCGGGTTGTAAGCTTGATAGAAAAAGTACTAGTGGTACATGTCATTTACTTGGTAGTTCCCTTGTTTCTTGGCATAGCAAGAAACAAGCAAGTGTTGCATTGTCAACGGCTGAGGCAGAATATGTAGCAGCTGGTAGTTGTTGTGCTCAAATTCTTTGGATGAGACAACAACTTCTTGATTTTGGTATTTCCTTGGATAAAGTCCCCATTAAATGTGATAACACTAGTGCAATAAATATTTCTAAGAATCCGGTCATGCATTCTAGGACCAAACACATTGAAATAAGACATCACTTCATTAGAGACCATGTTTTGAAAGGAGATTGTGTACTTGAATATGTTGAAACTTCAAAACAATTGGCGGACATTTTTACAAAACCCCTTCCAAAAGAACAATTTATAAATATTAGAAGGGAGTTAGGAATTTTGGAAATTTCCTAATTGATTTATTTTATCACACTTTCTTACTCTTTGAACAAAATTTTGCAAATCTTTAACTTAAAGATTTCAAACTAATCTTTTCCATAAAAAAAAAATATTTTCATTTCCTTGAACATAATACCTTACTTTGTGATACAATTTTTGAAGAAAATTTATACTCACACTTCCAATAATCTACTTACTGCTTCACAAATCACTTGTCGTATGTATTTAAGACCTTATGAAAGTCCCCATTTACTTAAAACATATTTTAACACAAAGATAATCTCCTATATACATCATGGATCTCAAAAATAAATGGCAAATGACCTTTGATTTTCTTGACTCTCTTGTGCAACAAAATCATTGGCAACTTGCAAAATCTAAATCCTTGTATAAATCCCTTAGTAACATGATTCTTTAAACTTGCGTAAAAAGACCTAGATGAATCAATTCCCATGAGACATTATGTGCTAATATGCTTTCATGATGTATGTCGCATTGTCATCTTATTTTAAAATGTATGCATCTACCTTTAAGTCTTTTTGATGATGCCAAAGGGGGAGAGATATATATAAGAAAGGGGGAGTATATAAATCATTGTATGTATCCATTGCATAAGAAAGGGGGAGATGATTAAGAGGGAAAGAATATATTAAGGGGGAGAGACCTTACTAAGGGGGAGAGACCTTTTATCCTCTCTTGATAACTTGTACCTATAATGTCATAAATATATGGTATCAAACTGCATGTAAAAGGGGGAGTCTTTCTTGATATATATTTGAACTATTGTGATATTCACACCCCAAGAGACAAGCATTTGTTGTCATCATCAAAAAGGGGGAGAATGTGTTTATATGTTGTTATAGGTTTTGATAATGACAAACAAGCAAAGCAAAATTCAATTATGAAAATACCAAGGCATTTAGTTCAGTGGTTAAATCAAGTGACAAATAGTATTGTTAAATGCCAAAGGAACAAAGGTTGAAAATCTTGATGATACTGGCACGCTTGAGCGAAGGACCAAGCGTGAATCATGAGAATCAGGTGCTTGTCACGCCCAAGCGTGAAGTAAGCACGCTTGAGCGTAAGGAGCGCTCGCTTAAGCGCGAGCAAAGACACGATTGAGCATGGTCAAGGAACTTGGAACTTAAGCGTTGGATAAGTCACGCTTGAGCGTGAAGCAATGGAACTTAAGCGCGAGTATGAGCGTGATGCATCAGGAGTCTAAAAACTAAATTACGCTTGAGCGTGAGTTACGCTCGCTTGAGCGTGGAACAGAGGATGACAACACGCTTGAGCGTGATAACATGGTTGAGCGTGGATTCAAGCGTGAGCATCAGGAGCCCGAAATACACATGGCTCGCTTAAGCGTCAACAACGCTCGCTTGAGCGTGAAACAAAGCGTGAAAGTACGCTTAAGCGTGGATTTGAGCGTGAGCAAGCGTGAAGGAAAAATCAAAGGAAATATGCCTGGTCGCTTAAGCGTAATTACATTCGCCTGAGCGAGGTTGCTACAGAATTAATTAAAAGCAGATGTTTATGATGCAATTAGTTCCAAAGAAGCAAATTCAAACATCATGCTGATCAAGCTATGTCACCATGAGTCAGATAAGTTTATTTAATTTAAATAAGTTATATGAATTTGAATTTGAACCCGTGTTGAATATATGACAGCCTTGCATCGCACTTGGACAAACTGAAACACACTATGAATACAAACATTCCAACATTCTCTGAGCAGATTGCACTCTCGAAGTCTCCACTACGCAAGTTGCTATTTAAGTAACTAAGAACAGACATACTCTCCACTCGTCTAGCTTGCTGTGGAAATTAAATACATGGCTTCACATGTTGCTCCATGTCATCAAAGGAATTTTTAATTGCAAAACAATGCTCCATTCAAATTGTCGAAGAAATTATTTACTGTCTGGACCATGCTTCCATTTGCTATAAATAGGAAGCCTTGCAAAGGATTCAGCACACCAAGCATTTGAAGCATTTCCATTTGCTTTCTTCCTCCTCCATTCTCTTGCTCTTCTACTTACTCTCTTTATTCTTGATTGGCATATTTCTTGAAATTATTTTTGAGAGTTAATTTGCGGGAAATTATATTTGTGTACTTAACTTGCATATCCTCTCCTTGAGAGTTACTATCTTGTGTAAGCTTTGAATTGTATATCCACTCTAGTGAGAGAGTTTCCTTGTACACTTAAACACCAAACTTCATAGAAATTTTGGGTTGGGTTTCAACCTTGTAATTGTGAGATTGAGAGATTGGGTGGGGTGCCCTTGTACTTGTGAGGATTGGATTCTTAAGTGTGGGACACTAGGAAGTTGTAATTTCTCAAAGTGTATCTCTAATCTACAATAGTGGAAATCCTCTAAGTGGGTTGCTTGGAGGCGAGACGTACACCGGCGTGGTGGAACTCGTATACATCGGTTTGCAAATCTCTCTTCCCTAAACTCATTTAATTTATGCACTTAACTTGTTTGCTTAATTCATTGCTTCATTAATTGGACTAAGTGCATGATACATTAAGTTGCAAACTATTTTTGAATAACATTGTTGTACTTGGACTTAAGCAACACTCTTGAATCAATCTTTCTAAAGTCCCATAAATTGTTTTGTAACTTAATTGATTCACTATCTAAACTCTTTAAGTAGTTATTAGTTTGTCTTGTGTATTATTTGTTGTTACTTGCAATCTAGTTTATTATCTTAAATAAACATAGTAACAAAAGAATCAATTTCAAGAGCATTCCAAAGAAAATTTTTAATACTCAATTCACCCCCCCTCTTGAGTAATTGAGGCCACTTGGTTAACACTCTAGGCATATAGAACTGCATTTAAAACACCAATTGGTCTTTCTTCTTTCCAGATGGTTTATGGAAAATCATGTCACCTTCCAGTTGAAATGGAACATAAAGCATATTGGGCTTTAAAATTCCTCAATTTTGATCAAAATGTAGCAGCAGACAAACGGAAGTTACAGCTACTCGAGTTAGAGGAAATGAGGAACAATGCCTATGAATCATCTAGATGCTACAAAAGTAAGGTGAAAGCTTACCATGATAAAAAGTTAAAGAAAAAACACTTCACTCCAGGTCAGCAAGTTTTATTGTTCAACTCAAGATTAAAATTGTTTCCTGGAAAATTGAAATCAAAATGGTCAGGCCCGTTTTTGATTAAAGAAGTCAAACCATACGGAGCAGTGGAAATTGAAGATCCAACTTCCAAAAGAAGTTGGATGGTAAATGGGCAAAGGATGAAACTATATTTGGGTGGTGAAATTAACAAAATTACCACCAGTTATCTTTTAACTGACCCTTGAAATGCAGGAATGTCAGGCTGGAGACACTAAACCTAGCGCTCAATGGGAGGCAACCCATTTTGTTATTTTTTATTTTAATTTATGTGAAAAAATAAATAAATAAAAATATATATATATATAATAATAATCCAAAAATCCAAAAATAAAATTTAGATTTTAATAAATCAATCAAATTTTTTTTTTGTTAGTAAGTTAATACACTTAGAGTTTTTACACAATGAAATTTAATTTTGTAAAATCAATTATTAGTTCTTTATAACTTAGGAATTTTGATAAATTTAATTACAATAGGTTTATTAACCATCAAGCAAATTTTGATAGCCCGGTGAGCAGAGAGATATCTTTTTATATACTTGAGGGTTTAATCGACATATTTTCAATTCGAATTGATTTTGCTTTAATCTCTGATTTGTGTTGTTGTACAGAAAATTTAGGAAAATGATCAAGGCATATTTTTGGTGAAAAAAAAAAACCTTGGGCCAAACAGCTTACCTTGGTAAAAATTCTTTTATCCTTTGCAAGCCAATTTGAGCCTAAAATAAAATTCCTTGATACCCTTAAAACTAAATCTGTTTTTACCATTCCCTATACTTGATTGATTGAAAGAGCAGTTGAAATAAATGAAAAATATTTTGAGTGTTCTCACAAAAATGAGGAGTGAAAATAAGCAACTTGATTCTTTTCAGAAAAAAATAAAGTATGGAAAAGAAAAGTCAAAAATAGTGAAAAGAATCCAGTTGGGGGTATTTATTTTTCATCAACAAAAGAAATGAGAGTTTGGGTCATGAGAAAGCCTAAAAAAAAATTATAAAATGCTCTTTTATGATTTCAGGTTTTTGAATTCCAAGAAAAACCATTGATTCTTGTAAACCAAGCCTCATTACAACCCGTGAAAAGACATTGTGATTTCTGAACTAATTCTGCATAAATAACCATTGATTAGATGACAAACAAAGTTAAATTCGTTTGATCTTATGATTGATTGAGTGAAACAGGTTACCTATTACATAGAGATAAACACCTGTGAGGTAAGCCTGAAATTCTCCTTGATTGTTAATAGAATATTGTAAATAAATTTTATCATTAAACCTTTGTTATACTTGATACCAATTTTTGATTATTACAAAGTTAGTTAAATTGTGAAAATTACTTTTTGTTGTAAATTCTCAGACTAACTCAAAAATTTGATTCCAAATTTTTATTTTTTATTTTTTCTCTCTTGCTCGAGGACGAGCAATGTCTCAAGTTGGGGGTATTTGTTAGTCCTCAAATTTTCAATAAAAGCTTTAATAAAAATTTCATAAAAATTACAAAAATTAGTTTAATTTGTTAGAAAATTAGGATTTAAATTCAATAAATGGATGTTGTTGGAAATAATCTGCCCTTGATCAATTTTCTCTAAGTTTTACAGTGAAAAAGTTAAGAAATCAAGAGAAAATTACACTGGAGGAGCTGACGCGTAGCCTTACCCCACGCGTAGCATCAACAACTATTTTTGATGCTGACGCTACGCGTCACAGCCACGCGTAGTGTCAGTGCTGCATGGACTCCACATCCAACTTGGCTAAGCACTCAGCTTTGACCCAATAATGGCCACCCCACTAAGCACAAATGGCCAAAATACAGTGGAAACACGTCTAAGTGGCCAGGCATGATCATATTTAATAATTTGAAGTGGCCATTATCAGCTGTCTGATGGAAGCTGAGTCAGGGGTGTGATGCGTAGCGTCACACTGACGCGTAGCGTCAGCACCCTTGCTCATCCCTATAAATAGGGCCATCCAACACCATTCTATAACATCTTTGCATCCCATTCTCTTCTTTTCTCTCTTGTGCTCGACTTTGAGTACTTCTTTTGTGAGTTGTAGTTCTAGAATAGTTTTCTAGATACTTGAGTGTGTTTCGGTGTATTGTGATCGTTGTATCGTGAAGTTCCTATCGTCTTTGTAATGTCAAACTCTGTAAGTGTTGTTTTTACTTTCACCATGTGTAACTAATTTGTTTATGTTGGAATTGGTGAACTAATCTATTGAGTATAATATTGTGAATTCGACCTCTGCATGTTTATGATTCAAGTCCATGTTAGTATTTTAACCTTTTATTAATATGAACGTCAAACGGGAGAATGATTTTCATGTGTATTGAAACTTGTTTTATTAGTATGAATGTCAAACGGGAGAATGATTGTTCATGCCGTATTGAAACTTGTTTTGACGAAAGTAAAAAGTTGGAATACCCTTGGTATCTCAATTCTATAGGGGTTGTTAACCATTGTTGCCATAAGGCCAGGTCTTAATGTAAGTTTTTACTGAGAAAGCTCACGAGGGATCGGACTTTACGGTGAATTCTTAGAATTTATATCACGAGGAATCGGTTATAATGATTTTAAGCTGCAATGACATGAAACTTGATGATTAAATATGCATGTCTTGAGTTCCTTATTGTTATTCTAGATTAGGGATCCAATTTCCAACATAATTTGTTTATCTCAAGTATCTTACCTATTCTAAATTGCAACTCAACTTTTTAGGTAGATTTTATTTTCTTTTATCTTATGAACTACTCAATCATGCTATCCTGTGAATATTGTATAAATTGTATATAAATCATTCTTTTGTCTATAACTTCCTTCACATTTACCATAGTAAATAGAAAATTACTGTTGTTATTGAACTTTCAATCCCAATAGAACGATATCTAAATTTTAAAAACTACAAACGATTGGTGCGCTTGCCAATTAACAACCCGGTGGTGGAAACGAACTGTTGAGACGCTATCGCTGGGTTAACACCTAATTAGCCTGCTGTTTGATCAGATTGTGGTTGTTGTTTGAATTGATTGTTAGGAGGTCGGTTAGAAGGTCCAACATCTTGTTTCCAGCCAATATTCTGATTCTGCCAACCCTGCAGGTAATTGTTAGGAAAAGAATTACCAAGATTGAAAGGAAAATTACCTAAGGGTATTCTTTGATGGTTTAGAAAATTGGCTTGCTCTTGCTCATTTCTATCAGGGGCACAATAACCACATGGTTGTTCTCCCATGCAGTGCATACATTGTTTCAATTGAGCAGGAGGTGGTGATGACATTTGAGCAATTTGAAGTTTCTCTAATTGTTTGCTCATAGCCTCAATTTGTTGAGTCAGTAATTTTTGCTGAGCCAATACTGCATCATTCACCCCCAATTCGAGCATACCTGACTTTCTTTGTACATTACCTCTTTCATGTTTTGCTTGTCAGTCACTGATGGACATTGATTCCAATGTTTCTATTGCTTCTTCTACAATTTTGTTCATTAAAGAACCACCTACACAAGCATCTAACATCATTTTAAACTGAGGTAACAAACCATGGTAAACGATCCTTACCGTTTCGGCATCATTTAAGTTATGGTTTGAACATTTCCTAAAGAGTGCCTTCAATCGTTCCCATGTTTCTCCTAATGATTCATCATTATTTTATGAAAAAGTGTAACAACCCTGATTTTTGACAATAGGAAACCAGACAGGACTCTGAGGATATTCTGTTGAGCTTTTAGTAAGAAGCTCGAGGCTTCGGCCTGTTCCCCGAACCGTTTAGAATAAGAAAATGGAGAGAAGTAGAGTTTAATATGAAAAGTAAGAACACCAAGAGAATGTGATGAGTGAGAAAGGCAGAAATATGAAAATAATAAATAACGTTCGACAACGCTGTTTAATCAAAAATAATACGTTAACGACGATTATTTTGGCTACAAATTAATTTATCATTATATTTATTAGATAATTATTTTCTATTGACAATATTTAATATATAAATAATTATAATGATTTACTTTGAAATTACATCTATTTTAAGTTATATATATATTGATTTATTAGATAATTATATTTAATAATAAAATATTGTCGGGTTTCTCGAATTTGAACTATGGGACTCAGCTAGAGGTCAGACTTTGACCATTCGAACCAAGACTAGTGATCCAGTCGGGATACTAGTCCTGTTAGAATATCTCTGTGAAGAATCAAGGGTGTCTGACTTAGCCTGATAAGCTCAATCAGAACCTTTGGCGTCTCTTACGTTTGACCGTTCATATATCTCGGGATATCCGATGGCGACACGGTCAGTCTTTGGTGACTCATTTTGACATTTTAGGAATTTTTCCTAAAGAGACCAAAGCTTGATTCGAAATCTATCATCCCTATTTTTCAGTGAGTTGATTTCCTTAGAAATCGCTTTAAAACTCGACATGAATACCTTTGATGTTTTGGACCCAGATTTTTCATACGATCTTAGAATTGAATGATTTTGGTCTCAATCTCTTCATTTTTAAAAGATCTTCAATCTCTGTTTCTAGCCCTAAACTTCAATTCTTACTCTGTCAACCCCGAAATCGAAGATTCAGTATATTCATCTAAAAATTACAATGTTTGGACGTTTTTTTCTACGTATGGTTAAGAAAAAAATTCATAACTTTCTCATACAACCTTAGATTTGTGCAAAATTTATGTAAAAATCTCCATAACAAAATTATATATATTTTCTGTGCAGACATCAAAAGCTAAATCCTTCTAGATTGGTACAGTTTAATAAATCTTTATAACCCCTTGGCTGTTTCGTTTCGATGCTGGCAGCCTTTGATAATCTTTGCGTATGTCCCTCTTTCGATGCTTGAATCACTCCATTATTTTTTTTGTGAATCCTTATCATAGATATCTACAATTATCATGAAGGGCACGAAATCAAATTCCTAAGGGAAAATTTATGGTGAATTTAGTTCGAAGGCCCTAGCTGATCCGAGAAGCTTCTAGAGCACCCTGTCGTAAATCGGGTATATCTAGGGCTACAAAACTTGGATCAATGCAAATAATATATCAAATTAAAGAGGAAAGGAATATATAAAAACTTCATGAAGTTCCCAAAAGTAAATTCCCACTCCATACATCCAAGAATTTAAAACACTACACCAATTCATGTTTCTCCAGCAACAGCTTGCACTAGGTGCAGTATTTTCCACTTAACTCTCTCATATGGCCATGAAATTAAATGCGATCTTCACCAAACGTTTCCCAACACATTTGTCCACAACTTTGATGAAGAAACCAAAGTTCAATTAGTAGCCCATTTGGCCCAGAAAAATTATTTATGCAAGGGACAAAAATCCCATCACAGCCCTGCACTAGTTTCGTATTTGGACCATATCTCACACCATTCGTGATGGATGTTTTTGTGACTAATATGGATTTAAAGAGAACAAAAAGTTCTACAACTTTGATTTTCATCCCATTTTCAAATTTGGCCCACAAGGATCCCTAAATCCACACACAAGAGGACACCTCTAGTTGTGCCACACCAGCTTCCCATGCAACATGAACCAATCACTTTCTTCCACCCCTTAGACACTTGTCTAGCTCCAAAATCTCCATTTCCATGCATCAAATTACAGCTTTCCACACCCCTCACATGTGTCATGACCAATTTTTACCCTCTCATGCATCACACCACTTGTCTTCTTGAAAATTAACCACCAAGATAGCATGTTACCATGGTAGATTGCCATACATGATGCCTTAACCATACCATGCCATCATATCATGTGCCTAAAGAAACATTATCACAATGTGCCTTATCCCATCTAGACATTCACATTACTATCTTATTCAAGTTGTCCCCTTTTTCTTTTATTAAATGTCATACCATAACACACCATACCAAGATACCATGAACCATCATCATCATTTCACCTAGGCCTAACTTCATCACTTCATCCGAATCACCTATTGTCCTTACCATTCTTTCACTTCCTCTTCATAGTAGCAACAACACCTTCTCCTCTTCTCCATTTTCCTCTCTTAGACACCACTGCAACCACCATAATAACCACCCTTAACCACCAAAAGTTGGGGTCACACCATCACCTTCCACTTCCAACCACCCAAAAATTTATTCTTTTTCCTCATCACCTTTCTAAACCATGATCACCTCACCCAAACAGCCACTCTTCTTCAAGAATCTCTTTCATGTTATGGCTTCAAAAAGATCAACCTAATCCCTTTGTCTTAGATTCTCAAAACCGTCACTCTAGGTAAGAAATTTTGATGTTGCTCCCTTGGATCTTGTCCTTGATCTGCTTGGTTGAAAAATAGTTTTCATTTTGAAATTTTGATGATGTTCCTTGTTGTTTAGAGGGCCAAAACCCTGGCTGTCCCCCTTTCTCTAACCATGCATGTGTAATGTTTCTAAGGATCGGAAGCCTAGACGACGATCGGAGTACGTTAGGATCAATCGGTGGAATTTTTGACAAATTTTTGGTAAATGATCTTTTAGTTTTAAATAACTTCATGGCTGTTTGTGATCTTCCTTGGCTGTCCATAATCCTCTAGGTGTCTAAAAAATTTTTGCATGTCACGTTTTTAGCAACGTAAGGATGATCGACGACGATCGACGGACGTTCCAAAGAACCCGACAAATTTTTGACGAACGGATCATTTTCCTTCCTTCTGGCAGCAAGCGTTTTGTATGGTAAGGGGGGTCTCAGCTCGTCTAAAATTATTTTTAACCGTTTCATAATATTGCTCATATATTCAAGAATCTCCATTTTGAATTTCGCCACGATCTAACGGTTACATCTAAAGTTACAAAAATTTTCGTCGACGACGATTAAATTTAATAGAATTTATCATTAAAATGAATTTCCAATAAATTTAATAAGTGTGTTTTGATAATGGTATATATGAAAATATATATATATATATATATATATATATAAAGTTTATCACGATCGGTATTAAAACGAAAAGCTTAGAAAAATTCAGCGTTAGGCGGGCTCGGTTTAATTCGATATGGTTGTATTAATTATTTCTTTAAAATTATGATGTTATTATGTAGTTTGTAAATTATTTCACCGGTAAGCCCCGCTGTTTGAAATTATTATTACCATTAAGCACCCTAGAGTTGTTTGGAAGGTATCGCGTACATCGTAAAAATTTACTGACCGAACGGTTACGACGCGTTATGTTACTAAGCATTATAAATGGCATTGCCTAAGTGGTTATAAGATTTTATAGAAATTTACTAAATAAATGAATAAATTCTTTTGTGAAAAACTTTACTAACAAGTAACTTGATAATTATGAAAAAGGAAATGGAAATACGAGAAGTCTTTCAGTGTAACAAATTTTGGAATTTAGAAGGAGAATTTCGTGGCAAATTTTAGTGATCATTTTGTGACCACTTGAGGTAAAAACAAAAAGTGAATTTAAACACTTGATTAAATGGAATGAATTTGTAGGAAATGAAATTTTGGGTTAAATATTTTAATAGATTGATTAGGCTAAGAATGAAAAGAAATAGCTAGAGTCTGACTTGGAGTAAATTATAGAAAAAGATTTTTAGGGAAGGAATTACGTACCTAAAAATAGGTCTAAAGTTTGAAAATCTAATAAAAGAAAATAATGCTAAGAGTTAGAAACCCTAGAAACCATTAAAATGTAAGTGAAGGGAATTAAAGAAGTTTTAGGCTTAAAGATGTTAGTTAGTTAAAAAAAGAGAAGATTTTAGGATTTAGACTTATAATAAAAAGGGACCTTGGGTAATTTCAAAGTAAATGGTGCAAACACTCAAATAATTCAGAATAAGTTTAGAAGTTTAAAGAAGAGACAAGCATTCGAATTTTAGAATATTGTTAACTAATGATAGTAAAGGACATGTAAGAGATTTTTGAATTTAAATTGTAGACTAGCAATAAAAAGGAGCAACTTAAAAATTAGATAATGACTTTTAGGGAGGAAATATCCTAATTAAGCATTAAATCATAGAAGCTAGGATGGTCACTAAATCCTTAAGTAACAAATTGACATTTTAGAGATAATCAATCTTAGTTGATTAAATAAAGGTAACTAAATAAATTAGTAGTGACAGAAATAGAGAAATAGTACTAAAGGATAATGGCTGAAAGTTAGGGGGGGATATCACTAAGGGTAAACTTATGTGCATAAGAAATTAGTAACCTAGGAAATAAATTGTTCAATTAGCGAAGTTTATTAACGAAAGAAAATAAATACTAAAGGATGACTTAAATTCCTTAATTTAAGAGTAAATTGAACTCTCTAATTACTAACAATTAAAATCGGGAAATAAAAAAAGAATTTACTAATAAATAATTGAAGGATATAAGAAAGCTAAGCTATTCCATAAGACCTTGTTGGTTAAAGTATAAGATCTAAGTATCTAAGTTAAACTACAGAAGTCACTTAGTAGTGAGTTAGACTTCATGATTAGACATAAGGAGTTAAAATCATTAGTGTAATAATAATAATAAATGAATAAATAACTTAAGAAGAGTAATAGAATCCAACTACTTCATACGGTATTTTGAGTAAGCACGTATGATCTGATGTCTAAACTAGTGGCAAACTAATGTACAAATTAGTATACCAAGTTTAATGCCAACAATTACCTTTGATTTTTGTAAATAATACTACGGAATAAGTAATGGTGTAATTCTATGTATTGAGTAAAGTATCTCATAAGTATATTGCAATGTTGAATGTTGGGTTTGACGATTGCTATATAATTATGTGCATGAAAGAATACATGTTAACTATGTGTGATCAGATGTATGATGAGTATGGTATGATAACACATGTATGGATTGTGATGTTGTACTTGTATGATGCATTAAATAAATGTGTTGGGATAAATAAGAAAAGAACGAGTAAAGGAATGTCTCGCTAGGGATCTTGAGATGAATAAATTGTGAAATAATGTGATGAGATTAGATTGGATCCGATGTGATGATGGGCATTATGATGCTAGTATACCCATAATTTTTGGAAAATATAAGATCTCGTTTCATTTCTAAGCGTCGGGTGAGTCCGTTATGAGTTAAAGCATTTTGAGAAAATAAGGAAGAGAATAAATTGAAATTTCATGAATAGAAGTAGTCTGACGTTAGAAATGAAATGGAGCCGTCAAAAGAACCCTACCGACGACTAGTGGAAAGAAAATTATGTATTGTATGCATCACATATAGAGTTGAGGAGGGATGTTGGAATGATCCCCTAGAGCATACGATGATGGGAACACTGAAGAATCTACCGCGCCTCGATACCTGAGGGTCGTCTAGGGAGCATAACCGGAGGTGGGAATTCCAAGTGGCATCGGATTCGCGCCCGTCGCCGGACAGCCCGTAACAAACTCTGGTGTACTTCGACAAGAGGCGGGATTTTCTATGACCGTGGAGTTCCCATTCTGTGGTGATGTGTGATATATGTGATTGGCCATTTTGATGTTGGGACTGAGAGTCCTTACCCATTTGTGAAAACCAGAACGAGGAGAGCTCTGGTCGCTCTAGTTAGGGAGAGGAGATAAGGGTGGCGTTGTTGTGCACATGAATGTTGTATATGAGATCGTTGAGGAGGAGATGGGCCCATATGCATCATGGTGACTAATAAAATAGTTGAATAACAAAATGAATTCATGCATTGCATCACTATGTTGAGATTGTGATTGTTTGCTGTTGGAATATGATTGTATAGATATTAGTAAGCCTGAGAGGTGACTGGGAAGATGAGAATGTTCAGTTAAGATGAAAAGTGGTGAGATAACTTAGAGTGTATTTTAGGAACCCCCAAGAGAGTGGGTGGGACTCGACCTTGGATTGTTTATATTGTATGTGGGCAGGTGTTGATGAGACACCTTCCTGATTGTTGTGGAGGTGAAGACTCACCCTTACGCTAATTTTTCCAGATATCGTAGGGATGAAGACAAACTTCAAGAACGAAGATCACACGAGCTCTTCTTGGACCGAGGACGGGAAGATAGGATAAATTATTTTATTTTCTTTATGGGAGCCTACGTGCCCCTTCACTTTCAGTATGTACAGTTACTGTTACGACCATGTATTATATATGATACGTTGTATATAAGGTGTATCTATTCCACCAAGTTTCTTTATACAAAAAAAAAACTTCCATATTTTTCTAAAACTCGTAACCTCTCAGTTGACTAGGATAATCTAGTGGAAGGGATTGTCCTAGTTAACCAAGGCTGTTACATTGGTGGTATCAGAGCATGGTCGATTCAACAGGCTTGGGGTATGGTTCACTCTACCCCGCTGTACTCTGAAAGTCGTCTGTTTGATAGTCATTAGGACTTGTGTGGTAGGAACTACTTGACTAAACTCAAGTAGTTGAAGCATCAGAATGGGATACCAAGGTTTAGTGACCAAGGTTACCTCGATGCAAGTAAAACGTGCGGAGAATTTCGGGGGTGAAATTCTTAAAAGGTACGGAGAGTGTAACAACCCAGATTTTTGACAATAGGAAACCAGACCCTCAGGACTCTGAGGATATTCTGTTGAGCTTTTAGTAAGAAGCTCGAGGCTTTGGCCTATTCCCCGAACCGTTTAGAATGAGAAAATGGAGAGAAGTAGAGTTTAATATGAAAAGTAGGAACACCGAGAGAATATGATGAGTGAGAAAGGCAGAAATATGAAAATAATAAATAACGTTCAACAACGCTGTTTAATCAAAAATAATACATTAACGACGATTATTTTGGGTACAAATTAATTTATCATTATATTTATTAGATAATTATTTTCTGTCGACAATATTTAATATATAAATAATTATAATGATTTACTTTGAAATTACATCTATTTTAAGTTATATATATTCATTTATTTGATAATTATATTTAATAATAAAATATTGTCAGGTTTCTCGAATTTGAACTATGGGACTCAGCTTGAGGTCAGACTCTGACCGTTCGAACCAAGACTAATGATCCAATGGGGATACTAGTCGTGTTAGAATATCTCTGCGAAGAATCAAGGGTGTCTGACTTAGCCCGATAAGCTCAATCAGAACCTTTGGCGTCTCTTACGTTTGACCGTTTATATAACTCGGGATATCCGATGGTGACACGGTTAGTCTTTGGTGACTCATTTTGACATTTTGGGAATTTTTCCTGAAGAGACCGAAGCTTGATTCAGACTCTATCATCCCTGTTTTTCAGTGAGTTGATTTCCTTAGAAATCGCTTTAAAACTCGACCTGAATACCTTTGATGCTTTGGACCCAGATTTTTCATACGATCTTAGAATTGAATGATTTTGGTCTCAATCTCTTCATTTTGAAAAGATCTTCAATCTTCGTTTCAAGCCCCGAACTTCAATTCTTACCCTGTTAACCCCGAAATCGAAGATTAAGTATATTCATCTTAAAATTACAATGTTTGGACATTTTTCTCTGTGCATGGTTCAGAAAAAAATTCATAACTTTCTCATACAACCTTCGATTTGTGAAAACTTGGTGTCAAAATCTCCGTAACAAAATTATCCATGTTTTCCATCCAGACATCAAAAGCTAAATCCTTCTAGATTAGTACAGTTTAATAAATCTTTATGACCTCTTGGTTGTTTTGTTTTGATGCTGGTAGCCTTTGATAAACGTTGCGTATGTCCCTCTTCCGGTTCTTGAATCACTCTGTTCTTTTTTCTATGAATCTTTATCATAGATATCTACAATTTTTATGAAGGGCACGAAATCAAATTCCTAAGGGAAAATTTATGGTGAATTTAGATCGAAGGCCCTAGCTGATCCGAGAAGCTTCTAGAGCACCCTATCGTAAATCGGGTATATCTCGGATACAAAATTTGGATCAATGCAAATGATATATCAAATTAAATAGGAACGGAATATCTAAAAACTTCATGAAGTTCCCAAAAGCAAATTCCCACTCTATACATCCAAGAATTTAAAACACTACACCAATTCACGTTTCTCCAGTAATAGCTTGGACTAGGTGCAGTATTTTCCACTTAACTCTCTCATATGGCCATGAAATTGAATTAGACCTTCACCAAACGTTTCCCATCACATTTATACACAACGTTGATGAAGAAACCAAAGTCCAGTTCGCAGCCTATTTGGCCCAGAAAAATTATTTGTGCAAGGGACAAAAATCTCGTCACAACCCAGCACTAGTTCCGTATTTGGGCCATATCTCACTCAATGCTTGATGGATTGTTTTGTACTATATATGGATTTAAAGAGAACAAAAGATTATACAACTTTGATGTTCAGCCCCTTTTGAAATTAGGCACACAATGGTCCCTGAATCCACGCACAAGAGGACACCTCTGGTTGTGCCACACCAGCTTCCCATGCAACATGAACCAATCACTTTCTTCCACCCCTTAGACACTTGTCTAGCTCTAAAAACTCCATTTCCATGCATCACATTACAGCTTGCCACACCCCTCACATGTGTCATGACCAATTTTTACCCTCTCATGCATCACACCACTTTTCTTTTTGAAAATTAACCACCAAGATAGCATGTTACCATGGTAGATTGCCATACATGATGCCTTAACCATACCATGCCATCATATCATGTGCCTAAAGAAGCATTATCACAATGTGCCTTATCCCATCTAGACATTCACATTACTATCTTATTCAAGCTGTCCCCTTTTCCTTTCATTATATGTCATACCATAACACACCATACCAAGATACCATGAACCATCATCATCATTTCACCTAGGCCTAACTTCATCACTTCATCCTAATCACCTATTGTCCTTACCATTCTTTCACTTCCTCTTCACGGCAGCAACAAAACCTTCTCCTCTTCTCCATTTTCCTCTCTTAGACACCACTCCAACCACCATAATAACCACCATTAACCACCAAAAGTTACGGTCACACCATCACCTTCCACTTCCAACCACCC
Organism: Clitoria ternatea; assembly: GCA_037962975.1. NCBI lineage: Eukaryota > Viridiplantae > Streptophyta > Magnoliopsida > Fabales > Fabaceae > Clitoria > Clitoria ternatea. Next base: position 176,203,373 of record CM075671.1, read on the forward strand.
AAAAATTCATTCTTTTCCCTCATCACCTTTCTAAACCATGATCACCTCACCCAAAAAGCCACTCTTCTTCAAGAATCTCTTGCATGTTATGGCTTCAAAAAGATCAACCTAATCCCTTTGTCTTAGATTCTCAAAACCGTCACTCAAGGTAAGAAATTTTGATGTTGCTCCCTTGGATCTTGTCCTTGATCTTCTTGGTTGAAAAATAGTTTTCATTTTGAAATTTTGATGATGTTCCTTGTTGTTTAGAGGGCCAAAACCGTGGCTGTCCCCCTTGCTCTAACCATGCATGTGTAATTTTTTTAAGGACCGGAAGCCTAGACGACGATCGGAGTACGTTAGGATCAATCGGTGGAATTTTTAACAAATTTTTGGTAAATGATCTTTTAATTTTAAATAAATTCATGGCTGTTTGTGATCTTCCTTGGCTGTCCATAATCCTCTAGGTGTCTAAAAAATTTTTGCATGTCACATTTTTAGCAACGTATGGATGATCGACGACGATCGACGGACGTTTCAAAGAACTCAGCAAATTTTTGACGAACAGATCATTTTCCTTCCTTCGGGCAGCGAGCATTTTGTATGGTAAGGGGGGCTCACCTCATCTAAAATTATTTTTAACCATTTCATAATATTGCTCGTATATTCAAGAATCTCCATTTTGAATTTCGCCACGATCTAACGATTAAATCTTAAGTTACGAAAATTTCCGTCGATGACGATTAAATTTAATAGAATTTATCATTAAAATGAATTTCCAATAAATTTAATAAGTGTGTTTTGATAATGGTATATATGAAAATATATATATATATATATATATATATATATATATAAAGTTTATCACGATCGGTATTAAAACGAAAAGCTTAGAAAAATTCAGCGTTAGGCGGGCTCGGTTTAATTCGATATGGTTGTATTAATTATTTCTTTAAAATTGTGATGTTATTATGTAGTTTGTAAATTATTTCACCGGTAAGCCCCGCTGTTAGAAATTATTATTACCATTAAGCACCCTAGAGTTGTTTGGAAGATATCGCGTACATCGTAAAAATTTACTGACTGAACGGTTACGACGCGTTATGTTACTAAGCATTATAAATGGCATTGCCTAAGTGGTTATAAGATTTTATAGAAATTTACTAAATAAATGAATAAATTCTCTTGTGAAAAACTTTACTAACAAGTAACTTGATAATTATGAAAAAGGAAATGGAAATACGAGAAGTCTTTTAATGTAACAAATTTTGGAATTAATTTTAGTGATCATTTTGTGACCACTTGAGGTAAAAACAAAAAGTGAATTTAAACACTTGAGTAAATGGAATGAATTTGAAATTGAGTAGGAAATGAAATTTTGGGTTAAATATTTTAATAGATTGATTAGGCTAAGAATGAAAAGAAATAGCTAGAGTCTAACTTGGAGTAAATTATAGAAAAAGATTTTTAGGGAAGGAATTACGTACCTAAATAAAATAGGTCTAAAGTTTGAAAATCTAATAAAAGAAAATAATGCTAAGAGTTAGAAACCCTATAAACCATTAAAATGTAAGTGAAGGGAATTAAAGAAGTTTTAGGCATAAAGATGTTAGTTAGTTAAATAAAGAGAAGATTTTAGGATTTAGACTTATAATAAAAAGGGACCTTGGGTAATTTCAAAGTAAATGGTTCAAACGCTCAAATAATTCAGAATAAGTTTAGAAGTTTAAAGAAGAGACAAGCATTCAAATTTTAGAATATTGTTAACTAATGATAGTAAAGGACATGTAAGAGATTTTTGAATTTAAATTGTAGACTAGCAATAAAAAGGAGCAACTTAAAAATTAGATAATGACTTTTAGGGAGGAAATATCCTAATTAAGCATTAAAGCATAGAAGCTTGGATGGTGACTAAATCCTTAAGTAACAAATTGACATTTTAGAGATAATCAATCTTAGTTGATTAAATAAAGGTAACTAAATAAATTAGTAGTGACAGAAATAGAGAAATAGTACTAAAGGATAATGACTGAAAGTTAGGGGGGGATATCACTAAGGGTAAACTTATGTGCATAAGAAATTAGTAACCTAGGAAATAAATTGTTCAATTAGCGAAGTTTATTAACGAAAGAAAATAAATACTAAAGGATGACTTAAATTCCTTAATTTAAGAGTAAATTGAACTCTCTAATTACTAACAATTAAAATCGGGAAATAAAAAAAAGAATTTACTAATAAATAATTGAAGGATATAAGAAAGCTAAGCTATTCCATAAGACCTTGTTGGTTAAAGTATAAGATCTAAGTATCTAAGTTAAACTACAGAAGTCATTTAGTAGTGAGTTAGAATTCATGATTAGACATAAGGAGTTAAAATCATTAGTGTAATAATAATAATAAAGGAATAAATAACTTAAGAAGAGTAATAGAATCCAACTACTTCATACGGTATTTTGAGTAAGCACGTACGATCTTGTCGCAACCTAAATCGTGACGGCGCGGCGAGAGAGAGAGAGAATGGGTGGAATGAAACAGGGAGTCACCACCAACATTTTTATCCATAGGAAAAATATTGGAAAAAACTAGGTTCAGTAAAGCACTGGTTAAAAATTGAGATTTAAGTTCGGGAGTCGGTTACGAGTAGGGAAGGTATTAGCACCCTACATCGCCTGTCAAAAACAGTACCAAGATTGAAAATACGCAACATAAATAGCCTTACAAAAGATGGTTTATTTCTTCCCTTTCATTGTTGTATCTTTTTTTTATTTTGAAAATGACAGAATGGAGTGAGGGAACTCTACAAACATAGAATGTCGAAGAGAGGTCAATGGGACGTTTCATCCAAATTAAACTCAACTTCGATATGAGACAGAGAAAGGACGAGAATGCTAATAAGGCGTCACGCCTAAATTATACATCCTTGAGTAAAAAGGATAGGGATAGGAAAAAGATAAGTGGGACGTCTTGTCTTAAGTATCCCTTCCCTATGAATTGTGGCGAGGTTTGAACAAAAAAAACTAGGGGGAAATCAACAAGACGTCACGTCTAAATTGATTTTCACGGAAGTAACCAAAAAAAGAACATTTATGAAAGAAACATGAAAGTAAGGGAATAAATCAGCAAAAAGGAATAAGAGAGATGGGCCCGACAGGAATTGAAATCCTGCTCCTACGTATTCTTGAATTATCAAGAAATCAGGGTTACGTAGTTCTGAAAAATGTTTTTTTTTAAGGATAAGATTAGGAAGGTATTGATAGGCATCATTTCAGTGAAGAATCCATACAAGGCGAAGTGCTTCGCACGTGCACGGATCTTATAGAGACTGTGTAGACGGAAGTATTTTCCGTACGACACTGATTAAGAAAAATGAATATATATATAAAAAAACTAAGCGGGAGAGGAAAACCGAGTGCAAAAATGAAAAAAACGAATGAAGAATAAGAAAACCGAGTGAAAAAATAAGAAAACCGAGTGAAAAAATAAGGAAACCGAGTGAAACTATGAAAAATCCGAGTGAAAACAGGGAAAACCAAGTGAAACAGTAAAAATCCGAGTGAAACAGTGAAAATCTGAGTGAAACAGTGAGAATCTGAGTGAAATAGTGAGAATCTGAGTGAAAGTAAGAGAAATCGAGTGCTAAATAGTAAATCCTAGTGAAATAGTGAGAATCTGAGTGAAATAGTGAGAATCTGAGTGAAAAAATAGTAAATCCGAGTGAAACAGTAAGGATCTGAGTGAAAGTAAGAGAAACCGAGTGCAAAAATAGTAAATCCTAGCGAAACAGTGTGAATCTGAGTGGAATAGTAAAAATCCCAGTGGAAATAAAGGAAACCGAGTGAAACAGTGAGAATCCGAGTGGAAAGAGGCTTACCGGGTGAAATTTGAGCAGAGAAGAACGATTGGGACAAGAATTGGAAGTCCGAGAGGGAAAAGGGTGCTGGAAGGAGTGCTGTTGAGTGAGAGTGTAGAGGATGTTGGGGTAAAGAGAGTTTGAAAGGTCAGGGGTGAGTGAAATGAGAGGGGGAGAAGACTTGGCGTGAGAGAGAGAGAGAACAGAGGTTTGTTTGGGCAAGTTTTCCCTTCCTCTGAATGCCTCCTCCCTCAGCTGCCCTCCCTCTTGCCTATTTATAGGCTAGACCGAGTGGAAGGCCAGCTCAGGCTTCCACTTCTGAGTGGAATGCCAGCTCAGGCCTCCACTCAGAGTGAAGTGGGGGACAACAGCTGGGTGGGAATTTTTAATTCCCCCCACTTCCTCCCTGTTTGCCACTTGTCTGCCACCCCCAGGATTCCTGGATCCACTTGGGTGGTGGAATCCAAGTCAGCACGGTCTAACAGGGGGACCTGGTGGGAATCCGAGTGAGAATGGAAGAATTCCGAGTGAGAATTATGGAAATCCGAGTGAAAATGTTGGAAATCTGAGTGAGGATAGTGGAATTCCGAGTGAGGATATTGAAATCCGAGTTAGAATGGTGAAATCCGAGCGAACATGGTGAAATCTGAGAGAGGATGTAGAAAACCAAGAGAAAATATTGTAATCCGAGTGGGATTTTGAAATTCTGAGAGAGGATGTTGAAAATCTGAGAGTGGATGTGGAAAACCGAGTGAAATGGTGGAATGCTGAGTGAAAATGGCTCGGCTTAATCCCTCAGTCAGTGTTCAACCATGGTTGGAATCGACTCTAAGTGAGAAAAGGGTTTAGTCCACACTTTGCCTCCTGGATCCGAGTGGAAAAGGTTCATTGAGTGCGAAAGACCAAGTGAAATCATGTTGATGTGCCACTCGGAACATTCAGTCAGAACCGAGTGAAGCACTTCTCACTCGGTTCCTAAATTCCTCTCCACAATCTGAACCACCAACGACTCGGAACCGACTGAAATGTGTGAAGTGTGACTCGGAATTGAAACATGGCTCGGAAAGGTGTAAAAGATGACACGGAGGGGATTTGGTGTTGGTAAAATTTGACTCGGGAAAGTGTAAAAGAGGACACAGAGCCGATTGAAAATCAAAGAGAAACACTCAGAAATTGATTTGGAGAGTACCTGGCTCGGACTTCACTTCCTCTCCCCAATCCGAGTGACCATTGACACGGAACCGACTGAAATGGCTCGGAAATTGGAATTTTGGCTATTTTTCGCTCGGAAATAAACTTCTTCACACTCAGAATTAGAAATTTGAATTTCTTCACTCGGAATGGCTCTGACAGGGAGGCTTTCCACTCAGAATTGACTCATTCTGAGTAGTTCTACTCGGATTTGCTCCATTCTGAGTAGTTCCACTCGGATTTGATCCGACAGGAGCATATTTCACTCGGATTTTACTCATTTTGAGTGATGCTACTTAGATTCAACTTCAACAGGGGGTTTTTCACTCGGAATGACTCATTCTGAGTGATTCCACTCGGATTTCATCATTTTTGAGTCATTCCACTCGGAAATGCTTCATTTTGACTCGGATTTGACCATTTTTTGAGTTTTTCACTCGGATTTATCTCTACCAGGGCTGTATTTCACTCGGAAATGCCTTAACCTGAGTCATCTTGTTCAGATGTGATCATTTTTTAGTCATTCCAATCGGATTTGTCTTCAACAGGGCTGTATTTCACTTGAAAAAGCTTCATTCTGAGTTATTTTGCTCGGTTCTGATTATTCTGAAGCCATTCTACTCGAATTTGACCATTCTGAATTAGAATTCAGTATAAAAAAGATTCATTCCACTTGGACCGGACCAAAAGAGGTGTTCACAGATGCCCCTCTTTACTTCTTTTTCACAAAAGAAACACGAAGCTTCTGTGTTTTTGAAGTGAAAAGGAAGTAAAGATATGAACACCGATGTAGGGGGCCAAGTGGGATCTCTTGATCGGTATGACAACTGATGGTATGGGCAATCACGAGTCTGTGTGACCTCTTTTTCTTAAAACGAGCATTCTCCAATTCTGTTTCTCTTCTTCTCTTCTTCTTCTTCTTTTTTTTTTTTTTGAATGGACAGGGAAAAATTGTCTTTTAGTTAACAGGAGGTAATGAGATCAGGATTGACCCCCAGTAGACTGGAAAGTAAAGGTTGCCCTCGTGGGCGATTGAAAAGTAAAGGGTACCTCGATAGGTGGCTGGAAAATAAAGGATGCCTAGATAAGCGACTGGAAGATAAAGGGTGCCTTGATAGGCGACTGGAAGATAAAGGATGCCTTGATAGGCGGCTGGAAGATAAAGGATGCCTTGATAGGCGGCTGGAAAGATAAAGGATGCCTTGATAGGCGGCTGTAAAATAAAGGATGCCTTGATAGGCGACTGGAAGATAAAGGATGCCTTGATAGGCGGCTGGAAAATAAAGGATGCCTTGATAGGCGACTGGAAAGGTAAAGGATGCCTTGATAGGCGGCTGGAAAATAAAGGATGCCTTGATAGGTGGCTGGAAAATAAAGGATGCCTTGATAGGCGACTGGAAAATAAAGGATGCCTTGATAGGCGACTGGAAGATAAAGGATGCCTTGATAGGCGGCTGGAAGATAAAGGATGCCTTGATAGGCGGCTGGAAGATAAAGGATGCCTTGATAGGCGGCTGGAAGATAAAGGATGCCTTGATAGGCGGCTGGAAAGATAAAGGATGCCTTGATAGGCGGCTGGAAAATAAAGGATGCCTTGATAGGCGACTGGAAGATAAAAGGGGTGCCTGAATAGGCGAATGGAAAGGAAAAGTTGCCTTAATAGGCGGCAAGAAGGGAAAGGGTGCCCTGATAGGCTATCAGACGGGAAAGAATGCCTAAATAGGCGAATGGAAAGTAAAGATTAGGGGGGAGCTAACAGGATGTCTCGTCTGAATTAACTCACTGTTGGCATGAAATGCAAAGGTTGGGGGAGCTAACAGGACGTCTCGTCCAAATTAACTCACTGCTGGCAGGAAATGCAAAGGTTGGGGGAGCTAACAGGACGTCTCGTCCAAATTAACTCACTGCTGGCAGGAAATGCAAAGGTTGGGGGAGCTAACAGGACGTCTCGTCCCAATTAACTCACTGCTGGCAGGAAATGCAAAGGTTGGGGGAGCTAATAGGACGTCTCGTCCCAATTAACTCACTGCTGGCAGGAAATGCAAAGGTTGGGGGAGCTAATAGGACGTCTCGTCCAACCTTAACTTACTGGACTTCAAGGTTCATGGCGATGCCCCAGTTTGACATAATTGAAGGTTCTTGGGGAATTGCCCCTTGACATAGAACAGAAGAAACCTGGGGAGATGCCCCCCAGTTTGAGATGGTTTGAAGGAATCTTGGGGAAAGGCCAGAATAAAAGAAATCTGGGGAGATGCCCCAGTTTGAAGGTCCTTGAAAGAATCTCGGGGAATCATCCCCTGTGACTGTAGGAGGAGAGACATGGGGAATCACCCCCTTAATTGCGAACGGGGAAACATGGGGTGATGCCCCGGTTTAACATGATTTTAGAGAATCTTGGGGAATCGTCCCCTTGACGGTAAGAGGAGGAACATGGGGAATCGTCCCCTCGATTGAGAAAGGAGAAACATAGGGTGATGCCCCAGTTTGACATGATGGGAGGGATTCTTGCAAATTGGCTAGAACAAAAGAAATCTGGGGAGATGCCCCAGTTTGGAGGTGATTTGAAGGTTGTTGGGGAACTACCCCTTGAATGAACAAAAGAAATCTGGGGAGATGCCCCGGTTTAAGTTGTTTAGGAAATGTATTTCTACTAGAGGAGGATTGATGGTTCGGGGTACTGCCTCTTTTAGGCGAAAGAGAATGAACCTGGGGTAATGCCTCAATTTGAACTATTTGCTTTGAAACCTCAGGGAGCTGCCCCTTGAGCGAGAAGGAAATGATTCTGGGGTGATGCCCCAGTTCAATTTGTCTGGGGAGTGTAATTCCACTGGAGAAGGATTGATGGCTCGAACATCACTCCTAGATTGAGGAGGTAAAATCTGGGGTCCGCCTAGTATGTGTAGATTTACCGAGAAAAATGTGCTGGGGCTCTTTGGGGAGAATTCTTCTTGCTTGACTGCTGGAGTGTATCAAGTAGATTCCCCGAAAGGGAGTTTGAAAAGTGTCAGCTTTGGCAGTTGAGGAGAAGACTTCAAGAAGTGCCAACTTTGGTGATTTGGGGAAGGGCTTTGAGGAGTGCCAACTTTGGCGATTAAGGAGGAGACTTTAACGATCCTAGTTTTGGCAGCTGCGGTTCCATTAAGGAAAAGGTCTTGATTGAGGCGTCAGAGCTTGACATGACTGTCCGTTGTAATAACCTGTAGAAAAAGGGTAAGTAGTGCAAAGATACATTCAAAAACTGGGTAGGTCCTGTGAAACCGCGGCCCTTAGGATAACTCATGGACAGAGGAGAATCAAAGAGGCGATCATAGCTTTGAAGCACGTGCCTGGCTGAGTCCTTGTGATGATTGTCGAGGTCAAGTAGTGGGAGCGTCTTGTCCCTTACGACTTTAAATGTTCACCATTCTTTCATTTATTTTTATAAAAACACAACGTTTTATCAGATCAATGCAATTCATAACACGTATCGAAAAAAGGATAAATTTTATTCATGTAGGTCAAATAAAATACAGAGAATAGACGACCGGAAAATAGAGGGGATGAAATGAAATCACGTAGGACAGGTCAAGGCCAAGGGGAATAGGAAAGGTTCAAAGATCTTCCAATGAACTCGTGAGACTAGTGAGAACCTTAATCCCACGTTACAACCTCAAGTACATCGCTCAATTTTGCTTTCCAGAGGGTAGTTCGACCATGGTCCTGATGCCTCAGTTTGCATGTTTTGCATTGGGAGTTTTAGCTACTTTGCCGAAATCTTGACCCTAATTTTTACCTGAGCCGCCTTTTCAGGTTTTCGACTCACCGGGTTGCTCTAACTTTTGCCTAGGCCGCCTTTTCAGGTTTTCAGCCTAGTGAGCTTTTCATTCTCTTTATAATGTGTTCTTTTTTTTTTTTTGCATCCTTCACAATAAAAAGTTGAAACTGATCACACTCCAGTTGAGTCTGCTTAACCTTTTCTGAGTTTTAGCCCGATCCTTTGAGGAGCTGATGTTACCTCAAATAAGAGAGTCTTCCCCTATACTATGTACCCAAGGGAACATTGGTGAGTCTTTTGGCATTGATGAGAGGGGGTTAATTCGAGTCATCATTTTGGCCTTTATATTTTTTTTTGATTTTTTGATTGATTTTTTTTTGTTTGCCCTTTTTTTCTTTTTTTTTTCTTTTTTTTTGTTTTGTGTTTTTGTGTTTTTTCTTTTTTTTTTAACCCCCTTAATGACGCAATGACTCAATCTGACAGACTATTTCCTTGCTATATAGGCATAAGGAATGACGTACTCTTTGAGATGTTGATGATGACAAGAATGCGAGTTCTTGGCCTGACGACATTTGTTCCCTTTATACAGAAAATGACAGCTTGCTCAAGGATCTGGACGCAACCGGCTTTCCCTGCTTGGTATGTGCATCGGACTTCAAGCTTAGCTCTATTTTCCATTTTTCATCTTTTTTTTTGTTTTTTTTGTTTTTTTTTGGCCAAGTCTCCCTTGACTGTATCTGCATTTAAGGCATTAGCAATTTTCTCTTATTTATGCTGGTAACTGTTGTGGTTTTCTTAGTTGACTGGCCTACCACTTGTCTGATTTGGGACTTGGCAATGTTATCATTCACATAGATTATTTCCACGTCCTGAAACAATATTACTAATGTCTTCTAATATATTGCCCCGTGATTCCTTCAGTCATTCTTGGCTCAGGGGTATTCCTTGACCTCTTGTCCTAACAATCTGGTTAACTTGTGTGGTGACTCACAAGCTTTCCTACCTTCTTTGTCAGCACAATCGACCGGGTAGTTGAGGTCGTAAAATGGGATTGTGATTTCATTAGCCTCAAGAGGATCATTTTCGGATCTTCAATTTTAGCGCTTTATGGCAAAAAATAAAAATGGAGAGAAAAAAGAGGAACAAACAAATAAAGACAATGGATGAAAGCAAGGATAAAGGAATGAGAAAAATCTTTTTAGAATTTTGATACACATTTATTGATTGACTGGTAAAACAAGTTTTTTTCGCCTTTATTACATGGAAAGTCCCAAAGCCTTAGGCATAGCAGAGGGATAAACAAGACTTTTAAGGCAATGACAGATTACTTTGGTGAATCATTTAAAATTGTAGGGAGTTCGACAGCTTCCCAGTTACTGAGCTCTCGTCCCGGCGGGCAAGCGGCCACCAAATCAACATTGTTATCAAAACTATCAACCACCACAGCATTAACTTCTGAGCTTCCATGATTAGGCAGGGGATTCTTGACCACGTTAGGGCTTCCTTCTTTAAAATCGATCCATTCGGCCTTGATCAAATCTCTCACTTTATATTTCAGAGCCATGCAATTTTCTGTGGAATGCCCCGGTGCCCCAGCGTGGTAATCACAATGAGCGTTTGGGTCATATCCCCTTGGATAAGGAGGTTGCAATGGCTTCATGGGGCATGAAACCAACAGACCTTCCTGAACGAGGATTGAAAAAAGTTCGGAATATGTTATGGGAATTGGGTCAAACTGCACCGGGGTACGCTCATTGTTGGGATTCCTTGGGTTCTGATTATGGTTGGGTGGTCGAGCTACTTGCTGGGGGTGATGGTATGGCATGGGTTGCGGTATTGGAGCTCTTACCATGGGTGGACGGAAGTGAGGAGTATGAGCCGTCGGGCCATAAGTGGCTGCGGCCACATAAGGATTGGGAGCTTGAATCATGGTAGGGGTGAATGGTCTCAGTGGAGTCATCTTTTGATTAGAAGAGATGGAATTAGTTTCTCCATCCCTTTTCCCAAGCGCCGTCCTTCTTGTCATGCTTGCCCCAGACGATCCCTGAGTGAGCTTACCCGTTCGTATTCCACTCTCCACTCTTTCCCCAATAGTCACGATGTCGGAGAAGTTGGCTGAAACACTACCAATCATCTTACCGTAGAAAGGTGATGGGAGCGTGTCGATGAACATCTCGACTATTTCTTTTTCCGACAATGGGGGATCCACTTGCGCCGCTGTCTCTCTCCATCGTTGAGCATACTCCTTGAACATTTCACTGTCCTTCTTCACCATATTTTGTAAATGAACCCTGTTGGGTGCCATATCCATGTTATACTTGTATTGTCTAAGGAAGGCATCTGCCAGGTCCTTCCAACAACGGATACGGTTCCGATCAAGGTGAGCATACCATGTAAGAGCAGCTCCTGCTAGACTATCTTGGAAGCAGTGGATCAATAGTTGGTCATTAGAAGAGTAAGATGCCATCTTTCGACAGTACATCGTGAGATGATTCTTAGGACAAGTCATTCCCCGATACTTGTCAAAGTCTGGCATCTTGAATTTGGGCGGGAGGATAACATCTGTGACTAAACATAGCTCCGAAGCATCTATTAGTCCAAAACCTCCGGCGCCTTCCATCATTCTTAAACGCTCTTCTAAGATCTCTATCCTTTCCCTTCGAGGAGCCGCGACCGCGCGGGTTGTATCTTGGAGGTTGGTCCCATAAGGGGTTCTGTATCCATACGGATAGCCGAATGACTGGTTGTACGGAGGCAACACATGGGACTGGTTTACTAGGCCTGTATTTGGTGAGGGGCCTTGAGGATGGGCCACAACATAAGTCGGCTGGGTTATCTGGGCTTGTGTATTTTGGGCTTGGGCGTTGTAGGTTGGCTGGGCCATCGGGGCTTGTGTGTTTTGGATTTGGTGGGTTTGTAGGTCATGGACCTGTGTGTTTTGGGTTTGGTGAGCTTGTGGGTCATGGGTTTGCGTGTTTTGGGTTTGGTGGAGTGGTGGCATGTTTGGTTGTGTGGGGTATGAAGCATGAGGATTTACCGTTTGCTGGTTGTGGGCGTCTTGTTGGTTGGCGAGCGGGGGATAGTACCCCGGGAGTAGGCCATAAAGTGGAAAGGGTACTGGGTTGCCGTCTAGACCGACAAATGTATGTTGTGCGTAAGACTGGCCGTAAGGTGGCTAGGTCTCAATGGCAGGGTTAGGTCTCCCGACATGAATGGTGAGAGGGGGTGTCGTTGTATTAGGGAGTTGGGTTCTTGCTGGGTCAGAACCAAGGGGAGGTGGCGCGGTGGCAGGCTGCTGTTGAGCATCCTCAACACCCGCAGAGGAGCCTCCTTCGGTAAGTTTCTTTTCTAAGAGTTTAGTTAACTCCGCGACTCGCTCTTTCAGCTGATCGAACTCGGTTCTAAAGTTTCCTTCAACAACTTCTGCCTCAGCCATGAGTTTCTTTTGGAGCCGGGTCTGGTAAGGATGCCTACCCGTGACGTTGGTGTCTCTTTTTTTTTAAAAAGAAAGAAGAAAAAAAAATGTTAGGTGGAAATAGAAAGAAGAAAAATGTTGTGGGAAACCATCACAGACTTTGGCGAGTATCCTTTGACCATTCCTTAGAATTTATCATTCAAAAGTACTAGGTATGGTAATCATAGAAATTAATATGGGATAATTGTGAAGACAGAAGAAATCTTTCATCCTGAGGCGGGATTATCTAGCTCAGACATCTTCTTCGGGCAATTACAGCCCTTATTTCTTAAGTTTAATCCCATGTCAATTTCCATAGATACTCAAAGGGTACATGACCAAAAGAGGATTATCTATTCACCCGAAGAATACTGTGTGTTTCAAAACGAGTCATTATTTCAATAACTCAGTAAATCTGCGGGTGGTAGATAATTCATTTTCATGGATAAAAGGGAAAAGCAAAAATGACGTAAAGTAAAGTAAAGTTTGCCCTTTTGTGGCCTAGGTCAGGTTTTGTTGAAAGTTTTCTCTAGGCCCTATGGTTTGTCTAAAAGTGGCTCTTCACACCAGGTGGCTTATTCTAGACTTCTAGAAGGTCACCAGAGCCAAGATCCTACCCATGACAGGGACGCAACAGTGGGGAACCACTAGGTGCGTATATCATGAGAGGTCGAACTCTAGTTGAGGTTCTCACGAACACCGGATAGGAAGTACATCCCATACGATTCCGTTACCAACCTCTCCTAACTTAAGCTTCATTTGGGGCCCGGGTATAGGGCGCCACTCATAGGTGTGTGCAAGTAATTGTGAGTGTAGTGTATGGAAGGGCAGTCCATACCTTTTACCTTACCCCATTCTGCACAAAGAACAAACACAGAACAAATATACAAAGTCGTCTACCCTAGGGTTCAATAATTACAGGAAAGTAACATGGTCCTCTACCCTAGGGTTCAACAAGCATGCAAACATAGATAATGAAACAAATAACAATATACGATTAAAACAAGAACAAACTTTCATAACAATTAACAGAAAATAAAATAAGAGAGAAGAAATCCAAGCTAACAAAGGCTATATAAAAAGAACATGCGCTTTCAATCAAACTGGCCTGACTCTCTTAAGTGTCCCCAGCGGAGTCGCCATCTGTCGCAACCTAAATCGCGACGGCACGACGAGAGAGAGAATGGGTGGAATGAAACAGGGAGTCGCCACCAACATTTTTATCCATAGGAAAAACATTGGAAAAAACTAGGTTCAGTAAAGCACTGGTTAAAAATTGAGATTTAAGTTCGGGAGTCGGTTACGAGTAGGGAAGGTATTAGCACCCTACATCGCCTGTCAAAAACAGTACCAAGATTGAAAATGCGCAACATAAATAGCCTTACAAAAGATGGTTTATTTCTTCCCTTTCATTGTTGTATCTTTTTTTTATTTTGAAAATGACAGAATGGAGTGAGGGAACTCTACAAACGTAAAATGTCGAAGAGAGGTCAATGGGTTTCATCCGAATTAAACTCAACTTCGATATGAGACAGAGAAAGGACGAGAATGCTAATAAGGCGTCACGCCTAAATTATACATCCTTGAGTAAAAAGGATAGGGATAGGAAAGAGATAAGCGGGACGTCTTGTCCTAAGTATCCCTTCCCTATGAATTGTGGCGAGGTTTGAACAAAAAAAACTAGGGGGAAATCAACAAGACGTCACGTCTAAATTGATTTTCACGGAAGTAACCAAAAAAGGAACATTTATGACAGAAACATGAAAGTAAGGGAATAAATCAGCAAAAAGGAATAAGAGAGATGGGCCCGACAGGAATTGAAATCCTGCTCCTACGTATTCTTGAATTATCAAGAAATCAGGGTTACGTAGTTCTGAAAAATGTTTTTTTTTAGGAAAAGATTAGGAAGGTATTGATAGGCATCATTTCAGTGAAGAATCCATACAAGGCGAAGTGCTTCGCACGTGCACGGATCTTATAGAGACTGTGTAGACGGAAGTATTTTCCGTACGACACTGATTAAGAAAAATGAATATATATATAAAAAAAATTGAGCGGGAGAGGAAAACCGAGTGCAAAAATGAAAAAAACGAATGAAGAATAAGAAAACCGAGTGAAAAAATAAGAAAACCGAGCGAAAAAATAAGGAAACCGAGTGAAACTATGAAAAATCCGAGTGAAAACAGGGAAAACTGAGTGAAACAGTAAAAATCCGAGTGAAACAGTGAAAATCTGAGTGAAACAGTGAGAATCTGAGTGAAATAGTGAGAATCTGAGTGAAAATAAGAGAAACCGAGTGCTAAATGGTAAATCCTAGTGAAACAGTGAGAATCTGAGTGAAATAGTGAGAATCTGAGTGAAAAAATAGTAAATCCGAGTGAAACAGTAAGGATCTGAGTGAAAATAAGAGAAACCGAGTGCAAAAATAGTAAATCCTAGCGAAACAGTGTGAATCTGAGTAGAATAGTAAAAATCCGAGTGGAAATAAAGGAAACCGAGTGAAACAGTGAGAATCCGAGTGGAAAGAGGCTTACCGGGTGAAATTTGAGCAGAGAAGAACGATTGGGACAAGAATTGGAAGTCCGAGAGGGAAAAGAGAGCTGGAAGGAGTGCTGTTGAGTGAGAGTGTAGAGGATGTTGGGGTAAAGAGAGTTTGAAAGGTGAGGGGTGAGTGAAATGAGAGGGGGAGAAGACTTGGCGTGAGAGAGAGAGAGAACAGAGGTTTGTTTGGGCAGAGTTTTCCCTTCCTCTGAATGCCTCCTCCCTCAGCTGCCCTCCCTCTTGCCTATTTATAGGCTGGACCGAGTGGAAGGCCAGCTCAGGCTTTCACTTCCGAGTGGAATGCCAGCTCAGGCCTCCACTCAGAGTGAAGTGGGGGACAACGGCTGGGTGGGAATTTTTAATTCCCCCTACTTCCTCCCTGTTTGCCACTTGTCTACCACCCCCAGGATTCCTGGATCCACTTGGGTGGTGGAATCCAAGTCAGCACGGTCTAACAGGGGGACCTGGTGGGAATCCGAGTGAGAATGGAAGAATTCCGAGTGAGAATTATGGAAATCCGAGTGAAAATGTTGGAAATCCGAGTGAGGATAGTGGAATTCCGAGTGAGGATATTGAAATCCGAGTTAGAATGGTGAAATCCGAGCGAACATGGTGAAATCTGAGAGAGGATGTAGAAAACCAAGAGAAAATATTGTAATCTGAGTGGGATTTTGAAATTCTGAGAGAGGATGTTGAAAATCTGAGAGTGGAGTGAAATGGTGGAATGCCGAGTGAAAATGGCTCAGCTTAATCCCTCAGTCAGTGTTCAACCATGGTTGGAAACAACTCCGAGTGAGAAAAGGGTTCAGTCCACACTTTGCCTCCTGGATCCGAGTGGAAAAGGTTCATTGAGTGCGAAAGACCAAGTGAAATCATGTTGATGTGCCACTCGGAACATTCAGTCAGAACCGAGTGAAGCACTTCTCACTCGGTTCCTAAATTCCTCTCCACAATCCGAACCACCAACGACTCGGAACCGACTGAAATGTGTGAAGTGTGACTCGGAATTGAAACATGGCTCGGAAAGGTGTAAAAGATGACACGGAGGGGATTTGGTGTTGGTAAAATTTGACTCGGGAAAGTGTAAAAGAGGACACAGAGCCGATTGAAAATCAAAGAGAAACACTCGGAAATTGATTTGGAGAGTACCTGGCTCGGACTTCACTTCCTCTCCCCAATCTGAGTGACCATTGACACGGAACCGACTGAAATGGCTCAGAAATTGGAATTTTGGCTATTTTTCGCTCGGAAATAAACTTCTTCACACTCAGAATTAGAAATTTGAATTTCTTCACTCGGAATAGCTCTGACAGGGAGGCTTTCCACTCGGATTTGCTCCATTCTGAGTAGTTCCACTCGGATTTGATCCGACAGGAGCATATTTCACTCAGATTTTACTCATTTTGAGTGATGCTACTCGGATTCAACTTCAACAGGGGGGTTTTTCGCTCGGAATGACTCATTCTGAGTGATTCCACTCGGATTTCATCATTTTTGAGTCATTCCACTCGGAAATGCTTCATTTTGACTCGGATTTGACCATTTTTTGAGTTTTTCACTCAGATTTATCTCTACCAGGGCTGTATTTCACTCGGAAATGCCTTAACCTGAGTCATCTTGTTCAGATGTGATCATTTTTTAGTCATTCCAATCGGATTTGTCTTCAACAGGGCTGTATTTCACTTGGAAAAGCTTCATTCTGAGTTATTTTGCTCGGTTCTGATTATTCTGAAGCCATTCTATTCAAATTTGACCATTCTGAATTAGAATTCAGTATAAAAAAGATTCATTCCACTTGGACCGGACCAAAAGAGGTGTTCACAGATCTGATGTCTAAACTAGTGGCAAACTAATGTACAAATTAGTATACCAAGTTTAATGCCAACAATTACCTTTGATTTTTGAAAATATTACTACGGAATGAGTAATGGTGTAATTCTATGAATTGAGTAAAGTATCTCATAAGTATATTGTAATTTTAATGTTGGGTTTGACAATTGCTATATAATTATGTGCATGAAAGAATACATGTTAACTATATGTGATGAGATGTATGATGAGTGTCGTATGATGACACATGTATGGATTATGTTGTTGTACTTGTATGATGCATTAAATGAATGTGTTGGGATAAATAAGAAAAGAACGAGTAAAGGAATGTCTCGGTGGGGATCTTGAGGTGAATAAATTGTGAAATAATGTGATGAGATTAGATTGGATCTGATGTGATGATGGGCGTTATGATGCCAGTATACCCATAATTTTTGGAAAATATAAGATCTTGTTTCATTTCTAAGCGTCGGGTGAGTCCGTTATGAGTTAAAGCATTTTGAGAAAATAAGGAAGAGAATAAATTGAAATTTCATGAATAGAAGTAGTCCGACGTTAGAAATGAAATGGAGCCATCAAAAGAACCCTACCGATGACTAGTGGAAAGAAAATTATGTATTGTATGCATCACATATGGAGTTGAGGAGGGATGTTGGAATGATCCCCTAAAGCATACAGTGATGGGTACACTGAAGAATCTACCGCGCCTCGATACCCGAGGGCCGTCTAGGGAGTATAACCAGAGGCGGGAATTCCAAGTGGCATCAGATTTGCGCCCGTCGCCGGACAGCCCGTAGCAAACTCTGGTGTACTTCGACAAGAGGCGGCATTTTCTATGACCGTGGAGTTCCCGTTCTGTGCTGATGTGTGATATGTGTGATTGGCCATTTTGATGTTGGGACTGAGAGTCCTTACCCATTTGTGAAAACCAGAATGAGGAGAGCTCCGGTCGCTCTAGTTGGGGAGGGGAGATAAGGGTGGCGTTGTTGTGTACATGAATGTTGTATATGAGATCGTTGAGGAGGAGATGGGCCCACATGCATCATGGTGACTAATAAAATATTTGAATAACGAAATGAATTCATGTATTGCATCACTATGTTAAGATTGTGATTGTTTGCTGTTGGAATATGATTGTATAGATATTAGTAAGCCTGAGAGGTGACTGGGAAGATGGGAATGTTCAGTTAAGATGAAAAGTGGTGAGATAACTTAGAGTGTATTTTAGGAACCCCCAAGAGAGTGGGTGGGACTCGACCTTGGATTGTTTGTATTGTATGTGGGTAGGTGTTGATGAGACACCTTCCCGATTGTTTTGGAGGTGAAGACTCACCCTTACGCTAATTTTTCCAGATATCGTGGGGATGAAGACAAACTTCAAGAATGAAGATCACACGAGCTCTTCTTGGACCGAGGACGGGAAGATAGGATAAATTATTTTATTTTCTTTATGGTAGCCTGCGTGCCCTTTCACTTTCAGTATGTACAGTTACTGTAACGACCATGTATTATATATGATACATTGTATATAAGGTGTATCTGTTCCACCAAGTTTCTTTGTACAAAACAAAACTTCCACATTTTTCTAAAACTCATAACCTTTCAGTTGACTAGGATAATCTAGTGGAAGGGATTGTCCTAGTTCACCGAGGGTGTTACAAAAAGAATGTATGGCTGTCATGGCTTCAAAATATTTTGAAGGAGAATAAAATCTTTCCAAAAATTTTCTCTCAACATCGGATCAGTTTGCAAAACTACCAGGTGGACAAGATTTAAACCATTCTTTAGCTTTCCCAATCAAAGAAAAAGGAAACAATCTCATGTATACTGATTCTTCTTGATTGGGTTCAAAACCAATTCTGTTGTACAACTCATAAAAAATAGTTAAGTGTTCATAAGGTTCCTCATTATTTAAACCAGCAAATTGATTATTTTGAATAATGTTTAAAGTAGCTGGTTTGATTTCTACAGCAGCAATAGGTCCTTGATACATCCCCGAAACACTAGGTGGTCCATTAATAGCAGCAAACTGTCCCAATGTTCTTCTTTCAGCAGCCATATTAGAATTTTCAAAATTTTCAGATTTTTCAAAAGAAGATGAAGTTGATGAAGAAGTTTTTTGTTTTTTTAGATTTTAATGCTTTAAGTTTCTTTACAAACTTCTCGATCTCAGGATCAAATAACACCTTTCCTGGAGAAGATCGAGTTTGCATAAACACACTAAATAAAGAAAGGTTAGTAAAACAATGTTAAAATGAATGAATGAATGAATAAAAATTTTCACTAAAAAAATATTTTTACCACGGTAATTAAAAATTTACTGTTTTACTGAATCAATTCAATCCCTGGCAACGGCACCAGAAAACTCGTTAGACCTGAGTATAGTGTTGCAAAAAACTTGTTAACTCTGTGTTACTGTTGGGTCTTTTAATTGACAAGCCCACCAATCGTTTGTAGTTTTGAAAATTCAGATATCGTTCGACTAGGATTGAAAGTCCAATAGTTATAGTAATTTTCTAGTTACTATGGTAAATTTGTCGAAACCTATTCAAAAAAGAATAATTTATATACAATTT
Source organism: Clitoria ternatea (assembly GCA_037962975.1). Lineage (NCBI taxonomy): Eukaryota > Viridiplantae > Streptophyta > Magnoliopsida > Fabales > Fabaceae > Clitoria > Clitoria ternatea. The sequence goes on from CM075671.1 coordinate 176,222,548, forward strand.
ATACAATATTCACAGGATTGCATAGTTGAGTTGTTCATGTGATAAAAAGAAAATAACAATCTATCTAAAAAGTTGAGTTGCAATTTAGAATAGCTAAGATACTTGAGGATAAAACACAGATAAACAAATTATGTTGGAATTTGGATCCCTAATCTAGAATAACAATGGAGGAACTCAAGACATGCATATTTAGTCATCAAGTTCATGTCATTGTAGCTTAAAATCATTATAACCGATCCCTCGTGATATAAATTCTAAGTATTCACCGTAAAGTCTGATCCCTTGTGAGCTTTCTCAGTAAAAACTTGCGTTAAGTCCTGGCCTTATGGCAATAATAATCACCAATTCTATCCCTAGTAATTGGCATATTAAGGGTATTCCAACTTTTACTTTTGTTAAAACAAGTTTTAATAAGGCATGAATGTTTGACGTTCATACTAATAAAACAAGTTTCAATAGCATGAAAATCATTCTCCCCTTTGACGTTCATACTAATAAAAGATTGAAATACTAACATGCACTTGAATCATAAACATTCAGAGATTGAATTCACAACATCATACTTAATAGACTAGTTCACCAATTCCAACATAAATAGATTAGTTACACATGGTGAAAGTAAAAACAACACTTACAGAGATTGACATTACGAAGGTGATGGAAACTTCACGGTACAACGATCACAATACTACACAACACTCTCAAGTATCTAGAAAACTATTCTAGAACTACAAGCTCACAAAAGAATCACTCAAACACGATTGTATAAGAGAAGAAGAGAACTCAGAATGTGAGATGGGATGCTTAGAAGTATGGAGAATGACCCTATTTATAGGGTTGAGGAAGGGTCCTGACGCTATGTGTCAGGTTCCTGACTCAGCTTCCATTAATCAGCTTAAAGTGGCTATTATTGTATAATTATTTTAATTAATCATGCCCAGACAGATGTGCCTTGTACCCCAATTCGGCTTAGACACTTGTGGGTAATGGAGGGGTCAATAGCTGAGTGCTTGACCACTTGCCAGTGGTGTCCACGTAGCTCCTGACGCTACGTGTGGGTGTGACGCGTAGTGTCAGCATCAGAAGTTCCCACGCTACGCGTGGTTTTGATGCTACGCGTCAGCTCTCCAGTTCTTTAATTTTCTCTTTAAATTCTTTACTTTTTCACTGCAAAACTAGAGAAAATTGATCAAAGGTAGATTATTTCCAACAACACCCATTTATTGAATTTAAAACCTAAAATTCTAACAAATTTACCAAATTCTTATTCTTTTTATAAATTTTTTATTAAAGATTTTATTATAAATTTGAGGACTAATAATTGTCCTCAAGATGATGTGGTATGCTACCAATGAAATCAACCGTAGCATATTCACCCTAATTACCCATTGAATGCAAGAAATGCAAATGTTGATGCTCTTGCTCGTGTGAATCATAATGCTAACTGTGGAGGCCATGGTGGTTTTGGAGGCCATGGTTGTGGAAACAAAAATGGTCATAATGGTGGCCACAATGGTAGCCATGGTGGAAATCATAATGGTAGTCATAATGGTAACGGTCGAGGCAATGGCCATGGTAGAAGAAATGGTAATCATAATGGTGGTAACCAACCATAAGCTGTTGGTAGAATCTTTGCCGTCACGGGTGAAGAAGCCGCACAACCAGAAAAACTTGTTCAAAGTAAGTATGAAATTCTCGGCACCTCTGTATGTGTTATCTTTGATTCTAGTGCTACCCACTCCTTCATTTCTAAGGATTGTGTTAGGCGCTTGAAAATGCTTGTTTGTATGATGAAAGGTTCTATAATAGTGATTACACCGACCGGTGCTTGTTTGAGATCGGTGATTGGATGTGAAAATGTCAAGATGATTCTTGAGGGTAGGAAGTTTGTGATATCCCTTGTGTGCTTACCTATGAAAGACCTAGATATTATCCTAGGCATGAATTGGTTATCTGCCAACAAAGTCTTGGTGGATTGTCATAATAAGGCGGTGATTTTTCCAACTTCGAATGCTGAACGCTTTGACTTGCAAGGTATCTCTCAGCTTCTTGTGATGTTCTGTATGGTTGATGGGAGTAATACCTCCCAATCTTGTGAAATTTCTGTTGTTTCCGAATTTCCTGATGTTTTTCCAAACAAGGTTCTTGGTTTGCCTCGGCCACGTGAAGTGGAATTCTCCATTGATCTTATTCCTGGCGTTGAGCCTGTTTCTAGAGCTCCTTATAGGATATCTCTTATGGAGTTGTCTGAGCTTAAAAAGAAAGTTAAGGAATTACTCAAAAGAGAATTAATCCTCCCAAGTGTATCTCCTTGGGGCGCACTTGTGTTGTTGATGAAAAAGAAACATGGGAGCATGAGATTGTGCGTTGACTATTGCTAACTCAACAAACTGATATTAAGAACAAATATCCTCTTCCTCGCATTAATGATCTCTTGGATCAGTTGAAGGGCGCTGCTGTGTTTTCCAAGATTGATTTACGTTCTGAATATCACCAAATCAGGGTAAAGACCGATGATATTCCAAAAACTGTCTTTCGAATGCTATATAGACACTACGAGTATGTGGTTATGCCATTCGGTGTAACAAATGCTCCTGCGATTTTCATGGATTACATGAATCACATCTTCCATGAGTATCTTGACCAATTCCTTGTGGTGTTTATGGACGATATTTTGGTGTACTCTAAGAGTCATGTAGAACATGAAAGGCATCTTCGCCTTGTGTTGACTATTCTTCAAGAAAAAAAGTTATATGCCAAATTCTCCAAGTGTGAATTTTGGTTGAATGAGATTTCATTTCTTCGTCATGCGATCTCTTGTGATTGTGTTGCTGTCAATCCATCAAAGGTTGAAGCTATTATGGCTTGGGAAAGACCAACGTCGGTGACAGATATAAGAAGTTTTCTTGGTCTTGCTTGTTATTACGGAGATTTATTGAAGGATTTTCCCGTTTAACCTTACCATTAACAAAGTTGACTCGTAAGAATCAACCATTCATGTGGATTCTCGAATGCGAGAAGAGTTTTCAAGAATTGAAACTGAGACTTACCACCGCACCAGTATTGGCTTTGCCTGATTTACTGGATGAATTTATGGTGTATTGTGATGCTTCCAAGCTTGGTATTGGTTGTGTGCTGATTCAAAACGAGCGTGTGATAGCCTAAGTGTCAAGACAGTTACGACCGCATGAGGTTAATTACCCCACACATGATCTTGAATTGACAGCGGTTGTATTTGCTTTGAAGTTGTGGTGACACTATTTATATGGTTCTAAGTTTGTGGTCTTTAGTGACCATAAAAGTCTTAAATACCTATTTGATCAGAAAGAGCTTAATATGCATCAACAATAATGGATGGAATTTTTGAAAGACTATGAGTTTGAATTAAGGTATCATCCGGGAAAGGCAAATGTGGTTGTCGATGCTTTGAGCCAAAAGTCATTGCTTGTTTTCGCTATGATGGTGAAAGATGTGGCGCCCTAAATTCAATAATTAATAATAGTGACATTGATATCTAGTTAATAAAAAGTAGAGTAAATTTTTCACGTTTAGATCAATTTCCTAGATAAGGCACACCATAAAATAAAAGTAATTAATTTCATCCTAGATCTAATTAAAAATCCCTCCCGTATATGAAGATATGAGAAGGTGAATGACTTAGAGAATTGCTGACAATCTCCATCATCACTTAGTGATACCAATTAGACTCTTGAGAATTAGTCAAAGATGACCTAAACCATATCATTATGCAATAAGTCCTATGCTACTCATATTATGCTTCAGTCATTTAATCCCAAGGGTACATTCCCATTAATCTATCATCAAATCTAATAATCCATAAGTGTATGTAACTTTATTAAGCATCATCCAAATGTCAATTTATGAGTCATGACCATTCATAAAAGCTAGGTGTTCATCATATCTACTTTTCACTATCTAGTCCTCTTCATACACTCTTAACTAGAACTAAAATATCACGTTATCTCATCCTACACATCATACACCAATTTTAGAATAAAAATTCAGCATTGTGCTCACATAATCAAAACCTTATAAATCCATCTCCTTGACACAAATAACATCATAAGTTTCCAAAATCAATATCCTCCATCAAGCTAAAGAATCACATGTCAAAGTCAATATCTCAAGGACATCCACAAAATTTAATAACTCCAATTCATCGATTCCCAACTTAGGCATTTACACCAATAGTCAAGCTATACAAAATAATGTCATATACATCAAAATTCACATAAAGAATTACAAGCATCATTGTCCCAAAATTTACCGGCCAAGGTAACTCCATACCCTCTTCACACATGCCACCCCTTCGAATGTAATCATACCCCAGTAGGGTACTAATCGTGTCCTGGTCGTATGTGATATGCCGACCCTTAACCCAGCTCGTCTTCTGCTGGCTGATATTTAGTGCATCCTGGCGAGTCCTGTAAGCATTTGCGTAAAACTCTATCACTAAGATGGGATCCCCCTCAGTAGGTAGGGAAAACAGAGGTCCCCATCTCCTCCGTTGGACCTCATCCTGTAGCTCAGGATAGTCTCCAGTACTTAAATCCAAGACTCTCTCCCAAATGAGTCTTTGGCCCTTTATCTGATGAAACCGGGCCCATTTCGCATCAGTGTGAAATTTGGTAGGGTCTCTCGGTCCTAGCACCTCCTCTCCCTGAAGATCTGGATCTTCAGAAGTGGTGTCAATGTCTGTGGTCCTTCTCTGTCTCTTAGGACTAGTAGAAGGAATGGATTTCTTAGGTGCCATATGTAAAAAAGAAAAATTTAAAAATCAAACACATTACACTATTTAAAAATCAAATATTAAAAAGTTTAACAATTATTTTTGTTTTTATATTTAAAATGTCATAAAATATTTTCAAAAACTATTTATACAAAAGAAATTTTAACAAAAAATCACACAAAATGCAACATGCATATTTTTATTTTTAACAAAGCATAAATTTCACAAAACTTGCAAGATCATACAACTTACATATTTATAAATTTGTTCAAATTTATGTATTTTTATTTTTATGCAAGAAAGTATAACAAACATGCAAACTAAGAAATTTTATTAATTCAAAAGAAAACAACAATCAACAAACAGAGGGATACTAAACAGATTTATTAAAAAAAGAAAACAAATAATAAAAGATAACACATAAAAATTAACAAAAATCAGGATCAGAGGCTGACGCTACGTGTGGGTGGGACGCTACGCGTCAGTGGGACGCTACGCGTCAGTGGGACGCTATGTGTGGGCTTGCAGAACAGAAACTGCAAAACAAGGGTTGCGCAGTAGCAACCCCTTCAAAACCACATTCAATCCATTCAAATCCTATTTCTAACAGCAATCAAGCCCCATGGTTATCTAATCCTATCCCTAACCTCATGCAATTCTAAGAATCAAAATTAAAAAATAAATTAAAAAGAAAGGGAGTTGAGATACTTACTTGGATTCCTTAGAGAAAATAGGAATGAAGGTGATTGGAGGTTTTGAGAGAAAAATAGGGTTTGGGAAATTAGGGTTTCTAAAAATGCAGAGGGAGGCAAGATAGGTTTTTAAAGATAATGGACTTGGGCCTTCCTTTGGTTCAGTTTTAAAAACTGAACGAGGGCCCTGATGCTACGCGTCAGGTTGAAAATTTAGAGTCCACGCTACGCGTCAGTCTGGTGCTACGCATAGGCTTCTATTTTATTTTTCAAAATTTTAATTTTCAAAAACCTTTTCTTTTAATTTTTAAACCCCTTTTCTTTTCAAAATTAAATTTCTAACTTTAAAATTTTAAAAACTATATATATTTTTTATTTTTTATTATTTTTTATTTTTTATTTTTTATTTTTTTTTATTTTTTCAATCATAAATAAAAAATAAAGAGAAAATAATGGGTTGCCTCCCACTGAGCGCTAGGTTTAATGTCTCCAGCCAGACATTACCTCTGATCAATTGGGTGGTTTTTCAATTTTGGTTGAGGAATCACCCATCTTTTTCTTCCTTCTTCTCCGATGCTTGATTACCTGTCTTTCATCATACAAGCAATCAATTAACTTTAAAAAATTTAATTGATTGGGAAGAGATATACCTGGTTCGGTTAAAGGTAAACTTTTTCCTCGTTATTTATCCTGAGATGTTCATGAGCACTGAAGCTTACCTCTTCTCTATGAATTCTAATTGTAACCATACTTTGATCAACATCTACCATTATTTTTGTAGTCTTCATGAAAGGTCTTCCAAGAATTAGGGGGATCTCAGTATCCTCCTTCATATCCAGTACCACAAAATCAACTCTAAAGTGGTACTTGTCAACCTTTACTAATACATCTTCCACAATCCCAACAGGTTGCTTGACAGAGTGATCAGCCAGTTGTAAAATCCTTTTGGTTTCTTGTAATTCCAGATCACCAATATGCTTCATCAAATCTACGGGCATAAGATTGATGTTAGCCCCTAAATCTAACAAAGCATTCCTGATATTGATATTTCCAATGGTTACAGGAATGGTGAAACTTCCCGGATCTTCACATTTTTCTGGTGTTAAGATGGCAATACGACTTGCTTCTTACTCTTCATTCACAGGCTCTTGTATATTTTTTTTTCATTTTTTCATTTTTTCTTTTTCACTTTCTTTTTTCTTTTTTTTCTTCTTTTTTCTCATTCTCTTTCTTTTCACAATCAATTTTTACAAATTTGCAACTTTTAGAAGAAACAGCATTACATTGATCCCTTGGGTTCTGAGTGTTTGCAGTAAAACCAGATCTTTTCAATTCAGCTATTTCCTTTGCTAGTTGACCCATTTGCAAATCTGATGCCTTTCGGGCAACTTCATTTGTTTCCATAAATTGTAATAACTGTTGGATAAATTCCTCAATCCTTGTCAATCTTGTATTTTCAATTTGTGATTATTGTTTCTTAAATTGATTGTTAGGAGGTCGGTTGGAAGGTCCAGCATCTTGTCTCCAGCTAGAATTCTGATTCTGCCATCCCTGTGGAAAATTGTTAGGAAAAGAATTACCATAATTGAAAGGAAAGTTACCCAATGGTATTCTTTGATGGTTCAGAAAATTGGCTTGCTCTTGCTCATTTCTATTAGGGGCACAGTAACCACATGGTTGTTCTCCCATGCAATGCATACATTGTTTCAATTGAGCGGGGGGTGGTGATGTCACTTGAGCAATTTAAAGTTTCTCTAATTGTTTGCTCATAGCTTTAATTTGTTGAGTCAACAATTTTTGTTGAGCCAATACTACATCATTCACTCCCAATTCGAGCATACCTGGCTTCCTTGGTGCATTACCTCTTTCATGTTTTTCTTGTCGATCACTAATGGACATTGATTCCAATATTTCTATTGTTTCTTCCACAGTTTTGTTCATTAAAGAACCACCTGCACAAACATCTAACATCATTTTAAACTGAGGTAACAAACCATGGTAAACGATTCTTACCTTTTCGGCATCATTTAAGTTGTGGTTTGGACATTTCCTCAAGAGTGCCTTGAATCGTTCCTATGTTTCTCCTAATGACTCATCATTGTTTTGTGAAAAAGAATGTATGGCTGTCATGGCTTCAAAATATTTTGAAGGAGAATAAAATCTTTCCAAAAATTTTCTCTCGACATCAGACTAGTTTGCAAAACTACCGGGTGGACAAGATTTAAACCATTCTTTAGCTTTCCCAATCAAAGACAAAGGAAATAATCTCATGTAAACTGATTCTTCTTGATTGAGTTCAAAACCAATTATGTTGCATAACTCATAAAAAATAGTTAAGTGTTCATAAGGTTCCTCATTATTTAAACCAGCAAATTGATTATTTTGAATAATTTTTAAAGTAGCTGGTTTAATTTCTACAGCAGCAATAGGTCCTTGATACATGCCTGAAACACGAGGTGGTCCATTAATAGCAGCAAACTGTCCCAATGTTCTTCTTTCAGCAGCCATTTTAGAATTTTCAAAATTTTTAGATTTTTCAAAAGAAGATGAAGTTGAAGAAGAAGTTTTTGTTTTTATAGATTTTAATGCTTTAAGTTTCTTTACAAACTTCTCGATCTCAGGATCAAAGAACACCTTTCCTGCAGAAGATCGAGTTTGCATAAACACACTAAATAAAGAAAGGTTAGTAAAATAATGTTAAAATGAATGAATAAATAAATAAATTAAAAATTTTTACTAAGGTAAAATATTTTTACCATGGTAATCAAAAATTTACTATTTTACTGAATCAATTCAATCCCCGGCGACGGTGCTAGAAAACTTGTTAGACCCAAGTTTAATGTTGCAGAAAACTTGTTAACTTCGTGTTACTGTTTGGTCTTTTAATTGGCAAGCGCACCAATCGTTTGTAGTTTTCAAAATTTAGATATCGTTCCACTGGGATTAAAAGTCCAATAGTTATAGTAATTTTCTAGTTACTATGGTAAATTTGTTGAAACCTATTCACAAAAGAATAATTTATATATAATTTTTACAATATTCATAAGATTGCATAGCTGAGTTGTTCATGTGATAAAAAGAAAATAACAATCTATCTAAAAAGTTGAGTTGCAATTTAAAATAGCTAAGATACTTGAGGATAAAACACAGATAAACAAATTATGTTGGAATTTGGATTCCTAATCTAGAATAGCAATGGAGGAACTCAAGACATGCATATTTAATCATCAAGTTCATGTCATTGCAGCTTAAAATCATTATAACCGATCCCTCGTGATATAAATTCTAAGTATTCACCGTAAAGTCCGATCCCTCGTGAGCTTTCTCAGTAAAAACTTGCATTAAGTCCTGTCCTTATGGCAACAATAAGTACCAATTCCATCCCTAATAATTGGCATATTAAGGGTATTCTAACTTTTACTTTTGTTAAATCAAGTTTCAATAAGCATGAAAATCATTCTCCCGTTTGACGTTCATACTAATAAAAGATTGAAATACTAACATGCACTTGAATCATAAACATGCAGAGATGAAATTCACAAAATCATAATCAATAGACTAGTTCACCAATTCTAACATAAACAAATTAGTAACACATGGTGAAAGTAAAAACAACACTTACAGTGATTGACATTACAAAGGCGATGGAAACTTCACGGTACAACGATCACAATACTACACAACACTCTCAAGTATCTAGGAAAACTATTCTAGAACTACAAACTCAAAAAAGAACCACTCAAACACGAGTGTATAAGAGAAGAAGAGAACTCAGAATATGAGATGGGATGATTAGAAGTGTAGAGAATGACCCTATTTATAGGGCTGAGGAAGGGTGCTGACGCTACGCGTCAGGCCCCTGACTCAGCCTCTATTAATCAGCTCGAAGTGGCCATTATTGTATAATTATTTTAATTAATCATGCCCAAACAGATGTGCCTTGTCCCCCAATTCGGCTTGGACACTTGTGGGTAGTGGAGGGGTCATTGGCTGAGTGCTCGACCACCTGTAAGTGGTGTCCACGTAGCTCCTGACGCTACGCGTCACAGCCACGCATAGCGTCAGCATCAGAAGTTCCCACGCTACGCGTGGTGTTGATGCTACGCGTCAGCTCTCCTGTTCTTTAGGTTTTTTCTTTAAATTCTTCACATTTTTACTGCAAAACTAGAGAAAATTGATCAAGGGCAGATTATTTCCAACAACATCCATTTATTGAAGTTAAAACCTAAATCTCTAACAAATTTACCAAATTCTTATTCTTTTTACAAAATTTTTATTAAATATTTTATTGTAAATTTGAGAACTAACACCAGCCTATTTGGTTGGGCGAGATTTGTTGTATTTTGGCTCGAAAAGAAGTGTTTTGGCCGCCCGGGGCCCTTTTTTCGTCTAATTAATTATCTATAAATTTCTTCAGGTTTATTTTTGTGTTTAACATGATTATTTTAGAGTTTTCTAATACTTAATAATAATTTTTGAATTATTAAGTTTTAAGTCCCGTTTTCTGAATCGGTCATTTTCTGATGTTAAACAACGTCGATAAATCCCGAATAATTTGTGATAAATTCAACGAATGCTCAAATTAATTTAACTTTATTATTGGGGCATAAATATTCATTTATAATAATTATCTAATGTTTCTCGACATGTTTAGCTCGTCTCTGTGCTCTATCCGTACGTCCTTCGTCGATTAAATGACGACAGTAATTACTATATTTGTCGTATTAACTAAAAGGGTTCCCAATTAATTTTCTCAACATGATTGGGACATTGATTATATATTCCCTATAATTATCCTATTTATGTCCTCTAATTAATTAATTCTACATAAAATTTGAGATGAAGGCTAAGGTTGAACATCAAAAACCATCTGATTTGTTAAGACCTTTGGAGATCCCTGTTTGGAAATGGGATAGTATTGCTATAGACTTTGTTTTCGGTTTTCCTAGAACCCGTGCTGGAAATGATGCTATCTGGGTGATTGTAGATCGATTGATGAAATGTGCTCACTTTTTGCCCATAAGTATGAAGAGTTCGTTGGAAAAGTTAACTCAATTATACATTAAGGAGATTGTGAGATTGCATGGTGTTCCATCTAGCATTGTATTCGATCGTGACCCTTGGTTTACTTCCCGATTTTGGGGAAGCTTACATCAGGAGTTAGGCTCTAAGTTGAAGCTTAGTTCTACTTATCATCCTTAAACCAATGGACAATCTGAGAGAAGTATCCAAAGCCTTGAAGATTTGTTGAGGGCTTGTGCTATTGAATACGATGGTTGTTGGGAGTGATTTCTTCCATTGATTGAGTTCACATACAATAACAGTTACCACAGCAGTATCTGTATGGCTCCTTATGAGGCACTTTATGGTAGAAAATGTAGAACGCCTCTGTGTTGGTTGGAAATTAGTGAGAATTTGGCTTTAGAGCCGAAGATTGTTCAAGAGACTACTGAGCAAATTAGAAAGATATAAGAGAATACGAAGACTAACAGAAAAGCTATTATGACAAAAGGCAAAAACCACTTGAATTTCAAGTTGATGATCATGTATTTCTTAAGGTCTCGCGTGATAAAGGAATTTGTAGACCTTTGAAGAGCAGAAAATTAAGTCCTAAGTTCATTGGGTCGTATAAGATTCTAGAGCGAATCGGTGATGTTGCTTATCATATTGCACTTCCTCCGCATCTTGCGAATCTGCACAATGTATTTCATGTGTCGTAGTTAAGGAAGTATATTCCTGTTCCCTTACATGTGATCTCTGTTGATGATATTGATGTGTGAGATAATCTCTCTATCTCCCTTATTTCTATTCATATTGTTGAGTATTCCGTGAAGAGATTGCGGAACAAGTTGGTATCTTTGGTGAATGTGAGACTCTAAAAATAAGGGTAAATTTTTCACGATTTAAAAAAGAAACAATTTAGGAAAAGAAGGCATCAAGGAATAAGTTTTCAATAAGTAACCCCGGACCATTTTGAATAACCTATCTCATATATGAAGATATGAGAAGGTACGTAACTTAAATAAATGTCTACGTAGGACAATCGGTTATGTGGTCGTCATACACGTGTTTGTGAGACATGCAAGATAATCCAAAGTCAAGGGTGGATAGGATAAATACCTAAGGAAGTACAAGGTGATTGCCAAGACATAATTAAAACATGTACAATCAATCATACAAACATTCCATGAAGTAAGAAAGTGCAAAACATAACCTAAAAAGGTATAAAAGTATGTAAAACCCAACTTTGGAGAAATCCACTGGCAGTGGGAAAAATCCACTGGCAATGGGAAATTCCCACTGGCCGTGAAACTCCCTGCCCAATGCCCAAAATTTCAAATTTTCCAAAATAGAAAAACCCACTGGCAGTAGGAAAAACCCACTGACCGTGGAATCCTCTACTGCAAGCACCATTCTGTAGCTTTTTGACCTTTATGATTTTGCCAACTTTGGGACCCCTTTTCACTAGGCTATTCATCTCCGATTTATGTGAAATTTTATACACCACTTACCTACCCTAATATCAATTATGTGGTAACATTTCAAGCCCAAATTCCATCCCAATCAAAATCTAAGCTATAGGGTAGTTTTATGCATATTTTGGGCATTTTATATTACACACCAAATTGCAATTGGCTAAGTTTTGGTCTAAACTCTCTATGGATCTATATTCACATATATAAATGTGACTTGCTCCAACAAGTCTCATCCAATAACTCATGTCCTAGATCCAGATATGTCCTAGTGGCGATTCATGCCCTTTTTGGCTAAACCAAGCATGTCAAATTCCAAACTAAGCCCCTTTGGCCACAACCAACCATGCATACAAGTTTCAAACATATATTATGACTTGTAGGTGACCTCTACATAAAACTTTGTCCATTAAATGAAAATATGACCCATCCACTTCCTTGTTTTACATTCAATTCACAATATTAATGTTACACAAATCACATTTTTATTGCGAATGACTTTAGATCTCATAATATCATCATTTATTCATCAATATAGCATAAAAATCAATGTATCTCAAGTATCATTACCCAATGCTAAGGACATGACCAAAAATTAGCCTTTCAAACACATAAGGCCTAATTTTCACAAATGACCCTCAAAATGAATACCTAACATCATTCAATCTTCTTGTACAAAATAAGCATATACACATATTATATGCTTTACAAAGATTGCCAGCCAAGGCTTACTAGCTTTCCTTCCATATTTACCTTCACCATTGCTCAACCTCCAAAAAGAGTAGGATATCCAACATACCTACATCAACCTTTAAAATGGAAACTAGGAGGTGAGTAACATATACGAAATGAATCAAAGTCATACATTATGATGATACATATACATGTGTGCATGACATGCATACCTCATGAAACATCATAAGCCTCATTTGTACATCAAATCATTCCATCTCAATATAACATATGTTCACATTGATATACTCATAACTCATATATCAAATTCATTAGCATTCTCAATAAAAGTCATCATACATTCAAATTTAGTACCACAACTTATTTCCTCTTTATTCATCAATCATCCATCACCACCATGGGCTACCAACTAGGCATATCTTCGGCTACATGCAAATGCTCTTATAGCTAATGCATATGCACAAAGGAAACAACTTCAATTGCGGATCCGATTCTGGGAAATAATATCATATCAAATGTGGGTCAAGCATAGGTGCGTTACTATGCCCCTACTGCAATAGTAAAAGTGTACACTTATATCTCAATTCATGCATGCTTAACATCATATTTTACAGGTACCAAACCGCTATCGCCCATCTGTAGCACTAGCCACCCCGTGACTTGCGGGTCAATAACATGGCCTTACTTGCCATAAGTGCTACGGGCCTCTCCCGAACACACATTGAGAGATCCGTTCCCCGTCGAACACCAAGGTAACTTGCTCATCACAGAGCCGCCCGCCCACTCGGCCTGCCACATAGGGTGCGTCGTCACCAAACTAAAGGCAGCTTTGTGATTCCTGGAATCACTAGGGAACAACAACAATATACTCGTGCACTGAGTTGCCTCCCACTGGGCCTGCCTATTGGAACCCCAAACATTCCATATAAGCAACGAATGGTATGCCATGGATGCAATAGAATGCAAATTAAATGCATTCTCACACTATACATCCTAAATACCACTCCACCATCAACAATTTATCCTCAATACTTTAGTGGAACTTTAGGTTCTCACCATCCTCACCCATCACCAACATTCATTGGATTTCATACATATACAAGTTAATGGCAATCATAAATCATTAATTCATATATCATAGGATGTTCAATAACAATGTAATCAATATAATCATGGTTCTAAGCCATTACAACAACTCTCATCAATCATGAGTCAATTCAACATCATATTCATCATGAGTCAATTCAACATCAATCATGGGATGTTCACTTTAAATGCATTTCAATCAAGAAATCATCAAATCATTCATCCAAGCTAATTAGCATAACACTATCATATACACACACATCACTAATGGATGAAATCAAGCATTTAGAGATGTTACCCCCTCCTACCTCAAGAGAAGTAGTAATCAACGCGGTCTAAAGATCCCACCTCGTCGATGGGGTTGTTTCCTATATTATACAATATACCACATAATTATTTTCTATTAAACCACCAAGACTCGATGCTCATATTTATTTACTTGGTGTTTATAACATTTTAAATTCCCAAACCTCATTTATTTCATTAATTCCACCATAACCACCATGGGTTAGGTGTCCAATTTCATTATTATGCATTTTCAATGCCATGCCCTATAATGGGTTCCTACATTAATGGTTCCCAACAACCATTATCATTTATTCACCATCATTAATGGTCATTACTCATCATAAATAACATCTCCCATCAATAATAAATACACATTACCCACATTTCTTATTTTCCCCAAATTATAGGGTTAGGGTTTTCTTAAAAACCCAACAACCATTATAAATGTTCATCATTTCCCATCATCTTCATGCCATTTTCGCATACCCCTCAAGGCCCTCATAAAACTCACATTAAAAACACCCCACATTAGGGTTTCTCATCATAAATGCCTCCCCAAAGCAACCCATATGTATTTCCCTCTCAAAAACCATAATAACCTTAAAACCTAGGGTTTAAGCTTAAGAAATTAAGATGAAACCTTACCTCAAGCCAAGAGTGAAGTGAGCTCTATTAGAGAGAGGGTGTGTGATGAAATTAGAGAGGGAGAAGGAGGAAGAGAGCTTCCAAACCAAAGGTTCCTTCTTGCTTGATGAAGATGAATGTCGTGAACGGGATCGCGGCGACGGCGGAAGAGGTTGAAACGGAGCAAGGAGTCGCCACCAACATTTTTATCCATAGGAAAAACATTGAAAGAAAACTTTCACAAAGCACCGGCAAAAAATGAGATTCAAGTTCAGGAGTCGGTTACGAGTAGGGAAGGTATTAGCACCCCACATCGCCTGTTAAAAATAGTACTAAAGTTGAGAATGCGCATCATGGATAGCCTTAAAATTATGTTTATTTCTTCTTTCTAAAAAAATAAAATAAAATAAAATCGAAGGAGACAGACGAAATGAGTGAAAAAGTTTAAAGTAAGATCAACAGGATGTCGCGTTCAAATTAATCTTGGCCTTGATGGGTGGAAAACGTGGAAAAGAAGAAAGGAAGCTAATAAGACATCTTGTCTAAATTAGTCATTCTTTCGTCAAGATACTAAATCGGGAAAAAGAAGGATTAACAGGACGTCGGGTCCAAATTAATCCCGGCTTTTAATGGTGGAATGTACGAAAGAGAGAGACTACTAACAAGACGTCTCTTCTAAATTAGTCATTTTCCATCAAGGTATAAAGTTGACCGGTGAAATGAGTTAATAGGACCTCATGTCCAAATTAACTCGATTTTTGTGAAGAGTAACGACGACCAGGGAAAAGGGAGAAAATCAACAAGACGTCGCATCTAAATTGATTTCCTTTTTTTGAAATATTATTATTTAATAAATAACGACCGATTGAAAATTTAAAAAGGGTAACAAGACGTCTCGTCTAAATTAACCTCTTTTTGATAAAATAATTTTTTAAAAAAATCAAAATTAAAAATTTATCAAAAACTTGACAAAGAGCACAAAGACTTACTAAAGTGAAAAATGGGTAATGTTTTTTCGGTTGAAGATAATGCTAAGTTGTTAAAATTTTAATTAGACACAATTTTGAAATAACAGAAAAAATAGAAACTAAAAAAAATGGGTAATCACATTTTGTTAAGCTTTATACAACCTGATTCTTTCAAAGACTAGCGAGTGCCTTAAAAGAAAATTACACTCTAACTATACGGTGAATGAACTATCCAGAAAAAGAAACAGTATACAGATGACTGATTCCTTGTAATAGGATTACTATTCTGAGCAATAAAATTAAGATCACAACTACCCTTGAAAAATTAAATCTGTATAGAACTACAATATATACAAACAATTTGAGTAACAATATTGAGCAGCAAATAAACGGGAACAATAACATGAACAGAAACAGTAGCAGAGATTGAGTAGAGATTCAAGCATACATCACAATATCCTACTGTAAAACTAAATCATAATAACGACAAGAGACAACAGAGAAAAAAGAGTCCAATACAACAATACTAATCTGATCCTTGTACAAAAATTCAACCTTTCAGAAAATAAAAACTATTTCACAAAATATATAAAAAATGTTCTTGCTCACTGATTGAGTTCTTGCTCATTGTTGTTGCTGTTGCTGTTGCTGTTACTGCTGCTGCTGTTGCTGTTGCTGCTACTGCTGCTGTCGTTGCTGTTGCTGTTGTTGTTGTTGTTTCTGTTGCTGTTGCTGTCACTATTGCTGCGAATTTCTACTGTAAAAATCCAGAAGTGCCTTCCAAAACTCAAGAATGTTGAGATAATCTCCTCTCTAGCATATTTTTTCCAACCCTCTCTAGAAGAAAATCTCTGAACCACTGAGCTTGTACTGCTCTTTGCTCTTTGCCCTCTCTGCTCTCTGCTATTTTTCTGATTTTTCCCTTCTGACTTCCTTCACCTTTTTTCTCTTTTCTTTCCTGAAACCCCCCCTAAATTCTACATTTTGGCTTTAATTTATAGCAATATTCTTGGCTGATTTTTAGACACAAAAATTCAGCCCATCTCCTTTGCCCATATGCCTTCACGTTAGCTTTTAAGGCACTAAGGGAACATGGTATTTCATACTTCATGGCCGTGAGAGTGCCTTGCCATGTTATGTCTCTCCTTTTCAATTTTTATGCATATTGTAACAAAAGTTTTACAAAGCCATTCTACACTTTTAGAAGGCATTCACGTTGGAAAGCTATTGGCAAAGTCCATTATTTGCTTTGAATAATTTGGCCATGGAATCTTTTTCATGTGCAGCCGAAATAGAGTCTTGGTTAGCATTCTATTGCATAAATTATTGATCACTTGAAGCCTTGCAAATGTCCTATCTGTGAGTAGCTTTTTGTGTGGACAATTATATACAAAAAAAATTGGCAATGGCACTTCCATGGTTTCAACGTGAAAGGCAAAGTAGATTGTCTTGTTTCCCTTGGATTTTTAGCATATGGGACCATGGTAGGTGCAGATGAATTTGGAGGTTTGCTTGGCATATTTTGTAGCATAAAATAATGTCTTTTGGTGTATGTTTGACCGTGAGAAAGAGTGAAGGTTTGTTGATGCAATGTTCTTTAAAAAATTCAACATGTAGGACCAAGTATGGGTCATGGAGACTTGTTTCTTGATTTAATTTTGACTTGGTCAAAATTGGTAGGCTTAGGTGACAATTTGTTGCAAATTTGAAAGCCTTTGTCATGACCACAATTTTGATGGTGGGTACCATTCTCTTCATCATGAAACTTGCTTGCATATTTTAGCATGAATGCGTGCTAATTTTGAAAGAGAGTCCAACATGAAAATTGTAGATCTTTCTCTTAGCTTTAATTTGATATATGGCACAAAAATTTTCATCAAGAAACGAGGGAGATATGGCACCTCTACAAAAATTGCTCCAGAGTGTGATGGGAATACATTTACAAGAAAAATAAATTTGCTGGGCAAAATGGGTAGAGAATTAGCTTTTGTGCCCTTCATGAAGTTTGTAGATCTCCTTGATGTGGATCCATAGAAAAAAGAACGGAGTCATTTCAGTACCATATGAGAGAGATATGAATTTTTTTCTAAAGGTCTGTAGAGCAGTCACAAAACTAGAACAGGTCTAGGAAGATTATTAAAACTGTACCAATTGGTAAGGATATAGCTTTCGAGGTATTCACAAAAGTCGTAGACAATTTTGTTATGGAAATTTAGAGACTGGGTTTACGCAAATCAAAGGTCATATGAAGGAGTTATGAATTTTTAAGTGAACCATGCGCAGAAAAGAGTGCCAAAAGGATGGAACTGTACCAATTGGTCGGACAAAAAGAGGTGTTCACAGATGCCCCTCTTTACTTTTTTTCCATGAGAAAAACATGAAGTCTCTTCATGTTTTTGAAGTGGAAATGAAGTAAGGACGTGAACACTATTTCTAAGGTCATGCCAGCTTTAGTAATCAGGAGAGCAAATATTGTTCCATTGAAGAAAACCAACAGTAGTGCCAATTTCTGTGACTTGAAGAATAAAGCAAGGTGTCAACTTTGATGACTTGGGAAATACAACAAGAGTGCCAACAATCTATAGCTTTGAAAAAGAGTAAATGACACAGGGAATTGTCCTGACGTGTTTGGGAACATAGCCTATGAATGGGTACCTAAAGCTTTGAAGAAAACAATCGACTGAGGGGATGCCCTTAGCTCAATTTAAGAAATTGAACGTCAATGAGGCTTTGACAAAAAAATAAATGACTTGGGGGTATGTGTAACACCCCTGATTTTCTGTACTCGAATCCCGATGTGATCATCATAATTAATAAAAATGCGAGTAAATTTTTCACATTTGAAAACATTTTCGAGACACTACCATGATCACATCAGGACCCAATTCACAGAAAACCAAAGAGTGAGATTATATAACCTAAAGCTGGATCGATAGATAAATTGCCCATAACGGTATACGAAAATAATAGAGTTTACAGCAAAAGAATATGTATACCGGGCACACGCCTAGTCCCATATATGAAGATATGAGAAAAGGCTAGGCAAGCATGCAATGGCATATTATAAGCCTAATAGACAACCATCATCATTTTACATAATTACATGAGCATGCAAAGCCTAAGATATAATTATATGTATACGTAATTACATTCCTATATATTCGGGAATCTTCTCCCGACTATCACAATCATTAATGAACGTCACTCAATTTCAATCCTTCTAATATACATCAAATCATCTCTTACATACTATATTTACATCTCCCAATTTCATAATTCCAAAGGATTATTCCATACATATTCTATTTCATTAAAACATCTATGTCATCATAAACAATTGATACATTATACAAAAACCCATAAATGATGCCGGCCAAGGCACTTCCTTTACCACTAATCACCTTCACCCAAGCTTTAATTAAAATCCAAACTTATCCCATGGCAACCTGCATCACAAGGCTAAAAAGGAGACCACATGGGAGAGTGAGTTATACATTCAAAATGACGATTAATATATATATTGTGATCATGTGTATATGCATACAAACATCATGTGTGCTTTGCTATCAAAATATCAAATTATCATTCATTCATTATCTCATTATCACAATAGGCATACTAGCCTCATGAATCACAATTTATATTATAAATAGACACAACATATGCTCACGAACACTATCACATTGCCACTTATCAACAAGGGCATTCTCAATCATTAGCATCATCTATTCATTTTATCTTTTATTCAGTACCTCCTCGCAAGGGGTTTCTCAATACTCGTGGTCATCCTATTTCAAATATACAATAAATTTAATTCCATATCAATGGGTGATCGCAACCACCATAATCGAACATTCATAACCATAATGGGTGATCGCAACCACCATAATCAATCTTTCATAATCATAATAGGTGATCGCAACCACCATAATCAAACATTCATAATCATTGGTTTCCCGCCTCGCAAGGGGTACTCCCTAAAGCAGCCTCGCAAGGAGCTTTCTCGTGATCGCAACCACGTTCAACAATTAACATAGGTTTCCCGCCTCGCAAGGGGTACTCCCACCTCATGATCGCAACCATGGGCATCATAGGTGCTCGCAAGCCCTTTATCATATCAAATACCAAGTGATCGCAACCACTGGTTCATCATCATATAATAGTCCCCGCAGGGCCTTTCACATTTCACAATCCAGGTGATCGCAACCACCGGCACAATATCATATCATCATCACTCAGGGCTAGGCCCTTCGTGGCAGCCCGCAAGGTGATTCAATTCACAATAATTCAATAACAATAGGATCACGTCCTCTTCACTCTGGGATATACCCTTCGTGGCATCCCGGAAGGTGGTATATTTCAACATTATTCAATAACAATAGGACAACGTCCTCTTCACCCTTCGTGGCACCCCGCAAGGTGATATTCTTCACAATAATTATCACAATACCATCATCACTCAGGGATACACCCCTGGTGGCACCCCGCAAGGTGATATACTCAACATTATGATCAACATCATCTTCACTCCAGGGTTTACCTATCGTGGCACCCCACAAGGTGATATATTCACATTATTCAACAACAACAGGACAACGTCCTCTTCACTCAGGGATTTACCCTTCATGGCACCCCGCAAGGTGGTTTATCCAATAATAATGCATACCAGTGCCATGCTATGCCATGAATGCAACAATGCAATAATGCATGTGCCCAACAACCTCGCAAGGATATCTCACCCTCTCAATTAGGGATAAATCGTATATTTAATCTTTTTATCATTGGCACATAAGAAATCATAAGGCCCCTCAAGGCACAACATTCATAACCACATCAAACCATGCATGGTAATTAAAATCAAATCAAGCATCATGGCATTTATCCACGCATGGAAAACAACAAGGTATTTCAAAAGTATATGTTTAGAAAATCATCATTGCCACCATTTCAAATCCATTGATTTATACACTCGTGGCCATTCAATTTTCCTCTCATTGGTTTTATTATCACACAAGGTGTGTCATATAACCACATCATTTACTTTTTATTATGATTCATAATACATCAATAGTGGTGAGGCACACATGTATTCATAACATAGTATAGGCATACACGTACCTCTCTAAGGCCTTAAGCCATTCCTCAATCACCACTAAGACACGCCACACATGGACCCTTAATGAAATCGCTTGTTGTTACATAATAAAAGGGGTTTTAGGCAACAATAAGCCCATGATAAATTTTAGCACTAAGGCATGAGGAAATCTCATTTTTAGTCTTAAAAATAGTGGGACATGTCACAAATATCACCTATTAGTCCCAATTTGGCCACCATAAAAAGTTGGGTTTAAAACCCCCTTAAACTTGAATTTTTCAACGTAATAGGTTTGGTATTTTTCGCCTAATGAGAGTTAGAAAACTCCAATTAATGTGATACCAATTCTCACACCTCCGTAACGCAATTATCTACAACTTTCATGAAGAACTCGGAGGCTAAAAATGTCATTAAGGTGCCCAAACGGGCCAAAAACAGCAAAGAAAACAGACCAGTTGGAAAAACAGCACAACAGTGGCCATAACAGGGCTCTAAATCGATTCAGACTCGTGTGAATCGATTCAAGCGTCCTAAAATCTCAAAATTTGACAGACAGAGGGCCTTGAATCGATTCAAACTCGCATGAATCGATTCAAACACCCCTGGAGCCCAAAACAATGAAAACAACACCTCTTGAATCGATTCAAAGGGTCTTGAATCGATTCAAGACAGCCCTGCTGCTGTTTTTATGCAGAACAACACCAAAATCTCAACTTCCAATCACCCAATCTCATTCAATTCAAATCCAATGACCTTCAAAATTTGTCACAAGCTAAAATATATTATTTATGACGTGTGGCCATCGGCCTCACTCAGAAATTCTCAAAATTGAGGGACTTATGCACATAATTGTGTTTTACCTGATTTAAAATGTTTTTGGGGACCTCAAGAGTCAATTCTCAATGGAATTGGCCCATTCCAATTTCTACAAGTCATAAACTACACATAGAAGCTATTGGGACTAACCCAAGCCATCAAAATCACATAAATCTTTATTTGACTCTATGAGTTCCTCAATTATGCATAAACCTCAAACTTATCACCAATACCATCACAATGGCTATCACATTCTATGCCAATCATCTATATAAATTCTCAGTTCATAAAACATATACCTCATCCCCTCAAGGATGGTTCATTAACATGTACATATTTCAACCCCTCATGGGTTATTCATCATCATATATACACATACATTATCATCAATAGCCAACAATTTGCCATTCATATCATTTCACTATAAACATGGCAAGGCAAGCATGAGTATCAAGCCATACAATAATCATCAATTATATAACTCATGCAATTTGAATGTAAACTCCTCTCCTACCTCGAGGGAAGAGTCGAAATCCGAATGCATGCTCCGAAAGCTCCGCCACATAGTCCGGAACACAATCTACACAACATACATATGCATTCATACAATTAATAAGCCATCTCAAGGCATTCCTTATAATTCTAAACATTTGCTAGCTTATCATAAAGCCCAACATCAAGTCCTAGACTTGCCAAAACACCAATTCATACCATTGTGTTAGGCTTCGGGAATTCCTTTCCCAAAACCAAGATTCTCTAAATCTCAAAGGGCTAACTATACCCAACAACATCAACATCACCTCCCTTATCCATAATACATCCTATCATCATATAAATCATCCATTTGCCATCATTGTCACTCAAGTTCATTATAAGCCCTCTTAGCTTCACTCAAAGCCATCAACAATTCACAAAATTCAAGTGACACACCTTATGGTCTAAGGCCTCATTAAATCCTCATCTTAACTTATCTATTCATCATCAATGGTTATCCACCACCATCATCATCATTATCATCATCATAGTTGCCAATACTCAAGGGGTTCAACTCCTCTAATCACATACACACTCATATGCACTCATCACCCAATCCTCAAGAATCAACACCAATCTTTCAAACATTCATCTCCTCATATAAAATCGTTCTAAGACATCAAAATCATCAAAATCACCTATTTAGCCAACACCCCCAATTTACCATACTTAGGGTTTCCCCTAAAATTTCCCATCAACAATCAACAATCATCTATTTCAACCATTTATATACATTCATAGGTTAACAACAATGCATCCCACTCATCATCAACAATAACACTAAATCTCCAAGGGTTAATCAACCTAGGGTTTGGTTCCTCAAGCCATTTTCCATCAAAATAACACCCAATCATCCATCATAATACTTAAATAGACTTAAAACCATAAACAAGAGCCATGGGTGTTCAAGATCTTACCTCTTTCTCCAAGCTTAAGTTCCAAAATGAAAATAAGGGAAAGGGAAGAAGAAAAGAGCCAAGCTTGCTTCTATGTCCATTAATCCTTCATGAATCTTGGGTTGGAAGTTGATTTTTGTAAGAAAAGTGGAGGGGAGGAGGTGAATGGTCATGGGTGTGAAAGAGGAAGAGAAAATGAAAAATGAAGGGAGAGTAGAAGTGGAGAGGAAACCAACGAAGAAATAAGGAAGGGAGGAGAGAGGAGAAATTAAAATGCACCCCTTATTCATTAAAAGCTTTCCATTTTATAATAAACAGGACCTTCATTCGGGCTCAATACTATATCCAAAATTATTCCGAAGACACATTCGGATTCCCCATAATATTCTTAACAGCCCTGACCAATGGCATCTCAATCGGAGATACTTGGTTCGACACCCATATTCTAACCGGGTATAATTTTAACTCCTTAAATCTCAATAATTTATAAATATCCTCAATAAATCTCAATTTCATCATTCCAATATTTTTGGGACACAAATCAACTCACATTCAATCATTTATTATTTATTCTCGTCAATTAATCCTTTTATAAAATTCGGGATGTTACAATTCACCCCACCTAAAAAGAATTTCGTCCTCGAAATTCAGCATCGATATAAACACCATAAGGCCATATTTCAGGCCGCAGCTCAACAAGGTTCAACAACATCATAGAATAACATTGGACTTACCAAAGTCCATCAAGCCACAATCATCATCACGTCATCATTCTTAATATAAATTTTTCACATTAAGTATGTCATATATTATCAATTACAACTCACCCAATAGAGCTCACATGTTCATACTCGGTATGACAAGATAGGGTCAGTACATTCACCACAAGCAACTACAATCCCTACACCTGCCCAGCCTATGTGTTGTTGCATCCGACATACAGGAAGGCGTCCCAATCCTATAGTGGTTACCACAAACACATAAAGTCGGCGCATAAGTGCATGCTGCCACAATGCCCATGGCATGTAAGACCATATCAGGACCAGTACTTCGTATTCCCATTGCTCATATCGGTCACACCTATTCAAACATTATTAGACCATATAAGACTTGGTGACAATCCTCACCAGTCCACAACTAACATGTTTATATCTCATCGTCACTATATAGCTAATTTGGCATCCATCATGCCATATCAACCATCAAATCTTAATCAACTTCACCATTAATCGGTGTACCAACCATAAATTCTCACTCATCACAAAATAAATACCCCATCCTTGGGTTTCATGCATCTAAAATACATGTTCAAATAGTCCAAAATTCTTATCTCACTTACATATTTGTTGGCTATAAATCAATTCAAGTCTTAGAAGGCTCACCACACTCTTATCAAGTAGGCTACATAATCAATTAATGAGCTTTCACATTAGGAATTCTCCACAGCGATTGATCATACAAGATCATACCAAGTCAATCTAGGTCATCACACCTAGTGAATCATAATTAAATAAATTATTCACTCGGTTCTCACACATCAAAAACTGAGACAAAATCCCAATCTTACATGTATTCGATTTCACATTTAATCATTTATCACATATTCAAATTCGCAATCTAGGGAAATACAACGAATCACTTATATCGTATAACACATAGGGTTCTTGTGCCAAAGGATATAAAATCCATCCCACACAATGGCACCACCAAACATTTAAATTTGAAGATACCCACACTAGGGAATTTCTTCAATATCATTCATTCAACCAAATCAACCTTGTGAGTTACATTTCATTTAACAAGCATTCCTTGGCTAAACACCACAAGCATAATACATAAGAGACCTAACCACAATTCATATTCAAAGTGCATATGCACATCAAGGTCTCAACATATATGATCTATTACCATATCAATTTCTTTCTCAATATTCTCTATCCATGATCAACACATGGCATAGAAATCATCATCAATCCAAGTCGTATCTCATATTTCATATTCATTAACTCATCTTTCATGTCTTATATTCATCAATTCCAATATTTCATTTCCATGATTAACATTCAATCATGGATTCATCATCAAATCAATTTGCTTTTTATATATCAACATCAATGCACAATAAAAATACATTCGTCATTTAAAGGTAATAGGGTAAGGAACTTGGCCGGTCTTACACAATACATACATCCATCGTATGTCAAGGAATTTCATTCATTCATATTTGATCCCATAATTCATTCATAATTATCAATGAGCAACTAGGCTCCACAAGTTCACCATATAACTCTAATGATAAAGGGTATACTTCCCATAGTCAATAACCACATCTTATGAATCATAATTTCATAAAAGTCCTCTTTGGGCATCTATCCCATCTCAACTCTAATGGTTCACAATCATTCTCAATATGTAATTATGCCCTCATAACTCGATTCAAAATCCTTAGACAATTAATCATTCATAAATCCGTATAGGGCAATCAACACCTCAACAAGCCATTATCCTCTAGATAATTATCATCCTTACTCTACACAAAACAACCATATTCCAATAATGAGCATCCCGCTCCAAGGATTACCATAAATATCTCACTATTGAGCAATTATGCTCTAATCATCCATAATATCAATTCCTCACAGAGTAGCCATGCTCTGGTAATAACCAATAACTCTAATTCAGAGCAAAATATGCTCTGATACCACCTTTGTAACACCCCTGATTTTCTGTACTCGAATCCCGATGTGATCATCATAATTAATAAAAATGCGAGTAAATTTTTCACATTTGAAAACATTTTCGAGACACTACCATGATCACATCAGGACCCAATTCACAGAAAACCAAAGAGTGAGATTATATAACCTAAAGCTGGATCGATAGATAAATTGCCCATAACGGTATACGAAAATAATAGAGTTTACAGCGGAAGAATATGTATACCGGGCACACGCCTAGTCCCATATATGAAGATATGAGAAAAGGCTAGGCAAGCATACAATGGCATATTATAAGCCTAATAGACAACCATCATCATTTTACATAATTACATGAGCATGCAAAGCCTAAGATATAATTATATGTATACGTAATTACATTCCTATATATTCGGGAATCTTCTCCCGACTATCACAATCATTAATGAACGTCACTCAATTTCAATCCTTCTAATATACATCAAATCATCTCTTACATACTATATTTACATCTCCCAATTTCATAATTCCAAAGGATTATTCCATACATATTCTATTTCATTAAAACATCTATGTCATCATAAACAATTGATACATTATACAAAAACCTATAAATGATGCCGGCCAAGGCACTTCCTTTACCACTAATTACCTTCACCCAAGCTTTAATTAAAATCCAAACTCATCCCATGGCAACCTGCATCATAAGGCTAAAAAGGAGACCACATGGGAGAGTGAGTTATACATTCAAAATGACGATTAATATATATATTGTGATCATGTGTATATGCATACAAACATCATGTGTGCTTTGCTATCAAAATATCAAATTATCATTCATTCATTATCTCATTATCACAATAGGCATACTAGCCTCATGAATCACAATTTATATTATAAATAGACACAACATATGCACACTTATGAACACTATCACATTGCCACTTATCAACAAGGGCATTCTCAATCATTAACATCATCTATTCATTTTATCTTTTATTCAGTACCTCCTCGCAAGGGGTTTCTCAATACTCGTGGTCATCCTATTTCAAATATACAATAAATTTAATTCCATATCAATGGGTGATCGCAACCACCATAATCGAACATTCATAACCATAATGGGTGATCGCAACCACCATAATCAATCTTTCATAATCATAATAGGTGATCGCAACCACCATAATCAAACATTCATAATCATTGGTTTCCCGCCTCACAAGGGGTACTCCCTAAAGCAGCCTCGTAAGGAGCTTTCTCGTGATCGCAACCACGTTCAACAATTCACATAGGTTTCTCACCTCGCAAGGGGTACTCCCGCCTCATGATCGCAACCATGGGCATCATAGGTGCTCGCAAGCCCTTTATCATATCAAATACCAAGTGATCACAACCACTGGTTCATCATCATATAATGGTCCCCGCAGGGCCTTTCACATTTCACAATCCAGGTGATCGCAACCACCGGCACAATATCATATCATCATCACTCAGGGCTATGCCCTTCGTGGCACCCCGCAAGGTGATTCAATTCACAATAATTCAATAACAATAGGATCACGTCCTCTTCACTCTGGGATATACCCTTCGTGGCACCCCGCAAGGTGGTATATTTCAACATTATTCAATAACAATAGGACAACGTCCTCTTCACCCTTCGTGGCACCCCGCAAGGTGATATTCTTCACAATAATTATCACAATACCATCATCACTCAGGGATACACCCCTGGTGGCACCCCGCAAGGTGATATACTCAACATTATGATCAACATCATCTTCACTCCAGGGTTTACCTATCGTGGCACCCCACAAGGTGATATATTCACATTATTCAACAACAACAGGACAACATCCTCTTCACTCAGGGATTTACCCTTCATGACACCCCGCAAGGTGGTTTATCCAATAATAGTGCATACCAGTGCCATGCTATGCCATGAATGCAACAATGCAATAATGCATGTGCCCAACAACCTCACAAGGATATCTCACCCTCTCAATTAGGGATAAATCGTATATTTAATCTTTTTATCATTGGCACATAAGAAATCATAAGGCCCCTCAAGGCACAACATTCATAACCACATCAAACTACGCATGGTAATTAAAATCAAATCAAGCATCATGGCATTTATCCACGCATGGAAAACAACAAGGTATTTCAAAAGTATATGTTTAGAAAATCATCATTGCCACCATTTCAAATCCATTGATTTATACACTCGTGGCCATTCAATTTTCCTCTCATTGGTTTTATTATCACACAAGGTGTGTCATATAACCACATCATTTACTTTTTATTATGATTCATAATACATCAATAGTGGTGAGGCACACATGTATTCATAACATAGTATAGGCATACACGTACCTCTCTAAGGCCTTAAGCCATTCCTCAATCACCACTAAGACACGCCACACATGGACCCCTAATGAAATCACTTGTTGTTACATAATAAAAGGGGTTTTAGGCAACAATAAGCCCATGATAAATTTTAGCACTAAGGCATGAGGAAATCTCATTTTTAGTCTTAAAAATAGTGGGACATGTCACAAATATCACCTATTAGTCCCAGTTTGGCCACCATAAAAAGTTGGGTTCAAAACCCCCTTAAACTTGAATTTTTCAACGTAATAGGTTTGGTATTTTTCGCCTAATGAGAGTTAGAAAACTCCAATTAATGTGAGACCAATTCTCACACCTCCGTAACGCAATTATCTACAACTTTCATGAAGAACTCGGAGGCTAAAAATGTCATTAAGGTGCCCAAACGGGCCAAAAACAGAAAAGAAAACAGACCAGTTGGAAAAACAGCACAACAGTGGCCATAACAGGGCTCTAAATCGATTCAGACTCGTGTGAATCGATTCAAGCGTCCTAAAATCTCAAAATTTGACAGACAGAGGGCCTTGAATTGATTCAAACTCGCATGAATCGATTCAAACACCCCTGGAGCCCAAAACAATGAAAACAGCACCTCTTGAATCGATTCAAAGGGTCTTGAATCGATTCAAGACAGCCCTGCTGCTGTTTTTATGCAGAACAACACCAAAATCTCAACTTCCAATCACCCAATCTCATTCAATTCAAATCCAATGACCTTCAAAATTTGTCACAAGCTAAAATATATTATTTATGACGTGTGGCCATCGGCCTCACTCAGAAATTCTCAAAATTGAGGGACTTATGCACATAATTGTGTTTTACCTGATTTAAAATGTTTTTGGGGACCTCAAGAGTCAATTCTCAATGGAATTGGCCCATTCCAATTTCTACAAGTCATAAACTACACATAGAAGCTATTGGGACTAACCCAAGCCATCAAAATCACATAAATCTTTATTTGACTCTATGAGTTCCTCAATTATGCATAAACCTCAAACTTATCACCAATACCATCACAATGGCTATCACATTCTATGCCAATCATCTATATAAATTCTCAGTTCATAAAACATATACCTCATCCCCTCAAGGATGGTTCATTAACATGTACATATTTCAACCCCTCATGGGTTATTCATCATCATATATACACATACATTATCATCAATAGCCAACAATTTGCCATTCATATCATTTCACTATAGACATGGCAAGGCAAGCATGAGTATCAAGCCATACAATAATCATCAATTATATAACTCATGCAATTTGAATGTAAACTCCTCTCCTACCTCGAGGGAAGAGCCGAAATCCGAATGCATGCTCCGAAAGCTCCGCCACATAGTCCAGAACACAATCTACACAACATACATATGCATTCATACAATTAATAAGCCATCTCAAGGCATTCCTTATAATTCTAAACATTTGCTAGCTTATCATAAAGCCCAACATCAAGTCCTAGACTTGCCAAAACACCAATTCATACCATTGTGTCAGGCTTCGAGAATTCCTTTCCTAAAACCAAGATTCTCTAAATCTCAAAGGGCTAACTATACCCAACAACATCAACATCACCTCCGTTATCCATAATACATCCTATCATCATATAAATCATCCATTTGCCATCATTGTCACTCAAATTCATTATAAGCCCTCTTAGCTTCACTCAAAGCCATCAACAATTCACAAAATTCAAGTGACACACCTTATGGTCTAAGGCCTCATTAAATCCTCATCTTAACTTATCTATTCATCATCAATGGTTATCCACCACCATCATCATCATTATCATCATCATAGTTGCCAATACTCAAGGGGTTCAACTCCTCTAATCACATACATACTCACATGCACTCATCACCCAATCCTCAAGAATCAACACCAAACTTTCAAACATTCATCTCCTCATATAAAATCGTTCTAAGACATCAAAATCATCAAAATCACCTATTTAGCCAACACCCCCAATTTACCATACTTAGGGTTTCCCCTAAAATTTCCCATCAACAATCAACAATCATCTATTTCAACCATTTATATACATTCATAGGTTAACAACAATGCATCCCACTCATCATCAACAATAACACTAAATCTCCAAGGGTTAATCAACCTAGGGTTTGGTTCCTCAAGCCATTTTCCATCAAAATAACACCCAATCATCCATCATAATACTTAAATAGACTCAAAACCATAAACAAGAGCCATGGGTGTTCAAGATCTTACCTCTTTCTCCAAGCTTAAGTTCCAAAACGAAAATAAGGGAAAGGGAAGAAGAAAAGAGCCAAGCTTGCTTCTATGTCCATTAATCCTTCATGAATCTTGGGTTAGAAGTTGATTTTTGTAAGAAAAGTGGAGGGGAGGAGGTGAACGGTCATGGGTGTGAAAGAGGAAGAGAAAATGAAAAATGAAGGGAGAGTAGAAGTGGAGAGGAAACCAACGAAGAAATAAGGAAGGGAGGAGAGAGGAGAAATTAAAATGCACCCCTTATTCATTAAAAGCTTTCCGTTTTATAATAAACAGGACCTTCATTCAGGCTCAATACTATATCCAAAATTATTCCGAAGACACATTCGGATTCCCCATAATATTCTTAACAGCCCTGACCAACGACATCTCAATCGGAGATACTTGGTTCGACACCCATATTCTAACCGGGTATAATTTTAACTCCTTAAATCTCAATAACTTATAAATATCCTCAATAAATCTCAATTTCATCATTCCAATATTGTTGGGACACAAATCAACTCACATTCAATCATTTATTATTTATTCTCGTCAATTAATCCTTTTATAAAATTCGGGATGTTACAGTATGCCCCTGGTTCAAAAGGAAATAACCTAGGCAGGGGGTTCCTAAGGCCATGACTGGAAAGTAAATGACCTGGGTGATGCCCCAGGAAATAAAAGACTTGGGGGCGATGCCCCTGGTTTGATAGAAAATAAAAGGATTAGGGGTTAACCCTCGGTTAATGGGAAATGAAATGATTAGGGGTGTTGCCCTTCGGTTGACTAGAAATAAAGGTTGAGGTGTTGCCTCTCGGTTGACGGGAAAGTAAAAGAATTAGGGTTGACCCTCGGTTGACAGGAAAGTAAAAGATTAGGGTTGACCCTCGGTTGACAGGAAAGTAAAAGCTGGGGTTGACCCTCGGTTGACAGGAAAGTAAAAGAATTGGGGTTGACCCTCGGTTGACAAGAAAGTAAAAGATTGGGGTTGACCCTCGATTGACAGGAAATAAAAGATTGGGTTGACCCTCGGTTGACAGGGAAGTAAAAGAATTGGGGTTGACCCTCAGTTGACAAGAAAGTAAAGATTGGGGTTGACCCTTGGCTGACAAGAAAGTAAAAGAATTGGGGTTGACCCTCGGTTGACAGGAAAGTAAAAGATTGGGGTTGACCCTCGGTTGACAGGAAATGAAAGATTGGGGTTGACCCTCGGTTGACTGAAGAGTAAATGATTAGGGTTGACCCTCGGTTGACAAGAAAGTAAAAGAATTGGGGTTGACCCTCGGTTGACAGGAAAGTAAAAGAATAGGGTTGACCCTCAGTTGACAGGAAATGAAAGATTGGGGTTGACCCTCGGTTGACTGAAGAGTAAATGATTGGGGTTGACCCTCGGGTGACAGGAAAATAAAAGATTGGGGCTGACCCTCGGTTGACTGGAAATAAAAGATTGGGTTGACCCTCGGTTGATAGGAAATAAAAGACTGGGGTGATGCTCTAGTTTTGGAAATACTAAAGAAGTTAGGGGCGCTACCCCCTTGATAGAGGGAAACCTGGGGTGATGCCCCTGTTTTGGAAGGACTGAAGGAATTTTGGGGTGTTGCCCCTAGACAGAGAGAGAAATAAAACCTGGGGTGATGCCCCAGTTTGACAAGGTTGGAAAAATCTTGGGGTATTGCCCCTTGGCTAAAAGAGAGTAGAAATCTGGGGAGATGCTTCAGTTTGAGCTGCTCAGAAATTCGGGGTATTGACCCTTGACTAAAAGAGAAAGAAACCTGGGGTGATACCCCAGTTTGAGTTGTTTGGTGGGAAGAGTATGATAGGTGCTAGTTTGGTAATGATGATCTTATTGGGGATGTTTCACTAGGAAGAAAGGTATGGTGGGCCCTCGTCTAGTGGCCCTCATGGTTTCACTGGAAAGAGGATTTAGTAATTCTGCTTGGGGTGAGTTCTGGATTTTTGTCATGGGAAGGATTGCGCTTGGCTTAGGAACAAATAAGTTTTCCTAAGTCCGATTAGGAATGGGTCTTTACCGGGGAGAGATGCGTCCAATTTGTAGGCTTACTCGGGAGGAGTTCTTAATGTGTGTTCCTCTTGGGATGAGTAACGGGTCTACTGGGGAGAGAGCTTTGACAAATACCTGTTTCTAGATCATGGATCCTGGCCACCCCTTAAAAGGAAAGTGAGTAGTACAAAACAAATTGAGCCTTTCAGGTGAACATCCTTGGAGGCTGGCTTCGAAACAACTCATGGATGAAATAGTAACAACTTCTGACTTTGGTGAGTGTGCCTAGCGGAGTTGGTTACGCTTGTCTGAAGCAAGGTCTGGCGCTGGGATGCATTTCACTTCCCAAAGCTTCATGTTTCGTTGTTTTCATTTTTTAAATTTTTTTTTGGAAAACTTGTTTATTTAGAAGACTTAGTCATGAACACGTGTAGAAAGAAGGTAAATTTTATTTATAAACATCAGGCATGTACAGTGGCAATGAAAGCAATGTAAAATAAATAGACGCAACAAGGCATAAGGATTTGAAGGTAAGTGAAAAAGGGAAGGCTCATAAATCCTCCAGTGATATTCTGAGAGCGATGAGAATCTTGATTCTTTCTCATAACTTTATGTTCATTTTCTAATTTTGCTTCTGAGGACGTGATTTGACAAGACCCATATGCCCCAGTTTGATTTTCTTATTTTCTACTTGAAGGGTTTGTGCCACCGTGTCAAGACTTTAGGTTTTGATTTTGTCTGAGCTGCCCTTTTGGGTTTTCGACTCAACAAGTAGCTCTAATTTTTGCCTAGGCCGCCTTTTCAGGTTTTCAGCCTAGCGAGCCCCTTTTTTTATGCAAAGTATTTTTTCACCGTGTCAGTGTTTATAGGCATTGGCAGGTCTTCTCCATCCATGTTGGTGAGTATAAGAGCTCCCCTAGAAAAGGCTTTCTTTATGACATACGGCCCTTCGTAATTAGGTGTCCATTTCCCTCGGTTATCTTTCTGGATTGGCAAAATCTTCTTAAGGACCAAGTCCCCTTCCTGGAACTCTCGGTGTAGTACTTTCTTTTCGTATGCCAGCTTCATGCGCTTTTGATACAGCTGCCCACGACAGAGAGTGGTTAACCTCTTTCTGTCAATTAAGTTCAATTAATCGTATTTGGCTTGGACCCATTCAGCTTCTTCTAATCTGGCCTCCATGATCACCCTGAGGGATGGGATCTCTACTTCAAAAGGCAGTACTGCTTCCATTCCGTAAACCAAGGAGAATGGGGTTGCCCCTATCGAGGTTCGCACCGAGGTCCGGTATCCGTGCAGAGCGAAGGGAAGCATTTTATTCCAATCTTTGTAGGTCACCACCATCTTTTACACCATCTTCTTGATGTTTTTGTTAGCCGCCTCGACTGCTCTATTCATTTTTGGCCGATATGAAGAGGAGTTATGGTGGGAGATTCTGAAGCTTTCGTAGAGTTTCTTCATCATCTTGTTGTTCAAATTCATACCATTGTCAGTAATAATCTGGCTTGGTAGGCCGTATCGGCATATCAATTCACGCTTGATGAATTTGACCACAATATTCTTTGTTACATTGGCGTACAAAGCTGCCTCCACCCACTTGGTGAAATAATCAATGGCGACTAAAATGAAATGATAACGGTTCGAGGCTTTTGGCTCAATGGGCCCAATAACGTCCATACCCCACATTGAAAAGGGCCATGGTGTCGACAACACGTTTAGGGATGAAGGTGGTGCATGAATGTGATCAGCATATATCTGACATTTATGACACCTCTGTACATAAGCAAAACAGTCTGCTTCCATGGTCATCCAATAATATCCTGCCCTTAAGATCTTTCTTGACATGGCGTGCCTATTTGTGTGAGTTCCAAAAGATCCTTCATGGATATCTCTCATGATTTGATTTGCCTCGACGGTGTCAACACACCGGAGGAGTATAGAATCATAGTTTCTCTTATATAACACGTTGCCACTCAAAAGATAACCCATAGCGAGCCTTCTCAAGGTTTGTTTATCATTATCTGTGATGCCTTGAAGGTATTCTTGGCATTGAAGGTACCTTTTGATGTCATGATACCAAGGCTTGCCATCTGGCTCTCCTTCTATAACTTGGCAATGTGCAGGTTCTTGTCGTTTTTTACCTCAATGAGAGGCACCTCGTATTCACTGCTAACCTCGAACATCACAGCTAAGGTGGCCAAGGCATCTGCCATTTGGTTATCATCTCGTGGAACATGATGGAAGGTAATTTCATCGAACTCTTTGATCATCTCTTTAATGTGAGCATGATAGGGAACTAGTTTACTGTCTCTAGTTTCCCACTCATCCCTCAATTGATGGATAACCAAAGTAGAGTCTCCATAAACTTCCAGCATCTTTATTCCTACATTCAGAGCCGCTTGTATCCCCAAAGAACAAGCCTTATAATCGGCAATATTGTTGGTACAATCAAAACATAGTCGAACGCAAATGGGGATGAATTCCTTGTCAGGTGAGATTAGGATGACCCCAGTTCTATGTCCCAGTGCATTGGAAGCTCCATTGAATCTCATGGTCCACCTGCTTTCTTGGCCACCTTCTTCTTTGAAAAGAGCTAAAATATCTTCGTCTGGGAAGTCAGGTTGTATTGGTTGGTAACTGCTAATGGACTGATGTGCCAAGTAATCCACTAGCGCACTTCTTTTTATGGCCTTTTGGGTGACATATGTTATGTCATATTCTGTTAGAAGTACCTGCCAACGAGCAATTCTTCCATTCAAAGCTGGCTTTTCAAAGATGTACTTAATGGGGTCCATCTTAGACACCAACCATGTAGTGTGACTGAGCATATATTGCCGTAAGCGTCGGGCAGCCCAAGCTAATGCAAAATATGTTCTCTCGAGAGAATAGTACCTCATCTTGCATTCGGTGAATCTCTTGCTGAAGTAATAGATGGCATACTCCTTCTTCCCAGACTTGTCATGTTGACCTAATACGCATCCCATGGATTTGTTCAGTACGGTCAAATACAGGATCAGTGGTCTCCCAGGAATGGGTTGCACTAAGATTGGCGGCTCTAACAAGTATTGATTTATCTTTTCAAATGCTGTTTGGCAATCTTCATTCCATTGCCCGGATTGGTTTTTGCGAAGCAACTTAAAAATTGGTTCACATGTTGCTGTCATCTGGGAAATAAATCGGGCGATATAGTTCAACCTTTCTAGAAATCCTTGGACTTCCTTCTCTGTACGAGGAGGAGGCATTTCCAGAATTGCCTTGACCTTGTCAGGATCGACCTCTATCCGTTTTTTGCTTACGATGAACCCTAACAGTTTGCCAGATTTCGCGCCAAAGGTGCACTTGGCCGGATTCAGTCTAAGCTTGAATTTTCTTAACCGTTCGAAGAGTTTTCTAAGATCAGTAATGTGTCCTTCCTCCGACCTGGACTTAGCGATGATATCATCCACGTAAACTTCTATCTCTTTGTGCATCATATCATGGAAGAGAGTCACCGTTTCCCTTTATAGGTGGCTCCAGCGTTCTTCAACCCGAAAGACATCACTTTGTAACAAAAGGTGCCCCACAGAGTAATGAACGTGGTTTTCTCCATATCTTCAGGTGCCATCTTGATCTGGTTATATCCCGAAAATCCATCCATAAATGAGAAGATAGAGTGTTAAGTTGTATTGTCAACCAATACGTCGATCTGAGGTAGAGGGAAGTCATCCTTAGGGCTGGCCCGATTCAAGTCTCGGTAGTCCACACACATCCTCATTTTTCCGTCTTTCTTCAAAACGGGAACTATGTTCGCTACCCATTGAGGATATTTAGCTACGGCTAGGAAACCAGTATCAAATTGCTTCTTAACTTCTTCTTTAATCTAAGGAGCATTTCTGGTTTCATTCGTCGCAACTTTTGTTTGATCGGCGGATATTCTGGCTTTAAAGGTAACTTATGTTCCACAATGCTGTTATCCAACCCCGGCATATCTTGATATGACCATGCAAAAATGTCCCAAAACTCCCTGAGCAGCTTAATTAGTTCTTCTCACCGTTCTTTGCTTAGGAAGGTGCCAATCTTGACCTCCTTAACTTCTCCTTCGTCCCCCAGATTAATGGTTTCAACCTTTTCTTGATGGGGTTGAATTTCTTTATCCTCCTATTCCATTAACCTTGTCAACTCGGGCAAAGGTTCAAAGTCTTCCTCACTTCCCTCATAGGCGTAATCGGTTGGATAGTCAGAATCGTGAAACAAAACCAAGTTCTCGTTGCTCTCAGAGGAATCATTTTTGGATCTGCATTTGGTTGTATTATAGCGAATGAAAAAGAAAACAAGCAAGTAAAAGGCTTAAGAAAAAGGAATCAAGCAAAGATGAGGTATTGGAATCAAACAATGTTCATCAAATCAAATAAATAAACAAGTTTTTGCCTTTATTACAAAAGGGGTCCCAGAGCCTTAGGCATAGCAAAGGGACCGATAAGTTGTAAGATAACATGATTACTTTGACAAAACATTCATAGTTGTAGGGAACTCCATGATTTCCCAGTTATTCAGCTCTTAATCCGGTAAAGAAGCATACACAAACTCCACACTATGGCTGGGCTGATCTCCAATCATGGTCACTTGATCTGGATACATTAACCCTGCACTCCGAAAGCTCTGATAGAGGTCACAAATAGGGATTCTCGCTTCCCCTACCCTCTTTCTATCAGTGGCCGTGGGTTTGTATCCCAGGTTATATCTGTCTTTGTTTTCTGGGAGGCATACAGGTTGGACTCTCCCTTCCAGTTCATGCCCCAGTCCTTTTCCTGGCTTATATCCTTCCCGTAACATTGTTCTTACCACTGCTAGAGGTACATTTGGGAAGGATGTTCTTGCAATGCTCGTCGTATTGGCTATTTCCAAAGCCTGGAATGAAGTCTCAAGGGCTTCCTCGGCCGCTTCAATGTACAGGGTAGTGACAGGCTTGCTGACCAAAAGGTCCTCTTCCCTGGAAACAATCACTAGTTTATTGTCAATGATGAATTTCAACTTCTGATGCAGTGTGGAAGGGACCACCCCAATCGAGTGGATCCACGGCTGTCCTAGCAAACAACCGTAGGCGGGTGTGATATCCATGACTTGGAAGAGAACTTGGAAGGTACACAGTCCAACCTGTATTGGCAACTCAATCTCTCCCATGACCTCTTGTCGAGTCCCGTCGAAAGCCCGTACCACCATGGAACTAGGCCTCATATACGTCCCATCGAACGGTAACTTTGCCAATGTGGACTTTGGCATTACGTTTAGGGATGACCCATTATCGACAAGTACCTTTGCCAGGATATGATCTTGACACTTTACAGAAATATGAAAGGCTTTGTTGTGCCCTGTTCCTTCTGTGGGTATTTTATCATCCGTAAAAGTCAAGTAATTATTGGCAACAATGTCCCCTACTATACCTCCAAACTTGTCGACAGGTAAGTCGTGCTTGACATGGGCCTCGCTTAAAACTTTTATTAATATGTTTCGATGTGGTTCGGAATTCATCAACAAGGATAACAAAGAAATTTTGGCTAGGGTATGGTTTAATTGATCCAGCACCTGGTATTCACTATGGCGAATGAACTTTAAAAACTCCTGGGCTTCTTCCTCAGTCACAGCCCTTTTTATTTCATCTGTGGTTTCTTCCTTTCCAACTTTGATCTCTCCAGCAGTTTTATCAAGTTTTGATTCTGGAGGTGCATATACTCTCCCACTCCGAGTCATTCCTCCCACCCCTACAATATTTATAACAGAGAAGGATGACGCAGAATCAACTGCCATAGGGTTGGTGATGACCATGTTTGTACCGTATTTCCATGGCACCACATGAGAATCCTTGAAAGGGAACGGAGTAGGTGCCTGCACTGAAATAACAGTTCTGGCAGGAGTTGGATTTGCTGGCGCAATTTTGTTGTAGAATATGACCAGGGGCTTTGGAGCCTGCACCCCGGTCTGTTCTTCTACCATGTTTACTTTGCCCCCATGGCGCCTGTAAATCTCCACAGTGTGGCTATCCATAAGCTTTTGAAGGGCTTTTTGAAAACCTTGTCGCCCCATAGATTGTTCGTTATTGTATTCTTCATCCCACAACCCCTCTACGAGTCCCCTCTCAAGTAGGAGGGAGTGAATTGTTTCAAAAGGCATTCTTACATCCTCAACCCTTGAAATACATTCTTCCCCTTCCCCAACAGCATTAACCCCTGACCCTCCGTGGTTGGGTAAAGGGTTTGTTGTCATGTTAGGGCTCCCTCTCAAAAGCTTATCCAATCGGCCCTGATCAGATCCCTTACTTTGAACTTTAAAGCCAGACAGTTTTCTGTGGAATGTCCCGGTGCGCCAACATGGCAATCACACCTTGCATTGGGATCATACCCTATGAGGTAAGGTGGCTGAAGTGGCCTCAAAGGACAAGGGACCACCAATATACTTTTGATAAGATGAGGGAGAAGCTTAGTATAAGTCATGGGGATGGGATCAAATTGAATCTGGTTACGGTCGTTGTTCTGCCTTCTTGGGTTTGGGTTTGGCGGCTGGTTTACATGAGGCGGTTGGTACAGTGCTTGGGGTGTTTGGTATAGTGCTTGTGGCGGTGTTGGTGGTCGCATAACAGGTGGTCGGAAGTGGGGTGGATTTAGGTTCTGAACCGCAGCCACATATGGGTGTGGTGCGTTAGGATAGACTGGTGGAAAGGTGATAGGGGTAGACATCATTGACTGGTTTCTTTTCTGGCTATAAGAGATCGAGTTGGTCTCTCCATCTCTTCTCCTGCCCTCTCCGAGTGCTGGTTTCCTCGCCGTCCCTGCCCCAGATGGGCCTTGGGTAATCTTCCCAGTTCACAGTCCATTCTCTATTCTTTCTCCAATGGTGACAATATCTGAGAAATGAGATGAAACACTTCCAATCATCCTATCGTAGAAGGGCGACTGGAGCGTATCGATAAACATGGAAACCACTTCTTTTTCGGACAAGGAAGGGTCAACTTGGGCTGCTACCTTGCGCCAACACTGGGCATACTCTTTGAATGTCTCATTGTCTTTTTTTGTCATGTTTTGCAATTGTACTTTATCTGGGGCCATGTCCAGGTTGTACTTGTACTGTTTCATGAAAGCATCTTCGAGATCTTTCCAGCAGCATATACGAGACCACTCAAGATGGTTATACCAAGTGAGGGCCGCTCCAGCCAAGCTGTCCTGGAAGCAATGAATTAACAGAGGATCGTTGGAGGCATGCGATGCCATCTTCCGGCAATACATGGTAAGATGATTCTTTGGGCAAGTTAATCCTCTGTATTTATCGAATTCTGGCACTTTGAACTTGGGAGGGATAACGACATCGGGAATTAAGCAGAGTTCTGTAGCATTTCCCATCCCGAATCCTTCCATTCCCTCCATTGCTCTCAGTCTTCTTTCCAAGACTTCTATCCTTCCGTCTTGGGTAGCAGCAGTAGCACTCAGACTAGTGGTAATGTGATGACTTATATACCCAAAGGGCTGCTGGACGTGTGTCAGGTCAGTGTTTAGTAATGAAGTGTGAGGTTTGGTAGTGGCTTGGGTTATGTAGACAGGTTGGGCAAGTTGTGTTTAGGTAGCTTGCATTTGGGCTGTTTGAAATTCCTGAATGGGCAGAATGTTTAGTTGAGCGGTGTGAGGAATCGGCCCTTTGTAGTTAGGCTCTTCTTGGAGTGGGGGAAAATACCCTGGTGGTAAGCCATATAACAGAAAGGGTATAGCATTACCCTCCGCATCCACAAAGGTATGCTGCTGAATGTTAGTAGGGTTTAGTTGCCTTATGCGAATAGTCAAGGGAGGCACTGTCGGGTTAGGATGTAGTTCTCCAGATGGACCCTGAGGGTGTCGTGGGGTAGGAGGCTGTTGCCTGGCGTCTACAACTCCCGTAGAAGAACCCCCTTTTGTGACTCTCTTCTCTAGCAGCTTGGCCATCTCGGCCATTTGTTCCTTCAATTGACTGAGTTCGGCTCTCAAACTCTCATTCTCTTGTTCTATTTCAGCCATGAGTTTCTTTTTGAGCCTAGTCTCGTAGGGGTTCTTACCCGTAATGTCTAAAGGAACACAAAGTTTTGTTAGAAAAATAGAAAAAGCAGTTAAGGGAAATGATAAAGCAAAGATAGAGGGATATACACAGGATGCAATTCCGAATTCAGCGCATATCCTCTGACTGTTCCTCAGAACGTCGCGTTCAAAAGTACTAGGTGAAGCAGTAAAGTGAAAATTAACATGAGACAATTGTGGAGGCAAAATAGTGCATCATTCCATACTTTCGTGAAGATACAATATTGCTAGAAAGGTTTGATGACAACATTTTAGCCATTCCTGGCCTGGGCAATCATGGCCCTCATTTTACAAATTCTTTCTTGACAATAATTCAAAAACGATGAAATCTCTTTTGGGGTGGAGAGAGGATTAATCATCCCTTCGGCTTGCTTAAGCATTAATGGAAGATCTTCCAGGACCCCGTTGGCTAAGTATGCCAGGTTGGCAAAGTGATCCATCCATGAATGAATGACTTCGTCTTGCCGAGCCAGTTCATCTTCTTAAACTCGTGTGGTCTCTTGGCAATGTTGCTCAACATTGATGGCATTCTGCCGTTAATTATTTATCTCCCGTTCATAGGCTCTCATTACTCCATCTAGTTGTTGCTCCAACTTATGGACCTGGGATTGTAGCAGACCTTTTTGTACCAAAGTCTGCTTTTCTTTTTCTTTGGATTGCACCAGCAAGTCTTTTAAAAACTATTTTTTGGCCAGAATGGCATCACTTTGCTGGCCCTTCATTTTCAGTTGAGAGTTGGCTGCACGAAGGCACTAGTCTTATTTCACCCTGTATTCTTCTTCAATCATTGGTTTTTTCCGCATCTCATCCATGGCCTGTCTTCCTTCTGAAATTTTTCTTTCTTATGAAGAGCACATTCCTGTTGACACCTCAAAAGGTCTTCTTCTAGCTTTTGATTCTTAGCCGTTAACTCCTCTATCTGAGCCTTCAAAGCCTGGGTGGCTTTGTCCTCTATGATGAGTGGTGGAGCGAGAATGCTTGTAGACTGGTACGAGGGACTTCTAAAGGGTAATTTTACAATGGAAACCTTTTTTAAGACCCATTCATTGTATTCTGCCCTTACAACGTGGCTTCACGCCCCAAATTCCTTTCCCATCTTATGGACTTTCTTCAACGCATTGGCTATGTCCCAAATGGCAGATGTGTAGTTTCCTTTCGCATAATACAAAACAAAAGGAGTGAGCAGCTCTTCATTTGGTGGCCCTAGCAAAGGATAGGCCAACTGTCACTTGGCTATGGTAGGATTATAGTTGATGCACCCTATTGTGCCAATAGGAGGAACATTAGGATAGCTTCCATAATGATGAATGATTGAATAGACCTCTAGCCATTGAGGATACCATCTGACCTTCTCAGCTGTAAGACTGATAAGTGCTTTATAGTACAATAAATTAGACCCAGTTTGCTTAGGATTTTTATCATTATCCACTGTATTTGCTTTATTTATTGAGATTTTTGCTTTCTTTCCACTCTATTCTACTTGGGTATGTTATTTTACAGGAATTAAGGTAATAAAGGGTCAAAAACAAGAGAAAAACGACCATAAAATGATAATGAACCAAGAAGAAGAAGCCCAAAGTAGAAAGAACTCTTTTTTTATGCTGAATTCCGACTCAGAAAGCATAAATCCGACTCAGAGCAATAAAATCCGACTCAAAATAGCCAAATCCGAGTGGGATAGCTCAGAAATGACCAAATCCGAGTGGAATACTGCACTGCTGGAGGAAAATCCGAGTGAAATGTTCCCTATCAAAGCCATTCCGAGTGATAAATGGCTGACTCGAGTGAAGGATCAATGCTAAAAAGGAATAAGTCTCGGTTTTAGGAAAATCCGATTGGAAGCTGTCCGAATGCAATAATTCCGAGTGAAAAAAAGAACCGAGCTTTAATAAATGCTACCCAAAGGTATTTTTCGAGTGAAAGGATTGCTGATTGAAGTGAATCCGAGTGGGAATTTGCTGATTGAAGTAAATCCGAGTGAAGAATGCTGACTAAAGCAGGTCTGACCAAAGAACAAGTGCTTTTCTGGGCAAAAAGCTAATTCCGAATGAATTGATTCCGAGCAGAAGGAATGCCATTGAATGAATAAATGCTGACTAAGGAGAATCCGAGTGGTTTCATTCGGAGAACAAGGCATTTCCGAGTGGTGTCTTAATCGGACAAGGTAAAATTCGACTAGGAGTGAATCACACCCGGACTGACTTTTAAGTTTCGCATTAAATCCGAGTGAAAAGTCTCCAAGGAAGACATCCGAGTGAGCTAAGGCAGAAAGCTGCACTTCCGAGCAAAACAAGGCTTGGACATAAACTTCTACTAGCCAGCTTCCAGAGTCCTTCAAGTGCAAGTTCTGAGTGAAAAATAAGAAGGCACTTCCGAATGAATTCCAGGGCAAAAATCCGAGCAGAGTTTTAACCGAGTGGTTCAGATTACAGCCAAGTGAAAATGATTGAGAACCGATTGAATAAATTCTGATCCCGAGTGAGTTTTCAATCAGTGCCAAATGAACTTCATGAATTTAAGCCGAGTGAATGGATTCAATCAATTCCGAGTAAGTCACTTTGCCCGTCCAACTCTCAACACCGAGTGAAACAAGACCTCTCGCTTGAGCGAACCTTTCTCCGCTTGAGCGAGACGGTTTCCTTCAACAAACGCTTAAGCGAGATACTCTCGCTCAAGCGAAACCGACCGGTTTTCTTAAATACCGACCCCTCAACTCTCAACACCGAGTGAAGATTTCACTCGGTTTTATGTACGAACAATACCATTTTCACTCGGTTTTGAGCACAGAAGGCACCCTTTCACTCGGATTCTAGAGAGAAAACCAACCCAATTCTTCACAATGCAACCCCGGATCACTACCTCCATCAACACCGTCTCATTCCCTCTTCTATCCGATGTCCTTTTCTTCTTCTAATACATACCACACACCGTCCTCTCCTTTCCATCCACAACACCGTCCCATTCCCTATCCGCTGTCCCTTTCTTCTTCTAATCCAAGCCACAACACCGTCCTCCCCTTTCCATCCACAACACCGTCCTCTCCTTTCCAATACTCTCCACACCGCCCAGCAACCCATTCAACACAACACCGCCCAGAGACTTCTCTCCTACCAACACCGCCCAGCAATACCGACTCCATTCACCACACCGTCCAGCAACTCCACTGCCCCTCATACCACCATACCTGCCATATATAAACCAACAACGCCCAGCAACCAATACCAAACAGCAAGCTTTCATTCGGTCTTGTGGAATTCCAGCACCTTTCCACTCAGAATTTGACCAGCTGAATAAATCCAAGCACCGAATTATTGGAAATATTAAAATAATGCAATTTGGGACAGTTGGAAGTCACATGCACTGAAAGTTTTCTCCTACTTGACACCATCCAGGCTGCCTCCAACCTGTGATGGTGGGGCGGCTGAGAAGAAAACAATTGCACCGAAAATCTCCAACTGGCAACGCGTTTTCCAAGCTGGATTCCTCCATCCATTTGCCTATAAAAGCAGCAGCAACCCATCAGCAAAAGAACAACTTCTTCCCATCGAATTCCATCATCTTAATTCTATTTTCTTTTCTTCGTTACTTTCTCTCTTTTTCTCTTTAGTTTTCTTCTTTTCCATTTTTCTTTCTCTGTTCGTTTTTCTTCTCTTTCTTTTTATTTTCTTTTCTTTCTTTTATTTTGTAAGAGTGTGAGGGCTGTAAAAGTGAGAATTTAAATTTGTAATTGGTGGAGAAATTATTGCTACAAGGAATTACAGTGGTAAATTATTCTGAGCTTTTGGAGAAACCCGTAAGTCTTTATTTTTACCATGTCTTGTATGTTTTATTTTTCCATTATTTATATGAATTTGAATTATTTCATAGTAGCTAAATTAATTATCTTGGGATAAAGGGGTATGATAATATTTTATTTTAATGTTATTTTGACTTGGAATTAAATAAATTTCTGTTTTCCATTTAGTTCAATTATGCTTAATGCTTTTAGTAATTCCTAACAAGAACCTAAATGATAAAACTGTATACTTGCGGGTATATTAGTAAGTTTAGGTAATAAATAGAATCGAGAGATTTATTTTTACCGGAAAGCTTTGAACTAAACCTAAGATTTTTGAAATGCTTTTTGTGACCTCTGTAAAACCGTGAAAGTAATCAAAATTCTTTTGAGGAAATAAAAGGGGTTTTCATAAAACGATAATGGGCCTTTCTGAGGATTAAGCAGCGCTTTCCATAGGTTAGGTACATTAATAGGATTCCGAGAGGAACATATTAATTAGCTTTTGGAAAATTCGCCTTGGAAAACTTAATTCGATTCTTATTTATGAAAAGTTAAAATTCATTAACATAAAATAGAGTCTTAATCCCCCGAAATCCCAAGATATTCTCAACTCTGATTTTTAAGTGTCAAGTAAATTTTATTCTTATATTAATTTGTATTCTGTGCAACTTTAATTTGTGCTTTATTTTATAAAAATCTTAAAAATCAATTGTGTGGATAATTAAATTTCAATATGCTGGTACTTTGAACACAGTCCCTGTGGAGAACGATAATCTTTTATATTACGCGACATAACCCGTGCG
This sequence comes from Clitoria ternatea, assembly GCA_037962975.1. Lineage (NCBI taxonomy): Eukaryota > Viridiplantae > Streptophyta > Magnoliopsida > Fabales > Fabaceae > Clitoria > Clitoria ternatea. The sequence goes on from CM075671.1 coordinate 176,267,434, forward strand.
CTTACGGGCCCTGTCAAAGACCCACAAGATGATTAGCCCATTCATGCCCATTCTTCATTGCCAACTGACACAATTTCATATCAGAAACTAGACACTCGGCCTTGCATATTTGATGGAAGACGTGAGATGTAAGCCAGACATACAAAACGGGTAAGCAGCAAATGATCCTTTTCCCCCCTTGCGTATGGCAAAAATCCATTGTGTAGTACACATTGGCCAATACTGCCGTGACAGGATTCTCAAGCCTATGTTTGCGAGCCAGGAAGACTGCAATGGCATCATAGTCCACGTAGTTATCTAGATTAGGGAACAAGATAACCCCGTAGATAGTAAGGGCTAATGTGTCCATGAAGGCCTCCTATTCTTCTTTATCTACCAGGATCTGCACGTGTTACTCAAGAAATTCTTGAGTGAACCCAGGAATTTGATTTCTATTCATCTGCACATTCCTCAATGTCTCAGGATGGATTCTCAAAACACGGGTGACCAAAGCGATAGTTGCATGATGATCAAGATGGCGGTAAGGAATTTGCTCCTCCAAAGGCATCCCTAGTATCTGTTTAAATTCTTCTATGGACGGGGCCAACTGAAAGTCCCTGAAGGTAAAACATCTGAGGGGTGGGTCATAGAACTGTGCCAAGGCTGTGATTGCCTTAGTTTGTACTTCAACTTCTAAGAGCTTTAAAATCTTCCCATACTTTCTTGTAAAGGCACTCTTTTGGGTCAGGTTTAATCTTTTCCCTATTGCTTGTAGACTACCAGTATCAATCTTTTTGGCCTTAAGATGTTATATTTTCCTTAATTCTGTCACATCTGTACCACAATTGTCATGTACCATGTTAATTTCCATACTTGCTCAGAGATACTGCTAAATTTCGAATAATTTCCTACGAACACCAAGACAAAGAAGAGGAATCAATCATTGTCATGTTCTAAAACTGGTACTTCCCCATTAATTCAATGCAAAGTAATTTTTACTTAGGGAAGCAGCGATTACCAAAACTCATGCGAGTCCAATTCTAAAGGGTCATAGGTTTTCTAATCGTCATTGATGTCCCAGTTGAAGGGCAACAAAATTATTTTTTTTATGTTTTTTGACGACTAGGAAAATCTATGACTCAGGACTTAGAAGTACACGATGAAAAGGGATCATCCACCCGCCCGAAGATTACCGAGTGTTTCTAAAAAATGACCCATTATTTCAAAATAAAGCAATCCTTCGACGGGTAGGCAATTCATTCATTTGGATTAAAGGGGAAAGTGAAAATGACGTAAGGTAAAGTAAAGTCTGCTTTTTTGTGGCCTAGGTCGGGTTTTTTTGAAAGTCTTTTCTAGGCCCTACGGCTTGTCTAAGTTTGACTCCTCACATTGGGTGACTTGCACTAGACTTCTAAAAGGTTACTAGAGCCAAGATCCTACTCATGATATGGTCGCAACAGTAGGGAATCTACTAGGTACGTACATCATGAAAGGTTGAACTCTAGTTGAGGTTTTTACGATCAACAGATGGGAAGTACATCCCAAACGACACCGCTACCAACCTCCCCTAACTTAAGCTTGATTTGGGCCCAGGTATAGGGTGCCATTCATAAGTGTGTGCAAAAATGTGAGTGTAGTGTGTGAAAGGGCAGTCAATACCTTTTTACCTTACCTCATTCTGCACAAAGAACAAATACAGGACAAAAATACAAAGTCGTCTACCCTAGGGTTCAATAATCACAGAAAAAACACATTGTCACCCACCCTAGGGTTCAATAATCATGCAAAAATTGACAACAAAATAAATAACGATATACGATTAAAATAAAAACAAACACTTACACCATTAACGGAAACATAAAACAAAGGAAGAAATCAAAGCAAACAAAGGCCATGCACTTTCAACCAAACTGGCCTGACTCTCTTATTTTTCCCCAGTGGAGTCACCATCTGTCACGACCAGGATCGAGGCGACGGCGGAAGAGGTCGAAACGGAGCAGGGAGTCACCACCAACATTTTTATCCATAGGAAAAACGTTGAAAAAAACTTTCATAAAGCACTGGCAAAAAATGAGATTCGAGTTCGGGAGTCGGTTACGAGTGGGGAAGGTATTAGCACCCCACATCGCTTGTTAAAAACAGTACCAAAGTTGAAAATGCACATCATGGATAGCCTTAAAATTATGTTTATTTCTTCTTTCTAAAAAAATAAAATCGAAAAAAAAAATCAAAGGAGACAGACGAAATGAGTGAAAAAGCTCAGAGTAAGATTAACAGGATGTCGCGTCTAAATTAATCTTGGCCTTGATGGGTGGAAAACATGGAAAAGAAGAAAGGAAGCTAACAAGACATCTTGTCTAAATTAGTCATTCTTTCGTCAAGATACTAAATCGGGAAAAAGAGGGATTAACAGGACGTCGCGTCCAAATTAATCCCGGCTTTTAATGATGGAATGTACGAAAGAGAGAGACTGCTAACAGGACGTCTCGTCCAAATTAGTCATTTTCCATCAAGGTATAAAGTTGACCGGTGAAAGGAGTTAACAAGACGTCACGTCCAAATTAACTCGATTTTTGTGAAGAGTGATGACGACTAGGGAAAAGGGAGAAAATCAACAAGACGTCGCGTCTAAATTGATTTCCTTTTTTTGAAATATTATTATTTAATAAATAACGACTGATTGAAAATTTAAAAAGGGTAACAAGACGTCTCGTCTAAATTAACCTATTTTTGATAAAACAATTTTTTTTTAAAAATCAAATGTAAAAATTTATCAAAAACTTGACAAAGAGCACACAGACTTACTAAAGTGAAAAATGGGTAATGTTTTTTTAGTTGAAGATAATGCTAAGTTGTTAAAATTTTAATTAGACATAATTTTGAAATAACGGAAAAAAACAGAAATTAAAAAAAAACATGGGTAATCACATTTTGTTAAGCTTTATATAACCCAATTCTTTCAAAGACTAGCGAGTACCTTAAAAGAAAATTACACTCTACCTATATGGTGAATGAACTATTTGAAAAAAGAAACAGTATACAGATGGCTGATTCCTTGTAATAGGATGACTATTCTGAACAATAAAATTAAGATCACAACTACCCTTGAAAAAGTAAATATGTACAGAACTAAAATATATACAAACAATTTGAGTAACAATATTAAGCAGCAAATAAACGGGAACAATAACATGAACAGAAACAGTAGCAGAGATTGAGTAGAGATTCAAGCATACATCACAATATCCTACTGTAAAACCGAATCATAATAACAACAAGAGACAGCAGAGAAAAGAGAGTCCAATACAACAACACTAATCTGATCCTTGTACAAAAATTCAACCTTTCAAAAAATAAAACTATTTCATGAAATATATAAAAAATGTTCTTGCTCACTGATTGAGTTCTTGCTCACTGTCTGTTGCTGTTGCTGTTACTACTGCTGCTGTTGTTGTTGCTGCTACTTCTGTTGTTGCTGTTGCTGTTGTTGCTGTTGTTGCTGTTGCTGTTGCTGTCACTGTTGCTGTGAATTTCTACTATAAAAATCCAGAAGTGCCTTCCAAAACTCAAGAATGTTAAGATAATCTCCTCTCTAGAATATTTTTTCCAACCCTCTCTAGAAGAAAATCTCCGAACCACTGAGCTTGTACTGCTCTTTGCTCTTTGCCCTCTCTGCTCTTTGCTATTTTTCTGATTTTCCCTTCTGACTTCCTTTACCTTTTTTCTCTTTTCTTTCCTGAAACCCCCCACCCCCTAAATTCTGCATTTTGGCTCCAATTTATAGCAATTTCTTGGCTGATTTTTGGACACAAAAATTCAGCCCATCTCCTTTGCCCATATGCCTTCACGTTAGCTTTTTAGGCACTAAGGGAAAATGGTATTTCATACTTCATGGCCGTGAGAGTGCCTTGCCATGTTATGTCTCTCCTTTTCAATTTTTATGCATATTGTAACAAAAATTTTACAAAGCGATTATGCACTTTTAGAAGGCATTCACGTTGGAAAGCTATTGGCAAAGTCCATTATTTGCTTTGAATAATTTGGCCAAGGAACCTTTTTCATGTGCAGCCAAAATGGAGTCTTGGTTGGCATTCTATTGCATAAATTATTGATGACTTGAAGCCTTGCAAATGTGCTATCCGTGAGTAGCTTTTTGTGTGGACAATTATATGCAAAAAAATTGGCAATGGCACTTCCATGGTTTCAACGTGAAAGGCAAAGTAGATTGTCTTGTTTCCCTTGAATTTTTAGCATATGGGACCATGGTAGGTGCAGCTGAATTTGGAGGTTTGCTTGGCACATTTTGTAGCATAAAATAATGTCTTTTGGTGCTTGTTTGACCGTGAGAAAGAGTGAAGGTTTGTTGATGCAAATGTTCTTTGAAAAATTCAACATGTAGGACCAAGTGTGGGTCATGGAGAGTATGGCAATTTGGAGTGTTTCTTTTGCATAAAAATTCTGCACTTTGGGAGCTTGTTTCTTGATTTAATTTTGACTTGGTCAAAATTGGTAGGCTTAGGTGACAATTTGTTGCAAATTTGAAAGCCTTTGTCATGACCACAATTTTGATGGTGGGTTCCATTCTCTTCATCACGAAACTTTCTTGCATATTTAAGGACCAATACTTGCCAAATTTGAAAGAGAGTCCAACATGAGAATTGTAGATCTTTCTCTTAGCTTTAATTTGATATATGGAACAAAAATTTTCATCAAGAAACGAGGAAGATATGGCCCCTCTACGAAAACTGCTCTAGAGTGTGATGGGAATGCATTTGCAAGCAAAATAAATTTGCTAGGCAAAATGGGTAGAGAATTAGTTTTTGTGCCCTTCATGAAGTTTGTAGATATCTTTGATGTGGATCCATAGCAAAATGAACAGAGTCATTTTAGTACCATATGAGGGAGATATGAATTTTTTTCTAAAGGTGTAAAGAGCAGTCATAAAACTAGAATAGGTCTAGGAAGATTATTAAAACTATACCAATTGGTAAGGATATAGCTTTCTAGGTCTTCACAAAAGTCGTAGACAATTTTGTTATGGAAATTTGGATACTGGGTTTGCGCAAATCGAAGGTCGTATGAAGGAGTTATGAATTTTTAAGTGAACCATGTGCAGAAAAGAGTGCCAAAAAGATGGAACTATACCAATTGGCCGGACAAAAAGAGGTGTTCACAATGAAAATGGAAGCAAAGAGCACACACACCACTTTGTGGGTTTTTGAAGAAGAAGAATATGATGAGTGGAAGAAGTATAGAAGAAGGGGAAAATGCAACCTAAATGAGAAGGGAAAAAGAGAGTTTTGGCATTTAATTATATCCCTTCACTTAAAGCTTCTCCATTTTAAATCAAAGAGGATCTTCGTTCTTGCTCAATACTTTATCCAAAAATTATTCCGAATATATATTTGGATTCCCAATAATATCCTTAACATCCCTGACCACTAGCACCTCAATCAGAAATACTTGGTCCGACACCCATATTTTAATCGGGTCTAATTTTAACTCATAAAGCCCTAATAAAGTATGAATAATCCTAAAAAATCTTAATTTAATTATTTTTAGCATCTTGGGACCTTAATCAACTCACATATAATTATTTAATATTTATTCCCAATACTTCATCATTTATATAAAATTAGGGATGTTACAATTCACCAAACCTTAAAAGAAATTTCGTCCCCGAAATTCACCAACCTGGTTCAAATATCTCAGGATGTCGCTCCCGCATGTCATCCTTACGTTCCCAAGTGGTAGTAACCACATCTCCGTGCTTCCAAGATATCTTCACCAAGGGAATCAACTTGTTCCGTAATTTCTTGACAGAATGCTCCACAATAGTAGCAAACACCGGAGGAATAGATAATTCTCCCTGATTTCTACATCATCAAGGGCTACCATATGCGTAGGATCATGCACATACTTCCGCAATTGGGAAACATGGAACACATCATGCAAATTCGATAAATGTGGAGGGAGAGCAATCCTATATGCCAACTCACCAATCCTTTCAAGGATCTCAAATGGTCCAATGAACTTTAGACTTAATTTCTTGCTCTTCAAAGCTCTTCCAATGCCCTTATCTCGTGATACTCTCAAAAACACATGATCGCCAACTTGAAACTCAAGTGGCTTCCGTCGCTTATCATAGTAGCTCTTCTGACGACCTTGAGCAATTTTCATCCTTTCTTGTATCATCTTGATTTGTTCATTTGTCTCCGCAATCAACTCTGGACCTAAAGACAAGTTCTCACCAGTTTCAAGCCCACAGAATGGAGTTCTACATTTCCGGCCATATAATGCTTCATATGGAGCCATACCAATAGAACTATGATAACTATTGTTGTATGTGAATTCAATCAATAGAAGGAATCTTTCCTAACAACCACCATGCTCCAATACATAAGCCCGCAACAAATCTTCAAGGCTTTGAATTGTTCGCTCAGATTGTCCATCCATTTACGGATGATACGCCGAACTAAGCTTGAGCTTAGAACCTAGTTCTTTATGCAAGCTTCCCCAAAATCGGGAAGTGAACCGCGGGTCGCGATCTGACACAATACTTGAAGGCATACCATGTAGCCTAACAATCTCCTTAACGTACAATTGTGCCAACTTCTCTAAGGATTCTTCATGTTGATGGGTAAGAAGTAAGCACACTTTGTCAATCGATCAACAATCACCCATATTGCATCATTCCCAGCACGTGTCCTGGGCAACCCAGAAACAAAGTCCATAGCGATGTCACCCCACTTCCAAATAGGGATATCAAAAGGTCTCAAATAACCAGATGGTTTCTGATGCTCAACCATAACTTTTGACAAATAAGGCAAGATGCTACAAAATTTTCCACATCACGCTTCATACCGAGCCACCAGAAATTCTTCTTCAAATCTTGATACATTTTTGTGGAACCAGGATGTATACTCAACACACTCTTGTGAGCTTCTTCAAGTACCAGCCTTCTTAAATCACCACCAGATGGAACATAAATTCGGTCCTTCACACGCCAAATACCATCATGACCTTCTATCAAAAGTGAATTTTTCCCATTAGCTTGAGCTTCCTTCATCTCAATTAAATACTCATTCTTCGGTTGTTGTAATTTCACGGTTTCAAGGAACACATTAGCAACCGTCAACACCTTAAAGGACATCTTCTTTGGGGTATATATTTCTACACCCATATTCAAGTTTCTAAATTGCTCAATTAGCTCCATCTCTTTCACCATCACTGTGAAAACATGCAACGACTTTTGACTCAAAGCATCGGCAACCACGTTTGCCTTCCCGGGATGGTATATCAAATCAAACTCATAATCCTTTAGAAACTCCATCCATCGTCATTGGCGCATATTAAGCTCCTTCTGATCAAATAGGTATTTAAGACTCTTGTGATCACTAAAGACCACAAACTTTGAGCCGTATAAGTAGTGTTGCCACAACTTCAAAGCAAATACCACTGCCGCCAACTAAAGATCATGCGTGGGGTAGTTAACCTCATGCGGTCACAACTGTCTTGACGCATAGGCTATCACACGTTCACTTTGCATTAACACGCAACCAAGACCAAGCTTGGAAGCATCACAATACACCACAAAGTCATCCAATAAGTCAGGCAAAGCCAACACAAGAGCAGAAGTAAGTCTAACTTTTAACTCTTGAAAACTTCTCTCACAATCAAGACCCCACACAAATGGTTGACTTTTATGGGTTAGCTTCGTCAAAGGCAAAGCCAAATGGGAGAAACCTTCAATAAATCTCCGGTAATACCTGGCAAGACCAAGAAAACTTCTTATTTTGGTCACAGACATTGGTCATTCCCAAGCCATCACGGCTTCAATCATTGATGGATCAACTGTAACACCATCTTTAGAAATAACATGTCCAAGAAACTGGACCTCTGGCATCCAAAATTCACACTTGGAAAGCTTGGCATACAGCTTTTTCTCGTGAAGAATACTCAAAATAAGACGAAGGTGTTCTTCATGCTCTTCATGACTCTTGGAATAAACAAGAATGTCATCAATAAACACCATAATGAATCTGTCAAGATACTCATAAAAGATGCAATTCATATAATCCATAAAAATTGCAGGTGCATTTGTCACACCAAAAGGCATCACCATATACTCGTAGTGGCCATAGCGAGTGCAAAAAGTAGTCTTGGGAATATCGTCAGTCTTCACCCGGATTTGGTGATATCCAGAACGTAAATCAATCTTTGAGAACACCACTACATCCTTTAATTGATCTAAAAGATCATCAATGTGAGGTAGGGGATATTGGTTCTTAATGGTCAACTTGTTAAGTTGTTGATAATCCACACATAACCTCATATACTTCCATCCTTCTTTCTCACCAATAAAATAGGCGCACCCCAAGGAGATACACTTGGGCGAATAAATTCTCGCTCTAACAACTCTTCAACTTGTCTTTTCAACTCGGCTAACTCCATAGGAGACATCTGATACGGCACTCAAGAAATAGGTTTCGTACCCAGAACAAGATTAATAGAAAACTCCACCTCTCGTGGAGGAGGTAAACCAGGTACCTTATCAGGGAAAATATCCAGAAATTCGGATACAATGGGAATATCAAGGGATTGAATAGGGTTTTATCCATCTACCATGCATAGCATAACAAGCGCTCGGTATTTGGAGAAGGGAAGATGACACTTCAATTTTGACAATCCACCAAGACCTTGTTGGCAGATAACCAATCCATTCCCAAAATAACCTCTAAATTTTTCATGTGTAAGCAAATAAGACACACCACAAATCTCTTATTTTCAAGAACCATCTCGATATCATCACATCGAGTAACCGCCCGCAAACAAGTACCGGTTGGTGTAGACACCATGATAGAACCTTTCATCGTGCTTATCTGCAATTTTAATCGCCTTACACAATCTTCCAAAATAAAAGAGTGTGTTGCACCCGAATCAAATAGCACATCAACATATTTACCAAGTATTTGACACTTACTTTGCACTAGATCACTGGCCTGTGTAGCTTCTTCACCTGTCACGGCGAATACTCTTCTAGCACTTTGTTGGTTAGCACCATTGTTATGACCATTCCGACTATAATTTCCATTCCCACGGCCATTACCATTACCACGACCATTGCCACCATTTCCATTACCATTATCATTACGACCACCATTACGGCCACCATTGCCGTTTCCACGACCACGGCCTCTAAAAGCACCATAGCCTCCACGGTTTCCATCATTACGTGCCACCACATCCATGGCATTCAAGGGACAATCGGGACGAATGTGCCCTAGTTGGTTGCATTGATAGCACACCACAATCTCTTCATTACAACAATCACGGGCCAAATGGTTTCGGCCACACCGAAAGCATCGAAGTCCTTGGCCATTACCTCGACCACCATAAGCACCATGTCTTCTGCCACCGCGTCCCCCTCTAAGAGAAGAGGAACCACGCGCAAATTGTCTAATCTTCTTAAAATCCCCCTTTTTCTTGAAGCTAGAGGATTGGGCCTTCAATTTATAGTTGTGCCCCGAATAACTCTTAAGAGCCACATCATTCTCTTTAAAGATTCGACATTTGTTCACAAGAGTAGGAAAGTTTCTAATCTCTTAGTGACAAATCACTATCTTGATCTCTTGGCGCAATCCGTTCTCAAACTTAATGCACTTTGAAGCTTCAGTACTTTTGTAACACCCCGATTTTCCAGACTCAATTTTGATGTGATCAACATAAAGATTAATAAAATGGGAGTAAATTTTTCGTGTTCCAAGATAATACCGATGTCACACCAAAACCCGAACCAAAGAAAATCGAAGCATACAATTTAATAGATTAAAGCTGGATCGATAAATAAAATGCCCCTAACGGTATACAAAATAATAGAGTATACAGCAGAAGAAGAATGTGAATACCGGGCAAACGCCTTGTCCCATATATGACGATATGAGAAAAGGCTCGGCAAAGCATGCAAAAACCCGACATAAGCCTAATAAAACAAGCCCGTCTAATTCACTCACAATATACACATGCATTGCCTAAGACATAATTATATATATATACATCCGGGGATCTTCTCCCAACTATCACAATCGTCAATGTACATCATTCAATTTCCATCCTTCTAATACACATCAAATCATCTCTTACATTCTACATATATATTCACCATCCACAAATTCAAAGGATTACCTTATACATATCCAAAATCTCTAAATCATCTATATTCTCATAACCAATTCGTTCATTACATAAGAACTCATAAATGATGCTGGCTGTAACGTCCCGTGTAATTTTCCGAATAAATTTTTCGCGCTTTTTTTTAAAAGATCATTTTAAAATTCATGAATTAAAATCAGAGTTCACATAAAATTCAGTAATAGCGGAACATTATCATGCATACTAGTCGTGAATAATAAAATTCAAGGAATAATTACGTAGCGGAAACGATTTTAAAGATAACAGTACATAACCCATTGTATTTATTACAAATCATAAAATTAGAATAAACTCGAAATCCAAGTAATAATTCACATAGGTATCAACCATAGCATCACTCTTCATTCTGGGTGGCATTCACTGTAAAAATTAATGTAAGAGTGAGACAGAATATAGAATAAGTATAAAATAGATAAAATTGCACAAACACAATCAACAAATCATAATGATATGATGGATATGCCAAACGAGTTCATTTATATATAATGAGTCTTTAATTAGTCCAATGATGTCATGCTGGATCCATTTGGTCTGATGGGAATACTGCAGTAATAGTCTCATAGAGACACAAATAGGGCTTTAGCGTATACCATGAATCCCTACACTTCATGGCGCTTACATAAATAGGGCTTTAGCATATACCATGAATCCCTACACTTCATGGCGCTTACATGAATAGGGCTTTAGCATATACCATGAATCCCTACACTTCATGGCGCTTACATGAATAGGGCTTTAGCATATACCATGAATCCCTACACTCCATGGCGCTTAAGTACCAAAGTACACAAATATCATAAGTAGGGCTTTGCATAAACCATGAATCCCTACACTCCATGGTGCATAACAAAATAGGGCTTAACTCATCATAGAGTAACCCCCCACCAGGGTAGGCAATCATGGAACCCCTAAATTCCATGGTGCGTCCAAATGCTTATGATGCATGAATGCCTTTAATTCTTATTACCATTTAACATACCATGATATCCATATTTCCAAAACCTCTTGGAAAATACAAGTCCTCAAGGGACACAACACATAATAATTCACAAAATCATGGATTTACTGTTTCAACCACATATGTCAATAACCACAAGGCATTCATGTACATATAAATTAATTTCGTTATTCATAATTATTCACCACCACAATATACAAATTGTATGATACTCAACAGCATTCATAATAATTCATAATCACTCAAGAATTTAATAATAAATTATTACTCATAGAGAAAACATCATTTTTATCCATAATAACCATTATAAGTAAATTTCAGCATTTCCAAACAGCGACATACGTTAGTAAAACAGTCATAATACGAGCAAATCAACTTTTTTTTAGGTGATTCCACTTTCTGTAGTTCAATAACATAATTGTCTACAACTTTCATGAAGAACACAATTTCAAATTCCGAATAGAAATATCACTTATTCACGAAATACCACACTGCCTCAAGGTGAGTTTTTTTCAAAACGTACATATGTTAGTAATTTCAGTGTTTCTGGAGTTACAAAAATGATTTTTGCATGAAACCAGTTCTAAATTACTCTTAACACAAATATCTACAATTTTATTGAAGATCATAAATTCAAATTCTAAGCATAAATACCATTTATCCACAAAATACAACACTGCCTCTAGGTGAGTTTTCAAAACGTACTTATATTAGTATTTTCAACGTTTTTAGAGCTACACAAATGATTTTAACATGAAACCAGTTCTAAAATACTCTTAACATAATTATCTACAACGTTCATGAAGACACCAACCACTAATTCATACCACAAAATTCCCAGTATTGAAAACAAGATTCGGATTTCATAGTTAACAGATTTACAGCTTGTACATACTTCAGTATTTCAGGCATAACCCAAGCTAAAAAAATCATTTTGACTTGAAACCACTTTCTATAGATCCATAACACAATTATCTACAACTTTTGTGAAGACATCAAAGGCTTATTATGCTTGTAAAATTCCAAGAATATCAATATATACACAGATCATAGAACAAATATTCCACTCGAACATGCTGTAGTAATTTGGCTATAACTTTTGCTATACATATTTAAATTAATTGATTCAGGTCTCAAAATTTATATAACAAAACTATCTACAACTTTCATGAAGAAGTCAGAGACAAATTCATACGTTTTCAGTTTCAAAATTAAGCAACAAGATACAAAATTAAAACTGGAATCCTAGAACAGCATACCACTCTACCCATTTCACAAATATTCACAACCCTGTCCTCTCTTACTTGGTTTGATGATCTATGGCTGACTGAAAAGAAGTCCTCCTTGTTGTCCTAGTTCCAGCTTGAAGATGTTTTGATGAAGGAGAGAAATTGAAGGAAAGATATTTCACTAACTTTGTTCTAATCCATTCTGGTCTAGCAAGGGGTAGAGTTAATAATACAAGACAAGTGGGGAACATTATCTTCGTGAGTGGATGTTTAGTGTTGTTAGTGCTTTGATAGTGGAGATAATGGAGAATTAAAAATAAGAAAGTGGCTTATAATGGTCCACTTCTGGCCGTCCTACATACTAGAGGGATTAATGGGGCTAAATGCATTAAACTATGCATAAGAGACAAGAAAGGAGTCAAAAGTTACTCCTGGCACTGAAAACCGACTGGAATTCCACTCGGTGAGCCTCTAAACCGACTGGAATTCCTCCCAGTCAGCATATAGGCCGACTGAAAAATGTGAAGGAAAAGAAATCCGAGTCATCTCGCTCAAGCGGAATCCTATCTCGCTTGAGCGAGTGCCATACTTTACACTGGCGAAGGAGTTTCGCTCAAGCGTTTCCGACTCGCTTGAGCGAAGCCAACCAAAAAGCCTTCCAGCAACACACACTCGTTGGAGCAGATACCTCATTCGCTGAGGCGAGTGACACTCGGTAACTCTCATCACTCGGAATCTGGTGTTCCATTCACTCGGTAATGACTTAGCCCACTCGGGATTCATTCCCAAGTCCACTCAGTATAAGGGAATTCCAATCACTCGACCCCATCTCATACGTCCCATAACTTAGCCTCTTATTTTCTAACCTCAAGAATTGCTTATACAATCCACTCGGCAACTGAGGGTTACCCCACTCGGATTCCATAAACCCTCACTTGGAATATCTCCCAATCAAATGCCACTCGGCATATCCCAACCTTATTTCACTCGGGAGTATTCTACAAGTTCATCACTTGGTACACCATTCATAATCAACCCATCTTCTGAGCAGTGTCTCACTCGGTAACTAATACCAAGACCGACCAACACTCATTCGGTCTCACACTTGGCATTCATGCCTATTCTTACTCGGAGAATACCTTAGCCATTCATTTCTCAGGAGTAGTCTCCACAACCGTACTCCACTCGGTATTAATTCACCAGGTAAGTCACTCGGACTTATGAATTACTTAACCACTTAGGGAAAACCATTAAGTTAAGTCTCACTCAGACTCATTACATACTTAGACCCTCAGAATACACATTATCTTTATTCACTCGGAATACATTTATAACTCATTCACTTAGAATATATTCAATCGGGAATGTACTTCACATTCATCACTCGGATTATACTTGTATCACATACTTAAATTTATTCCAATCTAACCCATTACAACAAATCTTCCCTCGGAAGAGATCCACTCGGGTTTCCACTCAGGCATATGCAAATCATTCCCCACTCGGGTTTACCCATATCTTTCACTTGGTAATATTTAGGCCCATGCTCACTCGGGAAATTCTCCCATCAAAGCCTACACAGTATTTATTCATCTAAAGGAATTTCTCTCAGAATCCATTTAAGTGTTCTTCACTCGGAAAAGAAGGCCAAACACTACAGCCTCACTCGGAATCATTAACTTAATACTATTTCATCCATCAACACGTCTTACATAATTCAACAACACATTCCAGTCGGTAAGAAGCATCAAATCAACATAAAATACTTATACTTATATACATTCTACTCGGAATACTATCCCTTTCCTCACTAGGGAGGTCCTGACTTGGACAAACTCACTCGGATTGAACTCGGATATATCCCTGACTGAGTCTCTTCACTCGGAATACTACAATCAGAGAAATTTCATTCGGAAAAAGAAAGCATTTGGCAAGGTAAACCTTATTGCTCATCATTCACTCAGTTTTTGTACTTGACAGATTCTCCTGAAAACGTCTCAAGGTACATAAGTTGCCACTCGGTATAATTGATCCTAAACCTACTCAAGACATATATGTTGTCAATCGGAATTCCTTCATTCAGGATTGCAACTTCAGATCCTTATTGACTCAGAAACGAGTCTTTGGAAGATGCTTGACTCAGGAATGAGTCTCTTTGGGATGTTTGACTCGGAAACGAGTCACTCAGGAATAATTGACTCTGAAATGAGTCCTTTGAAGAACTTGACTCAGAATTGAGTCTTCCTGACATGTTTGACTCAGCAGTGAGTCTCTGAGACAGAATTTTACTCAGAATAAGTCCTCTTGACCATGTTCCACTCAGAAACACAATTTGCACTCGGTATTTCCATTTTCCACTCGGAATTCCTCTTGGTAACTCAGAATTTGCAGTTTTCACTCAGAAATTGGGTCTTATCATTAAAGGTTTATGTAATTTCTATAATTATACCCAAAAAATGAAATTTTGGAGTATTACAAACCATCCATAAAGTGTTTTTATTCATTGATTAACACTAACAGATCTTCTATACCTCAAAATTTACAAAATAGAGCTATTATTAAAAGCAGGATGTTACATTTCTCCCACCCTAATAAAAATTTCGTCCTCGAAATTTCAAAGCTGGAATCTTTCCGTATCGTCATCCGGAATACAATCCTATTACAATATACATATTCATGCCATTAATATACCATCATAAATATCCTCCTCCAATACTCTTTATCAAGTCCTAGACTCGTCTAACTTCAATTTACATGCTCGTGTTAGGCTTCGGGAATTCTCTTCCCAAGTCCAAGATTCCTTAAATCTTAAAAGAGCTAATCACACCCGTCAATAACAATACTATGGCCCTTCGTTTTTTTTTTTTTAAGATCTCCAGATCATGACATGAATCATTCAATCATCACTACATCAACTACTTCAAAGTGACTCTAATATGCATTCTCTTTAATTCACTATCAATTGCTTGTAACCATTTTTAACATCATCATAGACATCAACAATCTAAATTTAAGTCCTCTAATCATTCACATACTCATATACACTCCTCTCCTAATCCTAAATAATTAATACCAACGTTTCAATCATTCAATTCCTCATATATAATCATCCTAGAGTATTAATAGTCATTAAAATTATCAACTTAACTAAATTCCTCAACTCATCATACTTTTCATCAAAACTTAATAATCATTCCTAATATCCACTAATCTCTATTATTAATAATACCTATACACACATCATCTTGGGTTTTCACTAAAAATCACTCTTCATAACATTATTACTCATTTCCCCTAAATCCTAGAGTTAGGTTTTCACTAAAATTAAATAGTCACTCTTAATATCCATTATCTTCCATCTCAAATCCTAAAATCTTCATATACCATTTCACACCTATTCAAAGATACTTAAGACATATTCCTCCTTTGGGTTTTCACATGAAAATGGTTTCTATTCTTAAACTCATTCATAAAGCATTCTTCTATCACCATAGAAACTAAAACCTAAAACCAAAAACAACGAAAGAGTATAAGAATTTCACCTTAAGCCCCAAGCTATCACTAGCCTTAGTATGTCCACGAAAATAAAGAGAGAATAAGGAGTTTCCAACATTTGGACTATCTTCACCTTGTTCTCATTATGACAGTCTATTAAAACTTGATCCACCGATAGCCAATTCATTCCTAGAATTACTTCCATATTCTTCAAAAATAAACAGAATTGACAAGAAAGTTCCTACCTTCTGTGAGCTCAGAATAATTATTACACACCTTAGTAATCCTAAGTTGTGTACCGTTGGGAATGGAAATAATCAGGTCATATATTATAGGCTTCATGGGTAATTGAAAATGTCTATCTTACTTCTGTGTAGCACCAGAATCAGACAACATAGATAAAATGGTATCATTGATCTCACACTTACTTTGCATGAGGTTGCCTGCTTGGTCTGCCTCTGAGCTACTAATGTCAAAGACTCTTCCTGTATGTGATCTCTCGTCTGTTGACTCCCTATACTGTCTTATAGGTTGAACAGCACGAGCGTTTCCTCTACGGACTTCTTGATAACCCGAATCTCTTTGTTTATTCATAGTGTTATTGTTGTTATTGATTCGCTGTTTCAGTGAACAATTTGGGCTGATGTGACCCTTCTGATTGCATCGATAGCAAGTGATATTTTCTAAGCGTCTATTGCAATCACGTACATGGTGATTACCTTTGTACTTAAAACACTTTATATCCATATGATTGTTGTATCTCTCAGAAGATGATGATGATCCCCCCTTGAAGCAATTTGGATAAAATGATTCTCTCCTTTTGAAGGCAATTGACTAAGGTTTCAGTTGTCTGTTGATCTCTTCTCGTGCCAATCTGTCTTGGTGGTTTTCTTCAAAAATTCTTAGTTGATTTTGCCTTTCTATAGCTTCAGCCAAACGGTTGATAGTAGCTGCCATGTCGTCGTTATTGTTTCTAGCCATCCTACATTCGTAGTTTGTTTTATACTAATCCTATGGGGAAATATATCGCATATATAGATACTACATAACTATAAATATTCTACAGTTTGTCAGTTAAATAATAAATCATATAATACACATTTTTCATATCATCAAGCTAGTAATCAAACAAATCACTTTGCATTTTATCAATCAGGCATAAGTCATATAGTACATACGTAACATATTATCAAACAAATAATCAAACAATTCACATAGTATATCAAGAATCAATACATGTCATAGCAATTGGTCCTGAATTTTTGAAAATGCTCTGATACCACCAATGTAACGTCCCGTGTAATTTTCTGAATAAATTTTTCGCGTTTTTTTTAAAAGATCATTTTAAAATTCATGAATTAAAATCAGAGTTCACATAAAAGTCAGTAATAGCGGAACATTATCATGCATACTAGTCGTGAATAATAAAATTCAAGGAATAATTACGTAGCGAAAACGATTTTAAAGATAACAGTACATAACCCATTATATTTATTACAAATCATAAAATTAGAATAAACTCGAAATCCAAGTAATAATTCACATAGGTATCAACCATAGCATCACTCTTCATTCTGGGTGGCATTCACTGTAAAACTTAATGTAAGAGTGAGACAAAATATAGAATAAGTATAAAATAGATAAAATTGCACAAACACAATCAACAAATCATAATGATATGATGGATATGCCAAACGAGTTCATTTATATATAATGAGTCTTTAATTAGTCCAATGATGTCATGCTGGATCCATTTGGTCTGATGGGAATACTGCAGTAATAGTCTCATAGAGACACAAATAGGGCTTTAGCATATACCATGAATCCCTACACTTCATGGCGCTTACATAAATAGGGCTTTAGCATATACCATGAATCCCTACACTTCATGGCGCTTACATAAATAGGGCTTTAGCATATACCATGAATCCCTACACTTCATCCTTTTATTTAAGGAATGATCACAACATCATTTATTATCACGCGATACCGATATCATCTCTGATTCATCAGTTTATGACAATTACTACGTCATTTAACTATTCTTTTATTGGTTTCATAATCAATCTAGGGTGTATCTGAAACATCCTTAATTTTTTTTAAGAATGCTTTGATACCAAAATGAAACAACCCGACTTAATAAACCCATAACCGAAGACCAGGGAAAATTTTTTCCAAAATTGGAACGTATGGAATGGAAGGAAATTAAAGGCCACACACACAGCAAACAGCGGAAGACACAACTTAAGCGAGCCCATATCAGCTCTGCCAGTGTCAGCTCACCCTCTCACTCAACAGTCCATCCACATTTAATGCCATTCCATCAGCCATCAATCACCATTTCTTTCTATCCCATCAGCGTGCCAAAGAGAGAGAGAACCGAAGCTCTCTTAAACCACCAAGGGCACATGGGTCAATTCTTTGCATTATTATTAATATTATTATTAAATCAATCAATTTTTCTTAATCATGTAATTAACCTTATTGGTAATTAAATTTAAACCAGGATGTTACAGTATCTCATAACCCCATCATCAAATCCTCATTATCATTCTTTCATATCCCATCCTTGGTGGTAAAAGTATCATAAATAATTCATCCCAAATGTATCAATTAATTCCAATCACCACCATGTCATGCCATCACTAAAAATATCACACAATGTAGAGAAATGGGGTTTAATATCAAGAATAAAGGAAAGGAACAAGATTCCAAGAGTTAGGTAACTCGCTTGAGCGAGACCCACACTCGCTTAAGCGAGATTAGCATAGCTCGCTTGCGCGAGCTCTTTCGTATAAGCGAAATGCCCCAAGTAATGTTCTCACGCTCACTCGCTTGAGTGAGGCTCCTCACACTAGGTCACTCGCTTGAGCGAGACAACATGAAGCATCAGACCTCTCATGCGCTCAAGCGACCCATGCTCGCTCGGGCGGAAATCATCCAGTATCATATCGTAGGCTCGCTCGCTTGAGCGAGATTCAACTAGCCTCTTTACTCGCTTAAGCGAGGTCTGTCCAGAACTATTTTCCATCACGCTCGCTCAAGCGCGGCCATGCCCACTTGAGCGAGATTCGTCCAGTAGCTCACCCTTCTATTTTGTACGTGTCTCGCTTGACCGAGATTCATGTTCGCCTGAGCAAAATTGGGCCAGAGGCCACTCCCCTGATACAAGGGACACTCGCTTGAGTGAGAATCCCTCTCGCTTGGGCGAGTTAATCATCACATGCTCAACACTTAAGCTTTTCAATCCACTTCAGATACCTATATCCTTCTTATACAAAATTTGCCTAAATTCAACATCAAATATAGATAATCCATACCTCTAGGCTTATTCCAACGAACCATACCTCTCCATTCATAATTCTAATTCATGTAACTAGATAAGAGGGTTTTAATACACTTTTTCATCACAGCCACACATAACATTGTGCATAATGATCAAGAACACTATTTCACACCTCAAGTGATTTATCTATTCATAGATTTTCATCAACAATAATTCATGTCCAGTAAAGGGACAACCCAACACTTATCATCATCTCATATATATATATACATTTCGATAACATTCAACAAAAGCCAAGCCATCATCCATCATATCATCAATTCAATAATTAACATATATGTGGCAAGGCAATGCATGAGTTCATACATATACATAATCAACATTTATTCACCCATGCAATTTGAAATGCAAACTCCTCTCCTACCTCAAGAGAAGAACCACAATGCAATTGCCTCGATCATGAATTAATAAGCCATTAATAAGGCATCATCTCTTAAAACTCATTATTAAGTTCTAGACTTGTCTAAACTCCAATTCATATGCTTATGTTAGGCTTCGGGAATTCCTTTCCCAAAACCAAGATTCTCTAGGTTTCAAAAGGGCTAAACAAATCCAACAACAATTATACGATGGTCCTTACCCATAAGGCTTGTAATATCTCATAAATCGTCTAATTGCCATCATAAATCCTTTTAGTTTCTTTTAAGACCATCATAAATCAACCATCTCAAGTGGCACATATGATGGTCTAAGACCTCATTAATCACAACCTTATTTCATTTATCCATCACCAACGGCTATCCATCATTACTATCTTTATCACTAATAACAACACTTAACATTGATCATCATTTATCCATTCTCAAGATCAATTCCTCAAATCCTCACACCTACCTACATGCATATATCATCAACCTCATTAATCAATCTCAATGATCCTAAAAATCCATTCCCTTCATATAAATCATTCTAGAGTATTCAAAATCATCAATTTAGCTAAAACCCTTAAATCACCACACTTAGGGTTTTTCATCAAAATCAACCAATCAATAATTTCAACCCATTTCTAAAATTCTTATGTAAACCATAAACCACATCTATTTCTAACTTAACATCATAACCTAGAGTCATATCTCAATGTCATCCAAGCTTAGGGTTTATCATTTTCCATCAACACTCATAACCTCTAACATTAATATTTCAAGCTTAATCAACATAAGAACCACAAATGGAGCAATAAAGAGGCAAGAAACCCTTACCTCAAGTCCATACTCATGCCCAATAAAAATGGTGAAGGAGGGAGAAGAAGATGACTCAAGCATAGCCTCCATGCCCAATATACACTTCATGAATCCAAGGAAACCATCAAGTTTTGGGTATAGAGAGGGGCACACGGTCATAGAGAAGAAGAGGGTGGAAGGGAAGAAGAAAAATAAAATAGATGGGAGGAGAAGAAGTGTACATAGTTTTGGAGAGGAGAGAGGGAAAAAGATGACTATTTTGGTCAATGTCCAAGGGTTAAAAGGGTACACAATCACTACTTTTTCCCAATGGTTAATAATTCTTAATTACTCAATGGATACAAGGGCCAATTAAGAGAAGGGAGATGCACACGGTTAAGTGAAGAGAAAAATAGGAAATTTATATTTTCTTTTAATTCCATTTGGTTCATATTTTCCCTGATTAATACCACACGTCGTGTCCAATTAATTATTTCCTAAGCACTAAAAATTATTTTAGCTATACCATCGTAACCATAATAATTTTCTAAATATTCTAGACCCATCAATTATTTAATTTGACTAAGTGGGTCCTACATCATTCGTTAAATCATCCAACTCTGGTAAATCTTAATTTACCGATAATTTGCCTCTAGTGTCTAATAAAATCTCCCATAATTATTTGACCATTCAATAAATTGTTTTCTTTAAAATTTAGGGTGTTATAGTGAGACCCTAAAAATGAGGGTAAATTTTTTATGATTTAAAGAGGAAACAATTTAGGAAAAGAAGGCATCGCAGAATACGTTTTCAACAAGTAACCCCGGACCATTTTGAATAACCTATCACATATATAAAGATATGAGAAGGTACATAACTTAAATAAATGTCTACGTAGGACAATCGATTACGTGGTCGTCATACACATGTTTGTGAGACATGCAAGATAATCCAAAGTCAAGGGTGGATATGAGAAATACCTAAGGAAGTACAAGGTGATTGCCAAGACATAACCAAAACATGTATAATCAGTCATACAAACATTCCATGAAGTAAGAAAGTGCAAAACATAACCCAAAAAGGTATATAAGTATGTAAAACCCAACTTTGGAGAAATCCACTAGCAGTGGGAAAAATCCACTGGCAGCGAGAAAAACCCACTGGCACTGGGAAATTCCCACTGGCCGTGCAACTCCCTGCCCAATGCCCAAAATTTCAAATTTTTCAAAACAGAAAAACCCACTGGCCGTGGAATCCTCTGCTGCAAGCACCATTCTGCAGCTTTTTGATGTTTATGATTTTGCCAACTTTGGGACCCCTTTTCACTAGGCTATTAAACTCCGATTTATATGAAACTTTATACACCACTTACCCACCCTAATATCAATTATGTGGTAAAGTTTTGGGCATTTTACATTACACACGAAATTGCAATTGGCTATGTTTTGGTCTAAACTCTCTATGGATCTATATTCACATATATAAATGTGACTTGCTCAAATAAGTCTCATCCAATAACTCATTTCCTAGATCCACATATGTCCTAGTGGCGATTCATGCCCTTTTTGGATAAACCAAGCATGTCAAATTCCAAACTAAGCCCCTTTGGCCACAACCAACCATGCATACAAGTTTCAAACATATATTATGACTTGTAGGTGACCTCTACATAAACATTTGTCCATTAAATGAAAATATGACCCATCCACTTCCTTGTTTTACATTCAATTCACAATATTAATGGTACACAAATCATATTTTCATTGCCAATGACTTTAGATCTCATAATATCATCATTCATTCATCAATATAGCATAAAAATCAATGTATCTCAAGTATCATTACCCAATGCTAAGGTCATGACCAAAAATTAGCCTTTCAAACACATAAGGCCTAATTTTCACAAATGACCCTCAAAATGAATACCTAACATCATTCAACCTTCATGTACAAAATAATCATATACACATATTATGTGCTTTACAAAGATTGCCGGCAAAGGATTACTAGCTTTCCTTTCATATTTACCTTCACCATTGCTCAACCTCCAAAAAGAGTAGGATATCCAACATACCTACATCAACCTTTAAAATGGAAACTAGGAGGTGAGTAACATATACCAAATGAATCAAAGTCATACATTATGATGATACATATACATGTGTGCATGACATGCATACCTCATGAAACATCATAAGCCTTATTTACACATCAAATCATTCCATCTCAACACATATTCACATCGATATCACTAGTGGAAAAAAGGCTTTTCTCACCGGACATTTTACACCGGTTGTAATGTCACCGGTGTAAAAAATAACGCGGTGGTAATTTTGTAAATAATTTAGAACTTTATACTGGTCCACCTGTTGAACTGGTGAGAAATGATTTAGTTACACTTGTCCTACTTTTAAACCGGTAAGAAAGGTAATATTTATTCCTGTCTCAATTTTGGACCGGTGAGAAATGTTTTAAGGTTACAAACCTATTCATTTGGTCCTTCCCTATTGTCTCCTGCTCGAATGTCTCTCTCTCAGCCCTGCCTCTCTCTCGAAGCCCGTCTCCTTCTCAAAGCCCGCTTCCCTCTACAGTGATTCTCGCTACAACCAAGAGGTTTCTTCAGCTTTGGATGGGTAATGAATAAGGGAGCCACAAGGTTCAAGCAAGGTCTCGGCTTCTCCGCCTCCACGTAAAACGACGACGTTCCCAAACCCGGTTCATCCCTCGCCTCCTCTACCCCTTCCTTCCTTTCCAAATTTGTCAAAGCCTTAGCCTATACTCCTTCCGACTCGGAGAAGTAAGCTCAAGAAGAAACCCTCTTCTGATTTTAGGGTTTATCATGAGAGGGACAGTAGAACCAGAAGTAGAAGCAGAGAGAGATACAGAGACAAAGATGAGGAATCGAGGAGGCAAAGCAGGAGTAGAGACAGATATAGGCATCATAGGGAGAGAGAAAGAGGAAGACGAAAAAGTAAAAGCGTTTCTCCTTGGAAGCATCAAATATCGGAGAAGGATGATAGAGGGAAAGTGAGTGAAATGAGAAAGGGGAAGAGTGTTGAGGTTGATTATTCCCTTTTATTTACGAGATGCATAAGCTTCGGCTTTATCGAGGAACTTAGTTTTGATGTGATTAGTTTGAGTGAACTCAGATTCTTTTTCAATTTTTCATTTGGTTTTTGTATGTTGCGCAAATCTTGTTTTCCATCAATTGCTTTTGAGGTCGATTTTGTCTTGCTTCGAATTGAAGTGCAGAGCCTGTAGCTTGCACCATTTGATCCTACTAAGAAGAAGAAGAAGAAGAAAATCACAATTGTAGATCCTGCTGATGAGTCAGTAGACCAATTGGTTGAGAAGACGGAAAACCTCTCAGGTATGCAAAATGAAACAAGCAATTTCCTTTTCTGGTTTTTGTCTTCATTGCTATCTTGAAATTGTGCTTATGGTTGATTCTCCTTTATTTTTCACTTGCAGTTTCTGAGGGGGTTGAGGCTGCATTTGCTGGTTTGAAAAAAAAGAAGAAGCCTGTAAGTTATTTTTCTTTTGTTTTACTTTATATCTTTATTCATAATTCATTGATGAAACACTGATTCATTTTAATACATGCTTGCTCATGTCCTAGCCTTTAAGAATATATTCTATTAAAGGTGTCTTTATAAACCTAGCATGATTGCAGAATTTAAATTATTTTTGTATGTTTATTTGAATTTAATTAGAATAACATGTTTTCACATTTAATAACAAATTAGCATGTAACCAATAATTACTTTTTAGTTTCTGTGGCAATTACTTTGAAAGTAATTGTGAAAAACTTTTTATAATGACAATTTATCCTAATTAAAATCTTGTTATATATTTTGAAGACATTTTCAGTTTACACATGTGGGCTCAGCTAGCCAAGTTTCTAACGTATTTCTAGAAAGTTAAACAAATTTCTTGTTTACAAATATACTCAATCGTGGCTGTTCTGCTTCTGCCACACAAATGCTAATAGGAGACAGAGTTTTGAAATAAAGACACAAATGCAAAATATCATAGGTTCTGATAATTATCACTTGACACTCGGTATTAGAAGTTTAGCATTACTTAGAATTACCATGATTGATCATAAAGTCATCATCAACATTTTGCAAGAAACACTAAATCAATTAATGGGTGTACCCCTATATGTTTACAGGTTCTGATCTTATTGGTGTTGATCTCAGGAAGAGATCCAGGCATAGTACCACGTAGTGATTATTCTTCTGAACCTTATGACAATACAAATGATGGATTACCAAAGAGAAGGGATGAAATTCTCCTTTATTTATCTTTTATGAGCTTAAGTTTTTTATGTATTACTGCAAATGAAGTCTTCCCAATGAACATTTATTTATCTTTAATGAGCTCAACTGCTTGAGTTTTTTATGTAGATATTTTTTTTTGGAAGCAATATGACACTTTGGTTTTTCGATTATAGGTTGAAATCAGTAACGTGAATGATGAAAGTGGGGATGCAATTGAAGATTTGGATGGTAATCAGTCATTTACTTTTGTAACTATTTTGGGTGTGAATGGTGGACTTTATGTTTGTTCTGACTGCTAGTAATGTCTTGAAGGAAGTGATTGAATAACTAGAGACTTGAAAAATTTTGTTGCCTTTTAGATCACTTTGAAGATGATGAAGGTGAAGCAATTGCTGCACAGACTCTTTATCCTTGGGAAGGGAGTGATCGTGATTATGAATATGAGGAGGTATGTATATTATGTACTTTTTCTTCCATACTATCATAGCGACTTCTTCATTGAAAGGTTTATGTGAAACATACTATTTTTTGATGTTGTGTCCATCACTTAGTTCCAAAAGTGTTCTTGTGAATGTTATCTTCTATATCCACTTGTTAGTTTAATAGGTGATGTTCTAGGACATTCTAATGGAGCTGATGTTTTAGACTCTCTTAACATGCTTGAAATTTTTATGATGGAATCATCATCTTTAATGATTTTCATGTGCCTTGGTGATACATCTGATTGTATAGGAATTTATTAGCCTTCTTGAATTGTTAAGTGTCAATTATTTGTAAGCATTGAACTGCATCTGTTTAGAGTTGTTGATATGGTTTCCAAATATAAAATCCATAAAATTTTATCAAGAGCATTTTCAATCTATGACGTTGTGCTTTACTTGTGAACTACTTGTCTTCCATCCTGGTTCCAGACATCCTATTGATTTTCAGTCTATGACTCAAGTTCTTTGTGAGGGCACAAAGAAAACTGTGCAAAACGTATGTCTATAAATTAGCAATTTTCCTTTCAGATCATTGGCATGTTAATGTTACTGTTTTAAGCACTATGTAGGAAGAAAAGTTAGAACAAATATGCAGGTATTATATATAGATAGCTAATTACAAAAAAGAGTGGACTCTAAAGCCACCATTTCCTAGATCCCTGCCTACCGATCAGGATTAGCTTCCTTTAATCTATATAAATTCTAAACTTTACTTTATATATGGCTCCCACTACGTTCTTCTTTTACACCATATTTCTTCACTTTTCTTGTCTCCATTCGTTGATTCAACCAAAACAATTTAGCACAAGGGACAACTATCACCCATGAAAAAAGCAATTACTATATATATGTCAACATTACTCGGGTCCACAATTTTTTTTATCAATGAAAATTTAAATAAATTAGACTTTCAGAACTCATCAAATCATGGCATGCTTTTAAGCCTTAATAAGCATATATATAATCATTTACATATGTCGTATAAAATTACTCCGGAGTTAACCGAATCATAAAAAAATAAAAATAATTAAATGTTAATTATATTAATTGTTTTTTAAAAATTAATATAATATTACAATTTTTTCTTTATAAAGTGAATTAAATATTATTTATTATTGAGAGTATAATTTTACTCTTATAGTTAATCTAACAGGAACATGATTTACTCCTGCATTTTGCTTTTGTTGAAACTAGCAGGGGAAATGAAACTTCTTGAGTGATGTATTTCTTTCTCCACCTACTCCTGCATTTTATGAAGGATTTGATTTAATATCTTTGTTTTGCTAGAAACTACATTAAGGTTTGCTTTTATTTATGGGTGAAACACAGTTAGAAATTACATTAACTAACTAACTAACTAAACGAACAGAGTCGTGTTTTTTATCACCGATGGCTTAATTCTTACTCTTTATAAAGAGTGGTAACAGCTTGAAGGTTATTTGTGATTCTTATAATTTTTTTAAACTAGTTACATTAAGGTTTCTGGTGTTGCATGGTTAATGACAAAATTCTTGTGAACTTCTATCAGCAGGATGACAGTGAAGATGATCCAGAAGATGTTGAGATTACCTTGCTGAGATTGCCCCAGATGCAAACATAAAGCTCTCTAAATTATAATTATTGCAGAAGCATTTTTTCTTTGCATGTTCTGTTTTTTATGTCTGATTGTATATGTGCACAACATTTTTCTAGTTGTAATGAATATGATGTATAATGTCTCTCTTTACTGAGTTTTATTTTCTTCCTTTAGCAAAATACCAAGCTTTAGTTGTGAATATTGGTGTTTCCTTTAGCATGATCAAAATACATATTGGTGTATTTGATTTTGAAAATTAAAGCTGATGATGCTTTCTAAAATCAAAATTGTATGGAAAGTGAATTGGCCCAGGATGAAACATACTGAATTAAAACCTCTAAAAAAACAAACTTTTCACACTAGTTATGTAGTAACAAAAGGACAGGTGTAAGTATTAATATTTATACCGGTCGTAAATATAAGGACCGGTGTAAATATTATATTTTATACCGGGCGTAACAAAGAGGACCGGTGACAAATTTAGTATCTACACCGGTTGTAAATATAAGGACCGGTGTAAATATTATATTTTATACCAGGCGTAACAAAGAGGACCAGTGAGAAATTTAGTATCTGCACCGGTTGCAAATAAAAGGACCGGTGTAACTATTATATTTTATACCGGGCGTAACAAAGAGGACCGGTGTAAAAATTATTTTTCTCACCGGTCCCAAAACTGGTGTAAAAAGTCCATATTTTTCTTACCGGCTCCATCCACACCGGTCCTACAACCGGTGTAAAAGGCTAAAAAGGACTGGTGTAAAAAGCCTTTTTTCCACTAGTGTATACTCATAACTCATATATCAAATTCATTCGCATTCTCAATAAAAGTCATCATATATTCAAAGTTAGTACCACAACTTATTTCCTCTTTATTCATCAATCATCCATCGCCACCACGGGCTACCAACTAGGCATATCTCTGGCTACATGCAACCGCTCTTATAGCTAATGCATATGCACAAAGGAAACAACTTCAATTGCGGATTCGATTATAGGAAACAATATCATATCAAATGTGGGTCAAGCATAGGTGCGCTACTATGCCCCTACTGTAGTATTAAGAGTGTACACTTATATCTCAATTCATGCATGCTTAACATCATATTTTACAGGTACCAAACCGCTATCGCCCATCTGTAGCACTAGTTACCCTGTGACTTACGGGTCAATAACATGGCCTTACTTGCCATAAGTGCTACGGGCCTCTCCCGAACACACAATGAGAGAGTTGTGCCCCGTCGAACACCGAGGTAACTTGCTCATCACAAAGCCACCCGCTCACTAGGGAACAACAAAAATATACCCGTGCACTGAGTCGCCCTCCCACCCGGCCTGCCTATTGGAACCCCTAACATTCCATATAAGTAGCGAATGATATGTCATGGATGTAATGCAATGCAAATCAAATGCATTCTCACACTATGCATCCTAAATGCCACTCCACCACCAATAATTCATCCTCAACACTTTAGTGGAACTCTAGGTTCTCATCATCCTCACCCATCACTAACATTCATTGGATTTCATACACATACAAGTTAGTGGCAATCATAAATCATTAATTCACATATTATGGGATGTTTAATAATAATATAATTAATACAATCATGGTTCTAAGCCATTACAACAACTCTCATCAATCATGAGTAAATTCAACATCATATTCATCATCCCACAAATATAAGCCATGTAGCACCGTTCACTTTAAATGCATTTCAATCAAGAAATCATCAAATCATTCATCCAAGCCAATTAGCATAACACAATCATATACACATAATTTACTAATGGATGAAATCAAGCATTCAGAGATGTTACCCCCTCCCACCTCAAGAGAAGTAGTAATCAACACGGTCCAAAGATCTCGCCTCGTCGATGGGGTTGTTTCCTACATTATACAATATACCACACAATTATTTTCTATTAAACCACCAAGACTCAATGCTCATATTAATTTACTTGGTGTTTATAAGACTTTAAATTCCCAAACCTCATTTATTTCATTAATTCCACCATAACCACCATGAGTTAGGTGTCCAATTTTATTATTATGCATTTTCAATGCCATGCCCTATAATGGGTTTCTACATTAATGGTTCCCAACAACCATTATCAATTAGTCTCCATTATTAATGGTCATTACTCATCATAAATAGTATCTCCCATCAATAATAAATACACATTACCCATATTTCGTATTTCCCCCAAATTATAGGGTTAGGGTTTCATTAAAAACCTAACAACTATCATAGATGTTCATCATTTCCCATCATCTTCATGCCATTTTCGTGTACCTCTCAAGGCCCTCATAAAAATCATATTAAAAACACCCCACCTTAGGGTTTCTCATCATAAATGCCTCCCCTAAAGCAACCCACATGCATTTCCCTCTCCAAAACCATAATAACCTCAAAACCTAGGGTTTAAGCTCAAGAAATTAAGATGAAACCTTACCTCAAGTCAAGAGTGAAGTGAGCTCTATTAGAGAGAATGTGTGTGATGAAATTAGAGAGGGAGAAGGAGGAAGAGAGCTTCCAAACCAAGGGCTCCTTCTTGCTTGATGAAGATGAAAATGGAAGCAAAGGGCACACACACCACTTTGTGGGTTTTTGAAGAAGAAGAAGATGATGAGTGGAAGGAGAAGTAATGAAGAAGTAGAGAATATAGAAAAAGGGGAAAATACAACGTAAATGAGAAGGGAAAAAGAGAGTTTTGGCATTTAATTATATCTCTTCACTTAAGGCTTCTCCATTTTAAATCAAACAGGATCTTCGTTCGGGCTCAATACTTCATCCAAAAATTATTCTGAATATATATTTGGATTCCCAATAATATCCTTAACAGCCCTGATCACTAGCACCTCAATCAGAAATACTTGGTCTGACACCCATATTTTAATTGGGTCTAATTTTAACTCATAAAGCCCCAATAAATTATGAATAATCCCCAAAAATCTTAATTTAATTATTTTTAGCATCTTGGGAACTTAATCAACTCACAGATAATTATTTAATATTTATTCCCAATACTTCATCATTTATATAAAATTAGGCATGTTACAGTGAAGGTAGCATGGAAGCATAGTAATGCGGAGACTCTCACGTGGGAACATGAAGATGATATGTGGGAGCGATATCTGAATTCGTTTGAATCAGGTATGTTAAATTTTGAGGATGAAATTTATTTTTAGGTGGGATGGATTGTAACATCCCAAATTTTAGAGAAATAAATTTATGGGACGATGATAATTAATTATTTATGGTCCAATATACATGGGAAAATTAATTAGACACTAATTCTGATTTATCGGTAAATTAATTTACCAAAATTAAATAATATAACAGATGGTGTGGTACCCACTAAGTCAAATTGGGTATTTGATGGGTCTAGAATATTTAGAAAATTATTGTGCTTATGGTGGTATGGTTAAAATAATTTTTGGTGTTAAGGAGATATTTATTTGGACATATAAGCGGTAAAAATACGAGCCATTTGGAATTAAAAGAAAAATAAAAACTCATTTTTCCCTCTTCAATTGATCGTGTGGCTATTCTCCTCTTTTCCTACTCTCTTTCGCATAATGGTTAATAGGTTTATGATTCATTGGGTAAAGGCATAAAGTTGCAGGGCAACAACCATTGGTTAATGGCGAAAACATTCTCCTCTTCTCCCTCTCTCTCTTTCTAACTGTGCAACATTTTCCTCTCCCTCTCCCTATTTTCATGTTTCTCCTTGTTCTTTGGAGAAAATGGTAAGTTTTCATAACACCCATGGTTTTCTTGGTGATTTGGGGTTCTTGAAGCTTGATAATAATTGAGAGGATGTTGTTTTGTTGAGAAAATACATGTGGAACCTAAATCCTAGGGTAGATGACTATTGGAATTTTATTGTTGTTGATGATGGTATTGATATGATGTTGTTGTCTTGGAAGTGATTAAGTGATGCAAAGGAATTATTGGAATTGATGTTTGGCAATTTTGTTAAAAACCCTAACATGTGGAAATTGGGGTTTTTGGTAAAGATTGATGAATTTATATTTTGGATAAGGAGATGGATTTTTGGAATGGTTGACAATAATTATTGATGTTAGGAGTTTGAGAAAATTAAGAGATGGTGGAAAATACCAAGTTGGTAAAATTAGAGGAAGAGATATTTAGAGTGTTTTGGGCTTAGGAGTTGTTTGTGGTCAGTTAGTTCTAAAAAGTATGGATTAATGGGAAAGAATTCCTAAAACATAACAAAATAAGAAAAATTATTGTTTAAGACATGTTAAGTGTTTTAGATATAATGATGAATATTTAGAATTTGAAGTTAATGCCTTGATTGGCCAATTGATTGAAAATGGTATATATGCTAATGTAGGATCTATTCCAAACGATGAGGTAGGACCGTTGGATTGCTCAGATTACTTCTCTTGAGGTAGGAGAGGAGTTTATATTCTAAATGCATGAGTAGAGTATTTGTTGATTGTTGTATGTGATATTACACATGTTTGCCTTATCCTTGATGTATTGGTGAATTATGATTGTGGGATATTTTGATGCTATTGTGCTTGGCAAATGTGTATCATGCATTTGGAATATTGGTGGTATGCTTTATGGTCATTGTTGATTGTAATGAGAATTTGGGCAATTGTTATGCCTTTTGTTGTTAGGAATGTATATGTGTTCAACATAAATATTGAATGATGAATATTGGTGTTGAGTGAATATGGGTGTTGAGCATACCTTGAATATTGATGAAAGATTGATGAATGTTATTGATGATTGTGATGTCATTGTGGTTGTTGCAAGTATAAACTTATATGTATGAGTTGAAGTTGTGTTGAATGAAAATGTTATGAATGCCACACTAAAATGTGGAACAATGGCAATAATTAATGAGATAAAATTCCATTACGAATTGTGTAGTGGTGTTGATGATGGTGATGTTTGATGAGTGGCATGATAGGATGCATAGTGTAAGAATGCATATGATTTGCATTTGCATTGCATCCATGGCATATTGCATAGCTGCCGGTATGGGATGTTAGGGGTTCCTTCGGTTGGCCTAGTGGGAGGGCAGCTCTGTGCATGAGCAT
The DNA here is from genome assembly GCA_037962975.1 of Clitoria ternatea. Lineage (NCBI taxonomy): Eukaryota > Viridiplantae > Streptophyta > Magnoliopsida > Fabales > Fabaceae > Clitoria > Clitoria ternatea. The sequence continues at coordinate 176,299,237 of CM075671.1, forward strand.
TGTTGTTGTTACCCTAGTGACTAGTTATGAAGCTGGCCATGCTTAGCTACGGGGAGCTACATATGGTTGACCCGGTGGGGGTGGCTCTTTAAGAAGCAGGTGTCCCTGGTGGTCCTTTGGATCATAGCTGTCATGGTATGAATCATGGTTAGCCTACAACACCATACGTTGTATATGTTGTTACCGCGGTCATGGTGAAAATGACCGGTGTTGCAAGATGGTCGATGCGGTTTGGTACCACTAAAATATGGTGTTATACATGCAATTTATGCTAAGTGTACATATTTTACTACTGCAGTAGGGGCATGATTATTTATCTATGCTTGATACCCATAATTGGTGTTTTATATTCCCACAGTCGGATTCGTAATTGATAATGATTTCCTTGTGCATATGCATTAGCTTAAGAGCATTTGCATATAGCATGGTGATATGCCAAAAAGAGGATGAGTATGAGGTGATGATTGAAATGGGTGACAGAAACCTAAAGACAACAAATGAAATATCTATATGATGAAAAGATTTTGTGTATTGGTGATGATGCTTGTGTTAGCCCAATACAATGAAGGGAAATAATGTGTGTATGTGTATGTGTTTTTCTATAAGTTTTGGTTCATGATTATGATTCATGTATACATTGATGGAATGATGGTGTATGATGTTAAATGGTGTTCTTGATGCAAAGCCTACATGTTGTTATATGCATATGCATATAATCACAACGTATTAATATTCATCACTTAGAATGTATAACTCACTCTCCCATGTTGTCTATTTTTAGCCTTGTAATGTAAGATGTGTATAGGGTGAAATGCATCATATTTTGGAATCTTATGTTTTGATGGAGAAGGTAAATTAGTGGCAATGGAATACCTTAGCCGGTAATCATTCTAGTTTTGGATCATATATGTAATGAATGACAATGATGTTGATATATATGTGTTATTGATGACCTATGTTTAGTAGTATTGGTCTTATATTCTTTTGGGTATACATATGTATACAATAGGCCCATTCTTTTGTAAAGAACTATATGCATATTGACAATGGATGTTTGATAGCTATCTTGATGGCCTTGATGTTTGTTATTAATGGAAATCCATGAATGGATGAATCATTTGAAGTGTGAGGACATGATCATAATGTTTGTGTGTGAATTAGGAGTGTATTTGATGATGATAATGATACTTAATTTGATGAATGGGGGATGTGGTGATGTTTCCCAACTTAAAATATTGTTTGTTAGTGGTTTCTGGCTTTTGAATCAATTCATAAGTTCCCTAAATCGATTTACAGGTTTTTGGATTCCCCTGAATTGATTCATATGATCCCCTGAATCGATTCAGAGGCTACTGGATTAGAATGAATCAATTCATGACTAAGCTTGAATTGATTCATGGCATTTTGTTTCTAATGAGGGTGGCTCCTAGGTTCATGAATCGATTCACACGATTCCCTGAATCGATTCAGAGCCTATTGTTTGTTTGGGCTTGCTTTTTAATTCTTATGAATCGATTCATACAAGCCTTGAATCAATTCACAAGCCTCTATTTTCACTGTTCTGGAATTCTAAATCACCTGAATCGATTCATGGATTGCATGAATCGATTCCTGGCTGGTTAATTGTCAATTTTACATACTTTTTGGTGCTTTCATATTCCGTTTGCTTCATGGCCTATTTATGCAATTGAATGTATACATTTTTAACATATTTTAGCGATCAATGTGGGTATCCTTGAATCTCTTCTTATACCCTTTAACACTCTCAAATTAACTTACACGTTTCGTAATTCCTTTAGTGATGATCATGTGACTGATTGTCCAAGGAGAACTCTTGTTTAAACTATATACCTTCTCCTTACGTCATATATGGGATAAGTCCTTAAAATGGTCCAGGGTTTGTTGTCGAAGTTTGATTTTGTGGCATTCTTTATCCATCATTGTTTTTACTTTAAATCGAAAAAAATTTATCCCGGTGTTTATTATCTAATTAATGATACCTTTAATATTAATTACCAGATTAAGGGCATTGTCACAGATAAAATCCAGTTCTAGTTTCTTTCATTTGATTTTCGTACTTGTTATTACTTGCATTATCTTTATTCAATGTTCAAAGTTGCGTTTAGATCTTTAGTCATATTTTATTAAATGAATCAAAACTTTGTTTCTCGCCTAACTTTATGAAATCATATTGTTGAAACACCACTCCTCAGTGGAACGACACTCTAATATACTACAATACGATGCAGAAAACTTGCTGCTACTTATATCACACCCAATCCACATCAAGGACCTACAAAACAGGAATTCATATCTAACTCAATTTTCATACACAAAACGTATGCTTGATTCATTTGCCTCAACATATGCACCCGCCAAGGCTCAAAAACTTCCTTCCAATATTTACCTTTGCCCTAAGCTCACGCTCCAAAATAAGTAGGATTTCAGCATTACCTACATCAACCTTTAAAATGACAACGAAGAAGTGAGTAACATATAACCAATGTATCAAAGTCATACATTATAATATATATATATATATATATATTCAACGTACGTTCCTTAATGGAACAATATATTTCAACCACAATAATATTATCACATACATAATCTCATCATCAAGTACCATAACCATAGCACATTTAACAAGTCACAACATATCATTCTGTTAGTGATTCATACAAACCGTAACCATCCATTCAAAGTTAGTACTACAAGTCTTTCCATTCACTTTCAATACTTCATTGCCTTCAAGGGCTACCAATACTCAGTATACCACCGGTTATATGCAAATACTCTTATAGCTAATGCATATACACAAATGAATTAATATTGAACTCTGGAGAAACAACATCATATAATATGTGGGTCGAGCATAAGTGTGCTACTATGCCCCTACTACAGTAGTAAATGTGTACACTTATCTCATAAACTTTACATGCATAACAACATCTTTCACTAGTACCGAACCGTAATCACCCTTATGCAGCACTAATCACCTCGTGACTTGTAAATCAACAACATGGCCTCATTAGCCAAAAGTGCTACAGGCCCCTCCCGAACATACATCGAGAGAGTCATGCCCTAGAGGGACACCGGAGTCACTTACTCATCATAGAGCCGCCCACCCACTAGGCCTGCCATATAGGGTGCCTTGTCACCAAACTATGGACAGTTTCATGATTCTACTGAATCACAGGGAACAATTGTTAGGAAATCCCTAAGCATGAGCAGCGGAAAAATAAAAGGGATTCCATAGGATTTGCAAGGTTCCGTGTTTCAAAGCACAAAAACAATTTCGAAATTCATTTAGGAGTCCACACGAGCACTCCCACCAGAATCGCAACACTTGCCAACTGCTAGTTTGACGGCGTGTAGCTCTTGCAACTTTTGCGAATTTGTGTCTCACTTGAGTGAACGGCCTATGAGCATCTTATGCTCTATTTATAGGCTTAGGTTTGACCTAATTTGTTCTCTCTAAAAGTGGGCTCCTTACTCATTCCAAATGAGTTAGGCCCAATAGCTTTATTTTAGTCCAACTAAAATAAGACAACATTTTCTGATGGGCTTACTCTATGTGTGTGACCCTATAGGTAAAATACCCGGTCATATTAATAATAAACTATTTTATTATTAATATAAAATAAGAGCGGCATCTAGCAATGCATCATTATGTCCGAATATTATCAACATAACCTATAAGTGATAATTATTTAATATGTTTATTCCTTTTGTCACGATATCCTAATTGGGCCCAAGACATGGTCGCATCATCCTTGTACGGCCCAATTTATTTTACTTGATACCGGAGTAGACTGGATCCGAATAAATATCTAATATTTATTCTTTCTAGCATGGCCATGCGTTTTCTTAGTCTTACTCCATCAAGTGGCCTATGGATATCATTCCTGTCACATAGGAGAGACAAATCCCATCTACATCACTCACATCCCTCTGCATAATTTGTTCATTGCCTAATCACAACCTTTATAGTCCTCTTGTTACAGAAGACGTTTAATTGTATTAAAACAATAAACTCCTCATGTAGGAATCGTAGTGACTTCAGGTCGAAGGACTACATATACCATTATCACATTGAGAATCGTTTATGACAATCATGTAACGATCCATGCAACGTTCTCATGGTGGGTCTGTCCAGTACATCATTACTCTTAATGTGTACCCGTGTGAAGACTCGATATCATCTATATCTATGATCTGTGAGATCAGGTCATCAGTACACTCACACACTAGTCTCAGTGTATTTACATGTCCCCATGTAAATACTTGACTAGGGACATTTTAGGAATAATTTTTATATGACCTATTACTCCAATGATAAATATGTTTTAAAACAATTTTAAACTGAAATATTTATTCTATTGATAAGTAGAAAAATGATACAAATGAAAAAGCATAAAAGCTCATAGTGCATAACCAACAACAATAACCATTTTTCCCGTGCATAGGGCCGCCCTCCCATTGGGCCTGTTGGAAATATGCACTAAGAGCCTATATAGGATGCACGTATCATTTTGAATAAAGAATTTTTGTTAAATAGTTTAACAGTCTTTACTTATCCTTGGAGTAATAGGTCATATGAGAGTTATTCCTAAAATGTCCTAGTCAAGTATTTATGTGGGCACATGTAAATACATTCAGACTAGTGTGTGAGTATACTGATGATCTGATCTAACAGGTCATGGATATAAATGATATCAAGTCTTCACACGGGTACACATTAAGAGTAATGATGTACTGGACAAACCCACCATGAGAACGTTGCATGGATCGTTACATGAATGTCATAAACGATTCTCAATGTGATAATGGTATATGTAGTCCTTCGACCTGAAGTCACTACAATTCCTACATAAGGAGTTTGTTGTTTTAATATAATCAAACATCTTCTGTAATAAGAAGACTATAAAGGTTTCAATTAGGCAATGAACAAATTATGTAGAGGGATGTGAGTGATGTAGATTGGATTTGTCTCTCCTATGTGACAGGAGTGATATCTATAGGCCACTTGATGGAGTGAGACTAAGGAAATGCATGGCCATGCTAGAAAGAATAAATATTAGATATTTAGCAGATAAAGTCTACTCCGGTATCAACATAAAATAAATTAGACCATACAAGGATGACGCGACCATGGCTTGGGCCCAATTAGGATATCATGACAAAAGGAACAAACATATAAAATAATTATCACTTATAGGTTATGTTGATATTAAATAATATTCGGACATAGTGATGCATTGCTAGATGTCGCTCTTATTTTATATTAATAATAAAATGGTTTATTATTAATATAACCGAGTATTTTACCTATAGGGTCACACACATAGAGTAAGCCCATCAGAAAATAGCTTTTTATTTAAGTTGGACTAAAATAAAACTATTGGGCCTAACTCATTTAGAATGAGTAAGGAGCCTACTCTTTAGAGAGAGCAAATTAGGTTAAACTTAAGCCTACTAATAGAGCATAAGATGCTTATAAGAGGCTACCCAAAAAGAGAGATAAAATTTGCAAAAGTTACAAAAGCTACACGCTACCAAACTAGCATTTGGAAGGTGTAGCATTTCTGGTGGGAGTACTCATGTGGACTCCTAAAGGATGAGACTACGACTACTTCGATATTCTTCAAGAGGTAATCCTAAAACATAATATTTTTTGTGTTTGTCTTATGCTTTGAAACACGGCGCTTTGCAAATCCTATGGGAATCCTTGTATTTCTGCTGCTCATGCACTAGGGATTCCCTAATAGGCCTGCCTGTTAGAACCCCTAACATCCTAAAGCAGACAACGAAGTGATATGTCATGGATACAATTACAAATTTATGCATTCTCACACTATGCATTTTAGAATGCCACTCTACAATTATCAACTCACCACCATCACTTAGTGGATTCCAATATTATCGTTATTCTTGACCACTACCAATTATCATTGGATTTTATTCACACATTTAGTTAGTGGCAAACAATATCCATACATATTTTCCTCTATCTTTTATCATGGAATGTCATAACCATGACATCAACTCAAATAAGTCATAGCCACACATCCAATTGACATTAAGATCATCATCCTATATATCATTTACCACATAATATAAACCATTCCAAATGCATTTCACATCACATAACTCATTAAGCCATTCATCTAAATCAAGTCCTGGAAACACATCCATACATATACATCAATAATGGATGAAATCATGCATTTAAAAAATGTCACGCCCTTCTATACCTCAAGAGAAATAGAAATCATTGTCATCTGAAGGTCTCGCTTCATCAATGAGGTCGTTTCCTACATCACATAATATATATCATATAATTATTTTTGTCTAAACCACAAAGATTCACCTATTCTAAGTTAACTACTTGGTGCCAATGTTGTTATTAACTTTGAGCTACCTTTCATTTCATTTATTACATATTCAATGCAACACCCATTAATGAGTCTTCATATTTATGGCCTTCTACCATCTATAACACCATATTTTGTCATTAATAATAACACACACACTCTCTAAATATCATATATTCATACTTAAGATCAACTCTTCTAAACACATTACATATTTTCCCCAAATCTTAGGGTCAAGGTTTCATCAAAACCCAACAACCACCATTAATACTCATTATCTTCCACCACAATAAATGTCATTTTCATGTACCCCTATACACCCATATATAACATTGCATTTATCACACCCCACCTTAGGGTTTTGCATAGAAATGATTCCCATTACACTACCCATTCATATAACTCTCTCTCTAACCAAAATAACCCATAATTCTAGAGCTTAAACTCAAGAAAATGGTGAGGAAAACTTACCTTAAACCAAGATGAAGTGAGCTTCTAGAAGAAGAGGGAGAGAGATGAAAATGGGAGAGGGGAGGAGGATCTCCAAGAATCACAAGTCTCTCCTTGCATGCAAGAGAAGAGGGAAGTAAGGCGCGCACACACACTAGATGTGGTTTGAGAGTAGAAGATGAAGAGGAAGAGAAATGAGAAAGAAGAGAAGAGGAAGAAATGTGTCTTTAAGAGAGAGATAGAGTATGTGAGAGTGGAAGAAGAAATAAGGAAAATTGGGTTATAATAGGTTTCTATTAAAGTGTTCTCTATTTTACCACAAACAGGATCTCTATACAAGCTCAATACTCATCCAAAAATTATTTCGATCATATACTCGGATTCATATTAATATCCTTAACAATCCTGACTAGCGATACCTCAATCGAGGATACTTAGTCTGACACCCTTGTTTTAATTGGATATTAAATTCGGCTCTATAAGCCTAAATAAATTATGAGTAGTTATAACAAATCCCAATTTAATTATTGTTAAATTTTTAGGTTGTCAATTAATTTATTTTAATTATCTTATTAATTATTTCTCTCAATTAATCATTTACTCAAAATTTTAGGATGTTACAAGTATTCTTTCAAAAGCCTCTTCAGGCAAACAGTGTTTCCCATACTAAAAACTAAGACTGGTAACACACAAGACTTTACCAAGAGAGTTTGAAAAGTGAAAGAGAGTATCTTATAGAACTTAGTGTTTCATGATATATAATGAGGAAAGTGTACACTAAGTTGAAAAGACACAAGATCAAGGTGTACCAAAGGCAGAACACATAAAGAAGATCTTTGTCTTTTGAGAGACTTTAAGACGATTGCAAAGAAAGAGAAGGCAATGATCTTTTTACAAATGACTCTTGTAACTTCGTTTGTTGCCCTATGCATCAATCTTCTAAAAAGTATTTATAGGAAGCAAATGGTAACCGTTACTACCTTTTGAAAGAAGATATATCTGTTGGAAATCCTGTGAAGGAGTTGAGCTTTGGGAGGTACCAGACTTTTATTGGTCTAGTAAGATGTTTGAAGAGTCAGATACCTGGGTTCTTTTTTTCTTGCATGAAAATAGTTCCTTATGCAGCATTGACAAATAAAGTTGTTTTCTTGCTTTATTTGATTGGAATAGAGAGAGGAAGATAAAGCTGTAATTCTTTGTAATTTAGCTGACACCTTATGCTGACTTGTATTAGATTTTTTTGTTTCTACATAGAGGATTATATTGGGATCCTCGAGCACTAAGTTGGCTGCTTTGCTGATTTATTTCATGTTCTTTTTGGTGATACACACATTTATTTTTATAAGTGCATGAGTTCCAAGGCATCACAAAAATAGATTTAAGAATGTTGAGGTTTGGCTTTGATGTAACATTCTTCTCTTGTTTGATTAAGGATGCTCAAAAGTCTGATGCCTGATAACCATCAAAACATGGGATTAAGTGCATTTGTATTAGACTTTTTAAGGTCTAACAAAGTATTGTTTGTTAGATCAGACTTTTGTTGATAATAACTCCCCCCATGTTTTACAACCTGTATGGTTCCTGAAATACTTAGACAAACACGTTAAATTATATGAGAGCAGACTTCATTTGACTAACCATTGATGTTTGTTATTGGCAAATCTAGGGTCTGAAGATAACTCCTAATTTTAAGGTCTGATCAAGTAATGACTGATTGCTTCTTTTCAAATCAGACTTTTCTTCAACAACCTCCCCCTATTTAGTGACAAACATCAAGTCTTTTTCATAAATGAAGTTTATTAACAAATCAGCACATGGTTATGCAAAACATCAAAGCAAGTATATTTTGGATGTTCTTCAAATTTTTAGACAATCAAAATTTTTCAATGTGTTAATTAGAACTGGCAAAGATCAGAGCATAAAAGCCATTTACTGATTAACTTAAGTTAAGATATATTAAAGCAATCATATATATATATATATATATCAAAGCAATTAGATTTATCAAAGCAGATAAATTAGAATAACGCATTCTTCATTGATAAATTAAAAATAACATACATCAGACTTGTCAACACTTAACACAAAAGACTTCTAATATATCTCCCCTTTTTGATATCAACAAAAGAGGGGCATCATAGAGAACCTAACTATAAATCACGAGTGAGGGAAGAACTAAAGAGAGGAGATGCAGTTGAAGGAAAAGAATGAAATAACGGGCTTGAAGAACAAAAATAAAAGGTGAGTTAAAACAAACGGTAGAAGGAAGATAGAGAAAAAGAGTGACATGGCCATCACACATGAAGAAGCCAAAGAGCCTTCACAGCCTTTAGAGGTTGCCTTGGATAGTTTCAAGGGCCCTATGACTAGGTCAAGGGCCAAGAAAGCGAAAGAGACCCTCCTAAACTTCTTAGCTTCTTCCATGGACACCATTGTTGGGCCTAAGCCCAAGGAGGAGCTCTTGAAGACCCTTACTATTTTCTCTTGCTCCATAAAAGGGTAATGGGCTTAATTTTATGGTTTAGGCCTCCTTTGGGCCTCTTCTTTGGGCCACACTTCTTTTGTACATGTTTTTCAATTTCTAATATTTCTAGAGGTATATTAGTATATTATTTTAGGAATTAGTTTGGGCTTTGCATAACCGTTGGGCTTGGGCCACTTTTAGGCCTTGTACTTTGTAGTTTTTAAGTTTGGGCTTGTATTAGGCCAAAATTGATTAGGCTTTAGGATTGGGCCTTAGGAATTAATCCAAGGTCCATAATTAGCATAGCTTGGCCAAAAGTCCTTTGTATTCCTTTCATAATTTGAATGTTAGTGAGATTTAGAGTGAGAACCTCTCCATTCTCTCTAGAAAGTAGAAGCATTAGCTCCTTTCTCTTAGGTATTATCCTTTGGACTCCCTCCCAAATTTGGTGACTAGCACTCCTTATCTCTCTAACCTCTAGAGAGTAGTAGCAACACTAACCACACTTTCCTCTCCATCTCCTTCCATTTCTATCAATTTCCTACACTAGATCTAGGTTCCTTCACCTAAATTCTTTTATTTTCGTTTCAAGAACAATTCAGCCAACACCTTATTCCATTCCAAATCCATGAGCTTCCATCTCCTCTTGAAGGATTTTTCTTGAATCTAAGGAGACTAAAGAAGAAAATCCACCTCTAAGCTTCTCCAAGGCACCTTTTGCGTACAACATTTGGTATCAAGAGTCTCAACTTCTTTAGTTTTTCTTAGATCTGAATTTTTACAGTTTTCATTCTTTATTTTAAGTGCTAGATCTGAATTCCTCTCATTCTCTACATCAATTTTCATATATCATATGTTTAACAACTCTAAAAATTACATAAGTTATGCTTACTTAAAGTTTTTGATCTGCATACTTTGGCTTGGAATTTTGAGAAGTTCCTTCACAAAAGTTATTACTGCACTTATTCTTGACATAACCTCAAAGTTTTATAAAAAATTAAGCAAAAAAATGTTAGTCAAAGTTGTTGACCTTAGGTGCCTTACACTTCATGTAACCTTTCTTTTCTTGTGTTTTCTTGACTTTTTCTTGCATATTGTGTTATGTTTGAGTCATTTCTTTGATTTTAAGTGGATTTTCAGTTCTGGACTGCACCTAAACCATGTGGAATTTTCATGCTTCTTAGGCATTTGTTTGATTGTTCAAGTGTTTAGTAGTTTCCTTAGACTTGTCATAGGCATTGGAGCTTGTTTCTCTTGTTTCTAGGCCTTTTGATTTGGTTTTACTTTTATGTGTTGTGGTTGGAATCTAAGGTACTTTAGAGTCATCATTTAAAGCACCTCACAAGCTCCTAAAGTCTTGTGCCTTGCTTGTTTAGGATTGTTAGCTTCTTCTTTATATGTGTGTTCTAGCTTATTTTATAATTTTTCCAGCAGTTGTATCTCATTCTTTTCATGCTGTTTGTATGTTTATTTTCATGTCATTTGTTGAATTTTAATTGGATTTTCATTGCCTCTTTGTAGTGGAAGTGTTGCTTACATTCTACCTTTGTTAGTTTCCATATTTTTGCCTCTTTTGTGCACTATTTGTGTGCATTTTAGTTTCGGTTTTGTTGTAGTAAAATACAGAAAAAACAGAGCAAAAATCATTGAAAAACAAGTATAAAAAGTATCAAAAGCCAAAAAGTTTATTAGGTATTTGTTCCTTGCATTGTTTAGACCATTATCTTGTGAAAAAGAGTGAAAGAAAAGGCTTGAAAAATCATTACAAATAAAAAAAATACAGCAGTTGTACCTTGTGTTAAAAATACTTAAAAGTTTTCTTATAGTGCATCTTTATGCTAATGAGTTGAGGAAAGAAAGTTTTAGAAACTATACAAAGTGTTTTAAAAATTGTAAGCATCCTAGAGTTTCTAGTTTGCCTTCTTTTGTGTGCTTCCTTTCTCATTACATTTAATTTCTTGTTTGTCATTTGTTGTATTCCAAGTTTGTCACATTATTGTTACTCTTGTGTGCCTTCTTTCATTTTGTCCATTTATTGCTTGTCACATTCTAGTTTATCACATGATCCTCCTTTTGGTTTAACTTCCTAATTTACCTTTTCTTCTTTGTCTTTTTATCTCTAGTTTGTCATTTGAGTATTTCTCTTTCTTGGAACTCTTGAGACTAAGGCTTTATGAGTCATTATCAATTGGTTAGCATCTTGAGGGGATTGAGATTTGACCATTAGAATTGATCTAGTGCATTCTATAACTATAGAGAGAAGTGGACGTTGAGTGCAAACACTTGTGAGCTTGAGTGCAAACACATTTTTACTTTCTTTATCCTATTTTTGTGCTAACCATTACTTTGAGTTTTTAAGTATCTCTTTTGTAGCTTGGTGGACCTTTTAGGTGGACTTGAAGGACCTTGGACACCTTTTGTATTGGAGAACATTTTTGTAACAATTAGGAATTTATTCTTGTGATTTGTATTTTCTTTTCCCTTGTACTTTGGGATTATATTTTAAATACTTTCTTTAGGTCCTTGTATTTAGACATTAAAGGCATTGGACTTTGAACTTTAATTTTTTTAATTAGTTGATTAGGAGAAATTGGGTTTAGGACTTAGTTTATGAGTGGTTGGTTATGTCTTTTGGCTTGACCAATGCACCTCATGAACCATGTTTTAAGGGACTTCATTGAGCATTTTGTTGTTGTCTACTTTGATGACATTCTTATTTACTCTAAAACCATGGACTCTCACCTTAACCACCTTAGACACGTTTTACTTGCCATAAGAGCAAATTAACTTTTTAGTAACCTTGATAAATGCTCTTTTGGTTTGGATCACATTGTCTTTCTTGGATTTGTAGTTAGTTCCAAGGAGGTCCAAGTTGACCAAGATAAGGTAAAGGCAATTAGTGCTTGGCCTACCCCCAAGAGTATCCATGACATTAAAAGCTTCCATGGCTTAACTAGCTTCTATAGGAGGTTTATAAAGGACTTTTCTACTTTGGCATCTCCCTTTAATTGCTAAAGAAAAATGTTTCTTTTCTTTGGGGGCCAAACCAAGAAAAGGCTTTTTAAGACCATAAGCATAGACTCACACATTCTCTCATTCTTGTTCTTCCAAACTTTTCAAAAACTTTAAAGCTTGAATATGATGCTTCAAATGTTAACATAGGTGCGGTTTTGCTTCAAGAGGGGTACCCCATTGCTTTCTTTAGTGAAAAGCTTAATGGGGCATACCTTAATTACCCTACCTTTGACAAAGAGTTCTTTGCTTTAATTAGGGCCCTTTAAATTTGGGAGCACTACTTAATTCCCAAAGAATTTGTCTTTCATAGTGACCATGAGTCACTTAAGTATATAAAGGGCTAACATAAGATTAACAAAAGGCATGCTAAATGGGTTAAGTATTTAGAACAATTCTCTTATGTTATCAAGCACCGTAGTGGTAAAGGTAATGTGGTAGCTGATGCCTTATCTAGAAGGCACACCCTTCTCTCTTCTTTGGGTGCCCCTCTTCATGGTCTTGATGAGATAAAGAAATTATAGACAAAAGACCTTGACTTCTCTCTTGCCTACACTCTTATGGTTCTTCTCTTGCTTCTAATGGATTCCATAAGTTAGATGGTTTTCTCTTTAAAACCAATAAGTTTTGCATTCTTAAAGGATCCATTAGAGACCTTTTGCTTCTTGAGAGTCATGAGGGAGGACTCATGGGGCACTTTGGGAGGGATAAGACCTTATCTACCCTTAGTGAGCACTTCTATTGGCCTCATATGAAGTGTGACATGCAAAGGCTTTGCACTAGGTGCTTTGAATGTAAAAAGGCTAAGTCTAGGGTTTCTCCTCATAGCCTTTACACTCCCTTGCCTATTCCCACTTCCATTTAGGTAGGTATTAGTATGGATTTTGTACTTAGCTTACCTAGGACCCAAAAGGGAATGGATTCTATTTTTGTGGTGGTTGATAGATTTAACAAGATGGCTCACTTTATCCCTTGTCACAAGGTAGATGATGTGAGTCATATTGCTAAACTATTCTTTAGAGAGATAGTTCGCTTGCATGGGATCCCTAGAACTATTGTTAGTGATAGGGATACCAAGTTCCTTAGCCATTTCTGGAGGACCCTTTGGGCCAGGCTAGGGATAAAACTTCTCTTCTCCACCACTTGCCATCCTTAAATAGATGGCCAAACTGAGGTTGTTAACAGGACTCTTTTTACTCTTCCGTGAGTCCTTGTTAAAAAGAATGTTAAGTCTTGGGATGAGTGTCTACCACATGTAGAATTTACTTATAATAAGGCAGTTCACTCCACCATTAAGCATAGTCCTTTTGAGGTTGTGTATGGTTTTAACCCCTTCACTTCTTTAGACCTTTTGCCTCTAGAAGTTTCTAATGATATCCTTCATATGGATGGTGAGGCAAAGGCATCTTTTGTTAGAAATCTTCATGAGGAGGTTAAACATCATATTCAAAGGAAAAATGAACACTATGCTAGATATGTGAATAAGAAAAAAAAAGAGATTATCCTAGATGTTGGGGATTATGTTTGACTTTACCTAAGGAAGGACCACTTTCATAACCTTAGGAAGCCCAAGCTTAATCCTAGAGGTGATGGTCCTTTTCAGGTCATTAGGAGAATTAATAATAATGCATATGTACTTGACCTCTCTGGTGAGTATAGGGTCAGTGCTACTTTTAATATCTCTGATCTTACCCCTTGTTTTGTAGATGAGCTGGATGAGGTTGCCTCGGATTTGAGGACAAATCCTTTTGAATAGGGGGGCATGACATGGCCATCACCCATGAAGAAGCCAAAGAGCCTTCATAGCTTTTGGAGGTTGCCTTGGATAGTTTCAAGGGCCCTATAACTAGGTCAAGAGCCAATAAAGCAAGAGAGGCCCTCCTAAACTTCTTAGCTTCTTCCATGGACACCATTGTTGGGCCTAAGCCCAAGGAGGAGCTCTTGAAGACCCTTACTATTTTCTCTTGCTCCATAGAAGGGTAATAGGCTTACTTTTATGGTTTAGGCCTCTTTGGGGCCTCTTCTTTAAGCCATACTTCTTTTGTACATATTTTTCAATTTTTAATATTTCTAGAGGTATATTAGGATATTTTTTAGGAATTAGTTTGGGCTTTGCATAACCATTAGGCTTGGGCCATTTTTGGGCCTTGTACTTTCTAGTTTTTGACTTTGGGCTTGTATTAGGCCAAAATTGAGTAGGCTTTAGGATTGGGCCTTAGGAATTAATCCAAGGCCCATAATTAGCATAGTTTGGCTGAAATTTTGGAGGAAGTATATAAGCTCCTCTCCTTTATATTCCTTTTATAATTTGAATGTTAGTGAAATTTAGAGTGAGAACCTCTCCATTCTCTTTAGAAAGTAGAAGCATTATCTCATTTCTCTTAGGTCTCATCCTTTGGACCCTCTCCCAAAGGTGGTGACTAGCACTCCTTATCTCTCTAACCTCTAGAGAGTGGCGGCAACACTAACCACACTTGCCTCTCCATCTCCTTCCATTTCTATCAATTTCCTATACTAAATCTAGGTTCCTTCACCTAAATTCTTTCATTTTCCTTTCAAGAAAAATTTGACCAACACCTTATTCCATTCTAAATCTATGAGCTTCTATTTCTTCTTGAAGGATTTTGCTTGAATCTAAGGAGACTAAAGAGGAAGATCCACCTTCATGCTTCTCAAAGGCACCTTTTACTTTCAACAAAGAGGGTTATTAGGGAAGGAATTAAAGGAGAAAGATCATTCTTCTTGGATGGTCCATAGGTAATGACACCTAAAAGCATCCGTATGAGCTTCTGTAGGATTGGGAACAGAGGGAATGCTGTGAAGTTTAGCTCCAGGGAGCTGTCGAGGTCTGAGACGACCTTTGTAGTGAGGCTTGTACTTGGGAGGCATAGGCTTCTTCAATCTTCCCAAGTTTATCCATGTCTCCTTAACCTATTATTTATTTGGACAAATCAAGATCTTCTTCGATGGAAGAACAATGGATCTGTTCTTTAGGGGAGTAGAGTCAAGAGCAACAACTTCAAATCTCAAATCTCTAGCAATAGAGGCTTGTTCAGCTACCATAACCTAATGTATGGCAATGTCATCTGGTGATAGGAGTTTAGGGTAGGGTAATAGTCTCTCTATGAGTATATGAGGGACAAATCTATGTGTAGTGGGTAAGATATGACTATCAAAGTTAGGATTATTGACAATGACAAGGTTATAAGGATTTCTGTAATCGGGGTCTAAAGGGTCAAGGATAAGTTTGTAGAAAGTAAAGGTGGGTAAACCAAGGAAGATAATGAATAGAATGGGTCATTGAGAAGGAAGGCCAACAGTGGAAGGTTCAGGAAGAGGAATAATGGCAGGACAAGGTTTTAGTGCAGTCTAGGTCTAATGGGAAGGTATCATAGTGATTGGGATAGGCTGAAGTGATTGGTGATATATAAAAGGTTTAGAGGGTTTAGAATGGTCAGAAAAAGATGGAAGAGAAG
Source organism: Clitoria ternatea (assembly GCA_037962975.1). NCBI lineage: Eukaryota > Viridiplantae > Streptophyta > Magnoliopsida > Fabales > Fabaceae > Clitoria > Clitoria ternatea. The sequence goes on from CM075671.1 coordinate 176,315,016, forward strand.
AAGTCATGGCTACTTACAGAATCAGACCTAGCTCTCTTTGCTCTTGAATCAGAAGGAGAGTTTGGTCTCTTCCTTTTAAGGAAGACTCTAAAGCTTGACTCATCACTCTGATAAGCTCTAATCATTTCATAGAAGCGGTTCATCCAATCTATGTGACCTTATTTCTACACATCAGGCCCAAAGCCTTGCTTCAAATACCTAGAGATAAATCTTAAATAAGTGATGAATCTAGGATAGCCACCATATTTCATCAGCTCTACATGGTTTACCTTCATGACCATCAAGTAATTATTTCTCATTTCTTCATACTTGGTCTACCATTTTGGTCTAATCTATCCTTCCACGGGGACTTTAGGGTGCAAAGTGGCACACTGATGAACATCTTGAAGATTTCAGCAGAAGATAACTTCTTCTGTTAAGTTTTCTACTGTTGCTGCTGAGAATGTTATTGTTATGATTGAGATGGTTGTTGCAACTACTTAGGTTTAGAGTTCTTAACCTCATACTTTCTCTGTAGTTGACTGATGGGGATCTCATCATCAGAATCAGAAGATTCTTTAACAACTGCTGGTTTAGATTTCATGGCCTCTACAGGATCTGAAACTTTTGCTGGAGAGGGATGGGGGATCACTTTACAAGGTCTCACATCCAAAGGTGAATCAGATTGACTTAACTCATCAAAAGTAGATTCATCAAAGAAGTCCATAACCATTTTTCTGATTTTCTTGGCAGCAGATTTCACTCTGCCACCTTTTCTCTTGGGGGTTGGTTCAGCTTTGAAAATCTTAGCCTTTTACTTTTCAGGTTTTGCAGGAGCAGACCTTTTCTTCTTCTGATGAGAACTAGGAAAGGAACTTTCCATGACCTAGTCTAATACTGGTGAAAAAATAGGTAGCTGATAAACGCTCAAATGTATATATATTTTGGTGATATTTGGGCATAATTTTAATAAGATTTGCATTGTAGGGAACATTTTGTGTGATTTAATAAATTGAAATTTAAAAACATTTGTTTTTGGTTATGACTCAATGCAATTAGACTCTTAATCCTATTTATTACTTATTTGATAGGTGAAAAAGAAGAGAAAGTGATTTAAGCAATTCCCAAAGTCAAAAATTAGAAAAATGCAAGTTTTGGCTGTCTCGCATAAGTGAGATCCAGATCCGCTTAAGCGAGCCATGAATTTTTAAGAGGAAACCAACAGAGGCTGATTTCGCTTGAGTGAATCACTATTCGCCTGAGCGAATATCTTACAGTATGCATCCATAAAGAACTCGCTTGAGCGAGTCTCAAACTGCTCAAGCAAGAAAGATCCAGAGAGCAAATAAGAAGTCATTGCTTGAGCTAAGGGGATTAAACATAAGCAAAAAGTGTATAGTAACTGAGGTTGAAGAACTCCTTTGAGTGAATATTATTAATATTCGTCATAACGAACATCAAAACAATCAGTTATAATGCTGGAATATTCTTATTGTGATTGAGGAATCAACATATTTAAGAATGTTCTTATGGATTTTGTAGTCGAGGGATCGATGCGGATGATTTAAGATTGTAACGTAAAAAGCAATAGTTTAGAAACCATCTATATAAATGTACACAACGTATTGAAGGTTGAGATTGATGAAATCCAATCCCAGTTTTATTCTGATAGTTCGTATCTCTATTTGTTTACTTTAGCTTATGTTATTTATGTTTAGTTTCTTTAAATTCCATATGTTTATAAAATCATTACTTTATTTCTGCTAAGGTAACGACGAATCAATACTTAAACCCTTATCCCAGTAGAACGACATTCTATTTTTACATATACTACAATCAGATAGTGGAACTTGCCACTAGAAAGTTTGATCTCTTCAAAACTTTTAACAAAGTTTTGGCGCCGTCCGCCAAGGATAACTGCAATTAGTTTTGATTCTAAGTTACCAAGGCATTGTGAATAGTACATTTATGCATAGTTATTTTTATCTGTTTCATGTTCCTTTGTGTGCTAACGTCTGCTTGCAATGAGTTTTTGCTTTATGCAATTGAGAAGCCAAGGATCCAAAGATCATTTTGAGCTTGACCCTGAAATAGAAAGATCCTTGAGAAAAGCAAAAGGCAAAAATAAACAAGCAACAATCGCACATTGGTGAATCTTCTTCCACACATATTCCTCAGAGTGCAACAAAACCAAAAAAGAAGAGATGGTGAACAACAACAACAACAACAATCCTCCTCTTCCAACTAGAAGAACACTTGGGGATTATGCTACACAGTAGTGCCTAAGACACTTCTCTAGCATTGCAATATCAACCATTAAAAGGACCTTAGAAATGAAGCCAGCATTTTTGAGCCTTATCAGTACACACTAGTTTACTAGAATGGTAAATGAGGATCCTTATACTCATCTTGTAACATTTTATGAGTTGGTAGGAACTATGGCCTTTGGACAGGATGATATTGAGTCAGCCTACTTGAGATTATTTCCCTTCTCTTTAGCAAGAAAAGCTAAAGAATGGTTACAATCCCATCTTAATCAGAGTTTGCATAATTGGAGCACAGTGGAGGAAAAATTTCTTCAAAGGTTCTTTCCGCCCTCTCGTTTCATTAAGGTGAAGTCTGATATTTCGACCTTCAAGTAAGGCCCTGATGAACTATTTTGCGAAGCCAGGGAAAGATTTAAATCATTATTGAGGAAGTGTCTAAATCATGGATTCAAAGATATTGTGCAGTTGAATATTTTCTATACTAGTTTGAGACCTGACTCTAAAATAATTCTAGATGCTACTACCAAAGGTATAATGATGATTGTAGATGTGGAACAAGCAACAAGGATTATCGATGCTCTATCTTCTACAGATCACCAAGATCAACATGATAGACAATAGGTGACTAGAAGAAGTATATTGGATCTGAATACCACTAATACTATACTAGCTCAAAACAAGATTCTGACCCAGTAGATAGAAGCATTGACCCAACAAATGGTAAAGCTGCCACAATAATTACATTTAGTTCATTCTTCGGTGTCACCCACTTTAAATCACCAACAATAATTGAAATGTGATTTTTGTGGAGGCAACCATTCAAATGGTCAGTACTCATATCAAGGAGATCAACAGGAAGAGTATGTTCATCATATGAACAACCCAGAGTGGCAAGGTAATTTTAATTCAGGTAATTATCCTAATAATTTTTCATAAGGTTAGAGAAATAATCAGAATGCAAACCAAGGATAGAGACAGAAGGCAAGACCTTTGAATAGACAATAGCCATATCAACAATATTATCCTTCTTTACATGAAAAGACTTCTAAACTAGAGAAGACTCTAGGAAAATTCATGCAAGCTTCCCTCACCAACCAGAAAAACACTGAAGCATCAATCAAAAATCTGGAAACTCAGGTGGAACAATTGGTACAGTAATCAACAGGGAGGTTCTTTTTTAGCCAATACTCATCCTAATCCCATAGAGAATTGCAAGTCAATTACCACCAGGAGTGGTAAGGTGATAAGTAGAGAAGTTGGTGAGAATGAAAAAGTTGAAAAAGAAGTGTTAAGAGAAAAAGGAAGAAAAAGAAAAAGAATATGTGAGTGAGGAAGATCACAATAAAAGAGATAATGTAAATAGTGAGAGTGTGAATAATTAAAAAAGAAAAAGGAAAACAAAAAGAGAGTGAGAAACGGAAAGAAAAAAAAGAGAGTCAGATTTCATAGTTGAAGAATCTTCCATATCCAAAGAATCCTTCCAAGCAGGATAAGGAAAGGCAGTTTACTAGATTTATGGATATCTTGAAGAGGTTGCAGATCAATATTCCTTTTGTAGAAGCTATAGAGCAAATGTCTGTTTATTCTAAATTCATGAAGGAGTTATTGACAAAGAAAAGAAGATTTTCAGAAGAAACTGTGGAGTTGGAAGCTGGATGTAGCGCTATTATTTTGAAAGTGTTACTGTTGAAGACGAAAGATCCTGCCAGTTTTATAATTCCAGTTACCATAGGCATTTTACCTATAGGAAAAGCTTTACTGGATCTAGGGGCTAGCATTAATTTTATGCCATTGTCTATGCTAAAGAGGATTGGAGATTTGGAAGTCAGACCTACGAGAATGACTTTGCAGCTAGCAGATAGATCAAAGAAATTTCCTTATGGGGTAGCCGAGGATGTGTTGGTACAAGTTGATAAATTTGTGTTCCCAGTGGATTTTATGGTGATGGATATCGAAGAGGATTCTAAAGTGCCATTGATCCTAGGGAGACCTTTTATGAAAAATGCCAAGATAATCATTGATGTTGATGATGGGAAATTGAAAGTAAGAGTGCATGATGATGAGGTGACTTTTGATGTCTTTGAAGTAATGAAGCATCCCTTATAGAAGCAGCATTGTTTTCAGATTGATGAAGAAGAAAAAGCCGTTAAAACTGAATTATGTAAGTTGAATTATTCCAGCACTCTTGAGAAAGTTTTAGGGAATGTTGTTGATGCGCTTAGTGAAGATGAAGCAGAAGTTATAGAGGAAATTATGAAAGAGTTTGATTCAGATAAAATTATTTCACCAAGCCAAGTATCCATAAAAGATTTGAATGTGAAGAGAGAAGGTGAAATTCAAGCTTGAATTGAAGGCTTTACCTTCCCATCTGAAATATGTCCTTCTAGAGGATGATAGTCAAAAACCAGTGGTGATAAGCAACAGGTTGACCAAGTTAGAATAAGTGAAATTAATTGAAGTATTGAGAAGAAATAAGGGAACAATTGGATGGACTTTATAGGATTTAAAAAGAATCAATCCTTTGTATTGCATTCATCAGATTTTCATGGAACAGGAGTATAAGCCTATTGCACGGCCTTAGAAAAGATTGAATCCAACAATGAAAGAAGTAGTGAAGAAGGAGGTGATGAAATTACTTGAAGCGGGCATAATTTACCATATTTCAGACGGTGCTTGGGTAAACCCAGTTCAAGTAGTTCCAAAGAAGGGGGCATGACTGTAATTTAGAATGAGAAGAATGAATTGATTCCAACACAAACAGTCACTGGATAGAGAATGTGTATCGATTATATAAAACTCAATCAAGCCACTAGAAAAGACCACTTTCCCTTACATGGATCAAATACTTGAAAGATTGGCAGGTCAAGTATATTATTGTTTTCTAGATGGATACTCAGGTTACAATCAGATAGTTATTGCTCTAGAAGATCAAGAGAAGACTACTTTTACATGTCCCTTTGGTGTTTTTGCTTATAGAAAAATGCCTTTTGGACTATGTAATGCTCTAGCCGCATTCCAAAGATTCATGTTTGCAATATTTGCTGATTTGATTGAGAAATACATTGAAGTATTTATGGATGATTTCTTTGTGTTTGGATCATCATTTGATCACTGCTTGGCCAATCTGGATACTGTATTAAAGTGGTGTATGGAAATAAATCTGGTTTTGAATTGGGAAAATGTCATTTTATGGTTACAGAAGGTATTGTGCTAGGTCATAAAATCTCTTGCAGAGGCATTGAGGTGGACAAAGCAAAAGTGAAGGTGATTGAGAAACTTCCTGCACTAGTAAATGTCAAAGGAATTCGTAGTTTTCTTGGCCATGTAGAATTTTATAGGAGATTCATCAAGGATTTCTCAAAAATTGCTAAACCATTGAGTAACTTGTTGAATAAAGACACTCTTTTTCATTTTGATGATAATTGTTTGACTGCTTTTGAACTGTTGAAGGAAAAGCTAGTTTCTGCACCTATAATAGTTCCTCCTGATTGGAAACTTGAATTTGAATTAGTATGTGATCCCAGCCACTATGCTATAGGAGCAGTTCTTAGTCAAACGAAGTCAAAGATTTTTCATGGTATACATTACGCTAGTAAAGTTCTTAATGAAACTCAAATAAATTATGCCACAACAGAAAAGGAACTCTTAGCAGTAGTGTATGGATTTTAGAAAAATTTTGACCTTCTTTGATTGGATCCATTGTTGCTGTCTATACTGATCATGTAGCTCTAAAATATTTGTTTAATAAACTTGACTCGAAGCCTAGATTGCTTTGATGGATTTTACTTTTGCAGGAATTTGATTTAATAATCAAAGACAAAAAAGGAAGTGAAAATTTCATTGCAGATAATCTTTCCAGACTTTCCAATAAGGCAATTACAAATACTCAGCTTGAAATAGATGATGCTTTTCCTGATGAAAAGTTGTTGCTGATTTAAGAGAAGCCATGATTTGTAGACATGGCAAATTACAAAGCAGCAGGGGTTATTCCAGAGGATTTCAGTTGGCAACAAAAGAAAAAGTTTTTGGAGGAAGCACAACAATATGTGTGGGATGATCCATATCTGTTGAAAATTGGATTAGATAATATTTTAAGAAGATGTGTCTCACAGAACGAAGCGGAGAGTATACTATGGCATTGCCATAATTCTGCATATAGAGGCCATTTTAATGAAGAGAGGACTGCAGCAAAAGTCCTCCAATCTGGATTGGCCTTCCTTATTCAAAGATGCTCATTCTTATGTTCAACAGTGTGATAGTTGTCAGAGAGTAGGCAGTATCTCTAGGAGAAATAAAATGCCTTTAAACAGTATCCTGGAGGTTGAGGTGTTTGACTATTGGGGAATTGATTTTGTATGGCCATTGTCTGTGTGTAACATCCCAGATTTTAAAAATAAAAGAATAAATTAAGGAAATAAATGTTGAATAATTGAATATGAGCCATTTGATGTCCCAAAATGTTGAAAACAATTAAATTAAGATTTTTAGGGACTGTTGGTGATTTATTGAGACCAGATAAGCTGAAAATAAGCCCGGTTGAGATATGGGTGTAACATCCCAGTTCTGAAGTTTGATACCGAAAAAAAACAAATAAATAAAAAAATTAAATTAAATGATAAGAAATTGGAAGTAAAGTAAAGAATTAGTTGTTAATCATAATCAATATAACCTGAGAGTTAATGACAAGTTAATTGGACTTAATTGATGGGATGTGGTTGTTTGTGATTGGCGGAAGGTGTGAGTGGACTGCGACTCACGCTTTCCCATCCCACTCCTTCTCCTCGCATGCGTATATAGGTGTATACTCAGTATCACTGTATGTGCAAAACTTCTCCCACTACTCCATTCTTTCTTTTTCTTCTTCGTCTCCATTTTCTTTCCTTTCCCCTGTTTCTGTTCGTCATAACGTCGGTGCGGGAAGAAGGTCAGACCCCCGACAGGTGAAGGACGATCGTTGAAGCAGAGGAAGAACAACACTCCACCCCCTGAACTAAGTGCAGAGTACAACGGAGTGGAAAAAGGCTGAACGAATCAGTAGAAGGGCGTCAGATTCAACGTCGAAGAGCAGAAAAAGCCTCTTGAAGTTCCTTTCGTAGGTAGGGGATGCTTGCATGTCAAATGCATGGTTCACGAACGGTACTGGATGAGTGTACTGCTTGAGTGTATATGCATGTGTGTGATGATTGGATCCTGTGCATGATTGGAGATTCTGGATTCCGTGTGTTTTATAGTGGTTAAACAGTAAATGCTTGTAATCTAGATGGTGGTGAAGTAGTATGTTAGTATTGATAATGACGAATGATATGCATGATTCTATCTTTGTTAACACTATGAGAATATGAATATGTGCTCGTTAATTGATTTTTCAGATGCTATTACTTTGATTGCTGATGGTTGTACATATTGGTGTAAATAATAAAGCGAATAAAGGGTGCATTAAATCTGTTCCTACTTAATGGTTACGAAGGAGGTATCGGTGGTGTGATGACGCTTGCTGGTAAATGCATTTAGCTGCATATGTAAGAGTGGGGTGACCCGTGGAAGGTCAAGAGCCCCGAGGGAATGACTTCCAGTTACAGACCTCGGCTAGATTCCGAAGGAGCTCGTGGTAGCCATAGGAGCTAGAGAAGAGTCTCGAGATGCCAATGGGAGGCCGGTACCACGCGGGAAGAGCTGAAGGACGAGGGGCCAGGAGAGGGGAAAACTGTAACTGAAAGTCATTACTCGAGTCGGATCCGCAGGCATGCATATAGATATGAGGTTGATTAGAGTAGTACGTACAACGTGTGTGGAGTGTTATGAATGATTTCCGAGTGTGGGGGATACCTGGGTGTATTGTATGTATGTCATAAATATTATTTTGTCTTGCCTAACCTTAATTAATCTGGACACGATTGAATGGATGTGAATGTGCATACTGACATTGATACCGAGTCCTTGATTGTCATTTTACATGTAAAAGCTCACCCCTGCAGTGGCTACATTTTCAGTGAACATCTCTCAGAATGAAGGATGAAGGAGGAGCCGAGTGCAGGACAATGAATCCAAGCGCTATTAGAACATATATCTACATGTATATATGTATATATGTATATATGCTGTGTATAACATTTTGTTAAGCCTTGGCCGGCTCATGTTTTGTTTTTAGTCCTTACGTTAAAACTTGAACAGCTTCGGGTAACAGAAGTCTTGATGAAGTTCTTGTAACTATATAATTGCTTTCGTTTATATATGTATATGTTGTGTGTTCTTCTATACTATAAGTGATGTTGAGCGGTGAAGAGGAATGTATGAGTATGTCTTATGAGTGTAGGAGGTTAGTGTGCTTATGGGTGGCTGTGAAGCCGAGTGGTTCCGAATGAAAGGTTATATGTATGCCGAGCGAGGAAGAGCTCGTACTCCCGAGTAGGAAGATTCTAAGTAATCCCCGTCTGAGGAAGGAGTCAATGGGGTGAATTGGATTGGAATATACTCTAAGCGTAGGGTAATTATAATCCGAGTGATCAAATGGTAGTATGCCGAGTAAGTCAGTCGCTATTCCCCGAATGAATATAGGCCTGAGGATTTCTGAGTAAAAGTAAGTATGAAATCCCGAGTGAGGAAGAGTTGGTATTTCCCGAGTGAAAACCTCAAGTGATTCCCTTCTGAGAGAGGAGTTCGAATGGTGGTTTAGAGTGGGTTGGATCTTAAGTGTAAGGCATCGGTAACCCTAGTGAAAGATGTAAATTCTGAGTGAGGATTGGTATCCCGAGTGGTTGGGTTTCGAATAAGTCCGAGTGGGACTTAACTATCGGATTTCCCGAGTGAATGAGTGAATGTGCTCCGAATAATGGATAGGAAATGCGACCCGATTGTGTTAAGGTTGGATTACATCGAGTGATGTTTGAATAAGATATATTTCGAGTGAGAAGGAGTTCTGGAATCCGAGTGGGATAACCCTCAGTTCCCGAGTAGAGTATAAGTGTGGTCGTATGGATAAAATTAGAATGGCTAAGTTATGGAGTTCCGAATGGACTTAGGAATGAACCTTCGAGTGGACTTAGTCGGTTACCGAGTGTATGGATGTCCCGATGCCGAGTGATGAATTTACCGTGTGAGGCTTTTCGCTTCAGCGAACGAAAGATCCGCTCCAGCGAATGAGTGTTGGGAAGGCTTTTGTGTTGGTATCGCTTATGCGGATCGTGCCTCACCCGAGCGACTAGTGATGTTTCTCCCAGGCGCTGGTGTGTTTCGCTGAACCGAATGGGTTGGTTCCAGCATTATTCCTCCTGCTGATTGCTATATGTGTGAATGCTCCTTTATTTCCCTTGCCCTTTTTTTTTCTCTATGCCGATTGACCAGTGGTTGATTTTGTGAAAATTTTTTTCCTTGTTTCTGGATTTATTATTTATTAAAAAAAATTAGGGTGTTACATTTTGGTATCAGAGCAGACCGAAAGGTCCAAGGCCAAGGTATGCTTACCGAGTGTAAGCGGTTGTGTGTTTTCTGACTAAATGGTCATAATTGTTGTGACGTTAGTTGAACCTGATTGATATTGGCTTGTGGATAGGAGGTTCTTTCCTCCTGGTCCGATTATGTGTAACCTGGAGGAATGACATAATGTGCTAAGCTATTGCATGTTAGACTGAAAACCCGATCGGTAGTAAGTGGCTCGGTATACTTATCCTCGAATGTTGATTTCAGGATAAGGAATGACGCATCGCCAAAGCATGGAGGCTATAGCCACAACATTCCAACGCTTTGCGGACGTGTTTGAAAGGCAGGGCCAGACTCGAGCTGAGGATGGCCACGTGCTGGACCGTTTCCTAAAGAGGAAGCCGAGTGAGTTTCAAGGAGGACGTAATCTGGAGGCAGCTTTTAAATGGACTCAGGAACTGGAGAGGATTTTTGGGGGTCTTCGTTGTACCGAGGCCCAAAAGGTGGAATGTGCAGTGTATATGCTGCGAGATGAAGCGGAGAACTGGTGGAAGATAGCCAGAAGCCGATTCCCTGATGATGATGCTCAGCTGACATGGAACGATTTTAAGACATGCTTTTTAGAGAAATACTTCCCCGACACAGTGAGGAGTCGGAAGGAGCTGGAGTTTATGGAGTTAAAGCAAGGCTCCATGACTGTGGAAGAATACGCGACAAGATTCGAGAAGTTGTGCCTATTCTACCCACCCTTCCAACAACCTGGGACGGAGAGCTCGAAGTGCCTTAAGTTTGAGAATGGATTAAGATCAGATGTTAAGAGGGCCTGCAGATACCATGAATACGGAGTTTCCCTGCATTGGTGAATAAATGTAGGATATTTGAAGAAGATGACAAGGCCCACTCGGGCCAGAGCAGCAGAGCCAACCAGTATCTGAGGCCTCAGCAGTCACGTTTGAAGAGGCCAGGTAACGTAGGAAGAAATGAACCCTTCACTAGATATCAGGGTCGCGGTGACCGAGGGAGACAGATGAGTGGACGACCCAGGTATGGTAAGTGTTTTAAATGTGGTGGCGACCACTTTGCTCAGAGTTGCAATGATACCGATGTTAAGTGTTTTCACTGCGGGAATAGGGGACACATTCGCCATGACTGCCCCCAGCTCCGTCAAACAAATGCTAGTGTGCGTCAAGGAGGGTTCCAGGTGAAGAGCAATAGGAATAATGGACAAAACTCACGGGGCGAAAACAACAGAGCTAGAGGGAATATGATGGTTGCCCCAAATATCAGGAGGAGAGACACCGACCAACCAGCGGTGGGAAGAGTCTACGCCATCAACGCAGAAGAAGTCGCACAAGCAAATGACTTAGTACAATGTAAGTGCTCACTCGGTAAATACACACTTAGTGTAGTTTTTGATTCTGGAGCTACCCACTCCTTCATAGCTGATGATTATGTAAAATGTTTGAAATTACCGACCGTGGAAATGGATCGGATTTTGGAAGTAGCCAATCCGACTGGTCCTAAGGTACTGACCTCATCAATATGCAAAGAAGTGACGTTCGAATTGTGCGATCGGAGTTTCACTTTCGACTTGGTGTGCATACCCTTGAAGGATCTCGATATCATGCTCGGAGTAGATTGGCTTTCAGCCAACAAGGTGTTAGTGGATTGCAGAAACCGAAGGATAATTTTCCCGAGACAGCACCATGAGGACTGCACAGCACAAGGTATAACTCAATTATTCATGATGCTCTGTCTAACCGAGGGTGAGAGTAAAACCCGAGTGAACGAAATCCCGATTGTCTATGAATTTCCAGAATTGTTCCCTGAAGACGTACCGAGTGTCCCTCCCAATAGGGAAGTCGAATTCTCTATAGATGTTAATAAGTTTTGTGAGATATTTGGAATGAAGAGTTCATTGAAAGAGAATCAAGTTTGTATAATATGAACTCAATGCAGTAGATGTGCCAAGTTTAAACACAGAAGTTGTAATATAGTATAAGTGTCGTTCCACTGAGGAGGTGTTAGAATGAAGATCTTAGTTTTGAATTGATTAGATAGAAGGTTTTTAGTTTGTTTTGTTGTGAATGCTGTTGAATGAAAAAGTAATAAATAACAGAGAATAAAATTTGCAAAGGATAACAGTAAATGGTATTGGGAAAATCAGTTTTGTAAAACAGGGATTGGCTTCATCACATCTTCACCTTCTGTAAGCTGCATAAGTTTTTATATAAGTAAATCAAAAAGATAATTTCTACGTCACAATCAAAGTCATTTGTATCGATCCCTCGACTACAAAATTCATAAGAATGATTTCAAACCGCTGATCCCTCAGTCACTTTGAAATCATCCCAGCACTATCGATCGATTGTTTTGACGTTTATTGCGTTAGACGCCATCCCTGGCTACCTACTCACAGCAAGTATTTCTTTCGGATCAGCTTTCAAAAGTCACTTCCCAGCATACTTGAGAAAACTTAAAACAAGAAAATAGTGATCAAGTACTTTCAGGCATTAAACGCAGAAGGAAATACAGAACTTATCAAATCTCATTACTAAATAAAAACTTACAACAACATTACTTCAGTGTTGAATGGATTACATCCAATCCCATAAGGGAGATTAGTTACTCATGCCTTGCATTTTCACCATCAAAAGAATGAATACAGAAAATAATGGAAAGTGTGAATGAAAATACAGGGGATGAATCTGATGATGGATATGTTGTTTGCAGCTTGATTTATAGGAGTCAAGGTTCAGCTTCCCTTTTCCACTTGCGTAGAACCCATGTAGCATCTTTCAGAGACTTGCAGAAACACAAGAAGTTGGGTGAGTTGGCATCGCATCATTGGTGAATATTAAATTGGAAAATCCCATACTGCAGGAGTCACGCTTGAGCTTGATGGTCTTACGCTCAAGCGTGAAGGGTTCTGATGCTTTTTGATGGTCTCACGCTCAAGCTGAAGTAACCACGCTCAAGCGTGGCCTTCCTTATGGTGCAGAACACTTATCCCTCCTCAGCTACGCTCAAGCGTGGCCTTATTATCCATCCCTCACGCTCAGGCGTGTAAAGCTTACGCTCAAGCGCCCTCCATGTGCCTGGTCACGCTCAAGCTCCATTTAGTCACGCTCAAGCGTGCTTCATGTGCAGGGTCACGCTCACGCTCACGCTTGGTCTTCGCTTGGGCGCTCTCGAGCTCACGCTCAAGCGTCTCATCCCCACGCTTGAGCGTGAGAGGGGTCCTGATGCCTCTGTCTCCTTTAAGTCATGCTTAATCCTTGCTTAAGCGTCTAGTATTCACGCTTAAGCGTGAGAGGTGTTTATGTTCTCCAACTTTCATGCTCAAGCTTGCTTACTTTGTCTTTCCTGCAACTTTTCACAACATTTCTTTTTATACAATGCTTAAAAGATTCATGCTCACTTCCTTCAATAATTCCTTAATTTAGCTTAAAGTCTTTACAAAATTGGTTCAAATGAGTCATGAAATCAATGCTTATTCAACACTTATCAAACTCTCCCCAACCTAGATTTTTCCTTGTCCTCAAGTAAAAAGAAGTTTGGAAAGGGAATCAAACATTTCAGCAAAATTAGCTTCTGTACAGACAAAATTTTAATAGACAATAATCTCAATTTATCTCAAGTAAATGATTTCCTTAATACCAATTCTTTGAAATGTACTGTACCATTAATTTGTTCACAATGCAGGTAACCAAATGCTATCAGAATAAGGAACTCTCATTATTTCTCACAGGTGGTTGTGTTTGCACATTCATCATTAGAACTGCCTAATTAACATTGCCGGCCATTTCTAATCACAATCCATTCATAAGATAAGTAAGGATCAAAAAGGTCTTTTCAAGGTTGTAATGAGGCTGGGCTATCAAGAATTCTTGGTTTTTCTTTGAGTTCAAAGTGCATGCATAAATAAGAAGAGCATATGTTCTAGAATTTTTCAAAATTTTTTTATGATGCTTCTTTTTATGCTATTGAATTCTTCGCTTTTCTTTTTCTAGTTCTCTATTTTTGTTACATGTTGGAGAACTTTATTTCTTTTTTAGCCTCAGTTTCTCTTATCACCCTTTTTTTTTGGAGAAATGTTCTATGCTCTTTTAAAATCTTTAAGCATTCTGGTAAGGTAAGATTTTATTTCTCATGCTTGGTTTAGGGTGTTTGAAAAAAAAATTTTGGCTCAAAAATGGCTACAAAAATTGGGTCATATTTTTAAAGGTAGCTTTTGGCTTTGAGTTTGTTTTATTTTATTTTATTTTTTTTTCAAAATTTGCCTTTATCATTTCCTTGTTTAATCTCTATAAGAATTGTTAATCAGAAAATCAGGCAATGCTTATTTGACGAATTCTCATGAGACTCTCAGTGTTTAGATTTCTCACTTCTCACAGGATATAAGGCTTATTTCCTTATGCTAACAGAAAAGGGTTCACGCATGTACACAATAAAAAGTACATTCATTCCAATTCCTTGGTTCTTAATTCAGCCATTTTAACTTTTTAACAATCAATGTTATTGTTTAAAAATCTTCTGCTGCTTAGAAACTCTTCTTGTTCAAAAAGTAAAATCTTTGGTTGGGTTTTTCAAAAATGTTCAAAGTTTTAACCAACACAGGAATAAGCAAACAAGAATAATCACAAGCAGACAAGAGTAATCACAAACAGTTCTAAAGTATGCTGCAATAAAAATAAAGTAAAGCTATAAATTGTCAATTTGAAATAAAACTAAGTAGCAATTTAAACTTCAAAAAATAAAAGCATTAAAATTTTTCACTCTTCCTCAGATGAGTCCTCTTCTGTTCCCAGGTCTCTTTCTGGAGGTCCCTGTGTTGAAGTTCCTGGCCTATCCTGTGTAGTCTCACCTCCTCCCACAAAAGGAGGCCTGTCCCCAGGCCAAGCAAGTAGGGCCTCAAACTAGGCAGGTGGCATCCAAGGATTGTGTTGACCTGCAGGAATGCTGTGATAAAGGCCACTGTGAATGTGTAACAAACCTCTATGATGAGCGTTCTGCTGGGCCAGGAGGTGGCTATTTTGAATTTTCAGGATGTGAATGCCTTGTAAAATCAGATTGGCTTCTGTGCTGAGGGGAGGATGGGCAGGTGCTGTGTTGAATGCTTGCTGTGCTGCTTGAGAGGTAGGTGGAGGGGGTACATCATCTGCAGGAGGTACTGGATTACTGCAGTAACGCTCAATGAAGCGTTTGTCTATGGAAGGCCGAATTGGTTTGAGGTCTTGTACCTCAACACCATGAGCTGCACAAAAATCAGTGATAAAGGCAGGAAAACCGAGACTCCCTTTTACCTTTTGACCTGCCTGGGAATACTTCTGATCAGAAATCACAAACTTGTGAATTTCATCAGAGAGTATTTGGGCTAGATCAATGGAGATGTCCTCTCTCAGAATGCAGTATAGCAAATAGCACCTACTAAAAATTAAATCAGAGACATGAGCGTTAGGTGCTATGTTAGCTAATAAGAAAGAAGTCCAAACTTGAGAAATAGAAATCATGTCTTTTCTTAAAATTCTCAGTGGGTTTTCTCCTTGCCCCATTTGAAAGTGGTGTCCTGGAACACATATGGAGGCTTCAAGGTCATTGGTGGCAATGACTTGGTTCCTTGCAACCATGGCAGCATATTCGCATATTTCTCCCTCTCCTAGGGTCATAATGTTCCCTAAGTAGAAATTGATTGTGTCCCTGTCATAGGAGAGCCAGGTTCCCCTCACATAAGTTTTTCTTTCTCCTCCTCCATCTTTTGTCCAAGCATTCGCATAGAATTCTCTTACAACTTCTGGGTCATATTTCTCCCTTGGGTAACATATTTTTAACCAATTTCTCCTCCTTATGATCTGCAAGAAGGCATCACAATCTCCCAAGGCCAAGTCTACTTTTCTTTCTGGTATAAATGTCCAGTTTGAGATGTCCTCATAACGCTTGCTGTTGTCTTTCTTCCTAAGTCTTGGAGCATTATCTTGTTCATCTGTGCGTGGTCTTTTGCCTTTATTTCTTCGGGAACTCCTTGCTGGGGAAGTAGTGACAGGGGGGTTTGGTGCAATTTGCTTTGTTCTGGCCATCTGCAAGAAAGTTAAGAGCCACTTTGCACTCAAAATACTTCCTTTCAGGACTTTTATCAAACATTCAGCATGCGTTAAAAGAATGTGAAACAGAAAAGGGACATGCATTACAAAGAAAGTGAAACACAAGAGCAAAGCTTTGAACCTCTTTCTCTAAACAATCCAGAAAACAACCAAGCATAGATCATGGTATTCATTAAAAATGGGAAGAAGGTGTTTAAAGACTTCAATGTATGCCAAAAGAAATGTATCAATTCTCCCTAACACAGTAATCATATGCTTGAAATTTTAAAAGAGGATAGTGCAGTAGTTACCTGGAAGAATCCGAGAGTGATAGAGAGAATGAATTACAGAAAAAGTGTGGCTTATGAGATGAGAGTGAAGAGACAATTATTGGGGAAGAGTTGGTCAGTTACAAAACTTAGAGAGTCAGGAAATTAATGGACGGTTAATTGAGTGAGAGACTTAGTGGGCAGTTTCAAAATTCTGTATTCATTAGCGTCAGGGACCCTTTGCATTTCACGCTTGAGCGCTGGATTACCACGCTTGAGCGCAAGGGTATCACGCTTGAGCGTGATCGGTCTTGATACAGAGTATGTTTCCTCGCTCGAGCGAGAATGAAGTTTTCTTACACGCTTGAGCGTATGTTTGTCACGCTTGCGCGCAGGGGTGTCGCGCTTGAGTGTAGGGTTATCACGCTTGAGCGTGTGGGCTTTGATACAAAGTATATTTTCCTCGCTCAGGCTTATGTTTATCTCGCTTGAGCGTGAAACAAAAATTTTCATACCTGATGCTTAAATCAATCCCTCGCTTGAGCGAAGAAGAGCCTTGCTTTGAGCGTGATAGCCTCTGCTTGATTTTCCAGGTCCTTTCGCTTAAGCGCAAAAAGTCACGCTTAAGCGTGATCGGGTTTATTTTGAAAACTTCTTTTTGTAGAGGTGCCCCGCTCAAGGCTCGATTCTTTCGCTTAAGCTTGATGTGGATGGTTTGGGACTTACCTTGGCTCGCTTAAGCGAGATTATCCACGCTTGAACGAGGTGATTTCCTCATGCTTCCCTTAATTCAACTTTCAGCTCCAGTTTTGTTTGCCTTTGTTTGAAACTCTTATTTGGGATCATCTTGATGAGTAATCTACAATGTAAACAGAAACTTTACTACTATTTAAAAATAAAATTTTCATGGAAAGAAAGCATAAAAGATTGGGTTGCCTCCCAATGAGCGCTTGTTTAACGTCATCAGCTTGACGCCTGATAGATTTTTCAATATGTATCATGGAGCTGGTGGAGGAGAGTGTTGAGTTTTTCCACCTTCTTGCCTAAGTCAGGCCTTAACTTTTTTTCATTCAGATTTTCAAGTGCACATTCTGAGTATTTATTTGTTTCATCAATAACAAAGTTGGCTTCTTCTTTCTGCACTCAAATTTTTACTCTTCTGTCATCCACATCTATGATGACTTTGGCTGCTTTCAAGAATGGTCTCCCTAGTATTAGGGGAACTTCAGGATCTTCCTCCATATCTATGACAACAAAATTCTCATGAAATTCAAATTGATCAACTTTGACCTCAATATTTTCAGCAATACCATAAGGGGTTTTTATTGATTGATCTGCCATTTTTAAGGTCATGTTTGTTGGCTTTACTGAAAAATCCCCTATACTTTTAAGTGTGGATAATGGCATCAAATTTACACTAGCACCAAGATCTAATAAAGCTTTACTTTTTGAAAGATTTCCAATAGTGACAGGAATAGAAAAACTCCCTAGATCTTTGGTGTTATAAGGTACTGCTTCAGAGATGATAGTATCATGTCCATCTTCTTCCTCAGTCAGTGTGGTCACAGCCTTGCAATGCTCTATTGGGTTTGTTTCAGTGTTTGCTCCATACCGAGGCTTCTGTCTCTCAGCAAGTTGTCGGGCTAGTTGTCCCAATTGTGTTTCCAAGTTCCTAAGCGATGCTTCATTGTTCTTTTGACTTGCTAAAGAAGTTTGTATAAATTTTTCCAAGGTGTCCTCTAATCTAGAAGTTCTCTCCACCAAAGAAGGACCATTATTTTGATATGGTTTATTTGAAGAGCTGGGCTCTTGCTTCCATCCTTGGCCTTGGTTTTGGTTACTTCTCCATCCCTAAAATGGTTGGTTAGAAAAATTTGAATCGAAATTACCAGACCTTCCTTGGTTGTTCATGAAGTATACAGTTGCTTCTTGTGAGCCACAGTTCTCATTGAGATGATCTCCTCCACAAAAGTTACATGTTGCAGGCATTTGTTGTTGTCCTGGTTGTGATGATTGTACTACATGTAATTGTTGTGGAAGATTGGATATCTTTTTGGTCAATGTTTCTAATTGTTGGGTCAGAATTTTGTTCTGTGCTAAAATGGCATCTGTGGTGTTTAAGTCAAGGACTCCTTTCCTTTGAACTTGCTGACGATCATGTTGAGCTTGGTAGTCTGTTGAGGATAAAGCTTCTATTATCCTTGTGGCTTGGTCAGCATCCACTGTCATCATTGTTCCTCCTGCTGCTGCATCTAAAATCATTTTAGTGTCAGCCCTTAAACCACAGTAAAAAATATTAAGCTGTGCAATATCTTCAAGTCCATGGTTTGGGCATTTTTTGAGCAGTGATTTAAAGCGTTCCCATGCCTCACAAAAAGGTTCATCTTGGCCTTGTCTAAATGTTGTAATATCTGATTTGGCCTTGATGAATCTAGATGGAGGAAAGAACCTTTGTAGAAATTTTTCTTCAACTATGTTCCAGCTATTCAAACTTTGATTTGGATGAGATTGTAACCACTCCTTTGCTTTTCCTGCTAAAGAGAAAGGAAATAGTCTTAAATATGCAGCATCAATAACATCTTGGTTAAATCCCATGATTCCAACCAATTCATAGAATGTGGCCAAGTGAGTGTACGGATCTTCACTGGACATTCCATGGAATTGATGTGAACTAATCAAACTCAGAAATGCTGGTTTCATTTCTAGTGCTCTGACAGTGTTTGGAATTGCAATGCTTGAGAAATGTCTTGGCCCTTGCTGTAAAGCATAGTCTCCAAGTGTTCTCCTTGGTGGATTTTGATTATTGCTGTTGTCATCCATTGTATCAGAGGAAGTTTGTCCTACGTGGAAGTTCTGCTTGGCTTTCTTGATTTTCTTGAGGAACCTGTCTATCTCAGGATCAAATGCAAGTTGTTCTTTTGTACCCTGTCCTCTCAAGATCATAAATCAAGAACTCAAAGTAGCAAGGTTACTAAAAAAAATAAAAACAAATTGCAAACAAATTTATTTACACTGTCTTGTCAATTCAATGCTAAAGATATTCAAACTCAAATCACCTCCCCGGCTGCGGCGCCAAAACTTGTTAATAAGTTTTGTGAGATATTTGGAATGAAGAGTTCATTGAAAGAGAATCAAGTTTGTATAATATGAACTCAATGCAGTAGATGTGCCAAGTTTAAACACAGAAGTTGTAATATAGTATAAGTGTCGTTCCACTGAGGAGATGTTAGAATGAAGATCTTAGTTTTGAATTGATTAGACAGAAGGTTTTTAGTTTGTTTTGTTGTGAATGCTGTTGAATGAAAAAGTAATAAATAACAGAGAATAAAATTTGCAAAGGATAACAGTAAATGGTATTGGGAAAATCAGTTTTGTAAAACAGGGATTGGCTTCATCACATCTTCACCTTCTGTAAGCTGCATAAGTTTTTATATAAGTAAATCAAAAAGATAATTTCTACGTCACAATCAAAGTCATTTGTATCGATCCCTCGACTACAAAATTCATAAGAATGATTTCAAACCGCTGATCCCTCAGTCACTTTGAAATCATCCCAGCACTATCGATCGATTGTTTTGACGTTTATTGTGTTAGACGCCATCCCTGGCTACCTACTCACAACAAGTATTTCTTTCAGATCAGCTTTCAAAAGTCACTTCCCAGCATACTTAAGAAAACTTAAAACAAGAAAATAGTGATCAAGTACTTTCAGGCATTAAACGCAGAAGGAAATACAGAACTTATCAAATCTCATTACTAAATAAAAACTTACAACAGCATTACTTCAGTGTTGAATGGATTACAGCCAATCCCATAAGGGAGATTAGTTACTCATGCCTTGCATTTTCACCATCAAAAGAATGAATACAAAAAATAATGGAAAGTGTGAATGAAAATACAGGGGATGAATCTGATGATGGATATGTTGTTTGCAGCTTGATTTATAGGAGTCAAGGTTCAGCTTCCCTTTTCCACTTGCGTAGAACCCATGCAGCATCTTTCAGAGACTTGCAGAAACACAAGAAGTTGGGTGAGTTGGCATCGCATCATTGGTGAATATTAAATTGGAAAATCCCATACTGCAGGAGTCACGCTTGAGCTTGATGGTCTTACGCTCAAGCGTGAAGGGTTTTGATGCTTTTTGATGGTCTCACGCTCAAGCTGAAGTAACCACGCTCAAGCGTGGCCTTCCTTATGGTGCAGAACACTTATCCCTCCTCAGCTACGCTCAAGCGTGGCCTTATTATCCATCCCTCACGCTCAGGCGTGTAAAGCTTACGCTCAAGCGCCCTCCATGTGCCTGGTCACGCTCAAGCTCCATTTAGTCACGCTCAAGCGTGCTTCATGTGCAGGGTCACGCTCACGCTCACGCTTGGTCTTCGCTTGGGCGCTCTCGAGCTCACGCTCAAGCGTCTCATCCCCACGCTTGAGCGTGAGAGGGGTCCTGATGCCTCTGTCTCCTTTAAGTCATGCTTAATCCTCGCTTAAGCGTCTAGTATTCACGCTTAAGCGTGAGAGGTGTTTATGTTCTCCAACTTTCATGCTCAAGCTTGCTTACTTTGTCTTTCCTGCAACTTTTCACAGCATTTCTTTTTATACAATGCTTAAAAGATTCATGCTCACTTCCTTCAATAATTCCTTAATTTAGCTTAAAGTCTTTACAAAATTGGTTCAAATGAGTCATGAAATCAATGCTTATTCAACACTTATCAATAGACTTGATTCCTGGGGCCGAACCAGCCTCCTGTGCACCTTATAGAATGTCCCCAACTGAATTGGCCGAGCTGAAGAAGCAAGTAGATGAGTTACTCAGAAAATAATTCATTAGGCCGACTGTATCACCATGGGGCGTACCTGTGCTGCTTGTTAAGAAGAAGGATGGCAGCATGAGGCTTTGTATAGATTACCGACAGCTGAACAAACTCACCATTAAGAATCGTTACCCGTTGCCCAGAATTGATGACTTAATTGACCAACTGCGTGGAGCCTCAGTCTTCTCAAAGATCGACCTACGATCGGGATATCACCAAATCCGAGTGAAGGACTCGGATATCCCAAAAACTGCCTTTAGGACTCGGTATGGCCACTACGAGTATGTAGTGATGCCGTTCGGTGTGACAAACGCCCTTGCTGTCTTCATGAATTACATGAACAACATATTCCACCCCTATTTAGACCGATTCGTAGTTATTTTCATTGATGACATCCTAGTCTATTCTAAGACTTCCGAGGAGCATGAAGAACACCTCCGAGCGGTACTCCAAGTGTTAAGGGAGAAGCAGTTGTTCGCGAAGCTTTCAAAGTACGAATTCTGGATGAATAAGATCCACTTCCTCAGACATGTAATCTCCGAGCAAGGTGTCTCGGTGGACCCTTCGAAGGTGACAGCTATAATGGCATGGGAGAGACCCAAGTCGGTCTCAGAGATAAGGAGTTTTATGGGCCTGAAAGGTTATTATAGAAGGTTTATTGAAGGTTTTTCTAAGCTGGCGTTACCACTAACTAAATTGACTCGGAAAAATATTCCTTTCGTGTGGAGTTCTGAGTACGAGAGCAGCTTCCGAGAGCTGAAGAACAAGTTGACGACTGCGCCAGTACTGGCATTACCCGATTTACAAGAATGCTTTGTAGTTTATTGTGATGCATCAGGACTCGGATTAGGGTGCGTGCTCATGCAGAGAGATTGAGTGATAGCGTATGCCTCTCGGCAATTGAGACCTCACGAGCAGTATTATCCGACCCATGATTTGGAGTTGGCAGCTGTGGTGTTCGCACTAAAAATTTGGAGGCATTATTTGTATGGGTCTAGATTTGAAGTATACAGTGATCACAAGAGCCTTAAATACCTATTTGACCAAAAAGAGCTAAACATGAGGCAGAGGAGATGGATAGAATTCTTAAAGGACTACGATTTCGAGCTGAAATACCATTCGGGTAAGGCAAATGTCGTTGCCGACGTGTTGAGTCGGAAATCCCTCCATATGGCAACAATGATGGCAAGAGAAGTGGAGTTGTTGGAGCAGTTCTGAGACATGAACTTACATGTTGACACCCCCTCCTCTCGGAAAATAACAATCGGTACATTAAGAATCGCCAATGAATTCCTGAAATCCGTGTACGAGCAGCAGCAATCAGACTCCTACTTGGCTGAGATGAAAGAGACGCAGGCCAAGGGAAAGGATTTGTCCTTAACCGAGGGATCAGATGGGATCTTCCGAGTGAAAGACAGGATATACATACCGAGTGAGAAAGGATTAAGGAAAATAGTGCTTGATGAAGCTCATAAGAGCCTCCTCAGTATTCACCCGGGTACCACGAAGATGTACCATGACCTGAGGAAACAGTTCTGGTGGCCCGGACTAAAGAGGAATGTGGCGGAATACGTAGCTAGGTGTATTACTTGTCAGAAATCAAAAGTGGAGCACCAGAAACCGTACGGTGCAATGCAGCCCCTGGAGATTCCCGTGTGGAAATGGGACTCGATTGCTATGGATTTTGTCATAGGATTGCCCAAAAACCGAGCGGGCCATGATACGATTTGGGTCATAATTGACCGACTGACGAAGAGTGCACACTTCCTGCCTGTGAACATGAAGTACCCGATGCATAAATTGGCACGGATTTACGTTCATGAGATTATCCGACTGCATGGTATACCAACTTCCATCGTATCGGATAGAGATCCTAGGTTCACATCCCGGTTTTCGACCAGCCTGCATCAAGAATTGGGCACTAAACTTTGGCTTAGTTCTGCCTACCACCCCCAATCAGATGGACAATCCGAGCGGACGATTCAAAGTTTAGAAGACTTATTAAGAGCGTGTGTGTTAGAGCATAGAGGACTTTGGGAGCAGTACCTCCCCTTGATTGAGTTTACGTACAATAACAGCCATCATAACAGCATCGGCATGGCACCCTACGGAGCACTATATGGACGAAGATGCCGAACCCCACTTTGCTGGTCGGAAACGGGTGAGAGTCTGCTATTGGGACCAGATATTGTGAAGCAAACCACAGAGCAAATCCGAGTGATACAGGGAAAGATGAAGGCGTCTCAAGACAGGCAGAAGAGTTACCATGACAACCGCACCAAACCATTGGAGTTTTCAGTCAGAGACAGAGTGTTTTTGAGGACTTCTCCGAGTAAAGGAGTCGGACGAGCCTTGAAAGGTGGAAAGTTAAGCCCTCGATACATTGGACCTTATGAGGTGTTGGAACGAGTCGGCACCATGGCATACCGAATAGCATTACCAACCCACTTATCATGATTGCACAACGTATTTCATGTGTCTCAACTAAGGAAGTATCTATATGACCCCAATCACACAATGCCTGACGATGAAGTGGAAGTCAAGGAAGACCTGACCACTGTAACTACACCGATCAGAATCATAGACCGATCGGTGAAGCGTTTGAGGAACAAAAACGTACAGCTGGTAGAAGTGGAGTGGCAACAAGGCAAGACTACCTCTCGTACCTGGGAACGCGAAGACACCATGAGGCAGCAGTACCCCGAGTTGTTTACTAAGGTGAGTTACCGATTGAATTTCGAGGACGAAATTCTTTTGAGTGGGGAAGAACTGTAACATCCCAGTTCTGAAGTTTGATACCGAAAAAAAAAATTAATTAATTAATTAAATTAAATGATAAGAAATTAGAAGTAAAGTAAAGAATTAGTTGTTAATTATAATCAATATAACCTGAGAGTTAATGACAAGTTAATTGGACTTAATTGATAGGATGTGGCTGTCTGTGATTGGTGGAAGGTATGAGTGGACTGCGACTCACGCTTTCCCATCCCACTCCTTCTCCTCGTATGCGTATATAGGTGTATACTCAGTATCACCGTGTGTGCAAAACTTCTCCCACTACTCCATTCTTTCTTTTTCTTCTTTGTCTCCATCTTCTTTCCTTTCCCCTGTTTCTGTTCGTCACGACGTCAATGCGGAAAGAAGGTCAGAGCCCCGACAGGTGAAGGACGATCGTTGAAGCAGAGGAAGAATAACACTCCACCCCCTAAACCAAGTGCAGAGTACGACGGAGTAGAGAAAGGCTGAACGAATCAGTAGAAGGGCGTCAGATTCAACGTCGAAGAGCAGAAAAAGCCTCTTGAAGTTCCTTTCGTAGGTAGAGGGTGCTTTCATGTCAAATGCATGGTTCACGAACGGTACTGGATGAGTGTACTGCTTGAGTGTATGTGCATGTGTGTGATGATTGGATCCTGTGCATGATTGGAGATTCTGGATTCCGTGTGTTTTATAGTGGTTAAATAGTAAATGCTTGTAATCTAGATGGTGGTGAAGTAGTATATTAGTATTGATACTGACGAATGATATGCATGATTCTATCTTTGTTAACACTATGAGAATATGAATATGTGCTCGTTAGTTGATTTGTCAGATGCTATTACTTTGATTGCTGATGGTTGTACATATTGGTGTAAATAATAAAGCGAATAAAGGCTGCATTAAATCTGTTCCTACTTAATGGTTACGAAGGAGGTATCGGTGGTGTGGTGACGCTTGCTGTTAAATGCATTTAGCTGCATATGTAAGAGTGGGGTGACCCGTGGAAGGTCAAGAGCCCCGAGGGAATGACTTCCAGTTACAGACCTCGGCTAAATTCCGAAGGAGCTCGTGGTAGCCATAGGAGCTAGAGAAGAGTCTCAAGACGCCAATGGGAGGCCGGTACCACGCGGGAAAAGCTGAAGGACGAGGGGCCAGGAGAGGGGAAAACTGTAACTGAAAGTCATTACTCGAGTCGGATCCGCAGGCATGCATGTAGATATGAGGTTGATTAGAGTAGTACGTACAACGTGTGTGGAGTGTTATGAATGATTTCCGAGTGTGGGGGATACCTGGGTGTGTTGTATGTATGTCATAAATATTATTTTATCGTGCCTAACCTTAATTAATCTGGACACGATTGAATGGATGTGAATGTGCATACTGACACTGATACCAAGTCCTTGATTGTCATTTTACATGTAAAAGCTCACCCCTGCAGTGGCTACATTTTCAGTGAACATCTCTCGGAATGAAGGATGAAGGAGGAGCCGAGTGCAGGACAATGAATCCGAGCGCTATTGGAACATATATCTACATGTATATATGTATATATGTATATATGCTGTGTATAACATTTTGTTAAGCCTTGGCTGGCTCATGTTTTTGTTTTAGTCCTTATGTTAAAACTTGAACAGCTTCGGGTAACAGAAGTCTTGATGAAGTTCTTGTAACTATATAAATGCTTTCGTTTATATATGTATATGTTGTGTGTTCTTCTATACTATAAGTGATGTTGAGCGGTGAAGAGGAATGTATGAGTATGTCTTATGAGCGTAGGAGGTTAGTGTGCTTATGGGTGGCTGTGAAGCCGAGTGGTTCCGAATGAAAGGTTATATGTATGCCGAGCGAGGAAGAGCTCGTACTCCCGAGTAGGAAGATTCTAAGTGATCCCCGTCTGAGGAAGGAGTCAATGGGGTGAATTGGATTGGAATATACTCTAAGTGTAGGGTAATTATAATCCGAGTGATCAAATGGTAGTATGCCGAGTGAGTCAGTCGCTATTCCCGAATGAATATAGGCCTGAGGATTTCCGAGTAAAAGTAAGTATGAAATCCCGAGTGAGGAAGAGTTGGTATTTCCCGAGTGAAAACCTCGAGTGATTCCCTTCTGAGAAAGGAGTTCGAATGGTGGTTTAGAGTGGGTTGGATCTTAAGTGTAAGGCATCGGTAACCCGAGTGAAAGATGTAAATTCTGAGTGAGGATTGGTATCCCGAGTGGTTGGGTTTCGAATAAGTCCGAGTGGGACTTAACTATCGGATTTCCCGAGTGAATGAGTGAATGTGCTCCGAATAATGGATAGGAAATGCGACCCGATTGTGTTAAGGTTGGATTACATCGAGTGATGTTTGAATAGGATATATTTCAAGTGAGAAGGAGTTCTGGAATCCGAGTGAGATAACCCTCAGTTCCCGAGTAGAGTATAAGTGTGGTCGTATGGATAAAATTAGAATGGCTAAGTTATGGAGTTCCGAATGGACTTAGGAATGAACCTTCGAGTGGACTTAGTCGGTTACCGAGTGTATGGATGTCCCGATGCCGAGTGATGAATTTACCGTGTGAGGCTTTTCGCTTCAGCGAACAAAGGATCCGCTCCAGCGAATGAGTGTTGGGAAGGCTTTTGTGTTGGCATCGCTTAAGCGGATCGTGCCTCGCCCGAGCGACTAGTGATGTTTCGCCCAGGCGCTGGTGTGTTTCGCTGAACCGAATGGGTCGGTTCCAGCATTATTCCTCCCGCTGATTGCTATATGTATGAATGCTCCTTTATTTCCCTTGCCTTTTTTTTTCTCTATGCCGATTGACCAGTGGTTGATTTTGTGAAAAAATTTTTCCCTGTTTCTGGATTTATTATTTATTAAAAAAAATTAGGGTGTTACAATGGGTGTCAAACCAAGTATCTCTGATTGAGGTACCGTTGGTCAAGGCTCCTAACAATATTATTGGGAGTCTGAATATATACTCGGAATAATTTTTAGATAGAGTATTAAGCCCAAATAAAGAGCCTATTAGTGGTAAAATAATAAAATTTTAATGAATGAGATTTAAAATAAAGCAAAAACCCAATTTTTCTTCTTAAACTCCCGTTGGTTTCTTTTCCCCTTGGCAAACCCGTTGGTTCTTATTCTTCTTCTCTACTTCTTCTTCATTATCTTCTCTTCCAAAAACCCTAGCCAAGAGGTGATCATCTCCCCTCCATTTTCATTTTCAAGGAGCTTAGAAGGAGATCATTGGAGTTGAAAATTTCTTCTTTCCCTTCTCTATTTTCGTGTGGTATCTTTCCCTCCTTGGACCCATTTTTGTTTTTGGGTGAAGCAAGCTTATCTCACAATTTTTGGATGGGTTAATGGCTTGGTTTTGATATATTTTGGTTTGGGGAGAGTGATGCATATAAGTGGGTATTTATTAGAAGCATTTAATGCTTAAACCCTTGAGTAGATTTCCATAAATGTATGTATTTAATGAGGGACAAGACTAGTAGATGCATTTATGATGGTAAGAGATGAAGAATGATGAGACATTAATAAGAGTTGTTAGGTTTTAGAGAAACCCTAGCTTTTAAGAATTTAGCGAAAGTTATGAATATTGGTTGGATAGTGTGATTGAGAGCAAATATAAGCCATTAGGTGTGTGGGTAATTATTTGTTGTGGTATTTTGTGAAGGTTGGGGCTATGGTTGTTTTGTGGCCCTTGAATTTAATGAGTGTAGCTTGATGGGAAGGAATTCCTGAAGCCTAATAAATGATAAAATTGAGGTCTATAACATGTCTAGTGCATGTTAAGAAATTATAGATACGATTATGATTAAATAGAAATGAATGATGTCTTAAATAGTTGATTGATTGGGATTCTATATGCATGTTAATGTAGGACCCATTCCGAACACCGAGGTGAGTGTGTCTTATCAATCAGAATTCTTCTCTTGAGGTAGGAGAGGAGTCTTATGTTCTAAATGCATGAATTTGAATGTTATTTGATTGCCATATGTATTGGTATGCATGTTAGCCTTGCTTGGAATGATATGAGAAATTGTAATGTGGTGTATAGTGTAGATAATATGTTTGGCAACATGCTTTGATGCATTTAGAATATTCATGGTGTGCTACATGGTGGTGTAGAATGATCAATGATATGAAGTTATGCTTGTATCCACCATGAATATAATGAGATTGTTGATGATGTTGATTGAGAATTATTATAATGCCACACAAATGTTTAAATTAATAAGAATAACCCAACAATAACAAATCCACTAAAAGCATTGTAGTAATGTTAGTAATGATGTTGATGATGATGCATGATGAGTGGCATGTATAGGATGCATAGAGTGAGAAATGCATATGATTTGCATTTGTATCCATGGCATACTGCATAGCCTCCGTTGTTGAAACATTAGGGGAGTTCCCTCAGCCGACCAGTGGGAGGATGGCTCGGTGCACGAGCAAGTTTTATTTCCCCTGTGACTCGGTGTGTAAGTCACGAAGCCGCCTATGTATTGCTTTGGGGACCTACATGTGGCTGACACTTGTGGCGGGTGGCTCTTGGTGAGCAGGTGACCCCGGTGGTCCTTGGGATCACAGCCGCCATGATTTGATATCTGGCCGGCCCGTAACACCATATGTTGAATATGTTGTATACCACAGTCATGGTGAAAATGACCAAGTGTTGCAAGATGGGCGATGCGGTTTGGTACCAGTAAAACAATTGGTAAAATGCATGTAAATTTAAGAATAAGTGTACACATTTTACTACTGTAGTAGAGGTATGGTTAGATGATCATACTTGAGTCCCACATTTGGTGTTTGTATTTCCCACAGTTAGATCTGCAATTGTTGAAATATTCCATTGTGCATATGCATTAGCTTAAGAGCATTTGCATATAGTAAGGAAGTATGCCAAAGGTGATGAGATATGATGATGGATGTGATGAGGATGTAATGATATACTAAGACAACATAAGAGATATGAATACCAAATAATAGTTTGTGTAATAGCCAATTTGTGGTGGGACTTGATTATGTATATGCTATGTACTTTGCCTAAATTGTAATGTTACTTGTGATGGACGTATGATGGTGTTGTGATGATAAAGAGTATGGTGAATGATATGTATGTGCAAAGTATACATGTTTTGATGCATATGCATATAATCACATGGTATTCATATTCATTCCTTTGGAATGTATGACTCACTGTCCCATGTTGTCCATTTTTAGATTTGTGATGCAGGGCAAATGTGGAGAGAGAGGGGACATTTTGCAGTACATTTTGGTTGATGAGGTAAATAGGGTATAGGAAGTGCCTTGACCGGTGAAATCTAGATTTTTGTATAGCATGTGATGTATATGAATGCTTATTTTGTTATCTAGATTAGCAATGATGATTTTGGTGGGTCATGTAAGAAAATTGGATCCTAGTGCGTATGGCCAATTTTCATTTATGACCCAAATGATGTATATGATGAATTATGATGCTTGATAATGTTGATTCTCATTAATGAAATGTGTGTATTGAGATTTGAGGCATTTTATGGAGTTTGTGAGATAATGATTTCAAATGATGTGCATTGAATGAATGATTTGAATGCTATGTAATGAATGATAGGAAGTTAGATTTAATATGTGTGAAAGGGTGGATATGCTTACAAAATGCATAATAGAATATGAGGGATGAATTAGGATGGGCTAAAATAGTAATAAATGTTATTTGGTATATTGACTTACATGAAATTCCCATGTTTGGTCATTTTCTACACAACTTGCTCAAGCGAGTGGTTATCTCGCTCAAGCGAGATCCTCTTGCATTAGTGTTATTGTGACTGACCGAAATTCACTCAAGGGAAGGGCCTTCTCGCCCAAGCGAGATGGGTCTGGAATCAGTGGATGGTCACTGGACCAATTTCGCTTAGGCGAAATAGTCCTGGCCTTGGTGATCGCTCAAGCGAGGAAGAAGGGAATTAGACATTGGATGATTTTTGCCTGGGCGAGACATGCCTCGCCCAAGTGAAAATCAGGCAGAGAGTTTTTATTTGAGTCTGGCCAAGAGTCCTTACACTATTTACCTCTAACGATAAATATGTTGTGATTATGTATTGAAAATGGTATGATTATGTGATGTAGTACATGATGGGCTTATGAGTGCTAAAATCCTTGAATTTATAAGTCGAAAGGTTATTGTTTGGCCTAGTTTACTCATATGTGGGCCATGTTTTAACATATAGGCTTGAAATATGGCTGGTAGACCAAATCATGAGGCTGCTGCTATGGCAAATGCCTTAAACTACTTTGTCGATCTCTTGGAAAGACAAGGCCAGCTGAACGTGGGACAAGGCTCCTAAGGTCTTGATTTGTTTCTCAAGAGGAAACCTTCTGAGTTCCATGGAGGTTATAAGCCTGAAGATGCATATGCTTGGATTAATGACTTGGAAAGAATCTATGCTATCTTTGAGTGTTCTGAAGCGTAAAAGGTGGAGTATGCGGTCTTTACGATCCGCGATGAAGCTGAGTCTTGGTGGCATCTTACTAGGGGACGCATGATATCTGCTAATATTTTGTTGATTTGGGAAAACTTCAAGGTGGAGTTCTTGAAGAAATATTTTCCGGACAACTATAGAAGCAAGAAAGAGCTTGAGTTTATGGAACTTAAGCAAGGTGGTATGACGGTAGAGGAGTATGCCTCCAAGTTTGAGGAGCTATATGCATTCTACCCGCCCTATCAACAAGAGGGTACTGAAGCTTCCAAATGTGTGAAGTTTGAAAATGGATTGAGGCCCGAGATCAAGCAGGCTATCCGACATCAAGAAATTAGAAGTTTTTTGATGCTTGTGAATAAGTTTCGTATCTATAAAGAGGATGATGTGGCTCTTTCAAGTCATGGAAAACACGAGCCTAAGTTGAAGAGCCAATTTTCTAGCTTCAAGAAGCAAAGGCACTTCAAGAAGAAGTTCTTTCATGGTGGATCCTCCAATACTAGAGGACGTGGTGCTCCTAAAGGTGGTTACGATGGTGGTAACCAAGGTCGTGGTAATGTCCAAGGCCTAACTTGCTACAAATATGGTGCTAACCATTTGGCACGTGATTGTCCGTAGGATGGTATGGTTTGCTACCAATGCAACTAACCCGGACATATTCGTCCCAATTGCCCATTGAACACAAGAAGTGCTAATGTTGACACTCCTAACCGCATAAATTATGATGCTAACTGTGGAGGCCGTGGTGGTTTTGGAGGTCGTGGCCGTGGAAACGGTAATGGTTATAATGGTGGCCGAAATGGTGGCCGTGGTGGAAATCATAACGGTGGAAGAAACGGAAATGGTCGAGGTAATGGCCTTGGTGGAAGAAATGGAAACAGCAATGGTGATGATCATCTGCAGTCGGCTGGTAGAGTATTCGCAGTTACCGGTGAAGAAGCCGCGGAAGCTGAAGATCTTGTCCGTGGTGAGTGTGAAGTCCTTGGTATTTCAGTAAATGTTATCTTTGATTCTAGTGCTACGCACTCATTTATTTCTGAAGATTGTTTGAGGTGCTTGAGGGTGCCTGTGTGTATGATGAAAGGTTCCATATTGGTAACGACGCCGACTGGTACTTGTTTAAGATCGGTGACTCGATGTGAGAATGTCGAGATGAACCTTGAGGGTAGAAAGTTTGTTGTATCCCTCGTCTGTTTACCTATGAATGATCTGGACATTATTCTAGGCATGGATTGGTTATCCACTAACAAGGTCTTGGTGGATTGCCATAACAAGACGGTGATCTTCCCGACTTCAAATACTGAAGGCTTTGATGTGCAAGGTATCTCTGAGCTCCTTATGATGTTCTGTTTGGTTGATGGGAATGGTACGTCCCAATCTTGTGAGATTCCTATTGTTTTAGAGTTTCCCGATGTGTTTTCGGAAGAGATTCCTAGACTACCTCCTCCATGAGAAGTGGAATTTTCTATTGACCTCATTCCTGGTGCTAAGCCTGTCTCTAGAGCTCCTTATAGGATGTCTCCTATAGAGTTGACCGAATTGAAGAAACAAGTCGAGGAATTACTCGAGCGGGAGTTTATTCGTCCAAGTGTGTCTCCTTGGGGTGCTCCTGTATTGTTGGTGAAAAAGAAGGATGGAAGCATGAGATTGTGCATTGATTATCGCTAACTCAACAAGCTAACTATCAAGAACAAATATCCTCTTCCTCGTATCGATGATTTACTAGATCAGTTAAAGGGTGCTGTGGTATTCTCTAAGATTGACTTGCGTTCCGGATATCACCAAATTCGGGTGAAGACCAAAAATATCCCGAAAACTGCCTTCCGAACACGATATGGACACTATGAGAACGTAGTGATGCCATTTGGAGTGACAAATGCTCCTGCCATTTTCATGGATTACATGAATCGCATGTTCCATAAGTATCTTGATCAATTCGTTGTGGTGTTTATCAATGACATTTCGGTGTATTCCAAGAGTCATGAAGAGCATGAAAGATATCTTTGTCTTGTATTGACCATTCTTCAAGAGAAATAATTGTATGCCAAGCTTTCTAAATGTGAATTCTGGATAGGTGAAATTTCTTTTCTTGGTCATGTGATTTCTGGTGATGGAGTTGCCGTTGATAGATCGAAAGTTGAAGCTGTTATGGCTTGGGAAAGACCGACCACCGTGACGGAGATAAGGAGTTTTCTTGGTCTTTCCGGTTACTACCGGAGATTTATTGAAGGATTTTCTCGTTTAGCCTTGCTATTGACGAAGTTGACTTGTAAAAATCAACCGTTTGTATGGACCCATGAATGTGAAGAAAGTTTCCAAGAGTTGAAGTTGAGGCTTACTACTGCACCAGTGTTAGCGCTGCCCGATTTGACGGACGACTTTGTGGTGTATTATGATGCGTCTAAGCTTGGCCTTGGATGCGTATTGATGTAAAAGGAGCGTGTGATAGCCTATGCATCGTGACAGTTACGACCGCATAAGGTTAACTATCCTACTCATGATCTTGAATTGGCGGCGGTGGTGTTTGCTTTGAAGCTGTGGCAACATTACTTGTATGGTTCTAAATTCGTGGTCTTTAGTGACCATAAGAGCCTTAAGTATTTGTTTGACCAAAAGGAACTTAATATGTGCCAAAGAAGGTGAATGGAATTCCTAAAAGACTACGAATTTGAGTTGGGGTATCATCCCGAAAAGGCCAATGTGGTTGTCGATGCTTTGAGCCGGAAGTCGTTACACATCTCTATGATAATGGCGAGAAAGATGGAGTTGATTGAACAATTTAGAGATTTGAATGTGGGCGTGGAGACTTATACTTAGAAGAAAATGTCGCTTGAAATGTTGAAGGTCACGAATAAGTTTTTTAAATATGTGAATGTACAACAACCGAATGATGAGTATTTGATTGAGATGAAGAAAACCCAAGAGAAAGGAAAGAATTTGTTCCTAGTGGAAGGTCAAGATGGCATTTGGTATGTGAAGGGCCGAATTTATGTTCCCTCAAGTGGTGATGTAAGAAAATGTGTACTTGAAGAAGCTCACAAAAGCATATAGAGCATTCATCCTGGTTCTACCAAGATGTATCAAGACTTGAAGAAGAATTTTTGGTGGCCTGGCATGAAGCGTGATATGGCAAACTTTGTAGCCTCTTGCCTTGTTTGTCAAAAGGCTAAGGTCGAGCATCAAAGACCATCTGGTTATTTGAGACCCTTGTAGATCCCTGTTTGGAAGTGGGATAGTATAGCTATGGATTTTGTTTCGGGACTACCCAAAACTCGTGCTAGAAACGATGCCATGTGGGTAATTGTGGATCGGTTGACGAAGTGTGCTCACTTCTTACCTATGAATATGAAGAGTTCCTTAGAGAAATTGGCACAATTATATATAAAGGAGATTGTTAGGTTGCATGGTGTGCCGTCCAGTATCATATCCGACCGTGATCCTTGATTCACTTCTCGATTTTAGGGAAGTTTACATAATGAGTTGGGTTCTAAGTTGAAACTTAGTTCCGCTTATCATCCGTAAACCAATGGATAATCCGAAAGGACGATACAAAGTTTGGAAGACTTGTTGAGGGCTTGCATTCTTGAACACGGTGGATATTGGGAGAGATTCTTACCATTGATTGAATTCACATACAACAACAGCTACCATAGCTCTATTGGTATAGCACCATATAAGGCATTGTATGGGAGAAAGTGTAGCACTCCATTGTGTTGGTTGGAGACCAGTAAGAACTTGGCCTTAGGGCCGGAGATTGTTCAGGAGACCACCGAGCAGATTAAGAAAATACAAGAGAATATGAAGATTGCTCAGGATCGACAGAAGAGTTACTACGACAAGAGGCATAAACCACTCGAGTTTCAAGTGGGTGATCATGTATTTTTGAAGATCAAGCGTGATAAAGGGATTGGAAGGGTGTTGAAAAGTGGAAAGTTAAGCCTTAGGTTTATTGGACCTTATGAGGTATTGGAGCGGATTGGTGACGTTGCTTATCGGATTGTACTCCCTCCGCATCTCGCTAATCTACACAACGTGTTCCAGATGTCACAGTTGAGGAAATATGTTCATGATCCTCTACATGTGATTCCTATGGATGATGTCGATGTACGAGATGATCTATCTATTCCTCCTATTTCTGTTTGCATTGTCAAACATTCCGTGAAGGGACTGCAAAACAAGTTGGTACCTTTGGTGAAGGTCGCTTGGAAGCACGGAAATGTGGAGACGTTCATATGGGAATGTGAAAACGACATCAGAGAATGATACCCTGTCATGTTCGAATCTGGTATATTAAATTTCAAGGACGAAATTTTCTTTTTGGTGGGGTGGATTGTAACATCCCAGATTTTAAAAATAAAAGAATAAATTAAGGAAATAAATATTGAATAATTGAATATGAGTCATTTGATGTCCTAAAATGTTGAAAACAATTAAATTAAGATTTTTAGGGACTGTTGGTGATTTATTGAGACCGGATAAGCTGAAAATAAGCCCGGTTGAGATATAGGTGTCGGACCAAGTATCTCTGATTGAGGTACCGTTGGTCAGGGCTGCTAAGAATATTATTAGGAGTCCGAATAATTTTTAGATAGAGTATTGAGCCCAAATAAAGAGCCTATTAGTGGTAAAATGATGAAATTTTAATGAATGGGATTAAAAATAAAGCAAAAACCTAATTTCTCTTCCTAAACTCCCGTTGGTTTCTTTTCCCCTTGGCAAACGCGTTGGTTCTTCTTCTTCTCTACTTCTTCTTCATTATATTCTCTTCCAAAAACCCTAGCCAAGAGGTGATCATCTCCCCTCCATTTTCGTTTTCAAGAAGCTTAGAAGGAGATCATTGGAGTTGAAAATTTCTTCTTTCCTTTCTCCATTTTTCTGTGGTATCTTTCCCTCCTTGGACCCATTTTTGTTTTTGGGTGAGGTAAGCTCATCTCACCACTTTTGGATGGGTTAATGCCTTGGTTTTGATATATTTTGGTTTGGGGAGAGTAATGCATATAAGTGGGTATTTATTAGAAGCATTTAATGCTTAAACCCTAGAGTGGATTGCCAAAAATGTATGTATTTAATGAGGGACAAGAGTAGTAGATGCATTTATGATGGTAAGAGATGAAGAATGATGAGACATTAATGAAAGTTGTTGGGTTTTAGAGAAACCCTAGCTTTTAAGAATTTGGGGAAAGTTATGAATATTGGTTGGATAGTGTGATTGAGAGCAAATATAAGCCATTAGGTGTGTGGGTAATTATTTGTTGTGGTATTTTGTGAAGGTTGGGGCTATGGTTGTTTTGGGGCCCTTGAATTTAATGAGTATGGCTTGATGGGAAGGAATTCCTGAAGCCTAATAAATGATAAAATTGAGGTCTATAACATGTCTAGTGCATGTTAAGAAATTGTAGATACGATTATGATTAAATAGAAATGAATAATGTCTTAAATAGTTGATTGATTGGGATTCTATATGCATGTTAATGTAGGACCCATTTCGAACGATGAGGTGGGTGCATCTTATCAATCGGAATTCTTCTCTTGAGGTAGGAGAGGAGTCTTATGTTCTAAATGCATGAATTTGAATGTTATTTGATTGCCATATGTATTGGTATGCATGTTAGCCTTGCTTGGAATGATATGAGAAATTGTAATGTGGTGTATGGTGTAGATAATGTGTTTGGCAACATGCTTTGATGCATTTAGAATATTCATGGTGTGCTACATGGTGGTGTAAAATGATCAATGATATGAAGTTATGCTTGTATCAACCATGAATGTAATGTGATTGTTGATGATGTTGATTGAGAACTATTGTAATGCCACACAAATGTTTAAATTAATAAGAATAACCCAACAATAATAAATCCACTAAAAGCCTTGTAGTAATGTTGGTAATGGTGTTGATGATGATGCATGATGAGTGGCATGTATAGGATGCATAGTGTAAGAAATGCATATGATTTGCATTCGCATCCATGGCATACTACATAGCCGCCGTTGTTGGAACATTAGGGGAGTTCCCTCAGCCGACCCAGTGGGACAGTGGCTCTGTGCACGAGCAAGTTTTATTTCCCCTGTGACTCGGTGTGTAAGTCACGAAGCCGCCCATGTATTTCTTCGAGGAGCTACATGTGGCCGACCCTTGTGGGGGTGGCTCTTGGTGAGCAGGTGACCCCGGTGGTCCTTGGGATCACAGCCGCATGATTTAATATTTGGCCGGTCCACAACACCATATGTTGAATATGTTGTATACCACGGTCATGGTGAAAATGACCAGGTGTTGCAAGATGGGCGATGCAGTTTGGTACCAGTAAAACAATTGGTGAAATGCATGCAAATTTAAGAATAAGTGTACACATTTTACTACTGTAGTAGGGGTATGGTTAGGTGATCATACTTGAGTCCCACATTTGGTGTTTGTATTTCCCACAGTCAGATCTGCAATTGTTAAAATATTCCATTGTGCATATGCATTAGCTTAAGAGCATTTGTATATAGTAAGGAAGTATGCCAAAAGTGATGAGATATGATGATGGATGTGATGAGGATGTAATGATATACTAAGACAACATAAGAGATATGAATACCAAATAATAGTTTGTGTAATAGCCAATTTGTGGTGGGACTTGATTATGTATATGCTATGTACTTTGCCTAAATTGTAATGTTACTTGTGATGGACGTATGATGGTGTTGTGATGATAAAGAGTATGGTGAATGATATGTATGTGCAAAGTATACATGTTTTGATGCATATGCATATAATCACATGGTATTCATATTCATTCCTTTGGAATGTATGACTCACTCTCCCATGTTGTCCATTTTTAGATTTGTGATGCAGGGCAAATGTGGAGAGAGAGGGGACATTTTGCAGTACATTTTGGTTGATGAGGTAAATAGGGTATAGGAAGTGCCTTGACCGGTGAAATCTAGATTTTTGTATAGCATGTGATGTATATGAATGCTTATTTTGTTATCTAGATTAGCAATGATGATTTTGGTGGGTCATGTAAGAAAATTGGATCCTAGTGCGTATGGCCAATTTTCATTTATGACCCAAATGATGTATATGATGAATTATGATGCTTGATAATGTTGATTCTCATTAATGAAATGTGTGTATTGAGATTTGAGGCATTTTATGGAGTTTGTGAGATAATGATTTCAAATGATGTGCATTGAATGAATGATTTGAATGCTATGTAATGAATGATAGGAAGTTAGATTTAATATATGTGAAAGGGTGGATATGCTTACAAATGCATAATAGAATATGAGGGATGAATTAGGATGGGCTAAAATAGTAATAAATATTATTTGGTATGTTGAGTTACATGAAATTCCCATGTTTGTTCATTTTCTGCATAACTCGCTCAAGCGTGTGGTGATCTTGCTCAAGCGAGATCCTCCTACATCAGTGTTGTTGTCACTGGCCGAAATTCGCTCAAGCGAAGGGCTTTCTCGCCCAAGCAAGATGGGTCTGGAATCAGTGGATGGTCACTGGACCAATTTTGCTCAGGCAAAATAGTCCTGGCCTTGGTGATCGCCTAAGCGAGGAAGAAGGGAATTAGACACTGGACGATTTTCGCCCAGGCGAGACATGCCTCGCCGATGCAAAAATCGGGCAGAGAGTTTTTAATGTCACTGGGAGGATCTCGCTCAAGCGAGATGGAGCTCGCTCAAGCGAGATTGGCTCCTGATGCAAACCTCCTCTCTCGCTCAAGCGTCTGGCTGGCTCACCCAAGGGGATTCTCGAATCTCGCTCAAGCGATGTAGGGCTCGCTCAAGCGAGAAGAGCCCCTGATGCTTAATTATTTCTTCGCTCAGCCTTTTCTTGTTTTCGCTCAAGCATGCCTACTGGAGCTCGCTCAAGCGAATGTGGTACTCGCTTAAGCGAGTGGTATCCTGATGCACTTATGTGTTTCATTTTAAATGATTATAATTTCCTTTGTATTAAAACCCTTCTTGCATCATCTTAAAAAATCGGTTTGGACATATTATGAACTTCTTGAACTACACGAAATACCTTCTCTTTAATCTCAATCATACAACATCAAAATTAATTAATTCTTCCGCTGTTTTTAATTGGAAACTTATTATAAAATCATCCTTTAATTTACCCTCTCATATCTTCATATATGGGGGCGGTTTATCATAGATCCAAGTGTCGTATTAAATGCTTCACCACTTTAATTATTTGATTTATAAATGATTGATAAACGCGAAAAATTTCCCCGTATTTTTGGGGCATCTCACCGTGTCATTTGCCAATGAGTATATATCGGTTGTTGTGGATTATGTATCAAAATGAGTGGAAGTTATTTCCAGTCCCAAGGCTGATGCTAAAACTATGATTAAGTTTTTGAAGAAGAATATCTTTTGCAGGTTTGGCACACCTAGGGTGTTGATATGTGATGGAGGTTCCCACTTTTGTAATGCTCAGTTTCAGAAATTTTTGGAGCATTATGGAGTCAAACACAAAGTGACATCTCCTTACCATTCACAAGCAAATGGGTAAGTAGAGGTTTCAAACCAGGAAATCAAGCGTATTTTGGAGAAAATAGTCTCAATCAGTAGAAAGGATTGGGCGCAGAAGCTTGATAAAGCTCTGTGGGCTTACCAGACAGCATACAAAACCCCTACTGGCCTTTCTCAATACCAATTAGTTTTTGGTAAAAGTTGTCACTTGCCGGTGGAACTTGAACATAAAGCTTATTGGGTAATGAAGATGTTGAATTTTGATCAGCAAGCAGCCCGTGAGAAAAGGAGGTTACAAATGCAAGAATTAGAAGAGTGGAGGCTTAATGCATATGAGTCATCCCACATATATAAGGAAAGGATGAAAATGTATCATGATAAGAAGATTCTTTAAAAAAGCTTTCATCCTGGCCAATCTGTACTTTTATTCAATTCAAGGTCAAGATTATTTCCTAGAAAGTTGAAATCCAAGTGGTCTAGACCCTTTTTACTTAAAGAAGTCTGACCTTATGGAGCTATAGAGTTGCAGGATCCTATTTAAAAAGAACTTGGACTGTCAATGGGTAGAGACTGAAGCCATATTTTGGTGGTGAAGTGGAGAGACTTACCATGCTCATCCACTTACATGATCCCTGAAATTTGCAAAGGCGTCGAGATAATGACGTAAAACAAGCACTTCTTGGGAGGCAACTTAGTGTTTTATTGCTCTTTATATGATTTTTGTGTTTTTTTATATGAATCACAGGTTTAGTTATGTTCATGTTGTGTTTGATGCATTAATGATTGAGTGAGAAGTGATGGGAAGGAATGGAAAATTTATAGAAATATAATGTTTATATATTCGATTACATGATTATTGAAATTGTTGCATGAATGATGATAAGTGTGATGGATTGTGAGAAAGGATTAAGTTCATGTTTCTTTTGGTGTGCCTTTGTCAAAATGCAAGATTAGATCATATAATCATGGATTTGTTTGAAAATTGATATGGAGTACAACGCATTGTTAGTTGAATTTATAATGATTATAGGGATAAGATTGAATCATTCAATTCATTTTTGTGAGTGCCTTCAATGGTGATTCAAAGTTGCTAAATAAAGGTCAAATGGTTAAGTTTTATGCATTTGGAAAGGACTCAATCAGGTACATTGTTAAAAAGTTCATAAAAAGCAGAAAAGGTATTGTTTCGCTCAAGCGAAACCATAATCGCTTAAGCGATATTGACAGTTCACTGCATTAAATGCTCATAAATTCCATTCTATTAAAACCACTTAAGCAACGTAGCCATTCGCTCAAGCGAAATTGTGAAAGTTAAGATACGCTCAGCCCAAGCTTATTTCGTCCAAGCGAATTTATGTTAAAAGCATACTGGATAAAAATTGCCTAAGTGAAATACCTTTGCTTAAGCAAGTCATAAGTGAAATTGGTTCTATTGAAATTTGGCTTAGGCGAATTAGCTTGGCTTAAGCGAGGAAAGATGATGAAGTATCAGGGGCTAAGTTTATTTGGCTCGCCTAGGCAATTGTTGCTTCGCCTGAGCGAATTCAGGGCAAAAAAATTCTGCTTATATTTCACCTAAGCGAGATGGGAATAGCTTAAGCAAATATAATTCCAATGCTTACTGTCAAATTTTCACCTAAGCGACTCCCATCCGCTCAAGCAGAAACAGAAATGAAGTATCAGTGGTGTTTTTCAGGTCTATCGCCTAAGCGATTTTTAGCTCACCTAAGCGACTGTATTTTGAAATGATTATGTGAAAAACTCACTTAAGCCAGAGCCGTCGCTTAAGCAAGATTACTTACCAATAGATTCTGTCTAATTTTCGCCCGAGCCAGGTCAAGTCGCTTGAGCGAAAGGTGACCCTTGATGTTCTGTGTATTAGTTCGCCCAAATCAGAATATATATGAGTATATGATAATACGCCCTTTTTTGTATTCCAATTTTGTTATTAAAAAATGAAACGTACATCTTCTAAAAAAATCTCAGAACAATTGATACGAGTTACATTTTTTAAAAGCCCTTTAAAGCAAATCAAGCGGGTACACTTTCATTTTTCAAAAACAAAACTCCTTCCCTATCTTCCTCCCTCTCCTAGCATTTTACCCTAACTCTTTTCTGCTCTT
The DNA here is from genome assembly GCA_037962975.1 of Clitoria ternatea. Lineage (NCBI taxonomy): Eukaryota > Viridiplantae > Streptophyta > Magnoliopsida > Fabales > Fabaceae > Clitoria > Clitoria ternatea. Next base: position 176,355,653 of record CM075671.1, read on the forward strand.
GTTTGAAGTTATCTCTTGCTTCCATATTGCTCAAGTAAGTTCTTTCTTCCTTCTCTTCCTTCTCTCTTCTCTGTTTGTGCATCTTTCCTTCTTTTTGTTTCTTTTCTTCTTCCCCTCCCCATGGTTTGTTTCTTAGGTTGTTTGAAGGATGACATGCATGAGCCTAGCACTTGATGTAATTTCTCTAAGGTTGTATACATAGTATTAGAAACTTTGATTGGAAGGTATATTGCGTTGTGGGGCTTTTATGTTTGCTTGATCGAAATATTTTCTGATGGTGGAAGCTAATAGGTTGTTCTGTTTTTGTTTAAAGCTTTCATAGCCCTAATGTTGCTGTTATCAAGGGTAATGTATAGTGAATATATAAGTGTTTTTTGGATGCTTTCATGAATTTTTGCATAGAGATTAGTGGTTCAGTTGCATGTGAAGTTTGTTTTTCTTGAACACAAAGTTGAACCCTTTTCAACTTATGATTAAAACTTAATGATAGACTTTATTGCCTACTTAAAGGCTGTGTTTTGTTTGTATAATGGTAGTGCTGTGAGGAACTGAAATGCATTGTTGGTTCAATGCCCATGTCTCATTCTCATTTTGTACTTAAATTCTAAATCATATACCTTGTATTGGGCAAATTTTAATGTGTTTCAGGAAGGCAAGGACTAAGACAACAGGACCAGCTTCCCCATCTACCAACTCAAGCTCTTCCAACCCACCTCGTAAGGAGCGTGCTAAAAGACAGTGAACTTCCGAGCCTTTGCCACTAAGAAATCAGAGATTTAGAGACAAAGATAGAGTGAAGAGATTCGAAGAAATTCAGCATTGAAATTTCATCACCGAACGAAGAGTCAATCTAAGATAAGGGGAGTATGATGAGTTCATGAGTGTTCTTCAAAACAGGAAATGGCTAAAGTTAGCCAATCTTGGTCTTCAGTTTGACCTGACATAGTAAGGGAATTTTATGCCAATGCTTGGCCGAAGGAAAAATTTGGAGACTATGTAACACACCGAATTTAATAAAAATGAATAATTAACGTGAATGGCAAATAGTTGATGCTTATAGAGGAAGATGGGTGAGAATATGTGGAATAAATCCAATTTGATTTATAGTGAGGAATTCTGAGTGAGAATGCTTAGGAACAAGTTATATATGTCTTATATGATGTATATGATAGCATGGATATGATTAAATTAGCTTATGATGAAGTTTCATAAGTTGGACTATGTGAAATCTTCGTTTCCTGCCTCTGTGTTGATAGTCTCGCCCAAGCGAGAAGGGATCTCGCCCAGGCGAGGATTCCCTGTGTTGGCCTTATGGTTTCTGGGCAATTTTCGCTCAGGCGAAGGTTAATTTCGCTCAAGCGAAATTGCCTATGTATCAGTGTTGCTCTCTGGAAGGGATTCACAGTATCAGTGTTTGCTCTCTGGAGGAAATTCACCCAAGCAAATGGAGTCTCGCCCAAGCGAAGGGTCTGAGAAATGGCATTCGCCTAAGCGAGTGAGGGATCAGCTTGAGCGAGCCAGTGAGGAATTGGTCACTGGATCTTTCTTCGCCCAAGCGAATGTGAGTAGCTTGAGCGAAAGTGGAAGTATTGGAGTTCAAGGTAACTCATTCCGGGGGAAGTCTCTCTATAAGTGTAATTCCGAGTGGAAATGGCACCGAGTGGGGTGTGTTGTCCAGAAGTATTTTGGAATGACTTCACTCATGGGAAAAACAAAGGAAGTCAGCCTTTGGATTGTTTATCCGAATAGAATCCTGAGTGAGTGTGAAGGCAATAAGCATTCCGAGTGTATGATTATATATGTGGGTCGGTAGATTGGATTTGTGGACATGTTTGTATTTATGAGAATATACATATATACATAAGGGATTTATGTTGATTTGATGCTTCTTACCAACTGGAATATGAATAATGTTGGGTGAATAATTCTAAGTTGATGAATTCCAAGAGAAATATAGGAGGCTTGGATCTAATTCCGAGTGAGGCTATGATGTTTGTCCTTCTTTTCCGAGTGGAGAATATTTAAATGGATTTTTAGAGAATTGCCATTGATGAACCCATTAGGTGTAGGATTAGATGGGAGAATTTCCCGAGTGATCCTTGTGTGGCCTTTTCCCGGGTGGAAAAGCATGAGTAAACCCCGAGTGGGATGGGTTTAGATATTCCCGAGTGGAATTCCGAGTGATCCTCTTCCAAGGGAGAGTTGTTGTAATGGTTTAGATTGGACTGTATCCTAAGTGTAGGAAATATATATATAATCCGAGTGAATGAGACTATATTCTCCGAGTGGTTAGGATCTGAACAAGTCTGGGTGAGACTTAATGAATTCTCCGAGTGAGAAATGTGAAAATATACCGAGTGGTGAATGTGGAATACATTCCAAGTGACTTATAGTTGTGATACACCGAGTGGTGTTGTCAAGCAAATATTCTGAGTGAGGAAGGATTTGGGATTCCGAGTGGGATGCCCCTCATTTACCGAGTGGAAGACCCAATAAGTAATGGGTCAGTTTTAGAGAAATTACCGAGTGAAGGATTGATTGAGATGACTCAAATTGGATTGGAATTGCCGAGTGAGAGACTATATGAGTATGAGTCGGCCCAAAATGTCTTGGTTGAATGGAAAGTGGATCGGTTTAGATTGTTATGTCAAGTGGGAAGCCGAGTGTGAGATGACTCGGATTTAGTTGAAGTTTGCCGAGTGAAAATCGAATTAATATTGGGCCGGTTTTAAGGAATCCTGCCAACAGAAACCCGAGTGCTGGGAAAGATAATTTCTGGTTGGATTCGCTTAAGCGAATTAATACCTCGCTCAGGCGAGTGAGTGTAGAAACAGGTACTGGGGTTATTTCGCCTGTGCGAATGGAGAGGCTTATGCGAGATGGAGTTGTTTCACTCAAGCGAATGTGGGTTTCGCTTGAGCGAGTGACACCCTGTTTGCATGTGTCTTCCCTTTTCTCTTGGTTTAATTATGTGGACCCTTCTTTTACTTGGTTCTAAGGATATAAAAGGATATTAAAGTAAATATAACATGGCATGATGGATTATTGGACTGCCATTTTAATTATGAGGTAATAGTGAGATATTTTGAGGGGAAACAATTATTAAAACAAAAACTCTCACTTTCTTTCTACTTTTCACGTCACTTTTTCCCCTCCTTTCTTCATTATTCTTCTTCGTCTTCTTCATGCTGTTCTCCATATCCTCTTTTCTTCTCTCCAAAAACCCAAGCCGTGTGGAGTGTCTTCTCCTCCTTCACCATTTTTGTTTTATGGATGCTTGAAGGAGAATGGAACTCCTCCCTTTCTCCCACTCTAATTCCGTGAGGATTTCTCCCTTTATGGGAAGCCCAATATTGGCTCTTGGGTGAGGTAAGTTCTCCACCATTCTTTATGAGTTTTATGCCCTAGATGTTGGGTCCTATGTATTTGTGGAAGTGTTTATGGCATATAGGTTGTTGGGAGAGCTTTAAAGTGAGGAAACCCTAGGTGGGGTGTTGTTATTATGACTTTAATAGTGGGTTATTATGGAGATGCATGAATTAATATTTGGATGGGTGGAAAATAAATGAGCAATTATGATGTTGATGGGTTTTGGTGAAACCCTAACTTTAATAAATTGGGGGAAGTGTGAAAGGAGAGTAAAATGTATGTTTAATGACATTAGGGAAGGATATTAATGATGGAAGATGGCTATTGATGGTGATTAATGAGTATTGGTAGCAGTTGTTTGGTTAGTTGGCATTTATGATCTAAAGGATCTTGACTTTGGGAAAGGAATTCCCGAAGCCTAATACAATTATATAACTTGGTATTTAACAAGTCTAAGACTTGATGATAAGCTAGAAAATGTCTAAAACTATGAGGAATGCCTTGTAATGACTTATTAATTGTATGAGTGTATATGTATAATATGTAGATCGTATTTCAAAGGGTGCAAAGGAGCTCTTGGAGCATTGGAATGGTTCGGCTCTTCCCTTAAGGTAGGAGAGGAGTTAACATTCAAATTGCATGAGTTATATAATTGATGATTATTGTATGTTATGATACTCATGCATGCCTTGCCATATATAAGTATTGAATTAATTGAAATGGTAATTTGATAATTATTGAGAATTATTATGATACTCTTGTGATGGGTGCAAGTAATTGACTTGCATGTGTGTGAGGCAATTATGATTGTTATATATATATGTAATTTGTAATACCTTGTTGTCACATGTGTGGATTAATATTATGTTTGTTGCTATGCCTTTCAATCTCCACTTATGGATTGATATGAAATAATGTTGTGGCCATTGAAGATGCCAATTATATGAATGATATGCCTTGAGGGGCTTGTAATTAATCACATGATTATTGAAAATGTCAAAATTGAAATATATCCCTAAGTGAGAGGGTGAGATATCTTTGCGAGGTTGTTGTTGAGCATATGCATTATTGTTGTTGTATATATCACCTTGCGGGGTGCCACGAAGGGTAAATCCCTGAGTGAAGAGGACGTTGTCCTATTGTTGTTGAATAATATGGAATATATCACCTTGCGGGGTGCCACGACGGGTAAACCCCGGAGTGAAGATGATGTTGATCATATTGTGTTGAATAAACCACCTTGCGGGGTGCCACCAGGGGTGTATCCCTGAGTGATGATGGTATTGTGATAATTATTGTGAAGAAAATCACCTTGCGGGGTGCCACGAAGGGTGTATCCCTGAGTGAAGATGTTGTTGCATGAATTATTATTGAAATGAACATATCACCTTACGGGGTGCCATCAGGGGTGTATCCCTGAGTGATGATGGTATTATGATAATTATTGTGAAGTATATCACCTTGCGGGGTGCCATAAAGGGTATATCCCAGAGTGAAGAGGACGAGGTCCTATTGTTAGTGAATTATTGTGAAATGGAACACCTTGCGGGGTGCCACGAAGGGTGTAGCCCTGAGTGATGAGGATGTTGTGATATTTATTGAAGTGAATCACCTTACGGGGTGCCACGAAGGGTGAATCCCTGAGTGATGATATTGTTATTAGAATTATTGAGAAATGAATGGTATGGTGGTTGTGATCACCCGTTGATATGGAATCAGATCCATTATATATTTGAAATGGGATGACCACGAGTGTTGAGAAACCCCTTGCAAGAAGGTATTGATTAAAGATATAATGAATTGATAAGAATAACGATTATGAATTCCCTTGTTGATAAGTGGCAAAGTGACAGTGTTTGTGATTATGTATAGGTTGTGCTTACTTATGATATGAATTACGATTCATGAGGCCTGTATACCCATTGTGATAATGAGATAATGAATGAATGATAATTTAATGTTTTTGATAGCAAAGCACACATGATGTTTGTATGCATATACACATGATCACAATATATATATATATATTATTCGTCATTTTGAATGTATAACTCACTCTCCCATGTGGTCTCCTTTTTAGCATTGTGATGCAGGTTACCATGGGACAAATTCGGATTTAAAGATCAAACTTGGGTGAAGGTAAATAGTGGTAGAGGAAGTGCCTTGGCTGGCATCATTTATGAATTCATGTGTAATGAATAAATTATGTATGATGATATAGATGATTTAGAGATTTTAAGTATGTATAAGATAATCCCTTGAATTGATGGATGATGAATAAATATATGTAATCGTGTAAGAGGTGGTTGTTTAATAGGCTTATAATTATGCCATTGCCTGCTAGCCTAGCCTTTTCTCATATCGTCATATATGGGACTAGGTGTGTGCCCGGTATACACATTCTTCCGCTGTATACTCTATTATTTTTGTATACCTTTATGGGCGAACTAGTTATAGATCCAGGTTTAATGTATTAAAATTGTACACTTTGGTTTTTTGTGATTCGAGTTTCGGTGTGATACTGAACTTAGTTTGGAACGCGAAAAATTTACTCGCATTTATATTAATTATGACGATCACATCGAGATTCGAGTACAGGAAATCAGGGGTGTTACAAACTATATGTCACACCCTGATTTTCCAGGCCCAAATCCTGATGTAATCAAGATAAATAATTAATAAAAATGTGAGTAAATTTTTCACGATTAGAATATTTCCAAAACACCTCAACGATTACATCAAGACTCAAACCACAAAAAACCGAAGAGTGAAATTTAATAATTCATAAATGGATCGCAAGATAAATCACCCATAAGTGTATACAAAAATAATAGAGTTTTCAGCGGAAGAAGAATTTGTATACAGGGCACACGCCTAGTCCCATATGAAGATATGAGAAAAGGCTCGACAAGCATGCAAATACATAACATAAGCTTAATAGGCCACAGATAAACCTTGCACATAAGTCATAAACATGTAATGCCTAGAATATAATATATCTATATGGTCATGCAACACCCATCTCCAACATCTATATTCCACAATTAACCACGTTCGATTCGACCTCAAAATCATGTATCATCAACACTTATACATACCCAAAAGGATCACATATCCAACGTCATTATATTCATCAAATGGGTATGAATTCCAATACCCCAAATATCAATATATCATTCACATATGTGGCCATTTACAACACATCCCCCAATATCAATAATTATTAACACTATCATGTATATTTTATTCACAATACAATAAATTAGAATCACTGCCGGCCAAGGCATTCCATTACCACTATTTACCTCCTCCAAGCTTTACTTTAAAACACCTCCTCATCCCATGATATTCCTGCATCAATGCTAAAATTGGACAACATGGGAGAGTGAGTTATACATTTCAAATGACGAATATGAATACAATTGAGATTATGTGCATATGCATATCAACGTCATGTGTACTTTTCTTAAATCATCAATAATCATCATAATTTCTCATTTCAACAATATATATACGTATATCATATTCATCAATCAACTCTAAGCAAAGAAAGCACATATACACATCATTTCTCAATGTCACAATGGACCAACACCATTATCATTAACCATACACAAACATGCCCTTAATCATATTGGGCCAACACACACATCATCATCATATATAATATATTTTCATTGTATTCATATTGTACATGTTGTCTTTAGGTATTCATTTACCCATCTTATCATCATCATATATCAACATCAATCATCATTATATTACAACACCTTTGGCATATCTCCATGCTATATGTAAATGCTCTTAGGATAATGTATATGCATAATGGAATTATCAACAATTGCAGATCCGACTGTGGGAAACAACATCACATAATATGTGGGTCAAGCAAAGGTATGCTACTATGCCCCTACTGTAGTAGTATAATATGTACACTTATCTCTCAAATCATGCATGCATAACACCATATTTTATTGGTACCAAACCGCTATCGCCCATATGTAGCACTAGTCACCCCGTTACTTGTGGATCAACAACATGGCCTCACTTGCCAAAAGTGCTACGGGCCTCTCCCAAACACATATCGAGAGAGCCATGCCCCATCAGACACCGAGGTAACTTGCTCATCACAGAGCCGCCCGCCCACTAGTCTCGCCACATAGGGTGCCTTGTCACCGAACTATGGACAGCTTCGTGATTCCCAAAATCACTAGGGAACAACAATAATTTTACCCATGCATTGGGTCGCCTTCCCACTGGGCCCACCTATTGGAGCCCCTAACATTCTGCATAGACAACGTATGATATGCCATGGATGCAATGCAAATGCCAATCATATGCATTCTGCTTCCTATCATGCCACTCATCAGTCACCATCATCTCCAACACCACCATATAATTCTTAGTGGATTTTATTATCATTTGTTATTGCCATTGTTCAAGTTTTAAGTGTGGCATTTCATAATATTTTTCCATCAACATACCTTATCTTATACATACAAGTCAATACTTATACCAATAACAATGGCATTACAATCATCAATCAATAACGATCATCATTTGTTCAAGGGTATGCTCAACAACAATGTCCCTTTTTATTCAGCATCAATATGCTCAACATCCATATTCATTCTCATTCATCATTAATGATCATTATTCTATATTGTGGTTGTCGCAACCTGGATCGCGACGGCGCGGCGAGAGAGAGTGAAACCGGAGTATGAAACAGGGAGTCGCCACCAACGTTTTTATCCATAGAAAAAAACATTGGAAAAAAACTAAGTTCAGCAAGGCACTGGTTAAAAATTGAGATTCAAGTTCGGGAGTCGGTTACGAGTAGGGAAGGTATTAGCACCCTACATCGCCTGTCAGAAACAGTACCAAGATTGAAAGTGCAATATAAATAGCCTTAAATAAAACATGGTTTCTTTCTCTTTTTTTTATTTTTTATTTAAAAATGACAGAATAGAGTGAGAGAACTGTACAAACATAGAATGTCAAAGCGAGGTCAATGGGACGTTTCATCCGAATTAAACTCGACTTCGATATGAGACAGAGAGGGAAAGAGAATGCTAATAAGGCGTCACGCCTAAATTAGACGTTCTCGAATAAAAAAAACAGGGATAAGAAAGGGATAAGCAGGACGTCTCGTCCTAAGTATCCCTTTCCTATGAATTATGGCGAGGCTTGAGCAAAAACTAGTGGGAAATCAACAAGACGTCACGTCTAAATTGATTTTCACGGAAGCAACCAAAAAAAGAACATTTATGAAAGAAACATGAAAGTGAGGAAATAAATCAATAAAAAGAAATAAGAAAGATGGGCCCGACAGGAGTTGAGGTCCTGCTCTTACGTATTCTTGAATTATCAAGAAATCAAGGTTACGTAGTTCTGAGTGTTTTTCTTTCAGGAAAAGACTTGGGAGATGATGATGGATGTTACTGAGGTGGGGAACTCGTACAAGGCGAAGTTCTTCGCACGTGTACGAATCCTAAAGAGGTTGTGTAGACGGGAGTGTTCCCGTACGACACTATTTAAAAATGATTTGTTTCCCCCTTTTTTGATTTTATTTAGATTTGAAAGAAAACATAAGAAGCATTTATTTCCCTTTATTATATTTTTTCTAGGAAGCGAAAGGGGAAGGTAGCAGAAGCTACAAAAGAGAAAGGGAAACAGTAAGTTTGGAAAACAGAGGGGAAAATGAGCGAAAACTGAGGGGAAAAAGAGAAAACCGAGTGAGAAAGAGGGAAAAACCGAGTAAAAATGGAAAAAATCGAGTGGAAATGGAAGAAAATACCGAGTGAAAGTAGTGGATTACCGAGTGATAAAAGCAGAAAACTGAGTGAGGGCGTAGAAAACCGAGTAAAAAATGGTAAAACCGAGTGGAAATAGGAAAATACCGAGTGAAAGTAGTGGATTACCGAGTGAGGAGTAAATACCGAGTAAGACTGAGTGAGAAGAGGGACGGTGTTGGAGTTGAGAGGAGAACGGTTGGTGGAGAAGGGAATTGGGAGGGTGTGTAAGAGGTCGGATTGGTAAAAGGGGGTTGGGGAAGTCGGTTTGGTGAGGAGAAGGAGGAGTGAGGGTGTTAGAGAGGGTGAGAGGAGGGAGCTGGAGGGTGTTTGGTGGCTGGAAGGGGGCTGGACAGTGTGTGAGAGAAAGAGGATGAGGGTGAATTCAAGCAGAGTTTTTTTTCCTTCATCAAATGTGCCTCCGTTTCAAAGCTTCAGCCCTCTATTTATAGGCTTTTTCGAGTGGAAGGCCAACTCAGGCTTCCACTCTGAGTGGAATACCAGCTCAGGCTTCCACTCCGAGTGGAATGCCAGCTCAGGCTTCCACTCGGTCCTGGTAGTGGGGGACAGTGGCTGGTGGGAATTTTTAATTCCTCCACTTCCGTCCCTTGTCTGCCAGCCACCTTCAGGATTCCTAGATCCACTTGGGTGGTGGAATCCAGGTCAGCATGTGCAATCCGAGAGAGGATGGTAGAAATCCAAGAGAAAATAGTGGAAATCCGAGTGAGGATGGCTCGGATCAGCCTCCCAATCAGTATTCGTCCATATTGGGAGTCAATTCCGAGTGGAATGAAGCATTTTCCATAGAAAGCCGAGTGAAATATACTCCTTTCTGAGTGAGGATTCATTTGGGAGGAGCTGTGAGACCTTCAATCGGAACCGAGTGAGAAGTGACTCGGAACCGACTGAAATGGTTAAATAATGACTCAGAATTGGGTTTAAAAGGACTCGGAATTGGGTGAGAAGTAGCTCGGTAATTGTTTAAACGATGACTCGGAGATAGGTGAAAGATGACTCGGGAACAAGTGAAAATTGGTGGAAATGGGCTCGGTAATTGGCTTGAGGACGGTTGAGAGGGAATTATTTTGAAGAGGGCTAACTGACTGAATTGTCAGTCGGTTCCGAGTGAAAATTGGCTCGGATTCGAGTGAGAGTGGTCAATTTGGGAGTGGGTGAGAAAGGAATGACTCGGTAATTGGTCAAAAGTGAGTCAGAAATGACTGAAGACTGACCAAGAACTGACTAAAAAGTGTCACTCAAAAACCGATCGAAGATTGACTCAGAACTCATTAAAAATAACTCAGAATTAGGTGAGAATGATGACTCGGAACTTGGTAAAAATTGACTCGGAAATGAGTAAAGGATGACTCGGAATCCGGTTGAGAATGGTGAGTCAGATTTGGGTGAAAATTGGTGACTCGGAAATTGAGTGAAAGGACTCACTCGGTTCTGATTGAAGAAGCAACTCTCGATTCTTATTGAAGAGGCAACATTCGGAATTCTTTCAGTCGGATGTATTTTGCTCGGATCTCATCTCTGTGTGAAGCATTCACTCGGAATTTCTTCAAAAGTGACTGGAAACTAAAGTGTTCCTGAATAGGCGACTGGAAACTAAAGTGTTCCTGAATAGGCGATTGGAAATGCAGAGATTGGAGGAGCTAACAGGACGTCTCGTCCAAATTAACTCACTGGACTTAAAGGCTCTTGGTGATGCCTCAGTTTGACATGACTGAAGGAATCTTAGGGAATTGCTCCTTGACTAAAAAAGAATGAACCTGGGGTGATGCCCCAGTTTTTGAAGGAATCTTGGGGAACTTCCCCCTTGACTGAATAGATCCGGGGTGATGCCCCAGTTTGAGATGGTTTGGAGGAGCCTTGGGGAACTACCCCTTGACTGGAACAGAAGAAATCTGGGGAGATGCCCCAGTTTAAGGTGATTTGAAGGTTGTTGGGGAACTACCCTTGAATGAATAAAAGAAATCTGGGGAGATGCCCCAGTTTGAGTTATTTTAGGAAATGTATTTCTACTAGGGAAGGATTGATGGTTCGGGGTGTTACCTCTTTGGGTAAAAGAGAATAAACCTGGGGTGATGCCCCAGTTTGATTTGTCTGGGAAGTGTAGTTCCACTGGAGAAGGATTGATGGCTCGAGCATCGCCCCTTGATTGGGAAGGGAAAATCTGGGGTCCACCTGGTATGTGTGGATTTACTGAGAGAAATGTGTTGGGCCCTTTGGGGAGAGTTCTTCTAAGCCTGATTAGAAAATGTTCTTACTAGTGGGAGAAGATGATCTGAATTGTAGGCTCACTGGGGAGAGTTTAGTGATTCTACTGGGGAAAGTTTTGCTGGAAACTATCCTTGGGCTTGGGAAGGAGATACGCTTGACTGTCAGAATATATTAGGTAGAATCCTTGGAAGGGAGTCTGAAAACGTGTCAGCTTTGGCAGTTGAGGGAAAGACTTTGAGAGGTGCCAACTTTGGCGATCTAGGGAAGGAGTTCTGAGAAGTGCCAACTTTGGCAGTTTGAAGAAGAGATTTTGAGCAGTACCAATCTTGGCAATTTAAGGAAGGGATTCTGAGGAGTGCCAGCTTTGGTAATTTGAGGAAAGGATTCTGAGAAGTGCCAGCTTTGGCGATTTGAGGAAAGGATTCTGAGAAGTGCCAGCTTTGGCGATGGAAGGAGAGACTTAAAGGACTTGATTGAGGTGTCAATACTTGACATGACTGTCCGTTGTAATAACCTGTAGAAAAAGGGTAAGTAGTGCAAATATACATTCAAAAACTGGGTAGGTCCTGTGAAACCGCAGCCCTTAGGATAACTCATGGACAGAGGAGAATCAAAGAGACGATCATAGCTTTGAAGCGCGTGCCTGGCTGAGTCTTTGTGATGATTGTCGAGGTCAAGTAGTGGGAGCGTCTTGTCCCTTACGACTTTAAATGTTCACCATTCTTTCATTTTACTTTTATAAAAACACAATGTTTTATCAGATCAATGCAATTCATAACACGTATCGAAAAAGGATAAATTTTATTCATGTATGTCAAACAGAATACAGAGAATGGACAACGGGGAAAATAGATGGGATAGAATGAAATTACGTAGGACAGGTCAAGGCCAGGAGAAACAGGGAAGGTTCGAGGATCCTCCAGTGAATTCCTGAGACTAGTGAGAACCTTAATCCTACATCACGACCTCGAGTACACCGTTTGATTCCGCCTTTGAGAGGATAGTTCAACCATGGTCCACATGCCCCAATTTGCCTTGGAAACTTTAGTTACTCTGCCGAAATCTTGACCCTAATTTTTACCTGAGCCGCCTTTTCAGGTTTTCAACTCACCGGGTTGCTCTAACTTTTGCCTAGGCCGCCCTTTCAGGTTTTCAGCCTAGCGAGCTCTTTTCTTTATAATGTGTTCCTGTTTATTTTGGTTGTATCCCTTTCAGTAAAAGGTTGAAACTGATTACACTCCAGTTGAATCTGCCTAACCCTTTTCAAATTTAGTTTGATCCTTTGGGGAACTGATGTCACCTCAAATAAAAGAGTCTTCTCCTATGCTATGTACCCAAGGAAATATTGGTGAGTCTTTTGGCATCGATAAGAGGGGGTTATTTCGAGTCATCATTTTGGCCTTTATATTTTTTTTGATTTTTTTTTGTTTGCCCTTCTTTTTCCTTTTTTTTGTTTTTTTTGTTTTTGTTTTGTTTTTTTTTGTTTTTGCTTTTTTTTAACCCCCTTAATGACGCAACGACTCAATCTGATAGACTATTTCCTTGGCTACATAGGCATGAGGAATGGCGTACTCTTTGAGATGTTGATGATGACAAGAATGCGAGTTCTTGGCCTGACGACATTTGTTCCCCTTATACAGAAAATGACAACTTGCTCGAGGATCTGGACGTAACCGGCTTTCCCCGCTTGTTATGTGCATTGGACTTCAAGCTTGACTCTATTTTTCATTTTTCATTTTTTTGTTTTTTTTTGTTGTTTTGTTTTTGAATTTTTGGCAAAGTATCCCTTGACTGTATCTGTATTTAAAGCATTAGCAATTTTCCCCTATTTATGCCGGTAACTGTTGTGGTTTTCTTAGTTGACTGGCCTACCACTTGTCCAATTCGGGACTTGGCAATGTTATCATTCACATAGATTCTTTCCACGTCCTGAAACAATATTACTAATGCCTTCTGATATCGCCCCGTGATTCCTTCAGTTGTTCTTGACTCAGGGGTATTTTTTAACAATCTTGTTAACTTGTGCGGCGGCTCATAGGTTTCCCTACCTTCTTTGTTGGCATAGTCGACCGGGTAATCGAAACCGTGAAGCGGGATTGTGATTTCACTAGTCTCAAGAGAATTATTTTTGGATCTGCAATTTAGTGTGTTATGGCAAAATAATGAAGCAAAAGAATGAGTCAAAAGCACGGATAAAGGGATGAAAAATTTGAATTCCGATATGCATTTATTGATTGACTGGTAAAACAAGCTTTTTCGCCTTTATTACATGAAAAGTCCCAAAGCCTTAGGCATAGCAGAGGGATAAACAAGAATTTAAGGCAATGACAAATTACTTTGGTGAATCATTCAAAATCGTGAGGAGTTTGACAGTCTCCCAGTTACTGATCTCTTGGCCCCACAGGCAAGCAATCACAAAATCAGCATTGTTATCAAAACTATTTCCAATATCGACCACCACTGCATTAACTTCTGAGCCTCCATGATTAGGCAGGGGATTCTTGACCACGTTAGGGCTTCCTTCTTTAAAATCAATCCAGTCGGCCTTGATCAAATCTCTCACTTTATGTTTCAAAGCCATGCAATTTTCTGTGGAATGCCCTGGCGCCCCAGCGTGGTAATCACAATGAGCGTTTGGGTCGTATCCCCTTGGATAAAGAGGTTGCAATGGCTTCATGGGGGATGGAACCAACAGACCTTCCTGAACAAGGATTGGAAAAAGTTCGGTATATGTTATGGGAATTGGATCGAACTGCACAGGGGTGCGCTCATTGTTGGGATTCCTTGGGTTCTGATTATGATTGGGTGGTCGAGCCACTTGCTGCGGGTGATGATATGGCATGGGTTGCTGCATTGGCGCTCTTACCATGGGCGGGCGGAAGTGAGGTGTATGAGTTGTCGGGCCATAAGTGGCTGCGGCCACATAAGGATTGGGAGCTTGAATCATGGTAGGAGTGAATGGTCTCGGCGGAGTTGTCTTTTGATTAGAAGAGATGAAATTAGTTTCTCCATCCCTTCTCCCAGGTGCCGGTTTTCTTGTCATGTTCACCCCAGATGAGCCCTGAATGATCTTACCCGTTCGTATTCCACTCTCCACTCTTTCCCCAATAGTCACGATGTCAGAGAAGTTGGCTGAAACACTACCAATCATCTTGCCGTAGAAAGGTGATGGGAGCGTATCGATAAACATCGCGACTATTTCTTTTTCCGACAATGGGGGGTCCACTTGCGCCGCTGTCTCTCTCCATCGTTGGGCATACTCCTTGAACGTTTCACTATCCCTTTTCACCATATTTTGTAAATGAACCCTGTTGGGTGCCATATCCATGTTATACTTGTATTGTCTAAGGAAGGCATCTGCCAGGTCCTTACAACAACGAATATGGTTCCGCTCAAGGTGAGCATACCATGTAAGAGCGGCCCCTGCTAGACTATCTTGGAAGCAGTAGATTAACAGTTGGTCATTAGAAGAGTAAGATACCATCTTTCGACAGTACATTGTGAGATGGTTCTTTGGACAAGTCATTCCCCGATACTTATTAAAGACTGGCATTTTGAATTTGGGCGGGAGGACAATGTCTGTGACTAGGCATAACTCTGAAGCATCTATCAGTCCAAAACCTCCGGCGCCTTCCATCATTCTCAAACGTTCCTCTAAGATTTCTATATTTTCCTTTTGGGGAGCTGCGACTGTGCTAAGACCGGTTACTGGGTTCATCATACGGGTTGTATCTTGGAGATTGGTCATATAGGGGGTTGCGTATCCGTATGGATAGCCGAGTGGCTGGTTAAAATGAGGCAACGTATAGGACTGGTTCATTAGGCCTGTATTTGGTGAAGGACCTTGGGGTTGGGCTATGGCTTGTACGGCATAAGTCGGCTGGGCCATTTGGGCTTGTGTGTTTTGGGCCTGTGCAGTGTAGGTCGCCTGGGCCATTTGGGCTTGTGTGTTTTGGGTTTGGTGGGTTTGTGGGTCATGGGTTTGTGTGTTTTGGGTTTGGTGGATTGGTGGCATATTTGGCTGGGTGGGGTATGAAGAATAAGGATTTACCACTTGCTGGTTGTGGGCGTCTTGTTGGTTAGCGAGCGGGGGATAGTACCTCGGGGGTAGGCCATAAAGTGGAAAAGGTACTGGGTTGCCGTCTAGACCGACAAATGTATGCTGTGCGTAAGACTGGACGTAAGGTGGCTGGGTCTCAATGGCAGGGTTAGGTCTCCCGACATGAATGGTGAGAGAGGGTTTCGTTGTGTTAGGGAGTTGGGTTCTTGTTGGGTCAGAACCAAGGGGAGGTGGCGCGGTGGCAGGCTGCTGTTGGGCGTCCTCAATACATGCAAAGGAGCCTCCTTCTGTGAGTTTCTTTTCTAAAAGTTTAGTTAACCCTGCCACTCGCTCTTTCAGCTGATCGAACTCAGTCCTAAAGTCCCCCTCAACAGCTTCTGCCTCAGCCATGAGTTTCCTTTGAAGTCGAGTTTGGTAAGGATGCCTACCCGTGACGTCTGTGTTTCTTTTTTTAAAAAAAAAATGTTAAGTGGAAATAGAAAGAAGGAGAATGTCGTGGGAAGCGATTACAGGCTTTGACGAATATCCTTTGACTGTTCCTTAGAACTTATCATTCAAAAGTACTAGGAATGGTAAACATGGAAATTAATATGGGATAATTGTGAAGACAGAAGAAATCTTTCATCATGAGGCGGGAGCCTCAAGCTGAAACATTTTCTTCGGGCAACTACAGCCTTCATTTCTTAAGTTTAATCCCATGTTAATTTCCATAGATACTCAAAGGGTATTCGTTAAGTTCTGAATAGCCTTCCACGAAATGAGGATAAGGAAAAGAAATTAGTTGATGTCATGTTTTGGAATCGGTACTTCCCCATTGATTTAACGTAAAGCAAAAAAAAAAATTTTTTTTTGGGAAACAACGATTACCAAGGGTCCAAGTCGCAATAGTCATGATTTTTCCAATCATCATTGACGCCCCCTGTTGGAGCGGAAATAAAGTTATATTTTTTTTGATTTTTTGACAATTAGGAAAATCTATGACTCAGGACTCAGAGGTACACGACCAAAAGAGGATTATCTATTCACCCGAAGAATACTGTGTGTTTCAAAATGAGTCATTATTTCAAAAACTAAGCAAATTTGCGGGTGGTAGATAATTTATTTTTTTTTGGATAAAAGGGAAAGCAAAAATGACGTAAGGTAAAGTAAAGTTTGCCCTTTTGTGGCCTAGGTCGGGTTTTGTTGAAAGTCTTTTCTAGGCCCTATGGCTTGTCTAAAAGTGACTCTCCACACCGGGTGGCTTCCGCTAGACATCTAGAGGGTCACCAGAGCCAAGATCCTAACCATGACAGGGACACAAACAGTGGGGAATCCACTAGGTGCGTATATCATGAGAGGTCGAACTTTGGTTGAGGTTCTCACAAACACCGGATAGGAAGTACATCCCATACGATTCCGTTACCAACCTCTCCTAACTTAAGCTTCATTTAGGGCCCGGGTATAGGGCGCCACTCATAGGTGTGTGCAACTAATTGTGAGTGTAGTGTGTGGAAGGGCATTCAATAACTTTTTGCCTTACCCCATTCTGCACAAAGAACAAACACAGAACAAATATATAAAGTCGTCTACCCTAGGGTTCAATGACTGTAGAAAAGTAACATGGTCAACTACCCTAGGGTTCAACAAACATGCAAAACATAAACAACAAAGAAAATAACAAGGTACGATTAAAACAAAAACAAACATTCACAACAATCAACAGAAAATAAAACAAAGGGAATAAAATCTGAGATAACAAAGGCTATATAAAAAGAACATGCGCTTTCAATCAAACTGGCCTGACTCTCTTAAGTTCCCCAGTGGAGTCGCCATCCATCGCAACCTGGATCGCGACGGCGCGGCGAGAGAGAGTGAAACCGGAGTATGAAACAGGGAGTCGCACCAACGTTTTTATCCATAGAAAAAAACATTGGAAAAAAACTAAGTTCAGTAAGGCACTGGTTAAAAATTGAGATTCAAGTTCGGGAGTCGGTTACGAGTAGGGAAGGTATTAGCACCCTACATCGCCTGTCAGAAACAATACCAAGATTGAAAGCGCAATATAAATAGCCTTAAATAAAACATGGTTTCTTTCTCTTTTTTTTATTTTTTATTTAAAAATGACAGAATGGAGTGAGAGAACTGTACAAACATAGAATGTCAAAGCGAGGTCAATGGGACGTTTCATCCGAATTAAACTCGACTTCGATATGAGACAGAGAGGGGAAGAGAATGCTAATAAGGCGTCACGCCTAAATTAGACATTCTCGAATAAAAAAAACAGGGATAGGAAAGAGATAAGCGGGACATCTCATCCTAAGTATCCTTTTCCTATGAATTATGGCGAGGCTTGAGCAAAAACTAGGGGGAAATCAACAAGACGTCACGTCTAAATTGATTTTCACGGAAGCAACCAAAAAAAGAACATTTATGAAAGAAACATGAAAGTGAGGAAATAAATCAATAAAAAGAAATAAGAAAGATGGGCCCGATAGGAGTTGAGGTCCTGCTCCTACGTATTCTTGAATTATCAAGAAATCAAGGTTACGTAGTTCTGAGTGTTTTTCTTTCAGGAAAAGACTTGGGAGATGATGATGAATGTTACTGAGGTGGGGAACTCGTACAAGGCGAAGTTCTTCGCACGTGTACGAATCCTAAAGAGGTTGTGTAGACGGGAGTGTTCCCGTACGACACTATTTAAAAATGATTTGTTTCCCCCTTTTTTGATTTTATTTAGATTTGAAAGAAAACATAAGAAGCATTTATTTCCCTTTATTATATTTTTTCTAGGAAGCGAAAGGGGAAGGTAGCAGAAGCTACAAAAGAGAAAGGGAAACAGTAAGTTTGGAAAACAGAGGGGAAAATGAGCAAAAACTGAGGGGAAGAAGAGAAAACCGAGTGAGAAAGAGGGAAAAACCGAGTAAAAATGGAAAAAATCGAGTGGAAATGGAAGAAAATACCAAGTGAAAGTAGTGGATTACCGAGTGATAAAAGCAGAAAACCGAGTGAGGGCGTAGAAAACCGAGTAAAAAATGGTAAAACCGAGTGGAAATAGGAAAATACCGAGTGAAAGTAGTGGATTACCGAGTGAGGAGTAAATACCGAGTGAGACTGAGTGAGAAGAGGGACGGTGTTGGAATTGAGAGGAGAACGGTTGGTGGAGAAGGGAATTGGGACGGTGTGTAGGAGGTCGGATTGGTAAAAGGGGGTTGGGGAAGTCGGTTTGGTGAGGAGAAGGAGGAGTGAGGGTGTTAGAGAGGGTGAGAGGAGGGAGCTGGAGGGTGTTTGGTGGCTGGAAGGGGGCTGGACAGTGTGTGAGAGAAAGAGGATGAGGGCAAATTCAAGCAGAGTTTTTTTTCCTTCATCAAATATGCCTCCGTTTCAAAGCTTCAGCCCTCTATTTATAGGCATTTTCGAGTGAAAGGCCAACTCAGGCTTCCACTCTGAGTGGAATGCCAGCTCAGGCTTCCACTCCGAGTGGAATGCCAGCTCAGGCTTCCACTCGGTCTTGGTAGTGGGGGACAGTGGCTGGTGGGAATTTTTAATTCCTCCACTTCCGTCCCTTGTCTGCCAGCCACCTCCAGGATTCCTGGATCCACTTGGGTGGTGGAATCCAGGTCAGCATGTGCAATCCGAGAGAGGATGGTAGAAATCTGAGAGAAAATAGTGGAAATCCGAGTGAGGATGGCTCGGATCAGCCTCCCAATCAGTATTCGTCCATATTGGGAGTCAATTCCGAGTGGAATGAAGCATTTTCCATAGAAAGCCGAGTGAAATATGCTCCTTTCCGAGTGAGGATTCGTTTGGGAGGAGCTGTGAGACCTTCAATCGGAACCGGGTGAGAAGTGACTCGAAACCGACTGAAATGGTTGAATAATGACTTAGAATTGGGTTTAAAAGGACTCGGAATTGGGTGAGAAGTAGCTCGGTAATTGTTTAAAGGATGACTCGGAGATAGGTGAAAGATGACTCGGGAACAAGTGAAAATTGATGGAAATGGGCTCGGTAATTGGCTTGAGGACGGTTGAGAGGGAATTGTTTTGAAGAGGGCTAACTGACTGAATTGCCAGTCGGTTCCGAGTGAAAATTGTAACATCCCTGTTTTTAGAAAAAGTTTTACCTTTGTAAATTTTGAATTATGGAGAGTTGTAAGTAAGAATAAGTCAATATATACCCTGTTGATGGTCTGTGGTATCTCAGAAATGTCATTTTTATGCATAATAATGGAATTTATATGGATCATTAGTGAAATTATGCAAAAACTGAGTGAAAAGGACTCTGTTCCGAGTAACAGAGAGGAATTCTGAGTGAAGGAATGAAATTTCGAGTGAAGGAATGAAATTCCGAGTGTAACGTTACGTTTTCCGAGTAAAACATGACTGAGAGGGCTACCACCGAGTGGAGTCCTGACCTGAGAGGCAATTCTGAGTGAAGTGTGTTCAAGAGAACCACTTCTGGGTGAAATTCCGAGTCAAAACACCCTAGAAAGGCCCATTTCCGAGTCAAACATTGCCAAATGCTTCTTTTCCAAAGGAAACTCCTCCGATTGAAGTATTCCGAGAGAAAGAATGCATATATATTTATGTTTATGTTGATTTGATGCTTTCTACCGACTGGAATGTGTTGTGGAATCAATTGGGAAGGATTCCGAATGGTTTCGTATGTATTTGCTTAGGAAACCGAGTGGAAAATGGTGGAGGGAGCCCATTCCGAGAGAAATGTAAGAGGCTGAACCATTTCCGAGTGAGATATACTCTACTGGACCAAAACCGAGTGAGACTCGTACGTGTAGGTCTTGTTCCGAGAGGTAATGGCTTAAATAAACCTTAATTGGGAAATATAGTTGAAGAAGTTGGCCTAAAACCGAGTGAACCAAGTGAATGAAGACTCAGATTTCCGAGTGAAAACTCTGAGAAAGAGAGGACTCGGTCTGGACAGATATTACCGAGTGAGAAACTGAGTACCTGAGTCGGTTTCAAAGGAATTCCGAGCGAGGACTTGAAGACTCACTCAAGCAAGCCTTGTATTTGTTGACTCGGAAGAAGAATTCCAGTCGGCATAGTGGTTAACCGAGTGGAATTTTCACTCGGTATTCAGTGTCAGTTGTGCGTATTGACTTCAATTTTGTCTTTTAATGATTATTTTAATTCAATCATGCGCATTATAGCTAGTGGGCGGCCAGAAATGGGCACTGACTCAGCATATCTCCTTATTTAAATCTCCACTGACACTCCATTAACACTCCACTAGCAGCCCACTCACAAAAGCTGTTCCCCATTTAGTTTTCCACTTAGCAGCCACTCCTTATTTAAACCAGCACAAGGACTCTTAGAGAACACACACACGAAACACACCTCCATCATTCTTCTTCCTACAAGTTACTTTCTCTCTCTTTTCTCTTCTGTTTCACTCGGAATTCATGCGGGACAGTGAAAGGGAACCTCTGCTTCTCCTCCAGGAGCTCCATAAAGGTAAGGGGGTATATTCTTGGGTGCTCTGTGGGAAAACCGAGTGAAGGAAAGGGTTAAGGAACTTGTTCCTCACCTTTCCAGGACAGATTCAGTGTTGTGTGAATTAAATGCCTTAATTGTTATTATTTGTATTTATATATATATATATATATTTGTTATTAAATGCATATAATCAGTGATGAATTGTGAAATGATATGAACTGTATTGGACTGAAAATACTAAGCATCATGGGTACCGTGTGATTTCCAGTGAAAAATTATGAATAGAAGATGGATTTAATGATAACAGGTTCTGTTTTATGTTAATCCGACCAGTTTTACATCTATAACAACTCGGTTTTGCTTAGTTTCAATTGGATTCAACCTTAACTGAATGTATTTCATTCTGATAGAACAATTCTTCACTCGGTAAACAACCTAATTTCACTCAGAGAACTTTTTCTAGTTTATTTCCACTCGGACAGCATCTTCCCAGTTGATATCACTCGGAAAACATATTTCACTTGGAACTTATATTGATTTCACTCAGAAAACTCCTTTGAGACTGATGTCACTCGGAATCGTATTTTATTACACTCAGAAATTCATTTTTACTCGGTTTCACCAACATTTTCACTCATGAAACTCTTTCTTACTGAGTCCACTCGGAAATTATATTTTAATTCACTCAGAAATTTATTTCACTCAGAATTTAAGTTATTTCATTAAGAAAATACTTCTCAGTTTCTGTTTCACTTGGAAAACATATTAATTTCATTTAGTAAACTCTGCTCAGTTTTATTTCACTCGGATTCATAGTTAATTCATGCGGAAAACTCATTTTCACTCGGAATCAAACTTGTTTCAGTCGGAAAACAGTTTTCCAGTGTAATTTCACTCGCATTTTTAGCCAGATCATTTGGAAAACCCTTCTTAGTATGATTCCACTCGGAATCATACTTATTTCACTCGGATTTACCCTTGTTTCACTCGGAAAACTCTGTTTTTAGTGTTTTTCGCTTGGATTTTCATTTAGAAACTATTCTTTAATACTTTTTAAATTATTGGGAAGTTATAATTATTATTATCATTCTTATTCTATTATTATTATTATTCTAATTATTATCAATCTTAATATTGTTATTATTATTATTAGTTTTATTGTTATTAACATTGTTAACGTCTTAATTATGAGTATTTACATAAAGAATATATTATTTTACTCTTTATGGAAAATATAATTTTAACCAAGATATAATAGATATATTTCTAAAATAATAAACGAATATCTTACAATGTTTAAATAATTGATGGAATTCAAAGAACTTGGGAATGATATGATGAGACTGGAAACACATAAGATACCCAAGGAATCAATTGATAAAATAAATGCATTTCGCATCATGAAAATATTTTTGAAGAAGAAAAACCTCTAGAGCATACACTTGGTACAGTGGAGGACACTCACGTTCGATCTCCATGAAGAATCTTGGGAGTACAACTGGAACGGCAACCCAATGGCATCAGAGTCGTGCCTGATAGCCGGGTGAGACGATGTAATTCTAGTGTACTTTGACTAAATGACGGAGTGTAACTATGATCGTAGGGATCCAAGTTCCAAAAAAAAAACATTTAAATCAATGATGAGAACCAATGAGTTCATTTGTACCATATGGAACTTGGGCGGACCCTGATCGCTCTAGATGATTGGAATGGTGATATTCCAAAGAATGAGAAGAAGATGAAACGATTTATTAGGCCCACATGCATCATGAGACTTAACCATAGATAAATCATAATAAATCCAAACTCATGCATTTCATTACAGCATATTTGATTGTTATATTTATGAATATGTTAATTATATGATTTATGTGATATTATATGTTAACTGGATTATGTCCGCACCGGATTAACCAATCAGGGTCTTGGGTTATACTCACCCTTACTGTTGACAATTTTCAGAGGAATTAGGAAATCAAGAACCTGAGTATGAAGAACAGCAATATGCTGAACCAAATGAGAACGCTCCTTAAATAGAATATAAGTAGCTGAATATTGACGGATGACTGTATAATATTTAAGGGTGCCTGCGTGCCCCATTCTGTTAAGAGTATAATTACTTGCAGTTTGTGAATGACTATGTGATCTATATAATATTGCTTCCACTGATATGCCATTATTTTATTTAAAAAATATATATTCACTTTTTCTAAAAAAACTGTTAACACTCTCAGTTAAATAGGATGAACCTACAGAAGGAATCGTCTTATCTAACCGAGGGTGTTACATTGGTGGTATCAGAGCATAGTCGATTCATTAAACTTGGGAAGTGGACCATTAGGTTTCCACGTACTCTAATAGAAATATTGAACAGTCTATAACACTCCTAAGACTAAATATCCTATGTGGAATACTCCACATAACATATACCCTGAACCTATTTGTTGATATTCTTTCAGCAAATTCCTAAATGGCACGCCGAAATAACGATCATGTGATGGAGGATCTTCTTACCAGAATTGTGGAGGTAATAGAACGCCAAGAGTTACCTCATTCTTCTACTAGGCAAAACCAAGGATTAGCTGACTTCCAGAGGAATAATCCTACTCAATTCAAAGGAGGCTTTGATCCAGAAGGAGCACAATTATGGATTGAACATCTTGAAAAGATTTTTGCTGCTATGCGATGCTCTGATGAAGACAGGGTAACTTTTGCTGTCTTCATGATGGTTGGAGAAGCAGAGCACTGGTGGACTCATGCCAGAATCAGATTAACAGCTGAGGGACACTTCCTCACTTGGGGACGATTCAGGACAGAGTTTCTCGCCAAATACTTTCCTGAAGATATAAGAAGGCAAAAAGAGCAGGAATTCTTTAATCTGAAACAAGGCAATATGACTGTTGGGGAGTACGCTGCTAAGTTTGATGAGTTGGAAAAATGTTGTCCCTACTACACCCACATGGGAGAAGCGTCAAGATGCGTAAAGTTTGAAGCAGGATTACGGCAAGAAATTCGCCAAGTTATATGTTGTCAACAAATTATACAATTCACTACTTTGGTTGACCGATGCCGCATCTTTGAAAATACCTCTAATCTTCGACGACCTGGAGCGTCTAATCATGGGCCAGAATGACGTATGCCAGATCGACAGCAAAGAAGGGATTTTCGAGCAGATCGGCCATATTTCCGACCTTTCAATTCAGCCAACCGAATTCCTCCTAGAGGTCAGGAGAACCAAAGCGGTAAAAACTGCACAATTTGTGGACGGATTGGACATCGTGATGCTGACTTTTGGTACAGAAATAAAAATAACCAACAACAAGTAACTCAAGGACAGGCAGTACGACCAACAGGTCAAGCAAGTGGAGGATCTACTGCAAATACCTCTACCAACAATGTCCTAAGGATGCAAAATATTCACCGCGGCAACAATTTCAATCAGAACAATAATCCTATAAGGCCCATAAATAACTCTACTGGAAGACCAGGAGGAAATGCTAGAGTGTTTACCATGAATGGTGCGGAAGTATCACAAGAGAACGATCTTGTGCAAGGTACATGCTTTATAGGAAGTACTCTATTAAATGTATTATATGATTCTGGAGCCACTCATTCTTTCATATCTGAGAATTGTGTAAAACATTTAAAGCTTCCTACAACCTCTCTGCCTAATAAGATGATTGTCACGACTGCTGCAAATAAGCCCATTTTCCCTTCTTACATGTGTTTAAAATGTCCTCTCAACATCGAAGGGAAAGCTTATCAAGTAGATCTGATACGTTTGCCTTTGATTGATCTAGATATTGTTCTAGGAATGAATTGGCTTGCTGCAAACCATATTCTGATTGACTGTCATAATAGATCCATCTCTCTCGGGTCTACTACATCTCATTGTGATCAAAACACTGATCTTTGTCCTATTAGCTCAGAAAAGGTAATTCCAGCAAAGGAAGTCCAACTATACATGATCCTTACTGACTCTGAAAGTAAGGCCACTCCTCAAATTGACCAGATTCCTGTTGTTCAGGAATTTCCAGAAGTTTTTCCTGATGATATACTAGAGCTACCACCAGAGCGAGAAATTGAGTTCAGTATTGACATTATACCGGGTGCAGGACCAATCTCTATTACTCCTTACGAATGTCACCCAAGGAACTCAGTGAACTTAAAGAACAAATAGAAGAACTTTTAGAGAAAGGAATGATTAGACCCAGTGTCTCACCTAGGGGAGCACCAGTTCTTCTAGTCAAAAAGAAGGATGGTAGTATGCGGTTATGTGTTGACTATCGTCAGTTGAATAAAGCTACGATCAAGAACCGATATCCTTTCCCAAGAATTGATGATTTGATGGACCAATTACGAGGAGCCACTATCTTCTCAAAAATTGATCTGCGATCAGGCTATCATCAAATCAGAGTGAAGAAAGATGATGTACCCAAAACAGCATTCAGAACACGATATGGGCACTATGAGTATCTTGTTATGCCCTTTGGAGTTACAAATGCACCTGCGGTCTTTATGGGATACATGAATCGAATCTTCCATGAGTACTTGGACAAATTCGTGGTTGTATTCATTGACGATATTCTCGTCTACTCCAAGAGCCATGAGGAACATGAAGAGCATCTCTGAATTGTTCTAAATACTTTGCGTGCAAGGCAATTGTACACCAAGTTTTCAAAATGTGAATTCTGGTTGACAGAAGTAAAATTTTTAGGACATGTCATCTCTAAGGAAGGAATTGTTGTGGATCCTACAAAGGTAGAAGCTGTACTAAATTGGGAACAACCCAAGAATGTGACGGAAATCCGCAGTTTCCTTGGACTGGCTGGATATTATCGTCGATTCATCGAGAATCTCTCTCGAATTGCAGCACCTTTAACTAGGTTGACTCGTAAAGATCAACCATTTGAATGGACTGACAAATGCGAAAGCAGTTTTACGGAGTTACGCCAATGACTCACTAGTGCACCTATCTTGATTTTGCCAGATCCTGCCAAGCCATATGAAGTGTATTGTGATGCGTCAAGACAAGGACTGGGATGTGTTCTAATGCAAGAAAGAAAGGTTGTTGCTTATGCTTCAAGACAGCTAAGAACGCATGAAGTTAATTATCCCACACATGATTTGGAATTAGCTGCAGTTGTGTTTGCCTTGAAAATCTGGAGACACTACTTGTATGGTACATACTTTGAAGTCTTCAGTGATCATAAAAGTTTGAAGTATCTATTCGACCAGAAAGAGTTGAATATGCGACAACGTAGATGGATGGAATTCATCAAGGATTATGATTTCGAACTCCGATATCACCCTGGAAAGGTAAATATTGTGGCTGACGCACTTAGCAGAAAGGCCCTACGCCTATCATATATGATGATAAAGGAGTTGGAATTGATTGAACAGTTTCACGATTTAAATCTAGAAGTAACACCAAAAAGGGGAAGCCTTATGGTTGGAATGCTAAGAATTTCCAATGATTTCCTGGAACAAGTCAAAGAAGCTCAAGCCAATGACCAGGAATTACAAGATTTAGCAGAAAGAACAAAATAAGGAGTCTCAGAGTTTAGAAAAGATGAACATGGGGTGATCAGGTATCAACAGAGACTCTGTATTCCAGTCAACACAGATCTTAAAAGATCCATCCTAGATGAAGCACACAAAAGTAAATACAGTATCCACCCAGGATCAACCAAGATGTATCAGGACTTGAAGAAATTATTCTGGTGGCAAGGAATGAAAAGGGATATCGCTGAGTATGTAACAGCTCGCCTGATGTGTCAGAAGGTAAAGGCAGAACAACAACGACCAAGTGGGACCCTTCGTCCTTTGGATATTCCAGAATGGAAATGGGATGAGATTGCTATGGACTTCGTGACGGGACTTCCCAGAACATCAGCTGGATATGATGCTATTTGGGTAATCGTGGATCGATTAACAAAGACCGCTCACTTCATTCCTGTCAATATAAAGTATTCCCTAGAGAAACTCACCCAGATCTATATAAAGGAAATCGTACGATTACATGGAACACCCACTGCAATTGTGTTCGACCGAGATCCTCGTTTCACATCACAGTTTTGGAAGAGCCTGCAACAAGCTCTAGGAACTCGTCTGAAGTTAAGTTTCGCATACCACCCACAGACTGACGGACAATTAGAAAGGACAATCAAAACTCTTGAAGATCTGTTGCGTCTTTGTGTCCTAGAACATGGGGGAAGTTGGCAAGAATACCTTCCACTTGTGGAGTTCACTTACAACAACAGCTACCATACCAGTATCGAAATGGCCCCCTATGAAGCTTTATATGGAAGGAAATGTCGTACACCTTTATGTTGGTATGAGACTGGTGAAAAGACAATAATTGGACCAGAGATTGTTCAGAAGACTACAGAACAAGTCCAAAAGATCCAAATGGCAATGAAGGCTTCGCAAGATAGACAAAAGAGTTACTACGACAAACGTAGAAAGCCATTGGAATTTGAAGAGGGCGATCACGTATTTCTCAAAGTTACCCCTACCACTGGAGTAGGAAGAGCTTTGAAGGCCAAGAAGTTAAGCCCTAGATACGTAGGACCCTATCAAATTTTGCAAAAGATAGGAACTCATGCCTACCGTATTGCTTTGCCACCCGGGCTGTCAAACCTTCATAATGTCTTTCATGTCTCCCAACTCCGTAAATATGCACCAAGCTCTGATCATGTTCTGAGTCCTGATCAGTTTGTTCTGAAAGAGAACCTCACCTTTGAAGCATCACCAGTTAAGATTGTTGACCGACGTCTCAAACAGCTAAGAGGTAAGGAAATCTCTTTGGTCAAGGTAGTTTGGAGTCGGACAGATGATGGGGATGCTACTTGGGAAATTGAGGAGAAAATGAGAGAATTGTACCCTCAATTGTTTTAACTTTGAATTTCGGGACGAAATTCCTAAAAGGGGAGGAGAATGTAACATCCCTGTTTTTAGAAAAAGTTTTACCTTTGTAAATTTTGAATTATGGAGAGTTGTAAGTAAGAATAAGTCAATATATACCCTATTGATGGTCTGTGGTATCTCAGAAATGTCATTTTTGTGCATAATAATGGAATTTATATGGATCATTAGTGAAATTATGCAAAAACCGAGTGAAAAGGACTCTGTTCTGAGTAACAAAGAGGAATTCCGAGTGAAGGAATGAAATTCCGAGTGAAGGAATGAAATTCCGAGTGTAACGTTACGTTTTCCGAGTAAAACATGACTGAGAGGGCTACCACCGAGTGGAGTCCTGACCTGAGAGGCAATTCTGAGTGAAGTGTGTTCAAGAGAACCATTTCTGGGTGAAATTCCGAGTCAAAACACCCTAGAAAGGCCCGTTTCCGAGTCAAACATTGCCAAATGCTTCTTTTCCGAAGGAAACTCCTCCGATTAAAGTATTCCGAGAGAAAGAATGCATATATATTTATGTTTATGTTGATTTGATGCTTTCTACCGACTGGAATGTGTTGTGGAATCAATTGGGAAGGATTCCGAATGGTTTCGTATGTATTTGCTTAGGAAACCGAGTGGAAAATGATGGAGGGAGCCCATTTCGAGAGAAATGTAAGAGGCTGAACCATTTCCGAGTGAGATATACTCTACTGGACCAAAACCGAGTGAGACTCGTACGTATAGGTCTTGTTCCGAGAGGTAATGGCTTAAATAAACCTTAATTGGGAAATATAGTTGAAGAAGTTGGCCTAAAACTGAGTGAACCAAGTGAATGAAGACTCGAATTTCCGAGTGAAAACTCTGTGAAGGAGAGGACTCGGTCTGGACAGATATTACCGAGTGAGAAACCGAGTACCTGAGTCGGTTTCAAAGGAATTCCGAGCGAGGACTTGGAGACTCGCTCAAGCAAGCCTTGTATTTGTTGACTCGGAAGAAGAATTCCAGTCGGCATAGTGGTTAACCGAGTGGAATTTTCACTCGGTATTCAGTGTCAGTTGTGCGTATTGACTTCAATTTTGTCTTTTAATGATTATTTTAATTCAATCATGCACATTATAGCTAGTGGGCGGCCAGAAATGGGCGCTGACTCAGCATATCTCCTTATTTAAATCTCCACTGCCACTCCATTAACACTCCACTAGCAGCCCACTCACAAAAGCTGTTCCCCACTTAGTTTTCCACTTAGCAGCCCACTCCTTATTTAAACCAGTACAAGGGCTCTTAGAGAACACACACACGAAATACACCTCCATCATTCTTCTTCCTACAAGTTACTTTCTCTCTCTTTTCTCTTCTGTTTCACTCGGAATTCGTGCGGGACAGTGAAAGGGAACCTCTGCTTCTCCTCCAGGAGCTCCATAAAGGTAAGGGGGTATATTCTTGGGTGCTCTATGGGAAAACTGAGTGAAGGAAAGGGTTAAGGAACTTGTTCCTCACCTTTCCAGGACAGATTCAGTGTTGTGTGAATTAAATGCCTTAATTGTTATTATTTGTATTTATATATATATATATATTTGTTATTAAATGCATATAATCAGTGATGAATTGTGAAATGATATGAACTGTATTGGTTTTACATCTATAACAACTCGGTTTTGCTTAGTTTCAATCGGATTCAACCTTAACTGAAATGTATTTCATTCTGATAGAACAATTCTTCACTCGGTAAACAACCTAATTTCACTCAGAGAACTTTTTCTAGTTTATTTCCACTCGGACAACATCTTCCCAGTTGATATCACTCGGAAAACATATTTCACTCAGAACTTATATTGATTTCACTCAGAAAACTCCTTTGAGACTGATGTCACTCGGAATCGTATTTTATTACACTCAGAAATTCATTTTTACTCGGTTTCACCAACATTTTCACTCATGAAA
Organism: Clitoria ternatea; assembly: GCA_037962975.1. Lineage (NCBI taxonomy): Eukaryota > Viridiplantae > Streptophyta > Magnoliopsida > Fabales > Fabaceae > Clitoria > Clitoria ternatea. Next base: position 176,385,373 of record CM075671.1, read on the forward strand.
CTCTTTCTTACTGATTCCACTCGGAAATTATATTTTAATTCACTCAGAAATTTATTTCACTCAGAATTTAAGTTATTTCATTAAGAAAATACTTCTCAGTTTCTGTTTCACTCGGAAAACGTATTAATTTTATTTAGTAAACTCTGCTCAGTTTTATTTCACTCGGATTCATAGTTAATTCATGCGTAAAACTCATTTTCACTCGGAATCAAACTTGTTTCAGTCGGAAAACAATTTTCCAGTGTAATTTCACTCAGATTTTTAGCCAGATCGTTTGGAAAACCCTTCTCAGTATGATTCCACTCGGAATCATACTTATTTCACTCGGATTTACCCTTGTTTCACTCGGAAAACTCTGTTTTTAGTGTTTTTCGCTTGGATTTTCATTTAGAAACTATTCTTTAATACTTTTTAAATTATTGGGAAGTTATAATTATTATTATCATTCTTATTCTATTATTATTATTATTCTAATTATTATCAATCTTAATATTGTTATTATTATTATTAGTTTTATTGTTATTAACATTGTTAACGTCTTAATTATGAGTATTTACATAAAGAATATATTATTTTACTCTTTATGAAAAATATAATTTTAACCAAGATATAATAGATATATTTCTAAAATAATAAACGAATATCTTACAATGTTTAAATAATTGATAGAATTCAAAGAACTTGGGAATGATAAGATGAGACTGGAAACACATAAGATACCCAAGGAATCAATTGATAAAATAAATGCATTTCGCATCATGAAAATATTTTTGAAGAAGAAAAACCTCTAGAGCATACACTTGGTACAGTGGAGGACACTCACGTTCGATCTCCATGAAGAATCTTGGGAGTACAACTGGAACGGCAACCCAATGGCATCAGAGTCGCGCCTGATAGCCGGGTGAGACGATGCAATTCTAGTGTACTTTGACTAAATGACGGAGTGTAACTATGATCGTAGGGATCCAAGTTCCAAAAAAAAAACATTTAAATCAATGATGAGAACCAATGAGTTCATTTGTACCATATGGAACTTGGCCGGACCCTGATTGCTCTAGATGATTGGAATGGTGATATTCCAAAGAATGAGAAGAAGATGAAACGATTTATTGGGCCCACATGCATTATGAGACTTAACCATAGATAAATCATAATAAATCCAAACTCATGCATTTCATTACAGCATATTTGATTGTTATATTTATGAATATTTTAATTATATGATTTATGTGATATTATATGTTAACTGGATTATGTCCGCACCGGATTAACCAATCAGGGTCTTGGGTTATACTCACCCTTACTGTTGACAATTTTCAGAGGAATTAGGAAATCAAGAAACAGCAATATGCTGAACCAAATGAGAATGCTCCTTAAATAGAATATAAGTAGCTGAATATTGACGGATGACTGTATAATATTTAAGGGTGCCTATATGCCCCATTCTGTTAAGGTACAATTACTTACAGTTTGTGAATGACTATGTGATCTATATAATATTGCTTCCACTGATATGCCATTATTTTATTTAAAAAAAATATTCACTTTTTCTAAAAAAATTGTTAACACTCTTAGTTAAATAGGATGAACCTACAGAAGGAATCGTCTTATCTAACCAAGGGTGTTACAAAAATTGGCTCGGATTCGAGTGAGAGTGGTCAATTTGGGAGTGGGTGAGAAAGGAATGACTCGGTAATTGGTCAAAAGTGAGTCAAAAATGATTGAAGACTGACCAAGAACTGACTGAAAAGTGTCACTCAAAAACCGATCGAAGATTGACTCAGAACTCATTAAAAATAACTCAGAATTAGGTCAGAATGATGACTCGGAACTTGGTAAAAATTGACTTGGAAATGAGTAAAAGATGACTCAGAATCCGGTTGAGAATGGTGAGTCGGATTTGGGTGAAAATTGGTGACTCGGAAATTGAGTGAAAGGACTCACTCGGTTCTGATTGAAGAAGCAACTCTCAGTTCTTATTGAAGAGGCAACACTCGGAATTCTTTCAGTCGGATGTATTTTGCTCGGATCTCATCTCTGTGTGAAGCATTCACTCAAAATTTCTTCAAAAGTGACACAGAACTTCACTGTTTGAAGAATTTACTCGGAACTGACCTTGGGAGCTCTTAATCAGAATGGAATTTAAATTTTTTCACTCGGAATCTACCTATTTTCCACTCAGACATTGGAATTTCACTCGGAAATCAGTTATTTGATGCACTTTCTTAGAAGTTCTTCACAAATCCGAGTCTTGGATTGCTCGGAAACACATGCCTGTTTCCCAACTCACTCAGAATCGGCTTCATGCTTCAATTAGAATCAAAAACTCAGCTTCATCAGTCGGAGAGACTTTGCATAGATTTGCCTTTCTTCATTCCAATCAGACACATTCATTCAGAAGTCCTTCTAGTGGGTTGTTATCACTCGGAAAACGGATTGAAGATTGATCATTCGGCACAGGTTCACTCCTTCCTAAAATGTTTCACTCGGAACATAGCATTTTCACTCGAAAAAAGGCTTGCTTCCCACTCAGGACTTGGAGACTTGGTACTTCCACTCGGAAAAGCTTTCTTCCAATCAAAATCTGTCCTTCCAATTCTGAGTCGGTCTTTCCTTCACTCAGACTTGTTTTCACTTAGATCAGTAGCAACCAGAAAGCTCCCGCTCGGATTTAGCATTTCTTCATTCGGATTAATTGCAGTCAAAGAGCAATCCTTCTCAGCATTCATCTTTCAACAGAGTATCACTCGGAATGGCTTTGACAGGGAGCCTTCCACTCGGATTCACCTTCAACAAGGAAGCATTTCACTCGGAACTGACTCATTCTGAGTAATTCTACTCGGATTTGATCCTTTTTGAGTCATTTTACTTGGATTTCTCTTCAACAGGGACATACTCCACTCGGAAATACTCCAATCTGAGTCATTTCACTCGGATTTTCCTCCAACAGGTCCATATTCCACTCGGATTTGATCCAATCTGAGTCATTTCACTCGAATTTGCCTCCAACAGGTCTATATTCCACTCGGATTTGATCCAATCTGAGTCATTTCACTCGGATTTGCCTCCAACAGGTCTATATTCCACTTGGAAATGCTTCCATCAGGGTCATCTTGCTCGGTTCTGATTATTTTGGAGCCATCCCATTCAGATTTGACCATTCTGAATTGGAATTCAGTATAAAAAAGATTTATTCCACTTGGACCGGACCAAAAGAGGTGTTCACAGTGGTGATATAAATACATTCTCAACATTTCAAGGCATAACGTTTGCCAATCAATAACACCACCACAAAGCATACCATTGGCACTCCAAATGCATATCATATTTTGGCCAAATACACTAACATCACCATGTCCATCACCACAAATCATCGGTGCATCAAGGACAAGGCAAACATACACGGTATCACATATCACAATCAACAATCTCATGACAATGTCATCATCAACAACACAAGGACTTATATGCAAGCCAAATTCTAATATTACTTGAGGAAAATCCAAGGAAAATGCTTAAGAAGCAAAAGAACAAGCCTTAGCTCAACACTCATCAAGCAAACATCAAACTTATGAATTTTTATGAAAAACAGGGCCATGAATCAATTCAAGACCTCCATGAATTGATTCATGTGTGTTTGGAACTCCAAACAGTGAAAACGGGGGCTCTTGAATCGATTCAAGCTCGTATGAATCAATTCAAGCAAGTTGGAAATGGTGAACAGTGAAAACAAGAGCTTTTGAATCGATAGAAGGCTCTTATAAGTCGATTCAAGCCATTTCAGCAGCTCTTGAATCGGTTCAAACTGTTCTAGGGGCTCATGAATCAATTCAAAGAAGTCATGAATCGATTCATGACAGCATCCCTGCTGCATAATGCAGAAAATGCATGATTTTCCAACTTCTAACCACCCTAACTTTTTAATATGGAATCCAATGGCCACCAAATTTTGACACTAACTAATATGCATCATTTATGACGTGTAGCCACTGGCCACACTCAAAAATTCCCTAAATGAGGTACTTATACGTAGATATGCGTTTAGCCCATCTTAAGGCATTTTCGTGCAACTCAATGGTCAATTCTCAATGGAATTAGCCCATTCCAGTTTCTACAAGTTTTAAAACATGCATGGGCACTATTGGAACTATCCCGTGGCATTCAATCATACTAAAACTCAAAATAGCCCTACCAATTGCTTAATTTTGCATGAATATCATAAACACAACTTCACATTTTGAGTAATTCATCCATTCATGGATCTCTATCAATAAATAAATCATGCCCATCAAAGGGACTTAAAAACTTTCATTATCATCAATGACATATATGATTCTCAAAATCAATAAGTTGCCAAGCATGTCATTCATCATATAACTAACATAACTATAGCAAGGCAAGCATGAGTAACAACACATACATTAATCATCAATTATTCAACTCATGCATTTGAAATGTAAACTCCTCTCTTACCTTGAGAGAAGAATCGTAACAATTTGCACGTTCCAAACGTTCTGCCATATTGCCCGGAATATAATCTCCTATCAATACACATATAGGTACATGTATTCAATTAATGAGCCATCACAAGGAATTATTACAAGTTTAAATAATTGTAAATGTATCTTAAGGCTTGGTAACAAGTTCTAAACTTGTCAAAACACCAATTCATACACTTGTGTTAGGTTTCAGGAATTCTTTTCCCAAGACCAAGATTCTCTAAATCTTAGAGGGTCAACCATACCCAACAACAACAATACTACATTCATCATCTATAATGATCTCAATATTACATAATCATCCAATGTCACCATTGTCATCCAAAATTTAACATGAGTCATCTTAGCCTCTTTAAACTATATCAACCAACAATTTCAAATAACACATGTCATGGCCTAATAACTCATTAACTCAAAATGTCCATTTCATTAATCCATCACTTATGGTCATCTACCATTTTTATCCTCATCATGAATAACACTCAACATTGAATATTTGATATTCATTTCTCAAAATCAACTCTTCTAGCCACAATGTATATACATATCTATATTCGCTAAATCTTAAGATTGGATTCCATTTAGATTCAATAACCTCCATCTTCACATATACATCTTTCCAATCAACATCTCTACCCACAAAGTCACTCTTATGATAACCAACTTATAAATTCTTAAATTTTGCCAAAAAGTCACAAATCATCAATTCTCAAGGGTTTCTCACCAAATTCCTAAATCATCAATCACAATAACTTTCATCCATTATATCAAACACAACATCATCATCAATGTGCTAATCAATTGTAAACAACAATTAATGATCCCAATGGTCATCTAACCTAGGATTTGGGTTCCACATGCATATATTATCATTCACGTCAACATTCAACTTGGTTCAAAACCTCATCAACATCAATAATCAATTTCTAATCCTCTAAAAATTCATTTTCGTCATATAGAATCATTCTAAGGCACCAAAATCATTAAGACCACCAATTTGGCCAAAACCCCCAAAAATTCAACACCTAGGGTTTTCTTTAAAACTACCCAATAACATTCAACTCCAACCATTTCCTTGAATCATTATAAGCTCAACCCATCACATCCTTATTTAGAATAAAACCCTAATCAAGAGTCATGTCTCAAGCATTCAAGCCTAGGGTTTCACCACTTCCATTAATACCTATTCCTCCCAACATTAATATTTCAAGGTTAAACATCATAAAAACCATAAATAGAGCAAGGTGACTTCAAAACCTTACCTCAAGGCTCCATGCTACACCAAAACAAAAATAAGAGAGAGGAAGAAGGAGATGTCCCAAGCATAGCTGCCATGCTCCATATATACCTCATAAATTCAAGGAAACCACTAGATTTTAGGTTAAATATGGCTATGGAAAAGGCACACCATTTTTGCCCAAGAAGAGAAGAGGGAGATGAAACAAAATGAAGAAAAGTGGAGGGAGAAAAGAGCCACATGGTTTTGGGAGGGAGAGAGAGAAAAGATGACCAAAATTAGTCAATGACCAATGGGTAAAAGGGTGCTTCAATCTGCTTTTACCATTAGGTAATAATTCCCTATTGTCTAATGGGTAAAAAGACCAAAAGAGTGAGGGAAACATGCTACGGTTGAGTAAGGAGAAGAAAATGGGAATTTACATTTTCTTTTAATTCTATTTTGCTTGTATTTTCCCCGTTTAATAACATATGTCATGTCCAAGTAATTATCTCCACAACACCAAAAATTATTTTAACCGTATCACTATAACCACAATAATTTTCTAAGTATTCAAGACCCATCAAATATCCAATTTGACTAAGTGGGTCCCATGCCATCTGTTAAACCACTCAGTTTCAATAAATCTTAATTTACTGATAATTCACCTCTAGTGTCTAATTAATTTTCTCATATATATTGGACCATAAATAATTAATTATCATTATCTAATAGATTTATTTTCTTTAAAATTTGGGATGTTACACTATAGGATATTTGTAAGAGACGTATGGATCTCTTATGATCGGGAAACCATTGATCAACACTTGGGTGGGCCCTTTACTCTGACCAACCGATGTACCATAGACAGTTATTTCTTTATAAAGCAATACAATGAGTTTTTCTCAACGACTGAGATGGAACATAAGTTATGCCTTCCATATCGACATTTCCAGATGGGCCAAGGCACCCATAATCCTCTTCGCATATTGAGAAAGAATATGAAACTCCTCACCTAAGTCTGGACAACTTTTTTACTGGCTAATGTGACAACATCTGGGCATGTGTCTGACCTGACTTACCCCAGATGCCAATTGTTACAATCCATCTTGACACTTGACATGACAGTGGATATAGCTCGCATTATCCAGGATAAGACTCATAAGTTTGCACGGATGGACGTGAAGACCACAACGTCAAGCCAGAAAGTAAAAGGAAGTCTGGGGTTCCCTGCTTTCATCACTGGTTTCTGTGCAGCTCATGGTGTAGAAGTTCATCCCACCAGCCCCATCAGACCTTCTATTGATAGGTGATTATCCAGCAGCTCTACACTCCACCAAGACTTGCTCAGCCAGAGGCTTAACCTGATGCACCACCACCTCCTCCTTCATCTCCACGAGTTTCAGCAGCACCACCAATCCAACAAGCACCAGCACCTCCCCCACCCACTCTTGACCCTATCCTCTTGGCACATCTCACTCATATTTAAGCACAGTATACCGCCCTTCACCGAGCTCTGGCATACTTCTACCGTGACAGTTATTATAGTTACCCTGCTGGCCCATTCATATCTTCGCCCGAGTATAAGGATCGAGTTGCTTGGCCTAGGGACAATCCTATCTTACTGGAGGAGGCAGGACCATCAAAGCTAGTAGCCGCACCAACACCTGTACCACCAGCACCAGCACCTACAGTGGCTGAGAGCGCATCAAAGATACTTGTATCTGCATCAGAACAGGAAGCTACGAAGCTGCAACAGTTGAGGCAGCTCCTCAGGACACTACCCAGCATCAAGAGGGAGATGCAGAATTCGAGGCACAGTTAGATAGAGTTGTCAGCAACATTACAGCTAATGACTGATGGACTTTACATGGGTTCCTTTGTTTGATTGTTATTTACTTTCAGTCTTTAGTTTAGTCTTTACTTCCAGTACTTTATTTCAGTTGCATTTACACGTACTTATAGCAATTTATAGTTTTTGATATATTTTATTTGGATTGTATGATTACCTCGCTAGTGTTATATATATATATATATATATATAGACATGGTATTTGTTTTGATATCATGTAAATATATCTTTTTGCATTTAGTTAAGCAGTTAAAAAGCGTTAAGTGAATTAAATATGGTAAATAATCATAGGATGCATAAGTTAAAAAGTAGTTTTATTTTAAAATGGTAATATCTTGGTTGATTTTAATTAGAATCTAGTGAATCTTAAGTTGCGAGGTAACTGAATGATGTTTGAACTGTTGGAAATATGCACTAAAAGCCTATATAGAAAGTATCATTTTGAATAAGTCATTTTTTGTTAAATAGTTTAACAACCTTTATTTATCCTTGGAGTAATAGGTCATATGAGAGTTATTCCTAAAATGTCCCTAGTCAAGTATTTACGTGAGGACATGTAAATACATTAAGACTAGTGTGTGAGTGTACTGATGATCTGATCTCACAGATCATGGATATAAATGATATCAAGTCTTTACACGGGTACACATTAAAAGTAATGATGTACTAGACAGATCCACCATGAGAACGTTGCATGGATCGTTACATGAATGTCATAAACGATTCTCTATGTGATAATGGTATATGCAGTCCTTTGACCTGAAGTCACTACGATTCCTATATAAGGAGTTTATTGTTTTAATACAATCAAACATCTTTTGTAACAAGAGGACTATAAAGGTTATGGTTAGGCAATGAACAAATTATGCAGAAGGATATGAGTGATGTAGATAGGATTTGTCTCTCCTATGTGACAGGAGTGATATCTATAGGCCACTTGATAGAGTGAGACTAAGGAAATGCATGGCCATGCTAGAAAGAATAAATATAGGATATCATGACAAAAAGAACAAACATATAAAATAATTATCACTTATAGGTTATGTTGATAATAAATAATATTCAGACATAATGATGCATTGCTAGATGTCGCTCTTATTTTATATTAATAATAAAATAGTTTATTATTAATATAATCGAGTATTTTACCTATAGGGTTACACGCATAGAGTAAGCCCATCTGAAAATAGCTTTTTATTTTAGTTGGACTAAAATAAAACTATTGGGCCTAACTCATTTAGAATGAGTAAGGAGCCCACTCTTCAGAGAGCAAATTAGGTCAAACTTAAGCATAAGTTGCAAAAGCTACACGCCGTCAAACTAGCATTTGGAAGGTGTAGCATTTCTGGTGGGAGTACTCGTGTGGACTCCTAAAGGACGAGGCTACGATTGCTTCGATATTCTTCAAGAGATCCTAAAACGTAATTTTTTTGTGTTTGTCTTATGCTTTGAAATACGACGCTTTGCAAACCCTATAGGAATCCTTGTATTTCTGCTGCTCATACACTAGGAATTCCCTAACAGTGGTATCAGGGCTTGGTTGTAAAACGGTGTTTTGGGCAAATATTTGTTTTAAAAAAACATGTGAAAAAAAAATTCTTATATGAAAAGAATTGTAAAGTTGAATCTTTTTGCAAAGGTTGCCTTTTTTCTTAGATATGATTCAAAGGTTTCATTTTTATTGAAATATTATGTAAAGGTTGCATTTTTTACGAGATATGTTGCCAAGGTTGCACCTTTTTGAAAGTTAGTATCAATTTAATTTTGTTTTGTGTATATTGATCATTTTTCTCATCATTTTAATTAAAGAACATATGTTTTAGGATGTGCTTTATTATATGAACATGTTGTATGTTGCAATGGTGATTGTTTTATGTGTTCTAATTATAAGGCATGTTTTATGTTTATTTAATTAAATTGAAATCAAGGGTTGTATGCAATGCACGTCTATATGCTTTCTCTTTTCTAATATGAATTGTTCATGTTAGATTGTGTTTAGAAAGTTTAAGAGTTAAACCCTAGCCGTAATGAAAACTAGGATTCAAAATTTGAAACCTAGCCGTAATGGTATTTTATTTATTTGTAAATGTTACAAATAGAATATTTGATTTTAATATTATATTTTGAATTCGATTTGTAAAAGTTACAAATCAAATGTTAATTGTTTGTTAAATTTAAAGTTTGTAAGAGTTACAAATTTAAATAATTTATTCTTATTAATTTTAATAGGATTTGCATCATATATGATCTTTTTAAAATTAATATGATTTGTAGGAGTTACAAATTGATTCATATTTATTAAATTTAATATTATTTGTAATTGTTACAAATAGAAGATAAGATCTTTATTAAATTTAATAATTTTAAAATCAAATATTTAATCCTTAATAAATTTGATAGGATTTGTAAAAGTTACAAATTAAAGATAAGATCTTTATCAAATTTAATAGGATTCAAAATAAAATATCTTGAACTCTGGAGATAACGTCTAAAATTTAAACCTTGATCGTTCCTAAAAAATAGGATGATTGTTGAGACTCTAGAGATAAGGTTTAAAAGTTAAACCTTGACTATTCCTATTTTAGGATAATTTTAAGGGTCAAAAGATAAGGTTTAAAAGTTAAACCTTGGCCGTTTCAAAATTTAAGATTTCAAATTATTTGAAATCATAACCGAATATTTTGAGTTGTTAATGGTCAGTGGGACGTTCTGGCTAGGAAAGACTTGGTACTTAAGCGGTCACTCCAGACCCACCTCTCTTTCCTGGGAACTAACCTGATTACAGTACTAAATTTTTGGGTTGGAACACCCCTTGGCCCTGTCTGTTGAACGGTCAATGGAGCCGCCAAACTTCTTTGCGTAGTTTTGCTTTTATGACCCCGCGTGTTTAATTATGTGTTTTAAAATTTATTTTATTTTAAATACAATTGATTACTCTATTAATTGATTAATTAACACGTCTAGCGGTGAATGGTTATGGTCTTAGATTTTTTTTATTTAATTTTAAATACAACCGTGCTGTGCCTTTCTCTATTCTTAAAATTTCTTCTCTCAACCCTTCACTCGTATGTAAAACGAGTTTTCTTTCTTACATTGTAATCTTGGATAAGCCAACAAGGTGAAGACTTAGAAGAAACCTAGAGTGGTGACTCTTGATGGATATGACCTTGAAAGGAACAAAGGAGTGGTGACTCTAGGAGGATGGTGGTTTCAGGAAGTAGGACTTCACGAAGTCAAGACACCATAGTTCCTTTAGGTTTATTTTATTTTATTTTATTTTCTAGGAAGACTATAACTATCTCACAATTTTGATTGCATGTTTTGGGGTTTTATTTTACGTTAAAGCATTTAATAAAAGTCGGTAATGAACAATAAGAAAATTAAAATCCCTCAAGCCCGACAATCATACCTTCCAATAAGTAATAACGTCTAACTTGATATAAATAGTAATTTATTTATTATTTATTTATCTTTGTAATATGATGGACCGACAAACTAACCTATTTTAAGTCATCTCTTGTTCATTTTTTTGACAGACCTAAATGAACTGAGTCTGAATGAATTGACGGATAATAAACTTCTCTCAACCCATTTTTCAGTCTGATTTTGAGAGATGAAGCCCATTTTATCACTGATTCTCATTAATTATTAATTATGGTTAATAAAATTTAAAAGTTGTGTAGTGTCATTTCAACGCCAATCACAAGCATTATAATAAATCACAGCCATTTATTTGATGTGGGGCTAGCCTTACTTCCACTGTAAACCAAACTGAAAGAATTAAATAACTATGTCTATTGTCCTTTAGAAAGCCACACAATGGCTCTTCATACACAATTAAGAATCTCATAATCAATTAATAAAATCTAAAGCGAGCATACAAATTACAAACGATGCACAACTAATTAGTTAAAACAAATCGATAATTCAGAGAAAAAAATTGGTAAAATTACCTGTGAAATAGCACGGGCATGTTACCACTACCAGCCTTCCATATCGCAATCTTCTCGAAGGCTTCAATAGGCAGCACGAAGTGCTGCTTCGGAGGGTTACAATGTCCACCCACGCTCTCCGCCTCGAACCCATAATCAGGCGCGCAGAAATTGGTGGCCGTCACCATCACCGACGCGCCGGAAATGCACCACCGCCGGTCAAAGGCGGCGTCCTCCTGACGGCACCGGAGCTCAAAGCAGGCGCCGTAGATCTGCCCACGACCGAACAGGGCGGAACTGATGGCGGCAGTGGCCATGCCGTAACCAGACTTGAGAAAGTCGCCGTAGCCGCACGCGCCTCCCAGCGCGTCGGTTGTGGCATAGTGAGTGGCATGAGCAGGTAGCCATTCAGAAGGTGGTGGAGAGGATTAAGGGGTAGAATCAAAAAATGGCGCGGCTGGGGTGATGGGGAATAGTAATGAGAAGCAGTTGGTATGGTGATTAGTGTGAATAGAAGAATGGTGTATGTTAGTGTTTGTTGTGACATTGTGGTTGGTATTGGCAATGCGAAGGAGAAAACAGTAAGAGATTCAACACAAATCATGTTCTGTTGTTCGTAGCTGGAAGAATTATGTCGTTTTGAAGATTTTTTATTCATTTGTTTGAGATGAGTGTGTTTTGTTTTGTTTGTTTCTGATTATTTTTATTTTTTACTGTGTTCGTTTGTTCATTCTTTGTGAATACTGAATATGAGAACCGATTATATCGCAGCTATGCTTCCCGACGCCTTATCTTGTCTGTTCTAATAAGGATTCGATCAGCTAAAGTAATTACTATTTAAGAAAATAAGATAAAAACTGTACCCAAAATATATGGTGCTTGAGAACAAAGTGAAAATGTTATTAATGTATTTGGTGTTATGAAATTAGAGAGAAAAATTTAAAAAGAAAATGGACTTAAAATGAAGGAAGGAGAATGAAGAGAGTAGTGAAATTGAAGAGAAAGTAATTGAGAGTAAGAGAGAAGAAGTGTATCATTATGTATTGTTATGAGTTCTATTTATAGAACTCAAAAGGGGACATGCAAAATAAAATATATATAATACTCCCCCTTGGATGTCCATATTTTAGAATGTGTCTCGTTAAAACCTTATTAGGAAAAAACTAGTGGGATAAAAACCTAGTGAAGGAAAAAGAGTACAACATTCTTTACAAAGTATATTCATGAAAAATAATTAAATTACAAATATTTAATTCTCCCCCTCATCAGAACACTTATGTAAGCGTCGAAGACCAATCTTTTGTACTAGTTGCTCGAAGACTTTGGTTGGTAATGATTTGGTAAAGATATCTGCTAGATTCTCACATGATCGGACTTGCTAGACATTTATTTCACCATTTTTTATAAGATCATGAGTAAAGAAAAATTTTGTTGAAATATGCTTTGTCCTATCTCCTTTAATATAACTCTCCTTTAACCGGGAGATATAAACTGCATTATCTTCACATAAGATTGTTGGTGGTAATTTTCCAGCATGCAAACCACAAGTTTCTTGAATATGTTAAATCATAGATCTCAACCAAACACATTCTCGACTTGCTTCATGTAATGCTAGAATTTCAGTATGATTAGATGATGTTGCTGTAATCATTTGTTTTATGGATCTCCATGAAATTGTTGTACCACCACATGTGAATAAATATCCTGTTTGTGATCGACCATTATGAGGATCAGACAAATACCCCGCATCTACATAACCAATTAGGTTTGCCTTAGATACATATGGGAAAAATAAACTCATGTCCATTGTACCTCTAAGGTATCGGAATATGTGTTTAATCTCATTCCAATGCCTTTTTGTGGGTAAAGAACTATGTCTTACTAATTGATAGCAAATGATATATCAGGTCGTGTATGACTAGCAAGATACATCAGTGCACCAATTGCACTGAGATATGGTACTTCAGGACCAAGTAGTTCTTCGTTTTTCTCTTGAGGTCGAAAAGGATTTTTGCTTACTTCGAGTGACCTTACAACCATTGGACTGCTCAATGGGTGTGATTTGTCCATATAGAATTGCTTTAGCACCTTTTCAATATAAGTCTTCTGGTGTATTAAGATTCCTTCCTTTAAATATTCTAATTGTAATCCGAGACAAAACTTTGTTTTTCCCAAGTCTTTCACCTCGAATTCCTTTTTTAAGCAATTTACAGCCTTTGAGAGCTCTTCAGGAGTTTCAATGATGTTTAAATCATCTACATAAATTGCAATTATAACAAACTCTTTTCCTAATCTTTTTATAAAAACACATGCACAAATCGGGTCATTTTTATACCCTTCTTTCAACAGATATTCACTGAGGAAATTATACCACATACGTCCAGATTGTTTTAGTCCGTAAAGAGATTTATTCAATTTAATTGAATAATTTTCTCGAGGATTTGTCTTGTATGCTTCAGGCAAATTAAATCCTTCAGGGAGTTTCATATAGATGTCATTTTCAAGTGAGCCATATAAATATGCTACAACAACATCCATAAGGCGTAAATCAAGCCTTTCACGGATTGCCAAACTTATTAAGTATCGAAAAGTAGTTGCATCCATCACTGGTGAATATGTTTCTTCGAAATCAATACCAGGTCTTTATGAGAAACCTTGTGCAACAAGTTTTGCTTTATATCGCACAATTTCATCATTTTCATTTCTTTTTCTCGTAAAAACCCATTTGTATCCAATGGGTTTTACACCTACAGGTGTTTGGACTACAGGCCCAAAAACTTTTCATTTTGCAAGTGAGTTTAACTCTTCTTGCATTGCATCTTTCCACTTTGGCCAATCATTTCTTTGTGCACATTCCTTAACAGATTTTGGCTCATGATTCTTATCATCATTTATAATATCAAGAGCTACTTTGAATGCAAAAATTTCATCAACATCGACCTTTTGTCGATTCCATTGTATTCAATCCATGACATAATTTATAGAGATCTCTTTATTCTTGTCAATTTCAGGTACCTTGGTTTCTTCTAGATTTGAAACCTTGATTATGTTAGGAGACTCTACTGGAGTCTTTATATCTTCGATTCGACCATCCTCTTTATTTACTTTTCTTTTTTGAGGATTTTTATCTTTAGAACTAACAGGTCTGCCACGTTTTTCTTTGGCTTCAGACTCATTTGTAATTTTAGATTGTCCTTCAGGGATATCAATCTTTATTAGAGTATTAACAGCTGGTATATGTGACTTAGTCACTCTTTTTGGATCAACAAATGCATTAGGCAATTAGTTTGCTAAATTTTGCAAACTAATTATTTTCTAAACTTCTAGTTCAGATTGCTTTGTTTGAGGATCAAGATGTGATAGAGATATCTCATTTCAGCTAATCCTTTTATCCAACTGTTTATTTTCTCCCCCTAATGGTGGGAAAACAGATTCATCAAAATGACAATCAGCAAAACGAGCTGTAAATAAATCACCTGTTAAAGGTTGAAGATATTTTATTATAGATGGACTTTCATATCCAACATATATTCCCAACCTTCTTTGAGGTCCCATCTTAGTGCGTTGTGGAGAAGAAAGAGGAACATATACCGCACTTCCAAAGATTCTTAGATGGGAAATATTTGGTTCTTTACCATGAACCAATTGTAAAGGGGAATATTCATGATTACTTGTAGGCCTGATGCGAATAAGTGCTACCGCATGCAAGATTGCATGTCCCCAAGTTGAAATTGGGAGTTTTGATCTCATTAACAATGGTCTTGCTATCAATTTCAAACGTTTAATCAATGATTCAACAAGTCCATTTTGTGTATGAACATGTGCTACAGGATGTTCAACATCAATTCCAATGGACATACAATAATCATTAAATGATTGAGATATGAATTCACTAGCGTTATCAAGGCGTATTTTCTTAATTGGATAATTAGGAAAATGAGCTCTTAAACAAAGTAATTGAGCTAGTAATCTCGCAAACGCCTGGTTGCGAGTTGATAATAAGCAAACATGTGACCATCTAGTTGATGCATCAATTAAAACCATAAAATATCTAAATGGTCCACATGAAGGGTGTATTGGTCCATAAATATCACCTTGTATACGCTCTAAAAATGTGAGTGATTCATTCCCAATTTTCATTGGTGATGGCCGAATGATCAATTTTCCTTGAGAATAAGCAGCACATGAGAAATTCTTAGTTTGCATAATTTGTCTGCTGGACAAACAATGACCATTTGAATTCTCAACTATTTTTTGCACCATAATTGATCCAGGATGGCCTAATCGTTCATGCCAGATAACAAAGTCATTCTTATTTGTAAACTTCTAGTTTACAATAACATTTGTTTCAACTGTACTAATATAAGTATAGTACAAACCGGAGGAAAATGAAGGCAATTTTTCCAATATACATTTCTTATCAGAAATTAACTTTGTACTAATAACGATTAGGCCATCCTTGATAGATAATTTTTTCCAGATATGTCAAGAGCCACGAACTCAAGGTTGGTAATATTTGACATAGTTATATCTATGCAAGAGATTACAAATAAGTTAGATAATGCTTAATAAAATGAATATATTAATTATAATTATTATTATAATGATGGTAATAACAATAGATATAACAAGTCAATAATAATTATAAATATTTATATTATATTATTTTTATTTTTAAAATAACTTATCAAATATCATTCAAACATTAGTAGCCTAGTGGTTGAGTGATAACTTATCATGTTATAAACTGCGAGTTTGAACTTATCTTATTCATTAACTCCTTTATTTATATAAAATATATTATATTATATTAATTATTTAATTTAATATAAAATCCCTTAACTATCCCGTGATTGCAGTCGGTATGATCATCAATTTAATTCATAAAAAAAACAAGCGCAGCATGTTCCTTGAATTTAAAGTGGAAAGCAAAAGGTATGCTTAGATATGCCATTGAATTTGTGATTTGGTGTTTCCAAAAGAAATTGGATGTCATTGTTCAATCATGCGTTGCACATAAAGCAAAATAATATAAAATAATCATTAAAGTTAAAGCAAAATAATATAAAACAATCATGTAGTAGGTAATAACATATAAAGTAAAGCAATTGCAATGGATCCATACGGGTATAATATTCAGCTAAACCATGAGTGAATAATTAAATTAATTAAATGAATGATTTTATATATATATATATTTTAAACATTAGATGTATTATTATTATTATTATTATATATTTAGATTATAACATAGTGTAAGTTATAGTGGACAGTAAGGAGAGGCACAGTAACAATAATGTAAAAGACCAAATCAATAAAAGTAGAATCAGCAATAGCAATTGTAAGTGAAAAAATATAGTATGTAGCAATCAGGTGGAAAATAAAATAATGTAGCAATCAACAAGCATTAACGCACTAATGGATTATTATATAATTTGGAAGCAAAGCAATCAGAGCTAAAGGAATTATATAATTTGGCACAGTGCTATAACAAATAATGAAAGGTAAAATAATTAAGAATTTTAATTTTATTCTTCAATTTTTTTTTTAGATTATTATAATTCTTCAGGAACTATCAATAAATACTTTTAAGAATTCTTCAAGAATTCTAAATATTTGACTATTAATTTTATACATCCTACAAGGATGTTTATAAATAAGTTCTTCAAGAACCTATTATTTTTTTTATGATATAGGTATAATCTTATACATTCTTCTGGAATGTTAAAATATAAGTTCTTTAGGAACCTTTTATAATATATACATAAATAATATAATTAAAATTATAAAGAATAATAATAATAATAATAATAAACATATATTACCTCTCTTTAGCCTTGACCTAGATATCAGTTGGTCAGAACCTCTTGCTGATAACGTGTTATGAAATTAGAGAGAAAAATTTAAAAAGAAAATAGACTTAAAATGAAGGAAGGAGAATGAAGAGAGTAGTGAAATTGAAGAGAAAGTAATTGAGTTAGAGAGAAGAAGTGTATCATTATGCATTGCTATGAGTTCTATTTATAGAACTCAAAAGGGGACATCCAAAATAAAATCTATATAATATTTGGTATCTTATTTTTCTTAAAAGAGGATATTTTTCCTTCAGTCTTCTTTTTCTTTTGTAAATTTAGTTTTCTTTTATATTTTTAACTTTTTAAAAACTTCTCTTTTCCATTAAATTCATTAAAATCAATAACTTTTTTTTTTCACTAGTAGATATGTTTTTGCCTAAGACTACCTAGGTGAAATCCATTTTGCATGAGAGTCATACAAAAAAAAAAACTCATGCAAACATCTGTATGAGGCACAACTCTCATGCTAGATGTTGTGTGAAACAGTAAAGTCTTACACTATAATCACTTCCTTTTCTTCATGCAATACTAAACCTCACGTTACAACCATTTTTTGATGGTTGTTATGTTGCAACTACTAAACTATAAATAAAAATAAAAATAACTATCAATGTCTAAGGTGAGGGCGATATCCAATATGGCCGTTTGAGCGATATCCCTTATTCTACTACTAGGGGACTCAAGGGTTGTTGTTGGGGCTAAGGGGCTACAAATGGGACTAGAAGGTATTCCTTATACTTATCCTCATCGGAGTTGGAGGATGGAGCGTAATCAACGTCATCTACTTATCTAGCCCAACCGGGGGTGGGCATCCTTTGAATATCCTGCTTTTGCCTCTTAATAACAATGAAGATAGACAAATTTGCTTCACGAGTGCAACTAACTCGATGGAATCACCCTCACCCCTAACAACCGATAACTCCCTCTTTCTAATTTTATCCTAACGCCTATGGTCATCATCATGATTGATTATCTAAAAAATACATTAAACAATAAAAAATAAAAACAATTATAAATAAACTTTGGAACTACATCTAACTTATTTTGCATGTGATATTAACGTAAATTGAAAGAGAGGGATCAACTTGAATTTCAGTTTGAGAGAAGGATATTTTTTTGGGGGTAAGGGGTTTAAAGAAGGATATTGATGTTACACTTAAGAAAGATATGAGAAGGCGAGTGATAAGTCATAAAAGAAAAGTGCCGCAATCAAATATTGATAAGCCTAAAGATTGTCACAAGAATAAAGTTTCTTAATAAGATCAAAGAGTGGTTATTCAAGAATCTAAGAGAAACTCTTACAAAAGAGAAAACTCAATTTTACTTAAAACTTAAGTTGATTTCTTTACTTTACATGAGATCATATTATAAGCTTTAAGAAACTATTCAAATCCTAAAGGAAATTGATTCTCGCTAATGTTTTCATTATATTTCACTAACTATTTAACTTTCCTAACATTAAAACTTGAATACTCTCATCAACAATTATAATGACCTAAAACCTCATAATAAAAATATTAAAACTCTCATAAAGAAAACTAAAAGACATCTAAAAATGTATTTAAAAACAAATATAAAAATATAAAAAATTATTTTATTTAATAATTAAATTTCTCTTTTTGATTCATATCATTGCCTCCCTCTTATAAATGATTCACCCTTGAGTCATTACTTTTCTTTAATTGTAACCTATGTCATCCTTGGTCGAGTGTCAACTTCCTGAAACTAATTTTCACTTGAACTCCTTTGGCACTGTCAACCAAATTATGAAATACTTTATCTTTAAGAAAGAGGTCATAATCTCTTGGTCTCTTTTGAAGACTTAATTTTCAAGACAAATTATGATTTCCTTAGAAACTTTTGAAATTCTTGTTGAGGTTCTTGCTTGAAAAACGTATCAATACTTTAACCAGAATTGGATGCATAATTGTTAAATCAAATAAAGAAAAAACACTTTTAATCTAATCTTTTCCTTTTTTTTCGTAACTCTTAGTTTTTAATTATCTCTCATTTTGATTTTCATTCACTTTTTCATTTATCTAATTCTTTTTTTCTTCAATTTTCTCTTCTATGGTAACAACACTCAATTATTGTATTCTTCAAACCTTTCTTCTTTCTTTTCCTTTCTATCTCATTTTCTTCATTTTTTTCAAACCCTTTATAGTCTCTTCATTTTACAATTCCTCTTTAAAAATTTTCATTTTCTCACTTTTTTCCGCTTGAAATGTTTTCCTTTTTTTTCTTTCTCTTTTTCTTTTTTCCTCTATTCTCTTTATTCTTCATTCTATCTCTCTATAGAAAAATGGTACCATAATCTTTTTAATGACTAAAAATCAAGGAACCAAAACTTTGATACCAAAATGACGCAAATGGAAGGTGTTTATCTTGCAATTCAATTTGAGCGAATGATATCCTTTTTGGTAATGAGTTTAAAGAAGGATATTCACATCACTCTAACGAAATAGATAAGAAAATGAGTGATAAGTCAAAAGGAAAGCGCTATAATCAAAGATTGACACTACTAAAAAAACACCTAGTTGCGACGGTAAAAATCCGTCGCTAACAAATATATCTTTGTCGCTAAAAGTATTAGCGACCGAATCAACTATGGCAGAAACCCGTCGCTCTAATTCAAGTGGCTAACATTTCAGCAACGACAGTGATGACCATAAAAAAGTTAATGACAACGGTATATGGTCACTAAAAGGTGGTCCCCTTTCTGCCTAATCCGTCGCTACCTTAGCAAAGTTAGTGACGACCATAGCAAAGTATGTAGCGACCGTCGTGTAGCCGTAGCTATTTTTTCATACACTCCATCGCTAAGGTCGTAGATATGTTTTCATAGCTCCCGTCGCTAACGCTGTAGCTGAACAGGAGTAAGTATAGCGACGGGTATGGGTCATAGCTGAATAGGGACCGGTATCAGTCGTCGCTGAGTCGTAGCTAAACAGGGACCATTCTTTTCCATCGCTATGTCATAGCTAAACAGGGACGAATGTTAGCGACGGTCTTTGGTCATAGTTAAACAGGGACCAGTGTTTTCGTTGCTGCTTCATCGCTTAACATGGACAAATTATAGCGATGGCTTCTGTCGTCGCTAACTTTTTAACACCTTAGCGACTTTGCTTTTTCCGTCGCTAATATTAAATTTTTTTTAATTTTTTTGTAAAATTTTAGGGTTTAATACATTTTATAAAGTTGGATTAAATATGTTTATAAAATATTTATTAATTTTTTTATAATGCTTTTATGAGTTAAGATACGCATATATAGACTCATAATAAATAGAAAAAGTATAACATCAAGGATGGATAATAAACATAAGCGAATAAAAAATATAGTAATAGTTGTCATATTATTTATAACTCAACCAATAAAAAAAGAATAAATACAAAAATGTGTAAGATTGAAAAATACAAAGTCCATCAACTGGGTGAGGGATCCTGGGGTGGTGGGCGTGGTCGGGAAGCAGAGGGTACATCATTAGGTTGAGCGGGTAAAGACTCCATCAACCGGCGGATCAGAGCCTCCTGCTAAGCCATCATCCTGCGAGCGTCCTCTAGCTGCTGCTTTGTTCGCTATTCTGCTAGTTGCCTCTATCTGCACTCCTCTGTGAGCTCGGTACTCAGGTTCTAAATAACCTAAACAACATTTGTTGGCAACGTAGAGGAAGAGGCAGGGGTTT
Source organism: Clitoria ternatea (assembly GCA_037962975.1). Taxonomy (NCBI): domain Eukaryota; kingdom Viridiplantae; phylum Streptophyta; class Magnoliopsida; order Fabales; family Fabaceae; genus Clitoria; species Clitoria ternatea. The sequence goes on from CM075671.1 coordinate 176,406,412, forward strand.
TCCTAGTCCTGGCTATCTGGGTCCTAACCCCACCGAGGCCAAACACCCTCCCTTTCTTGTTGACACCTCTGACAGCCTCTAAATAGATGGCGTTGTCGTCGGTAGAAGAAAGGGTAGGAGATATCTCCCCATCAAGAGTCTGAGAGGCCAGCTTAGCCTCCTTCTGTGCCTGTATGGCCTGGTACGTCTCCTGCATATGTTTAGAAAAGTCAAATAAGTTAGTAAATCTAAATGTATAAAAAAATTTGAAAACATTTGCAAGTTTAGATAAAGTACTGCCATATCCATGGTCTTCTGGTTAACCCAGTGACCAGCCTTGTTCTTCTTGATGATTTGCATCACCTTGAATAACGAAGGCTCACAGTTCTCCTCCTGTTCCTACAATTTACGATATATTAAAATTGTAAGGAAAAAGCTTTCAAGTGAATACAACAATAAACCTATTTTAAAAAATGTACTTACAGATTTGCTTTTATGCTCTACAACTGAAATGGAACCTCTAGTGTAGATAGAGGCTCCAACATCAACCTTTTTGTTTGCCTTGTTCTGAGCACTAGCCTACTGGAACAAGGCACCTCCTCACTTCTACAACATGTCATCCCAGTGGGGCTCGGGGATCCAGCAGGGGCGCTCCGTCTTCGCCCTCACCTTCCAGAGGGTACTCTCGATGATTTTGGAGGTCTTTATGGTAAAGATCCTCTTAGTCTCATTAGGCATACCCTTCTCCCATCGAAAGCGAAGCTGTAAATTAAAATACAATTCCAAATTAATAATGTAAGCAGTGTTCACAACAATAAAAGTTATATGAAATTAGAAAGTTGTGCTAAAATCACCGAGAAAGTGTCAAACCATCTATCTTGGACAGTCTTACTAGCATCTATCCAAGAGATGTAAGGACCATCCCACCAGGCCTTTAAAATCCTAGTAATCACCTTCATAGTGCGAATACTATCAACATAACTGATGTAGGCTCTTCATCCACTTTCTTGAAGAGAGATAGATCTAGGGCTCTTTCTCCTATCTTCCTTTAATGTAAGCTTGAGAACTTCTTCAAGGCAAGGAAATCGAAAACCAAAGCCTAAACTAAAGGAGTGTGACGCAAGGAATAAGAGGAAAGGGAGTGAAATGGAAGAAGAGAAGGATGAACAATGGAGGAAGGTTTGGAAAAGGGGAGAGGAAAAGGTTGGAGGCCACTTCCCAAAGTGGGGAAGATAACTCTACTCACCACCAAGGGAGGGAGAAACCACTTGGATAAGAGCTTGAGAGAGCTCTCTAATTCTAGAGAGAAGGAGGATAATCTCTCACTAGGAAAACACTAAGTGCTCTCAAAATCTTGCAAATGAATTAATTGTCCTTGTTTACAAAAGGAGAAGTCCTTATATAGGCCATAGGAAATTTTAGCCAAGGACTAGCTAAGTGGGCTTGAGCATGAATCCAAGGCCCATTAAGAGAAAAAGGTAAGCAAATGGCCTATACATGGCCCAAAAGGAAAAGTACAAGGCCCTAAAGTGGCCCATTTGACCTTGCAAGGCCCAAATCTATCCTATAAGCCTAGAGAAACTATTTAGAAAGTATATTACAAGTAAAGTACACATAGATCCTCATAGGTTCCTTATTGGGCTTAGGCCCACTAGAAGAGAGAAAAGAGAAAAGGGCTTTATGAATGCTCTCTTTGGCCCTTTTAGTCTTGGCCCTTGTGAGGGGACCTCTATATGCTTCAAGTCCTTTCTCTAATGTAGTGTGAGGGTCTTCCTTGGGTATGTCCACATTATGCTCCCCCTCTTCAAAAGGATTTGTCCTAAAATCAAAGGTATCATCCTCATCATCTATATCAAAGGGAGACAAATCAGTTATATTGAAAGAAGCACTCACACCATAATCTCCTGGTAGATCTAGGACATAAGCATTATTATTAATTTTCTTGAGAATTTGGAAAGGCCCATCACCTCTAGGGTTGAGTTTGGATTTTCTCAAGTTAAGAAAGTGTTCCTTTCGAAGGTGTAACCATACCCAATCTCCAACCTCAAAGGTAATCTCCTTTTTTTGTTCATTTACACAATGAGCATAATGTTCATTTTTAGTTTGTATTTGGTGTCTAACCTTCTCATGAAAATCTTTGATAAATTGGGCCTTTGCCTCTCCATCCATATGAAGGACAGAGTCAGAAACCTCAATGGGCAAAAGGTCCAAGGGTGTGAGAGGGTTAAAACCATATACAACCTCAAATGGACTATGCTTGGTTGTGGAGTGTTGTACCCTATTATATGCAAACTTAATGTGGGGTAAACACTCATCCCATGATTTTACATTTTTGTGTACTAAGACCCTAAGAAGTTGAGAGAGGGTCCTGTTTACTACCTCTGTTTGGCCATCTGTTTGAGGATGACAAGTTATGGAAAAGAGGAGTTGTGTTCCTAGCCTTGACCAAAGAGTTTTCCAAAAATGGCTTAGGAATTTGGTGTCCCTATCAGAAACAATGGTTTTGGGCACACCATGTAGTCTCACAACCTCTTTAAAGAAGATCTTAGCAATATGACTAGCATCATCAACCTTATAGCAAGGGATGAAGTGAGCCATCTTGCTAAACCTATCCACAACCACAAAGATAGAATCCATTCCCCTTTGGGTCTTAGGCAGGCCTAACACAAAGTCTATTGATATATCAATCCAAGGTGCACTAGGTGTTGGTAAGGGAGTATATAAACCACTAGGTGAAAGTTTTGATTTAGCCTTTCTACATACAATACACCTAGAGCAATGTTTTTGAACATTCTTTTTCATTTTGGGCCAATAGAAGTGTTCATGTAATATAGACAAAGTCTTATCTCTTCCCAAATGGCCCATGAGTCCTCCCTCATGACTCTCCCTAAGTAGTAGATCTCTTAAAGAGCTTCTTGGAATACAAAGTCTATTGCCTTTAAAAAGATACCCATCTAAAATGTAGAAGCCCTTATGAGATGTCGAAGTGGAAGATGAGTTAAAGATGTTTGAAAAATCAAGATCATTTGGGTACAAAGACCTAATTTCATCAAGCCCAATAACTTTGGCTCCTAGAGAGGTAAGTAAAGAATGCCTCCTAGATAAAGCATCAGCCACAGTATAGGTTTTGCCATTCTTATACTTGATGACATAAGGAAATTGTTCCAAAAACTCAACCCACTTAGCATGTCTTTTGTTTAACTTATGTTGCCCTTTTATGAATTTTAAAGATTGGTGATCACTATATATCACAAACTCTTTTGGGATTAAGTTGTGCTCCCAAGTTTGTAGGGCTCTAATTAAGGCATAGAATTCCTTATCATATGTGGGGTAGTTCATAGTGGCCCCATTAAGTTTTTCACTAAAGAAAGCAATGGGGTGACCTTCTTGTAAAAGCACAGCTCCTATGCCCACATTTGATGCATCACACTCAAGCTCAAAGGTTTTAGAAAAATTTGGAAGTTTTAAAATTGGAGCATGAGTGAGCCTATCTTTGAGATCTTGAAAGGCTTTTTCTTGCCTAGGTCCCCACACAAAAGAAACATTCTTTTTAACCAACTCATTTAGAGGGGAGGCTAAGGTTGAAAAATCTTTCACAAATCTCCTATAGAAACTTGCGAGACCATGGAAACTTCTTATTTCACTCACATTTCTAGGTGTAGGCCAATCTTGGATTGCCTTAACCTTAGAGTGATCTACCTCAACACCCTTAGAACTAACTACAAAAGCAAGAAAGACAATGGTATCCATGCCAAAAGAACATTTTTCAAAGTTAGCATAAAGATTGTTTGTTCTTAAGGCAAGCATAACTTGTCTTAGGTGGATTAGATGAGATGCCATGGACTTTGAATACACAAGAATTTCATCAAAGTAAACCACAACAAAATGCCCTATGAAATCCCTTAAAACATGGTTTATAAGTCTCATGAAGGTACTTGGTGCATTAGTTAGGCCAAAAGGCATCACTAACCACTCATAAAGGCCAAGCTTGGTTTTAAAAGCGGCTTTCCATTCATCTCTTTCTTTTATTCTAATTTGGTGGTAGCCACTTTTAAGATCAATCTTGGAGAAGATTGTAGATCCACTAAGCTCATCTAACATGTCATCAAGCCTAGGTATGGGATGCCTATACTTGATGGTGATGTTATTAATGACTCTACAATCCGTACACATTCTCCATGAACCATCTTTCTTGGGTACAAGTAAAACCGGTAATGCGCAAGGGCTTAAACTTTCTCTAATCCAACCTTTGGAAAGTAGTTCATTCACTTGATTTTCTATTTCTAAACTCTCCTTAGGGTTGCATCTATAGGCAGGTCTATTTGGCAAACTAGCCCCAGGAATAAGGTCTATTTGATGCTCAATGCCTCTAATAGGAGGTAACCCTTTTGGAATATCTTTTGGGAAGAGGTCTTTCAATTCTTGTAAGATATTTTGGATCCCGTTGGGTAAAAGGGGAGGAGAGGTGCCCATAGAACACAAAGAAGTGTTAGGGATATCTTTTGGATATATGATCAAGCAATGTTTTTGTGAAAACATGGCATGTTTCACATCATATTTAGTTGCGAAGAGATTGGGTTGGGAGTCATTATAGATAATAACTCCTTTCCTTTTATTATCTTTTTTGTTTTTCTTTGGTTTTTCTAAATTCGTATGGTAAGAAGATCCTAACTCTTTTTCTCTCTTAGCTTTCATTTGGATTTGGTCTTTTGCTACTTGTTGTGGAGTTAGAGGATGTAGTACTATCTTCTTGCCATCTAGTTTAAATGTGAGGGTGTTAGTGAACCCCTCATGAAGGACCTTCCTATCAAATTTCCAAGGCCTTCCTAATAGTATATGAGTTGCTTCCATAGGCACTACATCACATTTGACTTTATCTCTATATGTGCCTATGGTGAAATTTATTAGGACTTGCTTATTGACTATCATTTCCCCTTTTTCATTTAACCATTGTAATTTGTAGGGACTTAGGTGATCTATAAGCTCTAATCCCATCTTTTTGACTAGTCTTTGGCTTGCAACATTTGCACAACTCCCACTATCAACAATGAGAGAACATAAGTTGTCATTAATGTAACATCTTGTATAAAAGATGTTCTCTCTTTGTGTCGTGTCATCGAGTTTTACATGACTACCAAGAAATCTTCTAATCATGTACAACTCACCATCATCCCCTATAATGTGCTCACTGTCACTGGAGTCACTACTAGAGTCATCACTTGAATAGTGAGAATCAGAATTAGACTCTGAGTGACTTGAGTAGGTTGCATTAGTTTTTAAAATCATGGTTCTTTTTGTTGGACAGTCCGAAGCAATGTGTCCTCTTCCAAGACACTTAAAACATTTTATGGAAGAAGATCTAGAGGATTGTGGTTTTGATGATGGCTCATGCTTATCATGTTGATTCCTAAAGACTTTGCCATTTTTGTGTAACTTACTTTGGAGTTTAGAGGAGGAAGCGCCCACTTCTCTCTCTCTAGGGTTTCTCTAAAACTTACCCTTATTTTCTACCCATTTTGACTTATAGGCTCTATTGTTATCCCCACTATAGGATTCTCTTTCCTTAAATTGGTTTTCTACTTTGGTGCATTGGTGGAGTAACTCTTCTATATCCACATGTGGAAGAAGTTCTACCCTATTTTTGATGTTCCTATTAAGTCCATGTAAGAACCTATGCATTAAGGTTTCTTCATCCTCTTCTAGGTTGGCTCTAATCATGGCCATTTCTAAGGCTTTATAGTAGTCTTCTACACATTTGGAGCCTTGGGTGAGCCTATTAAGCTTTGCTAATAGTTCACCACGATAATAGTTAGGAACATATCTTTTCCTAAGGAGAGCTTTTAAGTCTACCCAATCATCTATGGGAGGGAAGTTGTCTCTTTTTCTCTCCTTACAAATTTGGGTCCACCAAACTAGAGCATAATTTTGGAAAGAAAGAGTTGCAATCCTAACTTTTTTATCATCTTTTATTTGATGAGAGTTGAATATTTGTTCTACCCTCATCTCCCACTCTAAGTAAGCTTCAATGTCACTCTTGCCATTGAATGGGGGAATTTCTAACTTTACTTCTCTTAAGCCTATGTCATCCTTTCTATGGTCATGGTGCCTTCTTTGTCTTGTTTCTTCCTCACTATCACTAATGTTATGTCTTTGATTTCTTTTTTGTCTATGCCTAGTTCTAGGGGGTTCATTATGCTCAAGATTGGTTAGCCTAGCATTAATATTGTTTAAGCTATCCATTATGTTATGAAGCATGGTTTTGTTCTCCCTATCACTAGATGACATCTTCTAATGTTGTCAAAGAAATTTGAGACAAAAACAAAGTATGTATAGACAAGCTAGTCAAGGAAGATGAATGCAATACAAGTGAAAGAAACACTTCAACAATCCTAAAAAAAATCAATACTAGGTTTCTATCCTAAGGGAAAACAATGTCTTAGGTTGTCTTTAACTAGGTTAGTCCTATGTTGCTTATGTAAATCCTAAGTTGTCCTTAACCTACATCAATTATGTTTGTCCTAGGATGTTACTAGTGATTAACTAACCCTAGACAAGCCTAACCAAATTCGGTTTTAAGAAGTAGTTAACCTAAGAAAATTAGTTCAACTAACTAACTACGTCTTAACAAACCCTAACTAAAAAGTAGTTAATTAGTTATGGAAGTTGTAACAAAGTCTAACCACTATAACTAACCAACTAATTCGGTTATGTATTAGTTAACCCAACTAATAATTAGTTATGATAACTAGAATTAGTTCTATCCACTAACTAATTAACCTAATTAGTTAAGACACTCAACTAACTACCAACTTTTTGTTATAACTACCAACTAACTAACTAATTATAGTTGTAACTTCTAACTAATTCTAACCAATTAACTAAAAGTAGTTAACAATCAAATGCACATGTACTATCCTAATTCGAAATTTACTAAGCAAAAAGGAAAGTTATAATGTCCAAAAAGTCCAATGTCCTTGTTGTGTCCAAAATACAAGACAAAATCCTACTACACAAAGCCTAAGAATTAAAAAAATTTGCCTAAGTTCTACTAGTTACAAAGCTTTTGCCTCCTTTACAATTGTCTTCAAAAGTCCTTCTTGATGTATAAGCTCCAACTTTACCTAGCAAAAGAAGAAAAGACAACAACTCCAAACAAGATTTGGTTAATAGAAATCACAAAGAAAAATTTCAAACCTCACTAAAGTGTATCTCTCAAGTGTATGCCTTCTCTTAGAGATTATCAAGCTCAATCAATTTCCACACCAATCTCAAGTGTTTCAATATGCTACCCTCAATTAATGGAGAAATGGAGTGATCTTAGAAGTTTGAAAAGATACAAACTCAAGACAAAACTTTAAGAAGCAAAAATGACAAACTAAAAAGGCTTAAGAAATAAAGGCTACTCAAATGGATTTTTTTTTATATGACAAGACTCTAAAAGCAATAAAAGTTCAAAAGAATGAAAGCTAACTTGGAATAGAATTGAATTTGACAAAACAAGACAAACAAGAAAACACATGCAAGAAACAAAGCTTAAAGTACAACCTACCTTAAAAACTCTAGAGTTGCAAAAATAAGCAAGGATGTCTTAATGAACAAGTCTTAGAAATGTCAAGTAATGAAACACTTCTCTTTTGGTATTGGTAATTTTGAAATTTTGGTGATGATGTTTGGTGTCTCAAATTCAACTTGGTAATGAGGCTTTCTTTTTAATACTCTTTTTCTCCTTTGGTACTTTTCTTTACTTTTCTTTTCTTTTGCCTCTCAAGATTTCAAGGTAACAACACCAATCTTATAATTCCAAAATCGAAATACACAAATGGTACAAACAAGTTCAATTAATGCTTCTTGCTTAAGGCAAATTATGCAACCTTCTCCCAAATTGATGTATAGGAGGTGACTAAATTTTTTTTTGACAAGTTTTTTTTTGTTTTTGATGCAAGCAAGATAAAAAGGAATGTAAAAGTGATATCCTAATAGTGCAAGTAAAGAAAAATTAAACCTAGAATCAAAGCTAAGATTGGAAACTAACAACCCTAAAAGTTGACTTGACTTTGGAGTGTCTTTAATATGAGACCTCCCAACAACAAGAATGGAACCTTTTTAGGAGCTAATCAAAATGCTTGAATTGCCCCTTCACCACACGGCTTTGCACACTAAAAAGGAAGAAGCAAGTAATTTCCTAGAACTCTAGACAAGGTTCCACATGGCACCTAACTAACTTCCTTAATTGGCTCTAACTAACAACTAACAATTAACTAACTTGTAACAACAAACTAACAACCTAACAAACCAAAACTAACATGTGCCAACTCTGAATTTTAGAAGCTAAAACAGAATGCTAACATAAGCCAACCGAAAATGACCATATCAATATGCAAAAATTGAAGCCAAAAAAGAAACTAGCATAAAAACTCAAAAGAACTAAAACTTTTTATGATTTTTATGCTAAAATGGCATTAACAAGACCTATGAATGATTAAGAACCAGAATTCCAGCCAGCAAAGAGAAGTGAAAATGAAAATTAAAATGGAAGAGAAGAAGAAAAGAACCTCCCAAGGCTCAATGATACCACATGATGTAGGCTCTTCATCCACTTTCTTGAAGAGAGATGGATCTAGGGCTCTTTCTCCTATCTTCCTTCAATGTAAGCTTGAGAACTTCTTCTTCAAGGCAAGGAAACCGAAAACCAAAGCCTAAACTAAAGGAGTGTGATGCAAGGAACAAGAGGAAAGGGAGTGAAATGGAAGAAGAGAAGGATGAACAATGGAGGAAGGTTTGGAAAAGGGGAAAGGAAAAGGTTGGAGGCCATTTCCCAAAGTGGGGAAGATAACTCCACTCACCACCAAGGGAGGGAGAAACCACTTGGATAAGAGCTTGAGAGAGCTCTCTAATTCTAGAGAGAAGGAGGAGAATCTCTCACTAGGAAAACACTAAGTGCTCTCAAAATCTTGCAAATGAATTAATTGTCCTTGTTTACAAAAGGAGAAGTCCTTATATAGGCCATGGGAAATTTCGGCCAAGGACTAGCTAAGTGGGCTTGAGCATGAATCCAAGGCCCATTAAGAGAAAAAGGTAAGCAAATGGCCTATACATGGCCCAAAAGGAAAAGTACAAGGCCCTAAAGTGGCCCATTTGACCTTACAAGGCCCAAATCTATCCTATAAGCCTAGAGAAACTATTTAGAAAGTATATTATAAGTAAAGTACACATAGATCCTCATAGGTTCCTTATTGGGCTTAGGCCCACTAGAAGAGAGAAAAGAGAAAAGGGCTTTATGAGTGCTCTCTTTGGCCCTTTTGGTCTTGGCCCTTGTGAGGGGACCTCTATATGCTTCAAGTCCTTTCTCTAATGTAGTGTGAGGGTCTTCCTTGGGTATGTCTACATTAATAACTATAGTTCAAACAATTAAACAATTAATTAACAAAATAGATTGAATTAAACAAACATAAACCTTGGGAGTCCATTGAAATTTTAGTAGAGTCTCCCCTATAAACTGGACATTTCTAAATTTTTATGAAAACCCTTTTACGCATAGAAAACTTCCCAGTACAGTTCAATGTAAAGAAACAGCAACAGACATGCAGTAGTTATGTTATCAGCACACAAATCCTAAACCCTAGTGAGCTTTGCTCTCTACTAACATAAGCATAAATCATGACAAATGTCAATATTACAGATAACATAAGAATAAATCACACACAGAAGTACCTAGTGAGCCTTACTATCCACTAATAAACATCAATCATATATCAATCTCTTAAACCGTAATAATAATGTTATCAGCACACAAATAAGCACAAAAATACATAAGCTAAAGGACATATAGTAATACTTACTCATCCGTGTCCGATAATAGGACCAGAGTGGAAAGGGGTCAGATGCTATAGAAGGGGTCACCTCGCAGACCTGCTGCTGCTGCTGCTGAGACTGTGAGCCTTCAGGGGTGGAAGTGGCTGCAACATCACCTGGAATGGTCAGTGTGGGCGTAGCCTGTGCAGTCTCATCAGTCGATGTAGTCTCCCTATACGAGGTAGGGGTACCCAGCCGTGTAAATGGGGAATGCCTACCACCACCCCAACCAAAGCTTCCTTTACGTCCATTCATCTGTTAATGAAACAATGTAAGCATTAACCAATTTGTTAATAATAACATATATATATATATATACAACTATATACTCTATGTCTGTTTTGGTTTGGAAGTCCCCTTCGGTGTCAGTGTGACTCTCAGAATTTGTTTTAGACATGTTATCATTGTCCAAATTGGCCCTGGACTGTTTTAATAACAAGGCAACTTGTATGTCAATGTGTTCACCGCCTGAGTCTGTAAGTGTCTCATCCAGTATGACTGGATCAATATTCAACACTGAGTGACTATTGTGGAGGTCGCTTGGAGCTAGCTGATAAGCATCTTCAACCTCATCAGAAATGTTATCAGTGATCTGAGTACGAGCCTTGGCTTTGATGATTACATACCAGTTCTTGTGCCCTCCAGGGAATTCTATGTAATAAACTTGCTTGGCTTACTGGGCAAAGATGAAAGGATCAAACCCTTTATATCTACCATTTTTTTCTCAACCAATCCATAGTGGTTGTCGACATTTGTACCCACTCTAATTGTGTTGTCGTACCAATCATAATTGAATAAAACTAAATCTCTTTTAACCTACCCGGAGAAAGAAACTTGAACGATCTCTTTTAACACACCATAGAATTCCTCCTCTAAATGTCTAGTTATGCCTTTAACATAAACCCCAAAGTTATGTGTTCGCGTTCCTTTACTCCATTGGAAAATGTTAAACTTATAGCCATTTACGTAGTTAATTGGCTATATTTTAACAGTTTTCACAGGCCCCAAGAAAGAGCTTTGAGTAAAGGGTCTTCAATTTGGTTATTTGGATCTTGAGTCTATTTAAAGCTAAACATACAACAATGTTAGAATATACATAACTATACGACTTAAAAAAAACATAAAGTGTACGGCCTTACGTGTTGTGCAAACTAGTCAACGAACTTGAATGATACCTCACTGCGGATTTGGTCGTCAGTTATATCATTTTGCTCTTGTCTAAGTATATCTGCATATATACTATTTAAAGAACAAAAGCTTAACTACACGAAAATCCTATGTTGAAATTGAAAAAATGTAAAAGTAGGTGACTTACTCGAGATATGGTTTAACTTCCCCACAGTTTAAAAGAATGTATAAGTGGTCCGCCTTTCGATGTTTCTCATCAATGTAACATTCTATGACCTTGCCCCCAGGACAACCGAGATAGTTAAATATTGAGGTTTGTTCATCCTCACCAGGGTTTGGTGCTACTACAAGGTTATGGGGGATTCTATTCATTCTTATTTTTATCTTCGTCGAAAAGTAAAATGAAGCTAAAGTGGTTATTTCTTCCACTAAGTATGCCTCACAAATCGATGCCTCAACATGTCTTGTTTGGCACTTTGTCTTTTAAAGAATGCAGGAATCTAGTGAAACATAAAGAAATATTGAGTTATGTTCAAATTAACTTTTACAACAAATTTTAGAATAGAAGTAAAGTTGTTTTAGCCTCTAACCTTTCAAATGGATACATCCAACGATACTAGACGGGACCACTAACCCTAGCCTCGTATGGTAGATAAATCGGAAGGTGCTCCATAGAATCAAAAAAACTAGGGGAAAATATGCTCCAACTTATAAATCAACATCAGAATGCTTTCCTCCATCCTCACAAGAGTCTCCTCTGTTAAGACTGTTGTTGTCAACTCTTTAAAAAAATAACTGAACTCAACCAACGGTTTCCAGATGGGTTTTAGTAAGGTATGAAATGCGTATGGCAGTAGTCGTTGCATAAACACATGGCAATCATGACTTTTTATGCTGAACAGTCTTTCCTCTTTTAGGTCGACAAATCTACTCAAATTTAAAGCATACCTGTCAGGCATGGTTAACCTATTCACCCACACACAGACAGCCATCTGTTGAGCTTTTGTTAATGCATATTTCACTTATGGTTTAAACATTTTTCCACATCCCGTATCCCTCAATTCCAGATCCTTCCTTGAACACAAACTTGCAACATTTAATAAGCTTTTCTCGTTGTCCTTTATTCTCCCTTTGATATGTTTCGTTCAGTGTGCATGACATCTGTGTTGTGTCTTAACAACAAGTCTTTCCAATACGGTAAATCCCATAATATACTTTGCTTCACCTAATGGTGCTCCTTCCCGTAACCCGCAAACTCCTTAACATTCTTATCCCAGATGTAAGGATAGTCAAATACTTTCTACCACACCTGTGGGCTAGATAATCTATGGGGTAGAGGTTCATTGACAACCTTGTTTTTCTTAAAAATGGTTCTTGATCTCCTATAAGGATGATCCTATGTTAGGAATTTTCAATGATAATCAAAATAACTTGTCTTGCCACTAAAAGGGAGTGATTCCCCTCGGTATGTTCCATGCATATAGGGCAAGGAAGCTTCCCAGACGTTGACCATCTAGAAAGCATACCATACGTAGGGAAGTCATTAATGGTCCACATCAAAACAACCTTCATCATGAAATAGTTTTTTAAGGATGCATTGTAAGTCATCACCCCAACATCCCACAATTCTGTCAACTCCTTAATCAACGGTTGTAGAAAGACGTCTATTTTTGCTTTTGGATTTTTGGGTCCTGGGACCAGTATAGATAGAAACATCACCTCCTTCTTCATATACATCTCAGGAGGCAGATTGTACGGGGCCAGTATCACTGGCCAACAAGAGTACGCTCTTCCGTATTGACCAAACGGGTTAAACCTGTCAGTACATAGGCCAAGTCATACATTGCATGGCTTATGTGAAAAGTCTAGGTAAATCCCTATCCAAATACTTCCATGCTTTCCCATCAGATGGGTGACACAAAAGACCCTCCTGTGTTCAGTATAGAGCATGCCAACACATATGTTTTGTCATCGACAATGACATGTATAAACATTGAAGCCGTGGAGTAATTGGAAAGTACCATATTTTCTTCCTTGTCGTTCTAGTTACCTTCCCTCTTCTCTTGACGATTTTGTAATGATCCTTGCTACTGTAAACATATTTATCCTCACTCTTGTCCATGAACTTATTACGGAACAACATACACCCGTCAACATAACACTCTATCTTCACATATCCCAACCCTAGGTTTGACGGCATTCTATTTTTGTTTGGCATAGTGGATCCCATCAAATCCACCATTTTATTAAAACAGCCACCCTAGAGATTATACTTTGACTTTATGCTTAAAGCAGCTAGGGAGGTAGATAATTCGGTATGACTCTCACAGCCATCCCATAACAGGGTCTGCGCCGTCGCCAACAAATCATAAAATCTCTTAACATCCGGATCAGGATCCCCATCTATACCCTCAGTCTGATCCCCAGGTTCATCATCATGTTGTAGAACACGCCCAATGGAAGGTCCAACATTGTCCATCACTATCTGCTCTATGTTGTTGTAGTTATCCCTATTGCCCCTACTTCATAATAAGACGCTTGCATAGGTACGCTTGGTGGCCTAGGCGATAATTGCTCACCATGGTTATTCCACCAATAATATCCTTTCATGAATCCTTTCTCCTATAAGTGACACATCACGTCATCCGCGTTTTTAAAATTCATGCATCCATACTTAGAGAAAGGATAATGGATCTTCTGGGTCACTTTAAACTCGGGAGTGTTGGTCGTAATGAATGGAATGAACTCACACAACCCCAACAAAAACTCTTCAGTGACATACCGATTATAATCTAACCAGTTGTACATCTATCATCAATGTGGTGGGACCTCTATTCACGATATCTAATGATAATAGGATTGGTTAGTTTAATTGAACAAGACTTAAGTTTTGTTCGTGAATCACTCTTTACCTCTTTGATGTTGTAAGTATGTGGGGCCATATCCCATTCAGAATTAAAATGTAAGCATTCATAACCCATCTGTATGTTTACGTGAAGTTTATGTGTTGACGTTCAATCAGAATTTCGACAGCATTTCATATTGGTCCCCGAGTACACAGAGGTACATGGTGGTCAAAATACCCACATAGACATGCACCCAGAGACAACACAAAATGCAAAAACTAGAATCCAATTTCACATCAACAACACAAGTTTCACACAAACACCAATATCTATAAGTTATGCCCTACTAGTTACAGATTTATCCTAAACTGTCTAACCGGGACAATTCAAGATCTAACACAACATGGTGCATCAACCTGTTGTCTTGAGTCTTGAATGGGAACCTATTTGGGTACACACACGTTCTAACGACACGGGGAGCCTACCAAAATTTCAGCAGAATCTCCCCTATAAATTAGACATTTCAAAATTTATAATCAGGCCCTGTTACACATAGAAAATAGCCCAGTACAATTCATGCTACATAGATTTCAAGCTATAGTTTACTTTCACTAACAAAGGAAATGTAATACACCACACATTTATGTAAAGAGGAAAATTTTTATTGATATGATAATCTAAGTAACAAACATAGATGAATAAGCTTGTAAAGGAATTATGCTTAGAAACTATCAAAGTATATTAAACAAAAATGGTATGCAATTCATCAAATCACAATAACAGAAATCACAATTCATTAGGTCAGAAGTTATAATCAGTAATAGAAATAAAAAAATCAAACAAAAACACACCTTATTGCTGCTGAGAGTGAGTTAACACGTACTGAGGATGAGAGACAAGAAACAAGGTAAACTACTAACGGATAACCAAAATTAAAAATGACACACATCAGATATTTAATTTTATAAAATCCCAAATACCAAAGAATATAACAAAAATTACACAGTAAAGTTTTAAGGGGTTTGAAGAAAGAAGAGTAGTTTCTAATTTTTTGGTACAGCGAATTTGTTTTGGAGACCATAAGCCCTATATAAGAGCTTTACGGAGACCATGTCATTTTTAACAATGCAAGGTGGATTTGGAACATGCTCAAGAGTTAATTCAGACAAGAACTTTGCTTGGTTTTGACAGAAAAGTAAAAGATGCCTATGTCTTTTTATACGTGTTGCTGAATTTCTAGGTCTTATTTAATACCCAGTTTATACATTTTTGCTTCATCTAAAAAATCTGATACTACTATTTAGAGTCAAATGGATATTCAAAACATTGCAGAACTTTTAGGGAGGTGAAAATTGAAGTTAGACTTGGATTGGACTATGTTGAGTTTTACATAAATATTTATCAAACCTGTTAACCAATCTTGGTTTTCCTCTAACATTTTTTTTGGATAATTCAAACCATATATAAAGGTTTACAACTTAGATATTTTTTTATATAAAAAAGTAGGTCAAATATGAAAAATAAATATATCCAAATTCAAAGCATGGGAAAAAAAGGAATATATATATACCAAGTCAAGTTGAATTGCTACTTTCAATATAAATTAAAAGGAATATTGAATTATTCCCATGATTTATACCATGCTGTTAATACAACTTAGGTGAAAGTGATGATGTGAAACATGAATTACTATAAGTATCAATACAGCTTCTCATTTAGAACTTAACTAAGGCAACTAGTATAGAGAATTCTAGAATAACTCATTCAGGGCAACTTATATCAATCATGGAATCATCATAGGAAGCCTACCAAATGAGGAAAATTGCATTATATATAAAAATATAATCTATGAATGCCTAACAAAACAATTATGCCACCTTTACCTGACATTGAACAAAACTTACAAACCAAATCAAATTATTTTCCCTGTCTCATATGCAACCAAACAAATTTTAAAAATATTATAAGTTTTTGGTTTCAGCTTTTCAGCTATTAAATTAGCAGACTAATATATATTTTAATTGTTACTAGATGGAAAAGGTTGAATGATAAATTAATTTCAATACACTTCTTATAGTTTTACACTTGGGGTTTATTATATAATTACTATGTTTAATAATAGTATTTTAATTAAGTTTTATGTTGTTTACTTAAATTGAAGTATTATGTATATGTTTCAATTTTCATTTTTTGTATATATCTTGACTATCTTGCCTTGTTTTGGCCATAACTTGGGCTTTTGTGATCCAAATAGGCTAATCTTGGAGCCTATGGAAAGCTAAGACAGAGGCCTACATCATGATGATCAAATTTAGTTATTTTGCATCTGAAAAATATGAAGAAATGGAGCTTGAATCAATCAGCCCTCATGTGTCCCACCAGCATTGACATAGTTCACCAAAATACACATATCTAGAGCTGTAGATGTCTAAATGACCTCATTCTTGTGCCAAATTCTCAATAAGACAGAGATCTACAACTTTCATGTTGAAGGTTTATTACTATATCTTTGCTTTAGTTTCTTAAGTTTTAGTTTTTCTCCTGCTTTATTTTTTTGTTCTATATTCCATCCCTCAAGTTATGGTTTTCATTTCCCTTCCTTAATATCAAGTAAGTTTATTTTAATATTTGTTATTTACTTTTATAATCAAAGCTATAGTTAATTTAATATTAGCTTTCATTATTAAAAATTATCATGAAAGCTTAATCTTTTAAAATCAACTCAAGGAATTTAATTTTTCTTTATGTTAACTTTGAGTTCTTGCTCTTAATATTTTGATTGAAGATAATTACTTTTCTTTGTTTCTCAAACACTTATGATGGTAGATTATTTAAGTATATAACCAATTGGTATATAATTAAACAATCTATAATCTAAACTGATGTTGGTTGGTTAATCAATAATCAATTTGAGAACAAAGATTAAGTCACTAAATAAGAGATTTCTATTTAGTTTCTTAACTCAATCAAATTATGGTTTTAAAGTTATTTTAGTAATTAATAAGAATATATCAATTCATTATTCTTATTAGTTTATTAATTTAATTCTAGAAGATTTTCTAGAATATAATCATTTAGGGATTCCAAATGATTCAAGGTTGAGAAATTAATTACATTTAATCATATTTGTGATCAATGATTAGTTAATTAAAGATTTTTAATTCCTTAGGTTGGTTCTTTCTAAATTTGATTATTCTCACTCATAAATTTACTTTTTGCACTATTATATAATTACTTAATTTTCCTTTCAATCTCAACACAAATCCCCCCTTTGTTCACTAGTGGAAAAAATGGATATAATCACAGTTAAAAAAGGCCTTTATTCACGGTTAAAGAACCGTGGTTGTTGCAGCCGTGGTAGTAGATGATGGTCTTTAACCACGGTTAACAACCGTGGTAATAAATCACATCTAACCACGGTTAAGAACAACTGTGAATATAACTTACTATTTATATTCACGGTTATCGAGCATAACCGTGAATATAAGAACTGAAAGGTGTCAGTTACATCCACTTATATTCACGGTTATGATGGACAACCGTGGATATAGATACATTTTATCCATGGTTGTCCATCACAACCGTGAATATAAGTATGGAATGGTTTCAGTTACAAACTACTTATATTCACGGTTGTGATGGACAACCGTGGATAAAATGTATCTATATCCACGGTTATGGTAGTAACCGTGGATAAATATAGTCTATATTCACGGTTGTTCCCATAACCGTGAATAAATACTGAGGTTTTTTTTTTAATATGGATTCTATTTTATCGTTTCCCAATCCTGTATTCAGACAAACCAGTACAGTATACAGTATGCCACAGCAACACTATGTCAAAAGAATGGTATGTATATATATAACAATTTATTTTCTATATCAATTCATAACAACCTAAAAAATGAAAGTATATACAATTAAGTTGAATGTAATCTAATAAAAGTAAACCCTAAATCCTACTAGATACATATATAAAAGAATAAAGATCCTATATCTAGCTTTGCCTAAGTTCAATGAAGTGTGAGGCCCATTGCCTTCTAACATCATCTACAAGTTCCTTTGGGAAAAATGACCGGTCATTAAAGTACTGCAAACAATACACAAAACAATTAGAACAAAAGCTTTATTTATTACATGAAATTGATGAAATTGGAGAAAAGTAGTCCAAATGATGAGACTTACCTCTGTCCATCCATCTACTAAATGATGTTGGACAATGGTCAGCATAGTGTGCATGACGAAATAGCCACACTCAAAGGTACCCTTCTGCCTGTAAGACTACAATGGACATATAGTATAGAATAAGTGAATTCGGAACTTAAAAAATATGTACTGAAGATTTGAATGAATACGATTGACTTACTTTTGGGTACACCCATACAACTGTTTTTCCTTTGGGCTTGTTTCCAATCAGTAGATTGTATCCAACCACCGCTCTGCGTCAAACAAAAAGTTAGAATTGTATAGTTCTAAAAATGATGTAATCAAATTTGTGGTTATTTTTTAGGGATGAACTTACCGGTCTACTATATCTTTCAGGTCTTGTGGAGCTGTCCGATGCAAACTATCAAAGTACAGAGCAAGATAGTCCTTCAGACAGATCACCAGAAGCGTCCAGTGAGCCCTGCAGTTACGAGTGATAAGTGAGACTTCAAAATGCAAAATATCATGACAATAATTATGGAATAGAATATTACCCTTTATGATAGGGGCCCATGTATATAGACTTCCTAGACTCAAACATCCAATTCTAGATGTATGTCTGGGTGTTCTGCGAGGTGTTTCCTTGCCTCTATATGAGAGAGGGCTCTAAGAAACCGTAAGTTCCTTGGAAACCCAAGTCCACACATAGTTTTGCCAGAAACCTAAACAAGTTAAGACATGGTTAGCGACAAATAACTTGTATAATGAAAAAATTGGACAAAACAAGGATATACTTACAGCTCCCACAACTGAAAGATGGAGCCGTTCAGCATCGACGTCCCCGTAATAATGTCACAAATGTCAGAATTTGTAACGTAAACTGGAAAATCACTGGGACGGCCGAACACTAGTGGCTGCCATGGGACCTGAACAGTGTCGTCTGCTTTCTCATACCCGATGCGCCATAGCATCCGGATGGGATCCTTGGCCGGGTCTGGCTTCTTCAATGTCTGTTCCTGTTGAACAATTGACAACCATCACATTTTGTACCATAATTGACAAGGAAATAAAGCTAGTTAGTGTTTAGGGTTTTTACCTGTCCAGGGGCAATCACCAGAAGTCTGTTGGGCCACATCAGAAAGTGGCCCACCGCCTGACCGACGGTCTTCACCTCCTGAGTTGCCACTGGCACAGCAGTATCCTCCTCGAGGACGAGTACAACTGAGACCCTGGACATACCATCAGGTAATGTCTGATGGTGAACCACAGGGCCTAAGTTGTACACCATACCAGTGGCAACTGGCTCCTCCGACCCGTCAATGAACAGGTCACATTGACGGGTGTCTGGTGGCTCGACCCCGTCATCGTCAGGGTCAGCCGCAGCGCACGACCCCTTAGTGCTAACCTTCCGTACCTACATATTTACACATCAAGCAGAAGTTATTCAACAATGAAATAAAGTGATTACAAACAATAAAATTAAGGAAATTAAATAAAGAATCTAACCTGTGGGTCGCTGGCTGGTGCAGTAGTCTCCTGGTGGTGGCTGAGTGAGGCCTTCATCTCCTCCCTGAATCGGGCCATCTCCTGGTGGAGCCTAGATATCTCCTCCTGGTACTCAGCCTTCACAACAGCCACATTTTGCTCCACCATTTGCTCAAGGGATGGGGCAGGGTCGGGAGCACCGTAATAGGTACGGAGGCCTGTGAAATGTGAATGATTAGCCCATAATTGTTTAACAGATAACAAAATGAAGGCATAGAGTTAGTTAGCACTTACCTACACCTCGACCAATAGCACGCACTCTTCCTGGGTGCTCTGGCCTGCCAATGGCGGTAGTCAAAATATCCTCCCGTCCATGGGCTACGAAAGACCCTTGGGTTGATTGCTCAACCAAGGAATCCTGAAACCAAACAAGTTAGTATTCACTTCCTTCACGTAAACTGAAAAACAGACACTGATATAAAGGGGAATACTTACTATCCGTGAGGCAACCTCCTGAGCCTGTGAGGAAGTGTATTCCCCACTCTTCTTGATCCTAGCCCGCTTCCATTTGTCGTGGCGTACAGGTGGGGAAGGGGGATCCACAATACCAGTGTCAGTCTGACACTGACTCAGCCTCTCCTGTGCCAGCCGCTCCTCCAACCTACGGTAACCCCCACGTGACAGTGTGTGTGGGCAGTCATTTAGCTTCCTAGTCTCCTTGGCTTTCTTTTCTAGATAACGTATGACATGCTGGAGGCAAATATGTTCTTTTGCCCTTTGATTGTGGATGCAAATCCTGACGTATACCCATCAACTCTAAGTCCATACGCGAGTTTAGGCCATCCTTAGTCTTCCCGGGTATGTTTAAGAGTGTACCAACTAAACTGTCGCACACATTCTTCTCCACATGCATTACATCAATGCAGTGTCTTACATCAAGCTCCCTCCAATATGGCAGGTCAAAAAACACTGACCTTTTCTTCAAGTTGTTTTGTGTCGGGTGCTGTTTTTCACACTTACCAAATTGCACGTTGACGTCCTTCACCTTTTCATATGCCTGGCGACCAGATAGTGGTGGAGGAGCCATTTCAAAATCTTGGGCACCGTTAAACGACTTCTTCAACCTTCGAAACGGATGATTCGCTTTAAGAAACCTTCGATGTCGAAGATAAACATTTTTCCTGCCATGATGCAACCGCACAGAACTAGTCCCCTCCTCATATACTGGACAAGCTTTATGACCCTTCACACTGTACCCAGATAAGTTACCATACGCTGGAAAGTCATTGATTGTGCAAAATAACATGGCACGCAATTTGAATGATCGCCCGGTAAACCCATCAAACACTTCAACCCCGTCTTTCCACAACCTTTTGAGGTCTTCAACCAATGGAGTTAAATATACATCAATGTCGTTCCCCGGTTGTCGTGGACCAGAAATCATCATTGATAACATCACATATTTTCGCTTCATGCACAACCATGGCGGCAAGTTATAAACAAACAACAAAACAGGCCACGAACTATGGTTTGTGCTCAGGTTCCCAAACGGGTTCATGCCGTCTGTGGCTAGTGCAAGCCTAACATTTCTTGGTTCATTGGCAAATTTTGGAAAAATCCTATCCATTTTCTTCCATTGCGACCCATCGGCCGGATGCCTAAGTAGTCCATCAACAACCCTCTCATCAGCATGCCATCTCATAAGTTTTGCATCATCTGCATTGGCAAACAGACGCTTTAGTCTTGGAACTATAGGTAGATACCACAACACCTTTGCAGGAGACCCTTTAGTGCATACCTCATCAGAATCCGCCTCTTTCTTCTTATACCGTGACACCCCACATCTAGGACATCGATGCAGCATTTCTAACTCACCCTGGAATAATACACAATCATTTGGGCATGCATGTATTTTCTCATACTCCAAACCCATAGGACACAACACCTTTTTGGCCTCATAGTTACTTTTCGGCAAGGTGTTTCCAGCTGGGAGCATTTCTTTCAACAACTTCAGTAAGTCAGTGAAACTTTTATCCGTCCACCCGTTTATGGCCTTCAAATTAAACAATCGCAAAACTGCTGATAACCTCGTGAAATTGAGGCAGTTTGGATACAACGGCTGCTCAGAGTCCTCACACAGAGTTGTATATACATGAGCTTTCTTAAAACCTTCTACCCCTACATCACGGATCATATCCTCGAGTCGGTCATCCATGTCGACATCGTTGTCATGCATCGAGCTTCGATTTTTAGTCTGAGAGCTGTTACTTGGCACCACCACATCTTCACCATGCCATATCCAATGCGTATAACTACGTAGAAAACCGTCACACAGTAGATGTTCTCGCACCTCTTCCAAGTCTACCCGACGCAGGTTGAAGCATTTAACACAAGGGCAAAAATACTTTCCATTCACCCCCACTGCATTCCTCGCTACGAATTCTATAAATGATTCAACTCCCCCCTCGTACTCCAGACTTAGGCGTGATGCAGTTATCCAACTCCGATCCATACCAACTGTTTACAAGGTGCTATGATCAACCTCACTTTTTATACAAAGGTGATGGTCCTATACCCATTCAACATGACAATTGTTTTTATACGTCATTCATATATACAGGTTAGGACTTATTTTAAAATTTGATGAAATTTCGGCAGCATTTCGCATTGGTCTCTAAGTACATAAAATAAGAGTGGTCAAATCAAATTCAACCACAACCAAATATGCACCCAGAGAATAACACAAAATACAAGTTACCGAAAGTTTATCAAATTTTAAAATAACTCCTAACTTGTACATACTAACAGTGGTGTATAAAAAATAATTGTTCATCCCAAACTGTCCAAACGGACAATTCAAGATTCAACACAAACGATGACATTAATTAATTTAATGACCATTTGTGTCGAATCTCAAACGGGGAACTACGGTTCACTCATGCACATCCTCATGCCAGTTAGCTAGTATAAGCCTACGAGTTCGCAACATTGACAACCATATACATACAAACGTAAATAAATAACATTATATGAGAGAAAAAATAGCAACAGAAATAACATTATATAATTGTGGTATTTTCAAGTAGAACTATGGTGTTGGATGATGGATTATGGAATTTGAGACATGAGGGTTGAACTTTTATTTTATGAATTATGGATATGGTGTTGGATTATGACATTTTTCAAGTTTTGTTTGGTCTTGGATTTTTATTTTTTAAACATGGTGGCCCGGGTTGGGTTGGTCAAAAATCCATATTGATTCATTTTATTTTTGGGTCACTTTTTTTTGGGTCACTTTTAGTTAAGAAGAATTTTAGAGCATCTAAACTACTTCCATGAAGGAGTAACTATTATATTTTGTGATAATGCTTCTACCATTACATTGTCTAAAAATCTAGTTCTACATGGAAGGAGTAAACACATTGATGTAAGATTTTATTTTTTGTGGGATTTATGCAACGATGGTGTTATTACGCTAAATTATTGTAACACGGAAGACCAATTCCTACCTACCGTAAGTAGGATAAGTACATACTTCTCCTAATACAAACTTTCTATAATTTTTTTATGTATGTATGGGTATATGCTATATGTGATAGAAAACTCTTATAACAAATTCCATGTTTCCTCAATTTAATTTCTTAAAACACCAGCTATGATGTATATCTAAGTAATTTCCCTTTAAAATATTTTTTTCTTAAAATGATTCTAATTTTGTAGATATTGCAACCTCAAAAACAATATGATCATTACAGCTACTGTTTTTATTTCAGTACTTTTTTTTGGTAATTGATTTCAATACATATTTTGTTCTGAAGGATATCAATTCTTTCATTTTTTTGGTGCACAAACAATAAAATTCTCATCACCCATTTCAGCAGAGACAGAGACAGAGTTCAGAGGCAATGTAAAAATAGCAACAATGTCAAAATAGCAACAATGAAAAAGATATCAATTCTCGTCAGCCATTTCTCGTCTCCACAACAATGAAAATGTCACAAACAATGTCAAAATAGCAGAGACAGAGTTCAACTTCAACAATAAACACACAAACAGAGAGAACGAAGCAAACCCATTACGATTATACAGCATAACAACGAAGCAGAGGTTAAAAAGTGAACGAAAGAAGAAGGGCAACGAAGCACTTACCTGACAATGCTGAACGAAGAAGAAGAAGGGCACGCGAAAGAAGAAGGAAGTGAACCCAGAAGCCTACGACCAACAAAGAGCAGGACGAGGAAGAAGACGATAACCAACGAAAGTAAGGAGAAACTGAAAAAAGAGTGAAAGGCGCGGCTTTTGAAGTTTCAGAAAGGATATATATTCACGGTTCCCCCTCACAACCGTGAATATATTAAACATATATTAACGGTTTAACAAACAACCCTGGATAAATGTTAACTATATATCCACGGTTGGTATCGTAACCGTGGATAAATATTAAATCTATATTCATAGTTATAGAAACAACCGTGGACATAGAGTACCCAGTGATTAAACCCTAAAACCTGAACTATATATCCACGGTTGGAAATACAACCATGAATATTGACATCTATATATATCCACGGTTCACATCATAACCGTGAACGTACCCATCAATATATATTCACGGTTGTGATCACAACCGTCGATATATATTTCAGGTACTATATATCCACGGTTGACTCCTCAACCGTGAATATATATTGATGGGTACATTCACGGTTATGATGTTAACCGTGGATATATAGTTTTCTCTGATTAAAACGTTCACCTTATAATTTCAAAAATGCCACCGCGCATGTTTTTATCACTGATCCTCTTCTACCCGTGAATAATATCCCGTTGTTATATCCATTTTTTCCACTAGTTATAACTAAATTAAGTGTAACTAATTTATCTAAGGTCCTCAAGAGACGACTAAGGTTGTTTACCTTATACTATATTAATTTAACTTTTTATTTGACCCGACAACGACAAGGTGTCAAATTTAGCGCCGTTGCCGGGGACCTTTGGTCCTAATTATTTGCATTCAATTATCTAATATGTTTTATATTTTTTTTGTAGGAGTGTTGAAGATATTCATGTTTGGTTGAATGTCAGCTTATAAAAAATAATTTTTAAAAAAATCTACTTTTTTATATTCTTATTTATTTTCTAGTAATCTCATTTTCAACCATTGAAAAAAAATATAAATATAAAAAAAATATTTAAATTTTTAACTATATGTTCTAAGCATTACATAATTAAAATGATAACTTTTTCCTTTTATTACGTAGTTGTAGTATTTTGTTACAATATGTGTATATGTATTGTGCATGACTAGATCTAATCTCGAACCACTATATTCTTTTGATTCTGAAATAGATAGAATATTTCATTAAGTAGTTAGATCATCTAAGAGACTATTAGGCAATAATAACGAAACAAATAATAATATTTTAGTTAATAAAAAAAGTAGTGAAACTAAACCTTCAACTTCAGAGCATTTGTATAACATGGATGAAAAGATATTAAAAGAACTAGCTACACCAGATGTCACTAATCAAACATCATGCATCTTATACCTGAGGAAGATGTTTATTTTGTGCTTAAGACTGGTTTAGTTCATTTGTTACCAAGGTTTCATGGTCGTGCAGGTGAAGATCCTCATAAACACTTAAAAGCATTTCATATCCTTTGCTTTACCATGAAACCTGAAGGGGTTTCAGAAGAACATGTAAAACTTAAAGCTTTTCCTTTCTCCCTAGCAGATATCGCTGAGGATTGGTTATTTTACCTTCCCCCTGGCTCCATTACAAGTTAGGATGACCTAAAGAAAATGTTTCTTGAAAAGTTTTTCCCCGCTTTAAGAACTTCCTCAATTAGAAAAGAAATATGTGGCATCTGGCAACATGACTGGGAAAATCTTTATGAATATTGGGAAAGATTTAAAAGATTGTGTACTAGTTGTCCCCACCACCAAATTACGGACCAACTTCTCATACAATATTTCTATGAAGGTCTTAATCCAATGGATAGAATTACAAATGCAACAAAAACTTTAATTGAGAACATGGCTGCTAATGCTCAACAACATGCCACTAGAAATAATTCTGTAGTAATTAGAGGAGTCCATGAAATTGAAACTACTAATGATGGAGATAAAAAATAGGAAAGTAAATTTGCTGAACTAGCAACACTTATGAAAAATATTATTGTGTCTCAAAAACAACAACCTGCAACCCCTACTAAGGTATGTTCTATCTGTACTTCATTAGATCGTTATACCAATTATTGTCCTTCACTGCAGGAAGCTAAAATTCTCGATGAAAATCCTCAAGTATATGCTGCCAACTTATACAATAACAGACTGCCACAACAATAACATAATAATTATGATCTTTCTTCTAACAGATATAATCCTGGTTGAAGGAATCACCCTAATTTAAGATAGGGTAATTCCTCATAACAACCTCATCTACCTTTTCAGGCAAATACTGGACCAAGCAAACTATATCAACCTCCTCATGTACAACAACAAGCTACACAAATAGCTGCACCTTCCACTGAGAAATCAAATTTGGAGGAATTGATAAAGAAAGTAGATAATTTGAACTTCTAAAAAAGAACTGAGGCTACAATTCAGACTCTTGAAAATCAGATTAGTCAATTGGCTATATCTTTAAACCATTTGCAGTCTCAAGGTTCAGATAAGTTACCCGCTCAGACAATTGTCAGTCCTAAAAATGTAAGTGCAATTACTTTAAGATCTGGTAAAGCTATCCATGGACCAGAAAAACAACAATAAACTGAAAATACTATTGTCACAGAAAAACATGCAGAAAAGGTTTTAGATAGTTCAAGTAATAATAGTAATGATATATCTCTTACAAATCCGCCTTCTGCAGCTGGTCCTGATAAACAACATATCCCTCTTCCATTTCCACAAAGACAAAAATCTATACAAAATAAGAAAATGGATGAGGAGATCTTAGAAACATTTAGAAAAGTAGAGGTAAATATACCTTTATTAGAAGCCATCAAGCAAATCCCAAGATATGCCAAATTCTTTAAAGAACTATGCATTAATAAAAGAAGACTAAAAGGCAATGAAAGGATTAACATAAGTAGAAATGTGTCTTCATTAATTGAGAAACCTTTATCACATATACCAGAAAAATGTAAAGACCCTGGGATGTTTACCATTCCATGCATAATAGGCAATAACAAATTTGAAAATGCCATGCTAGACTTAGGTGCATCTATTAATGTTATATGCCTATGACTGTATTTATTTCACTTTCCCTTGGACCTTTGCAAACTACAGGTATGGTTATACAATTAGCAAATCGAAGCTCTGCACATCCTGCAGGAATTATTGAAGATGTCCTTGTTAAAGTTAATGATTTAATTTTTCCTGCAGATTTTTATGTTCTAGATATGGAAAGTGAGACTTCCACCAATAAAGCTCCAATAATTTTAGGTAAACCATTCTTAAAAACAGCTAGAACAAAGATAGATATGCATACAGGAACACTTTCCATGGAATTTGGAGATAGTGTGGTTAGATTCAACATTTTAGATGCTATGAAGCATTCTACTGAGGATCATTCTATTTTTCAAATTAACTTAATAACTGATTTAGTTAATGATAATATTATTAAGTTATTTGATGATGTTGATTTTCCTCTATTGTCTGATTTTTGTGATTCATTTGTTTGTAATTCATGCATGGATTCTTATCAATACAATGTGTGTGCTAAATTTGAGAAATATCTACTTAATGATAATAATGATCCACACTCCCTTAAAATAGAAAATATAGTTCCAGATGTTGTTTCAAAAGAATAAGAGTGTAATAATTTGATTAAAGTAGTTACAAATATATCTGATTATGTTAAAGTACAAGTTATTGAGACAAATTCAACCAAATTGATTCCTTAATAATGCAGCCTCCCATGTTAGAGTTAAAACCTCTCCTGAACATTTAAAGTATGCATATTTAGAGGAAGATAAGAATCTTCCAGTGATTATTTCTAACAAATTAAATGTTGATCAAGAAATAAGGTTGTTGCATATTATTAGGAAGCATAAGAAAGAAATTGGTTGGACTTTGGCAGATATCTCAGGTATTAGCCCTTCCATGTGTATGCATAGAATTATATTAGAAGAAGTTAAACAAGTAAGGCAACCACAAAGAAGACTTAATCCCCAGATCCTTGATGTAGTTAAAAAAGAGGTAACAAAATTATTATAAGCTGGCATCATTTACCCTATATCAGATAGCACTTGGGTCAGCCCTGTACAAGTGGTTCCCAAGAAGACTAGAATCACAGTGGTTAAAAATGAAAATAATGAACTAATTCCTACCAGAATCCAAAATAGTTGGCAAGTAAGCATTGATTACAGGAAACTTAACAAAGAAACCTGAAAGGATCACTTTCCTTTACCTTTCATTGATCAAATGTTGGAACGACTGGCAGGTAAGTCACATTACTGCTTTCTAGATGGATTTTCAGGTTACTTCCAAATTTATATTGCACTAGAAGAAGAAGAAAAAACAACATTTACATGTCCTTTTGGCACTTTTGCTTATAGGAGGATGCCTTTTGGCTTATGCAATGCCCCTGGTACCTTTCAACGATGCATGATTAGTATCTTTGTTGATTTTCTTGAAAATTGCATGGAAGTATTTATGGATGATTTCATAGTATATGGTTCATCATTTGATGCTTGCTTAAATAGTCTAGATAAAGTATTATATAGATGTATTAAAACTAACCTTGTTCTTAATTATGAGAAATGCCACTTCATGGTAGAAGAAGGAATAGTTTTAGGCCATGTAATATCTACAAAAGGCATAGAAGTAGATCTTGCAAAAGTTGATGTAATTTCTTAATTACCTTATCCTTCTTGTGTGCAAGATATTCATTTTTTCTTGGTCATACAGGTTTTTATAGGAGGTTTATAAAAAACTTCAGTAAGATAGCCCTTTCGTTGTCTAACTTACTATAAAAAAATATAACATTTGACTTTAATGACAAATGTAAAGAGGCTTTTGATTGCTTAAAGAAAGCTTTAACTACCACTCCTATCATCCAGGCACCAGATTGATCACTTCCATTTGAACTTATGTGTGATGCATCAAATTATGCATTAGGAGCTGTTCTTCTCAAAAAGTAGGTAAAGTACAACATGTTATTTACTATGCCTTACGAACTTTGGATACTGCACAAATAAACTATACTACCACAGAAAAAGAACTACTTGCAATTGTGTTTGCACTTGATAAATTTAGATCTTATTTGCTCAGTTCAAAAGTGGTTGTATTTTCAGATCATGTAGTATTAAAGTTCCTTTTAAAGAAACCAGATGCAAAACCAAGATTAATCAGGTGGATGTTGCTGCTCCAAGAATTTGACATTGAAATTAGGGATAAAATTAGAGCAGAAAATTTGGTGGCTAATCACTTAAGCAGAATTGAAAAAGAACTTGACCCAATTTTCATTAGAGATAATTTCCCTGATAAATAACTTATGGGAATACATGATTCCACTCCATGGTTTGCTGATTTGGTAAACTACTTAGTTACTTCTGTTACTGCCATACATGCATCTAAACAACAAATAATAAAACTAAAAAGTGATTCTAAATAATATGTTTGGGATGATCCTTACTTATGGAAACTTTATAGTGATCAAGTCATTAGAAGGTGTGTACCTGAAAATGAATTTCATTCCATTCTTACATTTTGTCATATATATGCATGTGGTGGACATTTTAGACCTCAACATACAGTAAGGAAAGTATTAGAATCTGGTTTGTATTGGCCAACAATTTTTTGTGATGCATATACATTTTATAA
Organism: Clitoria ternatea; assembly: GCA_037962975.1. NCBI lineage: Eukaryota > Viridiplantae > Streptophyta > Magnoliopsida > Fabales > Fabaceae > Clitoria > Clitoria ternatea. The sequence goes on from CM075671.1 coordinate 176,435,677, forward strand.
ATCTTACGAACGATGTCAAAGAATGGGAAACATATCTTGTAGAAATGAGATGCCTCACCAACCCATGTTATTTTATGAAATTTTTGATGTTTGAGGCATAGATTTCACGTGACCTTTTCCTGTATCTTTTGGTTTTGTTTATATACTGCTTGCAGTCGATTATGTGTCTAAATGGGTTGAAGCCAAAGCTACTCGAACTGATGATTCTAAAGTTATTACAGATTTTGTTAGATCATACATATTTTATAGGTTTGGTGTTCCTAAGGCCATCATTAGTGATTAAGGATCATATTTTTGCAACCGTAAAATGGAGTCCCTTCTTAAAAAATATGAAGTTATGCATAAGTTTTCAACACCTTATCACCCCCAAACAAATGGGCAAACTGAAGTGTCCAATTGGGAATTAAAAATGATCCTTAAAAACATAGTACAACCAAATAGGAAAGATTGGAGCAAAAGGTTAGAAGATGCCCTTTGGGCTTATAGAATAGCTTATAAAACACCTATTAGAATGTCACCCTATAGGATTGTTTTTGGAAAATCATGTCACTTACCTATAGAAATTGAGCACAAAGCTTATTGGGCAGTAAAACAATGTAACTTGGACTTAAATGAGGCCGGTAAAGAAAGGAAACTCCAACTACAGGAACTGGAAGAAATTCGTTTGGAAGCTTATGAAAGTTCTAAAATCTATAAAGAAAAAGCCAAATCCTTTCATGACAAACAGGTCTTGAGAAAAAACTTTTTCATTGGACAAAATGTTTTATTGTACAATTCACGTCTAAAGCTCATATCTGGTAAGCTTCGCTCTAAATGGGCAGGCCCATTTGAAATAACTAATATTTTTCCTTATGGTGTGATTGAAATTTCAGATAAAGCGACAAATAAGGTTTTTAAGGTAAATAGGCACCGACTTAAACCTTTCTTTCAAGGGTTCCAAGAGCACATAGATACGAAGGTGTATTTGTGTGATACCAAAAATTTTGACTAATTTTTCCTAATAACAATATTTATAAAAAATAAAAAATAATAAAAATAAAAAAATAGAAAATAAAAAATAAAAAGTAAAAAATAGATATCAATTAATTAAATCATTATTTTTTCGGTGCTACCACTTGTCTCCATCATTATTACTATTATTGTTTTAGCATTATTATCATTTTCTTGTAGTAGTTAAAAAGTCAACGTCAAGCTCGTGACGTTAAACAAGCGCTAGAAGGCAACCTATCACCTTTTCACCTTCTTCATCTCTACTATTCTCTATAACCTTGTTTTCTATTCTCTCTTTTCTAAACAGCTACAACTTCAAAGTAATCTAACAATGGAACAAACCCTTGCAAAACTTAAGGAAAGATTCCCTACACTTCCATGCGACGTGGTTGTAAAAATTTACGAAGCTCGAGTTCAAAGGTTTAAACTACTCACATATTTTGGCATTCCAGAGGATGTTTGTTGGCTTATTAAAGCAAAGGTATGTCTTTCTGGTGAATTACATAAGTCTTATATAAAACATTTGCCAGGTATGGGACGTAGTTCTTATTCTAAAAAACGAAGAGGTAAGAGGATGGGAGTTTTCCATAAGTGTGCAAGATGGAACTGTGATACACGCTGTAGAAACCCTGGAATGGTATCTATAAATCGGGAGGACAAAATTAAATTTATAAAGGAAGGACTAAGTAAAGAGCGTAACTTGGATAACTTAATCTAAACTCTTGAGAGGCATCCATATGGAACTGTTCAAGGAGTCCTTATGAAATTATATGATCTATTCATTCAACAAAAAGAAAACTATAGCCTTGGGAATCTGGCGTTAAATGACTCTGTTTGCCAGTTTATAAGAAAACTGGATGGGTAGCAAAAACCTCGACTCATAGAAGGCGTTTAAGCCATTACTGGATGTAAAACTAGAGGAAGATGTGAGCCACAATCACAACTACTGTACATATTTACTGTTGTTTTCAATGTTTTACTTTTCTGAATTCACTTTGACTTTTAAAATTACCTGTTTTTATTTTCTTCAATCACGTCATTTCAAATTTCTTCAGTACCGTCATTTCTTTTTATATGATAATAATTATGTAAACTTTTTATCTTTCATCAATTATTTCATCTCAGTTTTCATCTATATAAGGGTGCATAACTCTATATAGAAAACACAAAAAAAGAGGTGAAAAAAATCAAATCCATTTATGTGTTTGGTGGATCCAACAATGGTAATTGTAAGGAGTACCTAATAGCAGCTACTAAGTTGGGAAAACTATTGGCTGCGAAAGAAATAAAGGTCTTGTATAGAGGAAGAGTACAGGGTTTGAGAGGCTTCATGGCACTATCTGCACTAGTTGAAGGAAGCAACGTCTCTAGTATCATCCTACAACATGTTGGTATTACACCAGTTATTGCTGTAGGAACTGAGGTAAAAGTTACAAGCACCCATCAACGAATGGCTCGTATGGTTATAGGTGCTGAAGCCTTTATTGCACTTCTTGGAGGTTTTGGTACTTTTGATGAAATATTTTGCATTGCATCATGGTGTAGCATGAACCTTCATAAAAAGCCATTAGGATTGTTAAATATTAATGGTTTTTATGACAGTTTGTTAATGTTTTTAGATAAAGCTGTGGAACAGGGCCTTATAACTCAAGATGATCGATCATTCATTCATGCTTCATCAAATGTAGATGAATTGATTGATATTTTACAGAGCTTTTTACCCCAACCTCAACCCCTCTTGAAGCAAGATAAGGATCATACACACAAGCGAAAGAATCCAGAACCGGACACCACCCTTCGGTTATAACTTCTTTCTCACCTTTATCTATATTAAAAAATAAAAAATAAAAAATAAAAAAAAGAAAAAAGACTGTGGAAATCATATAAGACACTGAGGACAATGTCTTGAATAAGTGTGGGGTCTGAGTTATATATATATTTTATTATTTTTTGTGAGGGATAGACAGAGTAAAGATTAATTTGGGAAAGTTGCATCTAAAGTCATAAAGATACATCTTTGAGAACCAAAGTCTTGAGATGTATTCTTCACTATATAGTTTCAGTATCACTTTTGTTTAATTTTTTTTTGTTTTAAACTAAAAAAATAAAAATAAAATTTAATTGTGTCATGAGTACTTTTGTTGGGATGGGCTGAGTAAAGAGTCCAAACTCTTGAAACGCATCCTGGCAACACATCTCACTCGGATAACCACAATCGTTTCACCTTCTTTATCAATTTTTTTAAAAAAAACAAGAAAAAACACACACATCCTTTGCCTTTACCTTCACCACAATCATTTCCATTCGACATCAACCATTCTGTAACCATAAACATCATCTTCATCATTCTCCAGCCGCCACACTTTGCCTTCATCCTTTTCTTTCAGGTCGGAGCCACACCACACCACTAGGCAATCATCAAGTTCTTTATTTCCTCTTAATGGATGATATAGCGGAGTCTTTCTATAGGCATACAAATGAATTAAGATGTATGTTATTGCTCTTGATGCTACTCATGGTTGTGTTGATGATATTTTTCTTATGGGTTCTAACACAAGGCCTATGAAACTGGATTGTATGACACAATCAAATTGTTCAGTTATACTAACGATTTCACATGTAATTGAACTGATCAATTTGTTGTAGGTATCTTAGTTACTAAGCACCCTTAAAAAAAAGTACAAAGCAAGAAGCATAAGGAACCGGATCTTGACACCAATATTTGGTTATGGTTTATTTTTCCTTCTTTGTTTCTTGTTCATAAAAAAAATCATCATTTCCAGTTTTTCATTTTAAATTCTACATGCTTTTCACTGAATTTTTTTAATTTGTCTAAGTAATGAGTAATTACATCACCCTTGTCCAATATTTCATGACATGTTGTGAATAATTTCCTTGCATATTAATTTAATAAGTTGTTTGTGAAGATCAAATTGTATATGAATTGTGATAGATTGACCACCCTCGGTGAGATTTTGAGCTTAATTGGATGGACCAGATTATGCCATCTTTCTTTTGTTTTTGCTTGACCCTTATTTATTAGTATTCTAGAACTTGACTTGTTTCTTTTTGATGTATTATGTTCCATATGCATGCTTTGATGTGATTAAGGCCATTTTTGTTTCAACCAAACACTAGCTATATGCTTTACCTTACATATTTTCCATTGTTACCCACGTTGAGCCTATATCCATTTCTTGATTCAGCCACATAATTAGCCAATAGCCCAAAAAAAACATGATCACCTTTGCTTAGGAATTGATTAGGAGTTTTGGAATTACTATGAACGAAGATTCTTGATGATTGTGGAAATGTACCCAAGATATGTATGTTGTTGTTTCATTGTTCAAAAGGAAAGTAAAAAAAAGGAAATGTTAAAAAAAAGAAGAAGAAAAAGAAGAAGTGGTGAATATATGTATGAAATAATCAGGAGGATTTATTCTCATGTTTTATCCTCCATCATGTTTCATTTTGCTAAGTATTGAGTTTTAAAATGAACTTCCATAATCACTGAATCACTTACTCCATTACTCTTTTTCAACCCTAAGTTTAGCCATACTATTTTATTTTATCCACCCTATATCACCTTGGCCCCATTACAACCTTAATAAAGTCCTTTTGATCTCTGCATGCATATGTGTTCAAATAGAAAAATTAGAAATTTGTCAAGCCTATGGTAGTGCTAATTTATTTAGGTGATTTCTGAGAGTATACACAAACCCAAACAATTGAGATATAGAGAGCATGAAGAGAACATCTATCACATTTTCATACACTCTTTGATTTGATTACCCAATTTGTGTAACTAGTATATAATGCTTCTTATTCACACTTATCATGACTTCTTGATATAAGGGATGATGTGTATTACTTATTATTTTAGATTTCAAAAAAGAGAATCAATAAAAAAATTTCTATTTTTCATTTTAGTTTTTGGTTTGGTTTTGCCCTGGAGTGCAAAAGCTTAAGTGTGGGGGAATTTGATAAATCAATTTCAATACACTTCTTATAGTTTTACACTTAGGGTTTATTATATAATTACTATGTTTAACAATAATATTTTAATTAAGTTTTATGTTGTTTAGTTAAATTGAAGTATTATGTATATATGTTTCAATTTTTATTTTTTGTATGTATCTTGAGTATCTTGCCTTGTTTTGGCCATAACTTCGGCTTTTGTGATCCAAATGGGCTAATCTTGGAGCCCATGGAAAGCTAAGACAGAGGTCTACATCATGATGATTAGATTTGGTTATTTTTCATCTAAAAAAATGAAGAAATGGAGCTTGAATCAATCAGTCCTCATGTGTCCCACCAGCATTGACATAGTTCATCAAAATACACATATCTAGAGCTGTAGATATCCAAATGACCTTATTCTTGCGCCAAATTCTCAATAAGACAGAGATCTAAAACTTTCATGTTAAAGGTTTTGTAAAATTCGGCCATATAAATGGTCATATTTGACTCGTAATGTGGAGAAGATAAAGAGGAGAATGATATTCAACACCTACCATTATCTTCTTTTGAATTATTGTAATTTCAAGCCCACCAATATTGAAAAAATGAATTAATGATCAGAAATTGAATGTATAGTGTCATGATACCTTGCCTATAAATAGATGCTTGAAGTTGTAAGGAAGATACACAAGAGATACATAAGAAATACCTGCTTTAGTTTTCATTACTATATCTTTGCTTTAGTTTCTTAAGTTTTAGTTCTTTCTCTTGCTTTATTTCTTTGTTCTATATTCCATCCCTCAAGTTATGGTTTTCATTTCCTTTCCTCAATATCAAGCAAGTTAATTTTATTATTTGTTATTTACTTTTATAATCAAAGTTATAGTTAATTTAATATTAGCTTTCATTATTAAATTTATCATGGAAGCTTAATCTTTTAAAATCAACTCAAGGAATTTAATTTTTCTTTATGTTAACTTTGAGTTCTTGCTCTTAATATTTTGATTGAAGATAATTACTTTTCTTTGTTTCTCAAACACTTATGATGGTAGATTATTTAAGTGTATAACGGATTGGTATATAATTAAACAATCTATAATCTAAACTGATGTTGGTTGGTTAATCAATAATCAATTTGAGAACAAAGATTAAGTCACTAAATAAGAGATTTCTATTTAGTTTCTTAACTTAATCAAATTATGTTTTTAAAGTTATTTTAGTAATTAATAAGAATATATCGATTGATTATTCTTATTAGTTCATTAATTCAATTCTAGAAGATTTTCTAGAATATAATCATTTAGGGATTCCAAATGATTCAAGGTTGAGAAATTAATTATATTTAATCATATTTGTGATCAATGATTAGTTAAGTAAAGATTCAATTCCTTGGGTTGGTTCTTGCTAAATTTGATTATTCTCACTCATAAATTTACTTTTTGCACTATTATATAATTTCTTAATTTTCCTCTCAATATCAACACAAATCCCCCCTTTGTTATAACTAAATTGAGTGTAATTAATTTAACTAAGGTCCTCGAGAGACGACTAAGGTTGTTTACCTTATACTATATTAATTTAACTTTATTTGACCCAACAACGACAACGTGTCATTGAACTATGCTCAAACTTAAATCAAAGTAATATAAGAATTGACCCGCCTTAAGTTAGAAAAGGTTTCATTTTTTCACTTTAATTTTTTAAAGAAAAATAAGTTATGATTGACTTTGTGCATAATTGACAAACAATGTACCAATTATCATTATTTTCTATTATTTTTATCTCAAAATTATCATCCCCCTTTATAATGTCATATTTTGTTCCCTTAATTGTCTATTAAGTGTGGTATGGAGAGTAATTGGTGGGTATGAAAGAACAATTAGTGCTAATGATTATTAGAATTCAGTAAGGTGGGTTTCTGGGAACGGGTAATTCAGTATGATAACTACCAGGCATCAATTACTTATGCAAATAACATATTAGTGCAATATGCTTGAGTAATTTATATACATAAACATGGAGGACACACAGAGAACATAGAGGACAACATAGTACATACATGATAAGCATCCAATGGTTAACTTGTAGGTAACTATTGAGGACTTTTAATTTGTTTTGTTTCCTCATAGGTAATTCAATATAATAACTAGCAGGCATCAATTACTTAAACTTTTTAACCATGTCTTAGAACATTGGTTAACTTTCAAAAGAAGATAGCTGATGTATTTCAGGGAAAGGAAAGATTTAAAAGGAATTTTCATTGTCGAAGCACATTTTTACACTAAAATATATGTTGTGAAAAAGTATGGTCAAAAATATAATTTTAAAGTCTCTTCAGACCAAACCCCAATTTTTATATACTCGTAAATTTGTTTATATCATTCATCAAATATTTTCGCTAAAAGAATAAAGTATGAACTATTTATAACATTTTTTAGTGCCTAAGCGATTTCCAGATATGAAGATCGGGTTGTAAAAACAAAGGGGAAGCATATGTAAACTAAAAGTCTAGTAGAATAAAAAAGTCTAATAGAAGCATCCTGATCGAGGAACTCTTGTTTTAGTGTTTATAAATTCTATTTTGGTGATACTTTAGGAATAATGATTGTATCATATTTGTATGCTTATCATCAAAGAACAAAAAGAACAAGATCAATATGAGTAGCAGCTGTTAGTGTACCAACCCCTGTGAATTCTTATCACAGTCAGAGATCTCCTCAAAACATCTCAGAAAGCAACCTATTGCTCAATCAAGAATTAGTTCACGAATAGTTTGTGCATGGAAATGCATGAGAAACTATTTTCATGAAAATATTGAAAAATGATTCACACTTCTCTAAAGCTTAAATTCATCCTCAAGGTCCGATAACAAGAAACTTAAGGCAAAATACCTTCAAAGGATTTCCAATGTCTATATCTTCTTTTAAGAAGCAATAACGGTCATATCCTCCAAGCCTTATAAACACCAAGGAAGTTTGAACATAAAAAATACAAGAAAAACTTAGAAAGAATCTCTTCAAGTTATTATTCAATCTTATTCTTGTTCTTGTAAGACAAAGACCCTCATTACTTTCTAGTTCTACCTCTAGCAGACTCAGGTCTTGTGTCAAAAACTTAGTGTTCAAATTCAAATTGTTGATTATCTGTACACTAAGTTCTGAAAACCTCTTTTCATTCATTCAATTTGTAAAAGTCTGGTGTGTTACGAAAACGAGTTTGTGTGGGGAACACTTTGACCTGAAGAACACTTGGGTTGAGCCAGGAGTGGCTTGTTGAAAGAATACTTGGGATGAGCCAGAAATGGCTAGTGTTAAGAATACCTATGGCATGGGTTTGGTGCTGTTATTATAAAGAAGATTTTACAGAAGAAGGACTACAAAGGTAAAAGTCAATTTAAGTTTAAAACTAATAAATTTACTTTAGAATGTTTTAATTGTAGAAAACCAGGTCACATAAAAGCAGAGTGTCCTCTTCTAAATAAAGATAAAAAAGGATAGAAGGGAACGAAGAAAATTTCCTAAGAAACAAAAAAGTCTGATCACATGGGATGATAAAGGATCATCCAACTCAGAAGAGTCTGATGAAGAGAATAAGTTAGCCCAAATCTGTCTCATGACAAGTAAGGAATCAGACTCAGAAGCCAGCCTTAGCAACTCAGACTCTGAAGAAGTAAGTTACTCTGAACTTAAACAAAATTTTGATTTGTTATTTAATGATTTCTCTAAACTATTAAAAAGTTTCAAGAAATTAAAACTGAAACATATTGATATGATCACTAATTTTGAAAATCAAATTTCTTTGTTAAGAGAAGAAAAGCGTGGTACAAATGTCTTGAAAGAAAACAAAGAGATACATCTTAAAGAATTACGCAAACTTAGAAAAGAAAACACCTATTTAAAAATAGATTTTGAAAAATCTAAGATTTGCTGCAATTCTCAGGATAAAGAAATCATTAGTTAAAAAAATCTTGTTAACTCTCTTACCTCAGACCTAGGCAAATTTGTTACTGGTACTAAAAACTTGGATGCTTTGTTAGGAACGTCCAAAGGAAATCAAAAAGGTCTTGGTCTGGGATATGTGGAAGAGAAAAATGTTTCCAAACCAAAAAATCTTAAGTATGCTAAAGTGGGAAACTACACAAAACCTCTTTTAAAAATAAAGACGTTGTTTCTACATCCAGACCTCTAGAATTATTACATTTAGATGTATTTGGTCCATCTCAAGTACAAAGTTTGGCAGGAAAGAAATATAGATTTTTCATTATTGACGACTACACAAGACTAATATAGATATATTTCCTAGCCCACAGGGATGAGTCTATAAAAGTATTTAAAATTTTTTACAAGAAAATCCAAAATGAGAAAGGTTACTGTATTGGTACAATAAGAAGTGATCATGGCAGAGAATTTGAAAATGAAATTTTTGAAAAATTTTGCAATGAGTCTGGAATAACTCACAGTTTTTCTTCACCAAGAACTCCATAACAGAATGGAGTTGTGGAAAGGAAAAACAGATCCTTGCAGGAAATGGCCAGAACCATGCTTTGTGAAAATGATCTTCCAAAATATTTCTGGACAGAAGCTGTGAGTACTTCTTGTTATATTCAAAACAGAGTTTTTATCATACCAATACTGAATAACACTCCTTATGAATTGTGGAAAAGTAAAAAACCCAACATCTCATACTTTTATCCCTTTGAATGCACCTGTTATATTTTGAATACTAAGGACTATCTTGGAAAATTTGATTCAAAATATGACAAAGGTATATTCATGGGATACTCTACCACATCAAAATCCTATAGAGTATTCAATACTTGAACACAAACCATTGAAGAATCTATGCATGTAAGATTTGATGACCTTTAAAAGACTGACAGGAGACTGGCGGATCTAGACTCTAATGATGCAGGAATTCAGTAAGAGGAAGAGCAATCAACAAAACAACCAACTATAAATCATCAATCACAATCAACAAATCCTGAAAAATCTGAACAAGATCAACTCCTTGAACCTAAAGACCAAAAGATTGGAAATTCAAAGTCCATCATCCTTCAAACCTTATAATCAGAGATCAGGATGTTGGGGTTAGGACTAGATCCAGTCTTCAAAATTAGTCATCATTTGATCTTATCTCAGAAATGGAACCAAAGAATGTTCTGGAAGCTCTAAAGGATGTAGATTGGATTCTTGCTATGTAAGAACTAAACTACTTTGAAAGAAGTAAAGTATGGACACTTGTTCCTAAACCCAAAAATACAAGTATAATTGGAACAAAGTGGGTATTTCGAAACAAGCTAGATGAAGATGGAAAAGTGGTTAGAAATAAAGCCAGATTAGTAGCTCAAGGTTATAATCAACAAGAACATATAGATTTTACTAAAACTTTTGCTCCTGTAGCCAAACTTGAGGCTATCAGGATACTTCTTGCATTTGCATATTTTAAAGGTATTACATTATATCATATGGATGTAAAGAGTGCTTTTCTAAATGGTTTTATTGAAGAAGAAGTTTATGTAAAATAGCCTTCTGGCTTTGAAGATGTGTCTCTTCCCAATCATGTTTTTAAATTAAGTAAAGCATTGTATGGTCTAAAACAAGCTCCTAGAGCTTGGTACGACAAACTCAATTCCTTTCTTATTTCAAAAGGTTTTACAAGAGGTCAAGTTGACATAACCCTCTTTAGAAAAAGCTCTAAGAAACATTTTATTATTATGCAGATTTATATGGATGACATTATTTTTGGTGCTATTGATGATAGTCTGTATAAAGGTTTTTCAAAAATGATGCAAGCAAAATTTGAAATGAGTATGATGGGTGAACTTAAATTCTTCTTAGGCTTGCAAATTCAACAGACTGGTGATGAAATTTTCATTAATCAATAAAAGTACACAAAGGAACTACTCAAAAAGTTTAAAATGGCTGATGTTAAGGCCATGAGTACTCTTGTGCATCCTAACTACTGTTGGTGTATGCATTACGATCTATTAATATATCAATTTTAACTTATTAATAAAATTAGTATTTTTAGTTTTAGACAAATGTTATTTATCCTGGAATAATAGGTCATATGAGAATTATTCCTAAAACGTCCCTAATCAAGTATTTACATGGGGACATGTAAATACATTAAGATTAGTGTATGAATGTACTGATGATTTGATCTCACAAATCATGGATATATGATATCAAGTCTTTACACGGGTACACATTAAGAGTAATGTTGTACTGGACAGACCCACCATGAGAACGTTGCATGGATCATTACATGAGTGTCATAAACGGTTCTCAATGTGATAATGGTATGTAGTCCTTCGACCTGAAGTCACTACGATTCCTACATAAGGAGTTTATTGTTTTAATACAATCAAACGTTATCTGTAATAAGATGACCATAAAGATTATGATTAGGAAATAGATAAATTATACAGAGGGATGTGAGTGATGTAGATGGAATTTGTCTCTCCTATGTGACAGGAGTGATATCTATGGGCCACTTGATGGAGTGAGACTAATGAAATGCATGGCCATGCTAGGACAAATAAATATTAGATATTTATTCTATAAAGTCTACTCTGGTATCAAGTAAAATGAATTGGGCCATACAAGGATGACTACGACCATGCCTTAGGCCCAATTAGATATCGTGACAAAAGGAATAGATATATAAAATAATTATCACTTATAGGTCATGTCGATGATAAATAATATTCAGACATAATGATGTATTGCTAGATACCGCTCTTATTTTATATTAATAATAAAATAGTTTATTATTAATATAACCGAATATTTTACCTATAGGGTCACACACATAGAGTAAGCCCACCAGAGGATAGTTTTATTTTAGTTGGACTGAAAATAAAACTATTTAGGCCTAACTCATTTAGAATGAGTCAGGAGCCCAATGTTTAATGAGAGCTCAGGTCAAGACCTAAGCCTATATATAGAGCATGAGATGCTCATAGGCTGGTGCTCAGAAATTAGATTACACTAAAATTCCGTACTAGCATTCGGATCGTTAGTTTTCTGGTGGGAGTGCTCGTGTGGACTCCTAAGGGCGAAGCTACAATTGCTTCGATCGAGGATCTTGTTCTGCGTCTACAAGAGGTAAACCATAATTAAAATTTTAATTTAGCATAATGCTTTGAGACATACATGTTTGCAATTCTTTCTTGGGAATCCTTTGTGTTTCCACTGCCTGACCCTAATAGGATTCCTAACAACTACACCATAAATAAAGATGAGTCAGGTACATCAGTAGACCAAACCTTATATAGAGGAATGATTGGTTCACTCTTGTATCTTACATCTAGTAGACCTAACATAATGTTTAGTGTTTGCATGCGTGCAATATATCAATCAGATCCGAAGGAATCAAACTTGTCTATAGTGAAGAGGATTTTGAGATATCTTGTTGGAACCACTAACCTTGGCCTGTTCTACAAACAAACAGACTCTTTCTCTCTTTCTGGATTCTGTGATACAGACTTTGTAGGAGCTCGAGTTGATTGAAAAAGTACAAGTGGTGGATGTCATTTCTTAGGGAGCAACTTAATTTCATGGAGTAGCAAAAAGTAAAACTCCATTGTACTTTCAACCGCTGAATCAGAATGCATGTCTGCAGCTGGATGTTGCTTTCAACTTCTTTAGATCAAATATCAACTTGAACATTACTCAATCAAAGAAGGAGAAATCCCAGTATTCTGTGGTAATACTAATGGAATAAATCTCTCCAAGAATCCTATTCAGTACTCCAAAGCAAAACATATCAAAGTAAAATATCACTTCATTCGTGACTATGCACAAAAAGGAACCTTGGATCTGAAATTTGTGGATACAGATCATCAATGGGCAGACATCTTCACTAAGCCTCTGGCAAAGGCCAGATTTAATTTTATTAAGCATAATTTAAACTTAAAAATTATTGCCTAAATAGTCTGATTCATCTATCATTCTGCTATAACTTGTATTGTTTGACTTCTTACTTGACTATTTCATTTTCTCTAAGAGACTTACTCTATTAAATCATTTTCAGTTTTTCCTTTTTAAAACGTGGTAGCAGTTATCACCTTTTTGTATAACCATTTTCTAAACATGCTTTCTCTATCCACATTTGTGAGCAATTTTTATTTATTTATTTATATCTCTTCACTTTCACTCTTTCCCACCGTTTTCATCATATCTTTCTCTTCCCTCTTTGAATTCTCTTTCAAAAAAATTCTTCAGTTTCTAAAAACCCTTTCTCCTTACTCCTAAGAAATGGCATACAAGGCATCCAACATTGTTGAGTCTTTAGTCTTTAACATTAGACAACACAATTTGGATGTGCATGACATTTCTGATGAGCTTAATTGCATTGGTTGGACGAAGTTTTGCCTCGACCAAACTCCCTATTCTCCATCTGTGGTTCTTGCATTCTGGAATACGATTTCTGTGGACAAGTCCAAGTTTCTTGTCCTTAGCAACCTTCAAGGCAAATCTATTGAGATTTCTACGAATCTTATTGCTACTACTACTGGTTGTCCAAATGAAAGTGAAGTCTTTGATGAACTTTTTGAGTTCAATGTTGTATCTTCATTGGAAATCAGCGAAATGTTGTACCGGACTTAACATCCAGCCAAGTTTGCCTTTGGGTCTCTCATTCCGAAAGCAAAAATGTTGTATCTTGTGATGAAGCAAGTCTTTTTCCCTAGGAAAAGTGTAAAAGATACTGTAAGTAAGCTCGACCACTTTTGCATGTATTATATGCTTACCAAGGAAAGGGTTAGTTTACCCAATATCATCATGACATATCTGATTTCCTGCATTAGAAAAAAGCAAAATAAGATTCCCTATCCTAGTGTTCCCATGAAAGTATTTACACTTGAGAATATGCGAACCGCCTCATTAAAGGATCTGATCACCCCTTTACTGATGGTTAGCAAGTTGCCTGTATTTTCTTCTCAAATGGATCAACCTCAGGGTACTGCCCTAGCTCCCCAAAAGAGGACAAAGTCTGCTCCCTCCAAGAAAAAAAAGTTTTCTCCTATGTGTACTCAAAGTGCTTGCCCTGCTAAAAAAATAAAAAAATTGGTTCTAGAAGAGTCTGATGCTCCCTCAGATGTATCAAACTCTCCTCGTTCAGAGGCACCATGTTAGTCGGATCCCCTTTGTCTCTTATTGTACAATCAGCCCCTCTTGTGCATTTTGCTCTCACACTAACCAAGGGCTCCTCGGAATCAGATGATCATCTTACAATTGACAAGCTTCAACAACGCTCAATAAAGGAAAAGTCTGGCACTAGGAAAGAGTCAAGGTCTCGGTTCCTTCCAAGGGTCCACAGACTCAACCCCCTCTATTCCGTCCTTCTTTGAGTCATATTTAAAGAAACTCTCTGGTGATGAAGTCTTTGATTTATTTGTATCTATCTTCACTTCTCTGTACCCAGATATTTTAGTATTAGGATGGGACTCTTTAGCATAGAGTTCTAAGTTTATTGAGCTTTGTGATGAGTATCAGCGAGTCATGGCTGAAAATCATGACACTCTACAGTAATGTGGTGGTTAGCCATCCTATACCCATTATTTACGCTTCATCTGTGGCTATCTAAAGAATCATTTGTTGCTCTCTATCGAAGTGATACAAGTGTATTTAAAGCTTCTCTCAAGAGAAAAAGGTCCTCTTCTTCTATGCAGTGTTCCAAATGGTGAAGGTCTGAATGCTTACCCTCTACAGACTCTGCTCCATCTTCTCCTTAACCCATTCCTCTCGCCATTCTACCTCCATTTTTACCCCAGACCTCCTTCTTTCTAGCCATTGTTTCTTGTCCTCCCATCTCTACCATTGTTCATAAGTCTCGCCTTCCCCCTCTTCTTAAGCACTACCCCATCCTACCAGAGTATATAGACTACAAACCTGTTCTTGATACTTCTGACCCTGGTTATAGCTGCCCCTATAATCAAGCTATTGTTAGAAACCCTAACTTTAACCCACACAAACTTCACATACGCTATTTACCCCCAAATACTACTCTCCTCTCCCTATTAAAAAGCTTCTAGGCTTCCCAGACCTGTTCTCAAAGCATGTTTCATGTGCTTCAAGCCGAACAGGATTTATTTCTCTTGATGATGTGTCCATCAAACATTGTCCTGTAGCTACCCTATGGAAGAAGATTTTGTTTGAGGTATCACGTTCTCTTCCACCAGCTAAGTGGATTTCTCTGGGAAGACTGAAGAAACTCATGCCCTCAAAGCATAAGTCGCACTACAAGGGTCCCCTTCAGCCTAAGAAGTTACCTGCAGCAACACTTAAGAGTCTTTGGACTGCACCCTGTAACACCCTCGGTTAACTAGGACAATCCCTTCCACTAGATTATCCTGGTCAACTGAAAGGTTACGACTTTTTGAAAAATATGGGAGTTTTTTTTGTACGAGAAAAATTGGTGGAATAGATACATCATATTTACAATACATGGTCATAACAACAACTATACAAACTGAAAGTAAAGGGGCATGCAGGCTCCTATAAAAGAAAATAAAATTAACCTATTCTATTTGTCCTTGGTCCAAGAAGAGTCTGGCTGGTCCTCAATGTGAAGTTTACGTCCATCTCCACGATGTCTGGAAAAATTTAGTGTAAGGGTGAGTTTCCACCTCCATAACAATCGAGAAGGTGTCTCATCGACACCTGCCCCATATACAATACAATTAATCCAGGATTGAGTCCCTCCCACTCTCTTCGGGGTCCCTAAGATGCATTCTAAGATATCTCACCACTTTTGATCTTAGTTGACCATTCCTATTTTACCATTCACTTCTTAGGATTACTAAGATCTATACAATCGTGCTCAAACAATGAGCAATCATAATCTCAATACAATGATGCAATGCATGAATTCATTTCATTATATTTAATCTTTTATTAGTCATCATGATGCATGTGGGCCCATCTCCTCCTCAAACATCCCAATATAACACATATCACAATCCCACCTTATACCCCTTGTCTACTAGAGCCACCAGAGCTCTCCATGTCTATTTCCCAAATCAAAAGAGGTAAGGACCCTTGTAACAGCCCTGGTTTTCTGAAAGAGAAGCTCAAGCTCTCGTGACCTCCGAGAGTACCTTGTTAGGTATTTTAGGAGAGCAAGGCTTAGGCCTGATCCCTAAATCATCATTATAGTGTGAGAAAGTAAGATTTAAGAGAATATGAGTAAAGGATTATACAGTCAAGTGAAACAAGTGAATGAGAGAAGTTTGTACAATAGTGACCCTAGAGAGAGACTTGATTAATAACTATTTATAGGAAGGAATGAATGTGTTTAATTCAACAATTTATCTATTACTAAGGTATCTATATTCATGAATATATCATTATTATTATTACTGCTAGACAATTTCTGAGTAATGCTTAACTTTGGTAATTTATAGATAATGATAGTCAATTTTGGTTATAATGGATTGGAATGTTTAGAATTATTTAAGTATATGATTAGATTTTAAGACTTGGTAATTTATGAAGTTCAAGATTTCATAAGACTTAATTAAGCCCCTTTAATAAAGTAAGTACTGAAAAAATGCATTATTTTGATATTAACGGGTAATCAGATATTATTATTAAAGATTTTAATTAATTAAGATAAAATGAAGTTGATAGATAATATCTATTTTAGTATTTAACATTATTAGTAATGAGTGTAAAAAAAAATATATAAAAGTGTATTTATAATAAAGTTAGTTAAGAAATTAATTAATATTTTAGTAATGAATGTCGTTCGGTCCCTCGAATTTGAACTGTGGGACCCAGCCTCAGATCAGACTCTGGTCGTTCAACCCAAGACTAGTGATCCAGTAAGGAAACTAGTCCTCTTAGTATCGTTTTGTAAAGAATCAAGGGTACCTGACTCGGCCTAATCGGCCAAATCAGAATCCTTAACGCCTCCTATGTTTGACCGTTTATGTACTTCGGGATGTCCGATGGTGACATGGTCAGTCTTTGGTGACTCGTTTCAAAGTTTTAGGAACTTTTCATAAAGAGGCTGAGACCCGGTTCAAACTCTATCATTATCGTTTTTCCATAAAATAATTTCTTCAAAAGTTGTTTTAAGACTCAACCCGCACATCTTCAGTGTGTTAGGCCCAACTTTCACATATTACCTCGGAATGGGACGATTTTTGTCTCAATCTCTTCATTTTGAAAAGATCTCCAACCTCCGTTTCTAGCCCTGAACTCTAATTCTCGCTATGTCAACCCCAAATAGAAGATTAAGCATATTTGTCTTAAAATTTCATTGTTAGGACATTTTTCTCTGCACCTAATTCGGAAAAAATTCATAACTTTTCCATATGGAATTTGATTCATGCAAAATTGGTGCCAAACTCTCTTTAATGATATTACCTACGTTTTTCATGAAGACATGGAAAGCTAATTCTTTCCAGATTGGTACATTTTAATGAATCTTTATGACTCATTGACTATTTCATTTTTATGTTGGCTGTTTGTAGGAAAACTCGCATATCTTCCTCGTCCGGTACTTAAATAACTCCATTATTTTTGATATGGATCTATATCAAGGCACTCTAAAATTACTATGAAGGGCACGAAACTCAATGCTCAAAGGATAATTTTTGGTGAATTTATTTCTAAGCACCTAACTGATTCGGGATCTTTTGGGATATCCTGTCGTAAATCGAACGTATCTCAGGCTACCGATATCTGATCATCACAATTGATATATCAATTTAAAGAGAAAAAGAAGATCTACAACTTTTGTGTCAAAAATTTCCTCTAATTCTAACTCCACAAATTATCCTATATTTATTTTTAACGTCTCTATTTTTCGGTTCATAAAACTCCTGCACACTTTGATTTTTTACCCGACAAATTAATTTGCTGGCCACCCATTTTCCGACCACCTCACCAACTCTTGCCACCATAGAGGATAGGTGTCACCACCCTGCGGTCCCCCTCCACTAAACTGACCACCTTCCATTTCATCCAATAATAATTCATGTAAAACCCATCATCATCATCATTATCCTAGGCCTAACCCCATTATTTCACTCTAATCACTCACCATCACTTTTAATTTCCCATTACCCTTCATGGAAGCAGCAAGCCCTCCCCTTTCTCTCTATTCTCTTCTTCTAAACACCAAGCTAGCCACCACAACATCCACCCTATACCACCCTCACGGCTACACCAAAACCCACCACCACCACCTATTAAAAATTTTTCTTCTCCGTCTCTTTTCTTCCATTAACCCATGGCCCAAACCCCTCAAACTAGTCATTTTCTCTTCAATTTCTTCATTCCTTGGACTCTAGAAAATTAGGTGGACCTTTCTTGTCTTGAAGCTCTAAGACCGTGAGCCATTTATGGACCTCCCAAGGTGAGTATCACAATTTTTCCTTGGCTGCTACCCTTGACTCTTTTGTTGATTTGAATTCTATTTTTATTTTGGAAATTTAGTGGCATTTACCTTGTTGATTGAAAAATTGAAAAAGTGATCATCCACCCTTTTGTTGAAGCTTCCAAAACCGAGAGCACTCCTAGAGCCATCATAGGTAAATTTGTTACCTTTTCTTTTGATGATTGCTTTTGATTTCTTGTAGTCAATGTTGTCCTTGTTTTGAAAAAAATTAAAATGCTGGACCCTTGCTAATTGAAGCCAAAACCCTGGCTGTCTTCCTAGATCTAGCCATGCATGCCAAAAATTTTTAAGGGTTGGGAGAGTAAACAACGATTGAAGTACGTTAGGAGCGATCAGTGAAATTTTTGGCAAAACCTTCATTTTTCTTCTCCTGGTAGCGGCTAAATCATGAGGTAAAGGGGGTCTCCTCCTCGGTTGATTATATTTTGACTGTCCTAAATTGTTGTTTGTGTATCCAGGGACCTCCACTTCGAATTTCGTCGTGATCCAACTGTTAAATCTTAAACCGTAAAAATTTTCGTAACCAACGGCTAAAAGTTTACGTTTTTAAATTTGTTGATATTTTAAAAATTTATTTGGCATAACTCGATGTTCACATACTTAAAAGAATTTTATCACAATTGGTAGTAAGGTTTTGAAAAAGATCCTAATAAATTAATAGGATTATTTACTTGAATGAATTAAGCCTAAAATATGGAATTTTAAAGGGAAATATTACTATACTAGAAATTTAAGGAGCCATTAAAAGTAAAAAGAAAAGATCAAAGGAAATTTTATGCCTAGAGCAAATTTGTAGTAACTGATAGATGAATTTTGGGTACACTAGCCTTTAAGCTCAAAAATAAATAGGACTTACCTACCAATTAGTAACTCTGGTGACTAAGTAATATCACACTAAGTTATGACGCATAAACTAAAGTGGTATCTAGGTCGTTAAATAACAACTAATCAACTATAGAGCAAAAGAAATTTGAATGTATTTAAGGAAACAGATTAAATAATTTGGTCACTAAAGAAAGAAGTTTTTATATCTCAGGATATCAACCAGCTAAATAAGAAAGGATTTAGGAATCTAAATCTTAGACTTATAGTAAAAAGAAACTGAATCTATTAATGATGACTTTTGCTAACTAATGGTAAACTAAGTTTATGATATTAAGATCAAGTGATACCTAGACCTCTACGTAGTAAATGGATAATCATGGAACAAATGGAATCAGTCAAAAGAAGTAGTTAAGGAAACAAACTGGGTAAGGTAGTTACAATGCTGAATATGAAGGAAAAGTATAGAACTTAATAATCTCAAAGTCGAGTGGAAGTATCACTAAAACGTTGTCAGGGCAAAAAGGATTAGTGGCCCACTTAGTGATCAATAAAATAAGATTAATAACAAAGTCCACCTAGAGAAAAAAAAAGAAATAACTAGTAAAACCCACTTGACGATAACTAAAGAGTTCATAACTGGACTTTAGGAAGTTGAATTAAGTAGGGAAGTAATCATACGCAAGTGAATAAAGAATGCCCAACAAAGGGATAAATGAAAAATACAGAGAGCATTAAATTAAATAGTATACTCTTAGTAACAAATTAAGTTAAGGAAATGCCAATGACGTGAACTGTATAAATGGTAAGGATATAATGTGAACACTTACGTCTAGTTGCCTATATAAGTAAACTTTTAGTGACATTAAGTGTGCAATTACTTGCTAAGCCGTGGTAATGATGAAGATTGAAATGTAAACTATGTGTGTCTGTAATGACTTCTTAATATTGCATGTAGTATAACACTTGTTGGTTGACTGATTATGTGACATAGTGGGATATGTTACTGTGAATAATTATGTACATAACTATATGTGTGATAGTTACGTGATGATTGTGGTATAATGCATAGTATGTTGTGATGCTATTGAATACTTGTTGATGTGGTATGGTTGTGAATGTTGTATGATGCATGGATGACTAGATAAGAAAAATTGTAAATAAGAGATATGGAAAATGGTATCGGCAGGGATTCCAAAATGATTAAATTGTGAAAGTGTAAGGAATTTGGGTCTGAAATGAATTGTGGGTGTTGTAGCGCCAATGTACCCCTAATTGCTGAGAAACACTAGTGCAAAAAGTGGTTATAATCACAGGATATAATCATGAGTTAAAGTGGATCAGTGATAAAAACATGCGCGGTGACATTTTTGAAATTATAAGGTAAACGATATAATTAGGGGAAACTATATAATCACGGATAACATGACAGCCGTGATCATACCTATCAATATATAATCACGGTTATATTTCCAACCTTGATTATATATTGATGGATATCATCACGGTTGTAGTTCCAACCATGGATATATAGTTCAGGTACTATATATCCATGGTTGACATCACAACCGTGATTATATATTGATGGGTACAATCATGATTGTGATGTTAACCGTTGATATAGAGTTGGTATTTAACCAGGGGTATTAGTTTAACAGTGATTATATGGGTAATATTATCACGGTTGCAATGGGATCCGTGGATATATGTTTTCATTTAAGTCTGAGTTTTAAAGGTTTAGGTCATTTCCTCGCTTCCTTGACTTCTTCTTCTTCCTTACGTGCTCATCTTCATCGTCTACGCATTGGTTTGTGCTTCATCTTGTTCCCTTTTCCATTCAGGTAAGTGTTTTCTTCCTCTCTTGCTTTTCCCTATGCTGCATTATGTAATGTGCGACGTTCTCTTGGTTATGTAGAGCACAACATTGTGCCCTTCTCTGTTCACCATCGTGCCCATCTTCGTTGTTTCTCCATTCAAGTAGGTCACCTCCGTTCCCTGAACCCTCATTATTGTATACTGCATGCCTGTTCCCTGAACCCCATTGTCATATACTGCGTGCCTCTGTTCCCTGAACCTCCATTGCCATTGTGTGTGTGCTATGAGATTCCTGAGAAGTGAGAAAAAGTTACATATTATGAATGCAAAGGTGTTGTCAATTCATGGATAGGACTATATATAAAAGTTTTGGTGGGGTTGAAGTGATTTCCATCAAAGATGCTAATCTGTGTTGACTGTTTTGTTAGATTTTACTACTTGTCAACTTGTATATGCTTAATATGTGATTACCAGGTGCTTGTTTATCACTATAAAAGTTTCAATGTTTCATTTCTATATACATAGATAGATAGATAGTATATAATAACTGTTAGATTATTGACTTTATTTGTTTTCTCATATTTTTCAATTTATATATGTAAATTTTGACAAATATCTAAAAATATAAATATGATAATTAAAATCAAGTATCCCTCAATAAAATTTAACAAGTCTTGACTAATTATATTATTTAAAAACTACTTGCTAATTAGAGTATTTAACAAGTACCCCTCAATTAGAAATTACAAATCGACAACTTCTATCATATAATTAGCCAAACTTTTTGAATGTCTTTTATCCCCTCCTTACAAAATGGACCCAAATTTCTGAATTGTTACAATAGAGTAAAATAAATAAATAATCAAATAAATAAATATCCATAATCCATAATCTAACATTCAACATCCAAAAAAATTTTTGTGCAAATTTCCAAAAAAATTAAATATCCATAATCCATAATCTTTTTAGGTGTAATTAATCTAGTTCCTTCTCCACATCCGTAATCCATAATCCAACATCCAACATCCAAGACCATATCCATAAGCCATAATCCATAAAATAAAGTTCAAACTTCAAAAGTCTCATAATCCATAATCCATCATCCAACACCATAATTGTACTTGAAAATAACACAAATTAAAAAGATCATACTAATTACTAAATAAAAGTCCAAACTTTAAAAGTGTTATAATCCAACACCATAATCCATAATCCATAATCCAATCCAACACTATACTTCTACTTCAAAATAACACAAATTATTTTTTTAAAGTATTATTGTCCATTTTAAAGTATTATTTTTAATCAAAATTTACATTTCACTGTACAGTATATAATATTATTTCTGTTGTTGTTGTATGTGTGTGGTTGTCAATGTTGCGAACTCGTAGGCTCATACTAGTTAACTAGTATGAAAGTTGCTTTGCATGAGTGAACCGTAGTTCCCTGTTTGAGATTCAACATAAACGGTCATTAAATTAATTAATTTCATTGTTTATGTTGAATCTCGAATTTTCCGTTTGGATAGTTTGGGATGAAAAATTGTTTTTACACGCCGTTGGTATGTATAAGTTAGGAGTTATTTTAAAATTTGATAAAGTTTCGATAACTTGCATTTTATGTTGTTCTCTGGGTGCATATTTGGTTGTGGTTGAATTTGATTTGACCACTCTCATTTTGTGTCCTTAGAGACCAATGCAAAATGCTGCCGAAATTTGATCAAATTTTAAAATAACTCATAACTTGTATATATCAATTACGTATAAAAACAATTGTCATCCTAAATGGGTAAGACAACCACCTTTGTAGAAAAAGTAAGATTGATCATAGCACCTTGTAAACAATTGGTATGGATTGGAGTTGGATAACTACATCACACATAAGTCTAGAGTACGAGGGGGAGTTGAATCATGTATAGAATTCGTAGCAAGGAATGCTGAGGAGGTGAATGGAATGTATTTTTGCTCTTGTGTTAAATGCTTGAACCTGCGTCGGCTAGACTTGGAAGAGGTGCGAGAACATCTACTGTGTGATGGTTTTCTTCATAGTTATAACCGTTGGATATGGCACAGTGAAGATGTAGTGGTGCCAAGTACCAGCTCTCAAACTAAAAACCGAAGCCAGATGCATAACACCGATGTCGACATGGATGACCGACGTGAGGATATGATCCGTGATGTAGGGGTAAAAGGTTTTAAGAGAGCTCATGTATATACAACTCTGTTTGAGGATTCTGAGAAGTCGTTGTATCCAAACTACGTCAATTTCATGAGATTATCAATAGTTTTACGGTTATTTAATTTGAAGGCCATAAACGGGTGGACGGATAAAAGTTTCATTGACTTACTGAAGTTGTTGAAAGAAATGCTCCCAGCTGGAAACACCTTGCCGAATCGTAACTATAAGGCCAAAAAGGTGTTATGCCCTATAGGTTTAGAGTATACAAAGATACATGCATGCCCAAATGATTGTGTATTATTCCAGGGTGAGTATGAAATGTTGCATCGATGTCCTAGGTGTGGGGTGTCACGGTATAAGAAGAAAGAGGCTGATTCTAATGAAGTCTGTACTAAAGGGTCTCCTACAAAGGTGTTGTGGTATCTGCCCATAGTTACAAGACTAAAGCGTCTGTTTGCCAATGCAGATGATACAAAACTTATGAGATTACATGCTGATGAAAGGGTTATTGACAGACTACTTAGGCATCTGGTAGATGGATCGCAGTGGAAAAAAGTGGATACGATGTTTCCGGATTTTGCCCATGAACCAAGAAATATTAGGCTTGCACTAGCCACAGACGGCATGAAACCGTATGGGAACCTGAGCATAAACCATAGTTCATGGTCTATTTTGTTGTTTGTTTACAACTTGCCACCATGGTTGTGCATGAAGCGAAAATATGTTATGTTATCAATGATGATTTCTGGTCCACAATAACTGGGGAATGACATTGATGTATATTTAACTCTATTAGTTGAAGACCTCAAAATGTTATGGGAAGACGAGGTTGATGTATTTAACGGGTTTGCAGGGCAATCATTCAAATTGCGTGCCATGCTATTCTGCATGATCAATGACTTTCCAGTATACGGTAACTTATCCGGGTACAGCGTGAAGGGTCATAAAGCTTGTCCTGTGTGTGAGGAGGGAACTAGTTCTGTGCGGCTGCACCATGGTAGGAAAAATGTTTATCTTCGACATCGAAGGTTTCTTAAAGCTAATCATTCATTTTGTAGGTTAAAGAAGTCATTCAACGGTGCTCAAGATTTTAAAATGCCTTCTCTACCACTATCTGGTCGCCAGATATATGAAAATGTGAAAGATGTCAACATGGTGTTTGGCAAGTGTGAAAAAATAATCCACCGCACAAAACCACTAGAAGAAAAAGTCAACATTTTTTGTCCTACCCTATTGGAGGGAGCTTGAAGTAAGACACTGCATTTATGTTATGTATGTGGAGAAAAATATGTGTGATAGTTTGGTTGAAACTGTAACACCCCAGAAATAGGGGTAAATTTTTGGTGATTTAAAAATAATTATAAGTAGAAGAAACACGATATATAAAATATTGAGTGGTTACCCCGGATCATTAAATAACCTATCTCATATATAAAGATATGAGAAGGTATCAGAGTGCTCCTTGGACGATCGGACTCGAGATTGTCACAAGGGAAAAGCGAAAAATTCAAAAAAATTTAAGAGTTATCAAAATATGTAGAAAAAGGAAAGGAAAGATGCCTCATCAATTCGTAAACATTAATATAATTTCATAATAATAATATCATTTCTATGATATAAGGGTTCCAAAACAAGCAAGAAAATTGAGCAAGGGAGTAAAAATTAAGAAACTGAGAACAGGGAAACTCGCTTGAGTGAGTCCCTGTCTCGCTTAAGGGAGACCCACTGAGACGCCCCAAACCACCTAAGAAAATAGGGGAAAATTTTTCACGAATTTAATGTTATTAATTAGTGAAAAATATGAGTGATGAAACTATCATCCAATACCCTGGATCTATGCAACCTATCTCATATATAAAGATATGAGAAGGTATCAGAGTGCGCAATAGATGTTCATATAGTACCTTTACGATCCTGATTCATATAGTCGAAAAATCCATGTACAAATTAAAAGTCCTAATCGATTATGGAATATGAGCTAATCGATTTGAGATTCCATAATCGATTACAGAGCAACATGTAATCGATTACATAGCTCCTGGGTACAACTTTTAGAATAATCGATTACATTGCCCCTGTTGGGTCAATAATCGATTAGTCTCTCAACCCTAATCGATTACAAGGTTTCTGGAATTCATGTATTGCACCAGACATCCCACCTAATCGATTACAGATCCTTATCTAATCGATTACCTGGTTTCTGTTGGAAACATAATCGATTACTACACTGCCCATAATCGATTAGAAAGCTACTGGGATTTATGTAATGCATCAGGTATTTCTGATAATCGATTACCGCTCAGGGAATAATCGATTACCTTGGCTCTGGATGACCCATAATCGATTATAATCTGAAGCAGAATCGATTAGATTGAGGACAGAGGCCTTGTAATCGATTACACCCAGGAAGCTAATCAATTACGCCCTGTCATCCTGCAGAATTATGCAGATTTTGCACCAAGGATGAACTTCACAACCACCAAAACTTATGCAAACGATGTCAAATTGCCACCAAATTTTAACACAGCTAAAACACATTATTTGTGACGTGTGGCAATTGGCCGCACTCGAAAATTCCTAAAAATGAATAATTTATGCGTATAAACGCGATTATCCCATTCTAAGGCATTTTGAGGTAACCAATGGGTCTACTTTTGGCAAAATGGATCCATTCCATTTCCCACAAACCACAATTGACGTATTTAAGCTGTTGCATTCCATCCATCGCATCAAAACCTCACAAATCATCATTTAACCATACTAGTTCCTAGCTCATGCATTAAAACAACTATACAAAGTTTCCAACACACATCCCAAAAGCTATAATTCATAATTCCCAACATTCAATCATCAAAGTTAAATATCATAATCTATTCTTTACATCACTTGGGTCATGTAGGAAAATTGGCCTTACACACACATGTCCAATTTTCTCCCATGACCCCCGAAATTATCAACATTACAAAATTTGAGCATATATATATATATATATATATATATATATATATATATATATACACCATATACTCCACAAAACAGATTTCATGCCGGCCAAGGCTCACACATTCCTATCCATATTTATCTTCTTCTAAACTCGGCCTCCAAAAGCTGTAGGATTTAAGTCATACCTACATCAACTTTAAAATGGCAATGGGGAGGTGAGTAACATAATCCAAATGAATTAAAGTCATACATTATGATGAAATACATGTATACTTACTCACATATCAATCATTACAACACATCTTACATCATACATAATACATCTCATGATCTCAAGTATACCTTCACAATTTCAATCATTTGGATTGCCAAACACACACATCGGGTTAGTATTCAACTCTTTCCCTTTTAAATTCACATTCATCCGTTGCCACCATGGGCTTTCAACTAGGCATATCTCCAGCTATATGCAAATGCTCTTAAGGCTAATGCATATGCCCAAGAATTTCTTATCAAACAATACGGATCCGACTGTGGGAAAAATGCCATATCAATTCAATTGTGGGACAAGCATAGGTGTGTTACTATGCCCCTACTGCAGTAGAAAAATTCTGTACACATAGATCTCAATTCATGCATGCTTACATCATCATAATTTTACTGGTACCAAACCGCTATCGCCCCTCTGTAGCACTAGTCACCCTGTGACTTGCGGATTAACATCGTGGCCTCAACTACCACAAGTGCTACGGGCCCCTCCCGAACACACATCAAGAGAGCCGTGTCCCGTCGGACATCAAGGTAAACTCGCTCACCATAGAGCCGCCCGCCCACTGGGCCCGCCACATAGGGTGCCTCGTCACCAAACTATGGACAGCTTCGTGACTCATACACCGAGTCACAGGGGAAAAATCACAATACGCTCGTGCACTGAGCCGCCCTCCCACTGGGCCCGCCTAGTGGAACCCCCTAATATTCCACATAGACAGCTATGCTATGCCATGGATGCAATGCAAATGCAAATCAAGTGCATCCTCACACTATGCATCCTAGATGCCACTCCACATTCAATCATTCATCATCACCACTTCGTAGATTTTAATATTCTCATCATTCTCATCCAATCCCAATTCTCTTTTGAACTTATTCTCATCAATAGTTAGTGGCATATACATTCCATAACTCATACACACATATTTGGGATATTTACATCACAATCTCAATCCACATATGGTTTCAAACCATCATCATACTTCATTAATATAGTATTACCACATCATTAATTTTATCCCAACCACAATGCCACATAACAATCATCATTCTAAATGCATTCAAATCACACATATCATATCATCCATTCAAACGACCATTAACATAATCACATATACATATTTTCACATCACCAATGGATGAAATCATGCATTTAGAAAAGTTACCCCCTCCTACCTCAAGTGAAGTAGTGATCAACGCGGTTCGATGGTCCCGCTTCGTCAATGGGGTCACTTCCTACATCACAATACATTACATAATCAATTTTCTACTTACTCATTAAGATTCAAATACTTATATATCAATAAATACTTGCTGTTTTTATTATTATAACTCTCAAAACTCTTTTGTTTCATTTTATCCACCATAACCACCATGGGTTAAGTGCTACCCTTTATTATTATGCATTCAACAACCAACCCCTTTCATGGGTTTCTCCATTAATGACTTCCCTCAACAAAATACCATCACCAATGGCCCTTATGCATCATAACTCACATTTATTACCAACAATTAATGTTCATCAACCTCCATTATGCATTTCCCCCAAATTCATGAAGTTAGGGTTTTATAAAAATTCTAACTACCATCATAAATATTCTTCTCCTTCCAACCATAAATGCATCCACTTCATTACTTCTCAAAGAAACCTCATTCTCATACAAACCCACATTAAACTCTTGCATTAAATACTCTCCTCAAGAATATTCATACACATGCATGGTTTCAAAACACATAAATACCATATACCCATAACCAAAACCTTAGCAAGATGGGTATACTTACCTCAAAACCCAAAAACGAAAATGGGTTCACTAGAGAGAGAAGAAGCTACGAAAATGGAGAGAAAGGAGGAGAAGACAGCAGCCCCACAAGCCTCTTACAAGCTCCCTTCAAACGAAAATGAGGAGGTGTGGAAGATGAGCTCAAGTTGCTAGGGTTTTGGAAGGAGAAATGAGAGAATGGAGAAGATGATGATGGAAAGAAGAAGAAGAAAGTGAAGTGTAATCCTCACACCTTCAGCATTCCCACGTGAATAGCAAGGAAAATGGGGGGTTTGATTTATTTAAATTCCCATTCATTAAAACTTCATCGTTTTATAACTAACAGGTTCTCTTTTCGGGCTCAATACATCATCTGAAAATTATTCCGAATACATATTCGGATTCCTGATAATTTTCTCAATAGCCCTGACCAATATCATCTCATTCCAAGATACTTGGTCCGACACCCATATCTCAACCGGGCTCAATTTTAGCTCAACCGGTCTCCATAATTTTCTAACAATCCCCAAAATTATCAATTTAATTATTCTCAATAGTTTGGGACATTAAATACTCCATATACCAATTTCTAATACTTATTCCGGTAATTAATTCTCTCATTTTAAAATTCAGGATGTTACACCCATATGGGTCGCTTGGGCGAGGTCAGGGAGCGTGAGCGAAAATGTTCCAGTGTCATACCCACGCCCGCTCGCTTGAGCGAGTTGCCACCCAAAGACTATCTCACTTGAGTGAAAATGGTCCAAAACTATTCTGCCATAATTTTGCTCGAGCGAGGCAAAGCCCGCCCGAGCGAATTGCCTCCAGTAGCTCCCACCTGATACATAAGTATCTCGCTTGGGCGATACACCAGTTCGCCTGAGCGAACCTCGACCAGAAACAACTCCACACTACACTCGCTTGAGCGAAGGCCAGACCGCTCGAGCGAGAAACGCCCAGAATGCACATGCCAAGTGCAGAGTTATCTCGCCTGAGCGAGAACCACACTCGCTTGAGCGAGATTAGGCCAGAGGCCATATAACTGATGCAGGGGATTCTCGCTTGAGCGAGAATCCATCTCGCTTGAGCGAGATCATCAGTACATGCGCAAAAACATGTAAATTTCATAACCTAACATATAAAAATCCATCCCAAGCAAAATTGATCAAAATTGATATATCACATACATCATATTAAACATTTAAAACTTGTCTCAAGCATTCATAATCAATAATTTCCATTCTAATTCATTAATCTTGTCAAAATCAAACTTATCATCCCATATACTTTATAAAGTCCAAAATGTAAATAAATATCCATTCATTCGTCAATTCTAACAGCATACCATATCATTTATATCATCCATACATTGTCAAGGTCGTTAATGAAAATAAGCCATACACACAAGGGTCTCATTTTCCTACATGACCTCCAAAATCATCATTCATCATATCAATTTACAAAATTGAGCATATGTACATTATATACTCTACAAAATAACAATATGCCGACCAAGGCTCACCCACTTTCCTTCCATATTTACCTTCATCAATCCTCGATCTCCAAAAGAGTAGGATTTACATCACACCTACATTAAACTTAAAATGGCAATTAGGAGGTGAGCAACATAATTCAAATGTATGAAAGTCATACATTGTGATGATATCCATACATGCTCACATAAAATACACTTCACAAGAAACATCATAGTTTTATTCATAGCAACATATTACATACTCAAGCAATACAACCACCACATAGATATTCAAATCATTGGTATTCTCAACAACATCATCATACACATAACATTAGTACCATATTTCTTCCTTCTTTGTATCTCAATCATCCGTCACCACCACGGGCTTTCAACAAGGCATATCTCCGGCTATATGCAAATGCTCTTATAGCTAATGCATAAGCATAAAGGAATTATTTTCAAATGCGGATCTGACTGTGTGAAACAAAAACATACTAAATATGGGACAAGCATAGGTGTGCTACTATGCCCCTACTACAGTAGAAAAATTATGTACACATATACCTCAATCCATGCATGCTCAACATCATACTTTTATTGGTACTAAACCGCTCTTGCCCATCTGTAGCACTAGTCACCCTGTGACTTGCGGATCTATAATCATGGCTTACTTGCCAAAGTGCTATGGGCCCCTCCCAAACACACACCGGGAGAGCCGTGTCCCGTCAGACACTGAGGTAACTTGCTCATCACAGAGCCACCCGCCCATTAGGCTCGCCACATAGGGTGCCTCGTCACCAAACTATGGACAGCTTCGTGATTCCCAGAATCACTAGCGAAAATACAACAACATACCCGTGCACTGGGTCGCCCTCCCACAGGGCCCGCCTAGTAGAACCCCTAACATTCCATATAGACAGCGTATGATATACCATGGATGCAAATGCCAATCAATGTATTCTCACTCTATGCATCCTATCATGCCACTCTATATTCAACAATTCATCACAACCACTTAGTGGATTTTGTATACACATCATTTTCAACCATCACCCATTCTTATTGGATTTCATATACCTCAGTAGTTAGTGGCAATCATTCTTTATCAATTCACACATTATGGGATGTTCAACAACATGTCAATCAATACAACCATGGTCATCAAGCCATTTGAAACACCCCAAAATTGGGGGGTAAATTTTTCATGATTTAAAGAGAAAATAATTTAGGGAAAGAAAGCTTTGCGGAATAAATTTTCAACAAATAACCCTGGATCTTTTAAAGAAAACCTATCCTATATTTGAAGATATAAGAAGGCGTATAAATTTAAAACAAGAGTTCTCTTTAGACAATCTATCACATAGTCTTCCACAAGGAATAGTGTAAATATACACTAATTCAAGAGGTATAAGTGATTATAAAAAGTGGTTCAAGGATACTTCCATTGATTTCTAAAATTAGGATAAACATGTGTATATTTAGTCTTAGGATTTAGTGGGACATGTCACAAATATCACCTATTAGTCCCAATTTGAAAGTCATAAAAACTTGGGTTTAAAACCCTCTTAAACTTGAATTTTTCAACGCAGTGGTTTCGATATTTTATGTCTCATGAGAGTTAGAAAGCTCCAATTGAGGTAAGACTAATTTTCACACCTCCATGACATAATTTTCTACAACTTTCATGAAGAAGTAGGAGGCCAAAAATGTCATTAAGATGCCCAAACAGGCCAAAACCAACAAGAAAAACAAAGCAGTTGGAAATTTTCTAACAGTGGGGAAACCCACTGGCCGTGGGAAATTCCCACTGGCCGTGGATCCCATTGTCCGGACCACCCAAAATGATCATTTTTCCCATGTTTTGAGGTAGAACGATCCACTGGCAGTGGGGAAAACCCACTGGCCATGGATCTCCCTGTTGTCAGCTTCATTCTGTAGCTTTTTGACCCTTATAATTTTGGCAACTTCTAGACACCCTATCTCTTTCATTTTAAATCCAATGATCATCAAACTTTGACACAAACTAAAATATATTATTTGTGATGTATGGCCACTGGCCTCACTCAGAAATTCCCAAAAAATGAGGGAGATATGCACAAAAGTACGTTCTACCCATTTTGAGGCACTTTTGTGCAACTCAAGGGTCCTTTCTCTATAAAATTGGTCCATTCCACTTCCCACAAGTCACAATTAATATGTTTAAGCTAATGGACTTATCACAACACCTCAAAACCTCATAATTCAAAATATGCTCCTACTAGTTCCTTGCTTATGTATGAAAATCATGGAAATCTTCAACTATACATCACATAAATTCATCATTCATAATTCTCATCATTTGTTCACCAAATAGAACCAAGTTCAACCATTCATACATCATCCTAATTACAATAGACATAATTCTTAACATGGCTATACAAAATCAACAAGTTGCCGACCAAGGCACTTCCTATACACTTATTTACCTCCTTTTACAAAATATACTTCAAAAGAGTTTCACTCCTCCCATAATTGACCTGCATCACAATTCTAAAAAAATGGACAACACGGGAGATGAGTCATATATTCCAAAAGTATGAATATGAATACCATGTGATTATGTGCATATGTATCATACATGTATAATTTACATTCACATACAACATATCATCACACCAATAAACATCATCATGTAATAAAGCAAAGCAAAGCATATAACACATAATCTAGTCTTTCAATAATTAGACTATTACACATCTCATCATCTCAACCAATTTACTCTGGGTATTCATATCTTTTATGTTGTCATTTTACATCTCTTCATCCACAACACAACCAACACCATGTATCATCACATTGGCATACTTCCTTGCTATATGCAAATGCTCTTAGGCTAATGCATATGCACAACGGAATATTTCAACAATTGCAGATCTGATTGTGGGAATATAAACACCAAATTTGTGGGTCTCAAGCATGATCATCTAACCATACCCCTACTGCAGTAGTAAAAAGTGTACACTTATACTCAATTTGCATGCATTATCACCAATTGTTTTACTGGTACCAAACCGCATCGCCCATCTTGCAACACCTGGTCATTTTCACCATGACCGCGGTACACAAATATTCAACATATGGTGTTACGGGCCAGCCAGATCTCAAATCATTGCGGCTGTGATCTTAAAGACCACCGGGGTCACCTGCTCTTCAAGAGCCACCCCCCACAAGGGTCGGCCACATGTAGCTCCCCGAAGAAATACATGGGCGGCTTCGTGACTTCACACCGAGTCACAGGGGAAATAAAACTTGCTCATGCACCGAGCCACCCTCCTACTGGGTCGGCCGAGGGAACTCCCCTAAGGTTCCAACAACAGCGGCTATGCAATATGCCATGGATGCAATGCAATCAAATGCATTTCTCACACTGTACATCCTATATGCCAATCATCAAACATAATCATCATCATCATCACCAACACCACTTCACCATTCTTAGTGGATTTTATTATTGTTGGCTTTAGTCTTTATTCTCAATTTCAATGTTGCATTCATCATCAATTTTAATCATCAACTTTTCAATATCAAATATGGTATGCTACTTACTCATACCCATTCTCAATCAAGTGTCAACAACATTCATTACACATTCATGGTGGACATAAACATAACATCATATTATTGATCATTCAACACCACCATATAGCACACCATAAATATTTTAAATGCATCAAAGCATGTTGCCAAAACACATTATCAACATCATACATAACACTACCAATCTTTATAATATTTCAATCAAGGCAAACATGCATGTTGTCATATACGACAATCAAAACACTATTCTACTCATGCATTTAGAATATACAGACCCCTCTCCTACCTCAAGTGAAGTAGTGGTCAACGCGGTCTGAAGGTTCTGCCTCGTCGGTGGGGTTATTCCTTACATTCCAACACATACCACACAATTATTCTTAATCTTAAACCACCAAGATTCAAGTGCTCTTAATTAACAACTCACTGTTTTATGCCTTTTTAATTCTTAATTTTTACTTATTCATTTAACCCACCATAACCCCCCATGGGTTAGGTGCCCAATTTCATTATTATGCATTTAAGGCTAAACCCATTCATGGGTCTCCACATTAATGAAATCCACCAACCATTTACCATCATCAATGATCACTACACATTATAAATAACATCTACCATTAATTATAATTACTCATCTACCCCCATTACACATTTCCCCCAAATTTATGAAGCTAGGGTTTCTTAAAACCTAACAACCATCATCAATAGGTTATCATTTATCATTTTCTTCCAATATAAATGTATTCATTCCCCTCATTCCACTTAAACCCATGCATCCATAATAACTCACTCTAGGGTTTATGCATCAAATGCCTTAAGTGAACACCCATTCATATGCATGGTTCCCAAAACTCATATTATCATATAACCATGACAGAAACCCAACTAAATAGTGAGTATTTCTTACCTCACACCCAAAAATGAAATGGGTTCCAATAGAGAGAGAAAAAGCTGTGAAAATAAAGGGGAAAGAGGAGAGAAAATCTAAGCCCCAAGCTTCCTTCAAGCTCCTCTAAACGAAAATAGTGAAGGATGAAGATGACACTAATTTGCTAGGGTTTTGGAAGAAGGAGAAGAGAGGAGATGAGGGAGAATTGAAGAGGAGAAAAAGTAGCGTGTGGTTTACCAAGGGAGAAGGAAACCATCGTGAAAATAGAAAGGAAAATTGGGGTTTTGATTTATTTTTAATCCCATTCATTAAAGTTTCATCGTTTTCTCATAAACAGGCTCTTTGTTTGGGCTCAATACTTTATCTGAAAATTATTCCGAATATATATTCAGATTCCCAATATTATCCTTAACAGCCCTGACCAATATCATCTCAATCAGAGATACTTGATCTGACACCCATATTTTAATCGGGTTTATTTTTAACTCAACCAGTCTCCATAAATCACCAACAGTCCCCAAAATTCTTAATTTAATTATTTTCAATAGTTTGGGACATTAAATAATTCACCTTCAATTTTTAAATATTTATTTTCCTCAATTAATCCTCTATTTTAAAATTTGGGATGTTACACCATTCACAACAATTCTCATCAACATGAGTCAAGTTTCAACACAAACAACATCCCAAAACACATGCCACATAGCATCAATTACTCTAAATGCATTTCAATCATTTCAATCATATAATCATCAAATCATCCATTCAAGCCAAACTATCAATACACAATGATATACACACATCACTAACAGATGAAATTGTGCATTTAGAATAGTTACCCACTTCTACCTCAAGAGAAGTAGTAATCAATGCGGTCCAATGGTTCCACCTTGTCAATGGGGTTATTCCCTACATTACAATATACCACATAATCAATTTTTCCTTGTAAACCACCAAGATTCCAATGTTAATATATTTGACCACTTGGTGTTTTCTAGCATCTTAACTCTCAAGTCTCCTTTATTTCATTCAATCCACCAAAACCACCATGGGTTAGGTGTCTACATTTATTATTATTATTATGCATTTAAAGCCAAACCCATTTATGGGTCACAATATTTATGGTCTTCCAACAACTATCATTGGTCATCCAACCTCATTAATGGTCATACACCATCAATAACACTATTTCACATCATTAATGATATTTATCCAATATAATAAATGTTTCTCTACCCATATTTTGTATTTCCCCTAAATCTTAGGGTTAGGGTTTTATCAAAACCCAACAACCATCATCAATGCTTATCACTTTTCCATCATCTCCCTTGCCATATATCCACACTCATAAATACCCATTTATATCTCCCATTAATGCCACCCCACCTAATGGCTTCACATAATAAATGTATTCCACTACCATCTGTCGCAACCTGGATCGCGGCGGCACGACCGACCCTCAAAACGATCTTTTTGGTTCGAAAAGAAAAACAGGGAGTCGCCCCCAATATTTTTTGGATAAAATACTGGAAAAACCTTTCGTTAAAGCACTGGTTATAAAAAATGAAATTCCATGATTCGGGAGTCTGATTACAGGTGAGGAAGGTATTAGCACCTCACAACTGTCCGTTATAAAAACGGTTACCTCAATATGATAGCGCGCATTATAATTAGCCCAGTAATTATTTTAACTTCTTCATGAAAAAAATAAATATACGAGAGGACAAAGTATACAAAAATAAACAAAAAATAAACACAGAATATTTACATGAGATTAATAGGACGTCTCGTCCAAATTAAACTCGCTCCACCCCTTTTTAAGAAAAGAAAATAAAAAAATACAATAATAATAATAATTACAACTCTTACACTAATACAAATAAAATGTGTGAATTTCTCATTTTTATTATTATTTATCAATCAATTGAAATTAATTGATAATTAAAGAGAAAAATAAAGTCACCGAATAATAACTAATTCAACAAAAAAAATAAACAAGTACAAGTATTAAAAAAATGAGGGGGAAAAGTGAGATCGGTATATTGAGAAGGGACTTGGACGGTTGAGAAGGAAGGACAGATGGTGTTGGTGAGGGACGGTGTCTGTTGGAAGAGTGAGAGACGGTGTTTAAGGGGGTTCTTAGAGGACAGTGCTGGGTGGAGAAGGGAGGACGGTTGAGAAGGAAGGAGGACGGCGTGGAGTGAGGAGGAAAGGACGGTATTGAGTGAGGTAGAGAGGGAGAATGGTGTGGTGGTTTGGAGGAGGTCGGACAGTGAAAAGGAGAAAGAGGGACAGTATTGTACGGGTTTGAGGGGGCTGTGTGGTACGGTTTTAGAGGGAAGGGAGGACAGTTTAGAGAGGAGAAGGAGGTTGGGACGGTGCTGTGAAAGGAGAGAGGGTTGTTGAGTGAAAGGGAATGGGACGGTGTTTTAGTGGAGTGAGGGAATTAAAAAATGCTTTAGAGTTCCTTTCTCTCCTTATTGAATACTTTCTTCCTCCCCTCAAATGAAAGCTTCTGGACCCCTTTCTTCTTTTTCGTTGGGGTATTTATAGGAGTTCCCAAGTATGCATGATTGCTTGGACAGCCTGGCTCTTTGACAACCAAATGGAGGCTGATGGGAAAGTTTTATTATTTCTTCCTTTGTCTTGTTGCCAGCCGCCCTTTGAAATTCAAGCATCCACTTGAATGGTGTGTTGGAAATAGCCTGGATCTTAACAAAGGAGGCTGGTGGGAATTCTTTAGCATTTTCTTCCTTCGTCTGGTAGTGAGCCTCCTCCCTTAATTCAAGGATCCACTTGGATAGTGGAAATCCAAGTCAGCATAGTTGAAATCCGAGAGAAAATGATGGAAATCTGAGAGAGCATGGTAGAATTCCGAGTGAAAATGACTCGGATTAGCCTCTCAGTCAGTATTCATCCATAGTTGGAGTCAATTACGAGTGGAATGAAGGTTTTCCAATAGAAAATCAAGTGAAAATAGTCCTTTCCGAGTGAGAATTCTTCTGGGAGGAGCTCTCCTATGGAAGGCCGAGTGGAAGTTTTGCTCGGTATTGGGTCGCTGTGAGGAGAATCCGAGTGAAAAAGTGTGCAATTAGATTGAGGGGACAAACAAGGAAATTTTGATTGGAATAATCAATCAGACCGAGTGAAAATTGACTCAGAACCGATTGAAGAGGACTCGGTGCTGATTGAAAAGTGTCACTCGAAATTGGTGAAAAGTGTCTCAGAATTGGTGAAAATAGGGGCTCAGAATTGGTTTGAGGAGGGATGACACGGAATTGGTTTGAAGAGGGCTGACTGACTGAAGTGTTACTCGGTTCTTACTGAAAATTGGCTCCGGAATAGGTGAAAGGATAGCTTGGATTTGAGTGAGAGTACTCACTCGGGAGTGGGTGAGAAAAGAATGACTCAGAACCGACTGAAGATTCTTCACTCAGTGCTGACTGGAGATTCTTCACTTAGTGCTGACCTTGGAGATTCTTCACCCGGAAAGAGCCTTCTCACTCAGAATTTGGGATCTTGGCAATTTTCACTCGGAAAGAGCCTTTCTTCTTACTTAGAAATTAGACTCTTGGACATTCTCACTCGGAAAGAGCCTTCTCCTCACTCAGAATTTTCATTCAGTTGTCAATTGTTCAGTGCACTCACTCGCCTTTATTTTTCAATTAGGAATGGCTTTCACTCGGTAATCAGCTGCTTGGTGCACTCACTTGGGAGTCGTCTTCAGAAGGATTTCACACGGATTTTCCTTTCTTCAGTCCAATTGGAAACATTTATTTAGAAATCCTTTTATTCAGTCGTTGTCACTCGGAAACCGATTGAAGATTGACAACGAAACTGATTGAAGAATGGCTCAGTCGGCAAATATTCATTCGGAGTTGTCACTCGGATTTGTCACTCAGAGTTGACCTTCTTTGCAATTAGGGCTTGGAAACTTTTACATTTTCACTCGGAATCAGTTTTCTTCCCATCAAAATCTGACTACCCAGATATACTCACAATCGGACTACTGTTCCAATCAGAATCTGACCACCAATATTCACTGAGAGTCGGACTTCACACTTCAATCAGAAGGTTTCAATCAACATTTCTCCTTCGGATGTGCTTACTCGGATGTTGGGATTATTTCACTCAGACTCATCCCTCGCCCAGAAAAATATTCCCCAATCAGATTCACATCAATCAGCACTTCTTCACTCGGATTAGATGCAATCAAAAAGCAATCCTTCTCAGCATTCATCCTCCAACAGAGTTAGCTATTCATCACTCGGAATGGCTCTGACAGGGAGTCATTCCACTCCTATTCACCTTTATCAGTGAAGCATTCCACTAAGAACTGACTCATTCTGAGTAATTCTACTCGGATTTGATCCTTTTTGAGTCATTCCACTCTGATTCACTCCAACAGGAGCATATTCCACTCAGATTTGATCCATTCTGAGTTATTTCATTCGGATTTGATCATTCCTTAAGTCATTTCACTCAGATTTATCCCAAAAGGGCAATATTTCACTCGGAAATGCTTCAATCTGAGTCATCCTATTCAGATTTGATCATTTTTGAACCATTCTACTCGGATTCATCTCCAACAGGGCTATATTTTACTCAAAAATACTTCAATCTGAGTCATCCTGCTCGGATCTGATTATTTTTGAGCCATTCTACTCGGATTCGACCATTCTGAGTCGGAATTCAATATAATAAAAGATTCATTCCACTTGGACCGGACCAAAAGAGGTGTTCATAGATGCCCCTCTTTACTTCTTTTTCACAAAAGAAACACGAAGCTTCTGTGTTTTTAAGAAAGTAAAGATATGAACACCGATGTAGGGGGCCAAGTGGGACCTCTTGATCGGTATGGCGACTGATGGTGTGGGCAATCACGAGTCAGTGTGACCTCTTTTTCTTAAAAACGAGCATTTTCCACTTTTGTTTCTCTTCTTCTCTCCTCTCTCTTTTTTCTTTTTTTCCTCTTTTTTTTTCTCTTTTTTTTTCTTTTTCTTTTTTGCTTTTTTTTCTTTTTTTTTTGAACTCTGAATTGACCGGGAAAAATTGTCTTCAAATGAACAGGAAGTAAGAAGATCAGGGTTGACCCCTGGTAGGCTGGAAGGAAAAGTTGCCTTGATAGGCTGGAAATGAAAGGGATGCCTGAATAGGTGGACGGAAAGTAAAGGGTGCCTGAATAGGCGGACGTAAAGTAAAGGGTGCCTGAATAGGTGGACGGAAAGTAAAGGGTGCCTGAATAGGCGGACGGAAAGTAAAGGGTGCCTGAATAGGTGAACGGAAAGTAAAGGGTGCCTGAATAGGTGAACGGAAAGTAAAGGGTGCCTGAATAGGGGGACTGAAAGTAAAGGGTGCCTGAATAGGTGGACAGAAAGTAAAGGGTGCCTGAATAGGCGGACGGAAAGTAAAGGGTGCCTGAAT
The DNA here is from genome assembly GCA_037962975.1 of Clitoria ternatea. Classification (NCBI taxonomy): domain Eukaryota; kingdom Viridiplantae; phylum Streptophyta; class Magnoliopsida; order Fabales; family Fabaceae; genus Clitoria; species Clitoria ternatea. The sequence goes on from CM075671.1 coordinate 176,475,194, forward strand.
AGGCGAACGAAAAGTAAAGGGTGCCTGAATAGGCGAACGGAAAGTAAAGGGTGTCTGAGTAGGCGAACGGAAAGTAAGCCTGAATAGGTGAACAGAAAGTAAAGGGTGCCTGAATAGGCGGACGGAAAGTAAAGGGTGCCTGAATAGGCGGACGGAGAGTAGAGGGTGCCTGAATAGGCAAACAGAAAGTAAAGGGTGCCTGAATAGGCAGACAGAAAGTAAAAGGTGCCTGAATAGGCGGACGGAAAGTAAAGGGTGCCTGAATAGGCGAACGGAAAGTAAAGGGTGCCTGAATAGGCGGACGGAAAGTAAAGGGTGCCTGAATAGGCGGACGGAAAGTAAAGGGTGCCTGAATAGGTGAACGGAAAGTAAAGGGTGCCTGTATAGGCGAACGGAAAGTAAAGGGTGCCTGAATAGGCGGACGGAAAGTAAAGGGTGCCTGAATAGGCGAACGGAAAGTAAAGGGTGCCTGAATAGGCGAACGGAAAGTAAAGGGTGCCTGAATAGGTGAACGGAAAGTAAAGGGTGCCTGAATAGGCGGACGAAAAGTAAAGGGTGCCTGAATAGGCGGACGGAAAGTAAAGGGTGCCTGAATAGACGAACGGAAAGTAAAGGGTGCCTGAATAGGCGGACGAAAAGTAAAGGGTGCCTGAATAGGCGGACGGAAAGTAAAGGGTGCCTGAATAGACGAACGGAAAGTAAAGGGTGCCTGAATAGGCAGACGGAAAGTAAAGGGTGCCGGAATAGGCGGACGGAAAGTAAAGGGTGCCTCAATAGGCGGACGAAAAGTAAAGGGTGCCTGAATAGGCGGACGGAAAGTAATGGGTGCCTGAATAGGTGGACGGAAAGTAAAGGGTGCTTGAATAGGTGGACGGAAAGTAAAGGGTGCCTGAATAGGCGGACGTAAACTAAAGTGTGCCTGAATAGGCGATTGGAAAGAAAAGGATGGCTGAATAGGAGAATGGAAACTAAAGTGTGCCTGAATAGGCGATTGGAAAGAAAAGGATGCCTGAATAGGCGAATGGAAACTAAAGTGTGCCTGAATAGGCGATTGGAAATGCAGAGATTGGGGGAGCTAACAGGACGTCTCGTCCGAATTAACTCACTGGACTTAAAGGCTCGGGGTGATGCCCCGGTTTGACATGACTGAAGGTTCTTAGGGAATTGCTCCCTGAATGAAAGAGAGTGATCCTGGAGTGATGCCCCAGTTTGACATGATTCGAAGGAACCTTAGGGAACTGCTCCTTGACTGAAAGAGAATGAACTTGGGGTGATGCCCCAGTTTGACATGTTTTGAAGGAATCTTGGGGAATTGCCCCCCTTGACATAATAGATCTGGGGTGATGCCCCAGTTTGAGATGGTTTGGAGGAGCCTTGGGGAACCACCCCTCGACTGGAACAGAAGAAATCTGGGGAGATGCCCCAGTTTGAGTTGTTTGGGAAGTGTAGTTCCACTGGGAAATAATTTGATGATTCGGGGTAATGCCCCTAATTGAGAATGGAAAATTTAGGGTCCATCGGGGAAGAGATCTTGAGAAGTGCCAGCTTTGGCGATTGATTCCACTGGGGAAGAGAATTTGAGAGATGCTGATTTTGGAGTTGAGCGGGAGACTTTGATGATTGCCAACTTTGGCGATTAAGGAGAAAGAAACTTCGAACGGTGCCAGCTTTGGAGATTGAAGAGGAGACTTTGAAAATTATCAACCTTGATTAAGGAGGAGAGGATTGAGGATTGCCAACTTTAGCGATTAAGGAGGAAACCTTGAAAGGTGCCTGCTTGGGCGATGGAGGAAGAAACCTTGAAAGGCGCCAGCTTTGGCGATCACGGTTCCATTGGGGAATGTATGGCAGGCCTGCCGGAGGAGAAAATTCTGGGAAATGTCCCAGTTTGGGACATTTTAATGAGGGTAACTCCATTGGGGAAAGTGTCTTCCTATTGGGGAAGGATTGATGGTTCGGGGTACTGCCCCTTGATTGGGAAGGGAAAATCTGGGATCCACATGGTATGTGTGGATTTACCGAGAGAAGTGTGCTGGTACCCTTTTAGGGAGAGTTCTTCTAAGCCTGATTAGAAAAGTGTTCTTATTATTAGGGGGAAGAAGATGATCTGAATTTTTGGCTCACCGGGAGAGAGTTTGGTGATTCTCCTAGGGGAGAGAATTTTGCTGGAAACTATCCTTGGGCTTGGGAAGGGACACGCTTGACTGTCAGAATGTATCGAGTAGATCCCTTGGAATGGAGTTTGAATGGTGTCAGCTTTGGCAATTGAGGAAAAGACTTTGAGAAGTGCCAACTTTGGCGATCTAAGGAAGGAGTTCTGAGAAGTGCCAACTTTGGCAGTTGAAGAAGAGATTTTGAAAAATGCCAACTTTTGGCGATTTGGGGAAAGAATTCTGAGATACGCCAACTTTGGCAGTTGAAGAAGAGAGTTTGAGCGGTACCAACCTTGGTAATTTAAGGATTCTGAGGAGTGCCAGCTCTAGCGATTAAAGAGAGGATTTTGAGAGATGCCAGCTTTGGCAGTTTGAGGAAAAGATTTTGAAAAATGCCAATTTTGGTGATGGAGGAAAGAATTTTGAGGAGTGCCAACTTTGGCGGTTCGAGGAAGGAACTTGAAGGACTTGATTGAGGTGTCAACACTTGACATGACTGTTTGTTGTAATAACCTGCAGAAAAAGGTCAGTAATGCAAAGTAAAATTCAAAAACTGGGTAGGTCCTATGAAACCGCGACCCTTAGGATAACTCATGGACAAAGGAGAATGCAAGAGGCGATCATAGCCTTGAGGCGTGTGCCTAGCTGAGTCTTCATGATGATTGTCTAAGACGAGGTCGAGTAGTGGGAGCGTCTTGTTCCTCACGACTTTAAATGTTCACCATTCTTTCATTTTATTTTTATAAAAATGCAATTCATAACACGTATCGAAAAAAGGATGAATTTTATTCATGTATGTCAAACAGAATACAGAGAATGGATAATGGGGAAAATAAATAGGATGAAATGAAGTTACATAGGACAGGTCAAGGCCGGGAGAAACAGGGAAGGTTCAAGGATCCTCCAGTGAATTCCTGAGACTAGTGAGAACCTTAATCCCATGTCACGACCTCAAGTACATCGTTCAACTCTGCCTTCGGGAGGGTAGTTTGACCGTGGTCCACATGCCTCAGTTTGCACGTTTTGCATTGGGAACTTTAGTTACTCTGCCGAGATGTTGACCCTAATTTTTACCTGAGCCGCCTTTTTAGGTTTTCAACTCACCGGGTCGCTCTAACTTTTGCCTAGGCTACCCTTTCAGGTTTTCAGCCTAGCGAGCTTTTCTCTTTCTTCATAATGTGTTCTTGTTTATTTTAGGCTGCATCCTCTACAGTAAAAAGTTGAAACTGATCACACTCCAGTTGAGTCTGCCTATCCTTTTCCAAATTTAGTTTGATCCTTTAGGAAACTGATGTTACTTCAAATAGGAGACTCTACTCCTATGCCATGTATCCAAGGAAATATTGGTGAGTCTTTTGGCATCGATGAGAGGGAATTACTTTGAATCATTATTTTGGCCTTTATTTTTTTCTCTTTTTTTTTGTTTTCTGGATTTTTTTTCTTTTTCATTTTTGATTTTTGATTTTTTTTTGTTTTGTTTCATTTTTTTGATCCCCTTGATGATAATGACTCAATCTGATAGACTATTTCCTTGGTTACATGAGCATGAGGAATAGCGTACCTTTTAAGGTTGAGATGTTGATGATGACAAGAATGCAAGTTCTTGGCCTGACGACATTTGTTCCCCTTATACAGAAAATGACAGCTTGCTCGAGGATCTGGACATAACCAGCTTTCCCCGCTTGGTATGTGCATTGGACTCCAAGCTTGACTCTATTTTTCATTTTTTCATTTTTTTTATATATTATTTTTTTTGTGTTTTTTTGGCAAAGTCTTCCTCAATTGTGTCTACACTTATAAGTAATTTGCCCCTATTTATGCTGGCAACTATTGAGGTTTCCTTAGATGACTAGCCTACCACTTGTCTAATTCGGGACTTGGCCATGTTGTCATTCCATAGATTCCTTCCACGTCCTGAAACAAAATTACTAATGCCTTCTGATGGATTGCCCCGTGATTCCTTTAGTTGTTCTTGACTTAGGGGTATTCTTTAACCTCTTGTTCTAACAATCTTGTTAACTTGTGCGGTGGCTCACAGGTTTCCTTACCTACTTCGTCAGCATAGTCGACTAGGTGATTGAAATCGTGAAGCGGAATTGTGATTTCATTAGTCTTAAGAGAATCATTTTTAGATCTACAATTTTGTGTGTTATGGCAAAACAAAGAAGAGAAAGGAAAATCAATTTAAAGAGAATGAGTCAAAAGCAAGGATAAAGGGATGAGAATTTTTTTTCATTTCAATACGCATTTATTGATTGACTGGTAAAACAAGTTTTTTTTGGCCCTTATTACATGAAAAATCCCAAAGCCTTAGGCATAGCAGAGGGATAAACAAGACTTTGAGGCAATGGCAAATTATTTTGGTGAATCATTTAAAATCAAAGGGAGTTCGACAGCCTCCCAGTTACTCAACTCTTGGTCCAGCGGGCAAGCGATCACCAAATCAGTATTATCATCAGAACCATCTTCAATATCGGCCACCACGACATTAACTTCTGAACCTCCATGATTGGGCAGGGGATTTGTGGTCACGTTAGGGCTTCCTTCCCGAAAATTAATCCAGTCGACTTTGATCAAATCTCTCACTTTATATTTCAAAGCCATGCAATTTTCTTTGGAATGCCCTGGTGCCCCAGCATGGTAATCACAATGAGCATTCGAGTCATACCCCCTTGGGTAAGGAGGTTGCAACGGCCTCATGGGGCATGGAGCTACCAGACCCTTTTGAACGAGGATTGGTAAAAGTTCGGTATATGTTATGGGAATTAGATCGAACTGTACAAGGGTGCGCTCATTGTTGGGATTCCTTATGTTCTGATCATGATTGGGTGGTCGAATCGCTTGTTGGGGGTGAGGGTATGGCATGGGTTGCGGCATTGGCGCTCTTACCATGGGCGGACGAAAGTGGGGAGTATAAGTTGTTGGGCCCTGAGTGGCAGCGGCCACATAAGGATTGGGAGCTTGAATCATGGTAGGGGCGAATGATCTCGGCGAGGCCGTCTTTTGATTAGAAGAGATGGAATTAGTTTCTCCATCCCTTCTCCCAGGCACCAGCTTTCTTGTCATGCTTGCCCCAGATGGGCCCCGAGTGATTTTTCCTGTTCGTATTTCGCTTTCCACCCTTTCCCCAATAGTCACGATGTCGGAGAAATTAGATGAAACACTACCAATCATCTTGCCATAGAAAGGTGACGGGAGTGTATCGATAAACATAGCGACTATCTCTTTTTCCGACAATGGGGGGTCCACTTATGCCGCTGTTTCTCTCCAGCGTTGGGCATACTCCTTAAACGTTTCACTGTTTTCAACATATTCTGTAACTGAACCCTGTTGGGTGCCATATCCATGTTATACTTGTATTGTCTAAGGAAGGCATTTGCCAGGTCCTTCCAACAACGAATATGGTTTCGCTCAAGGTGAGCATACCATGTAAGAGCGGCCCCCGCCAGACTATCTTGGAAGCAGTGAATCAACAATTGGTCGTTAGAAGAGTAAGATGCCATCTTTCGACAGTACATCGTGAGATGGTTCTTGGGACAAGTCATTCCCCGATACTTGTCAAAGTCTGGCATCTTGAATTTGGGCGGAGGACAACATCTGTGACTAGGCATAGTTCAGAAGCATCTATCAGTCCAAAACCTCCGGCGCCTTCCATCATTCTCAAACGCTCCTCTAAGATTTCTATCTTTTCCTTTTGGGGAGCTGCGACCGTGCTATAACCGCCTACCGGGTTCATCATGCGGGTTGTATCTTGGAGATTGGTCATATAAGGAGTTGCGTATCCGTATGGATAGCCTAGTGGCTGGTTGAACGGAGGCAACACATGGGACTGGTTCATTAGGCCTGTATTTGGTGAGGGTCCTTGGGGTTGGCCATAGTTTGTACAGCATAAGTTAGCTGGGTCATCTGGGCTCATGTGTTTTGGGCTTGTGTGTTGCAGGTTGGCTGGGCCATCGGGGCTTGTGTGTTTTGGGTTTGGTAGGTTTGTGGGTCATGGGCTTGCGTGTTTTGGGTTTGGTAAGCTTGTGGGTCATGGGCTTGCGTGTTTTGGGTTTGGTGAAGTGGTGGCATATTTGGCTGGGTGGGGTATGAAGCGTGAGGATTCATTGCTTGCTGGTCTTGGGTGTCTTGTTGGTTAGCGAGCGGGGGATAGTACCCCAGTGCTAGGCCATAAAGTGGAAAAGGTACTAGGTTACCGTCAGGACCGACAAATGTATGCTGTTGTGCATAAGACTGGCCGTAGGGTGGCTGGGTCTCAATGGCAGGGTTAGGTCTTCTAACATGAATAGTGAGAGGGGGTGTCGTTGTGTTAGGTAGTTGGGCTCTTGCTGGGTCAGAACCAATGGGGGGTGGTGCGGTGACAGGCTGCTGTTGGCTATCCTCAACACCTGCAGAGGAGGCTTCTTCTGTGAGTTTCTTTTCTAAGAGTTTAGTTAACTCCGCCACTCGCTCTTTCAGCTGATCAAACTCAGTCCTAAAGTCTCCCTCAACAACTTTTGCCTCAGCCATGAGTTTCCTTTGAAGTCGGGTCTGGTAAGGATGCCTACCCGTGACGTCTGTGTTTTGTTTTTTTTTTTAAAAAAAAGAAAAAGCAAAGAAATGTTAGGTGGAGATAGAAAGAAAGAGAATGTCATGGGAAGCAATCACAGGCTTTGGCGAATATCCTTTGACCATTCCTTAGAACTTATCGTTCAGAAGTACTAGGTATGGTAAACATGGAAATTAATACGGGATAGTTGTGAAGACAGAAGAAATTTTTCATTCTGAAATGCAATAGGAGCTTCAAGTTCAGCTATTTCTAGCTCAGGGAACCATGACCCTTCTCTTAAAGGTTTGATCCCATGTTAATTTCCATATCTTGCTCAAAGGTATTCGTTAAGCCCTGAATAGCTTCCGGTGAGAATAGAAAGAAAGGAGAGAAAGAGCCGTCAGGAAATAACGTGCTTTGCAAATCGATATTCCCCTAGTAACTTTCTTGAAAACATTTTTGCATTTAGGGGGTTATGATTTGACAAAACTTGTGTCAAGTCAAGGATCATGTGAGTTATGGATTTTTCGATCATCGTCAATGCAAAAAGAATTGATTTTTTGTTTTATATATATATACATATATATATATATATATATATTTTAATTCGAAACATCTGTAACTCAGGATCCAAAGACTTGTGCATAAAAAGAAAACTACTTGCCCATTAAAGGATCACTAGTTACAAGTATGTCATTTTTTTGGAAAAAAGTAATCCACTAAACGGGCAAGTGGTCCCTTAATTTTGGATCAGAAGAGAAAGTGAGAATGAGAAAAGGTAGAAGTAAAGTTTGCCCCTTTGTGCCTTAAGGTGGGTTTTTCTGAAGGTCTCCTAATGGTTCTAAGGTTTGTCTAAGAGTGATATCTCGCATTAGGTGGCTTGTACTAGACATCTAGAAGGTCACCAGAGCCAAGATCCTACCCATGACAGAGACGCAACAGTAGGGAGTCCACTAGGTGCGTATATCATGAGAGGTCGAACTCTAGTTGAGGTTCTCACGAACACCGGATAGGAAGTACATCCCATACAATTCCGTTACCAACCTCTCCTAACTTAAGCTTCATTTGGGGCCCGAGTATAGGGTGCCACTCATAGGTGTATGCAAAGATGTGAGTGTAGTGTGTGAAAGGGCATTCAATACCTTTTACCTTACCTCATTCTGCACAAAGAACAAACACAAAACAAATATACAAAGTCATCTACCCTAGAGTTCAATGATTGCAGAAAAGTAACATGGTCCTCTAGCCTAGGGTTCAACAAACATGCAAACATTTACAGGACATAAATGATAGAAAATAGAAACCATATACAAATATTGACAGAAAAATAAAAATAAAGGAAGAAGTTAAATGATTAATATGCTAATTAAAACGTGCGCTATCAAATTGATTGGCTTGACTCTCTAAGTCCCCAGCGGAGTCGCCATCTGTCGCAACCTGGATCGCGGTGGCACGGCCGACCCTCAAAACGATCTTTTTGGTTCGAAAAGAAAAACAGGGAGTCGCCACCAATATTTTTAGGATAAAATACTGGAAAAACCTTTCGTTAAAGCATTAGTTATAAAAAATGAAATTCCATGATTCAGGAGTCTGATTACAGGTGAGGAAGGTATTAGCACCTCACAACTGTCCGTTATAAAAACGGTTACCTCAATATGATAGCGCGCATTATAATTAGCCCAGTAATTATTTTAACTTCTTCATAAAAAAATAAATATACGAGACGACAAAGTATACAAAAATAAACAAAAAATAAACACAGAATATTTACATGAGATTAACAGGATGTCTCATCCAAATTAAACTCGCTCCACCCCTTTTTAAGAAAAGAAAATAAAAAAATGCAATAATAATAATAATTACAACTCTTACACTAATCCAAATAAAATGTGTGAATTTCTCATTTTTATTATTGTTTATCAATCAATTGAAACTAATTGATAATTAAAGAGGAAAATAAAGTCATCGAATAATAACTAATTCAACAAAAAAAAATAAACAAGTACAAGTATTAAAAAAATGAGGGGGAAAAGTGAGACTGGTGTATTGAGAAGGGACTTGGACGGTTGAGAAGGAAGGACAGATGGTGTTGGTGAGGGACGGTGTCTGTTGGAAGAGTGAGAGACGGTGTTTAAGGGGGTTCTTAGAGGACAGTGCTGGGTGGAGAAGGGAGGACGGTTGAGAAGGAAGGAGGACGGCATGGAGTGAGGAGAAAAGGACGGTATTGAGTGAGGTAGAAAGGGAGAACGGTGTGGTGGTTTGGAGGAGGTCGGACAGTAAGAAGGAGGAAGAGGGACAGTATTGTACGGGTTTGAGGGGGCTGTGTGGTACGATTTTAGAGGGAAGGGAGGACAGTTTAGAGAGGAGAAGGAGGTTGGGACGGTGCTGTGAAGGGAGAGAGGGCTGTTGAGTGAAAGGGAATGGGACAGTGTTTTAGTGGAGTGAGGGAATTAAAAAATGCTTCAGAGTTCCTTTCTCTCCTTCATGAATACTTCCTTCCTCCCCTCAAATGAAAGCTTCTGGACCCCTTTCTTCTTTTTTGTTGGGGTATTTATAGGAGTCCCCAAGTGTGCATGATTGCTTGGACAGCCTGGCTCATTGACAACCAAATGGAGGCTGATGGGAAAATTTTATTATTTCTTCCTTTGTCTTGTTGCCAGGCGCCCTTTGAAATTCAAGCATCCACTTGAATGGTGTGTTGGAAACAGCCTGGATCTTAACAAAGGAGGCTGGTGGGAATTCTTTAGCATTTTCTTCCTTCGTCTGGCAGTGAGCCGCCTCCCTTAATTCAAGGATCCACTTGGATAGTGGAAATCCAAGTCAGCATGGTTGAAATCCGAGAGAAAATGATGGAAATCTAAAAGAGCATGGTAGAATTCCGAGTGAAAATGACTCGGATTAGCCTCTCAGTCAAAATTCATCCATAGTTGGAGTCACTTCCGAGTGGAATGAAGGTTTTCCAATAGAAAACCGAGTGAAAATAGTCCTTTCTGAGTGAGAATTCTTCTGGGAGGATCTCTCCTATGGAAGGCCGAGTAGAAGTTTTGCTTGATATTGGGTCACTGTAAGGAGAATTCGAGTGAAAAAGTGTGCAATTGGATTGAGGGGACAAACAAGGCAATTCTGATTAGAACAATCAATCAGACCGAGTGAAAATTGACTCAGAACTGATTGAAGAGGACTTGGTGCTGATTGAAAAGTGTCACTTAGAATTGGTGAAAAGTGTCTCAGAATTGGTGAAAATGGGGGCTCGAAATTGGTTTGAGGAGGGATGACACGGAATTGGTTTGAAGAGGGCTGACTGACTGAAGTGTCACTCGGTTCTGAGTGAAAATTGGCTCGGGAATGGGTGAAAGGATAGCTCAGATTTGAGTGAGAGTACTCACTCGGGAGTGGGTGAGAAAAGAATGACTCAGAACCGACTGAAGATTCTTCACTCGGTGCTGACTGGAGATTCTTCACTTAGTGCTGACCTTGGAGATTCTTCACCCAGAAAGAGCCTTCTCACTCAGAATTTAGGATCTTGGCAATTTTCACTCGGAAAGAGCCTTTCTTCTTACTCAGAAATTGGACTCTTGGACATTTTCACTCAGAAAGAGCCTTCTCCTCACTCAGAATTTTCATTGAATTGTCAATTGTTCAGTGCACTCACTCGCCCTTATTTTCCAATCAGGAATGGCTTTCACTCGGCAATTAGCTACTCGGTGCACTCACTTGGGAGTCGTCTTCAGAAGAATTTCACACGGATTTTCCTTTCTTCAGTCCAATCGGACACATTTATTCAGAAATCCTTTTATTCAGTCGTTGTCACTCGGAAATCGATTGAAGATTGACAAGGAAACTGATTGAAGAATGGCTCAGTCGGCAAATATTCATTCGAAGTTGTCACTCGGAGTTGACCTTCTTTGCAATCAGGGCTTGGAAACTTTTACATTTTCACTCGGAATTGGTTTTCTTCCCATCAAAATCTAACTACCCATATATACTCACAATCGGACTACTGTTCCAATCGGAATCTGACCACCCAGATGCACTGAGAGTCGGACTTCACACTTCAATCAGAAGGTTTCAATCAACATTTCTCCTTCGGATGTGCTTACTCGGATATTGGGATTATTTCACTCGAACTCAGCCTTCGCCCAGAAAAACATTCCCCAATCAGATTCACTTCAATCAGCACTTCTTCACTCGGATTAGATGTAATCAAAAAGTAATCCTTCTCAGCATTCATCCTCCAACAGAGTCAGCTATTAATCACTCAGAATGGCTCTGACAGGGAGTCATTCCACTCCTATTCACCTTCATCAGTGAAGCATTCCACTCGGAACTGACTCATTCTGAGTAATTCTACTCGGATTTGATCCTTTTTGAGTCATTCCACTCTGATTCACTCCAACAAGAGCATATTCCACTCAGATTTGATCCATTCTGAGTCATTTCACTCAGATTTGATCATTCCTTAAGTCATTTCACTCGGATTTATCCCAAAAGGGCAATATCTCACTCGGAAATGCTTCAATCTGAGTCATCCTGTTCGGATTTGATCATTTTTGAACCATTCTACTCGGATTCATCTCCAACAGGGCTATATTTTACTCGAAAATGCTTCAATCTGAGTCATCCTGCTTCGATCTGATTATTTTTGAGCCATTCTACTTGGATTTGACCATTCTGAGTCGGAATTCAATATAAAAAAAAGATTCGTTCCACTTGGATCGGACCAAAAGAGGTGTTCACACCATCCCCATAGACATTGCCCTCTTAAAACCATAAGAACCCATGGCCAATGGTTTAAGCTTATGAAAATGGTGAGAGCACCTTACCTCAAGCTAAAATGAGTGAGCTTCTAGAATGGAAGGGGAAGAACATGAAAATGAGAAGGGATGAGGGAGAGACCAAGTTTCAAGCTCTTCTTTCTTGTTCTAAAAAAACAAAAATGGGAGAGGAGATTTGGGCACCACCTTTTGCTTAGGGTTTGTAGAGGAAGAAGATGAGTGGGAATAAAAAGAGTGAAGAGTAGAGAATGTAGAACAAGAAGAAGAGTATGCAACATGAAAGAGAAGGGAAGAATGGGTTTTTGGCATTTTATTTTAATCCCTTCACTTAAGTCCTCCATTTTAAATCAAATAGGATCTCTGTTTGGGCTCAATACTTTATCTAAAACTTATTCCGAATACATATTCAGATTCCCAATAATATTCTTCATAGCCCTGACCAATATCATCCTAATCAAAGATACTTGGTCTGACACCCATATTTAATCGGGTAAAATTTCAACCTATTCGGCTCCAATAAATTATGAGTAGTCCCCAAAAATCTTAATTTAATTATTTCCAATATTTTGGGACATTAAATAACCCACATATAATTATTTAATATTTATCTCCTTAATTAATCCTTTATTTTAAAATTTAGGGTGTTACAATCCACCCCACCAAAAAAAAATTTTATCCTCGAAATTTAACATACCAGATTCGAACGCATCAGGGTATCGTTCCCTTATATCGTCTTCACGTTCCCATGTGAAGTCTCCATATTTCCATGCTTCCCTGTGACCTTTACCAAAGGTACCAATTTGTTTTGTAGCTTCTTCACGGAGTGTTCAACAATACGAGCAGAAATAAGAGGGATAGTCAAGTCATCTCGCACATCAACATCATCAACGAGGATTATATGTGAGGGATCAGGAATATACTTCCTCAACTGCGACACATGAAATGCATTGTACAGGTTCGCAAGGTGTGGAGGAAGTGCAATTCAATAAGCCATATCACTGATTCATTCAAGAATCTCATAGGGTCCAATAAACCTAGGACTTAATTTCTTGCTCTTCAAGACTCTTCTAATACCCTTATCTCTTGACACTCTCAAAAACACATGATCGCTGACTTAAAACTTAAGTGGCTTCTGCCTTTTATCATAATAACTTTTCTGACGACCTTGGGCAATTTTCATCTTTTCTTGTATTATCTTAATCTGTTCATTTGTCTCCACAATCAATTCTGGCCCTAAAGCCAAATTCTCACCAGTTTCAAGCCAACACAACGGAGTACTTCATTTTCGACCATATAACGCTTCATATGGAGCCATACCAATAGAACTATAATAACTATAGTTGTATGTAAATTCAATTAGTGGTAGGAATCTTTCCCAACAACCATCGTGCTCCAATACACAAGCCCGTAACAAATCTTTAAGGCTTTGAATTGTTCATTTGGATTGTTGATAAGTCTTGAAAAGACTTAATTAATTCTGCCTTTTATTTGACTTAATTCATTGTTTAGTGATTAGTTTAGCCTTATTATTTAATTAATTGCTAATAATTTATAATTTATTTAATTATTTCAAAAGTGCTTAATTTATGTAAAGAAACTGATTAAAAACATTAATTAGTTAAGAAATTGAGTTTTCATTAACCCGGCATGCAAATACTGGACAATCAGTAAACAAATGCTGGGCAAATTAGTTGTTTATTGGTGCAGGAAAAGAGCGCTCAAGCCGGAAGGAAAAAGCCGAGTGAGATTTGGAAAATCCGAGTGAGACTTCACAAATCCGTCTGAAAAGAGTCCAAAAGATACCGACTCCAAAATAGAACAGGGAACCGATTGAAGACAAAAAGAAAAACCCGAGCGTCAATTTCAGAATGCTGATTGAATAATCAATTCGCTCAAGCGAGAGTTAAATTCGCTCAAGCGAGGGTCAAAAATTCGTTCAAACGAGCAAGGTCGCTCAAGCGTGACCCCAAAAATCTCACCCCTCGCCCAAGCTTCTCCATAACGCTTAAGCGAGAAAGCAACACTGCAGTACATATCTTAAGTTCGCCCAAGCGAGAACCCAGTTCGCTCAAGGGAAAAGGCAGATATTTAAAATAGCGATTGTTCCCTCCAGAATCCACTCGGCACCAGTGTTGTTTCCTGCTGCCTTCTCTCCTACTTCTGCACCTTAGTAATTTAAGTAGTGAGCTATTAATTAGTTAGTGTTGAGCTGTAAATTAGCTAATGATGAACTGGAATCTGTTAAAAGCTGAGCTGTAATTAGTTAATTATTCTGTAAATTATGTAATTAGTTAGTTAGTTTAGTCGTTAACTTAAGTTTTCTAAGTTATTAGTTAAGTTAGTTAGTTAGGTAGATGCCTATATATATGTTTGACATATTCTGTGAAAAACAGAGATAGATACACACAGAATACATCGAACACAATTTATTCAAAACTTTAAACATCTCACTACTTCATTTTCTCTCTCTAAATCCTCTCCTTCATGACGTTCCACAATCCTTCGATGGAACCGAAGTCAATGGAGTTCTAAATCCCTAAGGTTGGGATTGCGAAGGTTAGTAATGCAATCTTGAAGCTGTGAGCGAGGAAATCAGCTTCTAGATCCTGAGGCGAACAAGCTGAGGAGTGAATCTGAATTGCTGGATTGACAAATCCAGAACTGATGAAGAACTTCGCTTGTGAGGAATCATGGTTGAAGCTTAGGTAACTTCCAGCTTTCTAACTAGTTCAGGCCTAATCAATTTAGGTGAATAGTTAGAGTTCAACCTCCAATTTCGCGTTAGATTCTTAGGTTAATTGAGCACTTAAGGAATTAAGGTTCGATGCTTAAGGATTAGTGTTTTTCACCTAAGGAATTAGGGAATAACCATTAGCGAATTGTCCTCTGGATTATGAAGTTTGATTATACTTTAATTGCATGTTTCTTGATGAATTTGTGAACCGAAGCAATCCTGACCTATTTTTTATTAATCACTTTTCACATTTCATCTTAACTCTGTTTCTGGAAATACAAAAACAACTATAAAACATTAAAACAACCAAAAACCGAATGAACTTTCTGTGCTTGTGTTGGTTCAGCTTGTACTAGTCTGAGATTGAGGTACTTACCACAATCCCTGTGGGACGATCAAATATAATACAATTTTAATGACTGGTGCGCTTGCCAAAGCGTAAATCTTCTGAGAATTACATATCAAAATAATGACTCGAAGATTTGGCATCAAGTTAATGGCGCCATTGTCGGGGATTGTTGAGTAATATCAACAATCCTTGGACCGGTACTAGACTAAACTGTTTTACTTTTGTTTGCATTTAATACGTAGTTTGAATTTTGTTGTTATTAATAGTAGTTCGTTGTTTTCGTGTAGCTGTAGTCGCAGCTGTGAATCATTCTTTTGTTTGACATTTGTTGTATACAGTCAAGGAGCAGAGGAGAGCCTTTCTTCTTTGATCCTGACATAGACTTGTTAGAACGTAGACTAAGAAAAGAGAAAAAGCAAAAAGAAGAAAAAGAAATGGAACAGAGGAGAGTTACACTAGGTGACTACTCCAGGCCGACTGAAGAAGGATCGCAATCTAGCATCCTTAGGCCACCAATTTTAGCAAATAATTTTGAACTAAAACCAGCTTTACTGCAATTGGTAAGAAATGAATAGTTCAGAGGAAGTGAGGTTGAGGATCCAAATTTGCATCTAGCAACCTTCCTCCAAATCTGTGACACAGTAAAAATGAATAGAGTCCCTGACGAGGCAATCTGACTGAGATTGTTTCTATTTTCAGTAAGGGACCGAGCAAAAGCCTGGTTGCAGAGTCAACCGAGAGGCAGTATTTTAACTTGGGAGGACTTGCAACGAAAATTCTTGATTAAATATTTTTGTAATATCCCGATTTAATAATTATTTACCGAATGAATCTAAATTGCTAAAATAGTAATTCCAGAAGTAGAAAACCAATTGTTAATTATATTCGATTTAACTTGAGAAATAGTGACAAATTAAATAAGTTTAACTGGTAAGGGGTGGCTGTTTGCGATTGGTGAGTCCGTGAGTGGGACTGCAATCCACGATTTCCCACCCCACTCTCCTCTTCCTCGTGCACGCGTATGCTTATACATATATGTGCCCTGGGTCATGGAAGCTATGCATCTCCTTCAGATTTCTCTTCTTCTCTTCTTCGCTCTTCACTCTCCTTCTCTTCTTCTTCTTTCTCTACTCGCTGTTCCTGCGAGCTCGCAACAATGGTGGCTGAGGATCGGGGTCCTTCTTCTTCACTCGACGAGCCAGAGAGAGTGCAGGTGTGCCTTCCTCCTGCAAGCAACCTGTCTCCCTCCTTGTTCCTTCGACGACTTCCTCTTCTTGCTCGAAGCTGCCAAGCCTCAGTGGAGATCTGCGAGGAGCTTCAAGATGGTAGGAGTGTTCACAGCGTTGTGATGGAGCTCCTCCAGGGAATGAACAGAGAGCTGGGCATCTCAGGAACCCGAATGGTCTCCCTGCTCTTGCATGCAGATATGTTAAGGGTGATTCAGTGTTCCTCTGGAATTGAATGTCGTTTTGACCGACTGAAAACTCCAGTCCAGGTAGGAGGGGTATCTTCTATCTTAAATGCATGGGTTATGAACAGGTTCCGAGTGCTGATGCTTGCTATATCCGTGATCTGATGGTGTGTTGTGTTGCATGCGAGTGTGTACAGCCTAGTTGCATGACGAGTGAAAGATGAGTGTTGCATGTTAGCATTTTCCTTAGAAATGCATGCGTTGTGGAGTCTTGTTACCATGGAACCCGATTGCATGTTGTGTTACAGTGATGTTGACGATTACCGTGTATTTTACATGACCTGCAAGTTGCTATAAGCTTAGAATGCTGACTGTATGAGATAGAATATGACTCAGTGAATCTGATAATGTACCATACCGATTGCATGTGTTGTCCGAGTCCTGACATTGCTTAATGCCGATTGCATGTATGTTGTTTGGGTCCTGTTGATGTGTTAAATGCGTGTATTATTGAATGCTGATGATGTATAATGCCGACTGCATGAGATGCATGTGTTGTGGAACGTTGTTAATGCCTAGCAATGATTACATGAGATGCATATGCTATTAAGTTCTGAGAAAGTGTAACGCCGACTGTATGAGATGTATATGTTGTTGAGTACTGTTAATGTCCAGCATTGATTGCATGAGATGCATGTGCTGTTTGAATGCTGATGATGTATGATGCCGATTGCATGAGATGCATGTATGGCTGTGTATATGAACTCTGTGTGTGTGTGATGAATCCGCGTGTGGCGCATGGGATGCGTTTGTGCTGAGAGCACGTAGTGTGGGACACTACCATCGGTTTTTTAAAGCGTGGGACGCTATGAAATCCTTGAGTGGGACTCAAGGTAGCTCTTGAGTGGGACTCGGGCTGCCTGTGAACACCCCCGTTGGCGCTGAGAGCGTTGGTGTCACCTATGGGCAAACGGTTGGGTACCCGTAAAACGGCCAAGCAGCTGGGAGCTGATTTGATAGCTGAGAGCTATGTGTAAAAAGGCTGAGAGCCTACGTTGCAACGTCTAAACCGATACACACGAATGTGGAACCGAGTGAGATAATATGTGTTTATTAACTGTTGATAATGTTGGAATTGATAATGATTATAAAGATGATGAATGTGTATGCCCGAGTGAATTATTCCGTGTGCACCTGCCTTGGATGCTAAGTGAAACCTGTTTCATGAATATATATATGTGTGTCAGTGTTACTGAAATATTATGTGTGTAGCCGAGTGAGAATTGTTGATTTCTGATTGAGAAATATTCAATATGTGCATTCTGATTCATGGGTATTGCTATTAAGTTACTGATTGTCGTATGTTAATGTTGTTGAATGGATGCATGCATAAGGCCGAGTGACAATAGGTGGATTCCGATCGGTAAGAGTCTTTTGTGTGTCCTGGTTGATTGATGCTACTCTGACTATAAACGTTGCCATGTATAATTGTGTGTATATATATATTGTTGTATAATTGTGAGGCAACCTGAGTCGGTATCTGTCATTTAAAATTTAAGATGCTCACCCCTGCACCATTTTTCAGTATGTATGCAGGTTGGACTCTGAAGTGATGATAAGGCCTTAGGTCCGAGTGAGGGGTACTCCGACCGGAAGTGTTTATTTTGTATGTGTCATGTCTCGTCAGTTGTAGCCTTAGCCGGCTCGTAATAACAGTGTGGTGTAATGAACATGAATATATATACATATATATGCGTATAGGTAATTGAGTTATTGTGACCCGAGTGCATGTTCATATATACATACAGGTATTATGTTGATAACAGGTGTTGAGGAATGAATGACGTATTCCGAGTGCACGATTAGGTACGTACAATATGTTGTATATGAGTGGTCGTGTTTTGGATAGACCGAGGGATGCTGATGGTTGGAATACTGCTCAATTAATGATTTCCGAGTGGACGTAGTTGGGAAACCAACCTCGAGTGGAACTGGGAATGGCTATGCCTTCTTGTTCGAACGATGATACTTCGATGAACTCTGAGTAAAATACCTTGGATGAACCTGTACTGTGTAAGACCAGATGAGAGGATTTCCGGGTGAAAACGAGGGCGGCCCTTACCGAGCGAAAATGTAAGCAAAAACCGAGTGAGAGAGAGAGTTCGTATTTTCCGAGCGAAATCATAAATAAATCCCGAGTAAGGCAGAGTTGTGCCTCCCGAGTGAAAACCTCGAGTGATTCCCTGCTGAGAGAGGAGTTTAATTAGTGGTTTAGGGTGGATTGGATCCTAAATGAAAGGTATTGATAATCCGAGTGAAAGATGTAAGTCCGAGTGAGTGAGGGTTGGTGTCCCGAGTGGTTGGGTTTGAATAAGTCCGAGTGGGACTTGACTTCCCGATTTCCCGAATGAAGTGCGAGCGTGAGGACTTGCCGAGTGAACTTTGTCCATATCCGATTGAGAAATTACTTTGTGTCTGTGTTAGAGGGGCGTTGTGTTGACCTCGCCTAGGCGGTGTCACACCTTGCCCAAGTGACTAGGACGGTTCGCCCAAGCGCGTGGAACCATGCTGAAGCGAGCAGATATCAACGTAAGACTCCGCCTATATACCTCCCTCCTCCGTTGTCGCATTATTATATCTCGCTGGGCGGTGTTGGACATCGCCTGAGTGAGTGGACGTTGTGATGTAGTCCGTCCAGGCGTTGTCGTGCCCTGCTGAACTGGATGGCGGTGTAATCACTTCCTCCTTCCGTGGTTGCACTATTATGCTTCGCTCAGGCGGCGTCGGACCTCGTCTGAGCGAGCCAGTTATCTTAGTCTTCGCCCAGGCGCTGTTGTGTTTCGCTGGGCAGTATGGGTCGGTCCAAGCCTTGCTTCCTCCTCCAACTGTTATACGTGTTAATCGTTCTTTTATTTACCTTGTCCCTTCCACCGTATGCCATGCGTGTGGATGACCTCTCATTTCCCCTGCCTTCCTCCCCTTATTATTCATGCCCGGTTCTTCTTAATTATCTCGGGGAAGGGAGCGAAGGGAGTGCTGATTGGACTGATTTAAGCTGCTGTGCTCCGCTGAATACCGGCTGAGTGCTTGTCCTTCCTGGCACTCCGCCCCTTTTGTTATCCGGTTGCCTTATAGTCTTTTTGGTTACTTATTTTTGGAAAAATTTCCCCCTGTTTTTGGAATTATTATTTATTAAAAAAAATAGGGTGTTACATTTCGGTATCAGAGCAGACCAAAAGGTCCATGGCCAAGGTTTGCCTACTGTTTGTGGGCGGTTGAGTATATTATGCCAGTTTGTCCTAGATTGCTTATGATATTCTATTGTATGTTGATACCTGTCCAATTATGATTCGGGTGATGATATATGTTATGATTCTCTATTGAAATTGGTATATGCTGACTATGAATGGTGTGGTTGTACGCCTGTGCCTTGTTGAGAAATTTGAACGTGTGATAAATGAATGATACATGAAGTATGTGATTTGCAGTATAAGGGATGGGTTGTAGTTCCTAGGTTGAAAATCTGGGTGTGTAATAAGTGAGCGAAGGTGAGGTCGGACATATGATAAAAATTGGGGTTGCGTCTCGGTGGCGATTGAGGAAACCAAGTGAGTGATGGCTAAATGCTAGACCAATAGGAATAATGACCCCCCTTAGGGATTCTAAATCTGATAGTTTATGAACCTTGCGAGTTGTTGAGCCGAGTAGAACAATTGCGTAGTAGCTCATTGAGGCTTGAATGATTATCATGTGATGTGTTGTGTGTGAGATGTGTTGGTAGCTGCACTATGATTGCGTAATGATGCATGCGACTCCGAATGCATGCTAATAATTCTATGAATACTGACTGAATACTTGTAAAATAGGAGTGTTACCATTACTGCTGAGAGCTATCGTGACGGATGTTTTGTAACCTAGCATATGAACCCCGCGTAATATATATATATGTATACCTGATGTAGGTGATTAAGGGTGAACTGCCTCTATGTATTGCTCTATACTCGAAATATAACAGTTACTTGATGATTGAAATATGTGATCTGTGTGTGATTGCTTAGTGATGCATACAACACCCGGATAGTATGATAGATATTAATTGTGAATCGTTGATACCCCGTCTGAAAGATATGTATATATATATATATATATGCTAATGAGAATGTCGAGTGGCTTATGCTACGATTCGACAAATAAGAGCTGTGTGTGATCTATAATGAAATGCAGCAAGCATTGAATGTCTTTCAGAGTGGACAATCAGATGAATGCGAGGGGTATTGAGGATTCTGAGATTAATCCTAAAAGACCTCTGAGCTGGACTCGAGGCCATGCTTGGAGCATGAGCATTGGATGCTTAATGAAAGTCCTTGGGTTGGACTCAAGGCAAATGCCGAGTGCATTGGAGTGGGACTCCTGGTGAATAATCGTATGCATCTGATTCACCGGCTGCATGACTACATGTGTATGAGAGTATTATTATTGAGGGTGACATGATTTGCATGGATTTGAATGATTTGAGTAGTTTCCGACCTGATGATGTTGTATGAATGAAGTCTGACTGAATGAATGTACATGTATTGATGCTGTTGCCAAGCGTGATGCAATGTTATAATTGAGAATGTATGTTATAGTGTAATTTCTGATTGAATGACTGTGCGTACACTTATGAGAATAAATGAGCTCAGTGTGAACTATGTGAACGTGTGAATATGATATTGTGAATGAAACCCTTAATGTAGTTGGAATTGATTTGGGTAAATCTGATTGGATGGGCGTATGTATATGTCAAGTGCAATGTGTGTTATGATTATGATGTATGCTGTAGTAAACCATGATATAACCATGAATAATTGGTGTGACATCTGATTGAGTGTCTGTATGTACATCAGTGCTCGTGGTATGTGATTGTGAATTGCTTAAACCTGAATGAATTGCATGAACCCGAGTGAGTGATGTCATCACATTGCTGGGGATTAAGAATTTAATCCGAGCTATGATTTTGTGTTGAATAAGATTAGAGGAAATAATTACTCGGTATTGGCTAGGAGCCGATTGTTGTATTGCCATCAGCTGTTTTACAGAAGTGATGAATGATTTTCATGATTATTGATACGTGATGTACCCTATGTGATACGTGATGTTAAAGTGGGTGTATTACTTATATGTGTGAACTGCCATTAACTACCGTGTGAATTTGTATTAGTTGGGTGAAGTCTGGTTCGTGTGAGGTATGCTGCTCTGAGATGACTCTTCCTGCCATAGGTAATGTGGCAGCGTACACGTTGCAGTGACCATGTAATTGTTGTAACCCTATAGGAATGAGACGTCATCCTGTAAGTTGGATGCAGCAATTCATGAGTCAGGCAGGTGAAGCTGTAACTACTTATGGTGATGGTGGGTCCTTCAGACGTTCCGAGTAATAATGGGAGTTATATCGAATGAGTGTTATGCGATTGATTATCAAAATGAGGGAAGAGGGTTTATTTGACCTTGGCGTGTCTGTTTCCGAGAGAATTAGAGGTTACTGGGTATGGATTGGCTACTAAAAGGATGATTGGTAATGGAATATGAAGGGCGATCGACTGTCACTGAAGTTGGAGTTTTTGAAAAGTTAACCGAGTGCTACTGTAAGCCTAATGAGGGAACCAAGATTGGAGCCAAACTAAATTGTAAGGTTAGAAATTGCTCGGGAAAGGTTAGTAAATTCCGAGTGAAGTCCGTGTGGGAAAGAACTGCTGAAAAAAAAAATTTGGAATTCCGAATAGTAAGATGCCGAGTGTAGAATTCTTAATGCCCTTGTGATGTCCAACCGAGTGATCTTCCCGGAGAAAAGTCCTTCTGGACGAAAATGAGACTCCGAGTGAGTGAGTTTAGCCAAAAGCATGGGTAGGAACCTAAGATTTCCACGCCGAGCGTGGTGCCTGTGCGAATTAAACCCTAGCCAAAGGTACTGTCTGGAGCGCATGGAAGCCCTTTTGAGCGTTCCTTCTGGTGTAAGGAAGAAATCTTGTGGTCAGAATTTAAAAACCCGAGTGTTTAAACCGAGAGGAATTGGTCAGGAGTGGGTATTTTTGGGAGGTCGGTGATGTTGTTTACCTATTAGATTACTCCCAACTAGATGATTAACCCCCCATCACGTGTCCATATGATACAATTTTGGGTTTGTACCCTGTATGAGTTGTAGTTGTACCGAGTGACTCATTTGAGTCAGGGAAACCAAGGGTGTAAATACACCAATCGGTGTTGAGAGCATAAGGCCGAACGGCCAAGAAATTAGGAAGTGCCTCTGCTTGTAATGAATTGGCTGAGTTAAAATGGAATAAATTGTACGTTTTAATTTAAATTCCTAAATATATTAAATCCTCTAATAAAGTTGTAATCAGGTAGGGCCTGACTTTTTGTTTTACCGACTGAAAATTTTGGTGCGGTCAGTAAACCGCTTGGGTGGTAAATCTTCTCTGAGTGAAATTGTGGTTCAGTCGGTGACTGCTTGTGGAAACACAGCCGCGTGGTAAGTAAACAACAATCTTCTGAGTTAGGTATTTGTGGTAAGTTACCGATTGAATTTCGAGGACGAAATTCTTTTGAGAGGGGGAGAACTGTAATATCCCGATTTAATAATTATTTACCGAATGAATCTAAATTGCTAAAATAGTAATTCCAGAAGTAGAAAACCAATTGTTAATTATATTCGATTTAACTTGAGAAATAGTGACAAATTAAATAAGTTTAACTGGTAAGGGGTGGCTGTTTGCGATTGGTGAGTCCGTGAGTGGGACTGCAATCCACGATTTCCCACCCCACTCTCCTCTTCCTCGTGCACGCGCATGCTTATACATATATGTGCCCTGGGTCATGGAAGCTATGCATCTCCTTCAGATTTCTCTTCTTCTCTTCTTCGCTCTTCACTCTCCTTCTCCTCTTCTTCTTTCTCTACTCGCTGTTCCTGCGAGCTCGCAACAATGGTTGCTGAGGATCGGGGTCCTCCTTCTTCACTCGACGAGCCAGAGAGAGTGCAGGTGTGCCTTCCTCCTGCAAGCAACCTGTCTCCCTCCTTGTTCCTTCGACGACTTCCTCTTCTTGCTCGAAGCTGCCAAGCCTCAGTGGAGATCTGCGAGGAGCTTCAAGATGGTAGGAGTGTTCACAGCGTTGTGATGGAGCTCCTCCAGGGAATGAACAGAGAGCTGGGCATCTCAGGAACCCGAATGGTCTCCCTGCTCTTGCATGCAGATATGTTAAGGGTGATTCAGTGTTCCTCTGGAATTGAATGTCGTGTTGACCGACTAAAAACTCCAGTCCAAGTAGGGGGAGTATCTTCTATCTTAAATGCATGGGTTATGAACAGGTTCCAAGTGCTGATGCTTGCTATATCCGTGATCTGATGGTGTGTTGTGTTGCATGCGAGTGTGTACAGCCTAGTTGCATGACGAGTGAAAGATGAGTGTTGCATGTTAGCATTTTCCTTAGAAATGCATGCGTTGTGGAGTCTTGTTACCATGGAACCCGATTGCATGTTGTGTTACAGTGATGTTGACGATTACCGTGTATTTTACATGACCTGCAAGTTGCTATAAGCTTAGAATGCTGACTGCATGAGATAGAATATGACTCAGTGAATCTGATAATGTAGCATACCGATTGCATGTGTTGTCCGAGTCCTGACATTGCTTAATGCCGATTGCATGTATGTTGTTTGGGTCCTGTTGATGTGTTAAATGCGTGTATTGTTGAATGCTGATGATGTATAATGTCGACTGCATGAGATGCATGTGTTGTGGAACGCTGTTAATGCCTAGCAATGATTACATGAGATGCATATGCTATTAAGTTCTGAGAAAGTGTAACGCCGACTGTATGAGATGTATGTGTTGTTGAGTACTGTTAATGTCCAGCATTGATTGCATGAGATGCATGTGCTGTTTGAATGCTGATGATGTATGATGCCGATTGCATGAGATGCATGTATGGCTGTGTATATGAACTCTGTGTGTGTGCGATGAATCCACGTGTGGCGCATGGGATGCGTTTGTGCTGAGAGCACGTAGTGTGGGACACTACCATCGGTTTTTTAAAGCATGGGACGCTATGAAATCCTTGAGTGGGACTCAAGGTAGCTCTTGAGTGGGACTCGGGCTGCCTGTGAACACCCCCGTTGGCGCTGAGAGCGTTGGTGTCACCTGTGGGCAAACGGTTGGGTACCCGTAAAACGGCCAAGCAGCTGGGAGCTGATTTGATAGCTGAGAGCTATGTGTAAAAAGGCTGAGAGCCTACGTTGCAACGTCTAAACCGATACACACGAATGCGGAACCGAGTGAGATAATATGTGTTTATTAACTGTTGATAATGTTGGAATTGATAATGATTATAAAGATGATGAATGTGTATGCCCGAGTGAATTATTCCGTGTGCACCTGCCTTAGATGCTAAGTGAAACCTGTTTCATGAATATATATATGTGTGTCAGTGTTACTGAAATATTATGTGTGTAGCCGAGTGAGAATTGTTGATTTCTGATTGAGAAATATTCAATATGTGCATTCTGATTCATGGGTATTGCTATTAAGTTACTGATTGTCGTATGTTAATGTTGTTGAATGGATGCATGCATAAGGCCGAGTGACAATTGGTGGATTCCGATCGGTAAGAGTCTTTTGTGTGTCCTGGTTGATTGATGCTACTCTGACTATAAACGTTGCCATATATAATTGTGTGTATATATATTGTTGTATAATTGTGAGGCAACCTGAGTCGGTATCTGTCATTTAAAATTTAAGATGCTCACCCCTGCACCATTTTTCAGTATGTATGCAGGTTGGACTCTGAAATGATGATAAGGCCTTAGGTCCGAGTGAGGGGTACTCCGACCGGAAGTGTTTATTTTGTATGTGTCATGTCTCGTCAGTTGTAGCCTTGGCCGGCTCGTAATAACAGTGTGGTGTAATGAACATGAATATATATACATATATATGCGTATAGGTAATTGAGTTATTGTGACCCGAGTGCATGTTCATATATACATACAGGTATTATGTTGATAACAGGTGTTGAGGAATGAATGACGTATTCCGAGTGCACGATTAGGTACGTACAATATGTTGTATACGAGTGGTCGTGTTTTGGATAGACCGAGGGATGCTGATGGTTGGAATACTGCTCAATTAATGATTTCCGAGTGGACGTAGTTGGGAAACCAACCTCGAGTGGAACTGGGAATGGCTATGCCTTCTTGTTCGAACGATGATACTTCGATGAACTCTGAGTAAAATACCTTGGATGAACCTGTACTGTGTAAGACCAGATGAGAGGATTTCCGGGTGAAAACGAGGGCGGCCCTTACCGAGCGAAAATGTAAGCAAAAACCGAGTGAGAGAGAGAGTTCATATTTTCCGAGCGAAATCATAAATAAATCCCGAGTAAGGTAGAGTTGTGCCTCCCGAGTGAAAACCTCGAGTGATTCCCTGCTGAGAGAGGAGTTTAATTAGTGGTTTAGGGTGGATTGGATCCTAAATGAAAGGTATTGATAATCCGAGTGAAAGATGTAAGTCCGAGTGAGTGAGGGTTGGTGTCCCGAGTGGTTGGGTTTGAATAAGTCCGAGTGGGACTTGACTTCCCGATTTCCCGAATGAAGTGCGAGCGTGAGGACTTGCCGAGTGAACTTTATCCATATCCGATTGAGAAATTACTTTGTGTCTGTGTTGGAGGGGCGTTGTGTTGACCTCGCCTAGGCGGTGTCATACCTCACCCAAGTGACTAGGACGGTTCGCCCAAGCGCGTGGAACCATGCTGAAGCGAGCAGATATCAACGTGAGACTCCGCCTATATACCTCCCTCCTCCGTTGTCGCATTATTATATCTCGCTGGGCGGTGTTGGACATCGCCTGAGTGAGTGGACGTTGTGATGTAGTCCGTCCAGGCGTTGTCGTGCCCTGCTGAACTGGACGGCAGTGTAATCACTTCCTCCTTCCGTGGTTGCACTATTATGCTTCGCTCAGGCGGCGTCGGACCTCGTCTGAGCGAGCCAGTTATCTTAGTCTTCGCCCAGGCGCTGTTGTATTTCGCTGGGCAGTATGGGTCGGTCCAAGCCTTGCTTCCTCCTCCAACTGTTATACGTGTTAATCGTTCTTTTATTTACCTTGTCCCTTCCACCGTATGCCATGCGTGTGGATGACCTCTCATTTCCCCTGCCTTCCTCCCCTTATTATTCATGCCCGGTTCTTCTTGATTATCTCGGGGAAGGGAGCGAAGGGAGTGCTGATTGGACTGATTTAAGCTGCTGTGCTCCACTGAATATCGGCTAAGTGCTTGTCCTTCCTGGCACTCCGCCCCTTTTGTTATCCGGTTGCCTTATAGTCTTTTTGGTTACTTATTTTTGGAAAAATTTCCCCCTGTTTTTGGAATTATTATTTATTAAAAAAAATAGGGTGTTACAATTTTCCTCCCTCTAAATATGCAAAGTTGCACAATGAAATCACATGTTTCCAACAAAGAGAAGGTGAGTCTTTGATGGAAGCATGGGATCGGTATAAAGTTTGAGGAGATGTCCTCATCATCAGATTTCTGATGTGCAACAGGTAACTATTTTCTATAATGGTGTCAGGCCAGCTACCAGGGTCTTGATTGATGCTTCAGCTGGAGGGTCGTTAACAACAAAAACTGTAGAAGAAGCCATAGAGCTGATTGACGTTATGGCTTCTAATGAATGTCTGATTAGTGAGAGGAGCCAAGTCCCTAGAGAGGGATATTATAACTAGAAGCACGGGATGCTTATCTAGCTCAGAGTAAGCTGATGACTTAGGCTTTGGAGAAACTAAGCATACAAATTTCAGAACTCTAAAAGCCGAGTCAAGTTTCTATGATAAATTGTGACTTTTGTGGTGGAGACCATGAGAATGGAATGTGTGATCCAAATGTGCCTTCCGAGCAAGTGAACTATATGGGGCAGCAACAATATCAAAGGAATTATCCTTCTAATTCCTTTAATCCTAATTACAGGAATCACCCCCATTTTTCCTGGCAGAAAGGTCCACATTTGAATCAGAACATCCCACAAAATCAACCCACAAATAGACCACAACAACCTTCTCACCCTCCTGTTAAAGAAAAGTCAGAACTTGAGAATGTACTTTCTCAGTTCATCCAGGTCACTCAGGCCAGTTTCAAAAATCAGGAAGCGTCCATAAGAAATCTAGAAAATCAAGTCGGACAGCTTTCTAAGCAATTAGCTGAGAGGCAAGCAGGTAATTTCCCTGGAGATACCGAGGTAAATCCAAGGGAACATTGCAAGGCTATAATCACTAGGAGTGGAAAAATTATTTCTCCATCTCCGAGTCAGGAAATAAGCTCAGAAAAAGATAAAGAAAAAAAATAGTGCAAGAAACTGAGCAGGTTAATAATGAAGCTGAAAATGAAAATAAAACAGAAAAAGAAAAAGAAAATAAAGTCCACCAAAAGAAAAAGAAAAAGGTTGATCTGATTTTGGAGGAAGCTTCTAAGCTGACTCCTGAAAAACTGAGGAATGCTCCATTTCCACACAGGTTTAAAAAGCAAATAGAAGAGCAAAAGTTTGCTAGGTTCTTAGATATATTCAAGAAACTTCACATAAATATCCCTTTTGCCGAGGTATTGCAGGAGATGCCTTCCTATGCAAAATTTTTGAAAGAGCTATTGTCTAAGAAGAGGAAGCTTAAGGGGGATGAAATGATTGCTCTCACTCAAGAGTGCAGTGCAATCATTCAAAAGAAACTTCCTCAAAAGTTAGAAGATCCTGGATCTTTTACAATAACATGTGCAATTGGGGATATTCATGTAGGAAGTGCTCTTTGTGACCTAGGAGCTAGTATAAATCTGATGCCTCTATCTTTGATGAAAAACTGGGAATTAATGACCTGCAACCGACTCACATGTCTTTGCAATTGGCTGACAGATCCATTAAATATCCCCAGGGGATGCTGGAAGACCTATTAGTTAAAGTAGACAAATTTATCTTCCCAGCAGATTTTATAGTGTTGGATATGGAGGCTGATCGAGAGATTCCTTTGATCTTGGTTAGACCCTTCCTAGCTACAGGCAGAGCATTGATTGATGTGGAAAAGGGTGAACTCATACTGAGAGTTCAGGAGGAGCAAGTAACCTTTAATGTCGTCAATTCCATGAAACATCCGACTGAAAGGATGAATTGTTTAATGATTGAAGAAATTAAAAGTTACCAGACTCCAATGCTTTTAAAAACTGAGGAAGAGGCTTTACGAACCTTTTTGGAGGATGACTTTGACTCCGAGATTAAGGAGTTAAATGGCTCTCACTCGGAAATGCTGAACCTACTGGAAGTATTGGAAGTAGGTGATTTTGAAAAAGAAAAGAAAAATGATTTGAAAATTACTGAAGTTGAGAAAGGAAAGGAAGTTTGTGAAGAAAAATATGATTTAAAACCTTTACCTTCTCATCTAAAATATGTTTTCCTAAGAGAGGACGAAACACATCCTGTCATTATTAATGCTGACTTAAAAAAAGAGGATGTTGACAAATTAATAGGGATTTTAAAGACACATACATCTGCGATTGGCTGGAATATTTCTGACTTGAAGGGAATCAGTCCATCATTTTGTATGCATAAAATTTTGATGGAAGATGATTATTCCCCTGTAGTTCAGCCACAATGCAGATTGAACCCCATAATGAAAGAGGCTGTCAGGAAAGAGGTGGTCAAGCTTCTTGATGCAGGAATCATCTATCCTATCTCGGACAATGCTTGGATCAGTCCGGTCCAAGTGGTGCCCAAGAAAGGAGGGATGACAACTGTTAAAAATGAAAAAGGTGAAGTCATAGCTACTAGACCGACCACAGGATGGAGAATGTGTATAGACTATAGAAGGTTGAATGACTTTACTCGGAAAGACCAGTTTCCCTTACCGTTTGTTGACCAGATGCGTGAGAGATTATCGGGTCATGAATACTACTGCTTCCTTGATGGTTACTCGGGTTATAACCAAATTATGGTTGACCCAAAAGATCAAGAGAAAACAGCTTTCGCCTGTCCATATGGAATTTTTGCCTATAGGCGCATGCCATTCGGTTTGTGCAACGCTCCAGCAACCTTCCAAAGGTGTATGCTGGCAATCTTTGGGGACATGGTGGAGAAATTCATTGAAGTATTCATGGACGATTTCTCTGTCTTTGGTAGTAGTTTTGATTCATGCCTCAGTAACCTATCTAAGGTGCTAGTGAGATGCCAGGAGGCTAACCTCGTCCTTAACTGGGAAAAATGTCATTTTATGGTTAAGGGAGGGATAGTCCTTGGCCACAAAATCTCTGCTGAGGGCATTCAAGTGGATAGAGCCAAAATAGAAATCATTGAAAAGCTTCCTCCTCCGATCAATGTGAAAGGAGTGAGGAGTTTTCTAGGATGTGTTGGCTTCTACAGAAGGTTCATAAAAGATTTTTCAAAAATAGTTAAGCCTTTAACCGACTTGCTTGTAAAAGATCATGTGTTTATGTTTAATGAAAACTGTGACAAGGCTTTTGAAAAATTGAAACAAAGTTTGACTTCAGCTCCGATCCTTGCAGCACCTGATTGGTCTTTACCGTTTAAATTAATGTGTGATGCAAGTGACTTTACAGTCGGAGCTGTACTGGGTAAGAAAAAAGGAAAATTAACTCATGTAATTTATTATGCTAGTAAAGTGTTGAACGAAAATGAAATACATTACACCACTACTGAAAAAGAAATGCTTGCTGTGGTGTATGCATTTGATAAATTTCGTGCTTACTTGATTGGGGCCAAGGTCATTGTATATACAGATCACTCGGTAATCAAGTACTTACTAGCTAAGAAAGAATCTAAGCCGAGACTGATCAGGTGGGTTCTGTTACTCCAGGAGTTTGACTTAGAAATACGAGACAAAAAGGGAGTAGAGAACTCAGTTGCCGATCAATTGTCTCGTCTGGAAGGTGAATCGGATTCTGTTTTAATAAAAGAAGAATTTCCAGATGAGAGGTTGATGGCAATTATCACCGGGCCATGGTATGCTAATATGGCCAACTTCAAAAGTGCCTCGGTGGTACCTGATGGCTGGACATCCCAAATGAAGAAAAAATTCTGTCATGATAGTAAAAACTTTCTTTGGGATGATCCATTTCTGTAAAAAATAGGAGTAGATGGAGTGATCAGGCGATGTGTGCCTGAATCCTAGCAAGAAAGGCTCTTGTGGCATTGCCACGACTCCTATTATGGAGGTCATCATGGTGCCTCCCGTACAGCAGCAAAGGTTTTACAGAGTGGCTTTTATTGGCCGACTATCTTTCAGGATGCTAAAATGTATGTCAAAAGGTGTGATAAATGTCAAAAGAGTGGAGGTCTCTCTGCTAAAGCTGGCATGCCTTTGACAAACATTTTAATTGTGGAATTATTTGACGTCTGGGGTATCGACTTTATGGGACCATTTCCAAAGTCGTTCTCCAACGAATATATACTAGTTGCTGTTGATTATGTCTCTAAATGGGTGGAGGCAATCCCGACCAGAACCAATGATGCACATGTGGTGCTTAGGTTCATAAAGAAGAATATTTTCTCTAGGTTTGGAGTTTCGAGAGTGCTCATTAGTGATGGGGGTTCACATTTTTGTAATAAAATAATGGAAAAAGCCCTGCGTCACTATGAGGTTTTACATAAGATATCCACTCCTTACCATCCACAAACTTGTGGACAAGTTGAGCTGTCAAATAGAGAAATCAAGAGAATTTTAGAGAAAGTGGTCGGGAAATCTAGGAAAGATTGGTCGGTAAAATTAGATGATGCATTGTGGGCCTACAGAACAGCCTTCAAAACTCCGATTGGCATGTCTCCGTATCAATTAGTTTACGGTAAGGCTTGTCATCTCCCTGTGGAGTTGGAACATAAGGCGTGGTGGGCCACAAAGCTATTAAACATGGATTGTGACCAATCCCAGGAGGAAAGAGTTTTGAAACTCCATGAACTGGAGGAGTTCCGACTCAACGCTTATCAAAGTGCCTCCATTCATAAGGAGAAAACAAAGAGGTGGCACGATAAGTGGATCAATAAGAAGGAGTTTCAAAAGGGTGATCAGGTTTTGTTATTCAATTCCCGACTGAGACTCTTCCCTGGAAAACTTAGATCTAAGTGGTCGGGGCCTTTTACTGTAAATGAGGTTTTTCCTCATGGTGCAGTTGAGCTGAAAGACTCGACCACCAATCGGATTTTTAAGGTAAATGGCCAGCAACTCAAACTCTACTTTGGAGGAGAGTTTGATAGGCAGAAAACCTCCTTGTTACTGCAGGCATCCTCTTAGATGCAAAAAGGTCAAGCTAGTGACCTTAAAGAAGCACTCTAGGGAGGCAGCCCTACGTTCCGAGTGTTTTATTTTTTGCTTTGTGTCAGAATTAATAAAAAGAAAACTAAAAATTTAGTGAATAAAGTCTGAATAAAATTTGTGAAGTTTTGAAGAAGGGAGTCCGAGCCTGATTCTTCCATTTCGCTCAGGCGAAACACTTGTAGCTTAGGCGAGAAGCTACTGCTATTGTTTCACGCTTAAGTGAAAGTTTACTGAGCTTGAGCGAGAATAGTATACTCGGATAACTGTTACTCATTCTTAACCCTTTTTCCCGACTGAACTTCACTCGTCATTCTTCAATAAATTCCAATTTTGATGTAAACAAAAAGGGAGACTTTAATAAATGATTTCTGATCGTTGATTTAATAAACGAGTCGGATGATGAAGGGTGATTTATTTCAGTCAGCCTTTTATCACTCGGATTCATCACTCATCACAGTCAGTTTTGTATCCATTAGTCTCCTATTCACTCAGTATATTTTCTTATCAGTCTTGTGTTCACTCGGTCTTCTATTTTTCTCATTCATCCACTCGTTTTTTTTTACTCAGTCTCTCATTCCCTCGGCCGATCTCTTTCACTCGTTCTCCATTTACTCGGTCACTCTTTCATTCTTCCACTCGTCACTTATTCACCCGATCTTTTTCACTCATTATTTCATGAATGCTTCATCTTCCATTTTTCTTTTTCATCCACTCAGTATTTTCATTCACTCAGTTTCCCCTATAGTTGTTCTTTTATCCACTCAGTTTATCTCCTTCTTCTTCTGTCTTTCACTCATGTTTATTCGCCCGGTCAGTCAGTCATTCTTTCGTGTTCTTTCACTCATTTTTTAGTTCTCCGACCACTCGTTGTTCATTCATTCGTTTTTCATTTTTACACGGTATAATCCACTCGGTATTCATTTACTCGTTGTTTCGTTCCACCTAAATTCTTTCGTGGTTTTCTCACAAACCTCTTTGTATTTTTCTTTTTCATCCACCCTCAATCTACTCGTCTTTCTTCCACTTGGTCACTTTTTCTTTTTCGTTCCTCACCTGTCATTCAGTCTTTCATTATCACACTCTATCTTTTATCCATTCGTTCTTCCACTTGTTGTTTCATTCACTCAGCTTTGCTCTCATTTTTTCTGTTCGTCTTTTATTCATCGGTTTTTCTATTTACTCATTCCTTCTCTGTACTCGTTGTTTTGTTTACTCTTCCACTCGTCCTTTACCACTCAATATCTCCATCACTCGGTATCTTTCTCCATATTCACTCAGTCATTTTCTTTTCACTCTTTCACTCGGTCTCTTCCTCTGCAGTCTTCCATTCACCGTCTCCCATTCGATCACTCGGTTTTCATTCATTCGTTCACTCTAATTCACTCATCCTTTATTCACTCTGTCAGTCTCTCATTCATTCATTCTTCCACTCGTTCTTCCATACACTCTTCCAATCGTCATTTATTTTACTTTTTCTTTCTTTCACTCGGTCTTACTTTCATTATTCTTTCTCCCACTCGCTTTTCTGTTCACTCGCATTTCACTGCAGTTGTTTATTCGTCTCTCATGCACTCTACTTCATTCATTCATTCTTTCACTCGTTCTTGTATCCATTCAGTTTTCATTCATTCGGGATCCTATATTCATTCACGTGTCGTTCTTCCATTTGTTCTTCCACTCACTCTTTCATTTACTTATCGCTTTCATTCGCTCGTTCTTTTTCATCGTTTGTTCATTCATTCGTCTTCTTCATCACCGTCACTCATCTTTCATGAATCCACTCGGCATCTCTTCCCACTCTCACTCGATCTTCCACCTATTCAGTATGTAAGCCGAGTAAGAGTGTCTAAAAAAAATATATTATAATAATAATAAAGTAATAAATAAAGCTGGAGCATACTTACGCGTTCTTGGATAGTGACTTCAACAGTATAAAAACCTTTCAGTGTCCAAACCCTAAGTACCTATGCTAAAACTTGGGTTGAAGACGAAAAGGCACTTTCTGATTCCTAAGAAAGGTACCATCTTTCCACTTATTTCACTTATTTCGTTCACTTCTAAGTACATGCTTAGTATTTTCCTGTTTCTTTGTTAATATTCTTCCATTGTTCATAGCCATGCATCTCACATTTTTGGTTTGCTGTGTTTCTTTTGGATTTCTGTTCTTATTTTCATTTAGGTTATTTATCAGCATTTTTTTTATCATTAACCATGAAAAGAAGATCATAGAGACTCCTGCAAAAACCTAGACCAAATTTTGCAGAAGGAAGTGTTAGAAAAAAGCAAACAGATAACGAAAAGAAAGTGGCAACCATAAGTATATCTGATTCTTCTGAACATGCACCCAGTCAAAGTCAAGCTAAAAGGAATGCATCTCCTTCAGTTCAGAGGAATGCATCCCCTGTAGTTAAGCGAAACGAATCGCCAGAAGTTGAAAGTTTTGACAGGCCCAGGTTCAGAGATGTTAAGGCTACTGAAGAATATGCTATAAAGTTTAAAACCAGAGAGCCTGAGCGTCCCAGGCAATCTGCAGGAGCCGGTTCTTCTTCTTCTGACATTTCTATGGTGTTGCAGGAATTACAGGTCATGAAGAAGATGCAACTTGGAATTTATGATCGGGTCTTGAACCACGATCTCATGCTCAGGAAGATTGCCACCAAATTGAGGGTAGAGCACACAGCAGAAATGGGAGCCCCACCTGACAGAGATGCGTGGTTGGTTTCCATTGGATTCACTATTCCTTCTGAGGACGTATCCCGAGCAGCTGACCTCTCACCATTTTCCGAGCAGGACAAAGAGAATGAGGATCAGGATGATTGAGTTGTTGATCCGTATTTTGTTATTATGATTGTTTTTATGTAATGACTTGACATTATTTTTAGTGTTTCCTGAACAATGAATTCTCTTTTATTTTAGTTGTAATAAAATTTTATTTCCTTATTAAAATTGCATGTCATTATTCTGTTTTTCGAATGTACCGGTAAATTCATGCATCCCAATCCGACCACGTGTTCCCATTCACAGCCACTCAGGTAAAAGGGGAAGTATTTTCCGACTCCTTAATTGATATTCTGACTCATTAATTGCTAAAATATATTATTATTTAATTTCAAATCCATCTTAATAAGTTAAAGTTTGCTGATTCTTAGTTGGATAAATTAATAGATCGGCTTTGTTTAACCCATGATCCCTGGCCATAACTATTTCATTATTAATTAATTGTTTACTCGGCATGCTAGTTAGCAATCTGAACATATGACCTTACATTAAGTCTGGGGACATGACTGGCTGATTAACTGTTATATTTATAGCTTTTGAGCCTGTTTTATTCTTTTCTGAGTGAACTTGCATGCTAGTTAGTGAGACAGAATTTGCTTCAGTACTTGCTACTTGATTGTATGCCAGCCAATCGGAAATGATGAAGGCCTTCTTTGTTAATTTAGCTAGGGCCAAAAAGTAGCCTTCCTAATATATTTAATTATTCTTTGACCCAAAAATTATGTTTGAGCCTGAGACCCTTCTATTCTGTTTATTCACCTAACGTTACAAGCCTATTTATCTCAAAAAAAATCGACTAATTTACCCCTGGATGTTCCACTGATGAATTGCTCAGTCTTACTTATTGCTAGGGACTAGCAAGTTCTAAGTTTGGGGATGAAGAGTGTGCCTAGCATCAATTAAGGACACACTCCGACCTTGGTTATAGATGAATAAATAGAGAAATGAAGGGAGAAATAGAAAAATAGAAAAGCTGAGAAGAAAAAAATGAAAAAAAAACAGCAAGGAAAAAGGTGCAAAGCACCGATTGAAAAAAATGTGATCGGAAAAAGATGGAAAAGAAGAAAGAAAAGGAAAAGTCTGAAGGACTGAAAGAAAAAGAAGGTGCAAAGCACCGTAAGTTATTAAGTTAGCATTCACTCGGAAAATAATGGAGCTTGCTAAGTAGAGGCAATTAAGTTAAAATGGAGTCAAGGCATCAGTGGATACATCTTGTAACCCGACATTCACTCGGAAAATAATAATTGAGCCTGTAGCCCAGCCCCATTATAAGCTTAAAAAGCCCTTACTGATCTGATTATGTTGGCATATGGCATGACATGTAGAACTGTTGCAAGCCTATGTTTATCTAACAAGTATGTAGGTGATGAGTGCACTCTATTTACCCTATACACCGAGAGAAGAGTGAAACACCGACCCAGTAAGGAAAGCATCAACAGCTTGTTTCCCAAAGGAGGTGTAAGTTATTATACTTTTAGAAATTGTGAAAAGAAAGCATGGCCGGTATTCAATAATTATAGCATGAACTAAGTTAAGGAAAGGTTGATTGTGTTGAATAACAGCTTGTTAGTTAATTAATCTGAATATTTGCTTGAGGACAAGCAAGTTTTAAGTTTGGGGATGTGATAAGTCTTGAAAAGACTTAATTAATTCTGCCTTTTATTTGACTTAATTCATTGTTTAGTGATTAGTTTAGCCTTATTATTTAATTAATTGCTAATAATTTATAATTTATTTAATTATTTCAAAAGTGCTTAATTTATGTAAAGAAACTGATTAAAAACATTAATTAGTTAAGAAATTGAGTTTTCATTAACCCGGCATGCAAATACTGGACAATCAGTAAATAAATGCTGGGCAAATTAGTTGTTTATTGGTGCAGGAAAAGAGCGCTCAAGATGAAAGGAAAAAGCCGAGCGAGATTTGGAAAATCTGAGTGAGACTTCACAAATCCGACTGAAAAGAGTCCAAAAGATACCGACTCCAAAATAGAACAGGGAACCGATTGAAGACAAAAAGAAGAACTCGAGCGTCAATTTTAGAATGCTGATTAAATAATCAATTCGCTCAAGCGAGAGTTAAATTCGCTCAAGCGAGGGTCAAAAATTCGTTCAAGCGAGCAAGGTCGCTCAAGCGTGACCCCAAAAATCTCACCCCTCGCCCAAGCTTCCCCATAACGCTTAAGCGAGAAAGCAACACTGCAGTACATATCTCAAGTTCGCCCAAGCGAGAACCCAGTTCGCTCAAAGAAAAACGCTGATATTTAAAACAGCGATTATTCCCTCCAGAATCCACTCGGCACCAGTGTTGTTTCCTGCTGCCTTCTCTCCTACTTCATCACCTTAGTAATTTAAGTAGTGAGCTATTAATTAGTTAGTGTTGAGCTGTAAATTAGCTAATGATGAACTGGAATCTGTTAAGAGCTGAGCTGTAATTAGTTAATTATTCTGTAAATTATGTAATTAGTTAGTTAGTTTAGTCGTTAACTTAAGTTTTCTAAGTTATTAGTTAAGTTAGTTAGTTAGGTAGATGCCTATATATATGTTTATACATATTCTGTGAAAAACAGAGACAGATACACATAGAATACATCGAACAAAATTCATTCAAAACTTCAAACATCTCACTACTTCATTTTCTCTCTCTAAATCCTCTCCTCCATGACGTTCCACAATCCTTCGATGGAACCGAAGTCAATGGAGTTCCAAATCCCTAAGGTTGGGATTACGAAGGTTAGCAATGGAATCTTGAAGCTGTAAGCGAGGAAATCAACTTCTAGATCCTGAGGCGAACAAGCTGAGGAGTGAATCTGAATTGTTAGATTGACAAATCCAGAACTGATGAAGAACTTCGCTAGTGAGGAATCATGGTTGAAGCTTAGGTAACTTCCAGCTTTCTAACTAGTTCAGGCCTAATCAATTTAGGTGAATAGTTAGAGTTCAACCTCCAATTTCACGTTAGATTCTTAGGTTAATTGAGCACTTAAGGAATTAAGGTTTGATGCTTAAGGATTAGTGTTTTTCACCTAAGGAATTAGGGAATAACCACAAGCGGATTATCCTCTGGATTATGAAGTTTGATTATACTTTAATTGCACGTTTCTTGATGAATTTGTGAACCGAAGCAATCCTGACCTATTTTCTATTAATCACTTTTCACATTTCATCTTAATTCTGTTTCTGGAAATACAAAAACAACTATAAAACATTAAAACAACCAAAAACCGAATGAACTTTCTGTGCTTGTGTTGGTTCAGCTTGTACTAGTCTGAGATTGAGGTACTTACCATAATCCCTGTGGGACGATCAAATATAATACAATTTTAACGACAGGTGCGCTTGCCAAAGCGTAAATCTTCTAAGAATTACATATCAAAATAATGACTCGGAGATTTGGCATCAAGTTAATGGCACCGTTGCCAGGGATTGTTGAGTAATATCAACAATCCTTGGACCGGTACTAGACTGAACCGTTTTACTTTTGTTTGCATTTAATACGTAGTTTGAATTTTGTTGTTATTAGTAGTAGTTTGTTGTTTTTGTGTAGCTGTAGTCGTAGCTGTGAATCGTTCTTTTGTTTGACATTTGTTGTATGCAGTCAAGGAGCAGAGGAGAGCCTTTCTTCTTTGATCCTGACATCGACTTGTTAGAATGTAAACTGAGAAAAGAGAAAAAGCAAAAAGAACAAAAAGAAATGGAACAGAGGAGAGTTACATTAGGTGACTACTCCCGGCTGACTGAAGAAGGATCGCAATCTAGCATCCTTAGGCCACCGATTTCAGCAAATAATTTTGAACTTAAACCAGCTTTACTGCAGTTGGTATGAAATGAACAGTTCGGAGGAAGTGAGGTTGAGGATCCAAATTTGCATCTAGCAACCTTCCTCCAAATTTGTGATACAGTAAAAATGAAAGGAGTCCCTGAAGAGGCAATCCGACTGAGGTTGTTTCCATTTTCTCTAAGGGACCGAGCAAAAGCCTGGTTGCAGAGTCAACCGAGAGGCAGTATTTCCACTTAGGAGGACTTGCAAAGAAAATTTTTGATTAAATATTTTCCTCCTTCTAAATATGCGAAGTTGCACAATGAAATCACGTGTTTCTAACAAAGAAAAGGTGAATCTTTGATGGAAGCATGGGATCGGTATAAAGAGAGTTTGAGGAGATGTCCTCATCATCAGATTTATCATGTGCAACAGGTGACTATTTTCTATAATGGTGTCAGGCCAGCTACCAGGGTCCTGATTGATGCCTCAGCTGGAGGCTCGTTAATAACTAAAACTGTAGAAGAAGCCATAGAGCTGATTGACGTTATGGCTTCTAATGAATGTCTGATTAGTGAGAGGAGCCAAGTCCCTAAGAGAGGGATATTAGAACCAGAAGCATAGGATACTTATCTGGCTCAGAGTAAGCTGATGACTCAGGCTTTGGAGAAACTAAGCATACAGATTTCAGAACTCCAAAAGCCGAGTCAAGTTTCTATGATAAGTTGTGACTTTTATGGTGGAGACCATAAGAATGGAATGTGTGATCCAAATGTACCTTCCGAGCAAGTGAACTATATGGGGCAGCAACAATATCAAAGGAATTATCCTTCTAATTCCTTTAATCCTAATTACAGGAATCACCCCAATTTTTCCTGGCAGAAAGGTCCACATTTGAATCAGAACATCCCACAAAATCAACCCACAAATAGACCACAACAACCTTCTCATCCTCCTGTTAAAGTCAAAACTTGAGAATGTACTTTCTCAGTTCATCCAGGCCACTCAGGCCAGTTTCAAAAATCAGGAAGCGTCCATAAGAAATCTAGAAAATCAAGTCGGACAGCTTTCTAAGCAATTAGCTGAGAGGCAAGCAGGAAATTTCCCTGGAGATACCAAGGTAAATCTAAGGGAACATTGCAAGGCTATAATCACTAGGAGTGGAAAAATTATTTCTCCATCTCCGAGTCAGGAAATAAGCTCAGAAAAAGATAAAGAAAAAGAAATAGTGCAAGAAACTGAGCAGGTTAATAATGAAGCTAAAAATGAAAATGAAACAGAAAAAGAAAATAAAGTCCACCAAAAGAAAAAGAAAAAGGTTGATCTGATTCTGGAGGAAGCTTCTAAGCTGACTCTTGAAAAACTAAGGAATGCTTCATTTCCATATA
The DNA here is from genome assembly GCA_037962975.1 of Clitoria ternatea. NCBI lineage: Eukaryota > Viridiplantae > Streptophyta > Magnoliopsida > Fabales > Fabaceae > Clitoria > Clitoria ternatea. Next base: position 176,514,395 of record CM075671.1, read on the forward strand.
GGTTTAAAAAGCAAATAGAAGAGCAAAAGTTTGCTAGGTTCTTAGATGTATTCAAGAAACTTCACATAAATATCCCTTTTGCCGAGGCATTGCAGGAGATGCCTTTCTATGCAAAATTTTTGAAAGAGCTATTGTCTAAGAAGAGGAAGCTTAAGGGGGATGAAATGATTGCTTTCACTCAAGAGTGTAGTGCAATCATTCAAAAGAAACTTCCTCAAAAGTTAGAAGATCCTGGATCTTTTACAATACCATGTGCAATTGGGGATATTCATGTAGGAAGTGCTCTTTGTGACCTAGGAGCTAGTATAAATCTGATGCCTCTATCTTTGATGAAAAAATTGGGAATTAATAACCTACAATCGACTCGCATGTCTTTGCAGTTGGCTGACAGATCCATTAAATATCCCCAGGGGATGCTGGAAGACCTGTTAGTTAAAGTAGACAAATTTATCTTCCCAGCAGATTTTATAGTGTTGGATATGGAGGCTGATCGAGAGATTCCTTTGATCTTGGGTAGACCCTTCCTAGCTACAGGCAGAGCATTGATTGATGTAGAAAAGGGTGAACTCATGCTGATAGTTCAGGAGGAGCAGGTAACCTTTAATGTCTTCAATTCCATGAAACATCCGTCTGAAAGGATGGATTGTTTAATGATTGAAGAAATTAAAAGTTACCAGACTCCAATGCTTTTAAAAACTGAGGAAGAGGCTTTACGAACCTTTTTAGAGGATGACTTTGACTCCGAGACTGAGGAGTTAAATGACTCTCACTCGGAAATACTGAACCTACTGGAAGTATTGGAAGTAGGTGATTTTGAAAAAGAAAAGAAAAATGATTTGAAAATTACTGAAGTTGAGAAAGGAAAGGAAGTTTCTGAAGAAAAATGTGATTTAAAACCTTTACCTTCACATCTGAAATATGTTTTCCTGAGAGAGGACGAAACACATCCTGTCATTATTAATGCTGACTTAAAAGAAGAGGATGTTGACAAATTAATAGGGATTTTAAAGACACATGAATCTACGATTGGCTGGAATATTTCTGACTTGAAGGGAATCAGTCCATCATTTTGTATGCATAAAATTTTGATGGAAGATGATTATTCCCCTGTAGTTCAGCCACAGCACAGATTGAACCCCATAATGAAAGAGGCTGTCAGGAAAGAGGTGGTCAAGCTTCTTGATGCAGGAATCATCTATCCTATCTCAGACAGCGCTTGGATCAGTCCGGTCCAAGTGGTTCCCAAGAAAGGAGGGATGACAACTGTTAAAAATGAAAAAGGTGAAGTCATAGCTACTAGACCGACCACAGGATGGAGAATGTGTATAGACTATAGAAGGTTGAATGACTTCACTCGGAAAAACCATTTTCCCTTGCCGTTTGTTGACCAGATGCTTGAGAGATTATCGGGTCATGAATACTACTGCTTCCTTGATGGTTACTCGGGTTATAACCAAATTGTGGTTGACCCAAAACATCAAGAGAAGACAGCTTTCACCTGTCCATATGGAATTTTTACCTATAGGCGCATGCCATTTGGTTTGTGCAACGCTCCAGCAACCTTCCCAAGGTGTATGTTGGCAATCTTTGGGGACATGGTGGAGAAATTCGTTGAAGTATTCATGGATGATTTCTCTGTCTTTGGTAGTAGTTTTGATTCATGCCTCAGCAACCTATCTAAGGTGCTGGTGAGATGCCAGGAGGCTAACCTCGTCCTTAACTGGAAAAATGTTATTTTATGGTTAAGGGAGGGATAGTCCTTGGCCACAAAATCTCTGTTGAGGGCATTCAACTGGATAGAGCTAAAATAGAAATCATTGAAAAGCTTCCTCCTCCGATCAATGTGAAAGGAGTGAGGAGTTTTCTCGGATGTGTTGGCTTCTACAGAAGGTTCATAAAAGATTTTTCAAAAATAGCTAAGCCTTTGACCGACTTGCTTGTAAAAGATCATGTGTTTGTGTTTAATGAAAACTGTGTCAAGGCTTTTGAAAAATTGAAATAAAGTTTGACTTCAGCTTCGATCATTGCAGCACCTGATTGGTCTTTACCGTTTAAATTAATGTGTGATGCAAGTGACTTTATAGTCGGAGCTGTATTGGGTCAGAAAAAAGGAAAATTAACTCATGTAATTTATTATGCTAGTAAAGTGTTGAACGAAAATGAAATACATTACACCACTACTAAAAAGAAATGCTTGCTGTGGTGTATGCATTTGATAAATTTCGTGCTTACTTGATTGGGGCCAAGGTCATTGTATATACAGATCACTCGGCAATCAAGTACTTACTAACTAAGAAAGAATCTAAGCCGAGGCTGATCAGGTGGGTTCTGTTACTCCAGGAGTTTGACTTAGAAATACGACACAAAAAAGGAGTAGAGAACTCAATTGCCGATCAACTGTCTAGTCTGGAAGGTGAATCGGATTCTATTTTAATAAAAGAAGAATTTCCAGACGAGAGGTTGATGGCAATTATCACCGGGCTATGGTATACTGATATGGCCAACTTCAAAAGTGCCTCAGTGGTACCTGATGGCTGGACATCCCAAATGAAGAAAAAATTCTTTCATGATAGTAAAAACTTTCTTTGGGATGATCCATTTAAGTATAAAATAGGAGTAGATGGAGTGATCAGGCGATGTGTGCCTGAATCCGAGCAAGAAAGGCTCTTGTGGCATTGCCACGACTCCTATTATGGAGGTCATCATGGTGCCTCCCGTACAGCAGCAAAGGTTTTACAGAGTGGCTTTTATTGGCCGACTGTCTTTCAGGATGCTAAAGTGTATGTCAAAAGGTGTGATAAATGTCAAAGGAGCGGAGGTCTCTCTGCTAAAGCTGGCATGCCTTTGACAAACATTTTAATTGTGGAATTATTGGACGTCTGGGGTATCGACTTTATGGGACCATTTCCAAAGTCGTTCTCCAACGAATATATACTAGTTGCTGTTGATTATGTCTCTAAATGGGTTGAGGCAATCCCGACCAGAACCAATGATGCACATGTGGTGCTTAGGTTCATAAAGAAGAATATTTTCTCTAGGTTTGGAGTTCCGAGAGTGCTCATTAGTGATGGGGGTTCACATTGTTTGTAATAAAATAATAGAAAAAGCCCTACATCACTATGAGGTTTTACATAAGATATCCACTCCTTACCATCCACAAACTTGTGGACAAGTTGAGCTGTCAAATAGAGAAATCAAGAGAATTTTAGAGAAAGTGGTCGGGAAATCTAGGAAAGATTGGTCGGTAAAATTAGATGATGCATTGTGGGCCTACAGAACAGCCTTCAAAACTCCGATTGGCATGTCTCCGTATCAATTAGTTTACGGTAAGGCTTGTCATCTCCCTGTGGAGTTGGAACATAAGGCGTGGTGGGCCACAAAGCTATTAAACATGGATTGTGACCAATCCCAGGAGGAAAGAGTTTTGACATGAACTGGAGGAGTTCCAACTCAACGCTTATCAAAGTGCCTCCATTCATAAGGAGAAAACAAAGAGGTGGCACGATAAGTGGATCAATAAGAAGGAGTTTCAAAAGGGTGATCAGGTTTTGTTATTCAATTCCCGACTGAGACTCTTCCCTGGAAAACTTAGATCTAAGTGGTCGGGGCCTTTTACTGTAAATGAGGTTTTTCCTCATGGTGCAGTTGAGCTGAAAGACTCGACCACCAATCGGATTTTTAAGGTAAATGGCCTGCAACTCAAACTCTACTTTGGAGGAGAGTTTGATAGGTAGAAAACCTCCTTGTTACTGCAGGCATCCTCTTAGATGCAAAAAGGTCAAGCTAGTGACCTTAAAGAAGCGCTCTAGGGAGGCAGCCCTACGTTCCGAGTGTTTTATTTTGTGCTGTGTCGGAATTAATAAAAAGAAAACTAAAAATTTAGTGAATAAAGTCTGAATAAAATTTGTGAAGTTTTAAAGAAGGGAGTCCGAGCCTGATTCTTCCATTTCGCTCAGGCGAAACACTTGTAGCTTAGGCGAGAAGCTGCTGCTGTTGTTTCACGCTTAAGCGAAAGTTTACTGAGCTTGAACGAGAATAGTATACTCGGATAACTGTTACTCATTCTTAACCCTTTTTCCAGACTGAACTTCACTCGTCATTCCTCAATAAATTCCAAATTTTGATGTAAATAAAAAGGGAGACTTTAATAAATGATTTCTGATCGTTGATTTAATAAATGAGTCGGATGATGAAGGGTGATTTATTTCAGTCAGCCTTTTATCACTCGGATTCATCACTCATCACAGTCAGTTTTGTATCCATTAGTCTCCTATTCACTCAGTATATTTTCTTGCCAGTCTTGTGTTCACTCGGTCTTCCGTTTTTCTCATTCATCCACTCGTTTTTTTTCACACAGTCTCTCATTCCCTCGGCCGATCTTTTTCACTCGTTCTCCATTCACTCGGTCACTCTTTCATTCTTCCACTCGTCACTTATTCACCCGATCTTTTTCACTCATTATTTCATGAATGCTTCGTCCTCCATTTTTCTTTTTTATCCACTCAGTATTTTCATTCACTTAGTTTCCCCTGTAGTTGTTCTTTTATCCACTCAGTTTATCTCCTTCTTCTTCTGTCTTTCACTCATGTTTATTCGCCCGGTCAGTCAGTCATTCTTTCGTGTTCTTTCACTCGTTTTTCTGTTCTCCGACCACTCGTTGTTCATTCATTCGTTTTTCATTTTTACCCGGTATAATCCACTCGGTGTTCATTTACTCGTTGTTTCGTTCCACCTAAATTCTTTCATGGTTTTCTCACAAACCTCTTTGTATTTTTCTTTTTCATCCACCCTCAATTTACTCGTCTTTCTTCCACTCGATCACTCTTTCTTTTTTGTTCCTCACCTGTCATTCAGTCTTTCATTATCGCACTCTATCTTTTATCCATTCGTTCTTCCACTGGTTGTTTCATTCACTCAGCTTTGCTCTCATTTTTTCTGTTCGTCTTTTTTTCATCGGTTTTTCTATTTACTCATTCCTTCTCTGCACTCGTTGTTTTGTTTACTCTTCCACTCGTCCTTTACCACTCAGTATCTCCATCACTCGGTATCTTTCTCCATATTCACTCAGTCATTTTCTTTTCACTCTTTCACTCAGTCTCTTCCTCTGCAGTCTTCCATTCACCGTCGCCCATTCGATCACTCGGTTTTCATTCATTCGTTCACTCTAATTCACTCGTCCCTTATTCACTCTGTCAGTCTCTCATTCATTCATTCTTCCACTCGTTCTTCTATACACTCTTCCAATCATCATTTATTTCACTTTTTCTTTCTTTCACTCGGTCTTACTTTCATTATTCTTTCTCCCACTCGCTTTTCTGTTCACTCGTATTTCACTGCAGTTGTTCATTTGTCTCTCATGCACTCTACTTCATTCATTCATTCTTTCACTCGTTCTTGTATCCATTTAGTTTTCATTCACTCGGGATCCTGTATTCATTCACGTGTCGTTCTTCCATTTGTTCTTCCACTCACTCTTTCATTTACTTATCGCTTTCATTCGCTCGTTCTTTTTCATCGTTTGTTCACTCATTCGTCTTCTTCATCACTGTCACTCATCTTTCGTGAATCCACTCGGCATCTCTTCCCACTCTCACTCGATCTTCCACCTATTCAGTATGTAAGCCGAGTAAGAGTGTCTAAAAAAATATATTATAATAATAATAAAGTAATAAATAAAGCTGGAGCATACTTACGCGTTCTTGGATAGTGACTTCAACAGTATAAAAACCTTTCAGCGTCCAAACCCTAACTACCTACGCTGAAACTTGGGTTGAAGACGAAAAGGCACTTTCTGATTCCTAAGAAAGGTACCATCTTTCCACTTATTTCACTTATTTCGTTCACTTCTAAGTACATGCTTAGTATTTTCCTGTTTCTTTGTTAATATTCTTCCATTGTTCATAGCCATGCAACTTGATAAGTCTTGAAAAGACTTAATTATTTCACCTTTTTATTTAACATTATTCAGTAATTATTGGTTAGTTTGTTAGTATTAGTTAATAATTTGATAACAATTCATGTTTTAGTTATGAATTTCAAAAGTACTTTATTTATGTAAGAAAACGATTGAAAATATTAATTAGTTAAGGAATTTTGAAGTATTTATAAATTCACTAAGCAGCCAGCATATAAATGCTAGGCAATTAGCTGTTTAATGGTGCAGGAACAAGGCGCACTTGAGAAAAAAAGACAAATCCGAGTGAAAATTACAAAAGCCGAGCGAGATTTGGAAAAATCCGAGTGAGACTTCATAAATCCGACTGAAAGGAGTCCAAAGACCAACTGAGTGAGACTTCCAAGATACCGACTCCAAAAGAGAACAAGGAACCAATTGAAAATAAAAAGGAAGAACCCGAGCGTCCATTTCAGAAATGCTAATTGAAAAAGATAATTCGTTTAAGCGATAGTTGAAATCGCTCGGGCAAGGGTCAAAGTTCGCTTAAGCAAAGCAAGCCTACGCTCAAGCGTGACCTCAAAACATCATTCATTCGCCCAAGCTTCGCCATAACGCTTAAGCGACAAAGCAACACTGCAGTGCAATTCCCGAGCTCGCCCAAGCGAGAGTTAATCCGCTCAAGCGAAAACTTAGCAAGCTGAAGCGTAAAAGCAGTAACTTAAATCCTGTTTCTTCCCTCCAACAACACATACCTGGTGCAGTACTGTTTCCACTTCTATTGCCTTCTTCTCTACTGCTGCAACCTTAGTAACTTAAGTAGTGAGCTGTTAATTAGCTGGTGTTGTGCTGTAAATTAGCTAAGGCTGAGCTGGATCCTGTTAAGAGCTGAGCTGTAATTAGTTAATCATTCTGTAAACTGTGTAACTAGTTAGTTTAGACGATAACTTAAGTTTTCTAAGTTATCACTTAAGTTAGTTAGTTAGGTAGAAACATATATATATAGGTTGTACATATTCTGAAAAAAAACACACACGCATTCACAGATACGAAATAACAGAACAGAGAACATTCATTAAACACTTTGAGCATCTCACTACACATTTTTCTCTCTCTAATCCTCTCCTACATGACGTTCCACAATCCTTCGATGGAACTGAAGTCAATGGAGTTCTAAATCTCTAAGGTTGGGATTGCGAAGGTTAGCAATGGAGTCTTGAAGGTGTAAGCAAGGAGATCCACTTCTAGATCCTGAGGCAAACAAGCTGAGGAGTGAAGCAGAATTGCTGGATTGACAAATCCAGAACTGATGAAGGACTTCGCTAGTGAGGAATCATGGTTGAAGCTTAGGTAACTTCCAGCTTTCTAACTAGTTCAGGCCTAATCAATTTAGGTGAATAGTTAGAGTTCAACCTCCAATTTCGCATTAGATTCTTAGGTTAATCGAGCACTTAAGGAATTAAGGTTCATTGCTTAAGGATTAGTGTTTTTCACCTAAGGAATTAGGGAATAACCACAAGTGGATTGTCCTCTAGATTGTGAAGTTCAATTATACTTTAATTGCATGTTTCTTGAGGAAATTGTGAGCCGAAGCAATCCCGACCTGCTTTCTTTTAATCACTTTTCACATTCATCTTAACTCTGTTTCTGAAAATACCAAAAACAACTAGAAAACATTAAAATCATAAAAACCGAATGAACTAGCTGTATTTCATGTTGGTTCAGCTTGTACTAGTCCAAGATTGAGGTACTTACCACAATCCCTGTGGGACGATCAAATATTCTACAATTTTAACAACTGGTGCACTTGCCATAAGTGTAAATCCGAGAGTCATATTTTGTTTTACTAAGATTTTCAGCACCAAGTTAATGGCTCGGGATTTTAGCATCAAGTTAATGGCGCCGTTGCCGGGGATTGTTGAGTAATATCAACAATCCTTGGACCGGTACTAGACTGAACCATTTTACTTTTGTTTGCATTTAATACGTAGTTTCACTTTTGTTTTTAGTAGTATTAGTTTGTTATTTTTGCTTAGATTTAATCGTAGCTGTGAATTGTTCTTTTGTGTGACATTTGTTGTCTGCAGTCAAGGAGCAGAGGAGAGCCTTTCTTCTTTGATCCTGACATAGACTTGTTAGAACGTAGACTAAGAAAAGAGAAAAAGCAAAAAGAAGAAAAAGAAATGGAACAGAGTAGAGTTACACTAGGTGACTACTCCAGGCCGACTAAAGAAGGATCGCAATCTAGCATCCTTAGGCCACCAATTTCAGCAAATAATTTTGAACAAAAACCAGCTTTACTGCAGTTGGTAAGAAATGAACAGTTCGAAGGAAGTGAGGTTGAGGATCCAAATTTGCATCTAGCAACCTTCCTCCAAATCTGTGACACAGTAAAAATGAATGGAGTCCCTGACGAGGCAATCCGACTGAGATTGTTTCCATTTTCTGTAAGGGACCGAGCAAAAGCCTGGTTGCAGAGTCAACCGAGAGGCAGTATTCCAACTTGGGAGGACTTGCAATGAAAATTCTTGATTAAATATTTTCCTCCCTCTAAATATGCAAAGTTGCGCAATGAAATCACATGTTTCCAACAAAGAGAAGGTGAGTCTTTGATGGAAGCATGGGATCGGTATAAAGAAAGTTTGAGGAGATGTCCTCATCATCAGATTTCTGATGTGCAACAGGTAACTATTTTCTATAATGGTGTCAGGCCAGCTACCAGGGTCTTGATTGATGCCTCAGCTAGAGGGTCGTTAACAACAAAAACTGTAGAAGAAGCCATAGAGCTGATTGACGTTATGGCTTCTAATGAATGCTTGATTAGTAAGAGGAGCCAAGTCCCTAAGAGAGGGATATTAGAATTAAAAGCACAAGATGCTTATTTGGCTCAGAGTAAACTGATGACTCAGGCTTTGGAGAAACTAAGCATACAGATTTCAGAACTCCAAAAGCCGAGTCAAGTTTCTATGATCAGTTGTGACTTTTGTGGTAGAGACCATGAGAATGGAATGTGTGATCCAAATGTGCCTTCCGAGCAAGTGAACTATATGGGCAGCAACAATATCAAAGGAATTATCCTTCTAATTCCTTTAATCCTAATTACAGGAATCACCCCCATTTTTCCTGGCAGAAAGGTCCACATTTGAATCAGAACATCCCACAAAATCAACCCACAAATAGACCACAACAACCTTCTCACCCTCCTGTTAAAGAAAAGTCAGAACTTGAGAATGTACTTTCTCAGTTCATCCAGGCCAGTTTCAAAAATCAGGAAGCGTCCATAAGAAATCTAGAAAATCAAGTCGGACAGCTTTCTAAGCAATTAGCTGAGAGGCAAGAGGGCAATTTCCCTGGAGATACCAAGGTAAATCCAAGGGAACATTGCAAGGCTATAATCACTAGGAGTGGAAAAATTATTTCTCCATCTCCGAGTCAGGAAATAAGCTCAGAAAAAGATAAAGAAAAAAAATAGTGCAAGAAACTGAGCAGGTTAATAATGAAGCTGAAAATGAAAATAAAATAGAAAAAGAAAAAGAAAATAAAGTCCACCAAAAGAAAAAGAAAAAGGTTGATCTGATTCTGGAGGAAGCTTCTAAGCTGACTCCTGAAAAATTGAGGAATGCTCCATTTCCACACAGGTTTAAAAAGCAAATAGAGGAGCAGAAGTTTGCTAGCTTCTTAGAGGTTTTCAAGAAAATTCACATCAATATCCCTTTTGCCGAGGCATTGCAGGAGATGCCTTCCTATGCAAAATTTTTGAAAGAATTATTATCTAAGAAAAGGAAGCTTAAGGGGGATGAAATGATTACTCTCACTCAAGAGTGCAGTGCAATCATTCAAAAGAAACTTCCCCAAAAGCTAGAGGATCCGGGATCTTTTACAATACCGTGTGCAATTGGGGATATTCATGTAGGAAGTGCTCTCTGTGATCTAGGAGCCAGTATAAACCTGATGCCTCTATCTTTGATGAAAAATTTGGGAATTAATGACTTGCAACTGACTCGCATGTCCTTGCAGTTGGCTGACAAGTCCATTAAATATCCCCAAGGGATGCTGGAAGACTTGTTAGTGAAAGTAGATAAATTTATCTTTCCAGCAGACTTCATAGTGTTGGATATGGAAGCTGACCGAGAGATCCCTTTAATCTTAGGTAGACCCTTCCTAGCTACAGGTAGAGCATTGATTGATGTAGAAAAAGGTGAACTCATGCTGAGAGTTCAGGAGGAGCAGGTAACCTTCAATGTCTTCAATTCCATGAAACATCCGACTGAAAGGATGGATTGTTTAATGATTGAAGAGATTAAAAGCTACCACACTCCAATGCTTTTAAAAACTGAGGAAGAGGCCTTACGAACTTTTTTAGAGGATGACTTTGACTCCGAGACTGAGGGGTTAAATGACTCTCACTCGGAAATATTTAGCCTACTGGAAATATTAGAAGTAGATGATTTTGAAAAAGAAAAGAAAAATAATTTGAAAATTGCTGAAGCTGAGAAAGGAAAGGAATTTTCTGAAGAAAAATGTGATTTAAAACCTTTACCTTCTCATCTGAAATATGTGTTCCTGAGAGAAGACGACACACATCCTGTCATTATTAATGCCGACTTAAACAATGAGGATGTGGATAAACTAATTGGGGTTTTAAAGGCACATGAATCTGCGATTGGCTGGAATATTTCTGACTTGAAGGGAAATAGTCCATCATTTTGTATGCACAAAATTCTGATGGAGGATGACTATTCCCCTGTAGTACAGCCACAATGCAGATTGAACCCCATTATGAAGGAAGCGGTAAGGAAGGAAGTGGTCAAGCTCCTTGATGCAGGAATCATTTATCCTATCTCGGACAGCACTTGGATCAGCCCGGTCCAAGTGGTGCCCAAGAAGGGAGGAATGACGACTGTAAGAAATGACCAAGGTGAAGTTATTGCCACTCGGCCCACAACAGGCTGGAGGATGTTTATTGATTACAGAAGGCTGAATGACTTCACTCGGAAAGACCACTTCCCCCTATCATTTGTTGACCAAATGCTCGAGAGGTTGTCAGGGCATGAGTACTATTGTTTTCTTGATGGGTACTCGGGTTATAACCAAATTATGGTTGACCCAAAAGACCAAGAAAAGACTGCATTCACCTGTCCTTATGGAATTTTTGCATATAGGCGCATGTCGTTCGGGTTGTGCAACGCTCTAGCAACCTTTCAAAGGTGCATGCTGGCAATTTTTGGGGATATGGTGGAGAAATTCATTGAAGTGTTCATGGATGATTTCTCAGTATTTGGGAGTAATTTTGATACATGCCTCAGCAACCTATCTAAGGTGCTGATGAGATGCCAAGAAACTAACCTCGTCCTTAACTGGGAAAAATGCCATTTTATGGTTAAGGGAGGGATAGTCCTTGGCCACAAAATCTCTGCTGAGGGCATTCAAGTGGACCGAGCCAAGATAGAAATTATTGAAAAACTTCCTCCTCCAATCAACGTGAAAGGAGTGAGAAGTTTTCTAGGATGTGCTGGCTTTTATAGAAGGTTCATTAAAGATTTTTCAAAAATAGCTAAGCCTTTGACTGACTTACTTATGAAAGATCATGTATTTGCGTTTAATGAAAACTGTGTCAAGGCTTTTGAAAAATTGAAACAAAGTCTGATTTCAGCTCCGATCCTTGCAGCACCTGATTGGTCTTTACCGTTTAAATTAATGTGTGATGCAAGTGACTTTGCAGTCGGAACTGTACTAGGTCAGAAAGTAGGAAAATTGACTCATGTAATTTATTATGCTAGTAAAGTGTTGAACGAAAATCAAATACATTACACCACTACTGAAAAAGAAATGCTTGCTGTGGTGTATGCATTTGATAAATTTCGTGCTTACTTGATTAGGGCCAAGGTTGTTGTATATACAGACCACTCGGCAATCAAGTATTTGCTAGCAAAGAAAGAATCCAAGCCGAGACTGATCAGGTGGGTTCTGTTACTCCAAGAGTTTGACTTAGAAATATGAGATAAAAAGGGAGTAGAGAACTCAGTTACCGACTAACTTTCTCGTCTAGAAGATGAGTCAGATTCTGTTCTAATAAAAGAAGAATTTCCAGATGAGAAGTTGATGGCAATTATCACCGGGCCATGGTATGCTGATATGGCCAACTTTAAAAGTGCCTCGGTGGTACCTGATGGTTGGACATCCCAAATGAGAAAAAAATTCTTTCATGATAGTAAAAACTTCCTTTGGGATGATCCATTTCTATTTAAAATAGGAGTAGATGGATTGATCAGGCGGTGTGTGCCTGAATCCAAGCAAGAAAGGCTCTTGTGGCATTGCCATGACTCCTATTATGGAGGTCATCATGGTGCCTCCCGTACAGCAGCAAAAATCTTACAGAGTGGCTTTTATTGGCCAACTATCTTTCAAGATGCTAAAGAGTATGTCAAAAGGTGCGATAAATGTCAAAGGAGCGGAGGTCTCTCTGCTAAAGCTGGCATGCCTTTGACAAACATTTTAATTGTGGAATTATTTGACGTTTGGGGTATCGACTTTATGGGACCCTTTCCTAAGTCATTCTCCAACAAATATATACTTGTTGCTGTAGACTATATCTCCAAATGGGTGGAGGCAATTCTGACCAGAACCAATGATGCACATGTGGTGCTTAGGTTCATAAAGAAGAATATTTTCTCTAGGTTTAGAGTTCCGAGAGTACTTATTAGTGATGGGGGTTCACATTTTTGCAATAAGATAATGGAAAAAGCCCTGCGTCACTATGAGGTGTTACATAAGATATCGACTCCTTACCATCCACAAACTTGTGGACAAGTCGAGCTGTCAAATAGAGAAATCAAAAGAATCTTAGAGAAAGTGGTCGGAAAATCTAGAAAAGATTGGTCGGTAAATTTAGATGATGCATTGTGGGCTTACCGAACAGCTTTTAAAACTCCGATTGGCATGTCCCCGTATCAATTAGTATACGGTAAGGCTTGTCATCTCCCTGTGGAGTTGGAACACAAGGCGTGGTGGGCCACAAAGCTATTAAACATGGACTGTGACCAATCTCAGGAGGAAAGAGTTTTGAAACTCCATGAATTAGAGGAGTTCCGACTCAACGCTTATCAAAGTGCCTCCATCTATAAGCAGAAAACAAAGAAATGGCACGATAAGTGGATTAATAGGAAAGAGTTTAAAAAGGGTGATCAGGTTTTATTATTCAATTCCCGACTGAGACTCTTCCCTGGAAAACTCAGATCCAAGTGGTCGGGGCCTTTTACTGTAAATGAGGTTTTTCCTCATGGTGCAGTCGAACTGAAAGACCCGACTACTGATTGGATTTTTAAGGTAAATGGCCAGCGACTCAAACTCTACTTTGGAGGAGAGTTTGATAGGTAGAAAACCTCCCTGTTACTGCAAGCATCTTCTTAGATGCCATAAGGTCAAGCTAGTGACCTTAAAGAAGCGCTCTAGGGAGGCAGCCCTATGTTCCGATTGTTTTGTTTTGAACCTTGAGTCAGAATGAATAAAAAGAAAAACTAAAAATTTAGTGAATAAAGTTTGTGAAGTTTGAAGAAGGAAGTCCGAGCTTGATTCTTCTATTTCGCTCAGGCGAAGCACTTGTAGCTTAAGCGAGACACTGCTGATTGTTATTTCACACTTAAGCGAAAATTTACTGAGTTTGAGTGGGAATAGTACACTCGGATAATTGTTACTTATTCTTAACCCTTCTTCCCGACTGAACTTCACTCGTCATTTTTCAATAAAATTCCAATTTTTGATGTGAATAAAAAGGAAGACTTTAAAGGATTTCTGATCGTTGATTTAATAAACGAGTCAGATGGTGAAGGGCGACTTATTCCAGTCAGCCTTTTATCACTTGGATTCCTCACTCATCACAATCAGTTTTGTATCCATTAGTCTCATGTTTACTCGGTATATTTTCGTATCAGTTTTGTATTCACTCGGTCTTTCGTTTTTTTTTACTCATCCACTCGGTTTTTTCCCATTCTCTTGCCTGACCTTTATGACTCAGTATTTCTTTCATGCATCTCTTTCTGCGGTTCCTTTTTCATTCATTCAATTTCTCATTAGAGTATTCGTTTTCTTCCACTAGCTCGTACATTTACTCATCTTCTTCATCCATTCGATATTCCGTTCACTCGAATCCCTCCGCAGTCATTCAGTTGTCACTCATCTTTCTTAATCTGTCACTTCATTTTATTCTGACTTTCGTTTCTCACCTCATTTTTCATTCGGTTCTTCATCCACTTGGTATAACTTGTACTCATCTATCCCACTCAGCTTTCATTCATTCGGTCACTCTATTTCACTTATTCTCCATTCACTCGGTCTTTTATTTAGTATTTTATTTGTGTATTTACTCGTCAGTCTAGCTTTCACTCATTCCATTGACTTGGAATCTTTTCATCTATTCTTTCCAACCACTCGTTTCCTTCATTCACTTCGATTTGTTTGTTATTCATTATTTCTACCTCCCTCAGTCACTCGTTTTTCATTTCCTCAGTTCACTCGACCCCTTGTGCATTCGTCTTGTTCACTCATTTTTTTTATTTACTCGGTATTTCATTCATTTGATTTTCCACTCGTGTCATTTTTGTTCTTCACATGAATTCTCATTGTCATTCACTCATTCTTCATTTCTCGGATCTCTATCACTCGGTATCTTTCTCCATACTCATTCGGTCATTATCGTTTCACTCTTTTCACTCATTTATGCGATCTCTTCCTTTACAATCTTCCATTCTTTGTCTCTTATTCATTCACTCGGAATCCTGTATTCATTCACGGATCTTTCACGCATTCATTCTTTTACTCACTCGTTCATTTACTTATAGTTTTCATTCGCCCATTCTTTCTTATTGTTTATTCATTTATTCATCTTCCATTCTCTTGTGTCCACCTGGCATCACTTCCCACTCGTACTCGATCTTCTACCTATCCAGTATATGAGTGTATTAAAAGAAAATAATAAATAATAAATATCAATAATATATATAATAATAATAAAGTAATAAATAAAGCTGGAACATATTTACGCGTTTCTTGGAAATTGAATTCAACAGTATAAAAAACCTTTCAGCTTCCAAACCCTAAGTACCTACGCTAAACTTGGGCTGAAGACGAAAAGACATTTTCTGGTTTCTAAGAAAGGTACTATCTTTCCACTTCTTTCACTTATTTCGTGCACTTCTAAGTTCGTGTTTATTACTTCTTGTTTCATTGTTATTGTTTCTCCACTGTTCATAAGCTATGCATCTCACAGTTTTGGTTTGTTGTCTTTCTTTTGGATTTCTGTTCTTATTTTTTTTAGGTTGTTTATCATCATTCTTTTAACATTAATCATGAAAAGAAGATCACAGAGACTCCTGCAAAAACCTAGACCAAATTTTGCAGAAGGAAGTGTGAGGAGAAAACAAATAGATAACGAAAGGGAAGTAGCAACCATAAGTATATCTGATTCTTCTGAACATATGCCCAGTCAAAGTCTAGCTGAAAAGAATGTATCTCTTCTGGTTCAAAGGAATGCATCCCCTGCAGTTGAGAGGAATGAATTGCCAGAAGTTGAAAGTGTTAAAGTTGCTGAAGATCATGTTGTAAAGTTTACAACCAAGAAGTCCGAGCGTCCCAAGCAATCTGCAGGAGCTGGTTCTTCTTCTTCTGACATTTCTGTAGTGTTGTAGGAATTGCAGGTCATAAAGAAGATGCAACTTGGAATTTATGATCGGGTTTTGAACCACGATCTCATGCTCAGAAAGATTGCCACGAGACTGAGGGTTAAGTACACGGTAGAAATGGGAGCCCCACAATATGTGTGGTTAGCTTCCATTGGATTCAATATTCCCTCACAAGACGTATCCCAAGCAGCTGACCTCTCACCACCTTCAGAGCAGGACAAAGAGGATGAAGATCATAATGCTTGAGTTGCTACTACGTATTATTATGATGTTTTTATGTAATTAACTTGATATTATTCTAAACTATTTCCTGAACAATGAATGTGCTTTTATTTGATTTGTAATGAAACTTTCTTTCCTTGTTAAATTTGTTTGTTTTATTCGGTTTTTCGTATGTATTGATAAAATCCATGCGTCCCAATCCGACTATGTATTTCCCATCCACAGCCACACAGGTAAAAAGGGAAGTATCTTTCCGACTCGTTCCTTAATTAATATTCTTACTTATTAATTGCTAAATTATGTTTATTATTTCTTTCAATCCATCTTAATAATTTAAAAGTTGCTGATTCTTAAGCCTAGTCAGATAAATTAATTGATCGGTTTTGTTTAACTCATCATATCTGCCCCTAACTATTTTTCATCATTAATTAAATTGTTTACTCGGCATGCTAGTTAGCAATCTGAATGTATGATCTTACATTAAGTTTGGGGACATGACTGGCTGATTAACTATTATATTCGTAGCTTTTGAGCCTGTTTTATCCTTTTCTGAGTGAACTTGCATGCTAGTTAGTGAGACAGAATTTGCTTCAGTACTTGCTAACTGTTTGTATGCCAATCAGTCGGAAATGATGAAGGCCTTCCTTGTTAATTTAGCCAGGGCCAAAAAGTAACCTTCCCAATATATTTAATTATCCTTTGACCCCAAAATTTGAGCCTGAGACCCTTTTATTCTGTTTATTCACCCAACGTTACAAACTCATCTATCTAGAAAAACCTGACTAAGTTACCCCTGGATGTTCCACTGGTGAGTTGCTCGGTTCTTTCTTATTGCTAGGGACTAGCAAGTTTTAAGTTTGGGGATGAAGAGTGTGCCTAACAGTAATTCAGGACACACTCCGACCTAAATTATGGGTGAGTATCTTGACAAATGAAAGGTAGAAAGGCAAAGCCGAGAGAAAAAGTAACAAAGCTAGAAAGAGGAAAAAGGTGCAAAGCACCAATTGAAAAAAAAAAAATATATATATATATATATATATATTTATACACCAATTGAAATATGATCGGAAAATGATGAAAAAGAAGAAAGAAAAGGGAAAAGTCCAAAGGACTGAAAGAAAAAGAAGGTGCAAAGCACCAAAAGTGTCAACTTAACATTCACTCAGAAAATAATGGAGCTTGCTAAGGAAGAGGTAGTTAAGCTAAAAATTGAGTTAAGGCATCAGTGGATACATCCTGTAACCTAACACTCACTCGAAAAACAATAATTGAGCCTGTAGCCCAGCCTCATTATAAGCTTAAAAAGCCCTTACTGATCTGATTGTGTTGGCATGTGGCATGACGTGTAGAACTGTTGCAAGCCTATGTTTATCTAACAAGTATGCAGGTGATGAGTGCATTCTATTTACCCCATACACCGAGAGAGGAGTTAAACACTGACCGGAGAGGAAAGCATCAGCAGCTTGTCTCCCAAAGGAGGTATAAGTTATTATACTTTTAGAAATTACGAGAAGAAAGAATGATCGGTATTCAATAATTATAGCATAAACTAAGTTAAGGAAAGGTTGATTGTGTTAGATAATAGCTTGTTAGTTAATTAATCAGAATAATTGCTTGAGGACAAGCAAAGTTTTAAGTTTGGGGATGTGATAAGTCTTGAAAAGACTTAATTATTTCACCTTTTTATTTAACATTATTCAGTAATTATTGGTTAGTTTGTTAGTATTAGTTAATAATTTGATAATAATTCGTGTTTTAGTTATGAATTTCAAAAGTACTTCATTTATGTAAGAAAACGATTGAAAATATTAATTAGTTAAGGAATTTTGAAGTATTTATAAATTCACTAAGTAGCCAGCGTATAAATGCTAGGCAATTAGCTGTTTAACGGTGCAGGAACAGGGCACACTTGAGAAAAGAAGACAAATCCGAGTGAAAATTACAAAAGCCGAGCGAGATTTGAAAAAATCCGAGTGAGACTTCACAAATCCGACTGAAAGGAGTCCAAAGACCGACTGAGTGAGACTTCCAAGATACCGACTCCAAAAGAGAACAAGGAACCAATTAAAAATAAAAAGGAAGAACCCGAGCGTCCATTTTAGAAATGCTGATTGAAAAAGATAATTCGCTTAAGTGATAGTTAAAATCGCTCGGGCAAAGGTCAAAGTTCACTCAAGCAAAGCAAGCCTACGCTCAAGCGTGACCTCAAAACATCATTCATTCGCCCAAGCTTCGCCATAACGCTTAAGCGACAAAGCAACACTGCAGTGCAATTCCCGAGCTCGCCCAAGCGAGAGTTAATCCGCTCAAGCGAAAACCTAGCAAGCTGAAGCGTAAAAGCAGTAACTTAAACCCTGTTTCTTCCCTCCAACAACACACACCTGGTGCAGTACTCTTTTCGCTTCCATTGCCTTCTTCTCTACTGCTACAACCTTAGTAACTTAAGTAGTGAGCTGTTAATTAGCTGGTGTTGTGCTGTAAATTAGCTAAGGCTGAGCTGGATCCTGTTAAGAGCTGAGCTGTAATTAGTTAATCATTCTGTAAACTGTGTAACTAGTTAGTTTAGATGATAACTTAAGTTTTCTAAGTTATCACTTAAGTTAGTTAGTTAGGTAGAAACATATATATATAGGTTGTACATATTCTGAAAAAAAACACACACGCATTCACAGATACGAAATAACAGAACAGAGAACATTCATTAAACACTTTGAGCATCTCACTACATATTTTTCTCTCTCTAATCCTCTCCTCCATGACGTTCCACAATCCTTCAATGGAACTGAAGTCAATGGAGTTCTAAATCTCTAAGGTTGGGATTGTGAAGGTTAGCAATGGAGTCTTGAAGCTGTGAGCAAGGAGATCGGCTTCTAGATCCTGAGGCGAACAAGCTGAGGAGTGGAGCAGAATTGCTGGATTGACAAATCCAGAACTGATGAAGGACTTCGCTAGTGAGGAATCATGGTTGAAGCTTAGGTAACTTCCTGCTTTCTAACTAGTTCAGGCCTAATCAATTTAGGTGAATAGTTAGAGTTCAACCTCCAATTTCGCATTAGATTCTTAGGTTAATCGAGCACTTAAGGAATTAAGGTTCATTGCTTAAGGATTAGTGTTTTTCACCTAAGGAATTAGGGAATAACCACAAGCGGATTGTCCTCTAGATTGTGAAGTTCGATTATACTTTAATTGCATGTTTCTTGAGGAAATTGTGAGCCGAAGCAATCCTGACCTGCTTTCTTTTAATCACTTTTCACATTCATCTTAACTCTGTTTATGAAAATACCAAAAACAACTAGAAAACATTAAAATCATAAAAACCGAATGAACTACCTGTATTTCGTGTTGGTTCAGCTTGTACTAGTCCAAGATTGAGGTACTTACCACAATCCCTGTGGGACGATCAAATATTCTACAATTTTAACGACTGGTGCGCTTGCCACAAGTGTAAATCCGAGAGTCATATTTTGTTTTACTAAGATTTTCAGCACCAAGTTAATGGCTCGGGATTTTAGCATCACATCTCACATTTTTGGTTTGTTGTGTTTCTTTTGGATTTCTGTTCTTATTTTCATTTAGGTTGTTTATCAGCATTTTTTTATCATTAACCATGAAAAGAAGATCACAGAGACTCCTGCAAAAACCTAGACCGAATTTTGCAGAAGGAAGTATGAGAAAAAAGCAAACAGATAACGAAAAGGAAGTGGCAACCATAAGTATATCTGATTCTTCTGAACATGTACCCAGTCAAAGTCAAGCTGAAAGGAATGCATCTCCTTCGGTTCAGAGGAATGCATCCCCTGTAGTTGAGCGGAACGAATCGCCAGAAGTTGAAAGTTTTGACAGGCCCAGGTTCAGAGATGTTAAGGCTGCTGAAGAATATGCTATAAAGTTTAAAACCAGAGAGCCCGAGCGTCCCAGGCAATCTGTAGGAGCCGGTTCTTCTTCTTCTGACATTTCTATGGTGTTGCAGGAATTACAGGTCATGAAGAAGATGCAACTTAGAATTTATGATCGGGTCTTGAACCACGATCTCATGCTCAGGAAGATTTCCACCAAATTGAGGGTAGACCACACAGCAGAAATGGGAGCCCCACCTGACAGAGATGCGTGGTTGGCTTCCATTGGATTCACTATTCCCTCTGAGGACGTATCCCAAGCAGCTGACCTCTCACCATATTCCGAGCAGGACAAAGAGAATGAGGATCAAGATGATTGAGTTGTTGATCCATATTTTGTTATTATGATTGTTTTTATCTAATGACTTGACATTATTTTTAGTGTTTCCTGAACAATGAATTCTCTTTTATTTTAGTTGTAATGAAATTTTATTTCCTTGTTAAAATTGCATGCCAATATTCTGTTTTCGAATGTATTAGTAAATTCATGCATCCCAATCCGACCACGTGTTCCCATTCACAGCCATTCAGGTAAAAGGGGAAGTATTTTTCTGACTCCTTAATTGATATTCTGACTCATTAATTGCTAAAATATATTGTTATTTAATTTCAAATCCATCTTAATAAGTTAAAGTTTGCTGATTCTTAGGCTTTAGTCGGATAAATTAATTAATCGGCTTTGTTTAACCCATGATCCCTGGCCATAACTATTTCATTATTAATTAATTGTTTACTCGGCATGCTAGTTAGCAATCTGAACGTATGACCTTATATTAAGTTTGGGGACATGACTGGCTGATTAACTGTTATATTTGTAGCTTTTGAGCCTGTTTTATTCTTTTCCGAGTGAACTTGCATGCTAGTTAGTGAGACAGAATTTGCTTCAGTACTTGCTAATTGATTGTATGCCAGCCAATCGGAAATGATGAAGGCCTTCTTTGTTAATTTAGCCAGGGCCAAAAAGTAGCATTCCTAATATATTTAATTATCCTTTGACCCAAAAATTATGTTTGAGCCTGAGACCCTTCTATTCTGTTTATTCACCTAACGTTACAGCCTATTTATCTCGAAAAAACTGACTGATTTACCCCTGGATGTTCCACTGATGAATTGCTCAGTCTTACTTATTGCTAGGGACTAGCAAGTTCTAAGTTTGGGGATGAAGAGTGTGCCTAGCATCAATTAAGGACACACTCCGACCTTGGTTATAGATGAATAAATAGAGAAATGAAGGGAGAAATAGAAAAATAGAAAAGTTGAGAAGAAAAAAATGAAAAAAAATCAACAAGGAAAAAGGTGCAAAGCACCAATTGAAAAAAATGTGATCGAAAAAAGATGGTAAAGAAGAAAGAAAAGGAAAAGTCCGAAGGACTGAAAGAAAAAGAAGGTGCAAAGCACCGTAAGTTATTAAGTTAGCATTCACTCGGAAAATAATGGAGCTTGCTAAGTAGAGGTAATTAAGTTAAAATGGAGTCAAGGCATCAGTGGATACATCTTGTAACCTGAAATTCACTCAGAAAACAATAATTGAGCCTGTAGCCCAGCCCCATTATAAGCTTAAAAAGCCCTTACTGATCTGATTGTGTTGGCATATGGCATGATGTGTAGAACTGTTGCAAGCCTATATTTATCTAACAAGTATGCAGGTGATGAGTGCACTCTATTTTCCCTATACACCGAGAAAAGAGTGAAACACTGACCCAGTAAGGAAAGCATCAACAGCTTGTTTCCCAAAGGAGGTGTAAGTTATTATACTTTTAGAAATTGCGAAAAGAAAGCATAGTCAGTATTCAATAATTATAGCATGAACTAAGTTAAGGAAAGGTTGATTGTGTTGAATAACAGCTTGTTAGTTAATTAATCTGAATATTTGCTTGAGGACAAGCAAGTTTTAAGTTTGGGGATGTGATAAGTCTTGAAAAAACTTAATTAATTCTGCCTTTTATTTGACTTAATTCATTGTTTAGTGATTAGTTTAGCCTTATTATTTAATTAATTGCTAATAATTTATAATTTATTTAATTATTTCAAAAGTGCTTAATTTATGTAAAGAAACTGATTAAAAATATTAATTAGTTAAGAAATTGAGTTTTCATTAACCCGGCATGCAAATACTGGACAATCAGTAAACAAATGCTAGGCAAATTAGTTGTTTATTGGTGCAGGAAAAGAGCGCTCAAGCCGAAAGGAAAAAGCCGAGCGAGATTTGGAAAATCTGAGTGAGACTTCACAAATCCGACTGAAAAGAGTCCAAAAGATACTGACTCCAAAATAGAACAGGGAACCGATTGAAGACACAAAGAAGAACCTGAGCGTCAATTTCAGAATGCTGATTGAATAATCAATTCGCTCAAGCGAGAGTTAAATTCGCTCAAGCGAGGGTCAAAAATTCGTTCAAGCGAGCAAGGTCGCTCAAGCGTGACCCCAAAAATCTCACCCCTCGCCCAAGATTCTCCATAACGCTTAAGCGAGAAAGCAACACTGCAGTACATATCTCAAGTTTGCCCAAGCGAGAACCCAGTTCGCTCAAGCGAAAAGGCTGATATTTAAAACAACGATTGTTCCCTCCAGAATCCACTCGGTACCAGTGTTGTTTCCTGCTGCCTTCTCTCCTACTTCTGCACCTTATTAATTTAAGTAGTGAGCTGTTAATTAGTTAGTGTTGAGCTGTAAATTAGCTAATGATGAACTGGAATCTGTTAAGAGCTGAGCTGTAATTAGTTAATTATTCTGTAAATTATGTAATTAGTTAGTTAGTTTAGTCATTAACTTAAGTTTTCTAAGTTATTATTTAAGTTAGTTAGTTAGGTAGATGCCTATATATATGTTTGTACATATTCTGTGAAAAACAGAGACAGATACACACAGAATACATCGAACACAATTCATTCAAAACTTCAAACATCTCACTACTTCATTTTCTCTCTCTAAATCCTCTCCTCCATGATGTTCCACAATCCTTCGATGGAACCGAAGTCAATGGAGTTCTAAATCCCTAAGGTTGGGATTGCGAAGGTTAGCAATGGAATCTTGAAGCTGTGAGTGAGGAAATTAACTTCTAGATCCTGAGGCGAACAAGCTGAGGAGTGAATATGAATTGTTGGATTGACAAATCCAGAACTGATGAAGAACTTCGCTAGTGAGGAATCATGGTTGAAGCTTAGGTAACTTCTAGCTTTCTAACTAGTTCAGGCCTAATCAATTTAGGTGAATAGTTAGAGTTCAACCTCCAATTTCGCATTAGATTCTTAGGTTAATTGAGCACTTAAGGAATTAAGGTTCGATGCTTAAGGATTAGTGTTTTTCACCTAAGGAATTAGGGAATAACCACAAGCGGATTGTCCTCTGGATTATGAAGTTTGATTATACTTTAATTGCATGTTTCTTGATGAATTTGTGAACCGAAGCAATCCTGACCTATTTTTTATTAATCACTTTTCACATTTCATCTTAACTCTGTTTCTGGAAATACAAAAACAACTATAAAACATTAAAACAACCAAAAACCGAATGAACTTTCTGTGCTTGTGTTGGTTCAGCTTGTACTAGTCTGAGATTGAGGTACTTACCACAATCCCTGTGGGACGATCAAATATAATACAATTTTAACGACTGGTACGCTTACCAAAGGGTAAATCTTCTGAGAATTACATATCAAAATAATGACTCGGAGATTTGGCATCAATTGTCCATCCGTTTGTGGATGATACGCCGAACTAAGCTTCAACATGGAACCCATTGCTTCGTGCAAGCTTCCCTAAAATCGGGAAGTGAACCGCGGGTCGTGATCCGACACAATACTCAAAGGCATACCATGTAGCCTAACGATCTCCTTAATGTACAATTGTGTCAATTTCTCCAAAGAACTCTTCATGTTCATGGGCAAGAAGTGAGAACACTTTGTCAATCGATCAACAATCACCCATATAGCATCATTTCCAATACGTGTTTTGGGTAATCGAAAAACAAAGTCCATAGCAATGTTATCCCACTTCCAAACAGGGATATCAAGATGTCTCAAGTAACCAGATGGCTTTTAATGCTCAACCTTAACCTTTTGACAAATAATGCAAGAGGCTACATAATTAGCCACATCCCGCTTCATACCGAGCCTCCAGAAATTCTTCTTCAGATCCTGATACATTTTTGTGGAACTAGGGTGTATGCTCAACATACTCTTGTGAGCTTCTTCAAGTACCGACCTTCTTAAATCACCACCAGATGGAACATAAATTCGGCCTTTCACACGTCAAATGCCATCATGACCTTCCATCAAAAATGAATTCTTCCCATTAGCTTGAGCTTCCTTCATCTCAATCAAGTACTCATCCTTCGGTTGTCACAATTTCACAGTTTTAAGGAATACATTTGCTACCGTCAACACCTCAAGAGACATATTTTCTGGGGTATATATTTCTACACCCATGTTCAAGTTTCTAAATTGCTCAATTAGCTCTATCTCCTTCACCATCATAGCAGAAACATGCAATGATTTCTGACTCAAGGCATCGGTAACCACATCTACCTTTTCGGGATGGTATCTCAATTTGAACTCATAATCTTTTAGAAACTACATCCATCTTCGTTGGCGCATATTACAATAACCGTGGTGATAGATACATTTTAATCATGGTTGTTACCATAACCGTGATTATATATAGTAATGCAAATGGACGTTTATATGGTTGGCAAACATGATTAAATATGGTCTTATTTAATCACAGTTGTAAACAACCGTGATTAAATAGAGTCTTATTTAATCACGGTTATAAACAACCATCATTAAATAGGGTCTTATTTAATCATGGTTATAAACAACCATAATTAAATGGGATTTATCATCACGGTTGCCAACCGTGATTAAAAGTCGTTATCTATTATCACGGCTGTAACAACCACGGTTTATGAACTGTGATTAAAAGCCTATTTTAACCATGATTAAATCCCTTTTCTGCACTAGTAAAAGTATGAAATCTCATTTCATTCCTAAGTATCGAGTTAGGTTACTAACACAAAGAAAAAGAGAAAATTTGATTATACAGAATAAAGAAAAAGAACTTGACATTAGGAATGGAAGGGGGTCATTTAGGGGACCCTGCCAAGGACCACTAAATAAAAATGAATAGTTGAATCATGCATCATATATGGAGTTATGGAGGGATGTTGGAATAATCCCCTAGAGCATACAGTGATGGGTACACTGAAGAATCTATCAGCGTCTCGATACCCGAGGGTAGTCTAAGGAGTATAATCGGAGGTGGGAATTCCAAGTGGCATCGAATTCACGTCCGTCGTCGGATAGCTCGTAGCAAACTCTGGTTTACTTCGATAAGAGACAGGATTTTCTATGACCGTGGAGTGCCCATTCTGTGATGATGTGTGATTGGCCATTTTGATGTATGGACTATGAGTCCTTACCCATTTATGAAAACCAGAACGAGGAGAGCTCTGGTCACTCTAGTTGGGCAAGGGAGATAAGGATGGCTGGTCGTGCACATGATTATTGGCATATAAGATTGTTGAGGAGGAGATGGGCCCATATGCATCATGATGACAAACAAAAGAATGGAAATAACAAAATGAACTCATGCTTTGCACATTTGTATTGAAATTATGATTATTCGTGATTTGAGTATGATTGTATGAATTTCAGTATCCCTGAGAGGTGAATGGGGAATTGGGAATGGTCAGGGAGACCAAGAGTGGTGAGACAACTTAGACTACATGTTAGGAATTCCCAGAGAGTGTGGGAAAGGTTGATTGTGATTGATTGAATTACATGGGGTGAATGTTAGAAATGACACTCCCCGACTATTGTGGGGGTAGAGACTCACCTTTACAACTATTTTTCCATACCTCTAGATTAGACCATACACCACAGAGGATCATACAGACTTCACATCGAGGACTAGCTAGATTCTCCTTAGGCTAAGACAAATATAATAGGATAAAATTTATTTTCATTTATAGGAGCCTGTGTGCCCCTTTACTTTCATTGTGTATAGTTATGATTACGACCATGTATTATATATGATTATGTTGTATATATGATGTATCTGTTCTACCAAGTCTTCTTACACAAAAAAAAACTTCCATATTTTTCTAAACTTGTAACCTTTCAGTTGACTAGGATAATCTAGTGGAAAGGATTATCCTAGTTAACCGAGGGTGTTACAACCCTTGGCCCTACCAAAAATCATGGATCCACACCGATCAGACAAGCACTACACGGTTATAGTTGTAAAGGAATCCCATCAGGGTCAGGCAACGGAAACATAAAGGATTCCCAAAAAGAATTGCAAACACAAATGTCTCAAGGCATTATGCAAAATTAAAATTTTTAATTACGGTTTACCTCATGTAGACGCAAAACGAGTTCCTCAATTGAAGCAATTGTAGTTTCGCCCTTAGGAGTCCACACGAGTACTCCCACTAGAAAAACAAGGTTCCAAATGCTAGTATGGAAATTTGATTATAGTCTAATTTCTGAGCAGCAGGCTATAAGCATCTCATGCTCTATATATAGGCTTAGGTCTTGACCTGAGCTTTCATTAAACATTGGGCTCCTGACTCATTCTAAATGAGTTAGTTCCAAATAGTTTTATTTTCAGTCCAACTAAAATAAAACTATCCTCTGGGGGGCTTACTCTATGTGTGTGACCCTATAGGTAAAATATTCGGTTATATTAATAATAAACTATTTTATTATTAATATAAAATAAGAGTGGTATCTAGCAATACATCATTATGTCTGAATATTATTTATCATCGACATGACCTATAAGTGATAATTATTTTATATATTTATTCCTTTTGTCACGATATCTAATTAGGCCCAAGGCATGGTCGTCGTCATCCTTGTATGACCCAATTCATTTTACTTGATACCAGAGTAGACTTTACATAATAAATATCTAATATTTATTCGTCCTAGCATGGCCATGCATTTTGTTAGTCTCACTCTATCAAGTGGCCCATAGATATCACTCTTGTCACATAGGAGAGACAAATTCCATCTACATCACTCACATCCCTATGCATAATTTGTCTATTGCCTAATCATAATCTTTATGGTCATCTTATTACAGATAACGTTTGATTGTATTAAAACAATAAACTCCTTATGTAGGAATCGTAATGACTTCAGGTCGAAGGACTATATACCATTATCATATTGAGAACCGTTTATGACACTCATGTAACCATCCATGCAACGTTCTCATGGTGGATCTGTCGAGTACAACATTACTCTTAATGTGTACCCATGTAAAGACTTGATATCATATATCCATGATTTGTGAGATCAAATCATCAGTACATTCACACACTAATCTTAATGTATTTACATGTCCCCATGTAAATACTTGACTAGGGACGTTTTAGGAATAATTCTCATATGACCTATTATTCCAGGATAAATAGCATTAAAATTAGTCTAAAAACTAAAAATACTAATTTTATTGATAAGTTAAAATTGATACATTAATAGCCTGTAGTGCATACACCAACAATCTCTCATTTGCACTAGAGCCAATCAGACATGTGCCTAATGCCTAATGATCTAGTGTGTCCCTCATGCTTTTGTTGTGTAAGAGGTTTGGTAAGTGGATCAGCAATGTTCTCATCGGTGTCTATTTTACATATTTTAACATCTCCTCGTTCAAGTATTTCTCGGATGAGATGATAACGCCTAAGTATATGCTTGGATCGCTGATGTGATCTAGGTTCCTTAGCTTATGCTATTGCTCCACTATTGTCACAGTAGAGACTTATAGGGTCCACAATGCTAGGAACTACCTCAAGTTTTGTTACGAACTTCTTGATCCATACTGCCTCTTTTGCAGCATTTGAGGTAGCAATATACTCAGATTTTGTAGTAGAATCAGCAACTGTCTCTTGCTTCAAACTTTTCCAGCTTACAGCGCCACCATTTAAACAAAATACATACCCTGATTGTGATCTTGAGGTCATCCTTATCAGTTTGGAAGCTAGCATCAGTGTAACCCTTTATAATGAGCTATTCTTCCCCTCCATATATCAAGAATGAATCTTTAGTTTTTCTTAAGTACTTTAGGATATTCTTGACAGCAGTCCAGTGACTTTCACCGGGATCAGACTGGTATCTGCTCATCATGCTTAAAGCATACGAGACATCTGGTCAGGTACATATCATGGCATACATGATTAATCCAATAGCAGATGCATATGGAATCTTATTCATCCGTTCTCTCTCTCTTCTTTAGTGGAAGGAGATTGAGCCTTTGATAGGCTTATGCCATGAGCCATAGGCAAAGTTCCTTTCTTGGAATCTTGAATTGTAAACCTTTTTAACACTTTGTCTATGTATGTATTCTGACTTAGGCCAAGAAGTTTTCTTGATCTATCTCTAAAGATCTTAATTCCCAACATGTAGGTTGCTTCACCTAAGTCTTTCATAGAAAAATAGCTTCCCAACCAAGTCTTCACAGACTAAAGGGTAGGAACATCATTTCCAATGAGTAGTATGTCATCAACATACAGGACCAGAAAAATAATTGTGCAGTCACTAACCTTCTTGTAGACACAAGGTTCATCCTCATTTTTAGTAAAGCCAAATTATTTAACAGCTTCATCAAAACAAAGATTCCAGCTTTTGGAAGCTTGGTTAAGTCCATATATAGAACGTTGTAGTTTGCACACCTTCCTGGATGCTTCAGGCTTAACAAAGACTTCAGGTTGTGTCATGTACACTTCCTTAAGAAGATTTCTATTAAGGAAAGCAGTCTTGACATCCATTTGCCATATCTCATAATCATGGTATGCAGCAATAGCAAGTAGAATCCGAACAGACTTTAACATAGTGACTGGAGAAAAGGTTTCATCATAGTCTATACCATGAATTTACTTGAAACCTTTCACTACCAAACTTGCCTTATAGGTACTTATATTTCCATCTATGTCAGTTTTCCTTTTGAAAACCCACTTGCATCCTATAGGTTTTACCCCTTCGGGTGCATCAACCAAAGACCAAACTTGATTAGTATACATAGAGTCCATTTCAGATCCCATGGCTTCAAGCCATTTCTCAGATTCTGGACTTGCAATGGCCTCTTCATAAGATGTTGGCTCATTTTGATCCATTAGCAACACATCTCCTTCCTGAGTTACAAGAAATCCATATCTTTCAGGTTGCTTACGTATTCTACCTGATCTACCTAAGTCTTGTTCTACTGAAGTTGGAGTTATCATAACATTTTGTGGTTTCGGCTCCCTTTCCACCATTGGCTCTTCAATGCCTTGCAGGTCTTGAACTTCTTCAAGTTCTACTTTCCTCCCACTGATTCTTTTAGAGATGAATTCCCTTTCTAAGAATACAGCATTCTGAGCGGCAAACACTTTGCCCTCAGTAGGATTGTAGAAGTAATAACCCTTAGTTTCCTTTGGGTATCCCATAAAAATAAATTTATCTGATTTGGGTCCAAGTTTGTCAGAAATCTGACGCTTCACAGCCCCAAATCTTAAGAAAAGACATATTGGGTCGTTTCCCAGTCCATATCTCATATGGTGTCTTTATGACAGCCTTAGATGGAACACGGTTAAGTGTGAAAGCTGTTGTCATCAAAGCATGTCCCCAGAAGGAGTTAGGAAGGTCAGTTTGACTCATCATTGATCGAACTATGTCTAATAAGGTTCTATTTCTCCGCTCAGAAACACCATTCCATTATGGTGTTCCAGGAGGAGTGAGTTGATAGATAATCCCACATTCTTTAAGATATTCATCAAACTCCAGGCTTAAGTATTTGCCACCTCGATCAGATCGAAATACTTTAATTTTCTTGCCAAGTTGGTTCTCTACTTCATGTTTGAATTCTTTGAACTTTTCAAAGGATTCTGATTTATGCTTCATTAGAAATACAAATCCATATCTACTGAAATCATTAGTAAAGGTAATAAAGTAGCTAAAACCTCCCCTAGCCATTGTCCCTATTGGCCCACATACATCACTATGTATCAAGCTTAGAAGATCACTCGCCCTTTCACCCATTCTAGTAAATGGGGTCTTAGTTATCTTCCCTAATAAACAAGATTCGTATGTATCTATTGATTCAAAATCAAAAGAGTCTAAATATCCATCTTTATAGAGTAGAAATACGTTTCTCATTTATATGTCCTAGGCGACAATGCCAAAGATAAGTTGGGTTTAAATCATTTGGTTTAACCCTTTTAGTATTAACATTATAGATAAGGGTTTCGAGATCGAGAACATAAAGTCCATTACTCAAATTTGAACAGCAATAAAACATGTCATTCAAATAAACAGAAAAACTATTGTTCTTTATTATAAAGGAAAACCCTTTCCTATCTAGACAAGAAACAGAAATAATGTTTCTTCTTATTGTCGGAACATAAAAACAAATTTTTAATTCAAGAACAAGCCCTGAGGGCAAGGATAAGAAAAAAGTCCCTACAGCTAATGCAGCAACTCTTGCTCCATTTCCAACGTGTAGGTCCACCTCACCCTTTATCAACTGCCTACTCCTTTTTAGATCCTGCACATTAAGACAAATGTAAGATCCATATCTAGTATCTAATACCCATGATGTTGAAGTTGACAAGTTAATTTCTATAACAAAAATACCTGAAGTAGAAGTCTCACTTCCCTTCTTCTTAAGCTCTTCTAGGTACTTTGGACACTTTCTCTTCCAGTGTCCCTTCTGTCCACAATGGTGACAATTTCCTTCCTTAGCCACCCCACCCACAGGTTTTAAGGCTGATGTACTTGGCTTATCCTTGCCTTTCCAAATTTTCTTGCCTTTTCCCATAACAGCCTTTCTTTTGCCTTTATTCATGCCCTTTCTTTTACCTTTTCCAAAATTGACTATCATTATGGCCTTACCCTTTCCTTTAGAAATATTGGACTCAGCAGTCCTCAATATATTGTGTAGCTCTAGCATTGTTTTATCCAATGCATTCATGTTATAATTCATGATGACTGGTGTCGCAACCTGGATCGCGACGGCGCGGCGAGGAGATGGTTCGCCATGAAATGAAACAGAGAGTCGCCACCAACGTTTTTATCCATAGGAAAAACATTGGGAAAAAACTAAGTTCAGTAAAGCACTGGTTTAAAAAAAAATTGAAATCCAAGTTCGGGAGTCGGTTACGAGTAGGGAAGGTATTAGCACCCTACATCGCCTGTCAAAGACAGTACCAAGATTGAAAGCACAATATAAATAGCCTTAAATAAAACATGGTTTCTTCCCTTTTACTTGTGCATTTTTATTTGAAAAGGACGGAATGGAGTAAGAGAACTGTACAGACGTAGAATGTTGAAGCGAGGTCAATGGGACGCTTCGTCCGAATTAAGCTTGACTTCAATATGAGACAGAGAGGGTGAGAGAATGCCAATAAGACGTCACGTCTAAATTAAACATCCTCGGGTAAAAAGGATAGGGATAGGAAAGGGATAAGCGGGACGTCTTGTCCTAAGTATCCCTTCCCTATGAATTGTAGTGAGGTTTGAACAAAAACTAGGGGAAATCAACAAGACGTCACGTCTAAATTGATTTTCACGGAAACGACAAAAATTAACATCACGAAAGAAACGCAAAAAAAAAAGTAAGGAAATAAATCAGTAAAAGGAAATAAGAAAGATGGGCCCGACAGGAGTTAAAGTCCTGCTCCTACGTATTCTTGAATTATCAAGAAATCAGGGTTACGTAGTTCTAAGAAAGAATCTTTTTTGACTCGGAACATGATGATGGAAGTTATTGAGATGGGGAACTCATACAAAACGAAGTTCTTCGCACGTGTACGAATCCTAAGGAGATTGTGTAGACGGAAGTATTCCCGTACGACACTGTTAAAAAATGGAAATTTTTAGGCTAGAAAATAAAACATGTGCAAAACTTATTACTTATTATTTTTTATTATTATTATTATTATTTTATTATTTTTTCTATTAAAAAGCATACTATATTAAAAATAACACGGAAATGAAAAACTTAGAAATGAAAAGAAACTTGCTGGAAGAAGAAATGAAACTACACAATAACAACTACAAAGAAAAGAGAAGAAAAGAAAAGAACATAATAACCTGGAAATGAAAAAAACTTGCTGGAAAATGCAAAACTTGCTGGAAATGAAAAAATTGCTGGAGGAAGAAATTGCCAACAGAGAAAGAGGAAGAGGAAGAACGAATGGTTTCTTCAAGGGATTGATTGCCTTCAATGAAGAATGGTGTGGAAAAAAAACTCCAACAGAGAAGAGAAGAGGAAGAACAAATGAGGGAGGAATTTGTGTGAATGAAGAATGGTGTGTCTTGTGAAGCCTTCCTCTTGTGCTATTTATAGGAGTTAGAAAGCAAGCATTTGCCATAATTAATTTTCAATGGAAGGAGCACTCTTAATTTTCAATTCAATGGTGCTCCATTATCATGATTTAATACTCCATGATCAGCTTAGTGCCTTGCCCAACATCTTCAGTGCATTGCCCACTTTCCAGAAGCTTGAAAACGTGTTTCTGGGCCAATTATTCACTCATGAATCGATTCATTGGTGGGAGGAATCGATTCATGCTTTCCAAAATGCAATCCTGGGCCAAAAATAACCGTATGAATCGATTCATTTAGGGAAAGAATCGATTCAATGTTGTTGGAACCCGTATGAATCGATTCAATTGCTTGTGAATCGATTCATTTTGCAAAATTTCACTTCCTGGGTGCATTACATTCGTATGAATCGATTCAGGAGGGCTATGAATCGATTCAAACCACTTGAAATTGATTTTTTGGGGCTGTTCCACGCATGAATCGATTCATGCATGTGTTGAATCGATTCATGATGCTGTTTGGTGCTTTTTCATTCTCCTTTTTACTCATCACAAACTTGCTCGCGTATTTGAGGGCTGATTCGTGCCAAATTTGAAAAAGAGTCCAACATAAAAGTTGTAGATCTTTCTCTTATCTTTAATTTGATATATGACACAAAAATTTCCATCAAGAAACGAGAGAGATATGGCCCATCTACAAAAACTGCTCCAGAGTGTGACGAAAATACATTTGCAAGCAAAATAAATTCACTGGGCAAAATGGGTGGAGAATTAGCTTTTGTGGCCTTCATGAAGTTTGTAGATCTCTTTGATTTGGAGCCATAGAAAAAAGAATGGGGTCATTTGAGTATCATATGAGGGAGATATGAATTTTTTCTTAAAGATGTGCAGAGCAGTCATGAAACTGGAGCAAGTCTAGGAAGATTATTAAAACTGTATCAATTGGTAAGGATTCAGCCTTCAAGGTCTTCACAAAAGTCGTAGACAATCTTGTTACGAAAATTTAGAGACCGGGTTTGCGCAAATCAAAGATCGTATGAAGGAGTTATGAATTTCCAAATGAACCATGCGCATGAAAGAATGCCCAAAAGATGGAACTGTACCAATTGGCCGGACAAAAAGAGGTGTTCACAGATGCCCCTCTTTACTTCTTTTTCACAGGAGAAACACGAAGCTTTCTGTGTTTTTGAAGTGAAAATGAAGTAAAGATATGAACACCGATGTAGGGGCCAAGTGGGACCTCTTGATCTATCCTCTCTATTTCCCTTCTTCTTTCTTTTTTTTTTTTTTTTTTTGTTTTTGTTTTTGTTTTTGTTTTGTTTTGTTTTGTTTTTTTTTTGTTTTTTTTTTTTTTGAAGAATCAAGAGAGCTGTTTTCCAAAAAGGAGGTGTACCGTCCCTTGGGTGACAGGAAGGTAAGAGTGGGGAATTACCCCTTGACTGAAAGGAAATGTGGGGTGTGGCCCTTGACTGACAGGAAATGTGGGGTGTGGCCCTTGGTTTGCAGGAAAGTAAATATGGGGTGTGACCTTTGGTTGACAGGAAAGTAAATGTGGGGTGTGGCCCTTGGTTTGCAGGAAAGTAAATGTGGGGCGTGACCTTTGGTTGACAGGAAAGTAAATGTGGGGTGTGGCCCTTGGTTGACAGGAAAGTAAATGTGGGGTGTGGCCCTTGGTTGACAGGAAAGTAAATGTGGGGTGTGGCCCTTGGTTGACAGGAAAGTAAATGTGGGGTGTGGCCCTTGGTTTGCAGGAAAACAAATGTGGGGTGTGGCCCTTGGTTTGTAGGAAAGTAAATGTGGGGTGTGGCCCTTGGTTGACAGGAAAGTAAATGTGGGGTGTGGCCCTTGGTTGACAGGAAAGTAAATGTGGGGGTGGCCCTTGGTTGACAGGAAAGTAAATGTGGGGTGTGGCCCTTGGTTGACAGGAAAATAAATGTGGGGTGCGGCCCTTGATTGACAGGAAGATAAATGTGGGATGTGGCCCTTGGTTTGTAGTAAGGTAAAGGTGGGGAGCTAACAGGATGTCTCGTCTGAATTAACTCAGTGTTGGTAGGAAATGTAAAGGTTGGGGTTGACCCTCGGTTGTCATGACTGCGGGTTCTCGGGGAACTGCCCCTTGAACGCAAGAGAATGAATCTGGGGGGATGTCCCAGTTTGATAAGATTGGATGAAATCTTTGGGGAACTGCCCCCTGAATAAATCCGGGGAGATGCCCCAGTTTGACATGATTGGATGAGATCTTTAGGAACTGCCCCTTGAATGAAAGACTAAACCCGGGGAGATGCCCCAGTTTAACATGATTGGTGGAAATCTTGGGGAACTGCCCCTTGAATGAAAGACTAAACCCGGGGAGATGCCCCAGTTTGATATGATTGGTGGAAATCTCGGGGAACTGCCCCTTGAATGAAAGACTAAATCCGGGGAGATGCCCTAGTTTTGGGTTGACTAGGAAGTGTAGTCCTGCTGGGAAAGGATTTAGGAATTTATGGCTCCACTGGGGAAGCATTTGGTGGTTTGGGATGCCATCCTTTGATTGGAAAGAGAAGCCTGGGGAGATGTCCTAGTTTGATAAGATTGGATGAAATCTTTGGGGAACTGCCCTTTGAATGAAAGAACAAACCCAGGGAGATGCCCCAGTTTGGGTTGACCGGGAAGTGTAGTCCCACTGGGGAAGGATTTGGGAAGTGTCGGCTTTGGCGATTGTGATTTCACTGGGGATGCCAATCTACTGATTTCTCTTGGGGAAAACTTCTGGTCCGGATCTTTGGTGTCAGGTTCTTCATTTCTGTGTGACGTAGTTCCATCATCCTTCAAAACAGATGGTTAGAAGCACGAGTAATCAAAAGAATTGACATTTCGAGCGACCTTTCCTGAGAGATAGGCTTTCAAGATAACTCATGGATGAGATAGAGACAAATTCTGTCTTCCAGGAACATAATTAACAGAATTGGTTATGCTTTCTCACGGGCCGGGTCTGACGCCAGGATACATTTCGTTTCACCACGACTTTTCATTTCATCACTTTTCATTTCAAAAATTTCCTCTTAAGAAAAACTTGTTCGTTTATAAGATTCAGCCGTAGACTCAGGAGAAGGAAAGGGAAAGCTTATTTTATTATTGAATATAAGTATGTACATTGGTAATGAAGGTAAAGGTAACAAAAACATATGTATAAACAATTAAAAGGTGGGAGAGAAAGAAGGCCTTTTAAACCCTCCAGCGACTCCTTGCGAGTGATAAGAATCCGGATCTTTTCCTCACGACTTCGAGACCATCCTCTGATTTTACTTCTGGGAAATGATTTTGACAAAGATGCGCGTGCCTGACCAGTTTTCCTTCTCTGAAGAGTTCACGTCCTTACGCCTGAACTTGTGGCTTTTTATTCTACCTGAGCCGCCCTTCCGGGTTTTCGACTCATCAAGCAGCTCTAATTTTTGCCTAGGCTGCCCCATGGGTTTTCAGCCTAGCGAGCACCCCCTTTTTTTTGTTTTTGTTTTTGTTTTTGTTTTTGTTTTTGTTTTTTTTTTTTTTTTTTAGGCAAAATATTTCTTCACCGCGTCGGCGTTCACAGGCATTGGTAGATCCTCTCCATCCACGTTGGTGAGGATTAGAGCTCCTCCAGAGAAAGCCTTCTTCACGACGTATGGTCCTTCGTAATTAGGTGTCCATTTCCCTCGGATGTCCTTTTGGATTGGCAAGATTTTCTTGAGGACTAGGTCTCCTTCTCGGAATTGTCGAGGTCGTACCTTCTTTTCAAACGCTCGTTTCATACGCTTTTGATACAGCTGACCATGACAAAGGGCTGCTAATCTCTTCCCATCAATCAGATTTAACTGGTCATGTCGAGTTTGGGTCCATTCAGCTTCCTTTAATTCCGCCTCCATTATCACTCGAAGAGAAGGGATCTCTACTTCGAAAGGCAGGACTGCCTCCATACCATAAACCAGGGAGAATGGAGTTGCCCCAGTTGAAGTTCGGACCGAGGTACGATACCCATGTAAAGCAAAGGGGAGCATTTCGCTCCAATCTCTGTAGGTCACAACCATTTTCTGTACGATCTTCTTGATGTTTTTATTGGCTGCCTCGACTGCCCCATTCATTTTAGGGCGATACGGGGAGGAATTATGATGGTGGATTTTGAAGTCTTCACAAAGTTCCTTCATCATTTTGTTATTCAAATTCATGCCATTGTCAGTGATGATCTGACTCGGCAGACCGTACCGGCATATCAGTTCACGCTTGACAAATTTAACCACAACACTCCTTGTCACATTAGCGTATGAAGCAGCTTCTACCCATTTTGTGAAATAGTCGATAGCGACTAAAATGAAACGATGACCGTTAGAGGCTTTTGGCTCGATGGGTCCAATGACGTCCATACCCCACATTGAAAAGGGCCAGGGAGCTGACAAGACATTCAGGGAAGACGGGGAAGCGTGAATATGGTCCGCGTATATCTGACATTTGTGACACTTACGAACATAGGCAAAACAGTCTGACTCCATGGTCATCCAGTAGTAACCAGCCCTCAAGATCTTTCTCGACATGGCGTGCCCGTTGGTGTGAGTTCCAAAACATCCCTCGTGGACATCCCTCATGATTTTACTTGCCTCGTCGGTGTCGATGCAACGAAGAAGGACAGAGTCGTAGTTTCTCTTATAAAGCACATCACCGTTTAAGAAGAAACCCATGGCGAGCCATCGCAGGGTTCTCTTATCATTCTCTGTAGCACCTTCGGGATATTCTTGATTTCGGACATACCTCTTGATATCGTAATACCAAGGCTTCCCATCTGACTCCCTTTCAATCATCTGGCAATATGCGGGTTCGTGGTGCCGCACTATTTCAATGAGAGGCATGTCGTAATCATTGCTCACCTTGAACATAGATGCTAGGGTAGCCAAAGCATCAGCCATTTGGTTGTCCTCTCGGGGAACATGGTGAAAAGAAACATCATCAAATTCCTTAATCAACTCCTTGATGCGAGTTTGATAGGGAATTAATTTGCTGTCTCTAGTCTCCCACTCTCCTTTTAGTTGGTGAATGACCAGGGCAGAATCCCCGTATACTTCCAATTTCTTCACTTTGGCATCCAATGCTGCTTGGATTCCCAGAGAACACGCCTCGTACTCAGCGATGTTATTGGTACAATCAAAACATAATCGAGCACAAACGGGGATAAGTTCTCTGTCAGGTGAAATGAGAATTGCTCCGATTCCGTGTCCTAATGCGTTAGAAGCACCATCAAACCTTAGGGTCCATTTATCCTTTTGGGCTCCTTCTTCATCAATCAGGGCCATGATATCTTCGTCCGGGAAGTCAAACTGCATGGGCTGATAATCTCTTATGGGTTGATGAGCTAGGTAGTCAGCCAGAACACTTCCTTTTATAGCCTTCTGAGTGACATAGACTATATCGTACTCAGTTAGCAGGACCTGCCATCGAGCAATCCTTCCGGTCAAGGCAGGTTTTTCAAAGATATATTTGACAGGGTCCATTTTGGAAACTAGCCAAGTAGTGTGGTTTATCATGTATTGTCTCAAACGTCGGGCTGCCCATGCTAACGCACAACAGGTCCTTTCCAGAGCAGAATACCTCATCTCGCAGTCAGTGAACTTCTTGCTTAGATAATAAATGGCATGCTCTTTCTTCCCAGTCTCATCATGTTGCCCCAACACACAACCCATGGATTCATCTAACACTGTAAGGTATAAAATGAGTGGTCTTCCCGGGGTAGGTGGGATCAAAACTGGCGGGTTCTGCAAGTACTGCTTTATCTTTTCAAAAGCCTTTTGACAATCCTTGTTCCATTGAACTGGTTGGTTCTTACGGAGCAATTTGAAAATTGGCTCGCATGTTGCCGTCAACTGTGAGATAAAGCGAGCGATGTAATTTAATCTCCCTAGGAAACCTCTAACTTCCTTTTCTGTATGGGGAGGAGGCATTTCAAGAATGGCTTTAACTTTGTCAGGGTCGACCTCTATGCCTCTCTTGCTTACTATGAATCCCAGCAACTTCCCGGATCTTGCGCCGAAGGTGCACTTGGCTGGGTTTAGCCTAAGCTTGAATTTCCTCAGCCTTTCGAAGAGTTTCCTTAGGTCTTCCATATGCCCTTCATCCGTTTTAGACTTGGCAATAATATCATCGACGTAAACCTCCACCTCCTTGTGCATCATGTCATGGAAAAGGGTTACCATGGCCCTCTGGTAAGTTGCTCCGGCATTCTTTAGACCAAAAGACATCACCTTATAACAGAAGGTTCCCCACAAGGTGACAAATGTGGTTTTTTCCATATCCTCGGGCGCCATCTTAATTTGATTGTATCCGGAGAAACCGTCCATGAATGAAAAGATCGTATGTTGCGCGGTATTGTCGACCAGAACATCAATCTGAGGCAGGGGAAAATCATCCTTGGGGCTAGCCCTGTTCAAATCACGATAGTCCACGCACATTCGTACTTTGCCATCCTTTTTCGGGACCGGGACGATATTTGCCATCCACTGTGGGTATTTTGCCACGGCTAAGAACCCGGCATCAAATTGCTTCTTGACTTCTTCCTTGATTTTCAAAAGCATCTCAGGTTTCATACGTCGCAGCTTCTGCTTTACCGGCAGACATTCGGGTTTTAATGGTAACCTATGTTCGACAATGCTATTGTCCAGTCCCGGCATATCTTGGTAAGACCAGGCGAAAACATCGCTGAACTCTCTCAACAACCCAATCAGTTCCTGCCTCTGTTCTTTACTTAACGAGGTACCAATTTTGACTTCCTTTTTAACTCCTCCAATTCCCAAATCGATAACCTCGGCTATCTCTAAGTAGGGCAGAATTTCCCTATCCTCTTGTTCCAATAACCGGGTTAACTCAGGCGAGGGATCGCAGTCTTCATCATATTCCTCATTGGCGCAATCAGTTAGACAGTCAAAATCGTGAAATAAGACCGAATTCTCACTATTCTCAGATGAATCGCTTTCGGATCTGCATTTTCAGTGTATCATAGCAAATGAAAAGGAAAACAAGCAAGAGAAAGGTTTAAATAATAGGTTACTAAACAGATCAAGCTATTTGGAAACTGACGGCATTTATTATTCAAACAAACGAACAAGTTTTTATTGTTACAAAATGAGATCCCGAAGCATAGCTAAAGGATCGAACAGAAAACATGATTACTTTGATGAAATGGTATAAATCGTGGGGAATTCTATGACCTCCCAGTTGTTCAGTTCCTGACCAGGTGAGCCAGCATACACAAATCCGGGGCCTTCATCAAGATCACTTTGGATCACGGCCACTTGATCTGGAAACATTACTCCGGCGCTCCTGAAGCTCTGGTAGAGGTCACAGATGGGGATTTTCGCAGTGTTGACTGCATGCCCGGTATGACGAGTAATCCTCTTCCCTCTCCTCTCTTCTTCTACCCTTTTTTGGTCTTCAGTGGTAGGCTGGTATCCTAGGCCGTACCTATTTTTGTTCTCAGGGAGACAGACAGGTTGAATTCTTCCTTCCAGTTCTCTTCCGAGTCCTTTTCCCGGCTTATATCCTCCTCGTAGCATGGTCTTTGCTACTGCTAGCGGTACCTTTGGGAAAGGCATGCTTGTGGCGTTGGCTATCTCCAAAGCCTGGAATGATGTCTCGAGGGCTTCCTCGGCTGCCTCTACATAGGGGGTAGTAACTGGCTTACTGACCAGAAGATCCTCCTCTCCAGAAACGATTACCAGTCTGTTATCAACGATGAACTTTAGTTTCTGGTGTAAAGTGGAAGGAACTACCCCTGCTGAATGAATCCATGGCCTTCCTAACAAGCAACTATAGGCGGGCATGATATCCATTACTTGGAAGAGAACTTGAAAGATATGGGGTCCAACCTGTATGGGTAGCTCAACTTCGCCTATGACCTCCCGTCGGGTCCCATCAAAAGCTCTTACTATCATGGAGCTCGGTCTCATGCATGCCCCATCTATGGGTAGTTTAGCTAATGTAGACTTAGGCATCACATTCAAGGATGATCCATTATCGACGAGCACTTTTGCCATAATATGGTCTTGACACTTCACAGAGATGTGGAGAGCTTTGTTGTGTCTTTTCCCTTCCACCGGCACCTCGTCATCCGTGAAAGTCAGATAGTTACTGGCCACTATATGTCCGACAATACCTTGGAACTTATCAATAGGCAAGTCATGTTTCACGTGCGCCTCACTTAGCACCTTCATCAGCGCGTTCCGATGTGATTCAGAACTTGTCAGCAGAGATAATAAGGAGATCTTGGCGGGGGTATAGTTCAACTGATCCAATACCTGGTAATCGCTGTGGCGGATAAATTTTAAGAACTCCTTAGTCTCCTCTTCTGGCACAACCTTCTTTGCTTCGCCAGCGATCCCAACCTTCCCGGTTTTGCCTTCCGCGGCAGTCTTGTCTTGCTTTGGCTCTGAAGGTGCATACACTCTCCCACTTCGGGTCATTCCGCCTACACCGGCGATGTTGGTAACCAACAAAGCTGGCGCCGGATCAATTATTACAGGGTTGGAAATGACTATGTCCGTGTTATACTTCCAGGGCACGGCGTGGGAGTTGTCATACGGGAATGGAGCAGGTGGCCATGCCGTAATAGTAGTTCTGGCAGGGGTCTGCGTTAGCGACGCGTTTTTACTATAAAATATGACCAGGGGTTTTGGGGCCCGAGGTCCAGTCTGTCCCTGTATCATATTTACCTCATCGCCATGGCGCTTGCAGACTCGTATAGTGTGACTATCCATAAACCTTTGGAGAGTTTTTCGAAACTCTTGCTGCTTTGTCGATTGGGCATCATCGAAGTCTTCATCCCATTTGTCCTTCACTAACCCTACCTCAAACATAAGGGAGTGAATTCCTTTTAGAGGCATCTGAATGTCCTCAACATTGGACGTATACTCCACATCTTCCCCGATAGCATTGACCCCGGGTCCTTCATGATTAGGCAGAGGGTTTGTCGTCACATTTGGACTTCCTTCTCGGAAGCTTATCCAATCTGCCTGAATCAGGTCCCTTACTTTATATTTCAAAGCCAGACAATTTTCAGTAGAATGGCCTGGTGCACCCGCATGATAATCGCATCGGGCATTAGGGTCATACCCCCTAGGATAAGGTGGCTGTAGTGGCCTCAAGGGACAGGGTACTACTAGAGTTTTTTTAATGAGGTGAGGCAAGAGTTTGGTATAGGACATTGGGATGGGATCGAACTGGGGTGGAGCACGGTCATTGTTCCTTCTTTGGATATTTGGCGGTGGGTTGGCTTGTGGTGCTTGGTGTGGTATCTGTGGTGGCGCAGGCGGCCGTACAATGGTTGGTCTGAATTGTGGTGGATTAAGGTTTGGAATGGCTGCCGCATACGGGTGCGACACGCCGGGATATACTGGTGAAAGGCTAACTGGGGTAGGTGGCCCTGCCAGGTTCCTTCTCTGGTTGTGAGAGACCAAGTTGGTCTCCCCTTCTCTTCTCCTGTTTTCGCCAAGTGTAGGTCTCCTTGCAGCTCCCATCCCAGATGGACTTCGGACTATCCTGCCGGTCCTTAGCCCATTTTCTATCCTTTCTCCAATAGTGACAATATCAGAGAAATGGGACGAGACACTTCCAATCATCTTCTCATAGAAAGGAGTTTGAAGTGTATCTATGAACATAGTGATCACCTCCTTTTCAGATAGAGGTGGGTCAACCTGTGCCGCCACTTCGCGCCACCTTTGGGCGTACTCCTTGAACGTCTCGTTATCTTTCTTAGTCATGTTCTGCAATTGTCCCCTATCCGGGGCCATGTCCAGGTTATATTTGTATTGTTGTATGAACGAGTCTGCTAGGTCTTTCCAGCAGCGTATACGAGAGCGCTCTAGATGATTGTACCATGTCAGGGGAGCCCCAACCAGGCTATCCTGAAAACAATGAATCAGCAGAGGGTCATTTGACGCATGCGAAGCCATCTTACGGCAGTACATGGTTAGATGATTCTTTGGGCATGTCAACCCTCTGTATTTGTCAAAATCGGGCGTCTTGAATTTAGGAGGTATGACGACATCAGGGATTAGGCAAAGTTCAGCAGCAGTGCTTGTCCCAAATTTACTTGTTCCTTCCATCTCCCTTAAACGCCTTTCCAAGAATTCCAACCTCTCTTCCTGGGTGGTAGCCACAGCACTCGGACCGGCAGCAGTGTGTTGACCAAACTTCCCATATTGCTGGTAGGAATGAAACAGGTCAGTGTTTGGTATGAAGGTATCCGGTTTGGC
This sequence comes from Clitoria ternatea, assembly GCA_037962975.1. NCBI lineage: Eukaryota > Viridiplantae > Streptophyta > Magnoliopsida > Fabales > Fabaceae > Clitoria > Clitoria ternatea. Next base: position 176,556,642 of record CM075671.1, read on the forward strand.
AGTGGTTCGGGGTATATGAATGGTATGAGCAGGCTGCGCTTGGGCGGCTTGTGTTTGGGCGGCTTGAGTATGAGTGGGTGGCATCTGGGTGGCTTGTGCTTGGGTAAGTGGGTCGTTTGGTTGATTAGTGTTAGGCTGGGCAGTGATGGGAACTTGGTCTTGGTGGCAAGGTTCTTCCTGGAGTGGTGGGAAATATCCGTGCGGTAAACCATACGGGGGAAAGGGAATAACATTGCCTTCCTCATCCACAAAGGTATGTTGTTGTGTGTTTGCAGGATTTGGTCTCCTTATACGAACAACGAGGGGAGGTGCGGTGGTCCTGGGGTCAGATCCTGTAGCCGGATCTTGACCGTGATGAGAGGTGGGTGGTTGTTGCCGGGCGTCTTCAACCCCTGCAGAAGATCCCCCTTCTGTGACTCTCCTTTCCAGGAGCTTGGCCATCTCGGCCATTTGTTCCTTGACCTGGGCGAGCTCAGCCTTCAAATTCTCATTTTCTTGTTCTATGTCAGCCATGAGTTTCTTCCTGAGCCTGGTCCCGTAAGAATGTTTACCCGTAATGTCTTTAGAAAGAAACACAAAAGAAAATTTAGAAAAGATAAGCGAATTAAAGAAAAAAATTAAGTGAAACGAGATTATGCGGGAAGCAATGTTGGAACTTGACGGATCCTTCGACTGTTCCTCAGAACGTCACGTTCAAGAGTACTAAGTAAAGCATTGAATGGAAATTAACATGAGATAGTTGTGAAGACAAAGGAATCCATCATTTCGAAAAGAGTACATTATTGCCATAAAGTGCCAAGTTACAAAGCGGGAAAATAAATCAGCCATCCCTAGCTCGGGCGATCATTTCCCTCATTTTACAAATTCGTCCTCTACAGTATTCTAAGAACGTTGCAATTTCCCTAGGAGTGTTGACAGGGTTAGCAATTCCTTCCGCTTGTTTGAGTAAAAACGGGAGATCTTCTAGAGCTCCGTTGGCCAGGTACGCCAGCTTAGCAAAGCGATCCATCCACAAGTGAATAGTTTCATTTTGTTCAGCTTCTAAGAGGCGTATGGTCTCTTGACAATCTTGCTCAATGTTTATGGCGCGTTGTCGTTCCCTACTTATCTCTTGCTCGCAAGTCTTTACCACTTCATTGAGCTGTTGTTCCAATTTGTGGACTCGTGACTGTAGAAGCTCCTTTTGCACCATGATATTCCGCTCATTTTCTTTCGATTGTACCAACATATTCTTCAGAAGATGTTTCTCGGCTAAGATGGAATCACTTTCCTTGTTTTTCATTTTTAGTTGAGAATTGGCCGCTTGGAGACATTGGTCTTGCTTTATCATGTAGCTTTCATCAATCTTTCGTTTCTTCCTAATCTCCTCAACGGCTTGCTTGTTCTCCAGGTTCTCCCTTTTCTGAAGGGTGTATTCTTGCTGACATCTCAATAAGTCTTCCTCTAGCTTCTTGTTCTTGGCAGCTAACTCTTCTATTTTGGTCTTTAGCGCCTTGGTTGCTTTATCTTCCCCAACAAGTGATGGAGCAGGAGGGTTTTCTTGGAGATGAGGGGAATTTCTGAAGGGTAATTTAACAATAGAGACCCTATTCAGGATCCATTCATAATATTCTTTTTTGACAGCATGGCTTCGGGCCCCTAGTTCTTTTCCCTTTCGGTGGGCTTTCTTCCATGCATTCGCTATATCCCGAATGACAGAGACATAGTTTCCCTTCGAGTAATATGAGATGAAAGGAGTGAGAGACTCTTCATCAGGTGGTCCAAGCAAAGGATAAGCTAGCTGACGCTTGGCTATGATGGGATTATAGTTGATACATCCTTGCGTACCAATAAGGGGAACATTTGGGTAATCTCCACAGTGATGAACAATTGATTCAACTTCCAACCATTGGGGATACCATCTAACTTTCTCAGCTGTGAGCCCTACAAGGTGATTAGCCCACTCACGCCCACTTTTCACTGCTAATTGACATAGTTTCAGATCAGAAACTGGACATTCGGCCTTACAGACTTGGTGGAAAACATGAGATGTGAGCCATACGTACAAAACAGGTAAACAACAAACAATCCTTTTTCCACCTTGTGTGTGGCAGAAATTCATGGTGCAGTACACGTTTGCCAATACAGCCGTGACAGGATTCTCAAGCCTGTGCTTGCGAGCTAGGAATACGGCGATAGCATCATAATCCACATAATTATCAATGTTGGGGAACAACACAACACCATAGATGGTAATAGCTAGAGCATCCATAAAGGCTTCCCAATCTTCCTTTTCTGCCAGGACCTGCATATGTTTCTCGAGAAATTCCCGAGTGAATCCGGGGATCTGATTTCTATTTAGTTGTGCATCCCTTAAGGTGTCGGGACGGATCTTCAGAACACGGGCGATGGAAGCGATAGTTGCATGATGGTCAAGATGACGATAAGGTATCTGTCCTTCCAAAGGCATCCCCAAGATTTGTTCAAATTCTTGAATAGATGGGGCCAACTGAAAGTCTCTAAACGTGAAACATCTGAGAGGTGGGTCATAGAATTGTGCCAAGGCAGTGATCGCCTCAGTTTGCACTTCCACTTCTAACAACTTCAGAATCCTTCCATACTTTCTCGTAAAAGCCATTTTCTGTGTCAGGTTCAATTTTCTACCCATTGTTTGCAGACTACCCATGTCAATCTTCTTGGCCTTAAGGTGCAAAACTTTCCTCAACTCGGTCACATTTGTGTCACAACTATCAGATCTCATGTTAATTTCCATATTGCTTAAGGGTATCCGCTAAGTTCCAAATAGCTTCCTGCAAGAGCAAAGAGAGAGAAAAAGAAGTCAATTTCTGTCATGTTTTGTGAACCACTACTTCTTTATCAATTTATTGGAAAACACTTTCAGTTTGAGAAGTAGCGGTCGGCAAAACTAAAGTCGTGTGGGTTATGGATCTTCCTAACGTCATCAATATCTGCTTGAATAAAATTTTGTTTTTATTTTTGCTTTGACGATTGGGAAGATCCATAACCCATGACTCATAAGTACACAAAAAGAGAGAGAACTGCTTACTTGCTAAAGGATTACTAGTTTTTAGAAAGAAAAATGGTTTATTTTTTGGAATAAAGTAACCCTTGGAACATGTAAGCAGTTCATCAATTTTGGATTTAAAGGGAAAGCAAGAATGAGATAAGGTATAGTAAAGCTTGCCCTTCTGTGCCTTAAGCCAGGTTTTTCTGAAAGTCTTTTCTGGGACCTATGGCTTATCTAACAGTGGATTTCTCACATTGGGTGGCTTCCGCTAGACATCTAGAAGGTCACCAGAGCCAAGATCCTGATCCTGACAGGGACGCAAACAGTGAGAAATTCACTAAGTGCGTATATCACGAGAGGTCGAACTCTGGTTGAGGTTCTCACGAATACCGGATAGGAAGTACATCCCATACGATTCCGTTACCAACCTCTCCTAACTTAATCTTCATTTGGGGCCCGGGTATAGGGCGCCACTCATAGGTGTGTGCAAGTAATGTGAGTGTAGTGTGTGGAAGGACATTCAATACCTTTTACCTTACCCTATCCTGCACAAGGAACAAACACAGAACAAATATACAAAGTCGTCTACCCTAGGGTTCAATGATTACAGAAAAGTAACATGGTCTCCTACCCTAGGGTTCAATAAACATGCAAAACATAGACAACGAAACAAATAACAAGATACGATTAAAACAAACATTCACAACAATCGACAGAAAATAAGACAAGGGGAAGAAATCTGAGATAACAAAGGTTATATAAAAAGAACATGCGCTTTCAATCAAACTGGCCTGACTCTCTTAAGTGTCCCCAGTGGAGTCGCCATCTGTCGCAACCTGGATCGCGACGGCGCGGCGAGGAGATGGTTCGCCATGAAATGAAACAGAGAGTCGCCACCAACGTTTTTATCCATAGGAAAAACATTGGGAAAAAACTAAGTTCAGTAAAGCACTGGTTTAAAAAAAAATTGAAATCCAAGTTCGGGAGTCGGTTACGAGTAGGGAAGGTATTAGCACCCTACATCGCCTGTCAAAGACAGTACCAAGATTGAAAGCACAATATAAATAGCCTTAAATAAAACATGGTTTCTTCCCTTTTACTTGTGCATTTTTATTTGAAAAGGACGGAATGGAGTAAGAGAACTGTACAGACGTAGAATGTTGAAGCGAGGTCAATGGGACGCTTCGTCCGAATTAAGCTTGACTTCAATATGAGACAGAGAGGGTGAGAGAATGCCAATAAGACGTCACGTCTAAATTAAACATCCTCGGGTAAAAAGGATAGGGATAGGAAAGGGATAAGCGGGACGTCTTGTCCTAAGTATCCCTTCCCTATGAATTGTAGTGAGGTTTGAACAAAAACTAGGGGGAAATCAACAAGACGTCACGTCTAAATTGATTTTCACGGAAACGACAAAAATTAACATCACGAAAGAAACGCAAAAAAAAAAGTAAGGAAATAAATCAGTAAAAGGAAATAAGAAAGATGGGCCCGACAGGAGTTAAAGTCCTGCTCCTACGTATTCTTGAATTATCAAGAAATCAGGGTTACGTAGTTCTAAGAAAGAATCTTTTTTGACTCGGAACATGATGATGGAAGTTATTGAGATGGGGAACTCATACAAAATGAAGTTCTTCGCACGTGTACGAATCCTAAGGAGATTGTGTAGACGGAAGTATTCCCGTACGACACTGTTAAAAAATGGAAATTTTTAGGCTAGAAAATAAAACATGTGCAAAACTTATTACTTATTATTTTTTATTATTATTATTATTATTTTATTATTTTTTCTATTAAAAAGCATACTATATTAAAAATAACACGGAAATGAAAAACTTAGAAATGAAAAGAAACTTGCTGGAAGAAGAAATGAAACTACACAATAACAACTACAAAGAAAAGAGAAGAAAAGAAAAGAACATAATAACCTGGAAATGAAAAAAACTTGCTGGAAAATGCAAAACTTGCTGGAAATGAAAAAATTGCTGGAGGAAGAAATTGCCAACAGAGAAAGAGGAAGAGGAAGAACGAATGGTTTCTTCAAGGGATTGATTGCCTTCAATGAAGAATGGTGTGGAAAAAAAACTCCAACAGAGAAGAGAAGAGGAAGAACAAATGAGGGAGGAATTTGTGTGAATGAAGAATGGTGTGTCTTGTGAAGCCTTCCTCTTGTGCTATTTATAGGAGTTAGAAAGCAAGCATTTGCCATAATTAATTTTCAATGGAAGGAGCACTCTTAATTTTCAATTCAATGGTGCTCCATTATCATGATTTAATACTCCATGATCAGCTTAGTGCCTTGCCCAACATCTTCAGTGCATTGCCCACTTTCCAGAAGCTTGAAAACGTGTTTCTGGGCCAATTATTCACTCATGAATCGATTCATTGGTGGGAGGAATCGATTCATGCTTTCCAAAATGCAATCCTGGGCCAAAAATAACCGTATGAATCGATTCATTTAGGGAAAGAATCGATTCAATGCTGTTGGAACCCGTATGAATCGATTCAATTGCTTGTGAATCGATTCATTTTGCAAAATTTCACTTCCTGGGTGCATTACATTCGTATGAATCGATTCAGGAGGGCTATGAATCGATTCAAACCACTTGAAATTGATTTTTTGGGGCTGTTCCACGCATGAATCGATTCATGCATGTGTTGAATCGATTCATGATGCTGTTTGGTGCTTTTTCATTCTCCTTTTTACTCATCACAAACTTGCTCGCGTATTTGAGGGCTGATGCGTGCCAAATTTGAAAAAGAGTCCAACATAAAAGTTGTAGATCTTTCTCTTATCTTTAATTTGATATATGACACAAAAATTTCCATCAAGAAACGAGAGAGATATGGCCCATCTACAAAAACTGCTCCAGAGTGTGACGAAAATACATTTGCAAGCAAAATAAATTCACTGGGCAAAATGGGTGGAGAATTAGCTTTTGTGGCCTTCATGAAGTTTGTAGATCTCTTTGATTTGGAGCCATAGAAAAAAGAATGGGGTCATTTGAGTATCATATGAGGGAGATATGAATTTTTTCTTAAAGATGTGCAGAGCAGTCATGAAACTGGAGCAAGTCTAGGAAGATTATTAAAACTGTATCAATTGGTAAGGATTCAGCCTTCAAGGTCTTCACAAAAGTCGTAGACAATCTTGTTACGAAAATTTAGAGACCGGGTTTGCGCAAATCAAAGATCGTATGAAGGAGTTATGAATTTCCAAATGAACCATGCGCATGAAAGAATGCCCAAAAGATGGAACTGTACCAATTGGCCGGACAAAAAGAGGTGTTCACAACTGGCTTAAAACTGTCAGGTAATGACTTCAAAATAAGATCAGTAGCTAACTTTTGAGGGAAGTGGAATCCTATCCTAGCTAGATTCTCCAGGTACCTAATTATTTTGAGCACATGAGGTCCTACAGAACCTCCCTCTTCATGTCTGTAGCTAAATAGGGCTGAAGAAACTTCATATCTTTCTTGGTCAGCTTGACCTTGATATAGTTTCCTTAGGTTTTCAATCATATCGAAAGCCTTCATATGCTCATGCTGCTTCTGAAGCTCAGGAGACATGGTTGCCAGCATAAGGCATTGCACATCTAAAGCGTCATCCTGATGCTTCTTGTAAGCATCCTTGTCAGCTTTAGAGGCATTGTTCGTGGGTGGTTCCGGAATTGGATCTTCCAGGACATACTGCTTTTTCTCTTGTTTGAGAACAATCCTCAAATTCCTATACCAGTCTAGAAAGTTGGGTCCAGACAATTTTTCTTTGTCTAGGATCGATCGCAATAAAAGGTTTGAAGGCATGTTTGATGTCATGGTTATTTAAAACAAAATGATATGTAGTAAGTATCAATTAAAAACATATTTAATTTTTGGTCTTAAAATTAAACACATCTCCCACTATTTTGATTCAAAATAAAATCACCCTCTACGAATCAGAAAATCCCGTTGGAAGATTTTCTAGTGGGCAAAGATCCATATTTGGCCTAATGTTAAGTCAGCTTTGGCTGATCACTTAAGATTTGGTTATTTATGTAGGAAACTCCTTTCCAATTATATCTTATACAACTCTTAGATATTGGGTTAGGTAACCATTACCGATCATTCATCTTATGAAAGTTTAGCCTAATGTATACGCCTCTAAGTTTATTCAATCCAATTGATAACTTAGTAAGTTAAAACCCAATAAAACATTTTGGATATTATAATCATCCCATCGCATCTTTACTAATATAAATGATAGTACCCTGCTTTGGCAGACCCACTATTCATTGACATTAGTATTGACGAGTGTACTTATTGGAAGGCGTTTGTAACTTAATATTATTTTGAGGGATTTTAATTTATTTTAAATTACCGTCTTTGTTAAACGCTTTAACGCAATAAAATTATCCCCAAAGCATGCAAACAAAATTATGAGATGGTTATGGTCTTCCTAGAAGAATAAATAAATATATAAATAAACCTAAAGGAACTATATTGCCAAGGCTTCATGAAGTCCAACTTCTTGAACCCACCATCCTCTTGGAGTCACCACTCCTTGGTTCCTTTCAAAGACAAAAGTGCTTAGAGTCACCACTCTAGTTTTCTTCTAGGTCTCTACTTTGTTGGCTCGATCAAGATTACAAGATTTTAAAGAAACTCGCTTTACATACGAGTGAAGGGTTGAGAAAAGAAATACAACAGAATGGAAAGAGGCACAGCATGTAGGTTGTATTTAAATAAAATAACTAAGACCATAACCATTCATCATGCAACGTGTTAATTAATTAATTATAACCCATTTGAAAGCATTAAAAAAATTAATTTTTTTAAACGGGCCATTAAACACGTAGGTCGGTAATAAGGCGCTACACAGAGAATGTACGGGGGTCCCGAAAATTTAATATTGTAGTCAGGTTGGTTCCCAGGAAAGAGAGATGGGTCCAGTGTGACCGCTTAAGTACCAAGTCTTTCCTAGCCAGAACGTCCCACTGAAACCCTAATTACTTATTGTGAACACTTCACAACACAGCCGTCAAGGCACATGTAGGCAGCACCGTCTAGGGTTTCAAAACCTAGAATTCAAATTGCACCTTTCTCATGATGGCTGCCTAGGTTTCAACGTTTGAACCCTAGGTTAAGGAATGGCCAAGGTTTAACGCTTAAACCTTATCACTTGATGCCCCATAACATGAACTATTCATGCTCGGAGATCAACGCATTATCAAAACGCAGTTTGTATGACAACAATGATTATTAACGAATTCAACACATGTATCACATACCAAAATTGAAAATGCAAATATCATACAAGCCTCTAAAATAATAGAAATGCATACTTCAAATGAGAAAGCCTACAAACAGTATCTCATACAATTTACAGAAAATATAAGAGCATACGAATCATGATATTATTTCATACATAACATGCTTGAATGTTTTTCAAAACAAGTTTTGTAAACAAATTTCACAAAACAAAACATAAAGCTTATAACAAGAAAACGATTTCATAAATTGAAATTTTTAAAAGCTTTTGCAGAATGAAAAACATACCATCATGGAACGTAAACAAATGCCCAAAACATAGCTTTGCAACATGGATCGGATACCACTATAAGGGAATCCCATCAGGGTCAGGCAACGGAAACACAAAGGATTCCCAAAAAGAATTGCAAACACAAATATCTCAAGGCATTATGCAAAATTAAAATTTTTAATAAGGGTTTACCTCTTGTAGACGCAAAACGAGTTCCTCAATTGAAGCAATTGTAGCTTCGCCCTTAGGAGTCCACACGAGCACTCCCACCAGAAAAACAAGGTTCCGAATGCTAGTACGGAAATTTGATTATAGTCTAATTTCTGAGTAGCAACCTATGAGCATCTCATGCTCTATATATAGGCTTAGGTCTTGACTTGAGCTCTCATTAAACATTGGGCTCCTGACTCATTCTAAATGAGTTAGGCCCAAATAGTTTTATTTTCAGTCCAACTAAAAAGAAACTATCCTCTGGGGGGGCTTACTCTATGTGTGTGACCCTATAGGTAAAATACTCGGTTATATTAATAATAAACTATTTTATGATTAATATAAAATAAGAGTGGTATCTAGCAATACATCATTATGTCTGAATATTATTTATCATCGACATGACCTATAAGTGATAATTATTATATATATTTATTCCTTTTGTCACGATATCTAATTGGGCCCAAGGCATGGTCGTCGTCATCCTTGTATGACCCAATTCATTTTACTTGATACCAGAGTAGACTTTACAGAATAAATATCTAATATTTATTCATCCTAGCATGGCCATGCATTTTATTAGTCTCACTCCATCAAGTGGCCCATAGATATCACTCCTGTCACATAGGAGAGACAAATTCCATCTACATCACTCACATCCCTCTGCATAATTTGTCTATTGCCTAATCACAATCTTTATGGTCATCTTATTACAGATAACGTTTGATTGTATTAAAATAATAAACTCCTTATGTCGGAATAGTAGTAACTTCAAGTCGAAGGACTATATACCATTATCACATTGAGAACCGTTTATGACACTCATGTAACCATCCATGTAACGTTCTCATGGTGGGTCTGTCTAGTACAACATTACCCTTAATGTGTACCCATGTAAAGACTTGATATCATATATCCATGATTTGTGAGATTAAATCATCAGTACATTCACACACTAATCTTAATGTATTTACATGTCCCCATGTAAATACTTGATTAGGGACGTTTTAGGAATAATTCTCATATGACCTATTATTCCAGGATAAATAGCATTAAAATTAGTCTAAAAACTGAAAATACTAATTTTATTGATAAGTTAAAATTGATACATTAATAGCTCGTAGTGCATACACCAACAATGGTAACCCCTGCTTAGACTTGAAGTATACCAGAGTTGCCACGGGTTCTCCGGTTTTAGGCACGACTCCTAACCTTCTGGATGCCCGCCCCGGTATACTCCCAAGACCACCAATAGGGGTCGGTACCCTCAGGGTTCCCCAACATACCCCATCGCTGTTAAGCTCTAGGGAGTCATTCCGTCTCCACCCTTATTCTCCATGTATGATACGTAATTCATGAATCTCAATCAATCCCCTTATTGGTCCTCAGTAGGGTTCCTCTAATGACTCTGTTTCATTTCTAATGTCGGGCTTCCTTTATTTCACTAAACCTTAATTACTTTTTCTTTTCTTTCTTTCTCAAAGTTTTTCAAACCCATAATAGTCTTAGCCGATACTTAGAAGTGAAACAAGATCTCACATTTTCCAAAAACACAGGGTATATTGGCATTACGATGCCCACTAATCATCTCGGATCCAATTTCTACATTTTCACAATCTAGTCATTCTCAGAACCCTCACTGATACTGCCTTTACATTATCTTTTTCATTTCCAATCAATATCTTTTACTTTGTATGATCATCAATGCATCATAAAACACAGTTTGTCATATCATGTTCACATGGTAATTCATCCAATCTATAAATATTACCCACAATCACACATTTTATCATAGCACACAAGCATCCATTGAAACATCCTTACTTAATTAGAAATAAGACCGAACAAGGAAATTTTTTTCCAAAATAGACCAACGGAACCAGGCATAATAGAAGAAGGTAAGGGAAGGTAAGGAATAACACCTAATTCTAATGCAAACAGCGGAAGAAGAAGCGCCTAAGCGAGCCCTAACACAACGCTCACTCGCTCAGGCAAGGGCCAACACGCTTGAGCGAGACAGCCCAACTCGCTCGGGCGATGTACCATTCGCGTAAGCGAAACCAATTAAAGACTTTCCTTTCCTCTCCTACTCGCTGGAGCGGATACTTAGTCGCTGAGGTGAGTAACTCCACTTGGGTTTTCCTTCACTCGGAATCAGAATCTAAGTTCACTCGGAAATGTCTTATTCTCACGACTCCCTTGTGTATTCTCTCACTCACACCCATTTTATTATTGGGGATTCACAACTAAGACTCACTCGGAAGTTGACTCCTATAATCCCTTCACTCGGGAATGTTTTCCGTACCCATCTCTTGGGAATATAGTCTACATCACACTAAAGCTTTCACAAGTCAGATTCTACCTAAGAATCATATAACTTCACTCACTCAGAAATACTCTAATTTCCTGCCACTCGGAGTATAGATAAATTCCTCTACATGCAAAGGACCTTGCAAGACTGAAATCTACTCCCTATCATCTAGATCATACTCTCTCTAGTAAATTTACTACATCAGGCTTACCTGAATTCGCATTGCCAATTCACTCATCAGGGAACATTCACTCGGTTGATTTCCACTCAGAATCACCAAAACACTCTTAGTCAGAAAATTGTATCAAGGGAAACCTTTCGCTCCATAACCCGTTAACCAATGTACACTACCTGAACATTCATACATAGCATAGGATGAACATTCATACCCGAATATATACGTTTACATGCACATTGTCATATTCTTCACCCAGAAAGTGTTTAGTTCAAATATAATTAAACAAGGACCAAAATGTGAGCCGGCCAAGGCTATGACTGAACCTTATATACAGTATATACATATACACATATAATTCCACAGTACACAAACGCTTCACACGGTACGTAGCTTTCCCGTCATTCGCCATCTCGTGCGATGTTCACTGAAAAAAATAGCCACAGTAGGGGTGAGCTTTTACATATAAAATGACAGTTAGTGACTCGGCATCAGCATCAGTACACACACATGTATTCACTCAGGTTGCACTCAATTTAAATTAAAGCCATGCAGACTATGATATTTTCAATAACATACACTCACATACATATTACGTGAAGTTCATTTTCATTCATACAAAAGCATGCATCAACTCATTCGGAATTCATTTGTATCACTCCGTGTCATACAAATCGTACTATTCTAATTAACGTTGCATCTACATGCATGCCTGCGGATCTGACTTAGACAATGATTTTCAGTTACAGGTTCCCTTACTGGCCTCTCATCCATTAGCCCTTCCCGCGTGGTACCAGCCTCCCATTGACGTCTCGAGACTTAACTCTAGCTCCCTCGGCTACCACGAGCTCTCACAGGATCTAGCCAAGGGTATGTAGCTGGAGATCATTTCTTTGGGGTTCCTGACCATCCACGGGTCACCCCGTTCCTATACATGCAGCTTATGTGTTTTATCAGCGAGCATCCTCGATTATCCGACACATTCCTTATAACCATTAGAGTCATAACCGATCCAGCATAATTTCTACATTCACTCGTCAATCGTACCAGCATACACAGCAATCAAACAGTTCATGTTTATGACATCCCAGATGAAATCAATCAACAGCCACACATATATATCCTCTCGGTATTAACAATAATAGGAGCATGCATCACACGCGTTTATGTGTAAATGACTATCAGGACCCAGCACAATAACCCTGAACACATGCATATAAATGTATAACTATTATAGGACTCTACTATCACACATATGGTATCCAAGAATTAACAATCATGCATTGCATACAGTCATCATAAACACATTCGCACACACATAAGGCAACACGTTCATCCGGTACCGTCCATAAACCATGCATTTGACATGTAAGCGCCCCCTACCTACTAAAGGGACTTGAGAAGCTCTTCTGTTTCCCGATGTTTGGTCCGATGCTCTGTTTGCTTCGTTCGGTATTCTCATTCGTTCAGTCCCCCCTCGAACACAGCTGTACTCTGCAATCGGCTCGGGGACAGGAAGTTGTTCTCCTCCTATCTCGACGATCATCCTTCACTGACCGAAGGAAACTCCAAATCCTCTGCAACACCGTCGTCGCGAGCTTACAGAACAGAGAACAGAGGAGAAAAAGAATGAAGAAGAAGAAGAAAAGAGAACGAAGAGAGGAGAAGTAGAGGAAGAGGAATTAGAATGAACAACAGTAGTGGGCTCCCAATTATATATGCACCGAAGAACGAAGGAAGTGGGGTGGGAAAACGTGAAACAGCAGCTTCCACACGTGGGACATACACACACAAATCACAATCAATTAGTCATTAGTCTAATTCTTAAGTTTAAAATTAATTAATAAGAAATTCATACTTATGCAATTATTTTTAGTTTAGTGGCTTAATCTCATTCGGTAATTAATTTTTAAATCGGGATGTTACATCCATCACTACAGAATTAGTTATGTTACATAATCAGCAAATTAGCAAGTACCATATTACAAGTAGCATCCATTGTACTAAGAAATCATTACACAATAATCATTGGACACGTCATATAATATACATATCAATATTCACTTTTAGAAAACAGTCATCACACACTAATCATTAGGTAACACCATGTAATACTTATTATCCGCTACGTCTTAACCAGTTATTGTATGTTATTTAAGCTGGTTCTTAGGTCCTAGCAAATAATATTGACGTCGGTGTTTCTTCCTTTCTTAAACCCTTATCATTTGTAACATTTACTTTAACTTGTTAAACTTCCTTATTTTATTTAATTTTCTAATATCCAGTTATGACTTCTTTAGTCATTACCAAGTGGCCTTACTATTGATTTTCTTTTACTGATCCAATTATGTTTTATTAGTTGAATGTCTTATTTCCTTTGTCACTAAATGACTCACTAATTCTTTATGTAAAATTGTCAATTTAGTAATGTTCTTTCTAAATTTCTAGCTACTAACTTTTAATGCTTTTTCTTTACTCCTACTCTGTTTAATTTTATTAACGAATTTGTTTCCTGAGTTATATTCTTTTAACGAATTCGTTACTTGTAATCTAGAAACTATTCTAACCTTTATGTCATGAACTTAGTCAAACATTACTCAGCCATTAATAATTATTATTATTTAATTTATAAGTCATTCTACTTCTTTTTATAACTAGTTCAAAGTTTAAATTCTAAAATCTCTCCTATATCGTTTATCTTTATTAGCGATTAATGTTCTATAACTTAAATGCTTATAACATGTCCTAACATCATTCTTAGTTAATTATTTAGGTCATATATCACATAAAAATTACCTAAGTTCTTTTTCATGTGTTTTACTAAAAATTTTAATTTTCAACACCTAATTCTTTATTTGGACTTTTAAAGATCTCATTCCTTTCTTTTAGGCCCATTTCTCTTATCTTAATTTATTAAGGTCCTCTCTATAATTTATTCCAAATTAGATTCTAAAATTCCTTTTTATTTCTTTTTCTTTTTCTATTTAGCATACTTAGCCCATGACAATGCTTAAACTCAAAATTAATTCCCTAATAAAATCTTGTTTCAAATTAGCTCTACCTTATTAAGTTCCTAAGGTCCTTTTATATTTTACCTCAATTGGTCACTAAGATGGTCATTAAAATTGGTTGCTAAAATTCCTAAATTCTAGTGCTCATTTTATTATGCTTTAAAATTCATTTTTATCTTATTTTCTTTTCCTTAGCTAATAAAGTTCGTTTGGACCCAATTCTTGTGACACCCTCGATTAACTAGGACGATTTCTCATACTGGAATGTCCTACTTAATTAAGAAGTCACTAAAAATAGGAGTATTTTTTTTATTGGTGATCATCAGTACACAATTTAAAATAAATATATTACATAGATCGATTCTTTTAAACATGAGAGTATTTAAAAGAGTACGGAGCTCATAGGCTCCTAACAACTACAGTAAAGTAACAACATAATAGAAATAAAACGTCGAGTCTATAACGATCTCGAATCAAACAGAAAATATACACTGATGACGCTTCTAAACTGGCATCTCCTACTGCAGGTATTCTAAGTCCTGCCCACGCTCGCCTTGTCCTTCAACTGATGATCACAGAAAAGGAAAAATATCATACAACAACAAAAAGGGTGAGTATAAAGCTCTCAACCCATAACATATACATACAAGGGTGGCTTAGTATTTTAAACTACAGAGAATTTACATACAGTATACCTTAGCATAGACATATAAAGCTTCGTATACACAAATATCAACAACAATCAAAGGTTAGTCATATAATGATGGCATGCTATGCATGTGTTAGATTCAATTACTATAAGTCATAATTCATTACCAATATGCAATGGGGCCTATCTTCTATTCCTCAATCTCATATATCAATAATCATGTGCATAATCTGCCACCCTTATCTCCCATGCCCAACTAGAATGACCGAAGCTCTCCTCGTTCTGGTTTTCACAAATGGGTAAGAACTCTCAGTCCCAACATCAAAATAGCCAATCACACATATCACACATCACACAGAATGGGGCACTCCACGGTCATAGAAAATCGTGCCTCTTGTCGAAGTACACCAAAGTTTGCTACGGGCTGTCCGGCGACGGGCGCGAATCCAATGCCACTTGGAATTCCTGCCTCCGATTATACTCCCTAGACTACCCTCGGGTATCGAGGCACGGCAGATTCTTCACTGTACCCATCACTATATGCTCTAGGGGATCATTCCATCATCCCTCCTCAACTTCGAATGCAAAATGCCATGTACTTATCTCAATTACTAGGGTGCCCGAGGTCTAGACGGAACCTAACTCATATAGCGTATTTGTCCTTAAAACACGTAAAGTATCCAAGCCATAAAACTCTTCGTGTAGTAGGTAATAAAGCTTGAAGATTCAAATAAGAATTCATTTCATTAGAAATACCAGGATTATTTCCTAAACAATTTTTATAAGAAAACCCTTTATTTTAAGATATTCAATTTATTTACAAGTTTATAATATATATATATATATCTGTAAAAAGGGGTAACATAATTTCAAATATGTTTCTTGGAAATACAATCTTAAGAAAATCTAAGCTCTTCTATTAAAAGGGAATTTCAAGGATAAGGTATAAAATCTTTCTTAATTTTTTGATTACTAAAGTCATTTTCATCGTATTTTCTTATAATGAACTAATTAATTTGATTTTCTCTTTCTAAAACTTTTCATAGAATAATAGATTAAATAATTCTTTATTATAAGGTAATCCTCCTAATTTTATATTGAGAATAAAAGACTTCTCTTTTTCTAAAGTAAGATACAAGATAGTAAATTTTTTGTTTCTTTGTCCAAAACATTGTTTTTATCGTATTTTATCTAGAAAATTCCGATTTGAGTGATTCCAAAGCCAAAAGTGTTTAAGTTTAAAAATACTAATTAAATATAGTAAAATTAAAAATAAATTCTATCCAGAAAATAGCCCCTACATGAAAATTCACCATTTTCCAAAGTTCGTCGTTCTAACGTTCATAAAAATGTGTTAAAATTCACTTCTAATACCACCAAATACTTCTCCAAGATAGTTTTGCCAATTTCATCCTTTTACTCACAAAAACGTGTTTTATATCATTTCCTACGTACCGTTCACGCCTAAACTTGGGTCCCTGTTAATTCTTTTTATTATTTACCACAATCATAACATTTTCATGATCAAAAATATTTCTCAAATACATGGGTATACAGCAGCACCAATAATCTCAAATAGCCATCAAGATTTACTTTCTAAAATTCTTATAAATTAATTTTTTAATGTCATAAACATATTATTTAATTACTACCACTAAAAATCACTTGTTCTTATTTTTAATAAAAATTCTAGAATTAAAGTTTCATATTAAAATTTATTTTTCTTATCACATGATTTCAAGAATCAAGCTACATTACCAATTCCAACCACAAAATTTATTTTTCAAGTTTATATGTTAGGATCTAAAATTTATTTTGTTTACTAACTATTAAAAAAATTTCTAGCAACAATATTAGTTTTCTAGTTATTATTATAAAATTCATTTTTAAAGATTTCATATTTTCTAAAATACCAACCACACCACAAGTCACAAATTAAACCAAGCAAAATATAATTTAAACAATTTATCACATGCATAGAGTTACAACCAAAAAAATCTGCAACAATAAAGTCCAAGTTAGTAACTTATCATTAAAATTTCAAACTTTAAGGAATTAATTAAAACTATGGTGCAGCCATGATATCTCTTTCAAGATTAAACCATAAAAATTTAGATCTTTACGAGAGCATTAGGATATAAGTGCTAAGGAACACTTATATCCCACCATGCATATATTGAATCACGGATCTTAAAAAAGCAAGTACTCCCCCCTTACCACAAAAAATTTATGCTTCAAGAGAAAGGTGACAATGACTTCAAGGATTTGCTTCTAAGCCACCATAGTTTGCTTCATCAAGGAAGAAAAATGGAGGCTTGGAGGATGGTAGTTTAATGTGATTTTTGTGGTGGAATGATAGAGGAAACGTTGTTGTTTTTGGTGGAGGAGAAGAAGAAATTTTTTATTTTAGAAGGTGGTATCTTGAAGTTGTATTGTGGTGTGGTGATTTAGGATGGATGATGATGGGTGTATAATGGTGTTTAGATGGGAGAAGACATGAAAGAAAGGAGAAAAGAGCTGCTGGAATTTTGCTAAGTTAAAAGGAGAAAGAAAAACAAAGTAAGAATGAAAGGATGAATTTTTGCATGCAAGTGCCTTGCCCCCTAGGTTCTCACGGCTATGAAAGTGAGTGGGGCAAGTGTCAAGCTTGTTTCATGCACTTTCTAGGTGTCCATTGCAGCTGGTAGTGAGGTGGTGAAGTGTGTTTCATGGCTGGGACAAGTGGCCAAGTGATGGAGTGATCTCATTGGTTCATGGTGCATGCAAGCTTAGGTGTCAAGTGCAGAGCAGAAGCTTCCTTGTGGGTTTAAGGGATCTTCTAGGCCGATTTTATAAATGGGATGAACACAAAAGTTATATAACTTTTTGTTCTCTTTAAATTGATATAAATAACAACAAAATCCATTGAGAATTGAGAAATTTATGGCCCAAATACAAAAGGGGTGCAGGGCTGTGATGGGATTTTTGTTCCCTGTATAGATTATTTTTCTGGGCCAAATGGGTAGGGATTTGGGCTTTGAGTTCTTCATCAAAGTGGTGTGTAATTGCGTTAAGAAACATTTGGTGAAGGTCTCATTCAATTTCATGGTCATATAAGAGAGATATATGGAAAATACTACACCTAGTGCAAATTGTTGCTGGAAAAACATGAATTGATGTAGTGTTTTAATTTCTGGGATTTATGGGATGCGAATTAGCCTTTGTGGTCAACATAAAAGTTGTAGATAAATTTGATACAGAGATTTTAGGACAAGAATGACTCGAATCCAATATTGGGAGAAGAAATTACACCCAAAATACGTACAGATGTACATTTTGGCTTATCCGGGTAACTTAAAATCAACGTTTTTAGACTTGGTTGTTTAAAATTAGGTATTGGGCTCTTCACAAAAGTTGGTAGGATTGGTATGAGGGACATTTTAGGATAGAAATAATTTACTCAAATCCCATGGATTATTTCTGGGCTCAAACCAGGGAGTTACACAGTTTTATTAACTTAAAACAATTACTTAGATATTTCTGTTAAATCACCTAATGTTTTATTTTATAAGTTTTTGTTATTATTAATGTTATTAGACACATTATTATTTTCCTAATTATTTCTATTACTCACATAATTAAAATCAGAACCTCTACCTTACACTCACAAAATCTCTTTAAAACAAAACAAATAAACAAGTCGGTCGTAGCCCATTCATCAGTACACATAATTATCACAAAATATAGACAATTGGTCTCAAGGACCTAACACAAAAACAAGGGCTGTTACAATTCTTTTTAATAAAAATTTCTCAAATAATTTTATCTTACTTAATTGTTCACTTTTCCAACATCAATTTATTTATTTGGTTAATTCATAGAAAATTTTATAATAACTTAAAACGGTGATACTTTTAAAACTTGGTAAAATAAAGTGTTGTAACCGTTCGGTCGATGAATTTTCTCAAAAAGTGCGATGTCCTAGAAATAATCCCGGTGATGCTTAGCGATAATTTAATTTCTAATAGCGGGGCTTACTGGGAAATTAATCAGAAATTACATCATAACACCTTAAAAAGTAAGTAATACAACCCCATCGAATCAAACCGAGCCCGCCTAATACTAAAAATTCCTAAATTTCTTGTTATGGATCTGATCATGATAAAATTTTCTTTAGAGTATGTAAATATTGAAGTACACTTTATAAAATTTATTAAAACACTGATTGATGACAAATTTAATTAAAGTTAACTATCGGCGACGAAAATTCACGTGGTTCAAAATCTAGCCGTTAGATCATGACAAAATTTAAAATGGAGGTTCCCAGATATTAAGGCAATATTATGGAATAATTTAGAGCACAAATAAATGAGACAGAACCCCCCTTACCTTGCCGGACAGCCGCTGCCCGGAGGAAAAGAAATGGTACATTTGTCAAAAATTTGTCGGGCACTCTGAAATGTCCACTGATCATCGTCGGTCGTCCTTACATTGCTAAAAACGTGACATGCAAAAATTTTAGGCATCTAGAGGGTTGTGGGCAGCCAAGGAAAATCACAAACAGCCATGCATTTATCAAAATAAAAAGATCCTTTACCAAAAATTCATTGTTTCATCATCGATCATTGTCGATCGTTCTGCAGTACCTAAGAACAAGCCATGCAACTAAGACAATGAAATGGGGTCACAGTTTTAGGCTCCAAAACAGCAAGGAAAAATATCTTTAAATTTCAAAAAGGGGGCTGATTCACAAATCAAAGAAATAAATGACAAGATTCAAGAGAGAACACTAAAATTTTCACCTTGAATTGGCTTGAATGGTTGGCGGTTTGAGACTCCTTGCACAAGGGAAAGAGATCACCCCTTTTGACACCATTGCATGCAAGAAAATTAGAAGAGGAAGGTTATCTTTGATGGTGGTTTATGATGAAGAATGGAAGTCAAATGGGGGCTGTTTAGTGGGAGGAGGGTCACAGGTTCAAGAGGAAAAAGAGAGGAGGAAAAGATAATTCATGGTGGTTGGTGGTGGTCCATGGTGAGGCCGTGAGTGAGGAGGTGATTGTGGTGGTTGCTGGAGTTGAAGAAAAAGGAAGGAGGAGGGGTTATGTTTTGGTAACTTAGGAAAAGAATGAAGCTTGTTGCATATGGAGACCAAGAGACAATAAATGTCATAGTAAGGAAAAGAGAAATTTAAGTGGCCAAGGCTTAGAACTTGTTTAGTAAGTCCTTCTTTAGCAAGGTGAGTGCTGGGTAGAAGGTTAACTTAGAAGCAACAAGTGTCTCTTACCAATTCTGATTGTAAGACAAGGAGTTAAGGTAAAGGAGACAAGTGTCCATGCATGTTGCATGTGATTGGTCCATTTCCATGCAAGGATAAGGTGTCAAGGTTCTGGGATGTCAACTATCTTGGTCATTTAAGGGCTGATTTAGGCTGAATTAGGAAAAGGACCCAACATAAGAATTATAGGCGTTCTTCTTATCTTTAAATTAATATATGGCATAAAAGTTTCCATTGAGAAATGAGAGAGTTATGGCCCAAATATGAAAGTAGTGTAAAGGTATGACAGGATTATTGTTTCTTGCCAAGATTAACATTTTGGGCAAAATTGGTGGGGAGTTGGACTTTGTGTTCTTCATCAAAGTTGTACAGAATTTAGTTTAGAAAACTTTGGTGAAAGAATCGTTCAATTTCATGGTCATACAAGGGAGAAATGTGAAAAATAATGAATATAGTGCAAGCTGCCACTAAGAAAAGGCAAATCAGTATGGTGTTATAAATTATGGGATATATGAAGCAAGAATTGGCTTTTGAGCCCTTCATAAAGTTCTTAGATCTTCTTTTGATATATCATTTGCAATGATCCAATTTTGGTAGCCCGAGATATACCTGATTTATGACAGGGTTCTCCAGAAGCTTCCCGGATCATCAATGGCTTTGGAAATAAATTCACCATCAATTCTCCTTTGAGAATTGGGTTTCATGCCCTTCATGAACATTTTAGAGGTCTAAAATACAGATACATAGCAAAAAGAATAGAGTGATTCAAGCACCGGACAGAAGAGATATGTGAATTTTAATAAAGACTTCCCGCATGATGATGAAACAGCCAACGGGTTCCAAAATACATTAAATTGTACTAATCTAAGGAGATATAGCTTTTCATGTCTGCACAAAAAATGTAGATAATTTTGTTACAGATATTTTGACACCAAGTTTGTGTGAATCGAAGATCGTATGAGAGAGCTGTGAATTTTTACTGAACCATGCATAGGGAAAAACGTCCAAACGTCGCAATTTTGAGGCGAACATAATTAATCTTCGATTTTGAGGTTGACAAAGTAAGAATCGGAGTTCAGGGCTAGAAACAAAGATTGGAGATCTTTTTAAAACGAAGAGATTGGAACCAAAATTGTTCAATTCTAAGGTCGTATGCTAAAGATGGGTCCAAAACACCAAAGGTGCTTGGGTCGGGTTTCAAAACAATTTATGAAGAAACTGATTTATGGAAAAATGAGGGTCATAAAGCCCAAATCGGGCTTTGGCCTCCCTAGGAAAGGTTCCTAAAACATTGAAACGAGTCACCAGAGACTGACCGTGCCACCATCGAATATCCCGAGGTATATGAATGGTCAAACATAGGAAACGTAAAAGGTTCTAATTGGGCCGGTTAGGCCAAGTTAGACACCCTTGATTTTTCCTGAAAGGATCCTAACACGACTAGTTTCCCTACTGGATCACTAGTCTCAGGTCGAACGATCAGAGTCCGACCTCCGACTAGGTCCCATAGTTCAAATTTATGGAACCCGTCAATATTTTATTATTACATGCTAAACTAAATGTTATTAGCAGGGAATAATTACTAACTAAATAATTATCAACAGAATAATTATCACTTAATTAATACTCATTTAAAATAATCACCATTAAATAAATAATTATTACAAAATAATATTATAAGATTTCAAATTAAATTGATAAACAAATAATATATTTTCAAATAAATAATTAATGATTGAGATTAGATATTAATTATCAGGATTAAGTACAATCTATAAAATATTATTGATAGGAATTAATTATCAAGTAAATAAAATTAATTAGTACCCAATTAAACAAAGTAATCACCGTTAATGTATTATTAAACAGTATTGTCGGACGTTGTTATTATTACTTTCTTATTGCTGCTCCTTTCATTCGTTATGCTCTCTCTTGGTATTCTTATACTTCATTTTAAATATCTTAACTAGTTCTGTTTTTCACTATTTTTCTCATACTAAACTATTCAGGGGATAGGCCAAAGCCTCGAGCTTCTTACCAGAAGCTCAACAGAGTATCCTCAGGAGTCCTGAGGGTCTGGTTTCCTATTCTAAAAAGGTCAGGGATGTTACACGCCCAACCTGACTAAAGCTCATGTCGATGCCTTGTGGTGCCACTATCTCCGGACTCTTCAGGAAGAACCTTCTTGTTCTTATTCCTCATCTTCCTACCATCCTCTTTTTCTTTACTACTCTTCTTTAATCATGTTTTCTTCTTCTTTTCTGTTTATTTTTCAAACTTGCTTTTTCACTTTTGTTTCCTCTACTGCTTTCCTTCTTTTTAATTCATTTGTAACTCATGATTTACTATTTAAGTCTCAATGATGTCCTTTTTTTGTTGATTACAAAAAGGGGAGTAGTTTAAAAGTCTTTTATGAATCAGTGTAATGGCTGAGAATAATGTATGCACTATTTTGATCAATAAAGAATCCTTTCATTATTCCTATCATTTCAATTATGATCCCTTGATTCTATGATGACAGACTTCACTCACAAAAGACTTGATGTTTGTTATCAATAAATAGGGAGAGATTGTTGCAAAAAAGTCTGGTCAAAAATATATTTTTTAAGTCTCTTTAGACCAGACCCCAATTTTTA
Organism: Clitoria ternatea; assembly: GCA_037962975.1. Classification (NCBI taxonomy): domain Eukaryota; kingdom Viridiplantae; phylum Streptophyta; class Magnoliopsida; order Fabales; family Fabaceae; genus Clitoria; species Clitoria ternatea. The sequence continues at coordinate 176,579,415 of CM075671.1, forward strand.
TATACTTCTGAATTTGTTTATATCGTTCATCAAGTATTTTCGCTAAAAGAATAAAGTCTGAGCTATTTATAATGCTTTTTTAGTGCTTAAGCGATTTCAGGATATGAATATCAGGCTGTAAAAACAAAGGGGGGGCATACGTGTTCTAAAAGTTTGGTAGAACAACAAAAGTCTGGTAGAAGCATCCTGATCAAAGAACTCTTGTTTCAACATTCACAAATTCTATTTTGGTGATGCTTTGGGAATAATGATTATATCATATTTGCATGCTTATCATCAAAGAAGAAAAAAACAAGATCAATATAAGTAGCAGCTGTCGGCGTACCAACCCCTATGAATTTTGATCACAGTCAGAGATCTCATCAGAACATCTTAGAAAGCAACATATTGCTCAATCAAGAATTAGTTCACGAATAGTTTGTGCATGGAAATGCATGAGAAACTATTTTTGTTAAAATATTGAAAAATGATTCAAACCTCTATCAAGCTTAAATTCATCCTCAAGGTCTGATAACAAGAAGCTTAAGGCAAAATACCTTTAAAGGATTTCTAACGTCTATATCTCCTTTCAAGAAGCAATAACGGTCATATCCTCCAAGGCTGTATAAATATCAAGGAAGTTTAAGCATAAAAAATACAAGAAAAAATTAGAAAGAATCTCTTTAAGTTATTATTCAATCTCATTCTTGTTCTTGTAAGACAAAGACCCTCATTACTTTCTAGTTCTACCTCTAGCAGACTGAGGTCTTGTATCAAAAACTTAGTGTTCAAATTCAAACTATTGATTATCTGTACACTAAGTTCTGAAAGCCTTTTTTCATTTATTTAATTTGTAAAAGTCTGGTGTGTTACCAGAACAAGTTTGTGTATGGCACACTTTGGCTTGAAGAGGATTTCGAAAGAATACTTAGGTTGAGCCAAGAGTGGCTTGTTGAAAGAATACTTGGGATAAGCTAGAAGTCGCTAGTGTCAAGAATACTTGTGGCATGGGTCTGGTGCTATTATTGTAAAGGAAATTTTACAATAGTAGAAATCCTTCAAGATTAGAAGGGACTGGACGTAGCTTCTATGTTGGAAGTGAACCAGTATAAACTCTGTGCATTTATCTCTCTCACTCATTACTTGTTTCATTACTTGTTTTTTTATTTGGTTCAACATTTCTCAAAAAAGAGTCTAAGACTTATTCAACCCCCTTTTCTAAGTCTTACTCTGAACCATCAATATATTTGTTTAAAATTTCACCATTCCATATGTGTGTCATCTTTTGCACTTGACATTTACCAAAAAAAGTAATAGGCAACATGTAACATCCCAAATTTTATAAAAATGATTAAATAGGAGAAATAAACATTAAATAATTATAAATGGGTTAATAAATGTCCCAAAAATATTAAAATGATTAAATTGAGATTTATGAGAATTATTTATGATTTATTGGGACTTTAAGAGTTAAAATTATACCCGGTTAGAATATGGGTGTCAGACCAAGTATCTCTAATTGAGATGTCGTTGGTCAGGGCTGTTAAGAATATTATTGGGAATCCGAATATGTCTTCAGAATAATTTTTGGATTTAGTATTAAGCCCGAACAGAGATCCTGTGTATTATAAAATGGAGAAATTATTAATAAGGGTTAAACCTTAAAACAAAAATCCCTCCCCCTTCTCTCAATTTCATGTCACTTCTTCTTCTTCTTCCCTCTATTCTCTTTCTCTTCATTTCCTCTTGCACTCCTCTTCTTCTTCTTCTTCTAAAAACCCTAAGCAAAACGGGTGGTGGCTCCCTTCTCCTTCCATTTTCGTTTGCCATCTCTAAGCATGAGAAAGATGATGTTGGATGGAAGCTCTCTCCCTCTTCTTCTTTCATTTTCGTCACCCATCCTCCCTCTCTTGGAAGCTTACTTGTTTCTTGGCTTGGGGTAAGCTCTTCACCATTTTTGTTGAGCTTATACCATTGGTTATGAGTTTATTTGTTAGGAGAGTGTAAAATATGTATGGCTTATGGATTAGAAGCCATTTTTGTGTAAAACCCTAAGGTGGGGTGTGATTTATATGTGTTTTTGGATGAGTGTGAAGGGGGTATACGAAAATTACAAGATTAGAGATTGAAGATAATGGTTGTTAGTGGTGATTGTTTGATTTTAGTGGAACCCTAACTCTAGGATTTAGGGGAAATGAGTAATAATGCCATGAAAGTTATTTTTAGTGAAAACCCATGATAATATGTGTGTGGGTGTTGTTAATGATGGAGATTGATGGTTATTGGAAATGATTATTAAGTTTTGAGGAAACCCTAAGTATGATAAATTGGGGGTTTTGGCTAAATAGGTGATTTTGATGTCTTAAGAATGATTTTATATGAGAAGTTGAATGTTTGAAGCATTGGTGTTAATTATTGAGGTTTGGAGAAATGAGTGCATGTGAGTATGTATGTGGTTGGAGGAATTAAATTGGATTGTTGATGTTTATGATGATGTTAAAAATAGTTGCAAGCCATTGATAGTGGATTAAGGAAATAGATACTTGAGTTGATGAGTAAGTAGGCCTTGATGTATGCCATTTTGAAATTTTTGAATTGGTGAAGGTCTTAGATGGAGCCAAGAGGCTTATAATGAGTTTAAATAAATTTTGATGATGGTTAAATGATTCATGTGATGATTTGGAAGCCTTAAGGATAAGGACCATGGTATTGTTGTGTTGGATTTGTTTAGCCCTTTAAGATTTAGAGAATCTTGGCTATGGGAAAGAAATTCCCGAAGCCTAACATAAGCATATGGATTGGAGTTTAGACAAGTCTAAGATTTGATTATGAGATTTATGAAAATGATGCTTTATGATGGCTTATTAATTTCATATACAAAAATATGTTTGTTGGTAGGATTGTGTTTCGGATGATGACGTTGAATAATCGGAGCACTTGGATTGTGGTTCTTCTCTCGAGGTAGGAGAGGAGTTTACATTTTAACTGCATGAGTGAATAATTATTAATTATATTGATGTGTGACTCATGCATTGCCTTGCCATGAATATATATTAAATATTGAATTGGTGATGTGATGAATGATAGGCTTGGCAAATTGTTGAATTTTGAAATTTTATATATGTATATATGAGATGGTGATGAATGGTTAGTGGTCCCTTGATGGGAATTGATGCATTGTAATGAAAGACCCATAATGAAATGAAGTATGAATGGCTTGGGTCTAATTATAGCTCACAAAGTGCATTTTATGCATAATCAAGGAAGTGGATATGTGATATTCTCATTTAATAGGATAAACTTCATGTAGAGGTCACCTACAAGTCATAATATATGTATGAAATTTGTATATGCATGGTGGGTTGTGGCCAAAGAGGCTTACTTTGAAATTTGGTATGCTTGGTTTAGCCAAAAAGGGCTTGAAATGTTATTGGAACCTACCTAGATATGGGAAATGAATCATGGGATGAGACTTGTTGGAGCAAGTCATATTTATATATGTGAATATAAGTCCATAGAAAGTTTAGACCAAAATATAACCATTTGTAATTTAGCATGTCATGTAAAATGCCCAAAATATACATAAAACTACCCTATAGCTTAGATTTTGATTGAAATGGAATTTGGGCATGAAACTTTGCCACATAATTGATATTAGGGTAGTTACGTTGTGTATAAAATTTCATGCAAATCGAAGTTGAATAGCCTAGTAAAAAGGGGTCCCAAAGTTGGCAAAAATGTAAGGGCCAAAAAGCTGCAGAACAAAGCCTACAACAGTGACATCCACGGCCAGTGGATCGTCCTGCCTTAAAACATGGTAAAAATGACCATTTTGGGTGCTCCAGGCAGTGGGATCCACGGCCAGTGGAATTTGCTACTGTCAGAAATTTCTAACTGCTCTATTTTCTTTGTTGTCTTTGGCCCGTTTGGGCATCTTAATGATGGTTTTGGCCTCTGACTTCTTCATTAAAGTTGTAGATAATTATGTTACGGAGGTGTGAGAATTGGCCTCACTTTAATTGGAGTTTTCTAACTCTCATTAGGTGAAAAATACCGAACCTACTGCATTGAAAAAATTCAAGTTTAAGAGGGTTTTGAACCCAACTTTTTATGGTGGTCAAATTGGGACTAATAGGTGATATTTGTGACATGTCCCACTATCATTAGGACTAATAGTGAGTTTTTCTCATGTTTTAGTATTGGAATTTATCATGAGTTTAATATTACTCCAAACCTCTTCGTTATGTGAAAATAAGAGATTGTATTAGGAGTATATGATGATGGTGGGTTTAGGTGGTGATGATATCGATTGACACACATTGTGAGAATAAGAATATTCACCACTAATGATATTAAATGATGGTTGATGTATAACACACCTTGTATGGTGATGAAACTAATGAGGGATGATTGTATGACAATTTATTTATTACAAGTCGATGAATCGAAGATAATATCGATAATGAATGATGATGGGTGAGATTGTTAATCATTCCATGAATAGAAGATGATTGTTATTATAGATGATTGTGAATGTCATTGAGTTGATACAAGCATAGGCTTGTATGTATGGTTGGAATTACATTTGTGAATTATTGTGAATACCACACTAATATGTGAAATAATGGTGATGAATAACGAGATGAAAATCCACTAAATGAATGTGTAGTAATATTTATGAATGATATGTAATAAGGTGATGCCATTATGGTAGATCACAAGTATCGACTTGCATATATGATATGAAAAATATGTAAAATATGTTCTAATGAAATGCCACACTTAAAACTTGAAATCAATGGCTAAAACCAACAATGATAAAATCCACTAATGTGTATATGGTGGTGTTGGTGATTATGATGATGATGATTGATGAGTGGCATGATAGGATGCATAGCGTGAGAATGCATTGATTAGCATTTTCATCCATGGCATATAATACACTGCTTATATGGAATGTTAGGGGTTCCAATAGGCAGGCCCAGTGGGAGGGTGACCCAGTGCATAGGTAAATTGTTGATGTTCCCTAGTGATTCTGGGAATCACGAAGCTGCCCTTAGTTTGGTGACGAGGCACCCTATGTGGCAGGCCCAGTGGGCGGGCGGCTCTGTGATGAGCAAGTTACCTCGGTGTCTGACAGGACACGGCTCTCTCGATGTGTGTTCGGGAGAGGCCCGTAGCACTTTTGGCAAGTGAGGCCATGTTGTTGATCCGCAAGTCATGGGATGACTAGTGCTATAGATGGGCGATAGAGGTTTGGTACCAGTAAAATATGATGTTGAGCATGCATGAATTGAGATATAAGTGTACACTTTTACTACTGCAGTAGGGGTATAGTAGCACACCTATGCTTGACCCACAATTTGGTGTTTATTCCCATAGTCAAATCCGTATTTGTTGTCTATTCCATTGTGCATATGCATTAGCCATAAGAGCATTTGCATATAGCATGGAGATATGCCAAAATATGATGATGATTGAGATGGTGGAATGGTGTTGATAAGATGGGTAATTAAATGCCTAAAAGACCACATATGAATAATAAATGATATGAATATATCTAAACCAATGTTGACTATGACGACATGTGTGTTATGACCCATTTGAAATTTGGGCATAATTGATTATGATTGATGATTATGATAGTAGCCCATGGTGGCTCTGTGAAAGGACCTGAATGGTTGATGTTGATGATGTTGGCCCATTGTGGCGTTATGACTAATGTGTATATGCTTGCTTTGCTATGAATAGACCAAAGAATGTGAATTATGTATGTGTTATTGAATTGACAAACTTATGATGATTATTGATGTGTTTAGCAAAGCATACATGATGTTGATATGCATATACATATAATTTCAATTGTATTCATATCAATGTATAACTCACTTTCCCATGTGGTCTACTGTTTAGTGTTGATGTAGGGATATCATGGGATGAGATGGTGGTTTTAAATAGAGCTTTTGGGAAGGTAAATAATGGTAATGGAATGCCTTGGCCGGCATCAATTATAAATTTTATTATGAATGCTATGTATATGATGGTGTTGATATTATTGACATTGGTGGATGATGTATTGATATTTAGGGTATTGGTATCCTTACCCATTCAGGAGGAGCAGGTAACTTTTAATGTCTTCAATGCTATAAAACATCCAGCTGAGAAGATGGATTGTTTTATGATTGAAGAAATTAAAAGTTATAAGACTCCTACATTGTTAAAAACTGAAGAAGAGGTTTTACAAGCCTTTTTGAAGGATGATTTTGACTCTGAGGCTGAGGAGTTAAATGACTCACATTCTGAATTGCTGAACCTACTTGAATCATGTGAAGTAGGTGATTTTGAAAATGAAAAGAAAGAAAATTTGAATAATACTGAACTTGAAAAAGGTAAGGAGGTGTTTGAAGAAAAACATGAATTAAAACCCTTGCCTTCTCACTTGAAATATGTTTTCTTAGGAGATAATGAATCACATCTTGTAATCATTAATGCTGATTTAAAAGATAAGGATGTAGAAAAATTGATTGAGGTTTTAAGGAAACATGAGTCTGCTATTGGCTGGAACATTTCTGATTTAAAGGAAATTAGTCCATCCTTTTGTATACATAAAATCTTAATGGAAGATGACTACTCCCCTGTTGTTCAGCCACAAAGAAGATTAAACCCCATAATGAAAGAAGCTGTAAGGAAAGAGGTGGTTAAACTTCTTGATGCAGGAATTATCTATCCTATCTCGGACAGTGCTTGGATTAGTCCAGTCCAAGTGGTGCCTAAGAAAGGAGGGATGACCACTGTTAAGAATGAAAAAGGTGAAGTCATTGCCACTAGACCAACTACAGGTTGGAGAATGTGCATAGATTATAGAAGGCTTAATGACTCCACTAGAAAAGACCACTTCCCTTTACCATTTGTAGATCAAATGCTTCAAAGACCACTTCCCTTTACCATTTGTAGACCACTTCCCTTAGGGTCCTGGGTGTAAAATCATGCATGAATCGATTCCTAATCGATTCATGAAGTTGTTCCCCTTTAACGTCTTTGAAGTATCCAAAACTTTTTTTTGTATTTATTTTTAAATGAATTTTTTAGATGTCTTTTAGTTTTATTTGGGTGAATTTTTAATGTTTTATGAGTTTTTAGGTTATTATAATAATTAATGGGACTTTATTTCAAGTTTTAATGTTAGGAAAGTTAAATAGTGAATGAAATATAATGAAAACATTTATAGGAATTAATTCCCTTTAGGATTTGAATAGTTTCTTAAAACTTATAAATAGGATTTCATGTAAAACAAGGAAATCAACTTGAGTTTTGAATAAAATCTGAGTTTTCTCTTTGTAAGAGTTTCTTTTAGGTTCTTGAATGAACCGCTCTTTGATCTTATCAATAAATATAAATTTCATTATTGTGAGGATCTTAGGCTTATCACACTACTAAAAAAATCTCTAACAGCTACCACAAAATAGCGACCGACAACGGCCGTCGCTAATTAGCGACCGAATTAGTGACCGCAAGGCGAAAAGCGACCTTTAAAGAAAATTAGCTACCAACTCAGTGACGACAGACGTCGCCGTCGCTAGGATATCTAAAAGTCCGTCACTCACCATAACTCTGTCGTGGTTACCATCGCTGCGTTTCCCTCCATCCAATTGTTTTGGTTTCCCTCCATATCATTAGCAAGTTGTTACTTAACATTAACCTTCAAAATGTCAAAATTATCCACAACTTGGGATACAACTATGTAACTTGTTCCACCAATCAAATATTTTTTCACTCTCCTAAATTTACCTCTTTTAAATTTTACCTTTCTATGCTTAGTCCATACCTAGTTGTTGGGTTCGAAGTTAAACTTGGTCAAATGAAATATAGCCACACTTTTACTTAAAATCTTACAATATCTACATCTTACACGGGGAAACCTTACACCACACTCTAAATTGTAATAAAGTTGTTTTGTAGCTTTATTAACAAACCCCATAACCCTTTTAATGAACTCACTTTATAAATCTCTCGTATAAGGATAAAGCTTATCAAACTCATACATCTAGAAATGGCTCATCAAAAATTTGCATAGCAGGTTGTTACTTAACATTAAACTTAAAAATGTCAAAATTATCCACAACTTGGGATACAACTGTGTTACTTGTTCCACCAATCAAACATTTTGTCACTCTCCTAAATTTACCTCTTTTAAATTTTACCTTTCGATGCTTAGTCCATACCTAGTTGTTGGGTTCGAAGTTAAACTTGTACAAATGAAATATAGCCACACTTTTACTTAAAATCTTACAATATCTACATCTTACACGAGGAAACCTTACACCACACTCTAAATTGTAATAGAGTTGTTTTGTAGCTTTATTAACAAACCCCATAACCCTTTTAATGAACTCACTTTATAAATCTCTCGTATAAGGATAAAGCTTATCAAACTCATACATCTAGAAACGGCTCATCAAAAATTTGCATAGCCAACAACCACTAAATTAAAACACATGTACTATTCAAAATTACACACTTAACATAAAATTAATTATGTAAAAATGTAGTACATATTTAATTTGTATATTTCTAAATTTTGTAATTTCTAAATTCTAATTTGAAAATTTTAAAAGTATTATTTTCTAAATTATAATTCAAAATTTCTTAATTTATTATTTTTTAAATTCTAATTTGAAATTTCTAAATTATTATTTTCTATATTCTAATTTAAAATTTCTAAATTTATTGTTTTTCTAAACTCTAATGAGAATTTTAAAAAATTTTATTTTCTTAATTCTAATTTGAAATTAAGTAATTTTTTATGTTCAAATTATAATTTTAAAATTTTATTTTTAAATTTGTAAAGTTCAAAATTTGTAAAGCTCTAATTTTTTTATCTTAGTGATCATATGTGTAACACTCTCTGTTACATCTTAATAATACTAGAAAAATTTGTATATTTTTTTTACTAAAGAAATGATTGTTAAAAGGAAAATATCGGAATAAATTAAATACATCATTTCTGAAATACCTCATAAATATTATTAAAACTTTATAAAGTAATTTTACATTCATCTGAAGAAAATAAATATTAAACTTTATAAGAAAGAGAGGAAACTCCATGGCCCAGAAGCAGTTACTTAATAACTTTATTTATTCATTGGACCACGGTATTCATACTGAGCTCCCTTTCTAGAACGTGCTATATTCACTGTCGAGATTCTTCGATCCTTCCCTCTGAACCATCAATTTAAAATATATGAAACAAAAACACAGAGAAAGGAGTGAGAAATAGAATATAATATTCTTGAATAAGACATAAGCAACAAAGGGTTTTCACAAACTAATATATAATAATATCAATCACAATCACAATCACATACACAATCAATTATGAATGCATGAATGTTATACAATATCTTCATTATAACTTACCTATATATGTGGGCCCTTAAGTTTTAATTTGCACTGGGCCAACCAGGAGTTTACACTGTTCCATAAGTCCGAATAATAATAATATGAACAGCTCAACTGGTATGGAAACACTTAGAGACTAGTCAGATTAAGAAAGTTTTTATTGTGAAAGTACCCGACACTAGGGAGCTACCCCAGGTCCCCTGAAGCACCCTTTCACACCCTCTCATCCCAAGGCTCGTAATTAAGCCTCCTCTAACATATCCTCGATTTCTATAATCCGTCCCCAGATAATATCATTTAATTTCACTTTAATGATTCATGATGCATGAACTACACACGTATTTAGTTGGTTAAGGCTTTTAGAAACTCAATTATTAAATACCTTAAAGGTTTATAACATCATTTCAATAAACTGTATATTTTCTCAATTCTCTAAATTTCTGTCCCACAAATAAATTTGGTATAGTTTTCGAATCTCACTGAAATTGAGTTTCTAAGCCTTAAATATCTCAAAACTTTTTCATATAAAACTTTTACATAATCTTTCTCAAATTGAATCTTAACAAGATCAAATTCTCAATTATTTCTAAATATCTTTAGTTGTTGAGTTGGAAAAATAAAATAATTTTCTTTTGAAAGTTTTATTTTATTAAAAGAGAATAATCTTTAAATCATTAACCAAAAATACTTAAAATTACAAAACAAAAATTTAATTCAAGATTTAATTATCTCAATTTATTATAAATTAATTTTCATAAAATGTTTTCTTTCTAAAATAAATACTAATTTTTTTATTCTAAATATTGAAAATAAAGTTAATAAAAATAATTTCTAAGAAGAGAAGATTTAAAGTAATAAAAATTTAAAGAGTAAGGTAAGAAAATTCTTACTGAGTTTTAGCTTTCCGTCATGCTCGCTATATGCTCAAACTCCACATCACAAAATCATCAATCAAAATCAAGCATTATCAATTATAACTAAATATCATCAATCACATCAAATATTATTAATCACAATTAAATATCAATCAAAATCAAATATTATCAATTATAAACAATTTAAATAAATTAAATATCACTCATAATGTAATTCAAATCTTAATGGTTATTTAGATTAATAAAATTGGTTTTGAGTCTTTATAGTCCATTCCTTGCATGGGTCTATGTAGGTCCATATAGTCCAATCCTCGCATAGGTATAGTTCAGTCCATAAGTCCATACAGATCATAATAATCCAAGTTCTTGCATAGGTTCAGTCCAGTTCGCATAGGTTATCCAGGTATTTGCATAGGTATTTTAGAGTTAGTTACATGAGATATTTAATTTAAATTTTTTTATAAATTTTAAGTTAAAAGTTAATATTTTAAAATAATAATATTATTTAATTTAAAAGGAGTAGGGGACTCCTCCCATTATTCTTATGTCTTTTCATATTATATTCTTATCTCACTCCCCTTTACCTCTTGTATACTGGTTCGTTATTGTAAATCCGTGCACGACTCGTCTCTGAGTTCTTAGAATTTTAGCAGAACCTTCTTTCAAAAAATTATATTTCTCTCTCTCACTTCTACTACTATCTCACTAGCACTACTATATTAAGAAAACTTAATCTGAAATTGTGAATTCTAAAGAAGAATTCCTTCGATATTTATAGGAAAAAAATTCTATGCATTCTATTATTTTAATATAAAAGTACTGTGCATTTTTTTGAAATTTCAAACCTGGTTACTATGCATTTTTTGAAAATTTCGTACATGCACAGTGTTTTGCATAGTAAATGTTGGTTGAATTTTTAAGCCAAATAGTAACCTTTCACTCGGTATATTTTAAATATTCAAAATTAGTCCTTTTTGAAATTTAGCGATATTATATTAGTCCTCACTAATTTTATAACAAGTAATATAAAGTTTAAATTTTAAAAATCTAAAATTTTCTATTAATAAAAATTTATTAATACGTTTCCAATTTTTTAACGAGTGGAAAAAATCAAGATTTTTCTCAAACTGATAATTTTTAGATAAGTCTACTTAAAATGGATTTTAGAAAATTTTCTTATAATTTAAATTCACTTTCTTATAAATATTTTTAATTTTAAGTCACTTTATATGAATTTAAAATTATTTAAAATATATTATTTTATTAAAGTAATTCAAAAATTCCAAAAAATCATAAATAATACGTAGATTAAAAAGTTCTAAAGAACCATAATTTAATTCCTTCAAAATTTTAATATAAAAATAAAAATAGGGGTGTTACAATATGCGTGAAATATACTCTAATAAATAAACTTTATATTACATTATTTATCCTAAAGTTTAAATGTCAATATTTTCTAAAGCATGATATTATAAATCATTTATCCCTAAAGTTCTTATAAGTATCCTAAAGAACTTCAAAAACATAAAACTAAAGGAACTAAATAAGTTTTAACCTTTAACTTAAAGCAAATTCTAATCGGTTGAAAAGTTTTCTTTTTGTGCCACGAACAAGTAGAAATCAATGAAGTATCAAATATGGTTCCTTCTACGTTGTGAATAACCTAAATGAAATTGTGAGAGATTGAGAGAATTTGGGAAAAAATTGAAATGGGTGAGAAATAAGGAGAGAAATGAGTTGGTGCACATGTTTAATTTTTTTGTGATGGAAACCTCCCATGTAACAGCCCTGATTTTTTAGAACAGGAAATCAGAGTCTCAGGACTCTGAGGATACTCTGTTGAGCTTTTGGTTAAAAGCTTGAGGCTTCGGCCTGTTCCCCAAATAGTTTAGAATGATAAAAATAGTGAAAAGCAGAGCTTAATCTAAAATATAAGAATACCGAGAGAATGTAACGAGTGAGAAAAGCAGAGATAAAAAAATAATAAATAATGTTCGACAATACTGTTTAATTAAAAATAATACGTTAATAACGATTATTTTGGGTACTAATTAATTTATAATTATATCAGTTAATAATTATTTCCTGTCAACAATACTTAATAGATAAATGATTATAATAATTTATTTTGAAATTATATATTTTAAATTATTTATTTATTTGATAATTATATTTAATAATAACATATTGCTCAGTTCCTCGGATTTGAACTGTTGGACCCAGCCTGAGGTCAAACTCTGACTGTTTGACCCGAGACTAGTGATTCAGTAGGGAAACTAGTCTTGTTAGGATCGTTTCGTGAAGAATCAAGGGTGTCTGACTTGGCCTAATCAACCCAATCAAAACCTTTAACGTCTCCTACGTTTGACTGTTCATATACCTCGGGACATCGGATGGCGACACGGTCAGTCTTTGGTGACTCATTTTGATGTTTTAGGAACTTTTCCTGAAGAAGCTGAAACCCGGTTCGGACTCTATCACCCTTATTTTTCCAAATTAATTTCTTCATAAATCGTTTTCAAACTCGGCCCGAATACCTTTAGTGTTTTGGACCCAAATTTTATATACGATCTGGGAATCAAACGATTTTGGTCTCAATCTCTTCATTTTGAAAAGATCTTCAATCTCTATTTTTATCCCTAAACTCCAATTCACACTCTGTTAACCCTAAAATTGAAGATTAATTCGTCTTAAAATTCCAACGTTTAGACGTTTTTCCCTAGTATGGTTCAGAAAAAATTCATAACTATCTCATACGACCTTCGATTCGTGTAAACTTGGTGTCAAAATCTCCATAGCAAAATTATCTACATTTTTTTTTGAAGACATCAAAGGCTAAATCTTTCTAAATTGGTACAGTTTAATAGATCTTTACAACCCCTTAGCTGTTTCATCATCATGTTGTCAACATTCATTAAAATTTGCATATCTCTTTTGTCCGGTGCTTGAATCACTTTGTTCTTTTTGCTATGGATCTGTATCGTAGACCTCTACAATGTTCATGAAGGGCAGGAAACCAAATTCTCAAAGGGGAATTAATGGTGAATTTATTTTCGAAGTCGTAGCTGATCTAGGAAGCTCTTGGAGCACCCTATTGTAAATCAGGTATATTTCAGGCTACTGAACTCGGATTATCACAAATGATATATAAAATTAAATAGAAAATGAATATATATAAACTTCATGAAGGGCTCAAAGTCCAATTCATACTCCATAAATTTTAGAATTTAAAATACCATACTAATTCACGTTTTCCTAGTGGCAGCTTGCACCATGTTCAGTATTTTTTGTGTTTCTTCCTCGTATGACCATGAAATTGAACGGTTCTTTCACAAAAATTTTCTTAACTTAATTCCCTACAACTTTGATGAGGGGCACAAAGTCAAATTCCTCACCAATTTCACCCAAAAAATTAATCTTTTCATGAAACAATAATCCCTTCATAGCCTTGCACTACTTTCGTATTTGGGCCATAGTGCCCTCATTTCCTAATGACAATTTTTGTGCCATATACCAAATTAAAGATAACAAAAAGATCTAAAACTTTTATGTTTGGCCCAGTTTCAAATTTGGCCCACAAAGACCCTTAAACCCACGCATAAGTTAATGCCCCAGAATTGGACACCTTAACCTTCATGCAACATGAGCCAATAAGATTACAACACCAATGGACACTTGTTTTCTTCACCCTAACTCCTTTTCCCATGTATTACTTCAGCCTACCACCTTCCCTTCTAGGTGATCACTCATGGTTAAACCCTTTTTCTCAACAGCCTACAACAACTTGCTTCACAAGGAGAAGTGATGACATGATGTGCTATACCATCATGACTATGCCATTGCCTACATGCATGTTGTCATAACCTAGCCCATTCAATTCATCCTCAGGTGCACCATTTACAAGTCAGGAAAAATTAATTTTAATTGTACTTTTCTCATGCAAATTCTTAAATTCCTACTACCACATTCTAATTAATTCCAACCACACTTTACTTACATTTCTTCATCTCTCTTGGCATTACCATAACATTCTACTTGTGTAACACCCCGAAATGTTAATTAAAATTTTCGAGTAAATTTTTCGCTTTTTCGAAAGATCATTTTAAAATTCATAAATTTAATTCAGAGTTTATGTAACAGTCGATAACAGCGGAAAAATTATCATACATACTAGTCGTGAATAATTAAATTCAAGAAAATATTTAAGTAGCGGAAACGATTTAGAAAATAATGGTACATGACATGTTATACTTATTACAACCCATAAAATCAAAATTCAAGTAATAATTCAAATAGGCATCAATCATGGCATCACTCTGCATTCTGCGTGTCATTCACTGTAAAAATTAATGTAAGAGTGAGACAGAATATAGAATAAGTATAAAATAGATAAAATTGCACAAACACAATCAACAACTCATGATGATATGATGAATATGCCAAACAAGTCCATTTCATAGATCTTTAATTAGTGAAATGATGTCATGCTGGATCCATTTGATTTTGGTGGGAATACTGCAGTAAAAAGTCTCATAGAGTCACCAGTAGGAATTAGCATAACCATGAATCCCTACACCTTCATGGCCCTCGCTTTCAAGTACACACATAGGAATTAGCATAACCATGAATCCCTACATCTTCATGGCCCTCGCTTTCAAATACACAAATAGGAATTAGCATAACCATGAATCCCTACATCTTCATGGCCCTCGCTTTCAAATACACAAATAGGAATTAGCATAACCATGAATCCCTACATCTTCATGGCTCCTGCACAAATAAGTATACCAGTAGGAATTTGCACAACCATGGATCCCTACACTTCCATGGTTCTTGTGAAAATAGGGCTTAAACTCATCATAGAGTAACCCCCCACCAGGGTAGGCTATCATGGAACCCCTAAATTCCATGGTACGTCCAATGCTTATGATGCATGAATGCCTTTAATTATCTTTATCATTTAACATACCATGATATCCACATTTCCAAAACCTCTTGGATAATACAAGTCCTCAAGGGACACAATACATATAATAATTCACAAAATCATGGATTTACTGTTTCAACCACATATGTCAATAACCACAAGGCATTCATGTACATATATATTAATTATGTCATTCATAATTATTCACCATCACAATATACAAACTGTGTGATACTCAACAGCATTTATAATAATTCATAATCACTCAAGAATTCAATAATAAATCATTACCCATAGAGAAAATATCATTTTTATCCATAATAACCATTATAAGCAAATTTCAGCATTTCCAAACAGCGACATACATTAGTAAAACAGTCATAACATGGGAAAATCAACTCCTTTTTAGGTGATTTTACTTTCTGTAGTTTAATACCATAATTGTCTACAACTTTCATGAAGAACACAATTTCAAATTCCGAACAGAAATATCACTTATTCACGAAATACCACACTGCCTCAAGGTGAGTTTTTCAAAACGTACATATGTTAGTAATTTCAGTGTTTCTGGAGTTACAAAAATGATTTTTCCATGAAACCATTACTCTTAACACAAATATCTACAATTTTCATGAAGATCATAAATTCAAATTCTAAGCAGAAATACCATTTATCCACAAAATACATCACTGCCTCCAGGTGAGTTTTCAAAACGTACATATATTAGTATTTTCAACATTTTTAGAGCTACACAAATAATTTTAACATGAAATTAGTTCTAAAATACTCTTAACATAATTATCTACAACTTTCATGAAGACACTAACCACTAATTCACACCACAAAATTCCCAGTTTTGAAAATAAGATTCGGATTTCATAGTTAACAGATTTACAGCTTGTACATACTTCAGTATTTCAGGCATAACTCAAGCTACAAATATCATTTTGACTTGAAACCACTTTCTTTAGATCCATAACATAAATACCTACAACTTTCATGCAGACCTCAAAGGCTGATTATATACGTACAAGTCCCAGCATGTTAATATATACACAAAACATGGGATAAATATTCCACTCAGACATGCTGTAGTATTTTGGCTATAACTTTTGCTACACATACTCAAATCAGTCGGTTCAGGTCTCCAATTTCACATAATAAAAATATCTATAACTTTCATGAAGAAGTCAGAGTCAAAATCACACGTTTTCAATCTCAAAACTGAGCAACAAGATACGAAAATAAAACTGGAATCCTAGGACAGCATACAACTCTACCCATTTCATAAATATTCACAACCCTGTCCCCTCTTACCTTAATGGAGTTGAGGCAGCTTCCCTTCACTGTCCTTGCTTCAGTTCCGAGTGAGAGGGAAAAGGAAAAAGAGAGAGAAGGCTTGTACGAAGAGAAAATAATAAAAGGGTGTGTCTGTTGCTAAGTTTCGTGTGTGTGTATGTTCTAAGAGTTGTAGTATTGGGTTAATAATGAGAGAGTAAGTGGCAGACTTTGAATGGAGGATTAGGTGAGAATTAATGGAACCTTTTGACCTCTTTCCACCGTCAGCTTTGCATGATAGAAGAGAAGATATATTAATATATATAAAAGGTGCTTCGAGTGGAGTGAAAAGGTGCACTTTCCCTGCAGTTGACTTGTCTGTGATAATTCTTCTTGGATTTACTTGGGACAGGTGGACCAGTCAGCATTAGGAATGAAAGGAAAGTGGCTGCAGTGGTCATCTCGCTCAAGCGAAATCCGACTCGCTTGAGCGAGGAATAAGGCTCGCTTGGGCGTGGTCCCTTCACGCTTGACACAGCAAGGAAAAATTCCACCTCGCTCAAGCGAATCCTGACTCGCTTGAGCGAGTCATGCTGTCCTCGCTTGGGCGAACTGAAGAAGTTGAGCGAAATGAGTGATTATACATCAGGGGTCCTTCTCGCTCAAGCGAAATCTGACTCGCTTGAGCGAGTCATGCATACTCGCTCAGAATTCATCTGAATCCGACTCAAGTACTTGGTTTCTCACTCGGTAGAATCTGTCCAGACCGAGTTCTCTCTCACTCAGACTTTCACTCGGTAACCGAGTCTTCATTCACTCAGATCCACTCGGTAAACCTTCCAGAACCGACTCCCATCTAATTGGACACTCACTCGGAATCTGGGGTTCCATTCACTCGGAATACTTCTCATACCACTCGGTGTATTTAACTTCAACACAATCGGGAATGTACTTCACATTCATTACTCGGCATAGACTTACATTTCTCACTCAGAGAATACACTGTTCTCCCCTTGGAAGTTTACTCAGTTCCATACTTCCACTTAGGAAAGTCATACGTAAGATCCACTCGGTAATAAGGGTTTTCTTACTCGGAATCCATAAACTTCTTCACTCGGTTCATCACTAATCAAATACCACTCGGTATACCTCATTTTATTCACTCGGGGAAACCATTACGCTAAGTCCAACTCGGACTTGTTCTAACCCAATCCACTCGGATTATCATCATATACTTAGAATTTTTCCAATCTAATCCATTACAACAACTCTTCCCTCGGATTTCCACTCGGGAATATCCAAATCCATTCCTACACATATCATTTTCACTCGGTATTATTTCCCACTCGAGTATATCTTACTTGGGATCATCCAAGCCTATTCACTCGGAAAGGCTACATATTTAACCTCACTCAATGGCTCTAAACCTCATATATATATATATATATATATATATATATATATATATCCTACTCGGAATGCTATTCCCTTTCTCACTGGAAAGGTTTGACTTGGACTAACTTACTCGGATTGCATTGGTTATATCCCTGACTGAGTCTCTTCACTCGGAAATGAAGGCACTCAGTGAACTTTCAGTTAGAAATGCTATGTCTGACTATGATTGACTTGGAAACTAGTCCTTCAGAAACATTGGACTCAGAAACGAGTCTTTGGAGAGTACTTGACTCGGAAATGAGTCTTTCTGAGGTGTTTGACTCGGAAATGAGTCACTCAGGAATAATTGACTCGGAATTGAGTCTTCCTGGCATGTTTGACTCAGCAGTGAGTCTCTGAGACAGAATTTCACTTGGAATGAGTCCTCTTGACCATGTTCCACTTGGAAAACACAATGTTTCACTCGGTATTTCCATTTTACACTCGGAATTCCTTTTGGTCACTCGGAATTTGCAGTTTTTACTCGGATCAGAGTCTCTTTCTCACTCGGACAGTTCTTTCTAAGGCATTTTCACTCGAAAATTGGGCCTTATCAATAAGGATCTATATAAATTCTAGAATTATACCCAAAAAATGAAACTTTTGGAGCATTAAAAATCACCCATAGAGTGTTTTATTCATTGATTAACACTAACATATCTTCTATACCTCATAATTTACAAAATGGGACTATTATTAAAAACAGGATGTTACATTTCTCTCACCCTAATAAAAATTTCGTCCTCGAAATTTCAAAGCTGAAATCATTCTGTACCATCATCAGGAATACAATCGTATCACAACTATACATATTCATGCTATTATTATACCATCATAAGACATCATCCCCCAAAACTCATTATCAAGTCCTAAACTTGTCTGAATCCAACTTACACGTTTGTATTAGGCTTCGGGAATTCCTCTCCCAAAACCAAGATTCTTTAAATCTTAAAATGTTAACTATACCTAACAATAACAATACTATGATTCCTTAGCCTTAAGACCTCCAAATTATCACATGAATCATTTAATCATCATTAAAATTTAATCAAACTCATTATAAGCCTCTTGGTTTTGGTTTCATCTAAGATCATCATTAATTCAACTTTTTCAAAAATGGCATACCTATTTATTAACTCAAGTATCTTAATCCACGATCAATTACTTCCTTAATCCACTGTCAATGTCTTGCAACTATCATTATAAACATCAATAGTCTAAATTAATTCCTCCAATCACTCAAATACTCATATACACTCTTCTCCTAATCCCCAATAATCAATACCAATTATTTCAATAATTCGATTCCTCATATATAATCATCCTAGAGTATTAAAAGTCATCAGAATCATCAACTTAACCAAAATCCTCAACTCATCAAAACTTAATAATCATTCTTAATAACCACTAATCTCCATTATTAATAACACCTATACACACATCACCATGGTTTTCGCTAAAAATCATCTCACATGACATTATTACTTATTTCCTTTAAATCCTATAATTAAAGTTCCACTAGAATCAAACAATCACCATTAACAACCATTACCTCCCATTTCAAATCTTAAAATCTTTGTATACTATTTCACACCTATCCAAAGATACTTAAGACATATTCCTCCTTTGGGTTTCACATGAAAATGATTTCTAAAACTCATTCATAATGCACTCTCCTATGATCATAGAAACCAAAACCTAAAACAACAAAATGGTAAAATAATTTCACCTTAAGCTCTACGTATTCTCTAGCCTTAGTATGTCTAAGAAAATGAAAAGAGAATAAGGAGTTCCCATTATTTGAACTATTTTCACATTGAAGAATAAGAACACATGGTTGATTGGTATGAAAAGAGTCTCACAAAATGGTTGTCTGAAATAGGATTTTCTTCTAATGGAAATACCTCGGTCTCGTTATGACAGTCTACTAAAACTTGATTCACCGATATCCAATTTATTCCTAGAATTACTTCCATATTCTTCAAGGATAAACAGGATTGACAAGAAAGTTCTTATCTTCTGTGAGTTCAGAATAATCGTCACACACCTTAGTAATCCTAAGTTGTGTACCGTTGGGAATGGAAATAATCAAGTCATATATTATAGGCTTCACGGGTAATTGAAAACATCTAACTTACTTCTGTGTAGCACCAGAATCAGACAACATAGATAAAATGGTATCATTGTTCTCACACTTACTTTGTATAAGATCGCCTGCTTGATCCGTCTCTGACCCGCTGATGTCAAAGACTCTTCCTGTATGTGATCTCTCGTCTATTGACTCCCTATATTGTCTTATAGGTTGAACAGCGCGAGCGTTTTCTCTACAAACTTCTCGATAACCATAACCTCTTGGATTATTAATGGTGTTATTGTTGTTTTGACGGTTTTGTGGACAATTTGGGCTGATGTGGCCTTTCTGATTACAGCGAAAGCAAGTGACATCTCCTAAGGGTCTGTTGCAATCACGTACATGGTGATTACCTCCGCACTTAAAACACTTTATATTCACGTGATTGTTACGTTTTTTAGAAGAAGATGATGATCTTCCCTCAAAACGATTTGGATAAAACGATCCTCTCTTTTTGAAGGTAATTGACTGAGGTTTCAGTTGTCTGTTAATCTCTTCTCGTGCCAATCTGTCTTGGTGATTTTCTTCGAAAATTCTTAGTTGATTTTGCCTTTCTATAGCTTCAGCCAGACGGTTGATAGCAGCTGCCATAGTGTCGTTATCGTTCCTTGCCATCCTATATTCATGGTTTGATTTATACTAGTCCTATGGGAAAATATATCGTATGTATATATATATATAATATTATAACGTAACTACAAGTATTCTACAATTTATCAGATAAGCAATAAGTTATATAACACACGTTTATCATATCATCAAGTTAGTAACCAAACAATTCACCTTGCATTTTATCAATCAGGCACAAGTCATATAGCACATACGTAACATATTATCAAACAAATAATCAAACAATTCACATGGTATATCAAGAATCAATACATGTCATAGCATTTGTTCCTGAATTTTTTGAAAATGCTCTGATACCAACATTGTAACACCCCGAAATGTTAATTAAAATTTTCGAGTAAATTTTTCGCTTTTTTGAAAGATCATTTTAAAATTCATAAATTTAATTCAGAGTTTATGTAACAGTCAATAACAGCGGAAAAATTATCATACATACTAGTCGTGAATAATTAAATTCAAGAAAATATTTAAGTAGCGGAAACGATTTAGAAAATAATGGTACATGACATGTTATACTTATTACAACCCATAAAATCAAAATTCAAGTAATAATTCAAATAGGCATCAATCATGGCATCACTCTGCATTCTGCGTGTCATTCACTGTAAAAATTAATGTAAGAGTGAGACAGAATATAGAATAAGTATAAAATAGATAAAATTGCACAAACACAATCAACAACTCATGATGATATGATGAATATGCCAAACAAGTCCATTTAATAGATCTTTAATTAGTGAAATGATGTCATGCTGGATCCATTTGATTTTGGTGGGAATACTGCAGTAAAAAGTCTCATAGAGTCACCAGTAGGAATTAGCATAACCATGAATCCCTACACCTTCATGGCCCTCGCTTTCAAGTACACACATAGGAATTAGCATAACCATGAATCCCTACATCTTCATGGCCCTCGCTTTCAAATACACAAATAGGAATTAGCATAACCATGAATCCCTACATCTTCATGGCCCTCGCTTTCAAATACACAAATAGGAATTAGCATAACCATGAATCCCTACATCTTCATGGCTCCTGCACAAATAAGTATACCAGTAGGAATTTGCACAACCATGGATCCCTACACTTCCATGGTTCTTGTGAAAATAGGGCTTAAACTCATCATAGAGTAACCCCCCACCAGGGTAGGCTATCATGGAACCCCTAAATTCCATGGTGCGTCCAATGCTTATGATGCATGAATGCCTTTAATTCTCTTTATCATTTAACATACCATGATATCCACATTTCCAAAACCTCTTGGATAATACAAGTCCTCAAGGGACACAATACACATAATAATTCACAAAATCATGGATTTACTGTTTCAACCACATATGTCAATAACCACAAGGCATTCATGTACATATATATTAATTATGTCATTCATAATTATTCACCATCACAATATACAAACTGTGTGATACTCAACAGCATTTATAATAATTCATAATCACTCAAGAATTCAATAATAAATCATTACCCATAGAGAAAATATCATTTTTATCCATAATAACCATTATAAGCAAATTTCAGCATTTCCAAACAGCGACATACATTAGTAAAACAGTCATAACATGGGCAAATCAACTCCTTTTTAGGTGATTCCACTTTCTGTAGTTTAATAACATAATTGTCTACAACTTTCATGAAGAACACAATTTCAAATTCCGAACAGAAATATCACTTATTCATGAAATACCACACTGCCTCAAGGTGAGTTTTTCAAAACGTACATATGTTAGTAATTTCAGTGTTTCTAGAGTTACAAAAATGATTTTTGCATGAAACCATTACTCTTATCACAAATATCTACAATTTTCATGAAGATCATAAATTCAAATTCTAAGCAGAAATACCATTTATCCACAAAATACATCACTGCCTCCAGGTGAGTTTTCAAAACGTACATATATTAGTATTTTCAACGTTTTTAGAGCTACACAAATAAGTTTAACATGAAATCAGTTCTAAAATACTTTTAACATAATTATCTACAACTTTCATGAAGACACTAACCACTAATTCACACCACAAAATTCCCAGTTTTGAAAATAAGATTCGGATTTCATAGTTAACAGATTTACAGCTTGTACATACTTCAGTATTTCAGGCATAACTCAAGCTACAAATATCATTTTGACTTTAAACCACTTTCTATAGATCCATAACATAAATACCTACAACTTTGATGAAGACATCAAAGGCTGATTATATACGTACAAGTCCCAGCATGTTAATATATACACAAAACATGGGATAAATATTCCACTCAGACATGCTGTAGTATTTTGGCTATAACTTTTGCTACACATACTCAAATCAGTCGGTTCAGGTCTCCAATTTCACATAATAAAAAGATCTATAACTTGCATGAAGAAGTCAGAGTCAAAATCACACGTTTTCAATCTCAAAACTGAGCAACAAGATACGAAAATAAAACTGGAATCCTAGGACAGCATACAACTCTACCCATTTCATAAATATTCACAACCCTGTCCCCTCTTACCTTAATGGAGTTGAGGCAGCTTCCCTTCACTGTCCTTGCTTCAGTTCCAAGTGAGAGGGAAAAGGAAAAAGAGAGAGAAGGCTTGTACGAAGAGAAAATAATAAAAGGGTGTGTCTGTTGCTAAGTTTCGTGTGTGTGTATGTTCTAAGAGTTGTAGTATTGGGTTAATAATGAGAGAGTAAGTGGCAGACTTTGAATGGAGGATTAGGTGAGAATTAATGGAACCTTTTGACCTTTTTCCACCGTCAGCTTTGCATGATAGAAGAGAAGATATATTAATATATATAAAAGGTGCTTCAAGTGGAGTGAAAAGGTGCACTTTCCCTGCAGTTGACTTGTCTATGATAATTCTTCTTGGATTTACTTGGGACAGGTGGACCAGTCAGCATTAGGAATGAAAGGAAAGTGGCTGCAGTGGTCATCTCGCTCAAGCGAAATCCGACTCGCTTGAGCGAGGAATAAGGCTCGCTTGGGCGTGGTCCCTTCACGCTTGACACAGCAAGGAAAAATTCCACCTCGCTCAAGCGAATCCTGACTCGCTTGAGCGAGTCATGCTGTCCTCGCTTGGGCGAACTGAAGAAGTTGAGCGAAATGAGTGATTATACATCAGGGGTCCTTCTCGCTCAAGCGAAATCTGACTCGCTTGAGCGAGTCATGCATACTCGCTCAGAATTCATCTGAATCCGACTCAAGTTCTTGGTTTCTCACTCGGTAGAATCTGTCCAGACCGAGTTCTCTCTCACTCAGACTTTCACTCGGTAACCGAGTCTTCATTCACTCAGATCCACTCGGTAAACCTTCCAGAACCGACTCCCATCTAATTGGACACTCACTCGGAATCTGGGGTTCCATTCACTCGGAATACTTCTTATACCACTCGGTGTATTTAACTTCAACACAATCGGGAATGTACTTCACATTCATTACTCGGCATAGACTTACATTTCTCACTCAGAGAATACACTGTTCTCCCCTTGGAAGTTTACTCAGTTCCATACTTCCACTTAGGAAAGTCATACGTAAGATCCACTCGGTAATAAAGGTTTTCTTACTCGGAATCCATAAACTTCTTCACTCGGTTCATCACTAATCAAATACCACTCGGTATACCTCATTTTATTCACTCGGGGAAACCATTACGCTAAGTCCAACTCGGACTTGTTCTAACCCAATCCACTCGGATTATCATCATATACTTAGAATTTTTCCAATCTAATCCATTACAACAACTCTTCCCTCGGATTTCCACTCGGGAATATCCAAATCCATTCCTACACACATCATTTTCACTCGGTATTATTTCCCACTCGAGTATATCTTACTTGGGATCATCCAAGCCTATTCACTCGGAAAGGCTACATATTTAACCTCACTCAATGGCTCTAAACCTCATATATATATATATATCCTACTCGGAATTCTATTCCCTTTCGCACTGGGAAGGTTTGACTTGGACTAACTTACTCGGATTGCATTGGTTATATCCCTGACTGAGTCTCTTCACTCGGAAATGAAGGCACTCAGTGAACTTTTAGTCAGAAATGCTATGTCTGACTATGATTGACTTGGAAACTAGTCCTTCAGAAACATTGGACTCGGAAACGAGTCTTTGGAGAGTACTTGACTCGGAAATGAGTCTTTCTGAGGTGTTTGACTTGGAAATGAGTCACTCAGGAATAATTGACTTGGAATTGAGTCTTCCTGACATGTTTGACTCAGCAGTGAGTCTCTGAGACAGAATTTCACTCGGAATGAGTCCTCTTGACCATGTTCCACTCGGAAAACACAATGTTTCACTCGGTATTTCCATTTTACACTCGGAATTCCTTTTGGTCACTCGGAATTTGCAGTTTTTACTCGGATCAGAGTCTCTTTCTCACTCGGACAGTTCTTTCTAAGGCATTTTCACTCGGAAATTGGGCCTTATCAATAAGGATCTATATAAATTCTAGAATTATACCCAAAAAATGAAACTTTTAGAGCATTAAAAACCATCCATAGAGTGTTTTATTCATTGATTAACACTAACATATCTTCTATACCTCATAATTTACAAAATGGGACTATTATTAAAAATAGGATGTTACAACTTGCCTCTTTTCTTATCTTTTCTTCTTCAAAAAAATTCCAGCCACCACCACCAGCCCATGCTTCCTTAGACTTCAGCCCTCACCACTCAACATTAATCTCCCTCCCTCCCTCCCCCTTAAACTCACGGTCATAACACACATACAACACACCAACCTTCAAGATTTAATTTCTTCCTTTCTCCTCCTCCTTCTTTCACGGTTCTATTTCCACCTTGGGCAGCTTTAACACCTTCATTTCTTTCATGCAAGGCTCCAAGGATTTCCAACAAAAATTTCCATTTTGTTGTCCCCCTTGGCCGTGATCACCAAAGGCAACCAAGGTGAGAAACTTAGCATTTTGGGCTTTTGATTTTGTTTATTCTTGCTCCTATGACCAAAATAGTTTGTATCCTTGGTTTTGTGACATTTTTATTGCTGTTTGAAAAGGCTAAAACCATGACTTCTTGTTCCTTCTTAGCCATGCATGTTGTTTGCCTTTAAGATTGAGAGCTTAGGCAACGATTGAGAGGCGTTCGGAGAGTTTGATAAATTTTTGATGAGGCCACCATTTTTTTCCTCCAGGAAGTGACTATCTGGCAAGGTAAGAAAGGTCTCACCTCGTTTGATTTTTCTTTAAATCATCCCATAATATTGCCTTAGTATCCGGGGACCTCCGTTTTAAATTTCGTCGTGATCCAAGGGTTAAATTTCAAGTTACGTAACTTTTTTCATTAGCGATTGTTAATTTTAATGGAATATGTTCTTAAAAAGTATTTTAATAAATTTTATTAAGCGTGTCTCAATAATCATGTACACAGAAGAAAATTTCATCGTGCTCGGTGTTAAAACGAAGAACATAGAAAAGATTAGCGTTAGGCAGGCTCGGTTGATTCAATATGGTTGTATTATTATATTTTAAATTTTATGGTGTTATTATGTAATTTATAAATTTTTTCCAGTAAGCCCCGTTATTAGGAATTAAATTATCGCCACGTATCACCGAGAATATTTGGACGACGCTACGCTTTTAAGAAAATTTACCGATCAAATGGTTCCGACGTTTTATTTCACTAATTTTTTTTTAAAAAAGTGGAACTGATTTTAATATTATAAAGTTTTATGACCTGATAAATTAATTGATTTTGAGAAGTGGAAAATTTTACATAAAAGAGGTTTATCAATAAATGACAAAGTTAGGCCCAATAGGTTTGTAAACTAAGAATAAGCGACAATTTTTGGAAGGTCAGGAATGCTAGAACTTAGAAAATAAATGTGACTTATTTTAGTGACTAAATTTAGTGACCAACTAAGAAGAATTTTAAAATAGGATTTTAATAAGTTTTATAAGCTAAGAAAAGAAAAATAAATAAAAGAAATTTTGATGCATAACAAAGAAATGGATATTCAAATTTAGAAAAATTAGTGACCACTTTTGTGACCACTTGAAGTAGAATAAAAAGTGACTTCAAGGATTAAATGAAATGAATTTGGCAAAAGAAATTTGAGCAGGAAGTGAATATTTGGGGTTAAATATTTTAATGGCTTAAATAGGTTAAGAATAAAAAGAAATGGATAACTAGAGTCTAACTTATAGTAAGTTATAGGAAAGCATCTTAATAAATTAATTACGGAAAGGGTCATGCACCTAAATAAAATAGATCTAAATTTTGGAATTCTAATAAAAGAAAATGATGTTAAGAGTTGGAAACCTAGATAACCATTAAGAAGTAGGAGAAAAGAAATAAAGGAGTTTTTATACCTAGAAATACTAATTAGCTAGATAAGAAAAGATTTTTGGACTTAGACTTATAATAAAAAGGGACAAGACCTATTAACTAAATGGTGACTTTTTGTAACTAAATAATATTTGACTAAGGAGGTGTAATTTCAGGAAATGATATACAAGATATAGATGAAGAAATCAAAATTTTGGCTTGAACTAAGTAATAACAAGAAGTAGAATAAATTAGATGACAACTTTTAGTGACTAAAGAAATAAAATGGCTAAGTTTATATCATAGAGGTTAGAGCGACATCTAAGTTCTTAAGCAATAAATCAACGCCATAAGAAGTAAAATTTAGTTGATTAAGAGAATGTAACTAAGGAAGAAAATTAGTTAATAAGAGGAATAAAGAAAGAGGTACAAAAAGATAAGTAGCCATGAATCTCGAAAGAACATTATTAAATTGATAATTATACATAAAGAACTAGTGACCCTTTTAGTGACCAAGGAAACAGGTCATTCAACTAATAAAATTTAGTTGGATTAGTAAAGGAAAATAATAGTGAGACCGCTTGACGATGACTAAAGGGTTCATAATTGGACCTTAGGAGATTAATCAAGTAAAGAGATAATCATACCTAATTAAAGAATAATTGAAAATTACATAAAAGAACTAAATTAAGTGACAATATACCTTTAATAATGAACTAAATTAAAGGAATGCTAATGACGTAAACTAGATACACGGTAATGATATAATGAGAACACTTATATAAGTAAAACTTTAGTGACGTTAAAAATGCAATAACTTGTTAAGACGTAGTAAATGATAGATACTGATATGTATAGTATGTGGTGTACCTAATCATTATTGTGTAATGGTTTCTTAGAACAATGGATACTACATGTAACATGGTACTCGTTAATTGGATAATATGATTAAATGTGTGACTACAAAATGATTGTGTACATGGATATATGTGTGTTAGTTATGTAATGTACATATGTGATGAAATATGTGATGAGTTGGATATGACGACATGTGTATGGAATATGATGTGGTAGAAATGCTTAAAGAATATCATGAGTTAACAAAATGAATGATGTGATGAATAACACTTGTATAATGCATTAAATGAATATGTTGAAATGAATAAGAAAAGAATGAATGAAGAAATGTCTCGGTAGGGATCCCGAGATGAATAAATTTTAAAAATGATGAGATAAGAGTAGATCGAATCTGATGTGATGATGGGCATTGTAGCGCCAAAATACCCCGTGGTTTTCTGGAAAATATAAAATCTCGTTTCATTTCTAAGTATCAGGTAAGACCATTATGGATTGAGGAATTTTGAGAAAATAAAAAAAGAATTAATTAAAATAGACCCAACGTTAGAAATGAAATGGAGTCAATGAAAGGACCCTACCGATGACTAGTAAAAAGAAATTGTGTGTTATGTGCATCATACATGGAGGATAAGGGTGATGGACGAGAAACTCCCTAGAGCATAACAGTGAGGGGTACGCTGAAGAATCTGCCGCGTCTCGATACCCGAGGGCAGTCTAGGGAGTATATCAGAGGCAGGAACTCTAATGGCTAGGATTCGCACCCGTCGCCGGACAGCCTATGGTAAACTCTAATATACTTTGATAAGAGGCAGAATTTTCTATGGCCGTGGGGTGCCCGTTCTGTTGAGATGTGTGATTGGCCATTTTGATTATAGGGCTACGTGTCCTTACCCATTTGTGAAAACCAGAACAAGGAGAGCTTCGGTGGCTCTAGTGGACAGGAAGGATAAGGCGGGATTGGTACTGATTGAGATTGAGAAGGGGGAGATGGGCCCACATGCATCATGATGATTAATAAAAGATTTGAAATAACGAAATGAAATCATGCATTGCACCATTGTATTGATATTATGATTGCTCGTTGTTTGAATATGATTGTATAGATCTTAGTAATCCTGGAAGGTGAATGGGAAAATAAGAATGGGCAGCTGAGATCAAGAGTGGTGAGATAACTTAGAACGTCTCATAGGGACCCCAAGGAGAGTGAGAGGGATTCGATCCCAGATTATTTGTGTTGTATGTGGGCAGGTGTTGATGAGAAACCTTCCCGATTGTTGTGGAGGTGAAGACTCACCTTTACGCTAAATTTTTTCAGACATCCCGAGGATGGACACAAATGTCGCATCGAGGATCAGCTGGACTCTTCTTGGGCCAAAGACGAATAGAATAGGTTGAAATTTATTTTATTTTATGGGAGCTTCCGTGCCCTTTTAGTTTTAGTATGTACAATTGCTGTTACAACCATGTATCATTTATGATTACATTGTATATGATGTGTATCTGTTCCACCAAGTTTACTTGTACAAAAAAAACTTCCACATTTTTCTAAAACTCGTAACCTCTTAGTTGACCAGGATAATCTAGTGGAAGGGATTGTCCTAGTTAACCGAGGCTGTTACATCCCATGCTAAATCCTAGACTAGAAATTTTAAAATATTAGCATTCCATCTGTCATTGGCATGCTAAATCTAGGCAAATCATTTTCAATGTAGGAAATCCCTCCCACGTAAAAACCAAACATTTGTCCCATGCTAAAGCCTCTAAGTCCTATGCAAAAACTAATGAGGGGAAGACGTCTCACACGAGCTTTCCAAGCCAAAAAAAGGATTTTCTTGTAGTGTTTGTCATCTTCTTCTCCACTTCCTCCCATGGGTGTTATCTCCCATTCTCACAACCTCAGTCCTCCCTTTTCTATGCTCTTATGTTTTTTGGTGGCTCACACTACTTGCTTTCCTTATTCTAACCAATTAAACATCTTCATTTCTCTATCTCATTTCCTCCACCAACTGCCAATAGCAAAAGTAGAAACGTACCTTCGTTCATCATTTAGAAATTTATTTTCTTTTTTTTGGTGTTTGTGATAAGGACCCAATCTAGTGTAGGGCTCAGGATCCTTTGCTAGGGTCATCGAATTTAGCCATTGAATTTATCTACCACTAATTTTTAGCGACAAAATATTTTTTATACATGATTAGGGACTGAATTTAGCCACGAATATTAATAGAAAAATTAACCACAAAATTTAGCCACAGGAGTCTAGGAAAAATTAGCCACGGACTTAGAAAATTGATGGCTAAACCCAAAAATAAATTATGATTTTGTTTAATTAGCCATGGAAATAAAATCTTGTGGCTAAAAATTTATTTTTTGAACATATTTGTCACGAATTTCTAATTAGGTGGCTAATCTAAAAAAATATTATTTATTTTAATTAGCCACAGAATTAGAAATTCGTAACTAAATATTAAAAAATATTAATTTTATTTAAATAGCCACGGAATCTTATTTCTATGATTAAAAATATTATGTTTTTAATTGTTAGCTATGAAATTATGATCAATGACTAAATTATACCAATTTTTTTATTAACTGTCAGCCACAAAATTATATTTTCGTAGCTAATTCTTTAAAAATTATTTTTTTAATTAGCTTCGGAATAATTCCGTGGCTAGTATCACAAAATTATTGTTTAGTTTTGTTTAGCCACAAAAAGTAAATTTAGTGGCTAATGTTAAATTTCATCCTAACCCTGATCCCCAATTTCACCCGTTTTCCCTCTCGAAATTTCATCTCCCTCTATTCCCTACCCTAACCCCACGGTCTCCCTTTTCTCTTTCTCTTCCTAAAAGCCAAAAAATGGTGGCACATTTTCGCCCAAACCCCTAAATGCGTTCACTGATTTCATCTATGCCTCCCTTGATTTTGTCACTAGAAACCCTTCTCTGTCTCTCAACGCTCTCTCTCTCATTCTCAATCAAGGTTCTGCAGTAAGCTTCTCCCTCAAAACCCCTGTCCAAGCTCTCATCTCCCTCATCATGCCATCCTTCTTCCTCTGATCATCTTTTCTCTCGGGTAACTAATCCGTGAGGTAAAAGTAAATAAATAAACTGGGTTTGCATTTTTAGTAAGGTTTCTATCTAAAAGGATTCAACTTGATAGTCACAGTCTTGATTTGAAGCGAGAAAGAGAGTGATCTCATGTTCCCATCTTTGATTCTGCTATGGTTTTGCATAAAATAGGAATCTATTTTTATTTTTCTATTTATATCAATTGTTCAATTTGACAAGGTATAAAGGTTGATGACATGAAACTTGGTGTTAAAGGGCTCGTTGAAAGAGTTAGAGAAGCATCCAGACATGGTGTTTCTTTCAGTTTTTGAATCATGGAATCCCTGTGAGTACTCTAGAAGATATGATAAATGGGGTGTCAAAGTTTTTTGAGCAAATATATGGAGAAAATACAATGGAAAATTATAGAAGCTATGCCCAACTAAGAAAATTTGGCTGTGATGGTTTAGCTTTCAAAATCACAAGGCAACACTTGATTCTTAATTTCCTAGTCTTATATATCTCTGGCCTATTTATATAATGTAACAGTAGCTTGCTTCTTTTGATTGTAGAGAGATACTACTGGAATACTCAAACCAAGTAATGAAGTTAGGGACTTTTTTGTTTGAGTTACTATCAGAAGCTCTTGGCCTAAGTCCAAACTACTTAAAAGAAATTGGTTGCAATGAGGGGCTATATGTTTTTGGCCATTACTCCCCTGCATGTCCTGACCAGAATTAACATTGGGGACAGTGAAACATACTGATGTTGATTTCATCACAGTGCTTCTACAAGACCATATTGGTGGCCTCCAAGTTCTTCACCAAGATATGTGGATTGAAGTACCCCCTATACCTGGGGCTCTAGTTGTTAACATTGGCGATTTGCTATAGGCATGTTTCACTCTCTTGCATCTCAATATCATCCCTTAGTGCATGTTTTATATTAGGTTCATTTTAACCCCTTATTATGATTGATGCTTAAAGAATTTTACTAACTACACCTATATTTAATAAAAAAAGTTACACTATTATTTATTCTTTGGAGATGAATGTGTTCATCTTTAATCCATCCAAACATGTAAAGGAGAACTCTTTTGGTGAAACTGTTTTTTCTTGATCAGGTTAATGGTTTATTATGCATAACCTTCATCAGTTTTAAATTTCAAAAACTTATTGTTATTGTTAGTTTTAGATTTTCAAAAACTTATTGTTATTGTTAGTTTTAGATTTCAAAAACTTATGGGCGTCATCATTAGCAGCCAACTTATATTAATCTCTACTTTTTAGTTCCTATTGGTTGCTTGCTAAGACTTCAAAATTAGCTAAAAGCATTTCCTCTTATTAATATTAAATCTCTATTCTCTACTCTCTTTCGTCATATAAAATTTAACGTGCTACTAAATGCATCGTTGGATTTATTTTTGATTGAATGGTTGGTCTTGTGCTACTAAATGCATTGTCTCCTTTGTCCATCGGCCATCGACGTCCCTATTCAGGTTACTAAATCTTATTCTTGATAATGTTGTCATTCTATTTATTTTTGATTGATTGATGTTGTGCTACTAGTGACATCTTAGGGTTTTGTGAAGTTATTTTGGCAAGGATGTTGTTAATATTAATTTTAGATATGGTTAGAGGGTTTTGATATGGTCTTTTGAATTATGGCCTTTTTTACCATATTGTGTATTGATGTTTAAGATTCTTCAGCAGTAATGGTTATTTATAATGAAATGCAAAATAAATAACTACCCACTTTTTTCTTCTTCTAACAGATAATATAATTAGATGCAGATCATCATTTTCTTTTTGTTTTATTTTTCTTTCGTTCTTATGAAAGAAGAAAAACATAGTGTTTGATTTATGACGTTTTTTGTAATTATTACAAAATTCAATATTTTTTTCTTATATAATGATTCATAACAATGTGTTTAAAGACTTAACTATTTATAAATATGTCAGACTTTGTTGGTCAAATTTATGATTAGAGATATCAATGTTACATTATAATCTAATTGAATACTATTATTTATTTTATATTACCATTTTGGGCCGATACATTTTAATTAATAATTATAAACACATCACTTCATTTTTATTTCATTTCATTTTTTTATTAAGACTGTTTGGAATTTTATTTCAACTTTTTAAAAAATATAAAAATAGTAAAATGACATTTACTACAATTATCAATGAAAGCATATACACCAAAATAAAATAAGAAAAATTAAAGTGAACACAATCACTTGTACCTACTTGATTCAAGAAAATGTCAACTATTTTTGCTAATAATTATTAAACTGATGACTTTAAGTAGGTTCTAGAATTTAAAATATATCAAACATTTAATTTCTATTTGTTTATTAACATATACTTGAGTAACTTTTACATATTGAAAGTGCTAAAATATCTATAACTTTAATTTTATAGCAAATGCTTCTTAGGTTTTTGTATTTATGTCATAAGAATGAAACATTGATGATAATTACCAATTCTTGATCCTGCTACATGTCATATTTGTCCTTTTACTTTTGGTACCACTTTTTTGGGCTAGAAAACTATGACAAGTAGTAACCTAAATTAAAAATTATATATTAATTAAAATGATTAATGTGGCTTCTTAATTTAAATTATTACACTTTAATAAAAAAATATTTTAAGGTTTAATAATTAAACTAAGACTAACATATTCTTATGGTACATTATTTACAAAACATATTTGTTCTTGTCTTATTTTTTCTACTATAATATCAACACTAAATTTACAGTGCTTTCTTTACATGCTACTATTATAATCTTGTTGAAGTTTTTTCCATTATTTTAATTTTTCTTTATTATGCAATGTTAAATTACCTTATTAATTACATTTCAC
This sequence comes from Clitoria ternatea, assembly GCA_037962975.1. Lineage (NCBI taxonomy): Eukaryota > Viridiplantae > Streptophyta > Magnoliopsida > Fabales > Fabaceae > Clitoria > Clitoria ternatea. The sequence continues at coordinate 176,613,137 of CM075671.1, forward strand.
CTATAAGAATACATTTGTTATCTAATCACATGATGATGTTTAGTTTTCATTGTTGACATGATATTAACCTAACCATTCATGTAGTCACTGAGAATCGAAAATGGATGATTCACCACAACACTAAGGAGATACACCTTTACCATTCCTATCCCTTCCCACCAAGCAGATACACCTTAAGGTCATCCATTAGCACAACATCAATAGCAGGATGATTCACCACAGCACTAAGATGACGTAGTTCAGTGATCACCCTCACTCTGATATCTACTTGATATTTTGGAGACTTTGCACTCACATTTGGACATATATATATATATATATATATATATATATATATATCATAGTTGTCTTTTGAAGGATATTATTGTCTTTTAGAGGATAAATACTCGGCTCTCGATTTTGAGGGTGACAACGGGAATTTGAGTTTGAGGCCAGAGATAAAGATTGTAGATCTTTTTACAACGAAGAATTTGGGACTAGAATCGTTCGATTCTAAGCACATGCGTAAAAGTTAGGCCTAAAACACCAAAGGTGTCTAGACTGGGATTATAAATCTAATTCGAATTAATCGTTTCTTGGAGAAACGAAGTTGAAGAGGTCCGAGTTAGGATTGGTTTCTTCATGATAAATTTTAATTTACTGAATTAGTAAATAGTAAATAGTAATTTAGAGATAAAAGTACCCATTGAATTATATAATTCAATGTACCATAATCATAGCAAAATAGCATAAATCATCAAAATCATTTATCAATGCGTCATTTCAATTTCAAACATCATTAGATCAGTTATTATTTTGTTATCAAACATCACCAGGTACCTCCAATCCTTCCAATACCTACACATATATTATATATCTCTATTCTCTCAATGCAAATAATCAAAATGTCATGGACTTTCAAAATCATATATTTTAAAATGTATAAAAGCATGCAAATCTGAATGTTATAAATTGGTGGATATCTTGGTAACCACACAACAAATCTGAGTGCTATAAGTTGCGGACCCATACAACAAATCCAAGTGTTGAGCAAATCAAAACGCTACAGTAAACAATGCATATGATGTCATAAGTCAATGCTTTCCGGGCGTCAATACTAAGTAAACTTTTCAAATTTAAAACCTGCCCTAGAATGAAAAATTCTTATTCGCTACTTGAATGATAAACCCCCTTGTACGTCAATACGTACCTCAAGGAGTTATACAACTTCTTGAACAAAGTGTCAATTTCTAATTTAGCTTTTGAACATTAATAATCTACACCTGAAAAATTTTAAAAATTAATAATATTATCTTTGTGACCTATAAATTTTCAAAACACCAAAATCATAGCTTGAACACAAAATCAATTGAAGTTTTGAGAAAGCTTTCACTCACTGAAGGTTATGAAACTTTGTCAACAGGGCGTCGAAACTAACCCAGAGTTCCAAAATCCTTTTGAAGGCTCTCGAATGTACACCTCAACCCCCAGGCTTCACATAAAATGAGTTTTCAAGAGGATATCTTTGCGCTGGCTTCAAAGGGGTACACGGCCAAGTTGAAAAAGAGAGAGAGGGGGTCAAGATCATCACATGCAAAAAGGAACGAGTGATGAGACCATGCATGTAAGGGGAAACAGAGCCATGCATGTTGGATTGGGTTGCATGCAAGCCAAGCAAATGAAAAAAGTAGAGCATGTATACAAGAGATATGAAGACAAAGATGGAACAAGGTGCATGCATGTGTACATACCTTCGAGCGGGGCAAGATCGAGAGTCGTAAAGGAACAGTGGAAGAGAGGCATACGACTTGGTAAAGGAGAGGGGCTCATGGGTTGGTTGGGGGAAAGTGGTCACATCAAGGTGGTGGTGCAAAGACGAGAAAAATGGCGTGAGATAGAGGGCCATATGGTGATTGTCGTGAAGGAGAGGAAATGTGGGTGGTGAAGGAGAAAGATGACACGATGGCTTAGAAATAGAGATGCACGTGAGAGAGAGAAAGGGAGAAAGAGACAGGGTGGTTATAGTGATAGAGAAGGAAAAGGGAAAACATGTGAATGATAGGGGGAGGGGACAGTATTGGAGTGATAGAGGATAAGGAAATGAAGTGAGTGAGTGAGAGAAGGAGATAAAAGAAAAGGAGTTAGTTAAAACTGTCCGTTCTTTCGATTTAGTCTCTAAAAATTGCTGAATGAATTTCTAGTTTAGTGGGTCGCCACTACAAAAAGAATTGGTAACTTAAGGAGGTTTTATTAAGGAGGTTTCAAAAACCTCCTCAAATTAATGTATATTAGGGCATTTTTTATAACCTCCTGAAATAAATTGAATAATGAAGGTTTTATATTTGTTTTAAGAAGTTTCTTGTTAACCTCCTCAATTAAATTATTAAAAAAGGTTTTAAATATAATTAATAGGATTTATCTTAAACCTAAAATTATTTTGTTTCCTAATTGAAATCCTAATGTTAAATTTTACTTTACGCCAAATTTTTCTATAGACCCAAGTTCCTTCTTAAACCCTCGTTTCTACCCAAAACCCCTCAATTAAAATCAAATACTCCTATCATTGAATTTGTTTTTGCCATATCATGTTCCACCTTTTGAAAAGCTTGGGCACGTTCCACTAATTGTACTCGCGTGTTTTCATCAGGTGTAGCTCCTCGGGTGTGTTTCGTAAATTGCTTAGGTATTTTCACGTTTCTACCCAAAACCCCTCAATTAAAATCAAATACTCCCATCACTTAATTTGTTTTTGCCATATGATGTTTTCACCGCTTGAAGAGCTCGAGCACGTTACTCCTCGCGTGTTTGCATTAGGCGTAGCGTAGCTCCTCGCGTGTTTCACCGCTTCACCATCTTTGAACTCCGATCTCGCGTGTTTTCATTAGGTATTTCACGGTTCCTCGCATCTTATGCTTAGCTCAAGTGTGCATGTTCCACTGATCCACTATTGTGCTTTTTCAGGTTTGAGATTTATTCATTTTTTATGTTGTGTTATTGATTTAGTAGTCATATAAATTCCTTAACCCCTTTTTTCTAGTTTATATTCAATTTATATAATTTAGGGGTTAAGGCTTGTATCATATAATGATTTTATTATGGAATGGTTTTAGTACAGAGCAAAAAACATATTCTAAAAAGTCAAAAGCCCTTAAATTTTTAATTTGGAATTCACAAGTTGCCACCTTGATTCATGCAAGGGAAATAAAACAGGGCCAATACCAAAAAAAATTTTATATGTATATTAATCAATTATGATTAATCAACAGCTATCATGGAAAACATTTTTTGGCCAAGTCACACAAGTTAGGTGCTAAGTTTATCATTGCTGTATCATTTTAGGTAAGGAGTTACTTTATTTCTGGGTTCCTATTGTTTGAAATCCAACTTTGTTTCTAGGCTCCTAATTCCTATTCTTTGACTTTGAAATCTTGATTTACTCGGAAAGAAAGAAACAATGCTTTTATCATAATATACCTTATGTTGTATTAGGTTCCTTTTTTTTTACAGCTTGAGTTTGAGTAGTTAATTTAATCTAATTTATAGAATGTTGAATCTAAGATAAGAATAAGATCATTGTTTTGTTAGGTTGTTTATTGTTGCTGAAAATATTATATAATTTGTTGCTGTAAATTTAATCTAATTTTTAGAATGTTGATCTAAATTTAAAAGTCCACCCTAAATATTATTTTGTTCTTGTTAGGTTGTTCATTGTTTTGTTCCTATTATTAGGTTGTTCATTGTTAATTATAACTTCAATAATCTGTTAGGTTGTTGTATACTTCAACACTGTAGGCCCTGATAGGCATCAAGTAGTGGCTGCAAGAGTTCAATCTGAATGCACCGTGTTGGCAACTACCATTTTGAGGGCTACCAGTACATTGTATATACACAAGCCTATAGACAGTTCTACTTCTATTGTTGCTGCATCGTTTTAGGCACAATGAATTTCATATTTGGTGATGTTGCCGTGGTGCTCCAGAACTGTATCATGACTGTGAGGAAGCCACTGGACAACCAATAGATCATGGTGACAGAATAGGGTAGGATGGACAAGCAACAAGCCGCTGGAATTGTGCTGCAGAAGTGCACAATCAAGGTTGGTGGTTCGCTGGTTCCAATGAAGTACAAGATCAAGAGCTACCTTGGAAGGCCATGGAAGGAGTTCTCAAGAATTGTTGTGATGGAATTAGAAATGGGTGATTTGATTCACCCTGATGGATGGACATCATGGATGGGAAACTTTACACTCAACACACTTTACAGAATAGGTGATTTGAATAATATGAGTAAATCTCTTCTATAAACGAATATATATTTTTAAAGAATGGAGCCAAAATTTTCTTTATATAGTATCTTTATATACTTTCATATCATACTAAATCAATCTTATTTGGGTAGTTAAATATTTATCAATAGGTACGGATTTAATCTTGCATCATTTCTGGAGTAGAATGCCAGAACCCCATTACCCAGCCATGAAATATTGTCACCTAACTTCCTATTATTAACGACCATGATTCCTCCTATTTTAATTAACACAAATATTGAATCAAGTTTTTTTATATATGGATCATACATATGTTTTTTTGGTTTCTCGTATTTAATTGAGATTCAAACATAATTAGATATCCTCTTTTAATCAATATAACTTATTGTGACATGTTTATTTCTTCTTTCAGCCGAGGGCTTGTTAAGACTATGCTGCGAAAAAAAATTCTAGAGCTTAGGTCAAGTTTATGTTTTCTTGAATATTTCTTTGTATTTGTATCGATGTGGATTTATTGATGAAAAGTAGTCTATGAAAAATGTATGTTTTCTTGAATATTTCTTTGTATTTTACTATGTGTATTATATATTTTTAATTTATATATAGATATTGATTTTATCATGTTTGGTGATTAAATTCAAACATGGTTACTATGTCTAACAAATATAATTGAATTTGGATTGACATGTATAATTACAATTTGATTGAAACTACGCCTAACGTAAACCTATTAGATCATAACCCAAACACCTATTCACCTATAAATAATGTTATCCTATTACGGCGTTTGCGTTAAAAAAAGTTATAAATAGTGTTATTCTAATACGGTGTTTCCGCGTTTTTTGAAATGCTGTAAATGTACATGTTTTACAGCCTTTCCGCAAACGCTGTCAAACATTTCCACCTATTACCACACGCGAAATGTAACACCCCAATTTTCCGGACCCGAATCCCGATGTAATCAAGATAATAATTAATAAAAATGCGAGTAAATTTTTCGTGTTCGAAATAGTTTCAAAAACACTCCTACGATTACCTCGAGACCCGAACCACAAAGAACCGAAGAGTGAGATTTATCAACATATAACTGGATCGATAACTAATTCGCCCATAACGGTATACAAAATAGTAGAGTTTACAACGGAAGAAGAATGTGTATACCGGACATACGCCTAACGTAAAGCTATTAGATCATAACCCATTCATGCACTCACAACACACACATGCATTGCCTAAGATATAATATAAATATGCATATACGTCCGGGGTTATGCCCCAACTATCACCACTGCCCATATCTCATAATTGGCCTACCTATTCACCTATTGGCATTAATCCAAACACCACTATCATCAATGTATATATTGTTCAAGTTTAATTCCTGAAGTACTCATCAAATCATCACTTATGTACTAATACATATGATCACCATTCATGCATGCACGATTATCTTATACATGACCAAAATCGCTAAATCATCAATATCATCATATACAATTTATTCTTTACATTAAAATTTACAAATGATGCCGGCCAAGGCACTTCCACTACCACTATTTACCTTCCCGAAACTTCAATTTAAAATCCAAACTTATCCCATGGCAGCCTACATCACAATGCTAAAAAGGAGACCATATGAGAGTGAGTTATACATTCAAAATGACAAATATACATATATTGTGACTAAGTGTACATGCATTCATTCATCATGTGTGCTTTGCTATAAAATCATCAATTCATCATTCAATCATCATCACATTAGTATGATAGGCATACAAGCCTCATGAAATGCAGTTCACAACATAAGAAAGCACAAGCACATACACAATCACATTGCCACTTATCAACAAGGGCATTCACAAGTTATCATCATCAATTCATTAAATCTTTACTCAATTCCTCCTCGCAAGGGGTTTCTCATCTCGTGGTCATCCCATCTCAAATGCCATACACCTATGGCTAATGCATATGTCGACTGTTTGATAATGCACATGCACGGATCCGATTTCATTTCATCAGGGGATCACAACCACTACATCATTCATTCACATGAGTTTCCCGCCTCGCAAGGGGTACACCCTCTAGCAGCCTCGCAAGGTGCTTTCTCGTGATCGCAACCACGTTCAATAATTCATATTGGTTTCCCGCCTCACAAGGGGGTACTCCCGCCTCGTGATCGCAACCACGGGCATCATAGGAACTCGCAAGCCCTTCTTCATTTCAACAACCAGGTGATCGCAACCACTGGCTCGATATCATATCATCATCAAGTTGGTTTCCCACCTCGCAAGGAGTACTCCCTTCATAGAATCCCATAGGATCATTCATCATTGTGATCGCAACCACATGTTCAATGTTATGCCATGCCATGAATGCAAAATGCAATAATGCATATGCCAATCAACCTCGTAAGGATATCTCACCCTTTCACATAGGGATATATTTTAATTTGACATTTTTAATCAATAATATACAATCATTTACAAAGCCTCTCAAGGCATATCATTCATATACTTGACATCTCAATACCCACAATATCATTCTCATATTAATCCACGCATGGAATTCAACAAGGCATGATAACAAACACATTTCAAGTTCGTAGCATCACATGCTAGCCAATACAATCCAAGTTACATACACAAGATTTCACTTGCATCAAACACAATGGCATAACAATAATAATAATCACCGTTGACACTTTTTCAAAATTCATTGAGTTATAATAACTCATTGCCATTCAATTATCCCCTTATTAGTTCCACCGTCAATCAAGGTGTGTCATACAATCACATCATTTACTTTTCATCAAGATTCATAATATATCAATAGAGGGGAAACATGCATGTTTTCATAACATAGCATAGGCATACACATACCTTGTCATGGCCTTAAGCCATTCCCCAATCATCACTAAGACACACCACACATACCCCTAATGAACTTGCTTGTTTTTACATAATAAAAAGTGTTTTGGGCAATAATGAGCCCATGATAAATTTCAACATTGGGACATGAGAAGGGTTCATTTTTAGTCTCAAAAATAGAGGGACATGTCATAAATATCACCTATTAGTCCCAATTTGAGCACCATAAAAAGTTGGGTTCAAAACCCTCTTAAACTTGTATTTTTCAATATAGTGGGTTCGGTATTTTACGCCTAATAAGAGTTAGAAAACTCCAATTAAAGTGAGACTAATTCTCACATCTCTGTAACACAATTATCTACAACTTTCATGAAGAAGTCGGAGGTCAAAAACATCATTAAAATGCCCAAATGGGCCAAAAACAGCAAATGACACCAATTGGGCAATCCTATCGTAATCGATTACGATAATTGATTATAGCTGAAATAGAACGCTTGTAATCGATTACGCTCACCTCTGTAATCGATTACGCCTAAAGTGAATCAATTATGCCTAAAACAGAATGCCTGTAATCGATTACGTCATACCAGAATACAGAAATTGTGCAGAGCAAAATACGCTCTGATACTAGCTTGTAACACCCCTGATTTTCCAGACCCAAATCCTAATGTAATCAAGCTATTTAAGTAAATTTTTCACATTTGAAATGATTTCAAAACACCACCACGATTACATCAAGACCCGAATCACAGAAAACCGAAGAGTGAGATTTAATAAAATATAACTAGATCGATAACTAACTTGCCCATAACATTATACAAAATAATAGAGTTTACAGCGGAAGAAGAATGTATACCGAGCATACGCCTAGTCCCATATATGAAGATATGAGAAAAGGCTTGGCAAAAGCATGTAAATACCTAACATAAACCTATTAGGTCATAACCCATTCGTGCACCTACAACAGACACATGTATTGCCTAAGATATAAATATAAATATGCATACACATCCGAGGTCATGCCCCGACTATCAGCACTGCCCATATCTTATAATTGGCCTACCTATTCACTTATTGGCATTAATCTAAACACCACCATCATCAATGTATATATTGTTCAAGTTTAATTCCTCAAGTACTCATCAAATCATCACTTATGTACTAATACATATGATCACCATTCATGCATGCACGATTAACTTATACATGACCAAAATCACTAAATCATCAATATCATCATATACAATTTATTCTTTACATTAAAATTCACAAATGATGCTGGCCAAGGAACTTCCACTACCACTATTTACTTTCCCGAAACTTTAATTTAAAATCCGAACTTATCCCATGGCAACCTGTATCACAATGCTAAAAAGGAGACCACATGGGAGAGTGAGTTATACATTCAAAATGACAAATATACATATATTGTGATTAAGTGTACATGCATTCATTCATCATGTGTGCTTTGCTATAAAATCATCAATTCATCATTCAATCATCATCACATTAGTATGATAGGCATACAAGCCTCATGAAGCGCAGTTCACAACACAAGCAAGCACAAGCACATACACAATCACATTGCCACTTATCAACAAGGGCATTCACAAGTTATCATCATCAATTCATTAAATCTTTACTCAATTCCTCCTCGCAAGGGGTTTCTCATCTCATGGTCATCCCATCTCAAATGCCATGCACCTATGGGTAATGCATATGTCGACTGTTTGATAATGCACATGCACGGATCCGATTTTATTTCATCAGGTGATCGTAACCACCACATTATTCATTCACATAGGTTTCCCGCCTCGTAAGGGGTACTCCCTCTAGCAGCTTCGTAAGGTGCTTTCTCGTGATCGTAACCACGTTCAATAATTCATATTGGTTTCCCACATCGCAAGGGGTACTCCTGCCTCGTGATCACAACCACGGGCATCATAGGAACTCGTAAGCCCCTTTTCATTTCAACAACAAGGTGATCGCAACCACCAGATCAATATCATATCATCATCAAGTTGGTTTCCCGCCTCGCAAGGGGTACTCCCTTCATAGAATCCCACAGGATCTTTCATCATTGTGATCACAACTATTCAATGTTATGTCATGCCATAAATGCAAAATGCAATAATGCATATGCCAATCAACCTCGCAAGGATGTCTCACCCTCTCATATAGGGATATAATTTGAAATTTTTAATCAATAACATATAATCATTTACAAAGCCCCTCAAGGAATATCATTCATGTACTTGACATCTCAATAGCCGCAATATCATTCTCACATTAATCCACGCATGGAATTCAAGAAGCATAGCAAGCATCATAGTATGAGTCCACACATGGGAATCAATCAAGGCATATTGATAAACATATTTCAAGTACATAGCATCACATGCTAGCCAATACAATTAAATCTATATGTACAAGATTACACTTGTATAAAAAAAATGACATTGCCATCATTAATAATATAAATCACCATTAAACCAAGGGTATGTTCAACAACAATATCCCTTTTCATCCAACATCATTAATCATCATTCAATATGTGTGGCCTTATCCATTTTTTGATCATTATAGATACTATTTCAATTTCATCGAGTTATCATAACTCATTACCACTCAATTGTCCCCTCATTAATTTCATTATCATACAAGGTGTGTCATATAACCACAACCTTTAATTTTCATTATCAATTATGTATCACCTCAATGGTGGTGTACATTCATGTTTTCATAACGTGATTTAAGCATACACATAACTTACCAAGGCCTTAAGCCATTCCCCAATCACCACTAAGGCACACTACACATATACCCTTAATGAATTCTCTCTGTCGCGACCGGGATCGCGGCGGCACGGCCGACCCTCAAAACGATCTTTCATTTTGAAAAGAAAAACAGGGAGTCGCCACCAATATTTTTTAGGATAAAATACCGGGAAAACCTTTCGTTAAAGCACTGGTTATAAAAAATGAAATTCCATGTTCGGGAGTCTAATTACAGGTGAGGAAGGTATTAGCACCTCACAACTGTCCGTTTTAAAAACGGTTACCTCAATATGATAGCGCGCATTATAATCAACCCAATAATTATTTTAACTTCTTCATTAAAAAGAAAATACATGAAATGACAAAAAATATATATATATAAAATAAACAAAACAAACACGGAATTTTTACATGAGATTAACAGGACGTCTCGTCCAAATTAAACTCGCTCCACCCCTTTTTTAAAAAAAGAAAAATGAGATTAACAAGACGTCTCGTCCAAATTAATCTTGTTCCGCCTTTTTAAGAAAATAAAGAAATAAAAATTACAATAATAATGAGAATAATAATATTCTTTACAACCTTTTTGCTAGTCCAAATAGAATGTATGAAGCACTCATTTTTGTTACATATTTATTACAAACCTTGGAAGGGGTAAAAAAGAAAAGAAAAGCAATTTATTTAAGTGGGAAAATGAAATTTCGAGTGAAAAGGTGAAAAACCGAGTGAAAAAATGGAATACCGAGTGCAAAATGGGAAAACCGAGTGCAAAATGGGAAAACCGAGTGAGGAAGTGGAATACCGAGTGAGGAAGTGGAATACCGAGTGAAACGTGGGCTGACCGAGGGAGAAGAGGGACGGTATTGGAATTAATATGAGAGGGACGGTGTTGGTGAGGAGTGAGATCGGTTGGGTGAATTGAGAGAGGTCGGTTGAGAGTGAGGGGTGAGGATGGTTGAGTGAGAGGAGTGAGGACGGATTGGAGTGAGGAGTTGAGGACGGCTGGGAGGGGCTATGAGGACGGTTGAGTGAGACAGTACGGTGAAGAGAGATTGGGGGCTGTGTGGTATGAAGAGAAGAGGAGAAGGACGCTTTAGGGGGCAGTATGGAGAGTGAGACGGTGTTGAGAGGTGTATTTTAGGAGCTGTATGGAGAGGGAGAGGGACGGTGGAAGGGGGTCTCAGACAGTGAGAGGAAGAGAGAGGGACGGCTGGGTGTTCCTTTTTTTCTCCAAAATGAGGGCTCCCCTGAAGGCTCCAGGATCCTCTTTATTTATAGAGGTCCTGGACGCCCACCAGCAGTGGCAAGTGGTCCTTTTTTATTATTTTTCCTTGCCAGCCGCCCCACTTGGCCAGCCTGGATGGAGTTGGTGGACATAGCTTGCACCTAGACAGCCATAGGGGTCGGCAGCTAGTGGGCCTCTCCTTTGTCCCTTTGTCAGCCGCCCCCCACAAGTCAAAGATCCACTTGGATAGTGGAAATCCAAGTCAGCAAGGGCACTCAGTGAGAATATGGGTCGGATTTTACCTTCTCTCCAAAATCCGAGTGGAAAAGATGAATTTGGTGCATGAGACCGAGTGGAAAAAGGTGCTGTTTTACAAAAACCGAGTGAAGAATGACTCAGAACCGACTGAAATGTTTAGAGTTTGACTCGAAATAGTTGAATAATGACACGGAATTGGATGAAAGATGACTCGGAATTGGGTAAAAATGGCTCGGAAACTGACTGAAGAGGATTCACTCAGTACTGACTGAAGAAACTTCACTCGGTGCTGACTGAAAACTCTTCACTCGGTGCTGACTGAAGAAGCATCACTCGGTGCTGACTGAAGAAGCATCACTCGGTGCTGACTGAAAAGTCTTCACTCGGTGCTGACTGAAAAGTCTTCACTCGGCAACTTGAGGATTCTTCACTCGGTATAGCTTCATGTCTTCCTTCATTCGAATGGTTCAATCAGCACTCGGAGAAATCTTGCTCGGCAATCCTTTTGCTTGAAGCCTCCCTCTGCCCTTCTGCTTGATTCACTCGGCATGTCAGAAACATTTTGCTCGGTTGCTGGTAGATCAGAACCATTCTTTCTTTAACTTCACACTCATTCAGTCGGAATGTTGTCAGCCAGTTTGGAAATGAACTTCAACCCTCTCGGATTCACAATGGGGAGTCGTCCTCGATACTTTGGGAAAATCTGATGACTCGGACAAATTCACTCGGAATTGGCTTCATACTTTAATCATGATATGCTCGGATGTTGGGATTGCTGCACTCGGTGTCATCCTTTATACCTCAATCAGAATTGAGAAATTGAGAATCTGACCACTCGGATATGCTTACCCGGGACTCCACTCAGAATTTGGATCTCGGACATTTTCACTCGGAACCGACCTTCTTTTCACTCAGAATTGCATATTTCTTACTCAGAAATTGGAATTTGACAATTCACTCGGAATCAGCCTGCTTCTCACTCAGAATTGCCTATTTCTTACTCAGAAATTCGAATTTGGCAATCTGACTCGGAATTGGCCTTGTTTTCACTCAGAACTTGGAATTTCACTCGGAATTGGCCTTCTTTCCACTCAGAATTTGGAAACTTGGCATTTTCACTCGGAATCTGCCTGCTTTTCAGTCAGAACTTGGAAATTTGGCATTTTCACTCGGAATCTGCCTGCTTTTTAGTCAGAACTTGGAAATTGGACTTTTTCACTTGGAAACTACCTTCTTTCAACTCAGAATTTGGAAACTTGGCAACTTTCACTCGGATCTGGCCTTCTTCTCAGTCAGAACTTGGAAATTGGCAATCTTCACTCGGATCCTGCCTTCTTCTTACTTAGAATTTGGAAATTGGCTCGGAATGATTGCAGTGGGACAGCTTCCACTCGGATTTACTTCTAATAGGGACATATTTCTTCAAGATCAACCACTTTTCACTCGGAATGGCTTTGATAGGGAAGCTTCCACTCGGATTTCCTCCAACAGTGAAGTATTCCACTCGAATTCGCTCTATTCTGAGTAATTCCACTCGGTTTTGGTCATTTCTGTGTAATTCTACTCGGATTACATCATTCTAAGTCGGATTCGTTTCAATCAGAAAGGTTCCAGTCGACAATCAGCCCTTCAGATGTATTTCGCTCGGAAACCGACCTTATTTACTCGGAAATGGGAATACTCCAATCGGAAACACCCGACTCGCTTGAGCGAACCACCACCCGCTTGGGCGAAAACAGGCCAAAGACCATGTCTCACTCGGAAATGATCATTCCGAGTCCATTCACTCGGAAATGATCATTTCCGAGTCAGTTTTTTTTTGGGACTCTTTGTTCTTTTTCCCCTTTTTTTTCTTTCTTCTTTTTTTTTTCTTCTTCTTTTTTTTACTTGTATTCTTTTCTTTTTTTTTCTTTCTTCTTTTTTTTTACTTGTATTCTTTTTTTTTTTACTTGTATTCTTTTTCACTTGTGGATCGACCGGACTGAAATAGGTGTTCACAGATGCCCCTCTTTACTTCTTTTCCATGAGAAGAGCATGAAGTTTCTTCTTGCTTTTGAAATGGAAAGGGAGTAAAGACGTGAACACCATTGTCAAAGTATCAGATGAGGGGGAAAACCTAGGAACTGACAGGAAAGGTATAAGGTGAGGGTGTTGCCTCTCGGTTGACTGAAAAGTAAAAGGTGAGGGTGTTGCCTCTCGGTTGACTGAAAAGTAAAAGGTGAGGGTGTTGCCTCTCGGTTGGCTGAAAAGAAAAAGGTGAGGGTGTTGCCTCTCGGTTGGCTAAAAAAGGTAAAAGGTGAGGGTGTTGCCTCTCGGTTGACAGGAAAAGAAAAAGGGTGCCATTTGATTGGCGACAGGAAAGTAAAGGGGTGCCATTTGATTGGCAACAGGAAGGTAAAAGGGTTGCCATTTGATCGGCGACTGGAAAGTAAAGGGTAAAAATTGGGGGAGCTAACAGGACGTCTCGTCCAAATTAACTCTCTGTACCTAAAAGCTCGGGGTGATGCCCCGGCTTGCCATGACTGAAGCCTTTGACTAGATAAATCTGGGGTGATGCCCCAGTTTGAGATGGTTTGAAAGAATCTTGGGGTATTGGCCTTTGTTTGAAAGGAGGAGTCCTGGGGTGATGCCCCAGTTTTGGAAAAAGTGATTTGGGGGTCAACAGGACATCCCGTCCAAATTAACCAGGATCTAGAGCTTTGGGGTGATGCCCCAATTTTGGAAAAGTGATCTGGGGAGATGCCCCTAGTTTGGAAGAAAGATCTAGGGGTTAACAGGACGTCTCGTCCAAATTAACCAGGATCTAAAGCTTTGGGGTGATGCCCCAATTTTGGAAAAGTGATCTGGGGAGATGCCCCTTTTTGGAAGAGAGATTTGGGGAGATACCCCAGTCTGGAAGAGAGATCTGGGGGTTAACAGGACGTCTCGTCCAAATTAACCAGGATCTAAAGCTTTGGGGTGATGCCCCAATTTTGGAAAAGTGATCGGGGAGATGTCCCTTTTTGGAAGAGAGATCTGGGGAGATGCCCCAGTCTGGAAGAGAGATCTGGGGGTTAACAGGATGTCTCGTCCAAATTAACCAGGATCTAAAGCTTTGGGGTGATGCCCCAATTTTGGAAAAGTGATCGGGGAGATGCCCCTTTTTGGAAGAGAGATCTGGGGAGATGCCCCAGTCTGGAAGAGAGATCTGGGGAGATACCCCAGTCTGGAAGAGAGATCTTCAGTCTATGTTCTACTGAAGTACGAATAATAGATCTTGCTGAGAGAAAACTTTGGCAAATACCTACTTTTGGATGATGGATTTGGTGTCTCTTTGACAAAAGAATGAGTTAGTATAAAAAAGACTTACAGGTAAGTCTTCCCTGGCGACTGGCTTTTTAAGATAACTTATGGATGAAATAGAAACATCCTCCGACTTTTGGCGAGCGTATTTAGCAGAGATAGTTATGCTTATACCAAGCGAATTCTGGCACTAGGATGCATTTCGTTCCCCATAATTTTACGCTTTGTCGTTTCCAATTTCAAAATTTCTTTTAGGCAAAAACTTGTTTATGCATAAATTTTAGTCATACACACATGTAGGAAGAAATGAGACTTTTATTTATAAACATCAGGTATGTACAGTAGAGATGAAAATAATATTAAACACAGAGATGTGATAAGATACAGAGAATGGAAGGCAAGTGGAAAGGGGAAGGCTCATATATCCTCTAGTGATCTTCTGAGAGCAATGAGAAACTTGACCCTTTATCACGACTTTGTGTTCGTCCTCTGATTTTGCTTCTGAGGGCGTAATTTGATAATGACCCTAATACCCGTTTTGACCTCCTTTGTCTTCGGCTTGAAGGGTTTATGTTGCAGAGTCGAGTTTGTGGAACCGCCTTTTCAGGTTTTCGGCTCATCTTGCTGCTCTAACTTTCGCCTAGGTTGCCTTTTCAGGTTTTTAACCTAGCGAGCTTTTCTTCTTCTTTTATACAAAGTATTTCTTCACTGCATCGGCATTGACAGGCATTAGCAGGTCGTCTCCATCCATGTTGGTGAGTATGAGAGCTCCTCCGGAAAAAGACTTCTTTATAACATATGGTCCTTCGTAATTAGGTGTCCATTTCCCTCGGACGTCTTTTTGAATTGGCAAAATCTTTTTGATAACCAAATCACCTTCTTGGAACTGTCGGGGGCGCACTTTCTTTTTGTATGCCCGCTTCATGCGTCTTTGATACAATTGTCCTTGGCAAAGGGCGGTTAACCTCTTCCCGTCAATCAGATTCAATTGGTCATATTTGGCCTGGACCCATTCAGCTTCTTCCAGTTTGGCTTCCATGATCACCCTAAGGGATGGAATTTCTACTTCAAATGGCAGTACAGCTTCCATTTCGTAGACCAAAGAAAATGGTGTTGCCCCAGTTGAAGTTCGCACTGAGGTTCGGTATCCGTGCAGCGCGAAAGGGAGCATTTCATGCCAGTCTTTGTAGGTTACTACCATCTTTTGCACTATCTTCTTGATATTTTTGTTGGCTGCTTCAACTGCTCCATTCATTTTCAGACGGTATGGAGAGGAGTTGTGGTGGGAGATTTTAAAGCTCTCGCAAAGCTCCTTCATCATTTTGTTGTTTAAATTTGTACCATTGTCTGTGATGATTTGGTTTGGTAGGCCATATCGGCATATCAGTTCACGCTTGACGAATTTGACCACAACATTTTTCGTCACATTGGTGTACGAAGCTGCCTCTACCCACTTGGTGAAATAATCGATGGCAAATAGAATGAAACGATGACCATTTGAGGCTTTTGGCTCAATGGGCCCAATTACATCCATACCCCACATTGAAAAAGGCCATGGTGCTGACAAGACATTTAAGGATGAAGGCGGTGCATGAATGTGATCAGCATAAATCTGGCATTTATGACACTTCTGTATGTAAGCAAAACAGTCTGCTTCCATAGTCATCCAATAATACCCAGCTCTTAGGATTTTCCTTGACATAGCGTGCCCATTCGTATGAGTTCCGAAAGATCCTTCGTGGATATCTTTCATGATCTGATTTGCCTCGACGGTATTAACACACCAGAGGAGAACGGAATCATAATTCCTCTTGTATAGCACGTTACCACTCAACAGATATCCCATAGCTAGCCTTCTCAAAGTTCGTTTGTCATTATCCGTGATGCCTTCAGGGTATTCTTGGCATTGGAGGTATCTTTTGATGTCATAATACCAAGGTTTGCCATCTGGCTCTTCTTCTATGACCTGGCAATGGGCAGGTTCTTGTCGTTTCTTTACCTCAATGAGAGGCACTTTGTAATCACTGCTGACTTCGAACATAGCGGCTAGGGTGGCTAAAGCATCTTCCATTTGGTTGTCTTCCCGTAGAACATGATGGAAGGTAACTTCATCGAATCTTTTGATCATCTCCTTGATGTGAGCATGATAGGGAACTAGTTTACTGTCCCTAGTTTCCCACTCATCCTTTAGTTGATGGATAACCAAAGCAGAATCTTCATAAACTTCCAGGATCTTTATTCCCACGTTTAGAGCCGCTTGCATTCCTAGAGAACATGCTTCATATTCTGCAACATTGTTGGTGCAGTCAAAACATAACCGGGCGCAAATAGGGATGAATTCTTTACCAGGAGAGATCAGGATAACCCCAATTCCATGTCCCAGCGCATTGGACGCCCCATCGAATCTCATGATCCATCTGGTTTCCAGACCATCTTCTTCTTTGGAAAGAGCCAAGATATCCTCATCTGGGAAATCATGTCGCATTGGTTGGTAAGCCTCAATGGGTTGGTGTGCCAAGTAATCTGCTAGTGCACTCCCTTTAATTGCCTTTTGGGTGACATATGTTATGTCATATTCTGTCAGTAACACTTGCCAACGGGCAATCCTCCCAGTCAAAGCAGGTTTTTCAAAGATATACTTGATGGGATCCATCTTAGACACTAGCCAATAAGTATGATTAAGCATGTATTGCCGTAAGCGCTGGGCAGCCCAGGCCAATGCACAACATGTTCTTTCAAGAGATGAATACCTCATCTCGTATTTAGTAAATCTCTTGCTCAAGTAGTAGATGGCGCATTCCTTCCTCCCAGTCTCATCATGTTCACCTAATACACATCCCATGGATTCATTCAACACGGTCAGGTATAGAATTAGCGGTCTCCCATGAACGGGCGGCACCAAGAATGGTGGCTCCAATAAGTACTACTTTATCTTTTCAAATGCAATCTAGCAATCCTCATTCCACTGTCCAGGCTGATTCTTGCGAAGCAATTTGAAAATTGGCTCACAGGTTACAGTCATTTGGGAAATGAATCGGGCGATGTAATTCAATCTTCCCAGGAATCCTCGGACATCTTTTTCAGTACGAGGAGGAGGCATTTCCAGAATTGCCTTGACTTTGTCAGGATCAACTTCTATCCCTCTCTCATTTACAATGAATCCTAACAATTTACCGGATCTTGCGCCAAAAGTGCACTTGGCGGGATTCAATCTAAGCTTGAATTTCCTCAACCTTTCAAAAAGTTTTCTCAGGTCAGCAATGTGTTCCTCCTCAGACCTGGACTTGGCAATTATATCATCCACATAGACTTCTATTTCCTTGTGCATCATGTCGTGGAAGAGAGTCATCATTGCCCTTTGATAAGTGGCTCCTACATTCTTCAATCCAAAGGACATTACCTTATAACAAAAGGTGCCCCACAGAGTGATGAACGTGGTCTTTTCCATGTCTTTTGGTGTCATCTTGATATGGTTATATCCCGAAAATCCATCCATGAATGAGAAGATGAAATGCTGAGCTGTGTTATCAACCAGTACGTCAATCTAAGGTAAAGGAAAATCATCCTTAGGACTCGCCCGATTCAAGTCTCGGTAGTCCACACACATTCTTACCCTCCCATCTTTCTTTGGAACGGGAACTATATTGGCTACCCATTGCGGATACTTAGCTACGGCTAAGAAACCAGCATCGAATTGTTTCTTGACTTCTTCTTTGATCTTAAGAAGCATTTCTGGTTTCATTCGTCGTAACTTTTGCTTGATCGGCGGACATTCCGGCTTTAAAGGCAACTTGTGTTCCACAATGTTATTATCCAGACCCGGCATATCTTGATACGACCATGCAAAAATGTCTCGAAATTCTCAGAGCAGTTTAATCAATTCACTCTGCCGCTGTTTGCTCAAGAGGGTGCCTATCTTGACTTCTTTATTCTCCCCTTCATCCCCCAGGTTAATGGTCTCAATCTTTTCCTGATGAGGTTGAATTTCCTTATCTTCCTGTTCTATTAACTTTGTCAATTCGGGTGAAGGTTCAAAGTCTTCCTCACTATCCTCATAGGCATAATCATTTGGATTATCAGAGTCATGAAATAGAACCGAGTTCTCATTACTCTCAAAAGAATCGCTTTCAGATCTGCATTTGGTGTTATATTATAATGAATGGAAACAAAGAAAGGCAAGCAAATGGAAGGTTTAAAAGAAAGAGATTGAACAAAGATGAGGTATGAAATTGGACTGCATTCATTTAATTTAATAAATAAGCAAGTTTTTGCCTTTATTACAAAATAGATCCCAAAGCCTTAGGCATAGCAAAAGGATCGACAAGTTTTGAAAACAACAATTACTTTGACTGAGGATTGATAGTTATGGGGAACTCCATGATTTTCCAGTTGTCCAGTTCTTGACCGGGTAAGCAAGCATGCACTAATTCCACATCATAGCTGGGTCCGTCTCCAACCATAGCCACCTGACCCGGATATATAATCCCGGCGCTCCTGAAGCTTTGATAGAGGTCACAGATAGGGATTCTAGCAGTGTCGAACTCTTGACCGGTAAGGCGAGCGATCCTTCTCTCCCTTCTTTCTTCTCCTACCCTTTTTCTATCAGCTGCTGTAGGCTTATATCCCAGACCATATCTATCCTTGTTCTCTGGGAGGCATATAGGTTGGGTTCTTCCTTCCAATTCTCGTCCTAACCCTTTCCCCAGCTTGTATCCTTCTCTCAACATTGTCTTCGCAACCATTAGAGGCACGTTTGGGAAGGATGTCTTTGTAATGCTCGTTGCATTGGCCACCTCTAAAGCCTGAAATGAGGTTTCGAGGGCTTCCTCGGTCGCTTCAATGTATGGGGTGTTGGCAGGCTTACTGACCAACAAGTCTTCTTCTCCAGAGACAATCACCAACTTGTTGTCAATGATGAATTTCAACTTTTGATGCAGAGTGGAAGGGACTACCCCAGCCGAATGGATCCACGGCCGTCCCAGCAAACAACTGTATGCGGGCATAATATCCATGACTTGAAAAAGGATTTGAAAGGTGCATGGCCCAACTTGTATAGGTAATTCAATTTCTCCCATAACTTCTCGGCGAGTTCCGTTAAAAGCCCGGATTACCATGGAACTGGGTCTCATATGGGTCCCATCAAAAGGAAACTTTGCCAATGTAGATTTTGGCATTACGTTCAAGGACGATCCATTGTCAACAAGCACCTTCGCCATGATATGATCTTGGCATTTTACGGAGATATGAAGGGCTTTATTGTGCCCTCTTCCTTCCACCGGTGTCTCATCATCCGTAAAGGTAAGATAATTGTTGGCCACAATGTGTCCCACTATGCCTTCAAACTTATCTACTGGCAAATCATGTTTCACATGTGCCTCACTCAAAACCTTCATCAGTGTGTTCCGGTGTGGTTCAGAACTCATTAGCAAAGACAACAGAGAAATTTTTGCCGGAGTGTGGTTCAGTTGGTCCAACACCTGGTAGTCACTATGGCGAATGAATCTTAGAAATTCTTGGGCCTCCTCTTCAGTTACAGCCTTCTTTGCTTCACCAGAGGATTCTCCCTTCCCAGGTCTAACATCCCCTGTAACCTTGTCAAGTTTAGGTTCTGGGGGAGCATATACTCTTCCACTTCGGGTGACACCCCCAATTCCAGCAATATTCGTGACAGGGGATGATGGCGTAGGCTCAACTGCCTCAGAACTAGTAACAACCACATTAGTGCCATACTTCCACGACACAGCTCATGAATCCTTGTAAGGGAACGGAGTTGGTGTGTTCACCGTGATGACAGTTTTAGCAGGAGTCGAAACCACTGGTGCATTTTTGTTGTAAAATATGACTAGAGGCTTTGGAGCTCGAACTCGGCTTTGATCTTGTGTCATATTTATTCTGCCTTCATGATGCCGACAAACTTCTATGACATGACTGTCCATAAATCCCTGAAGGGTTTTTTGGAAGTCCTTTCACTTTGCGGACTGGAGGTCATTGCACTCTTTATCCCATGATCCTTCTATCAAACCCATCTTAAGAATATGGGAATGAATCGTTTCCAATGGCATTTGGATGTCTTGAACCTTGGAAATACATTCCTCATCTCTTTCTACAGCGTTAACACCTGGTCTCCCATGGTTAGGCAGAGGATTGGTGGTCACATTCAAGCTTCCTTCCTTGAAGCTTATCCAATCAGCTCTAATTAAATCTCTTACCTTAAACTTCAATGCCAGGCAATTCTCGGTGGAATGTCCCGGTGCACCGGCATGGTAATCACACCGCGCATTCGGGTCATACCCTCTGGGATAAGGTGGTTGAAGCCATTTTAGAGGGCAAGGTGCCACCAATGTATTTTCAATAAGATGGGGGAGAAGCTCGGTGTAGGTCATGGGAATTG
Source organism: Clitoria ternatea (assembly GCA_037962975.1). Lineage (NCBI taxonomy): Eukaryota > Viridiplantae > Streptophyta > Magnoliopsida > Fabales > Fabaceae > Clitoria > Clitoria ternatea. The sequence goes on from CM075671.1 coordinate 176,634,183, forward strand.
GATCAAATTTCACTTGAGTGCGGTCATTATTTTGTCTCCTCAGATTTGGATTCGGTGGGTTCATTTGTTGTGGCTGATATGGTGCTTGTGGTGGTGCAGGTGGTCGCATGACAGGTGGTCGGAAATGTGGTGGGTTCGAATTCGGGATTGCAGCCACATATGGGTGCGGTGCGTTAGGATAAGTTGACGGAAAGGTGATGGGGGTAGGTGATCTGGGCTGGTTCCTTCTTTGATTATGAGAGACCAGGTTAGTCTCTCCCTCTCTTCTTTTACCTTCTCCAAGTGAAGGTTTTCTTGCTGCTCCAACCCCAGGTGGGCCACGAGTAATTTTCCCAGTCCTCAGGCCATTTTCTATTCTTTCTTCGATAGTGACGATGTCGGAGAAATGGGAGGAAATGCTTCCAATCATCTTATCGTAGAAGGGTGACTGGAGTGTATCAATAAATGTAGAAATTACCTCCTTCTCTAATAGAGGTGGATCAACCTGCGCTGCTACTTCTCGCCACCGTTGGGCATATTCTTTAAACGTCTCGTTATCTTTCTTGGTCATGTTTTGTAATTGTACTCTATCTGGGGCCATATCCAGATTATACTTGTACTGTTGCATGAAAGCATCTTCCAGATCTTCCCAACAGCGTATGCGAGATCGTTCAAGATGATTGTACCAGGTCAGAGGTGCTCCAGCCAAACTATCCTGGAAACAATGAATGAGCAGAGGGTCATTGGAAGCATGAGAGGCCATCTTCCGGCAGTACATGGTAAGATGGTTCTTTGGACAGGTTAGCCCCTGATATTTGTCAAATTCAGGCATTTTGAATTTGGGGGGAATAACAACATCAAGAATCAGACAAAGTTGTGCAGCACTACCCATTCCAAACCAATTCGTTCTTTCCATTTCTTTTAACTTCCTTTCCAGGAACTCTAATCTTCCCTCCTGGGTAGCAACAGCAGCACTTGGACCTACAGTGACATGATGACTAGTACCCCTAACTGGTTGGTCGACATGTGCCGGGTTTGCATTAGGCATTGAGATATGGGGTCTGGCTGTTGCTTGAGCAGCTTGTGGTTGCACGACTTGTGTATGGATTGGAATCGTTTGAGGATCCCAGATGGGCGGAGCGTTTGGCTGAGCCGTATGAAGGATTGTTTCCTGATAATCAGGCTCTTCTTGAAGTGGCGGGAAATAGCCAGGTGGCAATCCATATGGGGGAAAAGGTATGGCATTACCTTCCTCATCTATGTAGATAGGTTTCTGGGTGTCAGCAGGGTTTGATTTCCTAACGTGAATGGTTAGGGGAGGCGCAGCAGGATTTGAGCTTGGCCCTCCAGTAGGACCCTGAGTGGATGGTCGTTGTCTAGCGTCTTCAACGCCTGCTGAAGAATCCCCTTCTGTGACTCTTCTTTCAAGAAGCTTGGCCATCTCAGCCATCTGTTCTTTCAACTGATTGACTTCGGCTCTCAAGCTCTCATTTTCTTGTTCCATTTCAGCCATGAGTCTTGTATTAAGCCTAGTTGCGTAAGGATGTCTACCCGTTATGTCTGGAAACCACAACATTTTGTTAGGAAAATAAAAGTAAACAGATAAAGAAAAAAGGAAAAGAAAAACAAATGATGTTGCGCAGGATGCGATTCTGAATTTAGCCCATATTCTCCGACTGTTCCTCAGAACGTCCCGTTCAAAAGTACTAGGTAAAGCAGTAAGGTGGAAATTAACATGAAACAATTGTGAAAGCAGATTAATTCATCATTCCATTCTTTTGTAGAGGTACAATATTACTTGAAAGATTTGATTACAACATTTTAACCATCCCTGGCCCGAGCAATCATGGCCCTCATTTTACAAAGTCTTTCCTGGCAATAGTTCAGAAATGATGATATCTCTTTTGGGGTGGATAAAGGATTGACCATGCCTTCAGCCTGCTTTAACATTGAGGGAAAATCCTCTAAGATTCCATTAGCTATGTATGCCAACTTGGTGAAACAGTCCATCCATAAATGAACGACCTCGTCCCGTTGAGCTAACTCAGTCCCCAAAGCTCGTGTGGCCTTTTGGCAGCGTTGCTCAGCGTCACAGGCTTTTTTCTATTCATCATGTATTTCTTGCTCATAAGCCCTCATTGTTTCATCAAGCTGTTGCTCCAATTTGTAGACCTGGGTCTGCAGCATTTCCTTTTGCACCGAGGTCTCTTTTTCTTTTTCTTTGGATAGTGTCAGCATGTTTTTCAGGACTTGTTTTTCGGCCAATATGGTGTCACTCTGTTGGCCTTTTGTTTTAAGCTGGGAATTAGCCGCACGAAGGCAATGGTCCTGTTTCACCCTTTAGTCTTCGTCAATCTTCCTCTTCTTTCGCATTTCATCCATAGCATGTTTCCCCTCGGAATTCTCCTTCCTCTGAAGGGAGCACTCTTGTTGACATTTCAAAAGATCCTCTTCTAGCTTCTGATTCTTTGCTGTCAACTCTTCTATTTGTGCCTTCAGAGCCATGGTGACCTTGTCTTCCATGATGACTGGCGGAGGGAAATTATTCGCGGATTGGTATGAAGGGCTTTTGAAGGGCAGTTTTACAATGGAGGCCCTGTTTAGGACCCATTCAAAATATTCAGCCCCTACAGCATGGCTTCGTGCCCCTAATTCTTTTCCCATCCTATGGATCTTCTTCCACGCATTGGCTATATCCCGAACAATGGATGTGTAATTCCTTTTTGCATAGTACAAAATGAAAGGAGTGAGCAATTTTACGTTCGGTGGCCCGAGTAGAGGATAAGCCAACTGACGCTTTGCAATAACAGGGTTGTAATTGATGCATCCCTGCGTGCCCATGAGAGGAACATTCGGATAACCTCCGCAACTATAGATGATTGACTCAACCATTAGCCATTGAGGATACCACCTGACTTTTTCAGCTGTAAGGCTTACGAGGTGATTAGCCCATTCACGTCCACTTTTCACAGCCAATTGACACAATTTCAAATCAGAAACCGGACACTCGGCTTTACATATTTGATGGAAGATATGAGATGTGAGCCATACATATAAACGGGTAAACAGCAAATGATCCTCTTTCCCCCTTGTGTGTGGCAGAAATCCATGGTGCAATACACATTAGCCAAAATGGCTGTGACTGGATTCTCGAGCCGGTGCTTACGAGCCAGGAAGACAGCAATGGCATCATAATCTACGTAGTTATCTAAATTAGGGAACAAGACAACCCCGTAAATAGTGAGGGCTAAAGTATCCATGAAAGCCTCCCATTCCTCTTTATCAGCCAGGATCTGTATGTGCTTCTCAAGAAATTCTCGGGTGAACCAGGGAACTTGATTTCTATTCATTTGCACATTCCTTAATGCCTCGGGAGAGATTCTTAAAACACGGGCAATTGAAGCGGTTGTTGCATGATGGTCAAGATGGCGATAGGGAATTTGCCCTTCCACTTGTATCCCCAATATCTGTTCAAATTCTTCTATTGACGGAGCCAATTGAAAATCTCTAAATGTGAAAGAGCAGAGGGATGGGTCATAAAATTGTGCCAAGGCTGTAATTGCTTCGGTTTGGACTTCCACCTCCAATAGTCTTAAGATCTTCCTATATTTCCTAGTAAGGGCCATCTTCTGAGTCATACTTAATCTTTTCCCCAGTGCTTGCAGACTAACTGTATCAACTTTCTTAGCTTTGAGATGTAATATTTTCTTCAACTCTGTCACATCTGTACCATAATTGTCATGTTTCATGTTAATTTCCATACTTGCTCAGAGATATTGCCAATTTTTGAATCGTTTCCTATGAATATCGAAACAAAGAAAAGGAATCAGTTATTGTTATGTTTTGAAATTCATGTTTTCCCCAAAGATGTGATAAAAAAAATTTGTTTTTTTTTTGTTTTTTTTGGGAAACACTGATTTCCAAAACTCATGCGAGTCTAAGTTGCAGAAGCCATAGATTTTCTTAATCGTCATTGATGCCCCAGTTAAAGGGATCCAAAATTGTTTCTTTTGATTTCCTTGTTTTGACGACCATGAAGATCTACAACTCAGGACTTGGAGGTACATGATCAAAAGAGAATTATCCATCCACTCGGAGTGTACTGGGTATTTTGGAAATGAATCATTATTTTTGAAATAGAGTACCCTCAATGGATAGATAATTCATTCATTTAGATTTAAAGGGAGAGTAAAAATGACATAAGCTAAAATAAAGTCTGCCCTTTTGTGACCTAGGTTGGGTTTTGTTGAAAGTCTTTTCTAGGACCTATGGCTTGTCTAAAAGTGATTCTCTATACCGGGTAGCTTATACTAGACATCTAGAAGGTCACCAGAGCCAAGATCCTACCCATGCCAGGGACGCAAACAGTGGGGAATCCACTAAGTGCGTATATCATGAGAGGTCGAACTCTGGTTGAGGTTCTCACGAACACCGGATAGGAAGTACATCCCATACGATTCCGTTACCAACCCCTCCTAACTTAAGCTTCATTTGGGGCCCGGGTATAGGGCGCCACTCATAGGTGTGTGCAAGTAAATGTGAGTGTAGTGTGTGGAAGGGCATTCAATACCTTTTACCTTACCCCATTCTGCACAAAGAACAAACACAGAACAAATATACAAAGTCGTCTAACCTAGGGTTCAATAATCACACAGACATATAAATGATAAAATATAAACAAAACAGAAACCATATACAAACATTGACAGAAAATAAAATAAAGGAAGAAGTTAAATAATTAATATGCTAATTAAAACATGCGCTATCAAATTGACTGGCTTGACTCTCTAAGTCCCCAGTGGAGTCGCGACCGGGATCGCGGCGGCACGGCCGACCCTCAAAATGATCTTTCGTTTTGAAAAGAAAAATAGGGAGTCACCACCAATATTTTTTAGGATAAAATACCAGGAAAACCTTTCGTTAAAGCACTGGTTATAAAAATGAAATTCCATATTCGGGAGTCTAATTACAGGTGAGGAAGGTATTAGCACCTCACAACTGTCCGTTATAAAAACGGTTACCTCAATATGATAGCGCGCATTATAATCAACCCAATAATTATTTTAACTTCTTCATTAAAAAGAAAATACACGAAATGACAAAAAATATATATATAAAAAATAAACAAAACAAACACGGAATTTTTACATGAGATTAACAGGACGTCTCGTCCAAATTAAACTCGCTCCACCCCTATTTTAAAAAAAAAGAAAAATGAGATTAACAAGATGTCTCGTCCAAATTAATCTCGTTCCGCCTTTTTAAGAAAATAGAGAAATAAAAATTACAATAATAATAAGAATAATAATATTCATTACAACCTTTTTGCTAGTCCAAATAGAATGTATGAAGCACTCATTTTTGTTACATATTTATTACAAACCTTGGAAGGGGTAAAAAAGAAAAGAAAAGCAATTTATTTAAGTGGGAAAATGAAATTCTGAGTGAAAAGGTGAAAAACCGAGTGAAAAAGTGGAATACCGAGTGCAAAATAGGAAAACCGAGTGCAAAATGGGAAAACCGAGTGAGGAAGTGGAATACCGAGTGAGGAAGTGGAATACCGAGTGAAACGTGGGCTGACCGAGAGAGAAGAGGGACGGTATTGGAATTAATAGGAGAGGAACGGTGTTGGTGAGGAGTGAGATCGGTTGGGTGAATTGAGAGAGGTCGGTTGAGAATGAGGGGTGAGGATGGTTGAGTGAGAGGAGTGAGGACGGATTGGAGTGAGGAGTTGAGGACGGCTGGGAGGGGCTATGAGGACGGTTGAGTGAGACAGTACGGTGAAGAGAGATTAGAGGGGGCTGTGTGGTATGAAGAGAAGAGGAGAAGGACGCTTTAGGGGGTAGTATGGAGAGTGAGACGGTGTTGAGAGGTGTATTTTAGGAGCTGTATGGAGAGGGAGAGGGACGGTGGAAGGGGGTCTCAGACAGTGAGAGGAAGAGAGAGGGACGGCTGGGTGTTCCTTTTTTTCTCCAAAATGAGGGCTCCCCTGAAGGCTCCAGGATCCTCTTTATTTATAGAGGTCCTGGACGCCCACCAGCAGTGGCAAGTGGTCCTTTTTTATTATTTTTCCTTGCCAGCCGCCCCACTTGGCCAGCCTGGATGGAGTTGGTGGACACAGCTTGCACCTAGACAGCCATAGGGGTCGGCAGCTAGTGGGCCTCTCCTTTGTCCCTTTGTCATCCGCCCCCCACAAGTCAAAGATCCACTTGGATAGTGGAAATCCAAGTCAGCAAGGGCACTCGGTGGGAAAATGGGTCGGATTTTACCTTCTCTCCAAAATCCGAGTGGAAAAGATGAATTTGGTGCACGAGACCGAGTGGAAAAAGGTGCTGTTTTACAAAAACCGAGTGAAGAATGACTCGGAACTGACTGAAATGTTTGGAGTTTGACTCGGAATGGTTGAATAATGACACGGAATTGGATGAAAGATGACTCAGAATTGGGTAAAAATGGCTCGGAAACTGACTGAAGAGGATTCACTCAGTGCTGACTGAAGAAACTTCACTCGGTGCTGACTGAAGAAGCATCACTCGGTGCTGACTGAAAAGTCTTCACTCGGTGCTGACTGAAAAGTCTTCACTCGGCAACTTGAGGATTCTTCACTCGGTATAGCTTCATGTCTTCCTTCATTCGAATGGTTCAATCAGCACTCGGAGAAATCTTGCTCGGCAATCCTTCTGCTTGAAGCCTCCCTCTGCCCTTCTGCTTGATTCACTCGGCATGTCAGAAACATTTTGCTCGGTTGCTGGTAGATCAGAACCATTCTTTCTTTAACTTCACACTCATTCAGTCGGAATGTTGTCAGCCGGTTTGGAAATGAACTTCAACCCTCTCGGATTCACAATGGGGAGTCGTCCTCGATAATTTGGGAAAATCTGATGACTCGGACAAATTCACTCGGAATTGGCTTCATACTTTAATCACGATATGCTCGAATGTTGGGATTGCTGCACTCGGTGTCATCCTTTATACCTCAATCAGAATTGAGAAATTGAGAATCTGACCACTCGGATATGCTCACCCGGGACTCCACTCAGAATTTGGATCTCAGACATTTTCACTCGGAACCGACCTTCTTTTCACTCAGAATTGCATATTTCTTACTCAGAAATTGGAATTTGATAATTCACTCGGAATCAGCCTGCTTCTCACTCAGAATTGCCTATTTCTTACTCAGAAATTTGAATTTGGCAATCTGACTCGGAATTGGCCTTCTTTCCACTCAGAATTTGGAAACTTGGCATTTTCACTCGGAATCTGCCTGCTTTTCAGTCAGAACTTAGAAATTTGGCATTTTCACTCGGAATCTGCCTGCTTTTTAGTCAGAACTTGGAAATTGGACTTTTTCACTCGGAAACTGCCTTCTTTCAACTCAGAATTTGGAAACTTGGCAACTTTCACTCGGATCCAGCCTCCTTCTCAGTCAGAACTTGGAAATTGGCAATCTTCACTCGGATCCTGCCTTCTTCTTACTCAGAAGTTGGAAATTGGCTCGGAATGATTGCAGTGGGACAGCTTCCACTCGGATTTACTTCTAATAGGGACATATTTCTTCAAGATCAACCACTTTTCACTCGAAATGGCTTTGATAGGGAAGCTTCCACTCGGATTTCCTCCAACAGTGAAGTAGTCCACTCAGATTTGCTCCATTCTGAGTAATTCCACTCGGTTTTGGTCATTTCTGTGTAATTCTACTCGGATTACATCATTCTGAGTCGGATTCGTTTCAATCAGAAAGGTTCTAGTCGACAATCAACCCTTCAGATGTATTTCGCTCGGAAACCGACCTTATTTACTCGGAAATGGGAATACTCCAATCGGAAACACCCGACTCGCTTGGGCGAAAATAGGCCAGGGACCATGTCTCACTCGGAAATGATCATTCCGAGTCCATTCACTCGGAAATGATCATTTCCGAGTCAGTTTTTTTTTTTGGGACTCTTTGTTCTTTTTCCCCCTTTTTTTTCTTTCTTCTTTCTTTTTTTTCTTTTTTTTTTCTTTCTTCTTTTTTTTACTTGTATTCTTTTCTTTTTTCTTCTTCTTCTTTTTTTTTACTTGTATTCTTTTCTTTTTTTTTCTTTCTTCTTTTTTTTTACTTGTATTCTTTTCTTTCTTTTTTCTTTTTTTTTACTTGTATTCTTTTTCACTTGTGGATCGACCGGACTGAAATACGTGTTCACACTCTCATTCTTACATAATGTAAGGGGTTTTGGATACTAATAAGCTCATGACAAATTTTAACTTCAAGATATAAGAAAGGCTCATTTTTAGTCTTAAAAGTGGGGGGACATGTTATAATTGTCACCTATTAGTCACAATGGTTTTGAAGAGAGTCTAAGAAGATCCAATGATTGTAAAGTAGGCTTGAGGAGCTAAACGATGCAAGATAAATGCTCAAGGTGTGAAAATTTCAATTTCACACTGATATAATCGATTAGGCCATATGCTAATTGATTGCCCTAACTGATTAACAGAATTGGGGATAATCGATTACAGAGCTCTTGAAATTTATGTAATGCATCAAATATTTCACCTAGTCGATTACAAGAACCAATCTAATCGACTATAAGGATTCTGTTTGGTTCATAATCGATTACAACACTGAATGTAATTGGTTACCTTGGTTCTATTTAGCTCATAATCGATTACAACTTTGAGTCTAATCGATTATGGGACTGTAATCGATTAAGCTGATCGATTTCCTTAAATACAGAAGCCTTGTAATTGATTAGGCCAGGGGGCTAATCGATTACACCCTATCAGATTGTAGAAATTATGCAGATTTTCTTAAGGAAATGAACTTCTCACACACCTAAATCTATGCAAACAGTATCGAAATACTACCAAATTTTGACACAAGTGATAATACATCATTGATGACGCGTGGCCACCGGTCTCACTCAAAAATTCCTTAAGATGAGTGACTTATGCATATAAATACATTTTACCCATTTTGAGGCACTTTTGTGCAACTCAAGGGCCTTTTCTCAGTGGAATTGGCCCGTTCCAGTTTCTACAAGTCATAAACTATGCATAGAAGCTATTGGAAATATCCCATGCCATTCAATCCTCATAAAACTCTATTTGGCTCTATTAGTTCCTTAGTTATGCATTAATGTTAATACCTAATTTCACATTTTGAGAATATAAACATTAATGCCATCAAATAGGCCTTAGCCTCTCATTACCAATATTCATTCATCAAAATCGTATAGAATTCTAAATTCACATGGTATATGCATACTTTAACCCCTCATGGGTTATTCATCATCATATATACACATATATTATCATCATTAGCCAACAATTTGCCATTCACATCATTTCACTATAAACATGGCAAGGCAAGCATGAGTATCATGACATACAATAATCATCAATTATATAACTCATGCAATTTGAATGTAAACTCCTCTCCTACCTCGAGAGAAAAACCATAATCCAAGCGCTCCGAATGCTCTACTTCATCATTCAAAGTAGAACCTACATATTGCACACATACACACATGCAATTAATAAGCCATCATAAGACATCATCTCTTAAAACTTATTATCAATTCCTAGAGTTGCCTAAACTCTAATTCATACGCTTAAGTTAGGCTTCAGGAATTCCTTTCCCAAAACCAAGATTCTCTAGATCTTAAAGGCTAACCAAACCCAATAACAACATCATCTCATCCATCACATAATGCAATCCCATATTACATTAATCTTTCAAATATCATCATTGTTACTTAGAGCTCAACATAAGTTATCCTTGCCTTTTTTAAACCATCTTTAATTAACAAACTCTAATAGAACAAATCATGGCCTATCAATTCACCAACCAATATGTATATCTTATTGATTCCACTATTAATGGTCATCTACCATTTTCATTATCATTCATCATTATTCAAGCTCTCCACAATAATATCATAACTTTTAACACACTTAACAACTTAGAGTCATCATCACAATTCTCTTTATTTCACATATTCTTATCATCAATGATCAATGTCATACACTTAAAAACTCATTCCTGCATACCAAATCACTCTAACACCAAAATCATCACCATGTTTTCAAGATTTGTCATAGAGCCCCAAATCCCAAATCTTTAGGGTTTTCCTCTAAAATCACCCAACAAACATCATCATTAACAACACCAAACAAAATTTATCATGGGTTTACACTTAAAATCATTTTTCATATCATCATCACTCATTTCCCTTTATTCCTAAAGTTAGGGTTTCATTCAAAACTCAACTATCACCATTATCACTCATCATTTTCCATCATCTAGAATGCCATTTTTGTGTATCCTTGTACACCCTCACAAAACCATACATTTATCACACACCACATTCGGGCTTTGCATAAAAATGACTTCTATTAACATACCCATATTTATTGAACTCTCTCCCAACAACCATTACCCAAAACCTAGGGCATAACTGTTACTCAAGTGGCCTCAATACTCAAGAGGGGGGGTGAATTGAGTTTTTAAAACTTTGCTTGAAATGCCTTTGAACTTGATTCTTTTAACACAAGTTTAGAGATTATGAAAGTAAGATCAAGTAAAGTACACAAGATAATTCAAAACAAGAGGCAAATATAGATAAGGCGATTGATCAAACACTTGGTATGCAATGTACTATATTAACCAAATCAAGCAAGCTAGAATATGCAGACCATAATCAACCAATACAAATCAATCAAGAGCAATATATGAAAGTAAAAGAGTTAGGGAGAAGAGATTGCAAACTGATTTAATGAGTTCCACCAACCCGGTGTATGTCTCGCCTCTAAGCAACCCACTTAGAGGATTTCAACTATTGTAGATTAGAGATACAACTTTGAGAAATTACGGCTTCCTAGTGTCCCACACTCAAGAACCCAATCCTCACAAGTACAAGGGCAACCCACCCAATCTCTCAATCTCACAATATCCCAAAGGTTGAACCCCAACCTTTGTAACCACTCAACCTAGAGTGAATAACCACTCAATCCTAGAGTGAACTTTGGTGTTTGATGTTTGTGTTTACAAGCAAAAATACTCTCTCTAAAAGAGTGGATAGGTAAGTGATAGCTTACACAAATTCTAGCTCTCAAGATGAGAGGATATACAAGTTCTAGCTTAAAGAATAATGAATATACAAGGAGTATGAAATTTCTAAGCACAAAGGTAAGTAAAGATTGATTGCCTCTTCTTGTATGTTTTTGTGCTTGTATTTTCCTTGCATTTATAGAGCCATGGTTAAGCTAGAGAAGTTCCTAGCCGTTGCATGTAGTGGGCATCTAAGAAATAGTGAAAGAATGAGCTGTCTTCCCACTAAAATGTGTTTTCCCACTATCGTAATTGATTGCGCCTCGAGCTGTAATCGATTACATTTTGAAATTTTCAGTTCAGTTCGTGCTGTAATCGATTAGCATTCACTACCTAATCGATTAGCTTCAAGTCAGAGCCCAGGTTAATCGATTATATCTTGCCCAGTAATCGATTATCTATAGCACCTGATGTATTTAATTCATTTCTTGATTTGGTAATCGATTATGATGCTTGGGTAATCGATTAGTCATGTTCCAGTAGCTTGGTAATCGATTGGCTGAAGTCCTCTAATCGATTAGCATATGTACCTGATGCATTTAATTCAATTTTTGATGTTGGTAATCGATTAAGATGCTTTGGTAATCGATTAAAGATGTTCCAGTGGCTTGGTAATCGATTGGCATTCTCCATCTAATCGATTAGCTTATGTTCCTGATACATTTAATTCAAAACAGAAGCTCTCTAATCGATTAGCTTAGTCACCCTAATCGATTAGCTGCGGAGTTTTTCTGGGTCTGATTCTGAGTCTTTGTTTTTGTAAGAATTTCTCCAAGAGTGCTTTGTCATTATCAAAATCCTTGAACCTGTAATCATATTCAAACACATTCTCCCCCTTTTTGATGATGACAACAATGTTCATCTCTTGAGGGTTGTTAGTTTAAACAACAAGCTTATCTCTAATTTTATCTCTGCAAAAACATATCTTTTGAATTCTACATGATCTCTTATCTCTTAACCAGATTTTTAGAATATTATCAAGTATGCATTATCTCTTATCTCTTAAATATATCTTATTTCATTATCTCTGAGCCTTTTTCAAATATCCCCTATCTTTGGGAATCTATGCCTTTGGAGATAATTAACCACTTAAAGATAATTAATCATTTAGCATTTTTAGCAGCCAAAGTAGATGAACAATTATTTCTTCTCCCCTTTTGGAATCATCAAAAATAATAAAGCAAATAGAGGCATGTATTGAAATGTAAATCTTTATTCAATTTAAGGGAAAATACATCAAAGGAAGCATTGCAAAACTTATGTGAAATGAGAATATAAAACACATTAACTAAAACATGAAAAACGGTTTTAGTTATCCGGATTAAAGAAGCGAAGCTCGGAGATTTGGTGAGAGAGCTCATCATAGCGCTGTTGCATCATCTTAAAGTGCTGCTACTCAGTCATTGAAAACTCTTGAAGAGAGTTCTCAAGGCGGTCGAAGCGGTGATCAAGGTGAGTGTAGAGAGATGCGAATGGATCAGAGGGGGCTTCCGGTGCAGGTTGTGTTGCAGGAGGAGGAGGGACTGGCTCATCAGCAGGGGCTTCAAAAGGAATGTTGGCATGATAGCCTTCCATCCTTGAGTACCAAGCTCCATTCAGAAACACGAGACCCATCTTGGTGAGGTGATGGGTGCCAATGCAGGCCTTTGGAGGCACCTTCTTCGACAGCTCTCCAGCCAAGTCTACTCCATAATGTTTGAAGATTTTAGTGAGTAGAATGGCGTAGAGAAGCTTTTGCTGATCCTTGGCTTGGCGCATGTAGAGCTTGATCATTTGAACCCAATTTATCTCCTTTTGGTTCTGCATAGCCCAAATCAAGAGGACATCATCCTCTTCTACTAGAGCATAGTTCCCACCATGGGGAACCAACATCTTGACCAAGAAGAAATGTAGAAGGCGGTTGTTCATGGTCAAGTGGCCCACCAGCTTGTGGTTGCTTCTTGGGCAATCAGCCTTCCATAAGGATTGTCAGGCAGTGAGAGCATTGAAACCCCATTCGTCTTCAGGGTCTCCTCCGTCGAACTCTGCATCATTGAGTGGCAGAAGAGAAATTTCCGCCAATCACATTAGGAAATTTCCGTCGAATCTCAATATGTTTGGTTCTTGAATGCATTACAGGATTCTTTGAAATATTAATAGCACTTGTGTTATCACATTTGAGAGGCACATGGTCTAACATAACACCAAAATCAAGAAGTTGTTGTCTCATCCAAAGGATTTGAGCATAACAACTACCAACTACAACATATTCTACCTCAGCTGTGGATAGTGCAACACTTACTTGTTTCTTGCTATGCCAAGAAACAAGAGAACTACCAAGTAAGTGACATGTTCCACTAGTGCTTTTCCTATCTAGTTTATATCCTGCAAAATCCGAATCAGAATATCCTACTAAAGTGCATTCAACCCCTTTGGGGTACCATAGACCAACATTTTGAGTTCCAACAAGATATTTCATTATTCTTTTCACTACAGTTAGGTGTGATTCCTTTGAGCATGCTTGATATCTTGCACACATACAAACAGCAAACATGATATCTGGTCTACTAGCGGTTAAGTAAAGTAAGAATCCAATCATACCTCTAAATTTTGTGAGTTCAACGTCCTTACCCTTCTCATCCTTGTCCAAATAACATAAAGTGCCCATAGGTGTGGCAATGTCATTTGCCTTGTCCATGTTGAATTTCTTAAGCAATTCCTTGTAGTACTTTGATTGACTAATGAATGTGCCTTCATTAGTTTGCTTGATTTGTAGTCCAAGGAAGAAAGTAAGTTCCCCCATCATGGACATCTCAAATTCTTCCTACATTAACTTAGCAAACTCCTTGCACATTGACTCATTAGTGGCACCAAAGATTATATCATCAACATATACTTGCACCAATAGTATGTCATTCTTTTTGTGCTTTATGAATAATTTTGTGTCAACCTTTCCTCTTTCAAAGTTGTTTTCTAAAAGGAATTTGCTCAATCTTTCATACCAAGCTCTTGGAGCTTGTTTTAAACCATACAAGGCTTTCTTCAGTTTGAAAACATGATTTGGAAATTGATAGTTTTCAAAACCTGGAGGTTGATCAACATACACTCCCTCTTGAATATAGCCATTCAAGAAAGCACTCTTGACATCCATTTGGTACAATTTAAAGTCCCTACAACATGCAAAGGCTAATAATAGTCTAATGGCTTCTAGCCTAGCTACGGGTGCATATGTTTCTTCATAATCAATGCCTTCTTCTTGATTATAACCTTTAGCTACTAGCCTAGCTTTATTCCTAGTAATTATGCAATTCTCATCTAATTTATTCCTAAACACCCATTTTGTTCCTATTATTTGGTGATCATTAGGTCTTGGCACTAATTCTCAAACTTCATTTCTTTCAAATTGATTCAATTCTTCTTGCATGGCCAACATCTAATGTTCATCAATAATAGCTTCATCTATGCATTTGGGTTCTATTTGTGATACAAAGGCTAAATGATTACATGCATTTCTAATAGCGTTTCGAGTACTTACACCTTTTGTTATTTCACCTATGATATTGTCCAAGGGGTGATTCTTTAAGGTGATCCATTCCTTTTGTTGAGGTTCTTCATTTTGTGTTGTATCTCCTTCATTTTTATTTCCTTCTTTATCTTCCAAGTTCATTTCTTGGAAAGTACCTACAACATCATCAATTTCCTTTCTCAGAGGATTTTGGTTAAGTTCATCAAATTTGACATGTATAGACTCTTCTATTGTACATGTTCGTTTGTTAAAGAGTCGATATGCTTTACTAGTAGATGAATAACCTAAGAATATTGCTTCATCATATTTTGCATCAAATTTGCCAAGATTATCCTTTCCATTGTTTAAAACAAAACATTTGCATCCAAATATATGAAAATAAGAAATATTTGGTTTTCTTCCTTTATAAAGCTCATAGGGGGTTTTCTTTAATATAGGCCTTATCAAACATCGGTTCATACATGGCAAGTAGTATTTACCGCATCGGCCCAAAAATGTTTTGAAATGTTACTTTCACTTAATATAGTTCTTGCGAGCTCCACTAAAGATCGATTTTTCCTTTCAACTACTCCATTTTGTTGTGGAGTTCTTGGAGCCGAAAAATTATGATCAATCCCAAATTTTTCACAAAACTTTTCAAAAAATTGGTTTTTAAATTCTCCCCCATGATCAGTTCGAATGGATGCTATTTTCAAATTTTGTTTGTTTTGGATGATCTTGGCAAGTTTCTTAAATGCATGATATGCTTCATGTTTATGAGTAAGAAACAGGGTCCATGTATATCTAGAATAATCATCCACAATCACAAGACCATAATAGTTTCCACCAAAACTTTTAATTTTTGAAGGTCCAAATAAATCCATATGTAAAAGCTGTAAAGGTCTATTTGTTGAAACAACATTTTTCGCTTGAAAAGAAACCTTTACTTGTTTTCCCTTTTGACATGCGTCACAGAATTTATTTTCGAACTTCAATTTTGGTAAACCAATTACTAAATATTTCGAAACGAGTTTATTTAAATGGTCTATATGAATGTGAGCAATTCTTCTATGCCATAGCCATGATTCATCCTCTTTAGTTATGAAGCATTACACATCATTTGAAGCAAGACAATCAAGATTAATCATATAAATATTATCAACTCTTTGACCAACGAATTTTATTTCCTTGTTTAACTTATTTTTAATTATGCAACCATTTGATTCAAAAACAATTTTATAGCCTTTATCACATAATTGACTAATACTAAGCAAGTTATGTTTAAGTCCTTCAATATATAATACATCGTTTATAGAAGTGGAAGAGTTTTTACCGACATTTCTGATTCCTAGTATTCTTTCCTTCGTGTTATCTCCATAAGTAACGAATCCTTTATTTCGTGGAGTAAATGATATAAACTTACTTTTGTCTCCCGTCATGTGTTTTGAACACCCACTATCCAAATACCAATGAGTGTTGCTTGCCTTGAAGCATACCTACAAAACAAGATTAATTTAGAGAACTAGGTACCAATTGTATGTTGGGTCCTTTAATGTTAGCTTGTGGTAATGTTCCTTTAGGAACCCATACTTTTCTCACAACCTTTGGTCCTAGTTTTCTAACATTACAATTAGATGCATTGTGTCCTTTGAAGCCACAATAGTTATATTTCATGAAAGGTGTAGATGATTTACTAGGTGGTACAATGAAA
Source organism: Clitoria ternatea (assembly GCA_037962975.1). Taxonomy (NCBI): domain Eukaryota; kingdom Viridiplantae; phylum Streptophyta; class Magnoliopsida; order Fabales; family Fabaceae; genus Clitoria; species Clitoria ternatea. Next base: position 176,650,449 of record CM075671.1, read on the forward strand.
CTTTTGTAATGTTTTTCTTTTTTGTAAGCATGTGATCCTTGATTATATCCTAATCCAGTTTTATTAAACATGCAACATTGTTTTCCAAGAAGTGCATCTAAATTATCCCTACCATTAGTGAATTTCTCTAAGGTTTTCTTTAAGTCTAGGACCTTCTCTTCTAGATCAATGCATTTCTTAGCAAATTCATAAGGTTTACTCTTAGAGCATGCTTGGACATTTTCTAACTCTTTTTTTAAACATTTATTTTCTTTGCAAACTTCCATGAGATGCATTTCTAGAGTATCACTTGTTTTTCTAGACAATTTAAGCCTATTAGAGACTTTTATAAATTTATCATACAGTTTATTAAAAGCATCAAGCAATTCTTCTTTATCTAGGTGTCGCAACCTGGATCGCGACGGCGCGGCGAGGAAGAAAACTAGTATGAAACAGGGAGTCGCCACTAACGTTTTTATCCATAGGAAAAACATTGGAAAAAACTAAGTTCAGTGAAAGCACTGGTTTAAAAATGAGATTCAAGTTCGGGAGTCGGTTACGAGTAGGGAAGGTATTAGCACCCTACATCGCTCGTCAAAAACAGTACCAAGATTGAAAATGCACAACATAAATAGCCTTACAAAAGATGTTTTATTTCTTCCCTTTTATTGTTGTGCTTTGTGTAAAAATAAAAGGAAATGGAATGAACAAACTGGACAAACATAGAGTGTAGGTCAACAGGACGTCGCGTCCAAATTAACCTCGGCTTTGATATAAAAAACAGAGAAAGGGAGGGATGCTAACAAGACGTCGCGTCTAAATTAGTCATCCTTCAATCACATACGGGGTTAGAAACGGGAAAGGGATAAACGGGACGTCTCGTCCCAAGTATCTCGTACCTTATGGGAAAATCAACAAGACGTCACGTCTAAATTGATTTTCATAGGGATTTGATCAAGATACGGGGTCAAAGATGGGAAGGGGATAAGCGGGACGTCTCATCCCAAGTATCCCGTTCCTTATGGGAAAATCAACAAGACGTCATGTCTAAATTGATTTTCATGGGGATTTGATCAAGATACGGGGTCAAAGATGGGAAGCGAATAAGTGGGACGTCTTGTCCCAAGTATCCCGTTCCTTAGGGGAAAATCAACAAGACGTCACGTCTAAATTGATTTTCATGGGATTGATAAAGGGCGGTTACAAAGGAAACGTAAAGAAAATAAAATAGGAACGAAATGGAAAAAATAGGGATAAAAGAAGATTGGGCCCAACAGGATTTAAAGTCCTGCTCCTACGTATTCTTGAGTTACCAAGAAATCAGGGTTACGTAGTTCTTTGGTGATGTTTTTTTTAGGAAGAGGCTAAAAGATTAATGGTGGATGATTTTTTTTTGGCTAGTCTGAACGTGAAACACTTGTTTTTTGTTATTTATTTATTACGAACCTAGAAAGGGGTAAAAAAGGAAAGAAAAGAAAATAACAAAAATTTATTTAAGTGGAAAAATGGAAAAACCGAGTAAAAATGGAGAAAACCGAGTGAAAAATGAAAATACCGAGTAAAAAAGGAAAATACCAAGTGAAAAATGAAAATACCGAGTGAAAAATGAAAGTACCGAGTGAAAAATAAAAATACCGAGTGAAAGTTGGGAGACCGAGTGATGGAGCAGGAGAGCTGGACTCCAGTGTGACGAGAGAACAGGATACTGAACAGTGAGGTGTGAAGGGATGATGTGCTGGACGGTGTGAAGGATTTATGAGGAACTTGGGCAGTGTTGGATGGAGAGAGAGGGGTGCTGGACAGTATGGAGAGGGGATGTACCGAGTGAAGAGAGGGACAGTGTTGGTGAGGAGAGGGAAGGGTGCTGGTGAGGAGAGGGAAGAGTGCTGGTGAGTGAAGAGAGGGACGGTGTTGGTGAGGAGAGGGAAGGGTGTTGGTGAGTGAAGAGAGGGACAGAGTTTCTTCTCCCAATGAATGCTTTAGGACCCTTCAAAATTCCCAACCCTTGTGCATTTATAGGGGTTTATAAGTGCTAGGTCAGCTCAGGCTTCCACTCTGAGTGGAGGCAGCCTGGTAGTGGGGGACAGCGGCTGGTGGAGATTTTTAATTTCTCCACTTCCGCCCCCTGTCTGCACCCCCAGGATTCCTGGATCCACTTGGGTGGTGGAATCCAAGTCAGCACGGGCGAATAGGGGGAGTAGGGGTCGGTTGTCTGCTTCTAACTCGGATTTAGTGCCTCAGTCGGTATACACCCATAGTGGGAAACAATCCGAGTGGAAAATGTGCCTTTTAAGCACAAGACCGAGTGGAAAATGTGCAAAAAACCGAGTGAAAGCTTTGCTCAGTTTTACTTGTTGGTCGGTGTGAGGAGCTGGGACGAGCAAAACAACTCAGGTTGACACATTCAACCGGAACCGAGTGAAGAATGACTTGGAACCGACTCAGAAATGGTTGGAGGATAACTCAAAAATGGGCAAAAGGCTGACTCGGAATTGGGTGAAAGGTGACACGGAATTGGGTGAAGGCTGACTCGGAATTGGGTGAAAAGGCTGACTCGGAATTGGGTGAAAATGGCTCGGAAATGGGTGGAAAGTGACTCGGAAATTGGTAAAAATGGCTCGGAATTGACTGAGAAGGGTGACTCAAAATTGTGTAAAACAATGGCTCAAAAATGGTGGAAAGTGACTCGGAAATGGGTAAAAATGGCTCAGAAATTGAGTGAAAGGATTCACTCGGTGCTGACTAAGAGCGACTCACTCGGTGTGGATTAAGAGAGGACTCACTCGGTATTAGAAGTGTTTTGATTGGATTTTGTCTATGCAAGAAGCATTCACTCGGAATTTGCTTCAGTCGGAGGTGTCTTGCTCGGATCTTATCTCTGGTTGGCTTTGTTTTAAAAATATGACCACTCGGTGCATTCACTCAGAGTTGGCTTTGTTTTCAATCAGAACTTAGAAATGGGATATTTTCACTCGGAAACGGCCTTCTTCTCACTCAGAAATTGGAAACTTGGACATTTCCACTTGGAAACGGCCTTCTTCTCACTCAGAAATTGAATTTTGACAATTTGACAACTCGGATTTCTCTCCAATTGAGGGATACTCACTCGGATCTTGTTACTGCTTTAGTATTGACTCGGAACTGACCTTAATCGGAGGTGCTTTGCTCAGATCTTGTCACTTCTTGAAGCATTGACTTGGAATTTCTGTGCCCAGGAAAAGACACCTATCCCCAAATCAGACTTGCTGTTCCAATCGGTAATCCTTCACTCGGTATTTGTTCACAATCGGTCCCTTTGACTCTGATGGTCAATCAATCCCTCGGAATCCTTCACTTGGACAAGTCTTGGTCGGATTCAGGGCTCAGGAGTAGTTCATTTGCGCATCGGAACTTGGATATATTCACTCGGAGTTGGTTTTGATCAGGAATTTGTACTCGGATTTACCTCAAGGCAATATTCCACTTGGCAATGCTTCACTTCGAGTCATTCTACTCGGATTTGATCAATTCAGAGTCATTCTACTCAGATTTACCTTTGACAGGGTAATATTCCACTCGCCAATGCTTCACTTCGAGTCATTCTACTCGGATTTGATCAATTCAGAATCATTCTACTTAGATTTTTGTCCAACAGGGCTATATTTCACTCGGAAATGCTTCAATTCGAGTCATTCTACTCAAATTTGATCATTTTTGAGTCATTCCACTCGGATTTTCATCCAACAGGGCTATATTTCACTCGAAAATGCTTCAATCAGAGTCATCCTGCTCGGACTTGATTATTTTTGAGCCATTCTACTCGGATTTGATCAATTTTGAGTCATTCCACTCGACAGATCATTCAAAAATGAAGCCCAATCCTCTCAGAATTCTTTCCATTTGTGTCGGACTGAAAGAGGTGTTCACAGATGCCCCTCTTTACTTCTTTTTCACAAGAGAAACACAAAGCTTTCCGTGTTTTTGAAGTGAAAAGGAAGTAAAGATATGAACACCGATGTAGGGGCCAAGTGGGACCTCTTGATCGGTGTGGCGTCTGACGGTGCTGGTAATCACGAGTCAGTGTGACCTTTTTTCTTTAAAGATGAGCATTTCCCAATTCTGTCTCTCTCTTTTCTTTTCTTTTTCTTTTTTTTTTTGGTTTTTTTTGGTTTTTTTGGTTTTTTTGTTTTTTTTTGTTTTTTTTTTGTGTTTTTTTTTGTGTTCTGAATTGAACGGGAAAAATTGTCTTTCAATTAACTGGAGGTGAGAAAATTGGGGTTGACCCTCGGTAGACTGGAAGGTAGAGGTTGCCTGCATAGGCGACTGGAAAGTAAAGGGTGCCTGAATAGGCGAACGGAAGGTAAAGGGTGCCTCATAGGCGAATGGAAGGTAAAAGGTGCCTGCATAGGCGACTGGAAATTAAAGGGTGCTTGAATAGGCGAATGGAAAGTAAAGGGTGCCTGAATAGGCGAATGGAAAGTAAAGGGTGCCTGAATAGGCGATTGGAAAGTAAAGGGTGCCTGAATAGGCGAATGAAAAGTAAAGGGTGCCTGAATAGGCGAATGAGAAGTAAAGGGTGCCTAAATAGGCGAATGGAAAGTAAAGGGTGCCTGAATAGGCTAATGGAAAGTAAAGGGTGCCTGAATAGGTGAATGAAAAGTAAAGGGTGCCTGAATAGGTGAATGGAAAGTAAAGGATGCCTGAATAGGCGGATGGAAAGTAAAGGGTGCCTAAATAAGTGATTGGAAAGTAAAGGGTGCCTGAATAGGCGAATGAAAAGTAAAGGGTGCTTGAATAGGCGAATGAGAAGTAAAGGGTGCCTGAATAGGCGAATGGAAAGTAAAGGGTGCTTGAATAGGCGAATGAGAAGTAAAGGGTGCCTGAATAGGCGAATGGAAAGTAAAGGGTGCCTGAATAGGCGAATGAAAAGTAAAGGGTGCCTGAATAGGCGAATGAAAAGTAAAGGGTGCCTGAATAGGTGAATGGAAAGTAAAGGGTGCCTGAATAGGCGAATGGAAAGTAAAGGGTGCCTGAATAGGCGAATGGAAAGTAAAGGGTGCCTGAATAGGCGACTGGAAATTAAAGGGTGCCTGAATAGGCGAATGGAAAGTAAAGGGTGCCTGAATAGGTGACTGGAAAGTAAAGGGTGCCTGAATGGGCGAATGGAAAGTAAAAGGTGCCTGAATAGGCGAATGAAAAGTAAAAGGTGCCTGAATAGGCGAATGGAAAGTAAAGGGTGCCTGAATAGGCAACTGGAAATTAAAGGGTGCCTGAATAGGCGAATGGAAATGCAGAGATTGGATGAGCTAACAGGACGTCTCGTCCGAATTAACTCACTGGACTTAAAGGCTCATGGCGATGCCCCAGTTTGACATGACTGAAGGTTCTTGGGGAATTGCCCCTTGACTGGAATAGAAGAAACCTGGGGAGATGCCCCAGTTTGACATGATTTGAAGGAGTCTTTGAGGAACTACCCCTTGACTGGAACAGAAGAAATCTGGGGAGATGCCCCAGTTTGACATGGTTTGAAGGAACCTTGGGGAACTACCCCTTGACTGGAATAGAAGAAATCTGGAGAGATGCCCCAGTTTGAGATGATTTGAAAGAGCCTTGGGGAACTACCCCTTGACTGGAACAAAAGAAATTTGGGGAGATGCCCCAGTTTGAGATGATTTGAAAGAGCCTTGGGGAACTACCCCTTGACTGGAACAGAAGAAATCTGGGGAGATGCCCCAGTTCAAGTTGTTTAGGAAGGATTTGGTGATTCGGGGTACTATTTTCTTGGATGAAGGAGAAGGAACCTGGGGTGATGCCCCATTTGAACTATCTGTCTTGAAACCTTGGGGAGCTGCCCCTTGAGTGAAAAGAAATGATCTTGGGGTGATGCCCCAGTTTGATTTGTTTTGGAAGTGTAGTTCCACTGGAGAAGGATTGATGGCTTGGGGCATTGCCCCTTGATTGGGAAGGGGGAATCTGGGGTCCACCTGGTATGTGTGGATTCACTGAGAGAAATGTGTTAGGCCCTTTGGGGAGAGTTCTTCTAAGCCTGAGTAGAAAATGTTCTTACTAGTGGGAGAAGATGATCTGAATTGTAGGCCCACTGGGGAGAGTTTGGTGATTCTACTGGGGGAAAGTTTTGCTGGAAACTATCCTTGGGCTTGGGAAGGAGATACGCTTGACTGTTAGAATGTATTAGGTAGAATCCTTGGAAGGGAGTTTGAAAAAGTGTCAGCTTTGGTAGTTGAGGAAAAGACTTCAAGAAGTGCTAACTTTGGCGATCTAAGGAAGGAATTCTGAGAAGTGCCAACTTTGGCGATTAAGGAGAAGACTTTGAGAATTGCCAACTTTGGCGACTTGAGGAAGGAGTTCTGAGAAGTGCCAACTTTGGCGATTAAGGAGAAGACTTGAAAGATTCTAGTTTTGGCAGCTGCGGTTCCATTGAGGAAAAGGACTTGATTGAGGCGTCAGTGCTTGACATGACTGTCCGTTGTAATAACCTGCAGAAAAAAGGGTAAGTAGTGCAAAGATACATTCAAAAACTGGGTAGGTCCTGTGAAACCGCGGCCCTTAGGATAACTTATGGACAGAGGAGAATCCAAGAGGCGATCATAGCTTTGAAGCGCGTGCCTGGCTGAGTCTTTGTGATGATTGTCTAAGACGAGGTCAAGTAGTGGGAGCGTCTTGTCCCTTACGACTTTAAATGTTCACCATTCTTTCATTTTATTTTTATAAAAACACAATGTTTTATCAGATCAATGCAATTCATAACACGTATCGAAGAAGGATAAATTTTATTCATGTTTGTCAAACAGAATACAGAGAATGGACAAAGAGGAAAATAGATGAGATGGAATGAAGTTACATAGGACAGGTCAAGGCCAGGAGAAACAGGGAAGGTTCGAGGATCCTCCAGTGAATTCTTGAGACTAGTGAGAACCTTAACCCCACGTCACGACCTCAAGTACATCGTTCAACTCTGCCTTTGAGAGGGCAGTTTAACCATGGTCTACATGCCTCAGTTTGCACATTTTGCATTGGGAACTTTAGTTACTCTGCCGAAATCTTGACCCTAATTTTTACCTGAGCCGCCTTTTCAGGTTTTCAATTCACCGGGTTGCTCTAACTTTTGCCTAGGCCGCCCTTTCAGGTTTTCAGCCTAGCGAGCTTTTCATGTGTTTTTCTCTTCTTGTTCATTTTTGGCTGCATCCTTTACAGTAAAAGGTTGAAACTGATTACACTCCAGTTGAATCTGCCCAGCCTTTCTAAATTTAGTTTGATCCTTTGGGGAACTGATGTCACTTTAAATAGGAGACTCCACTCCTATGCCATGTACCCAAGGAAATATTGGTGAGTCTTTTGGCATCAATGAGAGGGAATTACTTTTGAATCATCATTTTGGCCTTTATTTTCTTTTTCTTTTTCATTTTTTTCATTTTCTATTTCTTTTTGTTTGCCTTCTTTTTCTGTTTTTTTGTTTTTTGTGTTTTTTTGTTTTGTTTTGTTTTTTTAATCCCCTTAATGACGCAACGACTCAATCTGACAGACTATTTCCTTGGCTACATAGGCATGAGGAATGGCGCACTCTTTAGGGTTGAGGTGTTGATGATGACAAGAATGTAAGTTTTTGGCCAGACGACATTTGTTCCCCTTATACAGAAAATGACAGCTTGCTCGAGGATCTGGACGTAACCAGCTTTCCCCGCTTGGTATGTGCATTGGACTTCAAGCTTGACTCTATTTTTCATTTTTCATTTTTTTTTGCATTTTTTTTTGGCAAAGTCTCCCTTGATTGTATCTGTATTTATAGGCATCAGCAATTTGCCCCCATCTATGTTGATGACTGTTGAATTTCCTTAAATGACTGGCCTACCACTTGTCCAATTCGGGACTTGGCCATGTTGTCATTCACATAGATTCCTGCCACATCTTGAAACAAAATACTAATGCCTTCTGATAGATTGCCACCGTGATTCCTTCAGGCGTTCTTGACTTAGGGGTACTCTTTAACCTCTTGTTCTAACAATCTTGCTAACTAGTATGGTGGCTCACAGGTTTCCTTACCTTCTTCGTCGACATAGTCGACTGGGTGATTGAAATCGTGAAGCGGAATTGTGATTTCACTAGTCTCAAGAGAATCATTTTTGGATCTACAATTCAGTATGTTATGGAAAAAATAAAAAGAGGGAAAGGGAACAAGTAAATAAAGAAAATGAATCAAAGCAAGGATAATGGGATGAGAAAAAAAACTTTTTTTTTTCAATACGCATTTATTGATTGAACGATAAAGCAAGTTTTTTGCCCTTATTACATGAAAAGTCCCAAAGCCTTAGGCATAGCCGAGGGATAAACAAGATATTTAAGGCATGACAAATTACTTTGGTGAATCGTTTACAATTGTAAGGAGTTCGGCAGCCTCCCAATTACCGAACTCTTGGCCCGGTGGGTAGGCGATCACCAAATTGGCATTATCATCAAAACCATCTTCAATATCAGCTACCACGACATTAACTTCTGAACTTCCATGATTAGGCAAGGGATTTATGGTCACGTTAGGGCTTCCTTCTTGAAAACTAATCTAGTCGGCTTTGATCAATTCTCTCACTTTATATTTCAAAGCTAGGCAATTTTCTGTGGAATGCCCCGGTGCCCCAGCGTGGTAATCATAATGAGCGTTTGGGTCATACCCCCTTGGATAAGGAGGTTGCAATGGCCTCATGAGGGATGAAGCTACCAGACCTTTCTGAACAAGGATTGGAAAAAGTTCCGTATATGTTATAGGAATTGGATCGAATTGCACAGAGGTGCGCTTATTGTTGGGATTCCTTGTGTTCTAATTATGATTGGGTGGTCGAGTCACTTGCTGTGGGTGATGGTATGGCATGGGTTGCAGCGTTGGCGATCTTACCATGGGCGGACGGAAATGAGAAGTATGAGCTGTCGGGCCATAAGTAGCAGCGGCCACATAAGGGTTAGGAGCTTGAATCATGGTAGGGACGAATGGTCTCGGCGGAGCTATCTTTTGATTAGAAGAGATGGAATTAGTTTCTCCATCCCTTCTCCCAGGCGCCGGCTTTCTTGTCATGCTTGCCCTAGATGGGCCCTGAGTGATCTTTCCTGTTCGTATTCCGCTCTCCACCCTTTCCCCAATAGTCACAATGTCGGAGAAGTTGGATGAAACACTACCAATCATCTTGCCATAGAAAGGTGATGGGAGTGTGTCAATAAACATTATAATTATCTCTTTTTCCGATAATGAGGGGTCCACTTGTGCCGCTTTTTCTCTCCAGCGTTGGGCATACTCCTTAAACGTTTCACTATCCCTCTTCACCATATTTTGTAATTGAACCCTGTTGGGTGCCAGATCCATATTATACTTGTATTGCCTAAGAAAGGCATCTGCCAGGTCCTTCCAACAGCGAATATGGTTTCGCTCAAGGTGAGCATACCATGTAAGAGCGGCCCCTGCCAAACTATCTTGGAAGCAGTGGATCAACAATTGGTCGTTAGAAGAGTAGGATGCCATCTTTCGACAGTACATCGTGAGATGGTTCTTTGGACAAGTCATTCCCCGATACTTGTCGAAGTCAGGCATTTTGAATTTGGGCGGGAGGACAACATCTATGACTAGGCATAGCTCAGAAACATCTATCAGTCCAAAACCTCCAGCGCCTTCCATCATTCTCAAACGCTCTTATAAGATTTCTATCTTTTCTTTTTGGGGAGCTGCGACCGTGCTATGACCGGCTATCGGGTTCATCATGCGGGTTGTATCTTGGAGATTGGTCATATAGGGGGTTGCGTATCCGTATGGATAGCCGAGTGGCTGGTTGAAAGGAGGCAACGTATGGGACTGGTTCATTAGCCCTGTATTTGGTGAGGGACCTTGGGGTTGGGCCATAGCTTGTACAGCATAAGTCGGCTGGATCATCTGGACTCGTGTGTTTTGGGCTTGTGCGTTGTAGGTTGGCTGGGCCATCAGGGCTTGTGTGTTTTGGGTTTGGTAGGTTTGTGGGTCATGGGCCTGTGTGTTTTGGGTTTGGTAGGCTTGTGGGTCATGGGCTTGCGTGTTTTGGGTTTGGTGGAGTGGTGGCATGTTTGGCTGGGTGGGGTATAAAGCATGAGGATTCATCGCTTGCTGGTCGTGGGCGTCTTGCTGGTTAGCGAGCGGGGGATAGTACCCCGGTGGTAGGCCATAAAGTGGAAAAGGTACTGGGTTGCCGTCAGGACCGACAAATGTATGCTGTTGTGCATAGGACTGGCCGTAAAGTGGCTGGGTCTCAATGGCAGGGTTAGGTCTTCTGACATGAATGGTGAGAGGGGGTGTCGTTGTGTTAGGGAGTTGGGTTCTTGCTGGGTCAGAACCAAGGGGGGGTGGCGCGGTGGCAGGCTGCTGTTGGGCGTCCTTAATACCTGCAGAGGAGCCTCCTTCTGTGAGTTTCTTTTCTAAAAGTTTAGTTAACTCCGCCACTTGCTCTTTTAACTGATCGAACTCGGTTCTAAAGTCTCCGTCAATAGCTTCTGCCTCAGCCATGAGTTTCCTTTGGAGCCGGGTCTGGTAAGGATGCCTACCCTTGACGCCTGTGTCTCCTTTTTTAAAAAAACAAAAATGTTAGGTGGAAATAGAAAGAAGGAGAATGTCGTGGGAAGCAATTACAGGCTTTGGCGAATATCCTTTGACTATTCCTTAGAACTTATCATTCAAAAGTACTGGGTATGATAAACAATGGAAATTAATATGGGATAATTGTGAAGACAGAAGAAATCTTTCATCCTGAGGCGGGAGCCTCAAGCTCAAACATTTTCTTCGGGCAGTTACAGCCCTCATTTCTTAAGTTCAATCCCATGTTAATTTCTATAGATACTCAAAGGGTATTCGTTAAGTTCTGAATAGCCTTCCACGAAATGAGGATAAGGAAAAGAAATTAGTTGATGTCATGTTTTGGAATCGGTACTTCCCCATTGATTTAACATAAAGCAATTTTTCTTGGGGAAATAACGATTACCAAGGGTCCAAGTCGCAATAGTCATAAAATTTTTTAATCGTCATCGATGCCCCTGCTGGAGCGGAAATGAAGTTATATTTTTTGATTTTTTGACGATTAGGAAAATCTATGACTCAGGACTCAGAGGTACACGACCAAAAGAGGATTATCTATTCACCCAAAGAATATTGTGTGTTTCAAAATGAGTCATTATTTTAAAAACTAAGCAAATCTGCGGGTGATAGATAATTCATTTTTTGGATAAAAGGGAAAGCAAAAATGACGTAAGGTAAAGTAAAGTTTGCCCTTTTGTGGCCTAGGTCGGGTTTTGTTGAAAGTCTTTTCTAGGCCCTATGGCTTGTCTAAAAGTGACTCTCCACACCGGGTTGCTTCCGCTAGACATCTAGAAGGTCACCAGAGCCAAGATCCTAACCATGACAGGGACGCAAACAGTGGGGAATCCACTAGGTGCGTATATCATGAGAGGTCGAACTCTGGTTGAGGTTCTCACGAACACCGGATAGGAAGTACATCCCATACGATTCCGTTACCAACCTCTCCTAACTTAAGCTTCATTTGGGGCCCGGGTATAGGGCGCCACTCATAGGTGTGTGTAAGTAATTGTGAGTGTAGTGTGTGGAAGGGTAGTCCATACCTTTTCCCTTACCCCATTCTGCACAAAGAACAAGCACAGAACAAATATACAAAGTCGTCTACCCTAGGGTTCAATGATTGCAGAAAAGTAACATGGTCTTCTACCCTAGGGTTCAACAAACATGCAAAACATAGACAACGAAACAAATAACAAGACACAATTAAAACAAGAACAAACATTCACAACAATCAACAGAAAATAAAATAAGGGGAAGAAATCTGAGATAACAAAGGCTATATAAAAAGAACATGCACTTTCAATCAAACTGGCCTGACTCTCTTAAGTGTCCCCAGTGGAGTCGCCATCTGTCGCAACCTAGATCGCGACGGCGCGGTGAGGAAGAAAACTAGTATGAAACAGGGAGTCGCCACCAACGTTTTTATCCATAGGAAAAACATTGGAAAAAACTAAGTTCAGTGAAAGCACTGGTTTAAAAATGAGATTCAAGTTTGGGAGTCAGTTACGAGTAGGGAAGGTATTAGCACCCTACATCGCCTGTCAAAAACAGTACCAAGATTGAAACTACGTAACATAAATAGCCTTACAAAAGATGTTTTATTTCTTCCCTTTTATTGTTGTACTTTGTGTAAAAACAGAAGGAAATGGAAGGAACAAACTGGACAAACATAGAGTGTAGGTCAACAGGACGTCGCGTCCAAATTAACCTCGGCTTTGATATAAACAACAGAGAAAGGGAGGGATGCTAACAAGACGTCGCGTCTAAATTAGTCATCCTTCAATCACATACGGGGTTAGAAACGGGAAAGGGATAAACGGGATGTCTCGTCCCAAGTATCTCGTTCCTTATGGGAAAATCAACAAGACATCACGTCTAAATTGATTTTCATGGGGATTTGATCAAGATACGGGGTCAAAGATGGGAAGGGGATAAGCGGGACGTCTCGTCCCAAGTATCCCGTTCCTTATGGGAAAATCAACAAGACGTCACGTCTAAATTGATTTTCATGGGGATTTGATCAAGATACGGGGTCAAAGATGGGAAGGGGATAAGCGGGACGACTCATCCCAAGTATCCCATTCCTTAGGGGAAAATCAACAAGACATCACGTCTAAATTGATTTTCATGGGATTGATAAAGGGCGGTTACAAAGGAAACGTAAAGAAAATAAAATAGGAACGAAATGGGAAAAGTGGGGATAAAAAAAGATTGGGCCCGACAGGATTTAAAGTCCTGCTCCTACGTATTCTTGAGTTACCAAGAAATCAGGGTTACGTAGTTCTTTGGTGATTTTTTTTTAGGAAGAGGCTAAAAGATTAATGGTGGATGATGTTTTCTTTTGGCTAGTCTGAACGTGAAACACTTGTTTTTTGTTATTTATTTATTACGAACCTAGGAAGGGGTAAAAAAGAAAAGAAAAGAAAAGAAAAGAAAAGAAATTTATTTAAGTGGAAAAATGGAAAAACCGAGTAAAAATGGAGAAAACCGAGTGAAAAATGAAAATACCGAGTGAAAAATGAAAATACCGAGTGAAAAATGAAAATACCAAGTGAAAAATAAAAATACCGAGTGAAAGTTGGGAGACCGAGTGATGGAGCAGGAGAGCTGGACTCCAGTGTGACGAGAGAACAGGATGCTGAATAGTGAGGTGTGAAGGGATGATGTGCTGGACAGTGTGAAGGATTTATGAGGAACTTGGGCAGTGTTGGAGGGAGAGAGAGGGGTACTGGACAGTATGGAGAGGGGCTGTACCGAGTGAAGAGAGGGACGGTGTTGGTGAGGAGAGGGAAGGGTGCTGGTGAGGAGAGGGAAGAGTGCTGGTGAGTGAAGAGAGGGATAGTTTTGGTGAGGAGAGGGAAGGGTGTTGGTGAGTGAAGAGAGGGACAGAGTTTCTTCTCCCAATGAATGCTTCAGGACCCTTCAAAATTCCCAACCCTTGTGCATTTATAGGGGTTTCTGAGTGCTAGGCCAGCTCAGGCTTCCACTCTGAGTGGAGGAAGCCTGGTAGTGGGGGACAGCGGCTGGTGGAGATTTTTAATTTCTCCACTTCCGCCCCCTGTCTGCCACCCCCAGGATTCCTGGATCCACTTGGGTGGTGGAATCCAAGTCAGCACGGGCGAACAGGGGGAGTAGTGGTCGGTTTTATGCTTCTGACTCAGATTTAGTGCCTCAGTCGGTATACACCCATAGTGGGAAACAATCCGAGTGGAAAAGGTGCCTTTTAAACACAAGACCGAGTGGAAAATGTGTAAAAAAACCGAGTGAAAGCTTTGCTCGGTTTTGCTTGTTGGTCGGTGTGAGGTTGCTGTGAGGAGCTGGGACGAGCAAAACAACTCAGGTTGACATATTCAACCAGAACCGAGTGAAGAATGACTTGGAATCGACTTGGAAATGGTTGAAGGATAACTCGGAAATGGGTAAAAGGCTGACTCAGAATTGGGTGAAAGGTGACTCGGAATCGGGTGAAGGCTGACTCGGAATTGGGTGAAAAGGCTGACTCGGAATTGGGTGAAAATGGCTCGGAAATGGGTGGAAAGTGACTCAGAAATTGGTAAAAATGGCTCAGAATTGACTGAGAAGGGTGACTCGGAATTGTGTAAAAAAATGGCTCGAAAATGGTGGAAAGTGACTCGGAAATGGGTAAAAATGGCTCAAAAATTGAGTGAAAGGATTCACTCGGTGCCGACTAAGAGTGACTCACTCGGTGTGGATTAAGAAAGGACTCACTCGGTATCAGAAGTGTTTTGATCGGATTTTGTCTATGCAAGAAGCATTCACTCAGAATTTGCTTCAGTCGGAGGTGTCTTGCTTGGATCTTATCTCTGGTTGGCTTTGTTTTAAAAATATGACCACTCGGTGCATTCACTCGGATTGAGGGATATCTCCAATTGAGGGATACTCACTCGGATCTTGTTACTGCTTCAGTATTGACTCGGAACTGACCTTAATCGGAGGTGCTCTGCTTGGATCTTGTCACTTCTTGAAGCATTGACTCAGAATTTCTGTGCCCAGGAAAAGACACCTGTCCCCAAATCAGACTTGCTACTCCAATCGGTAATCCTTCACTCGGTATTTGTTCATAATCGATCCCTTTGACTCGGATGGTCAATCAATCCCTCGTAATCCTTCACTTGGACAAGTCTTGGTCGGATTCAGGGCTCAGGAGTAGTTTATTTGCGCATCGAAACTTGGATATATTCACTCGGAGTTGGTTTTGATCAGGAATTTGTACTCGGATTTACCTCAAGGCAATATTCCACTTGGCAATGCTTCACTTCGAGTCATTCTACTCGGATTTGATCAATTCAGAGTCATTCTACTCAGATTTACCTTCGATAGGGTAATATTCCACTCGGCAATGCTTCACTTCGAGTCATTCTACTCGGATTTGATCAATTCAGAGTCATTCTACTCAGATTTTTGTCCAACAGGGCTATATTTCACTCGAAAATGCTTCAATTCGAGTCATTCTACTCGGATTTGATCATTTTTAAGTCATTCCACTCGGATTTTCATCCAACAGGGCTATATTTCACTCAGAAATGCTTCAATTAGAGTCATCCTGCTCGGACTTGATTATTTTTGAGCCATTCTACTCGGATTTGATCAATTTTGAGTCATTCCACTCGGCAGATCATTCAAAAATGAAGCCTAGTCCTCTCAGAATTCTTTCCATTTGGGTCAGACCGAAAGAGGTGTTCACACTAGGTCATGGAGACTTACCTCATTTTCCTCTTCAAAGTGGTTGGCCATTAATTAAAGATTTACTTTTTCATTTTTGGACTCATCGGAGCTACTTACATTGTTTTCATCCCACGCAATGTAAGCTCTTCTTCTTCCTCTTTTCTCCTTGCCTTTCTTCTTAAGATTTGGGCAATTCGCCTTGAAATGCCCTTCCTTGCCACATTCGAAACAGTTAGGTGAAGAAGATGATTCATTGGGAATAGGTCTCTTACCTTGAGGTTTGAAGTTCTTTTGGAATCGTTTGTTTTTCATAAACTTTCCGAATCTTTTCACAAACAATCCAAACTCCTCCTCATCATCAAGGTCACTACAAGACTCTTCTTCATGTGTAGAGGTGGCCTTGAGAGCTAATCCTTTCTTTTTGGAGGATTTTTCTTCTTCCTCCGCTTGCTTCAACACTTTTAGTTCTTGCTCTTGCTCTTGTAGTTTTCCGAAGAGTGTGGCAAGTGACATTTCATTGATGCTTGGGGATTGTTTGATGGCGGTGACGAGCGGTTGCCATTCCCTGCTAAGACTTTTTAAGACTTTGTGCACCAATTCTTTGTTAGTGTAAACTTTACCAAGAGAAATGAGATGATTGATTATAAGAGTAAATCTCTTTTGCATTTCTACTATGGTTTCCCCTGAATTTATTCTAAAACTTTCATATTGGCTAGTCAAGGTACTGATTTTGGAATCTTTTACATCACTAGTACCTTCGTGAGTTACTTGTAAAGTATCCCACATTTCCTTTGCGGTTTGACAAGTCATTATTCTGAAAAATTCATCGGGACCTAATGCCATAGTGATGAGATTTTTAGCTTTATAACCGTATTGCACTTTCTTCTCCTCATCACTAGTCCATTCATCCATAGGTTTTTCAATATTTTTATTATCAACAGTATGCATTGGTGTGTAAGGACCATTTTCAAATGCATTCCAAATTCTTAAATCAATGGATTGAATAAAGATTTTTATTCTTTCCTTCCAAAAAGCATAGCCTTCCCCATTGAAAGTGGGAGGTCTATTTATGGCACCACCCTCGGGAAAAAGGTTTAGAGAACTTGAGGCCATCTATTCTCTTGAAGCTGTTAAGCTTGATCTACCAAGAGTCAAGCTTTGATACCACTTGTTACTCAAGTGGCCTCAATACTCAAGAGGGGGGTGAATTGAGTTTTTAAAACTTTGCTTGAAATGCCTTTGAACTTGATTCTTTTAACATAAGTTTAGAGATTATGAAAGTAAGATCAAGTAAAGTACAGAAGATAATTCAAAACAAGAGGCAAATATGGATAAGGCAATTGATCAAACACTTGGTATGCAATGTACTATATTAACCAAATCAAGCAAGCTAGAATATGCAGACCATGATCAACCAATACAAATCAATCAAGAGCAATATATGAAAGTAAAAGAGTTAGGGAGAAGAGATTGCAAACTGATTTAACGAGTTCCACCAACCCGGTGTACGTCTCGCCTCTAAGCAACCCACTTAGAGGATTTCAACTATTGTAGATTAGAGATACAACTTTTAGCAATTGCGGCTTCCTAGTGTCCCTTACTCAAGAACCCAATCCTCACAAGTACAAGGGCAACCCACCCAATCTCTCAATCTCACAATATCCCAAAGGTTGAACCCCAACCTTTGTAACCACTCAACCTAGAGTGAATAACCACTCAATCCTAGAGTGAACTTTGGTGTTTGATATTTGTGTTTACAAGCAAAAATACTCTCTCTAAAAGAGTGGATAGGCAAGTGATAGCTTACACAAATTTTAGCTCTCAAGATAAGAGGATATACAAGTTCTAGCTCAAAGAATAATGAATATACAAGGAGTATGAAATTTCTAAGCACAAAGGTAAGTAAAGATTGATTGCCTCTTCTTGTATGTTTTTGTGCTTGTGTTTTTCTTGCATTTATAAAGCCATGGTTGAGCTGCAGAAGTTCCTAGCTGTTGCATGTAGTGGGCATCTGAGAAATAGTGAAAGAATGAGCTGTCTTCCCACTAAAATATGTTTTCCCACTATCGTAATCGATTGCGCCTCAAGCTGTAATCGATTACATTTCAAAATTTTCAGTTCAGTTCATGCTGTAATCGATTAGCATTCACTACCTAATCGATTAGCTTCAAGTCAGAGCCCAGGTTAATCGATTATATCTTGCCCAGTAACCGATTAGCTATAGCACCTGATGTATTTAATTTATTTCTTGATTTGGTAATCGATTATGATGCTTGGGTAATCAATTAGTCATGTTCCAGTAGCTTGGTAATCGATTGGATGAAGTCCTCTAATCGATTAGCATATGTACCTGATGCATTTAATTTAATTTTTGATGTTGGTAATCGATTAAGATGCTTTGGTAATCGATTAAAGATGTTCCAGTGGCTTGGTAATCGATTGACATTCTCCATCTAATCGATTAGCTTATGTTCCTGATACATTTAATTCAAAACAGAAGCTCTCTAATCGATTAGCTTAGTCACCCTAATCGATTAGCTGCGCAGTTTTTCTGGGTCTGATTCTGAGTCTTTGTTTTTGCAAGAATTTCTCCAAGAGTGCTTTGTCATTATCAAAATCCTTGAACCTGTAATCATATTCAAACACAATAACTCATTAAAAATGGTGAGAATCTTACCTCAAACTAAGAAATAAGTGAGCTCCCAAGAGAGGGAGAAAGCAACACAAAAATGGGAGAGAAGAGGGAGAGGGAGTTCTAACCATAAGCTTCTCCTTCAAGCTCCAATGAAAACGAAAATGGAGAAGGAGATGGGTTCCAATCTTGTCCAATGGAGAAAATAAAATAGATGGGAAGAAGGGCACACCACCCTCTCTAGGTTTTAGAGAAGAAGAAGAAGATGAAGAAGAGTGAATGAGAGGAGAAGGGAAAATAGAGCAATATCATAGCCTAAGGGAGAGGGAGTCAACGTGAAAGTGAGAAGGGGAATGGGGTTTGTGTTTTAATTTTAATCCCTTCATTATAATTTTATTGTTTTACAACATACAGGATCTCTGTTTGGGCTTAATACTTTACCCAAAAATTATTCCGATTATATATCCGGACTCCCAATAATATTCTTAACAGCCTTGACCAACGTCATCTCAATCGAAGATACTTGATCCGACACCCATATTTTAATCGGGTATAATTTTGTCTCTTAGACCCTCAATAAATTATAAATAATCCTTATATATCTCAATTTAATTATTTTAATCTTTTTGGGACATTTATTAACCCATTTATTATTATTTAATATTTATTCCTCTCAATTAATTATTTTTATAAAATTCAGGATGTTACAATCAGCCATCATCATCCATCCTAAATCACCACACCACCCTACATAGCTTCCAAAATTCAAGTTACTACCTTCCAATGACCATATCTCCTTCTTGAACCTTCTTAAAATAGAAAGCTTTTTCTTCTCTTATTCATCACCAAATTCACGTGAACCACAATCCTTCTAGCATCCATTTCTTTCTCATTTGATGAAACAATCCATGGTGGTCTAGAAGCAAATTTTAGAGTCCTTGCCACCTTTCTTGGAGGATGAATTTTGGTGGTAAGGGGGGAGTACTTTGCTTGTTTAAATCCATGAAATAATACATGCATGGTGAAGTATAAGTGTCCCTTAACACTTATACTTTGATGTCTCCTTGAAGATCTTAGCTTGTATGGTTTAGATCTTGAAAAATCTTTGAGAAAAATATGGATCTTTAGGAGATATCATGGCTACACCATAGTTTTAATTAATTCTTTGAGTTTTGCAATTTTAATGATAAATTACTAACTTGTGAATTTTATTGCTGTAGATTTTTGGTTAGTTGTAACTCTATGCATGTGATAACTTGTTAAATTTTGTGTTGCTTGGCTTAATTGGTGGCTTGTGGTGTTAGTGATATTTTTAGAAAATATGAAATATCTTAAAATGAATTTTATATCTAATAATCGATTCTTGCTGCTGCTGGAAATTTTTAATGGTTAGGTAAACAACTTAAAAATTTTAAATCCTAACGTATAAAAAAATGATTTTGTCGTTGAGATTTTGTAGCATGACTTAATCTTTGAAAATTATGTGATAAAAATAAATTTTAATATAAAACTTCAATTCTAGAAATTTTATAAAAATAATCACAAGTGACTTTTAGTTGTATAAATTAAATAATATGTTTATGACTTTAAGAAAGTGATTTACAAGAGTTTTAGAAAGTATTTCTTGATGAATATTTGGGATTATTGGTGTTGTTGTATGATTATATATTTGAGAAATATTTATGATCAAGAAAATGTTATTAATGAGGTAAATACTAAAAGAATTAAAAGGGACCCGAGTTTAGGCGTGAACGAAACGTTAGAAACGGTATAAAACGTATTGTTAGGGGAAAATTGAAGAATTTAGTAAAACTGTTTTGGAGAAGTATTTGGTGGTATAAGAAGTGAATTTTAAGCATAAGGAAAATACGCAAAGAAGAAAACTTGGTTGGAAGAATTTTGACGCGCAATTTGTCCTTAAAACGTATTTTTACGAACGTGGGAATGACGAACTTTGGCACTTAGTAATTTTTTGTGTAGAGGCTTTTTTCTGGGTAGAATTCATTTTTGATTTTAGTATACTTAATTAGTATTTTTAAAGTTAATCACTTTTGGGTTTGGAATCACTCAAACCGGAATTTCCTAGATAAAATACGACGAAAATAATGTTTTGATAAAGAAATGGAATTTTACTACTTTATATCTTTACTTTAGAAAAGAAAGGATTCTTTTATCTTTAATATAAACTTAGGAGAATTACCTTGTCATAATAATAAATTTTATCTAAGGATTTACGAAAAATTTTAGAAAGTAAAAATCAATTAAATTCGTTTATTATAAGTAAATACAATGAAACGAAGTTATAAGTGATTAAGTCTAGTACAATATATTTGCCTTTTCTCTTGATGGGAAGAACTTGATTTTCTTAAGATCATATTTTAAGAAACATAATTGAAATTATTTTACCCCTTTTTACTTAGATATTCTATTATATCTTACCAATAAATTAAATATTGTATAGTAAAGAATTTTCTTATAAAAATTCGTTTAGAAAGTAATCTTGATATTTCTAAGGAAATGAATTCTTGATAGTACCGAATCTTTGGGTCTTAGCACCTACTACACGAAAAGTTTTATAGCCTAGATACCTTACACGCTTTAAGGTCAAATACGCTATATGAGTTAGATTCCGTCTAGACTTCGGGCACCCTAGTAATAAGATAAACACATGGCATATTGCATTCGAAGTTGAGGAAGGATGTTGGAATAAATCCCCTAGAGCATATAGTGATGGGTACATTGAAGAATCTGCCAGCGCCTCAATACCAGAGGGCAGTCTAGGGATTATAACCGGAGGTCAAATTCCAAGTGGCATCGGATTCGTGCACGTCATCAGACAGCTCGTAGCAAACTCTGGTGTACTTCGACAAGAGGCGGGAACTTCTATGACCGTGGAGTGCCCATTCTGTGGTGATGTGTGATTGGCAATTTTGATGTTGGGACTATAAGTCCTTACCCATTTGTGAAAACTAGTACGAGGAGAGCTCCGATCGTTCTAGTTGGGCAGGGGAGATAAGGGTGGCGGATTGTGCACATGATTATTGGTATATGAGATTGAGGAATGAAAGTTGGGCCCCATTGAATATTGGTAATGAATTATGACTTACAATAATTGAATCTAACACATGCATAACATGCTATCATTATATGACTAACCCTCTAATTGTTGTTGATATTTGTGTATGTAAAGTTTTTATATGTCTATGCTAAGGTAGGCTGTATGTAAATTTTCTATAGTTTAAAATATTAAGCCACCTTTGTATGTATAATTTATCGGTTGAGAGCTTTGTACTCTGTAACACCCTTGGTGAACTAGGACAATCCCTTCCACTAGATTATCCTGGTCAACTGAGAGGTTACGAGTTTTAGAAAAATGTAGAAGTTTTTTTTTGTACAAGGAAACTTGGTGGAACAAATACATCTTATATACAACATATCATATATAATACATGGTCGTAACAATAACTATACATACTGAAAGTAAAGGGGCACACAAGCTCTGACAAATGAAAATAGAATAATCTATCCTAATCTTCCCGTCCTTGGTCCAAGAAGAGCTCGTGTGATCCTAACTCTGAAGTCTATCTTCATCCCCACGATATCTGGAAAAATTAGCGTAAGGGTAAGTCATCACCTCCACAACAATCGGGAAGGTGTCTCATCAACACATACCCACATACAACACAAACAATCCAAGATCGAGTCCCACCCACTCTCTTTGGGGTTCCTAAAATACACTCTAAGTTATCTCACCACTTTTCATCTTAGCTGAACATTCCCATCTCCGCAGTCACCTCTCAGGGTTACTAATATCTATATGATCATATTTAAACAACAAGCAATCACAATCTCAATACAATGATGCAATGCATGAATTCATTTTGTTATTTCAAATCTTTTATTAGTCATCATGATGCATGTGGGCCCATATCCTCCTTAACAATCTCGTATACAATATCCAAGTGCACAACCACGCCACCCTTATCTCCCCTTCCTCAACTAGAGCGACCAGGGCTCTCTTCTTCTGGTTTTCACAAATGGGTAGGGACTTATAGTCCCGATCATCAAATGGCCAATCACATATCACACATCACCACAGAACAGGCACTCCACAGTCATAGAAAATCCCGCCTCTTGTTGAAGTATGACACTTGGAATTCCCGCCTCAGTGATACTCCCTAGACTACCCTCAGGTATCGAGGCGTGGAAGATTCTTCAGTGTACCCATCACTGTATGCTCTAGGGGATCATTCTAACATCCCTCCTTAACTTCCATGTATGATGCATACAATACACAATTTTCTTCTCACTAGTCATCAGTAGGGTCCTTCTAATGACTCCGTTTTATTTCTAACGTCGAGTCTATTTCAATTAATTCATTCTTTGTTTTAAAAAATTTCCCAATCCATAATGATCTTACCCGACACATAGAAATGAAACAAGACTTCATATTTTCCATAAAACCATGGGGTATATTGGCGCTACAACACCCATCATCACATCAGATCTGATCTAGTCTTATCATGTCATTTTCAAAATTTATTCATCTCAAGATCCCTACCGAGACATTTATTCATTATTTTCTTATTTATTTCATCATATTCATTTAATGCATCATATACGTGCAACATTATAGTCCATACACATGTCATCTTACCATACTCATCATACATCTCATCACGTATAATTAACACAATTCATTCATGTAAACAATTACATAACAGTCATCACACACTTCATTCATCATACAAATATTATACAACAATCATGATATATATCATTATAATGAAAGGATCACGTATATCAGTATACTTATGAATATTTCTGTATAAATATTTTAATCTAGGTTTCTTACTTGAATCTTATCAGACTATTTATCTTGATTATCCTCTTTAATTAATCGACTTATCAATAGTAAAGTTATATTCATAGGCTATGTTTCCTTAGGCATGACTTATCTCTTGTTACTGAGTGATCTTATGTAACTATTTAGTATATTACTATGTGAACTTGGTTTCTTGAAAATACGCTTTGAATGACTTAACCTTAAATTACTAACAAAAGTACTTATTAAATATATTTAAGGTGCTAGTAACACCTTTGATTGTCCCTTACTTACTACCACCGAGTTAATTATTCTTTAATTTATTCATTTATCATTTAAGTTGGTATTCAACTTCACTAAATATTACTATATATTACCGATATAGGTATTCATTCATTTCCTTTAAATTCTTCTCCTAAGTAACATTCTTATGAACTTTAATGTACTTACATTGATTATCGCATGGTATTACCTTTTAATTCTCATTGAATTTTAGCATCCTTGGTATATGTATACTTAAAATTTTAGATCATGATTACGTTAATTGGTTTGTTATTATATCGCAGAACGTTTCTTAAGATTTTCTAAACTATCTTTGTTTTCTAAAATCTCCTTAGTATAAAAGTTGTTGTCTCTAATTTTACTCACTAATTCAAATAACCCATAGTATATTTTTCTAAAAATATTTTTATTACATAAGCCTCATTATTTTCCTAAGGCTTTATCCAACTCACTAAGTCTAAGTATCACTTCTTGTAGAAAATCTTTAGCGTAAATTCTTATTTTTGTTAAATTCTACTTAATGTACTTACCTTAGGAAAATGCTTTAAATTAATCCTTATTCTAATTCCTAAATGTCAAACTTAATCAAAATAATTGTTATCCTATAAGTTACATTAACTTCTTTTATCCATTTATTAACACCAAATTCCAATATCCTTTCTATGACTTTCATTCCACTAGTTTACTAAAATATTTAAATTTCTTATGAATATTTCTTTCCTATTCTAACTTTTCAATATCATTTTTCTTATCTTATGCTAAGGTGAAACTCTTTAAATTTCTAAGTTCCTAATTTATTCCTTTGGTCACTAATTTAGTCTCTCTTTTTCTTCTTTCTTCTTTTTTTTTATTATTTATTAAATTCCGAATTGGACCTAAAATTTCTTTTTCTTTTTCTACTAGGCTAACTTAGTTCATTAAAATATTTAAATCAAGCCTTATTCTTTAATTAAATTCCTAAAATCCCTTTTTATATTTTTCCTCAATTGATCACTAAGTTGGTCCCTAAAATGGTTACTAAAAATTTAGTCATTAACAACTTCTTATTACTCCTAACATTCATTATACTAAAACTTCACTTGTTTTATTTTCTTTACTTAACTCATAAAGTGTCATTTGTGCCTAAGTTATAGAAGTCCTTAATAAAGTTCTTTTCTATCTAAAAGGAATTTCCAATTTGTTTATTTAACTACTATTATATGGTTACACATATTTTTCTTCAGAATTATTATCTTACTAAATTTTTTATACTTCTTATTATAATTTAGTAAAAGAAAATATTTTAATCGTTTGAACGGTAAATTTTCTTGAAAGTACGCAATATTTTTAAAATGACTTCGGCAATGTATAAACAGCAAATTAAATTTCTAGCGGCGGGGCTTACCGGAAAAATTAAATCACAAATTACATAAGTACTTCACAAATTAAAAATAATTAATACAACCATATCGAATAAAACCGAGCCCGCCGAAACACTAAATCTCTAGATTTTTACTTTCTTGTCCGATTGTGATGAAATCCCTCCGAGTACGTGAATGTCAAGTGATGCCAATTAAATTTATAAAATACCCATTGTTTTAAAAATATAGAAATTTTAGCCGTTAGTTATGAAAATTTTTGCGGTTTAAAATCTAACCGTTAGATAACGACGAAACTTAAAACGGAGGTCACCGAATATGCAAGAAATATTATAGAATAACTAAAAATACAATCCACCAAGGAAAATACCCCCTTACCATACAAAACGCTCACTGCTCGGAGGAAGAAAAATGATCCTTTTGTCAAAAATTTGCTTGGTACTCCAAAACGTCCGCTGATCGTCCTTACGTTGCTAAAAACATAACATGCAAAAATTGTAAGAATTTTGGAAGCCATGAACAGTCACCAAACAGCAAGAATTTTTGCCAAGATAATGGATTTTTTTAGAGTGCTAATAACCTTCAAGTTCTTCACCGGTCGTCGCTTACGGTTCCTGATCCTAAAGAAAATCACACATGCAACCAAGAGGAACAAGGATTCACGGTTTTAGCCTTCCAAAACAGCAAGGAAGTAGTTTATAATGCATGCATGAGGATGGATAAACTTGAAGAAAATGGAATCAAATATTTTAGGAGTAGAAAAATTAAAACCTCACCTTGACTTGGCTTGGAATGCTTACGATTTAGGGTAGAAAAAGAGGAAGAAAGGAGATTGTGATGGTTGGTAATGGTGGTGAACATGGTTAGTTGAGGATGGTTTTGAAGAGGGAGAATTGTTGCTGGAATAGGGTAAGGAAAAGAAGAATGGTGGCTGGATTGGTACCGAGAGAAGAAGTGGAGTTTGGAGGGTAAGAAGAAATTAATTAATAAAATTAGGTGAATTTGTATAAGCATATGTATTTAAAAAGGGGTATGAGATTTATTAATCTAGAATGGAAGAGCTAACGTGAGTGTATTTGTGGATGGGTATGTCATGGAGTTTAGATGGAATGACATGTTAGGATGACATGTGTGTGATGGGTGGCTTCATGTAAAATTGGGTACACGTTGATGCATTTGAAATTGGGGCAGAATGTGGCAATTGGGGAGGCAGGCACATGACTTCATGATTTGCTTAACAACTTGTTAAACAAGTTGTTCTCCTTGCTAAGAACTTGCTAAGCAAGGAGTGAACCTGGTGGTGCCATATTAGGAAGGCTGGTGGCATAAGGTGGAGGTGTGTGGAGTGACACATGTTGCATGAACGGGGTGGTGTGTCAAGTGTTGGAGGCATCACATTGTGTGGACCTTTTGGGGCCTTTCTGGGCCTAATTTGTAAATGGGAAAAGCATCAAAGTTGTAGAAATTTTTGTACTCTTTAAATCCATATAAAGTACAAAAAATCCATCAAGAATTAAGTGAGATATGGCCCAAATACTAAAAGGGTGCAGGGCTGTGATGGGATTCTTGTGCCTTGCACAAATAATTTTTCTGGGCCAAATGGGCTACGAATTAGACTTTGAGTCCTTCATAAAAGTTGTGAATAATTGAGTTAAAAAAAATTTGGTGAAGGCCGCATTCAATTTAATGGTCATATGAGAGAGATATGTGGAAAATACTACACCTAGTGCAAGATGTTGCTGGAGAAACGTGAATTGGTGTAGTGTTTTAAATTCTGGGATTTATGGAGTGGGAATTTGATTTTGAGCTCTTCATGAAGTTTTTTAATATTTATTTCCTCTTTAATGTGATATATCATTTGCAATGATCCAAGTTTTGTAGCTCAAGATATACCCGATTTACGACAGGGTATTGTAGAAGCTTCCCGAATCAGCTAGGGTCTTAGAAATAAATTCACCATTAATTCTCTCTTAGGAATTTGATTTTGTACCTTTCATAAAAATTGTATAGGTCTATGATAAGGATCTATAAAAAAAAGAACAGAGTGATTCAAGTACCAGAAGAGGGAGATACGCGAATTTTATCGAAGGCTGCCAGCATTGAAATGAAACAGCCAAGGGGTCACAAAGATTTATTAAACTGTACCAATCTAGAATGATTTAGCTTTTGATGTCTGCATGGAAAATGTAGATAATTTTGTTACAAATATTTGGACACCAAGTTTGGACAAATCGAAGGTTGTATGAGAAAGTTATGAATTTTTTTCTGAACAATGCGCAGAGAAAAACACTGAAACAGTGGAATTTTGAGATGAATATACTTAATCTTCGATTTTGGGGTTGACAGAGTAGGAGTCGGAGTTCAGGGCTAGAAATAGAGATAGAAGATCTTTTTAAAATGAAGAGATTGAGACCAAAATCATTCGATCCTAAGATCATATAAAAAATCTAGGTCCAAAACACCAAAGGTATACAGGTCGAGTTTTAAAGCGATTTATAAGGAAATCAACTTATTGAAGAACAAAGATGATAGAGTCCGAATCAAGCTTCAGTCCCTTCAGGAAAAATTCCTAAAATGTTAAAATGAGTCACCAGAGACTAACCGTGTCACCATTGGATATCCCGAGGTATATGAACGGTCAAACGTAGGAGACGCCAAAGGTTCTGATTGAGCTTATTAGGCTAAGTCAGACACCCTTGATTCTTCGCAGAGAGATTCTAACAAGACTAGTATCCATACTGGATCATTAGTCTTGGGTTGAATGGTCAGAGTCTGACCTCAGGTTGGGTCCCATAGTTCAAATCCGAGGAACCAAGCAGTATCATATTAAATATAATTATCAAATAAATAAATAATTTAATATATATATAATTTCAAAACAAACTATTATAATTATTTATCTATTAAATATTGTCAACAGAAAATAATTATTGAATAAATATAGTTATAAATTAATTTGTATCCAAAATAATCGTCGTTACGTACTTTTTTCTAATTAAACAATGTTGTCGAATGTTATTTAATATTTTCTTATTTCTGCCTTTCTCACTTATTACATTCTCTCGGTATTCTTATCTTTCAGATTAAACTCTACTTCTCTCTATTTTCTCATTCTAAACTATTTGGGGAACAGGCCGAAGCCTCGAGCTTTTTACCAAAAACTCAACAGAGTGTCTTCATGAGTTTTGAGGGTCTGGTTTCCTATTCTAAAAAATTAGGGTTGTTACACTCTCCCTACCTTTTAAGAATTTCGCCCCCGAAATTCTCCGCACGTTCTACTTGCATCAAGGTAACCTTGGTCACTAAACCTTGGTATCCCTGTCTGGTGCTTCAACTACTTGAGTTTAGTCAAGTAGTTTCTACCACACAAGTCCTAATGACTGTCAAACAGATGAATTTCAGAGTACAGCGGGGTATAGTGAACCATATCCCAAGCCTGTTGAGTCGACCATGCTCTAATACCACCAATGTAACACCCTCGGTTAACTAGGACAATCCCTTCCACTAGATTATCCTGGTCAACTGAGAGGTTACGAGTTTTAGAAAAATGTGGAAGTTTTTTTTGTATAAGGAAACTTGGTGGAACAGATACACCTTATATACAATATATCATATATAATACATGGTCGTAACAGCAACTGTACATACTGAAAGTGAAGGGGCACGCAGGCTCCGACAAATGAAAATAGAATAATTTATCCTAATCTTCCCGTCCCCGGTCCAAGAAAAGCTCACGTGATCCTCGTTCTGAAGTCTATCTTCATCCCCACGATATTTGGAAAAATTAGCGTAAGGGTGAGTCTTCACCTCCACAACAATCGAGAAGGTGTCTCATCAACGCCTACCCACATACAACACAAACAATATAAGATCGAGTCCTACCCACTCTCTTTGGGGTTCCTAAAATACAATCTAAGGCGAGCGTGGGTAGGAGTTGGAATACCTGTAGTAGAGGACGCCGGTTTGGAAGCGTGTCGAGATCATTGTAGACTTAACATTTCTATTATGTTGTTATTTTGCAGTAGTTGTCAGGAGCCGGTGAGCTCCGTAATCTTTTAAATACTCTCATGTTAAAGGAATCGATCTATGTAATATATTTATTTTAAATCGTGCATTGATGATTACCAATAAAAAATATTCCTATTTTTAGTGACTCGTTAATTAAATAGGACCTTACAGAGTGGGAATTTGTGTTAGGTAATCGAGGGTGTCACATTGGTGGTATCAGAGCATGGTCAATTCTTTAAGCTTGGGGTGTGGACCCCTAAGGTTCCCTTATACTCAAAAGAGTTGTTCGCGAGGTGTTGATACTCGCTCAGTAGGATTTGATTACTTGTCTGTGTGTACAGAGCCTTCTGATAAAGGAAGACTCGTTGAATTTCTATTGACCTCTGCTTTTCTTTCAGTCGTCATGGCATACCAAAACAACACAACATTGAATGCTCTCCTGGATAGGATGGTAGTAGCTCTGGAACGTCAGGGGGCAAATGCTCCCCAAGCTCTGTCGAGGCACAATCAAGGACTAGTTGACTTCCAAAAGAACCATCCAATGCAATTCAAGAGAGGTTTTGACACTGAAGGAGCTCAGTTATGGCTTGAGCAAATAGAAAAGATCTTCACAGATAGGCGATGTGGGGATAATGACAGAGTAGTCTATGCTACTTTTATTTGGAGAAGCTGAGGACTAGTGGACTCATGCGAGGGTGAGGATGACTGCTGATGGAGCTGAGATTACTTGGGAACAATTTAAGACCGAGTTTCTGGCCAAGTATTTTCCTAAAGACATCATGAGGAAAAAAGAGTAGGAATTCTTTAATCTGAGGCAAGGATTCATGTCAGTAGGGGAGTATACAGCAAAGTTCGATGAGTTGGCTAGGTGTTGTCCTTACTATACCTAGATGAGTAAGGCTTCTCGATGTGCTAAGTTTGAAGGCAGACTGCATCAAGATATTCGTCAGGCAATCTTTTGTCAGCAAATTACTCAGTTCACTACTCTGGTGGACTGGTGCCGTATCTATGAGCATACGTCAACATAGAAATCAAAAGGGACTTCTAGTTATGGGCCAGAGCGACATGCCATTGACAAGTGACCATAGAAAGACTCCAAATCAGGGAAGCCTTATCCCTAACCAAATCTCAACAGACCTAGTAGAGTCGTAGGGACCTAAAGTAATAAAGCCTCTATAAGATGCTATGACTGTGGAGGACCTCACTACGCCAGGAATTGCCCTAGGAAGACCTTAACCTGTTTTAGCTGTAGGAAAACTGGGCACAAGAGTATCGTCTGTCCCGAGAAGAACTTAGACTACCTGAAGAGAGAACTTAGAAGTCAGAGAGGACGTTCTACAGGTCGTGGAAATAGAGGACCAGCTGCTAGCGCCTTAGTTAATAATCCTCGAGTAGCGAACCTTAATTGTCAAGGCGGTGGTAATGCTTAATATGGACCAAAAAATGCTGCAGCAGGCAGGGATGGAGGCAACGTTAGAGTCTTCACAATGAATGGAGCAAGAATCGTATACGAAAATAATCTGGTGCAGCATACATGCTTTTATGGGTAGATAGCTTCTAAATATATTATATGATTCTAAAGCCACTCATCCATTCATATTTGGGAACTGTAATAAACATCTGAACTTACCTTTGACTCACCTATCTAGAAAAATGATTGTTGTTATTAATGCTAGTATATCCATATGTTCTTTTGTTGTATGTATAAAATGCCTTATCACCATTGATAAGAGCTCCTATCAGGTGGACCTGATCTGTTTACCCTTGATTGATCTGGATATTGTTTTGAGAATAGATTGGCTTGCTGCTGATCTCATAATTAACTGTCACTGTAAGTCTATATCCCATGGAGTCCTATTACCTAAGCACTTTCAGATTAAGGAATTTAAGTCTATTGATGTTAATCAGGAGGTAACTCCATTCCAATCAGGAGTGTGAGTGTTTATGGTCCTTGCTAGCATCAAGTATGAGAAGAAGTTAGAGCCTGATCAGCTTCAGGTTGTTCAAGAGTTTCCCAGAATAAATACCTGGGATATCTCCTGAAAGAGAGATCTAGTTTAGTATCGATATTCTCCCTGGTACTAGGTCGATATCCATCACTATGTACTGAATGTCACCAAAGGAATTAGAGGAACTTAAGAAGCAAATTGAAGAACTTTTAGAGAAAGGAATGATTCAACCCAACATTTCACCATAGGGAGCTCCAGTGTTGTTGGTAAAGAAGAAGGACGGCAGTATGTGTCTGTGTGTAGACTACCGTTAGCTAAACAAGGTTACGATCAAGAATCAGTATCCTCTTCCACACATCGATGATTTGATGGATCAGTTGTGAGGAGCAGTCATTTTCTCCAAGATTGATTTAAGGTCTGGTTACCATCAGATTCGAGTAAAGAAGGAAGATGTTCCTAAGACAGCATTTCGCACTCGCTATGGTCATTACGAGTATCTTGTCATGCCATTTGGAGTCATGAATGCACCCGTTGTTTTCATGGATTATATGAACCATATCTTCCACCCATATCTCCATAAATTCATGGTCGTGTTCATAAACTATATTTTGGTGTACTCTAAGAGTGATGAAGAGCATGAAGAACACCTTAGGACTGTTCTGAATACGTTACGTGCAAGAAAGTTATACGTGAAGTTGTTCAAGTGTGAGTTCTGGCTGAGATAGGTGCAGTTCTTGGGTCATGTTATTTCAGTAGAGGGTATCACAGTAGATCCCACCAAGATTGAGGCAGTGCTACAGTGGGAAAGGCCAAAGAACGTAATAGAAATCCGTAGTTTCTTGGGTCTCGCTGGCTATTATTGCAGATTTATCAAGAACTTCTCTCGGATAGCTTCCCCTTTGACCAAGTTAACTTGCAAGGATCAACCTTTTGTATGGAGTGACAAGTATGAAAGTAGTTTCCTGGAGCTTAGAAAGAAGCTGACTACCACGCCAGTTCTGATTTTCCCCAATCCTACTAAACGTACGGAGTGTATTGTGATGCGTCAGGGTAAGGATTGGGATGTGTATTGATGCAAGAAAGAAAAGTAGTGGCTTACGCATCTCGTCAGTTGAGACCCCATGAAGTAAATTATCCGACGCACGATTTGGAGTTAGCCACGGTTGTTTTTGCCTTGAAGATCTGGAGGCACTATCTGTACAGGACTAAGTTCGAGGTTTTCAGCGACCATAAAAGTCTGAAATATCTCTTTGATCAGAAGGAGCTGAACATGAGGCAACGGCGATGGATGGAGTTTATTAAATACTATAACTTCGAGCTTTACTATCACCCAGGTAAAGCGAACGTAGTAGCCAATGTACTCAATAGGAAAGCATTGCATTTATCCTACATGATGGCTAAGGAGCTTGAGCTAGTGGAGCAGTTTTGCGATTTAAATCTCCCCGTGTCACCTAGAGCAGGAAGTTTGATGGTTGGAATGTTGAAAGTGTCTAATGAGTTTTTAGATCAAGTTAAGGAAGCCTAGTTGACTGATGAGACTCTACTAAAGCTACTCAAGAAAGCAAAGCCTGGGGAATTTGTGTGAGATAAGCAGGGAGTAATTAGATATCATGACAGGCTATGTGTACCTGAAAATGTTGATATGAGAAGATCCATCTTTGAGGAAGCTCATAAAAGTAAGTATAGTGTGCATCCTAGAGCGGCAAAGATGTACCAAGACCTGAAGAAGGTGTTCTATGGCAAGGAATGAAGAGGGACATCGCTGAGTATGTTAGTAAGTGCTTGACTTGTCAAAAGATAAAGGTAGAGCAGCAGTGACCATATTGGACTCTTCAACCTTTAGAGATTCCTGAATGGAAGTGGGACAAGATTGCCATGGATTTTGTATTTGGATTTCCGAGGACACCAGCTGGATGTGATGCAATTTGGGTAGTTGTGGATCGACTTACGAAGACTGCACACTTCATTCCAGTTAACATGAAGTATTCTTTGTAGAAGCTCACACAGATCTACATCAGAGAGATAATTAGACTACATAGAGTACCGTCTGCTATTGTATCTGATCGAGATCCCCGTTTCACTTCATGTTTCTGGGAATGTTTACAGCAAGCATTGGGAACCTAGTTGAAGTTAAGTTCAGCATATCACCCTCAAAAAGATGGTCAGTCTGAGCAAACCATTTGGACTCTTGAAGATTTTCTAAGGATGTGTATGCTTGAGTATAGTGGAAATTGGCAGGAGTATCTACCGCTTATGGAATTCACCTATAACAACAGTTATCACGCTAGCATCGGGATGGCACCGTATGAAGCTTTGTATGGAAGAAAGTATCGCACGCCCTTATGTTGGTTTGAGACAAGAGAGAAGGCTGTAATTGGGCCAGAGGTCATCTAGAAGACCATAGAGCAAATTAAGGAAATTCAAGCAGCGATGAAGACATCTCAAGACCGTTAGAAGAGCTACTATGACAAGCGTCAAAAACCCCTCAAGTTTGAGGAAGGAGATCATGTTTTTCTACGAGTTACTTGAAAGAATTAGGCCGAGTGCTTATCGCATCGCCTTACCTCTTGAATTGTCCAACCTTCACAATGTTTTTCATGTCTCCCAACTCTGAAAATATGTGCCACATTCTGATCATATCTTGAAATCTGACCAGCTTGATCTTAAAGAAAACCTTACCTATAAGGCAGTACCAGTAAAGATTATAGACATTCGTCTGAAGCAACTAAGAGGGAAGGATGTATCCTTGGTAAAGGTTATCTGGAATCAATCTGATGAAGGAGATGCTATGTGGGAACTTGAGGAAAAGATGCAAACTCTTTATCCTTATTTGTTTGCTAGCATTAGGTGAAATTTTGGGACGAAATTTCTAAAAGGAGGGAAGAGTATAACAACTTTCATTTTTGTGTTAGGTCCTTGAGACCAGTTGTCTGTATTTCGTGATAATTTTATGTGTATTAATGATTGGGCTACGACCGACTTGCTTCTATGTCTGTTTTAAAGAGATTTTGTGAGTATGAGGTAGAGATTCTGGTTTCAATCTTATGAGTAATTGAGATAATTAGGACAACAATAACAATGTGTTTAATAATATTTACAATAATGAAGATTTATAAAATAAAACATTAGGTGATTTAATATAAATATTTAAGTATTTATTTTAAGTTAGTAAAACTGTGTAACTCCCCGGTTTTGGCCCAGAAATTATCCATGAGACTTGAGTTGATTATTTTTATCCCAAAATGTTCCTTACGTCATTCCTAACAACTTTTGGGAAGGGCGTGATGCCCATTTCCAACCACCTGAGCCTAAAAACGTTGATTTTAAGCTACTCGGGTGGGCCAAAATACGCATCTGTACGTATTTTGGGCGTAATTTTCTCTCCTGATATTGGATTAGAGTCTTTATTGTCCTAAAATCTCTGTATCAAATTTATCTACAACTTTTATGTTGACCACAAAAGCCAATTCGCATCCCATAAATCCCAAAAATTAAAACACTATATCAATTCATGTTTTTCCAGTAACAACTTGCACTAGGTACAATATTTTCCACATTTGTCTCTCATATGACCATGACATTGAATGAGGCCTTTACTAAATTTTTCTTATCTCCATTCTCCACAACTTTGATGAAGAACATAAAGCCCAAATCCCTACCCATTTGGCCAAGAAAAATAATCTCTGCAGGGAACAAAAATCCCATTATAGCCCTGCACCCCTTTTGTATTTTGGTCATAACTTTCTCAATTCTTAATGGACTTTTTCGTGCTTTATATCACATTAAAGAAAACAACAAGTTCTGTAACTTTTATGTTCAACCCATTTCTGAATTCAGAACAAAAGACCCTTTAAACCTACGAGCAAGCTGCTATCCCTGTACTTGACACCTTAGCTTGCATGCACCATGAACCAATCAAGTCACTCCATCACTTAGCCACTTGTCCCAGCCATGCAAAACTCTTCACTACTTCACCACCAGCTGCAATGGACACCTAGCATTTGCATAGGACATTTTTGACACCTCTCATTCCACATGCATGGCTGTGTGACTCCTAGGGGAAGCAAGGCACCACATGTAAATTTTCCTTTTCATTTTTCTCTTGCTTTGTTCTTCTTTCTTCTTCCAACTTAGCAAAATTCCAGCAACTCTGTTCTTCATTTCCTCATGTCTTCTTCCATCTAAACACCACCATCCACCCATCATCATCCATCCTAAATCACCACACCACCCACATAGCTTCTAAAATTCAAGTTACTACCTTCCAATGACCATATCTCCTTCTTGAACCTTCTTCAAATAGTAAGCTTTTTCTTCTCTTATTCATCACCAAATTCACATGAACCACCATCCTTCTAGCATCCATTTCTTTCTCATTTGATGAAGAAAATCATGGTGGTCTAGAAGCAAATTTTGGAGTCCTTGCCACCTTTCTTGGAGGACGAATTTTGGTGATAAGGGGGGAGTATTTTGCTTGTTTAAATCCATGAAATAATACATGCATGGTGAAGTATAAGTATCCCTTAACACTTATACTTTGATGTCTCCTTGAAGATCTTAGCTTGTATGGTTTAGATCTTGAAAAATCTTTGAGAAAAATATGGACCTTTAGGAGATATCATGGTTGCACCATAGTTTTAATTAATTCTTTGAGTTTTGCAATTTTAATGTTCAGTTACTAACTTGTGAATTTTATTGCTGCAGATTTTTGGTTGGTTGTAACTCTATGCATGTGATAACTTGTTAAATTTTGTGTTGCTTGGCTTAATTGGTGGCTTGTGGTGTTAGTGATATTTTTAGAAAATATGAAATCTCTTAAAATGAGTTTTATATCTAATAATGGATTCTTGTTGTTGCTAGAAATTTTTAATGGTTAGCTAAACAACTTAAAAATTTTAGATCCTAACATATAAAAAAATGATTTTTGTGGTCAAGATTGTAGCATGACTTAATCTTTGAAAATTATGTGATAAAAATACATTTTAACATAAAACTTCAATTCTGGAAGTTTTATAAAAATAATCACAAGTGACTTTTAGTTGTATAAATTAAATAATATGTTTATGACTTTAAGAAAGTGATTCAAAAGAGTTTTAGAAAGTATTTCTTGATGAATATTTAGGATTATTGGTGCTGATGTATAATTATATATTTGAGAAATATTTATTATCATGAAAATGTTATGAATGAGGTAAATACTAAAAGAATTAAAAGGGACCCGAGTTTAGGCGCGAACGAAATGTTAGAAACGGTATAAAATGCATTTTTATGGGGAAATGGAAGAATTTAGTAAAACTATTTTGGAGAAGTATTTGGTGATATAAGAAGTGAATTTTGAGCATAAGAAAAATACCCAAAGAAGAAAAATTGGTTAGAAGAATTTTGACGCGTGATTTGTCCTTAAAACGTATTTTTACGAACGTGGGAATGACAAACTTTGGCACTTAGTAATTTTTTGTGTAGAGGCTATTTTCTTGGCAGAATTCATTTTTGATTTTAGTATAATTAATTAGTATTTTTAAAGTTAAACACTTTTGGCTTTGGAATCACTCAAATCGAAATTTCCTAGATAAAATACGACGAAAATAATGTTTTGATAAAGAAATGAAATTTTACTACTTTGTATCTTTACTTTAGAAAAGAAAGGATTCTTTTATCTTCAATATAAACTTAGGAGAATTACCTTGTCATAATAATAAATTTTATCTAAGGATTTATGAAAAATTTTAGAAAGTAAAAATCAATTAAATTTGTTTATCATAAGTAAATACAACGAACAAACTTATAAGTGATTAAGTTCAGTACAATATACTTGCCTTTTCTCTTAATGGGAAGAACTTGATTTTCTTAAGATCATATTTTAAGAAACATAATTGAAATTATTTTACCCCTTTTTACTTAGATATTCTATTATATCTTACCAATAAATTAAATACTAAAGAATTTTCTTATAAAAATTCATTTAGAAAGTAATCTTGATATTTCTAAGGAAATGAATTCTTGATAGTACCAAATCTTTGGGCCTTAGCACCTACGACACAAAAAGTTTTATAGCCTAGATACCTTACACGCTTTAAGGACAAATACGCTATATGAGTTAGATTCCGTCTAGACTTTGGGCACCCTAGTAATAAAATAAGCATATGGCATTTTGCATTTGAAGTTGAAGAGGGATGTTGGAATAAATCCCCTAGAGCATACAGTGATGGGTACACTGAAGAATCTGTTAGTGCCTTAATACCTGAGGGAAGTCTATGGAGTATAACCGGAGGCGGGAATTCCAAGTGGCATCAGATTCACGCCTATCGCCAGACAGCCTATAGCAAACTCTGGTGTACTTCGACAAGAGGTGGGATTTTCTATGACCGTGGAATGCCTGTTCTGTAGTGATGTGTGATTGGCCATTTTGATGTTGGGACTATAAGTCCTTACCCATTTGTGAAAACCAGAATGAGGAGAGCTCCGGTCGCTAGTTGGGCAGGGGAGATAAGGGTGGCGGATTGTGCACATGATTATTGGTATATGAGATTGAGGAATGGAAGGTGGGCCCCATTCCATATTGGTAATGAATTATGACTTACAGTAATTCAATCTAACACATGCATAGCATGCCATCATTATATGACTAACCCTCTGATTGTTGTTGATATTTATGTATGTAAAGTTTTATATGTCTATACTAAGGTAGGCTGTATGTAAATTTTCTATTGTTTAAAATATTAAGCCACCTTTGTATGTATAATTTATAGGTTAAGAGCTTTGCACTCACCCCTTTTGTTGTTATATGTTATTTTTCCTTTTGTGATCATCATTAGAAGGACAAGGCGAGCGTGGGCTGGAAGTGGAATACCTGCAGTAGAGGATGCCAGTTTGGAATAGTCATCTGTGTATATTTTCTGTTTGCATCGAGATCATTGTAGACTCGACATTTCTATTATGTTGATATTTTGCAGTAGTTGTCAGAAGCTGGTGAGCTCTGTACTCTTTTAAATACTCTCATGTTAAAGAAATCGATCTATGTAGTATATTAATTTTAAATCGTGTATTGATGACCACCAATAAAAAAATACTCCTACTTTTAGTGACTCCTTAATTAAATAGGACGTTCCAAAGTGGGAATTTGTCCTAGATAATCGAGGGTGTCACAAGTTCCATTGTCAAGTTGTAGTATATATAAAAAGTAGAGTGTCGTTCCACTGGGATACGATGTTCAAATATTCATTCGTCATTACCTTAGCAGAAACAAATGAATAATTTCATAAGCATATTGAAATCTAAAGAACTAAACATAAACAAGCATAAGTTAAAATAAACGATAAGAAATATGAACTATCAAATGATAAAAGTTGGGATTGGATTTTATCAATCTCGCCCTTCAATACATTGCATACATTTATATAGACGGATTCTGAACTATCACTTTTTTACATCATAATCTTAAATCATTCGCATCGATCCCTCGACTATGAAATCCATAAGAACATTCTTAAATATATTGATTCCTCAATCACATTAAGAATATTCCAGCATTATACGCGATTGTTTCGAAGTTTGTTACACCGAATATTATTCATAATACCCGTCGTAATGAGCATTTCATTTAGATCCATTTTTGTATGCTATTTTCCAATAATCAAATAGAAACTAAGATCGAGAAACTATTTCCCAATAGAGTCAAGCATTAAACGTAAAATGAAAAGCCAAAAATGATAGAACAAAAATACCGAATATATAAATGTAGAACAAGCATACAACGGAGTTCGATCAATTACATCCAATCCTAATAGAGGATTTAGCTACACGTCGTAGCCATTACAATCAAAACTCGAACAAAAAAAGATAAAGAAGATGAAAAAGATGGATTCTAATGAGAGCTCCAAGTTCCAAGAAATGAAATCTGCCAACCGCCTTGATTTTTGACGGTGTTTGCCTTTACTTTATGTATCTCGCTTAAGCTAGAGTTATCTCTCCTAAGCGAGATAGCTTTCTTCAGCTTGAAGGACTCCTTTTTTATCTAATTTTTCCCTCGTAGACTCGCTTGGGTGAATGTGTCGCTCAAGCGAGTAAGGATCCCCTGTTGTAATTTATTGTATTCGCTTGAGCCGAAGGTGATTCGCTTAAGCGAACAAGGCTTCTATTTGATTCTGGACAATTCTTGCTTGAGCGGCTTAAGCCATGCTCAAGCGAGTCTTTCATACTCTGTTCACTGGATCCTTTTCGCTTAGGCTGCCTCTCCTTAGCTTGAGCGAAGCCTTCATATTTAGTTTATGGACAATTCTTACTTGAGCGGTTTAAGACTCGCTCAAGCGAGTTCTTCACTGATACTTTGTATAAGCTATTCACTCAAGCAAATTGAGATTTGCTCAAGAGAAATCTACCTTTGATTGTTTCTTCTTGAAGGCTTTGAAGCTCGCTCAAGCGGATTGAGTCTTGCCCAAGTAAGACACCCAAAACTTATATTTTTCTTCATTTTGAATTAGGGAATGGCTTGGGATTTTTTGCTTTTCTTTTTCATCTTTTTCACCTATCATTTACACAAAAATAAAGATAAGAGTTTAATTGCATTAAAACATAACAAAATATTTGGTTCTCATTTTTTATTCATTGTCATGCATAAAATGTTCCAGATAATGCAACCTCTAACACAATTATACTTAATTACCATCAAAATATCTATACATTTGAGCATTTATCAACTCTCCCCGACCAAGAACTTTGTCCTTTAAGTGAAAAGAAAGATTGTCTTAATCATAGCTATGCATAAGAGAGAAAAGATTGAAATACACATATTTATAACTGATAAATCCTGGCTTCAATTAAAATTTATCAAGGTAAATACTCGAGTTTGCAAAGCACTGAACAATTAAAAGTAACCAATGACTGTAAAAGCAAGGAATCCACTCATTGTCTTACAGGTTAGTGTTTCTCTCTTGCCATCACTAATCATATGTTAGTCAGTATTGCATTTCATTTCATTTCAAAATAATAGACACTGAAACAGCAAGGATCTAAAGGTCTTCAAAAAAGGTTGTAGTGTAAGTGGCTAAACAATAAATCCATAGTTTTTCTATGAATTCAAAAGGGCATGCTAAGAAGAGCAATAATCATGATATTTGTACACACTTAGCTTGCCTAAGTCATGACAATTTTTTTTTGCTTCCTCCAACATATATATTGTTTTTCATTTCTTTCTCAAATTCCTTTTCTTATACCATTCTTCATTTTCATTAATTTCAATTAATGAATTTTTCTTCTTCTTCTCATATTCACTTTTCTTAACAACCATTTATTTCTTGCCATTTGAACCCATCAAGCATAACATAACCCTCTTTATATACAACATATCATGATCCTTATTCTTTTAGCATGCTATACAAGTAGGGATTTAAGTTTTAGATTCATGCTATAGATAAGGGTTTCAGAATAAAATTTTTTAGCTCAAATGGGTTACAACAAAGTGGATTTCAATTTATGTATAGGCTACATTTTTGGCTCTGACTTAACCTATTTCCACATAAAATTGCTCTATCATTTCCTTGCTTAATTCAGTGATGTTTTCTGACAAAAAATATGCAATACAACTGTAACATCCCAATTTTAATAAAAGTAACCGGGCAAAATAAAAAGCCATTTAAAATGACAAGTTAAATCTGTCCACTAATTACACTTAACTTAATTAACTAAAAAGAGTGAAGTGATTAGCGTTAGTGGGTGCTGATGGGACTGGGTGACGTGAGCAGACTGCTCCTCACGTTTTCCCACCCCACCATTCCTTCCCTCATGCATGCGTTTTTAAGTAGACAATGGTTCTCCTCGCCATTCATTCTTCAGAGTTCCCTGCGAGTTCCTTCTTCTTCTTCTCTTCTCCTTCTCTACTCTCTATTTCATCCCCTGTTCCAGAAGACGAGTGACGGTGTTGCAGAGGAGTCAGAGCTCCCTCACACGAGTAGAAGAAGAGCGTCGAAGCAGAAGCAGAAACAGCCCTGCACCATTCGTGGCTAGCATTCAAGTAAAGGCTAAGCGAGCGGAAGCACTGAGTGAAGCAGCAAGGAAAGGAACCAACACCCAAGCAGAAAAGTCTCTCGGAGTCTCGTAGTTGGTAGGGGGAGTACCTTACATGTTAAATGCATGGGTTACGAACGGGTTTAGAGACATTGATAACTATGGTATTGTATTCTGTTGTGCGGTATGTTTGCATGTAGAGTATTCGAATGCAGGTTATTTGAGAGTGAGTGTTGCATGTTAGCATCGTTCTTAAAAATGCATGCGCTGTTGAGTCTTGTTACCATGGAACCCGATTGCATGTTGTGTTGTGTTGTTGAAGAATGCTTTATTGAATCTGTTCATGTTCATAGAAATGCATACGTTGATTAAGTACCGACACTGGCATATACTGATTGCATGTTGTGCTGAGTTGATTGGGATGCTTGTGTGAACTTGTTGATCTTCAGATAGATGTATGCGTTGTTTAAGATCTGATACTGCTGTAAACCGAGTGCATGTTATACTTGAGTTAATGAAAATGTTCATGGAAGCTTG
The DNA here is from genome assembly GCA_037962975.1 of Clitoria ternatea. NCBI lineage: Eukaryota > Viridiplantae > Streptophyta > Magnoliopsida > Fabales > Fabaceae > Clitoria > Clitoria ternatea. The sequence goes on from CM075671.1 coordinate 176,691,280, forward strand.
ATATTGATTGATACCGATTGCATTGGACTCATATGTTGTTAATGGAACGATAATGATGATTGCATGAGAGTTGTGTGTGTTAAATTAACATGCGGAGTCCTGAGAATATGTATTACCGACTGCATGTGGAATATGTGTGATTGAATAAGAGGATGTGTGCATGAATTAAATGTTGTGTGCTGAATCCGCGTGTGGCGCATGGAATGCGTTTGTGCTGAGAGCACATAGTGTTGGACACTACCATCGGTTATTCAGCGTGGGACACTGCAAAATCCTTGAGTGGGACTCAAGGTAGCCCTTGAGTGGGACTCGGGCTGCCTGTGAACACCTCCATTGGCGCTGAGAGCGCTGGTGTCACCTGTGGGCAAACGGTTAGGTACCTGTAAAACGGCCAAGCAGCTGGGAGCTGAAATGATAGCTGAGAGCTATGTATAAAAGGCTGAGAGCCTACGTTGCAACGTCAGAACCGATTACACACGAACGCGGAACCGAGTGAATAATCTGTGTACATTAACTGCTGATATCGCTAGAATTGATTATGCATGAGATGAGGAATGTATATATATATATATATATCCGTGTGCATATGCTATTGATGCTAATTGAAACCTGTCTTATGAATGTATGTTATATTATTGGAGAGTTATGTATATATATAGCCGAGTGAGAATCATGGATCCTGACTGTTAAATATTCAAGAGATTCATTCTGATTCATGGACCTTAATATCATGCCACTGATTGTTGTATGTTAATATTATTGAGTTGGTGTGTGTAAGGGGTCGAGTGACAATTGGAGGATCCCAATCGGTAAGGGTCTTGTGCGTGCGTCCTGGTTGATTAGTTATACTCTGACCTTAATTATTGCTATGTGTGATTGTGTGTGCCTATATATATAGTTGTATAAATGTGAAATAACCTGAGCAAGTATCTATCATTTAAAATTTAAGATGCTCACCCCTATTATGGCAATTTTTTTAGTGAACATCTCTCGTGATGAGGATTGGAAGAGGAGCCGAAATGTCGGGTGAAGTGCTGATGCACTATGGAAATTTTATGACTGTACATATGCTGTATATAGTGTTTTGGGTTAAGCCTTCGCCGGCTCGTGTTTTGCTGTTAGTCTCTTATACTGAATTGATTCCCTTAGAATGGGAACATAACAATGTGGTTATAGATCCGTGACATGCACTCCTATATATATATATGCCTATGTTATGCCATGCTGCATGTCTATTTTATGCTGTGAAATGCCTGGGTAATCTTTATATATATGTGTTCACATTCCCGAATGTGTAGGAAATGACATAATTTAACATGAAGGAAGCTAATTTAGGGTCTAGAGGGTGAGTTTGTGACGCTGTCACCGAGTGGGGAAGGTTCAGACGTTCTGAGTGAGTGAAATTAGATAGCTTCGAGTAAGAGTTGACATAGAAGACTACCCCTAACCACAAATTATTAGGATCAAAGTTGAGAGCCTAAATACACGTTTCGAGTGGTTATTACAAGGATTTCTCCGAGCGTAGGATAATCAACGAACCCCGAGTGAGAATTTGCCGAGTGATGATTCTTCTGACTGGAGAGTGACCCCTTAGACTCTTGGGGACCCCCGCTGTAGTAAGCTGTTAGTGACAAAAGAATCCAAGTGAGTCTTAGCCTAGTAGAATGTTTAGAGTCGGAAGATTATGGTCACCGAGTGAAAACTAAGTAAAATACCCCGAGTGACATAAGGACGTGAAGGTTACTCTGAGTGAGGAGCCCCATAGATCCTGAATGAGTGTTAGTGGGGACCATTTTTGTATTGTTCGTGTATGTGTTCTGATTGATGAAATTATAGAATGAGTGCATTTTCCGATTGGGACTAGTAGGCGTAAGGGCCAAGTCCGAGTGAAACAGGCGATGAAACCCGAGTGCGGAATTATCGAGTGAAATGAGCGAATACCGAGTGAAGCTTTCGCTTGAGCGCGTGCGCGTTACTATGTGACCTGCCTATGCGATTTCCCCTTCTCCCACTGTTAGTTCCTTGAAATTCTTTTGTTCTCTCGTTCTTCTTCTCCTCTCATTCTTATACGGTGGCATTCTAGTTTAATTGAAAAAAAAAATTTCTCTGTTTTTCTCGTCTATGATTTGTTTGAATTAGGGTGTTACATTTTGGTATCAGAGCAGACCGAAAGGTCCAAGGCCAAGGTATGCTTACCGAGTGTAAGCGGTTGTATGCTTCTGACCGAGTGGTCATCCTGATTGTAATGTTAGTTGAACCTGATTGATATTGACTTGTGGATAGGAGGTTGTTCCCTCCTGGGCCGATTGATCATATAACATATAGGAATGGAATGATAAGTTAAGATACTAAAACATTAGGCTGAAATCTGATTGGTAATGAGTGGCTCAGTGTACTTATCCTTGGATGTTAATTTCAGGATAAGGGATGACAAATCGTCAAAGCATGGAGGCTATAGCCACAGCATTCCAACGCTTTGCAGATGTGTTTGAAAGGCAGGGCCAGCCTCGAGCTGAGGAGGGCCAAGTGCTGGACCGCTTCTTGAAGAGGAAGCCGAGTGAATTTCTAGGAGGAAGGAATCCTGAGGCAGCGTTTAAGTGGACTCAGGAGCTGGAAAGGATTTTTGGGGGTCTTCGCTGTACCGAGTCCCAGAAGGTGGAGTGTGCAGTGCACATGCTGCGAGATGAGGTGGAAAACTGGTGGAAGATCGCCAGAAACTGATTCCCTGATGATGATGCCCAGCTGACATGGAACGATTTCAAAACATGCTTCTTGGAGAAGTACTTCCCCGATACAGTAAGGAGTCGGAAGGAGTTAGAGTTTATGGAGTTGAAACAAGGCCCCATGACTGTGGAAGAGTATGTGACCAGATTCGAGGAGTTGTACCTATTCTACCCACCTTTCCAACAGCCCGGGACGGAAAGTTCTAAGTGCCTTAAGTTTGAGAATGGGCTAAGATCCGATATTAAGAGGGCTTGTAGATACCAAGAGATACGGAGTTTTCCTGCATTAGTGAACAAGTGTAGGATATTTGAGGAGGATGACAAGGCCTATTCGGGCCAGAGCAGCAGAGCTAACTATTCTTTGAGGCCCCAGCAATCCCGCTTCAAAAGGGCAAGCAACGTTGGTAGAAACAAGTCTTTTTCCAGATTTGGAGGGCGGAATCAGTCTGAAAGACGACCAGTGGTAGGAGACGGTAAATGTTTCAAGTGTGGAGGAAGCCACTATGCCCGAGACTGCAACAGCAGTGGTGAAATGGTGTGCTTCCATTGTAATTAAAGAGGACATATTCGCCCCAATTGCCCCCAACTCTGTCAAGCAAGCCCCAGCGTACGTCCGGGAGGTTCCCAAGGGAGAAGCCGAGTGCATGATAACCAACAACCGGGTGGCAGAGGCAACAGAGCTAAGGGGAACATAATACTTGCTTCAAGTAACCATGCCGACCAACCAGCAATGGGGAGGGTCTATGCCATCAACGCGGAGGGTGCTGCGTAAGAAAATGACCTGGTACAATGTAAGTGCTCACTCGGTAGAGATACACTTAATGTTGTTTTCGATTCGGGAGCCACCCATTCTTTTATAGCTGATGAGTGTGTAAAGCGTTTAAAGTTACCGACTGTATTTATGGATCGGACTTTGGAAGTAGCCAATCCGACTGGCCCTAGAGTGTTGACATCGTCAGTATGTAAGGATATGACATTTGTGTTGTGTGATCGGAGTTTCACTTTCGATTTGGTGTGCATACCTTTAAAGGACCTCGATATTGTGCTTGGAATAGATTGGCTTTCAGCCAACGAGGTGTTAGTGGATTGCAGAAGCCGAAGGATAATCTTCCCGAGGCAGCATAATGAGGATGACCCAGCACAAGGTATAACCCAACTGTTTATGATGCTCTGTCTAACCCAGGGTGAGAGTAAAACCCGAGTGAACGAAATCCCAACTGTCTGTGAATTTCCAGAGGTATTTCCTGATGACGTACCGAGTGTCCCTCCCAATAGAGAAGTCAAATTCTCTATAGACCTGATCCCTGGAGCCGAGCCAGTCTCCAGTGCACCCTATAGGATGTCCCCAACTGAACTGGCTGAGCTGAAGAAGCAAGTGGACGAATTACTCAGAAAACAATTCATTAGGCCGAGTGTATCGCCTTGGGGCGCACCTGTACTGCTCGTTAAGAAGAAGGATGGCAGCATGAGGCTTTGTATAGACTACCGACAGCTAAATAAACTCACGATTAAGAATCAGTACCCGCTGCCCAGAATTGATGACCTCATTGACCAACTACGTGGAGCCTCAATTTTCTCAAAAATCGACCTGTGATCGGGATACCACCAAATCCGAGTGAAGGAGTCGGACATTCCAAAGACTGCCTTCAGGACTCGGTATGGTCACTACGAGTATGTAGTGATGCCGTTCGGTGTGACAAACGCCCCTGCTGTCTTCATGAATTACATGAACATCATATTCCACTCCTACTTAGACCGGTTCGTAGTTGTTTTCATTGATGACATTCTAGTCTATTCTAAGAATTCCGAGGAGCATGAAGGACATCTCCGAGCGGTACTTCAAGTGTTGAAGGAGAAGCAGTTATTTGCAAAGCTTTCGAAATGCGACTTCTGGATGGATGAAATCCATTTCCTCGGACATGTGATTTCCGAGGAAGGTGTCTCGGTGGACCCTTCAAAGGTGGCAGCCGTAATGGCATGGGAGAGACCCAGGTCGGTCTCAGAGATAAGGAGCTTTATGGGCTTGGCCGGATACTACAGGAGGTTCATTGAAGGTTTTTCTAAGTTGGCTTCACCACTAACTAAATTGACTCGGAAAAACATTCCCTTCGTATGGAGTCTCGAGTGCGAGAGCAGCTTTCGAGAGCTGAAGAACAAGTTAACGACTGCACCAGTGTTGGCATTACCTGACTTGCAACAGAGTTTCGTGGTTTACTGCGATGCATCAGGACTCGAATTAGGATGTGTACTCATGCAGAGAGACCGAGTGATAGCGTATGCCTCTCGGCAACTGAGACCTCACGAGCAGCATTACCCTACCCATGACTTGGAGCTGGCAGCAGTGGTTTTCGCATTGAAAATCTGGAGGCATTACTTGTACGGGTCCAGATTTGAAGTATACAGTGATCACAAGAGCCTCAAATACCTATTCGACCAAAAGGAGCTGAATATGAGGCAGAGGAGATGGATGGAATTTTTAAAGGACTACGATTTCGAGCTGAAGTACCATCCAGGTAAGGCAAACGTTGTTGCCGACGCGTTGAGTCGGAAATCCCTTCATGCAGCGGTGATGATGGTGAAGGAGGTGGAGTTATTGGAACAGTTTAGAGACATGAACTTACACGTTGTCACCCCCTCCTCTCGGAAGATGATGATCAGCATGCTGAAGATTTCCAATGAATTCCTAAAATCTGTATACGAGCAGCAGCAGTCAGACTCCTACTTAGCTAAGATGAAGGAAACTCAGGCTAGAGGAAAGAACTTGTCCTTGGCCGAGGGATCAGACGGGATTTTCTGAGTGAAAAATAGGATATGCATACCGAGTGGAGGAGAGTTAAGGAGAATGGTGCTTGATGAAGCCCACAAAAGCCTACTCAGTATCCACCCGGGTACCACGAAGATGTACCACGACTTGAGGAAACAGTTCTGGTGGCCCGGACTAAAGAGGGATGTGGCAGAATACGTGACTCGGTGTAATACTTGTCAGAAATCAAAAGTGGAGCACCAAAAGTCGTACGGTGCAATGCAGCCCCTGGAGATTCCCGTGTGGAAATGGGACTCAATTGCCATGGATTTTGTCATGGGATTATCAAGGAACCGAGCGGGACACGATGCAATTTGGGTCATTATTGACCGACTAACGAAGAGTGCACACTTCCTACCTATAAACATGAAGTACCCGTTGCATAAGTTGGCTCGGATTTACATTCAAGAGATTGTCCGACTACATGGTATACCCTCTTCTATCGTGTCAGATAGGGATCCTAGGTTCACGTCTCGGCTTTGGAACAACCTACACCAGGAAATGGGCACGAAGCTTTGGCTTAGTTCTGCCTACCACCCCCAATCGGATGGACAATCCGAGCGGACGATTCAAAGTTTAGAAGACTTACTAAGAGCGTGTGTGTTAGAGCACGGTGGAGATTGGGAGCAGTATCTCCCCTTGATTGAGTTTACGTACAATAACAGCCATCATAGCAGCATTGGCATGGCACCCTACGAAGCACTGTATGGACGGAGATGCCGAACCCCACTTTGCTGGTCGAAAACGGGTGAAAGTCTGCTATTGGGACCAGACATTGTGAAGCAAACTACAGAGCAGATCCGAGTAATACAGGAAAGGATGAAGGCGTCTTAAGACAGGCAAAAGAGCTACCATGACAAACGCACCAAACCATTGGAATTTTCAGTCGGAGATAGAGTGTTTTTAAGGACTTCTCCGAGTAAAGGAGTCGGACGAGCCTTGAAAGGTGGAAAGTTAAGCCCTCGATACATTGGACCTTATGAAGTGTTGGAACGAGTCGGCACCATGGCATACTGAATAGCATTACCAACCCACTTATCCCGATTACACAATGTGTTTCACATGTCTCAACTAAGGAAGTATCTACATGACCCTAGCCACACAATGCCAGATGATGAAGTAGAAATCAAAGAAGACCTGACCACTGTGACTACACCGATTGGAATCGTAGATCGATCGGTAGAGTGCTTGAGGAACAAAAATGTAGGGCTGGTTAAAGTGGAGTGGCAGCAAGGCAAGACTACCTCTTGTACCTGGGAACGCGAGGACGCCATGAGACAGCAGTACCCCAAGTTGTTTACTTAGGTGAGTAGCCGACTGAATTTCACGTGAATTACCGACTGAATTTCGGGGACAAAATTCTTTTCGAGTGGGGGAGAACTGTAACATCCCAATTTTAATAAAAGTAACCGGGCAAAATAAAAATCCATTTAAAATGACAAGTTAAATCTGTCCACTAATTACACTTAACTTAATTAACTAAAAAGAGTGAAGTGATTAGCGTTAGTGGGTGCTGATGGGACTGGGTGACGTGAGCAGACTGCTCCTTATGTTTTCCCACCCCACCATTCCTTCCCTCATGCATGCGTTTTTAAGTAGACAATGGTTCTCCTCGCCATTCGTTCTTCAGAGTTCCCTGTGAGTTCCTTCTTCTTCTTCTCTTCTCCTTCTCTGTTCTCTATTTCATCCCCTGTTCCAGAAGACGAGTGACGGTGTTGCAGAGGAGTCAGAGCTCCCTCACACGAGTAGAAGAAGAGCATCGAAGCAGAAGCAGAAACAGCCCTGCACCATTCGTGGCTAGCATTCAAGTAAAGGCTAAGCGAGCGGAAGCACTGAGTGAAGCAGCGAGGAAAGGAACCAACACCCAAGCAGAAAAGTCTCTCGGAGTCTCGTAGTTGGTAGGGGGAGTACCTTACATGTTAAATGCATGGGTTACGAACGGGTTTGGAGACATTGATAACTGTGGTATTGTATTCTGTTGTGCGGTATGTTTGCATGTAGAGTATTCGAATGCAGGTTATTTGAGAGTGAGTGTTGCATGTTAGCATCGTTCTTAAAAATGCATGCGCTGTTGAGTCTCGTTACCATGGAACCGGATTGCATGTTGTGTTGTGTTTTTGAAGAATGCTTTATTGAATCTGTTCATGTTCATAGAAATGCATACGTTGATTAAGTACTGACACTGGCATATACTGATTGCATGTTGTGCTGAGTTGATTGGGATGCTTGTGTGAACTTGTTGATCTTCAGATAGATGCATGCGTTGTTTAAGATCTGATACTGCTGTAAACCGAGTGCATGTTATACTTGAGTTGATGAAAATGTTCATGGAAGCTTGATATTGATTGATACCGATTGCATTGGACTCATATGTTGTTAATGGAACGATGATGATGATTGCATGAGAGTTGTGTGTGTTAAATTAACATGCGGAGTCCTGAGAATATGTATTACCGACTGCATGTGGAATATGTGTGATTAAATAAGAGGATGTGTGCATGAACTAAATGTTGTGTGCTGAATCCGCGTGTGGCGCATAGAATGCGTTTGTGCTGAGAGCACGTAGTGTTGGACACTACCATCGGTTATTCAGCGTGGGACGCTGCAAAATCCTTGAGTGGGACTCAAGGTAGCCCTTGAGTGGGACTCGGGCTGCCTGTGAACACCTCCGTTGGCGCTGAGAGCGCTGGTGTCACCTGTGGGTAAACGGTTGGGTACCTGTAAAACAGCCAAGCAGTTAGGAGCTGAAATGATAGCTGAGAGCTATGTATAAAAGGCTGAGAGCCTACGTTGCAACGTCAGAACCGATTACACACGAACGCGGAACCGAGTGAATAATCTGTGTACATTAACTGCTGATATCGCTGGAATTGATTATGCATGAGATGAGGAATGTATATATATATATATCCGTGTGCATATGCTATTGATGCTAATTGAAACCTGTCTTATGAATGTATGTTATATTATTAGAGAGTTATGTATATATATAGCCGAGTGAGAATCATGGATCCTGACTGTTAAATATTCAAGAGATTCATTCTGATTCATGGACCTTAATATCATGCCACTGATTGTTGTATGTTAATATTATTGAGTTGGTGTGTGTAAGGGGTCGAGTGACAATTGGAGGATCCCAATCGGTAAGGGTCTTGTGCGTGCGTCCTGGTTGATTAGTTATACTCTGACCTTAATTATTGCCACGTGTGATTGTGTGTGCCTATATATATAGTTGTATAAATGTGAAATAACCTGAGCAAGTATCTATCATTTAAAATTTAAGATGCTCACCCCTATTATGGCAATTTTTTCAGTGAACATCTCTCGTGATGAGGATTGGAAGAGGAGCCGAAATGTCGGGTGAAGTGCTGATGCACTATAGAAATTTTATGACTGTACATATGTTGTATATAGTGTTTTGGGTTAAGCCTTGGCCGACTCGTGTTTTGCTGTTAGTCTCTTATACTGAATTGATTCCCTTAGAATGGGAACATAACAATGTGGTTGTAGATCCGTGACATGCACTCCTATATATATATATGCCTATGTTATGCCATGCTGCATGTCTATTTTATGCTGTGAAATGCCTGAGTAATCTTTATATATATGTGTTCACATTCCCAAATGTGTAGGAAATGACATAATTTAACATGAAGGAAGCTAATTTAGGGTCTAGAGGGTGAGTTTGTGACGCTGTCACCGAGTAGGGAAGGTTCAGACGTTCTGAGTGAGTGAAATCAGATAGCTTCGAGTAAGAGTTGACATAGAAGACTACCCCTAACCACGAATTATTAGGATCAAAGTTGAGAGCCTAAATACACGTTCCGAGTGGTTATTACAAGGATTTCTCCGAGCATAGGATAATCAATGAACCCCGAGTGAGAATTTGCCGAGTGATGATTCTTCCGACTGGAGAGTGACCCCTTAGACTCTTGGGGACCCCCGCTGTAGTAAGCTGTTAGTGACAAAAGAATCCAAGTGAGTCTTAGCCTAGTAGAATGTTTAGAGTCGGAAGATTATGGTCACCGAGTGAAAACTAAGTAAAATACCCCGAGTGACAAAAGGACGTGAAGGTTACTCTGAGTGAGGAGCCCCATAGATCCTGAATGAGTGTTAGTGGGGACCATTTTTGTATTGTTCGTGTATGTGTTCTGATTGATGAAATTGTAGAATGAGTGCATTTTCCGATTGGGACTAGTAGGCGTAAGGGCCAAGTCCGAGTGAAACAGGCGATGAAACCCGAGTGCGGAATTACCGAGTGAAATGAGCGAATACCGAGTGAAGCTTTCGCTTGAGCGCGTGCGCGTTACTATGTGACCTGCCTATGCGATTTCCCCTTCTCCCGCTGTTAGTTCCTTGAAATTCTTTTGTTCTCTCGTTCTTCTTCTCCTCTCATTCTTATACGGTGGCATTCTAGTTTAATTGAAAAAAAAATTTTCTCTGTTTTTCTCGTCTATGATTTGTTTAAATTAGGGTGTTACAACAACCATACATAATAATCAGTGATCTCTTGGTGTTTTAGATTCACTCATTCTCCCAATTAAAAAGGGCCTTATTCCTTTATTTAAACAGTAAAAAGTTCAAACGCCATTTAGTTACCTCATAACTTGAGATTCACTAGATTCCAATTAAGATCAACCATGATACTGCCATTTCAAAATGAATTTGTTTTCCTTAACTTATGTATCTTATGATTATTTATCATCTTAAATCCACTAAGTGCTTTTCAACTACTAACTATGTGAAGACCAACGTCGATTTACCATTTAATTACACCTGGTTAATCATTTTTCACAATAAATTTTTTTGTGTTTAATGAAAATTAATTAAATCCGAATGTAAAACCACATTTATTCTTCTTAAGCATACTCAAAATAATAACCGATCGGAAATAAATCAAATAATAAAATTGGATTGATTAGAATCAGTGGAAGGAGAAAGATGAAGACAGGGGTCACTCGCTTGAGCGAGACCCTGATTTGCTTAGGCGAAACCCGAGAAGGTCGCTTAGGCGAGTTCCGACTCGCTTGAGCGAATCCTACATTTCAAACCTGAGTGAAACACGAGACATGCAAGGAAAATTACAAATCGGTTTTTACTCGGAAATGGGTCCACTCAGTCATGTCTCACTCGGGAACCCCTTAACCTTCACTCAGAAAAGGGTTCTCTCGGTCATGTATCACTCGAAAAACACCCTAACCTTACTTCACTCGGAAGAGGTTCTCTCGGCCATACCTCACTCGGAAACATCCTAATCTTCACTCGGATGCACTCTAATCTTCACTCGGAATCATTCCAATCTTCACTCGGGAGCATTCTAATCTTCACTCAGAATCATTCTAATCTTCACTCGGAAGCATTCTAATCTTCACTCTGAAGGGGACGAGGGATACTCACTTGAGCGAAATAGGCACAGGATCAATTTCCCCGGCCTTCGCTCGGACAAGACTGAATCCGCTCGGCAAGATTCGTCCGTTAATCGACTTTACTACAGCAAACACAAATTCACTCATGAAAATCAATACCGATCACATAGCAACATAAATTCATATCCGATTAAACAACATACCGATTTGAAATTAGTTCAACACATAACATGTTGTAGCATCACATATACGGAAAACTCATTATATATATTACACTCAATTCATTTTAAAATGACTCAGTTCCTTAGCATCAATCCTTCGCTTGGCGCACCTCCAGGGCTCCGACCTCTTCCCTGTCACTGGTTACTAATTTGAAAACCACAGCAAGGGTGAGTGTTTGGCATCATAATCAATCTAGAACGGAAATTAACAAGTTACATGTATATATACTCTGTCCGATTACTTTATCATCAAATTGCAAGTCCCACTCAGCAAATATATCAATTTACACTCGACAATTATAGCAATTCACATTCGGCAAACATAGCTAATCATACTCGGCAAATATAGTGAATCACACTCAGAAATTATAACAAATCACACTCGGCAAACATAGCTAATCATACTCAAAAAATATAGTGAATCACACTTGGAAATTATAACAATTTATACTCGGCAAGTTAACAATTCACACTCAGCAAATATAACCAAGTACATACACATCATCATAATACTAATAATTCATCAATTGTAACCACTGACTCTCACATAAAATTGACGCCTAGTATCTGGATACTAAAGGATCGAACTTCAGCTGGGGGTCCTACTTGACACCACATAAACCCTGCTTGGTTCACCGAGTCCTGCTTGACTCTCCACCTTGACCACTGGGTCCTGCTTGACCACTAGGTAGCTCAACTGGGCACAAAAACCACGGGAGCCAGAAATGAGGGGCTATACATACCGTCGGCCGTCCTATACAACACAATCGTACATATTCACATTTCTCATTATATCATAAGTGGCCATCAACAACACATATACTCATCAAACAGGCGACCTGCTTGTCAAGCCCGGTATCACATTGCCACTATACACTTCAATTTATCTCAACATCAAGTATTTTAAACTGTCATCATAAGCCACACACGATCCTCAACCGATCGATGTCCATGTTCATACATGCATTCATACACATACATTCACATACAACTTTCATCCAACATTATTTCTTACCATGTTCACAATCAGTTCAACGACTCGGACCCAAAATATGTCCTATTCTAATTAATTATAACCCAAACACCCCCTTACCTCTATTCCAAGCTTCAACGATCTGCTCTTGGTGCCGATTGCGTCTTTTAAGCGCTGGGTTCAAGGTTCCATCTCCGAATCCAGCACCAGCTTCGTCAATCAGTCCTCCGGTGTTCGTTCTGCTACCTACAGGGGTCAGAATGCAAAACCCATTAATGTCATACCACCCTCTACTCTAAAGACCATTTTCAAGATCACACACCCAAGAGGAGTGGAAAACAGAACCTTACTCCGCCATGCATGGCCATTTAGTTTAAAGGAGTGGAAATGAAAAGAGACGAGATAACTCAAATTAAAGAGTCCATCGTACTCACCTTGAAACCACAGTCACGGAAATGTAGCTATCTCAAAGTTTTGATACGAAATGGACCTTCCTCTGGAGCATGCAGCTCGGCAGCGATAGAGGAAGGAGAAGAAGAAAGAAGTAGGCTCGCGTGGATAATGAGGAAGGAGGAAGGAGATCTTTATTATTTAAAGCTTAGGGGCAAAACTATCTTTTCTCCATTTCTTTTATATTTTCATTAAAAGTTTTAATTAAACTTTTACCTTCTTCTAATTCCACCTTATTTAACCTGTTTGTAATTAATCAACCAAATAAGTTTATTTATAATTGCCTAATAATTCATAAAGATATCAAATAAATCTCTAAAATATTTATTAATATTTTTTGTTACACATAATTTTTCTAAAATATCTGGGATGTTACAAACTAGATACAAAAAGATATATTCACATAATATCAAAAGAAATACCGCGCCTATATATATATATATATATATATATATATATATATATAACGCTAGCGGGGTAATCATATAATCCAAAACAAGCTATATATACCAAAAGCTATAAACTGTAATACGTGACTGTAAATGTAACTAAAGTAAAATACTGAAAGTAAGGACTATAAAAAAAAGACTGAAAGTAAATAACATTCATAACAAAGGCACCCATATAGAGTCCATCAGTCATCAGCTGCAATGCTATTGATAACTCTATCTAGCTGTGCCTCAAACTCTGAATCTCCCTCTTGCTGCTGTGCGGTGTCCTGAGGAGCTTCCTCAATAGGTGCTTCCTCAGTAGCTACCTCTGTAGTAGTAGGTGTCTCTGGTGCTCTCTCAGTCATTATGGGTATAGGTGCTGGTGTAGGTACTAGTGTAGGTGCAGCTGCTGGCTCAGATGGTCTTGCCTCCTCCGATAGAATAGGCATGTCCCTAGGCCAAGCAACTTGATCCTTAAACTTTGGTAGACACATGAATGGGCTAGCTGGATGACTTTAATAATTGGCTCTATAGAAATATCCTAGAGCTCGGTGGAGGGCGGCCTGCTGCTCCTGAATGAGTGAGATAAGCCACGAGAATAGGGTTGGTAGTAGGTGGTGTAGGTGCTGGTGGTGCCACTGGTGGAAATGGTGGTACTATTGAGACTGGTGGAGATAAAAGGGAGGTGGTCGTGGAGCATCTGGCTAGGCAGGGGCTGATGGAGTGTAAAGCTATTGAATGAATCGTCTATCAATGGAAGGTCTGAGAGGAGTGGTGGAGTGAACCTCAACACCATGAGCTGTGTAGAATCCGGTGATGAAAGCAGGGAACCCCAGACTTCCCTTCACTTTTTGTCCTGATGTTGTGGTCTTCACGTCCATCCTTGCAAACTTGTGAGTTTCATCTTGGATGATGCGAGCTATGTCCACCACGGAGCGGGGTGATAGAATGACCTTTAAAAGCTGACACCTTTGATATGTGAGATTTGAAACATGACCACTAGGAGTCATGTTGGCTAACAAAAATATTGTCCAAACATTGGTAAGAAGGTTCATATCCTTCCTGAGAATGCAGAGAGGATTATGGGTGCCTTGGCCCATTTGGAAGTGTCGTACAGGAAGACAAAAAGTTTGCTCTAACTCTGCAGTTTGGTAAAACTGATTATGGTCTTTCATGAAGTAATATTCACAGAACTCTGTGTGCTCTGGTGTCAATGGCCTGCCCAGGTACTCATTGATAGTCTCTTTGCTGTAGGATATCCATACCCGTCTAACAAAGGTTCAATAATCACCAAATTTGTCCTTTGGCCAAACATTGCATAAAACTCCCTTACAATGTCAGGGTCAAACTAAGGACCAAGATTGGCTAACCTCAGCCATTTCCTATTCTGTAGAACACTCACAAACTGATCATATTCTTCTTGTCTCAAATCAACCCTTCACTCAGTGATGAAATTCCAGTGCTGAATTTCCTCAAACTGCTTTGCTCTATCTTTGTCTGTAAATCTCTGGTTTTTAGGTGGCGAAGGCTCGAAGGTGCGTTGTCTTTTGGCATGCTCCTTATGAGATAGATTGGAAGAACTTGGGTTGGTAGGTGAGGGAGTTGGTCCAGTAGTCTTGGTTCTAGCCATCCTGAAACTCAAAATATCCCAATACAGTTTGTAATTCAAAAGCATGGACGACCTACCAAAACTTACAATTCCATAAACCACACCATCTACACTATGTAAAAACAGCCCCTAATTGTCAAATAGGTTCTCTCATTACAGCTTCAATCATGAGAAAAAGATATATAGTTTAATGTCATTCTATTTACCAACCATGTTGCTAATTTAAGAAAACTACTTATATATGACATAGACTTCATTTCAAAATTTCAAACAAGTATCAACATACTAAGTAACAGTCTATGCACACCAAAATGCAAATGAAAACTCCATCCTCAACTCAATAATTTATTGACCATGATTCTCTTTAAAATTTCAATGAAAATAGGGTACACCCAAATACAATAACACCACATCACCTAAAACTCATTGTACCCTTCAATCGTTTTTCCAAACACTTCACAAGCAATATTTTATAAAAGTTAAACTAAATCATAAGCTTATGCAAGTTACTTTTAAACCTTGCAAGAAAAACAAGGCATGACGGAGGAAAGAAGAAGAAAAGATGAGAAAAGAAGAAAATGCACAATATAGAAGAGAAAAGGAAGAGAAGAGAAAAAAAAACTTACTTGTGTAACAATGGGAGAAAGTAAGAGCTCAAGAAAAAAGATGATGGGGGCCACAGCTTCACCGCTCTTAAGGGAAAAACAAAGAGAAACGGTCCTTTTTTTGAAGAAAGCAAAAATGTAACCGTTCTTTTTGTTTTAAAAAGCTTTTAAAAAATGTTTATCGTAACCTGTCGCTTAAGCGATGATGATTTGCTTAGGAGAGCTTATGCATAGAACATCAGGGGTTGCCTTTTCGCTCGAGCGGTTTAGCTTGGCTTAAGTGAAATTTGGACAGTACCAGTTATTAAATTATCTCACTTAAGTGAGTTTTTCACAAATTGGTTTTCAAAAGAACTTCGCTCAGGCGAGCTAAAAATCGCTTAGGTGAGGAATATGAAGAAACATCCCCTGATACTTCATTAAATTTTTGCTTGAGCAGTTTGAAGTAGCTTAAGCAAAAATTGGATAGAAACCTTTTCAAGTATATTCACTTGAGCTATATCCCTCTCGCTGAGGCAAAATTTAAACAAAATGATCATGTCTTAAGCTCGCTTAGGCGTAACATTGTTGCCGTGGGCGAGAAAAATAAATCTGAGCCCCTGATACTTTCTTAGTTCCCTCGCTTGAGCCAGAATGATTTGCTCAAGCTAAACAGAACCAATCTTACTTGTGCCTCACTTGAGCGCTGAGATTTTTCTTAGCAAATTTTATCTAGAACACTTTTAACATTAATTCACTTGGGTGAAATAATCTTGGCTTGAGCGTGACTGAACTTAATCAATTTTGCTTGAGCGAGCACCATGTCGCTTAAGCGAGTTTAGCATAATAGCATTTAATAAGGTTTTCTATGAAATTCGCTTGGGCGAACATAGTGTTACTTGGGTGAAACAAGAACTTTCTTGCTTTTTTCTAGAATTTGAACAAGGTACCTGATTGAGTTTCCATGATGCATAAAACTTTGACCATTTGACACAAAATTGGTAACTTTAAATCATCAATTAAAGTACCATCAAAGAGGATTTGAAGGATTTAAGCCTATCCCTGCAATCACCATAGATTCAACTAATGATTTCTTGCATTCAATATCAAATTGTAAACAGATTCATGATTATATGATCCAACCTTACATTTTTTCCAATTTAGTACTAATGAACATAAACTTCATCACAACTCCACAAGCAAACACATTTTTGTTAACCTTTGCTACTAACTTCAAGTATACATCAATTTAACACCAAAATTACGTGTTTTTCTTATCATTATCAAATCAATTTCACAATCCATCACATATATCATTAATCATGCTATAATTTCAACAATGTGGAAATTAATATTTAAACATCATTTTCCTAGAAATTGTCCATTCCTTCTCATCACTTCTTAATCGATCATCAATGCACTAAATCAACTCTTAAACATGATTAAACCTATAATTTACATACTAGAACACAGAATTCAAACAAAAAGTAATAAAACTTTGGGTTGCCTCCCAGAAAGTGCTTGTTTTACGTCATTAGCTCGATGACTTTAAAATTTTCAAGGATCCTGTAAGTGGATGAGCATGGTAAGCCTCTCCACTTCACCACCAAGGTAGGGCTTCAGTTTTTTCCCATTGATAGTCCAAGTTCTCTATGAAACAGGGTCCTGTAACTCAACAGCTTCATAAGATCTGACTTCTTTAACCAAGAAAGGTCCAAACCACTTGTATTTCAACTTTCCAGGAAATAATCTCAACCTTGAATTGAATAAAAGCACAGATTGGCTAGGATGAAAATTTTTTTGAACAATTTTCTTGTCATGATACTTGTTCATCTTTTCCTTGTAAATACGGGTGGATTTATATGCTGAGAGCCTCTATTCTTCTAGCTGATGCATCTTAACTTTCTTTCTTCACTAGCTCTTTGCTGATCAAAATTCAATAGCTTCATTGCCTAATAAGCTTTATGTTCAAGTTCCACCGGCAAGTGACAACTTTTACCAAAAACTAGTTGGTAAGGAGAAAGTCCTGTAGGTTCTTTGTATGTTGTCCTGTAAGCCCATAGAGCTTCATCAAGCTTCCGAGCCTAATCCTTCCTGCTAATTGAGACTGTCTTTTCCAGAATACGCTTGATCTCCTTATTTGAAACTTTTACTTGCCCATTTGCTTGTGGATGGTAAGGAGATATCACTTTATGTTTTGCTCCATAATGTTCTAAACATTTCTACAGCTGAGCATTACAAAAGTGAGAACCTTCATTACTTATTAGAACTCTAGGCATGCCAAACCTGCAAAAAATATTCATTTTCAAGAACTTAATCACAGTTTTAGCATCAGCTTTAGGACTAGCTTTCACCCATTTTGATACATAATCCACAGCAACCAAAATATATTCATTTGCAAATGAAGCGGGTAATGGTCCAACAAAATCAATCCCCCAGCAATCAAACACTTCAACCTCAAGGATAGTACTCAGAGGTATTTCATTTCTTCCTGAAATTCCACTGTCCTCTAACAACTATCACATGATTGAGCATGCATATAAGCATCCTTAAACAATGAAGGCCAATAGAAACCCGATTGTAAAACTTGAGCTGTAGTTCTTTCACTGTTGAAGTGGCCGCCATATGCTGAATTATGACAATTCCATAGAATGCTTCTTGCTTCTTCCTGAGATACACATCTTGTCAAATACCGTTTGATCCAATATTGAACAAATATGGATCATCCTAAATATATTGTTGAGCCTCCTTTAAGAATTTCTTTTTTTGTTGCCAGGTGAAATCATCAGGTATAATTCCAGCTGCTTTGAAATTTTCAATATCTGAAAACCATGGTCTCTCTCTAACCAGCAACAATTTTTTATCTAGAAAACATTGTCTACTTTAGGCTGAGCATTCGTAACCACCTTGTTGGAAAATCTGGAAAGATGATCTACAATAAAATTCTCACTTCCTTTCTTGTCATTGATAATCAAATCAAATTCTTACAATAGTAAAATCTATTGAAGTAATTTGGGTTACGAGTCAGGTTTATTCAGCAAAGATTTCAGAGCTACATGGTCAGTATAAACAACAATAGTAGATCCAATCAAATAGGGTCAGAATTTTTCTAAGCCATATACAACTGCTAAAAGTTCTTTTTCTGTTATAGCATAATTTATTTGTGCTTCATTGAGAACTTTACTAGCATAATGTATGACATGACAAATCTTTGACTTCCTTTGACTAAGAAATGCTTCTATAGCATAGTCGTTGGCATCACACATTAGTTCAAATTAAAGTTTCCAATCAAGAGCAACTATTATAGGGCAGAAATTAGTTTTTGTTTGAATAAATCAAAAACAATTAAACAAGAATCATCAAAGTGAAAGGGAGTATCCTTATTCAAGAGGTTTCTCAAAGGCTTTGAAGTCTTTGAAAAATCTTGGATGAATCATTGATAAAAGCCTGCATGGCCCAAGAAACTTCTGATTCTTTTCACATTAACGGGTGGTGGGAGTTTTTCAATCACTTCAACCTTTGCTGGGTCCACTTATGTAACAACCTTGATTTTTGAGAGTAGGAAACCAACCCTCCTGAGGATCCTTTGCTGAGCTTTCAGTAGGAAGCTTAAGGCCTCAGCTTATTCCCCGGACAGTAGTATGAGAAAAATAGTGAAAAGTGGAACTAGTTAAGATATTTAAAATGAAGTATGAGAATACCGAGAAAGCATAACGAATGAGAGAAGCAGCGATAAGAAGATAATAATAGCAACATCTGACAATACTGTTTAATAGTATGTTAACAATGATTATTCTGGTACTGATTAATTTTATTTGGTTGATGACTATTTTCTGCTAATAATATTTTATAAATAATACTTAATCTTGGTAATTCATATATAATTTCAATCAATAATTATTTGTTTTGGAAACATATTAAAATGTGTAATTATCTAATTTTAAGTGTTGAATATTTATTTATTTATCCAATTTAAAATTTTATAATATTAGGTCACAACCAAGAAAGCTTCCAAGCAAGCATCCAAATATCATTCATTGCCTATCATGAAATTCAACCTTAGCTTATGCATTATCAATACTTGTACCCATACAAAGGGACTACATATCTAGCATTATTTCATCTATCAAATAGGCATAAGTCTCAATACCCCAAATATCAATACATCATCCATATACATTGTCATCCATACAATATCATTAAATCGATGGTTATGAACTATCATATTAAACTGTTCATTCATCACAACATAAATAATAGTTGTTGCCGACCAAGGCTTTCCATTACAACTATTTACCTTCCTTGAAAGCTTTAGTTCAAAGAAACAAACTCATCCCATGATAAGCCTACATCACAATGCTAAAAAGGAGACAACATGGGAGAGTGAGTTATACATTCAAAATGACGAATATAAATACATTGTGATTATGTGTACATGCATTCAACCAACATGGGTGCTTTGCTATAAGTTATCAATTCCTCATCAAACCATCATCAAAATATCATATTAGGCATACAAGCCTCATTGTTCACAATTCATGTCAAGCACAAGCACAAGCACATACACATTCACATAACCCTACATCTTTATGGGCATTCACAATTATCAACATCAAGTCATTAAATCTTTATTCAATTAACACTTTCTCAAGAGGTTCTTATCTTTCTTGGGTCATCTCCATCTCAAATTCCATGTACCTATGGCTAATGCATATGTCAACTATTTAATGCATATGCAATGGACCCATTTCAATCACCCATGCACACATGGTATCTCAAGTGATCACAACCACTTATAATCAATCTTATATTGGTTTCCCGCCACGTATGGGGTACTCCTTTTTCATAACCCCGCAAGGTATTCTTCATGAACGCAACCATGTTTCATTCAATTCACATTGGTTTCCCGTTATGCATGGGGTACTCCCTTCATAGAATCCCACAGGTTCAATTTCATTTCTATATACCGGTGATCACAACCACCTTCATCATATCATATTGGTTTCCCGCCATGTATGGGGTACTCCCTTCATAGTCCCATAAGACCAATTTCAATTCAATGTACCAATTGATCGCAACCACATACTCATTCCCCCACGCATAGGGTACTCAATCTCATAGAATCCCGTAGGATCTTTATCATTTCAGTACTCGTGATCACAACCACGTTCATCATTCTCAACATACTAGTGATTGCAACCACCTGTATTCATCCACATATTGGTTTCCCACCACGCATGGGGTAGTCCCTTCATATAGTCCCGCAAGACCATCCACTGTGATCGCAACCACATAATCAATGCTATGCCATGCCATGAATGCAAAATGCAATAATGCATATGCCAAATCTTAACCTCGCAAGGATTTCTCACCCTCTCACTTAGGGGTACATTATATATTTAGTTTTGTCATCATTGGCATAAAATTAATCATAATGCCCCTCAAGGCTCTACATTCACATTTATATCAAACCACGCATGGTAATCAAAAACATATCAAACATCATAGAATTAATCCACGCATGGAAATCAATAAGGCATGTTAACAAATAGACTTCAATTTCATAGCATCATATGCTTGCCAATACAATTCAAATTACATATACAAGTATAATAGACACAATGGCATTGCCATTATCGATAATAAAAATCACCATTTAATCAAGGGTATGTTTAACAACAATATCCCTTTTCATTCAACATCATTAATCATCATTCAATACATATGGCATCATCCACTTTTAATTATCATTAACATCATATCAAATTCATTGACTTATACAACCCATTGCCATTTAATTGTCCCCTCATTAATTTTATTATCATACAAGGTGTGTCATATAACCATATCATTTACTTTTCATCATGATTCATAATATCTCAATAGTGGTGAAGCATACATATATTCATAATATAGCCTTGCCAAGGCCTTAAGCCATTCCCCAATCACCACTAAGACACACCACACATGTACCCATATTGAAATTACTTGATTTTACATAATAAAAAGGGGTTTTAGGCAACAATGAGCCCCTACAAATTTCAACATTGAGACATGAGAAAGATCCATTCTTAGTCTCAAAAATAGAGGGACATGTCATAAATATCACCTATTAGTCCCAATTTGGTAATCATAAAAGTTGGGTTCAAAACCCTCTTAAACTTGAGTTTTACAATGTAATGGGTCCAATATTTTAAGCTTCATGAGAGTTAGAAAACTCCAATTAAGGTAACACCAAATTTCTCACCTTCGTAACATTATTATCTACAACTTTCATGAAGAAGTCGGAGGCTAAAAATGTCATTAAGATGCTTAAACGGGCCAAAAATAGCAAAAGAATTGCAGCAGTTAGAAAAAATAGCATAACATTGGCCATAACAGGGCCTTGAATCGATTCAAGCTTTGCATGAATCAATTCATGCGTGCTTGATGTCCAAAAATTGACAAACAGGGAGCCTTGAATCGATTCAAACCCCATATGAATCGATTCAAGCATTGGGAAATTGAGGAACAGTAAATCCAGGGAGTCTTGAATCGATTCAAGCCTTCGTATGAATCGATTCAAGCATGAGAAATTAAGGTACAGTGAATCCAGGGTGTTCTGAATTGATTCAGACACTATTTTGAATTAATTCATGATATCACAGACCCCTTTTATGTAGAAAAAGCCATGTTTTTGAACTTCTGACCCCCTTAACTTTTTTCATATGAATTCCAATCCCCACCAAATTTTAACACCAACTTATATACATTATTTGTGATGTGTGGCCACCGACCGCACTTGAAAATTCTCAAAATAAGGCACTTATGCACATAAATGCGTTTTACCCATTTTAAGGCACTCTTGTGCAACTCAAGGGCCTATTCTTAATAGAATTGGCCCATTCCAATTGCTACAAGTCATAAACTACATATATGGGCTATTGGAATTATCACATGCCATTAAAATCACATAAAACTCAATTTGACTCTATGAGTTCCCTAATTATGCATTATCTCTCAATCGTATCACTAATGTCATCACAATAACCATCATATTCAATGCCAAGCATTCATATAAAATCCTCAATTCACAAGGTATATACTTCATCCCCTCAAGGATGGTTCATTAACATGCACTTAATTCAACCCCTCATGGGTTATTCATTAACTTATATACACATATATTATTATCAATAGCCAATAATTTTTCATTCACATCATTTCACTATAAACATGGCAAGGCAAGCATGAGTATCATGATATACATACATCACTAATTATTCAACTCATGCATTTGGAATGTAAACTCCTCTCCTACCTCAAGAGAAGAACCACAATGATTCGCACGCTTCAAATGCTCCGCCACATTGGCTGAAATATAATCTGCACCAACATACATACATACGCATGTTGGAAAGGTACACTAAGAGCCTATATAGGACGCATCATCTTGTATAAGGCATTTTTTGTTAAATAGTTTAACAACCTTTATTTATCCTTGGAGTAATAGGTCATATGAGAGTTATTCCTAAAATGTCTATAGTCAAGTATTTACATGGGGACATGTAAATACATTAAGACTAGTGTGTGAGTGTACTGATGATTTGGTCTCACAGATCATGGATATACATGATATCAAGTCTTCACACGGGTACACATTAAGAGTAATGATGTACTAGACAAACCCACCATGAGAAGGTTGCATGGATCGTTACATGAATGTCATAAACGATTCTCAATGTGATAATGGTATATGTAGTCCTTCGACCTGAAGTCACTACAATTCCTACATAAGAAGTTTGTTGTTTTAATACAATCAAACATCTTAACAAGAGGACTATAAAGGTTGTGATTAGGCAATGAATAAATTATGCAGAGGGATGTGAGTGATGTAGATGTGATTTGTCTCTCATATATGATAGAAGTGATATCTATAGGCCACTTGATGGAGTAAGACTAAGGAAATGCATGGCCATGCTAGAAAGAATAAATATTAGATATTTATTCAGATAAAGTCTACTCCGGTATCAAGTAAAATAAATTGGGCCGTACAAGGATGACACGACCATACCTTAGGCCCAATTAGGATATCATGACAAAAGGAACAAACATATAAAACAATTATCACTTATAGGTTATGTTAATATTAAATAATATTCTGACATAACGATGTATTGCTAGATGCCATTCTTATTTTATATTAATAATAAAATAGTTTATTATTAATATAACCAAGTATTTTACCTATAGGGTCACACACATAGAGTAAGCCCATCAGAAAATAGCTTTTTATTTTAGTTGGACTAAAATAAAACTATTGGGCCGAACTGATTTAGAATGAGTAAGGAACCCACTCTTTAGAGAGCAAATTAGGTCAAACCTAAGCCTATAAATAGAGCATCAGATGCTCATAGGCGACTAACCAAAAAGAGACACAAAATGCAAAAGTTGCAAAAGCTACACGCCATCAAACTAGCATTTGGAAGGTGTAGCATTTTTGGTGGGAGTACTCGTGTAGACTCCTAAAGGATGAGGCTTCGATTCGATTTTCTTCAAGAGGTAATCCTAAAACGTAATATTTTTTTTGTGTTTGTCTTATGCTTTGAAACATGGCGCTTTACAAATCCTATGGGAATCCTTGTATTTCCGCTGCTCATGCACTAGGGATTCCGTAATAACACATACATACAATCATCAAACCATCTTAAGGAATCATCACAACTCTAACAAATTGTTAACATCACACAGGGCTTGTATCAAGTCCTAGACTTTCTAAAACACCAATTCATACCATTGTGTTAGGTTTCGGGAATTTCTTTCCCAAAACCATGATTCTCTAAATCTTAAGAGTAAGCCACACCCAATCATCAACAATATCATATCCTTCCTCAAAAGGCATCCAATATCACTCAACCCATCCAATTATTATCTTTGCCACTCAAGGTTCAACATGGTCCAATATAGCCTCTTCAAAGCCATCACCAATCAACAATTTCAATTCATTAATCCATCCCCACAATTATGGTTTAGTGCTCACACTCATTATTTCACACTTTTGACAATACTCATTTATAGGTTTCATCATCCATGGTTCTCTACCATTTTAATTTACCCTCAACATCAATAATCAATATTACTCATTCAAAAACTTATTCTCACATATAAAACCTCTTCAATGTCAATTACTCATAATTTTCTCAAGAATTTCTCAAAGCCCCAAAATCTTAATTTTTAGGGTTTTCATCAAGAACTCACTATCATCAATCCCAACTACATTTATGCCTCATTTCAAACATCCTTAGGCTAACAACAATGTATTCCATTCATTATCAACAATAACAATGAATCCCCAAGGATTGTCCAACCTAGGGTTTGGTTCTACACACCCTTATTCATCAAAATAACCTCTAATCTTCCATCACAACACTTAAATAAACTCAAAATCATCAACAAAATCCATGGGTGATCAAAATCTTACCTCTTTCTCCTAGCCCAAAGAAGAACACGAAATTGAGGAGATGAGAAGAGGAGGCAATCAAATATTTGCTCCAAGGTCCCATTAAACCTTCATGAATCTTAGGGGTTTGAAGTTGATTTTTGCAAGGAATGGTGCAGGAGAAGAGGTGGACGGTTTTGGGTGAAGAAGAAGGGAGAAGAAGAAGAAAAGCAAAGTGGATGGGAGAGAGGGAGAGAAGCCAATGAAAAGTGATAGGGAAAAGAAGGAGTTTTTGATTTTAACTTAATCCCTTCATTAAAATTTTACCGTTTTATGATAAATGGGATCTCTATTCGGGCTCAATACTTTATCTAAAAATTATTCTGAATACATATTCGGATTCCACATAATATCCTTAACAGCCCTAACCAATGGCATCTCAATCGAAGATACTTGGTCTGACACCCATACTTTAATCGGGTAAAATTTTAGCTCCTTAAATCTCAATCAATTATAAATATCCATAATAAATCTTAATTTAATTATTTCCAAATTTTTGGGATATAAATCAATTCATATATAATTATTTATTATTTATTCTCTTCAATTAATCATTTTTATAAATTTCAGGATGTTATAATCCACCCCACCTAAAAAAAATTTCGTCCTCGAAATTTAACCTCGACGCATATATCATAAGGCCATACTTCAGGCCGCACACCAATAAGGTATAACGTCGTCATAAAATAGTATTGGACTTCCCAAAGTCCATCAAGACATAATCATCATCATTTCTTTTTCCCAATCACAAAAATCTTCTACTTCCAAGTGAGTCACATACAATCAATCACAACTCATCCAACATAACTCACATATCCATACTAAGTACGAGCAGATAGACTCAATACATTTATCATAACCAGTTATAACCCTACCCTACACCCGCCTGGCCTACGTGTTGCTGCATCCGACATACAGGAAGGCGTCCCAATCCTGTAGTGGTTACCACAAACACATGAGGTCAACGCATAAGTGCATGTTGCCACTATACCTATGATATGTAGAGTCGTATTAGGACAAGTACTTTGTATTCCCATCATTCACATCAACCACACTTACTCAAACTACACTAATCCACATGTGACTTAGTGACAATTCTCAGAAGTCCACAACCAATATATTTATATCATCTCGTCATTACTTATAATCGGGCACAAATCATGCCATACCAATCATCGAATATTAATTAACATCACCATAAATTGGTGTACCAACCATAGATTTCCAATCATCGCAGGGTAAATGGCATCATCGGGCTTTATCCATCCCGAAGTCATGATCGAATCATCTAATAATCCTTTGTTTCGTCCACATGTTGCTGGCCATAAATTAATTCAAGCCTACATTAGTCACTAAACTCTCATGAAGTATGCAACTTCAAGGTTAAAATAGGGTTCCCAATTGTATAAGAAGCTTTAACATTAGGGATTCTCCTCACAAATCATAACCAAAGTCCATAAACTGGACGTACAACTCATATCATATCACATCACTATGTGGTTTTTACCATCAATATAACATCTTTCAAATTAAAAAGGAGGTAATAATATGGTCAAATTTCCATCTATCAACCCATAATCACACATATCATCTCTACGTCACATCATAACTTCATAATTGATCTAATGATCATAATATCAAGGGCACATAATTTAGCCCAAAGCCATACCATAAAATCACATATCATCATCAATGCCAAATCATACCCCAAATTCAACGTATTATTCATCCACTACTTAGGCGTTTACATTCATTATTCGCATTCCTACACATATCGGCTCTAGCCTCAACAATTTAATTCACAAGTAATTTTACTATGGCTCAATTAATCATAAAGTTCGACCGATCATTAGACTTAGAAAGTCCATGGGTCACCTAGTGCCCATCGTGGAATATTCCAACAGCACACAACGTCATTAAACATGGCTCATAAAAATAACATAGAGCCTAGACCACCATAGGGTCTAATTCTACAAAGTTTGATCTCTCAAGATCGCATCAAGTCATCCGGGGCTACCACATCTAGCAGGTCATAATTAATTCATTCATTTATTTGGTTTTCACATACAAAATTGAGTCCAACCCGAATTTAATGCATTCATAATTTCAATTTCATCATTTCATTACTTATTCATATTCCTAATCTAGGGAGATATGGCAAATCAATTACATCATATCATACAAGGTTTCATGCTAAAGGATATAAAATCCATCCTTCAAAATTTAGCACAACCAAACATTTCAATTCATAGATATCCACGTTAGGGAATTCTTTCACTATCATTCATTTAATCAATGCTAGCATATGAAACACTCATGTTTAATAAACATACCACGGCTAGGAGCCACAATGTGATTCATACAAGAGACCTAATTAAACAATTCAATTTCAACATATTTCAAGGTCTCAACATCCATGGTCTACCACCATAACGACTCATATCTCAATACCTCTTATCCATGATCAACATATGGCATAGGTCCATCATCATGTTAATTCATACTTAATATATTAATGTCAGTGCATAATAATAATGTATTCATCAATCGAAGGAAATAGTGTAAGGAACTTGGCTGGACTTACACAAACAAACATATCAATCATATTGATGGATTCATTCATATGTATTCAATCCCATAGATCAATCAAGGTTAGCAATGAACAACTATGCTCCACAAGTGTATCACACAACCTTAATGATATTGGGCATACCCCCAAAAACAACGACCATATCTCAATACTAATGGTTCATAAGGAATCCTCAATAAGCAATAACGCCCCTATAATCAATTCACAATTCTTGGACAATTAGTCCTTCACAAATCCATACAGGGCAACCAATATCTCTACATATCCTTATTCCTTAGATAATTGCCACTCTTAAAACTATACAGAACAACCATATTTCAATGATCCCAAAATGTTTCACTATTGAGCAATCATGCTCCAATCATCCATAATATCAATTTCAATACAGAGTAGCCATACTCTGATGAGAATTAATAAACCTAATTCATAGTAAAATACGCTTTGATACTAGCTTGTCACACCCCAATTTTCTGGACCTGAATCCTAATGTAATCAAGATAATAATTAATAAAAATATGAGTAAATTTTTCGTGTTTAAAATAATTTCAAAACACCACAATGATTACAACAAGACCCGAACCACAGAAAACCAAAGAGTGAGATTTAATAAATTATAAACTGGATTGCTAATCGAAACGCCCACATATGTATACAAAATAATTTAAGTTTATAGCAGAAAACAAATATGTATACGGGCCACCCGCCTACTTCAATATATAAAGATATGGAAAAAGGCTCAAACAATCATGCAACCACATCATATAGGTCTATTAGGTCATAACCAAGCAAGCATCCAAATATCATTCATTGCCTATCATGAAATTCAACCTTAGCTTATGCATTATCAATACTTGTACCTATACAAAGGGACTACATATCCAACATCATTTCATCTATCAAATGGGCATAAGTGTCGATACCCCAAATATCAATACATCATCCATATACATTGTCATCCATACAATATCATCAAATTGATGGTTATCAATTATCATATTAAAACAATTTATTCATCACAACATAAGTAATAGTCATTGCCTACCAAGGCTTTCCATTACAACTATTTACCTTCCTCGAAAGCTTTAGTTAAAAGAAACGATCTCATCCCATGATAATCTTGCATCACAATGCTAAAAAGGAGACAACATGGAAGAGAGTTATACATTCAAAATGATGAATATAAATACATTGTGATTAGGTGTACATGCATTCAACCAACATGGGTGCTTTGCTATAAATTATCGATTCCTCGTTAAACCATCATCAAAATATCATATTAGGTATACAAGCCTCATTGTTCACAATTCATGTCAAGCACAAGCACAAGCACAAGCACATACACATTCATACAACCCTATATCATTATGGGCATTCATAATTATCAACATCAAGTCATTAAATCTTTATTCAATTAACACTCTCTCAAGAGGTTCTTATATTTCTTGGGCCATCTCTATCTCACATGCCATGTACCTATGGCTAATGCATATGTCAACTATTTAATGCATATGCAATGGACCCATTTCAATCACCCATGCGCACATGGTATCTCAAGTGATTGTTACCACTTATGATCAATCTCATATTGGTTTCCCACCACGCATGGGGTACCCCCTTTTCATAACCCTGAAAGGTATTCTTCGTGATCGCAACCACGTTTTATTCAATTCACGTTGGTTTCCTGCCACGCATGGGGTACTCTCTTCATGGAATCCTGCAAGTTCCATTTCATTTCCACATACTGGTGATCGCAACCACCTTCATTATATCATATTGGTTTCTCGCCACGCATGGGGTACTCCCTTCATAGTCCCACAAGACCAATTTTAATTTAATGTACCAAGTGATCGTAACCACTTATAATCATTTCAATCTGTCATGTGATCGTAACCACAGACTCATTCCCCCACGCATAGGGTACTTAATCTCATAGAATCTCGCAGGATATTTATCATTTCAATACTCGTGATCGCAACCACGTTCATCATTCTTAACATACCGGTGATCGCCACGCATGGGGTACTCCCTTCATATAGTCCCGCAAGACCATCCACTGTGATCGCAACCACATAATCAATGCTATGCTATGCCATGAATGTAAAATGCAATAATGCGTATGGTAAATCTTAACCTTGCAAGGATTTCTCACCCTCTCACTTAGGGGTACATTATATATTTAGTTTTGTCATCATTGGCATATAATTAATCATAATGCCCCTCAAGGCTCTACATTCACATTTACATCAAACCATGCATGGTAATCAAAAGCATATCAAGCATCACATCATTAATCCATACATGGAAATCAACAAAGCATGTTAACAAATACACTTCAATTTCATAGCATCACATGCTTGCCAATACAATTCAAATTACATATACAAGGTTACACTTGTAATAGACATAATGGCAATGCCATTATTGATAATAATAATCACTATTTAATCAAGGGTATGTTCAACAACAATATCCCTTTTCATTTACAATCATTAATCATCATTCAATACATGTGGCATCATCCAATTTTAATTATCATCAACATCATATCGAATTCATTGACTTATACAACCCATTGCCATTCAATTGTGCCCTCATTAATTTCATTATCATACAAAGTGTGTTATATAACCATATCATTTACTTTTCATCATGATTCATAATATCTCAATAGTGGTGAAGCATACATGTATTAAGTATTTCAAAAACATATAATTTCATACAAAGTGTGTCAAAAGAGATTGGAAGATGCACCATTAATTCATTTAAATAGTGGTAATATAATTTTATAATAGTAATAATGTTTCTAGAGGTCATGGAACCCAAAACATGCAAGGAAATTGAATAAAAGAAGCAAAAATAAAGAAAGTGGAATCAGGGTATCTCGCTAAAGTGAGGCCCTGACTCGCTTGAGCGAGACCCATATGGATCGCTTGAGCGAGACCCATATGGGTCGCTTGAGCGAGGCCAGCGAGTGTGAGTGAAAATGCTCCAGAACCATCACTACGTTCGCTCGCTTGAGCGGAATAGGGACAGAACCTCATTGTCCACATTTCGCTTGAGCGAGGCCATGCCCGCCTAAGTAAAATCCATCCAGAAACAAACCATATAACACTTGCTTAAGCGAAGGCAAACCCGCTTGAGCGAGGAACGTCCAGAATGCACACGCCAAGTGCAGAGTCGTCTCTCCTAAGCGAGAACCACTCTCGCTTGAGCGAGATTAGGCTAGAGGCCTTACTATTGATAAGGGGATTCTCGCTTGAGCGAGGATCCATCTCGCTTGAGCAAGATTATCAGATCATGCGCAGAAACATGAAAAATCTCACAACCTAACATACAAAAACTCATCCCAAGCAAAATTAATCAAAATTAACATACACATACATCATGTTAAGTATTTCAAACTTGTTTCAAGTATTCATACTCAATAATTTCCATTCCAACTCATGAATCATATCATCATTAAGCTTATCACCTTATATACTTTATAAACATAAAATCTTAAGAAATATTTCATTCATTCATCAATTCTAACAACATTCCACATCATGTTTGTCATCCATACAATGTCAAGGTCATTAATGAAAATTAGCCATACATACAAGGGTCTAATTTTCCTATATGACCTTCAAAATCATCATTCATCATATTGAATTACAAAATTGAGCATATATACATCGTATACTCTACAAAATGACAATATGCCGGCCAAGGCTCACCCACTTTCCTTCCATATTGACTTTCATCAATACTCGACCCCAAAAGAGTAGGATTTACATCATACCTACATCAAACTTAAAAATGGCAACTAGGAGGTGAGTAACATAATCCAAATGTATCAAAGTCATAAATTATGATGATACTTATACATGCTTACATACATTTCTCAAGAAACATCACAGTTTCATTCACATACTACATCATTTCATTTTAACATGTTACATACTCAAAGAAATACATCCATAACACACATATCCAAATCATTGGCATTCTCAATAACATCACCATACACATAATGTTAGTACCATATTTCTTTCCTCTTTATTTCTCAATCATCCATCGCCACCACGGGCTTTCAACTAGGCATATCTCTGGCTATATGCAAATGCTCTTATAGCTAATGCGTATGCACAAAGGAATTATTATCAAATGCGGATCCGAATGCGGGAAACAACAACATACTAAATGTGGGACAAGCATTGGTGTGCTACTATGCCCCTACTGCAGTAGAAAAATATGTACACATATACCTTAATTCATGCATGCTTAACAACATACTTTACTGGTACCAAACCGCTCTCGTCCATCTATAGCACTAGTCACCCCATGACTTACGGATCTATAATCATGGCCTTACTTGCCACAAGCGCTACAGGCCCCTCCCGAACACACATCGAGAGAGCCGTGCTCCGTCGGGCACCGAGGTAACTTGCTCATCATAGAGCCGCCTGCCCACTGGGCCCGCCACATAGGGTGCCTCATCACCAAGCTATGGACAGCTTCATGATTCCCAGAATCACTAGGGAAATACAACAATATACCCGTGCACTGGGTCGCCCTCCCTCTGGGCCTGCTTAGTGGAACCCCTAACATTCCATATAGACAGCAAATGATATGCCATGAATGTAAATGCCACTCAATGCATTCTCACTCTATGCATCCTATCATGCCACTCGACATTCTACAATTCATCACATCCATATAGTGGATTTCGTATACTCATCATCCTCCACTACCAACATTCATTGGATTTCATACACACAACTAGTTAGTGGCAATCAACATTCTTTAGTTCACACATTATGGGATGTTCAACCATATATCAATCAATACAACTGTTAATCCTCAAATTTACAAGCAAATATTTAATAAAAATTTTATAAAAATAATAAAGATTAGCTTAAATTATTAGAAAATTAGGTTTTAAATTCAATAAATAGAAGTTGTTGGAAATAATTTGCCCTTGATCAATTTTCTCTAGTTTTGCAGTGAAAAAGTGAAGATTTTAAAAAGAAAATTGAAGATCTGGAAAGCTGACGCGTAGCATGAACCCCACGCGTAGCGTGGAGACTTTTGATGCTGACGCTACGCATCACATCCACGCGTAGCGTCAGAGCTGCGTGGACTCCACAGCCAGGTTGGCCAAGCACTCAGCTAGTGACCCATTATTGGCCACTCCATTCTGCATAAATGGACAAGCCGAATTGGGAGACAGGTCCATATGGCACTGCATAATTGAATAAAATAATTCCATAGTGGCCACTTCAAGCTGCGTTTAATGGAGGCTGAGTCAGGAACCTGATGCGTAGCGTCAGGACCCTTCCTCAGCCCTATAAATAAGACCATTTCCAACACTTCTAGCATCCCATTCTGATCCAATCCCACTCTTCTCTTCTCTTATACACTCGAGTTTGAGTGTTTCTTTTGTAAGTTTGTAGTTCTAGAATAGTTTTCTAGATACTTGAGAGTGTTGTGTAGTATTATGATCGTTGTATCGTGAAGTTTCCATCGCCTTTGTAATGTCAATCACTGTAAGTGTTGTTTTTACTTTCACCATGTGTAACTAATCTATTTATGTTGGAATTGGTGAACTAATCTATTGAGTATGATGTTATGAATTCGATCTCTGCATGTTTATGATTCAAGTCCATGTTAGTATTTCAATCTTTTATTAATATGAACGTCAAACGGGAGAATGATTTTCATGTGTATTGAAACTTGTTTTATTAGTGTGAATGTCAAACGGGAGAATGATTATTCATGCCGTATTGAAACTTGTTTTGACAAAAGTAAAAGTTGGAATACCCTTGGTATCTCAATTCTATAGGGGTTGTTAACCATTGTTGCCATAAGGTGATGCTGAAATCCCGAGCCATTAATTTGGTGCAAAAATCTTAGTAAAATAAAATGTGACTCTCGGATTTACACTTTGGCAAGCGCACCAGTTGTTAAAATTGTAGTGTATTTCATCGTCCCACAGGGATTGTGGTAAGTACCTCAATCTAGGACTAGTACAAGCTGAACCAACAGAAAATACATGAAGTTCATTCAGTTTTATGGTTTTAGTGTTTTATAGTTGTTTTTGTATTTTCAGAAACAGAGTTAAAGTGAAATGTGTAAAGTGATTAATAGAAAACAGGTCAGGATTGCTTCGGTTCACAATTTCCTCAAGAAACATGCAATTAAGTATAATCGAACTTCACAATATAGAGGACAATCCGCTTGTGGTTATTCCCTAATTCCTTAGGTGAAAAACACTAATCCTTAAGCAATGAACCTTAATTCCTTAAGTGCTCGATTAACCTAAGAATCTAATGCGAAATTGGAGGTTGAACTCTAACTATTCACCTAAATTGATTAGGCCTGAACTAGTTAGAAAGCTGGAAGTTACCTAAGCTTCAACCATGATTCCTCACTGGCGAAGTTCTTCATCAGTTCTGGATTTGTCAATCCAGCGATTCTGCTCCACTCCTCAGCTTGTTCGCCTCAGGATCTAAAAGATGATCTACTTGCTCACAGCTTCAAGACTCCATTGTTCACCTTCGCAATCCCAACCTTAGGGATTTAGAACTCCATTGACTTCAGTTCCATCGAAGGATTGTGGAACGTCATGGAGGAGAGAGTTTAGAGAGAGAAAATGAAGTAGTAAGATGTTCGAAGTTTTGAATGAAAAAGATTGTGTTCTATGTATTCTCTTTCTCCACCCCCCTTTTACAGAGTAGGTACATGAATATATATAGGCATCTAACTAAACTAACTAACTTAACTAATAACTTAGAGAACTTAAGTTAACGAATAAAACTAATTACACAGTTTACAGAGTAACCAACTAATTACAGCTCAGCTCTTAACAGGATCCAGCTCAGCCTTAGCTAATTTACAGCGCAGCACCAGCTAATTGACAGTTCACTACTTAAGTTACTAAGGTTGCAGCAGTGGAGAAGAAGGCAATGGAAGCGGAAATAGTATTGCACCAGGTGTGTGTTGTTGGAGGGAAGAAACAGGGTTTAAGTTACTGCTTTTTCGCTTCAGCTGCTGGGTTTTCGCTTGAGCGGATTAACTCTCGCTTGGGCGAGTTCGGGAATTGTACTACAGTGTTGCTTGGTCGCTTAAGCGTTATGGCGAAGCTTGGGCGAATTGGAAATATGTAATACAGAATGGCTTTCTCGCTCAAGCGTGATTGCTTCACTTGAGTTAATTTTTGACCTTCGCTTGAGCTACTTTAACTCTTGCTTGAGCGAGTTGATTATTTAATCGGTATTCTGCAGTTGGCGTTCAGGTTCTTCATGCAATATTCCGAGTCCTTGTTCTCTTTTGGAGTCAGTGTCTTTGGAGTCTTCTTAAGTTAGCTTACTTGAAGTCTCGCTTGGCCAGTATTTGGGCTCTTTTCAGTCGGATTCAAGAAGTCTCACTCGGATTTATCAATTTCTGCTCGGATTTGTAGGATTTCACTTGAAATTTTCTTCTTATCTTGAGTCCGCCCTGTTCCTGCACCAATAAACAGCTAGTTGCCTAGCAATTATACGCTGGCTGCTTAGTAAATTTGTAAATACTTCAAAATTCCTTATATAATTAATATTTTCAATCGGTTTCTTACATAAATAGCATACTTTTGAAATAATTAACTAAGACATGAATTATTAACTAATTATTAAATAATAATATCAAAACTAGACAATACTTAGTAATTTATGTTAAATAAATAGTGGAATAATTAAGTCTTTTCAAGACTTATCACATCCCCAAACTTAAAACTTTGCTTGTCCTCAAGCAAATATTCAGATTAATTAACAATCAGCAATTGATCAACACAATCAACATTTCCTTAACTTAGTTCATACTATAATTATTGAATACCGATCATGCTTTCTGCTCGCAATTTCTAAAAGTATAAAAACTTACACCTCCTTTGGGAGACAAGCTGCTGATGCTTTCCTCACTGGTCGGTGTTTAACTCTTCTCTCGGTGTATAGGGTAAATAGAATGCACTCATCACCTGCATACTAGTTAGATCAACATAGGCTTACAACAGTTCTAAACATCATGAAATATGCCAACTCAATCGGATCAGTAAGGGCTTTTTAAGCTTATAATGGGGCTCGGCTACAGGCTCAATTATTGTTTTTCCGAGTCATAGATAGGTTACAAGATGTGTCCACTGATGCTTTGCCTCAATTCTAACTTAATTGCGTCTACTAACAACTCTCTTTACTTTTCTGACTGAATGCTACTTAATAACTCGTGCTGTTTTGCACTTTCTTTTTCTTTTAGTCCTTCGGACTTTTCCTTTCCTTTTCTTTCTTTTCTTTCCATCTTTTCTGATCGAATTTTTTTCTTGTGGTGCTTTGCACCTTTTTCTTTTCTGAACTTTGTTCATTTTTCTCTCGGCTTTGCCTTTCTTCCTTTTATTTTTCTACATATTTATCCATAATTAAGGTCAGAGTGTGTCCTTAATTACTGTTAGGCACACTCTTCATCCCCAAACTTAGAGATTGCTAGTCCCTAGCAATAAGCAAAAACCGAGTAATTCACCAGTGGAACATCCAGGGTACTCTAGTTGGGTTTTTCGTGGATAACTAAGCTTGTAACGTTAGGTATATAAAACGAATAAAAGGTTTCAGGCTCAAACATAATCATTAGGTCAAAGGATAATTTAATAGATTAGGAAGGCTATTTTTGGCCCTGGCTAAATTAACAAAGAAGGCCTTCATCATTTCCGATTGGTTGACATACGACAATTAGCAAGCACTGAGGCAAATTCTGTCTTACTAACTAGCATGCAAGCTCACTCGGAAAAAGATAAAACAGGCTCAAAAGCTCATATGATTATAACATTTAATCAGCCAGTCTTATCCCCAAACTTAATGTAAGATCATACATCTAGATTTGCTAACTAGCATGCCGAGTAAACATTTTAATTAATGATGAATAATAGTTATGGCCAGAGATCATGAGTTAAGCAAAAACCGATCAATTAATTTATCCGACTATAGCTTAACGAATCAGCAAACTTCAAATTATTAAGATGGATTTGAAATTAAATATAATTAACATATTTTATCAAATAAAGAATTGGAAAATCAAATAAGGAGTCGGGGTATTAGAATACTTCCCTTTTACCTGAATGGCAGTGCTGGGAAGCGCGTAATCGGATTGGGACTCATAGATTTTACCAATACATATGACAAACCAAATAAAACAACAAATTAACAGAAACTAAAATTTTCATTACATAATAAAAATAAAAACAAGTTCACTGTTCCGAAAGCAGTTACAATAACATCAAATTAAATACATAGGAAACATCATAAAAACGTGGAACAACTGCTTAAACATTCTGATCTTCATCGTCCTTGTCCTGCTGGGAGGGAATCGTGAATCCAATGGAAGCTAACCACGCATCTCTATCAGGTGGGGCTCCCATTTCTGCTGACTGTTCAACCCTTAGTTTCGTGGCAATCTTTCTGAGCATCTGATCGTGGTTCGAGACCCGATCATAAATTTCAAGTTGCATCTTCTTCACAACCTGTAATTCCTGTAACACCAAAAGAATGTCAGAAGAAGAAGAAGGACCAGCTCCTACAGATTGCTTGGGACGTTCTGGTTCTGTGGCTTTAAACTTCATAGCACAGTTTTCAACAGCCTTAACACTTTCAACCTCTGGTAACTCATTTTCCTCACTTGCAGGAGATACATTCCTTTGAACCAGAGGAGATACATCCCTTTGCTCCTGACTTCGACTAGGTACATGGACAGACGAATCAGATATAGTGATGGTTGCCACTTCTCTTTCGTTGTCTATTTGTTTCCTTCGCACACTTCCTTCTGCAAAGTTGGGTCTAGGTTTCTGCAGAAGTCTTTGTGATCTTCTTTTCATGATGAATGTTAAAACAACGATGATAAACAACCTAATTAAACAAAAATAAGAACAGAAATCCAACAGAAAAACAGCAAACCAAATTGTGAGATACATGGCATATGACAGCGGAAAACAATAACAATGAAACAAGAAGATAATAACCACGAACTTAGAAGTGAAAGAAGTGAAAAGGTAATACCTTTCTTAGAAACCAGAAAGTGTCTTTTCGTCTTCAGCTCAAGTTCAACATAGGTACTGAGGGTTGGAAGCTGAAAGGGTTTCTCTTTTATATTGTTGAATTCAATTTTCAAGAAACGCGTAAATGCGGTCAGCTTTAATTATTACTTTATTAAATGTATTACTACTATTATTATTATTATTATGTTTATTATTTATTTATTATTATATATATATATTAGATTTTTTTTATTTTTTATTTTTTTAGAATACTCAAATACTAGAGGGGTAGAAGATCGAGGAAGAGTGGGATGAAACCAATGTGATGCCAAATGGACATAGGAGAATGGAAGATGAGTAAATGAACAGACGATAAGACAAAACGGACAAATTTAATGAAAATTTAAATAAATGAAAGCGAGCGTATGAGAAATGAGTGAACCATTGTAATGAAATACAAGTGAATCAAGAAGTGAATAATAAAAGAAACGAATAGAAGTATGAACAAATGAAGGAAAACCGAATAAATGAATAATGAATAAAAGGAGTGAAAAGGGGTGAAAGGATGGTAACCGAGTAAGAATGGAGACAGGTACCGAGTGATAAAAATCTGAGAAATGAAGAACGAGTGGCTGAGGGAGGTAGAGATAATAAAAGTCAAACAAATCAAAGTGAATTGAAAGAAAGAGGTTCTGAGTCAATGAGTGAAAGCTATACTGACTGGATGAATGAGACGAGTAAACACACAAGCCATTGGAAGAATAAATGGAAAAAATGAATAACGAACCACCGACTGAATACCACCGGGGAAGGAATTGGTCGAATAAATGAAAGAATTTGAATACAACTAAAAGGATGAAAAACCCGAGTGAATGAACACCGGTTGAATGAAAACTAAATCTCAGAAAACTGGGTACTGAAAATACAAAAGCGGCAGTCACGAATGAAAAACGAAGAAATGAAGAAGGAAACTGCAACATACAAAACCCGAGGAAAGTAAAATAAGTGGAGTAAAACAACAAGTATATGAATGCCAAGTAGATAATACCGGTCAGATAATGAGCGAGTGAAAAGTGAATGAACGAATGGATGCCGAGTGGGTACAAATTATACCGAGTGAATGAATACCGAATGGGTCACAGAATGAGTGAAAGAAAGAATGAATAAAGATAAGTGTATGAGAAACGAGTGTGACAATGAATGGACGAGTGAACAATATATGTGAGATACGAGTGAACAGAGAAGTGCGTGGAAGAAAGAACGAATGAGAGTAAGGCTGAGCGAAAGAAAGAACTAGTGGAGGAAACTGAATAATCTAGATCTGAGATATGAAGAATGAGTGAATGACAATGAGAGTTCGGGCAAAGAACAAAAATGACAGGAGTGGAAAATGGAATGAAT
The DNA here is from genome assembly GCA_037962975.1 of Clitoria ternatea. Lineage (NCBI taxonomy): Eukaryota > Viridiplantae > Streptophyta > Magnoliopsida > Fabales > Fabaceae > Clitoria > Clitoria ternatea. Next base: position 176,729,942 of record CM075671.1, read on the forward strand.
GAAATACCGAGTAAATGAAAGGTGGAGTAAACAAAACCAATACAGCGAGGGACCGAGTGAATGGAGAGACTCAGGGAATGAAAAACGAGATGACAGGAAATTGAGTGACTGGAAATACTGAGTAAATTGAGTGACAATCGCGAATGAAACACGAGTAGATGAAAAAGAAAAGTACAACGGGAGAAAACCGAGAAAGAAAATAAGTGGAACGAAACGACGAGTAAATGAATACCGAGTGGATTAAACCGGGTAAAAGGGAAAAAACGAATGAACAAACAGCGAGAGGTCGGACAAATAGAAAAAACAAGTGAAAGAACAGGAAAGAATAGCTGACCGACCGGGCGAACAAACATGAGTGAAAGATAGACGAAGAAGGAGATAACCTGAGTGGATAAAAGAACCACTATAGTGGAAACTGAATGGATATATATATGAGTGGCTGAAAAAGAAAAAGAATGGAAGGCGAAGCATTCATGAAATAATAGGTGAAAAAGATCGGGTGAATCAGTGATGAAAGGAAGAATGGAAGAATGACCGAGTGAATGGAGAACGAGTGAAATAAACTGACCAAGTGGAATGAAGACCGAGTGAAAAATGAGGTGAACAACGAAAGTCAGAATGATATGGAGCGACTGAGTGAGAAAAACGAGTGAATATAAGAATGACTGCATAGGGGTCCGAGTGAATCGGAATACCGAATGGATGAAGAAGAAGACGATTGAGTGACAAAATGAGTAGACGAGAGAATGAGTGAATGAAAAGCTAGATGAACAACCAACATATGCAAAGAGATCGGGTGATGAAACCGAGGAAGAACTCAGGTGGATTGAAAGCACAAATGAATGAATCAACGACTGAGAGGAAGAGATAAAGTATGGGAATGAGTGACGGGTGAGGGTGGACAACAGAATATATGAAAAGAAGGACAAGTGAAAGATAAATGAAAGAAACTGAGTGAGGAGTGAGGAATGAGGGATCCGAGTGGAAGAAACCGGCTACTAGAGAAAGCCGAGTGGATGAAACAATGAAAGGCCGCATGCAGATGAGACTAATGGATACAATACTGATTGTGATGACTGAGGAATCCGAGTAATGAAAAGCCGACTGAAATAAGTCACTTTTCACTATCTGACCCGTTTATTACATCAACGATCAGAAATCCTTCAAAGTCTTACTTTTTATTCGTAGAAATTTTATTGAAAAATGCCGAGTGAAGTTCAGTCGGGAAGAAGAGTTAAGACAAGTAACAATTATCCGAGTGTACTATTTTCACTCAACTTAGTACATTTTTCCTCTAAGTGCGAAACAACAATCAACATTGGCTCGCCTAAGCTACCAGTGCTTCGCCTGAGCGAAATAGAAGAATTAAACTCAGATTTCCTTCTTCAACTTCACAACTTTATTCACTAACTTTTTAGTTTTTTTTTTTCTAATTCAAAGTTCTAAACAAAACAATCGGAACATGGCTTCAGTAACAAGGAGGTTTTCTGCCTATCAAACTCTCCTCCAAAGTAGAGTTTGAGTCGCTGGCCATTCACCTTAAAAATACGATCGGTAGCTGGATCTTTCAGTTTGACTGCACAATGAGGAAAAACCTCATTTACAGTAAAAGGTCCGGACCACTTGGATCGAAGTTTTCCAGGGAAGAGTTTCAGTCGGGAATTGAATAACAAAACCTGATCGTCCTTCTGAAACTCTTTCTTATTAATTCGCTTATCATGCCATTTCTTTGTTTTCTCCTTATAAATGGAGGCACTTTGATAAGCGTTGAGTCGGAACTCCTCTAATTCATGGAGTTTCAAAACTCTTTCCTCCTGAGACTGGTCACAGTCCAAATTTAATAGCTTTGTGGCCCACCACGCTTTGTGTTCCAACTCCACAGGGAGATGGCAAGCCTTACCGTACACCAATTGATACAGGGACATGCCAATCGGAGTTTTAAAAGCTGTTCGGTAAGCCCATAATGCATCATCTAATTTTACCGACCAATCTTTTCTGGATTTTCCGACTACTTTTTCTAAAATTCTCTTGATTTCTTTATTGGACAGTTCGACTTGTCCACAAGTCTGTGGATGGTAAGGAGTTGATATCTTATGTAAAACCTTATAGTGACGCAGGGCTTTTTCCATTATCTTATTGCAAAAATGTGAACCCCCATCACTAATAATTACTCTCGGAACTCCAAACCTAGAGAAAATATTCTTTTTGATGAACCTAAGCACAACCTGTGCATCATTGGTTCGGGTCGGAATTGCCTCCACCCATTTGGAGACATAGTCCACAGCAACAAGAATGTACTCGTTGGAGAACGACTTAGGGAAAGGTCCCATGAAGTCGATGCCCCAAATGTCAAATAATTCCACAATTAGAATATTTGTCAAAGGCATGCCAGCTTTTGCGGAGAGACCTCCACTCCTTTGACATTTATCACACCTTTTGACATATTCCTTAGAATCCTGATAGATAGTTGGCCAGTAAAAGCCACTCTGCAACACCTTTGCTGCGGTACGGGAGGCACCATGATGACCTCCATAATAAGAATTGTGGCAGTGCCACAAGAGCCTTTCTTGCTCGGATTCAGGCACACAGCGCCTGATTACTCCATCTATGCCTATTTTAAACAAAAATGGATCATCCCAAAGAAAAGCCTTACTATCATGAAAGAATTTTTTTCTCATTTGGGATGTCCAACCATCAGGTACCACTGAGGCATTTTTATAGTTTGCCATGTCAGCGTACCATGGCCCAGTTATAATGGCCATCAACTTTTCGTCTGGAAATTCTTCTTTTATCAAGACAGAATCTGACTCAACTTTCAGACGAGACAATTGGTCTACAACTGAGTTCTCTACTCCTTTTTTGTCTCGTATTTCTAAGTCAAACTCTTGGAGTAACAGAACCCACCTAATCAGTCTCGGTTTAGACTATTTTTTAGCTAGTAAATACTTGATTGCCGAGTGGTCTGTATATACGATGACTTTGGCACCAATCAAGTATGCACGAAATTTATCAAATGCATACACCACAGCAAGCATTTCTTTTTCAGTCGTGGTGTAATGTATTTGATTTTCATTTAACACTTTACTAGCATAATAGATCATATGAGTTAATTTCTCTTTTTTCTGACCCAGTACAGCTCCGATTGCAAAGTCACTTGCATCACACATCAATTCAAACGGTAAAGACCAGTCGGGTGATGCAAGGATCGGAGCTGAAGTCAAACTTTGTTTCAATTTTTCAAATGCCTTGACACAGTTTTCATTAAATGCAAACACCTGATCTTTCACAAGCAAATCGGTCAAAGGCTTAGCTATTTTTGAAAAATCTTTTATGAATCTTCTATAGAACCCAGCACATCCTAGAAAACTCCTTACTCCTTTCACGTTGATCGGAGGAGGAAGTTTTTCAATAATTTCAATTTTTGCTCGGTCCACCTGCATGCCCTCAGCAGAGATCCTATGGCCAAGGACTATCCCTTCCTTAACCATAAAATGGCATTTCTCCCAGTTAAGAACGAGATTGGTCTCTTGACATCTCATCAGCACCTTAGCTAAGTTGCTGAGGCATGTGTCAAAATTGCTCCCAAATACCGAGAAGTCATCCATGAATACTTCAATAAATTTTTCCACCATATCCCCAAAAATTGCCAGCATGCACCTTTGGAAGGTTGCTGGAGCGTTGCACAAGCCGAACGGCATGCGCCTGTATGCAAAAATTCCATAGGGACATGTGAAGGCAGTCTTTTCTTGATCCTTCGGGTCAACCACAATTTGGTTATAACCCGAGTACCCATCAAGAAAACAATAGTACTCATGTCCTGATAACCTCTCAAGCATTTGATCAACAAACGGAAGGGGGAAATGGTCTTTCCGAGTAGAATTATTCAGCCTTCTGTAATCAATGCACATCCTCCAGCCTGTAGTTGGCCGAGTGGCAATGATTTCACCCTGGTCATTTCTTACAGTCATCATTCCTCCCTTCTTGGGCACCACTTGGACTGGGCTAATCCAAGTAAATGATTCCCGCATCAAGGAGCTTGACTACTTCCTTTCTCACTGCTTCCTTCATAATGGGGTTCAATCTGCGTTGTGGCTGAACAACAGGGGAATAGTCATCCTCCATCAGGATTTTATGCATACAAAAGGATGGACTAATTCCCTTCAAGTCAGAAATGTTCCAGCCAATGGCAGATTCATGAGCCTTTAATACCCCAACTAGTTTATTCTCATCCTCTTCTTTTAAGTCGGCATTAATAATGACAGGATGAATGTCATTTCCTCTCAGGAAAACATATTTCAGATGAGAAGGTAAAGGTTTTAAATCATATTTTTCTTCCAAAAATTCCTTTCCCTTCTCAGCTTCAGTATTTTCCAAATCATTTTTCTTTTCGAAATCACCTACTTCTAAAACTTCCAGTAGGTCCAGTATTTCCGAGTGAGAGTCAATTGACTCGGTCTCGGAGTCAAAATCATCCTCTAAAAAAGTTTGTAAAGCCTCTTCCTTAGTTTTTAGCAGTAAGGGAGTCTGGTAATTTTCAACCTCTTCAATCATTAGGCAATCCATCCATTCAGTCGGATGTTTCATGGAATTGAAGACATTAAAAATTACTTGCTCCTCCTGAACTCTCAGCATGAGTTCACCTTTTTCCATATCAATCAACGCTCTGCCAGTAGCTAGGAAGGGTCTACCTAAGATCAAAGGGATCTCTCGGTCAGCTTCCATATCCAACACTATGAAGTCTGCTGGAAAGATAAATTTATCTACTTTTACTAACAAGTCTTCCAGCATCCCTTGGGGATATTTAATGGACCTGCCAGCCAACTGCAAGGACATGCGAGTCGGTTGCAAGTCATTAATTCCCAGTTTTTTCATCAACGATAGAGGCATCAGATTTATACTGGCTCCTAGGTCACAGAGAGCACTTCCTACATGAATATCCCCTATTGCACACGGTATTGTGAAAGATCCAGGATCCTCTAGCTTTTGGGGAAGTTTCTTTTGAATGATTGCGCTACACTCTTGAGTGAGAGTAATCATTTCATCCCCCCTAAGCTTCCTCTTCTTAGACAATAGTTCTTTTAAAAATTTTGCATAGGAAGGCATCTCCTGCAATGCCTCAGCAAAAGGGATATTAATGTGAAGTTTCTTGAAGACCTCTAAGAACCTAGCAAACTTCTGCTCCTCTATTTGCTTTTTAAACCTGTGCGGAAATGGAGCATTCCTCAGTTTTTCAGGAGTCAGCTTAGAAGCTTCCTCTAGAATCAGATCAACCTTTTTCTTTTTCTTTTGATGGACTTTATTTTCTTTTTCTTTTTCTGATTTATTTTTATTTTCTACTTCATCTTTATTGTCCTGCTCGGTTTCATGTATTATTTCTTTTTCTTTTTCTGAACTTATTTCTTGACCCGGAGATGGAGAAATAATTTTTCCACTCCTAGTAATTATGGCCTTGCAATGTTCCCTTGGATTTACCTCGGTATCTCCAGGGAAATTGCCTGCTTGCCTCTCAGCTAATTGTTTAGAAAGCTGTCCTACTTGATTTTCTAAATTTCTTATGGATGCTTCCTGATTCTTAAAACTGGCCTGAGTGGCCTGGATAAACTGAGAAAGTACATTCTCGAGTTTGGATTTTTCTTTGACAGGAGGGTGAGAAGGTTGTTGTGGTCTATTTGTGGGTTGACTCGGTGGAATATTCTGATTCAAATGTGGACCTTTCTGCCAGGAAAAATTAGGGTGGCTCCTGTAATTAGGATTGAAGGAATTAGAAGGATAATTCCTTTGATACTGTTGCTGCCCCATATAATTCACTTGCTCGGAAGGCACAACTGGATCACACATTCCATTTTCATGGTCTCCACCACAAAAGTCACAACTGATCATAGAAACTTGACTCGGCTTTTGGAGTTCTGAAATCTGAATGCTTAATTTTTCCAAAGCCTGAGTCATCAGTTTGCTCTGAGCCAGATAGGCATCTTGTGCTTCTAATTCTAATATTCCTCTCCTAAGGACTTGGTTCCTCTCACTAATCAGGCATTCATTAGAAGCCATCACATCAATCAGCTCTATAGCTTCTTCTACCGTTTTAGTTGTTAATGAGCCTCCAGCCGAGGCATCAATCAAGACTCTGGTAGCTGGCCTGACACCATTATAGAAAATAGTCACTTGCTGTACATCAGAAATCTGATGATGAGGACATCTCCTCAAGCTTTCTTTATACCTATCCCATGCTTCCATCAAGGACTCACCTTCTCTTTGCTGGAAACATGTAATTTTATTACACAGCTTTGCATATTTAGAAGGAGGGAAGTATTTAATCAAAAATTTCCTTTGCAAATCCTCCCAGGTGGAGATACTGCCTCTCGGTTGACTCTGCAACCAGGCTTTTGCTCGGTCCCTTAGAGAAAATGGAAACAACCTTAGTCGGATTGCTTCTTCAGGGACCCCATTCATTTTTACTGTATCACAAATTTGGAGGAAGGTTGCTAAATGCAAATTTGGATCCTCAACCTCACTTTCTCCGAATTTTTCATTTCTTACCAACTGCAGTAAAGCTGGTTTTAGTTCAAAATTGTTAGCTGCAATCGGTGGCCTAAGGATGCTAGCTTGCGATCCTTCTTCATTCGGCCTGGAGTAGTCACCTAGTGTAACTCTCCTCTGTTCCATTTCTTTTTCTTTTTTTTGCTTTTTCTCTTTTCTTAATCTACGTTCTAATAAATCAATGTCAGGATCAAAGAAGAAAGGTTCTCCTCTGCTCCTTGACTGTATACAACAATTGTTTACACGACAAAGTAACTCACAGCTACGACTACTTGAAACTATAACTACTAAGAAAAATACGTATTGACTGCAAACAGAAACAAAAGCAAATGGTTCAGTCTAGTACCGGTCCAAGGATTGTTGATATTACTCAACAATCCCCGGCAACGGCGCCATTAACTTGATGCTGAAATCCCGAGCCATTAATTTGGTGCAAAAATCTTAGTAAAATAAAATGTGACTCTCAGATTTACACTTTGGCAAGCGCACCAGTCGTTAAAATTGTAGTGTATTTGATCATCCCACAGGGATTGTGGTAAGTACCTCAATCTAGGACTAGTACAAGCTGAACCAACAGAAAATACATGAAGTTCATTCGGTTTTATGGTTTTAGTGTTTTATAGTTGTTTTTGTATTTTCAGAAACAGAGTTAAAGTGAAATGTGTAAAGTGATTAATAGAAAACAGGTCAGGATTGCTTCGGTTCACAATTTCCTCAAGAAACATGCAATTAAGTATAATCGAACTTCACAATCTAGAGGACAATCCGCTTGTGGTTATTCCCTAATTCCTTAGGTGAAAAACACTAATCCTTAAGCAATGAACCTTAATTCCTTAAGTGCTCGATTAACCTAAGAATCTAATGCGAAATTGGAGGTTGAACTCTAACTATTCACCTAAATTGATTAGGCCTGAACTAGTTAGAAAGCTGGAAGTTACCTAAGCTTCAACCATGATTCCTCACTGGTGAAGTTCTTCATCAGTTCTGCATTTGTCAATCCAGCGATTCTGCTCCACTCCTCAGCTTGTTCGCCTCAGGATCTAGAAGTCGATCTACTTGCTCACAGCTTCAAGACTCCATTGTTCACCTTCGCAATCCCAACCTTAGGGATTTAGAACTCCATTGACTTCAGTTCCATCGAAGGATTGTGGAACGTCATGGAGGAGAGAGTTTAGAGAGAGAAAATGAAGTAGTAAGATGTTCGAAGTTTTGAATGAAAAAGATTGTGTTCTATGTATTCTCTGTCTCCACCCCCCTTTTACAGAGTAGGTACATGAATATATATAGGCATCTAACTAAACTAACTAACTTAACTAATAACTTAGAGAACTTAAGTTAACGAATAAAACTAATTACACAGTTTATAGAGTAACCAACTAATTACAGCTCAGCTCTTAACAGGATCCAGCTCAGCCTTAGCTGATTTACAGTGCCGCACCAGCTAATTGACAGTTCACTACTTAAGTTACTAAGGTTGCAGCAGTGGAGAAGAAGGCAATGGAAGCGGAAACAGTATTGCACCAGGTGTGTGTTGTTGGAGGGAAGAAACAGGGTTTAAGTTACTGCTTTTTCACTTCAGCTGCTGGGTTTTCGCTTGAGCGGATTAACTCTCGCTTGGGCGAGTTCGGGAATTGTACTACAGTGTTGCTTGGTCGCTTAAGCGTTATGGCGAAGCTTGGGCGAATTGGAAATATGTAATACAGAATGGCTTTCTCGCTCAAGCGTGATTGCTTCGCTTGAGCTAATTTTTGACCTTCGCTTGAGCTACTTTAACTCTCGCTTGAGCGAGTTGATTATTTAATCGGTATTCTGCAGTTGGCGTTCGGGTTCTTCATGCAATATTCCGAGTCCTTGTTCTCTTTTGGAGTCAGTGTCTTTGGAGTCTTCTTAAGTTAGCTTACTTGAAGTCTCGCTTGGCCAGTATTTAGGCTCTTTTCAGTCGGATTCAAGAAGTCTCACTCGGATTTATCAATTTCTGCTCGGATTTGTAGGATTTCACTCGGAATTTTCTTCTTATCTTGAGTCCGCCCTGTTCCTGCACCAATAAACAGCTACTTGCCTAGCAATTATACGCTGGCTGCTTAGTAAATTTGTAAATACTTCAAAATTCCTTATATAATTAATATTTTCAATTGGTTTCTTACATAAATAGCATACTTTTGAAATAATTAACTAAGACATGAATTATTAACTAATTATTAAATAATAATATCAAAACTAGACAATACTTAGTAATTTATGTTAAATAAACAGTGGAATAATTAAGTCTTTTCAAGACTTATCATAAGCCCAGGACTTAATGCAAGTTTTTTACTGAGAAAGCTCACGAGGGATCGGACTTTATGGTGAATTCTTAGAATTTATATCACGAGGGATCGGTTATAATGATTTTAAGCTGCAATGACATGAAACTTGATGATTAAATATGCATGTCTTGAGTTCCTCATTGTTATTCTAGATTAGGGATCCAATTTCCAACATAATTTGTGTATCTGTATTTTATCTCGAGTATCTTACCTATTCTAAATTGCAACTCAAATTTTTAGATAGATCATTATTTTCCTTTTACCACATGAACAACTCACTATGCCATCTTGTAAATATTGTATAAATTGTATATAAATTATTCTTTTGTGTATAAGTTTTGATAAATTTACCATAGTAACTAGAAAATTACTGTAACTATTGGACTTTCAATCCCAGTGGAATGATATCTAAATTTTGAAAACTACAAACGATTGGTGCGCTTGCCAATTAAAAGACCCAACAGTAAACACAAAGAGTTAACAGGTTTTCTGGGTTTAACAAGTTTTCTGGCACTGTCGCTGGGGATTGAATTGATTTAGTAAAATAGTAAATTTTTAATTACCATGGTAAAAATAATTTACCTTAGTAATTTTATTTATTTATTCATTCATTTTAACATTATTTTACTAACCTTTCTTTATTTAGTGTGTTTATGTAAACATGATCTTCTGCAGGAAAGGTGTTCTTTGATCCTGAGATCGAGAAGTTTGTAAAGAAACTTAAAGCATTAAAATCTAAAAAAACAAAAACTTCTTCAACTTCATCTTCTTTTGAAAAATCTAAAAATTTTGAAAATTCTAACATGGCTGCTGAAAGAAGAACATTGGGACAGTTTGCTGCTATTAATGGACCACCTCGTGTTTCGAGGATGTATCAAGGACTTATTGCTGCTGTAGAAATCAAACCAGCTACTTTAAACATTATTCAAAATAATCAATTTGCTGGTTTAAATAATGAGGAACCTTATGAACACTTAACTGTTTTTTATGAGTTATGCAGCACAATTGGTTTTGAACCCAATCAAGAAGAATCAGTCTACATGAGATTGTTTCCTTTTTTTTTGATTGGGAAAGCTAAAGAATGGTTTAAATCTTGTCCACCCGGTAGTTTTGCAAACTGGTCCGATGTCGAGAGAAAATTTTTGGAAAGATTTTATTCTCCTTCAAAATATTTTGAAGCAATGACAGCCATACATTCTTTTTCACAAAATAATGATGAATCATTAGGAGAAACATGGGAATGATTCGAGGCACTTTTGAGGAAATGTCCAAACCATAACTTAAATGATGCCAAAAAGGTAAGGATCGTTTACCATGGTTTGTTACCTCAGTTTAAAATGATGTTAGATGCTTGTGCAGAAGGTTCTTTAATGAACAAAACTGTGGAAGAAGCAATAGAAATATTGGAATCAATGTCCATCAGTGACCGACAAGCAAAACATGAAAGAGGTAATGTACAAAGAAAGCCAGGTATGCTCGAATTTGGGGTTAATGATGCAGTATTAGCTCAGCAAAAATTCCTGACTCAACAAATTAAGGCTATGAGCAAACAATTGGAGAAACTTCAAATTGCTCAAATGTCATCTGAAACACCCTTAATTTAATAAATAAATAAAACCCAAAACAGGGGAATTTTTCCCAAAAATTTAGAGTTTTACAAAACATTCATAGTCTGCCCAAATTAATGGTTGGAGTAAATTAGCAAACAGCGCAAGGGTAGAGAGGCAAAAAGCCGACCAAAGAAGGGAAAACCTAAACTGAGAGACCAGAAGAAAGGAAAGGAAGGCAAGTGAAATGGAAAACCATTCACTGCGCAGCCCAGCAGAAGAACAAAACGCTCAAGCGAAGCCCATAAAACAGCATCCACTCGCTCAAGCGAGATCCGACTCCGCTTGAGCGAGACAGCCCAACTCGCTCGGGCGAAGCACACGCCGCTTAAGTGAAGCCAATACAAGAGCCTTCCAGCAACACACTCGCTGGAGCGAATCCCTCATTCGCTGAAGCGAGAAGCCACACTCGGTATTCGATCACTCGGGATCCAGAGTTCTATTCACTCAGGAACAACCCATCATATCTTACTTAATCATTTATTTTCTATCCTCGAGGGTCGCATATACAATCCACTCGGTAAATGAGGGTTATCCCACTCGGAATCCATAAACCTTCCTCACTCGGGTTATTTTCCAATCAAACACCACTCGGTGTATTTAACTTCAACACAAGCGGGAATGTACTTCACATTCATCACTCGGTATATGTTTTCACATCTCTTACTCGGAGAACACATAGACCTTCCTTCACTCAGAAGAGGTCTCCACAATCATACTCCACTCGGAATATTCCAGCCAGATTCATTCAGTATATGATATCTTATTCACTCGGGGAATTCAGTAAGTTAAGTCCCACTCAGACTTGCTCAGATCTTAACCACTCGGGATATAGAATCTCATTCACCCTGAATATATATATTGTGAACACCTCTTTCGGTCCGGCCCAAATTGTTATGACACCGGACCCAGCCTTGAAGTTGGTAACACCGGACAAGGCCTAAGTTAACACCTCACCTCAACTCTGCCAATAGTCCTCACCTCAACTCCGCCCATGAGTCCTCAACACTCCGCCAACCGCCCTCATTTGCACTCCGTCCTCTTATACTTCATAAACGGTGTGGCACTCCGCCCTCCTCACACAACGTTCCACAAACGGTGTTAGCTAACATCAACTCAGCCCAACGTCCTCACCTCAGGAGTCCCTTAATGGCCGATGTCACGGATATGACGACAAAAGACGAGCGAGTCCGGCCCAAGTAAGACGATCTCGTGGGCACACCGGCTAGTAATAGATCCGGACCAGGAAGGAGAACACGGCCCCTATGATTACTGAAAGATTCAGCCGGTATGACACAGGTAATGGTTCTTAAGGCCCCACATCGGATCAGTGGAAACTCCGTCCAACCAATTGCTTTGCTAACCGGAGTCATAAATTTGACAACGGAGGGGGCGAGGTCGGAAGATTATGCGCGGTGACCTGGAATCGCACTCCCTGGAAAATGGCAGACAGGGAGGCGGAAGTGGGCAATTAAAAAAAACCCCACTGAAAACCCTGCTCCCCACCAATGATAGTGGCCAGAGTTGCACACCACTACACGCATGGGTGAGTGGGAGTTCTGGTTGTCCCAAAACCCTCAGCCCATGACTTGAAGGCCCTATAAATGCCCCAACCAAGGAAGCTCAGGGGGTTGGTCTTCAGATTCTCCCTCTACGCGAGAAAACTCTTCTGAAATTCTCTCTGATTCCTCAAGATCCCTAACTGACCTCCCCACCTGAAACCAGTGACTTGCCTTAGTCACCGCAAAAGACCACCTTAGTTCGAAAAAGGTTTGAAGTTTTCTTTACTACACGAAGCCACTGCTCCTACACCGTCCATGCCCCGAACGTGCTCCGTTATCACAGAACCAACGCCGTTCCAATTCCCATACATTACCTTGTCAATCTTCGTCACTGCTCAACAGCGTTCACCCCGGATCAATTTCCCATAACACCGGTCGTGACCTTCAGGTTTCCAGTTCGGATCCAACTCCGGTCCATTGTCTGCCAGTGTGCGAGTCCGAAATCAGACACCGTCACTGCGCTCGACCTCCCACATCGGTTCCTAGCTCATCACACCGGTTCCACTCTTTTCCTTATTTCCTTTGCTTTCAATTCCCCCCTTTTTTACTTTTCTGTGGGTTTGCTGTTTGTTGATTGTAGTTGCCTGTGTGCCATAGTTTTCACAGTTAGTATTTTTTTTATTTTTTATCCTTTTTCCATAATAAGCAGACATAATAAAAAACGATTTTGTAAAAAAAAAATAGTGTCGTATGGGAGCACTCCTGTCTACACAACTCTCTTAGGGTTCGTGCACGTGCGAAGAACTTGGCTTTGCATGGATCCTCCTCTTTAATGATATCCATCATTATCCTTCAGATTCCTTCCTAAAAGTAGCGATACTCAGAACTACGTGACCCTGATTTCTTGATAATTCAAGAATACGTAGGAGCAGGACTTTAACTCCTGTCGGGCCCACCTCTTTTACTTCTTTTTATTTATTTCCTCATTTACATGTTTCTTTCATAAATGTTCTTTTCTTGGTCACTCCCGTGAAAATCAACTTAGACGTGACGTCTTGTTGGTTTCCCCCTAGTTTTGTTCAAACCTCGCCATAATTTCATAGGGAAGGGATACTTAGGACAAGACGTCCCGCTTATCTCTTTCCTATCCCTATCCTTTTTACCTGAGGATGTTAATTTAGACGTGACGTCTTATTAGCATTCTATCACACTCTCTGTCTCATATCAAAGTCGAGCTTAATTCGGACGAAACGTCCCATTGACCTCGCTTCGACATTCCATGTTTGTACAGTTCTCTATTCCATTCTATCGTTTTTCAAAATAAAAGTAAAAGGGAAGAAATAAATCATCTTTTGTAAGGCTATTTACGTTGCGCTTTCAATCTTGGTACTGTCTTTGACAGGCGATGTAGGGTGCTAATACCTTCCCTACTCGTAACCGACTCCCGAACTTGGATTTTAATTTTTCAAACCAGTGCTTTACTGAACCCAGTTTTTTCCCAATGTTTTTCCTATGGATAAAAACGTTGGTGGCGACTCCCTGTTTCATCTATTTTCTCTTGTCCGCCGCGCCATCGCGATCCAGGTTGCGACAGATGGCGACTCCACTGGGGACCTGAAGAGAGTCAGGCCAGTTTGATTGAAAGCGCATGTTCTTTTTTTTTAGCTTGGATTTCTTCCCATTGTCTTATTTTCTATTGATTATTGTGAATGTTTGTTCTTGTTTTAATCGTCTTGTTATTTGTTTCGTTGTCTATATTTTGCATGTTTATTGAACCTTAGGGTAGGAGACCATGTTACTTTCCCGTAAACATTGAACCCTAGGGTAGACGACTTTGTATATTTGCTCTGTGTTTGTTCTTTGTGCAGAATGGGTAAGGTATAAGGTAGGGACTGCCCTTCCACACACTACACTCACAATTATTTGCACACACCTATGAGTGGCGCCCTATACCCGGGCCCCAAATGAAGCTTAAGTTAGGAGAGGTTGGTAACGGAATCGTATGGGATGTACTTCCTATCCGGTATTCGTGAGAACCTCAACCAGAGTTCGACCTCTCATGATATACGCACTTAGTGAATTCCTCACTGTTTGCGTCCCTGTCATGATTAGGATCTTGGCTCTGGTGACCTTCTAGATGTCTAGCGGAGGCCACCCAATGTGAGAAATCCACTGTTAGATAAGCTATAGGTCCCAGAAAAGACTTTCAGAAAAACCTGGCTTAAGGCACAAAAGGGCAGGCTTTACTATACCTTATCTCATTCTCGCTTTCCCTTTAAATCCAAAATTGATGAACTGCTTACATGTTCAGAGGGTTACTTTATTCCAAACAAAGGGTGAATCATTTTTCTTTCTAAAAAATAGTAATCCTTTAATAAATAAGCAGTTCCCTCACTTTTTGTGTACTTATGAGTCCAGGGTTATAGATCTTCCCAATCGTCAAAATGAAAACAAATTCTATTCAAGCAGATATTGATGACGTTGGGAAGATCCATAACCCATGCAACTTTAGTTTCGCATGAGTTTTGCCGACCGCTACTTCTCAAACTGAAAGTGTTTTCCAATAAATTAATGAAGAAGTAGTGGTTCACAAAACATAGCAGTAACTGATTTCTTTTTCTCTCTCTTTGCTCTTGCAGGAAGCTATTTGGAACTTAGCGGGTACCTTTGAGCAATATGGAAATCAACATGAAATCTGATAGTTGTGACACAAATGTGACCGAGATGAGGAAAGTATTGCACCTTAAGGCCAAGAAGATTGACACGGGTAGTCTGCAAACAATGGGGAGAAAATTAAACCTGACACAGAAAATGGCTTTTACAAGAAAGTATGGAAAGATTCTGAAATTGTTAGAAGTGGAAGTGCAAACTGAGGCGATCACTGCCTTAGCACAATTCTATGACCCACCTCTCAGATGTTTCACATTTAGAGACTTTAAGCTGGCCCTATCTATTGAAGAATTTGAACAAATTTTGGGGATGCCTTTGGAAGAACAGATACCTTATCGTCATCTCGACCATCATGCAACTATTGCTTCCGTCGCCCGTGTTCTAAAGATCCGTCCCGACACCTTAAGGGACACACAACTAAACAGAAATCAGGTCCCCGGATTCACTCGGGAATTTCTCGAGAAACATATGCAGGTCCTAGCAGAAAAAGAAGATTGGGAAGCCTTTATGGATGCTCTAGCTATTACCATCTATGGCGTTGTTTTGTTCCCCAACATTGATAATTATGTGGATTATGATGCTATTGCCGTATTCCTAGCTCGTAAACACAGGCTTGAGAATCCTGTTACGGCTGTATTGGCAAACGTGTACTGCACCATGGATTTCTGCCACACACAAGGTGGAAAAAGGGTTGTCTGTTGTTTACCTGTTTTGTATGTATGGCTCACATCGCATGTTTTCCACCAAGTCTGTAAGGCCGAATGCCCGGTTTTTGATCTGAAGCTATGTCAATTAGCAGTGAAAAGTGGGCGTGAGTGGGCCAATCACCTTATAGGGCTCACGGCTGAGAAGGTTAGGTGGTATCCCCAATGGTTGGAAGTTGAATCAATTGTTCATCACTGTGGAAATTACCCAAATGTTCCCCTTATTGGTACGCAAGGGTGTATCAACTATAATCCCGTCATAGCCAAGCGTCAGCTAGCTTATCCTTTGCTTGGACCACCTGATGAAGAGTCTCTCATTCCTTTCATCTCATATTACTCGAAAGGAAGCTGTGTCCTTGTCATTCGGGATATAGCGAATGCATGGAAGAAAGTCCACCGAAAGGGAAGGGAGCTGGGGGCCCGGAGCCATGCTATCAGAGGAGAATATTATGAGTGGATCTTGAATAGGGTCTCTATTGTTAAATTACCCTTCAGGAGTCCCCCTCATCTCCAGGAAAATCCTCCTGCTCCATCACTTATTGCGGAAGATGAAGCAACCAAGGCGCTAAAGACCAAAATAGAAGAATTAGCTGCCAAGAACAAGAAGCTAGAGGAGGACTTATTGAGGTGTCAGCAAGAATACACCCTTCAGAAAAGGGAGAACCTGGAGAACAAGCAAGTTGTTGAAGAGATTAGGAATAAACGAAAGATTGATGAGAGCTACATGATGAAACAAGACCAATGTCTTCAAGCAGCCAACTCTCAACTAAAAATGAAGAACAAGCAATGTGATACCATCCTGGCGGAGAAATATCTTCTGAAGGATATGCTGGCGCAATTGAAAGAAAATGAGCAGAATATCATGGTGCAAAAAGAGCTCCTACAGACACAAGTCCACAAATTGGAGCAACAGCTCAATGAAATGAAAAAGGCTTGCGAACAAGAGATAAGTAGGGAACGACAACGCGCCATAAACATTGAACAAGATTGTCAAGAGACCATACGCCTCTTAGAAGCTGAACAAAATGAAACTATTCACTTATGGATGGATCGCTTTGCTAAGCTGGCATACCTGGCCAACGGAGCTCTAGAAGATCTCCCGTTTTTACTTAAACAAGCGGAAGGAATTGCTAACCCTGTCAACACTCCTAGGGAAATTGCAACGTTCTTAGATTACTGCAGAGGACGAATTTATAAAATGAGAGAAATGATTGCCCGAGCTAGGGATGGCTGATTTATTTTTCCGCTTTGTAACTCGGCACTTTATGGCAATAATGTACTCTTTTCGAGATAATGGATTCCTTTGTCTTCACAACTATCTCATGTTAATTTCCATTCAATGCTTTACTTAGTACTTTTGAACGCGACGTTCTGAGGAACAGTCGAAGGATCCGTCAAGTTCCAACATTGTTTCCCGCGTAATCTCATTTCATTTAATTTTTTTCTTTAATTCGCTTATCTTTTCTAAATTTTCTTTTGTGTTCCTTTCTAAAGACATTACGGGTAAACATCCTTACGAGACCAGGCTCAGGAAGAAACTCATGGCTGATATAGAGCAAGAAAATGAGAATTTGAAGGCCGAGCTCGCCCAAGTCAAGGAGCAGATGGCCGAGATGGCCAAGCTCTTGGAAAGAAGAGTCACAGAAGAGGGATCTTCTGCAGGGGTTGAAGACGCCCGACAACAACCACCCACCTCTCATCACAGTCAAGATCCGGCTACAGGATCCGACCCCAGGACCACCGCACCTCCCCTCGTTGTTCGCATAAGGAGACCAAATCCTGCAAACACCCAACAACACACTTTTGTGGATGAGGAAGGAAATGTTATTCCCTTTCCTCCGTATGGTTTACCGCACGGGTATTTCCCACCACTCCAGGAAGAACCTTGCCACCAAGACCAAGTTCCCATCACTGCCCAGCCTAACACTAATCAGCCAAACAACCCACTTACCCAAGCACAAGCTACCCAGGTGCCACCCACTCATACTCAAGCCGCCCAAACACAAGCCGCCCAAGCACAGCCTGCTCATACTATTCATATACCCCGAACCACTGCCAGACCAGATACCTTCATACCAAACACTGACCTATTTCATTCCTACCAGTAATATGGGAAGGTTGGTCAACATACTGCTGCCGGTCCGAGTGCTGTGGCTACCACCCAGGAAGAGAGGTTGGAATTCTTGGAAAGGCGTTTAAGGGAGATGGAAGGAACAAATAGATTTGGGACAGGCACTGCTGTTGAACTTTGCCTAATCCCTGATGTCGTCATACCTCCTAAATTCAAGACGCCCGATTTTGACAAATACAGAGGGTTGACGTGCCCAAAGAATCATCTAACCATGTACTGCCGTAAGATGGCTTCGCATGCGTCAAACGACCCTCTGCTGATTCATTGTTTTCAGGACAGCCTGGTTGGGGCTCCCCTGACATGGTACAATCATCTGGAGCACTCTCGTATACGCTGCTGGAAGGACCTAGCAGACTCGTTCATGCAACAATACAAATATAACCTGGACATGGCCCCGGATAGGGGACAGTTGCAGAACATGATTAAGAAAGATAACGAGACGTTCAAGGAGTACGCCTAGAGGTGGCGCGAAGTGGCGGCACAGGTTGACCCACCTCTATCTGAAAAGGAGGTGATCACTATGTTCATAGATACGCTTCAAACTCCTTTCTATGAGAAGATGATTGGAAGTGTCTCGTCCCATTTCTCTGATATTGTCACTATTGGAGAAAGAATAGAAAATGGACTAAGGACCGGCAGGATAGTCCGAAGTCCATCTAGGATGGGAACTGCAAGGAGACCTACACTTGGTGAAAATAGGAGAAGAGAAGGGGAGACCAACTTGGTCTCTCACAACCAGAGAAGGAACCTGGCAGGGCCACCTGCCCCAGTTAGCCTTTCACCAGTATATCCCGGCGTGTCGCACCCGTATGTGGCAGCCATTCCAAACTATAATCCACCACAATTCAGACCAACCATTGTACGGCCACCTGCGCCACCACAGATACCACACCAAGCACCACAAGCCAACCCACCGCCAAATATCCAAAGAAGGAACAATGACCGTGCTCCACCCCAGTTCGATCCCATCCCAATGTCCTATACCGAACTCTTGCCTCACCTCATTGAAAAAACTCTAGTAGTACCCTGTCCCTTGAGGCCACTACAGCCACCTTATCCTAGGGGGTATGACCCTAATGCCCGGTGTGATTATCATGCGGGTGCACCAGGCCATTCTACTGAAAATTGTCTGGCTTTGAAATATAAAGTAAGGGACCTGATTCAGGCAGATTGGATAAGCTTCCGAGAAGGAAGTCCAAATGTAACAACAAACCCTCTGCCTAATCATGAAGGGCCCGGGGTCAATGCTATCGGGGAAGATGTGGAGTATACATCCAATGTTGAGGACATTCAGATGCCTCTAAAAGAAATTCGCTCCCTTATTTTTGAGGTAGGGTTAGTAAAGGACAAATGGGATGAAGACTTCGATGATGCCCAATCGACGAAGCAGCAAGAGTTTCGAAAAACTCTCCAAAGGTTTATGGACAGTCACACTATACGAGTCTGCAAGCGCCATGGCAATGAGGTAAATATGATACAGGGACAGACTGGACCTCGGGCCCCAAAACCCCTGGTCATATTTTATAGCAAAAATGCGTCGCTAACGCAGACCCCTGCCAGAACTACTATTACGGCCCGGCCACCTGCTCTATTCCCGTATGACAACTCCCACGCCGTGCCTTGGAAGTATAACACGGACATAGTTGTTTCCAATCCCGTAATAGTAGATCCGGCGCCTGCTTTGTTGGTTACCAACATCGCCGGTGTAGGCGGAATGACCCGAAGTGGGAGAGTGTATGCGCCTTCAGAGCCAAAGCAAGACAAGACTGTCGCGGAAGGCAAAACCGGGAAGGTTGGGATCGCTGGCGAAGCAAAGAAGGTTGTGCCAGAAGAAGAGACTAAGGAGTTCTTAAAATTTATCCGCCACAGCGATTACCAGGTATTGGATCAGTTGAACTATACCCCCGCCAAGATCTCCTTATTATCTCTGCTGACAAGTTCTGAATCACATCGAAACACGCTGATGAAGGTGCTAAGTGAGGCACACGTGAAACATGACTTGCCTGTTGATAAGTTCCAAGGTATTGTTGGACATATAGTGGCCAGTAACTATCTGACTTTCACGGATGACGAAGTGCCGGTGGAAGGAAAAGGACACAACAAAGCTCTCCATATCTCTGTGAAGTGTCAAGACCATATTATGGCAAAAGTGCTCGTCGATAATGGATCGTCCTTGAATGTGATGCCCAAGTCTACATTAGCTAAACTGCCCATAGATGGGGCATGCATGAGGCCGAGCTCCATGATAGTAAGAGCTTTTGATGGGACCCGATGGGAGGTCATAGGCGAAATTGAGCTACCCATACAAGTTGGACCCCATATCTTTCAAGTTCTCTTCCAAGTAATGGATATCATGCCCGCCTATAGTTGCTTGTTAGGGAGGCCGTGGATCCATTCAGCAGGGGTAGTTCCTTCCACTTTACACCAGAAACTAAAGTTCATCGTTGATAGCAGACTGGTAATCGTTTCTGGAGAGGAGGATCTTCTGGTCAGTAAGCCAGTTACTACCCCCTATGTAGAGGCAGCCGAGGAAGCCCTCGAGACATCATTCCAGGCTTTAGAGATAGCCAACGCCACAAGTATGTCTTTCCCAAATGTATCGTTAGCAGTAGCAAAAACTATGTTACGGGAAGGATATAAGCCAGGAAAAGGGCTCGGAAGAGAACTGGAAGGAAGGACTCAACCTGTATGCCTCCCTGAGAACAAAAACAGATACGGCCTGGGATACCAACCTACCACGGAAGATCAGAAAAGGGTAGAAGAAGGAAAGAGAGGGAAGAGGATTACTCATCATACCGGGCATGCACTCAATACTGCAAGAATCCCCATCTGTGACCTCTACCAGAGCTTCAGGAGAGCTGGAGTAATGTTTCCAGATCAAGTGGCTGTGATCCAAAGTGATCTTGATGAAGATCCTGGATTTGTGTATGCTGGTTCACCTGGTCAGGAACTGAACAACTGGGAGATCATAGAGTTCCCCACGATTTGTACCATTTCATCAAAGTAATCATGTTTTCTGTTCGATCCTTTAGCTATGCTTCGGGATCTCATTTTGTAACAATAAAAACTTGTTCGTTTGTTTGAATAATAAATGCCGTCAGTTTCCAAATAGCTTGATAATTTAAACCTTTCCCTTGCTTGTTTTCCTTTTCATTTGCTATAATACACTGAAAATGCAGATCCGAAAGCGATTCACCTGAGAATGATGAGAATCCGGTCTTATTTCACGATTCTGACTGTCTAACTGATTGCGCCAATGAGGAATATGATGAAGACTGTAATCCCTCGCCTGAGTTAACCGGTTATTGGAACAAGAGGATAGGGAAATTCTGCCCTACTTAGAGATAGCCGAGGTTATTGATTTGGGAATTGGAGGGGATAAAAAGGAAGTCAAAATTGGTACCTCGTTAAGTAAAGAACAGAGGCAGGAACTGATTGGGTTGTTGAGAGAGTTCAGCGATGTTTTCGCCTGGTCTTACCAAGATATGCCGGGACTGGACAATAGCATTGTCGAACATAGGTTACCATTAAAACCCGAATGTCCGCCAGTAAAGCAGAAGCTGCGACGTATGAAACCTGAGATGCTTTTGAAAATCAAGGAAGAAGTCAAGAAGCAATTTGATGCCGGGTTCTTAGCCGTGGCAAAATACCCACAGTGGGTGGCAAATATCGTCCCGGTCCCGAAAAAGGATGGCAAAGTACGAATGTGCGTGGACTATCGCGATTTGAACAGGGCTAGCCCCAAGGATGATTTTCCCCTGCCTCAGATTGATGTTCTGGTCGACAATACCGCGCAACATACGATCTTTTCATTCATGGACGGTTTCTCCGGATACAATCAAATTAAGATGGCACCCGAGGATATGGAAAAAACCACATTTGTCACCTTGTGGGGAACTTTCTGTTATAAGGTGATGTCTTTTGGTCTAAAGAATGCCGGAGCAACTTACCAAAGGGCCATGGTAACCCTTTTCCATGACATGATGCACAAAGAGGTAGAGATCTACGTCGATGATATTATTGCCAAGTCTAAAACGGATGAAGGGCATATGGAAGACCTAAGGAAACTCTTCGAAAGGTTGAGGAAATTCAAGCTTAGGCTGAACCCAGCCAAGTGCACTTTCGGCGCAAGATCCGGGAAATTACTGGGATTCATAGTAAGCAAGAGAGGCATAGAAGTCGACCCTGACAAAGTTAAAGCCATTCTTGAAATGCCTCCTCCCCATACAGAAAAGGAAGTTAGAGGTTTCCTAGGGAGATTAAATTACATCGCTCGCTTCATCTCACAGTTGACAGCAACATACAAGCCAATTTTTAAATTGCTCCGTAAGAACCAACCAGTTCAATGGAACGAGGATTGTCAAAAGGCTTTTGAAAAGATAAAGCAGTACTTGCAGAACCCGCCAGTTTTGATCCCACCTACCCCGGGAAGACCACTCATTTTATACCTTACAGTGTTAGATGAATCCATGGGTTGTGTGTTGGGGCAACATGATGAGACTGGGAAGAAAGAACATGCCATTTATTATCTAAGCAAGAAGTTCACTGACTGCGAGATGAGGTATTCTGCTCTGGAAAGGACCTATTGTGCGTTAGCGTGGGCAGCCCGACGTTTGAGACAATACATGATAAGCCACACTACTTGGCTAGTTTCCAAAATGGACCCCGTCAAATATATCTTCGAAAAACCTGCCTTAACCGGGAGGGTTGCTCGATGGCAGGTCCTGCTAACTGAGTACGATATAGTCTATGTCACTCAGAAGGCTGTAAAAGGAATGTTCTGGCTGACTACCTGGCTCATCAACCCATAAGAGATTATCAGCCCATGCAGTTTGACTTCCCGGACGAAGATATCATGGCTCTGATTGATGAAGAAGGAGCCCAAAAGGATAAATGGACCCTAAGGTTTGATGGTGCTTCTAACGCATTAGGACACGGAATCGGAGCAATCCTCATTTCACCTGACAGAGAACTCATCCCCGTTTGTGCTCGATTATGTTTTGATTGCACCAATAACATCGCTGAGTACGAGGCGTGTTCTCTGGGAATCCAAGCAGCATTGGATGCCAAAGTGAAGAAATTGGAAGTATACGGGGATTCTGCCCTAGTCATTCACCAACTGAAAGGAGAATGGGAGACTAGAGACAGCAAATTAATTCCCTATCAAGCTCGCATCAAAGAGTTGATTAAGGAATTCGATGATGTTTCTTTTCACCATGTTCCCCGGGAGGACAACCAGATGGCTGATGCTCTGGCTACCCTAGCATCAATGTTCAAGGTGAGCAATGATTACGACATGCCTCTCATTGAAATAGGGCGGCACCACGAACCCGCATATTGCCAGATGATTGAAAGGGAGTCAGATGGAAAGCCTTGGTATTACGATGTCAAGAGGTATGTCCGAAATCAAGAATATCCCGAAGGTGCTACAGAGAATGATAAGAGAACCCTGCGCCGGCTCGCCATGGGTTTCTTCTTAAACGGTGATGTGCTTTATAAGAGAAACTACGACTCCGTCCTTCTTCGTTGTATCGACACCGACGAGGCAAGTAAAATCATGAGGGATGTCCACGAGGGATGTTTTGGAACTCACACTAACGGACACGCCATGTCGAGAAAGATCTTGAGGGCTGGTTACTACTGGATGACCATGGAGTGAGACTGTTTTGCCTATGTTCGTAAGTGTCGCAAATGTCAGATATACGCGGACCATATTCACGCTTCCCCGTCTTCCCTGAACGTCTTGTCAGCTCCCTGGCCCTTTTCAATGTGGGGTATGGACGTCATTGGACCCATCGAGCCGAAAGCCTCCAACGGTCATCGTTTCATTTTGGTCGCTATCGACTATTTCACAAAATGGGTAGAAGCTGCTTCATACGCCAATGTGACAAGGAACGTTATGGTTAAATTTGTCAAGCGTGAACTGATATGTCGGTATGGTCTACCGAGTCAGATCATCACTGATAATGGCACGAATTTGAATAACAAAATGATGAAGGAACTTTGTGAAAGCTTCAAAATCCACCATCATAATTCCTCCCCGTATCGCCCTAAAATGAATGGGGCAGTCGAGGCAGCCAATAAAAACATCAAGAAGATTATACAGAAAATGGTCGTGACCTACAGAGATTGGAGCGAAATGCTCCCCTTTGCTTTACATGGGTATCGTACCTCAGTCCGAACCTCAACTGGGGCCACTCCATTCTCCCTGGTTTATGGAATGGAGGCAGTCCTACCTTTCGAAGTAGAGATCCCTTCTCTTCGAGTGATAATGGAAGCAGAATTAAAGGAAGCTGAGTGGGTCCAAGCTCGACATGACCAGTTAAATCTGATTGATGGAAAGAGATTAACCGCCCTTTGTCATGGTCAGCTGTATCAGAAGCGTATGAAACGAGCGTTTGAAAAGAAGGTACGACCTCGACAATTCCAAGAAGGAGACCTAGTCCTCAAGAAAATCTTGCCAATCCAAAAGGACATCCGAGGGAAATGGACACCTAATTACGAAGGACCATACGTCGTGAAGAAGGCTTTCTCTGGAGGAGCTCTGATCCTCACCAACGTGGATGGAGAGGATCTACCAATGCCTGTGAACGCCGACGCGGTGAAGAAATATTTTGCCTAAAAAAAAAAAAAAGAGGAAGGTACTCGCTAGGCTGAAAACCCATGGGGCAGCCTAGGCAAAAATTAGAGCCGCTTGATGAGTCGAAAACCCGGAAGGGCAGCTCAGGTAGAATAAAAAGCCACAAGTTCAGGCGTAAGGACGAGAACCCTTCGGAGAAGGAAAACTGATCAGGCATGCGCATCTTTGTCAAAATCATTTCCCAGAAGTAAGATCAGAGGATGGTCTCGAAGTCGTGAAGAAAGATCCGGATTCTTATCACTCGCGGGGAGTCGCTGGAGGGTTCAAAAGGCCTTCTTTCCCTCCCACCTTTTAATTGTTTATACATATGTTTTGTTACCTTTACCTTCGTTACCAATGTACATACTTATATTCAATAATAAAATGAGCTTTCCCTCTCCTTCCCCTGAGTCTACGGCTGAATCTTATAAACGAACAAGTTTTTTTTTTTCTTAAGAGGAAATTTTTGAAATAAAAAGTGATGAAATGAAAAGCCGTGGTGAAACGAAATGTATCCTGGCGCCAGACCCGGCCCGTGAGAAAGCATAACCAATTCTGTTGATTATATTCCTGAAAGACAGAATTTGTCTCTATCTCATCCATGAGTTATCTTGAAAGCCTATCTCTTAGGAAAGGTCGCTCGAAACGTCAATTCTTTTGTTTACTCGTGCTTCTAACCATCTGTTTTGAAGGGTGATGGAACTACGTCACACAGAAAAGAGGAACCGGACACCAAAGCTCTGGACCAGAAATTTTCCCCAAGAGAAATCAGTAGATTGGCGTCCCCCAGTGAAATCACAAGCGCCAAAGCCGACACTTCCCAAGTTCTCATTCCCCAGCGGAACCATAATCACCAAAAACTACACTTCCCAAATCCTTCCCCCAGTGGGACTACACTTCCCGGTCAACCCAAACTGGGGCATATCCCTGGGTTTGTTCTTTCATTCAAGGGGAAGTTCCCCAAGATTTCATCCAATCATGTCAAACTGGGGCATCCCCCCCGGGTTTTTCCTATCAGTCAAGGGGCAATCCCCCACCTTTATCTCTTTGCAAACCAAGGGTCACACCCCACATTTATTTACCTGTCAGTCAAGGGGCAATCCCCCACCTTTATCTTTTTGCAAACCAAGGGCCACACCCCACATTTATTTACCTGTCAGTCAAGGGGCAATCCCCCACCTTTACCTTTTTGCAAACCAAGGGCCACACCCCATATTTATTTACCTGTCAGTCAAGGGGCAATCCCCCACCTTTACCTTTTTGCAAACCAAGGGCCACACCCCACATTTATTTACCTGTCAGTCAAGGGGCAATCCCCCACCTTTATCTTTTTGCAAACCAAGGGCCACACCCCACATTTATTTACCTGTCAGTCAAGGGGCAATCCCCCACCTTTATCTTTTTGCAAACCAAGGGCCACACCCCACATTTATTTACCTGTCAGTCAAGGGGCAATCCCCCACCTTTACCTTTTTGCAAACCAAGGGCCACACTCCACATTTATTTACCTGTCAGTCAAGGGGCAATCCCCCACCTTTACCTTTTTGCAAACCAAGGGCCACACCCCACATTTATTTACCTGTCAGTCAAGGGGCAATCCCCCACCTTTATCTTTTTGCAAACCAAGGGCCACACCCCACATTTATTTACCTGTCAGTCAAGGGGCAATCCCCCACCTTTACCTTTTTGCAAACCAAGGGCCATACCCCACATTTATTTACCTGTCAGTCAAAGGGCAATCCCCCACCTTTATCTTTTCGTAA
This sequence comes from Clitoria ternatea, assembly GCA_037962975.1. NCBI lineage: Eukaryota > Viridiplantae > Streptophyta > Magnoliopsida > Fabales > Fabaceae > Clitoria > Clitoria ternatea. Next base: position 176,755,781 of record CM075671.1, read on the forward strand.
ACCAAGGGCCACACCCCACATTTATTTTCCTGTCAGTCAAGGGGCAATCCCCACCTTTACCTTTCCACAAACCAAGGGCCACACCCCACAGTTATTGTTCCTGTCAGCCAAGGGGTAATCCCCTACCTTTACCTTTCTACAAACCAAGGGCCACACCCCACAGTTATTGTTCCTGTCAGCCAAGGGGTAATCCCCCACTTTTACCTTTCTGCAAACCAAGGGCCACACCCCACATTTATTTCCCTGTCAGTCAATGGGCAATCCCCCACCTTTACCATTCTGCAAACCAAGGGCCACATCCCACATTTATTTTCCTGTCAGCCAAAAGACAACCCTAGTTTTTTACTCTTCCATAAATCAAGGGCCACACCCCATATTTTATCTTCAGTCAAGGGGCAATTCCCCACTCTTACCTTCCTATCACCCACCGTATGCTAAAAAAACAAAAAAAAAAAACGGTGTTGATCCGATGTGAACACTAGGTAGAGGAGGTCCACTCTATTCTAAGACGTGGTGATCCAAAGGATGGTGTCATGACCCTCAAGGTCAAATGAAATACTCTGTCAAGTTGCGAGAGACGGTGTCCCAATGGTTACACCTCTTACTACTTCGAGGCGTAACAAACGGTGTCATGAAACCCACCTCGGATAGAATTGGGTTGTTGCCAAGACCGATGTCAGGCCAATTACACCGGAGGTTCAAAGGTTAATCGAAGTTGTGGACGGGGTGGCCATGATAGGCTGATCCGAGGTTCTATGCTTCGCAAAAGACTTCGAATTAAAATCATGAAGTCCTAATTCTGAATTGATGATTAGACGGTGTTACTTCAAGTCGTTACCTCATACCGGTCACAAGAGAGAGATACTTGGAAACATTTTGAAAAGAGAGAAGACAAGCAGATGGATGAAAATTGCATTGTATTAATAGAGGGCACTGAGGCCATTATAAAAATTAAAACTCCGGAGCCCATCCTGGAACAAGGCTAAGAAAAAACAGAAAAAAAATCCTAAGAGTTGGGTGCTGGAGAGTCCGGTCTAGCGGAGGCTGTCCTCTCGGATTCCTCCGACACCGTCCTCAGTTCCATGCTTTGACCTTCGGGGAGGGGCATCAGTTCATAAGGAATATCCTCAGGTTCCAAAGCCTGACCCCGGTCCATAGCATATAGGTGGCCACCATGAAATTCATAGTAGACACCTATACCGTTCAGGTTAAGTTGAACAGCAGAGTTCCGGTGTACAACCTGGCGAACGCCAGAACTGAAGGCGACATCGGCAAGTACCGAAAATTCAGCCATCTGCTCCTCGGCTTCCTTCCGCTCCTTCACTTGCTCTTCCTGCACATCGGCAAGCTTCCCAGATAGTTCTTTGTTTTTTTCGTCCACCTCGGCCTTTGCAGCCTTGGCTTCATCCAGTTCGGTCCGGAGAGCTTTGAGAGCGTCCTCTGAAGCCTTAGCCTTAGCCTCTGCAGCATCTGCCCTCTTGGCAGCCGATGTGTAAGCAGCAGTGAGTTCGGACAGGTCCTCCTTGCTCTTGGTCAGCTCCTGCTCCTTCTGGGTCAAGGCAGTCTAAGCCTCGACTCTCAAGGCCTCAGCTTTATTCATCCGGTCTAGGCATTCCTTAGCCTCGACTCCGGAGTAGTAAGAGCGGCCTAAAGAACTAAGAACTCCGGCCGCCTCAACCAAATTGAAAATGGCTGCTTCGGCAGCAGATTGGGCCTCAGGAGCAGGAAGATCGGCTTTGAGCTTGAAGGGGATGTGGACCCGAGCCGGAGTCCCTCCAACGTATTCCAGAAAGTCCGAGAGGCGGGAATTGACAACGATGTCTTCAGGTTGAGACCGGACTGGGGAAATAGTTACAGGACCAGCCTCCTCCTCCGTTGGCACCTCTACTTCGGCCACAACCTTTCGAGCCTTCTGCTTTTTCGGCTTGGAGGTTGAGCCGATGTTGGACTTCCTTTTAGCTGGGACCCTTTCAGCCGGTCCCAGAGTCATTGCCTCAATATTTTCTGCCGGTATGCTCACCACCTTGGCCGGCGTGCGTCGAGGAGTCACCCTGTTCTCCTGTGCGACAGCGGCGGCGTTCCGAGCTTCAGCAGCCTCTCTCAGTTTCCTGAGGATGTCTATCCGAGCCATCTCGCCTACAAAGAAAAAAAACGATGTTAGTACCGGTGTGAATGTATCAGAAATAAATAGATAATAAAAAGAGGAAAGTGAACAATGACTACCAAGGTAAGTATCCCGGCCTGACTCCGTCCCCAAAAGCCTCTTGCAGGAGAACTTGGCAATGGCCGAATAACCCTTCAGAGCGTCCAGGACTTTCTTGGACTCAGTCGACAAGTTACTCTCACTGACGATGTAGGTATTGCTTGTCAGGAGAAAGTGTTCATGAGTCCAACCAGTGTAAAACTTTCTGGAAAAATCAGAATTCTCCCAGAACACCGGCCTACCAGCATTGACCTCGACTTTGACATAGGAGTGTTTGAAACTGACCCCGTCCGTCTTGGCCGATTCGGTGTAACTTTCGAAGTTAACCACCTTTGAGTCGCAGCGGAGGTTGATGAAGCCTAGACCCCCTCCAGAGTTACCCCGGCGCATCACCCTGCAATAAGTGAAAAAGAGGGCCACTGTGGGGACGAAGTGGAAGTACTCCCCAAGCACCTCCAAGGACCTTACCAAGCCCCAGCCATTGGGATGAAGTTGGCTAGGAGCGCAGTCAAGAAACCGGAGTACCCCCATCTCAAACTCCGTCAATGGGAGGCGGACGCCGATCTTGGAGAAGACCATCTCATACATAAAGAGGTTCCTTGACCCTGGTTGGTGGCAGATCCTGTCCGAGGTTTGGGGGCAGAATACGGTAAAGTCGTTTTCATGCTCAACATCGGCATGAACAACGACATCTTCGATGGTGACATCGGCAGCATCTTCAGCATACCGGGAAACAATTGTCTTTGGGTCTTCATGAACCCAGAAGTAAGGATCTCTGGCCTTCTCAGCTAGCCAGTTGATCCGGTGTGCCAAGACATTTGTCTCAATAGGGTCAGTAATCACAGCAACACCGGTGGAGGAATTTTCAGAAGCCATTCGGACGGTATGGCGAAGAAAGGGAATACAACTGTAAAAGGCCACATCGTCAGTAAGATATAAATCGGCACTGCTTCCCCCTTCACTAGCAGTGCCAAAGTTAAATGAGGAGCCTGACGATGTGTCAAACCCCTCTGTTTCCCACAAAGGCAATGCGGAGAAACGGTGCCCTGATGAGATGAACCGATGTGAAGCTCCCGAAGTTGCCCCACTTTGGTGACTCGGACCTCGGCTCGAAACTCCACCCGGCTGACGCCGAGATGTAATTGAAGGAGGACCAGACAGGACCTCAATAGAGTCATTACTCGAACCGGTGTCCCCCATGATCTATCTACAAAATTAAAGTGAAGGGTGGGATGGCTACCTACTGAGGCGATGCGTGCAGTTCTTTTAGTACGAGCCAGGACGTAACACCGGAGGAAAAGCTTTAATGCCGGAGGAGAACTTTGAACACCGGAGAGGTTGAACGTCGGAGAGGCAGCACTTCAATATCAAGAAAGGAGTGAAAATGATGGATCCCCGAAGTTGCTTTTATAGAGGGAGGAGCTGAGATCCAGAACCTTCCACATTCCGGCCCATGGCCCATTAAAAAAGGCCGACTTTTGGCATTCCGGCCCAATGGCGCGAATTTTAAATTTTGAAAGAGCCAGTTAGCTGATGACACGTGGGATGCTCAGTCACCCAGTGACGTGGACCACATTTGAGACACGTCGGCTGTTTAAAATGCCACATCATTAAGCCCCACACCGGATTTTGGTCCTACTTAGCCCCTACATCGGTGTTCATATCTTTACTTCCCTTTCACCTCGGAAATTTACATTTTCTCGTGAAAGAGAGTAAAGAGGGGCATCTGTGAACACCTCTTTCGGTCCGGCCCAAATTGTTATGACACCGGACCCAGCCTTGAAGTTGGTAACACCGGACAAGGCCTAAGTTAACACCTCACCTCAACTCTGCCAATAGTCCTCACCTCAACTCCGCCCATGAGTCCTCAACACTCCGCCAACCGCCCTCATTTGCACTCCGTCCTCTTATACTTCATAAACGGTGTGGCACACCGCCCTCCTCACACAACGTTCCACAGACGGTGTTAGCTAACATCAACTCAGCCCAACGTCCTCACCTCAGGAGTCCCTTAATGGCCGATGTCGCGGATATGACGACAAAAGACGAGCGAGTCCGGCCCAAGTAAGACGATCTCATGGGCACACCGGCTAGTAATAGATCCGGACCAGGAAGGAGAACACGGCCCCTATGATTACTGAAAGATTCAGCCGGTATGACACAGGTAATGGTTCTTAAGGCCCCACATCGGATCAGTGGAAACTCCGTCCAACCAATTGCTTTGCTAACCGGAGTCACAAATTTGACAACGGAGGGGGCGAGGTCGGAAGATTATGCGCGGTGACCTGGAATCGCACTCCCTGGAAAATGGCAGACAGGGAGGCGGAAGTGGGCAATTAAAAAAAACCCCACTGAAAACCCTGCTCCCCACCAATGATAGTGGCCAGAGTTGCACACCACTACACGCATGGGTGAGTGGGAGTTCTGGTTGTCCCAAAACCCTCAGCCCATGACTTGAAGGCCCTATAAATGCCCCAACCAAGGAAGCTCAGGGGGTTGGTCTTCAGATTCTCCCTCTACGCGAGAAAACTCTTCTGAAATTCTCTCCGATTCCTCAAGATCCCTAACTGACCTCCCCACCTAAAACTAGTGACTTGCCTTAGTCACCGCAAAAGACCACCTTAGTTCGAAAAAGGTTTGAAGTTTTCTTTACTACACGAAGCCACTGCTCCTACACCGTCCATGCCCCGAACGTGCTCCGTTATCACAGAACCAACGCCGTTCCAATTCCCATACATTACCTTGTCAATCTTCGTCACTGCTCAACAGCGTTCACCCCGGATCAATTTCCCATAACACCGGTCGTGACCTTCAGGTTTCCAGTTCGGATCCAACTCCGGTCCATTGTCTGCCAGTGTGCGAGTCCGAAATCAGACACCGTCACTGCGCTCGACCTCCCACATCGGTTCCTAGCTCATCACACCGGTTCCACTCTTTTCCTTATTTCCTTTGCTTTCAATTCCCCCCTTTTTTACTTTTCTGTGGGTTTGCTGTTTGTTGATTGTAGTTGCCTGCGTGCCATAGTTTTCACAGTTAGTATTTTTTTTATTTTTTATCCTTTTTCCATAATAAGCAGACATAATAAAAAACGATTTTGTAAAAAAAAAATAGTGTCGTATGGGAGCACTCCTGTCTACACAACTCTCTTAGGGTTCGTGCACGTGCGAAGAACTTCGCTTTGCATGGATCCTCCTCTTTAATGATATCCATCATTATCCTTCAGATTTCTTCCTAAAAGTAGCGATACTCAGAACTACGTGACCCTGATTTCTTGATAATTCAAGAATACGTAGGAGCAGGACTTTAACTCCTGTCGGGCCCACCTCTTTTACTTCTTTTTATTTATTTCCTCATTTACATGTTTCTTTCATAAATGTTCTTTTCTTGGTCACTCCCGTGAAAATCAACTTAGACGTGACGTCTTGTTGGTTTCCCCCTAGTTTTGTTCAAACCTCGCCATAATTTCATAGGGAAGGGATACTTAGGACAAGACGTCCCGCTTATCTCTTTCCTATCCCTATCCTTTTTACCTGAGGATGTTAATTTAGACGTGACGTCTTATTAGCATTCTCTCACACTCTCTGTCTCATATCGAAGTCGAGCTTAATTCGGACGGAACGTCCCATTGACCTCGCTTCGACATTCCATGTTTGTACAGTTCTCTATTCCATTCTATCGTTTTTCAAAATAAAAGTAAAAGGGAAGAAATAAATCATCTTTTGTAAGGCTATTTACGTTGCGCTTTCAATCTTGGTACTGTCTTTGAGAGGCGATGTAGGGTGCTAATACCTTCCCTACTCGTAACCGACTCCCGAACTTGGATTTTAATTTTTCAAACCAGTGCTTTACTGAACCCAGTTTTTTCCCAACGTTTTTCCTATGGATAAAAACGTTGGTGGCGACTCCCTGTTTCATCTATTTTCTCTTGTCCGCCGCGCCGTCGCGATCCAGGTTGCGACATATATCATACACTTAGAATATACCCCAATCTGAGCCATTACAACAACTCTTTCCTCGAAAGAGGTTTACTCGGATTTCCCACTCGGGAATATTCAAACCCTTTCCATTCGGGTTTACTCATATTTTTCACTCGGTAATATTTAGGCCTATCATTACTCAGGCAATTCTCCCATCAAAGCCTACACAGAATGGGTTCATCAAAGGGAATTTCTCTCAGAATCCATTTAAGTGTTCTTCACTCAGAAAAAAAGGCCAAACACCATAGCCTCACTCGAAATCATTAACTTAACATTATTCTATGCATTCAACATTCAGCCAATACCAACACATGTTATCATCATTCATTCAACCACTCATCCCAGTCGATAGGAAGCATCAAATCGACATAAAACACTTATATGTATATATATATTCATACACTCGGAATACTTATCATCTTAACATTATTCATTCACCAACACTTATTATCCGATACAAGTACATGATATCAATGTAATCCATATATATATAAACATACACTTGGATTCCTATACATATATGTTTGTATTCATTATACATCATTATTATATGAGCCGGCTAAGGCTTAACACTGCCTAAACACAATATAAATATACAACACATGCACTCAACAGTCGGAGTGCCCAACACTCGGACTTGAGTCCTTCACATCATTCCCCGACTGACCTGCATATACTGAAAAATGGTGTAGGGGTGAGCTTTTACATATTAAATGACAGTTACTAACTCGGATTATACCACAATCCTTAATTACACAAATGCACAATTCAATCAATCATAACACACTGCCATTTAATATAAACAATCACACAACATCCTCCGATCAGGATTCACCCATTTTACTCGGCTATAAGCACAACATCCTCAATAACAATATTTTAATTCATCTACTCGGATTTCACCCCAACTCTAATCACTATCAATAATGCTCAACTCTGAGCCTTGCTCAAGGAGTCTTCCTGAGCCCTGCTCAAGGACTTAATCATATTCTCACATGTTTCATCTTATTGCTGATCGGTATTAGGAGTCCAACGCATTCTAGTGGTGAATCGGATACATACGGTCCCATTCACCCGACGTCCAATGCCAATGCACTCGGCATTTTCCTTGAGTCCAACTCAAGGTCTTTCATCAAGCATCTCATCTCATGCTTAGTGCAATTCATAATGGTTTCCCGCCTCGCAAGGGGTACTCCCACCTCATGATCGCAACCATGGGCAATCAATCTCAATGGTCCCGCAGGGCCTTTCATTATAGTCAACACATATCCACTTACATTCAACACATATTCATCCGATTGCCCACTCGGTATTTAGCGTTCAACGTTATATGCACTCGGTACTTCCACAGCGAATCAGATGACTCAGCTCACATCTCATCCACTCGGCAATCCCCATGCCATCCACTCGGATCATTCTCTACAGCAAGCATTACATGCTATTTTAAGAGATTCACTCGGCACTGATATTTCTAAGCCTCTCATGCCATTTCATATAGAATTCCACTCGGAATTCAACACTAGTAAACATCCCATGCCATTACACATAACGTTTCACTCGGGATTATCATAATAGTCCCCATCCTATGCACTCAGCATACGCATGATCAATGTCAAACAGCACATGCATTTAATCATACCATCACACACATAGGGACCAATAATAAACCACACAAATGCACTCGGCATTCATCATATGCATCTCATACATTCAACATAACCACAACATGCACCATATATCTCATGGACGAAAATCATACATCACATCATATAGACCACCATGGTCACAAATAATACAATATCTGGGCTACTACTCAAACAGCATACAACACACATTTAACACCACACAGTGTGACAATTTCACCTGGAAACCCGTCCATAAACCATGCATTTGAGATGCAAAGCCCCCTTACCTGGAATGAAGCTTCCAGGAGTCACATGGCCACTCGTTCACACAGAACGACTCGGCCTCCAACCAATAGCAGCACTCTGCTCGGCTTTCAACCCTGGGAGGAGCCAAACACAGCCTTCAATCGTCCCAGCAACGCGTTCAGCCTTGGAGAACCAGCCACTGCTTCCTCTTAAACAGGACAGCCTTCAAGCAGAACTCCGTCCTCATCAAAGATGAAGGACCACCAAGCTCCCAAGCACAACATCGTCTTCTCCCAAGGCCAGTAAAGGATTCCAATGCTCCTCTTCATTCAAGCATCACAACTTCAAAGGTATGTCATCGTCCTCACCAACAGTGGAGGACCATGCTTTTATGCATCCATCCAAACCTTCTTCCTTACGAGAGCAGCTCTGCCTCCATAGTGGATCATTTTCCACAACACCGAGGCACCCCATACGCTGCAGCAGGCTTCCAAACCGAGCCTCATACAACCCTTCAAATGAAAGAAAAAGAAAGGACCAGCTTAGTCCTCACCAACAATGGAGGACCCCATGCTTCATGCAACACAGCCATCAACGTTCAGGCAAAATAGAGGAGGATTCCAGCCATCAAACACTCAGCACCATGCATTCTTCTCAACCACTACACAGATCTCTCTCAACCACGCTATTCCTCTTCATGTTCCACTTCCCACTTGGGCTCTGCACAGCGTTGAGTGGAGGAAGAAGATAAAAGGGGAAGACGAAGATGGAAATAGCAAGAAGAAGAAGAAGAGGCCATAGGGAACAAAAGAGAGAAAACATAGGAGTTTCTCCAACACGCTACGAAAAAGAGAATAGCGGAGAGTGGGTGGGAAGATAAGAAGCTCTTATCCTTCCAATGCCCAGCTAGCACTCCCATCAGCCATCCGTCCCATCACAGTTACTCTCCATCCCATCATCAATTAATGCCAGCAGCGAGGGAATTGAGGGAGAGAGAGGACCGAAGTTCCTCTAAAGCCACCAAGGGCACAAGGGTTATTTACTAACTTTAATACTATTATTATTCCATTATTAACTTAAATGGGCAATTATTTTCAATCAACCATTAACTTAATCAATCCATAATCCTTAATCCTGAATTTAACCTTAATTGGAAATTAATTAGAAATTAGGATGTTACATCATCACCACCTCCTGCTCAATTAAAACAATGTATGCATTGCATGGGAGAGCAACCATGTGGTTACTGTGCCCCTAAAAGAAATGAGCAAGAGCAAGCCAATTTTCTAAACCATCAAAGAATACCTTTAGGTAATTTTCCTTTCAATCTTGGTAATTCTTTTCCAAACAATTACCCGAAGGGTTAGCAGAATCAGAATATTGGTTGGAAACAAGATGTTAGACCTTCTAACCGACCTCTAAACAATCAATTCAAACAACAACCATAATCCGATCAAACAGTAAGGCTAACAAGGATAGAAGAGTCTATTCAACATTTGCTTCAATACATGCAAATAAATGAAGCCGTACGTAAAGCGTCAGATATGAAAATGGAATAGTTAGCAAAAGAAGTAGCTGACATGAAAAGCTCTGGTTTTTCTGCAAACACTCAGAATCCAAGAGAACAATGTAATGCTATTTTTACAAGAAGTGGAAAAGTTGTAAGAAGTGATTGTGAAAAAGAGAAAAAAGAGAAAGAAGAAGAAAAAGAAGAAAAAGACAAAAAAGAAAAAGAGAAAAAAGATGAAGAAAAGAATGATGAAAAAGAAAAACAAAAAAATCAAAAAATTAAAAAACAAAAAAAATCAGTATTTTGGTCAGACACCTCTAGTTAAAGATTTACCTTATCCACATGCACCATTAAAGAAGGATAAGGAAAAGGAATACAAGAGATTCCTTGAAATCTTTAAGCAATTACACACAAACATTCCATTTTCTGAGGCATTGGAACAAATGCCAACATATGCAAAGTTTATGAAAGAATTGCTCACCAAAAAGAGGAGGTATGATGAAGAAATTATTGAACTAGAAGCAGGTTGCAGCGCCATTTTGCAACATAATTTGCCAATAAAGTCGAAAGTCCCTGGAAGTTTCACCATTCCTATCTCCATTGGAGAGATGAACATTGGAAAAGCCTTGTTAGACTTAGGGGCTAGCATTAATCTAATGCCTCTAAGTATGATGAAGAGAATTGGTGACCTTGATCCTCAAAGAACAAAGATGACTCTGCAACTGGCTGATAAATCAATTAAAAGACCCTATGGTATTGTGGAAGATGTACTTGTGAAAGTTGACAAGGTCTACTTCCCTGTTTACTTTGTGGTATTAGACATGGAAGAAGATATTGAAGTTCCCCTAATTCTGGGAAGACCATTCATTAAGACTGCTAAAGTGCTCATTGATGTAGATAATGGAAAGCTGGCAGTAAGAGTTCACGATGAAGAAGTAAACTTTGATGTTTTCAAAGCCATGAAACATCTTAATCCAAAACAAGATTGTTTTAAGGTGGATGTTCTCGACAAGGTCTGCTTCTCCATATCCACAGGTATGTCAAACTCTGATCCTTTAAATAAGTTATTAACTAACTCTGTAGAATTTTTGAGTGAAGAAGAAGAAAAACTGGAAGACAAATATCTTGAAGATCTTGATCAAGGGAAAGAAATTTTCCCTAAATCAAGAGAAATTAAAGAAATTCAAGAAGTACCTATTGAAGAAATCAAGAGGCCTAAATTGAAAGTGCTACCTTCCAAGTTAAAGTATATCTTTTTGAAAGAAAGTAATTTAAAACCAGTGATTATTAGTAATTTGTTAAGTGAAACAGAAGAAGAAAAACTGGTTGAAGTCTTAAAAAGGAATCAAGAAGCAATTGGATGGACACTTGAAGATCTGAAAGGTATAAGCCCATCATATTACATGCATAAGATTTTACTAGAAGATAATTTGAAACCTGTTGCTCAACCCCAAAGACGCCTCAAGGAGGTTTTGAAATTGCTGAAAGCAAGTATTATCTATCCCATTTCTGATAGTACATGGGTAAGTCCGGTGCAAGTTGTTCCAAAAAAGGGTGGTATGACAGTAATTGTTAATGATAAATATGAATTAATTCCAATAAGAACTGTCACTAGTTGGAGAATATGCATTGATTATAGAAAACTAATCAAGCAACAAGAAAAGATCATTTTCCACTTCCTTTTATGGATCAAATGCTTGAAAGATTGTCTGGACAAGCTTACTATTGTTTTCTTGATGGATATTCTGGATACAACCAAATTGCTGTTGACCCTCTTGATTAGGAAAAGACTGCTTTTACATGTCCTTTTGGTATATTTGCATATAGGAAAATGCCATTTAGATTGTGTAATGCACCTGCCACTTTTCAAAGATGCATGTTTGCTATTTTTGCAGATCTAATTAAAAAGAGCATTGAGATATTCATGGATGATTTTTTAGTCTTTGGAAATTCATTTGAAACATGTCTAACCAATATGGACACCACACTAAAGCGGTGTATTGAAACAAATTTGGTGCTCAATTGGGAGAAATGTCACTTTATGGTGAAAGAAGGAATTGTACTTGGTCACAAAATTTGCTCTAAAGGTATTGAAGTAGACTAAGCCAAAATAGAGGTAATCTCTAAACTCCCACCTCCTGTGAATGTGAAAAGTATTAGAAGTTTTTTAGGACATGTTGGATTCTATAGAAGATTTATTCAAAATTTTTCAAAAATTGCTAAACCTTTAACAAATCTTCTAAATAAAGATGTTGAATTCAAGTTTTATGAAGCATGTCTTAAAGCTTTTAATTCCTTGAAAGAAAAATTGGTTTCTGCCCCTGTAATTGTTGCCCCTAATTGGAATTTACCCTTTGAACTTATGTGTGATGCAAGTGATTATGTTGTAGGAGTAGTTTTAGGTCAAAGATATGAAAAAGTTTTTAGGGTTATACACTATGCTAGTAAAGTTTTAAATGAAAATCAAATAAATTATGCAACTACTGAAAAAGAATTACTAGCTATAGTGTATGCCTTGGAAAAATTTAGATCATACTTGATTGGATCAAAAATAATTATTTTCACCGATCATGCTGCAATCAAATATCTTTTGACCAAAACTGATTCTAAACCTCGGTTAATCCGATGGATTTTACTCCTTCAAGAATATGATCTTGAAATCAAAGATAAAAAGGGTAGTGAAAATATGGTCGCTGACCATCTTTCCAGATTAATGAATGATGAGGTCACTGCCAAAGAAAAAGACATTTTGGAAGAATTTCCTGATGAAAATTTTTTTGAAATAACAAAACGGCCATGGTTTCCTGATATGGCCAATTTTAAAGCAGCAGGAATTCTTCCAAATGATCTAACTTGGCAACTAAGAAAAAAATTTCAAAGATTCAAAATACTTTGTTTGGGATGACCCTCATCTATTTAAAATTAGTATGGATAATTTGTTACGTCGTTGTGTACCCGACTGGGAACAGAAAGATGTGTTGTGGCATTGTCATAAGTCCCTTTATGGAGGACATTTTAATGGAGAAAGAACTGCTGCAAAAATTTTGCAATCAGGTTTGTATTGGCCCTCTATTTTTAAAGATTCTCACTCATTTGTTCAAGCTTGTGATACTATATTCAACGGATTCAGACAGCGTATAGTAGTGAGGGAAATCCCAAGAGTCTTTGGGAATCAAAACCCTTGGTATTCAAAGAGTGGTTGAAATGCATTAAATATGTCTAGAATGATTGGACATTAAATACGCCCTTCACGCACGAGCCATCATTACCCAAGAGTATAACCGTCGATTGGGCTTATTGGGCCTGGATTCAAACTGAAAGGCCGGCCAAACATGCCTCATACTCAGCTTGGTTATTGGAGGTCTTAAAATTGAATCGGAGGGAAATCTCTAAGTGCACACCATCATCACTCTCTACCACAACACCTGCCCCACAACCTTTACTATTTGACGATCCATCAACATAGATGGTCCAATGCGCTCGAGGTGTGGCTGGATCCGACCCTGTCATCTCCACTACAAAATCAGCCAATACTTGCGCCTTGATGGCTCCTCGAGGCTCGTAAGATATTTCAAATTCAGACAGCTCAATGGACCACTTGATCATTCTTCCAGCGAGGTCTGGTTTGCTGAGCACTAAACGGAGAGGCAGATCCGTTCTCACCAATACTGGGTGCGTATAAAAATAGGGCCTTAACCGACGTGACGCCCACACAACTACCAGGGCGGCTTTCTCAATCTTCTGATACCTTCCTTCCGCCCCCTGGAACGTCTTGCTAGTAAAATACACCGGCCTCTGCCCTTCGGGAGTTTCTTTAACCAAAGCCACGCTCAGAGCTTCGTCAGAGATTGCTAAATACAAGATCAAAGTCTCACCTAGGTCAGGCTTAACCAAAATTGGTGGACTTGAGAGAACGGCCTTGAGCTGTTGGAAGGCTTGTTCTTGCTCTTCTCCCCATTCAAAACTCTTGTGCTTCTTCAACGCCTTATATAAGGGAAGGGATCTGTGCGCCATCTTAGGCATGAAATGAGCTAGAGCAGCTACTTTCCTATTCAAGGATTTGGACCTCCCTCAGACTCTTAGGGCTCTGCATGTCCAGAATTGCTTGACACTTCCCAGGGTTAGCCTCAATGCCTCGTTGGGTCAACATGAATCCCAAGAATTTCCCTGCTGGAACGGCAAAGGTGCATTTCAAGGGGTTTAGCCTCATGTTATACTGTCGCAGCCTAGTGAAAACTTGACGCAGGTCTTCAATGTGGTCTCCTCCAGCGGGCGTTTTGGCTATAATATCATCAATATACACTTCAACCAGCCTGGTGTGCATCCCTTCAAAAACTTTGTTGATCATACGTTGGTAGGTAGCGCTAGCGTTCTTCAATCCAAATGGCATGACAGTGTAGCAGAAAACAACGTCACTAGTGGAAAAAATGGCTTTAATCACGGTTAAAAAAGGCTTTTAATCACGGTTGAACAACCGTGGTTAAAAGTGGGCGTGGTTGTATATCAGGATATTTAATCACGGTTGAACAACCGTGGTTAAAAGTGGAGTGGATATAACCACGGTTGCCCCTAACAACCGTGATTAAATGTACTGGACCAAAAAAAAAATTAAAAATCGTGGTTATCATCTTCACCATTCAGAAACAGCAAGAACACAATGAACACCAACACCAGAAATAAGAAACGCAGCAAGAACGCAAGAAACAAAAACAGAAGAAAAGTAAATGAATGAAACAAGAAATGAAGAAAAGTAAATGAATGAAACAAAATCAGAACAACCACAAGAAACAAGAAACAAGAAACAAGAAACAAGAATGCTACTGCAAAACGAAGAACACAAGTATAAATCTAAAATGTAAACCTGTAAATAAGCAATGGCGTGCGATGGGAAACCTGTAAATGGCATATGAAAAATAGTGAGAAGTCACATAATAAACAAATCTAGAACGTAAATAATGAAATGTAGATGTAAATGGAAACATGAAAACAGAGAAGAGAAACCTTACAGAGAAGAAGGAGAGAAAAGAGAGTTAGGCGCGCTCATGAAATTACGAAATTTAAAACGAAAAGGAAGCTATAATCACGGTTACACAAGGAACCGTGGATATATGTATAACCTATAACCACGGTTATGAGAGTACCCGTGGATATATGTATGACCTATAACCACGGTTACTCCAGGACCCGTGGTTATATATATGACATATACCCACGGTTGAACAAGGGACCCGTGGTTATATGTGAAAATCTTATTTTGGCATTAGAAAACACCATAAAAAATTTTAGAATTTTTAGAATTTATTTGGTAGGTAAAGTAGAAGCCTAAAAATCCAAAAAATAAGCAAATAAATCACAAAAAATAAAAAATTTTGAGAAAACAAGGGTTTTTTGGAATGAATGCGGATTTTTTTTCTACCCCAAAATCATATGCAGCAATAAGGATTCTGAGTTTTCTAGCTCAAGTTATGCTCGTTTGAAGTTTGCCGATTTTTGTAGTCACAAAATTTTTGTATCTCTCACTCAAAAATTTATTTTTCAAAAATTCCAACTCGAATGGCTAATAAGTACCAAAAGAAGTCATGACGCAAAAAATCAGATCAAAATTCCATGTTTTTCTATTTTTTTGGATTTTCCTAAAAATAAGGTGAATAATATTTTGACATATAACCACGGTTGTCAAACAACCGTGGTTATAGACACACTTTTAATCACGGTTGCCTAACAACCGTGAATAAAAGTTTTCCCAAAAATTTCAAAAATGCCATCTCGTTTTGACATATATCCACGGTTGTCATACAACCGTGATTATAGAGACTTTTAATCACGGTTGCCATAACAACCGTGATTAAAAGTTTTCTCAAAAATTTCAAAAATGCCACCGCGTCATTTTTAATCACGGATACACACTAATCCGTGATTATACCCCCGTGGTTGTATCCATTTTTTCCACTAGTGCGTGGTCGTTGACAAAAGCCGTCTTCTATTGATCTCCTTCCCACATCGGAATCTGGTTGTACCCAGAATAAGCATCCATGAAACTGAGGTATTGATAACCAGATGAGTCATCTACCATACGGTCAATGTTTGGCAGGGGATATGGATCTTTGGGGCAACAACGGTTGAGATCCACGTAGTCTGTACACATCCTCCACTTGCCATTAGCTTTCTGCACCATAACTACATTAGAAAGCCAAGAAGAATAACGAATCTCCCTTATAAAACCCGCTTTCAACAATTCTTCAGTCTGCTCGCATGCTGCCTTCTGCTTCTCCGGTCCCAACCTTCTCTTTTTCTGGGCCACCGGTCTCGTCTCAGGATACACAGCAAGCTTGTGGCAACAAAAATTAGGGTCCATCCCAGGCATGTCTGCTGCTGTCCATGCAAAAAGGTCCTTAAACTCCTGCAGGAGAGCTAATAAGCGTTGCTCCATGACTGACTCCAGCTTATCATTGATGTGCGTGACCTTCTCCGGGGAATCCCCTAGGACGACGTCCCTGGAACCACCATCCGGTGTGGGCTTTGAGGGATTGAGAGGGTCAATCTTCAACTCCGCTCTTGGGTCCAAGTCAATTAGACTAACAGACCCAGCCGTTGTTCCTCCGTCGTTCAGCTTTCTTTTCTTGTTGAATGCTTCCGTCTTAACCATGTTGAGGCTCAAGTTGTAACAGTACCGAGCCATCTCCTGATCACCGCGGAGTGAGGACACACTGTTGTCTTTGTCAATGAATTTGATCAGGAGGTGAGGGGTGGACACAATTGCTTCCATTGCATTCAGGGTAGGACGACCTATGATGCCGTTGTACGGAGATTTCACATCAATCACCAAAATTCTTGACTTGACTGTTCTTGTACCGGGCTCTCCTTCAAAAGAAATCAGAGTGTCGAGGTACCCCTTAGTGGGTTGCTTAGCTCCATTAAACGTTGTGAGTTCTTACGTGTAAGGCTGTAGATCTGCATCATTAAAACCCATTCTCTTGAAACAATTATAAAAAATTACATCACAGGAACTTCCCTAGTCAACCAAGATCCTTTTCACGTCCTTGTTGGCAATTACAGCGATGATCACCACTGCGTCGTCCCCTCCTAGGATCGTTGGGCCAAAATCATCGTCAGTGAATGACACCATTGGAGCTACCACACCGTCCCTGAAAGGACGGTTACTCTGTGGTTTGCCCTGGACAGATAAAATTATTCTGTGGTGATTCTTCCGGGCTGTGATTGATGCTCCTCCTCCAGCAAATCCTCCAGCTATAATCTCAATCACTTCACGTCTGCCCTGCCTTTGCTGCTGAGGCATGTCGTTCTGCTGAGCTCCTTCAGCCATCACTACTCCCTTCTGCTTTTCAGCTGTAGTGAACTTCCTGACTGGGTTACGTGTATTATCATCCTCGTTATCAGGATGTCTGCCCCTCTTGTCCATCCTCTGAGGCTCGTCTGCAGATCTCTCCCTGAACAAGTATTGCTTCAGCTTTCCCTCCCGAATGAGAGTCTCCACCGTATTCTTCAACGCCTTGCACTCGTCAGTGTTGTGACCTGTCTGTTCGTGGAAAGTGCAATACTTACGTGGGTTACCTCCTCTCTTGAGTGGGAGCGGCTTCCTTATACCAAAAACATTAAGCGTTGGCCAGCCAACCTCCCTCATGATTTGGGAGTGCCTGGCGTTCAGAGGGGCATAGTTATTGAACGACGAGATGCGCCTATCTCGTTGATGTGGACGAACGCTTGCAAAGTCCTCTCGGAAGGTATGCTTCTCAGGTATCATCTTCTCCTTCTCTCTCCGTGGCTGTTGGGAGGGTGCTGGAGGCTTCATTCTAGCTGTTGTTGCCTCCAAATGCATCTCTATGCCCACGTATTTGGAAGCTTTCTTTCAAAACTCTTCGAAGGTCGTTGGGGGGCTCTTTGCCAAGGATAAGGCAAAAGCAGAACCAGGTTGCAAAGCTTCCACCACGATATGGAGCTGTATTGCCTCCGTGAGGTTGGGGACCAACGCAGCCTCCTTATAAAACCTCTTCAAGAACTCCTTAAGAGTTACAGTCTCTCCCTGCCTTATCTGTGCTAAGGTGTGAGAAGTTCTCGGGATATCCCTAGAGATGACAAAATGGCTTTCAAACGCTGCTGCCATTTCCTCCCAAGAATCTATGGATCCTGAGGGTAACCTCTTGAACCAACTAAGAGCTTCCTCCGTCAACGTCCTTGGGAACATCCTGCACATGACGTCTTCATCAGCTCCCAAGTACATGGCTTCATACACATAAGCATCCAAGTGCTTAGTGGGATCAGTTTCTCCATTATACTTTCCGATCGACAGTGGCTGAGTCGTTTGCAAATGTTTCGGGATGGTGATGCTTATCAGTCTCCTTGAGAAAGGGATATTGAGCTTGTAGGTCTCAGAAGTTACCACTGCCTGCTCTCTTCTCCTGGTACTGACTCTATCACCAGAGTCTTGGGTCTGCTCTCTATCTTCGTATGTAGGGATTTTTGAGTATTGGAGGGTCGTAGATCTATCCCTCGCTGATATATGGTGAGCCTCTTCTGCATGGGACGTTACCCTGTCCCTAACTCCTCCTTTCTCTCACCTCAACTCCATCAACTCCTCCCTGAGCTGTATGATAACCTCATCTCGAGGATCAGGGGTTGGTACTTGTACCATCCTCCGGGTGTTGGTAACAGGAGACTCGAAGACAAGTCTCCTTCCAGTCTGTTGGTGGGTCACATCCTCCACATGACCATCAACGAAATCACGTCCGTCACCTTCCATTATGACAACCAAACTTCTGCGAAAATGGGAATAACTCTAACGAGTCCCACTGGGCGTGCCAATAAACTGGTCTGAACCGGGGTCAAGGGTCCGGTGTGGGACCAGCCACAAGAGTGCTGGTGTCTTAGGGTTTGCACACCTTAGCAATGAGTATCCGATGTAGAAATCCAGCCTCTCAGGGGGAGAAACCGGTCTTGTTGTCCTGGAGATCCTTCACACCAGCGTTTCGCGTTGAAGGGGGGCGAAAGGTGGTGCCACCTACGAAGATTCTCCGACGCTCAAGTTAGAAGAGTGTAAGAACTCAGTGAATGCTCAAGCGATATAATAGTAAAAAAGTGAGTTAGGACAACGTCACCTTGCATGTGTTTTAGATCAGGCTATTTATAGTTGAACGTAGGAAATGAATCGTTGGATGCAAGTGGGCCCTTGGGCTCTGATAGCATGTGAAGTGTGTCAATCAAAGTGGCTCAGCACTCAGAATGTGTCAGGAGGGTAGGTCAATTATCAGAGTACGATCCTATGGGGAGGATGGAGGATAATCACCTTTCCACATAATCTGCTGACACATGTACTTTCTCTCTGAGGCCATTGATATGACATATTCTGCTACATGGAGTATCTTCGCTGATAAGTTATTAGGAATTCTTATCTCGTTGTGACTGAGAGACTAACGGCTATATAGACGTTCAGGGATAACGAGTGAAGTATCCGTGGTAAAGAGAGCGAATAGAACGTCTGATTGGATAAGAGCGGATATCCGGTGTGGTGCTACCCGAACTGTGACACCGGTTTCCTCCTCATGAAGTCATTCTGACGTTATAACTTTAGAGACCGGTATCCAGACCGGATCAAGTTATATGTTTGTCATACTTTCTTGTATAAAAATGAAAAATAAATTTGCATAATTTTGTAAAAATACATGTTTTATGATTTTGCATGTTTGTGAAATATATGCATGTTGATTTTTTGTGATAAATTGTAAAAATCCAAAAATATGAATGATTAATTTTTCTTATAAATTACAAAAATTCAAAAATATGTTGTTTTTATCTTGTTATGAATTTTGTGTGAATTTTGTATTATGTATAAATTTTTAATTTGTTTTTTTAGAAAATCCAAAAACATGTATGTTTAAAATTTTTGTGTAAATATTTTGTTATTGTGTATTTATAAAATAGAAAAACCAAAAATAATTGTTAAATGTTTGATATGTTTTTCAATATTATAATGTGTGTTTGATTTTTTCTACAGATGGCACTGAAGAAATCCATCCCTACTACTCGTTCTAAAAGACAGAGAAGGACCACGGATACTGACACCACCTCTGAGGATCCAGATCTTCAGGGTGAGGAGGTGTTGGGACCTAGAGATCCCACCAGATTTCACACTGATGCGAAATGGGCCCAGTTTCACCAAATAAAGGGCCAAAGACTCATCTAGGAGAGAGTCTTGGATCTAAATGCTGGGGATTATCCTGAGCTGCAAGATGAGGTCCAGAGGAGGAGATGGGGACCCCTGTTTTCCCTACCTACTAAGGGGGATCCCATCTTAGTGATGGAGTTCTATGCTAATGCCTACAGGACTCGCCAGGACTCGCGAGGATGCGCCAGACATTGGACATCAGAGGACGAGCTGGGTTAGGGGCCGACATATTTCTTATGACCGGGACACTATTAGTACCCTACTGGGTAACCCTTGGGAGCCTACTCCCGAGAGTGATATTTGTTTCTGGAAGGAGAACAGAAACAAGATCGTGATTGAGGATGGTGATCTAGGATACTTCCTAGATCAGGTTGCTCACTTCTTCAGTAAGGATGGAATCTTCTTTAACCTGAGTAAGGTTGGGAGGACTCCATCTAACCTCCTCAAGACCTAGCTGACCCCTATAGCTCAGGCGTGGTCTCATCTCATGCTGCATAACATTACTCCTGTCACCCACCTTTCTTCTATCCTAGTTGATCGATGTTGCCTTCTTTACTCCATTCTCCAGGGCCATATTATTGATATTGCAGAACTAATTTCTGAGCAGATTCACCTTTATGCCCTTGGGTATAGGGTGAACCGTCCTATCCCATTCCCTCTCATCATATCTGTCTTACTGAGGAGGCAGGGAGTTGTTGTGCCATCACCTGAGTTCATTAGTTCTTCGGGGAGAGCCCCCAAGGTTCTAGTGAACAGAGATTACTTCGTCCAGCAGTGCGAGCTTCCACCACTGGAGCAGGAGGCTTA
This sequence comes from Clitoria ternatea, assembly GCA_037962975.1. Taxonomy (NCBI): domain Eukaryota; kingdom Viridiplantae; phylum Streptophyta; class Magnoliopsida; order Fabales; family Fabaceae; genus Clitoria; species Clitoria ternatea. Next base: position 176,776,329 of record CM075671.1, read on the forward strand.
GCCCAGATAGAGGAGGAGGAGACCACCAGTTCAGCCACCACCTGCTGATGTTGTCGTAGAGGGATTTGCCAGGATGACACTTGAACATCAGCATATGATGCAGATCATGGCTGCCACACACAGAGCTTACATGCATCTTCATGATTCATACTATCAGTACAGACTTCAGGGTGAGGGAGCACCATATATTACACCAGCTGAGTTTGCAGCCCATGTGGCTTGGCCTGGTGATCTGGCGATATACCCTGAGACTGGTGAACCGTCTAGAGCACATGCTAAGTCAGAGGGTGATGCAGATGAGGAGGGAGATGATGAGATGGAGGACTGATTGATGTTATCTCATTTCTATTACATACATTCTAGTTTACTTTTAGTTTTCTATTTACATTGGTATTTTTACTTTTTGGGTATTATATTATAGTTTATTTTTATATGGTGTGTTTTATCTTTGCGTAAATTTTTGTCATGGTGTGTTTTTGCGTATTTTCTTCATAAAAAATAAAAATATATATATTTTATCTTTTTAATAAATAAATCAAATTTTTGAAAGTAAGATAATTTATACACTTAAAGTTTTTACACAATAAAACTAATTTTGTAAAATCAATTATTGATTCTTTTGTAACTTAGGAATTTTGATAAAATCAGTTACAATAGGTTTATTAACTATCAAGCTAATTTTGATAACTCGGTGAGCCGAGAGATCTTTTAAACACTTGAGGGTTTATTCGATATAACTTCATTCGAATTGATTTTGCTTTAAATCTTTGATTTGTGTTGTTGTACAGAGAATTCAGGAAAATGATCAAGACACATTTATTGGTGAAACGAAACCTTGGGCCAAATAGCTTACCTTGGTAAAATTATTTTATCCTTTGAAAGCCAAATTTGAGCCTGAAAAATAAATTCTTTGGTACCCTTAACCTATATTAGTTTTAACCATTCCCTATACTTGATTGATTAAAAGAGCAATTAAGCAAAATAAAAATATTTTGAGTGTTCTTACAAAGATGGGGAGTGAAAATAAGCAACTTGATTCTTTTCAAAATAATAATAAAAAATGAAAAAAGAAAAGTCAAAAATAGTGAAAAGAATCAAGTTGGGGTATTTATTTCTCATCAATATGAAAATGAGAATTTAGGCCAAGAGAAAGCCTAAAAATTATAAAATGCTCTTTTATGATTGTGAACACCTCTTTTGGTCCGGTCCAAGTGGAACGAATCATCTTTTATACTGAATTCTAATTCAGAATGGTCAAATCTGAATAGAATAACTCAAAAATGATCAGATCCGAGCAAGATGACTCTGATGGAAGCATTTCCGAGTGGAATATAGACCTGTTGGAGGCAAATCCGAGTGAAATGACTCAGATTGGAGCATTGCCGAGTGGAGTATGTCCCTGTTGAAGAGAAATCCAAGTGAAATGACTCAGATTGGAGCAAATCCGAATGAAATGACTCTGATTGAAGTATTTTCGAGTGGAATATGTCCCTGTTGAAGAGAAATCCGAGTGAAATGACTTAAGGAATGAGCAAATCCGAATGAAATAACTTAAGGAATGATCAAATCCGTGTGAAATGACTCAGAATGGGTCAAATCCGAGTGGAATATACTCCTGTTGGAGTGGATCGGAGTGGAATGACTCAAAAAGGATCAAATCCGAGTAGAATTACTCAGAATGAGTCAGTTCCGAGTGAAATGCTTCCCTGTTGAAGATGAATCCGAGTGGAAGGCTCCCTGTCAAAGCCATTCCGAGTGATACTCTGTTGAAGGATGAATGCTGAGAAGGATTGCTCTTTGACTGCAATTAATCCGAATGAAGAAATGCTAAATCCGAGTGAGAGCTTTCTGGTTGTTACTGATCTGAGTGAAAACAAGTCTGAGTGAAGGAAAGACTGACTCAGAATGTAGCTGGAAGGACAAATTTTGATTGGATGAAATCTTTTCCGAGTTAAAATACCAAGTTTCCAAGTCCTGAGTGGAAAGCAAGCCCTTTCCGAGTAAAAATGCTAAGTTCTGACTGAAACATTTTAGGAAGGGGTGAACCTGTGCCGAATGGTCAATCTTCAATCGTTTTTCCGAAGGATAACAACCGAATGGAAGGATTTTTGAATGAATGTGTCCGATTGGAATGAAGAAAGGCAAATCTGTGCAAGGTCTCTTCGAGTGGTTCAGGAGATACCGATTGATGAAACTGAGTTTTTAATTCTGATTGAAGCATGAGGTCGACTCCGAGTAAGTAGGGGAATAGTCGTGTGTTTTTGAGCAAACCAAGACTCGGACTTGTGAAGAACTTCTCAGAAAGTGCATCAAATAGCTGATTGCTGAGTGAAAGCCATTCCTGATTAACGAGTGAGTGCACCGAACAAGCCAATTACCGAATGAAAGCTATTTCCCATTGGAAAATAAGTAAAATGGTCAGATTTTCAAATGGACGACTGAAGGAAAATTCTGAGTGAGAAGCCAGTCGGATTTTTGAGCCAATCTTCACTCATCAGTCAAATAAGGGCCGATTGAATCATTTGCCCCATGTCGAGTCATCACCCTTCAAACCAATTCTGAGTCATCCTTCTTCAAACCATCACCGACCCCTTTTAGCCAGCATCACCAAGCCCATTTTCACAAAATCCGAGTCACCATTTTCACCCAAATCTGACTCACCACTTTCAGCCAATTCCGAGCCATACTTAAACCATTCCCGAGCCTTTCCATTAACCATTCCTGAGCCATCTTGTCACCCAATTTCCAAGCTACTTTTAACCCATTCCCGAGCCAATTTTCAGTCGGAACCGAGTGACACTTCAGTCAGTCAGCCGTCTTCAAACCAATTCCGTGTCATCCCTCCTCAAACGAATTTCGAACCCCCATTTTCACCAATTCTGAGACACTTTTCACCAATTCTGAGTGACATTTTTCAATCAGCACCGAGTCCTCTTCAATCAGTTTTGTGTTAATTTTCACTCGGTTTGATTGATTGTTCCAATTAGAATTGCCTTGTTTGTCCCCTCAATCCAATTGCATACTTTTTCACTTAGATTCTCCTCACAGCGACCCAATACCGAGCAAAACTTCCACTCGGCCTTCCATAGGAGAGCTCCTCCCAGAAGAATTCTCACTCGGAAAGGACTATTTTTTACTCAGAATTCACTCGAACTGAGGATGAATGCTGACTGAGAGGCTAATCCGAGTCATCCTCTCTCAGATTCGTGCTGACTTGGATTCCACCACCCAAGTGGATCCAGGAATCCTGGGGGTGGCAGACAGGGATGGAAGTGGAGGAATTAAAAATTCCTGATGCTAAAATCCTAAGCCATTAATTTGGTGTAAAAATCTTAGTAAAATAAAATGTGACTCTCGGATTTACACTTTGGCAAGCGCACCAGTCGTTAAAATTGTAGTGTATTTGATCGTCCCACAGAGGATTGTGGTAAGTACCTCAATCTAGGACTAGTACAAGCTGAACCAACAAAAAATACGCGAAGTTCATTCAGTTTTTATGGTTTTAGTGTTTTATAGTTGTTTTTGTATTTTCAGAAACAGAGTTAAAGTGAAATGTGTAAAGTGATTAATAGAAAACAGGTCAGGATTGCTTCGGCTCACAATCTCCTCAAGAAACATGCAATTAAGTATAATCAAACTTCACAATCTAGAGGATAATCCGCTTGTGGTTATTCCCTAATTCCTTAGGTGAAAAACACTAATCCTTAAGCAATGAACCTTAATTCCTTAAGTGCTCTATTAGCCTAAGAATCTAATGCGAAATTGGAGGTTTGAACTCTAACTATTCACCTAAATTGATTAGGCCTGAACTAGTTAGAAAGCTGGAAGTTACCTAAGCTTCAACCATGATTCCTCACTGGCGAAGTTCTTCATCAATTCTGGATTTGTCAATCCAGCGATGCTGCTCCACTCCTCAGCTTGTTCACCTCAGGATCTTCGGAGTCGATCTACTCGCTCACAGCTTCAAGACTCCATTGCTAACCTTCGCAATCCCAACCTTAGGGATTTAGAACTCCATTGACCTCCGTTCCATCGAAGGATTGTGGAACGTCATGGAGGAGAGAGTTTAGAGAGATGAAAATGTAGTGAGAGAGTGAAAATAGAAAATGAAGTGTATTATGTTGTACGCTGTTTTGTTCTCTGCCTCCACACACTTTTACAGAGTATGTACATGAATATATATAGGCATCTAACTAAACTAACTAACTTAACTGATAACTTAGAGAACTTAAGTTAACGAATAAAACTAATTAATTACATAGTTTACAGAGTAATCAACTAATTACAGCTCAACGCTTAACAGGATCCAGCTTAACCTTAGCTAATTTACAGCTCAGCACCAGCTAATTGACAGCTCACTTCTTAAGTTACTTAAGGTTGCAGTAGTAGAGAAGAAGGCAATGGAAGCGGAACAGTACTGCACCAAGTGTGCTGTTGGAGGGAAGGAACAGTGTTTAAATTACTGCCTTTATGCTTCAACTGTTGAGTTTTTGCTAGAGCGGATTAAACTTTGCTTGGACGAGTTCGGATTTTACTAGGACGGATTAAATAATGAATAAGCACCTCGGTTTCTCATGTAGCATTCCGCTCTTCTTCTCTTTTGGAGCCGGTGTCTTGGGAGTCTTCTTAAGTTAGCTTACTTGAAGTCTCGCTTGGTCAGTATTTAGGCTCTTTTCAGTCGGATTCAGGAAGTCTCACTCGGATTTATCAATTTCTGCTCGGATTTGTAGGATTTCACTCGGAATTTTCTTCTTATCTTGAGTCCGCCCTGTTCCTGCACCAATAAACAGCTACTTGCCTAGCAATTATACGCTGGCTGCTTAGTGAATTTATAAATACTTCAAAATTCCTTATCTAATTAATATTTTCAATCGGTTTCTTACATAAATAGCATACTTTTGAAATAATTAACTAAAACATGAATTATTAACAAATTATTAAATAATAATATCAAAACTAGACAATACTTAGTAATTTATGTTAAATAAACAGTGGAATAATTAAGTCTTTTCAAGACTTATCACATCCCCAAACTTAAAACTTTGCTTGTCCTCAAGCAAATATTCAGACTTATTAACTAGCAGCATTTGATCAACATAATCAACCTTTCCTTAACTTAATTCATACTATAATTATTGAATACCGATCATGCTTTCTTCTCGCAATTTCTAAAAGTATAAAAACTTACACCTCCTTTGGGAGACAAGCTGCTGATGCTTTCCTCACTGGTCGGTGTTTAACTCTTCTCTCGGTGTATAGGGTAAATAGAATGCACTCATCACCTGCATACTAGTTAGATCAACATAGGCTTGCAACAGTTCTAAACATCATGAAATATGCCAACTCAATCGGATCAGTAAGGGCTTTTTAAGCTTATAATGGGGCTCGGCTACAGGCTCAATTATTGTTTTTCCGAGTCATAGATAGGTTACAAGATGTGTCCACTGATGCTTTGCCTCAATTCTAACTTAATTGCGTCTACTAACAACTCTCTTTACTTTTCTGACTGAATGCTACTTAATAACTCATGCTGTTTTGCACTTTCTTTTTCTTTTAGTCCTTCGGACTTCTCCTTTTTTCTTGACTTTTTCTTTCCATCTTTTTCCGATCGAAAATTTTTTTTTCTTCTTGTGGTGCTTTGCACCTTTTTCTTTTCTGAACTTTGTTCATTTTTCTCTCGGCTTTGCCTTTCTTTCATTTCTCAAGATTTTTCTCTCGGCTTTGCCTTTCTTTCATTTCTCAAGATTTTTCTCTCGGCTTTGCTTTTCTTTCATTTCTCAAGATTTTTATCCATAATCAAGGTCAGAGTGTGTCTTTAATTACTGTTAGGCACACTCTTCATCCCCAAACTTAAAGATTGCTAGTCCCTAGCAATAAGCAAAAACCGAGTAATTCACCAGTGGAACATCCAGGGTACTCTAGTCGGGTTTTTCGTGGATAACTAAGCTTGTAACGTTAGGTATATAAAACGAATAAAAGGGTTTCAAGCTCAATCATAATTATTGGGTCAAAGAATGATTAATAAAATTAGGATGGCTAATTTTTGGCCCTGGCTAAATAATCAAAGAAGGCCTTCATCATTTCCGATTGGTTGACATACGACAATTAGCAAGCACTAAGGCAAATTCTGTCTCACTAACTAGCATGCAAGCTCACTCGGAAAAAGATAAAACAGGCTCAAAAGCTCATATGAGTATAACAGTTAATCAGCCAGTCTTGTCCCCAAACTTAATGTAAGATCATACATTTAGATTGCTAACTAGCATGCCGAGTAAACAATTTAATTAATGATGAAGAATAGTTATGGGCAGAGATCATGAGTTAAGCAAAAACCGATTAATTAATATATCCGACTACAGCTTAACGCATCAGTAAACTTTAAATTATGAAGACGGAGTTGAAAGAAACAATAAGCATGCTTTTGTAACTTATAATTAAGAATATTAATTTAAAGAATAAGTTGGAAAGAGACTTCCCTTTTTACCTGAGTGGCTGTGGATGGAAAAACGCGTAATCGGATTGGGACTCATAGATTTTACCAATACATATGACAAACCAAATAAAACAACAAATTAACAGAAAATAAAATTTTCATTACATAATAAAAATAGAAACAAGTTCACTGTTCAGAAAGCAGTCACAATAACATCAAATTAAATACATAGGAAACATCATAAAAACGTAGAACAACTGCTTAAACATTCTGATCTTCATCGTCTTTGTCCTGCTGAGAGGGAATCGTGAATCCAATGGAAGCTAACCACACATTTCTATCCAGTGGGGCTCCCATTTCTGGTGAATGTTCAACCCTCAGTTTCGTGGCAATCTTTTTGAGCATCTGATCGTGGTTCGAGACCCGATCATAAATTTCAAGTTGCATCTTCTTCACAACCTGTAATTCCTGTAACACCAAAAGAATGTCAGAAGAAGAAGAAAAAGAACCAGCTCCTACAGATTGCTTGGGACGTTCTGGTTCTGTGGCTTTAAACTTCATAGCACAGTTTTCAACAGCCTTAACACTTTCAACCTTTGGTAACTCATTTTCCTCACTCGCAGGAGATACATTCCTTTGAACCAGAGGAGATACATCCCTTTGCTCCTGACTTCGACTAGGTACATGTACAGACGAATCAGATATAGTGATGGTTGCCACTTCTCTTTCGTTATCTATTTGTTTCCTTCGCACACTTCCTTCTGCAAAATTTGGTCTAGGTTTCTGCAGAAGTCTTTGTGATCTTCTTTTCATGATTAATGTTAAAATAGTGTTGATAACCAACCTAAGTAAAAAAAATAAGAACAGCAATCCAACAGCAACCAAAAACTGTAAGACGCATGGCTTGTGAATAGCGGAAAACAATAACAATGAACAAAAAGATAATAAACATGAACTTACAAATGCACGAAATCAGTGAAAGAAGTGGAAGGTGATACCTTTCTTAGAAACCAGAAAGTGTCTTTTCGTCTTCAGCCCAAGTTCAGCATAGGTCTTGAGGGTTGGAAGCTGAAAGGGTTTCTCTTTTATAATGTTGAATTCAATTTTCAAGAAACGCGTAAATGCGGTCAGCTTTAATTATTACTTTATTAAATGTATTACTACTATTATTATTATGTTGTTTATTATTTATTTATTTATTATATATATATTAGATTTTTTTATTTTTATTTTTTAGAATACTCAAATACTAGAGGGGTAGAAGATCGAGGAAGAGTGGGATGAAACCAATGTGATGCCAAATGGACATAGGAGAATGAAAGATGAATAAATGAACAGACGATAAGACAAAATGGACAAATGAAAAAATTTAAATAAATGAAATAGAGCGTATGAGAAATGAGTGAACCATTGTAATGAAATACGAGTGAATCAAGAAGTGAATAATAAAAGAAAGGAATCGAAGTATGAATGAATGAAGGAATACCGAATAAATGAATAATGAGTGAAAAGAGTAAAAAGGGTGAAAGGATGATAACCGAGTGAGAAGGGAGACAGGTACCGAGTGATAAAAATCTGAGAAATGAAGAACGAGTGGCTGAGGGAGGTAGAGATAATAAAAGTCAAACAAATCGAAGTGAATTGAAAGAAAGAGGTTCTGAGTCAATGAGTGAAAGCTATACTGACTGGATGAATGAGACGAGTAAACGCACAAGCCATTGGAAGAATAAATGGAAAAAATGAATAACGAACCACCGACTGAATACCACTGGGGAAGGAATTGGTCGAATAAATGAAAGAATTTGAATACAACTGAAAGGATGAAAACCCGAGTGAATGAACACCGGGTGAATGAAAACTAAATTTCAGAAAACTGGGTACTGAAAATACGAAAGCGACAGTCACGAATGAAAAACGAAGGAATGAAGAGGGAAACTACAGCATACAAAACCCGAGGAAAGTAAAATAAGTGGAGTGAAACAACAAGTATATGAATACCGAGTGGATAATATCGGTCAGATAATGAGCGAGTGAAAAGTGAATGAATGAATGAATGCCGAGTGGGTAGAAATTATACCGAGTGAATGAATAGTTGATCAACGAATGAGGTGAACAAAACGAAAGTCCGAGTAAATGAAAGGAAAAGAATGAATACATAATTGAAGGGCTGAATGACGGGTAAGGAATGTAAAAGAGAGTGACCGAGTGGAAGACGGACGAGTAGATTGATGGTGAATGACAAAGACGAGTGGATGAAAGAATGAAAGAGGAGAACGAATGAGAATATTCCGAGTGGAGATGAGTAAAGGGTATACCGATCGATGAAGGAGATGAGTAAATGAAGGAGGGAGTGGAAGAAACCGAGTAATCTAGATCTGAGATATGAAGAATGAGTGAATGATAATGAGAGTTCGGGCTAAGAATGAAAATGACAGGAGTGGAAAATGGAATGAATGAAATACCGAGTAAATGAAAGGCCGAGTAAACAAAACGAATACTGCAAGGGGCCGAGTGAATGGAGAAACTAGTGGAATGAAAACGAGATGACAGGAAATTGAGTGACTGGAAATACTGAGTGTAACAATCGCGAATGAAACACGAGTAGATGAAAAAGAAAAGCACAACATGAGAAAACCGAGAAAGACAGTAGGTGGAATGAAACAACGAGTAAATGAATACTGAGTGGATTATACCGGGTAAAAGTGAAAAACGAATGAAAAAAACAACGAGTGGTCGGAAAAATGGAAAAACAAGTGAAAGAACACGAAAGAATGACTGACCGACCGAGCGAATAATCATGAGTGAAAGACAGACGAAGAAGGAGATAACCTGAGTGGATCAAAGAACCACTATAGTGGAAACTGAGTGGATGGATATACTAAGTGGCTGAAAAACGAGTGAAAAATGAGGTGAACAATGAAAGTCAGAATGATATGGAACGACTGAGTGAGAAAAATGAGTGAATATAAGAATGACTGCATAGGGGTCCGAGTGAATCAGAATACCGAATGGATGAAGAAGAAGACTATTGAGTGACAAAATGAGTAGACGAAAGAATGAGTGAATGAAAGGCTGGATGAACAACCAACACATGCAGAGAGATCGGGTGATGAAACCGAGAAAGAACTCAGGTGGATTGAAAGCATGAATGAATGAATCAACGACTGAGAGGAAGAGATAAAGTATGGGAATGAGTGACGGTTGAGAGTGGACAACATAATATATGAAAAGGAGGCCGAGTGACACATAAATGAAAGAAACTGAGTGAAGAGTGAGAAATGAGAGATCCGAGTAGAAGAAACCGACTACTAGAGAAAGCCGAGTGGATAAACGAAAAAACGAAAGACCGCGTGCATAAGAGACTAATGGATACAATACTGATTGTGATGAGTGAGGAATCCGAGTGATGAAAAGCCGACTGAAGTAAGTCACTTTTCACTATCTGACCCGTTCATTATATCAACGATCAGAAATCCTTCAAAGTCTTTTTTTTTCGCAGAAATTTATTAAACAACGCCGAGTGAAGTTCAGTCGGGAAGAAGGTTTAAGAAGAAGTAACAATTATCCGAGTGTACTTATTTTCATTCAACTCAATACATTTTTTTCGCTAAGTGCGAAACAACAATCAGCATTGGCTCGCCTAAGCTACAAGTGCTTCGCCTGAGCGAAATAGAAGAATTAAACTCGGACTTCCTTCTTCAACTTCACAACTTTATTCACTAATTTTTTAGTTTTTCTTCTTTTTATTCATTTTGATTCAAAGTTCTAAACAAAACAATCGGAACATAGGGCTGCCTCCCTAGAGCGCTTCTTTAAGGTCACTAGCTTGACCTTATTGTATCTAAGAAGATGGCTTCAGTAACAAGGAGGTTTTCTGCCTATCAAACTCTCCTCCAAAGTAGAGTTTGAGTCGCTGGCCATTCACCTTAAAAATCCGATCGGTAGTCGGATCTTTCAGTTCGACTGCACCATGAGGAAAAACCTCACTTACAGTAAAAGGCCCGGACCACTTGGATCTAAGTTTTCCAGGGAAGAGTTTCAGTCGGGAATTGAATAACAAAACCTGATCGTCCTTCTGAAACTCTTTCTTATTAATTCGCTTATCATGCCATTTCTTTGTTTTCTCCTTATAAATGAAGGCACTTTGATAAGCGTTGAGTCGGAACTCCTCTAATTCATGGAGTTTCAAAACTCTTTCCTCCTGAGACTGGTCACAGTCCAAATTTAATAGCTTTGTGGCCCACTACGCTTTCTATTCCAACTCCACAGGGAGATGGCAAGCCTTACCGTACACCAATTGATACGGGGACATGCCAATCGAAGTTTTGAAAGCTGTTCGGTAAGCCCACAATGCATCATCTAATTTTACCGACCAATCTTTTCTGGATTTTCCGACCACTTTTTCTAAAATTCTCTTGATTTCTCTATTGGACAGTTCGACTTGTCCACAAGTCTATGGATGGTAAGGAGTGGATATCTTATGTAAAACCTCATAGTGACGCAGGGCTTTTTCCATTATCTTATTGCAAAAATGTGAACCCCCATCACTAATAATTACTCTCGGAACTCCAAACCTAGAGAAAATATTCTTCTTGATGAACCTAAGCACAACCTGTGCATCATTGGTTCGGGTCGGAATTGCCTCCACCCATTTGGAGACATAGTCCACAGCAACAAGAATGTATTCGTTGGAGAGCGACTTAGGGAAGGGTCCCATGAAGTCGATACCCCAAACGTCAAATAATTCCACAATTAGAATATTTGTCAAAGGCATGCTAGCTTTTGCAGAGAGACCTCCGCTCCTTTGACATTTATCACACCTTTTTACATATTCTTTGGAATCCTGAAAGATAGTTGGCCAATAAAAGCCACTCTGCAACACCTTTGCTGCGGTACGGGAGGCACCATGATGACCTCCGTAATAGGAATCGTGGCAGTGCCACAAGAGCCTTTCTTGCTCAGATTCAGGCACACAGCGCCTGATTACTCCATCTATGCCTATTTTAAACAAAAATGGATCATCCCATAGAAAAGCCTTACTATCATGAAAGAATTTTTTTCTCATTTGGGATGTCCAACCATCAGGTACCACTGAGGCACTTTTAAAGTTTGCCATGTCAGCGTACCATGGCCCAGTTATAATGGCCATCAACTTTTCGTCTGGAAATTCCTCTTTTATTAAGACAGAATCCGACTCAACTTCCAGACGAGACAATTGGTCTGCAACTGAGTTCTCTACTCCTTTTTTGTCTCGTATTTCTAAGTCAAACTCTTGGAGTAATAGAACCCACTTAATCAGTCTCGGTTTAGACTCTTTTTTAGCTAGTAAATACTTGATTGCCGAGTGGTCTGTATATACGATGACTTTGGCACCAATCAAGTATGCACGAAATTTATCAAATGCATACACCACAGCAAGCATTTCTTTTTCAGTCGTGGTGTAATGTATTTGATTTTCATTTAACACTTTACTAGCATAATAGATCACATGAGTTAATTTCTCTTTTTTCTGACCCAGCACAGCTCCGATTTCAAAGTCACTTGCATCACACATCAATTCAAACGGTAAAGACCAGTCGGGTGATGCAAGGATCGGAGCTGAAGTCAAACTTTGTTCCAATGTTTCAGATGCCTTGACACAATTTTCATTAAATGCAAACACCTGATCTTTTACAAGCAAGTCAGTCAAAGGCTTAGCTATTTTTGAAAAATCTTTTATGAACCTTCTATAGAATCCAGCACATCCTAGAAAACTCCTTACTCCTTTCACGTTGATCGGAGGAGGAAGTTTTTCAATAATTTCAATTTTTGCTCGGTCCACCTGCATGCCCTCAGCAGAGATCCTATGGCCAAGGACTATCCCTTCCTTAACCATAAAGTGGCATTTCTCCCAGTTAAGAATGAGATTGGTCTCTTGACATCTCATCAGCACCTTAGCTAAGTTGCTGAGGCATGTGTCAAAATTGCTCCCAAATACCGAGAAGTTATCCATGAATACTTCAATAAATTTCTCCACCATATCCCCAAAAATTGCCAGCATGCACCTTTGGAAGGTTGCTGGAGCGTTGCACAAGCCGAACGGCATGCGCCTGTATGCAAAAATTCCATAGGGACATGTGAAGGCAGTCTTTTCTTGATCCTTCGGGTCAACCACAATTTGGTTATAACCCAAGTACCCATCAAGAAAACAATAGTACTCATGTCCTGATAACCTCTCAAGCATTTGATCAACAAACGGAAGGGGAAATGGTCTTTCCGAGTAAAGTTATTCAGCCTTCTGTAATCAATGCACATCCTCCAGCCTGTAGTTGGCCGAGTGGCAATGATTTCACCCTGGTCATTTCTTACAGTTGTCATTCCTCCCTTCTTGGGTACCACTTGGACTGGGCTAATCCAAGTGCTGTCCGAGATCGGGTAAATGATTCCCGTATCAAGGAGCTTGACCACTTCCTTTCTCACTGCTTCCTTCATAATGGGGTTCAATCTGCGTTGTGGCTGTACAACAGGGGAATAGTCATCCTCCATTAGGATTTTGTGTATACAAAAGGATGGACTGATTCCCTTCAAGTCAGAAATGTTCCAGCCAATGGCAGATTCATGAGCCTTTAATACCCCAACTAGTTTATTCTCATCCTCTTCTTTTAAGTCGGCATTAATAATGACAGGATGAGTGTCATTTCCTCTCAGGAAAACATATTTCAGATGAGAAGGTAAAGGTTTTAAATCACATTTTTCTTCCGAAAATTCCTTTCCTTTCTCAGCTTCAGTATTTTCCAAATCATTTTTCTTTTCGAAATCACTTACTTCTAAAACTTCCAGTAGGTCTAGTATTTCCGAGTGAGAGTCAATTGACTCGGTCTCAGAGTCAAAGTCATCCTCTAAAAAAGTTCGTAGAGCCTCTTCCTTAGTTTTTAGCAGTAAGGGAGTCTGGTAATTTTCAACCTCTTCAATCATTAGGCAATCCATCCGTTCAGTCGGATGTTTCATGGAATTGAAGACATTAAAAATTACTTGCTCCTCCTGAACTCTCAGCATGAGTTCGCCTTTTTCCACATCAATTAATGCTCTGCCAGTAGCTAGGAAGGGTCTACCTAAGATCAAAGGGATCTCTCGGTCAGCTTCCATATCCAACACTATGAAGTCTGCTGGAAAGATAAATTTATCTACTTTTACTAACAAGTCTTCCAGCATCCCTTGGGGATATTTAATGGACCTGTCAGCCAACTGCAAGGACATGCGAGTCGGTTGCAAGTCATTAATTCCCAGTTTTTTCATCAACGATAGAGGCATCAGATTTATACTGGCTCCTAGATCACAGAGAGCACTTCCTACATGAATATCCCCTATTGCACACGGTATTGTGAAAGATCCAGGATCCTCTAGCTTTTGGGGAAGTTTTTTTTGAATGATTGCGCCTCACTCTTGAGTGAGAGTAATCATTTCATCCCCCCTAAGCTTCCTCTTCTTAGACAATAGTTCTTTTAAAAATTTTGCATAGGAAGGCATCTCCTGCAATGCTTCAGCAAAAGGGATATTAATGTGAAGTTTCTTGAAGACCTCTAAGAACCTAGCAAACTTCTGCTCCTCTATTTGCTTTTTAAACCTGTGCGGAAATGGAGCATTCCTCAGTTTTTCAGGAGTCAGCTTAGAAGCTTCCTCCAGAATCAGATCAACCTTTTTCTTTTTCTTTTGATGGACTTTATTTTCTTTTTCTTTTTTTGATTCATTTTTATTTTCTACTTCACCTTTATTGTCCTGCTCGGTTTCTTGTATTATTTCTTTTTCTTTTTCTGAACTTATTTCTTGACCCGGAGATGGAGAAATAATTTTTCCACTCCTAGTAATTATGGCCTTGCAATGTTCCCTTGGATTTACCTCGGTATCTCCAGGGAAATTGCCTGCTTGCCTCTCAGCTAATTGTTTAGAAAGCTGTCCTACTTGATTTTCTAAATTTCTTATGGATGCTTCCTGATTCTTAAAACTGGCCTGAGTGGCCTGGATAAACTGAGAAAGTACATTCTCGAGTTCGGATTTTTCTTTAACAGGAGGCTGAGAAGGTTGTTGTGGTCTATTTGTGGGTTGACTCGGTGGGATATTCTGATTCAAATGTGGACCTTTCTGCCAGGAAAAATTGGGGTGGCTCCTGTAATTAGGATTGAAGGAATTAGAAGGATAATTCCTTTGATACTGTTGCTGCCCCATATAATTCACTTGCTCGGAAGGCACAACTGGATCACACATTCCATTTTCATGGTCTCCACCACAAAAGTCACAACTGATCATAGAAACTTGACTCGGCTATTGGAGTTCTGAAATCTGAATGCTTAATTTTTCCAAAGCCTGAGTCATCAGTTTGCTCTAAGCCAGATAGGCATCTTGTGCTTCTAATTCTAATATTCCTCTCCTAGGGACTTGGTTCCTCTCACTAATCAAACATTCATTAGAAGCCATCACATCAATCAGCTCTATAGCTTCTTCTACAGTTTTAGTTGTTAATGAGCCTCCAGCCGAGGCATCAATCAAGACTCTGGTAGCTGGCCTGACACCATTATAGAAAATAGTCACCTGCTGTACATCAGAAATCTGATGATGAGGACATCTCCTCAAGCTTTCTTTATACCTATCCCATGCTTCCATCAAGGACTCACCTTCTCTTTGCTGGAAACATGTAATTTCATTGCGCAGTTTTGCATATTTAGAAGGAGGGAAGTATTTAATCAAAAATTTCCTTTGTAAATCCTCCCAGGTGGAGATACTGCCTCTCGGTTGACTCTGCAACCAGGCTTTTGCTCGGTCCCTTAGAGAAAATGGAAACAACCTTAGTCGGATTGCTTCTTCAGGGACCCCATTCATTTTTACTGTATCACAAATTTGGAGGAAGGTTGCTAAATGAAAATTTAGATCCTCAACCTCACTTCCTCCGAATTGTTCATTTCTTACCAGCTGCAGTAAAGCTGGTTTTAGTTCAAAATTGTTAGCTGCAATCGGTGGCCTAAGGATGCTAGCTTGTGATCCTTCTTCATTCAGCCTGGAGTAGTCACCTAGTGTAACTCTCCTCTGTTCCATTTCTTTTTCTTCTTTTTGCTTTTTCTCTTTTCTTAATCTACGTTCTAACAAATCGATGTCAGGATCAAAGAAGAAAGGTTCTCCTCTGCTCCTTGACTGCATACAACAATTGTTTACACGACAATGCAACTCACAGCTACAACTACACAAAACAATAACTACTAAAAAAAATACGTATTGACTACAAATAGAAACAAAAGCAAATGGTTCAGTCTAGTACCGGTCCAAGGATTATTGATATTACTCAACAATCCCCGGCAACGGCGCCATTAACTTGATGCTAAAATCCTGAGCCATTAATTTGGTGTAAAAATCTTAGTAAAATAAAATGTGACTCTCGGATTTACACTTTGGCAAGCGCACCAGTCATTAAAATTGTAGTGTATTTGATCATCCCACAGGGATTGTGGTAAGTTCATTCAGTTTTTATGGTTTTAGTGTTTTATAGTTGTTTTTGTATTTTCAGAAACAGAGTTAAAGTGAAATGTGTAAAGTGATTAGTAGAAAACAGGTCAGGATTGCTTCGGCTCACAATCTCCTCAAGAAACATGCAATTAAGTATAATCAAACTTCACAATCTAGAGGACAATCCGCTTGTGGTTATTCCCTAATTCCTTAGGTGAAAAACATTAATCCTTAAGCAATGAACCTTAATTCCTTAAGTGCTCGATTAGCCTAAGAATCTAATGCGAAATTGGAGGTTTGAACTCTAACTATTCACCTAAATTGATTAGGCCTGAACTAGTTAGAAAGATGGAAGTTACCTAAGCTTCAACCATGATTCCTCACTGGCGAAGTTCTTTATCAATTCTGGATTTATCAATCCAGCGATGCTGCTCCACTCCTCAGCTTGTTCACCTAAGGATCTTCGGAGTCGATCTACTCGCTCACAGCTTCAAGACTCCATTGCTAACCTTCGCAATCCCAACCTTAGGGATTTAGAACTCCATTGACTTCCGTTCCATCGAAGGATTGTGGAACGTCATGGAGGAGAGAGTTTAGAGAGATGAAAATGTAGTGAGAGAGTGAAAATAGAAAATGAAGTGTATTATGTTGTACGTCGTTCTGTTCTCTGCCTCCACACACATTTACAGAGTATGTACATGAATATATATAGGCATCTAACTAAACTAACTAACTTAACTGATAACTTAGAGAACTTAAGTTAACAAATAAAACTAATTAATTACATAGTTTACAGAGTAATCAACTAATTACAGCTCAACGCTTAACAGGATCCAACTTAACCTTTGCTAATTTACAGCTCAGCACCAGCTAATTGACAGCTCACTTCTTAAGTTACTTAAGGTTGCAGTAGTAGAGAAGAAGGCAATGGAAGCGGAACAGTACTGCACCAAGTGTGCTGTTGGAGGGAAGGAACAGTGTTTAAATTACTGCCTTTATGCTTCAACTGCTGAGTTTTCGCTAGAGCGGATTAAACTTCGCTTGGACGAGTCCGGATTTTACTAGGACGGATTAAATAATGAATAAGCACCTCGGTTTCTCATGTAGCATTCCGCTCTTCTTCTCTTTTGGAGCCGGTGTCTTGGGAGTCTTCTTAAGTTAGCTTACTTGAAGTCTCGCTTGGTCAGTATTTGGGCTCTTTTCAGTCGGATTCAGGAAGTCTCACTCAGATTTATCAATTTCTGCTCGGATTTGTAGGATTTCACTCGGAATTTTCTTCTTATCTTGAGTCTGCCCTGTTCCTGCACCAATAAACAGCTACTTGCCTAGCAATTATACGCTGGCTGCTTAGTGAATTTATAAATACTTCAAAATTCCTTATCTAATTAATATTTTCAATCGGTTTCTTACATAAATAGCATACTTTTGAAATAATTAACTAAAACATGAATTATTAACAAATTATTAAATAATAATATCAAAACTAGACAATACTTAGTAATTTATGTTAAATAAACAGTGGAATAATTAAGTCTTTTCAAGACTTATCAATTCCCACCAGTCGTTGTCCCCCACTACCAGGCCTGAGTGGAAGCCTGAGCTGGCCTTCCACTCGGAGTGGAAGCCTGAGTTGGCCTCCCACTCGGAGTGGAAGCCTGAGTTGGCCTTCCACTCGAAAAAGCCTATAAATAGACAAGGTTGAAGCTTTGAAGGGGGACAAAAGGCATTGATTAAGAGTAAACTCTACCTAAATCCACCCTCACTCTCTCTCTCCCTCACACCAGCTCCCTTTCCTCTCTTCACCAGCAACTGTCCTCCCACCTGCCAACTCCCTTCAAACATCCACACGGCCCAGCACCCTCACCATACCTTCTCTTCTTTCCTCTCTCCACCGTCCCACTGTCATCTCTCCTCCACCAATACAAAAAACTCCTTCCTCTCAACCAATACCGTCCCAAATCCTCTTTCCTCACCAACACGACTCGGTACAGCCCCTCTCCTCACCAGGACCCTTCACACCTCACTGTTCAGCATCCTGAGACCATCTCTCCTGCTCCATCACTCGGTTTCTCAAACTTTCACCCGGTATTCTACTATTTTCACTCGGTTTTCCCATTTTCACTCGGTTTTCCCATTTTCACTCAGTTTTTCCATTTTTCACTCGGTTTTTTTCCATTTTTCACTCGATTTTCTCTTCTCCCACTCAGTTTTCGCTCATTTTTCCCTCTCCTCTTTGAACTTACTATTCCTCTTTCTCTCTTGTAGCTTCTGCTACCTTCCCTCATTTACTTCGTAATAAAAATAATAAAAGGAAATAGATGTTTCATGGGTTTTCTTTCAAATCTAAATAAAATCAAAAAAGAAACAAATCATTTTTAGTCAGTGTCGTACGGAAAATACTTCCGTCTACACAACCTCTATAAGATCTGTACACGTGCAAAGAACTTCGTCTTGTATGGGTTCATCACTAAGATGATACCTACCAACATTTCCCTAATCTTTTCCTAAAAAAAAAACATCTAAAGAACTACGTGACCCTGATTTCTCGAAAGCTCGAGAATACATAGGAGCGGGAAATAGTTCCTGTCGGGCCCATCTTTCTTTATTTAATTTTTAGAGTTTCCATTTTTGTCTTGCTATCAAAAGGAGGAACGAGATTAATTTGGACGAGACGTCCTGTTAATTTCATTTTTTTTAATGGTGGAGCGAGATTAATTTGGACGAGACGTCCTGCTAATCTCATGTAAATATTCTGTGTTTATTTTTGTTTATTTTATTTTATTTTTTTGTATATTTTGTTGCCTCGTATATTTATTTATTTTTTTCTATGAAGAAGTTAAAATAATTACTAGGCTAATTATAATGCGCGCAATCATATTGAGGTAACCGTTTTTTATAACGGACAGTTGTGAGGTGCTAATACCTTCCTCACCTGTAATCAGACTCCCGAATCACGGAATTTCATTTTTATAACCAGTGCTTTAACGAAATGTTTTTCTAGTATTTTATCCTAAAAAATATTGGTGGCGACTCCCTATTTTTTTTATTTTTTTTATCTTTTCGAGATGGTATTGAGGGTCAGCCGTGCCGCCGCGATCTCGGTCACGACAATGATTTTAGGTTTTTGAATTCCAAAGGAAAACCATAATTTCTTGTAGCCAAAGCCTCATTACAACCCTTAAAAAGACCTTGTGATTTCTGAAATATCTCTATATGATCAACCATTAATTAGATGAAAATCAAAATTAAATTTGTTTGATTTTATGATCGAGTAAGTGAAATAGGTTAACCTTTGCATTGAGATAAACACTTGTGAGGTAAGCCTGAAATTATGCTTGATTTGTTAATAAAATATTGTAAGGAATTTTATCAATAAACTTTTGTTACATGAGATTTCTATAATTGATTATTTCAAAATGGTAAATTATGAAATTACTTTTTATTTTTTATTTTCTCTCTTGCTCGAGGATTTGATTTCAAATTTTTATTTTTTATTTTCTCTCTTGCTCGAGGATGAGTAATGTCTCAAGTTGGGGGTATTTGTTAATCCTCAAATTTACAATAAAATCTTTAATAAAAATTTCATAAAAATAATAAAAATTAGCTTAAATTGTTAGAAAATTAGGTTTTAAATTCAATAAATAGAAGTTATTGGAAATAGTCTGCCCTTGATCAATTTTCTCTAGTTTTGTAGTTAAAAAGTGAAGAATTTAAAGAGAAAATTGAAGATCTGGAAAGCTGACGTGTAGCATCAACCCCACGCATAGCGTGGAGACTTTTGATGCTGACGTTATGCGTCACATCCACGCGTAGCGTCAGAGCTGCGTGGACTCCACAGCCAGGTTGGCCAAGCACTCAGCTAGTGACCCATTATTGGCCATTCCACTCTGCACAAATGGACAAGCCGAATTGGGAGACAGGTCCATATGGCACTGCATAATTGAATAAAATAATTCCGTAGTGGCCACTTCAAGCTGCGTTTAATGGAGGCTGAGTCAGGAACCTGACGCGTAGCATCAGGACCCTTCCTCAGCCCTATAAATAGGGCTATTTCCAACACTTCTAGCATCCCATTCTGATCCAATCCCACTCTTCTCTTCTCTTATACACTCGAGTTTGAGTGTTTCTTTTGTGAGTTTATAGTTCCAGAATAGTTTTCTAGATACTTGAGAGTGTTGTGTAGTATTGTGATCGTTGTATCGTGAAGTTTCCATCGCCTTTGTAATGTCAATCACTGTAAGTGTTATTTTTACTTTCACCATGTGTAACTAATCTGTTTATGTTGGAATTGGTGAACTAATCTATTGAGTATGATGTTGTGAATTCGATCTTTGCATGTTTATGATTCAAGTCCATGTTAGTATTTCAATCTTTTATTAATATAAACGTTAAACGGGAGAATGATTTTCATGTGTATTGAAACTTGTTTTATTAGTGTGAGTGTCATACGGGAGAATGATTATTCATGCCGTATTGAAATTTGTTTTAATGAAAATAAAAGTTGGAATACCGTTGGTATCTCAATTCTAAAGGGGTTGTTAACCATTGTTGCCATAAGGCCAGGACTTAATGTAAGTTTTTTACTGAGAAAGCTCACGAGGGATCGGACTTTACGGTGAATTCTTAGAATTTATATCACGAGGGATCGGTTATAATGATTTTAAGCTGCAATGACATGAAACTTGATGATTAAATATGCATGTCTTGAGTTCCTCATTGTTATTCTAGATTAGGGATCCAATTTCCAACATAATTTGTCTATCTGTGTTTTATCTCAAGTATCTTACCTATTCTAAATTGCAACTCAACTTTTTAGATAGATCAGTATTCTCTTTTTACCACATGAACAACTCAACTATGCCATCTTGTAAATATTGTATAAATTGTATATAAATTATTCTTTTATGTATAAGTTTTGATAAATTTACCATAGTAACTAGAAAATTACTGTAACTATTGGACTTTCAATCCCAGTGGAACGATATCTAAATTTTGAAAACTACAAATGATTGGTGCGCTTGCCAATTAAAAGACCCAACAGTAAACACAAAGAGTTAACAGGTTTTCTGGGTTTAACAACAACCATGGTCTCAAGCCATTCATAACAAACTCATTAACATGAATCAAAACAACACCATACTCATCATCCTAAAAGCATATGCCACATAACATCAATCATTCTAAATGCATTTCAATCATAAAATCATCATATCATCCACTCAAGCCACATTATCATAGGACAATACTATACATTCACATCATCAATGGATGAAATCATGTATTTAGAATAGTTACCCCCTCCTACCTTAAGAGAAGTAGTAATCAACGCGGTCCGATGGTCCCGCCTCGTCAATAAGGTTATTTCCTACATTATACAATATACCACACAATTATTTTCTATTCAACCACCAAGACTCAATGCTCATATTTATTTACTTGGTGTTTATAACACTTTAAATTCCCAAACCTTATTAATTTCATTAATTCCACTATAACCATTATGGGTTAGGTGCCTCCATTCATTATTATGCATCTTTAATGTCAAACCCATTAATGGTTCCCAACAACCATCATTAATCATCAAACTTCATTAATGGTTATCCACCATCAATAACATCACTTCACCTTATTAATAACATTTATCTAACACAATAAATGCTTCTCTACTTATATTTTACATTTTCCCCAAATCATAAGGTTGGGGTTTCATTAAAAACCCAACAACCATAATCAATGCCCATAATTTTCCATCATCTCCCTTGCCATATACACACACTCATAAATACCCATTTATAACTCTCATCAATGTCACCCCAGTTAAGGGTTTTCCATCATAAATGCCTCTCTTTAATGACCCATATGCAACCAAACACTCTCCTAACAATCATAACCCATAACCAAGGGTTTAAACTCTTAAAAAGTGATGGAAAACTTACCTCAAGAGAAGAAAAGAGTGGATTTCCAAAGGAGGGAGACTGGAGCATGAAAATGAGAGGGAGAAAGAGAGCTTCAAACCACCATCATCATCTACTCCAAGCTTAAAGCAACCAAAGATGGAAGGATGAGAGATAGCACACCACACTTGTGGATTTTGAAGAAGAAGATGAGTGGGAAATGAAAGAGTGAAGAGGAAAAGAGAGTGTTTACAGAAAAGGGGAAAGGTCACATAAAATAAGAGAAAAGAATTGAGAGTTTAGTGTTTAAACTTAATCCCTCTTATTAAAACTTATCGTTTTATAACTTACAGGGTCTCTGTTCGGGCTCAATACTTTATCTAAAAATTATTTTGAAGTTAGATTTGGATCCCCAATAATATTCTTAATAGCCCTGACCAATATCAGCCAAATCGGAGATACTTGGTCCGACACCCATATTTTAATCGGGCTTAATTTCAGCTTATTCGACTTCAATAAATCACTAACAGTCCCCAAAAATATTAATTTAACTATTTCCAATATTTTGGGACATTAAATAACCCACATACAACTATTTAATATTTATTTCCTTAATTAATCCTTTATTTTAAAATTTAGGGTGTTACAATCCACCCCACCAAAAAGAAAATTTCGTCCTCGAAATTTAACATACCAGAGTTAAACATTTTCAGATATCGCTCCCGAATATCATCTTCACGTTCCCACATGAACGTTTCCACATTTCCATGCTTCCATGCTACTTTCACCAAAGGTACCAATTTATTCCATAGCTTCTTCACGGAGTGTTCAACAATATAAACGGAAATGAGAGGAATAGACAAGTCATCTCATACATCAAGAATATACTTCCTCAACTGTGACACATGAAACACATTTTGCAGATTCGCAAGATACGGAGAAAGTGCAAGCCAATAAGCCACATCACTGATTCGTTCAAGAATCTCATAAGGTCCAATAAACTTAAGACTTAATTTCTTACTCTTCAAAGCTCTTCCAATGCCCTTATCTCTTGACACTCTCAAAAACACGTGATCGCCAACTTGAAACTCAAGTGGCTTCTGCCACTTATCATAATAACTTTTCTAACGGTCTTGGGCAATTTTCATCTTTTCTTGTATCATCTTAATCTGTTCATTTGTCTCTACAATCAATTCTGGCCCTAAAGCCAAATTCTCACCAGTTTCAAGCCAACACAATGGAGTTCTACATTTTCGACGATAAAATGCTTTATATGGAGCCATACCAATAGAACTATGATAACTATTGTTGTATGTGAATTCAATCAATGGCAGGAATCTTTCCCAACAATCACCATGCTCCAATACACAAGCCCGTAACAAATCTTCAAGGCTTTGAATTGTTCGTTCGGATTGTCCATCCGTTTGCGGATGATAAGCCGAACTAAGCTTGAGCTTAGAACCCAGTTCTTTTTGCAAGCTTCCCCAAAATCGAGAAGTGAACCGCGAGTGACGATCTAACACAATACTCAAAGATATACCATGTATTCTTACAATGTCTTTAATGTACAATTGTGCCAACTTCTCTAAAGGACTCTTCATGTTCATGGGTAAAAAGTAAGCACACTTCGTTAATCGATCAATAATCACCCATATTGCATCATTTCCAGTACGTGTCCTGGGCAACCCAGAAACAAAGTCCATAGCAATGTTATCCTACTTCTAAACAAGGATATCAAGAGGTCTCAAATAACCAGATAGTTTCTGATGCTCAACCTTAACCTTTTGACAAATAAGGCAAGATGCTACGAAATTTGCCACATCCCGCTTCATACCTGGCCACTAGAAATTCTTCTTCAAATCTTGATACATTTTTGTGCAACCAGGATGTATGCTTAACACACTCTTATGAGCCTCTTCAAGTGCCAACTTTTTTAAATCACCACCAGATGGAACATAAATTTGGCCCTTCACACGCCAAATGCCATCATGACCTTCCGTCAAAAATGAACTCTTCCCATTAGCTTGAGCTTCTTTCATCTTAATCAAATACTTATCCTTCGGTTGTTGTAATTTCACGATTTCAAGGAACACATTAGCAACCGTCAACATCTCAAGGGATATCTTTTTCGGGGTATATATTTCTACACCCACATTCAAGTTTCTAAATTGCTCAATGAGCTTCATCTCTTTCACCATCATTGCCAAAACATACAACGACTTCCGACTCAAGGCATCGGTAACCACATTTTCTTTTCCGGGATGGTATCTCAAATCAAACTCATAATCTTTCAAAAACTCCATCCATCGTCGTTGGCGCATATTAAGTTCCTTCTGATCAAACAAATATTTAAGACTCTTATGATCATTAAAGACCATAAACTTTGAGCCATACAAATAGTACCACCATAACTTCAACATAAACACGACCGCCACCAATTCAAGATCATGTGTAGGATAATTAATCTCATGCGGTCACAACTGTCTCGACGTGTAGGCTATCACATGCTCTTTTTGCATCAACACACAACCAAAACCAAGCTTGGAAGCATCACAATACACCATGAAGTCATCCAATAAGTCAGGAAAGGCCAACACAGGAGTAGAAGTTCAACTCTTGGAAACTCCTCTCGTAGTTGAGATTCCACACAAACGGCTGATTTTTACGGGTTAGCTTCATCAACGGCAAAGCCAAACGGGAGAAACCTTCAATAAATCTCTGGTAATAACGGGTAAGACCAAGAAAACTCCTTATTTCAATCACGGACGTCGGTCTTTCCCAAGCCATCACGGCTTCAATCTTAGATGGATCAACAACAACACCATCTTTAGAAATGACATACCCAAGGAATTAGACCTCAGATAACCAAAATTCACACTTAGAGAGCTTCACATACAACTCTTTCTCGTGAAGGACATTCAATACAAGATGAAGATGTTCTTCATGTTTTTCATGGCTCTTGGAATAGACAAGGATGTCATCGATAAATACCACCACAAACTTGTCAAGGTATTCATGGAAGATGCGATTCATGTAATCCATGAAAATTACAGGTGTATTTATCACACCAAATGGCATCACCACATATTCATAGTGGCCATATCGCGTCCAGAAAGCAGTTTTAGGAATATCTTTGGTCTTTACTTGAATTTGGTGACATCTGGAATGCAAATCAATCTTTGAGAACACCACTATATCCTTTAATTGATCCAGAAGATCATCAATGTGAGGTAGGGGATATCGGCTCTTAATCGTCAACTTGTTAAGTTATCAATAGTCTGCACATAACCTCATACTTCTTTCTCACTAATAAAACAGGCGCACCCCAAGAAGACACACTTGGGCGAATAAACTCTCGCTCTAACAACTCTTCAACTTGTCTCTTCAACTCGGCTAACTCCATAGAAGACATCTGATATAGTGCTCGAGAAACAGGTTCCACACCCGGAACAAGATCAATAGAAAACTCCACCTCTCGTGAAGGAGGTAAACCGGGTACCTCATTGGGAAACACATCCAGAAATTCAGATACAACGAGGATATCAAGGGATTAAATAGTATTTTCTCTATCCACTATGCATAGCATAACAAGAAGTTGAGATATACCTTGCACTTCGAAAGCGCTCGGCATTCGAAGAAGGAAGGACGATGCTCCGACTCTGACAATCCACCAAGACCTTGTTGGCAGATAACTAATCCATACCAAGATAATTTCTAAGTCCTTCATGGGCAAGCAAATAAGAGATACAACAAATCTCCTACCTTCAAGAATCATCTCAACATCACTACATTGAGTGACTACCCGCAAACAGGTACCGGTCGGCGTAGACACCATGATAGAACCTCTCATCATGCTTATTGGTAATTTCAATCGCCTTACACAATCTTCTGAAATAAAGGAGTACGTCGTACCCAAATCAAACAATACATCAACACAATTTCCATGTATTTGGCACTTAGTTTGGACAAGATCCTTGGCTTGTGTAGCTTCTTCATCAGTCTGGTAAAGACTTTTCTAGTAGTTTGTTGGTTAGCACCATGATTGTGACCATTCTGGTCACCATTACCATTACCGTGGCCATTCCTATTGCCACGACTGTTGCCACTGTTTCCATTTTGACCACCATTGCAGCTGCCATTACCGTTTCCACGACCACGGCCTCTAAAAGCAACATAGCCTCCACGGTTTGATTCATTATGCGCCACCACATTCATGGAATTCAAGGGACAATCAGGATGAATGTGCCCCGGCTGGTTACATCTATAACATACCACCGTCTCCTCATGATTACATTCACAAGCCAAGTGATTTCTGCCACACCGAAAACAACGAAGTCCTTGGCCACTACCTCAGCTACCATTGGCACCATGTCTTCCACCACTGCGTCCACCTCTAAGAGTAGAGGAGCCACACATAAAGTGTTTATTATTCTTAAAGTTGCCTTTCTTCTTGAAGTTAGAAGATTGGCCCTTCAATCTATGATCGTGCCCTGAATAACTCTTAGGAGCCACATTATTTTCTTAAAAAATTCTACACTTGTTCAAAAGAGTAAGGAAACTCCTAATCTCTTGGTGAAAAATCACCTGCTTGATCTCTTGGCGCAATCCATTCTCAAACTTAACACATTTCAAAGCTTCAGTATCTTCCTGTTGAAAAGGAGGGTAGAACACACATAATTCTTCAAATTTTGAGGCATATTCCTCAACCGACATGCTTCCTTGTTTGAGCTCCATAAACTCAAGCTCCTTTTTGTTCTTGTAACTCTCGGGAAAGTATTTCCTAAGGAACTCCACCTTAAAATTCTCCTAATTCAAAGGAGTATGGGCCGCCATCATACGCCCATGAGTAAGAATCCACCAAGATTCAGCTTCATCTCGGACCATAAATACCGCATACTCAACTTTTTAAGCTTCGGTACACTCCATGCAAGCAAATATCCGCTCCAAGTCACGGATTCAAACATAAGGGTCTTCCGGTTTAAAACCCCCATGTAATTCGGAAGGCTTCTGCTTGAGGAATTGGTCAAGACTATGATTTGGTTGACCAACAGGTTGTTGTTGCCATTCAAGAATATCGGCAAATCGGTTAAAAGCTTCAGCCATAGCGGCTGCATCGACGTTGCGTCTATTCGCCATCGATCAATCTAGACACACAACACAAATATATTTAGAAACCTTGTATTTCTTTCCTCAAGATTTATCAATCATTAACGATTATCATCAACATATGTATCATCATAATATATTCACAATTTGAAGGTAAATATTAGAAAAGAAATGCATGGTCGGCATTAATATCAACCATAATGATGTAGGCTCTTCATCCACTTTCTTGAAGAGAGATGGATCTAGGGCTCTTTCTCCTATTTTCCTTCAATGTAAGCTTGAGAACTTCTCCAAGGCAAGGAAACCGAAAACCAAAGCCTAAACTAAAGGAGTGTGACGCAAGGAACAAGAGGAAAGAGAGTGAAATGGAAGAAAAGAAGGATGAACAATGGAGGAAGGTTTGGAAAAGGGGAGAGGAAAAGGTTGGAGGCCACTTCCCAAAGTAGGGAAGATAACTCCACTCACCACCAAGGGAGGGAGAAACCACTTGGATAAGAGCTTGAGAGAGCTCTCTAATTCTAGAGAGAAGGAGGAGAATCTCTCACTAAGAAAACACTAAGTGCTCTTAAAATCTTGCAAATGAATTAATTGTCCTTGTTTACAAAAGGAGAAGTCTTTATATAGGCCATGGGAAATTTTGGCCAAGGACTAGCTAAGTGGGCTTGAGCATGAATCCAAGGCCCATTAAGAGAAAAAGGTAAGCAAATGGCCTATACATGGCCCAAAAGGAAAAGTACAAGGCCCTAAAGTGTTTTGACCTTGCAAGGCCCAAATCTATCCTATAAGCCTAGAGAAACTATTTAGAAAGTATATTACAAGTAAAGTACACATAGATCCTTATAGGTTCCTTATTGGGCTTAGGCCCACTAGAAGAGAGAAAAGAGAAAAGGGCTTTACGAATGCTCTCTTTGGCCCTTTTGGTCTTGGCCCTTGTGAGGGGACCTCTATATGCTTCAAGTCCTTTCTCTAATGTAGTGTGAGGGTCTTCCTTGGGTATGTCCACATTATGCTCCCCCTCTTCAAAAGGATTTGTCCTCAAATCAAAGGCATCATCCTCATTATCTATATCAAAGGGAGACAAATCAGTTATATTGAAAGAAGCACTCACACCATAATCTCCTGGTAGATCTAGGACATAAGCATTATTATTAATTTTCTTGAGAATTTGGAAAGGCCCATCACCTCTAGGGTTGAGTTTGGATTTTCTTAAGTTAGGAAAGCGTTCCTTTCGAAGGTGTAACCATACCCAATCTCTAACCTCAAAGGTGATCTCCTTTTTTTGTTTATTTACACAACGAGCATAATGTTCATTTTTAGTTTGTATTTGGTGTCTAACCTTCTCATGAAAATCTTTGATAAATTGGGCCTTTGCCTCTCCATCCATATGAAGGACAGAGTCAGAAACCTCAATGGGCAAAAGGTCCAAGGGTGTGAGAGGGTTAAAACCATATACAACCTCAAATGGACTATGCTTGGTTGTGGAGTGTTGTACCCTATTATATGCAAACTCAATGTGGGGTAAACACTCATCCCATGATTTTACATTTTTGTGTACTAAGACCCTAAGAAGTTGAGAGAGGGTCCTGTTTACTACCTCTGTTTGGCCATCTGTTTGAGGATGACAAGTTGTGGAAAAGAGGAATTGTGTTCCTAGCCTTGACCAAAGAGTTTTCCAAAAATCGCTTAGGAATTTGGTGTCCCTATCAGAAACAATGGTTTTGGGCACACCATGTAGTCTCACAACCTCTTTAAAGAAGATCTTAGCAATATGACTAACATCATCAACCTTATGGCAAGGGATGAAGTGAGCCATCTTACTAAACCTATCCACAACCACAAAGATAGAATCCATTCCCCTTTGGGTCTTAGGCAGGCCTAACACAAAGTCCATTGATATATCAATCCAAGGTGCACTAGGTGTTGGCAAGGGAGTATATAAACCACTAGGTGAAAGTTTTGATTTAGCCTTTCTACATACAATACACCTAGAGCAATGTTTTTGAACATCCTTTTTCATTTTGGGCCAATAGAAGTGTTCATGTAATATAGACAAAGTCTTATCTCTTCCAAAATGGCCCATGAGTCCTCCCTCATGACTCTCCCTAAGTAGTAGATCTCTTAAAGAGCTTCTTGGAATACAAAGTCTATTGGCTTTAAAAAGATAGCCATCTAAAATGTAGAAGCCCTTATGAGATGTCGAAGTGGAAGATGAGTTAAAGATGTTTGAAAAATCAAGATCATTTGGGTACAAAGACCTAATTTCATCAAGCCCAATAACTTTGGCTCCTAGAGAGGTAAGTAAAGAATGCCTCCTAGATAAAGCATCAGCCACAGTATTGGTTTTGCCATTCTTATACTTGATGACATAAGGAAATTGTTCCAAATACTCAACCCACTTAGCATGTCTTTTGTTTAACTTATGTTGCCCTTTTATGAATTTTAAAGATTGGTGATCACTATGTATCACAAACTCTTTTGGGATTAAGTAGTGCTCCCAAGTTTGTAGGGCTCTAATTAAGGCATAGAATTCCTTATCATACGTGGGGTAGTTCATAGTGGCCCTATTAAGTTTTTCACTAAAGAAAGCAATGGGGTGACCTTCTCGTAAAAGCACAGCTCCTATGCCCACATTTGATGCATCACATTCAAGCTCAAAGGTTTTAGAAAAATTTGGAAGTTTTAAAATTGGAGCATGAGTGAGCCTATCTTTGAGATCTTGAAAGGCTTTTTCTTGCCTAGGTCCCCACACAAAAGAAACATTCTTTTTAACCAACTCATTTAGAGGGGAGGCTAAGGTTGAAAAATCTTTTATAAATCTCCTATAGAAACTTGCGAGACCATGGAAACTTCTTATTTCACTCACATTTCTAGGTGTAGGCCAATCTTGGATTGCCTTAACCTTAGAGTGATCTACCTCAACACCCTTATAACTAACTACAAAACCAAGAAAGACAATGATATCCATGCTAAAAGAACATTTTTCAAAGTTAGCATAAAGATTGTTTGTTCTTAAGGTAAGCATAACTTGTATTAGGTGGATTAGATGAGATGCCATGGACTTTGAATACACAAGAATGTCATCAAAGTATACCACAACAAAATGCCCTATGAAATCCCTTAAAACATGGTTCATAAGTCTCATGAAGGTACTTGGTGCATTAGTTAGGCCAAAAGGCATCACTAACCACTCATAAAGGCCAAGCTTGGTTTTAAAAGTGGCTTTCCATTCATCTCCTTCTTTTATTCTAATTTGGTGGTAGCCACTTTTAAGATCAATCTTGGAGAAGATTGTAGATCCACTAAGCTCATCTAACATGTCATCAAGCCTAGGTATGGGATGCCTATACTTGATGGTGATGTTATTAATCGCTCTACAATCCGTACACATTCGGCTTGTTAAGAGGAAATGAAGGAGAAGAATAGAGAAGAAAAAGAAGCAAGGTGTTTGTTAAGAGGAACCACTGACGGGAATAAGAAGAGAAAAATGGGTCATTTGGCTTTATTTTTAATCCCTCATTAAAGACTCATCGTTTTATGACAAACAGGATCTTTGTTCGGGCTCAATACTTTATCCAAAAATTATTTTGAATACATAATTGAATTCCCAATAATATCCTTAACAGCCCTAACCAATATCATCCCAATCAGAGATACTTGGTCCGACACCCATATTTCAACCGGGCTCATTTTCAGCTTATCTGGTTCCAATAAATTATAAATAGTTCCCAAAAATCTTAATTTATTTATTCCAATATTTTGGAACATTAAATAACCCAACTATAATCATTTAACATTTATCTCCTTAATTAATCTTTTATTTTAAAATTTAGGGTGTTATAACAACTATTTACCTTCCTCTAATGCTTTAATTCAAAGAAACAATCTTATCCCATGATAATCCTGTATCACAATGCTAAAAATGAGACAACATGGGAGAGAGAGTTATACATTCAAAATGATAAATATAAATACATTGTAATTAGGTGTACATGCATTCAACCAACATGGGTGCTTTGCTATAAATTATCAACTCCTCATTAAACCATCATCAAAATATCATATTAGGCATATAAGCCTCATTGTTCATAATTCATGTCAAGCACAAGCACAAGTATAAGCACATACACATTCATATAGCCTTACATCATTATGGGCATTCATAATTATCAACATCAAGTCATTAAATCTTTATTCAATTAACACTCTCTCAAGAGGTTCATCTCTTTCTTGGGTCATCTCCATCTCAAATGCCATGCACCTATGGCTAATGCATATGTCAACTATTTAATGCATATGCAATAGATCCATTTCAATCACCCATGCGCATCTGATATCTCAAGTGATCGCTACCACTTATAATCAATCTCTTATTGGTTTCCCACCACGCATGGGGTACTCCATTTTTATAACCCCGAAAGGTATTCTTCGTTATCACAACCACGTTGCATTCAATTCACATTGGTTTCCTGCCACGCATGGGGTACTCCCTTTATAGAATCCTGAAAGTTCAATTTCATTTCCACATACTGGTGATCGCAACCACCTTCATCATATCATATTGGTTTCCTGCCACGCATAGAGTACTCCCTTCATAGTCCCACAAGACCAATTTCAATTTAATGTACCAAGTGATCGTAACCACTTATAATCATTTCAATATGTCATGTGATCGCAACCATAGACTCATTCCCCTACGCATAGGGTACTTAATCTCATAGAATCCCGCAGGATCTTTATCATCTCAATACTCGTGATCGTAACCATGTTCATCATTCTCAACATACTGGTGATCGTAACCACCTTTATTCATCCACATATTAGTTTCTGCCACGCATAGGGTACTTGATGCTGAAATCCTGAGTCATTAAATTGATGGTAAAATCTTAGTAAAATGAAATGTGACTCTCGGATTCACACTTATAGCAAGTGCACCAGTCGTTAAAATTGTAGTATATTTGATCGTCTCACAGGGATTGTGGTAAGTACCTCAATCTAGGACTAGTACAAGCTGAACCAACACAAAATACATGAAATTCATTCGGTTTTTATGGTTTTAGTATTTTATAGTTGTTTTTATATTTTGAGAAACAGAGTTAAAGTGAAATGTGGAAAATGATTAAACGAAAATAGGTCAGGATTGCTTCGGCTCACAATTTCCTCAAGAAACATGCAATTAAGTATAATCGAACTTCACAATCTAGAGGACAATCCGCTTGTGGTTATTCCCTAATTCCTTAGGTGAAAAACACTAATCCTTAAGCAATGAACCTTAATTCCTTAAGTGCTCGATTAACCTAAGAATCTAATGCGAAATTGGAGGTTAAACTCTAACTATTCACCTAAATTGATTAGGCCTGAACTAGTTAGAAAGCTGGAAGTTACCTAAGCTTCAGCCATGATTCCTCACTGGTGAAGTTCTTCATCAGTTCTGGATTTGTCAATCCAGCGATTCTGCTCCACTTCTCAGCTTGTTCGCCTCAAGATCTTCGAAGTCGATCTACTTGCTCATAGCTTCAAGATTCCATTGCTCACCTTCACAATCCCAACCTTAGGGATTTAGAACTCCATAGACTTCGGTTCCATCGAAGGATTGTAGAACGTCATGGAGGAGAGAGTTTAGAGAGATGAAAAATGTAGTGAGAGATTAGAATTGGAAAATGAAATTGTATTACGTTGCTCTGTATCTCTACACACACACACCACCCCCTAAAACAGAGTATGTACATCCTATTTATAAGTTTCTACCTAACTAACTTAACTGATAACTTCGGACAACTTAAGCTAACGACTAACACTACTTCATTACATAGTTTACAAAATAACTAACTAGATACAGCTCAGCTCTTAACAGGATCCAGCTCAACCTTAGCTAATGTACAGCTCAGCACCAGCTAATTGACAGCTCACTTCTTAAGTTAGCTTGAGGTTGCAGTAGTAGAGAAGAAGGCAATGGAAGTGGAACGGTACTGCACCAAGTGTGTTGTTGGAGGGAAGGAACAGTGTTTAAATTACTGCCTTGATGCTTCAGCTATGAGTATTCGCTTGGGCGGATTAAACTTCGCTTGAGCGAGTCCGGATTAACACTGCAGTGTTTCTTTCTTACTTGGGCGTTATGGCAAAACTTGGGCGAGGACGGTCTCTTAAAGTAATGCTTGAATGAGTCCGGATTTTACTAGGACGGATTAAATAATGACTAAGAACATCGGTTTCTTATGTAACATTCTGATCTTCTCTCTTTTGGATCCAGTGTCTTGGGAGTCTTCTTAAGTAAGCTTACTTGAAGTCTTGCTTGGGCGGAGTCTTGTTTGGACGGAGTCTTGCTTGGGCGGAGTAATTATTAAATCTGTATTCTGTAGTTGGCACTCGGGTTCTTCATGCAGTATTGTGAGTCCTTATTCTCTTTTGGAGTCAGTGTCTTTAAAGTCTCACTCAGTCGGTCTTTGGACTCTTTTCAGTCGGAATTGGGGAAGTCTCACTCGGATTTATCAAATCCCGCTCGGATTTGTAGGATTTCACTCGGAGTTTTCTTCTTATCTCGAGTCCACCCTGTTCCTGCACCAATAAACAGCTACTTGCCTAGCATTTACACACTGGCTGCTTAGTAAATTTGTAAATACTTCAAAATTCCTTATTTAATTAAAATTTTCAATCGGTTTCTTACATAGATAACATACTTTTGAAATAATTAACTACAACATGAATTCTTATCAAATTATTAAATAATAGTAATAAAACTAGACAATACTTAGTAAATTATGTTGAATAATCAGTGGAATAATTAAGTCTTTTCAAGACTTATCACATCCCCAAACTTAAGACTTTGCTTGTCCTCAAGCAAATATTCAGATTAAATATCAATCAGCAATTGATCAACACAGTCAACCTTTCCTTAACTTAATTCATACTATAATTATTAAATACCGATCATGCTTTCTTTTCGCAATTTCTAAAAGTATAAATACTTACACCTCCTTTGAAAGACAAGCTGCTGATGCTTTCCTCACTGGTCGGTGTTTAACTCTTCTCTCGGTGTATAGGGTAAATAAAATGCACTCAGCACCTGCATACTTGTTAGATCAACATAGGCTTGCAACAGTTCTAAACATCATGAAATATGCCAACTCAATCGGATCAGTAAGGGCTTTTTAAGCTTAAAATGGGGCTTGGCTACAGGCTCAATTATTGTTTTTCCAAGTCATAGATAGGTTACAGGATGTGTCCACTGATGCTTTGCCTCGATTCTAACTTACTTGCCTTCTACTAACAACTCTCTTAACTTTTCCGACTGGATGCTACTTAATAACTCGTGCTGTTTTGCACTTTCTTTTTCTTTCAGTCCTTCGGACTTTTCTTCTCCTTTTCTTTCTTTTCTTTCCATTTTCTTTTTTTTCCGATCAAAATTTTTTTCTTTTGGTGCTTTGCACCTCTTTTTCTTTTCAGTACTTTGTTCATTTTTCTCTCGGCTTTGCCTTTCTTCCTTTTATTTTTCTACATATTTATCCATAATCAAAGTCGGAGTGTGTCCTTAATTACTGTTAGGCACACTCTTCATCCCCAAACTTAGAGATTGCTAGTCCCTAGCAATAAGCAAAAACCAGTAATTCACCAGTGGAACATCAAGGGTAATTCAGTCGGGTTTTTCTTGGATAAATAGGCTTGTAACGTTAGGTGAATAATGTAACACCTTATTATTTGCAACTAATAATTCCAAAAATATGAGAAATTTTTTTTTTTTACAAAAACAGTCACGTAACATTTGATATAGAAGGGAGCAGGCAAGGGGGAAACGAAGAGCATTCACACGCATATAGCAACCTACAGAGAAGCTAAAACTGGGGCCGGCTCAATGGGTTTATCGTAACACACCAGCACCAGGGCGGATTACACAACACTGTTTGTTCGCTTAGACGGGGTCTGACATCGTCCAGGCGGAGTATGGTAATGCAGCAGCGGATAGAGGAGATTTCACAAGGGCAGCTTTTCCTCGAGTAACCCTGATCACTCAATAGGAGGAGATAGATAAGGGGAAGATGTTAATACATTCACACGCGTAGCCCTTGGTGGAAGGGCGGAGTTCGAATCATCCTACTTGGCTAGGCGGGGTATGTTTGTGAAGGGAAGAGGAAGTGATTACACCGCCGTCCAGTTCGGCAAGGCACAACAACACCTGGACGGACTACATCACAACATTCACTTACTCAGGCGATGTCCAACACCGCCCTGCGCGGCAGAATAATGCGACAAGGAAGGAGGGAAGTACATAGGGTACATATGCGGTAGTAGATTGTGGAAGAAGGAGAAGTCTGAACCTATTCCGCCCAACTCAACTAATTATGACAACGCCTGGGCGGACTCAACCACCACGCCCAAATCAGGGGTCAACACCGGGGTCTGGATTGCGTTAGCATCACAACGGATAGGAAAGGTAATTGAACGGTGTTCCATTCTAACAACTACATCGCTCCAGCGCGAGTCCTCTCGCTTGGGCGAAATGTCCTCATACTTCGGGCGGGGTACGACTCCGCCCAACGTATCCGACATAAGTTTTCCTAAGACAATTCTCAATTCACTCTGACTTGGCTATAGCCTGCTCAATCATACTGTCCCTGCGTATCCATTAAAGCACAATCATGAAACAAGGCAGCGCATAACGTCACACACACAAAACCATACATCCATATATCCATAAGAGTGTATGTCAATATTTACAACATAAAATCGGATTTCTCCTTGTCCATAAAGTTCTATTTATCCCAAAACATTAACATCCGATATGAGCCAGTCAGGGCTTAATCTAACAACGCCTTAATTAAGCCTTCCAAATGCATCAGCACTCCGCCCAGCATTCCAGCTCTGCTTCTGATCCTCCTCTCGAGAGACATTCACTGAAAATGGCCACTGCAGGGGTGAGCTTTTACATGTAAAATGATACTCACAGACTCGGTATCAGCGTCAGTACACGCTCCTGCTATCATTCAACCTTTCTCAAGTAACCAAGTTCTTACAGTTCAAACAACATTCATGACACACATAATACACAGAGTTTATTCCACATCCATATATATATTCATGCATTCAAAATCATACACATGTACATACATAAATTTATACACCACCACAATCGGCCTTATTTCTATATGCATGCCTGCGGATCCGACTCGGGTAAAGACTCTCAGTTACGGTCCCCTTTTCTTCTGGCCCCTCGTCCCTCAGCTCTTACAAGGTGGCACCGGCCTCCCCACGGCGTCTCGAGACTCTCTTCTCTAGCTCCAACGGCTACCACGAGCACTATTGGGATCTAGCCAGGGTTGGTAACTGGAAGTCATTTCCCTTGGGGTTCTTGACCTTCTATGGGTCACCCCACTCTCACTCATGCAACTAACACATTCATTATTACACATCATCGCGCCACGAACACCTTCGCCGTAGTCATTAAGCAAGAACGGATTTCCCACATTACTCGTAATCATTCAGTCAATCACACCAGCGCATGTTACAATCGGTCATCAGACTAACAACATTGAGCAATCCAATTAAGAGCATGCACATACATATTTTTCATAGTGACAAGAAAATAGATCCATGCATATCATCCATCATTATCATCCACTAACAGGCTACACCATCGCCACAAGAATCACTATCAGAATCTTAAATCATGCATCAGTTTTAATAATTATGAATACATGCACACACACACACACCCACACTCAGCAGTATGTTCATCCGGTACCGTTCTTAGACCATGCATTCGACATGCAAGCGCCCCCTACCTTTAGAAGAACCTCAGAAACCTTTTCCGTTCTTGTCGTTGTGTCCGATGTCCTTTTCCTGGTTCGTCCGGTCTTCCTTGGCTTTGTCGTATCCTGCGCCTGATTCTGGGATGGAGTGTGGTCCGTTCTCCAGTACTGCAACCAAGATCTCCAGGAGCGAAGAGTAAGATAGAAGAAGAAGAAAGATGGAGACAAAGAGAGGAAAGTAGAGGATGACGTGACGGAGGAGGGAGTCTGAAGAAATAGTAAGTGTGTTCATCACCAAAGGCTCACGTTTTATATATATATGTATATGCGTACAAATAAGAGAAGAGTGGGATGGGAGAGTGTGTGCCCAGCAGCCACGTGCACTCCACCCCATCCCCTGACCACCACCATTTTTATATTTTAATGGCTTAAATCTACTTAGTTAAATGTAATTAACAGTTATTTTCTAGTTGAAATCAAGTCTTAATGGTTTATTCTTCATTCGGCATTTAATTTCAAAACTGGGATGTTACAGTTCTCCCCACTTGAAAAGAATTTCGTCCCCGAAATTCAGTCGGTACTTACCTAGGTAAACAACTCGGGGTACTGCTGTCGCATGGTGTCTTCGTGTTCCCACGTGCAGGAGGTGGTCTTGCCTTGCTGCCACTCCACTTTAACCAGCCTTACGTTCTTGTTTCTTAAGCGTTTTACCGATCGGTCCACGATTCTAATCGGTGTAGTCACAGTGATTAGGTCTTCCTTGATCTCTACCTCGTTGTCAGGCATCGTGTGGCTAGGGTCATGCAAATACTTCCTTAGTTGAGACACGTGAAATACGTTGTGCAATCGGGACAAGTGGGTTGGTAATGCGAGGCGGTATGCTACGGGGCCGATCCATTCTAACACCTCGTAAGGTCCAATGTATCGAGGGCTTAACTTCCCACTTTTTAAGGCTCGTCCAACTCCTTTACTCGGAGAGGTTCTCAGAAACACTCAATCTCCGACTGAAAATTCCAATGGCTTGATGCGCTTGTCATGGTAGCTCTTCTGCCTGTCTTGTGATGCTTTCATCTTCTCCCTTATCACTCGAATCTGTTCTGTGGTTTGCTTCACGATGTCTGGTCCCAATAGTAGACTTTCACCCGCTTCCGACCAGCAGAGTGGGGTTCGGCATCTACGCCCATATAATGCCTCGTAAGGTGCCATGCCAATGCTGTGATGATGGCTGTTGTTGTACGTAAACTCGATCAAGGGAAGGTACTGCTCCCAGTTCCCACCGTACTCTAACACACACGCTCTCAATAAGTCTTCTAGACTCTGAATTGTTCGCTCGGATTGTCCATCCGATTGGGGGTGGTAGGCAGAACTAAGCCAAAGCTTCGTCCCCAATTCTTGATGCATGCTGGTCCAAAATCTGGACGTAAACCTAGGGTCCCTATCTGATACGATGGAAGTAGGTATGCCATGCAGTCGGATAACTTCTTGAATGTAGATCCGAGCTAACTTATGCAATGGGTACCTCATATTTACAGGTAAGAAGTGTGCACTCTTCGTCAATTGGTCAACAATGACCCAAATTGCATCATGGCCCGCTCAGTTTTTGGGTAATCCCATGATAAAATCCATCGCAATTGAGTCCCATTTCCACACGGGGATCTTTAGAGGCTGCATTGCACCGTACGATTTTTGGTGCTCTACCTTCGATTTCTGACAAGTGATACACCGGGCCACGTTCTCCGCCACATCCCTCTTTAGTCCGGGCCACCAAAACTGTCTTCTCAAGTCGTGGTACATTTTCGTGGTTCCTGGGTGAATGCTGAGTAGGCTTTTGTGGGCTTCGTCAAGCACCATTCTTCTCAATCTTCCTCCACTTGGTATGTATATTTTGTCTCTCACCCGGAAGATCCCATCTGACCCCTCGGCCAAGGATAAGTCCTTTCCTTTGGCTTGAATTTCCTTCATTTCAGCTAGGTAAGAGTCCGCCTGTTGCTGCTCGTACACGGATTTTAAGAATTCATTGGCAATCCTCAACGTACCGATTGTCATCTTCTGAGAGGAAGGGGTGTCAACATGCAAGTTCATGTCTCGGAACCGCTCCAACAACTCAACTTCTTTTGCCATCATGGCTGCTATGTGGAGGGATTTCCGACTCAATGCGTCGGCCACGACGTTTGCCTTACCTGGGTGGTATTTTAACTCGAAATCGTAGTCCTTCAAAAACTCAATCCATCTTCTCTGCCTCATGTTCAGCTCCTTTTGGTCGAATAGGTATTTGAGGCTCTTATGGTCGCTGTACACTTCAAATTTGGACCCGTACAAGTAATGTCTCCAGATTTTCAATGCAAAAACTACTGCTGCCAGCTCCAAGTCATGGGTCGGATAATGCTGCTCGTGGGGTCTCAATTGTCGAGAGGCATATGCTATCACTCGATCTTTCTGCATGAGTACACACCCTAATCCGAGTCTGGACGCGTCACAATAGACCACGAAGCTTTCTCGTAACTCAGGTAATGCCAACACCGGAGCAGTCGTCAACTTATTCTTCAGCTCTTGGAAGCTGTTCTCACACTCCGGACTTCACACGAAGGGAACATTTTTCCGAGTCAATTTAGTCAGGGGTAATGCCAATTTAGAAAAGCCTTCGATGAACCTCCTATAATAACCTGCCAAGCCCATAAAACTTCTTATTTCTGAGACCGATCTGGGCCTCTCCCATGCTATTACAGCAGCTACCTTCGCAGGATCCACCGAGACGCCTCGCTCGGAGATCACATGCCCGAGGAAGTGGATCTCATCCATCCAGAATTCGCACTTCGAGAGCTTTGCAAACAATTGTTTCTCCTTCAACACTTGGAGTACCGTTCTGAGATGTCCTTCATGCTCCTCAGATGTCTTAGAATAAACTAGAATATCATCGATGAAGACAACAACAAACCGATCTAAGAAGGAGTGGAATATGCTGTTCATGTAATTCATGAAAACAGCAGGGGCGTTAGTCACACCGAACGGCATCACTACATACTCGTAGTGACCATATCGAGTCCTAAAGGCAGTTTTAGGAATGTCCGAGTCTTTCACTCGGATTTGGTGATATCCCGATCGTAAGTTGATCTTTGAGAAGACTGAGGCTCCACGCAGTTGGTCAATTAAATCATCAATTCTAGGCAGTGGGTATCGATTCTTGATTGTGAGCTTGTTAAGCTGTCGATAATCTATACAAAGTCTCATGCTGCCATCCTTCTTCTTAACAAGTAGCACAGGTGTGCCCCATGGTGACACGCATGGTCTAATGAACTGCTTCTCGAGTAACTCATCTACCTGTTTCTTCAACTCTGCCAATTCAGTTGAGGACATTCTGTAGGGTGCACTGGAGACCGGTTCGGCTCCAGGGATCAAGTCTATAGAGAATTCAACTTCTCTATTGGGAGGCACACTCGGAACGTCTTCTAGGAACACTTCTGGGAATTCGCAGACAACCGGGATTTCGTTCACTAGGGTCTCACTCTCATCTTTGGTTAGACAAAGCATCATAAATAGTTGGGTTATACCTAGTGCCGTATCATCTTCAGTGGGTTGTTTTGGGAAAACTATCTCTCGGTTTCTACAATCTACTAATACCTTATTGGCTGAAAGCCAATCTATCCCAAGCACGATATCAAGACCCTTTAAAGGCATGCAAATCAGATCGAAGGTGATGAGTGAGGAATCCGAGTGATGAAAAGCCGACTGAATTAAGTCACTTTTCACTATCTGACCCGTTCATTATATCAACGATCAGAAATCCTTCAAAGTCTTTTTTTTTCACAGAAATTTATTAAACAACGCCGAGTGAAGTTCAGTCGGGAAGAAGGTTTAAGAAGAAGTAACAATTATCCGAGTGTACTTATTTTCATTCAACTCAGTATATTTTTTTTTCGCTAAGTGCGAAACAACAATCAGCATTGGCTCGCCTAAGCTACAAGTGCTTCGCCTGAGCGAAATAGAAGAATTAAACTCGGACTTCCTTCTTCAACTTCACAACTTTATTCACTAATTTTTTAGTTTTTCTTCTTTTTATTCATTTTGATTCAAAGTTCTAAACAAAACAATCGGAACATAGGGCTGCCTCCCTAGAGCGCTTCTTTAAGGTCACTAGCTTGACCTTATTGTATCTAAGAAGATGGCTTCAGTAACAAGGAGGTTTTCTGCCTATCAAACTCTCCTCCAAAGTAGAGTTTGAGTCGCTGGCCATTCACCTTAAAAATCCGATCGGTAGTCGGATCTTTCAGTTCGACTGCACCATGAGGAAAAACCTCACTTACAGTAAAAGGCCCGGACCACTTGGATCTAAGTTTTCCAGGGAAGAGTTTCAGTCGGGAATTGAATAACAAAACCTGATCGTCCTTCTGAAACTCTTTCTTATTAATTCGCTTATCATGCCATTTCTTTGTTTTCTCCTTATAAATGAAGGCACTTTGATAAGCGTTGAGTCGGAACTCCTCTAATTCATGGAGTTTCAAAACTCTTTCCTCCTGAGACTGGTCACAGTCCAAATTTAATAGCTTTGTGGCCCACCACGCTTTGTGTTCCAACTCCACAGGGAGATGGCAAGCCTTACCGTACACCAATTGATACGGGGACATGCCAATCGGAGTTTTGAAAGCTGTTCGGTAAGCCCACAATGCATCATCTAATTTTACCGACCAATCTTTTCTGGATTTTCCGACCACTTTTTCTAAAATTCTCTTGATTTCTCTATTGGACAGTTCGACTTGTCCACAAGTCTGTGGATGGTAAGGAGTGGATATCTTATGTAAAACCTCATAGTGACGCAAGGCTTTTTCCATTATCTTATTGCAAAAATGTGAACCCCCATCACTAATAATTACTCTCAGAACTCCAAACCTAGAGAAAATATTCTTCTTGATGAACCTAAGCACAACCTGTGCATCATTGGTTCGGGTCGGAATTGCCTCCACCCATTTGGAGACATAGTCCACAGCAACAAGAATGTATTCGTTGGAGAGCGACTTAGGGAAGGGTCCCATGAAGTCGA
Organism: Clitoria ternatea; assembly: GCA_037962975.1. Lineage (NCBI taxonomy): Eukaryota > Viridiplantae > Streptophyta > Magnoliopsida > Fabales > Fabaceae > Clitoria > Clitoria ternatea. The sequence continues at coordinate 176,818,008 of CM075671.1, forward strand.
TACCCCAAACGTCAAATAATTCCACAATTAGAATATTTGTCAAAGGCATGCCAGCTTTTGCAGAGAGACCTCCGCTCCTTTGACATTTATCACACCTTTTTACATATTCTTTGGAATCCTGAAAGATAGTTGGCCAATAAAAGCCACTCTGCAACACCTTTGCTGCGGTACGGGAGGCACCATGATGACCTCTGTAATAGGAATCGTGGCAGTGCCACAAGAGCCTTTCTTGCTCAGATTCAGGCACACAGCGCCTGATTACTCCATCTATGCCTATTTTAAACAAAAATGGATCATCCCATAGAAAAGCCTTACTATCATGAAAGAATTTTTTTCTCATTTGGGATGTCCAACCATCAGGTACCACTGAGGCACTTTTAAAGTTTGCCATGTCAGCGTACCATGGCCCAGTTATAATGGCCATCAACTTTTCATCTGGAAATTCCTCTTTTATTAAGACAGAATCCGACTCAACTTCCAGACGATACAATTGGTCTGCAACTGAGTTCTCTACTCCTTTTTTGTCTCGTATTTCTAAGTCAAACTCTTGGAGTAATAGAACCCACCTAATCAGTCTTGATTTAGACTCTTTTTTAGCTAGTAAATACTTGATTGCCGAGTGGTCTGTATATACGATGACTTTGGCACCAATCAAGTATGCACGAAATTTATCAAATGCATACACCACAGCAAGCATTTCTTTTTCAGTCGTGGTGTAGTGTATTTGATTTTCATTTAACACTTTACTAGCATAATAGATCACATGAGTTAATTTCTCTTTTTTCTGACCCAGTACAGCTCCGATTTCAAAGTCACTTGCATCACACATCAATTCAAACGGTAAAGACCAGTCGGGTGATGCAAGGATCGGAGCTGAAGTCAAACTTTGTTCCAATGTTTCAGATGCCTTGACACAATTTTCATTAAATGCAAACACCTGATCTTTCACAAGCAAGTCGGTCAAAGGCTTAGCTATTTTTGAAAAATCTTTTATGAACCTTCTATAGAACCCAGCACATCCTAGAAAACTCCTTACTCCTTTCACGTTGATCGGAGGAGGAAGTTTTTCAATAATTTCAATTTTTGCTCGGTCCACCTGCATGCCCTCAGCAGAGATCCTATGGCCAAGGACTATCCCTTCCTTAACCATAAAGTGGCATTTCTCCCAGTTAAGAACGAGATTGGTCTCTTGACATCTCATCAGCACCTTAGCTAAGTTGCTGAGGCATGTGTCAAAATTGCTCCCAAATACCGAGAAGTCATCCATGAATACTTCAATAAATTTCTCCACTATATCCCCAAAAATTGCCAGCATGCACCTTTGGAAGGTTGCTGGAGCGTTGCACAAGCCGAACAGCATACGCCTGTATGCAAAAATTCCATAGGGACATGTGAAGGCAGTCTTTTCTTGATCCTTCGGGTCAACCACAATTTGGTTATAACCCGAGTACCCATCAAGAAAACAATAGTACTCATGTCCTGATAACCTCTCAAGCATTTGATCAACAAACGGAAGGGGGAAATGGTCTTTCCGAGTAAAGTTATTCAGCCTTCTGTAATCAATGCACATCCTCCAGCCTGTAGTTGGCCGAGTGGCAATGATTTCACCCTGGTCATTTCTTACAGTCGTCATTCCTCCCTTCTTGGGTACCACTTGGACTGGGCTAATCCAAGTGCTGTCCGAGATCGGGTAAATGATTCCCGCATCAAGGAGCTTGACCACTTCCTTTCTCACTGCTTCCTTCATAATGGGGTTCAATCTACGTTGTGGCTGTACAATAGGGGAATAGTCATCCTCCATTAGGATTTTGTGCATACAAAAGGATGGACTGATTCCCTTCAAGTCAGAAATGTTCCAGCCAATGGCAGATTCATGAGCCTTTAATACCCCAACTAGTTTATTCTCATCCTCTTCTTTTAAGTCGGCATTAATAATGACAGGATGAGTGTCATTTCCTCTCAGGAAAACATATTTCAGATGAGAAGGTAAAGGTTTTAAATCACATTTTTCTTCCAAAAATTCCTTTCCTTTCTCAGCTTCAGTATTTTCCAAATCATTTTTCTTTTCGAAATCACTTACTTCTAAAACTTCCAGTAGGTCTAGTATTTCCGAGTGAGAGTCAATTGACTCGGTCTCAGAGTCAAAGTCATCCTCTAAAAAAGTTCGTAGAGCCTCTTCCTTAGTTTTTAGCAGTAAGGAAGTCTGGTAATTTTCAACCTCTTCAATCATTAGGCAATCCATCCGTTCAGTCGGATGTTTCATGGAATTGAAGACATTAAAAATTACTTGCTCCTCCTGAACTCTCAGCATGAGTTCACCTTTTTCCACATCAATCAATACTCTGTCAGTAGCTAGGAAGGGTCTACCTAAGATCAAAGGGATCTCTCGGTCAGCTTCCATATCCAACACTATGAAGTCTGCTGGAAAGATAAATTTATCTACTTTTACTAACAAGTCTTCCAACATCCCTTGGGGATATTTAATGGACCTGTCAGCCAACTGCAAGGACATGCGAGTCGGTTGCAAGTCATTAATTCCCAGTTTTTTCATCAATGATAGAGGCATCAGATTTATACTGGCTCCTAGATCACAGAGAGCACTTCCTACATGAATATCCCCTATTGCACACGGTATTGTGAAAGATCCAGGATCCTCTAGCTTTTGGGGAAGTTTTTTTTGAATGATTGCGCTACACTCTTGAGTGAGAGTAATCATTTCATCCCCCCTAAGCTTCCTCTTCTTAGACAATAGTTCTTTTAAAAATTTTGCATAGGAAGGCATCTCCTGCAATGCCTCAGCAAAAGGGATATTAATGTGAAGTTTCTTGAAGACCTCTAAGAACCTAGCAAACTTCTGCTCCTCTATTTGCTTTTTAAACCTGTGCGGAAATGGAGCATTCCTCAGTTTTTCAGGAGTCAGCTTAGAAGCTTCCTCCAGAATCAGATCAACCTTTTTCTTTTTCTTTTGATGGACTTTATTTTCTTTTTCTTTTTTTGATTCATTTTTATTTTCTACTTCATCTTTATTGTCCTGCTCGGTTTCTTGTATTATTTCTTTTTCTTTTTCTGAACTTATTTCTTGACCCGGAGATGGAGAAATAATTTTTCCACTCCTAGTAATTATGGCCTTGCAATGTTCCCTTGGATTTACCTCGGTATCTCCAGGGAAATTGCCTGCTTGCCTCTCAGCTAATTGTTTAGAAAGCTGTCCTACTTGATTTTCTAAATTTCTTATGGATGCTTCCTGATTCTTAAAACTGGCCTGAGTGGCCTGGATAAACTGAGAAAGTACATTCTCGAGTTCGGATTTTTCTTTAACAGGAGGGTGAGAAGGTTGTTGTGGTCTATTTGTGGGTTGACTCGGTGGGATATTCTGATTCAAATATGGACCTTTCTGCCAGGAAAAATTGGGGTGGCTCCTGTAATTAGGATTGAAGGAATTAGAAGGATAATTCCTTTGATACTGTTGCTGCCCCATATAATTCACTTGCTCGGAAGGCACAACTGGATCACACATTCCATTTTCATGGTCTCCACCACAAAAGTCACAACTGATCATAGAAACTTGACTCGGCTATTGGAGTTCTGAAATCTGAATGCTTAATTTTTCCAAAGCCTGAGTCATCAGTTTGCTCTAAGCCAGATAGGCATCTTGTGCTTCTAATTCTAATATTCCTCTCCTAGGGACTTGGTTCCTCTCACTAATCAAACATTCATTAGAAGCCATCACATCAATCAGCTCTATAGCTTCTTCTACAGTTTTAGTTGTTAATGAGCCTCCAGCCGAGGCATCAATCAAGACTCTGGTAGCTGGCCTGACACCATTATAGAAAATAGTCACCTGCTGTACATCAGAAATCTGATGATGAGGATATCTCCTCAAGCTTTCTTTATACCTATCCCATGCTTCCATCAAGGACTCACCTTCTCTTTGCTGGAAACATGTAATTTCATTGCGCAGTTTTGCATATTTAGAAGGAGGGAAGTATTTAATCAAAAATTTCCTTTGCAAATCCTCCCAGGTGGAGATACTGCCTCTCGGTTGACTCTGCAACCAGGCTTTTGCTCGGTCCCTTAGAGAAAATGGAAACAACCTTAGTCGGATTGCTTCTTCAGGGACCCCATTCATTTTTACTGTATCACAAATTTGGAGGAAGGTTGCTAAATGAAAATTTAGATCCTCAACCTCACTTCCTCCGAATTGTTCATTTCTTACCAGCTGCAGTAAAGCTGGTTTTAGTTCAAAATTGTTAGCTGCAATCGGTGGCCTAAGGATGCTAGCTTGCGATCCTTCTTCATTCAGCCTGGAGTAGTCACCTAGTGTAACTCTCCTCTGTTCCATTTCTTTTTCTTCTTTTTGCTTTTTCTCTTTTCTTAATCTACGTTCTAACAAATCGATGTCAGGATCAAAGAAGAAAGGTTCTCCTCTGCTCCTTGACTGCATACAACAATTGTTTACACGACAATGCAACTCACAGCTACAACTACACAAAACAATAACTACTAAAAAAAATACGTATTGACTACAAATAGAAACAAAAGCAAATGGTTTAGTCTAGTACCGGTCCAAGGATTGTTGATATTACTCAACAATCCCCGGCAACGGCGCCATTAACTTGATGCTAAAATCCTGAGCCATTAATTTGGTGTAAAAATCTTAGTAAAATAAAATGTGACTCTCGGATTTACACTTTGGCAAGCGCACCAGTCATTAAAATTGTAGTGTATTTGATCGTCCCACAGGGATTGTGGTAAGTTCATTCAGTTTTTATGGTTTTAGTGTTTTATAGTTGTTTTTGTATTTTCAGAAACAGAGTTAAAGTGAAATGTGTAAAGTGATTAATAGAAAACAGGTCAGGATTGCTTCGGCTCACAATCTCCTCAAGAAACATGCAATTAAGTATAATCGAACTTCACAATCTAGAGGACAATCCGCTTGTGGTTATTCCCTAATTCCTTAGGTGAAAAACATTAATCCTTAAGCAATGAACCTTAATTCCTTAAGTGCTCGATTAGCCTAAGAATCTAATGCGAAATTGGAGGTTTGAACTCTAACTATTCACCTAATTGATTAGGCCTGAACTAGTTAGAAAGATGGAAGTTACCTAAGCTTCAACCATGATTCCTCACTGGCGAAGTTCTTCATCAATTCTGGATTTGTCAATCCAGTGATGCTGCTCCACTCCTCAGCTTGTTCACCTCAGGATCTTCGGAGTCGATCTACTCACTCACAGCTTCAAGACTCCATTGCTAACCTTCGCAATCCCAACCTTAGGGATTTAGAACTCCATTGACTTCCGTTCCATCGAAGGATTGTGGAACGTCATGGAGGAGAGAGTTTAGAGAGATGAAAATGTAGTGAGAGAGTGAAAATAGAAAATGAAGTGTATTATGTTGTACGCCGTTCTGTTCTCTGCCTCCACACACTTTTACAGAGTATGTACATGAATATATATAGGCATCTAACTAAACTAACTAACTTAACTGATAACTTAGAGAACTTAAGTTAACGAATAAAACTAATTAATTACATAGTTTACAGAGTAATCAACTAATTACAGCTCAACGCTTAACATGATCCAACTTAACCTTAGCTAATTTACAGCTCAGCACCAGCTAATTAATAGCTCACTTCTTAAGTTACTTAAGGTTGCAGTAGTAGAGAAGAAGGCAATGGAAGCGGAACAGTACTGCACCAAGTGTGCTGTTGGAGGGAAGGAACAGTGTTTAAATTACTGCCTTTATGCTTCAACTGTTGAGTTTTCGCTAGAGCGGATTAAACTTCGCTTGGACGAGTCCGGATTTTACTAGGACGGATTAAATAATGAATAAGCACCTCGGTTTCTCATGTAGCATTCCGCTCTTCTTCTCTTTTGGAGCCGGTGTCTTGGGAGTCTTCTTAAGTTAGCTTACTTGAAGTCTCGCTTGGTCAGTATTTGGGCTCTTTTCAGTCGGATTCAGGAAGTCTCACTCAGATTTATCAATTTCTGCTCGGATTTGTAGGATTTCACTCGGAATTTTCTTCTTATCTTGAGTCCGCCCTGTTCCTGCACCAATAAACAGCTACTTGCCTAGCAATTATACGCTGGCTGCTTAGTGAATTTATAAATACTTCAAAATTCCTTATCTAATTAATATTTTCAATCGGTTTCTTACATAAATAGCATACTTTTGAAATAATTAACTAAAACATGAATTATTAACAAATTATTAAATAATAATATCAAAACTAGACAATACTTAGTAATTTATGTTAAATAAACAGTGGAATAATTAAGTCTTTTCAAGACTTATCAATTCCCACCAGCCGTTGTCCCCCACTACCAGGCCTGAGTGGAAGCCTGAGCTGGCCTTCCACTCGGAGTGGAAGCCTGAGTTGGCCTCCCACTCGGAGTGGAAGCCTGAGTTGGCCTTCCACTCGAAAAAGCCTATAAATAGACAGGGTTGAAGCTTTGAAGGGGGACAAAAGGCATTGATTAAGAGTAAACTCTACCTAAATCCACCCTCACTCTCTCTCTCCCTCACACCAGCTCCCTTTCCTCTCTTCACCAGTAACTGTCCTCCCACCTGCCAACTCCCTTCAAACATCCACACGGCCCAGCACCCTCACCATACCTTCTCTTCTTTCCTCTCTCCACCGTCCCACTGTCATTTCTCCTCCACCAATACAAAAAACTCCTTCCTCTCAACCAATACCGTCCCAAATCCTCTCTCCTCACCAACACGACTCGGTACAGCCCCTCTCCTCACTAGCACCCTTCACACCTCACTGTTCAGCATCCTGAGACCATCTCTCCTGCTCCATCACTCAGTTTCTCAAACTTTCACCCGGTATTCTACTATTTTCACTCGGTTTTCCCATTTTCACTCGGTTTTCCCATTTTTACTCGGTTTTCCCATTTTCACTCAGTTTTTCCATTTTTCACTCGGTTTTTTTCCATTTTTCACTCGGTTTTCTCTTCTCCCACTCAGTTTTCGCTCATTTTTCCCTCTCCTCTTCGAACTTACTATTCCTCTTTCTCTCTTGTAGCTTCTGCTACCTTCCCTCATTTACTTCGTAATAAAAATAATAAAAGGAAATGGATGTTTCATGGGTTTTCTTTCAAATCTAAATAAAATCAAAAAAGAAACAAATCATTTTTAGTCAGTGTCGTACGGAAAATACTTCCGTCTACACAACCTCTATAAGATCTGTACACGTGCAAAGAACTTCGTCTTGTATGGGTTCATCACTAAGATGATACCTACCAACATTTCCCTAATCTTTTCCTAAAAAAAAACATCTAAAGAACTACGTGACCCTGATTTCTCGAAAGCTCGAGAATACATAGGAGCGGGAAATAGTTCCTGTCGGGCCCATCTTTCTTTATTTAATTTTTAGAGTTTCCATTTTTGTCTTGCTATCAAAAGGAGGAACGAGATTAATTTGGACGAGACGTCCTATTAATTTCATTTTTTTTAATGGTGGAGCGAGATTAATTTGGACGAGACGTCCTGCTAATCTCATGTAAATATTCCGTGTTTATTTTTGTTTATTTTATTTTATTTTTTTGTATATTTTGTTGCCTCGTATATTTATTTATTTTTTTCTATGAAGAAGTTAAAATAATTACTGGGCTAATTATAATGCGCGCAATCATATTGAGGTAACCGTTTTTTATAACGGACAGTTGTGAGGTGCTAATACCTTCCTCACCTGTAATCAGACTCCCGAATCACGGAATTTCATTTTTATAACCAGTGCTTTAACGAAATGTTTTTCCAGTATTTTATCCTAAAAAATATTGGTGGCGACTCCCTATTTTTTTTATTTTTTTATCTTTTCGAGATGGTATTGAGGGTCAGCCGTGCCGCCGCGATCCCGGTCACGACAATGATTTTAGGTTTTTGAATTCCAAAGGAAAACCATAATTTCTTGTAGCCAAAGCCTCATTACAACCCTTAAAAAGACCTTGTGATTTCTGAAATATCTCTATATGATCAACCATTAATTAGATGAAAATCAAAATTAAATTTGTTTGATTTTATGATCGAGTAAGTGAAATAGGTTAACCTTTGCATTGAGATAAACACTTGTGAGGTAAGCCTGAAATTATGCTTGATTTGTTAATAAAATATTGTAAGGAATTTTATCAATAAACTTTTGTTACATGAGATTTCTATAATTGATTATTTCAAAATGGTAAATTATGAAATTACTTTTTATTTTTTATTTTCTCTCTTGCTCGAGGATTTGATTTCAAATTTTTATTTTTTATTTTCTCTCTTGCTCGAGGATGAGCAATGTCTCAAGTTGGGGGTATTTGTTAATCCTCAAATTTACAATAAAATCTTTAATAAAAATTTCATAAAAATAATAAAAATTAGCTTAAATTGTTAGAAAATTAGGTTTTAAATTCAATAAATAGAAGTTATTGGAAATAGTCTGCCCTTGATCAATTTTCTCTAGTTTTGTAGTTAAAAAGTGAAGAATTTAAAGAGAAAATTGAAGATCTGGAAAGCTGACGTGTAGCATCAACCCCACGCATAGCGTGGAGACTTTTGATGCTGACGTTATGCGTCACATCCACGCGTAGCGTCAGAGCTGCGTGGACTCCACAGCCAGGTTGGCCAAGCACTCAGCTAGTGACCCATTATTGGCCATTCCACTCTGCACAAATGGACAAGCCGAATTGGGAGACAGGTCCATATGGCACTGCATAATTGAATAAAATAATTCCGTAGTGGCCACTTCAAGCTGCGTTTAATGGAGGCTGAGTCAGGAACCTGACGCGTAGCATCAGGACCCTTCCTCAGCCCTATAAATAGGGCTATTTCCAACACTTCTAGCATCCCATTCTGATCCAATCCCACTCTTCTCTTCTCTTATACACTCAAGTTTGAGTGTTTCTTTTGTGAGTTTATAGTTCCAGAATAGTTTTCTAGATACTTGAGAGTGTTGTGTAGTATTGTGATCGTTGTATCGTGAAGTTTCCATCGCCTTTGTAATGTCAATCACTGTAAGTGTTATTTTTACTTTCACCATGTGTAACTAATCTGTTTATGTTGGAATTGGTGAACTAATCTATTGAGTATGATGTTGTGAATTCGATCTTTGCATGTTTATGATTCAAGTCCATGTTAGTATTTCAATCTTTTATTAATATAAACGTTAAACGGGAGAATGATTTTCATGTGTATTGAAACTTGTTTTATTAGTGTGAGTGTCATACGGGAGAATGATTATTCATGCCGTATTGAAACTTGTTTTAATGAAAATAAAAGTTGGAATACCATTGGTATCTCAATTCTAAAGGGGTTGTTAACCATTGTTGCCATAAGGCCAGGACTTAATGTAAGTTTTTTACTGAGAAAGCTCACGAGGGATCGGACTTTACGGTGAATTCTTAGAATTTATATCACGAGGGATCGGTTATAATGATTTTAAGCTGCAATGACATGAAACTTGATGATTAAATATGCATGTCTTGAGTTCCTCATTGTTATTCTAGATTAGGGATCCAATTTCCAACATAATTTGTCTATCTGTGTTTTATCTCAAGTATCTTACCTATTCTAAATTGCAACTCAACTTTTTAGATAGATCAGTATTCTCTTTTTACCACATGAACAACTCAACTATGCCATCTTGTAAATATTGTATAAATTGTATATAAATTATTCTTTTGTGTATAAGTTTTGATAAATTTACCATAGTAACTAGAAAATTACTGTAACTATTGGACTTTCAATCCCAGTGGAACGATATCTAAATTTTGAAAACTACAAATGATTGGTGCGCTTGCCAATTAAAAGACCCAACAGTAAACACAAAGAGTTAACAGGTTTTCTGGGTTTAACAACAACCATGGTCTCAAGCCATTCATAACAAACTCATTAACATGAATCAAAACAACACCATACTCATCATCCTAAAAGCATATGCCACATAACATCAATCATTCTAAATGCATTTCAATCATAAAATCATCATATCATCCACTCAAGCCACATTATCATAGGACAATACTATACATTCACATCATCAATGGATGAAATCATGTATTTAGAATAGTTACCCCCTCCTACCTTAAGAGAAGTAGTAATCAACGCGGTCCGATGGTCCCGCCTCGTCAATAAGGTTATTTCCTACATTATACAATATACCACACAATTATTTTCTATTCAACCACCAAGACTCAATGCTCATATTTATTTACTTGGTGTTTATAACACTTTAAATTCCCAAACCTTATTAATTTCATTAATTCCACTATAACCATTATGGGTTAGGTGCCTCCATTCATTATTATGCATCTTTAATGTCAAACCCATTAATGGTTCCCAACAACCATCATTAATCATCAAACTTCATTAATGGTTATCCACCATCAATAACATCACTTCACCTTATTAATAACATTTATCTAACACAATAAATGCTTCTCTACTTATATTTTACATTTTCCCCAAATCATAAGGTTGGGGTTTCATTAAAAACCCAACAACCATAATCAATGCCCATAATTTTCCATCATCTCCCTTGCCATATACACACACTCATAAATACCCATTTATAACTCTCATCAATGTCACCCCACTTAAGGGTTTTCCATCATAAATGCCTCTCTTTAATGACCCATATGCAACCAAACACTCTCCTAACAATCATAACCCATAACCAAGGGTTTAAACTCTTAAAAAGTGATGGAAAACTTACCTCAAGAGAAGAAAAGAGTGGATTTCCAAAGGAGGGAGACTGGAGCATGAAAATGAGAGGGAGAAAGAGAGCTTCAAACCACCATCATCATCTACTCCAAGCTTAAAGCAACCAAAGATGGAAGGATGAGAGATAGCACACCACACTTGTGGATTTTGAAGAAGAAGATGAGTGGGAAATGAAAGAGTGAAGAGGAAAAGAGAGTGTTTACAGAAAAGGGGAAAGGTCACATAAAATAAGAGAAAAGAATTGAGAGTTTAGTGTTTAAACTTAATCCCTCTTATTAAAACTTATCGTTTTATAACTTACAGGGTCTCTGTTCGGGCTCAATACTTTATCTAAAAATTATTTTGAAGTTAGATTTGGATCCCCAATAATATTCTTAATAGCCCTGACCAATATCAGCCAAATCGGAGATACTTGGTCCGACACCCATATTTTAATCGGGCTTAATTTCAGCTTATTCGACTTCAATAAATCACTAACAGTCCCCAAAAATATTAATTTAACTATTTCCAATATTTTGGGACATTAAATAACCCACATACAACTATTTAATATTTATTTCCTTAATTAATCCTTTATTTTAAAATTTAGGGTGTTACAATCCACCCCACCAAAAAGAAAATTTCGTCCTCGAAATTTAACATACCAGAGTTAAACATTTTCAGATATCGCTCCCGAATATCATCTTCACGTTCCCACATGAACGTTTCCACATTTCCATGCTTCCATGCTACTTTCACCAAAGGTACCAATTTATTCCATAGCTTCTTCACGGAGTGTTCAACAATATAAACGGAAACGAGAGGAATAGACAAGTCATCTCATACATCAAGAATATACTTCCTCAACTGCGACACATGAAACACATTTTGCAGATTCGCAAGATACGGAGAAAGTGCAAGCCAATAAGCCACATCACTGATTCGTTCAAGAATCTCATAAGGTCCAATAAACTTAAGACTTAATTTCTTACTCTTCAAAGCTCTTCCAATGCCCTTATCTCTTGACACTCTCAAAAACACGTGATCGCCAACTTGAAACTCAAGTGGCTTCTGCCTCTTATCATAATAACTTTTCTAACGGTCTTGGGCAATTTTCATCTTTTCTTGTATCATCTTAATCTGTTCATTTGTCTCTACAATCAATTCTGGCCCTAAAGCCAAATTCTCACCAGTTTCAAGCCAACACAATGGAGTTCTACATTTTCGACGATAAAATGCTTTATATGGAGCCATACCAATAGAACTATGATAACTATTGTTGTATGTGAATTCAATCAATGGCAGGAATCTTTCCCAACAATCACCATGCTCCAATACACAAGCCCGTAACAAATCTTCAAGGCTTTGAATTGTTCGTTTGGATTGTCCATCCGTTTGCGGATGATAAGCCGAACTAAGCTTGAGCTTAGAACCCAGTTCTTTTTGCAAGCTTCCCCAAAATCGAGAAGTGAACCGCGAGTGACGATCTAACACAATACTCAAAGATATACCATGTATTCTTACAATGTCTTTAATGTACAATTATGCCAACTTCTCTAAAGGACTCTTCATGTTCATGGGTAAAAAGTGAGCACACTTCGTTAATCGATCAATAATCACCCATATTGCATCATTTCCAGTACGTGTCCTGGGCAACCCAGAAACAAAGTCCATAGCAATGTTATCCTACTTCTAAACAAGGATATCAAGAGGTCTCAAATAACCAGATAGTTTCTGATGCTCAACCTTAACCTTTTGACAAATAAGGCAAGATGCTACGAAATTTGCCACATCCCGCTTCATACCTGGCCACTAGAAATTCTTCTTCAAATCTTGATACATTTTTGTGGAACCAGGATGTATGCTTAACACACTCTTATGAGCCTCTTCAAGTGCCAACTTTTTTAAATCACCACCAGATGGAACATAAATTTAGCCCTTCACACGCCAAATGCCATCATGACCTTCCGTCAAAAATGAACTATTCCCATTAGCTTGAGCTTCTTTCATCTTAATCAAATACTCATCCTTCGGTTGTTGTAATTTCACGATTTCAAGGAACACATTAGCAACCGTCAACATCTCAAGGGATATCTTTTTCGGGGTATATATTTCTACACCCACATTCAAGTTTCTAAATTGCTCAATGAGCTTCATCTCTTTCACCATCATTGCCAAAACATACAACGACTTCCGACTCAAGGCATCGGTAACCACATTTTCTTTTCTGGGATGGTATCTCAAATCAAACTCATAATCTTTCAAAAACTCCATCCATCGTCGTTGGCGCATATTAAGTTCCTTCTGATCAAACAAATATTTAAGACTCTTATGATCATTAAAGACCATAAACTTTGAGCCATACAAATAGTACCACCATAACTTCAACATAAACACGACCGCCACCAATTCAAGATCATGTGTAGGATAATTAACCTCATGCGGTCACAACTGTCTCGACGTGTAGGCTATCACATGCTCTTTTTGCATCAACACACAACCAAAACCAAGCTTGGAAGCATCACAATACACCATGAAGTCATCCAATAAGTCAGGAAAGGCCAACACAGGAGTAGAAGTTCAACTCTTGGAAACTCCTCTCGTAGTTGAGATTCCACACAAACACGGCTGATTTTTACGGGTTAGCTTCATCAACGGCAAAGCCAAACGGGAGAAACCTTCAATAAATCTCTGGTAATAACGGGTAAGACCAAGAAAACTCCTTATTTCAATCACGGACGTCGGTCTTTCCCAAGCCATCACGGCTTCAATCTTAGATGGATCAACAACAACACCATCTTTAGAAATGACATACCCAAGGAATTAGACCTCAGATAACCAAAATTCACACTTAGAGAGCTTCGCATATAACTCTTTCTCGCGAAGGACATTCAATACAAGATGAAGATGTTCTTCATGTTTTTCATGGCTCTTGGAATAGACAAGGATGTCATCGATAAATACCACCACAAACTTGTCAAGGTATTCATGGAAGATGCAATTCATGTAATCCATGAAAATTACAGGTGTATTTATCACACCAAATGGCATCACCACATATTCATAGTGGCCATATCGCGTCCAGAAAGCAGTTTTAGGAATATCTTTGGTCTTTACTTAAATTTGGTGACATCTGGAATGCAAATCAATCTTTGAGAACACCACTATATCCTTTAATTGATCCAGAAGATCATCAATGTGAGGTAGGGGATATCGGCTCTTAATCGTCAACTTGTTAAGTTATCAATAGTCTGCACATAACCTCATACTTCTTTCTCACCAATAAAACAGGCGCACCCCAAGAAGACACACTTGGGCGAATAAACTCTCGCTCTAACAACTCTTCAACTTGTCTCTTCAACTCAGCTAACTCCATAGGAGACATCTGATATAGTGCTCGAGAAACAGGTTCCACACCCGGAACAAGATCAATAGAAAACTCCACCTCTCGTGGAGGAGGTAAACCGGGTACCTCATTGGGAAACACATCCAGAAATTCAGATACAACGAGGATATCAAGGGATTAAATAGTATTTTCTCTATCCACTATGCATAGCATAACAAGAAGTTGAGATATACCTTGCACTTCGAAAGCGCTCGGCATTCGAAGAAGGAAGGACGATGCTCCGACTCTGACAATCCACCAAGACCTTGTTGGCAGATAACTAATCCATACCAAGATAATTTCTAAGTCCTTTATGGGCAAGCAAATAAGAGATACAATAAATCTCCTACCTTCAAGAATCATCTCAACATCACTACATTGAGTGACTACCCGCAAACAAGTACCAGTCGGCGTAGACATCATGATAGAACCTCTCATCATGCTTATTGGTAATTTCAATCGCCTTACACAATCTTCTGAAATAAAGGAGTACGTCGTACCCAAATCAAACAATACATCAACACAATTTCCATGTATTTGGCACTTAGTTTGGGCAAGATCCTTGGCTTGTGTAGCTTCTTCATCAGTCCCGGTAAAGACTTTTCTAGTAGTTTGTTAGTTAGCACCATGATTGTGACCATTCTGGTCACCATTACCATTACCGCGGCCATTCCTATTGCCACGACTGTTGCCACTGTTTCCATTTCGACCACCATTGCAGCTGCCATTACCGTTTCCACGACCACGGCCTCTAAAAGCAACATAGCCTCCACGGTTTGATTCATTATGCGCCACCACATTCATGGAATTCAAGGGACAATCAGGATGAATGTGCCCCGGCTGGTTACATCTATAACATACCACCGTCTCCTCATGATTACATTCACAAGCCAAGTGATTTCTGCCACACCGAAAACAACGAAGTCCTTGGCCATTACCTCAGCTACCATTGGCACCATGTCTTCCACCACTGCGTCCACCTCTAAGAGTAGATGAGCCACACATAAAGTGTTTATTATTCTTAAAGTTGCCTTTCTTCTTGAAGTTAGAAGATTGGCCCTTCAATCTATGATCGTGCCCTGAATAACTCTTAGGAGCCACATTATTTTCTTAAAAAATTCTACACTTGTTCAAAAGAGTAAGGAAACTCCTAATCTCTTGGTGAAAAATCACCTGCTTGATCTCTTGGCGCAATCCATTCTCAAACTTAACACATTTCAAAGCTTCAGTATCTTCCTGTTGAAAAGGAGGGTAGAACACACATAATTCTTCAAATTTTGAGGCATATTCCTCAACCGACATGCTTCCTTGTTTGAGCTCCATAAACTCAAGCTCCTTTTTGTTCTTGTAACTCTCGGGAAAGTATTTCCTAAGGAACTCCACCTTAAAATTCTCCTAATTCAAAGGAGTATGGGCCGCCATCATACGCCCATGAGTAAGAATCCACCAAGATTCAGCTTCATCTCGGACCATAAATATCGCATACTCAACTTTTTAAGCTTTGGTACACTCCATGCAAGCAAATATCCGCTCCAAGTCACGGATTCAAACATAAGGGTCTTCCGGTTTAAAACCCCCATGTAATTCAGAAGGCTTCTGCTTGAGGAATTGGTCAAGACTATGATTTGGTTGACCAACAGGTTGTTGTTGCCGTTCAAGAATATCGGCAAATCGGTTAAAAGCTTCAGCCATAGCGGCTGCATCGACGTTGCGTCTATTCGCCATCGATCAATCTAGACACACAACACAAATATATTTAGAAACCTTGTATTTCTTTCCTCAAGATTTATCAATCATTAACGATTATCATCAACATATGTATCATCATAATATATTCACAATTTGAAGGTAAATATTAGAAAAGAAATGCATGGTCGGCATTAATATCAACCATAATGATGTAGGCTCTTCATCCATTTTCTTGAAGAGAGATGGATCTAGGGCTCTTTCTCCTATCTTCCTTCAATGTAAGCTTGAGAACTTCTCCAAGGCAAGGAAACCGAAAACCAAAGCCTAAACTAAAGGAGTGTGACGCAAGGAACAAGAGGAAAGGGAGTGAAATGGAAGAAAAGAAGGATGAACAATGGAGGAAGGTTTGGAAAAGGGGAGAGGAAAAGGTTGGAGGCCACTTCCCAAAGTGGGGAAGATAACTCCACTCACCACCAAGGGAGGGAGAAACCACTTGGATAAGAGCTTGAGAGAGCTCTCTAATTCTAGAGAGAAGGAGGAGAATCTCTCACTAAGAAAACACTAAGTGCTCTCAAAATCTTGCAAATGAATTAATTGTCCTTGTTTACAAAAGGAGAAGTCTTTATATAGGCCATGGGAAATTTTGGCCAAGGACTAGCTAAGTGGGCTTGAGCATGAATCCAAGGCCCATTAAGAGAAAAAGGTAAGCAAATGGCCTATACATGGCCCAAAAGGAAAAGTACAAGGCCCTAAAGTGTTTTGACCTTGCAAGGCCCAAATCTATCCTATAAGCCTAGAGAAACTATTTAGAAAGTATATTATAAGTAAAGTACACATAGATCCTCATAGGTTCCTTATTGGGCTTAGGCCCACTAGAAGAGAGAAAAGAGAAAAGGGCTTTACGAATGCTCTCTTTGGCCCTTTTGGTCTTGGCCCTTGTGAGGGGACCTCTATATGCTTCAAGTCCTTTCTCTAATGTAGTGTGAGGGTCTTCCTTGGGTATGTCCACATTATGCTCCAACTCTTCAAAAGGATTTGTCCTCAAATCAAAGGCATCATCCTCATCATCTATATCAAAGGGAGACAAATCAGTTATATTGAAAGAAGCACTCACACCATAATCTCCTGGTAGATCTAGGACATAAGCATTATTATTAATTTTCTTGAGAATTTGGAAAGGCCCATCACCTCTAGGGTTGAGTTTGGATTTTCTTAAGTTAGGAAAGCGTTCCTTTCGAAGGTGTAACCATACCCAATCTCCAACCTCAAAGGTGATCTCCTTTTTTTGTTTATTTACACAACGAGCATAATGTTCATTTTTAGTTTGTATTTGGTGTCTAACCTTCTCATGAAAATCTTTGATAAATTGGGCCTTTGCCTCTCCATCCATATGAAGGACAGAGTCAGAAACCTCAATGGGCAAAAGGTCCAAGGGTGTGAGAGGGTTAAAACCATATACAACCTCAAATGGACTATGCTTGGTTGTGGAGTGTTGTACCCTATTATATGCAAACTCAATGTGGGGTAAACACTCATCCCATGATTTTACATTTTTGTGTACTAAGACCCTAAGAAGTTGAGAGAGGGTCCTGTTTACTACCTCTGTTTGGCCATCTGTTTGAGGATGACAAGTTGTGGAAAAGAGGAGTTGTGTTCCTAGCCTTGACCAAAGAGTTTTCCAAAAATCGCTTAGGAATTTGGTGTCCCTATCAGAAACAATGGTTTTGGGCACACCATGTAGTCTCACAACCTCTTTAAAGAAGATCTTAGCAATATGAATAGCATCATCAACCTTATGGCAAGGGATGAAGTGAGCCATCTTGCTAAACCTATCCACAACCACAAAGATAGAATCCATTCCCCTTTGGGTCTTAGGCAGGCCTAACACAAAGTCCATTGATATATCAATCCAAGGTGCACTAGGTGTTGGCAAGGGAGTATATAAACCACTAGGTGAAAGTTTTGATTTAGCCTTTCTACATACAATACACCTAGAACAATGTTTTTGAACATCCTTTTTCATTTTGGGCCAATAGAAGTGTTCATGTAATATAGACAAAGTCTTATCTCTTCCAAAATGGCCCATGAGTCCTCCCTCATGACTCTCCCTAAGTAGTAGATCTCTTAAAGAGCTTCTTGGAATACAAAGTCTATTGGCTTTAAAAAGATAGCCATCTAAAATGTAGAAGCCCTTATGAGATGTCGAAGTGGAAGATGAGTTAAAGATGTTTGAAAAATCAAGATCATTTGGGTACAAAGACCTAATTTCATCAAGCCCAATAACTTTGGCTCCTAGAGAGGTAAGTAAAGAATGCCTCCTAGATAAAGCATCAGCCACAGTATTGGTTTTGCCATTCTTATACTTGATGACATAAGGAAATTGTTCCAAATACTCAACCCACTTAGCATGTCTTTTGTTTAACTTATGTTGCCCTTTTATGAATTTTAAAGATTGGTGATCACTATGTATCACAAACTCTTTTGGGATTAAGTAGTGCTCCCAAGTTTGTAGGGCTCTAATTAAGGCATAGAATTCCTTATCATACATGGGGTAGTTCATAGTGGCCCTATTAAGTTTTTCACTAAAGAAAGCAATGGGGTGACCTTCTCGTAAAAGCACAGCTCCTATGCCCACATTTGATGCATCACATTCAAGCTCAAAGGTTTTAGAAAAATTTGGAAGTTTTAAAATTGGAGCATGAGTGAGCCTATCTTTGAGATCTTGAAAGGCTTTTTCTTGCCTAGGTCCCCACATAAAAGAAACATTCTTTTTAACCAACTCATTTAGAGGGGAGGCTAAGGTTGAAAAATCTTTTATAAATCTCCTATAGAAACTTGCGAGACCATGGAAACTTCTTATTTCACTCACATTTCTAGGTGTAGGCCAATCTTGGATTGCCTTAACCTTAGAGTGATCTACCTCAACACCCTTATAACTAACTACAAAACCAAGAAAGACAATGATATCCATGCTAAAAGAACATTTTTCAAAGTTAGCATAAAGATTGTTTGTTCTTAAGGTAAGCATAACTTGTATTAGGTGGATTAGATGGGATGCCATGGACTTTGAATACACAAGAATGTCATCAAAGTATACCACAACAAAATGCCCTATGAAATCCCTTAAAACATGGTTCATAAGTCTCATGAAGGTACTTGGTGCATTAGTTAGGCCAAAAGACATCACTAACCACTCATAAAGGCCAAGCTTGGTTTTAAAAGTGGCTTTCCATTCATCTCCTTCTTTTATTCTAATTTGGTGGTAGCCACTTTTAAGATCAATCTTGGAGAAGATTGTAGATCCACTAAGCTCATCTAACATGTCATCAAGCCTATGTATGGGATGCCTATACTTGATGGTGATGTTATTAATCGCTCTACAATCCGTACACATTCTCCATGAACCATCTTTCTTGGGTACAAGTAAAACCGGTAATGTACAAGGGCTTAAACTTTCTCTAATCCAACCTTTGGAAAGTAGTTCATTCACTTGATTTTCTATTTCTAAACTCTCCTTAGGGTTGCATCTATAGGCAGGTCTATTTGGCAAACTAGCCCCAGGAATAAGGTCTATTTGATGCTCAATGCCTCTAATAGGAGGTAACCCTTTTGGAATGTCTTTTGGGAAGAGGTCTTTAAATTCTTGTAAGATATTTTGGATCCCGTTGGGTAAAGGGGGAGGAGAGGTGCCCATAGAACACAAAGAAGTGTTAAGGATATCTTTTGGATATATGATCAAGCAATGTTTTTGTGAAAACATGGCATGTTTCACATCATATTTAGTTGCGAAGAGATTGGGTTGAGAGTCATTATAGATAATAACTCCTTTCCCTTTATTGTCTTTTTGGTTTTTCTTTGGTTTTTCTAAATTCGTATGGTAAGAAGATCCTAACTCTTTTTCTCTCTTAGCTTTCATTTGGATTTGGTCTTTTGCTACTTGTTGTGGAGTTAGAGGATGTAGTACTATCTTCTTGCCATCTAGTTTAAATGTGAGGGTGTTAGTGAACACCTCATGAAGGACCTTCCTATCAAATTGCCAAGGCCTTCCTAATAGTATATGAGTTGCTTCTATAGGCACTACATCACATTTGACTTTATCTCTATATGTGCCTATGGTGAAATTTATTAGGACTTGCTTATTGACTACCATTTCCCCTTTTTCATTTAACCATTGTAATTTGTAGGGACTTGGGTGATCTATAAGCTCTAATCCCATCTTTTTGACTAGTCTTTGGCTTGCAACATTTGCACAACTCCCACTATCAACAATGAGAGAACATAATTTGTCATTAATGTAACATCTTGTATAAAAGATATTCTCTCTTTGTGTTGTGTCATCGAGTTTTACATGACTACCAAGCAATCTTCTAATCATGTACAACTCACCATCATCCCCTAGAATGTGCTCACTGTCACTGGAATCACTACTAGAGTCATCACTTGAATAGTGAGAATCAGAATTAGACTCTGATTGACTTGAGTAGGTTCCATTAGTTTTTAAAATCATGGTTCTTTTTGTTGGACAGTCTGAAGCAATGTGTCCTCTTCCAAGACACTTAAAACATTTTATGGAAGAAGATCTAGAGGATTGTGGTTTTTATGATGGCTCATGCTTATCATGTTGATTCCTAAAGACTTTGCCATTTTTGTGTAACTCACTTTGGAGTTTAGAGGAGGAAGCGCCCACTTCTCTCTCTCTAGGGTTTCTCTCAAACTTACCCTTATTTTCTACCTATTTTGACTTATAGGCTCTATTGTTATCCCCACTATAGGATTCTCTTTCCTTAAATTGGTTTTCTACTTTGGTGCATTGGTGGAGTAACTCTTCTATATCCACATGTGGAAGAAGTTCTACCCTATTTTTGATGTTCCTATTAAGTCCATGTAAGAACCTATGCATTAAGGTTTCTTTATCCTCTTTTAGGTTGGCTCTAATCATAGCTATTTCTAAGGCTTTATAGTAGTCTTCTACACATTTGGAGCCTTGGGTGAGCTTATTAAGCTTTGCTAATAATTCACCACGATAATAGTTAGGAATATATCTTTTCCTAAGGAGAGCTTTTAAGTCTACCCAATCATCTATGGGAGGGAAGTTGTCTCTTTTTCTCTCCTTACAAATTTGGGTCCACCAAACTAGAGCATAATTTTGGAAAGAAAGAGTTACAATCCTAACTTTTTTATCATCTTTTATTTGATGAGAGTTGAATATTTATTCTACCCTCATCTCCCACTCTAAGTAAGCTTCAATGTCACTCTTGCCATTGAATGGGGGAATTTCTAACTTTACTTCTCTTAAGCCTATGTCATCCTTTCTATGGTCATGGTGCCTTCTTTGTCTTGTTTCTTCCTCACTATCACTAATGTTATGTCTTTGATTTCTTTGTTGTCTATGCCTAGTTCTAGGGGGTTCATTATGCTCAAGATTGGTTAGCCTAGCATTAATATTGTTTAAGCTATCCATTATGTTATGAAGCATGGTTTTGTTCTCCCTATCACTAGATGACATCTTCTAATGTTGTCAAAGAAATTTGAGACAAAAACAAAGTATGTATAGACAAGCTAGTCGAGGAAGATGAATGCAATACAAGTGAAAGAAACACTTCAACAATCCTAAAAAAATCAATACTAGGTTTCTATCCTAAGGGAAAACAATGTCCTAGGTTATCTTTAACTAGGTTAGTCCTATGTTGCTTATGTAAATCCTAAGTTGTCCTTAACCTAAATCGATTATGTTTGTCCTAGGATGTTACTAGTGATTAACTAACCCTAGACAAGCCTAACCAAATTTGGTTTTAAGAAGTAGTTAACCTAAGAAAATTAGTTCAACTAACTAACTACGTCTTAACAAACCCTAACTAAAAAGTAGTCAATTAGTTATGGAAGTTGTAACAAAGTCTAACCACTATAACTAACCAACTAATTCGGTTATGTATTAGTTAACCCAACTAACAATTAGTTATGATAACTAGAATTAGTTCCAACCACTAACTAATTAACCTAATTAGTTAAGACACTCAACTAACTACCAACTTTTTGTTATAACTACCAACTAACTAACTAATTATAGTTGTAACTTCTAACTAATTCTAACCAATTAACTAAAAGTAGTTAACAATCAAATGCACATGTACTATCCTAATTCAAAATTTACTAAGCAAAAAAGAAAGTTATAATGTCCAAAAAGTCCAATGTCCTTGTTGTGTCCAAAATACAAGACAAAATCCTACTACACAAAGCCTAAGAATTGAAAAAATTTGCCTAAGTTCTACTAGTTACAAAGCTTTTGCCTCCTTTACAATTGTCTTCAAAAGTCCTTCTTGATGTATAAGCTCCAACTTTACCTAGCAAAAGAAGACAAGACAACAACTCCAAACAAGATTTGGTTAATAGAAATCACAAAGAAAAATTTTAAACCTCACTAAAGTGTATCTCTCAAGTGTATGCCTTCTCTTAGAGATTATCAAGCTCAATCAATTTCCACACCAATCTCAAGTGTTTCAATATGCTACCCTCAATTAATGGAGAAATGGAGTGATCTTAGAAGTTTGAAAAGATACAAACTCAAGACAAAACTTTAAGAAGCAAAAATGACAAACTAAAAAGGCTTAAGAAATAAAGGCTACTCAAATGGATTTTTTTTTATATGACAAGACTCTAAAAGCAATAAAAGTTCAAAAGAATGAAAGCTAACTTAGAATAGAATTGAATTTGACAAAACAAGACAAACAAGAAAACACATGCAAGAAACAAAGCTTAAAGTACAACCTAGCTTAGAAACTCTAGAGTTGCAAAAATAAGCAAGGAAGTCTTAATGAACAAGTCTTAGAAATGTCAAGTAATGAAACACTTCTCTTTTGGCATTGGTAATTTCGAAATTTTGGTGATGATGTTTGGTGTCTCAAATTCAACTTGGTAATGAGGCTTTCTTTTTAATACTCTTTTTCTCCTTTGGTACTTTTCTTTACTTTTCTTTTCTTTTGCCTCTCAAGATTTCAAGGTAACAACACCAATCTTATAATTCCAAAACCGAAATACACAAATGGTACAAACAAGTTCAATTAATGCTTCTTGCTTAAGGCAAATTATGCAACCTTCTCCCAAATTGATGTATAGGAGGTGACTAATTTTTTTTTTGACAAGTTTTTTTTTGTTTTTGATGCAAGCAAGATGAAAAGGAATGTAAAAGTGATATCCTAATAGTGCAAGTAAAGAAAAATTAAACCTAGAATCAAAGCTAAGATTGGAAACTAACAACCCTAAAAGTTGACTTGACTTTGGAGTGTCTTTAATGTGAGACCTCCCAACAACAAGAATGGAACCTTTTTAGGAGCTAATCAAAATGCTTGAATTTCCCCTTCACCACCAGCTTTGCACACTAAAAAGGAAGAAGCAAGTAATTTCCTAGAACTCTAGACAAGGTTCCACATGGCACCTAACTAACTTCTTTAATTGGCTCTAACTAACAACTAATAATTAACTAACTTGTAACAACAAACTAACAACCTAACAAACCAAAACTAACATGTGCCAACTCTGAATTTTAGAAGCTAAAACAGAATGCTAACATAAGCCAACCGAAAATGACCATATCAATATGAAAAAATTGAAGCCAAAAAAGAAACTAGCACAAAAACTCAAAAGAACTAAAACTTTTTATGATTTTTATGCTAACATGGCATTAACAAGAACTATGAATGATTAAGAACCAGAATTCCAGCCAACAAAGAGAAGTGAAAATGAAAATTAAAATGGAGGAGAAGAAGAAAAGAACCTCCCAAGGCTCAATGATACCACATGATGTAGGCTCTTCATCCACTTTCTTGAAGAGAGATGGATCTAGGGATCTTTCTCCTATCTTCCTTCAATGTAAGCTTGAGAACTTCTTCTTCAAGGCAAGGAAACTAAAAACCAAAGCCTAAACTAAAGGAGTGTGACGTAAGGAACAAGAGGAAAGAGAGTAAAATGGAAGAAGAGAAGGATGAACAATGGAGGAAGGTTTGGAAAAGGGGAGAGGAAAAGGTTGGAGGCCACTTCCCAAAGTGGGGAAGATAACTCCACTCACCACCAAGGGAGGGAGAAACTACTTGGATAAGAGCTTGAGAGAGCTCTCTAATTCTAGAGAGAAGGAGGAGAATCTCTCACTAGGAAAACACTAAGTGCTCTCAAAATCTTGTAAATGAATTAATTGTCCTTGTTTACAAAAGGAGAAGTCCTTATATAGGCCATGGGAAATTTTGGCCAAGGACTAGCTAAGTGGGCTTGAGCATGAATCCAAGGCCCATTAAGAGAAAAAGGTAAGCAAATGGCCTATACATGGCCCAAAAGGAAAAGTACAAGGCCCTAAAGTGGCCCATTTGACCTTGCAAGGCCCAAATCTATCCTATAAGCCTAGAGAAACTATTTAGAAAGTGTATTACAAGTAAAGTACACATAGATCCTCATAGGTTCCTTATTGGGCTTAGGCCCACTAGAAGAGAGAAAAGAGAAAATGGCTTTATGAATGCTCTCTTTTGCCCTTTTGGTCTTGGCCCTTGTGAGGGGACCTCTATATGCTTCAAGTCCTTTCTCTAATGTAGTGTGAGGGTCTTCCTTGGGTATGTCCACATTACATAATATAAAGCATTGAGCAATTCAAGCTCCAATAATACTTAACTATAACAATAACATCTCAACATTAAGTGACAATCACTCTTATAAGGTACAACAACATTCCAATACTAAACCACCACACTTTAATAACAAACAACCTCACTTTAACAAGGGAACTCACCCTTCAATAACATTTAACTCATATAATTCATCAATGAGCAATTAATGCTCTGATACCATGTTGTAACACCCCAAAAATGGGGGTAAAGGTTTTTCATGATTTAAAATTAATTATAAGTAGAAGAAACGCAATATATAAAATGTTGAGTAATTACCCTGGATCATTAAATAACCTATCTCATATATGAAGATATGAGGAGGTACCAGAGTGTTTCTTGGATGATTGAACTCAAAATCGTCACAAGGGAAAAGCGGAAGATATAATTAAAATTGAGGATCATAAAAATCTATATGAAAAGATACACCATTAATTCGTTTAAACAGTGGTAATATAATTTCATAATAGTAATAATGGTTCTAGAGGTCATGGAACCCAAAACATGTAAGGAAATTGAATAAAAGAAGCAAAAATGAAGAAAGTGGAATCAGGGTATCTTGCTAGAGCGAGGCACTGACTCGCTTGAGCGAGACCCACATGGGTCGCTTGAGCAAGGCCAGCGAGCGTGAGCAAAAATGCTCCAGAACCATCACTACGCTCGCTCGCTTGAGCGAAAAAGGTATAGGTCCATCATCACTATGACTCACATCTCAATACCTCCTACCCATGATCAAAACATGGCATAGGTCCATCATCATGTCAATTCATACTCAATATATTAATGTCAGTGCATAATAACAATGTATTCGTCAATCAAAGGAAATAATGTAAGGAACTTGGCTGGACTTACACAAACAAACATATCAATCATATTGACGGATTCATTCATAAGTATTCAATCCCATAGATCAATCAAGGTTAGCAATGAGCAGCTATGCTCCACAAGTGTATCACACAACCTTAATGATATTCGGCATACCACCATAAACAACGACCACATCTCAATACTAATGGTTCACAAGGAATCCTCAATAAGCAATAACGCCCCTATAATCAATTCACAATTCTTAGACAATTAGTCCTTTCCAAATCCATACAGGGCAACCAATATCTCTACATATCCTTATCCCTTAGATAATTGCCACTCTTAAATCTATACAGAACAACCATATTCCAATGATCACCAAAATGTTTCACTATTGAGCAATCATGCTCTAATCATCCATAATATCAATTTCAATGCAGAGTAGTCATACTCTATTGAGAATTAATAAACCTAATACAAAGTAAAATACACTCTGATACCAGCTTGTCACACCCTGAATCTCAATGTAATCAAGATAATAAGTAATAAAAACACGAGTAAATGTTTCATGTTTAAAATAATTTCAAAACACCACAATGATTACATCAAGACCTGAACCACAGAAAATCAAAGAGTGAGATTTAATAATTTATAAACTGGATCGCTAATCGAAATGCCCACATATGTACACAAAATAATTTAAGTTTATAGCGAAAAACGAATATGTATACGGTGCACCCGCCTAGTTCAATATATGAAGATATGGAAAAAGGCTCAAACAATCATGCAACCACATCATGTAGGTCTATTAGGTCACAACCAAGCAAGCATCCAAATATCATTCATTGCCTATCAAGAAATTCAACCTTAGCTTATGCATTATCAATACTTGTACCTATACAAAGGGACTACATATCCAACATCATTTTATCTATCAAATAGGCATAAGTTGTAACATCCCGATTTCTAACTTAATTACTGATTGAAGTTAAGCTATTAATTAAAGGTTAATTACAGAATTAGGATTAATGGTTAATTAGAGTAATTACTGATGTGGGTAGAAATAATTGAATAAATAATAATAATAATAGTGCCAGGCGAAAGGACGCATGTGTCCCTAGGAGTATAAGACAACTTCAGCTCTCTCTTTCTCTCATTATTCATGCTGTCAGCTCTCCTTGTGCGTGTATATGGTCTCTCCTTCCCTGTTTCTCTTCTTCTTCACTCTCATTCACGTCGCCACTCGAACAGTGAGAGAGTCGAGAGCTCCTGGAGGAACATCAACACAGCTCTGACTCCACTCCCTGTTCTCTCCTTCCTCCCTATTGCCTTCTTCCTCTCCTTCTTCTTCTACCTGGAGCTGTGGTATTGCAGTTGGAAGGCTGTGCTCGAAGTGCTTTGGAGCTGTGGAGGAGACGGACCCGTTGGAGGAAAGGAGCAACTCTGGCCCAGGATCAACGCTGAACTCGAAGGCTGTTGGAGGAGTAACGGAGGGACGATCGGTCAGCACTGCAACTTGAAGAGTCTCTGAACCCCGACAGCAGGTAGGGGGCGCTTTGCATGTCAAGTGTATGGTTTATGACCGGGTCCCTGGTGCTTGCTTTAATGTAATATGTGTGTGAAATGTGTAGATCGATGTGTGGTGATTGACTGATTGTGCATGCAACTTCCGAATTGGGACATCTGTGAAAGGTTGAGGGTTGTGTGACCTCATCTTTGAGTGCCTGTTAATACTTCTGTGATGCATGTTGTTGAAATCTAAGTTTGCTGAGTGAATGTGTGTGTGTGTTTTACCATTATCCCCGAATGCATGAGATGTGAATTGATGCGTGATTTCCATTTTGAATGCCGTGTGGAAAGGTATACTGACTCTGTAAAAATGTTGAGTGGATGTACTGTAATGTGGTTCCCTATGCTTGCTGTTATGAGTTATTATGATAGAGGCATGTGATTATTGTAATGGAATGTGGGATTCCGAATGAATCTGATTATTGTGTGGGGGATCGGTTGTGACCCATTGATGGCTGTGTGAGACGCGTCTGGTAAGCTTGGATGTTGTTGTGGATTTGCATGAGATTGCATATGTGGGATGATTCCCAGATTCCTGACCAGTTCCATGAGGATGGGGGGTCGGAAAAGCATCTAGAGTCATGTAAAACGAGTTCCAGTCAGATTCCTGGTTAGATCCATGAGGACCCGTGGTAGCCGATGGAGCTAGAGCTGGGTCTCGAGACGTCACGGGGTGACCGGTGCCACACGGAAAGGGCTAGTGGACGAGGGACCGGGAAGGAATCTGCACTGAACTCACTGTTTAAGTCAGATCCGCATGCATGAGTCTATGAGCATTGTTAGTGAGATTATTGTGAATTGCATAGATTAAATGAATTGAGTGAACTCCGACTAGACGATGTAGTATGAGCGAATTCCGACTGAACGAATGTACGGGTATTGATACCGATGCTGAGTGCAGTGTGATGCTATGATTGAGAATATATGTTATTGTACAACTTCCGATTGAATGATGTGGTCTGACCCTTAAAATTAATTGGCAATATATATATCGTTATGGATTGAACCCAGTAAATTATATAATTGAGAATGAAGGTAAAGTCTGAGTCAATAGCCGTCACCTTATATGCAAAAGCTCACCCCTACACCATTTTTTCAGTGTGTGTAGGTTGGATTCTGAAGTGATGATAAGGTCTCAGGTCCGAGTGGGGTGCACTCCGACCGTAGAGTGCTTATTTTTGTAATTTGTCATGTTTCGTCAGTTGTAGCCTTAGTCGGCTCATAATATCAGTGTGGCGTAATGAATACGAATATATATATATATATAAGAAATTTAAGCTATTGTGACCCGAGTGCATGTTTTTATACGTATATAGTTCACATTGATAGCAGGTGCTGAGGAATGAATGATCTTAAGGTATTGGGTATTTTGAGTGTATAATTATGTACGTACCTATACGTTGTATAGGGGTGGTTTGTGTCTGGGTAGACTGAGGGGTGTGGATGGTTAGAATATTGCTCAGTTAATGATTTCCGAGTAGAAGTAATTGGGAGTCAACTCCGAGTGGGGCTGCAAATGGCTATGCCTTCATGTTCGAATGATGATACTTTAATGGACTCTGAGTAAAATACTTGGATGAACCTATACTGAGTGAGATCTAATGAGAGAATCTCTGAGTAATAATGAGAGCGGTCATTACCGAGTGAAAATATAAGTAAAACTCGAGTGAGGAGGAGTTCGTATTTCCGAGTGAAAACCCTGACCAATTCTCTCCTGGGAGAGGAGTTAGTGTAGTGGTTTAGAATGGAATGGGTTCTAAGTGTGAAACATTGATAATCTGAGTGAAGAATGTATATTCCGGGTGAGAAGGAATTCTGGAATCCGAGTGGGACAGCTCCCAGTATCCGAGTAAAGTATAGGTGTGGCCGTATGGATGAATCTGAGAGGCTAAGTTATGAAGTGCCAAATGGACTTAGGAAAGACCTACGAGTGGACTTAGTCATTTACCGAGTGCATGGATGTTCGAATGCCGAGTGATGAAATTGCCGTGTGAGGCTTCTCGCTTTAGCGAATGAGGGATCCGCTCCAGCGAAGGTGTACTGCTGGAAGGCTTTTGTGGTGGCATCGTCCAAGCGAATGGTACTTCACCTGAACGAGTGGGCTGCCTCGCCCAAGCGACGTGGAGTCTCGTGTGAGCGAGTGGGTGTGCAATGCTGAAGGGCTCGCTCAGGGGGTTATCTCTTCCGCTGTACTCGGTTTTATCAATTCAGGCAGGTTATGCACGATTTGTTAACCTTAAAATTTAGAATTTTTTTCCTTGTTGATTTTATTTATTCAATTAAAAATTAGGATGTTACATTTTGGTATCAGAGCAGACCGAAAGGTCCAAGGCCAAGGCATGCTTACCTAGTGTAAGCGGTTGTATGTAGTATGACCGAGTGGTCATCATTATTATGATATTGATTTGTGAATAGGAGGTCATTTCCCTCCTGGTCCGATTGATTGTATGCCCTGACTTAATCGGTATTGTATGTGTTTGATGATTTGGTATATGAATGGTGTGGTTGTATGCCTGTGCCTTGCTAAGGAATTTGAACGTGTGATGAATGAATAGTATATGATTTGAGATACAAGAAATGTGTTAGCCTTAGTTCCTTTTATTTGAACCTGAACCCTTGGAGTAGAAGACATAAATTAGTGCCTGTAATTAATTACACCCTCCATGTTGCGTGAACTCCTATACTGTGCATGAAGATCCGAGTAATATACGTATGCGTATTTGTTGTGTGTGAGAGATTAGTTTAACTATAACTCGAAAATGGAGATGAGTGTTGACGTGGGAAGAGAGTTAGTGACTCCCTCCGAGTGAAAGGAAACCTAGGTAATCCCGAGTGAATAAGACAGTGTGATGCCGAGCAAGAGTTTACCGATCAGAAGATGACACCTACGACTCTGAGTGGATCCATTATAATAAATCATTAAGTAGATAGAAAATCCGAGCGAGTCTTGACTTAGTGGGAAAACCAGAGTAGGAGAGATTATAGTTGCTGAGTAAGAATGAGTGAAGAGGACGGGTGACACCGAGTGGGAATCGATCCGGATACCCTTCGAGTGATAACTATTGAGGTTTCCTGAGTGAAGAGTGACTAAATAATTCAGAGTGAGGAGTCCCTTTTAAATCCGGGTGAAAGGAATGTGTGCACACTGTAATGGCTATTGAGCTCAATATGAATTACATGAATATGTGGAATGTTATTTAGAATAACATGATTGAATGGAATCCGATTAAATGAATGTATGTATATTAATGTTGTGGCTGTAATGCATGCTGTGGTGAATGATATGAATTGTATGGCCGAATGTGAATTTGATATTCCGATTGGATGATTGAATATATATGTGTTGATGCTGTCGCTAAGTGCAAGGTGAGCCTATGGCTGTGATTATATGGGATTGTAAATAATGTAAGTGATATAGCCGAGAGCTGGCTGGATAGATTCTGATTGAATGATAGCGTGTATGTATTGAATGTTGGTACACACGTATACATATATATGTGTATATGATACTGTATGGTTTATGGTGGATAAGATCTAAGGAAGAAGCAATTACACGGTAATGGTCAGAAACTGACTGTTAGTACACCATTTTGGGGTGATAGTAACTGCTACTTGACGATTGTCATCAGGAGAGTTGCGCTAACTTATGAGTAATGAAGAGGTGTATGATTTTTTTTGTACAAATCGGAAGCCTGTAGCCATTATACTGTTTTACCGTAGGGGTAAATTATATTACATGATTGTTGTTGTGCGACGTGCCCTACGTGATGCATCATGATAATGTTGATGAGAATATGTGTTTATATATATACATGTGAATTACCATTAATTCTTGTGAGTAAGTATTAGCCGAGTGAGTTGATCGGTGCGTGTGAGAACGTTGTTAGGAGACTAACATGGGTTGCATGGATTTGAATGATTTGAATGAACCCCGACTAGATGATGACGTATAAGTGAATTCCGACTGAATGAATATGTATGTACCGATACTGTTACCGAGTGTAATGTGGTGTCATAATTAAGAATGTACGTTATTGTGTAACTCCCGATTGGATATGATGTTGTGAATGAAATCCTTAATGTAGTTGAGAATTGATTTAAGTAAATTTGCTCGGATGAACACATATATATATATATATATTGATGTTATTGTTGAGTACAATGTGTGGTTATGGTTATGGTGCATGCTGTAGTGAACAATAATATAGCCATGAATAATTGTTATAAAATCCGACTGAGTGGTTGTATGTGTATTAGTGTCATTGCCGAGTCTATGGTGTGTTATGACAACATATGTGAATGTGAATTACTTAATCCTGACTGAATTGCATGAAGCCGAATGAGTGATGCCATTATATAACTGAGAACTGAGAATTTAGTCCGAGCCATGGTTTGTGAGGAATAAGATTTAGAGGAAATATTTACTCGGTGCTGGCTAGAAGCCGATTGTTGTATTGCCTTAATTCTGTTTTACAGAGGTGATAAATGATTTTCATGATTATTGATGCGTGATGTACCCTATATGCTGCATGATGTTGATGTAGATGTATTATTTATGTGTGTGAACTGCCATTAACCACCGTGTGAATTAGTATTAGTTGGGTGAAGTCTGCTCCGTGTGAGGCATGTTGCTCTGAGATGACTCTTCCTGCCATGGGTAATGTGGCAGCGTACACGTTGTAGTGACCATGTGATTGTTGTAACCCTATAGGAATGAGACGTCATCCTATAAGTTGGATGCAACAATTCATGAGTCGGGCAGGTGAAGCTGTAACTGCTTATGGTGATGGTGAGTCTTTCAGACGATTCCGAGTGATGATGAGAATTATCTTAAATGAGTGTTATATGATTGTGTACCAAAATGAAGGTAGAGGGTTTGTTGACTTTGACGTGTCTGCTTCCGAGAGGATTAGAGGTTGCTGGGTATGGATTGGCTACTAAAAGGATGATTGGTAATGGAATATGAAGGGTGATCAACTGTCACTGAAGTTGGAGTTTTTGAAAAGTTAACCGAGTGATACTGTAAGCCTAATGAGGAAACCAGGATGGGAGCCAAACTAAATTGTAAGGTTAGGAATTGCTCGGGAAAGGTTAGTAAATTCCGAGTGTGTGAGGGTGGAGACAATTCTGAGTGAAGTCCTTGTGGGAAAGAACTGCTGAGTGAAAATTTTGGGGGTTCCGAGTAAAACCTTATTGAGAGGATCATTACTAAGTTAAGGGAATGATGTCTGAGCGTAACCTTCTGGGTAAGGCAAGATTCGAGTGACGTGACTCGGAGTGTATCACTTCCGAGTGGAATGGCTAGTAAGATAGCGAGTGTAGAATTCCTAATACCCTTGGGATGTCCAACCGAGTGGTCTTCCAGGAGAAAAGTACTTCTCGTCGGAAATTGGAACTTCGAGTGTGCAAGTTTTCGAGTGAATTACCCAAGGGAGAGAAAATACCGAGCGGTAAACTTATTCATAGCTGTGTTCGGGTGATGTGAAGCTGCTGAATTGAACTCAGATTTATATTTGGAGTAAGCCTGGATTCCGAGTGGAAATTTGGTAAATAGGAAGTCTCCGAGTGAAGGACCTCCAAGAGGAGTAGATATCCAAGAGAAGGATTTATTTGAAATCATACTCAGGTCAGCGGTTGGGACTGCTGGGCTTGGACTCGGGTTGGTTTCATGGAAGGCTTGAATTAAGAGTAAATTCTGCAAGTGGAAGGATTCCCGGATGAGAACTGTCCTTAAAACCCCGATTGAAATTTTCGAGTGAGAGGGCCGAGTGACATTCGTAGGTTATAGGCATGCAGTTAGCCAAAGGAATGGTTAAGAAGCTGAGATGTATGGACCGAGTGTGGTACTTGTACGAGGCAAATCCAGACAAGTGTGCTAATTGAAGCTTATGGGAACTCGTTGAGTGTTCATTTCGGTTAAGAAAGGAATCTCGTGGCCGAAAATTTAGAAATCCGAGAGCTAAATCCAAAATGAATCGGTCAGTAGTGGGTATCCTAGGGAATCGGTAATGTAGTTTACCGACTGGATTCTTCCCAAATGGTTGAATAACGTCTAGAATGTGTCCCATGTGACCCAATGTCAAGCCTATGTTTTGTGTGAGCGCATGGTCGTGCCGAGTAACACATTGAGTCGGGAGACCCGATGGTGTGAATACGCCGATCGGTGTTGAGAATGTAAGGCCGAGCGGCCAAAGAACTGGAAAGTGCCAATGGCTAGGGTGAACAGGCAGAGCTGAATGGGGGTAACTACATGGGAAATGGAGTTCCGAATGTAATGAAGGCTATGAAGAGTTGTTTTATGCTGATTAGAAATTACGAAGCAGTCGAAAACGTGGATGGATGAAGAGTTTCAGTCGAAACATGGCTGTGGTATTCCGATCTGTTTGTTGAGGTAAATCTGAGTGAAAGAAAGGAATGTTATTCCGAGTCAATGGTTCCACTTCCGAGTGGAAATGTGTTAAGCATAATGTCCCAGTTTTCCGCGTGAAGCGATGGGTGAATTGCTTTGGAGGCCAATTGTGCCGACTGGGATTTAAGCAATGGATGAATACTTAAGGAACATAGATGTGTAACTGCTTATTGTGGTATGTCAGTGATTTCCGAGTGGTTTATTAAGGCTAAGCATGTGTTTGAATTTCGAGGAGGAAATTCTTTTGAGAGGGGGAGAACTGTAACATCCCGATTTCTAACTTAATTACCGATTGAAGTTAAGCTATTAATTAAAGGTTAATTACAGAATTAGGATTAATGGTTAATTAGAGTAATTACTGATTTGGGTAGAAATAATTGAATAAATAATAATAATAGTGCCAGGCGAAAGGACACATGTGTCCCTAGGAGTATAAGACAACTTCAGCTCTCTCTTTCTCTCATTATTCACGCTGGTAGCTCTCCTTGTGTGTGTATATGGTCTCTCCTTCCCTGTTTCTCTTCTTCTTCACTCTCATTCACGTCGCCACTCGAACAATGAGAGAGTCGAGAGCTCCTGGAGGAACATCAACACAGCTCTGACTCCACTCCCTGTTCTCTCCTTCCTCCCTATTGCCTTCTTCCTCTCCTTCTTCTTCTACCTGGAGCTATGGTATTCTAGTTGGAAGGCTGTGCTGGAAGTGCTTTGGAGCTGTGGAGGAGACGGACCCGTTGGAGGAAAGGAGCAACTCTGGCCCAGGATCAACGCTGAACTCGAAGGCTGTTGGAGGAGTAACGGAGGGACGATCGGTCAGCACTACAACTTGAAGAGTCTCTGAACCCCGACAGCAGGTAGGGGGCGCTTTGCATGTCAAGCGTATGGTTTATGACCGGGTCCCTGCTGCTTGCTTTAATGTAATATGTGTGTGAAATGTGTAGATCGATGTGTGGTGATTGACTGATTGTGCATGCAACTTCCGAATTGGGACATCTGTGAAAGGTTGAGGGTTGTGTGACCTCGTCTTTGAGTGCCTGTTAATACTTCTGTGATGTATGTTGTTGAAATCTGAGTTTGCTGAGTGAATGTGTGTGTGTGTTACCATTATCCCTGAATGCATGGATGTGAATTGATGCGTGATTTCCATTTTGAATGCCGTGTGGAAAGGTATGCTGACTCTGTAAAAATGTTGAGTGGATGTACTGTAATGTGGTTCCCTATGCTTGCTGTTATGAGTTATTATGATAGAGGCATGTGATTGTTGTAATGGAATGTGGGATTCCGAATGAATCTGATTGCTGTGTGGGGGATCGGTTGTGACCCATTGATGGTTGTGTGAGACGCGTATGGTAAGCTTGGATGTTGTTGTGGATTTGCATGAGATTGCATATGTGGGATGATTCCCAGATTCCTGACCAGTTCCATGAGGACGGGGGGTCGGAAAGGCATCTAGAGTCATGTAAAACGAGTTCCAGTCAGATTCCTAGTTAGATCCATGAGGACTCGTGGTAGCCGTTGGAGCTAGAGCTGGGTCTCGAGACGTCACGGGGTGACCGGTGCCACACGGAAAGGGCTAGTGGACGAGGGACCGGGAAGGAATCTGCACTGAACGAATGTACGGGTATTGATACCGATGCTGAGTGTAGTGTGATGCTATGATTGAGAATATATGTTATTGTACAACTTCCGATTAAATGATGTGGATGAACCTATACTGAGTGAGATCTAATGAGAGAATCTCCGAGTAATAATGAGAGCGGTCATTACCGAGTGAAAATATAAGTAAAACCCGAGTGAGGAGGAGTTCGTATTTCCGAGTGAAAACCCTGAGCAATTCTCTCCTGGGAGAGGAGTTAGTGTAGTGGTTTAGAATGGAATGGGTTCTAAGTGTGAAACATTGATAATCCGAGTGAAGAATGTATATTCCGGGTGAGAAGGAATTCTGGAATCCGAGTGGGATAGCTCCCAGTATCCGAGTAGAGTATAGGTGTGGCCGTATGGATGAATCTGAGAGGCTAAGTTATGAAGTGCCGAATGGACTTAGGAAAGACCTCCGAGTGGACTTAGTCGTTTACCGAGTGCATGGATGTTCGAATGCCGAGTGATGAAATTGCCGTGTGAGGCTTAGCGAATGAGGGATCCGCTCCAGCGAAGGTGTACTGCTGGAAGGCTTTTGTGGTGGCATCGTCCAAGCAAATGGTACTTCGCCCGAACGAGTGGGCTGCCTCGCCCAAGCGACGTGGAGTCTCGTGTGAGCGAGTGCGTGTGCAATGCTGAAGGGCTCGCTCAGGGGGTTATCTGTAATGCCCTGAAACGTTGATTAAAATTTTCGAGTAAATTTTTCGCTTTTTCGAAAGATCATTTTAAAAATTCATCAATTTAATTCAGAGTTCATGTAACGATTAATAACAGCGGAAAAATTATCATACATACTAGTCGTGAATAATTAAATTCAAGAAAATATTAAAGTAGCGGAAACGATTGAGAAGATTATGGTACATGACATATTATATTTATTACAACCCATAAAATCAAAGTTCAGGTAATAATTCAAATAGACATCCATCATGGCATCACTCTGCATTCTGCGTGTCATTCACTGTAAAAATTAATGTAAGAGTGAGACAGAATATAGAATAGATATAAAATAGATAAAATTGCACAAACACAATCAACAATTCATAATGATATGATGAATATGCCAAACAAGTCCATTAATAGATCTTTAATTAGTCAAATGATGTCATGCTGGATCCATTTGGTCTTGGTGGGAATACTGCAGTAAAAGTCTCATAGAGACACAAATAGGGCTTTAGCATATACCATGAATCCCTATACTTCATGGCGCTTAAGTGCCGAAGTACATAATATCATAAGTAGGACTTTTGCATAAACCATGAATCCCTACACTCCATGGCACACAACAAAATAGGGCTTAACTCATCATAGAGTAACCCCCCACCAGGGTAGGCAATCATGGAACCCCTAAATTCCATGGTGCGTCCGAATGCTTATGATGCATGAATGCCTTTAATTCTTTTAACATACCATGATATCCACATTTCCAAAACCTCTTGGATACTACAAGTCCTCAAGGGACACAATACACATAATAATTCACAAAATCACGGATTTACTGTTTCAATCACATATGTCAGTAACTACAAGGCATTCATGTACATATATATTAATTCTGTCATTCATAATTATTCACCATCACAATATACAGACTGTGTAATACTCATCAACATTTATAATAATTCATAATCACTCAATAATTTAATAAATAATTTCTATCCATAGAGAAAATATCATTTTCTTTCAAAATAGCCATTTTAAGTGACTTTCAGCATCCCCAACAGCAACATACATTAGCAAAACAGTCATAACATGGGCAAATCAACTCCTTTTTAGATGATTCCACTTTCTATAGCTCAATAATACAATTATCTACAACTTTCATGAAGAACACAGTTTCAAATTCCGAACCGAAATATTACTTATTCACGAATTACCACACTGCCTCAAGGTGAGTTTTTCAAAACGTACATATGTTAGTAATTTTAGTGTTTCTGGAGTTACAAAAATGATTTTTGCATGAAACCAGTTCTAAATTAATCTTAACACAAGTATCTACAATTTTCATGAAGATCATAAATTCAAATTCTAAGCAGAAATACCATTCATCCACAAAATACAACACTGCCTCCAGGTGAGTTTTCAAAACGTACATATATTAGTATTTTCAACGTATTTAGAGCTACACAAATGATTTTAACATGAAACCAGTTCTAAAATACTCTTAACATAATTATCTACAACTTTCATGAAGACACAAACAACTAATTCATACCACAAAATTCCCAGTATTGAAAACAAGATTCGGATTTCCAAAATTCCAGAATTTCAGAATTTCAACTTGCACATACTTCAGTAATTTGAGCATAACTTGAGCTACAAAAATTATTTTGATGTGAAACCACTTTATAAAAATCCACAACTTAATTATCTACAACTTTCACGAAGACATACAAGGCTGATTATGCATGTATAATTCCCAGCATATCAAAATATGCACTAAACATGAAACAAATCTTTCACTCGGACATACAGTAGTATTTTGGCTATAACTTTTGCTAAACATACTCAAATCAATCGGTTCAGGTCTCAAAATTCACATAACAAAAAGATTTACAAATTTCATGAAGACACTGATCACTAATTCTTACCACAAAAGGCCCAGTTTTAACAATAAGATACGGATTTCAAGTTCACAGATTTACAGCTTGTACATACTTCAGTATTATGAGCATAACTTGAGCTACAAAAATTATTTTAATGTTAAACCACTTTCTAAAGATCCACAACTTAATTATCGACAACTTTCATGAAGACATCCAAGGCTGATTATGCACGTACAGTTCTCAGTAAATCAATATATACACAAAACAAAGGATAAATCTTCCACACGAACATACTGTAGTATTTTGGCTATAACTTTTGCTATACTTATTCAAATTACTTGATTCAGGTCTCAAAATTCAGATATCAAAAAGATATACAACTTTCATGAAGAAGTCAGAGTCAAATTCACACGTTTTCAATTTCAAAAATGAGCAACAAGTTACGAAGTTAATTCTGGAATCCTAGAACAGCATACAATTCTACCCATTTCACAAATATTCACAACCCTGTCCCCTCTTACTTGATTTGATGATCTTTGGCTGACTGGAAAAGAGTCCCCTGGCTGTCCTGGTTCTATACGAAGGTGTGTTGATGGAGAAGAGTAATTGGGAGTTTCAGAAACAGTGGTATGTTTAATAATGCAAGGTGGGAGACAACTTTCCGTAAGTGGGTTTCTAGTGGGCTTTTAGTGGGAATTAAGAGTGGTTTAGGTTGAAAGCAAGCTCCACTTCTGTAGCCCACCCACTGGAGTGCGCATAATGGAAGATGACTTATTAAAAAAATGCATGAAGGGACAAAACAGAAGTCAACGTTGATCTGGCAGTGAATTCCGAGTGAAATTTCACTCGGTCAGCCTCTTGGCCGACTGGAATTCCACTCGGTCCATGTATATACCGACTGGTAGTGGTCGGTATTGTGAAGAGAGGGAAATCCGAGTCCCTCTCGCTCAAGCGGATACCGACTCGCTTGAGCGAGTTCCATACAATGCGCTGGTAGAGGGGTTTCGCTCAAGCGAAAACCGACTTTCATTCACTCGGTTTTCACTTAAACAGCTTAATCCACTCGGTAGAACATCCTGAAACCGAGTCCTCACTTATCACTCACTTGGAATTGATTCCTCATTAAACAGTCGGTCTGATTTCTCTTCCTTGGAGGTGACTCAGTCGGTATATTCTCCTAAAACCGAGTCATCTCAATTAGTCTTTCACTCGGGTATATCTTTCCAATTCCGAGTCATCTCTTGCTAGCCTTCCACTCGGCAATTACACTAAAACCGACCCATCACTCTATTGATTTTCCACTCGGAGTTTCATCCCAGGGACTGACACATCTGAGTAATAATAAACCGTGTGTCTCCCGTCAGAATTTTGCCACTCAGAAATGCATTTTTCTATGTAATTCACTCAGAATGAAGGCACTCAGTGATTCTTCATTCGGAATTGCAATGTCTGATCAAGATCGACTCGGAAACGAGCCTCTGGAAGACACTTGACTCGGAAATGAGTCTTTCTGTGGTGTTTGACTCGGAAACGAGTCCCTCAGGAGTGATTGACTCGGAAATGAGTCATTCGATGGCATTTGATTCGGAAACGAGTCGTTCAGGAGTGATTGACTCGGAAATGAGTCATTCGATGGCATTTGACTCGGAAACGAGTCTTTCTAAGTAATTTAACTCTGCAATGTGTCACCCCAAGGTGAGTCACTCAGATTCTCTCACCCAGAAGTGGTTCTATCAGTTCCACTTCACACATAAGTGTCTCGGGTGTAGGAGTTTCACTCGGAATAAGCTCACTCGGCCATATTCCACTCGGCAAACACAACTTTCACTCGGCATTTATAAGTCTTTCCTCTCGGAAGTGAAGCTTTTGGGCAATTTTATTCATAGATAGAAATGCCTAGCAATGTATGACTCAGAATTGAGTCATTGGACAATATTTGACTCGGAATTGAGTCTTTCTGACATGCTTGACTCAGCAGTGAGTCTGTGAGACAATATCTCACTCGGAATAAGTCCTCCTTACCATGTTCCACTCGGAAAACACCATTTTCACTCGGTATTTCCATTTTCCACTCGGAATTCCTCTTGGTCACTCGGAATTTTCATTCTTCACTCGGACAGAGCCCCTTTTTCACTCGGAAATTCATTTCTAAGGCATATTTTACCCGGAAAATGGATCTTATCAATACAGGTCTATGTAGTTTCTATAATTATACCCAAAAATGGAATTTTTGGAGTATTATAAACCATCCATAAAGTGTTTTATTCATTGATTAACACTTACAGACCTTCCATGCTTCATAAATTACATAATTGAACTATTATTAAAGCAGGATGTTACATTTCTCCCACCCTAATAAAAATTTCGTCCTTGAAATTTAATCATTACGCACTCCTCAGTGAAACAATTCTGGATACTGTGTCCTCATAGCATCTTCACGCTCCCAAGTCAGAGTTACTTCGTTTCCTTGTTTCCATGCAACTTTTACCAGTGGTACATTCTTGTTCCTCAAGCGTTTATTCGATCTTTCTAGGATCTGTGTAGGTTCTGTGGAGATGGTCAGATTTTCTCTAACTTCAATATCATCGGCAGCAATCACATGGTTGGGATCTTGTACATACTTCCTTAGCTGTGATACATGAAATACATTGTGCAGATTTGCCAGGTGAGGGGGAAGTGCAATCTGATATGCCACTGTACCAACCCTCTTTAGGATCTCATATGGTCCAATGAACCTCGGACTCAATTTCTTACTCTTTAAGGCTCGGCCAATCCCTTTGTGAGGTGAAACCTTTAAAAATACATGCTCACCGACTTGGAATTCAAGTGGTTTCCTCCTCTTATCATAATACTGCTTCTGTCTGTCTTGAGATGCTTTCATCTTTTCTCTGATCATTTCTATCTGTTCAGTAGTCTGCTGCACAATTTCAGGTCCTAACGCCAAACTTTCACCAGTTTCTAACCAACAAAGTGGCGTTCGACACTTCCTACCATACAATGCTTCGAATGGAGCCATACCAATACTGCTGTGGTAGCTATTATTATACGTGAATTCAATCAATGGAAGAAACTGCTCCCAACTACCACCATGTTCAATCACACAAGATCGCAGTAAGTCTTCCAAACTTTGTATGGTACGCTCTGACTGTCCATCTGTTTGGGGATGATAAGCTGAACTCAATCAAAGCTTTGAACCCAATTCCTGATGCAAGCTTCCCCAGAATCGGGAAGTGAATCTTGGATCTCTATCTGACACAATACTTGATGGTACACCATGTAGTCTTACGATCTCCTTCACATATAACTGTGCCAACTTTTGTAAAGAGTTCTTCATATTCATTGGGAGGAAGTGAGCAGACTTTGTCAATCTATCTACAATAACCCAGATTGCATCATTCCCTGAACGTGTTCTTGGTAACCCCGACACAAAGTCCATTGAGATGTCATCCCATTTCCAGACAGGAATCTCTAATGGTTGCAGTTCACCAGATGGCTTCTGGTGTTCTACCTTGGCATTTTGACACACCAGACATGAAGCCACATATTCAACTATCTCTTTCTTCATCCTTGGCCACCAAAAGCTTTTCCTCAGATCTTGATACATCTTAGTTGATCCAGGATGAATGCTCAACATACTTTTATGCGTTTCTTCTAGAATCGTCCTTCTCAGATCAACATCATTTGGTACACAAATTCTATTCCTGATTCTCCAAATTCCATCTGATCCTTCTTGTAGTCCCATATCTTTTCCATTCGCCTGTAATTCTCTCAACTCCTGTAATGGCAAATCTTCTTTCTGTCTTTCACCTAACAGTTTCAGGAAATCATTGGTTATTTTCAAAGTCCCCAAAGTCATACTCCTTGAAGATTTCATCTCTACACCCAAGTTCATGTCTCTGAACTGTTCTATCATCTCTATTTCTTTTATCATCAAAGATGCCATATGAATGGACTTTCAGCTTAGTGCATCTGCCACCACATTTGCTTTTCCTGGATGGTACTTCAAATCAAAATCATAATCTTTAAGAAACTCCATCCACCTTCGCTGCCTCATCTTCAATTCTTTTTGATCTAACAAATACTTCAAGCTCTTGTGGTCACTGAACACTTCAAACCTGACTCCATACAAATGGTGTCTCCAGATTTTCAAAGCAAATACCACTGCTGCCAATTCTAGATCATGCGTTAGATAGTTCATCTCATGTGGTCTCAACTGTCTAGAAGCATAGGCAACCACCTTTCAGCGTCAGTACACGCTCCTGCTATCATTCAACCTTTCTCAAGTAACCAAGTTCTTACAGTTCAAACAACATTCATGACACACATAATACACAGAGTTTATTCCACATCCATATATATATATTTATGCATTCAAAATCATACACATGTACATACATAAATTTATACACCACCACAATCGGCCTTATTTCTATATGCATGCCTGCGGATCCGACTCGGGTAAAGACTCTCAGTTACGGTCCCCTTTTCTTCTGGCCCCTCGTCCCTCAGCTCTTACAAGGTGGCACCGGCCTCCCCACGGCGTCTCGAGACTCTCTTCTCTAGCTCCAACGGCTACCACGAGCACTATTGGGATCTAGCCAGGGTTGGTAACTGGAAGTCATTTCCCTTGGGGTTCTTGACCTTCTATGGGTCACCCCACTCTCACTCATGCAACTAACACATTCATTATTACACATCATCGCGCCACGAACACCTTCGCCGTAGTCATTAAGCAAGAACGGATTTCCCATATTACTCGTAATCATTCAGTCAATCACACCAGCGCATGTTACAATCGGTCATCAGACTAACAACATTGAGCAATCCAATTAAGAGCATGCACATACATATTTTTCATAGTGACAAGAAAATAGATCCATGCATATCATCCATCATTATCATCCACTAACAGGCTACACCATCGCCACAAGAATCACTATCAGAATCTTAAATCATGCATCAGTTTTAATAATTATGAATACATGCACACACACACACACCCACACTCAGCAGTATGTTCATCCGGTACCGTTCTTAGACCATGCATTCGACATGCAAGCGCCCCCTACCTTTAGAAGAACCTCAGAAACCTTTTCCGTTCTTGTCGTTGGGTCCGATGTCCTTTTCCTGGTTCGTCCGGTCTTCCTTGGCTTTGTCGTATCCTGCACCTGAT
Organism: Clitoria ternatea; assembly: GCA_037962975.1. Taxonomy (NCBI): domain Eukaryota; kingdom Viridiplantae; phylum Streptophyta; class Magnoliopsida; order Fabales; family Fabaceae; genus Clitoria; species Clitoria ternatea. Next base: position 176,860,552 of record CM075671.1, read on the forward strand.
TCTGGGATGGAGTGTGGTCCATTCTCCAGTACTGCAACCAAGATCTCCAGGAGCGAAGAGTAAGATAGAAGAAGAAGAAAGATGGAGACGAAGAGAGGAAAGTAGAGGATGAAGTGACGGAGGAGGGAGTCTGAAGAAATAGTAAGTGTGTTCATCACCAAAGGCTCACGTTTTATATATATATGTACATGCGCACAAATAAGAGAAGAGTGGGATGGGAGAGTGTGTGCCCAGCAGCCACGTGCACTCCACCCCATCCCCTGACCACCACCATTTTTATATTTTAATGGCTTAAATCTACTTAGTTAAATGTAATTAACAGTTATTTTCTAGTTGAAATCAAGTCTTAATGGTTTATTCTTCATTCGGCATTTAATTTCAAAACTGGGATGTTACAAATAAAACGAATGAAAGGGTCTCAGGCTCAAACATAATTATAGGGTCAAAGGGTGATTAATATATTAGGAAGGTTATTTTTGGCCCTGGCTAAATAATCAAAGAAGGCCTTCATCATTTCCGATTGGTTGACATACTACAATTAGCAATAACTGAGGCAAATTCTGTCTCACTAACTAGCATGCAAGCTCACTCGGAAAAGATAAAACAGGCTCAAAAGCTCATACAATTATAACAGGTAATCAGCCAGTCTTGTCCTCAAACTTAATGTAAGATCATACATCTAGATTGCTAACTAGCATGCCGAGTAAACATTTTAATTAATGATGAATAATAGTTAAGGGCAGAGATCATGAGTTAAGCAAAAACCGATCAATTAATTTATCCGACTACAGCTTAACGAATCAGCAAACTTTTTAAATTATGAAGGTGGATTTTGAAATTAAATATACTTATCATATTTTATCAAATAAAGACTCAGACAATCAAATAAGGAGTCGGGGTACTAGAATACTTCCCTTTTACCTGAATGGCAGTGCTTGGAAACGCATAATCGGATCGGGACTCATGGAGTTTACCAATACATATGAAAAAAAAACCCGAATAAAACAAACAATTGAACAAGAAAGTAAAATTTCATTACATAATTAAAAATAAAAATAAATTCAGTGGTCAGCAAGCAATTACAATAGCTTCAAACTAAATACATAGGAAATATCATAAAATCGTGGCACAACTGCTTAGACATTTTGATCTTCATCGTCCTTGTCCTGCTGGGGGGAAATCGTGAATCCAATGGAAGCTAACCACGCATCTCTATCAGGTGGGGCTCCCATATCTGCTGGCTGTTCAACCCTTAGTTTTGAAGCAATCTTCCTGAGCATCTGATCGTGGTTCAAAACCCGATCATAAATTTCAAGTTGCATCTTTTTCACAACCTGTAATTCCCGTAACACCAAAAGGATGTCAGAAGAAGAAGAAGAAGAAGAAGAACTAACTCCTACAGATTGCTTGGGACGTTGCGGTTCTGTGGCTTTAAAGTTCATAGCACAGTTTTCATCAGCTTTAATACTTTCAACCTCTGGTGACTCATTTTCCTCACTTGCAGGAGATACATTCCTTTGTACCAGAGGAGATACATCCCTTTGCTCCTGACTTTGACTAGGGACCTGGACAGACGAATCAGATATCGTGATGGTTGCCACTTCTCTTTCAGTATCTAATTGTTTCCTTCGCACACTTCCTTCTGCGAAGTTTGGTCTAGGTTTCTGTAGAAGTCTTTGAGACCTTCTTTTCATGATGAATGTTAAAATAATGATGATAAACAACCTAATCAAACAAAAATAAGAACAGAAATCCAACAGAAAAACAACAAACCAAACTGTGAGATTCATGGCTTATGAACAGTGGAAAACAATAATAGTGAAACAAGAAGATAATAACCACGAACTGCGAAGTGAAAGAAGTGAAAAGGTGATACCTTTCTTAGAAATCAGAAAGTGTCTTTTCGTCTTCAGCTCAAGTTCAACACAGGTACTGAGGGTTGGAAACTGAAAGGTTTCTCTTTTATAACGATGAATTCAATTTTCTAGAAACGCGTAAATGCGGTCAACTTTAATTATTACTTTTATTAAATGCATTACTACTGATATTATTATTATTATGTTTATTATTTATTTATTTATTATATTTTGGATTTTTTTTTCTTCTATATTTTATTTTATTTTTATTCATTATTATTTTATTTATTATTATTTTTGAATACTCAATTACTAGAGGGGTCTGAAGATCGAGGAAGAGTGGGATGATACCAATGTGATGCCAAATAGACATAGGAGAATGGAAGATGGATAAATGAACAGACCGTAAGACAAAATAGTAAATGAAAAATTTAAATACATGAAATAGAGTGCATGAAAAACGAGTGAACCATTGTAATGGAATACGAGTGAATCAAGAAACAAATAATAACAGAATGAATAGAAGTATGAACGAATGAATGAAAACTCGAATAAATAAATAATGAATAAAAAGAGTGAAAGGGCGAAAGGATGATAACCGAGTGAAAATGGAGATAGGTACCGAGTGATAAAAATCTGAAAAATGAAGAACGAGTGGCTGACAATGAGATAATACAAAACAAATCGAAAAAAAGTAAAATAAGTGGAGTGAAACAACAAGTATATGAGTACCGAGTGGATTAAACCGGGTACAAGTGAAAAAACGAATGAACGAACAGCGAGAGGTCGGACGAATATAAAAACAAGTGAAAGGACAGGAAAGAATGGCTGACCGACCGGGCGAACAAACATGACTGAAAGATAGACGAAGAAGAAGAGAAAAGAACCAATATATTAGAAACTGAGTGGATGGATATACTGAGTGGACGAGGTCAGGGAAGAGTGCGGTGAGGGAAACAAGCGAACAATGGCCGAGTGAACAATATATGTGTATTACACATACGTGAACGAGAGACAGAGAGAGACGAGTAGAAAAACGAAAAGATAAGAAACTGACTGAAATAAACCGAGTGAATGTAAAACGAGCTAATGAGAAACTTACAGAGAGATGAGTAAGGAACACAATAGAACTAAAGTAAATTGAAAGAACGAGTGAATGATATACTGGATGGAAATAATACTGATTGAATGAAAAATGAGAAAATGAAGATGAGTGAAGGATTAACTAGGGAATGAAGGATGAATGAAATAGAGTGACCGAGTGAAATGAAGAACGAGTGAAATGAAAAATGAGTGAAAAATGAGGTCACAACGAAAGTCAGAATGATATGGAGCGACTGAGTGAGAAAAACGAGTGAATATAATAATGACTGCATAGAGGTCCGAGTGAATCGGAATACCGAATAGACGAAGAAGAAGACGACGATTGAGTGACAAAATGAGTAGACGAGAGAATGAGTGAATGAAAGGCTGGATGAACAAGCAACACATGCAGAGAAATCGGGTGATGAAACCGAGGAAGAACTCAAGTGGATTGAAAACACGACTGCATGAATCGACGACTGAGAAGAAGAGATAAAGTATGGAAATGAGTGACGGATGAGGGTGGACAACAGAACATATGAAACGAAGGATGAGTGACTCATAAATGAAAGAAACTGAGTGAGGAATGAGGGAGCCGAGTGAAAGAAACCGACTACTAGAGAAGGCCGAGTGGATGAATGAATAAAAGGCTTCGTGCAAATGAGACTAATGGATACAATACTGATTGTGATGACTGAGGAATCCGAGTGGTGAAAAGCCGACTGAAATAAGTCACTTTTCACTATCTGACCCGTTCATTACATCATCGATCAGAAATCCTTCCAAGTCTTCCTTTTTATTCACAGAAATTTATTGAAAAATGCCGAGTGAAGTTCAGTCGGGAAGAAGGGTTATGACGAAGTAACAATTATCCAAGTGTACTATTTTCACTCAACTTAGTACAATTTTCCTCTAAGTGCGAAACAACAATCAGTATTGGCTCGCCTAAGCTTCCAACGCTTCGCCTGAGTGAAAATAGAAGAATCAAACTCGGATTTCCTTCTTCAACTTCACAATTTTATTTTATTCAAAGTTCTAAACAAAACAATCGGGACATAGGGCTGCCTCCCTAGAGCGCTTCTTTAAGGTCACTAGCTTGACCTTATTGTATCTAAGAAGATGGTTTCAGTAACAAGGAGGTTTTCTGCCTATCAAACTCTCCTCCAAAGTAGAGTTTGAGTCGCTGGACATTCACCTTGAAAAACCGATTGGTAGTCGGATCTTTCAGTTCGACTGCACCATGAGGAAAAACCTCATTTACAGTAAAAGGGCCGGACCACTTGGATCTAAGTTTTCCAGGGAAGAGTTTCAGTCAGGAATTGAATAACAAAACCTGGTCGTCCTTCTGAAACTCTTTCTTATTAATTCGCTTATCATGCCATTTCTTTGTTCTCTCTTTATAAATGGAGGCACTTTGATAAGCGTTGAGTCAGAACTCCTCTAATTCATGGAGTTTCAAAACTCTTTCCTCTTGAGACTGGTCACAGTCCATGTTTAATAGCTTTGTGGCCCACCACGCTTTGTGTTCCAACTCCACAGGGAGATGGCAAGCCTTACCGTACACCAGTTGATACAGGGACATGCCAATCGGAGTTTTGAAAGCTGTTCGGTAAGCCCACAATGCATCATCTAACTTTACCGACCAATCTTTTCTGGATTTTCCGACCACTTTTTCTAAAATTCTCTTTATTTCTCTATTCGACAGTTCGACTTGTCCTCAAGTCTGTGGATGGTAAGGAGTGGATATCTTATGTAAAACCTCATAGTGACGCAGGGCTTTTTCCATTATCTTATTGCAAAAATGTGAACCCCCGTCACTAATGATTACTCTCGGAACTCCAAACCTAGAGAAAATATTCTTCTTAATGAACCTAAGCACAACCTGTGCATCATTGGTTCTGGTCGGAATTGCCTCCACCCATTTGGAGACATAGTCCACAGCAACAAGAATGTATTCGTTGGAGAACGACTTAGGGAAGGGTCCCATGAAGTCAATTCCCCAAACGTCAAATAATTCCACAATTAGAATATTCGTCAAAGGCATGCCAGCTTTTGCGGAGAGACCTCCACTCCTTTGACATTTGTCACACCTTTTGTCATATTCCTTAGAATCCTGAAAGATAGTTGGCCAGTAAAAGCCACTCTGTAACACTTTTGCTGCGGTACGGGAGGCACCATGATGACCTCCATAATAAGAATCGTGGCAGTGCCACAAGAGCCTTTCTTGCTCGGATTCAGGCACACAACGCCTGATTACTCCATCTATGCCTATTTTAAACAAAAATGGATCATCCCAAAGAAAAGCCTTACTATCATGAAAGAATTGTTTTCTCATTTGGGATGTCCAACCATCCGGTACCACTAAGGCACTTTTAAAGTTTGCCATGTCAGCGTACCACGGCCCAGTTATAATGGCCATTAATTTTTCGTCTGGAAATTCTTCTTTTATCAAGACAGAATCTAACTCAACTTCCAGACGAGACAATTGGTCTGCAACTGAGTTCTCTACTTCTTTTTTGTCTCGTATTTCTAAGTCAAACTCTTGGAGTAGCAGAACCCATCTAATCAGTCTCGGTTTAGACTCTTTTTTAGCTAGTAAATACTTGATTGCCGAGTGGTCTGTATATACAATGACTTTGGCACCAATCAGGTATGCACGAAATTTATCAAATGCATACACCACAGCAAGCATTTCTTTTTCAGTCGTGGTGTAATGTATTTGATTTTCATTTAACACTTTACTAGCATAATAGATCACATGAGTTAATTTCTTTTTTTTCTGACCCAGTACAGCTCCGATTGCAAAGTCACTTGCATCACACATCAATTCAAACGGTAAAGACCAGTCGGGTGATACAAGGATCGGAGCTGAAGTCAAACTTTGTTTCAATTTTTCAAATGCCTTGACACAGTTTTCATTAAATGCAAACACCTGATCTTTCACAAGTAAATCGGTCAAAGGCTTAGCTATTTTTGAAAAATCTTTTATGAATCTTCTATAGAACCCAGCACATCCTAGAAAACTCCTTACTCCTTTCACATTGATCGGAGGAGGAAGTTTTTCAATAATTTCAGTTTTTGCTCGGTCCACCTGCATGCCCTCAGCAGAAATCCTATGGCCAAGGACTATCCCTTCCTTAACCATAAAGTGGCATTTCTCCCAGTTAAGAACGAGATTGGTCTCTTGACATCTCATCAGCACCTTAGCTAAGTTGCTGAGGCATGTGTCAAAATTACTCCTAAATACCGAGAAGTCATCCATGAATACCTCAATAAATTTCTCTACCATATCCCCAAAAATTGCCAGCATGCACCTTTGGAAGGTTGCTGGAGCGTTGCACAAGCCGAACGGCATGCGCCTGTATGCAAAAATTCCATAGGGACATGTGAAGGCAGTCTTTTCTTGATCCTTCGGGTCAACCACAATTTGGTTATAACCCGAGTACCCATCAAGAAAACAATAGTACTCATGTCCTGATAACCTCTCAAGCATTTGATCAACAAACGGAAGGGGGAAATGGTCCTTCCGAGTAGAGTTATTTAGCCTTCTGTAATCAATGCACATCCTCCAGCCTGTAGTTGGCCGAGTGGCAATGATTTCACCCTGGTCATTTCTTACAGTCGTCATTCCTCCCTTCTTGGGCACCACTTGGACTGGGCTAATCCAAGTGCTGTCCGAGATCGGGTAAATGATTCCCGCATCAAGGAGCTTGACCACTTCCTTTCTCACTGCTTCCTTCATAATGGGGTTCAGTCTGCGTTGTGGCTGAACAACAGGGGAATAGTCATCCTCCATCAGGATTTTATGCATACAAAAGGATGGACTGATTCCCTTTAAGTCAGAAATGTTCCAGCCAATGGCAGATTCATGAGCCTTTAATACCCCAACTAGTTTATTCTCATCCTTTTCTTTTAAGTCAGAATTAATAATTACAGGATGAGTGTCATTTCCTCTCAGGAAAACATATTTCAGATGAGAAGGTAAAGGTTTTAAATCACATTTTTCTCCCAAAAATTCCTTTCCTTTCTCATCTTCAGTATTTTCCAAATCATTTTTCTTTTCTAAATCACCTACTTCTAAAACTTCCAGTAGGTCCAGTATTTCCGAGTGAGAGTCAATCGACTCGGTCTCGGATTCAAAGTCATCCTCTAGAAAAGTTTGTAAAACCTCTTCCTTAGTTTTAAACAGTAAGGGAGTCTGGTAATTTTCAACCTCTTCAATCATTAGGCAATCCATCCGTTCAGTCGGATGTTTCATAGAATTGAAGACATTAAAAATTACTTGTTCCTCCTGAACTCTCAGCATGAGTTCACCCTTTTCCACATCAATCAATGCTCTGCCAGTAGCTAGGAAGGGTCTACCTAAGATCAAAGGGATCTCTCGGTCAGCTTCCATATCCAGCACTATGAAGTCTGCTGGAAAGATAAATTTATCAACTTTTACTAACAAATCTTCCAGCATGCCTTGGGGATATTTAATGGACCTGTCAGCCAACTGCAAGGACATGCGAGTCGGTTGCAAGTCATTAATTCCCAGTTTTTTCATCAATGATAGAGGCATCAGATTTATACTGGCTCCTAGATCACAGAGAGCACTTCCTACATGAATATCCCCTATTGCACACGGTATTGTGAAAGATCCAGGATCCTCTAGCTTTTGGGGAAGTTTTTTTGAATGATTGCGCTACACTCTTGAGTGAGAGTAATCATTTCATCCCCCCTAAGCTTCCTCTTCTTAGACAATAGTTCTTTTAAAAATTTTGCATAGGAAGGCATCTCCTGCAATGCCTCAGCAAAAGGGATATTAATGTGAAGTTTCTTGTCCCCTCATTAATTTCATTATCATATAAAGTGTGTCATATAACCTTATCATTTACTTTTCATCATGATTCAAAATATCTCAATAGTGGTGAAGCATACATGTATTCATAACATAGCATAGGCATACACATACCTTGCCAAGGCCGTAATCCATTCCCCAATCACCATTAAGACACACCATACATGTACCCCTAATGAAATCACTTGATTTTACATAATAAAAAAGGGGTTTTGGGCAATAATGAGCCCATGAAAAATTTCAACATTCAGACATGAGAAAGGTCCATTCTTAGTCTCAAAAATAGAGGGACATGTCACAAATATCTCCTATTAGTCCCAATTTGGCAATCATAAAAGTTGGGTTCAAAACCCTTTTAAACTTAATTTTTACAATATAGTGGGTCCAATATTTTATGTCTCATGAGAGTTAGAAAACTCCAATTAAGGTAAGACCAAATTTCTCACCTCCGTAACATTATTATCTACAACTTTCATGTAGAAGTCAGAGGCCAAAAATGTCATTAAGATGCCCAAATGGGCCAAAAACAACAAAGGAATTGTAGCGGTTATAAGACCCTAAAAATAAGGATAATTTTTTTACGATTTAAAAAGGAAACAATTTAGGAAAAGAAGGCATTGCAGAATAACTTTTCAACAAGTAACCTTAGACCATTTTAAATAACCTATCTCATATATGAAGATATGAGAAGGTACGTAACTTAAACAAATATCTACGTAGTATAATCGGTTACGTGGTCGTCATACACGTGTTTGTGAGACATGCAAGTTAATCCAAGGTCAAGAGTAGATGTGAGAAATACCTAAGGAAATACAAGGTGATTGCCAAGACATAATCAAAACATATACAATCAGTCATACAAACATTCCATGAAGTAAGAAAGTGCAAAACATAACCTGAAAAGGCATAAAAGTATGTAAAATCCAACATTTAAGAAATCCACTGGCAGTGGGAATTCCCACTGGCCATGGAATCCCCTGCCAAAAGCCCAGAATTTTGAAATTTTTCAAAATAGAAAAACCCACTGGCCATGAGTTCTCTGGTCCCATAATCCAAAATGCATAATTTTATAAATAGAGTGATCCACTGGCAGTGGGAATTCCCATTGGCCATGGATCTCCCTGCTGTAAGCACAATTCTACAGCTTTTTTACCTTTATGATTTTGCCAAATTTAGGACCCCTTTTCACTAGGCTATTCAACTCCGATTTGCATGAAATTTTATACACAACTTACCTACCCTAATATCAATTATGTGGTAAAGTTTCAAGCCCAAATTCCATCCCAATGAAAATCTAAGCTATAGGGTAGTTTTATGCATATTTTGGGCATTTTACATTGCACACCAAATTGTAATTGGCTAAGTTTTGGTCTAAACTCTCTATGGATCTATATTCACATATATAAATGTGACTTGCTCCAACAAGTCTCATCCAATAACTCATTTCCTAGATCAAGATATGTCCTAAGGGTGATTCATGCCCTTTTTGGCTAAACCAAGCATGTCAAATTCCAAACTAAGCCCCTTTGGCCACAACCAACCATGTATACAAGTTTCAAACATATATTATGACTTGTAGGTGACCTCTACATAAACATTTATCCATTAAATGAAAATATGACCCATCCATTTCCTTGTATTACATTCAATTCATAATATTAATGGTACACAAATCATATTTTCATTGCCAATGACTTTAGATCTCATAATATCATCATTCATTCATCAATATAGCATAAAAATCATTGTATCACAATTAACATCAACTATGGTTAAGGTCATAAGCAAAAATTAGCCTCCCAAAACACTAAGGTCTAATTTTTACACATGACCTTCAAAATCAATAACCACAACTATTCAAATGTTATATACAAAATATATATTGTATTATTCATAACACAATTGCCAGCCAAGGCTTAAGGACTTCCTTCCAACTATTTACCTCCATCAAGCTCAACCTCTAAAATGGTAGGTTTCTAACATACCTACATCAACTTTTAAAAATGACAACTAGGAGGTGAGTAACATACACCAAATGATTCAAAATCATACATTATGATGAAACATATACATATGTGCATAACCTATATATCTCAAGAAGTATCATAAGCTCCTTTCACACATCATTTTATTCCATTTCAACATCATACATATCCAGATCATTATGTTTACAATTCACACATCAAAATCATGGTATTCTTAATAAGGGTCATCATACACTCAATGTTAGTACCATAACTTCTTTCATCTTTATTTAACAATCATCTAGCGCCACCACGGGCTACCAACTAGGCATATCCCCTTCTATATGCAAATGCTCTTATAGCTAATGCATATGCACAAAAGAATCAATAACAATTATGGATCCGACTGTAGGAAATAACATCATAACAAGTGTGGGTCAAGCATAGGTATGCTACTATGCCCCTACTGTAGTAGTAAAAGTGTACACTTATAACTCAAATCATGCATGCTTAACATCATCCTTTTACTGGTACTAAACCGTTATCGCCCTTTTGTAGCACTAGTTATCCCGTGACTTACGGATCACTTACATGGCCTTACTTGCCACAAGTGCTACGGGCCCCTCCCGAACATACATCGAGAAAGTCGTGCCCCATTGGGACACCGAGGTCACTTGCTCACCATAGAGCCGCCCACCCACTAGGCCCGCCACATAGGGTGCCTCGTCACCAAACTAAGGGCAGCTTCATGATTCCCAGAATCACTAGGGAACATCAACAATTTACCCTGCACCAGGTCGTTCTCCCACTAGGCCCGCCTAATGGAACCCCTAACATTCCATATAAGCAGCGAATTATATGCCATGGATGCAATGCAAACCAAATGCATTCTCACACTATGCATCCTAAATGCCACTCCACCATCAATAATTCATCACCAACACTTAGTGGAACTCGATATATACTCATTATTCTCAACCATCACCAATTATCATTGGATTCATACACGTTCAATAGTTAGTGGCAATCACATTTATCAATTCGCATATCATGGGATGTGTAATATCCCGATTTAAAAATTAATTACCGAATGAGATTAAAACCACTAAACTAAGGATAACTGCAAATGAGAATTACTTGTTAATTCTGATTAATTTTAACTTAAGAATTAGATTAATGGCTAATTAATTGCGATTTGTGTGTGTGTGCCACGTGAAGAGCTGCTGCTTCACGTTCTTCCACCCCACTTCCTCATTTCTTCGGGTGTATATATGTCCAAAAGCCCACTACTGTCCATTCACTCTAATTCCTCAAGACTTCCTCTTCCTCTACTTCTCTTCTTCTTCGTTCTTCTTCTCCTCTGTTCTCTGTTCTGTAAACTCGCGACAACGGTGTTGTAGAGGATTCGAAGTTCACTTCGGTTAGTGAAGGACAATCGTCGAAGTGGAAGAAGAACAGCTTCCTGTTCCCAAGCTGAGTAAAAGGGTGCGACTGTGTTCGAGGAAGACTGAACAAGCGAGAGTAGTGGATGAAGCAAGCAGGACAGCGGACAGACGCTGAAATAGAGGAACTTCTTGGAGTCTCTTTAGTTGGTAGGGGGTATAAAATATCTGAAATGCATGGGTTATGGATGGGTTTCGGGTGTTAATGACTTGTTGATTCTGTGTTTTGCTTGGTGTACTCTGATTGTGTGAAGGATACGTGATGCCCGGATGCATGACGACTAGGAATTGAGTAATGCATGTCTAATTCCGTCCATGAAATGCATATTAATAATCTTGAGAGTATTGAATAATTGCATGAAGAGAATATGCTAAAGTATTATGGATGATTACTATATGATTTATGTGACGTGCAGGTTACCATGAATCTAAATGCTGTCTGTATGTGAAGAAAGCTCTATTTATTGAGTTCTGATAATGTCTAATACTGATTGCATGTGATGCATGTAATGTTGAGTGAAGGGTTGTGTGTGTGAAATCTGTGTTGTATGATCATTCCGCGCGTGGTGCATGAGATGCATTTAATGCTGAGAGCATGTAGTGTGGGATACTACCATTGAATCGGTTATTAAATGCATGGGATGCTGTTAAGACCTTGAGTGGGACTCAAGGCAAGCCGACTGAGTGGGACTAAGGGCTACCCGTAATACCACCGTTGACGCTGAGAATGTTGGTGTTACAAGTGAGGGCAAACGGTTTGGTACCAGTAAAACGGCCAAGTCAGCTATGAGCTGAATGAAAGGCTGGGAGCCTACGTTGCAATGATAAAAACCGATTACACATGAAGCTGATCCGAGTGAATGAATCTGTGTACATGTACAGTTGATGCTGATTGAAACCTGATTGCATGCGTATGTGTTAATGTTATTGAGAATGATATGTGCATATAGCCGAGAGATAACTGGGTAGATTCTGATCGAAAGATGTCTTATGTGTGTATTCTGATTAATTAGCACTGTGTATGTTATTGTTTGTTGCTACGTATATATATATATATATATTGCTGTATGATTGAAGAATAATCTGAGTCAGTATCTATCATTTAATATTTAAGATACTCACCCCTACTGTGGCTATATTTCAGTGAACACCGTACGAGACGGTGAATGATGGAGGAGCTACATATCGTGTGAAGTGTTTGTGTACTGTGGGAATGTATATTTATATGTATATATTGTATATAAGGTTTTGTCATAGCCTTGGCCGGCTCTTATTTTGATCCTTTATCTAACTATACCAAAATTGAACTCTCTCAGGTTGAGAGTATGACAATGTGCATGTAAATATTTATATATTTATATATATCATACTCTATGTTCATCCTATGCTGTGTGTGAATGTCCTGGTGGTGTACGTTACACTTACTATGTATGTGAGCCTGTATGATTCTGAGTAAATAAGAGTTAAGTTAATTCTGTGTAAGGCGTGACAAGTGACCTTCTTCCGATTGAAAGGTATTTTGATGATTTCGAGTGGAAGTTAACCGAGTGAATGTTTCCCCGATTGCTGCATTGGCAATACGTCTCCGAGTAAGCCTGTAGTAGTAAACTTACTAGAGGGAGAGTAAGATCTAGATGATAAGGAGCAGCTTTCAATCTAGCAAGGTCCTTCGCATGTAGAGGAATTTATATATATTCCGAGTGGCAGGAAATTAGAGTATTTCTGAGTGAGTGAAGTTGTACGATTCCTTGAGTGATATCTGACCGAGAGGAGTACTCCAAGTGTGGAAGGAGGTATAAATCCCGAGCAAAGGGATTGTAGGAGTCAACTTTCGAGTGAGTCATAGTGGTGACCCCCTAAGAATAAAATAGGATGTGAGTGAGAGAACGCACGAGTGAGTCGTGAACATAAGGTCTCTCCGAGTGAACCTAGTCTCTGATCCCGAGTGAAAGAAAACCCGAGTGGAGTTACTCATCTCAACGACTAAGTGTTCACTCCAACGAGTGTGAGTGGATAGGAAGGTCTCTAATTAGTTTCGCCTACGCGAATAGATGCTTCGCCCAAGTGAGATGGGTGGTCTCGCTCAAGCGGATTTGGCTCTCGCTTGAGCGAGTGAGCGCTGTTGGGTTCGCTTAAGCTTCATGCCTTCCGCTGTTTGCCGTGTGGTCAATTTTACTTTCCTTTCCTTTCTTGTCCTGATTTCTACTCACATTAACCCTCAATTGCTTATTTTTCCCTTGAACACCCTTTGATCTTCGGAAAAATTTTCCCTGGTCTCGGTTTATTCTCAAATTAAAGTGGGTTGTTTCATTTTGGTATCAGAGCGGACTTAAAAGGTCCAAGGCCAAGGTGTGCTTACTCCCAGTGAGCGGTGATGTACTTTGTGACTAGTCATCATAAATTGCTTGTAATATCTGAGGACATTGATGCCTAATTAAGTATAATTGTGTGGCCAAGTGTTTATGAGATGTTGTTCTAAAGGTAGAGGATCACTCCTATCCTGGTCCGATTAATTATATGATGTTTAAGAATTGTATGATAATGTATTATAGTTATTGAATGTTGGGTTGAAATCCGATCGGTAGTGAGTAATTCTATAAACTTATCCTTGAAAGGGGTGTTGATTTCAGGATAAGTCATGGTGAATCATCATAGCATGGAAGCCATAGCCACGGCCTTCTAGCATTTTGCTGACGTATTCGAGAGGCAGAGCCAGCCTCAAACTAAAGATGGCCAAGTATTGGATCGCTTGCTGAAGAGGAAGCCGAGTGAGTTCCAAGGGGGATTTAACCCCGAGGCAGCTTACAAGTGGACTCAAGATTTGGAGAGAATTTTTGGGGGCCTTCACTGTACCGAGGCCCAGAAAGTCGAGTGCGTAGTGTACATGCTGCGGGACGAAGCGGAAAATTGGTGGAAGATCACCAAAAACCGATTGACTGATGTTGACACCCAGCTGACTTGGGAAAATTTTAAAACATGCTTCCTAGAGAAATATTTCCCCGACACAATAAGGAGTCAGAAGGAACTGGAATTTATGGAACTGAAATAGGGTTCTATGTCTATAGAAGAATATGCAGCCAGATTCGAAGAGTTGTGCCTACGGATTGAGATTAGACATTAAAAGAGCTTTCAGACACCAGGAAATTAGAAGCTTTCCGGTGCTGGTGAATAAATGCAGAATTTTTGAAGAGGATGACAAGGCCCACTTTGGCCAGAGCAGCAAGGCAGACCCTTCCTTGAAGCCCCAGCAATCTCGCTTCAAGAGACCGAATAACGCTGGTAAAAGCAGACCCTTCTCCAGGTTTAGGGGTCGGAGTCAGCAGGGAGGACGTCCAGTTCATAGTATGGGAGACGACAAGTGTTTCAATTATGGAGGAAACCATTACGCTCGGGATTGCAGCAATGATGATGGAATGATATGCTACCATTGTAATGAGAGAGGGCACATTCACCCTGACTACCCTCAATTACATCAAGCCAACGCCAACGTGCACCATGGAGGCTTCCGAGGGGGAAACCGTGGAAATAGTGGCTGTGGAACTGGGGGCAGAGGCAATGGAACTCGAGGAAGCATGATGTTTGCCCCAAACGACAGGAGAAAAAATGCTGACCAACCGGCTACTAGGAGAGTTTACGCCATCAACGCCGAGGAAGCTGTACAAGCAAATGACTTGGTGCAAAGTAAGTGCTCGCTTGGTAGATATACACTTAATATAGTTTTTGATTCTGGAGCTACCCACTCCTTTATAGCTGACGATTGTGTGAGACGTTTAAAATTGCCGACTGTGTATATGAATCGGACTTTGGAGGTAGCCAATCCGACCAGCGCTAAAGTGTTGACATCAATGATGTGTAGAGATGTAACCTTTACGTTGGACGATCGGAGTTTCACCTTCGATTTAGTATGTGTGCCTCTGAAAGACCTTGACATTGTACTGGGCATGGATTGGCTTTCAGCCAACAAGGTATTGGTGGATTGTCGAAACAGAAGAGTAATTTTCCCGAGGCAGACCAATGATGACTACACGGTACAAGGTATAGCTCAGTTACTTATGATGCTTTGTTTGTCTGAGGGGGAGGTTAAAGCCCGAGTGAACGAAATTCTGACTGTTTGTGAATTCCCTGAGGTGTTTCCGGAAGATGTGCCGGGTGTCCCTCCAAATAGGGAAGTTGAATTCTCTATAGACTTAGTCCCTGGAGCCGAGCAGGTCTCCAGTGCACCCTATAGGATGTCCCCAACAGAATTGGCTGAGTTGAAAAAGCAAGTGGATGAGTTACTCGGCAAACAGTTCATTCGACCGAGTGTATCACCATGGGGCGCACCGGTGTTACTTGTTAAGAAAAAAGATGGCAGCATGAGGTTATGTATAGACCACTGACAGCTAAATAAGCTTACGATTAAGAATCGGTACCCATTGCCCAGGATAGACGACCTAATTGACCAGCTGCGCGGTGCTACAGTTTTCTCGAAGATCGATTTAGGATCGGGATACCACCAAATCCAGGTGAAGGACTCGGATATCCCCAAGACTGCCTTCAGGACTCGGTACGGCCACTACGAGTATGTAGTAATGCCGTTTGGTGTGACAAATGCCCCTGCTGTATTCATGAATTACATGAACAACATCTTCCACCCATATTTAGACCGATTCGTAGTCGTTTTTATTGACAATATCTTGGTCTATTCCAAGACCCCTGAGGAGCATGAGGAACACCTTCGTTCGGTACTTCAAATATTAAAGGAGAAACAGCTGTTTGCAAAACTTTCGAAGTGTGATTTTTGGATGGATAAGATCCACTTTCTCAGGCATGTAATTTCCATGGAAGGCATCTCGGTAGATCCCTCGAAGGTAGCAGCTATAATAGCATGGGAGAGACCTAAGTCGGTCTCGGAGATAAGAAGCTTTATGGGTTTAGCTGGCTATTATAGAAGATTTATTGAAGATTTTTCTAAGCTTGCGTTGCCACTGACCAAGTTGACTCGGAAAAATGTCCCTTTCATGTGGAATTCCGAGTGTGAGAGCAGTTTCCGAGAGTTAAAGTCTAACTTGACAATCGCTCCAGTGTTGGCATTGCCAAATTTGCAAGAAAGCTTCATGGTCTACTGTAATGCGTCGGGACTCGGCCTGGGGTGCTTACTAATGCAGAAGGACCAAGTGATAGCTTATGCCCCTTGGCAATTAAGTTGGAAATCCCTCCATGTGGCAATGATGATGGTGAAGGAGGTAGAGTTATTGGAGCAATTCCGAGACATGAATTTGCATGTTGACGTCCCTTCGTCTTGGAAGATAACGCTCGGTACGTTGAAGATTGCCAATGAGTTCCTGAAACTGGTATTTGAGCAACAGAGGTCGGATCCCTACCTGGCTGAGATGAAGGAGACTCAGGCCAAGGGTAAGGACTTGTCTTTGACCGAGGGATCGGATGCAATTTTCCGAGTGAAGAATAGAATATATGTGCCAGGTAGAGGAGAACTAAGAAGGATGGTGCTTGATGAAGCCCATAAGAGCTTGCTAAGCATTCACCCGGACACTACGAAGATGTACCATGATCTAAGACTGCAATTCTGGTGGCCCGGATTAAAGAGAAATGTAGCGGATATGTGGCTCGGTGTGTTACCTGTCAAAAGTCGAAGGTCGAACACCAGAAACCGTATGGTGCATTGCAACCCCTTGAGATCCCCGTATGGAAATAGGACTCAATTGCTATGGACTTTGTAATGGGATTGCCTAAAACCCGAGCGGGTTATAATGCCATTTGGGTCATTGTTAACCGATTGACAAAAACTGCACACTTCCTGCCTGTGAACATGAAATATCTGTTACAGAAGTTAGCCCAAATTTATATCCGCGAAATTGTCCGACTGCATGGTGTGCCAACTTCTATCGTGTCGGATAGGGATCCTAGATTCACATCCCGGTTTTGGACAGGCCTGCACAAAGAATTAGGCATAAAACTTTGGCTAAGTTCCACCTACCATCCCCAGTCGAATGGACAATCCGAGCGAACGATACAAAGTCTGGAAGACTTACTGAGGGCGTGTGTGTTGGAGCATGGTGGTAGTTTGGAGTAGTACCTTCCCCTAATCGAATTTACATATAATAATAGCCACCACAGCAGCATTGGCATGGCACCCTACGAAGCACTATATGGTCGGAAATGCCGAACCCCACTCTGTTGGTCGGAAACTGGTGAAAGTTTACTATTGGGGCCGGAAATTGTGAAACAGACTTCAAAACAAATCCAAGTAATCAGGGAAAAGATGAAGGCGTCTTAGGATAGGCAGAAAAGCTACCATGATAAACGAACTAAACCGCTTGAGTTTTTAGTCGGAGATAGGGTGTTCCTAAAGATTTCACCGAGTAAAGGAGTCGGACGAGCCTTGAAGAGTAAGAAGTTGAACCCCCGATACATTCGACCCTATGAAGTATTGGAGCGGGTCGGTTCTGTGGCATACCAGATGGCGTTACCGACTCACCTATCCCGATTGCATAACGTGTTTCATGTGTCTCAACTAAGGAAGTATCTACCCGATTCCACTCACGAAATGCCGGATGATGAAGTGGAGATCAAAGAAGATTTAACCACCGTGGCTATACCGACTAGAATTGTGGACCGGTCGGTAGAACGCTTGAGGAGCAAGGATGTACAACTGGTTGAAGTAGCGTGGCAGCAGAACGGGTGTACTTCTTATACCTGGGAACGCGAGGACGCCATGAGGCAACAATACCCCAAGTTGTTTATCTAAGGTAAGATACCGTTTGAATTTCGAGGAGGAAATTCTTTGAGAGGGGGAGAATTGTAACATCCCGATTTAAAAATTAATTACCGAATGAGATTAAAACCACTAAACTAAGGATAACTGCAAATGAGAATTACTTGTTAATTATGATTAATTTTAACTTAAGAATTAGATTAATGGCTAATTGATTGCGATTTATGTGTGTGTACCACGTGAAGAGCTGCTGCTTCACGTTCTCCCACCCTACTTCCTCATTTCTTTGGGTGTATATATGTCCAGAAGCCCACTGCTGTCCATTCACTCTAATTCCTCAAGACTTCTTCTTCCTCTACTTCTCTTCTTCTTCGTTCTTCTTCTCCTCTGTTCTCTGTTTCATAAACTCGCGACAACGGTGTTGTAGAGGATTTGGAGTTTCCTTCGGTTAGTGAAGGACAATCGTCGAAGTGGAAGAAGAACAGCTTCCTGTTCCCAAGCTGAGTAAAAGGGTGCGACTGTGTTTGAGGAAGACTGAACGATCAAGAGTAGTGGATGAAGCAAGCAGGACAGCGGACAGACGCTGAAACAGAGGAACTTCTTGGAGTCTCTTTAGTTGGTAGGGGGTATCTTATATCTTAAATGCATGGGTTATAGACAGGTTTCGGGTGTTAATGACTTGTTGATTCTGTGTTTTGCTTGGTGTACTCTGATTGCGTGAAGGATACGTGATGCCTGGATGCATGACGAATAGGAATTGAGTAATGCATGTCTAATTCCGTCCATGAAATGCATGTTAATAATCTTGAGAGTGTTGAATGATTGCATGAAGAGAATATGCTAAAGTATTGTGGATGATTACTATATGATTTATGTGACGTGCAGGTTACCATGAATCTAAATGCTGTCTGTATGTGAAGAAAGCTCTATTTATTGAGTTCTGATAATGTCTAATATTGATTGCATGTGATACAAACTATGTAAACAATTACTTCTTCTGACTTACATTTCAATAATACATACTTATACTTACAGATTACCACTATCTTGATCGTCGGAGAGTTTTTGCAGGTGGCACCTCCCTTCACCCTTAGTCAATGTAAAGGATTGGTGTGTAGGATCTCAGGACGACAAGACTAGTTTTCTCCCACTGAGAGATCAAATCATAATACCGGATACCCACTATACCGGTGTATAAACACACAAACTCTTTGACTTATGTGGCTGGCCCCACACCGGATCTCTTGCCCCCGGTATAGGCTAGTCCATTGGCACACCCGGTAGGACCCGTTAAAGTCATTCCCACCTCTCGTTTTCAAAGTCCTTTCTTTTATCATGGAAGGCAATGGGAGAAACATGTAAGATGGGTATCTGGAGGATGTCACTGCCCAAGAGCAACCAGTGATTAGACGTCTGGCTTTCGATTCACCAGGAGGAAGTTTAAGGAGAATGGTGCAAGCACCAACAACAACTGATCCATGAGATGAGATGATACACCAGTTGATGGAGGAGCTGGTAGAGCTGAAATGGGAAAAGAAGTCCGTAGAGGAGAAAATAATGTCTCAAGCGGAGGAAATTCACCACACGAATAAAGGGAGAAAATCTACGAGCCTTCAATACTCATAGATCCCCACTTATAAAGAGGAGGAGCAAACACATGACTCTAAAGAGAGGGCCAGTGGCAGGAGATGGGAGCCAACTGTGATGCATGGGGCTTATAGACTCAGTATCCCATTTTCCCAAAGTCTGATGAATGTAGCTATTCCAAAGCACTTATAAACTACTCAACCCCTTGCTGTTGGAAAATATAGCGGGGAGACTGATCCTACAAAGCACTTAGATGCATATGTGTATGAAACTATGTATTTGGGAGTAGATGAGGACGTCATGTGCAGAATGTTCCCTCGTACCATAGTAGATAATGCCCTCAGCTGGTTCAAGGGGTTACCATCAGGCTCCATCGATTCGTGGGAAGAAATGACAACATCGTTCATGGATCACTTTGTCATCTCTAGAGATGTCCCCAGAACCTCTCATACGTTGGCTCAAATCAGGTAGGGGGAGCGTGAGACTCTTAAAGATTTCTTAAAGAGATTTTACAAAGAAGTAGCCGCTGTCCCAAATTTAGCACAGGCATTATAATTGCACACCGAGAAGCTTTGCAACCGAACTCCGCTTTTACTCTATCACTAGCAAAGAGCCCTCCCGCGAACTTCGAGGAGTTCAGGAGGAAAGCCTCCAAATATGTGGGTATTGAGATGCATTTAGAGGCAACAGCGGCGAGAGGGAAAGCCCTCAACATCACAGCAGCAACCGTGGAGAGATAAGGATAGGCCAAGATCAGAACGCATGGAAAGACCATTCCATGACAACGCCTTTAATAGTCCTACACCCCGGCGTCAGGAGAAATGGGTAAATGTATTTAGTAACTATGCACTGTTGAATACTAAGCATTCACAAATCCTGAGATCCGTAGACACAGAGACCAGCGAAAGCACTGAGCATTTCATGAGCAAAATGGCCACTCTACAGATGAATGCCAGGCCCTAAAAAATGCAGTTGAAACCCTGATCTGGGAGGGCAAGCTTAAGAAGTACTTATTCAAAGAGAAATCCTTTGATGAGCCAGACCAGATGGACAAACGGGGGAAAGACCATGAGGACAACGACGATGATAACCGCACCCCGGTTAGAAGGCTTACTGCCACTGAAAAATAGAAGGGAATCGTAGGTGGTGAATCCACGCAGCAGAACGTTATGCCTCACCAACAACGTCAGAGCCGACGTGAGGTCATTGACATGATAGCTGGAGGTTTCGCTGGAGGAGGAGCTTCCATTACTGCTAGGAAGAATCACCATCGCATGATTCTTTCGCTGCAAGGCAAATCTAGAAACAACCTCCCTTTCAGAGACGGGGTGGTGGCTCCAGTAATATCTTTCTCCGATGATGACTTCAGACCAACTATCCCTGGAGGTGATGATGCAATAGTAATAGTGGCAGTCATCGCCAATAAAGATGTGAAGAGGATACTCGTTGACCAGGGGAGCTCTTGCGACGTTATCTTTTATGGATGCTTGAAGCATATGAGCTTTAATGACTTTGATCTGCAGCCCTACACGCAGGATCTGACAGCTTTTAGTGGAGCCAAGCAGCCAACAAAAGGGTACTTAGATACTCTAATATCCTTTGAGGGTGAGCCAAGAGCCAGGACAGTGAAGTCCAGAGTTTTGGTGATCGATGTGGAGTCACCATAAACGGAATTATAGGCCGCCCAACATTGAATGCTATGGAGGCCATTATTTCAACCCCTCATCTGCTCATTAGGTTCATTGATAAAGACAACAATGTGTCTTCCGTTATAGAGGATCAGGAGATGGCTAGGTATTGTTATAACCTGAGCCTCAATATGGTGAAGCTTAAGGCTTTCAAAAAGAAAAAGGAAGTTAAATGACGGAGGATCTGCGACGGGGTCCGTGAGTCTCATCGATTTGGATCCTAGAGCGGAATTGAAGATTGATCCGCTCAATCCATCAAAACCCACACCAGACGGGAGCTCCAGGGACGTCGTCTTGGGAGATTCATCAGAAAAGATCACGCACATAAATGACAAGCTAGAACCAGTCATGGAGCAATGCTTGCTTATGCTCCTCCAAGAATTCAAAGATCTTTTCGCATGGACAGCAGCGGATATGTCTGGTATGAATCCAAATTTCTGTTGTCATAAGCTAGCTGTTTATCCAGAGACGAGGCCGGTTGCTCAGAAGAAACACAGATTGGGCCCAGAAAAGTAGAAGGCAGCTTACGAGCAGACAAAAGAATTGTTGAAGGCCGGATTCATTAGAGAATTACATTAGTTTTCATAGCTGTCCAACGTTGTGATGGTCCAAAAGGCCAATGGTAAGTGGAGGATGTGCATTGATTATGTAGACTTAAATCACTGTTGCCCAAAAGATCCGTACCCTCTCCCAAACATAAATCGGATGGTTGATTACTCATCTGGCTATCAGTACCTGAGCTTCAAGGATACGTATTCGGGGTATAACCAGATTCCGATGTGGGAGGAAGATCAGGAGAAAATGGCTTTTATCAATGATCGTGGTATTTTCTGCTACACCGTTATGTCCTTTGGCTTGAAGAATACGGGAGTCACCTACCAGCGTATGATTAACAAGGTGTTCAAGGGCTTACACACTCAGTTAGTAGAAGTATACATTGATGATATCATCACTAAGACCTCGGCTGAAGGTGACCATGTAGAGGACTTGCGTCAAGTGTTCCTACGACTGAGGCAATACAACATGAGACTGAATCCATTGAAATTCACCTTCGTGTTCCAGCTGGAAAATTCCTTGGTTTTATGATGATGTGGCAGATCCTTTTTGTAGGCAGTGGCGCAAAAATCTGAAACCGCTCTTTCAGCCTTTCTCCAGCGTGGACCGTGAACCTTGGTTAGATTTAGGCTCCATCCTCCCTTGCATGATGAGAGACCAGATTCTTAAATTCGTCAGCCACCCAACAGTAGCGCCATCTGGTTTGAAGGTCCACCCAATTTAGCCAATGTGCAACAAGGTTGCACAAACCTTCAGCCGTTTTCAAAATTACTTATTCTCCAGAAGGTCCTTCCCTAGACATGACTCGAATATCATGAAAGAAAATCTTCGCTCTACGATAAAAGGTCACATCATCAGAAAGGTAACAATTATTACTCACCTCACTATCGGAAGAGTAGTGATGCTCAAAGGATGAGTCTGAGGAGGGAATAATCACTCTCCGCCATGAGTAAGATCCCCTTTTCGAGCGACGCGCCTCGATTCTGGAAGGAATCATAGGGATTCTTCCCCCTCAGTAGCCGATGGTTCGAGAGGCTTAGCTCCCCCTTCCGAGGTTAAGGTTAACACGACTCTGCCTTGGGCGCATTTTGGTAGGAAAGTGGAAAGCAAGAAAAGAAACAAAAGACTAACAGATGAAGAAAGTATGGTTACCTAGAAATGAAAGGTTGACGGAAAAGAAAACTTCACAAAGGTGGCACCAGTAATTCTTTACAAAAAAATTTCAACAGAGTTTCCACTGAGACTCGAAGTAGTGTGGATTCTGAAATTTGCTAAGTCCCCCTTATATAGGAGAGGAATAGTTATGAAGCTTAGTTAAGGAACGTGTCGTTTGCCCATAAACGCATCGTTCTGAAAAAGAAATGACCCTGTCGTTTCCTTCTTACGCGCAAAAGTAAGCAACGATTCGTCAGAAAAGTACGAATGATGGGCCTAAATAAATTTGAATTTCAAGCCCATAATAGCCTTAATGACAGTTACCGAGTCGTGTAATTAAGGGCCATAAAGGACATGTGCATAAAAGGCATTTATTACCTAATCATAGGAGGCATTTTATATGTTACAGCAATTACTCGAATACCAAGAGTTACAAGTTCCCAAAAACTTTGGGGATTCCCACACAATGAATCTCTGTCCAAATCCATTGTAGGAACTCTTGGACAATAGAGCCTTCATCCATAGAACGGCTCCTCATGCGACAAAGCAGTACAAAACTAATACATATGTTAATAAATATTTCTTATATTCGTATACGGTATCCAGACCACTTACAGGTGGTATAGCTTATATGAGCGACCTTACTAGTCCCTCACACAAGCTACGGGACAACTGATTCGGTCCTGATACCAGCCCCCCAAGATAGGGGTGATGTGCCATCCGCTCTGGTAATGCTACTGATTCAGTAGGTAAGACATCAGACTAATTAGACCGTCTGGGCATTCTCCCGAGGACAGCAAATCCATGTTGACGCCTTCTACACCAGATATAGCACAACCTTTAGATTGGATCCTCAGCCAGCAATCGTAAGTGGCCTTGGTAACAGCGTAGCGGTTCCAGTCTCACACGGTGAATCCAACCCTCGAGAGGCACGCTCGCTACCATTTAGCCCATACGTATCCCCACAATTGATTAAACAAATATATTCACCCATTCTCTGATAGCGCATGATGGGCACTCCCGATTCTTGACTTCCTCTATGCCGAGGAAGGGCAGGTTTGTCCCTTAGTCTAATCAGGCCCAGGCTCTCCACACACACCTATAAATATACCAACTGTGTAAACAATTACTTCTTCTGACTTATATTTCGATAATACATGCTTATACTTACAGACTACCATTAACTTGATCGTCAGAGAGTTTTTGCAGGTGGCACCTCCCTTCACCCTCAGTCAATGTGAAGGATTGGTATGTAGGATCTCAGGACGGTAAGACCGGTTTTCTCCCACTGAGAGATCGGATCATAATACCGGATACCCACTGTACTGGTGTATAAATACACAAACTCTTTGACTTTTGTGGCTGGCCGACACCGGATCTCTTGCCCCCGGTATAGGCTAGTCCAAATGCCATACCCATTAATGGGTTCCCACATCAATGGTTCCCAACAACTATTATCAACCATTCACCATTATTAATGGTCATCCATCATCATAAATAACATTTATCATCATTAAATACATTCTTCTAACATCACTAAATATTTTTCTACCCATATTTCTCATTTCCCCTAAATTATAGGGTTAGGGTTTTATTAAAACCCAACAACCATCATAAATGTTCATCATTTTCCATAATCTTCCATGCCATTTTCGTGTACCCATATATACTCTCATAAAACTCACATTAAAAATACCCCACCTTAGGGTTTTCTCATCATAAATGCTTCCTATTCATAACCCATATGCATTAAACTCTCTCCCAATAACCATTACCCAAAATCTAGGGCATAGAGCTTAAGAAAATAAAGAGAAATCCTTACCTCAAGCAAAGAGAAAAGAGCTCCAAGAATGGGAGAGGAAGTGCATGAAAATGAGAGGGAGGGGAAGAGCTTCAAACCATGATAGTTATCTCCTCCAAGCTTTAAGCAAACATAAATGGAAGAAGGAGGGAGAGCATACCACACTTTGTGGATTTTTGAAGAAGAAGAAGATGGGTGGGAAATGGAAGAGTGAAGGGAGAAGGAGAGCAAAAGACTTTTTTCTGTAGAAGGGGAAACCAACGTGAATGAAGAGGAGAGTGAGAGAGATTAGTGTTTTAATTTAACCCCTCACTTAAAGTTCTCTGTTTTAAATCAAACAGGATCTCTGTTCAGGCTCAATACTTTATCTAAAAATTATTCCGAATACATATTCGGAATCCCAATAATATTCTTAACAGCCCTGACCAACGGTACCTCAATCGGAGATACTTGGTCCAACACCCATATTTTAATCGGGTATAATTTCAGCTTATAAGGCCACAATAATTTATGAATAACCCCCAGAAATCTTAATTTAATTATTTCAACATCTTGGGATATTTATTGATCCATGGGTAATTATTTAATTTTATTCCTAATATTTAATCATTTATATAAATTTAGGGATGTTACAGTAGTTGGAAAAAATAGCTTAACAATGGCCATAACAGGGCCTTGAATCGATTCAAGCTTTGCATGAATTGATTCAAGCTTTGCATGAATCGATTCATGCATGCTTGAAGTCCAAAAATTGACAAACAGGGGGCCTTGAATCGATTCAAACCCTGTATGAATCGATTCAAGCATTGAGAAATTAAGGAATAGTAAATCTAGGGAGTCTTGAATCGATTCAAGCCTTCGTATGAATCGATTCAAGCATGAGAAATTAAGGAACAATGAATCTAGGGGGTTCTGAATCGATTCAAACACTGTTTTGAATCGATTCATGATAGCACAGACCCCTTTTTATGTAGAAAAAGCCATATTTTTGAACTTCTAACCCCTAACTTTTTCATATGAATTCGAATGCCCACCAAATTTTAACACCAACTTATATACATTATTTGTGATGTGTGGCCATCGGCTGCACTTGAAAATTCTCAAAAATGAAGGACTTATCCATATAAATGTGTTTTACCTATTTTGAGGCACTTTTGTGTAACTCAAGGGCTTATTCTTAATGGAATTGGCACATTCCAATTCCTACAAGTCATAAACTACATATATGTGCTATTGGAATTATCACATGCCATCAAAATCACATAATACTCAATTTGACTCTATGAGTTCCCTAATTATGCATTATCTCTCATTCTTATCACTAATGCCATCACAATGGCCATCACATTCAATGCCAAGCATTCATATAAAATCCTCAATTCATAAGGTATATACTTCATCCCCTCAAGGATGGTTCATTAACATGAACTGAATTCAACCCCTCATGGGTTATTCATCAACATATATTCACATATATTATTATCAATAGCCAATAATTTGCCATTCACATCATTTAACTATAAACATGGCAAGGCAAGCATGAGTATCATGATATACATACACCATTAATTATTCTACTCATGTGTTTGGAATGTAAACTCCTTTCCTACCTCAAGAGAAGAACTGCAAAGATTCGCACGCTCTGAATGCTCCGTCATATTGCCCAGAATATAATCTATACCAACATACATACATACACATACATACAATCATTAAACCATCTCAAGGCATCATCACAACTCTAACAAACTATTAACATCACACAGGTCTTGTATCAAGTCCTAGACTTTCTAAAACACCAATTCATACCATTGTGTTAGGTTTCGGGAATTCCTTTCCCAAAACCATGATTCTCTAAATCTTAAGGGTAAGCCATACCTAATCATCAACAATATCATATCCTTCATCAAAAGGCATCCAATATCACTCAACCCATCCAATTGTCATCTTTGCCACACAAGGTTCAACATGGTCCAAGATAGCCTCTTCAAAGCCATCACAAATCAACAATTTCAATTCATTAATCCATCTTCACCATTATGGTTTAGTGCTCACACTCATTATTTCATACTTATGACAATACTTATTTATAGGTTTCATCATCCATGGTTCTCTACCATTTTAATCTACCCTCATCATCAATAATCAATATTACTCATTCAAAAACTTATTCTCGTATATAAAACCTCTCCAATATCAATTAATCATAATTTTCTCAAGAATTTCTCAAAGCCCTAAAATCTTAATTTCTAGAGTTTTCATCAAGAACTCACTATCATTAATTCCAACTAAATTTATGCCTCATTTCAAACATCCTTAGGCTAGTAGCAATGTATCCCATTCATTATCAACAACAACAATGAATCCTCAAGGATTGTCCAACCTATGGTTTGGTTCTACACACCCTTATTCATCAAAATAACCTTTAATCTTCCATCACAACACTTAAATAAACTCAAAATCATTAACAAAATCCATGGGTGATCAAAATATTACCTTTTTCTCCTAGGCCAAAGAAGAACACGGAATTGAGGAGATGAGAAGGGGAGGCTATCAAATATTTGCTCCAAGGTCCCGTTAAATCTTTATGAATCTTGGGTTTGAAGTTGATTTTTGTAAGGAATGGTGGAGGAGAAGAGGTGGACGGTTTTAGGAGAAGAAGAAGGGAGATAAAGAAGAAAAGCAAAGTGGATGGGAGAGAGGGAGAGAAGCCAACGAAAAGTGATAGGGAAAAGAAGGAGTTTTTTGATTTTAACTTAATCCCTTCATTAAAATTTTACCATTTTATGATAAACGAGATCTCTGTTTGGGCTTAATACTTTATCTAAAAATTATTTCGAATACATATTTGGATTCCCCAAAATATCCTTAACAACCCTGACCAATGGCATCTCAATCAGAGATACTTGGTTCGACATCTATACTTTAACCGGGTAAAATTTTAGCTCCTTAAATCTCAATCAATTATAAATATCCATAATAAATCCTAATTTAATTATTTCCAAATTTTTGGGACATAAATCAATTCATATATAATTATTTATTACTTATTCTCTTCAAATAATCATTTTTATAAATTTTGGGATGTTACAGGCACGTTCAGTCCCCAGTGACTCATTTCGACAGTTTAGAAACTTTTCCCGAAGGGACCAAAGCCTGGTTCAGACACCATCACCCTCATTTTTCCATAAATCAGTTTCTTCATAAATTGTTTTAAAACTTTACCTGAATACCTTTAGTGTTTTGGACCTAACTTTTACACATGAACTTGGAATCAAACGACTTTGGTCTCAATCTCTTCGTTTTGAAAAGATCTTCAATCTTTGTTTCTAACCGTGAACTCTGATTCTCACTCTGTCAACCCTAAATTCAAAGATTAATTATATTCGTCACAAATTTCCACTGTTTGGACGATTCTTTCGCCAAAATTTTCTTAACTCAATTCTATACAACTTCCATGATGGTCACGCACTCAAATTTTGTTAGGGAATTCCTCAGAGTCAAGCAACGAAATCATAAAGGATTCCCAAAAAGGATTACAAAAACAGATGTCTCATGGCATTATACAAAATTAAAATTTTGATTTAGGGTTTACCTCTTGTAGACGCTGTTATTCAAGTGGCCTCAATACTCAAGCGGGGGGGTGAATTGAGTTTTTAAAACTTTTAGTTGAAAGGCCTTTGAATTGATTCTTATGTTCAAATTTACAAGATTATGCAAGTGAAATCAAGTTTAATGAAATGTGCAAGGTAAAATAAGGTAAGTATAGCTAAGACAATTTGACAAACACTTGGTGTGCAGTATTCAAAGTTTACCAAATTAAACAAGTTTAAGTGTGCAAGCCACAATCAATCAACACAAGCCAATTAAACACAGTATATAAAAGTAAAGGAGTAGGGAAGAAGAGCTTGCAAACCGATTTAACGAGTTCCACCAATCCGGTGTACGTCTCGCCTCTAAGCAACCCACTTAGAGGATTTCCACTATTGTGGACTAGAGATACAACTTTGAGCAATTGCGGCTTCCTAGTGTCCCACACTCAAGAACCCAATCCTCACAAGTATAAGGGCAACCCACCCAATCTCTCAATCTCATAATATCCTAAAGGTTGAATCCCAACCTTTGTAACCACTCAACCTAGAGTGAACTTTGGTGTTTTGTGTAGTGTTTACAAATAAGTGGCTCTCTCAAAAGAGTAGATGTACAAG
Organism: Clitoria ternatea; assembly: GCA_037962975.1. Classification (NCBI taxonomy): domain Eukaryota; kingdom Viridiplantae; phylum Streptophyta; class Magnoliopsida; order Fabales; family Fabaceae; genus Clitoria; species Clitoria ternatea. Next base: position 176,889,446 of record CM075671.1, read on the forward strand.
TGAAAGTTCTCTCAAATCTATAACTCTCAAGAAGAGAGAATACACAAATGAAATTCAGAATATACAAGAGTAAGGGCTTACTAAGCACAAGAGTAAGTAAAGATTGATAGCTTGTTGTTGTGTGTTGTTGAGCTTGAGTTCCTCTTGCATTTATAGAGTCATTAGAGAGCTTGGTGAGTGCCTTGGTCTTCCTAGCCGTTGCACATAGTGGGGGTCTGAAGGAGTGGTGGAGAAATGTGCTGGTTTCCCACTAATATGTCTATTTAGTGGTGTTTCCCACTATGTGAATCGATTCCTAGATCTCTGAATCGATTCAGAGCGTTCTGTTCCATGCATTTTGGAGTTCCATAGTCGAATGAATCGATTCGAGCTTTGTTGAATCGATTCAGAGTATTCTGTTTGGCGTTCCTGGGTTGCCAGCTTCGAATGAATCGATTCAAGGTCATGGTGAATCGATTCAACGCATTCTGTTTTCAATTTTAATGACTTCCAGGTGTTCGAATCGATTCAGGGTCATGGTGAATCGATTCAACCCATTCTGTTTCTTATTTTTGGTGACTTCCAGGGCTGTGAATCGATTCCTTCGTGGTTGAATCGATTCAGGCTTTGCAGTTTGATGTTTTTCCATGCCTGTAGGTCTTCCATTGATATGTTGTGATCCGTGGTTGCTCTTCTTTGTCTTTGTTTATTGGTTTCTTGATTTCTTGAACTTGTGAAACCGTTTTCTTCCCGATTCTTGATTTTATATAGCACCTTTGATTTGTTTCAATTGTTTTTGATTCATGAAGAGCTTGTAATGCTTGTTTCCTTGTCATTATCAAAACCTGTTATCAATATGCAAATACATTCTCCCCCTTTTTGATGATGACAACCAATAGCCATCTCTTGGGGTGTTGATATCCAATAATTTTAAAGAATCAGTGATAACAAGTCATTTGAGAATCAGAGTATGTCTCCCCCTTTGTTTTTCAATCAACCAATTATTTCTTTTCAGGTAACTTTCAAATATCTCTCCCCCTTTGTCATTATCAAAAACAATTTTAGAGAGTATTTAATTAAGCGAATAATAATCACATGGCGCATAAAACTAGTTAATAATAATCACATCTAAGCAGTTTGATATAATTATCCAAACATTTAATCAAAATAACCAGTCAAACAACCAAAGTAAATAAGGTAAATGCATCAAAAAGGACAACCAAGTCTGAACATAGAATCAAATGATTTCTGAAGATAGAAAACATAAAGAGCAAAAAGTCTATTAAGGCTGGGGAAAATGGATGCTGGAAATTTGAGTAGCCAGCTCTGTGTATCGGTCTTCCATGTTAGCTTCAAGCTTGTCCAGGCGAGCGTTGAAGTTGGCTTCCATGATGTCTAAGCATCGGTCCATGTGGGTAGTTATTCTGGTAAACAAATCATTAGTGGGAGCTGGTGGAGGAGGAGGAGGAGCATCTTCAGCATCGTTACGAGGGCGTCAAAGAAATTGCCATAGCCCATGATATTCAACTATATTCATCTTTGTGAGATGAGTTTTTCCTATGGGAGCTTTGGGGCCTACAATTTCTTTCACTTCATTCTTCAGTCCACCTTGTAGTGGCGGAGTAGCTTTGTGATTAGGATGGCATAGGGAAGATGAGCAAGATTTTGAGCCTCGATCATATGATGCCTTACTAAATCAATCTAATTAATTTCCTTCTGATTAATGATGGCCCAGAGCAACAAGATTTGTGCTTCATTCAGTCTTGTATAATTTCCACCGGAAGGGAGGAGAATTTTCACCAAGACATAATGCAGAAGGCGGTGGTCAAGGCTTAGTGTGCCAACAGTGCTAGAGGGGGCGGCAAGATTAAAGAAGGTTCTTGCCTCCAAAGGGTTGTAGTTCCATGCAAGAGGTGGTTCCTTGCCATGGAAAGAAGCATTGCTGAGAGGAAGTAATCCCACTTTGTTCATTACTTCATTGTCAAGAAGAATGGTTTGACCCTTCACTTTGGCAATATATCGAGCATCTTGGAAGCGCAAAGTTGAATAAAAAACTCAAATTAATTCTGGGTAGATAGCTACTTCCTCAAGAGCCATAAATCCTACTAGCTCTTGTTGATGAAGAGTATTTAGAAGAGGAAGCCCAGAAATTTCAAAGAAGGGGACATCAAGCCAATGAGGGGAAATTTGGTGTTTTTCAGAAAAAGAGGATTGGTACCTTTCCAACTCCTTTTGGGTGGAGAAGAACCTTGAGAGATCTGAATGTTGAGGGATTGAAGCAGCGGCAATGTTTGCTCTTTGCTTCTTGCGAGGTTGAGAAGAGGATGCCATTGAAGGTGGAGAAGTTGAGAGGTAGTTTTAGAGAGGAAGTTGGATGGTTTTAGGAAGGAGAGTGGGAAATAAATGAGGAAAAGAATGAAAGAGAGCCTTAAAACAGCGTAACCAGGTGTGTAACTGTCACGTGAATCGATTCGAAGAAGTGGGTGAATCGATTCGAACGTCTCTGTTTTAAGAACAAATTGAAGACTCAGAGCTGTGAATCGATTCGAAGGGGTCCTGAATCGATTTGAACGTCTCTGTTTTTAAAAAAATTGTCCAATCAGGTGCTTGAATCGATTCGGAGGGTAGTGAATCGATTCACTCGAGCCTGTTTCACTCCAGATTGCATTTTTCTCCAGCTTAATTAATGTAAGGCATAAAATGGTTCTTTTTGGACCATCAAGGCTTTATTTTCATGAAGATCTTTTGCCTTCTTATTCTTACAAACAATCATACTTAACAGTTATCAATCAAGTCTTGAATAGCATCACTTTAAACAAAATTAAGAACAGACATAATTGAATATATCTAAAATTCCTAATTCTCTTCTAATATGAATGAATTGTTCTTTCGCTAATGGTTTGGTGAAAATGTCTGCTAATTGTTTAGAGGTATCAACATGTTCAAGCACACAATCACCCTTTAAAACATGGTCTCTAATAAAATGATGCCTTATTTCAATATGTTTAGTCCTAGAATGCATTACAGGATTCTTTGAAATGTTAATGGCACTTATGTTATCGCACTTAAGAGGCACGTGATCTAACATGACACCATAGTCCTGAAGTTGTTGTCTCATCCAAAGGATTTGATCACAACAACTACCAGCTGCAACATATTCTGCCTCAGCTGTTGATAGTGCAACACTCACTTGTTTCTTGCTTTGCCAAGAAACAAGAGAACTGCCAAGCAAGTGACATGTTCCACTAGTGCTTTTCCTGTCAAGTTTACATCCTGTAAAATCTGAATCAGAGTATCCTACTAAAATGCATTCGGCCCCTTTGGGGTACCATAGACCAACATTTTGAGTACCCACAAGATATTTCAAAATTCTTTTCACAGCAGTGTGATGTGATTCTTTAGGACATGCTTGATATCTAGCACACATGCACACAACAAACATAATATCAGGCCTACTAGCTGTTAAGTAAAGTAAGGAGCCAATCATACCTCGGTATTTAGTTATTTCAACATCCTTACCCTTCTCATCTTTGTCTAGGTAGCAAGATGTACTCATGGGTGTAGCCATTTCATTTGCTTTGTCCATTTCAAACCTTTTGAGTAGTTCTTTGCAATATTTTGTTTAGCTAATGAACGTTCCCTCATTAGTTTGTTTGATTTGTAATCCAAGGAAGAAGGTGAGTTCTCCCATCATGGACATTTCAAATTCATCTTGCATGATTTTGGCAAACTCTTGACAAAGAATTTCATTAGTAGCACCAAATATTATGTCATCAACATAAACTTGTACCAAAAGAATATCATTATTTTTACGCTTTATAAAAAGTGTAGTATCAACCTTACCTCTTTCAAAATTATTTTCTAAAAGAAATTTACTTAGTCTTTCATACCAAGCTCTTGGAGCTTGTTTTAAACTATATAAAGCTTTTCTCAATTTAAAGACATGGTTTGGAAATTTGTGATTTTCAAAATCGGGAGGTTGATCTACATAGACTTCTTCTTGAATATAACCATTTAGAAAAGTGCTTTTGACATCCATTTGATAAAGCTTAAAATCCATACAACAAGCAAAAGCTAATAGTAATCTTATGGCTTCTAATCTAGCTACAGGAGCATACATTTCTTCATAGTCTATCCCTTCTTCTTGATTATATCCTTTAGCAACTATTCTAGCTTTGTTTCTTGTTATTACGCCATTCGCATCTAGTTTATTTCTAAAAACCCATTTTGTTCCTATTATTTGGTGATCATTGTGTCTTGGCACTAATTTCCAAACTTCATTTCTTTCAAATTGAGTTAACTCTTCTTGCATTGCCAACATCCAATGTTCATCAATAATAGCTTCATCAGTGTTTTTGGGTTCTATTTGAGATACAAACGCTAGGTGATTACAAGTATTTCTAATAGCATTTCGAGTACTTACACCTTGAGTCATTTCTCCTATGACTTTGTCTAATGGGTGATCCTTCAATGTGATCTATTGAGGTGGTTCCTCATTTTGTGTTGTTTCTTCTTTCTTGTTGATTTCCTCCTCTTCATTCAAGTGTATTTCTTGAAGTGCACCTGCAAGATCATCAACATCTTCCTTTCTCGGAGGATTATGGCTATTTTCATCAAATTTAACATGAATAGATTCTTCAATGGTATTTGTGCGTTTGTTGAAGATTCGATAAGATTTACTAGATTGAGAGTACCCTAGGAAGATTCCTTCATTAGCTTTAGCATCAAACTTACCTAGATTATCTTTCCCATTATTGAGCACAAAACATTTACATCCAAATATATGAAAGTATGAAATGTTGGGTTTTCTGCCCTTGTAAAGTTCATAGGGGGTTTTCTTTAAGATAGGCCTTATTAAACATCTATTCATAACATGACAAGCGGTGTTTACCGCGTCGGCCCAAAAATGTTTTGCAATATTATTTTCATTTAACATGGTTCTAGCAAGCTCCACTAATGATCTATTTTTCCTTCCTACTACTCCATTTTGTTGTGGAGTTCTAGGAGCTGAAAAATTATGATTTATACCATGTTTTTCGCAAAACTTTTCAAAAGATTGATTTTCGAATTCTCCCCCATGATCAGTTCTAATGGATGTAATTTTTGAATTTTGCTCATTTTGGATAATCTTAGCAAGTTTCTTGAATGCATGATATGCTTCATTCTTATGAGCAAGAAACAAGGTCCATGTATATCTAGAGTAGTCATCTACAATTACTAGACTATAGTAATTACCACCAAAGCTTTTGATTTTGGAAGGTCCAAAGAGATCCATGTGCAAAAGTTGTAAAGGCTTTTGGGTGGAAACAATATTTTTCGATTGAAATGATGTCTTTACTTGTTTTCCCTTTTGACATGCATCACAAAATTTGTTTTCAAATTTAAGCTTTAGTAAACCAATTACTAATTCTTTAGAAACAAGTTTATTCAAGTGGTCTACATGTATATGAGCTATTCTTCTATGCCATAGCCAAGTTTCATCCTCTTTAGTCATGAAGCATTGTACATCATTTGAAGACAAACTATTCATATCAATCATATAAATATTATCAATTCTTTGGCCTACAAACTTAACTTCCTTATTAGTCTTATGCTCAATTATGTAATAATTTGATTCAAACAAAACTCTATATCCTTTGTCACATAATTGGCTAATGCTAAGTAAGTTGTGTTTAAGACCTTCAACATATAGCACATCACTAATAGAGGTAGAAGAATTCTTACCAATATTTCCAGTGCCTAGAATCCTTCCTTTGGTGTTGTCTCCATAGGTGACACTTCCTTTTCTTTTGGGAGTGAATGATGTAAACTTGCTTATGTCTCCCGTCATATGCTTTGAACACCCACTATCCAAATACCAATGGGTGTTGCTTGCCTTGAAGCATACCTACAAAACAAAATCAGTTTAGAGAACTAGGTACCCATTTTATGTTGGGTCCTTTAAGGTTAGCTTGTGGTAATGTCCCTTTGGGAACCCACACCTTTCTTATGACTTTTGGCCCTAATTTTCTAACATTACAGTTTGAGGAGTTATGACCTTTGAATCCACAATGGTTGCATTTCATAAAGGGCGAGGATGATCTCATAGGAGGTACAAAGAAGTTCTTGTAATGCTTTTCCTTTTTAACAGAATTGTACCCTAAACCAGTTTTGTCAAACATGCATCTTTGATTTCCAAGTAGTACATTCAGATTATCTCTACCATTTGTAAACCTCTCTAAGGTTTTGTTTAGATCTAGGACTTTGTTTTCTAGATCAACACATTTCTTAGCAAAATCACACGGTTTATTCTTGGAGCATGTTTGAGCATTTTCCAATTCTTCTTTTAAGCATTCATTCTCTTTACAAACTTCCATAAGGTGCATCTCTAGAGTGTCACTAGTTTTTCTAGACATCTTAAGTCTATTGGATACTTTTACAAATTTATCATACAATTCCTCTAGAGCATCAAGTAATTCATCCTTATCTAAGTCATGGAAGTTTACCTCATCATTTTCTTCTTGGCGGTTGGCCATGAGGCAAAGGTTTGCTTCTTCATTTTCCGAGTCATCCAAGCTGCTTATCTCATTTTCATCCCAGGCTATATATGCTCTCCTTCTTCCTCTTTTCTCTTTGCCCTTTTTCTTGAGATTTGGGCAGTCCACTTTGAATTGCCCCTCCTTGCCACATTCAAAACAATTGGGTGAGGAAGAATTTTCTTTAGTGATAAGTTTCTTACTTGGGTTTTTGAAGCTTCTTTGGAAGTGTTTGCCTTTCATGAATTTCCCAAAGCGTTTCACAAATAGTCCAAACTCATCTTCTTCATCAAGTTCACTTCCGGATTCTTCTTCATTTATGGACGTGGCCTTGAGAGCGAGTCCCTTTTTCTTGGAAGATTTTTCTTCCTCTTCCGCCATCTTTAATTCTTTCAATTCTTGTTCCTGTTCCTGTAACTTACCAAATAATGTGGCAAGGGACATCTCGTTTATGTTGGGAGATTGTTTGATGGCGGTAACTAGCAGTTGCCATTCTCTGTTAAGACTTTTCAACACTTTATGAATGACCTCTTTGTTAGTGTAAGTCTTTCCAAGTGTAATAAGTTGATTAATGATGAGAGTGAACCATTTTTTCATATCAACAATTGATTCATGAGAGTTTAATCTAAAGCACTCATATTGACTAGTTAGTGTACTAATCTTAGAGTCTTTAACATCATTTGTACCTTCATGGGTTACTTGAAGAGTATCCCACATTTCCTTGGCGGATTTGTAATTCATTAATCTAAAAAATTCATCTGGACCTAATGCCATAGTGATGAGATTTTTATCCTTATAGCCATATTGTATTTTCTTTTCTTCATCACTAGACCATTCCTCCATAGGTTTTTCAACACTTTTATCATTGACAATATGCATGGGTGTATAAGGACCATTTTCAATGGCATTCCAGACTTTAAGATCAATAGATTGAATAAATATTTTCATTCTTTCTTTCCAAAAGGTATAGCCTTCTCCATTGAAAATGGGAGGTCTGTTTATAGCACCACCCTCGGGAAAGAGGTTTTGAGAACTTGAGACCATTTGTTCTCTTGAAGCTGTTAAGCTTATTTTACCAAGAGTCAAGCTCTGATACCACTTGTTATTCAAGTGGCCTCAATACTCAAGAGGGGGGGTGAATTGAGTTTTTAAAACTTTTAGTTGAAATGCCTTTGAACTTGATTCTTATGTTCAAATTTACAAGATTATGCAAGTGAAATCAAGTTTAATGAAATGTGCAAGGTAAAACAAGGTAAGTATAGCTAAGACAATTTGACAAACACTTGGTGTGCAGTATTCAAAGTTTACCAAATTAAACAAGTTTAAGTGTGCAAGCCACAATCAATCAACACAAGCCAATTAAACACAGTATATAAAAGTAAAGGAGTAGGGAAGAAGAGCTTGCAAACCGATTTAACGAGTTCCACCAATCCGGTGTACGTCTCGCCTCTAAGCAACCCACTTAGAGGATTTCCACTATTGTGGACTAGAGATACAACTTTGAGCAATTGTGGCTTCCTAGTGTCCCACACTCAAGAACCCAATCCTCACAAGTATAAGGGCAACCCACCCAATCTCTTAATCTCACAATATCCCAAAGGTTGAATCCCAACCTTTGTAACCACTCAACCTAGAGTGAACTTTGGTGTTTTGTGTAGTGTTTACAAACAAGTGGCTCTCTCAAAAGAGTAGATGTACAAGTGAAAGTTCTCTCAAATCTATAACTCTCAAGAAGAGAGAATACACAAATGAAATTCAGAATATACAAGAGTAAGGGCTTACTAAGCACAAGAGTAAGTAAAGATTGATAGCTTGTTGTTGTGTGTTGTTGAGCTTGAGTTCCTCTTGCATTTATAGAGTCATTAGAGAGCTTGGTGAGTGCCTTGGTCTTCCTAGCCGTTGCATATAGTGGGGGTCTGAAGCAGTGGTGGAGAAATGTGTTGGTTTTGTTGGTGTATGCACTATGAGCTTTTATGCTTTTTCATTTGTATCATTTTTTATGCTGATCAATAAAATAAATATTTCAGTTTAAAATTATTTTAAAACGTATTTATCCTTGGAGTAATAGGTCATATAAAAATTATTCCTAAAATGTCCCTAGTCAAGTATTTACATGGGGACATGTAAATACACTGAGACTAGTGTGTGAGTGTACTGATGACCTGATCTCACAGATCATAGATATAGATGATATCAAGTCTTCACACGGGTACACATTAAGAGTAATGATGTACTGGATAGACCCACCATGAGAACGTTGCATGGATCGTTACATGATTGTCATAAACGATTCTCAATGTGATAATGGTATATGTAGTCCTTCGACCTGAAGTCACTACGATTCCTACATGAGAAGTTTATTGTTTTAATACAATTAAACGTCTTCTGTAACAAGAGGACTATAAAGGTTGTGATTAGACAATGAACAAATTATGCAGAGGGATGTGAGTGATGTAGATGGGATTTGTCTCTCCTATATGACAGGAGTGATATCTATAGGCCACTTGATGGAGTAAGACTAAGAAAACGCATGGCCAACCTAGAAAGAATAAATATTAGATATTTATTCGGATTCAGTCTACTCCGGTATCAAGTAAAATAAATTGGGCCGTACAAGGATGACGCGACCATGCCTTGGGCCCAATTAGGATATCGTGACAAAAAGAACAAACATATTAAATAATTATCACTTATAGGTTATGTTGATAATATTCGGGCATAATGATGCATTTGTAGATGCCGCTCTTATTTTATATTAATAATAAAATAATTTATTATTAATATGACCGAATATTTTACCTGTAGGGTCACACACATAGAGTAAGCCCATCAGAAAATGTTGTCTTATTTTAGTTGGACTAAAATAAAGCTATTTGGCCTAACTCATTTGGAATGAGTAAGGAGCCCAATTTTAGAGAGAACAAATTAGGTCAAACCTATGCCTATAAATAGAGCATAAGATGCTCATAGGCGGTCCACTCAAGTGAGACACAAATTATCAAAAGTTGCAAGAGCTACATGCCGTCAAACTAGCAGTTGGCAAGTGTTGCGATTCTGGTGGGAGTGCTCGTGTGGACTCCTAAACGACGAGGCTACAACTGCTTCGGTGTTGTTCAAGAGGTAATCCAAAAATGATTTTTGTGTTTGTTTTGTGCTTTGAAACATGGAACCTGGCAAATCCTTTGGAATCCTTTTTTTTCTGTTGCTCATGTTTAGGGATTTCCTAACAGTGGTATCAGAGCCAGGTTGCAAGAACCGTGTTTTGAGCATTTGTTTCTGTTTTATGATGATATGTTATCGTTTGCAAGAGCTTTTGGAAAATATTATTTACAAAATTGTTTCTTGTTTAAAGCTTTGCATTTTTTGTTTTGCGAAAATGTTTTTTGAAACTAGGATTCGAAAATGAACATGCATGATTATGTTGCTATTTTGAGTTATCGCATATGATGCATATATTACAATGATTAATCATGTATATGGTATGACCTCTGTCTTGGCATGATACATATAATTTTGAGTTATTCTTTGTAAATTGTATATGATGCATGTTATAGAGTTTCTCAATTTTAGTATGTATGTTGTTGCCGTTTAAATTTGTATGATGTATGAGTTTATGCAATTTTTGTATTTGATATGTGTTTTACTCATATGATATTCATCGTACAAATTATGAATCAATTGAGTTGATCTTCGAACATGAATGGTTCATGTTATGGGGCGTTAAGTGATAAGGTTTAAGTGTTAAACCATGGCCGTTCCTTAATCTAGGGTTCAAGAGTTGAAACCTAGACGGCCGTCATGGAGAGGCATTGCATGTTGGCATTAGCGCAAATTGAATTCTAGGTTTTGAAACCCTAGACGGCGTTGCCTACATGTGCCTTGACGGCTGTGTTGTGGAGTGTTCGCAACAAGGAATTAGGGTTTCAAAGTGGTTGAAACCCTAGCCAAAATTTTAGAGCTGTTAATGGTCAAGGGACGTTCTGGCTAGGAAAGACTTGGTACTTAAGCGGTCACACCGGACCCACCTCTCCTTCCTGGGAACCAATTTGACTATAGTACTAATTTTTTGGGTCGGGGCGCTGCATTCTCTACGGGACCCTGTACATTCTTTGCGTAGCGCCTTATTACCGACCCCACGTGTTTAATTGCCCGTTTTATAAATTAATTACTCTTTTAATGCTTTTAAATGGGTTATAATCAATTAATTAACACGTTGCATGGTGAATGGTTATGGTCTTAGTTATTTTATTTAAATACAGCCTGCGTGTTGTGCCTCTCTCTATTCTGTTGTATTTCTCTTCTCAACCCTTCACTCGTATGTAAAGCGAGTTTCTATTTAATCATGTAATCTTGATCGGGCCAACAAAGTAGAGACATAGAAGAAAACCAAGGAATGGTGACTCTAAGAGGATGATGGATTCAAGAAGTAGGACTTCATGAAGCCATGGCAATATAGTTCCTCTAGGTTTATTTATTTATTTATTTTTCTTCTAGGAAAACCATAACCATCTCACAATTTCGTTTGCATGCTTTGGGGATAATTTTATTACGTTAAAGCGTTTAACAAAGACGGTAATTTTAAAATAAATTAAAATCCCTCAAAATAATATTAAGTTATAAACGCCTTCCAATAAGTACACTCGTTAACACTAATGTGAATAAAGAGTGGGTTTGCCAAAGCAGGGCACTATTATTTATATTAGTAAGACACGATGGGATAATGGTAATATCCAAACTGTTTTATTAGGCTTTAACTTAACTAAGTTTTCAATTGGATTGAATATAACTTAGAGGCGTAAACATTGGGCTAAATATTCATAAGATGAATAATTAGTAATGGTTACTTAACCCAATGACTAAGAGTTGTATAAAGATACAATTGGAAAAAGTTTCCTACCTAAATAACCAAGTATTAGGTGATCAGCTAAAGCTGACTTAACACTTGGCAAAATATGGATCTTAGCCCACTAGAAAATCTTCCAACGGGATTTTCTGATTCGTGGAGGGTATTTTGTTTTGAATCAAAATAGTGGGAGACATATTTAATTTAAATGACCATAATTTAAATATGTTTTGAAAATGATACTTACTACATATTTTCTGTTTTAGATAACCATGACGTCAAACACACCTTCGAACCTTTCATTGCGATCAATCCTAGACAAAGAAAAATTGTCTGGTTCTAACTTCCTTGACTGGTATAGAAACTTGAGGATTGTCCTCAAACAAGAGAAAAAGCAGTATGTCTTGGAAAGTCCAGTTCCGGAACCACCCGCTGCAAATGCCTCTAAAGCTGACAAGGATGCTTATAAGAAGCATCGGGATGATGCTAAATATAACACCCTAATTTAATAAATAAATAATTAACAAGACAGAGGAAATTTTTTTCACAATTAAAACCAGAATGATCGGCACAAAAGAAATAAGGGAAAAGGAGGCAAGAGGAGTAAAATCGACTCAAGGGGCTGACAGCGAAAGAAGGAAAAACGCTCGGGCGGATCACACAGCAACGCCCACTCGCTCAGCAAAAGTTACACTCGGCACACTCTCACTCCACTCGGCATTCCCGCACCCGGATTTCAACGCCTGGTTCACTCGGAAGGGTCCACTCTCTATTCACTCGGATTTGCCCTTAAACATACTTGCCCCATTCAGAAAACGTAACACATTCCCCGACTTCATTTAATCGGAACACATATACGAACAACTCGGAAATGATTCCCATCGCCACTCACTCGGAATTTACGAAGACTTCTCACTCGGAATAACTTCCACGTCCTTTTTGCCACTCGGGTGTTTCACTCATTTTTCACTCGGTAACCACAATCTTCCTTACTCTAATTATCCTACTGAGCCAAGACTCACTCAGGTTCCCTTGCTACTAATAATTTACTGCAATGGGGTCCACTTAGAACCTTAGGTGTCACTCTTCTGCCGGGAAACCTTCACTCGGCGGATTCTCACTCAGAATTTATTAATTATTCTACACTCGGGAAAATCCTACCAGTTATCACTCGGAGAGTATATTTAGGCTCTCTACTCTGAAATCCTAATTGCTTATCGTTTAGGGAAATCTTCCACGTCAATCTCTACTCGGAGTTATATAACCTCATTCCCTCAGGATGTCTAAACCTTCCCCACTAGGTGACAGAGTCACAAACTCACTCTCTAGATCATAACTTGGCTTCCTATATACTAAATCATGCTATCTATACACACTCGGAAGGACATGAATATATATATACTACTCAGACATCACGCATAAAATAGAATGAACACACAGCATGGCATAAACGCATAGATATAAATATAGGAATGTATACAAGCAATTACAAGCACATTGTCATGCCCCAACCCGAAGGGATTCAATTCTATTTTTAAAGGGCGATATCAAAACACGAGCCGGCCAAGGCTTAACCAAAACATTATACACAGTATCTACATGTATACATATAGTTCTATAGCACACGGCCAATCCACTCGGCAAGCAGCTCCACCTCACTCGTAGTTCCGAGAGACGTTCACTGAAAATATTGCCACAGCAGGGGTGAGCTTTTACATTTAAAATGACAGTTAATGACTCGGGAACTCGTAGACCTTTCACCATACAACGTCACATTTGAATAATTATAATGTTAACTGCCCTCCATTATATCTACATATAACAGTACCATGCAATCAGAATTCATAAATTTAGTACACAGCTATACAAGTCATATCATTTCTGACACACATACATGCACACAGTAAATTCATCACAGTATAAGAGCATGTATATATATATATAATGCAAGCATGTCCACTACAGTCGGATTCGACCCCCACTTTATTACAAATTTTTACGTTGCAACATAGGCTCCAAGCCTTTTTCCTCCAGCTCCAAGCTGGTTCGTCCGTTTTACTGGTACCAAACCGTTTGCCCTCACATGTAACACAATCACTCCAAGCGACAACGGAAGTGTTACGGGCAGCCCCGAGTCCAACCCGGTGGGCTTGCTTGAGTCCAACTCAAGACTTTAAGCGTCCAACGCTAGTGCAATCGGTACTGCCTTGAGTCCAACTCAAGGTCTTTCAGTTACGTTTCCATGTTTTTGCCAATACAATAATACTTCTCCTTTCCCGGATCAGAACCACACTTTGCATGCAATTCATTCATCATTTCACAGTAGCACAAATTTATTTCCCAGCATTCACATGCATGACAATATAAGATAGCAAGCAGAGTCTACCCATTGTTTCCCCCAAACAGAGCACCCAGAAGTCACGTCAACATGCACAGCAACAACATCTCTTATTTGAATATAACATTCTGTCGGAAACAACAACATTCACCCACCAACTCTCGGTATTGGGGATATCTACTTCATGCATTCATGAGTAAAATAATTAACCAGACTTAATATGGCAACTTAAGATACATGCACTACATTCACACACGGTCCCATGACTCACACATGCATCCACATACCCAACAGTGTATCTCATAACCACATATATCAGATATAAGAGGACTACCATCGGATTTGATCATCGCATGTCTCGGTATACAAAAGTTATCAATCATATATATATATTTCATAGCAAACACCTTCAAACACATATGCATGAGTAACATTTCACTCGGAGTCCGTTCACAAGCTATGCATTTGAAATGCAAAGCGCCCCCTACCTACTGAAGGGAGTCGAGGGGTTCCTCTGTTTCCCGACGCTGGTCCTTTACCTCTGATTGCCTTGCCCAGGCTCACACTCGTTCAGGCCTCCTTGAACGCAGTCACACCGTGGAACAGGGAGCTATTCGTCTTCCACCCTGATGATCGTCCCTTACCAGCAGAAGGAACTCCAAGTCTTCTACAGGATCGTCGTCGTGTGATTCCAAGAACGGAATAGTGAACAGGGAAGAAGAAGACGAAGGATGAGAAGAGAAGAGAAGACACAAGAAGAGAAAAGAGAATAAAGGAGTAGAAGAAGAGGGAGTCTGAAGGAAGATGAGTGACCATAGGCTTATATATATGTGTGTGTGCACAAGGAAGGGAAGAGTAGGGTGGGAAAGCGTGAATCCGGCAGTTCCACTCAACCACAAGCACCAATCACAGTCATCCAGCCATCATCACTATTCGTAATTAATTCAGCTATTATTTCTTAAGTTAAGTTAATTGAGTTACTTATAATTAGCAAAAATCTCTACTTTGAAATGATTGTTTTAATGGCTTAATTCCGTTTGGTAGTTAATTTTTAAATCGGGATGTTACACTTTAGATGTCCAATGCCTTATGTTGGCTACCATGTCTCCTGAGCTTCAGAAGCAACATGAGCACATAGAGGCTTTCGATATGATCAAAAACCTAAGGAAGCTATATCAAGGTCAAGCTGACCAAGAAAGATATGAAGTTTCCTCAGCCCTATTTAGCTGTAGACTTGAAGAGGGAGGTTCTGTAGGACCTCATGTGCTCAAAATGATTGGGTACTTGGAGAATCTAGCTAGGCTAGGATTCCCCTTCCGTCAGAAGTTGGCTACCGATCTCATTTTGAAATCATTACCTGACAGTTTTAAGCCAGTCATCATGAATTACAACATGAATGCATTGGACAAAACATTGCCAGAGCTACTCAATATATTGAGGACTGCTGAGCCTAATATTTCTAAAGGAAAGAGCAAGGCCATAATGATGGTCAATTCTGGCAAAGGTAAAGGAAAGGGCATATATAAAGGCAAAGGAAAGGCTATTGTAGGAAATGGCAAGAAAATTTGGAAAGATAAGGATAAGCCAAGTACATCAGCCTTAAAACCTGTGGGCGGGGTGGCTAAGGAAGGTAAATGTCACCATTGTGGACAAAAGGGACACTGGAAGAGAAACTGTCCAAAGTACCTAGAAGAGCTTAAGAAGAAGGGAAGTGAGACTTCCACTTCAGGTATTTTTGTTATAGAAATTAACATGTCAACTTCAACATGATGGGTATTAGATACTGGATGTGGATCTCACATTTGTCTTAATGTGCAGGATCTAAGAAGGAGTAGGCAGTTGATGAAGGGCGAGGTAGACCTACGCGTTGGAAATGGAGCAAAAGTTGCTGCATTAGCTGTAGGGACTTATTTTTTATCCTTGCCCTCAGGGTTAGTCCTTGAATTGGACAATTGTTATTTTGTTCCGGCAATAAGGAGAAACATTATTTCTGTTTCTTGTCTTGATAAGAAAGGGTTTTCCTTTACAATAAAGAACAATAGTTGTTCTGTTTATTTAAAAGACATGTTTTATTGTTGTGCAAATTTGAGTAATAGACTTTATGTTCTAGATCTCGAAACCCCTATCTATAACATTAATACTAAAAGGGTTAAAAGAAATGATTTAAACCCAACTTATCTTTGGCATTGTCGCCTAGGACATATAAATGAGAAACGCATTTCTAAACTCCATCAAGATGGATATTTAGAATCTTTTGATTTTGAGTCAATAGATACATGCGAATCTTGTTTATTAGGGAAGATAACTAAGACCCCATTTACCGGAAAAGGTGAAAGGGCGAGTGATCTTCTTGGCTTGATACATAGTGATGTATGTGGGCCCATAGGGACAATGGCTAGGGGAGGTTTTTGTTACTTCATCACTTTTACTGATGATTTCAGTAGATACGGATTTGTGTTTCTCATGAAACATAAATCAGAATCCTTTGAAAAGTTCAAAGAGTTTAAACATAAAGTAGAGAACCAACTTAGCAAGACAATTAAAGCACTTCGATCTGATCGAGGTGGTGAATATTTGAGCCTAGAGTTTGATGAATATCTTAAAGAGTGTGGGATTATATATCAACTTACTCCCCTTGGAACACCAGAATGGAATAGGGTTTCTGAGCAGAGAAATAGAACCTTGTTGGACATGGTTCGATCAATGATGAGTCAAACTGACCTCCCTAACTCATTCTGGGGACATGCTTTGTTGACAGCAACTTTTACACTTAACCGTGTTCCATCAAAGGCTATTATAAAGACACCATATGAGATATGGACTAGGAAACGACCTAGTATGTCTTTTCTTAAGATTTGGGGCTGTGAAGCTTATGTTAAGCGTCAAAGTTTAGATAAACTCGGGCCCAAATCAGATAAATGCTTTTTTGTGGGATACCTAAAAGAAACTAAGGGTTATTATTTTTACAATCCTACCGAGGGAAAAGTGTTTGTTGCTCGGAATGCTGTATTCTTAGAAAGGGAATTCATCTCTACAAGAATCAGTGGGAGGAAAGTAGAACTTGAAGAAATTCAAGACTCACAAGGCATTGAAGAGCCAATGGTGGAAGTGGAGCAGGACCCACAAAATGTTGTGATAACTCCAGCTCCAGTAGCACAAGACTTGCGTAGATTAGGTAGAATACGTCAACAACCTGAAAGATATAGATTTCTTGTAACTCAGGAAGGAGATGTATTCCTAATGGATCAAAATGAGCCAACATCTTATGAAGAGGCCATTGCAAGTTCAGAATCTGAGAAATGGCTAGAAGCCATGGAATCTGAAATGGACTCCATGTACACTAATCAAGTTTGGAACTTGGTTGATGCACCTGAAGGGGTAAAACCTATAGGATACAAGTGGGTTTTCAAAAAGAAAACTGACATGGATGGTAATATAAGTACCCTTAAAGCAAGGTTGGTGGCTAAAGGTTTCAAGCAAATACATGGTATAGACTATGATGAAACTTTTTCCCCAGTTGCTATGCTAAAGTCTGTTCGGATTCTGCTTGCTATTGCTGCATACCATGATTATGAGATATGGCAAATGGATGTCAAGACTGCTTTCCTTAATGGAAATCTTCTTGAGGAAGTGTACATGACACAACCCAAAGGCTTTGTTAAGCCTGAAGCATCCAGGAAGGTGTGCAAGCTACAACGTTCTATATATGGACTTAAGCAAGCTTCCAGAAGCTGGAATCTTCATTTTGATGAAGCTGTTAAACAATTTGGCTTTATTAAAAATGAGGATGAACCTTGTGTCTACAAGAAGGTTAGTGACTGCATAATTGTTTTTCTGGTCCTGTATGTTGATGACATACTACTTATTGGAAATGATGTTCCTACTCTTCAGTCTGTGAAGAGTTGGTTGGGAAGCTGTTTTTCTATGAAAGACTTAGGTGAAGCAACCTACGTGTTAGGAATTAAGATCTATAGAGATAGATCAAGAAAACTTCTTGGCCTAAGTCAGAATACATACATAGACAAAGTGTTAAAAAGGTTTAACATACAAGATTCCAAGAAAGGAACTTTGCCTATGGCTCATGGCATAAGCTTATCAAAAGCTCAATCTCCTTCCAGTAAAGAAGAAAGAGAACGGATGAATAAGATTCCATATGCATCTGCTATTGGATCAATCATGTATGCCATGATATGTACCCGACCAGATGTCTCGTACGCTTTAAGCATGACGAGCAGATACTAGTCTGATCCCGGTGAAAGTCACTGGACTGCTGTCAAGAATATCCTGAAGTACTTAAGAAAAACTAAGGATTCATTCTTGATATATGGAGGGGAAGAAGAGCTCATTGTAAAAGGTTACACTGATGCTAGCTTCCAAACTGATAAGGATGACTCAAGATCGCAATCTGGGTACGTGTTTTGTCTAAATGGTGGCGTTGTAAGCTGGAAGAGTTCAAAGTAAGAGACAGTTACTGATTCTACTACAGAGTCTGAGTATATTGTTACCTCAAATGCTGTAAAAGAGGCAGTATGGATCAAGAAGTTCATAACAGAACTTGGGATTGTTCCTAGCATTGTGGACCCTATAAGTCTCTACTGTGACAATAGTGGAGCAATCGCACAAGCTAAGGAACCTAGATCACATCAACGATCCAAGCATATACTTAGGCGAGTTTGACGTTGAAATTTTTGCAGTCGTTATTCCGTCAAATTAGTACATTAAAATTAATTAACGTAGTACTAGGGTGTCAACCTAGGTCGTTCTCTCAAGGATCAACACAGAAATTTAGGAAAAATCAAGTCTTAAACTAATTTTTAACAATTAAAAATAAAAACTAAACAACTAAAAATTTTTACAAACATAAGTTCACTAACATACAATTGGGGGGGGGTTTGATTGCTTTTTGTTGTCACAATTAAAATTAAAACAAGGTAAATAAAGGATTTAAAACAATAAATAACAAGCGATTGATTTTCTTGGAGTATTGTAAATAAATTTATCCTTGGTTCACTAAAGATAACTTGTATACTTATTAATGTTAATTTCTTAGCTCAATTTGAATTGATTAACTAAGCGTCTTTTTCAATTCACAATTCCTTTACTTTCATTTAAAAATGAATATTTGAATCAAGCATCCTAATTAAGCAAAAGGAGTCAAGATCTTAAAATCTAGGAATTATTGAGCATACATAAGAACATCGCCTATATACATAATCTATTCTCAAATTATGGAATTAAGCAAACCATAATTATTAAAAGTGATTATGAAAATATTCATTAAGCATGTATATTTCCTTAATCCATTCTAATTTGAAATCTTATTTAACTCCATTTGAATAACTAAACCGATTAAGCATACAAATTTAATTAAACAAAATGGAATTAAATAAGTAGAGAATGATTATGAAGAAATAACAATAATAAAAGCATACTATATTAAAATTAATGACCTCAAAATTACATTACAACATTCTCCAAGAAAATCAATCTAAGGGTTTTAGCCCTCCATAATTACAATTACAAACAAAGAACTAACCCGGAAATGAAGAGGTTGCTGGAAAATTCCAACAGAGAAGAGAAGCAGAGGAAGAACGTATGAGTGAGGGAGGAATTGAAGAATGAAGAATGGTGTGTGTTCTGCCCCTTCCTCTTGGTGCTATTTATAGGAATCAGAAAGCAAAACTGTGCCATAAAATATTTCAATGGAAGGAGCACTCTTCATTAATCAATTCAATGGTGCTCCATGATCAGCTAAGTGCTCAATGATATGCTTTAGTGTTGTTTCCACTTTGATAATGCGTTATCTGATGTTTCCACTGATGGATTTGTGCCTGAATCGATTCATCTAGGCAATTTTTGGGCAATTTTACACATAGGAATCGATTCCTCAGGGTTGGGAATCGATTCCCAAGCACATGAATCGATTCATGCTTGTTTGAATCGATTCCCAGGCCTTTAAAATGCATATGAATCGATTCACATGGGTGAGGAATCGATTCCTAGCTGTATGAATCGATTCCCAGGGTGCTTGAATCGATTCCTTGCTGTTCTTTTGTGTGGGAATCGATTCCCACATTGGTGAATCGATTCCCAGACCTGTTCTGGTGCTTTTCTCGCATTTTTGACCCATTCTTGAATCGTGGCTTCTTTCGTTTGACCTGTGGTAATTATTTTTTAATTACAGGCTTAATCACACACTACAAAACAAGAGAAAACCAACTTTTATTAAAAATTTATCCTTAATTCATTTTAAAATTAAATATTAAATAAAGCTCAAATGATGAAAATGTGTTAAAGTGCAGTATATTACACACTAAGTGATGGCAAATTATACACATTTAAATTGAGGAATTAAGGATAAATCATGCATCATCAAATACTCCCACACTTATTCTTTTGCACTCCCGGGCAAAATCAAAATAAAAACAAGTATCACAATTTATTTGAAAACATTAAGTTGAAAACAACACACAGATTTGGCATGAAATTTTAAGAATATACAGAGAAACAAGAGTTATTTAACATGCAAGATTCAGAGCATCAAGATATATATAAAGATCATTCAAACACTTAGGTATGTGAAAATTAAATTAAACTGAAAAGAAGATCATAAGTGATAGAACCTCACAAGACATACTCTCAACTCTCAAGTGTTTAAAGTTTGTGTATACACTCAAAACAATTCCTGAAAAATAAACAGTCTAAAAATTTGGCAAGTTTCTTAATTCCACAATCAACACAAATGCATGTATAGATCAACAGGGCTTCACAGGGTTGCAATGTGGCCAAGGTCAAAATGGATGAAATATATATATTTATATATATATACCAAAAAGAATAATGAAGCAATTAATTTTACTGGCAAACAGTGAGGGTAAAACATTTATTGTATGGTATTTGGTAAAATTTTTTTATTTTTTTATTTTTTTATTTTTTTATTTTTTTATTTTTATTTTTATGAGATTGCATAACACTTGGAACAAGAGTTGCAATTCCTTTTTGCACACCCCCACACTTATTTGAATGCCTGTTTTGACTTGATTCCAAAGCTTCAATATACTTCTTAAGGTAGGTATATTTTTGGTTTTTCATCCATGGCTTATTTGAGCTGTAACAAGGAAACAGTTAAATAGGCTCAAAATGGCTAACAAGAGATAATTTATTCATGGTAAGCTTATCTGGCTTAGTGGCTCAACTGAACAAAATGCCTGTATCACTTCAAATACATTCATATGAGTTTCAAGTATCATCAAGAAACAAGACAAAAATTAAGATGTAAGCTTCCAGGAATTAATCACACATGAAAGGATTAAGATGGTTTAAAGTGATCCATCAAATTTTAAGGCTCAAAAATCTCACAAGGTATAATTCCATCATATATGATCATTTCTCAATTATCATGTCATTCTTAACATACCAGAAAATGTTTGAGTTCAAATTATAACATATCATTAATCTCATATCAGACATGAAAGAATTTACTTGTTACTCATGCATATCTTAAAATTCCAATAAAACATGCCTTTTTTAAAACAAAAACACACACAAAATCTTTTATTTAAATCTCTTTTTTTTTTTTTTTTTTTTTAAATTAAAACAAAGTCACACAAAATTTAATCACACAACACACAATAACACACGAATCCCACCCCCACACTTAAATCATACATTGTCCTCAATGTAAGACAGAGCATACAAAATAGACAATAGAATGAAAAAGTAAAGAGATGGGTAAGAAAAACTCCCTCAAGGGGGATCAAGAAGTGGTTCCCCCAAAGCATGTTCCTCCATTGTAACATCCACAAGTGAAGGATTTTCATGAAATGGCTTCAAACGTTGTCCATTAACCTTGAAGCTTTTGTTGGAGTTTTCACTTTTTATTTCCACAGCTCCATGGGGAAATACATTTGTAACAATGAAAGGTCCTTCCCATTTGGAGCGTAATTTTCCGGCCATCAGTTTCAACCGGGAATTAAACAGTAGCACTTTCTGTCCAGCAGTAAAATTCTTTCTAGCTATTGAGCTATCATGGAATTTCTTTGTTTTCTCCTTATAGAACCTTGAGTTCTCATAAGCTGCCAAACGGATCTCATCAAGCTCATTCAGTTGTAATTTTCTTTCCTCACCTGCTTGATCAAGTGCTAAGTTACAAGCTTTTACAGCCCAATAAGCACGATGCTCAATCTCCACTGGAAGATGACATGCTTTACCAAAAACAATTCTATAGGGAGACATTCCTATAGGTGCCTTAAAAGCTGTTCTATGTGCCCAAAGAGCATCATCCAATTTCCTGCTCCAATCTTTTTTGTTAGGCTGTACTATCTTCTCCAGGATCCTTTTGATTTCTCTGTTAGAGACTTCTGCTTGTCCATTGGTTTGGGGGTGATATGGAGTAGAGACTCTATGAACAACCCCATACTTCCTGAGCATAGCTTGCATGGTCCTGTTACAAAAATGTGTTCCTTGATCACTAATGATTGCTCTCGGGATGCCAAACCTGCAAAGAATTTGAGATCTAACAAAATCCACTACAACTCGAGCATCATTAGTTCTGGTGGCTTTAGCTTCCACCCATTTAGAAACATAATCAACAGCCAATAAAATGTAAGTAAAACCAAAGGATGGAGGAAATGGACCCATAAAATCAATGCCCCAAACATCAAATACTTCACAAAACAACATTGGTTGTTGAGGCATCTGTTGTTTCCATGTGGTAGCATTACTAGCTCTTTGGCATTTCTCACAGGTGTTACAAACTCTCCATGCATCCTTAAAAATTGTGGGCCAATACAAACCTGAATCCAACACTTTTCTTGCTGTTCTTTGTGGACCAAAATGTCCACCAACTGGTGAAGCATGGCAGAATCGAAGAACTGATTCTATTTCATGATCGGGAATGCATCTTCGAATCACCTGATCATTACACAATTTCCACAAATACGGGTCATCCCAAATATAATACTTTGCATCACTTTTTAATTTTGAAATTTGGTTTCTGGATGCACATGGTGGAAAAACAGAAGCAACAAGATAATTTACAATGTTAGCAAACCAAGGTGAATCAAAAGAGTTAGAAATACTCATAAGGTGTTCATCGGGAAAATGGTCCCGAATAGGTGCCGAATCAGGAGCATTCTCAATTCTGCTTAAATGGTCTGCCACAAGGTTTTGTGTTCCACTTCTATCACGAATTTCCAAGTCAAACTCTTGGAGCAAAAGCATCCAACGAATCAATCTTGGCTTGGACTCACCTTTCTTCAACAAGTACTTCAGAGCTGCATGGTCAGTAAAGACAACTACTCGAGAACCGAGTAGGTAAGATCTAAACTTATCTAATGCAAAAACAATGGCCAAGAGCTCTTTTTCAGTGGTAGTGTAATTTACCTGGGCAGCATCTAAAGTTTTAGATGCATAGTAGATGACCCTAGGTTGCTTGTCAATCTTTTGACCAAGGACAGCTCCCAATGCATAATTAGAAGCATCACACATCAACTCAAATGGAGCTGTCCAAACAGGTGCTTGGATTATTGGGGTAGTGGTCAATGCTTGCTTGAGACAATTAAAAGCCTCCTTACACTTTTCATCAAACTCAAATGCCACATCCTTTTGAAGCAGACTGGATAGTGGCCTAGCCTTCTTGCTGAAATCTTTTATGAATCTTCTGTAGAATCCTGCATGGCCAAGAAAAGAACGAACCTCTCGAACACAAGAGGGGTAAGGCAAATGTGATATAACTTCTACCTTGGCAGGATCTACCTCAATTCCTTTTTCAGAGATTACATGCCCTAAAACTATTCCTTGTTTTACCATAAAATGACATTTTTCATAGTTCAAAACAAGGTTAGTTTCAATACATCTGTTTAAAACTTTATCAAGACTATCAAGGCATGCATTAAATGAAGATCCATAGACAGTAAAATCATCCATAAACACCTCTATGCAATTTTCAATGAAATCATGAAAAATACTTATCATGCATCTTTGAAAAGTTCCGGGAGCATTGCATAGGCCAAATGGCATTCTCCTATAAGCAAATGTGCCAAAGGAACAGGTGAATGTGGTCTTATCTTGATCCTCAGGTGCAATGTGAATCTGAAAATATCCAGAGAATCCATCAAGAAAACAGTAGTGAGACTTACCTGCGAGACGCTCAAGCATTTGGTCAATGAAGGGTAAAGGGAAATGGTCCTTCTTGGTTGCTTGGTTAAGTCTCCTGTAATCAATACAGACTCTCCAACTATTCTGCACTCTAGTTGGGATCAATTCATCCTTTTCATTTTTCACAACTGTGATCCCTGTTTTCTTAGGAACCACTTGAATTGGACTCACCCATTGGCTATCAGAGATAGGATAAATGATTCCTGCTTGTAGAAGCTTGGTGATCTCCTTCTTAACCACATCAAGGATTACAGGGTTGAGTCTCCTCTGGGGTTGTCTTACTGCTTTAGTATTTTCCTCCAGAAATATTCTATGCATGCACATGGATGGACTAATTCCAGGAATGTCTGCCAATGTCCATCCTATAGCCTTCTTGTGTCTTTTCAATACCTGCAACAATTTTTCTTCTTGATTTTCATCAAGAGAAGTGGAAATTATCACCGGGAGCTGTTCATTATCCCCTAAGTATACATACTTTAGGTTCTCAGGTAAGGGTTTCAATTCTAACTTGGGTGCCTGCAAAACAGATGGAACTAACAAAGTAGATTTTGATTCTGCTGTTTGCACCTCAAAAATTTTGTTAGAATTTTCTTGAAATCCTGCATACAGCTCCTTATGGTTAACAGGTATATCTAAAGACTCTGAATCAGAAATTATGTATCTATCAATTTCAGCACAAATATCACAACTTCCAGAATCATTGCATGCAAAACATTTGTTTGAATCATCCATGTATTCCAAATCAACATTAGAAAAATGTTCAAAAACTAGTTCGTCAATAATGTCAATTTGGAAAACAGAATGATTTTCAGATGGATATTTCATGGCATCAAGAATATTAAATTGAACTCTCGTGTCACCAAATTCCATAGAGAGAGTTCCAGAATGAACATCTATTTTGGTTCGAGCTGTTTTCAAAAATGGTCTTCCCAAAATGATAGGAACAGGAATTTGAGGCATACCTTCTTCCATATCAAGTACAAAAAAGTCAGCAGGGAAAACAAGCTGTTCTACCTGAACCAAAACATCCTCTATAACTCCAGCAGGATAGGCAGTGCTCCTATTGGCTAGCTGAATTACTACACCAGTAGGTTGTAAATTTCCAAGAGACAAAGATTTAAAAACAGACATAGGCATAACATTTATTGAGGCTCCTAAATCTAACATGCAATTTTCAAATTTATTATTGCCTATGATACAGGGTATAGAAAACGTACCTGGGTCCTTGCATTTCTCAGGAATATTTTCCTTACCAAGCAATGCAGATACATTTCTTCCCATGCTTATTCTTTCATTGCCCTTGAGTCTCCTTTTGTGAGTACACAACTCCTTCAGAAATTTGGCATACTTGGGAATTTGCTTGATTGCATCAAGAAGAGGTATATTCACTTCCACTTTCCTGAAAGTATCCAAAATTTCTTTATCCACTTCTTCCATCTTCTTGCTTGGAATTGCTTTTGGTGGGAAAGGAAGAGGGATATGAGGTGGAATTTGGGGTGGTTGTATCTCAGACTTTCTTGTGCTTGAAGAGGGTTCATCATTCTCAACTGTTGTGGGCACATCATTTTGTTTTTCAGGTTCCTTAGGTACTTCAAGGTTCTTACCTGATCTTAACTGAATTGCACTCACATTTCTTGGATTTGCAGCTGGTTGAGATGGTAATTTGTCAGAGTTTTGAGATTGTAACTGGCTTAATGATGAAGCCAATTGCCCAATTTGGTTGCTTAAACTCTGAATGGTAGCATCATTTCTTTGTTGATACTCCAAATTCTGCGCAGCCATTTGTTTTACCAGATCCTCCAAAGAAGGGCCACTCGTGGGTGGTTGAGGTGTAGGTCTTTGGAAGGTTGGTGCATTGTTTTGAAATGGAGGTTGGGGATTTTGTTGTTGGTTTCCCCATCTCAAATTTGGATGGTTCCTCCAACCTGGATTGTATCTATTGGTGGAAAGGTCATGGTTTTGTTGTGGTGGAGGTCTGTCATGGTAGATGTTTGCTGCATAGGCTTGGGGACTATTATTATCCTTTTCTTGTAGAGAAGGACAACAATCAGTGGGGTGCTCTTGTGAAGAGCAGATTCCACACACTTTAGCAGTCATGGATTTTTGATTTACTGCCAATTGTGTGACTAGAGTGGTGAGAGCATCAAGTTTGCTCTCCAATTTAATTCCAGATGAACTAGAATTGGAATCAAACATGGGTTTGAAAGAATCATTTCTCACACCAAATTGTTGAGAGTTAGATGCCATTTTCTCAATCAGATTTCTTGCTTCAGCAGCAGTCATATCTCCTAGAGCTCCTCCACTTGCCGCATCAATCATGTTGCGATCAACGTGGTGTAAACCTTCATAGAAGTACTGAAGAAGAAGTTGTTCAGAAATTTGGTGGTGAGGGCAACTTGCACAGAGTTTTTTAAATCTCTCCCAATATTCATAAAGACTTTCTCCAGAGAGTTGCCTAATGCCAGATATGTCTTTACGGATTGCAGTTGTTCTAGAGGCAGGAAAGAATTTTTCCAAGAACATTTTCTTTAAGTCATTCCAACTTGTGATTGATCTTGGAGCAAGGTAATACAACCAATCCTTAGCAACACCCTCTAAAGAATGAGGAAACGCTTTAAGATAGACATGGTCTTCTTGAACGTTTTGGGGTTTCATTGTGGAACACACAATGTGGAATTCTTTGAGGTGTTTGTGCGGATCTTCACCCGCAAGACCATGAAACTTAGGCAACAGGTGTATAAGTCCGGTCTTAAGAATAAAAGGGACATCCTCATCAGGATATTGAATACACAAACTTTCGTATGTGAATTCAGGAGCAGCTAGTTCTCTAAGAGTTCTTTCACGAGGTTCAGCCATATCAGAAAAACTAGCAGTACTTTCAACAGATTCAGAAAAGATACTATCACTATCAATATCAACAAAATTATTATTAAATCTAGCTTCTCTAACTAACCTATGAAAAGTTCTTTCAATTTCAGGATCAAATGAATATAAATGCTCAAAAGTTCTTCTAGTCATACATAGCATACAACAAGATATTTGATCATGATGAGCAATAAATCATAAGAATCCTAAATTATACAAGAGAAATAAAACAAACAAACAAACAAAAAAAAAAAATTTTTTTTTTTTTTTTTTAATTAATTTAAAACAAGCGTTTTTCCTAAAGATCGTTGATCCCCGGCGGCGGCGCCAAAATTTGACGTTGAAATTTTTGCAGTCGTTATTCCGTCAAATTAGTACATTAAAATTAATTAACGTAGTACTAGGGTGTCAACCTAGGTCGTTCTCTCAAGGATCAACACAGAAATTTAGGAAAAATCAAGTCTTAAACTAATTTTTAACAATTAAAAATAAAAACTAAACAACTAAAAATTTTTACAAACATAAGTTCACTAACATACAATTGGGGGGGGGTTTGATTGCTTTTTGTTGTCACAATTAAAATTAAAACAAGGTAAATAAAGGATTTAAAACAATAAATAACAAGCGATTGATTTTCTTGGAGTATTGTAAATAAATTTATCCTTGGTTCACTAAAGATAACTTGTATACTTATTAATGTTAATTTCTTAGCTCAATTTGAATTGATCAACTAAGCGTCTTTTTCAATTCACAATTCCTTTACTTTCATTTAAAAATGAATATTTGAATCAAGCATCCTAATTAAGCAAAAGGAGTCAAGATCTTAAAATCTAGGAATTATTGAGCATACATAAGAACATCGCCTATATACATAATCTATTCTCAAATTATGGAATTAAGCAAACCATAATTATTAAAAGTGATTATGAAAATATTCATTAAGCATGTATATTTCCTTAATCCATTCTAATTTGAAATCTTATTTAACTCCATTTGAATAACTAAACCGATTAAGCATACAAATTTAATTAAACAAAATGGAATTAAATAAGTAGAGAATGATTATGAAGAAATAACAATAATAAAAGCATACTATATTAAAATTAATGACCTCAAAATTACATTACAACATTCTCCAAGAAAATCAATCTAAGGGTTTTAGCCCTCCATAATTACAATTACAAACAAAGAACTAACCCGGAAATGAAGAGGTTGCTGGAAAATTCCAACAGAGAAGAGAAGCAGAGGAAGAACGTATGAGTGAGGGAGGAATTGAAGAATGAAGAATGGTGTGTGTTCTGCCCCTTCCTCTTGGTGCTATTTATAGGAATCAGAAAGCAAAACTGTGCCATAAAATATTTCAATGGAAGGAGCACTCTTCATTAATCAATTCAATGGTGCTCCATGATCAGCTAAGTGCTCAATGATATGTTTTAGTGTTGTTTCCACTTTGATAATGCGTTATCTGATGTTTCCACTGATGGATTTGTGCCTGAATCGATTCATCTAGGCAATGTTTGGGCAATTTTACACATAGGAATCGATTCCTCAGGGTTGGGAATCGATTCCCAAGCACATGAATCGATTCATGCTTGTTTGAATCGATTCCCAGGCCTTTAAAATGCATATGAATCGATTCACATGGGTGAGGAATCGATTCCTAGCTGTATGAATCGATTCCCAGGGTGCTTGAATCGATTCCTTGCTGTTCTTTTGTGTGGGAATCGATTCCCACATTGGTGAATCGATTCCCAGACCTGTTCTGGTGCTTTTCTCGCATTTTTGACCCATTCTTGAATCGTGGCTTCTTTCGTTTGACCTGTGGTAATTATTTTTTAATTACAGGCTTAATCACACACTACAAAACAAGAGAAAACCAACTTTTATTAAAAATTTATCCTTAATTCATTTTAAAATTAAATATTAAATAAAGCTCAAATGATGAAAATGTGTTAAAGTGCAGTATATTACACACTAAGTGATGGCAAATTATACACATTTAAATTGAGGAATTAAGGATAAATCATGCATCATCAGAGTTCATCTCATTCGAGAGATCCTTGACCGAGGAGATGTAAAGATATGTAAGGTGCATACTGATGAGAATATTGGTGACCCACTTATAAAACCTCTTACACAACAAAAACATGAGGGGCACACTAGATCATTAGGCATTAGGCAAATGTCTGATTGGCTCTAGTGCAAGTGGGAGATTGTTGGTGTATGCACTATGAGCTTTTATGCTTTTTCATTTGTATCATTTTTTATGCTTATCAATAAAATAAATATTTCAGTTTAAAATTGTTTTAAAACGTATTTATCCTTGGAGTAATAGGTCATATAAAAATTATTCCTAAAATGTCCCTAGTTAAGTATTTACATGGGGACATGTAAATACACTGAGACTAGTGTGTGAGTGTACTGATGACCTGATCTCACAGGTCATAGATATAGATGATATCAAGTCTTAACATGGGTACACATTAAGAGTAATGATGTACTGGACAGACCCACCATGAGAACGTTGCATGGATCGTTACATGATTGTCATAAATGATTCTCAATGTGATAATGGTATATGTAGTCCTTTGACCTGAAGTCACTACGATTCCTACATGAGGAGTTTATTGTTTTACTACAATTAAACGTCTTCTGTAACAAGAGGACTATAAAGGTTGTGATTAGGCAATGAACAAATTATGCAGAGGGATGTGAGTGATGTAGATGGGATTTGTCTCTCCTATGTGACAGGAGTGATATCTATAGGCCACTTGATGGAGTAAGACTAAGAAAACGCATGGCCATGCTAGAAAGAATAAATATTAGATATTTATTCAGATTCAGTCTACTCCAGTATCAAGTAAAATAAATTGGGCCGTACAAGGATGACGCGACCATGCCTTGGGCCCAATTAGGATATCGTGACAAAAGGAATAAACATATTAAATAATTATCACTTATAGGTTATATTGATAATATTCGGACATAATGATGCATTGCTAGATGCCGCTCTTATTTTATATTAATAATAAAATAATTTATTATTAATATGACCGAGTATTTTACCTGTAGGGACACACACATAGAGTAAGCCCATCAGAAAATGTTGTCTTATTTTAGTTGGACTAAAATAAAGCTATTTGGCCTAACTCATTTGGAATGAGTAAGGAGCCCAATTTTAGAGAGAACAAATTAGGTCAAACCTAAGCCTATAAATAGAGCATAAGATGCTCATAGGCGGTCCACTCAAGTGAGACACAAATTATCAAAAGTTGTAAGAGCTACACGCCGTCAAACTAGCAGTTGGCAAGTGTTGCGATTCTGGTGGGAGTGCTCGTGTGGACTCCTAAAGGACGAGGCTACAACTGCTTCGGTGTTCTTTAAGAGGTAATCCAAAAATGATTTTTGTGTTTGTTTTGTGCTTTGAAACACGGAACCTTGCAAATCCTTTGGAATCCTTTTTTTTCGCTGTTCACGTTTAGGGATTTCCTAACAGGTTTCCCCACTAATATGTCTATTTAGTGGTGTTTCCCACTATGTGAATCGATTCCTAGATCTCTGAATCGATTCAGAGCGTTCTGTTCCATGCATTTTGGAGTTCCATAGTCAAATGAATCGATCCGAGCTTTGTTGAATCGATTCAGAGTATTCTGTTTGGGGTTCCTGGGTTGCCAGCTTCGAATGAATCAATTCAAGGTCATGGTGAATCGATTCAACGCATTCTGTTTTCAATTTTAATGACTTCCAGGTGTTCGAATCGATTTAGGGTCATGGTGAATCGATTCAACCCATTCTGTTTCTTATTTTTGGTGACTTCCAGGGCTGTGAATCGATTCCTTCGTGGTTGAATCGATTCAGGCTTTGCAGTTTGATGTTTTTCCATGCCTGTAGGTCTTCCATTGATATGTTGTGATCCATGGTTGCTCTTCTTTGTCTTTGTTTATTGGTTTCTTGATTTCTTGAACTTGTGAAACCGTTTTCTTCCTGATTCTTGATTTTATATAGCACCTTTGATTTGTTTCAATTGTTTTTGATTCATGAAGAGCTTGTAATGCTTGTTTCCTTGTCATTATCAAAACCTGTTATCAATATGCAAATACAGACGCAAAGCAAGTTCCTTGATCGAAGCAATTGTAGCTTCGCCCTTAGGAGTCTACATGAGTATTCCCACCAGAAACCAAAATTTTGAATGCTAGTGTAACATCCCAAAATTTTAAAATAAAGAATTAATTAAGAAAATTAATATTAAATAATGGGATGTGGATTATTTAATGTCTCAAAATATTGGAAATAATTAAATTAAGACTCTTAAGGACTGTTAGCAATTTATTGTGGCCTAATAAGCTGAAATTAAGCCCAATTAAAATATGGGTGTCGGACCAAGTATCTCTGATTGAGATGATAGTGGTCAGGGCTATCGAGGATAATATTGGGAATCCGAATATATATTTGGAATAATTTTTGGATAAAGTATTGAGCCCAAATAGAGATCCTGCTTGTCATAAAACGATGAAAGTTTAATGAGAGGATAAAATTTTAAAGGCAAAAGCCTATTTCTCTCTTTTTTTCCGTTAGCTCCCTGGTCCATTGTGGCAAATACTTTACTTCTTCTCCTACTCTATCCTTCTTCTTTTTCTCTTCAAAAACCCTAGGAAAGGATGGTGGCTCTTCTTCCTTCTTTATTTTTGTTCTTGAAGGAGCTTGGAAGAGACCATTGGAGCTTGGACTCTCCTCCTCTTTACTCCTCTATTTTCGTGTGGCTCTTCCCTCTCTTGAATATTCTCTCTATTCTTTTCTTGAGGTATGATTCTTGCTATCTCTCAAGAGTATGAACCCTTGGTTATGAGTTTTTGTTGTTAAGAGAGCATTTAATGTATGTGGGTTGTTGGGGGAAGTTATAAATGCATGAGCCCTGAGTGGGTTGCCATAAATATGAGTTTTTAAGGGGTTAATGGTGGAGATGCATTTATGTTTGGAAGGAGATAAGAGTTATGATGTATTTATGGATATTGGTGGGTTTGGTAAGGAAATATATAATATTGAGAATATAAATGTTGGTAAATGAACTAGTTTTAGGAGTGTTGGGCTATGGTTGTTTGTAGCTTTAGATATAATGAATGAGGTTTGATGGGAAGGAATTCCCGAAGCCTAATAAGTGAAGGAAAATAATGTCTATAACATGTCTTATACATGTTATGAAAATGTAGATATGATTATGGCTAATTAGAGTTGAATTTGTGTCTTGAATAGTTGATTGATTGAGATTTTACATGTATGTTAATTTAGGATCCATTCTCAAAGACGAGGAGGGTACGTTGTATCAATTGGAATTCTTCTCTTGAGGTAGGAGAGGAGTCTTTATTTTCTAAATGCATGAGTTAAATAGTATTTGATTGTCATATGTGACAATATGCATGTGCCTTGCTTGTAATGTTATGTATGATGTTAGTGATGTGTCTTGGTAACATGCATTGATGCATTTAGAATAATTGTGGTGTGCTATATGGTGGTGTGGATTGTTTGACAATGAGGTTTCTTGAATATGATGTTATACTTATGTCCACCATGAAAGTGAAATGAATATAGTTAATGTTTGATTGAGAATGGGTGTGAATAAATAGCATACCTTAATTGATGGTGATAGATTGATGTTGTTGTGTTTGATGATGGAATTGAATTATGTTTATGAGGCTTATTGAGTATGCCACACGAAAATTTAAACTAATGGTAATAACCAACAATAATAAATCCACTAAAAACCTTATGGTGATGTTGGTGATGATGATGATGATTGATGCATGGCATGAATAGGATGCATAGAGTGAGAAATGCATATGATTGGCATTTGCATCCATGGCATACTACATAGCCACCGATGTTGGAACATTAGGGGAGTTCCCTCGGCCGACCCAGTGGGAGGGTGGCTCAGTGCACGAGCAAATGTTGTTTTCCCCTTTGCCTCGGTGTGTAAGTCACGAAGCCGCCTATGTATTGCTACGGGAGCTATATGTAGCCAACCCTTGTGGGGGTGGATCTTGATGAGCAGGTGACCCCGGTGGTCCTTTAGATCACAGCCGCCATGAAAAGAGTCGTGGTCGACCCGCAACACCATATGATTGATTATGTTGTTACCGCGGTCATGGTGGAAATGACCAGGTGTTGCAAAATGGGCAATGTGGTTTAGTACCAGTAAAATATTGGTGAAAGGCATGTAATTTGATGATAAGTGTACATATTTTACTACTGTAGTAAGGGTATGGTTAGATGGTCATACTTGAATCCCACATTTGGTGTTTATTTCCTACAGTCAGATCTACAATTGTTGAAATAATCCATTCTGCATATGCATTAGCTTAAGAGCATTTGGATATAGTAAGGAAGTATGCCAAAGGTGACGAGATATGATGATGGTTGTGTTGAGGATGAGATAATGAATTAAGACAACACAAGAGATGTGAATACCAAATAATAATTTGAGTAAAGTGATAAGTTGTGTAATAGTCCAAATTGTTGAAGGACTAGATTATGTGTATGATTTTATACTAGCTTGATTTACAAAGATGTTTGTATTATATGATGATAGTTAATGATGAAATACGTATGAATGTAAAGTATATAAATTGTGATACATATGCACATGATCACATGGTATTCATATTTATTTTTTTGGAATATATGACTCACTCTCCCATGTTGTCCATTTTTTAGACTTGTGATGCTGGGCACTCATGGATGGAGTGAATCTTTTGAAGTAAATTTTGATGAAGGAGGTAAATAGGTGTATAGAAAGCGTCTTGGCCAGCAAATCTAGATTTTTGTATAGCATATAGTGTACATGTATGCTTATTTTGCCATCTAGATTGAAGTTTGATGATTTTGAGGGTCATGTAGGAAAATTAGACCTTGGAGTGTATGGCCAATTTTCATTAGTGACCCAAATGATATAAGATAATGAATTATAATGCTTGTGGATGGTAAATACTATGAATGAATGATGTATTTCTCAACTTGTAGTATTTCATGAAGTTTATGTAAAAATGATTTAAAACCTATGCATTAAATGAATGGTAATTGATTTTGAAGTGTATAAACAATTGGATGAACTTTTGAATGCATGGTTGAGTATATCTAATGCATTAGCATAAGTTAAAATGGCAAGAAATGAGATTTGGTATGCTAAGTTGTGTGAAATTTTGCATGTTTTTGCTGTTTCTGCATAACTCGCTCAAGCGAGTGATAATCTCGCTCAAGCGAGATCTCCTTGTAACTGTGGGGTGACCTTTGGCCCAAATTTGCTCAAGCGAGTAACAATTTCGCTCAAGTGAAATCTCCTTGAATCAGAGATGTGGCTAATGGCCTTATTTCGCTCAGGTGGTTAAGGTCTCGCCCGAGCGAGTGTTGGATAAAATGCTACTGGACAATTTTCGCTTAAGCGAATGGTTAGTGACTTGGTGTCTCGCTCAAGCGAGCGAGGGTGGGAATGGCCACTGGAGTTATTTCACTTAGGCGGGGATGCCTTGCCCAAGCGAATGAGGTTTAATTAGCTACTGGAGTGATCTCGCTCAAGCGAGTAGGGCTTCACTCAAGCGAGATGGGCACCTGATGCTCTTCTCTTTTTCGCCCAAGCGTGTTTCATATCTCACCCAAGCATGACCACGCAAACTCGCTTAAGTGAGTGTGGTACTCGCCTGAGCGAGTGGCACCTGATTCCCTTAAAATGTTGTTGTGACAATTACTTTGATTTTCCCTTGCATTAATATTCCTTCTTACATCATCTTAATAATACTTTGGACATATTATGAACCATTAAATCTCGTGAAATTCATTCTCTTTAGATCCAATCATATAACATCGTTTTAATCGATTCTTCCGCTGTTTTTAATTGAAAATTTAATTTCTCATGAATCCTTTTTAATTCACCCTCTCATATCTTCATATATGAGAGAGTTTTTTCATAGATCCAGGGTGTTGATTAAGACTTCACCATGTTATTACTGTATCAATTAACGACTTGTAAAACGTGAAAAATTTACCCCATTTTTGGGGCGTCTCAGCTAGTATAGAAATTCGAGAGTAATCTAATTTCTAAGCAGTAGCCTATGAGCATCTCATGCTCTATATATAGGCTTAGGTCTTAACCTGATGACCTCTCATCAAACATTGGGCTCCTGACTCCTTCTAAATGAGTTAGGCCTAATAGTTTTATTTTTAGTCCAACTAAAATAAAACTATCCTCTAGTGGGCTTATTTTATGTGTGTGACTCTATAGGTAAAATATTCGGTTATATTAATAATAAACTATTTTATTATTAATATAAAATAAGAGCGGCATCTAGCAATACATCATTATGTCCCAAATATTATTTATCATCGACGTGACCTATAAGTGATAATTATTTTATATATTTATTCCTTTTGTCACGATATCTAATTGGGCCCAAGGCATGGTCGTCGTCTGACAGGGCCCGCAAGCGCACGGGTTATGTCGCGTAATATAAAAGATTATTGTTCTCCACAGGGACTGTGTTCAAAGTACCGGCATATTAAAATTTAATTATCCACACAATTGTTTTTTAATGTTTTTGTAAAATAAAACACAAAATTAAGTTGCACAGAATATGAATAAATACAAAAATAAAATTTACTTGACACTTAAAAATCAGAGTTGAGAGTATCTTGGGATTTCAGGGGATCAAGACTCTATTTTATGTTAATGAATTTTAACTTTTCATAAATAAGAATCAAATTAAGTTTTCCAAGGCGAATTTTCCAAAAGCTAATTAATATGTTCCTCTCGGAACCCTATTAATGTACCTAACCTATGGAAAGCGCTGCTTAATCCTCAGAAAGGCCCATTATCGTTTTATGAAAATCCCTTTTATTTCCTCAAAAGAATTTTGATTACTTTCACAGTTTTACTGAGGTCACAAAAAGCATCTCAAAAATCTTAGGTTTAGTTCAAAGCTTTCCGGTAAAAATAAATCTCTCGATTTTATTTATTACCTAAACTTACTAATATACCCGCAAGTATACAGTTTTATCATTTAGGTTCTTGTTAGGAATTACTAAAAGCATTGAGCATAATTGAACTAAATGGAAAACAGAAATTTATTTAATTTAAAGTTAAAATAACATTAATATAAAATATTATCATACCCCCTTCATCCCAAGATAATTAATTTAGTTACTCATGAAATAATTCAAATTCATATAAATGATGGAAAAATAAAACAACAAGAGATGGTAAAAATAAAGACTTACGGGTTTCTCCAAAAGCTCAGAATAATTTACCATTGTATTTCCTTGTTGCAATATTCCTCCACCAATTACAAATTTAAATACTCACTTTTACAATTCACAACTCTTAAAATAAAATAAAGAAAAAGAAAATAAAAAAAGAAAGAAAATGAAAAAGAAAGAAAAAGGAACGAAGAAAAAAAAATGAAGAAGAAGAAAGAAAGAAAAGAGAAGGACGGAAAAAGAAAGAAAGAAAAAAGAACGAAAGAGAAAGGAGAGAAGGGATTCGCTGATGGATGGCTGAAGGCTTCACTTGCTCCTGCTTTTATAGGTGAAGGAATGGAGGAATCCAGATAAGAAAACGCGTTAAAATTGCAAGTGGAAGAAACTTTCGGTGCATGTGAGTTCCAGCTGTGCCAACTTGTTTCCAATTTGCGTATTTTAATATTTCCAATAATTCGGTGCTTGGATTTAGTGATGATTGGTGCAGGTGGAGAAATTCTGAGTGGAAAAGGTGCTGTTTTTCCATAAAACTGAGTGAAAGCTTGCTGTTTATCCCCAAGACCGAGTGAAAGCTTGCTCTTTGGTGTTGGTTGATGGGCGGTGTAGTGGCTTGCTGAACGGTGTGAGGAGAGTGTGTTGCTGAGTAGTTTGGAGTTGTGGAGAGTTTGGTCGGTTTTGAAAGAAGAGGCGACGGTGTTGAGTTGGTGAGGAGTTGGACGGTTTGTTGCATGTGGCTGTTCAAAGGAGAGGAGTGTTGAAGTGATCCGGTGTTGTGGTTTGAGGGGTCGGTGTAGAGTGATTCGGTGTTTGGAGTTGATCCGGTGTTGGCTGTGAAGAATTGGAAGGAGTGGTTTGAGGGTTGATCCGGTGTTGAGTTGATTATGGCCGGTGTGAGTGGATGGAGGGTTGATCTGGTGTTTGGGTTGCTGGACGTTGTGGAGAAGAACCGGTCGGTGTTGTAGCTGAGGGGTTGGATGGAGTCGGTGTTGTGCTGTGAGGACCCCTGATGCTAAATTTTCTCTTCATTTCGCTTGAGCGAGAGTTTCTCGCTTAAGCGAAAACACTCCAGTAGGTCACTGTCCATCCTTTGCTCAAGCGAGAATTTATTTCACTTAAGCGTCAGTTGAAAGAAACCATTTTGTGATGATCTCGCTCAAGCGAAGAAAGGCTCGCTCAAGCGAGAAGTCTTCTTTCACTGTTTCACTCGCATATGTCTCTGGAATTGAACCACTCAGAGAGACCTTGCTCGGATTTGCTCAGGAATACACTCAGACACCTTCCTTTACTCATTCAAATGATAAAATCAGATACCTTCACTTGGAAGTCCAAGTTGATTTCCACTCGGAATTGCCTTCAATCGTCAATTAATCCATTCGGGAATCGGAGATGGCTTTGCCTTTCACTCAGAAAATTGGAGCTTGAAAGACTCTGGAATTTGGCTGATAGAATCTTTCATGTCTGAGCCTTGCTTTGCTCGGAAATGCAGCTTTCTGTCCCAACTCACTCGGATGTCTTCCTTGGAGACT
This sequence comes from Clitoria ternatea, assembly GCA_037962975.1. Taxonomy (NCBI): domain Eukaryota; kingdom Viridiplantae; phylum Streptophyta; class Magnoliopsida; order Fabales; family Fabaceae; genus Clitoria; species Clitoria ternatea. Next base: position 176,926,910 of record CM075671.1, read on the forward strand.
TCTCACTCAGGCTTAGTGTGAAACTTGAGAGTCTGCCCGAGTGTGATTCATTTCCGGTCGGATTTTTCCTTGCTTAATCAGACACTACTCAGAAATGCCTTGTTCCGCTTGAGAATGCCATCTTCTCCGAATGAAAGCACTCGGAAACCTCCTTATTCAACAGTTGCTCTTTTAGTGGCTTCTTCAGCTTGGATAACAGTTTTGACCACTCTGGAGTTTTCCAATCGGAGGCAGTTTTGCACAGAAAAATAGTTCAGACTTGTTTCAATCAGTATTTCTTCACTCGAATTATTTGTAATTAGAAAACTCCCACTCGGATTCACTTCAATCAGCAATCCTTTCACTCGGAGAATAGCTTTGGACAGCATCTATTCAAAGTCAGTCCCTTTTTTCACTCGGAATGGATGCAGTCGGGGAAGCTTCCACTCGGAATCACCTCCAACTGAGACTTATTCCTTTTCAGCATTGAACCTCCAACAGACTCAGCCATTTTAGAATGGCTTTGACAGGGAACTTTCCACTCGTATTCTGCTCCAACAGTAAAGTATTCTACTCGGCAAAGCTCCATTCTGAGTTCTTCCACTCGGATTTGGGCCTTTCTGAGTCATCCTACTCGGATTTGGTCATTTCTGAGTCGGATTTCAACATTCTGAGTTGGAATTCAGCATTCTGAGTCGGAATTCAGCATAAAAAGAGAGTTCTTTCTACTTTGGGCTTGTTCTTCTTGTTTCTTTATCATTTTATGGTCGTTTTTCCTTTGTTTTTGACCCTTTTTTACCTTAATTTCTACAAAATAACATACCCAAGTAGAATATAGTGGAAAGAAAGCAAAAGTCACAATAAATAAAGGAAATACAGTGCATAATGATTAAAATCCTAAGCAAACTAGATCTATTTTATTGTGTTATAAAGCACTTATCATCGTCATCCTTGTACGGCCTAATTTATTTTACTTGATACTAGAGTAGACTTTACAGAATAAATATCTAATATTTATTCGTCCTAGCATGATCATGCATTTCATTAGTCTCACTCCATCAAGTGGCCCATAGATATCACTCCTGTCATATAGGAGAGACAAATCCCATCTATATCACTCACGTCCCTCTACGTAATTTGTCCATTGCCTAATCATAATCTTTATGGTCATATTATTACAAATGACGTTTGAATTTATTAAAATAACAAACTCCTCATATAGGAATCATAATGATTTCAGGTCGAAGGACTATATACCATTGTCACATTGAGAACTATTTCTGACACTCATGTAACAATCCATGCAACGTTCTCATGGTGGGTCTGTCCAGTACAACATTACTCTTAATGTGTACCCATGTAAAGACTTGATATCATATATTCATGATTTGTGAGATCAAATCATCAGTACATTCACACACTAATCTTAATGTATTTACATGTCCCCATGTAAATACTTGATTAGGGACATTTTATGAATAATTCTTATATGACCTATTATTCCAGGATAAATAGTTTTGAAACAATCTTAAAACTGAAAATACTAATTTTATTGATTAGTTAAAATTGATACATTAATAGCTCGTAGTGCATACACCAACAAATTCTTCAAAAAGTTTCCCCAGAAAATTAATCTTTGCAAGAAACAGCAATCACGTCACAACCTTACACTATTTTAGTAAATGAGCCATATCTCATTCATTTCTCAATGAAAATTTTATGCTATATATTAATTTAAAGATAAGAGAAAGGCCTATAATTCTTATGTTGGGCCCTTTTCTTAATTTAGCCCTTAAAAGCCCAAGAAAATTGACGTCCCAGAACCTTGACACCTCAACCTTCATGCAACTTAAGCCAATTAGCTTCCACCACCCAAGGCACACATGTCTTCCCCTCCTTAACTCCTTCCTTCATGCATTTCTACAAGCTTGCCACTTACCCTCTTATGTGTCCACCCATGGTTAACTCCTTCTCTAACAAGGAGAAGTAATGACTTGATATGCCATACCAGCATGCCTTACCATGTCCAAACCATGAGATCATGATTCTTCCACTATTTCCTCTTTCTCTTTCACGACAGCAGCCCACTAACACTCTCCTCTCTTAATTCTTTTATTTCATTTTCCAACAACTAACACCTTCCCTCCAGCCATTATTCAGCCACCTATAACCACCATAAATCTTATCTCTACCCCTCATGGCTCTAACCAAACATCACCATCTTCCAAAACGCACTTCTTCTTCTTCCAGCTCTTGTTCCAAGTAAATCTTCACCTAAATGGCCATTGTCAACATGTCAAGTTCCTCTAAGACCATGGCCACCATTTTGATCATCAAAGTAAAAATTTTAACTTTTCTTGATTCTTATTTCTTTTTGTCTTCTTTCAAAATTTTAGCGCTTTGCATGTCAATTCCTTGCTATCCTTGGATGAAAGTCGTGCCTCCTTTGCTTGATCTTAGTTGCATGATTGGTTTCTAGGTACCGAAGAACGATCAGTGACGAACGACGAAAGGTTCAAAGTAAATGGTAAACTATGGGTAAAAGATCCTCTTAAAACTAAATAAATGAATGACTGTTTGTGATTTTTCTTGGCTGTTACGTTTTTAACAATGTAAGGATGATCGACGACGACCGGCCAACATTTTAGAGTGCTCGACAAATTTTCAATGAACGGATCATTTTCCTTCATCCGGGAAGCGGCTGTCTAGCAAGGTAAGGAGGGTCTTACCTCGTTTAATCTCCCTTTTAAATGTCCCATAATATTGCTTTAGTTTCTAAGAATCTTCATTTTAAATTTCATCTCGATCTAACGGTTAGATTTCAAACCGCGTCATTTTTCGTAACCGACGGTTAACAAAATTTAACATTTTCAAGTTAATGGGTATTTTATGAATTTAATTGGCATAACTCGACATTCATATGCTCTAAAGGATTTTATCACGATCAGAGTCGTAACAAAATGCTTAGGAATTTTAGTGTTTAGGCGGGCTTAATTTTATTCGAGTTGGTTGTATTATTATTATTATTTAAATTTTACGGTAATGATGTGTAATTTGTAATTTGTTTCTAGTAAGCCCCGCTTTTAGAAATTAATTTATCCTCACATATCACCGAGAGCATTTTGAGGACATCACGTTTTCAAGAAAGATTTACCGACCGGACGGTTATGACGTTTATTTTACTAAAAGCGACATTGTTTTAAATTATTACAAAACTTTATAGAAGCTAATTAGATAAATAAGTTGAATTTGGAAAAGTGGAAAATTTTACTTGAAAAAGTTTTATCAATAAGTGACACAGTTTTGGCCCGAATAAATTTTGTAAACTAAAATAAAGAAATGGAAACAAAATGAATTTTTGAAGAACAATGAAGTGGACATTAGAGTTTAGAAAATTTTGAGGCCAATTTTAGTGACTAACTGAGATGAATTTTAAAGATGGGATTTTAATAATTTTATAAGCTAAGAAAAGAAAAAAGGAGATAAAAGAAAATTTGACGCGTAATAAAGAAATGGATATTAGGATTAAGAAATTTTAGTGACCAATTTTAGTGACCACTTAAGGTAAAAGTATAAAAAGAGACCTTAGGAATTTTTGAAGTGCATAGTATAAATGACTTAAGAATAAATTTAGAAGTTTAAGTAGAAGTAAGTATTAGAATTTTAGAACATTGGTAACTAATGATAGTAAAGAACATGAAAGAGATTTTTGAGCTTAAACTTTAAAAGTAGTAATAAAAAGGAATAACTTATAAATTAAATAATGACTTTTAAGGAGGAAATATCCTAATTAAGTATTAACGCATAGAAGTTAAGATAGTGACTAAATCCTTAAGTAATAAACTATCATCTTAGAGAAAATCAATCTTAGTGAATTAAATAGAGGTAAGTAAACAAATTAAATTAGTTAGTATGATTGGTAATGATGGAAATAGAGAAATGGTACTAAGGTTAAGGATTAAAAACTTAGAGAGGATATCACTAAGGGTGACTTAAATTTCTTAACTTAAAAGTAATTTGAATTCCCCAATTACTAAGGATTAGAATTGGGTAATGTAAAGGATATTAAGAATAGCTAAGCTATTCCATAAAACATTGTTGGTTAATTTATAAGATCTAAGCATCTAAGTTGATAAGAAGCAATAAAGACCACTTAGTAGTAATTTAGACTTGATGGTCGGGCATGAGGAGTTAGAATCATGTAATAAAATTAGTGCAATAATAAATAGAAGAATAAATAACTAAAAAGGGGGAGTACGAGAATCCAAGCTATTTCATAAGGTATTTTGATTAAACGCGTATGATCTAATGTTTAAATTAATGGTAAATTAATGTACGAGCTAGTATACCAAGTTTAATGCTGACAATTACGTTTATTTTCTGTGAATTATGTTGAGCAGAATTAGAAAGAGTATGTTGTTCTATTCAATGTGTAATGCTACTGAATGACTATTAGTGTAATATGGTTGTATTGTGTGAATTAAGTAAAGTACCTCGTAAGTATATCGTAATGATGAATCTTATGTTTGGCGACTACTATGTAACTATATGCATGAATGAATATGTGTTAATTATTTATGACGAAATATATGATGAGCATGGTATAATGACATGTCTATGGATTATGATGTTGTACTTAAAGAATATCATGAGATAACAAAATGAATTATGTGATGAACGACACTTGTATGATGCATTGAATGAATATGTTGAAATAAATAAGAAAAGAATGAATAAAGAAATGTCTCAGTAGGGTACCTGAGATGAATAAATTATGAAAATAATGCGATGAGATTAGACCGGGTCCGATATGATGATAGGCATTGTAGCGCCAATATACCACGTGGTTTGCTGGAAATGTGAGATCTCGTTTCATTTCTAAGTGTCGGGTAAGACTATTATGGATTGAGGAATTTTGAGAAAGCAAAGAAAGAATTAATTGAAATAGACCCGATGTTAGAAATGAAATGGCGTGACTGAAAGGACCCTGAAATTATGTGTTGTATGCATCATCCATGGAGAATAAGGGTGATGGGCGAAAAACTACCTAGAGTATAACAGTGACGGGTACACTGAAGAAATAGCAGGCGTCTCGATCCCTTGAGGGCGGTCTTGGGAGTATATCGGGGACAGACATCTAATGGCTCAGATTCACGCCTGATGCTGGACAGCCCGTGGCAACCGCTGATATACTTTGACGAGAGGCAAGAGTTTCTATGCCCGTTGAGCGCCTGTTTTGATGTGATGTGTGATTGGCCATTCTGATGATAGGACTGCAGGTCCTTACCCATTTGTGAAAATATAATTAGGAGAGCTCTCGTCGCTCTAGTGGACATAGAGGATAAGGTGGGACTGTGATATGTATTGTGTTGGGAATGATGAGGAGAAGATGGGCCCATATGCATCATGATGAATAATAAAAGATTGGAAATAACGAAATGAACTCATCCATTACATCATTGTACTAAGATTATGATTGCTCTTTGTTTGAGTATGATTGTATAGGTTTAGTAATTTTGTGAGGTGAATAGGAAAATGGGAATGGTCATCTAAGATCAAGAGTGCTGAGATAACTTAGAATGTATCTTAGGGACCCTAAAGAGAGTGGGAAGGACTCGATCCTGGATTGTGTGTGTTGTATGTGGGTAGGTGTTGATGAGACACCTTCCCAGTTATTATGGAAGTGAAGACTCACCCTTACGCTAAATTTTTCCAGACATCATGAGGATGGACACAGACTTCACATCGAGGACCATTCAAGCTCTTCTTGGACCGAGGATGAATAGATTAGGTTCATTTTATTTATATTTATGGGAGCCTGCGTGCCCCTTTACTTTTAGTATGTATAGTTACTATGGGGACCATATATTGTATATGACTATGTTGTATATAAGGTGTATCTGTTCCACCAAGTTTTTCGGTACAAAAAATAACTTCCATATGTTTCTAAAACTTATAACCTCTCAGTTGACCAGGATAATCTAGTGGAGGGGATTGTCCTAGTTAACCGAGGTTGTTACATTGGTGGTATCAGAGCATGGTCGATTCAACAGGCTTGGGGTATGGTCTACCACGCCCCGCGGTACTCTGAAAAGTCGTCTATTTGACAGTCATTAACACTTGTGTGGTAGGAACTACTTGACTAAACTCATGTAGTTGAAGCATCAGACAGGGATACTAAGTGTCAGTAACCATGGTTACCTTGATTCTAGTAGAGAGTGTGGAGAATTTCAGGGGCGAAATTCCTAAAAAGTGGGGAGAGTGTAACAACCTTGATTTTTGAGAATAGGAAACCAACCCTTAGGACTCTTGAGGATCCTCTGCTGAGCTTTCAGTAGGAAGCTTGGGGCCTCGGCTTGTTCCCCGAACATTAGTATGAGAAAAATAGTGAAAAGCAGAACTAGTTAAGATATTTAAAATGAAGTATGAGAATACCGAGAGAGCATAGCGAATGAGAGAAGCAGCGATAAGAAGATAATAATAACAACGTCCGACAGTACTGTTTAATAGTATGTTAACGACGATTATTTTGGCACTGATTAATTTTATTTGGTTGATGACTATTTTTTGCCAATAATATTTTATAGATAATACTTAATCTTGGTAATTCATATCTAATTTTAATCAATAATTGTTTATTTTGTAAACATATTAAAAGGTGTAATTATCCAATTTTAAGTGTTGAATATTTATTTATTTATCCAATTTAAACTTTTATAATATTATTTAATAATAATTATTTATTTAATGGTGATTATTTTAATTGAGTATTAATTAATTGATAATTATTCAGTTGATAATTGTTTAGTTAGTAATTATTCTCTACTAATAATATTTAGTTTAACATATACTAATAATTTACGCTTAATAATTAATATTTAAAAATTATATTAATAAAATATATTTGATTAATTATTTCAAAAAATATATATTTATAATCATATTTGGAAAATATATATATTTAAAGTTATTTATTTGATAATTACATTATATTTATAATTAATAACATGTTGTCAAGTTTCCTCAGTATTGAACTATGGGACCTAGCCTGAGGTCAGACTCTGAGTGTTCAACCTGAGACTAGTGATCCAGTAGGGAACTAGTCCTGTTAGGAACCCTACGTGATGAATCAAGGGTGTCTGACTTGGCCTAACCGGCCGAATCAAAACCTTTAACGTGTCCTACGTTTAACCGTTCATATGCTTCGGGACATCGATGACGGCCCGGTCAGTCTCCGGTGACTCATTTTGACATTTTAGAAACTTTTCCCGAAGGGACCAAAGCCTGGTTCTAACTCTATCACCCTCGTTTTTCCATAAATCAGTTTCTTCATAAATCATTTTAAAACTCGACCTAAATACCTTCAGTGTTTTAGACCCAACTTTTGCATACGATCTTGGAATCAAACGATTTTGGTCTTAATCTCTTCATTTTGAAAAGATCTTCAATCTCCGTTTCTAGCCCCTAGCTCCGATTCTCACTCTGTCAAACCCAAAATCAAAGATTACGTATATTCGTCTCAAAATTCCACAGTTTGGACATTTTACCCTGTGTATGGTTCACAAAAAAATTCATAACTCTCTCTTATACAACCTTCGATTAGCGTAAACTTGGTGACAAAATCTCCGTAACAAAATTATCTACATTTTTCATGAAGGCATCAAAGGCCAAATTGTAATAGCCCTTATTTTTGAGAATAAGAAACCAGACCCTCGGGACTGCTGGGGATTCTCTGTTGAGCTTCAGTAGGAAGCTTGAGGCTTTGGCCTATTCCCCGGATAGTTTAGTATGAGAAAAATAGTGAAAAATAGAGCTAGTTGAGATACTTAATATGAAGTATAAGAATACCGAGAGAGTATAATGAGTGAGAGAAGCAGAGATAAAAAAATAATAAATAACGTTTGATAGTACAATTTAATTAAAAATAAACGTTAACGATGATTATTTTGGGTACTAATTAGATCAGTTGATAATTATTCCCCGTCAACAATACTTAATAGATAAATAATTATAATAATTTATTTTGAAGTTATATATTTTAAATTGTTTATTTGATAATTATAAATTATCGCTCGGTTCCTCGAATTTGAACGGTGGGATCCAGCCTGAGGCCAGACTCTGACCATTCAACCCAAGACTAGTGATCCAATAGGGAAACTAGTCCTATTAGGATCCTTTTGTAAATGATCAAGGGTGATTGACTTGGCCTAACCGACCCGATCAAAACCTTTAACGTCGCCTACGTTTGACCGTACGTATGCTTCGGAACATCCGATGGCGGCACGGTCAGTCTCTGGTGATTCATTTTGATGATTTAGGAACTTTTTCTAAAGAGGTAAAACCTAGTTCAGACTCTATCACCCTCATTTTTCCATAAATCAGTTTCTTCATAAATTGTTTTTAACCCCGATTTCAGCACCTTTAGTGTTTTGGATCCAACTTTAGCACACGACTTTAGAATCGAATGATTTTGTTCTCAATCTCTTTGTTTTCAAAAGATCTTTAATCATCATTTCTATCCCAAAACTCTGATTCTTACTCTGTCAACCTCAAAATCGAAGATTAAGTATGTTCGCCTCTAAATTCCAACGTTTGGACGTTTTTCCCTGCGCATGGTTTAGAAAAAAACTCATAACTCTCTCATACAACCTTTGATTCATGAAAACTTGGTGTAAAACCCTTTGTAATAAAATTATATACTTTTTTAATGAAGACAACAAAAGCTAAATCCCCCTAGATTAGTACAGTTTAATGTATCTTTGCAACCCTTTGGCTGTTTCAACACCATGTGGGCAGTCTTCATTAAAATCGCATATCTCCTTCGTTATGTGCTTGAATCACCCCTTTTTTTTTGTTATGGATCCATATGGTAAAGGTATATAATGTTCATGAAGGGCATAAAGCCCAATTCTCAAAGGAGAATTAATGGTGAATTTATTACCGAAGATATAGCTGATCCGGGAAGCCTCTAGAGTACCCTGTCGTAAATTGGGTATATCTTAAGCTACCAAACTTGGATCGTCGTAAATGATATATCAAATTAAAGTGAAAAGGAATATCTACAAACTTCATAAAGGTATTAATAGCCAATTCTTACTCCATAAATCCCAGAATTTGAAATTCCACACTGATTCATGTTTTCCTAATAGCAGCTTGCACTATGTTCAGTATTTTTCACGTTTCTCACTCGTATAACCATGAAATTGAATGTTTGTTTTGCAAAAAGTTTATTAAATGAATTATCTACAACTTTGATGAAAGGAATGAAGTCAAATGCTTCACCAATTTTTCCCAGAAAATTAATCTTTGCAAGAAATAATAATCCCATCACAACTTTACACTACTTTTGTTTGGGCCATAACTCTCTAATTTCTCAATGAAAATTTTTGTGCCACATATAAATATTAAGATAAGATAAAGGCCTACAATTACTATGTTGGGATCTTTTCCTAATTCAGCCTACATCAGCCCTTAAAATCCTAAACAAGTTGACACCCCTGAATGTGCCACCTCAACCTTCATGCAAGAGTGGTCCAATTAGCTTGCAACACTCAATGGCCACTTGTCTCCGTGACACTAACTCCTTCCTTAGCAAGTTCAGACCACTTGCTACATGTCCTTCCCTCCTTAACTCCTTCCGTAGCAAGTTTGGACTGCTTGCTCTCCAAGGAGTCATCATTAGATGCCAAGTATCATGACATACCATGTATCATGCCATACCATGTACCATGCCACACCATTCATTAAAATTGTCATACTTTCCTTGCTCACTTCATGTTCAGCCTTATAAATTAAAGGCCAAGACTTTAACATACTCCATTCCTCTTATTACACCAAACCTTATGCCATGAAACATGTCACCATCACTTTATCCAATACATTTCCCACTAAGTCATATTCTAGGCACCCACCAAACCGTTTCTTCTCTTGGCTTTCATCAGAGAAAAACCATCACATCATCACCTCTCTTCTAGCCACCCACGCACCATCATAAACAACCACGGTCACCTCCTCTTCGCATGCCACACCACCACTCTAACCATACCATCACCATTTCTCTAAACCAACACACATTGCCTTACTTACTTTTTCTTTTCCTTGGCCAGTGTAAAAACTTCTTCCAGGAAGCAATAATTTCTTCATTTTCTGATCATCTAAGAGGCAAGGATTCAACATTCACACTCCCCTGTTCATCTACTTTTGATCGTAACTCCCTTAGCCCAAAAGGTAAGGTCTTTGTACTTGAAACCCTTGATTATGATCATCCATCTCCTTCTAATTATTCTTACAGCCATGCATATATATTGATTACCATTCTTTTTCTATTTTTAGGGTTTTAAAATTGTGTGCCATGGCTACTCTTGGGGAGTTGCATGCTTGATCTTAGACTCCTCTAAACCACTGGTAGGAATCAGCACTTAAAACGACGAGAAGCCAAAGGCTACCAATACTTTTAAAAGGTGAAATCCTCCACTTTCCTTAGCAAAACCCTTGTTGTTTATTAATTTTCCATGGCTCCTAACATTCTTAAAATTATTGCATGTCATCTTTTTAGAATCCAAAGGGTGATCTGCGATGATCGGTGGCAAGTTTGGTGATCGGGAGAATTTTTAAGCAAACTATTCTTTTTCCTCTTCAAGGCCGTGGGGTACCATGAGGTAACGGGGGTTCCAATTCATTTTAGATTGATTTTGATTCCTCCATAATATTCTTCACATAGTTAGGAGCCATTACCTTGATTCTTGTTACGATCCAACGGTTGGATCGGAAGATCCATAATTTTTCTCATCACTGCATTTTTGGACATTTAATCATATATATTATATATTCTGATAACTCTCAAAGAAAAGGAGATAACGCTGGACTCATTAAAAAGAAAAAGAATATAAAATAAAACTTTTACGTGACTCAGCTAAACGGTAGAAAATGATGTGGGCAAGGTTGGATGATTCACTATGGTTGTATAGTATTTTATTAATCTTTGAGACTTAATGTAATTTATACGGTTTCATCCGGTAAGCCGCACTAGATTTAATTAAGTTGATCGACTAGGATATCGTGCTTAAAGTGGTTATTTAGGCTTAAAAAGAAATTCTGACTTAAGGTGACTAAAATGGTATTTAAGGGATTTAACGTTATTGGTAGTATAATAAGAAATTTTCTTCAAAATGATAGGATATTATTACGAAGATTTCATTGACTTAGAAAAGTCATTTTGAACTAAACGGATCTTTTAGAAAAGAGAAGAATTTTAAGAAGGAAGTGCTTGATCTAAATTAATGTTTCTAAAGTATTGGGAAAACGTTACTTTCTTAAAAAAAAGGGGTGGAAAGAGAACTATTTTACAACCTTAACAAAAGAAATATTCTCCTAAGAAAAGCAAATAGTTTGCAATTCTATTTCTTTAGAATAATAGTAACTTACTCCCTTTTGGGATAAAAAGAATTAGACTATGAGAAAGGACTAAGGAATTAAGAATATGTGTAAGTAACTTTAATTTGGTAAAAAAACAGAATAGTACCAAGTGAGTCACAATAGTAAAAGGAACTAAAATGAACCAAGTTATGATTTAGAAAATTATAGACTTATATACGATGGTAATATTAGGTGAAAAGAAAATAAGGAAATAATGTTTGTTGGCAATAATGAAGATTAGGATAAATAAGGAGATAATGTCGACTAGTAATAGATTAGGAGAAGAAACAAGACTAATTAATAGTAATATAGAACGTAATAAGAAATGAGTAATATTGGTTAGTGAAGACATAAACCATAGTTAAGTTGTATGCTAGGAATTAGTTAACTGAGATTGGAATAAAAAGAACATATTACTAAGATGGATAAGGTTAATTTAATTAGTAGGAAGAAATAAGTGGCAAATCACGTAACATGAACCTAGGCTTCACATGGAGATAGAACTTGGACACTTGAGAATTCGAATAGGATATAGCTAGAGTATGAAAATGCGTATGATTGTAAAACACGTACGGAGCTAAAATCCTTCCATAAAATACCCTTAAATTGATAGACTAAATTAGGATGTATATATATGGGTATATTTTAGTAACTAAATTAATAGTAACATGAATAACGCATTAATTAATATACTCAGTCTAAACATACATGTTATACTTAAATCCCTCATAAAGTGTCAACTGAACATGCGATAATAGACGTTAATTGTGATATAATGTTTGCTATATGACTGACTGTGTGTTAAGATTTAATTTGTGAGTTTGGGTGGTCGATGCATTATGAATGATTTAATATTCATGGATGCTTGAGTGATGCATAAGATCTATGATTTTGAATGTGATATATAGACTAAATTAATTACCATGTAAATATAATATAACGAACTGTGTTGTGTGATGCACTGATAATTGAACCAAGTGAAAAGTATTGAATAGAAATAAGAAAAGATAAGATAAAGGTGGTATCAGTGAGGGTTCTAAAAGTGACTAGATTAGGAAAATATGGAAATTGGATCCAGAATGATGAGTAGGCATTATAGCGCCAATATACCATGTGATTTTCTAGAAAGTATGAGATTTTGTTTCGTTTCTATGTGTCAGACAAGATTATTATTTGAAAACCTTGAGAAAGAAAAGAAAGGAAGGAATTATGATATAATAAAATAAAATAATCTGAGAGTAGAAACGAAACGAAGTCATTGAAGGAACCCTACTGAGGACCAATAAGATAATTGAATGAGATTCATGAATTACGCATCATACATGGAGAATAAGGGTGGGTACGGAATAACTCCCTAGAGCATAACAGCGATGGGGTATGCTGGGGAACCCTGAGTGTACCGACCGCTACGATGGTCTTGGGAGTGTACTGGAGCGGGTGTCTAATGGTTCAGATTCGCGCCCGAGACTAGATAGTCCGTGGCAAACCTGGTATACTTTGACTTAGAGCAGGGGTTACCATGACCGTGTAGTGCCTGTCTAACCTGTGTGGATCCATGATTATGGCAGGAACGAGGGTCCTTACCTCTTTGATTTGAGAAATAGACATGGAAAGCTCCGATCCCTCTAATGGACAATGGGTATAAGGTGGGACTATGATACGTGTTGGGATTGATGAGTATGAGAAGGGCTGCATGCATCATATTGGTTAAGAGTTATAAGATTAACGAATGAATCCATACATCTCATTGTTGTGTTATGATTTTCATTGTTACTTGTGAATGTTAGAACTCTTAGCAATGGGGTGAGGAAATGGGGATGGATAGTTATGACTAGCAAGAGTGAGATAACTTAGAATATATAATAGGAAACCCCATGAGAGTGGGCGACTCAATCTTGGATATTGATTGTGTTATGTAGGGAGGGTGTCGATAAGACACCTTCCCAATTGTTATGGAGATGGAAACTCACCCTTACGCTAAATTTTTTTAAACATCGTGGAGATGGATACAGACTTCACATTGAGGACCGGCCAGACTTTTTGGACTAAGGACAAATAGGATATATTATTTTATTTTCATTTATGGGAGCCTGTATGCCTTTTTACTTTCAGTATGTACAGTTACTGTCATGACCATGTATTATATATGATTATGTTATATATAAAGTATATCTGTTCCACCAAGTTTTCTTGTACAAAACAAAACTTCCACATTTTCCTAAAACTCGTAACCTTTCAAATAACCAGGATAATCTAGTGAATGGATTGTCCTAGTTAACCGATGGTGTTACACAAATCCTTCTAGATTGGTACAGTTTAATAGATCTTTGCATCCCTTTAGCTGTTTTATCATCATGCTGGAAGTCTTCATTAAAATTTTAATATCTCCTTCGTCCGATACTTGAATCACCTCTTTCTTTTTGCTATGGATTTGTATCATAGACCTATACAATGTTCATGAAGGACACAAAACCGAATTGTCAAAGGAGAATTAATGGTGAATTTATTTCCAAAGATGAAGCTGATCTGGGAAGCTCCTCGAGCACCCTGTTGTAAATTGGGTATATCTTGGACCACTGATCTTGGTTCATCACAAATGATATATCAAATTAAATAAAAAAATAAGATCTACAAACTTTGTTAAGGGCTCAAAAACCAAATCTTACTCCATAAATCCCAGAATTTAAAATACCATACTGATTCACGTTTTTCCAATGGTAGCTTGCATTATGTTCATTATTTTTCATGATTCTCACTCGTATGACCATGAAATTGAACGATTCTTTATCTTAAATTTTCTTAGCTTAATTCCCTAAAACTTTTATGAAGGGCACAAAGTCAAATTTTTCACAAATTTTGCCCAGAAAATTAATCTTTGCAAGAAACGTTAATCCCGTCATAACCTTACACTGTTTTAGTAAATAGGCCATATCTCATTCATTTCTCAATGAAATATTTTGTGCCATATATAAATTTAAAGATAATAAAAGGCCTATAATTCTTATGTTGGGCTCTTTCCCTAATTCACCCCGAATCAACCCTTAAAAGCCTAAGAAATTTGACGTCTTAGAACCTTGACACCTCAGCCTTCATACAACATAAGCCAATTAGCTTCCACCACCCAAGGCACACATGTCTTCCTCTCCTTAACTCCTTCCTTTATGAATTTCTACAAGCCTCCCACTTACCCTCTTATGTGTCCATCCATGATTAACTCCTTCTCTAACAAGGAGAAGTGATGACATGATATGCTATATCATCATGCCTTACCATGTCCAAACCGTGAGATCATGATTCTTCCACTATCTCCTTCTCCTCTTTTACGACAGCAGCCTACTAACACTCTCCTCTCATAATTCTTTTCTTTCATTTTCCAATAACTAACACCTTCCATCCAGCCATCATTCAGCCACCCATAGCCACCACAAATCTCATCTTTACCCCTCATGGCTCCAAGCAAACATCAATACCTCCAAAAACTCACTTCTTGTTCTTTCATTCCCAACCAAACCCGTGATACCCCTCTTGTTACAGCTCCAAATTAGCTTCAATTTTATCATCAAAAATACCTAAATGGCCATTGTTAACATGTCAATTTCCTCCAAAACCATGGCCACCATTTTGATCATTAAAGTAAAAATTTTAAGTTTTGATCCTTGATTCTTATTTCGTTTTGTCTTCTTTCAAAATTTTAGCCCTTTTCATGTCAATTCTTTGCTGTCCTTCGATGAAAGCCATGCCTTATTTGCTTGATCTTAGTTGCATGATTGGTTTTTAGGTACCGAAGAACGATCGGTGAAAGGTTTGAAGTAAACGACAAACTATCGGTAATAGATCCTCTTGAAACTAAATCAATGAATGACTATTTATGATTTTTCTTGGCTGTCCAAAACCCTCTAGGTGCCTAAAATTTTTGCATGTCACATTTTTAGCAAGGTAAGGTCGATCGACGATGATCGGCGGTCGTTTTAGAGTGCCTGACAAATTTTCGACGAATGGATGATTTTCCTTCCTCCGGGCAGTGGCTGTCCGACAATCTCACCTCATTTAATCTCTTTTTTAAACATCCCATAATATTGCTTTAGTGTCTGGGAATCTTCATTTTAAATTTTGTTACGATCTAACAGTTAGATTTCAAATTGCGTAATTTTTCATAATTGACGGTTAAAAATTTAACATTTTCAAGTTAATGGGTATTTTATGAATTTAATTGGCGTAACTTGACATTCATATGCTCGGAAGGATTTTATTGCGATCGGAGTCATAACGAAACGTTTAGGAATTTTAGTGTTTAGCGGGCTTAGTTTTATTCGATTTGGTTATATTATTATTATTATTTAAATTTTGCGGTAATGATATGTAATTTGTAATTTGTTTTTGGTAAGCCCCACTATTAGAAATTAATTTATCATCACATATCACTGAGAGCATTTTGATGGCATTACGTTTTTAAGAAAGATTTACCGACCGGACGGTTACGATGTTTATTTTACTAAAAGCGACATTGTTTTAAATTATTACAAAACTTTATAAAAGTTAATTAGATAAATAAGCTGAATTTGGAAAAGTGGAAAATTTTACTTGAAAAAGTTTTATCAATAAGTGACACGGTTTTGACCCAAATAAATTTATAAACTAAAATAAAGAAATGGAAACAAAATAAATTTTTGAAGTACAATTAAGTGGACATTAGAGTTTAGAAAATTTTGAGGCCAATTTTAGTGACCAACTGAGATGAATTTTAAAGATGGGATTTTAATAATTTTATAAGCTAAGAAAAGAAAAAGGGAGATAAAAGAAAATTTGATGCGTAATAAAGAAATGGATATTAGGATTAAGAAATTTTAGTGACCACTTAAGGTAAAAGTATAAAAAGAGACCTTAGGAATTTTTGAAGTGCATAGTATAAATGACTTAAGAATAAATTTAGAAGTTTAAGTAGCAAGTAAGTATTAGAATTTTAGAACATTGGTAACTAATGATAGTAAAGAACATGCAAGAGATTTTTGAGCTTAAATTTTAAACTAGTAATAAAAAGGATTAACTTATAAATTAAATGATGACTTTTAAGGAGGAAATATCCTGATTAAGTATTAAAGCATAGAAGTTAAGATAGTGACTAAATCCTTAAGTAATAAACTGTCATCTTAGAGAAAATCAATCTTAATGGATTAAATAGAGGTAACTAAACAAATTTAATTCGTTAGTATGATTGGTAATGACAAAAATAGAGAAATGGTACTAAAGGATAAGGATTAAAAACTTAGAGAGGATATCACTAAGGGTGACTTAAATTTCTTAACTTAAAAGTAATTTGAATTCCCCAATCACTAAGGATTAGAATTGGGTAATGAAAAGGAATGTACCAATAAATAATTAGTGGAACAATAGTTCAAGGACATAAGAATAGCTAAGCTATTCCATAAAAGATTGTTGGTTAAATTATAAGATCTAAGCATCTAAGTTGATAAGAAGCAATAAATACCACTTAGTAGTAATTTAGACTTGATGGTCGGGCATGAGGAGTTAGAATCATGTAATAAAATTAGTGCAATAATAAATAGAAGAATAAACAACTAAAAGGAAGGAGTACAATCTAATGTCTAAATGGTAAATTAATGTATGAGCTAGTATACCAAGTTTAATGCCGACAATTACGTTTGATTTCCTATGAATTATGCTAGGTGGAATTAGAAAAGTATATTGTTCTCTTCAATGTGTAATGCTACTAAATGAATATTAGTGTAATATGGTTGTAATTGTGTGAATTAAGTAAAGTACCTCATAAGTATATCGTAATTATGAATCTTGTGTTTGGTGACTGCTATATAACTGTGTGCATGAATGAATGTGTGTTAATTATTTGTGATGAGTATATATGATGAAATATATGATGAGCATGGTATAATGACATGTGTATGGACTGTGATGTTGTACTTAAAGCATATCATGAGTTAACAAAATGAATTGTGTGATGGACGACACTTGTATGATGCATTGAATGAATATGTTGAAATAAACAAGAAAGGAATGAATAAAGAAATGTCTTGGTAGGGAACCTGAGATGAATAAGTTGTGAAAATGATGCGATGAGATTAGACCGAATCTGATGTGATGATAGGCGTTGTAGCACCAATATACCCTGTGGTTTTTTGGAAATGTGAGATCTCATTTCATTTCTAAGTATCACGTAAGACCATTATGGATTGAGGAATTTTGAGAAAGCAAAGAAAGAATTAATTGAAATAGACCCGATGTTAGAAATGAAATGGAGTTATTTAAAGGACCCTACCAATTACTAGTAAAAGAAATTGTGTATTGTATGCATCATACATGTGGAATAGGGGTGATGGACGAAAGCTCCCTTGAGCATAACAGTGAGGGGTACACTGAAGAAACAGCAGGTGTCTCAACCCCTTGAGCACAAAAATCTGATGGCTTGGATTCGCGCCAGATGCTGAACAGCCCGTGGCAACTGCTGATATACTTTGACAAGAGGCAGGGGTTTCCATGGCCATTGAATGCCCGTTCTGATGTGATGTGTGATTGGCCATTGTGATAATAGGAATATGGGTCCTTACCCATTTGTGAAAATAGAACGAGGAGAGCTTTAGCCGCTCTAGTGGACAGGGAGGATAAGGTGGGACTGTGATATGTATTGTGTTGGGAATGATGAGGAGGAGATGGGCCCATATACATCATGATGAATAAAAAAGATTGGAAATAACAAAATGAACTCATGCATTGCATCATTGTACTGAGATTATGATTGCTCGTTGTTTGAATACGATTGTATTGGTCTTAGTAATTCTGTGAGATGAATAGGAAAAGGGAATGGTTAGCTAAGATCAAGAGTGGTGAGATAACTTAGAATGTATCTTAGGGAC
The DNA here is from genome assembly GCA_037962975.1 of Clitoria ternatea. Taxonomy (NCBI): domain Eukaryota; kingdom Viridiplantae; phylum Streptophyta; class Magnoliopsida; order Fabales; family Fabaceae; genus Clitoria; species Clitoria ternatea. The sequence continues at coordinate 176,945,191 of CM075671.1, forward strand.
CCCAAAGAGAGTGGGAAAGACTCAATCCTAGATTGTTTGTGTTGTTTGTGGGAAGGTGTTGATGAGACACCTTCCCAATTACTGTGGAGGTGAAGATTCTCCCTTACGCTAAATTTTTCTAGACATCGTGGGGATGGACACAAACTTCGCATCGAGGACTAGTCAGGCTCTTCTTGGACCGAGGAAGAATAGATTAGGTTTATCTTATTTGTATTTATGGGAGGCTGTATGCCCCTTTACTTTCAGTATGTATAGTTACTGTTGCGATCATATATTGTATATGACTATGTTGTATATAAGGTGTATCTGTTCCACCAAGTTTTCTTATATAAAAAAAACTTCCACATTTTTCTAAAACTCGTAACCTCTTAGTTGACCAGGGTAATCTAGTGGAAAAGAGTGTCCTAGTTAATTGAGGGTGTTACAACTTTAATACCTTTATAAGAAATTTTATGACCTTGCACTATACCTTCTATGACCATAAAATGACATTTCTCCCAATTAAGAACTAGATTTGTTTGAACACACTACCTTAACACAATATCCATATTAGCCAAGCAGTGATCAAATTATGATTCATAAATACTTCAATACATTTTTCAATCAAATCTGCAAATATGGCAAACATGCATCTTTAGAATGTTGCTGGAGCATTACGTAGTCCAAAAGGCATTTTTCTAGCAAAAACACCAAAGGAACATGTAAAGGTAGTCTTCTCTTAATCTTTTAGAGCAACAACTATCTAATTATAGCCTGAATATCTGTCCAAAAAACAATAGTATGCTTGACCTGCTAACCTTTGAAGCATCTGATCCATAAAAGGAAAAGGAAAATGATCTTTTCTGGTGGCTTGATTGAGTTTCCTGTAATCGGTACACATTCTCTATCCAGTGACTGTTCTAGTTGGAATCAACTCATTCTTTTCATTCTGAATTACAATCATGCCACCCTTCTTAGGAACTACCTAAACTAGGCTTACCCAAGCACTATTAGAGATGGGATAAATCATGCTCGCTTCAAGTAACTTCATCACCTCCTTCTTTACTACCTCTTTCATAGTTGGATTTAATCTTCTCTGAGGCTATGCAATAGGCTTGTACATCTGCTCCATGAATATTTGATGCATGCAATATGAAGGATTGATTCCTTTTAGATCATGCAAAGTCCATCCGATTACTCCCTTGTTTCTTCTCAACACTTCAATCAATTTCATTTCTTCTAACTAGGTCAACCTGCTGCTAATCACCACTGGTTTCTGTCTGTCATCATCCAAGAAGACATATTTCAGATGAGAAGGTAAGCCTTCAATTCAAACTTCTGGGCTTCAACTTTTATCTTCATAGGCAAGTCTTCCATGAATACTTGGCTTGGCGAAATGAATTTATCTGAATCAAAATCTTTCAAAATTTCCTCTATAACTTCTGCTTCATCCTCATCAAGCTCATCAACAACATTCACATGAACTTTCTCAAGAGTGCTAGAATGATTCAACTTACACGATTTATTTTTAACAGCTTCTTCTTCTACATCAATCTAAAAACAATGCTGCTTATCTAACATATGCTTCATTGCCTCAAAAACATCAAAGTTCACCTCATCATCATGCACTCTCACTTTTAACTTTCCTTCATCAATATCAATGATTATCTCGGTAGTCTTCATACACGGTCTCCCTAGGATGAAAGGTACTTTAAAGTCTTCTTCTATATCCATCACCATAAAATCCACTAGGAACACAAATTTATCAACTCTAACTAACACATCCTCAACTACCCCATAAGGAAAGTTCATTGATCTATCTGCCAACTGCAAGGTCATTCTCGTGGGTCTAACCTCCAACTCTCCTATTCTCTTCAAGATAGACAACGACATCAAATTAATGCAAGCTCCTAGATCTAATAAAGCTTTCCCACAAGTAAGGTACCAATGGTAACTAGAATTGTAAAACTGCTAGGGTCCTTAGTCTTCAATGGTAGTGCTTTTTGAAATAGCACTACATCCTGCTTCTAACTCTATAGTTTCTTCAGAAAATCTCCTTTTCTTTCTTAGTAACTTCTCTATGAATTTAGCATAAGTGAGCATTTACTTTATAGCTTCTATAAAGGAATATTGATCTAAAGCCTTTTGAAGATATCCATAAATCTAGCGAACTACCTTTCCTTATCTTGCTTTGAAGAATTCTTTGGATATGGAAGACTCTTTAACTGTAGAATCTGACTCTTATTTTTTCACTCTGCTTTTCACTCTCTCACTATTTACATTCTCTCTTTTATTTTGATCTTCCTCACTCACACATTCTTTTTCTTTTCTCTTTTTTTCTTTCAACATTTTTCCTTAATTTTCTCATTCTCACCAATCTCTTTGCCTATCCTTACCGCTTCTTATGGTAATTGAGTTACAATACTCTTAAGTATTTAGATGAGTGTTGGCAAAGGAGAAACCTCCCTATTGATTTGACAGCTGTTGTGCCAATTGTCCAACTTGAGTTTCTAAATTTTTGATTGATGCTTCAGTATTTTTCTAATTGGTTAAGAAAGCTTGCATGAATTTCTCCAGAGTCTCCTCCAATTTGGAAGTCTTTTCATGCAAAGAAAGATAATATTGCTGATATAGATGTTGTCTATTCGAAAGTCCTGCCTCTTGTCTCCATCCTTGATTTGAATTTTGATTATTTCTCCAACCCTGTGAAAAATTGTTAGGATAATTACTAGAATTGAAATTACCTTGTCGCCCTGGGTTGTTCATATAATGTATAAACTCTTCTTGCTGATCTCTTTGATATGAGCATTGGCCATTTTCATGATTACCTCCACAAAAATCATATTTGATTTATTGTTGATGATTCATGGTAGGTACCACAGGTGAATGAACTATATGTAATTGTTGTGGTAGCTTTGTCATTTGTTGAGTCAATGCTTCTATGTGTTGGGTCAAAATCTTGCTTTGAGCTAATATTGCATCAGTAGTTTTCAAGAGTTACTTGCTACCCATCATGTTGAGCTTGGTGATATATAGAAGATAGAGCATCAATAATTCTTGTTGCTTGATCAATATCTACAGTCATCATTGTACCTCCGACAGCAGCTGTGCAATATCTTTAAATCCATGATTCGAGCATTTCCTTAGCAATGATTTAAATCTTTTCAGGGCCTTATAGAATGGTTTATCAGGGCCTTGCTTGAAGGTAGATTGTTGTTGGGCCTTGTTGTGTGCTATAATCCCTAAGTGTCTTCTAGGTGGAGGAGGTGGATTGTTGTTGTTATATTTTGCCATATCTTCTTCTAGAATTGTTGCACTTTCAGGAATATGTGTGGAAGAAGATTCACCAGTGTGTTGTTGTTGCCTTTACTTGTTTTTCCTTTTCTTTTTCTGAGTGATCTTTCTATTTCAGGGTCAAGCTTGAAATAATCTTTGGATCCTTGACTTCTCAAGTGCATAAAGCAAAAATTCACTACAAGCAACGTTAGCCCACAAAAAGAACAAATAACAGATATTAAAATTTTTCACAAATATAATATTCACAATGCCTTGGTAACTTAGAATCAAGATTAGAAATGCACTGATTCCCAGCGAACGACACCAAAAACTTTGTTACAAGTTTTGATATGATTAAACCTTTCCGTGGCAAGTTCCACTGCCAAGTTGGTATATATAAAAAATAGAGTTTCGTTCCACTGGGATACGGTGTTCAAATATTGATTCGTCATTACCTTAGCAGAAACAAATGAATAATTTCACAAGCATATTAAAATCTAAAGAACTAAACACAAACAAGCATAAGTTAAAACAAATGATGAGAAATATGAACTATCAACACTACTAAAACAACTCCTATTAGCTACTTCTCATTAGCGACCAACAGACCCCGTCGCTACTTAGAGACTGAAATAGTGACCATAACAGAAAAAGGACCTTGAAAAGCAAATTAGTTACCAATTTAGCGACCAAGAAACACTCGTCGCTATTTTTTGTAAAAACTCGTTGCTAACTCTGTCGCTATTATGTTGTCGTCATTGAATTAGTCACTAATTTTTACCTTCTTCCATTTTTGTTTTCCCTCCAAGCCTTTTTTGCTGGTGCACAACGTAGCGATGGTTGCATGACATCGCTATATGGCTACATCAGAAACATACCCGTCGCTGATCAGGTCACTATACATTACTAAGAAAACCACTTACAGCTATTTAGCTTTAGCGACCGGCTAATCTTGTCGCGACTATAGACCCGTCACTGGTTCGGTCGCTACATTTTGCTTCCCTCATTTTTTGTTTCCCTTTAAGGGTTTTTGTTGGCGCGTAAAGGTAGCGACCGCCTAAGGCCGTCGCTAAATGTGGAAAAGGTAACGACAGTCTTTACTTCTGTCACTAGTTTTAGTTTCCTCATTTTTGAAACTTTTCTCCCAAATTCAAAGGTAACCATGGTCTGTACTACGGTTGCTAAGTACAGAAATGGTAGCGACGACGGGTGACTCTGTAGGTACTTTCACCTCTTATTTTTGCCTTGCCATCCTAATCCAATTTAAAACTTTGTGACGATGTATATCGGTCGCTAGGTAAAGATTTAGCGACCGGTGTTTAGCCGTCGCTAGGTCGTCCACGTGTTAAGTTTTTAAAGTAGCCACGATCTTAGCGACAGTGTTTTGCAGTCACTAAATCTAAATACTAAGTCGACCTCCTTTCCCCCATCTACTAGTTATTCTAACCCTAAGCCCTTTCTCATCTTCTCCTCTGCCTTTTCCTTCGTTCCCCCCTCTGATGACCTCCTCTTCATCTCTCTATATGTACGTCGACCTCCCTACCTCGACGACCTTCTCTCTCATCCACTCTCTCTACAACCTCCTCTCTCGTTCATTCTCGCGTCTCCATGGCTAAGCTCTCGTGTGTCATCTCCACAGGTCACGAATCCCCGCTCTCGTGGCTGGGCTCTCATCTCTGGTGACTCATAGGTAAGTCTCCCACTCACATTTCTATGCTCTCCTGTGTGCTTTAAATTATAGTGATTTGTTATCATGTGTTCTACTCTATCCACTCACATTTTGATGTTTCATCTAATAGAAATGTTACAAATATATTTGGGCCTTTATATGTTTAAAGCATGTATAAGTAGAAGTTTCTGAACAACAATTTTCTTGCCACAAATCATCTTTGGTGAATAAATATGATAAAAGTCTATTTTAATTTTTCGTAAGGTTTTTCTTTTGAGTGTTTACCGGGTCAGAAACCTGTAGACTAATCCCTAATTTCAATAGTTAGGACACTAAACAATGGAAGACTGATTGAATTATTTGTTGCTCCATTTAAATTAGTTAGTTACGAATAAAATATCACCCTATGTCTATAATAACCTTCTAGAAGTGGTAGGGTTAATTTACTCACACTCCTTCACCTAAATTCCAACTTTTATCGCTCTATATAAAATTTCCTTGATTTATTTAAAAACATAAAGCAACCTTGGTATAATTTCACAAGACTATTAAACTAAACATCAATATTTGGTGTGTGAAGTTTACAGGAGTGAGCATTAAAAATTGACAAACTTCACTAACACAAAAACTATTTCATAAGTTATCTCAAGCCTTACAAGGAGTATTCTAATCACACTCCTAATCAATGTGAGGCTTATCTTAACAATAACAAATGATGTTAATGGATTTTATCTTTTTAATTCACCCGTTAGCAAGATTTTATGACTGAAGTAACAGATATAGTAATATAGTTTTTTAGGTTTTTTAATCCAAGCAGGGTTCATGAATATTTTCTGGAATGATTTCCAAACATGAAACTTTTAACAAAGGTTGAAGATGAAGACTACATACTTAAAATCTTTTCAATTGCTATTGCAAGTGTACTTAAGTCTAGCTCATCTGCTATCACACCAGCTAAGTCTGCCATTAAGGAAGCATTTCTGAACTGATTCCCCTCAAAGAAATTTGGTGATGGTATCTAGAAATAGGAAACATGCTTGGTACTGAATCGGTTCCAATGTCCCCCTAGTGAAATTTATATTTTCAACCACATAATGTCATGTTTGTATCATTGTTATATATATTACTAGTTACAAGCTTAAGAATATCCTATATTAGTGACAAGTAGTTAAAAATTTAAAGAGGAACTATTCTGACATGGGTATCTTAGATATGTATGTCATCTAGTGGTTTTTTGAATACGTGTTGCTTTATCATTTGAAGCACTTTTATGAAAGGCATGTGAGAGTATGGTTGTAGTCTTTCATTTTGTCCATAGAATCTCTAGTCTGCTAACCTGAATCTAATGTAAGGCCTATTTATACTTACAAACTTATGTTCTTTTTATTAAAGTATGCACACTCCTATCATTTTCTAGGGCTTAAGTTCCTTTTATTATCAAACTATGTTTTCACTAATTTATATTATGCTCATTAAATCCATTTAGTATACTATGTGCCTATTTTATTTGGTGGACATAATAGGAAAGGATTATGAAAAACAAATAGGATAAGATAAGATAAAAGCAAGATAAGTTCTTATCCTATGAAGTGTTTAGTGTAACACCCTCGGTTAACTAGAACAATCTCTTCCACTAGACCATTCTACTTAACTGAGAGGTTACGAGTTTTAGAAAAATGTGGAAGTTTTTTTTGTACAATAAATTTGGTGGAACAGATGTCTTATATACACTTTAGTCATATACAATACATGGTCATATTCAACATTTTGTACATACTGAAAATCAAAGGCACGCAGGCTCCCATTTAACAGGAAAAGAAGATTAACTAAGGTAATTGTCCTCGGTCCAAGAATGTCTGGTTGTTCCTTGATGTGAAGTCTGCGCTGATCTCCCCGATGTCGAGTGCGTGGTCCAGTCAGAGGTCTGTAAAAATAAACTGTAAGGGTGAATCTCTCTTCCATACAATCGGAAGTTTGTCATTTCTGACGTCCTCCCACAACATCCAAACAAGTATTCACACAATCCTTCCTCGTCTCGGGTTTCTAATCTCTCTAAGTTATCTATCACCATTCAGTCCTACCTATCATTTCCCCTTTCCTTCTCTTATATTCTACACTAATAATTATAGAATAATTCACATATTCAATAACCATCACAATCACATACAATATCTTAGAATCATGTAATGTAATGCATGGGTTCCATTACTTTTGGTTAATCTTTTCATTGTTTATCATGAATGCATGTGGGCCCAATTCAATCTCATCAATCTCATACTCATATAAGAATTCGTCCTATTCAGGCTGCCCCTGAACACAATGTTTTTGTACTAGAGCGACCGGATCCCACCAAGTCCCTACATCACAACACAGGGTATACATGGACTCACAGTCCCAATATCATGGATCCAACACATATAATCATATTATAATGGTACTTGGCTTTCCACGGTCCTAGTGATACTGGTCTGGGTCGAAGTGCACCAGGATTGCATGGTTTTTCTGGCATCGGGGCGCTACCATCGAGCCATTTGGGGTCCCCTCCTGTTACACTCCCAAGATCCAACCTCAAGGATCAAACCCTCATATCCTTCAGCGTACCCCTCGCTGCTTGCTCTAGTCCTCATCAATTCATATGCAAATGATGCATGTCTCATACATATTCTTTCATTTTCTATTATGCTCATCATCGGTAGGGTCCCCTCAACAACCACTTTCATTCTTAACATCGAACTTATTTCATACTATTCTTTAAATTTCTTCTGATCATCCTTTAGAGGAAATAATACTAGTCATGGGTTACTCTAAGTTAATTGTGGTATAATCTTATCACTGTTGGGTAGGATTATTCTAGGGGTATGGGCTGTTTGGCTATGTAAGTGTATACTTAGTTTCTATTAATAGTTGACTGACAGTCTAATTCATTTACGAATATTATCTTTAGTTATTGTCATTATTTCTCTTTAATGCTTATCATAGTATATTCCTTCCGATAATTAAGAATGAAAGGGAAGTTGAGTATACATATTCATTAATTCTCGGGTATAAACTTACGTCTCAGAGCATCCTCATCTCATCAGGTCCATCCATATTTCACCATCGTTTCATTTTTACATTATGTAAAGATTCCTACCGAGACATATTCTTGCTTTCATTATTTACTTAACATTTTATTAATGCATCATACAAGATTCATGCCTTTCATCATATATTTCATCAAAATCATATCATTTATTATACCAACAAGAACACATACTCGTCATAATCATGCACGTTGATTGATTAAGCATATATCACTCATTCAATGAACACATTCACCCAACATGTATCTCATCGTGCTTATTTAATATATCATATTTTATACATACATTCATATCGCAAAGTAACAAGTAATTCACATAAGTTAATCAGACAATTCATCCATCGGATAGACACAGATTACTTTATCTAATTGATCCTATATTACAATTTATTCTCTCAAGACTAATCATAAGATATTATTGTCTTTTATAACTACTGCCTCCACACTTAAGAAATTCTGATGAATTTGTTTTATATAACCACCATGAGTATCTATAATTTCAGGTATAGTTTTCTGCTTAGTCTGACTATATTTATAAATTACATTTGTAAGTGCATTCACTAGTTACTTTATATCTAATTGTTATCATATTTAGTTAGGTTACCATCCCTGTCAATTGTATATTCGTCCCTTTTTAAATACTGATCTTATATAGATTTTATTGATGTGTTTATTCTTATTAAGTTGTTATTCTTGTCAACTAGATAATTTCTCCCTTTAAATAGACTGATTATATTTAGTCTTCATTAATCCATCTTATAAATTATTACTAGCCTAAGCTTGTTTAGCTTAATCTTCTTATTTATTTAGTACCTAGTTATCAATCATATGTATATAAACTATCCTCTTACTTGATCTAATCTAATTTATGAAGGACTAAGTTGTACACTTAATTTTAAATGCATGAAACCCTTATTTCTTCAAGCCTGTTCATTCCTAACCTTAAATTTATTGTTATTCTTAAGTGGTTAATTATGCATAATCTAAGTCTAATTCCCTTTTTACTTATATAATTACTATATATATTTCTAATTACCACTTTTAAACTTAATTATTTGTTAACTTAATTATCTTAGCTATTTTACACCCTTTTTGGTGTACCTGTTTAATTAATTCTATGTTACCTAATTAAAACTCAAATTTTTCCTCTTTCTTTATTATAATTTCGTTATTAGCTAAAAACATAGTTATTGTCCTTGACAACTAAATCTTGAAATTGGCTTAGAAAACTCTACGTCTCATTATCAAAATTTTTATCAAGTCTATCAATTACCTTTTAGTTCCTTTTAGTCCTTTTATACTAAGTTTTACTCCCAGGGTCTACTTAGTAGTTTATTATTATGGTTATTTGTTGGAATATACTAAATCCTCAAAATTCTTAATCTTTATCTTTATATTTTTATTACTATTCTTCGGACTACTAAGTATCTATGTATTCCCCTTATCTTAATTATTTATTTATTTTTTAAAAGTTCTTAGGTCTTACTTATTTTTTGGACATTGAGGGTTATTTTTATATTTATTTAGGAAATGTAATGGCTACATTTTGGCTTAAGTATCATCTATCTTGGAAACCAATTAGATCTTGGATTTTATGACTGGTAATTGAAATAGTAGAAATATTAGATGGTGTCGCTTTAATTTAAGGAAGTACTCGTTTATTACTTACAATAATACTAATAATGATATTAGTAACAAGAGTGGTAGTTTTAATAATAACAATAATAATAATTATAAGGCGGCAGGGCCGATCATTATATTTGATAATATAAATGACAGAATTACATAAGGAGAACACTAAGAGCGATGGCAAAACCGACCATTATGCTCTATAATATAAGTAATAGAGAAATTGTTAGGAGCGGCGGCAAAGCCGGCCATTATGCTTAATAATATAGAAACATAATTTAATAAAGAAATAATTTAAGAGTGGCGGCAGAGCCATCCATCATGCTCAATAATAATAATATAATGGTAACAATAATCATGATAATAATATAATGGTAATAATAATAATAATAATAATAATAATAAGAGTGATAGAATTGATAATAATAGTTATAAGGCGGCATAGCCGACCATTAAGCTCATTAAAATAATAGGAATTAAACAAAAAAATATTAGGGATTAAGGCGGCAATACTGACCATTATATTCATTAATTAACAAAAATTTAAATAGAGGCGGAAAGTTATAATTTATAACGATAACGAAAAATTACATAACTTTAGATCTAATTGTCGGATCATAATAAAATTTGAAAGAGTTACCCCCAGTACCAAACGAACATTAAAATAAGAGGTCACAAAGTAAGACCCCCTTACCTCATGGTGGGTCACGGATTTGGAGGAAGAAAAAGGGGTGGTTTGCCGAAATTCTGTTAAACACCTCCGATCGTCCTTCGGCAAGCTTCGATGACCCTTACTCTAAAAGAAAATGCAGCATGCATGACTAAGTGGGGAGGAGGCGGTCACGGTTCTAGTTCCAAACAACAAAGAAAATCACTAGAAATTTTCCAATAATTAAGAAGAACATTTGCTAGGCTCACCTAAAATTTTCCTAAGAGTCTCATGACTTTTGGGAGACCCTTCAAGCAAGAAAATGGAGTGACATTCTAGAAGCCATGCATGTAAGAACTCAGAGTTGAAGGGCTAGATGGTAAAGGGTTGAACACGATTTTAGGACGAGAGAAGAAGAGAATTTAGAAGGTGTGGAGGAGTGGAAGTAGGTGGTGGTGATGGCGTGATTTTTGGTGGTCCAGGGTGGAAGAGGGGTGGCTGATGGTGGCTTGAAGGGAGAAGGGATGGGTTGAAGCTTTAGATTATGAAATGAGAAGGAGTGGTGCAGAGGTCCAGGCCATGAGCTAGTAGGATGAGAAGAGAAGAATGTAAAATTTCTTTTAGCAAGGTAAGTGTCAAAATTTTAGGAAGGTTAATATTTAACATTTTGTGGAAGTCGCTGAATTAAAACTTGAATTGAGAAGAATTTGATAAGCTTGGTCGTGAATGCATAATGAAGAAAGAAGGAAAATTGGAAGCAAGGCAGCGTGAATATATATATGTATGGCATAGAAATGTCATGGCAATGATGACATGTTATGATGTATGGCATGGGTGGAAGTTGGCTTGCTTTAAGCAAGTGGTGGAACTTATGAGAGAAGGGAATGAATATAGCGTGACACATAGGGGACAGGTGTTGAGGAGAAATATGAAATTTATTTAATTGCAAGGGACTATTTTTAATGATGAGTTTGTTAGCTAAGTGATGGCAGCTGGAAGGTGAGGTATGTGGCGTGCATGGGAAGAGCCCTCCTAGGGATGACACCTATCCCAGGAGGTGGCAGGTGGTGGTAGTTGACGGAAATCGGTGGCCGAAAAATTAAATTGTTACCCGACAATTTTAGGTGTGCAGGATTTTTAGGAACCAAAAACAAAGGGTGTTAAAAATAAATATAGAATAATTCATGGAAGCAGAATGTTAGAAAATGCCTTGCATAAAAGTTGTAGATCTTCTTTTTCCCTTCGATTTGATATATGATTCGCAACAATCTAATATTGGTAACCCGAGTTATGATCGAAACGAGACAAGATGTCCTTTCTCCCCTAAATCAGGTAGGGCTGTAAAGATAAATTTTTATAAATTTTTCCTTTGAGAATTGGGCTTTGTTTTCTTCATAAAACTTGTAGATATCCTTGATACAAATCCAAAACAAAATGAACAGAGTGATTCAAGCACTGGAAGAGGGTGATACGTCTATTTTTCTAAAACTTGTCAATGTAGTGACATGATGAATAGAGATGGGCAAATGTTCTAAAAACTGTATCAGTATGGGAGGTTTTAGCTTTTGTGGTCTTCATAAAAAATGTAGATACTTTTGTTGCGGAGATTTTGACACAAAGTTTGCATGAATCAAAGGTCGTATGAGAAAGTTATGATTTTTTGAATGAACCATGCGCTGAGTAAAAACGCGAAGCACATGGTTTTTAAGATGAATTTACTTAATTCGTGAAATTGAGCATGACAGAGTAAGAATTTAGGGTCGAGACCAGAAATGGAGATTGGAGATCTCTTCAAAACAAAGTGAACAAGACTTGAATCATTCCAATCAAGCATCGTTTGAGAAAGTTACGTCCAAATTGGCAAAGACGCACAGATTGAAGTTTTAAAGAAATGGGATAGCATGAAAATGAGGTTGATAGAGTCCTAATCAAGTTTTGAGCTCTTCAGGAAACATTCCTAAAATGTCAAAATGAGTCACTGGGGACTGACCATGTCTCCATCGGATACTCTAAGGTATATGCATGACCAAACGTAGGTGACATCGAGGTTTTTGATTGGTCTAATCAAACCCAATCAGCTATCTTCGATATGTTATATGATAACCCTACTGTGACTAACTTCCTCTACGGAGTCATTAGTCTCAGATCAAGTTACCAGAAAAGTTCGACGACTGGGTCCCACAATATAATATTAGGAAAACCCTTAATATTTTATTATTTAAATATGATTATCTATTTATAAATTAATTAAAAACTTAATAAAATATTATTTTAATGTTATATATATATATATTTCAAATAATTATTAAATATTAATTATAATTATATATATTTATTTAAATTTTCACTAATTAGCCATAATTAATATATTAATCATTAAAGGGTAATTAAGCAATTAATTATAGTTTAAGATAAATTAATCGTCGATTACTTACTATTACCTATAATAATTTTTTATTATTTTTATTATTTTGTTTATTCCTTTATTCTACTATCACTCTCAATCACTTATCTCTTATTTTCTTATATTACTCATTACGCATCGTTATCTTTCTATTACTCTTTTATCTTTTTGATAGATCTCTATTTTCTACTATATCTTCTTTATTTCTTATACTTAACGTTCTATTAATACCTTGAGGACTTCTTTCCTTATTATTTCTTCTTTCTAATAGTCATTCAGGGAATCAGACCGAAGCCTTAACTTCCTCAAGAAACTTATTAGAGCAATCTCAGAGATCCTGAGAGTCTAAGCTCTTAGTCTAAAAACTAGGGTTGTTACATTTAGTACACCAAGATATATGATAAAGATGACGATGATGATGAGGATAACACCAATAATAATAATAATAATAATAATAATAATAATAATAATATAGAGATAGACGTCTTATCGTATCTTATTCATTCTAAGGATGGAAGTTGAAAAAAAAACACAAAAATAAAACTATTTTTGCTGTTGATTAATTAAGTGCATCAACCTTGAGAGAGAAGCCAATTTCTCCTTCAAGTCATCATAAATAATTTGAAGACAGTCTCAATAGGCTTTTGACCTCCTTTGGAAAGTTTTAATTCTCACTACTAATACCTCTGATCTTACCACTCATTTATTTGGAAAATGAAACACCTACTCTAGCATTATTTTTCAACCGACATCTTCTCAAACACAACATAAGACTTATTTTTTATATAATCTAGTCATTGTTGGTGTTCATGATCCTGAAACACATATGTTAAGGGTTAAGGATTTTAATATTTAGAAACAACCTTAAATGTTATGGATTTCAACAATTTGCCAATACTTCTTGTAAGAGATGTATTATAAAAAAAATTCATGTGTCTTTACCTACAATCGGTTCATGACATTATACCAAAGCTAATCCCAATCTCTAAATATTAAGCCACTAACAAATTTTTAGTCTTGCAAATTCCATGCTCTATGTCCCTAACATGAGAGGGATCTCACATTGGCAAGATATATGGCATTAAGTGCTCCTTTTAATGATTTGGGCAATCCTTCCCGTTGATCTAGGTTTCAGGTTGTGCCCTGCTCCTCTCAATTCTAATAGAAACCATAAAAGTAGACAACTACACTTAAAGATCTCAATTTTCTTCATTTATTGGATGAGGACAAAGTATGTGAAACACTAAACCTTTAAGGATTTGTTCTTACATTCATGTTTAACTGTGCAAGTAGCAAGTAGTTAGTTAGGAAGCTTGTTATGCAAGTTGTTAGTTTATTAAGAGCTGACTCAGTATTCTTTTAGACTGGCTGAGTCAGTAGGTAGTCATAGGCAGTTAAGACTAGCAACCCAATATAAGCTCCATGTATCTCATTCTCTCATTAACAAAAACCTTTGTTTTCTCCCTTACTAACCAACAAAGTAAAGGCATCTCTAACTAACTAATCATTAGTGTTGAATAATAAACTATGCACTTCTCACCCATATATCCCTATACCCTTTTGCCATTAAATTAAAAATATTTTTTGTATCATGTGTATAATTAATCGTAATAACCTTTTTAGATGCAAAAACAGTTTTTTAGTGCTTCCTCTTAATTAAAACCTCTTGACTTCACTACTGTTGTGAATATGGCCTTTATTTTTTTGGTTGCTACCTCTCTCTACAGATTTCCTAGCTTCTACTTGATACTTAAATGTGCCTCAATTAGTATACGTGTTGGTGTGATGTGGTTTAGTTTAATAAAAATAAGTCAAATCATATAATAAAAATTAGTACAATTTGATTTGGTTGAGGAAAGTTGAAATGAATGGTTTGACTTGGCTTGGCTCAGCTCATTTGATATCATTTTAAACTTCAATTTCTAACACTAATGTACAAAACTCATTTCAGAAGTCAGCCATATTTCTGTTTAGTTTGGTACAGAATCAACTTATATCATTATTTAGAATCCAATTTCAACTCTTACACATATAAAAATCTTATTGATAAATAGTTTGTAAGTATTGTTAAGTCATTGTTGAGTTTTAAGGTGCATTCTAGTTTTAATGACTCACAAAACTTAATTCCTTAAACTTTTATGTAAAAAAAATAACTTTTTAATTTGTAAAATACATACTTCTGATTTTAGTTCACACGATATATCTAATAGTTTGTTATTTAATTAGTAACACAAACTGAAATTATGAGAATAACTTTAAAATTGATTTTCATTAAACAACATATATGTGTAAATGAATAAATTATAACACATTATTCATTAACTTACAAAGAAAATGTCTTAAAGGAATTTGTCTTTACTACAAGATACTCTCAATGTTCATAAAAAAATTAAAATACAAAACCAATTCAACTGCATTATTTGTTTAATGAGTTTAATTTTAATAGCAAACTCTTCATAATTTGAATTAGTAGTAGAAAGCACAATTACCATGAATTTGAAAAGAATATCTTAAGTCTGTTGTATTATTTTTCACCTCATTGCTTTGGTCTGAACTGATTTTCATGGCTATTCTCTGCTGAAACTTGACGTAATCCCTCGTAACTCTCTCGTAAGCTTTTGGCTGCAAGGAAACACCATAGATAATGTAATTTATTATTGTATTATCTAAATCTAAAAGCATGGTAATTTCAAAGTAGCATACTTGATTAGCTTGAACGGTCAGAATGCATTGACCAAAGCTTTAATAATTCATTAGCTTGTATTAATTCATATTTTAGTCCCTTTCTTTCCCAAAGGCAACCACATGATACTTTGTCACTGACATTCATTAAAATAGTAGTCACACTCCATTCAAATGATATTTAATATTAAAATAGTAGTCATAGTCCGTTCAAATACTGACTCAAGGCTAAATATATTGAACTGTCTATGAAGTTTTGGGCCAGTTTAAGTTTGGAAGGAGAAAACAAGTTAGACATACAATATACACAAACGCTATATGACAAAGACTTCACTAATCATATAATATTTGAGTAATTAGTAATCAATTTTCCAATAGAACGCTTTATCCAATGCCATCTTAGCTGCAATTTACTTTGCGTGTCTCTCTTTGTTTAGTTTTCTTACTACTTCTATGTGCTCAGTTCTCTCCTTCAAGGTTATGTTAGACTCCAACATACTTGTCTTTAGACCAATTTTCTTAACTACTGTTAAAAACTTGTTTAAACAAACTTTTCCCAAATAATTTGTTATACGTTTTCATTTTTTCATTTCAACACAAAAAATTTTATAACTGTCAACCACTTCTTGGTTTGTCATGCAGAGAAACACACATTATGCTTGTTAGATATCGTCTCTCTTCAACTTTGTCTCCACCACTAATTCTCTTTCCTATGTAATCCCATAACACTAACTTTCACGTTATATGTGTTGTATCTTTTGATGTGTATGAATGTTGTTTGTTAGTGGAGAGCATGGCTCATTAGGCATTGGTCTTGTGTGATAATAACATGTCTTTGATGCATGTGTATTGTTGTTTGTTAGTGGAGAGCAGAGCTCATTAGGCATTGGTTTTGTGTGTTAGTAACATGATGTTTTTATGCATGTGTATTGTTGTTTGTTAGTGGATAACAGAGCTCACTGGGTTGTGTTGTTGTTTACCTTAATTTCATATACTATGCGTAGTGTATATATTGAACTGTACTGGAAAATGTTCTGTGTGTAACAAGGCATTGTAAAAAATTTGGAATTGTCTAGTTTATAGGGGAGACTCAGCCAAAATTTTGGTAGGCTCCCTGTTTATGATGAATATACATAAACTATATTAAAAGTTAACATTGTAGCCATTAGTCGTTTCTATACCCACTAGTTTTCCGTTTAAGATTCAAGACAACTGGGTGACATACCATGTTGTGTTGGATCTTGAATTGTCCCAGTTTGGACAGTTTAGGATGAATTTGTAACCAGTAGGGCGTAACCCTTCGCTGTTGTTTGGGATCTATGTTGTGTTGTTGATGTCCATTTCGAATTTTGGTTACTATGTTTCGTATTGTCTTCGGGTGCATGTCTGTGTGCGGTGTTTCATACTGCACGTATCTCTATGTACTCAGGGACCAATGTGAAATGTTGCCAAAATTCTAAATGAACATCAACATTTTAAGATAGACGGTAAACAACATCGACAGGCTATGGATGGTTGCATATTCATTTCAAATGGGATAAGGCCCCACCCACTTGCAACATCAAAGAGATAGAGAATGATTCACGAATGATAGTCACATAATGTTTAAATCAAAGTAACTAGAACTCTGCTTGTTAGATATCGTGAATGGAGGTTTCGACAAATCAACGATGGATGTACAACCAGCTAGATCGCAGTCGGTGAGTGACTGATGAGTTTATGATGAGGCTGTTGGAGTTCATTCCGTTTGTTATGGTGAACACGCCTGGTTTTAAAGTGACTCAGTAGATTTGTTGTCCGTGCTCAAGGTGCAAATGCATAAGTTTTGAATACGCGGATGATGTTATGTGCCACCTAAGTGAGAAGGGGTTCATGGAAAGATACTACTACTGGTACAACCATGGTGGGCAGTTATCGCCTAGGCCATCAGCCGTAACCATACAACAGTCTTACTATGAGGTTGAAGGAAATAGGCATACGTACACTAACATAGATCAAATAGTGATGGATTATGTTGGACCCTCTATCGGGCTATGATACAATATGATGACCAAGCAGGGAATGAGGATGACAAGGTAGAGGAGAATCTTAATCCGGAGGTGAAGAGATTTTATGATTTGTTGGCAGCGGCTCAGACTCCATTATAGGATGGGTGCGAGAGTCACACTGAATTATTTGCCTCCCTTGCTGCTTTAAGCCTAAAGGCAGATTATAATCTTTCAGGAGGTTATTTTAATAGGATGGTTGATCTGATGGGTTCCACTATGCTTAGAAATCATCGAATGTCATTAAACCTGTACCATGCTAAGAAAAGAGTCGTAAACTTGGGGTTGGGTTGTGTGAAGATAGAGTGTTGTGTTGGTGGCTATATACTGTTAAAAAATAATGCAGACAAGATTGTCACAAAATATGTACACTGTAATGAGAACCGCTACAAAACTGTTAAAAGGAGAGGGAAAGTAACTAGGATGATCAGCAAGAAAATGTGGTACTTTCCCATAACACCGTGTCTTTAACGCCTATATGCCTCATTGTCCATGGCAAAACACATGTGTTGACATACTCTGAACCAAACACAGGAGGGTCTTCTGTGCCATCCTTCCGATGTGAAAGCATGGAAGTGTTTGGATGAGCTATATCCAGACTTTTTAGGCGAGCCACGCAATGTACGACTTGGCTTATGTACTGATAGGTCCCGTTTGGTCAATATAGAAGAGTGTACTCTTGTTGTCCAGTCATACTGACCCTATACAATCTGCCTCCTGATATATGTATGAAGAAGGAGGTCATGTTTCTATCTGTACTAGTTCTAGGACCCAAAAATCCAAAGGCGAAAATAGACGTGTTTTTGCAACCATTGGTTATGGAGCTGTCACAATTGTGGGATGTCAGGGTGATGACATATGATGCTTCCTTGAAGAACAATTTCATGATGCGGGCTGTTTTGATGTGGACCATTAACGACTTCCCGACGTATGGTATGCTTTCTGGATGGTCAACGTCTAGGAAGCTTGCTAGCACTAAATGCATGGAACATACCGGGGGAATCACTCTGTATTAATGGCAAGACAAGTTTTTCTGACTGTCATAGAAATTTTCTACCGTTGGATCACCCGTTCAGGAGAAACAAAACCACTTTTAAGAAGAACAAGGTTGTTAATGAACCTCCACCCCATAGGTTATCCAGTGCACGGGTTTGGTAGAGAGTCAAAGAGTATCCATACATCTCGAATAAGAGTGTTAAGGAGTTTGCGGGTTATGGGAAGGAACACCACTAGGTGAAGCAGAGTATCTTATGCGATTTTCCATTTTGAAAAGACTTGTTGTTAAGACACAACATTAATGTCATGCACACTGAACAAAATGTTTTCATAAATGTTTTTGACACTGTGATGGACATAAAAAGGAGAACAAAGGAAAATGAGAAGAGTCATCTAGACCTTCCGATTTGGTGTTCTAGGAAGGAGTTGGAATTGAGGGATGTGGGACGTGGAAGAATGTTTAAACCCCATGCAAAATATATTTTAACTAGACCTCAACAGATTGCTCTATGTGTGTGGATGAATGGGTTGACCTTGCCTGGCGGATTTGCTTCTAACTTGAGTAGATGTGTTGACATGAAGGAGGGCAGGATATTTGGCATGAAAAGTCATGATTTCCATATGTTTATGCAACAACTACTACCGTACGCATTTCATGCCTTACCGAAACCTATTTGGAAACTACTGGTTGAGTTGAGTCACTTCTTTAAGGAGTTGACAACAACTTCGTTAACTGAGGAGAAACTTGTGAAGATGGAGGAAAGTATCCTGGTCTTGATTTGTAAGTTGGAATAGATTTTTCCGGCAAGTTTTTTTTACTCGATGGAGCATCTCCATATCTATCTACCGTACAAGGCCTTAATGGGTGGCCTAGTGCAGTACCGTTGGATGTATCCATTCGAAAGGTGAATGACATAACTACTTAATTTCGTTACAAATTTTTCTTAACTATAATAGTATTATGTAACTTAACATCTATTTATGTTATTCTAGATTCTTATGCTCTTTAAAGGATAAAGTGTCAAACAAAGCATACGTTGAAGCATCAATTTGTGAGGCATACTTAGTGGAAGAAATGACCACTTTTGCTTCTTTATATTTTCCAACAGAGGTAGAAACTAGGATGAGTAGAATTCCCCGCAATCTTAGGGTGGCCACCTGTATATTGTTAGATGATCAAATTCCGGGGGGCAAGGTCACAAAATGTTACATTGATGAGAAAGATCGAAAGGAGGCTCACTTGTACATTCTTCTAAATTTCCCAAAAGTGGAACCCTATCTTGAGTAAGTCACCAACTTATAGTTTACATTCTAAAGCTAGCTTTTACTTTATCTAAATTTTTGTTCTTTAAATAGCTTATATGCAGATATGCTAAAACTTGAGCAAAATGATATAACTGATGACCAAATTCATAGTGAGGTATCATCCAAATTCATCGGTTGGTTTGCACAATATGTAAGACCCTTATACCATGTGTTTTTTAGTTGTACTTCTAACGTTAGGTATCTAACGATGACCTATGTGTTATGCTGTACATAGATTCAAGACCCTAACAAACATATTGAAGATCCCTTACTCCAAGCCCTTTCTTGGGGGCTGGTGAAAACTGTTAAAAAATGGACTATTTACTACGTAAACGACTACAAATTTAACATTTTTCAATGAAGTGAAGGGATGCGTACCCATAACTATAGGGTTTGTGTTAAAGGCACAACCGGATAGTTAGAAGAAGACTTTTATGGAGTGCTGACAGAGATTGTTGAAGTTTTTTTCTCTGAATGACTAAGAAGAGATATCGTTCTATTCAAGTGTGATTGGTACGACAACACAATTGGTTTAGGAATAAAGGTTAACAACAACTACGACTTAGTTGAGGAAAAACGATAGATATAAAGGGTTTGATCCCTTCATTTTTGCCCAACAAGTCGAGCAAGTTTATTACACGTACTTCCCGGGAGGGCATCGGGACTGGTACGCAGTAATCAAGGCCAAGGCCCGAAGTCAGATCACTGATAATGTCTCTGATGAGGTTGATGATGCTTATTAGCTTGTACCGAATGAGCTCAATGATAGTCATCTGTTGTTCAACATTGATCTAGTGATGATGGATGAGACACTCGCCACTATAAGGGGTAAACACATTGACAAAGATGTTGTCTCCTAATCAAAATGGTCTAGGGCTGATTTGGAGACTGAGGAACCTGTTAAAATAGATAGCCATAATGACACTGAAACTGAGGAGGAATTTCAAACTGAAACAGACACAGAGTATGTAGTTATTAAACATATATACATATCTTTATATTCTGAGACTAACATTTGTTTTCATGTCTTTATCCATAGATGACAAGACGTCGACTACCCTTCAGTCGTGGTGATGGCTCAAGGACCCCAGCATCCCGTCTGGAGACTCCTACCCTATAGCAGGCCACCACCACACAGTAGACCACCATTCCTTCACCACCTAGGCGCACCATTCCATAGCAGACTACCCCACAACAGGGAACCACTCCACCACCACAGCAGACCACTCTTTCACCAGCATAACAGACCACAGCACAGCAGACCATCCCAGACCTGAGTCCTCCACTTGGTGGTTTGAAGGACCCTGGCCTCGAGGCGACCCCACCTCCGGCATTCCCCCTACCCATGCTAGTCCCACTGTCGGCCAGAGATGAGTAAGTGTACAATAATTTGTTTTAACTTTCTTAGTTAGTAGCTTGTTAGTTGTCTTGTATATAAAACTCACATAGTTGTATGTTACTTGTATGGTAGTTTATTTACTACTTATATAGATTGCTTCTTGGTTTGTTGTATGTTAGTTTATTTAGTACTTGAATAAATTGAATTGTACTAGGAACTCTTCTGTTTGTAACAGGGAAACCGTTCAAATTTGGAAATGTTACATTTACAGGGAAGACTCTACCAAAATTTTGATAGTCTCCCTATGTTGTATTTTATTTTATTTGCTTATAATTGTTGTTTATTACAGCTTTATTGATAGTAGTCACACTACTAAAGGGATTACTAAGGTTTTGAAAGTCCAGTGGGATGGTCCATACATCTCTTGGATAGATGCTGGGAAGGCTGTCCAGGATACGTGGTTTGACACCTCGGTAAATTAACACTTCCATTTGTTGTGAATTTATGGCTAATATACAATTGTTATTAATTTTGAAATCTCATTTCATTTTACATCATGATTATCAGTGGGCAGAGGGTATGATTAATGAGATTAGGAAGGTCTTTGCCATAAAGACCTCTAAAATCATCAAGAGTACCCTTTGGAAGGTGAGGGAAAAGGGCGAGCGCCCTCGTTGGATCCCTGAGGACCATTGGGATGGGATGGTCCAGAAGTAGGGGGTGTCTTGTTCCAGTAGATGAGTGCTCGGAACAAGGCAAACAGAGCTACTGATGTTACAGCCTTTATCAACACTGGGGGTAGCATTTCGGTCCTTGAGCACAAAAAGATATTTATAAGTTTACATTTTCTACCTTTTTTAATGAATGACTTAATATATTCTTTATTAAACATTTTAATTTTATTGTCAACAACAAGAGCAGAAGGAGCACCGGGAGCCATCTTTGTTTGAGGTCATGTAAATGACCAAGAAAAACAAAGTCGGTGCTTGGGTTAACCAGAAATCCACGGACATAGCGGTAATTTAATTTAACTTACACATAATTAAACTTACAAGTTATATATTACTGATTTTTGTCATCTATTTCTACTTTACAGGAGGCTTATCTTGTCATGAGGGCTGAGAAGAAGGCGGAGTTGGTGGCCTCCACACCTGAGGGGGAGGTACCTCCCATTGTTTCTTGTTCCGAGGACAACGCCATCTATATGGAGGCTGTTGGCGGCGTGAACAAGAAATAAAGGATCTTTGGATTGGGTGGCGTCGGTACGCAGTTGGCGAAAAAGGGGAAGACCTCTTCTTCTTCCTCCACTGGCCTTCTGGCGGAAGTTGTTCAGGTCATTCAAAATCTGAACAACGAGCTACAGGAGAAGTGACGCCAGAGGTAGCTTTTGGAGGAGCAAGTCGAGGCGGACCGACGACGAGCCGAGGAGGACCGATGGTGGGCTGAGGAGCAGCACACCGAGACTCGTCGATAACTTGCTCAACAGCAGGAGCTACTAATGCTGTTGATAGTAAGGCTACCTCCCCCCACTTCCTAGTCGCCACCACCACCACCACAGGATCCCCCACCACCATGATTACTTTTTTATACTTTTTTATTATAGACATTGTATATTTGATTTATACTTTATATCATATTCCATTCAGTATTTGTTTTTTGTCATTCTCCATTTATTATTTTATTATGTCAATCCATATTCGATATTTGTAATTTAAAATTCAATGAAAAAAGCCTTATTATCATTATTAATGATAATTAAATCTGTTTGATAATTAAATTTAAACCTTTATTGTGAATATTAATAACAATTTAATATATTCAATTAAAAAGTATTCAAAAAAAATAATAATAAATAAAAATAGTAGCGACGGAACTACTTAGTCGCTAGATGCTTATAATTAGCGATGACATTACGTTGTCGTTGTATCCTCACACGTAACGACGACATTGCATCATCGCTGTATCCCCAAAAGTAGCAACAACATTACGTCTTCGTTTTCTCCCCACACGTAGCGACGACGTTATGTCATCGCTGTCTCCCCAAAAGTAGCGACAACATTACGTCGTTGCTTTCTCCCCACACATAGCGACGGCGTAACGTCGTCGCTGTATTTTCATGGGTAGCGACCGAGGTACGTCACCGCTCATTAGCCATGGAGTTAGACCGTCGAAAATATTAGCGAAGGGTGATGGTGTGGTCGTTGTTATGTCAGCGACGATTGCAGTAGCGACGACCTTTATTCCGTCATAGATGTCGTTGCTAACACATGTAGCAACGGAGAAAGCATGATTTGGCAATGTGATTGTTCCGTCGCTAATAGTTTTTTTTAGTGTTGCAAATGATAAAAGCTGGGATTGGATTTCATCAATCTCGCCCTTCAATATGTTGTATACATTTATACAGACGGATTCTGAACTATTGCTTTTTGTGTCATAATTTTAAATCATTCGTATCGATCCTTTGACTATGAAATCCATAAGAACATTCTTAAATATGTTGATTCCTCAATCACATTAAGAATATTCCAGCATCATACGCGATTGTTTCGACATTTGTTACGTCAAATATTATTCCTAATATTCATCGTAACAAGCATTCCATTTAGATCCATTTTCGTAAGCTATTTTCCAATAATCAAATGGAAACTAAGATCTCCAATAGAGTCAAGCATTAAACATAAAATGAAAAACCAAAAACGATAGAACAAAAATATCGAATATATAAATATAGAATAAGTGTATCGAGGTTTGATCAGCTACATCCAATCCCAATAGAGTATTTAGCTACACATCGTAGCCATTAAAATCAAAACTTGAACAAAGAAAGATGAAGAAGAGGAAAAAGATGGATTCTAATGAGAGCTCCACGTTCCAAGAAATAAAATCTACCAACCACCTTGAGTTTTAAAGGTGTTTGCCTTTATATTATGTATCTCGCTTAAGCTAGAGTTATCTTGCTTAAGCGAGATAGCTTTCTTCAACTTGAAGGACTCTTTCTTTATCTAATTTTTCCCTCGTAGACTCGCTTGGGAAAATGTGCCGCTTAAGCGAGTAAGGATCCCCTATTACAATTTGTTATATTCGCTTGAGCCCAAGGTGATTCGCTCAAGCGAACAAGGCTTCTATTTGATTATGGATAATTCTTGCTTGAGCGGCTTAAGCCTCGCTCAAGCAAGTCCTTCATACTCTGCTCACTAGATCCTTTTCTCTTAGGCTGCCTCCCTTTAGCTTGAGTGAAGCCTTCATATTTAGTTTCTAGACAATTCTCGCTTGAACGGTTTGAGACTCGCTCAAGTGAGTTCTTCACTGATACTTTCTGTAAGCTATTCGCTCAAGCAAATTGAGATTCACTCAAGCAAAATCTACATCTGATTATTTATTCTTGAAGGCTTCGAAGCTCGCTCAAGCAAATTGAGTCTCGCCTAAGCGAGACACCTAAAACTTATATTTTTCTTCATTTTGAATTGGGGAATGGCTTGGGATTTTTTACTTTTCTTTTTCATCTTTTTCACCTATCATTTACAAAAAAATAAAGAGAAGAGTTTAATTGCATTAAAACATAACAAAATATCTGGTTCTCAATTTCTATTCATTTCCATGCATTAAATGTTCCAGATAATGCAGCCTCTAACACAATTATACTTAATTACCATCAAAATATCTATACATTTGAGCATTTATCAAGGAGAATTTTTCTTAACCAACTCATTGAGTGGAGAGGCCTAGGTAGAAAA
Organism: Clitoria ternatea; assembly: GCA_037962975.1. Classification (NCBI taxonomy): domain Eukaryota; kingdom Viridiplantae; phylum Streptophyta; class Magnoliopsida; order Fabales; family Fabaceae; genus Clitoria; species Clitoria ternatea. The sequence goes on from CM075671.1 coordinate 176,969,980, forward strand.
ATCCCTTACAAACCTTTTGTAGAAACTAGCTAAACCATGAAAACTTCTAACTTCATTAACAATTTTAGGTGTTGGGGCCAGTTTTGTATAGCTTTATCCTTATTATGATCAACTTCTACCCCTTCAAAACACACTACGAATCCAAGAAAGACAATACTATCCATGCCAAAAGAACATTTTTTAAAATTTCCATAAAGGTAATTTGTTCTCAAGACAATCATAACTTGTCTAAGATGGTCAAGGTAAGAAAGAGGTCATGTTTTTAGAGTAAATAAGAATATGATCAAAGTATACCACAACAAAGTGCCCAATAAATCCCCTTTAAATATGGTTCATTAATCTCATGAAAGTACTTGATGCATTTGTTAAGCCAAAAGGCATAACTAGCCACTCATACAGTCTAAGTTTGGTCTTAAAAGCAGCTTTCCACTCATTACCCTCTTTGATTCTTATTTGGCGATATCCACTTTTAAGGTAAACCTTGGAGAATATGATGGAGTCACTTAGTTCATCAAGAATATCATCAAGTCTAGGTATTGGATGTCTATACTTGATTGTAATATTATTAATATCTCTACAGTCAAAGCACATTCTCCATGAACTATCTTTTTTGGGAACGAGTAAAATAGGTAAGGCACAAGGACTTAATCTCTCTTTTATCCATCCCTTAGATAATAGTTCATTTACTTGTTTTTCTATCTCAAGGATTTCTTTTAGATTACATTTATATGAAGGCCTATAGGTAAGCTAGCACCTGGGATTAAATCTATTTGATGTTCAATGCCCCTAACAGGAGGTAATCCATTGGGTATGTCTTTAGGAAAGATGTCCCTAAACTCTTCTAAGATATTTTGAACTCCTTTGGGCAAGCTAGAAGGGGATGAGCCTATTGAGCATATAGAAGTGCTAGGAGTATCTACTGCGTACATGACATACAAGGGTTTATGAAGAAGTAGGGCTTGCTTCACATCATGTCTGGTTACAAAGAGATTAGAGTTAGAGTCATCATGTATAACAACTCTTTTACCTTTATTATCCTTTTTAGTTTCTCTATGTTTTCTCTTTTTGTTAAGAAGAGGAAGAACCTACTTCTCTGTCCCTTTTTAACTTTAGCTGAAGTTGATCCTCCAAAACCTTCTTATTTACTAATATCTCACCTCTCTCATTTAACCATGAAGCTTATATGGCCTAGGATGATCTATTAGATTTAAGCCTATTTTTATGGACTAGCCTTTGACTAGCCATATTTGCACAACTTCCACTGTCCACAATTAGAGAACACAGAAAGGCTTCCAAGTAACCTTTGAATCATGTAAAGTTCACCATCATCCCCTAATATATGCTTATTGTAATATAAGTCACTGCTTGAGTCATCACTTGAAGAGTGAACATCAGAATTAGAGTCTGATTGACTTAAGTAGTTCCCATTATTTTTCAAAATCATTATTTTATTTGTAGGACAGATAAGAGCAATATGTTCTTTTCCTAAACATTTAAAACATTTGATGGTAGAAGATTTGGAAGAAAAAGGTTTTGATGTGAAATCATGCTTATCTTCATTATTCTTATACACTTTCCCTTCTTTATACAACTCACTCTTAACATATAGAGAAGAAGTGCCCACTCCCTTCTCCCTAGGTTTTCTCTCAAACATGTCTCTTGTCATAAGGCTAGAATCTTCCTTGCCCTTCTATTTGGGCCTAAAAGGTTGGTAGTCCTCTTTATTATAGGAGTCCCTCTCATTAAGTTGGCTCTCTACTTTGGTTCACTGGTGAAGTAATTCCTCTATGTCTACATATCGTAAGAGCTCTACCCTATTTTTAATATTCCTATTAAGATCATGTAAAAATCTTTGCACTAGGGTTTCTTCATCTTCTTCTAGATTTGCCCTAATTTGCTATCTTTAAGGCCTTATAATAGTCTCTTACTGATTTGGTGCCTTGGGTGAGCCTATTTAGCTTTGCTAATAGTTCCCCTCGGTAATAGTTTGGAAGATATTTTTTTCTTAGAAGGGCTTTCATGTATAACCAATCTTATATTTGAGGAAAATTATCTTTTCTTCTTTCTTTACAAATTTGGGTCCACCAGACCAAAGCATAATTTTGAAAAGGTAGGGTTGTTATTCTAACCTTTTTATCACCTTTTATTTGGTGGGAGTTGAAGAGTTGTTCAACCCTTATTTCCCACTCCAAATAGGTCTCCACATCACTTTTACAATGAAAGGATGAGATTCTCTAGTTTAACTTCTCTTAAACCTACATCATCCATTTTCTAATGTCTCCTTGACATAAGTTTATCCTCACTTTCACTCTCCTGATGTCTATTGTGTCTCTCATTCCTATCCTCGTTTTTGTGTCTAGATTGATCATTTTAATTTTCTAGGTTATCTAACCTAGTGTTGATTTTATTAAGATTTTCCATGATTAAACTAAGCGGGACAAATTATCTTTATCACTAGACGACATATTTGGAAATCAAAAAAGTAGATAAAAAAGCAGACAAGAGATATACTAGTCGAGGATGTATGCAAAATAAGAATTAAAATGTAAATGAAAAACTATGATGCAAGGGTATACTAGGATGTTTGTACTAAGTTGTCTACCTAGGTTGTTGTACTAGGATCATGCTATACTAGAATGTTAGACTAGGTTGTTTATGTTTTAAGAGACCAATTACTCTAGTCCTAGGTTGTTTAATTAATTAGTTATGAGTAGGAAAACTAACCTAGCTAGGTGTAACTACTAACAACCCTAGTTGGTTAAGTAGGTTATTAGTTGTAACTAACTTGAGGTGGTTAAGATAAAATCCTAACAAGTAACTAATTTTAGTTTTAACAACCTAAGCAACTAACAACTTTAATTATAACAACCTAACAAAATTAACTAATAGTGGTTAAGAGGTTGTAACTTTATAACTACTTAACTAATTTTGTTAAAACTACTAACTAATCCTAGAATTAGGTAAAAAATGTAAGTAATATGATGAATGACTAACCCTAGCCAAATTATACCCTAGGAAAACTAGGAAATTTAACCAAAGTCCCATGTCCTTTTTGCTTGAAATTTAAATGTCTAAAATACAATGACTAAAAAGTAGTACAAAGCAATTGAAAAATTGTTTAAACTTTTAGTGTTAAAAGGTTTTGCTCTCCTACAAAGTCTTCACTTTTACCTTCAAGTCCTCCTTCACAAAGTCTTGAGCTACACAAAGTAAAAAACTCAATTCAAGTGTTAGAAAGAAAAAATTCAAAATCAAAACTACTCTCCCTCTCTAAGTGTTGCACTCACTTCCTCCCTTAAGCCTTCAAATTTTTTTCACCCTCTTCAATTTTCACACTCACCTCCTATTTTCCAAAATATGCTACCCTTGGAGTATAGAGAAAAGAATATTTAAAGAATTTCAATAGCAAAACAGACTCTAACACAAAACTTGAGTAGAAGGAAGACAAGTAAACAAAAATAAAATTGAAGGAAAAGCAACATAAAGTGGAATTTTGAATTAGACAAGTGACTAACCCTAAAAAGCAATAAAGGATCAAATGAATAAAGATGGTATGCTAAAATTAGAGTAAGGCTGAAACACTAAAAACAATTTGGAGACAAAACTTTGACCAGCAAAAATTAAATGCAACACACAAGGCAAGTACACTTAAACAATGCACTTTTCTGTAGCTTAAGGCTTAGATGCAAATTGAACTTGGTTTAAAATGTGTGGAATGCAAAAATATTTAGCAATTGAGTAGGCTCTTCAAATGACAAAAAATTGTACACTTTTAATGACATACAAGGGAATACTTTTCTTTTATACTTTATGCTAAAATGCCCTTTTGAACTTTTGTATTTTTTATGATGGCTTCTCTTTTCTTTTTCCCCTTTTTCTTTTTCACTCTCTTTGACTTTCTTTTTCCCTTTACAAACTAAATTTTACTGCACTAGAACTGTCCAAAACCAAAATGCATACTAACACCCAAAGTCTAATTTTAAAAGCTCATTTCACTAACACATAGCATGCATCTTCTTCCAAAAAATTTATGGTATGGAAGGCCATGGTTCTTGACAAGATTTTGATGCAAAAATAATATGAAAACATAATTAATGATGATCCTAATATATTGGATAGAACAATGAAAAGAAATTCTTAGAGGAAAAATGTTATAGAATGAATCTAACAAACCTAATTTTTGAGCTAACCTTTAATCACATAAAAGTGAGGCAATCAAACACAAGACTTAGAGCCTTTTATGCCAATTTAAAAGATAAATTTAATGGAAAATAGAATAGAACTTCTACTTATGGATACAAGTAATTTCTTAGAAACAAATAGAAGGCTCCAAGATGCACCACACAAAACCCTAATTGGCTCTAGGATTTTCAAGCACTTAACATTTCAATTTTAGCAAGGTCTATCCGAAAGTTAATGGTGCTAGAACAAGGAAACTAGAGACATACAACACATATTCAATTCTAGAATATTAAAGACTCAAAGCAATTTGCACAAATTCAATGAAAGAAATCAAAAGAAAAGGCAAAATCATGCATCTTTTTATGTTTTTCTTGAACTTTTTAACAAAGAAAACTTACGAACTATGAACAATGACTAAAATTATAAAAATTCCAGCAACAAGATATAAGATGAAAATGTGATTTATAAGAGAGAAAAATGGAAAGACAACACCTTGACTCTTGATACCACTTGATGTAGCTCTTTGATCTTGTTGAATGGGAAATGTTGGATCTAGCTCTTTTCCTCCTCTCAAACTTATGATTAAAGCCTTAGATGTAAGAAACCCAGTTCGGAATGTAAGATACAAAATGAAAATTAAAACTAAATGAGATGCAAAATGAAAAGGCCTCTAAGCATTTAAAGGAAAGAATAGAAGGAAGAAGGTAGAGGGATGGAATAATGGTTTGGAAAGTGGAAATGCATTATGGAAATAGAAGGGTTTGAGATGCCACCATGGTTGGATAAGTCTCTACTCACCACTCTAGGGATGGAAACCTAGTGATGAGAGCTTGAAGAATGCTACAATTCTATCTAGGCTAAGGAAGGGAAGTTTGTACTTACTTCTCACAAAATTCAACTTCATTCAAGACAAAAGGTAATGATACAAAGGAAATGCAAGCCTTATATATGCTTGGGAGAAATTTAGTAATAGCATGCTTATTGGGCTTCTAACACTCTCTTAGGCTCAATTAGCTCAAACTAGAGAAGGATGGCCAAATACAAGGCCCAAAGTGATGTACAATGCCCAATAGTGGCCCATGACCATGTAAGGCCTAAATCCTATCTCTAACATATATGGAACCCTAATTTACACCTTAAAAACATATTCTTCTAAAATATTACATGAAGAGAATGTGTAGCTCTTCAAGTGGTCCTCCTTGGGCTTAGGCCCATGTAGAGAAGTCTTTGGCCCTTTTTGTCCTTGCCCTTAATAAGGGACCTCTATAAATATCAAATCCTTTGTCTAGGGTTGTAATGGGATCTTTCCTACTCATGTCCTCATCAAGGGGGTGAAAGGTTAGTTAATAAACAAGTCTTAATTGCCTTCACCATAGGGTCATATAAAAAGAGGTTTCATGTGATGTAGTACCCATGGAAGTAACCCACATCCTATTACGAAGACCTTGGTAGTTTGATAGAAAGGTCATCCATGAAGGATTCTCTAATACCCTAACCTTTAAATATGACAATAGGAAATTCACCTTGCATCCCTTAACTACTCAACAGGTTTTAGAGGATCAGCTTCAAATGAAGTTGATAAGGGACAAGGAAGTTAATCCTTCTACTTCCTAACAAAAAGCATAGAAAATCGAACAAAAATAAAGGCAAAGGAGTTGTCTTACAAGATAACTCTAGAACAAATCTTCTAGCCACAAAACATAATGTGAAGAGAGCCTCGCTCCTTCATCAACCAATCTATATGATATACCTTAAAGATACTCCTAGCACTTCCTTATGCTTAATGAGCTCCTCCCTTTCTAGCTTGCCCAATAGAGTACAAAACCTTCTAGATAAATTTAGGGACATTTTTCCAAAAGATATACTGTAACATCCCTAGTTTTTAGAGTTAGGTTCTCAGGACCTCTGAGAGTACTCTAATGAGTCTTCTAGAGAAAGTTAAGGCTTCGGCCTGAGTCTTGAGTTATTATGAGTAAGAAGAGCTATGAGAAAGAAAGTGACAAGTGTGAGAAAGATGAAAGACTTGGTGGAAAATTAGAGATTTGTGAGAAGGACAAAGAGTATTTATGAAATAGAGGTGTATAGTGATTAATAGAAGAGGGTAATTGATAAGTGATAGTGATTATCAGTAAAATAAAGAATAGGATATTATTTAAATATGTTAAATAAATAATTGATGATAATTAGTCTACCTTAGATTTATATTAGTTAAGTAAGTAATCCTTTGTAGTATTTCATATCTAGACTAATAGATTAATTAATTAATTAGGAGTACTTAGTGAAGATTTAATTAATATATAATTATACTTAATAATTATGAGATATTCAAAAATATATAAATATATATGTATAATATTAAAATAATATTTTATTCAGTTTTAATTGATTAATAGTGAGCAATAATATTTAATAATGAAATATTAAGGGGTTTCCCGGTGTTATACTATGAGGCCAGTTGTCAACCTTTTTCGGTAACTCAACCTGAGACTAGTGACCCCATAAAGGAAACTAGTCACAATGAGATTTCCTTGTAATGGATCGAGGGTAACTGACTCGGTCTAACCAAACCAATCAGGACCTTCGATGTCATCTATGTTTGGTCGTGCATATACCTCAGAGTACCCGATGATAGCATCGTCAGTCCCTGGTGACTCGTTTTGACATTTTAGAAATCTTTTATACAGAGGCCAGGGCTTGATTCGGACTCTGTCAACCCCATTCTCCTGCAATCTTATTTTCTCAATCTAGTTTTAGAATTTGGCTTACACGTCTTTGGTATATTGGACCTTACTTTTCTAAATGAAGCTTGAATGGAATGATTCTGGTCTTGTTCACTTTGTTTCGAAGAGATCTTCAACCTGTATTTCTTGCCCCGAACCCCGATTCTCTCTCTGTCATGCTCAAATTTAAGAATTAAGTAAACTTGCTTTAAAATCATGTCATTTGCGTTCTTATCTTGTGCATGGTTCAGTCAAAAATTCATAACTCTCTTATACAACCTTTGATTCACGCAAATCTGGTGTCAACATCTCTGTAACAAAATTATATATATTTTCCATGAAGACATTGAGAGCTATATCCTTCTAGATCGGTACAGTCTTAGAAATCGTTGCTGATATCTGTTCATCTCGTCACGATGCTGGTTGCTCCTAGTAAAATGAGCATATCTCCCTCCTCTGGTACTAGAAACACTTTACTCTTTTTGTTATGAATCTGTATCAAAGAAATCTACAAGTCTTATGAAGGGCACGTAGACCAATTCCTAAAGGAAAAATTGTAACACCTTAATCCTTGCAAATAATAATTCCAAACCATGAGAAAATTTTTCACAAAACAGTCACGACTCATTCGACATAGAAGGGAAGAGGTAGGCAAGGGAAAATAAAGAGCATTCACACGCATATGGCAAATAACAGAAAAGCTAAGACTGGAACAGGTTTGTTGGTTTAATGTAACACACCAGCGCCTGGGCGGATTACACAACACCGTTGGCTCGCTCAGGCGAGGTCTGATACCGCCTAGGCGGGGTATGGTACTGCAACAGCGGATGGAGGGAAATTCACAAAGAAAGCTTTTCCACGAGTAACACTAGTCAATCAGTAGGAGGAAATAGGTAAGGGGAAGGAGAAGGGAGATGTACATGTGCGGTAGTAGATTGTGGAGGGAAGAGGGGCCTGAACTCATTCCGCCCAACTTAATTAGGTATGACAACGCCTGGGCGGACTCAACCACAACGCCCAAGCCGGGGTCAACACCGTTGTTGGGGTCGCCTTAGCGCCACAACGGAGAGGAAGGGTAATTGGGCGGTATCTCACTCTGACAATTACTCGCTTCAGCGTGAGTCCTCACGCTTGGGAGAACTGCTCTAGCACCTTGGCGAGGTATGACTTCGCCCACGTGAATCCAACATGCGTCTTCCTAGCCCGTACTCGCTGGAGCCAGTATATTGCTCGCTGAAGCGAGGAACTTCACTCGGAAAATTGGGAAATTAAGTCTCACTCGGCTTCTCCAAACCCAACCACTCGGGACACCGATCCTTATTCACTCGGACTTTACATCCTTCGCTCGGATTATCATCAGCTTACACTTAGGATCCAATCCTCCCTAAACCGCCAATTGAACTCCTCTCACAGCAGGGAATCACTCGAGGTTTCCACTCGGGAAGCGCCACTCTGCCTCACTCGGGATTTATTCATGATTTCGCTTGGAAAATACGAATTCTCCCTCACTCGGTTTTTACTGACATTTTTCACTCGGTAATGATCTCTCTTCTTGTGACCACTCGGGGGTTTTCACTCGTCTTTCGTTCTTCACTCACTCGAAGCATATTTAAACTCTCTATTTCATCCTCTCAACCCCAAACTTATTCCCACTACTTACCCATAGCCACACCGGCCTCATACGCTCGTAAGGGATGCTTAGACGTCCTACTTATCATTCAACACCTTCCGCAGCACAATATAACACGCAACACACATATATATATATAAGAGCATACGTTAACATTTACAAACACAAAATCGGATTCCTCTTTGACCATAAGGTTCTATTTGTCCAAAACACTAACATCCGGCACGAACCGGTCAGAGCTTAATCTAACTTCGCATTAATTAAGCCTTCCTAATGCATCAACACTTCACTCAGCGTTCCAGCTCTGCTTCTGATCCTCGTCTCGAGAGACATTCACTGAAAAATGGCCACTGCAGGGGTGAGCATCTTAGATTTTAAATGATAGATACCGACTCAGGTTATCTCCCAATCATACAACAATACATATGCGTACAACACGACTAAAACCAGGGTAACATCCATCAGTCAAGACATATATAAATAACTCTTACCGTTCGATATTCACCGATCATCACTCGGCTGTACTCATAACATTTTCAATGACACGGATACGCTTGCATGCATATATACGTATATTCATGAAACAGTTTTCATTCAGCATCCAGGGCACGTACACACGGAATGGATCACTTGGCATACACATTCAGTATCCTCATACACAATATCAAATGAATAATCAAATTTCAGTCAATAACACATGCACAGAGCATTCACCCAGTCCTACGTATTCACCCATTCACTTACCACTCGGCATACTTAACCAATTCCAAACAACATTAACAATAGTAACAATATTAACAGTAGTAAACACAGAAGGTTTCACTTGGTTCCGCATCGTGTGTATCGGTCAGACGTTGCAACGTAGGCATCTCAGCCTTTTTATACATAGCTCTCAGCTATCAAATCAGCTCCCAGCTGCTTGGCCGTTTTACAGGTACCCAACCGTTTGCCCACAGGTGACACCAGCGCTCTCAGCGCCAACGGAGGTGTTCACAGGCAGCCCGAGTCCCACTCAAGGGCTACCCCGAGTCCCACTCAAGGATTTTACAGCATCCCACGCTGGATGACCGAAGGTAGTGTCCCACACTACGTGCTCCCAGCACAACGCATCCCATGCGCCACACGCGGATTCGACACACAACATTTATTTCACGCATGCATTCTCTTATTCAAGCACACATATCATGCAATCAGTAATACACATTATCAGGATTCAACAGGTCGGTTTAACACATATAGCTTTCATGCAATCCATTATCATTCCATTGTAACGTATGAGTCCCATGCAATCGGTATCAATCCACATTCAAGCATCCATAAACATTTCGTTCAATCAAGACATGCAATCGGTTTACAGTATCATTTAACAACGCATGCATCATTCTGAAGATCACAAGTTCACTCAAGCATTTCCAGCCATCACAACCTAACATGCAATCGGTGTAGGACAGTGTCGGAACCCGGTCAAAGCAGGAATTTCCTATACGCAAACAAATTTATTAAAGCATTCATATCAACACATGCATTTCTATGACCTGGATAGCTTCAATCGGACATTCATATCAACACGACCCAACATGCAAATCAAGATCCTACAATACATACATCTGTAAAAAAAAGTGCTAACACGCAACACTCATCTTTCACTCATCATGCAACTGGCTATACACACTCGCATGCAACACAATACACAATCAGAGCACGGATATAGCAAGCATCAGCACCCGGAACCTGTTCATAACCCATGCATTTAAGATAGAAGATACTCCCCCTACCAATTACGAAACTCCAAGGGATTTTTCTGCTTGAATGGTGGTTCTCCTCCCTGCTGCTTCACTTGGCGATCGTCCCTTCTCGTGTGGGGAGTTCCACTCCACTGTAGCACCGTCACCTTGGCTCTCGAAGCAGGAAATGGACTGGAGGGCAGAGAAGGAGAGAGAGGAAACAAGAGAAAAGAAGAACGAAGAAGGAAGTTCGCAGGGGTTCTCCGCGTGAAAAGCATGGCCATCACCCGTATAAATACTTGCGCGGAGGACAGGATGGTGGGATGGGGAAATGCGAAGGGATAATCCTGCCCATGCCACCTTGTCTCCACGTTAATCACCCTATTCCTTCTAGTTAATTAAATTAAGGGAAGTGTTAACTTGTTGACTTTTCATTTAATTCGGTTGCTTATAATTAAAATAGGGATGTTACAAAAATAACCACAAAATTATTTCTACAGCCCTAACTTATTCGGGAACAATTGGAGCATCCTGTCTTATTTTGGGCATATCTCGGGCTACGGATATGGGATTGTCACCAATGATATATCAAATTAAAGGGAAAAAGAAGCTATACAAGTTTTGTGTTGAGTATTTTTCAAATTCTACTTCCACGAATTATTTTATATTTATTTTTAACGCCTTTAATTTTTAGTTCCTAAAAATTCTACAGGCCTTAAATCATCGGGTAACAAATTAATTTTTTGGCAACCGGTTTCCAGTCAACCACCACCACCAGCTACCTCCCATGGCAAGTGCCGTCCCTAGGAGCACCCAGCCCACTCATTCTCTCATATTCTCCACCAACTACCCTCCACCATATTCATTAAATGCTAACTTCCACTTATGATGACATTCCCTTGGCATATCAAATTTCAGCATTTCTTCTTTCCACTTCTTTATCTCCACGGCCAAACACCAAACCATCACCAGATCTTCTTCTTCTTCAAACACAACCACCATTCCTCCCTCCTATAACCACTGTCACACCACGATCTTATGGACCCAAATCCTGATGTAATCAAGATAATAGTTAATAAAAATACGAGTAAATTTTTCACGTTAAAAATATTTTCAAAACACCTCCACGATTACATCGGAACCTAAACCATAAAAAACTGAAGAGTGAGATATGAAAATTTATAAACTGGATCTCCAATTAAGAGGCCCATAAGTGTATACAATATAATTTGAGTTTACAACGGAAGAAGAATATGTATACGGGGCACCCGTTTAGTTTTATATATGAAGATATGGAAAAAGGCTCAAGCTATCATGCAATTACATAATACAAGCCTATCAGGCCACAATCGACTACGCACCTAAATCATGATCCTACATCATCAAAATAGTATCATTTCATGTATCACCACCATTTACATACATTGATTTATACATATTTATAAATCACTGTTTATCAACATCAATCTACCCAAATCATTCATTACACCAGGTTTAATAAATGTTGCTAGCCAAGGTATTCCATTACCACTATTTACCTTCTTCAAGAGCTTTAATTCAAAAACCCAAACTCATCCCATGGTAAACCTGCACCACAATGCTAAAAAGAAGAAAACATGGGAGAGTGAGTTATATATTCAAAATGATGAATATAAATACATTGTGATTATGTGTACATGCATTCAACCAACATGTGTGCTTTGCTATAAATCATCAATTCATCATTAAACCATCATCAAGATATTATCTTATGCATACAAGCCATATTATTCATAATTCATGTCAAGCACAAGCACAAGCACATACACATTCACATAGCCCTACATCATTATGGGCATTCACAATTATCATTACTAAGTCATTTAAATCTTTAATCAATTAACACTCTCTCAAGAGGTTCTCATCTCTGTCTGGTCATCTCCATCTCAAATGCCATGTACCTATGGCTAATGCATATATCAACTATCTAATGCATATGTAACGAATCCATTTCAATCACCCATGCACACATGGTATCTCAAGTGATCACAACCACTTATAATCAATCTCATATTGATTTCCCTCCATGCATGGGGTACTCCCTTTTCATAGAATCCCGTAGGATTTTTCATTATTATCGCAACCACATATCAATCAATTCCTATTGGTTTCTCGCCACCCATGGGGTACTCCCTTCATAGTCCTACAAGACCAATTTCATTTCCACATATTGGTGATCACAACCACCTTTATCATGTCACATTAGTTTCCCACCATGCATGGGGTACTCTCCTCATAGAATCTTGCAAGATCTTTCTCATTTTAATATACTCGTGATCACAACCACGTTTATCATTCTCAATATATTGGTGATTGTAACCACCTTCATTCATTCACCTATTGGTTTCCCACCACGCATAGGGTACTCCTCTCATATAGTCCCACAAGACCATTCACTATGATCGTAACCACATAATCAATGCTATATTATGCCATGAATGCAAAAATACAATAATGCATATGCCAAATCTTAACCTCATAAGGATTTCTCACTCTCTAACTTAAGGGTATATTATATATTTAGTTTTGTTATCATTGGCATACAATTAACCATAAGGCCCCTCAAGGCTCAACATTCACATTTACATGAAACTACGCATAGTAATCAAAAGCATATCAATCATCATAGCATTAATCCATACATGGAAGCCAACAAGGAATTTTAGAACATACATTCAGCAATCATCATTACATTTCACCCATACAAGTCATTACTTGCATTAATCATAATGGCATCACACTCATCAACAATAACCATCACTTCTTGTTCAATGGTATGTTCAACAACAACATCCCTTTTCATTCAACATTATCATTCATCATTCAATATATGTGGTATCATCTACTTTTAATCATCATCGACACTATTTCAAATCCATTGATTTATATGCTCATTGCCAGCCGATTGTCCCCTCATGGGTTTCATCTTCATATAAGGTGTATCATATATCCACATTATATACTTTTCATCATGATTCATAATATATCAATAGTGGTAAAGCATACATGTATTCATAACATGGCATAGGCATACACATAGCTTGCCAAGGCTTTAAGCCATTCCTCAATCACCACTAAGACACACTACACACGTACCCTTAATGAAATCACTTGTTCTTACATATTAAAAAGGGGTTTTGGATAATAATGGGCTCATGACAAATTTTAACATTTAGACATATGAAAGGTTCATTTTTAGTCTCAAAAATAGAGGGACATGTCACAAATATCACCTATTAGTCCCAATTTGGCAATCATAAAAAGTTAGGTTTAAAACCCTATTAAACTTGAGTTATAATGCAGTGGGTCCAGTGTTTTATGCCTAATAAGAGTTAGAAAACTCCAATTAAGGTAAGATTAATTTTCACACCTCCGTAACATTATTATCTACAACTTTCATGCAAAAGTCGGAGGCCAAAAATTCTATTAAGATGCCAAACAAGCCAAAAATAGCAAGGGAAAAGTAGTAGTTGGAAAAACAGCATGACAGTGGCCATAACAAGGCCATGAATCGATTTATCCCTTGCATGAATTGATTCATGCATCCTAAAAGCCCCAAAATTGACAAATGTAACATCCCAAAATTTTAAAATAGAGGATTAAATCAAGGAAAATAAATATTGACAAATTGAATGTAAGTTATTTAATGTCCCAAAATAAAGAAAATAATTAAATGAAGACTTTAGGGACTATTGGTGATTTATTGAGATCGGTTAAGCTGAAAATAAGCCTGATTGGAATATGGGTGTCGGACCAAGTATCTCTGATTGAGATGATATTGGTCAGGGATGTTGAGGATAATATTGGGAGTCCAAAAATATATTCAGAATAATTTTTAGATTAAGTATTGAGCCCGAACAGAGGTCCTGTTTGTCTCAAAACGATGAATCTTTTAATGAAGGAATTAAAAATAAAACCAAAAGCCATGATTTTCCTTTCTATTTTTCGTTGGCTTCTTGGTCCATTTGGCAAAAACGTTGGTTTTTCTTTTTCTTTACTTCTTCTTCATTTTCCACTTCTTTTTCTCTTCTCCTTCCAAACTCTAAGCCAAAAAGGGTGACCTATTTCCACCCTGTTCCATTTTCATTTCTCAAAGGAACTTAAAGGAAGCTTGGAGCTTGGTGTATCTCCCCTTTTTTCCTTCATTTTTGTTGGCACTCCCTTCTCTTTTGGAATCCATTTTGTTTTTGGAAAGGTAAGCATCTTTTACCAATTTTTGGATGGGATAATGATATGGTTATGAGTTTTTAAGGTTTGGGGAGTCATGCATGTAAATAAGTATTTATTAGAAGCATTTAATGTTTGAACCCTAGATTGGGTCATCATAAATGTGAATATTTATGAGGGGTTAATGATGGTAGATGCATTTATGTTGGGAAGAGATGGAGAAAGATGACGCATTAATGAATGGTTGGACTTTGGTGGAAACCCTAGTTATGAGAAATTAGGGGAAAGTGAATAATGTTGGTCCAAAAGTGTATTTTAAGAGGGAATGCATGTCTTTGATGGGTGTGGGTGTTGATAAATAAAATTTTATGGATGTTGGGCTATTGTTATTGATAGCCTTTGAATCTAATGGATGTGGCTTAATGGGAAGGAATTCCCAAAGCCTAATAAATAATAAAAATGATGTCTATAACATGTTTAGTACATGTTAAGAAATTATAGATATGATTATGATTAAATGGAATTGAAATAATGTCTTAAATAGTTGATTAATTGGGTTTTACATGTATATTAATGTAGGACCCATTCTCAATGACGAGGCGGGCACGTCCTATCGCTTGGAATTCTTCTCTTGAGGTAGGAGAGGAGTCTTATGTTCTAAATGCATGAATTTTGAATGGTATATGATTGTCGTATGTATTGATATGCATGTTTGCCTTGCTTAGAGTGCTATATGATGTTGATGATGTGTTTTGGCAACATGCTTGATACATTTAGAATAATTCTGGTATGTTATATGGTGGCGTAAATTGTTTGATGTTATGTGGTGATGTACATGTCCACTGTAAGTGTATAATGAATGTTTGATGATATTTAATAGAGAATAGTTGAGGTTTTTGTATTGATGATGAAATTGTATAATATGAATGAGACTATCAAAAATGCCACACAAAGAGTTAAACTAACAAGAATAACCAACAATAATGAATCCACTAAAAACCTTGTGGTGACGTTGGTAATGGAGTTGATGATGTTGTTGATGAGTGGCATGTATAGGATACATAGAGTGAGAAATGCATATGATTGGCATTTGCATCCATGGCATACTACATAGCTACCGGTGTTGGAATTTGAGGGGATTCCCCCAGTTGTCCCAGTGGGAGGGCGGCTCTGTGCACGAGCAATTTTATATTTCCCCTATGACTCGGTGTGGAAGTCACGAAGCTGCCCATGTTGTGCTACGGGAAGCCGTATGTGGTTGACCCTTGTGGGGGTGGCTCTTGATGAACAGGTGTCCCCGGTGGTCCTTGGGATCACAACTGCCATGATATAACTCATGGTTGGCCCGCAACACCATATGTCGAATAGGTGGTATACCGCGGTCATGGTGAAAATGACCAGGTGTTGCAAGATGGACGATGCGGTTTGGTACCAGTAAAACAATTGGTGAATACATGTAAATTTTAAGAATAAGTGTACATATTTTACTACTGCAGTAGGGGTATGGTTAGATGATCATACTTGAAACCCACAATCGGTGTTATTATTCCCACAGTCAGATCTGCAATTGTTGAAAAGTTCCATTGTGCATATGCATTAGCTTAAGAGAATTTGCATATAGTATGGAGGTATGCTAAAGAAGATAAGTTTTGATGATGGATGTAATGGAGATGATATAATACGTTAAGACAACATGAATATATAAATACCAAATAATAGTTTGAGTAAAATGATGCCTTGTGTAATAGCTCAATGTTGCAGGACTTGATTATGTATATGCTAGTATACCTTGCTTGACTTTAAATAATGTTGAGTTATGTGTGTGATAAAGATATAATGATGAATGAGGTGTTGTGTGTATGCAAGTATACATGTTTGATGCATATGTACATAATCACATGGTATTCATATTCATCCTTTTGGAATGTATGACTCACTCTCCCATGTTATCCATTTTTAGACTTGTGATGCAGGGCATTTATAGGAAGAGTGGGTATTTTGAAGTGCATTTTGGTTGAGGAGGTAAATAGTGGTATAGGAAGTGCCTTGGCCGATGAAATCTAGATTTTTGTATAGCATGTGATGTATATGGATGCTTATTTTGTTATCTAGATTAGAGATGATGATTTTAAGGGTCATATAGGAAAATTGGACCTTGGTGTACATGGCCAATTTTCATTTATGGCCCAAATGATGTAAGATGATGAATTATGATATTTGATGATGTTTAATTTTATGGTTGAATGAAGTGCTTCACAACCTAGAGAATTTTATGAAATTTTGTAGAATTAGTTTCGACTCCATGCATAGAAACAATGTAGTTGGTTCTTAAAGTGTAAGGATAATTTGGAGGACTTGTAAATGCACAATGGAGTGTAAGCAATGTATTAGGATAGGTGAAATTGGTAGAAATTAAGAATTCATATGCCATATTGTGTAAAACCTACATGTCTGCATAAGTTCTGCACAACTCTCTCAAGCGAGTGGCAATCTCGCTCTAGCGAGACCTTTGTTGGATGATGGTGTGGCCACTGGCCAAAACTCGCCCGAGCGGATGGCAGTCTCGCCCAAGCAAGACTTTTCCTGGGAGCAGAGGTTGGTCACTGGATCATTTTCGCTCAAGCGAAATGGTCCTGGCTTGGTAATCGCTCAAGCGAGAGGAAAGGAATTGGACACTGGACGATTTTCGCACAGGCGGGCCTTGCCTCGCCCAAGCGAAAATAGGGCAATAAGTTCCCATTGCTGCTGGAGCAATCTCGCTAAAGCAAGATGTAACTCGCCTGAGCGAGATTGGCCCCTGAAGCAAATACCTCTCTCTCGCTCAAGCGTCTTGTTGGCTCGCTCAAGGGTACTCTTCGAATCTCGCTTAAGCGAGATGGGGCTCGCTCAAGCGAGAGGAGCCCCTGACGCTTAATCTTTTTTTCACTCAGCCTTTCCTTGTTTCGCTTAAGCGTGCTCGTGCTTGCTTGCTCAAGCGAATGTGGTGCTCGCTTGAGCGAGTAGCTCCTTGATGCACACAATTATTTTGTTTCAAGTGATTAAATCTCCCTTGCATTGAACCTTCTTCTTGCATCATCTTAGGAGTATTTTGGGACATATCATGAACCCCGACACTACATGAAATCCTTCCTCTTTAATTTTAATTATGCAACATCAAAATTAATTATTTCTTCCACTACTTTTAATTGGAAATTTATTATAAAATCATCTTTTAACCTACCCTCTCATATCTTCATATATGGGAGTGGTTTCTCTTGATCCAGGTGTTGAGTAAAAAGCTTTACCACTCTAATTATCCGATTTATAAATGATATATAAACGTGAAAAATTCCCCTATATTTTTGGGGCATCTCAACAAACAAAGGGGTGTGAATCGATTCATTTTCCTCTTGAACCGATTCATGCGTGCTTAGGCCCAAAACAGTGAAAACAGAGGGCCTTGAATTGATTCAAACCCCGTAAGAATCGATTCAAGCATTGTGAAATTGAGGAACAGTAAATCCAGTGAGTCTTGAATCGATTCAAGCCTTCGTATGAATCGATTCAAGCTCATCCAGAAGCCTCTGAATCGATTCAAACACTGTTTTGAATCGATTCATGATAGCACAGACCCCTTTTTACGTAGAAAAGCCATATTTTTGAACTTCTAATCCCCCTAACTTTTTCAGATGAATTCCAATGTCCACCAAATTTTAACACCAACTTATATACATTATTTGTGATGTGTGGCCACTGGCCACACTCAAAATTTTCCAAAAATGAGGGACTTATGCAAATAAATGCATTTTACCCGTTTTGAGTCACTTTTGTGCAACTCAAGGGCCTATTCTCATTGGAACTGGCCCATTCCAATTCCTACAAGTCATAAACTACATATATAGGCTATTAGAACTATCACATACTATCCAATTCTCATAAAACTCTATTTGGATCTATTAGTTCCTTATTTATGCATTAATAACAAGTCACAGTTTCACATTTTATACAATTTCCCCTATCAACATAAACATCAATGCCATCAATTGGCTTTAGCAGTTCAGTACTGATATTCATCAAAGTCACATGGAATTCTCAATTCACAACACATTACTCCCATCAAAGGGACACTAAACATTCATTATCAACATATATATACATATATCATTCCCAATGGCCAATGATTTGCCACTCACATCATTTCACTATAAACATGGCAAGGCAAACATGAGTACTATCACATACATTGATCACTAATCATTCTACTCATGCATTTGGAATGTAAACTCCTCTCCTACCTCGAGAGAAGAACCACAATTCAAATGCTCCAATCGTTTCGCCACATCGTTTGAATTACAATCTACACATTACACATATGCATTTCATACAATCAATAAGCCATTCCAAGGCACCATCATAATTTCGAACAATGTAAATATATCTTAAGGCTTAATATCAAGTCCTAGACTTGCTAAGACACCAATTCATACCATTGTGTTAGGTTTTGGGAATTCCTTTCCCAAAACCATGATTCTCTAGATCTAAAAGGGTTATCCATACATAATTACAACAACATCACATTCATCCCTAATCTAAAATGCCTTCCATATTACCTTAATCATTCAAATGCCATCACAATCATTATGACTTTAATGTTCACATTCATTCTTACACATTTTATAGCAACACCTATTTATAGGTTTCACCATAAATGGTTCTCTACCATTTTAATCTACCCTCAACCTTAAACATTATTCATCCTCCTAGTCACAATATATACATTTTCCCAAATCTTAGGGTCAAGATTCTTCAAAACTCAATAACCATCCTTCTAACATTCTCATTGTTCAAGTTCCCCTAACAATATCTTAACATCAACAATCAATATTACCATTCAAAAACTCATTCTCATATATATATAATCATTCCAATATCAAAAACTCATAATTTTCTCATCAATTTCCCAAAGCCCTAAAATCTCAATTCCTAGGGTTTTCACCAAAAATCCACAATCATCAATTCTAACCATTTATATACATTATCTCAAGCATCCATAGGCTAACAATATAGCATTCTAATCATTATCATAATCAACAACGATCCCTAATGGTTTTCTAACCTAGGTTTTGGTTCGACATGCCATTATCCATCAAAATAACATTCAATCTTCCATCACAATACTTAAATAAACTCAAAACCATCAACAAAAGCCATGGCTGTTCAAAAATCATACCTCTTTTCCAAGCCCAAAGCCAAACTCAAAAATAAGGGAAAGAGAAGAAAAGGAGAGCCAAGCTTTGCTCCTATGTCCCATTCTTGCTTCATGAATCCATGATATCCAATTAATTTTGAGTGGGTGAGGCAATGGAGGAAGGTGGTCACGGTTTGGTGGAGGAGAAAAGAAAGGAGAAGAAAAATGGAGAATGGTGGAGGGAGAAAGAAGCCAACAAGAAATATAAAAGAGAAATAGGAGTTTTGTTTTAAATTTTTGACCCATCATTAAAACTTCTCCATTTTATAATAAATAGGATCTCAGTCGGGGCTCAATACCTTATGCAAAAATTATTCCGAAGATATATTCGGATTCCCAGTAATATTCTTAACAGCCCTGATCAATGGCATCTCAATCGAAGATACCTGGTCCGACACCTATCTTTTATCCGGGTATAATTTTAACTGTTAAAGCCTCAAAAAATTATAAATAATCCTTATAAATCTTAATTTAATTATTTCAACATCTTTAGGACACTTATTAACCCATCTATAATTATTCAATATTTATTCCTTATATTTAATCATTTTTATAAAATTCAAGATGTTACAACCATCGTACACCACCACAAAAGCCACCACAACCTCCTGTTTCTCACGGCCACACTTCCATCTACCACTATCACCCATTAAAGACTTTCTTCTCTTCATTTTTATACTTAAACTCGTGGCCAACCATCATTGAAACAGCCTCTCCCTTTCAATTTTTATTATATTCATTAGACTTTTAAAAATCAACTTCATCCTCCCTGTCTTGGGCTTTCAAAATCGTGAACCCTCTAAGCCATTTCAAGGTAAGCAATTTTGCATGTTCCTCTTGATTGTGGTTCTAGTGTTCTTGGGCCAAATTTAATTCTTAAATTCTAAAATTTATGGCATTCTTCCCCTATTTTGAAAGGCCAAAACCATGGCCACCCTCTCCCCTTTACTCGTGCATGTTATGTTTTTCTAGATTCGAGAACCATCAACGGCGATCGGCAGACAATCGGTAGTGATTAGCAAAGTTTCAACAATTTTTCTCTTCTCCTTCCTCAAAACCGAGAGCTGCCCATGAGGTAAGGGGAGCCTCACTTCGGTGGATTGCGTTTTAAATTACATCATAATGTTATCCTAGTATTCGGGGGTTACCATTTTAAGTTCGTTGCGATCCAACGGTCAGATTTTAAATCGCGTAGATTTTAGTAACCCATGATGATTTTTTATGTTAAAAATTAAATCTAGTATTTTATAAAATCTCATAAAGTGCGCCTCAATGATCATGTGACCGAAAGAAATTTTACCAAAATTAGAGCCAAGATGAAAAGTTATGGATTTTAGAGTTAGGCGGGCTCGGTTGATATTTAATATGGTTATAATATTAATTTTTAAATTTTTATGTATTATTATGTCATTTGTTGAAAATTTACCTGGTAAGCCCCGCAAATAGAAATTAAGTTCATCACTAAGTGGTCGGAGTCGTCTTAAAAAGCACACATTCTTCAAGGAATTTTACTGAAAGGGGCGTTTATGATGCTTTATTTTATTTCACTGAGTTTTCAAAAATATTAATTTAAGATTCCTTTGGGAATAATGAAATAATGAATTTTTAATTAGAGAATATGGTATTAATTAAATGACATAATAGAAACTTAAAGGAATCAAGAGATGAAATATTAATTAACTAAGGTGTAAAATATTAATTAACTAAGGGTATAGTAACATTATAATACAAGATTTAAAAATGAGACTCTTATAATCTAACATCTAAAACAAGTAACTTAAAGAAATAGTATGCATATAAGCTAGTTATGATTAAGACTAAGTTTGTGACCTTACAAGTTTTAAAGTTAGGCCAAAAGTTAGATGTTAAAATAAATACTAGAATAAACAAGTACATGATAAAGTATAAATGTAAGGATTAAATAAGTTGGTTAAGAAGAATTAACTAGTAAGGAAGTAAGAATTAATTAAGAGGTAAGAGTTCTAACCTAAGAAAATTAATATGATAAGGGTAAATGAACTTAGAACAAATATTACTTATGTTAGTAATGAAGTTAGTAAAGAGTGGTTAGTAATAAAGATCAACAGTAGTTAAAAACCATCTTAGTAAAGTTCACTAGGTCGAGGGTCTAAGTAACTAAGTTACTTATAGGATGACTAAGGTATATAATGGTGTAAATTTTTGGGCTAGTTAAATTAAACTAGAATAAACAAATAACATTAATGGAAATGAGTTAGTATATGTTAGTCCTCAAATTTTCAATAAAAGCTTAAATAAAAATTTCATAAAAATTATAAAAATTAGTTTAATTTGTTAGAAAATTAGGATTTAAATTCAATAAATGGATGTTGTTGGAAATAATCTGCCCTTGATCAATTTTCTCTAGTTTTGCAGTGAAAAAGTTAAGAAATCAAGAGAAAATTACACTGGAGGAGCTGACGTGTAGCCTCACCATACGCTTAGCATCAACAGCTATTTTTTATGCTGACGCTACGCATCAAAGCCACGCGTAGCGTCAGTGCTGCGTGGTCTCCACCTCCACTTTGATCAACCACTCCACTTGGACCCAATAATGGGCACTCCACTCAGCCAAAAGGGCTATCCCACTCACCATGAAAGGCCAAAACTCGTTGAGACATGTCCATATGGCCAGGCATGATCAAATTTAATAATTTGAAGTGGCCATTATCAAGTGTTTAATGGAGGTTGAGTCAGGGGTGTGACGCGTAGTGTCACAGGGGCGCGTAGCGTTAGCACCCTTGCTCAGCCCTATAATTAGGGCCATCCAACACCATTCAAATCATCCCTTACACAGCATTTCATTCTCTTCTCTTCTCTCTTGTGCTCGACTTTGAGTACTTCTTTTGTGAGTTGTAGTTCTAGAATAGTTTTCTAGATACTTGAGTGTGTTTCGGTGTATTGTGATCGTTGTATCGTGAAGTTTCCATCGTCTTCGTAATGTCAAACTCTGTAAGTGTTGTTTTTACTTTTACCATGTGTAACTAATTTGTTTATGTTGGAATTGGTGAACTAATCTATTAAGTATAATGTTGTGAATTCGACCTCTGCATGTTTATGATTCAAGTCCATGTTAGTATCTCAACCTTTTATTAATATGAACGTCAAACGGGAGAATGATTTTCATGTGTATCAAAACTGGTTTTATTAGTGTAAATGTCAAACGGGAGAATGATTATTTATGCCGTATTGAAACTTGTTTTGACGAAAGTAAAAAGTTGGAATACCCTTGGTATCTCAATTCTATAGGGGTTGTTAACCATTGTTGCCATAAGGCCAGGTCTTAATGCAAGTTTTTACTGAGAAAGCTCACGAGGGATCGGACTTTACGGTGAATTCTTAGAATTTATATCACGAGGGATCGGGTATAATGATTTTAAGCTGCAATGACATGAAACTTGATGATTAAATATGCATGTCTTGAGTTCCTCATTGTTATTCTAGATTAGGGATCCAATTTCCAACATAATTTGTTTATCTGTGTTTATCTCAAGTATCTTACCTATTCTAGATTGCAACTTGTCTTTTTAGATAAATTTTATTTTCTTTTATCTTATGAATCACTCAATCATGCTATCTTATGAATATTGTATAAACTGTATATAAATCATTCTTTTCTTTATAATTTCCTTCACATTTACCATAGTAAATAGAAAATTACTGTTGTCATTGGACTTTCAATCCCAGTGGAACGATATCTAAATTTTGAAAACTACAAACGATTGGTGCGCTTGCCAATTAACAAACCCGGTGGTGGAAACGAACCGTTGATACGCCGTCGCCGGGTTAACAAGTTTTCTGGCGCCGTCGTTGGGGATTGAATTGTTTCAGTAAAACAGTAAAATTTTAATTACCGTGGTAAATATTTTTTTTTACCTTAGTTAATTTTTTTTATTATTTATTTCTTATCATTATTACACTAACTTTCTTTGTCTAGTTTGTGTATGCAAACTCGATCTACCGCAGGTAAAATTTATTTTGATCCTGAGATAGAAAAGTTTGTAAAAAAAATTAAGTTTTTGAAATCTAAAACACAAACTAAGTCTTCTTCTACTTTTAAGAATTTTGAAAATTCAAATATGGCTGAAAGGAGAACATTGGGCCAATTTGCTGCTATAAATGGTCCACCCCGAGTTTCAGGAATGTTTCAAGGACCAGTTTTACCAGTGGAAATTAAACCTGCCACTTTAAACATTATTCAAAACAACCAATTTGCTGGTTTAAATCATGAAGAACCATATGAACATTTAACTATTTTTTATGAGTTATGCAGCACAATTGGTTTTGAACCTAATCAAGAAGAGTCTGTTTACATGAGACTCTTTCCTTTTTCATTGATTGGGAAAGCAAAAGAATGGTTTAAATCTTATCCACCGGGTAGTTTTACAAACTGGTCCGATGTTGAAAGAAAATTTTTGGAAAGATTTTATTCTCCTTCAAAATATTTTGAAGCAATGACAACCATACATTCTTTTTCTCAAAATAATGATGAATCACTAGGAGAGACATGGGAACGATTCAAGGCAATCTTGAGAAAGTGCCCAAACCACAACCTGAATGATACCGAGAAGGTAAAAATCGTTTACCATGGTTTATTGCCTCAATTCAAGATGATGTTAGATGCTTGTGTAGGTGGTTCTTTAATGAATAAGACTGTGGAGGAAGCTATTGGGATATTAGAATCAATGTCCATTAGTGACCATCAAGCTAAACCAGAAAGAGGTAATAAACAAGGTATAGTTGAACAAGGAGTAAATGATACAGTGTTAATTCAACAAAAATTGTTGATGCAACAAATTGAGGCCATGAGTAAACAACTTGGAAAATTGCAAGTTACCCATGTACCACCCCAACTCCCTGCTCAATTAAAACAATGTGAGTATTGTATGGGCGAACAGCCATCTGGGTACTGTGTTCTGGACAAAAATGAACAAGAACAAGCTAATTCCTTGATTCATCAGAGATTACCTACAGGTAATTCTCTAAATCCTCTTGTAAATTCTTTTTCTAACAATTACTTGCAGGGAAGGCAAAACTATGGTTGGAAACAAAATGCTAGACCCTTCAACAATCAAGGAGATTACAATGCTAGATTGACAAAGGTTGAAGAAAGTATTCAACAATTGATGCAATACATGGAGACAATTAATGTCACACGTAAAGCATCAGATCAACAGTTAAGTCAGCTAGTAAAAGAAGTAGCCGACATCAAAGAATTCAAAGCGAAAAAACAATGTAAGGCTATTTTTACAAGAAGTGGTAAAACTGTAGGTATAAATCATGAAAAAGAAAAAGAAGAAGAGAATGAAAAAGAAAAAGAAAAAGAAAAAGAAAAAGAAGAAGAAAAAGAGAGTGAAGAAAAGAAAGAAAAAGATGAAAAAAATCAAAAAAATCAGTATCTTGGACAGACACCTCCTGTCCAGGATTTACCATATCCTCATCCACCATCAAGAAAAGATAAAGAGAAGGAATACAAGAGATTCCTTGAAATCTTTAAGCAGTTACACATAAACATCCCTTTTTCTGAGGCATTAGAACAGATGCCTACATATGCTAAGTTTATGAAAGAACTGCTTACAAAAAAAAGGAAGTATGATGAAGAGATTGTAGAACTTGAAGCAAGTTGCAGCGCTATTCTACAATACAAGATGCCAGAAAAATCCAAAGATCCTGGAAAATTCACTATTCCTGTCTCTATTGGGGGAGTAAATATCGGTAAAGCTTTATTAGATTTAGGGGCTAGCATCAATCTAATGCCCCTAAGTATGATGAAGCGTATCGGTGATCTTGATCCACAACAGACAAGGATGACTCTGCAATTAGCTGATAAATCCATCAAGAGACCTTATGGGATTGTAGAAGATGTGCTTGTAAAGGTTGACAAATTCTACTTCCCTGTGGATTTTGTGATCCTAGACATGGAAGAAGATGCTGATGTTCCTCTAATTCTTGGAAGACCATTTATGAAAACTGCTCGAGTACTGATTGATGTGGACAATGGAAAGTTAGCAGTAAGAGTGCATGATGAGGAAGTAAATTTTGATGTCTTCAAGGCAATGAAACATCCTAACCCAAAGCAAGATTGTTTCAAAGTGGACGTCCTTGATGAAACTTATCTTTCCTTATCAAAAGGTATGATTATTTCTGACCCATTAAATAAGTTATTGACTAACTCGGTTGAATTTTTGAATGAACAAGAGGAAAAACAGATTGAAAGATATCTTGAAGAATTTGATCAAGGGAAAGAAATTTCCTTTGAATCAAGAAAGATTGAAGAAATTCAAGAATCACCTACTGAAGAAATCCAGAAACCTGAATTAAAAGTGTTACCTTCCAATCTGAAATACATCTTTTTGAAAGAAGGTAATTTGAAACCAGTTATCATTAGTAATCTGTTGAGTGAAACAGAGGAAGAAAAACTGGTGGAAGTACTAAAGAGGAATCAAGAAGCAATTGGGTGGACACTTGAAGATTTGAAAGGTATAAGTCCATCATACTGCATGCATAAAATCTTGTTGGAAGATAATTTCAAACCTATTGCTCAACCTCAAAGATGCCTCAATCCAACTTTGAAAGAAGTAAACCAAAAAGGAGGTTCTGAAATTGTTGAAAGCAGGTATTATCTATCCTATTTCTGATAGCACATGGGTAAGTCCTGTTCAAGTTGTTCCAAAAAAAGGTGGTATGACAGTAATTGTTAATGAAAAAAATGAACTAATTCCTACAAGAACTGTCACCAGTTGGAGAATGTGCATTGATTATAGAAAATTAAATCAAGCAACAAGAAAAGATCATTTTCCATTACCTTTTATGGATCAAATGCTTGAAAGATTATCTGGACAAGAATATTACTGCTTTCTCGATGGTTATTCTGGATATAATCAAATTGCTGTTGACCCTCTTGATCAGGAAAAAACTGCCTTTACATGTCCTTTTGGTATATTTGCTTACAGAAAAATGCCATTTGGATTATGTAATGCACCTGCTACTTTTCAAAGATGTATGTTTGCTATTTTTGCAGATTTAATTGAAAAGAGCATTGAAATTTTCATGGATGACTTCTCAGTTTTTGGAAATTCATTTGAAACGTGTTTATCCAACTTGGACATCGTACTGAAGCGGTGTATTGAGGCAAATTTGGTGCTTAATTGGGAAAAATGTCACTTCATGGTGAAAGAAGGAATTGTACTTGGTCATAAAATTTCTTCTAGAGGTATTGAAGTTGACCAAGCCAAAATAGAGGTAATTTCTAAACTTCCACCTCCTGTAAATGTAAAAGGTATTAGAAGCTTTTTAGGACATGCTGGATTTTATAGAAGGTTTATTCAAGATTTTTCAAGAATTGCGAAACCCTTATCAAACCTTCTGAATAAAGATGTTGAATTCAAATTTGATGAAGCATGTCTTAAAGCTTTTAATTCTTTGAAAGAAAAATTGGTTACTGCTCCTGTAATTGTTGCTCCTAATTGGAATCTACCCTTTGAACTTATGTGCGATGCAAGTGATTATGCTGTTGGAGCAGTTTTAGGTCAAAGATACGAGAAAGTTTTTAAAGTCATACATTATGCTAGTAAAGTCTTGAATGAAAATCAAATAAATTATGCAACTACTGAAAAAGAATTACTAGCCATAGTGTATGCTTTAGAAAAATTTCAATCTTACTTGATTGGCTCAAAAATAATCATTTTTACTGATCATGCTGCGATCAAGTATCTTTTAACTAAACCTGATTCAAAACCTCGGTTAATCAGATGGATTTTGCTCCTTCAAGAATATGATCTTGAAATCAAAGATAAAAAGGGTAGTGAAAATATGGTAGCTGACCATCTTTCTAGATTAGTGAATAATGAGGTTACTGTTAAAGAAAGAGAAATTTTGGAAGAATTCCCAGATGAAAAACTTTTCAAAATAACACGACGGCCATGGTTTGCTGACATGGCCAATTTCAAAGCAGCAGGAGTTCTTCCAAATGATTTGACTTGGCAACAAAGAAAAATTTTTTTAGAGATGCAAGATATTTTGTTTGGGATGACCCTCATTTATTCAAAATTGGAGCGGATAATTTGTTATGACGTTGTGTGCCTGACTGGGAAGTAAAAGATGTGTTGTGGCATTGTCATAAATCACCATACGGAGGACATTTTAATGATGAAAGAACATCTGCAAAAGTTCTCTAATCAGGTTTGTACTGGCCCTCTCTTTTTAAAGATACTCACTTATTTGTTCAATCTTGTGATAACTGCCAAAGAACAGGTAATGTTGGAAGAAGGCAAGAAATGCCTCTCACAAATATACAAGAAGTTGAGGTATTTGATTGTTGGGGAATTGACTTCATGGGACCTTTTCCTAACTCATACTCAAATCAATACATTCTTTTGGCAGTAGATTATGTTTCAAAGTGGGTGGAAGCAATATCTACCCCCAATGCTGATACTAAAACTGTTGTTAATTTCTTGAAGAAAAATATTTTTTGCAGATTTGGGACACCAAGAACTTTAATCAGTGATGGTGGTTCACACTTTTGTAATAAAGTTCTTCAGAAAGTATTACAACATTATGGAGTAAAGCATAAGGTAGCCACAGCATATCATCCACAAACCAATGGGCAAGCAGAGATTTCAAATCGGGAAGTGAAAAGGATTCTGGAAAAAACTGTGTCATCTTCCAGAAAGGATTAGTCACAAAAACTTGATGATGCACTCTGGGCATACAGAACGGCATTTAAAACACCAATTGGTCTTTCTCCTTTTCAGATGGTTTATGGAAAATCATGTCACCTTCCAGTTGAAATGGAACATAAAGCATATTGGGCTTTAAAATTCCTCAATTTTGATCAAAATGCAGCAGCAGATAAAAGAAAGTTACAGCTACTTGAGTTAGAAGAAATGAGGAACAATGCCTATGAATCATCTAGATGCTACAAAAGTAAGGTGAAAGCTTACCATGATAAAAAGTTAAAGAAAAGACACTTCACACCAGGTCAGCAAGTTTTATTGTTCAACTCAAGATTAAAATTGTTTCCTGGAAAATTGAAATCAAAATGGTCAGGCCCGTTTTTGATTAAAGAAGTCAAACCATATGGAGCAGTGGAAATTGAAGATCCAACTTCCAAAAGAAGTTGGATGGTAAATGGCCAAAGGTTGAAACTATATTTGGGTGGTGAAATTAACAAAATTACCACCAGTTATCTTTTAACTGACCCTTGAAATGCAGGAATGTCAGGCTGGAGACATTAAACCTAGCGCTCAATGGGAGGCAACCCATTCTTTTCTTATTATTTATATATATGTGAAAAAAAAATTTAAAATAAAAATAAAAATTTTATCTTTCAATCAAATTTTTTTTAGTAAGTTAATTTATACACTTAAAGTTTTTACACAATAAAACCAATTTTGTAAAATCAATTATTGATTCTTTATAACTTAGGAATTTTGATAAATTTAATTACAATAAGTTTATTAACCATCAAGCAAATTTCAATAACCCGGTGAGTTGAGAGATTTATTTTTTACACTTGAGGGTTTAATCGACATATTTTCAATTCGAATTGATTTTGCTTTAATCTCTGATTTGTGTTGTTGTACAGAGAATTCGGGAAAATGATTAAGGCACATTTATTGGTGAAACGAAACCTTGGGCCAAACAGCTTACCTTGGTAAAAAGTCTTTTATCCCTTGCAAGCCAATTTGAGCCTAAAATAAAATTCTTTGGTACCCTTAAAACCTAATTTTGTTTTAACCATTCCCTATACTTGATTGATTAAAAGAGCAGTTGAAATAAATGAAAAATATTTTGAGTGTTCTCACAAAAATGGGGAGTGAAAATAAGCAACTTGATTCTTTTCAAAAGGAAAGTATGAAAAAAAAAAGTCAAAAATAGTAAAAAGAATCAAGTTGGGGTATTTATTTTTCATCAATAAAAGAAAATGAGAAGTTTGGGTCAAGAGAAAAGCCTAACAATTATGAAAATGCTCTTTTATGATTTCAGGTTTTTGAATTCCAAGAAAAACCATTAATTCTTGTAAGCCAAGCCTCATTACAACCCGTGAAAAGACCTTGTGATTTTCGAATTAACTCGGTATAAATAACCATTGATTAGATGACAAACAAAGTTAAATTTGTTTGATTTTATGATTGATTGAGTGAAACAGGTTACCAATTTCATAGAGATAAACACTTGTGAGGTAAGCCTGAAATTCTGCTTGATTGTTAATAGAATATTGTAAATAATTTTATCATTAAACCTTTGTTATATTTGATATCAGTTTTTGATTATTACAAAATAGTTAAAATTGTGTAATTATTTTTTGTGGTAAATTTTCGGACTAACTTAAAAATTTGATTTCAAATTTTTATTTTTCTTATTTTTCTCTCTTGCTCGAGGACGAGCAATGTCTCAAGTTGGGGGTATTTGTTAGTCCTCAAATTTTCAATAAAAGCTTAAATAAAAATTTCATAAAAATTATAAAAATTGGTTTAATTTGTTAGAAAATTAGGATTTAAATTCAATAAATGGATGTTGTTGGAAATAATCTGCCCTTGATCAATTTTCTCTAGTTTTGCAGTGAAAAAGTAAAGAAATCAAGAGAAAATTACACTAGAGGAGGTGACGCATAGCCTCACCCCACGCTTAGCATCAACAGCTATTTTTGATGCTGACGCTACGCATCAAAGCCACGCGTAACGTCAGTGCTGCGTGGTCTCCACCTCCACTTTGATCAACCACTCCACTTGGACCCAATAATGGGCACTCTACTCAGCCAAAAGGGCCATCCCACTCACCATGAAAGGCCAAAACTCGTTGAGACATGTCCATATGGCCAGGCATGATCAAATTTAATAATTTGAAGTGACCATTATCAAGTGTTTAATGGAGGTTGAGTCAGGGGTGTGACGCATAGCGTCACAGGGACGCGTAGCGTCAGCACCCTTGCTCAGCCCTATAAATAGGGCCATCCAACACCATTCAAATCATCCCTTACACAGCATTTCATTCTCTTCTCTTCTCTCTTGTGCTCGACTTTGAGTACTTCTTTTGTGAGTTGTAGTTCTAGAATAGTTTTCTAGATACTTGAGTGTGTTTCGGTGTATTGGGATCGTTGTATCGTGAAGTTTCCATCGTCTTCGTAATGTCAAACTCTGTAAGTGTTGCTTTTACTTTTACCATGTGTAACTAATTTGTTTATGTTGGAATTGGTGAACTAATCTATTGAGTATAATGTTGTGAATTCGACCTCTGCATGTTTATGATTCAAGTCCATGTTAGTATCTCAACCTTTTATTAATATGAACGTCAAACGGGAGAATGATTTTCATGTGTATCAAAACTGGTTTTATTAGTGTAAATGTCAAACGGGAGAATGATTATTTATGCCGTATTGAAACTTGTTTTGACGAAAGTAAAAAGTTGGAATACCCTTGGTATCTCAATTCTATAGGGGTTGTTAACCATTGTTGCCATAAGGCCAGGTCTTAATGCAAGTTTTTACTGAGAAAGCTCACGAGGGATCGGACTTTACGGTGAATTCTTAGAATTTATATCACGAGGGATCGGGTATAATGATTTTAAGCTGCAATGACATGAAACTTGATGATTAAATATGCATGTCTTGAGTTCCTCATTGTTATTCTAGATTAGGGATCCAATTTCCAACATAATTTGTTTATCTGTGTTTATCTCAAGTATCTTACCTATTCTAGATTGCAACTTATCTTTTTAGATAAATTTTATTTTCTTTTATCTTATGAATCACTCAATCATGCTATCTTGTGAATATTGTATAAACTGTATATAAATCATTCTTTTGTTTATAATTTCCTTCACATTTACCATAGTAAATAGAAAATTACTGTTGTCATTGGACTTTCAATCCCAGTGGAACGATATATAAATTTTGAAAACTACAAACGATTGGTGCGCTTGCCAATTAACAAACCCAGTGGTGGAAACGAACCGTTGATACGCCGTCGCCGGGTTAACAGTATACCCAAAAGAAAACCAGTATCTAATCACGAGATTAGAACAAGGCTATTATATCCTAATAATAATTAATACTTTAATTAGAACTGTTACTCATACATAGAACTTAATCAACCATAACTATAACAGATAGGACATATTAAGATCACCCTTAGGAAATACTAATAAGATAAGGATGCTACTTGGAAATATAATTGAAATATTAAATCCTTACTAAAACCAAGTAATAGTAGAATTTACCCTCATACTTAACTTACACTCCTGATAAGTTATAGAAATATACCTACATCTTAATACAACATAAGTGTGAATAATTACTAAACTAAACCCAGAGTGAGACCTGGCAGAGAGAATATTATAATTATAGGAGATGATAAACCTCATAAAACATAACCCAACTATAAAGAGCGAATTAGGAAAGGGTGAGTAGTAGGGATTAGTTATGTAATGTCGTTGTGCTAGTCAGGTAAGATGAGTTAAGTAAAGGATGAATGAATTATGTGATGTTAATACAATGCTGATAACTTGTATAAATTGATCATTGATGATGTTACACCTGTTTAATTATACTAAGAGTATATATATATTGGTAAAATATATTAATGATGCATCAAGAAGTAAAAGTTAACAACTATCCATCACAATAGGAGTTCCCATTCAATGAGAAGTGATATATCAGATGTTAAGTGTAATGAGTATGAGAATATGATGAAAAGTACCCAATGAGATGAAAGATTAGGCGTTTGATCATTCTCATTCTCAATTAACCAATCATTATGAAAATAACATGATGGTATACCTTCTTATGAAACAAACACCTAACCTTCAAAGAACTCACCCTCCTTGAATCTTGATCCACCTAAATGACCACTTAAACCTATCCCTAGACCTGAATAATGAATGTGAAATTGAAGGTGTTGAGAATGAAAATGAATCATTAATGGGACTCTACTAGTGACGAGGAAAAAGAAAAAGAATGAGAATCATGTGTGAAACATGCATCATACATAAGAATGATTGTGATTGAGAAACTAGAGCATAAATAGGGGTACCGTGGAGAAAATTCATGTTCGATCCCAAAGCAGGATCTTGGAAGTACGATTAGGTCGGGCATCCAATAGCTTGGAGTTGCACCCAATGCCGGACGGTCTGATGCAAACCTAATGTACTTCGACTAAAGACAAAGTGTAACTATGATCATGGAGAGCCAAATCCTAGTATGATTGATATAATGTGATGGATCCAGTATTGTGTAGGACCTATGAGTCCTTTGTACCCGATGATATGATGAAAGGACTTGGTGGGCTCTGATCGCTCTAGTCTAGAAACATTGTGTACAGGTACAACCTGTACAGGACGGGTTCTAATGATGATAATGATGAAAACAATTAAGAGAATAAGAATGGGCCCACATGCATTCATATGAACTAATAAGAAGAATGAATGATATGAATACAATGAAAGAACTCATGCATTGCGTTACATAACATTGATATACTGCTTTTGTGATGAATGATTATATTTATCCTGAAAGTAGTAAAGTTAGTAGTGAGAACAGGGTGTGAAATTTGGGAACGTTAAGTAAGTTGGAAAGGTGTGATAAAACTTAGAGGAACTAGGTTTCCCTCGAGTACGAGTACTATTGTTGTGATTGTTTGATGATTGTACGTCAGAAATGATACCCTCTGATTTGTTTGGAAGAGAGAGCTCACCCTTACTTTTGTTGCAGACCTCCAATTTGACTCTGATCCCATACCAAGCGTGAGCGCACATGAGTTTTAGTAGAGAAAGGTTTCAGACGTACATGACTACCAGTTATCCCAAAAGTTCTAGAAGACCGATCTAAAGATTAGCCTCCTGTTGAGGTCCCTCCTCCTCAAGAGCTGGAACGTCCATTTAAGAAGGACGTAGAGGTTATAGAGAGTATTGTTCGACAGTATAGGGATCCTCTTTTTCCATCTAATGCTACAGATCTAGAGGAGATAGCTGGGCGCCAGGTGTAACATCCCGATTTAAAATGAATTACCGAGTGAAATTGAGCCATTAGAATAATAATTATAAAAGTGGAAAGTTACTTGTCAACTATAATTAATTTAATTAGTTCAACTTGGGAAATGATGGCTGAGTAATTGTGATAGCTGGCCTCTTGTGAGTGGTGGGTGTGGCATGAGTGGACTGCCAATTCACGCTTTCCCACCCCACTTCTCTTCTCTTCTCTTCGTACGTATATATATACATATATATCCTGGCCACGGTTGATATGCATTCCTTTCAGAATTCCTCTTCTGCTACCTCTTTCTCTTAGTTCCTTCTTCTCTTCTTTGTCGTTCTCCTTCTTCTTCCCTGTTCCCTGTTCTCTGTTCTCTGTTTCTGGAAATCCATGAAGACGGTGCTGCAGAAGATTCAGAGTTCCTCCTGTTGGTGAAGGACGACCACCGAAGTAGAAGGGAGTAGCTTCCTGTTCTCGAGCTGATTGCAGAATACGACTGCATCGAAGGGGGACTGAACAAGGCAAACAGAGCAGCGTATCAAACGTTGTGAAACAGAGGAACTTCCCGAGTCCCTTCTGTAGGTAGGGGGCGCTTGCATGTCAAATGCATGGTTCACGAACGGTACCGGATGAATGTGTTGCTTTAAGTGTGTGCATGTGTCTGTGACGACTGTGTACGATGCATGATTGTTGATCTTTGGATTCCATGTGTATGTTAGTAGCATCTTGTTAATAGTTATACAATATTGTACATGTATTCAAGGTGGTGATAATGTGGTCTGATAGCCTTTTACACATAGACGAGTGTGATGCATGATTCTACTACTGTTAATACCGTGAGGATATGAACGTGTGGCTGTTAGTTGGTTCATCCGATGTTATTACCCTGAACTGTTTGATTGCTGTACATGCTGGTATGATTGACGAGTAAATGTAGGAACTATGTTGAATCGGTTTCTACTTTGATGGTTACGAAGAATGTGTCGGATGAGAGATGATGCTTGCTGACAAAATGCATAAGCTGCATGTGTAGGAATGGGGTGACCCGTGGAAGGTCAGGAACCCTGAAAGAATGATTTCCAGCTACAGGCCTTGGCTAGATCCTGTGAGGGCTCGTGGTAGCCGTGGGAGCTAGAGATAAGTCTCGAGACGTCAATGGGAGACCGGTACCACGCGGAAAGAGCTAATGGACGAGAGGCCAGTAAAGGGAACCTGTAACTGAAAGTCACTGCCTAAGTCAGATCCGTAGGCATGCATGTAGATATGATGTTGATTAGGATAGTACGCGTGGTATGACTCGGGGCGATACGAGTGAATTCCGAGTGAGTCGATGCATGTGATTGTGTGAATGAGAATGAACTTCACGTAATATGTATGTGAGTGTATGTTATTGATATTATTCTAATCTGCATGGCCTTAGTTTAATCTGAATGTGACCGAGCAATCATGGGTGTGGTACTGATACTGATACCGAGTCAATGACTGTCATTTTATATGAAAAAGCTCATCCCTACTGTGGCTATACTTTTCAGTGAATGTTTCTCGGAATGAAGGATGAAGGAGGAGCTGAATGCCGAGTGAAGTGCTGGTGCACTGTGGAAATTATATGTTCATGTATATGTCGTGTATATGCCTTGTTAAGCCTTGGCCGGCTCGTATTTCAGTCGTAGTCTCTTTATACTAGAACTTGAACCCTCTTGGGTAGAAGTCGTGACCTTGTGCCTATAATTATTTATATCCCTTTATATCTATCATACTGTATGTTGTTCTATCTTGCGTGAATGTTCTGAGTAATATATGTATATGTACTTACTGTGTGTGTGAGGTTGGTATGACCATGCGTAGAAATGGGATTAAGAGTTGATGGGGGAAGTGAGACAATGATTTATTCTGAGTGCCGAAGAGTTTAGGTATTACCGAGTGAATGAGAGCACGGGTCACCGAGTGAGGATCGATCTAGGTACTTTCTGAGTGATAACTGTTAAGATTTTCTGAGTGTAGAATAATTAGCAATTACCAAGTGAGAATCCGCCGAGTGAAGGTTTCCCGACAGAAAAGTGACACCTAAGGCTTTAAGTGGACCCTGTTGTAACAGAATATTAGTAGCAAGGGAATCTGTGTGAGTCTTGACTTAGCAGGATAACTAAAGTGGGAAAGTCATGGTTACCGAGTGAAAAATGAGTAAAATACCCCGAATGGTAAAAAGGACGTGAAAGTTATCCCGAGTGAGAAGTCTTCTTAGATTCTGAGTGAGTGGCTATGGGAACCATTTCCGAGTTGTCGTATATGTGTATTCCGGTTGAGTGAAATCAGGAGTGTGTTATGTTTTCTGAATGGAGCTGGTATGTTTAAGGGTCAATCCGAGTGAATTGAGAGTGGCCTTTCCGAGTGAATACGCTTGAGTGATTCTGAGTGAAAGATATAAGTAAACCCCGAGTGAGGAAAAGTTTGTATTTCTGAGTGGAAACCTTGAGTGATCCCTCCTGAGAGAGGAGTTAGTGTAGTGGTTTAGAGTGGAATGGATCCTAAGTGTATGATATTTATAATCCGAGTGAATGATGTAAAATCCGAGTGAGTGAGAATCTATATTCCGGGTGGTTAAGATTAGACTAAGTCCGAGTGGGGATTGCCTTAATGATTTTTCCCTGAGCGGACAAGATGTCATATGCCGAGTGGACTAGCTATCATTTTCTGAGTGAATGAGTCGTATGATATCTTTGGATCCCGAGTGCCTGTTTAGCCGAGTGCGGCTTCTCGCACAGCAAATGAAGGATTCGCCGCAGCGAGTGTGCGTTGTTGTATGATCCGCCTGAGCGTTTTCTTCTTCCGCTGGCAGCCTCCTTGAGTCGGTTTTATTCCTCTTGCTTTCCTTCCCCTTATTCCTTTCTTGTCGGTTCTCCTTAGTTTATTTGGGAAAAAAAATTCCTCAGTTTTATTAATTATTTATTTATTAAATTAGGGTGTCTCACCAGGGCACCATTGACTTGAGAGTTTTATCGTTTCATCCTTTGTCTGTTCCTCTAGTATATCCACCCATATATCTATCACTAGTTTACTTTTCTCTATCTCCTAGGGGTGATACGGAGACAGAGGAAGATGAGACCCAGAGGAGAAGTCTCTGGGAAAGCATGCACCTACTCCTGGGGATAGGGTCATGGCTGACCTGACTGATCTCCTATCTTTACCAGTTCAGCTTCCACCATCTAAGTTCCTTGACTTGGTTGCAGCTTAAATTCCTCCCCTTCCTGTCCCTATAGCATTGGCTATTGAGCCAATTAGTGTTTATGTGCCAAACATATCGATGGAAGACCTTGTTCCCCCTATTGCTCCTATTCCCACACAGATAGACATTTTTGTGGCAAGACGACAGTGGGACCAGTCACTTGGGTTCCTCCATCATATATTTAGGACGTATATCTATGACAGGACGAATCAGTTAGTAGAGATGTCTCCTGCTGCTAGACACTTGATGTAAAAAGCTTTTGATGCTTATACTGAGCGATATGTACAACTTCTATCTCCTACTCTAGATCAGTCATCCACAAATGCAGCCCCGTCATCTGCTGTTGCATCTTCTACTCAGGCACCACCTATGTTTGGACCAGATCGTCTGGACTCACCACTTAGTGATGAGGACTAGAGATTTGTGATCTTGATCTTCTATTATGTTTTGGTTGTATATAGCCAGAGAGTATGTGTGCCCTTGTTGTTTTAGCAGGATGGACTTGATGAAACTTGTATTCTATGATGATGTATATATTTATGGTATTAGCCACCATGAGTTGATGTTATCACTTTTGTTTTTGATTATTTATTTTATCATACTTCAGTTTTATTTTATTATGTCATTATGGTTTATATTTGACTTTACAAACAAAAATTTTTACACTTCAATATTTTTGTCAAAAATAGTAACCTCTTAGTTAAATAGAACAATCTAGTGGAAGGGATTGTCCTAGTTAAGTGAGGGTGTTACGCATACCACATGGGTTACCTCTTATTAGAGGAATAGAGCATCAAATAGATTTAATCCTAGGTGCTAGCTTGCCTAATAGACCTACATATAGGTATAATCTAAAATAAAGCCAAGAGATTGAAAAATAAGTGAATGAACTACTATCTAAGGGATGGGTAAGGGAAAGTTTATGTCCTTATGCCTTACCTATTTTGCTAGTTCCTAAAAAAGATGGTTCATGGAGAATTTGCACAGATTGTAGAGCCATAAACAATATCACCATCAAGTATAGGCATCCTATACTTAGACTTGATGATATGTTTGATGAGCTAAGTGGCTCTACCATATTCTTTAAGATTGATCTCAAAAGTGGCTATCACCAAATAAGAATCAAAGAGGGTGATGAGTGGAAAACTACTTTTAAGACCAAACTTGGACTATATGAGTGGTTGGTTATGGACCCTTTGGTTTGACCAACGCTCCAAGTACTTTTATGAGGCTCATGAACCATGTTTTGAGGGAATTCATTGGGCTCTTTATTGTGGTCTATTCATGACATGTTGATTTACTCTAAGACCATGAGCTCTTATCTTGAACATCTAAAATAAGTTATGCTTGCTTTAAGAACAAACGTACTTTATGCTAATTTATAAAAATGTTTTTTGGCATGGATAACATTATTTTTCTTGGATTTGTAGTAAGTTCTAAAGGGGTAGAAGTGGATAATGCTAGAATCAAGGCTATAAGTGAATGACTAACCCCTAAAAATGTCAATGAAGTTAGAAGCTTCCATGGATTGGTAAGTTTCTATAGAAGATTTGTTATAGATTTCTCTACCTTGAGCTCTCCTTTAAATGAGTTGGTTAAGAAATATGTTCCTTTTGTATGGGGACCAAGGCAAGAGAAAACCTTTAATAAATTAAAGGATAAACTCACTCATGCTCCTATTTTGGCATTACCAAATTTTTCAAAAACATTTGAGCTTAAGTGTGATGCATCCAACATTGTCATAGGTATTGTGCTTTTGCAAGAAGGTCACCATATTGCATTTTTTAGTGAAAAACTAAATGAGGCTGCCTTAAACCATTCTACCTATGATAAAGAGTTCCATGCTTTGATTAGAGCCCTACAAACTTAGGAACACTACTTGATTCCTAAAGAGTTTGTAATTCATAGTGATCATCAATCATTTAAATACATAAAAGGGTAACATAAATTTAGCAAAAGATAAGCTAAGTGGGTTGAATTCTTAGAACAATTTCCTTATGCCATTAAGTACAAGAATGGAAAGGCTAATGTGGTGGCAGATGTTTTATCTAGAAGGCATAATTTGATAGCTTCTCTTAGTGCTAAATTCCATGGTCTTAATGAAGTAAAGCAGTTGTATCCAAGTGACATAGACTTTTTTACAATCTACAATTCTTTTAATTCAACAACTTCAAATCATGGGTTCCACATTTTAGATAGTTTTTTCTGTAAAACCAATAAGATTTGCATTCCTAGAGGATCCATGAGAGAACTTTTACCGAGAGAGAGTCATGAGGGAGGACTTATGGGCCACTTTAGGAGGCATAAAACTTTATCAACTCTTAATGAACATTTTTATTTGCCTAAAATGAAAAGTATGTAGAAAGACTATGTGCTAGGTGTATAACTTGTAAAAAGGCTAAATCTAAATTATCACCTAATGATCTTTACAACCTCTTGGCTATTTCATTTCAATGCTAGCAGTCATAGGTAAAATTTACACTCCTTTGTCTGGTGCTTGAATCACTCTGTTCTTTTTGCTATGAATCTGTATCGTAGCCCTATACAATGTTCATGAAGGGAGTAAAACCAAATTCTTAAAGGAGAAGTAATGGTGAATTTATTTTTGAAGACGTAGCTGATCTAGGAAGCTCCTGCAGCACCTTGTCGTAAATTGGGTATATCTCAGGCAATCTATCTCGGATCATCGAAAATAATATATCAAATTAAAGAGAAAAAGGAAGATCTACAAACTTCAGGAATGGCTCTAAATCCAATTCTTGCTTCATAAATCCCAGAATTTAAAATGCCATACTGATTCATATTTTCCTAATGGCGGCTTGCACTATGTTCAATATTTTTCATGTTTACCCCGTATATGATCATGAAATCGAATGATTCTTTCACCAAAATTTTTTTAACTCAATTACCTACAACTTTGATGCAGGGCACGAAGTCAAAATCCTCACCAATTTTGCCCAGAAAATTAATTTTTGCAAGAAACAATAATCCCGTCACGACTTTGCACTACTTTCGTATTTGGACCATAAGTCTCTCATTTCTTAATGAACATTTTTGTGCCATATACCAAATTAAAGATAACAAAAAGATATAAAACTTTTGTGTTTGGCCCATTTTCAAATATGGCCCATAAAGACCCTTAGACGCATGCACAAGTTGATGCCCTAGAACTAGACACCTCAGCCCCTTTATGCAACAAGAACCAATCACCATCTTCCATCCATGGGAAACTTGTCTCACCTTCTTGAATCCCTTCTTCAGCAAGCTTACACTACTTCCTTCCTAAGGAGGATAGGATGTCATGTTATCATGACATAACCATGCCACCATGACCTTACTCCATGCCACCTCCCTTCTTGACCAATAAAATTTTATGCAACTTAAGTGATCATCATCACATCTCAATTCTTCCACTATTTTCTCTTCCACTTTTCCACTCCATCCACGGCCAGACCAGCCCACTCTCCAATCCT
Organism: Clitoria ternatea; assembly: GCA_037962975.1. Classification (NCBI taxonomy): domain Eukaryota; kingdom Viridiplantae; phylum Streptophyta; class Magnoliopsida; order Fabales; family Fabaceae; genus Clitoria; species Clitoria ternatea. Next base: position 177,010,352 of record CM075671.1, read on the forward strand.
CTTTTCTTCATCTAATCATCACCAATTCCTTTCTTTTAAGCTTCCAAAATCAGCCCAAGACAACCACTCCACTTCCATCTATTCAAATTATAACTTATCTTCTCCTTGTCCATTTGACCATGGCAAACGTACCCCCCCAAACAGCCCTTCATCTTCAAGATTTCTTGCATGCAATGGATTGAAGAATCAAATTCTATCTCCTTGCTTTGGGGACCTCCAAACCGCCAACCATCCAAGCCAATTCAAGGTGAAAATTTTAGCGTTTTCCCTTGAATCTTGCTAATTGTTTCTTTGGTTTGGGAATCAACCACCCATTTAAAATTTTAAAAATATTTTCCTTGTTGTTTGGAGACCAAAATGTAACCCCTTTTTGGTGTTTCCTTGATGGATTATTAGTTGCTTTAGGAACTGAAATCTTAGGCGACAATCAGGGGGTGAGCGTCTGGGGAAATTTTTGATGTCACCACCATTTTCAATTCTCTAGATAGCGATGGTATCATGAGGTAAAGGGGGTTTCTTCCTTGTTTGATTGTATTTTTGGCTGTCCTATATTGTTGTTGGTGTATTCGGGGACCTCCATTTCGAATTTCATCATGATCTAACAGTTAAATATTAAACTGTAAAAATTTTTGTAACTGACGGTTAAAAAGTTTATGTTTTTAAATTTATTGATATTTTAAAAAAATTATTTAGCGTAACTCGACGTCCACGTACCTGAAAGGATTTTGTCGCGATCGGATAACCGAAAAGGAATTTTATAAAATTTAGCGTTTAGGCGGGCTCGGTTTTATTCAATATGGTTGTATTAATTATTTTTAATTTGTGATGTTATTATATAATTTGTAATTTAATTCCCTGGTAAGCCCCGCCATTAGAAATTTAATTGACCGTTTAAGCGTCACCAGAGTTGTTTTGAGAATATTACACATGACGAAATGAATTATCAATCGGACGATTCAAAGTATTTTCTTTTATTAAGTTATAAAAAGTAATGTCTTTTTAGAAAATATAATGAAGGAGTTAAAAGAAATTAATTTTTAGAAGGTTACTCAAAATGATATATTTGAAAAGTGTTTTAAAGAACAAAGAAAAAGAGAACATAGTAAGTTAATTAAATAAATTGAATTTTTACTTATGAGGACTTTTTCAAAATTTTGGTGACTAAGGCCTAATAAAGTTTCATAAGTTAAGGAAAGAAGGAAAAAATAAAAAAAATGGAGTTTTAGTTTTAGAAATTATAAAAGAATTTTATGACAAATTTAGTGACCAATTTTATGACCACTTAGAGTGAAAAATTTTGGGGGTTAAATATTTTAATATACTAATTAGATTAAGAATAAAGAAAAAAAAAGGATAATTTGAATCTAATTTGGATAAGTTATAGGAAAGGTTTCTAATAAATTAATAAAGAATTATTTACTTAAATGAATTAAGTCTAAAATCTAGAATTTTAAAAGGAAATAATGTTATACTAGAAATTTAGGAAGCCATTAAAAGCAGAAAAAAGATTAAAGGAAATTTTACACCTAGAACAAATTAGTTTTTAGCTAAGAGATGAATTTTTGGGTATACTAACTTTTAAACTCAAAATAAAAACCAATAGGACTTACCAATTAATTGGTGACTTTTGGATGACTAAATAATATTAGACCAAGTTATGACATTTCAAATTGAAGAGGTTTTTAAGCCTTTGAGTAGAAAATGGACAATCATATGGCAAAAGAAATTAATTATAGTCAAAGAAACAAACTAATCAATCTAGTCACTAAAGAAAGGAATTATCGAATCTAGTAAAGTCATGTTTAAGAAAGATATCACTATTGAGATGTAAAAGATTAAGTTGGGACAAAAGGAGTTCTATCCCGAAATACTAATTAATAAGAAAGGGTTTTAGGACTAAATCTTAGACTTATCGTGAAAAGAAATTGGACCTATTAATTAAATAGTAACTAAGTAATAGTAGACTTAGTTTGTGATATTAAGATCAAGATAGTACCTAGATTCCTAAACAACTAATGGACACTCATAAAGGGAATAATTTAGTTAATGTAGTTAAGAACAATGAAGTAAAAGTTACGAAATTTGGTAAAAATTGAAGAAAAACATCACTAAAGCACTACGAGAACCTAAAGGATTAGTGACCCAATTAGTGACCAAGAAAAATAAGTTATTCAACAAATAAAGCCTAACTAGATTGATAAAATAGAATAGACAATGAGGTCACTTAAAGATAGCCTAAGAATTCATAATTGGACATTAGGGAATTAAATAACAAAATAAATCAATTCTACCTAATTAAATTAATAGAAACATAAATGGTTTAAGAGAACCTAAATATCTTGAAAAGCAACCCAAACCGATGTATAACTTACAAACATCTAGTAATAGCCGACGTAAAGGCTAGCATATCAAATTTAATGCCAATAAATATATCGTTCACATCACACCCATTAAAATTAAGATTCGAGGCATGCTTTATTATATATGTCGTGGTATCACTGTATAATTATTGATGTGACATGCTGATGAATGTTTAAGTAAAGTTTCTCATGAGTATGTTACTTGTACACATTACATGGGTAAGCATTAGAAATATATGTTGTCTTGGATAATGCGATACATATAAATTGTTGTGAATGTATGATTATGGATTATTGATTGAATGGAGTATCTCATAAAAATGTTATGCTGATGGATGTTGTGTGATGCATGGATAACTAGATAAGAAAAATTGTAAATAAGAGATATAGAAAATGGTATCGGCAGGGATTCTAAAATGATTAAATTGTGAAAGTGTAAGGAATTCAGATCCGAAATGAATTGTGGGCATTGTAGCGCCAATGTACCCCTAATTGTTGAGGGAGTATGAAATCTCATTTCATTCCTAAGTGTCGAGTAAGGTTACTAAAACAAAGAAAAAGAGAAAATTTGATTATACAGAATAAAGAAAAAGAACTCGACATTAGGAATGGAAAAGACTCATTTAGGGGACCCTACCGAGGAGCACTGAATAAAAATGAATTGTTGAATTATGCATCATGTTTAGGTTTAAGGAGGGATGCTGGAATAATCCCCTAGAGCATACAGTTATGGGTACACTGAAGAATTTGTCACGCCTCGATACCCGAGGGTAGTCTAGGGAGTATATCAGAGGCGGGAACTCCAATGGCTTAGATTCGCGCCTGTTGCCAGATAGCCCGTGGCAAACTCTGATATACTTTGATGAGAGGCGAGGGTTTCTATAACCGTTGAGTGCCCATTCTAATCAGATGTGTGATTGGCCATTTTAATGATAGGGTTGCGTGTCCTTACCAATTTGTTAAAACCAGAACGAGGAGAGCTCCAGTCGGTCTAGTTGGGCAGGTAGAATAAGGCGGGATTATTGTGCATATGGATATTGATATATGAGATTGATGAGTGGAAGATAGGCCCACATGCATCATGATGACTAATAAAGAGAATGGAAATAACGAAATAAACTCATGTATTGCATCATCATGCTGAGATTATGATTGTGTATTGATTGTATAGATACTAGTAATCCTGAGAAGAGGATAGGGAACTAAAATGGTGAGAAAAATAAGAGTAGTGAGATAACTTAGAATACATACTAGGGACCCTAAAAGAGAGTTCGGAGGGTTTAATGTAATTGATTAAATTGTATAGGGTGAGTGTCAGTGATGACACTCCCCGATTATTATGGAGGCAGAGACTCACCTTTACAACCATTTTCCCAGACTTCCGACCAGACACGGGTACCATATCAGGAGTGTAATCCATCAAGAGGACTAGGCGGGTTACGAAAACCTAGAGGAGATTCCTTCTAACATGTCGATGTAACCGTTACTTGTGGATCCATTAGACCAACTGAGGACGAGTAGAATAGGTTAAATGTTATTTTTATTTATGGGAACCTGTGTGCCCTTTCACTTTCAGTTTGTACAGTTACTGTTACGATCGTGTATCATATATGATTACGTTGTGTATAACGTGTATCTGTTCCATCTAGTTTCCTAGTACAAAAGACAACTTCCACATTTTTTAAAACTCATAACCTCTCAGTTGACCTGGATAATCTAGTGGAAAGGATTATCCTAGTTAACCGAGAGTGTTACAAAATGTGCCCCTGCTTCTCAAAGTGTAGAACCCCTGAACTTAGACTAATTTGGGCTTAAATACCATTAAAAACGTGCAAAAAGGGTTTGTTGTTGATAAGTGTTATTTCACATTGATTTAATGCTTCAATTAAACCCATTTTGGAAAGAATTTAACTAGATTAGTGAGTAATAAATCATGATTTTGTTATTGTGTAAACATAAGCTTGATTTATCAAAATATTAAAGAAAGGTACCAAAAGCATGGAAGAAACCAAGTAGACTCAGCATCAGAACTTGTGTGCTTAAGCGAAAGATGAAACGCTTGGGCGAAGGCACCTCACGCTTGAGCGTGAGCTTAAGTGCGCTTAAGCGCAACCCTGTTGAATGATTAAGGAAGCACACTGAGCATGGTTTAAACACAACTGCAAGGAAGATCTCACGCTTGAGCGTGAGCACAAGCTCGCTCAAGCATGACCTTAGCCATCAATGGTGCGCTTAAAGCGTGGATTTATTCAGCTGAGCGTATAATAAATGAAGAATCAGGACCCTTCACGCTTGAGCATGACCATTGAGCTCAAGCGTGACTCATGCAGCATGGGACTTCTAATTTTTTATTCACCAATGGTGCAATGCCAACGCATCCACTTTCTTGTGTTTCTGCATGTCTCTGAAAGATGCTTCATGGGCTCTATGCAAGTGGGAAAAGGAAGCTGGAGCATAACCTCTATCAATTAAGCAGAAAACAACATCAAGGAGAATCAAGTTAGATCGAAGAGATCATCTTCTTCATTTTATCAAACACTTTTTCTACATTTTTTACTCTGTATTTATTGCAAAATCTTCTTAGGTGAAAATGCATAGCATGAGTGGCTAAAATCTCCTTTATGGGATTGGTTGTAATCCATTCAATCCTGAAGTAACGCTGCTATAAGTTTTTATGTGTGTAATAAGATTTGATAGGTTTCTGTATTTCCTTCTACGTTTAATGCCTTGATCACTATTTTCTTGTTTTAAGTTTTCTCAAGTATGCTGGGAAGTGACTTTTGAAAGCAAATCTGAAAGAAATACTTGTTGTGAATAGGTAGCTAGGGATGGCATCTAACGTAATAAACGTCAAAACAATCGATCGATAATGCTGGGATCAGCGGTTTAAAATCATTCTTATGAATTTTGTAGTCGAGGGATCAATGCAAATGACTTTGATTGTGGCGTAGAAATTATCTTTTCAAGTTACTTACATAAAAACTTATGCAACTTACAGAAGGTGAGATGTGATGAAACCAATCCCTGTTTTACAAAACTGATTTTTCTCAAAACCATTCACTGTTGTCTTTTGCAAATTTTACTTTTTGTTATTTATAATTTTTTTATCAGCATCATTCACAACAAACTAAAACAAAATCTTCTGTCAACTCAATTCAAAACTAAGATTTTCATGCTAACACCTCCTTAGTGGAACGACATCTATACTATATTACAAGCTCTGTGTTTAAACTTGGCACAACCATTCCATTGAGTTCATATTATACAAACTTGATTCTCTTTCCTTGAACTCTTCATTCCTTTATATGAAAATACCATACCAAATTTTGGCGCCGCAGCCGGGGAGGTGATTTAAGTTTGAACATTTTAGCATTAAATTGACAAGATAGTGTAAATAAATTTGTTTTTAATTTTTTTTGTGTGGTAACTTTGCTATTTTGAGTACTTGATTTATGATCTTGAGAGGACAGGGTACAAAAGAACAACTTGCATTTGATCCAGAGATAGACAGATTCCTCAAGAAAATCAAGAAAGCCAAGCAGAACTTCCACGCAGGACAAACTTCCTCTGATACAATGGATGTCAACAGCAACAATCAAAACCCACCAAGGAGAACACTTGGAGACTATGCTTTACAGCAAGGGCCAAGACATTTCTCAAGCATTGCAATTCCAAACACTGTCAGAGCACTAGAAATGAAACTAGTATTTCTTAGTTTGATTAGTTCACACCAATTTACTGGAATGTCAAGTGAAGATCCGTATACTCACTTGGCCACATTCTATGAATTGGTTGGAACCATGGGATTTGACCAAGATGTTATTGATGCTGCATATTTGAGACTATTTCCTTTCTCTTTAGCAGGAAAAGAAAAGGAGTGGTTACAATCTTATCCAAATCAAAGTTTGAATAGCTGGAACATAGTTGAAGAAAAATTTCTACAAAGGTTCTTTCCTCCATCTAGATTCATTAAGGCCAAATCAGATATTACAAGATTTAGACAAGGCCAAGATGAATCTTTTTATGAGGCATGGGAACACTTTAAATCACTCCTCAGAAAATGCCCAAACCATGGACTTGAAGATATTGCACAACTTAATATTTTTTACAGTGGTTTAAGGGCTGACACTAAAATGATTTTAGATGCAGCAGCAGGAGGAACAATGATCACAGTGGATGCTGACCAAGCCATAAAGATAATAGAAGCTTTATCCTCAATAGATTACCAAGCTCAACATGATCGTCAACAAGTTCAAAGGAAAGGAGTCCTTGACTTAAACACCACAGATGCCATTTTAGCATAGAATAAAATTCTGACCCAACAATTGGAAGCATTGACCAAAAAGATATCCAATCTTCCACAACAATTACATGTAGTGTAATCATCACAACCAGTGCAACAACAAATGCCTGCAACATGTAACTTTTGTAGAGGAGATCATCTCAATGAAAACTGTGGCTCACAAGAAGCAACTGTATACTTCATAAACAACCAAGGAAGGTCTGGTAATTTCAATTCAAATTTTTCTAACCAACCATTTCAGGGATGGAGAAGTAACCAAAACCAAGGCCAAGGATGGAAGCAAGAGCCCGGCTCTTCAAATAAACCATATCAAAATAATGGTCCTTCTTTGGTGGAGAAAACTTCTAGATTAGAGGACACCTTGGAGAAATTTATGCAAACTTCTCTCGCAAGACAAAAGAACAATGAGGCATCACTCAGAATTCTGGAAACACAAGTGGGACAGCTAGCCAGACAACTTGCTGAGAAACAAAAGCCTCAGTATGGAGCAAACACTGAAACAAACCCAATAGAGCATTGCAAGGCTATGACCACACTGACTGAGGAAACAACTGAGGAAGAAGATGGACATGGTGCTATCATCTCGGAAGCAGTACCTCATAACACCAAAGATCCAGGGAGTTTTTCTATTCCTGTCACTATTGGAAATCTTTCAAAAAGTAAAGCTTTATTAGATCTTGGTGCTAGTGTAAATTTGATGCCATTATCCACACTTAAAAGTATAGGGGATTTTTCAGTAAAGCTAACAAACATGACTTTAAAAATGGCAGATCAATCAATAAAAACCCCTTATGGTATTGTTGAAAATGTTGAGGTCAAAGTTGATCAATTTGAATTTCATGAGAATTTTGTTGTCATAGATGTGGAGGAAGATTCTGAAGTTCCTCTAATACTGGGGAGACCAGTCTTGAAAGAAGCCAAAGTCATCATAGATGTGGATGACAAAAAAGTAAAAATTCGAGTACAAAAAGAAGAAGCTGATTTTGCTATTGAAGGTGCACTTGAAAAACAGAATGGAAGAAAGTCAAGGCCTGACTTAGGAAAGGAGGTGGAAAAACTTAACACTCTCATCCACCAGATCCGTGATCCATATTGAAAAATCTATCAGGCGTCAAGCTAATGACGATAAACAAGCGCTTGTTGGAAGGCAACCTAACCTTTTACACTTTCTTTTTATCTTGTTAGTTTCAATCTTCTTGTTAAAAAGCTTTCTCTTATTTTCTTTTTTTTTAGGATCACTCATCACTCAAAAACCAAGAAATCAAAAGAAAAACAAGTGTCTTCAATCAACTCAAGAAATAGGCTCAAGCTCAAAGCAAGGAAAGAAGTATTGTAAAAAGTTCAAGCGTGATCTTCCCAGCTTAAGCGAGAAATCTTAAACCATCAAGAGGGGTCACCACACTCAAGCGTGGATAGACTCGCTCAAGCGAACCAAGGTAAGCCATATCATGCTTAAGCGAGGATTTGAACGAAGTATCAGGTACCAAATTTATATATCATACTCAAGCGTGTCTGTTGCGCCCAAGCAAAACTTATTCCAAACTCCACACGCTCAAGCGCGATCAGCTCTCGCTTAAGCGAGGAATCAAATACCATCAACTGATGACCACGCTCAAGCGTAGGGGCAATACGCTCAAAGAACACTTAAACTACTGGGTATAGAACGATCACGCTTAAGCGTGATACCCTGACGCTTGAGTGAACCATTTTTCTTTTAACCGCCCTGATACTAATAAATGCATTGTTTTGAAATCCTCCCTGTAACCGCCCATTATCACCTCTATCTTTCATATTTCATAACTCACCAACCCATTTTTCACTTAATCTCCCATTTCCTCTTGCATCATAAATAACATACTCTTACTACTTTCCATTAACAATTCACTGCAAGAGTCACTGCACTTTCTATTCTCTGCACCAGCGCCAGACTCTTTAAGGTAACCTCTAAAATTCTCTCTGTCACTTTTCATCACCTTGTGAGGAAGGAAGATAATTTTTCAGGAATGCATGCGTTGAAGTTTTTACAATTTCTTTTCACTCCTACTGTATGCCTATTATGATCTGTGCTTGATTATTTTTTGGGTTGTTTAGAAAAAGAGATTGATGCTACTGTGTTTTAAATTCCTTGTGATGCATGTTAATTGTTCGTAAAAAGTCCTGAAAAGCACTTGTTTTGCATGATCCTCATCATACATAATAGGCATAATTGGTATGAAGTAGTTTTCCTTCATGTTTAGCCTTAGGATTAAAATGATCTGTTGTTGAGAAGATTATTTACTTGTAATGTTCACACTATATTCTTCCTCTTGACGTGTGATTGCAGATGGCAAGAACTAAACAGGTTGCACCTAATTCCCATCCAACCACTTCTCCACCAAGGTCGTCAAGAAGAAATAAAGGGAAATGACCACGCGTTGAAGAGCCAACTTTTGGACAAAAATTCAGGGACAAAGAGCGAAGAAAGAGATATGAAGACATTCATAATTGGACATTTATTCCTGAACGAAAAGTGGATTTGGGACTAGGAGAATGTGATGCCTTTTTAGATGTTATCAGAAGAAGGAACTGGCTAAAAATCCGTTACCTAAGAGAAAAATATGATCCAGAGGTTGTGCGAGAGTTTTATGCAAATGCATGGCCAAGAAGAGGGGCAGAAGATCGCAGGAGATATGTGAGAGGCCATTGGCTCTCCTATGGAAGGGACGAAATCAACTTTTACTTGGGGAGCATCATGGAACTGGGAGAGGAAGAAATTTGTGACTATGCTGCCATGGTTTCAAAAAACCAAATAATTGCCATCCCTGATCTTGAAGCTACTATATGCATTCCAGGTCGTCATTTCCAGATGGGGCAAGGGGAAAACCCACTGTGAGTTCTAAGAAAAGACACGACTACCATTTCCCAAGTATGGACTTCGTTCATGCTTGCCAACATCGCCCCCAATGCACATGTTTCTGATCTCATCTTCAGCAGGTGTTATTTATTATATTGCATTTTATAAAATAACATCTTAGTTGATCTAGCACAAATAGTCTCTGATGAAATTCAAAAATTTGTAAAAGCTGATCAAAAATACTCACAGGCAGGGTAAAAGGTTAAAGAAAGTTTAGGCTTCCCAGCTTTTATTACTGACTTTTGTGCATCCCATGGGATTGAGGTACAAGACCTCAAACCTATCAGGTCATCCATTGATAAACGTTTCATCGAGCGACATTATAGCACACAAGAAGCCTAGCAAGAGCCACAACCAGCACCACCACAGGCAGGACCAGAACTTACTCCCTCTCCTCTCACCACAGAAACAACCATGATTTTACAGGGCATCCACCTCTTAAAGATCCAAATCAGTCACCTTCTGGCATAACAAAATGCTGATCATAGAGGTTTGATGCATATTCATAATGGCTTATATCACAGTATCCCTGCAGGACAACCCAATCCCTGGATGCACCCTGCCCAGTTTGAAGCCCTTATTGCTTGGCCTGGGGACATGCCTCCTTTTGTGGGAGGGGGTGAGACTACACAAGATAGGCCAGGACCTTCTTCACAAGGACCTCCAGAAAGAAACCAGGAGGTAGAAGATGATTCCTCTGAGGATGAGTGATGAATTTAAATGCTTTAGTTTTTTTTCATTATTGCTTCAATCTGCTACTAAAATTTTTTCTGATTGACATTATATAGTTTTATTCTACTGCAGCATGCTTTGGAATTGTTTGTGATTTTAGGTTATGTTTGTTTTAGATATAAAGTTACATGCTTGAAGCTGTAACATTTTTGAAAAACCCAACCAAGATTTAACTTTTTGAACAAGAAAAGTTTCTAAGCAGCAAAATAATTTTAGACAGTAACACTGATTTTTAAAAGGCAAATGGCTGAATTAAGAACCAGGGAATTGGAATGAATGTACTTTTGATTGTTTACATGCTTGAACCCTTTTCTGTTTAAAGATGGAAGTAAGCCTTATATCTTGGTGAGAAGTGAGAAACTTAGACACTGAGAGTCTCATGAGAATTTATCAAATTATATTGCCTGACTTTCTGATTAACATTTTTTTTAAGAAATTAAGCAAGGAAATGATAAGGGCAATTTTGAAAATAAAATAACCCAGAGCCAAAAAGCTACCCTTTAAATATATCCTATTTTTTGTAGCCCATTTTTGAGCCAAAAATTGTATTCAAACACCCTAACCCAAGCATGAGAAATAAAATCTTACCCTATCAGCATGCTTAAAAATTTTGATAAAAGCATAAAATACTTTTCCCAAAGGGTAATAAAAGAAACTGGGGCTAAAAAAGATAATAAAGTTCCCCAAAAATTTAAACAAAAATAGAGAACTAGAAAAAGAGAAACAAAGAATTCTGTAGCACAAAGGAAGAAGCCTCATAAAAGTTTGAAAAATCTTAGAACATATGCTATTCTTCATGCATGCATTTTGAATCCAAGAAAAACCAAGAATTCTTGATAGCCCAGCCTCATTACAACCATGAAAAGACTTTTTTGATCCTTACTTATCTTATGAATTGATTTTGCTTGGAAATGACCGACAATGTTAATTAGGCAGTTCTCATGATGAATGTGTAACACACACACCTGGTGAGAAATAATGAGAGTTCCTTATTCTTACAGTAATAGGTTACCTGCTATATGAACAAATTAATGTTGCATTACATTTCAAAGAATGGGTATTAAAAAGGTTATTTGCCTAAGTAAAAATTGAGATTATTGTCTTTTAAAATTTTATCTACAACTGAATCCGATCTTATTGAAATGCTTGGTTTCCTTTCCAAAACTTCTTTTACTTGAGGACAAGCAAAAATCTAGGTTGGGGAGAGTTTGATAAGTGTTATTTCATATTGATTTAATACTTTAATTAAACCCATTTTGGAAAGAATTTAACTAGATTAGTGAGTAATAAATCATGATTTTGTTATTATGTAAACATAAGCTTGATTTATCAAAATATTGAAGAAAGGTACCAAAAGCATGGAAGAAACCAAGAAGACTCAACATCAGAACTTGTGCGCTTAAGCGAAAGATTAAACACTTGGGTGAAGGCACCTTACGCTTGAGCGTAAGCTCAAGTGCGCTTAAGCGCAGCCCTGTTGAATGATTAAGGAAGCACACTGAGCATGGTTTAAACACAACTGCAAGGAAGATCTCACGCTTGAGCGTGAGCACAAGCTCTCTCAAGCGTGACCTTAGCCATCAATGGTGCGCTTGAAGCGTGGATTTATTCAGCTGAGCGTATAATAAATGAAGAATCAGGACCCTTCATGCTTGAGCATGACCATTGAGCTCAAGTGCGACTCATGCAGCATGGGACTTCCAATTTTTTATTCACCAATGGTGCGATGCCAACGCATCCACTTTCTTGTGTTTCTGCATGTCTCTAAAAGATGCTTCATGGGCTTTATGCAAGTGGGCAAAGGAAGCTGGAGCATAACCTCTATAAATTAAGCAGAAAACAACATCAAGGAGAATCAAGTTAGATCGAAGAGATCATTTTCTTCATTTTATCAAACACTTTTTCTGCATTTTTCACTCTGTATTTATTGCAAAGTCTTCTTAGGTGAAAATGCATAGCATCAGTGGCTAAAATCTCCTTTATAGGATTGGTTGTAATCCATTCAATCCTGAAGTAACGCTGCTGTAAGTTTTTATGTATGTAATAAGATTTGATAAGTTTCTGTATTTCCTTCTACGTTTAATGCCTGAAAGTACTTGATCACTATTTTCTTATTTTAAGTTTTCTCAAGTATGCTGGGAAGTGACTTTTGAAAGCAGATCTGGAAGAAATACTTGTTGTGAGTAGGTAGCCAGGGATGGCATCTAACACAATAAACGTCAAAACAATCGATCAATAATGCTGGGATGATTTCAAAGTGACTAAGGGATCAGTGGTTTGAAATCATTCTTATGAATTTTGTAGTCGAGGGATCGATGCAAATGACTTTGATTGTGGCATAGAAATTATCTTTCAAGTTACTTACATAAAAACTTATACAACTTACAGAAGGTGAGATGTGATGAAACTAATCCCTGTTTTACAAAACTGATTTTTCTCAAAACCATTCACTGTTGTCTTTTGCAAATTTTACTTTCTGTTATTTATAATTTTTTTATCAGCATCATTTATAACAAACTAAAACAAAATCTTCTGTCAACTCAATTCAAAACTAAGATTTTCATGCTAACACCTCCTCAGTGGAACGACATCTATACTATATTACAAGCTCTGTGTTTAAACTTGGCACAACCATTCCATTGAGTTCATATTATACAAACTTGATTCTCTTTCCTTGAACTCTTTATTCCTTTATATGAAAATACCATACCAGTTGTCAGTCACAAACCATGGACGTGGTGTAACACCCTCGATTAACTACAATCCCTTCCATTAGATTATCCTACTTAACTAAGAGGGTATGAGTTTTAGAAAAATATGGAAGCTTTTTTTGTTCATGAAACGTTGATGGAACAGGAATTTCAAAGATACATCTTTATACATAACATGGTCTCAGCCAATAGTTATGTACATACTCTGAATGTATCCTCCGATGGAGCTGGGCTGTCAGGGTCCTGCTTATTAGTTATAGGTCTCGGCAGTTTGGTTTGACGTCTATCGTTTCCTCAGAGCCTGGCCTGGTTCATCAATGGTAGATAGCCTCCTTTGGTATACATTGTCCTCTACGTAGGGTTTCTTTACAAAGTTGAAAAAGTTTGTAAAGATAAGGAACATACTCCCACTTACAAACAATGGAGTGTTGTCATCTCTGAGGTTTCTCTCACCTGACACTTAATTCATAATTTAAACAGTCCTTTCGTGAGGTTTGGGCCTCACTCTCGTACTCCTCTGTAGCTAAGTTTCATGTAAGACTACAACCTTATTTCGATCTTACCAATTGTGTTATTTCAGTCATACTCATCTTTATCCTATTCCAAAATCAATTCACATTTAATCTATATCCACTTGTAATATCGTCTTAATTATATTTATATACACAACACATACCAAATAAGGAGTTAGTCAACTAAAATCCCAATATTCAACATCATCACATTTATATTAGCACATGCATCACATATATCAGTTAAAGGGGTTAGTCAAACTTAATGTTATGCATGGGTATAAGGGTTTATTATTCATTTATCCTTTAGTATTATGATGATGATACACGTGGGCTCAAAAATCTCATCAATCTCACTTCATCTCCACAACTGTAGCTGGGAGGAACATTAATGCTAGAGTGACCAGAGTTCACTGAGTTCCTACAACTATAAGGGTAAAATGGAGATGCAGTCCATAAACAATAAAGATCCTTCTCATGTTCATAATTCATAATCACTTTACACAGTACCAGTTCTTGAAGGCCATACTTACACTTCATCTTTATTCAAAGTACACTGAGTTTGCATCATTATGCCCAGCCTCGGGAGCTACCCTTAAGCCATTAGAATTATGGCTCAATTATACTCTCAAGAACTTCCCTGAGGATCAAACGTGAGTGTATTCTAGTTTTCCCTTCACTGCTGCTTTAGTTTTCATCACGGCCTCTCGCCAAAATCATATGCACCTGATGCATGATGAATGCATTATTTATTCTTCTTTTAGTTTCTGAAACCAATTGTCATCGCGTAGGGTCCTCCCATCAATACACCTTTGTCCTTATTGTGGGGGGTAGCATATATTTTTTTCTTAGTTTAGGGTTGAACACCTTTTTAAATGTTTACTTAGTTTATACTGCACTTACTTTTATCCTATTCATTCTTTAGTTTTATTAGAGGTGGTATTTACTAAACTTATTATTATTTCCTTATGTTATTGTTCTCATGTTACCAGGGAAGTAATAATTACCTTAGTGAACTATTCTTGCTTACTAGGATACAGGTTACCCTAATCATGTTATCCTATCCTTGCTTACCATTCCAATCGATGATCCGGCTGCAACGTTGGAATCTACGCGACGATTAGAGCCCAATTATGATGATATACAAAGAATCACACAGAGGGGAGAGAGATGGCATGGTGGAGGGTGGATTTTAGGTTGTGGAGACATTTTTGGGTGGAGAGGAGGGTGGAGGAACAAAAATAGTAAAGATCAGAGGTGGTTTCATAGTGGAAACAGAGGAAAATTAGGTGGTTTAGGGGGTAGTGATGGTCGATGGCCTAGAGAGAGAAGCTTAAAGAGAGAGAGAGAGCTCTAGAGAAAGAAAATGATGAGTGGATTTGGTATGGAAGAAGTGAAGACGGCTTCGTATTTATAGGAAAATCCAGCCGTCGGGTCTAGATTTAATTAGTACCGGGTGGAACCCTAGTTATGATTTTTAATTTTTAACTTTGAGAAATACATAACTTATAGTTATAGTTGGAATTTTAAAAATTTCCCCACATGAAACTTTTAGATCTCATTTTTCTCTTCGAAACGGTATATGGTATGTGAAAATCAGACACCTGGAGCAAGAGTTATGCCTAGTTAAGGGAGATATGCATGAGGGGGTATTAGCTTTTGGGTTCTTCACGACAATTGTTGAGTTTTTTGATATGAAACCATAGAAAAAGAAAAAGTGATTTTGACATCATATAAGAAAGATATGCATGATTTTCTAAATTAGGCCTACATAGTTACAAATTTGAATTTACTCTGAAAAATTTAGTTTTTTTGAAGTGATCGGGCAGGAACTAGTTTTTGATTTCTTCATGAGAATTTTAGAGGGATTTGATATTAGAATAAGCAAATTGGAACAAACTAGTTATAATTTTATATGAAAAAGATATGAATTTCCTCTAAATTAATATGATTTAACGAGATTAAATAACAGGTTTTCAGAGTACAAATCCTTGGTTTCTTAAATTTGGGATGATAGGTTGCGAATCGGAGTTTGGGACTAGAAATAGAGATTGTTAGGTTTTTCATAATGAAGAAACCAAGACACACATTGCTATATTTCCATATCATATGATGAAGTTAGGCTCAAAACACTAAAGGTGTTCGAGTTGGACTCAAGGGTTCTGATTTAACTAATGGTTTTTCCAAGAAACGAGATTGATAGGGTCTGAATTAGAGTTAGGGCACTTCAGGAGAAGTGTTTAATTTGTTGAAATGGGTCATTTGCGACTGCCCGTGTTGGAATTGGACATCCTAACATGTATAAATGAACAACTATGGGCCATTTTCGGTATAAATCAGGTGTGCGGGAACTGGCCTGATTTTTCCTTATTTTACCTGAACGATGACACTAGTTTAACTAGATTTTTTATATATGTACTAGGTATGTGATCAGATAGTCAATTCTTGACTTCCCGTAGGATCCCCTATTTACTCTCTTTAATATTAGATTATTATTATTGTTAAATATAATTATTTTACTATTAAATATTATTATTATATATACTAGTTCTCTCTTTTATCAGGTTTGCTCGACCCAATCTCATTATTCTACTTATGGAATGATATTTGCCCTAATTATCATCTACAGAATTCCCATAATTGAAAACCTACTAGGGTTTAAGACTTCTTACCAGAAACAAGGATGTTACACCCTCCTCCCCTTTTATGAATTTTGTCCCAAAATTGAAGGTTTAGAATAACTGAAGGTATAATTTTTTAATCTCTTCCTTAACTTTCCAGGTGGCATTATGAAGGTAGATGGACTCCAGACTACTTTGACTAAGGATATTTCTTTTCCTCACAGCTATTTTAGACGTCGGTCGACAATCTTAACGGGTGACACTTCAAAGGTAAGGTTGCCCTTTAGAGTGAACTTGTCAGGACTTAGGATGTAATAAGATTTTGACACAAATTTATGAAGTTGAGACATATAGAAGACATTATAAAGGTTTATTAGCTCGGGTGGCAGAGCAATACGGTATATGTTGTCCCTACTTTTTCTAAAATCTGATAAGGTCCTAGTTATTAAGGACTGAGCTTCTTGGCTTTTAGGGCTCTTCTTACGTCATTGGTAGGGGTGACCTTGAGAAATACATACTCTCTTTCTTCAAATTAAAGCGGCTCTTGGCGTTTGTGGAAGTAACTCTTTTGTCTATCTTGTGAAGCATTCATTCTTCCTTGGTTGTTTCAGACATGCTCTGTGGTCTTCTGAATGATTTCTAGCCCAACTATTTTCTTTTCACCTACCTCATACCAGCACAAAGGTGAGCGACATTTTCTTCCATATAGAGCCTCATATGGTGCAATTCTAATGCTAGCATGATGACTGTTGTCATAGGTGAACTAAACCAGTGAAAGACACTCCTGCCAACTTCCATATATGTTCTAGAACACAAAGGCGTAACAAATCTTTAAGAGTCTTGATCATTCACTCTGATTGTCCGTCTGTCTGTTGATGATATGCGAAACTTAACTTTAGGCGAGTCCCTAAGGCTTGGTATAGGCTTTCCTAAAATCGTGATGCAAAGCGAGGGTCGCGATCAGACACAATAGTGGTAGGTACACCATGCAACCTTAAAATTTCCCAGATTTAGATCTGGGTGAGCTTCTCTAAGAAATACATCATGTTGATTGGAATAAAGTAAGTATTCTTTGTCAATTGATCTACGATAACCTAGATGGCATCGTATCGAATCATTATCCTTGTAAGTTCTGTTATGAAGTCCATAACAATCTCATCCCATTTCCATTCTGGTATTTCCAAAGATCAAATAGTTCCACTTGGTCATTGTTGTGTTGCCTTTACCTTATGGCATATCAAGTAAGCTATCACGTATTCAGTGATGTCCTTTTTCATTCTTGGTAACCAAAACATCTTTTTCAGGTCTTGGTACGTCTTGGTTGATCCTAGGTGAATATTGTACTTGCTCTTATGTGCCTCTTCCAAGATAGACTTTCTCAAGTCCGTGTCAGCTGGAATGTAGAGCCTTTGTTGGTATCTTATCATTCCATGTTCATCCTTGATGAATTCTAAGCCTTTTTTTCTTTTTTCCCTCTAGTAGACTTTCTAGTTCTTTATCATTAACTTGAGCTTCCTTGACTTTTTCTAAGAAATCATTGGAGATTTTCAACATTCTAACCATAGGACTTCCCTTTTTAGGTGTCATTGCCAAATTCAGATCACGGAACTACTTAATCAGTTCCAACTCTTTAGTCATCATGTAAGACAGGTACAATGCCTTTCTGTTGAGTGGATCGGCTACGACATTTACCTTTCTAGGATGGTATCAAAGCTGGAAGTCATAGTCTTTGATAAACTCCATCCATCTGCGTTGTTGCATATTTAGCTCTTTCTGGTCAAAGAGATACTTCAAGCTTTTGTGGTCGTTGAAGACTTCAAAGCAAGTGTCGTACAGATAGTGCCTCTATATTTTTAGAGCAAACACAACTGCTACAAGATCCAGGTCATGGGTAGGGTAGTTGAGTTCATAAGGTCTTAGTTGATGTAAGGCATACGTTACAACCTTTCTTTCTTGCATTAAGACGCATCCTAATCATTGACTTCACCCATCGTAGTATACCTCATATGGCTTGGCAGGATCTGGAAAAATCAGGACAAGTGCACTAGTGAGTCATTGGTGTAACTCCGAGAAACTACTTTCACACTTATTGGTCCATACAAGGTTGATTCTTATGAGTCAACTTGCTCAATGATATGGCTATTTGGGAGAAATTCTTAATGAATTGATGGTATTATCCAACATAACCTAGGAAACTGTAAATTTTTGTCACGTTCTTTGGTCGCTCCCATTTCAATACAGCTTCTATCTTGGCAGGGTCCATGATGATTCTTTTTTTAGAGATGATATGCCTTAAGAATTGTACCTCGGGTAGCCAGAATTCACATTTTGACAACTTACCATACAACTGTCTTACACGTAATGTGTTCAGAATAATTCAAAGATGTTCTTCATGTTCCTGGTGGCATTTAGAGTAAACCAAAATATTGTCAATTAATATGACTATGAACTTATCGAGATACTGTGGAAGATCTAATTCATGTAGTCCATAAAGACAGCAAGTGCATTGGTAACTCCAAAGGGCATGATGAGATACTCGTAGTGTCTGTAGTGTGTCCTGAAGGCCATTTTGGCTATATCTTCTTTCTTCACCCGTATTTGATGATAGCCTAACCATAGATAAATTTTTGAGAAAATAGTAGCACCTCACAGCTGGTTCATTAGATCATCATTCCTTAAAAGAGGGTAATAGTTCTTGATTGTGACTTTGTTCAACTGTCGATAATTAACACACAGATACATGTTGTCATCCTTCTTCTTAACTAGTAGAACCAAGGCTCCCAAGGTAAGACGTTGGGTCTAATTAGTCCTTTCTCTGAAAATTCTTCTATTTGTTTTTTGAGTTCGCTCAATTCTTTGGGTGACATTCGGTAAGGAGTAATAGAAATTGGTCCTGTGCTTGGTACATGTTGATGTCGAATTTGATTTCTCATTTTAGAGGTAGCTCTCGTATGTCGTCAAGGAAGACTTAAGGGAATTCCTAAACAATAGAAATCTGATCGATCTGTGGGGTATCCTTGATTTTGGTATTAGTAAGGATCATATACACTCATACTTTTTCTGTAGTGGTTTCCTTTTCTGAGCTAACAGTACAAGATTCAGTGACTTGATCATAGGTGTAATAGACTGGAGGGAAATGGATCTGTTATGACAATTAATGAGGATGTGGTTGGTAGTGAGCCAATCCATCCCTAAAACATATAGATTAATCAAGGGTAGACAGATCAGATCTACTTGATACGTTTCCCCCTCAATGTTGAGAGGGCACTTCAAACACATGTAGGAAGGGCAAATAGGTTTATTGGCAGTAGTTGTAACAATCATCTTATTGGGTAGAGAGGTCATGGGTAACTTTAAATGTTTTACACAAGTTTTAGATATAAAAGAATGGGTAGATCCTGAATCATATAACACATTTAACAAAGTACATCCTATAAGGCATGTACATTGCACCAGATCATTCCCCTGTGAAATCTTCATGCCATTCATGGTGAGAATTCTAGTGTTTCCTTCCCCCTCCTGGTTGAGCCATTTCTGGCTCTCCTAGGAACATTATTGTTGTTGGGGTTATTGTTACAATGAACGTTCTCAGCCTTCGAAACATTGTTCATGGAGGTGCTTGCAACTGATCCCCCGTTTCATTGATATATTGGTCGTCCTACCCATCTCTAGGCTTCTTATTAAGGGTGGTAAATGTTTCTTTGCCTACAGTCAATGTTGTGGTGCTTAGTCTATCTATATTGTTGGCACACCATAATTCTCCTTACACAATCCATAGCCCTGTGCGGTCCCCCACCGTTGTGGCACTTTAAACTCCAGTCGTTGCTCTAATTCCTTGAAGGAATACGGGTGGTCGAATAGGCTAGCCATAGGTAAGGCCTATTAACTCTAAAATCCCTCCTTTGTTGTCTGTCAGGTACTCACCGCTCTAGGTTGTAACAAGGTATTCTTAGTCACCTAAGGTTGAAGGTGTTCTCGAAGATGTGACACCTGTCGATAAAAGTGAAAAGTTGAGTAATCTACTGACAACATATAGCTTGGCAGATCTCGTTCTGTAGTCCTTCTTTGACTTGGCGCATCTAGATGCTTCTCCCATCTGTGTGTAGTAAGGACAACATTTGGCAAGCTTGTCGAATTTGGCCGTGTACTCTTTAACTGCCATACTACCTTATTTCATATTGAAAAATTCTTGCTCTTTTTGACTCTTGATATCCTCCGGGAAGTACTTGGCAAGAAATTCGGTCTTGAATCGATCCCAAGGAATAACATGTCTATCAGATATCAATCTAACCCTAGCATGGGTCCACTAGTGTTCTGTCTTTCTAACTAGCATGAAGACGATGTAGGTTGTCTTATCCGCATTCATGCATCGCATAGCAGTAAAGATCTTTTCAAGATACTTAATCCATAATTATGCCCCTTTCGAATTGAAGCCTCATTTAAATTGCGTAGGGTTGTTCTTCTGAAAGTTGACCAATCCCTGGTTCTTCCTAGTAGGGGCATGAAGTCCAAAAGCTTCTTGTCGTTCGATTACCTTTACGATTCAACTAAGGAGTTCATTCATAACACCGTTGTTCTGGCGAGCCATTGGTATTTTGTTGAAAAGGTGAGGATAAGATCTTAGGGCTTGCTTCTGTGGAGGATTTCCACATAAAGGGTATTATCTTAGGTTATTTATGGAGTTCTTAACATCTGTATTAGAGTACGTGGAAACCTAGTGGTCCACACTCCAAGCTTAATGAATCGATAATTCTTTGATACCACCAAGTACAACAACCTCGATTCACTAGGACAATCTTACTAACTGGGTCATCTTACTTAACTAAGAGGTTACAAGTTTTTAGAAAAAAGTGAGGAAATGTTTTTTGTACAAGTAAAATGATGGCGGATCAATGGAAACAAGTATTGAATAATTTACATAGCCATTAATAAACTGTAAGTAATTGTACTCTTAACAGACCGAGATACACAAGCTCCCTTATATGTACAGTCATTCATTATTTATTATTTAATTAGCTATATACATCTACGTATCCTACATTATCTTTGGTCTCCGAGGTTGAGGGTTCGTGCTGTCATTCAGTTAACCAAGTCCAACTCACTACTGGTTCCATGGTCCAGCTCACGTTTCTCTTTTCCTTCTGTTGATATTAAACATTAAAGGGTGAGTATGCACTCGGTCCCTAAAGATTACTGCTAAAGGCGACATCAGCTAACAAACAATTAATATAGGAAATAGATAATACAATGACAGATTACAATAGATAATAATGTCATCATGATATGCATGAGTTAGGTTCATTATGAGTTATCTGAAAGTTTAGGTCTCATGATGCATGTGGTGCCAAGAAATCAATCCATCATCATCATCATCTCAGCCAATAGAACCATCCTACTTAGTCTGTATTGGAGCGATCTGAGTCACCATGTCCCCTAACATCACATCACAATACAGGGTACACATGGACTCACAAGTCCTAATCATCATGGATCCAACTCATTTCATCATTCATAATTATATCATCATGATGCTTAGCTCTACAGGATTATTGTTACACTCCATTTTTAGTCGAAGTACACCAGGCTTGTCGCAGACTGCCTGATCTCGGGCGTGAATTTGAACCATTGGAGGCCCGACCCAGTTATACTCCCAAGATCCTCCCTGGGGGAACAAACGCTCGTGTTTTACAACGTACCCTTGTTGTATGCTCTAGTTTTTCACCGTCAAAACATGCTCATGATACATTATACATTATTTTAATTATATTAGTACTTTTAACCCCTGGTGTCTATATGTTCCCTACCTCGTGAATATTTTTCCTTAACTTGTTAGATCCCACCTATTTTTTAGACTTTATAAAATATTTCTATTTGATTTAGGAAATGTATGAGCTATATTTTGGCCAGATAATTATCTTTTTAATATATCTATTTTATAATTAGTAACTGATATTTTGTAATTAAATAGTTTAGGTCAAATTCAAGAAATGGAAAGATGTTTTATTAAAACATCTATGTTCAATACTTTAAAGTGGTGAAATAATAATTTTACTAATAATAATAGCAATAATAATAAATAGTAATAATAACGATAATCATGTTTAAAGTGGAGGAGTAATAGTGTCAATAACGATAATAATAATACTAATATTAATAATAATGATAATGATAAAAATAATAATAATAGTAGTAATGATAATGATAATAATCATATTGGTTATAATAATGACAACGTGGTAATAAAAATTATAGCAATAATAATAATAGTAATAGTAATAACAAAAATAAAATTGGTAATAATATTGATAATAATAGTGTGATTAATTTATTTTTTCTTTTTAAGTATCTGAAATATAATATAATTTGTTTTATAGTTGTTGTGTGTCGTAAAAATTTAGTACTAACACGATTGAGGACAAATATAATGACATGAATAATAAATCACATTTGTAAATAATTAATCCAAACATTTGGGCATAAACAAATCACAAGATAAAGGCCATGTGTCTTTTCATCCTTATACCCCTATTTATCATGTTTTTTGAGATTTATTAACCAGAACCCACATCGACACCAGTGTCCTTTTGAGTGTCTTCACAGTCTAGTGTCTAGCATATCCATTTAGTCACCAGAGTTAGCAACAATTAAGCATACCAATTAACCACATACACAATAATAAAATATTAATAAAACTTAAATAACTTAGTTTAATAAAAATTTTCCTAAACCTACCTTTAGAAAGGTAAGGGCCCAAAAGGAACCTTACTTGATCCAAACACTCAGTTCACCTTAGGATTCCCGAGGATATACCCCCTTACCTAAGGTGTTGTTTCTACGGTACTAAACGGAAGAGCGAAAATTCAATTTTCAATCCATACCTCCGATTAAGGATCCAGTTGCGCCGTTGGGATCTACACGATGATCAAAGCCCCATTATGGTGACATGCAAAGAATCAAACAGAGAGAGAAAAAGATGGCATGGTGGTTGTTTTTAGGTATTAGAGGGTGGTTTTTAGGTGGTGGAGATACTTTTGGGTGGAGAAAGGAAAATGGTGAAGATTGGGGGTGGTTTCATGATGGAAACGAAGGAAAATTGGGTGGTTTAGAGGTGGTGGTAGCAGCCTAGAGAGACAAACTTAGAGAGAGAAAGCTCTTGAGAGAGAAAATGGTGAGTGGATTTGGTGTGGAATAAGTGAATAGGGTTGCCTATTTATAAGAAGATTCGGCCGTTGGGTCGAGATTTAATTAGTACCGGGTGGAACCCTAGTTACGATTTTTAATTTCTAAATTTGAGAAATATATAACTTATAGTTACAGTTAGAATTTCAAGAAGTTCCTAACATGACAGTTTTAGATCTCATTTTTCTCATCGAAATAATATAGGGTATATAAAAATCAGACACCTGGAGCAAGAGTTATGCCTAAACCAAGGAAAAGTGCTCCTGGGGCTCCCTAAATTGTTTTAACTTGAAAAGATGGGTTCACTACGCAAAATCCATTGAGAATCAGTTTTTGTGCTCTTCATGAAAGTTGTAGGGTTTTTAATTCAAAAGCATAGAAAAAATAATGAAGTGGTTTCGACTTCGTATGAGAGATATTCATATTTTTTGGATCTCGCTTGCATAGTTATGAAAATAACATTGCTCTGAAAAATCTAATTTTTCTGGACTAATCAAGAGGGAATTAGTATTTGAGTTGTGCATGAAAATTATAGACTTTTTTGATACAAAATCATAGAAAAGGAATAAAGAGGTTTTGACATCGTATGAGGGAGATATGTGCGATTTTTCAAACCAAGCCCGCATAGTTACAAATTTAAATTTACTCTGAAAAATTTAGTTTTTCTGGAGTGATCAAGCAGGAACTAGTATTTGATTTCTTCATGAGAATTGTAGAGGGCTTCGATATGAGAATAAGGAATTTGGAACAAACTGATTCTAAGTTTGTATGAAAAAGATATGAATTTTCTCTAAATTAATGCGATTTAACGAGATTAAATAAGAGGTTTTCAGAGTACAAATCCTTGGTTTCTCAAATTGGGGATGATAGGTTGCTAATCGGATTTTTGAACTAGAAAAAGAGATTGTTAGGTGTTTCATAACGAAGAAAACAAGACAGGAATCACTTGATTTCCATATCATATAAATAAGTTAGGCTCAAAACACTAAAGGTGTTCGAGCTGGACTCAAGGGTTCTGATTTAACTGGATGGTTTTCCTAAGAAACGAGGTTGATATGGTCTAAATTAGAGTTGAGGCTCTTTAGGAAAAGTGTTTCATTTGTTGAAATGGTTCATTTGAGACTGCCCTTACTGGAATTAAACATCCCAACGTGTGTAAACGAACAACTGTGGGCCCTTTTTGGTATAAATCAGGTGTGTAGGAACTGACCTCATTTTCCTCGTTTTACATGAACAATGGCACTAGTTTAACTAGCTTTTCATATATGTACTAGGTATGGGGTTGAACAGTCAATTCGTGACTTCTCGCGGGGTCCCCTATTTACTATCCCTAATATTATATTATTATTATTGTTAAATATAACTATTTTACTATTAAATATTATTATTATATAGACATATTCTCTCTTTTATCAGGTTTTCTTGACCCAATCTCATTATTCTACTTATGGAATGATTCTTGTCCTGATTATCATCTACAGAATTCTCATAATTGAAAACCTACTAGGGTTTAAAACTGCTTACCAGAAACAGGGATATTACATGAAACGTGAGAGGGATGGGGACACGTAAGAAGGGGTCCATGCTTGGAGAAAAGAAAGGGAGTGCGCAGAGTGATAGAGAAATGAAAGTTGAGAGCTAAAAGAATGGGGCCTACAAGAGATAAAAAGAAAAGAGAGTGTGTACAAGAGGGAGTGACACAACATTAGAGAGGAAGAGAGATTGAGAAAAGAGAATGAAGAGAGTTAGAGTGATAGGTACGTGAAAGAGAGAATAAAAAATAATTAATTAAAAAGAGAATTAAAGAAAAAATTAAAGTGATAAAATTAATGTTGAATAAAAATTTAGAAGGTAAAAATTTAAATAATTAAATTTAGGGAGTTACCTTAAGTGGATTAATTAATTATTTTTATTACATTGTTATTATTCTAACCGACCAATTAATTATTCATTATTCCTGATAATATTTTATAAGTCAGCATTATTCCAATTTATCAATTTTTTTCACATCAACCCACATTTATCTAGGCTTCACTGCTCTCCCATAAGTACAATCACATCGGCCGTAGTCGTAAACACAAACAAACAACATTACACATTATCACTACACAATTCACGCCCTACAGGCTCTTCTTGAAAAACCCGGGATGTTACTAGAGAGTGAACCATGGCCTGCCATGGTTTGATCTGTCACCTCTGTTTGCATTATCTGAAAGCAAGTTCCATGGCCATGGTCAGAACCATGGCCTCGTCATGGTTCTCACTGCCTGGGCCCTTGAAAATCTTCATTTTTCCTTTCTCTTGACACATAAAGCTATGCTATGAATTGTTTTTGCATTGTTGACCCTTAATGAGGCCTTCAAACCTAATTATCCTACAAAACTAGGAAACAAAATAGCAAAGGAGGGAAATAATGTAATAGCCATGGGATTTAAGGGATTACTATGCAAATTAACTTAAATATGCCTAACAAACGAACCTTAAAATGATGTGTTAAAAAGACACAAAAAACACCCCAAACTAAGACATTTCTTGTCCTCAAGCAATTATCATACTTATCAAGTCAAGAAAGGCAAGCAAGGATCTAACATGCAAAGGGACCCAAATAGGATCATAACCTTTTATGTTTTGAAATGAGGGATAAAAGATGAATGCCAACCTATTCATGTTTTCTTTTAAACCATGCTTCAAATGATTCATCAAGGTCATTTTCTCACCAATCCTCTCAAAGTGTTTCAAGGAATTAATATCACTTAAGTCAAATCAATTCAAGCTTTACCATAGGGTTAGCAAGTGACCCTAGCTCTACAGTACTAAAAAAATACACCTAAGTCAAAAGGTCTTTGTAGGTTACAATGGGCTTAAGGGATGAAACTTTGGGTACGGAAACCAAGGATAAAACAAAAGCTCATAAACATAATCAAGAGAGGTTATCTAATGATTATAGAAACTAAATAACAAAATTCCAAGCTCTAATAATTTTTAAGGCCCTTTATTTTTCTTTTTCTTAACCTTTTTATTTATTTTTTTTTCTTTTTCTTCCTTTTCCTTTTTCTGTTTTCATTTTTCTTAATCCAATAATTTTTTCCTTGAGTCCCCTATTCTCTAATTTTTTTATTATTTATTTTTGAAGGAAAAAGGTTCTAAAGAAAGCATTTCCAATTTTAGGCTCAAAGAAGACGACTAGTGGACATAAATATTTAAAAAAAAAGGCTTCAAAAATGCCTAAAATTCCTTAATCATTATAAGGTGCATAATCAAACACCATTTTTCCTATGTCACAAGCCAAGTTCTAGAACACTTAGAAAAGAAATGACATCATTCAAATAAGAAGGAATAAGGGTTTAAAAATTTCTAATGAAGATACCCTTAAAAGGCTCAAAAGCTCACTAGGGTAAATCAAATCAAAAGAAACATGGTAAAAATTTCATCATTTGTTAGGTAAACATGAAATCACCCTATTTACTATGCAAAGATCATTTGAAAATTTTTTAATGCGGTTCTAGAGATATTTCATGATCTAATACCCACAATCAACAACCTGACTTATATAACAATCATAGGAAAACAAACAAGGTCTAATCCTAACATGCAAGATGTGGCGCCTTTAATCCAGTAAAAATTATAAATATTAATAATTAGGATAACAAAAGTGAGGGTAACTTTTTTCACATTTTTTTTAATACATGAATGGGAATGAAGAACACCATAATTATATTTTTAAATGACTAACCCCGGACCTATATGAAACCTTGACTCATATATGAAGATATGAGAAGGTATATGGTTTAATGAGTAGCGGAGTGCGTATTTTAATTCAAGGATGTGAACTAATTGAAGTAAAATGTCAAGGATGCATAAAGGATTGCTAAGTTATGTTAGAAGAATGTTTAAATCATTTGTATAAAGGTACCATGTCACATTAATGCCCAACAACATCCAAAGATATAGATTTTCATGGAAACAAGGGTATGAATCGATTCAGCCGCTTGTATGAATCGATTCTTGCATTTCTGGAGTGTTGGGATTCACAAATCAATAGAACAAATCGATTCCCCTAAGGGATAGGGGTCCATGATTCAGGAGAATGAATCGATTCCCCTAAGAAGATAAATCGATTCACGCGTGGGGAATTTTCTTGAACAGTAAAAACAATGGGGTTTGAATCGATTCGCCCTCAAGTGTGAAGCAATTCAAACGATTCTGGAAGTTAAGAATAGTAAAAACAGTGATGATTGAATCGATTCATGCATTGTTCTAAATCGATTCATATTAGTAATTATGTAGAAAAATCCAATTTTTCAACTTCCAAGCCTCCTAACTTTTTCATATGAATTCTAATTGCTACCAAATTTTAACACCAATTTAAATACACCATTCATGACGCATAGCAACTAGCCGCACCTGAAAATTCCTTAAAACAATGGACTTATGTGCATAAATACAATTAGCCTATTTTGAGGTATTTTTGTGCAATTCAAGGGTCAATTCTTAATGGAATTGACCCATTCCAGTTTCTACAAGTCCCAAATCATGCCTTAGTGTTATCCAAATCATCTCATGCAATCCAAACCTCACAAAACTCCATTTGAACTTATCAGTTCCTCATTCAAGCATGAAAATCACATAAATTTCAACCTATTTAGATTTAACCATCTAGTCAATTATCCCAACATAACATTAGACTCAATCATCATGCATCAATCATCAAATTACACCTCAACAAGAATCATAGTTCATCAATCATGCATCGTCTCTAAATTTAAACATCTAAAACCATCAAAAGGTTACAAAATAATTGTCCACTAATTAAAATGATCCTATGGCATTTGTTTCTATTCTAGAATCTTAATCATCAATAAGCCATCATCAATATTCATTTCTTATCACTCACACAAGTTACTCAAATTTTATTATGGCCATACAAGGTAATGACATATATACATCTCAAAAGAATATACAAATTCATAAACACAAAACTATGTCGGCCAAGGCATCTTTACCAAAAGAACCTTCTTCACACAACTTCTCCTCACATGAAGCGCCTCACTCCATGGTCATACCCTGCAACACAAAAGCTAAAAAGATAGACCACATAGAGAGTGAGTATACTTTCTCAATGATGAAAAATTCCACAATTATGATAATATACCTATAAATGCCAATCAACATTTTCTCTAATCAAGGAGTTCAAATAACAATGAAACCAACCAATTTATAAAATCCATTGAACACACATGTTCATCTACGTATATATACATATATTAACTCCACCATCAAGGACATATCAAATAAGACCATGTCATCAATTCATGATTTCATCGCATCCATTGACACAATGAAATTCATAAAGGATCACACCAATCAACAACATAAGTATGGTTAGTGACCTAAAATAGATTCCATATCCATCTCATCATAATTTCAATAGGGTATCCTTTTCTGAACCTACTTCACTTAAATGCCAGGCTTCTATGGCTAATGCATATGTCGTGTTTAAGATGCATATGCAACGGATCCAATTTTCATTTCATCGAGTGATCGCAACCACTATAATCATTCAATTTATATTAGTTTCCCGCCACGCATGGGGTACTCCCTTCTCATAACCCCGTAAAGCTTTATTCATGATCGCAACAACATTTCATTTCAATTCATATTGGTTTCCTGCCACGCATGGGGTACTCCTTTTTCATGGATTCCCGCAGGATCCTTACTTTGTGATCGCAACCATACATATTTCATTCTCATTGGTCCCGTAGGGCCTTTTCATTCCATCTGCCAGTTGATCGCAACCACCGACTTAATTTCACAAAAACCCGCAGGTTCTTTTTATTTCAAAGTACCAAGTGATCACAACCACTATTCAATATCATCATACTAGTCCCGCAAGACTTTCCTTTGTGATTGCAACCATATTCAAATGATATGCTATGCATGCTATGTGTGAAATGATGCTTATGCAAGCTTTAACCTCGCAAGGGTACTCTCCCACCCACTTAGGGGTATAGTTTTCATTCATTTTCATAATTAGTAACACACAATCACATACATCACATTCTCCAAGGAATACCATTCAAAGTCATCAAGATCATACTAGCCAAGTATTATGTCAAGTCAATCTACACATGGAATATGGGTACATATCAACAATGATTCTCCAATCTCATATTCTCATTAATCATATCATATCATCATCAATCCATTACTAGGAATCAACATCCATTCATAATCACACACAAGGGATAACTTTCCCATTCAAGGAAGAATATGCAAATATGCATTAATACATACATTATCATCACACAAACATTCATACATTTAGAAAATACACCCCTCTCCTACCTTAAGAGAAGTATTCTCCTGGATTCGATGATCCCTCCTCACAAGTGTTATCAAATCCTACATCAATCAATTGTAGGACCACATCAATCATCCATTTGAGCATTATTCTTAATTATTATGATTCAAATAAATGTATATACACTTATGACTCTTATCATGTAGTAGTAGCTTATGAACTTTATTGTTTTACTTTATTAGGCTTTGGGAATTCCTTCCCTTAAATCAAGACTCGTTATGAATAAAAAGGCAACAACCCAAGTCACCCACACATATCAATTTCACACCCAACTCCTTAAGTGGGTTTCTTATATTAATGGTTCCCAACCACCATCATAAATCATCATCTATGGCAATCTCTCATCATTAATGACATTCTCATCATCATTAAACACCTATCTTACTCATATTCTATATTTCCCCCAAAATCAAATGTTAGGGTTTCATTAAAACCTAACAAACATCATAAATGCATATGGTTCATCATCTTTCATCCCACATTTTTGTGTACCCCTTCCAAGGCTCATAAAAACTCACATTCACTTCACCCCACCTTAGGGTTTTCATATTTAAAGCTTCCATTCAATACCCACGTGCAATTAACACTCCCCTAAACCTTATAACCCATAACCTAGGGTTCAAGAACCATTAAAATGATGAGGAACTTACCTCCACCAAGAAATGAAAGTGGGCACCAACGGAGAGGAATGGCGATGAAAATAGAGAAGAAAGGGAAAAGCTTTAATCTTCCATGGTCTCTTCCTTGCCCGATGAAGAAAATGAAAATTGAAGGGAGAAGATGGGTTCACCAATTTGCTTAGGTTTTTGGGAGAGGAAGAAGAAGAAATGAAGAAGAGGAGAATGGGAGAAGTGTTTTACCAAAGGGGGATAGAAACCAACGTGAAAAAGGAGTAAAATGGTGAGGTTTTCATTTAAGTTTTAAACCTATCACTTAAATTTCTCCATTTTACAATAAACAGGATCCTAATTCGGGCTCAATACATTATCTAAAAATTATTTTGAATACATATTTGGATTCCTAATAATATTCTCTACAGCCCTGACCAACGGCATCTCGATCAGAGATACTTGGTTTGACACCCATATTTTAACCGGGTGTAAATTTTAGCTCATGAAGCTTAGTAATTTATGAAAAATCATAATAAACTCAAATTAAATTATTTCCACATTTTTGGGACATTAATCTTTCCACATAAAATTATTTGTCATTTATTTCCCTTAACTGGATATTTATATAAAAATTGGGATGTTACCATCCACCCTACCTAAAAGAAATTTCATCCTTGAAATTTGACATACCGGATTCAAATGTATGAGGATATTGTCCCTAAATATCATCTTCATGTTCCTACGTGAACGTCTCCACATTTCTATGTTTCTATGCCACCTTCAACAAAGGTACCAATTTGTTCTGCAATTTCTTCACAGAATGTTCGACAATACGGACAGAAACATGAGGAATGGTCAAGTCATCCCGCACATCAACAGGGATCACGTGCAAGGGATCATGAATATACTTCCTCAACTAGGACACATGGAACACATTATGCAGATTCACAAGATACAGAGAAAGTGTAATCCGATAAGCAACATCACCGATTCGCTCTAGAATCTCATAAGGTCCAATGAACTTAGGGCTTAATTTTCTGCTCTTCAAAGCTCTTCCAATACCCTCAAGAATACATGATCGCCTACTTGAAACTCAAGTGGCTTCCTTCTCTTGTCATAATAGCTCTTCTGTCGATCCTGAGCGATTTTTATCTTCTCTTGGATTATCTTAATTTGTTCAGTGGTCTCTTCAACATCTTAGACCCTAAGGCCAAACTTTCACTAATCTCAAGCCAACATAAAGGAGTTCGACACTTCCTTCCATACAATGCCTCATATGGTGCCATACCAATACTGGAACGAAAGCTGTAATTATAAGTAAATTCGATCAGAGGCAAATATTTTTCCTATGAACCACCGTGCTCCAAAACACAAGCAAGCAACAAGTCCTCAAGACTTTGAATAGTCTTCTCGGATTGTCCATCCGTCTGAGGGTGATATGCCGAGCTCAACTTCAATTTAGAACCCATCGCCTTATGCAAGCTTCCCCAAAATCAGGAAGTAAATCGGGGGTCACGATTAGATACAATATTGGATGGCACACTGTGCAACCTCACAATCTCCTTAATGTATAGTTGTGCCAAATTTTGTAAAGAACTCTTCATGTTGATCGGTAGAAAATATGCACTCTTTGTCAAGCAATCCACAATCACCCAAATCCCATCATAATTAGATCTTGTCCTTGGAAAAACTAGACACAAAGTCCATAGCAATAGCATCCCACTTCCAAACGGGGATATCAAGTGGTCTCAAAGTACTAGAAGGTCTTTGATGCTCTACCTTCGCCTTCTGACAAATAAGGCATGAAGCTATAAAACTAGCAATGTCGCGTTTCATCTCGGGCCACCAAAAATTCTTCTTTACATCTTGGTACATCTTGGTCGCACCAGGTTGGATACTAAAAATGCTTTTGTGAGCCTCTTCAAGCACAGTGCTCCTCAAATCACCAAAGAAAGGTACATATACTCGGCCTTTCACACGCCACATACCATCATCACCTTTCACAAAGAATAAGTTCCTTCTACTTTCCTGAGATCTCCTCATCTCATCTAGATACTCATCATTTACCTGCTTCCTTTTCACAAGATCGAGGAACTCATTGCATACCTTCAAGGTAGCAAAACACATCTTCTTTGTAGATTCAATCTCAGTCCCAACATTCAAATTGTGAAATATTGGAAATATGCACTAAGAGCCTATATAGGAGGCATCATTTTGAAGAGTACTCTTCAAACTTGGAAGAGTACTCTTCCATAGTCATGGTGCCTTGCTTAAGTTCCATGAACTCAAGCTCCTTCTTGCTCTTATAACTCTCTGACACATATTTTCTCATGAGTTCAAGCTTAAATTTTTCCCAAGTCAAGGGAATAGCAGCAACAACCATTCTATTCTTGGTAAGTCTTCACCAAGTCTTAGCTTCATCTCTCATCATAAAAATAACATACTCCATTTTCTGGAGTTTAGTGCATTCAAAACTATCGAAGATCTGTTCAACATCTTGGATCCAAACATAGGCTTGCTTAGGCCTAAATCCACCATTAAATTCAAAGGGTTTTCGCTTCAAGGATTTATCAAGGCCTTGAGTGCCTTGAGCAGTGGGAGTAGCTTGCCTTTTTGTTTCTTGTCTATCCTGGTTTTACGACTCCAGAAGGTTGACAAAATGATTCAAAGCTCTAGCTATAGTGTCATCATTATCTTGACGATGATGAGCCATCACAGAATCTATAACCATAACATTAAATTCGACCAACACCAGTGAACTAGTTCATAAACATGCTTACAGTCTCACACTATAGCAATTCATCATATAAATAAGCTATGGCCCTCCATCATGGAGTCCAACATCAATTAATTCACATTAAAGCTTATAGAAAGCATATCATCACATTATAATGACATGAGCATTCACATAATCATAAGAATTCATCATTGAGAGAGAATAGTGTGAAGAAAGCTTGGCCGGACTTATATAAATCAAGTATTAATCACAATCAATCTATACAAGATCAAGCATCAATGACAATGATTCACTAGATACATGTCATGCTCTGATACCACCCAATGTGGCGCCCTTAATCCAGTAAATAAGTTATAAATATTAACAATTAGGATAATAAAAGTGAGGGTTGTAACATCCCAGATTTTAAGAATAAAAGAATAAATTAAGGAAATAAATATTGAATAATTGAATATGAGTCATTTGATGTCCCAAAATATTGAAAATAGTTAAATCAAGATTTTTAGGGACTATTGGTGATTTATTGAGACCGGATAAGCTAAAAATAAGCCCGGTTGAGATATGGGTGTTGAGACGACCCGAAAATTAGGGGTAAATTTTTCACGATTTTAATATGATTAATTTATGAAAAACATAAATGGTGAAGCTATCGGTCAATGCGCTGGATCTATGAAAGACCTATCTCATATATGAAGATACGAAAAGGTACGTAACTTAAACAAATATCTACTTAAGACAATCAGTTACGTGGTCGTTATACATATGTTTGTGAGACATGCAAGTTAATTTAAGGTCAAAAGTAGCTATGAGAAAGACCCAAGGAAATACAAGGTAATTGCCAAGACATAATCAAAACATGTACAATCGGTCATACAAACATTCCATGAAGTAAAAACGTAAATCATAACTCAAAAAGGCATAAAAGTGTGGAAAATTCCAACTTTGGAGAAACCCACTAGCAGTGGGAAAAATCCACTGGCAGTGGGAAAAACCCACTGGCCGTGGATTACATTGCCCAGTGCCTAAAAGTTTGAATTTTCTAAAACAGAGAAACCCGCTGGCCGTGGAATCCTCTGCCATGTGCCCAGAATAGCAAATTTTCCAAAATAAAGAAACCCACTGGCAGTGGGAAAAACCCACTGGCAGTGGAATTCTCTGCTGTAAGTGCCATTCTACAGCTTTTTAGCCCTTATATTTTTGTCAACTTTGGGACCCCTTTTCACTAGGCTATTTAACTCCGATTTGCATGAAATTTTATACACAACTTACCTACCCTAATATCAATTATGTGGCAAAGTTTCAAGCCCAAATTCCATCCCACTCAAAATCTAAGTCATGAGGTAGTTTTATGCATATTTTGGGCATTTTACATGACATACCAAATTACAATTGGTTATGTTTTGGTCTAAACTCTCTATGAATCTATATTTACATATATAAATATGACTTACTCCAACAAGTCTCATCCAATAACTTATTTCCTAGATCAAGATATGTCCTAATGGTGATTCATGCCTTTTTTGGCTAAACTAAGCATGTCAAATTCCCAACTCCACAACCAACCATGCATACAAGTTTCAAACATATATTATGACTTGTAGGCAAACTCACAATCTCCTGAATGTATAGCTGTGCCAAATCCTGCAAGGAACTCTTCATACTGATCGGCAAAAAATGTGCACTCTTTGTCAAACGATCCACAATCACCCAGATTCCATCACATCTGGACCTCGTCCTTGGCAATTTGGACACAAAGTCCATGGCAATTGCATCCCACTTCCAAACAGGGATATCAAGTGGTCTCAAAGTACCCGAAGGTCTCTGATGTTCTACCTTCGCCTTCTAACAAGTGAGACACGAAGCTACAAAATTGGCAACATCATGCTTTATTCCGGGCCACCAAAAGTTCTTCTTTACATCTTGGTACATTTTGGTTGTGAAACATCCTAAATTTAAAATGAAACAACCCGGAACAAGAAAATTTTTCCGAAATTAAATAAACCGAATAGACCATAAAGCAACCGGGTAACAAAAGAAATAAGAGAAGGAAGGCAAGAGAAAATAAAACTGACTCGAGAGGGCATACAGCGGAAGAAGGAAACACTCAGCGAAGCCCAAAACTAGTATTCACTCGGTTAAGCGAGAACCCATACACTTGAGCGAAGCAGCTCCAATCGCTCGGGCGAGGCACGAATCGCTTAAGCGGTGCCAACACAAGGTCTTCCCAAGTCCACACTCACTGGAGCGAGTACCTTGATCGCTGGGGCGAGAAGCCACACTCGGCTATCTAGACGCTCGAAATCCAGAGTTATCCTTCAACTCATTCACTCGGAAAATGATAGCTAACTCACTCGGCACGCCACAACCTATTCGCTCGGATTATTTATAGCGTCCGCTCAGAATTCATCAAAGGGATTTCTCTCAGAATCCTTATGAGTAGCCCCCACTCGGAAAGAGCCCAACACGAGTCACCAGCATACAACACAGGTCTATACACAATCATATAAGGTCTATACACAATCATATACTCGGAATACCCATTATCTTAACATTATATATATATATTCACCAATACTTATAATTCCATACAAG
Organism: Clitoria ternatea; assembly: GCA_037962975.1. Lineage (NCBI taxonomy): Eukaryota > Viridiplantae > Streptophyta > Magnoliopsida > Fabales > Fabaceae > Clitoria > Clitoria ternatea. The sequence goes on from CM075671.1 coordinate 177,045,964, forward strand.
TAACCCATATCTATAATTCTCCTAATCAATCTTTATAAACAAATATGCTTAATCGTTATTTTACATAAGATCCGACCAAGGCTACACTGACTAAACATAATGAATACAATATAAGCACTCAACAATCGGGGTACACCACACTCGGACTTGAGGCCTTGTCAGCACTTCCGAGCCCGATCTGCACATACTGAAAAATGGTGTAGGGGGGTGAGCTTTCATATATACAATGACAGCTATTGGCTCGGCTTAGCATACATATTCCCTTTCAATATACTCTATCTATCTGAAACAATACTAGCATTCACTAACATTTAATAAAGCATCTACACAAGTCACTAGTCGGATTACTCAAGTCATTCATGGTCATCTAACTCCTACTATTCACAACAACATACCCCTTAACAATAACATCAATAATACTTAGCCTCAGCGTCAAACACACACACAAATCCAGTCGGAATTCCTTAATAGCATTCACAGATTTTAAGGAGCGTGTTGCTCTCGTCAATGATGCACCTACCTATATTCATGCGGATCCGACTTAACAATAACTCTCAATACAGATCCCTTTTCTGGCCCCTCGTCTGATAACCCTTACCGTGTGGTACCGGTCTCCCACGGACGTCTCGAGACTTAACTCTAGCTCCCATGGCTACCACAGGTCCTCTCAGAATCTAGCCAAGGGTCTGTAGCTAGAAATCATCTCATTGGGTTCCTGACCTTCCACGGGTCACCCTCTATTCATAAATGCAACCTCATGCATGTCACGGTAGTCATCCACACTCAACAAGTTCATCTTAAGCAATTCATATCGTATCCACCCGGAAGTCAATAATAGACCACACAATGTGCTTGACATTCACATTACAATTAACATGCAATTCATACATTAACTCCACAACATCACCAATGTCATCATACATCTCTAGGACAGCCATAGTCAAACACCACCCAGATAATAATTATCATTCATTTGGACTCCACTCAGCAGCATGCACAATATATATATATCAAACAGCACATCCTGAACGCATGCATGTGGATACGAAATAATCAACAGGACTCTACTAACACACACATACGATATCCAATGATCAACAGTCAAACACCTCACAGGGTCATCATAATCATAATCATACAAACACATAAGGTAATACGTTCACTTGGACCGTCCAGAAACTATGCATTTGACATGCAGAGCGCCCCCTACCTGGGATGAAGATTCCAAAGGCTCCAAGGGCTTGCAGCTCCAGTCGGTTGCTCCGCTCAGCCCATTCACTCGTTCTCAATGGAGCGACCCTGCATCAGTCATCCACCATTACACCTGGCTTTGGAGGAACTCCGAGCCACTCCCACTCTTAAACGGTTCTGCATGCAAGATTAGCGGGGAGACCCAAGCCCCCAGGGCACCATATTGACCTTCTACTTGGTCCAGTGGGGATTTCCAAGCTTCCGAGACGCCCAGTTCTCTGCTCGCTCTCTTAAGCAGCTCCAATCACACGCTGGTGAACGCTCCAACCTTCTTGAAGCTCTTCATGGTGTAGATCTTCACTAAGACTTGGCAGCCTCGAGCAAGGAGAGGGAGAAAGAGGGAAGTCGATGAAGGAGCCGTGGGGAAGAAGACTGGTTGCATACAGAGGGAATACACACTCTCACCCTCTCTGGCTCGTCGAGTCAAGAAGGAGGACTCTGATCCTCAGCCTCCACGGTCGCGAGCTCACGGTGCAGAGAGCAGAGAAGAAAGAAGAAGAAAAGGAGAATGAAGAGCGAAGAAGAAGGGAAGAAGAGAGGACAGAAAGAAGAGAAGTCTGAAAGGGAAAAATGAATCATAGGGTGGCCCAGTAGCCCATATACGCATGCACGGAGAGAAGGGGAAGTGGGGTGGGAAAGCGTGAAGCAGTACACCAATCACAATCAGCCAGCAATTATTAATTAATCACTCTTAACCAGTCATTATTTCTTAAGTTGAGTTAATTAAGTTAATTATAATTATTAAATAATTTTCCCACCTTGCAATCATTATTTCAATGATTTCTTTTCATTCGGCAATTAACTATTAAATCGGGATGTTACAGGTTGCACCAGGGTGAATGCTAAACATGCTTTTATGTGCTTCCTCAAGCACCGTGTGTCTCAAATCTCTGAATGAAGGTACATACACATGACCTTTTACTCGCCATAAGCCATCAACACCTTCCACAAGGAATAAATTTTTCCCATCGCCTTGAGATCTTCTCATCTCTTGTAAATAATCACATCCCCTTGTTTCTCCTTTACAAGCTCTAAAAACTCATTGCATATCTTCAAGGTAGCAAAACATAACTTCTTGGAAGATTGAATCTTGGTCCCAACATTCATATTCTGAAATTCCTCAATCAACACAAATTCTTTGACCATCATGGCTGACACATGTAAGGACTTCCGACTAAGCGCATCGGGAACAACATTAGCTTTCCCCGGATGGTACATCAATGTAAAATCATAGTCCTTAGGAATTCCATCCATCTTCTTTGGCGCATATTCAATTCTTTTTGATCAAAGAGATATTTTAGGCTTTTGTGGTCACTAAAGACCATGAACTTCGAACCATAGAGAAAATGACGCCAAATCTTTAAAGCGAACACAACCGCTGCCAACTCCAAATCGTGAGTCGGGTAGTTAACTTCATGAGGTCTCAATTGACGTGAAGCATAAGCTATAACACGTTCCTTCTGCATCAAAACACATCCAAGTCCATGCTTTGAAGCATCGCAATAAACCACATAGTCTTCTTATAAATTAGGCAATGCCAAGATAGGCGCAGAAGTCAGCCTCATCTTTAACTCTTCAAAGCATCTCTCACATTCAACCGTCCATACAAAAGGTTGGTTCTTCCTTGTTAAGTTTGTCAAAGGTTTAGCAAGACAAGAAAAACCTTCGATGAACCTCCGATAATAACCGGCAAGTCCAAGGAAACTCTTGATTTCCGTAACCAACGTAGGTCTAGGCCATGCCATAACGGCTTCAACCTTAGAAGGATCCACCGAGACACCATCTTCAGATATCACATATCCAAGAAAATGGACGCTTGTCAACCAGAATTCACATTTAGAGAGCTTAGCGTATAACTGGTTCTCTCTAAGAACGTTCAACACCACTTTCAAATGTCCCTCGTGTTCCTCACAGCTCTTGGAATACACTAAGATATCATCGATGAATACCACAACGAAACGATCCAAGTATTCATGAAAGATGCGGTTCATGTAACTCATGAACACTGCTGGAGCATTAGTCACTCCAAATGGCATTACAACATACCCGAATTTGATGGTAACCAGAAAGCAAATCAATCTTCGAAAAAACCACTTCACCTCTTAATTGATCCAACAGATCATCGATACGTGGTAAGGGATATCTATTCTTTATTGTCAACTTTTCAATTAGCGGTAGTCAACACACAACCGTATGGTTCTGTCTTTCTTCTTGACCAATGACACAGGAGCTTCCCAGGGTGACACACTGGGTCGAACAAACTCCTTCTCAAGTAGCTCCTCAACTTGCTTCTTGAGTTTAGCCAACTCCATAGGAGACATCCTATAAGGAGCGATAGACACCGGTTCTACACCAGGTACAAGATCGATAGCAAACTCAACCTCCCATGAAGGTGGTAAACCAGGTATCTCCTTGGGAAACACATCTAAGAATTCTGACACCACAGGGATACTAAGGGGATCGGGACCACTCGTCCCATCGGTAAGAGATAGTAATATGAAAATTTAAGCTATACCTTGCACATCGAGTTGTCCCACATCAGAAGAAGAGAAAATGACAATCCGTTACTGACAGTCGACCAAAACTTTGTTGGTGGAGAGCCAATCCATACCAAGTATAATCTCCAATCCCTTCATAGGCAAGCAAATAAAAGATACAACAAATCTTCTCCCTTCTAGGAGCATATCAACATTATCACACCGGTTAACTGATCTGAGACAAGTACCGGTTGGGGTGGTAACCACTAGGGTATTTTTCATTAAACATACCGGCAATCTCAATCGTCGAGCACAATCTTCGGATATAAAAGAGTGAGTTGCACCTGAATCATAAATAACTTGAGCTACATGTCCGAGAATTTCACACTTACTTTCAACTAAATTATCTGCTTATGCTGCTTCCTCACCGGTCACGGCGAACACCCTTCCGGCATTTGGTTGAAGATTTCCACCATTCTGGTTTCTATCGCAAGCGCCGTTGCCATTACCTCGGCCGTTGCCATGCCTTCCACCATTGTAGCCACCTCGGCCACCATTTTGACCACCATTATTTCTATTACCATGGCCCGACCACCATTATGGCCTCCGCAGTTCACATGAGCAGGTACATTAGCACGGTTGGGAGTATTAGCTTATACTAGAGCCGGTCTTAGAAGCATAGAACAGGCAGGACGGATATGCCCCACTTCATCATAATTAAAACACACCACATCCTCATGGTGCACACATTCACTAACATAGTGTAGACCACCACACCTATAGCATCTCGGCCCATTGGCATTTACATTGCCCCGGCCAAAAGTGTTACCATGTCCACCGCCTCTAGCTTGGACATTGGAATGAGCACCCCTCTGAAAATGTCCTCTTCTGAAATTTCCTTGCCTCTTGAAACTAGAAGATTGACCCTTCAACTTAGAGTCAAACTTGGAATGATGCGGGGGATCATGTTCTTCATAAATAAAGCACCTATTCATAAGTACCGTGAAGCTTCAGATTTCTTGGTGACAAATGGCCCTTTGAATATCAGGGCGAGACCGTTCTCAAACTTCACACATTTTGAGGCTTCAGTTCCCTCTTGTTGATAAGGAGGGTAGAATTCACAAAGTTCTTCAAATTTGGAAGCATACTCTTCCACCGTCATTGTGCCTTGTTTGAGTTCCATAAACTCGAGTTCCTTCTTACTCTTGTAGCTTTCGGGCACATACTTCCTGTAACACCCCAAATTTTTTTTAAAAATAGAAAGATAAATTAAGAAAATAAATATTGAATAATTAAATGTGGACTAATTAATATCCTAAAATGCTAGAAATAATTTAATTAAGGTTTTTGGAGACTGTTAGTGAGTTATTGTGATCGGATAAGCTGAAAACTGACCCGGATAAAATATGGGTGTCAGACCAAGTATCTCCGATTGAGATGCTGTTAGTTAGGGCTGTAGATAATGTTATTAGGAATCCGAATATGTATTCAAAATAATTTTTAGAATAAGTATTGAGCCTGAACAGAGAGCCTGTTTATTTAAAAACGAAAGAGTTTAAGTGAAAGATGAAAAATTAAAACAAAACCTTACCATTTTCACTCTCATTCCCGTGACTTTCTCTTCTTCTTTTACGCAAACACATTCCCTCTTCTTCTTATTCATTATTCCTTTTCATCTTCCCCTAAAACCCTAAGCAAAAAGGAGATACATCTCCCTCCTCTATTGTCATTCTTCAAGAGGCTCAAGGAAATCTTGGAGCTTGAAGTCTCTTCTCCCTTCCTTCTTTTATTTTCATGTGCTTCTTCTCCTCTCTTGAAAACCCACTCTTCTCTTCTCTAGAGGTAAGATCATTACCATTTTTCCATGTATATTAACATATAGTTGTAGCTTTGGTGTTAAGAAAACATTAAATGCATATGGGTTGTTGAGAGAAGCTCCAAAAGTGGGAACCCTAAGATGGGTTGACATAAATGTAAGCTTTATGAATAATTAATGAGGTAGTTGTAATTATGGTGGGGAGAAGATGGAGGTTAATGAGTATTTATGAAGGTTGGTGGGTTTAGTGGAAACCCTAACCTTGGAATTAGGGGAAATGTGTAATGTAGATGGGGTTAATACTTATTAAAGAGGGAAATGTTATAAATGATGAGATAAAGGCATTTAATGATGATTTATAATGTTGATTAGAAGTCATAATAAATGGGAAACTCACCAAGGTGTTGGTGGGAGATTTAATATATATAAGGTGACCTAATTAATTAAGTTGTTACTTTGATAATAATGAATGGTGAGTTAAGGAAAGGAATTCCCGAAGCCTAAATGGGTAAATAAAGAAAATCCATGAATAGCTTCCACATGATGAAAATCATATGTACATAGATATGTATGTGTATATTGAAATGGCTTTTGAATGAATGATTGATGTGGTCCTATAATGATTGGTGTAGGACTTGATAGGGCTTGTGAAGCGGGAACATCGAACCTGGAAGTCTACTTCTCTTGAGGTAGGAGAGGGGGTGTATTTTCTAAATGTATAAGAATATGTATGATGATAATGTATATGATGATGTAATGTGGCATGTTTACTTGAATGAATATGATATCATATATTTGTGGTGTGAAATTGAACTTGGTGCTTTAAATGATAAATTATGGATTGGAGCCTTAATGAGGCTATGAGTGGCATAATATGTGTTGAAATGTTATGGAGTCCATGTGTGGCCTGTTGAATGTTTGAAATCTGTGATTATATGGATTCTTGAAATTTTATGATTGGAATATATATAGATATGTTGACTATGGGAAATTAATAATGTTATTGAGTATGAGTGTACCCTAGATGAGAGGGTGAGATAGCCTATATGAGATTGAGGCATGCATGAGCATTGCATATATAGCATGGCATGCATATCATGATAATGATTGATAAGTGGTTGCGATCACCTGATGTTGAAATATAAAGGACTTACGAGTTCCTGTGATTATTGGACCGGTGGTTGCGATCACCTGGTATTTGAAATGAAAGGCCCTGCGGGACCATTGAGATTGAATGCCCATGCTTGCGATCATAAGGCGGGAGTACCCCTTGCGAGGCAGGAAACCATTATGAATTGTTAAACGTGGTTGCGATCACGAGAAAGCACCTTGCGAGGCTGCTAGAGGGAGTACCCCTTGCGAGGCGGGAAACCTATGAATATGAATGAATGATTATGGTGGTTGCGATCACCCGTTCGTATGAAATCAGATCCGTGCATATGCATTCTAAACACTAGCATGTGCATTAGCCACAGGAGCATGGCATAGAGTGACACCTTGTTGAGGGGATTGTGTGAAGAGTAAATGGAATTTCCTTTTTATATCAACTATAAAAGGGTTAATGGTTGATGTGTTCTTATGAATTTAACTAGATATATATATATATATATATATATATATATGTTTAGTGAGTTTGATGAATGTTTGTTTTGGTGTTGATCGAATTTGCCTTGAGGAGGAATATTTATATTGCATTCATGTATATATATTATCACAATTGTAGATTTTTATCATTGAGAAAGTATACTCACTCTCCCTGTGGTATATCTTTTTAGCTCCTGTGTTGTAGGGCTTTCCTATGGAGCTCTTGTGTGGAGAAGTTGTGTAAAGGAAGCCCATTTTGGTAAAGAATGCCTTGGCTGGCAACATTTTGATTTTATGGTTTGTGTAGAATGTTTGTAATGTATATAGTATTCTGTATATTTTGTATAGCCATGAATTGGTATGAATGATGTATAATGATTTTGTAGGTCATGTGTGAAAATTGGAACCTACATATAAGACCAATTTTCGGTTATGACCTTGGTGATGTAAGATGCTAATGTGTGAGTGCCTGAATTTTGCTCACTATGATGATCAAATGATGAGAATTGTGAATGATGACTTTATGTGCTGTATAATTGATGATATTTCATGATTGTTATGCATAAGTAAGGAACTAGTAGGGTCAAAATGAGTTTTATGAGTTTTGGATAGTGTGTGGTGGTTCCAATAGCTTAAATACATGATTTGTGACTTATAGAAACTGGAACGGGTCAATTCGATTGAGAATAGACCTTTAAGTCACTCAAAAAGGCTCAGGAATGGACTAAACGCATTTATTTGCATAAGTTTCTCATTTTTGAGAACTTTTGAGTGAGGTCGGTGGCCACACATCACAATTGGTGTATTTTAGTTGGTGTCAAAATTTGGTAGTGTTTGGAGTTGATATGAAAAAGTTAGGGGGGTTAGAAGTCCAAAAATAAGGCTTTTTCTGCATAAAAACAGCAACTGTGCTGTCTCGAATCGATTCGAGGATCTCTGAATCGATTCAAGAGCTGCTGTTTTCACTGTTTTTGGTTCCAGGAAGGCCTAAATCGATTCATACGATCTTGAATCGATTCAGGGACCCCTGTTTACATAATTTTGAGTTCCAGAAGCGTTTGAATCGATTCATACGAGCTTAAATCGATTCAAGGGGTCCCAGAACCATTTGAATCGATTCATGGGATGTTTGAATCGATTCATGACCCCATTTTTCATATTTTTCCTCTGTTTTAGGGTACAATTGGCATTGTTTGACTATAATATGATTGTACAATGCCCTACATGCATAATTAATACATTTTATCAATTTGATGGACCATCCTTTGACCTTCTACCACTTCCCTTCATTTCCTTAATGTAATTGTACACTTCCGCTACTCCTTGTTGATGATCATGAGAATAATCATCCAAGGTTCACTCTTTGACTTAATTGTTCACCTTCTCATATCTTCATATATGAGCTAGGTTATTAAAATGGGTCTGGGGATTACTTGCCAAAGTTTTCATCTCGCTATCTCTTCCATCCTTTAATTGTTTTAAATCGCAAAAAATTTACCCCTATTTTTGGGGCGTCTCACTTCCTCATGAGTTCATATTTAAAATTTTCACAAGTCAAGGGAATAGCAGTAGCAATCATTCTACTCTTGGTGAGTCTCCACTAAGTCTCAGCTTCTTCTCTCAGCATGAAAATAACATACTCCACTTTCTGGAGCTCATTGCACTCGAAACTATCGAAGATCCGCTCAACATCTCGAATCCAAACATGGGCTTGTTCGGGCCTAAATCCACCATGAAACTCAGATGGTTTCCGCTTCAAGAACATGTCAAGGCCCTGAGTACCTTGAACAGCAGGAGCAGGTTGCCTTTCCACTTCTTGTCTATCACGGTTTTGTGACTCAAGGAGATCCGCAAAACGATTCAAGGCTCTAGCTATAGCGTTATCGTTATCTTGATGATGACGGGCCATCTCAATATCTATAATCATAACATGAGATTTAACTAACATCAGTAAACTCATTCATAAAACTTCTCTATAGTCTCATACTATAGCTCTTCATCATAAAATTAAGTTATGGCCCCCCATTATGGAGTCCAATATCAACCAATCCACATTAAAGCTTATAAAAAGCACATCATTATATCTTAGAGTCACATGCATTCATATAATTATAAGAATTCATCATTGAGGGAGAATAGTGTGAAAAAAGCTTGGCCGAACTTATAGCAATCACATTCAATTCATAATCAATTTACACATAGTCAAACAATAATGGCAATCATTCATCAATTGCATTTCATGTTCTAATAATAATAACAACTAATTACAGTAATACAGAGTGAATAATGCTCTGATACCAGGTTGAGACGACCCAAAAATTAGGGGGTAAATTTTTCATGATTTTAATATGATTAATTTTTGAAAAACATAAATGGTGAAGCTATCGGTCAATACCCTGGATCTATGAAAGACCTATCTCATATATGAGGATATGAGAATGTACGTAACTTAAAAAAATATCTACTTAGGACAATCGGTTACGTGGTCGTTATACATATGTTTGTGAGACATGCAATTTAATCTAAGGTCAAAAGTAGATATGAGAAAGACCCAAGGAAATACAAGGTAATTGCCAAGACATAATCAAAACATGTACAATCGGTCATACAAACATTCCATGAAGTAAAAACGTAAATCATACCTCAAAAAGGCATAAAAGTATGGAAAATTCCAACTTTGGAGAAACCCACTGGCAGTGGAAAAAATCCAATGGCAGTGGGAAAAACCCACTGGCCGTGGATTACACTGCCTAGTGCCCAGAAGTTTGAATTTTCTAAAACAGAGAAACTCACTGGCAGTGGGAAAAACCCACTGGCCGTGGAATCCTCTGCCATGTACCCAGAATAGCAAATTTTCCAAAATAAAGAAACCCACTGGCAGTGGGAAAAACCCACTGGCCGTGGAATTCTCTGCTGCAAGTGCCATTCTGCAGCTTTTTGGCCCTTATATTTTTGTCAACTTTGGGACCCCTTTTCACTAGGCTATTTAACTCCGATTTGCATGAAATTTTATACACAACTTACCTACCCTAATATCAATTATGTGGAAAAGTTTCAAGCCCAAATTCCATCCCAATCAAAATCTAAGTCATAAGGTAGTTTTATGAATATTTTGGGCATTTTACATGACATACCAAATTACAATTGGTTATGTTTTGGTCTAAACTCTCTATGGATCTATATTCACATATATAAATGTGACTTACTCCAACAAGTCTCATCCAATAACTTATTTCCTAGATCAAGATATGTCCTAATGGCGATTCATGCCCTTTTTGGCTAAACCAAGCATGTCAAATTCCCAACTAAGCCTCTTTGGCCACAACCAACCATGCATACAAGTTTCAAACATATATTATGACTTGTAGGTGATCTCTACATAATTGTTTACCCATTAAATGAGAATATGACCCATCCACTTCCTTGTTTTACATTCAATTCACAATATTAATGATACTTAAACCATATTTTCATTGCCAGTGACTTTAGATCTCATAATATCATCATTCATTCATCAATATAGCATAAAAGTCATTGTATCTTAAATATCATTCCCAATTCTCATTATTTGTTCATCAAAGTAAGCAAAATTCAAGCACTCACACATTAGCATCTTATATCACCAAGGTCATAACCAAAAATTGGTCTTATACGTAGGTTCCAATTTTCACACATGACCTACAAAATCATTATACATCATCCATACCAATTCATGGCTATACAAGATATTAGTTATATCTATTTACATTACAAAAGCCGTTATCAAAGCTATAAAGTCAAAACATACACCGGCCAAGGCATTCTTTACCCAAAATAGGCTTCCTTCACACCACTTCTCCATACAAGAACTCCATAGGTAGCCCTACACCACAGGAGCTAAAAAGATATACCACATGGAGAGTGAGTATACTTTCTCAATGATGAAAATCCACAATTATGACAGTATATCCATTAATGCAATATTAACATCTCCTGCTTAAGAGGAGTTCAATCAACACTAAATTGATCATTTAACAAATTCGTTGAAACACATACATCCATCAAAATTCTCAAAGTCACATCAACCAATATCACAATCACAGTTAGTAATTAAAAGGGAGTTCCACCCGCTCCTCACATAATCTCCTCAACGGATGTCACTTTATGCCATGCTTCTATGGCTAATGCATATGCTGGTGTTTAGGATGCATATGCACGGATCCAATTTCATAACAACGGGTGATCGCAACCACCATAGTCATTCATTCATATTCATGGATTTCCCGCCTCGCAAGGGGTACTCCCTCTAGCAGCCTCGCAAGGTGCTTTCTCGTGATCGCAACCACGTTCATCAATTCATAATGGTTTCCCACCTCGCAAGGGGTACTCCCACCTCATGATCGCAACCATGGGCATTCAATCTCATTGGTCTCGTAGGGCCTTTCATTTCCAATACCAGGTGATCGCAACCACTGGTCCAATAATCACAGGAACTCGTAAGCCCTTTATATTTCAACATTAAGTGATCGCAACCACTTATTAACATCATCATGATATGCATGCCATGCCATGTATGCAATGCTTCTGCACGCCTCAATCTCATATGGCTATCTCACCCTCTCATCTAGGGTACACTCATACTAAATAGCACCATTAGTTTTCTATAGTCAACATATCCATATATATTCCAATCATAAAATTTCAAGAATCTATATAGTCACAGATTTCAAGCATTCATCAAGCCACACATGGATTCTATAACATTTCATCACATATGATGCCACTCATAGCCTCGTTAAGGCTTCAATCCACAATTAATCATTTAAAGCACCAAGTTCAATTTCACACCACAAACATATGATATCATATTCATTCAAGTAAACATGCCATATTACATCATCATATAGATTATCATCATACATGCTCTCATACATTTAGAAAATACACCCCCTCTCCTACCTCAAGAGAAGTAGACTTCCGGGTTTGATGTTCCCGCTTCACCCGTGTTATTAAGTCCTACACCGATCATTATAGGACCACATCAATTACTCATTCAAAGACCATTTCAAAATACATATACATATCTATGTACACATAATTCTCATCATATGGAAGCTATTCATGGATTTGTATTTACTTACCCATTTAGGCTTCAGGAATTCCTTCCCTTAAATCTCTATTCATTATTATCAAAGCAACAACCTAATTAGTTAGGTTACCCCATTCACCAACCTTACATTAATCCCATTCCAAGTGGGTTTTTATTTATGTTCTCCAACCACCATCTCTAATCATCATTTAATGTCAATACCTTATCATTTATAACATTTCCCTGATCAATAAATGCTAACCCTATCTACATTACATATTTCCCCTAATTTAATAATTTAGGGTTTTGTAAAAACCCAACCACATCATAAATACACTTCTATACTCATAATCTTTCAACCCTATCTTTATATATTTCATTTATTACTCATAAACACCCATGTTTATTTCACCCCACCTTAGGGTTTGTGTATTTAATGTTTTCTTTCCCTATCCCCAAGCATTTAATACACCTCCAAGCCACAACCATTTATCCCCTAGGTTCCAAGTACAAGAGAAATGATAAAGAGCTTACCTTGCTCCAAAACGAAAATGAGAGTTAAGAGAGAGATAGATGGTAACGGAAATGGAAAGAAGGAAGGGAGAAGCTTCAACCATTCATAGTCTCCTCCTTGCTCACTAAAGAAAACGAAAATTGAGAGAGAAAAGCACCACTTAATCTAGGTTTTTCTTTGGGGAAGAAGAAGATGAAGGTGGGTGAAGGAGTTTAGAAGAGAAGGAAGAGTAAAGAGTGTCTTGCCAAGGGAGAGAGAGAGGGTCACGAGAATTGAGAGTGAAAAGTGAGGTTTTGTTTTTTTTAAAAATTTTATCTTTTACTTAAACTCTTCTGTTTTTAAATAAATAGGCTCTCTGTTTGGGCTCAATACTTATTCTTAAAATTATTTTGAATACATATTCGGAATCCCAATAACATTATCTACAGCCCTGACCAACGGCATCTCAATCAGAGATACTTGGTCTGACACCCATATTTTATCTGAGTCAGTTTTCAGCTTATCCGGTCACAATAACTCACTAACAGTCTCCAAAAATCTTTAATTAAATTATTTCTAGCATTTTGGGATATTAGTTAGTCCACATTTAATTATTCAATATTTATTTTCTTAATTTAAATTTCTACTTTTAAAAAATTCGGGGTGTTACAGGTGTCGGACCAAGTATCTCTGATTGAGATAATATTGGTCAGGGTTGTTGAGGATAATATTGGGAGTCCGGGTATGTACTCAGAATAATTTTTAGATTAAGTATTGAGCCCGAACAATGGCACTGTTTGTCTTAAAACGATAAATCTTTTAATGAAGGTTAAAAATTAAAACCAAAGAGCCAAATTTTCTCCTCCTTTTCACGTGAATTTGCTGAGTGAAAAAGGGAAATGTTTTGTTTCTCTTCTCCTTCTCTATTCCCTTCTTCATTATTCTTCTTCTCCTCCCAAAACCCTAAGCCAAAAAATGACACATCCCCCTTCTATTTCATTTTTTTTGGAGCTTGGAGGGAGGCCATTGAAGCTGAATTCTTCTTCCTCTTCTTCTCTATTTTCGTGTAGCCTCTTCCGCCTTCTTGAACCCATTTTGTTTTTGGGTGTGAGGTAAGTATACTCACCATTTTATTGAGGTTTTTGCCATGTATATGTGTTATTATGCCTTGGGGAAACAATGCATGTGAATGGGTGTTAAAGGAGAGCATTTAATGCATAAACCCTAGAATGGGTTGTCATAAATGAATAGTTTAAGTGAAATAAATAGGGTAGATGCATTTATGTTGGAAAAAGACGATGAAAGATGATGTATTAATGAGGGGTTGGGTTTTGTTGGAATCCTTAACTATGAGAAATTGGGGAAAATGAACAATGTTGGTTCAAGAGTGTGTTTTGAGAAGGAATATATGTCTTTGATGGGTGTAAGTGTTGATAAATGAAATTGGGTGGATATTGGGCTATTATTATTGGAGGCCCTTGAATTTAATGAATGTGGCTTGATGGGAAGGAATTCCCTAAGCCTAACAAATAATAAAAATGATGCTTATAACATGTTTTATGCATGTTATGAATTATAGATGTAAGAATGATCAATTAGAATTGGATTTGTGTTTTGAATAGTTGATTGATTGAGGTTTTACATGTATATTAATGTAGGACCCATTCTGAACGACGAGGCAGGTGCGTCTTATCAATCAGAATTCTTCTCTTGAGGTAGGAGGGGAGTCTTATGTACTAAATGCATGAATTTTGAATGGTATATGATTATCGTATGTATTGATATGCATGTTTGCCTTGCTTAGAGTGCTATATGATGTTGATGATGTGTTTTAGCAACATGCTTGATGCATTTAGAACAATTCTGGTGTGTTATATGGTGGCGTAAATTGTTTGATATTATGTGGTGATGTACATGTCCACCGTAAGTGTATAATGAATGTTGATGACGTTTGATAGAGAATGATTAAGGTCTTTTTATTGATGATGAAATTGAATGATATGAATGAGACTATCGAAAATGCCACACAAAGATTTAAACTAACAAGAATAACCAACAATAATGAATCCACTAAAAACCTTGTGGTGACGTTGGTAATGGAATTGATGATGATGTTGATGAGTGGCATGTATAGGATGCATAGAGTGTGAAATGCATATGATTGGCATTTGCATCCATGGCATACTGCATAGCTGCCGGTGTTGCAATTTGAGGGGATTCCTCTAGTTGGCCCAGTGGGAGGGCGGCTTTGTGCATGAGCAATTTGTATTTCCCCTGTGACTCGGTGTGTAAGTCATGAAGCTGCCCATGTTGTGCTACGGGGAGCCACATGTGGTTGACCCTTGTGGGGGGTGGCTCTTGATGAGCAGGTGTCCCCAGTGGTCCTTGGGATCATAGCTACCATGATATGTCTCATGGTTGGCCCGCAACACCATATATAGAATAGGTTGTATACTACGGTCATGGTGAAAATGACCAGGTGTTGCAAGATGAGTGATGCGGTTTGGTACTAGTAAAGCAATTAGTGAATGCATACAAATTTTAAGAATAAAAGTACACATTTTACTACTGCAGTAGGGGTATGGTTAGATGATCATATTTGAAACCTATAATCAATGTTTATATTCCCACAATCAGATCTGCAATTGTTGAAAAGTTAAATTATGCATATGCATTAGCTTAAGAGCATTTGCATATAGCAGGGAGGTATGCCAAAGAAGATGAGTTATGATGATAGATGTAATAGAGATGATATAATATGTTAAGACAACATGAAGATATGAATACCAAATAATAATTTAAGATAAATGATGCCTTGTGTAATAGCCCAATGTTACAGGACTTGATTATGTATATGCTAGTATACCTTGCTTGACTCAAAATAATGTTGAGTTATGTGTGTGATAAAGATATAATGATGAATGAGGTGTTGTGTGTATGCAAGTATACATGTTTAACGCCTATGTACATAATAACATGGTATTCATATTCATCCTTTTGGAATGTATGACTCACTCTCCCATGTTGTCCATTTTTAGACTTGTGATGCAGGGCATTTATGGGAAGAGTGGATATTTTGAAGTGCATTTTGGTTGAGGAGGTAAATAGTGGTATAGGAAGTGCCTTGGCTAGCGAAATCTAGATTTTTGTATAGCATGTGATGTATATGGATGCTTATTTTGTTATCTAGATTAGAGATGATGATTTTGAGGGTCATATAGGAAAATTGGACCTTGGTGTGCATGGCCAGTTTTCATTTATGACTCAAATGATGTAAGATGATGAATTATGATGTTGGATGATGTTAATTCTTATGAATGAATGATGAGTATTGTGTCTTGTAGCACTTTATGGAATTTATACAAAGATGTGTTCAAATGATATGCATTGAATGAATGGTAATTGAATTTGAAATGTATAGATAATTGGATGAGATTATATTTGCATGGTTGAAGGGATATAATGCATTAAAATAGGTTAACATAGCATGAATTGAAGTTTGAGGTGCTAAGTTGTAAAAAAAAATCCACGTTTCTGCATAAGTTCTGTAGAACTCGCTCAAGCGAGTAGTAGTCTCGCTCAAGCGAGACCCTTGTGAAACAGGGGTGTGGTCACTGGGCGAAATTTGCTAAAGCAAATAGGCTTCTCGCCTAAGCGAGACTCAGTTGGAATCAGTGGTTGGTCATTGGACCATTTTCGCTCAGGCGAAATAGTCTGGGCGTGGGAGTCGCCCAAGCGAGAGGGAAGGAAATTGGACACTGGATAATTTTCGCCCAGGCGAGCCTTACCTCGCCCGAGTGAAAATCGGGCAGTGAGTCCCTGTTGTCACTTGATAGATGTCTAATTTATATATATTTTACGGTGAAAATGAAGCATAAATTGGACATAATGTGCAATGTTTGCCATTTTGTAAGCTATATAGAACATAAATTGTGATATAAACATTCTACAAGTTGATTGGTTAATTTTATTGCAATTCCAGGAAAAATCAAAGAAGAAAGAAGAAGGGAAAAGAAAAGAAGAAAATCCATTAAGTATAAGCAAAGGAGCTGGGATTCGCTCAAGCGAAGGTCGTCTCGCTTGAGCGACTCAAAGTTGTTTAGGCCAAATTGAAGGCTCGCTCGGGCGAGAAAGTAATTCAGCAGATATAAGTAACAGGGGAAAAATTCACTTGAGCAAGAAGACATTCGCCTAAGCGAATGAAGGCCAGTGAGGAATAATGAAGAAACCGCTCAAGCGAAGGTTGTTCGCTGGAGCGAAATTGTTACAGAATACAAACATGAAGACTTCGCTTAGGCGAAATAATAAAGGCATCAAGCGAAATTCTTCCAGTGAGCTACAATGTTGAAGTCACTTGAGCGACCTAATTTTGCTCAAGCGAGATTTGTCTAGAATTAAAAAGAGTGAAACTCGCTACAAGCGAAATAATGATACATCAAGCGAAATTGGAACAGGGGCTCATCAGCTTGACTTTCGCTTAAGCGAAAGTGGTCGCTTGAGTGAATCAAGCATACAAACTAAGTAGGATGTGGACTTTCTTCATGGTGAAGGATGCATCTCGCTTGAGCAAGACTTAAACTCGCTTGAGCGAGTTAATGCATTATAAAAAGAAATCAATGTGAAACAGAGAAAAAAAAATGTTGGTTATGCATGCAGAGTGAGAGAATGTGAGAGACATTTTTCTTACAAATAGTGTATCTAGCCTAGGTTTTTCTTCTTCATTTTCACTTGTATTGTAAGATCATGACCACCATGAGTGGCTAATCCTTTCATTTGGGATTAGAGGTAACCAATCAACCCAGATGTACACTTGTGTAATATTTATGATTGCCTGAATCTATTTGATCACTAGTTTCTTGATTCAAGTTTTCGTTTGTTGTTAGAAAATGACTTTCGAAAATAGATCTAAATGGAACACTCATTGTGAGTAGATAACCAGGGATGGTATCTAACGCAATGGACGTCCAAACAATCATTCTTAATGCTGGAATAGATTTGAAACGATCAAGGGATTGACGTTATTAAATCTATTCTTATGGATTTCATAGTCAAGGAATTGATATGAATGACTGTGATTGTGACGTAAAGAATCATATCGTAAACATTGATTACATGAATATTAACGGTGTATCGAAAGGTGAGAAAGGTGAATCCGATTCCCAAATTCTAAACTCTGTTATTTCACTTACATTTCTTGTATTGCTTTCATAGATTTATAAATTTATGAAGAGTTGTTTTAATTCATTATCATGAAAACCACAAATCATTTCTGCCGTAATAGTTTGAAATTGATTTAAAACGATCCGTAGTGGGAACCACATTTGTTCTCTTGAACATATACTACACCGACAAGTGGTATACTTGCCATGAGTCGCTTTAAAACTAACTATCTGAGCGTTTTGTGAATATATCATACCCAAACACCAGCATCACTGGAGCAATCTCGCTCAAGCGAGATGGGGTCCGCTCAAGCGAGATGGGGTCCGCTCAAGCGAAGGGACCCCCTAATGCTCAAACTCTCCCTCACTCAGCATTCTTCCTAGCTTCGCTCAAGCGTTACCACGTGTGCTCGCTCAAGCAAGTAGCCTCCTGATGCCCCACTTGTTTTGTTCCAAATAAATTTTTATTTCTTATGCATTAAATCCTTATCATGCATTATCTTAAGGGTGTTATTGAACATATTATGAATCATGGAACCTCATGAAATCCCTTCTCATAAATTCAATTATACAACAATCAAATTAAATTAATTCTTCCGCTGTTTCTAATTGGAAATTTATTATGAAATCTTCTTTTAATCTACCTCTCATATCTTCATATATGGGAGTGGCTTTTTATAGATCCAGGTGTTGAACTAGAAAGCTTCACCACTTATTCTTCTTTTCATTGAATAATGATTTTAAATTCACGAAAAAATTTACCCGTGTTTTCGGGGCGTCTCAACCTGGTATCAAAGCGATGGTTTTCTCTCGATACAATCATGATTGATGTTTTTTATGTAGATGTCACTCATGATTGAGATATATTAGTTATAATTGAATGATTTATGGATTATTTGATTAAATTGTGAATGTTTGTTATTGAACTGAGATTGATGCACTTGTTGTTGAGCTCGGCCAAGAGTCCTTACATTATTTACCTCTAATGATGAATATGTTGTGATTATGTATTGAAAATGATATGATTATATGATGTAGTACATGATAGGTTTATGAGTGCTAAAATCCTTGAATTCATAAGCCAAAAGGTTATTGTTTGGCCTAGTTTACTTATGTGTGAGCCATGTTTTGATGTATAGGCTTAAGATATGGCTGGTAGACCAAATCGTGAGGCAACTGCTATGGCAAATGCCTTAAATCGATTTACCGATCTCTTGGAAAGACAAGGCCAACTGAACATGGGACAAGGCTCCCAAGGTCTTGATTTATTTCTCAAGAGGAAACCTTCAGAGTTTCATGGAGGTTATAAGCCTGAAGATGCGTATGCTTCGATTAATGATCTGGAGAGAGTTTATGCTAGCTTTGAATGTTCTGAAGCGCAAAAGGTGGAGTATGCGATCTTTATGATCCGGATGAAACCGAGGCTTGGTGGCGTCTTACTAGGGGATGCATGATATCTGTTGATATTCCCTTGGTTTGGGAAAACTTTAAAGTGGAGTTCTTGAAGAAGTATTTCCCGGATAGTTATAGAAGTAAGAAAGAGCTTGAGTTTATGGAACTTAAGCAAGGTGGCATGAGGTGGAGGAGTATGCCTCCAAGTTTGAAGAACTTTGTGCGTTTTATCTGGACTATCAACAAGAGGGTACCGAGGTGTCTAAATGTGTGAATTTTGAAAATGGATTGAGGCCTGAGATCAAGCGGCCTATCCGACATCAAGAAATTAGAAGCTTTTTGACGCTTATGAACAAGTGTCGCATATATGAGGAAGACGGTGTGGCTCCTTTAGGTCATGGAAAGCACGAACCTAAGTTGAAGAGCCAATTTTCTAGCTTTAAGAAGCAAGGGCACTTCAAGAAGAAGTTCTTTTGTGGTGGATCCTCCAATGCAAAAGGACGTGGTGCTCCTAGAGGTGGTTACGGTGGTGGTAACCAAGGTCGTAGAAATGTCCAAGGCCTAACTTGTTTCAGGTGTGGTGCTAATCATTGGGCATGTGATTGTCCATAAGATGATGTGGTGTGCTACCAATGCAATCAACCGGGGCATATCCACCCTAATTGCCCATTGAATGCAAGGAATGCTAATGCTAATACTCCTGTAAGTATGACTCCAAATGGTAACCGTGGAGGCCATGGTGGCTTTGGAGGTCGTGGTCATGGAAAAGGAAATGGTTATAATGGTGACCATGGTGGAAATCATAACAGTGGAAGAAATGGCGATGGTTGAGGTAATGGCTGTGGTGGAAGAAATGGTAACCGCAATAGTGGTGATCAACTACAAGCTGCTGGTAGGGTGTTTGCAGTTACTGGTGAGGAAGTCGCTCAAGCGAAAGGCCTCGTTCATGGTGAGTATGAGATCCTTGGTAATTTGATAAATGTTATTTTTGATTCTGGTACTACGTAATCATTTATATCTGAGGATTGTGTGAGGCGCTTAAGGGTTCCTGTGTGTATGATAAGGGTTCCATATTGGTAACTACACCAACCGGTACTTGTTTAAGATCGGTGACTCGATGTGAGAATGTTGAGATGAACCTTGAGGGTAGGAAGATTTTTGTATCCCTCGTCTGTTTGCCTATGAAGGACTTGGACATTATTCTAGGCATGGACTGGTTATCCATTAACAAATTCTTGGTGGATTGCCATAACAAGACGGTGATCTTCCCGACTTCGAATACTGAAGGCTTTGATATATAAGGTATTTCTCAGCTTTTTATGATATTCTGTTTGGTTAATGGGAATGGTACGTCCCAATCTTATGAGATTCCTATTTTTTCAGAGTTTCCTGATGTGTTTCCAAAGAGATTCCTGGACTACCTCCTTCACGAGAAGTGGAATTTTCTATTGACCTCATCCCCGACACTGATCCTCTTTCTCGAGCTCCTTATAGGATGTCCCCTATAGAGTTGACCGAACTAAAGAAGCAAGTTAAGGAATTACTCGAGCGGGAGTTTATTCGCCCAAGTGTGTCTCCTTGGGGTGCTCCTGTATTGTTGGTGAAAAAGAAGGATGGAAGCATAAGATTGTACATTGATTATCGCCAACTCAACAAGCTAACTATCAAGAACAAATATCCTCTCCCTTGTATTGATGATCTTTTAGATCAGTTGAAGGGTGCTGTGGTATTCTCTAAGATTGATTTACCTTCCGGATATTACCAAATTCGGATGAATACCGAAGATATATCTAAAACTGCCTTCCGAATGTGATATGGACACTATGAATCGCATTTTCATGGATTGACAAATGTGATTTGGAGTGACAAATGCTCCTACGATTTTCATGGATTACATGAATCGCATTTTTCATGAGTATCTTGATTAATGCGTCGTGGTGTTTATTGATGATATTCTGGTATACTCTAAGAGTCATGAAGAGCATGAAAGACATCTTCGTCTTGTATTGTCTATTATTCGAGAGAAAGAATTGTATGCTAAGCTCTCAAAATATGAATTCTAGATGGGTGAGATTTCTTTTCTTGGTCATGTGATTTCTAGTGATGGAGTTGTCGTTGATAGATCGAAAGTTGAAGCTGTTATGGCTTGGGAAAGACCGACATCCGTGACAGAGATATGAAGTTTTCTTGGTCTTGCCGGTTATTACTGGAGGTTTATTGAAGGATTTTCCCGTTTAGCCTTACCATTGATGAAGTTGACTCGTAAGACTCAACCGTTTGTGTGGACCCGTGAATACAAAGAAAGCTTCCAAGAGTTAAAGTTGAGACTTATTACCACACCGGTGTTAGCGTTGCCCGATTTGACAGATGATTTTGTGGTGTATTGTAATACGTCTAAGCTTGGACTTGGATGCGTATTGATGTAAAAGGAGCGTGTGATAGCCTATACGTCGAGACAATTGCGACCGCATAAGGTTAATTATCTTACTCATGACCTTGAATTGGCGGCGGTGGTGTTTGCTTTGAAGTTGTGGTGACATTATTTGTATGGTTCTAAATTTGTGGTCTTTAGTGACGATAAGAGCCTTAAGTATTTGTTTGACTAAAAGGAACTTAATATGCGCCAAAGGAGGTGGATGGAATTCCTAAAGGACTATGAGTTTGAGTTAAGGAATCATCCTAGAAAGGCTAATGTGGTTGTCAATGCTTTGAGCCGAAAGTCGTTACATATCTCTATGATGATGGCGAAAGAGATGAAGTTGATAGAACAATTTAGAGATTTGAATGTGGGCGTGGAGACATATACTTCCAAGAAAATATCGCTTGAGATATTAAAAGTCACAAATGAGTTTCTTGAATATGTGAAAGTACAACAACCTTATGATGAATATTTGATTGAAAAGAAGAAGACCCAAGAGAAAGGGAAGAATTTTTTCCTAGTGGAAGGTCAAGATGGCATTTGGCGTGTGAAAGGTCGAATTTATGTTCCTTTAAGTGGTGATATAAGGAAATGTGTACTTGAGGAAGCTCACAAAAGCGTATTGAGCATTCATCCTGGTTCTACCAAGATGTATCAAGACTTAAAGAAGAATTTCTAGTGGCCCGATATGAAGCGTGATGTGGCGAACTTTGTAGTATCTTGCCTTATTTGTCAGAAGGCTAAGGTCGAGCATCAAAGACCATCTGGTTATTTAAGGCCTTTGGAGATCCCTGTTTGGAAGTGGGATAGTATAGCTATGGATTTTGTTTCTGTACTACCTAGAACTTGTGCTGGAAACAATGCCATATGGGTAATTATGGATCGGTTGAGAAAGTGTGCTCACTTCTTGCCCATGAATATAAAGAGTTCCTTGGAGAAATTGGCACAATTATATATAAAGGAGATTGTTAGGCTGCATGGTGTGCCAACTAGTATCATATCCGACCGTGATCATCGATTCACTTCTCGATTTTAGGGAAGTTTGCATAATGAGTTGGGTTCTAAGTTGAAACTTAGTTCCGCATATCATCCTCGGACCGACGGACAATCCGAAAGGATGATACAAAGCCTCGAAGATTTGTTAAAGGCTTGTGTTCTTGAACACGGTGGATGTTGGGAGAGATTCTTGCCATTGATTGAATTCACATACAACAACAGCTACCATAGTTCTATTGGTATGGCACCATATGAGGCGTTGTATGGAAAGAAGTGTAGAACCCCTTTGTGTTGGCTTGAGGTTGGTGAGAACTTGGCCTTAGGGCCGGAAATTGTTCAAGAGACTACTGAGCTGATTAAAAAGATATAGGAGAATATGAAGATTTCTTAGGACCGACAGAAGAGTTACTATAACAGGAGGCATTAACCAATTGAGTTCCAAGTGGGTGACCATGTGTTTTTGAAGGTTTCGCGTGATAAAGGGATTGGAAGGGCGTTGAAAGGTGGAAAGTTGACCCTTAGATTCATTGGACCTTATGAGGTTTTGGAGTAGATTGGCGACGTTGCTTATAAGATTGCACTCCCTCCACATCTCGTAAATCTACATAATGTATTTCATGTATCTCAGTTGAGGAAATATGTCCATGATCCCCTACATGTGATTCCTATGGACGATGTCGATGTACGAGATGATTTATCTATTCCTCCTGTTTCTGTTTGCATTGTCGAGCATTCCGTGAAGAAACTACGGAACAAGTTGGTATCTTTGGTGAAGGTCGCTTGGAAACATGGAAATGTGGAGATGTTCACATGGGAACATGATAGGCGTTTTGTTTGCAAGATTTTAGTGCCTTTTTATTAAGTTTTTCTAGATCGTTTGTGTTATCTTATCCCTAATTCCAAGTATTTTTTCTTTCGTTCCGTATTTGTTACTCGGGTGTTTCAAGTTTTTGCAGGAATAGCTTGTTTACAGGTACATACATTCCAAACGAGAAGCATCCGAGGAAGCATTGGATAAATGAAAGGGTTTCAAGACACTAAAAAGCAGCAACGTGAAGTCCAGAGAAACCCACTGGCCGTGGGTTTTTCCCACTGGCCGTGGGTTTTTCCCACTGGCCGTGGATCTTGCTACCCTGTGACAAACATGCACAAATTGGGGTCCAGAGAAACCCACTGGCCGTGGGTTTTTCCCACTGGCCGTGGGTTCCTCTGTTTAAATGTTCAAAATTGCATTTGTTGGACCTCCAGTACGATCCACTGGCCGTGGGTTTTTCCCACTGCCAGTGGGTTTTTGCATGCACAGCAGTTCCTTGATTTTAGGGAGCAGTTTCTGGGGTTTATAGGGATAGTTTGAAAAGAACAAAAGACAGAAACATTTTGGGACATTTTTGGGGAGAAAAAGAGAGAGTTTTACTTGGGGATTATTGAAGAAATCAAGACCATAGGCGTTGAAGAACATCCTTGGGCATTTTTCGGAAGGATTCGCAAGCACAAGTGAGAGCTTTTGCTTTGTGTTCTTTGCTTTCTCCTTAGGTTTTCTCTTTCTCTGTAATTTCTGCATATGATTCCATCAATGGGCTGTAGTGAATTGAGCATGTGTAGCTAAACGACATCTTGGGATTAGGGTGTGACAATGTTTATGTATTGAACTTTTTTTGGATGTTTCTGTTTATTAATTAATTGCTTCTATTCAATTTCCATGAACGCGTAATGCTTTTGAATACCTAGAGATAGGATCAATTGAAATTAAACTCTAAGAGAATCGAAAGGTTAATTAGTTGTTTGAACGCATGAAATTGAACTTAGAATCATAGGTCACGAAAGTGGGTATGACGATTCGAGGTTTAATAGGATTTCACCGCTCTTAACAAGTTCACATAATAAATCGAACGCGGTTCTTTATTATTTGGGCACATTAATGTTACTCTGAGAAGAGGGCTTAATCAAATTCAGAAATCCAACCTTAGAGCGTGAATTAACAAATAGAAGGGTCTTAGGAAAATCAAATACATAGCATGATCATACACCAAATCCCAAGAGTTTCACCATCATTTGTTCTATTTCAATCTCAGAATTCATTTAGTTCTTTCAGATAGCATTCCTTTTAACTTTTGCTTTTCTTAATCTTCTGAATTTCAAACCTAATTTCACAATTTTCTAGATAATTGAACCACTGTGAAGACTTGTATTTGGGAACAATCTCTGTGGGACGATAACTTTTTATTACGCGATACCTCGTGCACTTGCAGGTCTATCAAGTTTTTGGCGCCGTTGCCGGGGATTGTCCCCCAATATTGGTTAAACGGTGTTTTGATTAGACTAGATTTTTATTTTTTCTGCATAATTTTTCTATTTTTTTAGTTCTTATTCTTTCTACAGAATTACGTTTTGGTATTTGTTGTCAGAGGTTTTTACAGGTTTATATATGCGAAGGAGTCATAGCCTTGAGCACATTTTCGATCCAGAGATTGAAAGGACCCTCCGTAAGATCAGAGCACTTCGGAAGCATCTTGAACAGGAAAAGCACCAAGCTTCAAGTTCAGCTACGGACAAACACATGGAAAACCAGGACAACAGAGCACTCTGTGATTTTGTAGCGCCCAATGCAATGGGTAGGAGGTCTAGCATCACCAGACCAAACATTGAGGCGAACAATTTTGAGTTGAAGCCATCCTTGCTCTCGATGGTTCAACAGAATCAATTTGGCGGATTACCATCTGAGGATCCCAACTTACACTTACAGATATTCCTTGAGTATTGTGACACGCTCAAGGTGAATGGGGTCTCAAGCGACGCAATCAGGCTTAGGCTTTTCCCATTCTCATTAAGGGATAAGGCTAGAGCTTGGTTGTACGCTCTTCCAGAAGCGTCAATCACCACTTGGGAGGAGCTGTCCCTCGCCTTCCTCAACAAATATTACCCCAGGAGCAAAACTGACCAGTTGAGGAAGCTGATTATCACCTTCAACCAGAAGGAAGACGAGACCTTGTACGAAACCTGGGAAAGGTACAAGGAAATGCTCTGGGAATGCCCACATCATGGCATTGAACGTTGGTTGACCGTTTACATTTTTTACAATAGGTTGTCTCCGAACCAGAAGGTGACCTTAGACGTCGCAGCTGGCGGTGCCTTTATGGGTAAAAACATGGAGGAAGGTTATAACCTCATTGAGGAGGTGGCCCAAAATACCTATCAGTGGTCGTCAGAACGGAATATGCCAACGAAAACTCCAGGTAAGTACACTGTTGATGCTCTTTCTTTATTAACTGCTAAAGTAGAAGCTTTATCTGTTAAGATTGATAAGTTCGATAAAGTAGGAGCAGGTGCTACTAAAGCTGTTTGTGAGTTATGTGGTGTTTCAGGGCATAATATTTCAGGATGCCAGCTTGGAGTAAATCAGCATGCTGAGCCAGAAATGCATCAGGTGGATGCAATTGGAAACTATGGTGGGAATTATGGAAATAATTTCAGACCACTTGGACCACCGGGTTTCCAAAGCAGGCCACCCCAGTTTCAAAATCAGCAAGGTAGCTACAGACCACAAGGACCTTACACTCCACAGAAATCCAAATTGGAATCCTTGATGGAAACTTTTGTAGCTACCCAATTAAAGCAGAATGATGATTTCTCTAACGCCATCAAAAACTTAGCCTCAAAGGTGGACAACTTGGCCACCCACAACAAGATGCTGGAGACCCAGATTGCTCAACAAGCATCATCCTCTCAAAGAGTGCCAGGAACATTTCCTGGAAAGCACGAAGCAGGACCATCGAACCACACAATGGCTATCACTCTTAGGAGTGGTACAAAATATGAAGGTCCAGTAAACAAGGAAGAGGAGGAGGCTAACCAAGAAAAGAAAGTGGATGAACCTCATTCTCATCCTATGCTGGAGGAAGAGAAACAAACTGAAAAGAAGGAGGAGGTGAAGCCTTACCAACCTCCAGTGTTGTTTCCTCAACGCTTGGCCAAGGCCAAGTTAGATAGACAATTTGGTAAGTTCCTTGAGGTCCTTAAAAAATTATATATAAATGTCTCCTTCACAGATGCTTTGCAGCAAATGCCGACCTATGCGAAGTTCTTGAAGGACATCTTGTCAAATAAGCAGAAACTAGAGGACGATGGTACCATTGCACTTACTAAAGAGTGCAGCGCACTGATCCAGAAGAAGCTACCACCCAAGCTTTAGGATCCAGGTAGTTTTTCTATTCCTTGTGTGATTGGTAATATGGCTATTGATAGAGCACTATGTGACTTAGGGGCTAGTGTTAGTCTTATGCCATTATCTATTTTTGAGAAATTGGGACTAGGAGAGCTAAAACCTACTAGGATGTCTCTGCAACTTGCTGATAGGTCTGTTAAATACCCTGTTGGCATTTTAGAAGATGTTCCAATCAAAGTAGGAAAATTTTTTATACCTGCCGATTTTGTGGTTCTTGAAATGGATGAGGATTCGATGATCCCCATTATCTTAGGCAGGCCATTTTTGGCAACCGCGGGCGCGGTTATAGATGTCAAAAATGGGAGGTTGTCTCTAACTGTGGGAGACCAAAAGGTTGATTTTAACTTGCAAAATGTCTTAAAAAAACCTTTTAATGATGATGTATGCTGTGTTATGGACTGTATTGACCAAGTGGTGAAGGAAGAAACCCTTCCTGATGAACCACTTGAATCTGTATTTTTGATTGAGCCCACAGGTACATCAAGTAGCTCTGAAGGAGAAGCCCAGCCAAAGCATGATACTGAGGTCATGCAAGATAAAGTGGTGGGTAACAAATTAGAATTGAAGCCTTTACCAGCTTCATTGAGGTATGAATTCCTTGGCCCAAACTCTACCTATCCTGTGATTGTAAATGCTGAACTGACTGCTGTGGAAACCGAAAAACTCCTGAAACATCTTAGGTTATACAGGAAAGTTATTGGTTATACCATGGATGACATTAAGGGGATTAGCCCTTCATTTTGCATGCATAGGATTACCATGGAGGATGAGAGTAGGCCAACAGTAGAACCACTTAGGAGACTAAATCCTAAAATGCAAGAAGTGGTTAAAAAAGAGATTTTGAAGTTGTTGGATGCGGGCGTCATTTATCCCATTGCTAGTAGCAAGTGGGTTAGCCCAGTTCATGTGGTTCCAAAAAAGGGAGGGATGACTGTTGTGCAAAATGATAAATAGGAATTGATTTCCACTAGGGTAGTTTCTAGGTGGCGCATGTGTATAGATTATAGAAAACTAAATAGCGCTACTAAGAAAGATCATTTCCCTCTCCCTTTCATTGATCAGATGCTTGAGAAGCTTGCTAAGCACTCCTATTTTTGTTATCTGGATGGGTATTCTGGTTTTCATCAAATCCCCATTCACCCATCTGATCAAGAGAAAACAACCTTCACTTACCCGTATGGGACTTATGCTTATAGGCGTATGCCATTTGGCCTGTGTAATGCACCCGCGACTTTTCAAAGGTGTATGCAGGCCATATTCTCTGATTTAATTGAAAATGTGATGGGAGTTTTCATGGATGACTTTTCTGTGCATGGTTTGAACTTTGATAATTGCTTGACTAATTTGTGCCAAGTTTTGCAGCGCTGTGAAGAGACCAACTTGGTCTTAAATTGGGAAAAATGCCACTTCATGGTAAGGGAGGGCATAGTTCTTGGACACTTGGTGTCCGAGAGAGGAATTGAAGTCGATAAAGCCAAGGTGGAGGTGATTGAGAAATTGCCCCCACCAACTAATGTGAAAGGTATTCGAAGCTTTCTTGGATATGCCGGGTTTTACCGGAGGTTCATTAAAGACTTCAGTAAGATCACAAAGCCTCTGACTAACCTTTTGGGTAAGGATGTACCATTTGTTTTTGATTCTTCATGTCTTGAGGCTTTTTACAGGATAAAGCAGGAGTTAATTTCCGCACCCATAGTGCAACCCCCCGATTGGGAACTCCCATTCGAACTTATGTGTGATGCTAGTGATCATGCAGTGGGGGCTGTACTTGGGCAGCGAAAGGATAAGAAGCTGCATGTGATCCACTACGCTAGCCGTACACTTGATGACGCGCAGGTAAACTATGCTACCACCGAAAAGGAATTGTTAGCTATAGTTTTTGCTTTTGATAAATTTAGATCGTACTTGGTAGGCTCACATGTTATTGTATATACTGACCATTCTGCCATCAAGTACCTTTTAAATAAGAAAGAAGCAAAACCTAGGCTCATTAGGTGGATTTTGATTTTACAAGAATTTGACATAGAAATCAAAGATAAAAAAGGTATTGAGAACCTTGTTGCAGACCACTTATCTAGGTTGTCGTCTGAAAAAGATGAGATGGGTGATGTTGTTCCCATCAATGAATCTTTTTCGGATGAACAGTTACTTAGCTTAAGTGTCCAACAAGTGCCTTGGTACGCTGATTTTGTCAATTTTCTTGCATGTGGCATTGTACCCCCTGACCTTGGTTTTCAGCAGAAAAAGAAGTTTTTTGCAGATGTTAGGCACTATTATTGGGATGAGCCCTTTTTATTCAAGCAATGTGCAGATGGTCTGATTAGGTGATGTGTTCCCAAGACTGAAGTTTGAGCCATCCTGGATCACTGCCATTCCCTTTCCTGTGGAGGCCATATGAGTACTTCTAAGACAGCCTCAAAGGTGTTGCAAGCAGGCTTCTATTGGCCACATATTTTCAAGGATATGCGTAAGTATGTCCTCACTTGTTATGCATGCCAAAGGGCCGGTAATATTGGTAAGAGGCATGAAATGCCACTTAATAGTATTCTTGAGGTTGAATTATTTGATGTATGGGGTGTTGATTTCATGGGACCCTTTCCCCCTTTGTTTGGAAATCAATTTATTCTGGTTGCAGTTGACTATGTATCCAAATGGGTAGAAGCCATTGCTTCGCCTCATTCGGATGCTAAGATTGTAATCAAACTTTTTAGAAAGATAATTTTTCCAAGGTTTGGGGTCCCTAAATGTATAATTAGTGATGGAGGGTCTCATTTTATTGAAAAAACTTTTCAGACCCTCTTGAAAAAATACAGAGTGAGACATAAGGTTGCTACACCTTACCACCCTCAAACTAGTGGCCAAGTTGAGGTTTCTAATAGGGAGATTAAAAACATTCTTCAGAAGGTGGTTAATACTTCTCGTAAGGATTGGTCTATTAAATTAGACGATTCCTTATGGGCGTATCGAACCGCTTACAAAACTCCCATTGGAACCACACCTTTTAAACTGGTTTATGGGAAACCGTGTCATTTACCTGTTGAATTGGAATATAAGTCCTTTTGGG
This sequence comes from Clitoria ternatea, assembly GCA_037962975.1. Classification (NCBI taxonomy): domain Eukaryota; kingdom Viridiplantae; phylum Streptophyta; class Magnoliopsida; order Fabales; family Fabaceae; genus Clitoria; species Clitoria ternatea. The sequence goes on from CM075671.1 coordinate 177,075,905, forward strand.
CTATAAAAATGCTTAACTTTGATATGAAGCTTGCAGGTGAACACAGGTTGCTGGAGTTGAACGAGCTTGAGGAGCTCCGGTTGGATGCTTATGAAAATGCCAAGATCTACAAGGAAAAAACTAAAAAATGGCATGATCGTCACATCCTCAGGAGATCCTTTAACCCTGGTGATATGGTGTTACTTTTCAACTCCCGATTGAAGCTATTCCCTGGCAAATTGAGGTCCCGGTGGTCGGGACCATTTCAGGTAACTAAGGTATATCCTTTTGGAGCTGTTGAGTTATGGAGCGATAAGTCTGGTTCATTTAAAGTGAATGGACAAAGGCTTAAGCACTACTTGACTGGAGAACCCATCCAACAAGCAAGTGGTTTGGACTTGCTTGATGGATTGGATTCTTGATTCCAAAGAATGCCAAGCGTCTGGCTGAAGATGTTAAACTTAGCACTAATGGGGAGGTAACCCCATTTATCATTCTTTAAACATTTTTCTTGTCGTATATATAAAAATAAAAAAAAACAAAAGGAAGAAAGTTTGTTTGTTTGTTTCATTTATAAGTCCAACGTAATTTGTTGCATGTTCATTATTTGTTAATTTTGCATTGCATGGGTTTTGTTTTGTTTTGTACATATTTCTTATGATTGAATGCAACATGTGTTTCCATGGGGTAAGATGAATCCAGTAAAGGTAAGTCATGGTGCGGATTTGGGGAAATTTTAATTGAAAAATAGTGAGATCCACTGCCAGTGGGTTTTTCCCACTACCAGTGGACTCCTCTTACTTGGAAAAGGCTGTTAAACTGATTTTGAAAAATCCCCCAGGCAGTAAACTCCACTGGCCGTGGGTTTTTCCCACTGCCAGTGTGGTTTCAATAGGTTTTACATGCATTTTTTTGAACAATTTTTGGGACTGGACCAGTGGGTTCCATGGGCCGTGGGTTTTTCCCACTGGCCGTGGGAACCCATCAGACCTAGCATGTGAAAACGAAAAATTAGGGGGAAGGACCAGAGGGTTCCACGGGCCGTGGGTTTTTCCCACTGGCCGTGGGAACCCATCAGGTTTTATAAAAATGGCTCCTTTTATTTCAAACAGCCCCCACCCATGTTTCTTTCCACTCAACGCATATCCTCTTGTGTGCTTCCTACTCCTTGCTCTCTTTTCAAATATTGGCACCACTAAATTACAATTGAAAACCCCCATCCTTCATTATTCTTCCTCACATTCCTTGTTTCAAATTTTATGCAAGTAAGTGTGGTCTTATCATGTTTTAGTTTGGGGTTTTTCTTTTGAAGTTCCTTGGGTTCTTTTCTTTTACCATAACTTTGATTGTGAAGTGATATCATTGTATGAAAAAGGTTTCTATATGCTTATGCTTGATTGTTATCATGGTTTATTAGGGTGGGCATTCTTAAAAAATCATCTTCATGCTTCATTATCCATTCTAGTTCTTCATTTGGGTTAAAACCCCTTTTTGGGTTTCCCTATACTTACCCATCCTGCCAATATCATGTTGTTGATTATATTGACATCTATTGTGCAGAAATTTGAATTGCAATTTTAGGTGCCCAAAAACATGTCTTCGGGACGAACCAAGAATGTCTGCAAAAAGAGGAAAAACAAAGGTACGTCATCTAACTATTCTAGTATAGATGGTATTGAATGTACCTCTGATGAACAAAAGATGCGCTTATCTTCCTTGACTTCTAGGGAAATTATCCCCTCTAGGTTCTTTTGCAAGAAATCTTTATTGGAACTTGGGTTATATGATGATACCTTTAAACTGTGCACGAATATGGGGTGGAAAGATTTTATTGAACTATATGAGCCTTGTTATGAACGCACCACATTAGAGTTTCTGAGTTCCATTGATATTAAGCCTTGCGATAATGAGTCGACCTGGGAAATCACTTTTAGGCTAAATAACACTGATTATAGGATGGACTTAGCTGGTTTTCCATCTGTCCCTAGAGATGCCTCTGCTAAATTAAATGCCGCCCGTATCCCTAGGGATTTTAGGGCCAAGTATTTTTGGTCTAGACTCTCTAAATCTAGGGAGACTTATGACCCATCTTCTACCAAAGCCTCACTCATGCATCACCCTGTCTTTAGATACCTTCAGAGGTTTATGGCCCGATCCATTTTTGGTCGATATGATAGTCCTGGTACTATTAGGGCTGCTGAGCTTTATTTTCTGTATGCCATGATTAATAACATCCCGGTCCACTCTACGAAATGGATTTTTAGCCAATTCGCTAGGGTAGGAAGGGCTACTACTGGAAGGATTGTCATTGCAGGCTATATAAATCCTATTGCGAGGTATGTGGGGATTGATCTGTAAGAGGATACCTTACTTTGCCAACCTAAGCAGGTTGATATTGATGAGATGGTCCACATGGGTATGCTTGTATTAGAACGTGGAATTTACTGTTTGGTTATTCCTGGATTCTCTGTGCCTCACCCCTTGCCTGACCCTAGCTTCACTAGCCTGGAGGGCAAAACTTCTTTCTTGTTTTCAGGTACAGAAGAGGATACCCCCTTGGACACCGAGATGCCTCTTCCTCATGACCACTCAGCTGGCCCGTCTAGATCCTCTCCCGATTCTGGATTTTCTATGGAACGGATGTATTCCTTGATGCAAGGAATGAACACCCGTTTAGAGTCTTTATCTATTGAGCAACTCCGGCAAGGGAGCAGGATCGATGGCATAGCCCAGCGCGTGGATGCCATGTACTCCTGGCACCTCCAGCAAGGTCATTTTCCTCCTCCCTCCCCATGACGGGTTTATTCCTAAAAATAAGTTTCATTGTACTTGGTATCCTCTCTACTGACCAGTGAGGACACTTCTCACTTTAAGTTTGGGGTAGTAGGTATAAGGAAACTTATTCCGAGGCTTTGCACCTTGACATTTCTTTGCATTTTCCTTTGACATTTCTTTGCATTTTTCTTTTGGTTCTATTTGATCATTCTTGACATTTCTTTGCATTTTTCTTTTGGTTTTATTTGATCATGTTAGGTTGTAGTTTGCCTGCATTTTATTTGTTTTGAATGTCTATGCCCCCCATCTAAGACAACATAGCATGTTTACTTGTGATTGTCATTGCCACAAATGGGTTTCAGTTGAGATAATAGAATTTTAAAGCTTTGTGGAATCCATAATATATAAATAAAAACAAAATAAAATTGATGATTGCTTGTTTGTCAAAAAGGTACCATGCTTTATGACTCTGTTCTCTCTTTGACTAGGTTTACTCACCTGTACTCGTGACAGCTTTTGAGCCAATAAGGGGTATGTTTTGAAAAGTAAATATTTACAAAACCCCTGTTTTCTGGTATTGAGTGTATCATGCATTTTGAAGTGCTCTAGAACTTGGCTTGTGACCGATTCAAAATGGTTGGTGATTAACAGAGTATGGAATGAAAAAGGCACTATAGGTTTTATTCCTTGGCCTCCAACCTTTGAATGTTTCAATGCACCACTAGTTGCCCCCTATTGAGCCTAAATTTTGATTTTTGTTTCTGAGCCCTTTGGTAATGAATTTGGTAAATTGCTGAGAAAAACAATACAATTCAAGGATGGCAGCTAGAATGAAAAGGCTAAAAGAGAAGCAAATTTAGTTGGGGAACAAAAGAAATAAAATGAACTTGTATTTCCGACTGAAAAAAAAATAATAATAATAAAGAAAAAGATGAAAGCAAGGTTAAAAAAGGACTCCCTTGAAGAAAATATATTCTCTGGTTTGCTTTCTGAAACTTCATTGTTATCAGTGATTTCATCTGATTAATAGTAACCCTTTGAATTCCTTTTTCTTGGTATCCATGCCTGCATTTGCAAACCCTTGGCCCCACTACAACCAGATGAAAGACCTTTGGACCATAAGTTGTTTTTCTAAATAACTATAGAGAATTTGGTCACTTGCCAAGCCTATGGTAGTGCTTTGAAATGATATGACTTGAGTGATACTTGTACACAAGCCTAAACACTTAGAGAGAAATGGAAAGATGTGTGTCTATGGCCTAGTCTTGTGAGCATGGTATGAATACTTGTGTGGATACCTGTAGTGATAATCTTGCAATAATCTGTTGATAGTTTCTCTAATTGGGTTCTCCAAGTTGTTTTGAGTTCTTCGTCCTATTGTTCATTATTTGTGGTAATGATAATTGCTTGGGGACAAGCAATGTTTTAGTTTGGGGTATTTTGATAGGCGTTTTGTTTGCAAGATTTTAGTGCCTTTTTATTAAGTTTTTCTAGATCGTTTGTGTTATCTTATCCCTAATTCCAAGTATTTTTTCTTTCGTTCCGCATTTGTTACTCGGGTGTTTCAAGTTTTTGCAGGAATAGCTTGTTTACAGGTACATACATTCCAAACGAGAAGCATCCGAGGAAGAATTGGATAAATGGAAGGGTTTCAAGACACCAAAAAGCAGCAACGTGAAGTCCAGAGAAACCCACTGGCCGTGGGTTTTTCCAACTGGCCATGGATCTTGCTGCCCTTTGACAAACATGCACAAATTGGGGTCCAGAGAAACCCACTGGCCGTGGGTTCCTCTGTTTAAATGTTCAAAATTGCATTTGTTGGACCTCCAGTACGATCCACTGGCCATGGGTTTTTCCCACTGCCAGTGGGTTTTTGCACGCACAGCAGTTCCTTGACTTTAGGGAGCAGTTTCAGGGGTTTATAGGGACAGTTTGAAAAGAACAAAAGACAGAGACATTTTGGGACATTTTTGGGGAGAAAAAGAGAGAGTTTTACTTAGGGATTATTGAAGAAATCAAGACCATAGGCGTTGAAGAACATCCTTGGGATTAGGGTGTGACAATGTTTATGTATTGAACTTCTTTTGGATGTTTCTGTTTATTAATTCATTGCTTCTATTCAATTTCCATGAACGCGTAATGCTTTTGAATACCTAGAGATAGGATCAATTGAAATTAAACTCTAAGAGAATCGAAAGGTTAATTAGTTGTTTGAACGCATGAAATTGAACTTAGAATCATAGGTCACGAAAGTGGGTATGACGATTCAAGGTTTAATAGGATTTCACCGGTCTTAACAAGTTCACATAATAAATCGAACGCGGTTCTTTATTATTTAGGCACATTAATGTTACTCTGAGAAGAGGGCTTAATCAAATTCGGAAATCCAACCTTAGAGCGTGAATTAACAAATAGAAGGGTCTTAGGAAAATCAAATACATAGCATGATCATACACCAAATCCCAAGAGTTTCACCATCATTTGTTCTATTTCAATCTCAGAATTCATTTAGTTCTTTCAGATAGCATTCCTTTTAACTTTTGCTTTTCTTAATCTTTTGAATTTCAAACCTAATTTCACAAGTTTCTAGATAATTGAACCACTGTGAAGACTTGTACTTGGGAACAATCTCTATAGGACGATAACTTTTTATTACATGATACCTCGTGCACTTGCGGGCCTATCAGAACATGAGGACGACATCAGAGAACGATACCCCGTGTTCGAATCCGGTATGTTAAATTTTGGGGACGAAATTTTCTTTTTGGTGGGGTGGATTGTAACATCCTAGATTTTAAGAATAAAAGAATAAATTAAGGAAATAAATATTGAATAATTAAATATGATTCATTTAATGTCCCAAAATATTGAAAATAGTTAAATCAAGATTTTTGGGGACTATTGGTGATTTATTGAGACCGGATAAGCTGAAAATAAACCCGGTTGAGATATGGGTGTCAGACCAAGTATCTCTGATTGAGATGATATTAGTAAGGGTTGTTGAGGATAATATTGGGAGTCCGGGTATGTACTCAAAATAATTTTTAGATTAAGTATTGAGCCCGAACAATGGCCCCGTTTGTCTTTAAATGATAAATCTTTTAATGAAGGGTTAAAAATTAAAACCAAAAAGCCAAATTTTCTCCTTCTTTTCACGTGAATTCGCTGAGTGAAAAAGAGAAATGTTTTGTTTCTCTTCTCCTTCTCTATTCCCTTCTTCATTCTTCTTCGTCTCCTCCCAAAACCCTAAGCCTAGAGGTGACACATTCCCCTTCTATTTCATTTTTGTTGGAGCTTTGAAGGAGGCCATTGAAGCTGAATTCTTCTTCCTCCTTTTCTCCATTTTTGTGTAGCCTCTTCCCCCTTCTTGAACCCATTTTGTATTTGAGTGTGAGGTAAGTATACTCACCATTTTGTTGAGGTTTATTCCATGTATATGTGTTATTATGCCTTTGGGAAACAATGCATGTGAATTGGTGTAAAAGGAGAGCATTTAATGCATAAACTAGAGTGGGTTGTCATAAATGCATAGTTTAAGTGAAATAAATAGGGTAGATGTATTTATGTTGGAAAAAGATGATGAAACATGATGCATTAATGAGGGGTTAGGTTTTGGTGGAAACCCTAACTATGAGAAATTGGGGAAAATGAACAATGTTGGTTCGAGAGTGTGTTTTAAGAAGGAATATATGTCTTTGATGGGTGTAGGTGTTGATAAATGAAATTGGGTGGATATTGGGCAATTATTATTGGAGGCCCTTGAATTTAATGAATGTGGCTCGATGGGAAAGAATTCCCTAAGCCTAACAAATAATAAAAATGATGCTTATAACATGTTCTATGCATGTTATGAATTATAGATGTAAGAATGATCAATTAGAATTGGATTTGTGTTTTGAATAGTTGATTGATTAAGGTTTTACATGTATATTAATGTAGGACTCATTCCGAACGACAAGGCAGGTGCGACTTATCTATCAGAATTCTTCTCTTGAGGTAGGAGAGGAGTCTTATGTACTAAATGCATGAATTTTGAATGGTATATGATTGTCGTATGTATTGATATGCATGTTTTCCTTGCTTAGAGTGCTATATGATATTGATAATGTGTTTTGGCAACATGCTTGATGCATTTAGAACAATTCTGGTGTGTTATATGGTGGCGTAAATTGTTTGATGATATGTGGTGATGTACATGTCCACCATAAGTGTATAATGAATGTTGATGATGTTTGATAGAGAATGATTAAGGTCTTTGTATTGATGATAAACTTGAATAATATGAATAAGACTATCGAAAATGCCACACAAAGATTTAAATTAACAAGAATAACCAACAATAATGAATCCACTAAAAACCTTGTAGTGATGTTGGTAATGGAGTTGATGATGATGTTGATGAGTGGCATGTATAGGATGCATAGAGTGAGAAATGCATATGATTGGCATTTGCATCCATGGCATACTGCATAGCTGTCGGTGTTTGAATTTGAGGGGATTCCCCCAGTTGGCCCAGTGGGAAGGCAGCTCTGTGCACGAGTAATTTGTATTTCCCCTGTGACTCGGTGTGTAAGTCATGAAGCTGCCCATGTTATGCTACGGGGAGCCATATGTGGTTGACCCTTGTAGGGGTGGCTCTTGATGAGCAGGTGTCCCTGGTGGTCCTTGGGATCATAGCTGCCATGATATGTCTCATGGTTGGCCTGCAACACTATATATAGAATAGGTTGTATACTGCGGTCATGGTGAAAATGACCAAGTGTTACAAGGTGGCCGATGCGGTTTGGTACCAGTAAAATAATTGGTGAATGCATACAAATTTTAAGAATAAGAGTACACATTTTACTACTGCGGTAGGGGTATGGTTAGATGATCATACTTGAAACCCACAATCGGTGTTTATATTCCCACAGTCAGATCTGCAATTGTTGCAAAGTTCCATTGTGCATATGCATTAGCTTAAGAGCATTTGCATATAACAGGGAGGTATACCAAAGAAGATGAGTTATGATGATGGATGTAATGGAGATGATATAATAGTTAAGATAACATGAAGATATGAATACCAAATAATAATTTGAGTAAAATGATGCCTTGTGTAATAGCCCAATGTTGTAGGACTTGATTATGCATATGCTAGTATACCTTGCTTGACTCAAAATAATGTTGAGTTATGTGTGTGATAAAGATATAATGATGAATGAGGTGTTGTGTGTATGCAAGTATACATGTTTGATGCCTATGTACATAATCACATGGTATTCATATTCATCCTTTAGGAATGTATGACTCACTCTCCCATGTTGTCCATTTTTAGACTTGTGATGCAGGGAATTTATGGGAAGAGTGGATATTTTGAAGTGCATTTTGGTTGAGGAGGTAAATAGTGGTATAGGAAGTGCCTTGGCCAGCGAAATCTAGATTTTTGTATAGCATGTGATGTATATGGATGCTTATTTTGTTATCTAGATTAGAGATGATGATTTTGAGGGTCATGTAGGAAAATTGGACCTTGGTGTGCATGGCCAATTTTCATTTATGACTCAAATGATGTAAGATGATGAATTATGATGTTGGATGATGTTAATTCTTATGAATGAATGATGAGTATTGTGTCTTGTAGCACTTTATGGAATTTATGCGAAGATGTGTTCAAATGATATGCATTGAATGAATGGTAATTGAATTTGAAATGTATAGATAATTGGATGAGATTATATTTGCATGGTTGAAGGGATATAATGCATTAAAATAGGTTAACATAGCATGAATTGAAGTTTGAGGTGCTAAGTTGTAAAAAAAAATCCACGTTTCTGCATAAGTTTTGCAGAACTCGCTTAAGCGAGTAGCAGTCTCGCTCGAGTGAGACACTTGTGAAACAGGGGTGTGGTCATTGGGCGAAATTTGCTCAAGCGAATAGCCTTCTCGCCTAAGCGAGACTCAGTTGGAATCAGTGGTTGGTCACTGGACCATTTTCGCTCAGGCAAAATGGTCTGCGCGTTGGAGTCGCCCAAGAAAGAGGGAAGGAAATTGGACACTGGACAATTTTCGCCCAGGCGAGCCTTGCCTCCCCCGAGCGAAAATTGGGTAGTGAGTCCCTGTTGTCATTGGAGCAATCTTGCTCAAGCGAGATGGAACTCGCTTAAGCGAGATTGGCCCCTGAGACAACTCTCCTTCTTCACTCAAGCGTTTCTCTGGCTCGCTTATATAAGGCCTTCAAATCTCGCTCAAGTGAGATGGGGTCCGCTCAAGCGAAGGGACCCCCTGATGCTCAAACTCTCCCTCGCTCAGCATTCTTCCTGGCTTCGCTAAAGCGTTACCACGTGTGCTCGCTCAAGCGAGTGTGGCTCTCGCTTGAGCGAGTAGCCTCCTGATGCCCCACTTGTTTTGTTCCAAATAAATTTTTATTTCTTACGCATCAAATCCTTATCATACATCATCTTAAGGGTGTTATTGAACATATTATGAATCATGGAACCTCATGAAATCCCTTCTCTTAAATTCAATCATACAACAATCAAATTAAATTAATTCTTCCGCTGTTTCTAATTGGAAATTTATTATGAAATCTTCTTTTAATCTACCCTCTCATATATTCATATATGAGAGTGTCTTTTTATAGATCCAGGTGTTGAACTAGAAAGCTTCACCACTTATTCTTCTTTTTATTGAATAATGATTTTAAATTTGTGAAAAAATTTACCCGTGTTTTCGGGGCGTCTCAAGGGTAACTTTTTCATTTTTCTTAAAAAAATGAACAAGAATGAAGAACACCATAATTATATTTTTAAATGACTTACCCCGGACATATATGAAACCCTAACTCATATATGAAAATATGAGAAGGTATATGGTTTAATGAATAGCGGAGTGCGTATTTTAATTCAAGGATGTGAACTAATTGAAAAAAAGTGTCAAGGATGCATAAAGGATTGCTAAGTTATATTAGAAGAATGTTTAAATCATTTGCATAAAGGTACCATGTCACATTAATGCCCAACAACATCCAAAGATATAGATTTTTCATGGAAACAGGGGTATAAATCGATTCAACCCCTTGTATAAATCGATTCATGCATTTCTGGAATGATGGGATTCACAAATCAGGGGAATGAATCGATTCCCCTAAAAGGGTGAATCGATTCAGGCGTGCCAAAGCGACATGGGTCCTTGATTCAGGAGAATGAATCGATTCCCCTAAGAAGATGAATTGATTCACGCATGGGGAATTTTCTTTAACAGTAAAAACAATGGGATTTGAATCGATTCGCCCCCAGGTGTGAATCGATTCAAACGATTCTGGAAGTTAAGAATAGTAAAAATAGTGATGATTGAATCGATTCATGCGTTGTTCTGAATCGATTCATATTAGTAATTATGTAGAGAAATCCAATTTTTCAACTTCCAAGCCTCCTAACTTTTTCATATGAATTCCAATTGCTACCAAATTTTAACACCAATTAAAATACACCATTCGTGACGCGTAGCAACTGGCCACACCTGAAAATTCCTTAAAACAATGGACTTATGTGCATAAATATGATTAGTCTATTTTGAGGTATTTTTGTGCAATTTGAGGGTCAATTCTTAATGGAATTGACCCATTCCAGTTTCTACAAGTCCCAAATCATGCATTAGTGTTATCCAAATCATCTCATGCAATCCAAACCTCTTAAAAATCCATTTGACCTTATCAGTTCCTCATTCAAGCACAAAAATCACATAAATTTCAACCTATTTAGATTTAATCATCTAGTCAATTATCCCAACACAACATTGGACTCAATCATCACGCATCAATCATCGAATTGCACCTTAACAAGAATCATAGTTCATCAATCATGCATCGTCTCTAAATTTAAACATCTAAAACCATCAAAAGGTTACAAAATAATTGTCCACTAATCAAAATGATCCTATGACATTTGTTTCCATTCTATAATCTTAATCATCAATAAGCCATCATCAATATTCATTTGTCATCACTCACACAATTTACTCAAATTGTATTATGGTCATACAAGGTAATGACATATATACATCTCAAAAGAATATACAAATCCATAAACACAAAACTATGCCGGCCAAGACATCTTTACCAAAAGAACCTTCTTCACACAACTTCTCCTCACATGAAGTGCCTCACTCCATGGTCATACCCTGCAACACAAAAGTTAAAAGGATAGACTATATGGAGAGTGAGTATACTTTCTCAATGATGAAAAATTCCACAATTATGATAATATACCTATAAATGCCAATCAACATTTTCTCCAATCAAGGAGTTCAAATAACAATGAAACCAACCAATTTATATAATCAATTAAACACACATGTTCATCTACATATATATATATATATATACATATCAAGTCCACCATCAAGGACATATCAAATAAGAGCATATCATCAATTCATGATTTCATCGTATCCATTGACACAATTCATGAAATTCATAAAGGATCACACCAATCAATAACATAAGTATGGTTAGTGACCAAAAATGGATTCCATATCCATCTCACCATAATTTCAATAGGGTATCCTTTTCTCAACCTACTTCACTTAAATGCTAGGCTTCTATGGCTGATGCATATGTCATGTTTAAGATGCATATGCAACGGATCTGATTTTCATTTCATCGAGTAATCACAACCACTATAATCATTCAATTTATATTGGTTTCCTGCCACGCATGGGGTACTCCCTCATAACCCCACAAGGCTTCATTTGTGATCGCAACCACGTTTCATTTTAATTTATATTGGTTTCCCGCCATGCATGGGGTACTCCTTTTTCATGGATTCTCGTAGAATCCTTACTTTGTGATCACAACCACACATATTTCATTCTCATTGGTCCCACAGGGCCTTTTCATTCCATCTACTAGTTGATCGCAACCACAGGCTCAATTTCATAGAAACTCGTAGGTTCTTTCCATTTCAAAGTGCCAAGTGATTGTAACCACTATTCAATATCATCATACTAGTCCCGCAAGACTTTTCTTTGTGATCGCAACCATATTCAAATGATATGTTATGCATGATATGTATGAAATGATGCTCATGCAAGCTTCAACCTCGCAAGGGTACTCTCCCACACACTTAAGGGTATAGTTTTCATTCACTTTGATAATTAGTAACACACAATCACATACATCACATTCTCCAAGGCATACCATTCAAAGTCATCAAGGTCATACTAGCCAAGTATTATCTCAAGTCAATTTACACATTGAATATTGGTACATATCAATAATGATTCTCAAATCTCATATTCTTATCATTTATATCATATTATCATCAATCCATTCATAGGAATCAACATCCATTCACAACCACACAGAAGGGATAACTTTCCCATTCAAGGAAGAATATGCAAATGTTCATTAATACATACATTATCATCATACAAACATTCATACATTTAGAAAATACACCCTTCTCATACCTTAAGAGAAGTATTCTCCTGGATTCGATGATCCTGCCTCACAAGTGTTATCAAATCCAACATCAATCAATTGTAGGACCACATCAATCAACCATTTAAGCATTATTCTCAATTCTTATGATATAAATAAATGTATATATACTTATGACTCTTGTGACGCCCCCGGAAATACGGGGAAATTTTTCACATTTTTATAAGTCATAATTCAATGGAAAGAAAATAAGTGGTGAAGCTTTTTATACAACGCCTGGATCTATGATAAACCACTCCCATATATGTAGATATGAGAGGGTCATTTAAAAGATTATTTTATAATTATTTTCCAAATAAAATCAGCAAAAGAATTAATTAGTTTAATTGTTGCATGAATGACTTTCAAGAGAAGAGATTTCATGATATACTCTAAACTACCTCTAAGATGGTGCATAATCTAATTGAAATAAAATAAGTGGGGCATCAGATGGCTACTCGCTCAAGCGAGAATCAATTCGCTTAAGCGAGCCAGTGTGGGTACGCTTGGGCGAAATGAAGATGAGCTGAGCGAATAAAATGGGTAAGCATCAGGGACTCAGCTCGCTTGAGCGAGCCCTGTTTCGCTTGAGCGAGATGTAAAAGAAATCATTAAGCGAGCCAGCGAGACGCTTGAGCGAAGGAGGAGGTAAGCATCAGGTACCAATCTCGCTTAAGCGGATCATGACTCGCTTGAGCGAGATTGTTCCAGAAGCGTTGGTAACTCTCTGGTCGATTTTCGCTTGGGCGAGGCATCTCTCGCCTAGGCAAAAATCGTCTAGTATCTGATTCTCTTCCCCTTCACTTGAACGACCGCCCTGCCGCCTGAGCGAAAATTGTCCAGAGGCTAACCTCTGATTCCTCATCAATCTCGCTTGGGCGAGATGGCCATTCGCTCGGGCGAATTCAGGCCAGTGACGATTCCCTTGTTTCATAACAATCTCGCTCGAGCAAGATTCCCACTCGCTTAAGCGAGTTATGTAGAAAACGTGGGATTTCTCAGATTTCCTGCAACCTACTATGCCAAAATCCATTCTACTCCAATTCATTTCATTTCAACATGCCTTACCCATCATATGGTATACTTATAACATGCTTCATGCATCTTTACCCCCTAAAATCTTTTCTAGTCATGATTCATACTAATTCAAACTCTACATCTAATATATTTATCAATCATCAAACATAACACAAATCCTTAATTTACATCATCATTTGACTCTGTATTTTAAAATTTGGGATGTTACAACTCTTATCATGTAGTAGTAGCTTATGAACTTTATTCTTTTACTTTATTAGGCTGAGGGAATTCCTTCCATTAAATCAAGACTTATTATGAATAAAAAGGCAACAACACAAGTCACCCATACATATTAATTTCACACCCACCTTCTTGAGTGGGTTTCTCATATTAATGGTTTACAACCACCATTATAAATCATCATCTATGGCAATCTCTCATCATTAATGATATTCTCATCATCATTAAATGCCTATCTTACTCATATTCCACATTTCCCCCAAAATCAAAGGTTAGGGTTTCATTAAAACCTAACAAATATCATAAATGCATATGGTTCATCATCTTCCATCCTATATTTTCCTGTACCCCTTCCAAGGCCCATAAAAACACACATTCACTTCACCCTACCTTAGGGTTTTCATATTTAAAGCTTCTATTCAATACCCAGATGCAATTAACACTCTCCCAAGCCTTAATAACCCATAACCTATGGTTCAAGCACCATTAAAATGATGAGGAACTTACCTCCACCAAGAAATGAAAGTGGGCACCAAGGGAGAGGAATGGTGATGAAAAATAGAGAAGAAAGGGAGGAGCTTCAAGCTTCCATGGGCTCCTCCTTGCCCAATGAAGAAAATGAAAATTGAAGGGAGAAGATGGGTTCACCAATTTGCTTAGGTTTTTGAGAGAAGAAGAAGAAGAAATGAAGAAGAGGAAAATAGGAGAAGTGTTTTACCAAAAAGGGAATAAAAACCAACATGAAAAGAGAGTGAAATTGTGAGGTTTCATTTAAGTTTTAAACCTATCACTTAAATTTCTCCATTTTATAATAAACAGGATCTCAGTTCAGGCTCAATACATTATCTAAAAATTATTTCGAATACATATTCGGATTCCTAATAATATTCTCTACAACCCTGACTAACGGCATCTTGATCAAAGATACTTGGTCTGACACCCATATTTTAACCGGGTGTAAATTTTAGCTCATGAAGCTTAGTAATTTATGAAAATCATAATAAACTCAAATTAATTTATTTCCACATTTTTGGGACATTAATCTTTCCACACAAAATTATTTATCGTTTATTTCCCCTAGCTGGATATTTATATAAAAATTGGGATGTTATACAAGACACACATAAAGACATGCTAAGGAAAATAATAAACACTATCCTAAGAAAATAAATATTACAAATAAACAAAGTAAAGAAAATAAATATAAAAATAGATAAATAGATTAGTTGTCTATCCTATCACCCTAAACTAAATATGGACATTGTCCTCAATGTTCAAACAGAGATAAACAGGATCAGACAACTTACCGGAGAGATGCCTCGATCAGAAGGTGGTGAAGGGAAGTAGCCCAACTAGATATACCACTTATATATGGCATCAATTCGAGCCCTTTGTCTCATCTGCTCAGGTCCTTGTCTCATTTTCTCAACTCTTATATCATGCAGCAAAGAATACATTTGAGCAAATAAATAAATAAGAATTTGTTCTCCAGAATTTTGAAATTTAAATGTTAATTTTTTTTTCAGAAAATGCTAAAATAGAACCATGGCCATGGTTCAAACCAGGGGTAGCCATGGTTTTGGCTATTTGATAGCTCCACTTTATTTCTTCAGCTTAATTTCATCAATTGCCACCCTAAACTAGTTTCTTAGATCTTCCAATGTTCTTAATCTTTTTAATCCTCCATGTCTCATCTTCTTTATGGTTCCCTTACTCTACCAAAGTAAGACATCTCTCTCTTTATTTTATTTTTCTATCAAATGTAGGGTTGCCTCCCTATAAGCGCTAAGTTTATGGTCTTTAGCTAGACCTTCCTGGAGCTCTTGCTTGTTAGCTGGCTTCACCCAACTTTTGGGTCATCTTCTTCATGGCATCTCTCGATTGGACCCCAAACTTTCTCTTCCATCTTTTTAGAGCATTCTTGAGTTTAACCTTGGATTTCCTTTGCTCTTGAGGTGAGAGTTCCTCATCACATTTCTTTAATGGATCACCTACAAAAATAGTAGAAGCATGGATCATGGAGAGAGGCTTTTAGAGCATTATTTTTCACCACTGGGTCACTATTACTAGATTCATAACAATTAATACTGGTTACAGGATTTCCATTAGTATTCTTAAGGTTAACCTTAAATGTTTTATTCCTAACATTCAATAACAATTTTCTATTTCTAACTTCAACAACCGCGCCTACAACGGCAAGAAACAGCCTCTCTAATATGATAGGGATGTCAACATCTTCCTCTATATCTAGCACAACAAAATCAACAGGTATGAGTAAAACTCCTATTTTAACAGGAACATTTTCAATTATACCTATAAGATGTTTCATATATCTATTAGAAAATTGTAAAGACATCCTAATGGGCTTCAAATCACCTAATTTTAGTTTCTTAAAAATAGAATAAGGCATTATACTACAGCAAGCCACTAGATCACACAAAGTTTTTCAAAACACACACTGTGATCATGCATGTTATAAAAACTCTTCCCAGATCCTGATGTATTTATTCATAATAGTATATCAAACAGGGGGAGAATTTATAAGTAAATTTCTTATAATCCAAGTTTTGATGATTCCAAAAATGTTTTTCAAAAGGATAAATGATATAAGAATCTCAACCGATTAAGCTAATTGATTAGGCACAAGGAAATCAACTAAGCTATTCGATTAAGCCTAAGTAATAAAAATTTGAAATTATTTGAAAAAGAGCTAATCGAATCGGTAATCGATTAAGATAAATTTGGACTAGTTTTAATTAAAACAGAATGTTTCTAATCGATTAAGATAATCAATTAAGATGAATTTGGATGTGTTTTAATTAAAATAGAGTGGTACTAATCGATTAAGATAATGGATTAAGATAAATCTAGATATGTTTTAATTAAAACAGAATGTTGCTAACCGATTAGGCTAATCGATTACACTACATACTTTAACTGATTCTCAGTTTTGCTAAACTTAAGGGATATTTTTCAAAGGAATCAATTTGAAATCATCAGACTACAACGGCTAGTTATCTACTTGAAACAATATAAATAAAGGCCTAAGACTTCATTCAAAACAACACATATACATTAAACTTTCTTATTCTCTCTTTCACATTTTCAAGAAGAAAAGCTTGATAAAGTTTCTGCTCTTTTAATCTTTAAATTTTTTTCTAGAAGAGAGCTACAATCTTGTGAGTTAAGTTAATCTCTTTTGTGCTTTGATTTTAAAATTTTCTCTATCAAAAGAGAGCTATAATTTTTTATCAACTTTCTTTCTACACTTAAATTTTCTAAATTCGCTCTATTAAAAAAGAGTTACATTCTTTGAGTTGATCACATTGTGTTTGTGCTTTAAATTTCTTATTCTACTCTCTCAAAAGATTTTTTCTTAGAGCTTCAAATTTATAATTTTTGCTTTATAAAGAGAGCTATATTTCATGGTCATTATGATGTATTTTCTTCTTTTATTTTATTTCATATACTCATTATAAGAGGAGTTAAAAGTTTTTGTTTTTACTCATACATAAATTAGGTTGAAGCATTGTAACAAAGGTAAGGTTGTAGCCTTTGGGGTTGTTGTTAGGTAAGAATTATGAGAAGGATAAAATAGTGAGGGATAAGTTCTTGGTAGGGAAATTAAGAACTTTTATTAGCTCATCTTGTAAATCTCAAATTCTTATTAGTAAAAAATCTCAAGTAAGTTTACTTGGGCCTGGACGTAGAGGAACCGAACATGGATAAAAATTTAAGCGTGTAAAATTGAGGAACCAAACATGGAAGTAGAGGAACCGAACATGCTTCAATTGCTATTATTTGTTCATTAATATACTAATTTCTTCATTTCTCTAGTAAAGCAAAGTAAAATTGAGATAAATCTTTTACAAGGTAATTATTTTTAAAACTTAATTTACCCCCTCTCTTGAGTTATTGAGGCCACTTGGTTAACAAGTGGTATCAGAGCTTGACTCTTGCTAGAAGCCTTAACAATTGGAGGAGATAAATGGCCTCAAGCAAGCTCTTTCCCAAGAGTGGTGCTATAAATAAGCCTCCCACTTTTAATGGTGAAGGCTATGCCTTTTGGAAAGAAAGGATAAAATTTTTTGTCTAATCCTATGATCTCAAGGTATGGAATGCTATTCAATTTGGTCCTTTTGTTCCCAAATATTTTGTTGATAATGTGGAATGTGATAAGCCTATGGATTTATGGACAAATAAGGAGGAGAAAAATGTATAATTTAATTTTAAAGAAATTTTTTTTATTACTCTAGCATTAGGCCTTGATGAATTCTTTAGAGTTATTACTTACAATACTACTAAAGAAATATAGGAAACTCTTGAAACAATCCATAAAGGTACTAATGATGTTAAAGATGTAAAAATCGGTATGCTTACTAGTCAATATGAGGGCTTCAAAATGAGTCTAGATGAAAGTATTATGGAGATGCAAAAACGTTATTCTTATTATAAATCACTTACTCACTTTGGGTAAAATTTATAGCAACAAGGAACTAATTCAAAAGGTGTTGAAAAGTTTGACTAGGGAATAACAACTAATGTTAACCGCATTAAAGCAAATGGCAAACCTCAACACCATGTCCCTTGCCACACTATTTGGTAAGCTTCAAGAACATAAACAAGAGCTCAAAGACTTGAAAGTAGCCAAGGAAGAAGAAGAAAAAAAGCTCACTAGAAAAAAGAGCATTGTTCTTAAAGCTACATCAATAGAAGATGAAGAAGAATATAAGAATAAAGAACTTGAAGATGTAGAGTTTGGTCTACTTGTCAAAATTTTTGGAAGATTCATGAAGAAGAAAGGCTTCTAAGGAAGGAATCCAAATCAAGGTAAAAAGTTATTTAAAGATTACTCTAATCCACCTACTTGTATCGAATGTGGAAAAATAAGTCACTTCAAGGTTGATTGTCCAAACCTCAAGAAAAATAACAAGGACAACAAAGGAAAACGAAGAGCATACATAGCTTGGGAAGAAAACAATGAAGACTCATATGAGGAATCAGAGGAAGAAGTTGCCAACCTTTGCCTTATGACAAAGCACTCTGAAAATGATGAGATAAGTTCTCTAAATGAATTTAGTGATAATGAAAGTGAAGTTGATGAAGATGAATTGCTAGAAGTGTTTGGTGAATTGCATGAAAAATTTATGTTAATAACAAATAGGTATGCATGTTCAAAACAAACCATTTTGAAACTTGAAAATGAGTTACATGAAATTAACATAGAAAAAGAAAATCTTAGAGTTCAAAATGGAGAGTTAATCAGATTTAATATCACTTCATGACTTGTGATGGTAATGAAGATTGTATGTTGTTTGATAAATGTATGCTTCTTGAAAAAGAAAATAAAGACTTAAAAGAAACACTTGAGAAGTTTACAAATGGTAAAAAGAATCTAGACGCACTTCTTGGAAATCAAAAGTATACCCTTGATAAAACGGGCATAGGTTATGAAAAATCTCAAAATAAAAAGGAATACAAGAACTTCTTTGTACCCTTGAATAAAAAACCTAAACCCATTCTAAAATACACAAATCATGGAAAAATGGGTCATATAATTTCTAATTGTTTTCAAAGAAGGTATATAAAACCATATAAGAATCATCACACTTTTTAAAATTCCTTATTCATTGGATGCAACATGTTTTTATTATGGAGTGTATGGTCATATAACATCAAATTGCTTTATAAAGAAAATCTCTCAAAAGCTTCCTAGAAAGGTATGGATTCCAAAAGAAATTTTGAAATCTGAAAATAATGATAAAGGACCCAACATACAAAAGGTACCTAAAACTTAAAATCTTGTTCTGTAGGTATGCTTCAAAGTGGCAAATTCTTATTGGTATCTAGATAACGGATGTTTAAAACATATGACTGGAGATATGTCTAAATTCTCAGCCTTTACTCCAAATAACAAAGGGAATGTTACATATGGAGACAACACAAAGGGAAGAATACTTGGACATGGAAATGTAAGTATAAATTCCGCTACTATAATCAATGATGTGTTATATGTTGAGAGATTAAAACATAACTTGTTAAGTATAAGTCAATTATGTGATAAAGGATTTGTTATAACTTTTAACTCAAATTGTTAATGATTAAAAATGAAGAAAATAAAGTCAAATTCGTTAGTCAAAGAATAGATAATATTTACATGATTAACCTAGATAACTTGCCCATAAGTGATGCACAATGATTGATTTCTAGAAAAGCTGAATTATTTCTATGGCATAGAAAATAGGCCACATTCACATAGATCACTTAGACAAATTGATTTCAAAAGACTTAGTGATAGAATTGTCCAAAATAAAATTTGAAAATAAATTTTGTGATGCTTGCCATAAGGGAAAGCAAGTAAAGACCTCTTTTAAATTTAAAAACATTGTTTCAACAAACAGGCCTCTACATCTTTTGCATATGGATCTTTTTGGACCATCACAAATTAGAAGTTTTGGTGGCAATTACTATGCTCTTGTGATTATGGATGATTTCTCCAGATTTACATGGACTTTATTCATATCCCATAAAAGTAAAGTATTTAAAGCATTTAAAAAGCTTATAAAGATTGTTCAAAATGAAATGAACTTAAGAATAGCATCCATTCAAACTGATCATGAGGGAGAATTTGAAAACCACGATTTCAAAAACTTTTATGAAAATAATGGAATCAAACATAATTTTTCTGCATTAAGAACACCTCAACAAAATGGTGTTATTGAGAGAAAGAATCATTCACTAGAAGAACTTGCTAGAATAATGTTAAACGAAAATTGGATTCTAAAATGTTTTTGGGGTGAAGTAGTCAATACAGCTTGCTATGTTATGAATCGTTGCTTAATTCAACCCATTTTAAACAAAAACCCTTATGAACTTTTCAAAAAAAGAAAACCAAATATTTCACATTTTAATGTATTTGGATGCAAATGCTTTGTTCATAATAATGGTAAGGGCAACCTAGGAATTTGATGCTAAGTCTGATGAGGCAATCCTTTTGGGTTATTCAACTAATAGTAAATCTTATGGAGTCTTCAACAAGCGAACTTTTACTATAGAAGAATCCTTTCATGTAAAGTTTAACAAAGATAACCAAGAGACTCCAAGAAATGAGGGTATTGATGATCTTATAGGTCTAATGGAAGACATAAAGATAGGAGAAAAAGAAGAAGAAATAAAGCAAGCTGAGGCTCTAAAACAAGAAGAATCACCATTGGATATACCAAAAAATAGATATATCCAAAGAATCATCCAGTGGACAATATCATAGGTGATATCTCTAAAAGGGTAATTACTTGTAGCTCTCTTAGAAATGCATGTAATCATCTCACCTTTGTTTCTCAAATCAAACCTAAAACTATTGATGAAGCTATCTTAGAAGAACATTGGATATTAGTAATACAAGAAGAATTAAATCAATTTAAAAGAAATGAAGTATGGGAACTAACACCAAAACCTGATAATTATCAAGTAATTGGAACCAAATGGGTTTTTGGAAACAAACTTGATGAGTCAGACTTAATAACTAGAAATAAAGCTAGAAAGGTTATAATCAACAAGAGGGAATAGATTATGATGAAACGTGTAACACCCCAAATTTTATAAAAAAAATAAACAATTGATGGGAATGAATAATAAATAATTGTATATGAGTGGATTTGTGTCCCAAAAATATTGGAATGATTAAATTGGGATTTATTATTGATATTTATAATTTATTGAGTTTAAGTGAGATAAAATTATACCCGGTTAGAATATAAGTGTCGGACCAAGTATCTCCGAATGAGATGCCGTTGGTCAGGGCTATTAAGAATATTATTGGGAATCCGAATCTATATTCGGAATAATTTTTGGATAATGTATTGAGCTCGAATTGAGAGCCTGTTTGTTATAAAACGATGAACTTTTAATGGAGAGTTAAAAATTAAAACCAAAAAGCCCATTCTTCTCTCCTTATTTTCGTTGGGTTCTTGCTTCCATTGGCAAACACATTTCTTCTTCTTCTCTTACTTCCCTTCTCCTTCTCCACTTCTTCTTCTCCTCAAAACCCTAAGCCAATGGTGGTGCCTCTTCCTCCTCCCTCCATTTTCGTTCTTCCATGGAGCTTAAGGGAGATGATGTTGATTGAAGCTCCTTTCTTCTCCTCTCCCTCTCACTTTCATTTTGGAGGTTAAGCTTGGAAGACAGGTATGGTTTTGACCACTCATGGTTTTTATTGATGGTTTTGGGTTATTGAAGTGTTAAGATGGGAGGTTAGTTGTTTTGATGAATGGTGGTGTGTGGAATCAATCCTAGGTTAGAAAAATTATTGGGATGTTGTTATTATGGCATTAATGTGGGTTGTTATAGGTTCATGGAATTAATACTTGGATGAGTGGAAAATAAATAAGCATTTATGATGTTGATGGGTTTTTAGTGAAACCCTAACTTTAATAAATTGGGTAAGTGTGAAATATGGGCAGAATGTAAGTTTAATGATGTTGGAGAATGATATTAATGATGAAAGATGGCCATTGATGGTGATTAATGAGCATGGGTAAATGTTATTGGGTTTTGATGAAAACCCTAGCCCTAAGAATTTGGGGAAATGGATATTGAATAGCTTGAAAGGTTGAATTGAATGTTAATAGGTGATGTTTAGTGATGAGTGTTGTTATGAATGTGGAATGTGAGGGATTGGTGTGAAAAGATTGTGACTTGATGAGGTTCTAAACCATTGTGGTTATTGAAGGATATGAGAGCTAAGTTGAATATTGAGTAACAATGTGATGGTGATGTTGTTGGGTTTAGTTGGCTTTTTATGATCTAGAGGATCTTGGCTTTGGGAAAGGAATTTTCAAAGCCTAACACAATTACATAACTTGGTGTTTAGCAAGTCTAGGACTTGGGGTTGAGCTTTATGATAAGCTAACATATGTTTAGAGTTATGATGATTATTGATTATGTGTATGCATATATATTGGTGTGTAGATCGTATTCTGGATGATGCGATGGAGCATTCGGAGCATTGGAACTGTTTCAGCTCTTCCCTCGAGGTAAGAGAGGAGTTTACATTCAAATTACATGAGTAAATTGAGAGTGATTATTGTATGTGACGAATACTCATGCTTGCCTTGCCATGTATTTGTATTGAATTAATTAAAATGGCAAGTTGATGATTAATGAGGATGATGTGTGAGAATTATGTGTTGAATTAATATGAAAATGTATATTCATATAAGATGATGACAAGTTTGAATTTGACATGATTGATAGATTGAATTGAATGTTAATGAGTGTAAAGGTCTGGGATAGGTTTTAAATGCCTAGTGTAAAGTAATTGCTATATTAGACTTGATGGATTTTGGCTGGTATAAGTTTTGGGTATGGTTGGTTGTGAGTTTCTTATGTTTCTTGCGCATATCCTGATATTCTCACTCAAGCGAGAAGGGATCTCGCTCAGGCGAGAATCCCCTGTATTGGTATAATGGTCTCTGGACCAATTTCACCCAGGCGGATGAGGTTTCCGCTCAAGCGAGCTGCATACTATGCAATTAGGGGAGTTACTGGGCGAATCTCGCTCAAGCGGGCATGGCCGCGCTTGAGCGAGCTAGTGAGGAAATGGTCACTGAACATTTTTTGCTCAAGCGTGTGTGAATGGCTTAAGAGAATGTGTGAAGTTTGATACTGGGAGGGTGCCCACTCAGGTGAGTGATTGGTATGGTTGTGTCTTGACCGAGTGTAGCGAGTGAATGGGAGCAAGTAAGATTCTGGATGAAATTCCACTCGAGTGGGAACCTTAGAAAATAATTTCATGATGTAGTAAATTTTCGGGTGAAATTCCGAGTGGGCTATGCCAAGACAGGACCTTCCGAGTGATGGATTGGATATAATTCCGAGTGAGAGGTCTCCCTGTGTGATATTCCGAGCAGTGGTGTTCCGAGAGGGAATTTTCGAGTTCAGTGTAACTCGTTCCGAGTGGAGTCCCTCCGTGTGTGTAGTTCCGAGTGAGGATGGCACCGATCGGGGATACATGGTGTGAGTTTATCCAGAAGTACTCTGGAATAACTCCGTTTGAGAGAAAAAGAAAGGAAGTCAGATTTCGAATGAGATGCCGAGTAAGTGACCACTTGGGTGGTGAATCGGTATCTGGATTATTTTTCCGAGTAGAACACCGTGTGAGTGAAGACTTGGATTTGGAATGAATTTACCGAGTGGAAGTCTGAGTAAGAGAGGACTTTGTCTGGACTGATTTTGCCGAGTGGAGGACCGAGTGAGTGATGGTCGGTCTTGGAATTAATTTGTCGAGTGAAAGATCACAAGAGAGAAGAGTGGGTTTTGAAATAATTCACCGAGTGAGGACCGATCAGGTAATGAGTTGGTTTTGGAGTAATTAGCCGAGTGATAGACTATGTGAGTGTGAGTCAACCCTGGAATGATTTGGTTGAATGAAAAATGGGTCGGTCTAGATTGCTATGCCAAGTGGGAAGCCGAGTGTAAGATGACTCGGATCCGGATAAATTTTGTCCAGTGAAAACCGAATGAATGATGGGTCGTTTTGGGGGGATTCTGTCAACAGAAACCCGACTGTTGGGAAATTTGCCAAATGAGTGAGCATATGCTCTGCTCTGGGAGTTATTTGTTTAGGCGAGGAGGTTTCGCCCAAGTTGGTTATGGGTTATACTGGTACTGGCCGAATTCCGCTCAAGCGAATGGCCTTAGTTATGATGCTCACCCAAGCGAGTCAGTATAGAACTCGTTTCTGGACGATTTTCGCCCATGCTCGCTGGCTCCGCCCAAGTGAAGCTTGTGTCTCTCGCTCAAGCGAGTCGGTTTTAGCTTGAGCGAAGCTCTCCCTATTGCTTCTTATTTCTGTTCGCTCTGCTCCCTTCTGTCTCGCCCATGTGTATTGTTCGGCACTCGCTCAAGCGAGTGGGGATTTTGTTTGGGCGAGTGACCCCCCTGATGGAATCTTCCCTTCTTTTCTCTTGGTTCTGTTTGTATTGACCCTTCTTTTCTCGGTTCTGATGGCTTGGGGCCTTTTTCCCTTATATTGTATGAGGCTTGAGGGGATGTAAAGGGATATATATATTTAAGACATTGATGTGGTGGTGTTAGATAATGATTAAAATATTGGGATGACTTGATTATGCCCATAATACACATAATGAGAAACATAAAATCTTAACCACCAAGAATGATCATACGAAAGCAGTGTTAAGGGCTTGATGATGAGTTATGAGATGTATGTCCAAGAACATGATTGTGTTGGGCATAAGTGTGATTGCCTTAAGTGGAAAGATGAATATGCTTCGAATAATTTTATATATGGACTGATACTATGATTGGCTGCCATGCCTTTTTATATCCATGTGTGGATTATTATGAATGATGTTGTGGCCATTGAAGTGCCTATTATATGTATGTTGTGCCTTGAGGGGCCTTGTGAATGTTTGTATGCTATTGATGATAAAACTAAAATATACAATATACCCCTAAATGGGAGGGTGAGATATCCTTGTGAGGTTGTTGTTGAGCATATGCATTATTCATTGCATTCATGGCATGGCATAGCATTGATACTTTGTGGTTACGATCACAGTGATGAAAGATCCTGCGGGATTCTATGAAGGGAGTACCCTTTGCAAGGCGGGAAACCAATATGATGATGATATGATATTATGTTGGTGGTTGCGATCACCTGGTTGTGAAATGTGAAAGGCCCTACGGGACCATTGTATAATGATGAGCCAGTGGTTGCGATCACTTGGTATTTGATATGATAAAGGGCTTGCGAGCACCTATAATGCCCATGGTTGCGATCATGAGGCGGGAGTACCCCTTGCGAGGCGGGAAACCTATAAGAATTGTTGAAACGTGGTTACGATCACGAGATGCACCTTGCGAGGCTGCTATAGGGAGTACCCCTTGCGAGGCAGGAAACCAATGATTATGAATGATTGAATATGGTGGTTGCGATCACCCGTGATATGAAATCGGATCTGTTGCATATGCATTAAACAGTTAATATATGCATTAGCTTTAAGACCATGGCATTTGAGATGGGATGACCACGAGAGTTGAGAAACCCCTTGCGAGGAGGTATTGAGTGAAACCTTAATGGATTAATGATGATAATGATTACGAATTCCCTTGTTGATAAGTGGCAGGTGATTGTGTATATGATTATGTATGTGCTTGTGCTTATTTATGATATGAATTGCGATTCATGAGGCTTGTATGCCTATTGTGATAATGAGATAATGAATGAATGATAATTTGATGTTTTGATAGCAAAGCACACATGATGTTTGTATGCATATACATATGATCACAATATATATATGTTATTCGTCATTTTGAATGTATAACTCACTCTCCCATGTGGTCTTCTTTTTAGCATTGTGATGCAGGTTGCCATGGGATGAGCTCGGATTTTTAGTCAAGCTTTGGTGAAGGTAAATAGTGGTAGAGGAAGTGCCTTGGCCGGCATCATTTATGAGTTCTTGTATAATGAATGAATTGTTTAGAAGAAATAAATGATTTAGAGATTTTGATTATGTATAAGATAATCCTTAAAATTGCGGATGGTGAATACATATATGGAATGTAAGAAATGATCTGATGTGTACTTGAAGGATTGAAAATTGAATGATGTTCATTGATGATTGTGTTAATCGGGAGAAGATTCCCGAAAGTATATGAATATATATATGTATATGTACAATTATATCCTAGGCTTGCATGCTTATGTAATTACATAAAATGATGATGATTGCCTATTAGGCTTTTAAAATGCCATTGCATGCTTTGCCGAGCCTTTTCTCATATCGTTATATATGGGACTAGGCGTGTGCCCGGTATACATATTCTTCCACTGTAAACTCTATTATTTTCGTATACCGTTATGGGCAATTTATTTATCGATCCAGCTTTAGGTTATTTAATCTCACTCTTGGGTTTTCTGTGATTCGGGTCTTGATGTGATCGTGATGATATTTTGAAAACATTTCAAACGTGAAAAATTTATTCGTATTTTTATTAATTATGTCGATTACATCGGGATTCGAGTATAGAAAAATAGGGGTGTTATAAAGGTGGTATCAGAGCATATTTTGCTTTAAATTGGAGTTATTGGTCACTGCCAGAGCATGATTGCTCTGTGAGGAATCGATATTATGGATGATTGGAGCATGATTGCTCAATGGTGAGATACTTATGGTGATCTTTAGAGCGGGATGCTCATTATTCTAATATGGTTGTTTGTATAGATTTAAGAATGATAATTACCTAGAGAATGATGATATTACGTTTGATTGCCCTATATGGACTTATGAATGACTAGTTGTCTAAGGATTATGAATTGATTATGAGGGCATACTTGCTTATTGAGGAATTATTGTGAATCATTAATATTGAGTTGTGAGTGATGCTATTGGAGGACTTTTATGAGATTGTGATTCAAAAGACATGGATGTTGATTATTGGGAGTATACCCCTTTTTCATTGAGGTT
The DNA here is from genome assembly GCA_037962975.1 of Clitoria ternatea. Taxonomy (NCBI): domain Eukaryota; kingdom Viridiplantae; phylum Streptophyta; class Magnoliopsida; order Fabales; family Fabaceae; genus Clitoria; species Clitoria ternatea. The sequence continues at coordinate 177,102,869 of CM075671.1, forward strand.
ATATGATGCACTTGTGGAACCTAGTTGCTCATTGATGGTCATGAATGAATTATGGGATTGAATATGAATGAATGAATTTCCTCAATATATGATTGATGTATTTATTGTGTAAGACCGGCCAAGTTCCTTACCCTATTACCTTCAAATGATGAATATATTGTTATTGTGCATTGATGTTGATATATGAAATGCAAATTGAATTGATGATGGATCCATGATTGAATGTGATCATGGAAATGAAATATTAGAGTTGATGAATATGATATATGAGATATGAATTAATATGATGATGATTTTATGCCATGTGTTGATCATGGATAGAAAATATTGAGAAATGAATTGACATGGTGGTAGACCATGGATTATGAAAACTTTGAAGTGAGTAATGAAATTAAATTGTTGATTAGGCCTCTTGTATGTTTCATACTTATGGCTCTTAGCCGAGGCATGCTTGTTATATGAAATGAAACTCACATGCTGAGTTGAATAAATAAATAATATTGAATAATTCCCTAGTATGGGTATGTTTGAATCTAAATGATTGGTTGTGCCATTTGTGAGGGATGAATTTTTATATCCTTTGACACAAGAGCCCTATGTGTTATGTAATATAAGTGATTTGTTATATCCCCTAGATTGGGAATTTGAATATGTGATAAGTGATTAAATGTGAAATCGGATACGTGTTAAACTGGGGTTGTGTCTCGGTTTTTGATGTGTGAAAACCGAGTGAATGATTTATTTAATTATAACCCACTAGGTGTAATGACCCAGAAGGACTTGGTATGATCCTGCATGATCAAACTTAGGGAATTATTGGTATTGATTATGGTATATGATTTTACGAAGTGACTATGGGCTAAATTGTGTGCCCTAGAGGCTATGATCATTGGAATAATTATGGACGACATGTGTGATTGTGAGTCAGTGAATAGAAATTTGATCATGTCATTACCCCCTATTTTATTTGAAGGGTGCTATATTGGTGATAGAAACCACATAGTGATGTCATATGATATGAGTTATATGTTTAATTTATGAGCTTAGGTTGTGATCTATGAGGAGAATGCCTAATGTAGAAGTTTATTATAAGATTAAGTAGCCTACTTGATAAGAGTTTGGAGAATCTTTTAAGGCTCGAATTGATTTATAGCCAACAAATATGTAAGTAAGACAAGAATTTTAGGCTATTTGAGCATGGATTAGAATGGATGAAGCCTGAGGATAGGGTATTTATCCTGTAATGATTGAAAGTTTATGGTTGGTACACTAATGTATTATGATGTTAATTAATATTCGATGATTGATATGGCATGATGGATGCCAAATTAATTGTAGAATGACAATGAAGTATGAATATGTTAGCTGTGGACTGGTGAAGATTGTCACCAAGTCTTATATGGACTGGTATCGCTTGAATATGTAGGACCTATATGAGCAATGGGAATACGAAGTACTGGTCCCGATATGGTCTTACATGCCATAGGCATTGTGGCAACATGCACTCATGCGCTGACCTTATGTGTTTGTGGTAACCACTACAGGATTGGGACGCCTTCCTGTATGTCGGATGCAGTAACACATAGGCCGGGCAGGTGTAGGGATTGTAGCTGCTTATGGTGAATGTATTGAGCCTATCTGGACGTACCGAGTATTGACATGCGAACTCTGTTAGGTGAGTTGTAATTGATGACACGATTGGAAAGGAAATTTTATGTTAAGGATGATAATATGATGATGAACATGACTTGATGGACTTTGGTAAGTCCAATGTTATTATATGATATCATTGAACCTTGTTCATGTATGGCTTGAGGTATGGCCTCGTGATATGTATATCAGTGTTGAATTTCGAGGACGAAATTCATTTTAGGTGGGGTGGATTGTAACACCCCGAATTTTATAAAAAAATAAATAATTGTATATGAGTGGATTTGTGTCCCAAAAATATTAGAATAATTAAATTGGGATTTATTATTGATATTTATAATTTATTGAGTTTAAGTAAGATAAAATTATACTCGGTTAGCATATGAGTGTCGGACCAAGTATCTCCGAATGAGATGCCGTTGGTCAGGGCTATTAAGAATATTATTGGGAATCCGAATCTATATTCGGAATAATTTTTGGATAATGTATTGAGCTCGAATTGAGAGCCTGTTTGTTATAAAACGATGAACTTTTAATGGAGAGTTAAAAATTAAAACCAAAAAGCCCATTCTTCTCTCCTTATTTTCGTTGGGTTCTTGCTTCCATTGGCAAACACATTTCTTCTTCTTCTCTTACTTCCCTTCTCCTTCTCCACTTCTTCTTCTCCTTAAAACCCTAAGCCAATGGTGGTGCCTCATCCTCCTCCCTCCATTTTCGTTCTTCCATGGAGCTTGAGGGAGATGATGTTGATTGAAGCTGCTTTCTTCTCCTCTCCCTCTCACTTTCATTTTAGAGCTTAAGCTTGGAAGACAGGTATGGTTTTGACCACTCATGGTTTTTATTGATGGTTTTGGGTTATTGAAGTGTTAAGATGGGAGGTTAGATGTTGTTTTGATGAATGGTGGTGTATGGAATCAATCCTAGGTTAGAAAAATTATTGGGATGTTGTTATTATGGCATTAATGTGGGTTGTTATAGGTGCATGGAATTAATACTTGGATGAGTGGAAAATAAATGAGCATTTATGATGTTGATGGGTTTTTAGTGAAACCCTAACTTTAATAAATTAGGGAAAGTGTGAAATGTGGGTAGAATGTAAGTTTAATGATGTTAGAGAATGATATTAATGATGAAAGATGGCCATTGATGGTGATTAATGAGCATGGGTAAATGTTATTGGGTTTTGATGAAAACCCTAGCCCTAAGAATTTGGGGAAATGGATATTGTATAGCTTGAAAGGTTGAATTGAATGTTAAGGGGTGATGTTTAATGATGAGTGTTGTTATGAATGTGGAATGTGAGGGCTTGGTGTGAAAAGATTGTGACTTGATGAGGTTCTAAAACATTATGGTTATTGAAGGATATGAGAGCTAAGTTGAATATTGAGTAACAATATGATGGTGATGTTGTTGGGTTTAGTTGGCCTTTTATGATCTAGAGGATCTTGGCTTTGGGAAAGGAATTTCCGAAGCCTAACACAATTACATAACTTGGTGTTTAGCAAGTCTAGGACTTGGGGTTGAGGTTTATGATAAGCTAACAAATGTTTAGAGTTATGATGATTATTGATTATGTGTATGCATATATATTGGTATCTAGATCATATCCGAATGATGTGATGGAGTATTCGGAGCATTGGAACCGTTTCGGCTCTTCCCTCGAGGTAGGAGAGGAGTTTACATTCAAATTGCATGAGTAAATTGAGAGTGATTGTTGTATGTGATGAATACTCATGCTTGCCTTGCCATGTATTTGTATTGAATTAATTGAAATGGTAAGTTGATGATTAATGAGGATGATGTGTGAGAATTATGTGTTGAATTGATATGAAAATGTATATTCATATAAGATGATGACAAGTTTGAATTTGATATGATTTATAGATTGAATTGAATGTTAATGAGTGTAAAGGTCTGGGATAGGTTTTAAATGCCTAGTGTGAAGTAATTGCTATATTAGACTTGATGGATTTTGGCTGGTATAAGTTTTGGGTATGGTTGGTTGTGAGTTTCTTATGTTTCTTGCGCATATCCTGATATTCTCGCTCAAGCGAGAAGGGATCTCGCTCAGGTGAGAATCCCCTGTAATGGTATAATGGTCTCTGGACCAATTTCACCCAGGCGGGTGAGGTTTCCGCTCAAGCGAGCTGCATACTATGCAATTAGGGGAGTTACTGGGCGAATCTCGCTCAAGCGGGCATGGCCGCGCTTGAGCGAGCTAGTGAGGAAATGGTCACTGAACATTTTTCGCTCAAGCGTGTGTGAGTGGCTTAAGAGAAAGTGTGAAGTTTGATGCTGGGAGGGTGCCCACTCAAGTGAGTGATTGGTATGGTTGTGTCTTGACCGAGTGTAGCGAGTGAGTGGGAGCAAGTAAGATTCTGGATGAAATTCCACTCGAGTGGGAACCTTAGAAAATAATTTCATGATGTAGTGAATTTTCGGGTGAAATTCCGAGTGGGCTATGCCAAGACAGGACCTTCCGAGTGAGGGATTGGATATAATTCCGAGTGAGAGATCTCCCTGTGTGATATTCCGAGCAGTGGAGTTCCGAGAGGGAATTTTCGAGTTCAATGTAACTCGTTCCGAGTGGAGTCCCTCCGTGTGTGTAGTTCCGAGTGGGGATGGCACCGATCGGGGATACATGGTGTGAGTTTGTCCAGAAGTGCTCTGGAATAACTCCGTTTGAGAGAAAAAGAAAGGAAGTCGGATTTGGAATGAGATGCCGAGTGAGTGACCACTTGGGTGGTAAATCAGTTTCAGGATTATTTTTCCGAGTGGAACACCGTGTGAGTGAAGACTTGGATTTGGAATGAATTTACCGAGTGGAAGTCTGAGTAAAAGAGGACTCTGTCTGGACTGATTTTGCCGAGTGGAGGACCGAGTGAGTGATGGTCGGTCTTGGAATTAATTTGCTGAGTGAAAGATCATAAGAGAGAAGAGTGGGTTTTGAAATAATTCACCGAGTGAGGACCGATCAGGTAATGAGTTGGTTTTGGAGTAATTAGCCGAGTGATAGACTATGTGAGTGTGAGTCGACCCTAGAATGATTTGGTTGAATGAAAAATGGGTCGGTCTAGATTGTTATGCCAAGTGGGAAGCCAAGTATGAGATGACTCGGATCCGGATAAATTTTGTCCAGTGAAAACCGAATGAATGATGGGTCATTTTGGGGGGATTTTGTCAACAGAAACCCGAGTGTTGGGAAATTTGCCAAATAAGTGAGCATATGCTCGGCTCTGGGAGTTATTTGCTTAGGCGAGGAGGTTTCGCCCAAGTTGGTTATGGGTTATACTGGTACTGGCTGAATTCTGCTCAAGCGAATGGCCTTAGTTGTGATGCTCACCCAAGCGAGTCAGTATGGAACTCGTTTCTGGACGATTTTCACCCATGCTCGCTGGCTCTGCCCAAGCGAAGCTTGTGTCTCTCGCTTAAGCAAGTCGGTTTTAGCTTGAGCGAAGCTCCCCCTATTGCTTCTTATTTCTGTTCGCTCTGCTCCCTTCTGTCTCGCCCATGTGTATTGTTCGGCACTCGCTCAAGCGAGTGGGGATTTTGTTTGGGCGAGTGACCCCCCTGATGGAATCTTCCCTTCTTTTCTCTCGGTTCTGTTTGTATTGACCCTTCTTTTCTCGGTTCTGATGGCTTGGGGCCTTCTTCCCTTATATTGTATAAGGCTTGAGGGGATGTAAAGGGATATATATATTTAAGACATTGATATGGTGGTGTTGGATAATGATTAAAATATTGGGATGACTTGATTATGCCCATAATACACATAATGAGAAACATAAAATCTTAACCACCAAGAATGATCATACGAAAGCAATGTTAAGGGCTTGATGATGAGTTATGAGATGTATGTCCAAGAACATGATTGTGTTGGGCATAAGTGTGATTGCCTTAAGTGGAATGATGAATATGCTTCGAATAATTTTATGTATGGACTGATACTATGATTGGCTGCCATGCCTTTTTATATCCATGTGTGGATTATTGTGAATGATGTTGTGGCCATTGAAGTGCCTATTATATGTATGTTGTGCCTTGAGGGGCCTTGTGAATGTTTGTATGCCATTGATGATAAAACTAAAATATACAATATACCCCTAAATGGGAGGGTGAGATATCCTTGCGAGGTTGTTGTTGAGCATATGCATTATTCATTGCATTCATGGCATGGCATAACATTGATACTTTGTGGTTGCGATCACAGTGATGAAAGATCCTGCGGGATTCTATGAAGGGAGTACCCCTTGCAAGGCGGGAAACCAATATGATGATGATATGATATTATGCCGGTGGTTGCGATCACCCGGTTGTGAAATGTGAAAGGCCCTACAGGGACCATTGTATAATGATGAGCCAGTGGTTGCGATCACTTGGTATTTGATATGATAAAGGGCTTGCGAGCGCCTATAATGCCCATGGTTGCGATCATGAGGCGGGAGTACCCCTTGCGAGGCGGGAAACCTATGAGAATTGTTGAAACATGGTTGCGATCACGAGATGCACCTTGTGAGGCTGCTATAGGGAGTACCCCTTGCGAGGCGGGAAACCAATGATTATGAATGATTGATTATGGTGGTTGCGATCACCCGTGATATGAAATCGGATCCGTTGCATATGCATTAAACAGTTAATATATGCATTAGCTTTAAGACCATGGCATTTGAGATGGGATGACCACGAGAGATGAGAAACCCCTTACGAGGAGGTATTGAGTGAAACCTTAATGGATTAATGATACGAATGCCCTTGTTGATAAGTGGCAGGTGATTGTGTATATGATTATGTATGTGCTTGTGCTTATTTATGATATGAATTGCGATTCATGAGGCTTGTATGCCTATTGTGATAATGAGATAATGAATGAATGATAATTTGATGTTTTGATAGCAAAGCACACATGATGTTTGTATGCATATACGCATGATCACAATATATATATGTTATTCGTCATTTTGAATGTATAACTCACTCTCCCATGTGGTCTCCTTTTTATCATTGTGATGCAGGTTGCCATGGGATGAGCTCAGATTTTTAGTCAAGCTTTGGTGAAGGTAAATAGTGGTAGAGGAAGTGCCTTGGCCGGCATCATTTATGAGTTCTTGTATAATGAATGAATTATTTAGAAGAAATAGATGATTTAGAGATTTTGATTACGTATAAGATGATCCTTAAAATTTTGGATGGTGAATACATATGTGGAATGTAAGAAATGATCTAATGTGTACTTGAAGGATTGAAAATTGAATGATGTTCATTGATGATTGTGTTAATCGGGAGAAGATTCCCGAAAGTATATGAATATATATATGTATATGTACAATTATATCCTAGGCTTGCATGCTTATGTAATTACATAAAATGATGATGATTGCCTATTAGGCTTTTGAAATGCCATTGCATGCTTTGCCGAGCCTTTTCTCATATCGTCATATATGGGACTAGGCGTGTGCCCGGTATACATATTCTTCCGTTGTAAACTCTATTATTTTCGTATACCGTTATGGGCAATTTATTTATCAATCCAGCTTTAGGTTATTTAATCTCACTCTTGGGTTTTCTATGATTCGGGTCTTGATGTGATCGTGATGATATTTTGAAAACATTTCAAACGTGAAAAATTTATTCGTATTTTTATTAATTATGTCGATTACATCGGGATTCGAGTACAGAAAAACAGGGGTGTTATAAAACGTATGTACCCGTAGCTAGACTTGAAACCATTAGATTGCTACTAGCATTTTCTTGTTGTATGGATTTCAAATTATATCAAATGGATGTAAAAAGCGCTTTCTTAAATTCATATTTACAAGAAAAAGTGTATGTTGAACAACCTCTTAGTTTTAAAGATTTTAAATATCCTGATCATGTTTTCAAACTTAAAAAGGCCTTGTATGGTTTAAAACAAGTTCCAAGGGCTTGGCATGAAAGGCTGAGTAAATTTCTTTTAGAAAATAAGTTTGAAAGAGAAAAAGTTGAGAACACTTTTTTTATAAAATGTGAGAATAAAAATATTCTCTTAGTACAAATCTATGTTGATGGCATCATTTTCGTTGCTACTAACGATTTGCTTTGGAAGCAATTTTTGAGTTTGATGCAGAAAGAATTTAAGATGTCAATGATGGGAGATTTGACCTTCTTCCTTGGACTTCAAGTCAAAGAAGGAAAGAATGGCTTCTTCATCAACCAATCAAAGTATTGCAAAGAACTTTTTAAAAAGTTTGACATGGACAAAGCAAAATAAATTGTTACACAATGGTAACCTCGTGTTATCTAGATCATGATGAAAAAGGCAAAAAAATTAATGTCACCAAGTATAGAGGTATGATAAGATCTCTTCTCTACCTTACTGCTAGTTGTCTTGATATAATGAATGTTGTGTGTATATGTACTAGATTTCAATCTAATCCTAAAGAATCTCATTTGTTTGCTGTAAAAAGAATTTTAAAATATTTTATTGGTACTCAAAATGTTGGTCTATGGTATCCAAAAGGGGCAAGTTGCACCATTGTTGGATATTCTAATTCAGATTTTTTCGGATACAAAATAGATCGAAAAAGCACTAGTGGTTCATGTCATCTTCTAGGTAGTTCTCTTGTGTCTTAGCATAGCAAGAAACAAGTAAGAATCTACCACCGAGGCTGGGTATATCGTAGTCGTAAGTTGTTGTGCTCAAAGCTTATGGTTGAAGCAACAACTTGAGGATTTTGGAGTATTCCAAGATCAAATTCCTCTAAAATGTGATAACACAAGCGTTATTAACATAACAAAGAATCCTGTTATGCACTCTCGAACAAAACATATTGAAATAAGACATCACTTTATATGTTAAAAGGGGATTGCAAAATTGAATATGTAGCATCAAATGATCAATTAGCTCATATCTTTACAAAACCCCTGACCAAAGAAAACTTTATAAGAATTCGAAGAGAATTGGGTATTCTAGATGGAATATATATTGAATAAAAATCACTTGAAATTATCATGCTTTCAATTTGAATATTCTGAGTTGTTAATAGTCAGTAAGACGTTATGGCTAGGAGAGACTTGGTACTTAAGCGGTCACTCTGGACCCATATCTCTTTCCTGGGAACTAACCTGATTATAGTACTAAATCTTTGGAATGGAATTCTCAATGGCACATAAAACAAATTCCTTGAAATAAAGCATGAAAAGCTCAAAAAGTATCAGATTAATCAATTAGGATAACCGATTAAGTGAAAGAAAATTGAAAAAATGGCTCCTTAATCGATTAGGTAAAATAAAACTGAAACAGTAGCCATTTAATCGATTAGGGTAATGGATTAGGGTAATCGATTACGTACTACTCTAATCGAATAGTGTATTCAGTTACGATAGTAACATGGGGCTAAAATGTGCATTCCTCTTCCATTATTCGTGTGTTTCTTTATCTTTTAAAAAACCCCTAAAATGTTTCTTCTCCAAAAGATGATAAGTTTTGAAAAGACTTAATAAATTCATCTTTAATTTAACTTATGCACAGATCCAGTAAGGTATAGTGTACCTCGCTCAAGCGAATAAGGGTCACGCTTAAGCGAAGTCATCACGCTCAAGCGAGATAGCTTCACGCTTAAGCATGAAGTCAATATGCAATTCACGTAAAAGCCACAACATGCATCAAGGTCAAAGTCACCACGCTCAAGCGGACAAGGCTTACGCTTAAGCGAGAGATCACCCTGCATTCAAGATTAAGCTTCACGCTCAAGCGATTAAATATCACACTCAAGCGTGAAGTCACCTGCATCAAGGAATTTAAAGTATCGTGCTCAAGCGCATACACGATCACGCTTGAGCGTGAATTCTGTTTTCCCAGTTTATTATTTTCCTTCAACGTGAATTGCTGTAATTGTAACACCCTAATATTATATATTTTTTTTTCTTTATTTTTATTTTAATTAGAAATTCCAAAACAATGAGGAAGTTTTTCACAAGAGCAGCCACGAATCATTCAACATAGAAGGGAAGAAGAAGGCAAGGGAATAGAAGAGCATTCACACGCATAAGGCAAGCAACAGAGGAGTTAGGACTGGGACTGATTCATTCGGTTTAGTATGACGCACCAGCGCCTGGGCGGATTCCATGACATCGTTGGCTTGCTCGGGCGAGATCTGATACCGCTTAGGCGGAGTATGGTAATGCCACAGCGGATGGAGAGGGGGTTCACAAAATGAAACCCAGCGCCAGTCCTCACTCGTTTTCTCAAAGAGAATTCTTCCACAAACAATGTTAGTCAGTCAGTAGAAGGGAATGGGCAAGGGGAAAATGACAAGACATTCACACGCGTAGCAATCGGTGGAAGGCGAGGCTTGGGTCATCCCTCTTTACCAAACGAGGTATGGCTGCGCCTGGGCGAAGTCCAGGACGAATGGTGACTCGCTCAAACGTTGTCTAACACCGCCTGAGCGATGCGTGACAATGCAACAGCAGATGGGAAATTCCTTACGCAAACCTCACATCGGCATTCACTGGCTTCTACGGGACTAACCTTTCCTCAAGGGAACGCTAGGCGTTCAGCATAAGGGCACAGGTAAGGGAAGGAGAAGAAAGACTCCCATGCGTGGTAACCTATGGAAGGAATGGGACTTGAACCAATTACGCCCAGTCCAGTGAAGCATGACAACACCGGGCGGACTCACCCACAACGCCCATCCGTTCAAGCGGGGTTTAATACCACATGATAATGCAACAACGGAAGAGGGAGGTACTTGGGCGGAGTTACACGTTGATATCTGCTCGCTTCAGCACGATTCCACGCGCTTGGGCGAGGTATGACACCGCCTAAGCGAGGTCAACACAAATCTTCCTAACTCGCACTCGCTGGAGCGAGTATATTGCTCGCTGGGGCGAGGAACTTCACTCGGGAATACGGACTCTCCCCCACTCGGGTTTTACTTATATTTCTCACTCGGTGGTGATCTCTCCCATGACCACTCGGGGATTTCACTCGTTTCTTACTTGAAGTACGTTTAGGCTCTACTCGGAGTACGAACAGCTTGATACTTGGGAAAGTCTCCCACGTCAATCCCCACTCAGGGTTGCATACTCTCATTCACTAGAACGTCTAGGACTCCCTTCCCTAGTGACATTTCACAATCTCACTCTGCCTTGGCTTTCTTCATGCTAAGTCATGCTATCCCTGTGTACCCAACAGAGCATGATTATGTTTATGCATGGAACAAGGTATCATGCAGCATGGCACACACGTAGATATATATATATATACATAAGAGTGTGTATTACGTTTACAAATACATCATCATACTTCTTCTAGCCCCTAAGAGTTCTATTTATCCAAAACACGAACATCAGGCTTGAGCCGGTCAGAGCTCAATCTAGAACATTATGTGTGACATGTACGCAGTCATTAGGCCTCCCTAGTGCATCAGCACTTCACTCATCATTCCAGCGCTTCTTCTGATCCTCATCCCGAGAGACATTCACTGAAAAATGGCCACTGCAGGGGTGAGCATCTTAGATTTTAAATGATAGATACCGACTCAGGTTATCTCCTAATTATACAACAATATATATACATACAGGCACGATTATAGACAGAGCAACATCAGTTAACCAGGGCACATATAAAACTCTTACCGATCGATCTTCACCATTCATCACTCGGCGGTACACATGACATTTTTAATGACACTGATACACTTGCATATATATATTCATGAAGCAGATTTCATTTAGCATCCAAGGCATATGCACACGGAATGGTTCACTCGGGCATACACATTCATTATCCTCATACACACTATCAGATGCATGATCAAATTCCAGTCAGTATCAACAACACATACACGGAGTATTCACTCTGTTATACACGTTCATCCTTTCACTTACAACTTCGCATGCATAGCCAGTCTCAAACAATATTAACTGTAATAAGTACATAGTGTTTCACTCGATTCCGCATTTGTGTGTATCGGTTAGACGTTGCAACATAGGCTTTCAGCCTTTTTATACATAGCTCTCAGCTATCAAATCAGCTCCTAGCTGCTTGGCCGTTTTACAGGTACCCAACCGTTTGCCACAGGTGACACCAACGCTCTCAGCGCCAACAGAGGTGTTCACAGGCAGCCCGAGTCCCACTCAGGGCTACCTTGAGTCCCACTCAAGGATTTGGCAGCGTCCCACACTGAATAACCGAGGGTAGTATCCCACACTACGTGCTCTCAGCACAACGCATCTCATGCGCCACACGCGGATTCAACACACAACATTCATTTCATACATACATCCTCACACACACATATTTCGCATGCAATCGGTAATATATTATCAGGACTCAGCATGTTAGTTCAACACGTGCAGTTCTCATGCAATCATCATCATCATTAACAATGTGTGAGTTCCATGCAACCGGTATCGACCCATACTAAGCATCCATGACCATTTTCATCCACTCAAGTATAACATGCAATCAGTTTACAGCACTATCAACTTTAAACAACTTGCGCATTTATCGAAAGATCCGTAAGTTCACACAAGCATTCAAATCAATATGACACAACATGCAATCAGTAAATGGCAGTATCGGAACTAAATCAACGCATGCATTCCTATGACATGGATAGATTCAATCAAACATTCATATCGACACAACACAACATGCAGTCAGGTTCACACGCATTTTTAAGGAAGATGCTAACATGCAATCACTCACTCTTACTTAACCTGCATTCGGAGGTTCTACATGCAAACACACCACACAACAGGATACAATACTATCACTATCAGTGTCTCCAACCCATTCGTAACCCATGCATTTAACATGTAAGATACTCCCCCTACCAACTGCGAAACTCTGAGAGATTCTTCTGCTTGAGTGATGGTTCTCCTCCTTGCTGCTTCACTCGGTACCTTCTCTGGAGTGCTACAGTCTCCTGCGAGTGGTGCAGGGGTGTTTCTGCTCTTGCCTTGACGCTTGTCCCTTCCCGTGTGGGGGAAGTTCCACTCTACTACAGCACCGTCACCTTGGCTCTCGGAGCAGGGAATGAACTGAAGGGCAGAGAAGGGGAGAGAAGGGCAAGAGAGAAGAGAAAGGAAGAAGGGAGTTCGCAGAGGAGGAATCTCGAGCGTGAAGAGCAGGGGCCATCACCCATTATAAGTGCTTCGCACGAAAAACAGAACGGTGGGATGGGGGAATGTGGAGTGGTAGTCCTGCCCATGCCACCTTGTCTCCACCAGTATCTTTCAATGTTAACCCCTTACTCTTTCTAGTTAATTAAGTTAAGGGGGATGTTATTTTATTGGCTTTTTATTTTATCCGATTACTTCTCATGGGGATGTTACACATATGAAGATAATTAATCATAGTTTGAATGGGGATGTTACAGTAATAGTTATCATTAATTACTTTATTAGTTGCCGACTATATTTGTATCCTAGTAATTTAATTATTGTGTTTTAATTATTCATTCCTTTGTAATTAATTAACTAGTTTCGTTAGTTTAATTGTTAGGAAGTTTCCTTTGTAATTAATTAGAGTTAGTTAGTTAGTTTTTGCCTTAATTATATATAGTTTTAAATACTCTGTAACACACATAGAAGTAGGAACACAATTCATTTTCTGATTTTTAATATCTCTCTAAACATTTTCCCTCTCTAAACTCTCTCTTCCATGGCTTTTCATATTCCTTCTTCTAAAACCACTTCCATGGGTTGCTAAACTCCTATGGTTGGGATTGCTGAAGCTTCCAATGGAATCTTGAATCTGCATTGAGGAAATTATCTTCTGAAGCATGAGGAGAACAAGTTGAGAAGTGGATCTACACTGCTGGATTGACAAATCCAGACCTAATTGAAGAATTTCACTAGTGAGGAATCATGGTTGAAAGCTTAGGTAACTTCTAGCTTCCTAACTAATTCAGGCCTAGTAATTAGGTGAATAGTTATGGTCCAACCCCTAATTTCGCATTAGATTTCTCTGTCATTGAACACCTAAGGGATTAGGGTTTAATGCTTACGAATTAGTGTTAATTACCTAAGGAATTACGGATTAACCACCTATGAAGTTGTCCTCTTAAGTGTGAAGCTTGATTGATCATTAATTGCATGTTTCTTGATGAAATTATGAGCTAAAGCAATCTTAACCTATCTTCTATCAATTACACTTCACCTTTTATATTGTTTCTGAAATTACAAAAACATAAAAAGTAATAGAAAAGCCTAAACAAAATGGATTCTATCTTCTTGTGTTTTGGTTCAGCTTGTACTAGTCCTAGGTTGTGGTAATTACCTTAATCCCTGTGGGATGATAAAATATATTACAAATTTAACAATTGGTGCGCTTGCTAAAAGAATATAATCCTCCAAGAATATGTATCAAGTTAATGGCGCCGTTGCCGGGGATTATTGAGTAATATCAACAATCCTTGGACTGGTACTAGACTGAACCATTTAACTTTGTTTTCGTAGTTAGTAGCAGTTTAATTCTCGTTTTTAGTATAGCAGTAGCTTATGTGTAGCAGTAGCTTATGTGTAGCAGTAGTAGTAGCATTAAAATTGATTCTGTGTCTAATATCTAGTGTATGCAGTCAAGGAACACAAGAGATCCACTCTTCTTTGATCCTGATATTGATTTCTTAGAGTGTAGACTTAGAAAGGAGAAAAAGCAAAAAGAACAGCAAGAAATAGAATAGAGGAGAGTTACACTAGGTGACTACTCTAGGCCTACTGAAGAAGATCGCAATCCAGCATCCTTAGGCCTTCAATTGCAGCTAATAATTTTGAACTTAAACCGGCTTTGCTGCAGTTGGTTAGAAATGATCAATTCGGAGAAAGTGATGTTGAGGATCCAAATTTGCATCTAGCAACCTTCCTCCAGATTTGTGATACAGTGAAAATGAATGGTGTCCCTGATGAGGCAATAAGATTAAGATTGTTTCCTTTTTCTCTAAGGGACCGTGCAAAAGCCTGGTTACAGAGCCAACCAAGAGGCAGTATATCCTCTTGGGAGGATTTACAAAGAAAATTTTTGATTAAATATTTCCCTCCTTCCAAGTATTCCAAGTTACACATAAAAATCACTTATTTCCAGCAGAGAGGGTGAATCTCTGATAGAAGCATAGGATAGGTACAAGGAGAGTCTGAGGAAATATCCTCATAATAGGATCCCCGATGTGTAGCAAGTTACTATCTTTTATAATGGTGTAAGACCAGCTACTAGGGTTTTGATTGATGCCTCAGCTGGAGGTTCACTAACTACAAAAACTGTAGAAGAAGCTATAAAGCTGATTGATGTTATGGCTTCAAATGAATGCTTAGTTAGTGAAAAGAGCCAAATCCCTAAGAGAGGGATACTAGAATTAGAAGCACACGATGCTTATTTGGCTCAAAGTAAGTTGATGACTCAGGCTTTGGAGAAATTGAGTGTTCAAATTTTAGAACTCCAAAAGCCTAGTCAAGTCTGCATAATGAGTTATGATTTTTATGGTGGAGACCATGAAAATGGCATGTGTGATCCAAGTGTGCCTGCTAAGCAAGTTAATTTCATGGGACAACAATTTCAAAGGAATTACCCCTCTAATTCTTTTAATCTGAACTATTGAAACCACCCTAATTTTTCATGGTAGAAGGGTCCATATTTAAATCAAAACATACCACAAACTCAAATCACAACTAGACCACAACAACCTCTTCCCCCTCCCCCTAAAGAAAATTCTGAACTTGAGAATGTTCTATCCTAGTTCATTCAGACCACTCAGGCTAGCTTTAAAGATCAAGAAGCGTCTATTCGGAATTTGGAAAATCAGGTTGGACAGCTCTCAAAGTAGTTAGCTGAGAGACAATCAGGCAATTTTCCTAGAGATACTGCGGTAAATCCAAGGGAACATTGCAAAGCAATAATCACTAGGAGTGGAAAAACTTTGGCTCTTCCTATTCCAAGTACTGAAAACACTATAGAAAAAGAAAAAGAGCAGGAAAGTGACGGAATAAATAAAACTGAAAATAAGGTGGAAATAGAAAAAGAGAAAGAAAACCAAGTTCATCAAAAGAAAAAGAAAAAGAATGATTTGATCTTGGAGGAACTTGTCAAGCTAACTCTTGAGAAATTAAAGAATGCTCCATTTCCACATAGATTTAAGAAACAGATAGAGGAGCAAAAGTTTGCTAAGTTCGTAGATGTGTTCAAGAGGCTTCACATAAATATTCCCTTTGTTGAGGTATTGCAAGAGATGCCATCATATGCTAAATTTTTGAAAGAACTTTTGTCTAAGAAGAGAAAGCTTAAGAGAGATGAAATGATTGCTCTTACTTAAGAGTGTAGTGTAATTATTCAGAAGAAACTCCCTTAAAAACTAAAAGATCCTGGATCTTTTACAATACCTTGTGCAATAGGGGATGTTCATGTTGGAAGTGCTTTATGTGACCTAGGAGCTAGTATAAACCTTATACCTTTGTCCTTAATAAGGAAATTAGGAATTAATGACCTGCAACTAACTCGTATGTCTTTGCGGTTGGTTGATAGGTTTATCAAATATCCTCATGGGATGCTGGAAGACTTTTTAGTAAAGGTAGATAAGTTTATCTTTCCAGTAGATTTTGTAGTTTTCGACATGGAAGCTAATAGAGAGATTCCTTTAATCTTAGGGAGACGCTTCTTAGCTACTGGAAGAGCTTTAATTAATATAGAGAAGGGAGAACTCATGCTGAGAGTTCAAGAGGAGCAGGTAACTTTTAATGTCTTCAATGCTATGAAACATCTAGTTGAAAAAATGGATTGTTTTATGCTTGAAGAAATCAAAAGTTATAAGACTCTTATGCTGTTAAAGGCTGAAGAAGAGGCTTTACAAGCTTTTCTTGAGGATGATTTTGACTCCAAGACTGAGGAGTTAGATGACTCACATAATGAGTTACTGAACCTACTAGAAGCATGTGAAGTATGGGAAGTAGAATTTGAAATGAAAGAAAACTTAAATAATACTGTACTTGAGAAGGATAAGGAGGTGTTTAAAGAAAAACATGATTTGAAACCCTTGCCTTCTCATTTGAAATATGTTTTCTTGGGAAATAATGAGTCACATCCAGTAATGATTAATGTTGAATTAAATGATGAGGATGTAGAAAAATTGATCAGGGTTTTGAGAAAACATGAATCTGCCATTGGTTGGAACATTTCTAATTTAAAGGGGATTAGTCCATCATTTTGTATGCATAAAATTTTGATGGAGGATGACTATTCCCCAGTTGTTCAGCCACAAAGAAGGTTAAACCCCATAATGAAAGAAGCTGTGAGGAAAAAAGTGGTTAAACTCCTCGATGCAGGGATTATCTATCCTATCTCAGATAGCGCTTGGATCAGTCCGGTCTAAGTACTGCCTAAGAAAGGAGGGATTACCACTGTTAAAAATGAAAAATATTAAGTCATTGCCACTAGACCAACTACAGGTTGGAGGATGTGCAGAGATTATAGAAGGTTAAATGACTCCACTAGAAAAGACCACTTTCCTTTACCATTTGTAGACCAAATGCTTGAGAGGCTGTCAGGTCATGAGTATTATTGCTTCCTTAATGGATATTCTTGATACAACCAAATTGTGGTTGATCCAAAGGATCAAGAGAAGAGAGCCTTCACCTGTCCATATGGAATCTTTACATATAGGCGCACGCCTTTTGGTTTGTGCAATGCACCAGTAACCTTTCAAAGGTGTTTGCTGGCAATTTTTGGGGATATGGTAGAGAAGTTCATTGAGGTCTTCATGGATGACTTCTCTGTTTTTGGAAACAGCTTTGATATATGCCTCAGCAACCTATCTAAGGTATTGGTGAGATGTCAAGAGACTAATCTTGTCCTCAACTGGGAAAGTGTCATTTTATGGTTAGAGGAGGGATAGTCCTTGGCCACAAAGTCTCTACAGAGGGCATTCAAGTAGATAGAGCCAAGATTGATATCATTGAAAAGCTTCCTCCTCCAATCAATGCTAAAGGAGTGAGGAGTTTCTTAGGATGTGTTGGCTGGCTTCTATAGGAGATTTATAAAAGATTTTTCAAAAATAATAAAGCCTTTGACTGATTTACTTGTTAAAGATCATGCTTTTGTTTTTGATGAAAAGTGTGTCAAGGCTTTTGAAAATCTGAAACAAAGATTAATTACAGCTCCAATCCTTGTAGCACCTAATTGGTCTTTACCATTTGAACTCATGTGTGATGCAAGTGATTCTGCTATAGGAGTTGTGTTAGGACAAAAAAAAATTAACATGTTATTTATTATGCTAGTAAGGTGTTGAATGAGAATCAAATAAACTACACCACTACTGAAAAAGAAATGCTTGCTGTGGTGTATGCATTTGATAAATTCAGAGCTTACTTGATTGGTGCTAAGGTCATTGTTTATACAGATCATTCAGCAATCAAGTACTTGCTAGCTAAAAAAGAATCAAAGCCTAGATTGATCAGATGGGTTCTATTACTCCAAGAGTTTGATTTGGAAATAAGAGATAAAAAGGGAGTAGAGAACTCAATGGCTGATCAACTCTCTCGTCTGGAAGGCAAATCAGACTCTATCTTGATAAAAGAGGAATTTCCAGATGAGAGGCTGATGGCAATTACCACAGGGCCATGGTATGCTGATATGGCCAACTTTAAAAGTGCCTCTGTGGTACCAGAAGGGTGGACATCCCAAATGAAGAAAAAGTTCTTTCATGGCAGCAAAACTTTTCTATGGGATGATCCATTTCTGTATAAAATAGGAGTAGATGGAATTATTAGGAGATGTGTGCCTGAATCAGAGCAAGAAAGACTCTTATGACACTGCCATGACTCCTATTATGGAGGACACCATGGTGCCTCTAGAACAGCAGAAAAAGTATTGCAATATGGCTTTTATTGGCCAACAATTTTTCAGGATGCTAGAGTATATATGCAAAGGTGTGATAAGTGCCAAAGAAGTGGAGGCCTCTCTGCTAAAGCTGGCATGCCTTTGACTAATATTTTAGTTGTGGAGTTATTTGATGTTTGGGGCATTGACTTCATGGGACCATTCCCAAAGTCATTTTCCAATGAGTATATCCTTGTTGCTGTGGATTATGTCTCCAAGTGGGTGGAGGCAATCCCTACAAGAACTAATGATGCACATGTGGTGCTTAGGTTTGTAAAGAAGAACATTTTTTCTAGATTTGGAGTCCCTAGAGTCCTCATTAGTGATGGAGGGTCATATTTCTACAATAGAATTACGGGAAAACCCCTGAAACATTATGAGGTACTCCATAAAGTATCCACTCCCTACCATCCATAAACTTATGGACAAGTTAAGCTTTCTAATAGAGAAATTAAGAGGATACTAGAGAAAGTAGTAAGGAAATCTAGGAAGGATTGGTCTGTGAGATTAGATAATGCATTGTGGGTCTATAGGACAACATTTAAGACTCTAATTGACATGTCACCTTATCAGTTGGTATATGGTAAGGCTTGCTATCTCCCTATGGAGTTAGAGCATAAGGTATGGTGGGCTACAAAGCTGTTAAACATGGATTGTGACCAATCTCAAAAGGAAATAGTCCTAAAACTCCATGAACTTGAGGAGTTCAGACTCAATGCTTATCAGAGTTCTTTAATATATAAGGAGAAAACTAAGAGGAGGCATGATAAGTGGATAAATAGGAAAGAGTTTCACAAGGATGACAAGGTCTTGTTATTTAATTCTAGGCTGAGAGTCTTTCCAGGAAAACTCAGATCCAAATAGTCTGGACCTTTCATTGTGAATGAGGTTTTCCCTCATGGTGCAATTGAGGTAAAGGAACCAGCCACTGGAAGAACATTCAAAGTGAATGGCCAGAGACTTAAGCTCTACTATGGAGGAGAGTTTGATAGACAGAAATCCTCCATGTCTTTACAGGCATCTTCTTAGGTGTCAAAGGTCAAGCTAGTGACCTTAAAGAAGCGCTTGAGAGAGGCAACCCTACATTTTAATTGTTGTATTTTTGTGCTTGGTGTTTTCAAACAATAAAAGAAAACTAAAAAAAAAGTTTGAATAAGGTGTGAATAAACTTGAAATATTTTGAATAAAGTTTAAGTGCATATACCCTAAGTTCCAGTGTACATACGCACATCTGCAAAATAATAAAATTGTGGACCAAAAGGTACACGTACATACGTTCCAAACTGGGCATTGTTACGTGTAAATAAATTAGAATCAGGCCCCCAAGCACGCTTAAGCGAGGAATAAGCACACTTAAGCGAGAACATTGCACGCTTGAGCGAGGAGCTTTGCGCTTGAGCGTAAACTTTGGGCTTTTGAGCATGTATATGGCGCTTGAGCGAGGAGCTTTACACTTAAGCGAGAACCTTGCATGCTTAAGCGAGAAGATAGTGCACTTAAGCGTGGATCAACTTATGCCTTCACGCTCAAGCGTGAAAGCGTGGTTTACAGTGTGAATCAGGGAGTGTCTGTGTACTTGAGAAAGAGAACTCCATGCTTAAGCGTGACCCCTGGATGTATGGCGCGCTTGAGCGAGCTCGAGTCACGCTTAAGCATGACCCTTCACACTGGAAACTTAAACTAAGAGGTGGCATGATTGCTCAATAGTGAAATGTTTTAGTGATCATTGGATTGTGATTGTTCAGTATAGATTTAAGAGTGGTAAATTATCTAGAGGATGATGATATGTTAAGTGTTGATCGCCCTATATGGATTTATAAAGGACTAATTGTCTAAGAATCGTGAATTGATTATAGGGGCATTATTGTTTATTGAGGATTCTTTGAGAATCATTAATGTTGGATTATAATTGTTGTTTATGGGAGTATGTGCCATTATCATTGAGGTTGTGTGATGAAATTATGGAGCATAGTTACTCATTGGAAAACTTGATGAATTATGAGATTGAATACATGTGGATAAATTCCTCAATGTGGTTGATATGTTTGTTTGTGTAAGTCCGGCCAAGTTCCTTACACTATTTCCTTCTAATGACGAATACATTGATATTATGCATTTGGATATTGATATATTGAGTATGAATTGAGTTGACAATGAATTTGTGCCATGTGTGATCATGGATATGGTGTATTAAATATGAATTGACTTAATGACGAACCTATGCCGTATGTTGATCATGGATTGGAGATATTAATATGAATTGATGTGGTGATGAACCGTGAAGTGTTGAGACCTTAATATGCATGTAAATTGAAATTGAATTGTTTGCTTAGGTCTCTTATATGAATGATGAGGTGGCTTATAGCCATGGTATGATCTTTAAATGTGAAATTATGTTGGCACATGATTGGGGTTGGACTCAGTTTCGCGTTTGTGAACCGAGTGAACGATTAATTTAATTGTAACCCACTAAGTGTGGTAACCCTGGATAACTCAATATGATCTTGAAAGATCGAACCTTATGGAATTAGACCCTACGGTGGTCTAGGCTCTACGATGCTTATATGGGCCATGTTTAATGATTTTAGGTGTTGTGGAAGTATTCCAAGATGGGTGCTAGGTAACCCTTGAACTTTCTAAGCCTAATAACAAATTGAATCTTATGAACGATTGAGCCATAGTGAAATAAATTGTGAAATAAGTTGTTGAGGCTAAAGCCAATATATGACTGGATTTGAAATGTAGACGTAAACCCCTATGTAATTGGTGAATAATGATGTTGAATTTAGGGTATGACTTAACATTGGCTATGATGAAAATTTTTACGATATGACCTTGGGTTAAATTGTATGCCCTTGATGTAATGATTATTAGATCAATTATGGATTATGATGTGATGTAGGGGTAATATATATGAACATGAATTAGTAAATGGAGTTTAATCCTGTAGATGCATCCCTTTTTGTTTTGAAAGGAATAATATTGGTGATAGAAACCACATACCAATGTGACACAATATGAATCATATGTCCAGTGTATGGACTTCGGCTATGATAGATGAGGAAAACCACTAGTGTGGAAGATTATTATATGATTGTGGACCTTATTTTAGCCTTGGGAGTGTATACTTGACGTGAGCTTGGTGAATCAATTTGGCTTGAATTGAATTATAACTGACAATGTTCGAATTAGATGAGTGATTTGTAAGTTATTTGACTACGCCCTCGGGATGGATAAGGCCCAATGGTGGGGTGATTACCCTATGATGTTTAGAAATTTATTGTCAATATAGCAATGTATAATTTTGGTGATTGATACTTGACGATCTGTATGACGTGGTTTATGCCAGGTTATGTATATTCACAATAGTTGACGTGAGCATAGCGGTTGTGGACTTATGAAATTTATCACAAAGTCTCATGTGAAACGATATTAATTGAGTTGATATGAATAATGTAAGCAATAAGAATTAAAGGTACTTATACTGATATGTCTCTACATGCCATAAGCATTATGGCAACATGCACTCATGCCCCGATCTCGTGTGTTAGTGGTACCCATTATGGGATTGGGATGCCTTCCTGTATGTCGGATGCAACAACACATAGACCGGGCAAGTGTAGTGTTGTAACTGCTTATAGTGAATGTATTGAACCTATCCGGTGGTACTGGATAAGAATGTAAGAGTTGTGATGAATAAACTGAGAATTGATGAGTGGTAACTCACTTTGAATATATGAGGTTGTATACTTGGATGAGGAATGATAATAATCATGTCCTGCTGAACTATGGGAAGTTCGATATTACTTTATGGTGTCATTGAACCCTATTAGTGCATGGCCGAAATGTGGCCTTACGATTTATGCCGACGTTGAACTTCGAGGACGAAGTTTCTTTTTGATGGGGTGGATTATAATACCCTAGATTCTTAAGAAAACAATTTATTGAATAATGATAATAAATTATTTATGGCCTAGTAATTATGGGAAAATTAATTAGACATTAAAGGTGAATTATCAGTAAATTAAGATTTACCAAAATTGGGTGGTTTAATGGATGATGTGGGACCCACTTGGTCAAATTAGATATTTGATGGGCCTAGAATGCTTGGAAAATTATTGTGGTTCTAGTGATATAGTTGAAATAATTTTTGGTGTCGAGAAGATACTTATTTGGACATGACATAGGATATGAAATGGGAAAATACGAGTCAATTAGAATTAAAAGAAAACCAAAAATCCTCTCTTCTCCTCTTGTTGTAACCATCCACTTCTTCCTCTCTCTCTTTACTTACTTTACACTCTATTACAAAATGGTTAAAGGGTTGTATGACACAATGGACAATAGGCAAAGATACATGGCTTTACCCATTGGACAATGACCAATTTTGGTCAATTTCTCACTTTTCCTCTCCCATTTTCGGTGATGCTTCTTCCCCCTCACACTCTTAATTTTTCTTCTTCTTCATCATCTTCTTCTCACCCAAAAACCGTCCACCTCTCTTCCACTTCCATTCTTGCCAAAATCAAAGACTAGACATGGATAAATGAAACTTGAATGGCATATTGGAGCAAAAAGCTTAGAGTATCTCCGCTCCCTTCCTTCATTTTTGTTTTTGGCATGAGCTTGGTGATGAGGAAAGGTTTCTTGCCTCTATGATATTCCATTGGTGGTTGTTGTGTCATTTAAGTTAAAATGGTTATATTAGAAACTATGGGTGTTGAGGAAACATTGAAAACCCTAGGCTTGAATGCTTGAGGAATAATTTTGATTATGGCCTTGAGAATATATGAGAATGAGGTTATTGAGTTTATGAGGGTTCTTGGAATATGGTGAATGTTGAATGTTGTTGGAAAAATTTTAGAGAAACCCTGAGTGTGATAAATTAGGGATTTTTGCCAAATTGATGGTCTTAGTGATTTTGATGCCTTGGGAATGAATTTATATGAGGAAATGAACATTTAGAAGTATTGGGGTTAATTATTGATGTTAATAAATTTTTGAGCTAAGTTGATGTCATGTGAATGATGATATATGCATGTGAAACCCAAATCATAGGATAGATGACCATTGGGAACATTGTGTGCTGTTTACATTGGTTGGCACTTTAATGATGATAACATGCTTATGATGATATTTGAAAATGATTAGAATTGATGGTTATCAATTTGTGTGGAATCCTTAAGAATTGATAGAATTGAGGTTTTTGGCCTAGATGAAGAGATTGATGATTTTGTTGTCATGAGAGTGACTTTTGGGCTTAGAGATGATGCTTGGAAATCATTAGTGTTAAATTATTAAGGTTCCAATCTTAAGATTTGAGGAATTTAGTTTAAGGATTTGGATGCATTATGAATAAGGAATATGATCTTGTTGTTGTTGGGTGTGGTTAGCCCCTTTGATATCTAGAGAATCATGGTTTTGGGAAAGGAATTCCCGAAACCTAACAAAATGGTATGAATTGGAGTTTAGACATGTCTAAGACTTGATATGGAACCTTAAGGGATGCTGCCTTATGATGGTATATTAATAGCATGTATATGTGTGTTTGTGATAGGATTGTGTTCCGGACGATGATGCGGAACGATTGGGGAAATTACGTTGCGGTTCTTCTCTCGAAGTAGGAGAGGAGTTAGCATTTCAAATTTGCATGAGTGAACAATTGTTGAATTATGTATATGTATGAGCTTATGCATTTCCTTGCCATGAATGTGTTGAATGTTGAATTGATGAAGTAATGAATGATGGCTTGGCTTTTGTTAAATGTTAAGAAAATTATGTATGTATATATATATAAAATGAAAATGAGTGCTTGATTGTCCCTTGGTTGGACATGAATTAAATGTTGATGAAAATTTATGAATGAATGAGTTAATTAAAGTATAGAGGATTGTTTTATGATGATTATGTAGCCAAATGAGAGAGGTAATGATGTGGAATGTTGTTAAAACCTCCCTTAGATATTTGAAGGTTTAGAATTGAAAATAGAGAGGCAAGGTTTCTTGAAATAAGCCTAATTACATAATTCAATATAGGCAAAGTGTTAAATTAGGCCAACTATTGATGAGGAATATATTGACATAAGAAAAATAGTGAAAAACTTGAGGTTTGGGCGTGTGGGGATGACCTCGCTCAAGCGAGTTAGGATCTCACTCAAGCGAGAGTCCCCTACATCAGGGGATTGGCTTCTGGCCCAATCTCGCTCAAGCGAGATGAGGCCTCGCTCAGGCGAGACGCGTTTAATATAGAAGAGCAAGATACAGGACAAATCTCGTTCAAGCGGGCGTGGCCGCGCTTGAGCGATCGAGATGGAAAAATGGCACTAGATGAATCTCGCTTAAGCGAATGATGATATGTGTGGCATCTCGCTCACGCGAGCGAGTCAAAAATTGGTCCTGGATGAATTTCGCCCAAGCGAGTAGTTGGCTTTAGGAACCCTCGCTCGAGCGAGTAAGCGTAGGAACAATACTGGAGGATTCTCGCTCAAGCGAGAATGGCTCGCTCAAGTGAGAATCGGTCCTGATACTTTAAGTCTTCTCGCTCTGGGAAATTGAGGGCTCGCTTAAGCGCCCCATGCTGATGTCGCTCAAGCGAGTAGGGGTCTCTCTTGAGCGAGTTGCTCATCTTTAAAATTTCATTTTCTTTCCCTTGTTTTGCTAGTGCTAAGCCCCTTCCTTTTATGTATAGCTAAGGAAAATATAGTAGGGGTGTACGATGTTGACGTGTTATGAAAATATGAATGCCCACTACCTATGAAGTAATATGGTGAATGATAATAAGAGTTTAATGATGGGATTATGGAATACACCCTTGAGAGATTATGAACCCAAAGAGAGAATGATTAAATGATGAGGTGTTTGTTATAAATCGATAAATCGGTTATGACCATGGTATTATGTAATGATGAATGATGTTATGGATCATTTCCTTGAGTAAAGGATGATCATTATTATCATTAATCTGTAGTATACCATTATGTGTGATGCAAGTGTGATCTTGTATATGTGGTTTGAAATATAATAATGAAATATTGTGAATGCCATACCAATGTACACATATATATATGTGAGACAATGGTAATGAATAATGATATGAAAACCCACTAAATGAAAGTATGGTAATATTGAAGAATGTTATGTAATGTCGTAATGTCATTGTGATTGATTACAAGTATCGACTTGCGTGTATAATATGAAATATATGTGAAATATGTTGAGATGATAATGCCACATATAAAACTTGAAAACAATGACTAAAACCCAACAATGATAAAATCCACTAAGGTGTGTATGGTGGTGTTAGTGATTGTGATGATAATGATTGATGAGTGGCATTTAGGATGCACAGTGTGAGAAATGCATTTGACTTGCATTGCATTGCATGCATGGCATATCATAGCGTCTGATGTTGGAACATTAGGGGAGTTCCCTTGGCCGACCCAGTGGGAGGGTGGCTCAGTGCACGAGCAATTTGTTGTATCCCCTGTGACTCGGTGTGTAAGTCATGAAGCCGCCCATGTATTGCTACGGGGAGCTACATATGGCCGACCCTTGTGAGGGATGGCTCTTGATGAGTAGGTGACCCCGGTGGTCCGTTGGATCACAGCCACCATGATATGAGTTATGGTCGGCCCGCAACACCATATATTGAATATGTGTTACCGCGGTCATGGTGAAAATGACTAGGTGTTACAAGATGGGCGATGCAGTTTGGTACCAGTAAAAATATGGTGATTATGCATACATTATGAGATATATGTACACATCATACTACTACAGTAGAGGCATGGTATGTGATCATGCTTGACCCACAATTTGGTGTTCATTCCCACAGTCGGATCCACATTTGTTTTCTATTCCATTGTGCATATGCATTAGCCATAAGAGCATTTGCATATAGCATGGAGATATGCCAGATGGTGATGATGAATGATAATGATTGAGATTGTGGTATGGTGTTAGTGAAATGGGTAATTAATATACCTAAAAGACCACATAAAAGTGATAAATGATATGAATATATGAAATGATATCAAATATGACGATATGTATGTTATGGCCCAATGTAATGAAGGGCGTATTTGTTTATGATTGATAATAATGATGTTAGCCCATGGTGGCTTTGAGAAAAGACCTGAATGGTCGATGTTAATGATGTGGGCACATTGTGGCGTTGGAATATACGTGTACATGCTTGCTTTGCTATGAATTTATGGGTGAATACATGATATGTACATTATGAAATGAATAGATTATGATATTTATTGATGTGTTTAGCAAAGCATACATGATGTTGATATGCATATGCACATAATTTCAATTGTATTCATATCGTCATTTGAAATGTATAACTCACTCTCCCATGTTGTCTACTTTTTAGTATTGATGCAGGAATGTCATGGGAAGAGAACATTTTTAAAGTAAAACCTTTGTGAAGGTAAAATAGTGGTAACGGGATGCCTTGGCCGGCAGCATTAGTGAACTATTTCATTATGAATAGATGTTTATGAGGTTGTTGATAACTACTGTTATTAGTGGGTGTAATGTGAATAATGTATAAGTGTTGATAATGTAAGACTCTGTGGATGAATCAAATATGATCAATTATAAATTATGGAAATGTATATGAGTTGATGATATATGACTTAGAGGATTGAATTGATTATGGTCAATTATGAGATGTAAATGTTGGAGATGTATGTTGCATGACTATATGGATGGATATGTACAGATATATTTAAGGCATTGTATGTTTATGATTTATGTGTAAGATTGGATGTGGCCTAATAGGCGTATGTTGTTTATTTTCATGATTTGCCGAGCCTTTTTCTATATCTTCATATATGGGACTAGGCGTATGCCCAGTATACACATTCTTCTTCCACTGTAAACTCTGTTATTTTGTATACCGTTATAGGCAAACTATTTAGTGATCCAGTTATTGATTATCAAATATCACCCTTTGGTTTTCTGTGGTTTGAGTCTTGATGTAGTCGTGGCGGTGTTTTAGAAATATTTCAAACGCGGAAAATTTACTCGTATTTTTATTTGTTTAATTATTTAGATTACATTGGGATTCGAGTCCAGAAAATTAGGATGTTACATAATGTACCTCGCTCAAGCGAATAAAGGTCACGCTTAAGCGAAGTCATCACGCTCAAGCGACAAAGCTTCACGCTTAAGCGTGAAGTCAAACTGCAATTCACGTAAAAGCCACAGCATGCATCAAGGTCAAAGTCACCACGCTCAAGCAAACAAGGCTCAAGCTTAAGCGAGAGATCACCCTGCATTCATGATTAAGCTTCACACTTAAGCGATTAAAGATCACGCTCCAGCGTGAAGTCACCTGCATCAAGGAATTTAAAGTATTGCGCTCAAGCGTACACACGATCACGCTTAAGCGTGAATTTTGTTTTCCCAGTTTATTATTTTCCTTCAACGTGAATTGCTATAATAGTTATCATTAATTACTTTATTAGTTGCTGACTATATTTGTATCCTAGTAATTTAATTATTATGTTATAATTATTCATTCCTTTGTAATTAATTAATTAGTTTCGTTAGTTTAATTGTTAGGAAGTTTCCTTTGTAATTAATTAGAGTTATTAGTTAGTTTTTTCCTTAACTATATATAGTTGTAAATACTCTATAACACACACAGAAGCGGGAACATAATTCATTTTCTGATTTTGAGTCTCTCTCTAAATATTTTCCCTCTTTAAACTCTCTCTTCCATGGCTTTCCATATTCCTTCTTCTGAAACCACTTCCATGGGTTGCTAAACTCCGATGGTTGGGGTTGCTGAAGCTTCCAATGGAATCTTGAATCTGCATTGAGGAAATTATCTTCTGAAGCATGAGGAGAACAAGTTGAGAAGTGGATCTGCACTGCTGGATTGACAAATCCAGACCTAATTGAAGAATTTCACCAGTGAGGAATCATGGTTGAAAGCTTAGGTAACTTCTAGCTTCCTAACTAATTCAGGCCTAGTAATTAGGTGAATAGTTAGGGTTCAATCCCCAATTTCGCATTAGATTTCTCTGTCATTGAACACCTAAGGGATTAGGGGTTAATGCTTAGGAATTAGTGTGAATTACCTAAGGAATTAAGGATTAACCACCTGTGAAGTTGTCCTCTTGAGTCTGAAGCTTGATTGATCCTTAATTGCATGTTTCTTGATGAAATTATGAGTTGAAGCAATCCTAACCTATCTTCCATCAATTACACTTCACCTTTTATATTGTTTCTGAAATTACAAAAACATAAAAAGTAATAGAAAAGCCTAAACAAAATGGATTCTATCTTCTTGTGTTTTGGTTCAGCTTGTACTAGTCCTAGGTTGTGGTAATTACCTCAATCCCTGTGGGACAATCCAATATATTACAAATTTAACGATTGGTGCGCCTACCAAAAGAATATAATCCTCCAAGAATATGCATCAAAAGACTCTTCCTTTCCTCTTCAAACTCCTCATTTGCAACAAAGACCCTTCCTTTTCCTTATCAACTCCTTATTTACCTACTCAATCACTCATTTACAACATAAAAACTGTTTCTTTCCTCTTCTCACACTTATCTCCCACACTCTCTCTCTCTCCAAAAAACCTCTACTGTTAAAGCTTCAAAAAACTTTAAGCTTTAATCTTTTTTCAACCATGTCTCACATAAGGAAGAAATAAAGAGCCAACATTGCTGGAGCTTCTTCTCGTTCCTCAAAGTATTACTCACTCCATTTCGAAACCAAGCAAGCGAAAACCCATTACCTCACTCACTTCTTGAAAAAAGGTATTATCTCTCTTATGTGGCATTCGAAAACTTTCTTCAAAGACCAAGGTTTCTCTTTTATCTCTGTTTTAGAGAAACATGATATTCTAGAGTTTGCCTCATTATCTGAAGAATTTATTTATCTTGATTTGATCAAAATGTTCTACTCATCGTCAAGCTTAAGGGATGAGGTTCTTGAAGCATGTGTTAAGAAAGTAGACATGAAAATTAATGATGAAGTGTTATCTATGACAGGACTTATTCCTCAAGTAAAATCTACTTTTATTGTTCTATCTAGTGATGAATCCTGGAATTATGATCCAACTGATGCTAGAACCTCTCTTTGGCATGAACATCATGAAACTTATAACTCTAGGACTGTTGGTAAGCTTTCTTTGGATAATAGACTATTATATTGTTGCTTGGCTAAGATTCTCGTTCCTAGAAGTGGAAACTATGCTTTGGTTGAGGAAACAGGTGTCTTCATCCTTTAGGCTATGATTAATGAGCATCCTATAAATTAGTTAGATATGATTAAAACCCATATAGGTAAAATTAAGAACCATTCAAAACTTCCCTATGTTGTTCTTCTAACCAAGTTATTCAAGGCATTTCACATTGATTTAAAAGGAGAAATTAAAGAAAAACTATCTTCTAAAAATGAGATGGCAGTGACACAAATGGAAAAAATAGGAATATCTCAATATGGTGGTGTGTGGGACTTCAACCCTCGACCTCCTTCTCATGATCCTCCTCCAAGGCCAGCACCTCAAGACCATGGCAATGCTATCCTTGAAGTCGTTCAACACTTGAACGATCAACTTGATAGGTTTGAAGCTCACTTTGATATTCTTGAAGAAGGCCAACAAACTCTCCTTACTCGATTAGATAACCTTCAAATTCATCCTCCCTACTATCCGCCTCCTCCACCTCATATGGACTAGTTGTTTTTCATTGTAGTTTCTTGATTTGTTTTGGGATTATAATTGCACTCTTATGTTTTGATGGATTGCTTTATGAATATGTTTGCATCTTGATCATTACCTTTTGGTATATGGTTCTTTTTTATAATGACAAAGGGGGAGAAATTATAAGATATGATGCTATTCATAATGCTATGATGAAATGAAATAAGATGATTTGAAATATGATGATGATACATGATGATATGATATGAATATGATGCTATGATTTGATAAAATCACGATGATGATTTAGTATGTGAAAAGATTTGATCTATACTAATATGGATTTGAGATTTATTAAAATGAGAAAATAAGTTGTCCTTAAAATATCATTTTCCCTATCATCAATAAAGTTTTTGTCATCATCAAAATGACGGAGAATGTATTTGTTCATAATAGTATATCAAATAAGGGGAAACTTAATAAGTAGATTTCTTATAATCCAAGTTTTGATGATCCAAAAATGTTTTTCAAATGGATAAATGATATGAGAATCTCAAATCAACACTCTCATAACCGATTAAGCTAATTGATTAGGCACAAGGAAATTAGTTAAGCTATTCGATTAAGCCTAAGTAATAAAATTTTGAAATTATTTGAAAAAGAGCTAATCGAATAAGGTAAACGATTTAGATGAACCTGGACTAGTTTTAATTAAAATAGAATATTGCTAATCGATAAAGATAATCAATTAAGATGAATCTAGATGTGTTTTAATTAAAACAGAGTGGTACTAATCGATTAAGATAATCGATTAACATGAATCTGGATGTGTTTTAATTAAAACAGAATGTTGATAACCGATTAGGCTAATCGATTACACTACATACTTTGACTGATTCTCAACTTTGCTAAACTTAAGAGATATTTTTCAAAGGAATCAATTTGAAATCGTTAGATTACAACGGCTAGTTAGCTACTTAAAACACTATAAATAGAGGCCTAAGACTTCATTGAAAACAACACATATGCATTGAACTTTCTTATTCTCTCTTTCATGTTTTCAAGAAGCAAAGCTTGATAAATTTTCTGCTCCTTTAATCTTTAAATTTTGCTTTAGAAGAGAGCTACAATCTTGTGAGTTAAGTTAACCTCTTTTGTGCTTCGATTTCAAAATTTACTCTATCAAAAGAGAGCTATAGTTTTTTGATCAACTTTATTTTTATGCTTAAATTTTCTAAATTCGCTCTATTAAAAGAAAGCTATATTCTTTGAGTTGATCACATTGTGTTTGTGCTTTAAATTTCTTATTCTACTCTATTAAGAGAGTTTTTCTTATAGCTTTAAATTTATAACTTCTACTCTATAAAGAGAGCTATATTTTGTGATCATTATCACTTATTTTCTTCTCTTATTTTGTTTCATATATTCATTATAAGAGGAGTTAAAAGTTTTTGTTTTTACTCATACATAAATTGGGTTGAAGCATTATAACAAAGGTAAGGTTGTAGCCTTTGGGGTTGTTGTTGGGTAAGAATTATGAAAAGGATAAAAGAGTGAGTGATAAGTTCTTGGTAAGGAAATCAAGAGACTTTTATTGGCTCATCTTGTAAATCTCAACTTCTTATTAGTGAAAAATCTCAAGTAAGTTTACTTGGGGCTTAAACTTAGGGGGGCTAAACCAGGATAAAAATTTGAGCGTGTCATTATCTCTCTTCCCTAGCTCAATTTAATTTTGAGTTATTTATTTTCTTTACTTACTTGCTTCAATTGTTATTATTTGTTCATTAATATATTAATTTCTTCATTCCCCTAGTAAAGCTGTAACACCCTCTATTAACTAGGACAAACCCTTCTGCCGGGTTATCCTACTTAACAAAGAGGTTACAAGCTTTTAAAAAAATTGAGGAAAAAAAATTTTGTACAAGTAAAATAATGGTGAATCAGTAGAAGCAAGCATTGTATAATTTACATAGCCATTCATAAACTGTAAGTGATTGTACAGTCATCCTTAGTCTTGTTTGTTAATTTACTACACATTTAACTATACATATCCTACCTTCGTCGAGCGCTCCCAGCTGGTCTAACTTACAACTGCTCCTCGTATTCTAGTTTCTGATTTTCTAGCTCTTCTGTTATTAATTAGTAAGGGATGAGTATATACTCCGAACCCCGAGGGATTTTGCTGCGGGCATACCCAGTTAACAGATAGTATAATACAATCAATTCAACCAACACATGTACAATTTATGGCAAGCAACAATATTGCAAGGTAATGCATGAGTTAGGTTCATTATGAGTTATTCGATATTAAGTCTCATGATGCATGTGGGCCCAATAAACCAATCCATCATCATCATCATCATTCTCATCATCTCATCCATTGGAATCCATCCTGCTCAGGCTGTCCCTGGGCATAATGTTCCCACACTAGAGCGATCGGAGCCCACCAAGTCCCGTACACATCATATCTCATCATTAAATGGACTCACAGGTCCTACTCAAAAACATGGATCCATCTCATCTCATAATTTATATCACATAATAATAGGACTTGGCTCTACACGATCCCAGTTACACTCCGTCTTTAGTCAAAGTACATTAAGCTTGCCACGGACCGTCCGATATTGAGCAAGAATCCAAGCCATTAGATGCCGAACCCAATTGTACTCCCAAGATCCTTTATGGGTATAAAACGTGAATGTTCTTCAGCGTACCCCCGGTGTATGCTCTAGTTTTCACAAGAATCCTTTTAATGATGGAACATGCATATTTTTGTTATTACTTTTGACCCTTGGGTATCTATTTGTTTCCTTTGTTTAGAAAATATACCAACTGTATCTTAGCTGAAATAATATTCAAGTTGAGGAGTAGATAATGTGTTTCTTATTTTAATAATACCAATAGTAAGAAAATAACACTAATAATAAGACGGCAGAGCCGGCCATTATATCCAGTAATATAAATGATAGAAAATAAATAAATAAAATAAAAATGAAGTTACAAGAGCGGTGGCAGAGCCGACCATTATGCTCAAAATATGAATGACAGAAATTAAATGAATAAGAAAAATACCGAGAGCGATGGCAAAGCTGGCCATTTTGCTCAAAACATAAGTGACAAAATTTAAACTAACACAGAAAATAGTTAGAGCGGCGGAAGAGCCGGCCATTATGCTCAATAATAGAAGTAACAAGAAAATAAATAAGATAATCTATTAAGAGCGGGAGCAGAGCCAGCCATTCTGCTTGATAGTAATTAATAAAATAATAATAAGAAAAAGAAGAAGAAAAAGAAGAAAATAATAACAATAATATCTTAGTGGCAATATTATCTCTTGATATACTTAGTGGCAATATTATCTCTTGATTTTGTATTCTTTAGGTATCGGGGTTAACGTGTTGAGGACAAATATAACGATATGGGTAGTAGTCCACACTTCTCAAACATTATTACAACTGTGGACATAACATAAATTTACATAATAAAGGCCACATGCCCGTCCATCCTTATATTCTCATTTATCATGTTTTTTAAAACTTAATCACTAGAATCCACATAGACACCCATGATCCTTAATATTTTCACAACTCAACATCTAACTTGTCCACCTAACCATCATAGTTAGTAATATCCAACATAACCAATTAATCACATACACGACAATAAAATATTAATAAAAATCTAAGTGGCTTAATTTAACGACAGGGAAATAACTTAATTTTTAACAATAGTTCCTGAACCTGCCCTCGGATAGGTAAGGACCAAAGGTTCCTTAACCTTTCTGAACACTCAGTTCACCCCAGGATAGCCAAGAATATACCCCCTTACCTGAGGTGTCGTATTTTTTTGGATACTAGACGAAGGGGCAAAAACTTAACTTTCAAACCGTAGCTCCGATTGGCGATCCGTCTCCACGGTTGGACTCAACGCGATGATCAGACTTTAGAATGGCCAACATGCAAACGATCGGCCAAAGAGGGAGGAAGGTGACATCAATGGCTACCCATGGTGGTGGAGGGTATTCCGTGACGACTAGAATTCAAACGGATCAGTAGAAATACAAGGAAATGAAGATCAGAGGTCGTAGGAAGGAAGAACGGTGAAAACGGAGGTTGTAGGGGTCGTGGGTGGTGTTTGGGTCACGTAATTGGGGGTTGTTTCATTGGTGTAGATGGTGGTTATGTGGTGGTTTTGGGTGGCTGAAATGGTGGAGGAAGAAGAAAGACAGAGGTTCATGGTGGTTTGAGGTGGTTTCGGTGAAAAACAGAGGTTGGTTTTGGAGCATCAATGGAGGAGAGGGAGAGAGAGATGACGTGATGGACGAAGAGAAGAAGGGGAAATTTATGGATGGGGCTATCATTCTATTTATAGGAAAATTTGGCCGTCGGGTCTAGATTTAATTGGTACCGGATGAAACCCTAGTTACATTTTTAATACTTCACTTTGAGAGAAAAAGTGACTTTTTTCTACAATCTGAATCTAAAAAACTGCCCAACTTAAAAGTTGTATATCTCATTTTTCTCTTTGAAACAATATATGGTACATGAAAATTTGATATCTGGAGCAGGAGTTATGCCCAAAATAAGGAAAAGTGCTTTCCGAGGCTCTGAAATTACTTTTACTTGTAAAGATCAATTTACTAAGAAAAATTCTTTGCGAATCAGTTCTTGAGCTTTACATCAAAGTTGTAGGGTTGTTTGATACAAAGTCATGAAAAAAGAACGAAGTGATTCCGACATCATATAAGGAAGATATTCACGTTGTACTGTGGTTGGGTCACTTAATTACAAAAATAAAACTTTCTTGAGAAGCTTGGTTTTTCGGGGACGATCAGGCATGAACTAGCTTCCGAGTTCTGCACGGGAATTGTAGAGGGGTTTGATACAAAGTTAAAGAAATTGAAACAAACCAATTCTAAGCTCATACGAGAGAGTTATGATTTTTCTTGTAAATTAACGAAATATAACAAGATTAAATAATGGGTTATTTGAGTACAAATTCTTGGTTCTTCAAGTTGGTGATGATAGGTTACGGATTTGGGTTTGAGACTAGAAATAGAGATTGTTAGGTTTTTCATAATGTAGAAACCAAGAAGAGAATTTCTTGATTCTGATGCCATATAAGAAAGTTAGGCTTAAAACACTAAAACTGTTTGAGCCGAATTCAGGGGTTCCAATTTAACTGGGTAGGTTTTCCAAGAAACGGGGTTGATAAGGTCCGAATTAGAGTTTGGGCTCTTCAGGAGTCAAGTTTGAAATACCTACACAGTCCATTAGGAACTGTCCGTGCTAGAATCGGACATCCCGAAGTGTATAAAAAAACAACCAAGGGTCCCTTTTCGGTATAAAACGGGTGTACAGGAACTCATTCGATTCTCTCTTGTTTTACATGAATGATGGTACTATTCTAAGTAGGTTATTATCTAGGTATTACATTTGAGATCAGATAGTCAATTCTTGACTTCCCGCGGGGTCCCTTATTTACTCTCCCTAATATTATATTATTATTTACCGTTAAGTATAACCCGTATTATTATTATACACAATTAATATTTTTTTTTATCGAGTTTGCTTAACTCGATTACATTTTTCTTCTTATAAAAAGGTCTTTGCCCTGATTATCACTTAAGAATTCTCGTGATTGAAATTCTACAAGTTTAAGGTTACTTACTAAAAACAGGGATGCTACACTCTCCTCCCCTTTTGAGAATTTCATCCTGAAATTCAAGGTTGAAACAATAGGGATATAGCTTTCTAATTTCTTCCTCAACTTCCGAGGTGGCATCTCTATAAAAGCCTTGATTTTTGAGAATAGGAAATTAGACCCTCGGGACTCTTGACGATACTCTGTTGAGCTTTTGGTAGAAAGCTCGAGGATTCGACCTATTCCCTGAGCAGTTTGTAATGAGAAAAATAGAGAGAAGCATTGTTTAATCTGAAAGATAAGAATGCCGAGAGAATGTAATGAGTGAGAAAAACAAAAATAAGAGAATAATAAATAACATTCGACAATATTGTTTAATTAAAAATAATATGTTAACGATGTGACACCCTAATTTTAGGGGAAAAATTTTCGCGAATTAATTAGAAAATATCCTGGATCCATAATAAAAACACTCCCTTATATGAAGATAAGAGAGCTGGCCCCATGGCCAAGCAGAAAAAGACAGGGAAGGCAAGGGAATTAAAACCATTCACACGGAAGCACCAACAGCGCCTGAGCGAACCACAATGCAACACGCACTCGCTCAAGCGAGATCTGACTCCGCTTGAGCGAGGCCGACCAACTCGCTTGGGCGAACACACATGCGCTAAAGCGGAACCACAATCAAAAGTCTTCCCCAGCAACATACTCGCTGGAGCGAGGTCCCACTCGCTAAAGCGAGAGCCATACTCGGCTAATAATAATAATCTCACTCGGAATCTGAGTCACCCATTCACTCGGTAATGACTTAGTCCACTCGGTATAAGGGAATCCAATCACTCGGGAACTACCCCAACAATTGCCTCACTCAGCAACCCATAACTTAGCCCCTCAATTTATCCACAAAGTCAACATAAGGATCCACTCGGGAATTGAGGGTTATCCCACTCGGATTCTATCAATCATACCACTCGGTATAATTCAATCCCCGAGTCACTCGGTATATTTGAACTCCCTCAGTTAGAGAATACATATAGGCTTCCTCTCGGCCATACATCACTCGGTCCAATCAGTCATAAACCAACTCATCATCAGAGTGGTATTCCACTCGGTAACCAGTATCATTTCCGACCAATACTCATTTGGCCATACAATCGGCATTCATGCCTATTCACTCTCGGATAATACCTTAACCACTCATTACTCAGAAATAGCCTACGAAATCAGTTCCACTCGGAATGATCCAAACTCCTCAACACTCAGAGGAATTACCCAAGTAATTCACTCGGATTACATTCATAACTTCACTCGGATCATATATGTATAAACACTTAGATTATTTCTTATCTGAGCCATCAACAACTCTTTCCTCGGAGGCGTTCACTCGGATTATACAAGATCATTCCCTGCTCGGGCTTCACCATATATTCTTCACTCAGAATCCACAAGAGCCATTAAAACACAGAAAGAGGCTCACACATGAGTTACGCTCGGATATGGAGTCCCATTCATAAAACTCACTCGGAAAAGCAACTAAGCCACATATATTCCACTCAGGATTCATTAACTTAGATATATTCATACAACATCATTTCCGAGTCAGTATGAAGCATCAAATCAACATAAAATTCATACATAAATGCACTCTCTGCTCCCCAAAGCCGACTACCCACTCAGCAATACTCTTCCACCGATTCACAACCTTGTTATCAATATAACACATATATACACACATACGCATACACTCGGATATTTGTAACTTATCATTATTCATTCACCAAAACTCACAATCCGATACAAGTACGTGATTCCAATGTAAGTCCATATATGCAAACATACACTTGGATTTCCATACAAATGTAATAATATTCATCATACAACATTGTTGTGAGCCGGCCAAGGCTTAAATACAACAAAAGACACTCGGATTATAATTTTACATACACAGCCTTATCATAAACACCCAACACTCGGGTTAAGGCCCTTATATAATTCCAATCCGACCTGCAACATTGAAAAATGGTGTAGGGGTGAGCAGTACATATTAAATGACAGATATTGGCTCAAATTATCATGGAATCCGCATTACAATAATACATAAATATCATCAATCATTCAACATACACTGCCATTCAACATAAGCAATCACAAACATCCTCAATCGGGTTTCTTACCCCTTTCACTCGGCTATAAAGCCTAATATCCTTATCAATCGGATTTCATCTCAAGTCTACCCCAAGTCTATATCAACAATGTTCACACTTCGAGCCATACTCAAGGAGTCTGTCCGAGCCCAACTCCAGG
The DNA here is from genome assembly GCA_037962975.1 of Clitoria ternatea. NCBI lineage: Eukaryota > Viridiplantae > Streptophyta > Magnoliopsida > Fabales > Fabaceae > Clitoria > Clitoria ternatea. The sequence goes on from CM075671.1 coordinate 177,140,985, forward strand.
ACTTAACCATATTCATCACATGTTCTATCACATGTTGTCATCTGACTTGTCGATCGGTATTTAGAGTCCAACGCATTCCAGTGGTGAATCGGATGCATACGATTTCATTCACTCGGCGTCCAACGCCAATGCACTCGGCATTTCATGAAGTGTCTCAATTCACGCTTAGTGCCCCCGGCACTGCCTCGAGTCCAACTCAAGGTCTTTCATCACATTCAACATTAGGACCATGTCCTCTTCACTCGGGATCACACCCTCGTGGCACCCCGCAAGGTGTTCATATTCAATAACACAATAACACGTATGCATATAAAATTCAACTCATATTCATTCGATTGCCTACTCGGAAATCTGCGTTCAACATTAAATTCACTCGGTAACTCAACAACAGTCAGATAACTCGGCTTATACCACATTCACTCGGTAAATCCTATGCCATTCACTCGACAATTACTATACCATGAGCCTCACATGCATGGGATCCATTCGGCCTTAGCATTTCAAAGTCTCACACCATTTTATATATATAATTCCACTCAGAATCTAACACCAATAAACATCCCATGTTTTTACATATAATATTTCACTCGGATTGTCCTCTATTACTCGGATGTATCCTTTTCCATAAGCTCTCATGCTTTTATATAATAAGCCTACTCGGCATTTATCATCACAGTCCCCATTCATTCATTCATCATTATTATATACATCAACAAGCATCATATACATTTAAATATACCATTACGCACAGGGACTAATAGAGAACTACACCATGCACTCGGCATTCATAAATTCATACATCATGCATCTCATACATATATCAAAACATTATCAAGTATATTTTCATGCATATCATGGACGGAAACAATAACATCAAACTAGGCATATCCATCATGCATATCTGGGCTACTAACTACTTGAAAATCAACAAGCAACACATCAAATATAGCACATCACAGTATAAACATTTCACCCGAAAACCCGTCCATAACCTATGCATTTAAGATGCAAAGCCCCCTTACCTGGATGAAGCTTCCAAGGGTTACATGGGCCACTCGGCTCAGCCACAGCAGCACCCTGCTCGGCTTCCAGCGTAGGAAGAACCACACAGCTTCCCTGCCAACCCGCATCAGCCTTCAACCTCTCGCTCAAGCCACACACACACTCGCTTGAGCGAATATGGTCCAGTGACCATTTCTTCACTGGCTCGCTCAAGCGTGACCATTCTCGCTTGAGCGAGATACACCCAGAAGCCCATCTGAACGCAACACATGAGCATCAACACTCCAAGCTCCACTCTGCTCACAGCCATGGGAGAATCCATGCTGTTTACTCGAGCAACAACATCCAAAGCTCAGTACAAAGTTGTTCTACACTTGAACAGCACCATTCTCCCCACCATGGAGAACCACCAGCTTCCATGCAACCTGTATGCATGTCTTCATCCCTCTCTGCCTTTTTCACGCAAACAGCTCCATCAACAGGAGGAAGAAGAAGGACACCAAGGAAACAAAGGAGGAACCAACCTCCAAAACACACAGCAATTTTGTTCCTCATCACCACGCAGCTCCACTCGGCTCAACACAGCGTTGAGTGTAAGAAGAAGAAGATGAAGGAGACGAAGGAGAAGAAGAGTCTCCAGGGAGTTTTCTAGAGAGAATGGAGAGCGTTTCTCCCTTCAAACACTCCTCCAAAAGTAGATGAATGACATATGAAAGGGAACGTGAAAGTGAAGTTAAATCACCTTACAGCCCCATCATCACGCTGCTCTACCACAGCCTCCCGTCTCCATCAGCAGCCACATCCTCATTAATGCAATCCTATCAGCATTAAATGCTAACTTTCACAGCCATCATTGCACTCCACGTGGACAGGGAGAGGGAGAAAGAAAGAACCGGCCCATTAAGCACCAAAGGCACATATTATTATTATTATTATTATTACACAATAAATGCCTAATTGGTAATTAATCCATTAATTAACCATTGATCCCATCAATCCATAGCCTTAATCTGGAATTTATAATCAATTAAAATCTGGGATGTTACAAACGACGATTATTTTGGGTACAAATTAATTTATAATTATTTGATAATTGTTTTCTGTCGACAATATTTAATAGATAAATAATTATAATAATTTATTTTAAAGTATATATTTTAAATTATTTATTTATTTGATAATTATATTTAATATAATAAAATATCGCACGGTTTCTCGGATTCAAACTATGGGACCCAGCCTGAGGCTGGACTTTGACTGTTCAACCTAAGACTAGTAATCTAGTAAGGAAACTAGTTCTATTAGCATCGTTTCGTGAAGAATCAAGGGTGTCTGGTTTTTCCTAATCGGCCTAATCAGAACCCTTAGCGTCTCCTACGTTTGATCGTTCATATACCTCAGAATATCTGATGGTGGCACGGTCAGTCTCTGGTGACTCATTTTGACATTTTAGGAACTTCTCCTGAAGAGACCAAAGCCCGATTCAGACTCTATCACCCTTGTTTTTCAATAAATCAGTTTCTTCATAAATCATTTTCATACTCGACCCGAATACCTTTGGTGTCTTGGACCCAAATTTTGCATACAATCTTAGAATCGAACGAATTTGGTCTCAATCACTTCATTTTGAAAAGATCTTCAACCTTTGTTTCTAGCCTCAAACTCCAATTCTGACTCTGTCAACCCCAAAATCCAATTAAGTATATTCGTCTCAAAATTCCAACGTTTGGACGTTTTTCTCTGCGCATGGTTCAGAGAAAAATTCATAACTTCCTCATAAGACCTTTGATTCATGAAAACTTGGTGTCAAAATCTCTATAACAAAACTTTCTACATTTTTTGTGCATACATCAAAGGCTAAATCCCTCTAGAATAGTACAGTATAATAAATCTTTGTGACCCTTTGGCTGTTTCATTTCAATGCTGGCAGCCTTCGACAAAAGTTATGTATCTCCTTTGTTTGGTGCTTGAATCGCTCTGTTATTTTTTATATGGATCCCTATCGAAGAGCTCTATAATTTTCATGTGGAGCATAAAATCAAATTCTCAAAGGAGAATTAATGGTGAATTTATTTCTAAAGCCGTAGCTGATCCCGGAAGCTTCTAGAGCACCTTGTCATAAATCGGGTATATCTCGAGCTACCAAACTTGGATCATCACAAATGATATATCAAATTAAATAGGAAAGAAATTTCACAAACTTAATGAAGGGCTTGAAAGCCAATTCTTACTCAATGAATCCCAGAAATTAAAATACTATATTAATTTACGTTTTTCTAGCAACGACTTGCACTAGGTTCAGTATGTTTCATATATCTCTCTCATATAACCATGAAATTGAATGATTATTTAACTACATTTTTCTTAACTCAATCCTCTACAACTTTGATGCAGAACACAAAGCCTAAATCTTAATCAATTGGGCCCAGAAAATTAATCTATGCAAGGAAAAAAAATCCCGTCATAGCCCTGCACCCCTTTTGTATTTGTGCCATGTGTCTCTCCGTTCTTAATGGATTTTTTTACCATTTATCAAATTAAATATAACAAAAAGTTTTACAATTTGTGTGTTTGGACCACGTTCAAATTTTGCCCAGAAAGGCCCCAAAAAGCCAACCTTTGCATGGGAGTGGACTAATCACATTGCACATGCATATCCACTTGTCTTCTTCACCTTGAACCCTTGCTCAACACTTTCTTGGCTTCAGAGACACTTGTTGCTTATGCCTTAACCTAAGCCACTAACTCACTCCTTGCTCCACAAGCTGAGTAAGTGCATACAAAGCAATCACTTTCCATCACTTTTCTTCATCACTCCCTTTTAACTCCATCCAACTCTCTCTTCTCTCTCTACATCTCACGGCTGAAACTTAGTCTTCAACCACCATCATTCTATCCTTTTCATCTCCTCTCCTCCCTATCCAAGCCACCGGCACCCAAACTGCCACCACCAACTATCACCCACCATAAAAAAAAATTATGATTCTCCTTCCTTTTCTCCTCTCAACCTGTGGCCACCTTCACCAAAAAATAGCCACCAACCTTGGTCCTTATCACCTTCCATAATCCATTATCCAAGCTCCACCATTCCTAGGAGCCGTGACCATCCAAGGTCACCAAGGTGAGAAAAATTACGTTTTAAACTCTTGAACTTGTTAGTTTTTTTTCTTACGCCAAAACAGTTTTTTTCTTGATTTTGTGGCATTTTCCTTACTATTTTGGAAGCCAAAATCGTGACTTCATTGTCCCCTCTAGGTTGCATGTGTAGTTTTCCTCAAGATTAGGAACTTAGACGACGATCAGAGGCGACCATCAGAAGATTTTAAGCGATCGATAAATTTTGGCAACCGATTTTCTAGACTCTATCAATTCTGAAATTTTTCATGGCTGTTTTGTTGATTTCCCTTGCTGCCCATGCTTGGTGTTGTGTGAAAAATTTGCGCATGTTGATTTACTAAGGTACCAGGGACGATCGACAGACGTTTTAGAGCATCCGGCGAATTTCCGGTAAGGCCACCATTTTCTTCCTCCGGGCAGCGGCTGTCTGGCATGGTAAGGGGGTTTTTGCCTCATTGTAAATTGATTTTGATTTCACCATATTATTCCTCGCATTATTAGAAGTTGTTAGCTTAAGTTTTGTCGCGATCCGACGGTTGGATCGGGAGATACGTAATTTTCTTTGTTGTGTTTTGGCGTTAAAATTTTCATATGTTAAACATTCTGGTAACCTTCAAGGAAAAGAAGAAAATGTATGGACTCACTAAATAGAAAAGATCGTAAACTAAAACTCTTACGTGATTTGGTTGAACGATAAAAAATGACACGGGCTCGGTTTTATTCGATTTGGTTGTATTATTAATTTTTTAAAATTTTGGTATTGATATGTAAATTTGGAATTTATTCCCGGTAAGCCCAGCCATTAAGAACTAATTTATCATCACATATCGCGGAGAGTAATTCAACAACATTGCGCTTTTAAGAAAGATTTATCGAATAGACGGTTAATGCATTTTATTCCATTAAGTTTTGAAAGGTAACATTGTTTTTCTTGAATATTACCAAGTTTCATAAATGTTAAATGAATAAATGAACTAATCTTTCTTAAATAGAAGGTCTCGCTTAAAGAAACATATCAAAATTTTCATGACTCTGGTCCAAATAAATTTTTGGACGTTAAGTAAAGAAATAAAGATAAGTGAAGTTTTAGTGTAATGAATATTAAGACTTAGAAGAAAATTTTGTGGCAATTTTAGTGACCACTTTCATGACCATTTAAGGTAGAATAAAAAGTGACTTTAAGAACTTGATTAAATAGAATAAATCTGGCAAGGGAAATTTGAGTAGGAAATGAAATTCCTGGGTTAAATAGTTTCATAGATTAATTAAGCTAAGAATAAAAAGAAATGAATGGCTAGAGTCTAACTTGGAGCAAATTATAGAAGAAGATTTTAATGAATTAAGGAAGGAATTATGTACCTGAATAAAATAGATCTAAAAGTTTGGAAACCTAATAAAAGAAAATAATGTTAAGAACTAGAAACTTAAGTAACCATTAGAAAGTAAGAGAAAGGAGTTAAAAGAGTTTTATCTAGGAATATTAGCTCTTAGACTTATGATAAAAAAAGTACAAGACCTGTTAATTAAATGGTGACTTTTAAGTAACTAAGTAATAATTGACTAAGGAGGCGTAATTTTAGGACATACATGAAATAGGTAAACAAGTTCTAGGGTATTGATCTATTGAAAAGGTAAATAATGTAGAAAGGAAATAAAATCCAGACGTTAAAGAAGTAGAATAAATTAGATGACAACTTTTAGTAACTAAGGAATAAAATGACCAAGTTCATAACATAGAGGTTAGAGCGATATATAAGTTCTTAAGCAATAAATCAACACCAAAAGAAGTAAAAATCTAGTTGATTAAAAGAATGTAACTAAGGAAGCAAATTAGTTAATAAGGAGAATAAAGAAAAAGGTATAAAAGAAAAGTAGTCGTGAACCTAGAAAGAACATCACTAAATTGATAATTATACATAGAGAAATTGTGACCCTTTTAGTGACTAAGGAAACAGGTCATTCAGCTAATAGAATTTAATTGGGTCAGTAAAGGGAAAATCGACAATGAGACTGTGTCGTGATGAATAAAGAGTTCATAATTAGATCTTAGGAAATTAATTGAGTAAAGAGATAATCATACCTAATTAGATAAAGAATAATTATTAAACAGGTAATTGAAAGTTACATAAAGAATTAAATTAAGTGACGCTTTAATAACGAACTAAATAAATCCATACATATTGACGTTAATATTTTTATAGTCATGGTTCCGTCAAATTAGTACATTAAAATTAATTAATGTAGTACTAGGGTGTCAACCTAGGTCGTTCTCTCAAAGATCAACGCAAAAATTTAGGAAAAATCAAGTTTAAAATTAATTTTTACAAAAAGAATTTTAACAAACATACAAATACAATTGGGGGGGTTTGATTGATTTCGTTGTCACAATTAAAATTAAAACAAAGTAAATATAGGATTTAAAACAATAAATAACAAGCGATTGATTTTCTTGGAGTATTGTAAATAAATTTATCCTTGGTTCACTAAAGATAATTTGTATACTTCCACTACTGTTGATTTCTTAGCTCAATTTGAATTAATCAACTAAGCGTCTTTTTCAATTCATAATTCCTTTACTTTCATTTAAAAAATGAATATTTTAATCAAGCATCCTAATTAAGCAAAAGGAGTCAAGATTGTAAAATCTAGGAATTATAAAGCATATGTAAGAACATCGCCTACATACATAATCTATTCTCATATTATGGAATTAAGCAAACCATAATTATTAAAAGTGATTATGAAAATATTCATTACGCATGCATATTTCCTTAACCCATTTTAATTTAAAATCTTATTTTATTCCATTTGAATAATTAAAACGATTAAGCATACAAATTTAATTAAACAGAATGGAATTAAATAAGCAGAGTAAGATTATAAAGAAATAAACAATAATAAAAGCATACTATATTAAAAATAATGACCTCAAAATTATATTACAATATTCTCCAAGAAAATCAGTCTAGAGGTTTTAGCCCTCCGTAATTAAAACAAACTGAAAATAAAAAGAACCTAACCCAGAAATGAAGAAGTGAAGGAAGAAGAAATAGAAACAGAGAAGAACGAAGGAAGAATTGTTGTTTAAAGGAATTGATGTCTGAAGCCTTGCAATCCCTCCTATTTATAGGAGAAGAAATGGTGCCGGATATAATTAAAAATGACGAGTGGAATGTTAATGCGCAATTAATAAACTTCAGTGTTGTTTCCACTTCAATAATGCGTTATCTGATGTTTCCACCAGATGAATCAGTGCCTAGCAGTGCCTGAATCGATTCATCTAGGAAATTTTTGGGCAAATTTTCACACAGGAATCGATTCCTAAGGGGTTGGAATCGATTCCCAAGCACATGAATCGATTCCCAAGGCTGTTTAATCGATTCCCGGGCCTTTAAAACTTCATGAATCGATTCCTAGGGGGTGGGAATCGATTCCCAAGTGTATGAATCAATTCTGATGGGTTATGAATCGATTCCTTGGCATGATTTGATGTAGGAATCAATTCCCAGGTTGGTGAATCGATTCCCAGGCCTCTTTTGGTGCTTTTCTTGCATTTTTGACCATTTCTTGAGGTGCGGCTTCTTCTGTTTGACCTGTGGTAATTATTTTTCAATTGCAGGCTTAATCACACACTACAAAACAAGAGAAAACCAACTTTTATTAAAAAGTTATCCTTAATTCATTTTAAAATTAAATATTAAATAAAGCTCAAATGATGAAAATGTGTTAAAATGCAATATATTACACACTAAGTGATGGTAAATTATACACATTTAAATTGAGGAATTAAGGATAAATCATGCATCATCAAATACTCCCACACTTATTCTTTTGCACACCCGGGCAAAATTAGAATAAAAAAAAGTTTCAGAATTTATTGAAAACATTGAGTTGAAAACAACAACACACAAAATTAGCATGAAATCTTAGGAATATACAGAGAAACAAGAGTTATTCAACATGCGAGATACAGAGCATCAAGATATATATAAAAATCATTCAAACACTTAGGCATGTGAAAATTAAATTAAACTGAGAAGAAGATCATAAGTGACAGAACCTCACAAGACATACTCTCAACTCTCAAGTGTTTAAGGTTTGTGTATACTCTCTAAACATTTCCTGAAAAACAGACAGTCTAAAAATTTGGCAAGTTTCTCAATTCCACAATCAACACAAATGCATGTATAGATCAACAGGGCTTTGCAGGGTTGTAATGTGGCCAAAAATGGGTGGTAAAATTTTAGAATTTTTGGCAAGTACCAAAAAGAATATAACACTTTGTGTTTCAATTTCTTTTGGTCGGAATCATCAAAATATTTCTTTTTATTCATCCAATTTTTATTTTTCTTTTTTTTATTAATACGATTGCTTAACATTCGAGACAAGGGTTACGACTCCTTTTTGAACACTCCCACACTTATTTGAATGCCTGTTTTTGACTTGATTCTAAAGCTCCAATATATTCCTTAAGGTAGGTATATTTTTGGTTTTTTTTATGGCTTATTTGATCTGCAATAAAGAAAAATGGTTAAGTAGGCTCAAAGTGGCTTAATTGAACAAAATGCCTGTGTCCTTTCAAATGCATGTATATGAGTTTCAAGTATCATCAAGAAATAAGACAAAGATTGAGATGTAAGTATTCAGGAATAAATCACACATGAAAGAATTCAGATGGCGTAAAGTGATCCATCAAATTTTAAGGCTCAAAAATCTCACAAAGTATAATTCTATCATATATGATCATCTATCAATTATCATGTCATTCTCATCATTCTTAAATTGCTTGAGTTCAAATTATAACATATCTTTAAGCTTTTAATCAAACATGAAAGAATTTACCTATTACTCATGTATATTTTAAAATAAAACATGCCCTTTTTAAAAAAAAAAACACACAAAATTATTTTTTTAAAATTATATATTTTTTTAATAAAAACTAGTCACACAAAAATAATCACAATATTCAAAAAAATATAAAATAATAATAATAAGAACACACAACAAAATATCATACAAGAGTAATCCCACCCCCACACTTAAATCATACATTGTCCTCAATGTAAGGCAAAGCATACAAAATAGACAACAGAATGAAAAAGTAAAGAGATGGGTAAGAAAAACTCCCTTAAGGGGGATCAAGAAATGGATCCCCCAAAGCATGTTCCTCCATTGTAACATCCACAAGTGAAGGATTTTCATGAAATGGCTTCAAACATTGTCCATTAACCTTGAAGCTTTTATTGGAGTTTTCACTTTTTATTTCCATAGCTCCATGGGGAAATACATTAGTAACAATGAAAGGTCCTTCCCATTTGGAGCGCAATTTTCCGGCCATCAGTTTCATCCGGGAATTAAACAGTAGCACTTTCTGTCCAACAACAAAATCCTTTCTAGTTATTGATCTATCATGGGATTTCTTTGTTTTCTCTTTATAGAACCTCGAGTTCTCATAAGCTGCCATACGGATCTCATCAAGCTCATTCAGTTGTAATTTTCTTTCCTCACCTGCTTGATTAAGTGCTAAGTTGCAAGCTTTTACAGCCCAATAAGCACGATGCTCAATCTCCACTGGAAGACGACATGCCTTACCAAAAATAATTCTATAGGGAGACATTCCTATAGGTGCCTTAAAAGTTGTTCTATGTGCCCAAAATGTCCACCAACTGGTGAAGCATGGCAGAATCGAAGAACTGATTCTATTTCATGATCGGGAATGCATCTTCGAATCACCTGATCATTACGGTCATCCTAAATATAATACTTTGCATCACTTTTTAATTTTGAAATTTGGTTTCTGGATGCACATGGTGGAAAAACAGAAGCAACAAGATAATTTACAATGTTAGCAAACCAAGGTGTATCAAAAGAGTTAGAAATACTCATGAGGTGTTCATTGAGAAAATGGTCTCGATAGGTGTTGAATCAGGAGCATTCTCAATTCTGCTTAAATGGTCTGCCACAAGGTTTTGTGTTCCACTTCTGTCACGAATTTCCAAGTCAAACTCTTGGAGCAAAAGCATCCAACGAATTAATCTTGGCTTGGACTCACCTTTCTTCAACAAGTACTTCAGAGCTGCATGGTCAGTAAAGACAACTACTCGAGAACCGAGTAGGTAAGATCTGAACTTATCTAATGCAAAAACAATGGCCAAGAGCTCTTTTTCAGTGGTGGTGTAATTTACCTGGGCAACATCTAAAGTTTTAGATGCATAGTAGATGACCCTACGCTGCTTGTCAATCTTTTGACCAAGGATAGCTCCCAATGCATAATTAGAGGCATCATACATCAACTCAAATGGGGCTGTCCAAACAGGTGCTTGAATTATTGGGGTAGTGGTCAATGCTTGCTTAAGGCAATTAAAAGCCTCCTTACACTTTTCATCAAACTCAAATACCACATTCTTTCGAAGCAGACTGGATAGTGGTCTAGCCTTCTTGCTAAAATCCTTTATGAATCTTCTGTAGAATCCTGCATGGCCAAGAAAAGAACGAACCTCTCGAACACAAGAGGGGTAAGGCAAATGTGATATAACTTCTATCTTGGCAGGGTCTACCTCAATTCCTTTCTCAGAGATTACATGCCCTAAAACTATTCCTTGTTTTACCATAAAATGACATTTTTCATAGTTCAAGACAAGGTTAGTTTCAATACATCTGTTCAAAACTTTATCCAAACTATCAAGGCATGCATTAAATAAAGATCCATAGACAGTAAAATCATCCATAAACACCTCTATGCAATTTTTAATGAAATCATGAAAAATACTTATCATGCATCTTTGGAAAGTTCTAGGAGCATTGCATAGGCCAAATGGCATTCTCCTATAAGCAAATGTGCCAAAGGGACAGGTAAATATGGTCTTTTCTTGATCCTCAGGTGTAATATGAATCTAAAAATATCCAGAGAATCCGTCAAGAAAACAGTAATGAGATTTACCTGCAAGACGCTTGAGCATTTGATCAATGAAGGGTAAAGGGAAATGGTCCTTCTTTGTTGCCTGGTTTAGTCTCCTATAATCAATACAGACTCTCCAACTATTCTGCACTCTAGTTGGGATCAATTCATCCTTTTCATTTTTCACAACTGTGATCCCTGTTTTCTTAGGAACCACTTGAATCGGACTCACCCATCGGCTATCAGAGATAGGATAAATGATTCCTGCTTGTAGAAGCTTGGTAATCTTCTTCTTAACCACATCAAGGATTACAGGGTTGAGTCTCCTTTGAGGCTGTCTCACTACTTTAGTATTTTCCTCCAGAAATATCCTATGCATACACATGGATGGGCTAATTCCAGGTATGTCTGCCAATGTCCATCCTATAGCCTTCTTATGTTTTTTCAATACCTGCAATAATTTTTCTTCTTAATTTTCATCAAGAGAAGTGGAAATTATCACCGAGAGTTGTTCATCATCCCCTAAGTATACATACTTGAGGTTCTCAGGTAGGGGTTTCAATTCTAACTTAGGTGCCTGCAAAACAGATGGAACTAACAAAGTAGGTTTTGATTCTGTTGCTTGCACCTTAAAAATTTTGTTAGAATTTTCTTGAAATCCTGCATTATGGTTGACAGGTATATCTAAAGACTCTGAATCAAAAATTATGTATTTATCAATTTCAGTACAAATATCACAACTTCCAGAATCATTGCATGCAAAACATTTGTTTGAATTATCTATGCATTCCAAATCAACATTAGAAAAATGTTCAAAAACTAGTTCATCAATAATGTCAATTTGGAAAACAGAATGATTTTCAGATGGGTATTTCATGGCATCAAGAATATTAAATTGAACTCTCGTGTCTCCAAATTCCATACAGAGTTCCAGAATGAACATCTATTTTGGTTCGAGCTATTTTCAAAAATGATCTTCCCAAAATGATAGAAACAGGAATTTGAGGCATACCTTCTTCCATATCAAGTACGAAAAAGTCAGCAGGGAAAACAAGTTGTTCTACCAGAACCAAAACATCTTCTATAACTCCAGCAGGGTAAGCAGTGCTCCTATTGGCTAGCTGAATTACTACACTAGTAGGTTGTAAATTTCCAAGAGACAAAGATTTAAAAACAGACATAGGCATAACATTTATTGAAGCTCCTAAATCTAACATGCAATTTTCAAATTTGTTATTGCCTATGATACAGGGTATAGAAAACGTACCTGGATCTTTGCATTTCTCAGGGATATTTGGAATTTCCTTACCAAGCAGTGCAGATACATTCCTTCCCATGCTGATCCTTTCATTACCTTTGAGTCTCCTCTTGTGAGTACACAACTCTTTTAGAAATTTGGCATACTTAGGTATTTGCTTGATTGCATCAAGAAGAGGTATATTCACTTCCACTTTCCTAAAAGTATCCAAAATTTCTTTGTCCACTTCTTCCATCTTCTTACTTGGAATTGCTTTTGGTGGGAAAAGAAGAGGGATATGAGGTGGGATTTAGGATGGTTGTATCTCAGATTTGCTTGAAGAGGGTACATCATTCTTAATTGTTTTAGGCTTAGTTGTTTGCTTTTCAGGTTCCTTGGGTATGGGTACTTCAAGGTTCTTACCTGATCTTAACTGAATTGCACTCACATTTCTTGGATTTACAGCTGGTTGAGATGGTAATTTGTCAGAGTTTTGAGATTGTAACTGGCTTAATGATGAAGCCAATTGCCCTATTTGGTTGCTTAAACTCTGGATGGTAGCATCATTCCTCTGTTGATACTCTAAGTTCTGTGTAGCCATTTGTTTCACCAGTTCTTCCAAAGAAGGGCCACTTGTGGATGGTTGAGGTGTAGGTCTTTGGAAGGTTGGTGCATTGCTTTGAAATGGAGGTTGGGGATGGGGATTTTTTTGTTGGCTGCCCCATCTCAAATTTGGATGGTTCCTCCAACTTGGGTTGTATCTGTTAGTGGAAAGGTCATGATTTTGTGGTTGTTATTGTGGTGGAGGTCTATCATGGTAGATATTAGCTGCATAGGCTTGGGGACTATTATTATCCTTTTCTTGTAGAGAAGGACAACAATCAGTGGGGTGCTCTTGTGAAGAGCAAATGCCACATACTTTAGCAGTCATGGATTTTTGATTTACTACCAATTATATGACCAGAGTGGTGAGAGCATCAAGTTTGCTCTCTAATTTAATTCCAGATGAACTAGAATTGGAATCAAACATGGGTTTGAAAGAATTATTTCTCACACCAAATTATTGAGAGTTAGATGCCATCTTTTCAATCAGGTTTCTTGCTTTAGCAGCAGTCATATCTCCTAGAGCTCCTCCACTTGCCGCATCAATCATGTTGCGATCAACGTGGTGCAGACCTTCATAGAAGTACTGAAGAAGAAGTTGTTTAGAAATTTGGTGGTGAGGGCAACTTGCACAAAGTTTTTTAAATCTCTCCCAATACTCATAAAGACTTTCTCCAGAGAGTTGCCTAATGCCAGATATATCCTTACGGATTGCAGTTGTTCTAGAGGCAGGAAAGAATTTTTCCAAGAACATTTTCTTTAAGTCATTCCAACTTGTGATTGATCTTGGAGCAAGGTATTACAACCAATCCTTAGTAACACCTTCTAAAGAATGAGGAAACGCTTTAAGATAGACATGGTCTTCTTGAACGTTTTGGGGTTTCATTGTGGAACACACAATGTGGAATTCTTTGAGGTGTTTGTGCGGATCTTCACCCGCAAGACCATGAAACTTAGGCAACAAGTGTATAAGTCCGGTCTTAAGAATAAAAGGGACATCCTCATCAGGATATTGAATACACAAACTTTCATAAGTGAATTCAGGAGCAGCTAGTTCTCTAAGAGTTCTTTCACGAGGTTCAGCCATATCAGAAAAACTAGTAGTAGTACTTTCAACAGATTCAGAAAAGATACTATCACTATCAATATCAACAAAGTTATTATTAAATCTAGCTTCTCTAATTAACCTATGAAAAGTTCTATCAATTTCAGGATCAAATGAATATAAATGCTCAAAAGTTCTTCTAGTCATACATAGCATACAACAAGATATTTGATCATGAGCAATAAATCATAAGAATCCTAAATCATACAAAAGGAATAAAATAAAACAAATTTTTTTTTCAATTTACACAAAAAAATTAATCTAAAACAAGAGTTTTCCTAAAGATCGTTGATCCCCGGCTGCGGCGTCAAAATTTGACGTTAATATTTTTACAGTCGTGGTTCCATCAAATTAGTACATTAAAATTAATTAATGTAGTACTAGGGTGTCAACCTAGGTTGTTCTCTCAAGGATCAACGCAAAAATTTAGGAAAAATCAAGTTTAAAATTAATTTTTACAAAAAGAATTTTAACAAACATACAAATACAATTAGGGGGGTTGATGAGTGCTTATTTTATGATTAAATTCATGGCTCAATTAGAACTATTTTTTGAATAACTTAACAAAATTGATAAATAATTGAGCATGATTTTGATTATAAAGGGAGTATTAAGAAAAGAAGCTTGAAATTTGAAAATCAGTGAACAACTTGTCAAAAGCCTTGAAGAAACAAAGAGCATCAAGCAAAGGACACTTGAGCGTGGTACACTACACGCCTGAGCGTGGAGGAAACAAAAGCCACGTTGCCCATGCACCCACGTGAAACAATGAGGAACACACCAACAGCCCCTCACGCTTGAGCGTGAACCCGAGCTCGCTCAAGCGTGACTTCATGCATGACTGACGCTCAAGCGTGGCACTAAGGAGCTTAAAGCGTGACTGAATTGAATTAAGAAACAGCATCAGGGTCATCTCACGCTCAAGCGTGAGAAGGAGCCGCTTGGGCGTGACCTCGATCCCGCTTGAGCGTGGCTTGAGCGTGGAGTACATATGTTGGGATAGAGGAGCTCGCTCAAAGCGTGACATGCCCAGCTTGAAGCGAAGGATCAAGCATATGCTGAACAAAGGACCCACGCTTAAGCGTGGACAAGGAAGCTCAAGCGCAAGACTATCAAAAAGCTTCAGAACCCTTCACGCTTGAGCGTGACCATCAAGCTCAAGCGTGACTCACACAGCGTGGGCTTCTTAATTCTTTATTCACCCGTAATGCGATGCAAACTCATCCACTTTCTGCTGTTTCCACCAGTCTCTGAAAGATGCCGCATGGGTTCTACGCAAGTGGGTAAGAGAAGCTAAGCCAAAAACTCTTATAAAGCAAGCTGCAAACAGGGCATCAGAATCATCAATCTCCTATCACATCATACATCAGATTCATCCTCTGTATTTTCATACTTTCCATTTTCTGTATTCATTCCTTTGATGGTGAAAATGCAAGGCATGAGTAACTAATTTCCCTTATGGGATTGGCTGTAATCCATTCAACACTGAAGTAATGTTGTCGTAAGTTTTCATTGAGTAATGAGATTTGATAAAGTTTCTGTATTTCCTTCTGCGTTTAATGCCTGAAAGTACTTGATCACTATTTTCTTGTTCTAAGTTTTCTTGAGTATGCTGGGAAGTGACTTTTGAAAGCAGACCCTGAAAGAAATGCTTGTTGTGAGTAGGTAGCCAGGGATGGCGTCTAACGCAACAAACGTCAAAACAATCGATCGATAATGCTGGAATGGTTTCCAAAGTGACTGAGGGATCAGCGGTTTGGAAATCATTCTTATGAATTTTGTAGTCGAGGGATCGATGCAAATGACTTTGATTGTGACGTAGAACTTATCTTTTCGATTTACTTATATGGAAACTTATGCAGCTTACAGAGGTGAAGATGTGATGAAGCCAATCCCTGTTTTACAAAACTGATTTTTCCAACATCATTTACTATTATATTTTGCAAAGTGCTATCCTCTGTTATTTTGTTACTTACTATTTTTCATTCAGCAACATTCACAACAAATCAAAACTGAAACTTTCTGCCTAATCAATTCAAACTAAGATCTTCATTCTAGCACCTCCTCAGTGGAACGACAACTATACTATATTACAACTTCTGTGTTTAAACTTGGCACATCCATTTCATTGAGTTCATATTATACAAACTTGATTCTCTTTCAGCAAACTCAATATAAGCAAAACACTCATCAAGTTTTGGCGCCGCAGCCGGGGAGGTGATTTAAGTTTGAATATTTTAGCATTGAATTGACAAGACAGTGTAAATAAACTTGTTTGTAATTTGTTTTTTATTTTTTTTAACCTTGCTACTTTGAGTTCTTGATTTATGATCTTGAGAGGACAGGGTACAAAAGAACAACTTGTATTTGATCTTGAGATAGACAGGTTCCTCAAGAAAATCAAGAAAGCCAAGCAGAACTTCCACATAGGACAAACTTCCTCTGTTACAATGGAGGACAACAGCAATAATCAAAATCCACCAAGGAGAACACTTGGAGATTACACATTGCAACAAGGACCTAGACACTACTCAAGCATTGCTATACCAAATACAATCAGGGCTATAGAAATGAAACCTGCTTTCCTTAGTTTAATTAGTTCCCATCAATTTCATGGAATGTCCAGTGAAGATCCTTACACTCACTTGGCCACATTCTATGAATTGGTAGGAACAATGGGATTTGAACAGGAAGTAATTGAGGCAGCATACCTAAGATTGTTTCCTTTTTCTCTTGCAGGAAAAGCTAAAGAATGGCTCCAGTCACACCCAAATCAAAGCTTGAACAGCTGGGAGACAGTGGAGGAAAAATTCCTACACAGATTCTTCCCACCATCCAGATTCATCAAGGCTAAATCAGATATCACAACATTTAAACAAAGCCATGATGAACCCTTTTGTGAAGCATGGGAACGCTTCAAATCTCTCCTCAGAAGATGCCCAAACCATGGACTGGAAGATATTGCCCAATTGAATATCTTTTACAGTGGTTTAAAGGGTGATACTAAAATGATTTTGGATGCAGCAGCTGGAGGAACCATGATGACAGTGGATGCAGAGCAAGCTACAAGGATCATTGAAGCATTATCATCCACAGATTACCAGGCTCAGCATGACAGAACACAAATTTAAAAGAAGGGAGTGTTGGAACTTAATACAACAGATGCCATTTTGGCTCAAAATAAGATTTTGACACAACAAATTGAAGTTCTGACACAGCAAATGGCAAAACTCCCGTAACAACTGCATGCTGTACAGTCCTCTACAGGAAACCAACAAGCACAAATGAGATGTGACTTTTGTGGAGGAGAAAATCAGAATGGACACTGCCAAGGAGAACAAGGAGACCAATCTATCCTCTATATGAATAACCAAGGTAAGCAAAGTAACTTCAATAACAATACTTACCCCAATAATTTTTCACAGGGATGGAGGAATAGTCAAAGTGGTGGATGGAAGCAAGAAGCAAGCACATCCAACAGACAGCAACCTTATCAGCAAGGTCCTTCATTGACAGAAAGGACATCAAAACTAGAGGACACTCTAGAAAAATTCATGCAGGTCTCAATCACCAACCAAAAGAACACTGATGCTTCGATAAGAAACCTGGAGACACAAGTGGGGCAATTGGCTCGCCAAATTACAGAGCATCACAACTCCCAATTTGGAGCCAATACACACCCAAATCCAAAGGAGCAATGCAAAGTAATCACAACAAGAAGTGGAAAGGTCATTGGACAAAAAGAGAATGACAAGGTGGAAGAAAAAGTAGAAGAAGAAAAAGAAACAGAAGAGGAAGTTAGTGAAAAGAAGAATAATGATGTAAATATGAAGGAGGAGGTTGAAAAAGAAAAAAAAGAAATAAAAGAAGGGAAGAAGAAGGTGGACGACCCAACACCACAACTGAAGAGCTTGCCGTATCCAAAGAACCCTTCAAAAATGGACAAGGAAAGGCAATTTGCAAGATTTATGGATATCTTCAAAAGGTTACAAATAAACATACCTTTTGTGGAAGCCATGGAGCAAATGCCAACTTACGATAAATTTATGAAGGAGCTGTTAACAAAGAAGAAGAGATTTTCTGAAGAAACAGTGGAGCTTGCAGCAGGCTGCAGTGCCATCATTCAAAAGGCACTGCCACAAAAAACAAAAGACCCCGGAAGTTTCACAATCCCAGTAACTATTGGTACTCTACCAGTAGGAAAAGCACTCTTGGATTTGGGAGCAAGCATTAATCTAATGCCTCTCTCAATGGTGAAAAAAATTGGAGATCTTGAGGTGAAGCCAACCCGGATGACCCTCCAGCTGGCGGATAGGTCTATGAAATTTCCATATGGCATAGCCGAAGATGTACTGGTAAGAGTTGACAAGTTTGTGTTTCCTGTAGATTTTGTCATAATGGATATAGAAGAAGATGCAGAAGTACCTCTCATTGTGGGGAGACCCTTCATGAAGACTGCAAAAGTAATCATTGATGTGGATGACGGGAAGTTAAAAGTGAGAGTGCAAGATGAAGAAGTAAATTTCAACATGTTTGATGCAATGAAATACCCAAAAGACAAACAACAGTGCTTCAAAATTGACATTGAAGAAGAAGCCATCAGAGAACAAACCAACGAATGGTTCAACAAAGATCCACTGGATGAGCTGAACGTTGGAGCAATGGATGAAAACAAGAACAAGGACAAGCAAGATGCTCAAAAAGAAAGTCACTTTAAAAGGCTGTCTGAGGAAACAAAAGAAGTTGTTCCACCAAAAGTGGAGTTAAAAGCTTTACCTCCACACTTGAAATATGTCTTTCTTGATAATGATAACCAAAAACCTGTTATTATTAACAGGGAATTGACAGGTACCGAAGAGAAGCAGTTGATTCAAGTATTGAAAGAGCATTCAACAGTGATTGGATGGAGGCTGGAAGATTTGAAGGGAATAAGCCCAGCTTACTGCACTCATCACATTTACATGGAACAAGAATTCAAACCAATTGCTCAGCCACAGAGACGCTTGAACCCAACTATGAAGGAAGTAGTAAAAGGGGAGGTAACCAAGTTGCTAGAAGCTGGTATAATCTATCCTATTTCTGATAGCTCTTGGGTGAGCCCTGTGCAGGTTGTTCCAAAGAAAGGAGGAATCACTGTCATACAGAATGAGAAACATGAATTGATCCCTACAAGAACTGTCACAGGATGGAGGATGTGTATCGATTACAGGAAACTAAACACTGCTACTCGGAAAGATCATTTTCCTCTGCCCTTCATGGATCAAATGCTAGAAAGACTTGCAGGTCAAGCATACTACTGCTTTCTAGATGGATACTCAGGGTATAACCAGATAGCAGTTGCACCTGAGGATCAAGAAAAAACAGCATTCACATGTCCCTTTGGGGTATTTGCATACAGAAAAATGCCCTTCGGATTGTGCAATGCCCCTGCAACATTTCAAAGATGTATGCTTGCTATCTTCTCTGATTTGGTGGAAAAATGCATAGAGGTTTTCATGGATGATTTCTCTGTTTTTGGTTCATCATTTGATCAATGTTTGAAAAATTTGACCATTGTGTTGAAAAGATGTGTAGACACCAATTTGGTTTTAAATTGGGAAAAATGTCACTTCATGGTGACTGAAGGCATTGTATTAGGACATCAAATCTCCAAAAGAGGCATTGAAGTGGACAAAGCAAAGGTGGAAGTAATCGAGAAATTGCCACCACCAGGAAATGTAAAAGGAGTCAGAAGCTTCTTGGGCCATGCAGGATTTTATAGAAGGTTCATCAAGGACTTCTCAAAAATTGCAAAGCCTTTGAGTAATCTCTTAAACAAAGACACTCCTTTTATTTTTGATGATTCTTGTTTACATGCCTTTGAAACTCTAAAGCATAAACTAACATGTGCACCTGTAATAGTTGCCCCTGATTGGGGACTAGATTTTGAAATGATGTGTGATGCCAGTGATTATCCTGTTGGGGCCGTATTAGGACAAAGAAAGGCTAAAATTTTTCATGTTATACACTATGCTAGTAAAGTTTTAAACCCTGCACAAACAAATTATGCAACAACAGAGAAAGAACTCTTAGCAATAGTGTATGGCCTAGAGAAATTTAGATCTTATCTGATTGGTTCCAAAATCACTATTTTTACTGACCATGCTGCCATTAAATATTTGTTGAATAAACCTGATTCTAAGCCCAGACTAATTAGATGGATCTTGCTAATGCAAGAATTCAACCTAGTAGTCAAAGACAAAAAGGGCAGCGAAAATTTTATTGCAGATCATTTGTCCCGACTTGTCAATCAGGAAGTCACACGGCTCCAACCTGAAGTGAAGGAAGAATTTCCCGATGAAAAGCTACTGATGATGAAAGAACGACCATGGTTTGCAGACATGGCCAACTTTAAAGCTGCTGGAGTACTGCCTGATGACCTTTCATGGCAGCAGAAGAAGAAGTTTCTAAGGGATGCGAAGCAATTCATATGGGATGACCCCTACCTATTCAAACTTGGATCAGATCACATCTTGAGGAGATGTGTGTCCCAAGAGGAGGCTGAGAGCATCCTATGGCACTGTCACAGCTTACCCTATGGAGGACATTTCAATGGGGAAAGGACAGCAGCAAAGATCCTCCAATCAGGTTTCTATTGGCCCTCTTTGTTTAAAGATGCTAATGTTTTTGTGCAGCATTGTGAAGCATGTCAGAAGACAGGAAATATATCAAAAAGACATGAGATGCCCTTGACTGCCATCCTTGAAATAGAAGTCTTTGATTGCTGGGGCATAGATTTTACTGGGCCATTACCAATGTCATTCTCAAATGAGTACATAATTGTGGTAGTAGACTATGTCTCTAAGTGGGTGGAAGCCATGGCATGTACTAAAGCTGATGCCAAGACTGTCATCAAATTTCTTAAGAAACACATTTTCAGCAGGTTTGGCACCCCAAGAGTCTTAATAAGTGATGGAGGCTCTCATTTCTGCAACAGTCAACTCCAAAGATGCCTTGGACATTATGGAGTCAAGCACAAAGTAACTTCCCCTTACCATCCTCAAGCCAATGGCCAAGTGGAAGTATCCAACAGAGAAATTAAGAGGATACTGGAGAAGACAATAAGCCAAAGCAGAAAAGATTGGTCATTAAAGTTAGATGACGCTTTATGGGCCTATAGAACAGCATACAAGGCACCAACTGGATTTTTACCTTATCAGTTGGTGTATGGTAAAAATTGCCATCTTCCAGTGGAACTTGAACACAAAGCATTTTGGGCACTGAAAACCCTCAACTATGACCCAAAAGCATCAGCTGACGAGAGGAAGACCCAGATGCATAAGTTGGAAGAGTGGAGGAATCATGCCTACGACTCATCCAGGATCTACAAGGAGAAAATGAAGGTTTACCATGATAGACACATCATGAAGAAGAGTTTTCACCAGGGACAATCTGTTCTTCTTTTCAACTCAAGGATGAAACTATTCCCAGGAAAACTCAAGTCTAAATGGTCAGGACCCTTTATTGTGAAGGAGGTGAAACCTTATAGAGCTATTGAATTACAAGATCCTAAATCTGAAAGAACTTGGGTCGTGAATGGACAGAGAGTAAAGCCCTATTTAGGAGGAGAAGTGGAGAAGGTTGCCACTGACATCCTGCTAAAAGACCCATGACCAAACTCAGGCGTCAAGCTAATGACGTTAAACAAGCGCTCATTGGGAGGCAACCCAATCTTTTGTGCTTTCTTTCCTTGAAAATTTTATTTCATTTTAAAGTTTCTGTTTACAAAGGCAAACAAAACTGGAGCTGGAAGTTGAATTCAGAGAGACATGAGGACATCACCACGCTCAAGCGTGGATAATCCAGCTTAAGCGAGCCAAGGTAAGTCCTAAACCATCCTCATCAAGCTTAAGCATGAGAGTCAAGCTTAAGCGTGGCACCTCTGCTAAAGAAATTTTCAACAAAATAAACCCGATCTCGCTTAAGCGTGACCTTTTACGCTTAAACGAAAGGACCTGGACAGCAATCAGAGGCTACCACGCTCAAAGCAAGACCCCTGCGCCCAAGCGAGAAATTAAACTAAGCATCAGGTGGTTGATCACGCTCAAGCGTGACACTTTGGCGCTCAAGCGCAACATCCCTGCGCTCAAGCGTGCCAAACATGCGCCCAAGCGAGACATTGAATAGAGCATCAGGTATTAAAATTTTGTTACACGCTCAAGCGAGATAAACACCAGCCTGAGCGAGGAAAGTATACCTGGGAACAATGCCCACACGCTCAAGCGTGATAACCCTGCGCTCAAGCGCGCAACTCTTACGCCCAAGCGTGACAAAAACATGCTCAAGCGTGAAGTCTTCATTCTCAGACTCTGGATCCAGGCCGATCACGCTCAAGCATGGATATATGGCGCTCAAGCGTGGAACTCTCGCGCTCAAGCGTGAAATCATGGCGCTTAAGCGTGAGAATGCAGAACAGCCCCTGATGCTAATAAATGCAGAATTTGAAACTGCCCACTCTCTCACTCACATAACCGTTCAACAACCTTCTGACTCTCTAAGTTTTGTAACCACCCTCTCTTCTCCAATAATTGTCTTTTCATCTCATAAGTCACACTTTTCTTTTGCAAACCATTCTCTCTTTCACTTTCGGATCCTTCCAGGTAACTGCTGCACTATCCTCTTTTTGAATTTCAAAGCATTAGACTACTGTGTAGGGAGAATTGATACATTTCTTTTGAGAATATAGTGAAGCCTTTAAACAACTTCTTCCTGTTTTTTTTTTGAATGCTATGATCTATGCTTGGTTGTTTCTGAATTGTTTAGAGAAAGACGTTCAAGCTTTGCTCTTGTATTTCAAATTCTTTGTAATGCATGACCCTTTTCTGTTTCACATTCCTTTAATGCATGCTGAATGTTTGATAAAAGTACTGAAAGGAAGTATCTTAAGTGCAAAATGGTTCTTAACTTTCTTGCAGATGGCCAGAACCAAGCAAACTACACCAACTCCCCCTGCCACCACTTCCCCAAAAAGGAGTTCCCGAAAGAACAAGGGCAAAAGACCACGAACAGATGAACAAAATGATGCTCCAAGATTCAGGAAGCAAGGCAACAGCAAGCGGTATGAAGACATCTCAAATTGGACATTCATACCAGAAAGGAAAGTAGACTTGGCCTTGGGAGAATGCGATGCCTTCCTGCAGATCATAAGAAGGAGAAATTGGTTAAAAGTATGTTACCCAAGGGAGAAATTTGACCCTGAAGTGGTAAAAGAATTCTATGCAAACGCCTGGACAAGAGATGGAGGGGGGGAACGAAAAACCTATGTGCGGGGTACCTGGCTCTCATATGACAGAGACACAATCAATTTCTACTTGGGGAACATCATGACCTTAGGAGAAGGGGAAATCTGCGAATATGCTGCCATGGTTGCAAGGAACCAGTTCATTGCCACACATGACCTTGAAGCCGCTATTTGTGTTCCAGGACACCACTTTCAAATGGGGCAAGGGGAGACACCACTGAGAGTTTTAAGAAAGGACATGACTACTATTGCTCAAGTTTGGACTTCCTTCTTATTAGCTAACATAGCAGCTAACGCTCATGTCTCTGATTTGATTTTTAGTAGGTGTTATCTCCTATACTGCATTCTGAGAGAGGACATCTCTATTGATCTAGCCCAAGTACTATCGGATGAAATCCACAAGTTTGTGATTTCTGACCAGAAGTATTCCCAGGCAGGTCAAAAGGTAAAAGGGAGTCTTGGTTTTCCTGCCTTTATCACTGATTTTTGTGCAGCTCATGGTGTTGAGGTACAAGACCTCAAACCAATCAGGCCTTCCATAGACAAACGCTTCATTGAGCGTTACTGCAGTAATCCAGCACTCCCTGCAACTGATGTACCTCCTCCACATGCCTCACAAGCAGCACAGCAAGCATTCAGCACTGCACCTGCCCACCCCCCCTCAGCACAGAAGCCAACCTGATTTTACAAGGCATTCATATCCTGAAAGTTCAAAACAGCCATCTCCTGGCCTAGCAGAACGCTCAGCATAGAGGTTTGTTACATGTTCACAATGGCCTTTATCATAGCATTCCTGCAGGTCAACACAATCCATGGATGCCACCTGCCCAGTTTGAGGCCCTGCTTGCTTGGCCTGGGGACAGGCCTCCTTTTGTGGGGGGAGGTGAAGCTACACAGGAGGATAGGCCAGGAACTTCCACTCAGGGACCTCCAGAAAGAGACTTGGGAACAGAGGAGGACTCATCCGAGGAAGAGTGAAACTTTTTAATGCTTTCAGTTCTTGACAATTAAAATTGCTACTTAGTTTGACAATTTATAGCTTTACTTTATCTTTAGTACAGCACACTTTAGAAATTGCTTGAGATTATCTGCCTGTGATTATTCCTATCTGCTTGTGATTATTCTTGTTTGTTTGTGATTATTCCTGTTTTGATGATTAAAACTTTGAACATCTTTGAAAACCCCAACCAAAGATTTCACTTTTTGAACAAAGAAAAGTTTCTAAGCAGCACAATGTTTTTAGGCAACAACACTGATTCTTTTTTTTAGGCAAAATGACTTAATTAAGAACTAAGGAACTGGAATGCATGTATTGTTGCTTGTTTATATGACTTGAACCCTTTTCTGTTAGAATAAGGAAGTAAGCTTTATATCTTGATGAGAGGTGAGAAAATCTAAACACTTGAGAGCCTCATTTGAATTTGTTAAATTAGCATTGACTGATTTTCTAATTAAACCTTTTTCTTACGAAACAAGCAAGGAAATGATAAGGCAATTTTGAAAAAAATAGTTAGCCAAGAGCCAAAAAGCTACCCTGATAAAAATATCCGATTTTTTGGCAGCCCATCTTTGAGCCATAAAAGCATGAAAAATTGTTTTTTCTCTCTCTGCCCTGAGCTAAGCATAAAAGCAAAAATTCTACCTCACCTGCATGTTCATCTTGAAAAAAGAGCATAAAATAATTTTCTCAAAAGAAGATGAAACAAATGGAGGCAGTAGAAGAAAATGCAGAAAGAATAAGTAAGCTCTCCAAAGATTGTATAAAAGAGCTGGAGTAAAACAAAAGAAAATTCTGAAGTTTCAATGCAGAGAAGGAGCCTTCTAAATTAACCAAAAACACTTATGCTCTTCTTTAAAACATGCGTTTTGAAACCCAGAAAAACCAAAGTTTCTTGTTAACCCAGCCTCATTACACCCTTAAAAGACCTTCTGATCCTTGCTACTCATTTGAATTTTGGTTTTACTAGAAATGACGGGCAATGTTAACAGAACAGTTCTAATGATGGATGAGCGAAACAGACACATGAGGGATGAGCGAAACAGACACATGGTAAGAAATAATGAGAAATTCTATATTCTTACAGCAATGGGTTACATGCTTTATGAATAAGGTAATGGTGCATTACATTTTAAGGAATTGGTATTAAGAAAATCATTTGTCTAGACATTAACTCAGATTATTGCCTTTTAAACTTTTGTCTGCAACAGAAACTCAAATTTTTGAAATGCTTGTTTCCCTTTCTAAATCTTCTTTTTACTTGAGGACAAGCAAAAATCTGGGTTGGGGAGAGTTTGATGAGTGCTTATTTTATGATTAAATTCATGGCTCAATTAGAACTATTTTTTGAATAACTTAACAAAATTGATAAATAATTGAGCATGATTTTGATTATAAAGGGAGTATTAAGAAAAGAAGCTTGAAATTTGAAAATCAGTGAACAACTTGTCAAAAGCCTTGAAGAAACAAAGAGCATCAAGCAAAGGACACTTGAGCGTGGTACACTACACGCCTGAGCGTGGAGGAAACAAAAGCCACGTTGCCCATGCACCCACGTGAAACAATGAGGAACACACCAACAGCCCCTCACGCTTGAGCGTGAACCCGAGCTCGCTCAAGCGTGACTTCATGCATGACTGACGCTCAAGCGTGGCACTAAGGAGCTTAAAGCGTGACTGAATTGAATTAAGAAACAGCATCAGGGTCATCTCACGCTCAAGCGTGAGAAGGAGCCGCTTGGGCGTGACCTCGATCTCGCTTGAGCGTGGCTTGAGCGTGGAGTACATATGTTGGGATAGAGGAGCTCGCTCAAAGCGTGACATACCCAGCTTGAAGCGAAGGATCAAGCATATGCTGAACAAAGGACCCACGCTTAAGCGTGGACAAGGAAGCTCAAGCGCAAGACTATCAAAAAGCTTCAGAACCCTTCACGCTTGAGCGTGACCATCAAGCTCAAGCGTGACTCACACAGCGTGGGCTTCTTAATTCTTTATTCACCCGTAATGCGATGCAAACTCATCCACTTTCTGCTGTTTCCACTAGTCTCTGAAAGATGCCGCATGGGTTCTACGCAAGTGGGTAAGAGAAGCTAAGCCAAAAACTCCTATAAAGCAAGCTGCAAACAGGGCATCAGAATCATCAATCTCCTATCACATCATACATCAGATTCATCCTCTGTATTTTCATACTTTCCATTTTCTGTATTCATTCCTTTGATGGTGAAAATGCAAGGCATGAGTAACTAATTTCCCTTATGGGATTGGCTGTAATCCATTCAACACTGAAGTAATGCTGTCGTAAGTTTTCATTGAGTAATGAGATTTGATAAAGTTTCTGTATTTCCTTCTGCGTTTAATGCCTAAAAGTACTTGATCACTATTTTCTTGTTCTAAGTTTTCTTGAGTATGCTGGGAAGTGACTTTTGAAAGCAGACCCTGAAAGAAATGCTTGTTGTGAGTAGGTATCCAGGGATGGCGTCTAACGCAACAAACGTCAAAATAATCGATCGATAATGCTGGAATGGTTTCCAAAGTGACTGAGGGATCAGCGGTTTGGAAATCATTCTTATGAATTTTGTAGTCGAGGGATCGATGCAAATGACTTTGATTGTGACGTAGAACTTATCTTTTCGATTTACTTATATGGAAACTTATGCAGCTTACAGAGGTGAAGATGTGATGAAGCCAATCCCTGTTTTACAAAACTGATTTTTCCAACATCATTTACTGTTATATTTTACAAAGTGCTATCCTCTGTTATTTTGTTACTTACTGTTTTTCATTCAGCAACATTCACAACAAATCAAAACTGAAACTTTCTGCCTAATCAATTCAAACTAAGATCTTCATTCTAGCACCTCCTCAGTGGAACGACAACTATACTATATTACAACTTCTGTGTTTAAACTTGGCACATCCATTTCATTGAGTTCATATTATACAAACTTGATTCTCTTTCAGCAAACTCAATATAAGCAAAACACTCATCAGGGGTTTGATTGATTTTGTTGTCACAATTAAAATTAAA
Organism: Clitoria ternatea; assembly: GCA_037962975.1. NCBI lineage: Eukaryota > Viridiplantae > Streptophyta > Magnoliopsida > Fabales > Fabaceae > Clitoria > Clitoria ternatea. Next base: position 177,168,251 of record CM075671.1, read on the forward strand.
ACAAAGTAAATATAGGATTTAAAACAATAAATAACAAGCGATTGATTTTCTTGGAGTATTGTAAATAAATTTATCCTTGGTTCACTAAAGATAATTTGTATACTTCCACTACTGTTGATTTCTTAGCTCAATTTGAATTAATCAACTAAGCGTCTTTTTCAATTCATAATTCCTTTACTTTCATTTAAAAAATGAATATTTTAATCAAGCATCCTAATTAAGCAAAAGGAGTCAAGATTGTAAAATCTAGGAATTATCAAGCATATGTAAGAACATCGCCTACATACATAATCTATTCTCATATTATAGAATTAAGCAAACCATAATTATTAAAAGTGATTATGAAAATATTCATTAAGCATGCATATTTCCTTAACCCATTTTAATTTAAAATCTTATTTTATTCCATTTGAATAATTAAACCGATTAAGCATACAAATTTAATTAAACAGAATGGAATTAAATAAGCAGAGTAAGATTATGAAGAAATAAACAATAATAAAAGCATACTATATTAAAAATAATGACCTCAAAATTACATTACAATATTCTCCAAGAAAATCAATCTAGAGGTTTTAGCCCTCCATAATTAAAACAAACTGAAAATAAAAAGAACCTAACCCCGAAATGAAGAACTGAAGGAAGAAGAAATAGAAACAGAGAAGAACGAAGGAAGAATTATTGTCTGAAGGAATTGATGTCTGAAGCCTTGCAATCCCTCCTATTTATAGGAGGAGAAATGGTGCCGGATATAATTAAAAATGACGAGTGGAATGTTAATGCGCAATTAATAAACTTCAGTGCTGTTTCCACTTCAATAATATGTTATCTGATGTTTTCACCAGATGAATCAGTACCTAACAGTGCCTGAATTGATTCATCTAGGCAATGTTTGGGCAAATTTTCACACAGGAATCGATTCCTAAGGGGTGGGAATCGATTCCCAAGCACATGAATCGATTCCCAAGGCTGTTGAATCGATTCCCAGGCCTTTGAAACTTCTTGAATCGATTCCTAGGGGGTGGGAATCGATTCCCAAGTGTATGAATCGATTCCCATGGGTTATGAATCAATTCCTTGGCATGATTTGATGTAGGAATCGATTCCCAGGTTGGTGAATCGATTCCCAGGCCTCTTTTGGTGCTTTTCTTGCATTTTTGACCATTTCTTGAGGCGTGGCTTCTTCCGTTTGACCTGTGGTAATTATTTTTCAATTGCAGGCTTAATCACACACTACAAAACAAGAGAAAACCAACTTTTATTAAAAATTTATCCTTAATTCATTTTAAAATTAAATATTAAATAAAGCTCAAATGATGAAAATATGTTAAAATGCAATATATTACACACTAAGTGATGGCAAATTATACACATTTAAATTGAGGAATTAAGGATAAATCATGCATCATCACATATCATTAGAATGGTAGAAGAAAAGAAAAAGTACAAAAGTTATTGACTAGAGACTTGGAAAGAATGTCATTAATTCCACCAATTATATATAAGGATTAATGACCCTTTTAGTAACCAAGGAAATAAGTACCCGACTAATAGAATTTAATTTAAATTAATTAAAGAAAGTTAACAATAAAAGCTGCTGGATAATGATTAAAGAATTTGTAAATGGGCATTAGAAAATATAAAGGTAAAAAGGGAGTAATCATACATAATTAAATAAATCGAGATAAATAGTCTAAAAAGATACGAGCAAGAAACCAAGATTAAAACATTTATAAGGAGATATCCATGAGTATGTCTGTATAATCCTCTCATGACATGTATAATGATTGTTGTATGATAAACGTTGTGTTTGGCGACTGCTATGCAATTGTGTGGATGAATATATGTTAATTATACGTGATGAGTATATGTGATATGTAGGATGAGTGTGGTATCATGACATCTATATGGATTGTGATGATGCATTAAATGAATATGTAGAAATAAATAAGAAAAGAATGAATAAAGAAATCTCTCAGTAAGGATCCTGAGATGAATAAATTATGAAAATGATGTGATGAGGTTAGATCAAATTCGATGTGATGATGGGCGTGGTAATGCCAATATACCCATGACTTCTGGAAAATATGAGATCTTATTTCATTTCTAAGCGTTTGATGATACCGTTATGAATTGAGGAATTTTGAGAAAAAAAGAAAAATAATTAATTAAAATTTCAGGAAAGGAAGAAGTCTGACGTTAGAAATGAAATGGAGCTATCAAAAAGACCCTACCGACGACTAGTGAAAGGAAAATTTTGTCTGGTATGCATCATATATGGAAGTTAAGGAGGGATGTTGGAATAATCCCCTAGAGCATACAGTGATAGGTACACTGAAGAATCTGTCAGCGCCTCGATACTTGAGGGCAGTCTAGGGAGTAATACCGAAGGCGGGAATTCCAAGTGGCATCGGATTCATGCCCGTCGCTGGACAACCCATGGCAAACTCTGGTATACTTTGACAAGGGGCAGGATATTCTATGACTGTGGAGTTCCTGTTCGGTTGAGTTGTGTATTTGGCCATTATGATGATTACACTACGAGTCCTACCCATTTGTGAAAACCAAAATGAGGAGAACTTTGATCGCTCTAGTTGGGCAGGGGAGATAAGGGTGGCTAGCTGTGCATATGATTATTGGTATATGAGATAATTAAGGAGGAGATGGGCCTACATGCATTATGATAAACAATAAAAGATTGGAAATAACAAAATGAACTCATGCATTGCATCATTGTATTGAGATTGTGGTTGCTTGTGGTTTGAATATGATTGTATAGCTCTTAGTAATTATGGAAGGTAAATGGGAAAAATAAGAATGGTCAACTGAGACCAAGAATGGTGAGATAACTTAGAATGTATCATAGAGACCCCAAGGAGAGTAGGAGGGATTCGGTCTGTGTTGTATGTGGGCAAGTGTTGATGAAACACCTTCCCAATTGTTGTGGATGTGAAGACTCACCCTTACGCTAAATTTTTTAGACATTGTGAGGATGGACACAGACGTCGCATCGAGGATCAGCTAGACTCTTCTTGGGCCAAAGACGACTAGAATAGGTTTTAATTTATTTTATTTTATGGGAGCCTGTGTGCCCCTTTACTTTTAGTATGTACAGTTACTATTACGACCATGTATCATATAGGATTACATTGTATATAACGTGTATCTGTTCCACCAAGCTTCCTTGTACAAAAAAAACTTTCATATTTTTCTAAAACTTGTAGCCTCTCGGTTGACCAGGATAATCTAGCGGAAGGGATTGTCCTAGTTAACCGAGGGTGTTACAATCTCCATCATCAGATGGACTCTAAACTACCTTTACAAGAGGAATTTATTTGCCTTGTAGCTATTTTAGACGTCGAACAACAATTTTAACTGGCGAGGTTTCAAAGGTGAGGTCATCCTTAAGAGTGAATTGATCAGGACTCAAGACGTGGTCGGAACTAGTTATATATTTACGAAGTTGGGAGACATGAAAGACATTATGAAGGTTTGTTAGCTCCAGTGGCAGGGCAATACGGTACGCGTTGGTTCCTATCTTCTTCAAAATCTGATAGGGTCCTACGTATCTAGGGCTAAACTTCTTGGCTTTCAGAGCTCTTCCTACTCCCATGGTGGCGATGACTTTGAGGAATTCATGATCTCCTTCCTCAAATTCAAGTGGCTTTCAGCGTTTATTGTAGTAACTCTTTTGTCTATCTTGTGAAGCTTTCATTGCCGCTTGGATATTTCGGACTTGCTCTGTTGTTTTTTGAACAATCTCTGGTCCAATTATTGCCTTTTCACCTATCTTATACCAACATAAAGGCGTGTGGTATTTTCTTTCGTACACAGCCTCATAAGAGGCCATTCCGATACTAGCATGATAGTTATTATTATAGGTGAACTTAACGAGTGGGAGATATTCTTTCCAGCTCTCTCCATGTTCTAAGACGTAAAGGGTAATAGATATTCAAGAGTTTTAATTGTTTGTTCTGATTTCCCGTCTGTCTGGGGATGATAGGCTGAACTCAGTTTCAAACAAGTCCCTAGGGCTTGTTGCAAGCTTTTCCAGAATCATGACGTGAAGTGGGGATCTCGGTCAGGCACAATTGAAGTGGGTGTCCCATGTAATCGTATGATTTCCTTGATGTATATCTGGGTGAGTTTCTCTAGAGAATACTTTATATTAACGGGGATGAATTGAGCGGTCTTTGTTAATTGATCCATGATTACCCAAATAGTATCGTGTCCCGCTGATGTTCTAGGTAGTCTGATTACGAAATCCATGGCAATCTTATCCCATTTCCATTCTGGTATCTCCAAAGGTCAAAGGGTCCCACTTGATTGTTGTTGCTCTTTCTTTACCTTCTGACAAGTTAGGCAAGTGTTACGTACTCAGTGATATCCCTTTTCATTCTTTCCCACCAAAATATTTTCTTTAAGTCGTGATACATCTTGGTTGATCCTAGGCGGATACTGTATTTGCTTTTGTGTGCCTCATCTAAGATGGCTCTTTTTAGATTTGTGTTGGCTGGAACATAGAGCCTTTGTTGGTATCTAATTACTCCATGTTCATCCTTACTAATTGTTGAGCCTTCTTCTCTTGTCTTTCCTAATAGACTTTCCAATTCCTCATTATTGGCTTAAGCTTCCTTGACTCATTCCAGAAAGTCATTGGAAATTCTTAATATTCTAACCATAAGGCTCCTTTCTTGGGGTGTTATCGCTTAATTTAGATCGTGAAATTGTTTAATCAACTCCAGCTTTTTTGTCATCGTATACGATAGGTGCAGAGCTTTCCTACTGAGTGCATCGGCTACAATGTTTGCCTTCTCAGGATGGTACCGGAGTTTGAAATCATAATCCTTAATAAACTCCATCCATTTGTGCTGTCGCATGTTTAGTTCTTTTTGGTTGAAGAGATACTTTAAGCTCTTGTGGTCACTGAAGACTTCAAAGCGAGTGCCATACAGATAATGTCTCCATATTTTCAAGGCAAACACTATTGTAGCGAGTTCCAAGTCATGTGTGGGGTATTTGACTTCATGTGGTCTTAGCTGTCGTAAGGCGTAAGCAACGACATTTCTTTCTTGCATTAGAACACATCCTAGTCCTTGTCTTGACACATCGCAATACACTTCGTATGCCTTGGCAGGATCTGGAAAAACCAAGACAGGTGCATTGGTGAGTCATTGGTGTAACTCTGTAAAACTACTTTCGCATTTGTTAGTCTATTCGAAGGGCTGATCTTTACATGTCAACATAGTCAAAGGGGTTACGATTCGAGGGAAAGTCTCAATGAATCGGAGATAATATCCAGTAAGTCCTAGGAAACTACGGATTTCTGTTACGTTCTTGGTTCGTTCCCACTTTAGTACAGCTTCTACCTTTGCAGAATCCATAACAATTCCTTGTTTTGAGATGACGTGACCTAAAAATTGTACCTCGCTCAGCTAGAATTCGCATTTTGATAACTTGGCATATAATTTCCTTACTCGTAATGTATTTAGAACAATCCAGAGATATTCTTCTTGCTCTTTGTGGTTCTTAGAGTAAACGTGAATATTGTTGATGAATACTACCACGAATTTATCCAAGTATTTATGGAAGATTCGGTTCATGTAGTCCATAAAGACTACGGGTGCATTGGTGACTCCAAAGGGCATGACAAGATACTCATAGTGACCATATCGTGTCCTGAAGGTTGTTTTGGGTATATCTTCTTCCTTCACCCGTATTTGATGATAGCATTGTAGGTTAATCTTTAAGAAGATAGTGGCTCATCGTAGTTGGTCCATCAAATCATCGATCCTTAGGAGAGGGTATTGGTTCTTGATCGTAACTTTGTTTAGCTGACGGTAGTTGTCGCGACCGGGATCGTGGCGGCACGGCCGACCCTCAAAACGATCTTTTATATATAAACAGGGAGCCGCCACCAATATTTTTAGGATAAAATACCGGGAAAACCTTTGTTAAAGCACTGGTTATAAAAATGAAATTCTATGTTCGAGAGTCTAATTACAGGTGAGGAAGGTATTAGCACCTCACAACTGTCCGTTATAAAAACAGTTACCTCAATATGATAACGCATATTATAATTAGTCTAATAATTATTTTTACTTCTTCATGAAAGAAAAATATACAAGATGACAAGTTATACAAAGAATAAACAAAAATAAGCACGAAATATTTACATGAGATTAACAGGACGTCTCGTCCAAATTAATCTCGCTCCACCATTTTTAATAAAAAAATTGCAATAATAATGAGAATAATAATAATCATTACCAACTTTATTCTAGTCCGAATAGAATGTATGAAGTACTTATTTTTTGTTACATATTTATTATACACCTAGAAAGGGTTAAAAAAGAAAAGGAAAGAAAATAACAGCTATTTATTTAAGTGGGAAAATGGAATACCGGGTGAAAATATGGAAATCCGAGTGAAAAACGGAAAACTGAGTGAAGGTTGAACACCGAGTGGAAGAGTGTGCTGACCGAGTGAGAAAACAATAGGGGAGTTGAGAAAAGTTTGGATATGTTTAGGAGGAGAAAGAGGACGGTGTTGGGGTTGAAGGAAGAGGTCGGTGTGGAGAGGATTTTAAGGGTGCTGGTTGGTTTTCAAAGGAGGATGGTGTTAGAGAGGATGAAGGGAGCTGGTTGGTTGAGAGGAGAACGGTTGGGTGAGTAAGGGAGTGGGATAGCGTTTTAAGATAAGGGGGTAGTAAAAAAAATGAGGAGGGCGGTGTTTAGAGGGAAAAGGGGGCGGTGTGGTTGAAAGGAGGTGAAGGATTGAGGACGGTTGGAGAGAGGAGTGAGGACGGTTGAGTGAGAGGAGTGAGGACGGTGTTGAGGAGTTTGATGAGGGCGGTGTTTAGAGGGAAAAGGGGGTGGTGTGGTTGAAAGGAGGTGAAGGATTGAGGATGGTTGGAGAGAGGAGTGAGGACAGATTGAGTGAGAGGAGTGAGGACGAATTGGAGGGGGTGTGAGGTATGTGTTTGGTTTGGAAGGGTTGTGAGGTGTGTGTGTGTGTGTGGTTCGGTTTGAGAGGGAAAGAGGAGAGTGAAGGATTGTGAGGGGTTTTAGACAGTGAAAGGAAAAGAGAAGGATCGCTAGTGTTCCTTTTTCCCTTCCAAAAATTTTTCCCCCTTTTGAAGGCTCCAGGATCCTCTTTATTTATAGAGGTCCTGGACGCCCACCAGCAGAGGCAAGTGGTTCTTTTTTATTATTTTTCCCTTGTCAGCCGTCCCACTTGGCCAGCCTAGATGGAGTTGGTGGACACAGCTTGCACCTAGGCAGCTATAGGGGTCGGCAGCTAGTGGGCCTTTCCTTTGTCACTTTGTCAGCTGCCCCCCACAAGTCAAAGATCCACTTGGATAGTGGAAATCCAAGTCAGCAAGGGCACTCGGTGGGAATATGGGTCGGATTTTACCTTCTCTACAAAATCCGAGTGGAAAACGCGAATTCTGTTCACAAGACCGAGTGAAACGAAGCTGTTTATACAAAAACCGAGTGACGAATGACTCGGAACCGACTGAAATGGTCAGAGTACGACTCGGAATGGTTGAATAATGATTCGGAATTGGAAATGGCTTAAAAGACGACTCGGAAATGGTGTAAGGACAGCTCGGAAAAAGAATACTTTACTCGGTTCTGACTGAAGAGGCATCACTCGGTGTTGATTAAAGATTCTTCACTCGGTATAGCTTCATATCTTCCTTCATTGGAATGGTTCAATCAGTACTCGGAGAAATCTTGTTCGGCAATTCTTCTGCTTGAAGCCGTTCTTTCTTTAACTTTACACTTATTCAGTCGGAATATTGTCAGCCAGTTTAGAAATGAACTTCAACCCTCTCGGATTCACAAAGGGGAGTCGTCCTCGATACTTTAGGAAAATCTGATGACTCGGACAACTTCACTCGGAATTGGCTTCATATTTCAATCACGATATGCTCGGAATTAGCTTTATACTGCAGCACTTGGTGTCATCCTTTACACCTCAATTAGAATTGAGAAATTGAGAATCTGACCACTCGGATATGCTTGCCCGGGAATCAACCTGTTCTCTTTAATCAGAAAAGCTTTTCTCAGCCTTTTCAACGCACTCGGAGTCAGTCTTCCCTCCACTCAGAATTTGGATCTCAGACATTTCACTCGGAACCGACCTTATTTTCACTCAGAATTGCATATTTCTTACTCAGAAATTCAAATTTGGTAATCTGACTCGGAATTGGCCTTATTCTTACTCAGAATTTGGAAACTTGGCATTTTCACTTGGTGTTCTCTTTAATAGGGACATATTTCCTCAAGATCAATAACTTTTCACTCGGAATGGCTTTGATAGGGAAGTTTCCACTCGGATTTCCACCAACAGTGAAGTATTCCACTCGGATTCGCTCCATTCTGAGTAATTCCACTCGGTTTTGGTCATTTCTGTGTAATTCCACTCGGATTTCATTGTTTTGAGTAATTCCACTCGGATTTCATCATTCGAAGGAAAGGAATATGCATCGGGTATCAATCTCGCTCGGGCGTGACATGTCTCGCTTGAGCGAACCATCACCCGCTTGGGCGAAAACAGGCCAGGGACCATGTCTTACTCGGAAATGATCATTTCGAGTCAGTTTTTTTTTTCTTTTTTACTTGTATTTTTTTCTTTTTTTACTTGTACTTTTTTTTCTTTCTTCTTTTCTTTTTTTACTTGTATTCTTTTTTCTTTTTTACTTGTATTTTTTTTACTTGTGGATCGACCGGACTGAAATAGGTGTTCATAGATGCCCCTCTTTACTTCTTTTCTATGAGAAGAGCATGAAGTTTCTTCTTGCTTTTTGAAATGGAAAGGGAGTAAAGACGTGAACACCATCGTCAAAGTATCAGATGAGGGGAAAACCTAGGAACTGACAGGAAAAGTAAAAGGTGAGGGTGTTGCCTCTCGGTTGACTGGGAAAGTAAAAGGTTTGCCATTTGATCGGCGACAAGAAAGTAAAGGGGTGCCATTTGATTGGCGACAGGAAGGAAAAAGGGCGAGGGTGTTGCCTACAGGAAGGTAAAAGGGTTGCCATTTGATCGGTGACAGGAAGGAAAAAGGGCGAGGGTGTTGCCTATAGGAAGGTAAAAGGGTTGCCATTTGATCGGCGACAGGAAGGAAAAAGGGCGAGGGTGTTGCCTCTCGGTTGACAGGAAAAGTAAAAGGTGAGGGTGTTGCTTCTCGGTTGACAGGAAAAGTAAAAAGGTGAGGGTGTTGCCTCTCGATTGACCGGAAAAGTAAAAGGTGAGGGTGTTGCCTCTCGGCTGATTGGAAAGTAAAAATTGGGGGAGCTAACAGGACGTCTCGTCCGAATTAACTCTCTGTACCTAAAAGCTCGGGGTGATGCCCCGGCTTGCCATGACTGAAGCCTTTGACTGAATAAATCTGGGGTATTGCCCTTTGTTTGAAAGGAAGAGTCCTGGGGTGATGCCCCAGTTTTTCAAGAAAAGTGATCTGGGGGTTAACAGGACGTCCCGTCCAAATTAACCAGGATCTGAAGCTTTGGAAAAATGATCTGGGGGTTAACAGGACGTCTCGTCCAAATTAACTAGGATCTGAAGCTTTGGGGTGATGCCCTAATTTTGGAAAAATGATCTGGGGGTTAACAGGACGTCCCGTCCAAATTAACCAGGGTCTGAAGTTTTGGGGTGATGCCCCAATTTTGGAAAAATGATCTGGGGGTTAACAGGACGTCCCATCCAAATTAACCAGGATCTGAAGCTTTGGGGTGATGCCCCAATTTGAAAGAGAGATCTAGGGAGATGCCCCAGTTTGAAAGAGAGATCTGGGGAGATGCCCCAGTTTGAAGGAAAGATCTGGGGAGATGCCCCAGTTTGGAAGAGAGATCTGGGGAGATGCCCCAGTTTGAGCCTTTTTAATGAGAGGAGCATGATAGGTACTAGTTTGGTACTGGTGAATTCACTGGGGAAGGATAAGTCCTCTTGAGCCTGATCAAAGAAATATCCTAGTTGAGGGAGCTAAGTCCATTTTACGGTTTTCCTCAGGAGAGATCTTCAGTCTATGTTCTACTGAAGTACGAATAATAGGTCTTGCTGAGAGAAAACTTTGGCGAATACCTGCTTTTGTGATGAGTGCTTATTTTATGATTAAATTCATGGCTCAATTAGAACTATTTTTTGAATAACTTAACAAAATTAATAAATAATTGAGCATGATTTTTAGTATAAAGGAAGCATTAAGGAAAGAAGCTTCAAATCTGAAAATCAGGAACAACTTGTCAAAAGCCTTGAAGAAATCAAGAGCATCAAGTAAAGGACACTTGAGCGTGGCACACTACACGCCTGAGCGTGGAAGCCACGTTGCCCATGCACCCAAGTGAAACAAGGAACTCACCAACAGCCCCTCACGCTTGAGCGTGAGCCCGAGCTCGCTCAAGCGTGACTTCATGCATGACTGACGCTCAAGCGTGGCACCAAGAAGCTTAAAGCGTGACTGAAATGGAAGAAGGAACAGCATCAGGTCATCTCACGCTCAAGCGTGAGCAGGAGCCGCTTGGGCGTGACCTCGATCCCGCTTGAGCGTGGCTTGAGCGTGGAACACATCTGTGGGGATAGAGGAGCTCGCTTAAAGTGTAACATGCCCAGCTTGAAGCGAAGGATCAAGCATATGCTGAACAAAGGAACCACGCTTAAGCGTGGACAAGGAAGCTCAAGCGCAAGACTATTAAAAAGCTTCAGAGCCCTTCACGCTTGAGCGTGACCATCAAGCTCAAGCGTGACTCACACAGCGTGGGCTTCTTAATTCTTTATTCACCCGTAATGCGATGCAAACTCATCCACTTTCTGCTGTTTCCACCAGTCTCTGAAAGATGCCGCATGGGTTCTACGCAAGTGGGTAAGAGAAGCTGAGCCAAAAACTCCTATAAAGCAAGCTGCAAACAGGGCATCAGGATCATCAATCTCCTAACATCATACATCATTTCATCCTCTGTATTTTTCATTTCACACTTTCCATTTTCTGTATTCATTTCTTTGATGGTGAAAATGCAAGGCATGAGTAACTAATTTCCCTTATGGGATTGGCTGTAATCCATTCAACACTGAAGTAATGCTGTCGTAAGTTTTCATTGAGTAATGAGATTTGATAAAGTTTCTGTATTTCCTTCTGCGTTTAATGCCTGAAAGTACTTGATCACTATTTTCTTGTTCTAAGTTTTCTTGAGTATGCTGGGAAGTGACTTTTGAAAGCAGACCCTGAAAGAAATGCTTGTTGTGAGTAGGTAGCCAGGGATGGCGTCTAACGCAACAAACGTCAAAACAATCGATCGATAATGCTGGAATGGTTTCCAAAGTGACTGAGGGATCAGCGGTTTGGAAATCATTCTTATGAATTTTGTAGTCGAGGGATCGATGCAAATGACTTTGATTGTGACGTAGAACTTATCTTTTCGATTTACTTATATGGAAACTTATACAGCTTACAGAGGTGAAGATGTGATGAAGCCAATCCCTGTTTTACAAAACTGATTTTTCCAACCTCATTTACTGTCATCTTTTGCATAATATTATTCTCTGTTATTCTGTTACTTGCTGTTTTTCATTCAACAACGTTCACAACAAACCCAAACAAAAACTTTCTGCCAAATCAATTCAAACTAAAGTCTTCATTCTAGCACCTCCTCAGTGGAACGACAACTATACTATATTACAACTTCTGTGTTTAAACTTGGCACATCCATTTCATTGAGTTCATATTATACAAACTTGATTCTCTTTCAGCAAACTCAATATAAGCAAAACATTCATCAAGTTTTGGCGCCGCTGCCGGGGAGGTGATTGTTTGAATATTTTAGCATTGAATTGACAAGACAGTGTAAATAAACTTGTTTGTAATTTGTTTTTTATTTTTTTTTTACCTTGCTACTGTGAGTTCTTGATTTATGATCTTGAGAGGACAAGGCACAAAAGAACAACTTGCATTTGATCCCGAGATAGACAGGTTCCTCAAGAAAATCAAGAAAACCAAGAAGAACTTCCACGTAGGACAAACTTCCTCTCTTACAATGGAGAACAACAACAATAATCAAAATCCACCAAGGAGAACACTTGGAGATTACACATTGCAACAAGGACCTAGACACTACTCAAGCATTGCTATACCAAATACAATCAGGGCTATAGAAATGAAACCTGCCTTCCTTAGTTTAATTAGTTCCCATCAATTTCATGGAATGTCCAGTGAAGATCCTTACACTCACTTGGCCACATTCTATGAATTGGTAGGAACAATGGGATTTGAACAGGAAGTAATTGAGGCAGCATACCTGAGATTGTTTCCTTTTTCTCTTGCAGGAAAAGCTAAAGAATGGCTCCAGTCACACCCAAATCAAAGCTTGAACAGCTGGGAGACAGTGGAGGAAAAATTCCTACACAGATTCTTCCCACCATCCAGATTCATCAAGGCTAAATCAGATATCACAACATTTAAACAAAGCCATGATGAACCCTTTTGTGAAGCATGGGAACGCTTCAAATCTCTCCTCAGAAGATGCCCAAACCATGGACTGGAAGATATTGCCCAATTGAATATCTTTTACAGTGGTTTAAAGGGTGATACTAAAATGATTTTGGATGCAGCAGCTGGAGGAACCATGATGACAGTGGATGCAGAGCAAGCTACAAGGATCATTGAAGCATTATCATCCACAGATTACTAGGCTCAGCATGACAGAACACAAATCCAAAAGAAGGGAGTGTTGGAACTTAATACAACAGATGCCATTTTGGCTCAAAATAAGATTTTGACACAACAAATTGAAGTTCTGACGCAGCAAATGGCAAAACTCCCGCAACAACTGCATGCTGTACAGTCCTCTACAGGAAACCAACAAGCACAAATTAGATGTGACTTTTGTGGAGGAGAACATCAGAATGGACACTGCCAAGGAGAACAAGGAGACCACTCTATCCTCTATATGAATAACCAAGGTAAGCAAAGTAACTTCAATAACAATACTTACCCCAATAATTTTTCACAGGGATGGAGGAATAGTCAAAATGGTGGATGGAAGCAAGAAGCAAGCACATCCAACAGACAGCAACCTTATCAGCAAGGTCCTTCATTGACAGAAAGGACATCAAAACTAGAGGACACTCTAGAAAAATTCATGCAGGTCTCAATCACCAACCAAAAGAACACTGATGCTTCGATAAGAAACCTGGAGACACAAGTGGGGCAATTGGCTCGCCAAATTGCAGAGCATCACAACTCTCAATTTGGAGCTAATACACACCCAAATCCAAAGGAGCAATGCAAAGCAATCACAACAAGAAGTGGAAAGGTCATTGGACAAAAAGAGAATGACAAGGTGGAAGAAAAAGTAGAAAAAGAAAAAGAAACAGAAGAGGAAGTTAGTGAAAAGAAGAATAATGATATGAAGGAGGAAGTTGAAAAAGAAAAAAAGAAAGAAATAAAAGAGGGGAAGAAGAAGGTGGACGACCCAACACCACAACTGAAGAGCTTGCCGTATCCAAAGAACCCTTCAAAAATGGACAAGGAAAGGCAATTTGCAAGATTTATGGATATCTTCAAAAGGTTACAAATAAACATACCTTTTGTGGAAGCCATGGAGCAAATGCCAACTTACGCTAAATTTATGAAGGAACTGTTAACAAAGAAGAAGAGATTTTCTGAAGAAACAGTGGAGCTTGCAGCAGGCTGCAGTGCCATCATTCAAAAGGCACTGCCACAAAAAACAAAAGACCCCGGAAGTTTCACAATCCCAGTAACTATTGGTACTCTACCAGTAGGAAAAGCACTCTTGGATTTGGGAGCAAGCATTAATCTAATGCCTCTCTCAATGGTGAAAAAAATTGGAGATCTTGAGGTGAAGCCAACCCGGATGACCCTCCAGCTGGCGGATAGGTCTATGAAATTTCCATATGGCATAGCTGAAGATGTACTGGTAAGAGTTGACAAGTTTGTGTTTCCTGTAGATTTTGTCATAATGGATATAGAAGAAGATGCAGAAGTACCTCTCATTTTGGGGAGACCCTTCATGAAGACTGCAAAAGTAATCATTGATGTGGATGACGGGAAGTTAAAAGTGAGAGTACAAGATGAAGAAGTAAATTTCAACATGTTTGATGCAATGAAATACCCAAAAGACAAACAACAGTGCTTCAAAATTGACATTGAAGAAGAAGCCATCAGAGAACAAACCAACGAATGGTTCAACAGAGATCCACTAGAGAAGCTGAACATTGGAGCAATGGAGGAAGACAAGAAGGACAAGCAAGATGCTCAAAAAGAAAGTCACTTTGAAAGGCTGTCTGAGGAAACAAAAGAAGTTGTCCCACCAAAAGTGGAGTTAAAAGCTTTACCTCCACACTTGAAATATGTCTTTCTTGATAATGATAACCAAAAACCTGTTATTATTAATAGGGAATTGAAAGGTACAGAAGAGAAGCAGTTGATTCAAGTGTTAAAGGAACATTCAACAGCGATTGGATGGAGGCTGGAAGATTTGAAGGGAATAAGCCCAGCTTACTGCACTCATCACATTTACATGGAACAAGAATTCAAACCAATTGCTCAGCCACAGAGACGTTTGAACCCAACTATGAAGGAAGTGGTAAAAGGGGAGGTAACTAAATTACTAGAAGCTGGTATAATTTATCCTATTTCTGATAGCTCTTGGGTAAGTCCTGTGCAGGTTGTTCCAAAGAAAGGAGGAATCACTGTCATACAGAATGAGAAGCATGAATTGATCCCTACAAGAACAGTCACAGGATGGAGGATGTGTATCGATTACAGGAAACTAAACACTGCTACCCGGAAAGATCACTTCCCTCTACCCTTCATGGATCAAATGTTAGAAAGACTTGCAGGTCAAGCATACTACTGCTTCCTAGATGGATACTCAGGGTATAACCAGATCGCAGTTGCACCTGAGGATCAAGAAAAAACAGCATTCACATGTCCCTTTGGGGTATTTGCATACAGAAAAATGCCCTTCGGATTGTGCAATGCCCCTGCAACATTTCAAAGATGTATGCTTGCTATCTTCTCTGATTTGGTGGAAAAATGCATAGAGGTTTTCATGGATGATTTCTCTGTTTTTGGTTCATCATTTGATCAATGTTTGAATAATTTGACCATTGTGTTGAAAAGATGTGTAGACACCAATTTGGTTTTGAATTGGGAAAAATGTCACTTCATGGTGACTGAAGGCATTGTATTAGGACATCAAATCTCCAAAAGAGGTATTGAAGTGGACAAAGCAAAGGTAGAAGTAATCGAGAAATTGCCACCACCAGGAAATGTAAAAGGAGTCAGGAGCTTCTTGGGCCATGCAGGATTTTATAGAAGGTTCATCAAGGACTTCTCAAAAATTGCAAAGCCTTTGAGTAATCTCTTAAACAAAGACACTCCTTTTATTTTTGATGATTCTTGTTTACATGCCTTTGAAACTCTAAAGCATAAACTAACATGTGCACCTGTAATAGTTGCCCCTGATTGGGGACTAGATTTTGAAATAATGTGTGATGCCAGTGATTATGCTGTTGGGGCCGTATTAGGACAAAGAAAGGCTAAAACTTTTCATGTTATACACTATGCTAGTAAAGTTTTAAACCCTGCACAAACAAATTATGCAACAACAGAGAAAGAACTCTTAGCAATAGTGTTTAGCCTGGAAAAATTTAGACCTTATCTGATTGGTTCCAAGATTACTATTTTTACTGACCATGCTGCCATTAAATATCTGTTGAATAAGCCTGATTCTAAGCCCAGACTAATTAGATGGATCTTGCTAATGCAAGAATTCAACCTAGTAGTCAAAGACAAAAAGGGCAGCGAAAATTTCATTGCAGATCATTTGTCCCGACTTGTCAATCAGGAAGTCGCACGGCTCCAACCTGAAGTGAAGGAAGAATTTCCTGATGAGAAGCTACTGATGATGAAAGAACGGCCATGGTTTGCAGACATGGCCAACTTTAAAGCTGCTGGAATGCTGCCTGATGACCTTTCATGGCAGCAGAAGAAGAAGTTTCTAAGGGATGCAAAGCAATTCATATGGGATGACCCCTACCTATTCAAACTTGGATCAGATCACATCTTGAGGAGATGTGTGTCCCAAGAGGAGGCTGAGAGCATCCTATGGCACTGTCACAGCTCACCCTATGGAGGACATTTCAATGGGGAAAGGACAGCAGCAAAGATCCTCCAATCAGGTTTTTATTGGCCCTCTTTGTTTAAAGATGCTAATGCTTTTGTGCAGCATTGTGAAGCATGTCAGAAGACAGGAAACATATCAAAAAGACATGAGATGCCCTTGACTGCCATCCTTGAAATAGAAGTCTTTGATTGCTGGGGCATCGATTTTACTGGGCCATTACCAATGTCATTCTCAAATGAGTACATAATTGTGGCAGTAGACTATGTCTCCAAGTGGGTGGAAGCCATGGCATGTACTAAAGCTGATGCCAAGACTGTCATCAAATTTCTTAAGAAACACATTTTCAGCAGGTTTGGCACCCCAAGAGTTTTAATAAGTGATGGAGGCTCTCATTTCTGCAACAGTCAACTCCAAAGATGCCTTGAACATTATGGAGTCAAGCACAAAGTAACTTCCCCTTACCATCCTCAAGCCAATGGCCAAGTGGAAGTATCCAACCGAGAAATTAAGAGGATACTTGAGAAGACAATCAGCCAAAGCAGAAAAGACTGGTCATTGAAGTTAGATGACGCTTTATGGGCCTATAGAACAGCATACAAGGCACCAACTGGATTTTCACCTTATCAATTGGTATATGGTAAAAATTGCCATCTTCCAGTGGAACTTGAACATAAAGCATTTTGGGCACTGAAAACCCTCAACTATGACCCAAAGGCATCAGCTGAAGAAAGGAAGATTCAGATGCACAAGTTGGAAGAATGGAGGAATCATGCCTATGACTCATCCAGGATCTATAAAGAGAAAATGAAGGTTTACCATGATAGACACATCATGAAAAAAAGTTTTCACCAGGGACAATCTGTTCTTCTTTTCAACTCAAGGATGAAATTATTCCCAGGAAAACTCAAGTCTAAATGGTCAGGACCCTTTATTGTCAGGGAGGTGAAACCTTATGGAGCTATTGAGTTGCAAGATCCAAAATCTGAAAGAACTTGGGTCGTGAACGGACAGAGAATAAAGCCCTATTTAGGGGGAGAAGTGGAGAAGGTTGCCACTGATATCCTGCTAAAAGACCCATGATCAAACTCAGGCGTTGAGCTAATGACGTTAAACAAGCGCTTATTGGGAGGCAACCCAATCTTTTGTTATTTATTTCTTTGAAAATTTTTCAAAAATAAAAATAAAGATAAAAATAAAAAAAAAATAAAAAAAAAAAAAAGTTTCTGTTTACCTTGTAGAAGAGTCTCAAACAAAGGCAAACAAAACTGGAGTTGGAGGCTGAGTTCAGAGAGACATGAGGACATCACCACGCTCAAGCGTGGATAATCTAGCTTAAGCGAGCCAAGGTAAGTCCTAAACCATCCTCATCAAGCATAAGCGTGAGAGTCAAGCTTAAGCGTGGCACCTCTGCTAAAGAAATTTTCAACAAAATAAACCCGATCTCGCTTAAGCGTGACCTATTACGCTTAAGCGAAAGGATCTGGACAGCAATCAGAGGCTGACACGCTCAAAGCAAGACCCCTGCGCCCAAGCGAGAAGTTAAACTAAGCATCAGATGGGTGATCACGCTCAAGCGTGATACTTTGGCGCTCAAGCGCAACACCACTACGCTCAAGCGTGCCAAACATGCGCTCAAGCGAGACATTAAATAGAGCATCAGGTATTGAAATGTTGCTACACGCTCAAGCGAGATAAACACCAGCCTGAGCGAGGAAAGTATACCTTGGAGCAGCGCCCACACGCTCAAGCGTGATAACCCTGCGCTCAAGCGCACAACTCTTACGCCCAAGCGTGACGAAATCACGCTCAAGCGTGAAGTTTTCATTCTCAGACTCTGAATCCAGGCCGATCACGCTCAAGCGTGGATATATTGCGCTCAAGCGAGGAACTCGCGCGCTCAAGCGTTACTTCATGGCGCTCAAGCGTGAAATGCAAAAAGGCCCCCTGATAATAATAAATGCAGAATTCTGAAACCGCCCACTCTCTCACTCACGTAACCGTTCATCAACCTTCTGACTCTCTAAGTTTTGTAACCACCCTCTCTTCTCCAATAATTGTCTTTTCCCTTTCATTTCATAAATCACACTTTTATTTTGCAAACCATTCTCTCTAGCACGTTCGGATCCTTCCAGGTAACCACTGCACTATCCTCTTTTTGAATTAACAGCATATGACTATTGTGTTAGGGAGAATTGATACCTTTCTTTTTGCACACGTTGATATTTTTTCTACCTGTTTTTAATGACTACCATGATCTATGCTTGGTTGTTTTTCTGATTTGTCCAGAGAAAGAGGTTTAAGGTTTGGCTCTTGTGTTTCACTTTCATTATAATTCATGTCTCTTTTCTGTTTCACGTTCCTTTAATGCATGCTGAATGTTTGATAAAAGTACTGAAAGGAAGTATCTTAAGTGCAAAATGGTTCTTAACTTTCTTGCAGATGGCCAGAACCAAGCAAACTGCACCAACTCCCCCTGCCACCACTTCCCCAAAAAGGAGTTCCCGAAAGAACAAGGGAAAAAGACCACGAACAGATAAACAAGATGATGCTCCAAGATTCAGGAAGCAAGGCAACAGCAAGCGGTATGAAGACATCTCAAATTGGACATTCATACCAGAAAGGAAAGTAGACTTGGCCTTGGGAGAATGCGATGCCTTCCTGCAGATCATAAGAAGGAGAAATTGGTTAAAAGTATGTTACCCAAGGGAGAAATTTGACCCTGAAGTGGTAAGAGAATTCTATGCAAACGCCTGGACAAGAGATGGAGGGGGGGAACGAAAAACCTATGTGCGGGGTACCTGGCTCTCATATGACAGAGACACCATCAATTTCTACTTGGGGAACATCATGACCTTAGGAGAAGGGGAAATCTGCGAATATGCTGCCATGGTTGCAAGGAACCAGTTCATTGCCACACATGACCTTGAAGCCGCTATCTGTGTTCCAGGACACCACTTTCAAATGGGGCAAGGAGAGACACCACTGAGAGTTTTAAGAAAGGACATGACTACTATTGCTCAAGTTTGGACTTCCTTCTTATTAGCTAACATAGCACCTAACGCTCATGTCTCTGATTTGATTTTTAGTAGGTGTTATCTCCTATACTGCATTCTGAGAGAGGACATCTCTATTGATCTAGCCCAAGTACTATCGGATGAAATCCACAAGTTTGTGATTTCTGACCAGAAGTATTCCCAGGCAGGTCAAAAGGTAAAAGGGAGTCTTGGTTTTCCTGCCTTTATCACTGATTTTTGTGCAGCTCATGGTGTTGAGGTACAAGACCTCAAACCAATCAGGCCTTCCATAGACAAACGCTTCATTGAGCGTTACTGCAGTAATCCAGCACTCCCTACAACTGATGCACCTCCTCCACATGCCTCACAACCAGCACAGCAAGCATTCAGCACTGCACCTGCCCACCCCCCCTCAGCACTGAAGCCAACCTGATTTTACAAGGCATTCACATCCTGAAAGTTCAAAACAGCCATCTCCTAGCCCAGCAGAACGCTCAGCATAGAGGTTTGTTACATGTTCACAATGGTCTTTATCATAGCATTCCTGCAGGTCAACACAATCCATGGATGCCACCTGCCCAGTTTGAGGCCCTGCTTGCTTGGCCTGGGGACAGGCCTCCGTTTGTGGGAGGAGGTGAGGCTACACAGGAGGATAGGCCAGGAACTTCAACTCAGGGACCTCCAGAAAGAGACTTGGGAACAGAGGAGGACTCATCCGAGGAAGAGTGAAACTTTTTAATGCTTTCAGTTCTTGACAATTAAAATTGCTACTTAGTTTGACAATTTAAAGCTTTACTTTATCTTTAGTACAGCACACTTTAGAAATTGCATGAGATTATCTTCCTGTGATTATTCCTATCTGCTTGTGATTATTCTTGTTTGTTTGTGATTATTCCTGTTTTGATGATTAAAACTTTGAACATCTTTGAAAACCCCAACCAAAGATTTCACTTTTTGAACAAAGAAAAGTTTCTAAGCAGCACAATGTTTTTAGGCAACAACACTGATTTTTTTTTTTAGGCAAAATGACTTAATTAAGAACCAAGGAACTGGAATGCATGTATTGTTGCTTGTTTATATGACTTGAACCCTTTTCTGTTAGAATAAGGAAGTAACCTTTATATCTTGATGAGAGGTGAGAAAAATCTAAACACTTGAGAGCCTCATTTGAAATTGTTAAATTAGCATTGACTGATTTTCTAATTAAACCTTTTTCTTAAGAAACAAGCAAGGAAATGATAAGGCAATTTTGAAAAATAATTAGCCAAGAGCCATAAAGCTACCCTGATAAAAATATCCGATTTTTTTGGCAGCCCATCTTTGAGCCATAAAAGCATGAAAATTTTTCTCTGCCCTGAGCTAAGCATAAAAGCAAAAATTCTACCTTACCTGCATGTTCATCTTGAAAAAGAGCATAAAATAATTTTCTCAAAAGAAGATGAAACAAATGGAGGCAGGAGAAGAAAAATGCAGAAAGAATAAGTAAGCTCTCCAAAGATTGTATAAAAGAGCTGGAGTAAAACAAAAGAAAATTCTGAAGTTTCAATGCAGAAAAAGGAGCCTTCTAAATCAACCAAAAACACTTATGCTCTTCTTTAAAAACATGCGTTTTGAAACCCAGAAAAACCAAAGTTTCTTGTTAACCCAGCCTCATTACACCCTTAAAAGACCTTCTGATCCTTGCTATTCATTTGAATTTTGGTTTTACTAGAAATGACGGGCAATGTTAAGAGAACATTTCTAATGATGGATGAGCGAAACAGACACAGGGTAAGAAATAATGAGAAATTCTATATTCTTACAGCAACGGGTTACATGCTTTATGAATAAGGTAATGGTGCATTACATTTTAAGGAATTGGTATTAAGAAAATCATTTGTCTAGATATTAAGCCAGATTATTGCCTTTTAAACTTTTGTCTGCAACAGAAACTCAGATTTTTAAAATGCTTGTTTTCCCTTTTCAAATCTTCTTTTTACTTGAGGACAAGCAAAAATCTAGGTTGGGGAGAGTTTGATGAGTGCTTATTTTATGATTAAATTCATGGCTCAATTAGAACTATTTTTTGAATAACTTAACAAAATTAATAAATAATTGAGCATGATTTTTAGTATAAAGGAAGCATTAAGGAAAGAAGCTTCAAATCTGAAAATCAGGAACAACTTGTCAAAAGCCTTGAAGAAACCAAGAGCATCAAGCAAAGGACACTTGAGCGTGGCACACTACACGCCTGAGCGTGGAAGCCACGTTGCCCATGCACCCAAGTGAAACAAGGAACTCACCAACAGCCCCTCACGCTTGAGCGTGAGCCCGAGCTCGCTCAAGCGTGACTTCATGCATGACTGACGCTCAAGCGTGGCACCAAGAAGCTTAAAGCGTGACTGAAATGGAAGAAGGAACAGCATCAGGTCATCTCACGCTCAAGCGTGAGCAGGAGCCGCTTGGGCGTGACCTCGATCCCGCTTGAGCGTGGCTTGAGCGTGGAACACATCTGTGGGGATAGAGGAGCTCGCTTAAAGCGTAACATGCCCAGCTTGAAGCGAAGGATCAAGCATATGCTGAACAAAGGAACCACGCTTAAGCGTGGACAAGGAAGCTCAAGCGCAAGACTATTAAAAAGCTTCAGAGCCCTTCACGCTTGAGCGTGACCATCAAGCTCAAGCGTGACTCACACAGCGTGGGCTTCTTAATTCTTTATTCACCCGTAATGCGATGCAAACTCATCCACTTTCTGCTGTTTCCACCAGTCTCTGAAAGATGCCGCATGGGTTCTACGCAAGTGGGTAAGAGAAGCTGAGCCAAAAACTCCTATAAAGCAAGCTGCAAACAGGGCATCAGGATCATCAATCTCCTAACATCATACATCATTTCATCCTCTGTATTTTTCATTTCACACTTTCCATTTTCTGTATTCATTTCTTTGATGGTGAAAATGCAAGGCATGAGTAACTAATTTCCCTTATGGGATTGGCTGTAATCCATTCAACACTGAAGTAATGCTGTCGTAAGTTTTCATTGAGTAATGAGATTTGATAAAGTTTCTGTATTTCCTTCTGCGTTTAATGCCTGAAAGTACTTGATCACTATTTTCTTGTTCTAAGTTTTCTTGAGTATGCTGGGAAGTGACTTTTGAAAGCAGACCCTGAAAGAAATGCTTGTTGTGAGTAGGTAGCCAGGGATGGCGTCTAACGCAACAAACGTCAAAACAATCGATCGATAATGCTGGAATGGTTTCCAAAGTGACTGAGGGATCAGCGGTTTGGAAATCATTCTTATGAATTTTGTAGTCGAGGGATCGATGCAAATGACTTTGATTGTGACGTAGAACTTATCTTTTCGATTTACTTATATGGAAACTTATGCAGCTTACAGAGGTGAAGATGTGATGAAGCCAATCCCTGTTTTACAAAACTGATTTTTCCAACCTCATTTACTGTCATCTTTTGCACAATATTATTCTCTGTTATTCTGTTACTTGCTGTTTTTCATTCAACAACGTTCACAACAAACCCAAACAAAAACTTTCTGCCAAATCAATTCAAACTAAAGTCTTCATTCTAGCACCTCCTCAGTGGAACGACAACTATACTATATTACAACTTATGTGTTTAAACTTGGCACATCCATTTCATTGAGTTCATATTATACAAACTTGATTCTCTTTCAGCAAACTCAATATAAGCAAAACATTCATCATTTTGGATGATGGATTTGGTGTCCCTTTGACAAAAAAGTGAGTTAGTATAAAAAGACTTACAGGTAAATCTTCCCTGGCGACTGGCTTTTTAAGATAACTTATGGATGAAATAAAGACATCCTCTAATTTTTGGCGAGCGTATTTAACAGAGATAGCTATGCTTATACCAAGCGAATTCTGGCGCTAGGATGCATTTTGTTCCCCATAACTATACGCTTTCTCGTTTCCAATTTCAAAATTTTTTTTAGGCAAAAACTTGTTTATTCATAAAATTTAGTTATGAACACATGTAAGAAGAAAGGAGACTTTTATTTATAAACATCAGGTATGTACAATAGAGATGAAAATAATATTAAGCACGGAAATGTGATAAAATATAGAGAATGGAAGGCAAGTGGAAAAAGGAACGCTCATATATCCTCTAGTGATCTTCTGAGAGCAATGAGAAACTTGACCCTTTATCACGACTTTGTGTTCGTCCTCTGATTTTGCTTCTGAGGGCGTAATTTGATAATGACCCTGATACCCGTTTTGACCTCCTTTGTCTTTGGCTTGAAGGGTTTATGTTGCAGAATCGAGTTTGTGGAACCGCCTTTTCAGGTTTTCGGCTCACCTTGCTGCTCTAACTTTTGCCTAGGTTGCCTTTTCAGGTTTTCATCCTAGCGAGCTTTTCTTCTTCCTCCTTCTCTTTTTTTGTTTTGTTTTGTTTTGTTTTGTTGTTGTTTTTTTTCTTTGTTTTTTTTTATTTTTTTATATATATATTTTTTTTTATTTTTTTTATGCAAAGTATTTCTTTACTGCATCGGCATTTATAGGCATTGGTAGGTCATCTCTGTCCATGTTGGTGAGTATGAGGGCTCCTCCGGAGAAAGCCTTCTTTATAACATATGGTCCTTCGTAATTAGGTGTCCATTTCCCTCGGACGTCCTTTTGAATTGGCAAAATCTTCTTGAGGACCAAATCACCTTCTTGGAACTACCGAGGGCACACTTTCTTTTCGTATGCCCGCTTCATACGTCTTTGATATAACTGTCCTTGGCAGAGAGCGGTTAACCTCTTCCCGTCAATCAGATTTAATTGATCATATTTGGTCTGGACCCATTCAACTTCTTCCAGTTTGGCTTCCATGATCACCCTAAGGGATGGAATTTCCACTTCAAATGGCAATACAGCTTCCATTCCTTAGACCAAAGAAAATGGTGTTGCCCTAGTTGAAGTTCGCACCGAGGTTCGGTATCCGTGTAGCGCGAAAGGGAGCATTTCATGCCAGTCTTTGTAAGTTACTACCATCTTCTGTACTATCTTCTTGATATTTTTGTTGGCTGCCTCCACTGCCCCATTCATTTTCGGACGGTATGGAGAGGAGTTGTGGTGGGAGATTTTAAAGCTCTCGCAAAGCTCCTTCATCATTTTGTTGTTTAAATTTGTACCATTGTACGTGATGATTTGGTTTGGTAGGCCATATCGGCATATGAGCTCATGCTTGACGAATTTGACCACAACATTTTTCGTCACATTGGTGTACGAAGCTGCCTCTACCCACTTGGTGAAATAATCGATGGCTACTAGAATGAAACAATGACCATTTGAGGCTTTTGATTCAATAGGCCCAATTACATCCATACGCCACATTGAAAAAGGCCATGGTGTTGATAAGACATTTAAGGATGAAGGCGGTGCATGAATGTGATCAGCATAAATCTGGCATTTATGACACTTCCGTACGTAAGCAAAATAATCTGCTTACATAGTCATCCAATAATACCCAGCTCTCAGGATTTTTCTTGACATAGCATGCCCATTCGTATGAGTTCTGAAAGATCCTTCGTGGATATCTTTCATGATCTGATTTGCCTCGACAGTATCAACACACCGGAGGAGAATGGAATCATAATTCCTCTTGTACAGCACATTACCACTCAACAGATATCCCATGGCTAGCCTTCTTAAAGTTTGTTTGTCATTATCCGTGATGCCCTCAGGGTATTCCTGGCATTGGAGGTATCTCTTGATGTCATGATACCAAGGTTTGCCATCTGGCTTTTCTTCTATGGCCTGGCAATGGGTAGGTTCTTGTCGTTTCTTTACCTCAATGAGAGGCACTTCATAGTCACTGCTGACTTCAAACATAGCGGCTAAGGTGGCTAAAGCATCTGCCATCTGGTTGTCTTCCCGTGGAACATGATGGAAAGTAACTTCATCGAATCTTTTAATCATCTCCTTGATGTGAGCATGATAGGGAACTAGTTTACTGTCCCTAGTTTCCCACTCATCCTTTAGTTGATGGATAACCAAAGCAGAATCTCCATAAACTTCCAGGATCTTTATTCCCACGTTTAGAGCCGCTTGCATTCCTAGAGAACATGCTTCATATTCTGCAATATTATTGGTGCAGTCAAAACATAACCGAGCGCAAATAGGGATGAATTCCTTATCAGGTGAGATCAGGATAACTCCAATTCCATGTCCTAGTGCATTGGATGCTCCATCGAATCTCATGATCCATCTGGTTTCCAGACCATCTTCTTCTTTGAAAAGGGCCAAAATATCCTCATCTGGGAAATCATGCCGCATTGGTTGATAAGCCTCTATGGGTTGGTGTGCCAAGTAATCTGCTAACGCACTCCCTTTAATTGCCTTTTAGGTGACATATGTTATGTCGTATTCTGTCAGTAACACTTGCCAACGGGCAATCCTCCCAGTCAAAGCAGGTTTTTCAAAGATATACTTGATGGGATCCATCTTAGACAC
Source organism: Clitoria ternatea (assembly GCA_037962975.1). Taxonomy (NCBI): domain Eukaryota; kingdom Viridiplantae; phylum Streptophyta; class Magnoliopsida; order Fabales; family Fabaceae; genus Clitoria; species Clitoria ternatea. The sequence goes on from CM075671.1 coordinate 177,193,863, forward strand.
CAGCCAAGTAGTATGATTAAGCACGTATTGCCGTAAGCGTCGGGCAGCCCAGGCCAATGCACAACATGTTCTTTCAAGAGATGAATACCTCATCTCGCATTCAGTAAATCTCTTGCTCAAGTAGTAGATGGCGCATTCCTTCCTCCCGCTCTCATCATGTTGACCTAATACGCACCCCATGGATTCATTCAACACGGTCAGGTATAGGATTAGTGGTCTCCCATGAACGGGTCGCACCAAGACTGGTGGCTCCAATAAGTACTGCTTTATCTTTTTAAATGCAATCTGGAAATCATCATTCCACTGTCCAGGCTAGTTCTTACGAAGCAATTTGAAAATCGGCTCACAGGTTGCTGTCATTTGGGAAATGAATCGGGTGATGTAATTCAATCTTCCCAAGAATCCTCGGACTTCTTTTTCAGTACGGGGAGAAGGCATTTCCAGAATTGCCTTGACTTTGTCAGGATCAACTTCTATCCCTCTCTCATTCACAATGAATCCTAACAATTTGCCGGATCTTGCGCCAAAAGTGCACTTGGCGGGATTCAATCTAAGTTTGAATTTCCTCAACCTTTTGAAAAGTTTTCTCAAGTCAGCAATGTGCTCCTCCTCAGACCTGGACTTGGCAATTATGTCATCCACATAGACTTCTATTTCCTTGTGCATCATGTCATGGAAGAGAGTCACCATTGCCCTTTGATAGGTGGCTCCTGCATTCTTCAATCCAAAGGACATTACTTTATAACAAAAGGTGCCCCACAGAGTGATGAACATGGTCTTTTCCATGTCTTCTGGTGCCATCTTGATCTGGTTATATCCCGAAAATCCATCCATGAATGAGAAGATAGAATGCTGAGCTGTGTTATCAACCAGTACGTCAATCTGAGGTAAAGGAAAATCATCCTTAGGACTCGCCCGATTCAAGTCTCGATAGTCCACACACATTCTTACTTTCCCATCTTTCTTTGGAACGGGGACTATGTTGGCTACCCATTGTGGATACTTAGCTACGGCTAAGAAACCAGCATCGAATTGTTTTTTGACTTCTTATTTGATCTTAAGAAGCATTTCTGATTTCATTCGTCGCAACTTTTGCCTGATCGGTGGACATTCTGGCTTTAAAGGCAACTTGTGTTCCACAATGTTATTATCCAGACCCGGCATATCTTGATACGACCATGCAAAAATGTCTCGAAATTCCTGGAGCAATTTGATCAATTCACTCTGACGTTGTTCGCTCAAGAGGGTGCCTATCTTGACTTCTTTATTTTCCTCTTCATCTCCCAGGTTAATGGTCTCAATCTTTTCCTGATGAGGTTGAATTTCCTTATTTTCCTGTTCCATTAATCTCGTCAATTTGGGTGAAGGTTCAAAGTCTTCCTCATTCTCCTCATAGGCGTAATCGCTTGGATTATCAAAGTCATGAAATAGAACCGAGTTCTCATTACTCTCAGAAGAATCTCTTTCAGATCTGCATTTGGCGTTATATTATAATGAATGAAAACAAAGAACGGCAAATAAATGGAAGGTTTAAAAGAAAGAGATTGAACAAAGATGAAGTATGAAATTGGACTGCATTCATTTATTTAATAAACAAGCAAGTTTTTGCCTTTATTACAAAATAAATCCCAAAGCCTTAGGCATAGCAAAGGGATCGACAAGTTTTGAAAATAACAATTACTTTGACTGAGGATTGATAGTTATGGGGAACTCCATGGTTTCCCAGTTGTTCAGTTCTTGACCGGGTGAACAAGCATGCACCAATTCCACATCACAGCTGAGCCCGTCTCCAATCATAGTCACCTGACCTGGATATATAATCCCGACACTCCTGAAGCTTTGAAAGAGGTCACAGATAGGGATTCTAGCAGTGTCGAACGCTTGACCGGTAAGGCGAGCCATCCTTCTCCCTCTTCTTTCTTCTCCTACCCTTTTTCTATTAGCTGCTGTAGGCTTGTATCCCAGCCCATATCTATCCTTGTTCTCTGGGAGGCATATAGGTTGGGTTCTTCCTTCCAATTCTCGTCCTAAACCTTTCCCCAACTTGTATCCTTCTCTCAACATTGTCTTTGCAACCATCAGAGGCACGTTTGGAAAGGATGTCTTTGTAATGCTCGTTGTATTGGCTACCTCTAAAGCCTAAAATGAGGTTTCGAGGGCTTCTTCGATCGCTTCAATGTATGGGGTGTTGGCAGGTTTGCTAACCAACAAGTCCTCTTCTCCAGAGATAATCACCAACTTGTTGTCAATGATGAATTTCAACTTTTGATGTAGAGTGGAAGGGACTACCCCAGCCGAATGGATCCACGGCCGTCCTAGCAAACAACTGTATGCGGGTGTAATATCCATGACTTGAAAAAGGATTTGAAAGGTGCATGGCCCAACTTGTATAGGCAGTTCAATTTCTCCCATAACTTCTCGGCGAGTTCCGTCAAAAGCCCGGACTACCATGGAACTGGATCTCATATGGGTCCCATCAAAAGGCAACTTTGCCAATGTAGATTTTGGCATTACATTCAGGGATGATCCATCGTCAACAAGCACCTTCGCCATGATATGATCTTGACATTTTACGGAGATATGAAGGGCTTTATTGTGCCCTCTTCCTTCTGCCGGTGTCTCATCATCCGTAAAATTTAGATAGTTATTGGCCACAATATGTCCCACTATGCCTTCAAACTTATCTACCGGCAAATCATGTTTTACATGTGCCTCACTCAAAACCTTCATCAGAGTGTTCCGGTGTGGTTCGGAGCTCATTAGCAAGGACAACAGAGAAATTTTTGCCGGGGTGTGGTTCAGTTGGTCCAACACCTGGTAGTCACTATGGCGAATGAATCTTAGAAATTCTTGGGCCTCCTCTTCAGTTACAGACTTCTTTGCTTCACCAGAGGATTCTCCCTTTCCAGGTCTAACATCCTCTGTAACCTTGTCAAGTTTAAATTCTGGGGGAGCATATATTCTTCCACTTCGAGTGACACCCCCAATTCCAGCAATATTCGTGATAGGGGATGATGGTGTAGGTTCAACTACCTCAGAACTAGGAACAACCACTTCAATGCCATACTTCCACGGCACAGCTCGTGAATCCTTATAAGGGAACGGGGTTGGCGCATTTACCGTGATGATAGCCTTAGCAGGAGTCGAAACCACTGGTGCATTTTTTTTGTAAAATATGACTAGAGGCTTTAGGGCTCGAACTCGGCTTTGATCTTGTATCATATTTATTCTGCCTTCATGCTGCTGGCAAACTTCTATGACATGATTGTCCATAAGTCCTTGAAGGGTTTTTTGGAAGTCCCTTCGCTTGGCGGACTGGAGGTCATTGCATTCTTTATCCCATGATCCTTCTATCAAACCCATCTTAAGCATATGGGAATGAATCGTTTCCATCAGCGTTTGGATGTCCTGAACCTTGGAAATACATTCCTCATCTCTTTCCACAGCGTTAACACCTGATCTCCCATGGTTAGGCAGGGGATTGGTGGTCACATTCGGGCTTCCTTCCTTGAAGCTTATCCAATCAGCTCTGATTAAATCTCTTACCTTAAACTTCAGTGCCAAGAAATTCTCGGTGGAATGTCCCGGTGCACCGGCATGGTAATCACACCGCGCATTTGGGTCATACCCTCTGGGATAAGGTGGTTGAAGCGGTTTTAGAAGGCAAGGTGCCACCAATGTGTTTTCAATAAGATGGGGGAGAAGCTCGGTGTAGGTCATGGGAATTGGATCCAATTGCACTTGCGTGCGGTCATTATTTTGTCTCCTCAGATTTGGATTCGGTGGGTTCATTTGTTGTGGCTGATATGGTGCTTGTGGTGGTGCAGGTGGTCGCATAACTGGTGGTCGGAAATGTGGTAGGTTCGAATTTGGAATTGCAGCCACATATAGGTGTGGCGCATTATGGTAAGTTGACGGAAAGGTGACGGGAGTAGGTGGTCTAAGCTGGTTCCTTCTTTGGTTGTGAGAGACCAGGTTAGTCTCTCCCTCTCTTCTTTTACCTTCTCCAAGTGAAGGTTTTCTTGCTGTTCCAACCCCAGGTGGGCCACGAGTAATTTTCCCAATCCTCAGGCCATTCTCTATTCTTTCTCCGATAGTGACGATGTCGGAGAAATAGAAGGAAATGCTTCCAATCATCTTATCGTAGAAGGGTGACTGGAGTGTATCAATAAATGTAGAAATTACCTCCTTTTCTGATAGAGGTGGGTCAACCTGCGCTGCTACTTCTCGCCACTGTTGGGCGTACTCTTTAAACGTCTCGCTATCCTTTTTAGTCATATTTTGCAATTGTACTCTATCTGGCGCCATATCCAGATTATACTTGTACTGTTGCATGAAAGCATCTGCTAGATCTTCCCAACAGCGTCTATGAGATCGTTCAAGGTGATTGTACCAGGTCAGAGGTGCTCCCGCCAAGCTATCCTGGAAACAATGAATGAGCAGAGGGTCATTGGAAGCGTAAGAGGCCATCTTCCGACAGTACATGGTAAGATGGTTCTTCGGACAGGTTAACCCCCGATATTTGTCAAATTCTGGCATTTTGAATTTGGGGGGAATGACAACAACAGGAATCAGACAGAGTTGTGCAACACTGCCCATTCCAAACCTGTTCGTTCTTTCCATTTCTCTGAATCGCCTTTCCAGGAACTCTAATCTTCCCTCCTGGGTAGCAGCAGCAGCATTTGGTTCTGCAGCGACATGATGACTAGTACCCCTAACTGGTTGGTCGACATGTGCCGGGTTTGCATTAGGCATTGAGATGTGGGGTCTAGCTGTTGCTTGAGCAGCTTGTGGTTGCGTGGCTTGTGTATGGATTGGAATCGTTTGGGGATCCCGGATGGGTGGGACGTTTTGTTGAGCCATATGAAGGATTGTTTCCTGATAATCAGGCTCTTCTTGAAGTGGCGGGAAATAGCCAAGTGGCAATCCATATGGGGGAAAGGGTATGGCATTACCTTCCTCATCTATATAGATAGTTTGCTGGGTGTCAGCAGGGTTTGATTTCCTAACGTGAATAGTTAGAGGAGGCGGAACAGGGTTTGAACTTGGCTCTCCAGTAGGACCCTGAGTGTGTTGGGGAGCGGATGGTTGTTGTCTGGTATTTTCAGCACCTGCTGAAGAATCCCCTTCTGTGACTCTCCTTTCAAGAAGCTTGGCCATCTCAGCCATCTGTTCTTTCAACTAATTGACTTCGGCTCTCAAGCTCTCATTTTCTTGTTCTATTTCAGCCATGAGTCTTGTATTAAGCCTAGTCGCGTAAGGATGTCTACCCGTTATCTTTGGAAACCACAATATTTTGTTAGGAAAATAAAAGTAAACAGATAAAGGAAAAGAAAAGCAAATGATGTTACGCAGGATGCAATTCTGAATTTAGCCCGTATTCTCCGACCGTTCCTCAGAACGTCCCGTTCAAAAGTACTAGGTAAAGCAGTAAAGTGGAAATTAACATGAAACAATTGTGAAAAGCAGATTTATTCATCATTCCATTCTTCTGTAAAGGTACAATATTGCTCGAAAGATTTGATTACAACATTTTAACCATCCCTGGCCCGAGCGATCATGTCCCTCATTTTACAAAGTCTTTCCTGGCAATAATTCAGAAAGGATGATATCTCTTTTGGGGTGGATAAAGGATTGACCATGCCTTCGGCCTGCTTCAACATTGAGGGAAAATCCTCCAAGATTCCATTAGCTATGTATGCCCACTTGGTTAAATGGTCCATCCATAAATGAACAATCTCGTCCTGTTGAGCTAACTCAGTCCCAAGAGCTCGTATGGCATTTTGGCAGCGTTGCTCAGCATCACAGGTTTTTTTTGTTCATCATGCATTTCTTGTTCATAAGCCCTCATTGTTTCATCAAGTTGTTGCTCCAATTTGTGGACCTGAGCCTGCAGCATTTCCTTTTTCACCAAGGTCTCTTTTTCTTTTTCTTTGGATAGTGTCAGCATCTTTTTCAGGACTTGTTTTTCGGCCAATATGGCGTCACTCTGTTGGCCTTTTGTTTTAAGCTGGGAATTAGCTGCACGAAGGCAATGGTCCTGTTTCACCCTGTAGTCTTCGTCAATCTTCCTCTTCTTTCGTATTTCATCCATAGTATGTTTCCCTTCGAAATTCTCCTTCCTCTGAAGGGAGCACTCTTGTTGACATTTCAAAAGGTCTTCTTCTAGCTTTTGATTCTTTGTTGTCAACTCTTCTATTTGCGCTTTCAGAGCCATGGTGACCTTGTCTTCCATGATGACTGGTAAAGGGAAATTATTCGCGAATTGATATGAAGGGCTTTTGAAGGGCAGTTTTACAATGGAGGCCCTGTTTAGGACCCATTCAAAATATTCGGCCCCTACAGCATGGGTTTGTGCCCCTAATTCTTTTCCCATTCTATGGATCTTCTTCCACGCATTGGCTATATCCCGAACAACGGATGTGTAATTCCCTTTTGCATAGTACAAAATGAAAGGAGTGAGCAGTTTTTCGTTCGGTGGCCCGAGTAAAGGATAAGCCAATTGACGCTTTGCAATAACAGGGTTGTAATTGATGCATCCCTGCGTGCCCATGAGAAGAACATTTGGATAACCTCCGCAACTATAGATGATTGACTCAACCATTAACCATTGAGGATACCACCTGACTTTTTCAGCTGTAAGGCGTACGAGGTGATTAGCCCATTCACGCCCACTCTTCACAGCCAATTGACACAATTTCAAATCAGAAACCGGACACTCAGCTTTACATATTTGATGGAAAACATGAGATGTGAGCCATACATATAAAACGGGTAAACAGTAAATGATCCTCTTTCCCCCTTGTGTATGGCAGAAATCCATGGTGCAATACACATTAGCCAAAATGGCTGTGACTGGATTCTCGAGCCGGTGCTTACGAGCCAGGAAAACAGCAATAGCGTCATAATCCACATAGTTGTCTAAATTAGGGAACAAGACAACCCCGTAAATAGTGAGGGCTAAAGTATCCATGAAAGCCTCCTATTCCTCTTTATCGGCCAGGATCTGCATGTGCTTCTCGAGAAATTCTCGGGTGAACCCGGGAACTTGATTTCTGTTCATTTGCACATTCCTCAATGCCTCGGGAGAGATTTTCAAAACACGGGCGATTGAAGCGGTTGTTGCGTGATGGTCAAGATGGTGATAGGGAATTTGCCCTTCCACTTGTATCCCCAATATCTGTTCAAATTCTTCTATTGACGGAGCCAATTGAAAATCTCTAAATGTGAAACAGCGGAGGGGTGGGTCATAAAATTGTGCCAAGGCTGTAATTGCTTCGGTTTGGACTTCCACCTCTAATAGTCTTAAGACCTTCCCATATTTCCTGGTAAGGGCCATCTTTTGAGTCATACTTAATCTTTTCCCCAGTGCTTGCAGACTAACTGTATCAACTTTCTTAGCTTTGAGATGTAATATTTTCTTCAACTCTGTCACATCTGTACCATAATTGTCATGTTTCATGTTAATTTCCATACTTGCTTAGAGATACTGCCAATTTTTGAATCGTTTCCTGTGAATATTGAAACAAAGAAAAGGAATCAGTTATTGTTATGTTTTGAAATTCATGTTTTCCCAAAGATGTGATGTAAAAAATGTTTTTGTTTTTGTTTTTGTTTTTTTTTGTTTTTTTTTGTTTTTGTTTTTTTTTTTGGGAAACATTGATTTCCAAAACTCATGCGAGTCTAAGTTGCAGAAGCCATAGATTTTCTTAATCGTCATTGATGCCCCAGTTAAAGGGATCCAAAATTGTTCCTTTTGATTTTCTTGTTTTGACGAGCATGAAAATCTACAACTCAGGACTTGGAGGTACATGATCAAAAGGGAATTATCTATCCACTTGGAGTGTACTGGGTATTTTGGAAATGAATCATTGTTTTCGGAATAGGGTACCCTCAATGGATAGATAATTCATTCATTTGGATTTAAAAAGGGAGAGTAAAAATGACATAAGGTAAAATAAAGTCTGCCCTTTTGTGGCCTAGGTTGGGTTTTGTTGAAAGTCTTTTCTAGGACCTATGGCTTGTCTAAAAGTGATTCTCCATATCGGGTAGCTTATACTAGACATCTAGAAGGTCACCAGAGCCAAGATCCTACTCATGACAGGGACGCAAACAGTGGGGAATCCACTAAGTACGTATATCATGAGAGGTCGAACTCTGGTTGAGGTTCTCACGAACACCGAATAGGAAGTACATCCCATACGATTCCGTTACCAACCCCTCCTAACTTAAGCTTCATTTGGGGCCCGGGTATAGGGCGCCACTCATAGGTGTGTGCAAGTAAATGTGAGTGTAGTGTGTGGAAGGGCATTCAATACCTTTTACCTTACCCCATTCTGCACAAAGAACAAACACAGAACAAATATACAAAGTTGTCTATCCTAGGGTTCAATAATCACACAAACATATAAATGATAAAATACAAACAAAACAGAAACTATATACAAACATTGACAAAAAATAAAATAAAGGAAGAAGTTAAATAATTAATATGCTAATTAAAATATGCGCTATCAAATTGACTGGCTTGACTCTCTAATTCCCCAGCGGAGTCGCCATCTGTCGCGACCGGGATCGCGGCGGCACGGCTGACCCTCAAAACGATCTTTTATATATAAACAGGGTGTAACACCCTATTTAATTGCAACTAAAATTCCAAAAAAAAGATGAGAAAATTTTTCACAAAACAGTCCCGTATTATTCGATATATGAGGGAGCAGGCAAGGGAAGAACGAGAAGCATTCACGCACACATAGCAACCTACAGGGAAACTAAAACTGGGGTCGGCTCAATGGGTTTATCGTAACGCACCAACACTAGGGCGGATTGCACAACACCGTTTATTAGCTCAGACGGGGTCTGACACCGTCCAGGCGAAGTATGGTAATGCAGCAGCGGATAGAGGAGATTTCACAATGAGGCTTCCCTTCGAGTAATACTGATCACTCAACGGGAGGAATAGATAAGGGAAATATGTTAATACATTCACACGCGTAGCATTTGGTGGAAAGGCGGAGTTAGAATCATCCTACGTTGCTAGGCGGGGTATATTTATCTTGGGCGGGCTGTCCTAGTTACTTGGGCGAGGTATGACGCCGCCTAAACGAAATCTACATAACGCCTCTTTAACACAACTACAAGGTAATTTCCTCCATCGGGTATGGACAAGGGTTCACTAAGTAAATCCTCACACTCGCCTTTCACTCAGAAAAAAAAAATGAGAAGTTACAGGGTACATATACGTTAGTAGGTTGTGGAGAAAGGAGGGATCTGAACCTATTCCACCCAGCTCAACTAAGTATGACGACGCCTGGGCGGACTTAGCCATAACGCCCAATTCGGGGTCAACATCGGGGTCTGGATTGGGTTAGCATCACAACGGATAGGAAAGGATAATGGTCGATATCTCACTCTGGTAATTACTCGCTTCAGCGTGAGTCCTCGCGCTTGGGCGAATTGCTCCCACACTTCGGGCGGGGTACGACTCCGCCCAACGTATCCGACATAAATTTTCCTAAGACAATTCTCGGTTCACTCCGACTTAACTATAACCTGCTCAATCAGACTGTCCCTGCGTATCTATTAAAGCATAATTAGGAACAAGGCAGCACATGGCATCACGCGCACCAAAACCATACATCCATATATATATATACCTAAAAGTGCATGTCAATATTTACAATACAAAATCGGACTTCTCCTTGCCCGTAAAGTTCCATTCATCCCCAAAACACTAACATCCGGTATGAGCCAGTCCGGGTTTAATCTAACAACGCCTTAATTAAACCTTCCAAATGCATCAGCACTCCGCCCAGCATTCCAGCTCTGTTTCTGATCCTCCTCACGAGAGACATTCACTGTAAATGGCCACTGCAGGGGTGAGCTTTTACATGTAAAATGATACTCACAGACTCGGTATCAGCGTCAGTACACGCTCCTGCTATCACTCCACCTTTCTCAAGTAACCAAATTCATGCAATTCAAACAACATTCATGACACACATAATTCACAGAGTTTGTTCCACATTTAAATATATATATTCATGCATTCAAAATCATACACATGCACATACATAGGTTTATACATCACCACAATCAGCCTTATTTCTATATGCATGCCCGCGCATCCGACTCGGGTAAAGACTCTCAGTTACGGTCCCCTTTTCTTTTGGCCCCTCGTCCCTCAGCTCTTACCAGGTGGCACCGGCCTCCCCACGGCGTCTCGAGACTCTCTTCTCTAGCTCCAATGGCTACCACGAGCTCTATTGGGATCTAGCCAGGGTTGGTAACTGGAAGTCGTTTCCCTTGGGGTTCTTGACCTTCCATGGGTCACCCTACTCTTACTCATGCAACTAACACATTCATTATTACACATCATCGCGCCATGAACACCTTACCGTAGTCATTAAGTAAGAACGGATATCCCCCACTACTCGCAATCATTCAGTCAGTCACACCAGCGCATGTTACAATCGGTCATCAGACTAACAACACTGAGCAATCCAATTAAGAACATGCACATACATACTTTTCATAGTGACAACAAAATAGATCCATCATTATCATCCACGAACAGGCCACACCATCGCCACGAAGATCACTATCAGAATCTCAAATCATGCATCAGTTTTAGTAATTATGAATACATGCACACATGCACAGCATCAGTTCTAATGATTATAAATACAGGCACACACACACCCACACTCAGCAATACATTCATCCGGTACCGTTCTTAGACCATGCATTCGACATGCAAGCGCCCCCTACCTTTAGAAGAATCCTCAGAAACCTTTCTGTTCTCGTTGTTGGGTCCGACGTCTTTCTCCTGGTTCGTTCGGTCTTCCTTGGCTTGTCGTGTCCTGCGCCTGATTCTGGGATGAAGTGTGGTCCGTTCTCCAGTACTGCAACCAAGACCTCCAGGAGCGAAGAGTAAGGAAGAAGAAGAAGAAAGATGAAGACGAAGGGAGGAAGTAGAGAATGAAGTGACGGAGAAGGGAGTCTGAAGGAATAGCAAGTGCGCTTTTTCCGCCAAGGGCTCACGCTTATATATATATATGCATGCGCATAGTAAAAGAAGAGTGGGATGGGAGAGTGCGTGTCCAGCAGTCACGTGCACTCCACCCCATCCCCTGACCACCACCATTTTTAATATTTTAATGGCTTAATCCTAAGTAGTTAAATGCAATTAACAGTTATTTCTTAGTTAAAAATCAAATCTTAATGGTTTATTCTTCATTCAGCATTAAATTTTAAAACGGGGATGTTACACAGGGAGTCGCCACCAATATTTCTTAGGATAAAATACCGGTAAAACCTTTGTTAAAGCACTGGTTATAAAAATGAAATTCCATGTTCGGGAGTCTGATTACAGGTGAGGAAGGTATTAGCACCTCACAACTGTCCGTTATAAAAACGGTTACCTCAATATGATAACGCATATTATAATTAGTCTAATAATTATTTTTACTTCTTCATGAAAGAAAAATATACGAGATGATAAGTTATACAAAGAATAAACAAAAATAAGCACGGAATATTTACATGAGATTAACAGGACGTCTCGTCCAAATTAATCTCACTCCACCATTTTTAATAAAAAAAATTGCAATAATAATGAGAATAATAATAATCATTACCAACTTTATTCTAGTCTGAATAGAATGTATGAAGTACTTATTTTTTGTTACATATTTATTACAAACCTAGAAAGGCTTAAAAAAGAAAAGGAAAGAAAATAACAGCTATTTATTTAAGTGGGAAAATGGAATACCGGGTGAAAATATGGAAATCCGAGTGAAAAACGGAAATCCGAGTGAAGGTTGAACACTGAGTGGAAGAGTGTGCTGACCGAGTGAGAAAACAATAGGGGAGTTGAGAAAAGTTTGGATATGTTTAGGAGGAGAAAGAGGATGGTGTTGGGGTTGAAGGAAGAGGTCGGTGTGGAGAGGATTTTAAGGGTGTTGGTTGGTTTACAAAGGAGGACGGTGTTAGAGAGGATGAAGGGTGCTTGTTGGTTAAGAGGAGAACGGTTGGGTGAGTAAGGGAGTGGGGTAGCGTTTTAAGATAAGGGGGTAGTAAAAAAAATGAGGAGGGCGGTGTTTAGAGGGAAAAGGGGGCGGTGTGGTTGAAAGGAGGTGAAGGATTGAGGACGGTTGGAAAGAGGAGTGAGGACGGTTGAGTGAGAGGACGGATTGGAGAGAGGAGTTTGAGGAGGGCGGTGTTTAGAAGGAAAAGGGGGCGGTGTGGTTGAAAGGAGGTGAAGGATTGAGGACGGTTGGAGAGAGGAGTGAGGACGGTTGAGTGAAAGGAGTGAGGACGGTGTTGAGGAGTTTCATGAGGGCGGTGTTTAGAGGGAAAAGGGGGAGGTGTGGTTCAAAGGAGGTGAAGGATAGAGGACGGTTGGAGAGAGGAGTGAGGATGGATTGAGTGAGAGGAGTGAGGACGGATTAGAGGGGGGTGTGAGGTATGTGTTTGGTTTGGAGGGGTTGTGAGGTGTGTGTGTGTGTGTGGTTCGGTTTGAGAGGGAAAGAGGAGAGTGAAGGATTGTGAGGGGTTTCAGACAGTGAAAGGAAAAGAGAGGGATCGCTGGTGTTCCTTTTTCCCTTCCAAAAATTTTTCCCCCTTCTGAAGGCTCCAGGATCCTCTCTATTTATAGAGGTCCTGGACGCCCACCGGCAGAGGCAAGTGGTTCTTTTTTATTATTTTTTCCTTGTCAGCCGCCCCACTTGGCCAGCCTGGATGGAGTTGGTGGACACAGCTTGCACCTAGGCAGCTATAGGGGTCGGCAGCTAGTGGGCCTTTCCTTTGTCACTTTGTCAGCCGCCCCCCACAAGTCAAAGATCCACTTGGATAGTGGAAATCCAAGTTAGCAAGGGCACTCGGTGGGAATATGGGTCGGGTTTTACCTTCTCTACAAAATCCGAGTGGAAAACGTGAATTCTGTTCACAAGACCGAGTGAAACGAAGCTGTTTATACAAAAACCGAGTGACGAATGACTCGGAACCGACTGAAATGGTCGGAGTACGACTCGGAATGGATGAATAATGATTCGGAATTAGAAATGGCTTAAAAGACGACTCGGAAACGGTCTAAGGACAGCTCGGAAAAAGAATACTTTACTCGGTTCTGACTGAAGAGGCATCACTCGGTGTTGATTAAAGATTCTTCACTCGGTATAGCTTCATATCTTCCTTCATTGGAATGGTTCAATCAGCACTCGGAGAAATCTTGTTCGGCAATTCTTCTGCTTGAAGCCGTTCTTTCTTTAACTTTACACTTATTCAGTCAGAATATTGTCAGCCGGTTTGGAAATGAACTTCAACCCTCTCGGATTCACAAAGGGGAGTCGTCCTCGATACTTTAGGAAAATCTGATGACTCGGACAACTTCACTCGGAATTGGCTTCATATTTCAATCACGATATGCTCGGAATTAGCTTCATACTGCAGCACTCGGTGTCATCCTTTACACCTCAATCAGAATTGAGAAATTGAGAATCTGACCACTCGGATATGCTTGCCCGGGAATCAACCTGTTCTCTTTAATCAGAAAAGCTTTTCTCAGCCTTTTCAACGCACTCGGAGTCGGTCTTCCCTCCACTCATAATTTGGATCTCAAACATTTCACTCGGAACCGACCTTATTTTCACTCAGAATTGCATATTTCTTACTCAGAAATTCAAATTTGGTAATCTGACTCAGAATTGGCCTTGTTTTCACTCGGAATTGGCCTTATTCTTACTCAGAATTTGGAAACTTGGCATTTTCACTCGGAATCTGCCTGCTTTTTAGTCAGAACTTGGAAATTGGACTCGGAATGATTGCAGTGGGACAGCTTCCACTCAGATTTACTTCTAATAGGGACATATTTCCTCAAGATCAACAACTTTTCACTCGGAATGGCTTTGATAGGGAAGTTTCCACTCGGATTTCCACCAACAGTGAAGTATTCCACTCGAATTCACTCCATTCTGAGTAATTCCACTCGGTTTTGGTCATTTCTGTGTAATTCCACTCAGATTTCATTGTTCTGAGTAATTCCACTCGGATTTCATCATTCGAAGGAAAGGAATATGCATCGGGTATCAATCTCGCTCGGGCGTGACATGTCTCGCTTGAGCGAACCATCACCCGCTTGGGCGAAAACAGGCCAGGGACCATGTCTTACTCGGAAAGGATCATTCTGAGTCCCTTCACTCGGAAATGATCATTTCCGAGTCAGTTTTTTTTTTCTTTTTTACTTGTATTTTTTTTCTTTTTTTACTTGTACTTTTTTTTTCTTTCTTCTTTTCTTTTTTCACTTGTATTCTTTTTTCTTTCTTCTTTTCTTTTTTACTTGTATTTTTTTTACTTATGGATCAACCGGACTGAAATAGGTGTTCATAGTAGTCAACACACAAGCACATACTGCCATCCTTCTTTTTGACTAGCAGGACTAGCGCTCCCCAAGGTGAGACATTAGGTGTAATCATTCCTTTCTCTGAAAGCTCTTCTATCTGCTTTTTGAGCTCACTAAGTTCCTTGGGTGACATTCAATAAGGAGCAATAGAGGTTGGTCCTGTACCTGATATAATGTCAATACTAAATTTGATCTTTTGCTCTGTAGGTAGCTCTCATATATCATCAGGGAATACTTCTGGAAATTCCCAAACGATAAGAATATGATCGATCGAAGGAGTGTTCTTATCCTCGGTATTAGGGTTTCCTTTCCTAGGCTAACAGGACAAGATTTAATGACTTGGTCATATGCGAATGCAGCAGACCTGAGAGAGATGGATCTGTTACGTCAGTCAATAAGGATATGATTGGCAGCAAGCCAATCCATTCCTAAAACAATGTCTAGATCAATCAAAGGTAGACAGATCAGATCTACTTGGTAAGCTTTCCCCTCGATGTTGAGAGGGCACTTCAAACATATGAAGGAAGGGTAGCTAGGTTTATTTGAAGCAATCATGACAATCAATTTATTGGGTAAAGGGATTATAGGTAACGTTAGATGTTTTACGTAGTTCTCAAATATGAAGGAGTGGATAGCTCCAAAATCTTATAGTATGTTTAACAGAGTACTTCTTATGAGGCATGTACCTTGCATAAAGTTGTTCCCTTATAAGATCTCCATACCATTCACGGTGAATACCTTAGCATTTCCCCCTTGTCTTCTAGTTAAGCCATTACCGGGTCTTCTAGGAATATTGTTTTGGTTAGGGTGTTGTTATGACAAACGCTTTCTACCTTTAGAGCATTATTCAAGGAGACATTTGTAGCAGGTCCCCCGTTTCCTTTACCAATTGGTCATGCCATTGTTCCTTGAGTTACTTGCTGAGGGTTATCTCCAAACCTCATTCTATAATCAATACTTCTGTCTGCAGTAGGAGCATACTATCGTAGAGTTCTGGGCATAATTCATTACCCGATGTGGTCCTCCACATATGAAGCATTTCAAATCCTGACTATTTCCTTGATCCCTTAGAGGAATTCGGGTGGTTACATAGGATGGTCGCAAATATGGTCGATCTATTCGAAAATCTTTCCTCTGTTATTGGTTTGGCATACGTTGTTCGAGAGTGGAACTAGACGTTCCAGGTCGTTGAAGGTTAGCAATACTCTCAAATATACGATATCGGTCAACCAAGATGGAAAATTGAGTGACTTATTGACAACATATGGCCTGGTGAATTTCTTGTCGTAGTCCTTCTTCAAATTTGGCGCATCTTGACGCTTCTCTTATTTGGGTGTAATAGGGACAACATTTGGCTAACTCATCAAACCTAGCAGTGTATTCCCCTACTGTCATGTTGCCTTATTTCAAGTTAAAGAATTCCTGTTCCTTCTGCCTCCTTATGTCTTCAGAGAAGTATTTGGTAAGGAATTCTATCTTGAATCGTTCCCAAGTGATGGTATGTCCATCAGTTGTTAATCGTACCCTGGTGTAAGTCCACCAGTGTTCTGCTTCTCCTACCATCATGAAGACTGCATAGGTTGTCTTATCCTCATTGGTATATCACATAGCGGTAAAAATCTTTTCAAGCTGCTTAATTCATAACTGTGCTCCTTCTGGATTGAAACCTCTCTTGAATTGCGTAGGGTTATTTTTCTAAAAATTGACTAGTCCCTTGTTTTGTCTAGCAGGGGCATGAGGTGCCTCTTGTCATTCTATCACCTCTACAATTTGAGTGAAGAGTTCATTCATAACGTCATTGTTTTGGCAAGCCATTGCGAAGTTACTGAAAGAATAACATAAAAGAGTTCAAGGTTTGACTTCGGTAGGGAATTCCACATAGGGATTTTATCCTAAGTGTTTTATGGATTATTTTAACATTTCTGTCAGACTACGTGGAACCTAGTGGTCTACATCCCAAGTTTAATGAATCGACTATGATCTGATACCACCAGTAAAGCTGTAACACCCTTGATTAACTAGGACAAACCCTTTTGCTAGGTTATCCTACTTAACTAAGAGATTACAAGTTTTTAGAAAAAGTGGGAAAAACATTTTTTATACAAGTAAAACAGTGGTGAATCAATGGAAGCAAGCATTATATAATTTATATAGTCATTCATAAACTATAAGTGATTGTACTCTTAATAGAATGGGGCACGCGGGCACCCTTAAATATGTCTAGTCATCCTTAGTCTTGTTGCTTAATTAGCTACATATTTAACTATACATATCCTACATTCGTTGAGCACTCCAAGCTGGTCCAACTTACAGCTGCTCCTCACATTCTGGTTCCTGATTTTTTGGCTCTTATGCTATTAATAAGTAGTAAGGGGTGAGTATATACTCCGAACCCCGAGGGTTCTCAGTGCGGGCATATTAGTTAACAGATAGTATAATATAATCAATTCAACCAACACATGTACAATTTATGGCAATCAATAATATGATTTAAGTTCATTATGAGTTATCTGATATTAAGTCTCATGATGCATGTGGGCCCAATAAAGCAATCCATCATCAGCATCATCATTCTCATCATCTCATCCATTGGAATCTGTTCGGCTCAGGCTGTCCCTGGGCACAACATTTCCATACTAGAGTGATCAGAGCCCACCAAGTCTGTAACATCCCAGTTTTGAAATTAAATGCCGAATGAAGAATAAACCATTAAGACTTGATTTCAACTAGAAAATAACTGTTAATTACATTTAACTAAGTAGATTTAAGCCATTAAAATATAAAAATGGTGGTGGTCAGGGGATGGGGTGGAGTGCACGTGGCTGCTGGGCACACACTCTCCCATCCCACTCTTCTCTTATTTGTGCGCATGTACACATATATATAAAACGTGAGCCTTTGGTGATGAACACACTTACTATTTCTTCAGACTCCCTCCTCTGTCACTTCATCCTCTACTTTCCTCTCTTTGTCTCCATCTTTCTTCTTCTTCTATCTCACTCTTCGTTCCTGGAGATCTTGGTTGCAGTACTGGAGAACGGACCACACTCCATCCCAGAATCAGGCGCAGGATACGACAAAGCCAAGGAAGACCGGACGAACCAGGAGAAGGACATCGGACCCAACGACAAGAATGGAAAAGGTTTCTGAGGTTCTTCTAAAGGTAGGGGGCGCTTGCATGTCGAATGCATGGTCTAAGAACGGTACCGGATGAACATACTGCTGAGTGTGGGTGTGTGTATGTGCATGTATTCATAATTATTAAAACTGATGCATGATTTAAGATTCTGATAGTGATTCTTGTGGCGATGGTGTAGCCTGTTAGTGGATGATAATGATGGATGATATGCATGGATCTATTTTCTTGTCACTATGAAAAATATGTATGTGCATGCTCTTAATTGGATTGCTCAATGTTGTTAGTCTGATGACTGATTGTAACATGCGCTGGTGTGATTGACTGAATGATTACGAGTAATATGGGAAATCCGTTCTTGCTTAATGACTACGGCGAAGGTGTTCATGGCGTGATGATGTGTAATAATGAATGTGTTAGTTGCATGAGTGAGAGTGGGGTGACCCATAGAAGGTCAAGAACCCCAAGGGAAATGACTTCCAGTTACCAACCCTGGCTAGATCCCAATAGTGCTCATGGTAGCCGTTGGAGCTAGAAAAGAGAATCTCGAGACGCCGTGGGGAGGCCGGTGCCACCTTGTAAGAGCTGAGGGACGAGGGGCCAGAAGAAAAGGGGACCGTAACTGAGAGTCTTTACCCGAGTCGGATCCGCAGGCATGCATATAGAAATAAGGCCGATTGTGGTGGTGTATAAATTTATGTATGTACATGTGTATGATTTTGAATGCATGAATATATATATGGATGTGGAATAAACTCTGTGTATTATGTGTGTCATGAATGTTGTTTGAACTGTAAGAACTTGGTTACTTGAGAAAGGTTGAATGATAGCAGGAGCGTGTACTGACGCTGATACCGAGTCTGTGAGTATCATTTTACATGTAAAAGCTCACCCCTGCAGTGGCCATTTTCAGTGAATGTATCTCGAGAGGAGGATCAGAAGCAGAGCTGGAATGCTGGGCGGAGTGCTGATGCATTTGGAAGGCTTAATTAAGGCATTGTTAGATTAAGCCCTGACTGACTCATATCGGATGATAATGTTTTGGGATGAATAGAACTTTATGGACAAGGAGAAATCCGATTTTGTGTTGTAAATATTGACATACACTCTTATGTATATATGGATGTATGGTTTTGTGTGTGTGATGTTATGCGCTGCCTTGTTTCATGATTGTGCTTTAATGGATACATAGGGACAGTATGATTGAGCAGGCTATAGCCAAGTCAGAGTGAATTGAGAATTGTCTTAGGAAGACTTATGTCGGATACGTTGGGCGGAGTCGTACCCCGCCCGAAGTATGGGGACATTTCGCCCAAGCGAGAGGACTCGCGCTGGAGCGATGTAGTTGTTAGAATGGAACACCGTTCAATTACCTTTCCTATCTGTTGTGATGCTAACGCAATCCAGACCCCGGTGTTGACCCCTGATTTGGGCGTGGTGGTTGAGTCCGCCCAGGCATTGTCATAATTAGTTGAGTTGGGCGGAATAGGTTCAGACTTCTCCTTCTTCCACAATCTACTACCGCATATGTACCCTATGTACTTCCCTCCTTCCTTGTCGCATTATTCTGCCGCGCAGGGCGGTGTTGGACATCGCCTGAGTAAGTGAATGTTGTGATGTAGTCCGTCCAGGTGTTGTTGTGCCTTGTCGAACTGGACGGCGGTGTAATCATTTCCTCTTCCCTTCACAAACTACTTCTGCATATGTATATCTCCCTTCTTCTTCCCTCACCTGTCCTCTGAAGCTGAACGTCCGGCGTTCTCTGAGAAAGGGTCAGCCCGTAGGAACGAATAGACGCTAATGTAAGGTTTACTTGAAGAGTTTCGCGTCTGATGTTGCATTGTCACACGTCGTTTAGGCGGTGTGAGACAACGGATGAGCGGGTCACTTTCGCCCTCGAGTCCGCCCAGGATAAATATACCCCGCCTAGCCAAGTAGGATGATTCGAACTCCGCCCTTCCACCAAGGGCTACGCGTGTGAATGTATTAACATCTTCCCCTTATCTATCTCCCCCTATTGAGTGGTCAGGGTTACTCGAGGAAAAGCTTCCCTTGTGAAACCTCCTCTATCCGCTGCTGCATTACCATACTCCGCCTGGACGATGTCAGACCCCGTCTAAGCGAACAAACGGTGTTGTGTAATCCGCCCTGGTGCTGGTGTGTTACGATAAACCCATTGAGCCGGCCCCAGTTTCAGCTTCTCTGTAGGTTGCTATATGCGTGTGATTGCTCTTCGTTTCCCCCTTGCCTGCTCCCTTCTATATCAAATGTTACGTGACTGTTTTTGTGAAAAATTTTCTCATATTTTTGGAATTATTAGTTGCAAATAATAAGGTGTTACATTTTGGTATCAGAGCGGACTGAAAAGTCCAAGGCCAAAGTATGCTTACCAAGTGTAAGCGGTGGTGTGTGTGTCTTTTTGATTGAATGGTTGAAATTGTTCTGATGCTAGTTGACTTGATTGATGTTAACTTGAGGACAAGAGGTTGTTTTCCCCTGGTCCGATTGTGTGTATGACTTAGGCGAATAATATAATGTGCTAAGCTATTAATTGTTGGACTAATAACTAGATCGGTAGTAAGTGGCTCCGTATACTTATCCTTAAATGTCAATTTCAGGATAAGGAATGGCGCATCGTTAAAGTATGGAGGCTATAGCCACAGCATTCCAACGCTTTGCGGATGTATTTGAAAGGCAGGGCCAGACTCGACCAGAGGATGGCCATGTACTGGACCGCTTCCTGAAGAGGAAGCCGAGTGAATTCTTAGGAGGACGGAACCCTGAGGCGGCGTTCAAGTGGACTCAGGAATTAGAGAGAATTTTTAGGGGTCTTCGCTGTACCGAAGCCCAGAAGGTGGAATGTGCAGTGTATATGCTGCGAGATGAAGTGGAGAATTGGTGGAAAATAGCCAGAAGCCGATTCCCCGAAGATGATAATCAACTGACGTGGAACGATTTCAAGGCCTGCTTCTTAGAGAAATACTTTCCCGACACAGTGAGGAGCCAGAAAGAGCTGGAGTTTATGGAGTTAAAACAGGGCTCCATGACTGTGGAAGAATACGCGACCAGATTTGAGGAATTGTGCCTATTCTATCCGCCCTTCCAGCAGCCAGGAACGGAGAACTCCAAGTGTCTTAAGTTTGAGAACGGATTGAGATCGGATATTAAGAGGGCCTGCAGATACCATGAAATCCGGAGTTTCCCTGCATTAGTGAACAAATGTAGAATATTCGAAGAGGATGACAGGGCCCATTCGGGCCAGTGCAGTAGAGCCAACCAGCACCTGAGGCCTCAGCAATCACGTTTCAAGAGGCCAGGGAACGTGATGAGGAATGAACCCTTCACCAGATATCAGAACCATAATGACCGAGGGAGACAAATGAGTGGACGACCAAGATATGGCGGATGCTTTAAATGCAGCGGTGACCACTTTGCTAAGGATTGCAATGATACAAATGTTAAATGCTACCACTGCGGAGAGAAGGGACACGTTCGTCCTGACTGCCCCCAACTCCGCCAAACAAATGCCAATGTGCGTCAAGGAGGATCTCAAGATAGAACCCGAGTGAATGATAACCAACGACCTGGTGGCAGAGGCAACGGAACCAGAGGAAATATGATGCGTGCTCCGAATAGCCGAGAGAGGAATACCGGTCCGCTAGCAGCAGGAAGAATCTACACCATCAATGCAGAAGATGTTGCACCAGCAAACGACCTAGTACAGTGTAAGTGCTCACTTGGAATGAATACGCTTAATGTTGTTTTCGATTCGGGAGCTACCCATTCTTTTATAGCTGATGAGTGCGTGGAACGGTTGAAGTTACCAACTGTGTCTATGGATCGGACTTTGGAAGTGGCCAGCCCTACTGGCGCTAATGTGTTCACATCGTCAATATGTAAAAATGTAGCATTTGAGTTGTATGATCGGAGTTTCACCTTCGATCTGATTTGCATGCCTTTAAAGGGTCTTGATATCGTGCTTGGGATAGATTGGCTTTCAGCCAATAAGGTATTAGTAGATTGTAGAAACTGAGAGATAGTTTTCCCAAAACAACCCACTGAAGATGATACGGCACTAGGTATAACCCAACTATTTATGATGCTTTGTCTAACCAAAGATGAGAGTGAGACTCTAATGAACGAAATCCCAGTTGTCTGCAAATTCCCAGAAGTGTTCCCAGAAGACGTTCCGAGTGTGCCTCCCAATAGGGAAGTTGAATTCTCTATAGACTTGATCCCTGGAGCCGAACCGGTCTCCAGTGCACCCTACAGAATGTCCTCAACTGAATTGGCAGAGTTGAAGAAACAGGTAGATGAGTTACTCGAGAAGCAGTTCATTAGACCAAGCGTGTCACCATGGGGCGCACCTGTGCTACTTGTTAAGAAGAAGGATGGCAGCATGAGACTTTGTATAGATTATCGACAGCTTAACAAGCTCACAATCAAGAATCGATACCCACTGCCTAGAATTGATGATTTAATTGACCAACTGCGTGGAGCCTCAGTCTTCTCAAAGATCGACTTACGATCGGGATATCACCAAATCCAAGTGAAAGACTCGGACATTCCTAAAACTGCCTTTAGGACTCGATATGGTCACTACGAGTATGTAGTGATGCCGTTCGGTGTGACAAACGCCCCTGCTGTTTTCATGAATTACATGAACAGCATATTCCACTCCTTCTTAGATCGGTTTGTTGTTGTCTTCATCGATGATATTCTAGTTTATTCTAAGACATCTGAGGAGCATGAAGGACATCTCAGAATGGTACTCCAAGTGTTGAAGGAGAAACAATTGTTTGCAAAGCTCTCGAAGTGCGAATTGTGGATGGATGAGATCCACTTCCTCGGGCATGTGATCTCTGAGCGAGGCGTCTCGGTGGATCCTGCGAAGGTAGCTGCTGTAATAGCATGGGAGAGGCCCAGATCGGTCTCGGAAATAAGAAGTTTTATGGGCTTGGCAGGTTATTATAGGAGGTTCATCGAAGGCTTTTCTAAATTGGCATTACCCCTGACTAAAATGACTCGAAAAAATGTTCCCTTCGTGTGGAGTCCGGAGTGTGAGAACAGCTTCCAAGAGCTGAAGAATAAGTTGACGACTGCTCCGGTGTTGGCATTACCTGAGTTATGAGAAAGCTTCGTGGTCTATTGTGACGTGTCCGGACTCGGATTAGGGTGTGTACTCATGCAGAAAGATCGAGTGATAGCATATGCCTCTCGACAATTGAGACCCCACGAGCAGCATTATCCGACCCATGACTTGGAGCTGGCAGCAGTAGTTTTTGCATTGAAAATCTGGAGACATTACTTGTACGGGTCCAAATTTGAAGTGTACAGCGACCATAAGAGCCTCAAATACCTATTCGACCAAAAGGAGCTGAACATGAGGCAGAGAAGATGGATTGAGTTTTTGAAGGACTACGATTTCAAGTTAAAATACCACCCAGGTAAGGCAAACGTCGTGGCCGATGCATTGAGTCGGAAATCCCTCCACATAGCAGCCATGATGGCAAAAGAAGTTGAGTTGTTGGAGCGGTTCTGAGACATGAACTTGCATGTTGACACCCCTTCCTCTCAGAAGATGACAATCGGTACATTGAGGATTGCCAATGAATTCATAAAATCCGTGTACGAGCAGCAACAGGCGGACTCTTACCTAGCTGAAATGAAGGAAATTCAAGCCAAAGGAAAGGACTTATCCTTGGCCGAGGGGTCAGATGGGATCTTCCGGGTGAGAGACAGAATATACATACCAAGTGGAGAAAGATTGAGAAGAATGGTGCTTGACGAAGCCCACAAAAGCCTACTCAGCATTCACCCAGGAACCACGAAAATGTACCACGACTTGAGAAGACAGTTCTGGTGGCCCAGACTAAAGAGGGATGTGGCGGAGTACGTGGCCCGGTGTATCACTTGTCAGAAATCGAAGGTAGAGCACCAAAAACTGTACGGTGCAATGCAGCCTCTAGAGATCCCCGTGTGGAAATGGGACTCAATTGCGATGGATTTTATCATGGGATTACCCAAAAACCGAGCGGGCCATGATGCAATTTGGGTCATTGTTGACCGATTGACGAAGAGTGCACACTTCTTACCTGTAAATATGAGGTACCCATTGCATAAGTTGGCTCGGATCTACATTCAAGAAGTTATCCGACTGCATGGCATACCCACTTCCATCGTATCAGATAGGGACCCTAGGTTTACGTCCAGATTTTGGACCAGCATGCATCAAGAATTGGGGACGAAGCTTTGGCTTAGTTCTGCCTACCACCCCCAATCGGATGGACAATCCGAGCGAACAATTCAGAGTCTAGAAGACTTATTGAGAGCGTGTGTGTTAGAGTACGTGGGGACTGGGAGCAGTACCTTCCCTTGATCGAGTTTACGTACAACAACAGCCATCATCACAGCATTGGCATGGCACCTTACGAGGCATTATATGGGCGTAGATGCCGAACCCCACTCTGCTGGTCGGAAGCGGGTGAAAGTCTACTATTGGGACCAGACATCGTGAAGCAAACCACAGAACAGATTCGAGTGATAAGGGAGAAGATGAAAGCATCACAAGACAGGCAGAAGAGCTACCATGACAAGCGCATCAAGCCATTAGAATTTTCAGTCGGAGATCGAGTGTTTCTGAGAACCTCTCCGAGTAAAGGAGTTGGACGAGCCTTAAAAAGTGGGAAGTTAAGCCCTCGATACATTGGACCTTACGAGGTGTTAGAACGGATCGGCCCCGTAGCATACCGCCTCGCATTACCAACTCACTTGTCCCGATTGCACAACGTATTTCACGTGTCTCAACTAAGGAAGTATTTGCATGACCCTAGCCACACGATGCCTGACGACGAGGTAGAGATCAAGGAAGACCTAACCACTGTGACTACACCGATTAGAATCGTGGACCGATCGGTAAAACGCTTAAGAAACAAGAACGTAAGACTGGTTAAGGTGGAGTGGCAGCAAGGCAAGACCACCTCCTGCACGTGGGAACGCGAAGACACCATGCGACAGCAGTACCCCGAGTTGTTTACCTAGGTAAGTACCGACTGAATTTCGGGGACGAAATTCTTTTCAAGTGGGGGAGAACTGTAACATCCCAGTTTTGAAATTAAATGCCGAATGAAGAATAAACCATTAAGACTTGATTTCAACTAGAAAATAACTGTTAATTACATTTAACTAAGTAGATTTAAGCCATTAAAATATAAAAATGGTGGTGGTCAGGGGATGGGGTGGAGTGCACGTGGCTGCTGGGCACACACTCTCCCATCCCACTCTTCTCTTATTTGTGCGCATGTACACATATATATAAAACGTGAGCCTTTGGTGATGAACACACTTACTATTTCTTCAAACTCCCTCCTCCGTCACTTCATCCTCTACTTTCCTCTCTTTGTCTCCATCTTTCTTCTTCTTCTATCTCACTCTTCGCTCCTGGAGATCTTGGTTGCAGTACTGGAGAACGGACCACACTCCATCCCAGAATCAGGCGCAGGATACGACAAAGCCAAGGAAGACCGGACGAACCAGGAGAAGGACATCGGACCCAACGACAAGAACGGAAAAGGTTTCTGAGGTTCTTCTAAAGGTAGGGGGCGCTTGCATGTCGAATGCATGGTCTAAGAACGGTACCGGATGAACATACTGCTGAGTGTGGGTGTGTGTATGTGCATGTATTCATAATTATTAAAACTGATGCATGATTTAAGATTCTGATAGTGATTCTTGTGGCGATGGTGTAGCCTGTTAGTGGATGATAATGATGGATGATATGCATGGATCTATTTTCTTGTCACTATGAAAAATATGTATGTGCATGCTCTTAATTGGATTGCTCAATGTTGTTAGTCTGATGACCGATTGTAACATACGCTGGTGTGATTGACTGAATAATTACGAGTAATGTGGGAAATCCGTTCTTTCTTAATGACTACGGCGAAGGTGTTCATGGCGTGATGATGTGTAATAATGAATGTGTTAGTTGCATGAGTGAGAGTGGGGTGACCCATAGAAGGTCAAGAACCCCAAGGGAAATGACTTCCAGTTACCAACCCTGGCTAGATCCCAATAATGCTCGTGGTAGCCGTTGGAGCTAGAGAAGAGAGTCTCGAGACGCCGTGGGGAGGCCGGTGCCACCTTGTAAGAGTTGAGGGACGAGGGGCCAGAAGAAAAGGGGACCGTAACTGAGAGTCTTTACCTGAGTCGGATCCGCAGGCATGCATATAGAAATAAGGCCAATTGTGGTGGTGTATAAATTTATGTATGTACATGTGTATGATTTTGAATGCATGAATATATATATATATGGATGTGGAATAAACTCTGTGTATTATGTGTGTCATGAATGTTGTTTGAACTATAAGAACTTGGTTACTTGAGAAAGGTTGAATGATAGCAGGAGCGTGTACTGACGTTGATACCGAGTCTGTGAGTATCATTTTACATGTAAAAGCTCACCCCTGCAGTGGCCATTTTCAGTGAATGTCTCTCGAGAGGAGGATCAGAAGCAGAGCTGGAATGCTGGGCGGAGTGCTGATGCATTTGGAAGGCTTAATTAAGGCGTTGTTAGATTAAGCCCTGACTGGCTCATATTGGATGTTAATGCTTTGGGATGAATAGAACTTTATGGACAAGGAGAAATCCGATTTTGTGTTGTAAATATTGACATACACTCTTATGTATATATGGATGTATGGTTTTGTGTGTGTGATGTTATGCGCTGCCTTGTTTCATGATTGTGCTTTAATGGATACGCAGGGACAGTATGATTGAGCAGGCTATAGCCAAGTCAGAGTGAATTGAGAATTGTCTTAGGAAGACTTATGTCGGATACGTTGGGCGGAGTCGTACCCCACCCGAAGTACGGGGACATTTCGCCCAAGCGAGAGGACTCGCGCTGGAGCGATGTAGTTGTTAGAATGGAACACCGTTCAATTACCTTTCCTATCCGTTGTGATGCTAACGCAATCCAGACCCCGGTGTTGACCCCTGATTTGGGCGTGGTGGTTGAGTCCGCCCAGGCGTTGTCATAATTAGTTGAGTTGGGCGGAATAGGTTCAGACTTCTCCTTCTTCCACAATCTACTACCGCATATGTACCCTATGTACTTCCCTCCTTCCTTGTCGCATTATTCTGCCGCGCAGGGCGGTGTTGGACATCGCCTGAGTAAGTGAATGTTGTGATGTAGTCCGTCCAGGTGTTGTTGTGCCTTGCCGAACTGGACGGCAGTGTAATCATTTCCTCTTCCCTTCACAAACTACTTCTGCATATGTATATCTCCCTTCTTCTTCCCTCACCTGTCCTCTGAAGCTGAACGTCCGGCTTTCTCTGAGAAAGGGTCAGCCCGTAGGAACGAATAGACGCTAATGTAAGGTTTACTTGAAGAGTTTCGCGTCTGATGTTGCATTGTCACACGTCGTTTAGGCGGTGTGAGACAACGGATGAGCGGGTCACTTTCGCCCTCGAGTCCGCCCAGGATAAATATACCCCGCCTAGCCAAGTAGGATGATTCGAACTCCGCCCTTCCACCAAGGGCTACGCGTGTGAATGTATTAACATCTTCCCCTTATCTATCTCCCCCTATTGAGTGGTCAGGGTTACTCGAGGAAAAGCTTCCCTTGTGAAACCTCCTCTATCCGCTGCTGCATTACCATACTCCGCCTGGACGATGTCAGACCCCGTCTAAGCGAACAAACGGTGTTGTGTAATCCGCCCTGGTGCTGATGTGTTACGATAAACCCATTGAGCCAGCCCCAGTTTCTGCTTCTCTGTAGGTTGCTATATGCGTGTGATTGCTCTTCGTTTCCCCCTTGCCTGCTCCCTTCTATATCAAATGTTACGTGACTGTTTTTGTGAAAAATTTTCTCATATTTTTGGAATTATTAGTTGCAAATAATAAGGTGTTACAAAGTCCCTTACACAGCATATCTCATCATTGGGTACAAATGGACTCATAGGTCCTTCTCATAAACATGGATCCATCTCATCTCATCATTCATATCACATAACAATGGGACTTGGCTCTATACGATCCCAGTTACACTCTGTCTTTAGTCGAAGTACATTAAGCTTGCCACGGACCGTTCGGCATTGAGCGCGAATCAAGCCATTAGATGCCCGACCCAATTGTACTCCCGAGATCCTTTATAGGGATCAAACGCGAATGTTCTCCAGCGTACCCCCGGTGTATGCTCTAGTTTTCACAAGAATCCTTTTCATGATGGAACA
The DNA here is from genome assembly GCA_037962975.1 of Clitoria ternatea. NCBI lineage: Eukaryota > Viridiplantae > Streptophyta > Magnoliopsida > Fabales > Fabaceae > Clitoria > Clitoria ternatea. Next base: position 177,221,633 of record CM075671.1, read on the forward strand.
TGCATATTTTTGTTATTACTTTTGACCCTTGGTAATCTATGTGTTTCCTACTTCGAGATAGTTGTCCTCAATTTTTTAGGTCCCACCTATTTCTCAGACGTTGTAGTTTAGTTATATTTTGTTTAGAAAATAATACCGACTATATCTTAGTTGAAATAATATTCAAGTTGAGGAGTAAATAATGTGTTTCTTATTTTAATAATACCAATTGTAAGAAAATGATACTAATAATAAGACGGCAGAGCTGACCATTATATCCAGTAATATAAATGATAGAAAATAAATAAATAAAATAAAAATGAAGTTGCAAGAGCGGCGGCAGAGCTGACCATTATGCTCAAAATATGAATGACAAATTAAATGAATAAGAAAAATACAGAGAGCAGCGGCAAAGCCGGCTATTTTGCTTAATGATAAAAAGTAACAACAAAATAAATAAGATAAACTATTAAGAGCGGCGGCAGAGCCAACCATTATGCTCGATAGTAATTAAAAAAATAGTAATAATAATAAAATTAACAATAAAAATCATGTTAGTAATAATGATATACTTAGTGGCAATATTATTTCTTGATTTCATTTTCTTTAGGTATCAGGGTTAACACGTTGAGGACAAATATAACGATATGAGTAGTAGTCCACACTTCTCAATGACTATTACAACTGTGGACATAACATAAATTTACATAATAAAGGCCACATGTTCGTCCATGCTTATATCCTTATTTATCATGTTTTTCAAAACTTAATCACTGGAATCCACATAGACACCCATGATCCTCAATATTTTAACAACTCAACATCTAACTTGTCCACCTAACCATTATAGTTAGCAATATCCAGCATAACCAATTAATCACATACACGACAATAAAATATTAGTATAAATCTAAGTGGCTTAATTTAACGATAGGGAAATAACTTAATTTTTAATAAAAGTTCCTAAACCTGCCCATATAAGTGACTAGAAATAAAGATTGTTAGGTTTCTCATAACGTGGAAACCAAGATGAGAATTGCTTGGTTCTGATACCATATGAGAAAGTTAGGCTTAAAACACTAAAAGTGTTTGAGCCAAATTTAGGTGTTTCGATTTAACTGGGTAGTTTTTTGAAGAAACGGGGTTGATAGGGTCTGAATTAGAGTTTGGACTCTTTAGGAGTCAAGTTTGAAATACCAAAACGGTCCATTAGGAACTGTCCGTGCTGATCGGACATCCCGAAGTGTATAAACAAACAACTAACGGTCCCTTTTTGGTATAAAATTGGTGTGTAGGAACTGACTTGATTCTTCCTCGTTTTACATGAATGATGGTACTACATTTGAGATCGGATAGTCAATTCTTGACTGCCCATAGGGTTCCTTATTTACTCTCCCTAATATTATATTATTATTTACCGTTAAGTATAACCCGTATTATTATTATACATAATTAATATCTCTTTTTATCGAGTTTTCTCCACTCGATTACATTTTTCTTCTTATAAAAAGGTCTCAGCCCTGATTATCGTTTAAGAATTTGCGTGATTGAAATTCTATAAGTTTAAGGTTGCTTACTAAAAATAGGGATGTTACAAAAGCAAAGTAAAATTGAGATAAATCTTTTACAAGGTAATTATTTTTAAAACTCAATTCACCTCCCCCTCTCTGTAGTTATTGAGGCCACTTGGTTAACACCTGAAACTTACGGGGTAACATTTTCATACTCATAAGCTTGCACTCCTCAGTAAGTGCAACATTATCATTGTTACATCCCGATTTAAAAATTAACTACCGAACGGAATTAAGCCATTAAAATGATCATTGCAAAGTAGAGATTCCTTGTTAATTTTAAGTAACTCTATTAACTTAACTTAAGAAATAATGGCTGATTAATTATGAATAATGGTGATGGCTGGATGATTGTGATTGGTGCTTGTGGCTGAGTGGAACTGCCGGATTCACGCTTTCCCACCCCACTCTTCTCTTCTTCGTGCACATATATATATATAAGCCCATGGTCACTAATGTTACTCATCTTCCGTCAGACTCTCTTCCTCTACTGCTTTGTTCTCTCTTCTCTTCTCTTCTTTTCTCTTCTCTTCTCTTCCTCATTCTTGTCTTCTTTTTCCCTATCCACTGTTCCGTTTCTGGAAACGCACGACGACGGTACTGCAGAAGACTCAGAGCTTCCTTCTGTCGGTAAGGAACGATCATCGGAGGGGAAGACGAACAGCTCCCTGTTCCACGGTGCGACTGTGTTCAAGGAAGCCTGAATGAGTGTGAGCCTGGGCGAAGCAATCAGAGGCAAAGGACCAACGTCGGGAAACAGAGGAACCCCTTGAATTCCTTTAGTAGGTAGGGGGCGCTTTGCATCTCAAATGCATAGCTTGTGAACGGTCTCCGAGTGAAGTATTACTCATGCATGTGTGTTTGAAGGTGTTAGCTATGAAATGTATATATGATTGACAGCTTTTGAATACCGAGGCATGTGATGATTCGATCTGATGGTAGTTCTCTTATAGTTAATATATGTGGTTATGAGATACACTGTTGGGTATGTGAATGCATGTGTGAGTTATGTGACCCTGTGTGAATGGAGTGCATGTATCTTAAGTTGCCATATTGAGTCTGGTTAATTATTTTACACACGAATGCATGAAGTAGGGATTTCCAACACCGAGAGCAGGTGTGTGACTACTATTGATTCCAAACGGAATGTTATATTCAAATATAAGATGTTGTTGCTGTGCATGTTGACGTGACTTCTGAGTGCTCTGTACGGGGGGATAATGGGTAGATCTTGATTACTATACTATATTGACATGCATGTGAATGCTAGAAAATGAATCTGATGTGTTGTGTGATGATGAATGGGTTGCATACAGAGTATGGTTAAGGTGCGGAAAAGGAGTGTTATTGTATTGACAAATATATGTAAGATATGATTGAAAGACCTTGAGTTGGACTCAAGGCGATGCCGAGTGCATTAGCGTTGGACGCTTGATTAAAGACCTTGGGTTGGACTCAAGGCAAGCTTACCGGGTTGGACTCGGGGCTGCCCGTAACACTTCCGTTGTCGCTTGGAGTGATTGTGTTACATGTGAGGGCAAACGGTTTGGTACCAGTAAAACGGCCGGATCAGCTTGGAGCTGGAGGAAAAAAGGCTTGGAGCCTATATTGCAACGTAAAAATTTGTAATAAAGTGGGGGTCGGATCCGACTGTAGTAGACTTGCGTGCAATATATATATATATGCTTTTAGACTGTGATGAATTCATTGTGTTACATGTATATGTGTCAGAAATGATATGATCTGTATAGCCGTGTATTAAATGTATGAATTCTGATTGCATGGTACTGTTATATGTAGACATATTGGAGGGCAGATAACATTATAATTGATTGAAATGTGATGTTGTATGGTGAAGGATCTACAGGTTCTCGAGTCACTAACTGTCATTTTAAATGTAAAAGCTCACCCCTACTGTGGCAATATTTTCAGTGAATATCTCTCGGAACAACGAGTGAAGGTGGAGCTGCTTGCCGAGTGGATTGGTTGTGCACTATGGAACTATATATATATATGTAGATACTGTGTATAATGTTTTGGTTAAGCCTTGGCCGGCTCGTGTCTTGATATTAGTCTCTTAAACCAGAATTTGAATTCCCTTGGGTTGAGGGTATGACAATGTGCTTGTAATTATTTATATACACTCTTATATACATATATATATATATATATTTATGTCATGCTGTATGTTCATTCCATTCTGTGCGTGATGTCCGAGTAGTATATGTTCATGTTTTTCCCGAGTGTGTATGGATGGTATGGCTTTAGTATAAATGGAGTCAAGTTATGGTCTGGAGAGTGAGTTAGTGATTTGCCCCGAGTGAAGGAAGGTTTTGATGTTCCGAGTAAATGAGGTCGTATAACTTCGAGTGGGGATTGACCTGAAAGATCCCCCGAATGATAAGCTGCTAGGATTCCCCGAGTAGAGAACCTCAATATATTTTCGAGTGAGAACTGGCCGAGTGAGTGTTTTCCGACTGGAGAGTAACCTATCAGATTCCGAGTGAAACCCGTGTAGTGAACTTATTGAAAGTTAGGAGGTTCTTAGGTGAGGTTTGAGTTAGCAAGAGAGCTTGGGTAGAAAGGACTATACTTGCCAAGTGAAAAACGAGTGAAATGCCCGAGTGGTAGAAGACCGAGGAAGATAGTCCGAGTGAAAACACCCTTGGGTTCCGAGTGGGATAGTTATCACTTTCCACGCGGTCAACAATTCTGTTCTATAAAGGATGAAGTTATGAAGTGTAAGGTAACTCCCGAATGTAGCAGGTAGGTATAAAGATTAATCCGGATGGATTGTGGGTAAACACCTTTCTGAATGAACATAGATTCTAAAATCCGAGTGTTGGGTATACCGAGTGGAGTTACTCGCCTCAGTGAACAAGGTATTCTCCCAGCGAGTATGAACTGCTAAGAAGGCTTTTGTATTGGCTCCGCTTAAGCGCATGGTATTCACGCTGGAGCGAGTTGGGCTGTCTCGCTCAAGCGTGTTGGATCTCGCTTGAGCGAGTGGACTATACTTTATGGGATTCGCTTAGGCGCTGTTGCGTCTTCCGCTGGATTGATTGGGTTGGTTAAGCCTCGTTCCTTCCGCTGATTGCCATACGTGAGAATGGCTTCTATTTTCCCTTGCCTCCCTTGATCTATGTTGGGAAAAATTTTCCCTGTTTTGGTATTTATCTATTTATTAAATTAGGGTGTTACATTTTGGTATCAGAGCATACCTAAAAGGTCCAAGGCCAAGGTATGCTTACCGAGTGTAAGCGGTCGTGTGCATTATGACTGAGTGGTCATCATTATTGTGATAACCTATTGAACGTGGTTGATGATGAAATGTTGAATTGGGGATAGGAGATTACTTCCCTCCTGATCCGATTAAATATATGATGTTAAAGATCTGTGTGATGATGTGCTATAGTTGGATGATGGGAGGAGATCCGATCGGAAGAATGTAACCTTGTAAACTTATCCTTGAAGGGGTGTTAATTTCAGGATAAGTCATGGCGAATCGTCAAAGCATGGAGTGCCAGCTTTTATCGTATCGGATAGGGATCCTAGATTCACGTCCCGGTTTTGGACCAGCCTGTACCAGGAGTTGGGCACGAAACTTTGGTTAAGTTCCGCCTACCACCCCCAATCGGATGGACAATCCGAGCGAACGATACAAAGTTTAGAGGACTTACTGAGAGCGTGTGTGTTGGAGCATGGTGGATATTAGGAACAGTACCTTCCCTTGATCAAATTTACGTACAACAATAGCCACCACAGCAGCATTGATATGGCACCCTATGAAGCCTTATATAGCCGAAAATGCCGAACCCCACTCTGTTGGTCAGAAACGGGTGAAAGTTTACTACTGGGCCGGAAATTATGAAGCAAACCTCAGAATAGATCCAGATAATTAGGGATAAGATGAAGGCGTCTCAAGATAGACAGAAGAGCTACTATGACAAACGGACCAAACCACTGGAATTTTCAGTCGGAGATAGGGTGTTTCTAAAGATTTCACCGAGCAAAGGAGTCGGGCGAGCCTTGAAAAGTGGAAAGTTGAACCCCCGATACATTGGGCCTTATGAGATATTGGAACGAGTCGGTTCCATGGCATACCGAATAACATTATCGACTCACTTATCCCGATTGCATAACGTGTTTCACGTATCCCAACTAAGGAAATATCTGCATGATCCCACTCACACAATGCCGGATGATGAAGTGGAGATTAAGGAGGACCTGACCACTGTAACTGTACCGATTAGAATCGTGGACCGATCAGTAAAGCGTTTGAGGAGCAAGGACGTACAACTGGTTGAAGTGGAGTGGCAGCAAGACGGGAGTACCTCTTATACCTAGGAACGTGAGGATGCCATGAGGCAGCAGTACCCTGAGTTGTTTACTGAGGTGAGTTACTGAGTGAATTTCGGGGACGAAATTCTTTTAAGAGGGGGAGAATTGTAACATCCCGATTTAAAAATTAACTACCGAACGGAATTAAGCCATTAAAATGATCATGACAAAGTAGAGATTTCTTATTAATTATAAGTAACTCAATTAACTTAACTTAAGAAATAATGGCTGATTAATTATGAATAATGGTGATGGCTGGAAGATTGTGATTGGTGCGTGTGGCTGAGTTGAACTGCCGGATTCACGCTTTCCCACCCCACTCTTCTCTTCTTCGTGCACATATATATATACAAGCCCATGGTCACTAATGTTACTCATCTTCCGTCAGACTCTCTTCCTCTACTGTTTCATTCTCTCTTCTCTTCTCTTCTCTTCCTCATTCTTGTCTTCTTCTTCCCAATCCACTGTTCCGTTTCTGGAAACACACGATGACGGTACTGCAGAAGACTCGGAGCTTCCTTCTGCCGGTAAGGGACGATCATCGGAGTGGAAGACAAACAGCTCCCTGTTCCACGGTGCGACTGCGTTCAAGGAGGCCTGAACGAGTGTGAGCCTGGGCGAAGCAATCAGAGGCAAAGGACCAACGTCGGGAAACAGAGGAACCCCTCGAATTCCTTCAGTAGGTAAGGGGCGCTTTGCATCTCAAATGCATAGCTTGTGAACTGTCTCCGAGTGAAGTATTACTCATGCATGTGTGTTTGAAGGTGTTAGCTATGAACTGTATATATGATTGACAGCTTTTGAATACCGAGGCATGTGATGATTGGATCTGATGGTTGTTCTCTTATAGTTAATATATGTGGTTATGAGATACACTGTTGGGTATGTGAGTGCATGTGTGAGTTATGGGACCGTGTGTGAGTCTGGTTAATTATTTTACGCACGAATGCATGAAGTATGGATTTTCGACACCGAGAGCAGGTGTGTGACTACTGTTGATTCCAGACGGAATGTTATATTCAAATATGAGATGTTGTTGTTGTGCATGTTGACGTGACTTCTGAGTGCTCTGTACGGGGGGATAATGGGTAGATCCTGATTACTATACTGTATTGACATGCATGTGAATGCTAGAAAATGAATCTGATGTGTTGTGTGATGATGAATGGGTTGCATGCAGAGTATGGTTAAGGTGCGGAAAAGGAGTGTTATTGTATTGACAAATATATGTAAGATATGATTGAAAGACCTTGAGTTGGACTCAAGGCGATGCCGAGTGCATTAGCGTTGGACGCTTGATGAAAGACCTTGGGTTGGACTCAAGGAAAGCTTACCGGGTTGGACTCGGGGCTGCCCGTAACACTTCTGTTGTCGCTTGGAGTGATTGTGTTACATGTGAGGGCAAACGGTTTGGTACCAGTAAAACGGCCGGACCAGCTTGGAGCTGGAGGAAAAAAGGCTTGGAGCCTATATTGCAACGTAAAAATTTGTAATAAAGTGGGGGTCAGATCCGACTGTAGTAGACTTGCGTGCATTATATATATATGCTCTTAGACTGTGATGAATTCATTGTGTTGCATGTATATGTGTCGGAAGTGATATGATCTGTATAGCCGTGTATTAAATGTATGAATTCCGATTGCATGGTACTGTTATATGTAGACATATTAGAGGGCAGATAACATTATAATTGATTGAAATATAATGTTGTATAGTGAAAGATCTACGGGTTCCTGAGTCACTAACTATCATTTTAAATGCTAAAGCTCACCCCTACTGTGGCAATATTTTTAGTGAATGTCTCTCGGAACAACGAGTGAAGGTGGAGCTGCTTGCCGAGTGGATTGGTTGTGCACTATGGAACTATATGTATATATGTAGATACTGTGTATAATGTTTTGGTTAAGCCTTGGCCGGCTCGTGTCTTGATATTAGTCTCTTAAACCAGAATTTGAATTCCCTTGGGTTGATGTTCCGAGTAAATGAGGTCGTATAACTTCGAGTGGGGATTGACCTGAAAGATCCCCCGAATGATAAGCTGCTAGGATTCCCTGAGTAGAGAACCTCAATATATTTTTGAGTGAGAACTGGCCGAGTGAGTGTTTTCCGACTGGAGAGTAACCTATCAGATTCTGAGTGAAACCCGTGTAGTGAACTTATTGAAAGTTAGGAGGTTCTTAGGTGAGGTTTGAGTTAGCAAGAGAGCTTGGGTAGAAAGGACTATACTTGCCAAGTGAAAAACGAGTGAAATACCCGAGTGGTAGAAGACCGAGGAAGATAGTCCGAGTGAAAACACCCTTGGGTTCTGAGTGGGATAGTTATCACTTTCCACGCGGTCAATAGTTGTGTTCTGTAAAGAATGAAGTTATGAAGTGTAAGGTAACTCCCGAATGTAGCTGGTAGGTATAAAGATTAATCCGGATGGATTGTGGGTAAAGACCTTTCCGAATGAACATAGATTCTAAAATCCGAGTGTTGGGTATACCGAGTGGAGTTACTCGCCTCAGCGAACAAGGTATTCGCCCAGCGAGTACGAACTGCTAAGAATGCTTTTGTATTGGCAGCGCTTAAGCGCATGGTATTCATGCCCGAGCGAGTTGGGCTGTCTCGCTCAAGCGTGTTGGATCTCGTTTGAGCGAGTGGACGATACTTTATGGGATTCGCTTAGGCGCTGTTGCGTCTTCCGCTGGATTGATTGGGTCGGTTAAGCCTCGTTCATTCCGCTGATTGCCATACGTGAGAATGGCTTCTATTTTCCCTTGCCTCCCTTGATCTATGTTGGGAAAATTTTCCCTATTTTGGTATTTATCTATTTATTAAATTAGGGTGTTACAATCATCAACCTTAATTTTTCCTTTTCCAAACAATATTTCCTTAAGAATTTAGAATAACTTTGCATCTATTGCAATGCCTCAACAAAGGGAATGTTAACATATACTTTTCTAAGGAGTTCAAGAAACTTACCAAATTGTTGATCCACATTAGCTCTTGCCAACCTTTGAGGAGATGGAATTAGAGGTTGGTAAGGTCCCTCTTTTACCTTCTCAATATCATCAACCTTGGGTGTAGGGATTACATCCAATTTATCAATCATAGGTTTCTCATTTTGCTTCATTATGACCGCCATGATGTGTCTTTTAGGTTTCTCTCTAGGCTTTCTAGGAAATATGCCCGGAGCTATTGTAGCTTGTAAGGCCTACTGAGTTATCTGTGTCTCTAGCATCTTATTGTGGACAACTATAACATCCACTTTGGTAGAAAGACTCTTGATAACTTCAGTGAACTCCTTATTCTGCTTCATTTGGATCCCAATAAACATTTCCATTAAGGACTCTAACATTGATTTTTAAGGCACATATGTTGCTTATGGAGCAAATGGTCCTTGGGAAGGCCTAAAGTTGTGTTGCCCACCTTAGTTGAATGGCCCTTTATTCTGGAATCTAGGTGGACCCCTATAATTGTTGCCAAAACCACCAATCTGAAAAATGCCTATAGCATCCACATGTTATACCTTTGATTCATGGTTTTGGGGAAGTCCCAACTAGCACACGCTAGCCACATGACCTGTATTACCACTCAACTCACAAATAACATTAGAAGCACCTACACCAAGTTTATCAAATTTAACAGATAAGGCTTTTATTTTAGTAGTTAAGAGTGAAATAACATCAACAAAGTACTTACTTGGGGTTTTGGGAGGCAAACTCCTCTCAGATGACCATTGGTAGGAATTCTGAGCCACCTCCTTAATCAAATTATACCCCTCCTCCATGTTTTTACTCATGAAGGCACCACCAGCTGCGGCATCCAAGGTAACCTAATGTCTAGAAGTAAGTCATTTATAAAAAATATATACTGTAACCCATCGTTGGTGGGGACGTTTTCTAAGCAACTCCTTATACCGCTCCTAGGCATCACACAGTGTTTCATCTGTTAGGGAATCCCTAGTACATAAACAGCAGAAATACAAGGATTCCCATAGGATTTGCAAAGCGTCGTGTTTCAAAGCACAAGACAAACACACAAAAAATTCGTTTTAGGATTACCTCTTGAACAACACCAAAGCAATCGTAGCCTCGTCCTTTAGGAGTCCACACGAGCACTCCCACCAGAATCACAACACTTGGCAACTGCTAGTTTGATGACGTGTAGCTCTTGCAACTTTTGTGAATTTGTGTCTCACTTTAGTGAACGGCCTATGAGCATCTTATGCTCTATTTATAGGCTTAGGTTTGACCTAATTTGTTCTCTCTAAAGAGTGGGCTCCTTACTCATTCTAAACGAGTTAGGCCCAATAGCTTTATTTTAGTCCAACTAAAATAAAACAAAACATTTTTTGATGGGCTTACTCTATGTGTGTGACCCTATAGGTAAAATACCCGGTCATATTAATAATAAATTATTTTATTATTAATATAAAATAAGAGCGGTATCTAGCAATGCATCATTATGTCTGAATATTATTTAATATCAACATAACCTATAAGTGATAATTATTTTATATGTTTATTCCTTTTGTCACGATATCCTAATTGGGCCCAAGGCATGGTCGCGTCATCCTTGTACGGCCCAATTTATTTTACTTGATACTGGAGTAGACTTGATCCGAATAACTATCTAATATTTATTCTTTCTAGCATGGCCATGCGTTTCCTTAGTCTTACTCCATCAAGTGGCCTATAGATATCACTCCTGTCACATAGGAGAGACAAATCCCATCTACATCACTCACATCCCTTTGCATAATTTGTTCATTGCCTAATCACAACCTTTATAGTCCTCTTGTTATAGAAGATGTTTAATTGTATTAAAACAACAAACTCCTCATGTAGGAATCATAGTGACTTCAGGTCAAAGGACTACATATACCATTATCACATTGAGAATCGTTTATGACATTCATGTAACGATCCATGCAACGTTCTCATGGTGGGTCTGTCCAGTACATCATTACTCTTAATGTGTACCCATGTGAAGACTTGATATCATCTATATCTATGATTTGTAAGATCGGGTCATCAGTACACTCACACACTAGTCTCAATATATTTACATGTCCCCATGCAAATACTAGACTAGGGACATTTTAGGAATAACTTTCATATGACCTATTACTCCAAGGATAAATACATTTTAAAATAATTTTAAACTGAAATACTTATTTTATTGATAAGCAGAAAAATGATAAAAATGAAAAAGCATAAAAGCTCATAGTGCATACACCAACATCATCATCTTTCTACATGAATGAGATAATCAGCTTCCTCAACTGGTCGATTTTGCTTCTAGGATAGTACTTGTTTATGAAGGCTATAGAGAACTTCGTCTAGGTAAAGATGGACCCTTCAGGTAGAGAATAGAGCCAAGCCTGGGATTTATCCCTTAAAGAGAAAGGGAAAAGCCCTGGTCTGATAACATCACTCAAGGCTTCATTCACCTTTAGCATATCATAGTACTTTAGAAAGACTTGCAAGTGGAGGTTGGGGTTCTCACATGGTAGACCCCCAAAATGGTTCTGTTGCACTATGGAGAGAAGAGAGGGCTTAAGCTCAAAGTTGTTGGCCTCAATAGCTGGCCGTGTAATGCTTGGCCCTATACCCATGGCATTTGGAGTAGCAAAATCCCTTAAGGCTCGGTTGTCCTGTTCAGTCATTTCTGTAGGAGCTTCCTCAAAGTTCTACCTCTAAGTTCTCTTTCTAGCTAGAAGGGTGCGCTTAATCTCTGGTTTGTCGCATAAAAGTACCTGCAAAAACATAAATGAATAGACCACGTGTAATATTTCTTTTTTTAATTTATAAAATAAATAAAACTAACAGAAAATAGGCATAAATAAATAGGTAGTAAAATCAAATAAACAAAAATAGAACAAAAGCAAAAAAATAGATAATTAAAATTAAATAAATAAATAAAAATTAAAAATAATAAAATTAAAATGAAATAAAAATTTAGTAAAAAAATTGTCTAGTCTAAACAACATCAAAATCGTTGAATATTAAAGGGAATGTAGTCCCTGGCAACGACGCCAAAAGCTTGACTGGCGCGCAAGCGCACGAGTGTGTTGCGTCATATAAAAAGATACTCTCTCCTCAAGGATCGTGTTACTCAAAATTTAAATCCTAATTATCTAGACAGTCTAAAATAGAGTTGATTTGCTCAAAAAGAATAAAATGCAAAATAAAAACACAATTGAGAGTTGTTTAGGGAAAAGGAATTAATTTAAACGTATCTTGGGATCTTAGAGTAGTAAATTGCTTGTATTGATGTTTAAGAATTTTTTGAATTATCTCTTACTTTTATGCTAACCAGGATAATTTTCCTAAGGTTTTAGTTTTCCCTTCCTAAAGTTCCACTAAAGTACCCAAAATTCAAACTGCAACATTTAATTTGAACTCAGAGCTACGACGCTCTATGAAAACTTAAGGTCCTTAAAAGATCAAAAAGGTTTACTTTTTAGTCCCTCCCAGATTATTTCTTAGGTTCAATTTCTTAAATTGATTAAACAGATTCACTTTTCAATCCTTCCTAGATTTAATTAAAAATTACTTAAGCCTATTTCTACATCAATGAGCACAAAAAAGCCATTAAGAAATTAAAGGAAAGCATAATTTCATTGATAATCAAAGATTTAAAGGTTACATCAAATACATAGCAATCTACCCCCTAAATCCCAAGAAAGGAGTTCTAGCCACTAATGGTGAAACAAAAAACAATGATTAAAATCAAAATCATAAGTACTCTAAACAAGGATTACAAGGAAATACTAGGAATTACAAAGAAGAATCCTAAACCAACCACAAAAGATGTGTAGAAATCTTGGATCTTTTTTGTTTCTTCCTTGGTTTTCCTTTAAAAATCCTTACCCAAAGCTTTCCCAAAATGTCTCTCCTTGCCTCTACAATATGCCCCTGCTTCCCAAAGTGTAGAACCCTTAAACTTGGATCCAATTTGGGCTTAAATACCATGAAACACGTGTAAAACATGGTTTTTTGTTAGTCGTGGTTTGGTCTGCCTCCCATGTTTGTATTTTCTGACAGTAAGTTCCATTGTAACACCCTCGATCAACTGGCACAATCCCTTCCACTAGATTATCCTGGTCGACTGAGAGGCTATGAGTTTGAGAAAAATATGGAAGTTTTTTTTGTACAAGAAAACTTGGTGAAACAAATATACCTTATATATATAACATAATCATATACAACATATGATCGCAACAGTAACTGTACATACTGAAAGTAAAGGGGCACGCAGGCTCCTATAAAATAAAATAAATTTCAACCTATTTTATTCGTCTTTGGCCTAAGAAGAGTCTAGCTGATCCTTGAAGCGGCATCTGTCTCCATCCCCACGATGTCTGAAAACATTTAGCGTAAGGGTGAGTATCCACCTCCACAACAATCGGGAAGGTGTCTCATCAAAACCTTACAACACAACTAATCCAGGATCGAGTCCCTCCCTCTCTCTTTGGGGTCCTTAAGATACATTCTAAGTTATCTCACTACTCTTGATCTTAGCTGACCATTTCCAATTTCCTATTAATCTCTCATAATTATTAAGATCTATACAATCATATTCAAATAATGAGCAATCACAATCTCAATACAATGATGTAATGCATGAGTTTATTTCGTTATTTCTAATCCTTTCATTAGTCAATATGATGCATATGGGCCCATCTCCTCCTCATCATTCCCAACATAATTCAGATCACAGTCCCGCTTTATCCTTATTGTCCACTAGAGCAAATGGAGCTCTCCTCATTCTGGTTTTCACAAATGGGTAAGGACACAATGACCAATCACATTTCTGTAGAACGGGTGCTCCACGGTCCTGGTAACACTCACTCTAAGTCAAAGTATATTAGATTTGCCACAGACTACCAGTCTCGGGCATGAATCCGACCATTAGACATCCGCTCAAGTATACTTCCAAGACCACCCATAGGGTCAGAACACTAGTTGTTCCCCAGTGTATCCATCACTGTTATGCTCTAGGGAGTTTCTCGTCCATCACCCTTATCCTCCATGTATGATGCATACAATACATAATTTCTTTTCACTAGTCATCGGTAGGGTCCTTTCAATGACTCCATTTCATTTCTAACGTTGGGCTACTTTCTTCTCATTAAATTTCAATTAATTCTTTTCCTTGCTTTGTCAAAAATTTCTCAATTCATAACAGTCTTGCCCGATGCTTAGAAACGAGATCTCATATTTTCCAGAAACCATGGGTACATTGGCGTTACAATGCCCATCATCACATCGTACCCGATTTAATTTCATCACATTATTTTCACAATTCATTCATCTCAGGATCCCTACTGATATAGTTTTCATTCATTGTTTTCTAGTTTATTTCAACACACTCATTCAATGCATCATACAAGTGTCGTTCATCATACAAATCATTTCGTTAACTCATGATATTCTTTAAGTACAATATCACGGTCCATACACATGTCATCATACTACACTCATCATATATTTCATCACACATACTCATCACATATAATTAACACATTCATTTAATAGCATTACAACATTCAAGAGAACAACATACTTTTCGAATTCCACCCAGCATAATTCATAGAAAATCAAACGTAATTGTTGGCATTAAACTTGGTATACTAGCTTGTACATTAATTTACCATTAATTTAGACATTTGATCATACATTTTTAAGCAAAATACCTTATGAAATAGCTTGGATTCTTATACTCTCCCCCTTAAGTTATTTATTCTTCTATTATTATCGTTGCACTAATTTTATTACATAATCCTAACTTCTCATGTCTTACCATGAAGTCTAAATCACTACGAAGTGGCCTCTATTGCTTAATATCAACTTAGATGCTTAGATCTTACATTTTAATCAAAAATGTTTTATAAAGTAGCTTAGCTTTTCTTATGTCCTTGAACTATTGTTCCTCCTTATTATTTATTGATATATTCCTTTTCATTGCCCAATTCTAATCCTTAGTGATTAGGGAATTCAAATTACTCTTAAATTAAGAGATTTAAGTTACCCTTTTGTGGTCTTACCATCCACTATTTTCTTTTGTCAATAAACTTTACTAATTGAACAATTTATTTCCTTTGTAACTAAATGGGTTACTGATTCCTTATGCATATAACTTTACCCTTAGTGATATCCTTTCTTGGTTTTTAAATCGCTAACCTTTAATATTATTTTTCTACTCCATCATACTAAATAATTTAATTTGTTTTGTTACTTTCATTTAATCAACTAAGATTGGTTTTCTTTATGATGACAATTTATTACTTAAGGATTTAGTCACTATCTTAACTTCTATGCTTTAAACTTAATTAAGATATTTCCTCCTTAAGGGTCATCGTTTAATTTATAAGTTAATCCTTTTTATTACTAGTCTAAAGTTTAAATTCAAAAATCTCTTCCATGTCCTTTACTATCATTAGTTACCAATGTTCTATAATTCTAATGTTTGTTTCTTACTTAAACTTCTAAACTCATTCCTATGTTATTTAGTCATTTATACCATTTACTTCAAAATTCCTAAAGCCCCCTTTTCTTATACTTTTACTCTAAGTGGTCACTAAAATTGGTCACTAATTTTTCTAAATCCAAATATCCATTTTTTATGACGCATCAAAATTTCTTTTATCTCTTTTTTTCCCTTTCTTTTTCTTAGCTTATAAAACTTATTAAAATCCCATTTTTAAAACTCATCTCAGTTAGTCACTAAATTTGGTCACTAAAATTAGTCATAAATATTTTCTAAATCCTAGCATTCATTTTTATTATCTTCCAAAAAAATTCTGTTTATTCTTAGTTTACAAAACATATTGGGCGTAACTTTGTCATTTGCCGACAAAACCCTTTTTATGTAAAATTTTCCACTTCTCAAAATCAATTTATTTGTCTAATCATCTTTCATAAAACTTTATAATATTAAAAACAATTCCACTTTTAAAACTTAGTAAAGATGAAATGTCAAAACCGTCTGGTCGGTAAATTTTCTTAAAAAGCGTAATGTCGTCAAAATGTTTCCAGCGATACGTGACGATAAATTAATTCCTAATAGCGGAGCTTACCGGAAAAAATTACAAATTACATACTAAACTATAAAACTCTTAAAAAAATTAATAATACAACCACATCGAATTAAACTGAGCCCTCCTAACGCTAATTTTTTCTACGTTTTTCGTTCTAAAACCGATTGTGATAAAACTCTGTCCCAAAAACACCATGATCAAGATGCGCTTATTAAATTTATTAAAAATCCTTTTTAGCGACATACTCTATGAAAGTTAGTCACCGTCAATGAAAATTTATGTAACTCGAAATCTAACCGTTGGATCGTGGCGAAACTTAAAACGGAGGCTCTCGAACGTACAAGCAATATTAGGAAACATTTAAAAACAAGACTAAACGAGGTGAGACCCCCCTTACCATGCCGGAAAGCTGCTGTCCAAAGGAAGAAAATGGTGGTCTTGCTAAAAATTCGTCGAACGTTTCGAAACATTTACCGATCGCTTCCAGGTTGCTAAAAACTAAAATGCATGAAATTTTTGAGCTATTAAAGGTCATGGATGAGACACCCCAAAAACAAGGGTAAATTTTTTAGGATTTTAAAGTAATTAAAGGATAGAAGAAAACATGAGATGATTCTTTAATAAGTAACCCCAGATCATTTTAAATAACCTATCCCATATATGAAGACATGAGAAGGTGAATAAATTAAATCAGGTGTGAACCTTAGATAATTAATCTCATGATCATCAACAAGAAATAGCAGAAGTGCATAATTGATTCATGAAGGGTGAATGGGAACGAGGGAAGGCTTATGGGTATTCCGTTTAGTTGTTAAAGTCTGTTAATTATGTGCATACGATGTTATGTAATCATGTCATGACTAAGCAATACCAATCATACCCCAAAATAGAGGAAAATGTGTGAAAACAGGATCATGAATCGATTCATGACACCCCATGAATCGATTCAAGAGCTATTGGAGTCCAAAAAGTGGAAACAGGGACCTTTGAATTGATTCAAGCTCGTATGAATCGATTTAAACGTTCCTGAGCCTCATGAATAGTGATTCCAGTGATCTTTGAATCGACTCGTATGGGGCTTGAATCGATTCAAAGTGCCCAAAATTCAGGAACAGTGAAAATAGTGTGTCTTGAATCGATTCATGCACTGTTGTGAATCGATTCATGACAACACAAAGGCCATTTTATGTAAAAAAAAGTCACATTTTTGGACTTTTAACCCCCTAACTTTCTCATACGAATTCCAATGCCTACCAAATTTTAACACTAACTTATATAATCATTTGAGACGTGTGACCACTGACCGCACTCAAAAATTCTTGAAAATGATAGAGTTATGCGCATAAATGCATTTCACTCATTTTGAGACATTTTTATGCAACACAAGGGCCTATTCTCAATAGAATTGGCCCACTCCAATTTCTACAAATCAAAAATCATGTATTTAAGCCATTAGGACCATTATATGTCATTTTAAATCTCACAAAACTCATTTTGACCCTATTGGTTCCTCAATTATGCATAAAACCATGAAAATTCATCATATACTTCATGCCAAAATCATTCATTCAACATTCTAATACCCTACTCACATTCTCATTCATACATAAGACTCATATGCATTGTTAATAAACATAAACTTCATGGTATCAACATCCATCCATTAACATGGCATATAATCCTTCAGTTTACAATCAATATCATCCATTGTTAGGGTCATTACTAAAAATTACCCATTCAAAAACACATAGGTCTAATTTTTTACACATCACCCACAAATCAAGATTCATGACCAATCAATTATCATACACAAAATAAAAATCTACACTTATCAAGTGATTTACAAAAGATGCCAGCAGGTTTACACTTTCTTTCCATATTTACCTCCATCATTGCTCACCCTTCAAAAGAGTAGCATTTTCATCATACTTACATCAAACTTTAAAATAGCAACTAGGAGGTGAGTAACATATACCAAATGATTCAAAATCATACATTATGATGAAACATATACATGTGTTCATAACATATATTTCTCAAGAAGCATCATAAGCTTCATTCACACATCATCTCATTCCATTTTAACATCATACATATCCAAATCAGTATATTCACAACTCACACATCAAAATCATGGCATTCTCAATAAAGGTCATCATACATTCAATGTTAGTACCACAACTTCCTTCCTCTTTATTTAACAATCATCCATCGCCACCATGGGCTACCAACTAGGCATAACTTTAGCTATATGCAAATGCTCTTATGGCTAATGCATATGCATAAAGGAATCAATAACAGTTGTGGATCCGACTGTGAGAAACAATATCATACCAAATGTGGGTCTAGCATAGGTGTGCTACTATGCCCCTACTATAGTAGTAAAAGTATACACTTATATCTCAAACCATGCATGCTTAACATTATATTTTACTGGTACCAAACCGCTATCACCCATCTGTAGCACTAGTCACCCTATGACTTGCGGATTCAACATGGCCTCACTTGCCATAAGTGCTACGGGCCCCTCCCAGACACACATTGAGAGAGTCGTGCCCTGTCGGACACTGAGGTAACTTGCTCCTCACAGAGCCGCCCGCTCAGAGGGCCTGCCTCAAAGGGTGCCTCGCCACCAATCTAAGGGAAGCTTCGTGATTCCTAAAATCACTAGGAACATCAACAATTTACCCATGCACTGGGTCACCCTCCCACCAAGCCTACCTATTGGAACCCCTAACATTCCATATAAGCAGCGAATGATATGCCATGGATGCAATGCAATGCAAATCAAATACATTCTCACACTATGTATCCTAAATACCACTCCACCATCAACAATTCATCACCAATAATTAGTGGAACTCTATACACTCATCATTCTCAACCATCACTAACATTCATTAGATTTCATATACATATCTAGTTAGTGGCAATCACAATTCATCAATTTACATATCATGGGATGTTTAATAACATTGAAATCAATATAATCATAGTTCCAAACCATTAACAACAACTCTCATTAATCATGAGTCAATTCAACAACATAATCATCATCCCACAAACATAAGCCACAACACCATTCACTCTAAGTGCATCTCAATCAAGTAATCATCAAATCATTCATCCAAGCCAATTTAGCATAATACAACCATATACGCACACATCACTAATAGATGAAATCAAGAATTTAGAGATGTTACCCCCTCCTACCTCAAGAAAAGTAGAAATCAACGCGGTCCAAAGGTCACGCCTCGACGATGGGGTCGTTTCCTACATTATACCATATACCACATAATTAATTTTTATTCAACTACCAAGATTCAAGTGCTCATAATTATCTACTTGTTGCTTTATTCCATTTTAAATTTTCAAACCTCATTTATTTCATTCAATCCACCATAACCACTATGGGTTAGGTGCCCAAATTCATTATTATACAATTAAAGCTAAACTCATTCATGGGTTTCCATATTAATTGGTTTCTAACCACCTTTTCCAATCACCAAACCTCATTAATGGCCATCCACCATCAATGTTACATTCCCACATCATTAAATACATCCTCCTAACATCAATAAATATTCTCCTACCTACATTTCATATTTCCCCAAATTTATAAGAGTTAATGTTTCATTAAAACCCAAGAACTAACATCAATGTCCATCTTCTTCCATCATAATAATTTCCATTTTCGTGTACCACATTGTGCCCTCATAAAACTCACATTAAAAACATCCCACCTAAAGGTTTCCCATCATAAATGCTTCCCATTAATAACCCATATGCATTAAACTTTCTCCCAACAACCATTACCTAAAACCTAGGGCTAGAGCTTAAGAAAAGTGATGAGGAAACCTTAGCTCAAGCCAAAAGAAGTAAGCTCCAAGAATGGGGAAGGAAGAACACGAAAATAGAGTGGGATATGGGGTGCTTCAAAGCACCATTATCATCTCTTCCAAGCTTGAAGTAGAACAAAAATGCAAGGAGAAAGAGGGCACACCATACTTGCTAGGGTTTTAAAGAGGAACAAAGAAGAAGAGTGGGAGATGAAAAGATGAAAAGAAATGGAATATAGAAAGAGAAGGAGAAGTAACGTGAAGTGAAGGGGAGAATAAGGGTTTTGGTGTTTTATTTTAACCCATCACTTAAAGTTCTCCATTTTAAGTCAAACAGGATCTCCGTTCAGGCTCAATACTTCATCTAAAAATTATTCCGAATATATATTCAGATTCCCAATAATATTCTTAACAACCCTGACCAACGGTACCTCAATCAGAGATACTTGGTCCGACACCTATATTTTAATCGGGTATAATTTCAGCGTATAAAGCCTCAATAATTTATGAATAACCCCCTAAAAATCTTAATTTAATTATTTTCAATATTTTTGGTATATTAATTAATTCATGGGTAATTTTTTAATATTTATTCCCAATATTTAATCATTTATATAAAATTAGGGATGTTACAATGGACAGCAATGGAGAGTTACAAAATAGCCATGCATTTGGTTCAAAGTAAAGGATCATTTACCAATATTCATCGTAGACTTTAGATTTTTCATCATTTTATCGACGGTTATCGCTTACGGTTCCCGATCCTTACCCAAAGAGGCCATGGAAAAATAAAGGTGTGGCCAAGAGGAATTAGCTGCAAAATCTTGGAAGCTTGGATGAAGGAAACAAATTAGTTGGAGCTGATTTTGGTGGGTGGTGACGTGAATTTGAAGGATGAGAAGATGAAGGAAATTGACAGTTAGAGATTGGTGGTGGAGGGGGAGTGTGGTCGTGACTTGCAGGGGGAAATAGGAGGAAGCTTTTGTGTGGTGAAGGCCTAGAATTTAGAGGAATTTAGGTGGCTGTATGATGAAAATTAAAGAAGAGAAGAATGGTTTTTAGTGCTGCCAAGAGTGAAGGAAGAGATAGTAGGAGTTGATTTATGATAATGAAGTGTTAGATGATAGTTATCTATGGGCACATGCATGTATAGGAAATGAGATTGCTTTGCCTTGTATTGAAAGGTCTTGTAAGATGAATGCAGTGGGCAGATTATGATTATTAAGGCATGGTATATAGTAGAGCATGACATAGTCATAGGACATGATGTGGTAACATAGCACATGGGTCTCCTTATGAAACAAGCTGATGGTGCTTATTGAAGAAGGAGTTAACCATGAGTTAACACATGGGGGGTAGGTGGTGGGCGGTAGTAATGCATGAAGAAAGGAGTTGAGGAGAGGAAGGCATGTGTGCCTTGGGTGGTGGAAGCTAATTGGCTCATGTTGCATGAAGGCTGGTGTGGCACAACCAGGGATATCAACATGTCACGCAATTTCAAGGGTGTTTTAGGCCGAATTTGGAAAATTTCCCAACATAAGAGTTGTAGGCCTTTTTTATATTTAAATTGATAAATGGCACAAAACTTTTCATCAAGAAATAAGGGAGATATGACCTCTTTATGAAAATAGTGAAAAGTTGTGACGAGATTAATGTTTCTTGCAAGAATGAATTTTTTGGGAAAAATTAGTGGGGAATGTGAGACGCCACGAATTTATGGGTAATTTTTTCACGATTTAAGATCATTAATTAATTAGATAATTAGAGTGGTGAGGCTTTAATCAACACCTGGATCTATGAAAAGCCACTCTCATATATGTGGATATAAGAAGGTAAATTAAAACGATTTCATGAGAAATTTTTAATTAAAAATAGTGGAAGAAATGATTAATTTGATTGTTACATGATTGAATTTGAAGGGAGAAGATTTCATGAGGTTCAAGGATCCATAATATGTCCAATCTAATTTTAAGATGATGTAAGGAGAGGTTTAATGCAACGGGAAATATAATCATTCAAGACAAAATAAATATGTGTATCAGGATGCCACTCGCTCAAGCGAGTACTACATTAGCTTGAGCGAGCTCGCGTAGGTACGATTGAGCAAAAACAAGAAAGGCTGAGCGAGGGAGAGTTTTGAGCATCAAGGGGTCCCTTCGTTTAAGCGGACCCCCTCTCGCTTGAGTGAGATTCGAAGGCCACACTTGGGCAAGCCAGCGAGACGCTTGAGCGAGAGAATAGGATTTGCTCCAGGGGCCAACCTCACTTGAGCGAGTTCCATCTCGCTTGAGCGAGATTACTCCAGCAACAACAGGGACTCACTGCCCGATTTTCGCCTGGGCGAGGCAAGGCTCGCCTGGGCGAAAATCGTCCAGTGTCCAATTTCCTTTCCTCTCGCTTGAGCGACTCCCAAGCCAAGACCATTTCGCTTGAGCAAAAATGGTCCAATGACCAACCTCCATTCCTAAGCAAATCTCACTTGAGCGAGAAAGCCATTCGCTTGGGAAAATTTTAGCCAGTGGCCAAAACCCTGATGCAAGAGGATCTCGCTTGAGCGAGATTCTCATTCGCTTGAGCGAGTTCTATAGGAAAACAAAAAATACCAAGTTTTCCTGCAATTTATCAGGCCAAAACTCATTCCACCCTAAATCATTCAAATTTAACATATTATGCCTATCCTATTGCACAATTATAACTTGTCTCAGTTATTATTACCCTTTGAATTCCACTCTAGTTCGTGAATTTATACTAATTCAAACACATTATCTCATGTAATCACCGAAACATGAATATTTACATGAACCTTTATTCATTCATAGAATCTATCACCCACACACATCATAGTTCATCATGTTACATCATTTGGGTCATTAATGAAAATTGGCAATACACACCAAGGTCCAATTTTCCTACATGACCCTCAAAATCATCATCTATAATCTAGATAAGAAAATAAGCATACATACATCCTATATGCTATACAAAAATCTAGATTTTACCGGCCAAGGCACTTCCTATACACCTATTTACCTCCTCACAAAATATGCTTCAAAATATCCACTCTTCCCACAAGTGCCCTGCATCACAAGTCTAAAAAGTGGACATCATGGGAGAGTGAATCATACATTCCAAAAGAATGAATATGAATACCATATGATCATGTGCATATGCACCACGACATGTATACTTGCATTCACATACAATTCGTCATCAATTATCATCATAATATAAAATCATATTTATAAATCAAGCAAGTATAAAATCACACACAAGATGTAGTCCTTCAACAATTGGACTATCACATAATTCATCATCTTACTCATATTGTTATTTTGGTATTCACATCTTTTATGTTGTCTTATTATAATTTCTCATTCTCAACACAACCATCATCATATTTCATCACCTTTGGCATACTTCCTTGCTATATGCAAATGCTCTTAAGCTAATGCATATGCACAATGAAATATTTCAACAATTGCAGATCTGACTGTGAGAAAATAAACACCAATTGTGGGGCTAAAGTATGATCATCTAACCATACCCCTACTGCAGTAATAAAATGTGTACACTTATTCTTAATTTGCATGCATTTCACCAATTATTTTACTGGTACCAAAACCGCATCGCCCATCTTGTAACACCTGGTCATTTTCACCATGACCGTGGCATACAACATATTCGACATATGGTGTTGCAAGCCAACCATGAGTTATATCATAGTAGCTGTGATCCCAAGGACCACCGGGGACACCTGCTCATCAAGAGCCACCCCCACAAGGGTCAACCACATGCGGCTCCTCGTAGCACAACATGGGCAGCTTTGTGACTTACACACCGAGTCACAGGGGAAATATAAATTACTCGTGCACAGAGCCGCTCTCCCACTGGGCCAACCGGGGGAATCCCCTAAAATTCCAACACCGGCAGCTATGCAGTATGCCATGGATGCAAATGCCAATCATATGCATTTCTCACTCTATACATCCTATACATGCCACTCATCAAACATCATCATCATCATCATCACCAACATCACCATAAGGTTTTTAGTGAATTTATTATTGTTGGCTATTATCAATTGTTTAAGCTTTTATGTGGCATCCTCATTATTGTTTCATTCATATTGTGAACACCTACTTCAGCCCATCCACAAATGAAGAAGATTCCCCAAAAAAAAAGGAACTCGAAAATGATCATTTCCGAGTGAAAGGACTCAGAATGATCAAATCCGAGTGAAATGACTCAGATTGGAGCATTGCCGAATGGAGTATGTCCCTGTTGAAGAGAAATCCGAGTGAAATGACTCAGATTGAAGCATTGCCGAATGGAGTATGTCCCTATTGAAGATAAATCCGAGTGAAATGACTCAGGAGGATCAAATCTGAGTAGAATTACTCAGAATGAGTCAATTCTAAGTGAGATTTCAATTCCTGAGTGGAAAGAAGGCCGGATCCGAGTGAAGATTGCCAAGTCTCCAAATTTTGAGTGAGGAGAAGGCCATGTCCGAGTGCAAATGGCCAAACTTACAATTTCTGAGTGGAAAATAGGCAAATTCTGAGTAAAAATGTCCAAGTTCCATTCGGATTAAGAGCTCCCAAGGTCAGTTCCGAGTAGATCCTTCAAGCAGTGAAGTTCTGTATCACTTTTGAAGAAATTCCGAGTGAATGCTTCACACAGAGATGAGATCCGAGCAAAAATACATCCGACTGAAGGAATTCCGAGTGTTTCCTCTTCAATCAGAACCGAGAGTCCCTCTTCAGTCAGTCGGAACTGAGTGACACTTCACTCAGTCAGCCCTCTTCAAACCAATTCCGTGTCAGCCCTCCTTAAATCACTTCCGAGCCACCATTTGTACCACTTCCGAGCCATACTTAAACCTTTCGCGAGCCATACTTCACATTTCCGAGTCAATTCTTGGTCAGTTCTTGGTTAGTTCTGACTCACTTTTTTTACCAATTCCGAGTGACACTTTTCGCCCGTTCCTGAGTCATCTTTCACCCATCTCCGAGTCATCCTTTAGCCAATTCCGAGTCACACTTCACTCGGTTTTTGTATAAACAGCACCATTTCACACATTTTTCACCCATTTCACACATCTCAGTACCGAGTGACCTACTTTTCACTCAATTCCGAGTAATTCTTCGATCATTTCCGGGTGCACTTCAAGTCTTTCGCCCAAGCGATTCTTGTTATGCTCAAGCGAGAATGGGAATCCGAGTCAGTTTTCACTCAGTTCTAACTGAATGTTCCAATCGGAATTTCTTTGATTGCCCACTCATTCCAATTGCACAACACCAACATGATTTCATTCGGTCTTTAGCATAAAAGGGGCCTTTTCCACTCGGATTTAGGAGGCAATGTGAAGACCGACCCTTTTTTTTCTCGGAATTGACTCCCAATGTGGATGAATGCTGACTGAGAGGCTGATCCGAGTCATTTTCACTCGGAATTCTACCATTTTCACTCAGAATTCTGCCATTCTCACTCGGATTTTCACCATCCTCTCTCGGATTTCCACCCGGCTCCCTCTGTTTGCCCGTGCTGACTTGGATTCCACCACCCAAGTGGATCCAGGAATCCTGGGGGTGGCAGACAGGGGCGGAAGTGTGGGGAATTAAAAATTCCCACTCAGTCGTTGTCCCCCACTTCACTCTGAATGGAAGTGTGAGCTGGTTTTCCACTCTGAGTGGAAGCCTGAGCTGGCCTTCCACTCAAACAAGCCTATAAATAGGCAGGGGTTGAAGCACCAAGGGCATTCACGCATTTTAGAAGAAAAACTCTGCCTAAGCCTTGGTTCTCTCTCTCTTACACCTGCTCCGTCCCTCTCACTTTACCCTCACCCTCACCCCCTTCCTTAAACTCATACCAACAGTCCCTCAAACTCTCTCTCCTGCAATACCGTCCTCCCTCCCACTCAATAGCACCTCACCTAGCACTTTCCTACTCCCTCTAATTCCCCTTTCCCTCTCGGATCAGCTTTCCTGCTCCATCATCACTCGGTTTTGCTCAACTTTCACCCGGTATTCCTCTTATCACTCTGATTTTACTATTTTTACTCAGTGTTCCTTATTTTTTTATTCGGATCTTTCGTTGTTCCACTCGGATTTGACTATTTTACTCAGTTTTCCCTATTTCCACTCGGATTTTCACTTTTCCACTCGGATTTTTCCAATTTCACTCGGTTTTCCATTTTTTACTCGGTTTCTCATTTTTTTCACTCGGTTTGCCCTATTTTTACTCAGATTTTTCATTTTTTCACTCGGATTTTCTTGTTTCCCACTCGGATTTTCTTCCCTCACTCGGTTTTCGCCCATTTTTTTTCTCTTTTCTCCGAATCTATTGTTTCTCTTTCTCTCTGGTAACTTCTGCTTCCCTATCCCTTTTGCTCTGTAGTCTTTAAAAAGATAACAATAAAGAGAAATGGATGTTTCCTTTTTTTTCTCTTCTCTTTCAAATCTAAATAAAAATAAGAAAAAAACTTTTAAAGAACTACGTGACCCTGATTTCTCGAAAGCTCGAGAATACGTAGGAGCGGGAAATAGTTCCTGTTGGGCTCATCTTTCTTTATTTAATTTTTAGAGTTTCCATTTTTTTGTCTTGCTATTAAAAAAAAGGTGGAGCGAGATTAATTTGGACAAGACGTCCTGTTAATCTCATATTTTTTAAATACTTTTAAAAAAAAAAAGAAGGAGCGAGGTTAATTTAGACGAGACGTCTTGTTCATCTGATATTTTGTAGTATTTCTTTAAAAGGAGGAGCGAGATTAATTTGGACGAGACGTCCTGTTAATCTCATATTTCTTAAATATCTCTTTTAAAAAAAGGGCGGAGCGAGATTAATTTGGATGAGACGTCCTGTTGATCTCATGTAAATATTTTGTGTTGATTTTTGTTTATTTTTTTTGTTTATTTTGTCGTTCCATACATTTTTCTTTTCATGAAGAAGTTAAAATAATTATTGGGCTAATTATAATGCACGCTATCAAATTGAGGTAACCGTTTTTATAACGGACGGTTGTGAGGTGCTAATACCTTCCTCACCTGTAATCAGACTCCCGAATCATGGAATTTCATTTTTATAACCAGTGCTTTAACGAAAGGTTTTTCCAGTATTTTATCCTAAAAAAATATTGGTGGCGACTCCCTGTTTATTTTTAAAATCGTTTCGAGGGTCGGCCGCGCCGCCGCGATCCCGGTCGTGACACATATCATTCAATTCCATCATCAATACAAGAACATCAATCTCACACCATCAATTAAGGTATGCTATTCATCACACCCATTCTCAATTAAACACCAACAATATTCATTTCACACTTATGGTGAACCTAACCCAATCACATCTTCATCAAGGCAATGAACTAGCCAAACAATTCATCATCACCATTTAGCATACCATAAACATTCCAAATGCACATTACATGTTGCTAAGCATATTCATCACCATTATCATGTTTAACAACCATAAATCAACATTACCACTCAAACAAGGCTAACATGCATATTGTCACATATGACAATCAAACACTACTTAACTCATGCATTTAGAATATATAGACTCCTCTCCTACCTCAAGAAAAGAATTCTGATGGATACGACATACCCGCCTCGTCATTCAGAATAGGTCCTACATTAACATACATGTAAAACCTTGATCAATCAACTATTTAAAACAAAAATTCAATTCTAATTTAATCATCATTATATCTACCATTTCATAACATGTACAAGACATGCTATAGACATCATTTTCCATCATTT
The DNA here is from genome assembly GCA_037962975.1 of Clitoria ternatea. Classification (NCBI taxonomy): domain Eukaryota; kingdom Viridiplantae; phylum Streptophyta; class Magnoliopsida; order Fabales; family Fabaceae; genus Clitoria; species Clitoria ternatea. The sequence goes on from CM075671.1 coordinate 177,249,156, forward strand.
GTTAGGCTTCGGGAATTCCTTCCCTTCAAGCCACATTCATTAAATTCAAGGGCTACCAACAACAATAGCCCAACATCCACAAAATACCACACCAACCAATACTCATACACCCAATGGCTTATATTTGCTCTCAATCACACTATCCAACCAATATTTATAACTTTCCCCAATTCTTAAAAGCTAGGGTTTCTCTAAAACCCAACAACACTCATTAAAGCATCATTAATCTTTATCACCTTCTAACTATAAATGCACCTCCACCATTAACCCCTCATAAATATTCATATTTATGGCTACCCACTCTAGGGTTCAAGCATTAAATACCCCTAGTAAATACCCATTCACATGCATGGGTCCCCCAAAGCATAATAACACATATACATGGCAAAAACCTCACAAAATGGTGAGTATATCTTACCTCACACCCAAAAACGAAATGGGTTCAAGAAGGGGGGAGAGGCTACACAAAAATGGAGGGGAAGAAGGAGAAGACTTCAACTTCAATGGCCTCCTTCCAAGCTCCTTGAAAAACAAAAATGAGAGGGGAAGAAGATCACCACTTGGCTAGGGTTTTTGGAAGAAGAAGATAAGAGATGAAGAAGGAGTAGAGAAGAAGGACCAACGGGTTTGCCAAGAGGAACAAGAACCAATGAGAGTTTAAGAAGAGAAATTGGGTTTTTGCTTTATTTTTAATTCCATTCATTAAAACTTCATCGCTTTATGACCAACAGGGTCTCTATTTGGGCTCAATACTTTATCTGAAAATTATTCCAAATATATTCGAACTCCCAATATTATTCTCAAAAGCCCTGACCAATATCATCTCAATCAGAGATACTTGGTCTGACACCCACATTTCAGTCGGGTCAGTTTTCAGCTTATCCGGTCTCCATAAATCACCAACAGTCCCCAAGAATCTTAGTTTAATTATTTCAAAGAGTTTGGGACATTAATTATTCCACAAATAATTATTCAATATTTATTTCCTTAATTAATCCTCTATTTTGAAATTTTGGGATGTTACAGAATTGGTCTTCGTGCCCTTCATCAAAGTTGTAGGAAATTGAGTTTACAAAATTTAGACGAAAGAATTGTTCGATTTCCTGGTCATACGAGTGAGAAACGCAAAAAATATTGAACATAGTGCAAGCTGCCACTAGGAAAACGTGAATCAGTATGGTATTTTAAATTTTGGGATTTATGGAGCAAGAATTGGCTTTTGAGCCTTTCATGAGGTTTGTAGATTTTGTTTTTCTCTTTAATTTGATATATCATTTGTGAGGATCCAAGATTGGTAGCCCGAAATATACCCGATTTACAACAGGGTGCTCTAGAAGCTTCTCGGATCAGCTATGGCTTCGTAAATAAATTCACCATTAATTCTCCTTTGAGAATTTGATTTCATGACCTTCATAACAATTGTATAAATTCATTGATACGAATCCATAGCAAAAAGAACAAAGCAATTTAAGCACCGGATAAAGGAGATATGTAAATTTTAATGAAGGCTGCCAGCATGATGACGAAACAGCTAAGGGGTTGTAAAGATCTATTAAACTGTACCTATCTAGAAGGATTTAGCCTTTGATGCCTGCACAAAAAATGTAGACAATTTTATTACAGAGATTTTATTATGGAGATTTTGACACAAAAAATGTCGTATGAAGAAGTTATGAATTTTTTCTGAATCATGCGCAGGGAAAAACATCCAAACAGTGGAATTTTGAGGTGAACACACTTAATCTTCGATTTTGGGGTTCCAGGTTAGGAATCGGAGTTCGTGGCTAGTAACAGAGATTGAAGAACTTTTCAAAATGAAGAGACTGAGACCAAAATCATTTGATTCCAAGGTTGTATACAAAAGTTGGGTCCAAAACATTGAAGGTGCTCGGGTCAGGTTATAAAGCAACTTCTGAAGAAACTGATTTATGGAAAAACGAGGATGATAGAGTCCGAACTGGGCTTTGGCCTCTTCAGGAAAAGTTCCTAAAACGTCAAAATGATTTACTAGGAACTGATCGTGCCGCCATCGGATATCTCAAAGTATATGAACGGTCAAACGTTTGAGACGTTAAGGGTCTTGATTGGGCTGGTGAAGCTAAGTTAGACACCCTTGGTCCCTAACGAAACGATCCTAACAGGACTAGTTTTCCTATTAGATCACTAGTCTTGGGTCGAACGGTTGGAGTCCGACTTCCGGCTAGGTCCCACAGTTCAAATCCAGGGAACTGGGTGATATTTTATTATTAAATATAATTATCAAAAAAATTTAAAAATATATAATCTCAAAATAAATTATTATTATAATTATTTATCTATTTTCAAAATAATTTTATGAATATAAGTTTTAAATATTAATTATTAGGCATTAATTCATTATGATATGTTAAACTAAATATTATTAGCAGGGACTAATTATCAATGAAATAATTATCAAACAATTAACACTCAATTAAAATAATCACCATTAAAATAATATCATAAAATTTCAAATTAAATGGATAAATAAATATTCATCATTTAAAATTAAATAATAATAAATTTCCAAAATAAATAATTATTGATTGAAATTAGATATTAAGTACCAAAATCAAGTATTATCTATAAAATATTATTGACAGAAAATAATCATCAACCAAATAAAATTAAGTAGTACCTAATTAAACAAAATAATAGTCGTTAACGTATTATTAAACAGTACTATTGGACGTTGTTATTATTAGCTTCTTATCGCTGCTTCTCTCATTCATTATGCTCTTTCTCGGTATTCTTATACTTCATTTTAAATATCTTAACTAGTTTCGTTTTCACTATTTTTCTTATACTGAACTACTCGAGGAACAGGCCAAAGCCTCAAGCTTCTTACCAAAAGCTCAACAGAGTATCCTCAAGAGTCCTAAGGGTCTAGTTTCTTATTCTAAAAAATCAAAGCTGTTACATCCATGGCCATGGTCAAAACCATGGACTGGTCGTGGTTCTCACTGCCTGGGCTCTTCAAAATCCTTATTTTTCCTTTCTTTTTGGCACATAAAGCTATGTTATGAATTGCTTTTGCATTGTTGAACCCTAACGAGGCCTTCAAACCTAATTATCTTGCAAAACTAGCAAAAGAGAGAAAGAAAGCAATAGTCGTGGGATTTAGGGGATTATTATGCAAATTAACTTAAATATGCCTAACAAATAAACCTTAAGATGATGTGTTTAGAAGACATATCATAAGTACTATGCCAACTTTAGGCCAAACGAAAACGCAGAGTCATAAGAAATGGTCCCCTATTCTTCTTATGTAAAGGGGTCTATTATTCTTTTCTCTACAATATTATTTAGAGGGCATTAAAGCCTCCAACTGTGAAGGGAGCCGAGTACAAGTATGTTAAAATTCTAAGCACCTTTACGCATCCAGATAACAAAGAGATGGTGAAGCGAGTCCTAGAGGTCTAATGTCAAGAGGGCACACAATTTGAAACAACTGTAAGTAGTGTCCCAAAGTTTGTTAGGAAGAATACTTTACTTGATACACCTATGATTTGGTGTCAATATCTTTTGTCCTCTCTGTAACCAATGGCTTATTCCACTAAGGTTGTAGTGAAGAGAAAGGTATTGATTTACTATTTGATGGAAGATCTCTATGTTGACCTTAGGAAATTAATACTTTCTAAAATGGTGAAGGTTGGGTATAAGAAAGCCTAACTTCCTTACTGCTATATTGTTTCCTTGCTTGTAAAGAAGAAAAAAGTTAAGATACATGAGGAATTATGTTTAAAAGTAAAGGCTAAAAGGTCTTTAGATAACTTGTGGGTTCAAGACCACATTGATTATGCTCCTAGGCAAGAGCTTAGGACAACAAGGCCATAACCCTACTAGGCACCTATGCCAATGCTTACCAACATCATGAACAAGTTACAAGCCATGAAGTCTATATAGTTAGGGACCTATGACATGCTAATAAACCATGATATGCTATTAAGAAAGATGGCAACTACCATGAATTTGAACACCACTGTAGAAATGGGGGTCCCATTGATAGGGACTAATGACTTGCATCAATATAATTCACCATCCCTCCTATGGATCAACCACTAGATGCTGAAGTATCCCACCAATAAGATTAACCCATGGAAAAGGCCAAAGTTGAAGAAGATGAAGGCAATGAGGATAATACTACATAATTAAGAATTTTTATTATTGGTCTATGTTTCTCTTTCCATTGTATTCCATTCTTATTCCTTTTAAATTCTATCAACGTTCATTCCATGTAATCGTTTGTCAATTATGTACTTTGAATTTCAAGTAATGAAAAAAGATTAGTTTGTATGGTTATATTTAGGTTCATTGGAAATCACTCATCTTTTGATTTATTTCATTTCAATTTCATTTCATTTTTATTTCCCTTGTATATAGAACTTTACCATTAACCATCCACTCACACTTGTAGAAAGGGAAGTTCTTTTATCCTTTCTTCTTTTACCTTACCTCTTAAAAATGGTAACCATGAAAAATATACATATGCTTAGATTTGATAAATAAAGATGCAACTTTCACATCTCAATTCTTAGACCCTTGTATCATGCATAATTGGATAATGTATTTTACCAATGTATGAGTTGCATGAGAAATACCTTCTTATACTTGCCATGCTTAATTGTTAATGTATGCACCATAATGTACCTAGGATAACAATCTGAAGTCATGCAATAATTCTAAGTTTAGGGATGTAATTGGTTGATACTACCCTACAATTGAGAGACTTGAGCTTTCTCTTTCTTGTTAAGTGTGCTTGCATGTTTTTAAGTGTGCTTGTACATGTTAATCTATGGATACGATGAAGGCCATGTTTCTATCTTTTAGCTAGGGCCAAATAAGCAATCCTATCAAATTATACGCTGACATTCATTTTTGAGCCTAAGCCTATTTTATTCTGTAAATTATGAACCAACTTTACATGCCTAAATTTTTTAGTGAAAAACCATGATTGTAAACCTTGATGTGTCAATGAGGGCTTGTCTTGTCTTGATAAGTTGCTAAGGACTAGAAACATCTAAGTTTGGGAACGTAGAATATGCCCCATAACATACAAAGGCATACCCTGGAATTGTGCTTATTTGAAAAATTAAGCTCTAAAATTCTTTTTGTGTGAATGAGAAAAGAAAGATCAAAGGCAAAGATGCATTGAGAAAAAAGAAGAAAAGAGGAAACAAAACAAAAGAGAAGTCCAAATAACTAAAGAAAGCAAAGAGCAAAGCTTTAAAGAAAAAAAGAAGAAAGGAAATGTCAAAAACACCGAAATTCAAAAGCACCTTCTACTTCTCTCTGAAAAATATTTGGGGAAGGTGAGAAAATAAGAGAAATGGGTCAAGGCAAGACAAACCTCAGTGACTACATCTTTGACCTTGCATTGACTAGAAAAACCAAAATAGAACTTGTAGCCTAGCCTCATTACAAGCCTAAAAGTCCTTGATAATCCATACGAGTGCATAATTAAAACTTGATACCCTGAGTGCAAAGAGAAACACTTGACTAGTGAGTTTACATCACCATTATTTCTCCTGTACAAAGAAGCATTGCATTCAAATTTGTATGGATCACTGAAAGGTGTGTTATGCATGTGCTGTAATTATGGTTTATGTAGGGATAATGAGTGATCAAATGTTATCAGTACATTAGAAAAATGAAATTCTTCAGTTATTGCTTGATGATAAGAAAAATCTTAAGTTTGGGGATGTGATAAGTCTTGAAAAGACTTATTTTTTGGTAATATTCTAGACATTAATTCAGCATTTTAAATCTCAAAATAACTAACTCGGTTGCATTTTAGCAATTATTTAGCATTTTTAAGTTATTTAGGTAAATAATAAATTATTTTAGTAATTAGAGTTTATTTATGCATTTTTATAGCAAATAAAGATCACATGATTATGTACAAGTTTGGCACATATTGACCTCTAGCGTTACCACGCTTTTAACCAGTGTAGGCACGCTAGGTTGTTGTTCCATGTTGATATTTTAGGTGCCTATGAACGTTCATATGATCAATGAACCAACATTCATGCTCAAAAGCACCAGACAAGAAGGCCAAGTCCACGCGTATACGTGTTACCCAACATGCACCCACGCTAGCTTAAGCACAAGAAAGCAAGCAAAAACTAAGAGGCAAGACCCCAGCCACGCGTGCCAACGTAAGGCTACGCTGGCTGTACAATTTAAGAATGTGCCAACCTAGAGACCTAGTGCACACCATACATATGCTAGGATACCACGTTGAGTATCAAGAACCTAGAGACACCCACGCGTGTCTATGCTCATTAGTGTAAGCCCACTCTAGGCATATGAAGAAGCAATCAGGGAATTCTAGAGGTTGGGCATACGTACGCCCATCCCACGCTCATGTTATGCTCAATCATGTGCTAATTTTAGACCAACTCCAATGACTTAGTGTGCTAACGCCACCCTTACCCATATATTTACACGCATACACCTTGCCATTCTAAGAGCCCAATGTACCCACACCCACATCCAATGTCCACACGCCTAGTCTTTGGACCATGACCAATGAAGCCAGCATGCCACTACGTTCCCTAGCATGAGAACGTGTGTATGCGAGGGAACTTTGTAACTTTTGAATGTTGTAACCCATTGCCTTGTAACCTAAGTAACTTAAATTAACTTATTTATTTGTAAACCTTTAGGGACTACTTAGCAATTAAATAATATTATTTATTAGTGTTAGTTAGTAGTTCTTAGTTAATATATAAGTGTTGAACACTTTGCAAAAAGACATAATTTTCTAGTTCAGATTCTCATTTTTAGATTTTCATTCTCTCTCTACAATTTTTCTCTCTCTTACTTCTCCTAATTTTCTGAGTATTTCTATCTCTGTATTCCACTTCTCTCCTACCATGTGTGCTTAAATCCCTAGGGTTGGGATTGATTGAGGCTACTATGGATCTCATGTGATTGAAGCTGAAGGATTCAATTAAGGAATGTTCTAAACATGGCAAGTGTGGGATTGCACTTCTTGTATTAGGAACTCTAAGGCTTATTCAGAAGCAATCATTATAGAGGAATCATGGTGAGAATTTCAGGTTTGCACTTACTAACCTAGTAACTTTAGGCCTAGGGAATTAGGTGAACAACTAGCATTCTTCTAATTTTCATAATTAAATTTAGTGTAAATTAGCACTAAGGGATTAGGATTAATCTGTGTTTAATTAGTAAAAATCATCTAAGGGATTAAGGGTTATTCACTTATAGAGATTCGAACACTTCCTTAACCGAATTTGATGCAACATTCATACGAATTTAAGTGAAATTGTATGTTGACATCAATTCCAACCTATTGTCTTATTGTTTGTTAATTCATCCATAGTTATTATTGCTTTAATTGATTGTTACAAATTTATTAAAAAGCATAATAATACATGTTAATTCAGAAAACTCAACTCAAATGCATTGCCTAATTGTGAAGGTTCAGATAGTGGTTTCCCTAGATTGTGGTACTTAAATCAATCCCTATAGGAACAATATTAATTACTACTTTTTAATGATTAGTGTGCTTGCCAAAAGATTTATCATATGATGAATCTACATCACACAACCAGGCTATGGTTTACACTACCTTGAAACATGCCAAGCTTTCCTTCCAATCCAAAGAGAACCATGACCTAGCCTTGGAACCTTCCACAACTATGGTTTGGGTTGTGCTAACATATTAAATTTTGTAGCCCTTTGAAAAAAAGTGGAATCTTGATTTTTTTGCAACCTTGAGACAACTACTGAGGAGGAAGAATAGAGGATAAAGAGAAAGAAGAACAGAGAATGAACAAGGATTAATCAAGGGGAATCGTAAAAGCACTTCATTCTTGATCAAGAATTATTTCATCTAATAAGTGTAATGTTATTTGTTTTTCATCTCTTCTTGAACCTTAGTTTGTGGTGTTTATGTATCATGGGTAACTAAACCTTTTTTTGGGATGAAGAAGGTGTGACAATGCTTGTATAATTCATATTGGTTTTACAATTTAATAAATTTCTATTTTCTATTCAATTTGATTGTTGCTCATTGAGCCTATGATTTAAAGATGAACCTAGATGATCTTAAACAATTAGGATTGATTAAGAGATCAATTAATGTTTGAATTTTGAATTAAACCCAAGGTTGAGACAACGAAATTAATCCTAATCTTTTGAGGAATTAATTGAAAAAGGAATTTTCACAAATCAATAATAGGTTCAGCTTAAGGATTGAACGTGGTCCTCTATAGGCTAAATACGTTAACATAAGTCTGAAAGGAATGTGTAAAGTAGCTTAGGGAAATTCACCTTGGAAAACTTAATCTGACCTTTATTAAATGGAAAATAAAGGAATTTTATATAAGCTGCGTCTAAATCCTCTAGAGTCTCATGATCATCTAATCCTTACAAAAGTCCTTAGTTGAAATTTTGATTGTTTATTTAAATTTCTTTTAATTTATCTTGCATATTGAAAACTTTATTTGATTGTCTGAATAACTACAAATTTTGATATATTGGTACTTGGAACATGGTCCTCGTGGATACAAATTTTATTTGTTATGTGATATAGTTCGTATGCATGTGGATTGCTATCAATGGTGCCCTTCCTACACCAAACCCCCAACCCCTACTACTCTTGAGATACTTTTAACTCCACCCAACAGAGGCTGCCACACCCTTAGAACAAGGATTGTATGTTCTGAGAGGCCTTTTGTTACTTCTTAGGATGGTCATATCTAGATCTGAGACCCTTCTGAGATGATTCCTAAAGTCTTCTTCACTCTTATAGACATGACAAGAGCTTTAGGAAAATGGTTGTCTAAGCTATAATCTTAAAGTTGTTGGTTTACTAGAAACTAAGTAACTCAAAGCTGTAACAATACTTAGTCTTAACCTCCATCTACTGCTAACCAAATGTGTGGTTTATCCTTTGACAACCATAAGAATTATGCCAGATAGGGTACCTCTTATCAAGCCTTTCAAGGAACAAGACAAGGGGAAGGTAAAAAAAGTTTACTTTGTAAATATAATTTCTAAAAGGCTTATGCCAGCTAGTTATAGGAAGGCTATCATCTATAATGTTAGCATCTCCAACAATGACATTATTTAGTAGAAGGTTGACTAGTTCTAGAGACAAATAAATGAGTCATCATCTTTTAGCCTATTTGAAAAAGAGAAATCTTTTACTTGGACTCTAAGGCTTTCTCTTATTAGTATCTCTTCTCTCTGCACCTTTTCACTTGCTTTCTCCAGACTTCTCTTCTTATCCTCTTTAAAGATAACCCTATGTCAGGTTACCTTTTTCTCTCCCTTATCTCCAACTTGTTCCCCTTTCCAACCCGATCTTGACCACTCTTCTTCTGAAAGCTTTATCGCTTATATTGCACCTAAAGTGATAGAACTTCATCAAACTCGGGCTGTGATTCTAGCATGACAAGATGAGCTTCATCAGGAAGTTAGTTATCTTAGACAGGGGACCTAGACTATTATTCAAGAGGAATAGCTGTTATGAAGGATGACTTGCTCACCTCCATTACAAATCTACTCTATCGCCAATAAATATTTGTTGAGTTAGTGCTTGGAAGACCATTTTGGCTTATGACAAAAATGGGAGAACATTTTAAATATTTTGTTTTAATATTTATGTCAAATTTAATATTTCTAATGTACTTGTTGAATTTCATGGACACATCTTGTGTTAATATATTTAAGTTGTCTTAAATATTTTGAATATCATATATTATGTCTTAAAAACTTTTTGTAGCATGTCTAAGACTGTCTGAACTCTTAGAATAATTTGTTATTCTTTATGTTATCCTAACCATATACTTATCCAATGTTAAAAAGAACAAATATTTGGCCCAGGAGGAGTTTGCTCAAGCAACCTTAGATGCATAAGCTTAAAGGAATATATTTGTTAGTATCTATTTTCAATGCATTAATTGATTTATTAAATCAAAATAGTATAATATTTCCATCAACTAAAAATGGTGAGAATGTTAAATCCTAAAAGAAAACATGATGTTCTTATGACCCTCAAATATTTTGATTATGATAAAAATATTATACTATTTAGTCTACTAATGTTTCAAGATTGTCTAATGCTTATTTCCAAATGAATACAAGTGACAAGCTAAAGTACAAGACTTCTGAAGTAGATGTCTAAAGGTTCAGAGGGCTAAAACACTCAGTCTCTCAAGTAGTTGCCTAAAGACTCATAGAACTCAGACGCACAAACTTAACTCAGACATCTCACTTGAAGATAGTCAATACAAGCTACAAGCCAAATCTCGTGCTTCCATATCAACTTATAACTGTTCTTGCTTGAAGCAGATTATCTACCTAATCAAAATAGCTTCAAAAGGAGTACCTGGACAAAGGAACATCCACTCTATGCACCAATTTGGAAAGTCAAACAACTAAGGTGGTGTTTGGTATCAGGGATCTTTTTAAGTGAGATTCTCGGGAATGTGTTTCCTGGGTAACTTATTTCCTATGTTTGGTATTAAGAAAACTTACCCAAAAATCTTTTTAGTTTTTCTCATTCCCATGTTTGGTATTAAAAAAACTTACCCAGAAATCTTTTTGTTTTATGAGGATTTGGGAAAAAATAAGGGTATTTTTATCCTAAAATCTTTTATTCCCGGGAATGTATAGGATACCCACCTGTTGAAATGGGAAAGTGAAAATTTTAATTCCTTCATAATTAAGTTTCCTAGGAATCTCACATTCTTGGGAATATTTTTTTATCTTATACCAAACACGGATAAGGAAATATTTTAAGTAGTATTCCCAGGAAAGTCAAAGATCCCCATACCAAACACCACCTAAGATGTTCATATGTTGACCAAGTTTAGATATTCCTCCAAAATCACTCCAATAGTTCTGAATAAATGTCAAGCCATCATTTGACAAAAGCCTCTTTGTCTCACAATGTCTATTTCAAAGGAAGCCTATAAAAGAAAGATCACTCAAAAATGCTGAGGGCCCTGATCTTTCTACTTCTCTTCTATTTACATATTCTATAAGTTATGCAAAATTATCTAATTCATTTCTTGTAAAAGAGGTTAAGAGCTTTACTTTATTTCATATCTTGAACAATCAGTTCAGTTTTGTAAGCTCATACATCCCTAAGGTCTTTGCTAAAGACTTAGGAGTTTCCTTACTTTTCTATGAAGTGTGTAAGAGCCTGAAGAGACTTAGTCAAGAAAGAACACTTGTTCAATTAGTCTGAAGAGGCTAAGTTAAGAGAAATGCTTGAGTTATTAGCTTGAAAAAGCTAAATTGTGAACGAATACTTGCGATCCTTATAAGAAAGTGTGGGTTGCACTTTGCTCCATGATTAGTTAATACAAATTTTTGTTGGCTCAAATAGAAACTGAACATAACCTTAGTTAATAGGTGAATCAGTGTAATATTTTGTTTATGTGTTAACTCTCTTTTATTAGCATTGCTATCTTTTTTATCCTTTATTTTAACATTTATGAAAACCTAGACGGGTGTCTGCACTGCTTGTCAAACTGTTTTGTTTTCAACCAAATCTTTGAGAAAACATAGATAGGTGTCTGAAGAGCTATCTTTATGGAAAAAAAATTGTCAAGTTTTAATCATACTATTCAACTCTCCTTCTAGTGCAAACATGTTTAACCTTCACATTGTTGAATTGAATCAAAGGTAAATAGAAAATAAAAATATAAAAGAATTAAAAAAATAGGGCAATAGATTAAAATAAATTAAAATAAAAAATATCTTGGAATTAAATTCAAAATTTTGAATTTGAAATCATTAATGAAAAGAGTGATGAGATAATTAGTTGTAAGTTGATAAATAAATGTTGGAATCGGTTTTCAAATTTTTTTTTAAAAAAAGGTGATGTAGGCAAGGAAGCCTTTGAGAAGCATGGAGATGGATCTTCTTCTTTAGCATTCCATAGATCCAAGCAAGTTCCTCAAGAAGATTATGAGAGCTCACAGTTTTAAGGAAGAATATATGGAAACAGAAATGGAAAAAGGCTAGGAGATGGAGGAATTTATGTGAAGAAAACCTAGATCTAGAGAGGATTTAGCTAGCAAATAGAAGGAGATGGAGAGGAGAGTGTGAAAAGGTGAATCCGCCACTATCTAGAGATTAGAGAGATAAGGCCAAAGGATAAGACAAAGGAGAAAGTAGCCTAGTGCTTCTACTTTCTAGAGAGAATGAGGAGTATCTCACTCTAAACTTTTCTTAAAATTCAACTTATGAGAGAAATACAAAGAGGTGAGGTATTTATACCTCCTAGGAACTAAACTTTTAGAATTGGCTTGGGTGGGCTTGAAAAAGCTTCACCCAAGGCCTAAAAACTCAAAATTCATGGCCCAAAATGAGCCCAAAGCATCCTAACCTCTATACAAGGCCTAAAAGTGGCCCAAAATGGGAAATATGGCCATACAAGGCCCAAAACTAAATCTTAATTTCTAACCCTAAAATATTTCTAAAACTAATAACATGAAAATAAAATATATACAAATGGAAAGCAAGCCCAATAAAAAGGCCTTAAAGAGGCTCAAACTATAAAAAAAAAAACCATTACCCTTTTATAGAGCAAGAGAAAAGGGTAAGGGTCTTCAAGAGCTCCTCCTTGGGCTTGGGCCCAATCATGGTGTCCATGGAAGAAGCCAAATAGTTTTTGAGTGCCTCTCTAGCTTTCTTGGCCCTTGACCTAGTCATAGAGGCCCTAAAACTGTCTAAGGCAACCTCCAAAGGCTGTGAAGGCTCTTTAGCTTCTTCATGGAAGATGGCCAGGCCACGCTTCCCCTCCTCCAAAGGATTTGTCCTCAAATCTGAGGTAACCTCATCCAGCTCATCTATAAAACAATGGGTCAGATTAGAGATATTAAAAGTAGCACTGACCCCATACTCACTAGGGAGGTCAAGTACATATGGATTATTATTAATTCTCCTAATGACCTGAAAAGGACCATCACCTCTAGGGTTAAGTTTGGACTTCCTAAGGTTAGGAAAATGTTCCTTCCTTAGGACCTGATATTTAACCTCCTCATGAAGTTTTCTAACAAAAGATGTCTTTGCCTCACCATCCATATGAAGGATGTCACCAGAAACTTCTAGAGGCAAAAGGTCTAAAGGAGTGAGGGGGTTAAAACCATACATAATCTCAAAAGGACTATGCTTGATGGTGGAGTGAACTACCCTATTATAAGAAAATTCTACATGTGGTAGACACTTATCCCAAGACTTAACATTCTTTTTAACAAGAACTTGAAGAAGAGTAGAAAGAGTCCTGTTAACAACTTCAGTTTGGCCATCTATTTATGGATGGCAAGTGGTAGAAAAGAGTAGTTTAGTTCCTAGCCTGGCCCATAGGGTCTTCCAAAAATGGCTAAGGAACTTGGTATCCCTATCACTAACAATAGTTCTAGGGATCCTATGCAAGCGAACTATCTCTTTAAAGAATAGTTTAGCAATATGACTTGCATCATCCACCTTGTGACAAGGGATGAAGTGAGCCATCTTGCTAAATCTATCAACTACCAAAAAAATAGAATCCATTCCCTTTTGATTCCTAGGTAACCCAAGGACAAAGTCCATAGAAATGTCTACCCAAGGGAAAGTGGGAATAGGCTAGGGAGTATAAAGGCCATGAGGGGAAACCCTAGACTTAGCCTTCTTACATGCAAAGCACCTAGAACAAAGCCTTTACATGTCATGCTTCATATGGGGCCAATAAAAATGCTCACTAAGGGTAGATAAAGTCTTATCTCTCCTAAAGTGCCCCATGAGTCCCCCTCATGACTCTCAAGAAGCAAAAAGTCTCTAATGGATCCCCTAGGAATACAAAGCTTATTGGCTTTAATGAGAAATCCATTTGACTTATGGAATCCATTAGAAGCAAGAGAAGAATCATAAGAATTGTAGGCAAGAGAGAAGTTAAGGTCTTTTGGGTATAATTCCTTTATCTCATCAAGACCATGAAGAGTGGCACCCAAAGAAGAGAAGAGGGTGTGCCTTCTAGATAAGGCATTAGCTACCATATTAGCTTTACCACTACGGTGCTTGATAACATAAGGAAATTGTTCCAAATACTCAACCCACTTAGCATGCCTTTTGTTAAGCTTATGTTAGCCCTTTATATACTTAAGTGACTCATGGTCACTATGAATGACAAACTTCTTGGGAATTAAGTAGTGTTACCAAGTTTGAAGGACCCTAATTAAAGCAAAGAACTCTTTGTCATAGGTAGGTAATTAAAGTATGCCCCATTAAGCTTTTCACTAAAGAAAGTAATAGGGTGCCTTTCTTGAAGCAAAACTACACTTATGCCAACATTAGAAGCATCACATTCAAGCTCAAAAGTTTTTGAAAAGTTTGGAAGAGCAAGAATGGGAGCATGAGTAAGTCTATGCTTAAGGTCTTGAAAAGCTTTTTCTTACTTTGGCACCAAAGAAAAGGAACATTTTTCTTAAGCAAGTCATTAAGGGGAGATGCCAAAGTAGAAAAGTCTTTTACAAACCTCCTATAGAAGCTAGCTAAGCCATGGAAGCTTCTAATATCATGCACACTCTTGGGGGTAGGCCAAGCACTAATTGCTTTTACCTTATCTTGGTCAACTTGGACCCTTTTGGAACTTACTACAAATCCAAGAAAGACAATGTGATCCAATCCAAAAGAGCATTTATCGAGGTTAACAAAATATTAGTTTGCTTTTAAGGCAAGTAAAACATGTCTAAGGTGACTAAGGTAAGAGTCCATGTTTTTGGAGTAAATAAGAATGTCATCAAAATAGACAACAACAAAATGCCATATGAAGCCCCTCAAAACATGGTTCATGAGGCGCATGAAAGTACTAGGTGCATTGGTCAAACCAAAAGGCATAACCAGCCCCTCATATAATCCAAGTTTGTTCTTAAAAGTAGCTTTCCATTCATCACCTTCCTTAATTCTTATTTAGTGATAGCCACTTTTAAGGTCAATCTTAGAGAATATGGTAAAGCCATAAAGTTCATCCAGCATATCATCAAGTCTAGGTATAGGATGCCTATACTTGATGGTGATGTTGTTGATTGATCTACAATCAGTGTATAACCTCCAAGAACCATCTTTTTTAGGAACTAGCAAAATGGGTATAGCACATGGACTGAGACTCTCCCTAATCCAACCTTTGGAAAGTAGGTCTCCAATTTACTTCTTGATGTCTAGAATCTCCTTAGGGTTACACCTATATGAAGGCCTATTGGGTAAGCTAGCCCAAGGTATAAGATCTATTTAGTGTTTTATACCCCTAAGAGGTGGAAGCCCTTAAGGAAGGTCTTTAGGAAAGACATCCTCAAACTCTAGAAGAAGATTTTGAAATCCCTTAGGCATAGGAGAAGAAGAGCCCACTAAGGAGAGGGAAGTGCAAGAAGTAGGTGTGCTAGAAGGGCTAGGAGAGCTAGATGAATAGGAAGTAGGGTAAAGCATATAAAAAGGTTTGTGAAGAAGCAAGGCTTGCTTCACATCACGCTTAGAGGCAAGGAAAAAAGAGTGCCTCTTGGGATCTTCATAGGTGAGGATCCTTTTACCCTTATCTTTTTAGTTTATTAGTTTTTTATTTTTTATTTTTGGGTTTTTGAAGGGGAGGTGGAAGGCCCAACCTCCCTATCCCTTTTTCAACTTCATTTGAAGTTGGTCTTCGAACACTTGTTTAGGAGACAAGGGATGTAGAACAAACTTCTTATTACTATGGACAAAAGTGAGGGTGTTGGTGAAACCCTCATGGGTAACCTTTTTGTCATATTGCCAAGGTCTACCCAATAAGACATGAGTGGCTTCCATAGGCACAACATCACACCAAACTTGATCATGGTAAGTGCCTATGGAGAGAGAAAGAAGAACTTGTTTGTTCACTAACATTTCACCCTTTTCATTAAGCCATTGCAATTTGTAAGGTTTTGGGTGATCTATTAATGTACAACCAAGTTTATGAACTAGCCTTTAACTAGCCACATTAGCACAACTACCATTATCCACAATGAGAGAACATAGTTTTTCATTAATATAACATCTTGTGTAAAAGATGTTATCCCTTTGTGTAGTGTCACCATCCCTTATATGACTTCCTAGAAGTCTTCTAATCATAAACAATTCACCTTCACCTCCTAAAACATGTTCACTTTCATAGGAATCACTATTTGAGCTTTCACTAAAGTATGAAGAGGAAGCTTCCTTATAGCTTGAATAGTGATCAATGCCCCTTAAAATCATGGTTTTCTTTGTTGGGCATTGAGAGGCAATATGACCTCTTCCAAAACATTTAAAATATTTAATATGACTTGTTCTTAAAGAGTTAGGTAGGGATGAAGAGTTGTTATTCCTAGAAGGGTTATTTGTAGAAGGTCTTGTAGGGTAATAATCCCTATGAACCTCATTTTTCATCCTAGTAGTTGAAGTGCCACTTTATGCTCCTTACCCTTCTTAGTACTACTACCCTCTCTTGGGATGGAGTCTTCCTTACCCTTCCACCTAGACCTATAGGTTTTGACTCTCTATGATAATATGAAGCTCCATCCATGAGTTGAGCTTTTACTCATGTGCATTGATGAAGAAGCTCCTCAATGTCCACATGAGGTAGAAGTTCCACTCTCTTTTTAATATTATGATTGAGGCCATGTAAAAATCTTTGCATGAGGATTTCTTCATCCTCCTCAACATTAGCCTTAATCATAGCCATCTCTAAGGCCTTATAATAGTCCTCCACAGTTTTGGACCCTTGGGTGAGTCTATTGAGCTTGGCCAATAGTTCACCCCTATAATAGGAGGGCACATATCTTTTCCTAACTAAGGCCTTAAGATCATCCCATTCATCAATGGGTGGAAGATGGTCTTTCTTTCTTTCTTTTAGGATTTGGGTCCACCAAACTAATGCATAGTTTTAAAAGCTAAGGGTGGCAATCCTAACCTTTTTTTCACTTTTAGTTTCATAGGAGGTGAAAAGTTGCTCAACTTTCATCTCCTAATCGAGATAGGCTTCTACATCACTTTTTTCATGGAAGGATGGGACCTATAGCTTGACCTCCCAAGCCACTATCCTCATAAGACCTATGGTGTCTCCTATAATGCCTATTCTCAACCTCACTAGTTTCATCATTATGTCTATGTCTCTGATGCCTATGATGTCTAGTGTTTCTATCTCTACCCTCCCCATTTTATAGGTTATCTAACCTAGTTGTCATGTTATTAAGTTTTTCTAAGATTAATCTCATATATGTGGGGGAGGGGAGTTGACTCTCTACCCTTCTCACTAGATGAAGACATGTTATAATGCAAAATGATAGTGATGAGATACTAGTCGGGTCACTCAATTGATTTTAACCTGGAAAAGAAAAATAACACACAAGGCAACAAGAAAATAAAAGGAAAGCGAGTAGGCAAAACTAGTCATGGTGCAAGAATTTAAACTAAGCTTAGCATGCAAAAGCGCACTTACACTAACTAGAAAACAAGTAAAGCAAATTAGTCGGTTGGTGCAAGAATGTAAACTAGACCTAGCAAGCAAAATCGCACTTACACTAGTCGGGTGCAAAAAGAATAAGCTAAGTCCTAAGCCCAATTACTCTTATTCAACTAAAAAAAATTAAAGTCCAAAGTCCAATGCCTTTAATGTCCAAATACAAGGACTTAACAAAGTAACAAAATTTAAATTCCCAAAATACAAGGGAAAAGAAAATATAAATCACAAAAATAAATTCCTAATTTATTATAAAAGTTACTCTCCGATACAAAAGCTTCCAAAAGTCTTCAAGTCCCCTAAGAATGTCCACCAAGGATGTTCACCAAACTACAAAAGAAAGACTTGGAAACTCAAAGTAATGGTTAGCATAAAAATAAGAGAAACTAAAAAGAAAGGTGTTTGCACTCAATCTCTCAAGTGTATGCACTCAAATGTCCACCTCCCTCAATACTTGTAGATTGCACTAGATCAAGTCTACTAGTCAAATCTCAATCCCTTCAATATGCTACCCAAATAATAGTGAACTCACTAAACCTTAATCTCAAGAATGCCAAGAAGTGAAATACTCAATGGAAAAAACTAGAGAGAAAAAGACAAGCAAGCAAAAGCAAATTAGGAAGCTAAACCAAAAGGATTAAGATGTGACAAACTAGAACTTGACAAGCAACAAAAGGTAAATGAAAGAAGGCACACAAGAGTATGAAACAGAGTGACAAACTTGGAATGCAACAAAGACAAACTAAAAATTAAATGCAAGAAAGAAAGTAAGCACCCAAAAGGCAAACTAGAAACTCTAGAATGCTTGATCTTTACCAAAATCTTTGTATAGTTTTCCAAATGAGTTTTCCTTAAACAAATGAACAATTAGGCACTAAATGAACAATATAAACTACTGCACAAGTGATAATAAAGCTTCTGGAATTTTTTTTCTATTCCATGTTTTTCAATCACTTTTTTCCACTTTTTTACAAGGAAATGGCCTAAACAATTATAGGAACAAATGGCCAATGAACTTTTAAAATTTTTTCACCTTTTTTCTCTGTTTTTCAAAGCTTTTTACTCTATTTTTATGTATTTTACTGCAGTAAGACAGATTTGAAAATTGGTCCAAAATAATGCACAAAACAAGGCAAAAATGGCAAACTACACAACGTGTAAAGCAAGCATCTACTTCCAAATTAAAGAGGAAATGGAAGGCAATGATTTATGCATCAAAAGACATAAAATAAAGCATAAAAACAGAATGAAAAGATCAATGTAAGCTGCTGGAAAAATGAAATTAAACTAGAAAACTCAACCTAAAAGGAATGCTAACAGCCTACAAAAACAAGGCACAAATGTCACCTTAAAGAGAGATGATCTTGACACTTGTAGGAGCTTGTTAGGAACTCTAAAGGGGGACTTTAAAATGCCAAAAGAGTCCAGCCACAACACAATAAGCAAAACCCAAAATACAACACCTAGAAAACAAAGGAAACAAGCTCTACACCTAAAACAATGGCTAAGGAAACTAATGAACACCTAAACAATCAAACAAACACCTAAGGAGCATCAACATTTCACATGGTTAAGGTGAAGTCCAGAATTGAAAAATTACTTAA
This sequence comes from Clitoria ternatea, assembly GCA_037962975.1. Lineage (NCBI taxonomy): Eukaryota > Viridiplantae > Streptophyta > Magnoliopsida > Fabales > Fabaceae > Clitoria > Clitoria ternatea. The sequence continues at coordinate 177,268,251 of CM075671.1, forward strand.
AATCAAAGAAATGACTCAAATATAACACAATATGCAAGAAAAGGTCAAGAAAACACAAGAAAAGAGAGGTTACTTGAAGTATAAGGCATCTAAGGTCAACAACTTTGACTAAATTTTTTTGCTCAATTTTTTATGAAACTTTGAGTTTAAGGCAATAATAAGTGCAGTAAGAACTTTTGTGAAATAAATTCTCAAAATTCCAAGCCAAAAGTTGTAGATCTAAAACTTCAAGTAAGCATAACTTTTGCAATTTTTGGAGTTTTTAAGCATATGATATATGAAAATTGATGTATAGAACAAGAGGAATTCAGATTTGGACCTGAAATTTCAGAATTAAAACAGTATCAAAATAGATCTAGAAAAATACTAAAAGAGGAGAAGACTCGTGATACCAAATGATGTAGGCAAAGGAGCCTTTGAGAAGTATGGAGATGGATCTTCCTCTTTAGCATACCATAGATCCAAGCAAGTTCCTCAAAAGATGATAAGAGCTCATGATTTTGATGAAAAATATATGGAAACCAAAATGGAAAAAGGCTAGGAGATGGAGGAATTTATGTGAAGAAAACCTAGATCTAGAGAGGATTTAGCTAGCAAATGGAAGGAGATGGAGAGAAGAGTGTGAAAAGGTGAATCCACCACTCTTTAAAGATTAGACAGATAAGTGAGTGAAGTCACCACCTTTGAGAGAAGGCTAAAGGATAAGACAAAGGAGAAAGGAGCCTAGTGCTTCTACTTTCTAGAGAGAATAAGGAGTATCTCACTCTAAACTTTTCTTAAAATTCAACTTATGAGAGAAACACAAAGAGGTGAGGTATTTATACCTCCTAGGAACTAAATTTTTGGAATTAGCTTGGGTGGGCTTGAAAAAGCTTCACCCAAGGCCCAAAAACTCAAAATACATGGCCCAAAAGGAGCCTAAAGCAACCTAACACCTATACAAGGCCTAAAAGTGGCCCAAAATGGGAAATATGGCCATGCAAGGCCCAAAACTAAGTCTTAATTTCTAATCCTAAAATATTTCTAAAACTAATAACATAAAAATAAAATATATACAAATAGATAGCAAGCTCAATAAAAAGGCCTTAATGAGGCTCAAACCATAAAAACAAGCCCATTACCCTTCTATAGAGCAAGAGAAAAGGGTAAGGGTCTTCAAGAGCTCCTCCTTGGGCTTGGGCCCAATCATGGTGTCCATGGAAGAAGCCAAATAGCTTTGGAGTGCCTCTCTAGCTTTTTTGGCCCATGACCTAGTCATAGGGCCCCTAAAACTGTCCAAGGCAATCTCCAAATGCTATGAAGGCTCTTTGGCTTCTTCATAGGTGATGGCCATGTCAAAAGATAAGGGTCTTCAAGAGCTCCTCCTTGGGCTTGGGCCCAATCATGGTGTCCATGGAAGAATCCAAATAGCTTTGGAGTGCCTCTCTAGCTTTCTTGGCCCATGACCTTGTCATAGGGCCCCTAAAACTGTCCAAGGCAATCTCCAAATGCTATGAAGGCTCTTTGTCTTCTTCATAGGTGATGGCCATGTCAAAAGGTAACAAAATATTAAAAAGAATATACACTTACACATAATTAAACAACTTAAAATACAAAAGAATATAAAAGATGTTGAAATTAAATTTTGAATTTGGAATTTGAAATCATGAATTAGGAGAGCAATGGGAGAATTAGTGTAAAAGAATAATATAGGGTCAGATAGTGGAATATAAAGATTCTCATAAGGTGTTGTGAATCACATGTTTCAAAGCAATAATAGATAATTAAAAGCTTTGATGTGCAGAATCAAGACTTCAAAGCAATAGTAGTTTTTCCCTTAAGTAGTCCACGCGAGTACTCCCACCAGATTATGCTATTCTGAATGTTAGTTCGTTAAAGCTTGACCTTCACAACATTTATGGAATTTTTATTTGTATTACAAGATTATGACTGATAAGCATGTCATGCTCTATTTATAAGCTCAAGTCTGACGTAATGAACGCTCTTTAGTGAATGGGTTCTTTACTCATTTAAAATGAGTTGGGCCCAATAGTTTTATTTTTTAGTTAAACTAAAATCAAAACTATCCTCTGGTAGGTTTACTCAATGCATGTAACCCTATAGAAAATATATTTGGTTTATATTAAATATAAATATTTTATATTTAATATGATATAATAAGCGACATATGTCTAACAATACATCATTATCCAAATATAAATATCAAAATAACCTATAAGTGATAAACTTTATATGTTTGGTCTTTTTGTCATGATATTTAATTAGGCTCAAGGCATGGTCGTCGTCATCCTTGTATGGCCCAATTCATTTTACTTGATACCATAGTAGACTTTTTCTTAAATAAATATTCAATATTTATTTTCCTAGCATGACCACGTATTTTCTTAAGTCTCACTCAATCAAGTGGCCCATAGATATCACCCTTGCCATATAGAAGTGACAAATCTCATCTACATCACTGACATCCCTTTGCATGATTTGTTCACTGCCTAATTACAACCTTTATGATCATTATCTTACATATGACATTTGATTGTATTAAAACTACAAACTCCTTATGTAGGAATCGTAGTGACTTCAGGTCAAAGGACTACATATATCACACACTGATTTCCCAGAGCCGAATCCCGATGTAATCAATATAAATAATTAATAAAAATACGGGTAAATTTTTCACGTTTAAAAGAAGGTCCAACATTACATCAAAACTCGAACCACAAAAAACCGAAGAGTGAGACTTAAGGATTTACAAACCGGATCGATAGATAAATTACCCATATATGTATACAAAATAATTAAGCTTGCAACGTAAGAAGAATATGTATACAAGGCACACGCCTAGTCCCATATATGAAGATATGAGAAAAGGCTTAACCAATCATGCTAATTCACCACATGAGTCTACTATTGTAATTTAACCACCTATCGCATATAAAATCTCTAATCATCATAATGATCTAATTTCTCGTTGACATGAATGTTCAACTCCAACACAATGGCATTCAATTTTTATATCAATTATTATATAAAACTCTATATAAAGAATGGCTAACATGAATTACCAAAGGAATAGGGATGAAATTCTCCAAATTTACATCAACATCATCATTCACTTCTATTTCCATTTACACAATATCCATCAAATCAATAATTGTCAACTATTATCACATACAATTCATTCATTACACCATAATTAACATTCATTGCTAGCCAAGGCAATCCATTACAACTATTTACCTTTTCCAAAGCTTTAATTCAAAGTCAAAATCTCATCCCATGACAATCCTGCAACATAATGCTAAAAAGGAGATAACATGGGAGAGTGAGTTATACATTCAAAATGACATTTAAATACATTGTGATCATTTGTACATGCATATAAACAATATGTGTGCTTTATAATAAATTCATTAATTCATCATTAAGCCATCATTAAGGTATCATCTAGGGCATACAAGCCTCATTATTCATAATTCATAACAAGCACGTACACAAGCACATACACATTCATATTCACATTGCCTTTTATAAACATGGGCTTTCACAAATATCATCATCAAGTCATTACATATTTAATCAATTTATACTCTTAAGATGTTATCATTTTTCTTTAGTCATCTTCATCTCAAATGCCATGTTCTTATGGCTAATGCATATGTCATACTATTTAATGCAAAAGTAATGGATCCAATTCATAACATTTCCACATCACTCATGTGCATATGGTTTCTCAAACATTTGCAACCATGCATAGTTGCTTAAGCCATCATCCCCCGCAAGGGTGCTTTTCACAAGATCCCACAAGATCTGTATCATCTCCATATATCAAGTGATCACAACCACTAAGGAGTAATCAAACACAAGTTCCCCCACAAGGGTCCTTTTTCATATAGTCTGGTAAGTTTAAATTAAGCATTGATCTCATGAACCAATTGACCTTAATTTTGTAAAGAATTTAACTTAATTGGTGAATAAATGAAGGAATTTAAACATCAAATCTCTTTTGAAAGATACAATGCGTACAAGACATTATTTTGCCAAAATTCTTGAAGAAATACAAGAATTACAAGAAAACAATCAAGTCAGCATACTTGGCCTTGTTCATGAAGAAGCATGAAGCCTTAACCATGCATCAAACTCATGCCACGCTTAAGCGTAACACAAGGGGCTCCTGAGTGCAAGAAGTGCTGAAGGCCATGCTTGAAGAACCCTTAAGCAAAGGGACATTAGCATCAGACCCCTCTCATGATTGAGCGTGAGAAGAGGACACTTGAGCTTGAGCCTGTGTGCGCTTGAGCGTGACCCTGGGTGTGATTAAGCATGAGGATAAGAAATCATGTGAAAAGCATCAAACCCTTCCACGCTTGAGCATGAGAAGACGGCGCTTGAGCTTGAACCCATGCGCGTTTGAGCGTGATGCTGGGCATGGCACAAGTGTGAGAACAGGAAAGCAACGGAAAGGTATAGGCCCCTTTCACACTTGAGCATGGAAATCTTATGCTTAAGCGTAGGCACGCTCAAGCAAGAATATCTTACACTTGAGCATGTTCGAAGAAGTATAGGACGTTTTATTAAACATGGGCCAACGGTGCGATGCTAGCACACCCACTTCTGCATGTCTCTGACCATATCTACATGGCCACTTAGCAAGTGGGGGTTGCACTTGAGCTTGGGAAGAAGGAGCTCAAGTGTGACTCCTCTATAAATAGAGCAGAAGAACAGAGGATCAACATCATCTCAGCATTCAATTATTCAATTCACTTCTAATTTCTTTCTATATTCATTTCCTTTTATTAAGTGAAAATGCAAGCATGAGTAACTGAATCCATTCCTTGGGATTGGTTGTAATCATTCAAACCCCAAGTAATGCTGCTATAAGTTTTTCATATATATAACAAAATCTGATGATTTTTGTGTTTCATTCTGCACTTAATGCTTGAAAGTACTTGATCACTATTTTCTTGTCTTTGGTTTTCTTAAGTATATTGGGAAATAACTTTTGAGAGCAGATCTAAATGAAACACTGATTGTGAGTAGATGACCAGGGATGGTATCTAACGCAGTGAATATCTAAACAATCGATCACTAATGTTGGAATGATTTCAAGGTGACTGAGGGATCAGCAGGTTGAAATTATTCTTATGAATTTTGTACTCGAGGGATCGATACAAATGACTTTGATTGTGACGTAAAAATTATCATTTCAAGTTATAGATATACAAAGTTACATAGATTACAGAAGGTAAGAAGCGATGAACAATCAATCCCAGTTTTCTAAATTTGAATTTCACCAAAACTCTTTAGTGTTGTCTCTTACATTTGTTACTGTTTGTTAATCATTTCAATCAAAACCTTTTACAACCAACCAAAACAAACGTTCCTGTCAAATTAATTCAAGGACTAAGATCTTCAAGCTAACACCTCCTCAGTGGAACGATAACCCCTTTTACTATAACTTTAGTGTTTAAACTTGGCACTAATCTTCCATTAGATTCTTATTATACCAACTTGATTCTTTTCTTGTACACTTCATTTCTTTATATGATTGATAAAAATCTTTACCAAGTTTTGGCGCCGCAGCCGGGGAGGTGATTCAAGTTTGAAAATCTAAGCATTAAATTGATAAGACTTTGTGAATAATTTCTGCTCATTTTTCATTTTTTTTATATGTGGTAATTTTGCTTGAGTAAGTGCTTGATTTATGCTTTTAAGAGGACAGGGATCAAAAGAGTAACTTGCATTTGATCCCGAGATAAACAAGTTACTCAAGAAGATAAAGAAAGCAAAGAAAGAAGAAAGCTTCCACGTAGGAGAAACTTCTTCCTCAATGCAAGCTCAGAAAATGGTGGACGACAAGAGCAACAATCAAAATCCACCTAGAAGAACCCTGGGAGGCTATGCATTACAACAAGGACCCAGACATTATTCAAGCATTATTATTCTAAATACAATTAGGGCCATAGAAATGAAACCTGTTTTTCTTAGTTTTATTAGTTCCCACCAATTCCATGGAATGACAAGTGAAGATCCATATACTCACTTAGCCACATTCTATGAATTAGTTGGAACTATGGGTTTTGAACAAGAGGTAATTGAAGCTGCATATCTAAGATTGTTTCCTTTCTCTTTAGCAAGAAAAGCAAAAGAATGGCTCCAATCCCATCCAAATCAAAGCTTGAATAGTTACGACACAGTGGAATAAAAATTCTTACAAAGATTCTTTCCCCCATCTAGATTCATTAAGGCTAAGTCAGACATAACAACATTCAAATAAGGCCAAGATGAACCTTTCTGTGAGGTATGGGAACATTTTAAGTCACTGCTCAGGAAATGCCCAAATCATGGTTTAGAAGATATTGCCCAACTTGTTAGGGAATCCTTAGTACATGAGCAGCGGAAATACAAGGATTCCCATAGGATTTGCAAAGTGCCGTGTTTCAAAGCAGAAGACAAACACACACAAAAAAATCATTTTAGGATTACCTCTTGAAGAACACCGAAGCAGTCATAGCCTCGTCCTTTAGGAGTCCACACGAGCACTCCCACCAGAATCGCAACACTTGCCAACTGCTAGTTTGACGGCATGTAGCTCTTGCAACTTTTGTGAATTTGTGTCTTACTTTAGTGAATGGCCTATGAGCATCTTATGCTCTACTTATAGGCTTAGGTTTGATCTAATTTGTTCTCTTTAAAGAGTGGGTTACTTACTCATTCTAAATGAGTTAGGCCCAATAGCTTTATTTTAGTCCAACTAAAACAAAACAAAACATTTTCTAATGGGCTTACTATATGTGTGTGGCCCTATAGGTAAAATACCCGGTCATATGAATAATAAATTATTTTATTATTAATATAAAATAAGAGCGGCATCTAGCAATGCATCATTATGTCTGAATATTATTTAATATCAACATAACCTATAAGTGATAATTATTTTATATGTTTGTTCATTTTGTCACGATATCCTATTTGGGCCCAAGGCATGGTTGTGTCATCCTTGTATGACCCAATTTATTTTACTTGATACTGGAGTAGACTTGATTCGAATAAATATCTAATATTTATTCTTTCTAGCATGGCCATGCGTTTCCTTAGTCTTACTCCATCAAGTGGCCTATAGATATCACTCCTGTCACATAGGAGAGACAAATCCCATCTACATCACTCATATACCTCTGCATAATTTGTTTATTTCCTAATCACAACCTTTATAGTCCTCTTGTTACAGAAGATGTTTAATTATATTAAAACAACAAACTCTTCATGTAGGAATCGTAGTGACTTCAGGTCGAAAGACTACATATATCATTATCACATTGAGAATCGTTTATGACATTCATGTAACGATCCATGCAACGTTTTCATGGTGGGTCTGTCCAGTACATCATTACTCTTAATGTGTACCTGTGTGAAGACTTGATATCATCTATATCTATGATCTGTGAGATCAGGTCATCAATACACTCACACACTAGTCTCAATGTATTTACATGTCCCTATGTAAATACTTGACTAGGGATATATTAGGAATAACTTTTATATGACCTATTACTCCAAGGATAAATACATTTAAAAACAATTTTAAACTAAAATACTTATTTTATTGATAAACAGAAAAATGATACAAATGAAAAAGCATAAAAGCTTATAGTGCATACACTAACACAACTAAATATATTTTACAGTGGATTAAGAGCAGACACCAAAATGATATTAGATCCAGCGACAAGAGGTACCATGATGATAGTGGATGCAGAACAAGCCACAAGAATCATCGAAGCACAATCCTCCATAGACTACCAAGCCCAACATGATAGAACTCAAGTCCAAAAGAAGGAAATGTTGGAGCTAAATACCACAGATGCCATTCTAGCTTAAAACAAGATTCTGACCCAACAAATTGAAGCTCTCACAAAATAAATAGAAAAACTCCCTCAGCAATTACATGCAGTGCAAACCTCTGCAGGCAATCAACAATCACAATTAAAATGTGATTTTTATGGAGGTGATCATCAGAATGGACACTGCCAAGGAGAACAACCTGACCAATCCATCCTTTATATGAACAATCAAGGTAAGCAGGGTAATTTTAATAACAATGCTTATTCTAACAATTTTTCATAGGGATGGAGGAATAATTATGGAGGATGGAAACAAGAAGCAAGCACATCAAATAGACAACAACAACCGTACCAATAGGGTTCTTCTCTGATGGAAAGAACATCAAAATTGGAGGACACTCTAGAAAAGTTCATGCAAGTTTCAATTACTAACCAGAAAAATACAGAGGCTTCAATCAGGAATCTGGAAACACAAGTTGGGCAATTAACTTGTCAAATTGTAGAATAACACAATTCGTAATTTGGAGCCAATACCCACCCGAACCCAAAAAAGCAATGCAAAGCAATTACCATAAGGAGCAGAAAGGTCACTAGACAAGAAGATGAGAAAGGAGAAAAGGTGGAAGAAAAGAGTTGAGAAAGAACTAATGAAAAAAAGAGTTACAGAAGAAGAAAATAAAAAGAATGATGTTGTACATATGGAGAAGGAGGACGTGATTGAAAAAATAAAAAGAAAGAAATAAAAGAAGGAAAAAAAAAAGGTAGACAACCCAGCACCGTAGTGGAAAATTTTTCCTTATCCAAAGAATCCTTCAAGGATAGACAAGGAAAGACAATTTACAAGGTTCATGGATATTTTCAAAAGGTTGCAGATAAACATACCTTTTGTGGAAGCCATGGAGCAAATGCCAACATACGTAAAATTCATGAAGGAGTTATTGACAAAGAAGAAAAGATTCTCTGAAGATACAGTGGAGCTCGAAGCAGGATGCAGTGCTATTATTTAGAAAGCATTGCCCCAGAAAACCAAAGATCCAGGGAGCTTCATAATCCCAGTAACTATTGGTATATTACCAGTAGGAAAGGCACTCCTAGACCTAGGAGCCAGCATTAACTTGATGCCTTTGTCAATGGTAAAAAGGATTAAAGATTTAGAGGTGAAACCAACACGAATGACTCTTCAACTAGCAGATCGATCTATGAAGTTTCCATATGGAATAACAGAGGATGTGCTGGTAAGAGTAGATAAGTTTGTGTTCCCTGTAGATTTTGTCATCATGGACATTGAGGAAGATACAGAGGTGCCTCTCATTTTAGGCAGACCATTCATGAAAACAGCAAAGGTGATTATTGATGTGGATGATGGAAAGCTCACGGTGAGAGTACAAGATGAAGAGGTCAATTTTAATGTATTTGATGCAATGAAGCACCCTGCAGAGAAGCAAAAATGTTTTAAAATTGATGTTGATGACATATCCATGGGAAAGGAAGCAAATAAATGGCTTAATAAAGACCCATTGCAGAAAGTACTCATGTGTACTTTAGAAGAATTAGATGAGAAGGACAGAGAAGAAGTTGAATAAATCTTAAAGGAGATGGATTGCAAAAAGCCTATTGAGGAGTAAAAACTATGAAAAGTTTCCAGAGAAAGCAGAGAGTATAATGGAGAAGGTAGAATTGAAAGTCTTACCATCACACTTGAAATATGTTTTTCTTGATGAGGAAGGACAAAAACCTGTTATTATTAACAGTCACTTATCAGAATCTGAGGAAAAATAATTAATTCAAGTGTTAAAAGAAAACTCAACTGTAATCGGATGGAGACTAGAAGACTTGAAGGGAATCAGCCCAGCATACTGCATGCATTATATTTATATGGAGCAAGAATTTAAACCTCTTGCTCAACCTCAGAGACATTTGAATCCAACCATGAAGGAAGTTGTAAAAGGAGAGGTAATTAAATTACTATAAGTAGGAATAATTTATCCTATCTCTGATAGTTCATAGGTGAGTCCTGTGCAGGTGGTCCCAAAGAAAGGAGGCATGACTATTATAAAAAATGACAAGAATGAATTAATTCCTACAAGAACAGTCACAGGTTGGCGAATGTGCATTGACTATAGGAAACTCAATACAGCAACCAGGAAGGACCACTTTCCTCTACCATTCATGGATCAAATGCTCAAAAGGTTGGCAAGACAAGCATACTATTGCTTTTTGGATGGTTAATCCGGATATTACCAGATAGCTGTTACACCAGAAGACCAGGAAAAAACAGAAATCACATGTTCTTTTAGGATTTTCGCATATAGGAAAATGCCTTTTGGATTATGTAATTCTCCAATAACATTTCAAAGATGCATGTTGGCTATTTTCTCAGACTTGGTGGAAAAATGCATAAAAGTTTTCATGGATGATTTCTCTGTTTTTGGATCATCATTCAAGCATTGCCTAAAAAATTTGAACATGGTGCTGAAAAGATGCATGGAAACCAATTTAGTCTTGAATTGGGAGAAGTGCCACTTCATGGTAACTGAGGGGATTGTACTAGGACATCAAATTTCTAAAAAGGGCATTGAGGTAGACAAAGTCAAAGTGGAAGTGATTGACAAGCTGCCTACACCAACCAATGTCAAAGGAGTAAGAAGCTTTCTAGGACATGCAGGATTCTACAGGAGGTTTATCAAGGACTTTTCCAAGATCGCCAAACCTCTGAGTAATTTATTGCAAAAAGATAATTCCTTTCAATTTGATGATGCATGCTTAATTTCTTTTAATTTATTAAAAGAAAAATTGATAACTGCTCCTATTATAGTTGCTCCTGATTGGGAACTTGATTTTGAAATGATGTGTGATGCAAGCAACTATGCAATAGGTGCAGTTCTTGGTAAAAAAAATCTAAAGTTTTTCATCCCATACACTATGCTAGTAAAGCATTGAATGAAGCTCAAATAAATTATACTACAACAAAAAAAAGAATTTCTAGTGATAGTGTATGGCCTTGAAAAATTTAGATCGTATTTAATTGGTTCCCAAGTTGTTGTTTTTACAGACCATGCAGCTATTAAGTATTTGCTAAAAAAATCTGAGTCTAAACCAAGGCTAATCAGGTGGATTCTTCTTCTACAAGAATTCAATTTGATTATTCGAGACAAGAAAGGAAGTGAAAACCATGTAGCAGACCATTTGTCAAGATTGATTAATGATGAAGTCTCAAAATACAACCTGAAGTTTAAGATGACTTCCAGATGAAAGGTTACTGTTGATTCAGAATAGACCATGGTTTGCAGACATGGTAAATTTTAAAGATGTAGGAGTGCTCCCTGATGATCTTTCATGGCAACAAAAGAAAAATTTTTTGAAAGATGGAAAACAATTTATATGGGATAATCCATACTTGTTTAAGCTTGGATCAAACCATATTCTGAGGAGATGTGTATCTCAGGAAGAAGCCAATAACATCTTATGGCACTGTCATAGCTCACCGTATGGAGGACACTTCAATGGAGAGAGGACAGCAACTAAGATTCTTCAATCAAGTTTTTATTAGCCTTCATTGTTTAAGGATGCTAATGTTTTTGTACAGCATTAGGAAGCATATCAAAAAGGAATGAGATGTTATTAACCATCATTCTTGAAGTAGAAGTCTTTGATTGCTGGGGTATAGACTTTGTTGGACCCCTACCTACTTCACTTTCAAATGAGTACATTATCTCAGCAGTGGATTATGTGTCAAAATGAGTAGAAGCAATGGCCTGTGTTAAAACTGATGCCAAAACTGTGATTAAGTTTCTTAAGAGAAACATTTTCAGTAGGTTTGGTACCCCACGAGTATTGATAAGTGATAGAGGCTCTCATTTCTACAACATACAACTTCAAAGATGTCTAGAACATTATGGAGTAAAGCACAAGGTAACATCTCCAGATCACCCTTAAGCCAATAGCCAAGTAGAGGTGTCCAACAGAGAAATCAAGAGGATATTAGAAAAGACAATTGGCCAAAATAGGAAAGATTGGTCCTTGAAGCTTGACGACGCTTTATGGGCATATAGGACAACCTACAAAGCACCAACTGGATTTTTACCTTACCAGCTGGTGTATGGAAAAAGTTGCCATTTTCCTATAGATCTTGAACACAAGGCATTTAGGGCAATGAAAGTACTCAACTATGATCCCAAGGCATCAGCTCAAGAAAGAAAAATTCAGATGCAGAAGTTGGAAGAATGGAGATTGGAAGCCTATGAATCTTCAAGAATCTATAAGGAAAGAATAAAGGCTTACCATGACAAGTAAATTGTGAAAAAGAGTTTTTATCCAGGACAATTTGTGCTCCTGTTTAATTCAAGGTTAAAATTGTTACCAGGAAAACTACAGTCCAAATGGTCAAGGCCATTCATAGTGAAAGGAGTAAGGTGTAACATCTCGAATTTTATAAAAATGAGTGATTAATGAGAATGGCAAATGGTTGAATATGAGGATGATATATGAGAATATGTATTGAATATTATGAAAGTATGTACATGTTTAATTTTAATGTCGTGATTGAGAAATATGTCTGGAAATTGAATGATTATCAGGGCTGTCATGAGTAGAAATGGGACGGAGGTATGGATGTATATATATATGTAATATGAGAGTGAAAGATATGATTTAAATGTGTGATTAATAAGTTGGGGTGAGAATTTCTGAGTAAGAATGTTTAGAACCAGTTGGATGTACCCCATATGACGTATGTGATGTGTTGGATATGAATAAATTGGTTTTGAATGTGATTTCATATGCTGAGTGGTGAGAGCTTTCATTTTCTGTGTAAGTGCTGATATTCTCGCTGAGGTGAGAAGGGATCTCACTCAGGCGAGGATCCCCTGTATTGGTGGAATGGTCTCTGGACCAAATTCGCCCAGGCGGGTGAGTTGTCCGCTTAAGCGAGCGGTATATTACGCAGTTAGAGTAGTTACTGGATGAATCTCGCTCAAGCGGGCATGGCTGCGCTTGAGCGAGCTAGTGAGGAAATGGTCACTGGACATTTTCCGCCCAAGCGTGTGTAAGTGGCTTGAGCGAAATTGTGAGGTCTGATGCTGGATGGTGCTCACGCAAGTGTGACTGGTATGGTTATGTTTTGACTGAGTGTATGGAGAGCAAGTGGGACTCTGGATGAAATTCCACTTGAGTGAGGACTTAGAAAATAATACATGATTTGTGGTGAATTTTCGAGTGAAATTCCGAGTGACATATGTCCTAGTCTTTCCCTTCTGAGTGAATAAGGTATAATCCGAGCGGTTAAGATGTGAGTAAGTCTGAGTGGGACTTAATTTGGTAAATATCTTCGAGTAAGTAGAGGTCAGAGTAATTTCTGACTGGAACCAGATTGTGGGGGACCCCTTCTAAGGGAAGGGAGGTTTATGAAGTCTTCGAGTGGAGTCCCGAATAGGGAACTTCCGAGTTCAGCATAACCTATTCCGAGTGAGTGACCTATTGGGCGAAAGGTCGGTCTCTGGAATATTTACCGAGTGGAATCTCATGTGAGTGAGGGCTCAGATTTGGAATGAGTTTACCGAGTGGTAGTTGTGTAAGAGAGGACTCGGTCTGGGCTATTTTACCGAGTGAAGGACCATATGAGAGAAAAGTCAGTTTTGAAATAATTCACTGAGTGAGAACTGATTATAAGTTGAGTCGGTGTTGAGATGAATGGCTGAGTGGTAGTCGATCAGGTGTTGAGTCAGTTTTGGGAATGAAATGCTGTGAGTGATGTTATATACACTCCGAGTGAATGTTAAGTATAAATTCCGAGTGAATAAGATTTCATGTATTTTGAGTGGCTAAGTGTTAAGTAATTCTGAGTGGCACTTAATTATGGAGTTTATTCCTGAGGAATGAATGGTTAAGGTATTCTCTGAGTGAGAAGAGGTATGAATACCGAGTGGAAGACCCAATAAGTGGTGGGTCAGTTTTAGAGTGATTGCCGAGTGAAAGGCTGATTAAGAGATGACTCGGATTTGGATTGAAATTGCTGAGTGAGAGACTATGTGAGTATAAGTCTGCCCTGAATGACTTGGTTGAATGGAAAGTGGATCAGTCTAGATTATTATGTCAAGAGGGAAGCCGAGTGTGAGATGACTTGGATCCGGATGAATTTTGCCGAGTGAAAACTGAATGAATGTTGGGTCGGTTTTGGGGGAAATTCTGTCAACAGAAACCCGAGTGCTGGGAAGGATGACTTTTTGTCGGATTCGCCTAAGCAAATGGATACCTCGCTCAAGTGAACGAGTGTTAAAATAGATACTGGATAATTCTCGCCCGAGCGAGTGGCTGGTTGAAGGGGAACCTCGCTCGAGCGAATGCATTTGGGAATACTTACTGGAAAGTTTCCGCCCGAGCGAACTGAGACGCTCAAGCGAGATGGGGCTATCTCGCTCAAGCGAATGTGGGTTTCGCTTGAGCGAGTGACACCCTGATAGTATTTTCCCCTCTTTTCTCTCGGTTTGGGTATGTTGGCCCTTCTTTTCTCAGTTCCGATGGCTTGGACTCTTTCCCCCTTACTTTGTTAGATACCCGAGGGGATGTAAAAGGATATTAATGTAAATATAACATGGCATGATGGATTATGGGGCTGCCATCTTACTTATGATGTAACGGTGAGATTTTTTTTAGGGGAAGCAAATATTAAAACATAAAACTCTCACTTTCTTTCCACTTTCACGTCACTTCTTCCTCTCCTCTCTTCACTCTTCTTCTTCGTCTTCTTCCCTTCTCCATCTCCTCTTTTCTTCTCTCTAAAAACCAAAGCCATATGGAGCTTTCTTACCCTCTCCCATTTTTGTTTTCATGGAGGCTCAAAGGAGAAGCTCATGGTTGGATCTTTTTCCACTCTTCTCCTCTATTTTTGTGCGGATCTCTCTTTTCCTTGGGAGCTCATGGCCAACTCTTGGTGAGGTAAGTTTCTTATCATTCTTTATGAGTTTATGCCCTAGATTTTGGGTTCTTGGTTTTGGGGGAGTATTATGGCATATGGGTTGTTAGGAGAGCATTAATGTGGAAACCCTAAGGTGGGGTGGCTTAAATGTGAGCCTTTATGATTATCTAATAAGGCACTTAAGATTAATGTTGGAAGGTGATGAGAAATAAATGGGTATTAATGAGTGTTGTTGGGTTTTAATGAAACCCTAACTCTAATAAATTGGGGAAATGTGAAATATGAATAGAATGTGGGTTTAATGACATTAGAGAATGATATTAATGATGAGAGATGGCCATTGGTGGTGATTCATGAACATGGGCAAATGTTGTTTGGGTTTTGATGAAAACCCTAAGTGTGGTGATTTGGGAGTTTTTGGTTAAATAAGTGATTTCGATGATTTTTGATATCTTAGAATAAATTGTAAGAAGGGAGTGAACCTTTAGAATCATTGGGGTTGGTTAATGAGGTTGTGTAAGATAATAAATGCTATAAGGATTTGTTAATTGATGATAGTCTTGATTGGGGCCAAGAGGCTTGTAATGAATTTGAATGAAATTTTATAATGAGGATATTTGAAGGGTTGAGGTGAATTAAAAATACATTATGGAATGGATGAGATAATGATGTTATTGGGTTTAGTTGGCCTTTTAAGATCTAGAGGATCGTGGCTTTGGGAAAGGAATTCCCGAAGCCTAATACAATTGCATAAGTTGGTGTTCATCAAGTCTAGGACTTGATGTTGGGCTTTATGATAAGCTAGCAAATGTTTAAGAATTATGAGGAATGCCTTGAGATGGCTTATTAATTATGTGTATGCATATGCATGTGGTATGTAGATTGTATTCTGGGTGATGCAATGGAGCATTTGGAGCATTGGAATCGTTTCGGCTCTTCCCTCAAGGTAGGAGAGGAGTTAACATTCAAATTGCATGAGTAAATTTAATAGTGATTGTTGTATGTGATGGATACTCATGCTTGCCTTGCCATGTATATGTATTGAATTAATTGAAATGGCAATTTGATAATTATTGAGAATTATTATGATACTCTTGTGATGGATGCAAGTAATTGACTTGCATGTGTGTGAGGCAATTATGATTGTTATATATGTATATGTAATTCGTAATACCTTGTTGCCACATGTGTGGATTAATATTATGATAATTACTATGCCCTTTGATATCCATGTGTGGATTATTATGAATGATGTTGTGGCCATTGAATGCCAATTATATGAATGATGTGTCTTGAAAGGCTAGTACATAATTTTATGGTTATTGAAAATGCCACATTAAAAACTTGAAAACAATGACTAAGAAACCAACAATGTTGAAATCCACTAAGGTGTATGGTGGTGTTGGTGATTATGATGATGATGTTTGATGAGTGGCATTTAGGATACACAGAGTGAGACTACATTTGCATTGCATTGCATCCATGGCATATCATAGCTGTCTATGTAGAATATTAGGGGGTTCCACTAGGCGGGCCTAGTGGGAGGGCAGCTCAGTGCACGAGCGTATTGTGATTTTCCCCTGTGACTCAGTGTATGAGTCACGAAGCTGTCCATAGTTTGGTGATGAGGCATCCTATGTGGCGGGCCTAGTGGGCGGGCGGCTCTATGGTGAGCGAGTTTACCTCGGTGTCCGACGGGACACGGCTTTCTCGATGTGTGTTCGGGAGGGGCCCGTAGCACTTGTGGTGTTTGAGGCCACGATGTTGATCCGTAAGTCACAGGGTGACTAGTGCTACAAATGGGCGATAGCGGTTTGGTACCAGTAAAATTATGATGGTGTAAGCATGCATAAATTGAGATATATGTGTGCACAATTTTTTTACTGCAGTAGGGGCATAGTAGCACACCTATGCTTCTCCCACAACTGAATTAATGTTATATTCCCACAGTCGGATCCGCATTTATTGTTGTCTATTCCATTGTGCATATGCATTAGCCATAAGAGCTTTTGCATATAGCATGGTGATATGCCAGAATATGATGATGATTGATGATGAATGAGATGGTGGTATGGTGTTGATGAGATGAGAAATTAATATACCGGAAGACCATATAAAAGTAAGAAAAGACATGAATTAATGAAATGATGATGATAATTTGTGAATGCCCTTGTTGATAAGTGGAAGAGTGATGGTGTATGTGATTGTGTATATGTTGTGCTTGTTTATGATATGAATTGCGGTTCATGAGGCTTGTATGCCTATTATAATAATGAAATGACGAATGAATGATAATGTAATGATTTTATAGCAAAGCACACATGATGTTTGTATGCATATACACATGATCACAATATATATATTATTCATCATTTTGAATGTATAACTCACTCTCCCATATGGTCTCCTTTTTAGCCTTGTGATGCAGGTTACCATGGGGTGAGTTCGGATTTCTAGTCAAAGCTTTGGTGAAGGTAAATAGTGGTAATGGAAGTGCCTTGGCCGGCATCCTTTATGGTTCTTGTATAATGAATGAATTCTGAAAATGTAGGCGATTTTAATGAATTTGAACATGTATAGAATGATCCTTCAGAATTATGAATCGTG
The DNA here is from genome assembly GCA_037962975.1 of Clitoria ternatea. Lineage (NCBI taxonomy): Eukaryota > Viridiplantae > Streptophyta > Magnoliopsida > Fabales > Fabaceae > Clitoria > Clitoria ternatea. The sequence goes on from CM075671.1 coordinate 177,285,612, forward strand.
GATATAAATGTAGTATGTAAGAGATGATTTGATGTGTATCAGAAGGATTAAAAATTGAAGGATGAGCATTGATGATTAATTCTTGAATGTAGTATGTGGTATGTGTAAGATAATTCTTGAATTTGTGGATGGTGAATAAATATGTAGAATGTAAGAGATGATTTACAGTGTATTGGGAGGATTAAAATTAATTGATGTATATTGATGATAGCGAAGGCTGGGAGAAGACTCCCGTGTGTACATGTATATATATATAGTTATACCTTAGGCTTTGCATGCTTATGGAATTAATTGTAGAATGATGATGGTTGTCTAATAGGCTTATAATATGCCATTGCGTGCTAGCCTAGCCTTTTCTCATATCGTCATATATGGGACTAGGCGTGTGCCCGGTATACTCATTCTTCCGCTGTATACTCTATTATTTTGTATACCTTTATGGGCAAACCATTTATCGATCCAGTTATAGATTACTAAATCTCACTCTTTGGTTTTCTGTGATTTGGGTCTTGATATGGTCATGATGGTGTATTGGAAATGTTTTTAAACGCGAAAAATTTATTCGTAATTTTATTAATTATGATGATCACATTGGGATTCGAGTGCAGAAAATCAGGGGTGTTATATAAGGTCTTATGGGGTCATTGAGTTGCAAGACCCTAAATCTGAGAGAACCTGGTTGGTGAATGGTCAAAGACTCAAACCTTATCTGGGAGGAGAGATAGAAAAGGTCACCACTATCATTCATTTGAAGGATCCATGAGCAAGTATTAAGGCATTAAGCTAATGAAGTTAAACAAAGCGCTTTTTGGGAGGCAACCCAATCATTTATATTTTCTGTTCATTTTATTGATTTCAATTCAATTAGTCTGTATGATATTTTTGAAGTTTTCTTACCTTGCTTTTCAGATCAACTCGTCACATTCATCAACCAACTTCACGTGTCTAAGGCAAACTTCAAAGGGAAGGACAAACTTCAGCTAATGTCAGGTTAACACACTCAAACGTAACTTGCCACGCTCAAGCTAGGAAATTCACTTTTAATTATGTCTTAGATTCGCTCAAGCGAATGGTTTCAAGCTTGAGCGAGGAAAGAAAATAAAGTATCAGGTTTATACACGCTCAAGGGTGAGTATCCACGCTCAAGTGTGAGTATTCACACTCAATTATGGCCAGGTAAGTGACATTCTGTTTGATCCATGCTCAAGCGCAGAAGTCACGCTTAAGCTTGACAACAAAAAAATAAAGTCTGTCAAATCAAAATTTTCAAATTCACCCGGATCACGTCCAAGCGTGACTTCTCTCACTCAAGGGAGAATAAATTAAGCATCAATGGAGGCTCAAGCGTGAGAAAATTTCAGACCTTTAGGGGATGTCTCGCTCGAGCGTGATAAGTCACGCTTAAGCAAAACGAAAATTTTCCATTACTCACTCAAGCAAAGGTTTAAGCATAAAACCTTTGGTAAGCACGATCACGCTCAAGTGTGATTATACTCACTTAAGCGAGAAAGAATAAAATGGCACCAGTAAGGCACGATCAAGCGTGGCATTAAGCGAAAGACTCCAGTTTCATTCTGTCTCACCCCCGCTTAAGCTTGGCATACCCACACTCAAGCGAGCAGTTTAAAAACTGCCACTTGATGCCACTCATTGCCACATTAAAAGGCAATCCCCTCCATTATTCTAGATTCTGAAAACGTAACTCCCCACTCACTCCCATTCCCTTCTCTCTGTCAGTTTTTATTAAGCATTATAACTGCATTGCATTTTTCAATTCACTCAAAAGGTGTAGTACGTTTTCTTCTACATTGTACATTCTCATTGGAAGTAAGGTAACTCTAAACCGTTTCTCTTTTCTCTACAGCATCTTGCATATGTTTTGCTATGTTGAGTTGCAGAAAGCATGTTTAGGTGTTCATATCGAATCATGCTTCTCTGTTTTGCTTGTTTATATGACAAAGGGCTCTATTTCATCTAGATTGGTTCATTCAATATTGAATTGCTTCATTATTTTAAAGTGAACATTGTGAAAAATCCCTTCTGCTTTAAGGAGGCATACCAACTATCCGATAAAAGTTCAGAATATGTCATACATACTTGATGTTAACAGATTGAACTTGTTATGCTAAATAAAATCATTGTTGCTTTGCTTAGTAACTAATAGGCATGCGTAATTGGAAATGGATGCATCCTGATACAATGAGTAAGAAGTCCCTAGGCTCACTGAAATCATTACTGAGATTATTAGAGACTTACCCCTTTATCTTGCCATTTGATATGATGATTGCTTGTAGATGGCCAGAACCAAGCAGGTGGCACCAAGTTCCCTTCCACACACTTTTCCAGCAAAAAGTTCTAGAAGAAATAAAAGAAAAAGGCCTTGTGTTGATAACCAGGACAATGCTCCAAAATTCAGGAACAAGGACAAGAGTAAACGTTAGGAGGATATTTCAAACTCGACTTTCATACATGAAAGAAAGGTGGATTTGGCCTTGGGAGAGTATGATGCCTTTCTGCAGGTTATTAGAAGGAGGAACTGGTTAAAGATATGCTACCCAAGAGAAAAATTTGATCTGGAGGTTGTGAGGGAGTTCTATGCCAATGCATGGCCTAAGGAGGGAGAAGGTGATCGAAGGACATATGTCAGAGGCCATTAGCTCTCATATGGCAGAGATGACATCAACTTCTACCTAGGCAGCATTATGGAGTTAGGGGAAGGACAGACATATGACTATGTTGCAATGAAATTGAGAAATGAGCTCATTACCACTAATGATCTCGAAGCAGCAATATGCACACCAAGGTGCCATTTTCAGATGGGGCAGGGAGAGAATCCACTACGCATCTTAAGAAAGGACATGACCACCATTTCTCAAGTTTGGAACTCTTTTCTGCTTGCTAATATAGCCCCTAATGCACATGTCTCTGATCTGATTTTTAGCAGGTGTTATTTACTATATTGCATTCTACAGAATGACATCTCTATTGACTTAGCCCAAATCATTTCTGATGAAATCCACAAGTTTATGAAGGTTGATCAAAATTATTCCCAGGCAGGACAGAAGGTAAAAGGAAGCTTAGGATTTCCTGCTTTCATTACTAATTTTTGTGCAGGATATGGAATTGAGGTACAGGACCTCAAGCCTATCAGACCACCCATAGACAGACGTTTCATTGAACGGCATTGTAGCATCCAAGCATCACCTACACCAGATGTACCTCCACCAACTGCACCTCAAGCACCACCACCATCAGGAATAGAACCTGCCTTTCCGCCTCTCAGCAGTGAAATAAAGATGATCCTTGAAGGAATTTATCAGCTCAACATCACGCAAAACCATCTTTTAGCACAACAAAATGCCAACCATAGAGGTCTGATACACCTGCATCATGGGTTGTACCATAGCATTCCAGCAGACCAACATAACCCATGGATGGATCCTGTTCAGTTTGAAGCACACATTGATTGGCCTGGGGATAGACCTCCTTTCTTAGGAGGGGGTGAGACCTCACAATCTGGACCAGGACCATCTTCAGAGGTACCTCCAGTGAGGGAAGAAGAAGGAGACACATATGATGATGATGATGATTAAATTTTCTTTCTGAGTTTCTTTTCTGGTTTCTGGTTTCTTTCCTTTTCAATTACTATTAGACTTTATTTTTAATTTTCTCTTTTATTCCTAACTTGCTGCAGGCAACATTTTCCTCTTGGGGTATTTTAGTTTTAATTTTATGCTTCATTAATGAATTTGCATGATCTATTGATTGATAAAATTGATTGCACTGGTTAAATGTTTGTATAGGAACATGCATTATTTTTCCAACTTGGAGCAAGAAAATTAAATGAATGCAAAGATTCAATAAGTTTGAGCAACTTTTAAGACAGTAACATTGATTTTGAAAAGGCAAATTGGCTGAATTACGAACCAGGAAATGAAATAAATAAACTTTTTAAATTCTTTAAGGCTTGAACCTTTTTCTGTAGAATATTGGAGTATGCCTTTAAACCTGGTGAGAAGAGAGCCATTAAACACTGAGAGCCTCATTAGAAATTGTTAAGTTGGCATTGCCTAATTTTCTGATTAACCTTTTTATTAAGAAATAAGCAAGGAAATAATCAAAGCACTTTTGAAAAAAAAAATATTTAGCCTAGAGCCAAAAAGCTATCCTTAACAAAATATCCCATTCTTTGGTAGCCCATTTGAGCCAAAATTTTTTTCATAAAAACACCCTAAGCATGAAAAATAAAATTCCTACCTTATCAGCATGCTTTAGAAGAAAAGATCATAAAATATATTTTTCAATAAGAGTAATGCAAGAAATAGAGGTTGAAAAAGAAAAAGGCTAAAGAAAAAAAGTAAGTTCTCCATACAGAAACCTTTAAACAAAAAAAGAACTAGAAAAAGAAGATAAAGAATTCTAAAAAGGAAGAAGCCTCATAAACTTTGAAAATTTCATTACTTATGCTCTTCTTTGTGCACTCAATTTGAAATCCATGAAAAACCAAGAATTCTTGCAAGCCCAGCCTCATTACAACCTTTTTAAAGACCTGTGCGATCCTTGTTATTTTTATGATTTTGGTTTGATTAGAGATGACTAGCAATGTTAACTACGCATTTCTAATGATGAATGTGTGAAACAGACACCTATGAGAAACAATGAGAAGCTCCTTATTCTTACAGCATTGGGCTACTTGCTTTGTGAAAAATTAAATTGTTCATCTTATTTCACATGAATGGGTATTAAGGATGCCATAAGCCCAAAGAAATCAAATACTGCTTTTTAATTGTGCTCATCTTGAGAATCTGAGCATCATGAACATTTTCTTACTTAAACTTTCATTCTTTTGGCTTGAGGACAATCAAAACTCTAGGTTGGGGAGAGTTTGATGAGTATAAATTAAGCATTGATCTCATGAACCGATTGACCTTAATTTTGTAAAGAATTTAACTTCATTAGTTAATAAGTGAAGGAATTTAAGCATGAAATCTATTTTGAAAGATATAATGCGTACAAGATATTATTTTGCCAAAATTCTTGAATAAATACAAGAATTACAAGAAAACAACGAAGTCAGCATACTTGGCCTTGTTCATGAAGAAGCATGAAGCCTAAACCATGCATCAAACTCATGCCATGCTTAAGCGTAACACAAGGGGCACTTGAGCGCAAGGAGTGTTGAAGGCCATACTTGAGCGAAGGGACATTAGCATCAAAGCCCTCTCATGCTTGAGTGTGAGAAGAGGACGCTTGAGCTTGAGCCCGTGCGTGCTTGAGCATGACCCTGGGCATGATCAAGCGTGAGGGTAGGAAATCATATGAAAAGCATCAGACCTCTTCCACGCTTGAGCGTGAGAAGAGGGCGCTTGAGCTTAAACCCATGCGCGCTTGAGCTTGACGCTGGGCGTGGCACAAGTGTGAGAACAAGAAAGCAAAGGAAAGGCATAGGCCCCCTTCACGCTTGAGCATGGAAATCTTACGCTTAAGCGTAGGCACGCTCAAGCAAGAATATCTTACACGTGAGCGTGTTCGAAGAAGTATGGGACTTTTTATTAAATATGGGCCAATGGTGCGATGCCAGCACACCCACTTCTGCATGTCTCCGACCATCTCTGCATGGCCACTTAGCAAGTAGGGGTTGAGCTTGAGCTTGGGAAGAAGGAGCTCAAGCGTGACTCCTCTATAAGTATAGCAGAAGAACAGAGGATCAACATCATCTCAGCATTCAATCATTCAATTCACTTCCAATTTCTTTCTGTATTCATTTCCTTTTGTTAAGTGAAAATGCAAGGCATGGGTAGCTAAATCCATTCATTGGGATTGGTTGTAATCATTCAAACCCCAAGTAATGCTGCTGTAAGTTTTTCATATATATAATAAGATCTGATGATTTTTGTGTTTCATTCTACACTTAATGCTTAAAAGTACTTGATCACTATTTTCTTGTCTTTGGTTTTCTTAAGTATATTGGGAAATAACTTTTGAGAGCAGATCTAAATGAAACACTCATTGTGAGTAGATGACCAGGGATGGTATCTAACACAGTGAACGTCTAAACAATCAATCATTAATGCTGGAATGATTTCAAGGTGACTGAGGGATCAGCAGGTTGAAATCATTCTTATGAATTTTAGTACTCGAAGGATCGATACAAATGACTTTGATTGTGACGTAAAAATTATCATTTCAAGTTATAGATATGCAAAGTTACATAGCTTACAGAAGGTAAGAAGCGATGAACAATCAATCCCAGTTTTCCAAATTTGAAGTTCACTAAAACTCTTTAGTGTTGTCTCTTACATTTGTTACTGTTTGTTAATCATTTCAATCAAAACCTTTTACAACCAACCAAAATAAAACTTCCTGTCAAATCAATTCAAGGACTAAGATCTTCAAGCTAACACCTCCTCAGTGGAACGACAACCCCTTTTACTACAACTTTAGTGTTTAAACTTGGCACTAATCTTCCATTAGATTCCTATTATACCAACTTGATTCTTTTCTTGTACACTTCATTTCTTTGTATGATTGATAAAAATCTTTACCATAGTCCCGCAAGACCTTTCATTGTGATCGTAACCACATATAATCATCCATATGTTGGTTCCCCCTACCCAAGGGTATTCTTTCTCATATAGTCCCGCAAGACTTTCATTATGATCACAACCACATTCATTCATCAACATATTGGTTTCCCCTACGCAAGGGTACTCTTTCTCATATAGTCCCACAAGACTTTCATTGTGATCGCAACCACATTCATTTATCAACATATTGGTTTCCCCCACGCAAGGGTACTCCCTTTTATATAGTCTCGCAAGACTTTTCATTGTGATCGCAACCACATTCATTTATCAACATATTGGTTTCCCCCATGCAAAGGTACTCTCTTTCATATAGCCCTGCAAGACTTTTCATTGTGATCGTAACCATATTCATTCATTCTCATATTGGTTTCCCCCACGCAAGGGTACTCCCTTTCATAGTCCCGTAAGACCTTCATTGTGATCGCAACCACATATAAAATACTATGTCATGCATGCCATGAATGCAACAATGCAACGATACACATGCTAGTCTTAACCTCGCTAGAATTTCTCACCCTCTCACTTAGGGGTATATATTTTACATTTAGCATTACAAATAGTGGCACCCAACCAATTATAAAGCCCTTCAAGGCATACCATTCACATCATTTTCATTACAATGACTAAGGATTTACATCAACATCAATCCATGGAAATCAATAAGGCATATTAACAAGTATACTTCAAATACATAGCACCATATATTTTCCAATCTAAAATTTAGCCATCACCGAGATTCAATCTCACACAACTTCGTAAATGAAGTATCACATTTATTCAGGACAACATGTAAGTAAGCACCAAGATATACATTACCAACACATAATTCTTGGTGGATTTTAATCTCCATTATCTTGCCATTGTTTGCAAGTTTTGGTATGACATTCACAATGTCTTCAATTATCTTGGTTTTTCAACACATTTCTAATTCATTGTTTGGCAATAAACACAATAACATTCAATTGTTATTTCAATAGCCTCATCATCACTCACGGGTGTGTCATACAACCACATCATTCAATTGTCATCATCAACCATCATATCTTAATATTAGTGGTGTAACATACAAGGTTTACATAAGATGACTTAGGCACACACACACACCTTGCCACAATCTTAAGTCATTATCAATCATCACTAAGGACACACCACTTACGTGTATTCTAAATGCAATCACCTATGTTTGTATGATGAAATAGGTTTTAACAAAGACAAGCTTATGACAATTTCAAGCCTCAAGTTACAATACAATAGGAGTGTGACAAATGTTATCATCAATAATGCCAGGACTCAAGCAAGCCAAATACCAATGATAATTGAGGAAACATCCAAGAAAATGTGCACAAGAGGCAAAGGAACAAGCCTTATCTTAACACACATCAATAAACATCCAAACTCATGGAAAATTTGGCAAACAGCAGCTATGAATCGATTCAGGCAAGGCTATGAATCGATTCATGCATAAAAAGAGTCCATTGAAAGCAAACAGATGCCTTTGAATCGATTCAAACACTTCACTGAATTGATTCATGTGAAAGAAAAGTCCAGTTCAACAAACCAGCAAGTCATGAATCGATTTAGACCATACCATGAATCGATTCATACGAATGGCAATTTCAATTCAATCAGGTAATGAGTTGTGAATTGATTCAAGAAATTACATGAATCGATTCAAGGAATTCTAGAAATACCACCATGTAAGTCAGTAGGCCATGAATTGTAACATCCCTAATGCTTTAGTAAAAATTTTAATTGGCGGAAAGTGTTAGTAATTGTCCAAGTGGATTCATTGAAAAATTTTGGGAATTATTATTAATAAAAATGCAATTATAATTAACTAAACGATGTGGAAATAAATAAATCTATTTGATTGATTAATTACAAAAGATTAAATGAAGGTAATTAGAAGAAGGTAAATTTAGAAGTTACTGATGGGGTAAAAAGGTAAAACTTTAATTAAAACTTTCAAAGAAATTATAAAAGAAATGGGGAAATGACTATTTTGCCCTTGTACCTTAAATTTTAATTTCATTTCCTTCTTCTTCCTCACCTTCACGCGAGTTCTCTTCTTCTTCTTCTCCTCACCATTGCCGTGATTTGTATGCCTTAAGGGGAGGTCGATTTTGCGTCAAAACTTTGAGATAACTACGTTTTTGAGATCGTGACTTCGAGGTGAGTACAATGACCCTTTTAAATTAAGTTTTCTCATATCTTTCATTTTCTCCGTTAAACCGAAGGGTCGTGCATGGAGGGGTAAGCTTCCGTTTCCTACTCCTCTAGTGCATAAGAGCTTGAAAATGGCCTTTAGAGTAATGAGGGTAGTTTAACGTTGACGGGTTTTGCGTTTCGACCTCCGTAGGTAACAAAACGGTCGTCGGAGGATCGAACGGTGAAGTGGGTGTTAAATTCAGATGGAGGACGTTGGACACAGCGTTGAAAGAACGTTAACCACATTAAGAACGAGTCATCGGAGCTCGGAATCGAGGTAAGGGGGTGTTCGGGTTATAATTAATTAGAATAGGTACGTACGACAGAATTGAGTCATTGAATTAAGCATGAAAATAATGAGAATAAATATTGAATGATAATTGTATGGGTATGTTTGTAAGAATGTAAATTGTGTATGAGTCATGGTGATTATGAGATTAGAATGCTTGATATTATGATGAATTAATGTGTATAGTGGCAATGTGATGGCGGGCTTGACAAGTAGGTCACCCAATTGATGAGTATATGTTTTGTTGCTGGCCACTTGCGATATGATATGAGAAATATGAATATACATGTATGATTATGTGGTGTGGGACGGCCGACGGTATGTATAGCCCCTCATTTCTGGCTCCCGTGGTGTTTATGCCCAGTTGAGCTACCCAGTGGTGGAGGTGGAGAGTCAAGTAGGACTCGGTGGACCAAGCAGGGTTCATGGGGTGTCAAGTAGGACCCCCAGCTGAAGGCCGATCCTTTTAGTATCCGGATACTAGGCGTCGAATTGATATAAGAGTCAGTTGTGTTATTCGATGCATTGTTAACATTGCGTGATGATATGAATGTGTTTTGTGATAATTGTTGATTGTGATTGGCAAATTGGGGATAAGGAATTGGAATTGAATTCATGATTGGTAAGTAGAAGTTGAGGACAAGAGGTAAGACTAATGGTATAAATTAGAACTAGTAAATATGTATCTTGTTATTTAATTACCATTCTGGATTAATTATGATGCCAAACACTCACCCTTGCTGTTGTTTTCTTTAATTTAGTAACCAGTGACAGGGAAGAGGTCGAAGCCCCGGAGGTGCGCCAAGCGAAGAATTGATGCCAAGGAGTGCAGAGAATTATGAATTGAATGATGTGTGTATTATGCTCATATATTACCTATGTGTGTTGAACTAATTTAGAAGTGATCAATGTAGTTATAAAGGTATGGAATCAATTATGGATAAAAACTTGTATGTTGGTTGATGAGAATATGAATTTATGTTGATGAAGTGGTGTGGTAGTGATATTAATATGAGCAATGTTGAATTTCATGAATCTGATGCATATTGGCATGGAGCCAATAGTAGGTATGAATGATAAATTGCTATAGACAGGTTTTGTATATAATTATGAAACATGAATGACGCAGATGGTATGTGAATGGTTTAGTGCATTGATGATTGGTATGCACTTAGTGGATTGGAGTTAGAAGTGAAGTATAGGTTTAGTGGAATTCAACCCTAGTTGTATGTTTGATTGTATGTCTATGTACAAATTAAACCAAATAATGTATATGAACGTTTAGGCATGTAGATGGTGCAGAGTTTTAAGTTCCATGTGGCTGCTGCATAATTCTCCCAAGCCAGGGTATATTTCGCTCAAGCGAGATGGATACTCGCCCAAGTGAGAATGCCATGTATCAATATTGTGGTCTCTGGCCAATTCTCGCTCAAGCGATAAGGGCCCTGGCTCAAGCGAGACCTGTATGTGTTAAGTGAGAGTGGCTACTAGGTTAATTTCACCCAAGCGGGGAGGATTCCCGCTCAAGCGAGATGCATGTTATGCAATCAGGGGAGTTACTGGACGAATCTCGCTCAAGCGGGCATGGCCGCGCTTGAGCGAGCTAGTGAGGAAATGGTCACTGTACATTTTTCGCCCAAGCGTGTGTGAGTGGCTTGAGCGAAAGTGTGAAGTCTGATGCTGGGATGGTGCTCACTCAAGTGAGTGACTGGTATGGTTGTGTTTTTGACCGAGTGTGACTAGTGTATGGTGAGTAAGTGGGATTCTGGACGAAATTTCACTAAGAGTGGGAACCTTAGAAAATAATTCTATGATGTAGCGAATTTCCGAGTGAAATGCCGAGTGGGCTATGTCTGAGACAGAACCTTCCGAGTGAGGAAGTGCGTATAATTCCGAGTGATGGGTCTCCCAATATGATACCCAGGGTAGTGGTGTTCCGAGTGGAAATTTCCGAGTTCAAAGTAACTCGTTCCGAGTGGAGTCCCTCCGTGTGTGTAATTTCGAGTGAGGATGGCACCGATTGGGGATACATGGTGTGTTTGTCCAGAAGTATTCTGGAATAACTTCATTCGTGTGAAAATGAAAAAGGAAGTCGGTTTTTGAAATGAATTACCGAGCGGAAAACCGAGTGAGAAAAGACTCGGTCTGGATTATTTTTCCAAGTGGAAACCCGAGTGAGTGTGAAGTCGGTTTTGAAATAATTCACTGAGTGAAAGACCTATCAGGTGATGAGTCGATTTTGGAATGAAATTACTGAGTGAAAGGCTGATTAAGAGATGACTCAGATTTGGAATAAGTTGCCGAGTGAAAGGCCAAGTGAGAGATGAGTCAGTTTTGATTGATTTTAACGAGTAGAAAACCAAGCAAGATGGGTCGGTTTTGATTGAATTGCCGAGTGCAAAATTGAGTGATGGGAAAGACGGCCTCTGGTCGGATTTCGCTTAAGCGAGTGGGTGCCTCGCTCAAGCGAATGTAGTGGGATTCCTTACTAGAGTAATCTCGCCCAAGCGGGAATAATCCGCTTAAGCGAGTCCCGTTGGTAACGTCACTGGAGCTATTTCACTCAAGCAAGACAACCTCGCTCAAGCGAAGGCTCCTAATCTCGCTCAAGTGAATCAGGTACTCGCTCAAGCGAGTGGGCCTGGTTCTAGTTCTCTTGTTTTGCTTATTTAATCAATTTTATTCTATTCTTAAACTTATTAACTTTAATTCTACTTATTATTTTGAACATGTCTAATAAAAATAATGGTTATTTTGAATTAGAAACTAAGTAATTATTATTAAATGTGAAAAATTTATTGTGAAAATTAATTAATTGAATAAAAATAAATGTAAATTGACCTAGGATGTTACATGAATCGATTCAAGCTAGGCTATGAATCGATTCAAGCTAGGTCATGAATCAATTCATGCATTTCCAGTAGCTTGTGAATTGATTCAAAGGGACTCATGAATCGATTCATGAATTGTGAAACACTACCAGACAACATTTTAAATTGGGAAACGTTACCTCATACCCCAATTTCATCCAATCAAACATTCAACATAACTAAAATATGCATCCATATAGAGTCTCAAATTAACAAGATATATATATATATATGTATATGTATATATATATATGTACTTTATCCCATCATGGGTTGTTCATCAACATATGCATCATTCCCATCAAAGGAACTATAAAACTTAATTGTCATCTCATACATATATGATTCCCATAAGCCAATAATTTGCCAAGCATATCATTCATCACAAAATTAATTATTACATCATTCCAACACAACCATGGTAAGACAAACATGAGCATTGTCATATACATTAATCACCAATTATTCAAATCATACATTTGAAATGTAAACTCCTCTCCTACCTCAAGAGAAGAATAACAATTCACATGTTCCGATCGTTCTGCCTTATTGCCCAAAATACAATCTACACCAACACACATATATACACACATTTATTCAATAAGCCATCTCAAAGCATCATCACAAGTCTAAACATTTGTTAGCATATCATAAAGCTTAATAACAAGTCCTAAACTTGTCAAAACACTAATTTACATAATTGTGTTAGGTTTCGGAAATTCTTTTCCCAAAACCAAGATTTTCTAAGTCTTAAAGGGTTAGTCATACCCAATAACAACAATATCACATCCATTATCTAAAATGCATCTAGCATTATATAAATCATCTAAATGTCATCATTGCTATCTAAAATCCAACATGAGCCATCTTAGCCTCTTTTAAACCATCATCAATCAATAAACCCAAATGGCATTCATCATGGTCTAAGACCTCTCAACCACAATTTTATTTCATTAATCCATCACAACCACTATGGTTTTGGTGTTCACATTCATCTCTATACATCTTATGGAAACACTCATCTATGAGTTCCATCATTAATGGTCACTTATCATTATTATTGTCATCTACCATCATAACTAACAACACCCACATTAAATATCATCTATTCATTTTCAATTCAACCCTCCTAGTCACAATATATATATTTTCCAAAATCTTAGGGTCGAGATTCTTTTAATCCAATAACAACCATTTTCACATTTCCATTGTTCAAATCATTCATAACAATATTATAACTTCTAACACACTTAACAACTTAGAGTCATCACCATATTTTCTTGATTTCATAAATCCTCAACATCAATAATTAATGTCACTCTCTTAGAAGCTCATTCCCACATACAAAATCACTCCAACATCCATTAATTACCATTCTCAAGATTTGCCAAAAGCCCTAAATTCCAATTTTCTAGGGTTTTCATAAAAGTTCCTAAAATTATCCATTCCATCTACTTTCATGCATCATTTCAAACATTCTTTGGCTAACAACATTGTATTCCAATCATCATCAACATCAAAAATAATCCCCAATGGTCATCTACCCTAGGGTTTGGTTCCACATGTGTTTATCCATCAAAACAACACTTAATCTCTCACTATAATACTTTAATAACCCCAAAACCAACTAGACAAGCCATTGATGTTATGGAATCTTACCTCTTTTCCAAGCTCAAAGTGGAACGCGAAAATGAAGGAAAGAGAAGATGCAACCACCCAAAACTTGCTCCAAAGTGCCAACAATGTCACATGAATCCATGAAATCCAATTAATTTTGGGTGAATATGGCTATGGAGGGGGTGGACGGTTTTTGTTTTGGAGGAGGGAGGAAGAAGAAGAAAAATGAAGAGAGTGGAGAGGAAGAAAAGCACCATCGAAAATGAAGAAAGAGGAGACAGAAAAGTGGAATTTTAGTCCATTGTCCATTGGTCCATACACATGCTTTTGCTTTTGTTTTTTTATTAACAAACCCCCTTTGTCCATTGGATAAAAGAAAGTAGAGAAAGAGTGAAAAAGTGGACGTTGAGTAGAGAAGAGAAAATAGGAATTTACATTTTTCTTTTAATTTTAATTAGCTCGTATTTTCATTGTTTATTATCATATGTTGTGTCCGAATAACCATCTCCTCAATACCAAAAATTATTTTAATCATACCATCGTAACCACAATAATTTTTTAAATATTCTAGACCCATCAAATATCTAATTTGACTTAGTAGGTCCTACACCATCCGTTAAATCACCTGATTTTAGTAAATTTTAATTTACCAATAAATTACCTCTAATGTCTAATTAATTTTTCCATATATATTGGACCACAAATACATAATTATCACCATCCAATAAATTTATTTTCTTTAAATTTGAGATGTTACAACATATACCATTATCACATTCAGAATCATTTATGACATTCATGTAACTATCCATGCAACATTCTGATGGTGGATTTGTCCAGTACACTGTTACTCTTAATGTATACCCATGTGAAGACTTGATATAGTTTATATCCATAGTCTATGAGATTAGATCATTGGTACACTCATACACTAGTCTTAACGTATTTACATGTCCCTATATAAATACTTGACTAGGGACAATTTAGGAATAGTTCTCATATTGACCTACTATCCCAAGGAATAATAAAGGTTGTTAAACTATTTAACATAAATGTCTTATTCAAATTAATGCGTCCTATATAGACTTCTAATGTATATTTCCAACAATATATTAAATACAAGAATGAATTTTAAGAATATAAAGGTTCAAGATACTTGATTGATAAAAAAAAATGACTAAAATTTAATGAAAATTGAAGTTTATATCATATTATGGCTCGTGTATCTTTTCAGTAACCTCAAAAATTGCTAGAACTATCTTTAAATCTCTAAAATATATAAATACAGATATACTTATTAGTTGAAAGGTCATATTTTCTGGTAGGCTTATATTTATTTTCTAGAGTTATTCATCTATGTATATATTATATAAAAATTCTTCCACTAAGTGGCAGACGGTACTTTCTTCTAGTTTTTCTTATTAAAAATTATATTTAATTAATTATCCAAATTAGGTTGGCATAAAATGTACATTTCATTTTGATGGAGTATGATGAAAAGAAATAAGAAGAAAAGAATTTGGAAGATGGAAAGTAGAGTAGAAATAAAATGGAAAAATGTTACATGAATTGATAGAAATAGAAGTGAAAAAAATGAAAATGTTCTTTTTTCTTATTTAAATTGATAAAAAAAAATGGGGTAAAAAATTGTTTGTATAAAAAATAAATGTTTTATTATTAAAAATAATTTTTTATAATAAGTTTTAACACAATTTTTCAATTTTTAAACATTTGTAATAATATATATTAAATTATTAAATAAAATAATTAAAAAAAAGGGTTCGCCTCTCTGATTCTTCTCATTTCCTCCCCGTTTGGGGAAAATAAAATGGTTGTAGACCCAGCCCCTTTTCCATCAAAACAATAAAGTTGGTACAGTGGTAGTGACACGTCACGACTTCAATTGAATAATCATAATTCAAGCCTAGAAGACATTAATTAGAAGAGTAAATCTAACTGTATCCGAATTCAAATAGGAATAAGTGTCCTCCCATTCATTAGCATATAAATAAGCATATACCCAGATAGAAATACATGCACCTCTTTACTATTAGTTACATAAATCAAACTATGGAAAGACCCACCCTCCACTTAAGTATGGAATATATTGCTAAACTTTTTAGCTCAAGCAAAACTGTATATATGCTTCCTGCATTTTCATTTTGCCCCCAAATACATATGGGCCAATGGATCTTTCTACCTCTGAAATCCACGGAAGATGCCATGTTGGAAATAATTCCATCAAAGTAAATGAGAATCTGTGAACAACTATGCTCATAAGCACTGCACAATTATGTGTATATACACACCCTATGCAAATGTAAACTCTTACACAGAATAAAAAGTTGAAAACCAAAACCCTTAGATAGTTACTGTTGATAGTCAAAAAAATACACAAGGCAGGCTTATGGATTTGAATGGCTAGAGATTGTTCAATGCAACAAAAAAGTCAAAATTTTCAGCTTCCCCTTCTTACTCATCCAGCAGCATAAACAATCTTTACAGCTCATTTCAAAGGGAACACTGTTTTGAAGAAAAACAAACCCATTGGGACAAAGAGCAGTGCTACAAGGACAGGTGGATGCACTGCTCTTCTCTATTATTAGCTGCCATAGATGAAGACTGGTTTTCCCTCCCTGCCATGTACCTTTTATATGGCACAAATCCTTTCCCATATGTTTCAGTTCTCTCTCTCACTTTTAGCTGTGATTTGCCTGATGTTTCACTTTGTGTATTGTGGCCAACAAGTTCCAAATTTCCATCCCCCTTGCTATGGCAATGCATGAGAATACCTGTAGGTATCAGTTTGCATGCTTCAATTGTTGGAGAATATGGCCTGCAAGTATCTGCTACAAATAGAGTCATTCCGAAAAGTTTGAGAGTCCGTCCCGAAGATTCTTCTGTTGTGTCTTCTCTAGTAGAAACAATTTCGTTGGGGAAAACCTCATCCTAGACATTGAGACGAAACAAGAATTATTAGATCATATCACATTTTTTTAGATATTGTAGTGATGATATTGTAATCAGTAGATGGAATGGATAAGGAAGTACCATAAGTTGTTTCTCATCTTGAGTTGAATCAGTGTTTAGCGCTGCGACTTCCTCGAACTTTGTTTTGGGTTCAGCAAGTGTAAAACTGCTTGTATGGACACCACTAACGGATGACATAGGAGATAAACTTCCATTTGGTATTGTATCCGAGTCCGAGGAACCTAGGCTGTCTGAACCAACAGCTGATAATACTGATTTTGGAGATTGGTTTTCTTGATCAAAATCTGATGGCTTCAGAGAAATAGACTTCATGGGCTGCTCCGGGATCAAACTTTGTTTATTAGGGGTCCCAACTAGTTTACGAGGGTAAGGATGCATTGGCTTTCGTTTTGGTCTTGGAGGAGGAATTTCAATTGACTCCACAATGTCTGTAATGTTCCCTGAAGAGTCGCGAAGAACCTGTCATGAAGTTAGCGTTAGAGACGATTTAAGCAATAGTAGTGAACTCAAGCACAGATTGATGAACCGTTCAATCTCAAAGAAGTTAGCACTTGGATAACCTAGGTCATCAATCAAAATCTTAATAAAGTTTGGTGTATAGCCTATGGTAGGTAGAAAATATGGTAGAGAATGATCACTAGAATAGAGCAATAAACCTTAGAAAAAAACTTCTGGGCATGACTTCGAATCTGAACAGCAGTCTTTGTTCCAACATGTTCTGTGGTGAAAATAAAGCATCTCAAAACTTAGACCGAGCTCAATCATATTCCTTCTATTTACAGAACTATATTTATCTTTTTAGCAAGAAATCCCAATAGCATACTTGCGTAAGTAACATAAGTAAGTAATTAACTGATAATAATACCTTCAATGCGTCGCCAAGCCCGGCCATACAACTTTAAAGCTTCAAGGAACTTCTTGTGTTCTTCATCTGTCCATCTCTCTCTCTGTTTTGTAATAGTATACGGTTTCCTTACCTATTGAAAAAGAAAGGAGATCAATTAAAACAAAAAAGACAATAAGACACTACACATGAAGAAGAGAACAATTATAAAATTCCAGTGACAGTATTACATAAGAATCCAATGAGAACCTTTAAGGCATGGTCATTCCCACAAGAAAACTGATCATTGAGTTGAACATGTGCAACAGAATGCAAGCCAGAACTCAAAGATACCCCTCCATTTCCTACTGAAGGACCACCCTGCGATCTATTAAATCCAATTTGATCCTACATTCAATTCAAAGAGCAAAGAAACGTATCATTAAGGGGAACTAAAATTTTCATCCAACATAAGAAACAACCAGACCAGAAATTATTTATCCACTAAGGAATCAGTATTAGACATCTTTCAGCCAAATCTTTCACCCCACATGAGGACAAGTAGCAAAAATGAATAATTAATCACAACTTCTACATTGAAATTAGCCCTAAGGAATATTCAAAGGAGAAAAGGAAACAACTAACTACTCCTTTTATAAAAACAAGAACAAGTTCATTCATCATCCCCGATGGTAATAAATTGTTTCCTAAAGGGAAGCATTTAAAATCTACTTTCTTCATGAGTAAAATTCAACCTGAAATGTGAAATCTATGCATATCTGGCATTTAAAACAGGTAACCAAAATACAATTAAGGTTCTCTCTTTTCCATTTGTTTTTTCTTGTAGATATAGTACTAAGCAGTAAGCACTAAGCATGTCCCACCCAAGTGGTGGGAATATTAAGCTAGAAATCAGGACAAAGTCATACAGATACAATTTCAAGTTTCAACCACAATCTTAGCTTTCCAGAAAAACCAAAGAGTATAGTATCAACTATCAAATCATTGAGATTAAAGGAAAACATAACATAAACAGATATCACATACTTGAATAGCCATAACTGCAGAAATCACTGATCAATCTTCTCCTCCTGTTTTAAAGTGCCAAGTTTCCTCAACTTCACCGATGGAAATTACAATCAGATCACAACACCTAAGCACTAAAACTAACCTTTTTATACATGAACCTGAAAATAAGAAAATTAGAACACAAACAAGTAATGACAGTCCAAACAAATTGAGAACAAAAAATGACCCATCAATCCAAAATCCAGTTACAATACAAACACTACCTTAACTCTTCTCTTCATCAAACACTAATTTACAACTCAAAAAGACAAAACTCTCTCCATCCATAACATCCAGTGACCAGTAAGGAATAAAGCTGAAATGGTCTTTAAGGAAAAGGGTTATTGTTGGGCGTGAAAGCGAGAGAGAAAGTTGAAAGGTTGAGGTTAGAGAAGAGAAGAAAATTGATGAAGTTTGAAGAAGTGAAATCTCTGACTCCGAAAGTGCTCGTGATTGTGAAGGAAAAAAGAAGGAGCAAGGAGGGGATGACACGTCAGATTTGAATTTCTATTTTCTCGTCAAAAAAAAAGAAAGGTAAAATTGAAAAAGTGTTTTCCTTTTTTTTTCTTATTCCTCCGACATGGAAATCTCGAGAATTAGAAGGAATCTTGTGGCTCGCGTCGATAGTTGTCGCGGACACGTGGCGTACGGTTGTGGACCCTTTTTTCACCATCTATTTTCGCTTCTTTTTCTTAAAACTACTACGATGGGCTAAGAAATTAAAAACGCACTCTGTGGATAATCTCGAACACATCATACTCGCGGGTGGGACTGAAGCAACATGCTACTCGCGGGTTGGGGAGTGCCACGCGTTGTTGCATAGTTAAAGCGTGGCCCACGTTTTTCCCATTAGCCATTACCAAAATAGAGAAATGCCACTTCCAAAAATAAAGAATAGAGAAATGCCTCATGCCCCTATTTATTAGCTTCTATTCTAATATTTTCTCTCTTTTTATTTTGTTAAGCTTAAGATTTGATTTAAGATAAATCAAATTATTCTATTTTAACACGATAAAATTTAGTTGATAGATGTTTTGGTTGATATGTAAATTTAAAAATTAAAAATTATTACTTTTGTAAAGATTTAATTAAAGAAAAGAAAGTGTAAAAAAGTTTTATCATATTTTTATTACACATAGAAAAATATTATTAGTTATAATAAATATTTTATCCATAGCTTATTTAATAAGTATGTTATCGATATTATATTTAATAAATATATTATCAATTATATGTTTATTAAATTTATTACCAATAATATATTTAATATAAAAATTATAAATTTAGTTTAATAATTTATTTTAATTAAATTACGCTAGAATATATTTAATAACATATATTAAATGTATCATTGATAACATGTATTAACAATTGAAACAACCATAATTAATAAATAAACCCGAAAACCCAGGAAAATTTTTCACGGATAAATCCGAAATCGAAACAAGGGTTTAAGAGTACTTAAATTAATTACCAAAATGTGTTAAATACATTTAGATATCAATAAATGATCATGCCTGGGTCAATGGTACCAACTTACAGGTCTGGGAATCGATTCATGCAACATGGGGAATCGATTCATGCATAAAATTTTTTATTGTGAATCGATTCACACAATCAGGGGAATCGATTCATGCAAGAAAATTTACATTGTGAATCGATTCATGTAACAGGGGAATCGATTCACACACCTGGAGTTATCAGTTTCTTGACAGCAACTCAAAAAATGTAAATTTTTCAACTTTTAGCTACCCTATTTTTTTATTTCAAATTCAATGACTACCAAACTTTGACACCAGTTAAAATAAGTTATTTGTGATGCGTAGCCACTGGCCGCACTCAAAAATTCTCAAAAACAAGAGACTAATGCACATAATTGCGTTTGACTCGTTTTGAAGGTTTTTGATGTAACTAAGGGGTCATTTTTCAATGGAATTGACTCATTTCAGTTTCTACAAGTCACAAATCATGCATAGATGCTATTGAAACTGTTCTATGTCATTCACACCTCATAATTTGCTATTTGACTATCTCAATTGCTCATTTATGTAGGAAAACCATATAAATGTCATGCATTCATGGCTCTAGCACATAACCACTATCATTTTTCATACAATAATATTTCCTGGGCATCTCATGCATCAACATTGCATCACATACATGTCCATAATTCCTAGATATATCAAACTTCATATATATATGGTGGGACCATCCATTGTCTCCACACTCCAACATCATCAACTAAACATCACAACATCAAGTATTAGGGTCAAGACAATTCTACTCAGTTACTTAATCCACTAGCATTCATATATACATATATATATATACACACACATCAAAATAGGTATACATAGGAGCCGGCCAAAGCTACTACAAAACAACTATGTGCATCATGTACAAGGAACAGATACATAATGCTCCATGCTCGAGCTAAGTGACCTCTCACCAATCTCTGTCGCGTCCTAAGTCCACTATAAAATATCCACAAATAGGGGTGAGCATTATACATAATAAATGACAGCTATAATACTGATTCAATTATCCATTTCTTTAACATACAATGAAATATTACAATCAAACAATACATAAACTACCATTCAACATTATCCATCCATATCTCAATGCTATATAAACCAGGTTGTTCTCAACAACACTCATCAATACATATACATATTTATTCATTTGGATCCAATTGCAAATTCAATGACTTAGTGTTGCAACACAGGCTCTTAGCCACAATATTTAGCTCTCAGCTGATCCGGCCGTTTTAATGGTACCAAACCGTTTGCCCTCTCACATAACACAATCACTCTCAATGACAACGGCAGTGTTACGGGCAGCCCTGAGTCCCACTTAGTAAGCTTTGCCTTGAGTCCCACTCAAGGACTTTTGTGGAATCCTCGAAACCACAAACCACATAACATAGAAATCTTTTCTCATGCTAAATCATCACATAATGCATCCCATGCAACCTTTCTATATTCACAACAAGCATCACATGCTATGTTTCAACATCATCAATTCTAGCATCCTAATACATCTCATGGCATAAGCATCTCACACATACATATAACTCAATAATTTCAAAGCACACTTTGCATCTTATGCATTCTATCATAATTTCATAGATGACAAACCATATAATCATCATAGTTCATAAAACACATCATTCACAATTCAATATACTAATATACCTCGAATTCGTCTATAAACCATGCATTTAGAATGTAAAAGCTCCCCTACCTGGAATAGAGAATTCCAGAAGCTTCTTTACCTATTAATCATTGGTGAACCGCTAATCGCAAGCTTCGCTCTCTATTCCTCAAAATCAAACTACTTCCTAAAATTCATAATAATTGATTTTAATACCATAATCGATACAAACATTGCTTGCCAAGTTAGGAATCATTAAATTAGGACTATTTTGGTAAGTTATAACTCACCGAACCAAGTCATCGACTTCAGAACTCACCTCCGAATCGAGCTTCAAGCTCTGAATCACTCAGAAACTTTCCAAAGCTACCTTATTTCATTGAAACAACAATTATTAAGCTTCAATCTTGTAGGATTAGCAATCAAGAAGCCATTTCCACTTACTTTTACATGAGAAGCTCAAGGTTCTTGAAAATCTAAGCTGTCCACTTATACCAATGGCTTCCAATTGCTTCAAAATTCATAAAATTGAAAGAATTAAAGGGTGGAGGCAAGGATAAACCAAAACCCAAGATGGGAGATCATTATCTTACCTCAAATTGAAGAATTTAGAGTTCTCCCCCTGTGAATTCAAGCTTCCCAATGTGAAAATGAAGGACAAAGAGCTTGGTTTCCACTTCAATTTGATGAATTCAAGAGAAGATTGAAGAAAAAGAAGGATGGCAGTGCTGAAGGAAAAAGAAGAAGAAAGAAGAAGTGAAGTTTTTCACTCTCTGTTGCCTACGAGAGAAATAAAATGAAAAAGGAAAAGAGATTATCAATTTAAGGTATTAGGGACACATAAGTCATTTTTGCATTTATTTTAATTAATTTCCCATTTTAGTTTTTTTTCTCTTTTAATCTTACATGCTAATTAAATCTTAATTTAGGATGTTACAATAATACTATATAAGTATACTATATATATCAAAAAAAATATTCTCCAAATTTGATAAAAATATGTCTTGTTTTAGTGGTAAACAAACTTCCTTGCATCTTTTCAACCAACTGTTCCCTTAACAATTATTATAT
The DNA here is from genome assembly GCA_037962975.1 of Clitoria ternatea. NCBI lineage: Eukaryota > Viridiplantae > Streptophyta > Magnoliopsida > Fabales > Fabaceae > Clitoria > Clitoria ternatea. The sequence goes on from CM075671.1 coordinate 177,308,292, forward strand.
TAGGGTTTATAAACAAATACAAAAAAGTAAAAGTTATTTTTATTTATAAATATCATTAAAATTAACTCATTTTCAAAAATTCCTACCTATTTTCAATGCAAAATTTTAGATTTTTTTACTTTCTTACATAACACCCTTAAGACACTTAATAACTGTTTTTATATTTATGAGTAAAAAATCTAACTGCTATATTTTTACTTTTTAATTTTTTACCCTATAATATATATTATTATTCTTATTCTTATTAAATTGGATTTTAAATTTTGAATTTGAATTAATCTCATACGTTTTTAAATTTTTATGATGAAATTTAATACTACACAACTAAAAAAACAACTGTTAGCGACGGAAGTAATTGGTCGCTACTCAATGGAATTCCCGTCGCTAATGGTTTTAGCGACGGCATCGCAGACGGGCAAGAGGACGTCGCTAAAACCCTCGTCGAAAACACATCAGCGACCACATAACTGCCGTCGCTACAATATCGACGGCATAAGGCCGTCGCTAAAATCGTCTCTGCCCCAATAACTCCAGCCGTCGCTAAGTGTTGTCATACAGCGACCTCGAATACCCGTCGCTACTAACAGCCACCAGCGACCACCGTCTGCCGTCGCTATAGGAAGTGATACAGCGACCAAGTTATTCCGTCGCTACTGATCGTGATGTAGCGACCACAGTATCCGTCGCTAGAGGTTGCGATGTAGCGATGCCAATGTCCGTCGCTAGTTGTTGTCAGTTAGCGACCACAACGTCCGTCGCTAGTGATTGTGATATAGCGACCACGGCATCCGTCGCTAGTGTTAAAACGTCAGCGACGGACATGTCCCGTCGCTAACGGGAATTTTTATATTTTTTAAAAATTAATTCAATATTGACTGGTTTTGTTAATTTAACTTTAAAAATATCTTAATATTTTGTATTGGCTGATAAAATTTTATAATTAAATTAATTTATCAAATAGGTTGAATTATTAATGATAGGTAGAATAAGGCTTTGTGATTTGAATGTAATTACCAATAAATATTGACATAATATATAAAGAATGACAAAATAAATACTGAATAAAAATATAACATAACTAAAAATCAAATATACAATGTGTATAAATAAAAGAACTACAATCAAGGTGGTGGGGGATCCTGGGGTGGTGGTGGGGGCGCCTGGGAAGTGGGGGGAGGTAGCCTCGCCATCAACTGCATCAGTAGCTCCTGCTGTTGAGCAAGTTGCCGACGAGTCTCGGCGTGCTGCTCCTCGGCCCGCTGTCGGTCCGCCTCGGCCTTCTGTCGGTCCGCCTCGTGCCGCTCCAACAGCAACTGCCTCTGACGTCGCTCCTCCTGTAGCTCATCGTTCAGGTTTTGAATTACCTGAACGACCTCAGTCGGAAGACCAGAGGAAGACGAAGAGGAAGGGGTCTTCCCCTTTTTCGCCAGCTGCGTGCCGACGCCACCCAATCCAAACACCCTCCCTTTCTTGTTCACACCGCCAACAGCCTCCATATAGATGGCGTTGTCGTCAGAACAAGATAGGGTGGGAGGAACCTCCCCTTCAGGAGTGGAAGCCACCAGGTCCGCCTCCTTCTCGGCCCTCCTGGCCTGATACGCCTCCTGTAAATTCAAAAACAACGATAGGATTAGTAAGCTGATTTGTAAGTAAATTAAAAGCATGTGTCAGTTAAAAGTAAATACCGCTAGCTCCGTAGTCTTCTGGTTTACCCATGCACCGGCTTTGTTCTTCTTGGTCATTTGCATGACCTCAAACAAAGAAGGCTCCCGGTGCTCCCTCTGCTCCTGTGGTGGACAAAAAACATTGAGATTATTATTTGTAAACATGTAAGACGAATCATAATAGAAATGTTTAACATAAATATACTTACAAATCTTTTCTTGTGCTCGAGGGTTGAAATGCTACCCCCAGTGTAAACCGAGGCTGCAGCATCGGCGGCTCTGTTGGCCCTATTCCGAGCACTCGCCTGCTGGAATGGGACCCCGCCCCACTTCTGGGCCATCCCGTCCCAATGGTCCTCCGGGATCCAACGAGGGCGCTCACCCTTGTCCCTCACCTTCCAAAGGGTACTCTTGATGATTTTGGAGGTCTTTGTGGCAAAGACCTTCCTAATCTCATCAATCATACCCTCCGCCCACTGGTAATCACGCTGTAAAATGAATTGAGAAATCAAAATTAATAACGGGTCTATTTTACAAATCAAGTCACAATAAATGAGCTAGGAACTTACCGAGAAGGTGTCAAACCACCTATCTTGCACAACCTTCCCAGCATCTGTCCAAGATATATATGGACCATCCCACTGGGCCTTCAAAACCTTAGTAATCGCTTTGGTAGTGCGACTACTATCAACAAAGCTGTAATGACAACAATTATGTTAGGAATAAAACAACACACAATCTAGGGAGACACCCAAAATTTCGGTAGAGTCTCCCCTGTAAATGTAACATTTCCAAGTTTAAATAGTTACCCTGTTACAAACAGAAGAGTGCCCAGTACAATTCAATCTATACAAGTACTAATTAAAGTAACATCCAATAAACCAACAAGTCTTTCAACTAAACCCTAATATAAAGTATCATACAAATAACATAAAAGTATATGAAATTTAGTCACTTACTCGTCTCCGGCCGGCACGGGTACCAACATGGGCAGAGGGGATGCCGGAGGTGGGGTCGCCTGATGGCCATGGTCCTCCAAGCCATCAACTCCAGGAGTCTGCTCTGGGGTGGTCAGCTGTGGGGGTGATGGGGTTGTCTGCTGTGGTGGTGGTGATGGAGTGGTCTGCTGGAGTGGTGATGGAGTGGTCTGCTGTGGTGGTGGTGATGGAGTGGTCTGCTGTAATGGGGATGGAGTGGTCCGCTGTGGTGGTGATGGAGTGGTCTGCTGCCCTGGGGTTTGCATCCCCAGACAGGAAGCCGGGGTCCTGGACCCACCACCCCTACTGAAGGGCAGTCGACGTCCCGTCATCTGTGGATAAAATCATGAAAAGAAAGGTTAGTCTCAGGATATATATAAACCTATGTATATATGTTTAACAACTACATACTCTGTGTCTGTTTCAGTTTCAAATTCCCCCTCAGTTTCAGTGTCACTGTGGTTATCTGTTTGAACAAGTTCATCAGTATCCAAATCAGCCCTAGACCGTTTTGATCGAGAGACAAGGTCTTTGTCAATGTGTTCACCCCCCGTAGTGGCGAGTGTCTCGTCCATTATGACTGGATCAATGTTGAACAACAAATTCGCATCGTTGAGCTCGTGTGGTGCAAGCTGATAAGCGTCATCGACCTCCTCGGAGACATTGTCAGTGATCTGACTTCGGGCCTTGGCCTTGATTACTGCATACCAGTCCCGATGTCCTCCCGGGAAGTCGGTGTAATAAACCTGCTCAGCTTGTTGGGCAAAAATGAAGGGATCAAACCCTTTATATCTACCATTCTTCTTGACCTCAACTAAGCCGTAGTTGTTATCAACCTTTGTTCCAACACCGATTGTGTTGTCGAACCAATCACATTTGAATAGAACAATATCTCTTCTTAGTCGTCCAGAGAATGAAACTTCAACAATCTCTGTCAGCACTCCATAAAAGTCTTCTTCCAACTGACCGGCGGTGCCTTTAACACAAACCCCGTAGTTATGGGTGCGCATCCCTTCACTCCATTGAAGAATATTAAACTTGTAGCCATTTACGTAGTAAATAGGCCATTTTTTAACAGTCTTCACCGGCCCCCAAGAAAGGGCTTGGAGTAAAGAATCTTCAATATGGTTGTTAGGGTCCTGTATCTATGTACAACATAAGAAGTAGGTCATTGTTACCATATTGACGGGAGTTAGAAGCAAATAGGCTTAAAAACACTTGGTATACGGGTCTTACATGTTGCGCGAACCAACCAACGAACTTGGATGACACCTCACTATGAATTTGGTCATCAGTTAAATCATTTTGCTCAAGTTTTAGCATATCTGTGTATAAGCTATTGAAAGAAACAAATAACTTTAATATGAAAGCTACGTTAAGAATGTATAATATAACTTCTATGACTTACTCAATAAAGGGTTCGACTTCTGGGCAATTGAGAAGAATGTACAAGTGAGCCGCCTTTCGATCTTTCTCATCAATGTAACATTTTGTGAGCCTGCCCCCCGGGTGACCAGGATAGTTGAAAATCGACGTTTGTTCATCAAACCCTGTGCGGCTGGCTACACCAAGATTGCGGGGAACTCTACTCATTCTAGTTTCTATCTCCGTTGGAAAATAGAAAGAAGCAAAGGTTGTCATTTCTTCGACTAAGTATGCCTCACAAATTGAAGCTTCAACGCAGGCTTTGTTCGACACTTTATCTTTTAAAGAGCGTAAGAATCTTCAACATCATTAACAAGGTGGTGTTAAGTTAGAAAATACTATTATAAGCATGATTTGCAAGTAAATTAAAGAGTTCACCAAGCATTCACCTTTCGAATGGATACATCCAACGATACTGCACTGGGCCACCAACCAAGGCCTCGTACGGTAGATAGATAGGCAAATGCTCCATGGAGTCAAAAAAACTTGGTGGGAAAATCTGCTCCAACTTACAAATCAATACCGGGATAGTTTCTTCCATCTTCACAAGTTTCTCCACACTCAACGAAGTAGCCGTCAACTCCTTAAAGAAGTGACTCAACTCCACTAACGGTTTCCAAATAGGCTTCGGTAAGGCATGAAACGCGTACGGGAGTAGTTGTTGCATAAACACATGGCAATCATGACTTTTCATGCCAAACACCCTGCCCTCCTTCACGTCGACACATCTACTCAAGTTAGAAGCGAATCCGTCAGGCAGGGTCAACCCATTCATCCAAATACACATAGCAATCTGTTGTGGTCTAGTTAAAGCATATTTTGCATGGGGTTTAAACATTCTTCCACGTCCCGCATCCCTCAACTCCAACTCCTTTCTGGAACACCAAATCGGAAGGTCTAGACGACTCTTCTCGTTGTCCTTTGTTCTCCCTTTGATGTCCATAACAGTGTCAAAAATATTCATGAAAACATTACGTTCAGTGTGCATCACATCAACGTTGTGTCTTAACAACAAGTCTTTCCAATATGGCAAATCCCACAACACACTCTGCTTCACCCAGTGGTGTTCCTTACCGTAACCCGCAAACTCCTTAACACTCTTGTCCCAGATGTAAGGATACTCTTCGACCCTCTGCCAAACTCGTGCACCAGATAACCTACGGGGTGGAGGTTCGTTAACAACCTTGTTCTTCTTAAAAGCGGTTTTGTTCCTCCTAAACGGGTGATCCAACGGTAGAAACTTTCTATGACAGTCAAAGAAACTTGTCTTGCCACTAACAGGGAGTGATTCCCCCCCGGTATGTTCCATGCATACAGGGCAAGCAAGCTTCCCAGACGTGGACCATCCAGAAAGCATACCATAGGCCGGGAAGTCGTTAATAGTCCACATCAAAACAGCACGCATCATGAAGTTGTTCTTCAAAGACACATCGTATGTCATTACACCGACATCCCATAACTGTGATAACTCTTCAACCAACGGTTGCAAAAACACGTCTATGTTCGCCTTTGGATTTTTGGGTCCTGGAACCAGTATAGATAGAAACATGACCTCCCTCTTCATACACATATCAGGCGGCAGATTGTATGGGGTCAGGATGACTGGCCAACAAGAGTAAGCCCTTCCGTATTGACCGAAAGGGTTAAACCCATCAGTACATAGTCCAAGTCTTACATTTCACGGCTCGCCAGAAAAGTCCGGATATAGCTCATCCAAACACTTCCATGCTTTCCCGTCGGAAGGATGGCAAAGAAACCCCTCTTGTGATCGGTTCAGAGCATGCCAACGCATGTGTTTTGCCGTGGACAATGAGGCATACAGGCGTTGAAGACGCGGTGTTATAGGGAAGTACCACATTTTCTTCCTGGCCGTCCGGGTTACCTTCCCTCTCCTTTTAACGGTCTTGTAGCGTTCCTCATTACAATGCAGACATTTTGTGACACTCTCGTCTGCAAACTCATTTCTGAACAGCATACATCCACCAACACAACACTCTATCTTCACACAACCCAGCCCCAAGTTTGCCACTTGTTTCTTAGCACGGTACAGGTTTGCTGGCATTCTGTGATTACTAGGCATGGTGGAACCCATCAGACTGACCATTCTATCAAAACAACCTCCAGAAAGATTATAATCTGCCTTTATGCTTAAAGCAGCTAGGGAGGCGGATAACTCAGTGTGATTGTTGCACCCGTCCCACAATGGAGTCTGAGCCGCCGCCAACAAATCATAAAATCTCTTCACCTCCGGATTAGGATCCTCCTCTGCATTGTCAGAGTCCCCATTACCTGCTTGGTCATTATGTTCCAGCATACGCCCGGTGGAGGGTCCAACATGATCCATCACCATTTGTTCTATGTTGTTGTACGTATCCCTGTTTCCTCCAACCTCGTAGTAAGACTGTTGCACGGTTACGTCTGACGGTCTACGCGGTAACTGCTCACCATGGTTGTACCAGCAGTGGTATGTTTCCATGAACCCTTTCTCAGTTAGGTGGCACATGACATCATCCGCGTATTCAAAACTCATGCATTTGCACCTTGAGCACGGACAACGGATCTTCTGAGTCACTTCAAATCCAGGCGTGTTTGCTGTAGCGAACGGAATGAACTCCAACAGCCCCATCATAAACTCCTCAGTCACTCGCCGATTGCGATCTAGTCGGTTGTACATCCATCGCCGATTAGCCGGTACCTCCATTTACAATATCTAACAAGCACGATTTCTGTTACTTTAAATTATTGTAATTTTATTTGACTGTCGGTTGTAAATCACTCCCTATCTCTTTGATGTTGCAAATTGGTGGGGCCCTATCCCATTCGGGATGAATATGCAACCAACTATAACCCATCTCTGTTGTATGTGGTCTATCTTGTGTCGTTCATGTTCATTTAAAATTTCGGCAGCATTTCGCATTAGTCCCCGAGTACACAGAGATACGTACGGTATGAAACACCGCACGCAGACATGCACCCTGGGGACAATACGAAACACCATAACCGAAATTTTATATGAACATTCAACGTCTTAAGATAGACTATATACAACATTGATGGGTTACGCCCTACTGGTTACAAATTCATACCAAACTGTCCAACTGGGACAATTCAAGATCCAACACAACACGGTACATTAGCCGGTTGTTTTGAAACTTGAACGGGAATCTAATGGGTTCACACACGACTAAACTCTACATTATTAAATCATGAGTTTCATTTTTTAAGTTTCCTAAGAAAGGGAGCCTGTCAAAATTTTGGCAGAGTCTCCCCTGTAAACTGGACATTTCCTAAATTTACGAACAACCTGTTACATACATAAAACTTTCCAGAAATGATAAATATACATACCATACGTATTGTATATGATATTCAGAGTTATGAATACGATCGAGAGACAAGGTTATCAGTACATAAAACCAATGCCTAATGAGCTCTGCTCTCCACTAACAAACAACATTACACATGCATAAAGAATCATGTTATCAGCACACAAAACCAATGCCTAATGAGCTCTGCTCTCCACTAACACACAACATTACACATGCATAAAGAATCATGTTATCAGCACACAACCAATGCCTAATGAGCTCTGCTCTCCACTAACAAACAACATTACACATGCATAAAACTCATTATAAACACATCAAAACCAGTTCCTAATCTCTCTACTAACAAACAACAATTGACATGCATACATATATCGAGAAAGTCAGCGTTAAGGGATTACCTAGGGAAAAAAGTCGGTGATGAATACGAAGCTGAAGAGAGACGATCAGAGACCACGCGTGATGTGTGTTACTCTGTATGACAAACCAAGAAGTCGTTAGACAGTTACAAGTAGCAAGGAAACTAAACAAAGATAGACACGCAAAGCAAATTATAGATTACATAACAATGACTTCTTAATGATCTAGACACTTGGGATCCACGTGAGAATGAGTCCATGAGAGATGCAACGGAGACTACATTTGCATTATTAAACATTCTAAACGTTATTTGTAAGGACTCTTCTTAGATGAGTTAATTTATAAAGACTCTTCTTAGATGAGTTAATTAGTTAAAAGACCCAAGTTGTTTCAGGTCAAATGCACCATTCTCTTCCTGGTGGCCTAAACATTTCAGCTTGTGCAGCTGAATTAGGAGTCCCAGAGGTGTTTACAGGCTGCTGTCCACCACTTGCCATTGTTAATAGAGGTGATTTCAACAAAAAAAAAATTTAGAGAAGAGAAAACAGAGGTTGCAGGGGCTGTTGCAGGAGGGTGCAGTTGCTGTGTGGGGTTATCACCGGAGCCAACAATGGCTGTTCTTCCTCCTTGCAGCTTGCTGAAGGCTCACCGGAGACCAAGAGGCAGAAACAGAGCCTCCACCCAAGAAGAAAAGAAAGAAGACAAAAAGAAAAACCTTCACCCAAGAAGGGGAACTCACCGGAGAAGAAGGGAACTCACCGGAGAAGATGAACGGAGCTGCCGGAGATAAGAGGGAGCTGTCGGAGATGAGAGGGAGTTGTCGAAGATGAGAGAGAGAGTAGTGTAAGCACGAAACAGTGAGGAGAAGAGAAGAATAGGGAGAAGAAACTTGACCTAAGTGAGAAAAAGGATGGAAACTAAAAAAAGTACTGATTTACCCTTAATTTTGGCCCAAAACGACGCAGCTTTACAGAGGAACCGGATCGCGGCCGCTCCCCTCCGCGATTCTCCGCGATTTACGATCGTGGGATCGTGGCAATCACGCCGCAAACTCAATCATGCCCGCTATGCCTGCTCTGTCGCGCAAGGGAGCCACGACACTATTTCGCGTTGCGATCGCGGCCGCTACGCGTGATTTAACTACTATGCTTTAGACTAATTGTGTGCATGCATTAATACAGGTTTAATATGATAACATAATTGAAATAACAAAAGAAAGATATTATGACTCCAGTAGAGCTAACTACGTCAATGCAATTAAACAAAATATTACCGTAGTGTTCTATGAAACAGATTTTCACTTATCTAATAATACATTCACATTAAGTTTCAAGGAATTTAAGTGATTTTCACTTAAATTTCACTTCTCTAATTTAAGTGACTTTCAGTTAAATTTCACTGATCTAATAATACATTCCATCTAGAATACCCATATAATAATTTTTCTTTAAAAAACACATAGGAGAAATCAATATTGTTAATTACTAACTCATCCATAATTGTTACTATATGTCAAGCTTAAAAATTCAATAGTAAGGATAATGCATAACTTTATTAATTAGTAAAAACAAGTTCAAAACAAAAGCAAAAGTCACCCTGGATACAATGAATTACAACCTGACAACTAAAAAGACACCTTTGCCATTTAATTTTTAGAGAAAAAGCAAGTTTAACAAAAGTTTTTTCTTTCTATTTATTTAAAAACCTTGAAACTTAAAAATTCAAATTAAACTACAAGCTCAACTTAAAAAATAAAGTTTGGCATGTTTGACAAATATATTCTGATATAAAAGGAAGAATCATATTTAGTTCATCTTTGATTCTCAATTGGGTTAGTTTTTAATTTGATTGTTATATAGTGTCTAACAATGTTGTTAGGGTTCTTTTATAAAATGATTCAAGGAGATAGAATTGTGTATAATGGTCTACTGATTCACTTCAGCCAAATAATGAGCGTGTATACTGTGTAACCGGGCCAGGGCTGCTTGACGATTTTATTTATTAGTCTTTTAACTAACATACCAAATTAAGTTGGTTAAGATATATAAAAATATGATCTAAGAGATAGAGTTTTTAATATGAGACTTGAAAAGTTAACGAATGACAAAAGTTAATTGAAATTATTGTTCTAACAATTCAAACAATGTATAACATCAATCTTCTCTAATAGGTAGTGTCTTTTTTTATAAGGGATACCGAACAAACACTAAAATTCACTAAATTTTAGATTAAAATGATTTTATAAACTGATTTTGTTAAAGCAGAAACTGTAAGGAGGAGTGACTTCAACCAGAACATGGTTCTCATGACTAGAAATCAATTTGGGAAGACTTTCTAAACATATACAATTGCAGTGAAACATGTTTTTAGAAAGTGAAAATTAATTTTAGGGGTTTGACAACATAACCAAACACATACTGACAACATAACCGAACCAATCACTAAGAATTTAATTTCATGTTTTTTGTTATCTTGCACGGTAATGGGATGCAGATTTTTGTTACATTGAAGAAATAGATGGTGCTTCAAAGGACTACTGTGAGGAAAGTAATACACAACCAATAAAGGAGAACACAGCCAATACACACAGCCCACACAGAGAAGGAAAAACCAGTTTTGGCTGAAATTGAGTTCAAACCAGTTTCAAACCATTTAAAAGGAAAAACCAGTTTAAAAATTGGTTGTTGAACCAAAAAGGGTTTTAATTTGGATATATTTAATTAAGTTCCTATAATTTGAAAGTTTATAATCAGGTTCCTGAACTTCGAATCATTTGTAATTGCCTCGCTCTCAATAATCAGGTTACTGAACTTTTTTATGTAGATTTCTGAACTATTTCAGAGCTTTTAATTAGGTTTGGTGTTTAATAGAACTTTAATAGAATTGTTGTGAGGATCCAATTTCTAAACTATTTCACCACTTATCTAGCAGTTCTGCCACATATGAAAAAAAATACATATAACATAATACATACCTTGTTCCTGTTATGTAGGTTCTATCATCTTGTTTATTTTCTATCTTCTATACTTTAATAGGCTAATGTTAGTTTGTTAGAATATATTAGAAGTGTTAGTGGAAGAATTCGAACTTACAACCTCTCCCCCTCTTCCTTCTCCCTTCACCCTTCCAAACTTGAAAAGTGAATTTGAAAGGAAACAATGTAAAATAGTGGTCGTGAAAAAGGGGGATCAGGAATCATTCAGAAAACAGAACCTAAACTAAAGCTGTGTGTATAACTCAGGAAATAGAGATGCTAAAATTTCTCCACCATTAGGAAAAAAATGTATTTCAAGGGAGTGGAGTTGAAAGTTGAAACAGAGGTAATGTTAAATACTTCAAACATGCGGTAACATAGATATCAGATCAAATGCTATCCGAATGATAGAGTGCTCCTAATCCCAACAGAAGAAAAGATGCTGCAAATGCCAGATGCAAAACACAAACTTAAGAGCAAGAACCACCAACTTTGCTACTCAACAATAAACTAGAGGAACATCCATAATGCTTAATTTCATTCTCTAGTCATAAACAGGAATCACCGAATGAGCCATTATAAGGGACAAATGAGAAAAGAGATGAGAGGACGAGAGAGTGAGTGAGAGACAAACCTTACCCTGCAATGGCACACGGAGGCTCGACGGAGGAAGAAAGGAGTAGACGTCAGAGAGGGCTTCCGAGGGAGGAGAGGGGGGACGGCGGGTGAGAGGCACACGAACAGGGAAAGGAGGTCCGACGGTGAAGGGAGGGAGGAGAGGGAGACGACGGGTGAGGTAGCAGGTCCGACGAAGGGAGGGAGGAGAGGGAGACGGCGCTGCAAGAGGAATGGGAAAGATAGGGCAACTGACAGGGAAAGGGGTTGCTGTCGAGTTTGATTAAATACTTAGCGACGGCTAATTACCCGTCGCTAAAAACGTCACTACAATAAAATGATTAGCGACGGCTCACAGACTCCGTCCCTAATCTCCTGAAGATTAGCAACGGTAAGATAAATCCGTCACTAACCTCCTGAATATTAGTGACGGTTTCACCACACCGTCACTAACTTAAAGAAAATATGGAGGGAAGACAAAAATGTTAGCGACGGCTACTCTACTCCGTCACTAACCTCCAGAAAATTAGCGACGGTTACGCCCCACCGTCACTAACTTAAAGAAAATATGGAGGGAAGACGAAAATGTTGGCGACGGCTACCCTACTCCGTCACTACCCTCCTGAAAAGTAGCGACGGTGCAGGCGAACCGTCACTACCTTTCATTATGAAAAGAAAACTTATGGAGGGAAGCAAAAACCGTAGCGACGGACGATAACCTCCGTCACTAAATTGGACAAACAAATAGCCACGACGGAGGCTTCCGTCACTATTACAAACCCTAGCGACGGACAAACGCCGTCGCTACTATTTGGCGCCAATAGAAAATCCTGGCGGGAAACCAAAACAAGGTGGAGGTAAACATAGCGACCGAACTAGCGACGGTTTTTACAATTGGTAGCGACCGCCAGAATTTGCGGTCGCTAAAGGAGTGACTAACATATTTTTGGTCCCTTTTGTTATACATCGGTCGCTAATGCGGTGGCTAATTAGCGACGGGATTCGGTGGTCGCTAATGTCAGGTAGCTGTTTAGGGTTTTTTTAGTAGTGCTAAGTTTATACAAATTATACTTTTGTCATATTTGAAATCTTCTCTGAAGCTCTAATTAAATTTTATCTTTTTAATTTTGTATTTTTAATATGGTTAAACAAAACTCACTCTTTACATTAAGCCAACTCGATATAGATCAACTAATGCCGTTGGGTTTCTATCCCGATTGTACTCGTAAGTTTCTCCTCGGAGACCGAAAGTGTATGTCCTCCAATGTACCCATGGTGTATGCTCTAGTTTCCACACGGTATATGCAAATGATGCATGTCTCATATTCTTTCATTTTTCATCATGCTTATCATCGATAGGGTCCCCACAACAGCCACTTTCATTCTTAACATTGAGTTTATTTTATATCGTTCTTTAAATCTCTTCCTTTAAAGAAATTGATACTAGCTAGAGATTTATCCTAAGTCAATTGTGTTGTAATCTTATCAATATTGGGTAGGACTATTCTAAGGGTATGGGCTATTTTGGTTGTATAGGTGTATACTTAGTTCTTGCTAATTGTTGGCTGGCCGTCTAATTCATTTACCAACATTATCTTTTGGTATTGCCATTATTTCTCTTTAATGCTCATCATAATGTATTCCCTCCGATAATTAAGAATGAAAGGGGAGTTGAGTATATATATTTATTATTTCTCGGGTACGAACTTGTGTCTCAGCATATTATCATCTCATCGGATCCATTCGCATTTCACTGTCATTCCATTTTCATGTCATATCAGGATCCTATCGAGACATATTCTTGCTTTTATTCTTTACCTAACATTTTATTAATGCATCGTACAAGATTCATTTCTTTCATTATATGTTTCACCAAACTCATCACTTATCACACCGACCAGAACATGTAATTTACATAATCATGCACATTAATCGATCAAGCACATATCAATACATTCATCAACTATACATCTCATCGCGCTCATTTAATTTATTATACTTATAACTTCACATCACAACCAACAAATAATTCATATAAGCTAATCAAGCATACTTAATTCAGTCAGCATATATATATACCAGCACAAGTTCACATAGTTCCGTCAAACACATAGTACTTCTATTCAAATAACATACTTAATCAGATATATATACACATTCAAGCATCATACTAATCTATCTAGTCGGTACACTTTTATAAAATAGATGGAGCATATTTATATTTTATTTGGTGTAAGTTGGTTAACCTAAAATATTCTTCTAGTCACTCTTATTAACATATCTTCCTTTCCTTCTTAAATCTAGTTATTTATTCATGATTCACTAATAGTTATCAGTATATGCTTATATATATATATAATATTCATAAATTTCTTAAAATATAATTTGATTATAGAAATTTCATGGGTTGGATTTATTGTAACTTAGCTACTTATTATTATCGTTACTTTTTGGTGTTTCCTGCCTCGTGATATTTGTCCTCAAGTTGTTAGATACCATCTATTTTTTGGACGTTGTGGTTTATTTCCATTTTTATTTAGAAAATATATCAGCTATGTCTTGGCTAAAATAATGTTTAGATTGAAGATTAAATAATGTATTTCCACTTTATTATTAATAATTGGAATGGTAGTAATTTAAATGGTGTCAATTTGACTTAAGAAGTAAAATGGTACTTGACCATTGCCCTTATCAGTATGCTTTTTTTTGAATTGAACTAATGGAAGCATTTGGGGGATAAAGTGGCATTTGACACTTATTTATAAAATGAGGATTTTTCTTAAAACATTATTGACCATTACTCTTATTAGTATACACCATTAAGTCTGGGAGACTTACGAAATACTTGGGAATAAGATAGTATTTGGTTATTTCTATGTACTGAGTAAATCTAACTAGACTTACCGCGTGACATACTTTATTCAGGTCTTTTTACTGATTTAATAAAATGAGACTTAGGTGTGATTGTCGACTCTAAGTCTCTACTCTAAGTCTCATTTTGTTCGGTTAGGAAAATAATAATGATAATAACAACAACAACAATAATAATAAAGGGGCAGAGCCGACCATTATATTCAGTAATATAAATAACGGAATTTAAATAAATAAACAAAATTACATAGGATAATGCGGCAAGGCCGACCGCTATATCCAATAATATAAATGACAATAAATAAATAAATAAATAAATAAATATCGAGAGCGGCGACAGAGCCAACCATAATGCTCAATAATAGAAGTAACAAAAATATAACAAGAATTAAATTACTAAGAGCGGCGGCGGTGCCGGCCATTATGCTAGATAGTAATTATTTATAATAATAGTAATAATAATAATAATAAAATATAATAATAATAATAATAATAATAATAATAATAATAATAATAATAATAATAATAGCAATGATATAGTTGGTGATAATAATAATTCTTGGTTTCATTTCATTAGGTATCAGGGTTAATGTGTTGAGGATAAATATGACGATTTGGATGGTAGTTCACACTTCAAAAAATCATTACAAACTTTTGGACCCAACATGAATTTGCATAATAAAGGCCACGTGCCTGTCCATCCTTATATCCTCATTTATAACATCTTTCGAAACTTATTCACTGGAATCCACATAGACACTCATGGTCCTTAATATTTTCACAGTTCAGTATCTATCATGCTCACTTACTAATCATGGTTAGTAATAGCCAACACAACCAATTGATCACCTACACGACACTAAAATATTATTAAAAATTTAAGTGGCTTATTTTTAACGGCAAGAAAATATCTTAATTTTAGTAATAGTTCCTGAACCTACCCTCGGATAGGCAAGGACTAAAAGTACCTTAACCTTTCCGAACACACAATTCACCCCAGGATACTTAAGAATATACCCTCTTACCCAAGGTGTCGTATTTTCCAGATACTAGACGAAAGGGTGAAAACTCAACTTTTAAACCGTGGCTCCGATCAATGATCCGTCTCCGCAGTTGGACTCTACGCGATGAACAGAGCTCGGATTGACCAACATGAAAACGATCAGCCGGAGGGAGAAGAGGATGATGTGATGGCTGCCCGTGGTGGTGGAGGGTGGTTTATGGCGACTATAATTGAAACTGATAGGTAGAAATCAAAGGAAATAAAGATCAGAGGTCGTAGGAAGGAAGAACGGTGAAAATAGAGGTCATGGGGGTCGTGGGTGGTATTGAGAATCATATTTTGGGGGCTGGTCTAGCGATGATGGTGGTGGTTTGTGGTAGTTTTGGGTGGTGGAAGAGGCAGAGGTAGAAGAAAGGTGGAGGTTTATGGTGGTTAGAGGTGGTTTTAGTGAAGAACAGAGGTGGTTTGGAGGTTGGTGGTGGTTGTCAATAGAGGAGAGGGAGAGAGAGACAGCATAATGGAGGGGAGAAGAGGCTGATGTAGTTTTAAGGAGGGGCTGATGTCCTATTTATAGGAAAATCCGGCCGTCGGGTCTAGATTTAATCGGTACCAGATGGAACCCTAGTTACGATTTTTAATACTTAACTTTGAGAGAAGAAGTGACTTTTTGCTACGGCCAAAATCTGAAAAGGTATCCAACATGAAAGTTATAGATCTTATTTTTCTCTTCGAAACAATAAATGGTATGTGAAAATATGACACCCAGAGCAAGAGTTATGTCCAAAACAAGAAAGGTGCTTCCTGAGGCTTTGAAATTATTTTAACTTGGAAAGATGGGTTCACTAAGAACAATCCTTTGAGAATAAGCTCTTTGGATCTTCATCAAAGTTGTATTGTTTTTTGATACAAAGCCATGAAAAAAAGAATGAAGTGATTTCAACATCGTATGAGGGAGATATTTTCATTTTTCCGCGGCTGGGCTGGTGAGTTATGAAAATGAATCTTCCTTGGGAAGCTTGGCTTTTGGGGGACGACCGGGTAGGAACTAGTTTTTGAGTTCTTCACGAGATTTATAGAGGGGTTAGATACGAGGATAAAAGAATTGCAACACACTGTTTCTAAGCTCATCTAAGAGAGTTATGATTTTTCTTGCAAGTTAATGAAATTTAACAAGATTAAATAACATGTATTCAGAGTACAAATTCTTGGTTTGCCAAGTTGGTGATGATAGGGTACGTATTAGAGTTTGAAACTAGAAATGGAGATTGTTAGGTTTTTCATAACAAAGACACTAAGATGAGAATTACTTGATTTTGGTACCATATGAGAAAGTTAGGCTTAAAACACTAATAATGTTTAAGCCGAACTCAGGGGTCCCGATTTAACTGAGTAGTTTTTCTAAGAAACAAGGTTGATGGGTTTCGAATTAGAGTTTGGGCTCTTTAGGAGACGTGTTTGAATTACCGAAACGATCCAGTAGGGACTGCCCGTGTTGGGATCGGACATCCCGAAGTGTATAAACGAATGATCGAGGGCCCTTTTTGGTATAAAATAGATGTACGGGAACTGACTCAATTCTTTCTTGTTTTACATGAATGATGGTACTATTCTAATTAGATTATTATATAGGTACTAGATTTGGGACCGGATAGTCAATTCTTGACTGCCCATGGGGTCCCTTATTTATTCTCCTAAATATTATATTATTATTTATAGTTAAGTATAACCTTGTATTATTATACACGCTTACTATCTCTTTTTATCAGGTTTTCTCAAATCGGTTACACTATTCTTTTTATGAAAAGGTCTTTGTCTCTTTGTTAATCTTTGTACTAGGTTTCTTTACATTTCTTCAATAGTCCTGTATCTCTTATTTAATATTCTACTAACTTCCTTTCTCACTAATTTCCTCACACTTGGAACAAGTTAGAGATCAGGCCGAAGCCTTAAACTCTCTTCAGAAGGCTTAACAAGGAACTCTCAAGATTCCAGAGAGTTTGGAGTCTATCCTAAAAACTAGGTCTATTACAGTACCCACTCCCAAGCATTGATCAAATAATGGATAACTCCACTGGCTGTCAATTCTTATCATTTATGGATGCTTATTCCGGTTATAATCAGATCCCCATGTCAAAGGACGATGAGGAAAAAACCATTTTTATCAATGACAAAGGTTTCTTTTCATACACCGTCATACCGTTTGGACTTAAAAACGTCAAAGCCACCTATCAGAGGATTATGAATAAGGTCTTTAAAGGAATGAGGTCTAAAATGGCCAAAGTGTATGTGGATGCATAATAGCAAAGACCCCGGTAGGAGGAGATCATGTGGAGGATCTCAGGAGGTATAACATGCATTTGAATCCATTGAAGTGCACTTTCGTAGTACCAGCGGGACGATTCTTAGGGTTTATGCTAACCTAAAGAGGGATTGAGGTAGATCCGGATCAATGCAAGGTGATAAAGGAATTAAGGAGTCTGACCAATGTCAGGGAAGTCCAATCCTTGAATGGAAAGGTTGCAGCGCTATCACGATTCATGCAAAATATGGCATATCAATCCTACCACTTTACAAAATCCTTAAAAAGAATAAAAGGTTTGAATGAGGAGAGAAGGAAGAGAATGCATTCCGGAGTTTGAAGGAAGTTTTGGCAAACCTGCCGATGTTGACAAAATCGGACCATAGAAGGACTGTTCCTTTACTTGTCGATGTCTGATAAGGCTCTGGGTGTAGTGTTGGTGAAAAAATGGTTAAGGGATAACGACCAGTGTACTTTATAGGCAAGGTACTACAAGGATCGGAAGGACGGTATCAAAAATTTGAGAAGGCAACCTTAGCCTTGGTATGGATGTCCAGACGTTTAAGGCAGTATTTTCACATCCACCCAATCATAGTCAGGATGTATCTCCCATTGCGGGTAGTGCTCCATAAACCAGATCTAGCAGAGAGAATGACGAAGTGGACTATTGAGC
Organism: Clitoria ternatea; assembly: GCA_037962975.1. NCBI lineage: Eukaryota > Viridiplantae > Streptophyta > Magnoliopsida > Fabales > Fabaceae > Clitoria > Clitoria ternatea. Next base: position 177,326,479 of record CM075671.1, read on the forward strand.
TCTCCGAGTTCGACATATCCTTCGAACCCTGAACGACCATAAAAGCTTAAGTCTTGGCTGATTTTGTAACAGAGGTTACCGGAAAAGGCCCCAACACCTTTAAGGGAGCACTGGGTTATTTACGTAGATGGCTCTTTTAATTCAAAGGGATGTGGGGCTGGGGTTTTCGAAAGTGAAGACATAGTCAACATAGAAGTGTCCCTTAGATTCAATTTTAAAACTTCTAACAACCAGGCGGAACTTGAGGCTTGTCTAGTAGGATTGAGAGTAGTGCTAGACGTCTGAGCTAAGAATGTTGTTCTTTGCAGCGATTCATAGTTAGTGATTTCCCAAATTAATGAGAGCTACAAGGCAAATGAGCCATTACTCCAGCAGAACCTCATCAAGGTAAAGGAGATAGAAGGGAAGTTAGATAAAATTGAGTATAGATATTGTGACACCCTCGATTAACTAGGACAAATTCCCATACTAGAACGTCCTACTTAATTAAGGAGTCACTAACCTTTGAAAAAAATAGGTGTTTTTTTATTGGTGATCATCAACTCATGATTTAAAATAATTTCATTACATAGATCAATTCTTTTAACATAAGTGTACTTAAAAGAGTACGGGGCTCGTAGTCTCCCAATAACAACTACCACAAGGTAATAAAATAAGAGTGTCGAGGCCTATAACGATCTCGACACAAGGAAAAATATACACAGTTGACGCTAATATACACAGTTGACGCTTTCAATCTAACGTCCTTCACTGCAAATAGTTTAGACCCTGCTTGCATTCGCCTTGACCCTCAGCTGATGATCACAGGAAAAAAAAATAATATACAACACGAAAGGGGTGAGTACAAAGCTCTTAACCCATAATATCCACATGCAAGGGCAACTTTAAATATTTAGTAAACATATAAATATCAAGCAAGAAGAAAAGTTATACATAACATACCTTAGAATAATCATACAACACATTTGACATGCACAAGGAAAAGGAACACCTACAGTATTAGTTAAACGTTTATGGCATGTTATGCATGTGTTAGGTTCAATTGTTACTTAATTTATTACCACTATGCCATAGGGCCCAACTTTCACTGATCAATCTCATATCTCAATAATCATGTGCACAACCATCCCACCTTATCCTTCCTACCTAACTAGAGTGATTAGAGCTCTCCTCGTTCTGGTTTTCACAAATGGGTAAGGACTCGTAGTCCTATCATCACACTGGCTAATCACACATCTCATCAGAATGCGCACTTAACGATATAGTAAAATTCCGCCTCTCATCGAAGTATATTAGAGTTTGCCACGGGCTCTCCGGCGTCGGGTGTGAATTCGAGCCATTGGAGGTCTGCCTTCGGTATACTCCCTAGACTACCCTCAAGAGTTGAGGCGTGGTTGTTTCTTTAGTGTACCCATCACTGTAGGCTCTAGGGGAATATTCCAACATCCCTCCTTAACTCCAAATGCTATATGCCATGAGTTTATTTTATCATTAGGGTGCCCGGGTATTAGACGAAACCTTACCCGCACGGCGTACTTGTCCTTAAAGCGTGGAAAGTACCTAAAAGAATCTTTTCGTGTAGTAGGCACCAGGGACCAAGGTCTACTTACTACCCAAATTATTTTACTTAGAAGCTTCGAGATTATTTCCTAAGTAAGTTTTATAAGGAAGTTTTCTAGAATTAAAATATCTAATTTATTTTCAAGTCTATAAAAGATATCTAGGTATAATTCATTTATTAAACTTTTAGGGAACAACATTTCTTTAATTTATTTTGTTTCTTTATTCAAAAGTATGATCTTAAAATTAGATATCACCTTTAGAAAAATAAGGACAAAATATCCTTATCATGATTTTTCAATTTCTTATCAATGCCGTTTTGTCGTAATGACTTACGAGGAACGAATTAAATTGGTTTTGTCTTTCTAAAATTTTTCATAAAACCTTAGGTAAAATATTTCTTCTAGTCCTATATCGAAAACAAAAATTCCTTTTTATTCAAAAGTGGTTAGTTTTCTTTATTTGTTAAAACTTTGTTTTTGTCGTATTTTGTCTATAAAATTTTGAATTGGGTGATTCCAAAGCCAAAAGTGTTTAACTTTTAAAATCCTAATTAAATATAGTAATTTTAAATGTTAGTGAAGACATATCTCTCATTTTCTTTCATTTTCTCTATCAAAGTCACTCTTGATCTAAAGCTAGGATAACAAGAGGGAACTTCCAACCACTCTAGGATCCTTCATTATGGTAAGAGGGGAAAGGATTGTAAATAGTTATGGAATTGGTAGGTTGTATCTATGTGCTAGGAATTCAAAAATTATGTTCATACTTGTGATTTGATTTTGTTGATTAAAAAGTGTGAATTAATGTTTAAAGTCTCCATAAAAGTTGTAGATATATGTGTTATATGAATTAGTGTTTAAAGTCTCTATAAAAAGTGTGAAGTAGTGTTATATGATTTGATTTTATTGATTAAAAAGTGTGAATTATGTTCATGTCAAAATTATTTTTGTATCTCCAGCAACGTTCATTTTACTAACATATGTACGCTCTGTTACTTTCTTGGAGATAGTTTAATATACTGTGAATTTGTGATATTTTTGTTTGGATTTGGAATTTTTTGTCTACATGAAAATTATAGATAATAGAATTATTGAAAGACAGAACTTGGCCTCATTCAAAAATTATTTTTATATCATAATTTATAGGTAATTTACTAAAGATTGTTAAAACAAAAAATTTTCCAAAAACTGGTGATAATGATAATTGTTAATCTATTGACTGTTCTATGATTATGTGATGTTTCTGTTTGGAATTTAAAATCGTGGTCTTCATGAAAAATGTAGGTAACTAAGTTATGAAAACATGAAACTTGGTTTCAATTAAAAATGAATTGTGTAGCTCAAGTTGTGAATTATTTGTTAAAGAGTGACAGTGCTAAAATTTCCCAGAAAATTTGTTTCATTGGTAACTAATTATTTTAGTGGTCATAATTATGTGAATAATATATTGTACATGTCTATGTGATACTTGGATGAATTATTCTTGGTTATGAATGTTATTGAGTATTTCTTATATGAAGTACATCGTATGAGAATTGAATAGATGCATATGATTTGTTTGAAATTAATGGTAAATATACATGAATGCCTTATGAAGTATTGAGATATGATGATGAACTATAAATCCATGATTTGAGAATGTGTTTGGGTTATTATATCCTTCAGGGATTTGAGGTTATTATTGAGATTATGGAACTTTAAGATCATGGTATGTTGATTAATAAAGAGAATTAAAGGCATTCATGCATCATACGTATTTTGAGACGCATCTTGGGAATGTAGAGGTACCTTGATTGCTTGCTTGGTAGGGGCTTCTCTATGACGAGCCCAGACTCTACTTGTTCTATATTGTGATGTAACATGGATCGGTAGGGGTCTATGTTTTCCTGCCAAATTATGGTTGCTCTATTTAAGCCCAGACCCTACTTGATGCAACATGGATTAGTAAGGGTTTATGTTTGCCTGCCAATTGTGGCTGCTCTATTTTGAGCCTAGACCTTACTTGTGTATTACTGCAATATATTCACACCAAGTAGAATGGATCCATCATAACATCATTTGGTAATTAAAAGATGAACAAATTAGTTGATTAACATACACATGATCTCATATTTACTTGTTGTTTATGTTTGTGTGATTTTATTGTTCTGTAATTATTTTATATTCTTTCTCACTCTTACAACTATTTTTCAATTAGTTTTGAGTTATTATTCAAAATAATATGTTGATATGAAAATTTAATTATTCCACAAATATATCATTACATGGGACCTCGGAATTTAAAATATGAATTTCTAAGATGGTTATCCAATCACGAAAAATTTATTATGAAATTTCAGATAATTATCTTAGGATTTATAATTTGGGTTTTGAGTGTCACAACTAAAGTGGTATCATAGCATTTACTAAAAGTCTAGGGCCAATGAATTTAACTGCCATTACATGTCTTTGATGAAATGTTCATTTGATATGTTATGTGAAATGTTTGATTGTTTAATACATTATTTATTTAAAGATATGTATGTTATATAACTGTTGACTATTTGATAAATTATTAAGCATTGGTAGAGGTAATTGTATACCCTGGTGTTAGTATGAACCTAGTTATGGATGTAGGAAAAACTATGGTGAGAAACTAGAATGACATAGTAACTGCTGCCTTTAACCGTTTAGTGAAAGCTATAAAAAGGCAGAACCAACCAAGAGATATTGGAAGACAGAATGGATTAGATCATTTTCTAAAAAGGAAACCGTCACAATTCAAAGAAGCTTATGAACCAAAGATATCTTACCAATGGATAAAGAAAATGGAGCATATTTTTCGTGCTTTGCCCTGTACCGAATATGAGAAAGTGGAGTATGCCACCTATATGATGATAGACGAAGCCGAAAACTGGTGGATTCAAGCCAGAGCATGTATAGTTGAAGTTGGAAGGCAGCTAGACTAGAACAACCTTAAGGAACACTTCATGGAGAAATACTTTCCAGCCAGTGTTCGGAGCCAAAAGGAGTTAGAATTTATGGAGTTAAAATAAGGGCCCATGTCTACAGGAGAATATGCAGCTAAGTTTAAAGAACTTTCCTTATTTTACCCTTCCTTTCAGCAGGCAGGTACAAAATCCTCAAAATATGTGAAATTTGAAAATGGGCTAAGGAATGAAGTTAAATAAGCCATTGCTTGTCAAGAAATTAGAAGTTTTCCTACCTTGGTGAATAAATGCTGAATTTTTAAGGAAAACTACAAGGCTGGATTAGCAGAAGCAAGGTCCAGCAAACAGTTAACACCTCAAGCAGTCAACTTCAAAAGATAAGCTTCTTTCTATCCAAATCATTTCAAGGGAGGATCATTATCATCTTTTGAGAGACGTAACAATCATATAAATCTAAAGTGTCACAAGTGCGGAGGTAATCACCCTATACGAGACTACAATAGATGCCTAGAAGATGTCACTTGCTTTCGATGTAATCAAAAATGTCACATCAGCCCAAATTGTCCATAGAACTGTCAAATCGACAGCAACGATAACACAATGAATAATCAAGGAGGTTCTGGTTATCAGGGAGGTCACGGAGGGAACACGCATGCTATTCAACCTCTAAGATAGAATGGAGAGTTAGAAGATAAGAAGCCTCAACCATCAATAAGGAGAGTGTATGCTGTTAGTGGTGTAGAAGCTCACCAAGCAGACGACCTCATTCAAAGTAAATGCAAAATTAATGGTACTAATTTATCTGTGTTGTTTGATTCGGGCGCTACATAGTCTTATATTTTAGAGGATTGTGTTAGAAGTTTACAATTGCTAATGAAACCTATGATGTGTGACTTGATTGTTTTTAGTAAATCTTGTTTGCTTACCATTAAAAGATCTAGAAGTAATTCTAGGGATGGATTGGGTATCGGCTAACCAAGTCTTGGTGGACTGTCATAACAAGACTATGATATTACCACCTAAAAAAGATGTTATTCCCCAAAATCCTAAAGACTTCATTTTGAAAGAAGTGACTCAGTTGTTCTTAATGTTTGCTCTTTCGAAAGGAGATGATGAACCTAAAGGGACTGAGTTACCAATCTTCTATGAATTCCCTAAAGCATTTCCGGAAGACATCTCAATTTTACCTTCGAATGTGAAGTAGAATTTTCAATTGATCTTATTTCGGGAGCTGAACCAGTATCTAAGAAACCATACCGAATGTCACATGTAGAGTTAACTAAAGTAAAGAAGCAAGTAGAGGAACTTGTTAGAGAAGCAATTTATCCGACCTAGTGTGTCACCATGGGGAGCACTGGTGTTGCTAGTCAAGAAAAAGGATGGTAGCATGAGACTATGTATGGATTATCATCAATTGAAAAAATTGACAACAAAGAATAAATATCTTCTTCCAAGGATTGATGATCTCATAGATCAGTTGAGAGGTGTTGTTGTACTTTCCAAGATAAACCTACGGTCAAGTTATCATCAGAACACGCTATGGACATTATGAATATCTTGTGATGCCATTTGGAGTGATCAATGCTCCAGTTGTACTCATGGACTACATGAATTGATTATTTCCCGCTTATTTGGATCAATTCATCATTGTCTTTATCGATAATATCGTGATCTATTCCAAGACTCGGGAAGGACATGAAGAACATTACTGCTTGGTGTTATTAACTCTGAAAAAGAATCAATTGTATGCCAAGTTATCCAAGTGTGAATTCTGGCTGAAAGAAGTAAAATTCTTGGGTTATATGATCTTTAGTGAGGGAGTATTGGTGGATCCTTCCAACATAAAAGTTGTGACAGCTTAGGAAACACCAAAGTCAGTCACAGAGATAAGAATCTTTTTGGGATTAGCCGGTTACTATCAAAGATTCATCGAAGGATTTTCTCGAATAGCTTTGATAATGACTCGTTTAACCCTGAAGAATCAACCTTTTGTCTGGATGTCAGAATATGAAAATAGTTTTCAAGAACTAAAATCAAGACTCATATCTGCACCGGTGTTAGTTTTACCAGATCCGCAAGAGGACTTCGTGGTCTATTACAATGCTTCAAAGATGGGTTTGGGATGTGTTTTGATGCAACAACAAAAGGCAATTGCTTATGCTTCTAGACAGTTAAGACCTCACGAACAGAACTATTCGACTCATGACCTAAAACTGGCAGCTGTTGTTTTTACATTAAAGATCTGGAGAAACTACCTATATGGGGTTAAGTTTGAAGTATTTAGTGACCACAAGAGCTTGAAGTATCTTTTTGATTAAAAGGTGTTGAATATGAGGCAACGAAGATGGATGGAATTTCTCAAGGATTATGCTTTTAATCTGAAATACTATGTAGGAAAACAAAATGCGGTAGTAAATGCACTTAGTAGGAAATCTATTCATATGGCATCTTTAATGCTAAAAAAGATGGAGATGATAAAACAATTCAAAGATATGAACTTGAGTATGGAGATGAAATCTTCAAGAAGTATGATCTTGGGAACTTTGAAGATCACCAATGAGTTTCTGAAGCTGATAGGTGAGAGGCAAAAAATAGACTCATAATTGTAAGAATTGAGAGAGACTCAGGCAAATGGAAAAGATATGGGATTACAAGAAGGATCAGATAGAATCTGAAGGATTAAAGGTAGAATATGCGTACTAGATGACGTTGATATAAGGAGAGCAATTCTAGGAAAAACACATAAGAGTATGTTGAGTATTCATCCTAGATCAACCAAAATATATCAGGATCTGAAGAAGAGTTTTTGATGGCGAAAGATGAAGAAAGAGATAGTTGAATATGTATCATCATGTTTAGTATGCCAGAAGTCTAAGGTAGTGCATCATAAGCCATCAGGTGTCATGAAACCATTGGAAATTCCTGTTTGGAAATGGGATGATATTTTAATGGACTTTGTGTCAGGATTGCCAAGGACACGTTCAGGTGATGATGTGATATGGGTTATTATGGCCAGATTGACTAAGTCTGCTCACTTTCTCCAAATGAATATGAAGGATTCTCTATAAAAGTTGGCACAATTGTATGTGAAAGAGACCGTGAAATTGCATGGTGTACCATCCAATATTATATCAGACCGAGATCCGAGGTTTACTTCCTGATTTTAGGGAAGCTTGCAACAGGAATTAGGTTCAAGGCTTCGGCTAAATTCATCATATTATCCTCAAACAGATGGACAGTCAGAACGTACCATACAGAGTTTAGAGGATTTACTAAGATCTTGTGTACTTGAGCATGGTGGTAGTTGGAAGCAGTTTCTTCCACTGATTGAATTCACATATAACAATAGCTATCATAGCAGTATTGGTATGGCTCCATTTGAAGCATTATATGGCAGAAAGTGTTGAACACCCCTTTGTTGGTTAGAAACTTGTGAACGTTTAGTGTTAGGGCCTGAAATTATGCAACAAACTATTGAACAAATAAAAATAATAAGAGAAAAGATGAAGACATCCCAAGATAGACAAAAGCACTATTACAATAAAAAGAGAAAACCACTTGAATTTCAAGTTGGTGATCATGTGTTTTTGAAGGTTCACCTTATAAGGGCATTGGCCAAGCACTGAAAAGTAAAAAGTTGAGCCAAAGGTTCGTTGGACCATATGAAATCCTAAAGAGGATTGGCCCGGTTGCCTATCAGATTGCACTTCCTCCTCATCTTGCAAATTTGCACAATGTGTTCCACGTATCACAATTGAGGAAGTATGTACAAGATTCCACTCATGTGATTGTTACTAATGATGTTGAAGTCAAAGAGAATTTGACCATTCCTGCAGAACCTACACAGATTATGGAAAGGTTAATTAAACACTTGAGAAGCAAGGATGTACCACTAGTGAAGGTGGCATGGAAACAAGGAAATTATGTAACTTTAACTTTGGAGCGTGAAGATGTTATGAAGACGCAATACCTATAATTGTTCCACTGAGGGATGTGCTATATTAAATTTTGAGGATGAAATTTTTATTAGGGTGGGAGAATTGTAACATCCCAAAAATTTCATTTTCATGTATAATTATTTTGATTAAGATCATCAATGATATTATCCATTTTATCTTAACTTTCTATGTAAATTTTGGCTAGACAACATCTTTAATTTAACATTTTATCATTGTAAATAATTTTAACTTTATACATTAGGTAAACGTTAACCCAATAAATTATTATCTGTTTCCTTTGTTATTAATTTCTTTTCCTTTTCCATTTATTCCCATAAAATTATTACACACTTTACTCAAAATACATCATTTTGTATATATTTTAACACCTAGTTAGATTTTGAATTTGAAAATATGGTCAACTACAAAGTTTTTCCTCTTCTTCTTAGCTTTCCAACAAGTCTAAATTCATCAAAATCCATTAAAAGTTGAGAGAGATATACCTAAAATACCAAAATTGTTTCAGAATTGGTATTTTACTTTAATCATACAAGCTATATTATTTAGGCTGTGGAAATGGTCAGTAATGCAACCTACTTTTCCCACTTTAAACCTCCATTATAACCAAACATAATACACCTAATATCCCATTATAATTCCATTATGAAAAGCTCGCCTCCCACTTGTCATTTGCATGATTAAACCAACACTACATCTTGTTCCCAAGTATGAATTCTTAGAACAAGCTGAAGTTAATGAAGACATATCTCTCATTTTCTTTCATTTTCTCCATCAAAGTCACTCTTGATCTAAGGCTAGGACAACAAAAGGGCACTTCCAACCACTCTAGGATCCTTCATTAAGGTAAGAGGGGAAAGGATTGTAAATAGTTATAGAATGGATAGAGTTGTATCTATGTGCTAGGAATTCAGAAATTATGTCCGCACTTGTGATTTGATTTTGTTGATTAAAAAGTGTGAATTCGTGTTTAGTGTCTTCATAAAAGTTATAGATATATATCTTATATGAATTTTGAACTTTGAATTACATGATTTGGATGCCTGTAACTTGAGTTATAGCTAAACTACTAAAGTATGCCTGTTCTGGAATATGTACCTTTTATTTTGTGTAAATATTAAAATTTTGGAAATTATATGTGCATATTTAGACTTTGATGTCTTTATAAAGTTATAGATATTTATGTTGTCAGCAAGATTTCAAAAGGTGTCAGTAGGATTTCAAAGCTCAGGGGTAGTTTCGACACTCTGTCGACTAATTTTGTAACCCTTGGTAAGTTTGATTCTTATCAAAACTTCACCGGTGTGTTCGAGTCTCGATTTTAATATTTTGGCAATTTATAGGATACAAGGATATTTTATTATTTTTTTGGAATATTTTAAATATAGAATATTGATGTTCGAAGCTGAATCGAGAGTCGCTTTATTTTGGAAAGCCGGATAACACCCTAAGGTATGTGTAATGTACAAAGGCATTTTTAACTCAAGTAGTGAATACTAATTTTAATTTTGGGGTAGGTTTTATAATTATAGAATTTATTTTAAATATCAAACCCCAGAAAATATTGAATTTTATAAAATAAAAATATAATTATTATTGTGACTAGAAGTATATTTTAAATAAGAGTCTGATGCTGGATAAATGGTGATATTAATATTAAGTGAATTTGATTAGAATGGATGAACATGATTGTGTCTAGCAATCGGTCACTCGTAAATAGTAAATAAATTAAAACATTTTATATGCCAAAATATGAATGTGACAAGGCTTGATCTCACTACACATTGGAGAGAAAAGAAGAGCTTTACCATTAAACTACTTGACACATTTAAAAAATATGATACAACTATATATAATTATATTATATCTGTAGAATGTATATTCGTTAATAAAATCTATCTATGAAATAAACATTTTTATAATTTTTATCTTTTTTACATTTAGTATAAAAATTAAAATTAATGAATGAAAAAAGGCAGGAATATTTATTTTACAAAAAAAAGTTTATTAATGGATATACATTCTACGAATATAATATAACAATATATGGTTATTACATCTCTTAAATGTAACCTAGTGGTGAGGCTCTTCTTTCATCTGTTGCTTACCTCGAACGCTTCAGATGCTATCTTAGAATCCAAACAAAAATAATGACTTGAAAAAATATGTGGCATAGACAGAGTTGACATATGGCTAGAGACTAATACAATTGGTATAAATTCAATTGACATGTGGCTAGGGACATCCATTCCAGTTGCTTAAATTACATGTGGTTCAGGGCATCCATTCCTAAAAAAACTCATATGATATATGCCTTTAATTTGTTGAGGCTCCTCTTCCATCTCATATATATATATGTTAGGGGATCAAACCTTGTTACACTTAAATTTGACATATAAATTCTGACGTCCTACGTCAATTTATATTTATTTCTACCCGTTTAATTAATTTCACAATAAATTTTTCTCGATTAATTAAATTTAATTATAACTTAATTCAAAATAATATTTATTTTCACTAAACAGGATCAAAATAATAATTATATAGCATCACAAAACTTTAAGACCCACTTAAGTTTGAAAGAAATCAAAAACCTGAAACAGGGGTCTGACGCTGCGTGCAAGCCCCACGCGTAGCGTCAGCCCTGCTCTGCGCACCTCACACTACGTAATGAGGACACATTAAGGGAGGACCCTCACACCATCCTAGAGAAAGGACTTGAAGCCCACAAGGGTCCTCTCACAAGGGCCAAGACCAAAAAGGCCAAAGAGAGCATCCATCGGGCCTTATCTTCCTTCCTAGCTTTGAGTGGGCCCAAGCCCAATAAAGAATCCTTGAGGATCTATTCATACTTTACTTGTAATATACTTCTTAGTTAGATTCTCTAGGCTTATAGGGTTTATTTGGGCCTTGTAAGGTCAATTGGGCCACTTTTGGGCTATGTACTCTCACCTTGGGCCATGTATAGGCCATATTCTTCTCCATTTGCACTATTGGGCCTAGGCATCATAGAGAGGCCCATATGGGAGCCACTTGGTCGAAACCCCCTTGGCTCTATATAGAGAGCTCTCCCTTTGTAAATTGACATAATGGAATGCCATTTGAGAATTTCACATTTTCAAAGTGAGTTTTAGTGAGAGAAGCTCTCCCTTCTCTCTAGGTTAGAGTGAGCTCTAGCAAGCTCTCATCCAAGGGGTCTTCCTCCCTCTTGGTGACAAGTTCTAGGGAGTTATCTCCCCTTGGAGTGGCCTCCCATTCACCTCCTCCATTCCATCTTCCCCCTCCTCTTTTCTCCTTTTTGTTTCCACCTTTCCTTCTCCTTTTCCCCTTCCAAATCCGTGTAGTCTAGTGACTTTTCCCTCCTTTTTCATTTTGGTTTTCCATTAGCAAGAAGCTTCATCAAAGGCTTGAAGAGGTTAGAAGAGGAAGAGAGCCCTAGATCCACCCTTCTTCAAGAAGATAGAAGAAGATCCTACATTATTTGGTATCACTTGAGCTTGGGAGGTTCTTTTCTACTCTTCTTCCTCCATTAGTTTTCGGTTTTTCTTTCATTTTTTTGGCTGGAATTGTGTTTTTATATCACCTACTTGCTTTGTTGATGCCATGTTAAAATAGAAAACTCATAAAAAGTTGTTATTATTTTAAGTTTTTGTGATAGTTCTTTCTTTCCTTCAAATTTTGTGCATCCTGCTTTGTGTTTTGGTTTGGTATTGTAGTGTCTTGCAAAAAAAATTCAGAATTTGGCACTTTTGGAATTCGGTTAGGAGTTGTTACCTTGGTTGTTAGAAGTTTGTTAATTTTTATTGGTAGTTAGAGCCAAGTTAGTTGTTAGTTATGCCATCTGGAACCTTTGTCTAGTATACTAGGTTTTTGTATTGAATTACCCTTGTAGTGAGTGCATAGTGTTAGCCCGACGGCGACCCAGTGGTTCTTTCCCACCGCCGGACTTTTTGTCAATTGGCAAGCGCACCAATTCGTTTGTAGTTTTCAAAATTTAGATATCGTTCCACTAGGATTGAAAGTCCAATAACAACAGTAATTTTCTACTTACTATGGTAAATATGAAGGAAATTATAAACAAAAGAATGATTTATATACAGTTTATACAATATTCACAAGATAGCATGGTTGAGTGATTCATGAGATAAAAAGAAAATAAAATCTATCTAAAAAGTTGAGTTACAATCTAGAATAGGTAAGATACTTGAGATAAACACAGATAAACAAATTATGTTGGAAATTGGATCCCTAATCTAGAATAACAATGAGGAACTCAAGACATGCATATTTAATCATCAAGTTTCATATCATTGCAGCTTAAAATCATTATAACCGATCCCTCGTGATATAAATTCTAAGAATTCACCGTAAAGTCCGATCCCTCGTGAGCTTTCTCAGTAAAAACTTGCATTAAGACCTGGCCTTATGGCAACAATGGTTAACAACCCCTATAGAATTGAGATACCAAGGGTATTCCAACTTTTTACTTTCGTCAAAACTAGTTTCAATACGGCATAAATAATCATTCTCCCGTTTGACATTTACACTAATAAAACCAGTTTCGATACACATGAAAATCATTCTCCCGTTTGACGTTCATATTAATAAAAGGTTGAAATACTAACATGGAATTGAATCATAAACATGCAGAGGTCGAATTCACAACATTATACTCAATAGATTAGTTCACCAATTCCAACATAAACAAATTAGTTACACATGGTAAAAGTAAAAATAACACTTACAGAGTTTGACATTACGAAGAAGACGATGGAAACTTCACGATACAATGATCACAATACACCGAAACACACTCAAGTATCTAGAAAACTATTCTAGAACTACAACTCACAAAAGAAAGTACTCAGAGTCGAGCACTGACGCTACGCGTGGCTTTGATGCGTAGCGTCAGCATCAAAAGTAGCTCTTGATGCTACGCGTGGGGTGAGGCTACGCGTCAGCTCCTCCAGTGTAATTTTCTCTTGATTTCTTAACTTTTTCGCTGCAAAACTAGAGAAAATTGATCAAGGGCAGATTTATTTCCAACAACATCCATTTATTGAATTTAAATCCTAATTTTCTAACAAATTAAACTTATTTTTATAATTTTTATGAAATTTTTATTTAAGCTTTTATTGAAAATTTGAGGACTAACAAATACCCCTAACTTGAGACATTGCTCGTCCTCGAGCAAGAGAGAAAAATAAAAATTTGAAATCAAATTTTTAAGTTAGTCCGAAAATTTACCACAAAAAATAATTACACAATTTTAACTATTTTGTAATAATCAAAAACTGATTCAAATATAACAAAGGTTTAATGATAAAATTATTTACAATATTCTATTAACAATCAAGCAGAATTTCAGGCTTACCTCACAAGTGTTTATCTCTATGCAATTGGTAACCTGTTTCACTCAATCAATCATAAAATCAAACGAATTTAACTTTGTTTGTCATCTAATCAATGGTTATTTATACAGAGTTAATTCGGAAATCACGAGGTCTTTTTACAGGTTGTAATGAGGCTTGGTTTACAAGAATCAATGGTTTTTCTTGGATTTCAAAAACTTGAAATCATAAAAGAGCATTTTCAATCCTTAGGCTTTCTCTTGACCCAAACTTCTCATTTTCTTTTATTGATGAAAAATAAATACCCCCAACTTGATTCTTTTCACTATTTTTGACTTTTCTTTTCCATATTTTCTTTTTGAAAAGAATCAAGTTGCTTATTTTCACTCCCCATTTTTGTGAGAACACTCAAAATATTTTTCATTTATTTCAACTGCTCTTTTAATCAATCAAGTATAGGGAATGGTCAAAACAAATTAAAGCTTTAAGGGTACCAAAGAATTTTATTTTAGGCTCAAATTGGCTTGCAAGGGATAAAAGACTTTTTTACCAAGGTAAGCTGTTTGGCCCAAGGTTTCGTTTCACCAATAAATGTGCCTTGATCATTTTCCCGAATTCTCTGTACAACAACACAAATCACAGATTAAAGCAAAATCAATTCGAATTGAAAATATGTCGATTAAACCCTCAAGTGTTTAAAAAGATCTCTCAACTCACCGGGTTATTGAAATTTGCTTGATGGTTAATAAACTTATTGTAATTAAATTTATCAAAATTCCTAAGTTATAAAGAAATTGATAATTGATTTTACAAAATTGGTTTTATTGTGTAAAAACTCTAAGTGTATAAACTAACTTACTAACAAATTTTTATTTTTTTATTTAAAAGAAGAATTATTTTTCGAAAAAATGAGCAAAAACGAATAAACACACCACACAATGATAAAATGTCATAATATAAAATCTAAATATAAATGTAAATGTAAATCCAAATATAACTAAAAACAAATGTACTCAATATAAATGAAGATGGCATCCTCAATCTTCCATCTGATCATCATCATCCTCCTCCTCCTCCTCCTCATCATCACCATCAGAGTCATGATGTGCACTAGAAGATCCACCAGTCTCAGGGTAGGTGGGTAAATCTCCAGGCCAAGCTACATGTGCTGCAAACTCGGCTGGGGTAACATAAGGTGCTCCCTCTCCCTGTAACCTGTACTGATAGAATTCATCGTGAAGATGAATATAAGCTCTGTGAGTGGTAGCCATCATCTGCATCATATGCTGATGCTCAAGTGACATCCGGGCAAAGCCCTGTGTAACAGCATCAGCAGATGGAGGCTGCACTGGTAGTCTCCTCCTCCGAGGTCGGGGCTGAGCCTCCTGCTCTAGGGGTGGAAGCTCGCACTGCTGCACAAAATAATCTCTGTTTACTAGAACTTTAGGGACTCTCCCTGAAGAACTAGTAAACTCTGGTGAAGGTACAATGACTCCCTGCCTCCTTAGTAAGGCAGATATGATGAGAGGAAAGGGTATGGGGCGATTCACTTTATACCCGAGGGCATAAAAGTGAATCTGCTCGGAGATAAGTTCGGCGATATCAATGGTGTGTCCCTGGAGGATAGAATAGAGGAGGCAACAACGCTCCACTGGAAGGGAAGAAAGATGGGTGACAGGAGTGATATTATGGAGCATGAGATGGGACCATGCCTGAGCTATGGGGGTAAGCTGGGTCTTGAGGAGGTTAGATGGACTCCTTCCAACCCTACTCAGGTTGAAAAAGATTCCATCCTTGCTCAGAAAATGAGCAACCTCCTCGAGGGAGTATCCTAACTCTCCCTCAGCAAGAATCTTGTTTCTGTTTTCTTTCCAGAAACAAGTGTCATCCTCAGGAGTAGGCTCCCAAGGGTTACCCAATAGGGTACTGATGGTGTCCCGGTCGTAAGAGATATGCCGGCCTCTAACCCAACTCGTCCGCTGCTGCCCAAGATTCGGTGCGTCCTGGCGGGTCCTGTAAGCATTTGCGTAAAACTCCATCACTAAGATGGGGTCCCCCTCAGTAGGTAGGGAGAATAGAGGTCCCCATCTCCTCTGCTGCACTCTATCCTGCAGCTCGGGATAGTCTCCTGCACTCAGATCAAGGACCCTCTCCCAGATGAGTCTCTGGCCCTTGATCTGATGAAACCGTGCCCATTTCGCATCCGTGCGAAATCTAGTAGGATCCCTCGGTCCCAACACCTCCTGTCTCTAAGAATTAGGATCCTCAGAAGCGGTATCAGTGTCTGTGGACTTCCTCTGTCTTTTAGAGGGACCAGTAGTGGGAATGGATTTCCTCGGTGCCATCTGCAAAAAGTAAATATTTAAAATTAAACACACACTAAATAAATCACATACAAGCAAACAATTATTTGTAAAATATTTTTGGGTTTTCTAAAATTTTTCACAAATAAAAATGCAATTCAACAACATATTTTTGAATTTTTAATATTTAAAGAAATTAACATACATATATTCAAAACAAAATACAATTTATTTATACAAATTTGCAAGAAAGTATAACAAATAGAAACTGAGAAAATTAATTAATTTAAAAAGAAAACAATAAACAACAAACAGACCGCAAGATTTAAAAACAGAGGCTGACGCTACGCGTGGTGTGACGCTACGCATCAGCCAGTTCCTCCACGCTACACGTCAGTGGGACGCTACGCGTGGGCTTACAGTTCATCCTCACGCTACGCGTCAGTGGGACGCTACGCGTGGGATGCGCAGTTTTGAAAAAATAACAGGGGTTGCACCCCTTTCCAAACCACATTATATCCTTTCATTTTCTAATTCCTAACAGCAATCAATCCCAATGGTCTTCTAATCCTAATCCTAACCACATTTATTTCTAAAATCGAAAATTAAAACAAAAAGCTAAAGAGGATGGATTAAAGTACTTACTTGTTGTTCCTTGAGCAATTTAGGAATGAAGAGGTTTGGAAGAGAGAAAAGGAGGTTTTTGAAGTTTAGGTTTGAAAACTAAATGAGGCAGAGAGGAAGTTTTAGGTTTAAAACCCTAAGATGGGCCTCTCTGGTTTAGTTTTAAAAACTGAACGTGGGCTCTGACGCTACGCGTGGGTGGGACGCTACGCATCAGAACCAAAATTCAGAGTCCACGCTACGCGTAAAGTGGGCGCTACGCGTGGGCTTCTATTTTTGATTTTCAAAAATTTGGATTTTCACAAACCTTTTCAGTTTAAAACCCCTTTTCTTTTAAACAAGTTAAAAAATTGTTTTGTGGTTTTTTTTTTTTTATATTTAAAACAACCTTAAAAAGAAAAGAATGGGTTGCCTCCCATTGAGCGCTAGGTTTAATGTCTCCAGCCAGACATTACCTCTTGATTAATCAGGTGGTTTCCCAATATTCTTTGAGGAATCACCTGTCTTTTTCTTCCTTCTTCTTCTTTTCCGATGCCTAATTACCTGTTTTTCATCATTCAAAGCATCGGTTAATTCAAAACAATTTAATTGATTGGGAAGAGATATACCTGGTTTGGTTGAAGGGTAAACTTTTGCCTCATTACTTATCCTGAGGTGTTCATGAGCACTGAAGCTTACTTCTTCTCCATAAACTTTGACTGCAACCATACTTTGATCAACATCTACTTTGATTTTTGCAGTCTTCATGAAAGGTCTTCCTAGGATCAGGGGGATCTCAGTATCCTCCTTTATATCCAGTACCATAAAGTCAACTTTGAAGTGGTACTTGTCAACCTTTACTAACACATCTTCCACAATCCCATAGGGCTTTTTGACAGAGCGATCTGCAAACTGTAATTCTGTCTTTGCTTCTTTTAGCTCATATTCACCAATGCGTTTTACTAAATCTAAGGGCATCAAGTTAATGTTAGCCCCTAAATCTAATAGCGCATTCCTGATGTTGATATTTCCGATTGTTACAGGAATGGTGAAACTCCCCGGATCTTTACATTTTTTCGGGGTTATACAGTTTGTTTCTTGCTCTGTATCTCTTTGCATATGTTTTTCTTTTTCATTTTTTTCATTTTTTTCTATTTTTTCACTTTCTTTTTCTTCTTCTTTCTTTTTCTCACTCTTTTCTTTACAATCAATTTTTACAATATCAGAAGAAACAGCATTACATTGTTCCCTTGGGTTTTGAGTGTTTGCAGAAAACCCAGAACTCTTTAATTCGGCTATCTCTTTTGCAAGCTAACCCATTTGTATATCTGATGCTTTTCGGGCAGCTTCATTTGTCTCTACAAACTACAATAACTGTTGAATAGCTTCCTCTATTCTTGTCAACCTTGCATTGTCAGTTTGTTGTTGCTTGAATTGATTGTTAGGAGGTCTGTTGGAAGGTCCAGTGTCCTGTCTCCAGCCAATATTCTGGTTTTGCCAACCCTGCAGGTAATTGTTAGGAAAAGAATTTCCATGATTAAAAGGAAAATTACCTAAGGGTGCTCTTTGATGGTTCATTAAATTGGCTTGCTCTTGCTCATTTCCACAGTAACCAGATGGTTGTTCTCCCATGCAGTGCGTACATGCTTTAAGTTGAGCAGGGGGTGGTGATGCTACTTGAGCAATTTGAAGTTTTTCCAATTGCTTGCTCATAACTTCAATTTGTTGGGTCAGTAATTTTTGCTGAGCCAACACTGTATCATTTACTCCCAATTCGAGCATTCCTGGCTTCCTTTGCATATTACCTCTTTCATGCTTTGCTTGTCGGTCACTAATAGCCATTGATTCCAATATTTCTATGGCTTCCTCCACAGTCTTGTTCATTAAAGAACCACCTGCACAAGCATCTAACATCATCTTGAACTGAGGCAATAAACCATGGTAAACGATTCTTACCTTTTCGGCATCACTCAGGTTGTGGTTTGGGCATTTTCTCAAGAGTGCCTTGAATCGTTCACATGTTTCTCCTAATGATTCATCATTATTTTGAGAAAAAGAGTGTATGGCTGTCATTGCTTCAAAATATTTCGAAGGAGAATAAAATCTTTCCAAAAATTTTCTTTCAACATCGGACCAGTTTGCAAAACTACCCGGTGGACAAGATTTAAACCATTCTTTTGCTTTCCCAATCAATGAAAAAGGAAAGAGTCTCATGTAAACAGACTCTTCTTGATTGGGTTCAAAACCAATTGTGCTGCATAACTCATAAAAAATAGTTAAATGTTCATATGGTTCTTCATGATTTAAACCAGCAAATTGGTTGTTTTGAATAATATTTAAAGTGGCAGGTTTAATTTCCACTGGTAAAACTGGTCCTTGAAACATTCCCGAAACTCGGGGTGGACCATTTATAGCAGCAAACTGTCCCAATGTTCTCCTTTCAGCAGCCATATTTGAATTTTCAAAAATTTTCGAAGTAGAAGAAGAATTAGTTTGTGTTTTTGATTTCAAAGACTTGATTTTCTTTACAAACTTTTCTATCTCAGGATCAAAATAAATTTTACCTGCGGTAGATCGAGTTTGCATACACAAACTAGACAAAGAAAGTTAGTGTAACAATGATACAAAATAAATAAAAAATTATCTAAGGTAAAAAAAATATTTACCACAGTAATTAAAAATTTACTATTTTACTGAAACAATTCAATCCCCGGCGACGGCGCCAGAAAACTTGTTAGCCCGACGGCGACCCAGCGGTTCTTTCCCACCGCCGGACTTTTTGTCAATTGGCAAGCGCACCAATTCGTTTGTAGTTTTCAAAATTTAGATATCGTTCCACTGGGATTGAAAGTCCAATAACAACAGTAATTTTCTACTTACTATGGTAAATATGAAGGAAATTATAAACAAAAGAATGATTTATATACAGTTTATACAATATTCACAAGATAGCATGGTTGAGTGATTCATGAGATAAAAAGAAAATAAAATCTATCTAAAAAGTTGAGTTGCAATCTAGAATAGGTAAGATACTTGAGATAAACACAGATAAACAAATTATGTTGGAAATTGGATCCCTAATCTAGAATAACAATGAGGAACTCAAGACATGCATATTTAATCATCAAGTTTCATATCATTGCAGCTTAAAATCATTATAACCGATCCCTCGTGATATAAATTCTAAGAATTCACCGTAAAGTCCGATCCCTCGTGAGCTTTCTCAGTAAAAACTTGCATTAAGACCTGGCCTTATGGCAACAATGGTTAACAACCCCTATAGAATTGAGATACCAAGGGTATTCCAACTTTTTACTTTCGTCAAAACTAGTTTCAATACGGCATAAATAATCATTCTCCCGTTTGACATTTACACTAATAAAACCAGTTTCGATACACATGAAAATCATTCTCCCGTTTGACGTTCATATTAATAAAAGGTTGAAATACTAACATGGAATTGAATCATAAACATGCAGAGGTCGAATTCACAACATTATACTCAATAGATTAGTTCACCAATTCCAACATAAACAAATTAGTTACACATGGTAAAAGTAAAAACAACACTTACAGAGTTTGACATTACGAAGAAGACGATGGAAACTTCACGATACAACGATCACAATACACCGAAACACACTCAAGTATCTAGAAAACTATTCTAGAACTACAACTCACAAAAGAAAGTACTCAGAGTCGAGTACAAGAGAGAAGAGAAGAGAAGTGTATGGAATGGGATGCTATGAATGGTGTTGGATGGCCTTATTTATAGGGCTGAGCAAGGGTGCTGACGCTACGCGTCCCTGTGACGCTACGCGTCAGACTCCTGACTCAGCCTCCATTAAACACTTGATAATGGCCACTTTCAATAATTAATCTTGATTATGCCTGGCCACTTGGACATGTTTCCACGAGTTTTTGGCCATTTATGCTGATTGGGGTGGCCCTTGGGCTGAGTGGGGTGCCCATTATTGAGTCCAAGTGGAGTGGTTGGCCAAAGTGGGAGTGGAGAACACGCAGCACTGACGCTACGCGTGGCTTTGATGCGTAGCGTCAGCATCAAAAGTAGCTCTTGATGCTACGCGTGGGGTGAGGCTACGCGTCAGCTCCTCCAGTGTAATTTTCTCTTGATTTCTTAACTTTTTCGCTGCAAAACTAGAGAAAATTGATCAAGGGCAGATTTATTTCCAACAACATCCGTTTATTGAATTTAAATCCTAATTTTCTAACAAATTAAACTTATTTTTATAATTTTTATGAAATTTTTATTTAAGCTTTTATTGAAAATTTGAGGACTAACACATAGCCATGTGGATGGAGATAGTTCAAGGACCTTGACTAATCTCCCAAAGGTTCCATTCTTGTCTTGTTAGGAGGTCTCACCTTAAGACTCTCCAAAAGTCATCTCATTTTTAGGCTTGTTAGTATTCACTCTTAGTTTCTTTCTAGGTTATTTTTGTTTGTGAATGCACATTAGGAACACATCTTATTTTGGTTCTCATCTTGTTGCATCAAAGAAAATTTTTGTCAAAAAGTTTTGAACATAATCCTTCCACTCTTTTTGGAAGAAGGTTGCAAGTGTTTTCCTTAAGCAAGAAAGTGACATTTGAACTTGTGTTAGCATTGGCTCATTTCGGTTTTGGAATTTCATTGATGGTGTTGTGCATTCAAAAATACAAGAGGCCATAAAAGAAAAGAAAGTATTCAAAAGAGAAAAAGAAAAGCAAAAGCCTATACTACCAAAATTGAAAAAAAGGGTGTTGAAAAGAAAAAGAAGCCTCATTAAGAACAAAAGTGTGAAGTAAGGCACCAAAATCAAAATCAAATTTTGAAATTCCCTTTTTACTTGAAGTGAGTTGTTTGTTTAAGTCTCAATATATTTTCATTTGAATCTTACTTGCTTAATTGTGATTGCAACTTTAGAGTCTCTAAGTTTTAGGTTGTACTTTCCTTTTCTTGATTGCATTTTAGTTTCTTGTTTGTCTAGTTTTGTCTTCATTTTTGAAATCCTTCCATAGTGTAGCTTTTATTATTTGAACATTTATTGCTTTAGTGTCTTGTCAATCAAAAATCCAAAAAATCTTTTCCACTTTGAGTAGCCTTTCTTCTTAAGCCTTTTTAGTTTGTCATTTTTTTCCTTCTCAAGTTTTGTCTTTGAAGTTGTCTTCCTTCAAACTTCTTGATAATTCCCTTCTCTATACCTTGAGGGTAGCATATTGGAACACTTGAGATGAGAGTGTACATTGCTTGGGTGAACTTGACACTAAAAGAAAGGGTAAGAGTTGTGAGAAGACACTTGAGAGATACACTTATGAGGTTTAATTTTTGTTGAATTCATTAACAAATTTCGTTTGGAGTATTTTCCTGTTTTGTTTTTCTAGGTGAGGTGGAGCTTACACATCAAGGAAGAGCTTGAAGAAAATTGTAAAGGAAGCAAAAGCCTTGTAACTAGTAGAAGTTAGGCAAAAGTTTCAATTCTTAGGCATTGTGTATTAGGTTTTGTCTTGTATTTTGGACACACCTTTGGACATTGGACTTTTGGACACTATTAACTTTCATTTGCAATTAGTAACTTCGGCTAGTGGTAGAGCATTTGCATTTGGTTGTTAATTCTTTTAGTTAGTTGTTGGTTATAACTAATAGTTGTTAGCTAGTTGCTTGTCTTAACTAATTAGGTTAATTAGTTAGTGGTTGGAACTAATTCTAGTTACTTTAACTAATCATAACTGAAATTATTTTAGGGTTTTAACTAAATCATAACTGAATTAGTTGTTAGTTAGGGTTGTTAGATTTAGTTATAACTTCCATAACTAAATAACTACTTCTAGTTAGGGTTTGTTAGGTGTTGGTTAGTTAGTTGAACTAATTTTTGTTAGGTTAACTAACTAGTGAACCGAATTGGTTAGGCTTGTCTAGGGTTTGTTAATTGTTAGAAACAACCTAGGACAATCATAATCAACTTAGGTTAAAACCAAACCTAGGACTTCCATAAGCAACATAGGATTAACCTAGTTAAAAAGACAACCTAGGATCTTGTTTTCCCTTAGGTTAGAAACCTAGTATTGGTATTTTAGGATTGCTGTGTGTTTTCTTTTACTTCTTTTTCATTCATCCTCCTCGACTAGTTTGTCTACACATTCCTTGTTTTTGTCTTGAATTTCTTTGACAACCTTAAAAGATGTCTTCTAGTGATAGGGAGCATAAAACTATGCTTCATATCATAATGGATAGCTTGAATAATATCAATGCTAGGCTAACAAATCTTGAGCATAATGAACACCCTAGAACTAGACATAGAAATCAAAGAAATCATAGACATAATAATAGTGATAGTGAAGAGGAGCCTAGACAAAGAAGACACCATAAGCATAAAAGAGAAGATATAGGCTTAAGAGAAGTCAAATTAAAAATACCCCCATTTAATGGCAATAGTGATATAGAGGCTTATCTAGAATGGGAAATGAGGGTAGAACAAATCTTTAACTCTCATCAAATAAAAGATGAAAAGAAGTTTAGGATAGCCACCCTCTTATTCCAAAACTATGTCTTAGTATGGTGGTCTCAAGTGTGTAAGGATAGAAAGAAAGATAATTTCCACCAATAGATGATTGGTTGGATTTGAAAGCTCTATTAAGAAAATGTTATGTTCCTAGTCACTTAGAAGGGAGCTATTAGCAAAGCTAAATAGACTCACCCAAGGGACAAAGAGTGTAGAAGACTACTACAAAGCATTAGAGATAGCTATGATTAGGGCAAACCTAGAAGAAGATGAGGAAACCCTAATGCATAGGTTCTTACATGGCCTTAATAGGAACATTTAGAATAGAGTAGAACTCCTTCCACATGTAGACATTGAGGAACTACTTCACTAATGCACTAAATTAGAGAGCCAATTCAAAGAGAGAGAAGCCTATAGTGGGGATAATAAAGCCTATAAATCTAAGTGGGTAGGACAAGATAACAAGGGTAGGTTTGATAGAAACCCTAGGGAGAGGGAAGTGGGTACTTCATCTCCCAAACCTCAAAGTGAGTTACATAAAAATGGAAACATTTTTAGGAATCAAAGAGAAAAGCATGAATCCATATCTAAACCACAATCCTCTAGATCATCTACCATAAAATGTTTTAAATGCCTTGGTAGAGGTCACATTGCTTCTAACTGTCCAACAAAGAGAACCATGGTTTTGAAAAATAATAGAACCTATTCAAGTCAATCAGAGTCTAATTCTAATTCTCACTCTTCAAGTGATGACTCAAGTAGTGATTCATATGACAGTGAGCATATTTTAGGGGATGATGGTGAGCTTTACATGATTAGAAGATTGCTTGGTAGTCATGTTAAGCTAGATGATACTACATAAAGAGAGAACATCTTTTATACAAGATGTTACATAAATGACAAATTATGTTCTCTCATTGTGGATAGTGGGAGTTGTGCTAATATAGTAAGTCAAAGACTAGTGCATAAGATGGGCTTAGAACTAATAGATCACCCTAGACCTTATAATTTACAATGGTTAAATGAAAAGGGAGAGATGTTAGTTAATAAGCAAGTCTTAATAAATTTCACCATAGGCACATATAAAGATGAAGTTAATTGTGATGTAGTACCTATGGAGGCAACTCATATCTTGCTAGGACGACCTTGGCAGTTTGATAGGAAGGTCATCCATGAGGGGTTCACTAACACCCTCACTTTCAAACTAGATGGTAAGAAGACAGTTTTATACCCCCTAACTCCACAACAAGTAGCTAAAGATCAACTATAAATGAAGCTTAAAAGAGATAGAGAGTTAGGATCTTCTTCAACTCATCTAGGAAAAATTAAGAAAAATAAAAAGAAAGGAAAAGGAGTTGTTATCTATGACGAATCTAGTTCCAACCTTTTGGCCACCAAACATGATGTGAAACATGCTATGTTTTCACATAAACAATGCTTGATCATGTATGCCTAAGATATCCCTAACACTTCCTTGTACTCAATGGGCAACCTTCCTCCTCCTTTGCCCAAAGGGATTCAAAATATCTTAAATGCATTCAAAGACCTCTTTCCAAAAGACATCCCAAAAGGCTTACCTCCTATTAGGGGCATTGAACATCAAATAGATTTAATTCCTGGTGCTAGTTTACCTAATAGGCCTGCATATAGATGTAATCCTAAGGAAAGCCTTGAATCGAAAATCAAGTGAATGACCTACTATCTAAAGGTTGGATTAGAGAGAGTTTAAGCCCATGTGGTTTGCTTGTTTTACTTGTTCCAAAAAAAGATGGTTCATGGAGAATGTGCACCGATTGTAGGGCCATCAATAACATCACCATCAAGTATAGGCATCCTATACCTAGACTTGATGATGTGCTTGATGAGCTTAGTGGGTCTACAATATTTTCCAAGATTGATCTTAAAAGTGGCTATCACCAAATAAGAATCAAAGAGGGAGATGAATGGAAAGCCGCTTTTAAAACCAAACTTGGATTATATGAGTGGTTAGTTATGCCCTTTGGCTTGACTAATGCACCAAGCACATTCATGAGATTAATGAATCACGTTTTAAGGGAATTCATTGGGCATTTTGTTGTCGACTATTTCGATGATATTTTAATCTCTTCAAAGACCATGACCTCTCATCTAAACCATCTTAGACAAGTTATGCTTGCCTTAAGAACAAACAATCTTTATGCAAACCTTGAAAAATGTTCTTTTGGCATGAATAGCATTGTCTTTCTTGGATTTATAGTAAGTTCCAAAGGTGTAGAGGTAGTGTTAGCCCAGGTGGCCTCTAGGAAACTCAAGAGGGGGGGGGGGTGAATTGAGTAGTTAGGAACTTTTTTCACTAATAAGTTTCTCCTCTAAAAACTCAATATGCAATGATATGTGATTTGAATAATAATGCTTAAAACATAAAGAGTTTAAGGGTTAGAGAAGTGCAAATAGAGATTTATACTGGTTCGGCCAACCACTGCCTACGTCCAGTCTTCTCAAGACACCCTTGAGGAAATTCACTATAATCAAATCCCTTGATTACACCACAATGGAGACTCACACCCCGATCACAAATGCCTTGGATGCTACACCACACCCAAGTACATCACCATTGGATGCTTCACCACATCCAATAACATCACACTTGGATGCTACACCACATCCAAGAAGAACCCCCTCAGAGATACACCACTCTGAGTATCAATCTCACTTTTAGAGATAAATATCTCTTGCAAGAAAACTCTCTTCAAGAGTATGATAAAGAAATTGAGGAACAAGAAAGAGTAATAACTCTATTAAGAGAATATGGCCATTATTGCTCATAAGAAAAGATTAGAAGTATTTGGTATATCTTGGTGTGTCTTTTGCAAATGAAATGCCTTCCTATTTATAGGAGAGGAAATGCCTTCAAGAGGTGTGAAATTATTGATTAAAATAATTGGAAAGGTACCTCTTGGATAAAATAATATTTTGTGAAAAGTTATAATGTTTCAACATGATTTTTTGCTTTCTGATCACGTTGTAATTGATTACATAAAATAGGTAATCGATTACAGCCTTTTAAAATCAGTTTTAAAACATAACGTTCATATTGTAATTGATTACTTAAACATGGTAATCGATTACATTGCTGAGGTAATTGATTACACTAATGAGGTAATCAATTACACGATGTAATTGATTATACTAATAAGGTAATCAATTACATTCCATCAGAATGTATTCTTATTTTAAAACCTTTTTATATTAATGGCTGTACTTTCTTTTTATAGAGTCTTACTTTAATTATGCCTTGGTC
This sequence comes from Clitoria ternatea, assembly GCA_037962975.1. Taxonomy (NCBI): domain Eukaryota; kingdom Viridiplantae; phylum Streptophyta; class Magnoliopsida; order Fabales; family Fabaceae; genus Clitoria; species Clitoria ternatea. Next base: position 177,352,966 of record CM075671.1, read on the forward strand.
TTGGATCTTCATTCTTGATCTCTGGCATTGGCCTTGTCATTATCAAAATCCTTCATGGTCTTCATTCTCCCCCTTTTTGATGATGACAATATTTCATTGATTTCATGACTCTTTTTGTGCTTGACATGGTATACTAAATCTTCAAGTCTTGCGTCCATGTTGTTAATCATGTCTTGCATATATGTTGTTGATATCAAAACCTTAGTTCTTGATTCTCCCCCTTTTTGATATTGACAACATTTCCTGAGAAGAAAAATAAACAGCATGCAAGATACAAGATTTTTTCCCCCTTAATTTTGGTTTAGTTGACAAGGTTCGATTGATTTTTCTCTTATTTTGCTTCTCATATATTAACCAGGTTTGATTGATTTTTCTCTTATTTTGCTTCTCATATATTACTCCCCCTTTGTCAATGGCAAAAAGAATATAAGAGCATAAAGTTTTAGCAGAGAGTGATGCACCTTGTTGTTTGATGTCACTCGTTATTTTGATATTGCTCTTTGTTACTTGTTGATTGATAGATGCTTCAAGAAATGTGTTGAGTTTTCTTGTGGGTAAGAGTTAATCCTTAAGTGCCTTCCATCAATGATAATTCCTGCATCATTATAAACATTTGATCTTGGTACCCCAATTTTCTTGGGTCCTTGTGGGTTAGACGTTGATAATATATTCTTAGGAACCCAAATCATTTTTGTCTCAGTATAGCCTTTGTTCCTTATATGACATGTTGATGCACTGTGACCTTTTCTCACATAATAAGTGAATTTAACAAATGGGCTAGTTGAGGTCTTTTGTGAAATAAAGAGATTTTTCTGCAACTTTTGCTTTTTGGAAGGATCAGATCCTAGTTCTACTTTTAAATGACATTTTTGTTTTCCAAGAAGAATATCTAGGTTATCTCTTCCTATAGTAAATTTAACTAATGCATTTTTCAAATCATCAATCTCTTGAATATGCTTTTGACATGTTGAACATGTATGTTTAATGATAGTTTCATTTTTAAGCTTAGTTTCTAAGTCTTCCTTTTCTTCTTTAACTTGTCCTAGTTCATGATTGACCTTTGATAGACTTTCTTCTAAGATTAGGTTAGAATTTTTCATATTTAAGAATTTCTTAGCTAGTTTTTGATATTCATTATAAAGATCTTCAAAAGCTTCTTGCAATTCATCAAATGTAGGATTTGAGTCATTTACCTCTTCGGTGTTAGTCATTAGGCACAAATTTGCGTCTTCATGGTCTGATTCCTTGGACGAGCTTAAACCATTTTCATCCCAGGTAATATAAGCTATTCTTTTATTTTTGGGATGCTTTTTCTCTTGCTTGTCAGACTTTTTATTTAGTTTTGGACACTCCATTTTCATATGTCCATATTTTCCGCATTCAAAGCATTTTGGACCTTGGTTAGATTCATCATTTTTGAAGGAATTCTTGAAGTTTGGCTTCCTTTGCCCTTCCTCTTTCTTTAGAAACCTGCTAAATTGTTTAACAAATAATTTAAGGTCATTATAATCATTTATACCTTCTTCATCATCTTCTTCATCATCTTCTTCATCATCTTCTTCATTACTTTCTTTAATGGTTGATGATGATGCTTTTAGAGCAATACTTTTGTTCTTTCTGTTACTTTCCTCATGTTGCTTCAATCTTTCAAGCTCCAGTTCATGCTCTTGTAATTTTCCAAAGAGTGTTGCAAGGGACATGCTTGACAAATCTTTTGATTCTCATATAGCAGTTACTTTTGGTTGCCATTCCCTGTTCAAGCATCTTAATACTTTATCAATCAAATCTTCATTTGAAAAGGTTTTTCCTAAGCATGCAAGATGATTGATTATATGAGTGAATCTCTTTTGCATGTCTTGTATGCTTTCATTGTTGTTCATTCTAAATAATTCATATTCCCTAGTTAGGGTATTTATTCTTGATCTCTTAACTTCGTTTGTTCCTTCGTGAGTTACTTCTAAGGTATCCCACATCTCTTTTGCTGTCTTGCAATTAGATATTCTAAAGTATTCATCCATTCCTAAGGCTGAGGTTATTATATTTTTGGCCTTGAGGTTGTATTGTACTTTTGTTTTGTCAGCATCAGTCCATTCACTTCTTGGTTTAATCATGGTTACTTCTCCAACTACTTTGGTTGGTATGAATGGACCATTCTCAATGGAGTCCCATATGTCTATATCAATAGCTTCTATAAATATTTGCATACGGGTTTTCCAATATTGATATCCTACTCCGTTAAATACAGGAGGTCTATGTATGGAGTTTCCCTCAGGAAAGATAGGATTGAAAGAGGCCATAGATCTTCTTGAGGTTGTTAAACCTTTTCCAAGATACGAGCTTTGATACCACTTGTTAGCCCATGTGGCCTCTAGGAAACTCAAGAGGGGGAGGGGTGAATTGAGTAGTTAGGAACTTTTTTCACTAATAAGTTTCTCCTCAAAAAACTCAATATGAAATGATATGTGATTTGAATAATAATGCTTAAAACATAAAGAGTTTAAGGGTTAGAGAAGTACAAACAGAGATTTATACTGGTTCGGCCAACCACTGCCTACGTCCAGTCTTCTCAAGACACCTTTAAGGAAATTCACTATAATCAAATCCCTTGATTACACCACAATAGGGACTCACACCCCGACCACAAATGCCTTGGATACTACACCACACCCAAGCACATCACCATTGGATGCTTCACCACATCCAATAACATCACACTTGGATGCTACACCACATCCAAGAAGAACCCCCTCAGAGATACACCACTCTGAGTATCAATCTCACTTTTAGAGATAAATATCTCTTACAAGAAAACTCTCTTCAAGAGTATGATAAAGAAATTGAGGAAAAAGAAAGAGTAATAACTCTATTAAGAGAATATGGCCATTATTGCTCATAAGAAAATATTGGAAGTATTTGGTATATCTTGGTGTGTCTTTTGCATATGAAATGCCTTCCTATTTATAGGAGAGGAAATGCCTTCAAGAGGTGTGAAATTATTGATTAAAATAATTGGAAAGGTACCTCTTGGATAAAATAATATTTTGTAAAAAGTTATAATGTTTCAACATGATTTTTTGCTTTCTGATCACGTTGTAATCGATTACATAAAATAGGTAATCGATTACAGCCTTTTAAAATCAGTTTTAAAACATAACGTTCATATTGTAATCGATTACTTAAACATGGTAATCGATTACATTGCTGAGGTAATTGATTACACTAATGAGGTAATCAATTACACGATGTAATTGATTACACTAATGAGGTAATCAATTACATTCCATCAGAATGTATTCTTATTTTAAAACCTTTTTATATTAATGGCCGTACTTTCTTTTTATAGAGTCTTACTTTAATTATGCCTTGGTCTTGGATCTTCATTCTTGATCTCTAGCATTGGCCTTGTCACTATCAAAATCCTTCATGGTGTTCAGGTAGATCACTCAAAAGTTAAGGCCATCCAAAATTGGCCCACACCCAACAATGTGAGTGACATAAGAAGTTTTCATGGTCTTGCAAGTTTTTATCGGAGATTTGTGAAAGATTTTTCTACCTTAGCCTCCCTTTTAAATGAATTGGTGAAAAAGAATATCCTTTTTGTTTGGGGGCCAAGGCAAGAAAAAGCTTTCCTAGATCTCAAAGATCGCCTCACTCATGCTCCAATTTTATCACTTCCAAAATTTTCCAAAACATTTGAGCTTGAGTGTGATGCATCTAATGTAGGTATAGCAGCTGTTCTTTTACAAGAAGGTCACCCCATTGCTTTCTTTAGTGTAAAGCTTAATGAGGCAGCCATCAATTATCTCACATATGATAAAGAATTTTATGCCTTAATTAGAGTCCTACAAACTTGGGAACACTACTTGATTCCGAAAGAGTTTGTCATACATAGTGATCATTAATCCCTCAAATTCATTAAAGGGCAACATAAACTAAATAAAAGGCATGCTAAGTGGCTTGAGTACTTGGAACAATTTCCATATGTCATCAAGTATAAGAATGAAAAATCCAATACTGTGGCTGATGCTTTATCTAGGAGGCACTCTTTACTTTCCTCCCTAGGAGCCAAAGTTATTGGGCTTGATGAGATTAGGTCTTTGTATCCAAGTGACCTTGATTTTTCTAACATTTTTCACTCATCTTCCACTTCTTCATCTCATAAAGGCTTCTACATTTTAGATGGCTGTCTTTTCAAAGCCAATAGACTTTGCATTCCTAGAAGTTCCTTAAGAGATCTTTTACTTATAGAAAGCCATGAAGGAGGCTTAATAGGCCATTTTGGAAGAGATAAAACATTATCCATATTACATGAACACTTTTATTGGCCAAAAATGAAAAAAAATGTCCAAAAACATTGTACTAAGTGTATTGTGCGTAGAAAAGAAAAATCAAAACTTTCGCCTAGTGGTTTATATACTCCTTTACCAACACCCACTGCACCTTGGATTGATATATCTATGGATTTTGTGTTGGGATTGCCTAAGACCCAAAGGGGAATGGATTCTATCTTTGTGGTTGTGGATAGGTTTAGTAAGATGGCTCACTTCATCCCTTGTCACAAGGTAGATGATGCTAGTCATATTAATAAACTTTTTTTCAAAGAGATTGTAAGACTTCATGGTGTTCCTAAAACCATAATTTCTGATAGGGACACCAAATTCCTAAGCCATTTTTGGAAAACTCTTTGGTCCAGGCTAGGAACGAAGCTTCTCTTTTCCACTACTTGTCATCCTCAAACGGATGGACAAACAGAGGTAGTAAATAGGACCCTTTTTCAACTTCTTAGGGTCTTAGTGCTTAAAAATGTTAAATCTTGGGATGAGTGTTTGCCCCACATTGGGTTTGCATATAATAGGGTTCAACACTCCACAACCAAGCATAGTCTATTTGAGGTTGTCTATGGTTTTAACCCTCTCACTCCTTTGGACCTTTTGCCTATTGAGGTTTCTGATTCTATCCTTCATATGGATGGAGAGGCAAAGGCCAAATTTATCAAAGATTTTCATGAGAAGGTTAAAAACCAAATTCAAACTAAGAATGAATACTATGCTCATTGTGCCAATAAGAAGAGAAAGGATATCACCTTTGAGGTTGGAGATTAAGTTTAGTTACACCTTCGAAAGAAGAGATTTCCAAACTTACGCAAATCCAAACTCGACCTAGAGGTGATGGGCCTTTCTAAATCATTAAGAAAATGAATAATAATGCTTATGTCCTTGATTTGCCAGGCGATTATGGGTGAGTGCTTCCTTCAATATTTCAGATTTGTCTCCCTTTGACTTAGATGAAGAGGATAATGCCTTAGATTTGAGGACAAATCCTTTCAAAGAGGGGGAGCATAATGAGGACACATTAAGGGAGTCCCCTCACACCATCCTAGAGAAAGGACTTGAAGCCTACAAGGGTCCTCTCACAAGGGCCAAGACCAAAAAGGCCAAAGAGAGCATCCATCAGGCCTTATCTTCCTTCCTAGCTTTGAGTGGGCCCAAGCCCAATGAAGAATCCTTGAGGATCTATTCATACTTTACTTGTAATATACTTCTTAGTTAGATTCTCTAGGCTTATAGGGTTTATTTGGGCCTTGCAAGGTCAATTGGGCCACTTTTGGGCCATGTAATCTCACCTTGGGCCATGTATAGGCCATTCTCTTCTCCATTTGCACTATTGGGACTAGGCATCATAGAGAGGCCCATATGGGAATCACTTGGCCAAAATCCCCTTAGCTCCATATAAAGAGCTCTCCCTTTGTAAATTGACACAATGGAATGCCATTTGAGAATTTCACACTTTCAAAGTGAGTTTTAGTGAGTGAAGCTCTCCCTTCTCTCTAGGTTAGAGTGAGCTCTAGCAAGCTCTCATCCAAGGGGTCTTCCTCCCTCTTGGTGGTGAGTCCTAGGGAGTTATCTCCCTTGGAGGAGCCTCCCATTCACCTTCTCTATTCCATCTTCCATCTTCCATCCTCCTCCTTTCTCCTTTCTATTTCCACCTTTCCTTCTCCTTTTCCCCTTCCAAATCCGTGTAGTCTAGTGACTTTTCCCTCCTTTTCCATTTCAGTTTTCCATAAGCAAGAAGCTTCATCAAAGGCTTGAAGAGGTTATAAGAGGAAGAGAGCCCTAGATCCACCCTTCTTCAAGAAGATAGAAGAAGATCCTACATCACTAAGCGTCAGCCTCAAGCGTAGCGTGGGCATGACATTAACAACAACAGGTGTTGATACACATTTTAGGCCAACAAGCCCAAGAACCCCAAATAGAATGCCCTGAATCGATTCAACAAGGCCTAAATCGATTCATACGAATCTAGAACTCTAAAATGCATAAATTAGAATGCTCTAAATCGATTCACAAAGCTACAAATCGATTCAAGAAGTGAAAAACACCATTAAAAAGACAGATTTAAGTAGGAACCAACTATCCAAAACCTAAAATACGCAAAGACAAGCTGGAACCACTATTTGCAACGGCTAGAAGGACTTTGAAGCTGCTCCAAGGCTCTATAAATGCAAGGGAAACACAAGCACAACAATAGAGAAGTAAGAGACAATCAATTCTTCAATCCTTCCCTGTGATTAGTGAGTTTATATCTTTGCATTTTCTGAAAGTTGAGCTTTAACTTATATATCCTCTCTTGTTGAGAGCTAGAAATTTGAGAGAGCATTCACTTGTACATCTACTCTATTTAGAGAGTTCATATCTTGTAAACACCACAAAACACAAAGGCTTTTCACTCTAGGTTGAGTGGTCACAAAGGTTGGGGTTCAACCTTTGGGTATTGAGAGTTTGAGAGATTGGGTGGGTTGCCCTTGTGCTAGTGAGGATTGAGTTCTTGAGTGTGGGACACTAGGAAGCTACAAATTGCTCATAGCTTGTAATCTCTAAACTTCAATAGTAGAAATCCTTCAAGTGGGTTGCTTGAAGGTGAGACGTACACCGGGGTTGGTGGAACTCGTTAAATTGGTTTGCAAGCTCCTCTCCCTAACTCTTTTACATTCATATACTGCATTGAATTGATTTATGTTGGTTGATTGGGATTTACATACTTGAGCTTGCTTGAATCAGTTTACTTTGAATATTGCACACCAAGTGTTTGATAAATTGTCTTAACTATATACACCTCTTGTTTGCATTAGCTCTTTCATTAAACTTGACTTCACTTGTATAATCTTTAAACTTGTGATAAAAGAATCAAGTTCAAAGGCATTCTAAGCAAAGTTTTAAAAACTCAATTCACCCCCCTCTTGAGTATTGAGGCCACTTGAATAATAACCACTGGGTAGCTCAACTGGGCACAAAGACCACGGAAGCCAGAAAATGAGGGGTGTATATACCATTGGCCATCCTATACCACATAATCACATATCATATCAACAACAAACAACATATACAACTACTAGAAATTGGCATGTGCTCACAATACAGGGTGACCGACTTGTCAAGCCCACCAAACATCATCACATGTATACATTAATTCGCCAATAATCCATAACCCCACAGTCTTGGTTATACTCAAATATGCATGTACATTTCAAGGTGGAACTATCACACACACACTTATAAATATTACTTTCCTCATTCAAATCATTATTCACATTGATCAAAGTAGTTATTCAATTCATAATTAACTCCATCAAGATAATTCTTTATCAAACAATAATATAATCACATTCAATATACTTATAAAATTATATTAATTATATTTAACCACTCTATATTGTCCCCAATATTTTCTAAATAATGGCTAAGCCTCCTGAAGCTATCATATTATCAAATCCTAATTAATTATGACCCGAACACCCCCTTTACCTCGATTCCAAGCTTCCACAATTTGCTCGAGGTGTCGGTTGCGTCCTCTGGTCGCTTGATTCACTGCTCCACTTTTGAATCTGACGCCCGCTTTGCCGGTCGCTCGACCAATGCTCGTTCCGGCACCTACGGTTACCGAAACACCAAACCAATTAGTACATTTCCTTCCTTACACTTCCAAACTCATTACCGAAGCCTTTCAACTAACTAAAACTCAGAATCAAAACCCCAATCATCACATGCATACTCAGATCCATGAGAGGGAGAGGAAGAAACTAGAAATTAGAGGTCCCAAATGCCTTACCTCGCCTCCCAATGTCCAAAAATGTAAGGAATTGAAGCTCCCCACAAGACCCAAGTAGAATCGCCTCAGAGGAGAAGAAAATGGAGAAGAAAGAGTTCTGCCCGAACTATTTTGCATGCCTCTATTTTAAACTGATCGCGACGTTGATGATACACGTCCCATTGACGCTACGCGTTAGCTCATTAATTCCTACCTGACGCTACGCATCCCATCCACGCTACGCGTCAGGGTCCTGATGTCATTTTCCTTAAAATTCCATTTTTCCACTTAATTTCTCATATATTATTATAATTTTAATCCAAATAATGCTTTTATTTATTTGCCATTTATTTTCTAATATTAAAACATCAAGGATGTTACATCCACTCCCCCTAAAAAGAGATTTCGTCCCCGAAATCAATGTACCTTATTAGAAAGATCCAGATACAACCGCATCATGTCAGACTCCAACTCCCAAGTATAAGTTACTCTGTTCAAGTTTTGCCACTTCACTTTTACCAAAGAGACTTCCTTACTCCTCAATCATTTGGTCTGATATCTTTCTATACAAATAGGCGTCACCTCCACAGTCAAGTTTTCTTTCAGCTCAATGGAGTCCTCAGGCACATTCATTGAATCATAAGGAATATATGCCCTTAATTGAGAAACATAAAACACATTATGAATATTGGTCAACGATTGGGGAAGATCTAATCGGTAAGCAACATCACCAATCCTCTCAAAAATCTGGTATGGCCCAATGTATCTCGGATTAAGCTTATGACTCTTTAGTATCCGACCTACACCTTTGGCAGGTGAAACCCTCAAAAACACCCAATCTCCCACCTGAAACTCAAGTGGCCTATGACGATTGTCATAGTAACTCTTCTGATGGTCTTGAGTAATCTGTATCTTCTCACGAATCAATGCTACCTGATCATTCATTTCCTGGATTAATTCGGGTCCTAAATGAACTGCATCACCATTTTCATTCCAACATAAAGGTGTATGACACCGCCTACCATACAAAGCTTCATAAGGAGCCATCCCAATGCTTCTATGATAGTTGTTGTTATAAGCAAATTCCACCAATGGTAGATACCTCTCCCATAAGCTACCTTGCTCCAGTACACAAGCTCTGAGCATGTCTTCCAAGGTCTGTATAGTCTGCTCAGAATAGCCATCAGTCTGAGGATGATAAGCTGAACTCAACCTCAATTCAGTACCCAATTCCTGTTGTAGACTCCCCAAAATCTAGAAGTGAATCGGGGATTGCGGTCCGAAATAATACTCGAAGGTACACCATGCAACCTTACAATCTCCGTAATGTACAATCTAGCCAACTGGTCCAATGACCATTTCATGTTCATAGCCAAGAAGTGAGCACTCTTGGTCAACCTATCCTCAATTACCCAGATTGTATTACATCCAGAACGGGTACGAGGTAACCCGGATATAAAATCCATGGTAATGCTTTCCCATTTCCATATTGGAATCTCCAGAGGTTGAAGTAAACTAGGAGGCCTCTGGTGTTCAACCTTACACTTCTGACATATCACACAACATCACACATATTCAATTATTGCTTTCTTCATTCCCGGCCACCAGAATTCTTTCTTCAAATCATGGTACATCTTAGTGATACCAGGATGCATACTTAAGGAACTTTTATGTGCTTCAGCTAATACAACTTGCCTGAAATCACCTTCTGCGGGTACAACAACACGGTTCCTGAACTGACAAATTCCATCATTGCCTCTAGTTAATCCTATATCTTTTCCTCTAGCTTGAGTATCAAGTAACTCCAACAACTCTTCATCATCCTCCTAAGCCACAGCTAAGGATTCCAAAAATTCATTGGAGATCTTCAGCATCCCAATTACCATCTGATTTAGGGCCTGAACAATAACCCCAACATTCATATCACGAAAGTCTTCCAACAATTCTTGTTCTTTGCCCATCAAGAAACTGCATATAATACTTTTCTGCTTAAGGCATCAGCCACCACATTCGCCTTACCAAGGTGGTATCTCAAATCAAAGTTATAATCCTTCAGGTATTCCACCTATCGCCTTTGTCTCATGTTTAATTCCTTATGATTAAACAAATACTTCAAACTCTTGTGGTCACTGAACACCATAAAACGAGATCCATACAAGTAATGCCGCCAGATCTTCAATGCAAATACCACAGCAGCAAGTTCCAAATCGTGAGTGGGATAATTCTGTTCATGTGGCCTCAACTGCCTAGAAGTATAAGCAATCACTCGATCATCTTGCATCAATACACATCCCAAACCATACTTGGAAGCATCATAATATACCACAAATTCTTTCATCACATCAGGTAGTGTAAGTATCGGCACCGAAGTCAAGCGTTGCTTCAAAGTTTGAAATCTTAATTCACACTTTTCCGTCCACAGAAATGGAGTCTCCTTCCTTGTCAATCGAGTAAAGGGTAGCGCAATGCGAGAAAATCCTTTAATAAAGCGGTGATAATAACCAGCCAATCCAAGAAAACTTCTAATTTCAGTCACCGATCTAGGCCTCTCCCAAGCCATAACCGCCTCAATCTTGGATGGATCCACAGACACACCATCACAAGAGATCACGTGCCCCAAGAATTGTACACTAGCTTCCCAGAAATCACACTTCGATAACTTAGCATACAATTTCTTCTCACGTAACATCTGTAAAACAATTTGAAGGTGTTGTGCATGTTCCTCAATAGACTTTGAATATACTAGAATGTCATTAATAAATAACACAACAAACTGATCCAAGTAAGGTTGGAAAATTTGATTCATGTAATCCATAAAGATAGCTGGAGCATTGGTCACTCCAAAAGGCATCACAACGTATTCAAAATGTCCATACCGCGTCCTAAACGCCGTCTTCGGAATATTCTTTGACTTTACTCTTATCTGATGGTATCCAGACCTCAAGTCAATCTTGGAAAATACCACAGCACCTCTTAACTGATCCAACAAATCATCAATTCGTGGTAAAGGATATTTATTCTTAACCGTCAATTTATTCAACTGCCAGTAATCAATGCACATTCTCATACTGCCATCTTTCTTTTTCACTAACAACACCGGAGCACCCCAAGGTAAAGCACTCAGTCGGATAAACCCCTTGTCTAACAACTCATTTACTTGCTTCTTTACTTCAGCCAACTCCACAGAAGACATTCGATAGAGTGTACGAGACACAGGTTCCGCCCCAGGAATCAGATCAATAACAAAATCAATCTCCTTGTTAGGAGGCAATTCGAGAATATCTTCCAGGAACACATCAGGGAAATCACACACCACCGGAACATCACTAGGTTTAAGATTATATCGCCCCTCAGCAACAAACAAAATAGCATAGGCTATGGAGACATCACTCACTACATTCTTAGTATCGAGTTCCTGGGAGAAGATTATGGTCTTGCGATAACAGTCCACCATAATGTGATTTGCAGCTAACAATTCAAGACCCAAAATAACATCTAAGTTCTTCAATGGCATACATATTAAATTCTCCAGAAAAGAATGATCTTTAATTTGCATTAGCAATTCTCCACACATGGTGGTTATGAGACACCTAAAAAATACGGGGGAATTTTTTACGTTTATTAATCATTAATAAATCGAATAATTAGGGTGGTGAAGCTTTTAACTCAATGCCTGGATCTATGAGAAACCACTCCCATACATGAAGATATGAGAGGGTACATTAAAAGATGATTTTATAATAAATTTCCAATTAAAAACAGTGGAAGAATTAATTAATTTTGATGTGGCATGATTGAAATTAAAGAGAAGGTATTTCATGTAGTGCAGAGATTTATAATATGCCCCAAAATACTCTTAAGATGATGCAAGATAAGGGTTCAATGCAAGGGAGATTTAATCATTTTAAATAAAATAAAATTTGTGCATCAGGGAGCTACTCGCTCAAGCGAGCACCATATTCGCTTGAGCAAGCAAGCATAGGCACGCTTGAGCGAAACAAGGAAAGGCTGAGCGAAGAAAAGATTAAGCATCAGGGGCTCCTCTCACTTAAGCGAGCCCCACCTCACTTAAGCGAGATTCGAAGAGTACCCTTGAGTGAGCCAACAAGATGCTTGAGCGAGAGAGAGGTATTTGCTTTAGGGGCCAATCTCGCTTAGGCGAGTTACACCTCGCTTGAGCGAGATTGCTCCAGCAACGTTGGGGATTTACTGCCTGATTTTCACTTAGGCAAGGTAAGGCCCGCCTGGGTGAAAATCGTCCAGTGTCCAATTCCTTTCCTCTCGCTTGAGCGATTACCAAGCCAGGACCATTTCGCTTGAGCGAAAATGGTCCAGTGACCAACCACTGATCCCAGTTCAATCTCGCTTGGGCGGGAAAGCCATTCGCTCGGGTGAATTTTGGCTAGTGGCCACAACACTGATGTAGGAGGATCTCGCTTAAGCGAGGTCACCACTCGCTTGAGCGAGTTATGCAGAAAACGGGCAAACATGAGATTTTCATGCAACTTAACATACTAAATACCATTTATTGCCATTTTAGCCTATTCTAATGCATTACTCATATTCTATTATGCATTTGGGAGTCTATCCACTCTTTCATACATATTAAATTCAACTCCCTTTCATTCATTACATAGCATTTAAATCATTCTCACAAAATCTTCATCAAATACCATAAATTATAAAACATATTATTCATTCATTAGAATTCATCATCAACTAACTTCATAACTCATCATCTTACATCATGTCGGTTGATGATGAAAATCGGCCACAAACACCAAGGTCTGAGTTTCCTACATGACCCTCAAAAATCATCATCTACAATATAGATAACAAAATAAGCATACATATACACTATATGCTATACAAAAATCTAGATTTTGCTGGCCAAGGCACTTCCTATATAACTATTTATCTCCTTAACAAAATACACTTCAAAATGTCCACTCTTCCCACAATTGCCATGCATCACAAGTCTAAAATGGACAACATGGGAGAGTGAGTCATACATTCCAAAAGAATGAATAGGAATACCATGTGATTATGTACATATGCATCAAACATGTAAACTTTGCATACACACATCATTCACCATCTTATTCCTCATTACATCATTATCATGCACATACTACGACAACATTTTAAATCAAGCAAGGTATATAAGTATATACATAATCAAGTCCTACAACATTAGACTGTTACACAATACATCATTTTACACAAATTATTATTTGGTATTCAAATCTTCATGTTGTCTTAACATATTATATCATCTCCAATTCATCTATCATCATAACTCATCTCCTTTGGCATACTTCCTTGCTATATGCAAATGCTCTTAAGCTAATACATATGCACAATGGAATATATCAATAATTACAGATCTGACTGTGGGAATATAAACACCAATTATGGGACTCAAGTATGATCATCTAACCATAACCCTACTGCAGTAGTAAAATATGTACACTTATTCTTAAATTTGCATGCATTCACCAACTGTTTTCCTGGCACCAAACCGCATCTCCTATCTTGCAACACCTAGTCATTTTCACCATGACCGCGGTATACAACATATTTGACATATGGTGTTGCGGGCCGGCCAGATATCAAATCATGGCAGCTGTGATCCCAAGGACCATCAGGGTCACCTACTCATCAAGAGCCACCCCTACAAGGGTCGGCCACATGTAGCCCCCTATAGCAATACATGGGCGGCTTCGTGACTTATACACCAAGTCACAGGGGAAAATAAAATTGCTCGTGCACCGAGCCACCCTCCCACTGGGTCGGCCGAGGGAACTCCCCTAATGTTCCAACAACGGCGGCTATGTAGTATGCCATGGATACAAATGCAAATAATATGCATTTCTCACTCTATGCATCCTATACATGCCACTCATCATAAGTCATCATCATCATCACCAACATCACCACAAGGCTTATAGTGGATTCAATATTATTAGTTATTCGTATTAGTTTAAATCTTTATGGGGTGTTGTTACTATTTCTCATTCATATCATTTACTTTCATCATCAATATAAAGACTCTAATCATTCTCTATTAAACATCATCATCATTCATCATACAACTACGGTGGACATGTATATCATCATATAAAAATCAACAATTCACGCCACCATCCAACACACCAAGATTATTCTAAATGCATCAAGCATGTTGCTAAAACATATCGTCAACATCATTCTCAACATTATATAGCACTCCAAGCAAGGCAAACATGTATCTCAATACATATGACAATCATATACCATTCAAATTCATGCATTTAGAACATAAGACTCCTCTCCTACCTCAAGAGAAGAATTCCGAGAAATACAACGTACTCGCCCCGTCGTTCAAAATGGGTCCTATATTAATATACATATAAAACCTTAGTCAATCAACTATTCCAAACACAAGTTCAATTCTAATTGACTATTATTACATCTACTACTCATAACATGCTTAGAACATGTTATAAACATCATTTTCATCATTTATTAGGCTTCGGGAATTCCTTCCCACCAAGCCACATTCATTAAATTCAAGGGTTACCAACAATAATAGCCCAACATTCACACAATCTCATTTATCAACACCTATACCCATCAATGACATGCTTCCCTCCTAAAATACACTCTTGGATCAACATTATTCACTTTCCCCCAATTTCTCATAACTAAGGTTTCCACCAAGGTCCAACCATTCATTAATGCATCATCTTTCTCCATCTCTTCCCAACATAAATGCATCTACCATCATTAACCCCTCATTAAAACCTCACATTTATGGCTACCCACCTTAGGGCTCAAGTTTTAAATGCTTGTAATAAATACCCATTCACATGCATGACTCCCCAACCTTAAAATCTCATAACTATATCATTATCTCATCCAAAAATGGGTAAAAGAGGCTTACCTTACCCAAAAACAAAATGGGTTCCGAGAGGGAGGAAAAGCCACGTGAAAATGGAGAAGAAGAGGAAGAAAATTTTAGCTTCTATGGCCTCCCATGAAGCTCCAACAAAACGAGAATAGAAGGGGAAATGGGTCACCTTTGGCTTGGGGTTTAAGAAGAAGAGATAAGAGATGAAGAAAAAATGGAGAGAAGAAGAAATGAATGTTTTTCTCTAATCCTCTCAGCAGCCAATGAAAGAAATAAGAGGAAGAATGGGTTTTGGCTCTACATTTTACTTCTCTATTAAAACTCTATCGTTTTATGACCAACAGGACCTCTGTTCGGGCTCAATACTTTATCTAAAAATTATTCCGAGTATGTACTCGGACTCCCAATATTATTCTTAATAGCCCTGACCAATATCATCCCATTCAGAGATACTTGGTCCTACACCCATATCTCAACCAGGCTTACTTTTAGATTTTTCGATCTCAATGAATCACCAACAGCCCCCAAAAAATCTTAATTTAATTATTTCCAATATATTGGGACATTAAATAATTTCCATTCAATTTGTCAATATTTATTTTCCTTGATTTAATCCTTTATTTAAAATTTTAGGATGTTATAGGTTGCACAAAATGTAAAACCAGTAGGAGTGGAGACACTAAGAGCATTCTCCATTAACATCACCGGTAAGCCAAGTCGTCTAACACAACTTTCAAAAATAAAAGAATATGTTGCACCAAAATCATAAATAACATTTACAAGATAGCCATGAATAAGACACTTACCCTGTACCAGATTATCATTTCTTGCAACTTCAAAAACATCAAAAGCAAACACACGTCCAACCATAACATTCTGAGCACCACTGGACTAAGCATCAGATCGCCTAGGGTGTTGGCCTCCATGGCCACCATTGCCTCAGCCTCCACGCTGAAGATTACCACCACGAATAATAGAAGCATTAGCCCTATTACCAAGTCCACCCTGTTGTTGCCTCTGTGGGCAATCAGACCTAAGATGCCCAGGTTGTCCATATTAGAAGCAAATAGTTTGATTAGCGGGACAATGCCTAGAGATGTGCCCTTCCTGTCTACAATTATAACATGCACGGTTACCAGAACGACCACTGGAACGGCTGGTAGAGCCTTAACTAGAAAAAGATGACGATGAAGCAGAAGACTTGCCTCCACGGAAGAACTGACCCATCTTCTTAAAACTGAATCCCTTAGCCTTCAATAGTTTCTTGTCCCTTGACTGAGATGTGTGTTTGAATATATATTTCAGGTTGAATTATTTTGATAATGACAAAGCACATTGAAGGATTGAAGCAAAAAGGTCAAGTAACCATGAAAATAGAGAAAACAGAATCAGATAGACAAAAATGTGCAGACTAATCGATTAGAGGACTCAAGCTAATCGATTACCTATGTTTTATTTATACAGTAATCGATTACACCTACAGACATAATCGATTACCTAATCTCTGTTTGCAATATAATCGATTGCACCCTTAAAGAATAATTGATTACCATTTGAACAAGATGAAGTATAAGAATCAGGTATTCAAGCTAATCGATTACCAAACCACTCCTAATTGATTACCTAAGTTCTGTTTTTAAGATAATCGATTGCACCCTGGAGATAATCAATTACCAGTTGAACGTTTAAAGATTTAGCATCAGGTAGTCAAACTAATCGATTACCAAGTCAGACATAATCGATTACTGAAGTTCTGTTTGTCACCCTAATCGATTGCAAGAAGGCCTAATCGATTACAATGGTACGAGACACAATTAAATGCATCAGGTACCAAGAGTAATCAATTACAGGGTATGAAGTAATCGATTAGCAAGTCCCTGTTCTCAAGCTAATTGATTATACTGAAATGCCTAATCGATTACCTACTGTGTAACACTGAAAATTTCAAAAGCTAATCGATTACAGCTTGAGGCGTAATCGATTAGAGTCATGCCTGAATTTGAGGAAAGTGCTTTTTAGGTGGAAACCAGCTCATTTCTCCATATCTCTCAGACACCCATCACATGCAATGGCTAGGAACTCCACCAAGCTCCATCAAGGCTCTATAAATGCATGTCAAACTCAAGCACAACAACAAGGGAACAAGAAGCAATCAATCTTTAGTTGCCTTTGTGATTAGTGAGTTTATTATATTCTAAAATCTTTGAGCTAGAATTTGTATATCCTCTCTTGTTGAGAGTTAGAAATTGTGTGAGCTTTCAATTGCCTATTCACTCTATTGAGAGTATATATCTTGTAAACATCATCACCAAACACCAAGGTTTTCACTCTAGGTTGAGTGGTCACAAAGATTGGGGTTCAACCTTCAGGTTATTGAGAGATTGTGAGATTGGGTAGGTTACCCTTTGCTTATGAGGATTGAGTTCTTGAGTGTGGGACACTAGGAAGCTGCAATTGCTCAAAGCTTGTAATCTCAAATTCTCAATAGTGGAAATCCTTCAAGTGGGTTGCTTGAAGACGAGACGTACACCGGGGTGGTGGAACTCGTTAAATTGGTTTGCAAGCTCTTCTCCCTTACTCCTTTATATTCACACATTGCATTTGATTGGTTTGTTGTTGATTGATTATGATTTACCTACTTGAGCTTGCTTGAACTAGTTTTTTTAAAGTGTTGCACACCAAGTGCTCGATAAATTGCTTTAGCAATATTTACCACTTGATTTGCATTGACTCTTGTATTAAACTTGCCTTCTCTTGTATAAACTCTAAACTTGTGATAAAAGAACTAAGTTCAAAGGCATTTCAAGCAAAATTTTAAAAACTTAATTCACCCCCCCTCTTGAGTATTGAGGCCACTTGAATAACAAGTGGTATCAGAGCTTGACTCTTGTAGATCAAGCTCAACAACTTCAAGAGAACAATGGCCTCAAATTCTCTAAATCTTTTTCCCGAGGGTGGTGCCACAAATAGACCTCCCGCTTTCAATAGGGAAGGATATACGTTTTGGAAGGAAAGAATGAAAATTTTTGTTCAATCAATTGACTTAAGAATCTGGAATACCATTGAAAATGGTCCTTTCATACCCATGCATACTGTTAATGGTAAAAATGTTGAGAAACCCATGGAAGATTGGACAAGTGATGAAGAGAAGAAAGTACAGTACAATTATAAGGCTAAAAATCTTATTACTATTGCATTAGGTCCCGATGAATTTCTTAGAGTAATGACTTGTCAATCCGCCAAAGAAATGTAGGATACCTTACAAGTAACCCATGAAGGTACTAGTGATGTTAAAGACTCTAAGATTAGTACCTTGACTAGTAAATATGAGAGCTTTAGGATAAATTCCAGGGAAACCATTGTAGAGATGCAAAAGAGATTTACCCTTATAATTAATCATCTTATTACTCTTGGCAAAGTTTATACTAACAAAGAACTTGTGCATAAAGTGTTGAAAAGTCTTAGCAGGGAATGACACCTCTTGTCACTGCCATTAAACAATCCCCAAGGGAATGGCACCTCTTGTCTGTTGCTACACTATTTGGAAAGCTACAAGAGCAAGAACAAAAACTAAGGGATTTAAAGCTAGCGGAGGAAGAAGAAAATCCTCCAAGAAGAAAGGCCTAGCTCTCAAGGCTACTTCTATACATGAAGAAGAATCATGTAGTGAGATTGATGAAGAAGAAGAGTTTGGACTGTTTGTGAAGTGGTTTGGAAAATTTATGAGAAACAAACAATTCCAAAAGAGCTTCAAAACTCAAGGTAAGAAACCTATCCCTAAAGAAAATTCTTCCTCACCCAATTGTTTTGAATATGGCAAGAAAGGGCACTTCAAAGTAGATTGCTCAAACCTAAAAAAGAAAAGCAAAGAGAAAGGTGGAAGGAGAAGAGCTTACATCGCTTGGGATGAAAACGATGTAAGTAGTTTTGATGATTCGGACAACGAAGAAGCAAATCTTTGCTTAATGGCTAACCACCTTGAAGAGGAAAATGAGGTAAGTCATCATGAACTTGACAAAGATGAATTGTATGATGCATTTGAAGAATTGTATGATAAATATCTAAAACTATCTAATAAATACAAATTGTCAAGAAAAACCATAGATGCTCTTGATATACATCTTATAGAACTTGGCAAAGAAAATGAATGCCTAAAAGAAAAATTAGCAAATGTTCAAACATGTTCTAAGAATAAACTTTGTGATTTTGCAAAGAAATGTGACATCTTAGAAACCAAGGTCTTAGACTTAAATAGAACATTAGAAAAGTTTACAAATGGTAGAGACAATTTGAATGTATTCCTTGGAAATCAAATATGTATGTTTGATAAAACTGGTTTAGGATATAACTCTACCAAAAAGGAAAAACATTACAAAAACTTCTTTGTACCACCTAGAAGATCATCATCACCTTTCATGAAGTGTAATCATTGTGGCTTTAAAGGACATAACTCTTCAAATTGTAATGTTAGAAAACTAGGGCCAAAGGTTATAAGAAAGGTGTGGGTTCCAAAAGGGACATTACCACAAGCTAACCAAAAAGGACCTAACATAAAATGGGTACCAAGTTCTCTAAACTAATTTTGTTTTGTAGGTATGCTTCAAGGCAAGCAACACCCATTGGTATTTGGATAGTGGGTGTTCAAAACACATGATGGGAGACATGAGCAAATTCACAACATTCACTCCTAAAAAGAAAGGAAGTGTCACTTATGGAGATAACACCAAAGGAAAAATACTTGGTATCAGAAATATCGGTAAAAACTCTTTTCCCTCCATTAGTGATGTATTATATGTTGAAGGACTCAAACATAACTTGCTTAGCATAAGCCAATTATGTGATAAAGGATATAGAGTTTTATTTGAATCCAATTATTGCATAATTGAGAATAAGCTGAACAAAGAGGTTAAGTTTGTTGGTCAAAGAATTGATAACATTTACATGATTGATATCGATAGTTTGTCCTCAAATAATGTGCAATGTTTCATGACTAGAGAGGATGAAACTTGGTTATGGCATAGAAGGATAGCTCATATGCATGTAGACCATTTAAACAAACTTGTTTCTAAAGAATTAGTAATTGGTTTACCAAAACTCAAATTTGAAAACAAATTTTGTGATGCATGTCAAAAGGGAAAACAAGTAAAGGCATCCTTTCAAGCTAAAAACATTGTTTCTACTCAAAGGCCTTTAAAACTTTTGCACATGGACTTATTTGGACCCTCTAAAATCAAAAGCTTTGGTGGTAATTACTATGGTCTAGTAATAGTAGATGACTATTCAAGATATACATGGACCTTGTTTCTAACTTATAAAAATGAAGCATATCATGCATTCAAGAAACTAACCAAGGTTATCCAAAATGAACACAACTCAAAGATTGCTTCCATAAGAACCGATCATGGGGGAGAATTTGAAAACCAATCCTTTGAAAAGTTTTGCGAAAAACATGGTATCAATCATAACTTTTCAGCTCCTAAAACTCCATAACAAAATGGAGTGGTTGAAAGGAAAAATAGATCTCTAGTGGAGCTTGCAAGAACCATGTTAAATGAAAATAACATTGCGAAACATTTTTGGGCCGATACGGTAAATACCGCGTGTCATGTTATGAATAGATGTTTAATAAGGCCTATTCTAAAGAAAACCCCCTATGAACTTTACAAGGGAAAAAAACCCAATATTTATTATTTTCATATTTTTGGATGCAAATATTTTGTGCTTAACAATGGAAAGGAAAATCTAGGAAAGTTTGACGCAAAATCTGATGAGGCAATCTTTCTAGGATATTCATCATCTAGTAAATCATATTGAGTCTTTAACAAACAAACTAACACTATTGAGGAATCAATACATGTGAAATTTGATGAAAATGGCCATAAGTCCCCGAGAAAGGAAAATGTTGATGACATTGTAGGTACCTTCCAAGAATTAACATTGGATGATAAAGAAGAAGATATCAAAGACAAGGACACAACACAAGAAGTGGGAACTCAACAAAAGGAATGGATCATCTCAAAAGACCATCCTTTGGACAACATCATAGGTGATATCACAAAAGGTGTAAGTACCCGTCGCTCTTTCAATACTTGCAATCATCTAGCTTTTGTCTCTCAAATTGAACCTAAAACCATTAATAAGGCTATTATTGATGAACATTGGATGTTGGCTATGCAAGAAGAAATAAATCAATTTGAAAGAAATCAAGTTTGGGAATTAGTGCCAAGACCCAATAATCACCAAATAATAGGTACTAAATGGGTTTTTAGGAACAAATTAGATAAAAATGGTTTAATCACTAGAAATAAAGCTAGATTAGTTGCTAAGGGGTATAATCAAGAAAAAGGAATAGACTATGAAGAAACATATGCTCCCGTAGCTAGGTTAGAAGCCATTAGATTATTGTTAGCCTTTGCATGTTATAAGGATTTCAAATTGTACCAAATGGATGTGAAAAGTGATTCAAGAAGAAGTATATGTTGATCAACCTCCAGGTTTTGAAAACTACCAATTTCCAAATTATGTTTTCAAACTAAAGAAAGCTTTATATGGTTTAAAACAAGCTCCAAGAGCTTGGTATGAAAGATTAAGTAAATTTCTTTTAGAAAACAATTTTGAAAGAGGAAAGGTTGACATAACATTATTCATTAAGCACAAAAAGAATGATATACTATTGGTTCAAGTATATGTTGATGATATCATTTTTGGTGCTACTGATGAATCACTTTGCAAGGAGTTTGCTAAGTTAATGCAGGAAGAATTTAAAATGTCTATGATGGGAGAACTTACATTCTTCCTAGGACTACAAATTAAGCAAACAAAAAAAGGCACTTTCATTAGTCAATCAAAATATTGCAAAGAGTTGCTTAGGAAATTTAACATGGACAAGGCAAATGATATTGCCACACCTATAGGCACTTCATGCTAATTGGATAAGGATGAGAAAGGTAAGGATGTTGAACTCACAAAATATAGAGGTATGATTGGATCCTTACTTTACTTAACCGCTAGTAGACTGGATATCATGTTTGCTGTCTGTATGTGTGCAAGATATCAAGCATGCCCAAAAGAATCACACCTTACTACAGTAAAAAGAATAATGAAATATCTAGTTGGAACTCAAAATGTTGGTTTATGGTACCCCAAAGGGGTTGAATGTATTCTAGTTGGATATTTTGACTCTGATTTTACAGGATGTAAGCTTGATAGAAAAAGTACTAGTGGTACTTGTCACTTGCTTGATAGTTCTCTTGTATCTTGGCATAGCAAGAAACAAGTGAGTATTGCATTATCAACAACTAAGGCAGAATATGTTGCAGCTGGTAGTTGTTATGCTCAAATCCTTTGGATGAGACAACAACATCTAGATTTTGGTGTTATGCTAGACCATGTGCCTCTAAAATATGATAACATAAGTGCCATTAATATTTCAAAGAATCCTGTAATGCATTATAGAACCAAACATATTGAGATCCGACATCATTTCATTAGGAATCATGTATTAAAAGGTGATTGTGTGCTTGAACATGTTGAAACCACTAAACAACTTGCTGATATATATTACTCAAGTGGCCTCAATACTCAAGAGGGGGGGGGGTGAATTGAGTTTTTAAAACTTTGCTTGAAATGCCTTTGAACTTGATTGTTTTATCATAAGTTTAGAGATTATGGAAGTAAGATCAAGTAAAGTACAAAAGACAATGCAAAACAAGAGGCAAATATGGATAAGGCAATTTATCAAACACTTGGTATGCAATGTTCAAGGTTAACTAATTCAAGCAAGCTCAAGTATGTAAATCCTAATCAACCAACGTAAATCAATTCAATGCAGTATATGAATGTAAAAGAGTTAGGGAGAAGAGCTTGCAAACCAATTTAACGAGTTCCACCAACCCCGGTGTACGTCTCACCTTCAAGCAACCCACTTGAAGGATTTCCACTATTGAAGTTTAGAGATTACAAGCTATGAGAAATTGCAGCTTCCTAGTGTCCCACACTCAAGAACTCAATCCTCACTAGCACAAGGGCAACCCACCCAATCTCTCAAACTCTCAATACCCAAAGGTTGAATCCCAACCTTTGTGACCATTCAACCTAGAGTGAAAACCTTTGTGTTTGGTGTAGTGTTTACAAGCAAGTAACTCTCTTAATAGAGTAGATATACAAATGAAGGCTCACACAACTTCTAACTCTCAACAAGAGAGAATATACAAGTTTAAGCTTTAAGTTTCAGAAAAATAAAACTATACAAGAATAGAACTCACAAGACTCAAGATTTGATTTCCCTTTGATGGATTTGTGTGTTGCATTGAGTAGCTTGAAGGAGTCTTGCTTTTATAGGCCTCATAGAGGAGTTTAATCATCTTCTTAGCCGTTGTAGATGATGGGCACTGAGTTGGAATGGAGAAATGAGCTGGTTTCCACTTAAAAAGGAACTTTCCCCAAATTCTGGCACGACCCTAATCGATTATGCCTTGAGCTGTAATCGATTAGCTTTTGAAATCTGCAGTGTTATTCGTGCTGTAATTGATTATGTGTTACTGAGTAATCGATTAGCTGAGAGACAGGGACTTGCTAACCGATTGTGCTTCATCTTGTAATCGACTAGGCCTAGCACTTGATGCATTTAATTTGATTACGCAGCTTCATAGTCGATTGGCTTTGTCATTCCAGGAGCTTTGTAATCAATTGTATGTGTTATGTAATTAATTAGATGTCATTCCAGGAGCTTTATAATCGATTGTATATGTCTTGTAATCGATTAGGTTCATACAACTGATGCATTTAATTTACACAGAGACACTGTAATCGATTAGTATTGTTGGTGCAATCGATTAGATGAGAAACAGGAATTAGGTAATCAATCAGATATGGTTCCCTAATCGATTAGTATGCGTGTTTTTGCAGGTCTGATGCATTTTCTTGTTTCTTTAAGTTTTTCTTCAAGAGTCCTTTGTCATTATCAAAATCTATGATCCTAAAAACATATTCAAACACATTCTCCCCATTTTTGATGATGACAAACCATGTTCATCTCTTGAGGGTTGTTAGTTCAAAAACTTATTTGTTATCTCTAATTTTATCTCTAAAAACATATTCAAATTCTACACAATGTTATCTCTTAATTTGAAAATATTATCTCTTGAGCATTATCTTCTTATCTATTTATGCCTTAGAGATAATTTTCAATTTTGTTAACCATTTGTTGTTATATGCAATCATATTTCACTTTATTATAGCAGGTAGATATGAACTCTCAAATATTTCTCCCCCTTTGGAATCATCAAAAATAATAAAGCACCCTTTGGAATCATCAAAAATAATAAAGCAATAGAGAGAAATATAGAAACTGAAACTTTTATTGATTGAAAAAGGGAAATTACATAATTGAAAGTTGACAGAAATAAAAGAAAAGGAAATAATTCAAATAAAGCACAATAAAACGGATCTAGTTATCCGGATTGAAAAAGCGATGTTCAGAAATTTGGTGAGATAACTCCTCATAGCACTGCTGCATGAGTTCAAAATGTTGTTGCTCAGTCATTTAAAATTGTTAGAGGGAGTTTTCAATTCGATCAAAATGGTTATCAAGATGAGCATACAAGGCAGTGAAGGGATCAGGTGGAGCCGATGATTTGCCTTGAGGTGTAGGAGTAGGAGTGGGAGTAGGAGTAGGATCAACAGTAGGGGTGGGATGATCTTCCTCAAATGGACTGCTGCCATGAATTTTGTCACTTTTGAGCATCCATCTTCCAGCTACACAAACCATACCCATTTTATTAAGATGGTGAATCCCAATGCAAGCTTGAAAGGGCACTTTTTCAACAAGTTCTCCAGCCAAGTCTACTCCATATGCCTTGAAGATTTTTGTGAGCAAGATGTCATAAGGCAGTCTGTGTTGCTCCTTAGATTTCAGGATGTGGAGCTTGATGAGTTGACTCCAGTTTATGTCCTTGTGGTTGATGATGGCCCACATGAGTAAAACATCATCTTCCTCAACCAAGGCATAATTTCCACCGCGAGGGATAAGCATTTTAACCATAAAGAAGTGGAGGAGACAGTTGTTAAGAGTTAAATGGCCTACCAATTTGTGATTGCTGAGGGGACGGTTGGCCTTCCAAAGAGATTGGCGTGCTGGAATGGGATTGAAATCCTACTCATCCTCAGGATTACCCCCAGCAAATTCAGCAGTAGAGAGGGGAATTTGTATGATCTCAGAGAGTTATTGGTTGGTGATTTTGAGAGTCACATTCTTGACTCTAGCTTCCAAAATGCCATCAACTATTTTCATATTACAGAAAAATACCCTCATGAGTTCAGGGTAATAAAACTCTTCCTTGAGGTATAGGAATAGAAGGAGATTGTAGTGGTGAAGGAGTTGAGTGAAGGTAAAATAGGGGTTTTCAAAAGTTGGGGCATCAATGAAATGGGGAGTGATAATGTCTTTCTCAGAAAATTTGTTTATGAAGTTTTGGAGGTCTCTTGGTAAAGTGAAGAACCTAGAGAAATCTAGAGGATTTGTGGGTTGGTTAATGGAGGACCTAGCCCTCTTCACTTGTCTTGAGGAAGACATGGCAATGGAAAGGAATGCAGAGAAGAAGTAGAAGAAGATGAGAAAAAAAAATAGAAGAGCTCTTGGAGACTTGGGAGAGTGGAAGAGGAGTGGTGTGAGATGAAAGAATGAAAGGGGTTGTATTTATAGGGAAACATAGGGTTTAGAGATGAGAGAGGGAGTAATAATGATGATGAATAATTGGCCCAAACGCATATCACACGGATTCTGCATTAAAAATCTACACCTGATACGATGCTAATCGATTAGGCAACTGATGCTAATCGATTAGGGTGTGTATTCTGGGGAACAGAAACGTTTTTGCACAGAGGTAATCGATTGTGGCCGGTGGAGTAATCAATTACCTTAAAAACAAAAACTTTGTAATCAATTAGGATAGGATGATAATCGATTATCTGGAAGGTAAAACATCAATAATCAATTTTGTTGAATGTCTAATCGATTATACAGGAAATAGAGGCTTAGTAATCGATTAGTAATGAGATTCTAATCGATTACTGATGAACCAAAAGTTGTGTAATTGATTGTTTAGGAGTCTGTAATTGATTATCAGGGGAACAAAAAGTTTATAGTCGATTATACAGATCATACTAATTGATTATGAATGCTTAGAAGTGGTCTGAACTGATAGATTTCAAGTGGAATGGCACTCAATCAATATATTAAGTATTAACACATTGTAAATCAAGAAATTATCAAAATTGTTTCAGCATTCAAACACAATTGGAAATGTCTAAGATTCCTAATTCTCTTCTAATGTGTATGAATTGTTCCTTTGTAAGTGGTTTGGTGAATATATCAGCAAGTTGTTTAGTGGTTTCAATATGTTCAAGAACACAATCACCCTTCAATACATGATCCCTAATGAAATGATGTCGAATTTCAATATGTTTGGTTCTTGAATGCATTACAGGATTCTTTGAAATGTTAATAGCACTTGTGTTATCAAATTTAAGAGGCACATGGTCTAACATAACACCAAAATCCAAAAGTTGTTGTCTCATCCAAAGGATTTGAGCACAACAACTACCAGCTGCAACATATTGTGCCTCAACTGTAGATAGTGCAACACTTACTTGTTTCTTGCTATGCCAAGAAACAAGAGAACTACCAAGCAAGTGACATGTTCCACTAGTGCTTTTCCTATCAAGTTTACATCCTACAAAATCGGAATCAGAATAACCAACTAAAGTGCATTCAACCCCTTTGGGGTACCATAAGCCAACATTTTGAGTTCCAACTAGATATTTCATTATCCTTTTAACTGCAGTAAGATGTGATTCTTTTGGGCATGCTTGATATCTTACACACATACAAACAGCAAACATGATATCTGGTCTACTAGCGGTTAAGTAAAGTAGGGATCCAATCATACCTCTATATTTTGTGAGTTCAACATCCTAACCTTTCTCATCCTTGTCCAAATAACATGAAGTGCCCATAGGTGTGGCAATGTCATTTGCCTTGTCCATGTTGAATTTTCTAAGTAATTCCTTGCAATACTTTGATTGACTAATGAAAGTACCCTCATTAGTTTGTTTAATTTGCAATCCAAGGAAGAAAGTAAGTTCCCCCATCATGGACATCTCAAATTCTTCCTGCATTAGCTTAGCAAACTCTTTGCACAACGATTCATTAGTAGCACCAAAGATTATATCATCAACATACACTTGAACCAATAGTATGTCATTTTTCTTGTGCTTAATGAATAATGTTGTGTCAACCTTTCCTCTTTCAAAGTTGTTTTCTAAAAGGAATTTACTTAATCTTTCATACCAAGCTCTTGGAGCTTGTTTTAAGCCATACAATGCTTTCTTTAGTTTGAAAACATGATTTGAAAATTGATAGTTTTCAAAACCTGGAGGTTGATCAACATACACTTCCTCTTGAATGTATCCATTCAAGAAAGCACTCTTGACATCCATTTGGTACAATTTAAAGTCTTTACAACATGCAAAGGCTAATAATAATCTAATGGCTTCTAGCCTAGCTACGGGAGCATACGTCTCTTCATAATCAATGCCTTCTTCTTGATTGTAACCCTTAGCTACTAGCCTAGCTTTGTTCCTTGTAGTTATACCATTTTCATCTAATTTATTCCTAAACACCCATTTTGTTCCTATTATTTGGTGATCATTGGGTTTTGGCACAAGTTCCCAAACTTCATTTCTTTCAAATTGATTCAATTCTTCTTGCATGGCCAACATCCAATGTTCATCAATAATAGCTTCATCAATGCATTTGGGTTCTATTTGTGATACAAAGGCTAAATGATTACATGCATTCCTAATGGTGTTTCGAGTACTTACACCTTTAGTCATTTCACCTATGACTTTGTCTAAGGGATGGTCCTTCAAAGTGATCCATTGTTGTGGTTCCTCATGTTGTGTTGCATTTTTGTCTTTGTTCTCTTCTTCCTTGTCATTCAAGGTTAAATCTTGAAGAGTACCTACAATATCATCAACATCTTCCTTTCTCGGGGAGTTATGGCTATTCTTATCAAATTTGACATGAATGGACTCCTCAATGGTGTTTGTTTGTTTGTTAAAGATTCGATAAGATTTACTAGATTATGAATATCCTAGGAAGATTGCCTCATCAGCTTTAGCATCAAACTTTCCTAGATTATCCTTTCCATTATTGAGCACAAAGCATTTGCATCCAAAAATATGAAAATATGAAATGTTGGGTTTTCTTCCCTTGTAAAGTTCATAGAGGTTTTCTTTAGAATAGGCCTTATTAAACATCTATTCATAACATGACAAGCGGTATTTACCGCATCGGCCCAAAAGTGTTTCGCAATGTTATTTTCATTTAACATGGTTCTTGCAAGCTCTACTAAGGATCTATTTTTCCTTTCAACTACTCTATTTTGTTGTGGAGTTATAGGAGCTGAAAAATTGTGATTGATACCATGTTTTTTGCAAAATTTTTCAAAAGATTGGTTTTCAAATTCTCCCCTGTGATCGGTTCTAATGGATGCTATTTTTGAATTTTGCTCATTTTGGATAGTCTTAGCAAGTTTCTTGAATGCATGATATGCTTCTTTTTTATGAGCAAGAAACAAGGTCCATGTATATCTTGAATAATCATCTACAATCACTAGACCATAGTAATTACCACCAAAGCTTTTGATTTTGGAAGGTCCAAATAGATCCATGTGCAAAAGTTGTAAAGGCTTTTGAGTGGAAACAATGTTTTTAGATTGAAAGGATGCCTTCACTTGTTTTCCTTTTTGACATGCATCACAAAATTTGTTTTCAAATTTAAGCTTTGGTAAACCAATTACTAATTCTTTAGAAACGAGTTTGTTTAAATGGTCTACATGTATATGAGCTATTCTTCTATGCCATAGCCAAGTTTCATCTTCTCTAGTCATGAAGCATTGTACATCACTTGAGGACAAACTATCCATATCAATCATGTAAATATTATCAATTCTTTGACCTACAAACTTGATTTCCTTATTAATCTTATGTTCAATTATGCAACAATTTGATTCAAACAAAACTCTATATCCTTTGTCACATAATTGACTAATGCTAAGTAGATTGTGTTTGAGGCCTTCAACATATAATACATCACTAATAGAAGTAGAGGAGTTTTTACCAATGTTTCCAATGCCTAAAATTTTTCCTTTGGTGTTGTCTCTATAGGTCACACTTCCTTTTCTTTTGGGAGTGAATGATGTGAATTTGCTTATGTCTCCCGTCATATGCTTTGAACACCCACTATCCAAGTACCAATGGGTGTTGCTTGCCTTGAAACATACCTACAAAACAAGATTAATTTAGAGAACTAGGTACCCATTGTATGTTGGGTCCTTTTAGGTTAGCTTGTGGTAATGTCCCTTTGGGAACCCATACCTTTCTTATAACTTTTGGTCCTAATTTTCTAACATTACAATTTGAAGAATTTTGACCTTTAAAACCACAATGATTGCATCTCATGAAAGGTGATGATGATCTCCTTGGTGGTACAAAGAAGTTTTTGTAATATTTTTCCTTTTTGGTGGAGTTGTATCCTAAACCGGTTTTATCAAGCATACACCTTTGATTTCCAAGTAATATATTTAAATTATCTCTTCCATTTGTAAATTTTTCTAATGTTCTAGTTAAGTCTAAGACCTTGGTTTCTAGAATGTCATATTTCTTTACAAATTCACATGGTTTGGTCCTAGAGCATGCTTGAATATTTTCTAATTCATCTTTCAAACATTTATTTTCTTTACAAACTTCTATGAGATCCTTTTCAAGAGTGTCAATGGTTTTTCTTGACAATTTATATTTACTAGAAAGCTTGATAAATTTATCATACAACTCTTTAAAAGCATCTAGTAATTCATTCTTATCTAAATCAAGAAGACTTACCTCATTATCTTCTTCTTGGTGATTGGCCATTAAACAAAGATTTGCTTCTTCGTTTTCGGACTCATCGGAGCTACTTACATCGTTTTCATCCCAAGCGATATAAGCTCTTCTTCTTCCTCTTTTCTCCTTATTCTTTTTCTTTAGATTTGGGCAATCTACTTTAAAGTGCCCTTCTTTTCCACATTCAAAACAATTTGGTGAAGAAGAGGATTCATTAGAGATTGGTTTCTTACCTTGGGGTTTGAAATTCTTTTGGAATCTTTTGTTTTTCATGAACTTTCCAAACCTCTTCATAAACAAACCAAATTCTTCTTCTTCATCAAGGTCACTACATGATTCTTCTTCATGTGTAGAGGTGGCCTTGAGAGCTAAGCCTTTCTTCTTGGAGGATTTTTCTTCTTCCTCTGCTTGCTTCAAAACTCTTAGTTCTTACTCTTGCTCTTATAGTTTTTCGAAGAGTGTGGCAAGTGACATTTCATTGATACTTAGGGATTGTTTGATGGTGGTGACGAGCGGTTGCCATTCCCTGCTAAGACTTTTCAAGACTTTATGCATAAGTTCTTTGTTAGTGTAAACTTTACCAAGAGTAATGAGATGATTAATTATAAGAGTAAATCTCTTTTGCATTTCTACTATGGTTTCCCCTGAATTTATTCTAAAACTTTCATATTGGCTAGTCAAGGTACTGATCTTGGAGTCTTTTACATCACTAGTACCTTCGTGAGTTACTTGTAAAGTATCCCACATTTCCTTAACGGATTAACAAGTCATTATTCTAAAAAATTCATCGGGACCTAATGCCATAGTGATGAGATTTTTAGCCTTATAGCCGTATTGCACTTTCTTCTCCTCATCACTAGTCCATTCTTCCATAGGTTTTTCAACATTTTTATCATTGACAGTATGCATGGGTGTATAAGGACCATTTTCAATGGCATTCCAAATTCTTAAATCAATAGATTGAATAAAGATTTTCATTTTTTCCTTCCAAAAGGCATAGCCTTCCCCATTGAAAGCGGGAGGTCTATTTATGGCACCACCCTCGGGAAAAAGGTTTAGAGAATTTGAGGCCATCTTATCTCTTGAAGCTGTTAAGCTTGATCTACCAAGAGTCAAGCTCTGATACCACTTGTTATTCAAGTGGCCTTAATACTCAAGAGGCGGGGTGAATTGAGTTTTTATAACTTTGCTTGAAATGCCTTTAAACTTGATTCTTTTATCACAAGTTTAGAAATTATGGAAGTAAGATCAAGTAAAGTACAAAAGACAATGCAAAACAAGAGGCAAATATGGATAAGGCAATTTATCAAACACTTGGTATGCAATGTTCAAGGTTAACTAATTCAAGCAAGCTCAAGTATGTAAATCCCAATCAACCAACATAAATCAATTCAATGCAGTATATGAATGTAAAAGAGTTAGGGAGAAGAGCTTGCAAACCAATTTAACGAGTTCCACCAACCCTGGTGTACGTCTCGACTTCAAGCAACCCACTTGAAGGATTTCCACTATTGAAGTTTAGAGATTACAAGCTATGAGCAATTGCAGCTTCCTAGTGTCCCACACTCAAGAATTCAATCCTCACTAGCACAAGGGCAACCCACCTAATCTCTCAAACTCTCAATACCCAAAGGCTGAACCCCAACCTTTGTGACCACTCAACCTAGAGTGAAAACCTTTGTGTTTGGTGTAGTGTTTACAAGCAAGTAACTCTCTTAATAGAGTAGATATACAAATGAAGGCTCACATAACTTCTAACTCTCAACAAGAGAGAATATACAAGTTTAAGCTCTAAGTTTCAAAAAAATGAAACTATACAAGAATAGAACTCACAAGGCTCAAGATTTGATTTCCCTTTGATGGATTTGTGTGTTGCATTGAGTAGCTTGAATGAGTCTTGCTTTTATAGGCCTCATAGAGGAGCTTAATGGTCTTTATAGCCGTTGTAGATGATGGGCACTCAGTTGGAATGGAGAAATGAGTTGGTTTCCACTTAAAAAGGAACTTTCCCCAAATTCTGGCATGACCCTAATCGATTATGCCTCGAGCTGTAATCGATTAGCTTTTGAAATCTGCAGTGTTATTCGTGCTGTAATCGATTATGTGTTACTGAGTAATCGATTAGCTGAGAGACAGGGACTTGCTAATCGATTGTGCTTCATCTTGTAATCGACTAGGCCTGACACCTGATGCATTTAATTTGATTACGCAGCTTCGTAGTCGATTGACTTTGTGTATAATCGATTAGCTGTCATTCCAGGAGCTTTGTAATAGATTGTATGTGTCCTGTAATCGATTGTATGTGTCTTGTAATCGATTAGATGTCATTCCAGGAGGTTCATAATCGATTGTATGTGTCCTATAATCGATTAGGTTCATACACTTGATGCATTTAATTTACAAAAAGACACTGTAATCGATTAGTATTGTTGGTGCAATCAATTAGATGAGAAACAGGAATTAGGTAATCGATTAGTATGCGTATTTTTGCAGGTCTGATGCATTTTCTTGTTTCTTCAAGTTTTTCTTCAAGAGTGTAACATCCCGAATTTTTAAGGAAAATAAATTTATTGGATGATGAGAATTGATTATTTATGGTCAAATAATTATGGGAGATGTTGTTAGACATTAGAGGTGAATTATTAGTAAATTAAGATTTACCGGGACTGGATGAATTAACTGGTGATATGGGACCCACTTGATTTAATTAGATGTTTGATGGGTCTAGAATGTTTGGAAAATTATTGTGGTTAAGATGGTATATTTAAAATGATTTTTGGTGTCAAGGAAATAATTAATTGGACTCGACGTATGATATGAAACGGGGAAAATACGAGTTAAATGGAATTAAAAGAAAATATAAATCCTCATCTTCTCCTTTCCACTTAACCGTAGCATTTTTCCTCTCTCTTTTGGACTTTTATCCATTGGACAATGAGGGAATATTAACCATTGGTAAAAGCAACTTGATGCACCCTTTTGCCCATTGGGTAATACCCAATTTACACTAAAATTTCCTTTATCTTTCCTCTTATCACCGTGGGGTGCTTTTTCTCTCCATTCACTCTTCATTTTCGTCTTCCTTGTTTCCTCTTCATCCTAAAAACCGTCCCACACTCTTTCTTCTTCTTCCTCTTACTAAAATCAAGAGCTAAGCTTGGATTTGTGAGGCTAGAATGGCGTTTATGGAGCTTGGAAGCTTATGGGATCATCTTTTTCCTTTTCGTCACTTTATTTTCGTTTTTGATGGAGCTTGAGCTTGAGGTAAAGATTTCTTACCTCCACCTTGTTTTATTTATGGTTTTGAGTTGTTGAGTTGAAAATGGTAATGTTAGAAACCTTGCATGTGGGTGGAAATGGAAATCCTAGGCTTGAATGTTTGGAAAAGGAACCCTAAGTATTAATAATTTGGGGGTCTTGACTCACTTGATGATTTTGATGATTATGGATGTCTATGAATGGAGTATATGTGAGGAATGGATCTTTAGAATCATTAAGATTGATTAATGAGGTTGATGATATTTGCAAGTGAGTAGATTTGATGACTTGAGGAATAAATCTTAAGAGTAGGAAAATGATAGGCAATGTTGAGTGATGTTATTGGTGATAACAATAATGATGGATGACCATTGATA
This sequence comes from Clitoria ternatea, assembly GCA_037962975.1. Taxonomy (NCBI): domain Eukaryota; kingdom Viridiplantae; phylum Streptophyta; class Magnoliopsida; order Fabales; family Fabaceae; genus Clitoria; species Clitoria ternatea. The sequence continues at coordinate 177,386,521 of CM075671.1, forward strand.
ATGGATACTTGACTTGATAAAGTCTTAGGCCATGATAAATGCCATAAGGGTTTATGGATTAGTGATGGCTTAAGAGAATCCATGGTGACTTAAGTTGAAATTGGATGCCTTGTGATGGCTTATTAATTTCATGTACATATGTGTGTTGTTGATAGGATTGTATTCCGGATGATGATGCATAATAATCAAAGCAATCGGAGCGTTGGAATTGCGGTTCTTCCCTCGAGGTAGGAGAGGAGTTTGCATTTCAAATCGCATGAGTGAATTAATTGTTAATTATGTCAATGTGGAACTCATGCAATGCCTTGCCATGAATGTGTTATATGTTTAATTTGATGAAGTGATGAATGATGGCTTGGTTGTATTGATTGTTATGAAAATGTATGTATATATGTATGATGTTGATGATAAGTGTTTGGTGGTCCCTTGGTTGGGCATGAACTAAATGATGGTAAAAATTTATGAATGAATGAGTTAAATAAAGTGCAGAGGACTGTTTTGAGTTGAGTAATGTGGTAATGAGAGGTGTTTTAAAGCCTTCATTTTTATAGTTGATGAATCAGAATTTAAAAGAGTGATTGATGAGTAGAGATGAAGATTTTCCAAGTATGAATGGTTACAGTGAGTTATATATGCCTCATGTGATGTGTATGATGTATTGGAGATGATTATGTTGGCTTAGAATGAGATTCCGAGTGTTAGGAACTTCATTACTGCACATGTGTTGATAATCTCGCTCAAGCGAGATGGGATCTTGCCCAAGCGAGAGTCCCCTGCTTCAGTGAATTAGCTTCTGGAGTGAATTCGCCCAGGCGAATGGAGCTTCGCCCGAGCGAGGGTGAAGGAATTAGCTACTGGTCCGATTTGGCTCAGGCGAATGACCAGTTCGCTCAAGCGAGAATGCTAGGAGGATCAGGGATTTAGGTACTGGACAAAATCTGCCCGAGCGAAGGGTCTAGGGAATGGCTTTCGCCCAGGTGAGACCATTAGATGGTGAGTGGGTGAGTTCCTGAATGGATCCTGCCCAAGTGGGAGTTTGAAAATAAAACTAAGAGGTGGTGAAACTTCTGAGTGAATTCCGAGTGACCCAAGTCCGAGTCACAACCTTCCGAGTGAGGAAGTGGGCTACTTCCGAGGGAAGACTAGTCCATGAGTTTCCGAGTGAAAAGCATGAATAAAACCCCGAGTGGGAAGGGTTTGGGTATTTTCGAGTGGAAATCCTGACTGAACCTCTCCTGAAGGAAGAGTGATTATGATGGTTCTGATTGGGGTGTCTTAGGAAGTCCTTTTCCCAGTGATCGAGGCTATGTAAATATTCCGAGTGGCTAAATATTAGCTAAATCCGAGTGAACCACCTCAGAGTTAAGGAATGTTGTAATGGTTAAGATTGGGATATATTCTAAGTGTATGAGATATACATAATCCGAGTGAATGAGTTTCTATATCCCGAGTGGTTAAGATTTAAATAAATCCGAGTAAAACAACTTAGTGAACTCCTCCGGGTGATGAGAAGTCAGAGTTATTCCGAGTGAGGAGAGTTTATCGATTCCGAGTAGAATAGCCATCATACCCAAGTGAATGGAACCCCTGATTCTGAGTGAAGGAATACCGAGTGGAACCCTGTGTGAGTGAAGACTCAGATTTAGAATGAATTTACCGAGTGGAAGTCTGGGTGAGTGATGGTCGGTCTTAAATTAATTTGCTGAGCGAAAGACTACAAGGGAGAAGAGCGGGTTTTGAAATAATTCACCGAGTGAGGACCGATCAGGAGTTGAGTCGGTGATGTGATGAATTGCCGAGTGGGGACCGATCAGGTGATGAGTCGGTTTTGGAGTAATTAGCCGAGTGATAGACTATGTGAGTGTGAGTCGGCCCTGGAATGTTTTGGTTGAGTGAATGATGGGTCGGTCAGGATTAATTTGTTGAGTGGAAAACCTGAGTGCCTTGAGCCGGTTCCAAGGAGATCCTGCCAAGTGAAAACCTAAATATTGGGAGTCGGTTTTGAATTAATTTACCGAGTGAAAACCGAGTGTGGAAATGATTACTTGTGTAATTTCGCTTGAGCGAGTGACCGAGTCTGAAGGTGCTTCGCTCGAGCGAGTGAGCGTGAACACGCTACTGGAAGTTGTTCGCTTACGCGAAAGAGGGTTGCCCAAGCGAACCCGACCTGTCTCGCTCAAGCGGATGTGTATCTCGCTTGAGCGAGTTTCCACCAGTATGGTTTTTCTCAATATTAGTGGTGGCAGGCTTATTTTTTAACCCTCTTTCTTGGCATTGTGTGGTATACCTGAGACGAATATGGGGGTATATGAGAGATAATGTGATGATAGTAAACATGGTGGGGATTAAGATTGATTGGCACATGGGAATTAATTAATTAACTATGTATTTACCACTTGTATTAAAATAATAAGGTATAATATATTTGCCACCTGAAATTAAATGATGAGAGGATGATAAAGAGATTATGATGGCAGGACTGTGAGATAAATCCTAGAGCGAAGTTGAAATTAAACGAAGGATAATTAAATGACATTAAGCAATGATTGATGATGATGTTGAACACTCTCTTGCACAAAGAGGTGTATATTTATAATGATGAATTGTTGTGTGCCATTGTGTGCGATACAAGCATGGTCTTGTATGTGTGGTATGAAATATGAAATTGAAAATGTTGTGAATGCCACACGATTATATATACATATGAGTATACTTGAGCAATAGTAATGAATAATGAGCTGAAAATCCACTAAATAAAAGTGTGATAATATTGATGAATATTATGTAATATTGAAATGCCATTGTGATTGATTGCAAGTGTTGACTTGTGTATATGATGTGAAATATATGTGAAATATATTGAGATGGAAATGCCATATTAAAACTTGAAAATAATAATTATGAAACAAACAATGTTGAAATCCACCAAGGTGTGTGGTGGTGTTGGTGATTATGATGATGATGATGATGTTTGATGAGTGGCATTTAGGATGCACAGAGTGAGCTTGCATTTGATTTGCATTGCATTGCATCCATGGCATATCATAGCTGCCGGTGTTGGAATAGTAGGGGATTCCCCCGATTGGCCCAGTGGGAGGACGACTCAGTGCACAAGCAATTTGTTGTATCCCCTGTGACTCGGTGTGAGTCACGAAGCCGCCCATGTATTGCTACGGGGAGCTACATATGGCCGACCCTTGTGGGGGGTGGCTCTTGATGAGCAGGTGACCCCGATGGTCCTTGGGATCACAGCCGCCATGATTTGATATCTGGCCAGCCCGCAACACCATATGTTGAATATGTTGTATACCGCGGTCATGGTGAAAATGACCAGGTGTTGCATGATGGGCAATGCGGTTTGGTACTAGTAAAAATATGGTGAATATGCATGCATTATGATATATGTGTACATATTTTACTACTGCAGTAGGGGCATGGTATGTGATCATGCTTGAACCCACAACTTGGTGTTATTTTCCCACAGTCGGATCCGCATTTGTTGTTGATTATTCCATTATGCATACGCATTAGCCATAAGAGCATCTACATATAGCATGGAGATATGCTAGAATATGATGATGATTGATGATGATTGAGATGATGGTATTGATGTTGATGAGATGAGAAGTTAATATAATGAAGTCCACATAAAAGTAATAAATGATATGAATATATGAAATAATGATGAATATGACGATATGTATGATATGGCCCAATGTAATGAAGGGCGTATTTGTTTATGATTGGAAATGATGATGTTAGCCCATGGTGGTTTGATAAAAGACCAGAATGGTCTATGTTGATGATGTTGGCCCATTGTGGCGATGTGATAGATATGTATTGGCCCATTGTGGCGGTGTGATGAATGTGTATATGCTTGCTTTGCTATGATTGACGTATAAGTATATATATATATATGAGTTAATGATATATGATGATTGTTGATGTGTTTAGCAAAGCATATAGGATGTTGATATGCATATGCACATAATTTCAATTGTGTTCATATCGTTATTTGAAATGTATAACTCACTCTCCCATGTGGTCTACTTTTTAGTATTGGTGCAGCAAAACCATGGGAAGAGGACGTTTAGGAAATAAAGCTTTTGGGAAGGTAAATAGTTATAGAGGAATGCCTTGGCCGGCAGCCTTGTAATTTAACGAGTTATGTATATGATGAATAACATGATGTTGTAATTATTGACATTGATGGACGAATTGTGAATATAATTATACATTCAGATGATGTACTAATAGTGGAGATATATGGATTGAGAGTGGTCTGATTATGGTCTATTATGAATATGAACCTTGATGATGTATAATGCATGACCATATAGATATGTATATACTTATATCGTAGGCATTGCATGCTTGCTGAGCCTTTTCTCATATCTTTATATATGGGACTAGGCGTGTGCCCGGTATACACATTTTTCTTTCGCTGTAAACCCTGTAATTTTTGTATACCGAATAGGCAGACTATCTATCGATCCAATTATAGGTTACTTAATCTCACTCTTTGGTTTTCTGTGATTTGGGTCTTGATGTGATCATGGTGATGTCTTGGAAATGTTTATTTTTAAACGTGAAAAATTTATTCGCAATTTAATTAATTATGACGATTACATTGGGATTCGAGTACTAAAAATTAGGGGTGTTATAATCTGGTATCAGAGCGTATTTTGCTCTGAATTAGAGATCTTGATCATTGTCAGTGCATGATTGATTGGTATTAAAGTTGATGTTATGGATGGTTGGAGCACGATTGCTCAATATTGGAACACTTTGGTGATTATTGGAATATGGTTGTTTGTATAGATTTAAGAATGATAATTATCTAGAGAATGATGATATTATGTTTGATTGCCTTACATGGACATATGTTGGACTAAGTGACTAGGAATTATGAATTAATTATGAGGGCATGCTTGCTTATTAAGGAATTATTGTGAATCATTGATATTGAGTTGTGAGTGATGCTATTTGAGGATTTTTATGAAGTTGTGATCCAAAAGACGTGGATGTTGATTATTGGGAGTATACCTTTTCATTGAGTTCGTATGATGTATTTGTGGAGCATAGTTGCTCAATTGGAAAACTTGATGAATCATGAGATTGAATATAGTTATGGATGAATTCCTCAATGTGATTGATATGGCTATTTGTGTAAGTCCGGCCAAGTTCCTTACACTATTTCCTCCGAATGACAAATACATTGATATTATGCATTTGAATATTGGTATGCTGAGTATGACTTGAATAGATGATGAATTGTACCATGTGTAATCATGAATATGATGTATTGAATATGAATTGATTTGAGAATGGACCTATACCAAGTGTTGATATCGGATAGAGGATATTAAATGTGAATTGATGTGGTAATCAAGTATGAGATGTTGAGACCTTGTTATGTATGTAAATTGAAATTGAAAAATTTGCTTGGGTCTCTTGTATGAATTATGAAGTGGCTCATAGCCATGGTATGCTTATGAAATATTAAATTTTATTGGCACATGATTGGGGTTGGACTCGGTTTCATGTTTATGAACCAGGTGGATGATTGATTTAGATGTGACCCACTAAGTGTGGTAACCCCGGATGACTCAAAATGATCTTGAACGATCGAACTTTATTGAATTTGACCCTATGGTGGTCTAGGCTCTATGATGTTTCTATGAGCTATGTTAAATGAATTTATTTGTGGTGGAAGTATTCCACAATGGGTACTCCGTGACCCTTGACTTTTTTTTTGAGCCTCATGAGAGATCAAATCTTGTGAACGATTAGACCATAATGAAGTAAACTGTGGAATGAGTTGTTGAGGCTAGAGCTGATGTGTGATTAGATTTGAAAAGAAAGCATAAACCCCTATGTACTTGGTGAATAATGATGATGAATTTGGGGTATAATTTAGCATTGGCTATGATAAATGAGGAAGACCTACCAGTGTGGGAGATTTTTATGTGAATTTGGTGATTTGTTTAGGCTTAAATCGAATTATAACCGACAATGTTTGGACTAGACAAATGAATTCTAAGTTATTTTACTATGACTTTGAGATGGGTGAAGTCCAATGATGGGGTGATTACTGTAACATCCCTATTTTTAGAAAAAGTTTTACCTTTGTAAATTTTGAATTATGGAGAGTTGTAAGTAAGAATAAGTCAATATATACCCTGTTGATGGTCTGTGGTATCTCAGAAATGTCATTTTTGTGCATAATAATGGAATTTATATGGATCATTAGTGAAATTATGCAAAAACCGAGTGAAAAGGACTCTGTTCCGAGTAACAGAGAGGAATTCCGAGTGAAGGAATGAAATTCCGAGTGTAACGTTACGTTTTCCGAGTAAAACATGACTGAGAGGGCTACCACCGAGTGGAGTCCTGATCTGAGAGGCAATTCTGAGTGAAGTGTGTTCAAGAGAACCACTTCTGGGTGAAATTCCGAGTCAAAACACCCTAGAAAGGCCCGTTTCCGAGTCAAACATTGCCAAATGCTTCTTTTCCGAAGGAAACTCCTCCGATTGAAGTATTCCAAGAGAAAGAATGCATATATATTTATGTTTATGTTGATTTGATGCTTTCTACCGACTGGAATGTGTTGTGGAATCAATTGGGAAGGATTCCAAATGGTTTCGTATGTATTTGCTTAGGAAACCGAGTGGAAAATGGTGGAGGGAGCCCATTCTGAGAGAAATGTAAGAGGCTGAACCATTTCCGAGTGAGATATACTCTACTGGACCAAAACCGAGTGAGACTCGTACGTGTAGGTCTTGTTCCGAGAGGTAATGGCTTAAATAAACCTTAATTGGGAAATATAGTTGAAGAAGTTGGCCTAAAACCGAGTGAACCAAGTGAATGAAGACTCGGATTTCCGAGTGAAAACTCTGAGAAAGAGAGGACTCGGTCTGGACAGATATTACCGAGTGAGAAACCGAGTACCTGAGTCGGTTTCAAAGGAATTCCGAGCGAGGACTTGAAGCCACGCTCAAGCGAACCTTGTATTTGTTGGCTCAGAAGAAGAATTCCAGTCGGCATAGTGGTTAACCGAGTGGAATTTTCACTCGGTATTCAGTGTCAGTTGTGCGTATTGACTTTAATTTTATCTTTTAATGATTATTTTAATTCAATCATGCGCATTATAGCTAGTGGGCGGCCAGAAATGGGCACTGACTCAGCATATCTCCTTATTTAAATCTCCACTGCCACTCCATTAACACTCCACTAGCAGCCCACTCACAAAAGTTGTTCCCCATTTAGTTTTCCACTTAGCAGCCCACTCCTTATTTAAACCAGCACAAGGACTCTTAGAGAACACACACACGAAACACACCTCCATCATTCTTCTTCCTACAAGTTACTTTCTCTCTCTTTTCTCTTTTGTTTCACTCGGAATTCGTGCGGGACAGTGAAAGGGAACCTCTGCTTCTCCTCCAGGAGCTCCATAAAGGTAAGGGGGTATATTCTTGGGTGCTCTGTGGGAAAACTGAGTGAAGGAAAGGGTTAAGGAACTTGTTCCTCACCTTTCCAGGACAGATTCAGTGTTGTGTGAATTAAATGCCTTAATTGTTATTATTTGTATTTTTATATATATATTTGTTATTAAATGCATATAATCAGTGATGAATTGTGAAATGATATGAACTGTATTGGACTGAAAATACTAAGCATCATGGGTACCGTGTGATTTCCAGTGAAAAATTATGAATAGAAGATGGATTTAATGATAACAGGTTCTGTTTTATGTTAATCCGACCGGTTTTACATCTATAACAACTCGGTTTTGCTTAGTTTCAATCAGATTCAACCTTAACTGAATGTATTTCATTCTGATAGAACAATTCTTCACTCGGTAAACAACCTAATTTCACTCAGAGAACTTTTTCTAGTTTATTTCCACTCGGACAGCATCTTCCCAGTTGGTATCACTCGGAAAACATATTTCACTCGGAACTTATATTGATTTCACTCAGAAAACTCCTTTGAGACTGATGTCACTCGGAATTGTATTTTATTACACTCAGAAATTCATTTTTACTCGGTTTCACCAACATTTTCACTCATGAAACTCTTTCTTACTGATTCCACTCGGAAATTATATTTTAATTCACTCAGAAATTTATTTCACTCAGAATTTAAGTTATTTCATTAAGAAAATACTTCTCAGTTTCTGTTTCACTCGGAAAACATATTAATTTCATTTAGTAAATTCTGCTCAGTTTTATTTTCACTCGGATTCATAGTTAATTCATGCGGAAAACTCATTTTCACTCGGAATCAAACTTGTTTCAGTCGGAAAACAGTTTTCCAGTGTAATTTCACTCAGATTTTTAGCCAGATCGTTTGGAAAACCCTTCTCAGTATAATTCCACTCGGAATCATACTTATTTCACTCGGATTTACCCTTGTTTCACTTGGAAAACTCTGTTTTTAGTGTTTTTCACTTGGATTTTCATTTAGAAACTATTCTTTAATACTTTTTAAATTATTGGGAAGTTATAATTATTATTATCATTCTTATTCTATTATTATTATTATTCTAATTATTATCAATCTTAATATTGTTATTATTATTATTAGTTTTATTGTTATTAACATTGTTAACGTCTTAATTATGAGTATTTACATAAAGAATATATTATTTTACTCTTTATGGAAAATATAATTTTAACCAATATATAATAGATATATTTCTAAAATAATAAACGAATATCTTACAATGTTTAAATAATTAATGGAATTCAAAGAACTTGGGAATGATATGATGAGACTGGAAACACATAAGATACCCAAGGAATCAATTGATAAAATAAATGCATTTTGCATCATGAAAATATTTTTGAAGAAGAAAAACCTCTAGAGCATACACTTGGTACAGTGGAGGACACTCACGTTCGATCTCCATGAAGAATCTTGGGAGTACAACTGGAACGGCAACCGAATGGCATCAGAGTCGCGCCTGATAGCCGGGTGAGACGATGCAATTCTAGTGTACTTTGACTAAATGACGGAGTGTAACTATGATCGTAGGGATCCAAGTTCCAAAAAAAAAAACATTTAAATCAATGATGAGAACTAATGAGTTCATTTGTACCATATGGAACTTGGGCGGACCCTGATCGCTCTAGATGATTGGAATGGTGATATTCCAAAGAATGAGAAGAAGATAAAACGATTTATTGGGCCCACATGCATCATGAGACTTAACCATAGATAAATCATAATAAATCCAAACTCATGCATTTCATTACAGCATATTTGATTGTTATATTTATGAATATGTTAATTATATGATTTATGTGATATTATATATTAACTGGATTATGTCCGCACCGGATTAACCAATCAGGGTCTTGGGTTATACTCACCCTTACTGTTGATAATTTTCAGAGGAATTAGGAAATCAAGAACCTGAGTATGAAGAACAGCAATATGTTGAACCAAATGAGAACGCTCCTTAAATAGAATATAAGTAGCTGAATATTGACAGATGACTGTATAATATTTAAGGTGCCTGCGTGCCCCATTCTGTTAAGAGTACAATTACTTGCAGTTTATGAATGACTATGTGATCTATATAATATTGCTTCCACTGATATGCCATTATTTTATTTAAAAAAAATATTCACTTTTTCTGAAAAATCTGTTAACACTCTCAGTTAAATAGGATGAACCTACAGAAGGAATCGTCTTATCTAACCGAGGGTGTTACAATTACCCTATGATCACTAGAAATCTATAGTTGATGTGTCCATATATGGTTATGATGGCTGATAATTGGTGAATTGTATGGCATGATTTATGCCGGATTACGGTTAAATGATAATATGATGCGAGTATATTACTCGTGGGCTTGTGTGACTTCTTAGGAAGTCTCGTGTGTGAAGAAATATTATTTGAATTGACATGAATCATGAGCGACATGACGTGAAGGTACTTATCCTAATATGTCTGTACATGCCATAGGCATTGTGGCAACGTGCGCTTATGCGCCGATCTCATGTGTTTGTGGTAACCACTACGGGATTGGGACGCCTTCCTGTATGTCGGATGTAGCAACACATAGACCGGGCAAGTGTAGTGTTGTAACTACTTATGGTAAATGTATTAAACTTATCCGGTGGTACTGGATATGAATATAATGGTAATAATGAACAAACTTGAAAATTGATGAGTGATGACTGGTTTTGATATATATGAAGTATTATATTTGGCTGAAGGAGTGATGATGATCATATCCTGTGGACTTTGGGAAGTCCAATATTATTTCTTGGTGTCATTAGACTTTATTGGTGTGTGGCCGAAGTGTGGCCTTATGATATATGCCGAGGTTAAACTTTGAGGACGAAGTTTCTTGTTGGTGGGGTGGATGGTAACATCCCAGATTTTTAAGGAAAATAAATTTATTGGATGATGAGAATTGATTGTTTATGGTCAAATAATTATGGGAGATGTTGTTAGACATTAGAGGTGAATTATCAGTAAATTAAGATTTACCGGGACCGGATGAATTAACTGGTGATGTGGGACCCACTTAATTTAATTAGATGTTTGATGGGTCTAGAATGTTTGGAAAATTATTGTGGTTAAGATGGTATATTTAAAATGATTTTTGGTGTCAAGGAAATAATTAATTGGACTCGACGTATGATATGAAACGGGGAAAATACGAGTTAAATGGAATTAAAAGAAAATATAAATCCTCATCTTCTGCTTTCCACTTAACCGTAGCATTTTTTCTCTCTCTTTTGGCCTTTAATCCATTGGACAATGAGGGAATATTAACCATTGGTAAAAGCAACTTGATGCACCCTTTTGCCCATTGGGTAATACCCAATTTACACTAAAATTTCCTCTATCTTTCCTCTTATCACCGTGGGGTGCTTTTTCTCTCCATTCACTCTTCATTTTCGTCTTCCTTGTCTCCTCTTCATCCTAAAAACCGTCCCACACTCTTTCTTCTTCTTCCTCTTACTAAAATCAAGAGCTAAGCTTGTATTTGTGAGGCTAGAATGGCGTTTATGGAGCTTGAGAGCTTGTGGGATCATCTTTTTCCTTTTCCTCACTTCATTTTCGTTTTTGATGGAGCTTGAGCTTGAGGTAAAGATTTCTTACCTCCACCTTGTTTTATTTATGGTTTTAAGTTGTTGAGTTGAAAATGGTAATGTTAGAAACCTTACATGTGGGTGGAAATGGAAATCCTAGGCTTGAATGTTTGGAAAGGGAACCCTAAGTATTAATAATTTGGGGGTCTTTACTCACTTGATGATTTTGATGATTATGGATGTCTATGAATGGAGTATATGTGAGGAATGGATCTTTAGAATCATTAAGATTGATTAATGAGGTTGATGATATTTGCAAGTGAGTAGATTTGATGACTTGAGGAATAAATCTTGAGAATAGGAAAATGATAGGCAATGTTGAGTGATGTTATTGGTGATAACAATAATGATGGATGACCATTGATAATGGATACTTGACTTGATGAAGTCTTAGGCCATGATAAATGCCATAAGGGTTTATGGATTAGTGATGGCTTAAGAGAATCCATGGTGACTTAAGTTGAAATTGGATGCCTTGTGATGGCTTATTAATTTCATGTACATATGTGTGTTGTTGATAGGATTATATTCCAGATGATGATGCATAATAATCAAAGCAATCAGAGCGTTGGAATTGCGGTTCTTCCCTCGAGGTAGGAGAGGAGTTTGCATTTCAAATCGCATGAGTGAATTAATTGTTAATTATGTCGATGTGGAACTCATGCAATGCCTTGGCATGAATGTGTTATATGTTTAATTTGATGAAGTGATGAATGATGGCTTGGCTGTATTGATTGTTATGAAAATGTATGTATATATGTATGATGTTGATGATAAGTGTTTGGTGGTCCCTTGGTTGGGCATGAACTAAATGATGGTAAAAATGTATGAATGAATGAGTTAAATAAAGTGTAGAGGACTGTTTTGAGATGAGTAATGTGGTAATGAGAGGTGTTTTAAAGCCTTCATTTTTATAGTTGATGAATCAGAATTTAAAAGAGTGATTGATGAGTGGAGATGAAGATTTTCTGAGTATGAATGGTTACATTGAGTTATATATACCTCATGTGATGTGTATGATGTATTGGAGGTGATTATGTTGGCTTAGAATGAGATTCCGAGTGTTAGGATCTTCATTACTGCATATGTGCTGATAATCTCGCTCAAGCGAGATGGGATCTCGCCCAAGCGAGAGTCCCCTGCTTCAGTGAGTTAGCTTCTGGAGTGAATTCGCCCAGGCGAATGGAGCTTCGCCCGAGCGAGGGCGAAGGAATTAGCTACTGGTCCGATTTGGCTCAGGCGAATGACCAGTTCGCTCAAGCAAGATTGCTAGGAGGATCAGGGATTTAGCTACTGGACGAAATCCGCCCGAGCGAAGGGTCTGGGGAATGGCATTCGCCCAGGCGAGACCATTAGATGGTGAGTGGGTGAGTTCCTGAATGGATCCTGCACAAGTGGGAGTTTGAAAATAAAACTAAGAGGTGGTGAAACTTCTGAGTGAATTCCGAGTGACCCAAGTCCGAGTCACAACCTTCTGAGTGAGGAAGTGGGCTACTTCCGAGGGAAGACTAGTCCATGAGTTGCCGAGTGAAAAGCATGAATAAAACCCCGAGTGGGGAAGGGTTTGGGTATTTCCGAGTGGAAATCCCGAGTGAACCTCTCCCGAAGGAAGAGTGATTATGATGGTTCTGATTGGGGTGTCTTAGGAAGTCCTTTTCCCAACGATCGAGGCTATGTAAATATTCTGAGTGGCTAAATATTAGCTAAATCCGAGTGAACCACCTCAGAGGTAAGGAATGTTGTAATGGGTGAGATTGGGATATATTCTAAGTGTATGAGATATACATAATCCAAGTGAATGAGGTTCTATATCCCGAGTGGTTAAGATTTAAATAAATCCGAGTGAAACAGATTAGTGAACTCCTCCGGGTGATGAGAAGTCAGAGTTATTCTGAGTGAGGAGAGTTTATGGATTCCGAGTGGAATAGCCATCATACCCGAGTGAATGGAACCCCTATTTCCGAGTGAAGGAATACTGAGTGGAACCCTGTGTGAGTGAAGACTCAGATTTAGAATGAAATTACCGAGTGGAAGTCTGGGTGAGTGATGGTCGGTCTTGAATTAATTTGCTGAGCAAAAGACTACAAGGGAGAAGAGCGGGTTTTGAAATAATTCACCGAGTGAGGACCGATCAGGAGTTGAGTCGGTGATGTGATGAATTGCCGAGTGGGGACCGATCAGGTGATGAGTCAGTTTCGGAGTAATTAGCCGAGTGATAGACTATGTGAGTGTGAGTCGGCCCTGGAATGTTTTGGTTGAGTGAATGATGGGTCGGTCAGGATTAATTTGTTGAGTGGAAAACCTGAGTGCCTTGAGCCAGTTCCAAGGAGATCCTGTCGAGTGAAAACCTGAATGTTGGGAGTCGGTTTTGAATTAATTTACCGAGTGAAAACCGAGTGTGGAAATGATTACTGGTGTAATTTCGCTTGAGCGAGTGACCGAGTCTGAAGGTGCTTCGCTCGAGCGAGTGAGCGTGAACACGCTACTGGAAGTTGTTCGCTTACGCGAAAGGGGGTCGACCAAGCGAACCCGACCTTGCTCGCTCAAGCGGATGTGTATCTCGCTTGAGCGAGTTTCCACCAGTATGGTTTTTCTCGATATTAGTGGTGGCAAGCTTATTTTTAAACCCTCTTTCTTGGCATTGTGTGGTATACCTGAGACGAATATAGGGGTATATGAGAGATAATGTGATGATAGTAAACATGGTGGGGATTAAGATTGATTGGCACATGGGAATTAATTAATTAACTATGTATTTACCACCTGTATTAAAATAATGAGGTATAATATATTTGCCACCTGAAATTAAATGATGAGAGGATGATAAAGAGATTATGATGGCAGGACTGTGAGATAAATCCTAGAGCAAAGTTGAAATTAAACGAAGGATAATTAAATGACATTAAGCAACGATTGATGATGATGTTGAACACTCTCTTGCACAAAGAGGTGTATATTTATAATGATGAATTGTTGTGTGCCATTATGTGCGATACAAGCATGGTCTTGTATGTGTGGTATGAAATATGAAATTGAAAATGTTGTGAATGCCACACGATTATATATACATATGAGTATACTTGAGCAATGGTAATGAATAATGAGCTGAAAATCCACTAAATGAAAGTGTGATAATATTGATGAATATTATGTAATATTGAAATGCCATTGTGATTGATTGCAAGTGTTGACTTGCGTATATGATGTGAAGTATATGTGAAATATGTTGAGATGGAAATGCCACATTAAAACTTGAAAATAATAATTATGAAACAAACAATGTTAAAATCCACCAAGATGTGTGGTGGTGTTAGTGATTATGATGATGATGATGATGTTTGATGAGTGGCATTTAGGATGCACAGAGTGAGCTTGCATTTGATTTGCATTGCATTGTATCCATGGCATATCATAGCTGCCGGTGTTGGAATAGTAGGGGATTCCCCCGATTGGCCCAGTGGGAGGACGGCTCAGTGCACGAGCAATTTGTTGTATCCCCTGTGACTCGGTATGAGTCACGAAGCCGCCCATGTATTGCTACGGGGAGCTACATGTGGCCGACCCTTGTGGGGGGTGGCTCTTGATGAGCAGGTGACCCCGGTGGTCCTTGGGATCACAGCTGCCATGATTTGATATCTGGCCGGCCCGCAACACCATATGTTGAATATGTTGTATACCGCGGTCATGGTGAAAATGACCAGGTGTTGCATGATGGGCGATGCGGTTTGGTACCAGTAAAAATATGGTGAATATGCATGCATTATGATATATGTGTACACATTTTACTACTGCAGTAGGGGCATGGTATGTGATCATGCTTGAACCCACAACTTGGTGTTATTTTCCCACAGTCGGATCCGCATTTGTTGTTGATTATTCCATTATGCATATGCATTAGCCATACATATAGCATGGAGGTATGCCAGAATATGATGATGATTGAGATGATGGTATTGATGTTGATGAGATGAGAAGTTAATATAATGAAAGACCACATAAAAGTAATAAATGATATGAATATATGAAATAATGATGAATATGACGATATGTATGATATGGCCTAATGTAATGAAGGGCGTATTTGTTTATGATTGGAAATGATGATGTTAGCCCATGGTGGTTTGATAAAAGACCAGAATGGTCTATGTTGATGATGTTGGCCCATTGTGGCGATGTGATAGATATGTATTGGCCCATTGTGGCAGTGTGATGAATGTGTATATGCTTGCTTTGCTATGATTGACGTATAAGTATATATATATATGAGTTAATGATATATGATGATTGTTGATGTGTTTAGCAAAGTATACAGGATGTTGATATGCATATGCACATAATTTCAATTGTGTTCATATCGTCATTTGAAATGTATAACTCAGTCTCCCATGTGGTCTACTTTTTAGTATTGGTACAGGAAAACCATGGGAAGAGGACGTTTAGGAAATAAAGCTTTTGGGAAGGTAAATAGTTGTAGAGGAATGCCTTGGCCGGCAGCCTTGTAATTTAACGAGTTATGTATATGATGAATAGCATGATGTTGTAATTATTGACATTGATGGACAAATTGTGAATATAATTATACATTTGGATGATGTACTAATAGTGGAGATATATGGATTGAGAGTGGACTGATTATGGTCTATTATGAATATGAACTTTGATGATGTATAATGCATGACCATATAGATATGTATATACTTATATCGTAGGCATTGCATGCTTGCTGAGCCTTTTCTTATATCTTCATATATGGGACTAGGCGTGTGCCCGGTATACACATTTTTCTTCCACTGTAAAGCCTG
The DNA here is from genome assembly GCA_037962975.1 of Clitoria ternatea. Classification (NCBI taxonomy): domain Eukaryota; kingdom Viridiplantae; phylum Streptophyta; class Magnoliopsida; order Fabales; family Fabaceae; genus Clitoria; species Clitoria ternatea. Next base: position 177,402,437 of record CM075671.1, read on the forward strand.
TTATTTTTGTATACCGAATGGGCAGACTATCTATCAATCTAGTTATAGGTTACTTAATCTCACTCTTTGGTTTTCTGTGATTTGGGTCTTGATGTGATCATGGTGATGTCTTGGAAATGTTTATTTTTAAACGCGAAAAATTTATTCGTAATTTAATTAATTATGACGATTACATCAGGATTCGAGTACTGAAAATCAGGGGTGTTATAAAGAGTCCTTTGTCATTATCAAAATCTGTGATCCTGAAAACATATTCAAACACAATATATTCACCAAACCACTTGTAAAGGAACCATTCATACACATTAGAAGAGAATTAGGAATCTTAGACATTTCAAATTGTGTTTGAATGTTGAATGATCTTGATAATTCCTTGAGTTATAGTGTGTTCATTAAGCAAATAGTTGATTAATGTATAATATATTGATTGGTTAATGTCTCACTTGAAATCTGCAAGTTTAGAACAATTTTGGGCATCCCTAATCGATTACCATGTTCAATATAATCGATTACCCACTCTCTGTTTTCTAATTAATCGATTATACTCTCCTCTATAATCGATTACATACTCACTATTTCATCAATAATCGATTAGCTTCTCATATCTAATCGATTACACACTCTCTATTTCCTATACAATCGATTAGTCCATCAAGCAAATCGATTACTGACGCTTTGCCTTCCAGGTAATCGATTAGAATCTCCTCCTAATCGATTATAAAGTTTCTGTTTTTAACGTAATCGATTACGCCATCGGCCATAACCGATTACCTCTGTGCAATAACGTTTCATCTTCCCCAGAAAACGCACCCTAATCGATTAGTCCCTAGGACCTAATCGATTAGCATTGTATCAGGTGCCAATTTTAATGCAGAATCCGTGTGATTTCCAATGGCCCAATCACTCACTTACCCTATTTACTCCTTCTCTCATATCTAAACTCTATCTCTCTCCTATAAATACCCCTTCTTTATTCTTCCATCTCACACCACCACTCCATTGCCTCTTCTCCAATCTCTCTCAAAATCTCTTAAATCTCTCATTCTCTTTATCTTTCATTCTTCATCATGTCTTCATCAAGACAAGTGAAGAGGGCTAGGTCCTCCATGAACCAACCCAACAATCCTCTAGATTTCTCTAGGTTTTTCACTTCACCAAGAGACCTCCAAAATTTCATAAAGAAATTTTCAGAGAAGGATATAATCACTCCTCACTTTATTGACGCCCAAACTTTTGAGAACCCCTGTTTTACCTTCACCCAACTCCTTCACCACTACAATCTCCTTCCATTCCTCACTCTCAGGGAAGAGTTTTATTATCTTGAATTAATGAGGGTATTCTTTTGTAACCTCAAAATTGTTGATGGCATTTTGAAGGATAGAGTCAAGAATGTGACTCAAAATCACCAATCAACAACTTTCTGAAATCACCTAAATTCCCCTCTCCAATACTGAATTTGCAGGGGGTAATCCAGAAGATGAATGGGATTTTAATCCCATTCCTGCCCGCCAATCTCTTTGGAAGGCCAACCGTCCCCTCAGCAATCACAAATTGGTAGGCCACTTAACTCTTAATAACCGTCTCCTTCATTTTTTTCATGGTTAAATTGCTTGTCCCTTGTGGTGGAAGCTATGCTCTGGTTGAGGAAGATGATGTTCTTCTCATGTGGGCCATCATCAACCACAAGGACATCAACTGGATCCAACTCCTCAAGCTCCACATGCTCAAATCCAAGGAGCAACATAAACTGCTGATAAGTGTTTTATAACACAATAAATTAGATTTAGTTTGCTTAGGATTTTAATCATTATGCACTGTATTTCCTTAATTTTTGTGATTTTCGCTTTCTTTCCACTATATTCTACTTGGGTATTTTATTTTGCAGAAATTAATAAAATTAAGGAACAAGTACAAAGATAATCCAAGGGTTAATAACAAGAGAAAAATGACCATCAAATGATAAAGAAACAAGAAGAACAAGCCCCGGTGAAAAAAGAGTAACAAAAGCATGAAAATAGGCTATTAGTGCGGTATCTATTAGTGCGGCCCAAGTGGAAAGAATTCTGAGAGGATTAAATTCCGACTCGGAATGATCATTTTCGAGTAGGATGACTCGGAATGATCATTTCCGAGTAGGGACTCTCCGAGTGAAGCGTTGCCGAGTGGATTATCTCCGGGTAGGGTGTTTCGGAGTGGAAGATTCCTGAAGGAGGTGCCTCCAAATGAAAAATGGCTGACTTTGAGTGAATATTTCCCGGTTGGAGGTAAATCTGAGTGGAAGATTCCCGATCAAAGCTATTCCGAGTGAAAAATGGCTGACCTTGAAGGAATACTTCCCGGTTCGAGTTAAATCCGAGTGGAAGATTCCCGACTACAGCCACTCTGAGTGAAAAAGGGACTGACTTTGAATAAATACCGCCCAAAGATATACGTTCGAGTGAAGGATTACTGATTGAAGCGAGTCTGATTTGGGGACAAGTGCTTTTTCTAGGCAAAATTGTTTCCGAGTGGAGGATTCCCGAGTGAGTTGATTCTGAATGAAAAAACTCTGAACCTCAGAAGAACACTTGTCAGGCAAGGATGTCTCCGAGTGGTGTGTTTCGGAAAAGATGGCATTTTGAGCAAAGAAAAGGCCTTTCCGAGTAGTGTGTTTCGGAGAAGATGTCTTTTTAAGCAAGGAAAAGGTCCGACCGGGAATGAATCTCTTTCGGGCAGACTCTCTCAAGTTTCAAACTAACCCCGAGTAAGATGTCTCTGAGGAAGGAACTTCCGAGTGGTTTGGGGCCGAGAGATGTATTTCCGAGCAAAGCAAAGCTTTGACCTGGAAAGAGTTTCTATCGGCCAGATTCTCTCAAGTTCCAAATTTCTGAGTGAAAAGCAAGGCCGACTCCTGAGTGAATACGTCTGAATGGGTTGATTGACGATTGAGGCCATTCTGAGTGAAAAGTAAGTTGGACTTCTGAGTGAATACGTCCGAATGGGTTGATTGATGATTGAGGCCATTCTGAGTGAAAAGCAAGTCAGACTTCAGATGAATGTGTCTGAGTGGTTCATTTCAAGGAGCGAAGAAAGGGTCGTTCTCGACTGAATTACTCCCAAGCAATATATCCGAGCAAGGTTTCTCCGAGTGGTTCAATTCCAGCGATGTGCTTCCGGGTGAAGAAAGACCTTGATTTCGAAGGAATACCCCTCGGGCTGAGGCATTTGAATGAAGAGTTCCCGATTGAATCAATTTTAAGTCAAAAAAATGGTTCTGACTTGTCGGCCAGAGACATAGCCGAGTGAAACATTTTGGAGATGCCGATTGAATCAATTTTAAATGAAGACTTCCCGAATGAGACGTTCCTGAGTGGGTCACATGTGAGAGAAGAGGGTCTGAACGAGTGCTTCAAGCAGAAGCACCTCCGAGCAAATGATCTCCGAGTGAGTCACTTTTGAAACAATTCCGAATGAATGTTTCAATCAGTGAAGCAATTCTGGTCGAGTGCTTCCAACAGAAACAAGTTCCGAGCAAAACACCTCTGATTGAAGTAATTACGAATGAATACTTCAAGCAGTGACATTTCCGAACAAAGCAACACCGAGTGAAGCAATTCCGAATGAACAGAGGTCCTGACGAATGCTCCTCGGAAAGAAATTTCCGAGTCAATAATCTGTGAATTCAAGCTTTCACTCGGTCTTTTATATATGAGAGCACCTGTTCCGCTCGGATTAATTTCCACTGAGGATGGATACTGGCTGAGGCACTAATCCGAGTCATAAGGAGAACGCCGGTTCCATATTTCCACCGTTTGCCCATGCTGACTTGGATTCCCACTATCCAAGTCGATCCTTGAATTATGAGGGGGTGGCTGACAACAAGACAAAAGAGAAAATAATAAAGAATTCCCACTAGCCGCCGTTCCCTAAGGTTGTCGAGTTCCAGGCTGTTTCTCCATCACACACCAACGCACCATCCAAGTGGATTTGTTGATCTTATGGGGTGGCTGACAACAAGACAAAAGAGAAGTCACACTAGCCGCTGTTCCCCATGATTATTGACGTCCAGATTTCTATAAATACAGGGGGGATGTCTGAAGCCTTTTTTAGAGCCGATATCCAGTTCTCATTCATTCACTTTGTTCTTTTCTTTTCTTTTCCTTCATTTTCTTCTCTGTTCCATTTCTTTCTCTTTTTATTTTCTTTTTCTTTATTTTATTTTGTGTACGAGTTGTGAGGATTGTGAAATTGAGTATTCCAATTTGTAATTGGTGGAGGAATATTGCAACAAGGAAATACAGCGGTAAAATTATTTTGAGCTTTTGGAGAAACCCGTAAGTCTTTATTTTTACCATGTCTTGTATGTTTTATTTTTCCATCATATATATGAATTTGAATTATTTCATGAGTAACTAAATTAATTATCTTGGGATGAAGGGGGTGTGATAATATTTTATGATAATGTTATTTTGACTTTGAATTAAATAAATTTCTGTTTTCCATTTAGTTCAAAAAATGCTCAATGCTCTTAGTGATTCCTAACAAGAACCTAAGTGATAAAACTGTATTCTTGCGGGTATATTAGTAAGTTTAAGTAATTAATAGAATCGAGAGATTTATTGTTACTGGAAAGTTTTTGAACTAAGCCTAAAGTTTTGAAATACTTTTTGTGACCTCGGTAAAACCGTAAAAGTAATCAAAATCTTTTGGGGAATAAATAAGGGATTTTCACAAAACGATAATGGGCCTTTTCTAAGGATTAAGTAGCGCTTTCCATAGGTTAGGTACATTAATAGGATTCCGAGAGGAACATATTAATTAGCTTAAGGAAAATCCGCTTTGGAAAACTTAATTTGATTCATATTTATGAAAAGTTAAAATTCATTAACATAAAATAGAGTCTTGATCTCCCGAAATCCCAAGATACTCTCAACTCTGATTTTTAAGTGTCAAGTAAATTTTGTTTCTAAATTTATTTTTAATTTGTGTTTTATTTTACAAAAACATTAAAAATCAATTGTGTGCATAATTAAATTTCAATATGCTGGTACTTTGAACACAGTCCCTGTGGAGACGATAATCTTTTATATTACGTGACATAACTCGTGCGCTTACGGGCCCTGTCAACTGCCTTATGCCATTCTCCTTACAAAATTTTTTAAGGCATACAGAGTAGACTTGGCTGGAGAACTTGCTGAGAAAGTGCCCTCCCAAGCTTGCATTGGCACTCACCATCTCAACAAAATGGGCATGGTCTACATAGCTGGAAGATGGATCTTCAAGAGTGATAGAATCCATGGAAGCAGTCCATTCGAAGAAGACCATCCTACTCCCACTGTTGATCCTACTCCCACTCCTGCACCTCAAGGCGAATCTTCCGCTCCACCTGATCCTTTCACCTCCCTAACTGCATATCTTGATCGCTTTGATAGGCTTGAGAACTCCCTCCAAGAATTCCAAATGACTGAGCAGCAACACTTTGAACTCATGGAACAATGCTATGACGAGCTGTCTCATCAAATTTCTGAGTTTTGATTTTTCAATCTAGATAACTAGATCCATTGTTTAGTTTGCTCTGTTTAGGATGCATTTTTGCTTATGTTTCTTATGTTTTTGCATTTCCATTCTGCAATTTGCCTCTGTAATTTCCCTTAATGAATGCAATTTCCTTTGATTATATCTCTATTGCCTTATTTTTTTTTTTGATGATTACAAAGGGGGAGAATAATTGAAGTTCATCTAATTGCCTATTTAATCAGAAATTTGGCTAAAAATAACAAGTGGTATCAAAGAAATTACTTATCTTTATAATTGTTAAAAAGATAGCATAAATTGCTTTAGATAGGGGGAGATATTTTTTCAAAAGGATAAGTTGTGCAGAAAATCTAGAAATAACCTTAGAAATATCCTTAGAGATAATCATCTTAAATAAATCTGTTTGGACTAACACCCCAATAAGATGAACATTGTTTGTCATCATCAAAAAGGGGGAGAATGTGTTTGAATATATATTTCAGGTTGAATTATTTTGATAATGACAAAGCACATTGAAGGATTGAAGCAAAAAGGCCAAGTAACCATGAAAACAGAATCAGATAGACAAAAATGTGCAGACTAATTAATTAGAGGACTCAAGCTAATCGATTACCTATGTTCTGTTTGTGCAGTAATTGATTACACCTGCAGACATAATCGATTACCTAATCTCTGTTTGCAATATAATCGATTACACCCTTGAAGAATAATCGATTACCATTTGAACAAGATGAAGTATAAGCATCAGGTATTCAAGCTAATCGATTACCAAACCACTCCTAATCGATTACCTAAGTTCTGTTTGTAAGATAATCGATTGCACCCTGGAGATAATCAATTACCAGTTGAACGTTTAAAGATTTAGCATCAGGTAGTCAAACTAATCGATTACCAAGTCAGACATAATCGATTACTGAAGTTCTGTTTGTCACCCTAATCGATTGCAAGAAGGCCTAATCGATTACAATGGTACGAGACACAATTAAATGCATCAGGTACCAAGAGTAATCAATTATAGGGTATGAAGTAATCGATTAGCAAGTCCCTATTCTCAAGCTAATTAATTAGACTGAAATTCCTAATCGATTACCTACTGTGTAACACTGAAAATTTCAAAAGCTAATCGATTACAGCTCGAGGCGTAATCGATTAGAGTCGTGCCAGAATTTGAGGAAAGTGCTTTTTAGGTGGAAACCAGCTCATTTCTCCACATCTCTCAGACACCCATCACATGCAACAGCTAGGAACTCCACCAAGCTCCATAAAGGCTTTATAAATGCATGTCAAACTTAAGCACAACAACAAGGGAACAAGAAGCAATCAATCTTTAGTTGCCTTTGTGATTAGTGAGTTCATTTCCTTGTATATTCTAAACTCTTTGAGCTAGAATTTGTATATCCTCTCTTGTTGAGAGTTAGAAATTGTGTGAGCTTTCAATTGCCTATTCACTCTATTGAGAGTATATATCTTGTAAACATCATCACCAAACACCAAGGTTTTCACTCTAGGTTGAGTGGTCACAAAGGTTGGGGTTCAACCTTTGGGTTATTGAGAGATTGTGAGATAGGGTAGGTTACTCTTTGCTTGTGAGGATTAAGTTCTTGAGTGTGGGACACTAGGAAGCTGTAATTGCTCAAAGCTTGTAATCTCAAATTCTCAATAGTGGAAATCCTTCAAGTGTGTTGCTTGAAGGCGAGACGTACACCGGGGTGGTGGAACTCGTTAAATTAGTTTGTAAGCTCTTCTCCCTTACTCCTTTACATTCATACATTGTCTTTGATTGGTTTGTTGTTGATTGATTGTGATTTACCTACTTGAGCTTGCTTGAACTAGTTGCTTAAAGTGTTGCACACCAAGTGCTCGATAAATTGCTTTCGCAATATTTACTACTTGATTTGCATTGACTCTTATACTAAACTTGCCTTCTCTTGTATAAACTTTAAACTTGTGATAAAAGAACTAAGTTCAAAGGCATTTCAAGCAAAATTTTAAAAACTCAATTCACCCCCCTCTTGAGTATTGAGGCCACTTGAATAACAAGATGCTCTTTGTAACTGTACCTCTTCAGCAAGTCTGACTTTATTTACCAGAGTAGGATAATCATGAATTTCAAGGGGAACAATTGCACTTTGGAGTTCAATCCTAAGACCAGCTTCATATTTTGCACATTTACTGCCTTCAGTTCCTTCAAGAGAGAAAGGATGGTAAAAATCACACAACTCATCAAACTTCGTTGTGTATTCAGCTACAGACATTCCGCCTTGTTCAAGTTTCAAGAATTCCATTTCCTTGCGGATTTTATAATTATCAAGAAAATATTTAGCAAGAAACCTCCGCTGAAAATTCCTCCATACCAAGGGTTCACTTGCAGCATTCATTTGAATCTTAGTCCTTGACCCCCATACACGGGCTTGATCTTTCAATTGATAAGTAGCGAGCTGCACCTTTTGTTCTTTAAAGCATTCATAGTATTCAAAAGCCCACTCGATCTCACACAGCCACATATGCACACCATCATAGTCATGTCCTTCTTTATAGGTAGGTGGATTCCTCTTCAGGAATTTATCTAGAGTCAGGCCAGATTCAGCCCTACTCATCATTTGTGAAAACCTTGCAAAGAAGTTATCACCACTGCCTGAACTAGTTCCTTCAGCCGTAGCTCAATTCTACAATATCCAAACACATTACCATTAATAACCAATAATTGACCAGGGAGTAAAATATTTACCTCACACATATACATATAATAAGATGCTTCCCGGAGTGCCAAAAGAATGATGCCAAGTTAACCTATTACAACTTAAACAGCACAGAAACAACTATAATAAAATATAAAAATAGTCCGGTATAGGACTCAAATAATCCACTAACTCTACCCATTTCCCCGGCTCTGGAAAGAATCGCTCTGATACCACCTGTGACGTCCTACGTCAATTTATATTTATTTCTACCTGTTTAATTAATTTTATAATAAAATTTTCTCGATTAATTAAATTTAATTATACCTTAATTCAAAATAATATTTATTTTCACTAAACAGGTTCAAAATAATAATTATATAGCATCACAAAACTTTAAGACCCACCTAAGTTTGAAAGAAATCAAAAACCTAAAACAGGGGTCTGACGCTGCGCGCCAGCCGCACGCGTAGCGTCAGCCCTGCTCTGTGCACCTCACGCTACGCGTCAGCCTCACGCGTAGCGTGGGCATGACAGTAACAGCAACAGGTGCTGATACATATTTTAGGCTAAAGGGCCAACTTCTAACCTACCCAACTGGCCCGTTTTAGGCCCGATTGTCATGAAACTTCACGGGCCACATGTTTTCCCCATTCCAAAATTATTGGCGCCGTCCGTTCGCCAAAATTCCAACATATGCGCAAATTATGTGTAAAATGCAGTTTAACCCCTCTTGGTGCAAAACCCTTGTACCAAACACCCTAAATGGGTTCTAAATGGCCTAAGGCCAATACACACAACTTCCAAATATCATAAGGAACCTATTGGTACCTTCCGGGGGTCCCGAAACCCGCTGGATCTTTAAATCACCTATTTAGTTCCTTAAATCCCCTAGTTATTCACTATATGCATAACTTCCTAATTTAATCAAATTATCAATCAAACATCTATCTACCATTCCACACATCATACACACAGCATTCATGCATATCATAGTTCATGCCCATATCATTCATCATTCACACATCATTGGCTCCGTGCCATAATTTCACATCATCATCATCAATAATTCATATCATCACATCAAACATAATCATAACTAAATAATTACACATAATTTGTTATCTATCATACACCATAACAATCTATTACTCATTACACACCTAAGCACATACATCTATACATTACATTCATTCATTATTCCTTTGCATCAACCTTCTTCTTGGCGCACCTCTGCGGCATTAGCATCCTCCCTGTCGCTGGTCACTAAAATAAAACAACAGCAAGGGTGAGTGTTTGGAATATCATAATTAATATAGAATGAAATATTAAACTTATTAATACCTACAGCTCACATTACATGGATTCTTGAGCTTCCTGCATTAATGATATACATACACATACATATACATATTCCTATGTATAAACCTCCTCTTACAATTTCCACACTAACGTAAGCTATACACCTTGATTCCTAATTTACTTAATACCACAGAATTCACATAATCAACATAATAATTCATACATCCAAGTCATGCATGTATCAATCCACATCACAATCTCAACTCATAATTCATTCTAGTTATACATAAGGATCAATTTCACATAATCCACAACTGACTCGCATCCATCTAACTCCTGGTATCTAGATACTCTAAGGATCAGCCTTCAGCCGGGAGTCCGACTTGACATCCCGTGAATCCGACTTGGTTCATCGAGCCCGACTTGGCTCTCCACCTCAACCACTGGGTCCGACTTGACCACTAGGTAGCTTAACTAGGCACAAAGACCACGGAAGCTAGAAAACGAGGGGTGTATATACCGTTAGCCATCCCATACCACATAATCATATATCATATCAACAACAAACAACATATGCAACTACCAGAAACTGGCATGTGCTCACAATACAGGGCGACTAACTTGTCAAGCCCACCAAACATCATCACATGTATATATTAATTTGCCAATAATCCATAACCCCACAGTCTTGGTTATTCTCAAATATGCATGTACATTTCAAGGTGGAACTATCACACACATACTTATAAATATTACTTTCCTCATTCAAATCATTATTCACATTGATCAAAGTAGTTATTCAATTTCATAATTAACTCCATAAAGATAATTCTTTATCAAACAATAATATAATCACATTCAACATACTTATAAAATTATATTAATTATATTTAACCACTCTATATTGTCCTCAATATTTTCTAAATAATTGCTAAGCCTCCCGAAGCTATCATTATCAAATCCTAATTAATTATGACCCAAACACCTCTTTACCTTGACTCCAAGCTTCCATAATTTGCTTGAGGTGTCGGTTACGTCCTCCGATCGCTTGATTCACTGCTCCACTTTTGAATCCGATGCTTGCTTCATCGCTCGCTCGACCAACGCTCATTCCAACACCTACGGTTCCTAAAACACCAAACCAATTAGTACATTTCCTTCCCCACACTTCCAAACTCATTACCCAAGCCTTTCAACTAACTAAAACTTAGAATCAAAACCCCAATCATTACATGCATACTCAGATCCATGAGAGGGAGAGGAAGAAACTAGAAATTAGAGGTCCCAAATCCCTTACCTTGCCTCCCAATGTCCAAAAATACAAGGAATTGAAGCTCCCCACAAGACCCAAGCAGAATCGCCTCAGAGGAGAAGAAAGGGTTCTGCCCAAACTGTTTTGCATGCCTCTATTTTAAACTAATCGCGAGGCTGACGTTACGCATCCCACTGATACTACGCGTCAGCTCATTAATTCCTACCAGACACTACACGTTCCATCCATGCTACGCGTCAGGGTCCTGATGTCATTTTCCTTAAAATTCCATTTTTTCACTTAATTTCTCATATATTATTTTCCTTAAAACATCAAGGATGTTACATAAATATTTTAAATGTTGACTATTTACGAGTGACTGGTTTGACCGGTTACTAAGTGCAGTAAATTGAGGGATCTAATGCCCCTGGCCCCTAGCCATGTGTCAACTGAATTTATGTCATATGTATTAGTCTTTAGCCACGTGTCAACTCAATTTATGCCACATATTTTTTCAAGTCATCATTTTTGTTTAGATTCTAAGATAGCATCTAAAGCATTCGATTTGAGCAGGAGATGGAAGAGAAACCTCACCATTAGGTTACATTTAAGAGATGTAATATAACCATATATTGTTATATTATATTCAAAAAATGTATATCCATTAATAAAATTTATTTATAAAATAAATATTCCTACCTTGTTTTATTGATTTTAATTTTAATTTTAATTTTAATTTTAATTTTTATACTAAATGAAAAAGATAAAAATGTTTATTTTGTAGATAAATTTTATTAACATATATACATTCTACATGTATAATGTAACTATATATAGTCACGTTATATTTTTTAAATGTGTTAAGTAGTTTAGTGGTGAGACTCTTCTTTTCTGTATCATGTGTTGTAGGATTAAGTCTTGTCACAGTTAAATTTTGACATTTAAAATGTTTTAATGCGTTGACTATTTACGAGTGACCGATTGCTAGACACGATCATGTCCATCCATTCTAATTGTTTGAATCAACATGATTTTGACATGTGGCATGACACATGGTTATGGATATTGAAACCTTTAATTTAGAGAGGGTATCTAAGTAAAACCCTATATTTATTAAAGCTTGATATCATTTGATATTAATTTTATTGGAATGTTATTGGTTACGCTCTCTATATATTTATGGAAGCCTAATATTATTTGATATTAACTTATTAAAATGTCGTTGGTTACGCTGTGTGTTCACATTATATATTTATTAAAACTTGATATTATTTGATATTAATTTTATTGGAATGCTATTGGTTACGCCCTCTGGTGGCGCTAAATATTTATTGAAGTCGAGATGCTGTGTAACACCCTAATTTTTAATTAAATAAATTAAACCAACAGGGAAAATTTTTCCAAATTCTAAAGTTAATAAACCATACATAATCTGCTCGAGTAACAAAATCGGGCGCAACAAGGAAAAAGGAGGGGAAAAGACAAGGGAAATGGGTAATGCACAGCAAAAGGGGAAGCGCTTAAGCGAACTACACTCGGCATTCAGTCACTCCACTCGGTATTCTCCCCACTCAGATTTCATACGTATGGTTCACTCAGGAAGGTCCGCTTCTTAATTCACTCAGATTGACCCTAATACGTATTAGTTTCATCCAGACAGCCTATCACACTCCATGGCTTCACTCGATCGGATTATATATATATATATATATATTGGCAACCTGAAAATGATCCCCAAATCCGCTCACTCGGAATCCATGGAGACTCCTGAATAAAGAATTAAGAGACCCATGCTGTATGAGTCACGCTTGAGCTTGATGGTCACGCTCAAGCGTGAAGGGTCCTGATACTCATTAAATGTTTCACGCTTAAAGCACTGCAGCCACGCTCAAGCGTGGCCTTCCTTGTCCAACTTCACGCTTGCCCACGCTTAATCCACGCTTAGGCTTCCATTTTTATCATTCCACGCTTAAGCGCCTAGTGTTCACGCTCAAGCGTGAGGGGTCCTGATGCTCTTCAACTTGTTTAAGCTTAAGCTTGCTTGCTCAAGCTTAAGCTTGGTTTTTCAAGCTTGAGCTTGCTGTCTTCAAATGCTCCCGATCACGCTTGAGCTTGCTCTTTCATGCTTGAGCTTGCTCTTTCACGCTTAAGCTTGCTCTTTCACGCTTAAGCTTGATTTTTCACGCTTAAGCTTGCCTGCTCAAGCTTAAGCTTGATTTTTCACGCTTAAGCTTGCTTGCTCAAGCTTAAGCTTGCCTTGCTTTCCTGTTGAATTTCCTGTAACTTTCCAAGAGTTTTAACACAATATTTCTTTTATACACCTATCCATCACTACTTAAAAGATTCATGCTCACTTCCTTCAATAATTCATCAATTTAGCTCAAGTCTTTAGAAAATTAGTTCAAATGAGTCATGAAATCAATGCTTAATCAACACTTATCAAACTCTCCCCAACCTAGATTTTTGCTTGCTCTCAAGCAAAAGAAGTTTTTGAAGGGAAATCAAGCATTCAATAAGATTAGATTTAGTTGCAGCTGAAATTTTTAAAAGACAATAATCTCAATTTATCTTAAGGCAAATAACATCCTTAATACCAATCCTTTGAATTACAATGCACCACTCAATTTTTCACAAGGCAAGTAACCAATTAAGAATAAGGAAATCTCATTATTTCTCACCAGGTGTGTCGTACATTCATCATAAGAATTGCCTAATTAACATTGCCAGTCATTTCCAATCAAAATCAAATCATAAGAGCAGCAAGGATCAAAAAGGTCTTTTAAGGTTATAATGAGGCTGGGCTAAACAAGAATTCTTGGTTTTTCTTTGAGTTCAAAATGCATGCATAAGGAAGAGCATAAATTATGAAACTTTTCAAAGTTTATGAGGTTTCTTCCTTTTTGAGCTACAAAATTCTTTCTTTCTCTTTTTCTAGTTCTCTAATTCTGTTTGAATCTCTAGAGAACTTACTGTTTTTAGCATTTTCTTTTTCTGCCTCTGTTTCTTTCATGACTCTTTTGGTCAAAACTATTTTATGCTCTTATCAAATTTAAGCATGCTGATAAGGTAGGATTTTTATTTCTCATGCTTGGGTTAGGGTGTTTTTATAGAATAAAAATTTTGCTCAAAAGTGGGCTACCAAGGAATAGGGCATACTTTAGGGTAGCTTTTTGGCTCTGGAATATTTTATTTGCAAAATTGCCTTTATCCTTTCCTTGCTTAATTTCTTATGAAAAAATTATTAATCAGAAAATTAGGCAATGCAAACTTAGAAAATTCTAATGAGACTCTCAGTGTTTAAATTTCTCCCTTCTCACCGGTTTATAAGGCATACTTTCCATATTCTAAAAGGGTTTCAAGCATGCAAACAAATTTTAATGGTTCATTTCCTTCATTTTCATGGTCTTAAATTAGTTAATTTGTAACATCCCAATTTTTAATTTAATTACCGATTGAGACTAAGCCATTAATTAAAGGATTAACTGCAGAATTGAGATTAATGAATAATTTAACTGAATGCTGATTGGTTAGAAAATAATTGAATAAATAATGATAATAATAATAATAGTGCCAGGCGAAAGGACGCATGTGTCCCTGGGAGTATAAGACAACCTCAACTCTCTCTTCCCTCCATTAATTCACGCTGGTCAGCTCCTCTGTGCGTGCATCTGGTCCTCTCCTCCCCTGTTTTCTCTTCTTCCCTCTCAATCACGTCGAACAGTGAGAGAGTCGAGAGCTCCTGGAGGAACATCAACACGGCTCTGTTCCACTCCTGTCCTCTTCTTTCCCCCATTGCCTTCTTCCTCTCCTTCTTCTTTTACCTAGAGCTGTTAGTATTCCAGTTGGAAGGCTGTGCTGGAAGTGCCTTGGAGCTGTGGGGGAGACGAACCCGTTGGAGGAAAGAAGCAACTCTGGCCCAGGATCAACACTGAGCTCGAAGGCTGTTAGAGGAGGAGTAACAGAGGGACGATCGGTCAGCATTGCAACTTGAGGAGTCTTTGAACCCTGACAGCAGGTAAGGGGCGCTTTGCATGTCAAGTGTATGGTTTATGACCGGGTCCCGGGTGCTTGCTTTAATGTGATATGTGGTGTGAAATGTGTAGATCAATGTGTGGTGATTGACTGATTGTGCATGCAACTCCCGAACTGGGCTATCTGTGAAAGGTTGAGGGTTGTGTGACTTCGTCTTTGAGTGCCTATTAATATTTCTGTGATGCATGTTGTTGAAACCTGAGTTTGCTGAGTGAATGTGTGTGTGCGTTACCATTATTCCCGAATGCATGAGATGTGAATTGATATGTGATTTCCATTTTGAATGTTGTGTGGAAAAGTATGCTGACTCTGTTAAAAATGTTGAGTGGATGTGCTGTAATGTGGTTACCTATGCTTGCTGTTGTAAGTTATTATGATAGATACATGTGTTGTTGTAATGGAATGTGGGATTCCGAATGAATCTGAATGCTGTGTGGGGGATCGGTTGTGATCCATTGATGGCTGTGCGAGACACGTCTAGTAAGCTTGGATGTTGTGGTGGAATTGCATGAGATTACATATGTGGGATGATTCCCAGATTCCTGACCAGTTCCGTGAGGACCCGTGGTAGCCGATGGAGCTAGAGCTGGGTCTCGAGACGTCACGAGGTGACCGGTGCCACACAGAAAGGGCTAGTGGACGGGGGGTCGGAAAGGCATCTAGAGTCGTATAAAACGAGTTCCAGTCAGATTCCTGGTTAGATCCATGAGGACCCGTGGTAGCCGATGGAGCTAGAGCTGGGTCTCGAGACGTCACGAGGTGACCGGTGCCACACGGAAAGGGCTAGTGGACGAGGGACCGGGAAGAAATCTGCACTGAACTCACTGTTTAAGTCGGATCCGCATGCATGAGTCTATGAGCATTGTTAGTGAGATTATTGTGAATTGCATGGATTAAATGAATTGAGTGAACTCCGATTAGATGATGTCGTATGAGTGAATTCTGACTGAATGAATAGACAGGTGTTGATACTGTTGCTGAGTGCAGTGTGATGCTATGATTGAGAATATATGTTATTATGTGAATTCCGATTGAATGATGTGGTTGGGCTCTTATATTAATTGGCAGTATATATATATCGTTATGGATTGAACCCGGTAAATTATATAATTGAGAATTGAGGTAAAGTCCGAGTCAATAGCTGTCACTTTATATGTAAAAGCTTACCCCTACACCATTTTTTCAGTGTGTGCAGGTTGGACTCTGAAGTGATGATAAGGTCTCAGGTCCGAGTAAGGTGCACTTCGACCGTTGAGTGCTTATTTTGTATTTGTCATGTTTCGTCAGTTGTAGCCTTGGCCGGCTCATAATAATAGTGTGGTGTAATGAATATGGATATATATATATATAAGTAATTTGAGCTATTGTGATCCGAGTGCATGTTTTTATACGTAATAGTTCACGTTGATAACAGGTGCTGAGGAATGAATGATGTTAAGGTAATGGGTATTCCGAGTGTATGAATATGTATGTACATATATGTTGTATACGGGTGGTTTGTGTCTGGGTAGACTGAGGGGTGTTGATGGTTAGAATATTGCTCAGTTAATGATTTCCGAGTAGACATAATTAGGGAGTCAACTCCGAGTGGGGCTGCAAATGGCTATGCCTTCTTGTTCGAATGATGATACTTCAATGGATTCTGAGTAAAATACCTTGGATGAACCTATACTGCGTAAGATCTAATGAGAGAATCCCCGAGTGATAATGAGAGCGGTCATTACCGAGTGAAAAATATAAGTAAAACCCGAGTGAGGAAGAGTTCGTATTCCCGAGTGAAAACCCTGAGCGGTTCTCTCCTGAGAGAGGAGTTAGTGTAGTGGCTTAGAATGGAAGGGATTCTAAGTATAAAACATTGATAATCCGAGTGAAAGATGTATATTCCGAGTGAGTAAGGGTCTGTATCCCGAGTGGTTGAGTTCTGAATAAGTCTGAGTGGGACTTAACTACCTGATTTTCTGAGTGAATGTGAATGTATACCGAATAGTGGAAGTGTAATGTGACCCGATTATGTTAAGGATGGAATACGTTGAGTGATGTTTGAATAGGACATATTCTGAGTGAGAAGGAGTTCTGGAATCCGAGTGGGATAACCCTCACTGTCCGAGTAGAGTATAGGTGTGGCCGCATGGATGAAATTGAAAGGCTAAGTTATGGAACACTGAATGGACTTAGGAATAAACTTCCGAGTGGACTTAGTCGTTTATCGAGTGTATGGATGTCCCGATGCCGAGTGATGAATTTGCCGTGTGAGGCTTCTCGCTTCAGCGAATGAAGGATCCGCTCCAGCGAATGCGTACTGCTGGAAGGCTTTTGTCGTGGTATCGCCCAAGCGAATGGTACTTCACCCGAGCGAGTGAGTTGTCTCGCTCAAGTGTCCAAGACCTCGCTTAAGCGAGTCAGAGTTGTCTTGGATTTCTCCCAGGCACTGATGTGTTTCGCTGAACCGAATGGGTCGGTTCAAGCCTTGTTCCTTCCCCTGAATGCCATATGTGTAAATGTTCTTTTATTTCCCTTGTCTTCTTCCTTCTCTTTTTTTTATGCCGATTGACCAGGGGTTGTTTTTGTGAAAAAATTTTCCCTGTTTTTGGGTTAATATTTATTAAAAATTAGGGTGTTACATTTTGGTATCAGAGCAGACCGAAAGGTCCAAGGCCAAGGTATGCTTACCGAGCGTAAGCGGTTGTGTGCATTGTGACCAAGTGATCATCATCATTATGGTATTTGTTGAACCTGATTGATAATTTAGTATTGAGTTATGGACAGAAGGTTGATTCCCTTCTGGTCCGACTGATTGTATAACATATAGAAATGGTAAAATGTGCTAAAGTTACTGAGTGCTGGGCTAAGATCCGATCAGAAGAATGTAACCTTGTAAACTTATCCTTGAAGGGGGTGTGAATTTCAGGATAGGTAATGACGAATCGTCAAAGCATGGAGGCTATAGCCACAGCATTTCAACGCTTTACGGACGTGTTTGAGAGGTAGGGCCAGTCTCGATCAGAGGATGGCCAAGTGTTGGACTGCTTCCTGAAGAGGAAGCCGAGTGAATTTCAGGGAGGACGTAACCTGGAAGCAGCTTTTAAATGGACTCAAGAGCTGGAAAGGATCTTTGGGGGTCTTCGCTGTACCGAGGCCCAAAAGGTAGAATGTGCAGTGTATATGCTGCGAGACGAGGCGGAGAACTGGTGAAAGATAGCCAAAAACCGATTTCTTGACGATGATACTCAACTGACCTGGAACAATTTCAAGACATGCTTCTTAGAGAAGTACTTCCCCGACACAATCAGGAGTCGGAAAGAACTGGAGTTCATGGAGTTGAAACAGGGGTCCATGACTGTGGAAGAGTACGCGACAAGATTTGAGGAATTGTGCCTATTCTACCCACCCTTCCAACAGCCGGGGACGGAGAATTCAAAGTGTTTAAAATTTGAGAACGGATTGAGGTCGGATATTAAGAGAGCCTGCAGATACCAAGAGGTTAGGAGTTTTCCTGCATTGGTGAATAAGTGTAGGATATTTGAAGAAGATGACAAGGCCCACTCGGGCCAGAGCAGCAGGGCTAACCCCTCCTTGAAGCCTCAACACTCTCGCTTCAAGAGACAGGATGACTCTGGTAGGAGCAGACTCCCTTCTAGGCTCGGAGGCAGGGGTAATCAAGATGGTCGTGCTGGTAGTCGCCCAAAGTACGGTAAGTGTTTTATATGTGGTGGTGATCACTTTGCCCAAGACTGTGAAGAAGGAGATGATGTCGTGTGCTTTCATTGCAATGGGAGAGGGCATATTCGCCCTAACTGCCCACTGCTGCGACAATCGGATGCTGATGCACCCTGTAGAGGTTTCTGAGAGAGAGACCGTAGAAATGATGGTCGAGGGAACGGTGGCAGAGGCAATGGAACTAGAGATAACAGGAGATTTGCCCCAAATAATCGTGGGAGGAGCGCGGATCGACCAGCTACAGACAGAGTTTAAGTCATCAGTACTGAGAAAGTTGTACAAGCGAGCGACTAGGTGAAAGGTAAGGGTAAGGGTAAACCATTCTGGAAGCCGATTGTTAGTATGTCATTTTATAACTAGGTGTATACTTGTGGGGTCGGAAATCTACCCCCATTGCACCGTTTTACAGTAGTAGTAACCTATGTTGCGTGATTGAATGCCTGTGTACACGCTTATGATGGGCATTGGACCCAATGTGAATTATATGAACATGTGGATATGATATTATGAATGAAACCCCTAATATGGTTTGGACTTGATTTGGATAAATCCGATTGGATGAATACATATATAAATCCGATTCGATACTACTGTTGAGTGCAATATGTGGTTATGGTTATGGTGCATGCTGTGATGAACAATGAAATAGCCATGAATAATTGGTATGAATCCGACTGAGTGTCTGTATGTACATTAGTGCCATTTCCTAGTCCCTGGTGTGTTATGACAGCGTGTGTGATTGTGAATTACTTAATCCTGATTGAATTGCATGAACCCGAGTGAGTGATGTTATCATATAACTGAGAATTGAGAATTTGATCTAAGCCATGGTTTTGTGATGAATAAGATTTAGAGGAAATATCTACTCGTTGTGGGCTAGAAGCCGATTGTTGTGTTGCCACCATACTGTTTTACAGAAGTGATAAATAATTTTCATGATTATTGATGCGTGATGTACCCTATGTGATGCATGATGCTGATGTAGGTGTATTACTCATGTGTGTGAACTGCCATTAACTACCGTGTGAATTAGTATTAGTTGGGTAAGTCTGGTCCATGTGAGGCATGCTGCTCTGAGATGACTCTTCCTGCCATAGGTAATATTGCAGCATACACGTTGCAGTGACTATGTAATTGTTGTAACCCTATAGGAATGAGACCTCATCCTATAAGTTGGATGCAGCAATTCATGAGTCGGGCAGGTGAAGCTGTAACTGCTTATGGTGATGGTGAGTCTTTCAGATGATTCCGAGTGATGATGAGAGTTATATTAAATGAGTGTTATGCGATTGTTTACCAAAATGAAGGTAGAGGGTTTGTTTGATCTTGACGTGTCTGCTTCCGAGAGGATTAGAGGTTGCTGGGTGCGGATTGGCTATTAAAAGGATGATCGGTATTGGAATAAGAAGGGTGATCAAACTGTCACTGAAGTTGGAGTTTTGAAAGGTTAACCGAGTGATACTGTAAGCCTAATGAGGAAACCAGGATTGGAGCCAAACTAAATTGTAAGGTTAGAAATTGCTCGGGAAAGGTTAGTAAATTCCGAGTGTGTAAGAGTGAAGACAATTCCAAGTGAAGACCTTGTGGGAAAGAACTGCTGAGTGAAAATTATGGTGTTCCGAGTAGAACCTTATTGAGAGGATCATTACTAAGTTAAGGGAGTAGTGTCTGAGCGTAACCTTCTGGGTAAGGTAAGATTTGAATGATAGTGAGTGTAGAATTCCTAATACCCTTGGGATGTCCAACTGAGTGATCTTCCAGGAGAAAAGTCCTTCTGGTCGGAAAATGGAACTTAGAGTGTGCAAGTTTCCGAGTGAAGGGGGCTCTGAGAGGAAGTACATATCCGAGTTAAGGATTTAATTGGAGTCGTACTCAGGTCAGTGATTGGGACTGTTGAGCTTTGAACTCAGGTTTGGTTTCGAGGTAGGCTCGAGTTACGAGTGAATTTCTGGTAAGTGGAAGAATTTCCGGGTGAGAATTACCCTCGAACCCCGAGTGATGTTTATGTAAGAGGACCGAGTGAAACTCTTAGGATGAAAGCATGGAATTAGCCGGAAGCATGGGTAGGAATCTAAGATTTCAGAATTTAGTGTAGTGCATATGCGAAGCAAATCCGGGTAAAGTGTGTTAATTGAAACACATGGAAATTCCTTGAGTGTTCCCTTTGGTGTAAGAGAGAGATTTTGTGGTCAGGTTTTGAAAACCCGAGGGTTTGGTCCGAGAGAAATCGGTCGGGAGTGAGTATTTTGGGAGTCGGTGGTGTTGTTTATCGACTGAATTTTTCCCAACTGGTTGAATAACCTCTAAGGATGTGTTCCCCATGACACAATGTCGAGCCTATGTTTTATGTGATTTTATTATTGTGCCGAGTAACTCGTTCGAGTCAGGAAACCGATGGTGTGAATATGCCGAATGATGTTGAGAGTATATGGCCAAGCGGCCAAAGAACTAGAAAGTGCCAATGGCTAGGGTGAACTGGCAGAGTTGAATGGGGTAACTACGTGGGAAATGGAGTCCCGAATGTAATGAAGGCTATGAAGAGTTGTTTTATGCTGATTAGAAATTGCGAAGCAGTCGAAAACGTGGAGGAGCAAAGAGTTGCAGTCGGAGGGTGACTGTGGTATCCCAATCTGTTTGTTGGAGGTAAGTCTGAGTGAAAGAAAGGAATGTTATTCTGAGTCAATGGTGCCACTTCCGAGTGGAAATGTGTTAAGCATAATGTCTCGGTTTTCTGGGTGGAGCGGCCGGTGAATTGCTTTGGAAGCCAATAGTACCGACTGGGATTTAAGCAATGGATGAATACTTGAGGAACATAGATGTGTAATTGCTTATTGTGGTATGACAGTGATTTTCCGAGTGGTTCATTGAGGATAAGCATGTGTTTGAATTTTGAGGACGAAATTCTTTTGAGAGGGGGAGAACTGTAACATCCTGATTTTTAATTTAATTACCGATTGAGACTAAGCCATTAATTAAGGGATTAACTGCAGAATTGAGATTAATGAATAATTTAACTGATTGTTGATTGGTTAGAAAATAATTGAATAAATAATGATAATAATAATAACAGTGCCAGGCGAAAGGATGCATGTGTCCCTGGGAGTATAAGACAACCTCAGCTCTCTCTTCCCTCCATTAATTCACGCTAGTCAGCTCCTCTATGCGTGCGTCTGGTCCCATCCTCCCCTGTTTTCTCTTCTTCCCTCTCAATCACGTCGAACAGTGAGAGAGTCGAGAGCTCCTGGAGGAACATCAATGCGGCTCTGTTCCACTCCCTGTCCTCTTCTTCCCCCCATTGCCTTCTTCCTCCCCTTCTTCTTTTACCTAGAGCTGTTAGTATTCCAGTTGGAAGGCTGTGCTGGAAGTGCCTTGGAGCTGTGGGGGAGACGAACCCATTGGAGGAAAGAAGCAACTCTGGCCTAGGATCAACGCTGAGCTCGAAGGCTGTTGGAGGAGGAGTAACAGAGGGACGATCGGTCAGCATTGCAACTTGAGGAGTCTCTGAACCCCGACAGCAAGTAGGGGGCGCTTTGCATGTCAAGTGTATGGTTTATGACCGGGTCCCGGGTGCTTGCTTTAATGTGATATGTGGTGTGAAATGTGTAGATGGATGTGTGGTGATTGACTGATTGTGCATGCAACTCCCGAACTGGGGTATCTGTGAAAGGTTGAGGGTTGTGTGACTTCGTCTTTGAGTGCCTATTAATATTTCTGTGATGTATGTTGTTGAAACCTGAGTTTGCTGAGTGAATGTGTGTGTGCGTTACCATTATTCCCGAATGCATGAGATGTGAATTGATATGTGATTTCCATTTTGAATGTTGTGTGGAAAAGTATACTGACTCTGTTAAAAATGTTGAGTGGATGTGCTGTAATATGGTTACCTATGCTTGCTGTTGTAAGTTATTATGATAGATGCATATGTTGTTGTAATGGAATGTGGGATTCCGAATGAATCTGAATGCTGTGTGGGGGATCGGTTGTGATCCATTGATGGTTGTGCGAGACACGTCTGGTAAGCTTGGATGTTGTGGTGGAATTGCATGAGATTGCATATGTGGGATGATTCCCAGATTCGTGACCAGTTCCATGAGGACCCATGGTAGCCGATGGAGCTAGAGTTGGGTCTCGAGACGTCACGGGGTGACCGGTGCCACACGGAAAGGGCTAGCGGACGGGGGGTCGGAAAGGCATCTAGAGTCATATAAAACGAGTTCCAGTCAGATTCCTGGTTAGATCCATGAGGACCCGTGGTAGCCGATGGAGCTAGAGCTGGGTCTCGAGACGTCACGGGGTGACCGGTGCCACACGGAAAGGGCTAGTGGACGA
This sequence comes from Clitoria ternatea, assembly GCA_037962975.1. Lineage (NCBI taxonomy): Eukaryota > Viridiplantae > Streptophyta > Magnoliopsida > Fabales > Fabaceae > Clitoria > Clitoria ternatea. Next base: position 177,425,261 of record CM075671.1, read on the forward strand.
GGGACCGGGAAGGAATCTGTACTGAACTCACTGTTTAAGTCGGATCCGCATGCATGAGTCTATGAGCATTGTTAGTGAGATTATTGTGAATTGCATTGATTAAATGAATTGAGTGAACTCCGACTAGATGATGTCGTATGAGTGAATTCCGACTGAATGAATAGACAGGTGTTGATACTGTTACTGAGTACAGTGTGATGCTATGATTGAGAATATATGTTATTATGCGAATTCCGATTGAATGATGTGGTTTGGCTCTTATATTAATTGGCAGTATATATATATATATCGTTATGGATTGAACCCGGTAAATTATATTGTAACACCCTAATTTAAACAAATCATAGACGAGAAAAACAGAGAAATTTTTTTTTTCAATTAAACTAGAATGCCACCGTATAAGAATGAGAGGAGAAGAAGAACGAGAGAACAAAAGAATTTCAAGGAACTAACAGCGGGAGAAGGGGAAATCGCATAGGCAGGTCACATAGTAACGCGCACGCGCTCAAGCGAAAGCTTCACTCGGTATTCGCTCGTTTCACTCGGTAATTCCGCACTCGGGTTTCATCGCCTGTTTCACTCGGACTTGGCCCTTACGCCTACTAGTCCTAATCGGAAAATGCACTCATTCTACAATTTCATCAATCAGAACACATACACGAACAATACAGAAATGGTCCCCACTAACACTCATTCAGGATCTATGGGGCTCCTCACTCAGAGTAACCTTTACGTCCTTATGTCACTCGGGGTATTTTACTTAGTTTTCACTCGGTGACCATAATCTTCCGACTCTAAACATTCTACTAGGCTAAGACTCACTTGGATTCTTTTGTCACTAACAGCTTACTACAGCGGGGGTCCCCAAGAGTCTAAGGGGTCACTCTCCAGTCGGAAGAATCATCACTCGGCAAATTCTTACTCGGGGTTCGTTGATTATCCTACGCTCGGAGAAATCCTTGTAATAACCACTCGGAACGTGTATTTAGGCTCTCAACTTTGATCCTAATAATTCGTGGTTAGGGGTAGTCTTCTATGTCAACTCTTACTCGAAGCTATCTGATTTCACTCACTCAGAACGTCTGAACCTTCCCCACTCGGTGACAGCGTCACAAACTCACCCTCTAGACCCTAAATTAGCTTCCTTCATGTTAAATTATGTCATCTCCTACACATTCGGGAATGTGAACACATATATATAAAGATTACCCAGGCATTTCACAGCATAAAATAGACATGCAGCATGGCATAACATAGGCATATATATATATATATATATATATATATAGGAGTGCATGTCACGGATCTACAACCACATTGTTACGTTCCTATTCTAAGGGAATCAATTCAGTATAAGAGACTAACAGCAAAACACGAGCCGGCCAAGGCTTAACCCAAAACACTATATACAGCATATGTACAGTCATAAAATTTCCATAGTGCATCAGCACTTCACCCGACATTTCGGCTCCTCTTCCAATCCTCATCACGAGAGATGTTCACTGAAGAAATTGCCACAATAGGGGTGAGCATCTTAAATTTTAAATGATAGATACTTGCTCAGGTTGTTTCACATTTATACAACTATATATATAGGCACACACAATCACACGTGGCAATAATTAAGGTCAGAGTATAACTAATCAACTAGGACGCACGCACAAGACCCTTACCGATTGGGATCCTCCAATTGTCACTCGACCCCTTACACACACCAACTCAATAATATTAACATACAACAATCAGTGGCATGATATTAAGGTCCATGAATCAGAATGAATCTCTTGAATATTTAACAGTCAGGATCCATGATTCTCACTCGGCTATATATATACATAACTCTCCAATAATATAACATACATTCATAAGACAGGTTTCAATTAGCATCAATAGCATATGTACACGGATATATATATATATATACATTCCTCATCTCATGCATAATCAATTCCAGCGATATCAGCAGTTAATGTACACAGATTATTCACTCGGTTCCGCGTTCGTGTGTAATCGGTTCTGACGTTGCAACGTAGGCTCTCAGCCTTTTATACATAGCTCTCAGCTATCATTTCAGCTCCCAGCTGCTTGGCCGTTTTATAGGTACCCAACCGTTTGCCCACAGGTGACACCAGCGCTCTCAGCGCCAACGGAGGTGTTCACAGGCAGCCCGAGTCCCACTCAAGGGCTACCTTGAGTCCCACTCAAGGATTTTGCAGCGTCCCACGCTGAATAACCGATGGTAGTGTCCAACACTACGTGCTCTCAGCACAAACGCATTCCATGCGCCATACGCGGATTCAGCACACAACATTTAATTCATGCACACATCCTCTTATTCAATCATACATATTCCACATGCAGTCGGTAATACATATTCTTAGGACTCCGCATGTTAATTTAACACACAACTCTCATGCAATCATCATCATCGTTCCATTAACAACATATAAGTCCAATGCAATCGGTATCAATCAATATCAAGCTTCCATGAACATTTTCTTCAACTCAAGTATAACATGCACTCGGTTTATAGCAGTATCAGATCTTAAACAACGCATGCATCTATCTGAAGATCAACAAGTTCACACAAGCATCCCAATCAACTCAGCACAACATGCAATCAGTATATGCCAGTGTCAGTACTTAATCAACTTATGCATTTCTATGAACATGAACAAATTCAATAAAGCATTCTTCAACAACACAACACAACATGCAATCGGGTTCCATGGTAACGAGACTCAACAGCGCATGCATTTTTAAGAACGATGCTAACATGCAACACTCACTCTCAAATAACCTGCATTCGAATACTCTATATGCAAACATACCGCACAACAGAATACAATACCACAGTTATCAATGTCTCCAAACCCGTTCGTAACCCATGCATTTAACATGTAAGGTACTCCCCCTACCAATTACGAGACTCCGAGAGACTTTTCTGCTTGGGTGTTGGTTCCTTTCCTCGCTGCTTCACTCAGTGCTTCCGCTCGCTTAGCCTTTACTTGAATGCTAGCCACGAATGGTGCAGGGCTGTTTCTGCTTCTGCTTCGACGCTCTTCTTCTACTCGTGTGAGGGAGTTCTGACTCCTCTGCAACACCGTCACTCGTCTTCTGGAACAGGGGATGAAATAGAGAGCAGAGAAGGAGAAGAGAAGAAGAAGAAGGAACTCGCAGGGAACTCTGAAGAACGAATGGCGAGGAGAACCATCGTCTACTTAAAAACGCATGCATGAGGGAAGGAATGGTGGGTGGGAAAACGTGAGGAGAAGTCTGCTCACGTCACCCAGTCCCATCAGTACCCACTAACGCTAATCACTTCACTCTTTTTAGTTAATTAAGTTAAGTGTAATTAGTGGACAGATTTAACTTGTCATTTTAAATGGATTTTTATTTTGCCCAGTTACTTTTATTAAAATTGGGATGTTACAGTTCTCCCCCACTCGAAAAGAATTTCGTCCCCGAAATTCAGTCGGTAATTCACACGAAATTCAGTCAGCTACTCACCTAAATAAACAACTCGGGGTACTGCTGTCTCATAGCGTCCTCGCGTTCCCAGGTACAAGAGGTAGTCTTGCCTTGCTGCCACTCCACTTTAACCAGCCCTACGTTTTTGTTCCTCAAGCGCTTTACCGATCGATCTACGATTCCAATCGGTGTAGTCACAGTGGTCAGGTCTTCTTTGATTTCTACTTTATCATTCGACATTGTGTGGCTAGGGTCATGTAGATACTTCCTTAGTTGATACACGTGAAACACATTGTGTAATTGGGATAAGTGGGTTGGTAATGTTATTCAGTATGCCATGGTGCCGACTCGTTCCAACACTTCATAAGGTCCAATGTATCAAGGGCTTAACTTTCCACCTTTCAAGGCTCGTCCGACTCCTTTACTCGGAGAAGTCCTTAAAACACTCTGTCTCCGACTGAAAATTCCAATGGTTTGGTGCGTTTGTCATGGTAGCTCTTTTGCCTGTCTTGAGACGCCTTCATCCTTTCCTGTATTACTCGGATCTGCTCTGTGGTTTGCTTCACAATGTCTGGTCCCAATAGCAGACTTTCACCTGATTCCGACCAGCAAACTGGGGTTCGGCATCTCCGTCCATACAGTGCTTCGTAGGGTGCCATGCCAATGCTGCTATGATGGCTGTTATTGTACGTAAACTCAATCAAGGGGAGATACTGCTCCCAATCTCCACCGTGCTCTAACACACACGCTCTTAGTAAGTCTTCTAAACTTTGAATCGTCCGCTCGGATTGTCCATCCGATTGGGGGTGGTAGGCAGAACTAAGCCAAAGCTTCGTGCCCATTTCCTGGTATAAGTTGTTCCAAAGCCGAGACGTGAACCTAGGATCCCTATCTGACACGATAGAAGAGGGTATACCATGTAGTCGGACAATCTCTTGAATGTAAATCCGAGCCAACTTATGCAACGGGTACTTCATGTTTATAGGTAGGAAGTGTGCACTCTTCGTTAGTCGGTCAATAATGACCCAAATTGCGTCGTGTCCCACTCGGTTCCTTGGTAATCCCATGACAAAATCCATGGCAATTGAGTCCCATTTCCAAACGGGAATCTCCAGGGGCTGCATTGCACCGTACGGCTTTTGGTGCTCCACTTTTGATTTCTGACAAGTATTACACCGAGTCATGTATTCTGCCACATCCCTCTTTAGTCCGGGCCACCAGAACTGTTTCCTCAGGTCGTGGTACATCTTCGTGGTACCCGGGTGGATACTGAGTAGGCTTTTGTGGGCTTTATCAAGCACCATTCTCCTTAACTCTCCTCCACTCGGTATGCATATCCTATTTTTCACTAGGAAAATCCCGTCTGATCCCTCGGCCAAGGACAAGTTCTTTCCTCTAGCCTGATTTTCCTTCATCTTAGCCAAGTAGGAGTCTGACTGCTGCTGCTCGTATATGGATTTTAGGAATTCATTGGAAATCTTCAGCGTGCCGATCATCATCTTCCGAGAAGAGGGGGTGATAACGTGTAAGTTCATGTCTCTAAACTGTTCCAATAACTCCACCTCCTTCACCATCATCACTGCTGCATGAAGGGATTTCTGACTCAACGCGTCGGCAACAATGTTTGCCTTACCTGGATTGTACTTCAGCTCAAAATCGTAGTCCTTTAAAAATTCCACCCATCTCCTCTGCCTCATATTCAGCTCCTTTTGGTCGAATAGGTATTTGAGGCTCTTGTGATCACTGTATAGTTCGAATCTGGACCCGTACAAGTAATGCCTCCAGATTTTCAATGTGAAAACCACTGCTTCCAGCTCCAAGTCATGGGTAGGGTAATGCTGCTCGTGAGGTCTCAGTTGCCGAGAGGCATACGCTATCACTCGGTCTCTCTGCATGAGTACACATCCTAATCTGAGTCCTGATGCATCGCAGTAAACCACGAAACTCTGTTGCAAGTCAGGTAATGCCAACACTGGTGCAGTCGTTAACTTGTTCTTCACCTCTCGAAAGCTGCTCTCGCACTCGAGACTCCATACGAAGGGAATGTTTTTCTGAGTCAATTTAGTTAGTGGTGAAGCAAACTTAGAAAAACCTTCAATGAACCTCCTGTAGTATCCGGCCAAGCCCATAAAGCTCCTTATCTCTCAGACCGACCTGGGTCTCTCCCATGCCATTACGGTTGCCACCTTTGAAGGGTCCACCGAGACACCTCACTCAAGCATGACCCTGAACATAGCTCTGCGCTTAAGCGAAGGACTTACGAAACTCGAGCGTGACATAATTCAGCATTAGGTCCAAGCGCGCCTGAGCGTAAGATAAGCTTGGAAGCGCGCCTGAGCGTGAGATAAGCGTGGATTGAGAAGAAGAGCGCCTGAGCACAAAGACTCCACGCCTGAGCGTGACTGATAGATAACAGAGCATAAATTCGAGCTCGCCCAAGCGTGAATCAAGCGTGGAAACTAGCATACTGAACAAGAAGGCCACGCTTAAGCGTGGTTAAGGTAGCTTGAGCGTGAGACAACCAGTGAACATCAGTACCCTTCACGCTTGAGCGTGACCATTGAGCTCAAGCGTGACTCATGCAGCATGGGAATTTTAATTAAATATTCACCAATGGTGCGATGCCAACTCAATCATTTTCTTGTGTTTCTGCATGTCTCCGAATATTCCTTCATGGGGTCTATGCAAGTGGCAAGGGAAGCTGAACCATAACCCCTTTAAATCAAGCAGAAAATAGGACATCAAGCATCAGATTCATCCCCTGTATTTCCCTCACAATCCAACCTTTTCCATTATTTTCTGTATTCATATTTTGAAGGTGAAAATGCAAAGCATGAGTAACTAAACTCCCTTATGGGATTGGTTGTAATCCATTCAATCCTAAAGTAATGCTGCTGTAAGTTTTTATGTTGTAATGAGATTTGATAAGTTTCTATGTTTCCTTCTGCGTTTAATGCCTGAAAGTACTTGATCACTATTTTCTTGTTTTAAGTTTTCTCAAGTATGCTGGGAAGTGACTTTTGAAAGCAGATCTGAATGAAATACTTGTTGTGAGTAGGTAGCCAGGGATGGCATCTAACGCAATAAACGTCAAAACAATCGATTGATAATGCTGGGATGATTTCAAAGTGACCGAGGGATCAGCGGTTTGAAATCATTCTTATGAATTTTGTAGTCGAGGGATCGATGCAAATGACTTTGATTGTGACATAGAAACTATCTTTTCAAGTTACTTATGTAAAAACTTATACAGCTTACAAAAGGTGAGATGTGATGAAACCAATCCCTATTTTACAAAACTGATTTTTCTCAAAATTATTCACTGTTATCTTTTACAAAATTTCACTCTCTGTTATTTATTACTTTTTCAATCAGCAACATTTATAACAATCCAGAACAAAACTTTCTGTCAACTCAGTTCAAAGCTAAGATTTTCATGCTAACACCTCCTCAGTGGAACGACAACTATACTATATTACAACCTCTGTGTTTAAACTTGGCACATCCATTCCCTTGAGTTCATATTATACAAACTTTGATTCTCTTTCATTAAACTCTTCATTTTAATATATGAAAATAATTGTATCAAGCTTTGGCTAAACAAGTTCTGTATAAACCCACAAAAATAACATATCAAGTTTTGGCACCGCAGCCGGGGAAGTGATTCAAGTTTGAATATTTTAGCATTGAATTGACAAGACAGTGTAAATAAATTTGTTTTCAATTTGTTTCAATTTTTATAGCAACTTTGCTATTTTGAGTACTTGATTTATGATCTTGAGAGGACAGGTTACAAAAGAACAATTTGCATTCGATCCAGAGATAGACAGGTTCCTCAAGAAAATAAAGAAAGCTAAGCAGAACTTCCAAGCAGGACAAACCTCCTCTCATACAATGGATGTCAACAGCAACAACCAAAACCCACCAAGGAGAACACTTGGAGATTACACCCTGCAACAAGGACCTAGACACTACTCAAGCATTGCTATACCAAATACAATCAGGGCTATAGAAATAAAACCTGCCTTCCTTAGTTTACTTAGTTCCCATCAATTCCATGGAATGTCAAGTGAAGATCCATACACTCACTTGGCAACATTCTATGAATTAGTAGGAACAATGGGCTTTGAACAGGAAGTAATTGAAGCAGTGTATCTAAGATTGTTCCCTTTTTCTCTTGCAGGAAAAGCTAAAGAATGGCTCTAGTCGCACCCAAATCAAAGCCTGAACAGTTGGGACACAGTGGAAGAGAAATTCCTACACAGATTCTTCCCACCATCTAGATTTATCAAGGCTAAGTCAGATATTACAACATTTAAACAAAGCCATGATGAACCCTTTTGCGAGGCATGGGAACGTTTTTGATCTCTCCTAAGAAGATGCCCAAACCATGGCTTAGAAGACATTGCCCAATTGAATATCTTCTACAGTGGACTTAAAGCAGATACCGAAATGATACTGGATGCAGCAGCTGGAGGAACCATGATGACAGTGGATGCAGAGCAAGCTACAAGGATTATTGAAGCATTATCATCCATAGATTACCAAGCTCAGCATGAAAGAACATAAGTCCAAAAGAAGGGAATGTTGGAACTCAATACAACAGATGTCATTTTAGCTTAAAACAAAATTTTGACACATCAAATTGAAGCTCTGACACAGAAAATGGCAAAACTCCCTCAACAACTACATGCCGTACAATCCTCTACAGGAAACCAACAAGCACAAATGAGATGTGATTTTTGTGGAGGAGAACATCAGAATGGACGTTGCCAAGGAGAGCAAGGAGACCAATCCATCCTATATATGAATAACCAAGGTAAACAGGGTAACTTCAATAACAATGCTTACTCTAACAATTTTTCACAGGGATGGAGAAATAATCAAAATGGTGGATGGAAGCAAGAAGCAAGCATGTCCAACAGACAACAACCTTATCAGCAAGGCCCTTCCTTGACAGAAAGGACATCAAAACTAGAGGACACTCTAGAAAAATTCATGCAGGTCTCAATCACCAATCAGAAAAACACCGATGCTTCAATAAGAAACCTGGAGACTCAAGTGGGGCAATTGGCTCGTCAAATCGCAGAGCATCATAACTCTCAATTTGGAGCCAATACATAGCCAAATCCGAAGGAGCAATACAAAGCAATCACAACAAGAAGTGGGAAGGTCATTGGACAACAAAAAGAGGGTGACAAGGTGGAAGAAAAAGTGGAAGAAAATTTTGAAAAAGAAACAAAGGAGGAAGTTAGTGAAAAGAAAAATAAAAATATTGAAGATGTACATATGAAGGAGGAAGTTGAAAAAGAAAAAAAGAAAGAAATAAAAGAAGGGAAGAAGAAGGTGGACGACCCAGCACCACAACTGAAAAGTTTGCCGTATCCAAAGAACCCTTCAAAAATAGACAAAGAGAGGCAATTTGCAAGATTTATGGATATCTTCAAAAGGTTGCAAATAAACACACATTTTGTGGAAGCCATGGAGCAAATGGCAACTTACGCTAAGTTCATGAAGGAGCTGTTAACAAAAAGCACTACCACAAAAAACAAAAGACCCCGAAAGTTTCACAATCCCAGTGACTATTAGTACTTTACCAGTAGGAAAAGCACTCTTAGACTTGGGAGCAAGCATTAACCTAATGCCCCTCTCAATGGTGAAAAGAATTGGAGATCTTGAGGTGAAGCCAACACGGATGACTCTCCAACTTGCTGATCGATCTATGAAGTTTCCATATGGCATAGCTGAGGATGTGCTGGTACGAGTTGACAAGTTCGTATTTCCTGTAGATTTTGTCATAATGGATATTGAAGAAGATGCAGAAGTGCCTCTCATTCTGGGAAGACCCTTCATGAAAACCGCAAAAGTAATTATTGATGTGGACGATGGAAAGCTAAAGGTAAGAGTGCAAGATGAGGAAGTAAACTTCAATGTGTTTGATGTAATGAAATATCCAAAGAAAAAGCAACAGTGCTTCAAAATTGACATTGAAGAAGAAGCCATCAGAGAACAAACCAGTGAATGGCTCAACAAAGATCCACTAGGTGAGCTAAACATTGAAGCAAATGGAACATTGGACGGGGGAAACTCGAAGGAGGACAAGCATGACATTCAAAAAGAAATGCATTATGAAAAGTTGTCAGAGAAGACAAAAGAAGTTGTCCTACCAAAAGTGGAGTTAAAAGCCTTACCTTCACATTTAAAATATGTTTTTCTTCATGATGATAACCAAAAACCTGTTATTATTAATAAGGAATTGACAGGTACAGAAGAAAGGCAATTGATTCAAGTCTCACTAGTGGAAAAAAAGGATATAATCACGGTTAAAAAAGGCCTTTATTCACGGTTAAAGAACCGTGGTTGTTGAAGCCGTGGTAGTAGATGATGGTCTTTAACCACGGTTAACAACCGTGGTAATAAATCACATCTAACCACGGTTAAGAACAACTGTGAACATAACTTACTATTTATATTCACGGTTATCGAGAATAACCGTGGATATAGATACATTTTATCCACGGTTGTCCATCAAAACCGTGAATATAAGTAGTTTGTAACTGAAACTAAACCATACTTATATTCACGGTTATGATGGACAACCGTGGATAAAATGTATCTATATCCACGGTTGTCTATCATAACCGTGAATATAAGTATGGTTTAGTTTCAGTTACAAACTACTTATATTCACGGTTGTGATGGACAACCGTGGATAAAATGTATCTATATCCACGGTTATGGTAGTAACCGTGGAAAAATCTTGTCTTTATTCACGGTTGTTGCCATAACCGTGAATAAATGCTGAGGTTTTTTTTTTAATATGCACTCTGTTTTATCGTTGCCCAACCCTGCATTCAGACAAGCCAGTACAGTATACAGTATGCCACAGCAACACTATACCGAAAGAATCATATGTATATATATATATAACAATTTATTTTCTATATCAATTCATAACAACCTAAAAAATGAAAGTATATACAATTAAGTTGAATGTAATCTAATAAAAGTAAACCCTAAATCCTACTACATACATATATAAAAGAATAAATATCCTATATCTAGCTTTGCCTAAGTTCATGGAAGTGTGAGGCCCATTGCCTTCTAACATCATCCACAAGTTCCTTTGGGAAATATGACCGGTCATTAAAGTACTGTAAACAATGCACAAAACAATTAGAACAAAAGCTTTATTTATTACATGAAATTGATGAAATTGGAGAAATTGACACGGTGATGAGAATTACCTCTGTCCATCCATCTACTAAATGATGTTGGACAATGGTCAGCATAGTGTGCATGACGAAATAGCCACACTCAAAGGTACCCTTCTGCCTGTAAGACTACAATGGGCATATAGTATAGAATAAGTGAATTCGGAACTTAAAAAACATGTACTGAAGATTTGAATGAATACGATTGACTTACTTTTGGGTACACCCATACAACTGTTCTTCCTTTGTGCTTGTTTCCAATCAGTACATTGTATCCAACCACCGCCCTGCGTCAAACAAAACACAAGATAAGTTAGAATTGTATAGTTCTAAAAATGATGTAATTGAATTTGTGGTTATTGTTTAGGGATGAACTTACCGGTCTACTATATCTCTCAGGTCTTATGGAGCTGTTTTATGCAAACTATCAAAGTACAAAGCAAGATAGTCCTTCGGACAGATCACCAGAAGCGTCCAGTGAGCCCTGCAGTTACGAGTGATAACTGAGACTTCAAAATGCAAAATATCATAACAATAATTATGGAATAGAGTATTACCCTTTATGATAGGGGCCCATGTATATAGACTTCTCAGACTCAAACATCCAATTCTGGATGTATGTCTGGGTGTTCTGCGAGGTGTTTCCTTGCCTCTGTATGACAGAGGGCTCTAAGAAACCGTAAGTTCCTTGGAAACCCAAGTCCACTGAGAGTTTTGCCAGATACCTAAACAAGGTAAGACATGGTTAGCGACAAATAACTTGTATAATGAAAAAATTGGACAACACAAGGATATACTTACAGCTCCCACAACTGCAAGATGGAGCCGTTCAGCATCGACGTCCCCGTAATAATGTCACAAATGTCAGAACTTGTAACGTAAACTGGAAAAGCACTGGGATGGCCGAACACTAGTGGCTGCCATGGGACCTGAACAGTGTCGTTAGCTTCCTCATACCCGATGCGCCATAGCATCCGGACGGGATCCTTGGTCGGGTCTGGCTTCTTCAATGGCTGTTCCTGTTGAACAATTGACAACCATCACATTTTGTACCATAATTGACAAGGAAATAAAGCTAGTTAGTGTTTAGGGTTTTTACCTGTCCAGGGACAATCACCAGAAGTCTGTTGGGCCACATCAGAAAGTGGCCCAACGCCTGACCGACGGTCTTCACCTCCTGAGTTGCCACTGGCACAGCAGCATCCTCCTCGAGGACGAGCACAACCGAGACCCTGGACATACCATCAGGTAATGTCTGATGGTGAACCACAGGGCCTAAGTTGTGCACCATACCAGTGGCAACTGGCTCCTCCGACCCGTCAATGAACAGGTCACATTGACGGGTATCTGGTGGCTCGACCCCGTCATCCTCAGGGTCAGCCACAGCGCACGACCCCTTAGTGCTAACCTTCCGTACCTACATATTTACACATCAGGCAGAAGTTATTCAACAATGAAAGTGATTACAAACAATAAAATTGAGGAAAATAAATAAAGAATCTAACCTGTGGGTCGCTGGCTGGTGTAGTAGTCTCCTGGTGGTGGCTGAGTGAGGCCTTCATCTCCTCCCTGAATCGGGCCATCTCCTGGTGGAGCCTAGATATCTCCTCCTGGTACTCAGCCTTCACAACAGCCACCTTTTGCTCCACTATTTGCTCAAGGGATGGGGCAGGGTCGGGAGCACCGTAATAGGCGCGGAGGCCTGTAAAATGTGAATGATTAGCCCATAATTGTTTAAGAGATAACAAAATGAATGCATAGAGTTAGTTAGCACTCACCTACACCTCGACCAATAGCACGCACTCTTCCTGGGTGCTCTGGCCTGCCAATGGCGGTAGTCAATATATCCTCCCGTCCATGGGCTACGAAAGACCCTTGGATTGATTGCTCAACCAAGGAATCCTGAAACCAATCAAGTTAGTATTCACTTCCTTCACGTAAACTGAAAAATAGACACTGATATAAAGGGGAATACTTACTATCCGTGAGGCAACCTCCTGAGCCTGTGAGGAAGTGTATTCCCCACTCTTCTTGATCCTAGCCCGCTTCCATTTGTCGTGGCGCGCAGGTGGGGAAGGGGGATCTACAATACCAGTGTCAGTCTGACACTGACTCAGCCTCTCCTGTGCCAGCCGCTCCTCCAACCTACGGTAACCGCCACGTGACAGTGTGTGTGGGCAGTCATTTAGCTTCCTAGTCTCCTTGGCTTTCTTTCTGGTCTCCTACAACAAGAAAAAAAATATTCACAGTTAGCCGTATAAATTATACATATTATTTAATCATCTAAAAACCAATGTACCTGAAACTCGGCAGAATGTCTAGATGCAACAAAAGCATCCCAGGTCTCCTGATCGGTGAATGGATACTTCTCTCCAGGGAACTTTCCTTGGTCGTCCCTGAATACATACCTATAATGAAAGGTACATTTAAACTAAGGATTGGCACAATTTGGTGAAGCATTGATTAAGAATTTAAAGTTCAATATACCTCGTGGTGAGTATGGATTTGAACGACCTCCATCGCTCAGCCATGATACCGAGGACCTTCCTCCTCGCTATGTCGGTAGATGGTATCTCAAAAGAATCCTACATGAAAGGAGTTAGTCCATAAAGGAGTCCTTATTAAGAGTTACATGAAATAATACACTAAAATAAAACTTAAATAATACATAAGTTACCAGAACATCACTCCATAGCTGGTTCTTCACCACCTCCTCGACACTATCCCAGTCGGGGATAATGATGGACACCTTCGACCGTACGACAACCCCCAGATAACTGCTAAGCTTCGTGGCATGCGGTCCACTAAATCTGCCGGTGTTGACATCCATGTCAACAACTGGCCTCTCTCCCCGGTGACGCCTACGTGCGACGTCTGGCATCCGGGTAACACCTCTACTCTTTCGAGCAGAGGAACCACTGGCCTGTGAGTCGGACCTGGATCGTCCATCCTGGTCAGCCATGAGTATCTGTCCAAACAAGGAAAAAAACTATCAAATATTTAATATAACATTTAAAACAACGAATAACTAATATAACATGTAATGAAATGAATCACCAACAAGATTAATACCCTATTAAGATGAAATATTTTCCCACAAGCCCTCATGGTGGTCATGACGACTGGCAACTACATCATCTATGTCATGTTCCACGATAGATGTTGGAATACGTGTTGTAGTTGATGGAATGTCCACAATATCAAGATTGGGGTCTCCAATGTGTCTACCTTGGATAACAATTGACCACCGTTTGTCAGCTGGGTCAGCCACATAAAAAACTTGCTTCACCTGCGTTGCCATTATGAATGGTTCTTCCTTATGCCCGATCTTGTTGAGGTCCACCAACGTAACTCCTAAATCATCAGTTGTGACACCGTTCTTATTGTCAACCCATTTGCATTTAAACACAGGAACGGTGAAGGGACCGTAATCAACTTCCCATATATCTTCAATCACACCAAAGTAGCATGACTCCGCCATCACAGGGTTGTTGTCCTTTACAGTTGAGAAATGCATTGACTGAGCCACAACCATCACTCCACTGTTTTGATTTGTACTCTTTTCATCCTGTGTCCTTGTATAAAACGAATAGTTGTTTATGTCATACCCACAAAAGGTGAGGACATCAAAGTTCGGGCCCTGTGCTAGTCGATGTAATGTCGAGGATGCAGATGCATCTTTCAGGACGGTCTTTTGGAACCACTGCATGAAACTCTTGTTGTGTTCATTCAACAACCACTTTTCAGTCATTTTAGGGTTGGTTTTCTTGACTAGCTCCTTGTGTGTGGCTAGATACGGTTGCACGTCGTCCGTGTTGTTTAAAATATACAAGTGTGCCTGAAAGACATCAGCACGTGGCATGCTCTTCACTTTTTTTCCAATCGTTCCTTTCCCATCCAATCTCCCTTCATGACGGGTCGTTGGAATACCAATGCTTGCAGCATGTGACATGTATTCAGTGTAAAACTCAATTGCTTCCTCTGCAATATATCTTTCCACAATTGAAGCTTCGGGACGACGTTGGTTCTTCATATACCCTTTCAATATCTTCATATATCGCTCAACGGGATACATCCAATGGAGGAACACTGGACCACAACAACGGACCTCTCTCACCAAATGGATGATTAAGTGGACCATTATGTCAAAAAAAGAGGGCGGGAAATACATTTCAAGCTGACATAATATAAGTGATGCTTCCTGTTCTCGCACCTCTTCCAAGTCTACCCGACGCAGGTTGAAGCATTTAACACAAGGGCAAAAATACTTTCCATTCACCCCCACTGCATTCCTCGCTACGAATTCTATAAATGATTCAACTCCCCCCTCGTACTCCAGACTTAGGCGTGACGCAGAAATCCAACTCCGATCCATACCAACTGTTTACAAGGTGCTATGATCAACCTCACTTTTTATACAAAGGTGGTGGTCCTATACCCATTCAGCATGGCAATTATTTTTATACGTCATTCATATATACAGGTTACGACTTATTTTAAAATTCGACGAAATTTCGGCAGCATTTCGCATTGGTCTCTAAGTACACAAAATGAGAGTGGTCAAATCAAATTCAACCACAACCAAATATGCACCCAGAGAACAACACAAAATACAAGTTACCGAAATTTTATCAAATTTTAAAATAACTCCTAACTTGTACATACTAACAATGACGTATAAAAAATAATTGTTCATCCCAAACTGTCCAAACGGACAATTCAAGATTCAACATAAACGATGACATTAATTGATTTAATGACCATTTGTGTCGAATCTCAAACAGGGAACTACGGTTCACTCATATGCACAACAACTTTCACACTAGTTAACTAGTTAACTAGTATGAGCCTACGAGTTTGCAAGATTGAAAACCACATGCATGCAATAGACAGAAATAACATTATATACGAGCAACCAACAATAACAGCAACAACATTATATAGGTGAAATGTAACTTTTGATTACAACTCAACTCAAAAATCTAATAATAAAATATCAAAATTTTAAACTAAACTTCAACAAAACAAAATTCATAAATGGAAAATGTTTTCAAGGGAATGGTTAACAATGATGAAGTGAAAATTTTCCATTTAAAAATATCTAACTTGAACCTTATTAGGCCCTGTGTATTCAGAATGTAACATTAAATTGTATAGATCATGTGTGAGGTAACATTAAAAACTTGATGGTAATGACTTTGGTTATTCTAATGGAGAATATGATATATCTAACTTACAATGAAATCTTTTATGATATATCTAACTTAGATCATATTTTTTTTTGGTCGAAGCTTAGATCATTAAAAAAGTTGTTAAAACATTGTTAGTTTGGTTTAAAAAATGGTCAAACAAAAAATCAGTTAAAAATGGTAGAGTTATTAGAATGGGAAGATTTTAACAACTTTAGCTATTTTAACATAGATGCATTGAGTCTAACTAAGTTCAGATTCTAAGTAAGAATTAATTCTAGATTTTAAAGAACATGAATTTTTATTTTGGAGGAGAGCCTGAATTTTATTACTGATACCAAAACAAAACAGCAAAGAGATTGTAGCCATCCATTTCAGTTTCTTGGTCCTATAAAATAATCTTTCAAATGTTACTGATTCTAAACCATAGAATCAACCAAAGATTAAAAAGTAAAAACTAAACAAAAAATTTGACTATACAGGGGATTACTAGCAAGTGTCAATTGCCGATTACAGTTTACCAAGTTTGACTATACAGGGGACTGTGCAACAGTTTACCAAGTTTATTCTAGTTTATTAAAAAAACATATACACAATAGTCCACTCGATTCTAGGTATTATAAACTGGTAGGAGTTTACAACTTAACTCAACAATTTGACAACATAGAGACAGAGACAATGAAATGTTGGCACAATAAAACAAGCTTAACTAAACTTAATCACTAGTACAACATAGAGACAGAGACAATGAAATAGGTTCCACAAACAAGGCAGAGCATAATAACGAAGTACACCAGCAGTGAGCGAAGAAGTAGGGTAATGGAGCACTTACTTGAAAATGGTGCGAAGATGACACGAACGAAAGAAGGAAGAAGCGAGTGAACACGAACAGCAAAGAACAAACTCAAGGAAGAAGACGATAACCAGCGCGAAGAAGAAGAGAAAGTGAAAAAAGAATGAAAGGCGCGGCTTTTGAAGTTTCAGAAAGGATGTATATTCACGGTTCCCCTTGAAACCGTGAATATATTACACATATATTCACGGTTTAACAAACAACCGTGGATAAATGTTAACTATATATCCACGGTTACTATCCCAACCGTGGATAAATATTAAATTTATATTCACAGTTATAGAAACAACCGTGGACATACAGTACCCAGTGATTAAACCCTAAAACCTGAACTATATATCCACGGTTGGAAATACATCCGTGAATATTGACATCTATATATATCCACGGTTAACATCATAACCGTGAATGTATCCATCAATATATATTCACGGTTGTGCACACAACCGTCGATATTACTATATATCCACGGTTGACTTATCAACCGTGAATATATATTGATGGATACATTCACGGTTATGATGTTAACCGTGGATATATAGTTTTCTCTGATTATAACGTTCACCTTATAATTTCAAAAATGCCACCACACATGTTTTTATCACTGATCCTCTTCTACCCGTGAATATATCCCCGTTGTTATATCCATTTTTTCCACTAGTGTCTTGAAAGAGCACTCAATAGCAATTGGATGGAGACTGGAAGATTTGAAAGGAATAAGCCCAGCCTACTGTACACATCACATTTACATGGAACAAGAATTTAAACCAATTGCTTAGCCACAGAGACGCTTGAATCCAACCATGAAGGAAGTAGTGAAAGGGGAGGTAATTAAATTACTAGAAGCTGGTATAATTTATCCAATTTTTGATAGCTCTTGGGTAAGTCCTGTGCAGGTTTTTCCAAAGAAAGGAGGAATCACTGTCATACAAAATGAAAAAAATGAATTGATCCCTACAAGAATAGTCACAGGATGGAAGATGTGTATCGACTATAGAAAACTGAACACTGCAACCCGGAAAGATCATTTTCCTCTGCCCTTCATGGATCAAATGCTGGAAAGACTTGCAGGATAAGCATACTATTGCTTTCTGGATGGTTACTCAGGCTACAACCAGATAGCAGTTGCACCAGAAGATCAAGAAAAAATAGCATTTACATGTCCTTTTGGGGTGTTTGCATACAGAAAAATGCCCTTTGGGTTATGTAATGCTCCTGTAACATTTTAAAGATGCATGCTAGCTATCTTCTTTGATTTGGTGGAAAAATGCATTGAGGTCTTCATGGACGATTTCTCTGTTTTTGGTCCATCATTCGATCAATGTTTAAAAAATTTGACCATAGTACTGAAAAGATATGTGGGCACCAATTTAGTTTTAAATTAGGAAAAGTGCCACTTCATGGTCACCAAAGGCATTGTGTTAGGACATCAAATCTCCAAACGAGGCATTGAAGTGGACAAAGCAAAAGTGGAAGTAATTGAGAAATTACCACCACCAGGGAACGTGAAAGGAGTAAGAAGCTTCTTGGGCCATATAGGATTCTATAGAAGATTCATCAAGGACTTCTCAAAAATTGCAAAGCCTTTGAGTAATCTCTTAAACAAAGACACTTCTTTTATTTTTGATGATCCTTGTTTACATGCATTTGAAACCTTAAAACATAGACTAACATGTGCACCTGAAATAGTTGCCCCTGATTGACAATTAGATTTTGAAATGATGTGTGATGCCAGTGATTATGCTATTGGGGCCGTATTAGGACAAAGGAAGGCAAAAGTTTTTCATGTCATACACTATGCTAGCAAAGTTTTGAACCCTGCATAAACAAATTACGCAACAATAGAAAAAGAACTCTTAGCAATAGTGTATGGCCTGGAAAAATTTAGACCTTATCTGATTGGTGCCAAAATCACTATTTTTACTGACCATGCTGCTATTAAATATCTGCTGAATAAACCTGATTCTAAGCCCAGGCTAATTAGATGGATCTTGTTGATGCAAGAATTCAACCTAGTAGTCAAAGACAAAAAGGGCAACGAAAATTTTATTGCAGATCACTTGTCCCATCTTGTCAATCAGGAAGTCACACTTTAAGGCTGCTGGAGTATTGCCTGATAATCTTTCATGGCAACAGAAGAAAAAATTTTTGAAAGATGCAAAACAATTCATATGGGACAATCCTTACCTGTTTAAACTTGGATCAGACCATATTTTGAGGAGATGTGTGTCCCAAGAAGAAGCTAACAGCATCTTATGGCACTGTCACAACTCACCCTATAGAAGACACTTTAATGGGGAAAGGACAGCAGCTAAAATCCTCCAATCAGGTTTTTATTGGCCTTCATTGTTTAAAGATGCTAATGTTTTTGTGCAGCACTGTGATGCATGTCAGAAGACAGGTAGCATATCAAGAAGACACGAGATGCCATTAACCACCATCCTGGAAATAGAAGTCTTCGATTGCTGGGGCGTAGATTTTATTGTGCCACTACCAATGTCATTTTCAAATGAATACATTATTGTGGGGGTAGACTATGTCTCAAAGTGGGTAGAAGCCATGGCATGTACTAAAGCTGATGCCAAGACTGTCATCAAATTTCTTAAGAAACACATTTTCAGTAGGTTTGGCACTCCAAGAGTATTGATAAGTGACGGAGGCTCTCATTTCTGCAACACCCAACTCCAACGATGCCTAGAACATTATGGAGTCAAGCACAAAGTAACCTCCCTTTACCATCCGCAAGCTAATGGCCAAGTAGAAGTATCCAACAGAGAAATTAAGAGGATACTGGAGAAGACAATTAGTCAAAGTAGAAAGGATTAGTCGTTGAAACTGGACGACGCTCTATGGGCTTATAGAACAGCTTACAAGGCACCAACTGGATTTTCACCTTATCAGTTGGTATATGGAAAAACTGCCATCTTCCAGTCGAACTTGAACATAAAGCATTTTGGGCAATGAAAGCACTCAACTATGACCCAAGGGCATCAGCTAAAGAGAGGAAAATCCAGATGCACAAGTTAGAAGAATGGAGGAATCAGGCTTATGACTCATCAAGGATTTATAAAGATAAAATGAAGGCTTACCATGATAGGCACATCATGAAGAAAAGTTTTCACCAGGGACAATCTGTTCTTCTTTTCAATTCAAGGATGAAACTGTTTCCAGGAAAACTCAAGTCTAAATGGTCAGGACCCTTTATTGTGAAGGAGGTGAAATCTTATGGGGCTGTTGAATTACAGGACCCTAAGTCTGAAAGAACTTGGGTTGTGAATGGAAAAAGACTAAAGCCCTATCTAGGAGGAGAGGTGGAGAAGGTCACCACCAATATTCTACTGAAGGATCCATGATCAAACTCAGGCGTCAAGCTAAAGACGATAAACAAGCGCTCATTGGGAGGCAACCTAATTTTTTATGCTTTCTTTTCATGAGAATTTTACTTTAAATATTATTAAAGTTTCTGTTTATTTTGTAGGTTACTCATCAAGAGAAATCCAAATAAAAAAATCAAGTTTCAAACAAAGACAAACATAACTGGAGCTTAAGATTGTTTAACCATGGTCAAGCTGAATCTGTTCAAAGAATCAAAAGTAAAAAGGTATGCTTAAACAGATTAGGAGAGCATCAGGAAAACATCTCGTCCAAGCGTGAAGACTCTCGCTTAAGCGAGACAAAGTAAGTCATCCCACGCTCAAGCGCTGGATTTACTCGCTCAAGCGAGCCAAGGTGAGCCATACACTATCCATATAAGACTTAAGCAAAGGACTCAAGCTCTAAGCGTGGCACCAATACAAAAGGAATTTTCAACAAAATAAACCTGATCACGCTTAAGCATGATATTTTGCGCTTAAGCGAGAGGCCACGCTTAAAGTAAGAGTACTTCACGCTTAAGCGAGAAGTTGATATTAACATCAGGTACCAATTATGAATATCACGCTCAAGTATGACAGATACACGCTCAGGCAAGCAATAACTGATTGGATTGTAATTTAAATTCGCTTGAGCGAATAGCAATACGCTTAAGCGAGGAAGTACATACTACATCAGGAGATGCATGCTTAAGCGAATATTGAGAGCGCCTAAGTGAGACAAATTTAAACGCTCAAATGTACCATTATTGGTCGATCACGCTTAAGCGTGATATGCCTACGCTCGAGCGAGAAATTCAAAATGGCCCCTGATGCTAATAAATAAAATATTTTGTAACTGACCATTAACTCTTCCACTCAAATAACCGTCCATTACCTCTCCTGACTCTACAAATTTTGTAACCGACCATCCCCTCTCATCATTTGTTCCTTACCCTCTCATTTCACAAGGTACATTTTACTGCATTTTCATTGAAACTAAGTATATTTTCTCTTTTCTGCATTACTCTCTGCTTCTCTCAGGTGACCACTAGACTCTCTCTGTTTTTAATTGCATCATATGAGAAATGAGACTCCTTTTCAGAATGCATGCATTGAACTCTGTAACCATTTTCTTTTCAGTCCTACTGTATGCCTATATGATCTGAAGTTGATTATTTTCTAGGATGTTTAGAAAAGAGATCGGTACTATTATGCTTCAAATTCTTTGTAATGCATGTTAAGTGTTCGTAAAAAGTCCTGGAAAGTATTTGGTTTGCATGATACATAGCAAGCATATTTAGTACGAAATGGCTCTCCTTAATGCTTAGCCTTAGGACTAAAAATGCTCTGTTATCTTGTTGAGAGGATTATGTACTTGTAATGTCACACTACATTCTTTTCCTTAATATGTGATTACAGATGGCACGAACTAAGCAGAATGCACCTAATCCCCCTCCAACCACCTCAACAGCAAGAAGTTCCAGAAGAAATAAAGGAAAGAGGCAACGCACTGATGATCAAGACAATGCCCCAAAATTTAGAAACAAGGAAAAGAGTAAACGTTATAAGGACATCTCCAACTGGACCTTCATACCAGAACGAAAGGTGGATTTGGCCTTGGGAGATTGTGATGACTTTCTGCAAGTTATATGGAGGAGAAATTGGTTGAAGATATGCTACCCAAGAGACAAGTATGACCCAGAAATTGTTAGAGAATTCTATGCTAATGCTTGGACAAGGGATGGAGCAGGAGATAGAAAGACTTATGTGAGAGGAACTTGGCTCTCCTATGATAGGGATGAAATCAATTTTTACTTAGGAAGCATTATGAACCTAGGAGAAGGAGAGATATGTGAATATGGTGCCATGCTTGCAAGAAACCAACTCATTGCCACGAGTGATCTTGAAGCAGCCATATGTATTCCAGGGCATCACTTTCAGAGGGGGCAAGGAGAGAACCCACTGCGGGTTCTAAGAAAAGACATGACCTCCATCTCTCAAGTATGGACGTCCTTTTTGCTTGCTAACATAACACCTAATGCCCATATGTCTAATCTAATTTTCAGCAGCTGTTATTTATTATACTGCATTTTACAAGATGACATTTCCATTGATCTGGCCCAAATACTCTCTGATGAAATTTACAAATTTGTGGTTGCTGACCAAAAATATTCTCAGGCAAGCCAGAAGGTAAAAGGAAGTCTAGGCTTCCTTGCTTTTATTACTGACTTTTGTGCAGCACATGGGATTGAGGTTCAAGACCTCAAACCTATCAGGCCATCTATAGATAAACGCTTCATCGAGCGATTTTACAGTACACATGAAGCCCAACAACAGCCACAGCCAGCACCACCACAGGCAAGACCAGAACCTACCCCTCCGCCTCTCAGCATAGAAACCGCCATGATTTTACAGGGCATTCACCTCTTGAAAATCCAACTCAGTCACCTTCTGGCACAACAAAATGCTTATCATAGAGGTTTGATGCATATTGATAATGGCCTATATCACAGCATCCCTGCAGGACAACTCAATCCTTGGATGCACCCCGCCTAATTTGAAGCCCTCATTGCTTGGCCTGGGGACAAGCCTCTTTTTGTGGGAGGGGGTGAGACTACACAAGAGAGGCCAGGACCTTCCTCACAGCAACCTCCAGAAAGAAACCCAGGAGCAGAAGAAGATTCCTCTGAGGATGAGTGATGAATTTTAATGCTTCAGTTTTTAATTGGTTTAATTTGCTACTTTAAGCTTTATTTCAAATTGTCATTTTATAGTTTTACTTTGAACTCTTTTAGTTGATATTACTGCAGCATGCTTTGGAATTGTGTGTGATTTTTTTGCTTGAAAATGTAACATTTTTGAAAAACCCAACCAAGATTTAACTTTTTGAAAAAGAATAGGTTCTAAGTAGCAAAATAATTTTAGACAGTAACACTGATTTTTAAAGGCAAAATGGCTGAATTAAGAACCAAGGAACTGGAATGTATGTACTTTTGATTGTTTACATGCTTGAACCCTTTTCTGTTAGAATAAGGAAGTAAGCCTTATATCCAGGTAAGAAGTGAGAAATCTAAACAGTGAGAGTCTCATGAGAATTTGTCAAATAAGCATTGCCTGATTTTTTGATTAACAATTTATTAAGCAGGGAAATGACGAAGGCAATTTTGAAAATGAAAATAAGCTTAGAGCCAAAAAGCTACCCTTTAAAAATGTTCTAATTTTTGTAGCCATTTTGAGCCAAAAAATTTTATTCGATCACCCTAAACCAAGCATGAGAAAATCTTACCTTATCAGCATGCTTCAAAATTTTATGAACAGAGCATAAAACAATTTTTTCAAAAGGTGATAAAAGAAACTGAGGCTGAAAAAGAAATAAAAGTTCTCCAAAACAAAGAACTAGAAAAAGAACAAAGAATTCAGTTGCATAAAAGAAGAAGCCTCATAAAAGTTTGAAAAAAAAACTCAGAACATATGCTCTTCTTCTTCTTCATGCATGCACTTTGAACTCAAGAAAAACCAAGAATTATTGATAGCCCAGCCTCATTACAACCTTGAAAAGACCTTTTTGATCCTTACTTATCTTATGAATTGATTTTGATTAGAAATGACCGGCAATGTTAATTAGGCAGTTCTCATGATGAATGTGCAACACATCCACCTGGTGAGAAATAATAAGAGTTCTTTATTCTTACAGCAATTGGTTACCTGCTTTATAACAAATTAATGGTGCATTACATTTTAAAGAATTGGTATTAAGGAGATCATTTGCCAAAACATAAACTCAGATTATTGTCTTTAAAAATTTTGTCTGCAACAGAAGCTGATCTTATTGAATGCTTGATTCCCTTTCCAAACTTCTTTTTACTTGAGGACAAGCAAAAATCTAGGTTGGGGAGAGTTTGATAAATGCTTATTTTATGATTAAATTCATGACTCAATTGGACTTATTTTTTGAATAACTTAACTAAATTGATAAATAATTGAGCATGATTTTGATTATAAATAATGTATTGTGTAAAGAAGCTTGAATTATCAAAATCAGTGAAAAAGTTATCAAAAGCCTTGAAGAAACCAAGAAGCACCAGAGCATCAAGCAAGGACGCTTGAGCGTGGCACACTGCATGCTTGAGCGTGGAAGAAACAGAAGGAAGCTTGAGCAAGAAGAATAAGAAGAACCTCACGCTTGAGTACAAGCCCGAGCTCGCTCAAGCGTGACCCTGAACATAGTTGTGCGCTTAAGCGAAGGACTTACAAAACTTGAGCGTGAAATAATTCAGCATCAGGTCCAAGCGCGCCTGAGCGTGAGATAAGCTTGGAAGCGCACCTGAGCGTGAGATAAGCGTGGATTGAGATGAAGAGCGCCTGAGCGCAAAGACTCCACGCCTGAGCGTGACTGATAGATAACAGAGCATAAATTCGAGCTCGCCTAAGCGTGAATCAAGCGTGGAAACTAGCATACTGAACAAGAAGGCCACGCTTAAGCGTGGTTAAGGTAGCTTGAGCGTGAGACAACCAGTGAACATTAGTACCCTTCACGATTGAGCGTGACCATTGAGCTCAAGCGTGACTCATGCAGCATGGGAATTTTAATTAAATATTCACTAATGGTGCGATTCCAACTCAACCATTTTCTTGTGTTTCTACATGTCTCCGAATATTCCTTCATGGGGTCTATGCAAGTGGCAAGGGAAGCTGAACCATAACCCCTATAAATCAAGCAGAAAATAGGACATCAAGCATCAGATTCATCCCCTGTATTTCCCTCACAATCCAACCTTTTCCATTATTTTCTGTATTCATATTTTGAAGGTGAAAATGCAAAGCATGAGTAACTAAACTCCCTTATGGGATTGGTTGTAATCCATTCAATCCTGAAGTAATGCTGCTGTAAGTTTTTATGTTGTAATGAGATTTGATAAGTTTCTGTATTTCCTTCTACTTTTAATGCCTGAAAGTACTTGATCACTATTTTCTTGTTTTAAGTTTTCTCAAGTATGCTGGGAAGTGACTTTTGAAAGCAGATCTGAATGAAATACTTGTTGTGAGTAGGTAGCCAGGGATGGCATCTAACGCAATAAACGTCAAAACAATCGATCGATAATGCTGGGATGATTTCAAAGTGACTGAGGGATCAGCAGTTTGAAATCATTCTTATGAATTTTGTAGTCGAGCGATCGATGCAAATGACTTTGATTGTGACGTAGAAACTATCTTTTCAAGTTACTTACGTAAAAACTTATACAGCTTACAAAAGGTGAGATGTGATGAAACCAATCCCTGTTTTACAAAACTGATTTTTCTCAAAATTATTCACTGTTATCTTTTGCAAAATTTCACTCTCTGTTATTTATTACTTTTTCAATCAGCAACATTTATAACAATCCAGAACAAAACTTTCTGTCAACTCAGTTCAAAGCTAAGATTTTCATGCTAACACCTCCTCAGTGGAACGACAACTATACTATATTACAACCTCTGTGTTTAAACTTGGCACATCCATTCCCTTGAGTTCATATTATACAAACTTTGATTCTCTTTCATTAAACTCTTCATTTTAATATATGAAAATAATTGTATCAAGCTTTGGCTAAACAAGTTCTGTATAAACCCACAAAAATAACATATCAATATTATGCAAAGGTTGAATTTTTTTTTACGAGATATGTTGCAAAGGTTGCACATTTTTGAAAGCTAGTATCAATTTATTTATTTTGTGTATATTGATTGCTTTTCTTAATAATTAAAGAACATGTTTTTGGGATATGCTTTATTATATGAGCATGTTGTATGTTGCAATGGTGATTGTTTTATATGTGTTCTAATTATAAGGTATTTTTATCTTCGTTTAATTAAATTGAAATCAAGGGTTGTATACAATGTATGTCTATATGCTTTCTCTTTCTAATATGAATTGTTCATGCGAGATTGTGTTTAGAAAGTTTAAGAGTTAATTCCTAGTCCTAATGAAAACTAAAATTCAAAAGTTAAAACCTAGCCATCATGGTATTTTATTTATTTGTAAATGTTACAAATAAAATATTTGATTTTAATATTATATTTTTGATTTGTAAAAGTTGCAAATCAAATTTTAAATGTTTGTTAAATTTAAAATTTTAAGAGTTACAAATTTAAATAATTTATTCTTATTAATTTTAATATGATTTGCATCGTATGTGATCTTTTAAAAATTAATGTGATTTGTAGGAGTTACAAATTGATTCATATTTATTAAATTTAATATGATTTGTAATTGTTACAAATAGAAGATAAGATCTTTAATAAATTTAATAATTTTAAAATCAAATATTTAATCCTTAATAAAATTGATAAGATTTGCAAAAGTTACAAATTAAAGATAAGATCTTTATCAAATTTAATAGGATTCAAAATAAAATATCTTGAATTCTAGAGATAAGGTTTAAAATTTAAACCTTGATCGTTCCTAAAAATAAGATGATTATTGATACTCTAGAGATAAGGTTTAAAAGTTAAACCTTGACTATTCTTATTTTAGGATAGTTATTGGGGTCAAAAGATAAGGTTTAAAAGTTAAACTTTAGTCGTTCCAAAATTTATGATTCAAGAGTTGAAACTTAAAATTAGGATTTCAAATTGTTTGAAATAATATCCTAATATTTTGAGCTGTTAATGGTCTGTGGGACATTTTGGCTAGGAAAGACTTGGTACTTAAGTTGTCACACCGGACCCACCTCCCTTTCCTATGAACTAACCTGATTATAGTACTAAATTTTTGGGTTGGAACGCCACTCAAAACCCTATAAAAGGTAGCCTCCCCTTGACCATTGTTAGACCCGGAATAGTGTTGCAGAAAACTTGTTAACTTCGTGTTACTGTTGGGTCTTTTAATTGGAAAGTGCACCAATCGTTTGTAGTTTTAAAAAATTTAGATATCGTTCCACTGGGATAGAAAGTCCAATAGTTACAGTAATTTTCTAGTTACTATGGTAAATTTATCAAAACCTATTCACAAAAGAATAATTTATATACAATTTATACAATATTCATAAGATTGCATAGCTGAGTTGTTCATGTGATAAAAAGAAAATAACAATCTATCTAAAAAGTTGAGTTGCAATTTAGAATAGCTAAGATACTTGAGGATAAAACACAGATAAACAAATTATGTTGGAATTTGGATCCCTAATCTAGAATAACAATGGATGAACTCAAGAAATGCATATTTGATCATCAAGTTCATGTCATTACAACTTAAAATTATTATAACCGATCCCTTGTGATATAAATTCTAAGTATTCACCGTAAAGTTTGATCCCTCGTGAGCTTTCTCAGTAAAATCTTGCATTAAGTCCTAGCCTTATGGCAATAATAATCACTAATTCTATCCCTAGTAATTGGCATATTAAGGGTATTTTAACTTTTACTTTTGTTAAAACAAGTTTCAATAAGGCATGAATAATCATTCTCCCATTTGACATTCACACTAATAAAACAAGTTTCAATACGCATGAAAATCATTCTCCCATTTGACGTTCATACTAATAAAAGATTGAAATACTAACATACACTTGAATCATAAACATGCAGATATCAAATTCACAACATCATACTCAATAGAATAGTTCACCAATTCCAACATAAACAGATTAGTTACACATGGTGAAAGTAAAAATAACACTTACAAATGTTGACATTACGAAGGCGATGGAAACTTCACAATACAACGATCACAATACCACACAACACTTTCAAGTATCTAGAAAACTATTCTAGAACTACAAACTCATAAAAAAAAACTCAAACACGAGTGTATAAGAGACGAAAAGAGAAGAATGGAATGAGATGGGATGCCAAGGATGTGTGGAGAATGGCCCTATTTATAGGGCTGAAGAAGGGTCCTGATGCTACGTGTCAGGTCCTTGAGTCAGCTCCCATTAAATAGCTCGAAGTGGCCACTATGGAATTATTTAATCAATCATGCCTTGCCATTTGTCCTTGCCCCCCAATTCGGTGTGTCCATTTATGCAAAGTGGAGAGGCCATAATGGGTCAAAGGCTGAGTGCTTGGCCACCTGGAAGTGGGGTCCACGTAGCTTTTGACGCTACGCGTGGCTATGACGCGTAGCGTCAGCATCAGAAATCCCCACGCTACGCGTGGGGTAGATGCTACACGTCAGCTCTACAGATCTTCATTTTCTCTTTAAATTCTTTACTTTTTCACTGTAAAATTAGAGAAAATTGATCAAGGGCAAATTATTTCTAACAATATTCATTTATTGAATTTAAAACCTAAATTTCTAACAAATTAAACTAATTTTTATTATTTTTACAAAATTTTTATTAAGGATTTTATTGTAAATTTGAGGACTAACAAATACCCCCAGCTTGAGACATTGCTCGTCCTCGAGCAAGAGAGAAAAATAACAATCAAATTTGAAATCAAATTTTTGAGTTTGTCCGAGAATTTATCACAAAAGGTAATTCCACAATTTACCATTTCGAAATAATAAAAAAAAGATATCTTATGTAATAGAGGTTTAATGACAAAAATATTTACAATATTTTATTAATAAATCAAGCATAATTTCAGGCTTACCTCACAAGTGTTTATCTCTGTACAAAGGGTAACCTATTTCACTCAATCAATCATAAAATCAAACGAATTTTACTTTGATTTTCATCTAGTCAATGGTTAATCATAAAGAGTTAATTCAAAAATTACAAGGTCTTTTCAAGGGTGGTAATGAGGCTTGGCTTACAAGAAATTTTTGTTTTTCTAGGAATTCAAAACCTGAAATCATAAAAGAGCATTTTATAATTTTTAGGCTTTTTCTTAGCCCAAATCTCATTTCCCTTATTGATGATACATACCCCCAACTTGATTCTTTTCACTATTTTTGATTTACATATATTTATTTTTATTTATATGCATAATTTTGATTTTTCTTGAAAAGAATCAAGTTGTTAATTTTGACTCCCCCATTTTTGTAAGAACGCTTAAAATATTCTTTCCATTTTGATCAATTGCTCTTTTAATAAGGTCAAGGGTTAACATTTGATAAAGGTCAAGGGTACCAAAGAAATTATTTTTCAGGCTCAAAATTGACTTTCAAAGGATAAAATGATTTTACCACGGTAAGCTTTTCGGCCCAAGGTTTCTTTTACCAAAAATGTGCTTGATCATTTTCTTGAATTTTTTGTACAACAACACAAATCATAGATTAAAGCAAAATCAATTCGAATGAAGTTATATCAAAACCCTCAAGTGTTTAAAAGATCTCTCAGCTCACCGAGTTATCAAAATTAGCTTGATAGTTAATAAAATTATTGTAATTGAATTTTATCAAAATTCCTTAATTACAAAAAGAATCGATAATTGATTTTAAAAATGGTTTTATTGTGTAAAAACCTTAAGTGTATAAATTTTCTTATTTTCAAAAATTTGATTTATTTATTAAAAATTTATTTTTTGATTTTCGATTAAAGAAAATACATAAAAATAAAACACACCACATAAAAATAAACCATCAAATATACCAATATAAATACCAAACTAAAATGTATGTAAAAGGTGTAAAAAATAACACCATCAATCCTCCATGTGATCCTCATCATCTCCCTCTTCGTCTGCATCATCCTCTGTCTCAGCATGTGCTCCAGATGGTCCACCAGTCTCAGGGTATATAGGCAAATCACCAGGCCAAGCTACATGAGCTACAAACTCAGCTGGTGTGACATAAGGTGCCCCCTCTCCCTTAAGTCTGTATTGATAAAATGCATCATGAAGATGCATATAAGCTCTGTGTGTGCCAGCCATTATCTGCATTATATGCTTATGCTTAAGAGTCATCCTAGCAAATCCATCAGTGATAGTATCAGTAGATGGTGGCTGAACTGGTGGTCTCTTCCTCCTCTGTCTGGGCTGAGCCTCTTGCTCTAGTGGTGGAAGCTCGCACTGCTGGACGAGGTAATCCCTGTTCACTAGAACTTTGGGGACTCTCCCTGAAGAACTAGTAAACTCTGGTGATGGCATAACAACTCCTTGCCTCCTCAGTAAGGCAGATATGATGAGCGGGAATAAGATAGGACGATTCACCTTATACCTAAGGGCATAAAGGTGAATCTGCTCAGATATCAGCTCGGCAATGTCAATAGTATGGCCCTGAAGAATAGAGTAAAGAAGGCAGCAACGATCAACTGGGATAGAAGAGAGGTGGGTGACAGGAGTGATATTATGCAGCATAAGATGAGACCACGCCTGAGCTATAGGGGTTAGCTGGGTCTTGAATAGGTTTGGTGGAGTCCTTCCAACCTTACTCAGGTTGAAGAAGATTCCATCTTTGCTCAAGAAGTGAGCAACCTGATCTAGGAAGTATCCTAAATCACCATCCTCAGTGCCAACCTTGTTTCTATTTTCTTTCCAAAAACAAGTATCGCTCTTGGGAGTAGGCTCCCAAGGATTACCCAATAGGGTACTAATGGTGTCTCGGTCATACGTAATATGTCGACCCCTAACCCAACTCGTCCTCTGATGGCCAATATTCAGTGTGTCCTGGTGAGTCCTGTAGGCGTTCGCATAAAACTCCATTACTAAGATGGGATCCCCCTTAGTAGGTAGGGAAAACAGGGGTCCCCATCTCCTCCTTTGGACCTCATCTTGCAGCTCAGGATAGTCCCCAGCATTCAAATCTAAGACTCTCTCCCAGATGAGTCTCTGACCCTTTATCTGATGGAACCGGGCCCATTTCGCATCAGTGTAAAATCTGGTGGGATCTCTAGGTCCAAGTTGCTCACCTTGAAGATTTGGATCTTCAGAGGTGGTGTGAGTGTCTGTGTTCCTCCTCTGTCTTTTCGGACCGGCAATAGGAATGGATTTCCGAGTTGCCATCTGTAAAAAGAAATTTTTACAAAAATCAAAACACACATCCCACTATATTATAAAACATGCCAAACATCAAAAATCATATTTTTTTATTTTTTATTTTTTTGGTTTTTATATTTTATACAAAACATAAAAACGTACACAAAATATTTACAACGTATAAAATAAAAAATTAAACATGCATATTTTTGGATTTTTTAAAAGTACAACATGTAATTTCACAAATATATTTACAAAATTTATTTATTTATTTATTTTTATGCAAGAAAGTATAACAAACATCCAATTCAAGAAAATTTATTAAATTAAAAATAAAAACAAACAAACAACACACAAAAATTAAAAAGGACAGAATTTTATGAAAAATAGAAAAATTATATACATTAAACAGAGAATAAAACCAAAAAACAAACAACACGTGGGTGGGACGCTACGCGTCAGCCCTGTTCTTCCCACGCTATGCGTCAGTGGGACGCTACGCGTGGGCTTGTAGAACAGAAACTGCAAAATAGGGGTTGCGCAGCAGCAACCCCTTTCAAACCTCAAACAATCCATTCATTTTCTTACTCTAACAGCAATCAATTCCCAGTGGTTGTCTAATCCTATTCCTAACCGTGTGCATTACTAGAATTAAAATTAAAAATTGAAAAGGGAAAGGATTGAGAACTTACTTGAAATCCTTACTGAAAATTGATGAGAAAAATGAGAGCTTTTGAGGTTGAGAGGGTTTGAAAGTTTTAGGGTTTCTGAAAATTGGAATATAGAGGCAAAACCAGGTTTTTAGAGTTTTGGTTATGGGCCTCTGTTTTAGGGGTCCAATTTTAAAAACTAAACGAGGACCCTGACGCTACGCGTGGTGGTAACGCTACGCGTCAGGTTAAAAATTTAGAAACCATGCTACACGTCAGTATGGCGCTATGCGTGGGTTTTTGTTTTTCATTTTTCAAAAATTCAATTTTCAAAAACCTTTTCTTTTAGTTTTTAAACCCCTTTTAATTTCAAAATTCTAACAAAATTTGAAAACTATTTTTTTATATAAGTTAAAAATAAAAAGAAAATGGGTTGCCTCCCATTGAGCGCTAGGTTTAATGTCTCTAGCCAGACATTACCTTTGATTAATCAGGTGGTTTCTCAATTTTGGTTGAGAAATCACCCGTCTTTTTCTTCCTCTTTCTTCTCCGATGCTTGGTTACCTGTCTTTCATCACTCAAGCATTCGGTTAACTTAAAACAATATAATTGATTGGGAAAAGATATACCTGGTTTAGTTGAAAGGTAAGCTTTTTCCTCAGAATGTATCCTAAGATGTTCATGAGCATTGAAGCTTACTTCCTCTTCATGTATTTTAACTGCAATCTTACCTTGATCAACATCAACTATTACTTTTGCAGTCTTCATGAAAGGTCTTCCAAGAATCAGGGGGATTTCAGTATCCTCCTTCATATCCAACACCACAAAATCAACTCTGAAGTAGTACTTGTCAACCTTTACAAGTACATCTTCCACAATCCTAACAGGTTTTTTGACAGAGCGGTCAGCCAGTTGTAAAGTCCTTTTGGTTTCTTGTAATTCCAGATCACCAATATGCTTCATCAAGTCTAGGGGCATAAGATTGATGTTAGCCCCTAAATCTAACAAAGCATTCCTAATGTTGATATTTCCAATGGTTACAGGAATGGTGAAACTTCCCGGATCTTTACATTTTTCCGGTGTTAAGATGGCAATACGACTCGCTTCTTGCTCTTCATTCATTGGCTCTTGTATATTTTTTCTTTTTCATTTTTTTCTTTTTTCTCCTGTTCACCTTCTTTTTCTTTTTCTTTTTCTTTTTCTTCTTCTTCTTCTTCTTCTTCCTTTTTCTCATTCTTTTTCTCCTTCTCATTCTTTTCATAATTTTATTTGTAATCAATTTTTACAAATTTATAATTCTCAGAAGAAATAGCATTACATTGATCCCTTGGGTTCTGAGTGTTTGCAGTAAAACCAGAACTTTTTAATTCAGCTATTTCCTTTGCCAGTTGACCCATTTGCAAATCGAATGCTTTTCGGGCAGCTTCATTTATTTCCATAAATTGTAATAACTGTTGGATAGATTCCTCAATCCTTGTCAGTCCTGTATTGTCAATTTGTGATTGCTTAAATTGATTGTTAGGAGGTCGGTTGGAAGGTCCAGCATCTTGTCTCCAGCCAGAATTCTGATTTTGCCATCCTTGTGGAAAATTGTTAGGAAAATAATTACCATAATTGAAAGGAAAGTTACCTAATGGTATTCTTTGATGGTTTAGAAAATTGGCTTGCTCTTGCTCATTTCTGTCAGGGGCACAGTAACCACATGGTTGTTCTTCCATGCAATGCATACATTGTTTTAATTGAGCAGGGGGTGGTGATGTCACTTGAGAAATTTAAAGTTTCTCCAATTGTTTGCTCATAGCCTCAATTTGTTGAGTCAGTAATTTTTGCTGAGCCAATACTGCATCATTCACTCCTAATTCGAGCATAACTGGCTTCCTTGATGCATTACCTCTTTCATGTTTGACTTGTCAGTCACTGATGGACATTGATTCCAATATTTCTATTACTTCTTCCGCAGTTTTGTTCATTAAAGAACCACCTGCACAAGCATCTAACATCATCTTAAACTGAGGTAACAAAGCATGGTAAACGATCCTTACCTTTTCAGCATCATCCAAATTATGATTTGGACATTTTCTCAAAAGTGCTTTGAATCGTTCCCATGTTTCTCCTAATAATTCATCATTATTTTGTGAAAAAGAATGAATTGCTGTCATAGCTTCAAAATATTTTGAGGGTGAATAAAATCTTTCCAAAAATTTTCTCTAAACATCGGACCAATTTGCAAAACTACCAGGTGCACAAGATTTAAACCATTCTTTAGCTTTCCCAACCAATGAAAAAGGAAACAATCTCATATAAACAGATTCTTCTTGATTGTGTTCAAAACCAGTTGTGTTGCATAACTCATAAAAAATAGTTAAATGTTCATATGGTTCTTCATGATTTAAACCAGCAAATTGATTATTTTAAATAATGTTTAAAGTGGCAGGTTTAATTTCCACTGTAGCAACAGGTCCTTGGAACATCCCTAAAACTCGGGGTGGTCCATTGATAGTAGCAAATTGTCCCAATGTTCTCCTTGCAGCAGCCATATTTCAATTTTCAAAATTTTTAGATGTAGAAAAAGAATTAGTTTGTGTTTTAGATTTCAAAGACTTGATTTTCTTTATAAACTTTTCAATCTCAGGATCAAAGTAAATTTTCCCTGTAGTAGATCGAGTTTGCATACACAAACTAGGCAAAGAAAGTTAGTGTAACAATGATAAGAAAAAGTAAATAAAAAAATAACAAAATTTAGAAATTTTAACTAAGGTAAAAAAATTATTTTCCATGGTAATTAAAAATTTACTGTTTTACTGAATCAATTCAATCTCCGGCGACGGCACCAGAAAACTTGTTAGACCCAGAATAGTCTTGCAGAAAACTTGTTAACTCCATGTTACTGTTGGGTCTTTTAATTGGCAAGCACACCAATCGTTTGTAGTTTTAAAAAATTTAGATATCGTTCCACTAGGATTGAAAGTCCAATAGTTATAGTATTTTTCTAGTTACTATGGTAAATTTATCGAAACCTATTCACAAAAGAATAATTTATATACAATTTATACAATATTCACAAGATTGCGTAGTTGAGTTATTCATGTGATAAAAAGAAAATAACAATCTATCTAAAAAGTTGAGTTACAATTTAGAATAGCTAAGATACCTAAGGATAAAACATAGATAAACAAATTATGTTGGAATTTGGATCCCTAATCTAGAATAACAATGGATGAACTCAAGACATGCATATTTGATCATCAAGTTCATGTCATTGCAGCTTAAAATCATTATAACCGATCCCTCGTGATATAAATTCTAAGTATTCACCGTAAAGTTTGATCCCTCGTGAGCTTTCTCAGTAAAAACTTGCATTAAGTCCTGGCCTTATGGCAACAATAATCACCAATTCTATCCCTAGTAATTGGCATATTAAAGGTATTCCAACTTTTACTTTTGTTAGAACAAGTTTAAATAAGGCATGAATAATCATTCTCCTATTTGACATTCACATTAATAAAACAAGTTTCAATACACATAAAAATCATTCTCTCATTTGATGTTCATACTAATAAAAGATTGAAATACTAACATGCACTTGAATCATAAACATGCAGATATCGAATTCATAATATCATACTCAATAGACTAGTTCACCAATTCCAATATAAATAGATTAGTTACACATGGTGAAAGTAAAAACAACACTTACAGATGTTGACATTAAGAAGGCAATGGAAACTTCACAATACAACGATCATAATACCACACATCATTAGTCCTTGTCCCCCAATTCAGTGTGTCCATTTGTGCAAAGTGGAGAGGCCATAATGGGTCAAAGGTTGAGTGCTTGGCCACCTGGAAGCGGAGTCCACGTAGCTTCTAACGCTACGCATGGCTGTGACGCGTAGCGCCAGCATCACGAATCTTCATTTTTCTCTTTAAATTCTTTACTTTTTCATTGCAAAACTAGAGAAAATTGATCAAGGGCAAATTATTTCCAACAACATTTATTTATTGAATTTAAAACCTAAATTTCTAACAAATTAAACTAACTTTTATTATTTTTACAAAATTTTTATTCAGGATTTTATTGTAAATTTGAGGACTAACAACCATGTCCGTTGAACGGTCAATGGAACTACCAAACTTCTTTGCGTAGTTTTCCTTTATTGACCCCATGTGTTTAATTATGTGTTTTAAAATTTATTTTATTTTAAATACAATTGATCACTCTATTAATTGATTAATTAACACGTCTAGTGATGAATGGTTATGGTCTTATATTTTTTTATTTAATTTTAAATATAACCTGCGTATGTAAAACGAGTTTCTTTATTACATTGTCATCTTGAAGAAGCCAACAAGGTGGAGACCTAGAAGAAACCTAGAGTGGTGACTCTTAGTGGATATGAACTTGAAAGGAACAAAGGAATGGTGACTCTAGGAGGATGGTGGTTTCAAGAAGTAGGACTTCATGAAGTCAAGGCACCATAGTTCCTTTAGGTTTATTTTATTTTCTAGGAAGACCATAACCATCTCATATTTTTTATTGCATGTTTTGGGGTTTTATTTTGCGTTAAAGCATTTAATGAAAATTGGTAATGAACAATAAGAAAATTGAAATCCCTCAAGCCCGACAATCATACCTTCCAATAAGTAATAATGTCAAACTTGATATAGATAAAGTGCATGTCACGCCATAGTTGGGTGCCTTTATTTATGTTTAGTAGGACATGATTGGATAATTGGATTATCCAAGTATAACTTATTGAGTTTTATTCAAATAGACATTTTTCAACTGGATTGGAATAGCCTAAAGGTATAAATAGTCTAAAACGCATTCCAATAAGCAACATTCATCAATGATAGTTTTAATAAAGTGTAGGTTCTGCCAAAGTAAGGTGCTTTTATTTATTTTAGTAAAGGATGATGGATAATTGGATTATCCAACCATTTGTCATTGGACTTATCTAGGTAACTTTAATCAGATTGAAGAGCCTAGAAGTGTTAATATTAAGTTTGAACACCTTCTAATAAGTAACACTCGTTGAGACTAATGTCAATAAATAGTAGGCCTGCCAAAGTAGGGTGTTATCATTTATATTAGTAAGGCGCGATGGGATAATTGTAATATCTAAATTGTTTTATTAGGCCTTAACTTAACTAAGTTTTTCAATTTGATTGGAAATAACTTAGAGGCGTAAGGATTGAGCTTAAATTCATAAGATGAATAAGGGTAAAAAGTTACCCACTTGCATGAGATGGAATTGGAAATTTCCTACCTAAATAGCCAAGGGTTGGGCGATCGGCCAAAGTTGACTCAACACAAGGCCTAATATGGATCTTGGCCCACTAGAAAAATCTTCCAACGGGATTTTTTCTAATTCAATAAGGGTATTTATTTTGAATCAAAATAGTGGAAGATAACATATTTATTTAATAACTAAAAGTTAAATATGTTTTAAATAGAAGTGATAGATTTGCATGTAGTTTGTTTTAGAATAACCATGACAAACCAAATATTGTTTTGTTGGAATCTGTATTTTGGAAGGACACTTTATCTGGAAAAATGCCTAGATAGGTATCAAGACTTAAGAATGATCTTCAATAAAGAGGAAGCGGTAGTGAGTCATGTTTGGCTTATATCTCATCTATGGTTAGGTCTTGAATACCCTATGGAGTCTGCATAAACTCTAAGCTATCAAAGGCAATAGGAGATATACGTTATGAACGTATACAGACTCTATTAAGGTCAAGTTGCTCTAGAAGTCTAAAAGGTGTTCAAGAAAGGAAATTGTTTCCAGTTTTAGCCAAATAAGACATTGAAATAATTTGTCTAAAGAACTTGAAGGAGTTCAAAAGAAAGGGAAGTAAGACTTCTGCTAAAAGTCATGTTATAGAAGTCAAGTTAGTTTACTTCACTAACCTTAGTATCAGATACTAGTAGTAGATCTCTCATTTTGAAAGATCAAGAAAGTAGATCACTTGCTAAGGGTGGAGAAATCTATGTAAAATTGAGCAAAAGTTACTATAATAAAGATAAGATCTTTACCTATTGGGCTAGTTAGTGAACTAGACATTGTGCATATTGTTTCTTGTTGGACAATAAATTTTATATATATATATAAAATAACTTTATTTCTTCAAAAGGATGTTGATGCACAATTGAGTAATGGATTCTACATCCTAAAACTCAAAACACCCATCTGTAACATAACTGTCAAAGTAGGTTAAAATAAGTGATTTTGAACCTTGCTTACATGGTATTGTCTCCTAAGGCAAATGAATAAGAAACATATTTCTAAATACCATTAATGTGATTATCTAGACTCTTTTGATTTTGGAATCAATTAAGACATGTAAATCTTATTTATTGGAGAGATAGTTGAGACCTCATTCATTGAAAAGTGAAAGATGAGTAATCTATTATCTAATACATGACGATGTTTGTGAGCCTATTAGAACAATAACTAGATATGTTTTTCAATACTTTGACATACTAATTGAAAAGTCAAAGAGTATGGATTTATGTAATATAAGTTAGAAAGTCTTTGAAAAGTTCAAAGAATTCGTAATGAAGTGAAAAACCAAATTGGTAAGACAATTAAAGCTCTTGATTAGATCAAGATAGCAAATAATTTGAGCTACAAGTTTGATAACTATCTAATGGAGTGAGAGATTACCTCTTAACTCATTCCTCATGGAATACTATAATAGCATCTCTACGGGGAAAAGTCAAACCTTGTTGGACACAGTTTGATTATTGATTATTATTAAACATCTGTAACTCCTTCAATGTTCCTTTATTGACAAAATTTCCACACTTAACCATGTTCCATCTTAGACTTTCTTAAAGAAACCATATATGATATGGACTAGGAATAAACCTAGTATGTCTTTACTAATATTTAGAACTATGATGCTTCTATAGAGCATCCAACTCTGACAAGGTTAGATCCAAATTGGATAAATGTCTTCTGTGAGATACCTAAAGAAAGCTAAGGGTTATCATTTCTACAATCCATCTGAGAACAAAAGGCTTGTTGCTTAGAATGTTGTATTCTTGAATAAGAGTACATCTCTTAAAGAATCAGTGGGAGGATAGTAGAACTTGATGAAATTCATGTATCACAAAGCATTCAAAAGTCAAGGATGGACTTGGAGCAAAAATAACAAAATGTTATGACATCATTATCTTCGATAGCACAAGACTTACGTAAGATCAAATAGGATATGTCACTAGATCTGAAAGATATGGATATCCTATAAATCAGGAAGGAGGCATATTGCTAATTGACCAGGTTTCTTATGAAGAGGCCAATGCAAGTTTAGATTTTAAGACATGGCATAAGTCCATGGGATTTGAAATGGCCTACATATATATTAACAAGGTATGAACCTTGGTTGACGCACCTAAAGGGTAAAACCTATAGGATGCAAGTGGGTTTTCAAAAGGAAAACTAAACATGGATGGTAATAAAAGTACCTTTAAAAGCAAGATTGACAAAATTCAATTAACTTAAAAACCATTTAGATCTTGCTTGTTGTAACAGTATAACACCATTATGAGATATGGTAGATAGATGTCAAGATGGAAATCATCTTGAGGATATTATAACTGTAAATGTTCCATTTATGGACTAAATCAAGCTTTTAGAAGATAAAATCTTCAGTAAAGAATAGAGATAAATATTGTGGCTATAAAAAGTTTAGTATCTGCATAATTATAGTTATAGTATTACATGTAGAAGACATGCTTCTTCTAGAACTAATATTCTCATTCTATAGTCAAGAATATCCTTAAACACTTAAGAAGGACTAAGGATTTGGTCTTGATAAATGGAAAATGAGCTTGTTGTAAAGGTTACATTAATGTCAATCTTCTGAGTAATTGAATGACTTAAGATTGTAACCAAAATATATATGTTGTTAAGATAGTTGTGATGTATGTTTGAAAGGTTCAACGCAAGAAATAATTGTTGGTTCTACTAACAAATCTAAGTATTTTGCTATGTTAAATTATGAAAGAAGTCAATTTATAAATGTTTTGTACCCTATGAGTTTCCACTGTGATGACAATAGAACCATAGAACAATATAAGGAAGTGGATTAATCCAAGCATATACTTAAATAGTTCCATCTTTGGAAGATGTGAAAATATACAATGTGCATACCAATAAAATTTTTGGGAACCCACTAGTAAAACCGCTTGCGTAGTAAAAGCATGAGCGCACTATAGACGTCATTAGGGATTAACCTTATCGGCTCTAAGTGCAAGTGGGAGATTGTTGGAAATATGCACTAAGAGCCTATATAGCATGCATCATTTTGTATAAGGTATTTTTTGTTGAATAGTTTAACAGCCTTTATTTATCCTTGGAGTAATAGGTCATATGAGAGTTATTACTAAAATGTCCCTAGTCAAGTATTTACGTGAGGACATGTAAATACATTAAGACTAGTGTGTAACATCCCAGAAATTTGAGTAAAATTAATTAATTGGAGTAAATAAATAGAACAATTATAGGAAATAATTATTTGATGTCCTATACATGTAAAAAAAATTAATTGTGGACCCCTTGAGTTAATACGACGAATACAGCGATTACTGTCGTCATTTAATTGACGAACGACGTACGAGCAGAATACAGAGACGGGCCTAACGGGCCGAGAAACATTAGATAAATATTGGTAATGGATATTTATGTCCCAAAGATGAGCTAAACCTAATTTGAGCATTTGTGGAATTTATGGTGAATTATTCGAGATTTATCGACGTCGTTTAACGTCAGAAAATGACCGATTTGGGTAACAGGCCTTAATTGGGTCTCAAAAATTCACTAACCTAAAAATAATTATTCAGTATTAGAAAACACTCAAATAAATATTTTAAACCCAAAAGTAAACCCAAAAAAATTTATAGATAATTAATTAGACGTACGGGGGCACCGAGCAGCCAAAACGCTTCATTTTCAAGCCAAAATATGATGAATTTTCCCTAACCAATTGGGCTGGCCATGTACACTTTCAGGGGCTGTTCCCCATCAGCAATTGGGTCCAACGTGATGAATTTGCCAAAAAATAGGCCTTGGAGCCAAATATTTTAAATGAACGGTATTATTGTAATTTGGCACATAAGACAAATGAGCTTCCCTTTCCTCGTCCTGCATTTTTTCACACTAGTAGCTGCTCTTCTTCTCCTAGAAACTGAAATTTCTTCCTCTCCCTCTCCTCTCTTGTGCGTGAAAATAGGGCAAGCATCCATCAGGTTTTTTTGAAGTTTTTTGAAGGAAAGGTTAAGGTAAGGCACCTTGAACCCTTGAGCTTTATCTTTCCCCTCTCTTTTCCTTCCTCCATTCAGCTTCTTCTTCTCCTCTTCACCTTGCCAAAACTGAAAATCCCCTTTGTGCCTAACCATGGAAGTGACAAATTTTAGGGCTCTTGGAGGTTTCTTTGGCACTTTGGAGTAACTTGTTTAAGCATTTGGAGTTTGGGCACATCAATTTCCACTTCCTCTTGCTCTTTTGAATTTGGAATTTAGGATTCCATTAGGGTATGTCATGAACCCTTACTGAGCTCTAAATTAGTAGCATAATATATATTATAGATTATAAGGTTAATGTTGGAAAAATTAATGCTTTGCATGTGGAACCCAAAACCTAGGTTAGGAGACCATTAGGTTGTTGTTGTTGTTGCTTGAATAACTTTTCTAACGGCTTGACAGTGATTTAAATTGGTTGTTAGAATTAAAATAAGTGTTGTTGGAAGGAATGAATTGGTTTGGATAGCATTCGGTGCAAAACGTGGATTTGGTAGCTTACTTTAATTGGTGGATAAATTTGCAATTAGGAGATTTAAATTATTTTGGATGGTTTTATGATGATTCTGAGGCCTAAACTAGTATATTGAAATGAATTGGTGATGTTAGAATGAATGAACTTGGTTTTAGATGGTATTGGGAGCAAAAATCCCTAGTTAGTGGCTTACTTTAATTTAGAGGAAAATTATGTTATGAACTTGTAATGGCTTAAGAATGGTTTTGATGTAATTATGAGACATTAGGTAGCTTTCAAGAATTGAGTGTTAGTAAAAAGTATAGGCTAAGTGGTAAGCTTTAAAAATTCTCCTAGATGTAGGAAAGATGATAAGTGGCAAGAATGAGCTCAAAAATGCATTGGCCTTGTTAAATGGGCTTGAAACCTCTTGTTGGGTGTAGGTTAGTAATTAGAGTTAGTGTTGGGTAGTTATTGGTGGACAAAGAATAAAGTGTGACATGAGTTAGGTGAAGGACAATTATGAATTGGTGAGGAAAAGGCATGTTACTAGAATAAATAGATTTGTTGGAATACAATATGACTTAAAGGAACAATTATGAAATTATGTAAATACTAATAAATGTGGTTTAAGGATTTGAGTGGTTATTAGGTAAGAAAGGCTAAAAAGAAAAAGTATGTAATGTAAAAGTGGGTAAGGTAATGGATATGGACTATTGGAATTAAAAGGAAGATTATTAGTTTAGAAAATGTTGTTGGATTATATTAGGCATAAAAGACCACAAGGTAAACTTACTGAAGATTATTGTTAGTAATAGGTGACTTTGTCATGAAAGTGGGCTAGAGGACTTAAGTTATGATGTAGAATTAGAAATAACTATGTTTAGGGAGTGTTACTTGTGATTGCTAATAATAGAAGAATCATTATGAATAATAGGTGATACCAAAGACTTGTAA
Source organism: Clitoria ternatea (assembly GCA_037962975.1). Classification (NCBI taxonomy): domain Eukaryota; kingdom Viridiplantae; phylum Streptophyta; class Magnoliopsida; order Fabales; family Fabaceae; genus Clitoria; species Clitoria ternatea. The sequence continues at coordinate 177,467,548 of CM075671.1, forward strand.
TAAGGCACTTGAATATTTGAAGACCATTAGTGACAAATTAGTTATCTTAGGAGGATAAAGGACAAGATTGACTAAAATTGCTATGTGAAGGAAAGTTTGGTAAGTAACATGTGTTTCTAAAGAATTATCGTGATTTGATCTAACAACTAAAAATCACTACCAAATGGGTTATGTATTAATGGGTGAAGAACAAGTTAATTGAATCATTAGTAGAGAGAAACTTGTTGTCTATAAAAGGAAAAGTAATGTAAATAATTATAGTAAAGGGGGAGGTTTCTTAGGAGTCTAGTAAGACCTCATAAGTGATTCTTGAAAATTGACAATTTGTAGACAAGGTTCTAGAATTTACAAGTATTAAAAAAATATATATTGGAAGAATTCATAATACTCCTAAAAGTCTCAAGAATGAAACTTTCATGGGTTAGTATGAAGTATGTATATAAAATGTGGAGTTCTGAACATCACAAAAAGATTAGTAAGGTGTTGATGAGTTTCTACACTTCTTTAATGTAGGCTTTGACCATTCATGCAAGGAGGGACATCCAACTCCTTCAACCCGTTGGAGTACTTCTCTTGAGGTAGGAGAGAAGTTTATTTTCTAAATGCATGGCCTTGATATTGGTAGTGTATGAATGTGTGGTGTGTAATTGTATATTGGTCTTGGTTGTTTTTATTGTTGCTATGTATAATGATTATGTGAAGTAAGACTCCTTGAGTGACATTGGTGGTGAATTGATAATTGTTAAGGTGATGTACCCTTGAGGTTCCCTTTCTGGCTTATGCATGATAATGAAGTGGATTATGTGAGAAATTGAGGCCATTATATGCATTTTTACATTTCATGACATGCATAACATATCTCATGTGTGATAAACAATGATCTTGCGTTGATCTTGAAAATAACAACCTTGCGTTGGTTGATTTTATAAACGACTATGCGTGGTCGTAGTGTGACATGTATTATTAATCTTGCATTGATCTTGAGAAAGAAACCTTGCGTTGGTTTTATATATTAAATAAATATGAGTGGTTATAAGTCACATGGGTGAAATATGTATTGATTGTCAAATTTTGGTTTATATGTTGTATTAATGAGATAGGATACTTTGAAGGGAAATATGTATGATTGCTTCACTATGCGTGACTTACCATTATAATTTCTTATCATTGAGAAAATATACTCACTCTCCATGTTGTTGATATGGTAATTTTATGGTTCATACAAAACTTGTTAGCGAAAGCTTGGTATTGTAAAAAAGTGAAATGAAGTATTCAAAGAAAGAGAATCAAGTTTGTATAATATGAACTCAATGGAATGTTTGTGCCAAGTTTAAACACAGTGATTGTAGTATAGTATAGATGTCGTTCCACTGAGGAGGTGTTGGTTTGAAGATCTTAGTTCTTGAATTGATTTTGACAAAAGATTTGTTTTGATTTTTGTTGTGCAAAAGATTAAATACGAAAGAAACAATCAGCATGAGAATAATGACAGTAAAGTGTTTTGGTAGAAATCAGATTTGAGAAACTGGGATTGGTTTTATCGCATCGCACCTTTCGTAAGCTAAATAAATTTGTATGTATGTAAATTGAAATAATAATTTCTACGTCACAATCAAAGTCATTTGTATCGATCCCTCGACTACAAAATTCATAAGAATGATTTCAAACCGCTGATCCCTTAGTCACTTTGAAATCATTCCAGCATTACCGATCGATTGTTTTGACGTTCATTGCGTTAGATATCATCCCTGGTCAGCTACTCACAACGAGTATTTCATTCAAATCTGCTCTCAAAAGTTACTTCCCAGTATACTTAAGAAAACTCAAAAATAAGAAAATAGTGATCAAGTATCTTCAGACATTAATGGCAGAATGAAATAAAGAAAGTATTAAATCTTATTAACATACACAAAAACTTACTGCAACATTACTTGAGGTTTGAATGGATTACAACTAATCCCATAAGGGAAAATTTAGCTACTCATGCTTTGTATTTTCACTTTCAGAATATGAATACAGAAAATAATGGAGAAGTTGGATTTTACAGGAAATACAGGGGATGAATGGAGAAGATGATGGATGATCCCCTTTGGTGCTTCTTCTCTGCTTGATTTATAGAGTTAATGCTTCCCTCTTCTTTTCCACTTGCATAGAGCCCATAAGGAACCATTCAGAGACATGCAGAAACATATCACAGTGGGTGAGTTGGTATCCCACCATTGGCCAATATTAAATTACAAACTCCATACTGTATGAGTCACGCTTGAGCTTAATGGTCACGCTCAAGCGTGAGGTCTCTGATGCCTCTGTGTAATTCCAGTGCTACCCACGCATGGTCATGCCCAGAGTTACGCTCAAGTGTGGTCAAGCTCATGCTCAAGCGTGAGGTGTCCAAGCTCAAGCGTGAGGAGAAAGTCTGATGCTGCCTTGTGACGCCCAGTCACGCTCAAGCGTGGCTTCCTTTTCCATGTTCCACGCTCAAGAGCCCTATCTCACGCTCAAGCGTGAGCTTCTTTTGTTTAAATTTCCTTCCTTTTGCTCAAGCATGAGGGGCCTTCAGGGTCAGTCTTCAGCACGATCACACTCAAGCGAGCTTAAAGCACGCTTAAGCATGATGTCTTTGGTGGTTGCTCTCTTGACCTTTCTTTGACTTTTAAGGCTTTTCCTGCATTTCTTAAGGAGTTCAAGCAATTTTTTTCTATTTCTCAAAATATTTATTCATATTTATTTTCAAGATAAATTCTTTGTTTTCCATCTTTTTACTTTACTTTCTTGTAAAGATGCTCCAAAAAAATCACAAGAATATAGTGTTTGATTAGCATTTATCAAACTCTCCCCAAGCTAGATTTTTGCTTGCCCTCAAGCAAAAGATTTGAATCCAGACAAGAAGGCAGTCATGCTCAAATTCTTAGTATGAACATAACTAAAAGATAACAATTATTATTCAAGTTCAATCGGCATTCTCATCATCCATTAATTTGAAATACAGTGCTCCGTTTTAACTTCTCACAAAACAAGTAACCTAATGCTGTAAGAACAAAGGATTCTCATTATCTCTTACTAGGTGACTATTTCACTCTTTCATTATTAGAATTGCTCAGTTGACATTCGGTCATTTCCTTTTAAACCCAATCAAAAGATCAGCAAGGCTCAAAAAAGGTCTTTTGATAAGGTTGTAACGTAGTTGGGCTAACAAGAATTACTTGTTTTTCTAGGAATTCAAATTGCATGTATGAAGAAGAGCATAAATATTCATTAAAACTTAGAGGCTTCTTCTTTTCTTTTCAAGCTTTTTCTTCCTTTTTCTATTCCTTCTGTTCAAGTATTCTTGTTTGGAAAATCTGTTTTCTTTTGCATTGTTCAACCTTTCTTTCTTTCATTACCATAGTTTGGAAAAATATTTTATGCTCTTCTCTTATTAAGCATGCTGAAAAGGTAGGAATTTTATTTCTCATGCTTAGGTTATGGTGTTTTTCTAAAAAAACTTGGCTCAATTGGGCTACCAAAAATTTGGGATAATTTGTTAAGGGTAGCTTTTTGGCTATTGGCTAAAAATGCGTTTTCCAACAAAATGCCTTGATCATTTCCTTGCTTATTTCTTAACAAAAAGGTTAATAAAAAAAAATCAGGCAATGCCTTCTTTAACAATTTCTAATAAGACTTTCACTGTTTAAATACTCACTTCTCACCCGGTTTAAAGGCATTTTCCTTTGTTCTAACAGAAAAAGGTTCAAGCATGTAGGAAGTTTTCACAATTTCATGTACTTCATTTTTCTTGTTTTTGATTCAACTTATTGTCCTTTTTAATTATTACTGTCTTATAATTTGTTATGCTTAAAGAATCTGTAAATACATTCTACTTTCTTGCCTATGGTTTAGGAAGCAAATTTACTACAAACATATTTATGAAAACTCATTCAAGCAATTCATGTAATTCATGCAAAGCAGTTCAAACCAAAATATGAGAGCAATTCAAACCAAAACCCAAAGTATCTTAAGGCAGTTCTACAAAAAGAAAAATTGTCTATTAGAATTAAAAATAGAAATCATGAATTGGAAAAGGAAATTAGAAGAAAGTCACTCATCATCCTCCTCCGTGTGTGTCTCTTCTTCTCTCACTGGAGGGCCTTGTGAGGAGGGTCTTGGCCTAGCTTATGAAGCCTCACCCCCTCCCACAAAAGGAGGCCTATCCCCAGGCCAAGCAATGAGGGCTTCAAATTGGACTGGATCCATCCAGGGGTTGGGTTGTCCTGCAGGGATACTATGGTATAAGCCATTATGAATATGCATCAAACCTTGATGATCAGCATTTGTTGTGCCAAAAGGTGGCTAATTTGGATCTTCAGAAGGTGGATGCCCTGCAAAACCATTGTTGTTTATGTGCTGAGAGGAGGAGAGGTAAGTTCTGGTCCTGCTGGTGGTGCTGGCTGTGGTGCTTCCTGAGGCTCTTGTTGGGCTTCTTGGGCAGGCCTGTTGGTGCAATATCGTTCAATGAAGCGCCTGTCAATAGATGGTCTGATGGGCTTTGAGTCCTCTACCTGGATTCCATGAACCGCACATAGGTCAGTAATAAAAGTAGGAAATCCTAAACTCCCCTTAATATTTTTCCCATCCTGAGAGTATTTTTGATCTGTGATGACAAACTTATGAATTTCATTTGAGATGATCTAGGCCAAATCAATGGTGATATCATCCTGTAAAATGTAGTATAACAAATAACATCTAGCATAAATCAAGTCAGACACATGAGCATTTGGGGCCACATTAGCAAGTAAGAAAGAGGTCCAAACTTGAGAGGAGGTAGTCATATCCTTTCTCAGGATACGTAGTGGCTGGTCCCCTTGGCCAGTTTGAAAGTGTCACCCTAGAATACATATGGCTGCCTCTATATCTTGTGTAGGGATCTCTTGATTCTATAGTCGCATGCTTATATAATCACATGTCTCTTCTTCTCCTAAGTCCATGAGGTTGCCCAAGTAAAAGTTTATTTCATCTCTGCCATAGGAGAGCTAATGGCCTCTTACAAATGTCCTTCGTTCTTCAGCCCCTCCCTTTGGCCATGCATTGGCATAAAACTCTCTTACAATCTCTGGGTCATATCTTTCCCTTGGGTAACAGATTTTGAGCCAGTTTCTTCTTTTGATAATGTCTAAAAAGGCATAACATTCCCCTAGTCCTAAATCCACTTTTCGCTCAGGGATAAATGTCCAGTTCTGAATATCTTCATATCTCTTTCTTCGCTCTTTGCCCCTGAATTTTAGTCCAGAAGTTGGCTCTTCCATGCGGGGTTGTTTCCCTTTATTTCTTCTTGAAGACCTTGGTGGGGAAGTGGTTGCAGGAGAACTTGGTGTAACTTGCTTGGTCCTGGCCATCTACAATCACATATCAAGAGGAAGAGTATAGTTTAAACACTACAAGCAAATATGCCTATTAACAACGCAGCATAGCATTTTGTACTTTTATCAGACAATTTACGTGCATCCTTAAAAACAAGGAAAGTTTTCACCATGCTTTCAAATTGATTAATCTAAATTTGATTTAGCACTGCCAAGTACATTATACCTTTGGAAAGCATGCAAGATAAGGAACTTTTTTGCCACAATTAAATTTCAATGAAACCATGTTTTTCATTTCACAACACTTCATTATGGGATAATTAGAAGAATAATCAGAAGAGAAGAAAGATAGGGAGACTTACCTTTCTTTAGCAGAAATGGGTGATGCAAGAAGATGAAAAAGCTTTTCAAAATAACACATGCAAAAGTGGTAACTTGTCAGGTGCCTCAATGAAAACTGAAGAAGAAGAGTAAATGGGTTGTGGGAATTAAACTGAGGGGCGGTTACAGAAATGGGGAGTTGCAAATGTTCCCTTTATTAGCATCAGAGGCAGTTTTCAAATTTCTCGCTTAAGCATGGGTATATCACGCTTAAGCGTGATCGTCCAGCAATGTTGTAGAACAGGTGCTTAAGCGCTCTTTACACTCGCTCAAGCATGCATGAAAGATTTTAGACCTGATGCAATTTAAACTCCCTCACTTAAGCGCGTAGTTATTCGCTTAAGCGAATCAAATTAATTGTGTCTCGCTTAAGCGTGTAGCTATCACGCTTGAGCGTGGTTACTTGTGGAAGGACCCCTGATACTTTTAAATTATTCACGCTTAAGCTGGGGATATCACGCTTGAGCGTGACTTCAAACAGAATGCCCACGCTTGAGCGTGATCAATACCTGATGTCCTTGATGCTTCTCGCTTGAGCGTAGGTACATCCGCTTTGAGCGTGGCCCTTGAAAATTTTGAAAAAGTCCGTCTTGCTTAAGCACGAAGTGCCACGCTTGAGCGTGATCGGGTTTGAAAGTTTAACATTTCCATTGGTAGCTTTGCCATGCTTTAAGCGTCGTTCCAGTGCTTGAGCGTGAAACATGATTCTGAGTGCCTTACCTTATCTCGCTTGAGCGAGAGTCTTCACGCTTGAGCGTGGTGATCCCCTGATGTTTTTCTCTCCTAACTGTCTTTCCTCGCTTAGGCGTATCTTTTCACGCTTGATCCTTGAACAGGTCAAGCTTGAGCGTGGTTACTTAAGCTTAAGCTCCCTTCATGTTTGCCATTGATTGAAACTTGATTTTTACATTTGGAGTTGCTTGATGAGTGACCTACAAAATAAATGAGAACTTCAATAACATTTAAAGTAAAATCAACATGAAAAGAAAGCATAAAAGATTGGGTTGCCTCCCAATGAGCGCTTATTTATCGTCTTTAGCTCGACGCCTGAGTTCAATCATGGATCCTTCAGCTGAATGATGGTGGTGACCTTTTCCACCTCTCCTCCTAAATAAGGCTTCAGTCTTTGACCATTTACAACCCAGGTTCTTTCAGACTTAGGGTCTTGTAATTCAACAGCCCCATAAGATTTCACTTCCTTCACAATGAATGGTCCTGACCATTTGGATTTTAGTTTTCCTGGGAACAATTTTATCCTTGAATTGAAAAGGAGCATAGATTGCCCCTGGTGAAAACATTTTTTCACAATGTGCCTATCATGATAAGCCTTCATTTTTTCCTTATAAATCCTTGATGATTCATAAGCATCCTTCCTCCATTCCTCTAACTTATGCATCTAAATTTTCCTTTCTTCAGCTGATGCCCTTGAGTCATAATTGAGGACTTTCATTGCCCAGAATGCTTTGTGTTCAAGTTCTACTGGAAGATGGCAATTTTTTCCATATACCAACTGGTAGGGTGAAAATCCAGTTGGTGCCTTGTAGGTTGTTCTATAGGCCCATAAAGCATCATCCAACTTCAACGACCAATCCTTTCTATTTTGGCTAATTGTCTTCTCCAGTATCCTCTTAATTTCTCTATTGGATACTTCTACTTGGCCATTGGCTTAAGGATGGTAGGGGGAGGTTACTTTGTACTTGACTCCATAATGTTCTAGGCATTGTTGGAGTTGAGTGTTGTAGAAATGAGAACCTCCATCACTTATCAGTACTCTTGGAGTGCCAAACCTGCTGAAAATGTGTTTCTTCAGAAATTTGATAGTGGTCTTGGCATCAGCTTTAATACGTGTCATGGCTTCTAACCACTTTGATACATAGTCCACCACCATAATAATGTACTCATTTGAAAATGAAGTTGGTAGTGGCCCAACAAAATCTATGCCCTAGTAATCGAAGACTTCTATTTCCAGGATGGTAGTTAATGGCATCTCGTGTCTTCTTGATATGCTCCCTGTCTTCTGGCATGCATCACAATACTGCATAAAAACATTAGCATCTTTGAACAATGAAGGCCAATAAAAACCTGATTGAAGGATTTTAGTTGTTGTCCTTTCCCCATTAAAGTGTCCTCCATCTGGTGAGCTATGGCAGTGCCATAAGATGCTGTTAGCTTCTTCTTGGGACACACATCTCCTCAAAATATGGTCTGATCTAAGTTTAAACAGGTAAGGATCATCCCATATGAATTGTTTTGCATCCTTCAAAAACTTTTTCTTCTATTGCCATGAAAGATCATCAGGCAACACTCTAGCAGCCTTAAAGTTTGCCATGTCTGCAAACCATGGCCTTTCTTTTATCATCAACAGCTTTTCATCAAGAAATTCTTCCTTCACCTCTGGTTGGAGCAGTGTCACTTCCTTGTTAACAAGGCGAGATAAATGATCTGCAATAAAATTTTCACTACCCTTTTTGTCTTTGATCACTAGATTGAATTCTTGCATTAGCAAGATCCATCTAAGTAATCTGGGCTTAGAGTCAGGTTTATTCAGCAGATATTTAATAGCAGCATAATCAGTAAAAATGGTGACTTGGGAACCGATTAGATAAGGTCTAAACTTTTCCAGGCCATACACTATTGCTAACAGCTCTTTTTTTGTTGTTGCATAATTTATCTGGGCAGGGTTCAAAACTTTGCTAGCATAGTGTATAACATGGAAAATTTTTGCCTTCCTCTGTCCTAATATAGCCCCAATAGCATAAAATTCCATCTCCCAATCAGTAGCAACTATCACAGGTGCACAGGTTAGTCTATGTTTTAAAGTTTCAAATGCATATAAACAAGAATCATTAAAAACAAAAGAAGTGTCTTTGTTTAAGAGATTACTCAAAGGCTTTGCAATTTTTGAGAAGTCCTTGGTGAATCTTTGATAGAATCCTGCATGGCCCAAGAAGCTTCTAACTCCCTTCACGTTCCCTGGTGGTGGTAGTTTCTTAATTACTTCCACTATGGCTTTGTCCACTTCAATGCCTCTTTTGGAAATTTGATGTCCCAGCACAATTCCTTCTGTAACCATGAAGTGGCACTTTTCCCAATTTAGAACTAAATTGGTTTCCACACATCTTTTCAATATTACCCTCAAGTTTTCCAAGCATTGATTAAATGATGATCCAAAAACGAAAAAGTCATCCATGAAAACTTCAATGCATTTTTCCACCAAATCTAAGAAAATTGATAGTATGCACCTTTGGAATGTTGCAGAGGCATTGCATAATCCAAAATGCATTTTTCTATATGCAAACACGCTGAAGGGACATGTGAATGTCATTTTCTCTTGATCTTCTGGTGCAACGGCTATTTGGTTATAACCTGAGTATCCATCAAGAAAGCAATAGTATGCCTGTCCTGTAAGCCTTTCCAGCATCTGGTCCATGAAGGGCAGAGGAAAATGATCTTTTCTAGTTGTTTTGTTTAGCTTCTTGTAGTCAATACACATTCTCCATCCAGTGAGTGTCCTTGCAGGAATCAATTCATTTTTGTCATTTTGTATGACAGTCACTCCTCCTTTCTTTGGAACCACCTACACAGGACTCACCCAAGAACTATCAGAGATTGGATAAATTATACCAGCTTCTAGTAACTTAATTACCTCCCCTTTCACTACTTCCTTCATGGTTGGATTCAAGCGTCTCTGTGGCTGAGCAATTGGTTTGAGTTCTTGTTCCATGTAAATGCGGTGCATATAGTAGGCTGGACTTATTCCATTTAAGTCTTCTAATTTCCATCCAATTGCTATTGAGTGCTCCTTCAATACTTGAATCAATTGCCTTTCCTCTATACTTGTCAATTGCCTATTAACAATAACAGGTTTTTGGTTATCATTATCAAGAAAAACATATTTCAAATGTGGAGGTAAAGCTTTTAGCTCCATTTTTGGTGGGATAACTTCTTTTTCTTTCTCTGGCAGCTTCTCATAATAAATTGCTTTTTGAATGGTATGCTTGTCCTCCTTCGAGTTTTCCCCATCTTCTTCCATTGTTCCCATCGCTTCAGTGTTTAACTCATCCAGTGGATCTTTCTTGAGCCATTCATTGGATTGTTCTCTGATGGCCTTTTCTTAATTGTCAATTTTAAAGCACTGCTGCTTCTTCCCTGGATACTTCATTGCATCAAACACATTGAAGTTTATTTCCTTATCTTGCACTCTTACTTTTAACTTTCCATCGTCCACATCAATAATCACCTTTGCGGTTTTCATGAAGGGCCTGCCCAGAATGAGAGGCACTTCTGCATCTTCTTCAATGTCCATTATAACAAAATCTATAGAGAATACAAATCTGTCAACTCGTACAAGCACATCCTCTACTATGCCATATGGAAACTTCATGGATCGATCAACAAGTTGGAGAGTCATTCGTGTTGGTTTCACCTCAAGATCTCTGATTCTTTTCACCATTGAGAGAGGCATTAGGTTAATGCTAGCTCCCAAGTCTAAAAGTGCTTTTCCTACTGGCAAAGTACCAATAGTTACTGGAATTATGAAACTCTCAGGGTCCTTTATTTTCTCAGGCAGTGCTTTTTAAATAATGGCACTGCATCCTGTGACGAGTTCCACTGTTTCTTCATAAAATCTTTTTTTCTTTGTTAAGAGCTCCTTCATGAACTTTGCATATGTTAGCATTTGCTCCATGGCTTCCACAAAAGGTATGTTTATCTGTAACCTTTGGAAGATGTCCATGAATCGTACAAATTGCCTTTCTTTGTCCATTTTTGAGGGATTCTTTGGATATGGCATACTCTTCAGCTGTGGTGCTGGTTCGTCTGTAACATCCCGATTTAAAACGAATTACCGGGTAAAATTGAGCCATTGAAATAATAATTGCAAAGTGGGAAAATTATTTATTAATTTTAATTAACTTGATTAGTTTAGCTTAAGAAAATAATGGCTGGTTAAGTATGATTAATTATTAATTGTTGTCCGCTTGTGATTGGGTGTAACGTGAGTGGGTTGCTGCTTCACGCTTTCCCACCCCACTTTTCCCTTCCTTCGTACATGCATATATAATTGGTCGTTGGGTCTCTTTGCCTTTTATTCCTTCAGATTTCCCCTCTGCGACTTCTCTCTTCTTCTTCCTTCTTCTCTTTCTTCTTCGTTTTTCTTCTTCTTCTCTGTTCTCTGTCTCTATTTTCTGCTTTCGGAAGCCACGACGACGGTGCTGTAGAGGAGTCGGAGCTCCCCCATGCTAGTGAAAGACGATCGTCGAAGCGGAAGAAGAAACAGCCCCTGTTCCTGAGTCAATCGTGGAAGATAAAAGTGTTCAAGAGAAGGCTGAACGAGTGGAAGTATCGAGTGAAGCAGCAAGGCAGAGGACCAATGTCCAAGCAAAAGAGTCTCTCGGAGTTTTTTAGTTGGTAGGGGGAGTACCTTATATCTTAAACGCATGGGTTATGGACGGGGCTCGGGTGTTGATGATTGCTGTCTCTGTATTCTGATTCTGTGTTATGCTTGTATAAAGAGTGTGTAATACCCGGGTGCATGACGAGTGAGAGTTGAGTGTTGTATGTTTAGTTCCGTCTATAGAATGCATGCTGATAGCCTCGAGAATGTTGAATGATTGCATGGAAAAAGGGTGTGCTAAAGTGTTGATGATGATTACTGTGTGGTATATGTGACATGCAAGTTGTTACAAATATAAGGTGCTGACTGCATGTGATAAAATGTTAACTTAGTGAATCTGATAATATATCACACCGATGCATGTGTTGTCTGAGTCCTAATACTGCTTAATACAGACTGCATGAGATGCTTGAGTTGTGGGATTAATTTATTGAATCCTGATGCTGTTTGACACCGATTGCATGGAATGCATGTGTTACTGTATTAATCTGTTGAGTTATAATACCGATTACATGAGATGTATGTGCTGTTTGAGTTCTGATGATGTATGATGCCGATTGCATGAGATGCATGTATTGCTGTGCATATGAACTCTATGTTTGTGTGATGAATCCGCGTGTGGCGCATGGGATGTGTTTGTGCTGGGAGCACGTAGTGTGGGACACTACCATCGGTTATTTAAGAGCATGGGACGCTGTAAAATCCTTTTGAGTGGGACTCAAGGTAGCCTTTGAGTGGGACTCGGGCTACCCATGAACACCTCCATTGGCGCTGAGAGCGTTGGTGTCACCTTGTGGGCAAATAGTTAGGTACCTGTAAAACGACCAAGCAGCTGGGAGCTGAGTTGATAGCTGAGAGCTATGTATAAAAAGGCTGGGAGCCTACGTTGCAACGTCAAAAATCGATTACACACGATTGCGGAACTGAGTGAATTATTCTGTGTGCATATACTATTGATATCGATTGAAATCTGTTTTGTGAATAATTGTTAATGTTATTGTAATGTTACGTGCATATATCCGAGTGAGACTAATGGATTCTGATCGTGAAATGGTGAATATGTACGTCCTGGTTAAATTGGTATTGTGTATGTTTGATAGTAGCCGTGTACATTATATTGCTGCATGATTGAGGATAACCCGAGTCAGTATCTATCATTTAATATCTAAGATACTCACCCCCCTACTGTGGCAATTTTTTAGTGAATGTCTCTCGGAATGAGGAGGGGAGGAGGAGCTGAATGCCGAGTGAAGTGTCGGTGCACTATGGAGGCTATGTGTTTATGTATATGCTGTGTATATGTCTTGTTAAGCCTTGGCCGGCTCGTATTTCAGTCGTAGTCTCTTTATACTAGAACTTGAACCCTTTTGGGTAGAAGATATGATTTTGTGCCTGTAATCATTTATATCCCTCTCTATATCTATCATACTGTGTGTTGTTCTATATTACGTGAATGGTCCGCGTAATATATGTATGTGTACTTACCGAGTGCGTGAGGTTGGTATAACTATAGGTAGAAATGGGGTTAAGAGTTGATGTGGGAAGCGAGACAGTGATTTATTCTGAGTGCAGAAGAGTCTACGTATTACCGAGTGAATGAGAGCACGGGACACCGAGTGGGGATTGATCTAGATACCTTCCGAGTGATAACTGTTAGGATTTTCCCGAGTGAGGAATAATTAAATATTTCCGAGTGGTTAAGAGTAGAAGAAACCTGAGTGGGGATTGACTTAATGATTTCCCCCGAGTGAATAAGTTGTCATATACCGAGTGGATTAGCTATCATTTTCTGAGTGAATGAGATGTATGATAACTCTGGGCCCCGAGTGTCTGGATAACCGAGTGTAGCTCCTCGCTTCAGCGAATGAAGGATTCGCTCCAGCGAGTGTGTGGGCTTTGGAGGGCTTTTGGGTGGGCATCGCTTAAGTGTGTGGTGCTTCGCCCGAGCGAGTTGGGTTATCTCGCTCAAGCGTGTTGGATCTCGCTTGAGTGAGTAAGCGTTGTTCTGTGGTTCTCGCTTGAGCGGTTCGTTTCTCCGCCGTATATCTCCGAATGGTTTTATTTCCCTTGCTTTCCGTCCCTTATTTCTTTTGTGCCCAGTTCTTCTTGGTTTATTTTAGAAAAATTTTCCCTATTTTTTTGGGTTTTATTTATCTGTTAAAATTAGGGTGTTATAATTTTGGTATCAGAGCAGACCGAAAGGTCCAAGGCCAAGGTGTGCTTACCGAGTGTAAGCGGTTGTATGTATTATGACCGAGTGGTCATCATTATTATGATATTCTGATTGAACATGATTGATGTTGAGAAATTGATTTGAGGATAGAAGGTAACTCCTCTCCTGGTCCGATTGATTGCATGACGTATATATATAAATGGTATAATGTGCTATAGTCAGTGGATTTGGGGATGAGATCCGATCGGAAGAATGTAACCTTGTAAACTTATCCTTGAAGGGCTGTTAATTTCAGGATAAGTCATGGCGAATCGTCAAAGCATGGAGGCCATAGCCACTGCATTCCAACGTTTTACGGACGTGTTCGAGAGGCAATGCCAGCCTCGAGCTGAAGATGGCCAAGTGTTGGACCGCTTCCTGAAGAGGAAGCCGAGCGAGTTTCAAGGAAGACGTAACCCTGAGGCAGCTTACAAATGGACTCAAGAGTTAAAGAGGATTTTTGGGGGCCTTCACTCTATCGAGGCCCAGAAGGTGAAGTGTGTAGTGTACATGCTGCGGGACGAAGCATAGAACTGGTGGAAGATCGCCAGAAACCGACTGACTAATGTTGATACCCAGCTGACCTGGGAAAATTTCAAGACATGCTTCTTAGAGAAATATTTCCCCGACACAATCAGGAGTCGGAAGGAATTGGAATTCATGGAATTGAAACAGGGCTCCATGTCTGTGGAAGAGTACGCAGCTAGATTTGAAGAATTGTTCCTATTCTACCCGCCCTTCCAACAACCTGGAACAGAGAATTCCAAATGCCTTAAATTTGAGAACGGATTGAGATCAGACATTAAAAGAGCCTGCAGATACCAAGAAATTAGGAGTTTTCCTTTATTGGTGAATAAGTGTAGAATTTTTGAAGAGGACGACAAGGCCCACTCGGGCCAGAGTAGCAAAGCAGACCATTACTTGAAGCCCCAATAATCCCGCTTCAAGAGGCCAAACAATGCTGGTAGGAACAGACCCTTTTCCAGATTTGGGGGTCGAAGCCAGCCAGAAAGATGACCAGTTATGGGAAACGGAAAATGTTTTAAGTATGGAGGAAATCATTACGCTCGAGACTGCAATAGCGATAGTGAGATGGTGTGCTTCCATTGTAATAAGAGGGGGCACATTCGCCCTGACTGCCCCCAACTCCATCAAGCAAATACCAATGTGCGTCAGGGAGGTTTCCAAGAGAGGAGCCGTGGGAACAATAGTCAAAGATCGGGGGGCAGAGGAAACAGAGCCAGAGGAAACATGATGTTTGCTCCAAATAACCGAGAAAGAAATACCGACCAACCAGCAGTGGGGAGAGTCTACGCCATCAACGCAGAAGATGCTGTACAAGTGAATGACTTGGTACAATATAAGTGCTCACTCGGTAGATATACACTTAATGTAGTTTTTTATTTGGGAGCCACCCATTCTTTTATAGCTGATGAGTGTGTAAGACATTTAAAGTTGCCGACTGTGTATATGGATCAGACTTTGGAAGTAGCCAATCTGACTGGCACTAAGGTGTTGACATCATCAATGTGTAAAGATGTAATGTTTGTGTTGGGCGATCGGAGATTCACCTTCAATTTGGTGTGCGTGCCTTTAAAGGATCTCGACATTGTACTCGACATGGATTGGCTTTCAGCCAACAAGGTATTGGTGGACTGTCAGAACAGAAGAATAATCTTTCTGAGGCAGACTAGTGAAGACTACATGGTACCAAGTATAGTCTAGTTATTTATGATGCTCTGTCTAACTGAAGGGAAGGCTAAAACCCGAGTGAACGAAATTTTGACTATTTGTGAATTCCCAGAGGTGTTTCCAGAAGATATGCCGGGTGTCCCTCCAACTAGAGAAGTTGAGTTCTCTATAGACCTTATCCCTGGAGCCGAGCCAGTCTCCAGTGGACCTTATAGAATGTCCCCAACAGAATTGGCTGAGCTGAAAAAACAGGTGGATGAGATACTCAAAAAATAATTCATTAGGCCGAGTGTATCACCATGGGGCACACCTGTACTACTTGTTAAGAAGAAGGATGGCAGCATGAGATTATGCATAGATTACTGACAGCTGAATAAACTCACGATTAAGAACCGATACCCGTTGCCCAGAATTGATGATTTGATTGACCAACTGCGTGGTGCTTCAGTCTTCTCAAAGATTGATTTACGGTCGGGATACCACCAAATCCGGGTGAAGGACTCGGATATCCCAAAGACTGCCTTTAGGACTTGGTATGGCCACTACGAGTATGTAGTGATGCCGTTCGGTGTGACAAACGCCCCTGCTATATTCATGAATTACATGAACAACATATTCCACCCCTACTTAGACCGATTCTTAGTAGTTTTTATTGATGATATCTTAGTCTATTCCAAAACCCCTCGAGAGCATGAGGAACATCTCCGAGCGGTACTTCAAATCTTGAAGGAGAAGCAGCTGTTTGCAAAATTTTTGAAATGCGATTTCTGGATGGATAAGATCCACTTCCTCGGACATATGATTTCCAAGGAAGGTGTCTCGGTAGACCCTTCGAAGGTGCCAGCTGTAATGGCATGGGAGAGACCCGAGTCGGTCTCAGAGATAAGGAGCTTTATGGGCCTGGCTGGTTATTATAGGCGGTTTATTGAAGGTTTTTCTAAGCTAGCTTTGCCACTGACTAAATTGACCCGGAAAAACATTCCCTTCGTGTGGAGTTCCGAGTGCGAGAGCAGTTTCCGAGAGCTAAAAGACAAGTTGATGACCGCTCCAGTGTTGGCATTGCCTAACTTGCAAGAGAACTTCATGGTTTATTGTGATGTGTCAGGGCACAGATTGGGATGCGTGCTAATGTAGAAAGACCGAGTGATAGCGTATGCCTCTCGGCAATTGAGGCCTCATGAACAACATTACCTGACCCATGACTTAGAGCTGGCAGCAATGGTTTTTGCGTTGAAGATATGGAGACATTACTTGTATGGTTCTAAATTCGAAGTGTACAGCGACCACAAGAGCCTCAAATATTTATTCGACCAGAAGGAGCTGAACATGAGGCAAATGAGATGGATGGAATTTTTAAAGGATTATGACTTCGAGCTGAAGTACAATCCGGGTATGGCAAACGTTATTGCCGACGTGTTGAGTCGGAAATCCCTCCATATAGCAGTGATGATGGTGAAGGAGGTGGAGTTGTTGGAACAGTTCCGAGACATGAACTTGCATATTGACATCCCCTCATCTCAGAAAATAACAATCGGTACGTTTAGGATTGCCAATGAATTTCTGAAATCCGTGTATGAACAACAGCAGTCAGATTCCTACTTGGCTGAGATGAAGGAGGCTCAGGCCAAAGGAAAGGACTTGTCCTTGACCGAGGGATCGGATGGAATCTTCCGAGTGAGAAACAGAATATACGTGCCGGGTGGAGGAGAATTAAGAAGAATGGTGCTCGATGAAGCCCACAAAAGCCTGCTAAGTATCCACCCGGGTACCACGAAGATGTACCATAATCTAAGAACACAATTCTGGTGGCCCGGATTAAAGAGGAATGTGGCAGAATACGTGGCTCGGTGTATTACCTGTCAAAAATCGACGGTTGAGCACCAGAAGCCGTATGGTGCATTGCAACCCCTGGAGATCCCCGTGTGGAAATAGGACTTAATCGCCATGGACTTTATCATGGGATTGCCAAAAAACCGAGTGGGCCATGATGCGATTTGGGTCATTGTTGACTGACTGACCAAAAGTGCACACTTCCTACCTATGAACATGAGATACCCATTACATAAGTTAGCCCGGATTTATATTCGTGAAATTGTCCGACTGCATGGTGTGTCGACTTCCATCGTATCGGATAGGGATCCTAGATTCACGTCCCGGTTTTGAGCCAGCCTGCACCAGGAATTGGGCACGAAACTTTGGCTAAGTTCCGCCTACCACCCCCAATCGGATGGACAATCCGAGCGAAAGATACAAAGTTTGGAGGACTTACTGAGGGCGTGTGTGTTGGAACACGGTGGAGATTGGGAGCAGTACCTTTCCCTGATCGAATTTACATACAACAACAGCCACCACAACAGTATTGGCATGGCACCCTATGAAGCACTATATGGTCGGAGATGTCGAACCCCACTTTGTTGGTCAGAAATGGGTGAGGGTCTGCTATTGGGACCAGAAATTATGAAGCAAACCTCAGAACAGATCCGAGTGATAAGGGAAAGGATGAAGGCGTCTCAGGATAGGCAGAAGAGCTACCATGATAAACGAACCAAACCACTAGAGTTTTCAGTCGGAGATAGGGTGTTTCTGAAGACTTCACCAAGTAAAGGAGTCGGACGAGCCTTGAAAAGTGGGAAATTGAATCCCCGATATATTGGACCTTACGAAATATTAGAGCGGATCGGTCCCGTGGCGTACCGAATAGCATTACCGACTCATTTATCTCGATTTCATAACGTGTTTCATGTGTCTCAATTAAGGAAGTACCTACACGATTCCACTCACACAATGCCGGATGATGAAGTGGAGATTAAAGAGGACCTGACCACTGTGACTGTACCGACTAGAATAGTGGGCCAATCGGTAAAGCGTTTAAGGAGTAAGGATGTGCAACTAGTTGAAGTAGAGTGGCAGCAGGACGGGTATACCTCTTATACCTGGGAACGTGAGGATGCCATGAGGCAACAGTACCCCGAGTTGTTTGATCAAGGTGAGTTACCGATTGAATTTCAAGGATGAAATTCTTTTGAGAGGGGGAGAACTATAACATCCCGATTTAAAACAAATTACCGAGTGAAATTGAGCTATTGAAATAATAATTGCAAAGTGGGAAAATTATTTATTAATTATAATTAACTTGATTAGTTTAGCTTAAGAAAATAATGGCTGGTTAAGTGTGATTAATTATTAATTCTTGCCGCTTGTGATTGGGTGTAACGTGAGTGGGTTGCTGCTTCACGCTTTCCCACCCCACTTTTCCCTTCCTTCGTGCATGCATATATAATTGGTCGTTGGGTCTCTTTGCCTTTTATTCCTTCAGATTTCCCCTCTGCGACTTCTCTCTTCTTCTTTCTTCTTCTATTTCTTCTTCGTTCTTCTTCTTATTTGTTCTCTGTCTCCATTTTCTACTTTCGGAAGCCATGACAATGGTGCTGCAGAGGAGTCGGAGCACCCCCATGCTAGTGAAAGACGATCGTCGAAGCGGAAGAAGAAATAGCCCCTATTCCTGAGTCAATCACGGAAGACAACAATGTTCAAGAGGAGGCTGAACGAGTGGAAGTATCGAGTGAAGCAGCAAGGCAGAAGACCAACGTCCAAGCAGAAGAGTCTCTCGGAGTTTCGTAGTTGGTAGGGGGAGTACCTTATATCTTAAATGCATGGGTTATGGACGGGGCCTGGGTGTTGATGATTATTGTCTCTGTATTCTGATTCTATGTTGTGCTTGCATAAAGAGTATGTAACACCCGGGTGCATGACAAGTGAGAGTTGAGTGTTGTATGTTTAGTTCCGTCCATAGAATGCATGCTGATAGCCTCGAGAATATCGAATGATTGCATGGAAAAAGGGTGTGCTGAAGTGTTGATGATGATTACCGTGTGGTTTATTTGACATGCAAGTTGTTATAAATATAAGGTGCTGACTGCATGTGATAAAATGTTAACTTAGTGAATCTGATAATATATCACACCGATGCATGTGTTGTCTGAGTCCTAATACTGCTTAATACCGACTGCATAAGATGCTTGAGTTGTGGGATTAATTTATTGAATCCTGATGCTGTTTGACACTGATTGTTTGGAATGCATGTGTTGTTGTATTAATCTGTTGAGTTATAATACCGATTGCATGAGATGCATATGCTGTTTAAGTTCTGATGATGTATGATGTCGATTGCATGAGATGCATGTATTGCTGTGCATATGAACTCTGTGTTTGTGTGATGAATCCGCGTGTGGCGCATGGGATGCGTTTGTGCTGGGAGCACGTAGTGTGGGACACTACCATCGGTTATTTAAGAGCGTGGGACGCTGTAAAATCCTTTTGAGTGGGACTCAAGGTAGCCTTTGAGTAGGACTCGGGCTGCCCGTGAACACCTCCGTTGGCGCTGAGAGCATTGGTGTCACCTTGTGGGCAAACGGTTGGGTACCTGTAAAATGGCCAAGCAGCTAGGAGCTGAGTTGATAGCTGAGAGCTATGTATAAAAAGGCTGGGAGCCTACGTTGCAATATCAAAAACTAATTACACATGAATACGGAACCGAGTGAATTATTTTGTGTGCATATACTGTTGATATCGATTGAAATCTGTTCTGTGAATAATTGTTAATGTTATTGTAATGTTACGTGTATATATCCGAGTGAGACTGATGGATTCTGATCGTGAAATGGTGAATATGTACGTCCTGGTTACATTGGTATTGTGTATGTTTGATAGTAGCCATGTACATTATATTGCTGCATGATTGAGGATAACCCGAGTCAGTATCTATCGTTTAATATCTAAGATACTCACCCCCCTACTATGGCAATTTTTCAGTGAATGTCTCTCGGAATGAGGAGGGAAGGAGGAGCTGAATGCCGAGTGAAGTGCTGGTGCACTATGGAGGCTATGTGTTTATGTATATGCTGTGTATATGTCTTGTTAAGCCTTGGCCGGCTCGTATTTCAGTCGTAGTCTCTTTATACTCGAACTTGAACCCTCTTGGGTAGAAGATATGATTTTGTGTCCCTCTCTATATCTATCATACTGTGTGTTGTTCTATATTGCGTGAATGGTCCGCGTAATATATGTATGTGTACTTACCGAGTGCGTGAGGTTGGTATAACTATGGGTAGAAATAGGGTTAAGAGTTGATGTGGGAAGCGAGACAGTGATTTATTCTGAGTGCAGAAGAGTCTATGTATTACCGAGTGAATGAGAGCACGGGACACTGAGTGGGAATTGATCTAGATGCCTTCCGAGTGATAACTGTTAGGATTTTCCCGAGTGAGGAATAATTAAATATTTCCGAGTGGTTAAGAGTAGAAGAAACCCGAGTGGGGATTGACTTAATGATTTCCCCCGAGCGAATAAGTTGCCATATGTTGAGTGGATTAGCTATCATTTTCCGAGTGAATGAGATGTATGATAACTCTGGGCCCCGAGTGTCTGGATAACCGAGTGTAGCTCCTCGCTTCAACGAATGAAGGATTCGCTCCAGCGAGTGTGTGGGCTTTGGAGGGCTTTTGGGTGGGCATCGCTTAAGCGTGTGGTGCTTCGCCTGAGCGAGTTGGGTTATCTTGCTCAAGTGTGTTGGATCTCGCTCGAGCGAGTAAGCGTTGTTCTGTGGTTCTAGCTTGAGCGGTTCGTTTCTCCGTCGTATATCTCCGAATGGTTTTATTTCCCTTGCCTTCCGTCCCTTATTTCTTTTGTGCCTGGTTCTTCTTGGTTTATTTGGGAAAAATTTTCCCTATTTTTTTTAGGTTTTATTTATCTGTTAAAATTAGGGTGTTACATCGTCTACCTTCTTCTTCCCTTCTTTTATTTCTTTCTTTTTATTTTTTTCAACTTCATCTTTCTTCATATATACATCATCATTCTTTTTATTCACTTCCTCCTTTGTTTCTTTTTCACACTTCTTTTCTTCCACTTTTTCACCCTTTTCTTCTTATTGTCCAATGACATTTCCACTTCTTGTTGTGATTGCTTTGCATTGCTCCTTTGGATTTGGGTGGGTATTAGCTCCAAATTGTGAATTGTGATGTTCTACAATTTGACGAGCCAATTGTCCCACTTGAGTCTCCAGATTTCTTATTGAAGTATCAGTGTTTTTCTTATTGGTGATTGAGACTTGCATGAATTTTTCTAGAGTGTCCTCTAGTTTTGATGTCCTTTCTGTCAAGGAAGGACCTTGTTGATAAGGTTGTTGTCTGTTGGAAGTGCTTGCCTCTTGCTTCCATCCACCATTTTGATTGTTCCTCCATCCCTGTGAAAAGTTGTTAGGATAAACATTGTTATTGAAATTACCCTGCTTACCTTCATTATTCATGTACAGGATGGATTAGTCAGATTGTTCTCCTTGGCAGTGTCCATTCTGATGACCACCTCCATAGAAATCACATCTCATTTGTGCTTGTTGGTTGCCTATAGAGGATTGTACAACATGTAGTTGTTGAGGGAGTTTTGCCATTTGCTGTGTGAGAGTTTCAATCTGTTGAGTCAAAATTTTGTTTTGAGCTAGAATGGCATCTGTGGTATTTAATTCTAGTACTCCCCTCTTTTGGACTTGTGTTCTATCATGTTGGGCTTGGTAGTCCGTGGATGATAATGCATCAATGATTCTTGTAGCTTGTTTTGCATCCACCGTCATCATAGTGCCTCCAGCTGCTGCATCAAATATCATTTTGGTATCTGCTTTGAGTCCACTGTAGAAGATATTAAGTTAGGCAATATCTTCCAAGCCATGATTTGGACACTTTCTTAGAAGAGATTTGAAACATTCCCATGCTTCACAGAAGGGTTCATCTTGGCCTTGTTTGAATATTGTTATGTCAGATTTAGCCTTAATGAATCTAGATGGTGGAAAGAATCTGTGTAGGAATTTTTCTTCCACTGTGTCCCAACTATTCAAGCTTTGATTTGGATGGGATTGAAGCCATTCTTTTGCTTTACCTACCAGAGAAAAAGGAAACAATCTTAGATATACTGCTTCAATTACCTCCTGTTCAAAGCCCATTGTTCCTACTAATTCATAGAATATGGCCAAGTGAGTGTATGGATCTTCACTGGACATTCCACGGAATTGGTGGGAACTAATTAAACTAAGGAAGACAGGTTTCATTTCTATAGCCCTTATTGTATTTGGTATAGCAATGCTTGAGTAGTGTCTGGGTCCTTGTTGTAGAGTGTAATCTCCAAGTGTTCTCCTTGGTGGGTTTTGATTGTTGCTGTTGACATCCATTGTATCAGAGGAAGTTTCTCCTGTGTGGAAGCTCTGCTTGGCTTTCTTGATTTTCTTAAGGAACCTGTCTATTTCTGGATCAAATGCAAGTTGTTCTTTTGTACCCTATCCTCTCAAGATCATAAATTAAGTACTCAAAATGGCAAAGTTACCACATAATAAAAAAAATTGAAAACAAATTTATTTACACTGTCTTTGTCAATTCACTGCTAAAATATTCAAACTTAAATCACCTCTCCGGCTGTGGCGCCAAAACTTGATGTGGTAATTTTATGGTTCATACAAAACTTGTTAGCCAAAGCT
Source organism: Clitoria ternatea (assembly GCA_037962975.1). Taxonomy (NCBI): domain Eukaryota; kingdom Viridiplantae; phylum Streptophyta; class Magnoliopsida; order Fabales; family Fabaceae; genus Clitoria; species Clitoria ternatea. Next base: position 177,490,083 of record CM075671.1, read on the forward strand.
TGGTATTGTAAAAAAGTGAAGTGAAGTATTTAGAGAAAGAGAATCAAGTTTGTATAATATGAACTCAATGGAATGTTTGTGCCAAGTTTAAACACAGTGATTGTAGTATAGTATAGATGTCGTTCCACTAAGGAGGTATTGGTTTGAAGATCTTAGTTCTTGAATTGATTTTGACAAAAGATTTGTTTTGATTTTTATTGTCCAAAAGATTAAATACGAAAGAAACAATCAGCATGAGAATAATAACAGTAAAGTGTTTTGGTAGAAATCAGATTTGGGAAACTGGGATTGGTTTTATCGCATCGCACCTTTCGTAAGCTAAATAAATTTGTATGTATGTAAATTGAAATAATAATTTCTACGTCACAATCAAAGTCATTTGTATCGATCCCTCGACTACAAAATTCATAAGAATGATTTCAAACTGCGGATCCCTTAGTCACTTTGAAATCATTCCAGCATTACCAATCGATTGTTTTAACGTTTATTGCGTTAGATGTCATCCCTGGTCAGCTACTCACAAAGAGTATTTCATTCAGATCTGCTCTCAAAAGTTACTTCCCAGTATACTTAAGAAAACTCAAAAATAAGAAAATAGTGATCAAGTATCTCCAGGCATTAATGGCAGAATAAAATACAGAAAGTATTAAATCTCATTAACATACATAAAAACTTACTGCAACATTACTTGAGGTTTGAATGGATTACAACTAATCCCATAAGGGAAAATTTAGCTACTCATGCTTTGCATTTTCACTTTCAGAATATGAATATAGAAAATAATGGAGAAGTTGGATTTTGCAGGAAATACAGGGGATGAATGGAGAAGATGATGGATAATCCCCTTTGGTGCTTCTTCTCTGCTTGATTTATAGAGTTGATGCCTCCCTCTCCTTTCCTACATGTGTAAAGCCCATAAGGAACCATTCAGAGACATGTAGAAATATATCACAGTGGGTGAGTTGGCATCCCACCATTGGCCAATATTAAATTACAAACTCCATACTGTATGAGTCACACTTGAACTTAATGGTCACGCTCAAGCGTGAGGTCTCTGATGCCTCCGTGTAATTCCAGTGCTACCCACGCTTGGTCATGCTCAAGGTGAGGTGTCCAAGCTCAAGCGTGAGGAGAAGATCTTATGCTGCCTTGTCACGCCCAGTCACGCTTAAGCGTGGCTTTCTTTTCCATGTTCCACGCTCAAGCGCCCTATCTCACGCTTAAGCGTAAGCTTCTTTTGTTCAAATTTCCTTCCTTTTGCTCAAGCATGAGGGGCCTTCAGGGTCAGTCTTCAGCACGATCACGCTCAAGCGAGCTTAAAGCACGCTTAAGCGTGATGTCTTTGGTGGTTGCTCTCTTGACCTTTCTTTGACTTTTAAGGCTTTTCCTGCATTTCTTAAGGAGTTCAAGCAGTTTTCTTCTATTTTTCAAAATATTTATTCATATTTATTTTCAAGATAAATTCTTTGTTTTTCCATCTTTTTACTTTACTTTCTTGTAAAGATGCTCCAAAAAATCACAAGAATATAGTGTTTGATTAGCATTTATCAGTTGTCTGTTTTAGCCTTATGATATAGGTTAAGATGGTGAAGAGGTACACTTTTTGTGGAGGCGGCTCGGTGTGAAGAGGGTGTCTCATTGCCTTGGCCGACATTCTTTTTGAACATATTGATTTAAATTCTTTATAGAATTTGATGTGTATAGGCATTATTTTGTATAGCGTAGCTATTGTTGTATATGCCTAAGTTTTTAAAATTCTGAATGAGTTTGTTAAATTAATTGTTGATACATTTGGGTTTAGAGATTGAGCTATGAACTTGTCAGTATATTGGAGGTTGATGATCATGAATCTTTATGAATGAGGAATTATGCATGAATGTTGATATTATGTCACAAAAATTATGTATGTTGCATAGAAGTAGTTATGGAGTGGATTTATGAAGCTTTGTTTATGTTAGTGAATGTTGAGTTTTTATTATACAATTGGTGCAAGGTATGTAGGATGAGATAATATGATGTATACCTCCTAGTTATGAGTATATTAAGAGGCCTAGTTGATAAGAATAAAAGATTGATGATTTATTAGTATGTATGGATGGTATTGTCACCTAATTAGGTTCTTGGAAAAGTTTTGATGTGAATGTTCATGATTATGGACTATTAGACTTGAATGTGTAGGACTAGGGGTAGGTACCTAGAATTTGAAGGATTAATGACCAATATGAGAATTAGAAAAATTAGTGCATGACAATCTTACATATACATTGTTGAAGTTAGTTCAGTACTTGTTTAACTTTCACCTTCTCATATCTTCACATATGAGTTGGTTTCTAATTAGATCTAGGGCAGTTATGATAAGTCTTGAATTATGGTGTGCCTTAATTAAGTGATGAAATAAACACAAAAATTTTCCCCTACTTTTTATTAATTAGAAGTAGATAACTATAATATCGAATAGCGAATTTAGGGCACCATAGTGTGTGAGTGTGCTGATGATCTGATCTCACAGATCATGGATATAGATGATATCAAGTCTTCACACGGGTACACATTAAGAGTAATGATGTATTGGATAGACCCACCATAAGAACGTTGCATGGATCATTACATGAATGTCATAAACGATTCTCAATGTGATAATGGTATATGTAGTCCTTCGACTTAAAGTCACTACGATTCCTACATAAGGAGTTTGTTGTTTTAATACAATCAAACGTCTTATGTAACAAGAGGATTATAAAGGTTGTGATTAGGCAATGAACAAATTATATAGAGGGATGTGAGTGATGTAGATGGGATTTGTCTCTCCTATATGACAAGAGTGATATCTATAGGCCACTAGATGGAGTAAGACTAAGGAAATGCATGGCCATGCTAGAAAGAATAAATATTGGATATTAATTCAGATAAAGTCTACTCCAGTATCAAGTAAAATAAATTGGTCCGTACAAGGAATACATAACCATGCCTTGGGCCCAATTAGGATATCGTGACAAAAGGAACAAACATATAAAATAATTATCACTTATAGGTTATGTTGATATTAAATAATACTCGGACATAATGATGCGTTGCTAGATGCCGCTATTATTTTATATTAATAATAAAATAGTTTATTATTAATATAACCGAGTATTTTACCTATAGGGTCACACACATAGAGTAAGCCCATCAGAAAATAGCTTTTTATTTTAGTTGGACTAAAATAAAACTATTAGGCCTAACTTATTTAGAATGAGTAAGGAGCCCACTCTTTAGAGAGAGCAAATTAGGTCAAACCTAAGCCTATAAATATAGCATAAGATACTCATAGGCGGCTAACCAAAAAGAGACACAAAATGCAAAAGTTACAAAAGCTACACGCCGTCAAACTAGCATTTAGAAGGTGTAGCGTTTCTAGTGGGAATACTCGTGTGGACTCCTAAAGGACGAGTCTATGATTCCTAACACTTCCAAGCCCCAAAATACATAGTGGCATATCTATCATTAAGGGAAGCTTCAGTATGGACCAACATGGATGGGGATGACTTGCCAATGCCCATAAATGCATACGTAATCAAGAGATACTTTGCAAAAAAACAAAACAAAAAAGACAACAATAAAAGAAAAATAAAACAAAAAAACAAAAAAAACAAAAGAATCAAAGTTGGCACCCTATGCACATACCAATTGGGGCAAGTTGATGCCCTCATGTTATTCCTCAAATTTAGGTTTTAAGTGTAATAAATGGAAGTTATTAGATTTAATCTACCTTGATCAATTTTCTCTAGTTTTGCTAAAAAATCAAGGAAATCAACAAAAAAATTCAAGAACTAGAGAACTGACGTGTAGCATCAATCCCACATGTAGCGTGGGAACTTTTAATTCCGATGCTACGCATTACACCCATGCGTAGTGTCAGAAGCTACGTGGACTCCACTTTCAGGTGGCTGAGCACTCAGCCAATTGACCCATTATTGGCCAATCCACCAACAGCTAATGTCCAAGCTAAATTGGGAGACAAGGCTACACATGTCTGGGCATTATTGAATTAAAAATTCTCAATCATGGCCACTTAATCATGTGTTTAATGGAGACTGAGTTAGGAAGCTGATGCTACACGTCAGGGCCCTTGCTCAGCCCTATAAATAGGCCATTCTCAAGGTATTCTAGGCATCCCATTCTATATTCAGTAGCTTTTTTCCACTCTTTTCACTCGAGTTTTGAGTTTTCTTTTATGAGTTTGTAGTCTAGAATAGTTTCTAAATATTTGAGAGTGTCGTGTGGTATTGTGATCAGTTGTATAATGAAGTATTGCAAGGTCTTCGTAAAGTTAACCTCTATAAGTGTTATTTTTACTTTTACCATGTGTAACTAATTTGTTTATGTCGAAATTTGGTGAACCTATCTAATATATGATGTTGTGATTATAAGTCATGCATGTTTATGATTCAAGAGCCATGTTAGTGTTTCAATCTTTTATTAGTATGAATGTCAAACGGGAGAATGATTTTCATGCGTGTTGAAACTTGTTTTATTAGTATGAATATCAAACGGGAGAATGATTGTCACGCATGTATTAAAACTTAGTTTAATGAAAGTAAAAGTTGAAGTACCCTTAATATACCAATTACTAGGGATAGAGTTTGTAATATTCCGGATTTTAGGGAAAATAAATTTATTGTATAATGATAATTGATTATTTATGGTCAAGTAATTATGGGAAAATTAATTAGACATTAGAGGTGAATTATTGGTAAATTGAGAATTACCGGGATCGTGTGATTTAATAGATGATGTGGGACCTACTTAGTTAAATTAGACATTTAATGGGTCTAGAATGTTTAGAAAATTATTGTGGTTACGATAGTGTAATTGGAATAATTTTTAGTGCTAAGATGATAATTAAATGGACTCGATGTATGCTATTAGACGGGGAAAATATGAGCCAAAATAGAATTAAAATAAAATTAAAATCCCATTTCTCCTCCCATTTTCACCGTGACCTCTTTCTCTCTATCATTTGATTCTTTTACCCATTGGATAATGGGGAATTATGACATCCTTTTAACCATTGGACAATGTCCAATTTTGGTTTAATTTTTCCCTTTCTCTTCCTCATTCTCGGTACACTCTTCTCCTCCACTCTATCTTTGTCATTTTCTTATTCTCCTCTATCCTTCTTTTGCCCAAACCATGACCCACCCTCTTTTATACCCATTTTCATCAAAACTAATACAAGAGCTTGGAAATGTGAGGAATCTATAGAGCTTGGGAGCTTGCATTGGTCATCTCCCTCTTCCTTACTTCATTTTCATTTTTGGTGGAGCTTGGATTTGAGGTAAAGATCTCTCACCTCTTCCTTATCTCATTTATGATTTTGGGGTATTGGGTTGAAGATGGTGATGTTAGAACCCTTGCATGTGGGTGGAAATGCCTAGGCTTGAATGTTTGGAAGTGAAACCCTTGATTTAGGGCTTTATGATTATATGAGATTTAGAGGTTGATGAGATCATTATGATAAAATAAAATGGATTGAAGATTGATAGAGATTGTTGATGGTTGTTGGGTGATTTGGAGAAGAAACCCTAAGTATTAATAATTTGGGGGTTTTGACCCACTTGATGATCTTGATGATTTTTGGTACCTTGGAACGATGTTATACATAGAAATGAGTATTTGAAGGATAGGAGTTGAATATTGATGTTAATAAAATGGTGAACTAAGTCATGAGTTGCAAATGATGGTATATGCATGTATATAGGTATGTTGATTTAAGGGATTAGTCTTAAGTGATGATGTTGTTGGATTTGTTTAACCCTTAAGACTTAGAGAATCTTGGTTATGGGAAAGGAATTTCCGAAGCCTAACATAGGCATATGAATTTGGAGTATAGACAAGTCTAGGACTTGATCATGAGTTTAAGAGATGATGCCTTATGATGGCTTATTAATTTCATGTGCATATGTGTGTTGTTGATAGGATTGTATTCCGGACGATGATGCATAATAACCAAGGCAATCGGAGCATTTGGATTGCGATTCTTCTCTCGAGGTAGGAGAGGAGTTTACATTTCAAATCGCATGAGTGAATTAATTGCTAATTATGTATATGTTGAACTCATGCAATGCCTTGCCATGAATGTCTTATACGATTAATTTGATGAAGTGATGAATGATGGCTTGGCTTATATTGATTGTTATGAAAATGTATGTATATATATATAATGTTGATGATAAGTGTTTGATGGTCCCTTGGTTGGACATAAAATCAGATGAGTATGAAAAACTACAAATGGATGAACTACATAAATTGTAGAAGATTGTTTTGGAGAGATTGTGTAGAAAAACGAAAGATGGAGTGATGTGGGTTATAGTTAAAACCTTCCTCTCATAAAATTAAATAAGTAAGAGTGATTGATAAGTTTGAATGAGGATTTCCGAGTATGAAAGGGGTAGAAAGAGTTTTATATGCCTCATGTGATGTGTATGATGTATTGGTGGTGATTAAGTTGTCCTAGAATGAGGTTACATGTGTTAAGTTATGAGAATTGCTGATTCTGCATAAGTCCTAATAGTCTCACTCAAGCGAGATGGGATCTCGCTTAGGCGAGAATCCCCTGTCTCGGTATTATTGCCTTTGGGCCAATTTCGCCCAGGCGAGCGAGTGTTCCGCTCGAGCGTGTTAAGTATGATGTGATCAGGTGAGATACTGGACGAATCTCGTTCAAGCGGGCGTGGCCGTGCTTAAGTGAACGAAAAAAAGGAGTCGGTTTTGGATAATTTTGCCGAGTGGAAAACCGAGCGAGAGACGAATTAGTTTTGGGATGATTTTGCCGAGTGAAAACCGAGCGAGAGACGAATCAGTTTTGGGATGATTTTACCGAGTAAAAAACCGAGCAAGACATGAATCAGTTTTGGAATGATTTTGCAGAGTGAAAAACCGAGCGAGAGATGAGTCAGTTTTGAAATGATTTTGCTGAGTGAAAAACTGAGCGAGAGATGAGTCGGTTTTGGAATAATTTTGCCGAGTAAAAGACCGAGCGACAGGAGTCGGTTCTGGAATAATTTCACCGAGTAAAAAGCCGAGTGCTGGGAAGCCTTGCCCGAGCGTGCGAGTATGGAAGGGAAGGACGACCTCTGGTCGGATTTCGCTTAAGCGAGTGGGTGCCTTGCTCAAGCGAGCATTAGTAGGGTTCCTTACTGGACAATTCTCACCCGAGCGAGTGGCTAGTTGAAGGGAGCCTCGCTCGAGCGAATGCATATGGATTTTATTACTGGATGATTCTCGCTCGAGCGAGTGACTAAGTGTGAAGGTGCTTCGCCCGAGCGAGTGAGCTTGGGGATGCTACTGGAGGCATTTTGCTTACGCGAAAGGGGTTGCCCCTGCGAGCCTGATCTGTCTCGCTCAAGCGGAGATGAATCTCGCTTGAGCGAGTTTCTACCAGAATGGAATTTGCTCAATTTTATTTGTGGCAGGCTTATGTTAGACCCCCCTTCTTGGTATTATGAGACAATTATGAGATGATTATAGGGATGTATGAGGGATAATGTAATGACGATATAACATGGTGGTGATTAAGGTTGATTGGTACATGGGGACTAATTAATTATGATGTATTTACTACCTGAAATAGAATCGTGAAAGGGTGATAATGAGATTATGATGATAGGATTATGAGATATATCCTAGAGTGAATTTGAAATTAATGAAGGGATAAATAAATGACATAGTATGAATTATAAATGGATGAATTGGAGGAAATATGACATTAAACAATGATAGATGATGATGTTGAGCACTTTCTTGCACAAAGAGGTGTATATTGATATTGATAAATTGTTGTGTGCCATTGTGTGTGATACAAGCATAGTCTTGTAGGTGTGGTATGAAATATGAAATTGAAAATGTTGAAAATGTCACAAAAACATATATATATATATATATATATATATATAAATACATACATATGTATACATGAGACAATGGTAATGAATAATGAGATGAAAACCCACTAAACGAAAGTGTGGTAATAGTGATGAATATTATGTAATGTTGTAATGCCAGTGTGGTTGATTGCAAGTATTGACTTACGTGTATGATATGAAATATATATGAAATATGTTGAGATGAAAATGCCACATTAAAACTAGAAAACAATGGCTAAGAAACCAACAATGATGAAATCCACTAAGGTGTATGGTGGTGTTGATGATTATGATGATGATGTTTGATGAGTGGCATTTAGGATGCACAGAGTGAGAATGCATTTGATTTGCATTGCATTGCATCCATGGCATATCATAGCCGCCGATGTTGGAACATTAGGGGAGTTCCCTCGGCCGACCCAGTGGGAGGGTGGCTCAGTGCACGAGCAATATGTTGTTTCCCCTGTGACTCGGTGTGTAAGTCATGAAGCTGCCATGCTGAGCTACGGGGAGCTGCATGTGGTTGACCCTTGTGGGGGTGGCTCTTGAGGAGCAGGTGTCCCCGGTGGTCCTTTGGATCACAGCTGCCATGTTCAGAATCATGGTTCGCCTGCAACACCATATGTTGAATATGTTGTATACCGCGGTCATGGTGAAAATGACCAGGTGTTGAAAAATGGGTGATGCGGTTTGGTACCAGTAAAAATATGGTGAATACGCATGCATTATGATATATGTGTACACATTTTACTACTGCAGTAGGGGCATAGTATGTGATCATGCTTGAACCCACAATTTGGTGTTTATTCCCACAGTCCGATCCGCATTTGTTGTTGTCTATTTTATTGTGCATATGCATTAGCCATAAGAGCATTTGCATATAGCATGGAGATATGCCAGATTATGATGATGATTGATGATGATTGAGATGGTGGTATGGTGTTGATGAGACGAGAAATTAATATATCAAAAGACCACATAAAAGTAATAAATGATATGAATAAACAAAATGATATGAATATGACGATATGTATGTTCTGGCCCAATGTAATGAAGGGCGTATTTGTTTATGATTGATAATGATGATGTTAGCCCATGGTGGCTTTGATGAAAGACCGGAATGGTCTATGTTGACGTGTTGGCCCATTGTGGCGGTGTGATAGATGTGTATATGCTCGCTTTGCTATGATTTGATGAATAAGTATGAAATAAGTATATATTGTTGAATTAATAATCTATGATGATCGTTGATGTGTTTAGCAAAGCATACATGATGTTGATATGCATATGCACATAATTTCAATTGTATTCATATCGTCATTTGAAATGTATAACTCACTCTCCCATGTGGTCTACTTTTTAGTATTAATACAAGAAAAGCATGGGACGAGAATGTTTATGAAGTGAAGTTTTTAGGAAGGTAAATAGTGGTAATGGAATGTCTTGGCCGGGAGCGTTTGTAATTTAATGAGTTATGTATAAAATGAATATTATGATATTGTTTATTACTGACGTTGATCAATGAACTATGGATACGTACAGATATGGATGATGTATTAATATTGGGGGCATTGGATTCACACCCATTTGGTATATATTAAAATGTCGATTATGTAATTATTTTTGGAAAGCATAAGAGGTGGAGATATATGAATTTGAGGCTGAACTGGTTATGGTCTATTAGGAATATGGATATTGGAGACGTATGTTGCATGACCATATAGATATGTATATATATATATAAATATTTTAGGCATTGCATGCTCATAGGATTATGTGAAATGATAATGGTTGTCTATTAGGCTTATGATATGCCTTTGCATGCTTTGCCGAGCCTTTTCTCATATCTCCATATATGGGACTAGGTGTGTGCCCGGTATACACATTCTTCTGCTGTAAGCTCTATTATTTTTGTATACCTTTATGGGCAAACTATTTCTCGATCCAGTTATAGGTTACTAAATCTCACTCTTTGGTTTTCTGTGGTTCGAGTCTTGGTGTAGTCGAGATGGTGTTTAGAAACTGTTTTTGAACGCGAAAAATTTACTCATGATTTTATTATTTAATTATGACGATTACATCGGGATTCGAGTACCGAAAATTAGGGGTGTTACAATCTGGTATTGGGACACCCCAAAAATAGGGGTAAATTTTTCGCGATTTTAGTGTAATTAATTCATGATAGTTGCAAGTGGTGAAGCTGTTCATTTAATTCCCTGGATCTATCAGAGACCTGTCTCATATGTGAAGATATGAGAAGGTAAGTTAAGAGGATTAATTTCAAAGAATTCCTCAATTAAAACAGCAGAAGAAGGTTGAGTAAATTAGCGTTATGTAATTGAATTTTTAAGAGATCAATCATTTTAAAATTAAGAAGCCGGATTTTATACCCAAATGTTCATAAAATAATTCGGAATCAAGATTTAATATGAAGAAGAAGGAAAATAATTTGAACAATGCATTTTGGGCTATCCAGGCACCCTTCGCTCAAGCGAGATACCCACTCGCTTGAGCGAGTCACACATAGAACACTCGGGCGAGACAGGAGTAAGCCGAGCAAAAAGAGAAAGGGAGTTACAGGGGTCACTTTGCTCAAACGAAACCCAACTCGCTTGAGTGAGACACACCAGCCTCGCTTGGCCGGAGCCAGTGAGTGTAACATCCCCGTTTTAAAATTAAATGCTGAATGAAGAATAAACCATTAAGACTTGATTTCAACTAGAAATAACTGTTAATTGCATTTAACTACTTAGGATTTAGCCATTAAAATATTAAAGATGGTGATGGTCAGGGGATGGGGTAGAGTGCACGTGACTGCTGGGCACGCACTCTCCCATCCCACTCTTTTGCTGTGCGCATGTACACATACATATATATATATGCGTGAGCCCTTGGCAGAAAAGCACACTTGCTCTTTCTTCAGACTCTCTCCTCCGTCACTTCATCCTCTACTTCCTCTCTTCGTCTCCATTCTTCCTCTTCTTCTATCTTACTCTTCGCTCCTGGAGGTCTTGGTTGCAGTACTGGAGAACGAACCACACTTCACTCCAGAATCAGGTGCAGGGTACGACAAGCCAAGGAAGACCGGACGAACCAGGAGAAGGACATCGGACCCAGCAACAAGAACGGAAAAGGTTTTTGAGGATTCTTCTAAAGGTAGGGGGCGCTTGCATGTCGAATGCATGGTCTAAGAACGGTACCGGATGAACATGCTGTTGAGCGTGGGTGTGTGTGTGCATGTATTTATAATCATTAGAATTGATGCTGAGCATGTGTGCATGTATTCATAATTACTAGAACTGATGCATGATTTGAGATTCTGATAGTGATCTTCGTGGCGATGGTGTAGCCTGTTCGTGGATGATAATGATGGATGATATGCATGGATCTATTTTGTTGTCACTGTGAAAAGTATGTATGTGTATGCTCTTAATGGGATTGTTCAATGTTGTTAATCTGATGACCGATTGTAACATGCGCTGGTGTGATTGACGAAATGATTATGAGTAGTGTGGGAAATCCGTTCTTGCTTAATGACTACGGTAAGGTGTTCATGGCGCGATGATGTGTAATAATGATTGTGTTAGTTGCATGAGTAAGAGTGGGGTGACCCATGGAAGGTCAAGAACCCCAAGGGAAACGACTTCCAGTTACCAACCCTGGCTAGATCCCAATAGAGCTCGTGGTAGCCGTTGGAGCTAGAGAAGAGAGTCTCGAGACGCCGTGGGGAGGCCGGTGCCACATGGTAAGAGCTGAGGGACGAGGGGCCAAAAGAAAAAGGGGGCCGTAACTGAGAGTCTTTACCCGAGTCGGATCCGCAGGCTTGCATATAGAGATAAGGCTGATTGTGGTGATGTATAAATCTGTGTATATGCTTGTGTATGATTTCGAATGCATGAATATATATATTTGGATGTGGAATAAACTATGTGTATTATGTGCGTTATGAATGTCGTTTGAACTGTATGAACTTGGTTACTTGAGAAAGGTTGAATGATAGCAGGAGCGTGTTCTAACGCTGATACCGAGTCTGTGAGTATCATTATACATGTAAAAGCTCACCCCTGCAGTGGCCATTTTCAGTGAACGTCTCTCGCGAGGAGGATCAGAAACAGAGCTGGAATGCTGGGCGGAGCGCTGATGCATTTGGAAGGTTTAATTAAGGCGTTGTTAGATTAAGCCCGGACTGGCTCATACCGGATGTTGATGTTTTGGGGATGATTAGAACTTTACGGGCAAGGAGAAGTCCGATTTTGTATTGTAAATATTGACATACACTTTTATGTATATATGGATGTATGGTTTTGTGTGTGTGATGCTATGTGCTGCCTTGTTTTATAAGTGAGCTTTAATAGATACGCAGGGACAGTCTGATTGAACAGGATATAGCTAAGTCCGAATGAACCGAGAATTGTCTTAGGAAAAAATTCATGTCGGATACGTTGGGCGGAGTCGTACCCCGCCGAAGTAAGGGAGCAATTCGCCCAGGCGTGAGGATTCGCGCTGAGGCGATGTAGGTATTAGAATGAGACCCCGGTGTTGACTCCTGATCTGGGCGTGATAGTTGATCCCGCCCAGGCGTTGTCATAATTAGTTGAGTTGGGCAGAATAGGTTCAGACTCCTCCTTTCTCCACAACATACTATCGTATATGTACCCTGTAACTTCTCGTTTTTCTGAGTAAAATGCGAGTGTGAGGATTTACTTAGTGAACCCTTGTCCATACCCGATGGAGGAAATTATCTTGTAGTTGTGTTAAAGAGACGTTATGTAGATTTCGTTTAGACGGTGTCATACCTCGCCCAAGTAACTAGGATAGCCCGCCCAAGATGAATATACCCCGCCTAACCAAGTAGGATGATTCTATCTCCGCCCTCCACCGAAAGCTACGCGTGTGAATGTATTAACATATTTCCCTTATTTATTCCTCCTGTTGAGTAACCAGCATTACTCGAAGGGAAGCCTCATTGCGAAATCTCCTCTATCCGCTGCTGCATTTCCATACTCCGCCTGGACGGTATTATACCCCGTCTAAGCGAATAGCGGTGTTGTGTAATCCGCCCTAGTGTTGATGTGCTGCGATAAACCCATTGAGCCGGCCCAGTTTTAGCTTCTCTGTAGATTGCTATATGTGAGTAAATGCTCCTCGTTTCTTCCCTGCCTGCTCCCCTTTATATCAAATGTTGCGTGACTGTTTTGTGAAAAATTTTCTCACATTTTTGGAATTATTAGTTGCAAATGATTAGGGTGTTACAGTGAGGGTGGGCGAAAATCGTCTAGAATCGAATTCAACACCGACTCGCTTGGGTGAGACCTCCTCGCCTAGGCGAAAAACTTCCAGAGTCGAGCTTACGCTCGCTCGCTCGGCAAGCCTTCCCAGCACTTGGGTTTTCATTCAGCAAAATCCCTCCAAAACCGACTCATCTCCCCCTCGATTTTCTACTCGGCAAAATCAATCCAGACCGACTCATCTCTTTCTCGGTTTTCCACTCGGCAAAATCAATCTAGACCAACTCATCTCTCGCTCGATTTTCCACTCAGTAAAATCATTCCAAATCCAAGTCTTCTCTCACTCGGTCTAGGCTCCCTAGCACTCGGTTTTTCACTCGCCTCGCTTGGGCGAATGCCATCCTCAAGATCCTTCGCTTGGGCGAATTTTGTCCAGTGGCTAATTCCCTTCGCCCTCGCTCGGGCGAGACCCCATTCGCCTGGTTGAATTTCATCCTGTAACCAAACATTGAACGAGGTTCACTCTCGCCTAAGCGAGAATTGCCCAGAAACCGATCACCATACAGGAGGGATTCTCACTTGAGCGAGAATCAATATCGCTTGAGCGAGATTATCAGTTATCATGTAGAAACATGGAATTTGCACAACACAGCCTACCAAAATTTAACTCAAGCTAGTTTACCATAATTCATTACATCTTAGTCATTATATTAGTCATTTAAAACTTGTTTCAAACAAGCCTACTCGTAATTTCCCTTACAACACAGCTGATGTATCAAAACCAAATCATCTTCTCTTCTACTTCACAAGTCTAACATAAAATATGAATCTTCACTCATTCATCAACATGTATGGAATTTTCATTGTAAATTAATCCTTCATACATAAATAGGGTCACGAATGAAAATGAGTTACACACACTACTTCTCATTTTCCTCCATGACCCTCCAAAATCATTATTATATGAATATGTTCATCACCCATACAATTATCCATTCCAAATTCAGACTATACAAAATATGCATTATGTCATACACATTACGATCATTCCACAGAACTACGAAAATCAAATAGTGCCGGCCAAGGCATTCTTTACCAAAAAGGGGCTTCCTTCACACCTCTCCTCCATACAAAAGCTCCATGTACAGCCCTACAGCACAAGAGCTAAAAAGATATACCACAGGGAGAGTGAGTAACATTCTCAATGATAAAAATCCGATAATTAAAATAACATATGAATGAATGCAATACACATATACCCTCCTCAAGGGGAGTTCATTCAACACCAGTCAATCACTCATCAATTTCCATTAAATATACGTACCCATCAAGTTTCTCAAAATTACATCAACCAATATCAAAATCAAAGTTAGCAATTCAAAGAAAGGGTTCCATCTACTCCTCTCATAATCTCACCTACAGGGAATCACTTTATGCCATGCTTCTACGGCTAATGCACATGCTAGTGTTTAAAAATGCACATGCACGGATCCGATTTCAATTCAATAGTAATCTCAGTCACATGAATCAACATCATCACTCCGGGATATACCCTTCGTGGCACCCCGTAAGGTGATATATTCAACATTATGATAAACATCATCTTCACTCCAGGATTTACCCTTCGTGGCACCCCGTAAGGTGATAAATTCAACATTATGATAAACATCATCTTCACTCTGGGATTTACCCTTCGTGGCACCCCGCAAGGTGATAAATTCAACATTATGATAAACATCATCTTTACTCTGGGATTTACCCTTCGTGGCACCCCGCAAGGTGATAAATTCAACATTATGATAAACATCATCTTCACTCCGGGATTTACCCCTCGTGGCACCCCGCAAGGTGATAAATTCAACATTATGATAAACATCATCTTCACTTCGGGATTTACCCTTTGTGGCACCCCGCAAGGTGATAAATTCAACATTATGATAAACATCATCTTCACTCTGGGATTTACCCTTCGTGGCACCCCACAAGGTGATAAATTCAACATTATGATAAACATCATCTTCACTCTGGGATTTACCCTTCGTGGCACGCCGCAAGGTGATAAATTCAACATTATGATAAACATCATCTTCACTCCGGGATTTACCCTTCGTGGCACCCCGCAAGGTAATAAATTCAACATTATGATAAACATCATCTTCACTCTGGGATTTACCCTTCATGGCACCCCGCAAGGTGATGAATTAAACGTTATGATAAACATCATCTTTACTCCGGGATTTACCCTTCGTGGCACCCCGCAAGGTGATAAATTCAACATTATGATAAACATCATCTTCACTCCGGGATTTACCCTTCGTGGCACCCCGCAAGGTGATATATTCAACATCATGATAATATCATTGTCACAATGTACATGCTATGCCATGTATGCAATGCTCATGCATGTTTCAATCTCAATAGGATTATCTCACCCTCTCATCTAGGGTACTTTCACACTCAACTGCACTATTATTCCCAAGTTCAAACATAAACATCAATCTTTATACTCAAGAAACATTTGAACCAAGGATTTTAGATACTCATCATATCATTTATGTAATCAATGATACACCATCGCATATTATGCCATTCATAGCCTCATTTAGGCTTCATCATATAAACACTCATTTCAAGATACCATACGCAATTTTCATTACATACACAAGTTATCATACTCATTCAAGAGAACATGCCATATTACATTAATACATACATTATCATCTAAATTCTCATACATTTAGAAAATATACCCCTCTCCTACCTTAAGAGAAGTAAGCTTCCAGGTTTGACGTTCCCGCTTCACCCGTGTTATCCAATCCTACATCAATCATTATAGGGCCACATCAATTATTCATTCATAGGCCATTTTAACATACATATACATGTCTATGTACACATGATTCTCATCATGTGGAAGCTGTCATAAGTTTATTCATTTGCTTACTTAGGCTTCGGGAATTCCTTCCCTTAATCCACCATCCTTTATTATAAAAGTAGCAACCTAATTTATTAGGTTATCCATTTACCAAGCTTACATTTAATCCCATTTCAAGTGGTTTTCATTTATATTCTCCAACTACCATTTCAAATCATCATTTAATGACAATACCTCCTCATTTATTACACTTCCCCCATTAATAAATGTTAACCCCTTCAATATTACACATTTCCCCCAATTTAATAATCTAGGGTTTTGTAAAAACCCAACCCTATCTTAAATGAACTTCAATACTCATAATCTCTTAACCCTATCATCCACATATGTCATTTATTACTCATAAATACCTATATTTATTTCACCCACACCTTATGGTTCATGCATTTAATGCTTCCTTTCTCTACCCACAACATTTAATACTTTCCCAAGCCTTAGGAACCCATGTTCTATGGCTTAGCTACAATTAAGATGAGGAAGAATTTACCTAAATCAAGAAACAAAGTTGACACCAAGGGAGAGAGTAGTGCATACGAAATGGAGGAGAAAGAAGGGAGACTTCAACCACCCAATGCCCTTCCTTGCTCCAATGGTGGGTGAAAACAAAAGGGGAAGATTTGTATCACTTTTGATTAGGGATTTAGAAGAAGGGTGTGAATGTAGAAGTAGGAGAAAGGAGAGGAAGTGAATGTATTGGCGTGAGGAAGAGAGAGCTACGAATGTGAGAGTGAAACAGTGAGCTTTATTTTAAGTTTTTAAGCTTTCATTTAAACTCTTGCATTTTTCATTAAACAGGCTCTCTGTTCGGGCCCAATACATACTCTAAAAATTTTTTCAAATACATATTCGGATTCTCAACGATTTTATCTACAGCCCTAACCAACGGCATCTCAATCGGAGATACTTGGTCTGACACCCATATTTTATTCGGGTCAGTTTTCAACTTATCCGGTCATAATTTCTCACCACAGTCTGTAACATCCCGAATTTTAAAATAGAAGATTAATTAAGGAAAATAAATATTGATAAGTTGAATATGAATTTTTTAATGTCCCAATAAATTGAAATTAATTAAATTAAGATTTTTGGGAATTATTGGTAATTTATGGAGATCGATTAAGCTGAATATGAGCCGGTTGGAATATAGGTGTCGGACCAAGT
Organism: Clitoria ternatea; assembly: GCA_037962975.1. Classification (NCBI taxonomy): domain Eukaryota; kingdom Viridiplantae; phylum Streptophyta; class Magnoliopsida; order Fabales; family Fabaceae; genus Clitoria; species Clitoria ternatea. The sequence continues at coordinate 177,507,314 of CM075671.1, forward strand.
GTCTCAGAATGAGATGATATTGGTCAGGGCTGTAGAGAATAATATTGGGAATCCAAATATACATTCGGAATAATTTTCGGATGAAGTATTGAGCCCAAACGAAGAGCCTATTAGTGACAAAAACGATGAATTTTAATAGATGAAGTTAAAATAAACCCAAAAGCCCAAAACTTCTTTCTCCTATTCATGTAAACCCGCTGAAGCTTTGGCAAACACACTTTACTTCTTCTCTTCTTCATCTCTTCCTCATTTCTTCTCCTACTTTCTTCTTCTTCCAAAGCTCTAACTTTGAGTGGTGAGCTTCTCCTCCATTTTCGTTTTGAAGAAGCTAGGAAGAGAACCATTGGAGCTGAATTCCTCTTCCTCTTCTCCTCTATTTTCGCAGCCCTCTTTTCTCCGCTTGGAACCCATTTCATTTTGGGTGTGAGGTAAGGCCTTTCACCATTTTTGGAATGGATTGATGATGATAATATGGGGTATTATGATTTGGAGAGGAGATGCATGTGCATGGGTGTTTATTAGAGCATTTAATGCTTATGCCCTAGAATGGGTCATCATAAATGTGTGTATTTATGAAGAGATAATGGTAGTTGGTGCATTAATGATGGTAGAGAATGAGGATTCATGATGTATTAATGATTGTGGATGGGTTTTGGAGGAAACCCTAACCTAGAAGTTTGGGGGAAATAGTTAATGATAGTTTAAAAATGTGTTTTATAGAGAAACAGGTGATATTGAAAGATATGAATGTTGGTGGAAGGAGTTTTGTGGAGTTTGGGGATAGGGTTGTCTTGTAACCCTTGAATTTAATGATGGTGGCTTAATGGGAAGGAATTCCCGAAGCCTAATAAAGAACAAAATGATATTCACAACATGTCTAACATATGTTGTGACATTATAAATATGATTATGACTAAATAGAATTGAATTGATGATTTGGAGTAGTTGATTGATTAAGGTTTTACATGAATGTGAATGTAGGACCTATTCCGAACAATGAGGCGGGACCGTCTTATCAATGAGAATTCTTCTCTTGAGGTAGGAGAGGAGTCTAAGTTCTAAATACATGAATTTGAATGTTAATTGATTGTGGTATGTAGTATTATGCATGTTAGCCTTGCTTAAATGATGTGAGAAATGGTGATTTGTGGTGTGATGTAGTTAATATGTTTGGCAACATGCTTTTGTGCATTTAGAATATTCATGGTGTGTTATGTTAAGGTGTGTAGTGAGCCGTGATATGATGTTAAGTTGTATTACCATGAATGTGATATGAATGTTGATGTTGTTTGTTGAGATTGAGAATAAAAAGAATATCACCTAAAGATTGAAACTATTGATGTAGACAATGGGAAACTGGCAGTAAGAGTGCATGATGAAGAGGTGAACTTTGATGTTTTCAAAGCCATGAAACATCCCAACTCAAAACAAGACTGTTTTAAAGTGGATGTCCTAGATGAAGTTTGCCTTTCCATATCCAAAGATATGTTTATTTCTAACCTTCTAAATAAGTTATTAACTAATTATGTAGAATGTTTGAATGAGGAAAAGGAGAGACAGATGGACAGGTATCTTGAAGAGCTAGATTCAGGGAAAGAAATTTCTCCATAATCAAGAAAAATTGAAGAAATTCAAGAAATATCTATTGAAGAAATCCAGAAGCCTGAACTGAAAGTGCTACCTTCTAACCCAAAGTACATCTTTTTAAAGAAAGGTAATCTCAAACCAGTTATTATTAGTAATTTGTTAAGTGAAACAGAAGAAGAAAAACTGGTGGAAGTGCTAAAAAGAAATCAAGAAGCAATTGGATGGACACTTGAAGATCTGAAAGGTATAAGTCCATCATACTGCATGCACAAGATTTTGTTAGAAGATGATTTTAAACCTATTGCTCAACCTCAAAGCGCCTCAATCCAACCACGAAAGAGGTAACGAAAAAGGAGGTTTTGAAATTGCTAAAAGTAGGTATTATCTATCCTATTTCTGATAGTGCATGGGTAAGTCCTATCTAAGTTGTTCTAAAAAAAGGTGGCATGACAGTAATTGTTAATGATAAAAATGAATTAATGCCAACAAGAACTGTCACCAGTTGGAGAATGTGTATTGATTATAGAAAATTAAATCAAGCAACAAGAAAAGAGCATTTTCCCCTCCCTTTTATGGATCAAATGCTTGAAAGATTGTCTAGACAGACTTACTATTATTTTCTTGATGGATACACTGGATACAATCAAATTGTTGTTGACCCTCTTGATCAGGAAAAGACTGTTTTTACATGTCCTTTTGGTATATTTGCTTATAGAAAGATGTCATTTGGACTGTGTAATGCACCTGCTACTTTGTAAAGATGCATGTTTGCTATTTTTGTAGATCTAATTAAAAAGAGCATTGAGATTTTCATTGATGACTTCTCAGCTTTTGGGAATTCATTTGAATCATGTCTAACCAACTTGGACACCATACTGAAGTGGTGTATTGAAACAAATTTAGTGTTGAATTGGGAAAAGTGTCACTTCATGGTAAAGGAAGGTATTGTACTTGGTCACAAAATTTCTACCAAAGGTATTGAGGTGGACCAAGCCAAGATTGAGGTGATCTCTAAACTCCCACCCCCTGTAAATGTGAAAGGTATTAGAAGTCTTTTAGGACATGCTGGATTCTATAGAAGGTTCATTCAAGACTTTTCAAAAATTGCTAAACCTTTAACAAGCCTTCTGAATAAAGATGTTGAATTTAAGTTTGATGAAGCATGTCTTAAAGCTTTTAATTCCATGATGGAAAAATTGGTTTCTTCTCCTGTAATTATTGATCCTAATTGGAACTTACCCTTTGAACTTATGTGCGATGCAAGTGATTATGCTGTTGGAGCAGTTTTAGGTCAAAGATATGAAAATATTTTTAGGGTTATACACTATGCAAGTAAAGTTTTGAATGAAAATCAAATAAATTATGCAACTACTGAAAAAGAGTTACTAGCCATAGTATATGCCCTATAGAAATTTAGATCATACTTGATTGGTTCAAAAATAATTGTTTTTACTGATCATGCAGCAATCAAATATCATTTGACCAAAATTGATTCTAAACCTTAGTTAATTTGATGGATTTTGCTCCCTTAGGAATATGATCTTGAGATCAAAGATAAACAGGGTAGTGAAAATATGGTCGCTGACCATCTTTCTAGATTGATGAATAATGAGGTCACTGCCAAGGAAGTTTAGAAGAATTTCCTGATGAAAAACTTTTTGAAATAACAAAACGGCCATGGTTTGATGATATGGCCAATTTTAAAGCAGCAGGAGTTCTTCCAAATGATCTAACTTGGCAGCAAAGAAAGAAATTTTTTAAAGATACAAAATATTTTGTTTGGGATGATCCTTATTTATTCAAAATAGGTGTGGATAACTTGTTACGTTGTTGTGTTCTGGCACTATCATAAATCACCTCATGGAGGACATTTCAATAGTGAGAGAACTGCTGTAAAAGTTCTCCAATCAGGTTTGTACTGACCTTCTCTTTTGAAATATTCTCACTCATTTGTTCAATCTTGTGATAATTGTCAAAGAACAGGTAATGTTGGTAGAAGGCAAGAAATGCCTCTTATGAACATACAAGAAGTTGAGGTATTTGATTGTTGGGGAATTGACTTCATGGGGCCCTTCCCTCACTCTCGATTTAATCAATACATTCTTTTGGCAGTTGATTATATTTCAAAATGGGTGAAAGCAATCACTACCCCTAATGTTGATACTAAAACTGTTATGAATTTCTTGAAGAAAAATATTTTTTGTAGATTTGGAACGCCCAGAACTTTGATTAGTGATGGAGGTTCACATTTTTGTAACAAAATTCTTCAGAAAGTGTTACAGCATTATGGAGTAAGACATAAGGTGGCCACAACATATAATCCATAAACTAATGGACAGGCTGAGATTTGAAATCGTGAAGTAAAAAGGATTTTGGAAAAGACTGTGTCTTCTTCCAGAAAGGATTGGTCACAAAAGCTTCATGATGCACTTTGGGCATACAGAACTACATTCAAAACCTCTATTGGCCTTTCCCCTTTCCAAATGGTCTATGGAAAAGCTTGTCATCTCCTAATAGAGATAGAACATAAAGTATACCGGGCTTTAAAATTCCTCAATTTTGATCCAAATGCAGCAGCTGACAAAACAAAGTTGTAATTATTTAAGTTAGAAGAAATGAGGAACAATGCTTATAAGTCATCCAGATGCTACAAGAATATGGTAAAAGCTTACCATGACAAGAAATTAAAAAATAGACATTTCACACTAGGTCAGCAAGTTTTACTGTTTAATTCAAGATTAAAATAGTTTCCTGGTAAATTGAAATCTAAATGGTCAGGCCCATTTGTGATTAAGGAAGTTAAACCATATGGAGTAGTGAAGATTGAAGATCTAACTTCCAAAAGAAGTTGGATGGTTAATGGGCAGAGATTGAAACTATATCTGGTTGGAGAAGTCAACAAACTTACCACCATTTGTTATTTGACTGATCTGTGATATGCTGGGTGTCAAGCTAGAGACATTAAACCAGCGCTCGATGGGAGGCAACCCATTATTTTCTTTATTTTTATTTTTAATTAATAAAAAAATTAAGAAAATGAAAAACATAACCCCACGCGTAGCGTCCCACTGATGCGTAGCGTGGGGGTGAAATTTTTAAACAGACACGTAGCATCCCGGGTACGCATAGCGTCTGAGCCTATGTTCAGTTTTTAAAACTGAACCAGGGAGACCCAATCTAGGTTTTAAAAACCAAAAATCCCTCTTAGCTTCTCCGGTCTTTCATTTTTAAAACCCTGCTTCTTTCAAACCCTTATTCTCTTCCAAACTTCCACATTCTCTATTGCATCATCATCAATCAAGTAATTTCTCAATCCCTTTTTCTTTTCAAATTGTGTTTTTCAATTTTAGAATTATATGTGGTTAGGATTAGGAATAGAAGACAATTGGAATTGATTGTTGTTTGATAAGAATTTATTTGGTGATTGAGTGCATGAAGAATAGGGGTTGCTACTGCGCAAACCTATTTTGTAGTTCCAGAAACTATGATCCCACGCGTAGCGTAGGCAGAACAGGCCTGACGCGTAGCATCCCACCCACGCATAGCGTCAGGCCCCTGTTTTGCTTTTTCTTAATTTTTAGGTTTTATTTATCTTTTGTAAAACCTCACATTGTCATATCGGGGCACGTCTAGATCATCAAGCAAGCTGTCACCTTTCTATATAGGGACACAAATGTCATCAAGTTAAGAACGTAGCAAAAACAATGTTTCATCCTTGTTGCAATCAATACCCCAACCTTAGGGGTAGAACTACTTCCCATGCCAATGTAACCAAGAAAATGGTCTACCATTCTGAGTCATTACTAATAATACCTGCCATAACCGAGATCGTGGCAGGAGGCCGGCTGTAAAAAAAATTAGGTTCCCAGATTCCTTCTAAAACTGTGGAGTCGCCACTAATGTTTTTAAGGTAAAACATCAAAAAAACTCTAATGTAAAGGTACTAGTCCTAAATTGAGATTTTAAGTTCGAGATTCTGATTACTGGTGGGGAAGGTATTAGCACCCCACACTGTCCGTTTAAAACAGTTACCCTAAATTGTTTAAGTTTTGATAATCCTAATAATTTGTAATTTAAACATCTTTAAAATGTCTTGTGGATTTATTGTTGACTTAATAATTGAAGTTTTAATTTTGGTGATTAATAGGATGTCTCATCCAAATTAATCAGGTTGTCATTAAAATATTATGATTTTATTTTCCAAGTTAATGAGATATATTCATTTTTTAATTTGGGCCCAACAGGAATAACTCCCGCTCCTACGTATTCCCTAAGCGTCCGGGGAAATCAAGGTTACGTAGTTTTTTGGTTAATTAAATGTCTAATAAGTTTTAAAACATTGAGATTTAGGAAAATGTGAATCACCAGGATGTCTCGTCCAAATTGATCTCAAATATTGTATATAAAAAAGGAACCTTGAGGTTTATTAATTTTATTATATTTTTTAGAGAGAGAAAAAACTTAATGGTATAAATTAATTTTGAAATAAAAACTTTATTTTATTTGAAAACCTAGATCAACTAGACTTCTCATCCAAATTGATTTCTAACATAAATATTTTAATTTTTGTTATATATTAAAATATTTTATGGTTTAAATTATTTTAAAAAAAATTAACTTAAAACATAGATTAGCAGGACGTCTCATCCAAATTAATCTATACATAAAGATTTTAATTTTTTGTTACATACCCATGTCAATTTTATTTTTAAATCGTAATACTCTAACTTGGTTGATAACAAAACATCAAAAGTACTTTATGCTACTAATTATTAGATTTTTTTTAGATAGGAATGTGTTACCCAAATGGCCTCTATGGAACTCAAGAGGGGGGTGAATTGAGTTGTTGAAGACTTTCTAACTTAATAAAAATTTCCTTAATAAAACTTATTATGCAATGTCAAGAATTAAAACAACACTTGACATATAAAGAGTTAAGGGATAGAGAAATGCAAACAGAGATTTTATACTGGTTTGGCCAACACCTGCCTACGTCCAGTCCTCAAGCAACCCTTGAGATTTCCACTACAACTTTCACAAGTTATAACAACGAAGCACTCACACATCTCCAAGATACCACACTCTTGTGTGGAGCCTGGAGAGTGGTGAGATGACTTAGAAGGCAACTTAGGGACCCCTAAGAGAGTGGGCGGGAATTAATTCTAGATGATTGTATTATGTGGGGCGAGTGTTAGTGATTACACTCCATGATTGTTGTTGAGGTGAAGACTCACCTTTATAACTAGTTTTCAGACGTTCAGCCAGGCACGGGTACTGTACCCGGAGTGTAATTCGTTAGGAGGACCAGACAGGTCAAGAGGACCCAGGGAGATTCCCTTCAACATACCAATAAGGCCAGTATCTATACATCTAATAGACCCAGTTATCCCTCCAGTTGTACCTCAGCAGTTTTTCCTTTCTCAGCCTCCAACAGCCCATGTACTATGAGGTCTATTGGAGGTACGACCCAGAGTCTTCAACATGTCCTCGATGGAGCGTTATCTGGCTTGACGTCGATAGGATTGTTCCAGAGGATTTCTTCACCATGTATTCAGGAACTTCAGATTTAGAGAGACAGAGATTTATGAGCATATGTCAGCAGAGGCTCAAAGTCTTCTGATCGAGGCCTGTGAGCTTTACACCAGTCGTCCGTACGAGCAGATCCAACCACCCACCGATTAGCCATAGTCCAGCCTAGATTCTACAGGACCATTTCACTAGCCTGACCCGACTCAGATCGCGTCCACTTTGGCTCAGCCAGAGTTCCCTTGATCGGACGATGACTTCACAGGAGATCGAGACTAGTTGTTAAGGTTTGTTCATATTATATTGATGTTTTATATAGGGTGCCTGTGTGCCACTCGACTTTTAATTTGTATAGTTGTTGTTATGAACATGTGTTGTATATGACTATGTTGTATATATGATGTATCTGTTCCACTAAGTTTTATTGTACAAAAAAAACTTCCATAATTCTCTAAAACTCGTAACCTCTCAGTTGACCAGGATAATCTAGTGGAAGGGATCATCCTAGTTAACCGAGGGTGTTACATTGGTGGAATCAAAGTATGGTTGATTCATCAAGCTTGGGGTATGACTCACCATACCCCGCTGTACTCTAAAAGTTGTTGCTTGATAGTCAATAAGACTTGTGTGATAGGAACTACTTGATTCAAATTCAAGTAGTTGAAGCATCAGATGGGGACACCAAGGGTCAATGACCCAGGGATGCCTTGATGCCTATGATGATTGTGGTGAATTTCAAGGATGAAATTTCTAAAAGGTGGGGAGAGTGTAACAGCCCCGAGTCTTTATTTATCCCTTACTACAATACAGTAAAGGAAAGTAAAGAGGGACAAGTAGTTACTATCCAACTTTGTTGGGGCCTATAATAAATAATAATAATAATAATAATAATAATAAATCAATCTAACATAGGATTTATTTTTTAAGAAAAAAAATGGATTTGTGGGCTTGTTTGAATTTCAAATTGTTAATCCAAGCTTTGATCTTTAAAAATTTTAAATCCTTATCAGAGCCATAAATTTTAAATTTCTAAAAAAAACTAGAATATAATCTTAGAGAAGTTTTAAAATTCAAATAGAAGGGAGAAGTTTAAAATTTGAATTTTATAAAAAAGGGATTAGATTTAAAAAAAATAAGCAGAGGATTTAAAGGGATGAGAGAGTTTTTTTTAATAGAATAAGATAGAGCTTTTTAAATATATATATATATATATATATAATATAGTATAGAATGAGATAAGGCTTTTTTAAAATATTATAAAATAAGATAGAGATTTGAATATATATATATATTATATAAAAAATCAACTTTAGATTTTATAATCATATATATATATATATATATATATTAGGCTAATCCTATATATATATATGTTACGAGATAGAGGAAAAGAAAGATGAGGCAATTGATTGATAAAGCGAAAGCTATTACAAATAGAAAAAGGCATGCTGACTTCAAGTGGGAGGATTCACGAAAAAAAAAAAGAGAAAGCACACAACACGAGGGATACTTTCATTAAAGAAACACACAAAGAGCCAAAAGAAAAAGGAGTTGAAGTAGCAAGAAAGAAGTTGATGCGGAGAAGAAAAAAATGTGAAAAATAAAAAGTAAGACGAGGTATTTTCTCTTTTTCCCTTGAATTTCTTGTTGTGAATGTTTGTGATCCTCGTCTCCTAGTGAATGTCAATAAAATAATATGCATGATTAAACATGTGAAGTCCATTCTCATCTAGAAAAATCTAATAATCAGTAGCATAAAGTACCTTTTGATGTTTTGTTATTAACCAAGTTAGAGTATTACAATTTAAAAATAAAATTGACATTGGTATATAACAAAAAAAAAATCTTTATGTTAGGGATTAATTTGGATGGAATGTTCTGTTAATCTATGTTTGAACCATAAAATTTTTTTTAATGACATTGGCATGTAACAAAAATTAAAATCTTCAAATTAGAGATTAATTTGGATGAGACGTCCTGTTAATCTATGTTTAGACCATAAAATATTTTAATAATGTTGATACGCAACAAAAATTAAAACCTTTATGTTAGGGATTAATTTGGACAGGACGTCTTGTTAATCTATGTTTTAATCAATTTAGACCATAAGATATTTTGATAACAAAATTTAGAATCTTTATAGATTATTTGGATGGGATGTCTTGTTAATCTATGTTTTAAGTTAAATTTTTTAAAATTAATCTAGACCATAAAATATTTTAATAATGTTGATATATAACAAAAATTAAAATATTTATATTAGGGATCAATTTGGATAAGACGTCTTGTTGATCTAGATCTTCAAATAAACTTTTTATTTTTAAATTAATCTGGACCATTAAGTTTCTCTCTAACAAATAATAAAATCAATAAACCCAAGGTTCCTTTTTTATATACAATATTTGAGATCAATTTGGACGAGACGTCTTGTTGATTGATGTTTCCTAAAATCTGGACTTTTTTTAACTTACTTCACGTTTTTTAAAAGTAATAACAAAGAACTACGTAACCCTAATTTTCCCTCACGCTTAGGGAATACGTAAGAGCGTGAACAATTAACACTAGTGGAAAAAGTGGATATAATCACGGTTTAAATTGGCCTTTAATCACGGTTAATGAACCGTGGTTGTTGCAGACGTGGTAGTAGATGAGGTCCTTTAACCACGGTTCACAACCGTGGTTATAAATCACATCTAATCACGGTTTTTTTTAACCGTGATTAGATAAGAACCTATTTAATCACGGTTGTCAACCATAACCGTGAATACAAGTATTCATAAAACTTGCATTTACAGACTATGTATAATCATGGTTATGGTAGCAACCGTGAATAAAGAGCGTCTATAATCATGGTTATCTAGCATAACCATGAATACAAGTGGTCATAAAGTGCATATGTATAATCACGGTTATGGTAGCAACCGTGAATAAAGAGGGTTTATAATCACTGTTGTTACCATAACTGTGATTAAATAATGAGGTTTTTTTTAATATGGGTTCTATTTTATTGTTTCCCAAACTTACAATCAGACAACCAGCACAATATACAGTATATTCCAGCATATCCAACAACAATATATAAAAAGAATAGTATGTATATAACATTAATTTACTATCAATTCATAACAACCTAAAAAAGAAACTATATACAATTCATATGAATGTAACCTAATAAAATCTAAACCCTAAATCCTACACTAGATATATATATATATATATAAGAGAATAAAAATCCTATATCTAGCTAAGTCCTTTCTTGACTTCAATGAAGTATGCGGCCCATTGCTTTCTAACATTATCTACAAGTGTCCTAGGGAAGTATGACCGGTCCTGAAAGTACTGCAAACAATGCATAAAACAATTAGAACAAAAGCTATATTTATTACATGAATTTGATGAAATTGGTAGAAAACTAGTCCAAGTGATGAGATTTACATCTGTTCATCTATCTACTAAATGTTGTTGAACGATGGTCAACATGGTGTGCATGACGTAATAGCCACACTCGAAGCTACCCTCCTGCCTATAAGACTACATTGGACATAAAATATAGAATAAGTGAATTCAAGTTTTAAAAATATAATAAAGATTTGAATGAATTCGATTGACTTACTTTTGGGTGCACCAACACAAGTTTTCTTTCGGTGGACTTACTTCTATGCAGTCGATTGTATCCAACCACCACCCTACGTCAAAATAAAACACAAGATAAGTTAGAATTGTATAAGACCAAAGATGATATAATCGAATTTGTACTTATTTTTTAGGGATTAACTTACGTATCTACTATTGTTTTTAGGTCTTGTGGAACAGTCTTGTGCACAGAATCAAAGTATAAAACAACATAAGCCTGGGGACAGATCACCACAAGTGTCTAATGAGCGTTGTAGTTACCAGTGATAAGTGAGACTTTAAAATGAAAAAATTAATGGACAATAATTATGGAATAGAATCTTACCCTTTATGATACGTGGCCAGGTATACACCCTTCTTAGACTCAAACATCCAATTCTGGATGTATGCCTGGGTGTCGTCCTTGCTGTTTCCTTTTCTCTGTATGAAAGAGGGCTCTAAGAAACCATAAGTTCCATCGAAACCCAAGTCCACACAGATTTTATGCAGAAACCTAAACAAGTTAAGACATGGTTAGCGACAAATAACTTGTATAATGAAAGAATTAGACATAAAATGATATAATTACAGCTCCCATAACTGAATGATGGAGATGTTCAGCATCGTCGACCCCATCATAATCTTACACAAGTCACTCCATGTAATGTAAACCGGTAGTGAACTTGGACGGCCGAACACCAGTGGCTGCCATGGGACCTGAAGAGTGCCCTCTCCTAGCTCAACCCCAACCTGCCATAGCATCTAGATCGGATTGTTGACGGGGTCTAGCTTCTTCAATGCCGGTCCTACTTCCTATTGAACAATTAAAACTATCACAGTTTGTACCATAATTGACAATATAACAAAATCAGTTAGTGTTTCAGGTTTATACCTGTGTAGGAGTAACCGACAGGAGTCTGTTGGGCCACATAAGAAAGTCTCCCACTGCTTGACCGACAGTCTTCACCTCTGGAGTTGCCACTGGCACAACAGTATCCTCCTTGAGGATGAGCACAACAGAGACCCTGGACATACCATCAGGTAATGACTGATGGTGAACCATAAGGCCTAAGTTGTAGATCATGCCAGCGGTAACTGGCTTCTCCGACCCATCAATAAATAGGTTACACTGATGGGTATCCGCACACAAAATGAGAGCGGTCAAATCAAATTCAACCACAACCAAATATGCACCTAGAGAACAATACAAAATGCAAGTTACTGAAACTTTATCAAATTTTAAAATAACTCCTAACTTGTACATACCAATAGCATATAAAAGAAATTTTTCATCCCAAACTGTTCAAACGGACAATTCAAGATTCAACATAAACGATGAAATCAATTAATTTAATGACCATTTGTGTCGAATCTCAAACGGGGAACTACGTTTCACTCATGCAAAGCAACTTTCATACTAGTTAACTAGTATGTGCCTACGAGTTCGCAACATTGACAACCACACATACAACAACAACAGAAATAACATTATATAAGAGCAACAAACTTCAACAAATATAATATAACATTATATATTGTACAGTGAAATGTAAATTTTGATCAAAAATAATAATATGTGTATTAATTAACTTAACTTTTCTCCTAAATTAGTATGATGTTTTTAATTTGTGTTATTTTCAAGAAGAACTATGGTGTTTTAGATGATGGATTATGGATATCCTTGACTTTTGAAGTTTGAACTTTTATTTTATGGATTATGGATATGGTGTAGGATTATGACATTTTTCAAGTTTTGTTTGGTATTGGAATGTGAACAAAAAATAAAAAAACATTTTATGACATTTTATGGATTATGGATATGGTGTAGGATTATGACATTTTATAGATTATGGATATGGTGTAGGATTATGACATTTTAACAAATTGGATAAATTAGTTGACAGATAATTTCATTGTAATTTCTAATTTGAGTCTCAGATAACACAATTTTGTTATAATTTTTGATATAAAGAATTTTACTACTTACAATACAAGTTCATGTCAATAAAGTATAAAAAAGATACGCGTGGTAAAGTTCTATTTTATGAGAGAACAAACTTTACTAGTTTGATGGAGTATATTGCCTAGAATCTCTCATGATGTTTATAAACTAGTACACTCGATGATCCCATGGTAAATGCTAACCAAAATCTATGCTGCCAAAATGCTACACTATTTTAGAAAGGTACAAAAATGCTACAATTCTATGCTACTAAACTATAAATCTGCACCTGGCTTTTCCACATTTAACTATATTTCTAAGTCATTTTCTATAAAAAAAAATGGTATTTCTTAACAAGGTTTAATCCAAATTAAACTTAATCAAAATGTGTAGCTATACACATTGGAGAAGCAGCACAAATGAGTAGCTCCATTTTTTACTGATTATTGTACGAATATAACACAGAAGCAAGCAAGCCTTATGATTTACAAGTATAAAATATGCAAATTCAGTTTTGAACCTAAAAATAATTAAGGAAGTGGTTGGGAGTGTAAGCTTTTGACAAACGTATTCAGCAAAAACAAATGAACAGCATATATCGCATATGTGATATGTTTGTGCTCAGTCACTCTGAACAAAGCTTTTATGAGAAACAAATAAGGTACAAAGTGTTAAGCTAAAATTGCATATGAGATGAACAACATATATCGTATCAACACTACTTAAAATAGATTTAACTAAAATAGGGACCAACAAAAATAGTTACGAGCAAAAATAGGGACGACTTATAGGACAATGCAGCAACACTAGGACAAGCAACGAGCAAGAAGAAGGCAACAATAGCAACAAGCACACTGGGACAGATGGAGAAGATGAGAAACAGCTCGAACGAAGAAGGAGAAAGTAAAAAAGAAAAAAACAGGAATGACTTACCTGACAGGGACGATGAGAGAAGAAGACAAAAGGGGGAAGAGAACCGACGTAAATACGAGAGCAAGAGGGCAAAGAAAAGTGGAGGACAAGCAGAGAAAGACCAGCGTGAAAGAAGGAGAAGGAGCAAAAAACCTATCAGGCGCGACTTTTGAAGTTTTTGAAAATATATATAATCACGGTTAAATGCACAACCGTGATTATATTACATATACATTCACGTTTAAATCAACAACTGTGGTTAAATATAAAGACTATATCCACGGTTAATCCCACAACTGTGATCGTATACCGGTTGTAGAGCCAACAGTGATTATAGAGTCCCTAACCTATAAACCCTAAACCCTATGTTGGTGTGCACTATGAGCTTTTATGATTTTTCATTTGTATCATTTTTCTGCTTATCAATAAAATAAGTATTTCAGTTTAAAATTGTTTTAAAATGTATTTATCCTTGGAGTAATAGGTTATATGAAAGTTATTCCTAAAATGTCCCTAGTCAAGCATTTACATGGGGACATGTAAATGCATTAAGACTAGTGTGTGAGTGTAATGATGGCCTGATCTCACAGATCATAGATATAGATGATATCAAGTCTTCACATGGGTACACATTAAGAGTAATGATGTACTGGATAGACCCACCATGAGAACGTTGCATGGATCGTTACATGAATGTCATAAACGATTCTCAATGTGATAATGGTATATGTAGTCCTTCGACCTGAAGTCACTACGATTCCTACATAAGGAGTTTATTATTTTAGTAGAATTAAACGTCTTCTGTAATAAGAGGACTATATAGGTTGTGATTAGGCAATGAAAAAATTATGCAGAGGGTTGTGAGTGATGTAGATAGGATTTGTCTCTCCTATGTGACAGGAGTGATATCTATAGGCCACTTGATGGAGTAAGACTAAGAAAATGCATGGCCATGCTAGAAAGAATAAATATTAGATATTTATTCGGATCAAGTCTACTCTGGTATCAAGTAAAATAAATTAGGCCGTACAAGGATGATGCGACCATACCTTGGGCCCAATTAGGATATCGTGACAAAAGGAACAAACATATTAAATAATTATCACTTATAGGTTATGTTGATATTAAATAATATTTGGACATAATGATACATTGCTAGATGCCGCTCTTATTTTATATTAATAATAAAATAATTTATTATTAATATGACCGGGTATTTTACCTATAGGGTCACACATATAGAGTAAGCCCATCAGAAAATGTTGTTTTATTTTAGTTGGACTAAAATAAAGCTATTGGGCCTAACTCATTTAGAATGAGTAAGGAGCTCACTCTTTAGAGAGACCAAATTAGGTCAAACCTAAGCCTATAAATAGAGCATAAGATGCTCATAGGCCGTTCACTAAAGTGAGACACAAATTCACAAAAGTTGCAAGAGCTACACGCCGTCAAACTAGTAGTTGGCAAGTGTTACGATTCTGGTGGGAGTACTCGTGTGGACTCCTAAAGGACGAGGCTACGACTACTTCGGTGTTCTTCAAGAGGTAATCCTGAAACAAATTTTTTTGTATGTGTTTGTCTTGTGCTTTGAAACACGGCGTTTTGCAAATCCTATAGAATCCTTATATTTTCATTGCTCATGTACTAGGGATTCCCTAACACCCTATACTATATATCCACGGTTAGAAGTACTACTCGTGATTATATATTTAAGGATACAATCACTGTTGTTGGGTTAACTGTGATTATATACTTAACCCTGAACCTACATCCACGGAGGTTAACTACCCGTGATTATATGGTTACATTATAATTTCAAAAATGCCACCATGCATTCTTTTACCACTGATCCCTTCTAACCTGTGATTATATCCCGTTGTTATATCCACTTTTTGCACTAGTGTAATCCTGTTAGGCCCTAAATTTAAAAGATAAACATATACCATTAATTTAAAAATTAATAAAATCACACAATTTTAGTGATGACCCGATTAATTTAGACGAGACGTCGTGTTAATAATCAAAATTATAATTTTAATTATTAAGTTAATAATAAATCCACAAACATCGCTAAGAGGTTTAGATTATAAATTATTAGGATTATTCAAAAACTTAAACAATTTAGGGTAACCGTTTAACACAGACAGTGTGGGGTGCTAATACCTTCCCCACTTGTAATCAGACTCTCAAACTTAAAATCTCAATTTAGTACCAACACCTTTACGTTAAGATTTTTCTGATGTTTTACCTTAAAAACATTGGTGTTGATCCATGGTTTCCGGAAGGAATCCGAGAACCTAATTTCTTTTTACGGTCGTCCTCCACCCAATTTGGACTTTTCTAGAAGAAATACGACAAAAATGAAGTTTTTTTACAAAATAAAGAGAAATAGCAAATTTTATGACTTTCTTAGTTTCAAGGAAAATTATTTTCTTTAAAGCTATAAGGATTTTATTCAATAAATTATAACTAGATGTTTCTATTAACTATGGGAATTAAAGGTCAATAAAATAAGGTTCATCATAAGTTAATACGACAGGAACGATAACGTTCAATGGCCTGAGATGCAATTAGAAATATTAGAGATTTTCATATATGCTTTCCTCAAAGAAAAACTAATGTTTTTAATTTAAACTTATTAAAACAATAAAGTTAGAAATTATTTCCAAAGCAATATTATTTAAGCAAATAAGCATTTTGCGATATTTATTTAAAGAAACTGGGAGATAATTAGACATTCAGAACTTTTGGAAATCTTTTCTTATAAAAGTTATTTTCACTAAGAACCAACCTCGGTACTCCTAAGAAATATTATTAGGCAGTATCTGAGGCTTTGGCTCATGCATCTTATTTGCTAAAAATAACATAATATTTGGTTTGAGTCACTCTTTAAGGACAAGTGTCGCAACCTGGATCGCGACGGCGCGGCGAGAGAGGAAAAACCCGTGAGAAACAGGGAGACGCCACCAACGTTTTTATCCATAGAAAAAACATTGGAAAAAACTAAGTTCAGTAAGGCACTGGTTTAAAAAATGAGATTCAAGTTCGGGAGTCGGTTACGAGTAGGGAAGGTATTAGCACCCTACATCGCCTGTCAGAAACAGTACCAAGATCGAAAGCGCAATATAAATAGCCTTACATAAGACATGGTTTCTTCCCTTTTTTTTATTTTTCATTTGAAAACGACGGAATGGGGTAAGAGAACTGTACAAACATAGAATGTCAAAGCGAGGTCAACGGGATGTTTCATCCGAATTAAACTCGATTTCGATATGAGACAGAGAGGGGAAGAGAATGCTAATAAGACGTCACGCCTAAATTAGATATCCTCAGATAAAAAAGGGACAGGGATAGGAAAGAGATAAGCGGGACGTCTCGTCCTACGTATCTCTTCTTCCCTATGAATTGTGGCGAGGCTTGAATAAAAACTAGGGGGAAATCAACAAGACGTCACGTCTAAATTGATTTTCATGGAAGCGACAAAAAAGAACACTTATGAAAGAAACACGAAAGTGAGGAAAATAAATCAGTAAAAAGAAACAAGAAAGATGGGCCCGACAGGAGTTGAGGTCCTGCTCCTACGTATTCTTGAATTATCAAGAAATCAGGGTTACGTAGTTCTGAGTGTTTTTTTTAGGAAAAGATTGGGAAAATGTTGGTGGGTA
This sequence comes from Clitoria ternatea, assembly GCA_037962975.1. Classification (NCBI taxonomy): domain Eukaryota; kingdom Viridiplantae; phylum Streptophyta; class Magnoliopsida; order Fabales; family Fabaceae; genus Clitoria; species Clitoria ternatea. Next base: position 177,524,558 of record CM075671.1, read on the forward strand.
TCATTTTGGTGAGGAACCCATACAAGACGAAGTTCTTCGCACGTGTACGAATCCTACAGAGGTTGTGTAGACGGAAGTATTTTCCGTACGACACTGACTAAAAATGATTTTTTTCTTTTTTTGATTTTGTTTTGATTTTATTTAGATTTGAAAGAAAACATAGGAAACATTTATTTCCCTTTATTATATTTTTTTACTACGAAGCAAAAGAGGGAGGGTAGCAGAAGCTACAAGAGAGAAAAGGAAACAGTATATTCGGAAAAGAGAGGGAAAATGAGCAAAAACTGAGTGGGAGAAGAGAAAACCGAGTGAGAAAAAGGGAAAAAACCGAGTAAAAGTGGAAAAACTGAGTGAAAATGGGAAAACCGAGTAAAAATGGTAAAACCGAGTGAAAATGAAAAAAACCGAGTGAAAAGTGAAAATACCGAGTGAAAAGTAGAATACCGGGTGAAAAGTAGAATACCGGGTGAAAATTGAGAAACCGAGTGATGGAGCAGGAAAGCTGGTCTCAGGATGTTGAACAGTGAGGTGTGAAGGGTGCTGGTGAGGAGAGGAGAAGTGAGTGGAGAGGAGAAGGGTGCTGCGTGTCTCTTTTTAAAAGGTAGGACGGTGTGGAGAAGGAAGGAGGACGGTAGTGAGTGGTGGGAAGATTGGGCTGTACGGATAGGGGCTGTGTTGGTGTGATTTGAGGGAGCTGTCAGGTGGGAAAAGGGAGGAGGAAGACTGTATTGGTGAAGGTAGAATGAGGACGGTGTGGTGGAGGGGGAAGGGAGGTGGTGAGTGGAGAGATGGGCAGAGTTTTTTCTCTTAATGAATGCCTCCTCCCTTCAAAGCTTCAGCCTTTGTCCATTTATAGGCTATTCTGAGTGGAAGGCCAGCTCAGGCTTCCACTTAGAGTGGAAGGCCAGCTCAGGCTTCCACTCAGAGTGGAAGGCCAGCTCAGGCTTCCACTCAGAGTGGAGGCAGCCTGGTAGTGGGGGACAGCGGCTGGTGGGAATTTTTAATTCCTTCACTTCCACCCCTGTCTGCCACCCCCAGGATTCCTGGATCCACTTGGGTGGTGGAATCCAAGTGAGCACGGGCGAACAGAGGGAGCCTGGTGGAAATCTGAGAGAGGATGGTGAAAATTCGAGAGAGGATGGTGGAAATCCGAGAGAGGATGGTGGAAATCCGAGAGAGGATAGTGGAAATCCGAGAGAGGATGACTCGGATTAGCCTCTCAGTCAGCATTCATCCTCAATGGGAGTGAATTCCGAGAGGAATGACTATTCTCCAATAGAATTCTAAGAGGAATGACTATCAGTCTTGTCCGAGTGAGAATCAATCTATAACAGACCGAGTGGGAATCCTTTCACAAAAGATCGAGTAGGAATCCTTTAGTAGCCGACCGAGTATGAATCAATCTGAGAGGACTCAACCACTCGGAAGAATCTCGTTCGGTAATGCTTCTACACTCGGATTCGTCACTTGTGCTCGGATACAGGACCCTGGGTGTACAATCAAGTCTCAGTAAGTTTTATTCAAGGTCAGCTTCACTCAATATTCAACTCGGAACCGGCCTTCCTTTCAATTAGAAGTTGCAACAGCTCTAATAATCCTTCAGGGGCATTCATTCAGAGTCGGCCATATTTCTACTCGGTTGGTTTCACTTGTTTCCTGGACAAGTCTTGGTCAGATTCAGGACTCATTCAGATTTCATAAGGGGGAGTCATTCAGTGGAGAGCATTCATTCGGAAATCCGACTGGTTTCACATGGAATTGCCTTTTCAATCAGAAATGGTTTCACACGGCAATCAACAGTTCTTATGCACTTTCCAATCAGGATGGTTTCTCTAAAATCAGAACCCTTTTTTAGTCAAAATCTGACCGCTTGGAGTCGGTCTCTTCACTTTAGTCAAGAGAGATTCATTAAATAATCGTCCCTCGGATGTGTTTATTCAAGAGTCAGCCTTGTATTCACTCGGACTCATCCCTCATACTTGAATCAGAAGGGTTTCAATCAACGTTTGACCCTCGGATATGTTTACTCGGGCGTTGGGGTTGTTTTCACTCAGAAATATAGGACTTGAGAGAGTCTGCCCAGATATTCATTCTCAGCCTTTCTGCGCTCGGAATTGGTTTGAAGAGTGATGGCTCGGGATTGATTTGAAAGGATTGACTCGGAATTGGTTTGAAGGGTGATGACTCGGAATTGGTTTGAGGGGTGATGACTCAGCATTGGTTTGAAGGGTGATGACTCAGCATTGGCTGAAAAGGACTCCTTGCTGACTGAAAAATGTCACTCGGAATTGATTGAGAAAGTTGCTCAGAATTTGGTGAAAATGGTGGCTCGGTAATGGCTAAAAGGATAGCTCAGAATCAGTGGCTCGGAATTGGTTTGAAGAGTGATGGCTCGGGATTGATTTGAAGGGTGATGACTCAGCATTGGCTGAAAAGGACTCCTTACTGACTGAAAAATGTCACTCAGAATTGATTGATAAAGTTGCTCAGAAATTGGTAAAAATGGTGGCTCGGTAATGGCTAAAAGGATAGCTCAGAATCAGTGTCTCAGAATTGGTTTGAAGAGTGATGGCTCGGGATTGATTTGAAGGATGAGTGAAGATTGGATTGAAGGGTGATGACTCGGCATTGGGGCAAATGATTCAGTCAGCCCCTTATTTGAAGGATGAGTGAAGATTGGCTCGGAAATCTGACTGAAAAGGACTCGGAAATGGTTGTAGAATAGCCCACTCGGCAAATATTCACTCGGACTCGATCTTCTTTCCTCTCAGAAGTTGGTACTTGGGAGAATCTGACCACTCAGATAGATTTAGAGTTAGACTTTTCTTCCAGTCTGAATCTGACCACTCTGTTACACTCGGAGTCGGTCTTTTTTACTTCAGTCAAGAGAGCTCCATTCAGCATCTGACCCTCGGATGTGCTCACTCGGACTTGGTTATTCGGATTCGGTTCTGCCCAGAAAAACACATTCCTCAATCAGATTCACTTTAATCAGCATTTCTTCATTCAGATTACTTGCATTCAGAAAGCTCCCACTCGGATTTACTTCAGTCAGCAATAGTATTCTACTCGGAAATGACTTATTCTGAGTAATTCTACTTGGATTTGATCATTTTTGTGTTATTCCGTTCGGATTCCCCAACAGGAGCCTATTCCTACTCGAAAATGCTTCATTATGACTCGGATTTGATCATTTTTTGAGTCATTCCACTCGGATTCCCCAACAGGAGCGTATTCCACTCGGATTTGATCCATTCTGAGTCATTTCACTCGGATTTGATCATTCCTTAAGTCATTTCACTCAGATTTATCCCAAAAGGGAAATATTTCACTCAGAAATGCTTCAATCTGAGTCATCCTGTTCGGATTTGATCATTTTTGAGCCATTCTATTCGGATTCATCTCCAACAGGGCTATATTTTACTCAAAAATGCTTCAATCTGAGTCATTCTTCTCAGCAGATCATTCAGAAATGAAGTCCAGTCCTCTCAGAATTCTTTCCATTTGGGTCAGACCAAAAGAGGTGTTCACAGATGCCTCTCTTTACTTCTTTTTCACAAGAGAAACACAAAGCTTTCCGTGTTTTTGAAGTGAAAAGGAAGTAAAGATATGAACACCGATGTAGGGACCAAGCAGGACCTCTCGATAGGTGTGGTGACTGATGGTGTGGGCAATCATGAATCAGTGTGACCTCTTTTTTTTTTTGAACTCTGAATTGACCGGGAAAAATTGTCTTCAAATGAACAGGAAGTGAGGAGATCAGGGTTGACCCCTGGTAGGCTGGAAAAGAAAGGGTGCCTGAATAGGCAAACGGGAAATAAAGGGTGCCTGAATAGGCAAACAGGAAAATAAAGGGTGCCTGAATAGGCGGACGGAAAGTAAAGGGTGCCTGAATAGGCGAACAGAAAGTAAAGGGTGCCTGAATAGGCGAACAGAAAGTAAAGGGTGCCTGAATAGGTGACTGGAAAGTAAATGGGTGCCAGCTTCGGCGACTGGAAAAGGTAAAGGGGTGCCAGCTTCGGCGACTGGAAAAGTAAAGGGTGCCTGAATAGGCGAACAGAAAGTAAATGGGTGCCAGCTTCGGCAAACAGAAAGTAAAGGGAGGCTGAATAGGCGAACGGAAAGTAAATGGGTGTCAGCTTCGGCAAAGAGAAAGTAAAGGGTGCCTGAATAGGCGAACGGAAAGTAAAGGGTGCCTGAATAGGCGAACGGAAAGTAAAAGGGTGCCTGAATAGGCGAATGGAAAGGAAAGGATGCCTGAATAGGCGACTGGAAAGTAAAGGATGCCTGAATAGGCGGACTGGAAAGGTAAAGGATGCCTGAATAGGCGAATGGAAAGTAAAGAATGCCTGAATAGGCGAACTGGAAAGGTAAAGGATGCCTGAATAGGTGAACTGGAAAGGTAAAGGATGCCTGAATAGGCGAATGGAAAGGAAAGGATGCCTGAATAGGCGACTGGAAAGTAAAGGATGCCTGAATAGGCAAACTGGAAAGGTAAAGGATGCCTGAATAGGCGAATGGAAAGTAAAGGATGCCTGAATAGGCGGATGGAAAGTAAAGGATGCCTGAATAGGCGACTGGAAAGTAACTGTGTGGGGTTGACCCTCAGTTGACAGGAAATGCAGAGATTGGGAGAGCTAACAGGATGTCTCGTCCGAATTAACTCACTGTTGGCAGGAAATGTAAAGGTTGAGGGAGCTAACAGGACGTCTCGTCCAAATTAACTCACTGGACCTAAAGGCTCAGGGTGATGCCCCAGTTTGACATGACTGAAAGAATTGCTCTTTGACTGAAAGAGAGTGATCCTGGGGTGGTGCCCCTAGTTTGAGATGGTTTGAAGGAATCTTGGGGAAAGGCCAGAATAAAAGAAATCTGGGGAAATGCCCCAGTTTGAAGGTTCTTGAAAGAATCTCGGGGAATCATCCCCTGTGACTGTAGGAGGAGAGACATGGGGAATCGTCCCCTTGATTGCGAAAGGAGAAACATGAGGTGATGCCCCAGTTTGACATGATTTGAGAGAATCTTGGGAAATTGTCCCCTTGACGGTAAGAGGAGGAACATGGGGAATCGTCCCCTTGATTGAGAAAGGAGAAACATAGGGTGATGCCCCAGTTTGACATGATTAGAGGGATTCTTGGAGATTGGCTAGAACAAAAGAGATCTGGGGAAATGCCCCAGTTTGAGTTGTTTGGGAAGTGTAGTTTCATTGGGGGAGAATTTGGTGATTCTGCCTAAGGGGAGAGTTTTGCTGGAAACTACCCTTGGGCTTGGGAACAGACACGCTTGACTGCTGGAAAGTATCAAGTAGATTTCTTGGAATGGAATTTGAAAAGTGTCGGCTTTGGCAGTTTAAGGAAGGGATCCTGAGGAGTGCCTGCTTTAGCGATTTGAGGAAAAGACTTTAAGAAGTGCCAACTTGTACGATTCAAGGAATTGACTTGAAGGACTTGATTGAGGTGTCAATGCCTGACATGGCTGTCTATGATAATAACCTGTAGAAAAAGGGTAAGTAGTACAAAGATAAATTCAAAAACTGGGTAGGTCATGTGAAACCGCGACTCTTAGGGTAACTCATGGACAGAGGAGGATGCAAGAGGCGATCATAGCTTTGAAGTGCGTGCCTGGCTGAGTCTTTGTGATGATGGCTTAAGACGAGGTCGAGTAGTGGGAATATCTTATTCCTCACGACTTTAAATGTTCACCATTCTTTCGTTTATTTTTAGGAAAACACAATGTTTTATCATATCAATGTAATTCATAACACGTATCAAAAGTAGGGTAAATATTATTCATGTATGTCGAACATAATACAGAGAATAGTCAATGGGGAAAATAGATGGGATAGAATGCAATCACACAGGATAGGTCAAGGCCAGGAGAAATAAGGAAGGTTCAAGGACCCTCTTGTGAGTTCCTGAGACTAGTGAGAACCTTAATCCTGCATCACGACCTCGAGTACATCGTTCAACTCTGCCTTTGAGAGGGTAGTTTAACCATGGTCCACATGCCTCAGTTCGCATATTTTGCATTGGAAACCTTAGTTACTCTGTCGAAATCTTGACCCTAATTTTTACCTGAGCCGCCTTTTCAAGTTTTCAACTCACCGGGTTACTCTAACTTTTGCCTAGGCCGCCCTTTCAGGTTTTTAGCCTAGCGAGCTTTTTCATGTGTTTTTTCTTTTCTTGTTTCTTCTTGGCTACATCCTTTACAGTAAAAGGTTGAAACCGATCGCGTTCTAGTTGAGTCTGCCTAACCTCTTCCAAATTTAGTTTGGATCTTTTGGGGAACTGATGTCATCTTAAACAGGAGACTCTACTCCTATGCCATGTATCCAAGGAAATATTGGTGAGTCTTTTGGCATCGGTGAGAGGGGATTACTTTGAGTCATCATTTTGGTCTCTATTTTCTTTTTCTTTTTCTCTTTTTTTTTATTCTTTGGATTTTTTTCTTTTTTTTCTTTTTTTTTCTTGTTTGCCTCTTTTTTCATTTTTATATCCCCTTGGTGATGCAATGACTCAATCTGATAGACTATTTCCTTGGTTACATGGGCATGAGGAATGGGGTACCCTTTAAGGTTGAGGTGTTGATGGTGACAAGAATGCAAGTTCTTGGTCTAATGACATTCATCCCCTTATATAGAAAATGACAGCTTGTTTGATGATCTGGACATAACCAGCTTTCCCCGCTTGGTATGTGCATTGGACTTCAAGCTTGACTCTATTTTTCATTTTTTCATCATTTTTTTTGAATTTTTGGCCAAGTCTCCCTTGACTGTATCTGCATTTAAGGCATTAGCAATTTTCCCCTATTTATACTGGTAACTATTGTTGTTTTCTTAGTTGACTGGCCTACCACTTGTCCAATTCGGGACTTGGTAATGTTATCATTCACATAGATTCTTTCCACGTCCTGAAATAATATTACTAATGTCTTCTGATATATTGCCCCGTGATTCCTTCAGTTGTTCTTGACTTAGGGGTATTCTTTAACCTCTTGTTCTAACAATCTTGTCAACTTGTGCGGTGGCTCACAGGTTTCCCTTACCTTCTTCGTCGGCATAGTCGACCGGGTAATCGAAATCGTGAAGCGTGATTGTGATTTCACTAGTCTCAAGAGGATCATTTTTGGATCTGTAATTTAAAGCGTTATGGCAAAATAAAGAAGAGAAAGGAAAAAGCAAGTTAAAGAGAATGAGTCAAAAGCAAGGATAAAGGGATGAGAATTTTTTTTGAATTTCGATACACATTTATTGATCGACTGGTAAAACAAGTTTTTTTTCACCCTTATTACATGAAAAATCCCAAAGCCTTAGGCATAGCAGAGGGATAAACAAGACTTTTAAGGCAATGACAAATTACTTTGGTGAATTATTTAAAATCATAGGGAGTTCTACAGCTTCCCAGTTACTGAGCTCTCGGCCCGGTGGGCAAGCGGCCACCCAAATCAGCATTATCATCAAAAACCATTTCCAACATCTGTCACCACGGCATTAACTCCTGAACCTTCGTGATTAGGCAGGGGATTTACGGTCACATTAGGGCTTCCTTCTTGAAAACTAATCCAATCGGCTTTGATCAAATCTCTCACTTTATATTTCAAAGCCATGCAATTTTCTGTGGAGTGCCCTGGTGCTCCTGCATGGTAATCACAATGAGCGTTCGGGTCATACCCCCTCGGGTAAGGAGGTTGCAACGGCCTCATGGGGCATGGAGCTATCATTCCCCTCTCAACGAGGACTGGAAGAAGTTCGGCATATGTTATGGGAATTGGATCGAACTGCACGGGGGTGCGCTTATTGTTGGGATTCCTCATATTCTGATTATGATTGGGTGGTCGAGTCACTTACTGCGGGTGATGGTATGGCATGGGTTGTGGCATTGGCGCTTTCACCATGGGCGGACGGAAGTGGGAAGTATAAGCTGTCGGGCCCTGAGTGGCAGCGGCCACATAAGGATTGGGAGCTTGAATTATAGTAGGGGCGAATGGTCTCGGCGGAGTCGTCTTTTGATTAGAAGAAATGGAATTAGTTTCCCCATCCCTTCTCCCAGGCGCCGGCTTTCTTGTCATGTTCGCCCCAGATGGGCCCTGAGTGATCTTCCCCGTTCGTATTCCGCTCTCCACCCTTTCCCCAATAGTCACGATGTCGGAGAAGTTGGCTGAAACACTACCAATCATCTTGCCATAGAAAGGTGATGGGAGCGTGTCGATAAACATCGCGACTATCTCTTTTTCCGACAATAGGGGGTCCACTTGCGCCGCTGTCTCTCTCCATCGTTGGGCATACTCTTTAAACGTTTCATTGTCCCTCTTTACCATGTTCTGTAACTGAACCCTGTTAGGTGCCATATCCATATTATACTTGTATTGCCTAAGGAAGGCATCTGCCAGGTCCTTCCAACAACGAATATGGTTCCGCTCAAGGTGAGCATACCATGTAAGAGCGGCCCCTGCCAGACTATCTTGGAAGCAGTGGATCAACAATTGGTCGTTAGAAGAATAAGATGCCATCTTTTGACAGTACATCGTGAGATGGTTCTTTGGACAAGTCATTCCCCGATACTTGTCGAAGTCAGGCATTTTGAATTTAGGTGGGAGGACAACATCTGTGACTAGGCATAGCTCAGAAGCATCTATCAATCCAAAACCTCCGGCGCCTTCCATCATTCTCAAACGCTCCTCTAAGATCTCTATCTTTTCCTTTTGGGGAGCTGCAACTGTGCTAAGACCGGCTACTGGGTTCATCATACGGGTTGTATCTTGGAGATTGGTCATATAGGGGGTTGCGTATCCGTATGGATAGCCGAATGGCTGGTTGAAATGAGGCAACGTATAGGACTAGTTCATTAGGCCTGTATTTGGTGAGGGACCTTGGGGTTGGGTCGTAGCTTGTATGGCATAAGTCGGTTGGATTATTTGGGCTTGTGTATTTTGGGCTTGTGCGTTGTAAGTTGGCTGGGCCACTAGGGCTTGTGTGTTTTGGGTTTGGTGGGTTTGTGGGTCATGGAACTGTGTGTTTTGGGTTTGGTGGGCTTGTGGGTCATGGGTTTGCGTGTTTTGGGTTTGGTGGAGTGGTGGCATGTTTGGCTGGGTGGGGTATGAAGCGTGGGGATTCATCACTTGCTGGTTGTGGGCTTCTTGTTGGTTAGCGAGCGGGGGATAGTACCCCGGTGGTAGGCCATAAAGTGGAAAAGGTATTGGGTTGCCGTCAGGACCAACAAATGTATGCTGTTGTGCATAAGACTAGCCGTAAGGTGACTGAGTCTCAATGGCAGGGTTAGGTCTTCCGACATGAATGGTGATATGGGGTGTCGTTGTGTTAGGGAGTTGGGTTCTTGCTGGGTCAGAATCAAGGGGAGGTGGTACAGTGGCAGGTTGCTGTTGGGCATCCTCAACACCTGCAAAAGAGCCTCCTTTTGTGAGTTTCTTTTCTAAAAGTTTAGTTAACTCCGCCACTCGCTCTTTCAGCTGATCGAACTCAGTCCTAAAGTCTCCATCAACAGCTTCTACCTCAGCCATGAGTTTTCTTTGAAGTCGAGTTTGGTAAGGATGCCTACCCGTGACGCCTGTGTGTGTGTGTTTTTTTTTTTAAGAAAAGCAAAGAAATGTTAGGTGGAAATAGAAAGAAGGAGAATGTCGTGGGAAGCAATTACGGGCTTTGGCGAATATCCTTTGACTATTCCTTAGAACTTATCATTCAAAAGTACTAGGTATGGTAAACATGGAAATTAATATGGGATAGTTGTGAAGGCAGAAGAAATCTTTCATCCGGAGGTGGGAGCCTCAAGCTCAAACATTTTTTCCGGGCAGTTACAGCCCTCATTTCTTGAGTTCAATCCCATGTTAGTTTCCATATATACTCAAAGGGTATTCGTTAAGTTCTGAACAGCCTTCCATGAAATGAGGATAAGGAAAAGAAATTAGTTGATGTCATGTTTTGGAATCGGTGCTTCCCCATTGATTTAACATAAAGCAAAATTTTTTTTGGGAAACAACGATTACCAAGGGTCCAAGCCGCAATAGTCATGATTTTTTAATCATCATTGACGCCCCCTGTTGGAGCGGAAATAAAGTTATATTTCTTTTGACAATTAGGAAAATCTATGACTCAGGACTCAGAGGTACACGACCAAAAGAGGATTATCTACTCATCCGAAGAATACTGTGTGTTCCAAAACGAGTCATTATTTCAAAAACTCAGTAAATCTGCGGGTGGTAGATAATTCATTTTTTTGGATAAAAGGGAAAGCAAAAATGACGTAAGGTAAAGTAAAGTTTGCCCTTTTGTGGCCTAGGTAGGGTTTTGTTGAAAGTCTTTTCTAGGCCCTATGGCTTGTCTAAAAGTGACTCTTCATACTGGGTGGCTTATACTAGACTTCTAGAAGGTCACCAGAGCCAAGATCCTACCCATGACAGGGACGCAACAGTGGGGAACCACTAGGTGCGTATGTCACAAGAGGTCGAACTCTAGTTGGGGTTCTCACGATCACCGGATAGGAAGTACATCCTATACGATTTCGTATACCAACCCCTCCTAACTTAAGTTTCATTTAGGGCCCGGGTATAGGGCGCCACTCATAAGTGTGTGCGAGTAATTTTTGAGTGTAGTGTGTGAAAGGGCATTCAATACCTCTTTACCTTACCCCATTCTGCACAGAGAACAAACATACAACAAATATACAAAGTCGTCTACCCTAGGGTTCAATAATTACAGGAAAGTAATATGGTCCTCTATCCTAGGGTTCAACAGACATACAAAACATAAACAACAAAGCAAATAACAAGATACAATTAAAACAAAAACAAACATTCACAATAATCAACAGAAAATAAACAAGGGGAAGAAATCCAAACTAACAAAGGCTATATATAAAAATACGCTTTCAACCAAACTGGCCTGACTCTCTTAAGTGTCCCCAGTGGAGTCGCCATCTGTCGTAACCTGGATCACGACGGCGCGGTGAGAGAGGAAAAACCCGTGAGAAACAGGGAGTCGCCACCAACGTTTTTATCCATAGGAAAAACATTGGAAAAAACTAAGTTCAGTAAGGCACTGGTTTAAAAAATGAGATTCAAGTTCGGGAGTCGGTTACGAGTAGGGAAGGTATTAGCACCCTACACCACCTGTCAGAAACAGTACCAAGATCGAAAGCGCAATATACATAGCCTTACATAAGACATGGTTTCTTCCCTTTTTTATTTTTCATTTGAAAACGACGGAATGGAGTAAGAGAACTGTACAAACATAGAATGTTGAAGCGAGGTCAACGGGACGTTTCATCCGAATTAAACTCGACTTCGATATGAGACAGAGAGGGGAAGAGAATGCTAATAAGATGTCACGCCTAAATTAGACATCCTCGGATAAAAAAGGGACAGGGATAGGAAAGAGATAAGCGGGACGTCTCGTCCTAAGTATCTCTTCCCTATGAATTGTGGCGAGGCTTGAATAAAAACTAGGGGGAAATCAACAAGACGTCATGTCTAAATTGATTTTCATGGAAGCGACAAAAAAGAACACTTATGAAAGAAACACGAAAGTAAGGAAAATAAAGCAGTAAAAAGAAACAAGAAAGATGGGCCCGACAGGAGTTGAGGTCTTGCTCCTACGTATTCTTGAATTATCAAGAAATCAGGGTTACGTAGTTCTGAGTGTTTTTTTTTAGGAAAAGATTGGAAAAATGTTGGTGGGTATCATTTTGGTGAGGAACCCATACAAGACGAAGTTCTTCGCACGTGTACGAATCCTACAGAAGTTGTGTAGATGGAAGTATTTTCCGTACGACACTGACCAAAAATGATTTTTTCTTTTTTTGATTTTGTTTTGATTTTATTTAGATTTGAAAGAAAACATAGGAAACATTTATTTCTCTTTATTATATTTTTTTACTACGAAGCAAAAGAGGGAGGGTAGCAGAAGCTACAAGAGAGAAAGGGAAACAGTATATTCGGAAAAGAGAGGGAAAAATGAGCAAAAACTGAGTGGGAGAAGAGAAAACCGAGTGAGAAAAAGGGAAAAAACTAAGTAAAAGTGGAAAAACCGAGTGAAAATGGGAAAACCAAGTAAAAAATGGTAAAATCGAGTGAAAATGGAAAAAAACCGAGTGAAAAGTGAAAATACCGAGTGAAAAGTAGAATACCGGGTGAAAATTGAGAAACCGAGTGATGGAGCAGGAGAGCTGGTCTCAGCATGCTGAACAGTGAGGTGTGAAGGGTGCTGGTGAGGAGAGGAGAACTGAGTGGAGAGGAGAAGGGTGCTGCGTGTCTCTTTTTAAGAGGTAGGACGGTGTGGAGAAGGAAGGAGGACGGTAGGGAGTGGTGAGAAGATTGGGCTGTACGGATAGGGGCTGTGTTGGTGTGATTTGAGGGAGCTGTCAGGTGGGAAAAGGGAGGAGGAAGACTGTATTGGTGAAGGTAGAATGAGGACGGTGTGGTGGAGGGGGAAGGGAGCTGGTGAGTGGAGAGATGGGCAGAGTTTTTTCTCTTAATGAATGCCTCCTCCCTTCAAAGCTTCAGCCTTTGTCCATTTATAGGCTTTTCCGAGTGGAAGGCCAGCTCAGGCTTCCACTCAGAGTGGAGGCAGCCTGGTAGTGGGGGACAACGGCTAGTGGGAATTTTTAATTCCTCCACTTCCGCCCCTGTCTGCCACCCCCAGGATTCCTGGATCCACTTGGGTGGTGGAATCCAAGTCATCACGGGCGAACAGGGGGAGCCTGGTGGAAATCCGAGAGAGGATGGTGGAAATCCGAGAGAGGATGGTGGAAATCCGAGAGAGGATAGTGGAAATCTGAGAAAGGATAGTGGAAATCCGAGAGAGGATAACTCGGATTAGCCTCTCAGTTAGCATTCATCCTCAATGGGAGTGAATTCTGAGAGGAATGACTATTCTCCAATAGAATTCCAAGAGGAATGACTATCAGTCTTGTCCGAGTGAGAATCAATCTATAACAGACCGAGTGGGAATCCTTTCACAAAAGACCGAGTAGGAATCCTTTAGTAGACGACCGAGTATGAATCAATCTAAGAGGACTCAACCACTCGGAAGAATCTCGCTCGGCAATGCTTCTACACTCGGATTCGTCACTTGTGCTCGGATACAGGACCCTGGGTGTACAATCAGGTCTCAGTAAGTTTCATTCAAGGTCAGCTTCACTCAATATTTAACTCAGAGCCAGCCTTCCTTTCAATCAGAAGTTGCAACAACTCTAATAATCCTTTAGGGGCATTCATTCGGAGTCGGCCATATTTCTACTCGGTTGGTTTCACTTGTTTCCTGGATAAGTCTTGGTCAGATTCAGGACTCATTCGGATTTCACAATAGGGAGTCATTCAGTGGAGAGCATTCATTCGGAAATCCGACTGGTTTCACATGGAATTGCCTTTTCAATCAGAAATGGTTTCACACGGCAATCAACAGTTCTTATGCACTTTCCAATCAGGATGGTTTCTCTGAAATCAAAACCCTTTTTTAGTCAGAATCTGACCGCTCGGAGTCGGTCTCTTCACTTTAGTCAAGAGAGATTCATTAAATAATCGTCCCTCGGATGTGTTTATTCAAGAGTCGGCCTTGTATTCACTCGGACTCATCCCTCATACTTCAATCAGAAGGGTTTCAATCAACGTTTGACCCTCGGATATGACTCGGATTTGATCATTTTTTGAGTCATTCCACTCGGATTCCCCAACAGGAGCGTATTCCACTCGGATTTGATCCATTCTGAGTCATTTCACTCGGATTTGATCATTCCTTAAGTCATTTCACTCGGATTTATCCCAAAAGGGAAATATTTCACTCGGAAATGCTTCAATCTGAGTCATCCTATTCGGATTTGATCATTTTTTAGCCATTCTATTCGGATTCATCTCCAACAGGGCTATATTTTACTTGAAAATGCTTTAATCTGAGTCATTCTTCTTAGCAGATCATTCGAAAATGAAGTCTAGTCCTCTTAGAATTCTTTCTATTTGGGTCGGACCAAAAGAGGTGTTCACAACAAGGATATCGGATAGAAAGGTTTTGTCTAACACTCAGGAACCTTTATGATAAATTTTGATGAGTAGATTGCATATTGCATATGGAGTATGAGGACGGATGACGGATGAGAGAGTGATCCCCTAGAGTATTCAATGATGGGTACACAGGAGAACAGACGTTTCGACCCTACGGGAGGTTTCAGGAGTATATCAGGGCGGACATCCAATGGTTTGGAGTCGCGCCCGAGATTGGATATCCCATCGCAAACCTGGTATACTTCGACTCAAAGCGAGTGTTACTGAGACTATGTAATGCCTGTTCTAATGAGATTGGATCCATTGTCGATGATAGGGTTACGTGTCCTTACCCATTTGTGAGATTGATGTTGATATTGATATTGATATAGGGGTATGCGGACTACGTGCATAGTTGATATTGATATATGTGAGATTGATGAGAGGGAGCCGGGCCCCATTACATTTGACACTTAATCAAGATAATTTATAATGAACCTGACATATGCATAACATGCCATAGTTGTGTGACTAACTTTATGATTTGAATTGTCTCTATGATTAATAGTACATCCGTAATTACTTGTAGTTATGTTGGTAAGTGTTGTATGAAATCTTTCTCTCTCTGTCTGATATTTATATGTCTGTATAATGTTTACGGTTACCTTTACATAGAAATCTTGTGGGTTGAGGGCTTTTTACTCACCCCTTTAGTGTTGTATGTTTGTTTTCATTTTCTTGTGACCATCAGCTGAAGGACAAGGTGAACGTGGGCAAGACCTAGACTATCTACATTAGTGTACATCGAGTCGTAGATGTAGAGTATTAGTACTTAACTTTTTACGTCAAGATTGTTGTAGGTCCTGATACTTTAGTTACAAGTTATGTTGTAATGTGGTTGTTCTGTTAGAAGCTTACAAGCCCCGTATTTTTTGAGTACACTACTATTCTGAAGAATTGATCTATGTTATTATTATGTTTATTTTAAACTATGCGTTGATGATCACCAAACAAAAAAAAACTTATGCTTTTCAAAATAACTAGTGACTCTTTAATTAAGTAGGACGCTTCGATGAGGAAATTTGTCCTAGTTAATCAAGGGTGTCATAACAAACGTATATATATATGCAATGAGGTTGACGTCATCTCTTAATACTTATGATAATTATAATTATATGATTGTTAGTGGATAGGTAACTGACACCTCGCTAGAGATTTAGCATGAGTTTTATAATAATGTTGTGTTTTGCGTTGGAGGTTGAATCCTCCATATGTCTATAAATTATTTCACATCAGTATGAATGTGAATCAAAGTATGATCAAGATATGTAGCAATGCCTTGAGGTCAATATTCCTAGGTTCCCGACTCATATCTTCATATGTGGGAAGGGAAGGATACCTTCTCCCACTTTAGGGACCTGTAGGTGGGTAGGTCTATTTCATTAGCCCGTTAGGGCTTGTAGTTCATATTTCCGTTGTTGAGCCACATATCGTTTAGATTCTTGGACTAATTCGTCAGGTTGACGTAATTGTGGAAAAAACATTCCCTAACTTTTGTAAACCCTAAAAATTAATTCTAGGAATTTAGGCGAGACGCCGTGGGAAAAATAAAAAAAGTGAAATGCTCTTTTTAATTGAATATTTATATTGTTTAAAAATGTGTTTATTTAACTTAGATAAAAAAAATTGAATATTTTATATTTTAAAAAATTTAAAAACAATCTATCAAACTATATTAATTATATAAAATGAAATTGATGATGACTTATGTTTGCTTTCAATTTTCCCCCATTTGTAACAATAAGGTATTTCTTTGTTTCAATATAGACTGAACAATATAAGAAATAAAAAAATAATATATTTTATAATTAATTGCGTTTATATTAGAATTGAATGTTGTTGAAAATTTTACTGAGAAATAACCGTTTAGTCTTGTCAGGAACTTGAATAGAAAATAAAATTAATTTAGGTGAACCGTTTTCGGGAGTGTTTTCTAATTATAATATTATGGAAAAAAATATGAAATTATGTTTTTTAATTATATTAATTACACTTAATTATTAAATTTTGGTTTAATTATATTTTTGGCCCCAAGTTTGTGAAATCTTTGATTTTGTTTTTCCAACTTTTAATTATATGATTTTAGTCCAAAAACTATCTAATTTGCTGGCATTTGGACAATCAACTTTTAATTACACTATTAGGCCAATAAACTATTTAAGTTGTAAACACTTGATCGGTCCACTAATCTTTAGTTTCATGATTTTGGTACCTAATATAATATTTATAATATATTTTTATAAATATTGTAGTTATTAACTTATTATAATATAATGAGAAATTTGTAGTAATAATAATGTAACAATAATATTAAAATATTTTGTTAATTGGATGGAAAATACATATAAGGACTAAATATGTTAATACATAGATTAGTTTAAAAAAGTGTAATTAAAAGTTGAAGGAGTAAAAGTGTAGTTAAGGAAAAAAATTAATTATAAATGTACTGGGTTAAAGTCTCATTTGTTTTAAATTAAAGATGCAAATTGGACATGTTTATTTTACTTTGTTACACTTTTTTCTTGTTAATTTCATTCTCATAAGTTTCAATCCCACCAATATGCTATCCACAAAACATAGTTAATGTTAATTGAACAAATGAGGAAGAATTTAATTGATAAGATAAATAAGCATAAAGATGACATAATAAAATATTTTACCATATATTTTATTTAATACGAGCTTCAGTATTTAAAATTTAAAATTTAAATAACAAAAGAAACATCTTTAATTAATATTTACAATATTCTTACCATATACTTTTCATCCTAAAATTGATAAATTCTAAAAGTAAAAATTCAGTAAAAAATAATTCCATATAAAAGTCTCATTTAAACTCTAAATATATGAAAAATCCTTTTAAATTTGATTTTAAAAAATGGAAATATTTTTTTATATATTTTACAAGAGAAATAAAAAAAAGGAAAATCAAATAGACAAATTAATGATGTAATAGATCAATTTATAAAAACTTTTTTCTCGCATACTATTTAGTATTTTATTTTCCTTTTTATCTATCTTTTCTTTGTTGGTCAACATCAGTTATTTATTATATCTTTCTTTGTATCTTATAAAACAAAAAAAACAATGCATCATTTGAGGGTTTTCATAACAGTTTTCAAAGATAATATAGAGGACAAGTAAAAAGTAAAAAGTAAAAAGTACTAAAAGTTGTGTTAAAACAATGTGCGGAGAAAACAAGTAAAAAGTAAGAATGGTATTAAATGTGTGCGGAGAGAGAAACATCAAACAAAACTTAAGAGAGGGATTTGAATCCAAAGTGTAAATGTATAACTGCATTATAAGAAAGTAATCCCCCCAGAGAAACATCAAACAAAACTTAAGAGAGGGATTTGAATCCAAAGTGTAAATGTATAACTGCATTATAAAGAAAGTAATCCTCCCATTTTTATTTAACTTAACTGTATGAAGTAGAGAAGAAATCCGCATATTAAGAAACATATTTAATGTTGTTATATTTTTCTAATTTATTTATATATTTATCTTATTTATTACTTTTACAATCATTTTTACTTTTAATATCAATAATTAATACCCATTTAAAATTATAAGTAAGGAAGTAAATATAAAAAAAATTTCTCTTCATATGGAGGGAGTAAGTAATAGGTAGACGTTATCTACAATTATAAAACGATGCAAAAGGTTATTTTCACTTGGCATTAAACACTAACCTAAACATCACTCAACAGTGATTGTGTTCACAGAGCGCCGAGAATACAAAAACGATGCCTCCGCGACGATACCCAGTTTTCAGAGAGCTGGATGACAACATGAAGTGTTTGGCGTGTGAAGAAGAGTATGACCCTGAAAATTTGGGAACATGCAAGGAGTGTTACGAGAAAGAAAAGGAGGAGCTGAAACGCAAAACCAAAGAGTTGGTGGAGATGAAGTCCAAGAATGAAGAGTTGGAATCTAAAGCTTCGTTCCTCTCAATTTGCTCTCCCGTTCTTAATCCTTCACCTTTTTTCTCTACCGAGCCTCTTCTTCTTGTTCCTGTTGATGATTCATCAGCTTCACCCATTCCAGCTCATAAGAATATTCTAGTAAATCTCTTACACTTTTGTTGATTTTTGCATTTATTTGTTAGGGTTTTGTGTTTTAATTTTGTGCCTGACTTATAATTAATTTGGACTTATAATTAATTTGGATAGAATCACATACAAGATCCTTCCCATTGTTATTCAACTCAATTTAGGGTTTCTTTCGGTACTGAATGATTTTGATTGAAGAACACGATCAATGATATCATCTAGTATAGGTTTTGATCAATTGATTATTATTTTGATTGATGTTTATTCTTATTTTGATAAGATTTATTTGGTATCTTGTATATAAAATTTGCATTTATGAATTTAATTATGCACAAATTAAGACTACTTTTTCAATCTAAGTTTAATAATAGTTTGTAATAAAGGTATAAAAGGGGAGTGAAAATTACCTAGGTTTTTGATATCTACTTTTTTTATAATGATAATTATAAGGTGTTTGGACTCATCTTTTGTTTAAGAACTACTAGTATATAAGACTTTGTTTTGAAGAGTTTATATGTTTCTTTTTTATTTTATTTTTTTAACCAATGTTGTATGGAGTTAAATAATAGCCTCTTTTATGAAGATTTCTGTGAATTGCATAAAAAAATGTTGCGCGAGGCATGTCGTGTTGAAAGTTAAAAAATGATCAAATGTTGACAAACAAATTTGCCTGATGTTTTACCTTGTTCCCAATTTGTAAACTATGTCTTCACCAGTCCTAATTAAGTATCAAGGACTGAACTAGCACTTGAAATAGAGAGGTTTTATGGTCTAAAACTTGACGTTTTTAAAACATAATTATCATCGAGCAATTCTTAACATGGTTTTAACTCTTAAGCTGCTATAGCATATTAGATTCAAGAATTTAGCCAAAACTAGAAGGATTTCTTTATTAGATTTAACTTAAATATGTAAATTGGTTAACAAAGTTTTAGCATGAAATATTTTAATTCTTGTCTATTTTTTTAACTATTAATCAATACTTTGTATTTTAATTTCGAGTGTACATAGGGTGTAAAATGAAGTAAAAAAAATATATTTAGTGCATGGGGAAATTCATGTTGAAATATAGTGTTATGCTTTTTATGTTTTTGTTATTTGGAGTGAAATTAATGATATGTTATGATATGACTAGGTTACTCGCTCGCCGGTTTTTAAGGCGATGCTTGAGAGTGATATGTTAGAAAGTCGGAGTGGCAAAATCAAGATTGCTGATGTATCATGTGAAGTTCTTCGTGCTTTTGTCAATTTCTTATACACCGCTGAAGCATGCCTTAATGACAAGATGGCTGGTAGCTTATTGGCTTTGGGAGAGAAGTATCAGGTGAAGCATCTCAAGGCATATTGTGAGAAGTTTCTGATCTCCAAATTGAATTGGGATAAATCACTTAAATTCTTTACCTTTGCATCTAAATACAACTGCAAACAACTAAAAGGTGCATCCATGGAAGTAATCATGAACAACATGCCCAACTTCACTGAAAATTACTATCATGAAGTCATGGCGAGAAATAATTACATGCTTATTGTGGAAATATATGAAAAATATGCTCGCAAACTAATTAATAATCCAGAAATTAATGATCCAAACTTCATTAGATTTTAGGAAAAAAAATAAGGTAGTGTAGTGTAATATGTATGCTACTACAGTTAAACATGTGAAACTGATTATAGTTGGTCTAGTGATGAATTTGAATAGTTTAGCTTATGATGTTATCAATTAATATTGTAAACAAAATTGGATCCGCACCTTGTTCATTATAATTCTTAGTAAGTTACTTTGGTTATTGGTAGATTGGATACAAAACATTGTTAATCTTTTATATTAGTTATGGTTATCAATTTAGATATGGTATTATTCCTTCTAATGTTATTGCAAGTGGAATGTCCTCTTTATTCTATTTTATTGTCCTTGTTGCTAATTGACTTCTTCAAGATAAATTAGTATTGGGATGAGATTTATCGAAGAGGAAAAGGTGAAATGAAAAATGCTAATATTGATCGGAGGAAATTGAGAGATTTAAATAACATCATACTATATCATTGTACCAACATCTAACAAGTGTTTTAGCTTTTACCAGCAATAGCATAAAGATGTTTTCAAAACCATCAAGTGAAATCTTTTTTAAGGGAGGAATGTTAATATGAGATCTAAATAAGCATGAAACGTGTTTCTTATTATAAATAGGTTATAGCTAATTACTATTTACATATAGAATTACTAATCATGTTTCATAATCATCATAATAAAGTTGAAAAAAAAACCTCAAAGTAATGAAATCAAGACTTGTAATTGTGGTTTATAAAGTTTGAATTTTAATTACAAGTTCTTACTTTTGTTCCTTGATTTATGAACTTCTTTTGGAATGATCTTTTCTTCATAAATTTTCTAAACTTCTTCACAAAAAGGCTAAGACTCTCCTGTCAAATCCATCATCACCTTCTTCTTCATCATTCTTAAATGATGTGGCTTTTAATGCAATATTCTTTTTTCATCTCCTTTTCTTTCTCTTTGGCCCTTTGAAGTTTTTGGAGTTCTTGCTCATGTTCTTGAAATTTTGCAAACAAGGTTTCAAAAGATATTATATTCAAATTTGGCGTTTCTTTGAAGGTTGTAAAATTTGGTCGCCATCACCCTCCATTTGATCATTCTCTTGACACTAAAAATATTATATCTATAAAGATTTAACAAGATTATGTTCATTGGGATTCAAATTCAAGATACTAAAAGGTTTGATCATCTTGTCAAGTATGAAATAACTAAAGCACTGGGTCATATGTTGCATCTATCAAGGTGTCCACAAACCAGTAAAGAAACCAATCATTGAGATCGATTGTGGATACTTTAGGTTGCACCTAAAAAACAAGAACTAAGACCATATGTTTTCTCATGCTTGTTAATCTACCCATTTTGTACTACTAAGAAAATGCTTTTTACACTAGTGCAAAAATTGGATATAACGGGATATATTCACGGGTATAAGTGGATTAGTGATAAAAACATACGCGGTGGCATTTTTGAAATTATAAGGTGAACGATATAATCAGGGAAAACTATATATCCACGGTTAACATCATAACCGTAAACGTACCCATCAATATATATTCACGGTTGAGGAGTCAACCGTGGATATATAGTACCTGAAATATATATCCACGGTTGTGCGCACAACCGTGAATATATATTCATGGGTATGATCAGGGTTATGATGTTAACCGTGGATATATATTGACGTCTATATTCACAGTTGTATTTTCAACCGTGGATATATAGTTCAGGTTTTAGGGTTTAAACACTGGGTACTGTATGTCCACGGTTGTTTTTATAACTGTGATTACAGATTTAATATTTATCCACGGTTAGGCTCGTAACTGTGGATAAATAGTTAACATTTATCCACAGTTGTTTGTTCAACCGTGAATATATGTGTAATATATTCACGGTTTAGGGGAACAGTGAATATACATCTTTTCTGAAACTTCAAAAGCCACGCCTTTCAGCCTTTTTTCACTTTCTCTTCTTCCTTCGCGCTGGTTGTTGTCTTCTTCATCGTCCTCCTCTTTGCTGTTTGTAGGCTTCTCTGTTCACTTCTTTCTTCTTTCGCGTGCCCTTCTTCTTCGTTCACCATTGTCTGGTAAGTGCTCCCTTGCCCTTCTTCTTTCGTTCACTTTTTAGCCCTGCTTCGTTGTTATGCTTTATCACCATTGTCTGGAAAGCTTGTCTCTCTGTTTGTGTGTAGTCGAACATGAACGAATATAGGTCTCTGAGTTTGTGTTTTCATTGTTAAAGCTGAACTCTGTCTCTGCTTATTGCCTGTGACATTGCCTGTGTCATTGCTTCTATTTTCATTGTTGTGCTTAATTTTTTTCATTTTTTTCATTTCCTGTGTCATTGCCTGTGTCATTTCCTGTGTCATTGCCTATGTCTCTATTTTCATTTCTTTCAATGTCATTGTGATTTCATTGCCTGTGACATTAGTTATATGGGACCTGAAAAGTGTTCAACTTAGTTTAGGTAAGATTAATGTTTTTTGAAGACTTGATTTCCTTCAAACTTACATTCAATGGTCTTTATGGAAACCAAGTAAAGGATGAATAGAATAAGAAGCTTTAGGCTATCAAATTAGAAATAAATGACCTTAGTGTATAGGGAAACAAACTACTGAATAATCTTTGTATCCCCTTCAGATTTAAAAAAATGGTGAGTTCAGTCCTACATAAAAAAATAAATAAATACTATTGGATCAGAATTAAACATTAGAAAAGAAAATAATCAAACACATATAGATGTAGAGCCTTACTCTAGAAATAACTATTAAACCCTAAACTATTAATATTTAAGGGACAAGTTTGTTGTAATCTTGCCTCTATATAGTAATGTTATTGTTGCTGTAATCAAAAGTTACATTTCACTTATATAATGTTATTGCTTGTTGGTTGCTCATATATAATGTTATTTCTGTCTATTGTATGTATGTGGTTTTCAATCTTATAGACTCGTAGGCTCATACTAGTTAACTAGTTAACTAGTATGAAAGTTGTTGTGCATATAAGTGAACCGTAGTTCCCCGTTTGAGATTCGACATAAATGGTCATTAAATTAATTAATGTCATCGTTTGTGTTGAATCTTGAATTGTCCGTTTGGATAGTTTGGGATGAACAATTATTTTTTATACGTCATTGTTAGTATGTACAAGTTAGGAGTTATCTTAAATCGGTAACTTGCATTTTGTGTTGTTCTCTGGGTGCATATTTGGTTGTGGTTGAATTTGATTTGACCACTCTCATTTTGTGTACTTAGAGACCAATGCGAAATGCTGCCGAAATTTCATCAAATTTTAGAATAACTCATAACCTGTATATATGAATGACATATAAAAACAATTGTCATCCTGAATGGGTATAGGACCACCACCTTTGAAGAAAAAGTGAGGTTGATCATAGCACCTTGTAAACAGTTGGCATGGATCAGAGTTGGATAACTGCATCACGCCTAAGTCTAGAGTACGAGGGGGGAGTTGAATCATTTATAGAATTCGTAGCGAGGAATGCAGTGGAGGTGAATGGAAAGTATTTTTTTCCCTTGTGTGAGATGCTTGAACCTGCGTCGGGTAGACTTGGAAGAGGTGCGAGAGCATCGCGTAGTTATACGCGTTGGATATGGCATGGTGAAGATGTGGTGGTGCCAAGTAACAGCTCTCAAACTGAAAATCAAAGCTCGATGCATGACACCGCTATCGACATGGATGACCGACTCAAGGATATGATCCGTGATATGGGGGTAGAAGGTTTTAAGAAAGCTCATGTATATATGACTCTGTATGAGGACTCTGAGCAGCCGTTTTATCCAAACTGCGTTAATTTCATGAGGTTATCAGCAGTTTTGCGATTGTTTAATTTGAAGGCCATAAACGGGTGGACGGATAAAAGTTTCACTGACTTACTGAAGTTGTTGAAAGAAATGCTCCCAGCTGGAAACACCTTGCCGAATCGTAATTATGAGGCCAAAAAGGTGTTGTGTCCTATGGGTTTGGAGTATGAGAAAATACATGCATGCCCAAATGATTGTGTATTATTCCGGGGTGAGTTAGAAATGCTGCATCGATGTCCTAGGTGTGGGGTGTCACGGTATAAGAAAAAAGGGGGGGATTCTGATGAGGTATGCACTAAAGGGTCTCCTGCAAAGGTGTTGTGGTATCTACCTATAGTTCTAAGACTAAAGCGTCTGTTTGCCAATGCAGATGATGCAAAACTTATGAGATGGCATGCTGATGAGAGGGTTGTTGATAGACTACTTAGGCATCCGGCCGATGGATCGCAATGGAAGAAAATGGATACGATTTTTCCAGAATTTTCCCATGAACCAAGAAATGTTAGGCTTGCACTAGCCACAGACGGAATGAACCCGTTTGGGAATCTGAGCACAAACCATAGTTCGTGGCCTGTTTTGTTGTTTGTTTACAACTTGCTGCCATGGTTGTGCATGAAGCGAAAATATGTGATGTTATCAATGATGATTTCTGGTCCATGACAACTGGGGAACGACATTGATGTATATTTAACTCCATTGGTTGAAGACCTCAAAAGGTTGTAGGAAGACGGGGTTGAAGTGTTTGATGGGTTTACCGGGCAATCATTCAAATTACGTGCCATGCTATTTTGCACGATCAATGACTTTCCAGCGTATGGTAACTTATCCGGGTACAGCGTGAAGGGTCATAAAGCTTGTCCAGTATGTGAGGAGGGGACTAGTTCTGTGCGGTTGCATCATGGTAGGAAAAATGTTTATCTTCGACATCGAAGGTTTCTTAAAGCGAATCATCAGTTTCAGAGGTTGAAGAAGTCGTTTAACGGTGCCCAAGATTTTGAAATGGCTCCTCCACCACTATCTGGTCGCCAGGCATATGAAAAGGTGAAAGACGTCAACGTGCAATTTGGTAAGTGTGAAAAGCAACACCCGACACAAAGCAACTGGAAGAAAAGGTCAGTGTTTTTTGACCTGCCATATTGGAGGGAGCTTGATGTAAGACACTGTATTGATGTAATGCATGTGGAGAAGAATGTGTGCGACAGTTTAGTTAGTACACTCTTAAACATACCCGGGAAGACTAAGGATGGCCTAAACTCGCGTATGGACTTAGAGTTGATGGGTATACGTCAGGATTTGCATCCACAATCAAAGGGCAAAAGAACATATTTGCCTCCAGCATGTCATACGTTATCCAGAAAAGAAAAGCAAAGTCTGTGTGAATCGTTGTGTGAAAGTTCCGTCTGGTTATGGCTCCAACATCAACTCTTGTGTTTCCATGAAAGATTTGAAGTTACCTGGGTTGAAGTCTCACGATTGTCACATGTTGATGCAGCAGTTTGTGCCTATCGCCATTCGTGGCATTCTTCCTAAAAATGTGAGAAATGTCATAACAAGGTTGTGTATGTTTTTCAATGCCATATGTTGCAAGGTAATCGTGCCCGGTGAATTGGATGTGTTGGAACAGGAAGCATCACTTATATTATGTCAGCTTGAAATGTATTTCCCGCCCTCTTTTTTTGACATAATGGTCCACTTAATCATCTATTTGGTGAGAGAGGTCCATTGGTGTGGTCCAGTGTTCTTACGGTGGATGTATCCCGTTGAGCGATATATGAAGATATTGAAAGGGTATATGAAGAACCAACGTCGTCCCGAAGCTTTAATTGTGGAAAGATATATTGCAAAGGAAGCAATTGAGTTTTGCACTGAATACATGTCACATGCTGCAAGCATTGGTATTCCAATGACTCGTCATGAAGGGAGATTGGATGGGAAAGGAACGATTGGAAAAAAAATGAAGAGCATGCCACGTGCTGATGTCCTTCAGGCACACTTGTATATTTTAAACAACACGGACGATGTGCAACCGTATCTAGCCACACACAAGGAGCTAGTCAAGAAAACCAACCCTAAAATGACTGAAAAGTGGTTGTTGAATGAACACAACAAGAGTTTCATGCAGTGGTTCCAAAAGACCGTCCTGAAATATGCATCTGCATCCTCGACATTACATCGACTAGCACAGGGCCCGAACTTTGATGTCCTCACCTTTTGTGGGTATGACATAAAAAACTATTCATTTTATACAAGGACACAGGATGAAAAGAGTACAAATCAAAACAGTGGAGTGATGGTTGTGGCTCAGTCAATGCATTTCTCAACTTCAAAGGATAACAACCCTGTGATGGCCGAGTCATGCTACTTTGGTGTGATTGAAGATATATGGGAAGTTGATTACGGTCCCTTCACCATTCCTGTGTTTAAATGCAAATGGGTTGACAATAAGAACAGTGTCAAAACTGATGATTTAGGAGTTACGTTGGTGGACCTCAACAAGATAGGGCATAAGGACGAACCATTCATAATGGCAACGCAGGTGAAGCAAGTTTTTTATGTTGCTGACCCAACTGACAAACGGTGGTCAATTGTTATCCAAGGTAGACACATTGGAGACCCCAATCTTGATATTGTGGAAATTCCATCAACTACAACACGTATTCCAACATCTATCGTGGAACATGACATAGATGATGTAGTTGCCAGTCGTCATGACCACCATGAAGGCTTGTGGGAAAATATTTCATCTTAATAGGGTATTAATCTTGTTAGTGATTCATTGAATTACATGTTATATTAGTTATTCGTTGTTTTAAATGTTATATTAAATATTTGACAGTTTTGTTTCCTTGTTTGGACAGATACTCATGGCTGACCAGGATGGACGATCCAGGTCTGACTCACAGGCCAGTGGTTCCTCTGCTCAGAAGAGCAGAGGTGTTACCCGGATGCCAGACGTTGCACTTAGGCGTCACCGGGGAGAGAGGCTACTTGTTGACATGGATGTCAACACCGGTAGATTTAGTGGACCGAATGCCATGAAGTTTAGCAGTTATTTGGGGGTTGTGGCTCGATCGAAGGTGTCCATCATTATCCCCGACTGGGATAATGTCGAGGAGGTGGTGAAGAACCAGCTATGGAGTGATGTTCTGGTAACTTAGATATTATTTAAGTTTTATTTTAGTGTATTATTTCATGTAACTCTTAATAAGGACTCCTTTATGGACTAACTCCTTTCATGTAGGATTCTTTTGACATACCATCTTTTGACATAGCAAGGAGGAATGTCCTCGGTATTATGGCTGAGCGATGGAGGTCGTTCAAATCCATACTCACCACGAGGTATATTGAACTTTAAATTCTTAATCAACGCTTCACCAAATTGTAGCAATCCTTAGTTTAAATGTACCTGAATTGTAGGTATGTATTCGGGGACGACCAAGGAAAGTTCCCTGGAGAGAAATATCCATTCATCGATCAGGAGACCTGGGATGCTTTTGTTGCATCTAGACACTCTGCCGAGTTTCAGGTACATTGGTTTTTAGATGATTAAATTATGTATAATTTAAACGGCTAACTCTGAATTTTATTTTTTCTTGTTGTAGGAGACCAAAAAGAAAGCCCAGGAGACTAGGAAGCTAAATGACTGCCCACACATGGAAGCGGGCTAGGATCAAGAAGAGTGGGGAATACACTTCCTCACATGCTCAGGAGGTTGCCTCACGGATAGTAAGTATTCCCCTTTGTATCAGTGTCTATTTTTTGGTTTACGTGAAGGAAGTGAATACTAACTTGTTTGGTTTCAGGATTCCTTGGTTGAGCAATCAACCCAAGGGTCTTTCGTAGCCCATGGACGGGAGGACATTTTGACTACCGCCATCGGCAGGCCAAAGTACCCAGGAAGAGTGCGTGCTGTTGGTCGAGGTGTAGGTAAGTGGTAAATAACTCTATACTTTCATTTTGTTATCTGTTAAACAATTATGGGCTAATCATTCACATTTCACAGGCCTCCACTCCTATTACGGTGCTCCCGACCCTGCCCCCTCCCTTGAGAAAATGGTGGAGCAGAAGGTGGTTGTTGTGAAGGTTGAGTACCAGGAGGAGATATCTAGGCTCCACCAGGAGATGGCCCGATTCAGGGAGGAGATGAAGGCCTCACTCAGCCACCACCAGGAGACTACTGCACCCGCTAGCGACCCACATGTTAGATTCTTTATTTAATTTCCTCGGTTTTATTGTTTGTAATCACTTTATTTCATTGTTGAATAACTTCTGCTTGATGTGTAAATATGTAGATACGGAAGGTTAGCACTAAGGAGTCGTGCGCTGCGGCTGACCCTGACGATGATGGGGTCGAGCCACCAGACACCTGTCAATGTGACCTGTTCGTTGACGGGTCGGAGGAGCCAGTTGCCACTGGTATGGTATACAACTTAGGCCCTGTGGTTCACCATCAGACATTACCTGATGGTATGTCCAGGGTCTCTGTTATGCTCGTCCTCGAGGAGGATGCTGCTGTGCCAGTGGCAACTCCGGAGGTGAAGACCGTCGGTCAGGCGGTGGGCCACTTTCTGATGTGGCCCAACAGACTTCTGGTGATTGCCCCTGGACAGGTAAAAACCCTAAACACTAACTAATTTTGTTATATTGTCAATTATGGTACAAAATGTGATGGTTGTCAATTATTCAACAGGAATAGACATTGAAGAAGCCAGACCTGGCCAAGGATCCCATCTGGATGCTATGGCGCATCGGGTATGAGCAAGGAGAGGACACTGTTTAGGTCCCATGGCAGCCACTAGTGTTTGGCCGTCTAAGTGATCTTCCACTTTACGTCACATATTCTGACATGTGTGACATTATTTCAGGGACGTCGATGCTGAACGCCTCCATCATTCAGTTGTGGGAGCTGTAAGTATATCATTTTTTGTCCAATTTTTTCATTATATAAGTTATTTGTCGCTAACCATGTCTTAACTTGTTTAGGTTTCTGGAAAAACTCTGTGTGGACTTGGGTTTCCAAGGAACTTATGGTTTCTTAGAGCCCTCGCTCATACAGAAGCAAGGAAACACCCCGCATGACACCCAGAATTGGATGTTTGAGTCTGGGAAGCCTGTATACATGGGCCCCTATCATAAAGGGTAATATTCTATTCCATAATTATTGTCATGAATTTTTGCATTTTGAAGTCTCACTTATCACTGGTAACTGCAGGGCTCACTGGACGCTTGTGGTGATCTGTCCAAAGGACTATCTTGCTCTGTACTTTGATACTTTGCATCGGATGGTTCCACAAGACCTGAAAGATATAGTAGACCGGTAAGTTAATCCCTAAAAAATAAGTACAAATTCGATTACATCATTTTTAGAACTGTATGATTCTAACTTATCTTGTGTTTTGTTTGACGTAGGGCGGTGGTTGGATACAATCTACTGATTGGAAACAAGTCCAACGGAAGAAAAGTTGCATGGGTGCACCCAAAAGTAAGTCAATCATATTCATTCAAATCTTCAATACATATTTTTTAAGTTACGAATTCACTTATTCTATACTATATGTCCATTGTAGTCTTACAGGCAGAAGGGTACCTACGAGTGTGGCTATTTCGTTATGCACACTATGCTAACCATTGTCCAACAACATTTAGTAGATGGATGGACAAATGTAAGTCTCATCATTTGGACTACTTTTCTACCAATTTCATCAATTTCATGTAATAAATAAAGCTTTTGTTCTGATTGTTTTGTGCATTGTTTGCAGTACTTTAAGGACCGGTCATATTTCACAAAGGCACTTGTAGATGATGTTAGAAAGCAATGGGCCTCACACTTCATTGAAGTTAGGCGAATCTAGATATATGATCTTTATTCTTTTATATATGTATCCAGTAGGATTTAGGGTTTACTTTTATTAGATTATATTCAACTTAATTGTATATACTTTCATTTTTTAGGTTGTTATGAATTGATATAGAAAATAAATTGTTATATACATACCATTCTTTTTATATAGTGTTGCTGTGACATACTGTATACTGTACTAGTTGTCTGAATGCAGGTTTGGGAAACGATAAAACAGAAACCATATTAAAAAAAAAAACTCAGTATTTATTCACGGTTATGGTAACAACCGTGAATATAGACTATATTTATCCACGGTTACTACCATAACCGTGAATATAGATTCTATTTATCCACGGTTGTCCATCATAACCGTGAATATAAGTACTAAAAGGTTTCAGTTACAAACTACTTATATTCACGGTTATGATGGACAACCGTGGATATAGATACATTTTATCCACGGTTAGTAGCATAACCGTGAATATAAGTAGTTTGTAACTGAAACCTTTTAGTACTTATATTCACGGTTATGATGGACAACCGTGGATAAATAGAATCTATATTCATGATTATATTAGACAACTGTGAATATAGATACTCTTTATCCACGGTTATTAGCATAACGGTGAATATAAATAGTTTGTAACTGAAACCTTTTAGTTCTTATATTCACGGTTGTGCTTGATAATCGTGAATATAAATAGTAAGTTATATTCACGGTTGTTCTTAACCGTGGTCAGATGTGATTTATTACCACGGTTGTTAACCGTGGTTAAAGGCCCTCATCTACTACCACGACTGCAACAACCACGGTTCTTTAACCGTGAATAAAGGCCATTTTTAACCGTGATTATTTCCATTTTTTCTACTAGTGTTAGTGGTGTAATATTTTTTTTTTATTGATTGACTAATGTATTCCATTTTCACCAGAAAAATATCTGTATTTGATAGTTGTGATACTTTGACATTTTTTAAGAAGTAAAAGGCTCTAAGGAATCAAATTTTTCAATGAGGGGAGTGGGGAAACTTTCTCATGTCCAAGGGTGAGAATATAACTTTTTTGAGTAATTGACCAAACAAGTATTAAATATTACCCTACTAACTAACAAAAAATATCATATTCCTTAAAATATGAATCTCATTTTATAAAAAGTAAATTAATGGTAAATAAGATATTCTTGATAACTAATAAAAAGATCTCATATTGCTTAGAATATGAATCTCATTCTATAAAAAGTAAATTAATGGTAAATAAGAGATTTTGATGTCACTACAAGAAAATTCAAATTTAGGGAGGAAGAAAAATGTCACTTAATGGTAGCTAATGCCTCACAAAATCTATTAGCGAGACATTAGCGAGAAAATAACTATGAATCCTTTTGTAGTGAAAGTAAGTCGCTAATTAGCTATGAATGCAATTTCCTCACTAATTTGTCCCTACTTATAAAATAGTGAGGAAACGTTAGTCTCTAGTTTGTTGCTAAGTTATAGGAACACTTTCCTAGCAACTTTGCTATGGGATACTATTATCGGTATTATGTCACAAAATTATAGTTAAAATTCCTCGGTGAACTGCATCAAATCCCTCACAAGTTTGTTAGTCTATTGCTTTGCCAATTTACCCTCTTTACTGTAGCAAATCATCATAAAAAATCAAATATTTCCTCGCTGATAGCCTCATAAATTTGATACAACGGTATAGCAAATTCCTCACAAATCTATCACTAGTTATAAAATAGTGAGGAAACATATGTCTCTAGTTTGTCGCTAAGTTAAAGCTATATTCTTTTAGCAACTTTGATGTGGGATACTATTATCGGTATTTTGTCGCTAAAGTGTAGTTAAAATTCCTCGCTAAAATGTAACAAATCCCTTGAAAGTTTGCTAGTCTATTGTGTTGGCAATTTCATCGCTTTATTGTAGCAATGTATTATGTAGCAGCCCTCGTTTTGTGTGTTAGGTCCTTAAGGCTAATGGTTTGAATTTTGTGATAATTCTATGTGTACTGATGGTTGGACTACGACCGATTGACTTATGTGTGATAGTTAAGTTATGTTTTAGAAGATTTTATGAGTATGAGATGAATATCTCTACTTTAATTATGTGAGAAAATGGAGATGATTAAAATAATAATAGTAATATGTTTAATGATACTCATGATGATAGAAATTTATCAATTAGAACGTTAGTAACCTAATAGAAATATTTGAAGTGTTTTGACTACGTTATTTAAACTATGTAACTCCCCCGGTTTTGGCCTAGAAATTATCTAAGGGACTTGAGTCAATTATCTTATCCCAAAACGTCTGTCACATCGTTCCTAAAAATTTTTACGAAGAGCCCGAAACCCTATTTAACCAACCAAGCCAAAAAAACGTTACTTTTAAATTATCCGGGTAAGCCAAAATGCGCATCTGTACGTATTTTGGGCGTAATTTTCTCTCCTGATATTGGATTCGAGTCCTTATTGTCCCAAAATCTCTGTATCAAATTTATCTATAACTTTGATGTTGACAACGATGTGTTTTGAATGTGATCATAGGTTTAATGATTTTGATAATGACAAAGCACTCTTGAAGAATTCCTTGCAAAAACAAAGATATGGAATCAGACCCAGAAAAACTGCGCATATAATCGATTAGGGATCCTCAGCTAATCGATTAGGCAGCTTCTGTTTTGGAACATCTGCATCAGGACAATAAGCTAATCGATTACCACATTTCAGACAATCGATTACAGAGCTACTGGAACTACAATAATCGATTATATACATAGTTTAATCGATTACCAAAACCAAAAATGGCATTAAAGGTATCAGGTGTAAAAGCTAATCGATCAAGAAAATTCATCCAATCGATTAGAAGCCTACTGGAATTAATCTAATCGATTACTAAGATTATAAATCGATTACGAAGCTGCGAAGCTAAATTAAATGCATCAGGTATCATTGCTAATCGATTACAAGGCAAAGTTCAATCGATTACCAAGCTTCTGACTTGAATCTAATCGATTAGGCAATGGAACTAATCGATTACATAGCGAACAAAGATGAAAAATTCAAAGTGTAATCGACTACAGCTTAGGACATAATCGATTACGATAGTGGGAAAACGTATATTAGTGGGAAACCAGCACATTTCTCCACCATTCCTTCAGACACCCACTACATGCAACGCCTAGGAAGACCAAGGCACTCACCAAAGCTCTGAAAGGACTCTATAAATGCAAGAGGAACTCAAGCACAAGACACACAACAAGAAGCTATCAATCTTTACTTACTTTTGTGCTTAGTAAGCCCTTATTCTTGTATTTTTTGAGATTTCATTTGCATATTCTTTCTTCTTGAGAGTTATAGATTTGAGAGAACCTTCACTTGTACATCTACTCTTTTGAGAGAGTTACTTGCTTGTAAACACCACATCAAACACCAAAGTTCACTCTAGGTTGAGTGGTTGCAAAGGTTGGGGTTCAACCTTTAGGATATTGTGAGATTGAGAGATTGGGTGGGGTGCCCTTATACTTGTGAGGATTAGGTTCTTGAGTGTGGGACACTAGGAAGCTGCAATAGCTCAAAGTTGTATCTCTAGTCTACAATAGTGGAAATCCTCTAAGTGGGTTGCTTAGAGGCGAGACGTACACCGGATTGGTGGAACTCGTTAAATCGGTTTGCAAGCTCTTCTTCCCTACTCTTTTACTTTCATATACTGCGCTTAATTGGCTTGTGTTGATTGATTGTGGCTTGCATACTTAAACTTGTTTAATTTGGTAAATCTTGAATACTGCACACCAAGTGTTTGTCTAATTGTCTTGGCTATATTTACCTTTGTTTTGCCTTGCACATTTCATTAAACTTGATTTCACTTGCATAATCTTGTAAATTTGAATATAAGAATCAAGTTCAAAAGCATTCCAACTAAAAGTTTTAAAAACTCAATTCACCCCCCTCTTGAGTATTGAGGCCACTTGAATAACAATTGGTATCAGAGCTTGACTCTTTGTAGAACAAGCTTAACAGCTTCAAGAGAACAAATGGCCTTAAGTTCTCAAAACCTCTTTCCCGAGGGTGGTGCTATAAACAGACCTCCCGCTTTCAATGGGGAAGGCTATACCTTTTGGAAAGAAAGAATGAAAATATTTATTCAATCTATTGATTTTAAAGTTTGGAATGCCATTGAAAATGGTCCTTATACACCCATGCATATTGTCAATGATAAAAGTGTTAAAAAACCTATGGAGGAATGGACTAGTGATGAAGAAAAGAAAGTGCAATATGGCTATAAGGCTAAAAATCTCATCACTATGGCATTAGGTCCAGATGAATTTTTTAGAATAATGACTTGTAAATCTGCCAAGGAAATATGGGATACTCTTCAAGTAACCCATGAAGGAATAAATGATGTTAAAGACTCTAAAATTAGTACACTAACTAGTCAATATGAGTGCTTTAGATTAAACTCTCATGAATCAATTGTTGATATGCAAAAAAGGTTCACTCTCATCATTAATCAACTTATTACACTTGGAAAGACTTACACTAACAAAGAGCTCATTCATAAAGTGTTGAAAAGTCTTAACAGAGAATGGCAACCGCTAGTTACCGCCATCAAACAGTCTCCCAGCATAAACGAGATGTCTCTTACCACATTATTTGGTAAGTTGCAGGAACAGGAACAAGAGCTGAAAGAATTAAAGATGATGGAAGAAGAAGAAAAATCTTCCAAGAAAAAGGGACTCTCTCTCAAGGCCACTTCCATATATGAAAAAGAATCCGAAAGTGAACTTGATGAAGAAGAAGAGTTTGGACTATTTGTGAAACGCTTTGGGAAATTCATGAAAGGCAAACGCTTCCAAAGAAGCTTCAAAAACCCAAGTAAGAAACCTATCACTAAAGAAAATTCTTCCTCACCCAATTGTTTTGAATGTGGCAAGGAGGGGCACTTCAAAGAAGACTGCCCAAATCTCAAGAAGAAGGGCAAAGAGAAAAGAGGAAGAAGGAGAGCATATATAGCCTGGGATGAAAACGAGATAAGAAGCTCGGATGACTCAGAAAATGAAGAAGCAAACCTTTGCCTCATGGCCAACCACCAAAAAGAAAATGATGAGGTAAATTTCCATGACTTAGATAAGGATGAATTACTTGATGCTCTAGAGGAATTGTATGATAAATTTGTAAAAGTATCCAATAGACTTAAGGTGTCTAGAAAAACTAGTGACACTCTAGAGATGCACCTTATGGAGGTTTGCAAAGAGAATGAATGCTTAAAGGAAGAATTGGAAAATGCTCAAACATGCTCCAAGAGTAAACCGTGTGATTGTGCTAAGAAATGTGTTGATCTAGAAAACAAAGTCCTAGATCTAAACAAAACCTTAGAGAAGTTTACAATTGGTAGAGATAATCTGAATGTACTACTTGGAAATCAAAGATGCATGTTTGACAAAACTAGTTTAGGGTACAATTCTGTTAAAAAGGAAAAGCATTACAAAAACTTCTTTGTACCTCCTCTGAGATCATCTTTGCCATTTATGAAATGCAACCATTATGGATTCAAAGGTCATAACTCTTCAAATTATAATGTTAGAAAATTAGGGCCAAAGGTTATAAGAAAGGTGTGGGTTCCCAAAGGGACATTACCACAAGCTAACCTTAAAGGACCCAACATAAAATGGGTACCTAGTTCTCTAAACTGATTTTGTTTTGTAGGTATGCTTCAAGGCAAGCAACACCCATTGGTATTTGGATAGTGGGTGTTCAAAGCATATGACGGGAGACATAAGCAAATTTACATCATTCACTCCCAAAAGAAAAGGAAGTGTTATCTATGGAGACAACACCAAAGGAAGGATTCTAGGCATTGGAAACATCGGTAAGAATTCTTCTACCTCTATTAGTGATGTGTTGTATGTTGAAGGTCTTAAACACAACTTACTTAGCATTAGTCAATTATGTGACAAAGGATATAGAGTTTTGTTTGAATCAAATTGTTGCATAATTGAGCATAAGACTAATAAGGAAGTTAAGTTTGTAGGCCAAAGAATTGATAATATTTACATGATTGATATGGATAGTTTATCTTCAAATGATGTACAATGCTTCATGACTAGAGAGGATGAAACTTGGCTATGGCATAGAAGAATAGCTCATATACATGTAGACCATTTGAATAAACTTGTTTCTAAAGAATTAGTAATTGGTTTACCAAAGCTTAAATTTGAAAACAAATTTTGTGATGCATGTCAAAAGGGAAAACAAGTAAAGGCATCCTTTCAATCTAAAAACATTGTTTCCACCCAAAAGCCTTTACAACTTTTGCACATGGATCTTTTTGGACCTTCCAAAATCAAAAGCTTTGGTGGTAATTACTATGGTCTAGTAATTGTAGATGACTACTCTAGATATACATGGACCTTGTTTCTTGCTCATAAGAATGAAGCATATCATGCATTTAAGAAACTTGCTAAGATTATCAAAATGAGCAAAATTCAAAAATTACATCCATTAGAACTGATCATGGGGGAGAATTCAAAAATCAATCTTTTGAAAAGTTTTATGAAAAACATGGTATAAATCATAATTTTTCAGCTCCTAGAACTCCACAACAAAATGGAGTAGTAGAAAGGAAAAATAGATCGTTGGTGGAGCTTGCAAGAACCATGTTAAATGAAAACAATATTGCAAAACATTTTTGGGCCGATGCGGTAAATACCGCTTGTCATGTTATGAATAGATGTTTAATAAGGCCTATCCTAAAGAAAACCCCCTATGAACTTTACAAGGGTAGAAAACCCAACATTTCACACTTTTATATATTTGGATGTAAATGTTTTGTGCTCAATAATGGAAAAGATAATCTAGGAAAGTTTGATGCTAAAGCTGATGAAGCAATCTTCCTAGGGTACTCTCAATCTAGTAAATCTTATCGAATCTTCAACAAACGCATAAATACCATTGAAGAATCTATTCATGTTAAATTTGATGAAAATAGCCATAACCCTCCGAGAAAGGAAGATGTTGATGATCTTGCAGGTGCACTTCAAGAAATGCACTTAAATGAAGAGGAGGAAATCAACAAGAAAGAAGAAATAACACAAAATGAGGAACCACATCAATGGATCACAGTGAAAGATCACCCATTAGACAAAGTCATAGGAGAAATGACTCAAGGTGTAAGTACTCGAAATGCTATTAGAAATACTTGTAATCACCTAGCGTTTGTATCACAAATAGAACCCAAAAACATTGATGAAGCTATTATTGATGAACATTGGATGTTGGCCATGCAAGAAGAGTTAAATCAATTTGAAAGAAATGAAGTTTGGGAATTAGTGCCAAGACCCAATGATCACCAAATAATAGGAACAAAATGGGTTTTTAGAAATAAGCTAGATGAGAATGGCATAATAACAAGAAACAAAGCTAGATTAGTTGCTAAAGGATATAATCAAGAAGAAGGGATAGACTATGAAGAAACATATGTTCCCGTAGCTAGATTAGAAGCCATAAGATTACTATTAGCTTTTGCTTGTTGTATGGATTTTAAGCTTTATCAAATGGATGTCAAAAGCGCTTTTCTAAATGGCTATATTCAAGAAGAAGTCTATGTAGATCAACCTCCCAGTTTTGAAAATCACAAATTTCCAAACCATGTTTTTAAATTGAGAAAAGCTTTATATGGTTTGAAACAAGCTCCAAGAGCTTGGTATGAAAGACTTAACAAATTTCTTTTAGGAAATAATTTTGAAAGAGGTAAGGTTGATACTGATACTACCCTTTTTATAAAACACAAAAACAATGACATTCTTTTGGTACAAGTTTATGTTGATGACATAATATTTGGTGCTACTAATGAAATTCTTTATCAAGAGTTTGCCAAGATCATGCAAGATGAATTTGAAATATCCATGATGGGAGAACTCACCTTCTTTCTTGGATTACAAATCAAACAAACTAATGAGGGAACGTTCATTAGTCAAACAAAATATTATAAAGAGCTACTCAAAAGGTTTGAAATGGACAAAGCAAATGAAATAGCTACACCCATGAGTACATCTTGCTACTTAGACAAAGATGAGAAGGGTAAGGATGTCGAAATAACTAAATACCGAGGTATTTAAAATTTTGAAATATCTTGTGGGTACTTAAAATGTTGGTCTATGGTACCCCAAAGGGGCCGAATGCATTTTAGTAGGATACTCTGATTCAGTTTTTGCAGGATGTAAACTTGACAGGAAAAGCACTAGTGGAACATGTCACTTGCTTGGTAGTTCTCTTGTATCTTGGCATAGCAAGAAACAAGTGAGTGTTGCATTATCAACAGCTGAGGCAAAATATGTTGCAGCTGGTAGTTGTTGTGCTCAAATCCTTTGGATGAGACAACAACTTTTGGACTATGGTGTCATATTAGACCATGTGCCTCTTAAGTGTGATAACACAAGTGCCATTAACATTTCAAAGAATCCTGTAATGCATTCTAGGACTAAACATATTGAAATAAGACACCATTTTATAAGAGACCATGTCTTAAAGGGTGATTGTGTGCTTGAACATGTTGATACCTCTAAACAATTAGCAGACATATTCACCAAACCATTAGCGAAAGAGCAATTCATCCACATTAGAAGAGAATTAGGAATTCTTGACATGACCTATTGTGTTTGAATGATGAAGTCTTTTGATAAAAATTGTTGTATAGTATGTTTATATGAGTTGGTTATTATCTGTGGTATGATTCATTGAAATTACAACCTTCCTATGTGAAAACTGCATAAATTGTGACTCTTTGAACCATATAATCGATTACATAGCACTTCTTAATCGATTAAAAAGCCTCTATTTTGTTGATAATCAATTACTCACTAATATCTAATCGATTATAAAGCTTTTGTTTTATGCATAATCGATTACCTCTTAATCCATAATCAATTACAAAGCCTCTGTTTCAGGTCCAAAACGTTTCATCTTTACACTAATCGATTACCAGACTCTCTTAATCGATTAGGACGTTTTTGTTTCTTCACTAATCGATTACTCAACTTCCATAATCGATTACCATCTGTGCGAGACAATTCAAATTCCCCAGAAACAGTGAGCTAATCGATTACCTCATCCTCGTAATCAATTAGCATCGGAACTGCAATAGTCAAACGTGGATTCCCGAGGACTGCTCGACTTCCCCCTCATTTAACTCACCTCACTCCTTTCTAAACCTAGTTTTTCTCTATAAATACATCTCTCTTCACCCTCTCATCTCACACTACCTCCTTCTTCTTCAAATCTCTCAAAGCTCTCAAGAACTCTCTTCTTCTCTTCATCTTTTTCTCTATATTCCTTGACCATGTCTTCTTCCCGCACAATCAAGAGAGCTAGGTCCTCCATGGCCCAAGCCAACAACCCCCTAGACTTCTCTAGGTTCTTCTCTTCTTCTAGAGAACTTCAACACTTCATTAACAATTTCTCTGAGAAAGATATCATGACCCCCCACTACACCATTACTGAAACATTTGAGAACCATAGCCTCACCTTTACCCAATGCCTCCACCACTACAACCTTTTTCCCTTCCTCACCCTTAAGAAAGAGTAATACTATCCTGAACTCATCAGAGTTTTCTACTGCAACCTCAAACTTGTCAATGGGGTGATCGAATCAAAGGTAAAAAATGTGACCATCAAGCTCAAAAATGCCTAGTTTGTAGAAATCTCTCTGCTGCCACTTAACGATGCAGAATTTGACGGAGGAGACCCTGAAGATGAATGGGGCTTCAATGCTCTCACTGCCCGTCAATCCTTGTGGAAGGCTGATTGCCCAAGGAGCAACCACAAGCTGGTGGGACATCTGACCATGAATAACCGCCTCCTACACTTTTTCCTGGTCAAGATGTTGGTTCAGGGAACTATGCTCTGGTGGAAGAGGATGATGTCCTCTTGATGTGGGCTATATTGAACCACAAAGAGATAAACTGGGTTCAACTGGTCAAGTTCCATATGCGCCACGCAAAAGACCAACAAAAGCTTCCATACGCCATTCTACTCACCAAAATCTTTAAACATTGTGGAGTAGACTTGGCTGGAGAGTTGTCAGAAAAAGTGCCTCCAAAAGCCTGCGTTGGCACTCATCACCTCACCAAGATGGGTCTTGTTTTTCTGAACGGAGCATGGTATTCAAGGATGGAAGGCTATCATACCAGCATTCCCTATGAAGCTCTTGCTGATGAGCCAGCCCCTCCTCCTCCTGCACCTCAAGCTTCATCATCTGCCCCTGCTGACCCATTTATATCTCTCTACGCTCACCTTGACCGCCGCTTCGACTGTATTGGAAACTCTCTTCAAGAGTTTTCCATGACTGAGCAGCAACATTTTGAGATTATGCAACAGCGTTATGAGGAGCTGTCATATCAAATCTCTGAGATTATGCAACAACAACATTTTAGATTTTTCAACCCGGATAACTAGATCCGTTTTTATGCTTTGATCATTGTGCTTTCTATTTTTATGCATCAGTTTTTATCATTTCCTTAATGTACTTTCCCTTCAGTTATTTTGAATAAAATATGTCTTTCTTCATATGACTTCAATTGATTTATTGTTTTTGATGATTACAAAGGGGGAGAAGCAATAGTTTGTTCATCTGTAGTTTTGCTAAAACAAATGCTTAATTATCTGGTATTATCTCCAAAGGCATATATTCTTAAAGATAGGGGGAGATTTAGTTGTAATGTTATAAGGGATAACTCTTAAGAGATAACTTGTTATCTAATTAGATGATTCATTTAAAAGATAAGGCAGACTCTGAAAATCTGATTAAGAGATAAGATGCAAAATTCAAATATTTTTGTATTAATAAAGATTGTTGTTTAAACTAACAATCCTCAAGAGATGAACATCGTTGTCATCATCAAAAATGGGGAGAATGTGTTTTGAATGTGATCACAGGTTTAATGATTTTGATAATGACAAAGCACTCTTGAAGAATTCCTTGCAAAAACAAAGATATGGAATCAGACCCAGAAAAACTACGCATATAATCGATTAGGGATCCTCAGCTAATCGATTAGGCAGCTTCTGTTTTGGAACATCTGTATTAGGACAATAAGCTAATCGATTACCACATTTCAGACAATCGATTACAGAGCTACTGGAACTACAATAATCGATTACATATATAGTTTAATCGATTACCAAAACCAAAAATGGCATTAAAGGTATCAGGTGTAAAAGCTAATCGATTAAGAGAATTCATCCAATCGATTAGAAGGTTACTGGAATTAATCTAATCGATTACTAAGATTATATAATCGATTACGAAGCTGCGAAGCTAAATTAAATGCATCAGGTATCATTGCTAATCGATTACAAGGCAAAGTTCAATCGATTACCAAGCTTCTGACTTGAATCTAATCGATTAGGCAATGGAACTAATCGATTACATAGCGAACAAAGATGAAAAATTCAAAGTGTAATTGATTACAGCTTAGGACACAATCGATTACGATAGTGGGAAAACGCATATTAGTGGGAAACTAGCATATTTCTCCACCATTCCTTCAGACACCCACTACATGCAACGGCTAGGAAGACCAAGGCACTCACCAAAGCTCTGAAATGACTCTATAAATGCAAGAGGAACTCAAGCACAGGACACACAACAAGAAGCTATCAATCTTTACTTACTCTTGTGCTTAGTAAGCCCTTATTCTTGTATTTTCTGAGATTTCATTTGCATATTCTTTCTTTTTGAGAGTTATAGATTTGAGAGAACCTTCACTTGTACATCTACTTTTTTGAGAGAGTTACTTTCTTGTAAACACCACATCAAACACCAAAGTTCACTCTAGGTTGAGTGGTTACAAAGGTTGGGGTTCAACCTTTGGGATATTGTGAGATTGAGAGATTGGGTGGGGTGCCCTTATACTTGTGAGGATTGGGTTCTTGAATGTGGGACACTAGGAAGCCGTAATAGCTCAAAGTTGTATCTCTAGTCTACAATAGTGGAAATCCTCTAAGTGGGTTGCTTAGAGGCGAGACGTACACCGGATTGGTGGAACTCGTTAAATCGGTTTGCAAGCTCTTCTTCCCTACTCGTTTACTTTCATATACTGCGCTTAATTGGCTTGTGTTGATTGATTGTGGCTTGCATACTTAAACTTGTTTAATTTGGTAAATCTTGAATACTGCAGACTAAGTGTTTGTCTAATTGTCTTGGCTATATTTACCTTTGTTTTGCCTTGCACATTTCATTAAACTTGATTTCACTTGCATAATCTTGTAAATTTGAATATAAGAATCAAGTTCAAAAGCATTCCAACTAAAAGTTTTAAAAACTCAATTCACCCCCCTCTTGAGTATTGAGGCCACTTGAATAACAAACGAGAGCTAATTCTCATCCCATAAATCCCAAAATTTAAAATACTACATTAATTCATGTTTTTCCAGCAATAACTTACACAAGGTTCAATATTTCTCACATATCTCTCTCGTGTGACCATGAATTTGAACAATTCTTTAACTAAATTCTTCTCAACTCAATTATCTGCAATTTTGATGAAGAACACAAAGCCCAAATCCTTACCTATTTGTCCTGAAAAGTTAATCTTTGTAAGAAACAAAAATTCCATCATAGCCCTACACCCCTTTTGTATTTAGGCCATAAGTCTCATATTTCTTAATGGAAGTTTTGTGAATTATATCAAATTAAAGATGACAAAAAGTTCTACAATGTTTGTGTTTGGCACATTTTCAAATTTGGCCCATAAGATCCCTTAAGTCCACGAGCAAGTTACTACCTCTACACTTGACACATCAGCCTTTGTATGGAAATTGACCAATTTAATCGTACCACCACATTGCCACTTGTTTAGACCATGCAAGGCCTTTCACCACCTCACCATCAGCTTCATGTGACACCTAACACTTGCATGAAACTTGTGTGATACCTCCCATTCCACTCTCTTGGTCGTGGAGCTTCTTGGAGAGCAAGGGAAGTCCATGCAAAACTTGTCACTTTGGCAAACCATGCTTTGTTCTCTTTGTTTTCCACCTTTCTTCTAACTTAGAAAAAAATTCCAACAGCCCTCTTCTCCATTTTTCATATACTTCCTTCATTTAAACACATCATCCATCCATAATCATCACACCACCCTTCCTAACCTCCAAAATACAAGCTACCACCTCCCAAGATCAAACCTTCTTCTCCCCTCTCCACCAAACAGCAACATTTTCCTTCCTCTTCCACCACCATCATTCATGTGATCCACCATCCTCCAAGCATACATTTCATTCTTCTTGATGAAGCAAGCCATGAAGGTCTAGAAGCAAGCTTTGGAGTCGTTGTCACCTTTCTTAGAATGGCAAAAATTTGGTGGTAAGGGGGAGTACATGGCTTATTTTAGATCCATAAAATAATGCATGCATGTTGAGATATAAGATTCCCTTAGCACTTATATCTTAATACTCTCTTAAAGATCTTGCTTTTTATAATTTAATCTTGAAAATCCTTTGGAAAAAAATGAGATCTTTAAGTGGTATTATGGCTGCACTATGGTTTTGTTACTTTCTTTAAATTTTAAAATTTTAAATTATGAAGATTACTAACTTGTGAATTTTGTTGCTGCAGATTTTTTTTATAACTATGTGCATGAACTTGTTTAATAATGTGTGTTCTTGGTTCAAATTGATGGCTTGTGGTATTGATAATATTTTTAAGGGTCTAAAATATTTTAAAATGAGTGCTTATGACTAAGAATAGATTTTTATTGCTGCTGGAAAATTTTAATGGTTAGTTAAACAATTTAACATTTATAGATCTTAACGTATAAACTTAAAAAAATGAATTTAGTGGTTGAAATTTAGTTGTATGACTTAACCTTTGGATTGTATATGAAAAAAATAAATTTTAACATATATTTTCAATTCTGGAAATTTTTTTTAATAAGGGAAATAAATGGCTTATGTTTATGGTAATTATGTAATGTATTAGGAAATTGGAAAACGGTTTTATAAACGTTAAAAGCCATTTTCGTTTGCCCCTTGATGTGGTGCTTGAGTTGATGAATTTTGGTGATTTAGTTTTCTCTTTAATTGTAAAATTTTGTGGATAAAGTGATTAATGAAAGAAAATTAAAAAGGGACTCGAGTTTAGGCGTGAACGGTACGTTAGAAATGGTACAAAACGCGTTTTTTTGGGTAAATGGAGGAAATTGTTAAAACTGTTTTGGAGGAGTATTTTGTTGCATAAGAAATGAATTTTGAGCATAAGAAAAATACCCAAAGAATAAAAATTGATTAGGAGAATTTTTGACACGTAATTTGTCCTTAAAACGTATTTTTACGAACGTTATAACAACACTAAGTTACTTTTTGTGTAGGGTTTGTTTTTGGACAAGATCAACATTTAAAATTATTGTGATAAATTAGTATTTTTAAAGTTAAGCATTTTTGGCTTTGGAATCACTCAATTTGGAATTTTCTAGATAAAATACAACAAAATCGACGTTTAAACAATGGAAATGAAAATTTACTACTTTGTATCTTTAGTTTAGAAAAAAAGGATTCTTTTATCTTCAATAAAGATTTAGGAGAATTATCTTATAATAATAAAATATTT
Organism: Clitoria ternatea; assembly: GCA_037962975.1. Taxonomy (NCBI): domain Eukaryota; kingdom Viridiplantae; phylum Streptophyta; class Magnoliopsida; order Fabales; family Fabaceae; genus Clitoria; species Clitoria ternatea. The sequence goes on from CM075671.1 coordinate 177,568,467, forward strand.
TATCTAAGGATTTATAAAAAAAATTAAAAGTAAAAATCAATTTAATTCGTTCAACATAAGCCAATACGACAAAACGACTTTAGTAAGTGATTGAGATCAAGAAAAATATACTCGTCCTTAAATTCCTCTTAAAAGAAAAACTTAATTTTCCTTAAGTTCATATTTTAAGAAACATACTTAAGATATGTTACTTCTTTTTACTTAGATATCTATTACAAATTTACAAATAAATTGAATATTTTCATACTAGAGGAATTCCTTAAAAGACCCGTTTAACCTTGATATTTCTAGTAAAACGAATTGAGTAGTATTTAGACCTTGATTCATAGTACCTACTACACAAAAAGATCTATAGCTTAGATACTTTACACGCTTTAAGGACAAATACACTAAGTGAGTTAGGTTACGTCTAATACTTAGGCACCCTAGTAATAAGACAAGCACATGGCATTTTGCATTTGGAGTTGAGGAGGGATGTTGAAATAACCCCCTAGAGCATACAGTGATGGGTACACTGAAGAATTTACCGCGCCTCGATACCCGAGGGCAGTCTAGGGAGTATATCGGAGCGGGAATTCCAATGGCTCGGATTCGCGCCTGTTGCTTGACAGCCCGTGGAGTGCCTATTCTGTTGAGATGTGTGATTGGCCATTATGATGATTGGACTTTGAGTCCTTACCCATTTGTGAAAACCAGAACGAAGAGAGCTCCGGTCGCTCTAGTTGGGCGGGGAGAATAAGGTGGGATGGTTGTGCACATGATTATTGATATATGAGGTTGATCATGGAAGTGGGGCCCTGTTGCATATTGGTAATAATAATAAATTGAATCTAACACATGCATAATATATCATAATTGTATGACTAACCTTGTAATTTTCCTTGATCTTTGTGTATGTGAAGTTTGTACAGTTATTTTAACGTATGTCGTGTGTAATCTTTTCTATAATTTTAAAATATTTAAGCCACCCTTGTATGTATATGTTATGGGTTGAGAGCTTTGTACTCACCCCTTTTGTTGTTGTATGTTGTTTTCCCTTCCTGTAATCATCAGCTGAAGGACAAGGTGAACATGGGCAGAACTCGGAATATCTATAGTGAAGGACGTCAGATTGGAAGCGTTGACTGTGTATATTTTCTATTTGTGTCGAAATGATTGTAGACTAGACATTTCTACTATGGTGTTATTTTGTAGTAGTTGTTGGGAGCCTGTGAGCCCTGTACTCTTTTAAGTACACTTATGTTTAAAAGAATCGATCTATGTGATAAACGTATTCGAAATCCTGTGTTGATGATCACTGGTAAAAAAAAAAACTCCTATTGTTAGTGACTCCTTAATTAAGTAGGACGTTCTAGTATGGGAATTTGTCTTAGTTAATCGAGGGTGTCACATTGGTGGTATCAGAGCATGGCCAATTCTTTAAGCTTGGGGTATGGACCGCTAAGGTTCCCTCGTACTCAAAAGAGTTGTTCGCGAGGTGTTGATACTCACTGAGTAGGATTTGATTGCTTGTCTATACGTACGGAGCCTTCCGATAAGGGAAGACTCATTGAATTTCTATTGAGCCTTGCTTTTCTTTTAGTCATCATGGCGTACCGAAACAACATAATATTGAATGTTCTGCTAGATAGGATGGTAGCGGCTCTAGAAAGTCAGGGGGTGAATGCTCCCCAAGCTCTGCTGAGGCACGACCAAGGACTTGTTGACTTCCAGAAGTACCACCCTCCACAATTTAAAGGAGGTTTTGACCCTGAGGAAGCTCAGTTGTGGATCGAACAGATGGAGAAGATCTTCACAGTTATACAATGTGGGGACAACGACAGGGTAGTCTATGCTAATTTTATGCTAGTGGGTGAAGCTGAGCACTGGTGGACTCATGCAAGGGTGAGGATGACTGTTGATGGAGCCGAGGTTACTTGGGAATGGTTTAAGATTGAGTTTCTATCTAAGTATTTCCCCGAAGACATCAGGAGGTAAAAGGAGAAAAAGTTCTTGAATCTGAGGCAAGGATTCATGTCAGTAAGGGAATATGTAGTGAAGTTTGATGAGTTGGCTAGGTGTCGTCCTTACTATACCCAGATGAGTGAGGCTTCTCAATGTGCCAAGTTTGAAGGAGGCTACGTCAAGACATCTGTCAGGCGATCTGTTGTCAGTAAATTACTCAATTCACTACTCTGGTGGACACATGTCGTATCTATGAGCATATGTCAGCACAGAAATCGAAGGGAACTTCTAGTTATGGGCTGGAGTGATGTGCTGTTGATAGACGACCTCGTAAAGATTTCAAGTCAGGTAAGCCTTATTCCTGACCGAATTTCAGCAGACCTAGTGGATTCACAAGGACCCTAAGTGACAGGCCACCTATAAGGTGCTATGAGTATGGAGGACCCCACTTCCTTAAGGACTGCTATAGGAGGAACTTGACTAGTTATAGTCGTGGGAATACCAGGCACAAGAGTATCATTTATCCCAAGAAGAACCTGGACTACCCGAAGAGGGAAGTTAGGGGTCAGATAGGACATCCTGCAAGCTATAGAAATAGAGGACCAGCTGCTAGTACGTTAGTTAATAATCCTAGAGTGGCAAATCTGAATCGTCAAGGCAGTGGTAACGCTCAACAAGGGCCGAGGAATGCTGCTGCGGGAAGGGGTAGAGGAAATGCTAGAGTCTACACCATGAATGGAGCAGAAATGCTTCTGAATGTGTTATATGATTCTGGAGCCACTCACTCCTTCATATCTAAAGATATTGTGAAGCATTTGGATTTACCATTGACCTCCTTATCTAGTAAAATGATTGTTGTTACTGCTGCTAATGAGCCCATAAGTTCTTCTATTGTATGTATGGATTGCTCCATCACGATTGATAGAAGGTCCTATCAGGTTGACCTGATCTATTTGCCTCTGATTGACTTAGATATTATTTTGGGAATAGATTGGCTTGCTACCAATCATGTTCTAATTGACTGCCATAGTAAGTCTATATCCTATGGAGTCGTGACACCTAAGCCCTCTCAGCTCGGGAAGTCTGAGTCTGTTGTTGTTACTCAGGAGGTAACTTTGTTCCAAAACAGGAGCACGAGTGTTTATGGTCCTTGCTAGCACCAAGTGTGAGAAGAAGTTAGAGCCTGATTGGCTTCCGATTGTTTGAGAATTCCCTGAGGTTTTCCCTGAGGATATACCTAGGATACCGCTAGAAAGAGAAATCGAGTTCAGCATCGATATTCTACCCGGTACTGGACCAATCTCTATCACTCCATACCAAATATCGCCAAAGGAATTGAAGGAACTTAAGAAGTAAATTGAAGAACTTCTAGAGAAAGGAATGATTCAACCTAGCATTTCACTATGCGGAGCTTCGGTGTTGTTAGTAAAGAAGAAGGACGGTAATATGTGTTTGTTTGTGGACTACTGTCAGCTAAATAAAGTCACGGTCAAGAATTGGTATCCCTTCCATGAATTGATGGTTTGATGGATCAGCTGCGAGGAGCAGTCATTTTCTCTAAGATTGATTTGAGGTCGGGCTACCATTAGATCCGAGTAAAGAAGGAAGACATCCCTAAGATAACATTTCAGACTTGTTATGGTCACTATGAATATCTTGTCATGCCTTTTGGAGTCATAAATGCACCCATTGTTTTCATGGATTATATGAACTGTATCCTCCACCCGTATCATGACAAATTCATGGTCCTGTGCATCGACGATATTTTGGTTTACTCCAAGAGTAATGAAGAGCATGAAGAGCATCTTAGGATTGTTCTGAATACGTTACGTGCAAGGAAGTTATACTTGAAGTTATCCAAGTGTGAGTTCTGGCTGAGAGAGGTGCAGTTCCTGGGTCATGTTATTTCAACAAAGGGTATAGTAGTAGATCTCGCCAAGATTGAGGCAGTGCTGTAGTGGGAAAGGCAAAAGAGTATAACAGAAATCTGTAGTTTCTTGGGTCTAGCCGGCTATTATCATAGATTTATTGAGAATTTCTCTCGAATAGCTTCCCCTTTGACCAAGTTGACTCGCAAAGATCAACCCTTTGTGTGGAGCGACAAATGCGAGAACAGTTTCCTGGAGCTTAGAAAGAAGCTGACTAGCGCACCAGTTCTTATTTTACCCAATCCTTCTAAATTGTATGAGGTGTATTGTGATACGACTGGACAAGGATTAGGATGTCTGCTAATGTAAGAGAGACGAGTAATGGCTTACGCGTCTCGTCAGTCGAGACCCCATGAAGTAAATTATCTGACGCATGAATTGGAGTTGGTCGTGGTTGTTTTCGTCTTGAAGATCTAGATGTATTTGGATGTTGTAGATAGATTTTGATAATGACAAGTACACAAGAATAGGAAGAATATCATTCATGGATCAAAAACAAATGAAATGAACAAATCAAAGAATTCAATTGATGTACTCAAATTAAAGATTCAAGGAATCATGAAGAACATGCTCCCATATGATCAAAGAATCAAGAAAACTGATCTGTCCTCAACCGGGGTCTAGGATCCGGTGTCGGGACAGCCTCAAAAGTTAAAGATTGAATGGAATTGAAGACTGGCTGTGCGTATCCGGTCTCTGTGATCCGACCTCTCGGTGTGTGGAGGTCGGTCTTGTTGTCCTGGAGATCCGTCACACCGACCTCTCGCGTTGGTGTGGGTGACAGGTGGTGTCACCTACGAAGATTCTCTGACCCTCAAGTTAGAAGAGTGTAAGTGAACTCTGTTGATGCTCAAACAGTATAATAGCAAGAGAGAGAGCAAAGACAATGTAACCTGGAACATGTATTGCCATATGTTACTTATAGTCGAGCGTGGAAATGAATCGTTTGGTGTTAGTGGGCCCACTGGTTTTGATAGCGTGTGTAAAGAGTCAATCCGAGTGGGCCAACATTCTGAATATGCCCAGAGAGTAGGTGAATTATTAGTGTACTTTTCTGCCAGATGGATGGAAAGGTAATCACCTTTTCCATAAATCACGCTGGTGGTTGTACCTACTCCTTTCGGTGGATGAAAGGGACATATTCCACTGTGCAGAATGCCTTCTTCATTATGATATTGGATCATTCAATTATAATTCACCCGGTGTGGGAGAGCAGATAGGCCACCCGGTATCTTGGATGTCACCTCGGATGACTGGTGTAAGTGAAGTTTGCCTAGTGTGTTACAGACCAGATTAGTATTCTTGACACCGGCTGAACACTAGGGCGGCTATAATGACTTCACTTTAGGTAAGACCGGATCAACATGTTTACCGGCTGGATCATTATCCTGGGATACCGGTTGACTTCTAGGAATGCTGAGTCGGCCTTTTGTCCTTAAAACTGGTATCCAGACCGGATAACCTTGGGGCCGGTATCCAGACCGGATCATTTGTCCCCTAGCTTGTGTGAGGGACTGTAAGTTGCTCATATAAGATACACAGTTCATGAGAGGTCTGTATGCCGGCGTATCCCTCAAGAATGCAAGTTATGTTTTTCCACATGTGTATTGTGCAATATTGTGATGCCATGAAGAGTAATATAACTTAGATGTATATATCTTTTCAGTATTCTATAATCCGCTCAGTGTGATTAATCTTGAGGTTGGATTGCAATAATTGCCTCAGAAAATTAATCAAATCAGTTAAGATAAATAAACTTTAGAACGGAGAAATATATAAATGAATACTGTCCCCAAGTATAAGTATGTTAAGGGATTGGTACCTCTCAGGGGACATTACCCTTAATTCTTTTGGGGAGAGAAGGAGTCGATCCATTGTTCTTGACCGCGGTGCTTAGGACGGATGACTAGTAATAATTCGTATTTGATCCCAACCGTCGATTCACGGAGTAGGTGATTGAGATTATCCATTCTGAAAGAAGTATTTTAATCGTAGGAATACAGATTGGGTCTTGATAGTATTCCACCATAAGGATGATGATGGGAATTGTCCGCGCCAAGAGTTATATCATCAAATCACAGAGTTGGTGATTGAGATCATCCGTCCTGGGGGAATTCTTCTCAATTGTAAAAGTACGGATTTAGGTTTCAAAGGCTTCCATCATGAAGAAGATGATAGGAATTGTCCGCGCCAGGAGTTACGTCATCAAATCATAGAATTGGTGACTGAGATCATCCGTCCTGGGGGAATTAGTCTTTGGCCTTCCTTAGAGTTCGGTTTTAGTTCGACTAATGATTTTGGAGCTCGGTTTAGTCTTATAATCCGAGTAAGACTTCCAGGAGGAATATTTTTGATTGACCCTTCCTGCGTGGAAGATTTCCAAATGATCCCTCAGGTGAAGGATTTCCGAGTGGGGTGTCCCCGAGAGGGGTGTCCCCGAGTGTGACACTTCCGCGTAAGATTGCACTGAGTGGAACATTTCTGACTTCCATATAGTATGGTACCGAGTGAAGCATTTTCCGAGTGAAACACTTAAGGACAGAGAAATGCCTCGATGTCGGATGAGTGCGCCTCAGGTAGAGATTTTCCCGAGTAAATAATTCCTGACTGAAACTTTAGAGTGAGATTTCCTCAGCTTATAGAGTTCAAGAGTCAGACTTCAATGAGATATTACCGAGTAGATTATTTAAGAGTCTAGCATCGAACTTGAAGTGTTTCAGAGAGAGGAATTCCAAGGTAGAATATTTCCGAGTGAATTCGATAACGATTGATTCTTCAATAGCAACAGACCAATTCTAGAAGTTGTACTCGGAGTTCGATTTAATCCTACAATCTGAGCCTTCAGTCAGTGTTGGATTTTACCCATTCACCATTTTCTTCACTCGGTGTTGGATTTTACCCATTCATCGGCCTTCATCACTCGGTGTTGGATTTTACCCATTCACCGGCCTTCATTACTTGGTGTTGGATTTTACCCATTCACCGGCCTTCGAATGGGGTTTGGTGCAATCCTACAACCCATTTCCTGAGGTTCGGTTAAATCCTACAACCCAGGTCTTCAATGACGTTCGGTTTTATCCTACTAGCCGTATCTTCAATCGGTGTTGGTTTTGCCCATTCACCGTTCTTCACCGACGTTCGGCCAAACCTACTAGTCGTACTCGGAGTTCGGTTCAATCCTACAATTCGAGCCTTCACTGGTGTTCAGCCAAACTTACTAACCGCACCCAGAGTTCGGTTTAATCCTACAATCTGGGCCTTCAATCGGTGTTGGATTTTACCCATTCATCGGCCTTCGAATGGGGTTCGGTGCAATCCTACAACCCATTTCCCGAGGTTCGATTTAATCCTACAACCCAGGTCTTCAATGGCGTTCAGTTTTATCCTACTAGCCGTATCTTCAATCGGTGTTGGATTTTACCCATTCACCATTCTTCACTGACGTTCGGCCAAACCTACTAGTCGTACTCGGAGTTCGGTTCAATCCTACAATCCGAGCCTTCACCGGTGTTCAGCCAAACTTACTAACCGTACCCAGAGTTCGGTTTAATCCTACAATCTGGGCCTTTAATCGATGTTGGATTTTACCCATTCACCGTTCTTCTTTACTCGGTGTTGGATTTTACCCATTCACTGGCCTTCAAATGGAGGCTCACCCCTTTGTACCTTCAAAGAGGTTCATCGCTAACAACATACACATTGTTAGGATCATCCGTCTTGAAAGTATATTGTCACAACAGCGTTGTGCATTTAAATAAAATTATAGAGACAATGGGTGAGTCAAAGAAAGTTTCATTAACTATGAATTACGATACAAAAGAGAGAAAGAGATCCGAGTCGGGGTTATGCCTCGTTAAAGCTTCTTGGTAAAACCCGATTGGAAAAACCCAAGTAAGAAAAAAGAGTGCACACCGTCTTACCAACTAGCTATAACGGCAGAAGACATTTTGGTTTTGATGGCCTGATCCTTAATCAATGACCTGTCGGGGGCCCTGATGTTGTTGGGACATAACATCTTGCTGTGCCAACTCTCCAATCATAATTCCCCTTTGCTTTTCAGAAGTAGCTTCTTTGAAAAGATACTGTTTGAGTTTACCCTCTCGGATTAGGGTCTCAATAGTATTCTTCAGAGCCTGACATTCATCTGTTGAGTGGCCCTCTTGCTCATGGAACTCACAGTATTTCCGAGGGTCGCCATGCTTGCGAAGCTGAGGCGGCATCCTAACTCTGTATGAAGTAAGCGTTGGCCATTTGATCTCCCTCAGAATCTGAGCTCGCTTAGAGTTTAACGGAGTGTAATTCCCAAATGCATGTATCCGTTCTTCCTGACTCGGATTGTCGAAGTCGCTGCCTTGGGCTGGTCTCTCCGTGTGTTCCAATCTAGGCCAACTTTATCTCCCCGTTGTTGATGTGGCATTGAAGATTTCCTTTTGGCCGCTGTTGCCTCTAAGTGTATTTCTATGCCCACGTATTTTGAAGCTTTTCTTTGAAACTCCTCCAACGTCGTCGGAGGGCTCTTTGCCAAAGACAAAGCAAAGGCGGATCCAGGCTGTAAGGCTTCGACAATGATGTGAAGCTGAATAGCCTCTGTGAGGTTAGGCACCAAAGTAGCTTCCTTGTAAAATCTCTTCAAAAACTCTTTGAGAGTTTCATTTTCCCCTGCCTTATCTGAGCCAAGGTAAGAGAGGTCCTTGGAACGTCTCTGAAGATAATGAAATGGCTTTCAAATGAAATTGCCATTTCTTCCAGGAGTCTATTGATCCCGAGGGTAAACTTTTAAACCAAGTGAGAGCCTCCTCCATTAAATTTCATGGGAACATCCTACACATCACATCCTCATCGGCTCCCAAGTACATGGCCTCATACGTGTAAGCATTAAGGTGCTTAATGGGGTCAGTTTCTCCATTATACTTTTCGATGGAAAGTGGTTGAGTCATTTGCAAGTGCTTGGGGATAATCACGTTCATGAGTCTCCTGGAGAAAGGGACGTTGAATCGGTATGGCCCAGACACCATCGCTGTCTGACCCCTCTTCCTTACACCGATCCTGTCCCCAGAATCTTGCGTTTGTTCTCTCCTCTCAAAGGTAGGGATCTTAGAATACTGGAGAGTTGTGGATCTTTCTCTCGCAGATGCATGGCGAGTGTCCTCTGCTTGAGACGTCACCCTGTCCCCAATTCCTCTTTTCTCCCTTCGCAACTCCATCAACTCCTCCCTGAGTTGCCTGATAATTTCATCTCGAGGGTCAGGGATTGCCACTGGTACCATCCTCCTTGAGTGGGTTGCAAGTGATTCAAAAATAAATACCCCCTCAGCTTGTTGATGGGTCACATCTTCCATATGACCATCCACAAAGTCGCATCCATCTCCTTCCATGGTCGACTACTAACTTCTGCAGAAAGCGGGAATAACTCTACCGAGTCCCACCAGGCGTGCCAATGATCTGTCCTCAACCGGGGTCTAGGATCTGGTGTTGGGACAGCCTCAAGAGTTAAAGATTGAATGGAATTAAAGACCGGTTGTGCGTATCCGGTCTCTGTGATCCGACCTCTCGGTGTGTGGAGGTCGGACTTGTTGTCCTGGACATGCTTCACACTGACCTCTCGTGTTGGTGTGGGCGACAGGTGGTGTCACCTACGAAGATTCTCTGACCCTTAAGTTAAAAGAGTGTAAGTGAACTCTATTAATGCTCAAACAGTATAATAGCAAGAGAGAGAGCAAGGACAACGTAACCTAGAACATGTATTGCCACATGTTACTTATAGTCGAGCGTGTAAATGAATCATTTGGTGTTAGTGGGCCCACTGGTTCTGATAGCGTGTGTAAAGAGTCAATCCGAGTGGGCCAACATTCTGAATATGCCCAGAGAGTAGGTGAATTATCAGTGTACTTTTCTGTCACATGGATGGAAAGGTAATCACCTTTTCTATAAATCACACTGGTGGTTGTACCTACTCCTGTCGGTGGATGAAAGGGATATATTCCACTGTGCAGAATGCCTTCTTCATTATGATATTGGAGCAGTCAATTATAAGTCACCTGGTGTGGGAGAGCGGATAGGCCACCCGGTATCTTGGATGTCACCTCGAATGACCGGTGTAAGTAAAGTTTGCCTAGTGTGTTACAGACTGGATTAGTATTCTTGACACCGGCTGAACACTAGAGCGGCTACAATCACTTCACTTTAGGTGAGACCGGATCAATATGTTTACCGGCTGGATCATTATCCTGGGATACTGGTTGACTTCTAGGAAGGCTGAGTTGGCCTTTTGTCCTTAAAACCGGTATCCAGACCGGATAACCTTGGGACCGGTATCCAGACCGGATCAAAAACAATGCATGAAGATCAAGGAAAGGAACCATGACTCAAAATGCATCAAGAAAACATCAAAAATCATGGAAAAAAACAAACAACATTGCCTGAATCGACTCACATACGCATGAATCGATTCAGAGGCCTGGAAGTCCCAAAAATATTAAAATAGAATGTTCTGAATTGATTCACAATAGCCTGAATCGATTCACGTGAAGCTGACAGCCTAGGAATTTAAAACAGAACAGCTTGAATTGATTCACCAAAGCCTGAATCGATTCACACGCTCCTGGAAGCCCAAAATGCCCAAGTCAGAATGCCTTGAATCGATTCGGAAACGTATGAATTGATTCAAGAAGTGGGAAACATCACTAAAAAGATATTTTTAGTTGGGAAACATAGATCTAATACCCACTATATGCAGAGACAAGCTGGAACCATGATCTGCAACGGCTAAGAGGACCTTCAAAGCTCTATAAATGGATCTCCAACTCAAGCACAACACACACCAACTAGAGGCAATCAATCTTTACTTACATGTGTACTTAGTGAGTTCATTTTCTTTGTATATTCTAAATCCTTGAGCTTAGAACTTATATATCCTCTCTTGTTGAGAGTTAGACATTGTGAGAGCTTTCATTTGCCTATTCACTCTTTGAGAGAGTATATTGCTTGTAAACACAAACACCAAACACCAAATTTTACTCTAGGTTGAGTGGTTACAAAGGTTGGGGTTCAACCTTTGGGATATTGAGAGTTTGAGAGATTGGGTGGGTTGCCCTTGTGCTAGTGAGGATTGAGTTCTTGAGTGTGGGACACTAGGAAGCTGCAGTTGCTCATAGCTTGTATCTCTAAACTTCAATAATCGAAATCTTTCAACTAGGTTGCTTGAAGGTGAGACATACACCGGGTTGGTGGAACTCGTTAAATTGGTTTGCACGCTCTTCTCCCTTACTCTCTTACATTTACATACTACATCTAGCTGGATTCTTATTATTGATAGTGATTTCCTCTCTTAAACTTGCTTGAACAACTAGCATTATAGTGTTGCATACCAAGTGTTTGACAAATTGCCTAAGCAACATTTACATCTTGTTTTGCATTGTTTCTTCCATAATATTTTCTATCTCCTATATATTCAATTAACTTGTGAGAAAGAAATCAATTTCAAAGGCATTCCAATGAAAATTTTTAAAACTCAATTCACCCCCTCTTGAGTATTGAGGCCACTTGAATAACAAGTGGTATCAGAGCTTGACTCTTGGTAGATCAAGCTTAACAGCTTCAAGAGAACAATGGCCTCTAATTCTCTAAATCTTTTTCCTGAGGGTGGTGCCATAAATAGACCTCCTACTTTCAATGGGGAAGGCTATGCTTTTTGGAAAGAAAGGATGAAAATTTTTGTACAATCTATTGATCTTAAAGTTTGGAATGCAATTGAAAATGGTCCTTTCATACCTATGCATACTGTAGATGGTAAGCAAGTAGACAAATTGATGGATGATTGGACTAGCGAAGAAGAAAAGAAAGTCCAATATAACTATAAAGCAAAAAATCTAATCACCTTAGCTTTAGGCCCTGATGAATTCTTTAGAGTAGTTATATGTAAATCCGCCAAGGATATGTGGGACACCTTACAAATAACCCATGAAGGTACAAGTGATGTCAAAGACTCTAAGATTAGTACCTTAACTAGTTAGTATGAAAGCTTTAGATTAAATTTTGGTGAAACAATTGTTGATATGCAAAAGAGGTTCACCCTTATTATAAATCATCTCAATACTCTTGGTAAGACTTACACTAACAAAGAACTTATTCATAAAGTGTTAAAAAGTCTTACCAGGGAATGGCAACCTCTAGTTACCACCATCAAACAATCTCCTAGCATCAATGAAATGTATCTTGCTACACTATTTGGTAAGTTACAAGAACAAGAACAAGAGTTGAAAGAATTAAGGATGGTGGAAGAGGAAGAAAAATCTTCCAAGAAGAAAGGTCTAGCTCTCAAGGCCACTTCTATCAATGAAGAAGAATCCGGTAGTGAGCTTGATGAAGAAGAAGAATTTGGATTATTTGTGAAACGTTTCAGGAAATTTATGAGGAATAAACAGTTCCAAAAGGGCTTCAAACCTCAAGGTAAGAAACCTACCTCTAATGAAAACTCTTCTTCACCAAACTATTTTGAATGTGGCAAGGAAGGGCATTTCAAAGTAGATTGCCTAAACCTCAAGAAGAAGAGCAAAGAGAAGAGAGGAAGAAGAATAACTTACATTACTTGGGATAAAAATGATGTAAGCAGCTCGGACGAATCTGAAAACGAGGAAGCCAACCTATGTCTCATGGCAAATCATCAAGATGAAGATGATGAGGTAAGTCTTCTTGACTTAGATAAAAATGAATTGCTTAATGCATTTGAGGAATTGTATGACAAATTTGTCAAAATCTCAAACAAGTATAAGTTATCTAGAAAAACTATTGATACTCTTGAAATGCATCTTGTAGAACTTGGCAAAGAAAATGAATGTTTGAAAAAGGAATTAGAAAATGTTCAAGCATGCTCCAAGAATAAACCTTATGATTTTGCAAAGAAATGTGACTTCTTAGAAACTAAGGTCTCAGACTTAAATAAAACCTTAGAGAAGTTTACTAATGGTAGAGATAATTTGAATGTATTACTTGGAAATCAAAGATGCATGTTTGACAAAACGGGATTAGGATATAATTCTACCAAAAAGGAAAAGCATTACAAAAATTTCTTTGTACCACCTAGAAAATCTTCATCACCATTCACTAAATGCAATCATTGTGGTGCTAAAAGACATAATGCTTTAAATTTCCATATTAGAAAGCTTGGACCAAAAGTGATAAGAAAGGTGTGGGTTCCCAAAGGGACATTACCACAAGCTAACCAAAAAGGACCGAACATAAAATGGGTACCAAGTTCTCTAAACTAATTTTGTTTTGTAGGTATGCTTCAAGGCAAGCAACACCCATTGGTACTTGGATAGTGGGTGTTCAAAGCACATGACGGGAGATAGGAGCAAATTCACAACTTTCACTCCTAAAAGAAAAGGAAGCGTCATTTATAGGGATAATACCAAAGGAAGAATAATTGGCATTGGAAATATTGGTAAAAATTCCTCTACTTCAATTAGTGATGTGTTGTATGTTGAAGGACTCAAACATAACTTGCTTAGCATAAGTCAATTATGTGATAAAGGATATAGAGTATTATTTGAATCAAATTGTTGCATAATTTAAAACAAGCTAAACAAGGAAGTTAAGTTTGTTGGCAAAAGAATTGATAACATTTACATGATTCATATTGATAGTTTGTCCTCAAATGATGTGCAATGCTTCATGACTAGAGAGGATGAATCTTGGTTATGGCATAGAAGAATAGCATATATACATATAGACCATTTAAACAAACTTGTTTCTAAGGAATTAGTAATTGACCTACCAAAACTCAAATTTGAAAATAAATTTTATGATGCATGTCAAAAGGGAAAACAAGTAAAGGCATCTTTTCAAGCTAAAAACATTATTTCTACTCAAAGGCCTTTACAACTCTTGCACATGGATTTATTTGGACCCTCTAAGGTCAAAAGCTTTGGTGGAAATTACTATGGTCTTGTAATTGTAGATGACTATTCTAGATATACATGGACCTTGTTTATTACTCATAAAAATGAAGCATATCATGCATTCAAGAAACTAGCCAAGGTTATCCAAAACGAACAAAATTCAAAGATTGCATCCTTAAGAACCGATCATGGGGGAGAATTTGAAAATCAACTATTTAAAACATTTTGCGAAAAACATGGTATTGGTCACAATTTTTTGGCTCCTAGAACTCTATAACAAAATGGAGTAGTTGAAAGGAAAAATAGATATTTAGTGGAGCTTGCAAGAACTATGTTAAATGAAAATAATGTTTCAAAACATTTTTGGGCCGATGCAGTAAATACTGCTTGTCATGTTATGAATAGATGTTTGATAAGGCCTATTCTAAAGAAAACCCCCTATGAACTCTACAAAGGAAGAAAACCTAATATTTCCTATTTTCATATTTTCAGATGCAAATGCTTTGTACTTAATAATGGAAAGGATAATCTAGGAAAGTTTAATGCAAAAGCTGATGAGGCAATCTTTCTAGGATATTCATCATCAAGTAAATCTTATCGAGTCTTTAACAAACAAACTAGCACTATTGAAGAATTAATTCATGTGAAATTTGATGAAAATAGCCATAACCCCCTGAGGAAGGAAGATGTTAATGACATTGTAGGTACTCTCCAAGAATTCAGCTTGAATGACAAAGAGGAAAACAAAAATGAAGGAGATGTAACACAAAATGATCAAGCTCAACAAAAGGAGTGGATCACCTCAAAAGACCATCCTTTGGATAACGTTATAGGTGATATCATAAAAGGTGTAAGTACCCAACGTTATTTTAATACTTGCACTCATTTAGCATTTGTCTCTCAAATTGAACCTAAAACCATTGATGAAGCTATTATTGATGAACATTGGATGTTGGCTATACAAGAAGAACTAAATCAATTTGAAAGAAATAAAGTTTGGGAATTAGTGTCAAGACCCAATGATTACCAGATAATAGGTACTAAATGGGTTTTTAGGAACAAACTAGATAAAAATGGAATAATCACTAGAAACAAAGCTAGGTTAGTTGCTAAGGGTTACAATGAAGAAGAGGGCATAGATTATAAAGAAACATATGCTCCCGTAGCTAGTTTGGAAGCTATTAGACTATTGTTAGCCTTTGCATGTTGCAGAGACTTCAAATTGTACCAAATGGATGTCAAAAGTGCCTTCTTGAATGGATACATTCAAGAAGAAGTATACGTTGATCAACCTCCTGGCTTCAAAAATTATCAATTTCCAAATCATGTTTTCAAACTAAGAAAAGCTTTATATGGTCTAAAACAAGCTCCAAGAGCTTGGTATGAAAGATTGAGCAAATTTCTTTTAGAAAATAATTTTAAAAGAGGAAAAGTTGATACAACATTGTTCATTAAGCACAAAAGAATGACATACTATTGGTTCAAGTATATGTAGATGATATCATTTTTAGTGCTACTAATGATTCACTTTGCAAGGAGTTTGCTAAGCTAATACAGGACGAATTTGAAATGTCCATGATGGGAGAACTTACATTCTTCCTTGGGCTGCAAATTAAGCAAACTAAAGAAGGCACATTCATCAATCCATCCAAATACTGCAAGGAATTGCTTAGGAAATTTAACATGGACAAGACAAATGAAATTGCCACCCCTATGAGCACATCTTGTTATTTGGATAAGGATGAGAAAGGTAAGGATGTAGAACTCACAAAGTATAGAGGTATGATTAGATCTTTACTTTATTTAATTGCCAGTAGACCAAATATCATGTTTGCTATTTGTATGTGACCTAGATATCAAGCATGTCCAAAAGAATCACACTTGACTGCCGTAAAACAAAAAATGAAATACTTGGTTGGAACTCAAGATGTTGGTTTATGGTACCCCAAAGGGATTGAATGCACTCTTGTTGGTTACTCTGATTCTGACTTTGCAGGATGTAAACTTGATAGGAAAAGCACTAGTGGTACTTGTCACTTGCTTGGTAGTTCTCTTGTATCTTGGCATAGCAAGAAACAAGTGAGTGTTGCATTGTCCACAACTGAGGCAGAATACGTTGCAGCTGGTAGTTGTTGTGCTCAAATTCTTTGGATGAGGCAACAACTTCTAGATTTTGGTGTTATATTAGACCATGTGCCTCTTAAATTTGATAATACAAGTGCCATTAATATTTCAAAGAATCCTGTGATGCATTCTAGAACCAAACATATTGAGGTTAGACACTATTTCATTAGAGATCATGTGTTAAAGGGTGATTGCGTGCTTGAACATGTTGAAACCTCTAAGCAATTAGCTGATATATTCACAAAACCTCTTACAAAGGAACAATTCATAAACATTAGGAGAGAATTAGGAATTTTAAAGATGTCTAACATGAACTAATTACACCCATTTTAAACAATTTGGGAGAAACATTTGACTATCTCTGTTGATCAATAATTCTTATTATTGAGCATGAAAGTTGAATAAGCATGTAACTAGATTCTCTTTGAATGTAGTTGGCATTTTTATTCTTAAAGCATGAATAATTCATGAGTTGAATTGCATAAATGATTGAGTTAAATTGTTCATGAATGATTGATTGTTTTTAGAAGGCAAAAAGAACCATAAATACTAGTGTTTTAATGATCCAAAAGCATTGCCTTATGCCTAAAATCAATTCAGCAGTTCAAAACTACAGTTCAAAGGGAAATAGAATCGTTTGAATCGATTCAAACGTCCCCTGAATCGATTCAAAGACCTGATTCCTAAATTTTTTTAAAACAGAGAGGTCTGAATCGATTCACGCATAGTTAGAATCGATTGAAACCCCTGATACTCCTTAATTCTCACAAACAGCAACGTCTGAATCGATTCACATTCACTCTGAATCAATTCACGCGACTGATTCTCCCTATTTCACGCTGTTTTGGGCTCATTTCACTTCAAATTTCTCCTATTCCTTTTCTCCTACTTCTCTCTAAAAATACCTCTATCACTCTAGAAGCCTTCCCTCCAAACCTCCATGCCTCATGGCCTCTTCATCCCAACCAAGGAAGAAAGAAAGAGCAAATGTTGCTGGTTCTTCCGTCCCTCAACATTCCAATTTGTCACGCTTCTTCACCATACAAAAGGAATTAGAAAGGTACCAAACCTTTTCTGAAAAACAATTGATTTCACCACATTGGATTGATGTTGCATTCTTTGAATCTTCTGGTCTTTCTCTCATTACTACTCTTCACCAATAAGAACTTGTTGGCTTCATGGCTCTTGAGGAGGTTGCTATATACCTCGAATTGATCCATGTGTTTTACTCCATATTGCGCCTACAAGATGATCGATATTATGCCAAAGTGAAAGGCAAGACCATTGTTCTTGACAATGAAGTCATGAACCAAGTTAGAAAACTTCCTATAAGTAATGCCCACTTCCATGGCAAAGAACCCTCTCCTTCCTGGAACTACAACCCATTAGAGGCCAGAGCATTCTTCAATCTCACCGCTCCTGCAAGTACCGTTGGCACCCTAAGCATTGATCACCGCCTCTTGCACTATGTTTTAGTCAAAATCCTCCTCCTTTTAGGTAGAAATTATGCTAGACTCAATGAGTCTCAAATTCTACTCCTTTGGGCTATTCTCAACCAGAAAGAGATCAATTGAATCAATATTGTGAGGCATCACATGCTTGATGCTCAAAACCTCACTCGCCTCCCATATGCTATTTTTATCACCAAGCTGCTTCGTCATTACAAAGTGGATCTAAAAAATAAAGTCAAAGAACTGATCATACCAAAAGGACCCATTGGAAAATCTCATCTCACCAAGATGAACATTATTGAGTATCATGGATTTTGGCAATATCTCCGCCATCCTCGTGATGATAATGAACCTGCTGCTCCTCCACCTCCTCCACCCGCTCCTGCTGATAACCTCTTTGCTTGCCTCACTGCTCATATGGATCGTCGCTTTGATGCAATGGAAGCA
This sequence comes from Clitoria ternatea, assembly GCA_037962975.1. Taxonomy (NCBI): domain Eukaryota; kingdom Viridiplantae; phylum Streptophyta; class Magnoliopsida; order Fabales; family Fabaceae; genus Clitoria; species Clitoria ternatea. The sequence continues at coordinate 177,586,260 of CM075671.1, forward strand.
AATATCACTACTCGGCTTGATAAGCTTGAAGCAAACATGGAGGAACGCTACACAGAGCTTGCCACCCAAATCTCTAGCCTCCAATTCCCTCAGCCTTAGTTGGCCTTCTTTTCTACATTTTCCTTGATATTGTTATGTTTTATGGTTATCTTGTTTAAACTTTGTTGCCCTTCTAAGGCATTTCTCATTGTTATGTTTTTGCTTAGATTTTATGTTATTTATTTTCATGGTTGTTCAAACTTGATGATTATTAATTCTTAATTATGCAATGATTATCTCTTTTTCTTTCCTTAAGCTTATATTGTTTTTGATAATGACAAAGGGGGAGAGATATTAGATATTGAATACTTTTCTAAAGGGAAGAATAATAAGAGTAATTGTATGATAATATCAGATGAATAATAAGAGTAAATGTATGATCAGATGAATATACATATCTAACTAAAAAACAAAGGGGGAGCCTGAATCGATTCACAAGCCTGCAGTTTATGATTTTCTGAAGTTAATTACGTGGGAATTGATTCCTAATAATCATGAATTGATTCACCATTCTTTGATTCAAGGATTTTCACTACAAGTCACGCATGAATCGATTCCTAGTGTAGTGAATCGATTCCCCGCCTCTTCAAAAAAATTTATGTATATTTACATTCATGAATCGATTGCTAATGTTCATGAATTGATTCATAATCCTGTTGCTTCCTATTTAATGCATTGTGGACCCTTTCTGATCATCTTATTCATGGTTCTTGATCCTTTCTCTTTTTTGATGGATAGAAATCAATACATTTGATTCAAATTGATATTTAGATGCTTGAACTCTTTGTCATTATCAAAACCTGTATCAACATATAAACACATTCTCCCCCTTTTGATGATGACAACAAATGTTCATCTCTTGGGGTATTAGTTTCATAATAGTTATAATCCAAGGTTTTGACAAACAAAACCCCCCCTTACAAATGCATTTAGATACCACTTATTAAGGCAGATTTAAACATAATCAATTAGAGATCACTTGATAGATACTATTTTGAAAAGAATACTTCATATCATTTGTTAAAAAATATCATATCATTCATGTGTCAGAGTATATTTGCAGCAAATAATTTTCCCCCTTTGTAATGTAATTAGATACCACAGAATAATTCATCTAATTTTCAGAACATCAGAGCATAGTGGCAACATAAATAGTAATCTCTCTCTCTAATAATCTCCCCCTTTTTAGAAAAATGATATTCTCTCCCCCTTTGTCATCATCAAAAACAAAATAATAATATTATCAAAGCATATATGACATTCTATTCTCTTCCCCTTTGGCATCATATCAAACACATATTTTCAAACAATTATATACTTATACTCAATCATTATCAAACTTATCACATGTTCAAAAACATATACCACATACAAATATATCAAGAAAAAGTATGGGATTTGATTTTTAAACACAATTATAGATTTCCAAAATTCCTAATTCCCTTCTAATATTAATGAACTGCTCTTTTACATGAGGTTTAGTAAAAATATCAGCCAATTATTTAGAAGCATCGACATGCTCAAGAATGCAATCGCCTTTTAAAACATGATATCATATAAAATGATGTCGAATCTCAATATGCTTTGTTCGTGAATGTATAACAGGATTTTTGGAAATATTAATCACACTAGTGTTATCGCATTTAAGAGGCACATGATTTAAAACAACACCAAAGTCAAGGAGTTGTTGCTTCATCCAAAGGATTTAAGCACAACAACTTCCAGCTGCAACATATTCTACCTCATCTGTGGATAATACGACACTTACTTATTTCTTGCTACGCCAAGAAACAAGGGAACTACCAAGAAGATGACAAGTACCACTTGTACTTTTTCTATCAAGTTTACAACCAATAAAATCAGAATCCAAATATCCTACAAGAATACATTTAGCACCTTTAGGATACCATAAACCAACATTTTGAGTACCCACAAGATATTTCAAAATTCTTTTTACAGCAGTAAGATGTGATTCTTTAGGACATGCTTGATATCTAGCACACATACATATAGCAAAAATGATATATGGTCTACTTGCAGTTAAGTAAAGTAAGGATCCGATCATACCTTGATATTTAGTGATTTCAACATCCTTACCTTTCTCATCCTTGTCCAAATAGCATGAGGTACTCATGGGTGTGGTCATTTCACTTGCCTTATCCATGTCAAATTTCCTAATTAATTCCTTGCAATATTTGGATTGACTAATGAAAGTTCCTTCTTGTGTTTGCTTGATTTGTAGTCCAAGGAAGAATGTGAGTTCTCCCATCATTGACATTTCAAATTCATCCTGCATAATCTTGGTAAACTCTTTGCAAAGAAGTTCATTAGTGGCACCAAATATAATATCATTGACATAAACTTGAACCAAAAGTATGTCTCCCTTTTTGCGCTTTATAAATAGAGTAGTATCAATCTTTCTTCTCTCAAAATCATTTTCTAAAAGAAATTTGCTTAACCTTTCATACAAGCTATTGGAGCTTGCTTTAAATAGTATAAAGCTTTTCTAAGTTTGAAAACGTGATTTGGAAATTTGAAGTTTTCACAACTAGGAGGTTGATCTACATACGCTTTTTCTTAAAGTATCCGTTTAGAAAGGCACTTTTGACATCTATTTGGTAAAGTTTAAGGTCCATACAACATGAAAAAGCTAACAGCAGTCTAATTGCTTCTAATCTAGCAACAAGGGCATAAGTTTCTTCATAATCAATCCTTTCTTCTTGATTGTACCCCTTAGCTACTAGCCTAGTGACATGAAATTACAGTCATGGTTCTGTCAAATTAGTACATTAAAATTAATTAATGTAGTACTAGGGAGTCAACCTAGGTCGTTCTCTCAAGGATCAACACAAAAATTTAGGAAAATCAAGTTTAAAATTAATTTTTACAAACAGAAATTCAACAAATATATAAATACAATTGGGGGGGGTTTGATTCCTTGGTTGTCACAATTAAAATCAAAACAAAGTAAATATAAGATTTAAAACAATAAATAACAAGCGATTGATTTTCTTGGAGTATTGTAATTAAATTTATCCTTGGTTCACTAAAGATAATTTGTATACTTTCATGACTGTTGATTTCTGTTAACCCGGCGATATGGTCTTAACCGTTCGTTTCTACCACCGGGTTGTTAATTGGCAAGTGCACCAATCGTTTGTAGTTTTCAAAATTTAGATCGTTCCACTAGGATTGAAAGTCCAATAACAACAGTAATTTTCTATTCACTATGGTAAATGTGAAGAAAGTTATAGACAAAAGAATGATTTATATACAATTTATACAGTGTTCACAGGATAGCATGATTGAGTAGTTCATGAGCTAAAAAGAAAATAAAAATCTATCTAAAAAGTTGAGTTGCAATCTAGAATAGGTAAGATACTTGAGATAAACACAGATAAACAAATTATGTTTGAAATTGGATCCCTAATCTAGAATAACAATGAGGAACTCAAGACATGCATATTTAATCATCAAGTTTCATGTCATTCCAGCTTAAAATCATTATAACCGATCCCTCGTGATATAAATTCTAAGAATTCACCATAAAGTCCGATCCCTCGTGAGCTTTCTCAGTAAAAACTTGAATTAAGACCTGGCCTTATGGCAACAATGGTTAACAACCCCTATAGAATTGAGATACCAAGGGTATTCCAACTTTTACTTTCGTCAAAACAAGTTTCAATATGGCATGAATAATCATTCTCCCATTTGACATTCATACTAATAAAACAAGTTACAATACACATGAAAATTATTCTCTCGTTTGACGTTCATATTAATAAAAGGTTGAAATACTAACATGGACTTGAATCATAAACATGCAGAGGTCGAATTCACAACATTATACTCAATAGATTAGTTCACCAATTCCAACATAAACAAATTAGTTACAATGGTAAAAGTAGAAACAACACTTACAGAGTTTGACATTACGAAGACGATGGAAACTTCACGATACAACGATCACAATACACCACAACACTCTCAAGTATCTAGAAAACTATTCTAGAACTACAAACTCTAAAAGAAATACTCAAAACTCGAGTATAGAAGAGAGGAAAGAACTCTGAAAATAGAGAATGGGATATCATGAAAGGTGTTAGATGGCCCTATTTATAGGGCTGAGCAAGGGTGCTGACGCTACGCGTCAGTGTGACGCTACGCGTCAGTCCCCTGACTCAGCCTCCATTAGCGTAGCTGGTAGTGACCACCTTGGAATATTATATTCAATCATGCTTGGCCATGTGTCCCTGTCTCCACTACGTTTTGGCCATTTGTGCTGAGTGGAGTGGCCAATAATGGGTCACTAAGTGAGTGCTTGGCCAGCTTGGCTGTGGAGTCCACGCAGCACTGACGCTACGCGTGGCTGTGACGCGTAGCGTCAGCAACAAAAGTAGCTATGGACGCTACACGTGGGATTGATGCGTCAGATCCTCCAGTATAATTTTCTCTTGAATTCTTTACTTTTTCACTACAAAACTAGAGAAAATTGATCAAGGGCTGATTATTTCCAACAATATCCATTTATTGAATTAAAACCTAATTTTCTAACAAATTATCCAAATTTTTATTATTTTTATGAAATTTTTATTAAAAGATTTATTGTAAATTTGAGGACTAACAATTTCTTAGCTCAATTTGAATTAATCAACTAAGCGTCTTTTTCAATTCATAATTCCTTTACTTTCATTTAAAAATGAATATTTTAATCGATCATCCTAATTAAGCAAAAGGAGTCAAGATCGTAAAATCTAGGAATTATTGAGCATATGTAAGAACATCGCCTACATACATAATCTATTCTCAAATTATGGAATTAAGCAAACCATAATTATTAAAAGTGATTATGAAAATATTCATTAAGCATGCATATTTCCTTAATCCATTTTAATTTAAAATCTTATTTTATTCCATTTGAATAATTAAACCGATTAAGCATACAAATTTAATTAAATAGAATGGAATTAAATAAGCAGAGTAAGATTATGAAGAAATAAACAATAATAAAAGCATACTATATTAAAAATAAGAACCTCAAAATTATATTACAATATTCTCCAACAAAATCAATCTAAGGGTTTTAGCCCTCAATAATTAAAACAAACTAAAAATTAAAAGAACCTAACCCGCAATGAAGAACGAAGGGAAGAAGTAGAAGCAGAGAAGAGGAAGAAGAATGAAGTTATGGTGTGTGAAGTGGTCGATTTTGGCATGCTATTTATAGGAGAAGAAAAGAAGCAGCATGCCATTTTTTATTAACTGGGTGGAGAATGTCGGCCAATACTTTAATTTAATACTTCAGTGCCGTTTCCACTTCACGTTTTCCACTTGTGAATGTGTTCCATGCTGTTTTCCACTTGATGAATCGATTCTTCAAAGTGCATGAATCGATTCATCTAGGCAAATATTGGGCAATTTCATCACATGAATCGATTCCTCACGGGTGGGAATCGATTCCCAAGGCACATGAATCGATTCTTGCATATGGATTCCTAGGGGCAGGGAATCGATTCCCAACTGTATGAATCGATTCCCATGAGGCATGAATCGATTCCTAGCTATGATTTCACATGGGAATCGATTCCCAAGTTGGTGAATCGATTCCCAGACCCGTTCTAGTGCTTTTCTTTGAAATTTTGACCATTTCTTGAGGCGTGGCTTCTTTCGTTTGACCTGCGGTAATTATTTTTCAATTGTAGGCTCAATCATACACTAAAAAACAAGAAAAACCAACATTTCATTATTTTTATTAAAAATTAATCCTTAATTCATTTTAAAATCGAATATTAAATAAAGCTTAAATGATAAAAATGTGTTAAAATACAATATATTACACAATAAGTGATGGCAAATTATACACATTTAAAGTGAAGAATTAAGGATAAATCATGCATCATCAAATACTCCCACACTTATTCTTTTGCACTCCTGGGCAAAAATCAGAATAAAAACAAGTATCACAATTTATTGAAAACATTAAGTTGAAAACAATAACACAGAATTGGCATGCTTGTCATGAAATCTTAGGAATATACAGAGAAACAAGAGTTATTCAATCATGCAAAATACAAAGCATCAAGATATATATGAAAATCATCATTTAGGTATGTGAGAATTAAATTAAATTAAAAAGAAGATCATAAGTGACATAACCTCACAAGACATACCCTCAACTCTCAAGTGTTTTGGGTTTGTGTATACACTCAAAAATATTTCCTAAAAACAGACAGTCCCATAAATTTGGCAAATTTCTAAATTCCACAATCAATACAAATGCATGTATAGATCGACAGGGCTTATCAGGGTTGTAATGTGGCCAAGGTAAAGATTTGGAAATTAGTTTCATATGCCATAAAGAATGATGGAGTAATTAATTTAACAATCAAATAGTGAGGTAAAACATTTAATCACATTTGGTCGCAATTACCAATATCATCAAATTTTTATTTTTTTTAATGAAATCATAAAAAATACTTATCATGCATATTTGAAAAGTTCCAGGAGCATTGCATAGGCCAAATGGCATTCTCCTATAAGCAAATGTGCCAAAGGGACAGGTGAATGTGGTCTTTTCTTGATCCTCAGGTGCAATATGAATCTGAAAATATCCAGAGAATCCATCAAGAAAATAGTAGTGAGATTTACCTACGAGACGCTCAAGCATTTGATCAATGAAGGGTAAAGGGAAATGGTCCTTCTTTGTTGCTTGGTTTAGTCTCCTGTAGTCAATACAAACTCTCCAACTATTTTCCACTCTGGTAGGGATCAATTCATCCTTCTCATTTTTCACAACTGTGATCCCTGTTTTCTTAGGAACCACTTGAATCGGACTCACCCATTGGCTATCAGAGATAGGGAAAATGATTCCTTCTTGTAGAAGCTTAGTAATCTCCTTCTTAACCACATCAAGGATTACAGGGTTGAGTCTCCTTTGAGGTTGTCTTACTGCTTTAGCATTTTCCTCCAGAAATATCCTATGCATGCACATGGATGGGCTAATTCCAGGAATATCTGCCAATGTCCAGCCTATAGCCTTCTTGTGCCTTTTCAGAACCTCTATTAATTTTTCTTCTTGATTTTCATCAAGAGAAGTGGAAATTATCACTGGCAGCTATTCATCATCCCCTAAATATACATACTTGAGGTTTTCAGGTAGGGGCTTTAACTCTAACTTAGGTGCCTGCAAAACAGATGGAACTAACAAAGTAGATTTGGATTCCGCTGCTTGCACCTCAAAAATTTTGTTAGAGTCTTCTTGAAATCCTAAATTTAGGTTAATGCATTCTAGCTCCTTATGATTAACAGGCATATTTAAAAACTCTGGATCAACAGTTATGTATTTATCAGTTTTAGCCCAAATATCACAACTTCCAGAATCATTGCATGCAAAACAATTGTTTGAATCATCCATGCATTCCAAATTAACATTTTGAGAGATATCAGAAAGATATTCATAAATCAATTCATCCATAGTGTCAATATGAAAAACAGAGTGATCTTCAGATGGATATTTCATAACATCAAGAATATTAAATTGAACTCTAGTGTCACCAAATTCCATAGAGAGTGTTCCAGAATGAACATCTATTTTGGTTCGGGCTGTTTTCAAAAATGGTCTTCCTAAAATTATAGGAACAGGAATCTGAGGCATACCTTCTTCCATATCAAGTATGAAAAAGTCAGCAGGGAAATCAAGTTGTTCTACCTGAACCAAAACATCCTCTATGACTCCAACAGGGTAAGCAGTACTTCTATTGGCTAGTTGAATCACTACACCAGTAGGTAAATTTCCAAGAGACAAAGATTTGAAAACAGACACAGGCATAACATTTATTGAAGCTCCTAAATCTAACATGTAATTTTCAAATTTGTTATTGCCTATGATACAGGGTATAGTGAACGTACCTGGATCTTTACATTTCTCAGGGATATTTGGAACTTCCTTACCAAGCAATGCAGATACATTTCTTTCCATGCTTATCCTTTCATTTCCCTTGAGTCTCCTCTTATGTGTACAGAGTTCTTTTAAAAATTTGGCATACTTGGGAATTTGTTTGATTGCATCAAGAAGAGGTATATTCATTTCCACTTTCCTAAAAGTATCCAAAATTTCTTTGTCCACTTCTTCCATCTTCTTACTTGGAATTACTTTTGGTGGGAAAGGAAGAGGGATATGAGGTGGAATTTGGGGTGTTTGCATCTCAAACTTTCTTATGCTTGAAGAGGGTACATCTTTCTCAACTGTTACAGGCTCAGTTGTTTGTTTCTCAGGTTCCTTGGTTATGGGTACTTCAAGGTTCTTACCTGATCTTAACTGAATTGCACTCATATTTCTTGGATTTGCAGCTGGTTGAGATGGTAATTTGTTAGAGTTTTGAGATTGTAACTGGCTCAATGATGAAGCCAGTTGCCCAATTTGGTTGCTTAAACTCTAGATGGTAGCATCATTCCTCTATTGATACTCTAAGTTCTGTGCAGCCATTTGTTTCACCAGTTCTTCTAAAGAAGGGCCATTTGTGGATGGTTGAGGTGTAGGTCATTGGAAGGTTGGTGTATTGCTTTGAAATGGAGGTTAGGGATTTTGTTGTTGGTTACCCCATCTCCAGTTTGGATGGTTCCTCCAACCTGGGTTGTATTTGTTGGTGGAAAGGTCATGGTTTTGTTGTTGTTGTTGTGGTGAAGGTCTATCATGGTAGATGTTAGCTGCATAGGCTTAGGGACTATTATTATCCTTTTCTTATAGAGAAGGACAACAATCAGTGGGGTGCTCTTATGAAAAGTAGATGCCACACACTTTAGCAGTCATGGATTTTTGATTTACTGCTAATTGTGTGACTAGAGTGGTGAGAGCGTCAAGTTTGCTCTCCAATTTAATTCCAGATGAACTAGAATTTGAATCATACATGGGTTTGAAAGCATCGTTTCTTACACTGAATTGTTGAGAATTAGATGCCATGTTTTCAATCAAATTCCTTGCTTCAGCAGCAGTCATATCTTTTAAAGCTTCTCCACTTGCCGTATCTATCATGTTGCGATCAACGTGGTGTAGACCTTTATAAAAGTACTGAAGAAGAAGTTGTTCAGAAATTTGGTGGTGAGGGCAACTTGCACAGAGTTTCTTGAATCTCTCCTAATACTCATAAAGACTTTCTCCAGAGAGTTGCCTAATGCCAGATATGTCCTTACAGATTGCAGTTGTTCTAGAGGCAGGAAAGAACTTTTCCAAGAACATTTTCTTTAAGTCATTCCAACTTGTGATTAATCTTGGAGCAAGGTAGTAGAGCCAATCCTTAGCAACACCCTCTAAAGAATGAGGAAACGCTTTAAGATAGACATGGTCTTCTTGAACGTTTTGGGGTTTTATTATGGAGCACACAATGTGGAATTCTTTGAGGTGTTTATGCGGATCTTCACCCGCAAGACCATGAAACTTAGGCAACAAGTGTATAAGTCCAGTCTTAAGCATAAAAGGGACATCTTCTTCAGGATATTGAATACACAAACTTTCGTATGTGAATTTGGGTGCAGCTAGTTCTCTAAGAGTTCTTTCACGGGGTTCAGCCATATCAGAAAAATAGCAGTAGTACTTTCAGCAGATTCAGATAAGATACTATCACTATCAATATCAACAAAGTTATTATTAAATCTAGCTTCTCTAATTAATCTATGAAAAGTTCTATCAATTTCAGGATCAAATGAATATAAATGCTCAAAAGTCCTTCTAGTCATACATAGCATACAACAAGATATTTGATGATCATGAGCAATAAATCATAAGAATCCTAAATCATACAAAAAGAATAAAATAAACAAACAAAAGGGATTTTTTTATTATATCTATTTTTTAAAAAAAATTTGAATTTTTTTTAATTTTCAATTTATAAAAAAAATTAATTTAAAACAAGAATTTTCCTAAAGATCGTTGATCCCCGGCTGTGGCGCCAAAATTTGACGTGAAATTATAGTCGTGGTTCCGTCAAATTAATACATTAAAATTAATTAATGTAGTACTAGGGTGTCAACCTAGGTCGTTCTCTCAAGGATCAACACAAAAATTTAGGAAAATCAAGTTTAAAATTAATTTTTACAAACAGAAATTCAACAAATATACAAATACAATTGGGGGGTTTGATTGATTGGTTTTCACAATTAAAATCAAAACAAAGTAAATATACGATTTGAAACAATAAATAACAAGCGATTGATTTTCTTGGAGTATTGTAATTAAATTTATCCTTGGTTCACTAAAGATAATTTGTATACTTTCATTACTGTTGATTTCTTAGCTCAATTTGAATTAATCAACTAAGCGTCTTTTTCAATTCATAATTCCTTTACTTTTATTTAAAAATGAATATTTTAATTGGGCATCCTAATTAAGCAAAAGGAGTCAAGATCGTAAAATCTAGGAATTATTGAGCATATGTAAGAACATCGCCTACATACATAATCTATTCTCAAATTATGGAATTAAGCAAACCATAATTATTAAAAGTGATTATGAAAATATTCATTAAGCATGCATATTTCCTTAATCCATTTTAATTTAAAATCTTATTTTATTCCATTTGAATAATTAAATCGATTAAGCATACAAATTTAATTAAATAGAATGGAATTAAATAAGCAGAGTAAGATTATGAAGAAATAAACAATAATAAAAGCATACTATATTAAAAACAAGAACCTCAAAATTATATTACAATATTCTCCAACAAAATCAATCTAGGGGTTTTAGCCCTCCATAATTAAAACAAACTAAAAATTAAAAGAACCTAACCCGCAATGAAGAACGGAGGGAAGAAGAAGTAGAAGCAGAGAAGAGGAAAAAGAATAAAGTTATGGTGTGTGAAATGGTCGATTTTGGGATGCTATTTATAGGAGAAGAAAAGAAGCAGCGTGCCATTTTTTATTAACTGGGTGGAGAATGTCGGCCAATACTTTAATTTAATACTTCAGTGCCGTTTCCACTTCGCGTTTTCCACTTGTGAATGCGTTCCATGCTATCTTCCACTTGATGAATCGATTCTTCAAAGTTCGATTCATCTAGGAAAATACTGGGCAATTTCATCACATGAATCGATTCCTCAGGGGTGGGAATCAATTCCCAAGGCACATGAATCGATTCCTGCATAGATGAATCCATTCCCAGGCTTTCAAATACTCATGAATCGATTCCTAGGGGCAGGGAATCGATTCCCAACTATATGAATCGATTCCCATGAGGCATGAATCAATTCCTAGCTATGATTTCACATGGGAATCAATTCCCAAGTTGGTGAATCGATTCCCATACCTGTTTTGGTGTTTTTCTTTGAAATTTTGACCATTTCTTGAGGCGTGGCTTCTTCCGTTTGACCTGTGGTAATTATTTTTCAATTGCAGGCTCAATCATAAACTACAAAACAAGAAAAACCAACATTTCATTATTTTTATTAAAAATTAATCCTTAATTCATTTTAAAATCGAATATTAAATAAAGCTCAAATGATGAAAATATGTTAAAATGCAATATATTACACAATAAGTGATGGAAAATTATACACATTTAAAGTGAAGAATTAAGGATAAATCATACATCATCACCTAGCCTTATTTCTAGTTATTATACCATTCTCATCAAGTTTTTTCCTAAAAACCCATTTAGTTCCTATTACTTGATGGTCATTGGCTTTTGGCACAAGTTCCCAAACTTGGTTTCTTTCAAATTGTTTTAACTCTTCTTACATTGTCAACATCCAATGTTCATGAATAATAGCTTCATCTATAGTTTTAGGTTCAATTTATGAGACAAAAGCTAAATGATTACAAGTATTAATAGCACGACGAGTACTTACACCTTTCGATATATCACCTAGGTAATTATCCATTGGATGATGTTTTGATGCAATCCATTCCTTTTGAGTACTTGGTTTTTGTTCTTTATTTGGTGTTACTTCTTCTCCATTATTGTTTTCTCCTTCTCCTTTGTTCTCTAAAGTCATATCTTGAAAGGTACCAATAAGATCATCAGCATCTTCCTTTCTCAAAGACTTTTGGTTAACTTCATCAAATTTGACGTGAATGGATGCTTCAATAGTATAAGTTCGTTTACTAAAGAGTCAATAAGCTTTACTAGTTGATGAATAACCTAGAAATATTACCTCATCAGACTTTGTATCAAACTTCCCTAGATTATCCTTTCCATTGTTTAATACAAAACATTTGCATCCAAACACATGAAAATAAGAAATGTTTGGTTTTCTTCCTTTATAAAGCTTATAGGAGGTTTTCTTTTAAATAGGCCTTATTAAACATTTATTCATAACATGACAAGCAGTATTTACCGCATCGGCTCAAAAATGTTTCGCAACGTTATTTTCATTTAACATAGTTCTTGCGAGCTCTACTAAAGATTGATTTTTCATTTCAACTACTCCATTTTGTTGTGGAGTTCTTGGAGCCAAAAAATTATGTTCAATTACATATTTTTCATAAAACTTTTCAAAAGATTGATTTTCAAATTCTCCCCTATGATCGATTCTAATTGATGCTATTTTTGAATTTTGTTCATTTTGGATAATCTTAGCAAGTTTCTTAAATGCATGATATGCTTAATTTTTATGAGTAAGAAACAATGTCCATGTATATCTAGAATAATCATCCCCAATCACAAGACCATAGTAGTTTCCACCAAAACTTTTAACTTTTGAAGGCCCAAATAAGTCCATGTGCAAAAGTTGTAAAGGTCTATTTGTTGAAACAACATTTTTAGCTTAGAAAGATGCCTTTACTTGTTTTCCCTTTTGACATGCATCACAAAACTTATTTTCAAATTTCAATTTTGGCAAACCAATTACTAAATCTTTTGAAACAAGTTTATTCAAATGGTCTATATGAATATGAGCAATTCTTCTACGCCATAGCCATGATTCATCCTCTTTAGTCATGAAGCATTGCACATAATTTGAAGCAAGACAATCAAGATTAATCATGTAAATATTATCTACTCTTTGACGACCAAACTTTACTACTTTGTTTAGCTTATTTTCAATTATGCAATTATTTGATTCAAATAAAACTTTATAACATTTATCACATAATTGACTAATGCTAAACAAGTTATGTTTGAGTCCTTCAACATATAACACATCATTAATAGAGGTGGAAGAATTTTTACCAATATTTCTGATACCAAGTATTCTTCCTTAAGTATTATCTCCATATGCAACATATCCTTTATTTCGGGGAGTGATTGATATGAATTTATTTTTGTCTCCTGTCATGTGCTTAAAACACCCACTATCCAAGTACCAATGGGTGTTACTTACCTTAAAACATACCTACAAAATAATTCAAGTTAGAGATTTTGGTACCCATTTTATGTTGGGTCTGTGTAGGTTAGCTTGCGGTAATGTTCCCTTAGGAACCCATATTTTCCTCACAACCTTTGGTCCTAATTTTCGGACATAACAATTAGAGACACTATGACCTTTAAGAACACAATGATTGCATTTCATAAACGGTGAAAATGATTTACTAGGAGGTATAAAGAAATTTTTATAATGCTTTTCTTTCTTATATGCATTAAAACTTAATCTGATTTTATTAAACATGCATCTTTGTTTACCAAGCAAAGCATTTAAATTATCTCTACCATTAGTTTTGTTTACATCAAAAACCTTTTTTTCTAAAATATCACATCTCTTGGCAAATTTACATGGTCTAACTTTAAAGCAAGTTTGTACATTTGCAACTATCTTTTTCAAAGATTTATTTTCTTTAGTAACTTCAGTAACATGCTTCTCTAAAGTGTTAATAGTTTTCCTAGAGAACATGTATTTGTTTGAGATCTTAATAAACTTATCATACAATTCTTCAAAAGCTTCAAACAATTCATCCTTATCTAGTTCATGAATATTTACCACTTCATCTTCGTCTTGATGATTTGCCATGAGGCACAAGTTGGCTTCTTCGTTGTCTGATTCATCGAAGCTGCTTACATCGTTCTTATCCCAGGCTATGTAAGCTCTTCTCTTTCATTTTCATTCCTTGCTTTTCTTCTTGAGGTTTGGACAATCCACCTTGAAGTGTCTTTTCTTTCCACATTCAAAGCAAGTTGGTGAAGAAGAATTATCTTTAGGAGTAGTTTTCTTACCTTTGGATGTGAAGCTCTTTTGAAATCATTTGTTTTTCATTAGTTTTCCAAAGCGCTTCACAAATAAGCCTAGCTCTTCATCTTCATCAAGGTCACTTTCTAAGTCATCCTCGTCAATTGAGGTGGCCCTGAGAGCTAGCCCTTTTTTCTTAGAGGACTTTTCTTCTTCTTCCATATTCTTTAAATCTTTTAGCTCTTGCTCTTGTTCTTGAAGCTTACCAAACAATGTAGCAAAAGACATCTCATTTATGTTGGGAGATTGCTTGATGGCAGTGACAAGAGGTTACCATTACCTAGTAAGACCTTTTAGAACTTTATGGATGAGCTCTTTGTTAGAATAAGATTTTCCAAGAGTGATAAGATGATTGATAATCAAGGTAAAACGCTTTTGAAAATGGTTTCACTAGAATTCATTCTAAAACTTTTGTATTGACTAGTGAGTGTGCTAATCTTTGAATCCTTTACATCACTAGTTCCCTCATGGGTGATTTAAAGAGTATCCCATATATCTTTTGTGGTTTTACAAGTTACAACTCTAAAAAATTCATCAGGACCTAAAGCTAGGGCGATGAGATTTTTAGCTTTGTAATTGTATTGAACTTTCTTTTCTTCATCACTCGTCTAATAATCCATGAGTTTTTCAACTTGTTTACCATTTATAACATGCATAGGTGAAAAAGGACCATTTTCAATAGCATTCCATATTTTTAAATCAATTGATTGAATAAAAATTTTCATCCTTTCTTTCCAAAAAGCGTAACCCTCACCACTAAAAGCGGGAAGTCTATTTGTGGCACCACCCTTAGGAAAAAGGTTATAAGAAGTAGAGGCCATCTTATTCTCTTAAAGCTGTTAAGCTTGATCTACCAAGAGTTAAGCTTTGATACCACTTGTTAACCAAGTGGCCTCAATTACTCAAGAGGGGGGTGAATTGAGTATTAAAAATTTTGCTTTGGAATGCTTTTGAATATAATTCTTTTGCAACTTATAAAGTGACTAATGAAATAGATGATAATAACAAGTAATAATAAAGTCAAATTAATCACAAAAATTTATCAAACACTTAGTAAGCAATAATAAAGTTCAATAATAATATCAAGAATTTAACTAAAACAATTTTCACAACCAAATATATGTTAACCAAGTGGCCTCAATTACTCAAGAGGGGGTGAATTGAGTATTAAAAATTTTCTTTGGAATGCTTTTGAAATTGATTCTTTGACAAATATATGTAATGAAGATGGTAAATTTAATCGCAAGTAATAACAACTTATACACAAAGCAAATCAACAAACACTTAATATATGCCAAGTAAAATCACTTAAGGAATAAAGTAATTTGTTTCAAATAGATTTAATAACTAAGTTATAAACACAACAAATTAAGCAAGCAAGTTAAATGCACAAATTTAAAAGAGTTTAGGGAAGAGAGATTTGCAAACCAATATAATGAGTTCCACCACACCGGTGTACATATCGCCTTCAAGCAACCCACTTGAAGGATTCCACTATTGAGATTAGAGATACAAACTTTGAGCAATTGTAGCTTCCTAGTGTCCTACACTCAAGAACTCAATTCTCATAAGTACAAGGGCACCCCACCCAATCTCACAATTTTACAAGGTTGAAACCCAACCTAAACTCTAGGAATTTGGTGTTTAAGTATACAAGGATAACTCTCCAATAAAGTAGATACACAAATTTAAGCTCTCATAAAATAATAACTCTCATAGAGAGGATATGCAAATTTAAGAGCACTCAAATATTTTTCTCTCTAAAAACTCTCAAGGAGAATATGAAAAATTAAAGAAACAGAGAGCAAAATGTTAAGGAATAAGGAAGATCAGAGGAGAAAGAAAGTATTTGCATTTTCTTTGTGTGTCTTCAGTCTTCAACTTCCTCTTCTATTTATAGCAAATGCAAGGCATGGTGTTTGCAATTAAAAAATCCTTTCAGAGCTTGCAATTTGAAGTGGAGAAGAAGAAGTAGAGAAGGAGAAAGGAAGTAAGAGAAAAAGAAGAAGAAATGTGTTTGCCAATGGAAGCAAGAACCCAATGAAAATAAGGAGAGAAGAATGGGCTTTTTGGTTTTAATTTTTTAACTCTCAATTAAAAGTTCATTGTTTTATAACCAACAGGCTCTAAGTTCGGGCCCAATACACTATCCAAAAATTATTCCGAATATAGATTCGGATCCCCAATAATATCCTTAACAGCCCTAACTAACGACATCTGAATCGAAGATACTTGGTCCGACACCCATATTCTAATCGGGTAAAACTTTATCTCATATCAGTTCAATAAATCATAAATATCCCTAATAAATCCCAATTTCATTATTCCAATATTTTTGGGACACAAATCAACTCACATTCAATTATTTATTATTTATTCTCATCAATCATTCATTTTTATAAAATTCGGGATGTTACAATCCACCCCACCTAAAAAGAATTTCGTCCTCAAAATTCAACATCGATATACATATCACAAGGCCATACTTCAGGCCACACATCAACAAGGTTAAACGATACCATAGAATAACATTGGACTTCTCAAAGTCCATCAAGACATGTTCATCATCACTTCATCATTCTAACAAAAAATTTCCACATCCAGTGTGTCATATATCATCAATTATAACTCACCCAATAGAGCTCACAGTTCATACTCAGTATGACCAGATAGGCTCAATACATTCACCATAAGCAGTTACAATCCCTACACCTGCCTGGCCTATGTGTTGCTGTATGCGACATACAGGAAGGCGTCCCAATCCTGTAGTGGTTACCACAAACACATAAAGTCGGCGCATAAGTGCATGTTGCCACAATGCCTATGGCATGTAAGACCATATCGGGACTAGTACTTTGTATGCCCATTGTAACATCCCAGTTTTGAAAATTAAATGCTGAATGAAGAATAAACCATTAAGACTTGATTTCAACTAGAAATAACTGTTAATTGCATTTAACTAAGTAGGTTTAAGCCATTAAAATATAAAAATGGTGGTGGTCAGGGGATGGGGTGGAGTGCACGTGACTGCTGGGCACGCACTCTCCCATCCCACTCTTCTCTTACTGTGCGCATGCACATATATATATATATAAAACGTGAGCCTTTGGTGAGGAACGCACTTACTCTTTCTTCAGACTCCCTCCTCCGTCACTTCATCCTCTGCTTTTCTCTCTTCGTCTCCATCCTCCTTCTTCTCTTCTCCCACTCTTCGCTCCTGGAGACCTTGGTTGCAGTACTGGAGAACGGACCACACTTCACCCAGAATCAGGCGCAGGATACGACAAAGCCAAGGAAGACCGAATGAACCAGGAGAAAGACATCGGACCCAACGACAAGAACGGAAAGGTTTCTGAGGTTCTTCTAAGGTAGGGGGCGCTTGCATGTCGAATGCATGGTCTAAGAACGGTACCGGATGAACGTACTGCTGAGTGTGGGTGTGTGTGTGTGCATGTATTTATAATCATCAAAACTGATGCTGTGCATGTGTGCATGTATTCATAATTATTAAAACTAATGCATGATTTAAGATTCTGATAGTGATCTTCGTGGCGATGGTGTAGCCTGTTAGTAGATGATAATGATGAATGATATACATGGATCTATTTTCTTGTCACTATGAAAAATATGTATGTGCATGCTCTTAATTAGATTGTTCAATGTTGTTAGTTTGATGACCGATTGTAACATGCGCTGGTGTGATTGACTGATTGATTACGAGTAGTGTGGGAAATCCGTTCTTGCTTAATGACTACGGCGAAGGTGTTCGTGGCGCGATGATGTGTAATAATGAATGTGTTAGTTGCATGAGTGAGAGTGGGGTGACCCATAGAAGGTCAAGAACCCCAAGGGAAACGACTTCCAGTTACCAACCCTGGCTAGATCCCAATAGTGCTCGTGGTAGCCGTTGGAGCTAGAGAAGAGAGTCTCGAGACGCCGTGGGGAGGCCGGTGCCACCTGGTAAGAGCTGAGGGACGCGGGGCCAGAAGGAAAGGGGACCGTAACTGAGAGTCTTTACCCGAGTCAGATCCGCAGGCATGCATATGGAAATAAGGCTGATTATGGTGGTGTATAAATCTATGTATGTATATGTGTATGATTTTGAATGCATGAATATATATTTGGATGTGGAATAAACTCTGTGTATTATGTGTGTCATGAATGTTGTTTGAACTGTATGAACTTGGTTACTTGAGGAAGGTTGAATGATAGCAGGAGCGTGTACTGACGCTGATACCGAGTCTGTGAGTATCATTTTACATGTAAAAGCTCACCCCTGCAGTGGCCATTTTCAGTGAATGTCTCTCGTGAGGAGGATCAGAAGCAGAGCTGGAACGCTGGGCGGAATGCTGATGCATTTGGAAGGCTTAATTAAGGCGTTGTTAGATTGAGCCCTGACTGGTTCATACCGGATGTTAATGTTTTGGGGATGAATAGAACTTTATGGACAAGAAGAAGTCCGATTTTGTGTTGTAAATATTAACATACACTCTTATGTATATATGGATGTATGGTTTTGTGTGTGTGATGCTATGTGCTGCCTTGTTTCATAATTGTGCTTCAATGGAAACGCAGGGACAGTATGATTGAGCAGGTTATAGCCAAGTCTGAGTGAATTGAGAACTGCCTTAGGGAAAACTTATGTCGGATACGTTGGGCGGAGTCGTACCCCCGCCCGAAGTATGGGAGCGATTCGCCCAAGCGTGAGGATCCGCACTGGAGCAATATAGTTGTTAGAATGAGACCCCGGTGTTGACCCCTGATTTGGGCGTTGTGGTTGAGTCCGCCCAGGCGTCGTCATAATTAGTTAAGTTGGGCAGAATAGGTTCAGACTTCTCCTTTCTCCACAACCTACTATCGCATTTGTACCCTGTAACTTCCCGTTTTTCTGAGTGAAGTGCGAGTGTGAGGATTTACCTGGTGAACCCTTGTCCATACCCGATGGAGAAAATTACCTTGTAGTTGTGTTAAAGAGGCGTTGTGCAGATTTCGTTTAGGCGGTGTCATACCTCACCCAAGTAACTAGGATAGTTCGCCCAAACGCGTAGAACTATGCTGAAGCAAGTAGATATCAACTCGAGATTCCGCCTATGTACCTTCTTTCTCTGTTGTCGCATTATTCCGTCTCGCTGGGCGGTATTGAACATCGTCTGAGTAAGTGAATGTTACTATGTAGTCCACCCAGGATAAATATACCCCGCCTAGCCAGGTAGGACGATTCGAACTCCGCCCTTCCACCGAATGCTACGTGCGTGAATGTATTAACATCTTTCCCTTATCTATTTCCTCCTATTGAGTGACCCGTGTTACTTGAAGGAAAGCCTTCCTTGTGGAATTCCCCCATCCGCTGCTGCATTCCCATACTCCGCCTGGACGGTATTAGACCCCGTCCGAGCTAGCAAACGGTGTTGTGTAATCCGCCCATTGCTGGTGTGTTACGACAAACCCTTTGAGCCGGCCCCAGTTTTAGCTTCTCTGTAGGTTGCTATCTGCGTGTGAATGCTCCTCGTTTCCCCCTTGCCTGCTCCCTTCTATATCAAATGTTACGTGACTGTTTTGTGAAAAATTTTCTCATATTTTTGGAATTATTAGTTGCAAATAATAAGGTGTTACATTTTTGGTATCAGAGCGGACCGAAAAGTCCAAGGCCAAAGTATGCTTACCAAGTGTAAGCGGTGGTGTGTGTGACTTTTGATTGAATGGTTGAAAATTGTTCTGATGCTAGTTGAACTTGATTGATGATTGACTTGAGGACAAGGGGTTGTTTTCCCCTGGTCCGATGGTGTGTATGACCTAGGCGAATGATATAATGTGCTAGGCTATTAATTGTTGGACTAATAACTAGATCGGTAGTAAGTGGCTCCGTATACTTATCCTTAAATGTCAATTTCAGGATAAGGAATGGCGCATCGTCAAAGTATGGAGGCTATAGCCACAGCATTCCAACGCTTTGCGGATGTATTTGAGAGGCAAGGCCAGACTCAACCTGAGGATGGCCATGTGCTGGACCGCTTCTTAAAAAGGAAGCCGAGTGAATTCTTAGGAGGACGAAACCCTGAGGCGGCGTTCAAATGGACTCAAGAATTAGAGAGAATTTTTAGGGGTCTTCACTGTACCGAAGCTCAGAAGGTGGAGTGCGCAGTGTATATGCTGCGAGATGAAGCGGAGAATTGGTGGAAAATAGCCAGAAGCCGATTTCCTGAAGATGATAATCAACTGACGTGGAACGATTTCAAGGCCTGCTTCTTAGACAAATACTTTCCCGACACAGTGAGGAGTCGGAAAGAGCTGGAGTTTATGGAGTTAAAACAGGGCTCCATGACTGTGGAAGAATACGCGACCAGATTTGAGGAATTGTGCCTGTTCTATCCGCCCTTCCAGCAGCCAGGAACGGAGAACTCCAAGTGTCTTAAGTTTGAGAACGGACTGAGATCGGATATCAAGAGGGCCTGCAGATACCATGAAATCCGGAGTTTCCCTGCATTAGTGAACAAATGTAGAATATTCGAAGAGGATGACAGGGCCCATTCGGGCCAGTGCAGCAGAGCTAACCAGCACCTGAGGCCTCAGCAATCACGTTTCAAGAGGCCAGGGAACGTGAGGAGGAATGAACCCTTCACTGGACATCAGAATCATGGTGACCGAGGGAGACAAATGAGTGGACGACCAAGATATGGCGGATGCTTTAAATGCGGCGGTGACCACTTTGCTAAGGATTGCAATGATACAAATGTTAAATGCTACCATTGCGGAGAGAAGGGACACGTTCGTCCTGACTGCCCCCAACTCCGCCAGACAAACACCAATGTGCGTCAAGGAGGATTTCAAGATAGAACCAGAGTGAATGATAACCAACGTCCTGGTGGCAGAGGCAACGGGGCCAGAAGAGACGGGATGCGAGGGAGGAACACCGGCCCAACAGCGACAGGAAGGATCTACACCATCAATGCAGAGGATGTTGCACCAGCAAATGACCTAGTACAATGTAAGTGCTCACTTGGAATGAATACGCTTAATGTTATTTTCGATTCGGGAGCTACCCATTCTTTTATAGCTGATGAGTGCGTGGAACGGTTGAAGTTACCAACTGTGTCTATGAACCGGACTTTGGAAGTGGCCAGCCCTACTGGCCCTAGTGTGTTCACATCGTCAATATGCAAAAATGTAGCATTTGAGTTGTATGATCGGAGTTTCACCTTCGATCTAATTTGCATGCCCTTAAAGGGTCTTGATATTGTGCTTGGAATAGATTGGCTTTCAGCCAATAAGGTATTAGTAGATTGTAGAAACCGAGAGATAGTTTTCCCAAAACAACCCACTGAAGATGGCACGGCACTAGGTATAACCCAACTATTTATGATGCTTTGTCTAACCAAAGATGAGAGCGAGACCCTAGTGAACGAAATTCCGGTTGTCTGCGAATTCCCAGAAGTGTTCCCAGAAGACGTTCCGAGTGTGCCTCCCAATAGAGAAGTTGAATTCTCTATAGACTTGATCCCTGGAGCCGAACCGGTCTCCAGTGCACCCTACAGAATGTCCTCAACTGAATTGGCAAAGTTGAAGAAACAAGTGGATGAGTTACTTGAGAAGCAGTTCATTAGACCAAGCGTGTCACCATGGGGCACACCTGTGCTACTTGTTAAGAAGAAGGATGGCAGCATGAGACTTTGTATAGATTATCGACAGCTTAATAAACTCATAATCAAGAATCGATACCCACTGCCTAGAATTGATGATTTAATTGACCAGCTGCGTGGAGCCTCAGTCTTCTCGAAAATCGACTTACGATCGGGATATCACCAAATCCGAGTGAAGGACTCGGACATTCCTAAAACTGCCTTTAGGACTAGGTATGGTCACTACGAGTATGTAGTGATGCCGTTCGGTGTGACAAACGCCCCTGCTGTTTTCATGAATTACATGAACAGCATATTCCACTCCTTCTTAGATCGGTTTGTTGTTGTCTTCATTGATGACATCCTAGTTTATTCTGAGA
Source organism: Clitoria ternatea (assembly GCA_037962975.1). Lineage (NCBI taxonomy): Eukaryota > Viridiplantae > Streptophyta > Magnoliopsida > Fabales > Fabaceae > Clitoria > Clitoria ternatea. The sequence goes on from CM075671.1 coordinate 177,608,448, forward strand.
CGTCTGAGGAGCATGAAGGACATCTCAGAGCGGTACTCCAAGTGTTGAAGGAGAAGCAATTGTTTGCAAAGCTTTCAAAGTGCGAATTCTGGATGGATGAGATCCACTTCCTCGGGCATGTGATCTCCGAGCGAGGCGTCTCGGTGGATCCTGCGAAGGTAGCTGCTGTAATGGCATAGGAGAAGCCCAGATCGGTCTTGGAAATAAGAAGTTTTATGGGCTTGGCAGGTTATTATAGGAGGTTCATCGAAGGTTTTTCTAAGTTGGCATTACCCCTGACTAAATTGACTCGGAAGAACGTTCCTTTCGTGTGGAGTCCGGAGTGTGAGAACAGCTTCCAAGAGCTGAAGAATAAGTTGACAACTGCTCCGGTGTTGGCATTACCTGAGTTACGAGAAAGCTTCGTGGTCTATTGTGACGCGTCCGGACTCGGATTAGGGTGTGTACTCGTGCAGAAAGATCGAGTGATAGCATGTGCCTCTCGACAATTGAGACCCCACGAGCAGCATTATCCGACCCATGACTTGGAGCTGGCAGCAGTAGTTTTTGCATTGAAAATCTGGAGGCATTACTTGTACGGGTCCAAATTTGAAGTGTACAGCGATCATAAGAGCCTCAAATACCTATTCGACCAAAAGGAGCTGAACATGAGGCAGAGAAGATGGATTGAGTTTTTGAAGGACTATGATTTCGAGTTAAAATACCACCCAGGTAAGGCAAACGTCGTGGCCGACGCATTGAGTCGGAAATCCCTCCACATAGCAGCCATGATGGCAAAAGAAGTTGAGTTGTTGGAGCGGTTCCGAGACATGAACTTACATGTTGACACCCCTTCCTCTCAGAAGATGACAATCGGTACGTTGAGGATTGCCAATGAGTTCTTAAAATCCGTGTACGAGCAGCAACAGGCGGACTCTTACCTAGCTAAAATGAAGGAAATTCAGGCCAAAGGAAAGGATTTATCCTTGACAGAGGGGCCAGATGGGATCTTCCGGGTGAGAGACAGAATATACATACCAAGTGGAGGAAGATTGAGAAGAATGGTGCTTGATGAAGCCCATAAAAGCCTACTCAGCATTCACCCAGGAACCACGAAAATGTACCACGACTTGAGGAAACAGTTCTGGTGGCCCGGACTAAAGAAGGATGTGGCGGAGTACGTAGCCCGGTGTATCACTTGTCAGAAATCGAAGGTAGAGCACCAAAAACCGTACGGTGCAATGTAGCCTCTAGAGATCCCCGTATGGAAATGGGACTCAATTGCGATGGATTTTATCATGGGATTACCCAAAAACTGAGCGGGCCATGATGCAATTTGGGTCATTGTAGACCGTTTGACGAAGAGTGCACACTTCTTACCTGTAAATATGAGGTACCCATTGCATAAGTTGGCTTGAATCTACATTCAAGAAGTTATCCGACTGCATGGCATACCTACTTCCATCGTATCGGATAGGGACCCTAGGTTTACGTCCAAATTTTGGACCAGCATGCATCAAGAATTAGGGACAAAGCTTTGGCTTAGTTCTGCCTACCACCCCCAATCGGATGGACAATCCGAGCGAACAATTCAGAGTCTAGAAGACTTATTGAGAGCGTGTGTGTTAGAGTACGGGGGGGACTGGGAGCAGAACCTTCCCTTGATCGAGTTTACGTACAACAACAGCCATCATCACAGCATTGGCATGGCACCCTACGAGGCGTTGTATGGGCGTAGATGCCGAACCCCACTCTGCTGGTCGGAAGCGGGTGAAAGTCTACTATTGGGACCAGACATCGTGAAGCAAACCACAGAACAGATCCGAGTGATAAGGGAGAAGATGAAAGCATCACAAGACAGGCAGAAGAGCTACCATGACAAGCGCATCAAGCCATTGGAATTTTCAGTCGGAGATCGAGTGTTTCTGAGAACCTCTCCGAGTAAAGGAGTTGGACGAGCCTTAAAAAGTGGGAAGTTAAGCCCTTGATACATTGGACCTTACGAGGTGTTAGAACGGATCGGCCCCGTAGCATACCGCCTCGCATTACCAACTCACTTATCCCGATTGCATAACGTATTTCACGTGTCTCAACTAAGGAAGTATTTGCATGACCCCAGCCACACGATGCCTGACGACGAGGTAGAGATCAAGGAAGACCTAACCACTGTGACTACACCGGTTGGAATCGTGGACCGATCAGTAAAACGCTTAAGAAACAAGAACGTAAGGCTGGTTAAGGTGGAGTGGCAGCAAGGCAAGACCACCTCCTACACGTGGGAACGCGAAGACGCCATGCAACAGCAGTACCCCGAGTTGTTTACCTAGGTAAGTACCGACTGAATTTCGGGGACGAAATTCTTTTTCAGTGGGGGAGAACTGTAACATCCCAGTTTTGAAAATTAAATGCTGAATGAAGAATAAACCATTAAGACTTGATTTCAACTAGAAATAACTGTTAATTGCATTTAACTAAGTAGGTTTAAGCCATTAAAATATAAAAATGGTGGTGGTCAGGGGATGGGGTGGAGTGCACGTGACTGCTGGGCACGCACTCTCCCATCCCACTCTTCTCTTACTGTGCGCATGCACATATATATATATATATAAAACGTGAGCCTTTGGTGAGGAACGCACTTACTCTTTCTTCAGACTCCCTCCTCCGTCACTTCATCCTCTGCTTTTCTCTCTTCGTCTCCATCCTCCTTCTTCTCTTCTCCCACTCTTCGCTCCTGGAGACCTTAGTTGTAGTACTGGAGAACGGACCACACTTCACCCAGAATCAGGCGTAGGATACGACAAAGCCAAGGAAGACCGAACGAACCAGGAGAAAGACATCGGACCCAACGACAAGAACGGAAAGGTTTCTGAGGTTCTTCTAAGGTAGGGGGCGCTTGCATGTCAAATGCATGGTCTAAGAACAGTACCGGATGAACGTACTGCTGAGTGTGGGTGTGTGTGTGTACATGTATTTATAATCATCAAAACTGATGCTGTGCATGTGTGCATGTATTCATAATTATTAAAACTAATGCATGATTTAAGATTCTGATAGTGATCTTCGTGGCGATGGTGTAGCCTGTTAGTAGATGATAATGATGAATGATATGCATGGATCTATTTTCTTATCACTATGAAAAATATGTATGTGCATGCTCTTAATTGGATTGTTCAATGTTGTTAGTTTGATGACCGATTGTAACATGCGCTGGTGTGATTGACTGATTGATTACGAGTAGTGTGGGAAATCCGTTCTTGCTTAATGACTACGGCGAAGGTGTTCGTGGCGCGATGATGTGTAATAATGAATGTGTTAGTTGCATGAGTGAGAGTGGGGTGACCCATAGAAGGTCAAGAACCCCAAGGGAAACGACTTCCAGTTACCAACCCTGGCTAGATCCCAATAGTGCTCGTGGTAGCCGTTGGAGCTAGAGAAGAGAGTCTCGAGACGCCGTGGGGAGGCCGGTGCCACCTGGTAAGAGCTGAGGGACGAAGGGCCAGAAGGAAAGGGGACCGTAACTGAGAGTCTTTACCCGAGTCGGATCCGCAGGCATGCATATGGAAATAAGGCTGATTATGGTGGTGTATAAATCTATGTATGTATATGTGTATGATTTTGAATGCATGAATATATATTTGGATGTGGAATAAACTCTGTGTATTATGTGTGTCATGAATGTTGTTTGAACTGTATGAACTTGGTTACTTGAGGAAGGTTGAATGATAGCAGGAGCGTGTACTGACGCTGATACCGAGTCTGTGAGTATCATTTTACATGTAAAAGCTCACCCCTGCAGTGGCCATTTTCAGTGAATGTCTCTCGTGAGGAGGATCAGAAGCAGAGCTGGAACGCTGGGCGGAATGCTGATGCATTTGGAAGGCTTAATTAAGGCGTTGTTAGATTGAGCCCTGACTGGTTCATACCGGATGTTAATGTTTTGGGGATGAATAGAACTTTATGGACAAGAAGAAGTCCGATTTTGTGTTGTAAATATTAACATACACTCTTATGTATATATGGATGTATGGTTTTGTGTGTGTGATGCTATGTGCTGCCTTGTTTCATAATTGTGCTTTAATGGAAACGCAGGGACAGTATGATTGAGCAGGTTATAGCCAAGTCTGAGTGAATTGAGAACTGCCTTAGGGAAAACTTATGTCGGATACGTTGGGCGGAGTCGTACCCCCGCCCGAAGTATGGGAGCGATTCGCCCAAGCGTGAGGATCCGCGCTGGAGCGATATAGTTGTTAGAATAAGACCCCGGTGTTGACCCCTGATTTGGGCGTTGTGGTTGAGTCCGCCCAGGCGTCGTCATAATTAGTTAAGTTGGGCGGAATAGGTTCAGACTTCTCCTTTCTCCACAACCTACTATCGCATTTGTACCCTGTAACTTCCCGTTTTTCTGAGTGAAGTGTGAGTGTGAGGATTTACCTGGTGAACCCTTGTCCATACCCGATGGAGAAAATTACCTTGTAGTTGTGTTAAAGAGGCGTTGTGCAGATTTCGTTTAGGCGGTGTCATACCTCGCCCAAGTAACTAGGATAGTTCGCCCAAACGCGTAGAACTATGCTGAAGCAAGTAGATATCAACTCGAGATTCCGCCTATGTACCTTCTTTCTCCGTTGTCGCATTATTCCGTCTCGCTGGGCGGTATTGAACATCGTCTGAGTAAGTGAATGTTACTGTGTAGTCCACCCAGGATAAATATACCCCGCCTAGCCAGGTAGGACGATTCGAACTCCGCCCTTCCATCGAATGCTACGTGCGTGAATGTATTAACATCTTTCCCTTATCTATTTCCTCCTATTGAGTGACCCGTGTTACTTGAAGGAAAGCCTTCCTTGTGGAATTCCCCCATCCGCTGCTGCATTCCCATACTCCGCCTAGACGGTATTAGACCCCGTCCGAGCTAGCAAACGGTGTTGTGTAATCCGTCCATTGCTGGTGTGTTACGACAAACCCTTTGAGCCGGCCCCAGTTTTAGCTTCTCTGTAGGTTGCTATATGCGCGTGAATGCTCCTCGTTTCCCCCTTGCCTGCTCCCTTCTATATCAAATGTTACGTGACTGTTTTGTGAAAAATTTTCTCATATTTTTGGAATTATTAGTTGCAAATAATAAGGTGTTACACTCATTGCTTATATTGGTCATACATATTTCAACAATACCAGACCATATAAGACTCGGTGACAATCCTCACCAGTCCACAGCTAACATATTCATACTTCATTGTCATTCTACAATTAATTTGGCATCCATCATGCCATATCAATCATCAAATTTTAATTAACTTCACAATCAATCAGTGTACCAATCATATATTTTCAATCATCACAAATTAAATACCTTGCCCTTAGGCTTCATCCATCCAAATCCATGCTCAAATAGCCTAAAATTCTTGTCTCACTTACATATTTGTTGGCTATAAATCAATTCGAGCCTTAAAAGATTCACCAAATTCTTATCAAGTAAGCTACATAATCAAATAATGAGCTTCCACATTAGGCATTCTCCTTACAGATCACAATTAAGGCTCATAAAGTAAAAATATAACTCACATTATATCACATCACTATATGGTCTCTATCACCAATATAGCACCCTTCAAACAAAATAGGAGGTAATGACATGGTCAAATTTCTATTACCGACTCACAATCACACATGTCATCCATAACTATTCCAATGATCATAGTCTCTAGGGCACACAATTTAGCCCATAGTCACTTCGTAAAATCATATACCATAATCAATTCCAATTATACCCCAAATTCAACATTATTATTCATTAATCATCAGGGGTTACCACACCTAGTGGGTCAAAGTCAATTCAATTACCCACTCGGTGTTCACACACCAAAAACCGAGACACAACCCCAATCTAACATGTATTCGATTTCACATTTAATCATTTATCACATATTCAAATTCCCAATCTAGAGGGATACAACAAATCACTTATATCATGTAACATATAGAGTTCTTGTGCCAAAGGATATAAAATTCATCCTTCACAAATGGCACAACCAATCATTCAAATTTGAAAATACCTACACTAGGGAATTCTTTCAATATTTTTCATTCAATCAACTCAACATATGAGTTCCGTTTTCATTTAACAAGCACTCCTTGGCTAGACGCCACAGGCATAGTACATATAAGAGACCTAGCCACAATTTATATTCAAGGTGCACATGCACATCAAGGTCTCAACCGGTATGGTCTACTACCATATCCATTCACCCTTATTACCTTATATCCGTAATCAACATACGGTATAGGTCCATCATTAAATCAATACATAACTAACATATCTTATCCATGATCACACATGGTACAAATTCATCATCATGTCGATTCACACTTCATATTTCACATTCATCAACTCGCTTTTCATATCTTATATTTCATATTCATAAACTCAATATTTCATTTTCATGATTAACATCCAACATGGATTTATCATCAAATCAATTTGCATTATATATATCAACATCAATACACAATAACAATATATTCGTCATTTGAAGGTAATAGGGTAAGGAACTTGGCCGGACTTACACAATAAATACATCCATTATATATTGAGGAAATTCATTCACTCATATTTAATCTCATAATTCATTCATGATTATCAATGAGCAACTAGGCTCCACAAGCACATCATACAACCTCAATGAAAAAGGATATACTCCCAATAAACAACAACCACATCTTATGAATCACAATCTCATGAAAGTCCTCAAATAGCATCACTCACAACTCAATATCAATGATTCACAATAATTCCTTAATAAGCAAGTATGCCCTTATAATCAATTCATAATTCTTAGACAATTAGTCGTTTATATTCCAGATAGGGCAATCAATACCCAAGCATGTCATCATCCTCTAGATAATTATCATTCCTAAACCTATACAAAACAACCATATTCCAATGATCACCAAAAGGTTTCAATATCGAGCTATCGTGCTCCAAACAACTTGTAATATCAATTCAATGCGGAAGCAACTAGGCTTCGATAATATCCAATAACTCTAATTCAGAGCAAAATACGCTCTGATACCAGATTATAACACCCCTGATTTTCTGTACTCGAATCTCGATGTGATCGTCATAATTAATAAAAATGCGAGTAAATTTTTCGCGTTTGAAAACATTTCCAAGACACCACCATGATCACATCAAGACCCAATCCACAGAAAACCAAAGAGTGAGATTATATAACCTAAAGCTGGATCGATAGATAAATTGCCCACAACGGTATACGAAAATAATAAAGTTCACAGCGGAAGAATGTGTATACCGGGCACATGCCTAGTCCCATATATGACGATATGAGAAAAGGCTCGGCAAAGCATGCAATGGCATATCATAAGCCTAATAGACAACCATCATCATTTTACATGATTACATAAGCATACAATGCCTAAGATATAACTAATTTTATATACATTCAGGAATATACTCCCGACTATCTCAATCAACAATGAACATCATTCAATTTCAATCCTTCTAATACACATCAAATTATCTCTTACATTCTACATATATATATTCATCATCCATTAATTCAAAGGATTATCTTATACATAATTCAAGATCTCTAAATCATCTACATTCTCATAACCAATTCATTCATTACATAAGAACTCGTAAATGATGCCGGCCAACGCACTTCCTCTACCACTATTTACCTTCACCTAAACTTTAATTGAAATCCAAACTCATCCCATGGCAACCTGCATCACAATGCTAAAAAGGAGACCACATGGGAGAGTGAGTTATACCTTCAAAATAACGAATAATATATATTGTGATCATGTGTATATGCATACAACATCATGTGTGCTTTGCTATAAAATCATTAGATTATCATTCATTCATCATTTCATTATTATAATAGGCATACAAGCCTCATGAATCGTAATTCATATCATAAATAAGCACAACATATACATAATCACATACATAATCTCTTTACCACTTATCAACAAGGTCACTCATAATCATTATCATCATTATTTCATTATGGCTTTGCTCCATACCTCCTCGCAAGGGGTTTCTCATCACTCGTGGTCATCCTATCTCAAATGCCATGGTCTTAAGGCTAATGCATATGTCAATAGTTTAATGCATATGCAACGGATCCGATTTTCAAATTCAACAATAATCACAATCACTTAAATTATCATCATCACTCAGGGATACACCCTTCGTGGCACCCCGCAAGGTGATTCATTTCACAAAAATTATCATAATACCGTCATCACTCAGGGATACACCCTTCGTGGCACCCCGCAAGGTGTTTCATTTCAACATTATTCAACAACACTAGGACAACGTCCTCTTCACTCCGGGATATACCCTTTGTGGCACCCCGCAAGGTTATATATTCATTTCAATAATAATTCATGCAATAGCATCTTCACTCAGGGATACACCCTTCATGGCACCCCACAAGGTGATTCTCTAATAATAGTTCAATAACAATAGGAAAACTTCCTCTTCACTCCGGGATATACCCTTCGTGGCACCCCGCAAGGTGATTCTCTTCACAATAATTATCACAATACCATCATCACTCGGGGATACACCCCTCGTGGCACCCCGCAAGGTGATATATTCAACAATAATGCATATCAATGCCATGCTATGCCATGAATACAACAATGCAACAATGCAATAATGCATATGCTCAACAACCTCGCAAGGATTTCTCACCTCTCAATTAGGGGTATATTTCAATTTTGGCATTTTCAATAATCATATAATTATTTACAAGCCCCTCAAGGCATATCATTCATATAATTGGCATCTTAATGGCCACAAACTTCATTCATAACAATCCACACATGGATATCAAAGGCACAACAAACATCATCATATTAATCCATACATGTGACAAGAAGGTATTTTCAGAATATATACATATATATATATATATATATCAATCATCATTGCCTCACTCACGTACAAGTCATTTACTTGTATTCACCACAAGGGTGTCATAATATTTCTCATTATTCATCAGTACCATTACATATCTATTCGGTGGTTTTCAACCCATCATAATTGTCATCTCCGATTTATTCAGTTATTAACATACACCTTGCTATTCAATCATTCCCATGAAGGGTTCATAATCACACAAGGCAAAGGAAGAAGACCCAATGCCATCAGAACCGAGAAAGAAGGGTCAATATAATCAAAGCCGAGAGAAAAGAAGAGAACAAATACTAACAGTGCTCACTCGCTCAAGCAAGGCACACATCTGCTTGAGCGAGACAGCCCATCTCGCTTGAGCGCCTCAGCTTGCTCGGGCAAAATAAAGCCAATATCTAATTTCCAGGTTGCTCACTTGGGCGAAGCACTACACACCCAGCCACTCGCTCGGGCGAAATTACTCCAGTAACCATTTCCACACTCGCTCGCTTGAGTGAGGAATCCATTCGCTTAAGCGGAATCCGACCAGAGGTCGTCCTTCCCAACACTCGGTTTTTCACTCAGGGAAGTTATTCCAGAACCGATTCCTCTTATTCGGTCCCTCACTCGGCAATTTACATTAAAACCGACTCATCTGGCTTAGTTTTCTACTCCGCAAAATCAATCAAAGCCGACTCTTCTCTCACTTGGCCTTTCACTTGGCAAATTGTTCCAAATCTGAGTCATCTCTCAATCAGTCTTTCACTCGGTAATTTCATTCCAAATCCGAGTCAACTCTTAACCAGCCTTTCACTCGGCAATTGCATTCCACATCCGACTCATCACCTGATCGGTCATTCACTCGGCAATTACTCTAAAACCGACCCATCACTCGATTGATCCTCACTCAGTTAAATCATTCCAGACCGACCCCACACTCGCTTGATCTTTCACTCGGCTAGACAACTCCAAGACTGACCATCACTCGATCGGTTTTCCACTCGGTAAACTTATTACAAAGCCGACTCCTTTTTCTTTCATTCGAGAAAGGCTTCCTAGCACTAAGTCCTTCACTCGGGTGGATTTATTCTAAGGTACTTCTGGGCAGACTCACACCGTATACCCCCAATCGGTGGATCCCTCAGAATCACACACTCGGGGGCACTCCACTCGGAACGAGTTACTTTGAACTCGGAAATTTCCACTCGGAACTCCACTACTCGGAATATCCTACAGGGAGACCTCTCAATCAGGATTGTCCACTTCCTCATTCGGAAGGTCCCGTCTCGGACATAGTTCACTCGGAATTTCACTCGAAAATTCACTACATCATAGAATTATTTTCTAAGGTTCCCACTCAAGTGAATTTCGTCCAGAAACCCACTTACTCACCATACACTCATCACACCCAGTCAAAAACACAACCATACCAGTCACTCACTTGAGTGGGCACCATCCCAGTATCAGACTTCCCACTTTCGCTCAAGCCACCCACACACGCTTGGGCGAAAAAGGTCCAGTGACAATTCCTCTCTAGCTTGCTTGAGTGGAAACCTCACCGCCTGGGCAAAATTGGTCCAGAGACCATTATACCAATACAGGGGATCCTCGCCTGAGCGAGATCCCTTCTCGCTTGAGCGAGACTATCAGTACTTAGTCAGAAAATGAAAGTTCTCACAGTTTAACACATGAAATCACATCCAGGACCAATATACTCACTTCCGACACGTTATATATATAACAGGTGAGGCATATACAACTTATTCTAAGCATTCTTACTCAAAAATCTTAATTATAAGCCAAATTTGGACTTATCCAACATTTTATACACATCATAACAGTCATACACAACCTGTTCACACATTCATACTTATAAATCTTCATTCCCAACTTATTAATAATGTAAGATTCGAATTCATCATCAACAGATATACAAATATTCATACATTGCCACAACAATTTCACATATATCACATCATTCCCAATCATCATTAACTTACCATTCATAGCACCTCAATGAATACATGGCAAGGCAAGCATGAGTGTCCATCACATACATCAATCACTATTGATTTACTCATGCAATTTGAATGTTAACTCCTCTCCTACTTCAGGGGAAGAGCTGAACAATCCCAATGCTTCGAATGCTCTATTGCATCACCTGGAATACGATCTACATACCATATGCAAGTGTAATTCACATAATTAATAACCATCACAATTCAAATACTTGCTAGCTTATCATAAAGCTTAACCCCAAGTCCTAGACTTGCTAAACACCAACATATGCAATTGTGTTAGGCTTCGGGAATTCCTTTCCCAAAGCCAAGATCCTCTAGATCGCAAAAGCCCAACTAAACCCAACAACATCACCATCACATTGTTACTCAATATTCAACTTAGCTCTCATATCCTTCAATAACCACAATGGTTTAGAACCTCATCAAGTCACAATCTTTTTACACCAATCCCTTACATCCCACATTCATAACAACACTCATCACTAAACATCACCCATTAATATTCAATTCAACCTTTCAAGCTATACAATATCCATTTCCCAAATTCTTAGGGCTAAGGTTTTCATCAAAACCCAATAACATTTACCCATGATCATTAATCACCATCAATGGCCATTTTTCATCATTAATATCATTCTCCAATATCATTAAACCTACATTCTACACATATTTTAGACTTTCCCCAATTTATTAAAGTTAGGGTTTTACTAAAAACCCATCAACATCATAAATGCTCATTTATTTTCCACACATCCAAGTATTAATTCCATGCACCTATAACAACCCACCATTAATGCCATAATAACAACACCCCACCTTAGGGTTTCCTCATTAATACTCTCCCAACAACCCATATGCCATAAATACACTCCCAAATACCAAGAACCCAAAATCTAAGGCATAAACACATAAAGAACGGTGAGGAACTTACCTCACCCAAGAGCCAACATTGAGCTTTCCATGGAGGAAGAGAGAACACGAAAATGGAGGAGAAGAGGGGAGAGGAATTCCAGCCACAAGCTTCTCCTTCAAGCTCCCATGGAAACGAAAATAGAGGGAGGAGGAAGAGGCACCACCATTGGCTTAGCGTTTTGATGAGAAGAAGAAGTGGAGAAGGAGAAAGGAAGTAAGAGAAGAAGAAGAAGAAATGTGTTTGCCAATGGAAGTAAGAACCCAACGAAAATAAGGAGAGAAGAATGGGCTTTTTGGTTTTAATTTTTTAACTCTCCATTAAAAGTTCATCGTTTTATAACAAACAGGCTCTCAGTTCGGGCCCAATACACTATCCAAAAATTATTCTGAATATAGATTTGGATCCCCAATAATATCCTTAACAGCCCTGACCAACGGCATCTCAATCGGAGATACTTGGTCCGATACCCATATTCTAATCGGGTATAATTTTATCTCTATCAGTTCAATAAATCATAAATATCCCTAATAAATCCCAATTTCATTATTCCAATATTTTTGGGACACAAATCAACTCACATTCAATTATTTATTATTTATTCTCATCAATTATTCATTTTTATAAAATTCGGGATGTTATATTTCCTATCTGTCTGCTTAGTACACCATGATTGAATTCATAATACGATGCAGAAAATCTGTGGTGCGATGCAAGGCTGTCCAATTGAGCTTCTGAAGTTTCAAATTTGAAATTCAAATTTAAACTAGATGAATAGATTCATTTCCCAGATGAATAGATTCATTTAATGTATTTGCGCATCAAAAATGAAATGAATAGATTCGAGGAACAAATGAATTGATTCATGCATGATTTTTACTGATTTTGGCACTGCCTAGTCCTATGAATCGATTCAGGCTATATATGAATCGATTCATCACTTAAAAAATCACATCCTAGAGCTTTTCACATGCATGAATCAATTCAGCAGGGGCTTGAATCGATTCATCAGGCTGTTGCTTCATTTTTCATGCACTTTTTCACCCTTTTTGAGATGTAATTGCATATGGCTTGGTTCCTTTGATCCTTAGGCACTTAGATGAACATTTTTCACTTGTTTTAATCTTTTGTAAATGCCTTGACTCAAATCCTTAGTTGTTCATCAAATTTAAACATCAAACATAATTAATTTGTCCATAATTATATATGTTTGATCTTGATTCTTCATTTGTTGTGTCATTATCAAAACCTGTGTCAACATATAAATACAATATAAAGCATAATTAAATTAGCAAGCAATAATAAAGGAGCTTAGGGAAGAAAGAATTGCAAATTGATATACGAGTTCCACCACACCGGTATACGTCTCACCTTCAAGCAAACCACTTGAAGGATTCCACTATTGAGAATTTGAGATACAAGCTTTGAGCAATTACAGCTTCTTAGTGTCCCACACTTAAGAACTTAATCCTTATAAGAAAAAGGGTAACCCACACAATCTCACAATCTCTCATTAACTAAGGTTGAAACCCAACCCAAAAACTCTCAGATTTTGGTAAAAGATTTTACAAGAATAATTCTCTAATAGAGTGGATATACAAATTAAATCACTCAAAAATTATAACTCTCAAAAGAAAATACGCAAATAAAAGAATTTAAAGAGAGATGCTTGCTTAAGAGAAAGGAAGAAGAAGGTAGAAGGATTTTTATTGTTTTGCTTGATGTTCTTTGCTTCTCCAACCTTGCTCTCTATTTATAGGCTTCAGGAGGCATGGTACATTTCTTATTTAATTCCTTTTTGAGTCATAATTACCGTAGTGGAATTAAAAAGCGTTTCCTGTCTGTCTACTTAGTGGACCATGATTGAATTCATAATGTGATGCGGAAAATCCGTGGTAGGATGCAAGGCTGTCCACTTTCTGAAATTCAAAATTTGAACTAAATGAATAGATTCATTTTTTAAATGAATTAATTCATTAAGTGTATTTATGAGTTGTCATGCTCCATGATTAGATTCAAAATCTCCTTGAATTGATTCAAAGCTTCCTGAATTGCAAATTTTGAGCTTCCAAAATGCATGAATAGATTCAACATTAATTTGAATAGATTTAGAATTCCCATGAATTGATTCATTGCATTGTGCCTTCAAATAATTCAATTTTCTGACACATGAATAGATTAAAAACCTGATTAAAGTTGTCCCCCATTATCATCAATCGATAAAAGCATGAATCGATTCTTTGCCTTGAAAACTGTCAAAATATTAACATGTGAATTGATTCCTATGGAGCCTGAATGTATTCACAAGCCTGCAGTTTATGATTTTCTGAAGTTAATCATATGGGAATCGATTCCTAATAATCATGAATCGATTCACCATTCTTTGACTCAAGGATTTTCACTACAAGTTACGCATGAATCGATTCCTAGTGCAGTGAATCGATTCCCAGCCTCTTCAAAAACAATTTTATGTATATTTACATTCATGAATTGATTGCTAATGTTCATGAATTGATTCATAAGCCTGTTGCTTCCTATTTAATGCATTTTGGACCCTTTCTCATCATCTTGTTCATGGTTTTTAATCCTTTCTCTTTTTTTTGATGGATGGAAATCAATACATTTGATCCAAATTGATATTTAGATGCTTGAACTCTTTGTCATTAGCAAAACCTGTATCAATATATAAACACATGCAAGGCCTTTCACCACCTCACCATCAGCTGCATGTGATACCTAATACTTGTATAAAACTTGTGTGACACCTCTCATTCCATTCTATTAGCCGTGGAGCTTCTTGGAGAGCAAGGGAAGTCCATGCAAAACTTGTCACTTTGGTAAACCATGATTTGTTCTCTTTGTTTTCCTTCTTCCTTCTAACTTAGAAAAAAATTCCAGTAGCCCTCTTCTCCATTTTTCATATACTTCCTTCATCTTAAACACATCACCCATCCATAATCATCACACCACCCTTCCTAACCTCCAAAATACAAGCTACCGCCTCCCAAGATCAAACCTTCTTCTTCCTTCTCCACCAGACAGCAACATTTTCCTTCCTCTTCCACCACCATCATTCACGTGATCCACCATCCTCCAAGCATCCATTTTATTCTCCTTGATTAAGCAAGCCATGAAGGTAAAGTAAGCTTTGGAGTCCTTGTCACCTTTCTTAGAATGGCAAAAATTTGGTGGTAAGGGGGGAGTACATGGCTTATTTTAGATCCATAAAATAATGCATGCATAGTGAGATATAAGTGTCCCTTAGCACTTATATCTTAATACTCTCTTAAAGATCTTAGTTCTTATAATTTAATCTTGAAAATCCTTCAAAAAAAATGAGATCTTTAAGTGGTATTATAGGTGCACTATGGTTTTGCTACTTTCTTTAAATTTTAAAATTTTAAATTATGAAGATTACTAACTTGTGAATTTTGTTGCTGCAGATTTTTTTTTATAACTATGTGCATGAACTTGTTTAATAATGTATGTTCTTGGTTCAAATTGATGGCTTATTGTATTGATAAAATTTTTAGGGGTCTAAAATATTTTAAAATGAGTGCTTATGACTAAGAATAGATTTTTATTGTTGCTGGAAAATTTTAATGGTTAGTTAAACAATTTAACATTTATAGATCTTAACGTATAAACTTAAAAAAATGAATTTAGTGGTTAAAATTTGGTTGTATGACTTAACGTTTGGATTTTGTGTGAAAAAAATAAATTTTAACATATATTTTGAATTTTGGAATTTTTTTAAAATAAGGGAAATAAATGGCTTATGTTTATGGTAGTTATGTAATGTATTAGTGTAACACCCTCGGTTAACTAGGACAATCCCTTCCACTAGATTATCCTGGTCAATTAAGAGGTTACAAGTTTTAGAAAAATGTGAAAGTTTTTTTTGTATAAGAAGCTTGGTGGAACAAATACACTTTATATACAACATAATCATATATAATACATGGTCGTAGCAGAACGGTACATACTGAAAGTAAAGGGGCATGCAGGCTCCCAGAAATGAAAATAAAATAATCTATCCTATTCTTTCCGTCCTCGGTCCAAGAAGAGTCTAGCTGCTCCATATTCTGAAGTCTATCTTCATCCCCATGACGTCTGGAAAAATTAGCGTAAGGGTGAGTCTTCACCTCCATAATATTCGGGAAGGTATCTCACCAACACCTGCCTACATACAACACAAATAATCCAAGATCGAGTCCCACCTACTCTCTTTAGGGTTCCTAAAATACACTCTAAGTTATCTCACCACTTTTGATCTCAGCTAATCATCCCCATTTTCCCATTGATCTCTCAGGGTTACTAAGTTCTACACGATCATTTTCAAACAATGAACAATCATAATCTCAATACAATGATACAATGCATGAATTCATTTCATTATTCTAATCTTTTACTAGTTATCATGATGTATGTGGGCCCATCTCCTCCTCAACAATCTCGTATATCAATAATCATGTGCACAACCAGCCACCCTTATCTCACCTGCCCAACTAGAGCAACCAGAGCTCTCTTCATTCTGGTTCTCACAAATGGGTAAGGACTCACAGTCCCAACATCAAAATAGCCAATCACACATATTACACATTGTTAGTCCTCAAATTTATAATAAAATCTTTAATAAAAATTTTGTAAAAAGAATAAGAATTTGGTAAATTTGTTAAAATTTTAGGTTTTAAATTCAATAAATGGATGTTGTTGGAAATAATCTTCCCTTGATCAATTTTCTCTAGTTTTGAAGTGAAAAAGTAAAGAATTTAAAGAGAAAATTGAAGAACTGGAGAGCTGACGCGTAGCATCAAAATCACGCATAGCGTGGGAACTTCTGATGCTGACGCTACGTGTCACACCCACGCGTAACGTCAAGAACTACGTGGACACCACTGACAGGTGGTCAAGCACTCAGCTATTGACCCCTCTATTACCCACAAGTGTCCAAACCAAATTGAGGGGTAAGGCACATCTGTCTGGGCATGATTAATTAAAATAATTATATAATAATGGCCACATCGAGCTGATTAATGGAAGCTAAGTCAGGAACCTGATGCATAGCATCAGGTTGGTGCGTAGCGTCAGGACCCTTCCTCATCCCTATAAATAGGGCCATTCTCCATACTTCTAAGCATCCGATCTCACATTCTGAGTTCTCTTCTTCTCTTATACACTCATGTTTGAGTGGTTCTTTTGTGAGTTTGTAGTTCTAGAATAGTTTTCTAGATACTTGAGAGTGTTGCGTAGTATTGTGATCGTTGTACTGTGAAGTTTCCATCACCTTCTTAATGTCAATCTCTGTAAGTGTTGTTTTTACTTTCACCATGTGTAACTAATCTATTTATGTTGGAATTGGTGAACTAGTTTATTGAGTATGATGTTGTGAATTCGATCTCTGCATGTTTATGATTCAAGTGCATGTTAGTATTTCAATCTTTTATTAGTATGAACGTCAAACGGGAGAATGATTTTCATACGTATTGAAACTTGTTTTATTAGTATGAACGTCAAACATTCATGCCTTATTAAAACTTGTTTTAACAAAATTAAAAGTTGGAATACCCTTAATATGCCAATTACTAGGGATAGAATTGGTGATTAGTGTTGCCATAAGGCCAGGACTTAACGCAAGTTTTTACTGAGAAAGCTCACGAGGGATCGGACTTTACGGTGAATACTTAGAATTTATATCACGAGGGATCGGTTATAATGATTTTAAGCTGCAATGACATGAACTTGATGATTAAATATGCATGTCTTGAGTTCCTCCATTGTTATTCTAGATTAGGGATCCAAATTCTAACATAATTTGTTTATCTGTGTTTTATCCTCAAGTATCTTAGCTATTCTAAATTGCAGCTCAACTTTTTAGATAGATTGTTATTTTTTTATCACATGAACAACTCAGCTATACAATCTTGTGAATATTGTATAAATTGTATATAAATTATTCTTTTGTGAATAGGTTTCGATAAATTTACCATAGTAACTAAAAAATTACTGTAACTATTGGACTTTCAATCCTAGTGGAACGATATCTAAATTTTGAAAACTACAAATGATTGGTGCGCTTGCCAATTAAAAGACCCAACAGTAACACGGAGTTAACAAGTTTTCTGCAACACTATACTTGGGTCTAACAAGTTTTCTGGCACCGCTGCCGGGGATTGAATTGATTTAGTAAAATAGTAAATTTTTAATTACCGTGGTAAAAATATATTTTTTAGTGAAAATTTTTATTCATCCATTCATTCGTTTTAACATTGTTTTACTAACCTTTCTTTATTTAGTGTGTTTATGCAAACTCGATCTTCTGCAGGAAAGGTGTTCTTTGATCCTGAGATCGAGAAGTTTGTAAAGAAACTTAAAGCATTAAAATCTTAAAAAACAAAAACTTCTTCTTCAACTTCATCTTCTTTTGAAAAATCTGAAAATTTTGAAAATTCTAATATGGCTGCTGAAAGAAGAACATTGGGACAGTTTGCTGCTATTAATGGACCACCTCGTGTTTCAGGGATGTATCAAGGACCTATTGCTGTTATAGAAATCAAACCAGCTACTTTAAACATTATTCAAAATAATCAATTTGCTCACTTAACTGTTTTTTATGAGTTGTGTAGCACAATTGGTTTTGAACCCAATCAAGAAGAATCAGTTTACATGAGATTGTTTCCTTTTTATTTGATTGGGAAAGCTAAAGAATGGTTTAAATCTTGTCCACCCGGTAGTTTTACAAACTGGTCCAATGTTGAGAGAAAATTTTTGGAAAGATTTTATTCTCCTTCAAAATATTTTGAAGCCATGACAGCTATACATTCTTTTTCACAAAATAATGATGAATCATTAGGAGAAACATGGGAACGATTCAAGGCACTCTTGAGGAAATGTCCAAACCATAACTTAAATGATGCTGAAAAGATAAGGATCGTTTACCATGGTTTGTTACCTCAGTTTAAAATGATGTTAGATGCTTGTGCAGGTGGTTCTTTAATGAACAAAACTGTGGAAGAAGCAATAGAAATATTGGAATCAATGTCCATCAGTGACCGACAAGCAAAACATGAAAGAGGTAATGTACAAAGAAAGCCAGGTATGCTCGAATTGGGGGTGAATGATGCAGTATTGGCTCAGTAAAAATTGTTGACTCAATAAATTGAGGCTATGAGCAAATAATTGGAGAAACTTCAAATTGCTCAAATGTCATCACCACCTCCTGCTCAATTGAAACAATGTATGCATTGTATGGGAGAACAACCATGTGGTTATTGTGTCCCTGATAGAAATGAGCAAGAGCAAGCCAATTTTCTGAACCATCAAAAAATACCCTTAGGTAATTTTCCTTTCAATCTTGGTAATTCTTTTCCTAACAATTACCCGCAGGGTTAGCAGAATCAGAATATTGGCTGGAAACAAGATGTTGGACCTTCTAACCGACCTCTTAACAATCAATTCAAACAACAACCACAATCTGATCAAACAGTAAGGCTAACTAGGATAGAAGAATCTATCCAACAGTTGCTTTAATACATGCAAACAAATAAAGCCGCACGTAAAGTGTCGGACATGCAATTGGGACAGTTAGCAAAAGAAGTAACTGACATGAAAAGCTCTGGTTTTTTTACAAACACTTAAAATCCAAGAGAACAATGTAATGTTATTTTTACAAGAAGTGATAAAGTTGTAGGAAATGATTCTAAAGAAGAAAAAGAGAAAGAAGAAGAGAAAAAGGAAAAAGAAAAAGAGAAAGAAAAAGAAAAAGAAAAAGAAAAAGAAGAAAAGAAAGAAGAAGAAGAGAAAAAAATGAAGAAAAGAATGATGAAAAAGAAAAATCAAAAAATCAAAAAATTAGAAAACAAAAAATCAGTATTTGGGTCAGACACCTCCAGTTAAAGATTTACCTTATCTATATGCACCATCAAAGAAGGATAAGGAAAAGGAATACAAGAGATTCCTTGAAATCTTTAAGTAATTACACATAAACATTCCATTTTCTAAGGCATTGGAACAGATACCAACATATGCAAAGTTTATGAAAGAATTGCTTACTAAAAAGAGGAGGTATGATGAAGAAATTATTGAACTAGAAGCAGGTTGCAGCGTTATTTTGCAACATAACATGCCAGAAAAGTCGAAAGACCCTAGAAGTTTCACCATTCCTGTCTCTAGTGGAGGGATGAATATTGGAAAAGCCTTGTTAGACTTAGGGGCTAGCATTAATCTAATGCCTCTAAGTATGATGAAGTAAATTGGTGACCTTGATCCTCAAATAACAAAGATGACTCTTCAATTGGCTGATAGATCAATCAAAAGACCCTATGGTATTATGGAAGATGTACTTATGAAAGTTGATAAGTTCTACTTCCCTGTTGACTTTGTGGTATTAGACATGGAAGAAGATGTTGAAGTTCTCCTAATCCTGGGAAGACCATTCATGCAGACTGCTAGAGTGCTCATTGATGTAGATAATGGAAAGTTGGCAGTTAGAGTTCATGATGAAGAAGTAAACTTTGATGTTTTCAAAGCCATGAAACATCCCAATCCAAAACAAGATTGTTTTAAGGTGGATGTTCTCGACAAAGTCTGCTTCTCCATGTCCACAGGTATGTCGAACTCTGATCCTTTAAATAAGTTATTAACTAATTCTGTGGAATTCTTGAGTGAAGAAGAAGAAGAACAGGTAGACAAATATCTTGAAGATCTTGATCAAGGGAAAGAAATTTTCCCTAAATCAAGAGAAATTAAAGAAATTCAAGAAGTACCTGTTGAAGAAATCAAGAGGCCTGAATTGAAAGTGCTGCCTTCCAACTTAAAGTATATCTTTTTGAAAGAAGGTAATTTAAAACCAATGATTATTAGTAATTTGTTTAGTGAAACAAAAGAAGAAAAACTGGTTGAAGTCTTGAAAAGGAATCAAGAAACAATTGGATAGACACTTGAAGATCTGAAAGGTATAAGCCCATCATATTGCATGCATAAGATTTTATTGGAAGATAATTTTAAACCTATTGCTCAACCCCAAAGACGCCTCAATCCAACCATGAAAGAGGTAACTAAGAAGGAGGTTTTGAAATTACTGAAAGCAGGCATTATCTATCCTATTTCTGATAGTGCATGGGTAAGTCCAGTACAAGTTATTCCAAAAAAAGGTGGTATGACAGTAATTATTAATGATAAAAATGAATTAATCCCAACAAGAACTGTCACTAGTTGGAGAATGTGCATTGATTGTAGAAAACTAAATCAAGCAACAAGAAAAATCATTTTCCACTTCCTTTTATGGATCAAATGCTTGAAAGATTGTCTGGACAAGCTTACTATTGTTTTCTTAATGGATATTCTGGATATAATCAAATTGTTGTTGACCCTCTTGATCAGGAAAAGACTGCTTTTACATGTCCCTTTGGCATATTTGCATATAGGAAGATGCCATTTGGATTATGTAATGCATCTACTACTTTTCAAAGATGCATGTTTGCTATTTTTGCAGATCTAATTGAAAAGAGCATTGAAATTTTCATGGATGATTTCTCAGACTTTGGAAATTCATTTGAAACATGTCTAACCAATCTGGACACCGTACTGAAGTAGTGTATTGAAATAAATTTGGTGCTCAATTGGGAGAAATGACACTTTATGGTGAAAGAAGGAATTATACTTGGTCATAAAATTTCCTCTAAAGGTATGGAAGTAGACCAAGCCAAAATAGAGATAATCTCTAAACTCCCACCCCTTGTGAATGTAAAAGGTATTAGAAGTTTTTTAGGACATGCTGGATTCTATAGAAGATTTATTCAAGATTTTTCAAAAATTGTTAAACCCTTAACAAATCTTCTAAATAAAGATGTTGAATTCAAGTTTGATGAAGCATGTCTTAAAGCTTTTAATTCTTTGAAAGAAAAATTGGTTTCTGCCCCTGTAATTGTTGCTCCTAATTAGAATTTACCCTTTGAACTTATGTACGATGCAAGTGATTATGTTGTAGGAGTAGTTTTAGGTCAAAGATATGAAAAAGTTTTTAGGATTATACACTATGCTAGTAAAGTTTTAAATGAAAATCAAATAAATTACGCAACTATTGAAAAGGAATTACTAGCCATAGTGTATGCCTTAGAAAAATTTAGATCATACTTGATTGGATCAAAAATAATTATTTTCACTGATCATGCTGCGATCAAGTATCTTTTGACCAAAACTGATTCTAAACCTCGGTTAATCTGATGGATTTTACTCCTTCAAGAATATGATCTTGAAATCAAAGATAAAAAGGGTAGTGAAAATATGGTCGCTGACCATCTTTCTAAATTAATGAATGATGAGGTCATTGCCAAAGAAAAAGACATCTTGGAAGAATTTCCTGATGAAAAACTTTTGGAAATAATAAAACGGCCATGGTTTACTGATATGGCCAATTTTAAAGCAGCAGGAATTCTTCCAAATGATCTAAATTGGCAACAAAGAAAAAAAAATTCAAAGATTCAAAATACTTTGTTTGGGATGACCCTCATCTATTTAAAATTGGTGTGGATAATTTGTTACGTCATTGTGTACCCGATTGGGAAAAGAAAGATATGTTGTGACATTGTCATAAATCCCTTTATGGAGGACAATTTAATGGAGAAAGAACTGCTACAAAAATTCTTCAATCAGGTTTGTATTGGCCCTCTATTTTTAAAGATTCTCACTCATTTGTGCAAGCTTGTGATAACTACCAAAGAACAGGTAATGTCAACAAAAGACAAGAAATGCCTCTCACAAACATTCAGGAGGTTGAGGTATTTGATTGTTGGTGTATTGATTTCATGGGACCCTTTCCTTACTCTCAATTTAATCAATACATTCTTTTGGCAGTTGATTATGTTTCAAAATAGGTAGAAGCAATTGCTTCACCTAATGCTGACACCAAAACTGTAGTGCATTTCTTGAAGAAAAATATTTTTGGCAGGTTTCAAACACCAAGAACTTTGATCAGTGATCGAGGATCACATTTTTGTAACAAAGTTCTTCAGAAAGTGTTACAACATTATGGAGTGAGACATAAAGTGGCCACAGCATATCATCCACAAACCAATGGACAGGCTGAGATTTCAAATCGAGAAGTGAAAAGGATTTTGGAAAAGACTGTGTCTTCCTCCAGAAATGATTGGTCACAAAAGCTTGATGATGCACTCTGGGCATACAAAACTACATTTAAGACTCCTATTGGCCTTTCTCCTTTCCAAATGGTTTATGGAAAAGCTTGTCATATTCTAGTAGAGATGGAACATAAGGCATATTGGGCTTTAAAATTTCTCAACTTTGATCCAAATATAACAGCTGACAAAAGAAAGTTGCAGTTATTTGAGTTAGAAGAAATGAGAAACAATGCTTATGAGACATCTAGAAGTTACAAGAACAAGGTGAAAGCTTACCATGATAAGAAAATTAAAAATAGACACATCATACTAGGTCAGCAAGTTTTATTGTTTAATTCAAGATTAAGATTGTTCCCTGATAAATTGAAATCTAAATGGTCAGGCCCTTTTGTAATCAAGGAAGTTAAATCTTATGGAGCAGTTGAAATTGAAGATCTAACATCCAAAAGAAGTTGGATGGTTAATGGGCAGAGATTAAAACCATATCTGGGTGGTGAGATCAACAGACTCACTACCATTTGTTATTTGACTGATTTGTGATGTGCAGGATGTCTAGATAGAGACTGTAAATCAAGCACTTAATGGGAGGCAACCCATTATTTTCTCTTTATTTTTAACTTATTTTTATATAAAAAATATATTTCGAAAATAAATTTTATCTTTTTAATAAATCAATCAAATTTTTGAAAATAAGGAAATTTATACACTTTAAGTTTTTACACAATTAAGCCATTTTTTAATCAATTATCGATTCTTTTTGTAATTAAGGAATTTTGATAAAATTCAATTATAATAATTTTACTAACTATCAAGCTAATTACAATAACCCGGTGAGCTGAGAGATCTTTTAAACACTTGAGGGTTTCGACATAACTTCATTCAAATTGATTTTGCTTTAATCTGTGATTTGTGTTGTTGTACAGAGAATTCAAGAAAATGATCAAGGCACATTTTTGGTAAAAGAAACTTTGGCCCAAAAAGCTTACCATGGTAAAATTATTTAATCCTTTGAAAGCCAGTTTTGAGCCTGAAAAATAAATTCGTTGGTACCCCTAAACTTTTATCAATTTTAACCATTCCCTATACTTGATTGATTAACAGAGCAATTGAGCAAAATAAAAGATATTTCGAATGTTCTTACAAGAATAGAGAGTGAAAATTCAACAACTTGATTCTTTTCAAGAAAAATAAAAAAAAAATAAAAAAATGATGAAAACATGCAAAAATAATTAAAAGAATCAAGTTAGGGGTATTTATTTTTTATCAATAAGGGAATTGAGATTTGGGCCAAGAGAAAGCCTAAAAATTATAAAATGCTCTTTTATGATTTCGGGTTTTTGAATTCCAAGAAAAACCATAATTTCTTGTAACCAAGCCTTATTACAACCCTTGAAAAGACCTTGTGATTTTTTAATTAACTCTGTATGATTAACCATTGATTAGATGAAAATCAAAGTTAAATTTGTTTGATTTTATGATTGATTGAGTGAAACAGGTTACCCTTTGCATAGAGATAAACACTTGTGAGGTAAGCCTGAAATTATGCTTGATTCGTTAATAAAATATTATAAAGATTTTTTGTCATTAAACCTTTATTACATAAGATACCTATTTTTGATTATTTCAAAATGGTAAATTGTGAAATTACTTTTTGTGATAAATTCTCGGACTAACTCAAAAATTTAATTTCAAATTTTATTTTAATTTTCTCTCTTGCTCGAGGACGAGCAATGTCTCAAGTTGGGGGTATTTATTAGTCCTCAAATTTATAATAAAATCTTTAATAAATTTTTTTAAAAAAGAATAAGAATTTGGTAAATTTGTTAGAATTTTAGGTTTTAAATTCAATAAATGGATGTTGTTGGAAATAATCTGCCATTGATCAATTTTCTCTAGTTTTGCAGTGAAAAAGTAAAGAATTTAAAGAGAAAATTGAAGAACTAGAGAGCTGACACATAGCATCGAAACCACGCGTAGCATGGGAACTTTTGATGCTGACGCTGCGCGTCACACCCACGCGTAGCGTCAGGAGCTACGTGGATACCACTGACAGGTGGTCAAGCACTCAGCTATTGACCCCTCCATTACCCACAAGTGTCCAAGCCAAATTAGGGGACAACGCACATCTGTCTGGGCATGATTAATTAAAATAATTATACAATAATAGCCACTTCGAGCTGATTAATGGAAGCTGAGTCAGGAACCTGACACGTAGCGTCAGGCTGGCGCGTAGCATCAGGACCCTTCCTCAGCCCTATAAATAGGGCCATTCTCCACACTTCTAAGCATCTCATCTCACATTCTGAGTTCTCTTCTTCTCTTATATGTATTTGTATGTTGAAACAAGTTTTGATGAATAACAAACAATCTAAGGATCAAGAAATCTAAAGGATGTTGTCAAAACAAGTAATCAAAAATCATGAAAATCAAGAATGATTCAGGTCAAGAAATTAAAATGCAAAAGAATTGATTCAAGGCATTCTTAAAAGTTTAAAACAGGAGAAGTGCCAAATAACCAAGAACCATGAGCTGTACTGATCCAAAAACGCATCAGAATACATCAAAAATGAAGAAACAGGTGCAAGGGAAGCATAGGAATCGATTCACCCCTATGGGAATCGATTCCCACAATAAAAAGGAAGCAGGAATCGATTCAAGGGGCTGGGAAACGATTCCCCCTTGTAGGAATCGATTCATACATGGTAAAAAGCCCAGGAATCGATTCAGGAAGACTAGGAATCAATTCACACATGGTAAAAAGCCCAGGAATCGATTCAGGAAGACCAGGAATCGATTCATTTGATGTTTTTAGTGTAAAAATGAATTGGAAGAATCGATTCATAGCTGGAATCATGCACTGAATCATTGAAATTATCAGTACGCATTTTTAGAAACTCAACTCCGCTGATTCCTCTCTCGAGACTCTCTAATTGAAACGGCGTTACACTTATTGACGCAGACAATTGCACTTCTCAAGTCAGGAAACATGGATCACTGGCAAATTAAGTAATCCAACACATAAATTAAGGAACCGATTGCAATTAAGTTTTTGGCAGCATGTAGCTTGTTTTGCCTATAAATAGAAAGGAAACTGAAGAGGCAGAACACCACACACACAACAAACGCATTCCTTGCTTTCTCCTTTGTTCTCTCTTAATTCCTTGTCTATTAACTCTCTGATTTATTTTCTTTACAATTATTTTTGAGAGTTATATTGTGAGAAAAATATTTTTTGAGTGTTAAAATTTGCATATTCTTTTCTAAGAAAAGAAAATATTTCTCAAGTGCTTAAATTTGTATATCCACTCTATTGAGAGAGTCACACTTGTAAAATCACATTCATAAATTCTAAGAGATTTTGGGTTGGGATTCAACCTTGTAATTGAGAGATTGTGAGATTAGGTGGGTTGACCTTTTACTTATGAGGATTAAGTTCTTGAGTATGGGACACTAAGAAGCTGTAATTGCTCAAAGCGTGTATCTCAAATTCTCAATAGTGGAAATCCTTTAAGTGAGTTACTTGGAGGCGAGACGTACACCGGTGTGGTGGAAGTCGTATATATCGATTTGCAAATCTTCTCTTCCCTAATCTCTTTAAATTTGTGCATTTAAATTGCTTGCTCAATTTGTTACTTTTAATAACTTTATTATTTAAACTTCTTTATTATTCTAATTAAGATTAAGTTTATCATCTTCACTAAACATATTTGTTAAAGAACCAATTTCACAAGCATTTCAACAAAAGTTTTTAATACTCAATTCACCCCCCCTCTTGAGTAATTGAGGCCACTTGGATAACAAATGGTATCAGAGCTTCACTCTTGGTAAATTAAGCTTAACAACCTTAAGAGAACGAATGGCCTCAAATTCTTTAAACCTTTTTCCTGAGGGTGGTGCTACAAACCGACCTCCTGCTTTTAATGAGGAAGGTTATGCTTTTTGGAAAGAATGAATGAAGATTTTTGTTCAATCAATTGATTTAAGAGTTTGGAATGTTATTGAAAATGGTCCTTTCTACCTATGCATATTGTTGATGGTAAACAAATAGAAAAACCCATGGATGATTGGACTAGTGATGAAGAAAAGAAAGTACAATATAATTATAAAGCCAAGAATCTAATCACTC
The DNA here is from genome assembly GCA_037962975.1 of Clitoria ternatea. Lineage (NCBI taxonomy): Eukaryota > Viridiplantae > Streptophyta > Magnoliopsida > Fabales > Fabaceae > Clitoria > Clitoria ternatea. Next base: position 177,635,545 of record CM075671.1, read on the forward strand.
TAGCCTTAGGTCCCGATGAATTTTTTAGACTAGTAACCTGTAAATTTGCCAAAAAAATGTGGGATACTCTACAAATTACTCATGAAGGAACTAGCGATGTTAAGGATTCTAAAATAGTACTTTAACTAGCCAATATGAAAGTTTTAGAATGAATTCTGGTGAAACCATCTTAGAACTTCAAAAAAGATTTACCTTGATTATTAATCATCTTATTACTCTTGGAAAATCTTACACTAACAAGGAGCTTATCCATAAAGTTCTAAAAAGTCTTACCAGGGAATGGCAACCTCTTGTCACCGCTATTAAACAATCGCCAAACATAAATGATATGTCTATTGCCACATTATTTGGTAAGCTTCAAGAGCAAGAACAAGAATTAAAAGACTTGAAAATGGCGGAGGAAGAAGAAAAGACTTCCAAGAAGAAGGGGCTAGCTCTTAAGGCCACCTCTATTGAAGAAAACAAATCTGAAAGTGATCAAGAAGAAGATGATGATGAGTTAGGCCTATTTGTGAGGCGTTTTGGAAGGCTCATGAGAAACAAAGGATTCTAAAAGGGCTTCATTTCTAAAGGTAAGAAATTCATTTCCAAAGATAATAATTCCTTACCAACTTGTTCTGAATATGGAAAGGAAGGACATTTTAAGGCAGACTGTCCAAATCTCAAAAAGAAAAACAAGGATCAAAAAGGAAAAAGGAGAGCATACATAGCATGGGATGACAATGAGGTGAGCAGCTCGGATGAATCTGAAAATGAAGAAGCAAATCTCTGTCTCATGGCCAACCATCAAGACAAAGACGATGAGGTAAACCTCCATGATTTAGATAAAGATGAATTGCTTGATGCATCTGATGAATTGTATGATAAATTTGTTAAACTTTCTTGTAAGTATAAATTATCTAGAAAAACCATAGAAACTCTTGAAACGCATCTTATCGAATAGGTAAAAGAAAATAAGATTTTGAAAAAGGAAGTAGTAAATATTCAAGCATGCTCTAAAACCAAACCTTGTGAATTTGTTAAGAAATATGACATTCTAGAAACTAAGGTTTTAGACTTGAGTAAAACCTTAGAAAAATTTACAAATGGTAGAGACAACTTAAATGTTTTGCTTGGAAAACAACGGTGTATGTTTGATAAAACGGGACTAGGTTTCAATGCCTATAAGAAACAAAAGAATTATAAAAACTTCTTTATACCACCTAGTAAAACTACATCACCTTCCATGAAATGCAACTCTTGTGGTTTTAAAGGACATAGTGCATCTAATTATAATGTTAGAAAACTAGGGCCAAAGGTTGTGAGAAAAGTATGGGTTCCTAAAGGAACATTACTTCAAACTAACCTACAAGGACCCAACATAAAATGGGTACCAAGCTCTCTAACTTGACATGTTTTATAGGTATGTTTTAAAGCGAGTAACACCCATTGGTATTTGGATAGTGGGTGTTCAAAACACATAACGGGAGATAAAAGTAAGTTCATATCATTTACTCCATGAAATAAAGGGTTTGTTACATATGGAGACAACATAAAGGGAAGAATTCTAGGAATCGGAAACGTTGGTAAAAACTCTTCCACTTCTATAAATGATGTATTATATGTTGAAGGACTCAAACATAACTTGCTTAGTATTAGTCAATTATGTGATAAGGGCTACAAAATTGTCTTTGAATCGAACTGTTGCATAATTGAAAATAAGCTAGACAAGGAAACAAAATTCATTGGTCAAAGAGTTGATAATATTTACATGATTAATCTTGATTGTCTTGCTTCAAATGATGTGCAATGCTTCATAACTAGAGGATGAATCATGGCTATGGCATAGAAGAATTGCTCACATTCATATAGACCATTTAAACAAACTTGTTTCAAAAGATTTAGTAATTGGTTTACCAAAATTGAAATTTGAAAATAAATTTTGTGACGCGTGTCAAAAGGGAAAACAAGTAAAGGTTTCCTTTCAAGCAAAAAATGTCGTTTCAACAAATAGACCTTTACAACTTTTACACATGGATCTATTTGGACCTTCAAAAGTTAAAAGTTTTGGTGGAAATTATTATGGTCTCGTGATAGTGGATGATTACTCTAGATATACATGGACATTATTTCTTACTCACAAAAATGAAGCATATCAAGCATTTAAGAAACTTGCCAAGATCATCCAAAATGAACAAAATTTAAAAATAGCATCCATTCAAACTGATCATGGGGGAGAATTTGAAAACTAATCCTTTGAAAAATTTTGTGAAAAATTTGGCATTGAACATAATTTTTCGGCTCCAAGAACTCCACAACAAAATGGAGTAGTTGAAAGGAAAAATCGATCTTTAGCGGAGCTCGCAAGAACTATGTTGAATAAAAGTAATATTGCGAAACATTTTTGGGCCGATCCAGTAAATACTGCTTGCCATGTTATGAATCGATGTTTGATAAGGCCTATATTAAAGAAAACCCCTTATGAGCTTTATAAAGGAAGAAACCAAATATTTCTTATTTCCACGTATTTGGATGCAAATGTTTTGTTTTAAACAATGGAAAGGATAATCTCGGCAAATTTGATGCAAAATCTGATGAAGCAATATTCTTAGGTTATTCATCTACTAGTAAAGCATATCGACTCTTTAACAAACGAACTTGTACAATTGAAGAGTCTATACACGTTAAATTCGATGAACTTAACCAAAATCTTCCGAGAAAGGAAATTGATGATCTTGTAGGTACCTTCCAAGAAATAAACCTGGAAGATAAAGAAGAAAACAAAATTGAAGGAGATGCAACACAAAATGACGAACCTCAACAAAAGGAGTGGATCACCGTAAAGAATTACCCCTTGGACAATGTCATAGGTGAAATAACAAAAGCTGTAAGTATAACACCCTAATTATTTGCAACTAATAAATCCCAAAATATGAGAAAATTTTTCACAAAAACAGTCACGTAACCTTTGATGTAGAAGGGAGCAGGCAATAGGGGAAACTAAGAACATTCACGCGCATAAAGCAACCTACAGGGAAGCTAAAACTGGGGCCGGCTCAATGGGTTTATCGTAACACACCAACACTAGGGCGGATTGCACAACACCGTTTGTTCGCTCAGACGGGGTCTGACACCGTCCAGGCGGGGTATAGAATGCAGCAGCGGATAGAGGAGATTTTGCACTGAGGCTTCCCTTCAAGAAATACTGATCACTCAACAGGAGGAATAGATAAGGGAAAATATATTAATACATTCACACGCGTTGCATTTGTTGGAAAGGAGAAGTTAGAATCATCCTACTTGGCTAGGCGGGGTATATTTATCTTGGGCGGGCTGTCTTAGTTACTTGGGCGAGGTATGACACCGCCTAAACGAATTCTACATAACGCCTCTTTAACACAACTACAAGGTAGTTCCCTCCAGCGGGTATGGACAAGGGTTCACTAAGTAAATCCTCACACTCGTCTTTCACTCAGAAAAATGAGAAGTTACAGGGTACATATACATTAGTAGGTTGTGGAGAAAGGAAGAGTTTGAACCTATTCCGCCCAACTCAACTAATTATGACGACGCCTGGGCGGACTTAGCCATACGCCTTCGGGCGGGGTACGACTCCGCCCAACGTATCCGACATGAGTCTTTCCTAAGACAATTCTCGGTTCGTTCGGACTTAACTATAACCTGCTCAATCAAACTGTCCCTGCTTATCTATTAAAGCATAATTATAAAACAAAAACAGCACTTAGCATCACACACACCAAAACCATACATCCATATATATATATACATAAAAGTGCACGTCAATATTTACAATACAAAATCAGACTTCTTCTTGTTCATAAAGTTCTATTCATTCACAAAAGCATTAACATCCGGTATGGGTCAGTCCGGACTTCATCTAGCAACGCCTTAATTAAACCTTCGAAATGCATCAGCACTCCGCCCAGCATTCCAGCTCTGCCTTTGATCCTCCTCACGAGAGACATTCACTGAAAATGGCCACTGCAGGGGTGAGCTTTTACATGTATAATGATACTCACAGACTCGGTATCAGCGTCAGTACACGCTCCTGCTATCATTCAACCTTTCTCAAGTAACCAAGTTCATACAATTCAAACAACATTCATGACACACACAGTTCACAGAGTTTGTTCCACATCTAAATATATATTCATGCATTCAAAATCATACACATGCATATACATAGATTTATACATCACCACAATCAGCCTTATTTCTATATGCATGCACGCGGATCCGACTCGGGAAAAGACTCTCAGTTACAGCCCCCTTTTTCTTTTGGCCCCTCGTCCCTCAGCTCTTACCAGGTGGCACCGGCCCCCACGGCGTCTCGAGACTCAATTCTCTAGCTCCAACGGCTACCACGAGCCCTATTGGGATCTAGCCAGGGTTGGTAACTGGAAGTCGTTTCCCTTGGGGTTCTTGACCTTCCATGGGTCACCCCCACTCTTACTCATGCAACTAACACATTCATTTATACACATCATCGCGCCATGAACACATTACCGTAGTCATCAAGTAAGAACGGATATCTCCCATTATTCATCATCATTCAGTCAATCACACCAGCGCATGATACAGTCGATCATCAGACTAACAACATTGAGCAATTCAATTAAGAACATGCACATACACACTTTTCATAGTGACAACAAAATAGATCCATCATTATCATCCACGAGCAAACTACGCCATCGTCACGAAGATCACTATCAAAATCTCAAATCATGCATCAATTTTAGTAATTGTAAGCACATGCACACATGCACAGCATCAGTTCTAATGAATTATAGAAACATGCACACACACACACTTGGCAGTACGTTCATCCGGTACCGTTCTTAGACCATGCATTCGACATGCAAGCGCCCCCTACCTTTAGAAGACTCCTCAGAAACCTTTTCCGTTCTTGCCGTTGGGTCCGATGTCCTTCTCCTGGTTCGTCCGGTCTTGCTTGGCTTTGTCGTATGCCGCGTCTGATTCTGGGATGGGTGTAGTCTGTTCTTCAGTACTGGAATCAAGATCTCCAGGAGCGAAGAGTGAGATGGAAGAAGAAGAAGAATGAAGACGAAGAGAGAAAACAGAGGATGAAGTGAAAGAGAAGAGAGTCTGATGAATTGGCAAGAGTGTTCATCACTAAAGGCTCACGACATATATATATATACACGCGCACAGCAAAAGTAAGAGTGGGATGGGAGAGTGCGTGCTCGTCAGTCACGCGCACTCCACCTCATCCCCTGTCCGCCACCATTTTAATATTTTAATGGCTTAAACTCACTTAGTTAAATGCACTTAACAGTTATTTCTAGTTGAAATCAAGTCTTAATGGTTCATTCTTTATTCAGCATTAAATTTTAAAACGGGGATGTTACAGTTCTCCCCCACTGAAAAGGAATTTCGTCCCCGAAATTCAGTTGGTACTTACGTAGGTAAACAATTCGGGGTACTGCTGTCGCATGGCGTCTTCGCGCTCCCACGTATAGGAGGTGATTTTGCCTTGCTGCCACTCCACCTTAACCAGCCTTACGTTCTTGTTTCTTAAGCGTTTTACCGATTGATCCACGATTCCAACCGGTGTAGTCACAGCGGTTAGGTCTTCCTTGATCTCTACCTCGTCGTCAGGCATCGTGTGGCTGGGGTCATGCAAATACTTCCTTAGTTGAGACACATGAAAAACGTTGTGTAATCGGGACAAGTGAATTGGTAACGCTAGGCGGTATGCCACGGAGCCAATCCGTTCTACTACCTCGTAAGGTCCGATGTAGCGAGGACTTAACTTCCCACTTTTTAAGGCTCGTCCAACTCCTTTACTCGGAGAGGTTCTCAGAAACACTCGATCTCCGACTGAGAATTCCAATGGCTTGATGCGCTTGTCATGGTAGCTCTTCTGCCTGTCTTGTGATGCTTTCATCTTCTCCCTTATCACTCGGATCTGTTCTGTGGTTTGCTTTACGATGTCTGGTCCCAATAATAGACTTTCTCCCGCTTCCGACCAACAGAGCGGGGTTCGGCATCTACGCCCATATAATGCCTCGTAAGGTGCCATGCCAATGCTGTGATGATGGCTGTTGTTGTACGTAAACTCGATCAAGGGAAGGTACTGCTCCCAGTCCCCACCGTACTCTAACACACACGCTCTTAATAAGTCTTCTAGACTCTGAATCGTTCGCTCGGATTGTCCATCCGATTGGGGGTGGTAGGCAGAACTAAGCCAAAGCTTCGTCCCCAGTTCTTGATGCATGGTGGTCCAAAACCTGGACGTAAATCTAGGGTCCCTATCTGAGACGATGGAAGTAGGTATGCCATGCAGTCGAACAACTTCTTGAACGTAGATTCGAGCCAACTTATGCAATGGGTACTTCATATTTACAGGTAAGAAGTGTGCGCTCTTCGTCAATCTGTCAACAATGACCCAAATGGCATCATGGCCCGCTCGGTTCCTGGGTAATCCCATGATAAAATCCATCGCAATTGAGTCCCATTTCCACACGGGGATTTCTAGAGGCTGCATTGCACCGTACGGTTTTTGGTGCTCTACCTTCGATTTCTGACAAGTGATACACCGGGCCACGTACTCCGCCACATCCTTCTTTAGTCCGGGCCACCAAAACTGCCTCCTCAAGTCGTGGTACATCTTCGTGGTTCCTGGGTGAATGCTGAGTAGGCTTTTGTGGGCTTCATCAAGCACCATTCTTCTCAATCTTCCTTCACTTGGTATGTATATTCTGTTCCTCACCCGGAAGATCCCATCTAATCCTTCTGCCAAGGATAAATCCTTTCCTTTAGCCTGAATTTCTTTCATTTCAGCTAGGTAAGAGTCCGCCTGTTGCTGTTCGTACACGGATTTTAAGAATTCGTTGGCAATCCTCAACGTGCCGATTGTCATCTTCTGAGAGGAAGGGGCGTCAACATGCAAGTTCATGTCTCGAAACCGCTCTAACAACTCAACTTCCTTTGCCATCATGGCTGCTATGTGGAGGGATTTTCGACTCAATGCGTCCGCTACGACATTTGCCTTACCTGGGTGGTATTTTAACTCGAAATCATAGTCCTTCAAAAACTCAATCCATCTTCTCTGCCTCATGTTCAGCTCCTTCTGGTCGAATAGGTATTTGAGGCTCTTATGATCGCTGTACACTTCAAATTTGGATCCGTACAAGTAATGCCTCCAGATTTTCAATGCAAAAACTACTGCTGCCAACTCCAAGTCATGGGTCGGATAATGTTGTTCGTGGGGTCTCAATTGTCGAGAGGCATATGCTATCACTCGATCTTTCTGCATGAGTACACATCCTAATCCGAGTCCGGATGCGTCACAATAGACCACGAAGCTTTCTCGTAACTCAGGTAATGCCAACACCGGAGCCGTTGTCAACTTATTCTTCAGCTCTTGGAAGCTGCTCTCACACTCCGGACTCCACACAAAAGGAACGTTCTTCCGTGTCAACCTAGTCAGGGGTAATGCCAACTTAGAAAAACCTTCGATGAACCTTCTATAATAACCTGCCAAGCCCATAAAACTCCTTATTTCCGAGATCGACTTGGGCCTTTCCCATGCCATTACAGCAGCTACCTTCGCAGGATCCACCGAGACGCCTCGCTTGGAGATCACATGCCCGAGGAAGTGGATCTCATCCATCCAAAATTCGCACTTTGAAAGCTTTGCAAACAATTGCTTCTCCTTCAACACTTGGAGTACCGTCCTGAGATGTCCTTCATGCTCCTCCGATGTCTTAGAATAAACTAGAATATCGTCAATGAAGACAACAACAAACCGATCTAAGAAGGAATGGAATATGCTGTTCATGTAATTCATGAAAACAGCAGGGGCGTTTGTCACACCAAACGGCATCACTACATACTCATAGTGACCATACCTAGTCCTAAAGGCAGTTTTAGGAATGTCCGAGTCCTTCACTCGGATTTGGTGATATCCCGATCGTAAGTCGATTTTTGAGAAGACTGAGGCTCCACGCAGCTGGTCAATTAAATCATCAATTCTAGGCAGTGGGTATCGATTCTTGATTGTGAGTTTGTTGAGCTGTCGATAATCTATACAAAGTCTCAAGCTGCCATCCTTCTTCTTAACAAGTAGCACAGGTGCGCCCCATGGTGACACGCTTGGTCTAATGAACTGCTTCTCAAGTAACTCATCCACTTGTTTCTTCAACTCGACCAATTCAGTTGAGGACATTCTGTAGGGTGCACTGGAGACCGGTTCGGCTCCAGGGATCAAGTCTATAGAGAATTCAACTTCTCTATAGGGAGGTACACTCGGGACGTCCTCTGGGAACACTTCTGGGAATTCGCAGACAACCGGAATTTCGTTCACTAGGGGCTCATTCTCATCTTTGGTTAGACAAAGCATCATAAACAGTCGGGTTATACCTAGTGCCGTGCCATCTTCAGTGGGTTGTTCTGGGAAAACTATCTCTCGGTTTCTACAATCTACTAATACCTTATTGGCTGAAAGCCAATCTATTCCAAGCACAATATCAAGACCCTTTAAGGGCATGCAAATCAGATCGAAGGTGAAACTCCGATCATACAACTCAAATGCTACATTTTTACATATGGACGATGTGAACACAGTAGGGCCAGTGGGGCTGGCCACTTCTAGAGTCCGTTTCATAGACACAGTTGGTAGCTTTAACCGTTTCACGCACTCATCAGCTATAAAAGAATGGGTAGCTCCCGAATCGAAAACAACATTAAGCGTATTCATTCCAAGTGAGCACTTACATTGTACTAGATCATTTGCTGGTGCAACATCCTCTGCATTGATGGTGTAGATCCTTCCTGTCGCTGTTGGGCCGGTGTTCCTCTCTCGACTGTTCGGGGCATGCATCATATTTCCTCTGGTTCCGTTGCCTCTGCCACCAGGTCGTGGGTTATCATTCATTCTGGTTCGATCTTGAAACTCTCTTTGACGCACATTGGTATTTGCCTGGCGGAGTTGAGGGCAGTCCGGGCGAACGTGTCCCTTCTCTCCGCAGTGGTAGCATTTAACATTTGTATCATTGCATTCCTTAGCAAAATGATCACCGCCGCATTTAAAGCATCCGCCATACCTTGGTCGCCTACTCATCTGTCTCCCTCGGTCATTATGGTCCTGATATCTGGTGAAGGGTTCATTCCTCCTCACGTTCCCTGGCCTCTTGAAACGTGATTGCTGAGGCCTCAAATGTTGGTTGGCTCTGCTGCACTGGCCCGAATGGGCCCTGTCATCCTCTTCGAATATTCTACACTTGTTCACTAAGGCAGGGAAACTCCGGATTTCATGGTATCTGCAGGCCCTCTTGATATCCGATCTCAGTCCGTTCTCAAACTTAAGACACTTGGAGTGCTCCGTTCCCGGCTGCTGGAAGGGCGGATAGAATAGGCACAATTCTTCAAATCTGGTCGCGTATTCTTCCACAGTCATGGAGCCCTGTTTTAACTCCATGAACTCCAGCTCTTTTCGACTCCTCACTGTGTCGGGAAAGTATTTGTCTAGGAAGCAGGCCTTGAAATCGTCCCACGTCAGTTGATTATCATCTTCGGGGAATTGGCTTCTGGCTATCTTCCACCAATTCTCCGCTTCATCTCGTAGCATATACACTGCACATTCCACCTTCTGGGCTTCGGTACAGCGAAGACCCCTAAAAATTCTCTCTAATTCCTGAGTCCACTTGAACGCCGCCTCAGGGTTCCGTCCTCCTAAGAATTCACTCGGCTTCCTCTTCAGGAAGCGGTCCAGCACATGGCCATCCTCAGGTTGAGTTTGGCCTTGCCTTTCAAACACATCAGCAAAGCGTTGGAATGCTGTGGCTATAGCCTCCATACTTTGACGATGCGCCATTCCTTATCCTGAAATTGACATTTAAGGATAAGTACACGGAGCCACTTACTACCGATCTAGTTATTAGCCCAACAATCAATAACTTAGCACATTATGCTATCTCTATATATATATATTATACAATCAATAGAACCAGGAGGGGCAACACCCTCCTATCCACAAGCCAATATCAATCAGGTTCAACCAATATCACAACAATTTCAACCATTCAATCAAAAGACACAGACACTACCGCTTACACTTGGTAAGCATATTTTGGCCTTGGACTTTTCGGTCCGCTCTGATACCAAAATATAACACCCTAATTATTTGCAACTAATAAATCCCAAAATATGAGAAAATTTTTCACAAAAACAGTCACGTAACCTTTGATGTAGAAGGGAGCAGGCAATAGGGGAAACTAAGAACATTCACGCGCATAAAGCAACCTACAGGGAAGCTAAAACTGGGGCCGGCTCAATGGGTTTATCGTAACACACCAACACTAGGGCGGATTGCACAACACCGTTTGTTCGCTCAGACGGGGTCTGACACCGTCCAGGCGGGGTATAGAATGCAGCAGCGGATAGAGGAGATTTTGCACTGAGGCTTCCCTTCAAGAAATACTGATCACTCAACAGGAGGAATAGATAAGGGAAAATATATTAATACATTCACACGCGTTGCATTTGTTGGAAAGGAGAAGTTAGAATCATCCTACTTGGCTAGGCGGGGTATATTTATCTTGGGCGGGCTGTCTTAGTTACTTGGGCGAGGTATGACACCGCCTAAACGAATTCTACATAACGCCTCTTTAACACAACTACAAGGTAGTTCCCTCCATCGGGTATGGACAAGGGTTCACTAAGTAAATCCTCACACTCGTCTTTCACTCAGAAAAATGAGAAGTTACAGGGTACATATACATTAGTAGGTTGTGGAGAAATGAAGAGTTTGAACCTATTCCGCCCAACTCAACTAATTATGACGACGCCTGGGCGGACTTAGCCATACGCCTTCGGGCGGGGTACGACTCCGCCCAACGTATCCGACATGAGTCTTTCCTAAGACAATTCTCGGTTCGTTCGGACTTAACTATAACCTGCTCAATCAAACTGTCCCTGCTTATCTATTAAAGCATAATTATAAAACAAAAACAGCACTTAGCATCACACACACCAAAACCATACATCCATATATATATATACATAAAAGTGCACGTCAATATTTATAATACAAAATCAGACTTCTTCTTGTTCATAAAGTTCTATTCATTCACAAAAGCATTAACATCTGGTATGGGTCAGTCCGGACTTCATCTAGCAACGCCTTAATTAAACCTTCGAAATGCATCAGCACTCCGCCCAGCATTCCAGCTCTGCCTTTGATCCTCCTCACGAGAGACATTCACTGAAAATGGCCACTGCAGGGGTGAGCTTTTACATGTATAATGATACTCACAGACTCGGTATCAGCGTCAGTACACGCTCCTGCTATCATTCAACCTTTCTCAAGTAACCAAGTTCATACAATTCAAACAACATTCATGACACACACAGTTCACAGAGTTTGTTCCACATCTAAATATATATTCATGCATTCAAAATCATACACATGCATATACATAGATTTATACATCACCACAATCAGCCTTATTTCTATATGCATGCACGCGGATCCGACTCGGGAAAAGACTCTCAGTTACAGCCCCCTTTTTCTTTTGGCCCCTCGTCCCTCAGCTCTTACCAGGTGGCACCGGCCCCCACGGCGTCTCGAGACTCAATTCTCTAGCTCCAACGGCTACCACGAGCCCTATTGGGATCTAGCCAGGGTTGGTAACTGGAAGTCGTTTCCCTTGGGGTTCTTGACCTTCCATGGGTCACCCCCACTCTTACTCATGCAACTAACACATTCATTTATACACATCATCGCGCCATGAACACATTACCGTAGTCATCAAGTAAGAACGGATATCTCCCATTATTCATCATCATTCAGTCAATCACACCAGCGCATGATACAGTCGATCATCAGACTAACAACATTGAGCAATTCAATTAAGAACATGCACATACACACTTTTCATAGTGACAACAAAATAGATCCATCATTATCATCCACGAGCAAACTACGCCATCGTCACGAAGATCACTATCAAAATCTCAAATCATGCATCAGTTTTAGTAATTGTAAGCACATGCACACATGCACAGCATCAGTTCTAATGAATTATAGAAACATGCACACACACACACTTGGCAGTACGTTCATCCGGTACCGTTCTTAGACCATGCATTCGACATGCAAGCGCCCCCTACCTTTAGAAGACTCCTCAGAAACCTTTTCCGTTCTTGCCGTTGGGTCCGATGTCCTTCTCCTGGTTCGTCCGGTCTTGCTTGGCTTTGTCGTATGCCGCGTCTGATTCTGGGATGGGTGTAGTCTGTTCTTCAGTACTGGAATCAAGATCTCCAGGAGCGAAGAGTGAGATGGAAGAAGAAGAAGAATGAAGACGAAGAGAGAAAACAGAGGATGAAGTGAAAGAGAAGAGAGTCTGATGAATTGGCAAGAGTGTTCATCACTAAAGGCTCACGACATATATATATATACACGCGCACAGCAAAAGTAAGAGTGGGATGGGAGAGTGCGTGCTCGTCAGTCACGCGCACTCCACCTCATCCCCTGTCCGCCACCATTTTAATATTTTAATGGCTTAAACTCACTTAGTTAAATGCACTTAACAGTTATTTCTAGTTGAAATCAAGTCTTAATGGTTCATTCTTTATTCAGCATTAAATTTTAAAACGGGGATGTTACAGTAAGTACTCGAAATACTATTAGAAATGTATGCAATCACTTAGGCTTTTATCACAAATTGAACTCAAAAACATTAATGAGGCTATTATTGATGAACATTGGATGTTGGCCATGCAAGAAGAATTAAATCAATTTGAAAGAAATGAAGTTTGGAAACTTGTGCCAAAACCAAATGATCATCAAGTAATAGGCACTAAATGGGTTTTTAGAAATAAGCTAGATGAAAATGGAATAATAACAAGAAATCAAGCTAGATTAGTTGCTAAGGGATATAATCAAGAAGAAGGAATAGACTATGAAGAAACATATGCTCCCGTAGCTAGGTTAGAAGCCATAAGATTATTGTTAGCTTTTGCTTGTTGTATAGATTTTAAGCTTTATCAAATGGATGTCAAAAGCACTTTTCTAAACGGTTATATTCAAGAAGAAGTTTATGTAAATCAACCTCCCGGTTTTGAAAATCACAAATTTCCAAACCATGTTTTTAAATTGAGAAAAGCTTTATATGGTTTGAAACAAGCTCCAAAAGCTTGGTATAAACGACTCAGTAAGCTTCTTCTTGAAAATAATTTTGAAAGGGGAAAGGTTGATACAACACTGTTTATAAAATGTAAAAACCATGACATCCTTTTGGTACAAGTTTATGTTGATGACATAATATTTGGTGCTACTAATGAAATTCTTTGTCAAGAGTTTGCTAAGATTATGCAAGATGAATTTGAAATGTCCATGATGGGAGAACTCACATTCTTCCTTGGGCTACAAATTAAGCAAACAAAAGAAGGAACTTTCATCAGTCAAACAAAATACTGTAAAGAACTACTCAAAAGGTTTGAAATGGATAAAGCAAATGAAATAGCTACACCAATGAGTACTTCTTGCTACCTAGACAAAGATGAGAAGGGTAAGGACGTTGAAATAACTAAATACCGAGGTATGATTGGATCCTTACTTTACTTAACAGCTAGTAGACCCGATATTATGTTTGCGGTATGTATGTGCGCTAGATATCAAGCATGTCTTAAAGAATCACATCTCACTACCATAAAAAGAATTTTAAAATATCTTATGGGTACTCAAAATGTTGGTTTATGGTATCCCAAAGGTGCTGAATGTATTCTTGTAGGATATTCTGATTCTGATTTTGCTGGTTGTAAATTAGATAGAAAGAGTACCAGTGGTACTTGTCATATGCTTGGAAGCTCTCTTGTTTCTTGGCATAGCAAGAAGCAAGTAAGTGTCGCGTTATCCACAGCTGAAGCAGAATATGTTGCAGCTGGAAGTTACTGTGCTCAAATCCTATGGATGAGACAACAACTTCTTGATTTCAATGTTGTTCTAGATCAAATACCCATTAAATGTGACAACACCAGCACCATTAATATCTCCAAAAATCCGGTTATGCATTCACGGACAAAACACATAGAAATCCGTCACCATTTCATACGAGATCACGTTTTAAAAGGAGATTGTGCTCTTGAATATGTTGAAACTTCTAAACAATTGGCGGACATTTTCACTAAACCCCTTCCAAAAGAGCAATTTATAAATATTAGAAGGGAGTTAGGCATTTTAGAAATTTTTTAATTATATTTGAAAATTCATATTTTTGTCTTGAACATGTTTTAAAAAAAGATTTATTATATCTTATAAATCTTCATTTATACATTTTTCAATAATCTTGTCAATAAAATCATTTGCTTTATTTTAAGTCCCCATTCAAGCATTTAATAACATATTTCTTTTACACAAATAATCTCTTATAAATTGCATGATCTCAAAAAATAAATGCAAAATTAGCCTTTGATTTTCTTAATAATTTTATGAAACAAAATCACTGGCAAAATTGCAAAATTTTAAACTCTACACCATGATACCATTAGGAGGCAAAGTTATGTGATAAATATTACCACTCTCAAAGGCTTTCTCGAAGACTCTCTACAAAAATTCTTAAAATTTGCCTTCAAATCCAATTGATAAAATTGTTTCTTAGTCAAAACTTTTTCATGCAAAATCTTGTGTCCTTCATATACCTTTCACGTGAGCAATAAGACAAGAAACAAACTCCTATACACATGTTCCTTCACGTGACACTATATCAGGAAATGATATTATTGACCAAATGGAACCTTGAAATCCTCTTGCACTTCACATAAACTCCAAATTTCCTCCTGACTTCAATAAAGTCCATACACAATTTGCAAAGCTTATCTTGTGATCAATAAAGACAAAATTCCCCTTCTAATGCATTTGTCATTCCCAAAGAAGCAATCACGTGAATTACCTTTCTGCGTGTCAAAATTAGCAAAGAACACATGGAGGAATCGATTCCCATATTCAAAAATGCCAAAGGTGAATCGATTCCCCCTATAATGAATCGATTCATGTGTCATGCCTTATAGAAAATGAATCGATTCCCCTCCAGGATGAATCAATTCACGCCTTAAAATTATGTTGTTTCACGCTGTTTCTTCTATAAATTGACATGACTCGTACGTTTTCCTCACAACACTCCTTGCCACTTCTAGTCTTTATTTCTATCCTCTAAAACCTCTCTGTTTCGTCTATCTCTTTCAAAAACATGGCCTCCACATCCCAAAGTAGGAAGAAAAGAAGAGGAGATGCTGGTTCCTCATCCTCAAACTCCAATGATCTCTCAAGACTTTTCGAGAATAAACTCCAACTTGACAGGTACCTCAAAAAATTTTCAGAACGACTCCTCATACCTGCTCATTGGCTTGATGTTCCGCTCTTTGACGAACATGACTTTCCGGTACTCAACATCCTTCGGCAAGAAAATCTTTTAGAGTTCGTCACACTTGAAGAAAATCACATTTATCCTGAGTTGATTAGAGCCTTCTACTCAACATTAAGGATCTCTAATGGACGTTGCCTAGCCAAAATCAAAGGGGTAACCATTACCCTTGATGATAATGTTCTTCATCAAGTCTGGAAGCTTCCATTAAATAATATTGATTTCTTTGGCTCTGAACCATCTCCCGATTGGGAATATAATTCTATTAATGCTCGTGCTTTTCTAAATCTATCTTCTACTTCCAAAAGCACCGTTGGGGAGCTAAACATTGATCATCGCCTTCTGCACTACTTTTTGGTCAAAATCATTCTTCCAAAAGGGTCAAACAATGCTAGAGTAAATGAGAACCAAACTCTTATTCTTTGGGCTATGCTCCATGAAAAAGAGATAAATTGGATCAAACTTATTCGCATTCATATGATTGACTCTAAAAGACTCACCAAACTTCCTTATGTTGTTCTAATCACCAAGCTTCTCAAACATTTCAATGTTGATCTTTCAAATGAAGTAAAGGAAGCAGTTGGGCATAAAGGTAAAATAGGGAGCACTCATCTCTCAAAAATGGGTTGGCACAACCAAGATGGTGCTTGGCAATACTCACCTCCAAATGCACAAAGTAGTGATGACAATGATGATCAACCTCAACAACAAGCATTTCCTCCACCTCCTACAAATCTTTACTTGTATCTTGTTCAATAAAATTTCATTGTTTGTTTAAATTCTCTTTGATTTTTGATGATGCCAAATAGGGAGATAAAACATCTCTATTAAATTGCATGATTAAGGGGGAGAATAAAACATCTCTATTAATTTGCATGATTAAGGGGGAGCCAATATGTCTATTAAATTGCATGATTAAGGGGGAGCTAATATGATATGACATCTCAAGTGGTACACTGATGCATGAAAATTATAATTATATTTGATAGGGGGAGTTCCATACCTTAAAAATATAACCATTATCAAACTAACACCCCAGAGATGAACAATTGTTGTCATCATCAAAAAAGGGGAGAATGCATTTATATGTTGAAACAGGTTTTGATGAATAACAAACAATTGAAGGATCAAGAAATCCAAAGGATGTTGTCAAAGCAAGTAATCAAAAATCATGAAAATCAAGAATGATTCGGGTCAAGAAATTAAAATACAAAAGAATTGATTCAAGGCATTCTTAAAAGTTTAAAACAAGAGAAGTGCCAAGTAACCAAGAACCATGAGCTGTACTGATCCAAAAACGCATCAGAATACATCAAAAATGAAGAAACAGGTGCAAGGGAAGAATAGGAATCGATTCACCCCTATGGGAATTGATTCCCACAAGAAAAAGGAAGCAGGAATCGATTCAAGGCCACTAGGAATCGATTCAAGGGGCTGGGAAACGATTCCCCCCTTGTAGGAATCGATTCACACATGGTAAAAAGCCCAGGAATCGATTCAGGAAGACTAGGAATCGATTCATACATGGTAAAAAGCCCAGGAATCGATTCAGGAAGACCAGGAATTGATTCATTTGATGTTTTTAGTGCAAAAATGAACTGGAAGAATCGATTCATAGCTGGAATCATGCGCTGAATCATGGAAATTATCAGTACGCGTTTTCAGAAACTCAACTCCACTGATTCCTCTCTCGAGACTCTCTAATTGAAATGGCGTTGCACTTATTGACGCAGACAATTACACTTCTTAAGTCAGGAAACATGGATCGCTGGCAAATTAAGTATTCCAACGCAAAAATTAAAGAACCGGTTGCAATTAAGTTTTTGGCAGCATGTACCTTGTTTTGCCTATAAATAGAAAGGAAACTGAAGAGGCAGAACACCACACACACAGCAAACGCATTCCTTGCTTTCTCCTTTGTTCTCTCTTAATTCCTTGTCTATTAACTCTCTGATTTATTTTCTTTGCAATTATTTTTGAGAGTTATATTGTGAGAAAAATATTTTTTGAGTGTTAAAATTTGCATATCCTTTTCTAAGAAAAGAAAATATTTCTCAAGTGCTTAAATTTATATATCCACTCTATTGAGAGAGTCACACTTGTAAAATCATATTCACAAATTCTGAGAGATTTTGGGTTGGGATTCAACCTTGTCATTGAGAGATTGTGAGATTGGGTGGGTTGCCCTTTTTCTTGTGAGATTAAGTTCTTAAGTGTGGGACACTAAGAAGCTGTAATTGCTCAAAGCGTGTATCTTAAATTCTCAATAGTGGAAATCCTCTAAGTGAGTTACTTGGAGGCGAGACGTACACCAGTGTGGTGGAACTCGTATATATCGGTTTGCAAATATTCTCTTCCCTAATCTCTTTAAATTTATGCATTTAAATTGCTTGCTCAATTTGTTACTTTTAATAACTTTGTTATTTAAACTTCTTTATTATTCTAATTAAGATTAAGTTTATCATCTTCACTAAACATATTTGTTAAAGA
Organism: Clitoria ternatea; assembly: GCA_037962975.1. NCBI lineage: Eukaryota > Viridiplantae > Streptophyta > Magnoliopsida > Fabales > Fabaceae > Clitoria > Clitoria ternatea. The sequence goes on from CM075671.1 coordinate 177,653,424, forward strand.
ACCAATTTCACAAGCATTTCAACAAAAGTTTTTAATACTCAATTCACCCCCCTCTTGAGTAATTGAGGCCACTTGGATAACATTATACACTCGTGTTTGAGTGGTTCTTTTGTGAGTTTGTAGTTCTAGAATAGTTTTCTAGATACTTGAGAGTGTTGTGTAGTATTGTGATCGTTGTACCATAAAGTTTCCATCACCTTCGTATTGTCAATCTCTGTAAGTGTTGTTTTTACTTTCACCATGTGTAACTAATCTATTTATGTTGGAATTGGTGAACTAGTCTATTGAGTATGATGTTGTGAATTTGATCTCTGCATGTTTATGATTCAAGTGCATGTTAGTATTTCAATCTTTTATTAGTATGAACGTCAAACGGGAGAATGATTTTCATGCATATTGAAACTTATTTTATTAGTATGAACGTCAATCATTCATGCCTTATTAAAACTTATTTTAACAAAATTAAAAGTTAGAATACCCTTAATATGCCAATTACTAGGGATAGAATTGGTGATTATTGTTGCCTTAAGGCCAGGACTTAACGCAAGTTTTTACTGAGAAAGCTCACGAGGGATCGGACTTTACGGTGAATACTTAGAATTTATATCACGAGGGATTGGTTATAATGATTTTAAGCTGCAATGACATGAACCTGATGATTAAATATGCATGTCTTGAGTTCCTCCATTGTTATTCTAGATTAGGGATCCAAATTCCAACATAATTTGTTTATCTGTGTTTTATCCTCAAGTATCTTAGCTATTCTAAATTACAACTCAACTTTTTAGATAGATTGTTATTTTCTTTTTATCACATGAACAACTCAGCTATGCAATCTTGTGAATATTGTATAAATTGTATATAAATTATTCTTTTATGAATAGGTTTTGATAAATTTACCATAGAAACTAGAAAATTACTGTAAATATTGGACTTTCAATCACTGTGGAACGATATCTAAATTTTGAAAACTACAAACGATTGGTGTGCTTGCCAATTTAAAGACCCAACAGTAACACGGAGTTAACAAGTTTTCTGCAACACTATACTCAGGTCTAACACGCATCACCACAGATCGGGCACTCCACGGTCATAGAAATCCCACCTCTTGTCAAAGTATACCAGAGTTTGCTATAGGCTGTCAGGCGACGGGCGCGAATCCAATGCCACTTGGAATTCCCGCCTATAGTGATACTCTCTAGACTACCCTTAGGTATCGAGGCGCGGCAGATTCTTTAGTGTACCCTTCACTGTATGCTCTAGGGATTTTTCCAACACCCCTTCTTAACTTCCATATACGATGCATACAATACAAAATTTTCTTTTCACTAGTCGTCGGTAGGGTTCTTTTGATGGCTCTATTTCATTTCTAACGTCAGAATTCTTCTATTCATGAAATTTCAATTTATTCTTTTCCTTATTTTTTTAAAATGCCTTAATTCATAACGGACTCATCCGACGCTTAGAAATGAAACGAGATCTTATATTTTCCAGAAATCATAGGTACATTGGCGTTACAACACCCATCATCACATCGGATCTGATCTTAGCTCATCATATTATTTTACAATTTATTCATCTCAAGATCCCTACCGAGACATTCCTTTACTCGTTCTTTTCTTATTTATCCCAACATATTCGTTTTATGCATCATAAAGTACAACATCACAATCCATACACGTGTCATCATACCACACTCATCCTACATATCACACATACTCTTTACGTATAATTAACACATATTCATACACACAATTTCATAGCAGTCGCCAAGCACAATGTTTATCATACAAGTATTATACAACAGTCATATTATGAGAGGATTTTACATACAGATATAATCATGGATATCTCCTTATAAGTGTTAAATCTTGGTTTCTTATTCGTATCTTATCAGACTGTTTATCTCGATTTAATTATGTATGATTACTCTTTTTTTACCCTTATATTTTCTAATGTCCATTTATGAATCAAGCGGCTTCTATTGCCGACTTTCTTTAATTAAATTTGACTTCTATTGCCGACTTTCTTTAATTAAATTCGACTTATATTGCCAACTTTCTTTAATTAATCCAAATTAAATCCTATTGGTGACGTACTTATTTCTTTGGTCACTAAACAGGTCGTTAATTCCTTATATATAATTGGGTGAATTACTGATATTCTTTCTAAACCCCTAGTCACTAACTTTTGTACTTTTCCTTTACTCCTACTATTTCTAATGATATTATTTTATTTCCTTAATTCATTCCATTATTAAAGGTATACTATCACTTGTTTTAATTCCTTATATACCTTTGATTATTTGTTCGTTAAGCATTCTTCACTAAATTAGGTAGAATTATCCCTTTTACTCAATTTAATTTCCTGATGTCTAATTATGAACTCTTAGTCATTGTTAAGTAGTTTTACTGTTGATTTCCTTTTACTAGTCCCATTAAGCTTTTATTAGTTGAACAACTTACTTCCTTAGTCACTAGAGGGTTACTAATTCTTTATGTATCAATTTAGTGACGTTGTTTCTAAATTTCCAACTACTAATTTTGAGAACCTTTTTCTTTACTCCCTTGTTAATTAATTTGCTTCATTAGTTAATCAACTAAATTTATTTCTTATGATGTTGATTTATTTCTTAGGAATATAGAACTACTCTAACCTTTACATTATGAACTTAGTCAATTATTACTTAGTTTCTAGAAGTCACCATTTAATTAATAGGTCTTGCCCCTTTTTATTATAAGTCTAAGATCTAAGTCCATAAATCTTTTTATTTAACTAAATAATGTCTCTAGATATAAAACTCTTTTAATTCTTTTCTCTTGCTTCTTAATGATTACCTAGGTTTCTAACTTCTAACATTAATTTCTTTTATTAAATTTTCAAACTTTAAATGTATTTTATTTAGGTACATAATTCCTTCCTAATTAATTCATTAAAATCCTTTTACTCCAAGTTAGACTCTAGCTATTCATTACTTTTTTTATTCTTAGCCTAATTAAAATATTTAATCCAAAAATTTTGTTTCCTATTCAAATTTCTTTTGTCAAATTCATTTCAATTAATCAAGTTTTTTAAAGTCACTTTTTATTTTACCATAAATGGTTTAGTCACTAAAACCCTTAAATTCTAATGCTCATTTTAATATGCTTTAAAGATTCCTTTTTATCTCCTTTTCTTTTCCTTAGCTAAAAATTCGTTCGTACACAATTATTTTTGCTTATTAATAAAACTTTCTCAAATAATCTTATTTTACTTAATTGTCACTTTTCCAACATCAATTTATTTATTTGACTAATTCTTAGAAAATTTTATAATAACTTAAAATAGTGCTAATTTTAAAACTTGGTAAAATAAATTGTCGTAACCGTTCGGTCGGTGAATTTTCTTTAAACGTGCAATATCATCAAAATAATCCTAGTGATTCTTGGTGATAAATCCAATTTCTAAAAGCGTGGCTTACCGAAAATGAATCACAAATTACATATTAATACCATAAATTTAAATATAATAATACAACCATATCGAATCAATCGTCCCCGCCTAACGTTAATTTTCTAAATTTTTTGTCTTAACACTGATCGCGATAAAATCCTCCCGAGCACGTGAACATCAAATTATGCCAATTTAATTTCTAAAATACTTACTAAATTAAAAACGTAATAATTTCAATGGTCGGTTATGAAAATCTTCGCGGTTTGAGATTTTACCATTGGATTGCAACGAAAATTAAAACGGTGGTTCCCGGATACTCATGCAATATTATAGGATGATGAAAAACAAAATCAAAACCAGGTAAGACCCCCCTTACCACACGGAATGCTTGCTGCCCGGAGAAGGAGAATGATTCGTTCATCAAAAATTTGTCGGGTACTCTGAAACGTTCGTCGATCATTGTCGTTTATCCTTACGTATTGCTAAAACGTGACATGTAAAAATTTTAAACACCTAAAGGGTTGTGGACAGCCAAGGAAGATCATAAACAACCATGAAATTATTTAAAACTAAAAGATCATTTACCAAAAATTTATCGTTTACTCCGTATTTTCCATTGTTCGTCACCATTCCTAGCAATCATGCCTGATCCTTAGGAAAAGCGACATGCATACCAAGAAGGAACAAGGATTCACGGTCTTAAGCTTCCGAAATATAAAAATGTCACAAAATCAAGAACACAAACTATTGTGGGACACCAAAGAAAGAGGAGACAAGATTAAAACCAAAATGCGAAAATCCTTACCTTGGTGGCTTTAGATGGTCACGACTTCAAGAGGCCAAGGCAAGAGGGTCTCTAGCTGTATTTCAAGAGATTTATACTTGAATAAAACTGAGTAAGAAATAGCTGTTTGGTGGAAGGGGATCACGGTTTTGGAGGAGACAAAAGGAAGGGAAATGATCTTGTGGTGGTGGATGGTGGTTATCCTTAGTGTGGTCGTGATTGTGGGTGGTTTAGGGAGGCTTTTTGGTGGTTGTTTTGGGCTTAACAAGGAGAGAAGATGGAGAGGAGAAAAAGGGATGTTGCTGCCATGAAAGGGGAGAAGAGAGCTAGAATGAGATGGCTAAATGGAATGATGGAGGAAGTGATGTTGGTTAGGCTTGCATAAAGTATGATTGGTGGAAATAGGAGGTGGATGGGCTGAGTGGAGAGGAGTGGGAAGAGGTTGACACCTCTCTAGTGAAGTGGAAAGAGTTAGTGATGCATGGGAGAAGAGTTTTAGAGCTAGAAAAATGTCCTATGAGTGGGAGGAGGTGATTGGCCAAAGTTGCATGGAGAAGCTGAGCTGTCCAGTTCTGTGGCGTCACTTTGTACGGACCGTTTGGGGCCATTCTAGTCCGAATTCGAAAATGGTCCAAACATAAAAGTTGTGTCAATTTTTGTTCTATTCAAATCCATATAAAGCACAAAAAAATCCATCTAGAATTGAGTGGGATATGGCCCAAATACTAAAAGGGTGCAAGGCTATGACAGGATTTTTGTCCCTGCCATAGATTAATTTTCTAGGCCAAATGGGCTTTAAGTCCTTTATAAAAGTTGTGAATAATTGAGTTAGGAGAAATTTGGTTAAGGCCTCATTCAATTTAATAGTCATATGAGAGAGTTATGTGGAAAATACTACACATAGTACAAACTGTTGCTGGAAAAACGTGAATTGGTGTAATGTTTTAAATTTTGAGATTTATGGAGTGGGAATTTGATTTCAAGTCCTTCATGAAGTTTTTATATCTTCCTTTCCTCTTTAATTTGATATATCATTTTCAATGATCCAAGTTCTATAGCTCGAGATATACCTGATTTACAACAGGATGCTCTGGAAGCTTCCCGGATCAGCTAGGGTCTTAGAAATAAATTCCCCATTAATTTTCCTTTGGGAATTGGATTTCATAATCATCATGAAAATTATAGAGGTCTAAGATAAGGATCTATATCAAAAAGAATGGAGTGATTCAAGTACCGGACAAAGGAGATACACGAATTTTATCAAAGGCTGCCAGCATTGAAATGAAACAACCAAGGGGTCACAAAGATTTATTAAATTATAGTGATATAGAGGGATTTAGCCATCAATGTCTTCACAGAAAATGTAGATAATTCCATTAAGGAGATTTTGACACCAAGTTTGCCAAAATCAAAGGTCGTATGAGAAAGTTATGAATCTTTTTCTGAACCATACGGAAAGAAAAATGTTGAAACAATAAAATTTTGAGGAGAACATGCTGAATCTTTGATTTTGGGGTTGATAGGGTCTGAATCAGAGTTTGAGGCTAGAAATGAAGGTTGAAGATCTTTTCAAAATGAAGAGATTGAGATCAAAATCGTTCGATCCTAAGATCATATGAAAAATCTGGGTCCGAAACACCAAACGTATTCGGGTCGAGTTCTAAAGTGATTTCTAAGGAAATCAACTTATTAAAAAACAGGGATGATAGAGTCTGAATCAAGCTTCGGTTCCTTCAGGAAAATTTCCTAAAATCTGAAATGAGTCACGAGAGACTGACCATGCCACCATCGGATATCCCGAGGTATATGAACGGGCAAACGTAGGAGACGCCAAAGGTTCTGATTGAGCTTATCAGGCCAAGTCAGACACCCTTGATTCTTCGCAGAGAGATTCTAACAGGACTAGTATCCCTATGGATCACTAGTCTTGGTTCAAACGGTTAAAGTCTGACTTCTAGTTGGGTCCTACAGTTTAAATCTGAAGAACCGGACGACATTTATTATTAAAATAATAATTAATTAATTCTTAACTAAACTTTATTACAAATAAACCTTCATGTTTTAAACTTATCATTCATGATGTTAGTCCTTAAAATAAATGTTATCCAATCATTCCAATTAATCTTTACTAATAGTGAGGTTTATTAACTAGTTAATATCAAAATAATGTATTATCTACTAATCACTTTTATTTAAGGGTTAAATTAATGTCTTATGAAATTTTGGGCTCTAATAATCACCTATCCTTAGAATCTAACTTAATACTCAATAATTCTAAATATCATAAATCTATTGTGGCTATAATCATCAAATGATTAACTATCTTCATCTTTAAATATCATTCATATTTTATCTAGTATTAATAACAAGAGTATATTTATGAATATAAATACTTCAATAATAGTTTAATTACTGAATCAATCATAATCATCTTCACATAAATTGCCATTAATCCACAAGTTTCTCTAGGGTCACTATTACACATAACCTCCCTTACATACTCATTTTCATTTAACTGAATTTTCCATCACTCACATTCTCTCAAATCTTACTTTCTCACATTCTCACAACGATTTAGGGATCAGGCCTAATCCTTACTCTCCTAAAATACTTAACAAGGTACTCACGAAGGTCCTGAGAGCTTGGTCTTCTATTCTGGAAAATCAGGACTGTTACACTCTCCCCACCTTTTAGGAATTTCACCCCCGAAATGCATCACAACCACCACAGGAATCAAAGTAACTTCGGGTCTTTAACCTGTTGCATTCTCATTTGATGCTTTAACTACTTGAATTTTAGTCAAGTAGTTCCTATCACACAAGTCCTAATGACTATAAAACAACAACTTTCAGAGTACAACGGGGTATAGTGAACCATACCCCAAGCCTGTTACATCGACCATGCTCTGATACCACCAATGTAACACCCTCGGTTAACTAAAACAATCCCTTCCACTAGATTATCCTGGTCAACTGAGAGGTTACAAGTTTTAGAAAATATGGAAGTTTTTTTTCTACAAGAAGCTTGGTAGAACAAATACACTTTATATACAACATAATCAGATATAATACATGGTCATAGCAGAATGGTACATACTAAAAGTAAAGGGGCACGCAGGCTTCTAGAAATGAAAATAAAATAATCTATCCTATTCTTTCCGTCCTTGGTCCAAGAAGAGTCTAGCTGCTCTACATTCTGAAGTCTGTCTCCATCCCCGTGACGTCTGGAAAAATTAGCGTAAGGGTGAGTCTTCACCTCCATAACATTTGGGAAGGTGTCTCACCCACACCTGCCCACATACAACACAAACAATCCAAGATCGAGTCCTACCCACTCTCTTTGGGGTTCCTAAAATACACTCTAAGTTATCTCACCACTTTTGATCTCAGCTAATCATCCCCATTTTCCCATTCATCTCTCAGGGTTACTAAGTTCTATATGATCATTTTCAAACAACGAGCAATCACAATCTCAATATAATGATACAATGCATGAATTCATTTCATTATTTCGAATCTTTTACTAGTTATCATGATGTATGTAGGCCCATCTCCTCCTCAACAATCTCATATATCAATAATCGTGTACACAACCAGCAACCCTTATCTCTCCTGCCCAACTAGAGCGACAAGAGCTCTCCTCGTTCTGGTTTTCACAAATGGGTAAGGACTGACAATCCCAACATCAAAATGGCCAATCATACATATTACACATCACCACACGGTCATAGAAAATCTCACCTCTTGTCGAAGTATATCGGAGTTTGCTACAGGCTGTCCGGCGACAGGCATGAATCTGATGCCACTTGGAAATCCCACCTCTGGTGATACTCTGTAGAATACCCTCAGGTATCAAGGCACGGCAGATTCTTCAGTGTACCTTTCACTGTATGCTCTAGGGGATTTTTTCAATATCCCTCCTTAACTTCCATATATGATGCATACAATATAAAATTTTCTTTTCACTAGTCGTCGGTAGAGTTCTTTTGATGGCTCCATTTCATTTCTAACGTCGGACTTCTTCTATTCATGAAATTTCAATTTATTCTTTTCCTTATTTTCTCAAAATGCCTTAATTCATAACGGACTCATCCGACGCTTAGAAATGAAACGAGATCTTATATTTTCTAGAAATCATGGGTACATTAGCGTTACAACACCCATCACCACATCGGATCTGATCTAATCTCATCACATTATTTCACAATTTATTCATTTCAAGATCCCTACCGAGACATTCCTTTACTCATTCTTTTCTTATTTATCCCAACACATTCGTTTTATGCATCATACAAGTACAACATCACAATCCATACACGTGTCATCCTACCACACTCATCCTACATATCACACATACTCTTTACATATAATTAACACATATTCATACACACAATTTCATAGCAATCTCCAAGCACAACATTTATCATACAAGTATTATACAACAGTCATATTATGAGAGAATTTTACATACAGATATACTCATGGATATCTCCTTATAAGTGTTAAATCTTGGTTTCTTACTCGCATCTTATCAGACTATTTATCTCGATTTAATTATGTATGATTACTCTCTTTTTACCCTTATATTTTCTAATGTCCATTTATGAATCAAGCGGCTTCTATTGCCGACTTTCTTTAATTAAATTTGACTTCTATTACCGACTTTCTTTAATTAAATTCGACTTCTATTGCCAACTTTCTTTAATTAATCCAAATTAAATCCTATTGGTCAGGTACTTATTTCTTTGGTCACTAAACAGGTCGTTAATTCCTTATATATAATTGGGTGAATTACTGATATTCTTTCTAAACCCCTAGTCACTAACTTTTGTACTTTTCCTTTACTCCTACTATTTCTAATGATATTATTTTATTTCCTTAATTCATTCTGTTATTAAAGGTATACTATCACTTGTTTTAATTCTTTATATACCTTTGATTATTTGTTCATTAAGCATTCTTCACTAAATTAGGTAGAATTATCCCTTTTACTCAATTTAATTTCCTGATGTCTAATTATGAACTCTTAGTCATTGTTAAGCAGTCTTACTATTGATTTCCTTTTACTAGTCCCATTAAGCTTTTATTAGTTGAACAACTTACTTCCTTAGTCACTAGAGGGTTACTAATTCTTTATGTATCAATTTAGTGACGTTGTTTCTAAATTTCCAACTACTAATTTTGAGTACTTTTTTTTTACTCCCCTTGTTAATTGATTTGCTTCATTAGTTAATCAACTAAATTTATTTCTTATGATGTTGATTTATTTCTTAGGAATGTAGAACTACTCTAACCTTTACATTATGAACTTAGTCAATTATTACTTAGTTTCTAGAAGTCATTATTTAATTAATAGGTCTTGCCCCTTTTTATTATAAGTCTAAGATCTAAGTCCTAAAATCTTTTTATTTAACTAAATAATGTCTCTAGGTATAAAACTCCTTTAATTCTTTTCTCTTGCTTCTTAATGATTACCTAGGTTTCTAACTTTTAACATTAATTTCTTTTATTAAATTTCCAAACTTTAAATGTATTTTATTTAGGTACATGATTCCTTCCTAATTAATTCATTAAAATCCTTTTACTCCAAGTTAGACTCTAGCTCTTCATTACTTTTTTTATTCTTAACCTAATTAAAATATTTAATCCAAAAATTTTGTTTCCTATTCAAATTTCTTTTGTCAAATTCATTTCATTTAATCAAGTTTTTTAATGTCACTTTTTATTTTACCATAAATGGTCACAAGAGTGGTCACTAAAACCCTTAAATTCTAATGCTTATTTTAATATGCTTTAAAGATTCCTTTTTATCTCCTTTTCTTTTCCTTAGCTAAAAATTCGTTCGTACACAATTATTTTTGCTTATTAATAAAACTTTCTCAAATAATCTTATTTTACTTAATTGTCACTTTTCCAACATCAATTTATTTATTTGACTAATTCTTAGAAAATTTTATAATAACTTAAAACGGTGCTAATTTTAAAACTTGGTAAAATAAATTGTCGTAACCGTTCGGTCGGTGTATTTTCTTAAAACGCGCAATATCATCAAAATAATCCCAGCGATGCTTGGCGATAAATCCAATTTCTAATAGCGCGGCTTACCGAAAATGAATCACAAATTACATATTAATACCATAAATTTAAATATAATAATACAACCATATTGAATCAATCGTGCCCGCCTAACATTAATTTTCTAAATTTTTTGTCTTAACCCCAATCGCGATAAAATCCTCCTGAGCACGTGAACGTCAAATTATGCTAATTTAGTTTCTAAAATACTTACTAAATTAAAAACATATTAATTTTAATGGTCGGTTATGAAAATCTTCACGGTTTGAGATTTTACCGTTGGATTATGACGAAAATTAAAATGGTGGTTCCCGGATACTCATGCAATATTATAGGAAGATGAAAAACAAAATCAAAAGGAGATAAGACCCCCCTTACCACATGGAATGCTTGCTGCCCGGAGAAGGAGAATGATTCGTTCATCGAAAATTTGTCGGGTACTCCAAAACGTCCGTCGATCGTCGTCGTTTATCCTTACGTTTTGCTAAAACGTGACATGTAAAAATTTTAAACACCTAAAGGGTTGTGGACAGCCAAGGAAGATCATAAACAACCATGAAGTTATTTAAAACTAAAAGATCATTTACCAAAAATTTGTCGTTTACTCCGTATTTTCCACCATTCGTCACCGTTCGCCACCAATCATCCTCGATCCTTAGGAAAAATGACATACACACCAAGAAGGAACGAGGAGTCATGGTTTTAAGCTTCCAAAACATAGAGAAAAATGTCACAAAATCAAGAACATAAACTATTTTGGGACCCCAAAGAAAGAGGAGACAAGATCAAGAACCAAAATGCGAAAATCCTTACCTTGGTGGCTTTAGACGGTCACGACTTCAAGAGGCCAAGGCAAGAGGGTCTCTAGCTGGATTTTAAGAGCTTTATACTTGAATAAAACTGAGTAAGAAATGGCTGTTTGGTGGAAGGGGATCACGGGTTTGGAGGAGACAAAAGGAAGGGAAATGATCTTGTGGTGGTGGAGGGTGGTTGTCCTTAGTATGGCCGTGATTATGGGTGGTTTAGGGAGGTTTTTTGGTGGCTGTTTTGGGCTTAGGAAGGAGAGGAGAAAAGGGGATGTTGCTGCCATGAAAGGGGAGAAGAGAGCTAGAATGAGATGGCTGAATGGAATGATGGAGGAAGTGATGTTGGTCAAGCTTGCATGAAGTATGATTGGTGGAAATGGGAGGTGGATGGGCTGAGTAGAGAGGAGTGGGTAGAGGTTGACACCTCTCTAGTGAAGTGGCAAGAGTTGGTGATGCATGGGAGAGGAGTTTTAGAGCTATAAAAATGTCCTATGAGTGGGAGGAGGTGATTGGCCAAAGTTGCATAGAGAAGCTAAGCTGTCCAGTTCTAGGGCGTCACTTTGTACGGACCTTTGGAGGCCTTTCTGGTCCGAATTCGAAAAAGGCCTAAACATAAAAGTTGTAGAAAATTTTGTTTTATTCAAATCCATATAAAGAACAAAAAAATCCATCAGGAATTGAGTGAGATATGGCCCAAATACTAAAAGGGTGCAGGGTTGTGATGGGATTTTTGTCCCTGCCATAGATTAATTTTCTAGGCCAAATGGGCTTTGAGTCCTTTATAAAAGTTATGAATAATTGAGTTAGGAAAATTTGGTTAAGGCCTCATTCAATTTAATAGTCATATGAGAGAGTTATATGGAAAATACTGCACGTAGTACAAACTGTTGCTGGAAAAACGTGAATTGGTGTAATGTTTTAAATTCTGAGATTTATGGAGTGGGAATTTGATTTCAAGTCCTTCATGAAGTTTTTATATCTTCCTTTCCTCTTTAATTTGATATATCATTTTCAATGATCCAAGTTCTGTAGCTCGAGATATACCTGATTTACGACAGGATACTCTGGAAGCTTCCCGGATCAGCTAGGGTCTTAGAAATAAATTCCCCATTAATTTTCCTTTGGGAATTTGATTTCGTAATCTGCATGAAGATTATATAGGTCTAAGATAAGGATTCATAGTAAAAAGAACGGAGTGATTCAAGTATCGGACGAAGGAGATACATGAATTTTATCGAAGACTGCCAGCATTGAAATGAATCAACCAAGGGGTCACAAAGATTTATTAAATTTTACTGATATAGAGGGATTTAGCCTTCAATGTCTTCACGAAAAATATAGATAATTTTGTTATGGAGATTTTGACACTAAGTTTGTACAAATCGAAGGTCGTATAAGAAATTTATGAATTTTTTCTAAACCATGCGCAAAGAAAAACGGTGAAACAATGAAATTTTGAGTAGAGCATGCTGAATCTTTGATTTTGGGGTTGATATAGTTTGAACCAGAGTTTGAGGATAGAAATGAAGGTTGAAGATCTTTTCAAAATGAAGAGATTGGGACCAAAATCATTTGATCCTAAGATCGTATGAAAAATCTGGGTCCGAAACACCAAAGGTATTTGGGTCGAGTTCTAAAGCGATTTCTAAGGAAATCAACTTGTTGAAAATAGGGATGATAGATTCTGAATCAAGCTTTGGTCCCTTCAGGAAAAATTCCTAAAATGTTGAAATGAGTCACTAGAGACTGACCGATCGGATATCCCGAGGTATATGAACGGGCAAATATAGGAGACGCCAAAGGTTCTAATTGAGCTTATCAGGACAAGTCAGACACCCTCGATTCTTCATAGAGAGATTCTAACAGGACTAGTATCCCTATGGATCACTAGTCTTGGTTCGAACGGTTAAAGTCTGACTTCAAGTTGGGTCCCACAGTTTAAATATGAAGAACCGGACGACATTTATTATTAAAATAATAATTAATTAATTCTTAACTAAACTTTATTACAAATAGACCTTCATGTTTTAAACTTATCATTCATGATGTTAGTCCTTAAAATAAATGTTATCTAATCATTCCAATTAATCTTTACTGATAGTGAGGTTTATTAACCAATTAATATCAAAATAATGTATTATCTACTAATCATTTTTATTTAAGGGTTAAATTAATGTCTTATGAAATTTTGGGCTCTAATAATCACCTATCCTTAGAATCTAACTTAATACTCAATAATTCTAAATATCATAAATCTATTGTGGCTATAATCAGCAAATGATTAACTATCTTCATCTTTAAATATCATTCATATTTTATCTAGTATTAATAACAAGAATATATTTATGAGTATAAATACTTCAATAATAGTTTAATTACTAAATCAATCACAATCATCTTCACATAAATTGCCATTAATCCACAAGTTTCTCTAGGGTCACTGTTGCACATAACCTCCCTTACATACTCATTTTCATTTAACTGAATTTTCCACCACTCACATTCTCACGACGATTTAGGGATTATGCCTAATCCTTACTCTCCTAAAATACTTAACAAGGTACTCTCAGAGGTCCCGACAGCTTGGTCTTCTATTCTGGGAAATTAGGGCTATTACAATTAGGAAATTGGAAAAACGGTTTTATAAACGTTAAAAGCCATTTTCGTTTGGCCCTTGATGTGGTGCCTGAGTTGATGAATTTTGGTGATTTAGTATTCTCTTTAATTGTAAAATTTTATGGATAAATTGATTAATGAAAGAAAATTAAAATAGGACCCGAGTTTAGGCGTGAACGGTATGTTAGAAACAGTACCAATTTAGAATTTTCTAGATAAAATACGACAAAATCGATGTTTTAACAAAAGAAATGAAAATATACTACTTTGTATCTTTACTTTAGAAAAAGAGGATTCTTTTATCTTCAATATAGATTTAGGAGAATTATCTTATAATAATACAATATTTTATCTAAGAATTTATAAAAAAAATTGGAAAGTAAAAATCAATTTAATTCGTTCAACATAAGCCAATACGACGAAACGACCTTAGTAAGTGATTGAGATCGAGAAAAATATACTTGTCCTTAAATTCCTCTTAAAAGAAAAACTTAATTTTCCTTAACTTCATATTTTAAGAAACATAATTGAGATATGTTACTCCTTTTTACTTAGATATCTATTATAAACTTACAAATAAATTGAATATTTTCATACTAGAGGAATTCCTTAAAAGACCCGTTTAACCTTGATATTTATAGTAAAATGCATTGAGTAGTATTTATACCTTGATTCATAGTACCTACTATATGAAAAGATATATAGCTTAGATACTTTACACGATTTAAGGACAAATACGCTAAGTGAGTTAGATTCTGTCTAATACTCAAGCACCCTAGTAATAAGACAAGCACATGGCATTTTGCATTTGAAGTTGAGAAGGGATGTTGAAATAATCCCCTAGAGCATACAGTGATGGGTAACTGAAGAATCTGCCACGCCTCAATACCCGAGGGCAGTCTAGGGAGTATATCAAAGGCGAGAATTCCAATGGCTCAGATTCGCGCCTATCACCGGACAGCCCATGGCAAACTCTGGTATACTTGGACAAGAGGCGGGATTTTCTATGACCATGGAGTGCCCGTTCTGTTGAGATGTGTGATTGGTCATTATGATGATTGGACTGCCAGTACTTACCCATTTGTGAAAACTAGAACGAGGAGAGCTCTGATCGCTCTAGTTAGGCTGGGAGAATAAGGTGGTATGGTTGTGCACATGATTATTGATATATGAGGTTGATCATGGATGTTGGGCCCCATTTCATATTGGTAATGAATTTAAATGAATAATAAATTGAATCTAACACATGCATAGCATATCATAATTATATGACTAACATTCTGATTGTCCTTGATCTTTGTGTATGTGAAGTTTATATAGTTATTCTAAAGTATGTCGTGTGTAATCGTTTCTATAATTTTAAAATGTTTAAGCCACCCTTGTATATATATGTTATGGGTTGAGAGCTTTGTACTCACCCCTTTTGTTATTGTATGTTGTTTTCCCTTCCTGTGATCATCAACTGAAGGACAAGGTGAACGTGGGCAGAACTCGGAATATCTACAGTGAAGAACGTCAGATTGGAAAGTTGACTGTGTATATTTTCTGTTTGCGTTGAGATCGTTGTAGACTCGACATTTCTATTATGGTGTTATTTGTAGTAGTTGTTGGGAGCCTGTGAGCCCGTACTCTTTTAAGTACACTTATGTTTAAAAGAATCGATCTATGTGATAAACTTATTTGAAATCGTGTGCTGATGATCACCAGTAAAAAAAACTCCTATTGTTAGTGACTCCTTAATTAAGTAGGACATTCCAGTATGGGATTTGTCCTAGTTAATTGAGAGTGTCACATATTACTGTAAAAACTCAAATAGTTCATCACTCATAATCCATAATTTTCTTGTTAATTTAATTATTTTTGGTAAAATAAATTTGTTAAATTATTTATAGTTTATTTTATATCCCTCTTTACATATTCTCAATAACAACCTATTAAAGGAAATATAACTAGAAACAAAAAAATAAATGAAAAATAATATATAGTAAAATCCTATTTTTTTAAAATTTCACTATAACATTTTATGGTTTAAGCCACACCAATTTACCCACGGTTGAGATAATGTGGCCTAAACAACCCAAATGCCATCTTTTATATATTTTGTGGCTATTGATATGTATACATACACAACTTTGGACAACCAATGTAAAACTGTGGCCTATTTAGGTCACATTTTAATAACCGAGGTCACATTTTAATAACCGTTGCATCAAGTATATACATAAGCCACAATTTTTTTTTTTTGTTTAAGGCCATATTTATTAAATCGTGTAAAATTTTTTCCAGTAAAAAACCACATTTTATAAAGAGTAAAACATTAGCATTAAAAAAATATGGCCTAAAAGCCTAATTTTTAAATTGAATTTTTTTTTTAAGTTTTTAATCCCTAAAACCTTAAAAGAAAAGGAACAGAACCCTCTCATTCCTTTCTCTCTCTCGTGTAAACCCTTTCCCCCAAATCAATTTTTCTCTTCCAAAATTGCATTACACGCCATTAGTCTTCTCTCACGCGAAAGGTACAGAGACACCATCTCTGTTGGAGGAACCTCGTATAAATCTCAATTCTGACGTCGCTCCTTCTTCCCTCTGCCTTTGCTTCCACGGCTTCCTCCGAAGAAGTCGAGGTTCTTTTTCATTTCCTTCCTTAGGGTTTGGTATTTATTTTAATTTGCATTTTCTGGTGTTGGGTTTTTTTATATCTAATGGTTGTATTATGTTCTACATATACACTCCTTATCTTCCTCTGTTTCTGAGTTTCTGTGCAAACAAAAGTGAGCGGAAGGGACAATGGGAATATTCAGAAAGGTTATGGGAATGTTTGATGTGGAATATGCAAGGTGGATAGAGGAGCATCATCGCATAGTGTGTGAGCTAAGAGCTGCAGTGCAAGAGCACCTTCCTGAGAACAAGCTAAGACTATTTGTGGACAATTGCTTGGCACATTATGACCAAGAATGAACCTCAAGAGCATGGTGGCAAAAACATGTGTTTTATCTTGTTTCTGGCATGTGGAAGGCACCAGGTGAATGATGCTTCATGTGGATCGGTGGGTTCAGGCCATCTGAATTCATTAAGGTACATACAGTTTTGTTCATTGATGGCTAAAATATAAAATTATTCGTGATTACATAATTCATAAATTTTATGAATCGAAGACAAACAATTTTATGAATTGAAGACAAAAAGTTTTAAAAAGGAAATTTTTTTATAAACACATTATAGTGTATATATCTTAGAAAATCAAAAGAGACTACCTTAATATATAAGTTGGTTATTTTCCAACATTAATTAATATTGTAACATTTATTGCAGGAACTACTTGAATTAGGTGAACCTTAAGGTCTCCTACTGCTTTAAAGAAGTGTTTCAAGTGGGTCGACAAATGTTAAGCTTATGGCGAATTTTCCCTGGATCATTTTTTTTACTTCCTGCATTACTTTCTTTTCTTTATACAAATAAAATTTATAACTACTATTGTATAAACTTTATACATAGCAGGAATTATGATTCTGTAATGTATTTATACATTTAAATTGTAACATGGTTTAAATAAGGTAGAAGGAGAAAAAGCATAAACTTATGCACTTGATTCCCAAGAGAAACTTGATCAAACTCTATCCTCACCAATTTCCTTAATTGCAAAGTGCAAAAAAACTGTGGCCTTTAATGTCTAAGGCCACGGTTTTGTAAAACCATGGTCTTTAACTATAACTAAAAAATGTGGCTTAAGGACTAGTTTAACAAACTGTGGTGTTTAATGTGTGGCCACATTTGTAAAATCATGGTCTTAACTATAACGAAAAAATGCGGCCTAAGGACTAGTTCAAGAAACTGTGGCCTTTTAAATATGACTACATTTGAAAAACTACGGTCTAAAATTAATGTAAAAAACTGTGGCTTAAAACTAACACAAAAATTTGCGGCCTATTCTAATGCCTAAGGCCACGGTTTTCAAAATAGTGTAGTTAAAAGTAGAAAACCGTGGCCTTTTGTTTTAGACCATGGCCACCTAGACCACGTCATAAAAAGTGTGGCCAAACTGTGGCCTAAACTAAAGGCCACAGTTTTTTCACTTTAGACCACAGTTTTTAGTTGCGGCCTAAACCAAAGAGTTGTAATCTCAATGTAGAACACCGAATTTATATAAGTGAATCAAGTTCAACATTAATTACATAATACTTAGCCATGCTAAAGGCAATGTTTTAAAACTTTAAAAGTAAATATGACCTAAAAAATTATTAATTTTACAATCCACTCCAATGCTTAGCCATGAAAACATTTAGCAACAATGATGTATGAGCCACCAGCAAATAATTTTAGTCTCTCCAAAAATAATTCTCTAAGCATCAAAACCTTGATCATCTTATCTTATGTCACAAAAGGTCCTTGGTCTATCAATATCCGCACTACATATGCCATGTCACCTTTGATTTCCAACTTCACATTTCCCCTTACTATTTTCATAGTAAAATCACAATTGCCTTCTGCTGCAATCCTCATTTTCCTTCCTTGGTGATGCTAACAGCTACCCCTGTTGTTTAAAACAAGAACAATGCAAGAGTAGTTCCATATGTGATCAACCCAAATGTCATTGGAAAGGATAGTTAGGGTCTAGCATTAGTTGATATTTGCAGCAAGGTAAAGAATGTCTATAAGAAAGAAGTTTTGGATTTAGGGGGATTAATTGTAATTACACTCAATTAAAGTAACAAATAAAAATTGAGGTGCATGAATGCACCAAACTGGACTAGGATGAATAATATAAAACACAAAGAGGAAAACAAAGATGTATTCAAATTTCAAAATTCTTAGACATAAAATTTAAAGCAAACAATTGATAAAATAAATAAATAAATTTACATATTTTGGGCATTCCTAAATTCAAACCATGGATCATAGACAAGCCAAATACAATAAATATATAACATATGTACAAGTGTTAAGAAATGAATTCTAATAAGTAAATAGGCTGAAAAACACCACACAAATAATGTCCCTCATGCCTATTTTTTAGTCTTTGACTAGGTATCCCACAGGTAAAGGTATGAGATTAATCCCTCATGCCAGCGGTAGTGATTAGGTATTCTCAAAGTGGATACTACATTCAGGCCCCTGATAATGACATTGTACATGAAGTTTGCTTTGGGTCAAAAATTAATTTTTACTACAACCAACCACTGTTTGATCTCAAAGCCCAATGAATAGCCAGAACAATTTCACATAATACAATATCAATTTTGAATGAATAAAAACTAAGGAGAAGTACTGCACAAGACCTTTTCAGAATGAAGTTTCGTGGAATCACCATAGTTGAAGTATTTCTTTTTCAGTAAGAGTTCCTCCAACTTAGAACACATATCAATTCCACAGCTTCATTAAGAGCTTGAAATTTAATAGGAAAGCGTTGAAATTTATGTTATGATACACAAACCTAGAAACACCAACATAAAATATTCTTGCGTTTCACTATATTAGAAAATAGACTACACCTTTCTTCTAAATGGCGTTATCAAGTATTACAGTCAAATTATCCTTCTGACACCACACCCTTGGCTAGGTAGAAAGTATACATTTTTTATGTGTAAAATATCTAGAAACTTAACACTATATTGAGTATTAATAATGCAAACTTACACTCAAGTCTTTCATAATGGAGTGATTTGTATTAATCTCCAAAATTCTCCTCCCTCTCATAAACTCTAAACTTGAAGTGTCCCCAAGAGCTTGTGCCTTCATTAATCTGAAAAAATGGAATTTAAGGATAAGCCTTGAATCATGAGAATGATAAACTGCTAGTGATCCCAAAGTAAGCCTTGTAAGTCAATGACTCACTTCTCCATATTTGCAGACTAACCAAACTTCCCAGATACAAGTACACAGGGTGATGAGCTCAAGCGCTTAGAGAGTTGAACTTTAGCCACCTTATCTCCAAGTTGTTGTTTTATCCAATCACAAAGTAGGTTGTATTCTTCTTTGGTTTCCCTCTCTAAGACCTCGTCCTCATCACCTGATATGAGAAAATATTATGAGAAACCATGCTAAAATCTAAATTTCTAGGAAACAAGATAGTCAGCAAATGGAAGCGAAGTATAAAGAACAAACCTAATTCTAAATCCTCCTTGCTGATGTCAACAAATTTCTTTATCTTTGTCCATAGGTTCTGAATGGCAACCTCATCAATAGGTTCAACCAAATAAAGAACCTACAATAACAATGGACCCAAAAGTAGAGTGAAAGGTTAACATCACCCTCCACAGGATGGCAGGAGACCATAGGCGGAGGCCAGGTTTCAATCTCTGACCACTTTTCCTATCACCTCACTGACCAGAACCCCGACTACATGCCCAAATTACCAAAATATTATAATAACTAAACATATCTTAATATTCTTTTGAACTAATTTCTCCAAAAATGGAGTAGTCTTTACATTTTTCAAACTATTAGTTTCTAGGTAAAATATAGCCTTTTGATTTCACCCATGTTTTCAACATAATCCTCTAGACTTTTAAGCTCTTCCTCACTCTTGGATGTGTAAAATCGCAACAATGGTGTTAGGCGCTTATGATTTCCAATGTCCTCAATGTATCCTAATTTCAAGAACCTACCAAAGTTCTCCCAGAATTTCTTGCAGTTCTAGAATCACAAGCAACCATGACCATTCCTTCAATCACAATTCATAAAAATATAGAGATGCTGAGTTTATTGCAACCAACATCTTTATTTCCACTCTCAACAAGGTCTTGAATCATATCAAATGCCTTCTTGACGAGTCTTTCTCTCATTATTCTTACTTGATTAAATATTGTTAGAACCAAACATTTTGGCCTTATCAAAAACAAGAAGTGTATAAATTTTTCCTATCATAATGCCCTTTATTCATGTTCAGTAGGAAAATATAGCAAAAAGAGGTATGTGAATAAATATTTGCTATCACCACATCCTTTATTTATGTTCAGCAAGAAAAATATTAAGTTCTATTACAATTTTGCTTTCTTGAAGGATTTCCTGTGAAACATTGAGAGGAAGGTCATCGGAATCAACCACACCCTTCACAAAGCTCAAGTAATATGGAAACTATAAAATAAATGTATAATATAATTACTACAAAAGTATAACAGAATAAGAAAAAGAAGAATAACAGTAAAGAGCTTGAGCTCTAGCTTATGTTATTTGCAATCATCAATGCTCCTTGCTTATCTATTTTTCTACAAACATGAACATCTAACAAAAAAAGGAACAAGGGGCTATAAAACAAAAATATGACACATTTTCTAGTTCCTAATGAGTTTCTCAATAGCTTTCCAATTTATTTCAGAATCACCCTTCATTGTAAACCACAAAAAGATGAATCAAAAACTACAACAAGAAGAAATTAAAAACAAACAAATAAAAATGCCACCTTAGACTCAATATGTCACAAGAAGTACAAGAAATCGTGAACCACAAGGCACTACATGGAAGCCCAATTAGGAATTAGGACTTTAAATTAAATTGGAACCTTGACTGAATAAATTTCTAATTAGGAACTTTGGCTTTGGCTTACTATAGCAAGATCACTATAATGCCGATTGTGACCATTAGAACCTGATCATGATTAACCACTATAGCTTACTGGTCCATTGGCAGCTGCATCAAAGGCCAATCTCCAGTCATCACTAGCTTCGCTACTTCTTGGGATACTCTTTATAGAATAAACAAGCAAACCAAATAAAAAAGATTAACCAAAATAGGGAAGTTACTAGTCCAATCCCAACCAGATGCTTTCATACATTAATAAATATATAAATAAATAAGAAATTTACACATACCTACACTGCCATTTGACCAACTAGAGGTAGCAGCTGCTCGATTATCATGAATACTCTATCGTGTCAATTTTGAGAGAAGCGAGGATTATTTCTGGTATCGTTCTCCTCTATCGTTCTCTTCTGGTACCATTCTCTTGTGCTACCCTAATAAAACCTTCTTAAAGATGTAATAGACATACTCCAAGTTCTAGCCAAATACACCAAAGCATAGAACAAAGAGCATATTGTTGCAAAATAACTTCTACCAGAACCACATTAAGCTAATACTAAAATTGTTCCAAGGACGTAGGATAGACTTAGAATTCAACAAAAGGTCAAAACACTTATTCCACACAGATAATGCAACATGACAATATAAGAACCTATGAGGGATCATGAACAAGAACCACATGTAAAAGTAAGACCCATATTAAGGAAAAAGGCTTATGTGTGACCTTTAAGATAACAACCCATTAAATAAAATATAAATAGGAACAAAAAAGTAAATGAAAAATATTATGTAGAAAAATCCCATTTATTTAGTAATTCTTGTAAACCTAAGAGTTCCATGTCAAGTTAAACAAAAATAGGTGGTTCTAAAAACAAATTCAAATGTCAAGTCAAACATCAAAATTCTAATACTAAACCATGAAAAAAATCTTAATTGATAATTCAGTCTAAGTTGAAGGCATCATGATCATCAAAGTTTGCTGTATTCTCCTCCCTAAGACCATGGTCTTGTGATGCTCCAGTTGATGTTGCAAGTCCATCTTGGAAATCAGGAATCCTAGATAGTAATGGAACTAGTTGATCCTGGACAAAGGATGATAATGTATCATTTACAATTTGTATGAGTCGTGTATTATCCGTAGGTGGAGGAGAAGAAGGAGGACCAATCTCATAGCCTTGTGATGAACTACTAAATTTCTAAGCTATTACCTAGACCATGAACTCTTCCCTTTTTGGTGTGACCCACAGCATCAATCTACACTTTCTCATCAACCATAAGATGAGTCTTAGAATCTTGCCCTTACTTCTCTGTTATGGCAACATCATATAATTCCTACATTAAAAGAAAACATGTACATATTTACAAATCTAATAATGAACTAGTTTTCACTGTGAAATATTATTTATATAAAATGAAATTCAAGTTTACTTCTATAATACAACATTATAGTATAACTTAAAAAAAATTACATTTCAATTATACAAAATGAAGTGTTGAATTTAAAGACACTCACAACAACATTCTTTGAGCGCTTAAAAACATAATCCTCATTCTTCCTTTTATGAACACGATCATATAATTCTCTAAAAGTAACATGGCACTTCAATTTGGCCTCCTGTAACCACATATGAAGGGATTAATAAGTACTATATATAAAGATAAAAATAAAATAAAATCATAGATACATTACCATTTTCCGATTATGTTCATCAAGGCTTATTGAACCTCTAGTGTGTAACATGGAATCAGGGATAGATGCCCTATTATTTCGTCCTTCCTGTGACCTTTTTTGCCATTCTTTAGTGACCCAAATGTCAACCAAACCATCCCAGACTTTTCTTCTCATTTATCTTGGACCATGACCTTTTAAATCAGTAATATTATTTGAGTTAATTTTCTTGAAGGTTGTTTCTCTTGCCTTTGCCAATAGATTAGGGTAATGATCTCTACATGTTCGATCCCAAACAGTCTTTGCCATGCTACTATCATATGGAGTTACAAACTTGTATTTTTCTTAGATAAATAAAATGTTAAGAAAATCTCATAGAAAACAAAAATATGAAAATAAAAAGCATAATAACTATTTGCAAACCTTAACGTCATCAAATAATGTATCTTTCACGTCCATAGGATATTTTTTCCATTTACTAGCTGCAATTGGCATCCTCGGTAAGATTTTCGCTGTAATATCACGAGTCACACATGATGGGATAAACCTCCTTCTGCATGTCAAATAACAAATGATATAACAAACCTATTAATTCAACATAACATTAATATATAATTTGTAATTTATAACCACTTACAGGGGAGTAATTGGCTCCACATATATAATAAGCTTCTTAAGAGTTACAGGGTTAGATGCTTCACTAGAAGGCATTGAGCTTGGATCACCACTTCCAATGTTATTTGATCTAACATTGGTGTCGATTGGGTAGGTGATTTGTCGGCAATGGGTTCCTAGACAGTAGTTGATTGTCTTCCAATAGGTTATTGAATATTTGTTTTTTTCCTAATAGGTTCTTGAACACTAGTTGATTTTCTACCAACAGGCTGTTGAACATTTTTTGTTTGCCTAATAGAAGTTGTTATACTTCCAAAAGCTTGTTGCATATTGGTTCTTTGCCTAATAGATGCTGGTTGCGCTCTAGCAACTTATTATTTCCTTTCATGAGTCTCCTGGCCATTAGTTGTCACATGGCGGGAAGTTGAATCGTCACCTGCAATAAGTAAACAATGACAAAAAGTGACATTAAAACAAATTTTGAATTAGTATATAGAAGAGTAAACATTATAATTAACAATACTTGATAAGTGAGGAGAAAGTTATGTTGGATCAAAAACAATGTTTGGTTATGAAAGTTTAGGTAGAGTATAGCTTCTTGCACGACCTCGACTTCGTACACCACCTCGGGTTCGCATGATGAATATTTGTATATTGAAATTTCATTTGATTTAGGTAATTATGTATTCCAAAGTTATTAAATAAAGCCATGTAAAACGTAAATCATATTTCACTAATCATACCATTATAAATTAAAAATTAACATTCAATAATCATCACTACTTGAATGTGTATCGTTCAAATCCTCATCTTTATCCATGGACTCATTACCCACAATATCTTCATTGTCATCAATAAAAGGATCATTATTCAAATTTTCCTTAGCATTATGAATGTCATTTGTGTTTACTTCTTCCATTGGGGCATGGGTATCAAATAACAACAATGGTTCATCATCTATGACAACATTGTGTGTTCTTAAGGATCCATTATCTTGATAATAATCAATGTTATGCAACTCATTTGTGTCATCATCTTCATTCATTGTTTCAGCCAAAAAGAGCTTTGGTTTGACCTTGCAAGTATCCCACAATTCATTAGTAGCTCTATTTGTGCTTAGTGGGTAGTAAGTGTAATATACTTATTGAGCTTGTTCAGCTAATACAAACAGCTCATTCGAGTGAAGTTTTGATTTGATTTTAATATCAACCAATCCAAAATTTTTATCAACCTTGACTCCATTAATGGGATCAAACCCATGACATGGACTTTATTATTTCCTAAATAAGATAATTCCAATATCTCCTCAATGATGCCATAATAGTCTAGGTCATTTTCACCATATATGTTTCCTCTAACACAAACGCCATTATTCATAGTAGCTTTATTTTGTTCATAACTTTTAGTATGGAATCTATACCCATTGACTATTATCCCATTATAAGAAGTCACAGACTTGGATGGACCAAAACTTAGGTCTCGAATTGTACATTCCTCAATTTCACTAATACTCACCTGTAAATTTTGACAAACACAATAAATGGTTGAAAATTTTGAAATACAAAATATTAATTTTTATATCAATCATTATGAATGAATGACTTACTTAATGCTTTAGCCACCAACTAAAGTCTTTATCGCGACTTTCCAATATTTGATCCTCAAATATATTTGGATTTGTTTCCCTTAACAAATACTCAAATTGTCTAATAAATAAATATATAAAATTATTAGTGTTACACACAATTTAAATAACTTGTTGAATTCACTAATTGAAGGAAACTTACTGGAGATATGGTTTAACTTCTATAGAATTCACAAGTACATACGTCTCAACAATTTGAAGCTCAATATCAGTTAAGAATCTTTTCAAACCTTTGCCAATAGGATGACATGGGTGTTTAAAAATGGATAATTGGTCATCAATCATATCTTTACCTCCATCATCATTTTGAGGAACTTGAGTACGTCTTGTCTGTATGCTAGGATAAAAATACAAGGACACGAAGTTAGAAACTTCTTCTAGAATATACGTTTCACAGATACTCCCTTCAACCCTTGCTTTATTTCGTACCTTCCTTTTTAGGTACAACATGCACCTCTCAAATGGATACATCCATCTGTATTGTACCGGCCCTCTAATCTTAGCTTCGTAGGGAAGATGTATAGTCAAATGTTCCATCATATCAAAGAATGTCGGGGGTAATCTTTTCTACCTTGCAGATTGTTTCAACGATGGGGAGCTGTAAATCTTCCATGATAGAAGTACGTATTAGAGTGGCTGTTATTTCTTTGAAAAACAAACTGAGTTCTGTTAAAGCTCCCTATATAGGTTTTGACAACATATCGTGAAATGCTAAAAGAATTAACCTTTGCATGAAAATATGGCAGTCGTGACTTTTAAACCCATATATCTTTCTGTCATCTATATTGATGCAACACGAAATATTTGACACATATCCATCAGGAAACTTTAATTTTTTTATCCACTCACACACCACCTTTTTTTTATTAACACTTAAAGCATATGTCGCCTTCGATTTCTTAAAATTTCCATTATCAACTATTAGCTCCAAGTTGGGACATCTACAAATCTCCTTCAAAATTTCCCTTGCATTTGCATTATCTTTAGTCTTTCCTTTTATGTCCATAACATTGTTGAAGATATTGTCAAACGCATTCTTCTTAATATGCATAACATCTAAGTTATGTCATATCAAATTAGTGCTCCAAATAGGCAATTCCCAAAATATGCTTTTCTTGAACCAATTGAACCTCTTACGAAATCCATGTTGTTTGAGTAGCTCTTTCACCTATAAAGTAATCTGTCTAATTTGGTTAACTTTGTGTAAAATATCTACCCCATTTAGTTGTTGTGGTGGCAAAGACTTCATTAAAGTTGATCTCTTGAAAGAATATCGATCACAATGAAAAGCATGATCAATAGGAAGATAATGTCGATGGCAATCAAACCAACAAGGTTTCCTACCATGATCCAACCTGAATGCCTTGGTTTGCTCCATACAATAAGGACAAGAAAGATTTCTATGTGTGCTCTACCCAGACAACATCCCATAAGCAGGAAAATCACCTATTGTCCATAATAATACTGCTTTCATCATGAAATTTTGCTTCTTCTAAGCATCAAAGGTGTTAACACCATCATCCCAAAATATCTTTAAGTCATCCACCAAGGGCCTAAGATAGACATCCATATATTTTCCAGGTGACTTTGGTCTAGGAATCAAAAGACTCAAGAATATGTATTCTCTTCTCATACACATACTTAGGGGAAGATTGTATGGTGTGACAAAAACAGGCCAACATGAGTATGGGGTAGTTGAGTTGCCAAAAGGATTAAAACCATCTAAACAAAGGCCAAGTCGGACATTTCGAGGCTCTTGTGCAAATGTTGGATGGGTATGGTCAAAAACTTTCCAAGCCTGAGCATCATATGGATGAGTGATCACCGATTCATCTTGACGCACTCCATCCACATGCCAACGCATATATTATGCAGTCTTTTTTGACATATAGAGGCGTTGAAGTCTTGGAATAATAGGAAAATATTGCAAGACTGAGTATGATACTTTTTCTGAGTTTTTGAACCTTACTCCGTTGGTTTAAGTCTTGCATGTTTGCAAATTAAGCAAATTTGCTTGTCACTATTTTCCTTGTAATATAGCATATAATGTTCAGGCAAACATCAATTTTCACGTATCCTAGTCCCAACTCACCCACCATTCTCTTTGATCTGTAGAAATTTTTAGGTAACCTTTAAGATTCTGGAAGCATACTTTTGATTATCATGATCATTCTATCATAATAACTTTGACTCATGTTGAATTCAGATTTTAGATTGAGTAGTTGCGTTACTGTTGATAATTTTGTATGCTTCTTACAACCATCCTATAGTGACTCATCAGCATCTTTTAACATGTCATAGAACTTTGAAGCTGAAGGATTCAGATCTTCTTCAAAAATTTCACCTTCTATATTTGGTCCAAGTCCAACTGCATCTATGACCATATCAACATTCAGATTCATGTCCCTATCTTGATCTTCTATACAAGGTGTTGGTCGACGATCCCCCATCTTTGTTAAACCAAAAAGGCTCCCTCCCAATGGTGATTTTTACATCTTGCTCATGGGCAAAGAATGCGACCTGATACATCTCTACTCAGGACGTTAATGAAATCATCAACCTCATTCTTGAATTCTTCGCTTACACAACCAGTGTGATCTTTTCTTCTTAAAATCCAAGTTCGATCAGATCGCATGTTTGTTGTAATTAGTTTAACACAAATATAAAAATATTTATTTGTGAATGAATTATTGTTATACCCTATAAGGGCTCACTCAATTATGTTCAACCAATAAATCAGACTTTAAGAAATAAGAAAATATAATTTAAGAGCATATTTTCCAAAATAAATAGATAAATTGATGAAATATTCATCAATAGAAGCATGTCAATACTATTAGGTAAGAACAATAACAAAATAAATATGTGGTTACCTGTGATGGATAACATTTAATGACTTTGACAAGGATAAGAAAAAATAATTAATGTTTTACAGCTTATAGAATTTAATCTTTTGGACTCAACCTGTAAATAAAATCCAAGCAATGTAAATGACTATATAATTTCCATTTCAATAAAAAGAGAAAACAAGTTATAAAGGATAGGTATTTTAATATGTTGAAAATAACAGCAGCTATATTAATTTTATAATTTCTCGTTTCAATGTTGGAAACCAAATTAACAATAATAATATTAAAAAAGCTTAACACAAAATGAATTACACAAGTAAAATGACCAACATACCCTACAGGTAATTCATTTCACAACATATCAACAACCATGAGTAGTATGGGTAGAAGAAAGCAAAGATAGAAAAAAATTAGGATCAAAGTAACCTAGAGTAGAAGGTCTACTAATGACAAAAAGGATATTTATTTTCCACATACTCAAAACCAATACAATATTTTATTCCAGACCTTCTGAAAATGAGGCTATCAACGTGTGGCAAGTTTGTTGTTCATGTTATTCTCAGAACTATTTGAAGGGTAGATGTAGATCATAAGACCATTTTCAAGAAACACGAGACTATGCTAATTACTAACTGCTAATTGTTATCTGAGTGTATATAGGTCTCCATAACTCTACAAAGAGTATCCATCCAACTTAATAAAGTGATCAAATAACTAATAATATATTATGTACTTTACATCAATGATGAATTTAAATACTCACAGTACATGATCTCAAAGCAGAAAATTAGAAAATGAATCTCTTAACCAGGTAGTCAGAAATCATGAAACAAACTTGAACATACTCAACAACTTTGGGTCTGTTGTATATGTCAAAACTGAAGCAAAGTATAATTCATCGGTGATATTCACAAAAACTGAATACTTAAATTAGATATAGTTCTTCTGCACATAATTTTAGCAACATGAGAAACCAGTATATCATATATGTATGTGATAATCATGCATTTATCAAAAGCATACAACAAAGCAATTATACTTGGAATAACTTAGTCATGACTGGTTACAACTAGTAGTAACTGGTAATAACATTGTTATTATATCTATAGCCATTAGCCAACATTATTACTAAGAAAAATAAATGCATGATGAAAGAAAAAGATGAAAGGGCCTTCTCATAAAAATACAAATAACACAGTGAATGAGGCAGGATATTGATATATTAGATACATGGCATACAATTCTATGAAAATGCTCCCATTCCCCATTTCCCAGGCAATGAAAACCATTATATCTTCTCCTGTTATTTTAATTAGTAGTTATTTAATTCAAATATGGAAGGTCATAATAAATTTAAAAAAATGCAAAGGTGTGCAGGTTAAACAACTCAACCAACATCATGTACAATTACGTGACTAGTAAACTAAAACACATTTAATGCAGACACGAGGGTATTACTAAATCATGTGAGCATATAAAAATCAACTTGAATAAAAGGTTTCTTGAAAAAACTGAATTTATGATAATAAAATCATAAGTTTAAATTTTATAAATGTAAAATTTTTATCAATGAGTATTTTGAAAGAGCTCCTATAATAGTAAATAAACTTGATTACAGGGAATACCTACATATTTACTAATAGGATGGATTGCAATATAACATTGATGCTTGTTTTGTTTCGTGTCACACTAAGCCCTAATAATGCAGCGAAAGAATGTGGCAAGAGGGAGAGTTGGACGATTCAAGAATCGAAGTGTATAGAACAGAACATAAACTCATCAGAATTTCTTAGTTGGAACACTCACCCGATCTTAACCAAATCTTGTCGTGCCGTGTCTTGAAGTATAACGATGATGCTTGCTCTGTTTCGTGTCACACCAAGCCCTAACAATGCAGTGAGAAATTATGGCAAGAAGGAGAGAGTTGGACGATGAAGGAAGACACACAATGAAGGACGACTCGCAACAAAAGAATCGAAAGAGGAAACACACACCAATAGATAGTGATGGGAGGTTTTATTTTCTTCTTTTAACCTTTCTTCAAAATAGGAGACAACCTCTAGTTTTTATTAAAAGGGGGAAATTAGAGGGAATAATTATATTGAGGAGGGATTTTCACACATTAAAATATTTTTAAAATAAATAAAATTTTAATATAAGTAAATTATAAAAAGAGAAAATACTTGTTCCTTAAAGAAATTCTAAACATAATATTTTGATACTATAAGTTAAATATTTGAAAAATATCACATTTTAATTAAAAAATATTTTTTAAGAAAAAACTTTTCTTTGGCTACACAAAAAAACCATCATAGTTCATAAATTATTTTTAAGTTAGTCATAATTCTATAAATTTTTTTTATAAAAATAGGATATTTAATTAGATATTTGTATATAATTTTTTATTATGATGAAAAATAATAGTTTTATTTTATATATTTTTGGGTAACATTAACTAGTAATTTGACCGTTGTAATGCACGAGATTTTTTTTGTTTTTGATTTTTTTGGTGTTTCACATTTTCATACTTCGTTTGGGAAAAAAGTAATTATTTAAAAATGTTATACTAAATATAATTTAATATGATTAAATAGTAATTGATAAAAATAGTCATAATAATGACATATATTATTTTGACCTACATATTATAGTATTTTTATTTCATATTTTTATGCTTCTCAAGAAGAAAAGTTAATTAATTGAAATCATATAAAAACATCTTCAATAATTATTTATATTATGTTAATATACATTAATATTTTTAAATATATTAAAATAAATAAAAGTTTAATATAAGTTAACCGTAAAAAGAAAAAATACTTGTTCCTTCACAGAAATTTGAAATACAATATTTTGGTACTATAGTCTAAATGTATTAAAAAATATCATTTGAATAAAAAATATCATTTCTAAATCTTTAATTCCTATCATTATTCTTACAATTTTTAAATTACAAAAAGTAATAATTTGTAGTTTGTTAATCAATTTTACAACAGTCATCTTTATATAAGATTTTCTTCTTAAAAGTATGATATTTAATTAGTGTTTCACATTTCCTACTTCGTTTGGGAAAAGTAATTATTTAAAAATCATATAAAAACATCTTCATTAATTATTTATATTATTTTAATACAAATTAATGTTTTTAAAAATATTAAAATAAATAAAAGTTTAATATAAGTTAACTATTAAAAGAAAAAATACTTGCTATTTAACAGAAATTTGAAACATAATATTTTGGTGCTATAGTCTAAATGTATTAAAAATTATGATTTTAATAAAAAATATCATTTCTAAATCTTTAATTCTTATTATTATTCTTACAGTTTTTTATTACAAAAAGAAATAATTTGTAGTTCATAAATTAATTTTACAGCAGTCATCATTATATAAGATTTTCTTCTTAAATCTATGATATTTAATTAGTGTTTCACATTTTTTACTTCGTTTGGGAAAAAGTAATTATTTAAAAATCATATAAAAACATCTTCAATAATTATTTATATTATTTTAATACATATTAATGTTTAAATATATTAAAATAAATAAAAGTTTAATATAAGTTAACTGTAAAGAGAAAAAATACTTGTTCCTTAATAGAAATTTGAAACACAATAATTTGGTACTATAGTCTAAATGTATTAAAAAATATCATTTTAATAAAAAATATCATTTCTAAATCTTTAATTCTTACCATTATTCTTACAGTTTTTTAATTACACAAAGAAATAATTTGTAGTTCGTAAATTAATTTTGCAATAGACATCATTATATAAGATTTTCTTCTTAAAATATGATATTCAATTAGTGTTTCACATTTTCTACTTCGTTCGGGAAAAAGTAATTATTTAAAAATCATATAAAAACATCTTTAATAATTATTTATATTATTTTAATACACATTAATGTTTTTAAATATGTTAAAATAAATAAATGTTTAATATTAGTTAACTGTAAAAAGAAAACAAATACCTGTTCCTTAACAGAAATTTGAAACACAATATTTTGATACTATAGTCTAAATGTATTAAAAAATATCATTTTACTAAAAATATCATTTCTAAATCTTTAATTCTTATCATTATTCTTACAGTTTTTTAATTACACAAAGAAATAATATGTAGTTTGTAAATTATTTTTACAATGGTCATCATTATATAAGATTTTCTTCTTAAAAATATGATATTTAATTAGTGTTTCACATTTTCTACTTCGTTTGGGAAAAAGTAAATATTTAAAAATCATATAAAAACATCTTCAATAATTAGTTATATTATTTTAATACACATTAATGTTTTTAAATATATTAAAATAAATAAAAATTTAATATAAGTTAACTGTAAGGAGAAAAAGTACTTGTTCCTTAACAGAAATTTGAAACACAATATTTTGAAACTATAGTCTAAATGTATTAAAAAATATCATTTTACTAAAAAATATTATTTCTAAATCTTTAATTCTTATCATTATTCCTACAGTTTTTTAATTACACAAAGAAATAATGTGTAGTTTTTAAATTATTTTTACAATAGTCATCATTATATAAGATTTTCTTCTTAAACAAATAAGATATTTAATTCGTGTTTCACATTTTCATACTTTGTTTGGGAAAAGTAATTATTCAAAAATATTATACTAAATTTAATTTAATATGATTAAATAGTAATTGATAAAAATATTCATAATAATGATATATATTATTTTGACCTACACTATAGTATTTTTATTTCATATTTTTATGCTTCTCAAGAAGAAAAAGTAATTATTTAAAAATCATATATAACATCTTCAATAATTATTTATATTATTTTAATACACTTTAATGTTTATATAATATATTAAAATAAATAAAAGTTTAATATAAGTTAACCGTAAAAAGAAAAAATACTTGTTCCTTAACAGAAATTTGAAACATAATATTTTGATACTATAGTCTAAATGTATTAAAAAATATCATTTTAATAAAAAATATCATTATAAATCTTTAATTCTTATAATTATTCTTACAGTTTTTTAATTTCACAACAAAATAGTTTGTAGTTTGTAAATTGAAAAGTTACAATGCCTTTTTATAAAAATTAATGCATTAATATATTTTCTAAATTTATATGTTTTGATTGGAATAGTCGTAGTGAGTAAAGAATTATTTATATAATTTAAATATTATATTTTTATTTAATATTAATTATTTACATACATATATTTTTTTAAAATATAAGTTTTCATTCTAAAAATAAAATAATTGTTAAAAATATAACTATTCTTAAACCAATATAAAAATGTAACTCTGTCTAATATAAAAATATTTATTTGTTTGCCTTGTTAATAAAATATTTTTCCCTATTACATGAATTAATTTATTTTTCATGGTGAAGTAACCATTGTAATGTCTTAAATATTAATTAATGTTCAACTATATAGTTTTCATTCATGCCTAATTTAGGAAGAATTTTAGAAGATTTGTTTTTTCTCCGTACTAACATTTTCGACTGCTACCATGCAAAGCACCTTCTTAAGTTGAAATTTGACCATAGCCTTAGTCTCATTGACTTTCGACTCAAGAGATTTCTAGTGGGTAATGAGTGTAAGGAACTTCCTTGCAAAGTCATGTAACAAATCAAATTTGGCTAGTTCACAATATGAAGGGACATGAATAGAGAATGAACCAAGGATAGTGATACTAAACATTTTCCTACAGATATATTTAAATACAAAAGATACATATAGAGCAACATAGCATAAGGTAAATTAATTGTAAATATAAAGGGTCAAATTGAAAGTAAAAATTAAGACCAAGTCAAAAACTAATAAGCATAAAGAACCATACATATGTTTACTCTAATTTTTTCCTGGGCTGTTTTTGATACAGCTTCCTTATACATAAGAGCAAGTTTATCTACCAATCTGAAATCAAATCATGTGCTTGCAAAGAATTAGATAAATATATGGCAAATACAAGATAAGAAATAAACAAATGTATGGTCAATTTAAGCACATCATGACCAATATACAGATACTTAGAGCAATTAATAATATATGGTCAAATTAAACACATCATGACCATTCAACATTGCATCTCACACAATCAATACAAATACAAACTATGAGATTAAGAACAATTTAACATGATTTTCTCTCTCTAAGATGGTTAAAAGCAGCAAATAGATCATGCTTTAAGTATCACCGAAGAATGTCAGCTACTAGATTTGGTGCCTGTGGACCTATTGAGGTGCTTAAGAAAACAAGTTTAAAGAGCTCTACAACATTTGAAACAGCCAATGATTCATGCACTTGTCTATAAACATTAGATACATAATTCAGAAATCTAGTAAATTTTTTTATCAAGCCGCTGTAGACGTGATCTTTGGCCATGAAAATGTATGGCGGGGCTTTCCGTGATGACTTTCACTAGGAAAAGCTAACATAATTTGTTCATTTTCTATAGACTCCTGCCACATATTAAAAAAAAGATTCCTTTATTCAGACAACTTTTAGAACAATGGAAGACTGTATAACATAAATTAATAAAAACAATTTGTCCAAGAAGGACAACGAGACAATAAAGGAAAGGAATATATGAAATTAAAAATAAGTCTCAGTTAGATAAGCAATGACATGGCATTACTATTGTTAAAATATTAGAGAATTAAAAATTTATATATTTGATTAATTACAATTATTAGCAGTAAGAGAATGATAGATAGAAGTCATTAGATTGTTAATTATATATTTGATTAATTATATATTTTATTCCTACACTTTTCCAAATGCCAAGACTTAGATAGGAGAAGCCATAACCATGAAGCATTTGGGTTACACTTAACCAACAAATATAATGTGATTTAAAAACCGCACATAAAAGATTAATTGGCAAAAGAAAAAAAAGAAAAATATACAATAACTGATATAATTCAGGAAAATAGAGCAAAAAATAACTAAATAAAATTCTATGGGAATAACTTTTTTCTTTAACAAATGCGTAGAGCACTCATTAGACAATTAATAATTAATCTATAATTCAATTCTTTTTGTTTGCAGTAGTAATCTATAGTTTATACTTTATATACTCATGAAACTAATACTCGATTATACAACACCTTAACTTCTATTTTGCATGAACATTGTTTTGATAAGCTGGCCTCGCAACAGATTGCCATCTAGTGCAGTGAAGAAAAACTTATTTTGTCTAATCTAAATCAAAATTTGGGTGATAAAATAATGGATGTTTCCTAGGAATGCATCGTGTTTCTTTAGTAAGGGGAAGCGGTTGACGGTGATGGCTAACATGTGATTTGGAGCTACAATGTAAATCTTGTCTCCATATGACGATATCCTACACATTATAATGATACAATCTATGACACATCACATGATGTTCACACATGTGTACTGGCAAATGGCATTACACACATATTCTCTTTGTGTTTTAAGAGTTATTTCACTTATTTGTATGCTAAGGTTTTTACACAAAAGTCAATGGAGGTAGATGGATATTGGGAGTTATTGAGGACACTTATTGAGGACACGTTTAGTTGGATACCAATATGAAGAGAATGTGATAAAGTAGTTTATATCAGTGTGTCGCGCATAATGTGAGCACTAGTGCAGAAATTGGATATAACAACGGCATATAATCACGGGTTAAAGTGGATCAGTGATAAAAACATGCACGGTGGCATTTTTGAAATTATAAGGTAAACGATATAATCAGCAAAAACTATATATCCACGGTTAACATCATCACCGTGATCGTACCCATCAATATATAATCACGGTTGAGGAGTCAACCGTGGATATAAAGTACCTGAAATATATATCCACGGTTGACTACACAACTGTGACTATATATTGATGGTATGATCACGGCTCTGATGTTATCCGTGAATATATATTGATGTCTATAATCACGGTTATATTTCCAACTGTGGATATATAGTTCAGGTTTTAGGGTTTAATCACTAGGGACTATATGTCCACGGTTGTTTCTATAACTGTGATTATAGAATTAATATTTATCCACGGTTGTGGTCTTAACCGTGGTGATAGAGGTAACATTATCCATGGGTGTTTGTTCAATCATGAATATATGTGCAATATATTCACGGTTTCAAGGGGATCCGTGATTATTCATCTTTTTTGAAACTTCAAAAGCCTCGCCAGATACTCTTTTTCACTCTCTGCTTTTTCTTTCGCGCTCATCTTTGACGATTTTCTCCAGCTTGCACTCTTTACTTGTCGTCGTCTACGTCGTTCACTCTGTCCTTCCTACGTTGTTTGGTTTCGAGTCGTCTTCTTTGCAACATTGTCTGGTATGTACCCCATCTGCTATTACTGTGTATGTTGTATCTGTGCTCTATTAACTCCATTAGTCAAAGCTTGTATATTTGTGTCTCTGTCTCTGTTTGGTTTAGTTTGCTGGTAATATCAGTATATCCCTGTCTGTGTGTGTTTTCTATGTGGAAAAATCATATGTTTGTCTGCGTGCCTTTTACTACTGAACCTGATTGTCTGCGTGCTGTTCCCTGAACCCCCATTGTCATTGTGCTTTTTTGTGGCCATGTTCCCTATTCCTTGACCCCTTATTGTCATTGTGCTTTTTTTGTAGCCATGTTCCCTGTTCCCTGAACTTATTGAATCACATTAGTTTCTCACAACCAATATGCATTGTTTTGAACTAAGAATTAATGGCCTGTCTATGTATATTGTTTGTGTTTAAAAGATTTGGTTTTTACTTTGACTTTTGGTAAACCTTGAACAACTATGAATTGTAACCTTTAATTTACAATTTTACTTTAGTTTTTAAAATTTGATTGTTTTCAGTTTGAATTGGTTTGAATTGGTGGTTTTCACTTTCATTAGTCAGAATAATAAAATTTAGAATTTTATTTTAGTTTTCTGCTGTGAATTATTACTGGTTTCTGATTAGGAAGTTTTTACTATTCGAATGTGTTTAATGATAAGGTTTGGTCACTATAAAATTAGGTAGTTTTAGTTTTAGTTATGATTTATTTTTTGCTTACTAATTTTTTTATTAATGCAAGATGTTTAAAAATAGTTCATGCCATTGTTTAGAGTGTTAGTTGATTTTTTTTGAACAAATAAAAGATTATCAAACTTATAATTAAAGATAAATATACATAGGATTGAAAAATTAAAAGACATAATTAGATTTAAAAAATTAAAAATAATCTAAAATATTTACCAAATTGAGGTCAAATACAAATAAGAAAGTAAATGTATAAATAAACTTTCAACAAATTGAAGTTGTTAATGCTAACCTAGTTAATGAAAGTTCATGTGATCTTATAATCCATTATCCATAATCCATAATCTAAACTTTAAAAGTCTTATAATTCAATACCATAATCCATAATTCATAATCCATAATCCATAAATCCATACTTCTACTTCAAAATAACACAAATTAAAAACATCATACTAATTACTAAATAAAAGTCCAAATTTAAAAGTCTTATAATCCAATACCATAATCCGTAATCCATAATCCATAATCCATAATCCATAATCCATAATCCAACACCATACTTCTACTTCAAAATAACACATTTTTAGGTATTATTTCTAATCAAAATTTACATTTCACTTATATAATGTTATTTCTATTGATCTTGGTTGCTCGTAAATAGTGTTATTTCTGTTGCTGTTGTATGTGTGTGGTTGTCATTCTTGCGAACTCGTAGGCTCATACTAGTTACTTAACTAGTATGAAAGTTGTTGTGCATGAGTGAACCGTAGTTCCCCATTTGAGATTCGACACAAATGGTCATTAAATTAATTAATTTCATCATTTGTGTTGAATCTTGAATTGTCCGTTTGGACAGTTTGGGATGAACAATTATTTTTTATACGTCATTAGTATGTATAAGTTAGGAGTTATTTTAAAATTTGATAAACTTTCAATAACTTGTATTTTGTGTTGTTCTCTGTGTAATATCCCGGATTTTAGGGAAAATAAATTTATTGGATAATGATAATTGATTATTTATGGTCAAGTAATTATGGGAAAAATAATTAGACATTAAAGGTGAATTATTGGTAAATTGAGAATTACCGGAACCGGGTGATTTAACAGATGATATGGGACCTACTTGGTTAAATTAGACATTTAATAGGTCTAGAATGTTTAGAAAATTATTGTAGTTACGATAGTGTAATTGGAATAATTTTTAGTGCTAAGATGATAATTAAATGGACTCAACGTATGTTATTAGACGGGGAAAATACGAGCCAAAATAGAATTAAAATAAAATTAAAATCCTATTTCTCCTCCCATTTTCACCGTGACCTCTTTCTCTCTATCATTTGATTCTTTTACCCATTAGATAATGGGGAATTATTACCCATTGGTAAAAGCAAAATGTGACATCCTTTTAACCATTGGACAATGTCCAATTTTGGTCTAATTTTTCCCTTTCTCTTCCTCATTCTCGGTACACTCTTCTCCTCTACTCTATCTTTGTCATTTTCTTATTCTCCTCTATCCTTCTTTTGCCCAAACCGTGACCCACCCACTTCTATACCCATTTTCATCAAAACTAATACAAGAGCTTGGAAATGTGAGGCATCTATGGAGCTTGGGAGCTTGCATTGGTCATCTCCCTCTTCCTCACTTCATTTTCGTTTTTGGTGGAGCTTGGATTTGAGGTAAAGATCTCTCACCTCTTCCTTATCTCATTTATGATTTTGGGGTATTGGGTTGAAGATGGTGATGTTAGAACCCTTGCATGTGGGTGGAAATGGAAATCCTAGGCTTGAATGTTTGGAAGTGAAACCCTTGATTTAGGGCTTTATGATTATGTGAGATTTAGAGGTTGATGAGGTCATTATGATAAAATAAAATAGATTGAAGATTGATAGAGATTGTTGATGGTTGTTGGGTGATTTTGGAGAAGAAACCCTAAGTATTAATAATTTGGGGGTTTTGACCCACTTGATGATCTTGATGATTTTTGGTACCTTGGAACGATGTTATACATAGAAATGAGTATTTGAAGGATAGGAGTTGAATATTGATGTTAATAAAATGGTGAACTAAGTCATGAGTTACAAATGATGATATATGCATGTATATAGGTATGTTGATTTAAGGGATTAGTCTTAAGTGATGATGTTGTTGGATTTGTTTAACCCTTAAGACTTAGAGAATCTTGGCTATGGGAAAGGAATTTCTGAAGCCTAACATAGGCATATGAATTTGGAGTATAGACACGTCTAGGACTTGATCATGAGTTTAAGAGATGATGCCTTATGATGGCTTATTAATTTCATATGCATATGTGTGTCGTTGATAGGATTGTATTCCGGATGATGATGCATAATAACCGAGGCAATCAGAGCGTTTGGATTGCGATTCTTCTCTCGAGGTAGGAGAGGAGTTTACATTTCAAATCGCATGAGTGAATTAATTACTAATTATGTATATGTTGAACTCATGCAATGCCTTGCCATGAATGTCTTATACGATTAATTTGATGAAGTGATGAATGATGGCTTAGCTTATATTGATTGTTAAGAAAATGTTGATGATAAGTGTTTGATGATCCCTTGGTTGGACATAAAATTAGATGAGTATGAAAATCTACAAATGGATGAACTACAAAAATTGTAGAAGATTGTTTTAGAGAGATTGTGTAGAAAAATGAAAGATGGAGTGATGTGGGTTATAGTTAAAACCTTCCTCTCGTAAAATTAAATAAGTAAGAGTGATTGATAAGTTAGAATGAGGATTTTTGAGTATGAACGGGTAGAAAGAGTTTTATATGCCTCATGTGATGTGTATGATGTATTGGTGGTGATTAAGTTGGCCTAGAATGAGGTTACATGTGTTAAGTTGTGAGAATTGTTGATTCTACATAAGTCCTGATAGTCTCGCTCAGGCGAGAATCCCCTGTCTCGGTATTATGGCCTCTGGGCCAATTTTTCCCAGGCCAGCGAGTGTTCTGCTCGAGCGTGTTGAGTGTGATGTGATCAGGTGAGATCCTGGACGAATCTCGTTCAAGCGGGCGTGGCCGCGCTTGAGCGAACGAAAAAAAGAGGAGTCGGTTTTGGATAATTTTGCCGAGTGAAAAATCGAGCGAGAGATGAATCGGTTATGGGATGATTTTGCCGAGTGAAAAACTGAGCAAGAGACGAATCAGTTTTGGGACGATTTTACCGAGTGAAAAACCGAGCGAGAGATGAATCGGTTTTGGAATGATTTTGCCGAGTGAAAAACTGAGCAAGAGATGAGTCGGTTTTGGAATGATTTTGCTAAGTGAAAAACCGAGCGAGAGATGAGTCGGTTTTGGAATAATTTTGCCGAGTGAAAGACCGAGCGAGAGGAGTCGGTTCTGGAATAATTTCACCGAGTAAAAAGCCGAGTGCTGGGAAGCCTTGCCTGAGCATACGAGTGTGGAAGGGAAGGACGACCTCTGGTCGAATTTCGCTTAAGCGAGTGGGTGCCTTGCTCAAGCAAGCGTTAGTGGGGTTCCTTACTGGACAATTCTCGCCTGAATGAGTGGCTAGTTGAAGGGAGCCTCACTTGAGCGAATGCATGTGGATTTTGTTACTGGATGATTCTCGCTCGAGCGAGTGACTGAGTGTGAAGGTGCTTCGCCCGAGCGAGTGAGCTTGGGGACGCTACTGGAGGCATTTTGCATACGCGAAAGGGGTTGCCCCTGCGAGCCTGATCTGTCTCGCTCAAGCGGAGATGAATCTCGCTTGAGCGAGTTTCCACCAAAATGGAATTTGCTCAATTTTATTTGTGGCAGACTTATGTTAGACCCCCTTCTTGGTATTATGAGACAATTATGAGATGATTATGGGGATGTATGAGGGATAATGTAATGACGATATAACATGGTGGTGATTAAGGTTGATTGGTACATGGGGACTAATTAATTGTGATATGTTTACTACCTGAAATAGAATCGTGAAAGGGTGATAATGAGATTATGATGATAGGATTGTGAGATATATCCTAGAGCGAATTTAAAATTAATGAAAGGATAAATAAATGACATAGTATGAATTATAAATGGATGAATTGAAGGAAATATGACATTAAACAATGATAGATGATGATGTTGAGCACTCTCTTGCACAAAGAGGTGTATGTTGATATTGATAAATTGTTGTGTGCCATTGTGTGTGATACAAGCATAGTCTTGTAGCTGTGGTATGAAATATGAAATTGAAAATGTTGAAAATGTCACAAAAACATATATATATATATATATATATAAATACATACATATGTATACATGAGACAATGGTAATGAATAATGAGATGAAAACCCACTAAACAAAAGTGTGGTAATAGTGATGAATATTATGTAATGTTGTAATGCCGTTGTGGTTGATTGCAAGTATTGACTTACGTGTATGATATGAAATATATGTGAAATATGTTGAGATGAAAATGCCACATTAAAACTTGAAAACAATGGCTAAGAAACCAACAATGATGAAATCCACTAAGGTGTATGGTGGTGTTAGTGATTATGATGATGATGTTTGATGAGTGGCATTTAGGATGCACAGAGTGAGAATGCATTTGATTTGCATTGCATTGCATCCATGGCATATCATAGCCGCCGATGTTGGAACATTAGGGGAGTTCCCTCGGCCGACCCAGTGGGAAGGTGGCTCAGTGCATGAGCAATATGTTGTTCCCCTGTGACTCGGTGTGTAAGTCACGAAGCTGCCCATGCTGAGCTACGGGGAGCTGCATGTGGTTGACCCTTGTGGGGGGTGGCTCTTGAGGAGCAGGTGTCCCCAGTGGTCCTTTGGATCACAGCTGCCATGTTCAGAATCATGGTTGGCTCGTAACACCATATGTTGAATATGTTGTATACCGCGGTCATGGTGAAAATGACCAGGTGTTGCAAAATGGGCGATGCGGTTTGGTACCAGTAAAAATATGATGAATACGCATGCATTATGATATATGTGTACACATTTTACTACTGTAGTAGGGGCATGGTATGTGATCATGCTTGAACCCACAATTTGGTGTTTATTCCCACAGTCGGATCTGTATTTGTTGTTGTCTATTCTATTGTGCATATGCATTAGCCATAAGAGCATTTGTATATAGCATGGAGATATACCAGATTATGATGATGATTGAGATGGTGGTATGGTGTTGATGAGACGAGAAATTAATATATTGAAAGACCACATAAAAGTAATAAATGATATGAATAAACAAAATGATATGAATATGACGATATGTATGTTCTGGCCCAATGTAATGAAGGGCGTATTTGTTTATGATTGATAATGATGATGTTAGCCCATGGTGGCTTTGATGAAAGACCGGAATGGTCTATGTTGACGTGTTGGCCCATTGTGGCGGTGTGATAGATGTGTATATGCTCGCTTTGCTATGATTTGATGAATAAGTATGAAATAAGTATATATTGTTGAATTAATAATCTACGATGATCGTTGATGTGTTTAGCAAAGCATACATGATGTTGATATGCATATGCACATAATTTCAATTGTATTCATATCGTCATTTGAAATGTATAACTCACTCTCCCATGTGGTCTACTTTTTAGTATTGATGCAGGAAAAGCATGGGACGATAATGTTTATGAAGTAAAGTTTTTGGGAAGGTAAATAGTGGTAATGGAATGCCTTGGCCGGCAGCGTTTGTAATTTAATGAGTTATGTATAAAATGAATATTATGATATTGTTTATTACTGACGTTGATGGATGAACTATGGATACGTACAGATATGGATGATGTATTAATATTGGGGCATTGGATTCACACCCATTTGGTATATATTAAAATGTCGATTATGTAATTATTTTTGGAAAGCATAAGAGGTGGAGATATATGAATTTGAGGCTGAATTGGTTATGGTCTATTAGGAATATGGATATTGGAGACGTATGTTGCATGACCATATAGATATGTATTTATATATATATATATATTAGGCATTGCATGCTTATAGGATTATGTGAAATGATAATGGTTGTCTATTAGGCTTATGATATGCCTTTGCATGCTTTGCCGAGCCTTTTCTCATATCTCCATATATGGGACTAGGCGTGTGCCCGGTATACATATTCTTCCGCTGTAAGCTCTATTATTTTTGTATACCTTTATGGGCAAACTGTTTCTCAATCCAGTTATAGGTTACTAAATCTCACTCTTTGGTTTTCTGTGGTTCAAGTCTTGGTGTAGTCGAGATGGTTTAGAAACTGTTTTTGAACGCGAAAAATTTACTCATGATTTTATTATTTAATTATAACGATTACATCGGGATTCAAGTACAGAAAATTAAGGGTGTTACACTCTAGGTGCATATTTGGTTGTGGTTGAATTTGATTTGACCACTCTCTTTTTGTGTACTTAGAGACCAATGTGAAATGCTGCCGAAATTTCATCAAATTTTAAAATAAGTCCTAACCTGTATATATGAATGACGTATAAAAACAATTGTCATCCTGAATGGGTATAGGACCACCACCTTTGTAGAAAAAGTGAGATTGATCATAGCACCTTGTAAATAGTTAGTATGGATCGGAGTTGGATAACTGGATCACGCCTAAGTCTAGAGTATGAAGGAGGAGTTGAATCATTTATAGAATTCGTAGTGAGGAATGCAGTGGAGGTGAATGGAAAGTATTTTTGCCCTTGTGTTAAATGCTTGAACCTGTGTCGGGTAGACTTGGAAGAGGTGCGAGAACATCTACTGTGTGACGGTTTTTTGTGTAGTTATACGCGTTGGATATGGCATGGTGAAGATGCGGTGATGCCAAGTAACAGCTCTCAAACTAAAAATCGAAGCTCGATGCAAGACACCGATGTCGACATGGATGACCGACTCGAGGATATGATCCGTGATGTAGGGGTAGAAGGTTTTAAGAAAGCTCATGTATATACGACTCTCTGTGAGGATTCTGAGTAGCCGTTGTATCCAAACTGTGTAAATTTCATGAGGTTATCAGTAGTTTTATGATTGTTTAATTTGAAGGCCATAAACGGGTGGACGGATAAAAGTTTCACTGACTTACTGAAGTTGTTGAAAGAAATGCTCCCAGCTGGAAACACCTTGCCGAATCGTAACTATGAGGCCAAAAAGGTGTTGTGTCCTATAGGTTTAGAGTATGAGAAAATACATGCATGCCCAAATGATTGTGTATTATTTCGGGGTGAGTTAAAAATGCTGCATCGATGTCCTAGGTGTGGGGTGTAACATCCCGAATTTTTAAAATAGAGAATTAATTACCGGAATAAATATTAGAAATTGGTATATGGAATATTTAACGTCCCAAACTATTGTGAATAATTAAATTGATGATTTTGAGGACTGTTAGGAAATTATGGAGACCGGTTAAGCTGAAATTAAGCCCGATTGAGATACGGGTGTTGGACCAAGTATCTCGGAATGAGATGATATTGGTCAGGGCTATTGAGAATATTATTGGGAATCCGAATATGTATTCAGAATAATTTTCAGATGAGATATTAAGCCTGAACTGAGAACCTGTTGGTTATAAAATGGTAAAGTTTTAATGAATGGGAATTAAATTAAATTGAAAACCCAATTTTCCTTTCACTATTCACGTATGGTTACCGAAGGTGTTGAAGCATATGCACTTCATTTTCTT
This sequence comes from Clitoria ternatea, assembly GCA_037962975.1. NCBI lineage: Eukaryota > Viridiplantae > Streptophyta > Magnoliopsida > Fabales > Fabaceae > Clitoria > Clitoria ternatea. The sequence goes on from CM075671.1 coordinate 177,698,068, forward strand.
CTCTTCATTATCTTCTCCATTTCTCTTTTCTTCCTCCTCCAAACCCTAGCACATTGGTCTCACCCCCCATATCTCCTCATTTTTGTTGGTGGAGCTTGAAGAAGGCTTGTGGAGCTGCTGTTTTCTCCTCCTTTCCCTCCATTTTCGTAGCTTTCTCTCCCTCCATTGAACCCATTTTCGTTTTTGGGTGTGAGGTAAGAAATACTCACTAGTTACTTGGGTTTTTGCCATGGTTGTATGATAATATGAGTTTTGGGAGCCATGCATGTGTATGGATGTTCTTGAGGAGAATATTTAATGCAAGGGTTTAATGTGGATTTATATGAGAATAAGATTTCTTTGGGAAGTATTAAAGTGGAGGCATTTATGGTTGGAAGGAGAAGAATATTTATGAAGGTGGTTGGAATTTTTATGAAACCCTAGCTTCATAAGTTTGGGGGAAAATGAATAATGGGGGTGTGAATTTGAATATGGTTTGATGTTGTAGGATGAAGAGAGAGTGATAATGACCATGATGATTTAAAGTGAATGATTGAGAGTATTGTTGGTTGATTTTGATAAAATCCTTAAGTATTAGTAAGTTGGGGATTTTGACCCACTTGGTGATTTTGATGATTTTGGCACCTTAGAATGATGCTATACATAGGAATGAATATTTGAAGGATAGGAGTTGAATATTGATGTTGATAAAATGGTGAACTAAGTCATGAGTTGCAAATGATGATATATGCATGTATATAGGTATGTTGATTTGAGAGAGTAATCTTAAGTGTTAATGTTTATAATATTAAAAATGGTTACAAACCATTAATAGTGGACTAGGAAATGGATATTTGAATTAGTGAAGCTTTAAGTCTTGATATGCCCATTTGGGGGTTATTATTTGGTGATACTAGTTAAGTAACTCATGAGATGAGTTGGAAGCCTTATGGATAAGGGCTATAGTGTTGTTGTTGATGGGATTATTAACCATTTGAGCCCTAGGAGATCTTCGCTTTGGCGAAAGGAATTCCCAAAGCCTAATACAAGCATAAGAATCTGGAGTACTAGACAAATCTAGGACTTAATCATGGGTTAGGTGATGATGCTTAAGATGATGCTTTGTGAGAGTATAATAATGACAATTGTATGTATATTTGTTGTGATAGGGTTACATCCTTGACGATGATGTGGAGTAATCGAGGCATTTAGAGCTTTGGAGGGTGGATCTTCTCTCGAGGTAGGATAGGAGTTTGCATTTCAAGTGCATGAGTGATTAATTGATAATTTTGTTACTTGTGAACTCATGCATTGCCTTGCCAAGAACTAATTGTATGTTTGAATTGTTGAAATAGTGAATGATGGCTTGGCTTATGGGATTGTTGTGAAAATTATATGAATATATGATGTTGATGATAAATACTTGATATTCCTTTGAATTGACATGAATCAAATGTTTGGTGACATTCAATGAATAGATGAGTCGAATAGAGTGTTCAAGATTGTTCTGTGATAAAGTGAAATGATGAGGAGGAGTGTTTATATAACTCTTTTTCAAAGTTAATGAATTGATATTTGGAATTTGAGATGTATGAATTGTTGAACAAGGTTCTAAGTGCATAAATGGAGGAGTAAGGAAGATGAATCTAGGCCAAACTTATATATAAAGGTTTTTATGTGAGAAGGAGAGTGAAAGACTGAGTTTCTAAGCGTGTACTGGTAATCTCGCTCAAGCGAGATGGGATTTCGCTCAAGCGAGAGTCCCCTGTACCAGAGGATTGGTCTCGGGTCCAATCTCGCTCAGGCGAGATGAGGTCTCGCTTAGGCGAGACACGTTTAACAGAGAAGAATAAGATACTGGGCGAGTCTCGCTCAAGTGGGAGTAGCCACGCTTGAGCGAGCGAAGTGGAAAAATGGCACTGGAGGAATCTCGCTTAGGCGAGAGGCGTGGCATGCTGGGTCTCGTTCAAGCGAGCGAATACGAGATTGGATACTGGAAGATTTCCGCTTGAGCGAGAGTGACTCGCTCAAGCGAGATGGTGACCTGATACTCCAAACTTCTTTGCTCAAGGAGAATTTTTGGGCGCTCAAGTGACCCACTTCAATGTCGCTTAGGCGAGGGTGTGGCTCGCTCAAGCGAGCGGGTGTGAAAACATTACTGGAGGTATTTCGCCTACGCGAAAGGGCTAGCCCAAGCGAGCGACGTTGATCTCGCTCAAGCGATGGTGAATCTCGCTTGAGCGAATTGCCCTGCATTGAAATTCATTTCATTCCTTTGTATTGGGCTTGTGTTGGACCCTTTCCTTTGTAATATGAGATGATTAAGGGGATGTGTTAAGGACAGTATAATGATGATATAACATGGAAGTAATTGGGATTAATTGGCACTTTGGGATCAATTGCTTGTGATGTATTTGCCACCAAAAATAGAGTAGCCAAAGGATAATAATGAGAATATGATGGTGGGGTTATGAGAGATATTCTAGAATAATTATAAGACCGAGGGGTAAATGAATAAATGACATTGTATGAATTATAAATGGATGAATTATAGGAAGTATGATATTAAATAATGTTAGATGATGATGTTGAACACTCTCTTGCATAAGAGGTGTATATTTATATTGATGAATGGTTGTGTACCATTGTGTGTGATACAAGCATGGTCTTGTATGTGTGGTATGAAATATGAAATTAAAAATGTTGTGAATGCCACACGATTATATGTCATAAAAGTGTATTTGATATAATGGTAATGAGACAAAAATCCACTAAATGAAGTGTGATAATATCGATGAATAATTTGTGACGTTAAGATGCCATAGTGGCTGTTTGCAAGTGTGATCTTGCGTGTATGAGATGAAATAATTATGAAATATGTTGTGGTGAAAAGGCCACGTATAAAACCTGAAACCAATGGTCAAGAGATTAATGATGAGAAAGCCCACTAAGGCGTACATGATGATGTTGGTGATTATAATGATGATGATGATAATGACTGGCATATTGATCGCTGTCTATGTGGAATATTAAGGGGTTTCACTAGGCGGGCCCAGTGGGAGGGCGGCTTAGTGCACGGGCATTATTGTTGTTTCCCCTGTGACTCGGTGTGTGAGTCACGAAGCTGTCCATAGATTGGTGACGAGGCACCCTATGTGGCAGGCCCAGTGGGTGGGCGGCTCTATGGTAAGCGAGTTACCTCGGTGTTCGACGGGGCATGGCTCTCTCGATGTGTGTTCGGGAGGGGCCCGTAGCACTTTGGGCAAGTGAGGCCATGTTATTGATCCGCAAGTCACAGGGTGACTAGTGCTACAGGTGGGCGATTGCGGTTTGGTACCAGTAAAACAGATTGTTGAGATGCATGCATGCTTTGAGATATGTGTACACATTTTACTACTACAGTAGGGGCATAGTAGCACACCTATGCTTGACCCACAACTTGGTGATTATTCCCACAGTCGGATCCGCATTGGTTGTCAAAATCATATAGTATGGAGATATGCCAGAATATAATGATGATTGATGATGATTGAGATGATGATATTGGCGTTGATGAGATGCGAAGTTAATATAATGAAAGACCACATAAAATAATAAATGATATGAATATATGAAATGATCTTGAATATGACGATATGTATGATATGGCCCAATGTAATGAGGGCGCATTTGTTTATGATTATAAATGATGATGTTAGCCCATGGTGACTTGATGAAAGACCAGAATAGTCTATGTTGATGATGTTGGCCCTTTGTGGCGATATGATAGATATGTGTTGGCCCATTGTGGCAGTGTTATAGATGTGTATATGCTTGCTTTACTATGATTTGATGAATAAGCACGAAATGAATATATATATTGTTGAATTAATAATTTTTGATGATTGTTAATATGCTTAGCAAAGCATACATGATGTTGATATGCATATGCACATAATTTTGATTATGTTCATATCGTCATTTGAAATGTAAACTCACTCTCCCATGTGGTCTACTTTTTAGTATTGATGCAGGAAAACCATGGGATGAGGACGTTTAAGAAATAAAGCTTTTGGGAAGGTAAATAGTTGTGGAGGAATGCCTTGGCCGGCAGCTTTGTAATGTAATATGTTATGTATATAATGGATAGTATGATGTGGTAATCATTGATATTGATGGATGAATTGTGAGTATAATTATACATTTGGTTGATGTACTAATAGTGGAAATATATGAATTGAGGTTGATCTAGTTATGGCCTATTAGGAACACAGGTATTGGAAATGTATGATGTAGATATGTATATACATGTATCTTAGGCATTGTATGCTCATGTGATTATGTAAAATGATGATGGTTGTCTATTAGGCTTAAAATATGCCATTGCATGCTTGCCTAGCCTTTTCTCATATCTTCATATATGGGACTAGGCGTGTGCCCGGTATACATATTCTTCCGCCGTAAACTCTGTTATTTTTGTGTACCGCATGGGCAAACTATTTATCGATCTAGTTATAAGTTTTTAAATCTCACTCTTTGGTTTTCTGTGAATCGAGTCTTGATGTGGTCATGGTGGTGTTTTGGAAATATTTTCCAGCGCGAAAAAGTTATTCGCATTTTTATTAATTATGTCGATCACATCGGGATTCGAGTACAGAAAATCAGGGGTGCTATATGGGGTGTCACGGTATAAGAAGAAAGAGGCGGATTCTGATGAGGTATGCACTAAAGGGTTTCCTGCAAAGGTGTTGTGGTATCTACCTATAGTTCCAAGTTTAAAGCGTCTGTTTGCCAATGTAGATGATGCAAAACTTATGATATGGCATGCTGATGAAAGGGTTGTTGACCGTCTACTTAGGCATCCGGCCGATGGATCGCAATGGAAGAAAATGGATATGATTTTTCCGGATTTTGCCCATGAACCAAGAAATGTTAGGCTTGCACTAGCCACAGACGGCATGAACCTGTTTGGGAACCTGAGTACAAACCATAGTTCGTGGCTTGTTTTGTTGTTTGTTTACAACTTGCCGCCATGGTTGTGCATGAAGCGGAAATATTTCATGTTATCAATGATGATTTCTGGTCCACGACAACTGGGGAACGACATTGATGTATATTTAACTCCATTAGTTGAAGACTGTCGCGACCTGGATCGCGACGGCGCGGCCGACCCTTTCGAAATAAAACGTGCTTCGAAATCCTTTCGAAAAGAAAATAGGGAGTCGCCACCAACATTTTTATCCATAGGAAAAACATTGGGAAAAAACTAAGTTCAGTAAAGCACTGGTTTAAAAAATGAGATTCAAGTTCGGGAGTCGGTTACGAGTAGGGAAGGTATTAGCACCCTACATCGCCTGTCAAAAGCAATACCAAGATTGAAAATGCACAACATAATCAGCCTTATAAGAGATGTTATATTTCTCCCCTTTTATTGTTGTACTTTGTGTAAAGAAAAACGGAAGGAACAAACTGAACAATATGGAGTGTAGGTCAACAGGATGTCGCGTCCAAATTAACCTTGGCCTTGGTATAAAACAGGAAAAGGGAAGGATGCTAACAAGACGTCGCGTCTAAATTAGTCATCCTTTAATCAAAATGCAGGGTTAGAAATGGGAAGGGGATAAACGGGACGTCTCGTCTCAAGTATCCCGTTCCTCATGAATCGTGGTGATGGCTTACCAAAAATAGGGGGAAATCAACAAGACGTCATGTCTAAATTGATTTTCACAGGATTTAATCAAAATGCGGGGTTGGAAACGGGAAGGGGATAAATGGGACGTCTCGTCTCAAGTATCTTGTTCCTTATGAATCGTGGTGATGGTCTGCCAAAATAGGGGAAAATCAACAAGACGTCACGTCTAAATTGATTTTTCATGGAAGTGATAAAAAAAAGGAGTTACAAAGGAAAAATAAAGAAAATAGAAGTGGGAATAAAATGGGAAAGGTGGGGGATTAATTCAATTAATAGAAATTAATAATTGAAAAGAAAATGAATCCATCAAATAACAATTAATTTGACATAGAAAAATAAATAATACATGTATTGAAAATAAGGAGCAGATCCTGGTGGGGAATTAATCCAATCAATAGAAATTAATTACTAATTGAAAAGGAAATAGTCCCATCGAACAACAATCAATTTTGACAGAGAAACAAATAGTACAAGCATTGAAAATGAGGAACAAAGTGGGACCGGTGTGACGAGAGAACTGGGCGCTGGTGTAACGAGAGAGAGCTGGGCGCTGGTATGACGAGAGAGAACTGAGAATCAAAGCGATGCTGTAGTGGCTGTGGAGTTATGGAGCCGGTACGCAAATTGCTGAATGGACAGAGTAAGAGAATTGGAGGCAGAGTTTTTGACTCCAAAGAAAAGCTCCCCCATCTTTTCTTTCTCTTCAGTTAGGGTATTTATAGAAATCCCAGTGTTGGCTGATTGCTTGAACAGCCCAGAGACAGCCTGGCCACCAATGATTTATGGGGAACGGCGGCTAGTGGGAATTCTTTATTGCTTTCTTTCTTTGTCTGTTGCCAGCCGCCCCACAAGATTAACAAACCAACTTGGATGGTGCGTTGGTGTGTGATGAAGAAACAACCTGGACATCGACAATCATGGAGAATGGCGGCTAGTGGGACTTCTTTATTATTTTCTCTTTTGTCTATTGCCGGCCGCCCCCCCTTAATTCAAGGATCCACTTGGATGGTGGGGTTCCCAGTCAGCATGAGCAAACAGTGGAAATATGGAACCGGCGTTCTCCTTATGACTCAGATTAGTGTCTCAGCCAGTACCCATCCTCAGTGGGGATTAATCCGAGTGGAACAGATGCTCTCGTATATAAAAGACCAAGTGAAAGCTTGAATTCATAGATCCGATCTGACTTTTGATACTCGGTGTGTAGGCTTTAGTTCACAGATTATTGACTCGGAAATCCTTTTCGGAGAAGTATTCATCAGGACCTCTGTTCATTCGGAATTGCTTCACTTGGAATTGCCTTGTCCGGAGATGTCACTGTTTGAAGCATTCATTCAGAATTGCTTCAATCGGAGGGGCTTTGCTCGGAATTTATCACTGCTTGAAGCGTTCAACCGGAATTTCTTCAATCAGAAATGCATCTCTCGGCAGCAAACCACTCGAAAGTGCCTTCCTCGGAGACGTCCCACTCAGGGATAGTTTAAAACTTGAGAGAGTCTGCCCGAAAGAGGCTCATTACCGGACGGACCTTTTCCTTGCTCGAAAAGACATCTTCTCTAAAACATACCACTCGGAAACACCTGTTCTTTGCTCGAGAATGCCATCTTCTCCGAAACACACCACTCGGAGACATCCTTGCCTGACAAGTGTTCGTTCACTCAGAGACACCCTTACTCAACAAGTATTCTTCTGAAGTTCAGAGTGTTTTTCATTCATAATCAACTCTCTCAGGAATCTTCCTTTTGGAAACAATTTTGTTAAGAAAAAGGCACTTGTCCCAAAATCCAGTCCCTGCTTCAATCGGTAATCCTTCACTCGGACGTATATATTTGGGCGGTATTTATTCAAATTCAGTTCCTTCTTCACTCAGAGTGGCTGCAACCGAGAATCTTCCACTTGGATTTATCTCTAACCGGAAAGTAATCATTCAAGGTCAGCTATTTTTCATTTGGAGTGGCTTTAATCGGAAACAACCACTCGGAAACAACCCATTCGGACATAACCCACTCGGAAACGACTCAATCAGAGAGATTCCACTCGGAAATGACTCACTAGGAGACATTCCACTTGCAAATGACTCACTGGGAGACATTCTACTCGAAAATGACTCAATCGGAGGCATTCTACTCGAAAATGATTCACTCGGAGACATTCCACTCGAAAGTGATTCACTAGGAGACATTCCACTCGGAAACGTCTCACTCGGAGACTCCCTACTCGGAAATGATCATTTCGAGTCACCATACTCGGAAATGATCATTCCAAGTCGGAATTCAGTTCTCTCAGAATTCTTTTCACTTAGGCCGGACCAAAAGAGGTGTTCACAAAGACCTCAAAAGGTTATGGGAAGACAGGGTTGATGTGTTTGATGGGTTTACTGGGCAATCATTTGAATTGCGTGTCATGCTATTTTGCACGATCAATGCCTTTCCAGTGTATGGTAACTTATCCGGGTACAACGTGAAGGGTTATAAAGCTTGTCCAGTATGTGAGGAGGGAACTAGTTCTGTGCGGCTGCATCATGGTAAGAAAAATGTTTATCTTCGACATCGAAGGTTTCTTAAAGCAAATCATCCATTTCGGAGGTTGAAGAAGTTGTTCAATGGTGCCCAAGATTTTGAAATGGCTCCTCCACCACTATCTGGTCGCCAGGCATATGAAAAGGTGAAAGACGTCAACGTGCAGTTTGGTAAGTGTGAAAAACAACACCCAACACAAAACAACTGGAAGAAAAAGTCAGTGTTTTTTGACCTACCATATTGGAGGGAGCTTGATGTAAGACACTGCATTGATGTAATACATGTGGAGAAAAATGTATGCGACAGTTTGGTTGGTACACTCTTAAACATACCCGGGAAGACTAAGGATGGCCTAAATTCATGTATGGACTTAGAGTTGATGGGTATACGTCAGGAGTTGCATCCACAATCAAAGGGAAAACGAACATATTTGCCCCCAGCATGTCATACATTGTCCAGAGAAGAAAAGAAAAGTCTGTGTGAATCGTTACATAGTGTTAAAGTTCCGTTTGGTTATGATTCAAACATCAACACTTGTGTTTCCATGAAAGATTTGAAGTTAGTTAGGTTGAAGTCTCACGATTGTCACATGTTGATGCAACAGTTTCTGCCTATTGCCATTCATGACATTCTTCCTAAAAATATAAGAAATGTCATAACAAGGATGTGTATGTTTTTCAATGCCATATGTTGCAAGGTAATCGTGCCCGGGGAATTGGATGTGTTGGAACAGGAAGCATCGCTTATACTATGTCAGCTTGAAATGTATTTCCCACTCTTTTTTTGACATAATGGTCCACTTAATCATCTATTTGGTGAGAGAGGTCCGTTTGTGTGGTCCAGTGTTCGTGCGGTGGATGTATCCCGTTGAGCGATATATGAAGATATTGAAAGGGTATATGAAGAATCAACGTCATCCCGAAGCTTCAATTGTTGAAAGATATATTGCAGAGGAAGCAATTGAGTTTTGTACTGAATACATGTCACATACTACAAGCATTGGTATTCCAATGACTCGTTATAATGGGAGATTGGATGGGAAAGAAACGATTGGAAAAAAATGAAGAGCATGCCACGTGATGATGTCCTTCAAGCACACTTGTATATTTTGAACAACACGGACGACGTGCAACCGTATCTAGCCACTCACAAGGAGCTAGTCAATAGAACCAACCCTAAAATGACTGAAAAGTGGGTGTTGAATGAACACAACAAGACATTCATGCAATGGTTCCAAAAGACCATTCTGAAAGATGCATCTGCATCCTCGACATTACATTGACTGGCACAGGGCCCGAACTTTGATGTCCTCACTTTTTGTGGGTATGACATAAACAACTATTCGTTTTATACAAGGACACAAGATGAAAAGAGTACAAATCAAAATAGTGGAGTGATGGTTGTGGCTCAGTCAATGAATTTCTCAACTTCAAAGGACAACAACCCTATCATGGTCGAGTCATGCTACTTTGGTGTGATTGAAGATATATAGGAAGTCGATTACGGTCCCTTCACCGTTCCTGTGTTTAAATGCAAATGGGTTGACAATAAGAATGGTGTCAAAACTAATGATTTAGGAGTTACATTGGTGGACCTCAACAAGATAAGGCATAAGGATGAACCATTCATTATGGCAATGCAAGTGAAGTAAGTTTTTTATGTTGCTGACCCAGCTGACAAATGGTGGTCAATTGTTATCCAAGGTAGACACATTGGAGACCCCAATCTTGATATTGTTGAAATTCCATCCACCACAACACGTATTCCAACATTTATCGTTGAACATGACATAGATGATGTAGTTGCCAGTCGTCATGACCACCATGAAGGCTTGTGGGAAAATATTTCATCTTCATAGGGTATTAATCATGTTAATGAATCATTGAATTACATGTTATATTAATTATTCATTGTATTAAATGTTATATTAAATATTTGAAAGTTGTGTTTCCTTGTTTGGACAGATACTCATAGCTGACCAGGATCCAGGTTCTAGGTCCGACTCATAGGCTACTGGTTGCTCTACTCGGAAGAGTAGAGGTGTTACCCGGATGCCTGATATTGCACTTAGGCGTCATCGGGGAGAGAGGTTGCATGTTGACATCAATGTCAACACTAGTAGATTTAGAGGACCAAATGCCGTGAAATTTAGCAGTTATTTGGGAGTTGTGGTACGGCCGAAGGTGTCCATTATTATCCCCGACTGGGATAATGTCGAGGAGGTGGCGAAGAACCAAATTTGGAGTGATATTCTGGTAACTTATATATCATTTAAGTTTTATTTTAGTGTATCATTTCATGTAATACCAGCACATGACACAGCGAGGAGGTAGATCCTCGATATTATTGCTGAGCGATGGAGGTCGTTCAAATCCACACTCACCAGGAGGTATATTTAGACTTTAAATTTTTAATCAACACTTTGCCAAATTGTACCAATCCTTAGTTTAAAAGTATATGAATTATAGGTATGTATTCGGGGAGGACCGAGGACAGTTCCCCGAAGAGAAATATGCCTTCATTGATTGGGACACTTGGGATGCTTTCGTTGCATCCAGGCATTCTGACCAGTTTTAGGTACGTTGGTTTTTAAATGCTTAAATTATGTATAATTTAAAAGTTTAACTCTAAATAATTTTCTTTCTTGTTGTAGGTGATCAGATCGAAAGCACAGAGCATTAGGAAGCTAAATGACTGCCCCCACACACTGTCACATGGGGTTACCGTAAATTAGAGGAGCGGCTGGCCCAGGAGAGGCTGAGTCAGTGTCAGACTAGCCAGCCTGACACTGGTATTGTGGACCCCCCTTCCCCACCTACACGCCACGACAAATAAAAGCGGGTCAGGATCAAGAAGAATGGGGAATACACTTCCTCACAAGCTCAGGAGGTCGCCTCACGGATAGTAAGTATTCCCCTTGTATCAGTGTCTATTTTTTGGTTTACATGAAGGAAGTGAATACTAACTTGTTTGGTTTCAGGATTCCTTGGTTGAGCAATCAACCCAAGGGTCTTTCGTAGCCCATAGTAGGCAGGATATTTTGACTACCGCCATCGGCAGGCCAGAGCACCCAAGAAGGGTATGTGCTGTTGGTCGAGGTGTAGGTAAGTTGTAAATAACTGTATCCTTTCATTTTGTTATCTATTAAACAATTATGGGCTAATCATTCACATTTCACAGGCCTCCAGAGCTATTACAGTGCTCCCGACCCTGCCCCCTCTGTTGAGAAGTTGGTGGAGCAGAAGGTGGCTGTTGTGAAGGCTGAGTATGAGGAGGAGATTACGAAGCTCTAGTAGGAGATGGCTCGATTCAAGGAGGAGATAAAGGCCTCACTCAGCCACCACCAGGAGACTACTGCACCAGCTACCAACCCACAGGTTAGATTCCTTATTCTATTTAACTGTTTGTTATTTGTAATCACTTTCTTTCATTATTGAATAACTTCTGCTTGATGTGTAAATATGTAGGTACGGAGGGTTAGCACTAAGGGGTCGTGCGCTGTAGCTGACCCTGACGATGATGGGGTCGAGGCTGCAGATACCCATCAATGTGACCTGTTCATTGATGGGTCGGAGGAGCCAGTTGCCACTGGCATGGTTTACAACTTAGGCCCTTTGGTTCACCATCAGTCATTACCTGATGGAATGTCCAAGGTCTCTATTGTGCTTGTCCTCGAGGAGGATGCTGCTTTGCCAGTGGCAACTCCAGAGGTGAAGACCATCGGTTAGGCGGTGGGCCACTTTCTGATGTGGCCCAACAGACTTCTGTCGATTGCTCCTATAAGGTAAAAACCTGAAACACTAACTGATTTTGTTATATTGTCAATTATGGTATAAACTGTGATGGTTGTTAATTATTTAATAGAAACTGACATTGAAAGAGCCAGACCCCGTTGACGATCCGATCCAGATGCTATGGCAGATCGGGGCTAAGCCAGGAGAGAATGCTCTTCAGGTCCCATGGCAGCCACTGGTGTTCGGCCGTCCAAGTTCACTACCAGTTTACATTACACGGAGTGACTTGTGTGAGATTATGATTGGGACGATGATGCTGAACATCTCCATCATTCAGTTGTGGGAGCTATAAGTATATCATTTTATGTCCAATTTTTTCATTTTACAAGTTATTTGTCGCTAACCATGTCTTAACTTATTTAGGTTTCTGACAAAAATCTGTGTGGACTTGGGTTTTGATGGAACTTATGATTTCTTAGAGCCCTCTTTCATACAGAGGAAAGGAAACAATAAGGAGGACACCTAGGCATACATCCAGAATTGGATGTTTGAGTCTAGGAAAGGTGTATACATGGGCCCGTATCATAAAGGGTAAGATTCTATTCCATAATTATTGTCCATTAATTTTTGCATTTTGAAGTCTCACTTATCACTGGTAACTGCAGCGCTTATTGGACGCTTGTGGTGATCTGTCCCTGGGCTTATCTTGCTCTGTACTTTGATACTATGCACGGGACAGTTCCACAAGACCTGAAAAGTATAGTAGACGGGTAAGTTAATCCCTAAAAAATAAGTACAAATTCGATTACATCATTTTTGGTCCTATACGATTCTAACTTATCTTGTGTTTTATTTGACGTAGGGCAGTGGTTGGATACAATCGACTGCTTGGAAGTAAGTCCTGCGAAAGAAAAGTTGTGTGGGTGCACCCAAAAGTATGTCAATTGTATTCATTCAAATCTTCAATATATATTTTTTAAGTTGCGAATTCACTTATTCTATATTTTATGTCCATTGTAGTCTTATAGGCAGCAAGGTAGCTTCGAGTGTGGCTATTACATCATGCAGACCATGCTGACCATCGTCCAACAACATTTAGTAGATGGATGGACAAATGTAAGTCTCATCATTTGGACTAGTTTTCTACCAATTTCATCAAATTCATGTAATAAATATAGCTTTTGTTCTAATTGTTTTGTGCATTGTTTGCAGTACTTTCAGGACCGGTCATACTTCTCTAAGACACTTGTAGATAATGTTAGAAACCAATGGGCCGCATACTTCATTGAAGTCAAGAAAAGACTTAGCTAGATATAGGATCTTTATTCTCTTATATATGTATCTAGTGTAGGACTTAGGGTTTACATTTTATTAGGTTACACTCATCTGAATTGTATATAGTTTCATTTTTTAGGTTGTTATGAATTGATATCAAATTAATGTTATATACATACCATTCTTTTTATATATTGTTGCTGGATATGCTGGGATATACTGTATATTGTGCTGGTTGTCTGATTGCAGGTTTGGGAAACAATAAAACAGAAACCATATTAAAAAAAACCTCATTATTTAATCATGGTTATGGCAACAACCGTGATTATAGACCCTATTTATCCACAATTACTACCATAACCGTGATTATACATAGTCTGTAAGTGAAGTTTTATGCCTACTTATATTCACGGTTATGCTAGACAACCGTGAATATACATAGTCTGTTATATTCACGGTTATGCTCGACAACCGTGATTACATATGTTCTTATTTAATCACGGTTACGAACAACCATGATTAGATATAATTTATAACTACGGTTGTTAACCGTGGTTAAACGCCCTCATCTACTACCACGGCTGCAACAACCATGGTTCATTAACCGTGATTAAAGGTCATTTTTAACCGTGATTATATCCACTTTTTCCACTAGTGGAGGTAACACAAAAAAATCTACTAAGCACAAAGATTTAAATAAAGAAAATTTGAGAAGGAAGAAGAAGCAACAAAGTATAGATTTCACCTTATTTTATTCTCCCTTTCCACCCTTTACACCTATAAAAGGAACAACATTATTATGAACAAAAAAAATGCTTTAAAATACATATGCCATGAAGGCATGTTTACATTTTTTAAGCAAAGATGCAAAAAAATAACAAAAAAAAGGTCTCAATCATTGACAAGATAACTAACTAGACTAGTTGCTTCTTAATTAGTTTTTAACTATAGTTAGCCAATTCTGTTACACTTTTTGTTGCACTTTGTTATTTTGTTTTCTTATTTTTTGCTATAAATACATGATTGTAATATTTATCTTTCATTCAATGAGAATTATTATGTACAAAGAAAGAGGGAAAGAATTGGTGAAGTATCAAACCACACTGACCTATTATATGTACTAAGAGCAAATGGAAAAAATGTGGAATCTTATGGTATTCAGCCATTAAATATAGTAGACTATCAATTATTAATTATCAAAAATCAAAAATTAAAATTCTAGTTTACTTTGAAAATAAAGCATCTATAGAACTTATACTTGAACCAAAAATACTATCCCAAAATTAGTTTGAAGGAAGAATCTCTATACCAACCTCAGCATATTTTTTTGGTAGCATTGAACGCTCAATTTGACCAGCATCAATTGCACTCAAGGTTTTTTGAAACAAGGGAGTAATCACAGAATTGGAACTAAGGATAGAGTTAAGGCACTGTAGCTTCAGGTATGTGGCGTATGCCTTTAGATAAAATAGGAAAATGAATTGAAATAATCTAGTTATTATAAATATAATCTAACACCGTGATCATATGAGATTTAAAGGATACTCTATAGATATTTGTTATAGCTCTAGATCAGTACACCTGGGCTAGTCCCAAGATAGTAACTGGTTTCTTCCTTGGGCATCTGCTCAAGGCCGCCCATTACAAACTTGAGCCTCACCTGATGAGTCAGGCACTAAATGTATAGTGTCATTAAATTGCTTTCCTAGAAGAGATTGAGTTTGTTGTGGATGACTTCTAGTAACCCCAAGGTGACCATTTCTTTCATTTTGGGATGAATATGGTACAGGTAACCCAAAAGGTTGAAGAGATGTATCTTTCTTCAGAGGAGGAGGTTGTTAGCACATATTTAAGTATGACCTTGATTTGTCCTCATCCCTCATTCCTGAAATATAATTTTAAACAAAATCATGTCATTAAGTCATATTCATGTTTGTAATTGATTCCTCCACCTCCTAAACCATATAACAAAACAAAAGAAGGTAAAAAAATTTAGAATAGGTCAAAGCCTGTAGTACCATTCATATGAACCATTTCCCACGACCCAAGCTTAACGCTCCAATTGACTGATATTCCAGACAAATCCTCCATTTTCTTTTCCAAGGTTGAGGCAGATAACCTTTCATTATCGTAAATTTTGTCAAAGCTATTTGATAATTCAACTAAAGAAGGTACATCCGGAAGCATGTCAAACGAAGAAGCTAAATTGAATAGACTGGGTGCTTACTTTCATGGTACAGGACCAGATCCAGCTAACTGACTCCAACATTTGGTAGAGAGGCTCTAAATCTATCTGATATAATATTTTGAAGGGAAAATGGTTGTGGCCATGGCAAGTTAGATGGCTGGGATATAGATAACAAAATAGAGTTAGTATGCCAAAAATGTTTCATCCAAATAGGACTTTAAAATGAGATGTTGTCCAAACATCATACCACAACATTTTATTACAGCTTATTTATTTGTCATGTTCAAGATTTATAGGAAGGCTATACGGCAAAAGTGGCAAAAGGCCGGTTGCAACAAAAACCCAAGGGAAAAAGATATTTGTAGCTATATTAGAGTTACAACAGTCAGCAGCACATACAAGTTTCCTTAATCTTAGACTACAGAAAAATGATACATAAAAAATTAAAATGTAAAATTACATAAGCAATTATGAGAGTCAAAGGTACACATATATTAATAGTGACCCATCATGCATTGCTTCGCAAACCAATCCACCTCTGATAATTGATTGGGCCATAAAGATAGTTCCTGGGACACCCCAGAAATCAAAGTAAATTTTTCACGTTTTTAGAAAATACCTGGATCTATAATAAGCCACTCCCATATATGAAGATATGAGGGGGTAAATTTAAAAGGATTAACTTTAAGAAAGTTCCTCAATTAAAACAGCGGAAGGAAAATTGAGCACATGAATAAATGTGATTCTGTTTTAAGAAATCGACCACTAGGAATTAATAAAACCCAATTTTGCACTTAAGGTATCCATAAAATAATGTGGGTTCAAGTCTCAGTTTTCAGAAAGGAAAGAAATTAATGGGGATAGTGCATTTCTTGCACTTGAGGAGAGTTATTCTTGAGAAATTCCTGGGCAACTCACGCTGAGTATCACCAATCGGTGTTCTCCCACTCGGAGAATACAAGGTCGGAACACACAACTCGGAATAAGTACACTGGACTCGGAAATTCCCCTTCGGAACTCCACTGCCCAGATCATCACACTCAAGGGCCTTCTCACTCGGATTATGTACCCTTCCTCACTCGGAAAACTATGGCTCAGGCTTAAGTCACTCAGAATTCACTCGGAAATTCCACCACCTCTTAGTTTATTTCCAAAATCCTCACTTAGACAGAATTCATTCATGAACTCACCCACTCACCATCTAATGGTCTCGCTTGGGCGAATGCCATTCCTTAGGCCCTTCGCTTGAGTGGATTTCTTCCAGTAGCCAACCCCCTGATTCTCCTAGCATTTACGCTTGAGTGAGTTGGCCATTCGCCTGAGCGGAGTCAGGCCAGTAGCTAATCCCTTCGCCCTCGCTCAGGCAAGACTCCATTCGCCTGGGCGAAATTCCTCCAGAGAGCAAACACTAATACGGGGGCAATTTTGCTTCAGCGAGATTCAATCTCGCCTAAGCGAAATTGTCCAGAGACCAATTTCCTATCAGGTGTGGCTCTTGCTCGGGCGAGAATCCACCTCGCTTAAGCGAAACTACCAGACACCCTGCAGGACTCGAAATTCACATAATACAGCACACTAGAAATTGAACTTCACTCATTCTACAGACATGCATTATATATCAAACATCATTCAGAGCATTTAAAACTGGTTCTGCATCAGCATACTGTTAAATTCCATTCAACTCTTGAAAATCATATATGTAAATTAATTCTTCATCTCATCAGCTTTATAAAAGAAATACTGAAATATAATTCTTCATCCATTCGTCAACACATAGGAAATCTCAATTATAATTTAAACCTTCATACATACTTAGGGTCACCAATGAAAATGAGATATACATACAATTTCTCATTTTCTCCCATGACCCTCCAAAATCATCTATCAAGTAGACTTCCAAAATACACAATCATTGCATATCCTGCTACACAAAATACATATGATTACATACATCGCAGGCCAAGGCGCTTCCTATACACTAATTACCTCCACGGCCAAAATATACTTCAAAATGCTTACTCTTCCCATAATTGCCCTGCATCACAAGTCTAAAATTGACAACATGGGAGAGTGAGTCTACATTCCAAAGGAATAAACATGAATACCAAGTGATTATGCATATAGGCTTCCACACATGTATACTTTGCACATCAATAATATTCATCATGACATATACCAACAGCATTTCACACAAAGCACACAAGCATATACATAATCACAATACTCAACCATTGAGTTATCACAACAACTTTCAAATGGTATTCATACTTTTATATTGTCTTAAATATATTTGTACCACCTCTCACAATCACCATCACCACCTTGGCATACTACCTTCTATATGCAAATGCTCTTAACTAATGCATATGCATAAAGGATTATTTCAACAATTGCCGATCTGACTGTGGGAATTTCAACATCAACTATGGGATTCAAGTGTGATCTTTTAACCACACCCCTACTGCAGTAGTAAAATGTGTACACATATTCTTTAAATCGCATGCATTCACCAATTGTTTTACTGGTACCAAACCGCATCGCCCATCTTGCAACACCTGGCCATTTTCACCATGACCGCGGTACAAAACATATCAACGTATGGTGTTGCGGGCCGGCCAGATATCAAATCATGGCGGCTGTGATCATAAAGACCACCGGGGTCACCTGCTCATCAAGAGCCACCCCCCACAAGGGTCGGCCACATGCAGCTCCTCGAAGCACTACATGGGCGGCTTCGTGACTTTACGCTAAGTCACAGGGGAGAAATACAACTTGCTCGTGCACCGAGCCACCCTCCCACTGGGTCGGCCGAGGGAACTCCCCTAATGTTCCACAACGGCGGCTATGCAGTATGCCATGGATGCAAATGCAGATCATATACATTTCTCACTCTATGTATCCTACACATACCACTCATCATCCAATATCATCACACCATTATCAACAACACCACAAGCTTTTATTAACATTGATTGTTCACAATAGTTTCAATCTTTAGGTGGCATTCTTTTTATTCTCAATCTCAATAAACAACATCAACAATCATATCACATTCATGGTAATACAACTTAACATAACACACCATGAATATTCTAAATGCACAAAAGCATGTTGCCAAGCATATTATCTACATCACACCACAAGTCATCATTTCTTACAGCATTCAAGCAAGGCTAACATGCATAACACCATATACCACAATCAACTAACATTCAAATTCATGCATTTAGAATTTAGACTCCTCTCCTACCTCAAGAGAAGAACTCCGATGGATAACACGATCCCGCCTCGTCGTTCGGAATAGGTCCTACATTCACATTCATGTAAAACCTTAATCAATCAACTATTCAAATCATTAATCCAGTTCTATTTAGTCATAATCATATTTATAATGTCACAACATATGTTAGACATGTTGTGAATATCATTTTGTTCTTTATTAGGCTTCGGGAATTCCTTCCCATTAAGCCCCCATCATTAAATTCAAGGGTTACAAGACAACCCTATCCCCAAGCTTCACAAAACTCCCCAACGTCATATATTTCTCCATAAAAAACATTCTTAAACTAACATTAGCTATTTTCCCCAACTTCAAGGTTAGGGTTTTCTCCAAAACCCATCCACCTTCATTAATACATCATAAACCTTCACTTCCCATCATCATTAATACACCAACAACCATTTTCCTCCTATAAATACTTGCATTTATGATATCCCATTCTAGGGCATGGGCATTAAATGCTCTAATAAACACCCATGCACATGCATCTTCTCCCAAAATCATAATACCCATAATATCAACATCAATCCCTTCTAAAAATAGTGAAAGTGCTTACCTCACACCCAAACGAAATGGGTTCAAGAGAAGAAGAGGATTAGCACGGAAAAGAGAGGAGGGAGAGGGGAGAACTCCAAGCCTTCAAGTTTCTTCAACGAAAATGGGGTAGGAGATGATCACCTCTTGAGTTTAAGCTTCTTGGAAGAAGAAGAGAAGAAGAATGAGAGTGAAATGGAGAGTAAGATGAAAAGGAAAGTTTTTCCACGGCAGTAGAAGAAACCAGCGTGAAGAAGGAAAAGAATTTTAGGCTTTTGGGTTTATTTTAACTTCATCTATTAAAATTCATCATTTTTGTCACTAACAGGCTCTTCGTTTTGGCTCAATACTTCATCCTAAAATTATTCCGAATGTATATTCGGATTCCCAATATTATTCTCTACAGCCCTGACCAATATTATCTCATTCCGAGATACTTGGTCAGACACCCATATTTCAACCGGCTCATATTCAGCTTAATCGATCTCCATAAATTATCAACAATTCCCAAAAATCTTAATTTAATTAATTTCAATTTATTGGGACATTAAACAATTCGGATTCAACTTGCCAATATTTATTTTCCTTAATTAATCCTTTATTTTAAAATTCGGGATATTACAATCCACCCCTCCAAAAAGAAAATTTCGTCCTCGAAATTTAACTTACTGGATTCGAATGCATCGGGGTATCGCTCTCTGATGTCGTCTTCGTGTTCCCATGTGAACGTTTCAGTATTTCCATGTTTCCAAGTGACCTCCACCAAGGGTACCAACTTGTTCCGCAATTTCTTCACGGAATGTCCGACAATGCGAATGGAAACAGGAGGAATAGATAGATCCTCACGCACCTCAATCTCATCCACAGGAATCACGTGTAAAGGATCATAGACATATTTTCTCAACTGCGACACGTGGAACACATTGTGTAGGTTAGCAAGATGCGGAGGGAGTGCTATCCGATAAGCAACCTCACCAATCCGCTCCAACACCTCTTAAGGTCCAATAAACCTAGGGCTTAACTTCCCACTCTTCAACGCCCTTCCAATGCCTTTATCATACGAGACCTTCAAAAACACATGGTCACCTACTTAAAACTCAAGGGGTTTATGTCTCTTGTCATAATAACTCTTCTGCCTATCTTGAACAATCTTCATATTCTCGTGTATCTTCTTAATTTGCTTGGTAGTTTCTTGAATAATCTCCGGCACTAAGGCCAAATTTTCACCAACTTCAAGCCAACACAAGGGAGTTCTACACTTCCTTCCATACAACGCCTCATAAGGTGCCATGCCAATACTGGAATGGAAGCTGTTATTGTATGTGAATTCGATCAATGGTAGGAATCTCTCCCAACATCCACCGTGCTCAAGGACACAAGCTCTCAACAAATCCTCCAAGCTTTGTATAGTTCTCTCCGATTGCCCATCGGTTTGAGGGTGATAAGCGGAACTAAGCTTCAACTTAGAACCTAACTCATCATGCAAACGTCCCCAAAACCGAGAAGTAAATCGTGGATCACGGTCGAATATGATGCTGGACAGAACACCATGCAGCCTAATGATGATGCATGATTTATCTCTAATTCTCCATTTTAAATGTGTATAATTTGCCATCACTTAGTGTGTAACATATTGCATTTTAACACATTTTTATCATTTGATCTTTATGTAATATTTGATTGATAATTTGTGCCAAAAGAAAATAGATCAAAGAAACTCAAGAATTCCAATCCAAAATGAAGATCAAAGTGCCTAAGGATCAAAGGAATCAAGGTATATGCAAAAAGATATCAAAAAGGGTGAAAAAGTATGCAATTTATGGAGAATCAGGGGGATGAATCGATTCATCCCCCTCCTAAATCGATTCATACGAATGTAATGCACCCAGGAAGTGAAATTTTGCAAATTGAATCGATTCATTTGATTTTCAACAGCATTGAATCGATTCTTTCCCTAAATGAATCGATTCATACGAGTGATTTTAGCCCAGGATTGCATTTTAGAACGCATGAATCGATTCATATCACCATTGAATCGATTCATGAGTGTATTATTGGCCCAGAAACACGTTTTCAAGCTTCTGGAAAGTGGGCAATGCACTGAAGATGTTGGGCAAGGCACTAAGCTGATCATGGAGCATTAAAGCATGATCATGGAGCACTAAAACTTGATCATGGAGCATTAAAGCATGATAATGGAGCACCATTGAATTGAAAATTAAGAGTGCTCCTTCCATTGAAATTTAATTATGGCATATGCTTGCTTTTTGAACTCCTATAAATAGCACCAAGAGGAAGGGGCAAACACACCACACACCATTCATTCTTCATTGAAGGAAGTCATACGTTCTTCCTCTCTTCTCTTCTCTGTTGGAATTTTCCAGCAACTTCTTCATTTCCGGGTTAGTTTCATTGTTTGTAGTTGTAATTATGGAGGGCTAAAACCCCTAGATTGATTTTCTTGGAGAATGTTGTAATGTAATTTTGAGGTCATTAATTTTAATATAGTATGCTTTTATTATTGTTATTTCTTCATAATCTTTCTCTACTTATTTAATTCCATTTTGTTTAATTAAATTTGTATGCTTAATCGGTTTAATTATTCAAATGGAATAAAATAAGGTTTCAAATTAGAATGGATTAAGGAAATATGCATGCTTAATGAATATTTTCATAATCACTTTTAATAATTATGGTTTGCTTAATTCCATAATTTGAGAATAGGTTATGTATATAGGCGATGTTCTTATGTATGCTCAATAATTCCTAGATTTTAAGATCTTGACTCCTTTTGCTTAATTAGGATGCTTGATTCAAATATTCATTTTTTTTATGAAAGTAAAGGAATTGTGAATTGAAAAAGACGCTTAGTTGATCAATTCAAATTGAGCTAAGAAATTGACATTAATAAGTATACAAGTTATCTTTAATGAACCAAGGATAAATTTATTTACAATACTCCAAGAAAATCAATCGCTTGTTATTTATTGTTTTAAATCCTTTATTTACCTTGTGTTAATTTTAATTGTCACAACAAAAACCAATCAAACCTCCCCCAATTGTATGTTAGTGAACTTATGTTTGTAAAAATTTTTAATTGTTTAGTTTTTATTTTTAATTGTTAAAAATTAGTTTAAGACTTGATTTTTCCTAAATTTTTGTGTTGATCCTTGAGAGAACGACCTAGGTTGACACCCTAGTACTACGTTAATTAATTTTAATGTACTAATTTGACGGAATAACGACTGCAAAAATAATAACGTCAAATTTTGGCGCCGCAGCCGGGGATCAACGATCTTTAGGAAAAACACTTGTTTTAAATTAATTTATTTTTTAATTGAAAAAAAAAATTTTAATATAAAAAAAAATTTTTTTTGTTTGTTTGTTTGTTTATTTTATTTCTTTTGCATGATTTAGGATTCTTATGATTTATTGCTCATCATGATCAAATATCTTGTTGTATACTATGTATGACTACAAGAACTTTTGAGCATTTATATTCATTTGATCCTGAAATTGAAAGAACTTTTCATAGGTTAATTAGAGAAGCTAGATTTAAT
Organism: Clitoria ternatea; assembly: GCA_037962975.1. Classification (NCBI taxonomy): domain Eukaryota; kingdom Viridiplantae; phylum Streptophyta; class Magnoliopsida; order Fabales; family Fabaceae; genus Clitoria; species Clitoria ternatea. Next base: position 177,720,805 of record CM075671.1, read on the forward strand.
AATAATTTTGTTGATATTGATAGTGATAGTATTTTTTCTGAATCTGTTGAAAGTAGTACTGCTAGTTTTTCTGATATGGCTGAACCTCGTGAAAGAACTCTTAGAGAACTAGCTGCTCCTGAATTCACATACGAAAGTTTGTGTATTCAATATCCTGATGAGGATGTACCTTTTATTCTTAAGACCGGACTTATACACCTGTTGCCTAAGTTTCATGGTCTTGCGGGTGAAGATCCGCACAAACACCTCAAAGAATTCCACATTGTGTGTTCCACAATGAAACCCCAAAACGTTCAAGAAGACCATGTCTATCTTAAAGCGTTTCCTCATTCTTTAGAGGGTGTTGCTAAGGATTGGTTGTACTACCTTGCTCCAAGATCAATCACAAGTTGGAATGACTTAAAGAAAATGTTCTTGGAAAAATTCTTTCCTGCCTCTAGAACAACTGCAATCCATAAAGACATATCTGGCATTAGGCAACTCTCTGGAGAAAGTCTTTATGAATATTGGGAGAGATTTAAGAAACTTTGTGCAAGTTGCCCTCACCACCAAATTTCTGAACAACTTCTTCTTCAGTACTTCTATGAAGGTTTACACCACGTTGATCGCAACATGATTGATGCGGCAAGTGGAGGAGCTTTAGGAGATATGACTGCTGCTGAAGCAAGAAATCTGATTGAAAAGATGGCATCCAACTCTCAACAATTTGGTGTGAGAAATGATTCTTTCAAACCCATGTTTGATTCCAATTCTAGTTCATCTGGAATTAAATTGGAGAGCAAACTTGATGCTCTCACCACTCTGGTCACACAATTAGCAGTAAATCAAAAATCCATGACTGCTAAAGTGTGTGGAATCTGCTCTTCACAAGAGCACCCCACTGATTGTTGTCCTTCTCTACAAGAAAAGGATAATAATAGTCCCCAAGCCTATGCAGCTAACATCTACCATGATAGACCTCTACCACCACAAAACCATGACCTTTCCACCAATAGATACAATCCAGGTTGGAGGAACCATCCAAACTTGAGATGGGGCAACCAACAACAAAATCCCCAACCTCCATTTCAAAACAATGCACCAACCTTCTAAAGAACTACACCTCAACCATCCACAAGTGGCCCTTCTTTGGAGGATCTGGTGAAACAAATGGCTGCACAAAACTTAGAATATCAACAGAGGAATGATGCTACCATCCAGAGTTTAAGCAACCAAATTGGGCAATTGGCTTCATCATTAAGCCAGTTACAATCTCAAAACTCTGACAAATTACCATCTCAACCAGCTGCAAATCCAAGAAATGTGAGTGCAATTCAGTTAAGATCAGGTAAGAACCTTGAAGTACCCATACCTAAGGAACCTGAGAAACAAACAGATGTGCCCACAACAGTTGAGAATGATGTACCCTCTTCAAGCTCAAGAAAGTCTGAGATACAACCACCCCAAATTCCATCTCATATCCCTCTTCCTTTCCCACCAAGAGCAATTCCAAGTAAGAAGATGGAAGAAGTGGACAAAGAAATTTTGGATACTTTCAGGAAAGTGGAAGTGAATATACCTCTTCTCGATGCAATCAAGCAAATTCCCAAGTATGCCAAATTTCTGAAGGAGTTGTGTACTCACAAGAGGAGACTCAAAGGTAATGAAAAGATAAGCATGGGAAGAAATGTATCTGCACTGCTCAGTAAAGAAGTTTTAAATATTCCTGAGAAATGCAAGGATCCAGGTACGTTTTCTATACCCTGTATCATAGGCAACAACAAATTTGAAAATTGCATGTTAGATTTAGGAGCTTCAATAAATGTTATGCCTATGTCTGTTTTTAAAACTTTGTCTCTTGGAAATTTACAACCTACTGGTGTAGTAATTCAGCTAGCCAATAGGAGCACTACTTACCCTGCTGGAGTTATAGAGGATGTTTTGGTTCAGGTAGAACAGCTTGTTTTCCCTGCTGACTTTTTCATACTTGATATGGAAGAAGGTATGCCTCAAATTCCTGTTCCTATCATTTTGGGAAGACCATTTTTGAAAACAGCCAAAACTATAATTGATGTCCATGCTGGAACCCTTTCCATGGAATTTGGTGACACTAAGGTAAGATTTAACATTCTAGATGCCATGAAACACCCTTCTGAAAATCATTCTGTTTTCCAAATTGACATTATTGATGAACTAGTTTTTGAACATTTTTCTGATGTTGATTTGGAATGCATAGATGATTCATACAGTTGTTTTGCATGCAATAATTCTGAGAATTGTCATATTTGTGCTGAAATTGACAAATACATAACTGCTGATTCAGAGTCTATAGAAATACCTGTTCTAAATGCAAATTTTCAAAAAGACTCTAACAAAATTTTTGAGGTGCAAGAATCCAAATCTGCTTTGTTAGTTCCATCTACTTTGCAGGCACCTAATCTGGAGCTAAATTTCTTACTTGAAAACCTCAAGTATTCATACTTGGGAAATGATGAAGAGCTCCCGGTGATAATCTTTACTTCTCTTGATGAAAATCAAGAAGAAAAATTGCTGCAAAATTTGGAAAGGCACAAGAAGGCTAGACCACTATCCAATCTGCTTCAAAAGGATGTGGTATTTGAGTTTAATCCACCTTGAGGGAGTTTTTCTTACCCATCTCTTTACTTTTTCATTATATTGTCTATTTTGTATGCTCTGTCTTACATTGAGGACAATGTATGATTTAAGTGTGGGGGTGGGATCATTTATGTGTTTTTTTTGTGATTAAATTTTGTTTAAAAAAAAAAATTTAAATAAAAGATTTTGTGTGTGTTTTTGTTTTAAAATGGCATGTTTTATTGGAATTTTAAGATATGCATGAGTACAAGTAAATTCTTTCATGTCTGATATGAGATTAATGATATGTTATAATTTGAACTTAAACATTTTTGGTATGTTGAGAATGACATGATAATTGATAGATGATCATATATGATGGAATTATACCTTGTGAGATTTTTGAGCCTTAAAATTTGATGGATCACTTTAAACCATCTTAATCCTTTCATGTGTGATTAATTCCTGAAGGCTTACATCTTAATTTTTGTCTTGTTTCTTGATGATACTTGAAACTCATATGAATGTATTTTGATACAGGCATTTTGTTCAGTTGAGCCACTAAGCCAGATAAGCCTACCATGAATAAATTATCTCTTGCTAGCCATTTTGAGCCTATTTAACTGTTTCCTTGTTGCAGCTCAAATAAGCCATGGATGAAGAACCAAAAATATACCTACCTTAAGAAATATATTGAAGCTTTGGAATCAAGTCAAAACAGGCATTCAAATAAGTGTGGGAGTGTGCAAAAAGGAATTGCAACTCTTGTTTCAAGTGTTATGCAATCTTATTAAAAAAAAAAAAAAATTTTGCCAAATACCATACAATAAATGTTTTACCCCCACTGTTTGCTAGTAAAAACTAATTGCTTCATTATTCTTTTTGGTATATATATAAATATATATATATTTCATCCATTTTAAACCTTGGCCACATTGCAACCCTGTGAAAGCCCTGTTGATCTATACATACATTTGTGTTGATTGTGGAATTAAGAAACTTGCCAAATTTTTAGACTGTTTGTTTTTCAGGAATTGTTTTGAGAGTATACACAAACCTTAAACACTTGAGAATTGAGGGTATGTCTTGTGAGGTTCTATCACTTATGATCTTCTTTTCAGTTTAATTTCATTTTTTTTACATGCCTAAGTGTTTGAATGATTTTTATATATATCCTGATGCTCTGTATCTTTCATGTTGAAAACTCTTGTTTCTTTGTATATTTCTAAGATTTCATGACAAGCATGCCAGTTCTGTATGTTGTTGTTTTCAATTTAATGTTTTCAAATAAATTGTGATACTTGTTTTTATTTTGATTTTGCCCGGGAGTGCAAAAGAATAAGTGTGGGAATATTTGATGATGCATGATTTATCTCTAATTCTCCATTTTAAATGTGTATAATTTGCCATCACTTAGTGTGTAACATATTGCATTTTAACACATTTTTATCATTTGATCTTTATGTAATATTTGATTGATAATTTGTGCCAAAAGAAAATAGATCAAAGAAACTCAAGAATTCCAATCCAAAATGAAGATCAAAGTGCCTAAGGATCAAAGGAATCAAGGTATATGCAAAAAGATATCAAAAAGGGTGAAAAAGTATGCAATTGATGGAGAATCAGGGGGATGAATCGATTCATCCCCCTCCTGAATCGATTCATACGAATGTAATGCACCCAGGAAGTGAAATTTTACAAATTGAATCGATTCATTTGATTTTCAACAGCATTGAATCGATTCTTTCCCTAAATGAATCGATTCATACGAGTGATTTTAGCCCAGGATTGCATTTTGGAACGCATGAATCGATTCATATCACCATTGAATCGATTCATGAGTGTATTATTGGCCCAGAAACACGTTTTCAAGCTTCTGGAAAGTGGGCAATGCACTGAAGATGTTGGGCAAGGCACTAAGCTGATCATGGAGCATTAAAGCATGATCATGGAGCACTAAAACTTGATCATGGAGCATTAAAGCATGATAATGGAGCACCATTGAATTGAAAATTAAGAGTGCTCCTTCCATTGAAATTTAATTATGGCATATGCTTGCTTTTTGAACTCCTATAAATAGCACCAAGAGGAAGGGGCAAACACACCACACACCATTCATTCTTCATTGAAGGAAGTCATACGTTCTTCCTTTCTTCTCTTCTCTGTTGGAATTTTCCAGCAACTTCTTCATTTCCGGGTTAGTTTCATTGTTTGTAGTTGTAATTATGGAGGGCTAAAACCCCTAGATTGATTTTCTTGGAGAATGTTGTAATGTAATTTTGAGGTCATTAATTTTAATATAGTATGCTTTTATTATTTTTATTTCTTCATAATCTTTCTCTACTTATTTAATTCCATTTCGTTTAATTAAATTTGTATGCTTAATCGGTTTAATTATTCAAATGGAATAAAATAAGGTTTCAAATTAGAATGGATTAAGGAAATATGCATGCTTAATGAATATTTTCATAATCACTTTTAATAATTATGGTTTGCTTAATTCCATAATTTGAGAATAGGTTATGTATATAGGCGATGTTCTTATGTATGCTCAATAATTCCTAGATTTTAAGATCTTGACTCCTTTTGCTTAATTAGGATGCTTGATTCAAATATTCATTTTTTTTTATGAAAGTAAAGGAATTGTGAATTGAAAAAGACGCTTAGTTGATCAATTCAAATTGAGCTAAGAAATTGACATTAATAAGTATACAAGTTATCTTTAATGAACCAAGGATAAATTTATTTACAATACTCCAAGAAAATCAATCGCTTGTTATTTATTGTTTTAAATCCTTTATTTACCTTGTTTTAATTTTAATTGTCACAACAAAAACCAATCAAACCTCCCCCAATTGTATGTTAGTGAACTTATGTTTGTAAAAATTTTTAGTTGTTTAGTTTTTATTTTTAATTGTTAAAAATTAGTTTAAGACTTGATTTTTCCTAAATTTTTGTGTTGATCCTTGAGAGAACGACCTAGGTTGACACCCTAGTACTACGTTAATTAATTTTAATGTACTAATTTGACGGAATAACGACTGCAAAAATAATAACGTCAAATTTTGGCGCCGCAGCCGGGGATCAACGATCTTTAGGAAAAACACTTGTTTTAAATTAATTTATTTTTTAATTGAAAAAAAAAAAATTTAATATAAATTTTTTTTTTTTTGTTTGTTTATTTTATTTCTTTTGCATGATTTAGGATTCTTATGATTTATTGCTCATCATGATCAAATATCTTGTTGTATGCTATGTATGACTAGAAGAACTTTTGAGCATTTATATTCATTTGATCCTGAAATTGAAAGAACTTTTCATAGGTTAATTAGAGAAGCTAGATTTAATAATAATTTTGTTGATATTGATAGTGATAGTATTTTTTCTGAATCTGTTGAAAGTAGTACTGCTAGTTTTTCTGATATGGCTGAACCTCGTGAAAGAACTCTTAGAGAACTAGCTGCTCCTGAATTCACATACGAAAGTTTGTGTATTCAATATCCTGATGAGGATGTCCCTTTTATTCTTAAGACCGGACTTATACACCTGTTGCCTAAGTTTCATGGTCTTGCGGGTGAAGATCCGCACAAACACCTCAAAGAATTCCACATTGTGTGTTCCACAATGAAACCCCAAAATGTTCAAGAAGACCATGTCTATCTTAAAGCGTTTCCTCATTCTTTAGAGGGTGTTGCTAAGGATTGGTTGTACTACCTTGCTCCAAGATCAATCACAAGTTGGAATGACTTAAAGAAAATGTTCTTGGAAAAATTCTTTCCTGCCTCTAGAACAACTGCAATCCGTAAAGACATATCTGGCATTAGGCAACTCTCTGGAGAAAGTCTTTATGAATATTGGGAGAGATTTAAGAAACTTTGTGCAAGTTGCCCTCACCACCAAATTTCTGAACAACTTCTTCTTCAGTACTTCTATGAAGGTTTACACCACGTTGATCGCAACATGATTGATGCGGCAAGTGGAGGAGCTTTAGGAGATATGACTGCTGCTGAAGCAAGAAATCTGATTGAAAAGATGGCATCCAACTCTCAACAATTTGGTGTGAGAAATGATTCTTTCAAACCCATGTTTGATTCCAATTCTAGTTCATCTGGAATTAAATTGGAGAGCAAACTTGATGCTCTCACCACTCTGGTCACACAATTAGCAGTAAATCAAAAATCCATGACTGCTAAAGTGTGTGGAATCTGCTCTTCACAAGAGCACCCCACTGATTGTTGTCCTTCTCTACAAGAAAAGGATAATAATAGTCCCCAAGCCTATGCAGCTAACATCTACCATGATAGACCTCCACCACCACAAAACCATGACCTTTCCACCAATAGATACAATCCAGGTTGGAGGAACCATCCAAACTTGAGATGGGGCAACCAACAACAAAATCCCCAACCTCCATTTCAAAACAATGCACCAACCTTCCAAAGAACTACACCTCAACCATCCACAAGTGGCCCTTCTTTGGAGGATCTGGTGAAACAAATGGCTGCACAAAACTTAGAATATCAACAGAGGAATGATGCTACCATCCAGAGTTTAAGCAACCAAATTGGGCAATTGGCTTCATCATTAAGCCAGTTACAATCTCAAAACTCTGACAAATTACCATCTCAACCAGCTGCAAATCCAAGAAATGTGAGTGCAATTCAGTTAAGATCAGGTAAAAACCTTGAAGTACCCATACCTAAGGAACCTGAGAAATAAACAGATGTGCCCACAACAGTTGAGAATGATGTACCCTCTTCAAGCTCAAGAAAGTCTGAGATACAACCACCCCAAATTCCATCTCATATCCCTCTTCCTTTCCCACCAAGAGCAATTCCAAGTAAGAAGATGGAAGAAGTGGACAAAGAAATTTTGGATACTTTCAGGAAAGTGGAAGTGAATATACCTCTTCTCGATGCAATCAAGCAAATTCCCAAGTATGCCAAATTTCTGAAGGAGTTGTGTACTCACAAGAGGAGACTCAAAGGTAATGAAAAGATAAGCATGGGAAGAAATGTATCTGCACTGCTCAGTAAAGAAGTTTTAAATATTCCTGAGAAATGCAAGGATCCAGGTACGTTTTCTATACCCTGTATCATAGGCAACAACAAATTTGAAAATTGCATGTTAGATTTAGGAGCTTCAATAAATGTTATGCCTATGTCTGTTTTTAAAACTTTGTCTCTTGGAAATTTACAACCTACTGGTGTAGTAATTCAGCTAGCCAATAGGAGCACTACTTACCCTGCTGGAGTTATAGAGGATGTTTTGGTTCAGGTAGAACAGCTTGTTTTCCCTGCTGACTTTTTCATACTTGATATGGAAGAAGGTATGCCTCAAATTCCTGTTCCTATCATTTTGGGAAGACCATTTTTGAAAACAGCCAAAACTATAATTGATGTCCATGCTGGAACCCTTTCCATGGAATTTGGTGACACTAAGGTAAGATTTAACATTCTAGATGCCATGAAACACCCTTCTGAAAATCATTCTGTTTTCCAAATTGACATTATTGATGAACTAGTTTTTGAACATTTTTCTGATGTTGATTTGGAATGCATAGATGATTCATACAGTTGTTTTGCATGCAATAATTCTGAGAATTGTCATATTTGTGCTGAAATTGAAAAATACATAACTGCTGATTCAGAGTCTATAGAAATACCTGTTCTAAATGCAAATTTTCAAAAAGACTCTAACAAAATTTTTGAGGTGCAAGAATCCAAATCTGCTTTGTTAGTTCCATCTACTTTGCAGGCACCTAATCTGGAGCTAAATTTCTTACTTGAAAACCTCAAGTATTCATACTTGGGAAATGATGAAGAGCTCCCGGTGATAATCTTTACTTCTCTTGATGAAAATCAAGAAGAAAAATTGCTGCAAAATTTGGAAAGGCACAAGAAGGCTAGACCACTATCCAATCTGCTTCAAAAGGATGTGGTATTTGAGTTTAATCCACCTTGAGGGAGTTTTTCTTACCCATCTCTTTACTTTTTCATTATATTGTCTATTTTGTATGCTCTGTCTTACATTGAGGACAATGTATGATTTAAGTGTGGGGGTGGGATCATTTATGTGTTTTTTTTGTGATTAAATTTTGTTTAAAAAAAAAAATTTTAATAAAAGATTTTGTGTGTGTTTTTGTTTTAAAATGGCATGTTTTATTGGAATTTTAAGATATGCATGAGTACAAGTAAATTCTTTCATGTCTGATATGAGATTAATGATATGTTATAATTTGAACTTAAACATTTTTGGTATGTTGAGAATGACATGATAATTGATAGATGATCATATATGATGGAATTATACCTTGTGAGATTTTTGAGCCTTAAAATTTGATGGATCACTTTAAACCATCTTAATCCTTTCATGTGTGATTAATTCCTGAAGGCTTACATCTTAATTTTTGTCTTGTTTCTTGATGATACTTGAAACTCATATGAATGTATTTTGATACAGGCATTTTGTTCAGTTGAGCCACTAAGCCAGATAAGCCTACCATGAATAAATTATCTCTTGCTAGCCATTTTGAGCCTATTTAACTGTTTCCTTGTTGCAGCTCAAATAAGCCATGGATGAAGAACCAAAAATATACCTACCTTAAGAAATATATTGAAGCTTTGGAATCAAGTCAAAACAGGCATTCAAATAAGTGTGGGAGTGTGCAAAAAGGAATTGCAACTCTTGTTTCAAGTGTTATGCAATCTTATTAAAAAAAAAAAAAAATTTTGCCAAATACCATACAATAAATGTTTTACCCCCACTGTTTGCTAGTAAAAACTAATTGCTTCATTATTCTTTTTGGTATATATATAAATATATATATATATTTCATCTATTTTAAACCTTGGCCACATTGCAACCCTGTGAAAGCCCTGTTGATCTATACATACATTTGTGTTGATTGTGGAATTAAGAAACTTGCCAAATTTTTAGACTGTTTGTTTTTCAGGAATTGTTTTGAGAGTATACACAAACCTTAAACACTTGAGAGTTGAGGGTATGTCTTGTGAGGTTCTATCACTTATGATCTTCTTTTCAGTTTAATTTCATTTTTTTTACATGCCTAAGTGTTTGAATGATTTTTATATATATCCTGATGCTCTGTATCTTTCATGTTGAAAACTCTTGTTTCTTTGTATATTTCTAAGATTTCATGACAAGCATGCCAGTTCTGTATGTTGTTGTTTTCAATTTAATGTTTTCAAATAAATTGTGATACTTGTTTTTATTTTGATTTTGCCCGGGAGTGCAAAAGAATAAGTGTGGGAGTATTTGATGATGCATGATTTATCTCTAATTCTCCATTTTAAATGTGTATAATTTGCCATCACTTAGTGTGTAACATATTGCATTTTAACACATTTTTATCATTTGATCTTTATGTAATATTTGATTGATAATTTGTGCCAAAAGAAAATAGATCAAAGAAACTCAAGAATTCCAATCCAAAATGAAGATCAAAGTGCCTAAGGATCAAAGGAATCAAGGTATATGCAAAAAGATATCAAAAAGGGTGAAAAAGTATGCAATTTATGGAGAATCAGGGGGATGAATCGATTCATCCCCCTCCTGAATCGATTCATACGAATGTAATGCACCCAGGAAGTGAAATTTTGCAAATTGAATCGATTCATTTGATTTTCAACAGCATTGAATCGATTCTTTCCCTAAATGAATCGATTCATACGAGTGATTTTAGCCCAGGATTGCATTTTGGAACGCATGAATCGATTCATATCACCATTGAATCGATTCATGAGTGTATTATTGGCCCAGAAACACGTTTTCAAGCTTCTGGAAAGTGGGCAATGCACTGAAGATGTTGGGCAAGGCACTAAGCTGATCATGGAGCATTAAAGCATGATCATGGAGCACTAAAACTTGATCATGGAGCATTAAAGCATGATAATGGAGCACCATTGAATTGAAAATTAAGAGTGCTCCTTCCATTGAAATTTAATTATGGCATATGCTTGCTTTTTGAACTCCTATAAATAGCACCAAGAGGAAGGGGCAAACACACCACACACCATTCATTCTTCATTGAAGGAAGTCATCGTTCTTCCTCTCTTCTCTTCTCTGTTGGAATTTTCCAGCAACTTCTTCATTTCCGGGTTAGTTTCATTGTTTGTAGTTGTAATTATGGAGGGCTAAAACCCCTAGATTGATTTTCTTGGAGAATGTTGTAATGTAATTTTGAGGTCATTAATTTTGAACTGTTCTTTACAGGGGGGTGTAGAAGTATGCTTGTAGAACAACTCAAAATATACATATAAATGTGTTTTGATACAAAGCAATGTATGTATAAATGTAAATACAAAGAGTCTTCGTATGTTGAGGCGGAGTGTAATGTATTGCAGGGCGGTGTCACAGTCCGCCTGACGGGATCTGACTTGCCTTGACCCAATTGGGGGTGGTACCTGCAATCGTTCTCCGACGCTCAAGTCAGTATCTCAGAATACTTAGAGACTTAGAAAGACAATCAGAGAGGATAATGCAAGTAATAGAGTGTAAGGTTCAGAGAATGGGAAGAGGATCCCTTATACCTTTTCAAGAGAGGTTTATATACCTGTCACTGGTGCTGCATTATTGGTAGGACCCGCTCCTTGTCTCCAGGCATAATGCTGAAAAGGTAGTGGGTCCCTGCGCCGTTTACTAGCAACATTATTGTAGTAGGTATCACAACTTGTCTGGAAAGCGTTAGTGCTTTAATATTTTATTGTTATTTCCCTTTATGCGTGACAGCGTGATTCCCATTATTAACCTCTCAAGACAGAGTCAATCTCGTGCCGGGGTTGTGAGTATGGGCTCGCTACGCAGTGTGGGAAATTCAGTATTCCGCCTGAGTTGAGCCTATGGCTTGGCGGAGTAACAACTTTGGCGAGGTTACATTCCTTGACGGAATAACATGCCTGGACGGAGTTACGTTCCTTGGCGGGGTAACGTGCCTGGGCGGAGTTATGAACCTTGGCGGCGTTACTTGCCCTGGCGGTATGCACTCCGTATAGTATTTGTAGTGTATTTGAAGAGTACTTCTCTTTATTCCAAATGCTGATCTGGCAAGGCATTGAAGCCATGCTCTTGGGGGCCGGTGTTAGGACCGGATCATATGCCCCCTAGCTTGTTATAGTGACTGGCGGAGTCACTTTAATAAGCTACAACACTTAAGTTTAGCTTTTGTAGGCATGGGTTTAGGCGATATTTGCTAGTCCGGGTTTTGTGGACAAGTGCTTTCGTGCATTTATTAGCTGTCATCACTTGTCACGCCTGTCATTAATGCGCCTCGAAACCACGTTTTTTGTTCTTCAGTCTCCTATTGCCACGTATGCCCTCGTAACGGTTGCCATTCTAATGATGGGACATAAATGCGCGTGATGGCAATTGAGAACCGTTTTCGAGGTTATTACCGTGGGCCTTGGATTTTGAAAACGTGGCCCATGAAATATCTGCCCTTAGATATATCTATTGGTTTCAGCAAAAAAGGAACCGTCAGTGGGGTAAATCCAACGGTTGTAAACGCATATTTCAGTTTTTTAGAACCGTTGATAAGATTTATCTGACGGCTGCAAACACATCTTCGAGATTCCTGATGATTCGCTTATTTTCCCCCCAAGCCATGCCTATAAATAGGTAAACTTTCAGAAGGGGAATGTTTTGTTTCATCTCTCTCTTCGTATTTGTTTGCTAAAAGAGTTTTTGCTACTCTCTTGCGAGTTTATTGGTGTTTGGAGTTCTTCTATTTTTCCAGAAGCTTAAGGTACTTGCTTCTTCTTCTTCTTTGCTTCTTCATTTCCTTTGGGTTAGCTTTGTTTTCCCTTATTGTGTGTTTGTGAAAAGGAAGATGAGAGGAAAGAGGTCAGAATCACGTTCTAGGGTTTCTGTTCGTCCCATGTTTTCTGACATTGAGAGTGGAGATGATGCTTTTTATACTGGGAGGGACTCGACGTTTTATAGCAGCGTGGAGTACTTTAGTAATGCTGTACATTCATTTGTGTCAGGAGGTGTTTCCCATACACAAGTGCTGACTATGGCAGAGTGCAGAAATGTTGTATTGCATGGGTTGGATTGGGAGAAAACACTCGAGAATGACCCTTACTGTTGGGTTGAGGAAGATGTCAAGGATGCTTCCTCTCGACATGCGACGACAAGCGGAGGGGTAGTGGAGTTGCCTGTTCCGGTTTGGAAGGACGAGAAGTATGAGGATAGGTTCATCGTCCGTTCTCCCAAGACGTATGAACGGGTCTGCCATCGTCCTCAGGATAATCGTACCATATATATGTACGACATTTTATTTACCCAGTTAGGGGTGCGTTTCCCATTGAATAAATTCCAGATGGGTGTGCTTAGGTTCTTGGATTGTGCCCCTTCCCAGTTGCATCCTAATGGTTGGGGAATAGTGCGCAGCTTTGAGGTGATGGCTGAACATTTGGAGTTTACGCCTACAGTGGCGTTGTTTTTCTCCTTCTGCCGCATTATGAGGAGAGTAAATATGAAAACCGGCGGCATGGGTTTTGTGACTCTCCGGGCGGAGCCAAAGATTTTAAACTTTAAGGCGTTTGCTGACTCCGCCAAGGAAGGCGGACTTCACTTCAGGATGAGTTTTGTGAAGGTATCCGTCAAGAAGGGCAAACCTGTTTTTTGGCGGAATAAGGAGGGTGTTGATAAATTTCCAGTGGCATGGACGCATGAGCACTTTCTCTTAACCAAACGAGCGTATGAGGTTGAAGAGGGTGCTCTATCGGCGGCGTCTGTGGAAGTACTCCGGATGTTGAAGGAGTACAACTCCGTCCACAAGCTGATTCTTTGTCGAAGGCTGCTTGGGCGGGATGCTCAAGGATATTTGAGTAATATTATGAACAATTTGCAATGTGATTGAGTGTTTCCTCTACCTTGCATTTTCTAACTGAATCTTCATTTTGTTATTTCGCAGGAGAAATCGCGGAGTTCCCTGGGATGGATCGTATTAAGCAGATGCAAATGAGCCGCAGGGAAAGGAACGCGGAGAATAATGTGCAGCCCAGGAGGAATCTGGGTGCCGCCCTGACAAAAACTCTCCCCTTCCCTGCATCCACCAACATAGTAAATTTTGAAGGTGGTGCAGGATCTTCAGCAGCTACTGTTGAAAGGCGTTCTAAAAAACGTCAAGAACCAGAAGCTGCTGAAGAAGAAGAAGTAGATCCTCATCCTTTGCAGAGAAGGAGGACTAAGGGCAAGAAGAGGGCTGAGGCGGGGACGTCAATTGATGCCGCCATTGATTTGGAGGAGACTCCGGAAGTACCTGTTGTGGGTACTTCTGCTGATATGGGCGGAGCTGAAGGCATTCTCGAAGAAGATGTCGAGGGGGAGCAAGCGGAGGGATTGCAAGCTGCTTCTGGCCAGGATATGAGGGACGAGACAGAGGGAATTCAAATCTCCCCAGTCCGCCCGTCTGAGGATCCCGCCTTGAGCTTGACCACCCGAGGGACAGCCGTTTTTCCCATTGATGTACCAGGGGAAACATCCAGGTGGCTTGTTTCTTTGCCTGAGGCGGGGTCTCGCTTGAATCCCTTCTTATACTTTACAAATACGGGATTCCGCCAGTCAGAGAGGCGTGACCCAGAATTCATTCTCCGCCCCAACATCGACTTCGAGGAGGTACCGGAGGCTGCCGCAGCTGCGAGGTGGCACCTTTCTGAATTAGACGGTTTCTTGGCTTCTGTTCCCCGGATAGCTGACGTTGCTGCTGAGGCGAACATGTTTCAAGCGTCTTACCACGAGTCTGTGGAAAAAATTCGTAGCTTGGAGCATGACAACGAGCAGTTGTCCGAGGTGATCAAGGCCAAGGACAAACATCTGGACACCGCCGACTCCAATATCAAGAAGTTAACGGAGGAGTTGGCTAAGGTGAAGGCTGAGAAAGCCCAGCTAGAACAACAGAATAAAAAGCTGGGCGAGGTGGTGAGTGGACTTTCCCATGTCAAGGCTGATAACATTCTGCTAAAACAACAAGTTACAAATTTAGATCAGCAGAACCAAACTTTGGGTGGAGACGTGAGCATTCTTCAGCAGAGGCTGGTCTCCATAGAAATAAATAAAGCCATTGCTGAAGATGCCTGGGCAGCGGAGTTGAGCGAGGCAACAACCGCATATGGAAATCTTGAAGTGCGGGTTCAAGAGTTGGAAGCTGAGAAGACTGCCTCAGATGCTACCAGTGAGAGGCTCGACAAAGAATTACAATCTGCCTTGGATGCAGCTGAGGTGGCGATTGATGATGCTTTCAGCATGGCTGTTCGCCAACTCCGCTATCGCAACCCAGGTGTTGCTCTCTCCACCACAGGCATTCATCCTTATTACGAGTTCATCAATGGAGAATTGATGGTGCCTGTGCAAGGAGGTCATATGCCTGCGCCCAATGATGAATATGTGTTGGCGGACTTGCCTCCTTCCCAAAGTTTGACCAGGCTAGGAGAAGGTCAGCTCACCTCCACTCAGCAAGAAGGGAAGCTGTCTGACCCTTGAAGATCAGCTTCTCAGTCTCCTCCTCAGTCTCTTTGCAAGTTTTGTTTTTATTAGTATTTTAATGATATCGCCTTGTTCCAGGTTAGGCTCTGGATTTTGATTAATATTGGCAATATTCAATAAAATATATTTCCTGCAAATGTATACTTGTTCATAGATGTAGTGTTTAAGTCCGTCGTATTTATGCCTTGTATAATGATATTGAGAAGGCGGAATATTCATCTGAGGACTTAATGAAATATGACTAAGTAAAACGAGACGGAATAGCCTTTTTGCAATTCTGGTGAAGTAAAATTCAGTGAGGAGGCGGAGTAGCCTCTTAGGAATTTCAATGAAGTTGTATTCCGTAAGGAGGCGGAGTAGTCTCTTAGGAATTTCAATGAAGTTGTATTCCGTAAGGAGGCGGAGTAGTCTCTTAGGAATTTCAATGAAGTTGTATTCCGTAAGGAGGCGGAGTAGCCTCTTAGGAATTTCAATGAAGTTGTATTCCGTAAGGAGGCGGAGTAGCCCCTTAGGAATTTTGATGAAGCACAATTTTACAAGTATTGAACTTACTTGAACTTGTTGGGTAGTGCTTGAGTTTGTTTCTCATGTACTCCGTAAAACGTTGGGAGTTAAGCAGAGTCAAGTTTTGGATGGAATGTTCATCCTTTTGCATTTTGATTGGAGTGCGACTCCTTCGAGGCGGTATGGTGCAGCATATAGCTGTGACACCAATTCATCCTGCAAAAATTTGGTTAAACCTTCGAGGCGGTATGGTGCAGCATATAGCTGTGACACCAATTCAACCTGCAAGAAATTGGTTGGGGTTGGCGTGGTGCAGCATATAGCTGAGACACCAGCTCTTCCCACAAGAAGCCTGCAGGACCTTGGGGGCGAATTAGTGCAGCATATAGCTGTGACACTAGTTCTTTCCATAGGCGGCCTGCAGGACCTTGGGGTCGGTATGGTGCAGCATATAGCTGAGACACCAATCCTTTCCCCCAAGGAGTTTTCTGTACCTTAGGGTCGGTATGGTGCAGCATATAGCTGAGACACCAATCCTTTCCCCCCAAGGAGTTTTCTGTACCTTAGGGTCGGTATGGTGCAGCATATAGCTGAGACACCAATCCTTTCCCCCCAAGGAGTTTTCTGTACCTTAGGGTCAGTATGGTGCAGCATATAGCTGAGACACCAATTCCCCAAGGAGTTTTTGTTGACTTCGTTTGTGAAGCGGCGTTGCATGTTGGTTGATCTTTATGGATTAAAGAGTTATGCGTTTGTGCTTCAATTTTAGAGTCGCTGTTTTATCTGCATGGGAACAAATTCTGCCATGGATAATCAATTCAAAGTTAGAGCGAAGATTAAATGCAGGAAGGCATTTCATTGGGAATGGAATTACATAAATGACTGAGTTGGGATATATCTTTTCGAAACCTTTTCAAGGAAAGCATACAGAGGAAGATCCTTGAGTTAGGAAGAAAAGATCATACCGTATCACCCAACTAACTGTAATATATGCGTAAATTCAAAATGTTCCATTTATTTCTGACCGGAGTACCATCTAAGTTTTCTAGGCGGTATGTACCCTTGCCCAAAACTTCGATGACTCGGTATGGACCTTCCCAATTTGGTGCCAATTTGCCTTGGTGTGCAAATTTGTTGCCAATGTTGGCCCTTCTCAGGACCAAATCTCCCTCTTTGAAACGGCGTTCGCACATGCGTGCATTATACCGTTTGGCGGCCTTTGCTTTGACAGCTTGATCTCTCACAAAGGCTTCCTCTCTCAACTCCGCCAAAACCTCCAATTCGTGTGCGAGGTTCTGTTGATTGGCTTCCTCATTGAAATAGAGGACTCAAGCTGAAGGGGCTGTTAATTCAATGGGAATGACCGCCTCGACTCCATATGTCAGCCGATATGGAGATTCATTCGTAGTGGAGTGTGGGGTGGTTCTATATGCCCATAAAACGTGGCATAACTGATTTGCCCAGTCTCCCTTTGCCTCACCAAGGCGTTTTTTGAGGCCCTTCAAGATTTCTCTATTGGCGACCTCTGCTTGTCCATTGGTTTGAGGGTGTTCCACAGAAGAGAAAATCTGCGTGATGCTGAGATTTTCTAAGAGTTCAGTGAACTTGCGATCTGTGAACTGGGTGCCATTATCAGTGACTATGCGTTCAGGGACTCCGAAACGTGCAATGATATTCTCATAGACGAATCTTCGAGTCCTGGCTGACGTTATGTGCACCACTGCCTCTGCCTCAATCCATTTGGTGAAATAATCAACACCAACTATCAAGTATTTGATACCGCCGGGAGCAGTTGGGAATGGACCTAGAATATCCATACCCCATTGATAGAAAGGCCAGGGCGTTATTGATGATGACATTTCCTCAGCTGGAGTATGGTGAAAATTCGCGAATCGTTGACATTGATCGCATTTTTGAACATATGAGGCGGTGTCTTGCTTCATAGTGGGCCACCAATACCCCGCCCTGAGGATCTTTCTCACTAGACTTCGTGCCCCTGGATGATGTCCACACTGCCCTTCATGGACTTCTTCCAAAACAGCTTGCACCTCGTTTTCATTTATGCAAATTAAGTATGGGACAGAAATTCCTCGGCGGTATAGCTGCCCATCTAGGAGCGTATAATAGGGTGCCTCCCTCCTTAGCTTCTTTCGCTCAAGATCATCCGTGGGTAATTGTCCATTAACAAGATAACGAACTATTGGTGTTACCCAGGAGTTATCATCAACGGGGCGGCTTTTAATCATATGAATTGAAGAGGGAAGGGATATACTTGGCTCGGCCAGAGTACTCTGTACAACCGTGGTTGTACACCCCGCCTTCTTTGTGCTGGCTAACCTGGACAGGATATCAGCACGCGTATTTTCTTCGCGAGGTACATGCTTGAAAGTTACTTCATCGAAGCGCTGTTTCAACTCATTGACGCAGTCCAGATATTGTTGCAGTAGAGGTTCTTTAGCCTGATACTCACCAAGAATTTGTGAGATGACTAGTTGAGAATCACTGCATAGGGTGACAGTTTTGGCCCCAATATCTTGTGCTGCTCTGAGTCCGGCTAAGCAGGCTTCATACTCCGCCTGATTGTTAGACGTAGTGAAGGTAAAGTGCAATGAAATTTCAAGATGTACCCCGTCATCACTTTCTATAACGATTCCTGCCCCACATCCTTTGCTGTTTGAAGACCCATCGACGTATACTGTCCAGTGTGAATGATCTGCATCTGGGCTAGAGCCTGTTAATTCAACTACGAAATCTGCTAGGACTTGTGCCTTAATAGCAGTTCTTGGTTCGTAGGATATGTCGAATTCAGAGAGCTCTATGGCCCATTTGATCATCCTTCCAGCCAAGTCTGGCTTGAACAATATAGTACGGAGTGGCAAGTCTGTGCGAATCAGGATGGGGTGTGCATGGAAATATGGTCTTAGACGTCGTGAGGCCCAAACAACTGCAAGTGCTGCCTTTTCAATCTTCTGATAACGGCACTCCGCACCATGCAATGTTTTACCAGTGAAGTATACCGGTCGTTGGCCTTCGACTGTTTCTTTGACCAGGGCCACTGCCAGCGCTTCATCTGAAACAGACAAATAAACGATGAGTTGCTCACCTGGGCTTGGTTTTACCAGGATTGGAGGGCTGGCTAAGACATTTTTCAAGCTCTGGAAGGCCGCCTCTTGCTCTGGGCCCCAATTGAATTTTTTATCCTTCTTAAGCATCTTGTACAAGGGGAGAGAGCGATGAGCCATTTTTGGCATGAATCGTGCTAGAGCAGCGATTTTGCCATTGAGGGATTGTACCTCTTTCAATGTTTTGGGGCTCTGCAACTCTTGTATCACACGACACTTGTCAGGATTAGCTTCTATGCCTCTTTGCGTTAACATGAAACCCAAAAATCTTCCTCCAGGCACAGCAAATGTACACTTTAGTGGGTTGAGTCTCATGTTGTATTGCTGCAAGCGTTGAAAAATAAGGCGTAGGTCTTCAACATGGTCTCCTCCCTCTGGAGTCTTGGCGATGATATCATCAATATAAACCTCCACCAGCTTTGTGTGCATGCCCTCAAAGACCTTGTTGATCATGCGCTGGTAGGTGGCCCCAGCGTTCTTCAGCCCAAATGGCATGACATTGTAGCAAAAGACTCCTCTGTCATTGATAAATGCTGTTTTCTCCTGATCATCCTCACACATTGGAATTTGGTTGTATCCGGAGTAAGCATCCATGAAGGATAGATACTTGTATCCTGATGAGTCATCAACCAGTCTGTCAATGTTGGGGAGAGGATAAGGATCTTTAGGACAACATTTATTTAAATCAACGTAGTCTATGCACATGCGCCATTTGCCATTGGCTTTCTGCACCATAACCACGTTGGACAACCAAGAAGAATAACGGAGTTCCCTGATGAACCCCGCCTTAAGGAGTTCTTCGGTTTGTTCGCAAGCAGCATTTTGCTTAGCAGGACCCATACACCGTTTCTTTTGTGCCACTGGCTTAGTTTCAGGATACACCGCCAGGCGGTGGCAACAGAAGTTAGGATCCATACCAGGCATGTCTGCGGCTGTCCAGGCGAAAATCTCCTTGTACTCATGGAGGAGTGCAATCAGTCTTGCTTCCATGTTAGGCTCCAGCTTGTCATTGATGTTAGTTATTTGCTCCGGGGTGCTGCCCAAAACAATAGACTTGGAACCACCATCAGGAGTTGGTTTCAAAGGGTTCAGTGGGTCTATAGAAGACTCCGCCCTGGGATCAAGATCCACCAAATTGACGGATGCCGCCGCACTGTTTCCTTCGTTCAATTTTCTTTTCTTAGACATGGTTTCAAGCTTCACCATGTTAAGACTTAAATTGTAACAGTAACGAGCCATCTCCTGGTCACCCCTGATGGATGAGACTTGATTATCTTTATTAATGAACTTGATTAACAAGTGGGGGGTTGAAACGATGGCTTCCATGGCATTCAGAGTAGGCCGCCCAATGATGCCATTGTATGGGGATTTAACATCAATGACAAGAACCCTGGATTTCACAGTCCTTGCTCCAGGTTCACCATCGAAGGTGATCCTTGTGTCCAAGTAGCCTTTAGTAGGCTGTTTGGCGCCATTGAAAGCTGTAAGGTCCTGTGTGTAAGGTTGCAAATCTGTGTCAGACAGTCCCATGCGTTTAAAACAGTCATAAAAAATAACGTCGCAGGAACTTCCCTGATCAACTAGGATGCGTTTTACATCCATATTAGCGATCACCGCAATGATCACTACCGCATCATCTCCCTCAGGGATGGTTGGGCCAAAATCATCATCTGTGAAAGTTATAGGCGGAGTCTGAACTCCGTCCCTAAATGGGCGATATTCTTTGTTCTTGCCCTGCACAGATAAGATCATACGATGATGATTTTTTCGGGCGTTGTTTGAGGGTCCGCCTCCTGCGAAGCCTCCAGCAATCATGTCTACCACCTGTCTTTTACCTCGTGATCTAGGTTCAGGGCTCGGCTCTCGTTGGGCGGACTCCAGAATAATGCCTTTTTGTTTCTCTGACACCGTCGTACGTTTTGGTTCCCGAGTATTATCAGGATCCGGAGAACGATCACGGTGTCGCTTTTCAAACTTCTCGGGCTCATCATGAGATTTGCCTTTGAACAGGTAATGTTTCAGTTTACCTTCTCGAATGAGCACCTCAATGGTATTTTTGAGTTGCTTGCATTCTTCTGTGGTGTGGCCAACTGACTCATGGAATTCACAATATTTCTTTGGGTTTCCACCACGCCTGATTGGGGGTGGACGTTGAATTCCATAAACATTGAGGGTGGTCCATCCTATCTCACGCAAGATTTGCTCGCAAGTTGTGTTCAATGGTGCATAGTGAGCAAAATTGAACACGCGTCTGTCTTGCTGTTTGAAAGGCTGGTTCCCTACTTTGTCCCTTTGGTGGGATTTGTCATTCTTCAACAATTTATCTTTCCCTTTGTCTTGAGGTGGAGTTGCAGGGAGTGGTTTGCTGCGAGATGCAGTGGCTTCCAGATGCATCTCAATACCCACGTACTTAGACGCCTTCCTGCGAAATTCCTCCATCGTAGTTGGAGGTCCCTTTGCCAAAGACAAAGCGAAAGGTGACTTTGGTTGCATAGCTTCTATGAGAATATGCAACTGGATTGCCTCAGTCAGATCAGGGACCATGGCTGCCTCTTTATAAAATCTCTTAAGGAAATCCTTCAGAGATTCTTTGTCGCCTTGTTTGATCTGAGCCAAGGTATGAGAGGTTCTGGGTGCATCCCTGGAAATCACGAAGTGACTTCCAAAAGCTGAGGCCAGCTCCTCCCACGAATCAATGGAACCTGAAGGTAAGCTCTTGAACCAGCTAAGAGCTTCGTCTGTAAGAGTTCTGGGAAACATTCTGCACATGACGTCCTCCTCAGCTCCTAGAAACATGGCCTCGTAGGTATAAGCATCTAAGTGCTTAGAGGGATCTGTTTCCCCAGTATATTTCCCTATAGAAATGGGCTGCATGGTTTGCAGATGTTTGGGTACATGTACGTTCATAAGCCTTTTGGAAAATGGGATACTCATCTTATATCCTGAGGGGGAAGCGTTTGAGCCTGCTCTCCTTCCTTCTTGATGCTGAGCATTTACCAGTGGGAGGCTTCGTTGCTCCTCCATGTACGTAGGAATACGAGAGTAGTGAGGAGTACTTGATTCCTCCTGCATGTGTGATTCATGATGTGGTTGTCTTGCGGGACCAGCTTTCTCATGCGCTGGGTTTGCTTTTTCACGACGAAGTTCCGCAAGTTCTTCTCTCAAGATTCGAATCATGTCATCTCTCGGATCTAGAGAATCAGCTTGCGTTGCTTTTTTCGGAGCACCATCATCGAAGTTAAGACGTCTGGGATTGCGTGGAGGAGAATCTTCGTTCTGCATCTCTGGTCCTTGTCTCTCCATTGATGATGAAGATTGATCAAGATTGTGGGATTACCTAGTTTACAGGTCCCACTGGGCGTGCCAATGAACTGTTCTTTACAGGGGGTGTAGAAGTATGCTTGTAGAACAACTCAAAATATACATATAAATGTGTTTTGATACAAAGCAATGTATGTATAAATGTAAATACAAAGAGTCTTCGTATGTTGAGGCGGAGTGTAATGTATTGCAGGGTGGTGTCACAGTCCGCCTGACGGGATCTGACTTGCCTTGACCCAATTGGGGGTGGTACCTGCAATCGTTCTCCGACGCTCAAGTCAGTATCTCAGAATACTTAGAGACTTAGAAAGACAATCAGAGAGGATAATGCAAGTAATAGAGTGTAAGGTTCAGAGAATGGGAAGAGGATCCCTTATACCTTTTCAAGAGAGGTTTATATACCTGTCACTGGTGCTGCATTATTGGTAGGACCCGCTCCTTGTCTCCAGGCATAATGCTGAAAAGGTAGTGGGTCCCTGCGCCGTTTACTAGCACCATTATTGTAGTAGGTATCACAACTTGTCTGGAAAGCGTTAGTGCTTTAATATTTTATTGTTATTTCCCTTTATGCGTGACAGCGTGATTCCCATTATTAACCTCTCAAGACAGAGTCAATCTCGTGCCGGGGTTGTGAGTATGGGCTCGCTACGCAGTGTGGGAAATTCAGTATTCCGCCTGAGTTGAGCCTATGGCTTGGCGGAGTAACAACTTTGGCGAGGTTACATTCCTTGACGGAATAACATGCCTGGACGGAGTTACGTTCCTTGGCGGGGTAACGTGCCTGGGCGGAGTTATGAACCTTGGCGGCGTTACTTGCCCTGGCGGTATGCACTCCGTATAGTATTTGTAGTGTATTTGAAGAGTACTTCTCTTTATTCCAAATGCTGATCTGGCAAGGCATTGAAGCCATGCTCTTGGGGGCCGGTGTTAGGACCGGATCAAATTTTAATATAGTATGCTTTTATTATTGTTATTTCTTCATAATCTTTCTCTACTTATTTAATTCCATTTTGTTTAATTAAATTTGTATGCTTAATCGGTTTAATTATTCAAATGGAATAAAATAAGGTTTCAAATTAGAATGGATTAAGGAAATATGCATGCTTAATGAATATTTTCATAATCACTTTTAATAATTATGGTTTGCTTAATTCCATAATTTGAGAATAGGTTATGTATATAGGCGATGTTCTTATGTATGCTCAATAATTCCTAGATTTTAAGATCTTGACTCCTTTTGCTTAATTAGGATGCTTGATTCAAATATTCATTTTTTTTATGAAAGTAAAGGAATTGTGAATTGAAAAAGACGCTTAGTTGATCAATTCAAATTGAGCTAAGAAATTGACATTAATAAGTATACAAGTTATCTTTAATGAACCAAGGATAAATTTATTTACAATACTCCAAGAAAATCAATCGCTTGTTATTTATTGTTTTAAATCCTTTATTTACCTTGTTTTAATTTTAATTGTCACAACAAAAACCAATCAAACCTCCCCCAATTGTATGTTAGTGAACTTATGTTTGTAAAAATTTTTAGTTGTTTAGTTTTTATTTTTAATTGTTAAAAATTAGTTTAAGACTTGATTTTTCCTAAATTTTTGTGTTGATCCTTGAGAGAACGACCT
The DNA here is from genome assembly GCA_037962975.1 of Clitoria ternatea. Lineage (NCBI taxonomy): Eukaryota > Viridiplantae > Streptophyta > Magnoliopsida > Fabales > Fabaceae > Clitoria > Clitoria ternatea. The sequence goes on from CM075671.1 coordinate 177,744,464, forward strand.
AGGTTGACACCCTAGTACTACGTTAATTAATTTTAATGTACTAATTTGACGGAATAACGACTGCAAAAATAATAACGTCACCTAACAATCTCCCTGATGTATATTTGTGCCAATTTCTCCAAGGAACTCTTCATATTAATGGGCAAAAAGTGAGCACATTTTGTCAATCGGTCAACAATCACCCATATAGCATCGTTTCCAGCACGAGTTCTGGGTAGTCCAGAGACAAAATCCATAGCTATGCCATCCCATTTCCAAACCGGAATCTCCAATGGTCTCAAATATCCAGCTGGTCTCTAATGCTCAACCTTCGCCTTTTGACAAACAAGGCAATATGCTACAAAATTCACCACATCACGCTTCATACCGGGCCACTAGAAATTCTTCTTCAAATCTTGATACATCTTGGTGGAACCAGGGTGAATACTCAATATGCTTTTGTGGGCTTCCTCAAGTACACGTTTCCTCACATCATCGTTTGAGGGAACATAAATTCGACCCTTTACACGCCAAATTCCATCTTGACCTTCTTCTATGAACAAATTCTTCCCTTTCTCTTGGGTCTTCTTCATCTCAATCAAATACTCATCATTGGGTTGTTGCGTCTTCACATATTCAAGAAATTCATTTGTAACTTTCAACATTTCCAACACCATTTTCTTGGAAGTGTAAGTCTCCACGCCCATATTCAAATCTCTAAATTGTTCAATCAACTCCATCTCCTTTGCCATCATCATGGAAACATGCAATGACTTCCGGCTCAATGCATCAGCAACTACATTTGCCCTACCGGGGTGATACTTCAATTCAAACTCATAGTCTTTTAAGAACTCCACCCACCGTCTTTGGCGCATATTTAATTCCTTCTGGTCAAACAAGTACTTAAGGCTCTTATGATCACTAAAGACCACAAACTTGGAGCCATACAAGTAGTGTCGCCACAACTTCAATGCAAACACCACAGCCGCCAGTTCAAGATCATGTGTGGGATAATTAACCTTATGCGGTCGCAACTGCCTTGACGCATAGGCTATCACACGCTCCTTTTGCATTAACACACATCCAAGACCAAGCTTAGACGCATCACAATATACCATAAATTCATCCGTCAAATCGGGCAATGCTAACACCGGTGCGGTAGTAAGCCTCAACTTTAACTCTTGGAAACTCTCTTCACATTCACGGGTCCACACAAAAGAGTGATTTTTCTGACTCAACTTCGTTAGTGGTAAAGCCAATCGGGAAAACCCTTCAATGAACCTCCGGTAGTAACCGGTAAGACCAAGAAAACTTCTTATCTCCGTCACCGATGTTGGTCTTTCCCAAGCCATCACGGCTTCAACCTTCGACTTATCAACCACAACTCCATCATTTGAAATAACATGTCCAAGGAATTGGACCTCAGATAGCCAAAATTCACACTTAGAGAGCTTCACATATAATTCCTTCTCGCGTAGAATAGTCAACACAAGACGAAGATGTCTTTCATGCTCTTCATGACTCTTGGAGTACACCAAAATATCATCAATAAACACCACGATGAATTGGTCAAGATATTCATAGAAGATGCGATTCATGTAGCTCATGAAAATCGCAGGGGTATTCGTCACCCCAAATGGCATCACCACGTACTCATAATGTCCATACCGCGTTCGGAAAGCAGTTTTCAAAATATCTTCGGCCTTCACCCGAATTTGGTGATATCCGGAACGCAAATCAATCTTTGAAAACACAACAACACCCTTCAATTGATCCAAAAGATCGCCAATACGTGGAAGAGGGTATTTATTCTTAATGGTTAATTTGTTGAGTTGGCGATAATCAACGCACAATCTCATACTCCCATCTTTCTTCTTCACTAACAACACAGGAGCACCCCACGGAGACACACTTGGGCGAATAAACTCCCGCTCAAGTAATTCTTCCACCTGCTTTTTCAACTCAACTAACTCCATAGGAGACATCCTATAAGGAGCTCGGGAAACAGGTTCTGCACCCGAAATAAGATCAATAGCAAATTCCACTTCTCGTGGAGGAGGTAATCCAGGAATTTCTTCTGGAAACATATCGGGAAACTCCGAAACAATAGGAATTCCACCAGATTGGGAAACACCATTCCCATCAACCAAGCAGAACATCATAAGAAGCTGGGAGATACCTTGTACATCAAAATCTTCAGCATTCAAAGTCGGGAAGATCACCGTCTTGCTATAACAATCCACTAAGACTTTGTTAGTAGATAACCAATTCATGCCTAGAATAATATCCAAATCCTTCATAGGCAAGCATACGAGGGATACAACAAATTTCCTACCCTCTAGGTTCATCTCGACGTCCTCACATCGAGTTACCGATCTTAAGCAAGCACCGGTCGGTGTAGTCACCAATATAGAACCTTTCATCATGCACACAGGAACCCGCAAGCGCCTCACACAATCTTCGGAAATAAATGAGTGCGTAGCACCAGAATCATAAATAATATGCACCGGAGTGCCAAGGATTTCACACTCACCACGGATAAGATCTTCAGCCTGTGAGACGCCCCGAACCCCCAATTAAAATAGGGGAAAATTTTTCGCGTCTTTGAAAATATTAATAAATCAAATAATTAAAGTGGTGAAGTATTTTTCACCAAACCCCTGGACCTATTTTAATAACCTATCTCATATATGAAGATATGAGAAGGTGAACAATTAAGTCAAAGAGTGAATCTTGGATGATCAATCTCATGATCATCAACAAGAAGTAGCGGAAGTGTACAATTACATTAAGAAAATGAAAGGGAGTAGTAGGAAGTCGAAGGATGGTCTATTGAATTGATAGAATGTATTAATTATGTGTGTAGGTCATGGTACCATCATATTATAGTCAAACAATACCAATGATACCCCAAAACAGAGGAAAAGGTGTGAAAACAGGGCCATGAATCGATTCAAACACCCCATGAATCGATTCGAATGATTCTGGAGTGCAAAACAGTGAAAACAGGACCCCTTGAATCGATTCAAGCTTGTACGAATCGATTCGGATGCTTCTGGAACTCAAATTTATACAAACAGAGGTCCTGGAATCGATTCAAGATCGTATGAATCGATTCAGGCCTTCCTGGAACCAAAAACAGTGAAAACAGCAGCGCTCGAATCGATTCAGGGATCCTCGAATCGATTCGAGACAGCACAGTTGCTGTTTTATGCAGAAAAAGCCTTATTTTTGGACTTCTAACCCCCCTAACTTTTTCATATCAACTCCAAACGCTACCAAATTTTGACACCAACTAAAATACACCAATTGTGACGTGTGGCCACCGGTCTCACCCAAAAATTCTCAAAAATGAGAAAGTTATGCAATAAAATGCGTTTTGTCCATTCTTGAGCCTTTTTGAGTAACATAGGGGTCTATTCTCAATGGAATTGACCCGCTCCAGTTCCTATAAGTCACAATTCATGTATTTAAGCTATTGGAACCACCACACACTATCCAAAACTCATAAAACTCATCTTGACCCTATTGGTTGCTCAATTATGCATGAACTCCATATGAGAGCTCTACAAATTAATCAATCAATCAAACAACATGCACACTATTGTCATCAATTGGCCAAGAAATTTCATAATTAATATTCATTCCTCAATATGGTAAGCTGAATAAACATATCCATATCAATATCAACCAATATTGAGTTCATCACCCAAAAATTGGCCTCTCAAAGCACATATCACAAAGGAGCTATAACTCATAAATTTTCATCATCCATACATCAAATTCAACATCATCAAGCCTCATGACTTTGTCCTTTACATCATTTAGGTCATGAATAAAAATTGGCCTTACACACACATGTCCAATTTTCTCCCATGACCTCCAAAATTATAAACCATTACAAAAACGAGTATATAAACACCATATACTCTACAAAACAGAATTTATGCCGGCCAAGGCTTACATATTCCTATCCATATTTACCTCTTTCCATACTCAAGCCTCCAAAAGCTGTAGGATTTAAGTCACACCTACATCAACCTTAAAAATGGCAACGGGGAGGTGAGTAACATAATCCAAATGAATTAAAGTCATACATTATGATGAAATACATGTATACTTGCACAATTATCAATCATCACACCACATCATACATTATACACAATATATCTTACAATTTCAAGTATACATTCACGATATCAATCATTTGGATTTGCTGAACACACACATCGGGTTAGTATTCAACTCTTTCCCCTTTTCAATTTTCAATCATCCGTTGCCACCGAGGGCTTTCACCTAGGCATATCTCCAGCTATATGCAAATGCTCTTAAAACTAATGCATATGCACAAGAATTTCTCATCAAAACAATGCGGATCCGACTATGGGAAAATATATCATTAAATCAATTGTGGGACAAGCATAGGTGTGCTACTATGCCCCTACTGCAGTAGAAAAATTGTGTACATATATATCTCAATTCAAGCATGCTTATATCTTCATAATTTTACTGGTACCAAACCGCTCTCGCCCATTTGTAGCACTAGTCACACTGTGACTTGCGGATCAACATCGTGGCCTCAAATACCACAAGTGCTACGGGCCCCTCCCGAACACACATCGAGAGAGCCGTGTCCCGTCGGACACCGAGGTAAACTCGCTCACCATTGAGCCGCCCGCCCACTGGGCCCGCCACATAGGGTGCCTCGTCACCAAACTATGGACAGCTTCGTGACTCATACACCGAGTCACAGGGGAAAATCACAATACGCTCGTGCACTGAGCCGCCCTCCCACTGGGGCCGCCTAGTGGAATCCCCCTAAAATTCCACATAGACAGCTATGATATGCCATGGATGCAATGCAAATGCAAATCAAATGCATCCTCACACTATGCATCCTAGATGCCACTCCACATTTAATCATTTACCACCACCACTTGGTGGATTTCAATATTCTCATCATTCTTAACCAATCCCAATTTTCTTTGAACTCATTCACATCCATAGTTAGTTGCATACACATTCCATAACTCATACACACATATCTGGGATATTCACATCACAATCTCAATCCACATATGGTTACAAACCATCATCATACTTCATTAACATAATATTACCACATCATTAAGTTTATCCCAAACACAATGCCACACAACAATCATCATTCTAAATGCATTCAAATCATAACATTTTCACATCATCCATTCAACAATCATCAAAATAATCATATATATACATATTTTCACATCACCAATGGATGAAATCATGCATTTAGAAAAGTTACCCCCTCCTACCTCAAGTGAAGTAGTGATCAACGCGGTTTGATGGTCCCGCTTCGTCAATGGGGTCACTTCCTACATCACAATACATTATACAGTCAATTTCCTACTTACTCATTAAGACTTGAATACTTATATATCAATAAATACTTGCTATTTTTATTATTATAACTCTCAAAACTCTTTTATTTCATTTTATTCACCATAACCACCATGGGTTAGGTGCCACCATTTATTATTATGTACTCAACAACCAACCCTTTCATGGGTTTCTCTATTAATGACTTCCACCAACAAAATACCATCACCAATGACTCTTATGCATCACAACTCACATTTATTATTCACAATAAATGTTCATCAACCTCCATATACATTTTCCCCCAAATTTATGAAGTTAGGGTTTCATAAAATTTCCAACCACCTTCATAAATATTCTTCTCTTTTCAACCATAAATGCATCCACTTTATTACTTCTCAAAGAAACCTTACTCTCATAGAAACCCACATTAAACTCTTGCATTAAATGCCTTAAATGAACATCCATTCACATGCTTGGTTCCCAAAACTCATATTATCATATAACTATGGCAAAAACCCAAGTAACTAGTGAGTATTTCTTACCTCACTTGAAAACAAAATGGGTTCAAGGAAAAGGGAATGTGCCACACGAAATAGAGAGGAAGAGAAGGAGAAAACTTCAAGCTTCAATGGTCTCCTTCCAAGCCTTCACCCAACAAAATGAAAAAGGAGGAGAGTTATCACCTTGCTTGAATCCTTTAGAGGAAGATGGAGATATGAAGAGAAGAAGGAAAATAAGGGGAAGAAGAATGAAGTGTCTTCACAAAAGAAGAAGACATCGTGAAGTAGAAGGGAAAAATTAGGGTTTTGGGTTTATTTTAATTCTATTCATTAAAGCTTCATCGTTTTCTTGTAAACAGGCTCTCTGTTTGGGCTCAATACATCATCTGAAAATTATTCCGAATACATATTCGGATTCTCAATAATATTCTCTATAGCCCTGACCAAAATCATCTCATTCCGAGATACTTGGTCTGACACCCATATCTCAACCGGGCTTAATTTCAGTTTAACCGGTCTCCAAAAATTACCAAAAATTCCTAAAATCTGAATTTAATTATTCTCAATAGTTTGGGACATTAAATACTCCCTATTCCAATTTCTAATATTTATTCCGGAAATTAATTCTCTATTTTAAAATTCAGGATGTTACAATCCACCCCACCAAAAGAAAATTTCGTCCTCGAAATTTAACTTACCGGATTCGAATGCATCGGGATACCGTTCTCTGATGTCATCTTCGCGTTCCCATGTGAACGTTTCAGTATTTCCATGTTTCCAAGCGACCTTCACCAAAGGTACCAACTTGTTCCGCAATTTCTTCACGGAAGGTCCGACAATGCGAACAGAAACTGGAGAAACAGATAGGTCATCTCGCACCTCAATCTCATCCATAGGGATCACGTGCAGTGGATCATAAACATACCTTCTCAACTGCGATACATGAAACACGTTGTGTAGATTAGCAAGATGCGGAGGGAGTGCTATCCTATAAGCAACCTCACCAATCCGCTCTAACACCTCGTAAGGTCCGATAAATCTAGGGCTCAATTTCCCACTCTTCAACGCCCTTCCAATGCCTTTTTCACGCGAGACCTTTAAAAATACATGGTCACCCACTTGAAACTCCAGGGGTTTATGTCTCTTGTCATAATAACTTTTCTGCCTATCTTGAGCAATCTTCATATTCTCTTGTATCTTCTTAATTTGCTCTGTAGTTTCCTGAATGATCTCCGGCCCTAAAGCCAAGTTTTCTCCAACTTCCAGCCAACACAAGGGAGTTCTACACTTCCTTCCATACAACGCCTCATAAGGTGCCATACCAATACTGGAATGGAAGCTGTTATTGTACGTAAATTCAATCAATGGGAGGAATCTCTCCCAACATCCACCGTGCTCAAGAACACAAGCTCTCAATAGATCCTCCAAGCTTTGTATAGTTCTCTCCGATTGCCCATCAGTTTAAGGGTGATAAGCGGAACTAAGCTTCAACTTAGAACCGAACTCATCATGCAAACGTCCCCAAAACCGAGAAGTAAAACGAGGATCACGGTCGGATATAATGCTGGACGGAACACCATGTAGTTTAACAATCTCCTTGATGTATATTTGTGCCAATTTCTCCAAAGGACTCTTCATATTAATGGGTAAGAAGTGAGCACATTTTGTCAACCGATCTACAATCACCCATATAGCATCGTTCCCAGCACGAGTTCTGGGTAGTCCAGAAACAAAGTCCATAGCTATACTATCCCATTTCCAGACAAGGATCTCCAACGGTCTCAAATAACCAGATGGTCTCTGATGCTCGACCTTAGCCTTTTGACACACAAGGCAAGATGCTACAAAATTCACCACATCACGTTTCATACCAGGCCACCAGAAATTCTTCTTCAAATCTTGATACATCTTAGTGGAACCTGGATGAATACTCAATATGCTTTTGTGAGCTTCCTCAAGTACACGTTTCCTTATATCATCGCTTGAGGGAACATAAAGTCGGCCTCTAACACGCCAAATGCCATCTCGACCTTCTTCTATGAACAAATTCTTCCCTTTTTCTTGGGTCTTTTTCATCTCAATCAAATACTCATCATTGGGTTGTTGCGTCTTCACATATTCAAGAAATTCATTTGCAACCTTCAATATTTCCAACACCATTTTCTTGGAAGTGTAAGTCTCCACGCCCACATTCAAATCTCTAAATTGTTCAATCAACTCCATTTCCTTTGCCATCATCATGGAAACATGTAATGACTTCCTGCTCAATGCATCAGCAACTACATTTGCCTTACCGGGGTGATACTTCAATTCAAATTCATAGTCTTTTAGGAACTCCATCCACCACCTTTGGCGCATATTCAATTCCTTCTGTTTAAATAAGTACTTAAGGCTCTTATGATCACTAAAGACTACAAACTTGGAGCCATACAAGTAGTGTCGCCACAACTTCAATGCAAAAACCACCGCCGCCAATTCAAGATCATGTGTGGGGTAATTAACCTCATGCGGTCGCAACTGCCTCGATGCATAGGCTATCACACGCTCCTTTTGCATCAATACACACCCAAGACCAAGCTTAGATGCATCGCAATATACCACAAATTTATCCATTAAGTCGGGCAATGCCAACACCGGGGCGGTAGTAAGCCTTAACTTCAACTCTTGGAAACTCTCTTCACATTCACGGGTCCACACAAAAGAGTGATTCTTCCGAGTCAACTTTGTTAATGGTAAAGCCAAACGGGAAAACCCTTCAATAAATCTCCGGTAGTAACCGGCAAGACCAAGAAAACTCCTTATCTCCGTCACGGACGTTGGTCTTTCCCAAGCCATCACAGCTTCAACTTTAGATCTATCCACCGCGACTCCATCATTTGAAATAACATGCCCAAGAAATTGGACCTCAGACAGCCAAAATTCACACTTAGAGAGCTTCGCATACAATTCCTTCTCGCGAAGGATCGTCAACACCAAACGAAGATGTCTTTCATGCTCTTCATGACTCCTTGAATACACCAAAATATCATCAATAAACACCACGACGAATTGATCGAGACATTCATGGAAGATGCGATTCATGTAGCTCATGAAAATCGCAGGGGCATTCGTCACACCAAATGGCATCACTACGTACTCATAGTGTCCATATCGCGTTCGAAAAGCAGTTTTGGGAATATCTTCGGCCTTCACCCGAATTTGATGATATCCAGAACGCAAATCAATCTTCGAAAACACAACAGCACCCTTCAATTGATCCAAAAGATCGTCAATACGCGGAAGAGGGTATTTATTTTTAATGGTCAGTTTGTTGAGTTGGCGATAATCAACGCACAATCTCATGCTCCCATCTTTCTTCTTCACTAGCAATACGGGAGCACCCCAAGGAGACACACTTGGGCGAATGAACTCCCGTTCAAGTAATTCTTCCACTTGCTTCTTCAATCCTGTTAACTCTACAGGAGACATTCGATAAGGTGCTCGGGAAACAGGTTCTGCACCCGGAATAAGATCAATAGCAAATTCCTCTTCTCGTAGAGGAGGTAATCCGGGAATTTCTTCCGGAAACACATCGGGAAATTCCGAAACAATAGGAATTCCACCAGATTGGGAAACACCATTCCCATCAACCAAACAGAACATCACGAGAAGTTGAGAGATACCTCGCGCATTAAAGCCTTCAGTATTAGAGGTTGGGAAAATCACTGTCTTGCTATGACAATCCACCAAAACCTTGTTAGCGGACAACCAATCCATGCCTAGAATAACATCCAGGTCTTTCATAGGTAAACACACGAAGGATACAACAAATTTTCTACCCTTCAAGTCCATCTCGACATTATCACATCGAGTCACCGATCTTAAGCAAGCACCAGTCGGTGTAGTCACCAATATTGCACCTTTCATCATACTCACAGGCACTCGCAGGCGCCTCACACATTCTTCAGAAATAAAAGAGTGCGTAGCACCCGAATCAAATATCACATTAACAACATTACCATATATTTGGCACTCACTTTGGACAAGGTCTTCAGCTTGTGCAGCTTCTTCACCGGTCACGGCAGAGACTCTTCCAGCCATTTGTTGATTAACACCACGATTTGGGCCATTCTGACCACCATTAGCATTACCTCGGCCATTTCCATTACCACGGCCGTTACCACCATTTCGGTTTCCATTTCTTCCACCATTACCGTTTCCACGACCACGGCCTCTAAAAGCACCATAGCCTCCACGGTTTGCATTATCACGTGGCACAACATCTGCAACATTCAAAGGACAATCAGGGCGGATATGCCTCGGTTGGTTGCATCTATAGCACACCACTGTTTCTTCATGATTGCAATCTCTAGCCAAATGATTTCCACCACATCTGTAACAACGGAGTCCTTGGCCATTACCTCGGCCACCATCGGCACCATGCCTTCCACCACCTCGTCCACCTCTGAAAGAAGAGGACCCACGTACAAATCGTCTGTTGTTCTTAAAGTTGCCTTTCTTCTTGAAGCTAGAAGATTGGCCTTTCAGCTTATAATCATGCCCCGAGTAACTCCTTGGAGCAATATCATTCTCTTCGAAAATTCTACACTTATCCACAAGAGTAGGGAAGCTCCTAATCTCTTGGTGACAAATTGCCTTCTTGATTTCTTGGCGTAGTCCATTTTCAAACTTAACACATTTCGAAGTTTCGGTGCCCTCTTGCTGAAAGGGAGGATAAAACACACATAGCTCTTCAAATTTCAGAGCATACTCCTCAACCGACATGCCACCTTGCTTGAGTTCCATGAATTCAAGCTCTTTCTTATTTTTGTAACTTGCAGGAAAATATTTCTTAAGAAATTCAGCTTTGAAATTCTCCCAAGTCAAAGGAGTGTGGGCAGCAGTCATACGCCCACGGGTAAGGATCCACGAAGATTCGGCCTCATTCCGAACCATAAACACCGCATACTCTACTTTCTGAGTTTCGGTGCACTCCATACTAGCGAATATCCGCTCCAAGTCACGGATCCAGACATGAGCATCTTCTGGTTTATAGCCTCCATGAAATTCAGAAGGCTTCCGCTTAAGAAATTGGTCAAGGCCTTGATTCGGTTGACCAACAGGTTGTTGTTGCTGTGCAAGTATGTCAGCAAAGCGATTGAAGGCCTCAATCATAGCAATTGTATCAGGATTGCGCCTATACGCCATCACTCAATCTATATACAACAACATAGACATAATTAGAAACTTAAGGTTCCTTCACTCAGTGTGCATACATATCATTCATCATTAACCTCATTGACATAAGTATCATCATAATGTATTTCACAATTCGAAGATAAATATGAGAAAGGAATTGCCTGGCCGGGCTTAACAACAATCATTTAATAATCTCATTTCAATAACTACCTTCATAACTCATCCATATAATTCACAAATCAATCAGCCATAAGCAATATATACATAGACAACATCATTTATAATCATATCAAGAGCAATGAATGCTCTGATACCAGGTTGAGACGCCCCGAACCCCCAATTAAAATAGGGGAAAATTTTTCGCGTCTTTGAAAATATTAATAAATCAAATAATTAAAGTGGTGAAGTATTTTTCACCAAACCCCTGGACCTATTTTAATAACCTATCTCATATATAAAGATATGAGAAGGTGAACAATTAAGTCAAAGAGTGAATCTTGGATGATCAATCTCATGATCATCAACAAGAAGTAGCGGAAGTGTACAATTACATTAAGAAAATGAAAGGGAGTAGTAGGAAGTCGAAGGATGGTCTATTGAATTGATAGAATGTATTAATTATGTGTGTAGGTCATGGTACCATCATATTATAGTCAAACAATACCAATGATACCCCAAAACAGAGGAAAAGGTGTGAAAACAGGGCCATGAATCGATTCAAACACCCCATGAATCGATTCGAATGATTCTGGAGTGCAAAACAGTGAAAACAGGACCCCTTGAATCGATTCAAGCTTGTACGAATCGATTCGGATGCTTCTGGAACTCAAATTTATACAAACAGAGGTCCTGGAATCGATTCAAGATCGTATGAATCGATTCAGGCCTTCCTGGAACCAAAAACAGTGAAAACAGCTGCGCTCGAATCGATTCAGGGATCCTCGAATCGATTCGAGACAGCACAGTTGCTGTTTTATGCAGAAAAAGCCTTATTTTTGGACTTCTAACCCCCCTAACTTTTTCATATCAACTCCAAACGCTACCAAATTTTGACACCAACTAAAATACACCAATTGTGACGTGTGGCCACCGGTCTCACCCAAAAATTCTCAAAAATGAGAAAGTTATGCAATAAAATGCGTTTTGTCCATTCTTGAGCCTTTTTGAGTAACATAGGGGTCTATTCTCAATGGAATTGACCCGCTCCAGTTCCTATAAGTCACAATTCATGTATTTAAGCTATTGGAACCACCACACACTATCCAAAACTCATAAAACTCATCTTGACCCTATTGGTTGCTCAATTATGCATGAACTCCATATGAGAGCTCTACAAATTAATCAATCAATCAAACAACATGCACACTATTGTCATCAATTGGCCAAGAAATTTCATAATTAATATTCATTCCTCAATATGGTAAGCTGAATCAACATATCCATATCAATATCAACCAATATTGAGTTCATCACCCAAAAATTGGCCTCTCAAAGCACATATCACAAAGGAGCTATAACTCATAAATTTTCATCATCCATACATCAAATTCAACATCATCAAGCCTCATGACTTTGTCCTTTACATCATTTAGGTCATGAATGAAAATTGGCCTTACACACACATGTCCAATTTTCTCCCATGACCTCCAAAATTATAAACCATTACAAAAACGAGTATATAAACACCATATACTCTACAAAACAGAATTTATGCCGGCCAAGGCTTACATATTCCTATCCATATTTACCTCTTTCCATACTCAAGCCTCCAAAAGCTGTAGGATTTAAGTCACACCTACATCAACCTTAAAAATGGCAACGGGGAGGTGAGTAACATAATCCAAATGAATTAAAGTCATACATTATGATGAAATACATGTATACTTGCACAATTATCAATCATCACACCACATCATACATTATACACAATATATCTTACAATTTCAAGTATACATTCACGATATCAATCATTTGGATTTGCTGAACACACACATCGGGTTAGTATTCAACTCTTTCCCCTTTTCAATTTTCAATCATCCGTTGCCACCGAGGGCTTTCACCTAGGCATATCTCCAGCTATATGCAAATGCTCTTAAAACTAATGCATATGCACAAGAATTTCTCATCAAAACAATGCGGATCCGACTATGGGAAAATATATCATTAAATCAATTGTGGGACAAGCATAGGTGTGCTACTATGCCCCTACTGCAGTAGAAAAATTGTGTACATATATATCTCAATTCAAGCATGCTTATATCTTCATAATTTTACTGGTACCAAACCGCTCTCGCCCATTTGTAGCACTAGTCACACTGTGACTTGCGGATCAACATCGTGGCCTCAAATACCACAAGTGCTACGGGCCCCTCCCGAACACACATCGAGAGAGCCGTGTCCCGTCGGACACCGAGGTAAACTCGCTCACCATTGAGCCACCCGCCCACTGGGCCCGCCACATAGGGTGCCTCGTCACCAAACTATGGACAGCTTCGTGACTCATACACCGAGTCACAGGGGAAAATCACAATACGCTCGTGCACTGAGCCGCCCTCCCACTGGGCCCGCCTAGTGGAATCCCCCTAAAATTCCACATAGACAGCTATGATATGCCATGGATGCAATGCAAATGCAAATCAAATGCATCCTCACACTATGCATCCTAGATGCCACTCCACATTTAATCATTTACCACCACCACTTGGTGGATTTCAATATTCTCATCATTCTTAACCAATCCCAATTTTCTTTGAACTCATTCACATCCATAGTTAGTGGCATACACATTCCATAACTCATACACACATATCTGGGATATTCACATCACAATCTCAATCCACATATGGTTACAAACCATCATCATACTTCATTAACATAATATTACCACATCATTAAGTTTATCCCAAACACAATGCCACACAACAATCATCATTCTAAATGCATTCAAATCATAACATTTTCACATCATCCATTCAACAATCATCAAAATAATCATATATATACATATTTTCACATCACCAATGGATGAAATCATGCATTTAGAAAAGTTACCCCCTCCTACCTCAAGTGAAGTAGTGATCAACGCGGTTTGATGGTCCCGCTTCGTCAATGGGGTCACTTCCTACATCACAATACATTATACAGTCAATTTCCTACTTACTCATTAAGACTTGAATACTTATATATCAATAAATACTTGCTGTTTTTATTATTATAACTCTCAAAACTCTTTTATTTCATTTTATTCACCATAACCACCATGGGTTAGGTGCCACCATTTATTATTATGTACTCAACAACCAACCCTTTCATGGGTTTCTCTATTAATGACTTCCACCAACAAAATACTATCACCAATGACTCTTATGCATCACAACTCACATTTATTATTCACAATAAATATTCATCAACCTCCATATACATTTTCCCCCAAATTTATGAAGTTAGGGTTTCATAAAATTTCCAACCACCTTCATAAATATTCTTCTCTTTTCAACCATAAATGCATCCACTTTATTACTTCTCAAAGAAACCTTACTCTCATAGAAACCCACATTAAACTCTTGCATTAAATGCCTTAAATGAACATCCATTCACATGCTTGGTTCCCAAAACTCATATTATCATATAACTATGGCAAAAACCCAAGTAACTAGTGAGTATTTCTTACCTCACTTGAAAACAAAATGGGTTCAAGGAAAAGGGAATGTGCCACACGAAATAGAGAGGAAGAGAAGGAGAAAACTTCAAGCTTCAATGGTCTCCTTCCAAGCCTTCACCCAACAAAATGAAAAAGGAGGAGAGTTATCACCTTGCTTGAATCCTTTAGAGGGAGATGGAGATATGAAGAGAAGAAGGAAAATAAGGGGAAGAAGAATGAAGTGTCTTCACAAAAGAAGAAGACATCGTGAAGTAGAAGGGAAAAATTAGGGTTTTGGGTTTATTTTAATTCTATTCATTAAAGCTTCATCGTTTTCTTGTAAACAGGCTCTCTGTTTGGGCTCAATACATCATCTGAAAATTATTCCGAATACATATTCGGATTCTCAATAATATTCTCTATAGCCCTGACCAAAATCATCTCATTCCGAGATACTTGGTCTGACACCCATATCTCAACCGGGCTTAATTTCAGTTTAACCGGTCTCCAAAAATTACCAAAAATTCCCAAAATCTGAATTTAATTATTCTCAATAGTTTGGGACATTAAATACTCCCTATTCCAATTTCTAATATTTATTCCGGTAATTAATTCTCTATTTTAAAATTCAGGATGTTACAGCCTGAGCCACTTCTTCACCAGTAACTGCAAATACTCTTCCCGCAGCTTGTATTTGATCACCACCATTTCGGTTTCCCTGTCTTCCACCACGGCCGATACCTCGACCATTTCTTCCACTGTTGTGATTGCCACCACGGCCACTATTTCGGCCATCATTTTGGCCACCGCCATTTCCACGTCCACGGCCACCAAAACCTCCACGGTTAGCACCATAGTTCATGCGGTTAGGAGCATCAACATTAGCACCTCTTGCATTCATTGGACAATTTGGGCGAATATGCCCAGGTTGGTTGCATTGGAAGCACACAATGTCATCACGAGGGCAATCACGTGCCAAATGGTTGGCACCACATTTGAAACAAGTTATGCCTTGGACATTTCCGTGACCTTGGTTACCACCACCATAACCGCCTCTAGGAGTACCTCGTCCCCTTCAGAAAGAAGAAGAACCATGTACAAATTTTCTATTATTTTTAAAATTGCCTTTCTTCTTGAAGCTAGAAGATTGGCCCTTCAACTTGTAATCATGCCCCGAATAACTCCTTAGAGCAACATCATTTTCTTCAAAAATTCTACACTTGTCCACAAGAGTAGGAAAACTCCTAATCTCTTGATAACAAATCGCCTTCTTGATTTCTTGGCGCAGTCCATTTTCAAATTTAACACACTTCGAAGCTTCAGTGCCTTCTTGTTGATAGGGTGGATAAAATGCACTTAATGCTTCAAATTTAGAGGCATACTCCTCCATCGTCATACTTCCTTGCCTAAGCTCCATAAATTCAAGCTCTTTCTTGCTCCTATAGCTGTCCAGAAAATATTTCTTCAAAAATTCCAACCTGAAATTTTCCCAAATCAAGGGAACATCAGCAGCTATCATACGTCCTCTAGTAAGACGCCACCATGCTTCAGCCTCATCGCGGAGCATAAAGACTGCATACTCCACCTTTTGCGCTTATGAACATTCAAAGCTTGCATATATCCTTTCCAAGTCATTTATCCACGCATACGCATCTTCGGGTTTAAATCCTCCATGAAACTCCGAAGGATGCCTCTTGAGAAATAAGTTAAGACCTTGGGAACCTTGTCCCACATTCAGCTGGCCTTGCCTTTCCAAGAAATCAGTGAATCGGTTTAAGGTGTTTGCCATGGCAGCAGCCTCACGATTTTGTCTACCAGCCATATCTTATGCCTATACATCAAAACATGGCTCACACATAAGTACACTAGGCCAAACAATAGCTTTTCGATTTATAAATTCAGAAATTTCAGCAATCAAAAGCCTATCATATATCACATGACACAACCACATCATTCTCAATACATGATCATAACACATTCATAAATAGAGGTAATTAATGTAGGGACTCTTGGCCGGACTTAACAACTCCATACAGCAATACAACAATATCAATTCAATGTCAACCATCATAATTTAGTTAAGTAATTTCATCAATCAGTCTTGCACAGTCAATAATCACAAGTATATCTTTAATCATAGTTGTATCAAGAGCAGCAACTGCTCTGATACCAGGTTGGGACACCCCAGAAATCAGAGTAAATTTTTCACGTTTTTAGAAAATACCTGGATCTATAATAAGCCACTCCCATATATGAAGATATGAGAGGGTAAATTTAAAAGGATTAACTTTAAGAAAGTTCCTCAATTAAAACAGCGGAAGGAAAATTGAGCACATGAATAAATGTGATTCTATTTTAAGAAATCGACCACTGGGAATTAATAAAACCCAATTTTGCACTTAAGGTATCCATAAAATAATGTGGGTTCAAGTCTCAGTTTTCAGAAAGGAAAGAAATTAATTGGGATAGTGCATTTCTTGGCATTACAGGAGTAGCAGGGCGAAAAGGAAAAAGGGAGTAACAGGGGCGTCATCTCGCTCAAGCGAAGTCTGACTCGCTTGAGCGAGACACACATGCCTCGTTTGGGCGAAGCCAGCGAGTCTTGAGCGAAATGCGTCCAGACTCGAATTTGTGATTGACTCGCTTAGGCGAGACTTACTCGCTTAAGCAAAGCACTCTCGGGGTCAAGCCTATACCCACTCGCATAATCAGAATCTTCAAGACTTAAATTTTCACTCAGCAAACCCCTCCAAATCCGACTCCCATCACACGGGTTGTCACTCGGTATTCTTCTCCAAAAACCGACTCAAAGCACTCGGGTTCTCACTCGGTAGAGTCTTCCTGAACTGACTCAAAGTACACAGATTCACCACTCAGCAAGATCCCCTGACTGAGCCATCATTCACTCAATCCCTACTCGGCAACAGCAGTCCAGACCGAGTCCTCCCTCACACAACATCCACTCGGTAAATTCACTCCAAGTCCGAGACTTCACCGACTCGGTGGTTCACTCGGGAAACTTCCCAGAAACCGACTTACCTCTATTTAGTCATTCACTCGGAATCTCATTCAAGGACGACTCATTACCTGACTAGCATTTACTCGGAATTTCATTACAAAACCGACCTCCTCTCTTTTGCACTCGAGGAGAGTTATTCTTGAGAAATTCCTGGGCAACTCACGCTGAGTATCACCAATCGGTGTTCTCCCACTCGGAGAATACAAGGTCGGAACACACAACTCAGAATAAGTACACTGGACTCAGAAATTCCCCTTCAGAACTCCACTGCCCAGATCATCACACTCAAGGGCCTTCTCACTCGGATTATGTACCCTTCCTCACTCAGAAAACTATGGCTCGGGCTTAAGTCACTCGGAATTCACTCGGAAATTCCACCACCTCTTAGTTTATTTCCAAAATCCTCACTTAGACAGAATTCATTCATGAACTCACCCACTCACCATCTAATGGTCTCGCTTGGGCGAATGCCATTCCTTAGGCCCTTCGCTTGAGCGGATTTCTTCCAGTAGCCAACCCCCTAATTCTCCTGGCATTTACGTTTGAGCGAATTGGCCATTCGCCTGAGCGGAGTCAGGCCAGTAGCTAATCCCTTCGCCCTCGCCTAAGCGAAATTGTCCAGAGACCAATTTCCTATCAGGTGTGGCTCTCGCTCGGGCGAGAATCCACCTCGCTTAAGCGAAACTACCAGACACCCTGCAGGACTCGAAATTCACACAACACAGCACACTAGAAATTGAACTTCACTCATTCTACAGACATGCATTATATATCAAACATCATTCAGAGCATTTAAAACTGGTTCTGCATCAGCATACTCTTAAATTCCATTCAACTCTTGAAAATCATATATGTAAATTAATTCTTCATCTCATCAGCTTTATAAAAGAAATACTGAAATATAATTCTTCATCCATTCATCAACACATAGGAAATCTCAATTATAATTTAAACCTTCATACATACTTAGGGTCACCAATGAAAATGAGATATACATACAATTTCTCATTTTCTCCCATGACCCTCCAAAATCATCTATCAAGTAGACTTCTAAAATACATATTCATTATATATCCTGCTACATAAAATACATATGATTACATACATCTCCGGCCAAGGCGTTTCCTATACACTAATTACCTCCACGGCCAAAATATACTTCAAAATGCTTACTCTTCCCATAATTGCCCTGCATCACAAGTCTAAAATTGACAACATGGGAGAGTGAGTCTACATTCCAAAGGAATAAACATGAATACCAAGTGATTATGCATATAGGCTTCCACACATGTATACTTTGCACATCAATAATATTCATCATGACATATACCAACACCATTTCACACAAAGCATAGAAGCATATAAATAATCATAATACTCAACCATTGAGTTATCACAACAACTTTCAAATGGTATTCATACTTTTATGTTATCTTAAATATATTTGTACCACCTCTCACAATCACCATCACTACCTTGGCATACTACCTTCTATATGCAAATGCTCTTAACTAATGCATATGCACAAAGGATTATTTCAACAATTGCAGATCTGACTGTGGGAATTTCAACATCAACTGTGGGATTCAAGTGTGATCTTTTAACCACACCCCTACTGGTACCAAACCGCATCGTCCATCTTGCAACACCTGGCCATTTTCACCATGACCGTGGTACAAACATATCAACATATGGTGTTGCAGGCCGGCCAGATATCAAATCATGGAGGCTGTGATCATAAAGACCACCGGGGTCACCTGCTCATCAAGAGCCACCCCCCACAAGGGTCGGCCACATGCAGCTCCCCGAAGCACTACATGGGCGGCTTCGTGACTTTACACTAAGTCACAGGGGAGAAATACAACTTGCTCGTGCCGAGCCACCCTCCCACTGGGTCGGCCGAGGGAACTCCCCTAATGTTCCACAACGGCGGCTATGTAGTATGCCATGGATGCAAATGCAGATCATATACATTTCTCACTCTATGTATCCTACACATACCACTCATCATCCAATATCATCACACCATTATCAACAACACCACAAGCTTTTATTAACATTGATTGTTCACAATAGTTTCAATCTTTAGGTGGCATTCTTTTTATTCTCAATCTCAACAAACAACATCAACAATCATATCACATTCATGGTAATACAACTTAACATAACACACCATGAATATTCTAAATGCACAAAAGCATGTTGCCAAGCATATTATCTACATCACACCACAAGTCATCATTTCTTACAGCATTCAAGCAAGGCTAACATGCATAACACCATATACCATAATCAACTAACATTCAAATTCATGCATTTAGAATTTAGACTCCTCTCCTACCTCAAGAAAAGAATTCCGATGGATAAGACGATCCCGCCTCGTCGTTTGGAATAGGTCCTACATTCACATTCATGTAAAACCTTAATCAATCAACTATTCAAATCATTAATCCAATTCTATTTAGTCATAATCATATTTATAATGTCACAACATATGTTAGACATGTTGTGAATATCGTTTTGTTCTTTATTAGGCTTCGGGAATTCCTTCCCATTAAGCCCCCATCATTAAATTCAAGGGTTACAAGACAACCCTATCCCCAAGCTTCACAAAACTCCCCAAGTCATATATTTCTCCATAAAATATATTCTTAAACTAACATTAGTTATTTTCCCCCAACTTCAAGGCTAGGGTTTTCTCCAAAACCCATCCACCTTCATTAATACATCATAAACCTTCACTTACCATTATCATTAATACACCAACAACCATTTTCCTCCCATAAATACTTGCATTTATGATATCCCATTCTAGGGCATGAGCATTAAATGCTCTAATAAACACCCATGCATATGCATCTTCTCCCAAAATCATAATACCCATAATATCAACATCAATCCCTTCTAAAAATGGTGAAAGTGTTTACCTCACACCCAAACGAAATGGGTTCAAGAGAAGAAGAGGATTAGCACGAAAAAGAGAGGAGGGAGAGGGGAGAACTC
Organism: Clitoria ternatea; assembly: GCA_037962975.1. Lineage (NCBI taxonomy): Eukaryota > Viridiplantae > Streptophyta > Magnoliopsida > Fabales > Fabaceae > Clitoria > Clitoria ternatea. The sequence continues at coordinate 177,765,147 of CM075671.1, forward strand.
CAAGCCTTCAAGTTTCTTCAACGAAAATGGGGTAGGAGATGATCACCTCTTGAGTTTAAGCTTCTTGGAAGAAGAAGAGAAGAAGAATGAGAGTGAAATGGAGAGTAAGATGAAAAGGAAAGTTTTTCCACGGCAGTAGAAGAAACCAGCGTGAAGAAGGAAAAGAATTTTGGGCTTTTGGGTTTATTTTAACTTCATCTATTAAAATTCATCATTTTTATCACTAACAGGCTCTTCGTTTTGGCTCAATACTTCATCCTAAAATTATTCCGAATGTATATACGGATTCCCAATATTATTCTCTACAGCCCTGACCAATATTATCTCATTCCGAGATACTTGGTCCGACACCCATATTTCAACCGGCTCATATTCAGCTTAATCGATCTCCATAAATTATCAACAATTCCCAAAAATCTTAATTTAATTAATTTCAATTTATTGGGACATTAAACAATTCGGATTCAACTTGCCAATATTTATTTTCCTTAATTAATCCTCTATTTTAAAATTCGGGATATTACAGTTCCTTATGGTCTCCCAAGAGTTCAGACATACCTTCTTCCCTAAATATCAAATATAATGGACCCTCACACATTCAATTGAAACCTGGCTGATGTTTGAGGTTAGATAGGACGTGCTTCCTTGCCTACTTTATTGCTTCAACACCACCAAACTTATTAGGCGCCTACATGAAGTGGAAATTTACTTAAAACAAGGAAAAAATAGGAGTTGTAGTCACAGATCTTGAGTTGGGAAAAAATACATCAAGGAATAAAGGATTCCAAAGATTTTAGGTCTCTATAATAACCTTAATTACAAGTTGGAAAATAATCCATCAAGGAAAAAAGTAATTCCAACAAGTTTTAGGTCTTTGAAATAGTAATATTAATTGCTCTAGACTTTGGATTCTGGAGTCTTATGGGGCATAAAAGGCAAACAACATAGCACATAGCTAACATTCTTCTGTCATTCTAGGTTTTGGACTGTACACAGCTGTTTATAGCTAATTAAGTTATAACAGTAACAGAAGCCAATGAGGAGCTTAAAATGCTTATATAAAAGAAAGTCCTAACTAGAGTGATGTTAATTATGCTTTGATGATATCCTGTACATGTATAATATCTTTACCCCATACCTACCAATTTAAGTTGGGGCATGACATCCAATTTGTTGCGTAATTAACTCTTTCATAAGTAGTTCAACCAGGAATCCCAAGAGGAATCTACAAGACCTAGTACATCTTTATTTCAGAAGTAGTATACTCCAAATTGAATGTACCAAATAAAAACTTAACAGACATGGAGTATCATCCACCTACAAAAAGTTAGGCAGAGTAAAGTAAATACTTCTAAAAATCTATTATGTGTACAACAAGAATTTATACAACATCAACAGTTTTTTTCTCTCTATCTCTGCCTATGAGGTCCATCATATCATCCAAATTATGTCATATTTCTCTCCTTATAGAACATTATACATGTTTTATAAATATCATTTCTCTATTTTTCTGGTTGTACCTTCTTCCCTTTATATTAAGATATTAAACTTCAAAAAAATATGCAAGTGATGAGAAAAGCACATACGAAAGAACTGATCGTACTCAAATCATTGACAAGCTTATTCACCAAATCTCTAGGAACGCCAATGAGGTTTTCTGTAGAAAGAATTTCCTTAGTTAAAATGGTATATATGCATTAATCAATAGGAAAGACAAATTATAACACAAATAGAAATAGAATTAACCAGATGGTGAGCAATTTAAATGATATAAATCATGCAATTAACCGTCAAATATGAAAATCCTCAATAAAAATAAGAAACTGATACCTGCGGGAAATAGATATGAAAAGCAAATATCATAGCAGAAATAATAATCAAAAGATCAGGGAAAGAATGAGAGTGAAGGTTGAATTACCTGGAGAGGCGGTGGCGGTGGTGCAGTGGAAGAGATCGGAGAATGGAGAGAGGGTTATGATTTGAGGATGGGAGAAGAAGGATCTAGAACAAGAAGAAGAGAAATGCTTAGCCTTGGAACGTATGGATTGAAGGTACCTACTACTAACAAGAGAGGAGAAAGCGACGAGTAAAATGGATTGAAGGGTATGTATCTTTGGGGATTTGGGGTGTAACATACCAAAAATTCTATTCTCATGTATAATTATTTTGATTAAGATCATCAATGATATTATCCATTTTATCTCAACTTTCTACATAAATTTTGGCTAGGACAACATCTTCAATTTAACCTTTTACCATTGTAAATAATTTTAACTTTATACCTTAGGTAAAAGTTAACCAAATAACTTATTACCTATTTTCTTAGTTATTAATTTCTTTGCCTTTTCCATTTACTCCCATCAAATTACCACATACTCCACTCAAAATACGTCATCTTGTACACATTCTAATGCCTAGTTAGATTCTGAATTTGAAAAACTGGTTAACTAAAAAGTTGTTCCTATTCTTCGTATCTTTCCAACAAGACCAAACTTATCAAAATCCATTAATATTTGAGAGAGATATGCCCAAAATACTGAAACTATTTTACAATTGGTATTTTACTTTAATCATATCATCTTGTACACATTTTAATGCCTAGTTAAAGTCTGAATTTGAAACTATGGTCAGTTACAAAGTTGTTCCTATTCGTCTTATCTTTCCAACAAGACCAAATTCATTAAAATTCATTAAGATATGAGAGAGGTATGTTCAAAATACCGAAACTGTATTAGAATTGATATTTACTTCAATCATACAAGCTACATTATTTAGGCTGCGGGAATGGTCAACGATGCAGCCCACTTTTCCCACCTAAAATCTCCATTATCACCACACATAATGCACCTAACATCCCACTACAATTCTATTATGAAAAGCTTATCCCTCACTTGTCATTTGCATGGTTAAACCAACACTACATCTTGTTCCCAAGTGTGAATTCTTATAACAAGCTGAAATTAGTGAAGATATATCTCTCATTTTCTTTCATTTTCTCCATCAAAGTCACTATTGATCTAAACCTAGAACAATAAGAGAACACTTTCAACTACTCTAGGATCCTCCATTAAGGTAAGAAGGGAAAGGATTGTAAATACATATGGAATAGGTAGAGTTGTATCTATGTGCTAGGAATTCAGAAATTATGTTCGTACTTGTAATTTGATTTTGTTGATTAAAATTGTGAATTAGTGTTTAGTTTCTTCATGAAAGTTATAGATATATGTGTTATATGAATTTTGAGCTTTGAATGACATGATTTGGATGCCTGTAACTCGAGTTATAGCTAAAGTGATAAAGTATGTCTGTTTTGGAATATGTACCTCCTACTTTGTGTAAATATTGAAATTCTAGTATAGCCTTTACAACAAGCTCATCTTCCATTCATCAAGATCACATCTTTAGTCCTTCGCAAGTTCTTAAGGATGCTCTTGACTATAGGATAAGAATATTATTTACAGTAAAGAAATATGTCTTCCATATACAATACTAGAACTATAACTATGCAGTTACTAACCTTCTTATAGTCATACGATTCATCTTCATTTTTGAATAATGATTCTAGTTTCTAGAAGCTTGCTTTAGTCCATAAATGGAACATTTTCAATTTACATACCTTCCTAAATACTTCAGGCATCAAAGACCTTTGGATTATGTCATATACACATTTTCAAGAGGTTTTCTTTCTTAACATCTATATACCATATCTCATAACAGTGGTATGCAAAAACAACAACAACAAGTAGGATCCATATGGTTTAAAGCCAATTGATAATTTTTAATCTTGCTTTTAAAGGTACTTTCATTACCATCCATGTTTAGTTTTCTTTTTGAAAACCCACTTGCACCCTATAGGTTTTACCCTTCTAGTGTATCACCAAGGTTTAATACCTTGTCAGTGTACATGTAGTCCATTTTAGATCCTATAGTCTTATGCCATGTCTTAGAATCTAAACTTGCATTGGCCTCTTCAAAAGAAGCTTAATCATTAAGCAATATGTCTCCTTCTTGATTCACAAGATATTCATATCTTTTAGGCTTTGTGACATATCCTATCTAATCTTGTGTAAATATTATGCTACCAGAGCCAATAATGTCACAACACTTTATGCTTTTTGCTCCTGGTTCACCTTCGGCTTTTGAATGCTTTATGATACTTGAATTTCTTCAAGGTCTACTATCCTTCCACTGATTCTTTTAGAGATGAATTCTTGCTAAAGAACATAACGTTTTAAGAAACAAACCTTTTGTTCTGAGATGAATTATATAAATAATAACTCTTAGCTATCTTTGGGTACCTAACAAAGAAACACTTTGGATCTGACCCTGTCAGAGTTGGACGTTTCATAGAAGCATCATAATTCCAAATCAATATCAAAGACATATTAGATTTATTCCTAGTCTATATGATATATGGTTTCTTTAAGTAAGCTTATGATGGAACATGGTTAAATATAGAAAAATTTCTATCAATTATGTTTATTAACCAAATATGTCATCTCTCACTACTTTAATTCAAAAACAAATACTGTCAAACCTCAGTTCCCTGGATCTGAATCCTGATGTAATTACTAAAATTAACTCAATAAAAATACAAATAATTTTTTCCATATTTTCAAGCCCGAACATGTGACATTACATTAAGAATCAAACCACTGAAAATTGGAGACCTAAGTTTTAAGAATTAAGGAAATTAGGTCAAGAATTAATTACCCCAACATGTATATGTAAATAAATATGTTTAACAGTGGAAGAAAATATGTATACAGGGTAAAAGCCTAATCCCATATATGAAGATATGAGAAAGGGCCCAAAAATAAGGAAGGGAATAAGAGAATTTCATTTCACGTGGCCTCTCTTAAGCGAGGAAACTCTCGCTTGAGCAAGCCTCGAAACCTTGCTTGAGCGAGTGGGGCTAAAGCATCAAACGCCTATTCGCTCAAGCAAAAATCTTCCAGAACCAAAACACTATATTTTGCTCAAGTGATCCATCACTTGCTTGGGTGAAAATTCTATATAATCAATTCTTCAATTATTCGCTTGAGTAAGACATCTCTTACTTAAGCGAAAAAGAAGCAGAACTAAAACTTATTATTCTTGCTTGAGCGGGAGCTCGCTCAAGAAAGAATCACATAAAATCAATACTATAGTTCTCCCTCGAGCGAGACCATGCTCGCTTGAGCAAAAATAGACCAAAGAGCACATATGATAAATGCCTAAATTATGTATATTTTATGACCAATTAGACATGATGTTGATAGAAAAGTAATGTGTCTAGATTATTTATCAGGTATTAATTAATGAAATTGAAATCTAAATAATTTTGTTATGATTTATAGATGAAAATGATGAGGAAGATAAAAAGGAAGAAGTCTCTAAAGAATTTCCCTATTTAATGCTAAGAAAAGCCCAAGATTTAACTGACTCACTTAAGCGAGCTTGAAATCCGCTTGAGCAAAGTAATCGCTTGAGCGAGTAAGAGACAGGAAAGAATTAAAACGTCAGGTGCTGAATTCACTTGAGCGACCTCTCATCGGTTTAAGTGAAACAAAATTAGAGACCAAAATAAGAAGAATTCACTTGAGCGAGAAACTTTAGCTCAAGCAAAAATTAGGTAGAAGCAAATTAAAAAGAAATTACTTGAGTAAACTTATTCGCTCAAGCAAAATTCTTCCAGAGGCCAATTTAAAAGAAATCGCTTGAGCGAATAATCCTTTGGCTCAAGTGAATGGAAAACAGGGGAATCAGATTTAATGTGAACTCGCTTAAGCAAACTATTCGCCCAAGAAAGTTATCGAGGACTAGTTATAGAAGGTTTCTTTAAGCTGAAGGATTCTCATTCGCTTAAGCAAGTTTAAGTTTGCTTGAGCGAATTGACCAGGTATGAAAAGGAAACTTAGAGAACTTAAAGGGAGATCGCACAACATTTCTCTTCACCATAAGTTCTCCATTAAAGACCTAGGGATTCTATCCTCTTCATCTTTCCATTCTTTAATTAGTTTGTTTAGTTGTAATGTTACCATGAGTAGCTAAACATTCCTTTGGGATTGAATGTAATCGAGTCGAACCCGACATATGCTTGATATATATTTGTATATTTGGTACTTTCATTCTATTGTTTTTGGCTTTTCATTTTATGCTTAATGCTAGATCTATCTGATCAATAGTTTCTTGATTTTAGTTTTCTTTAGTTATTGGGAAATGATCTCTGAAAATGGATCTAAATGGAATGCTCGTTACGGTGATTATTAGGAATAATAATCAATAAAATGAACATAAAAAACAATCGATCTTAATGTTAGAATATTTTCAAAGTGATCGAGGGATCAACGATTTGGAAATAGTCTTATGAATTTCGTAGTCGAGGAATCGATACGAATAATTTTGATTGTGTCATAAAAAGTGATAGTTTTAAAACCATTTAAATAATTATATACGGCGTATCGTAGGGTGAGATAAATGAAATCCAATCCTAGTCTTTTAATATCTGTTTACATTTAAATCATTATTGCATTCATAAATTTTACTCTGTTCACTGTTTAGCTTTACCTTCGTTTATTTTCATATAATGTTCATATATCTTTCCCGCTAAAATAGTTAAAATTATATTTACTAAACAACCACCCCTCAGTGGAACAATACTTTATTATACTATAATTGACGTGGATAAACTTGCCATAAGCTATATCAAGAAAATACCATACCAAGTTTTCTATATCAACATACACGATCAAGACCTTCTCGCTTGAGCGAGATTATCAAACTTGCAAATTTTATGTACATGTTAATTAATTTACATGGTATACCAGAATACAACAGGCAAGGCTTTGATCTAATTTCCCAATGGGATACCTCCATATGTATAAAGGTGACTCGCTCTAACAAGCCTCACTCAATATTTCATTTTCTAAGTCAAGATATACTCTAATGGGATTTCAAGCCCCCTTTTGGCTAAACCAAACATGCCAAAATGTAAACTAAGTCATTTGGCCACAATAAACAATGCACACAGGTTTTAGACATACACTATGGATTATGGATGACTTTTACATGAAGTCTTGTCCTTTAAATAAGAATATGGCCTATCCATTTCCTCATCATACTTACGATCCAATATACCAATTATACACAAATTACATATTCATTACCAAGGGTTATAAATCTCATAATGTTATCATTCCTCCTTCAATATAACATGTAAACCATTGCATTACAATTAACATCAACCATTGATAAGGTCATAACAAAAAATTAGCCTTCAAAAACACTAAGGTCTAATTTTCACACAAGACCCTCAAAATGAATAACCATCATAGCTACTTAAATATCATATACAATGTCGTGACATGGACGACCTGATAACTATTCTAACAAGCTTGGTTTTTTGAAAATAATTTATAAAAAGGCGTGGAGTCATCACCGAGATTTTGTTTTAATTTTAAAAGGGTAAAATATTGGAAAAACCATTTAGAGATCTTGGTTCAGGAATTGGTTACGAATAGGGAAGGTATTAGCATCCATACTCACCTGTTCCAAAGAAACAATACCTTAATTAAACTGCGTAATTATTTTTATTAATTTAAAAGTGACCCAATGATAAAGAAATAGAAAAAAACAAATATCTACATATAAAATGGACTCGAAAAGAATTGATCTTGCTCTTAGGTATTCCCAGTTGCAATGGGAAATTAGGGTTATATAGTTCCTGTTAAAAGGTACTCTTATGGTTTAATCATATATCCTACGACACCAATATGATTTTTATAACAACTTTGTTGGTGTTGTGTATCCCACGATGTCAATACAAATTATTTATATAATTTTTTAGAGCAACTTTATTGATGTAATGTATCCTATGACACCAATAAAGTTATTCATTAAATTATTAGAGCAACTTTATTGATGTAATGTATCCCATCACACTAATAAAATTATTTATGATTTTTAGAGCAACTTTATTGGTGTAATGTATCCCACAACACCAATAAAATTATTCGTATAATTTTTAGAACAACTTTATTGATGTAATGTATCCTATGACACTAATAAAGTTATTTATGACTTTTAGAGTAACTTTATTGATGTAATGTATCCCACGACACCAATAAAGTTATTCATATAATTTTTAGAGCAACTCTATTAATGTAATATATCCCACGACACCAATAAAGTTATTCATTAAATTCTTAGAGTAATTTTATTGATGTAATGTATTCCACGACATCGATAAAATTATTTATAATTTTTAGAGCAACTTTATTGATGTAATGTATCCCACGACACCAATAAAGTTATTCATTAAATTTTAGAGCAACTTTATTGATGTAATGTATCTCATTACACCAATAAAATTGTTCATATAATTTTTAGAGTAACTTTATTGATGTAATGTTTCGTATTACACCAATAAAATTGTTCATGTAATTTTAGAGCAACTTTATTGATGTAATGCATCCCATTACACTAATAAACTTGTTCATATAATTTTTAGAGCAACTTTATTGATGTAATCTATCCTATTACACCAATAAAATTGTTCATATAATTTTTAAAGTATCTTTGTTGATGTAATGTATCCCACTACACCAATAAAATTGCTCATGTAATTTTAGAGTAACTTTATTGATGTAATGTATCCCATAACATCAATAAAATTGTTGTATAATATATGCTTTAAATAAATTTAAAGATGCTATGTACATATTTCAATCTTTAATAAATAAAAAATATACATATGAAATGAATGACATAATAAATAACTAACCAATTAAAGCATAAAAGGAAGACAATAAAAAGATAAAGATATCCAACATAAATAATAGAACATATCTAAAAATAAAAATAAAAATAATAAAAAATAAATGAAAATAAAAAAGAAAACGTACCTTCTTTACCGAACCAAAGGAAAATTTTAAAGCTAGTCTCCGAATTTGATGGCGTCTCTTGTTTTTCTAAATTGAGACTTCCGTGGAAAAACCAAATCTTTTCTAATGTGGAAGATCGGTTAAAGTTGCAACCATAGATTATACTAAAAAATAAGTTATGTCCACGGTTGCACTAGGAAGTATGTATAACTTTTGTGTCTATCAAAGTGTTACAAGGTGTTCCTTCTATAGTAACTTGACAAGCAAGCTCCCATAAGAGTATTCAATGTGGGACTAAATAACATTAACAACTCTTAGAATTTAGTAACTTCTAATTTTAGAGCATTCAATATGGGACTAAATCTAGTCTATTTTTCTATTTTTTTTCTTTTTCCTTTCTTCTTTCTTCTTTATTTTTCTATTATTTATTATTTCCCTTTAAAAAATTTGTTTAACAACACACACATTTTTAAGATCCCTTTAGACAAAAGATTTAAAATGTGTTACCCTTTTATTTTTATTTTTGAAACGGTAGTCCGGACGAGATTAGGTAGCATTAGCTTGCCCCTTTTTACCTATCTCTTAGTATGTTGTAGGAAAGCATAAGAAAAGATCGAGCGAACCAATTTTATCTGAGGTCTCAAAAGCAAACACGAACACCGAACACCTATAAGATTAACATATGGCATATACAACAAGGAATTTTAACAGACAAAGGGTGAAGAACATAACCAATGAGAAATATAACACCAACAGTGGGTGCGAGAAATTTAACACATACAATGAGGAATTTAACACATGGGAGATGAAATTCAACACATACAGTAGGAACGATAGTGAGCACAACCATACAACACATATGGTGGGAAACACAACATATATGGCACACACAAACGATACATACGGCAGGAAACACAACACATATGGCACATATGGCAAGAAGCACATACAGCACATACGACAGGAAACATAACACATATGACAAGAAACACAACACATACGGTAGGGAACACAACACGTACGACATATACGATAGGAAACGAAACACATGCGACGTATATGACAAGAAACACAACACATACAACACATATGGCAAGAAGCACATATGACATATACAACAGGAAACACAATACATATGGCACATATGATGGAAAGCATAACACATATGACATATATTGTAAGCATTTAAGATAGGCAAAGACTTAAGGCATGTAAAAACTTAGCATTGTGGGAACTTATTAAGGTAGAAATGTAGAAATGTAACATCGTACAAAAATTTAACACAGGTAGAAATTTAACACAGATAGAAATTTAACACATTTATAAATATTTAACACGATGTGAAAATTTAACACGGTGCAGAAATTTAACACTGTGAAAATTTAACACATTCGTAGAAATTTAACACGGTGTAGAAACACATTTACAGAAACTTAACACATTTGCCAAAATTTAACATGGTGTAGAAACTTAACACATTTGTAGAAATTTAACACTGCGAAAACTTAACACATTTACAGAAATTTAACACGGTGTGAAAACTTAACATATTTACAGAAATTTAACACGGTGTAGATATTTAACACATTTGTAGAAATTTAACACGGTGTAGAATTTAACACATTTGAAAAAATTTAACACGGTGCAGAAACTACCACATTTGCAGAAGTTTAACATATGGCAACAAAAACTTAAATTAAAACCATAGAATGACTCTTGTTAGAAAACTGAAATTAATCTAATTCCCCATCACTCGTACAACCTCAGCATTCTTAAATTTGTCTAGGCTTGATTTGATGTTCTTTTTGTAAAATAGTTAAGTGATGCTCTCTTCATCTTTTATTTGCAGCGGAATAATTGGTAACTTCTTACTGTTACACCTAGGATTACTTTGTTACCCGTAAACCATCGTTGACGTAACCGTAGCACTTTTTTTATTTTTAGTTTTAACATTTTAGTTGTTAACTCATGCATGCTCATAAATAAACTAAAACATCCTAACTTAAAAAAAAAGAAACTAGAAAACCCAAGAAAATTTTTCGTGAATAAATCCGAAATCGAAACAAGGCTTTAAAAGTACTTAATTTAATTACCAAAATGTGATAAATACGTTTAGATATCAAGAATGATGATGCCTGGGTCAATAATACCAATATATAGCAAGCCTGAAATTTTTTTAAAGAAACAGTGGCATGAATCGATTCAGAGAAGGCATGAATTGATTCATGTGGGAAATTTTGCACAGACAGGAATGCAATAGGGGGATGAATCGATTCATTCCCCCTGTGAATCGATTCACACGTCCTGGACAGGTGCTTGAATCAATTCATGCACCTGGTGAATCGATTTAGGCTTAAAGTGTTCCCCTTGTGAATCGATTCATGAGATAGGGGAATCGATTCACACCCTGCAATTTATCAGATTCATAATAGCAACTTAGAAAATGCAAAATTTTCAACTTCTAGCTACCCTATCTTTTTCATTTCAAATGCAATGACTACCAAATTTTGACACTAGCCAAAATACATTATTTGTGACGTGTAGCCACTAACTGCACTCAAAAATTCCTAAAAACGAGTGAATTATGTGCATAATTGCATTTGACTTATTTTAAGGCATTTTATGCAACTGAGGGATCATTTTTCAATGGAATTGATCCATTCCAGTTTCTACAAGTCACAAATATGCATAGGTGCTATTGAAACTATTCTATGCCATTTACACCTCATAATTTGCTATTTGACTATTTCAATTGCTCATTTATGTAGGAAAACCATATAAATGTTATGCAATCATGGTTCTAACACATAGCCACTGTCCTTCTCATATAATAGCAATTCCTGGACATTTCATACATCTGTATCCCATCACACACATGTCCATAATTCTTGGATATATCAACCTCATATATATATAAATGGTGGAACCATCCATGGTCTCTACACTCCAACATCATTAACTAAACATGATCATCCATCACACAGCAAGTACATGTACATATATAAATACATGCATCAAAACAGGTATGCACAGGAACCAGTCAAGGCTACTACAAAACAATTATATGCATCATGTACAAGGTACATATATAGAATGCTTCATGCTCGAGTTGAGAGATCTCTCACCAATCCTTGTCGCATCCTAAGTCCACTGTAAATGTATCCACAAATAGGGGTGAGCATCATACATAAAAAATGGCAGTCATAGAATTGATTCAACTATCTATTTCTCTAACGTACAATGAAATATTACAATTGATTATCATATCATCTATCACACACCTTAATTCATCACATAACTTTATAATCATGTTATTCTCAATATCACATATCAATGCATATACACATTTATTCACTTGGATCCAATTTTATATTCATTGACTTAGTGTTGCAACATAGGCTCTCAGCCTTAATATTCAACTCTCATCTAATCCAGCCATTTTAATGGTACCAAACCGTTTACCCTCTCATATAACACAATCACTCTCAGCGACAATGACAGTGTTACGGGCATCTCTGAGTCCCACTCAGTAAGCTTTACCTTGAGTCCCACTCAAGGACTTTTGTGGAATCCTTGAAACCAAAAATCACATAACATGGAATCACATAAACTCATACCACATAAAGTGAAATGAAATCACTCATCTAGGCGCATCTCATGCAACATTCCAATATCATCGCCTAACGATTCATAACATAAACCTCTTATGCATACATATATCTCAATAATTTCCATGCACATACCTTACATCTCATGCAATCTATTATAATTACATAGATGGCAAACAACATGATCATCATAGTTCACAATTCAATATACTAATATACCTCAAATCCGTCTATAAACCATGTATTTAAAATGTAAAAGCTCCCCTACCTGAAATTGAGGATACTAGAAGCTCCTCGACCAATCGAACGGTAGTGAACCACTAATTGCAAGCTCCGATCTCTATTCCTCAAGATCAAACAACTTCCTAAAATTCATAATAATTGATTTTAATCTCATAATCGATACAATTATCGCTTGCCAAGTTAGGAATTATTAAATTAGAATCATTTCGGTAAGATATAACTTACCGAACCAAGATGTCAAACTCGGAACTCGCCTCCAAATCAAGCCTCACACTTCGAATCACTCTAAAACTCTCCAAAACTACCTTATTTCATTAAAACAATAATTATTAAGCTTCAATTTTGTAGAATTAGTGATCAAGAACCATTTCTACATAGTTTTTCTATGAAAGCTCAAGGTTCATGAAAGCCTAAGCTCTTGAAACTTATGTCCATAGACTCCAATTACTTTGTAAATCACAAAATTGGAAGAATTAAAGGGTGAAGAATTCAAGCTCCATTATACCAGTGGGCTCAGCCAGGTTCTCCCTAATCTTAACATCATCATTAGGCATCTCATGCGTAGAATCTGGCAAATACTTTCTCAATTGAGAAATGTGGAACACTATGTAGATTTGACAAATGAGGAGGCAATGCTATTTTATAAGTGATAGGCGTTTAGGTTGCATGGTTTTAGTGGTGTTTTGTTTAGGTTTTCTAGGTTATTTGTGTTGTTTTTCTCCTTAATTCCAAGTGTTTTCCTTCATTCCGCATTTGTTACTCAGGTGTTTCAAGTTTTGTAGGAATAGCTTGGTTACAGGTGCACAAATTTAGAACAGGAGACATTCGAGGAAGCATTAGATGAATAGAAAGGAGTCAAGTCATTAAAAGCTAAAAAAATAAAGCCTTATCCACTTTTAAAAGCATGAAAGAGAAAGGATCCACCAAAAAGGACATTCCGGGGCTTCAAAATAGTGAGGAAAGAGCATGTGAGTGAAGTCCAGAAAAACCCACTACCAGTGGGATGGAATGGGAAATTGGGCCATAAAAAAAAGACACTGCCAGTGGGTTTTTCCCACTGCCCGTGGATCTCACTGCCTGGAGGTGGAAAATTTGTTTTTTTCTTGTCACGATCCACTGGACGTGGGTTTTTCCCACTGCCAGTGGGTTTTGCACGTTCTGCACTTTCCTTGTTTTTTGGGAGCCGTTTCTGAAAGATATAAGCAGTTTTTGAAAGGGAATGATGTACGGACATTGAGAGGGACTTTTTGGAAGAAAAAGGAGAAGGCTTTTCAAAGCATTTTTGAAGGGGATCAAGGCCATTGATGTTGAAGAACATTGATTGGTAGATTTTGGAAGGAGATTTAGAAGTAATAGTGAGAGCTTTTTCTTTTTTTTTCTTGTCCCCTTTGAATTTCTCTTGAATTTGTAATCTTTTGAACATGATTTCTATTATGGGTTGTGTTGAATTAGGCATGTGTAACTAAATTCCAAATCTTGGGTTAAGGGTATGGCATGTTATTATGTTGAATTGATTTTGAGACTTTTTCTGTTTATGAATCCCTAGTTTCTATTCAATTTCTATGAGTGCTTAATGCCTTTGAAGATCTAGAGATAAGGTCAATTGAACTTAAACGCTAAGGTAATTGAAAAATTAATTGGTTGTTTGAACGCATAAAATTGAACTTAGGGTCATGGGTCACGAAAGTGATCATGACACTCTGAGGTTTCATGGGATTTCATTATTCTTAATGAGTCTAAATAATAAATTGAACGCGGTTCTTTATTAATTGGGCATATTAATGTTGTTCTGAGAGGAAAGCGTTAATTAAATTTGCAATCCTTACCTTAGAATGTGAATTCATAAATAGAAAGGTCTTAGGTGAAATCAATACATGACGCAATCAAATACCGAATCCCAAGAGTTTTACCATTCATTTGTTCTAATTCAAAACAAACAAGTTTAGTTCTTGAAGTTCGCCTTTATTTTGATTTTGTTTTTAGAAGTTTTCTGAATTAAAAGTCACATTAAGAATTTTCTGGATAATCGAATCACTATGAAAGCTTGTACTTTGGAACAATCTCTGTGGGATAATATTTTTATTACTTCGATACCCATACGCTTGCAGGAGCTTATCAATAAGCCACAGGACCAACCCTCTTCAACACTTCATAGGGTCCGATATACCTCGGATTCAGTTTTCGGCTTTTTAATGCTTGTCCAATACCTTTATTAGGAGAAACTTTCAAGAACACTCTATCACCAACCTGAAACTCAAGTGGTTTTGTTCGCTTATCATGATAACTTTTCTAACGATCTTGGGACGCCTTCATTTTCTCTCTGATCATCTGAATCTGCTCAGAAGTTTGTTGCACAATCTCAAGCCCCAACATCAAGCTCTCACCAGTCTCTAACCAACAAAGAGGTGTTCCATACTTCCTGCCATATAAAGCCTCATATGGAGTTATACCGATGCTGCTATGGTAGCTATTATTATAAGTAAATTAAATCAATGGGAGATACTGCTCCCAGCCACCACCATAATCTAGCACACAAAACCTCAACAAGTCCTCCAAACTCTAAATGGTACGCTCAGACTGTCCATCTGCCTGGGGATGATAGGCCAAACTCAATCGGAGCTTCGAGCCTGACTCTTAGTGCAAGCTTTCCCAAAATCGGGAAGTGAACCTCGGATCTCTATCTGACACAATAGAAGATGGAACACCATGTAGTTGAATGATCTCAGTGATATACAACTGCGCTAGTCTCTGTAAGGGATATCTCATACTGATAGGCAAGAAATATGCAGACTTCGTTAATCTATCCATAATAACCCAGATAGCGTCATAACCACTGCGACTCCTGGGTAATACCATCAGGAAATCCATAGCAATAGCATCCCATTTCCATACAAGAACCTTAAGAGACTGTAAACCACCAGATGGCTTCTGATGCTCAACCTTTGCTTTTTGGCAGATAATATAATGAGCTACATAATCAGCCACATCTCTTTCTAATTCAGGCCACCAGAAATATAACTTCAGGTCATGGTACATCTATGTAGTACTAGGATGGATACTTAACATACTTTTATGAGCTTCATTAAGTACTATCTTTCTAGTGAGTAAAACCTCATAAGGATTTCTCACCCTCTCATTTAGGGTATGTTTTACATTTAACATTACAGATAGTGGCACGCAACCAATTATAGTACTCTCCAAGGTATACAACTTTTCATATAATTTCTAAGGCATCAATTTACATTGCTCATAAACACAATTGCCAAGGAGTCTTATCAATATTAATCCTCACATGGAAATCAAGAAGGTATACCAACAAGTATACTTTAAGTACATAGCAATAATATTTGCCAATCTAAAATTTAGCCATCAACGAGATTCAATCGCACACAACTTCACAACAGAAGTAGCACATCCTTTCAAGGCAAAAATATAAGTATGCACCAACGTACACATTGTTAACATACAATTCTTAGTGGATTTGAACTTTAATTATCTTGCCATTGTTTCAAGCTTTAGTGTGGTATTCACAATCTCTTTAATCATCTAAATCTTTCAACATCATATCCAATTCACTAATTGGCAACAAGCATAATGGCATTCAATTATTGTTACAATATTCTCATCTCCATTCATGGGTGTGTCACACAACCACATCTTTCAATTTTTATCATCAATCATCATATCTTATCATTAGTGGTGGAACATAAATAGTTTTCATAATATGACTTAGGCACACACACACCTTACCAAAATCTCAAGTCTTTACCAATCATCACTAAGGACACACCACATACATGTATTCTAAATGCAATCACATATTTGTCAAGCACATCATCATCATAATAACAATCATCACATCATTCCAACATAACTATCGCAAGGCAATCATGAGCAACATCATATACATTAATTATCAATTAGTCAAATCATGCATTTAGAATATAAACTCCTCTCCTACCTCAGGAGAAGAACAATGATTCGAACGGTCCGCTTGTTCTGCCTTATCGCCCGGAATACAATCTACACCAATACACACAAATATATATACACACATTTTATCAATAAGTCATCTCAAGGCATCATCACAATTCTAAAAATTTTTTAAGACATCATAAAGCTTAATAACAAGTCATAGACTTGTCAAAGTACCAATTCACGCAATTGTGTTAGGTTTTGGGAATTCCTTTCCTAAAACCAAGATTTTGTAAGTCTTAAAGGGTTAACCATACCCAACATCAAAAACATCACACCCATAATCTATAATGCATCCAATATTATATGAATCATCCAAATGTTATTATTTCCATCTAAGGTTTAACGTAAACATTTTTTAGCCTCTTTTAAATCAACATCAATCAACAAATCCAAATAGCACTTATCATGGTCTAAGGCCTTATCAAACCATAATTTTATTTCATTAATCCACCACAACCACCATGGTCTTGATATTCACATTTATTTCTATACATCTTATAGCAAAACTCATCCATGGGTTCCATAATCAATGGTCACCTACCATTGCTAATGTCATTTCACATTTATAGCAACACCCATTTATAGTTTCCATCACTCATGGTTATCTACCATCATAAATAACCACACCCAACACTAAATATCATTTATTCACTCTTAAGAATCAACTCTTCTAGCCACAATATATATATATCCCTAAATCTTAAGGTTAAAATTTCATCCAAATCCATTAACCACTATTAATACACATCAACATGGTTCTGTAACCACCAACAATAATAATCAATGCTAATCATTTCAAACTCAATTTCTACACACAAGATCATTCCCGTGGCAATTAAATCATCATTTTCTTAAACTTTTCCAAAAGTCCTAAATTCCAATTTCCAAGGTTTTACATTTCAATTGGCAAGCATCAATTCTAAGAATTCTTTATTCATCATTTTCTAGCATAACATCATTACCAATGTACCACATCAATTATAAACAGCAACCAATAAATCCCAATGGTCATCTAACCGAGGGTTTGGGTTCCACATGCATATATCATCATCCACGATAACATTTAACTTAGTTCAAAACTTCATCAATATCAACAATTAATTCTAATCCTCCAAAAATTTATTTTCTTCATATAAAATTGTTCTAAGAGCATAAAATCATCAACATCATCAACTTAGTCCAAAACCCTAAAACACTAATACTTAAGGTTTCATCAAAATTACCTAAAAACAATCTTAGCCAATTTTTTGAATCATTACAAGTACAATAGCCTTCATTTTCATGTAGCACTAAGCCATAATCAAGAACCATATTTTAAGTGTTCAAGCCTAGGGTTTACCATGTTCACCAACATCTATAATGTTCAATGCCATCATTTCAAGCTTAAACAACATTAAAACCAACAAATGGAACAATAAGGCAAAGAAACCTTACCTCAAAGCTCCAAGCCCATCCAAAAATGAAAATGAGAGTGGTGGATGAAGAACCCACAAGATATTTGCCTCAATGTCCCATATATACTTCATGATTCCAAGCTTAAATGTTGATTTTTGTAAGAAAGTGAAAGTGGGAGGGTGTGTCATGGTTTTTCCATGAGAGAACGAAAAAGAAGAAGAAAATTGAGGGAAGTTGAGAGGGGCTGCCAAAAATTGACAGAAAGAGAGAGATTTTAGTGAAAATTCGGTATTACCCAATGGTTAAAAGGATGCACTTTTTTACTTTTACCAATGGTCAACAATTCCCTTTATCCAATGGACAAAAGAGATTAAAGAGAGAGGGAAAAAGTAGACGGTCACATGAGGACAAGAAAAGGGCTTTTACATTTTCTTTTAATTCCAATTGGCTTATATTTTTACCGTTTATTATTATATGTTGTGTCCAAATAAATATCTCCTCAACACCAAAAATTATTTTAATCATACCATCGTAACCTTAATAATTTTATAGATATTCAAGACCCATCAAATATCCACTTTGACTTAGTGGGTCTCACACCATCTGTTAAGTTATTTAGTTTCAGTAAATTTTAATGTACCTATAAATCACAATCGGTGTCTAATTAATTTTCCTATATACATTGGACCCCAAATACTTAATTATCAACATCCAATAAATTTATTTCCTTAAAATTTTGGGATATTACAACTTTTACTGCCACCAGGTCATGGTCAGAACCGACCAACCCCTTAGTAAAATACTCCAGAAACCTGAGCTGGCAAGAAGAATGGTTGCCTGGGCGATTAAGCTCTCCGAGTATGGCATCCGATACGAAGCAAGGGATCCTATCAAGGCCTAAGTTCCTGGCGGATTTCTTAGTAGAACTCGAAGATGACAAAGAAGCTTACGATGCTGAACACAGCCTATGGACTCTCTCGGTCGACGGGTCCTCCAACGTGAAAGGTAGTGGGGCAAGAGTCATACTAGAATCCCCCACAGGCTTTTTAGTTAAACAATCACTCAGATTCATGTTCAAGGCTAGCAATAACCAAGCAGAATATGAAACCCTAATTGTTAGGCTAAGAACGGCTCTAGATCTGAGGGCTCAGTGTGTCCAGGCAGAAACCGACTCACAACTAGTTGCCTGGTAGGTAGAAGGATCGTACCAAGCAAAGGACCCGACTTTGGCTAAATACTTGGAATGGGTAAATTTGTTAGCCAATGAACTCAAATATTTCTGAGTGGTCCACGTCCTGCAGGAAATGAACTAACGTGCCGACCTGCACTCCAAACTGGCCAGCACTGTCAAGGCTCAAAATCTGAAAGCAATTGTCCAAGTGATTATAGAAAAGCCCATGATACAGGAAGTTTAGCAAATGCTCCAGATAACTAAGGTACCGCCCAAAGATACGTGGATGGCCCTTGTTATTAAATTCCCCCTGGAAAAGGCCAAGTAAAATTTCTCCTTGTAGTAATCGAGTTTTTTATGAAGTGTGTAACATCCCAAATTTAAGAGAAAATAAATTTACTGGATGGTGATAATTAAGTATTTGTCGTCCAATGTATATAGGAAAATTAATTAGACACCAATTATGATTTATCAGTAAATTCAAATTTACTGAAATTGGATAATTTAACAGATGGTGTGGGACCCACTAAGTCAAATTGGATATTTAATAGGTATAGAATATTGAGGAATTTATTATGGTCATAGAGGAATGTCTGAAATAATTTTTAGAATTAAGGAGATGTTTATTCGAATACAGCGTATGATAATAGATGACAAAAATATGAGCTAATTGGAAATAAAAGAAAAATGTAAATTCCCATTTTATCTTCTCTACTCAACCATTCACTTTTTCCCTCTTTCCCTACTTTATTTTACCCATTGGACAATGAGGATTTATTAACCAAGGGAAAAAGCAAAATGATACACCCTTTGGACCATTGGTTAATGACCATTGGTTAATGAGGATTTATTCAAGTGTCTTATTACAAGTCTTTGGTATCACATATTATTCATAATGAGTCTTCTATTATTACCAATCACAAGTAACACTCCCTAACCATGGTTATTTCTAATTCTACATCATAACTTAAGTCCTCTAGTCCACTTTCAGGACAAAGTCACCGATCACCAACAACAACCTTCTTTAAGTTCAACTAGTAGCCTTTTATGCCTAATGTGACCCAATTATATTTTCTAGGCCATAAATCTATTCTTTCAACTCCAATGATCCATATTCATCATCTAATTCACTTTCAACACAACACCCCTTTTTCCAACCTCTCTTACTTAATAATCATCCAAAATCTTAAACTACATTTGGTAGGACATACTCAATTTCATAATTATTCTTTTAAGTCCTAATAACAAGTTTATTTATCCTAGTAACATAACCTAACTCATGACATATCTTACTCTTTGTCAACCAATAATTATCCAACGCTAATTCTAATTAATAACCTACATCTAATAAGAGTTTTCAAGCCCATTAACAAGGTTAACACATTTATGAGCCTATTCTTATCACTTGTCATTTTTCTTACTTCAAGAGAGATTTTTAAAGTCTACCATCTAACATATAATTTCTACCAACACCAAATAAATTCTAGAATGTTACCTAAGGTCTCATAACTATATCAAAGCCATCCTTAGGCCATTTTAAGTTATAAACAAAATTCTTCCTTCAAATTAAAGTAGGCCACCAAATTCAAATTTTTCACCTAATGCTATCCAAAACCAATTCATTCCTTCCACAACACTTAATTCATTTCTAACAACCAATTTACATCAATGTCAAGTCATTAGAAAAATTATTCAAGCAACAACAACAATAACCCAATGGTCTCCTAACGTAGGTTTTGGGTTCCACATGCACTTATATATATCAAAACAACTCCCAATCCTTCACTATAATACTTCAAAAATCCTAAAATAACAATTAGAAATCCAAGAGGGTCAAAATCACCAACCTTTCTTCCAAGCCTTTACTAAACACAAAAACAGGGGGTTGAAGGAGAAAGTGGAAGTTGCAATGCCTCAAAGCTCTATTAATGCTTCATGGATCTTGGGTCCAATGTTAATTTTGGCAAGAAATGGTTATGGTATAGTGTTAGGAAGTTTTATAGCTTAAGAGAAGAAGAGGAAGTTAACAAATGAAGGAGAATGAAGGGAAGAAGAAGGGCAAATGAAAAAAATGACAAAATTAAGGAGAGATAAAAGCCAAAAGTGACATCCTTTTATCCAATGGTCCATGCACTTTTGTCCTTTAGTTTGTTGGTTAATAAAACCTATTTTGTCCAAAGGACAAAAGAGTTTAGAGAAAGGGAAAATGGGTCTACAGTGAAGATGAGAAGAGAAAAAGGGAATTTGGAATTTTCTTAATTTCTATTTCACTCGTAATTTCGTCATTTATTAAGATATGTGACGTCTGAATAATTATCTCCCCAACATCAAAAATTATTTTGAATATATCACAGTAACCATGATAAAATTAGTGAGGACTAATATAATATCGCAAAATTTCAAAAAGGACTGGTTTTGAATATTTAAAATATACCGAGTGAAAGGTTACTATTTGGCTTAATAATATTATACTGGAAATAATATTATTTTAAGTTACTATTCTAAATAGTAAAACACTATTTCAATAGTAAATTACTATTTTAATAGTAAATTACTATTCAAATAGTAAATTACTATTTACTATTACTATTTACCGTTACTATTCACGTTTTACTATTTACTGTCACTATTCACATTTTACTATTTACTATTACTATTCATGTTTTACTATTTACTGTTATAGACCTATGCGAGGAATGGACCAAAAGAACTCAAAATCAACTATATTAATAACCATTAGACTTTGAATTATAATATTTATAAATAATGTTTTATTGACTTGATTTTGATTGATTATTTTTGTGATTGTTAATTATTTCTGATTGTGATGTATGATCTTGTGATGTAGAGTTTGAGCATATAGCAAGCATGACGGAAAGCTAAAACTCAGTAAGAATTTTCTTACCTTACTTTTTAAATTTTTATTCTAAGAAAAAGTATTATTTTATTTTATTTAGTCTTTTATTTCTTCTTAAAATTATTTTCATTAATTTTACTTTTAATCTTTAAAAATCTAGTATTTATTTCAAAAGAAGTCATTTTATGAAAATTAATTTATAAAAAAGCTTGAATTAATTAATTCTTGAATTAAAGAAAATTTTTATAATTTTAAGTATTTTTTTAATAAATTAAAAATTATTATCTTTAAGTAAATTAAAATTTTCAAAAGAAAATTATTTTGTTCCTTCCTAATAATTAAAGATATTTGGAAATAATTGAGATTTCTAAATTCGATATTGTTAAGATTTAATTTGAGAAAGAATATGTAAAGTTTTCTATGAGAAGTTTTGAGATATTTAAGGCTTGGAAACTCAATTTTGGTGAGAATTAAAAACTGTACCAAATTTATTTCTGTATGACAGAAATTCAAAGAATTGAGAAAATGTACAGTTTATTGAGATAATGTTGTAAATCTTTAAGGTATTTAATAATTGAGTTTCTAAAAGTCTTAACCAACTAAATACATGAGTAGTTCATGCATCATGAATCATTAAAGTGAAATAAAATGGTATTGTCTGAGGACGGATTATAGAAACCGAGGATACATTAGAGGAGGCTTAATTACGAGCCTTGGGATGAGAGGGTATGGAAGGGTGCTTCAGGGGAGCTGAGGTAGCTCCCTAGTGTCGGGTACTTTCACAATAAAAACCTTTTCAATCTGACTAAGAGCTGTTCATATTATTATTATCCGGACTTATGGAACAGTGTAAACTCCTAGTTGGCCCAGTGCAAATTAAAATTTAAGGGCCCATATATATAGGTAAGTTATGATGAAGATATTGCAAAACATTCATGCATTCATAATTGATTGTGTATGTGATTGTGATTGTGATTGATATTATTATATATTAGTTTGTGAAAACCCTTTATTGATTATGCCCCATTTAGAAATATTATATTCTATTTCTCAATCCTTTCTTAGTGTTTTTGTTTCATATGTTTTAAATTGATGGTTCAGAGGGAAGGATTGAAGAATCTCGGCAGTAAATATAGCATGTTCTAGAAAGGGAGCTCAGTATGAATATCGTGGTCCATTGAATAAATAATGTTATTAAGTAACAGCTTCTGGGCCATGGAGTTTCCTCTCTTTCTTATAATGTTTAATGTTTATTTTCTTCGGATGAATGTGCAATTACTTTATAAAGTTTTAATAATATTTATGAGGTATTTTAGAAATAATGTAAGTAA
Organism: Clitoria ternatea; assembly: GCA_037962975.1. Classification (NCBI taxonomy): domain Eukaryota; kingdom Viridiplantae; phylum Streptophyta; class Magnoliopsida; order Fabales; family Fabaceae; genus Clitoria; species Clitoria ternatea. Next base: position 177,788,594 of record CM075671.1, read on the forward strand.
TTTATTTCGATAGTTTCTTTTTAACAATTATATCTTTTAAAAAAAATTATGAATTTTTCTAGAATTTATTAAGGTGTAACAGATGGTGTTACAAAGTGGTATCAAAGCAGTTAATCTCGTAGGCCTGGGGAAAAGGTCTATCTTGCATCCCCTGAAGGGAGAGTTGCCAAAGGGAAGAGAGAGCTGGTGATAGCATCCCCTGTAACTTATAAGCTTAAAGTTCCTTTTTCAAGGAGGCTTATGAGCGTACATATCCCTAAGCACTTGCAAACCACTTAGCCACTCTCTATTGGAAAGTACACTGGTGAAACAGATCCCACTAAACATCTTGATGCTTACGTATTTGAAGCCATGTACTTAGGGGCTGATGAAGAAGTTATGTGTCGAATGTTCCCAAGAACATTATCAGAAGAGGCCATCAGCTGGTTCAAAGGGCTGCCAACAGGATTGATAGATTCCTGGGCTGAAATGGCAGTTGCCTTCAAAAATTACTTTGTCATCTCTAGAGATGCTTCCAGGAAATCTCATACTTTAGCCCAAACCAAGCAGGACAAAAGCGAGACTTTAAAGGATTTTCTGAGAAGATTTTATAAGAAAGCAGCTCTGGTTCCTAACCTCACAGAGGTCATTCAGCTGCATATCGTTATTGAGGCCCTGTAGCCAGGATTAGCCTTCGCCCTTTCGTTGGCAGAAAGTCCATCAACAACATTTGAGGAGTTCAGGAAGAAAGCCTCATAATACGTTGGTATAGAAATGCACTTAGAGGCTACAGCTGTAAAGACAAAACCACCAGCACCAACCTCACAATCATGGAGAGATAAGGACAGGATGAGGTCAGAACGCATGGAAAGGCCGTTCAGCAGCCCCAAAGTTAACAATATCTCTCCTCAACCTCGAGAGAGACATATCAATTCCTTTAGCCATTATGCACCTCTGACAGCCAGACTATCTCAGATTTTGAGAGAGGAATGATGGCTAACATTCAGTGTTTATGGCATTAGGAGGCCAGCCCCTGTGAAATCGCCCTTCGCTATAACAAACAAGTCCAACCTAGGACTTTCAGCATGGGGGATTTGGTTTGGAGGAAAGCATGCGTGGGAAACAAGTTTGCATACAAGCGCAAGCTCATTCCGACAGGGGAAATTCCCTACAGACTATCCGACGTCTTCGGAAAAGGCTCATATCGCCTAAAAGAACCTTGATGGCTCTCCAATCCGCATCAAGTGGAATATTCAGAACCGGCGTATTTATTATAGCTAGTTGGTAAGACGGTGTGTACTCTTTTTCCTTACTTGGGTTTTTCCCATTGGGTTTTACCAAGAAGGACTAACGAGGCATGACCCCAACTTAGCTCTCTCTTGTAATTCATAATTAACGAAATATTCTTTGTGTTTACCTATTTCTTTATGATTTTATTCAAAGCACAACACTATTGTGACAAGATACTTTCAGGACGGATGATCCTAACTACGTATCCGTTGTTAGCGATGAACCTCTTCGAGGGTATAAAAGGGTGAACCATCCGGTGAAGACTTGGGCGTAGTAAGCTGGTTCTTTTTCAAGACCACGCTGAACCCCAAGTAACGGGTGCAGTAGGTTCAGGATTAGCCCTGATCTAAACCCCGTGTTGAAGGCCCAGATTGTAGGATTAAAACTGAACTCTGGGTACGGTTAGTAAGTTTAGCTGAACACCAGTGAAGGCTTAGGCGCAGTAACCTGGTCCCTTTTCGAGACCACGCTGAACCCCAAGTAACGGGCATAGTAGGTTTAGGATTAGCCCTAATCTGAACCCCGTGTTAAAGGCCCAGATTGTAGGATTAAAACCGAACTCTGGGTACGGTTAGTAAGTTTGGCTGAACACCGATGAAGGCTTGGGCGCAGTAAGCTGGTCCTTCTTTAAGGCCATGTTAAACCCCGAGTAACGGGCGCAGTAGGTTCAGGATTAGCCCTGATCTGAACCCCGTGGTGAAGGCTTGGATTGTAGGATTAAACCAAACTCCAAGTACGACTAGTAGGTTTGGCCGAACGTCGGTGAAGGCTCAATCTGTACTCTTACGATTGAGATGTATTTCCCCAGGACGGATGATCTTAATCACCCATTTTGTGATTTGATGATGTAACTCCTGGCGCGGATAATTCCCATCATCATCCTTATGATGGAAGTTTTTGAAGACTTAATCCGTACTCTTACGATTGATATGTATTTCCCTAGGACGGATGCTCTCAGTCACCCATTCTGTGATTTGATGATGTAACTCCTGGCGTGGACAATTCCCATCATCATCCTTATGATGGAAGACCTAACCATCATCTTTATGGTTATCATTCCTCTTTTGAAGGAACATTTCTTCCAGAACGGATAATCTCAATTACCTACTCTGTAAATTGATGATGTAAACCCTGATACAGACACCTGGTTGAAGTATTTTTGCAGTTCCCTAAGCTCGGAACAATACTCTCACGATGGACGACGTTTTTCCCTCCAGTGAGAACAATACGAATTAATACTAGTCATCCATCCTGTAACACCGCTGTTGTGAACAACGGATCGACTCCTTCTCTCCCCAAAAGAATTAAAGGTAATGCCCTATAACAGGTACCAATCCCTTAACATATACTTGGGGACAATATTCATATGTATGATTCTCCGTTCTAAAATTCATCTGTCTTAAATGAATTGATTAGTTTTCTGAAGCAATTATTTCAATCCGACCTCAAGATTAATTACACTGAACGGATTATTGAATACTGAAACGATAAAAGTATAACAAATACATCTAAATTATATTATTCTTCACAAAGTATTGAAGGTAATGCTTGAAAGGAATAATATTCATTCATGAAAACCAAATTACATGTGTATTATTCAAAATTAATCAAAATTGGAGCTGATCCCAGAACACAGCTTTACATATGCAAAACAACAAGACTACGGAAGGGGAATTTGCTCTTGGAGCTTTTGTTGTCCCTCTCCTTCTCTGAAGTCTTGAGTTCCTCCCTTAGAGGCTTCTTCTGGGGATTTTTCTTTAGGCGCTCTTGTACCTCCTTCAGACGAGACGCCTTCTGGCGTAGGAACAGCGGAATCCGATCCCATGCTTTGACCCTCGGGAAGAGGAGGTAGGCCATACAAGGATTCCAGAGGATCTTCATGACGATCTTCAACCACTGTGACTAGCTTCCCTCTGTGAAATTCATAGAATGGATTTATACCATATAGGCTTAGCTTCACAGTGGGGTTACGGTAAAAAACTTGGCGTATAACTAGGCCGAAGGATTCTTCAGCAACTTGGCTGCATATGTCGATTGCTTCCTTCGCCTCAGCTTTGGCCACAGCCAGATCTTCCTGTAACCTGAGAATTTCTTCCTCCGTTCCTTGGGATTCCGCGCTCCTGGCCTTCAGTCCCTCAATCTCAAGGAGGAACTTCTTCTCTTTTTGGGACCACTCTTCAGCCTGTTTAAAGTAATTCTCCGTAGCAGCTTTGTTCTTATCTTCTAGTTCAGCTTGTTTAGCTTGACTGCTGCGGAGTTCTTCTTTTAGCTCATTAACCGTTCTCTCCAAGCCTTTAACTCTATCTTTGAGCTTGAGATTCTCATTATTCATGAGATCTCCGTACTCTTTAGACTTGGAGAGACAATCTTCAGCTAATTTCAGAGCGGCTTTATCTTTTTCAGCTGAGAGGTTGAGCTGCTCCACCTTATCACTTAGCCTATCCACCTCTAGAGCATCATCAGCCAATAGGCTGAGCGAATCGAGTAACCCCGTAAGCTCTCTAATTGCCATTTTTCAGCCTCACACATATCCTTGATTTCTTTAGGCTCGAGCGTGGGCCGAAGTTTGTAGATCGGCTGAGGAAGGGTCGCTAGAGTCGGCCCTTTGTAGGAGAAGAATGGAGTGAGGAATAAAGTAGTTGGAGAGGAGCTTGGACCTGTTCCAAAGACCCCGGACAATATACCCCGATGGAGTCTGGAAGAAACCTTAGCTGTGTCAGATGCTTCCACCGCTTTGCCCTTAGAGGCGCTCGCTCTTTCCAGGCTCCCAAAAGGCTTATGTTTTTTCGATGGAAGAGAGGAAGAGATGATGATTCCAGCAGGGTCGTTCTTGATCTTCCTCTTCTTCTTTTTTATTTTGGGTTAATTTGCAGTTGCAGCAACACCAGTTGGACCTCCCTCCACCAAGGGAATCTCCCCCTCTGCAGCGGAAGTCAAAATAATAGATTCCGAATGGAATTTTACTGAATTCCTTTTTGGTTGAATATCGTTCTCATCAGCCACAGATTTCCCTCCAGTCTTCAAGGATTTCAGCTTATGCATACCAGGAGATTTCTGCTCTATTTCACCTACATGGGTAAATAAAATGCATTAGCAACAAAGAAATAATCAATGCAATTAACAAAGGAGATAAAGGGAAATAACACGAGAATTACGTAAGTATTCATCCCGGACTTCACTCGAACTACTTAAAAGGCGTCTATAAAAGAATGCTTTGAAGCGTGTGGTATAGGCTTCAAGAGCAAATAACACTCTCGCCGATGCAATGGATAGTTTGGATTGATCAGTGTAGTACGCTTGGGAAGTTAGAAGAAAGTGTTCGTGAGTCCAACTTAGAGAAAATTTATTAAAACCCTCCATATTCTTCTTGAAAATGAGCTTATTTTCTTTAATCGATATTTTGGTGTAGAAAGATTTAAAAGATTTCCCATCTACTTTGGCTGAATCGGTGTAAGATTCAAAATTTACAAAGAAACATAGAGTTCGAAGCGTAATCAAACTGACCCCACCTTTCTTATTAGCCCTCCGAACTACCGCGGTGTAATAGAAAAGCATAGCCATAGTGGGGGTAAAGTTGAAGTAATCGCCTAATACTTCCAGAGCCCGGACAAGCCCCTAACCATTGGGATGAAGTTGAGAGGGTGCACAATCTAAAAATCTTAGCACACCCATTTGAAACTCTGTTAAAGGGAAGCAAACTCCGAGGTGGTGGAACACGAAGTCATGCATATATACAGAACATTCATCTGGGACGATGTGGTAGATCCGTTCTGTTGGCAGCGGTGCAAACACCAAGAACCTCTTTTTTAGCTTCTTCTCTACATAGACCGTGAACCTCGGTTGAATTTGGGCTCCGTCCTCTCTTGCATGATGAAAAACTATGTTCTTAAACTCATCAGCTACCCAGCCGTAAGGCCATTTGGCTTAAAGTTCCTCCCAGTTCAACCGGTGTGCAACAACGTTGCACAACCCCTCAGCTGTCCTCAGAACTAATTATTCTCTAGAAGGTCCCTCTCCAGGCATCGTTCTAATAGCGTAGGCAAAAATATTTACTCTACGATAAAAAGTCACATCGTCAGAAAGGTAACAATCATTACTCACCTCACTATCGAAAGAGCGACTATACTTAGAGGATGACTCTGAGGAGGGAAGAATCACTCTCCGCCGTGAGTAAGATCCGCTTTCCGAGTGACGTGACTCAGCCCTAGGAAAAACCACAGGGATTCTTCCCCCACGGTGGCCAGAGATATGAGAAGCTAATCTCCCCCTCCTAGGGCGCATTTTTTTCCAAGAAAAACAAAGAAATGGAAGATGAAACTAATAGAGGAAAGAAAATAGTTACCTAAGATAGCAACAAAAGTGAAGACAGAAAGAGCTTCGTAAAGCAAGCAGCAAGCGTCTCTATGAAATTTTTGCAGAGTGTTGCTGAGGAATCAGAAGCAAGTGATTCCCAGAATTCACTAAGTGTTTCTTTTATAAGAGACGAAGGGGTTCGGGTACCAACTCCTGGGGTTATGTCATTCACGACTAAGCGTGTCGATTTGCAACCCAAATGACGTAGTCATTTCAAACTCATGGGTGCCAAAATAGCATCGATTTGCCAAGGGGCCTCTCCACTAGGCCCAGAAGATTTAAAAATTGTAAGCCCATTAAGCCCCAGGCGATGGTTATTGAGGCACACGCCTTCAATGTAGTAATGGCTCGCCCACATGCTTAAAGGTAGTTAATGCCTAATCATGCGAAGCGTTTTATGCCTTACAGCCATTACTTGAATTTCAAGAGTCTCAAGTTTAAAAAATTTTCGGGATTCTCACATAACGAATCTTTGTCCGGATCCGTTGTAGTGACATTATGACAACGGAGCCTTCATCCATAGAACGGCTCCTCATGACATAATAATGCTGAACAATACACATGTAGGTAAATATTTTCTACATAAGTATACCAGCATCCAGACCTCTCACAGGTTGTATAGCTTATATGAACAACTACACAGTCCCTCACACAAGCTAGGGGACATATGATCCAGGCTAGATACCGGTATTCGTTCTATAAGACATATTTCAACGTCTTTGACCGTTCTCCAATGTGTCACCGGTGTCATCGGTATACATCTGGACTCTAAATCCGTATCAGGCGTTTTCCCTATACTGGTTAGTCCAGGATAACACCAAGCACACTGGATAAGGCACATGTCACCAAATAGAAGATAATGGGCATTGCTACAGGGACAAGGACAAAGATTCCATTTCCCATACTACGAGCCATATTCTGCTCCTAGAAATGATCAACTTGTTCCCTAAGACTAGCCCTACTTTCTCTACACTCAATATAAAATAGCCACTTGCCTCGAATATCGAGGTTGAGTGTGCATTAAATAATAATTTACTTGCTTAATGGAGGTTGGTGGTTCCCCACTAACAAGTCCTCGAATATCGAGCCAATCAGGTATAAGAACTCTCTTCAGTTTACTGGAGCGAGGTCCTCCCCCTCTCTTCTGCTTCTATCTGGATCCCATAGAGTGATCACAAAACATTCCACATTTGGAATACTATTACTGACTTGAGCGTCGAAGAATCTTCGCAGGTGACACCACCTTTCGCCCACACCAACGCGTGAGGTTGGTGTGAAGGACCTCCAGGACGCCAAGACTGCTCTCTTCATATTGGGACTCCGGATATACAGAGCGGATACTTGCAGAATTGGTCTTCAATCCCATTTAATCTTTGACTTTTGTGACTGGCCCCACACCAAATCTCTTGACCCCGGTGCAAGACCGATTAATTGTGATGGATGATCTTGTGATGTAGAGTTTGAGCATATAGCAAGCATGACGGAAAGCTAAAACTCAGTAAGAATTTTCTTACCTTACTTTTTAAATTTTTATTCTAAGAAAAAGTATTATTTTATTTTATTTAGCCTTTTATTTCTTCTTAGAAATTATTTTCATTAATTTTACTTTTAATCTTTAAAAATCTAGTATTTATTTCAAAAGAAGTCATTTTATGAAAATTAATTTCTGAAAAAGCTTGAATTAATTAATTCTTGAATTAAAGAAAAATTTTATAATTTTCTATATTTTTTTAATAAATTAAAAATTATTATCTTTAAATAAATTAAAATTTTCAAAAGAAAATTATTTTGTTCCAACCTAATAATTAAAGATATTTGGAAATAATTGAGATTTCTAAATTCGATATTGTTAAGATTTAATTTGAGAAAGAATATGTAAAGTTTTCTATGAGAAGTTTTGATATATTTAAGGCTTGGAAACTCAATTTTGGTGAGAATTGAAAACTGTACCAAATTTATTTCTGTATGACAGAAATTCAGAGAATTGAGGAAATGTACAGTTTATTGAGATAATATTGTAAACCTTTAAGATATTTAATAATTGAGTTTCTAAAAGCCTTAACCTACTAAATACGTGAGTAGTTCATGCATCATGAATCATTAAAGTGAAATAAAATGATATTGTCTAAGGACGGATTATAGAAACCGAGGATATATTAGTGGAGGCTTAATTACGAGCCTTGGGATGAGAGGGTGTGGAAGGGTGCTTCAGGGGACCTGGGGTAGCTCCGTAGTGTCGGGTACTTTCACAATAAAAACCTTATCAATCTGACTAAGAGCTATTCATGTTATTATTATCTAGACTTATGGAACAGTGTAAACTCCTGGTTGGCCCAGTGCAAATTAAAATTTAAGGGCCCACATATATAGGTAAGTTATGATGAAGATATTGTAAAACATTCATGCATTCATAATTGATTGTGTATGTGATTGTGATTGTGATTGATATTATTATATATTAGTTTGTGAAAACCCTTTATTGCTTATGCCTATTTAGGAATATTATATTCTGTTTCTCACTCTTTTCTCAGTGTTTTTGTTTCATATGTTTTAAATTGATGGTTCAGATGGAAGGATTGAAGAATCTCGACAGTAAATATAGCACGTTCTAGAAAGAGAGCTCGGTATAAATACCGTGGTCCAATGAATAAATAATGTTATTAAGTAACTGCTTCTGGGCCATGGAGTTTCCTCTCTTTCTTATAATGTTTAATGTTTATTTTCTTCGGATGAATGTACAATTACTCTATAAAGTTTCAATAATATTTATGAGGTATTTTAGAAATAATGTAAGTAATTTATTCCGATAGTTTCTTTTTAACAATTATATCTTTAAAAAAAAATTATGAATTTTTCTAGAATTTATTAAGGTGTAATAGAGGGTGTTACAGAGAGTCTAAAGGATAAGACCTAAGAGAAATGAGCTAATGCTTCTACTTTTTAGAGAAAAAGAAGAGTTTCTCACTCTAAAATTTAATGGCATTCAAATTATGAGTTAATTACAAAGAGGAAAGGTATTTATACCTCCTAGGAATTACATTTTCAAAATTGGCTTGGGTGGGCTTGAAAAAGCTTCACCTAAGGCCCAAAAACTCAAAATACATAGCCTAAAAGGAGCCCATAACAACCTAACACCTATACAAGGCTTAAAAATGGCCCAAAATGGAAAATTTGACCATGCAAGGCCCAAAACTAAGTCTTAATTTTTAATCCTAAAATATTATCCTAATATACTTCTAAAAATATTAGAATGGAAAATATGTACAACAATGGTCTTAGCCCATAAAGAGGCCTAAACTATAAAAGCAAGCCCATTACCCTTCTATAGAGTAAGAGGAAAGGGTAAGGGTCTTCAAGTACTCCTCCTTTGGATTGGGCCCAATCATGGTATCCATAGAAAAAGCCAAATAGTTTTAGAGTGCCTCTCTAGCTTTCTTGGCCCTTGACCTAGTCATAGGGCCCCTAAAACTATCCAAGGCAACCTCTAAAGTCTATAAAAGGTCTGTGACTTCCTCCTAGGTGATGGCCATGTCATGCTCCCCCTCTTCAAAAGGATTTGTCCTCAAATCCTAGACAACCTCATCCAGCTTATCTACAAAACAAGGGGTAAGATCAGAGATATTAAATGTAGCACTGACCCTATACTCACCAGGGAGATCAAGTACATATGAATTATTATTAATTCTCCTAAGGACTTGAAAAGGACTATCACCTCTAGGATTAAGCTTGGACTTCCTAAGGTTAGGAAAGTGTTCCTTCCTAAGGTGAAGCCAAACCCAATCTCCAACATCTAAGATAACTTCTTTTTTCTTCTTATTCACATATCTAGCATAGTGTTCATTTTTTCTTTTGTATATGATGTTTAACCTCTTCATGAAGATTTCTAACAAAAGATGCCTTTGCCTCACTATCCATATAAAGGATATCATCAGAAACTTCTAGAGGAAAAAGGTCTAAGGAGTGAGGGGGTTAAAATCATATACAATCTCAAATAGACTATGCTTGATGGTGGAGTAAACTACCCTATTATAAGCAAATTCTACATGTGGTAGACACTCATCCTAAGACTTAACATTCTTTTTAACAAGGACTCACAGAAGAGTAGAAAGAGTCCTATTAACAACCTCAGTTTGGCCATCTGTTTGAGGATGGCAAGTGGTGCAGAAGAGAAGTTTTGTCTCTAGCCTGGCCCAAAGGGTCCTCTAAAAATGGCTAAAGAACTTGGTATCCCTATCACTAACAATAGTTCTAGGGATCCCATGCAAGCGAACTATCTCTCTAAAGAATAGTTTAGCAATATAACTTGCATCATCTACCTTGTGACAAGGGATGATGTGAGCCATCTTGCTAAATCTATCAACCACCACAAAAATAGATACTATTCCCTTTTGGGTCCTAGGTAACCCAAGTACGAAATCCATACTAATATCTACCCAAGGGGAAGTGGGAATAGGTAAGGGAGTGTAAAGGCCATGAGGAGAAACCCTAGACTTAGCATTTTTACATGCAAAGCACCTAGAGCAAAACCTTTACACGTCACGCTTCATATGGGGCTAATAGAAGTGCTCACTAAGGATAGAAGAGGTCTTATCCCTCCCAAAATGCCCCATGAGTCCTCCTTCATGACTCTCAAGAAGTAAAAGGTCTCTAATGGATCCCCTAGGAACATAAAGCTTATTAGCTTTAAAGAGAAAGTCATCTAACTTATGGAATCCATTAGAAGCAAGAGAAGAACCACAAGAGTGCTAGGCAAGAGAGAAGTCAAGGTCTTTTGGGTACAATTCATTTATCTCATCAAGACCATGAAGAGTGGCACCCAAAGAAGAAAGGAGGGTGTGCCTTCTAGATAAAGCATCAGCTACCACATTAGCTTTACCACTACAGGGCTTGATAACATAAGGGAATTGTTCCAAATACTTAACCCATTTAGCATGTCTTTTATTAAGCTTACGTTGGCCCTTTATATACTTAAGTGACTCATGGTCACTATGAATGACAAACTCCTTGGGAATTAACTAGTGTTCCCAAATTTTAAGGGCTCTAATTAAAGCAAAGAACTCTTGGTCATAGGTAGGGTAATTAAGGTATGCCCCATTAAGCTTTTCATTAAAGAAAGCAATAGGGTGCCCTTTTTGAAGTAAAACCGCACCTACGCCAACATTAGAAGCAACACATTCAAGCTCAAAAGTTTTTGATAAGTTTAGAAGAGCAAGAATGAGAGCATGTGTGAGTCTATGCTTAAGGTCTTAAAATGCATTTTCTTGCTTCGGCCCCTAAAGAAAAGGAACATTTTTCTTAAGAAAGTCATTAAGAGGAGATGCCAAAGTAGAAAAGTACTTCACAAACCTCCTATAGAAGCTAGCCAAGCCATAGAAGCTTCTAATGTCATGCACACTCTTGGGGGTAGGCCAAGCACTAATTGCTTTTACCTTATCTTGGTCAACTTGGACCCCCTTGGAGCTAACTACAAATTCAAGAAATACAATATGATCCAAACCAGAAGAGCATTTATCAAGGTTAGCAAAAAGTTAGTTTGCTCTTAAGGCAAGTAAAACATGTCTAAGGTGGTCAAGGTGAGAGTCCATGGTTTTGGAGTAAATAAGAATGTCATCAAAGTAGACAACAACAAAATGCCCAATGAAGTCCCTCAAAACATGGTTCATGAGGCGCATAAAAGTTCTTGGTGCATTGGTCAAGCCGAAAGGCATAACCAACCACTCATATAATCCAAGTTTGGTCTTAAAAGCAGCTTTTTATTCATCACCTTCCTTAATTCTTATTTGATGATAGCCACTTTTAAGTTTAATCTTAGAGAATATGGTAGAGCCACAAAGTTTATCCAATATATCATCAAGTCTAGGTATACGATGTTGATGCATAATCTCAGAGGATTATATTCTTTTGGCAAGCACACCAATCATTAAATTTGTAATATATTTAATCGTCCTACAGGGATTGAGGTAATTACCATAACCTAGGACTAGTACAAGCTGAACCAGAACAAAATAGGATAGGATTCATTCTATTTATGCTTTTCTACACTTTTTATGTTTTTGTAATTTCAAAAACAATGTAAAAGATGAAGTGTAATTAATAGAAGATAGGTTAGGATTACTTCAACTCATAATTTCATCAAGAAACATACAATTGAGATTCAATCAAGCTTCAGACTCAAGAGGACAACTTCACAGATGGTTAATCCCTAATTCTTTAGGTGATTAACACTAATTCCTAAGCATTAAACCCTAATCTCTTAGGTGTTCAGTGACAGAGAAATCTAATGCAAAATTGAGGATTGAACCCTAGCTATTCACCTAATTGCTAGGCCTGAATTAGCTAGGAAGCCAGAAGTTACCTAACCTTTCAACCATGATTCCTCATTGGTGAGATGCTTCAATTAGGTCTGGATTTATCAATCCAGCAGTGTAGATCCACTTCTCAGCTTGTTCTCCTGATGCTTTAGAAGATGATTTCCTTAATGCATATTCAAGACTCCATTGGAAGCTTCAGCAATCTCAACCCTAGGGGTTTAGCAATCCATGGAAGTGGAATCAGCAGAAGAAGGAATACAGAGAGCATGGAAGAGAGAGTTTAGTAAGAGAAAAGGTTTAGAGAGAGATTGAAAATCAAAAAATGAGAGTAGTGTTATTGCTTCTGTGTTAAGTTACAAAAGGAATTAAAAATAAATAGGTTTATGCCATGAACCAACTAACTAAGCTTAGTCACGCAATTGCCCTAGAGAGGCTTACAAGCAAATAATTACAAATTACAAAACTGAATAAATAACTATTTCTGGTTTCCCTCCTAGCTACACGTAGAAATGCCCACATACCAGCGTATATACGCTGGGATTCTATCTGAGTGGGAACTATATGCCTTATGTTAACTTGATCTGCCCATATGTACGCTAGGGTCCAGCGTATGTACGCTGGCCTATTGACTTGGTAAATTAGATTGTCTCTGGGCGTATGTACACTCACCTACCTAGCGTATGTACGCTGGGCCATTGGTCTGATGGTTTTGGTTCTATTTCTGGGCGTATGTATGCCCTCCTATCCAGCGTATGTACAGTGGCTCACTGTCTCTAGAACTTTGTTCTTCTTTCTTCAAGCATTGGTACGCTCCATTCCAGTGTATGTATGTTGGCTTACTAGATGATGGTTTTGGAATGGGCGTATGATACGTTGAGTTGGGTGTACATACACTGAACTCCTGGACTTGGATCCTGCCAAAACACAAATAAACAGATGCCTAGCGTATGAACGCTGGCTTTGTAACGTATATACGCTGGGTTAATGGATGTCAGAATAAACTTCCTTCCTTATGTGTTTATCTTTTTCCATTTTCTTGCATAATTCACTTCATATTTTAATTAAATAAGTAAAACCCAAAGAATGACAAAACATTACTTAAACAATGCCAAACTCAACAATACTTAATGAATTAAGTTAAATTAAAGATAAAATTATTAAGTCTTTTTAAAACTTATCACATCCCCAAACTTAAAGCTTGCTTGTCCTCAAGCAAGGACTCAGATTAATTAAGTCAATTACACTTGCTTAAGACAATCAACCTTCCTTTAACTTAATTCATGCCATAATTATTGAATACCATTCATTCTTTCTTTCTACGTCTTCTAAAAATATAATTACTCACACTTCCCTTGGGAACAAGCTGGTGATGTTTTCCTCACATGGATCAGTGTTTCACTCTTCTCTCAGTATATAGGGAATTGCATGCACCCATCACCTGCATAATTGTCAAGTCAACATAGGCTTGGAACAGTTCTAAACATCATGACATATGCTAACACAATTGGATCAGTAAGGGCCTTTTAAGCTTGTAATTGGGTTAGGCTACAGGCTCTATTTTTATTTTTCTAGTCAGTGTTGGGTTAAAAGATGTGCCCAATGATGCCTTGCCTTAATCTTAACTCAAATGCCTCTACTAACCAGCTTTTTTGTTTTCATTTTTCAGATGAATAATACTCAACCAATTGTGGTGCTTTGGACCTTCTTCTCTTTCAGTCCTTTGGACTCTTTCTTTCTTAATCAACCTCTTTTTTTTCTAATAACATTTTTTTTCTTTTTTTATAGGAATTTCTTTACTGATCTTCCACTTTTCTTTTGCTTCTACTTTTTTTCCTTTTATTTCTCAAAATTCCCATCAATAATTACGGTCAGAGTGTGTCCTATAATACACAGTCTTCATCCCCAAACTTAGAACTTGCTAGTCCCCAACAATAAGTTAAGACTTAGCAATCCATCAGTGGTACATCCAGGGACAATTCACTTGGTTTTTCTTAGATAAATAGGCTTGTAAAGTTAGGTACATAATCAAAATGAAAGGGTCTCAAGCTCAAACATAATTATTGGGTCAAAGGATAATTAATAATATTAAGGATGGAAACATTTGGCCTTGGCTAATTTACAAATAAGGCCTTTATCATTTCCAATTGGCAAACAACTAATCATTAGCAAGCACTGAAGCAAATTCTGTCTCACTAAGCAAGAATGCAGACACATTAGGAAAAAAATAATGAAGGCTCAAAAGCTAATAAATTACAGGTAATCAGCCAATCATGTCCCCAAACTTAATGTGAGATCATAAATTCAGATTGCTAACTAGCATGGTGACGATACAAATAATTAAGGATGAAAATAGATATGGACAGGGATCATGAATCAAGCAATGTGAATCAATTAATTTATCCAATTGATGCGTGAGAATTAGCAAGATTTAAATAATTAAGATGAGTTCTAAATTAAACATGGTTAATACCCTTCACAAATTAAGGTGATTAAGGGATAGATTACTTCCCTTTTTACCAATATGGCAAAGATTTAGTGAGCAATGGTTGCAAGAATTGAACAATACAAAGTAGAAAAGAAATAACATTGAACAATTAACAGGGAAATATGATTTCATTACAACTGAAAAGGAAATACATTGTTCAAGAAAAGATACTATAATAAAGTTATTACAACACAAAAGTAAATTAGCATAAGAGAAAGCAAATTAAATTATTAGTCCTCATCTTCTTCATCTTCCTCTTCAGCAGCCTCATTCATAGGCTCATCATTTTCTTGCTTAGGGTGGGGTGGAAATTTAGTTGCCAATAGGGTGTCCTCAGAGGGAATGGTTAACCCAATGGAAGCCAACCATAGGTCTCTGTCAATTAGAACTCCCATTTCTTTAGTATGGTCCATGTTCAGTGCAGTAGCAATCTTCCTCAACATGAGATCATGGTTCAGGACCAGATCATAGGTCCCTAGCTGTATCTCATGGCCTGGAGTTCTTGCATTATCATAGAAAAATTAAAAGAAGTACCTGGACCTGTTGGGGGTGGCGGTGCAGAAGATGATGGTTGTTAACCAAGTGGCCTCAATTACTCAAGAGGGGGGTGAATTAAGTATTAAAAATTTTACTTAGAAAGCTTTTGAAATTAATTCTTTAATAAATATGCTTGATGAAAAGGATAAATTTAATTACAAGTAAATAACAATTTATACACAAGACAAAATAATAAGCACTTAATATATGGCAAGTGAATTCACTTAAAGAGTTTAAGTAATATTTGAGATAACAATTAAGAATATCAAATTAATTGTTACACTATTTTGAACACTTAGAAAGTAATAATTAATTTTAACACAATTAATTCAAGAATATTACTTCAATAACTTTAACAATTTTGATCTAAGTGATTTACAAATTTTATCAAACTAAAAGAACATGCACTTGAATTTTAACAAGTAAATTAATAAAGTTGCTTAATTAATATAAACACAAATATTAGTAACTAATTTTAAATGCACAAATTAAATGAGTGTAGGGAAGAGAGATTTGTAAACTGATATATACGAGTTCCACCACACCGGTGTATGTCTCGCCTCTAAGCAACCCACTTAGAGGATTTCCACTATTGGAGATTAGAGATACAACTTTGATCAATCGCGGCTTCCTAGTGTCCCACACTCAAGAACCCAATTCTTACAAGTACAAGGGCACCCCACCCAATCTCTCAATCTCACAATTTTACAAGGTTGAACCCCAACCCACAACTCTAGAAATTTTGGTGTTTGGAATACAAGAGTAACTCTCCAATAGAGTGGATATACAAATTAAAGCTTTCACAAAATAATAACTCTCAAAGAGAGGATATGCAAATTTTAGCACTCAAAATAATTTTGCTCACAAAATTAAACTCTCAAAATAATTTGCAAAATAATGGAACAGAGAGCTATTTAGCTAAATAAGAAGGAAGTGACGTTGGAGGGCAAGAGAGAAAGCAAGGATTGTTTTCGTTGCTTGGGATGGTTTTTGCCTTCAACTTCATTTACTATTTATAGGCGTAAGGCATAGCTTCTTTTCAATTTAAAAAATTCATTCGAGGATAGTGTAGCATGGTTTGGCCAATTTAATTTACTCTTTCGATGTAGTGCAGCATGAAGTGGAGCATGGATCATGGGCGTGTGTCTCCGTAGTACGATTCCAGGCTGTTCACACTTTAATTTCAAACATTCAGAACTGATTGTACTAGATGAATTGATTCATCTTAAATTTGAATGGATTCACAGTGAGTATTTTCAGCTTCTGAAGCTGAATAAATCAATTCTTCTTGTTTTGAATCGATTCCCTGGGCCAATTAAACAATATGAATCGATTCCTCTCATGAGTGAATAGATTCCTGCATTTTGTTCCTTGCCAGTTAATCGTGTGAATCGATTCCTCAATCTAAGTCTTGTGCCATGAATCGATTCCCTCTCGTATTCAACATTTATGAATCGATTCCCCTATCTGTGAAGCAATTCCTTTGTGCTTGCAAGGGCCATGAATCGATTCTTTTTATGGTGAATCAATTCCTTGAGCTTTGAAGAGGCCTAAATTGATTCTTTGATCAAGTGAGTCAATTCCCTATGCTGTTCCTTGGCGTTTTGTTGCGTTTTGGACCCTTTTTGATCATTTGGCTCATGGTTCTTGATTCATATGATTCTTTGGCATTTTCTTGATCATTTTCACTTGATTTTGACCTTTGTGAATGCCTTGACTCAACTCCTTTGTTGTTCATCAAAATTAATCGCTTGACGACATTCTCAATGTATCATCATTTGTTGTGTCATTATTAAAACCTATATCAATATAAAAATACAATGGTTTGGTTTGTTTGTGACACCTTGGCTCTTGAGGCACAAAATGTTAAATATGGTCTATCACCCAGTACTTATCCATAATTCTTTCAGGCTTCACCTTTATTAGTTCTTCATTGTTTAACCTAATATGATTCCTTTTGGCCAGCAAAGTGACAATGGAGCAATATAGCAGTTGAAGATTTTTTTCATTGGCTTTCACCATCTCAACTAATATTAAATCCCCCAAATTAACATAGAAGCCTTTCATCAAACAAAATCAATACCAACCTTTTAATGACAACCTCAGTAGCATAAGCTACAGGTTGTAGAGATAAGAGAATGTAATGGCACCATAAAAGGGGAAAATGATTCAGACAACTTTTCTTGACACATTTTGATGCACCACTCACCTTGGTTTCATATGCAGCCCCTTGTTCATAACATTCCTCTAGTATTTCTTGCATAAGGTTTTCATTTTCAGCCCTATGGAAGACATTCACTAGCCAAGTGTATTGATAGTCTTCATTATCCAATATGGGTATTTTCAAAAACTTGTTCAATAAGCTGCCAGAGAGAGGAATAGTGACTCCTCTCAAGTAAGAGGAAAAAGGCACCTCATCCTTATCAGAATTACTCCTTAAATTAGCATAGAACACCCTGGTGAGTTCTTGATATCCGTTGCCTAAATTTTCATTGAAATACTGCCATCCCCTTGCAAACATGGCAGCCTTGACATCAAGATCAGAACACTCCTCATCATCAAGGACCCAAGCCCTTTCCTTTATCACCCCTCTATTTTTAAATTTTCCTTCATATTCCTGGGCAGCCTTGAGATCCTTAAATCTAAGCCAATCAAAATCCTTAGTTCTTTTGGACCTCTTTTATCCCTTATTGCTTTTACTCTTTTTAGGTGGTGGAGAAATAGGGGTGCTTGAAGTAGCCGCCCTCTTTCCCTTCTCTTTTTGGGTTTTCCTCACACTCTCCATTTCAACAATCCTCTCAGTTTTCTTAATAAATCTTTGTGGTCTTATGGTCATTGTGGATGATATACGTGGTATTTATAGAGCCTAAATGCTTGTAAATACAGAGGCAAACATAACGAGAGAAAATGAAAATGTGAGAGAAATAAACACATTGGATGCAATAATTTTGAAATTTAAACAGTGGAATGCCATGATTCTAGTTAATAACTAAAATTAAGGAGGGAAAAGACGTTACCTTTCAATGGAATCTAAAGATAGTGTCCTTTCTTTCAAGACCTACAGCTTTCAATGATCAAAGAGGCTGAAGTTAGGGTTTGTATGTTGGGGTTGGTATTTATACTATAGAACCGCGCGTATATACGCCCTGCTCCCAACATGTGTATGCTCATATTCTGGTTGCATCAATTGGCTATTCCTGGGTCATGCATATGTACGCTCACCCTGGGCGTATGTACGCCCACATTCTGTTGTATCAGGTGGCAAATCATGGGTCACACGTATGTACGCTGACCCTGGGCGTATGTGTAACACCCTAATTAATTGCAACTAAAAAAAAAATTTCCAAACAAAATATGAGAAAATTTTTTTTCACAAAACAGTCACACAACATTTGATATAGAGGGGAGCAGGCAGGGAGGAAACGAGGAGCATTCACTCACATATAGCAACCTACAGGGAAGCTAAAACTGGGGCTGGCTCAATGGGTTTATCGCAACACATCAACACTAGGGCGGATTACACCTCACTGTTTGTTCGCTTAGACGGGGTATAAGACCGTCCAGGCGGAGTATGGGAATGCGGCAGCGGATAGAGGAGATTTCGCAATGAGGCTTCCCTTCGAGTAATGCTGGTTACTCAACAGGAGGAAATAGATAAGGGAAATATGCTAATACATTCACACGCGTAGCTTTCGGTGGAAGGCGGAGTAGAATCATCCTACTTGGCTAGGCGGGGTATATTTATCTTGGGCGGGCTGTCCTAGTTACTTGGGCGAGGTATGACACCGTCTAACGAAATCTACATAACGTCTTTTTAACACAACTACAAGATAATTTCCTCCATCGGGTATGGACAAGGGTTCACTAAGTAAATCTTCACACTCGCATTTTACTCAGAAAAACGAGAAGTTACAGGGTACATATACGATAGTATGTTGTGGAGAAGGAGGAGTCTGAACCTATTCTGCCCAACTCAACTAATTATGACAACGCCTGGGCGGACTTAGCCATAACGACCAATTCGGGGTCAACATCGAGGTCCGGATTGCGTTAGTATCACAACGGATAGGAAGGATAATTGGACGGTGTCCCACTCTAACAACTACATCGCTCCAACGCGAGTCCACTCGCTTGGGCGGATTGCTCCCATACTTCAGGCGGGGTCCGACTCCGCCCAACGTATTCGACATAAGTTTTCCTAAGACAATTCTCAATTAACTCTGACTTGGCTATAACCTGCTCGATCATACCGTTCCTGCGTATCCATTAAAGCACAATCATGAAACAAGGCAGCACATAGCATCGCACACACCAAAACCATACATCCATGTGTACATAAGAGTGTATATTAATATTTACAATGCAAAATCAGACTTCTTCTTGTTCATAAAGTTCTATTCATCACAGAACATTAACATCCGGTATGAACCAGTTGGGGCTTGGTCTAACAGCGCCTTAATTAAACCTTCCAAATGCATCAGCACTCCGCCCAGCATTCCAGCTCTGCTTCTGATCTTCCTCACGAGAGACATTCACTGAAAATGGCCACTGCAGGGGTGAGCTTTTACATGCAAAATGATACTCACAGACTCGGTATCAGCGTCAGTACACGCTCCTGCTTTCATTCAACCTTTCTCAAGTAACCAAATTCATACAATTCAAACAACATTCATGACACACATAATTCACAGAGTTTATTCCACATCTAAATATATATATGTTCAAGCATTCAAAATCATACACTTGTACATACATAGATCTATACATCACCACAATCAGCCTTATTTCTATATGCATGCCTGCGGATCCGACTCGGGTAAAGACTCTCAGTTACGGCCCCCTTTTCTTTTGGCCCCTCGTCCCTCAGCTCTTACCAGGTGGCACCGGCCTCCCCACGGCGTCTCGAGACTCTCTTCTCTATCTCCAACGGCTACCACGAGCTCTATTGGGATCTAGCCAGGGTTGGTAACTGGAAGTCGTTTCCCTTGGGGTTCTTGACCTTCCATGGGTCACCCCACTCTTACTCATGCAACTAACACATTCATTATTACACATCATCGCGCCATGAACACCTTACAGTCGTCATTAATTCAATCAGTCGCACCAGTGCATGTTACAATCGGTCATCAGACTAACAACATTGGGCAATCCAATTAAGAACATGCACATGCATACATTTCATAGTGACAACAAAATAGATCCGTCATTATCACCCACGAGCAAGCTACACCATCGCAATGAAGATCGCTATCAGAATCTAAAATCATGCATCAGTTCTAGTAATTGTGAATACATGCACACATGCACAGCATCAGTTCTAATGATTATAAATACATGCACACACACACACCCACGCTCAACAGCAAGTTCATCCGGTACCGTTCTTAGACCATGCATTCGACATGCAAGCGCCCCCTACCTTTAGAAGAACCTCAGAAACCTTTCTGTTCTTGTTGTTGGGTCCGATGTCCTTCTCCTGGTTCGTCCGGTCTTCCTCGGCTCTGTCGTATCCTGTGCCTGATTCTGGGATGAAGTGTGGTTCGTTCTCCAGTACTGGAACCAAGACCTCCAGGAGCGAAGAGTAAGATAGAAGAAGAAGAAAGATGAAGAAGAAGAGAGGAAGTAGAGAATGAAGTGACGGAGAAGGGAGTCTGAAGAAATGGCAAGTGTGTTTTTCCGCCAAGGGCTCACGCTTATATATATATATATATGTGCATGCGCACAGCAAAAGAAGAGTGGGATGGGAGAGTGCGTGCCCAGCAATCACGTGCACTCTGCCCCATCCCCCGACCACCACTATCTTTAATATTTTAATGGCTAAATCCTAAGTAGTTAAATGCAATTAACAGTTATTTCTTAGCTAAAAATCAAATCTCAATGGTTTATTCTTCAATCAGCATTAAATTTCAAAACTGGGATGTTACAGTTCTCCCCCACTGAAAAAGAATTTCGTCCCCGAAATTCAGTCGGTACTTACGTAGGTAAACAATTCGGGGTACTGCTGTGGCATGGCGTCTTCGCGTTCCCACGTGTAGGAGGTGATCTTGCCTTGCTGCCACTCCACCTTAACCAGCCTTACGTTCTTGTTTCTTAAGCGTTTTACCGATTGATCCACGATTCCAACCGGTGTAGTCATAGTGGTTAGGTCTTCCTTAATTTCTACCTCGTCGTCAGGCATCGTGTGGCTGGGGTCATGCAAATACTTCCTTAGCTGAGACACATGAAAAACGTTGTGTAATCGGGACAAGTGAGTTGGTAACGCAAGGCGGTATGCCACGGAGCCAATCCGTTCTACTACCTCATAAGGTCCGATGTAGCGAGGGCTTAACTTTCCACTTTTTAAGGCTCGTCCAACTCCTTTACTCGGAGAGGTTCTCAGAAATACTCGATCTCCGACTTGAAATTCCAATGGCTTGATGCGTTTGTCATGGTAGCTCTTCTGCCTGTCTTGTGATGCTTTCATCTTCTCCCTTATTACTCGGATCTGTTCTGTGGTTTGCTTCACGATGTCTGGTCCCAGTAGTAGACTTTCACCCGCTTCTGACCAACAGAGTGGGGTTCGGCATCTACGCCCATATAATGCCTCGTAAGGTGCCATGCCAATGCTGTGATGATGGCTGTTGTTGTACGTAAACTCGATCAAGGGAAGGTACTGCTCCCAGTCCCCACCGTACTCTAACACACACGCTCTCAATAAGTCTTCTAGGCTCTGAATTGTTCGCTCGGATTGTCCATCCGATTGGGGGTGGTAGGCAGAACTAAGCCAAAGCTTCGTCCCCAATTCTTGATGCATGCTGGTCCAAAATCTGGACGTAAACCTAGGGTCCCTATCTGAGACGATGGAAGTAGGTATGCCATGAAGTCGGATAACTTCTTGAATGTAGATTCGAGCCAATTTATGCAATGGGTACTTCATATTTACAGGTAAGAAGTGTGCACTCTTCGTCAATCGGTCAACAATGACCCAAATGGCATCATGGCCCGCTCGGTTTTTGGGTAATCCCATGATAAAATCCATCGCAATTGAGTCCCATTTCCACACGGGGATTTCTAGAGGCTGCATTGCACCGTACGGTTTTTGGTGCTCTACCTTCGATTTCTGACAAGTGATACACCGGGCCACGTACTCCGCCACATCCTTCTTTAGTCCGGGCCACCAAAACTGTCTCCTCAAGTCGTGGTACATCTTCGTGGTTCCTGGGTGAATGCTGAGTAGGCTTTTGTGGGCTTCATCAAGCACCATTCTTCTCAATCTTCCTTCACTTGGTATGTATATCCTGTTTCTCACCCGGAAGATCCCATCTGACCCCTCTGCCAAGGATAAATCCTTTCCTTTAGCCTGAATTTCTTTCATTTCAGCTAGGTAAGAGTCCGCCTTTTGCTGTTCGTACACGGATTTTAAGAATTCGTTGGCAATCCTCAACGTACCAATTGTCATCTTCTGAGAGGAAGGGGCGTCAACATGCAAGTTCATGTCTCGGAACCGCTCCAACAACTCAACTTCTTTTGCCATCATGGCTGCTATGTGGAGGGATTTTCGGCTCAATGCATCTGCTACGACATTTGCCTTACCTGGGTGGTATTTCAACTCGAAATCATAGTCCTTCAAAAACTCAATCCATCTTCTCTGCCTCATGTTCAGCTCCTTTTGGTCGAATAGGTATTTAAGGCTCTTATGATCGCTGTATATCTCAAATTTGGATCCGTACAAGTAATGCCTCCAGATTTTCAATGCAAAAACTACTGCTGCCAACTCCAAGTCATGGGTCGGATAATGCTGTTCGTGGGGTCTCAATTGTCGAGAGGCATACGCTATCACTCGATCCTTCTGCATGAGTACACATCCTAATCCGAGTCCGGACGCGTCACAATAGACCACGAAGCTTTCTCGTAACTCAGGTAATGCCTACACCGGAGCAGTTGTCAACTTATTCTTTAGTTCTTGGAAGCTGTTTTCACACCCCGGACTCCACACAAAAGGAACGTTCTTCCGAGTCAATTTAGTCAGGGGTAATGCCAACTTAGAAAAACCTTCGATGAACCTTCTATAATAACCTGCCAAGCCCATAAAACTCCTTATTTCCGAGATCGACCTGGGCCTCTCCCAAGCCATTACAGCAGCTACCTTCGCAGGATCCACCGAGACGCCTCGCTTGGAGATCACATGCCCGAGGAAGTGGATCTCATCCATCCAAAATTCGCACTTTGAAAGCTTTGCAAACAACTGTTTCTCCTTCAACACTTGGAGTACCGTCCTGAGATGTCCTTCATGTTCCTCAGATGTCTTAGAATAAACTAGAATATCATCGATGAAGACAACGACAAACCGATCTAAGAAGGAGTGGAATATGCTGTTCATGTAATTCATGAAAACAGCAGGGGCGTTTGTCACACCGAACGGCATCACTACATACTCATAGTGACCATACCTAGTCCTAAAGGCAGTTTTAGGAATGTCCGAGTCCTTCACTCGGATTTGGTGATATCCCGATCGTAAGTCGATTTTCGAGAAGACTGAGGCTCCACGCAGCTGGTCAATTAAATCATCAATTCTAGGCAGTGGGTATCGATTCTTGATTGTGAGTTTGTTAAGCTGTCGATAATCTATACAAAGTCTCATGCTGCCATCCTTCTTCTTAACAAGTAGCACAGGTGCGCCCCATGGTGACACGCTTGGTCTAATGAACTGCTTCTCAAGTAACTCATCCACTTGTTTCTTCAACTCTGCCAATTCAGTTGAGGACATTCTGTAGGGTGCACTGGAGACCGGTTCGGCTCCAGGGATCAAGTCTATAGAGAATTCAACTTCTCTATTGGGAGGCACACTCGGGACGTCTTCTGGGAACACTTCCGGGAACTCGCAGACAACCGGAATTTCGTTCACTAGGGTCTCACTCTCATCTTTGGTTAGACAAAGCACCATAAATAGTTGGGTTATACCTAGTGCCGAGCCATCTTCAGTGGGTTGTTTTGGGAAAACTATCTCTCGGTTTCTACAATCTACTAATACCTTATTGGCTGAAAGCCAATCTATTCCAAGCACAATATCAAGACCCTTTAAGGGCATGCAAATCAGATCGAAGGTGAAACTCCGATCATACAACTCAAATGCTACTTTTTTACATATTGACGATATGAACACACTAGGGCCAGTGGGGCTGGCCACTTCTAAAGTCCGGTTCATAGACACAGTTGGTAGCTTCAACCATTTCACGCACTCATCAGCTATAAAAGAATGGGTTGCTCCCGAATCGAAAACAACATTAAGCATATTCGTTCCAAGTGAGCACTTACATTGTACTAGATCGTTTGCTGGTGCAACATCCTCTGCATTGATGGTGTAGATCCTTCCTGTCGCTGTTGGGCCGGTGTCCCTTTCTCGGCTGTTCGGGGTACGCATCATATTTCCTCTGGTTCCGTTGCCTCTGCCACCAGGTCGTTGGTTATCATTCACTCTGGTTCGATCTTGAAATCCTCCTTGACGCACATTGGTGTTTGCCTGGCGGAGTTGGGGGCAGTCCGGGCGAACGTGTCCCTTCTCTCCGCAGTGGTAGCATTTAACATTTGTATCATTGCATTCCTTAGCAAAATGATCACCGCCACATTTAAAGCATCCGCCATACCTTGGTCGCCCACTCATCGGTCTCCCTCGGTCATTATGGGTCTGATATCTGGTGAAGGGGTCATTCCTCCTCACGTTCCCTGGCCTCTTGAAACGTGATTGCTGAGGCCTCAGGTGTTGATTGGCTCTGCTGCACTGGCCCGAATGGGCCCTGTCATCCTCTTCGAATATTCTACACTTGTTCACTAAGGCAGGGAAACTCCGGATTTCATGGTATCTGCAGGCCCTCTTGATATCCGATCTCAGTCCGTTCTCAAACTTAAGACACTTGGAGTGCTCCGTTTCCGGCTGCTGGAAGGGCGGATAGAATAGGCACAATTCTTCAAATCTGGTCGCGTATTCTTCCACAGTCATGGAGCCCTGTTTTAACTCCATAAACTCCAGCTCTTTCCGACTCCTCACTGTGTCGGGAAAGTATTTGTCTAGGAAGCAGGCCTTGAAATCGTTCCACGTCAGTTGATTATCATCTTCGGGGAATTGGCTTCTGGCTATTTTCCACCAATTCTCCGCTTCATCTCGCAGCATATACACTGCGCACTCCACCTTCTGGGCTTCGGTACATCGAAGACCCCTAAAAATTCTCTCTAATTCCTGAGTCCACTTGAACGCCGCCTCAGGGTTCCATCCTCCTAAGAATTCACTCGGCTTCCTTTTCAGGAAGCGGTCCAGCACATGGCCATCCTCAGGTTGAGTTTGGCCTTGCCTTTCAAATACATCAGCAAAGCGTTGGAATGCTGTGGCTATAGCCTCCATACTTTGACGATGCGCCATTCCTTATCCTGAAATTGACGTTTAAGGATAAGTATATGGAGCCACTTACTACCAATCTAGTTATTAGCCCAACCATTAATAGCTTAGCACATTATGTCATTCGCCTAAGTTATACACACAATCGGACTAGGGGAAAACAACCCCTTGTCCTCAAGTCAATCATCAATCAGGTTCAACTATCATCAGAACAATTTTCAACCATTCAAGCAGAAAGACACACACACCACTGCTTACACTTGGTAAGCATACTTTGGCCTTGGACTTTTCGGTCCGCTCTGATACCAAAATGTAACACCCTAATTAATTGCAACTAAAAAAAAATTTCCAAACAAAATATGAGAAAATTTTTTTTCACAAAACAGTCACACAACATTTGATATAGAGGGGAGCAGGCAGGGAGGAAACGAGGAGCATTCACTCACATATAGCAACCTACAGGGAAGCTAAAACTGGGGCTGGCTCAATGGGTTTATCGCAACACATCAACACTAGGGCGGATTACACCTCACTGTTTGTTCGCTTAGACGGGGTATAAGACCGTCCAGGCGGAGTATGGGAATACGGCAGCGGATAGAGGAGATTTCGCAATGAGGCTTCCCTTCGAGTAATGCTGGTTACTCAACAGGAGGAAATAGATAAGGGAAATATGCTAATACATTCACACGCGTAGCTTTCGGTGGAAGGCGGAGTAGAATCATCCTACTTGGCTAGGCGGGGTATATTTATCTTGGGCGGGCTGTCCTAGTTACTTGGGCGAGGTATGACACCGTCTAACGAAATCTACATAACGTCTTTTTAACACAACTACAAGATAATTTCCTCCATCGGGTATGGACAAGGGTTCACTAAGTAAATCTTCACACTCGCATTTTACTCAGAAAAACGAGAAGTTACAGGGTACATATACGATAGTATGTTGTGGAGAAGGAGGAGTCTGAACCTATTCTGCCCAACTCAACTAATTATGACAACGCCTGGGCGGACTTAGCCATAACGACCAATTCGGGGTCAACATCGAGGTCCGGATTGCGTTAGTATCACAACGGATAGGAAGGATAATTGGACGGTGTCCCACTCTAACAACTACATCGCTCCAACGCGAGTCCACTCGCTTGGGCGGATTGCTCCCATACTTCAGGCGGGGTCCGACTCCGCCCAACGTATTCGACATAAGTTTTCCTAAGACAATTCTCAATTAACTCTGACTTGGCTATAACCTGCTCGATCATACCGTTCCTGCGTATCCATTAAAGCACAATCATGAAACAAGGCAGCACATAGCATCGCACACACCAAAACCATACATCCATGTGTACATAAGAGTGTATATTAATATTTACAATGCAAAATCAGACTTCTTCTTGTTCATAAAGTTCTATTCATCACAGAACATTAACATCCGGTATGAACCAGTTGGGGCTTGGTCTAACAGCGCCTTAATTAAACCTTCCAAATGCATCAGCACTCCGCCCAGCATTCCAGCTCTGCTTCTGATCTTCCTCACGAGAGACATTCACTGAAAATGGCCACTGCAGGGGTGAGCTTTTACATGCAAAATGATACTCACAGACTCGGTATCAGCGTCAGTACACGCTCCTGCTTTCATTCAACCTTTCTCAAGTAACCAAATTCATACAATTCAAACAACATTCATGACACATATAATTCACAGAGTTTATTCCACATCTAAATATATATATGTTCAAGCATTCAAAATCATACACTTGTACATACATAGATCTATACATCACCACAATCAGCCTTATTTCTATATGCATGCCTGCGGATCCGACTCGGGTAAAGACTCTCAGTTACGGCCCCCTTTTCTTTTGGCCCCTCGTCCCTCAGCTCTTACCAGGTGGCACCGGCCTCCCCACGGCGTCTCGAGACTCTCTTCTCTAGCTCCAACGGCTACCACGAGCTCTATTGGGATCTAGCCAGGGTTGGTAACTGGAAGTTGTTTCCCTTGGGGTTCTTGACCTTCCATGGGTCACCCCACTCTTACTCATGCAACTAACACATTCATTATTACACATCATCGCGCCATGAACACCTTACAGTCGTCATTAATTCAATCAGTCGCACCAGTGCATGTTACAATCGGTCATCAGACTAACAACATTGGGCAATCCAATTAAGAACATGCACATGCATACATTTCATAGTGACAACAAAATAGATCCGTCATTATCACCCACGAGCAAGCTACACCATCGCAATGAAGATCGCTATCAGAATCTAAAATCATGCATCAGTTCTAGTAATTGTGAATACATGCACACATGCACAGCATCAGTTCTAATGATTATAAATACATGCACACACACACCCACGCTCAACAGCAAGTTCATCCGGTACCGTTCTTAGACCATGCATTCGACATGCAAGCGCCCCCTACCTTTAGAAGAACCTCAGAAACCTTTCTGTTCTTGTTGTTGGGTCCGATGTCCTTCTCCTGGTTCGTCCGGTCTTCCTCGGCTCTGTCGTATCCTGTGCCTGATTCTGGGATGAAGTGTGGTTCGTTCTCCAGTACTGGAACCAAGACCTCCAGGAGCGAAGAGTAAGATAGAAGAAGAAGAAAGATGAAGAAGAAGAGAGGAAGTAGAGAATGAAGTGACGGAGAAGGGAGTCTGAAGAAATGGCAAGTGTGTTTTTCCGCCAAGGGCTCACGCTTATATATATATATATATATATATGCATGCGCACAGCAAAAGAAGAGTGGGATGGGAGAGTGCGTGCCCAGCAATCACGTGCACTCTGCCCCATCCCCCGACCACCACTATCTTTAATATTTTAATGGCTAAATCCTAAGTAGTTAAATGCAATTAACAGTTATTTCTTAGCTAAAAATCAAATCTCAATGGTTTATTCTTCAATCAGCATTAAATTTCAAAACTGGGATGTTACAGTATGTACGCCCACTCTCTGGTTTTTAACAGGTGGCAAAGCTTGGGTTGCGCATATGTACGCTGACCCTGGGCGTATGTACGCCCACTTCCTATTTTAACAAGTTCTTTTTATTACTTAGTTATAGAACCTCAACGTAGGAATACTCAACATCAGTGTAAATACACTAGATTTATTTCCATTATTGAAGCAACAGACCCACCACGCATAGGTACGCTGGGGTTCTGGTGTATGTACGCCAGCTTTTAGCCTTATTATTTTCCAAAATTGGCTCTTGTGCGTAGCTACGCCCCAGCTGGGCCTATGTACGCTTACACTTATTTTGCTTACTAGACCCATGCGTAGATACGCTGAGAGTGAGCGTATGTACTCTCACACTCTGGTCCCAAACTCTTATTCTTTTACTGATGTGCATATGTACGCTGAGATACAACGTATGTACGCTCAAACCTTATTCATATATTTTTCAAGCTTTTTCAGTCTTTTCTTCTTTCTCCCTATTTACTTTTCTTTTGTTTTCAAAATGTACAAACAAAATACAGTAATTAAAATGCAGGGTTGCCTCCCTCAAGCGCTTCTTTGACGTCACTAGCTTGACCTTTGACATCTAAGAAGATGCCTGTAAAAACATGGAGGATTTCTGCCTATCAAATTCTCCTCTATAGTAGAGCTTGAGTCTCTTGCCATTCACTTTGAAAGTTCTACCAGTGTCTGGTTCTTTTACCTCAATTGCACCATGAGGGAAAACCTCATCTACAATAAAAGGTCCAGACCATTTTGATCTTAGTTTTCCTGGAAAGAGTCTCAGCCTAGAATTAAATAATAAGACCATGTCCTTCCTCTGAAACTCCTTTCTATTTATCCACTTATCATGCCACTTCTTAGTTTTCTCTTTATAGATTGAAGCACTCTGATTAGCTTTGAGTCTGAACTCCTCAAGTTCATGAAGTTTCAAGACTCTCTCCTCTTGAGATTTGTCAAGTTCCATGTTTAACAGCTTTGTGGCCCACCATGCCTTACGCTCCAACTCCACAGGAGGATGGAAAGCATTACCATACACCAACTAACAAGGTGACATGCCAATTGGAGTCTTAAATGATGTCCTATAGGCCCACAATGCATCATCTAATCTCACAGACCAGTCATTCCTAGATTTCCCTACTACCTTCTCTAGTATCCTCTTGATCTCACTATTAGAAAGCTCAACTTTCCACAAGTTTATGGATAGTATGGGGTGGATACCTTATGGAGTACCTCATAATGTCTCAGGGCTTTTTCCATAATTTTGTTACAAAAATGTGACCCTCCATCACTAATGAGGACTCTAGGGACTCTAAATCTAGAAAAAATGTTCTTCTTTATAAACCTCAGCACCACATGTGCATCATTGGTTTTAGAAGGGATTGCCTCCACCCACTTGGAGACATAATCTACAGCAACAAGGATATATTCATTGGAGAATGACTTTGGGAATGGTCCCATGAAGCTAATGCCCCAAACATCAAATAACTCCACAACTAAAATATTTGTCAAAGGCATGCCAGCTTTAGCAGAGAGACCTTCACTTCTTTGGCACTTATCACACCTTTGCACATATGCTCTAGCATCCTGAAAAATTATTGGCCAATAATAGCCACATTGTAACACTTTTGCTACTATTCTAGAGGCACCATGGTGTCCTCCATAATCAGAATCATGACAGTGCCACAAGAGTCTTTCTTACTTTGATTCAGGCACACATCTCCTGATAATTCCATCTACTTCTATCTTATACAGAAATAGATCATCCCATAGAAAAGTTTTACTGTCATGGAAGAACCTTTTCTTCATTTGGGATGTCCATCCTGCTAGTACCACAAAGACACTTTTAAAGTTGGCCATATCAGCATACCATGGCCCTATGGTAATTGCCATTAGCCTCTAATCTGGGAATTCCTATTTTATCAAGATAGAGTCAGATTCACCTTCTAGATGAGAGAGTTGATCAGTCACTGAGTTCTCTACTCCCTTTTTATCTCTTATTTCCAAATCAAACACTTAGAGTAATAGAACCCACCTGATCAATCTTGGCTTTGATTTTTTTTCCGCTAGCAAGTACTTGATTGCTAAATGATCTATATACACAATGACCTTAACACCAATCAAGTAAGCTCTAAATTTATCAAATGCATACACCACAGCAAGCATTTCTTTTTCAGTAGTGGTGTAGTTTATTTGATTCTCATTCAGCACCTTGCTAGCATAATAAATAGCATGTGTTAATTTTTCTTTTTTCTGTCCCAGTACAGCTCCTATAGCAAAATCACTTACATCACACATGAGTTCAAATGGTAAAGACCAATCAGGTGCTGCAAGGATTGGAGCTGTAATTAATCTTTGTTTTAGATATTCAAAAGCCTTAACACACTTTTCATCAAAAACAAAAGCATGATCTTTCACAAGTAAATCAGTCAAAGGCTTTGCTATTTTTGAAAATCTTTTATAAACTCCTCACTCCTTTCATATTGATTGGAGGAGGAAGCTTTTCAATATTATCAATCTTGGCTTTATCTACTTGGATGCCCTCAGCAAAGACTTTGTAGCCAAGGACTATCCCTCCTCTAACCATAAAATGGTATTTTTCCCAGTTTAGGACAAGATTAGTCTCTTTACATCTCACAAGTCCCTTAGATAGGTTGCTGAGGCATATATCAAAGCTGTTTCCAAACATAGAGAAGTCATCCATGAAAACCTTAATGAACTTCTCTACCATGTCCCAAAAATTTGCCAGTATACACCTTTGAAAGGTTGCTGGTGCATTGCTCAAACCAAATGGCATGCGCCTATATGCAAAGATTCCATATGGGCAGGTGAAGGTTGTCTTCTCTTGATCTTTTGAATCAACCATAATTTGGTTATATCCAGAATATCCATCAAGGTAGCAATAATACTTATGTCCAGACAGCCTCTTAAGCATTTGATCTACAAAAGGAAAAGGAAAGTGGTCTTTTCTAGTGGAGTCATTTAGCCTTCTATAGTCTATGCACATCCTCCAAACTGTAATGACCTTACCTTTTTCATTTTTAACGGTAGTCATCCCTCCTTTCTTAGGCACCACTTGGATCGGACTGATCCAAGCGCTGTCTGAGATAGGATAGATAATCCCTGCATCAAGGAGTTTAACTACTTCTTCCTAACAGCTTCTTTCATTATGGGGTTTAACCTTTTTTGTGGCTGAACAACTGGAGAATAGTCATCCTACATCAGAATTTTATGCACACAAAATGATGGACTAATCCCCTTTAAATCAGAAATGTTCCAACTAATGGCAGATTTATTTTCTTAAAACCCATATTAGTTTTTCTACATCCTCATCATCTAACCTAGCATTAATGATTACTGGATGTGACTCATTATTTCCCAAGAAAACATATCTTAGATGAGAAGGCAAGGGTTTCAAATCATGCTTTTCTTCAAACACCTCCTTACCCTTCTCAAGTGCAGCATTATTTAAGTTTTCTTCTATTTTAACTTCTGCATCCCCTACTTCACCTACTTCTAGTAGGTTCAGCAGCTTAATCTATGAGTCATCCAAATCCTCAGCTTCAGAGTCAAAATCATCCTCTAAAAAGGCTTGTAAAGCCTCTTTTTCAGCCTTTAACAGTATAGGAGTCTTATAGCTTTTAATTTCTTCAAGTATAAAATAATCCATCTTTTCAACTGGATGTTTCATAGCATTGAAAACATTAAAAGTTACTTGCACCTCCTGAACTCTCAGCATGAGTTCTCCCTTCTCTACATCAATTAAAGCTCTCCCAGTAGCTAAGCAGGGTCTCCTATGATTAGGGGAATCTCTCTATCAGCCTCCATATCCAAAACTACAAAATCTGCTAGAAAGATAAACTTATCTACCTTTACCAACAAATCCTCCAACATACCATGAGGATATTTGATAGACCTATCAGCCAACTACAAAGACATGCGAGTTGGTTATAGGTCATTAATTCCTAGTTTCCTCATCAAGGACAAAGGCATAAGGTTAATGCTAGTGCCCAGATCACATAAGGCACTTCCAACATGAACATCCCCTATTACACAAGGTATTGTAAAAGATCCAGGATCTTCTAGCTTTTGAGGGAGTTTCTTCTAAATAATATCACTACACTCTTGGGTGAGGGCAATCATTTCATCTCCCATAAGCTTCCTCTTCTTAGATAGAAGTTCTTTCAAAAATTTTGCATATGAAGGCATCTCTTGCAATGCCTCAGCAAAGGGAATATTTATGTGAAGCTTTTTGAACACATCTAAGAACTTAGCAAACTTTTTCTCCTCTAACTGTTTCTTAAATCTATGTGGGAATGGAGCATTCTTTAATTTTTCAGGAGTTAGCTTGACAGCTTCCTCCAAAATCAAATCATTCTTTTTCTTTTTCTTTTGATGAACTTGATTTTCTTTCTCTTTTTCTATTTCCACTTTGTTTTTAGTTTTATCATTAACTTGCTCACTTTCCTGCTCTTTTTCTTTTTCTGCTTCTTTTTCGAAATTATTTTCATGACTTGGAGTAGGAAGAACTAGAGTTTTTCCACTCCTAGTGGTTATTGCTTTGCAATGTTCCCTAGGATTTACCTTAGTATCTCCAGGAAAATTGCCTGATTATCTCTCAGCTAACTATTTTGATAGCTGTCCAACCTGGTTTTCCAGATTCTAGATGGACGCTTCTTGATTTTTAAAACTGGCCTAAGTGACCTGGATGAACTGAGATAAAACATTCCCAAGTTCAGACTTTTCTTTAGAGGGAGGGGAGGTGGTTGTTGTGATCTATTTGTGGTATGATTTTATGGTATATTTTGGTTCAAATGTGGACCTTTTTGCCATGAAAAATTGGGGTAATTTCTATAGTTAGGATTAAAGAAATTAGAGGGATAATTCCTTTGGAATTGTTGCCCTATGTAATTAACTTGTTCAGCAGGCACATTTGGATCAACATGCCATTTTCATGGTCTCCACCACAAAAATCATAACTCATCATACAGACTTGACTAGGCTTTTGGAGTTTTGAAATTTGTACACTTAATTTCTCCAAAGCCTGAGTCATCAACTTACTTTGAGCCAAATAAGCATCTTGTGCTTCTAATTCTAGTATCGCTCTCTTTAGGATTTGACTCCTTTCACTAACTAAACATTCATTAGAAGCCATAACATCAATCAGCTCTATGGCCTTTTCTATAGTTTTAGTAGTCAGTGAACCTCTAGCTGAGGCATCAATTAAGACCCTAGTAGCTGGCCTTACTCCATTATAAAATATGGTAACTTGTTGCACATCAAGGATCCTATGATGAGGACATTTCCTCAAACTCTCTTTGTACCTATCCCATGCTTCCATCAGAGATTCACCCTCTCTCTGTTGGAAACAAGTGATTTCTATGCGTAACTTGGCATATTTAGAAGGAGGGAAATATTTAATTAGAAATTTTCTTTATAAATCCTCTCAAGTAGATATGTTGCCTCTTGGTTGGATTTACAACCATGCTTTGGCACGATCCCTTAGAGAAAAAGGAAATAATCTCAATCTTATTGCCTCTTCAGGGACACCATTCATCTTAACTGTATCATAAATTTGGAGGAAGGTTGCTAGCTGCAAGTTTGGATCCTCAACCTCACTTCCTCCGAATTGATCATTTCTAACCAATTGCAGCAAAGCATGTTTAAGTTCAAAATTATTGCCTGTAATTAGAGGCCTAAGGATGCTGGATTGCAATCCTTCTTCAGTAGCCCTAGAGTAATCACCTAGTGTAACTCTCCTCTATTCTATTTCTTGTTGTTTTTTTTTGCTTTTTCTCTTTTCTAAGTCTACGCTCTAACAAATCAATATCAGGATCAAAGAAGAAAGGCTCTCCTCTGTTCCTTGACTGCATACACCAGATATTTCATAGAATTAATTTCAAAGCTACCGCTACTGCTAAACATAAACTACTGCAATACTACAATGAAAATTAAACTGCTACTATATGTAAAAACAGAACTAAATGGTTCAGTCTAGTACTGGTCCAAGGATTGTTGATATTACTCAACAATCCGTTGTAATGGTGCCATGAACTTGATGCATAATCTCAGAGGATTATATTCTTTTGGCAAGCACACCAATCATTAAATTTGTAGTATATTTGATCGTCCCACAGGGATTGAGGTAATTACCATAACCTAGGACTAGTACAACCTGAACCAAAACAAAATAGGATAGGATTCATTCTATTTATGCTTTTCTACACTTTTTATGTTTTTGTAATTTCAGAAACAATGTAAAAGATGAAGTGTAATTAATGGAAGATAGGTTAGGATTACTTCAGCTCACAATTTCATCAAGAAACATGCAATTAAGATTCAATCAAGCTTCAGACTCAAGAGGACAACTTCACAAATGGTTAATCTATAATTCCTTAGGTGATTAACACTAATTCTTAAGCATTAAACCCTAATCCCTTAGGTGTTTAGTACCAGAGAAATCTAATGCGAAATTGGGGATTGAGCCCTAACTATTCACCTAATTGCTAGGCCTGAATTAGCTAGGAAGCTAGAAGTTACCTAAGCTTTCAACCATGATTCCTCATTGGTGAGATGCTTCAATTAGGTTTGGATTTGTCAATCTAGCAGTGTAGATCCACTTCTCAGCTTGTTCTCCTCATGCTTCAGAAGATGATTTCCTCAATGTGTAAACAGGTTCAAGAATTTTGAATAATGACACTCTTGAAGAAATCCTTGCAAAAACAAAGACATGAAATCAGACCCTGAAATACAGCGAATATAATCAATTAGGAAGACCGGGCTAATCGATTAGGGTCATTCTGTTTTGGAAGCAATTGCATTAGGCCATAAGATAATCGATTACAGCAATCAAGATAATCGATTACAAAGCTACTGGAATTAAGCTAATCGACTACACACATGATATAATCCATTACCAATATCAAAAATGGCATTAAAGGCATCAGGTATAATGGCTAATCGATTGAGGGAATTTATACAATTGATTAGAAGGCTACTGGAATTAAGCTAATTGATTACCAGACAAAACTAATCGATTAGGAAGCTGCGAAGCCAAATTAAATGCATCAGGTATAGTTGCTAATCGATTGCTGGACAAGATGTAATCGATTAGTTGTCCTCTGACTTGAAGATAATTGATTACAGCTCGAGGGTGTAATCGATTACGATAGTGGGAAAACACTTTTAAGTGGGAAACCAGCACATGTCTCCACCATTTTTCAGAATCCCACTATGTGCAACGGCTAGGAAGAAGAAAGGCACTCCTCAAGCTCTCAAATGACTCTATAAATTGAAGAGGAATTCAAGCACAAACACACACCAAGAAGCTACAATTCCTTTGCTCACTCTTGTGCTTTGTAAGCTCTATTCTTGTATATCTTGAGATTTTATTTGTATATCCTCTCTTCTTGAGAGATTAGAAATTGTGTGAGCTATCATTTGCTTATCCACTCTATTAAGAGAGTCATTTCCTTGTAAACACTTCAACAAACACAAAAGATTTTCACTCTAGGTTGAGTGGTCACAAAGGTTGGGGTTCAACCTTTGGGTATTGAGAGTTTGAGAGATTGGGTGGGTTGCCCTTGTGCTAGTGAGGATTGAGTTCTTGAGTATGGGACACTAGGAAGCTGCAATTGCTCATAGCTTGTATCTCTAAACTTCAATAGTGGAAATCCTCTAAGTGGGTTGCTTAGAGGCGAGACGTACACCGGTGTTGGTGGAACTCGTTATATCGGTTTGCAAGCTCCTCTTCCTTACTCTTTTACTTTCACATACTGCATTTGGTTGATTGGTGTTGGTTGATTGTGAATTGCATACTTGAGCTTGTCAAATTTGTTATATTTCAAATACTGCCCACCAAGTGTTTGTTAAATTGTTTCAGCAATATTTATCCTTGTGGTGCATTACATACTATCTTTAACTTGATTTCACTTGCATATTCTTATAAACTTGGATATAAAAATCAAGTTCAAAGGCATTCCAACCAAAGTTTTTAAAACTTAATTCACCCCCCCTCTTGAGTATTGAGGCCACTTGAACAACAAGTGGTATCAGAGCTTGACTCTTGGTAAATCAAGCTTAACAGCTTCAAGAGACTAGATGGCCTTAAGTTCTCATAACATTTTTCCCGAGGGTGGTGCTATAAACAGACCTCCCGCTTTCAATGGGGAAGGCTATGCATTTTGGAAAGAAAGAATGAAAATCTTCATTCAATCCATTGATTTGAGAATTTGGAATGCTATTGAAAATGGTCCTTATATACCAATGCATACTGTTGATAATAAGAATGTTGAAAAGCCTATAGATGAATGGACCAGTGATGAAGAAAAGAAAGTACAACATGGCTATAAGGCAAAGAATCTAATCACTATGGCATTAGGTCAAGATGAATTCTTTAGAATAATGACTTGCCAAACCGCTAAGGAAATGTGGGATACTCTACAAGTAACTCACGAAGGTACTAACAATGTGAAGGACTCCAAGATTAGTACCTTGACAAGTCAATATGAAAGCTTTAGAATAAACTTGGGAGAAACCATTATAGATATGCAGAAAAGATTTACTCTTATTATTAATCATCTCATTACTCTTGGCAAAGTTTACACTAACAAAGAACTTGTGCATAAAGTTTTAAAAAGTCTTAGCAGGGAATGGCAACCACTTATCACAGCCATAAAACAATCTCCAAGCATCAATGAGATGTCTCTTGCAACACTCTTTGGAAAATTACAAGAGCAAGAGCAAGAACTAAAAGCATTGAAGCTAGCGGAGGAAGAAGAGAAATCTTACAAAAAGAAAGGCTTAGCACTCAAAGCCACCTCTATACATGAAGAAGAATCATGCAGTGACATGGATGAAGAAGAGGAATTTAGGCTGTTTGTAAAACGATTCGGAAGATTCATGAAGAACAAAAGATTCCAAAAGAACTTCAAGCCCCAAGGTAAGAAGCCAACTTCAAATGAAATTTCTTCCTCACCTAGCTGTTTCGAATATGGCAAGGAAGGGCACTTCAAGGCCGATTGCCCAAATCTTAAAAAGAAGGGCAAGGATAAACGAGGAAGAAGAAGAGCTTACATCGCTTGGGATGAGAACGATGTAAGTAGCTCCGACGATTCGGAAAATAAGGAAGCAAATCTTTGCCTAATGGCCAATCACCAAGAAGAAGATAATGAAGTAAACCTTCTTGACTTAGATAAGAATGAACTACTGGATGCTTTTGAGGAGTTATATGATAAATTTATAAAAGTGTCTAATAGGCTTAAGTCATCTAGGAAAACTAGTGACACCCTTGAAATGCATCTTATGGAGGTATGTAAAGAAAATGAAAGCTTAAAAGAAGAATTAGAGAATGTTCAAGCATGTTCTAAGGATAAACCATGTGACTTTGCAAAAAGATGCGTGATGTTAGAAACAAAGGTTGTAGATCTAAATAAAACATTAGAAAAGTTCACTAATGGACGAGACAATTTGAATATCTTGCTTGGACAACAAAGATGCATGTTTAATAAAACCGGGCTAGGATATATTCAAGAAAATAGCAATCACAAAAGGGAAAAACACTATAAAAATTTCTTTATACCATCAAGAAATCATCTTCACCTTTTATGAAATGTCATCATTGCGGTTTTAAAGGTCGTAACTCTTCGAATTGTAATATTAGAAAATTAGGGCCAAAGGTTATGAAAAAGGTGTGGGTTCCTAAAGGAATATTATCACAAGCTAACCTAAAAGGACCCAACATAAAATGGGTACCTAGTTCTCTAAACTAATCTTGTTTTGTAGGTATGCTTCAAGGCAAGCAACACCCATTGGTACTTGGATAGTGGGTGTTCAAAGCATATGACGGGAGACATAAGCAAGTTTACATCATTCACTCCCAAGAGAAAAGGAAGTGTCACCTACGGAGACAACACCAAAGGAAGGATCCTAGGCATCGGAAATATTGGTAAGAATTCTTCCACATCCATAAGTGACGTGTTGTATGTTGAAGGCCTCAAACATAATCTACTTAGCATAAGTCAATTATGTGACAAAGGATATAGAGTTTTATTTGAATCCAATTGTTGTATAATTGAGAATAAGCTAAACAAAGAAGTCAAATTTGTTGGAAAAAGAATTGATAACATTTACATGATTGATGTGGATAGTTTGTCTACAAATGATGAATAATGCTTCATTTCAAAAGAGGATGAAACTTGGCTATGGCATAGGAGAATAGCTCATATACATGTAGACCATTTGAACAAACTTGTTTCCAAAGAATTAGTGATTGGATTACCAAAGCTTAAGTTTGAAAATAGATTTTGTGATGCATGTCAAAAGGGAAAACAAGTAAAGGCATGTTTTCAATCCAAAAATATTGTTTCCACACAAAGGCCTTTACAACTTTTGCACATGGACTTATTTGGACCATCCAAAATCAAAAGCTTTGGAGGTAATTACTATGGTCTAGTTATTGTAGATGACTATTCTAGATATACATGGACATTGTTTCTTGCTCATAAAAATGAAGCATATCATGCATTCAAGAAACTTGCAAAGATTATCTAAAATGAGCAAAATTCTAAAATTGCATCCATTAGAACCGATCATGGGGGAGAGTTTGAAAATCACTCTTTTGAAAAATTTTGCGAAAAACATGGTATCAATCACAATTTTTCAGCTCCTAGAACTCCACAACAAAATGGAGTAGTTGAAAGGAAAAATAGATCCTTGGTGGAGCTTGCAAGAACCATGTTAAATGAAAACCATATTGCAAAACACTTTTGGGCCGATGCGGTAAACACCGCTTGTTATGTAATGAATAGATGTTTAATAAGGCCTATTCTAAAGAAAACCCCCTATGAACTTTACAAGGGTAGAAGACCCAACATTTCACACTTTCATATTTTTGGATGCAAATGTTTTATGCTCAATAATGGAAAGGATAATCTAGGAAAGTTTGATGCCAAATCTGATGAGGCAACCTTCCTAGGGTACTCTCAATCTAGTAAATCTTATAGATTATTCAACAAATGCACGAATACCATAGAAGAATCCATTCATGTTAAATTTGATGAAAATAGCCATAACCCTCTGAGAAAGGAAGATGTTGATGATCTTGTAGGTACTCTTCAAGAATTGACCCTAGATGACAAGGAAGGAGAAATCAAAGACACAAATACAGCACAACATGAGGAACCACAACAATGGATCACTTTGAAGGATCATCCTCTAGACAAAGTCATAGGTGAAATGACTAAAGGTGTAAGTACTCGTAATGCAATTAGAAATACATGCAACCATTTAGCCTTTGTATCTCAAATAGAACCCAAGAACATAAATGAGGCTATTATTGATGAACATTGGATGTTGGCCATGCAAGAAGAGCTAAATCAATTTGAATGAAATGAAGTTTGGAAGCTTGTGCCAAAACCCAATGATCACCAAATAATAGGAACCAAATGGGTATTTAGGAATAAACTGGATGAAAATGGTATTATCACTAGAAACAAAGCTAGGCTAGTAGCTAAAGGGTATAATCAAGAAGAAGGCATTGATTATGAAGAGACATATGCACCCGTACCTAGATTAGAAGCAATTAGACTACTATTAGCCTTTGCATGCTGTAGGGATTTCAAATTGTACCAAATGGATGTTAAAAGTGCTTTCTTGAATGGATACATTCAAGAGGAAGTATATGTTGATCAACCTCCAGGTTTTGAAGACCATCAATTTCCAAATCATGTTTTCAAATTAAAGAAAGCCTTGTGTAGTTTGAAACAAGCTCCAAGAGATTGGTATGAACGGTTGAGCAAATTTCTTTTAGAAAATCATTTTAAAAGAGGGAAGGTTGATACAACTTTATTCATAAAGCACAAGAAAAATAACATACTATTGGTACAAGTTTATGTTGACGATATAATATTTGGTGCCACTAACGATTCAATGTGCAAGGAGTTTGCTAAGCTAATGCAGGAAGAATTTGAAATGTCCATGATGGGTGAACTCACTTTCTTCCTTGGACTTCAAATCAAGCAAACCAATGAAGGCACATTCATTAATCAATCCAAGTACTGCAAAGAACTACTCAGAAAATTCAATATGGATAAAGCAAATGATATAGCCATACCCATGGGCACTTCATGCTATTTGGACAAGGATGAGAAAGGTAAGGATGTTGAACTCACAAAATACAGAGGTATGATAGGATCCTTACTTTACTTAACCACTAGTAGACCGGATATCATGTTTGTTGTGTGTATGTGTGCTAGATACCAGGCTTGTCCTAAGGAATCACATCTTACTGCAGTAAAAAGGATAATGAAATATTTAGTTGGGACTCAAAATGTTGGCTTATGGTACCCCAAAGGGGCTGAATGTATTTTAGTTGGTTACTCTGATTCAGACTTTGCAGGATGTAAACTTGACAGAAAAAGAACTAGCGGAACATGTCACTTGCTTGGTAGTTCTCTTGTTTCTTGGCATAGCAAGAAACAAGTAAGTGTTGCGCTATCAACAGCTGAGGCAGAATATGTTGCAGCTGGTAGTTGTTGTGCTCAAATCCTTTGGATGAGACAACAACTTCTAGACTTTGGAGTTGTATTGAACCATGTGCCTCTTAAGTGTGATAATACTAGTGCTATCAATATCTCAAAAAATCCTGTAATGCATTCTAGGACTAAACATATTGAGATTAGGCATCATTTCATTAGAGACCATGTATTAAAAGAAGACTGTGTAATTGAGCATGTTGAAACTTCTAGGCAACTAGCAAATATTTTCACCAAACCTTTAGCTATGGAGCAATTCATCCACATTAGAAGAGAATTAGGAATTCTTGACATGACCAATTGTGTTTGAATGATGAAGTATTTTGATAAAAGCACTGTTGTATAGCATGTTTGTATGAATTTGGCATTATCTGTAGCATGATTCTTTAAGACTGCAAACTTCCTTTGAGAAAAATGCATAAAAGTGAATTTTTGACCCACATAATCGATTACTCAGCTCCTCATAATCGATTAACACGTTTCTATTTTGTTGATAATCGATTACCCTTTGATATCTAATCGATTACAATGCTTCTGTTTTAATCTAATCGATTACTTTCTAATCCATAATCGATTACACAGCCTCTGTTTCAGGTATAAAACGTTTCATCTTCTCACTAATCGATTACCATACAGTTTCAATCGATTAGGATGATTCTGTTTCTTCACTAATCGATTATTCCATTTCAATAATCGATTACACACTGCTCGAAACCTTTCAAATTCCCCAGAAACAGTGAGCTAATTGATTACCTATGTCTCGTAATCGATTAGCATCGGTACTACAGAGTCAAAACGCATGTTTCCAAGGTCTGCTCGAATTCCCCACTCTCTTAACTCATCTCACTCCTTCCTAAACCTAATTTCTATCTATAAATACCCCTCTCTTCACTCTCTCAACTCACACTACCTTCTTCCTCTTTCTCATTCTCAAAAGTTCCCAAGAACTCTTCTCCTCTCTTCATCTTTTTCTACATTCCTTGTCAATGGCTTCCTCCCGCACAGTTAAACGAGCAAGGTCCTCCATGGCTCAGGCCAATAACCCCCTTGACTTTTCAAGGTTCTTTTCCTCTCCTAAAGACCTCCAACATTTCGTTAAAAACTTTTCTGAGAAAGAAATCATGACTCCCCACTTTACCATTGCAGAAACCTTTGATAACCATAGCCTCACCTTCACCCAATGCCTCCACCAGTACAACCTCTTTCCCTTCCTCACCCTCAAGGAAGAAGAATATTATCCTGAACTCATCAGGGTGTTCTACTGCAATCTCAAACTGGTGAATGGGATGGTCGAATCCAAAGTGAAAAACGTGACCATCAAGCTCACCAACGCCCAATTTGCAAAAATCTCTATGCTGCCGCTCAACAATGCAGATTTTGATAGAGGAGAACCAGAAGATGAATGGGGCTTCAATGCTCTAACTGCT
This sequence comes from Clitoria ternatea, assembly GCA_037962975.1. Classification (NCBI taxonomy): domain Eukaryota; kingdom Viridiplantae; phylum Streptophyta; class Magnoliopsida; order Fabales; family Fabaceae; genus Clitoria; species Clitoria ternatea. Next base: position 177,830,830 of record CM075671.1, read on the forward strand.
CGTCAATCCTTGTGGAAAGCTGACCGCCCCAGGAGCAACCACAAACTGGTAGGACACTTGACCATGAACAACCGTCTCCTACACTTTTTCTTGGTCAAAATGATAGTTCCTCATGGAGGGAACTATGCCTTGGTGGAAGAGGATGATGTCCTCTTGATGTGGGCGATGCTGAACCACAAGGCAATTAACTGGGTTCAATTGGTCAAGTTTCACATGCGCTACGCAAAAGACCAACAAAAACTTCCATATGGTATTCTCCTTACCAAAATTTTCAAATATTGTGGAGTAGACTTGGCTGGAGAATTATCAGAAAAAGTGCCTCCAAGAGCTTGCATTGGCACCCATCACCTCACTAAGATGGGTCTTGTTTTTCTACACGAAGCATGGTACTCACGAATGGAAGGCATTGATGCCAACATTCCCTTTGAAGCTCCTACTGATGATGAGCCCGTTCCTCCTCCTCCTCCTGCACCTCAAGCCTCTTCATCCGCTCCTGCTGACCCCTTTGCATCACTCTATGCTCATCTTGACCGCCGCTTCGATCGCCTCGAAAACTCCCTTCAAGAGTTCTCAATGACCGAGCAGCAACACTTTGAGATGATACAACAGTGCTATGAAGAACTCTCAAACCAAATCTCCGAGCTTCGATTTTTTAATCCTGATAACTAGATTTTGTGGCTGTGCTTTCTGTTTTTTCTGCTTCAGTTCTTCATTTCATTAACGTTTTTATTTTCTTCATGTAATTTCCTTCCGTTATCATGAATACAATATGTCTTTCCTTACATGCTTTACTTGTTTTAGTATTTTTGATGATTCCAAAGGGGGAGAAGAATTATTTGTTCATATCTTGTTCATCTAGGAATAAGCTGCTAAAACAAAATAATTGCCAAATGATTAACAATTTGTAAAGAGGTTAATAAATTCCTTTTGATAGGGGGAGATTTGTTAATGCTAAAAGATAATAAATAAGGATATTGTTAAGAGATAAACATGCTGAACATTTGAAAAACTGGTTAAAGAAACTCTGCTATTTGAAACTGTGATTAAGAGATAATGCAGCAGATATGTTTCTGCAAGAGATAAAATTAGAGATAAGTCTTTTTGTTTAAAACTAACAACCCTCAAGAGATGAACATAGTTGTCATCATCAAAAAGGGAGAGAATGTGTTTGAATGTGTAAACAAGTTCAAGAATTTTGATAATGACACTCTTGAAGAAATCCTTGCAAAAACAAAGACATGAAATCAAACCCTGAAATACAGCGAAGATAATCGATTAGGAAGACCAGGCTAATCGATTAGGGTCATTCTGTTTTGGAAGTAATTGCATTAGGCCATAAGATAATCGATTACAGCAATCAAGATAATCGATTACAAAGCTTCTGGAATTAAGCTAATCGACTACACACATGATATAATCGATTACCAATATCAAAAATGGCATTAAAGGCATCAGGTATAATGGCTAATCGATTGAGGGAATTTATACAATCGATTAGAAGGCTACTGGAATTAAGCTAATTGATTACCAGACAAAACTATTTGATTAGGAAGCTACGAAGCCAAATTAAATGCATCAGGTATAGTTGCTAATTGATTGCAGGACAAGATGTAATCAATTAGTTGTCCTCTGACTTGAAGATAATCAATTACAGCTCGAGGGTGTAATCGATTATGATAGTGGGAAAACACTTTTAAGTGGGAAACCAGCACATGTCTCCACCATTTTTCAGAATCCCACTATGTGCAATGGCTAGGAAGAAGAAAGGCACTCCTCAAGCTCTCAAATGGCTCTATAAATTTAAGAGGAATTCAAGCACAAACACACACCAAGAAGCTACAATTCCTTTGCTCACTCTTGTGCTTTGTAAGCTCTATTCTTGTATATCTTGAGATTTTATTTGTATATCCTCTCTTCTTGAGAGATTAGAAATTGTGTGAGCTATCATTTGCTTATCCACTCTATTAAGAGAGTCATTTCCTTGTAAACACTTCAACAAACACAAAAGATTTTCACTCTAGGTTGAGTGGTCACAAAGGTTGGGGTTCAACCTTTGGGTATTGAGAGTTTGAGAGATTGGGTGGGTTGCCCTTGTGCTAGTGAGGATTGAGTTCTTGAGTGTGGGACACTAGGAAGCTGCAATTGCTCATAGCTTGTATCTCTAAACTTCAATAGTGGAAATCCTCTAAGTGGGTTGCTTAGAGGCGAGACGTACACCGGTGTTGGTGGAACTCGTTATATCGGTTTGCAAGCTCCTCTTCCTTACTCTTTTACTTTTACATACTGCATTTGGTTGATTGGTGTTGGTTGATTGTGAATTGCATACTTGAGCTTGTCAAATTTGTTATATTTCAAATACTGCCCACCAAGTGTTTGTTAAATTGTTTTAGCAATATTTATCCTTGTGGTGCATTACATACTATCTTTAACTTGATTTCACTTGCATATTCTTATAAACTTGAATATAAAAATCAAGTTCAAAGGCATTCCAACCAAATTTTTTAAAACTCAATTCACCCCCCCTCTTGAGTATTGAGGCCACTTGAACAATAGTTTTTTTGCTTTTTCTCTTTTCTAAGTCTATGCTCTAACAAATCAATATCAGGATCAAAGAAGAAAGGCTCTCCTCTGTTCCTTGACTGCATACACCAGATATTTCATAGAATTAATTTCAAAGCTACCGCTACTGCTAAACACAAACTACTACAATACTAAAATGAAAATTAAACTGCTACTATATGTAAAAACAGAACTAAATGGTTCAGTCTAGTACCGGTCCAAGGATTGTTGATATTACTCAACAATCCTTTGCAATGGTGCCATGAACTTGATGCATAATCTCAGAGGATTATATTCTTTTGGCAAGCACACCAATCATTAAATTTGTAGTATATTTGATCGTCCCACAGGGATTGAGGTAATTACCATAACCTAGGACTAGTACAACCTGAACCAGAACAAAATAGGATAGGATTTATTCTATTTATGCTTTTCTACACTTTTTATGTTTTTGTAATTTCAGAAACAATGTAAAAGATGAAGTGTAATTAATGGAAGATAGGTTAGGATTACTTTAGCTCACAATTTCATCAAGAAACATGCAATTAAGATTCAATCAAGCTTCAGACTCAAGAGGACAACTTCACAAATGGTTAATCCATAATTCCTTAGGTGATTAACACTAATTCTTAAGCATTAAACCCTAATCCCTTAGGTGTTCAGTGACAGAGAAATCTAATGCGAAATTGGGGATTGAGCCCTAGCTATTCACCTAATTGCTAGGCCTGAATTAGCTAGGAAGCTAGAAATTACCTAAGCTTTCAACCATGATTCCTCATTGGTGAGATGCTTCAATTAGGTCTGGATTTGTCAATGCAGCAGTGTAGATCCACTTCTCAACTTGTTCTCCTCATGCTTCAGAAGATGATTTCCTCAATGCATATTCAAGACTCCATTGGAAGCTTCAACAATCCTAACCCTAGGGTTTTAGCAATCCATGGAAGTGGAATCAGCAGAAGAAGGAATACAGAGAGCCATGGAAGAGAGAGTTTAGTGAGGGAAAAGGTTTAGAGAGAGATTGAAAATTAGAAAATGAGAGTAGTGTTATTGCTTCTGTGTTAAGTTACAAAAGGAATTACAAATAAATAGGTTTATGCCTTGAACTAACTAACTAACTATGCTTAATCACGTAATTGCCCCAGAGGAGCTTATAAGCAAATAATTAGAAATTACATAACTGAATAAATAACTATTTCTGGTTTCCCTCCTAGCTACGCGTAGAAACGCCCATATACCAGCGTATGTACGCTGGGATTCTATATGAGAGGGAACTGTGTGCCTTATGTTACGTGTTGGTACGCTCCATTCCAGCGTATGATATGCTGAGTTGGGCATACATTCACTGAACTCCTAGACTTGGATCCTGTTAAAACACAAATAAACAGATGCCTAGCGTATGTACGCTGGCTTTGTAACGTATAAACGTTGGATTAATGGATTTCAGAATAAACTTCCTTCCTTATGTGTTTATCTTTTTATCCATTTTCTTACATAATTTACTTTATATTTTAATTAAATAAGTGAAACCCAAAGAATGACAAAACATTACTTAAACAATGCCAAACTCAACAATACTTCATGAATTAAGTTAAATTAAAGATAAAATTATTAAGTTTTTCAAGACTTATCAAATGCCTATACTTAATGGTTATGTTGTTGATTGCTATACAATTAGTGCATAGCCTCCAAGAACCATCTTTCTTAGGAACTAAAAGAAAGGGTACAGTATATGGACTTAGAATCTCCCTAATCCAACCTTTAGAAAGTAGGTCTCCAATTTGTTTTTCTATTTCTAGACTCTCCTCAGGGTTACACCTATATGTAGGTATATTGGGCAAGCTAGCCCCAGGTATAAGGTCTATTTGGTGTTCTATACCCCTAAGAGGTGGAAGCCCTTGAGGAAGGTCTTTAGAAAAGACATCCTTAAACTCTAGAAGAATATTTTCCATTCCCTAAGGCATAGTAGAAGAAGAGCCCACTAAAGATAGGGAAGTGTAAGAAGTAAGTGTGCTAGAAGGGCTAGGAGAGCTAGACAAGGAGGAAGAAGGGTAAAGCATATAGAAAGGTTTGTTAAGAAGCAAAGCTTGCTTCACATCATGCTTAGAGGTAAAGAAGGAAGAATGCCTCTTGGGATCTTCAAAGGTGAGGATCCTTTTACCCTTATCATTTTGGTTTTTTTATTTTTTATTTTTTTATTTTTGGGGTTTTGAAGGGGAGGTGGAAGGCCTAACCTCCCTATCCCTTTTCAAATTCATTTGAAGTTGGTATTCCAAAACTTGTTTGGGAGACAAGGGGTACAAACTTCTTATTGTTATAGACAAAAATGAGGGTGTTGGTGAAACCCTCATGGGTAACCTTTTTGTCATATTACCAAGGTCTACCTAACAAGACATGAGTGGCTTCCATAGGCACAACATCACACCAAACTTGATCACGGTAAGTGCCTATGGAAAGAGAAAGAAGAACTTATTTGTTCACTAACATTTTATCCTTTTCATTAAGCCATTGCAATTTGTAAGGTCTTGGGTGATCTATTAGTGTACAACCAAGTTTGTGAAATAGCCTTTGACTAGCCATATTAGCACAACTTCCACTATCCACAATGAGAGAACATAGTTTTTCTTTAATATAACATCTTGTGTAAAATATGTTCTTCTTTTGTATAGTGCCATCATCCCTTTTGTGGCTTCCAAGAAGCCTTCGAATCATAAAAATCTCACCCTTATCTCTAAGAACATGTTCACTTTCACAAGAATCACTATTTGAGCTATCACTAGAGTGTGAAGAGGAAGCTTCATCATAGCTTGAATACTGACGAATGCCCCTTAAAATCCTGGTTTTCTTTGTTGGGTATTGAGAGGCAATGTGACCTCTTTCTAAACATTTAAAACATTTTATTGAACTTGTTCTTGAAGAATTGGATTAGGATAAAGAGTTGGCATTCATAGAAGGGTTATGTTTTGAAGGTTGTGTAGGGGGATGATCCCTAAGAACCTCACTTCGAATCCTAGGAGATGAAGTGCTCACTTCATGCTCCTTACTCTTCTTACTAAAACTACCCTCTTTTGGAATGGAGTCTTCCTTGCCCATCCATCTAGGCCTATATGGTTTTGACTCTCTATTATAATATGAAGCTCCATCCATGAGTTGAGCTTATACTTATGTGCATTGATGGAGAAGCTCCTCAATGTCCACATGAGGTAAAAGTTCCATTCTCTTTTTAATATTATGATTAAGGCCATGTAGAAATCTATGAAAGAGGATTTCTTCATCTTTCTTAACATTATCCCTAATCATAGCCATCTCCAAAGCCTTTTAATAGTCCTCCACACTTTTGGACCCTTGGGTGAGTCTATTGAGCTTGGCCAATAGTTCTCCCCTATAATAGGAGGGCATATATCACTTGCTAAGTAAGGCTTTAAGATCTTCCCATTCATCAATGGGTGGAAGATGGTCTTTCTTTCTTTGTTTAAGGATTTGGGTCCATCAAACTAGTGCATAGTTTTGAAAACTAAGGGTGGAAATCCTAACCTTTTTTTCATTTTTGGTTTCATGGGAGGTGAAGAATTTCTTCACTCTCATCTCCCAATCAAGATAGGCTTCAACGTCACTTTTGCCATGGAAGGGTGGGACCTCTAGCTTGACCTCTCTCAAGAAACCCTCCTCATGGGTCCTATTATGTCTCCTATGATGCCTATGTTCAACTTCACTATAATCATCATGTTGTCTATGCCTATGAGTTCTATGATCAACCTCACTATCATCATGATGTCTATGTCTATGATTTCTATGATGCCTAGTGGTTCGTTCTCTACCCTCCCCATTTTCTAGGTTATCTAACCTAGTGGTCATGTTATTAACTTTTTTTTAAAATTAACGTCATGTGTGGGGGGTTGACTCTCTACCTCTCTTACTAGACGAAGACATATTATAATATAAAATGATAGTAAAGAGATACTAGTCTGTCACTCAAGTTGTTTTTAACCTAGAAAACGAAAATAACAGACAAGCAAGAAGACAATAAAAGGAAAAGTAAGTAGGCAAGAACTAGTCGTGGAGCAAGAATATTAAACTAAGCCTAGCATTCAAAAGCACACTTATCCTAACTAGAAAGCAAGTAAAGCAAACTAGTCGGTTGGTGCAAGAATGTAAACTAGACCTAGCATGCAAAATCATATTTACACTAGTTAGGTGCAAAATGAATAAACTAAGTCCTAAGCCCAATTACTCCTAATCAACTAATTAAAAAAAATTAAAGTCCAATGTCCAATGTCTTTAATGTGAAAATTCAAGGACCTAGACAAAGTATGTAAAATAAAATCCCAAAATACAAGGAAAAAGAAAATACAAATCACAAGAAAAAAAATTCCTAATTATTACAAAAATGCTCTCCAATGCAAAAGCTTTAAAGGCTTTTCAATTCCACTAAAAATGTCCACCAAGCTACAAAAGAGATACTTGGAAACTCAAAGTAATGGTCAGCACAAAAATAAGAGAAAGAAAGTAAAAACGTATTTGCACTCAAGCTCACAAGTGTTTGCACTCAAAGTCCACTTCTCTCTATAGTTATAGAATGCACTAGATCAATTCTAATAGTCAAATCTCAATCCCCTCAAGATGCTAGCCAATTAGTAATAACTCACTAAGCCTTAGTCTCCAAAGTGCCAAGTGTAACACCCTCGGTTAACTAGGACAATCCCCTTCACAAGATTATCCTTATCAACTGAGAGGTTATGAGTTTTAGAAAAATATGGAATTTTTTTTTGTATAAGGAAACTTGGTGGAATAGATACACCTTATATACAATATAATCATATATAATACATGGTCGTAACAGCAACTGTACATATTGAAAGTAAAGGGGCACGCAGGCTCCCATAAATGAAAATAAAATAATCTATCCTAATCTTCCCGTCCTCGGTCCAAGAAGAGCTTGCCTGATGCTCAATGCGAAATCTTTGTCAATTCCCATGATGTCTGGAAAAATTTAGTGTAAAGGTGAGTCTTCATCTCCACAACAATCGGAAAGGTGTCTTATCAACACCTATCCCACACACAACACAAACAATCCTGAATCGAGTCCCTCCCACTCTCTTTGGGGTCCCTAAGATACATGCTAAGTCATCTCACCACTTTTCATCTTAGCTGACTATTCCCATTTTCCCAGTCACCTCTCAGGGTTACTAATATTTATACAATCATATTCAAACAATGAATAATCACAATCTCAATACAATGATACAATGAATGAATTCATTTTGTTATTTCGAATCTTTTATTAGTTATCATGATACATGTGGGCCCATCTCCTTCTCAAAAATGTCATATACCAATAATCATGTGCACAACTAACCACCCTTATCTCCCCTGCCCAACTAGAGCTACCAGAGCTCTCCTTGTTTTGGTTTTCATAAATGGGTAAGGACTCACAGCCCTAACATCAAAATGGCCAATCATACATCACCATAGAATGGGCACTCCTTGGTCATAGAAAATCCCGCCTCTTGTCGAAGTACACTAGAGTTTGCTACGAGCTGTCCCGCAACGGGCGCAAATCCAATGCCACTTGGAATTCCCGCCTCCGGTTATACTCCTTAGACTCCTCTCAGGTATCGAGGCACTGGCAGATTCTTCAGTGTACCCATCACTGTATGCTCTAGGGGATTATTCCAACATCCCTCCTTAACTTCCATATATGATGCATACAATACAAAATTTTCTTTTTACTATTCGTCGGTAGGGTTCTTTTGATGGCTCCATTTCATTTCTAACGTTGGACTTCTTCTATGCATGAAATTTCAATTTATTCTTTTCCTTATTTTCTCAAAATGCCTTAATTCATAACAGTCTCATCCGATGCTTAGAAATGAAAAAAGATCTCATATTTTCTAGAAATCATGGGTATATTGGCATTACAATGCCCATCATCACATCGGATCCGATCTAGTCTCATCATAGTATTTTTACAATTTGTTCATCTCAAGATCCCTACTGAGACATTTCTTTATTCGTTCTTTTCTTATTTATTTCAACATATTCAATCATTGCCTCACACAAGTACATCACATTTTATACACACGTCATAATGCTATATATCATTCCATATACTCATCACGTATAACTAACACATTCATTTATGCATACGATTACATAGAAGTCACGAAACACACATTCATCATACAAGTATTATACAACAATCTTTATACATATCATTATAATGAGGGAATCACGCATGCAGGTATATTCAAAAATATTTCTTTATAAGTGTTTTAATCTTGGTTACTTACTCGTATCTTATTAGACTATTTATCTCGATTTATTTAATTATGTATGATTTCTCCCTTTTTATCCTTATATTTTCTAATGTACACTTACGAATTCTTTAATCATTATCAAGTGGCTTCTGTTGTCGACTTTCTTCAATTAATTCAAATTAAATTCTAATAGTCGGATACTTATTTCCTTGCTCACTAAACGAGTCGTGAATCCCTTATATATAATTGGTTGAATTAATGATATTCTTTCCAAATCTCTAGTCACTAACTTTTGTACTTTTTCTTTTCTCCTACAATTTCTAATGATATTTATGGATTTATTTCCTTAATCTAGTTTGTTATTAAAGGTATACTATTACTTGATTTAATTCTTTATATACCTTTCGATTATTTGTTCGTCAAGCATTCATCACTAAAATTAGGTAGAATTATCTCTTTACTCAATTTAATTTCCTGGCATCTAATTATGAACTCTTAGACATTGTCAAGCAGTCCTACTATTGATTTTCTTATTTGACTGGTCCCATTAAGCTTTTATTTGTTGAACAACTTACTTCCTTAGTCACTAGAGGATTACTAATTCTTTATGTATCATTATTAATTTAGTGACGTTCTCTCTAAATTTCCAACTACTAATTTTTGTACCTTTTTCTTTACTTCTAACATTTCTAATTATAATGACTAATTTATGTCTTTAGTTATATATATATATATATATATATTATTCACTAGAGTTTTGACAGGGCCCGCAAGCACACGGGTTATGTCGCGTAATATAAAAGATTATCGTTCTCCACAGGGACTGTGTTCAAAGTACCAGCATATTGAAATTTAATTATCCACACAATTGATTTTTAAGATTTTTGTAAAATAAAGCACAAAATTAAGTTGCTCAGAATACGAATAAATAAACAAAATTTTCTAGACACTTAAAAATCAGAGTTGAGAATATCTTGAGATTTCGGGGGATCAAGACTCTATTTTATGTTAATGAATTTTAACTTTTCATAAATAAGAATCAAATTAAGTTTTCCAAGGCGAATTTTCCTTAAGCTAATTAATATGTTCCTCTCAGAATCCTATTAATGTACCTAACCTATGGAAAGCGCTGCTTAATCCTTAGAAAAGGCCCATTATCGTTTTGTGAAAATCCCTTTTTAAAAATTCCCCAAAAGATTTTGATTACTTTCACGGTTTTATCGAGGTCACAAAAAGTATTTCAAAAACTTAGGCTTAGTTCAAAAACTTTCCAGTAACAATAAATCTCTCGATTCTATTAATTACTTAAACTTACTAATATACCCGCAAGTATACAGCTTTATCACTTAGGTTCTTGTTAGGAATTGCTAAGAGCATTGAGCATTTTTTGAACTAAATGGAAAATAGAAATTTATTTAATTCCAAGTCAAAATAATATTATCATAAAATATTATCACACCCCCTTCATCCCAAGATAATTAATTTAGTTACTCATGAAATAATTCAAATTCATATAAATGATGGAAAAATAAAACATACAAGTCATGGCAAAAATAAAGACTTACGGGTTTCTCCAAAAGCTCAGAATAATTTACCACTGTATTTCCTTGTTGCAATATTCCTCCACCAATTACAAATTGGAATGCTCACTTTTACAATTCACAATTCTTAAAATAAAAGAAAGAAAAAGAAAATAAAAGAGAAATAGGATAGAGAAAGAAAACGAAAAAAGTAAAAGAAAAGAGAAAGAAAACGAGAAAGAAAATGGAGAAGGAAACGAAGAAAAAAGAAAGAAAAGAGGAACGAAAAAGGAAACAAAGAAAAGAGAAAGGAAAGAAGAATTGGAACGAAGTTGAAGAATTGCTGTCCGTGCTTTTATTGGCTTCAGACCTCCCTCTATTTATAGAGGTCTTGGACGTTGTACAATCGGTGGCTAGTGGGCTTCTCCTTTTGTCTTGTAGTCAGCCGCCCCACTAGATCAGCATTGGATACAGCTTGATGGAGTTGGTAGGAACAGCTTGCACCTAAACAACAGCGGCTAGTAGGTTTCTCCTTTGTTTTGTTATCAGCCGCCTAAGATAAGTCAAGGATCCACTTGGATAGTGGAAATCCAAGTCAGCATGGGCAATCGGTGGAATTATGGGTCGGTTTTCTCCTTCTGACTCGGATTTAGTGGATCGGTCGGTTTCTACCAATAGTGGGAAACAATCCGAGTGGAAAAAGTGCCTTTTGTACACAAGACCGAGTGAAAGCTTTGCTCGGTGTTGAGTTGAGGGGATGGTGTTTGGGCTGTGAGGAACTGGTAGTGTTGTTGCTATGAGGAGCTGGTCGGTATTGGTTGGATGGAGCCGGTGTTGTAGTTGTGTGGAGAGTCGGTGTTTGGGGTTGTGAGGTTTATGGAGTCCATGTGCAGTTCAAAGCAACTCCGATTGCTTTATTCATTCGGTACTGATTAAAAAGTGGCTCAGAACTGACTGAAGAGGGATTCGGAACCGGTTGAAGAGTGGCTCAGAACCGATTGAAGAGGGACACGGAACCGGTTGAAGAGTGGCTCAGAATCGATTGAAGAAGGACACGAAACCGACTGAAAAATGGCTCGGAACCGATTGAAGAGGGACACGGAACCGACTGAAAAGTGGCTCACTCGGCACAGGTTCATGCCCTCCTTCTTTCACATGTAGCCTACTCAGGATTGGGAAGTCTTCTTTCACTGTTTCACTCGGATATGTCTCTGGAATTGAACCACTCGGAGAAACCTTTGCTCGGATTTGCTTGATAGTCATTCAGTCGAGAATGACCCTTCCTTAACTCATTCAAATGATACACTCGAACACCTTCACTCGGAAGTCCGAGTTGATTTTCATTAGGAATTGCCTTTAGTCGTCAATCAACTCACTCGGATATACCTTTCACTCAGAAATTTAAAATTGAAAGACTCTGGAATCTGGCTGATAGAAGTTCTTCCATGTCCGAGCCTTGCTTTGCTTAGAAATGCAGCTTTCTGCCCCAACTCACTCGGTAATCTTCCTTGGAGACATCACACTCGGGCTCAGTGTGAAACTGTGAGTCTGCCCGAGTGTGATTCATTCCTGGTCGGATCTTTCATTGCTTGAAGAGACATTTTTTCGAAACAAACTACTCGGAAAGGACCTGTTCTCCTTAAGAATGCCAGCTTCTCCGAATAACACCACTCGGAGATTCCTTTTCTTTGCTCAAAATGCCATCTTTTCCGAATGAAACCACTCGGAGATCTCTTTATTAAACGTGTTCATTCAGTGGCTTCTTCTACTCGGAATCAACTCACTCAGGAGTTTTCCACTCGGAGGCAATTTTTCCCAGAAGGAGCAGTTGTTCCCCAATCAGACCTGCTTCAGTCAGCATTGTTTCACTTGGAAATGCTTTGGGCAGTATTTATTCAAGGTCAGTCCTTTTTTTCACTCGGAATGGTTGCAGTCGGACAGCTTCCACTCGGATTCACCTCCAACAGTAAAGTGTTCCACTCGGCAACGCTACATTCTGAGTCATTCCACTCAGATTTGATCATTTCTGAGTCATTTTACTCAGATTTCATCATTCTGAGTCAGAATTCAGCATAAAAAGAGAGTTATTTCCACATTGGGCTTGTTCTTCTTGTTTCTTTATCATTTTATGGTCATTTTTCTCTTGTTATTGACCCTTTATTACCTTAATTTCTACAAAATAACATACCCAAGTAGAATATAGTGGAGAGAAAGCAAAAATCACAATAAATAAAGGAAATATAGTGCATAATGATTAAAATCCTAAGCAAACTAGATCTAATTTATTGTTATAAAGCACTTATCAAGTTTATGACATTTAGTTATTGCCTAGAGATCTAGAATCCACACCAATATTATGAACTTAGTTAACTATTATTTAGTCACTAAAACTACTAGTTAATCTATAAGTCATTTTGCCTATTTTTATTACTAGTTCAAAGTTTAAATTCTAAGAATCCTTTCTATATCTTTTATCCTTTTTAACGACTAATGTTCTAAAGCTTAACCATTTATTTCATATACATTATGTCTTAAATCATTCTTACTTAATTTATATGCATCTTGTATCATATAAATATTTCCTAAGTTCCTAAGATTTTTAACTCTTAACATCTATTTCTTATTCTTTGGTTCCTAATGATTTCACTTATTAAATTTAGACACCTTTCTTTTCTCTTGATTATTAAAGTCCTTTCCTTAAAATTTATTAGATTCTAAAATTTCTTTTTATTTCTTTTCTCTTTATATATAGCATACTTAGTCCATTACAATACTTAACTCAAAATTCATTCCCTAGTAAAATAACGTTTCAAATTAGTTCTACCTTATTAAGTTCTTAAGGTCATTTTCATATTTTTCCTTAATTGGTCACTAAGTTTGTCACTAAAATTAGTTGTTAAAATTCCTAAATTCTAATGTTCATTGTATTATGCTTCAAAAATTTCCTTTCCTTTTTCTTAAAAAAAGTATGTTTGGACCTAATTCTTTTTTTATTATTATTATTTAATAAAATTTTACCAAATAATCTTATCTTACTTAATTATTCACTTTTCCAACATCAATTTATTTATTTGGGAAATTCTTAGAAAATTTTATAATAACTTAAACGGTGTTACTTTTAAAACTTGGTAAAATGAAATGTCGTAGTCGTTCGGTCGGTGGATTTTCTTGAAACGTGTAATATCATCGGAATAATTCCGGTGACGCTTAGTGATAAATTTAATTTCTAATAGTGGGACTTACCAGAAATAAATTATAGATTACAAATCATTATTGTAAAATTTAAATAATAATAATACAACCAAATTGAATAAAACTGAGCCCGCCTAAAATTCCTAAATTTTTCGTTACAACTCTGATCGTGATAAAATTCCTTCGAGTACGTGAACATGAAGTTACGCCAATTAAATTTATAAAAATACCCATTAATTTAAAAATGTAGTCATTTTAACCATTAGTTACGAAAATCTTCGCGGTTTAAAATCTATCCGTTAAATCATGACGAAATTTAAAATGGAGGTCACCATATACGCAAACAATATTATAGAATAACCAAAAATACAATCCACCGAGGAAAAGACCCCCTTACCATATAGAATGCTCGTAGTCTGAAGGAGGAGAATGATCCATTCGTTGAAAATTTGTCAGGTACTCCGAAACGTCCGTCGATCGTCGTCTAAACTTTCGATCCTATGAAAAATCATACGTGTAACCAAAATTAGGCAAGAAGGAATCACGGTCAACATGAATAATGGGGAAACAGCCATGCAACACTAAATCTTAAAGGAGAAAATAAAGCGAAAAAGAATGGTCATGGTCTGGAACCGCAAAAAAGGACCGTTGCCAATTGCTTACCAATTTTGAAAGGGTGGTCATGGTCTGGAAGAGGAAGTAACGGTAGCCTTAGGTGGTGATTTGAGGTGGTGGATGGAGGTTCATGATGGAGAATACAGCCGTGGGTTGTTAAGGGAAATAAGGAAAAAATGGTGATTTTGAAGAGAAAAGATGTCATGGTGGTGGTGGAAGGTGACTCCGTGAAGGGGGAGGGAGTTATGGTGGTTTTGGCTGGTTGAATGGTGGTTGGATAAAGAGTTTTAGAGAGTGTTTGGTTATTTGGTTTGGTTGGTCAAACCTCGGTTTGACCAACCCCAAAAATAAATCCTACAGTCAAATGGAGTTTTGTCTATCTCGAACAGCGTGAAGGATCAATATCAACCCTTAAATTTCTCCATTTCCCCAACTCCGTTTCCCCAACTAAAAACCAAACGGACCATTAATTGATGGAAGGTGGAGAAGAATTAAGAGAAAGGAGTGATGGTTTCTGCTGAGAGAAAGATGAAATATGAGAATTGGAATTTTTGAAGTGTAATTATGGATAGGAAGGAAATGGTGAAATTCTTTTTAATTAAGAGAAAGAAAACTCCTTGCTAAGAAAGGAGCAAAATGTGAGTTTAATGTAAATGTGACAAAATTTGACAATTAATTTGGATGTGTGGTATGGTCAAAGCATGATGTTACTCATGGCATGATACATAATGACATGTGATGTTCCTTGTAGAAGAAATAGAGAAATGGGTACATGTACATGTGATGGTGATTGGCTGAATGAAGAATTGCCTTTTGTTTAGAGTAGTGCAGTGACGTGAATTAAAATGGGAATGGAATTACATGCACATATTATATGGGTACATAACAACTTGTTGACTAAGTTGTTGACTCCCTGTAGAGCAAGTTAGCAAGCTTGTTAGAGAAGGAGTAAGCTGAACATTGACAACTAGAGGGGCATATGGTGTGTTGTAGAGGATGGAGAGGACATGTGTTAGGCTGTTAGGGTGAAGGAGACAAGTGTCTAGATGGTGGGAGAAAGCTATTGGATCTTGTTGCATGAAGAAGTTGAGGTGGCACAACCAGGGGTGTCAACTTGTGTAGGCTTTTTAGGGCTTTCTGGGTTGAATTTGAAAATTAGCCAAACACAAAAATTCTATATCTTTTTGTTTTCGTTAATTTTATATATGGAACCAAAAAATCCATTAAGAAATGAGAGAGTTATGGTCCAAATACAAAAGGAGTGCAGGGTTGTGACGGGATTTTTGTTCCTTGCAAAGATTAATTTTTTGGTCCAAATTAGTAAGGATTTAGGTTTTGTGTTCTTCATAAAGGTTGTAGAAAATGAATTTAACAAAATTTTGGTGAAAGAATCGTTCAATTTCATGGTCATATGGGAGAGATATGCGAAAAATACTGGACCTAGTGCAAGCTGTTGCTAAAAAAACATGAATTCATGTGGTATTTTAAATTTTGGGATTTATGGGATAAGAATTAGCTTCTGAGACCTGTATTAAGTTTGCAGATATTTATTTCCTATTTAATTTGATATATCATTTGCGATGATCCAAGTTTGGTAGCCCGAGATATACCTGATTTACAACAGGGTGCTCTAGAAGCTTCCTCGATCAGCTAGAGTCTTAGAAATAAATTCACCATTAATTCTCCTTTGAGAATTTGATTTCGTACCCTTCATAAAAATTCTATACTTCTTTGATATGGATTCACAAAAAAAAGAATGAACCGATTCAAGCACCGAACGAAGGAGATATGTGAATTTTATCGAAGGCTTCCAGCATTGAAACGAAACAGCCAAAGGGTCACAAATATTCATTAAACTATACAGATATAGAGGGGTGTAGCTTTTAATGTCTGCATGAAAAATGTAGATAATTTTGTTACAGAGATTTTGAAACTAAGTTTGTGCAAATCAAAGGTCGTATGAGAAAGTTATGAATTTTTTTCTAAACTATACGTAGAGAAAAACATCCAAATGTTGGAATTTTGGGATGAATATACTTAATCTTCAATTTTGGGGATGACAGAGTAAGAATCGGAGTTCGAGGCTAGAAACATAGATTGACGATCTATTCAAAATGAAGATATTGAGACAAAAATCATCCCATTCCATGTTCGTATGCAAAAGTTAGATCCAAAACATTGAAGATATGCGGGTCGAGTCTTAAAACAACTTTTGAGGAAATCATTTTATGGAAAAACAAGGATGATAGTGTCCGAAACAGGTTTCGGCCTCTTCAGGAAAAGCTCCTAAAACGTGGAGGTGAGTCACCAGAGACTGACTGTGCCACCATCGGATATCCCGAGGTATATGAACGATCAAACATAAGAGATATTAAGAGTTCTGATTGGGCCGCTCAGGCGAAGTCAGACACCCTAATCCTTTAGGAAATGATCCTAACAGGACTAGTTTTCCTATTGGATCATTAGTCTTAGGTCAAATGGTCAGAGTCTGACCGCAGACTAAGTCCCACAGTTCAAATCTGAGGAACCGAGCGGTATTATATAAATAAATAATTTAATATATATAATTTCAAAATAAATTATTATAATTATTTATCTATTAAATATTGTCGACAGAATAATTATCGAATAAATATAATTATAAATTAATTTGTATCCAAAATAATCGTCGTTATGTATTATTTTTAATTAAACAGCGTTGTCGAATGTTATTTATTATTTTCTTATTTCTGTTTTTATCACTCATTACATTCTCTCGACATTCTTATCTTTCAGGTTAAGCTCCGTTTATCTCTATTTTCTCATTCTAAACTATTCGGGGAACAGACTGAAGCCTCGAGCTTCTTACTAAAAGCTCAACAGAGTATCTTCAGAGTCCTGAGGGTCTGGTTTCCTATTCTAAAAAATTAGGGCTATTACACCAAGAAAGAGAAATACTCAAATGACAAACTAGAGATAAAAAGATAAGAAAGAAAAGGCAAATTAGTAACCTAAACCAAAGGGAAGATCATGTGACAAACTAGAATATGACAAGAAATAAATGGACAAAATGAAAGAAGGCACACAAGAGTAACAATAATGTGACGAACTTGGAATGCAACAAATAACAAACAAGAAGTTAAATGCTAGAAAAAAAAGTAAGCACACAAAAGGCAAACTAGAAACTCTAGAATGCTTAAAACTTCACAAACCTTTTACATAGTTTTCCAAATGATTTTTCCTCTAACAGTGGCTCAAATAAGCACTCAAAGAACACTATAAGGTACTGCAATAATCAAAACAGAGATGCTAGAATTTTTTTTCTATTCAATGTTTTTCAAGTTCTTTTTTCACACTTTTTTTGCTAGCAAATGGCCTAAACAATTATAGAAGGTATGGCCAATGAACTCTTTTGCTTTTCAAATTTTTTTCACTTGTTTTTCTATGTTTTTTGCTTTATTTTTTTAAGAAAATACTGCAGCAAAAATAGAATTGAAGAGGCATACAATGAAAAACTATGAAAGGTGCAAAGTAAGCATCTACTTCTACATCAAAGAGGAAATGGAAGGAAACTTAAAATGCATCAAAAGACATCAAATAAAACACAAAAACAGTATGAAAAAAGTGAGATATAGCTGTAGGAAAAATGGAAATTAAGCAAGAAAAACACACTTCAAAGGAAACTAACAATCCTACAATTTGCAAGGCGCAAAGTCACCTTAAAGTGAGGTAAACTTAACAATTTTAGGAGCTTGTTAGGAACTTTAAATGATGATTTTAAAATGTCTAAGAATCCATCCATAACACTTCAAAGCAAAACCAACGGAAAAGGCCTAGAAGACAAAGGAAACAAGCTCCACACTTAAGACATTAACTAAGGAAGCTAATGAACACTTAAGCAATGGATCAAACACCTACTAGGCTACAAAATTCCACAAGCAAATCACAAGGTACAGATCTGGAATTTTAACAAAAACTAAAGAATTGACACAAACACAACTCAAAATGCAAGGAAAAAGCAAGAAAACACAAGGTTATGCAAGTTACTTGAAATGTAAGGCACCTAAAGTCAACATATGACTTAAAAATGTTTGGCTCTATTTTTTTATGAAAATTTAAGGTTATGTCACACATATGTGCAGTAAAAAAAGTTGTGAAGGCACTTCTCAAAATTTCAATCCAAAAGGTGTAGATCTAAAACTTCAAGTAAACATAACTTTTGTAATTTTTGGAGTTTTTAAGCATATGATATATGAAAATTTATGTAGAAAATGAGAGGAATTCAATTATGGAACCAAAATTACAGGGAAAATACTTCACAAAAGCAGATCTACAAAAATGCTAAAAGAGGAGAAGACTCATGATACCAAAAATTAAAGGCTTAGGTGCCTTCCTTGAAGCATGGAGGTGGATCTTCCTCTTTAGCACTCCATAGATATTAGCAAGCCTTCTCAAGAGAACTAGAAGCACACGATTTTGTATGGAGATAGAGGAAACCGAAATGAATTTTGGCTTGGAGGTGAAGGAATTATGGTGAAAGAACCTAGATCTGGTTTAGGATTTTAGTAGAAATGGAAGGAGATGGAGAGGAGAGTGTGAGATGTGAAACCGCCATTGATAATGCATGTTTTATCTTTAATTCCTCACTTTAAATGTGTATAATTTGCCACTACTTATTTGTAATGTATTGCATTTTAACACATTTTCATAATTTGAGCTTTATTTAATATTTAATTTTAAAATGAATTAAGGATTAATTTTTAATAGAAATAATGAAATCCTTGTTTCTCTTATTTTGTAGTGAATGATTGAGCTTGTAAATTGAAAAATTATGACCAAGGATCAAAGGAAGAAGGCATGAGTGATTACTTATCAAGAAAGTGTCCAGAAATCATGAAAATGCACCATAACAGAAGCATGAATCGATTCATAAAAGCATGAATTGATTCATGTGTTAAAGAGGCCCAAGAATTGCAAAAATCAGTGCATGAATTGATTCCCATTGGCATGAATCGATTCATGCATCCTTCAGCACCTAGGAACTTGAAATTTAAGGCCATGAATCGATTCCTATCATAGATGAACCGATTTATGCGTACAAATCATTCAGTTTTAGCCTAAATGAATCGATTCATATGTTTTTATTAATCAATTCATTTAGTTGAAATAGCATTATGGGATTTAAGAAAGTAGAAACAGCATTATGGGTTTTCTGAATCCACTACGCCGAAAGGGATCCACTTTTTCCATGATTTATGCTTTCTATTTCCTTTCCCTCGCCTATAAAAGGAAGAAGAATTGAAGCCTTTCACACACCTTCACACCTTCACATATTCACTTCTTCCTTCTTAGCATCAATTTGGAGCAATAGAGGCACAAGGCCTCTCGAGGAAATTCTCTTCCGGGTTCGATCTTTCTCGTTTTTAGTTTGTTTTAATTATGGAGGGATAAAACCCCTAGATTGATTTTCTTGGAGATTATTGTAATATGATTTTGAGGTTTCTATTTTTAATATATTACTCTTTTATTATTGTTGATTTCTTCATAATCTTACTCTGTTTGTTTGAATTCCATAGTGTTTAATTAAATTTGTATGCTTAATCGGTTTAATTATACAAATGGAATAGAATAAGATTTTCATTAAAATGATTAAGGAAGTATGCATGCTTAATGAATATTTTCATAATCACTTTTAATTATTATGGTTTGCTTAATTCCATAATATGAGAATAGATTGTGTATGTAGGCGATGTTCTTATGTATGCTCAATGATTCCTAGATTTTACGATCTTGACTCTTGTTGCTTAATTAGGATGCTTGATTAAAATGTTCATTCAAGTTGAATGTAAGTAAATGAATTGTGAATTGAAAAAGACGCTTAGTTGATTGATTCAAATTGAGCTAAGAAATCAACAATAATGAAAGTGTACAAATCATCTTTTGTGAACCAAGGATAAATCTAATTACAATACTCCAAGAAAATCAATCGCTTGTTATCTATTTGTTCTACGTCTTATATTTATTCTGTTTTAAATTTTACAGTGAGAACCAAACCAAACTCCCCCCAAAATACATTTGTATGTTTATTAAATTTTTGTTTGTTAAAATTATTTTAAAACTTGATTTTCCTAAACTTTTTTGTTGATCTTCGAGAGAACAACCTAGGTTCACACCCTAATACTACATTATATTTAATGTTTCAATTTTACCGACCGCTACCGTCCACGTCAAATTATGGCCCCGCAGCCGGGGATCAACGATCTTTAGGAAAATTCTTGTTTTAAATTATTTTTTTAAAAAATAAAATAAAAATTTATTTGTTTGTTTTATTTTATTTCTTTGCATAGTTTAGGATTCTTTTGATGCATTATTCTTGATTTAATTGTTACACAATACATATGACTAGAACAACATCTAGGCATTTACATTCAATTGATCCTGAAATTGATAAAACTTTTCATAGATTAGTTAGAGAAGCTAGATTTAACAATATCTTTGTTGATGGTGATAGTGATAGTATCTCATTTGAATCTGCTCAAAGTACTACTGCTAGTTTTTCTGATATGGTTGGACAAGTACCTCGTGAAAGAACTCTTAGGGAATTAGTTGCACCCGAATTCACTTATGAAAGTTTGTGTATTCAATATCCTGAAGAGGATGTCCTTTTTGTGCTTAAAACCAGACTTATACACTGGTTACCCAAATTTCATGGCCTTGCAGGTAAAGATCCGTATAAACATCTCAAAGAGTTTCACATTGGGTGTTCCACAATAAGGCCTCAAAATGTTTTAGAGGATCATGTGTATCTAAAAGCGTTTCCTCATTCTCTAGAGAGTGTTGCTAAGGACTGTCTCTACTACCTTGCTCCAAGATCAATCATAAGTTGGGATAACTTGAAGAAAAATTTCTTGGAAAAGTTCTTTCCTACCTCTAGAACTACTACAATCTGGAAAGACATATCTGGAATTAGGCAACTCTTTGGAGAAAGCCTCTATGAGTATTGGGAGAGATTCAAGAAACTCTGTGCAAGTTACCCTCACCATCAAATTTCTGAGAAACTTCTGCTTTAATACTTTTATGAAGGTCTACAACACGTTGATCGCAACATGTTAGATGTGGAAATTGGAAGAGCTTTAGGAGACATGACTGCTACTGCAGCAAGTAACTTGATTGAGAAGATGACATCCAATTCCTAACAATTCAATGTAAGAAATGATGCTTTTAAAAACATGAATGATTCAAATTCTAATGCATCTGAAATTAAATTGGAGAGCAAACTTGACGCTCTTACCACTTTGGTCACACAGTTAGTAGTTAATGAAAAATCCATGACTACCAAAGTGTGTGGCATTTACACTTTACAAGAGCATCCCACTGATTGTTGTCCTTCTCTATAAGAGAAGAGTGATGATAATCCCCAATCCTATGTAGCCAACATATACCATAATAGACCTCCATAATAGCAACAACAAAACCATGACCTTTCCACCAACAGATACAACCCCAGTTGGAGGAACCATCCAAATCTGTGATAGGGAAACCAACAACAAAATCCTCAACCCCCATTTCAAAACCATGCACCAACCTTCCAAAAGCCAACACTTAAACCATCCACAAGTGGCCCTTCTTTGGAAGAATAGGTGAAATAAATGGCTGCATAAAACTTGGAGTATCAACAGAGAAATGATGCTACCATCTAAAGCTTCAGTAATCAAATTGGGCAATTGGCATCATCATTGAACCAGTTATAGTCTCAGAATTCTAACATATTACCATCTTAACCTACTTCAAATCCAAGGAATGTGAAGCAATTCAGTTAAGATAAGGTAAGAATCTTGACGCACCCATACCCACACCCACTGAGCCTTCAATGGTTGACAATGATGTACCCTCTTCAAGCACAAGGAAGTCTGAGATGCAACCACCCTGAATCCCACCTCAAATCCCTCTTGCATTCCTACCAAAAGCAATTCCAAGTAAGAAGATGGAAGAGGTAGACAAAGAAATTTTGGACACTTTTAGGAGAATGGAAGTGAATATACCTCTTCTTGATACAATCAAACAAGTCCCTAAGTATGCCAAATTTTTGAAGGAGCTGTGTACTCACAAAAGAATACTCAAAGGCAATGAAAGGATGAGCATGGGAAGAAATGTATCAGCACTACTTGGTAAGGAAGTTCCCAACATTCCTAAAAATGTAAAGATCTAGGTACGTTCACTATACCTTGCATCATAGGCAATAGCAAATTTGAAAATGCCATGTTAGATTTAGGAGCTTTAATAAATGTTATGCCTATGTCTGTTTTCAAATCTCTGTCCCATGGAACTTTATAACCTACTAGGGTAGTAATTTAGTTAGCAAATAGAAGTATTACTCACCCTTCTGGAGTCATAAAGGATGTTTTGGTTCAGGTAGATCAACTTCTTTTCTGGATGACTTTTTCATACTTAATATGGAAGAAGGTGTGTCTGACATTCCTGTTCCTATAATTTTGGGAAGACCATTTTTGAAAACAGCCCGAACCAAAATAGATGTTCATTCTGGAACTCTCTCTATGGAATTTGGTGATACTAGAGCTTAATTCAATATTCTTGATGCTATGTAACACCCATCTAAAAATCATTTTGTTTTTCATATTGACATTATAGATGAATTGATTTGTGAATGCCTTTCTGATATCTCTCAAAATGTTGATTTGGAATGCATGGATGATTCATACAATTGTTTTGCATGCAATGATTCTGAAAGTTATGCTATTTATGCTAAAATTAATAAATACATACATGCTGATTTAGATTCTTTTGATATGCCTGTTAACCATAAGGAGCTAGAATACACTAACCTAAGTGCAGGATTTCAAGAAGACTCTAACAAATTGTTGAGGTGCAAACAACAGAATCCAAATCTGCTTTGTTAGTTCCATCTATTTTGCAGCCACCCAAAATAGAGTTAAAGCCCCTACCTGAAAATCTCAAGTATGTATACTTAAGGGATGATGAATAGCTCCCAGTGATAATTTCCACTTCTCTTGATGAAAATCAAGAAGAAAAGTTATTGCAGGTTCTAAAAAGGCACAAGAAGGCTCTAGGCTGGACATTGGCAGACATTCCTGGAATTAGCTCATCCATGTGCATGCATAGGATATTTTTGGAAGAAAATGCTTAACCAATAAGATAGTCCAGAGAAGACTCAACCCTGTAATCCTTGATGTTGTTAAAAAAGAGATTACCAAGCTTCTACAAGTAGGAATCATTTACCCTATCTCTGATAGCCAATGGGTGACTCCGATACAAGTGGTTCCTAAGAAAACAGGGATCATAGTTGTGAAAAATAAGAAGGATGGATTGATCCCCACCAGAGTGCAAAATAGTTGGAGAATCTGTATTGATTACAGGAGACTTAACCAAGTAACTAAGAAGGACCACTTTCCTTTACCCTTCATTGATCAAATGCTTGAGCCTCTCACAAGTAAGTCTCACTACTATTTTCTTGATGGATTCTCTGGATGTTTTTAGATTCATATTGCACCTGAGGATCAAGAAAAGACCATATTCACCTGTCCCTTTGGCACATTTGCTTATAGGAGAATGCCCTTTGGCCTATGCAATGCTCCTGGAACTTTTCAAAGATACATGATAAGTATTTTCCATGATTTCATTGAACATTACATAGAGGTGTTTATGGATGATTTTACTGTTTATGGATCTTCTTTTGATGCATGCCTTGATAGTTTGGATAAAGTTTTAAATAGATGTATTGAAACTAACCTTGTCTTGAACTATGAAAAATGTTATTTTATGGTAAAACAAGGAATAGTTTTAGGGCATGTAATCTCTGAGAAAGGAATTGAGGTAGATCCTACCAATATAGAAGTCATATCACACTTACTTTATCCTTTTTGCGTATAAGAGGTTCATTCTTTTCTTGGTCATGCAGGTTTCTACAAAAGATTCATAAAGGATTTCAGCAAAAAGGCCCAACCATTATCCAATCTGCTACAAAAGGATATGGTGTTTGAGTTTGATGAAAAATGCAAGGAGGCTTTTGACTGCCTCAAGCAAGCATTAACCACTACCCCCATAATACAAGCACCTGATTAGACAGCCCATTTGAATTGATGTGCAATGCCTCTAATTATGCATTGGGAGTTGTCCTTGGTCTGAAGATTGACAAACAGCCTAGGGTCATCTACTATGCATCTAGAACTTTAGATGCTGCTCAGGTAAATTACACCACCATTGAAAAAGAGCTCTTTGCTGTTGTTTTTACGTTAGATAATTTTAGATCTTACCTACTCAGATCTCGAGTAGTTGTCTTCACTGACCATACAGCTTTGAAGTACTTGTTGAAGAAAGGTGAATCCAAGCCAAGGTTAATTCGTTGGATGCTCTTGCTCCAATAGTTTGACTTGTAAATTCATGACAAAAGTGGAACACAAAACTTGGTGGTAGACCATTTAAGCAGAATTAAGAAAACTCCTGATTCCTCTCCTATTCGGGACCATTTTCCCAATGAACAACTCATGAGTGTTTCTAACTCTTTTGATACACCCTGGTTTACTAACATTGTTAATCATCTTGTTGCTTTTGTTTTTCCACCATATGTATCCAGAAACCCCAAATTTCAAAATTAAAAAGTGATGCAAAATATTATATATAGGATGACCCCTTTTTGTGGAAGTTGTATAGTGATCAGGTGATTCAAAGATGCATTCCAGATTATGAGGTAGAATCAGTGCTACGATTTTGCCATTCTTCACTAGTTGGTGGATATTTTGGTCCACAAAGAACAACAAGGAAGGTGTTGGATTCTGGTTTTTACTAGCCCATTATTTCTAAGGATGCATGGAGAACTTGTAACACTTGTGAGGAATGCCAAAGAGCTGGTAATGCAATCATATGGTGTCAACAAATGCCTCAACAACCTATGTTGTTTTGTGAAGTATTTGATGTTTAGGGCATTGATTTTATGGGTCCATTTCCTCTATCTTTTGGTTTTACATACATTCTGTTAGCTATGGATTATGTTTCTAAATGGGTGGAAGCTAAAGCCACCAGAACTAATGATGCTTGGGTTGTTATGGATTTTGTTAGATCTCAAATTTTTTGCAGGTTTGGCATCCTGAAAGCAATCATTAGTGATCAGGGAACATACTTCTACAACAGGATCATGCAAGCTATGCTCTGAAAGTATAGGGTTATTCATAGAGTCTCTACTCCATATCACCCCCAAACCAATAGACAAGTAGAAGTCTCTAACAGAGAAATCAAGAGGATCCTAGAAAAGATAGTGCAGCCTAACAAAAAGGATTGGAGCAGGAAACTGGATGATGCTCTTTGAGCACATAAAACAGCTTTCAAGTCACCTATAGGAATGTCTCCCTATAGAGTTATTTTTGTTAAGGCATGTCATCTTCTAGTAAAAATTAAGCATCATGCTTCCTGGGCTATAAAAGCTTGCAACTTAGCACTTGATCAAGCAGGTGAGGAAAGGAAATTACAACTGAATGAGCTTGATAAGATCTGTTTGGTAGCCTATGAGAACTCAAAGTTCTATAAAGAGAAAACAAAGAAATTCCATGATAGCTTAATAGCTAGAAAGGAGTTTGCTGTTGGACAAAAAGTGCTACTGTTTAATTCTCGGTTGAAAGTCATGGCCGGAAAATCACGCTCCAAATGGGAAGGACCATTCATAGTCACTAATGTATTTCCCCATGGAGCTGTTGAGATAAAAAGTGAAAACTCCAACAAGAGCTTTAAAGTTAATGGATAACGCTTGAAGCCATTTCATGAAAATGCTTCACTTGTAGATGTCATAATGGAGGAGCTTACTTTGGAGGAACCACTTCTTGACCTCTCTTGACGAGGGAGTTTTCTTACCCATCTCTTTACTTGTTTATTCTCTTGTCCATTTTTATATGCTCTATTTTACATTAAGGACAATGTATGATTTAAGTGTAGTGGTGGGATTTCTTTGTGTCATTTTAGACCGTTTTTATGTGTGATTATTTTTATGTGTGATTGTTTTTCTGTTAAAAAAGGATTTAAAATAAAAGTTTTTGTGTGTGTTTTTGTTTAAAATGACATGTTTTATTGGAATTTTTAGGATATACATAAGTAATAAGTAATTTCTTTCATGTTTGATATAAGCTTCATAATATGTTATGATTTGAACTTAGGCAATTATTGGTATGTTAAGAATGACATGATAATTGAGAGATGACGATATATGATGGAATTATGCCTTGTGAGATTTTTGAGCCTTAAAATTTGATGGATCACTTCACACCAACCATCTTAATTCTTTCATGTGTGATTTATTCTTGAATGCTTACATCCTAATCTTTGTCTTGTTTCTTGATGATACTTGAAACTCATATACATGTATTTGAAATGACATAGGCATTTTGTTCAATTGAGCCACTAGCCACATAAGCCTGCCATGAATAAATCATCATTCGCTAGCCCCTTTGAGCCCATTTAACCATTTCTTTATTGCAAATCAAAACAAGCCTTGGATGAAAAACCAAAAAAGTCCATGCCTTAAGGAGTATCTTGGAACTCTAAAATCAATTTAGAATTGGGCATTCAAATATGTGTAGGGGTGTGCTAACAAGGGTCATAACTCTTGGTTTTACTTGTTGATTAAAAAAAGAAAAAAAAGGATTTACTAGGAATTTTTGTGACCAAATGTGATTGAACAAATATTTTACCTCACTATTTGCCTGTTAAATTAATTGCTCCATCATTTTTTTGGCATATGAAACTAATTTCCAAATTTTTATCACACTATTTTACCTTGGCCACATTACAACCTTGAGAAGCCCTGTCGATCGTACATGCATTTGTGTTGATTGTGGAATTGAGGAACTTGCCAAATTTATGAGACTATCTATTTTTCAAGAAATGTTTTGAGAGTTTACACAAACCCAAAACACTTGAGAGTTGAGAGTATGTGTTGTGAGGTTTTGTCACTTATGATCTTCTTTTCACTTTGATTTAATTCTCACATGCCTAAGTGTTTGGATGATTTTTATACATATCTTGATGCTCTGTATCCTTGATAGATGTCCAATTTACCTATATTTTGCATGATTAATGAAGCATAAATTGGATATAATGTACAATGTTTGCCAATTTTGTAAGCTAAATATGAACATTGTACAGGTTGAGTGGCTAATTTTGTTACAATCTCAGGAAAATTCAAAGAGGAAAGAAGAAAAGAAAAGAAATGAAGAAAATCTACTAAGAGTTTAGCAAACAGAGTGATATTCGCTCAAGCGGAAGGTATATAGCTTGAGCGAATCATGATCGCTGAGGAAAAATTGAAGAGCCCGCTTGGGCGAGACATGAACTTAACAAATAATAGTATCAGGTCAAGACTCGCTTGAGCGAGAAGTGATGCGCCCAGGCGAAATTAAGCCAGTAATGAAAAATGAAGTCTTCGCCCGAGCGAACACTGAGGCCGCTTGAGCGAGATTTGTACAGAATGAAATAGCAGTAGCCTCGCTCAAGCGTTTTTAATAGAAAAGCCAGCGAATTTCTTCCAGAATGCATCAATGTAGAAGTCGCTTGAGCGATGTTATTTCGTTCAAGCGAAAATTGTCCAGAACCAAATTTTAAAGGGCTCGCTGAAGCGGATAAAGAAATAGCTCAAGCGAAATGGCAGGAAGTATCAGATATGAAGACTCGCTTAAGCTAATCTGAACCGCTAGAGCGAATCAAGCCCATAATGAAGCAGGACGTGGAGTTCCTTCGTGTTGAAGAATGCTTATCGCCTGAGCGAAATATAAACTCGCTTGAGCTAGTTTTCTTTTATATAAGCTTACTGCATGGCGGCTGAAAAGGGAGAGCTGGAGAATTGGAAAAACACTTTGTACTCTGTATTTTCTTCATCTTTTCTAAGCTGTAATGACCACCATGAGTGGCTAAACCTTTCCTTGGGATTGGATGTAGCCTTTCTTACTTGAAGATTATCAATGATATATTCATGAATCGGGTAATTTTGTTCTATGATTCATGGTATTTCGTTTTGTGTTCACTGCTTGAATCTACTTGATCACTAGTTTCTTGAATTAAGTTTACGTTTGTTGTTGGAAAATAACTTTCGAAAACAGATCTAAATGAAATGCTCATTGTGAGTAAATAACCAGGGATGGTATTTAACGCATTGAACGTCTAAATAATCAGTCGTAATGCTGGAATGGAATTGAAACGATCAAGGGATTGACGTTATCAAATCTGTTCTTATGAATTTCATAGTCAAGGAATTGATATGAATGACATTGATTGTGATGTAAAGTATTATAGTTCAAACCCCGTTTTCATGAATATACGTTGTGTATCGGAAGGTAAGATCGGTGAATCCTAATCCCAGTTGTTACAATTTGATAAACTCCTTTTATTTTATCACATATTTGTTCACATATTGCAGTTTATATTTTGAACCCAAAAACCATGAAAACAATCGTTTTAATCTGCCGTAATCCTTTAAGTTTCAATTGCTGACGATCCTTAGTGGGAACGATATCTTTTATAACTACAACTACCGTGTTTAAAACTTGGCACGTTTCTTTGAGTGTATTATACAAACTTGATTCTCTTAAAATACACCAGCAAGTTTTTGGTTTTGTCACTTATGATCTTCTTTTCACTTTGATTTAATTCTCACATGCCTAAGTGTTTGGATGATTTTCATACATATCTTGATGCTCTGTATCCTGCATGTTAAATAACTCTTGTTTCTCTGTATATTCCAAGATTTTATGACAAGTATGCCAGTTCTCTGTGTTTATTGTTTTCTAACTTAATGTTTTCAAATTGTAAAACTTGCTTTTATTTTGATTTTTCCCGGGAGTGCAAAAGAGTAAGTGTGGGTGTATTTGAAAATGCATATATTATCTCAATTCCTCACTTTAAATGTGTATAATTTGTCACTACTTATTGTGTAATATATTACATTTTAACACATTTTCATAATTTGAGCTTTATTTAATATTTATTTTTAAAATGAATTAAGGATTGATTTTTAATGGAAATAATGAAATCCTTGTTTCTCTTATTTTGTAACGAATGATTGAGCTTGTAAATTAAAAAATTATGACCAAGGATCAAGAGGAAGAAGGTAGGAGTGATTACTTATCAAGAAAGTGTCCAAAAATGATGGAAATGCACCATAACAGGTGCATGAATCGATTCATCAGAAGCATGAATCGATTCATGCATTAAAAAGGCCAAGGAATTGCAAAAATTAGTGCATGAATTGATTCCCCTTGTATGAATCGATTCATGCGTCCTTCAGCACCTAGGAACATGAAATTTAAGGCCATGAGATCATAGATGAATCGATTCATGCATACAAATCATTCAGTTTTAGCCTAAATGAATCGACTCATATGCTTTTATTAACCAATTAATTTAGTGGAAACAACATTACGGGATTTAAGAAATCAGAAACAGCATTATGGGTTTTCTGAATCCACTACGTCGAAAGGGATCCACTTCTTCCATGATTTACGCTTGATGTTTCCTTCCCCTCGCCTATAAAAGGAAGAAGAATTAAAGCCTTTCACACACCTTCACACCTTCATATATTCACTTCTTCCTTCTCAGCTTCAAGTTGGAGCAACAAAGGCATAAGGCCTCTCAAGGAAATTCTCAGGTTCGATCTTTCTTTTTTTTAGTTTGTTTTAATTATGGAGGGATAAAACCCCTAGATTGATTTTCTTGGAGATTATTGTAATATGATTTTGAGGTTTCTATTTTTAATATAGTACTCTTTTATTATTGTTGGTTTCTTCATAATCTTACTCTGCTTGTTTGAATTCCATTCTGTTTAATTAAATTTGTATGCTTAATTGGTTTAATTATACAAAAGGAACATGCTTAATGAATATTTTCATAATAATTTTTAATTATTATGGTTTGCTTAATTCCATAATATGAGAATAGACTATGTATGTAGGCGATGTTCTTATGTATGCTCAATGATTCCTAGATTTTACGATCTTGACTCTTTTAGCTTAATCAAGATACTTGATTAAAATGTTCATTCAAGTTGAATGTAAGTCAAGGAATTGTGAATTAAAAAATACGCTTAGTTGATTAATTCAAATAGAGCTAAGAAATCAACAGTAATGAAAGTGTACAAATCATCTTTTGTGAACCAAGGATAAATCTAATTACAATACTCTAAGAAAATCAATCGCTTGTTATCTATTTGTTCTACGTCTTATATTTATTCTGTTTTAAATTTTACTATGAGAACCAAACCAAACCCCACAAATACATTTGTATGTTTGTTAAATTTTTGTTTGCTAAAATTATTTTAAAACTTGATTTTCCTAAATTTTTATGTTGATCTTCGAGAGAACGACCTAGGTTCACACCCTAGTACTACATTATTTTTAATGTTTCAATTTGACCATCCGCGACAGTCCATGTCAGCCACTCTTTAGAGGTTAGAGAGATAAGGTAAGTGAAGTCACCACCTTTGGGAGAGAGTCCAAAGGATAAGACCTAAGAGAAAGGAGCTAATGCTTTTATTTTCTAGAGAGAATGGAGAGTTTCTCACTCTAAAATTCAATGGCATTCAAATTATGAGCTAATCACAAAGAGGAAATGTATTTATACCTCCTAGGAACTACATTTTCAGAATTGGCTTCGGTGGCTTGAAAAATCTTCACCCAAGGCCTAAAAATTCAAAATACATGGCCCAAAAAAAGCCCAAAGCAACCTAACACCTATATAAGGCCCAAAATGGAAAGTATGGTCATGTGTGGCCCAAAACTAAGTCTTAATTTCTAATCCTAAAATATTATCCTAATATACTCCTAAAAATATTAGAATGGAAAATATGTACAACAATGGTCTTAGCCCATAAAGAGGCCAAAACTATAAAAACAAGCCCATTACCCTTCTATAGAGCAAGAGGAAAGGGTAAGGGTCTTCAAGTACTCCTCCTTTGGCTTGGGCCCAATTGTGGTATCCATAGAAAAAGCCAAATAGTTTTGGAGTACCTCTTTAGCTTTCTTGGCCCTTGACCTAGTCATAGCCAAATAGTTTTGGAGTACCTTTTTATATTTATGAACCGAGTGAACGATCGATTTAGTTGTGACCCACTAAGCGTGGTGACCCCGGATAACTGAATATGATCTTGAAAGATCGAATCTTGTGGAATTAGACCCTATGGTGGTCTAGGCTCTACGATGCTTATATGAGCCATGTTTAATGACTTTAGGTGTTTTAGAAGTATTCCACGATGGGTGCTAGGTAACCCTTAAACTTTCTAAGCCTAATAGCAAATTGAATCTTATGAACAATTGAGCCGTAGTGAAATAAATTATGAAATAAGTTGTTGAGGCTATAGCTAATATGTGACTAGATTCGAAATGTAGACGTAAACCTCTATGTATTTGGTGAATAATAATGTTGAATTTGGGGTATGACTTAGCATTGGCTATGAATGAGACGCCCCCAAAATAGGGGTAAATTTTTCACGTTTTTATAAATCATAATTCAATGGAAAGGAAATAAGTGGTGAAGCTGATGACACAACACCTGGATCTATGATAAACCACTCCCATATATGAAGATATGAGAGGGTACTTAAAAATATGGTTTAATAATAATTGTTCAATTAAAAACAGCGGAAGAATTAATTAAATTAGTTGTTGCGAAAATAAAATTTAAGAAAAGGACCTCATGAAGTTCCATGAGCCATAAAGAGTTCAGGATCCCATTAAAAATAATGTATTAATGCCATTTATTACATAGGAAATGTAAATAATTGAAAATAAAAGGAAATGGGCATCAGGGTGACACTCGCTTAAGCGAGACCCCATCCGCTTGAGCGAGCCAGTGTAGTCACGCTTGGGCGAAGTGGAGAAAAGCTGAGCGAATGAAAATTCAAGCATCAGGGGTCGATATCGGTTGAGCGAGACTTGCCTCGCTTGAGCAAGATGCAAAGGAATCCCCTAAGCGAATCAGCGAAACGCTTGAGCAAAGGAAGGGAATATGCATCAGGTACCAATCTCGCTTGAGCGGCTCATGACTCGCTTGAGCGAGATTGTTCCAGAAGCGTTAGTAACTCTCTGGTCGATTTTCGCTTGGGAGAGACACCCCTCACCTAGGCAAAAATCGTCCAGTATCAAATTTGTGCCCTCCTCACTTGAGCGACGATCCAACCGCCTGAGCGAAAATTGTCCAGAGGCTAACCTCTAATTCTGTGACAATTTTGCTTGGGCGACACATACCCCCGCTCGGGCGAAAACGGGCCAGAGGCCAAAACTCTGATCCACAACAATCTCGCTCGAGCGAGATTCTCACTCGCTAGAGCGAGTTCTGTAGAATTCATGTAAAAACAGGAAACTCTAACAATATGGCATACTTAGTTATAATTCATGATATATTGACCTCATTTACTACATTATATCATATCTAACATGTATATACAATCTCATCCAACTACTATTCACCCAAAGCATATAAATTGAAATTATCACCATCATTTAACATGCTCTATAATATAGTGCAAACACACATTCACATATCCATTCATTAAGTACAACATCATCAAGCATCACAATTTGTCCTTTACATCATTTGGGTCATGAATGAAAATTGGCCTTACACACATATCCAATTTTCTTCCATGACCTCCAAGATCATCAACAATTACAAAATTAAGTATATAAACACCATATACCCCACAAAAGAAATTCATGCCGGCCAAGGCTTACATAGTCCCATTCCATATTTACCTTCTTCAAACTCGGCCTCCAAAATGGTAGGATTTAAGTCATACCTACATCAACTTTAAGAATAGCAACGAGGAGGTGAGTAACATAATCCAAATGAATTAAACTCATACATTATGATTAAATACATGTATACTTGTTCATATAACATATCTTACACAACATCACACATTATTTATAAGCATATCTCACAAAATCAAGTACACATCTACAATTTCATTCATTTGGTTTGCCACATGCAAACATAGGGTTATCATCCACTCTCTTCCCTTTCAATTCTCATCCATCCCTCGCCACTATGGGCTTTCAACTAGGCATATCTTCAGCTATATGCAAATGCTCTTAAAGCTAATGCATATGCACAAGAATTTCTCATCAAACAATGCGGATCCGACTGTGGGAAATACAACATTAATTCAATTGTGGGACAAGCATAGGTGTGCTACTATGCCCCTATTGTAGTAGAAAAATTATGTACACATATATCTCAATTTATGCATGCTTACATCCTCATAATTTTACTGGTACCAAACCGTTATCGCCCATCTGTAGCACTAGTCACCCCGTGACTTGCGGATCAACTTCGTGGCCTCAATTACCACAACTGCTACGAGCCCCTCCCGAACACACATCGAGAGAGCCATGTCCCGTCGGACACCGAGGTAAACTCGCTCACCATAGAGCCGCCTGCCCACTGGGCCCGCCACATAGGGTGCCTCATCACCAAACTATGGACAGCTTCATGACTCACACACCGAGTCACAGGGGAAAAACAACATTACGCTCGTGCACTGAACCGCCGTCCCACTGGGCCCGCCTAGTGGAACCCCTTAATATTTCCACATAGACAACTATGATATGGCATGGATGCAATGCAAATGAAAATCAAGTGCATCCTTACACTATGCATCCTAGATGCCACTCCACATACAATCATTCACCACCACTTAGTGGATTTTAATATTTTCATCATCCTCAGTCATCACCCATTCTCTTTACATTTCATACACATTAAGAGTTAGTGGCATACACATTCATCAATTTAAACATACATCTTCGGGATATGTTTCATCATGGATTTCAATTCATACATGGTTTTAAACCACCATCACATCTCATCATCATAATCTCATTACAACGTCATATCCATTATCCCAAACACATGCCACACAACAATAATCATTCTAAATGCATTCAAATCATAACATCATCACATCATCCATTCAAACAATCATCAACATAATCACATATACATATTTTCATATCCCCAATGGATGAAATCATGCATTTAGAGTAGTTACCCCCTCCTACCTCAAGTGAAGTAGTGATCAATGCGGTTTGACGTTTCCGCCTCGTCGATGGGGTCACTTCCTACATCATAATACATTACACAATTAATTTTCTATTTACCCATTAAGACTCAAATACTTATATATTTCAATAACTTGATGTTTATATTATTTTAACTCTCAAACCTCTTTTATTTCATTTTCATCCACCATAACCACCATGGGTGTCGCGACCGGGATCTCGGCAGCACGGCCGACCCTCGAAACGATTTAAAAATAAACAGGGAGTCGCCTAGGATAAAATACTGGAAAAACCTTTCGTTAAAGCACTGGTTATAAAAATGAAATTCCATGATTCGGGAGTCTGATTACAGGTGAGGAAGGTATTAGCACCTCACAACTGTCCGTTATAAAAACGGTTACCTCAATTTGATAGCGTGCATTATAATTAGCCCAATAATTATTTTAACTCCTTCATGAAAAGAAAAATGTATGGAACGGCAAAATAAACAAAAAAAATAAACAAAAATCAACACAAAATATTTACATGAGACCAACAGGACGTCTCGTCCAAATTAATCTCGCTCTACCTTTTTTTAAAAAAAAGTATTTAAAAAATATGAGATTAACAGGACGTCTCATCCAAATTAATCTCGCTCCACCTTTTTTTGATAGCAAGACAAAAAAATGGAAACTCTACAAATTAAATAAAGAAAGATGAGCCCGACAAGAACTATTTCCCCCTCCTACGTATTCTCGAGCTTTCGAGAAATCAGGGTCACGTAGTTCTTTAAATATTTTATTTTTAGGAAAAAGATTAAGGAAATGTTGATGGGAATCATTATGGTGAGGAACCCATACAAGGCGAAGTTCTTTGCACGTGTACGAATCCTATAAAGGTGGTGTAGACGGAAGTATTTTCCGTACGACACTGACTAAGAATGATTTATTTTGATTTTTATTTAAACTAGAAAGAAAACATAGGAAACATTTATTTCCTTTATTATATTTTTAGTACAAAACAAAAAAAGAAAGGTAGCAGAAGCTACAAGAGAGAAAAAGAGACAGTAAGTTCAGAAAAGGGAAGAAAAGAAAAAAATGAGTGAAAACTGAGTGGGAGAAGAGAAAAACAAGTGGAAAAAATGGAAAAAACGAGTGAAAAATAAGAAAACCGAGTGAAAAATAAGAAAACCGAGTGAAAACAGGGAAAGCCGAGTGAAACTGGAAAGCTCCGAGTGGAAAAATAAAAATCCGAGTAAAAATAGGGAAAACCGAGTAAAAATAGTCAAATCTGAGTGGAACAACGAAAGATCCGAATAAAAAATAAGGAACACTGAGCAAAAATAGTAAAATCAGAGTGATAAGAGGAATACCGGGTGAAAATTGAGCAAAACCGAGTGATGATGGAGCAGGAAAGCTGATCCGAGAGGGAAAGGGGAATTAGAGGGAGTAGGAAAGTGCTAGGTGAGGTGCTGTTGAGTGGGAGGGAGGACGGTATTGGAGGAGAGAGAGTTTGAGGGACTGTTGGTATGAGTTTAAGGAAGGGTGTGAGGGTGAGGGAGAAGTGAGAGGGACGGAGCTTAGGCAGAGTTTTTCCTCTTCAATACATAAAATCTTTGGTGCTTCAACCCCTGCCTATTTATAGGCTTGTCTGAGTGGAAGGCCAGCTCAGGCTTCCACTCAGAGTGGAAAACCAGCTCACACTTCCATTTAGAGTGAAGTGGGGGACAACGGCTGAGTGGGAATTTTTAATTCCCCCCACTTCCGCCCCTGTCTGCCACCCCCAGGATTCCTGGATCCACTTGGGTGGTGGAATCCAAGTCAGCACGGGCGAACAGAGAGAGCCGAGTGGAAATCCGAGAGAGGATGGTGAAAATCCGAGTAAGAATGGTAGAATTCCGAGTGAAAATGACTCAGATCAGCCTCTCAGTCAGCATTCATCCACATTGGGAGTCAATTCCGAGTGGAAAAAAAAGGGTCGGTCTTCACATTGCCTCCTAAATCTGAGTGGAAAAGGCCCCTTTTATGCTAAAGACCGAATGAAATCATGTTGGTGTTGTGCAATTGGATTGAGTGGGCAATCAAAGAAATTCCGATTGGAACATTCAGTCAGAACCGAGTGAAAACTGACTCGGATTCCCATTCTCGCTTGAGCGTAACAAGAATCGCTTGGGTGAAAGACCTGAAGAGCACTCGGAAACGATCGAAGGATTACTCGGAATTGAGTGAAAAGTGGGTCACTCGGTACTGAGATGTGTGAAATGGGTGAAAGATGTGTGAAATGGTGCTATTTATACAAAAACCGAGTGAAGTGTGACTCGGAATTGGCTAAAGGATGACTCGGAGATGGGTGAAAGATGACTCAGAAACGGGCAAAAAATGTCACTCGGAATTGGTAAAAAAGTGAGTCAGAACTAACCAAGAACTGACCAAGAATTGACTCGGAAATGTGAAGTATGGCTCGGAAATTGGTGGAAATGGGGGCTCGGAATTGATTGACCAAAGGGGCTCGGGAAAGGTTTAAGTATGGCTCGGAAGTGGTACAAATGGTGGCTCGGAAGTGATTTAAGGAGGGCTGACACAGAATTGGTTTGAAGAGGGCTGACTGAGTGAAGTATCACTCGGTTCCAACTGAAGACTGGCTCGGAATTGGTAAAAACTGAGTCAGAAATGATTGAAGATTGACCAAGAACTGACTAAAAAGTATCACTCAAAAACCGATTAAAGATTGACTCAGAACTGATAAAAATGACTCAAAATTAGGAGAGAATGATGACTCGGAAGTTCGTAAAAATGACTCGAAAATGGGTAAAGGAGGACTCGAAGCCGATTGAAAATCGAAGAGAAAGACTCGGAAGTTGAATGTAAAGGCGACTCAGAAGTTGATTGTAAAGGAGGACTCGGAGGTTGAGTGTAAAGGGTCTCGGAAATGGGCTCGGAAAGGTTTGAAGAAGGACGACTCAGAATTGGTTTGAAGAGTGATGACTCGGTATTGGGCAAATGGTTCAATCGGCCCTTATTTGAAGGATGAGTGAAGATTGGCTCGGAAATCTGACTGAAAAGGACACAGAAATGATTGTGAAATGGCTCACTCGGTAAATAGTCACTCAGACTCCGTTCTCTTTCCTCTCAGAAGATAGACTGAGTCGTACTCTTCTTCTAGTCAGAATCTAACTACTCAGAATCTAACCCTTGGATGTATTCATTCGGACCCGGTTTTATTCCTTACTCAGCATTTGGCAATTTTCACTCGGAAAGGCTTTTTTTTCAATCAAAATCTGTTCTTCCATATACACCTCGAGTCGGATTTTAATTCACTCAGACTTGTTTTCACTCAGATCAGTATCAATCAGAAGCTTTCATTCGGATTTAACTTGTAGGGCTATATTTCACTCGGATTTATTGCAATCAAAGAGCAATCCTTCTCAGCATTCATCCTTCAGCAGAGTATCACTCGGAATGGCATGACAGGGAGCCTTCCACTTGGATTCACCTTCAACAGGGAAGTATTTCACTCGGAACTGAATCATTCTGAGTGATTCTACTCGGATTTGATCCTTTTTGAGTCATTTCACTCGGATTTCTCTTCAACAAGGACATATTCCACTCGGCAATGCTCCAATCTGAGTCATTTCACTCGGATTTGCTCCAATCTGAGTCATTTCACTCGGATTTCTCTTCAACAGGGACATACTCCACTCGGCAATGCTCCCATCAGGGTCATCTTGCTCGGATCTGATCATTTTTAAGTTATTCTATTCAGATTTGACCATTCTGAATTGGAATTCAGTATAAAAAGATTTATTCCACTTGGACCGGACCAAAAGAGGTGTTCACAATGGGTTAGGTGCCACCATTTATTATTATGCACTCTAGAACCAAACCCCTTTCATGGGTTTCTCCATCAATGACTTCCACCAACCAAATACCATCATAAATGACCATTATTCATCATAACCCATATTTATTGCCAATAATAAATGCTCATCTACCTCCATTATACATTTCCCCCAAATTTATGAAGCTAGGGTTTTCATAAAATTCCAACAACCATCATAAATACTCTTCTCCTTCCATCCATAAATGCATCCACCTTCATTACTTCGCCAAGAAATCTTACTCTCATGAAAACCCACATTAAACTCATGTATTAAATGCTCTCCTCTAAAACATCCATTCACATGCATGGTTTCTAAACACATAATGCCATATACCCATAACCAAAACCTTATTAAAAATGGGTATACATACCTCAAACCCAAAGCAAAGTGGGTTCAAGAATGGAGGAGAACACCACACAAAAATGGGGAGAAGAAAGAAGAGAAAACTTCAACTCCACTAGCCTCCTTCAAGCTCCCACCAAACGAAAATGAAATGAAGTAGAAGATGAGACCAACTCACTAAGGTTTTGGAAGAAGGAAAAGACAGAATGAAGAAGATGATGATGAAGAGGAGAAGAAATGAAGTGCATATGCCCAACAACTTCAGCAAACACACGTGAATAGGAAGGGAAAATTGGGGTTTTCAATTTATTTTAAATCCTATTTATTAAAACTCCATCGTTTTATAACTAACAGGTTCTCAGTTCGGGCTCAATACTTCATCTGAAAATTATTCTGAATACACATTTGGACTCCCAATATCATTCTCAATAGCCCTGACCAATATCATCTCATTCCGAGATACTTGGTCCGACACCCGTGCCTCAACCAGGCTCGTTTTCAGCTTAACCGGTTTCCATAAGCCACTAGAAATTCCCAAAATGCTTAATTTAATTATTCTCAATAATTTGGGATGTTAAGTAATTCACACAGAAATTCCTAATATTTATTCTGTTAATTAATTCTCTCATTTTAAAATTTGGGATGTTACAATCCACCCCACCAAAAAGAAAATTTTGTCCCCGAAATTTCACATAGCGGATTCAAATGCGTCGGGATACCATTCTCTGATATTGTCTTCGCGTTCCCATGTGAACGTTTCAGTATTTCCATGTTTCCAAGCGACCTCCACCAAAGGTACCAACTTGTTCCCCAATTTCTTCACGGAATGTCCGACAATGCGAACAGAAACATGAGGAATAGATAAATCCTCACGTACATCAATCTCGTCCACAGGAATCACGTGTAGAGGATCATAAACATATTTTCTCAACTGCGACACGTGGAACACGTTGTGTAGATTGGCAAGATGCGGAGGGAGTGCTACCCGATAAGCAACCTCACCAATCCGCTCCAACACCTCGTAAGGTCCAATAAATCTAGGGCTCAACTTCCCACTCTGCAGTGCCCTTCCAATTTCTTTATCACGCGAGACCTTCAGGAATACATGATCACTAACTTGAAACTCAAGTGGTTTATGCCTCTTGTCATAATAACTCTTCTGCCTATCTTGAGCAATCTTCATATTCTCTTGTATCTTTCTAATCTGTTTGGTAGTTTCTTGGATAATCTCTGGCCCTAAGGCCAAGTTTTCACCAACTTCAAGCCAACACAAGGGAGTTCTACACTTCCTTCCATACAACGCCTCATACGGTGCCATGCCAATGCTAGAATGGAAGCTATTATTGTATGTGAATTCAATCAATGGTAGAAATCTCTCCCAATATCCACCGTGTTCAAGGACACAAGCTCTCAACAAATCTTCCAGGCTTTATATAGTTCTCTCCGATTGTCCATCGGTTTGAGGGTGATATGCGGAACTAAGCTTCAACTTAGAACCCAACTCATCATGCAAACGTCCCCAAAACCAAGAAGTAAACCGAGGATCACGGTCGGATATGATGCTGGATGGCACACCATGCAGCCTAACAATCTCCTTGATATATATTTGTGCTAATTTCTCTAAGGAACTCTTCATATTAATGGGCAAAAAGTGAGCACATTTTGTCAACCGATCTACAATCACCCATATAGCATCGTTTCCAGCACGAGTTCTGGGTAGCCCAGAAACAAAATCCATAGCTATACTATCCCATTTCCAAACAGGGATCTCCAACGGTCTCAAATAACCAGATGGTCTCTGATGCTCGACCTTAGCCTTCTGACAAACAAGGCAAGATGCTACAAAATTCACCACATCACGCTTCATACCGGGCCACCAAAAATTTTTCTTTAAATCTTGATACATCTTGGTAGAACTAGGATGAATACTCAATATGCTTTTATGAGCTTCCTCAAGTACACATTTTCTCACATCACCATTTGAGGGAACACAAATTCAACCCTTCACACCCCAAATGCCATCTTGATCTTCTACTAAGAACAAATTCTTCCCTTTCTCTTGGGTTTTCTTCATCTCAATCAAATACTCATCATTGGGTTGTTGCGCCTTCACATATTCAAGAAACTCATTTGTAACCTTCAACATCTCCAACACCATTTTCTTGGGAGTGTAAGTCTCCACGCCCACATTCAAATCTCTAAATTGCTCTATCAACTCCATCTCTTTTGCCATCATCATGGAGACATGTAATGACTTTCAGCTCAAAGCATCAGCGACTACATTAGCCTTTCCTGGGTGATACTTCAATTCAAACTCATAGTCTTTTAGGAACTT
Source organism: Clitoria ternatea (assembly GCA_037962975.1). NCBI lineage: Eukaryota > Viridiplantae > Streptophyta > Magnoliopsida > Fabales > Fabaceae > Clitoria > Clitoria ternatea. The sequence goes on from CM075671.1 coordinate 177,871,554, forward strand.
CATCCATCGTCTTTGGCACATATTCAACTCCTTTTGGTTGAACAGATATTTAAGACTCTTGTGGTCGCTGAAGACCACAAATTTCGAGCCATACAAGTAGTGTCGCCACAACTTCAAAGTGAAACCCACCGCCGCCAATTCCAAATCGTGTGTGGGATAGTTAACCTCATGCGATTGTAATTGTCTCGATGCATAGGCTATCACACGCTCCTTTTGCATTATTACACATCCAAGACCAAGCTTAGACGCATCACAATATACCACGAATTCATCCGCCAAATCAGGTAATGCTAACACTGGTGCAGTAGTAAGCCTTAACTTTAACTCTTGGAAACTTTCTTCACACTCTCGGGTCCACACAAAAGATTGATTCTTCCGAGTCAACTTCGTTAGCAATCCGTCAATGAACCTCCGGTAATAACTGGCAAGACCAAGAAAACTTCTTATCTCCGTCACCGACGTCGGTCTTTCCCAAGCCATTACAGCTTCAACCTTCGACTTATCAATCACAACTCCATCTTTTAAAATAACATGTCCAAGAAATTGGACCTCAGACAGCCAAAATTCACACTTAGAGAGCTTTGCATACAACTCCTTCTCTCAAAGAACGGTCAAGACAAGACGGAGATGTTTTTCATGCTCTTCATAACTCTCGGAGTACACCAAAATATCATCAATAAACACCATGACGAATTGATCAAGATATTCATGGAAGATGCGATTCATGTAGCTCATGAAAATTACAGGGGCATTCGTCACCCCAAATGGCATCACTACGTACTAATAGTGTCCATATCGCGTTCGGAAAGCAGTCTTCGGAATATCTTCGGTCTTCACCCGAATTTGGTGATATCCGAAACGTAAATCAATCTTCAAAAACACAACAGCACCCTTCAATTGATCCAAAAGATCGTTAATATGCGGAAGAGAGTATTTATTCTTAATGTTTAGTTTTTTGAGTTGGCGATAGTCAACGTACAATCTCATGCTCCCATCTTTCTTCTTCACTAACAATACAGGAGCACCCCAAGGAGACACACTTGGGCGAATAAACTCCCGTTCAAGTAATTCTTCCACTTGCTTTTTCAACTCAGCTAACTCCATAGGAGACATCCTATAAGGAGCTCGGGAAACAGGTTCCGCACCCGGAATAAGATCGATAGAAAATTCCACTTCTCGTGGGGGAGGTAATCCGGGAATCTCCTCCGGAAACACATCGGGAAATTCCGAAACAATAGGAATCCCACAAGATTAGGAAGCACCATTCCCATCCACCAAATAGAACATCACGAGAAGTTGAGAGATACCTCGCACATCAAAGCCTTCAGTATTAGAGGTCGGGAAAATCACCGTCTTGCTATGACAATCCACCAAAACCTTGTTGGCGGACAACCAATCCATGCCTAGAATAACATCCAGATCTTTCATAGGCAAACACACGAGGGATACAACAAATTTTCTACCCTCCAAGTCCATCTCGACATTCTCACATTAAGTCACCGATCTTAAGCAAGCACCGGTCGGTGTAGTCACCAATATAGAGCCTTTCATCATACACACAGGCACCCGCAAGCACCTCACACAATCTTCAGAAATAAAGGAGTGCGTCGCACCCGAGTCAAATATTACATTAACATTATTACCATGTATTTGGCACTCACTTTGGACAAGATCCTCAGCTTGTGCTGCTTCTTCACCGGTCACGGCAAAGACTCTTCCAGCCATTTGTTGATTAGCACCACGATTTGGACCATTCTGACCACCATTACCATTACCTCGACCGTTTCCATTACCACGACCGCTACCACCATTCCGGTTGCCAATTCTTCCGTCATTACCGTTTCCGCGACCATGGCCTCTAAAAGCACCGTAGCCTCCACGGTTTGCATCATTATGTACCACAACATCCGTGGCATTCAAGGGACAATCGGGGCGGATATGCCCCAGTTGGTTGCATCTATAGCACACCACTGTTTCTTCATGGTTGCATTCTCTAGCCAAATGATTTCCACCACATCAGAAACAACGAAGTCCTTGGCCATTACCTCGGCCGCCATTGGCACCATGCCTTCCGCCACCTCGTCCACCTCTGCAGGAAGAGGAACCACGTATAAATTTTCTATTGCTCTTAAAGTTGCCTTTCTTCTTGAAGCTAGAAGATTGGCCTTTTAACTTTTAATCATGCCCCGAGTAACTTCTTGGAGCAACATCATTCTCTTTAAAAATTCTACACTTGTTCATAAGGGTAGGAAAACTCCTAATCTCTTGGTGACAAATCGCCTTCTTGATCTCTTGGCATAGTCTATTTTCAAATTTAACACACTTTGAAACTTCAGTGCCCTCTTGCTGAAAAGGAGGATAAAATACACATAACTCTTCAAATTTCAAAGCATACTCTTTAACCGACATGCCTCCTTGCTTGAGCTCCATAAATTTAAGCTCTTTCTTGTTTTTATAACTCTCAGGAAAGTACTTCCTAAGAAATTTCGCCTTGAAATTCTCCCAATTTAGAGGAATGTAGGCAGCAATCATACGCCTATGGGTGAGGATCCACCAAGATTTGGCCTTACTCCGAACCATAAACACTGTATATTCCACCTTCTGAGCTTCGGTACATTCTATGCTAGCGAATATCTGTTCCAAGTCACGGATCCAAACATATGCATCTTCCGGTTTGTAGCCTCCATGAAATTCAGAAGGCTTCCGCTTAAGGAATTGGTCAAGACCTTGATTCGGCTGACCAATAGGTTGTTGTTGCCGTTCAAGTATATCGGCAAAGCGATTAAAGGCTTCAGCCATAGCGGCCGTATCAACATTGCGCCTATTCGCCATCACTCAATCTATATACAACAACATAAACATAATTAGAAACTTAAAGTTTCTTCACCCAGTGCATATACATATATCATTCATCACTAACCATCTTAACACAAGTTTCATCATAATGTATTTCATAATTAGAAGGTAAATATGCGAAAAGAATCGCCTGGCCGGGCTTAATAACAATCATATTATAATCTCAATTCAATGACAACCATCATATTTCACCCACATAATTTATAAATCAATCAGCCACAAGCAATAAACACATGGACAACATCACTTATAATCGTATCAAGAGCAATGATTGCTCTGATACCAGGTTGAGACGCCCCCAAAATAGGGGTAAATTTTTCACATTTTTATAAATCATAATTGAATAGAAAGGAAATAAGTGGTGAAGCTGATGACACAACACCTGGATCTATGATAAACCACTCCCATATATGAAGATATGAGAAGGTACTTAAAAATATGGTTTAATAATAATTGTTCAATTAAAAACAGTGGAAGAATTAATTAAATTAGTTGTTGCAAAAATAAAATTTAAGAAGAAGACCTCATGAAGTTCCATGAGCCATAAAGAGTTCAGGATCCCATTAAAAATGCCATTTATTACATAAGAAATGTAAACAATTGAAAATAAAAGAAAATGGGCATCAGGGTGACACTCGCTCAAGCGAGAACCCCATCCGCTTGAGCGAGCCAGCGTAGTCACGCTTGGGCAAAGTGGAGGAAAGCTGAGCGAATAAAAATTCAAGCATCAGGGGTCGATCTCGCTTGAGTGAGACTTGCCTCGCTTGAGCGAGTTGCAAAGGAATCCCCTAAGCGAATCAGCGAAATGCTTGAGCGAAGGAAGGGAATATGCATCAGGTACCAATCTGGCTTGAGCGGCTCATGACTCGCTTGAGCGAGATTGTTCCAGAAGCGTTAGTAACTCTCTGGTCGATTTTCGCTTGGGTGAGACACCCCTCGCCTAGGCAAAAATCGTCCAGTATCAAATTTGTGCCCTTCTCACTTGAGTGACCATCCAACCGCCTGAGCGAAAATCTTCCAGAGGCTAACCTCTGATTTTGTGACAATTTCGCTTGGGTGACACATACCCCCGCTCGGGCGAAAACGGGCCAGAGGCCAAAACTCTGATCCACAACAATCTCGCTCGAGCGAGATTCTCACTCGCTTGAGCGAGTTCTGCAGAATTCATGTAAAAACAGGAAACTCATTCAACTACATTTACTACATTATATCATATCTAACATGTATATACAATCTCATCCAAAATAATTTCCATAGCTAAATATGTCCAGTAGAAGAGAAAAAAGAGAGATAAAGGAAATTTCAGGAAATTAGTTGAAATAGGCAAATGGAGAAATAATTTTAAGGACTTAGTTAAGAATATAAGATAAATGCCTAAATGAAATAAAAATAATTTTATAAGTTCAAATAAAGAATTAGATTTTAGGACTTAGAAATGGAAATGTATAGAACCTTAAGAATTTTATGAAGTGCATAGTATAAGTGACTAAGTAAAATAGGAATGACTTTAGGAGTTTAAATAAGAAATGAGCATTAAAATTTTATAACATTAGTAACTAATAATAATGAACAGTGTAGAAGGGATTTGAGAACTTAACCTTGAGCTAAGTAATAAAAAGGACTAGTATAATTTCTAGCAATTTTCAAAAAGAAATAATGTTTTGATAAAAAAAGGAGTTAAAGAAGTAACTAGACCCATAGGTAATAAATCAAAGTTGAACAAAAGAATGTAGATAAAAGAAAATTAGTTGGTTAGTAAAGGAATAATAATAGAAGTAAAGAAAAGGCATCAAAAGTTAGTAATTGAAAAACTAGAATGGACTTGTAACAGTATATGCACCAGAAAAAGAAATAAGATATTCAACTAATAAAGTTTAATGTTTATTTAAATAATGTATAAATAAATCTAAACTTATGTAGTCTAGTGGTAGTGAGTAAATATCGAGGAACATCACGGTTACATATCATAGTAAAAAAATTAGTAAGTTTAAAAGAAAGTTGTTAAGACTAAAAGAGTTAAGGAAATGAGAAAATGTTTATATAGGAATGAAATGAACTCATGCATTGCACCATTGTATTGATATTGTGATTGCTCGTTGTTTGAATATGATTGCATAAATCTTAGTAATCCTGGAAGGTGAATGGGAAAATGAGAATGGTTAGCTAAGATCAAGAGTGGTCATAGAACGTATCATAGGGACCCCAAGGAGAGTAGGAGGGATTCGATCCTGGATTGTTTGTGTTGTATGTGGGCAGGTTTGATGAGACACCTTCCCAATTGTTTTGGAGGTTGTTGCTACCCAATTTTGTCCGGGCCCATTTAAAATTTTAAAAAATAATCAATAATAAAAAATACCAAAAAATAAAAAAATTCTTTTTAGAAAAAAGTGAACTTGTGGGCTTGTTTGAATTTCAAATAGTTAATCTGGGCTTTGATCCTCAAAATTTTACATATCAAAACCACAAATTTTGAATTTTGAACATCTAATCTTAGAAAACTTTTAAAATTCAAATAAGAGGAAGAAATTTTAAAATTTGAATTTGATAAAAAAGATTAGATTTTATGATAAGAGATAAAAATGATGAGAAGATTTTAGGAAATGAGATAAAGTTTTTATAAGATAGAGCTATTATGAGATGAGATAAGGGTTTTCTTTTAAAAAAATATATATATTATAGAGTGAAAACAGGCTTTTTTAAAGGAGATATATGATGTATTATAAAATTTATGCGAGGAGCAAAGAAAAATTGATCAGAGACATAGATAAGTTTTTAATATATAATATATATTAGAGATTAGGATAATTTTTTTAATATAATATATATATGTATATATATATATATATATATATTAGAGATTACGGAAATGCTAGAAAAAAAAAGGATTAATGGAATGGATAAGGTTCACGCGTAGCTAAAGTTCTAGGGGGGCCGATTTTTAAATTATATATATACATATATTGGGTGTAGCAAGGGGGAATGATTTTCACGCTACAGGAAGGGGTTAACGTTTTGTGATATAAGAGCATATATTGGCACGAAACACGAGGAGATTTAGAGAAAACAAGGATTTATGTTGGGCAATTGACACACGACTATAGGAAAAAAATTAACAAAGGTATTTTTTCTTTTTCCTTTTAATTTGTTTATTGTGATTGTATATAATCCTAGTCTATTAGAGAATTAAATTATGAAATCCTTTCTCCTTTAGAAATATTCTGATAATTAGTATTAGTGTTACTTAGAGTATTACATTTGAAACATCCCGACTTAAATAGAAGAAAACCCGAGACAGGGGAAAATTTTTCCAATATTCAGAACAGGAGTCGGGATAAAATAAAACAAACTGAAGTCAAGGAAGCAGAAAACCGGGTCAGGGTGCCACTCGCTTGATGAGATTCCGGTCGGTTAAGCAAAACCAGCGTAAAGCGCTTAAGCGAGCCCTTACTCGCTAGAGCGAGTCTCTCACTTGGTATTTTTATATCGTCACTCGGAATCGGGACCTCCGCTCACTCGGAAGTGGTCCCCCTTAGGTCATGCTTCACCTGGTAAACTCTCAGCCAGATCCTTATTTTTATTCAAGAAGGTCACAAATATGCTTCATTCGAAAGCGTCTTAATCTCCACTCGGGAAATGATTCCCTCGGTTATTCCACTCGGAATCTATAAGCTTTCCCTCACACGGAAGTATTTTCCCCAGTCCAATACCACTTGGTGTATTTTAATCTTCCTCACTCAGAGAATACTTTACTAGGTTAAGTCTCACTTAAAGATTTTATAACCTCATCCATTCGGAGTCTATATAGTATGTCTCACTCGGAAGAGTTCCATCGACTAGGTTCCACTCGACAAATACCTTGACCTTCCATCCCTCGGAAATGATCTCCTTAATCAAGTTCCACTCAGTATTACTCTAACCCCTTTTCACTCAGAACATACAACCTATTCACTCGGAATATACAGCCTTATTCACCCGGAATATACAACCTTATTCACTTGGAATATACCACCTTATTCACTCGGAATATACAACCTTATTCACTCGGAATATACAGCCTTATTCACTCGGAACCATTTTAACCGTTCTTACTTCGGTCAATTCTCACTCGGGAGTATTAAACCTTCCTTCCCTCGGAAGAGGTTATCCCAGCTATATTTCACTCGACATCAGGACTATTCTTCCCTCGGAAGGAGTCCCTTCGTATACATTTCTCTCGGAACCATTTTAAGCCTTCACCACTCGGAAAAAGGCCCACTCGCTATAGCCTCACCCGGAAACGACTCTCCCAACAATATCCCACTCGGAACTTATTGACTTAGCATTATTCTTTCGAAACCACTTCCCAGTCGATACAAGTAACATCATATCAATGTAAAATATTCATATATATATATATATGTATACTTGTTCACAACTCCGATAGCCAATCCGAGTAAATAAATACGTTCAAACAACGGATTACATGAGAGCCGGCTAAGGCTACATTAGACTATATACAATATGTACAATATGTACACTGCAGCAGTATAATTACTCATCACTCAGACTTGAGGCTTTCTCGTCATTCACCAGTCTAACCTACATATACTCAAAATATAGCCATAGTAGGGGTGAGCTTTTACATATTAAATGACAGTTATTGACTTGGATTAATCCTCAAATTCTCAATTATTCAATTACATATCTCAATCAACAATAACATACACTGCCATTCAATATGGACATTCACACAACATCATCCGATCGGAATTATTCAATTCACTCAGGGCTATTTAATTCACATTATTCTCAATATCATAAACTCACAACCAATCATCACATTGCACTTGGCAACAATACCAATATACATACATTCATCCAGTCGGAATTCACTCAAGTCATTCAAGACTATATCAATCATGTTATTCTTGATAACAATGCACTAATGCATATGTATGCGGATCCGACTTAAACAATAATTTCAGTTACAGATTCCTTCCCGGCCCCAGTCCATTAGCCCTTCCCGCGTGATACCGGTCACCTCGTGACGTCTCGAGACTTAACTCTAGCTCCGTCGGCTATCACGGGCTCTCACAGGATCTAGCCCAACAATCTGTAACTAGAAATCACCACATAGGGTTCCTGACCTTCCACGGGCCACCCTTTTTCTATATATGAAACCTTATGCATTTCACAACAAGCATCCCATGCTTATTCAGATAATATCCCACACAGGAATCGACAAACAGTCCACACATATACACTCGGCATTCAAAATGTTAGTAACACGCATCTCATGCATTTAAATATAAAATCACAACAGAACCAGCATAACATTTTCACACCACATGCATTCGGTATTCACACTGGTTCACAGCACATGCACTCGACATTCACAATAATATCCACATACATCATATACAAGTGAACATGCATTCATGGACGGAAATCAACACAACAATACACAGATCACAGTTATCATAAATCTGAGCGTTTCATAAACTGTTACTCAACCACAACACATCAATCAACACATTTCAAGTATAACACAACACAGTAAAGCAATTCCCCTGGAACCCGTCCAAAAACCATACATTTGAGATGTAAATCAGCCCCCTACCTGGAATGAAGGTTCCAGAAGCTCCTCGAGATCTCAGCTCTGACCGATCGCCCTTCGGTCATTCATTCTCAACAAAATGACCTGATTCAATCATCCACCATGGCACTCAACTTTGGAGGAACTCCGAGCCGTTCACACTCTCGAATGGCTCTGCCTCTATGACACTCCATGCTCTCCATACAAGACAGTGGGGAGTTCCAAGCCTCCAAGGCACAACGTTGTCCTCTCACTCGGTTCAGTGGAGGATTCCAAAAGCTTTTCCCACACTTGAACAGTCCAATCCTCACCAACAATGGAGGACTCCCAGATTTCCAGGCACCTAATGTCGTCCCCACTTCCCACTCGAGGTTTTACTTAGTGTTTGAGTGGAAGAAGAAGAAGTAGAAGAAGCTTGGGTTGATTACAAATAGCCCTCTGCATGCACGAAGAGAAGTGGCTCACTCTCCCCTGCAGTCTGACTCTCACCAGCAGCGGAGGACTTCGAGTCTCCAAGGCCCCACAACAGTGGATGATGAAGAGAAGAAAACGAATACAAAAAAGAAGAAAAAATAGCAGAAAAGAGGAAGGGTGGTTGCATGCACAAGGAAGAGTGATCAGCTCTCTTAGTCTTTTCCCCAATAGCGTGAAATGAAAGAGTTAGAGAGAACCGAAGCTCTTTATTCTATCAAGGGGCACATGCGTCATTCCTGGCATTATTATTAGTATTCAGCCTTTAGCGTAATCGGCAATTAATCTGAATTAACCATTAATCTTAATCGGTAATTAAATCTAAACCAGGATGTTACAACATTTGTAAAATAGGGAATAAAATTAATGTTGGTATGTGCCTAAAATTAGAATCTTTATGCTAGGGTTAAATTAGATAGGATATCCCATTAATCTATGTTTAAATTTCTAGACCATAAAGTATTCTTGTGATGCCAATAGGTAACGAAAATTAATATATTCACATTAGGGATCAATTTGGATGAGACGTCTTGTTGGCCTAAGTTTTCAAATAAAATAAGTCTTTAATTGTCTCAGAATTAATTTCGACCATAAAAAATATTTTGATAACAAATTTAGGGTCTTTATAGATTTTTAGATGAGACGTCCTGTCAATCTATGTTAAATTTTCTAAATTAATGTAGACCATAAAACACTTTAATAATATTGATAATATAACAAAATTCAAAATATCTTTATAGATTCTTTGGATGAGACGTCCTTTTAATCTAGGTCTTCAAATAAACTTTTCATTCTTAAATCAATCTAGACTATTAAGTTTCTCTCTAAAAATATAATAAAATCAATAAAACCCAAAGTTCCTTTTTTTATACAACATTCAAAATCAATTTGGATGAGACGTCTTGTTGGTTAACCTTTTAAATCTCGACATTTTCAATCTACTTCACATTTTTTAAAATAACCCAAAGAACTACATAACCTTGATTTCCCCTAGAGCTTGGGGAATACGTAAGACCGGGAACAATTATTCCTGTCGGGCCCAAAGTTAAAAAATAAATATATCCCATTAACTCAAAATAAAATTATGCTTTTAATGACAACCAGATTTATTTGGACGAGACGTCCTGTTAATCACCAAATATAACTTTAATTATTAAATCAACAATAAACCTATAAGGCATTTTAAGAGGCTAAAAATTACAAATTATTAGGATTGTTCAAAAAGCTTAAACAAGTTAGGGTAGCCATTTAAAACGGACAGTGTGGGGTGCTAATTCTTTCCACACCTGTAATTAAACTCTATAACTTTAAAATCTTGAATTAAGACCGGTACCTTCACGTTAGGGTTTTTCCGATGTTTTACCTTAAAAACATTGGTAGCGAGTCCATGATTTCCTGAGGGAACTTGGGAAACTTATTTTCTTTTTACGGTCGGCCTCCCATCGTGATCTAGGTCACGGCAGAGGTGAATATGGTAAATTTTTCCAGATATCACGAGGATGGACACAGATGTCGCATTGAGGATCAACTAGACTCTTCTTGGGCCTAAGACGAATAGAATAGGTTGAAATTTATTTTATTTTATAGGAGTCTGCGTGCCCCTTTACTTTTAGTGTGTACAGTTGCTGTTACAACCATGTATTATATATGATTACGTTATAGGTGTATCTGTTCCACCAAGTTTCCTTGTATAAAAAAAACTTTCATATTTTTCTAAAACTCGTAGCCTCTTAGTTGACCAGGACAATCTAGTGGAAGGGATTGTCCTAGTTAACCGAGGGTGTTACAATCCTCACTTTTAATATTTAATTAATCATGTCTTTAATATTATTTACCTGATTAAGGGAACCATTAATTGGATTGAAGCGGAGCCATTATCAATTATTACTACAACAAAAGTCTAAACCTTTACTTGGAAGCATATAGTTTATTGATAAGTGTTTTATAACACAATAAATTAGATTTAGTTTGCTTAGGATTTTAATCATTATGCACTGTATTTCCTTAATTTTTATGATTTTCGCTTTCTTTCCACTATATTCTACTTGGGTATTTTATTTTGTAGAAATTAATAAAATTAAGGAACAAGTACAAAGATAATCCAAGGGTCAATAACAAGAGAAAAACGACCATCAAATGATAAATAAACAAGAAGAACAAGCCCCGGTGAAAAAAGAGCAACAAAAGCATGAAAATGGGCTATTAGTGTGTTATCTATTAGTGCGGCCCAAGTGGAAAGAATTCTGAGAGGACTGAATTCCGACTCGGAATGATCATTTCCGAGTAGGATGACTCGGAATGATCATTTCCGAGTAGGGAGTCTCCGAGTGAAGCGTTGCCAAGTGGATTATCTCCCGGTAGGGTGTTTTCGAGTGGAAGATTCCCGAAGGAGGTGCCTCCAAATGAAAAATGGCTGACTTTGAGTGAATATTTCCCGGTTGGAGGTAAACCCGAGTGGAAGATTCCCGATCAAAGCCATTCCGAGTGAAAAATGGCTGACCTTGAAGGAATACTTCCCGGTTCGAGATAAATCTGAGTGGAAGATTCCCGACTGCAGCCACTCTGAGTAAAAAAGGACTGACTTTGAATAAATACTGTAACATCCCGATTTAATAATCAATTGCCGAATGAAAATAAATCATTGAAATAATAATTGTAAGGTGGGAAAATTATTTATTAATTATAATTAACTTAATTAACTCAACTTAAGAAATAATGACTGGTTAAGAGTGATTAATTATTAATTGCTGGCTGATTGTGATTGGTGTACTGCTTCACGCTTTCCCACCCCACTTTCCCTTCTCTCCGTGCATGCGTATATGGGCTACTGGGCCACCCTATCATTCATGTTTCCCTTCAGACTTCTCTCCTTTCTGTCCTCTTTTTTCTTCTTCTTCTCCGCTCTTTATTCTTCTTCTCTTCTTCTCCTTTCTTCTCTGCTCTCTGTTTCTGTAAGCTCGCGACAGTGGTGGCCGAGGATCAGAGTCTTCCTTCTTGACTCGACGAGCCAGAGAGGGTGAGGGTGTACATTTCTCCCTGCATGCAACCAGTCTTCTTCCCCACGGTTCCTTTATCGAATTTCCTCTTTCTCCCTCTCCTTGCTCGAGGCTGCCGAGTCTCAGTGAAGATCTACACCACGAAGAGCTTCAAGGAGGTTGGAGCGTTCACCAGCGTTGTGATTGGAGCTGCTCAAGAGAGCGAGCAGAGAACTGGGCGTCTCGGAAGCTTGGAAATCCCCACTGGACCGAGTGAAAGGTCAATGTGGTGCCCTAGAGGCTTGGGCCTCCCCGCTAATCTTGCATGCAGAACTGTTTAAGAGTGGGAGTGGCTCGGAGTTCCTCCAAAGCCAAGTGTAATGGTGGATGACTGATGCAGGGTCGTTCTATCGAGAACGAGTGAATGGGCTGAGCGGAGCAACCGATTGGAGCTGCAAGCCCTTGGAGCCTTTGGAATTTTCATCCCAGGTAGGGGGCGCTCTACATGTCCAATGCATGGTTTCTGGACGGTCCGAGCGAACGTATTACCTTATGTGTTTGTATGATTATGATTCTGTGAGGTGTTTGACTGTTGATCATTGGATATCGTATGTGTGTGTGTTAGTAGAGTCCTGTTAATTATTTCGTACTCATATGCATGCCTTCAGAATTTGTTATTTACTATATATTGTACATGCTGCTGAGTGGAGTCTGGATGAATGATGATTATTACCTGTGTGGTGTATGACCATTGCTGTCCAAGAGATGTATGATGACGTCGGTGATGTTGTGGAGTTAATGTATGAATTGCATGTTAATTGTAATGTGAATATCAAGCACATTGTGTGGTCTATTGTTGACTTCCGGGTGGATACGATATGAATTGCTTAAGATGAACTTGTTGAGTGTGGATGACTACTGTGACATGCATGAGGTTGCATTTATGCATAGAGGGTGACCCGTGGAAGGTCAGGAACCCAATGAGATGATTTCCAGCTACAGACCCTTGGCTAGATTCTGAGAGGACCCGTGGTAGCCGTGGGAGCTAGAGTTAAGTCTCGAGACGTCCTTGGGAGACCGGTACCACACGGTAAGGGCTATCGGATAAGGGACAAGAAAAGGGATATGCAACATGTTCCTTAAAATCTGAGAATGCTATTAATAAATTCCGACTGGATTTGTGTGTGTGTTTGACGCTAAGGCTAAGTATTATTGATGTTATTGTTAAGGGGTTTGTTGTTGTGAATAGTAGGAGTTAGATAACCATAAATGACTTGAGTAATCTAACTAGTGACTTGTGTAGATGCTTTATTAAATGTTAGTAAATGCTAGTATTGATTAAGATAGATAGAGTATGTTGAAAAGGAATGTGTATGCTAAGCCGAGCCAATAACTGTCATTGTATATGTGAAAGCTCACCCCCTACACCATTTTTCAGTATGTGCAGGTCGGACCCGAAAGTGCTGACAGGGCCTCAAGTCCGAATATGGTGTACTCCGACTGTTGAGTGCTTATATTGTATTCACTATGTTAGTCAGTGTAGCCTTGGCCGGCTCTTATGTAAAATAACGATTAAACATATTTATTTATAAAGATTGACTAGGAGAAATATAGATATGGGTTACTTGTATGGAATTGTAAGTATCGGTAAATATACATGTTAATATAATGGGTATTCCGAGTGTATGATTATGTATATACCTGCGTTGTATATTGGTGACTTGTGTTTGGGCTTTTCCGAGTGGGGGATACTTAAAAGGATTCTGAGAGAAACCCTTTAATGAATTCTGAGTGAATATTATATATAATCCGATTGATTAAGGAATAGTATTCCGAGTGGTTAGGATTAGAATAAGTCCGAGTGAGGATTTGCCTAATGAGTCCCCGAGCGAATAAGTTGTCGCGTGCCGAGTGAATTAGCTATCATTTTCCGAGTGACTGAGTTGAAGGATAACTCTGGATTCCGAGCGTCTAGAGAAGCCGAGTGTGGTCTCTCACTTCAGTGAACAAGGTGCTCACTCTAGCGAGTATGGACTTGGGAAGATTCTTTGTGTTGGCATCGCTTAAGCAAACCGTGCCTCGCCCGAGCGACTGGAGTTGCTTCGCTCAAGCATGTGGGAGCTCGCTTAAGCGAGTGGATGCTGGTGTTGGGCTTCGCTTGAACATCTCTTCCTTCTTCCGCTGTTGCATTGTCATGTGTCGCTCAAGCAACGTTGAACCTCGCTTGAGCGAAGAGGGTACTGATTGGACCGGTTTAAGCTGCTGTGCTCCGCTGATTACCGAATGGGTGCCTTGTACTTCTTGCCTTCCATCCTATTTGTTACCCGGTGGTTTTATGGTTTGAGGGGTTTATTTAATTTTGAAAAACTTTCCCTATTTTGGGTTTTAATTATTTATTAAATTTAGGGTGTTACATTTTGGTATCAGAGCAGACCGAAAGGTCCAAGGCCAAGGTATGCTTACCTAGTGTAAGCGGTTGTATGCAGTATGACCGAGTGGTCATCATTATTGTGATATTGATTTAAGGATAGGGGGTCATTTCCTCCTGATCCGATTGATTGTATGCCCTGATTTAATTGGTATTGTATGTGTTTGATGATTTGGTATATGTTTGACTATGAATGGTGTGGTTGTATGCCTGTGCCTTGTTGAGGAATTTGAACGTGTGATGAATGAATAGTATATGATTCTCAGTATAAGGGATGTGTTATAGTTCCTAAGTCAAAAATCTGGGTGTGTAATAAGTGAGTAAAGGTGAGATTGGGGTATATGTTAAAATGGGGGTTGTGTCTCGATGGTAATTGAAGAAACCAAGTGAGTGATGGACTAGATGCTGGGCCAATAGGTGTAGTGACCCAGTTGATTAGGCATGATCATGAACGAATGAAGGTGAAATAGAATATCTGTTTGACTTGGATACCGTCTCGGTTTTGGTGTGTGAAGACCGAGTGAATGGTATTAGACCTTATAATATTTGAATATTAGGAGGTACCCATCGTGGGATACTAGATAAATAGTGACTCCTTAGGAATCCTAAGCCTAATAATTTATTAACTTTATGTGTTGTTGAACCCGAGTAAAGCAATTGCGTAGTAATTCATTGAGGCTTGAATTACCATTGTGTGATGATTAGGAACCGGGTGTTTGTCCAGTTCCGTGTGATGTGTTATGTGTGAGATGTGTTGGTAACTGTACTATGATTGAGTAGCTGTGCATGCAACTCCTGGATTTATGGTGTTTATGAACTGTTTAGTGATTGTGTGACTCCATTCCCGAGTACATGAATGGTGTTACTGCTATGATGACCACTGTTATGAATAATAATGATAAAATGCATTGGATGCATGTGTTGATATTGAATGTCGAGTGCATTGGCGTTGGACGCCGGGTGAATAAGACTATATTCATCTGATTCGCCTCTGGAAATGCTTGGAGCATATAGCATAGGCGCTTAATACCGATCGGCAATCAGATGAATATGTGTTGAAAGTCCTCAGGTTGGACTTGAGGCAGTGCTGAGTGCACTATAAAAAGACCCTGAGTTGGACTTGAGGCAGTGCCAAGTGCACTAAGCATTGGACGCTTAAAGACCTTGGGTTGGACTCAAGGCAAGCTTACCGAGTTGGACTCGGGGCTGCCCGTAACACTCCCGTTGTTGCTTGGAGCAATTATGTTACGCGTGAGGGCAAACGG
The DNA here is from genome assembly GCA_037962975.1 of Clitoria ternatea. Lineage (NCBI taxonomy): Eukaryota > Viridiplantae > Streptophyta > Magnoliopsida > Fabales > Fabaceae > Clitoria > Clitoria ternatea. The sequence goes on from CM075671.1 coordinate 177,887,124, forward strand.
TTTGGTACCTATAAAACGGCCGAATCAGCTTGGAGCTGAAGAAAGGCTTGGAGCCTATGTTGTAACAATAAAAATGGGTAACCGGATCCGGGTGAAAAGAATGTGTGCACACTATAATGGTTGTTGAGCTCAATATGAATTACATGAATATGTGGAATGTTATTTAGAATAACATGATTGAATGGAATCCGATTGAATGAATGTATGTATATTAATGTTATGGCCGGGTGCGATATGATGTTGTGACTGTAATACATGCTGTGGTGAATGATATGAATTGTATGGCCGAGTGTGAATTTGATATTCCGATTGGATGACTGAATATATATATGTGTTGATGCTGTCGCTGAGTGCAAAGTGAGCCTATGGCTGTGATTATATGGGATTATAAATAATGTAAGTGATATAGCCGAGAGCTGGCTGGATAGATTCTGATTGAATGATGCTTGAATGTGTTCTGGTTGAATGATAGCGTGTATGTATTGAATGTTGGTACACACGTATACGTATATATATATATATGATACTGTATGGTTTAAGGTGGATAAGATCTAAGGAAGAAGTAATTACACGGTAATGGGCGGAAACCGACTATTATTATACCATTTTGGGGTGATAGTAACTGCTACTTGACGATTGTCATCAGGAGAATTGCGCTAACTTATGAGTAATGAGGAGATGTACGATTTTTGTGTGAGTCGGAAGTCTGTAGCCATTATACTATTTTACAGTAGTGGTAAATTATATTTCATGATTATTGCTGTGTGACGTGCCCTACGTGGTGCATCATGATAATGTTGATGTGAATATGTGCTTATATATGCATGTGAATTGCCATTAATTCTTATGAGTAAGTATTAGCTGAGTGAGTTGGTCGGTGTGTGTGAGAACGTTGTTAGGGAGACTAACATGGTTTGCATGGATTTGAATGATTTGAACGAACCCCGACTAGATGATGACGTATGAGTGAGTTCCGACTGAATGAATATGTATGTACCGATACTGTTACCGAGTGTAATGTGGTGTTATAATTGAGAATCTACGTTATTGTGCAACTCCCGATTGGATATAACGTTGTGAATGAAATCCTTAATGTAGTTTGGAATTGATTTGAGTAAGTCCGATCGGATGAACATATATATATATATTGATGCTATTGTTGAGTGCAAATGTGTGGTTATGGTTATGGTGCATGCTGTAGTGAACAATAATATAGCCATGAATAATTGTTATGAAATCCGACTGAGTGGCTGTATGTGTGTTAGTGTCGTTGCCGAGATTATGGTGTGTTATGACAACATAAGTGATTGTAAATTACTTAATCCTGACTGAATTGCATGAAGCCGAATGAGTGATGTCATTATATAGCTGAGAATTGAGAATTTAATCTGAGCCATGATTTTGTGATGAATAAGATTTAGAGGAAATATTTACTCGGTGTTGGCTAGAAGCCGATTGTTGTATTGCCGTCATCCAGTTTTATAGAAGTGATAAATAATTTTCATGCTCGTTGTTGCGTGATGTACCCTATGTGATGCATAGTGTTGATGTAGATGTATTGCTTCTAATATGTATGTGAACTGCCATTAATTACCGTGTGAATTAGTATTAGTTGAGTGAATCAGGTCAGTATGAGTCATGCTGTCCTGAGATGACTCGTCATGCCATAGGCATTGTGGCAGCGTACACGTTGCAGTGACTGTGTAATTGTTGTAACCCTATAGGAATGAGACGTCATCCTATAAGTTGGATGCAACAATTCGTAAGTCGAGCAGGCGAAGTTGTAGCTGCTTATGGTAACGGTGAGTCTTTCAGGCTGCCCCGAGTGAGGAGGGGGGTTGTATTAAGTAGATCATAAGTAGCTATGTATCAAAATGAGGACTGCTTAACCTTGATATGTTGCCTCTGAGAGGATTAGAGGTTGTTGGGTACGGAATGGCTACTAAAGGGATGACTAGTTATTGAAATAAGGAGGGTGATCAAATTTGCCACTAAAATTTGAGTTTTATAAGTTAGCCGAGTGGTACTGTAGGTTTAATAAGAGGACCAGGATCTTGAGCCAGGCTAAACTGTGAGGCAGGGAGTTGCTCGGGAAAGGTTAGTATATTCCGAGTGTGTAAAAGTGAAGACAATTCTAAGTGAAGTCCTTGTGAGGAAGAACTGCCGAGTGGAAATTATGGTGTTCCGAGTAGAACCTCATGGAAGGGATCACTACTAAGTTAAGGGAATAGTGTCCGAGCGTAACATTCCTGAAAGGGTAAGATTCGAGTAATGTGACTCGGAGTGTATCACTTCCGAGTAGAATGGTACTGTGTGAAACAACTCTGGGTAGAAAGATAACGAGTGTAGAATTCCTAATACCCGTGTGATGTCCAACCGAGTGACCTTCCAGGAGAAGAGTCCCTCTGGTCGGGAAAATGAGACTGCTGAGCTTGAACTCAGTTTTGATTTCGTTATAAACTTGAATTCTAAGTGAATCTTTGCAAGTGGAGAGGTTCCAGGTGAGGATTGCCTTCAAAACCCTAAGGGATATTTGAATGAGAAGTCTGAGTGACGTTCTCAGAGTGTAGGCATGGAAGTAGCCGAAGGCATGGCTGGGAACCTAAGATTTCCGAATCGAGCGTGGTGCCTGTGCGAGGTAAACCCGGGCAAATTGTGCTGATTGAAGCACATGGAAACTCTTTTGAGTGTTCATTTTGGTGTAAGGAAGAAATTTTGTGGTCAGATTTTAAAAACCCGAGGGTTCAATCCGAGAGGAATCGGTCGGGAGTAAGTGTTTTTGGGAGTCGGTGACGTTGTTTGCCGATTAGATTATTCCCGACTGGTTGATTAACCTCCATAATGTGTCTCATGTGATACAATTTTGAGTCTGTACTCTGTATAAGTTTACGGTTGTGCCGAGTGACTCATTTGAGTCGGGGAACCCGATGGTGTGAATACACCGATCGGTGTTGAGAGTATAGGGCCGAGCGGCCAAGAAATTAGGAAGTACCACTGCTTATGATGAATTGGCTGAGTTAAATGAGGGAAATTGTACGTTTCAGAAACCGAATCCCCAAATATATTGAATTTTATGATGAGGTTGTAATCAGGCAGGACCTGACTTTTGTGTTTTGCCGACTGAAATTGTGGGGCGGTCGGTAAACCACTTGAGAATTGAAGCCTTGCCGAGTGAAATTGTGAACTGGTCGGTGAATGCTTGTGGAAGCACAGTCGTGTAGGTAATTGAGTCAGCAATTTTCTGAGTTATTTATTTAAGGTAAGTTACCGATCGAATTTCGAGGACGAAATTCTTTTGAGAGGGGGAGAACTGTAACATCCCAATTTAATAATCAATTGCCGAATGAAAATAAATCATTGAAATAATAATTGCAAGGTGGGAAAATTATTTATTAATTATAATTAACTTAATTAACTCAACTTAAGAAATAATGACTGGTTAAGAGTGATTAATTATTAATTGCTGGCTGATTGTGATTGGTGTACTGCTTCACGCTTTCCTACCCCACTTTCCCTTCTCTCCGTGCATGCGTATATGGGCTACTGGGCCACCCTATCATTCATGTTTCCCTTCAGACTTCTCTCCTTTCTGTCCTCCCTTCTCTTCTTCTTCTCCGCTCTTCATTCTTCTTCTCTTCTTCTCCTTTCTTCTCTGCTCTCTGTTTCCGTATGCTCGCGACAGTAGTGGCCGAGGATCGGAGTCCTCCTTCTTGACTCGACGAGCCAGAGAGGGCGAGGGTGTGCATTTCTCCCTGCATGCAACCAGTCTTCTTCCCCACGGTTCTTTCATCGACTTTCCTCTTTCTCCCTCTCCTTGCTTGAGGCTGCCGAGTCTCAGTGAAGATCTGCACCACGAAGAGCTTCAAGGAGGTTGGAGCGTTCACCAGCGTTGTGATTGGAGCTGCTCAAGAGAGCGAGCAGAGAACTGGGCGTCTCAAAAGCTTGGAAATCCCCACTGGACCGAGTGGAAGGTCAATGTGGTGCCCTGGAGGCTTGGGCCTCCCCGCTAATCTTGCATGCAGAACTGTTTAAGAGTGGGAGTGGCTCGGAGTTCCTCCAAAGCCAAGTGTAATGGTGGATGACTGATGCAGGGTCGTTCTATCGAGAACGAGTGAATGGGCTGAGCGGAGCAACCGATTGGAGCTGCAAGCCCTTGGAGCCTTTGGAATGTTAATCCCAGGTAGGGGGCGCTCTGCATGTCCAATGCATGGTTTCTGGACGGTCCGAGCGAACGTATTACCTTATGTGTTTGTATGATTATGATTCTGTGAGGTGTTTAACTGTTGATCATTGGATATCATATGTGTGTGTGTTAGTAGAGTCCTGTTAATTATTTTATAGTCATATGCATGCGTTCAGAATGTGTTGTTTACTATATGTTGTACATGCTGCTGAGTGGAGTCTGGATGAATGATGATTATTACCTGTGTGGTGTATGACCATTGCTGTCCAAGAGATGTATGATGACGTTGGTGATGTTGTGGAGTTAATGTATGAATTGCATGTTAATTGTAATGTGAATATCAAGCACATTGTGTGGTCTATTGTTGACTTCCGGGTGGATACGATATGAATTGCTTAAGATAAACTTGCTGAGTGTGGATGACTGCCGTGATATGCATGAGGTTGCATTATGGATAGAGGGTGACCCGTGGAAGGTCAGGAACCCAATGAGATGATTTCCAGCTACAGACCCTTGGCTAGATTCTGAGAGGACCCGTGGTAGCCGTAGGAGCTAGAGTTAAGTCTCGAGACGTCCTTGGGAGACCGGTACCACACGGTAAGGGCTATCGGACGAGGGGCCAGAAAAGGGATCTGCAATATGTTCCTTAAAATCTGAGAATGCTATTAATGAATTCCAACTGGATTTGTGTGTGTGTTTGACGCTAAGGCTAAGTATTATTGATGTTATTGTTAAGGGGTATGTTGTTGTGAATAGTAGGAGTTAGATAACCATAAATGACTTGAGTAATCCGACTAGTGACTTGTGTAGATGCTTTATTAAATGTTAGTAAATGCTAGTATTGATTAAGATAGATAGAGTATGTTGAAAGGGAATGTGTATGCTAAGTCGAGCCAATAACTGTCATTGTATATGTGAAAGCTCACCCCCTACACCATTTTTCAGTATGTGCAGGTCGGACCCGGAAGTGCTGACAGGGCCTCAAGTCCGAATGTGGTATACTCCGACTGTTGAGTGCTTATATTGTATTCACTATGTTAGTCAGTGTAGCCTTGGCTGGCTCTTATGTAAAATAATGATTAAACATATTTATTTATAAAGATTGACTAAGAGAAATATAGATATGGGTTACTTGTATGGAATTGTAAGTATTGGTAAATATACATGTTAAGATAATGGGTATTCCGAGTGTATGATTATGTATATACCTGCGTTGTATATTGGTGACTTGTGTTTGGGCTTTTTCGAGTGGGGGATACTTAAAAGGATTCTGAGAGAAACCCTTTAATGAATTCTGAGTGAATGTTATATATAATCCGAGTGATTGAGGAATAGTATTCCGAGTGGTTAGGATTAGAATAAGTCCGAGTGAGGATTTGCCTAATGAGTCCCCGAGCGAATAAGTTGTCGCGTGCCGAGTGAATTAGCTATCATTTTCCGAGTGAATGAGTTGAAGGATAACTCTGGATTCCGAGCGTCTAGATAAGCCGAGTGTGGTCTCTCACTTCAGTGAACAAGGTGCTCGCTCCAGCGAGTGTGGACTTGGGAAGATTCTTTGTGTTGGCATCGCTTAAGCAAATCATGCCTCGCCCGAGCGACTGGAGTTGCTTCGCTCAAGCATGTGGGAGCTTGCTTAAGCGAGTGGATGCTGGTGTTGGGCTTCGCTTGAACATCTCTTCCTTCTTCCGTTGTTGCATTGTCATGTGTCGCTCAAGCAACGTTGAACCTCGCTTGAGCGAAGGGGGTACTGATTGGACCGGTTTAAGCTGCTTTGCTCCGCTGATTACCGAATGGGTGCCTTGTACTTCTTGCCTTCCGTCCTATTTGTTACCCGGTGGTTTTATGGTTTGAGGGGTTTATTTAATTTTGAAAAACTTTCCCTGTTTTGGGTTTTAATTATTTATTAAATTTAGGGTGTTACAAATACCGCCCAAAGATATACGTCCGAGTGAAGGATTACTGATTGAAGCGAGTCTGATTTGGGGACAAGTGCTTTTTCTAGGTAAAATTGTTTCCGAGTGGAGGATTCCCGAGTGAGTTAATTCTGAATGAAAAAAACTCTAAACTTCGGAAGAACACTTTTCAGGCAAGGATGTCTCCGGGTGGAGTGTTTCGGAAAATATGGCATTTTGAGCAAAGAAAAGGCCTTTCCGAGTAGTGTGTTTCGGAGAAAATGTCTTTTTAAGCAAGGAAAAGGTCTGACCGGGAATGAATCTCTTTCGGGCAAACTCTCTTAAGTTTTAAACTAACCCCGAGTGACATGTCTCCGAGGAAGGCACTTCCGAGTGGTTTGGGGCCGAGAGATGTATTTCTGAGCAAAGCAAAGCTCTAACCTGGAAAGAGCTTCTATCGGCCAGATTCTCTCAAGTTCTAAATTTCTGAGTGAAAAGCAAGGCCGACCCCCGAGTGAATACATCCGAATGGGTTGATTGACGATTAAGGCCATTCTGAGTGAAAAGCAAGTTGGACTTCCGAGTGAATACGTCCAAATGGGTTGATGCACGATTAAAGCAATTCTTAGTGAAAGGAAAGCTTGACTTCAGATGAATATGTCCGAGTGGATCATTTCAAGGATCGAAGAAAGGGTCGTTCTCGACTGAATTACTCCTAAGCAATATATCCGAGCAAGGTTTCTCCGAGTGGTTCAATTCCAGTGATGTGCTTCCGGGTGAAGAAAGACCTTGATTTCAAAGGAATACCCCTCGGGCTGAGGCATTTGAATGAAGAGTTCCCGATTGAATCAATTTTAAGTCAAAAAAATGGTTCTGATTGAATCAATTTTAAATGAAGACTTCCCGAATGAGACGTTCCTGAGTGGGTCGCCTGTGAGAGAAGAGGGTCTGGTCGAGTGCTTCAAACAGAAACAAGTTCCGAGCAAAGAATCTCCGATTGAAGCAATTCCAAATGAATGCTTCAAGCAGTGACAAGTTCCGAGCAAAGCACCTCCGATAAAAGCAATTCCGAATGAACAGAGGTCCTAATGAATGCTCCTCGGAAAAAAATATTTTGAGTCAATAATCTGTCAATTCAAGCTTTCACTCGGTCTTTTATATATGAGAGCACATGTTCTGCTCGGATTAATTCCCACTGAGGATGGATACTGGCTGAGGCACAAATCTGAGTCATAAGGAGAACGCCGGTTCCATATTTCCACCGTTTGCCCATGCTGACTTAGATTCCCACTATCCAAGTGGATCCTTGAATTATGAGGGGGCGGCTGACAACAAGACAAAAGAGAAAATAATAAAGAATTCCCACTAGCCGCCGTTCCTTATGGTTGTCGAGGTCCAGGATGTTTCTCCATCACACACCAACGCACCATCCAAGTTGATTTGTTGATCTTGTGGGGCGGCTGACAACAAGACAAAAGAGAAAATAATAAAAAAAGTCCCACTAGCTGCCGTTCCCCATGATTATTGACGTCCAAATTTCTATAAATACCTCAATGAAAGAGGAAAAAAGGGGATGTTGGAAGCCTTCTTTGGAGTCAAAAAACTCTGCTCCATTCTCTTACTCCGTCCATTCAACGATTTGTACACCAGCTCCATAACTCCACAGCCATTACAGCGTCGCTTTGATATCCAGTTCTCATTTATTCACTTTGTTCCTTTATTTTCTTTTACTTCGTTTTCCTCTTTGCCCCGTTTCTTTCTCTTTTTATTTTCTTTTTTCTTTATTTTATTTTGTGTAAGAGTTGTGAGGATTGTGAAATTGAGTGTTCCAATTTGTAATTGGTGGAGGAATATTAATACAAGGAAATACAGTGGTAAAATTATTTTGAGCTTTTGGAGAAACCCGTAAGTCTTTATTTTTACCATGTCTTGTATGTTTAATTTTTCCATCATGTATATGAATTTGAATTATTTCATGAGTAACTAAATTAATTATCTTGGGATGAAGGGGGCGTGATCATATTTTATGATAATGTTATTTTGACTTTGAATTAAATAAATTTCTGTTTTCCATTTAGTTCAAAAAATGCTCAATGCTCTTAGTGATTCCTAACAAGAACCTAAGTGATAAAACTGTATACTTGCGGGTATATTAGTTGATAAGTGCTTTATAACACAATAAATTAAATCTAGTTTGCTTAGGATTTTAATCATTATGCACTGTGTTTTCCTTTATTTATTGTGATTTTTGCTTTCTTTCCACTATATTCTACTTGGGTATGTTATTTTGCAGAAATTAAGGTAATAAAAGGGTCAATAACAAGGGAAAACGACCATAAAATGATAAAGAAACAAGAAGAACAAGCCCAAAGTGGAAAGAACTCTCTTTTTATGCTGAATTCCGACTCAGAATGATCAAATCCGTGTAGGAGGACTCAGAAATGATCAAATCCGAGTAGGATGAGTCAGAATGGAGCGTTGCCGAGTGGAATACTTCCCTGTTGGAGGTAAATCCGAGTGGAAGGTTCCCTATCAAAGCCATTCCGAGTGAAAAATGGCTGACCTTGAAGGAATATGTCTCGGTTGGAGGTGAATTTGAGTGGAAGTTGTCCGACTCCAACCACCTTGAGTGAAAAAGAGACTGACTTTGAATAAATACCGCCCAAAGCTATTGTCCAAGTGAAGGAATGCTGACTGAAGCAAGTCTGATTTGGGAACAACTGCTTCTTCTGGGAAAAATTGCCTCCGAGTGGAAGACTCCCGAGTGAGTTGATTCCGAATGGAAGAAACTCTGAAACTTCAAAGAACAATTATCAGGCAAGGCCTTTCCGAGTAGTGAGTTTCAGAGAAAGTGTCTTATCAAGCAAGGAAAGATCCGACCAGGAATGAATCACTTTCGGGCAGACTCTCACAGTTTCACACTAAGCCCGAGTGAGATGTCTCCAAGGAAGACTACCGAGTGAGTTGGGGCAGAAAGTTGTATTTTCGAGCAAAGCAAGGCTCGGACATGGGAAAAGCTTCTATCGGCCAGATTCTATCAAGCTCCAATTTTCTGAGTGAAAGGCAAAGCCAACTCCCGAGTGAAAACAACCGAATAGATTAACTAACGACCGAAGGCCATTCTGAGTGAGAATCAAGTCGAACTTCCAAGTGAATGTGTCCGAGTGTATCATTTCAAGGATTGAAGGAAGGGTCGACTGAATTACTCCCAAGCAACCAATCCGAGCAAGAATTCTCCGAGTGGTTCAATTCCAGAGACATAGCCGAGTGAAACATTTTGAGGATGCCGATTGAATCATTTGAATGAAAACTTCCCGGTCCTGAGTGAGTCACATGTGAAAGAAGGAGGGCATGAACCTGTGCTGAGTGAATCACTTTTCAATCAGTTCCGAGTCACTCTTCAATCAATACCGAATGAATGTTTCTATCAGTGCCGAGTGAGTCACTTTACTCGTCAACTCATCCAATTGCACACCATTGCACACGGGCTCCATAAATCACACAGCACAACACCGGATCCACTCAAACCAACACCGAGTAAAGCAATCGGAGTTGCTTTGCTCATCCAGTTCTTCACAACAACAACACCGATTCTCCTCACAACAACTCAACACCGTCCAGCAAAGCAACATCGAGCAAAACTTTCACTCGGTCTCTTGTGTATAAAATGTACCTGTTCAACTCGAATTATTTCCCACTGTGGGTGAATACCGACTGAGGCACTAAAACCAAGTCAGAAGGAGAAAGCCGACTCCATATTTCCACCGATTACCCATGCTGACTTGGATTTCCACTATCCAAGTGGATGTTTGACTTATGGGGGGGCGGCTGACAACAAGACAAAAGAGCTAGCCCCCGTTCCCTATAGTTGTCACCATCCAAGCTGTTTCACCACACCATCCAGGCTGTATCCAAGCTGATCTCGTGGGGTGGCCAACAAGAAGACAAACGAGAAAGTCCCACTTGCCACCGATTGTTAACGTTCCCTATTTCTATAAATAGGGGGGAGGTCTGAAGCCAAAGAAGTGTCACTTTTAGGATTTAGTTCTCTTTCATTTTTTTACTTTAATTCCTTTTCTTTCCTTTCTCTCTTTCGTTCCCTTTTTCGTTCCATTCCTTTCTTTTGTTTTCTTTTTATTTATTTTCTTTCTCTGTTCCATTTCTCTTTTATTTTCTTTTTCTTTCTTTTATTTTAAGAGTTGAGGATTGTAAAAGTGAATGTTCCAATTTGTAATTGATGGAGGAATATGGCAACAAGGAAATACAGTGGTAAAATTATTCTAAGCTTTTGGAGAAACCCTTAAGTCTTTATTTTTGCCATGTCTTGTATGTTTTATTTTTCCATTATATATATGAATTTGAATTATTTCATGAGTAACTAAATTAATTATCTTGTGATAATATTTTATGAAAATGTTATTTTGACTTGGAATTAAATAAATTTCTGTTTCCCATTTAGTTAAAAAATGCTCAATGCTCTTAGTAATTCCTAACAAGAACCTAAGTGATAAAACTGTATACTTGCGGGTATATTAGTAAGTTTAAGTAATTAATAGAATCGAGAGATTTATTGTTACTGGAAAGTCTTCGAACTAAGCCTAAGGTTTTGAAATACTTTTTATGAGCTCGGTAAAATCGTGAAAGTAATCAAAATCTTTTGGGGAATAAAAAAGGGATTTTCACAAAATGATAATGGGCCTTTTCTAAGGATTAAGCAGCGCTTTCCATAGGTTAGGTACATTACTAGGATTCCGAGAGGAACATATTAATTAGCTTAAGGAAAATGCACCTTGGAAAACTTAATTTGATTCTTATTTATGAAAAGTTAAAATTCATTAACATAAAATAGAGTCTTGATTCCCGAAATCCCAAGATACTCTCAACTCTGATTTTCAAGTGTCAAGTAAATTTTGTTTCTAAATTTATTTTTATTTTTAATCTGTGTTTTATTTTACAAAAATTAATTGTGTGGATAATTAAATTTCAATATGTTGGTACTTTGAAAACAATCCCTGTGGAGAACGATAATCCTTTATATTACGCGACATAACCCGTGCGCTTGCGGGCCCTGTCAAGTTTTTGGCGCCGTTGCCAGGGACTGTTGTCCCTCAAATATCGGCAATATTGAAATTCGATTAGATCATACTTGTTAATATTTTTTTTGTTTTGTTTGTTTCTTTTTATATTTTTCTTTATTTTTATTCTGTTTGTTACTTTGTATTTTGTTCTTTATTTTGTGTATCTGTTGTTGTTTTATTTTTGTAATTGTTTATTTTATTTGTCATTTATTTTATTTTTATGCGACGAAGCCGTAGTGTCGATTTAAACTTAGGATTTGACCCTGAGATAGAACGCACCCTTAGAGCTTTAAGAAAACAACAAAAACAACAAAAAGAAAAACAAATGGCAGACCAACATAGAGCCTTAAGAGATTTTGCCGCTCCAAGTACAAATGGAAGAGGATCTAGCATCCTTAGACCCACAGTGGAGGCTAACAATTTTGAATTAAAGCCTTCACTACTCTCAATGGTTCAACAGAACCAATTCGGAGGATTACCCTCTGAAGATCCAAATCTTCACCTTCAAATCTTTCTTGAATACTATGACACCCTGAAAATGAACGGAGCCACCAATGATGCCATTCGCTTAAGACTCTTCCCTTTCTCTTTAAGAGATAAAGCGAGGGCATGGTTATACTCTCTTCCTGAAGGATCCATCATGACTTGGGAACAATTGTCCAGTGCTTTTATCAATAAATGGTACCCAAGGAACAAGACCGACATGCTGAGAAAACAAATCATAAATTTTTCTCAAAAAGATGATGAATCCTTATATGAAGCCTGGGAGAGATACAGGGAGATGCTAAGAGAATGTCCTCACCATGGGATAGAAAGGTGGTTGACAATCCATATTTTCTATAATGGACTAACTTCCACACAAAAGATCTCTTTAGATGCTGTAACTGGAGGAGCCTTCATGAGTAAAAATGTTGATGAAGCTGAGAACCTGATTGAGGAAATAGCTCAAAACACTCACCAGTGGAACTCTGAGAGAGGATTACCTGCTAAAACACCAGGTAAGTACTCTGTTGATGCTTTTTCCCTACTTTCTGCCAAAGTTGAAGCATTAACATTAAAACTTGATAAAATAGGGTCAACAGGTGCTACTAATATTGTTTGTGAAGTTTGTGGTGTTTCAGGACATGGAGCTACAAACTTCCATTTAGCAATGACCCCTAATCAAGAATAAGAAATGCATCAGGTGGATGCTATTGGAAACTATGGTGGAAATTATCAAGGTAACTACAGACCTCCACAAGGTCCACCTGGCTTCCAAAATAGGCCACCTCAATTCCAAGGTAATCAAAGTAACTACAACCCTCAACAAGGACCCTACATTCCATAGAAATCAAAACTAGAGTCCTTAATGGAGACATTTGTAGCTACTCAATAGAAGCAGAATGATGAGTTCTCCAATGCAATAAAGAACTTAGCTTCAAAGGTGGACTCTCTTGCCACCCATAACAAAATATTGGAGAATCAAATTGCCCAACAAGCCTTCTACTCTCAAAGAACGCCAGGAACATTTCCTGGGAAACCCGAGGGTGGACCTTCCAACCATGCAATGGCTATCACTCTTAGGAGTGGTACTCAATATGATGGTCCAGTTGGTAAGACTGAAGAGAAAAAGAAATTGGATGAGCCTTCATCTCACTCGATGAATAAGGAAGAAAAACCACAAGAAAAGAAAGAAGAGGTTAAGCCATATCAACCTCCTATTCCATTTCCTCAGCGCCTGGCTAGAGCAAAGTTGGACAAACAATTTGGTAAGTTTCTTGATGTTTTAAAGAAATTGTATGTCAATATTCCCTTCATAGATGTTTTGCAGCAAATGCCTATCTATGTGAAGTTCTTGAAAGATATTTTGTCCAACAAAAGAAAGCTTGAGGAAGATGAAATAGTGGCATTCACTGAGGGGTGCAGCGCTTTAATTTAGAAGAAAATGCCTCTAAGACTTCATGATCCAGGTAGCTTTTCTATTCCTTGTATGATTGGTGGCATAGCTATAGATAGAGCATTGTGTGATTTAGGAGCTAGTGTAAGCTTAATGCCATTATCTATTGCTGAAAAGATAGGATTGGGAGAGCCAAAACCTACTAGGATATCTTTACAATTGGCTGATAGATCTGTAAAATATCCTGTAGGAATTTTAGAGGATGTTCCTATTAAGATAGGAAAATTTTTTATACCTGCTGACTTTGTTGTGCTTGAAATGGACGAAGATTCTTTGATTCCTATTATTTTAGGCAGACCATTTTTAGCAACTGCAGGTACTGTGATCGATGTCAAGAATGGTAAGTTGTCTCTAACTGTTGGAGACCAAAAGGTTGATTTTAACTTGAAAAATGTTTTAGAAAAACCTTTTAATGATGTTTGCTGTGGAATTGAAATTGTTGACCAAGTGGTGAAGGATGAAACTCTTCTTAATGACCCACTTGAATCTATTTTTCTGAATAAGTTTGCAGGAACATTAAAAAGCAGTGAAGGTAACATACCACTGAGACATGACACTGAGGTCATGGTGAGCCCAAATATTGAACTTAAATCTTTACCTTCCATACTAAGGTATGAGTTTCTAGGCCCTAATCGATTCTTGACTATGATTGAGGGATAGAGTCTGGCTGAAGACGTTAAACTTAGCACTTGTGGGGAGGTAACCCCATATCTTTATTTTTATTTTTAAATAAAATAAAATAAAATAAAAAATAAATATATAAAAAAACAACAACTATGTCAAATCCTGGTTTGGGGTTACTACAGGTAAGTTTTCTTATCCTTTTATCATCCATTTTAACATTGAGGACAATGTCAAATTCTGGTTTGGGGTGGTAGATAAGAAAACTTAACTATTTTGTTTACGGTGTGTGATTATTATATTTTTCATGCATGTGTGTTTTCCTTGTTTTGTTTGTAATCTTGTAATTTACCATGATTATATGATAAATTTACTTTGAACACAAGGCTAAAGTATCTAAGGACCCCAAAATTTTAAGTAAAAATTTCAAAATTTGATTGTTTAAATGCCAAATCAATGTCTAAATGAACTTTATGTGATTAAAATTTTCTTTGAAAAGACTTTCCATGGTTAGACTTGAGCCAAAATGGGTTATTTATCAAACAAATTTTAAAACCCATATTTTCTTGATTGAGTGAATCTCATAGTCATTAATATTCTAGAACTTGTTTTTCAACCGATTCAAAATGGTTTTTGATTATATGTCTTAGGATGATAAAGGCACAATTAGGCCTTATTCTTAAGCCTCAGAATTTTTGCATAATTTGACCCTTAGTTGCCCCTTTTGAGCCTAAAAGTGAAAACTTTTCCTTGAAACCTTTCATTGACTGATATTCTCTTAATGGTGAAAAAGTTGGAAATTTAGTGGAGCAAAGAAATAAAAAAGGACTTAAGAAAAATATGTATTGGATGCAAAAAAGCAAGAAAAAGAAAATCAAAAGGATGATATTGAATGAATTACAAAAAGTCCATAAAAGTTCAAAAATTTGCTCTGTTAAATTTATGATGGAAATTTGAATCATTCATGACAATTAAAGCCCTTTTGTATTCCATTTTTCTTGAAATTGCTACCTTGACAATACAACCCAAGGCCACGTTACAACCTTTGGAAGACCTTTAGACTTTGACATATTTTCTATCTAAACTGTGGAGTTTCTGGTTTATTAACAAGCTTATAGTAATAGTTTTTTGACTATGATGATCTGAGTGATACACAAACCATAAAACACTTTGAGTGAAAATTAAGAGAAGAGTATCCTCTGTCTTGATAATAAAAATTGATTCACATAAGATAATTAATATTGGCATTTGAATAAATCTTTTTCTCTATTTTGGATTCCTTAGTTTGCTGAGCTTAGTGTTTTCTGTATCTTATCATGTGAATATGGTAATTGCTTGAGGACAAGCAATGTTTTGGTTTGGGGTATTTTGATAAGTGCTTTATAACACAATAAATTAAATCTAGTTTGCTTAGGATTTTAATCATTATGCACTGTATTTCCTTTATTTATTGTGATTTTTGCTTTCTTTCCACTATATTCTACTTGGGTATGTTATTTTGTAGAAATTAAGGTAATAAAAGGGTCAATAACAAGGGAAAAACGACCATAAAATGATAAAGAAACAAGAAGAACAAGCCCAAAGTGGAAAGAACTCTCTTTTTATGCTGAATTCTGACTCAGAATGATTAAATCCGAGTAAGAGGACTCAGAAATGATCAAATCCGAGTAGGATGAGTCAGAATGGAGCGTTGCCGAGTGGAATACTTCCCTGTTGGAGGTAAATCCGAGTGGAAGGTTCCCTATCAAAGCCATTCCGAGTGAAAAATGGCTGACCTTGAAGGAATATGTCTCGGTTGGAGGTGAATTTGAGTGGAAGTTGTCCGACTGCAACCACCTTGAGTGAAAAAGAGACTGACTTTGAATAAATACCGCCCAAAGCTATTGTCCGAGTGAAGGAATGCTGACTGAAGCAAGTCTGATTTGGGAACAACTGCTTCTTCTGGGAAAAATTACCTCCGAGTGGAAGACTCCCGAGTGAGTTGATTCCGAATGGAAGAAACTCTGAAACTTTAAAGAATAATTATCAGGCAAGGCCTTTCCGAGTAGTGAGTTTCGGAGAAAGTGTCTTATCAAGCAAGGAAAGATCCGACCGGGAATGAATCACTTTTGGGCAGACTCTTACAGTTTCACACTAAGCCCGAGTGAGATGTCTCCAAGGAAGACTACCGAGTGAGTTGGGGCAGAAAGTTGTATTTTCGAGCAAAGCAAGGCTCGGACATGGGATAAGCTTCTATCGGCCAGATTCTATCAAGCTCCAATTTTCTGAGTGAAAGGCAAAGCCAACTCCCAAGTGAAAACAACCGAATAGATTAACTGACGACCGAAGGCCATTCTGAGTGAGAATCAAGTCAAACTTCCAAGTGAATGTGTCTGAGTGTATCATTTCAAGGATTGAAGGAAGGGTCGACTGAATTACTCCTAAGCAACCAATCCGAGCAAGAATTCTCGGAGTGGTTCAATTCCAGAGACATAGCCGAGTGAAACATTTTGAGGATGTCGATTGAATCATTTGAATGAAAACTTCCCGGTCCTGAGTGAGTCACATGTGAAAGAAAGAGGGCATGAACCTGTGCCGAGTGAATCACTTTTCAATCAGTTCCGAGTCACTCTTCAATCAGTACCAAATGAATATTTCTATCAGTGCCGAGTGAGTCACTTTACTCGTCCACTCATCCAATTGCACACCATTGCACACGGGCTCCATAAATCACACAGCACAATACCGGCTCCCCTCAAACCAACACCGAGTAAAGCAATCGAAGTTGCTTTGCTCGTCTAGTTCTTCACAACAACAACACTGACTCTCCTCATAGCAACTCAACACTGTCCAGCAAAGCAACACCGAGCAAAGCTTTCACTCGGTCTCTTGTGTGTAAAATATACCTGTTCCACTCAGATTATTTCCCACTGTGGCTGAATACCGACTGAGGCACTAAAACCGAGTCAGAAGGAGAAAGCCGACTCCATATTTCCACCGATTGCCTATGCTAACTTGGATTTCCACTATCCAAGTGGATCTTTGACTTATGAGGGGGCGGCTGACAACAAGACAAAAGAGCTAGCCGCCGTTCCCTATAGTTGTCACCATCCAAGCTGTTTCACCACACCATCCAGGCTGTATCCAAGCTGATCTAGTGGGGCGGCCAACAAGAAGACAAACGAGAAAGCCCCACTTGCCACCGATTGTTAACGTTCCCCATTTCTATAAATAGGGGGAGTTCTGAAGCCAAAGAAGTGTCACTTTTAGGATTTAGTTCTCTTTCATTTTTTTACTTTAATTCCTTTTCTTTCCTTTCTCTCTTTCGTTCCCTTTTTTGTTCCATTCCTTTCTTTCATTTTCTTTTTCTTTATTTCTTTCTCTGTCCCATTTCTCTTTTATTTTTTCTTTCTTTTATTTTAAGAGTTGAGGATTGTAAAAGTGAATGTTCCAATTTGTAATTGGTGGAGGAATATTGCAACAAGGAAATACAGTGGTAAAATTATTCTAAGCTTTTGGAGAAACCCGTAAGTCTTTATTTTTGCCATGTCTTGTATGTTTTATTTTTCCATTATATATATGAATTTGAATTATTTCATGAGTAACTAAATTAATTATCTTGGGATGAAAGGGGTGTGATAATATTTTATGAAAATGTTATTTTGACTTGGAATTAAATAAATTTCTGTTTTCCATTTAGTTAAAAAATGCTCAATGCTCTTAGTAATTCCTAACAAGAACCTAAGTGATAAAACTGTATACTTGCGGGTATATTAGTAAGTTTAAGTAATTAATAGAATCGAGAGATTTATTGTTACTGAAAAGTCTTTGAACTAAGCCTAAGGTTTTGAAATACTTTTTGTGAGCTCGGTAAAACCGTGAAAGTAATCAAAATCTTTTGGGGAATAAAAAAGGATTTTCACAAAACGATAATGGGCCTTTTCTAAGGATTAAGCAGCGCTTTCCATAGGTTAGGTACATTACTAGGATTCTGAGAGGAACATATTAATTAGCTTAAGGAAAATCCGCCTTGGAAAACTTAATTTGATTCTTATTTATGAAAAGTTAAAATTCATTAACATAAAATAGAGTCTTGATCCCTGAAATCCCAAGATACTCTCAACTCTGATTTTCAAGTATCAAGTAAATTTTGTTTCTAAATTTATTTTTATTTTTAATCTGTGTTTTATTTTACAAAAATCAATTGTGTGGATAATTAAATTTCAATATGCTGGTACTTTGAAAACAATCCCTGTGGAGAACGATAATCTTTTATATTACGCGACATAACCCGTGCGCTTGCGGGCCCTGTCATTAGTAAGTTTAAGTAATTAATAGAATCGAGAGATTTATTGTTACTGGAAAGTCTTTGAACTAAGCCTAAGGTTTTGAAATACTTTTTGTGACCTCGGTAAAACTGTTAAAGTAATCCAAATCTTTTGGGGAATAAATAAGGGATTTTCACAAAATGATAATGGGTCTTTTGTAAGGAATAAGCAGTGTTTTCCATAGGTTAGGTAAATTAATAGGATTCTGAGAGGAACATATTAATTAGCTTAAGGAAAATCCGCCTTGGAAAACTTAATTTGATTCTTATTTATGAAAAGTTAAAATTCATTAAAATAAAATAGGATTCCAAGATACTCTCAATTCTGATTTTTAAGTGTCAAGTAAATTTTATTTCTAAATTTATTTTTAATTTGTGTTTTATTTTACAAAAACATTAAAAATCAATTGTGTGGATAATTAAATTTCAATATGCTGGTACTTTGAACACAGTCCCTATGGAGACGATAATCTTTTATATTACGCGACATTACCTGTGCGCTTACAGGCCCTGTCAAGTTTTTGGCACCGTTGCCAGGGACTGTTGTCCCTCAAATATCGGTAATATTGAAATTTAATTAGATCATACTTGTTAATATTTTTTCCGTTTGTTTTATTTCTAGTTATTTATTTTTATTTTTATTTTCAAAGATCACACTTGATCTTTGTCTGTTATGGAATTCTTAACAGGTGCTACTGACTTTTATTGTTGGATTTGTGGTGATTCAGGACATGCTGCTACAAATTGCTATTTTGCAATATCCTTAAACCACCATGAACAAGAATTTCATCAGTTGGATGCTATTAGGAACTATAACCATAGCAGTGATTTTAGAAGCTTACCAGTATTCCAAAACTACCCCCACAAAAATCCAAACTTGAAATACTGATGGAAAATTTTGTGAGCACCCAAGAAAAACAAAATGAAGAGTTCTCAAATGCCATAAAAACCTTAGCTTCAAAGGTGGACTCTCTGGCGACCCATAACAAAATTTTGGAGAATCAAATTGTCCAATAAACCTTTTTTTCTATGAGAACACCAGAAACATTTCCTGTAAAACCTGAGGTAGGACCATCTAACCACATCATGGATATCACTCTTAAGAGTGGTACTCATTATGATGATCTGGTTAGCATAACTAAAGAAGAAGCTAAGGAAGAGAAGAAATTTGATGAGTCTCTATCTCATCTGATAATTGAGGAGAGCAGTACATTGATCCAAAAGAAGGTACTACCCAAGCTTCAGGATCCAGGTATTCTAGAAGTTATTCCTATCAAGGTAGGAAAATTTTACTTACCTGTTAACTTTGTTGTGCTTGAAATAGATTTTATCGACCAAGTGGTAGAGAAAGAGGCAATCCAAAACCTCTCTCTTAATCCACTTGAATCTGTTTTATCTTATGACTTTTCAGGCATTTCAAAAACACACTTCTATGATTTTTTGGCTAAAAGAGAACTGATCCCTAAGGCAGAATTCAGACCACTAAAAACTGTGTTCAGGTATGAATTGTATAGCTGAAGCTGGTTCAGAAAAGTCTGGCTGAAGACTTAAAACTTAGCACTTATGGGGAGGTAACCCCGTGTCTTTAATAAATTAAAAATAAAAAAATAAAAAATAAAAAATAATAAAAAAACAACAACTATGTCAAATCCTGGTTTGGGGTTACTACAGGTAAGTTTTCTTATCCTTTTATCATCCATTTTAACATTGAGGACAATGTCAAAACTTAACTATTTTGTTTACGTTGTGTGATTGTTATATTTTTCATGCATATGTGTTTTCCTTGTTTTGTTTGCAATCTTGTAATTTACCATGATTATATGATAAATTTACTTTGAACACAAGGCTAAAGTATCTAAGGACCCTAAAATTTTGAGTAAAATTTTCAAAATTTGATTGTTTAAATGCCAAATCAATGTCTAAATGAACTTTATATGATTAAAATTTTCTTTGAAAAGACTTTCCATGGTTAGACTTGAGCCAAAATGGGTTATTTATCAAACAAATTTTCAAAACCCATATCTTCTTGATTGAGTAAATCTCATAGTCATTAATATTCTAGAACTTGTTTTTCAACCGATTCAAAATGGTTTTTGATTATATGTCTTAGGATGATAAAGGTACAATTAGGCCTTATTCTTAAGCCTCAGAAGTTTTGCATAATTTGAACCCTAGTTGCCCCTTTTAAGCCTAAAAGTGAAAATTTTTCTTTGAAGCCTTTCATTGACTGATATTCTCTTAATGGTGAAAAAGTTGGAAATTTAGTGGAGCAAAGAAATAAAAAATTGACTTAAGAAAAATATGTATAGGATGCAAAGAAAAGCAAGAAAAAAGAAAAAGAAAATCAAAAGGATGATATTGAATAAATTCTAAAATGTCCATAAAAGTTCAAAAATTTGCTCTGTTAAATTTATGATGGTAATTTGAATCATTCATGACTGTTAAAGCCCTTTTGTATTCTATTTTTCTTGAAAGTCCTACCTAGACAATACAACCCAAGGCCACGTTACAACCTTTGAAATAACTTTAGACTTTGACATATTTTTTATCTAAACTGTGGAGTTTCTAGTTTATTAACAAGCTCATGGTAATATTTTTTGACTATGATGATCTGAGTGATACACAAACCATGAAACACTTTGAGTGAAAATTGAGAGAAGAGTATCCTCTGTCTTGATAATGAAAATTGATTCACATAAGAAAATTAATATTGGCATTTGAATAAATCTTTTTCTCTATTTTGGATTCCTTAGTTTGCTAAGCTTAGTGTTTTCTGTATCTTATCATGTGAATATGGTAATTGCTTGAGGACAAGCAATGTTTTGGTTTGGGGTATTTTCATAAGTGTTTTATAACACAATAAATTAGATTTAATTTGCTTAGGATTTTAATCATTATGCACTGTATTTCCTTAATTTTTGTGATTTTCGCTTTCTTTCCACTATATTCTACTTGGGTATTTTATTTTGTAGAAATTAATAAAATTAAGGAACAAGTACAAAGATAATCCAAGGGTCAATAACAAGAGAAAAACGACCATCAAATGATAAAGAAACAAGAAGAACAAGCCCCGGTGAAAAAAGAGCAACAAAAGCATGAAAATGGGCTATTAGTGCGCTATCTATTAGTGCGGCCCAAGTAGAAAGAATTCTGAGAGGACTTCCGAGTAGGATGACTCGGAATGATCATTTTCGAGTAGGGAGTCTCCGAGTGAAGCATTGCCGAGTGGATTATCTCTGGGTAGCGTGTTTCCGAGTGGAAGATTCCCGAAGGAGGTGCCTCCAAATAAAAAATGGCTGACTTTGAGTGAATATTTCCCGGTTAGAGGTAAATCCGAGTGGAAGATTCCCGATTAAAGCCATTTCGAGTGAAAAATGGCTGACCTTGAAGGAATACTTCCTAGTTCGAGATAAATCCGAGTGGAAGATTCCCGACTGCAGCCACTCTGAGTGAAAAAGGACTGACTTTGACTAAATACCACCCAAAGATATATGTCTGAGTGAAGGATTACTGATTGAAGCGAGTCTGATTTGGGGACAAGTGCTTTTTCTGGGCAAAATTGTTTCCGAGTGGAGGATTCCTGAGTGAGTTGATTCTGAATGAAAAAAACTCTGAACTTCGGAAGAATACTCATCAAGCAAGGATGTCTCCGGGTGGTGTGTTTCGGAAAAGATGGCATTTTGAGCAAAGAAAAGGCCTTTCCGAGTAGTGTGTTTCAGAGAAAATGTCTTTTTAAGCAAGGAAAAGGTCCAACCGGGAATGAATCTCTTTCGGGCAGACTCTCTTATGTTTCAAACTAACCCCGAGTGAGATGTCTCCGGGGAAGGCACTTCCGAGTGGTTTGGGGCCGAGAGATGTATTTCTGAGCAAAGCAAAGCTCTAACCTAGAAAGAGCTTCTATCGGCCAGATTCTCTCAAGTTCCAAATTTCTGAATGAAAAGCAAGGCCGACTCCCGAGTGAATACGTCCGAATGGGTTGATTGACGATTGAGGCCATTCTGAGTGAAAAGCAAGTTGAACTTCTGAGTGAATACGTCCGAATGGATTGATGCACGATTAAAGCAATTCTTAGTGAAAGGCAAGCTTGACTTTAGATGAATGTGTCTGAGTGGATCATTTCAAGGAGCGAAGAAAGGGTCGTTCTCGACTGAATTACTCCCAAGCAATTAATCCGAGCAAGGTTTCTCCGAGTGGTTCAATTCCAGTGATGTGCTTCCGGGTGAAGAAAGACCTTGATTTCGAAGGAATACCCCTCGGGCTGAGGCATTTGAATGAAGAGTTCCCGATTGAATCAATTTTAAGTCAAAAAATGGTTCTGATTGAATCAATTTTAAATGAAGACTTCCCGAATGAGACGTTCCTGAGCGGGTTGTTAGTCCTCAAATTTACAATAAATCTTTTAATAAAAATTTCATAAAAATAATAAAAATTTGGATAATTTGTTAGAAAATTAGGTTTTAATTCAATAAATGGATGTTGTTGGAAATAATCTGCCCTTGATCAATTTTCTCTAGTTTTGCAGTGAAAAAGTAAAGAATTCAAGAGAAAAGTATACTGGAGGATCTGACGCGTAGCATCAATCCCACGCATAGCGTCCATAGCTACTTTTGATGCTAACGCTACGCGTCACAGCCACGTGTAGCGTTAGTGCTACATGGACTCCACAGCCAAGCTGGCCAAGCACTCACTTAATGACCCATTATTGGCTACTCCACTCAGCACAATTGGCCAAAACGTAGTGGAGATAGGGACACATGGCCAAGCATGATTGAATATAATATTCCAAGGTGGCCATTACCAGCTACGTTAATGGAGGCTGAGTCAGGGGACTGACACGTAGCGTCAGCACCCTTGCTTATCCCTATAAATAGGGCCATCCAACACCATTCATCATATCCCATTCCCTATTTTCAGAGTTCTTTCCTCTCTTCTATACTCGAGTTTTGAGTATTTCTTTTAGAGTTTGTAGTTCTAGAATAGTTTTCTAGATACTTGAGAGTGTTGTGGTGTATTGTGATCCTTGTATCGTGAAGTTTCCATCGTCTTCGTAATGTCAAACTCTGTAAGTGTTGTTTCTACTTTTACCATGTGTAACTAATTTGGCTATGTTGGAATTGGTGAACTAATCTATTCAGTATAATATTGTGAATTCGACCTCTGCATGTTTATGATTCAAGTCCACGTTAGTATTTCAACCTTTTATTAATATGAACGTCAAATGGGAGAATGATTTTCATGTGTATTGAAACTTGTTTTATTAGTATGAATGTCAAACGGGAGAATGATTATTCATGCCGTATTGAAACTTGTTTTGACGAAAGTAAAAGTTGGAATACCCTTGGTATCTCAATTCTATAGGGGTTGTTAACCATTGTTGCCATAAGGCCAGGTATTAATGCAAGTTTTTACTGAGAAAGCTCACGAGGGATCGAACTTTACGGTGAATCCTTAGAATTTATATCACGAGGGATCGGTTATAATGATTTTAAGCTGCAATAACATGAAACCTGATGATTAAATATGCATGTCTTGAGTTAGTCATTGTTATTCTAGATTAGGGATCCAATTTCCAACATAATTTATTTATCTGTGTTTATCTCAAGTATCTTACCTATTCTAGATTGCAACTTAACTTTTTAGATAGATTTTTATTTTCCTTTTAGCTCATGAACTACTCAATCATGCTATCCTATGAATACTGTATAAATTGTATATAAATCATTCTTTTGTCTATAACTTTCTTCATATTTACCATAGTGAATAGAAAATTATTGTTGTTATTGGACTTTCAATCCCAATGCAACGATATCTAAATTTTGAAAACTACAAACGATTGGTGCGCTTGCCAATTACCAACCGGGTGGTAAAAACAAACTGTTGAGACGCTATCGCCGGGTTAACAAGTTTTCTAGCGCCGTCGCCGGGGATTGAATTGTTTTAGTAAAACAGTAAATTTTTAATTACCGTGGTAAATATTTTTTTACCTTAGTTAAATTTTTTTGTTTACTTTTACTTATTGTTACACTAACTTTCTTTGTCTAGTTTGTGTATGCAAACCCGATCTACTACAGGTAAAATTTATTTTGATCCTGAGATAGAAAGGTTTGTAAAGAAAATCAAGTCTTTGAAATCTAAAACAAAAACTAAATCTTCTTCTACTTCTAAAATTTATGAAAATTCAAATATGGCTGCTGAAAGGAGAACATTGGGACAGTTTGCTGCTATTAATGGTCCACCCTGAGTTTTGGGAATGTTTCAAGGACCTGTTGTACCAGTGGAGATTAAACCTGCTACTTTAAATATTATTCAAAATAATCAATTTGTTGGTTTAAATCATGAAGAACCGTATGAACATTTAACTATTTTTTATGAGTTATGTAGCACAATTAGTTTTGAACCCAATCAAGAAGAATCTGTTTATATGAGATTATTTCCTTTTTCATTGATTGGTAATGCTGAAGAATGGTTTAAATCTTGCCCACCGGGAAGTTTTGCAAACTGGTCCGATGTCGAAAGAAAATTTTTGGAAAGATTTTATTCTCCTTCAAAATACTTTGAAGCCATGACAGCCATACATTCTTTTTCTCAAAATAATGAGGAATCATTAGGAGAAACATGGGAACGATTCAAGGCACTATTGAGAAAGTGTCCAAACCACAACTTGGATGATGCCGAAAAGGTAAGAATCGTTTACCATGGTCTATTACCTCAGTTCAAGATGATGTTAGATGCTTGTGCAGGTGGTTCTTTAATGAACAAAACTGTGGAGGAAACAATTGAGATATTGGAATCAATGTCTATCAGTGACTGCCAAGCAAAACATGAAAGAGGTAATGTACAGAGGAAGCCAGATATGCTCGAATTGGGAGTGAATGATGCAGTATTGGCTTAGCAAAAATTGCTGACCCAACAAATTGAAGCCATGAGCAAGCAATTGGAGAAACTTCAAATTGCACAAATGTCATCACCACCTCCTGCTCAAGTGAAACAATGTATGCATTGCATGGGTGAACAACCATGTGGTTATTGTGGCCCTGACAGAAATGAGCAAGAGCAAGCCAATTTTCTGAACCATCAAAGAATACCATTGGGTAACTTTCCTTTCAATTATGGTAATTCTTTTCCTAACAATTTTCAACAGGGATGGCAGAATCAGAATTCTGGCGGGAGACAAGATGTTGGATCTTCCAACAGACCTCCTAACAATCAATTTAAGCCACAACAATCACAAATTGACAATGCAAGATTGACAAGGATTGAGGAATTTATCCAACAGTTAATGCAATTTGTGGAGACAAATGAAGCTGCCTGAAAAGCATCAGACATACAAATGGGTCAGCTTGTAAAGGAAATAGCTGAATTGAAAAGTTCTAGGTTTACTGCAAACACTCAAAACCCAAGGGAACAATGTAATGTTGTTTCTTTTGAAAATTATAAAGTTGTGAAAATTGATTGTAAAGAAAAGAATAAGAAAAAGAAAGAAGAAGAAGAGAAAGAAAGTGAAAAAATAGAAAAAAATGAAAAAAATGAAAAAAATATGCAAGTGAATGAAGAGCAAGAAACAAACTGTATTACCATCGTAACCCTGAAAAAATGTAAAGATCCGGGGAGTTTCACCATTCCTGTAACCATTGGAAATATCAACATCAGGAATGCTCTGTTAGATTTAGGGGCGAACATCAATCTGATGCCCCTAGATTTAATAAAGCGCATTGGTGAATTTGAGCTAAAAGAAGCTAAGACGAATTTACAGTTTACGGATCGCTTTGTCAAGAAGCCTTTTGGGATTGTAGAAGATGTGTTGGTAAGGGTTGATAAGTACCACTTCAGGGTTGACTTTGTGGTACTGGATATGAAGGAGGATACTGAGATCCCCCTAATCCTTGGAAGACTTTTCCTGAAGACTGCAAAGATAAGAGTAGATGTTGATCAAGGAATGGTTGCAGTCAAAGTTTATGAAGAAGAGGTAAACTTCAGTGCTCATGAACATCTTAGGACGAATGATGAGGAAAAAGTTTACCCTTCAACCGAACCAGGTATATCTCTTCCCAATCAATTAAATTGTTTTAAATTAACCGATGCCTTGAATGATGAAAGACAGGTAATCAAGCATCGAAGAAGAAGAAGGAGGAAGAAACAGACAGATGATTCCTTAACCAAAATTAAGAAACCACCTGATTAATCAGAGGTAATGTCTGGCTGGAGACATTAAATCTAGCGCTCAATGGGAGGCAACCCATTCTTTTCTTGTTATTTTTAATTATTTTTAACATATAAAAAAACAAAAAAAACAAAAATTAGTTTTTAGAATTATATTTTTAATAAAGGGGTTTTAAAACTAAAAGGGCTTTTGAAAATTCAAATTTTGAAAAATGAAAAAACAGAAGCCCACGCGTAGCACCCCATAGATGCGTAGCGTGGACTCTGAATTTTGGACCTGACGCGTAGCGTCCCTTCCACGCGTAGCGTCAGAGCGCACGTTCAGTTTTTAAAACTGAAACAGAGAGGCCCATCTTAGGTTTTAAAAACATAAAATTCCCTCTCTGCCTCATTTTGCTTCCACTCTCAGGATTTCAAAAACCTAAAACCCTCTTTTTCTCTCAACCATTCAACCTTCCCAAATTCCTTAATCAAGGATTCCAAGTAAGTATTCTAAATCCCTTCCCTTTAAAATTCAATTTTGATTCTTAGAATTACATGTGGTTAGGGTTAGGATTAGAAGACCATTGGTATTTGTTTGCTGTTAGAATAAGGAATTGAATGGATTGAATGTGGTTTTGGAAGGGGGTTGCTGCTGCACAACCCCTGTTTTGCAGTTTCTATTCTGCAAGCCCACGCGTAGTGTCCCACTGACGCGTAGCGTGGGAAGAACAGAGCTGACGCGTAGCGTCAGCCTCTGTTTCTGATTTTTAATTTTTTTTGTTTGTTTGTTATTTTTCTTTTATGTTTTTCATTTGTTTAACATGTTGTATGTTTGTTTATTGTTTGTTTTTAGTTTAGGGTTTAGGGTTTTTGTTTAATTAATAAATTTTCTTAGTTTGTATTTGTTATACTTTCTTGCATTGATAAAAATTAAAAATACATAAAAAAAAATTTGTATATATTTATGTATGTTATATTTTATGTGAATTTTTGTTTTATTGTTAAAAATCCAAAAATATGCATGTTGATTTTTACAAAATCAAAAATATGTTGTTGATTTTGTGTTATATCTTGTGTGATTTCCTTTAATAAAATTGTTATGTAAATTTTTGATTGTGTATGATTGATATGTTTTTCAAATAATAATGTGTTTGATTTTTAAATTTTCCTTTTTGCAGATGGCACCGAGGAAATCTATTCCTACTACTGGTCCCTCTAAAAGACAGAGGAAGGCCACGGATACTGACACCACCTCTGAGGATCCTGATCTTCAGGGAGAGGAGGTGTTGGGACCGAGGGATCCTACGAGATTTCACACTGACACGAAATGGGCTCGTTTTCATCAGATAAAATGGCAAAGACTCATCTGGGAGAGGGTGTTAGATCTCAGTGCTGGAGACTATCCTGAGCTGCAGGATGGAGTTCAGAGGAGGAGATGAGGACCCCTGTTTTCTCTACCGACTGAGGGGGATCCCATCTTAGTGATGGAATTCTACGCGAACGCCTACAGGACTCGTCAGGTCTCGCCAAACAATGGCCAGCAGAGGATGAGTTGGGTGAGGGGCCGACATTTTACTTATGACCGGGATACTATTATTACCCTATTGGGTAATCCTTGAGAGCCTACTCCCGAGGATGATACTTATTTCTGGAAGGAAAACAGAAACAAGATCATTACTGAGGGTGATCTAGGATATTCCCTCGAACAGGTTGCTCATTTCTTAAGCAAAGATAGAATTTCTTTCAACCTGAGTAAGGTTGGAAGGAGTCCATCTAACCTTCTGAAGACCCAGCTGAACCTTATAGCCAAGGCGTGGCCCACCTTATGCTGCATAACATCACTCCTGTCACTCACCTCTCATCTATCCCAGTTGACCGATGTTGTCTTCTCTTTTCTATTTTTCAGGGCCATACCATCGATATTGCCGAGCTTATTTCTGAGCAGATTCACTTTTATGCCCTTGGGTATAAAGTGAACCATCCTATTCCATTTCCCCTCATCATATCTGCTTTACTGAGGAGGCAGGGAGTTGCTGGGCCATCACCAGAGTTCACGAGTTCTTCGGGGAGAGTCCCCAAGGTCTCGGTGAACAGAGATTATTTTGTTTAGCAGTGCGAGCTTCCACCTCTGGAGTAGGAGGCTCAGCCCAGACCCAAGAGGAGGAGACCACCAGTTCAGCCACCACCCACTGATGCTGTCACAGAGGGATTTGCCAGGATGACACTTGAGCATCAGCATATGATGCAGATGATGGCTGCCACACATAGAGGTTATATTCATCTTCATGATGAATTTTATCAGTACAGATTGCAGGGTAAGGGAGCACCATATGTCACACCGGCTGAGTTTGCAGCTCATGTAGCTTGGCCTGATGATTTACCTACTTACCCTGAGACTGGTGGATCTTCTGGAGCACAGGCTGATACTGATGGTGATGCTGATGAAGAGGAGGAGGATGATGACCAGATGGAGGACCGATGGTGTTATCTTTTGCACATTTTTTACATATATTTTTAGTTTATTAGTTTTATATTTACATTGATATTATTTTGGATTATATTATATTTTGTCTTTTATTATGTGTGGTGTGTTTATTTTTGCATAATTTATTATGTTTTTGCATGATTCTATTTGAAAAATCCAAAAATAAATTTTATATTTCAATAAATTAATAAAATTTTTGTTAGAAAGTTAATTTATTCACTTAACATTTTTACACAATAAAACCAATTTTATAAAATCAATTATTAATTCTTTTATAACTTAGGAATTTTGATAAATTTAATTACAATAAGTTTATTAACTATCAAGCAAATTTCAATAACCCGGTAAGTTGAGAGATCTTTTTAAACACTTGAGGGTTTAATTGACATAATTTCATTTGAATTGATTTTGCTTTAATCTTTGATTTGTGTTGTTGTATAGAGAATTCAGGAAAATGATCAAGGCACATTTATTGGTGAAAAGAAACCTTGGGCCAAACAGCTTACCTTGGTAAAAATTATTTTATCCTTTGAAAGCCAATTTGAGCCTAAAATGAATTCTTTGGTACCCTTAAAACCTAAATTTGTTTTAACCATTCCCTATACTTGATTGATTAAAAGAGTAGTTGAAATAAATGTTCTCACAAAAATGGGGAGTGAAAATAAGCAACTTGATTCTTTTCAAAAGAAAATAAAGTATGAAAAAGAAAAGTCAAAAATAGTGAAAAGAATCAAGTTGGGGGTATTTATTTTTCATCAAAAAAGAAAATGAGAAGTTTGGGCCAAGAGAAAGCCTAAAAATTATAAAATGCTCTTTTATGATTTCAGGTTTTTGAATTCCAAGAAAAACCATTGATTCTTGTAAGCCAAGCCTCAGTACAACCCGTGAAAAGACCTTGTGATTTCTGAATTAACTCTGTATAACTAACCATTGATTAGATGAAAATCAAAATTAAATTTGTTTGATTTATGATTAATTGAGTGAAACAGGTTACCAATTGCATTGAGATAAACACTTGGAGAGGTAAGCCTAAAATTATGCTTGATATGTTAATAAAATATTGTAAAGAATTTTATCATTAAACGTTTGTTACATTAGATGCCTATAATTGATTATTTCAAAATGGTAAATTGTGTAATTACTTTTTGTGATAAATTCTCGGACTAACTCAAAAATTTGATTTCAAATTTTTATTTTTTATTTTTCTCTCTTGCTCGAGGACGAGCAATGTCTCAAGTTGGGGGTATTTGTTAGTCCTCAAATTTATAATAAATCTTTTAATAAAAATTTCATAAAAATAATAAAAATTTGGATAATTTGTTAGAAAATAAGGTTTTAATTCAATAAATGGATGTTGTTGAAAATAATCTTCCCTTGATCAATTTTCTCTAGTTTTGCAGTGAAAAAGTAAAGAATTAAAGAGAAAAGTATACTAGAGGATCTGACGCGTAGCATCAATCCCACGCGTAGCGTCCATAGCTACTTTTGATGCTGACGCTACATGTCATAGCCACACGTAGCGTCAGTACTGCGTGGACTCCACAGCCAAGCTGGCCAAGCACTCACTTAGTGACCCATTATTGGCCACTCCACTCAGCACAATTGGCCAAAACGTAGTGGAGACAGGGACACATGGCCAAGCATGATTGAATATAATATTCCAAGGTGGCCACTACCAGCTACGTTAATGGAGGATGAGTCAGGAGACTGACGCGTAGCGTCACACTGACGCATAGCGTCAACACCCTTGCTCAGCCCTATAAATAGGGCCATCCAACACCATTCTTCATATCCCATTCTCTATTTTCAGAGTTCTTTCCTCTCTTCTATACTCGAGTTTTGAGTATTTCTTTTAGAGTTTGTAGTTCTAGAATAGTTTTCTAGATACTTGAGAGTGTTGTGGTGTATTATGATCGTTGTATCGTGAAGTTTCCATCGTCTTCGTAATGTCAAACTCTATAAGTGTTGTTTCTACTTTTACCATGTGTAACTAATTTGTTTATGTTGGAATTGGTGAACTAATCTATTAAGTATAATGTTGTGAATTTGACCTCTGCATGTTTATGATTCAAGTCCATGTTAGTATTTCAACCTTTTATTAATATGAACGTCAAATGGGAGAATGATTTTCATGTGTATTGAAACTTGTTTTATTAGTATGAATGTCAAACGGGAGAATGAGTATTCATGTCGTATTGAAACTTGTTTTGACGAAAGTAAAAGTTGGAATACCCTTGGTATCTCAATTCTATAGGGGTTGTTAACCATTGTTGCCATAAGGCCAGGTCTTAATGCAAGTTTTTACTGAGAAAGCTCACGAGGGATCGGACTTTATGGTGAATTCTTAGAATTTATATCACGAGGGATCAGTTATAATGATTTTAAGCTGCAATGACATGAAACTTGATGATTAAATATGCATGTCTTGAGTTCCTCATTGTTATTCTAGATTAGGGATCCAATTTCCAACATAATTTGTTTATCTGTGTTTATCTCAAGTATCTTACCTATTCTAGATTGCAACTCAACTTTTTAGATAGATTTTTATTTTCTTTTTAGCTCATGAACTACTCAATCATGCTATCCTGTGAATACTGTATAAATTGTATATAAATCATTCTTTTGTCTATAACTTTCTTCACATTTACCATAGTGAATAGAAAATTACTGTTGTTATTGGACTTTCAATCCCAGTGGAACGATATCTAAATTTTGAAAACTACAAACGATTAGTGCGCTTGCCAATTAATAACCTGGTGGTAGAAACAAACGGTTGAGACGCTATCGCCGGGTTAACATGGGTCACATGTGAGAGAAGAGAGTCTGGTCGAGTGCTTCAAACAGAAACAATTCCGAGCAAAGAATCTCCGATTGAAGCAATTCTGAATGAATGCTTCAAGCAGTGACAAGTTCCGAGCAAAGCACCTCCGATAGAAGCAATTCCGAATGAACAAAGGTCCTGATGAATGCTCCTCGGAAAGAAATTTCCGAGTCAATAATCTGTCAATTCAAGCTTTTACTCGGTCTTTTATATATGAGAGCACCTACGCCGCTCGGATTAATTCCCACTGAGGATGGATACTGGCTGAGGCACTAATCCAAGTCATAAAGAGAACGCCGGTTCCATATTTCCACCGTTTGCCCATGCTGACTTGGATTCCCACTATCCAAGTGGATCCTTGAATTATAAGGGGGCGGCTGACAACAAGACAAAAGAGAAAATAATAAAGAATTCCCACTAGCCGCCGTTCCCTATGGTTGTCGAGGTCCAGGCTGTTTCTCCATCACACACCAACGCACCATCCAAGTTGATTTGTTGATCTTGTAGGGCGGCTGACAACAAGACAAAAGAGAAAATAATAAAGAAGTCCCACTAGCCGCCGTTCCCCATGATTATTGACGTCCATATTTTTATAAATACCTCAATGAAAGAGGAAAAAAGGGGATGTTGGAAGCCTTCTTTGGAGTCAAAAAACTCTGCTCCATTCTCTTACTCCGTCCATTCAACGATTTGCACACCGGCTCCATAACTCCACAGCCATTACAGCGTCGCTTTGATATCTAGTTTTCATTCATTCACTTTGTTCCTTTCTTTTCTTTTACTTCGTTTTCCTCTCTGTCCCGTTTCTTTCTCTTTTTATTTTCTTTTTTCTTTATTTTATTTTGTGTAAGAGTTGTGAGGATTTTGAAATTGAGTGTTCCAATTTGTAATTGGTGGAGGAATATTGCAACAAGGAAATACAGTGGTAAAATTATTTTGAGCTTTTGGAGAAACCCGTAAGTCTTTATTTTTACCATGTCTTGTATGTTTTATTTTTCCATCATGTATATGAATTTGAATTATTTCATGAGTAACTAAATTAATTATCTTGGGATGAAGGGGGCATGATAATAGTTTATGATAATGTTATTTTGACTTTGAATTAAATAAATTTATGTTTTCCATTTAGTTCAAAAAATGCTCAATGCTCTTAGTGATTCCTAACAAGAACCTAAGTGATAAAACTGTATACTTGCGGGTATATTAGTAAGTTTAAGTAATTAGTAGAATCGAGAGATTTATTGTTACTGGAAAGTCTTTGAACTAAGCCTAAGGTTTTGAAATACTTTTTGTGACCTCGGTAAAACCGTGAAAGTAATCAAAATCTTTTGGGGAATAAATAAGGGATTTTCACAAAACTATAATAGGCCTTTTCTAAGGATTAAGTAGTGCTTTCCATAGGTTAGGTACATTAATAGGATTCTGAGAGGAACATATTAATTAGTTTAAGGAAAATCCACCTTGGAAAACTTAATTTGATTCTTATTTATGAAAAGTTAAAATTCATTAACATAAAATAGAATCTTGATCCCCCGTAATCCCAAGATACTCTCAACTCTGATTTTTAAGTGTCAAGTAAATTTTGTTTCTAAATTTATTTTTAATTTGTGTTTTATTTTACAAAAACATTAAAAATCAATTGTGTGGATAATTAAATTTCAATATGCTGGTACTTTGAACACAGTCCCTGTGGAGACGATAATCTTTTATATTACGCGACATAACCCGTGCACTTGCGGGCCCTGTCATTTATCGACACAAACTTCCCCACACGATCATTTTGAATAACGGCCGACAGTTCGCAGACAAAGGCTTTTTTCAGTTCTATGAGAACTTAGGCATCAAATAAAAGTTTTCCTCCATGGAACACCGATAGACTAATGGACAAGTCGAGGCAGCTAATAAGGTGATCCTCGAAGAACTCAAGAAATGACTCAGACAAGCCAAAGGAAGGTGAGAAGAAGAGTTACTAGGTGCTTTGTGGGCATATAATACAACTCCACATTCTTCGACCCATGAGAGCCCATTCTAACTCACTTATGGAGCTAACACCATGATTCCAATTGAATAGGGGAAACCATCCCTCTGACGCATCGCTTACGATTTAGAAACAAGCAACAGGGGAATACGTGAAGACCTGGGCCTTAGCCTAGAAGAATGCAATGTAGCATACGTCAAAATCCAGGTTGCCAAGCAAAAGTTCACCCAATGATGGAACTCTTTGTTCTGACCCTGACCATTCTGAAAAAGGGGACTTAGTGTTACGTATTATAAACAATAATCAGAGACCACGGGAAGAAGTTAAATTCACAGCCAACTAGGATGCCCGTACTAAGTATAAGAAGCTATCGGGAAAGGCGTATACCGACTAGAAGAACTATCAAGAAGGAAATTTTAAGGACGTGGAATGCTACTCATTTGAAGTTTTACTACAGTTAATGATGTACTCAAAGAAGGGCATTCTTTTTTCTACCCAAGAGGTTTTCCCACAGGTTTTTTCTCTTGCGAGCTTTTAACAAGGCCCTAGTTTTCAATAAGAAATAGTCAATATTCATTCAAAATACAAATTTTGATCACATAGTATGGAAAGTCTGAGTGCAATCCATCAGCAATACGATTCTGAATCTTAAATTATGTTAAGTATGAAAAGTTTAAGTCCGATCCCTTGACAATACAACTTTGAAACTTAAATTACGTTAAGTACTAAAAGTCTGAGTGCAATCCCTCGGCAATACGATTCTGAAACTTAAATTACATTAAGTACGAAAAGTTTGAGTTCGATCCCTTGGTAATACGACTCTAAAACTTAAATTACGTTAAGTATGAAAAGTCCAAGTTCGGTCCCTCAGCAATACGATTCTGAAACTTAAATTACATTACGTACGAAAAGTCCCAGTCCGAAACCTTAGCAATACGATTCTAAAACTTAAATTATGTTAAGTATAAAAAGTTTGAGTCTGATTCCTTAGCAATACAATTATGAAACTTAAATTATGCTAGGAATGAAAAGCCCAAGTGTGATTCCTCGGCAATAAGATTCAGAAACTTAAATTACATTAAGTACAAAAAACCCGAGTGAGATCCCTTGGCAATACACACTAAGCCAGGGTGATACACCCTCACCCAGAAAGATAACTCTCACAAACACGAGTTAACTCAAAACTGGAAGAAAAAGGAATTCAATACCTTTCACAGCTTATAAAAGACAATCCAAGAAAAACTATCATGTACACCA
This sequence comes from Clitoria ternatea, assembly GCA_037962975.1. Taxonomy (NCBI): domain Eukaryota; kingdom Viridiplantae; phylum Streptophyta; class Magnoliopsida; order Fabales; family Fabaceae; genus Clitoria; species Clitoria ternatea. Next base: position 177,921,823 of record CM075671.1, read on the forward strand.
ACAATTCTTCAAGGTACAAAAATAATAAATTACATTAAGGGTCAGCAGGGAGACTAGCATCGGTAGCTTTATCCTGAGGGACCCCTTCACCTGCAGCATCACCCGGCAGAACCTCCGCTCCAAATGCTTAGTGTAACACCCCGATTTTCTGGACTCAAATCCTGATGTAATATAAATAATTAAACAATAAAAATACGAATAAATTTTTCACGTTCAAAATATTTTTAAAACACCACCACGACTATATCAAGACTCGAACCACTGAAAACCAAAAGGTGAGATTTGATTATCAATAACTGGATCGTTAAATAGTTTACCCATAATGGTATACAAAATAACAGAGTTTTACAGTGGAAGAAGAATGTGTATACCGGGCATACGCCTAGTCCTATATATGAGGATATGAGAAAAGGCTGGGCAAAGCATGCAAAGGCATATCATAAGCCTAACAGACAACCATTATCTTTTCACATAATTTCATGAACATGCAATGCCTAAGATATATGTATATACATATCTATATGATCATGCATCATATATCTCCAATACCCATAATCTATAATTGACCATATTCAATTCATCCTTAAAGTCATACATTATTAACACTTATACATTATTCATATTACATCCACCAATAACAGTAATTATCTACAATCTTATATACATTTATCCATAATGAAATAATTCATAAATACTGCCAGCCAAGGCATTCCATTACATAGGAGAGTGAGTTATACATTTTAAATGACGATATGAATACAACTGAAATTATGTGCATATGCATATCAACATCATGTATGCTTTGCTAAACACATCAACAATCATCATAATCAATTCATTTTACAATATATATATATATATATATATATATATATATATATCATGTATTCACCCATCATATCATAGCAAAGCAAGCATATACACATCTATCACAACGCTACAATGGGCCAACATCGTCAATATCGACCATTCTGGCCTTTTCTCAAAGCCACCATGGGCCATCATCAATATCATTAATCATAATAATTATGCCCTTCAGTACATTGGGCCATAATATACATATCGTTATATTTAATATCGTTTGTTATAATTATATCATTTATCAATTTTATATGGTCTTTTAGGTACTTAATTACCCATCTCATCAACACTATACCATAATCTCAATCATCATCAATCATCATCATCTAGCATATCTCTATGCTATATGCAAATGCTCTTATGGCTAATGCATATGCACAATGGAATAGACAACAAATGTGGATCCGACTGTGGGAATAAACACCAATTGTGGGACAAGCATAGGTGTGCTACTATGCCCCTACTGTAGTAGTAAAATGTGTACACATATCTCAAAGTATGCATGTGTATCAACAACATACTTTTACTGGTACCTGACACGCTGTCGTTGTTGGGTCAAATAAAAAGTTAAATTAATATAGTATAAGGTGAACAACCTTAGTCGTCTCTCGAGGACCTTAGTTCAATTAGTTACACTCAATTTAGTTATAATAAAGGGGGGGATTGTGTTGAGTTTGAAAGGAAAATTAAGTGATTATATGATAGTGCAAAAAGTAAATTTATGAGTAAGAATAATCAAATTTAGAAACAACCAACCCAAGGAATTAATAAATCTTTAGTTAACTAATCATTGATCACAAATATGATTAAATATAATTAATTTCTCAATCTTGAATCATTTGGAATCCCTAAATGATTATATTCTAGAAAATCTTCTAGAATTGAATTAATGAACTAATAAGAATAACCAATTGATATATTCTTATTAATTACTAAAATAACTTTAAAACCATAATTTGATTGAGTTAAGAAACTAAATAGAAATCTCTTATTTAGTAACTTAATCTTTGTTCTCAAATTGATTATTGATTAACCAACCAACATCAGTTTAGATTATAGATTGTTTAATTATATACCAATCGGTTATATACTTAAATAATCTACCATCATAAGTGCTTGAGAAACAAAGAAAAGTAATTATCTTTAATCAAAATATTAAGAGCAAGAACTCAAAGTTAACATAAAGAAAAATTAAATTCCTTGAGTTGATTTTAAAAGATTAAGCTTCCATAATAATTTTTAACAATGAAAGCTAATATTAAATTTACTAAAACTTTGATTATAAAAGTAAATGACAAATAATAAATTAACTTACTTGATATTGAGGAAGGGAAATGAAAACCATAACTTGAAGGATGGAATATAGAACAAGGAGATAAAGCAAGAGAAAGAACTAAAACTTAAGAAGCTAAAGCAAAGATATAGAATTGTAATGAAAACTAAAGCATGTATTTCTTATGTATTTCTTGTGTATCTTCCTTACAACTTCAAGCATCTATTTATAGACAAGATATGATGATACCATACATTCATTTTCTAATTATTAATGCATTTTTTCAACATTGGTGGGCTTGAAATTACAATAATTCAAAAGAAGATAATGGTAGGTGTTGAAATTCATTCTCCTCTTTATCTTCTCCACATTGTGAGTCCAATATGACCTTCTAGATGGCCGAATTTTGAAACACCTTCAACATAAAAGTTGTAGATCTCTGTCTTATTGAGAATTTGGCGCAAGAATCAGGTCATTTGGACATCTAAAGCTCCAGATATGTGTATTTTGGTGAACTATGTCAATGCTGGTGGGACACAGGAGGGCTGATTGATTCAAGCTCCATTTCATTTTTTTTTCAGATGCAAAATAACCAAATTTGGTCATCATGATGTAGCCCTCTGTCTTATCTTTCCATGGGCTCCAAGATTAGCCCATTTGGATCACAAAAGCCCAAGTTATGCCCAAAACAAGGCAAGATACTCAAGATACATACAAAAAACGAAAATTGAAACATATATACATAATACTTCAATTTAACTAAACAACATAAAACTTAATTAAAATACTATTATTAAACATAGTAATTATATAATAAACCCCAAGTGTAAAACTATAAGAAGTGTATTAAAATTGATTTATCAAATTCCCCCACACTTAAGCTTTTGCACTCCAGGGCAAAACCAAACCAAAAACTAAAATGAGAAACAACAGAAAAAGGTTTTTTTTTTTCAAATTGATTTTTTTTGAAGTCTAAAATAATAAGTAATACACATCATCCCTTATATCAAGAGGTCATGATAAGTGTGAATAAGAAGCATTACATACTAGTTTCACAAATTGAGTGATCAAATCAAAGAGTGGATGAAAATGTGATAGATGTTCTCTTTATGCTCTCTATATCTCAATTGTTTGGGTTTGTATACTCTCAGAAATCACCCAAATAAATTACCCCTACCATAGGCTTGACAAATTTCTAATTTCCATATTTGAACACATATGCATGCAGAGATCAAAAGGACTTTATTAAGGTTGTAATGGGGCCAAGGTGATATAGGGTGGATAAAATGAAATAGTATGGCTAAACTTAGGGTTGAAAAAGAGCAATGGAGTAAGTGATTCAGTGATTGTGGAAGTACATTTTGAAACTCAATACTTAGCAAAATGAAACATGATGGAGGATAAAACATGAGAATAAATCCTCCTGATTATTTTCATACATATATTCACCACTTCTTCTTTTTCTTTCTTTTTATTTTTTATTTTTTTACTTTCTTTTTAAACAATGAAACAACAACATATATATCTTGGGTACATTTCCACAATCATCAAGAATCTTTATTCATAGTAATTCCAAAACTCCTAATCAATTCCTAAGCAAAGGTGATCATGTTTTTTTTGGGGCTATTGGCTAATTATGTGGCTGAATCAAGAAATGGATATAGGCTCAACGTGGGTAACAATGGAAAGTATGTAAGGTAAGGAATATGGCTAGTGGCTAGTTAAAACAAAAATGGCCTTAATCACATCAAAGCATGCACATGGAACATAATACATCAAAAAGAAACAAGTCAAGTTCTAGAGTACTAATAAATAAGGGTTAATCAAGAAAAAGGAAAGATGGCATAATATGATCCATCCAATTAAGCTCAAAATCTCACCGAGGGTGGTCAATCTATCACAATTCATATACAATTTGATCTTCACAAACAACTTATTAAATTAATATGCAAGGAAATTATTCACAACATGTCATGAAATATTGGACAAGGGTGATGCAATTACTCATTACTTAGACAAATTTAAAAAAAAAACAAATTTAGTGAAAAGCATGTAGAATTTAAAATAAAAAACTGGAAATGATGATTTTTTTTGTGAACAAGAAACAAAAAAAGAAAAATAAATCATAACCAAATATTGGTGTCAAGATCCGGTTCCTTATGCTTCTTGCTCTGTACTTTTTTTTTTCAAGGGCGCTTAGTAACGAAGATACCTACAACAAATTGGTCAGTTCAATTGCATGTGAAATGATTAGTATAACTAAACAATTTGATTGTGTCATACAACCCAGTTTCATAGGCCTTGTGTTAGAACCCATAAGAAAAATATCATCAACACAACCATGAGTAGCATCAAGAGCAATAACATACATCTTAATTCATTCGTATGCCTAAAGAAAGACTCTGCTATATCATCCATTAAGAGAAAATAAAGAACCTGATGATTGACTAGTGGTGAGGTGTGGCTCCAATCTGAAAGAAAAGGATGAAGGCAAAGTGTGGCGGCTGGAGAATGATGAAGATGATGTTTATGGTTGCAGAATGGTTGATGTCGAATAGAAATGATTCAGGTGAAGGTAAAGGCAAAGGTGCGACACTAAAGTAAATATAGTGGCTATGTGTGTGTGTATGTTTATTTTATTTTTTATTTTTTATTTTTATTTTTTATGAAAAATGCTTTTGATAAGGAAGATGAAACGATTGTGGTTATCCGAGTGAGATTTGTTATGAGGATGCGTCTCGAGAGTTTGGACTCTTTACTCAGCCCATCCCAACAAAAGTACTCATGAAAGAAAATAAAAAAAATAAATTATTTTTTATTTTAAAAAAAAATTAAACAAAAGTGATACTGACACTATATAGTGAAGGATACGTCTCAAGACTTTGGTTCTCAAAGATGCATCTTTATGACTTTAGATACAACTTTCCTAAATTAATCTTTACTCTGTCTATCCCTTACAAAAAAATAATAAAATATATATATATAACTCAGACCCCCCCACACTTATTCAAGACATTGTCCTCATTGTCTTATATGATTTCCACAGTCTATTTTTTTTCTTTTTCTTATTTTTTTAATGATTTTTTTTAAAATATAGATAAAGGTAAGAAAGAAGTTATAACCGAAGGGTGGTATCTGGTTCTGGATTCTTTGGCTTGTGTGTATGATCCTTATCTTGCTTCAAGAGGGGTTGAGGTTGGGGTAAAAAGCTCTGCAAAATATCAATCAATTCATCTGCATCTGATGAAGCATGAATGAATGATCGATCATCTTGACTTATAAGGCCCTGTTCCATAGCTTTATCTAAAAACATTAACAAACTGTCATAAAAACCATTAATATTTAATAATCCTAATGGCTTTTTATGAAGGTTCATGCTACACCATGATAAAATGCAAAATATTTCCTCAAAAGTACCAAAACCTCCAGGAAGTGCGATAAAGGCTTCAGCACCTATAACCATACGAGCCATTCGTTGATAGAGGCTTGTAACTTTTACCTCAGTTCCTACAGCAATAGCTGGTGTAATACCAACATGATGTAGGATGATACTAGAGACGTTGCTTCCTTCAACTAGTGCAGATAGTGCCATGGAGCCTCTCAAACCCTGTACTCCTCCTCTATACAAGACCTTTATTTCTTTCACAGCCAATAGTTTTCCTAACTTAGTAGCTGCTATTAGGTACTCCTTACAATTACCATTGTTGGATCCACCAAACACACAAATGGATTTGATTTTTTTCATCTTTTTTTTTGTTTTCCATATAGAGTTATGCGCCCTTATATAGATAAAAACTGAGATGAAATAATTGATGAAAGATAAAAAGTTTACATAATTATTATTATATAAAAATAAATGACGGTAATGAAGAAATTTAAAAAGACATGATTGAAGAAAATAAAAATAGGTAATTTTAAAAGTCAAAGTGAATTCAGAAAAGTAAAACATTGAAAACAACAGTAAATATGTACAGTAGTTGTGATTATGGCTCACATCTTCCTCTGGTTTTACGTCTAGTAACGGCTTAAACACCTTCTATGAGTCCAGGTTTTTGCTACCCATCCAGTTTTCTTATAAACTGGTAAACAGGGTCGTTTAACGCCAGATTCCCAAGGCTATAGTTTTCTTTTTGTTGAATGAATAGATCATATAATTTCAGAAGGACTCCTTTAACCGTTCCACATGGATGCATCTCAAGAGTTTGGATTAAGTTATCCAAGTTCTCTTTACTCAGTCCATCCTTTATAAATTTAATTTTGTCCTCCCGATTTATAGATACCATTCCACGGTTCCTACAACGTGTATCACAATGCCATCTTGCACACTTATGGCAAACTCCCATCCTTTTAGCTCTTCGTTTTTTAGAATAAGAACTACGTCCTATACCTGGCAAATATTTTATATAGGACTTATGTAATTCACCAGAGAGACGTACCTTTGCTTCAATAAGCCAACAGACATCCTCTGGAATGCCAAAGTATATGAGTAGTTTTAACCTTTGAACTCGAGCTTTGTAAATTTTTACAATCACATCACTTCGAAGTGTAGGGAATCTTTCCTTAAGTTTTGCAAGGGTTTGTTTCATTGTCAGATTACTTTAAAGTTGTGGTTGTTTAGAAAAGAGAGAATAGAAAATGAGGTTATAGAGAATAGTAGAGATGAAGAAGGTGAAAAGGTGATAGGTTGCCTTCTATCAAGCGCTTGTTTAACGTCACGAGCCTGACGATGACCTTTTAACTACTGCAAGAAAATGATAATAATGCCAAAACAATAATAGTAATAATAATTAAGACAAGTGTTAGCACCGAAAAGAATGATGATGTAATTAACTAATATCTATTTTTTTATTTTTTATTTTTTTATTTTTTTATAAATATTGTTATTAGGAAAAATTAGTCAAAATATTTGGCATCACACAAATACACCTCCGTATCTATGTGCTCTTGGAACCCTTGAAAGAAAGGTTTAAGTCGGTGCCCATTTACCTTGAAAACCTTGTTTGTTGCTTTATCTGAAATTTCAATCACACCATAAGGAAAGATATTAGTTATTTCAAATGGGCCTGCCCATTTAGAGCGAAGCTTACCAGATATGAGCTTTAGACGTGAGTTGTACAATAAAACTTTTTGTCCAATGAAAAAGTTTTTTCTCAATATCTGTTTGTCATGAAAGGATTTGACTTTTTCTTTATAGGTTTTAGAACTTTCATAAGCTTCCAAACGAATTTCTTCCAGTTCCTGTAGTTGGAGTTTCCTTTCTTTACCGGCTTCATTTAAGTCCAAGTTACATTGTTTTACTGCCCAATAAGCTTTGTGCTCAATTTTTACCGGTAAATCGTATGATTTTCCATAAACAATCCTATAGGGTGACATTCCAATAGGTGTTTTAGAAGCTATTCTATAAGCCCAAAGAGCATCTTCTAACCTTTTGCTCCAATCTTTCCTATTTGGTTGTACTATTTTTTGAAGGATCATTTTTAATTCCCGATTGGACACTTCAGCTTGCCCATTTGTTTGGGGGTGATAAGGTGTTGAAACCTTATGCATAACTCCATATTTTTTAAGAAGGGACTCCATTTTACGGTTACAAAAATATGATCCTTGATCACTAATAATGGCTTTAGGAACACCAAACCTGCAAAATATGTGTGATTAAACAAAATCTGCAACAACTTTAGAATCATCAGTTCGAGTAGCTTTAGCTTCAACCCATTTAGACACATAATTGACCGCAAGTAGTATATAAACAAAACCAAAAGATACCGGAAAAGGTCCCATGAAATCTATGCCCCAAACATCAAAAATTTCACAAAATAACATAGGTTGTTGAGGCATCGCATTTCTACGAGATATGTTTCCCATTCTTCGACATCGTTCGCAAGATTTACAAAATGTATATGCATCACGAAAAATTGTTGGCCAATGATAAGTCTTGAAAAGACTTAATTATTCCACTAATTATTTAACATAATTTACTAAGTATTGTCTAGTTTTATTATTATTATTTAATAATTTGATAAGAATTCAGGTTGTAGTTAATTATTTCAAAAGTATGTTATCTATGTAAGAAACCGATTGAAAATTTTAATTAAATAAGGAATTTTGAAGTATTTACAAATTTACTAGGTAGCCAGCGTATAAATGCTAGGCAAGTAGCTGTTTATTGGTGCAGGAACAGGGCAGACTTGAGATAAGAAGGAAATTCCAAGTGAAATCCTACAGAGCCGAGCGAGATTTGATAAATCTGAGTGAGACTTCCTCATTTCCGACTGAAAAGAGTCCAAAGACCGACTGAGTGAGACTTCAAAGACACTGACTCCAAAAGAGAATAAGGACTCAGAATATTGCATGAAGAACCCGAGTGCCAACTACAGAATACCGGTTTAATAATTAATCCGCCCAAGCGGAAGTTAAATCCGCTCAAGCGAGGGTCCAAGTTCGCTTAAGAAAAGCAAGACTCCGCCCAAGCAAGACTCCGCCCAAGCAAGACTACGCCCAAGCTTACTTAAGAAGACTCCCAAGACACCGGTTATAAAAGAGAAGAAGATCGGAATGTTACATAAGAAACCGATGTGCTTAGTCATTATTTAATCTGTCCTAGTAAAATATGGACTCACTCAAGCATAACTTTAAGAGACCGTCCTCGCTCAAGTTTTGCCACAATGCCCAAGTGAGAAAGAAACACTGCAGTGTTAATCCGGACTCGCTCAAGCAAAGTTTAATCCGCTCAAGCGAGTACTCAGCAGCTGAAGCATCAAGGCAGTAATTTAAACATTGTTCCTTCCCTCCAACAACACACTTGGTGCAGTACTGTTCCGCTCCCATTGCCTTCTTCTTTACTACTGCAACCTCAAGCTAACTTAAGAAGTGAGCTGTCAATTAGCTGGTGCTGAGCTATACATTAGCTAAGGTTGAGCTGGATCCTGTTAAGAGCTGAGCTGTATTTAGTTAGTTATTTTGTAAACTATGTAATTAAGCAGTGTTAGTCGTTAGCTTAAGTTGTCCGAAGTTATCAGTTAAGTTAGTTAGGTAGAAACTTATAAATAGGTTGTACATACTCTGTAGTGTGGGTAGAAGGGGGTGTGTGGAGATACAGAGACAGAACAGCGTAATACATTTTTCATATTCCAATCTCTCACTATATTTTCATCTCTCTAAACTCTCTCCTCCATGACGTTCCATAATCCTTCGATGGAACCGAAGTCTATGGAGTTCTAAATCCCTAAGGTTGGGATTGTGAAGGTGAGCAATTGAGTCTTGAAGCTGTGAGCAAGTAGATCGGCTTCGAAAATCCTGAGGCGAACAAGCTGAGGAGTGGAGCAGAATCGCTGGATTGACAAATCCAGAACTGATGAAGAACTTCACCAGTGAGGAATCATGGCTGAAGCTTAGGTAACTTCCAGCTTTCTAACTAGTTCAGGCCTAATCAATTTAGGTGAATAGTTAGAGTTCAACCTCCAATTTCGCATTAGATTCTTAGGTTAATCGAGCACTTAAGGAATTAAGGTTCATTGCTTAAGGATTAGTGTTTTTCACCTAAAGAATTAGGGAATAACCACAAGCGGATTGTCCTCTAGATTGTAAAGTTCGATTATACTTAATTGCATGTTTCTTGAGGAGATTGTGAGCCGAAGCAATCCTGACTGTTTCTTTTAATCACTTTCCACATTTCACTTTAACTCTGTTTCTCAAAATATAAAAACAACTATAAAACACTAAAACCATAAAAACCGAATGAATTTCACGTATTTTCTGTTGGTTCAGCTTGTACTAGTCCGAGATTGAGGTACTTACCACAATCCCTGTGAGACGATCAAATATACTACAATTTTAACGACTGGTGCGCTTTCCATAAGTGTGAATCCGAGAGTCACATTTCATTTTACTAAGATTTTACCATCAATTTAATGACTCAGGATTTCAGCATCAAGTTAATGGCGCCGTTGCTGGGGATTGTTGAGTAATATCAATAATCCTTGGACTGGTACTAGACTAAACCATTCGCTTTTGTTTCTGTGTGCAGTCAATACGTATTTTTTTTAGCAGTTATTATTTCAAGTAGTCGTAGCTGTGAGTTGTTTTGTCGTGTTAACAATTGTTGTATGCAGTCAAGGAGCAGAGGAGAACCTTTCTTCTTTGATCCTGACATCGATTTGTTAGAACGTAGATTAAGAAAAGAGAAAAAGCAAAAAGAAGAAAAAGAAATGGAACAGAGAAGAGTTACACTAGGTGACTACTCCAGGCCGACTGAAGAAGGATCGCAAGCTAGCATCCTTAGGCCACCGATTGCCGCTAACAATTTTGAACTAAAACCAACTTTACTGCAGTTGGTAAGAAATGAACAATTTAGAGGAAGTGAGGTTGAGGATCCAAATTTACATTTAGCAACTTTCCTCCAAATTTGTGATACAGTAAAAATGAATGGAGTCCCTGAGGAGGCAATCCGACTAAGGTTGTTTCCATTTTCTCTAAGGGACCGAGCAAAAGCCTGGTTGCAGAGTCAACCGAGAGGCAGTATTTCTACCTGGGAGGATTTGCAAAGGAAATTTTTGATTAAATACTTTCCTCCTTCTAAATATGCAAAGCTGCGTAATGAAATCACATGTTTCCAGCAAAGGGAAGGTGAGTCCTTGATGGAAGCATGGGATAGGTATAAAGAAAGTCTGAGGAGATGTCCTCATCATCAGATTTCCGATGTACAGCAGGTGACTATTTTCTATAATGGTGTCAGGCCAGCTACTAGAGTCTTGATAGATGCCTCGACTAGAGGCTCATTAACAACTAAAACCGTAGAAGAAGCTATAGAGCTGATTGATGTGATGGCTTCTAATGAATGCCTGATTAGTGAGAGAAACCAAGTCCCTAGGAGAGGAATATTAGAATTAGAAGCACAAGATGCTTATCTGGCTCAGAGTAAATTGATGACTCAGGCTTTGGAAAAATTAAGCATTCAAATTTCCGAACTCCAAAAGCCGAGTCAAGTTTCTATGATCAGTTGTGATTTTTGTGGTGGAGACCATGAAAATGGAATGTGTGATCCAGTTGTGCCTTCCGAGCAAGTGAATTATATGGGGCAGCAACAGTATCAAAGGAATTATCCTTCTAATTCCTTTAATCCTAATTACAGGAGCCACCCCAATTTTTCCTGGCAGAAAGGTCCACATCTGAATCAGAATATCCCACCGAGTCAACCCACAAATAGACCACAACAACCTTCTCACCCTCCCGTTAAAGAAAAATCCGAACTCGAGAATGTACTTTCTCAGTTTATCCAGGCCACCCAGGCCAGTTTTAAGAATCAGGAAGCATCCATAAGGAATTTAGAAAATCAAGTAGGACATCTTTCTAAGCAATTAGCTGAGAGGCAAGTAGGCAATTTCCCTGGAGATACCGAGGTAAATCCAAGGGAACATTGCAAGGCCATAATTACTAGGAGTGGAAAAATTATCTCTCTATCTCTGGGTCAAGAAATAGGTTCAGAAAAAGGAAAAGAAATAATACAGGAAACCGAGCAGGACAATAAAGATGAAGTAGAAAATAAGAATGAATCAGAAAAAGAAAAAGAAAATAAAGTCCATCAAAAGAAAAAGAAAAAGATTGATTTGATCCTGGAGGAAGCTTCTAAGCTGACTCCTGAAAAACTGAGGAATGCTCTATTTCCGCACAGGTTTAAAAAGCAAATAGAGGAGCAGAAGTTTGCTAGGTTCTTAGAGGTCTTTAAGAAACTTCACATTAATATCCCTTTTGCTGAGGCATTGCAAGAGATGCCTTCTTATGCAAAATTTTTAAAAGAACTATTGTCTAAGAAGAGGAAGCTTAGGGGGGATGAAATGATTACTCTCACTCAAGAGTGTAGCGCAATCATTCAAAAGAAACTTCCCCAAAAGCTAGAGGATCCTGGATCTTTCACAATACCGTGTGCAATAGGGGATATTCATGTAGGAAGTGCTCTCTGTGATCTAGGAGCCAGTATAAACCTGATGCCTTTATCTTTAATGAAAAAACTGGGAATTAATGACTTGCAACCGACTCGCATGTCCTTGCAGTTGGCTGACAGGTCCATTAAATATCCCCAAGGCATGCTGGAAGATTTGTTAGTAAAAGTTGATAAATTTATCTTTCCAGCAGACTTCATAGTGCTGGATATGGAAGCTGACCGAGAGATCCCTTTGATCTTAGGTAGACCCTTCCTAGCTATTGGCAGAGCATTGATTGATGTGGAAAAGGGTGAACTCATGCTGAGAGTTCAGGAGGAACAAGTAATTTTTAATGTCTTCAATTCCATGAAACATCCGACTGAACGGATGGATTGCCTAATGATTGAAGAGGTTGAAAATTACCAGACTCCCTTACTGTTTAAAACTAAGGAAGAGGTTTTACAAACTTTTATTAGCCCAGGTGGCCTCTAGGAAACTCAAGAGGGGGGGTGAATTGAGTAGTTAGGAACTTTTTCACTAATAAATTTCTCCTCTAAAAACTTAATATGCAATGATATGTGATTTGAATAATAATGCTTAAAACATAAAGAGTTTAAGGGTTAGAGAAATGCAAACAGAGATTTATACTGGTTCGGCCAACCACTGCCTACGTCCAGTCTTCTCAAGACACCCTTGAGGAAATTCACTATAATCAATTCCCTTGATTACACCACAATGGGGACTCACACCCTGATCACTAATGCCTTGGATGCTACACCACACCCAAGCACATCACCATTGGATGTTTCACCACATCCAATAACATCACCCTTGGATGCTACACCACATCCAAGAAGAACCCCCTCAGAGATACACCACTCTGAGTATCAATCTCACTTTTAGAGATAAAGATCTCTTACAAGAAAACTCTCTTCAAGAGTATGATAAACAAATTAAGGAACAAGAAAGAGTAATAACTCTATTAAGAGAATATGGCCATTATTGCTCATAAGAAAAGATTGGAAGTATTTGGTATATCTTGGTGTTATTGGTGTGTTTTTGCAAATGAAATACCCTCCTAATAAATTTCTCCTCTAAAAACTTAATATGCAATGATATGTGATTTGAATAATAATGCTTAAAACATAAAGAGTTTAAGGGTTAGAGAAATGCAAACAGAGATTTATACTGGTTCGGCCAACCACTGCCTACGTCCAGTCTTCTCAAGACACCCTTGAGGAAATTCACTATAATCAATTCCCTTGATTACACCACAATGGGGACTCACACCCTGATCACTAATGCCTTGGATGCTACACCACACCCAAGCACATCACCATTGGATGCTTCACCACATCCAATAACATCACCCTTGGATGCTACACCACATCCAAGAAGAACCCCCTCAGAGATACACCACTCTGAGTATCAATCTCACTTTTAGAGATAAAGATCTCTTACAAGAAAACTCTCTTCAAGAGTATGATAAACAAATTGAGGAACAAGAAAGAGTAATAACTCTATTAAGAGAATATGGCCATTATTGCTCATAAGAAAAGATTGGAAGTATTTGGTATATCTTGGTGTTATTGGTGTGTTTTTGCAAATGAAATACCCTCCTATTTATAGGAGAGGAAATGCCTTCAAGAGGTGTGAAATTATTGATTAAAATAATTGGAAAGGTACCTCTTGGATAAAATAATATTTTGTGAAAAGTTATAATGTTTCAACATGATTTTTTGCTTTCTGATCACGTTGTAATCGATTACATAAAATAGGTAATCGATTACAGCCTTTTAAAATCAGTTTTAAAACATAACGTTCATATTGTAATCGATTACTTAAACATGGTAATCGATTACACTGCTGAGGTAATTGATTACACTAATGAGGTAATCAATTACACGATGTAATTGATTACACTAATAAGGTAATCAATTACATTCCATCAGAATGTATTCTTATTTTAAAACCTTTTTATATTAATGGCCGTACTTTCTTTTTATAGAGTCTTACTTTAATTATGCCTTGGTCTTGGATCTTCATTCTTGATCTCTGGCATTGGCCTTGTCATTATCAAAATCCTTCATGATCTTCATTCTCCCCCTTTTTGATGATGACAATATTTCATTGATTTCATGACTCTTTTTGTGCTTGACATGGTATACTAAATCTTCAAGTCTTGCGTCCATGTTGTTAATCATGTCTTGCATATATGTTATTGATATCAAAACCTTAGTTCTTCATTCTCCCCCTTTTTGATATTGACAACAATTCCTAAGAAGAAAAATAAACAGCATGCAAGATACAAGATTTTCTCCCCCTTAATTTTGGTTTAGTTGACAAGGTTTGATTGATTTTTCTCTTATTTTGCTTCTCATATATTAACCAGGTTTGATTGATTTTTCTCTTATTTTGCTTCTCATATATTACTCCCCCTTTGTCAATGGCAAAAAGAATATAAGAGCATAAAGTTTTAGCAGAGAGTGATGCACCTTGTTGTTTGATGTCACTCGTTATTTTGATATTGCTCTTTGTTACTTGTTGATTGATAGATGCTTCAAGAAATGTGTTGACTTTTCTTGTGGGTAAGAGTTAATCCTTAAGTGCCTCCCATCAATGATAATTCCTGCACTATTATAAATATTTGATCTTGGTACCCAAATTTTCTTGGGTCCTTGTGGGTTAGACATTGACAATATATTCTTAGGAACCCAAATCATTTTTGTCTCAGTATAACCTTTTTTCCTTTTATGGCATGTTGATGTATTGTGACCTTTTCTCAGATAATGAGAGATTTTAACAAATGGGCTAGTTGAGGTCTTTTGTGAAATAAAGGAATTTTTCTGTAACTTTTGCTTTTTGGAAGGATCAGACCCTAGTTTGGCTTTAAAATGACATTTTTGTTTTCCAAGGAGTATATCTAGGTTGTCTCTTCCCATAGTAAATTTAGCTAAAGTATTTTTTAAATCATCAATTTCTTGAGAAAGCTTTTGACATGTAATGCATGATTGATTGCATGTGACCTTAATTTTCAAATCATTTTCTAGGTTTATTTTTTCTAATTTAACTTGTCCTATTTCTTCATGTAACTTTGAAACATTTTCTTCTAGATTTTGATTAATACTTTTAATATTTAAAAATTTCTTAGCAAGTTTTTGATATTCTTCATGAAGTTCTTTAAATGCTTCTTGCAATTCATCAAACGTAGGATTTGAGTCATTTACCTCTTCGGTGTTAGTAATTAGGCACAAATTTGCGTCTTCATGGTCTGATTCCTTGGACGAGCTTAAACCATTTTCATCCCAGGTAATATAAGCTATTCTTTTATTTTTGGGATGCTTTTTCTCTTGCTTGTCAGACTTCTTATTTAGTTTCGGACACTCCATTTTCATATGTCCATATTTTCCGCATTCAAAGCATTTTGGACCTTGGTTAGATTCATCATTTTTGAAGAAATTCTTGAAGTTCGGCTTCCTTTGCCCTTCCTCTTTCTTTAGAAACCTGTTAAATTGTTTAACAAATAATTTAAGGTCATTATAATCATTTATACCTTCTTCATCATCTTCTTCATCATCTTCTTCATTACTTTCTTTAATGGTTGATGATGATGCTTTTAGAGCAATACTTTTCTTCCTTTTGTTGCTTTCCTCATGTTGATTCAATCTTTCAAGCTCGAGTTCATGCTCTTGTAATTTTCCAAAGAGTGTTGCAAGGGACATGCTTGACAAATCTTTTGATTCTGATATAGCAGTTACTTTTGGTTGCCATTCCCTGTTCAAACATCTTAATACTTTATCAATCAAATCTTCATTTGAAAAGGTTTTTCCTAAGCATGCAAGATGATTGATTATATGAGTGAATCTCTTTTGCATGTCTTGTATGCTTTCATTGTTGTTCATTCTAAATAATTCATATTCCCTAGTTAGGGTATTTATTCTTGATCTCTTAACTTCGCTTGTTCCTTCGTGAGTTACTTCTAAGGTATCCCACATCTCTTTTGCTGTCTTGCAATTAGATATTCTAAAGTATTCGTCCATTCCTAAGGCTGAGGTTATTATATTTTTGGCCTTGAGGTTATATTGGACTTTTGTTTTATCCGCACCAGTCCATTCACTTCTTGGTTTAATCATGGTCACTTCTCCAACTACTTTGGTTGGTATGAATGGACCATTTTCAATGGAGTCCCATATGTCTATATCAATAGCTTCTATGAATATTTGCATACGGGTTTTCCAATATTGATATCCTACTCCATTAAATACAGGAGGTCTATGTATGGAGTTTCCCTCAGGAAAGATAGGATTGAAAGAGGCCATGGATCTTCTTGAGGTTGTTAAACCTTTTCCAAGATACGAGCTTTGATACCACTTGTTAGCCCAGGTGGCCTCTAGGAAACTCAAGAGGGGGGGTGAATTGAGTAGTTAGGAACTTTTTCACTAATAAATTTCTCCTCTAAAAACTTAATATGCAATGATATGTGATTTGAATAATAATGCTTAAAACATAAAGAGTTTAAGGGTTAGAGAAATGCAAACAGAGATTTATACTGGTTCGGCCAACCACTGCCTACGTCCAGTCTTCTCAAGACACCCTTGAGGAAATTCACTATAATCAATTCCCTTGATTACACCACAATGGGGACTCACACCCTGATCACTAATGCCTTGGATGCTACACCACACCCAAGCACATCACCATTGGATGCTTCACCACATCCAATAACATCACCCTTGGATGCTACACCACATCCAAGAAGAACCCCCTCAGAGATACACCACTCTGAGTATCAATCTCACTTTTAGAGATAAAGATCTCTTACAAGAAAACTCTCTTCAAGAGTATGATAAACAAATTGAGGAACAAGAAAGAGTAATAACTCTATTAAGAGAATATGGCCATTATTGCTCATAAGAAAAGATTGGAAGTATTTGGTATGTCTTGGTGTTATTGGTGTGTTTTTGCAAATGAAATACCCTCCTATTTATAGGAGAGGAAATGCCTTCAAGAGGTGTGAAATTATTGATTAAAATAATTGGAAAGGTACCTCTTGGATAAAATAATATTTTGTGAAAAGTTATAATGTTTCAACATGATTTTTTGCTTTCTAATCACGTTGTAATCGATTACATAAAATAGGTAATCGATTACAGCCTTTTAAAATCAGTTTTAAAACATAACGTTCATATTGTAATCGATTACTTAAACATGGTAATCGATTACATTGCTGAGGTAATTGATTACACTAATGAGGTAATCAATTACACGATGTAATTGATTACACTAATGAGGTAATCAATTACATTCCATCAGAATGTATTCTTATTTTAAAACCTTTTTATATTAATGGCCGTACTTTCTTTTTATAGAGTCTTACTTTAATTATGCCTTGGTCTTGGATCTTCATTCTTGATCTCTGGCATTGGCCTTGTCATTATCAAAATCCTTCATGGTCTTCAACTTTTCTAGAGGATGACTTTGATTCCGAAACCGAGTCGATTGACTCTCACTCGGAAATACTGGACCTACTGGAAGTTTTAGAAGTAGGTGATTTAGAAAAGAAAAATAATTTGGAAAATACTGAAGATGAGAAAGGAAAGGAATTTTTGGAAGAAAAATGTGATTTAAAACCTTTACCTTCTCATCTGAAATATGTTTTCCTGAGAGGAAATAACACTCATCCTGTAATTATTAATTCCGACTTAAAAGAAGAGGATGAGAATAAACTAGTTGGGGTATTAAAGGCTCATGAATCTGCCATTTGCTGGAACATTTTTGACTTGAAGGGAATCAGTCCATCCTTTTGTATGCATAAAATCCTGATGGAGGATGACTATTCCCCTGTTGTTCAGCCACAATGCAGACTGAACCCCATTATGAAGGAAGCAGTGAGAAAGGAAGTAGTCAAGCTCCTTGATGCAGGAATCATTTACCCGATCTCGGACAGCACTTGGATTAGCCCAGTCCAAGTGGTGCCCAAGAAGGGAGGAATGACGACTGTAAGAAATGACCAGGGTGAAATCATTGCCACTCGGCCAACTACAGGCTGGAGGATGTGCATTGATTACAGAAGGCTGAATAACTCTACTCGGAAGGACCATTTCCCCCTTTCGTTTGTTGATCAAATGCTCGAGAGGTTATCAGGACATGAGTACTATTGTTTTCTTGATGGGTATTCGGGTTATAACCAAATTGTGGTTGACCCGAAAGATCAAGAAAAGACTGCCTTCACATGTCCCTATGGAATTTTTGCATACAGGCGCATGCCGTTCGGCTTGTGCAATGCTCCAGCAACCTTCCAAAGGTGCATGCTGGCAATTTTTGGGGATATGGTGGAGAAATTTATTGAGGTATTCATGGATGACTTCTCGGTATTTGGGAGTAATTTTGACACATGCCTCAGCAACTTAGCTAAGGTGCTACTGAGATGTCAAGAGACCAATCTCGTTCTTAACTGGGAGAAATGCCACTTTATGGTTAAGGAAGGGATAGTCCTTGGCCATAGGATTTCTGCTGAGGGTATGCAGGTGGACCGAGCAAAAATTGAAATTATTGAAAAACTTCCTCCTCCGATCAATGTGAAAGGAGTAAGGAGTTTTCTGGGATGTGCTGGGTTCTATAGAAGATTCATAAAAGATTTTTCAAAAATAGCTAAGCCTTTGACCGACTTGCTTGTGAAAGATCAGGTGTTTGCATTTAATGAAAACTGTGTCAAGGCATTTGAAAAATTGAAACAAAGTTTGACTTCAGCTCCGATCCTTGCATCACCCGACTGGTCTTTACCGTTTGAATTGATGTGTGATGCAAGTGACTTTGCAATCGGGGCTGTACTGGGTCAGAAAAAAGAGAAATTAACTCATGTGATCTATTATGCTAGTAAAGTGTTAAATGAAAATCAAATACATTACACCACGACTGAAAAAGAAATGCTTGCTGTGGTGTATGCATTTGATAAATTTTGTGCATACTTGATTGGTGCCAAAGTCATTGTATATACAGACCACTCGGCAATCAAGTATTTACTAGCTAAAAAAGAGTCTAAACCGAGACTGATTAGGTGGGTTCTGTTACTCCAAGAGTTTGACTTAGAAATACGAGACAAAAAAGGAGTAGAGAACTCAGTTGCAGACCAATTGTCTCGTCTGGAAGTTGAGTCGGATTCTGTCTTGATAAAAGAAGAATTTCCAGACGAAAAGTTAATGGCCATTATAACTGGGCCATGGTACGCTGACATGGCAAACTTTAAAAGTGCCTCAGTGGTACCTAATGGTTGGACATCCCAAATGAGAAAAAAATTCTTTCATGATAGTAAGGCTTTTCTTTGGGATGATCCATTTTTGTTTAAAATAGGCATAGATGGAGTAATCAGGCGCTGTGTGACTGAATCCGAGCAAGAAAGGCTCTTGTGGCACTGCCACGATTCTTATTATGGAGGCCATCATGATGCCTCCCGTACCGCAGTAAAGGTGTTACAGAGTGGCTTTTACTGGCCAACTATCTTTCAGGATTCTAAGGAATATGTCAAAAGGTACGATAAATGTCAGAGGAGTGGAGGTCTCTCTGCAAAAGCTGGCATGCCTTTGACGAACATTCTAATTGTGGAATTATTTGATGTTTGGGGTATCGACTTCATGGGACCCTTCCCTAAGTCATTCTCCAACGAATACATTCTTGTTGCTGTGGACTACGTCTCCAAATGGGTGGAGGCAATTCCGACCAGAACCAATGATGCACAGGTTATACTTAGGTTCATTAAGAAGAATATTTTCTCTAGGTTTGGAGTTCGGAGAGTAATTATTAGTGATGGGGGTTCACATTTTTGCAATAAGATAATGGAAAAAGCCCTGCGTCACTATGAGGTTTTACATAAGATATCCACTCCTTACCATCCACAGACTTGTGGACAAGTCGAATTGTCAAATAGAGAAATAAAGAGAATTTTAGAAAAAGTGGTGGAAAATCCAGAAAAGATTGGTCGGTAAAGTTAGATGATGCATTGTGGGCTTACTGAACAGCTTTCAAAACTCCGATTGGCATGTCCCCGTATCAACTGGTGTACGGTAAGGCTTGCCATCTCCCTGTGGAGTTGGAACACAAAGCGTGGTGGGCCACAAAATTATTAAACATGGACTGTGACCAATCTCAGGAGGAAAGAGTTTTGAAACTCCATGAATTAGAGGAGTTCCGACTCAACGCTTATCAAAGTGCCTCCATTTATAAGGAGAAAACAAAGAAATGGCATGATAAGCGAATTAATAAGAAAGAGTTTCAGAAGGACGACCAGGTTTTGTTATTCAATTCCCGACTGAAACTCTTCCCTGGAAAACTTAGATCCAAGTGGTCCGGGCCTTTTACTGTAAATGAGGTTTTTCCTCATGGTGCAGTCGAACTGAAAGATCCGACTACCGATCGGTTTTTCAAGGTGAATGGCCAGCGACTCAAACTCTACTTTGGAGGAGAGTTTGATAGGTAGAAAACCTCCTTGTTACTGAAGCCATCTTCTTAAATACAATAAGGTCAAGCTAGTGACCTTAAAGAAGCGCTCTAGGGAGGCAGCCCTATGTCCCGATTATTTTGTTTAGAACTTTGAATAAAAATAAAGTTGTGAAGTTGAAGAAGGAAATCCGAGTTTGATTCTTCTATTTTCACTCAGGCGAAGCGCTGATAGCTTAGGCGAGCCAATGCTGATTGTTGTTTCGCACTTAGAGGAAAATTGTACTTAGTGAAAATAGTACACTCGGATAATTGTTACTTCGTCGTAACCCTTCTTCCCGACTGAACTTCACTTGGCATTTTTCAATAAATTTCTGAGAAAAAAAAAGACTTATTTTTAGTCGTCTTTTCACCACTCGGATTCCTCAGTCATCACAATCAGTATTATATCCATTAGTCTCAATTGCACGCAGCCTTTTCTTCATTCATCTACTCAGCTTTCTCTAGTAGTCGGTTTTTTTCATTCGGCTCCCTCATTCCTCACTCAGTTTCTTTCATTTATGAGTCACTCATCCTTCGTTTCATATATTCTGTTGTCCACCCTCATCCGTCACTCATTTCCATACTTTATCTCTTCTTCTCAGTCGTCGATTCATGCATTCGTGTTTTCAATCCACTTGAGTTCTTCCTCAGTTTCATCACCCGATCTCTCTGCATGTGTTGCTTGTTCATCCAGCCTTTCATTCACTCATTCTCTCATCTACTCATTTTGTCACTCAATCGTCGTCTTCTTCTTCATCCATTCGGTATTCCGATTTACTCGAACCCCTATGCAGTCATTCTTATATTCATTCGTTTTTCTCACTCAGTCGCTCCATATCATTCTGACTTTCGTTGTCACCTTATTTTTCACTCGTTTTTCATTTACTCGGTCTTCATTTTCACTCGGTCACTCTATTTCATTCATCCTTCATTCCCTAGTTAATCCTTCACTCGTCTTCATTTTCTCATTCTTCATTCAATCAGTATTCTTTCCATCCAGTATATCATTCGCTCGTTCTTTCAATTTACTTTATTTCTATTGTGTTCCTTACTCATCTCTCCGTAAGTCTCTCATTAGCTCGTTTTTCATTCACTCGGTTTATTTTAGTCAGTTTTCTTATCCTTTCGTTTTTTTACTCGTCTCTCTGTCTTTCGTTCACGCATGTGTAATACACATATATTGTTCACTCGGCCATTGTTCGCTTGTTTCCCTCACCGCACTCTCCCCTGACCTCTTCCACTCAGTATATCCATCCACTCAGTTTCCAATATATTGGTTCTTTTATCTTCTTCTTCGTCTATCTTTCACTCATGTTTGTTCGCCCGGTCGGTCAGCCATTCTTTCCTGTTCTCTCACTTGTTTGTTCACAATTACCCGGTTTAATCTACTCGGTACTCATTTATTCATCGATTCATTCCACTTATTTTCTTTTTCGATTTTCTCACGTTGTACTTTTCTTTTTCATTTACTCGGTATTTCATTCATTCCATTTTCTACTCCTGTCATTTTTGTTCTTCGCCCGAACTCTCATTGTCATTCATTCATTTTTCATATCTCCGATCTATATCACTCAGTTTCATCCACTCGTCCTTTCTTTCGCTCAGCCTTACTCTCATTCGTTCTTTCTTCCACACACTTCTTTGTTCACTCGTATCTCACGACAGTTGTTCACTCGTCCATTCATTGTCACACTCGGTTCTCATACACTTATCTCCATTCATTCATTCTTTCATTCTGTGACCCATTCGGTATTCATTCACTCAGTACCCTTTTCATTCAGCGTTTTATTCACTTTTTTTCACTCATCACTCAGTTCCTTATTCATTAGGTTTCTCGCTAGTTCATTCGGTTCCTTCATTTACTCATCTCCTTCATCGATAGGTATACCCTTTCCTCATTTTCACTCGGTCACTCTCTTTTCTGTTCCTCACCCGTCAGTTAGCTTTTCAGTTATGCATTCATTCTTTCCCTTTCATTTACTCGGACTTGCGTTGTTCACCTCATTCGTCGATCAACTATTCATTCACTCGGTATAAATTGTACCCACTCGGCATCCATTCATTCATTCACTTTTCACTCGCTCATTGTCTGACCGGTATTATCTACTCGGTATTCATATACTTGTTGTTTCACTCCAGTTATTTTACTTTCTTCGATTTGTTTTGTATTATCTCATTGTCAGCCACTCGTTCTTCATTTTTCAGATTTTTATCACTCGGTACCTATCTCTATTCTCACTCGGTTATCATCCTTTCACCCTTTCACTCTTTTTATTCATTATTTATTTATTCGAGTTTTCCTTCATATTTCTATTCGTTTCTTTTATTATTCGTTTCTTGATTCACTCGTATTCCATTACAATGGTTCACTCGTTTTTCATGCACTCTATTTCATGTATTTAAATTTTTCATTTACTATTTTGTCTTACGGTCTGTTCGTTTATCTATCTTCCATTCTCCTATGTCCATTTGGCATCACATTGGTATCATCCCACTCTTCCTCGATCTTCTACCCCTCTAGTAATTGAGTATTCAAAAATAATAATAAATAAAATAATAATAAATAAAATAATAATAAATAAAAATAAAATAATATATAAAATAAAAAAAATCCAAAATATAATAAATAAATAAATAATAAACATAATAATAATAATAACAGTAGTAATGCATTTAATAAAAGTAATAATTAAAGTTGACCGCATTTACGCGTTTCTGGAAAATTGAATTCATCGTTATACCAACCCTCAGTACCTGTGTTGAACTTCAGCTGAAGACGAAAAGACACTTTCTAATTTCTAAGAAAGGTATCACCTTTCCACTTCTTTCACTTCGCAGTTTGTGGTTATTATCTTCTTGTTTCATTATTATTGTTTTCCACTGTTCATAAGCCATGCATCTCACAGTTTGGTTTGTTGTTTTTCTCTTGGATTTCTGTTCTTATTTTTGTTTGATTAGGTTGTTTATCATCGTTATTTTAACATTCATCATGAAAAGAAGATCTCAAAGACTTCTGCAGAAACCTAGACCAAACTTCGCAGAAGGAAGTGTGCGAAGGAAACAAATAGATAATGAAAGAGAAGTGGCAACCATCACGATATCTGATTCGTCTGTCCAGGTCCCTAGTCGAAGTCAGGAGCAAAGGGATGTATCTCCTCTGGTTCAAAGGAATGTATCTCCTGCAAGTGAGGAAAATGAGTCACCAGAGGTTGAAAGTATTAAGGCTGTTGAAAACTGTGCTGTGAAGTTTAAAGCCGCAGAACCTGAACGTCCCAAGCAATCTCTAGGAGCTGGTTCTTCTTCTTCTTCTTCTGACATTCTTTTGGTGTTACAGGAATTACAAGTTGTGAAGAAGATGCAACTTGAAATTTATGATCGGGTTTTGAACCACGATCAGATGCTCAGGAAGATTGCCTCGAAACTGAGGGTTGAACAGTCAGCAGATATGGGAGCCCCACCTGATAGGGATGCGTGGTTAGCTTCCATTAGATTCACGATTCCCTCCCAGCAGGACAAGGACGATGAAGACCAAAATGTTTAAGCAGTTGTGCCACGATTTTATGATATTTCCTATGTATTTAGTTTGAAGCTATTGTAATTGCTTGCTGAACACTGAACTTATTTTTATTTTTAATTATGTAATGCGAATTTTACTTTCTTGTTCAATTGTTTGTTTTATTCGGGTTTTCATATGTATTGGTAAACTCCATGAGTCCCAATCCGATTACGCGTTTCCAAGCACTGCCATTCAGGTAAAAGGGAAGTATTCTAGTATCCCGACTCCTTATTTGATTTTCCGAGTCTTTATTTGATAAAATATGATAATTATATTTAATCCATCTTTATAATTTAAAAAGTTTGCTGATTCGTTAAGTTGTAGTCAGATAAATTAATTGATCGGTTTTTGCTTAACTCATGATCTCTGACCATAACTATTATTCATCATTAATTAAAATGTTTACTCGGCATGCTAGTTAGCAATCTAGATGTACGATCTTACATTAAGTTTGGGGACAAGACTGGCTGATTAACTGTTATAATTATATGAGCTTTTGAGGCTGTTTTATCTTTTCCGAGTGAGCTTGCATGCTAGTTAGTGAGACAGAATTTGCCTCAGTTATTGCTAATTATCGTATGTCAACCAATTGGAAATGATGAAGGCCTTCTTTGATTATTTAGCCAGGGCCAAAAATTAGCCATCCTAATATATTAATCATCCTTTGACCCTATAATTATGTTTGAGCCTGAGACCCTTTTATTCGTTGTATAAACCTAAGGTTACAAGCCTATTTATCCAAGAAAAACCCGACTGAATTACCCTTGATGTTCCACTGGTGAAGTACTCGGTTTTTGCTTATTGCTAGGGACTAGCAATCTCTAAGTTTGGGGATGAAGAGTGTGTCTAACAGTAATTAAGGACACACTCCGACCTTGATTATGGATAAATTTGTAGAAAAATAAAAGGAAGAAAGGCAAAGCCGAAAGAAAAAATGAAGAAAGTACTGAAAAGAAAAAGAGGTGCAAAGCACCAAAAGAAAAAATTTATCGATCGGAAAAGATGGAAAAAGTCAAGAAAGAAAAGGAAAAGAAAAGTCCGAAGGACCGAAAGAAAAAGAAAGTGCAAAATAGCACGAGTTATTAAGTAGCATCCAGTCGGAAAAATAAAGAGAGTTGTTAGTCGAGGCAAGTAAGTTAGAGTCGAGGCAAAGCATCAGTGGACACATCTTGTAACCTATCTATGACTCGGAAAAACAATAATTGAGCCTGTAGCCGAGCCCCATTATAAGCTTAAAAAGCCCTTACTGATCCGATTGAGTTGGCATATTTCATGATGTTTAGAACTGTTGCAAGCCTATGTTGATCTAACAAGTATGCAGGTGCTGAGTGCATCTTATTTACCCTACACACCGAGAGAAGAGTTAAACACCGACCAGTGAGGAAAGCATCAGCAGCTTGTCTTCCAAAGGAGGTGTAAGTATTTATACTTTTAGAAATTGCGAGAAGAAAGCATGATCGGTATTCAATAAATTATAGTATGAATTAAGTTAAGGAAAGGTTGACTGTGTTGATCATTTGCTGATTGATAATTAATCTGAATATTTGCTTGAGGACAAGCAAAGTTTTAAGTTTGGGGATGTGATAAGTCTTGAAAAGACTTAATTATTCCACTAATTATTTAACATAATTTACTAAGTATTGTCTAGTTTTATTATTATTATTTAATAATTTGATAAGAATTCAGGTTGTAGTTAATTATTTCAAAAGTATGTTATCTATGTAAGAAACCGATTGAAAATTTTAATTAAATAAGGAATTTTGAAGTATTTACAAATTTACTAGGTAGCCAGCGTATAAATGCTAGGCAAGTAGCTGTTTATTGGTGCAGGAACAGGGCGGACTCGAGATAAGAAGGAAATTCCAAGTGAAATCCTACAGAGCCAAGCGAGATTTGATAAATCTGAGTGAGACTTCCTCAATTCCGACTGAAAAGAGTCCAAAGACCGACTGAGTGAGACTTCAAAGACACTGACTCCAAAAGAGAATAAGGACTCAGAATACTACATGAAGAACCCGAGTGACAACTACAAAATACCGGTTTAATAATTAATCCGCCCAAGCGGAAGTTAAATCCGCTCAAGCGAGGGTCCAAGTTGGCTTAAGAAAAGCAAGACTCCGCCCAAGCAAGACTCCGCCCAAGCAAGACTACGCCCAAGCTTACTTAAGAAGACTCCCAAGACACCGGTTATAAAAGAGAAGAAGATCGGAATGTTACATAAGAAACCGATGTGCTTAGTCATTAATTAATCCGTCCTAGTAAAATCCGGACTCACTCAAGCATAACTTTAAGAGACCGTTCTCGCTCAAGTTTTGCCACAACGCCCAAGTGAGAAAGAAACACTGCAGTGTTAATCCGGACTCGCTCAAGCGAAGTTTAATCCGCTCAAGTGAGTACTCAGCAGCTGAAGCATCAAGGCAGTAATTTAAACACTGTTCCTTCCCTCCAACAACACACTTGGTGCAGTACTGTTCCGCTCCCATTGCCTTCTTCTTTACTACTGCAACCTCAAGCTAACTTAAGAAGTGAGCTGTCAATTAGCTGGTGCTGAGCTGTACATTAGCTAAGGTTGAGCTGGATCCTGTTAAGAGCTAAGCTGTATTTAGTTAGTTATTTTGTAAACTATGTAATTAAGCAGTGTTAAGAGCTAAGCTGTATTTAGTTAGTTATTTTGTAAACTATGTAATTAAGCAGTGTTAGTCGTTAGCTTAAGTTGTCCGAAGTTATCAGTTAAGTTAGTTAGGTAGAAACTTATAAATAGGTTGTACATACTCTGTAGTGTGGGTAGAAGGGGGTGTGTGGAGATACAGAGACAGAACAGCGTAATACATTTTTCATATTCCAATCTCTCACTACATTTTCATCTCTCTAAACTCTCTCCTCCATGACGTTCCATAATCCTTCGATGGAACCGAAGTCTATGGAGTTCTAAATCCCTAAGGTTGGGATTGTGAAGGTGAGCAATTGAGTCTTGAAGCTGTGAGCAAGTAGATCGGCTTCGAAAATCCTGAGGCGAACAAGCTGGGGAGTGGAGCAGAATCGCTGGATTGACAAATCCAGAACTGATGAAGAACTTCACCAGTGAGGAATCATGGCTGAAGCTTAGGTAACTTCCAGCTTTCTAACTAGTTCAGGCCTAATCAATTTAGGTGAATAGTTAGAGTTCAACCTCCAATTTCACATTAGATTCTTAGGTTAATTGAGCACTTAAGGAATTAAGGTTCATTGCTTAAGGATTAGTGTTTTTCACCTAAGGAATTAGGGAATAACCACAAGCGGATTGTCCTCTAGATTGTAAAGTTTGATTATACTTAATTGCATGTTTCTTGAGGAGATTGTGAGCCGAAGCAATCCTGACCTGTTTCTTTTAATCACTTTCCACATTTCACTTTAACTCTGTTTCTCAAAATATAAAAACAACTATAAAACACTAAAACCATAAAAACCGAATGAATTTCACGTATTTTCTGTTGGTTTAGCTTGTACTAGTCCGAGATTGAGGTACTTACCACAATCCCTGTGAGACGATCAAATATACTACAATTTTAACGACTGGTGCGCTTGCCATAAGTGTGAATCCGAGAGTCACATTTCATTTTACTAAGATTTTACCATCAATTTAATGACTCAGGATTTCAGCATCAGCCAATATAAACCAGATTCTAATACTTTCCTTGCTATACGTTGGGGTCCAAAATGTCCACCACATGCATATGTACGACAAAATGTAAGAATGGAATGAAATTCATTTTCAGGTACACACCTTCTAATGACTTGATCACTACAAAGTTTCCATAAGTAAGGATCATCCCAAACATAGTATTTAGAATCACTTTTTAGTTTTATTATTTGTTGTTTAGATGCATGTATGGGAGTAACCGAAGTAACTAAGTAGTTTACCAAATCAGCAAACCATGGAGTGGAATCATGTATTCCCATAAGTTGTTCATCAGGGAAAACATCTCTAATGGAAATTGGGTCAAGTTCTTTTTCAATTCTGCTTAAGTGATCAGCCACCAAATTTTCTGCTCCAATTTTATCCCTAATTTCAATGTCAAATTCTTGGAGCAGCAACATCCACCTGATCAATCTTGGTTTTGTATCTGGTTTCTTTAAAAGGAACTTTAATGCTGCATGATCTGAAAACACAACTACTTTTGAACCGAGCAAATAAGATCTAAATTTATCAAGTGCAAACACAATAGCAAGTAGTTCTTTTTTGTGGTAGTATAGTTTATTTGTGCAGTATACAAAGTTCGTGAGGCATAGTAAATAACATGTTGTACTTTACCTACTCTTTGAGCAAGAACAGCTCCTAATGCATAATTTGATGCATCACACACAAGTTCAAATGGAAGTGACCAATCTGGTGCCTAGATGATAGGAGTAATAGTTAAAGCTTTCTTTAAGCAATCAAAAGCCTCTTTACATTTGTCATTAAAGTCAAATATTATATTTTTTTGTAGTAAGTTAGACAATGGAAGGGCTATCTTACTAAAGTTTTTTATAAACCTTCTATAGAAACCTGCATGACCAAGAAACGAACGAATATCTCGCACACAAGAAGGATAAGGTAATTGAGAAATTACAGTAATTTTTGCAGGATCTACTTCTATGCCTTTTTTAGATATCACATGGCCTAAAACTATTCTTTCTTCTACCATGAAGTGACATTTCTCATAATTAAGAACAAGGTTAGTTTCAATGCATCTATGTAATACTTTATCTAGACTATTTAAGCAAGCATCAAATGATGAACCATATACTGTGAAATCATCCATAAATACTTCCATGTAATTTTCAAGAAAATCAGCAAAGATACTAATCATGCACCGTTGAAAGGTACCAGGGGCATTGCATAAGCCAAAAGGCATCCTCCTATAAGCAAAAGTGCCAAAAGGACATGTAAATGTTGTTTTTTCTTGATCTTCTGGTGCAATATAAATTTGGAAGTAACCTGAAAATCCATCTAAAAAGCAATAATGTGACTTACCTGCCAGTCGTTCCAACATTTGATCAATGAAAGGTAAAGGAAAGTGATCCTTTCGGGTTGCTTTGTTAAGTTTCCTGTAATCAATGCATACTCGCCAACTATTTTGGATTCTGGTAGGAATTAATTCATCATTTTCATTTTTAACCACTGTAATTCCAGACTTTTTGGGAACCACTTATACAGGGCTGACCCAAGTGCTATCTGATATAGGGTAAATGATGCCAGCTTGTAATAATTTTGTTACCTCTTTTTTAACTACATCAAGGATTTGAGGATTAAGTCTTCTTTGTGGTTGCCTTACTGGTTTAACTTCTTCCTCTAATAGAATTCTATGCATACACATGGAATGGCTAATACCTGGGATATCTGCCAAAGTCCAACTAATTGCTTTCTTATGCTTCTTAATAATCTGCAACAACCTTGTTTCTTGATCAACATTTAATTTGTTAGAAATAATCACTGGAAGATTCTTATCTTCCTCTAAATATGCATACTTTAAATGTTCAAGAAGAGGTTTTAACTCTAACATAGGAGGCTGTATTATTGAAGGAATCAATTTGGTTGAATTTGTCTCAGCAACTTGTATTTCAACATAATCAGATGTATTTGTAACTACTTTAATCAAATTATCACACTTTGATTCTTTTGAAACAACATCTAGAACTGTATTTTCTATTTTAAGGGAGTTTGGATCATTATTATCATTAAGCAAATATTTCTCAATTTCAGCATACACATTGCATTGATGAGAATCCATGCATGAATCACAAATAAATGAATCATAAAAATCAGACAATACAGGAAAATCAACATCATCAGACAACTTAATAATATTATCCTCAACTAAATCAGTTATTAAGTCAATTTGAAAAACAGAATGATCCTCAGTAGGATGCTTCATAGCATCTAAAATGTTGAATCTAACCACACTATCTCCAAATTCCATAGAAAGTGTTCCTGCATGCACATCTATCTTTGTTCTAGCTATTTTTAAGAATGGTCTACTTAAAATTATTGGAGCTTTATTGGTGGAATTCTCACTTTCCATATCTAGAACATAAAAATCTACAGGAAAAATTAAATCATTAACTTTAACAAGGACATCTTCAATAATTCCTGCAGGATGTGCAGAGCTTCAATTTGCTAATTATATAAACACACCTGTAGTTTGCAAAGGTCCAAGGGAAAGTGAAGTAAATACAGTCATAGGCATAACATTAATAGATGCACCTAAGTCTAGCATGGCATTTTCAAATTTGTTATTGCCTATTATGCATAGAATGGTAAACGTCCCAGGGTCTTTACATTTTTCTGGTATATGTGACAAAGGTTTTTCAATTAATGCAGACACATTTCTACTTATATTAATCCTTTCATTTCCTTTTAGTCTTCTTTTATTAGTGCATAGTTCTTTAAGGAATTTGGCATATCTTAGGATTTTCTTGATGACTTCTAATAAAGGTATATTTACCTCTACTTTTCTAAATGTTTCCAAGATCTCCTCATCCATTTTCTTATTTTGTATAGATTTTTGTCTTTGTGGAAATGGAAGAGGGATATGTTGCTTATCAGGACCAGCTGCAGAAGGAGGATTTGTAAGAGATATATCATTACTATTATTACTTGAACTATCTAAAACTTCTTCTGCATGTTTTTTTATGACAATAGTATTTTCAGTTTGTTGTTGTTTTTCTGGTCCATGGATAGCTTTACCAGATCTTAAAGTAATTGCACTTATATTTTTAGGATTGACAATTGTCTGAGCGGGCAACTTATCTGAACCTTGAGACTGCAAATGGTTTAAAGATGTAGCCAATTGACCAA
The DNA here is from genome assembly GCA_037962975.1 of Clitoria ternatea. Lineage (NCBI taxonomy): Eukaryota > Viridiplantae > Streptophyta > Magnoliopsida > Fabales > Fabaceae > Clitoria > Clitoria ternatea. The sequence continues at coordinate 177,952,722 of CM075671.1, forward strand.
TCTAATTTTCAAGAGTCTGAATTGTAGCCTCAGTTCTTTTTTGGAAGTTCAGATTATCTACTGACATTTGCTTCATCAATTCCTCTAAATTTAATTTCTCAGTGGAAGATGCAGCTATTTGTGTAGCTTGTTGTTGTACATGAGGAGGTTGATAAGGTCTGCTTGGTCCAGTATTTTCCTGAAAAGGTGCATGAGGTTGTTGTGAAGAATTACCCCATCTTAAATTAGGGTGATTCCTCTAACCAAGATTATATCTGTTAGAAGAAAGATCATAATTATTATGTTGCTGTTGTGGCAGTCTGTTATTATATAAGTTGGCAGTACATACTTGAGGATTTTCATCGGGAATTTTAGCTTCCTGCAGTGAAGGACAACAATCGGTATAATGATCTGATGAAGTACAGATAGAACATACCTTAGCAGGGGTTATAGGTTGTTGTTTTTGAGACACAATAATATTTTTCATAAGTGTTACTAGTTCAGCAAATTTACTATCCCATTTTTTATCTCCATCATTAGTAGTTTCAATTTCATGGACTCCTCTAATTACTACTGATGATGCATGATTTATCCTTAATTCCTTGCTTTAAATGTGTATAATTTGCCATTGCTAATTGTGTAATATTATGCATTTTAACACATTTTCATAATTCAAGCTTTATTTAATATTTGATCTTAAAATGAATTAGGGGATAATCTTTAAATGGAAATAATAAATCTTACTTGATTTACCTTATATTGTAGTGAATAATTGAGGTTGCAATTGGGAAATTATGAAATTGAGCATCAGGGCTGACGCGTAGCGCCGGTACCACGCGTAGCGTGGAAGCAAATTCGCAACACTGACGCGTAGCTTCAAGCCCAAGCGTAGCGTCAACAGTGACGAGGATCCCATTAGCAGGTTGTGTGCAACTTCAGAAGTGGAGGATTTATTTATATTAAAACACTTATTGGCCAATCCATTACAGACATACGGCATTATCTTAGTGGGGAACATGCAGCACAAGTGTCTAAGCATTATTGAAGAATTATTGGATGAGATAATGTATTCTGAGTCAGAAACCCTCACACGTAGCCTCATAACTACGCGTAGCATGGAAGCAGATTCGCAACGCTGACGCGTAGCGTCCTGCTACCTTTACCTTTGCTTTCACTATAAATAGGACCAATGCCAAAGGCTTCAAACACACCATTCCTCCAGCATATTCAGTACTTCTATGAAGGTCTACACCATGTTGATCGTAACATGATTGATGCGGCAAGTGGAGGAATGACTGCTGCTGAAGCAAGAAATCTGATTGAGAAGATAACATCTAACTCTCAACAATTTGGTGTGAGAAATGATTCTTTCAAACCCATGTTTGATTCCAATTCTAGTTCATCTGGAATTAAATTGGAGAGCAAACTTAATGCTCTCACCACTCTGGTCACACAATTGGCAGTAAATCAAAAATCCATGACTGCTAAAGTATGTGGCATTTGCTCTTCACAAGAGCACCCCACTGATTGTTGTCCTCTACAAGAAAAGGATAATAATAATACCCAAGCCTATGCAGCTAACATCTACCATGATAGACCTCCACCACCACAACAACAAAACCATGACCTTTCCACCAATAGATACAACCCAGGTTGGAGGAACCATCCAAACTTGAGATGGGGTAACCAACAACAAAATCCCCAACCTCCACATCAAAGCAATGCACCAACCTTCCAAAGACCTACATCTCAACCATCCACAAATGGCCCTTCTTTGGAGGATCTGGTGAAACAAATGGCTACACAGAACTTAGAGTATCAACAGAGGAATGATGCTACCATCCAGAATTTAAGCAACCAAATTGGGCAATTGGCTTCATCATTAAGCTAGTTACAATCTCAAAACTCTGACAAATTACCATCTCAACCAGCTGCAAATCCAAGAAATGTGAGTGCAATTCAGTTAAGATCAGGTAAGAACCTTGAAATACCCATACCCAAGGAACCTGAAAAACAAACAACTGAGCCTGAAATAGTTGAGAATAATGTACCCTCTTCAAGAAAATCTGAGATACAACCACCCCAAATTCTACCTTATATCCCTCTTCCTTTCCCACCAAAAGCAATTCCAAGTAAGAAGATGGAAGAAGTGGACAAAGAAATTTTGGATACTTTCAGGAAAGTGGAAGTGAATATACCTCTTCTTGATGCAATCAAGCAAATTCCTAAGTATGCCAAATTTCTGAAGGAGTTGTGTACTCACAAGAGGAGACTCAAAGGCAATGAAAGGATAAGCATGGGAAGAAATGTATCTGCACTGCTTGGTAAGGAAATTTCAAATATTCCTGAGAAATGCAAAGATCCAGGTACGTTTTCTATACCTTGTATCATAGGCAATAACAAATTTGAAAATTGCATGTTAGATTTAGGAGCTTCAATAAATGTTATGCCTATGTCTGTTTTCAAATCATTGTCTCTTGGAAATTTACAACCTAATGGTGTAGTAATTCAGCTAGCCAATAGGAGCTCTGCTTACCCTGCTGGAGTTATAGAGGATGTTTTGGTTCAGGTAGAACAACTTGTTTTCCCTGCTGACTTTTTCATACTTGATATGGAAGAAGGTATGCCTCAAATTCCTGTTCATATCATTTTGGGAAGACCATTTTTGAAAACAGCTCGAACCAAAATAGATGTTCATTCTGGAACTCTCTCTATGGAATTTGGTGACACGAGAGTTCAATTTAATATTCTTGATGCCATGAAATACCCATCTGAAAATCATTCTATTTTCCAAATTGACATTATTGATGAACTAGTTTTTGAACATTTTTCTAATGTTGATTTGGAATACATGGATGATTCAAACAAATGTTTTGCATGCAATGATTCTGGAAGTTGTGATATTTGTGCTGAAATTGATAAATACATAATTTCTGATTCAGAGTCTTTAGATATACCTGTTAACCATAAGGAGCTGAATGCAGGATTTCAAGAAAATTCTAACAAAATTTTTGAGGTGCAAGCAGCAGAATCAAAATCTACTTTGTTAGTTCCATCTGTTTTGCAGGCACCTAAGTTAGAATTGAAACCCCTACCTGAGAACCTAAAGTATGTATACTTAGGGGATAATGAACAGCTCCCAGTGATAATTTCCACTTCTCTTAATGAAAATCAAGAAGAAAAATTGTTGCAGGTATTGAAAAGACTTAAGAAGGCTATAGGATGGACATTGGCAGACATTCCTGGAATTAGTCCATCCATGTGCATGCATAGAATATTTCTGGAGGAAAATACTAAAGCAGTAAGATAGCCCCAGAGGAGACTCAACCCTGTAATCCTTGATGTGGTTAAGAAGGAGATTACCAAGCTTCTACAAGCAGGAATCATTTATCCTATCTCTGATAGCCGATGGGTGAGTCCGATTCAAGTGGTTCCTAAGAAAACAGGGATCACAGTTGTGAAAAATGAAAAGGATGAATTGATTCCAACTAGAGTGCAAAATAGTTAGAGAATCTGTATTGATTACAGGAGACTTAACCAGGCAACAAAGAAGGACCATTTCCCTTTACCCTTCATTGATTAAATGCTTGAGCGTCTTGCAGGTAAGTCTCACTACTGTTTTCTTGATGGATTCTCTGGATATTTTCAGATTCACATTGCACCTGAGGATCAAGAAAAGACCACATTCACCTATCCCTTTGGTACATTTGCTTATAGGAGAATGCCATTTGGCCTATGCAATGCTCCTGGAACTTTCCAAAGATGCATGATAAGTATTTTTCATGATTTCATTGAAAATTGCATAGAGGTGTTTATGGATAATTTTACTGTCTATGGATCTTCATTTAATGCATGCCTTGATAGTTTGGATAAAGTTTTGAAGATGTATTGAAACTAACCTTGTCTTGAACTATGAAAAATGTCATTTATGGTAAAACAAGGAATAGTTTTAGGGCATGTAATCTCTGAGAAAGGAATTGAGGTAGATCCTGCCAAAATAGAAGTTATATCACATTTGCCTTACTCCTCTTGTGTTTGAGAGGTTCGTTCTTTTCTTGGTCATGCAGGATTCTATAGAAGATTCATAAAGGATTTCAGCAAGAAGGCTAGGCCACTATCCAGTCTGCTTCAAAAGGATGTGGCATTTGAGTTTGATGAAAAGTGTAAGGAGGCTTTTAATTGCCTCAAGCAAGCATTGACCACTACCCCAATAATCCAAGCACCTGATTGGACAGCCCTATTTGAATTGATGTGTGATGCCTCTAATTATGCATTGGGAGCTGTCCTTGGTCAAAAGATTGACAAGCAACCTAGGGTCATCTACTATGCATCTAAAACTTTAGATGCCGCCCAGGTAAATTACACTACTACTGAAAAAGAGCTCTTGGCCATTGTTTTTGCATTAGATAAGTTCAGGTCTTACCTACTCGGTTCCCGAGTAGTTGTCTTTACTGACCATGCAGCTCTGAAGTACTTGTTGAAGAAAGGTGAGTCCAAGCCAAGATTAATTCATTGAATAGTTAGGGTTCAACCCCCAATTTTGTATTAGATTTCTCTGTCACTGAACACCTAAGGGATTAGGGTTTAATGCTTAGGGATTAGTGTTAATTACCTAAAGGATTAGGGATTAACCATCTGTGAATTGTCCTCTTGCATCTGAAGCTTAATTGAACCTCGATTGCATGTTCCTTGATGAAGTTGTACGCTAAAGTAATCCTAACCTATCTTCCATTAAATACATTTCATCTCCTATATTGTTTCTGAAAATATAAAAACATAGAAAGTATAAAACAATAAAAACATAATGAATTCTTCACTGCATTGTTCTGGTTCAGCTTGTGCTAGACCAAGATTGCGGTAATTACCTCAATCCCTGTGGGACAATCAAATATATTATAAATTTAACGATTGGTGCGCTTACCAAAAGAATATAAATCCTTCGAGAGTTACACACCAAGTTATTGGCTCACGATTTATTCATCAAGTTAATGGCGCCGTTGCCAAGGATTATTGAGTAATATCAACAATCCTTGGACCGGTACTAGACAGAATCGTTTAATTTTGTTTTTGCATCTAGTAGTAGTTTAATTTTCGTTTTTAGTGTAGTAGTAGCTTTAGTTTTGTTGTGTGAAATATTCAGTGTATGCAGTCAAGGAATAGAGGAGAGCCTTTCTTCTTTGATCCTGATATTGATTTGTTGGAGCGTAAGCTTAGAAAGGAGAAAAAGAAAAAAGAATAGTAAGAAATAGAACAGAGGAGAGTTACACTAGGTGACTACTCTAGGCCTACTGAAGAAGGATCGCAATCTAGCATTCTTAGGCCCCCGATTGCAGCTAATAATTTTGAACTTAAACCGGTTTTACTGTAGTTGGTTAGAAATGACCAAGTCGCAGGAAGTGAGGTTGAGGATCCAAATTTGCATCTAGTAACCTTCCTCCAAATTTGTGATACAGTAAAAATGAATGGTGTCCTTGATGAGGCAATAAGATTGAGATTATTTCCTTTTTCTCTAAGGGACCATGCAAAAGCCTATTTGTAGAGCCAACTAAGAGGCAGTATATCCACTTGGGAGGATTTACAAAGAAAATTTTTTATTAAATATTTCCCTCCTGTAACATCCCAAATTTTTATGAAGATGAGTTAATTTCGATGTGGTAAATGGCTTAGAATGGAAATTGTTGTGTATGAACATTGGAGACAAGTTTTAAATATCTATTATAGGGTATATGAAGTATGGAATTGGGTCAAATTAGCTTTGTATAGATTTTAATATGTGTAGTTGTTGAGGGCTTACGTTTCTGCTCAGGTTCTGATATTCTCGCTCAAGCGAGAGGGATTCTCACTCAAGCGAGAATCCTTTGTGTTGGTTACAGGGCCTCTGGCCCGATCTCGCCCAGGCGAGTGGGCTACTCGCTCAAGCGAGTCGAGTGTGAAGCGAGACGTGTGATGTGTAATCAGGGGAGATTCTGGTCGGTTCTCGCTCAAGCGGGTGTGGCCGCGCTCGAGCGAGAGAAAGAAAGGGGAAATAATAATAATACTAATAATGCAAGAATGGACCATGTGCCTTGGTGGATTGGTGGGCCCGGTTCTCTCTCCCTTTCTCTCTCCTTATGCACGCTGGTGGTAGGTGGTGCCTTAGGAGCTTCGGTTCTCTCTCTTGTCCACATTGGAAGGGAGTAATGATTACTGAGAGAATTAGCATTAAATGCTGATGGACTTGCATTAAATGTGAGGAGATGGCTGATGGAGAGTGAGCTGGAGGGAGAGTGTGAGTGTGAAGAAAAGGCTTCAGCTCCACGTTTCCTACGGACTGTCCTTCATTTCCCTTGATGACGTTTCGGATGGAAGAGAGAAATGCTCTTTCTTCTCTCTAGAACTCTCTAAGGCTCCTGTTTTTCCTTCCTTTTCTTCATCTTCTTCATCTTCTTCTCCACTCACGAACTATATTGAGCTGAGTGGGATGGTGTGGTTGTGGAAGGAAACAGCGTATGGCTGTGTGATTTGGAGGCTGGGTTCCTCCTCTGTTCCCTGGTGCTTCCTCTTCTTCTTCTTCTCCTTCTTCCTCCATGTGGTGAGCTGTTTGTGGCTTGGTTGGGAGCCAGCAACATATGGTGTGCCTCGGTTGTGGAAAGATAATCCACTGTGTGAGGCTGTGCTGTTTGTGTGAAGAAGGCATAGATGGTGCATGCATGGAAAGCTTGGAGTCCTCCATGGTGGGGAGGATGGTGCTGTTCGAGTGAGGAACAACTTTGAGACATGCATGATGCTTGGCTGCATGGTGGCCCTCCATTGTTGGTGAGGACTGAGTTGTTGTTGTGGTGGAAGCAGCGTTTAGAGTTCTTCACTGAGCTGGGTGAGGACTGAGTTGAGTCTTGGTGGCTCTGATGCTCGAGAGGAAGCAGTGGCTGGTTCTCCAAGGCTGAGAACGTGTGCTGGGATGACTGGGAGCCATGTTGGCTCTTCCCATGATTGGAATGCCGAGCAGAGTGCTGCTGTGGCTGGGCCGAGTGACCCATGTGACTTCTGGAATGTTATTCCAGGTAAGGGGAGCTATTGCATATTAAATGCATGGTTTATGGACGGGTTTCCGGGTGAAATTCTTGCACTGTGATGTGTGATATTTGATATGTGTTGCTTTATTGATTTCCGAGTGAGTAGTAGCCCGGATATGCATGATGAATATGCTTGGTTTGATGTTGTTGAATTCCGTCCATGTAATATGTGTTGATGTTCATGATGATGATCATGTTAAGATACTTGAGATGCATGTTATGTTAAATGCATTGGATACATAATGTTTATGATATGAATGCCGAGTGCATCTGTTTGTGGGATTAGGTGATTCCCGAGTGAAATATTGGCATGGGATAATTACTGGTGTTAGATTCTGAGTGGAAATATATATAAAATGGTGTGAGGCTTAGAAATGCTAAGGCCGAAAGGATCCCATGAATGTGAGGCTCGTGGATGATGATAATTCCGAGTGAATGGCATAGTGATTATCGAGTGAATGGCACAGTGATTGCCGAGTGAATAGTATAGTGATTGCCGAGTGAATGGCATAGTGATTACCGAGTGAATGGCATAGTGATTGCCGTGTGAATGTGATACAGGCTGAGTCATCTGATTTATTATGAAAATGCCAAGTGCATAGAGTGTTGAACGCAGATTTCCGAGTGGGCAATCGAATGAATATGAGTTGAATGTATATGCATACGTGTTATTGAATTATTATGAAATGAAACACCTTGCGGGGTACCACGAAAGGTATAATCCCGAGTGAAGAGGACGTGGTCCTAATCTTGAATACGATGAAAGACCTCAGGTTAAACTCGGGGCAGTGCATGGGGCACTAAGCGTGAAATGAGACGCTTGATGAAATGCCGAGTGCATTGGCGTTGGACGCCGAGTGAATGAGACCGTATGCATCCGATTCGCCACTGGAAAGCGTTGGACTCCTAATACCGATCGGCAAATCAGATGACAACATGTGATGAATATGTCAAGTCCTTTGAGCTGGACTCAGGCAGACTCCTTGAGCGTGGCTCGGAGAGTGAATATTAATTGATATAGTGTTGGGATAGATTTGGGGTGAAATCCAACTGAATGAATATATGATTATTGAGGATATTGTGCCTTATGGCCGAGTGAAATAGGTGAAATCCCGATCGGAGATGTTTGTGTTTGTTATATTTAAATGGCAGTGTGTATATGTTATTGCATGTTGAGGATTCTGTGATTAATCTGAGCCAATATCTGTCATTTAATATGTAAAGCTCACCCCTACACCATTTTTCAGTGTATACAGGTCGGTTTGTAATGATGTGATGGCCTTAAACCCGAGTATTGGGTGTTTATGATAAGGCTATGTACATAGTGTAATGTACCGAGTGTATATTGATGTATTATAGCCTTGGCCGGCTCATATAACATGTTGTATAATGAATACAAAATATATATGTATAGAATCCGAGTGGATGAATATATTCATGAATATGACTTACATTGACAACTTGTAATAAATCATAAGTGTTGGTGAATGGGAAATATAAATATAATAAGCATTCCGAGTGTATGGTTATATATATATATGGGTCGGTAGTCGGATTTGTGAATTAGAAAGTATATATAGATAAGTGATTTATGTTGATTTGATGCTTCTTACCGACTGGAATGTGTTGTTGAATTATGTAAGAAGTATTGATGGATGAGCTAGTGTTAAGTTAATGATTCCAGGTGAGGCTATGGTGAATGGCCTTTTCCGAGTGAATAACCTTGATTGATTTCGAGTGAAAAATATAAGTAAACCCCGAGTGGGGAAAGGAGTTTGCATATGCCCGAGTGGAAACCCAAGTGAATCTCTTCCGAGGGAAGATTTATTGTAATGGGTTAGATTGGAATAAATTCTAAGTATGTGATATAAGTATAATCTGAGTGCATGAGGTTTTATACCCGAGTGATTAAGGTCTGAGCAAGTCCGAGTGGGGACTTAGCTTAATAGTTTCCCCAAGTGAGTAAGATATCATATGCCGAGTGATGAATGTGAAGTACATTCCTGATTGAATTATGGTTAAATACACCGAGTGGTGTTTGGTTGGGAAATAACCCGAGTGAGGAAGTTTTGTGGAATCCGAGTGGGATGACCCTCTTTTCCCGAGTGGATCATATGTGTACTTTGGTGGATAAAATGTGGAACTAAGTTATGGGATGTATGTGCGTGGAGTCATTTCTGAGCGATTGAAACCCCTGACTCTGAGTGAATGGAACCCCGATTCCGAGTGGTGGGAATGCCGAGTGTGGCTTCTCGCTTCAACGAATGTGGGATTCGCTCCAGCGAGTTTGGTTCTAATAGAAGGCTTGTGGTGGTTTAGCTTAGGCGAATGAGTGCTCGCCCGAGCGAGACGGGCTGTCTCGCTCAAGCGGAGTCAGATCTCGCTTGAGCGAGTGTGCGTTGTATTGTGGGTTCGCTCAAGCGCTTTGCATGCTTCCGCTGAATGGTGTCTGCTTTCCGTTGGCCTTCTTTTCCTCTCTTCCTTGTACTCGGTTCCTTGTTCTTATCTGGCCCGGTTTTCATGGTCTATGGACCTGGCTCTCATATCTTCATATATGAGAGTGGCTTATTATAGATCCAGGTATTTTTCTAAATTGGGAAAAATTTCCCCTGTTTCAGGTTCATTTATTTGTTAAAATAAGGGCGTTACATTTTGGTATCAGAGCAGACCAAAATATCCATGGCCAAGGTTTGCCTACTGTGTGGGCGGTTGTATGCAAAATGACCGATTGTCATTATTGCTGGTGGTATTTATTTGGTTCGATGCATGCTTATGCATGGGTTGTATAGCTGTATGCCTATATGTTTGCTGGGGGCAGTAGTGAAAGATACTACTGTTGTGATGTTGATTTGAGGGATAGAATAATATAATGTTGTGACCCTTATACTTGTGGAGGTCGGATTATCTGGTTAGGACTCTTGTGTAGACCATGCTAATGGTTCATGGCTGAGTCATGCTTTTTTGATGGTTTGGGACTCATATATTTGAGTTGATTAAGAGAATAATAATGAAAGAATTCCCTAGTGTGTTGAATTCGGATTATGGATGTTTGATTGTGCCATTTCTTAAAGGATGATTTATACCCTTGGCATGGGAACTCTGCATGATTAATATAATATATGATGAAGTTGATTGATGGCAGATTCCTAGTTTAAGAATTTGAATATGATCATGAATGTATAAATGTGAAATCAGGTATATGTTATGTTGGAATTGTGTCTCGGTTTTAATGTGTTAAAACCGAGTGAAGGATAAATTGATGTTAGGCCACTAGGCATGTGACCCTGTTGATTGGGCATGATCAAGTAGGATCGGATATTAGTGAGATGGATACCTGAGAGATTGGAAAGCTGGGTGAGAATTGTTATGGTTGGGTACCTGTTTGATTTGGGTACTGACTCGGTCTTGTGGTTGAAAGCCGAGTGAATGGGATGGTTGAATTATGACCCATAAGGTGTAGTAACCCGATCGGATTCTGTATGATCTTATACTGTTAGACCTTGTGGAACTAGACTCTATGTTGATTTTGACTCGGTGATAATTGGATGTTGTGGGGGTATTTGGTAACCCTTGGAATTCTGAGTCGGATAATCTGATTGACCTTATGGATTGTTGAGTCAAGTAATGGTATAACAAATTGTTGAGGTTTAAAGTGTCTTAAGGTGGAAATCTGAGTACACCTTGGTACTGGATATGGTGATAATGGAAATAATATTATGATGATTGTATATCCGACTGGTGGACTGTGTTTATGCTCAGTGAAGAGAGTTACCAATGTAGAAACCTATTGTTATGATTGAAAATCATATTGAAAACCGAGTGGTATATCTAAGAGAATTTGATGAATTCCCTAGGCTTTAATTAATTAATGGCTAGTGATGAATGATGAATTGAGGGATTGATTGGCTGATTGACCATGATTTTGTGATGAGTAAGATTAAAGAAGGAATTTTTACTAGGTTTGGACTGGAAACCGATTGCCATTACGCCATTTTATGGTGAGTGTGGTTGGTAATTGATGATTATTACCATGAGATTTACTCTAGAATAGGTGTATGGGCTGGATGTATGCTCTGTATGGGTCGGAAAACTATTGATAATATGCACATTAATGTGATAATGAGTGATGTTTGCTGACTGTTGGCTTGTGATGCACCCTAGTTGGTGCATAGTAATGATATTGGTATGGGAACATTGCTTATAAAATTATGGGAATTGCCATTAATTCTCATGTAGATCAGCATTATCTGAGTGAATGTAGTCAGTGTGAGTGAAAAAGATTGCGAGGATGTTGTTTCTGTATGACTCCACATGCCATAGGTATTGTGGCAGTGTGCATTTTGTAGTGACTTTATACAATTGTTGTGACCCTATAGGAATGAGGTGTCATCCTATAAGTTGGATGCAGCAGTTCATAGGTCAGGCAAGTGAGACTGTAGCTGCTTATGGGGATGGCTTGAGTCTATCGGACTACTCCGAGCAAGGTGAGAGTTATGCTGAGTGAAGTGAAGTTGTGATGTTCCGAATGGAATACCCTTAAGGGGGGTGGAGTTTTTCTGAGGTGAAGTAAAGCCTTGAATTTGGTGTACTGTTCGATTTGGAATGTTTCCGAGCAGTGGATACCCGAGTGGGTGATTTTTGAGCCAATTGGTGACACTTCCGAGTGGAAGGTGTTAAGAGTGTGATGTCTCAGAATTCCTTATGGTGTGATCGGAAAACCGTTTGAAAGGTGAGATTGTGCTGATTAGAATTGACTGGTCGGTGAATGCTTGGAAAACATTGGTATATAATTGTTTTGAGTGGCATGCAATGATATTCTGAGCGGTTTATTGTGGTATGTTATGCTTGAATTTCAAGGACGAAATTCTTTGAAGGTGGGGTGGATTGTAACATCCCAAAATTTTATGAAGATGAGTTAATTTCGATGTGGTAAATGGTTTAGAATGGAAATTGTTGTGTATAAACATTGGAGACAAGTTTTAAATATCTATTATAGGGTATATGAAGTATGGAATTGGGTCAAATTGGCTTTGTATAGATTTTGATATGTGTGGTTGTTGAGGGCTCACGTTTCTGCTTAGGTTCTAATATTCTCACTCAAGCGAGAATCCTTTGTGTTGGTTACAGGGCCTCTGGCCCGATCTCGCCCAGGTGAGTGGGCTACTCGCTCAAGCGAGTCGAGTGTGAAGCAACACGTGTGATGTGTAATCAGGGGAGATTCTGGTCGGTTCTCGCTCAAGCGGGTATGGCCGCGCTCGAGCGAGAGAAAAAGAGAGGGAAATAATAATAATACTAATAATGCAAGAATGGACCATGTGCCTTGGTGGCTTGGTGGGCCCAGTTCTCTCTTCCTTTCTCTCTCCTTATGCACGTTGGTGGTAGGTGGTGCCTTAGGAGCTTCGGTTCTCTCTCTTGTCCACGTTGGAAAGGAGTAATGATTGCTGAGAGAATTAGCATTAAATGCTGATGGACTTGCATTAAATGTGAGGAGATGGCTGATGGAGAGTGAGCTGGAGGGAGAGTGTAAGTGTGAAGAAAAGGCTTCAGCTCCACGTTTCCTACAGACTGTCCTTCATTTCCCTTGATGGCGTTTTGGATGGAAGAGAGAGATGCTCTTTCTTCTCTCTAGAACTCTCTAAGGCTCCTGTTTCTCCTTCCTCTTCTTCGTCTTCTTCATCTTCTTCTCCACTCATGAACTGTGTTGAGCTGAGTGGGACGGTGTGGCTATGGAAGGAAACAGCGTGTGGCTGTGTGATTTGGAGGCTGGGTTCCTCCTCTGTTCCCTGGTGCTTCCTCTTCTTCTTCTTCTCCTTCTTCCTCCATGTGGTGAGTTGTTTGTGGCTTGGTTGGGAGCCAGCAGCGTATGGTGTGCCTCAGTTGTGGAGAGATGATCCACTGTGTGAAGCTGTGATGTTTGTGTGAAGAAGGCATAGATGGTGCATGCATGGAAAGCTTGGAATCCTCCATGGTGGGGAGGATGGTGCTGTTCGAGTGAGGAATAGCTTTGAGACATGCATGATGCTTGGCTGCATGGTGGCCCTCCATTGTTGGTGAGGACTGAGCTGTTCTTATGGTGGAAGCAGCGTTTAGAGTTCTTCACTGAGCTGGGTGAGGACTGAGTTGAGTCTTGGTGGCTCTGATGCTCGAGAGGAAGCAGTGGCTGGTTCTCCAAGGCTGAGAACGTGTGCTGGGACGACTGGGAGCCATGTTGTCTCTTCCCACGATTGGAATGCCGAGCAGAGTACTGCTGTGGCTGGGCCGAGTAACCCATGTGACTTCTGGAATGTCATTCCAGGTATGGGGGGCTATTGCATCTTAAATGCATGGTTTATGGACCAGTTTCCGGGTGAAATTCTTGCACTATGATGTGTGATATTTGATATGTGTTGCTTTGTTGATTTCCGAGTGAGTAGTAGCCCGGATATGCATGATGAATATGCTTGGTTTGATGTTGTTGAATTCCGTCCATGTAATATGTGTTGATGTTCATGATGATGATCATGTTAAGATGCTTGAGATGCATGTTATGTTAAATGCATTGGATGCATAATGTTTATGATATAAATGCCGAGTGCATCTGTTTGTGGGATTAGGTGATTCCCGAGTGAAATATTGGCATGGGATGATTACTGGTGTTAGATTCCGAGTGGAAATATATATAAAATGGTGTGAGGCTTAGAAATGCTAAGGCCGAAAAGATCCCATGAATGTGAGGCTCGTGGATGATGATAATTCTGAGTGAATGGCATAGTGATTGCCGAGTGAATGGCATAGTGATTACCATGTGAATGTGATACAGGCTGAGTCATCTGATTTGCTGTGAAAATACCGAGTGCATAGAGTGTTGAACGCAGATTTCCGAGTGGGCAATCGAATGAATATGAGTTGAATGTATATGCATACGTGTTATTGAATTATTGTGAAATAAAACACCTTGCGGGGTGCCACGAAGGGTATAATCCCGAGTGAAGAGGACGTGGTCCTAATGTTGAATGTGATGAAAGACCTCGGGTTGAACTCGGGGCAGTGCCTGGGGCACTAAGCGTGAAATGAGACGCTTGATGAAATGCCGAGTGCATTGGCGTTGGACGCCGAGTGAATGAGACCGTATGCATCCGATTCGCCACTGGAAAGCATTAGACTCCTAATACCGATCGACAAATCAGATGACAGCATGTGATGAATATGTCAAGTCCTTTGAGCTGGACTCAGGCAGACTCCTTGAGCGTGGCTCGGAGAGTGAATATTAATTGATATAGTGTTGGGATAGATTTGGGGTGAAATCCGACTGAATGAATATATGATTATTGAGGATATTGTGCCTTATGGCCGAGTGAAATGGGTGAAATCCCGATCGGAGATGTTTGTGTTTGTTATATTTAAATGGCAGTGTGTATATGTTATTGCATGTTGAGGATTCTGTGATTAATCCAAGCCAATATCTGTCATTTAATATGTAAAGCTCACCCCTAGACCATTTTTCAGTGTATGCAGGTCGGTTTGGAATGATGTGATGGCCTTAAACCCGAGTGTTGGGTGTTTATGATAAGGTTGTGTACATAGTGTAATGTACCGAGTGTATATTGATGTATTATAGCCTTGGCTGGCTCATATAACATGTTGTATAATGAATACAAAATATATATGTATAGAATCCGAGTGGATGAATATATTCATGAATATGACTTACATTGACAACTTGTAATAAATCATAAGTGTTGGTGAATGGGAAATATAAATATAATAAGCATTCCGAGTGTATGGTTATATATATATATATATATATATGGGTCGGTAGTCGGATTTGTGAATTAGAAAGTATATATAGATAAGTGATTTATGTTCATTTGATGCTTCTTACCGACTGGAATGTGTTGTTGAATTATGTAAGAAGTATTGATGGATGAGCTAGTGTTAAGTTAATGATTCCGGGTGAGGCTATGGTGAATGGCCTTTTCCGAGTGAATAACCTTGATTGATTTCGAGTGAAAAATATAAGTAAACCCCGAGTGGGGAAAGGAGTTTGCATATGCCCGAGTGGAAACCCGAGTGAATCTCTTTCGAGGGAGGATTTGTTGTAATGGGTTAGATTGGAATAAATTCTAAGTATGTGATAAAAGTATAATCTGAGTGCATGAGGTTTTATACCCGAGTGATTAAGGTCTGAGCAAGTCCGAGTGGGGACTTAGCTTAATAGTTTCCCCGAGTGAGTAAGATATCATATGCCGAGTGATGAATGTGAAGTATATTCCCGATTGAATTATGGTTAAATACACCGAGTGGTGTTTGGTTGGGAAATAACCCGAGTGAGGAAGTTTTGTGGAATCCGAGTGGGATGACCCTCTTTTTTCGAGTGGATCATATGTGTACTTTGGTGGATAAAATGTGGAACTAAGTTATGGGATGTATGTGCGTCGAGTCATTTCCCCTGTTTCGGGTTCATTTATTTGTTAAAATAAGGGCGTTACACCTCCTTCCAAATACGCCAAGTTGCACACAGAAATCAGTTGTTTCCAGTAAAGAGAGGTTGAATCTCTGATGGAAGCATGGGATAGGTACAAAGAGAGTTTGAGGAATTGTCCTCACCATAGGATTCCTGATGTGCAGCAAGTTACCATATTCTATAATCGTGTAAGACCAGCAACTAGAGTCTTGATTGATGCCTCAGGTGGAGGTTCATTAACCACTAAATCTGTAGAAGAAGCTAAAGAGTTGATTGATGTAATGGCTTCAAATGAATGTTTAGTTAGTGAAAGGAGTCAAATCCCTAAGAGAGGGATATTAGAATTAGAAGCACAAGATGCTTATTTCATTCAAAGTAAGTTGATGACTCGGGCTTTAGAGAAATTAAGTGTATAGATTTTAGAACTTCAAAAGCCTAGTCATGTTTGTATGATGAGCTATGATTTTTGTGGTGGAGACCATGAAAATGGCATGTGTGATCCAAATGTGCCCGCTAAACAAGTTAATTACATAGGGCAGCAACAATTTCAAAGGAATTATCCCTCTAATTCCTTTAATCCTAACTATAGAAATCACCCCAATTTTTCATGGCAGAAAGGTCCACATTTGAATCAAAACATGCCACAAAATCAAACCACAACTAGATCACAACAACCTTCTCCCCCTCCCTCTAAAGAAAAGTCTGAAATTGAGAATGTGCTATCTCAGTTCATTCAGGCCACTCAGGCCAGCTTTAAAAATCAAGAAGCGTCCATTCAAAATCTGGAAAACTAGGTTGGACAGCTATCAAAACAGTTAGCTGAGAGACAGTCAGGCAATTTTCCTGGAGATACTGAGGTAAATCCAAGGGAACATTGCAAGGAAATAACCACAAAGAGTGGGAAAGTTCTTATCCCTACTCCAAATCAGGAAGTTAGTTTAGAAAACGATGTAGAAAAAAGAAAAAGAGCAGGTAAGTGAGCAAGTTATTGATGAAACTAAAAGGAAAGTTGAAACAGAGAAAGAAAAAGAAAGCCAAGTTCATCAAAAGAAAAAAGAAAAAGATTGATTTGATCTTGGAGGAAGCTGTCAAGCTAACTCTTGAGAAATTAAAGAATGCTCTATTTCCACATAGATTCAAGAAACAGATAGAGGAGCAAAAATTTGCTAAGTTCTTAGATGTGTTTAAAAAGCTTCACATAAATATTCCCTTTGCTGAGGCATTGCAAGAGATGCCTTCATATGCTAAATTCTTGAAAGAGCTTCTGTCTAAGAAGAGAAAGCTAAAGGGAGATAAGATGATTGCTCTCACTCAAGAGTGTAGTGCAATTATTCAAAAGAAACTTCCTCAAAAGCTAGAAGATCTTGGATCTTTTACAATACCTTGTGCAATAGGGGATGTTCATGTAAGAAGTGCTTTATGTGATCTAGGGGCTAGCATAAACCTTATGCCTTTGTCCTTAATGAGGAAATTAGGAATTAATGACCTGCAACCAACTCGCATGTCTTTATAGTTGGCTGATAGGTCTATCAAATATCCTCAAGGGATGTTGGAAGACTTGTTAGTTAAGGTAGATAAGTTCAACTTCCCAGCTGATTTTGTAGTTTTGGATATGGAAGCTGATAGATAAATTTCTTTAATTCTAGGGAGACTCTTCTTAGCTACAGGAAGAGCTTTAATTAATGTAGAGAAGGGAGAACTCATGTTGAGAGTTCAAGAGGAGCAGGTAACTTTTAATGTCTTTAATGCTATGAAACATCCAGCTGAGAAAATGGATTGTTTTATGCTTGAAGAAATTAAAAGCTATAAGACTCCTATGCTGTTAAGAATTGAAGAAGAGGTTTTACAAGCCTTTCTTGAGGATGATTTTGACTCCGAGACTGAGGAGTTAGATGACTTACATAATGAGTTACTGAACCTACTAGAAGCATGTGAAGTAGGTGAATTAGGAAATAAAAAGAGAGAAAAATTAAATAATACTAAACTTAAGAAAGGTAAGGAAGTGTTTGAAGAAAAGAATGATTTGAAACCTTTGCCTTCTCATTTGAAATATGTTTTCTTGGGAGCTAATGAATCACATCCTGTAATCATTAATGCTGATTTAAAAGATGAGGATGTAGAAAAATTGATAGGGTTTTAAGAAAACATGAGTCTGCTATAGGTTGTAACATTTCTTATTTAAAGGGAATTAGTCCATCATTTTGTATGCACAAAATTTTGATGGAGGATGATTATTCGCCTGTTGTTCAGCCACAAAGAAGATTAAACCCCATAATAAAAAAGGCTGTAAGGAAAGAAGTGGTTAAACTCCTTGATGCAGGGATTATCTATCCTATCTCAGACAATGCTTGGATTAGTCTAGTCCAAGTGGTGCCTAAGAAAGGTGGGATGACCACTGTTAAAAATGAAGATGGTGAAGTCATTGCCACTAGACCAACTACAGGTTGAAGAATGTGTATAGATTATAGAAGGCTTAATGACTCCACTAGAAAAGACCACTTTCCTTTACCATTTGTAGACCAAATGCTTGAGAGACTGTTAGGTCATGAGTATTTCTGCTTCCTTGATGGATATTCTGGTTACAATCAATTATGGTTGATCCAAAAGATCAAGAGAAAATAGCCTTTACTGTCCATATGGAATCTTTGCATATAGGCACATGCCTTTTGGCTTGTGCAATTCACCAGCAACCTTTCAAAGGTGTATGCTGGCAATTTTTGGGGACATGGTAGAGAAGTTCATTGAGGTGTTCATGGATGACTTCTCTGTGTTTGGAAACAGCTTTGATATATGCCTCCACAACCTATCTAAGGTGCTGGTGAGATGTCAAGAGACTAATCTTGTCCTTAACTGGGAAAAGTGTCATTTTATGGTTAGAGGAGGGATAGTCCTTAGCCATAAAATCTCTGCTAAGGGCATTCAAGTAGATAGAGCCAAGATTGATATCATTGAAAAACTTCCTCCCCCAATCAATGTGAAAGGAGTGAGGAGTTTCTATAGGAGATTTATAAGAGATTTTTCAAAAAATAGCAAAGCCTTTGACTGATTTACTGGTGAAAGATCATGCTTTTGTTTTTGATGAAAACTGTGTCAAGGCTTTTGAAAATTTGAAACAAAGATTAATTTCAGCTCCGATCCTTGCAGCACCTGATTGGTCTTTACCATTTGAACTCATGTGTGATGGAAATGACTTTGCTATAGGAGCAGTGCTGGGGTAGAAGAAAGAAAAATTAACACATGTAATTTATTATGCTAGCAAAGTATTAAATGAGAATCAAATAAACTACACCACTATTGAAAAAGAAATGCTTGCTGTGGTGTATGCATTTGATAAATTCAGAGCTTACTTGATTGGTGCCAAGGTCATTGTGTATACAGATCATTCAGCAATTAAGTACTTGCTAGCTAAAAAAGAATCAAAGCCAAGGTTGATCAGGTGGGTGCTTTTACTCCAAGAGTTTGATTTAGAAATAAGAGATAAAAAGGGAGTAGAGAACTCAGTAGCTGATCAACTCTCCCATCTGGAGGGTGAATCAGATTTTATCTTGATTAAAGAGGAATTCCCAGATGAGAGGCTGATGGCAATTATCACAGGGCCATGTGCTGGTGTATTTTAAGAGAATCAAGTTTGTATAATACACTCAAAGAGACGTGCCAAGTTTTAAACACGGTAGTTGTAGTTATAAAGGATATCGTTCCCACTAAGGATCATCAGCAATTAAAACTTAAAATATTACGGCAGATTAAAACGATTGTTTTCATGGTTTTGAGTTCAAAATATAAACTGCAATATGTGAACGAATATGCAATGAAATAAAAAGAGTTTATCAAATTGTAACAACTGGGATTAGGATTCACCGATCTTACCTTCCGATGCACAACATATATTCATGAAAACAGGGTTTGAACTATAATACTTTACGTCACAATCAATGTCATTCGTATCAATTCCTTGACTATGAAATTCATAAAAACAGATTTGATAACGTCAATCCCTTGATCATTTCAAATCCATTCCAGCATTATGACCGATTGTTTAGACGTTCAATGCGTTGAATACCATCCCTGGTTATTTACTCACAATGAGCATTTCATTTAGATCTGTTTTCGAGAGTTATTTTCCAACAACAAACGTAAACTTAATTCAAGAAACTACTGATCAAGTAGATTCAGGCAATGAACACAAAACGAAATACCAAGAATCATAGAACAAATTTAGCCGATTCATGAATATATCATTTATGATCTTCAAGTAAGAAAGGCTACATCCAATCCCAAGGAGAGGTTTAGCCACTCATGGTGGTCATTACAACTTTGAAAAGATGAAGAAAAGACAGAGTACAAAGTGTTTCTAACTATCCAGCTCTACTCCCCCAGCCGCCATGCAGTAAGCTTATATAAAAGAATACTCGCTCAAGCGAGTTTATATTTCGCTCAGGCGAGGAGCATTCTTCAGCACGAAGGAAATCCACGTCCTGCTTCATTATGGGCTTGATTCGCTCAAGCGGTTCAGATTCGCTTAAGAGAGTCTTCATATCTGATACTTCATTCCATTTTGCTTGAGCTGTTTCTTCATCCACTTCAGCGAGCCCTTTAAAATTTGGTTCTGGAAAAATTTCGCTTGAGCGAAATAATGTCGCTCAAGCGACCTCTACATTGCTGCATTCTGGAAGAAGTTCACTGGCTTTTCTATTCAAAACGCTTGAGCGAGGCTACTGCTATTCCATTCTGTACCAATCTCGCTCAAGCGGCCTCAGTGTTCGCTCGGGCGAATACTTCATTTTTCAATACTGGCTTGATTTCGCCTGGGCGCATCACTCCTCGCTCAAGCGAGTCTTGACCTGATACTGTTATTTGTTAAATTCATGGCTCGCCCAAGCGAGCTCTTCAATTTTTCCTCAGCGACCATGATTCGCTCAAGCGATATACCCTCCGCTTGAGCGAATATCACTCTGTTTGCTCAACACTTAGTGGATTTTCTTCATTTTTTTTCTTTTCTTCTTTCTTCTTTGAATTTTCCTGAGATTGCAACAAAATTAGCCAATCAACCTGTACAATGTTCATATCACTATTTATTTTCTATTTAGCTTACAAAATTGACAAACATTGTACATTATATCCAATTTATGCTTCATTAATCATGCAAAATATAGGTAAATTGGACATCTATCACCATGGTATGCTGATATGGCCAACTTTAAAAGTGCCTCTGTGGTACCTGAAAGGTGGACATCCCAAATGAAGAAAAAATTCTTTCATGACAGTAAAACCTTTCTATGGGATGATCCATTTCTTTATAAGATAGGAGTAGATGGAATTATCAGGAGATGTGTGCCTGAATCAGAGCAAGAAAGACTCCTGTGGCACTGCCATGACTTCTATTGTGGAGGACACCATGGTGCCTCTAGAACAGCAGCAAAAGTGTTGTAATGTGGCTTTTATTGGCCAACAATTTTTCAGGATGCTAGAGTATATGTGCAAAGGTGTGATAAGTGCCAAAGAAGTGGAGGCCTCTCTGCTAAAGCTGGCATGCCTTTGACAAATATTCTAGTTTTGGAGTTATTTGATGTTTGGGGTATTGACTTCATGGGACCATTCCCAAAGTCATTCTCCAATGAATATATCCTTGTTGCTGTGGATTATGTCTCCAAGTGGGTGGAGGCAATCCCTACCAGAACCAATGATGCACAAGTGGTGCTTAGGTTTATAAAGAAGAACATTTTTTGCAATAGAATCATGGAAAAAAGCCCTAAGACACTATGAGGTACTGCATAAGGTATATACTCCATATCATCCATAAACTTGTGGACAAGTTGAGCTTTCCAATAGAGAAATCAAGAGAATATTAGAGAAAGTGGTAGGGAAGTCTAGGAAAGATTGGTCTGTGAAATTGGATGATGCATTGTGGGCCTATAGAACAGTATTTAAAAATCCCATTGGCATGTCTCCTTATCAGTTGGTATATGGTAAGGCTTGCCATCTCCCTATGGAGTTAGAACATAAGGCATGGTGGGCCACAAAGCTGTTAAATATGGATTTTGACCAATCTCAAGAGGAAAGAGTCCTAAAACTCCATGAACTTGAGGAGTTCAGACTCAATGCTTATCACAGTGCCTCAATTTATAAAGATAAAACTAAGAGGTGGCATGATAAGTGGATAAATAGAAAAGAGTTTCAAAAGGATGATAAGGTCCTGTTATTCAATTCTAGACTGAAACTCTTTCCAGGAAAATTAAGATCAAAGTGGTCTGGACATTTTATTGTGAATGAGGTTTTCCCGCATGGTGCAATTAAGGTGAAAGAACCAGCCAGTGGAAGAACTTTTAAGGTGAATGACCAAAGACTCAAACTCTACTTTGGAGGAGAGTTTGATAGGCAGAAATCCTCCATGTTTTTGCAGTCACCCTCTTAGGTGTCAAGGGTCAAGCTAGTGACCTTAAATAAGTTCTTAAGGGAGGCAACCCTGCATTTTTGATTGTTGTATTTTGTGTTTTGTGCTTTGAAACAACAAATGAAAACTAAAAAGTGCGAATAAAGTGTGAATAAACTTGAAAAATTTTGGAATAAGGTTTGAGCGTTTATACGCTCAAATCCTAGTATACTTACGTGTAATTCCATTAGTTAGAATTAGGATCAGGTATATCTGGCGCTTGAGCGAACTTGATGCGTTTAAGCGTGATCTTAAGCTAAGTGTCTGGCGCTTGAGCGTGTGCTCTCACGCCTGAGCGTGACTTTGGGTAAGCCTCACACTTGAGCAAGCTCAGGTCCACGCTTGAGCGTGACCCTTCATGCTGATCCTGATGCTTAAGCGTCATATGGCAAGCTTGAGCGTGTGACCTTAGGAAAGTTGTTTACGCTTAAGCTAGAAAATATACGCTTACAGTGTGAGTGTGTTTTTGTAGGAATGCTTGATCTGCTTGAGCGAGTCTTCTTGTCGCCTGAGCGAAAGCCTTATTAGCCTGGGTGAATTTTGGGGCACTTGAGCGAGTAATCTATGACCCCACTGAATCCAAATTAGCCCTTGAGTGTATGCCTACACGCTCTAAGCGTGATTCCTTGTGCCTGATGGAAAAGATTACGCTTGAGCTTGGCTCATCATGCTTAAGCATGATTGAGAAGTGCATTCTTTGACGTGCCTCACGCTTGAGCGTGACCACTTCATGATTGAACTTGACTCCTGTACTTGGCCCTACGCTTGAGCGAAGGGATTAGGGTTTAATGCTTAGGGATTAGTGTTAATTACCTAAGGGATTAGGGATTAACCATCTATGAATTGTCCTCTTGCATCTGAAGATTAATTGAACCTTGATTGCATGTTCCTTGATGAAGTTATACGCTGAAGTAATCCTAACCTATCTTCCATTAAATACATTTCATCTCCTATATTGTTTCTAAAAATATAAAAACATAGAAAGTATAAAACAACAAAAAAACAATGAATTCTTCACTGCATTGTTCTGGTTCAGCTTGTGCTAGTCCAAGATTATGGTAATTACCTCAATCCCTATGGGATGATCAAATATATTACAAATTTAACAATTGGTGCGCTTGCCAAAAGAATATAAATCCTCTGAGAGTTACACACCAAGTTAATGGCTCAGGATTTATGCATCACTTGGCTGGCAAATCTAGATTTTGTATAGCATATAGTGTATATGTATGCTCATTTTGTTATCTAGATTGTAGGAGGTAATTTTGAGGGTCATGTAGGAATATTGGACCTTGGTGTGTATGGCCAATTTTCATTAATGACCCAAATGATATAATATGATGAATTATGATATGTGTTGATGTTAAATTTCATGAATGAATGATGCATTCCATAATTTGTATAATTCAGGAAGTTTATGTAGGAGTAATTCAAATTCTATGCATTGATTGAGTGAGAATTGTTTTGAAGTGTATAAACCATTGAGTGAGCCTTTAAATGCTTGAAGAAGCGCAACTAATGCATTAGGATAGGTTAAAATGGTAGGGAATGAGGCTTGATATGTTAAGTTTTGCAAATTTCACATTCTGTACAAGTTCTACATAACTCGCTCAAACGAGTAGAAATCTCGCTTGAGCGAGATACTTGTGAAACAGGTGTATGGCCACTGGCCGAAATTCGTTTAAGCAAATGGAGTCCTTGCCCAAGCGAGATTTTCCTGGAAGTAGAGGCTGGACACTGGACCATTTTCGCTCAGGCGAAATGGTCATGGCTTGGGAATCGCTCAAGCGAGATGAAGGGAAAATGGATACTGGATGATTTTTGCCTAGGCGAGCCTTGCCTCACACAAGTAAAAATTGGGCAGTGAGTGCCTGATGCTACTGGAGAAATCTCGCTTAATCGAGGTGGAACTCGCTCAAGCGAGATTGGCCCCTTAGGCTAATCTTCATTCTCGCTCAAGCGTTTCGCTGGCTCGCCCAAGTGTGGTCCTCGAATCTCGCTCAAGCGAGAGGAACCCCTGATGCTCAATCTTTTTCCTCGCTCAGCATTTTCTGGTTTCGCTCAAGCGTCTCCACGTGAGCTCGCTCAAGCGAGTGTGACTTTCGCTTGAGCGAGTAGCTCTCTGATGCTCCCATTTACTTTGTTTCAAATAAATTTCATTTCTCTTACATTAAATCTTTTACTTACATCATCTTAAAGGTATTTTGGACTTATTATGAATCATGGAACCTCATGAAATCCTTTCTCTTAAATTAAATCATGTAACATCAATTTCATTAGTCCTTTCGTTGCTTTTAACTTAGAATCTCTCATGAAATCATTTTAATTTGCCCTCTTATATCTTTATATATGAGGGTGGCTTTTCACAGATCCAGGGGTTGAATTGAAAGCTTCACCACTCTAATTATTTGATTAATTAATAATTTATAAAACATGAAAAATTTACCCGTATTTTCCGGGGTCGTCTCAACCTGGTATGAGAGCATTGGTTGCTCTTGATACGATCATGATTGATGTTGTTCATGTAGTTGTTGCTTATGATTGAGTCATGTAAGCTATAATTGATTTATTTATGGATTATTTGATTGAATTGTGACAGTGTGCTTTTGAGATTGATGTTTAGAATTATTGAGTCTGGCCAAGAGTCCTTACACTATTTACCTCTAATGATGAATATAATTTGATCATGTATTGAAAATGATATGATTATATGATGTAGTACATGATAGGCTTATGGATGCTAAGATCTTTGAATTCATAAGTCGAAAGATTATTGTTGGTCTAGTTTACTCATGTGTAAGCCATGTTTTGATGTATAGGCTTAAGATATGGCTGGTAGACCTAACTGTGAGGTTGCTGCTATGGCAAATGCCTTGAATTGATTCGCTAATCTCTTGGAAAGACAAGGCCAACTGAATGTGGGACAAGGCTCCCAAGGTCTTAATCTATTTCTCAAGAGGAAACCTTCAGAATTTCATGGAGGTTATAAGCCTGAGGATGCTTACGCATTGATTAATGATTTGGAGAGAATCTATGCTAGCTTCGAGTGTTCTGAAGCACAATAGGTGGAGTATGTGGTCTTCATGATCCGCGATAAAGCTGAAGATTGGTGGCGTCTTACTAGGGGACGCATGGTATCCGCTGATATCCCCTTGGTCTGTGAAAACTTCAAGGTGGAGTTCTTGAAGAAGTATTTCCTGGATAGTTATAGAAGCAAGAAAGAGCTCGAGTTCATGGAGCTAAAGCAAGGTGGTATGACGGTGGAGGAGTATGCCTCCAAGTTTGAAGAACTTTGTGCATTTTATCCGCCATATCAACAAGAGGGTACTAAAGCATCCAAGTGTGTAAATAAGTGTCGAATTTATGAAGAGGATGACGTGGCTCCTTCGAGTCATGGTAAACATGAGCCTAAGTTTTCTGACGCTTGTAAATAAGTGTCGAATTTATGAAGAGGATGACGTGGCTCCTTCGAGTCATGGTAAACATGAGCCTAAGTTGAAGGGTCAATTTCCTGGTTTCAAGAAGCAAGGTCACTTCAAGAAGAATAAGTTCTTTCATGGTGGATCCTCAAATGCTAGAGGACGTGGTGCTCCTAGAGGTGGTTACGGTGGTGGTAACCAAGGCCATGGGAATGTCCAAGGCCTAACTTGCTTCAAGTTAGTGCTAATCACTTGGCAAGGGATTGTCCATAAGATGACGTGGTGTGCTACCAATATAATCAACCGGGGCATATTTGCCCTAATTGCCCATTGAATGTAAGGAATGTTAATGTTAATACTCCTGTACGTATGAATCCTAATGTTAACCGTGGAGACCATTGTGGCTTTGGAGGCCGTGGTCATGGAAATAGAAATGGTTATAATGGTGGCCGAAATGGTGGCCATAGTGGAAACCACAATGGTGGAAGAAATGGCAATGGTCGAGGCAACGGCCATGGTGGAAGACATGGTAACTGAAATGGTGGTGATCAACCACAAGCCGCTGGAAGAGTTTTCGCCGTCACCGGTGAAGAAGTCGCGCAAGCAGAAGATCTTGCTCGTGGTGAGTGTGAAATCCTTGGCACTATAGTACATGTTATATTTGATTCTGGTGCTACTCATTCATTTATATCTGAGGATTGTTTGAGGCACTTGAGGGTGCCTGTTTGCATGATAAAAGGTTCCATATTGGTGACTACACCGACCGGTACTTGTTTAAGATCGGTGACTCGATGTGAGGATGTCGAGATGACTCTTGAGGGTCAAAAATTTGTTGTATCCCTAGTATGTCTGCCTATGAAAGACCTGGACATTATCCTAGGCATGGACTGGTTATCTGATAACAAAGTCTTGATGGATTGTCATAACAAGATGGTGATCTTCCTGACTTCGAATGTTGAAGGTTTTGATGTGCAAGGTATCTCTCAACTTCTTATGATGTTCTGCATGGTTGATAGGAATGGCGTTTCCCAACCTTGTGAAATTCCTATTGTTTCGGAGTTTCCGGATGTGTTTCTAAATGAGATTCCTGGATTACCTCCTCCACGAGAAGTGGAATTTTCTATTGACCTTATTCCTGGCACTGAGCTTGTTTCTAGAGCTCCTTATAGGATGTCTCCTATGGAGTTGACCGAATTGAAGAAGTAAGTCGAGGAATTGCTTGAACGAGAGTTTATTCTCCCAAGCGTGTCTCCTTGGGGTGCTCCTGTGTTGTTGGTGAAAAAGAAGGACGGAATCATGAGATTATACGTTGACTATCGCCAGCTCAATAAGCTGACTATCAAAAACAAATATCCTCTTCCTCGCATTGATGATTTATTGGATCAATTGAAAGACGCCATTGTGTTTTCTAAGATTGACTTGCGTTCCAGATATAACCAAATTTGGGTGAAGATCGAAGACATTCCTAAAACTGCCTTCCAAACTCGATATGGACACTATGAGTATGTAGTGATGCCATTTAGAGTGACAAATGCACCTACGATTTTCATGGATTACATGAATCGTATTTTCTACGAGTATCTTGACCAATTCGTCGTGGTGCTTATTGATGATATTTTGGTATACTCTAAGAGTCATGAAGATCATGAAAGATATCTTCGTCTTGTATTGGCTATTCTTCGAGAGAAGGAATTATATGCTAAACTCTCTAAATGTGAATTCTGGATGAGTGAGATCTCTTTTCTTGGTCATGTGATTTCCGGTGATGGAGTGGTCATTGATAGATCGAAAGTTGAAGTCGTTATGGCTTGGGAAAGATCGACGTCTGTGACGAAGATAAGAAGTTTTCTTGGTCTTGCCAGTTATTACCGGAGGTTTATTGAAGGATTTTCCCGCTTAGCCTTACCATTGATGAAGTTGACTCGTAAGAATCAGCCTTTTGTGTGGAATCGTGAATGTAAAGAAAGTTTTCAAGAGTTGAAGTTGAGACTTACTACCGTACCGGTGTTAGCACTACCCGATTTGACGTATGATTTTGTGGTGTATTATGATGCGTCTAAGCTTGGTCTTGGATGCGTGTTGATACAAAAGAAGCATGTCATAGCCTATGTGTCGAGACAATTGCGACCGCATGAGGTTAATTATCCTACTCATGATCTTGAATTGGCGGCGGTGGTGTTTGCTTTGAAGTTGGGAGGACATTACTTATATGGTTCTAAGTTTGTGGTCTTTAGTGACCATAAGAGCCGTAAGTACTTCTTTGACCAAAAGGAACTTAATATGCGCCAACGACGATGGATGGAATTTCTAAAGGACTAGAGTTTGAATTGAGGTATCATCCCGGAAAGGCAAATATGGTTGCTGATGCTTTGAGCCAAATGTCATTGCATATCTCTATAATGATGGTGAAAGAGATGGAGTTGATTGAACAGTTTAGAAATTTAAATGTGGGCGTGGAGACTTATACTCCCAAGAAAATGTCGCTTGAGATGTTAAAAGTCACAAATGAGTTTCTTGAATGTATAAAAGTACAACAACCAAATGATGAATATCTGATTGAGATGAAGAAAACCCAACAAAAAGGGAAAAATTTGTTTCTATTGGAAGGTCCGGATGGCATTTGGCGTGTGAAGGGCCAGATTTATGTTTCCTTAAGTGGTGATGTGAGGAAATGTGTACTTGAGGAAGCTCATAAAAACGTATTGAGCATTCATCCTGGTTCTACCAAAATGTACCAAGATTTGAAGAAGAATTTTTGGTGGCCTGGCATGAATCGTGATGTTGCAAACTTTGTAGCATTTTGCCTTGTTTGTCAAAAGGCTAAAGTCAAGCATCAAAGACCATCTGGTTATTTGAGACCACTGCATATCCCCGTTTGGAAGTGGGACGCTATTGCTATGGACTTTGTATCTGGTCTACCTAGGATGAGGTCCAATTGTGACGGAATTTGGGTGATTGTAGATCGTTTGACGAAGAGTGCTCATTTTCTACCGAATAGCATGAAGAGTTCCTTAGAGGATCTGGCGCAGTTGTATGTTAGGAAGATAGTGAGGTTGCATGGAATGCCGTCTAGTATTGTTTCTGATAGAGACCCACGCTTTACCTCTCAATTTTGTGGAAGCCTACATGAGGCCATGGGCTCTAAATTGAAGTTGAGCTCAGCTTACAACCCTCAGACGGACGGACAATCCGAGAGGACTATTCAGAGTCTTGAGGACTTGTTATGTGCATATGTTTTGGGTGAAATACTTGCCTTTAATTTAGTTTACCTACAACAACAGCTTCCATTCTAGTATTGGTATGGCACCATATGAGGCGTTGTATGGAAGGAAGTGTAGGACCCCTTTGTGTTGGCTTGAGGTTGGTGAGAACTTGGCCTTAGGGCCGGAAATTGTTCAGGAGATTACTGAGCAGATTAAGAAGATACAAGAGAATATGAAGATAGCTTAGGACCGACAGAAAAGTTATTATGACAAGAGACATAAACCACTTGAATTCTAAGTTGGTGACCATGTATTCCTGAAAGTCTCGTGTGATAAAGGGATTGGAAGGGCGCTGAAGAGTGGAAAGTTGAGCCCTAGATTTATTGGACCTTATGAAGTATTGGAGCGGATTGGCGACGTTGCTTATCGGATTGCACTCCCTCCGCATCTCGCTAACCTACATAATGTGTTCCATGTATCCCAGTTGAGGAAGTATGTCCATGATCCTCTACACATAATCCCTATGGACGATGTTGATGTACGTGATGACCTGTCCATTCCTCCTGTTTCTGTTCGCATTGCCGAGCATTCTATGAAGAGATTACAAAACAAGTTGGTGCCTTTAGTGAAGGTCGGTTGGAAACACGAAAATATGGAGATGTTCACATGGGAACGTGAGGACGACATCAAAGAACAATACCCCGACGTATTCGAATCCGGTATGTTAATTTCGAGGACAAAATTTTCTTTTTGGTGGGGTGGATTGTAACATCCCAAAATTTTGAAAGAAAGGATTAAATTAAGGAAATTAATATTGAATAATTGCATGTAAATTATTTGGTGTCCCAAAATATTGGAAATGATTAAATTAAGATTTTTGGGGACTGTTAGTGATTTGTTAAGACCGGATAAGCTGAAAATAGGCCCGGTTGAGATATGAGTGTCGGACCAAGTATCTCTGATTGAGATGATATTGGTCAGGGCCGTTGAGGATAATATTGGGAGTTCGAATATGTACTCGGAATAATTTTTAGTAAAGTATTAAGCCTAAACATAGGTCCTGTTTGTCTTAAAATGATGAATCTATAATGTGAAGGTTAAATTAAAATACAAAAGCCCAATTCCCCTCTTCAATTCACATTGGCTTTTGGACTCCCTTGGCAAACATATTCTACTTCTTCTTTCTCTCTACTTCTCCTTCACTCCTTCTCTTCTTCTCCTTCTTCTCCTTCCAAAACCCTAAGTCAAAGGCGACATATTTCCCCTTCTAATTCGTTTTCATTGGAGCCCAGAAGGAGGCCATTAGAGCTAAAATCTTCTTCCTTTTCTTCTCCATTTTTGTGTTGTATCTTCCCCCTTCTTGAACCCATTTCGTTTTTGGGTGTGAGGTAAGTTATACTCACCATTTTGTTAAGTTTTTGGCTAAGGGTATCAGTTATTATGATTTGGGGGAGCAATGTGATAAGTCTTGAAAAGACTTAATTATTCCACTGTTTATTTAACATAATTTACTAAGTATTGTCTAGTCTTGATATTATTATTTAATAATTTGTTAATAATTCATGTTTTAGTTATTTATTTCAAAAGTATGCTATTTATGTAAGAAACCGATTGAAAATATTAATTAGATAAGGAATTTTGAAGTATTTACAAATTTACTAAGCAGCCAGCGTATAAATGCTAGGCAATTAGCTGTCTAATGGTGCAGGAACAGGGCGTACTTGAGAAAAGAAGACAAATCTGAGTGAAAATTACAAAAGCCGAGCGAGATTTGGAAAATCCGAGTGAAACTTCTCAATTCCGACTGAAAAGAGTCCAAAGACCGACTGAGTGAGACTTCAAAGACACTGACTCCAAAAGAGAACAAGGACTCGGAATATTGCATGAAGAACCCGAGCGCCAACTACAGAATACCGATTGAATAATCAACTCGCTCAAGCGGGAGTTAAATTCGCTCAAGCGAAAGTCAAAAATTAGCTCAAGCGTAACCCCAAAACATCACCTTTCACCCAAGCTTTGCCATAACGCTTAAGCGACCAAGCAACATTGTAGTACAATTCCCGAACTCGCCCAAGCGAGAGTTTAATCCACTCAAGCGAAAACTCAGCAGCTGAAGCATAAAGGCAGTAATTTAAACACTGTTCCTTCCCTCCAACAACACACTTGGTGCAGTACTGTCCCGCTTCCAGTGCTTTCCTCTCTACTACTGCAACCTTAAGTAACTTAAGAAGTGAGCTGTCAATTAGCTGGTGCTGAGTTGTACATTAGCTAATGATGAACTGGAATCTGCTACGAGCTGAGCTGTGATTAGTTAATTATTCTGTAATTATTCAATTAGTTAGTTTAGTTTAATTAAGAACTCAGTTTTCAGATATTAGCTAAGTTAGTTAGTTTAGTTAGATGCCTATATATATTCATGTACATACTCTGTAAAAGAGATAACAGAACAGCGTACAATATAATACACTTCATTTTCCATTTCCAATCTCTCACTACATTTTCATCTCTCTAAACTCTCTCATCCATGTCTCTCTGTATTCCTTCGATGAATCCAACGTCGATGGAGTTCTAATCCCCTAAGGTTGGGATTGTGAAGGTGAGCAATGGAGTCTTGAAGCTGTGAGCAAGTAGATCGATTTCTAAGATCCTGAGGCGAACAAGCTGAGGAGTGGAGCAGAATCGCTGGATTGACAAATCCAGAACCGATGAAGAACTTCGCCAGTGAGGAATCATGGTTGAAGCTTAGGTAACTTCCAGCTTTCTAACTAGTTCAGGCCTAATCAATTTAGGTGAATAGTTAGAGTTCAACCTCCAATTTCGCATTAGATTCTTAGGTTAATCGAGCACTTAAGGAATTAAGGTTCATTGCTTAAGGATTAGTGTTTTTCACCTAAGGAATTAGGGAATAACCACCAGTGGATTGTCCTCTAGATTGTGAAGTTCGATTATACTTAATTGCATGTTTTTTGAGGAAATTGTGAGCCGAAGCAATCCTGACCTGTTTTCTATTAATTACTTTCCACATTTCACTTTAACTCTGTTTCTGAAAATACAAAAACAACTATAAAACACTAAAACCATAAAAACCGAATGAACTTCATGTATTGTCTGTTGGTTCAGCTTGTGCTAGTCCTAGATTGAGGTACTTACCACAATCCCTATGGGACGATCAAATACACTACAATTTTAACGACTGGTGCGCTTGCCAAAGTGTAAATCCGAGAGTCACATTTTATTTTACTAAGATTTTTGCACCAAATTAATGGCTCAGGATTTCAGCATCAAGTTAATGGCGCCGTTGCCGGGGATTGTTGAGTAATATCAACAATCCTTGGACCGGTACTAGACTGAACCATTTTTGTTAGTTTCTGTACATGATTGTTAGTTGTTAGTAAATTTCATTGTAAGAGTAGGATTTGTTAAATCTTGCTTGTATTGTTGTTCATAGTTACTACTGTTTCGATTTTAGTTGTTTAGTTGTTGGTACTAACCGTTACAGTAGCTTTGTTTGTAGTAAGATGTTGCATTTATGTTTTTCCTAGTTCCTTCGGAAAGTGAAAAGTTGCAGGTGATGGATCTTGATGACACCTTAGCTGAGTTTCTTCAATATTCACAAACGTTATGCATGAACCATGAAGAGGAGGTACAACCAATTGAGGAGGAGCCATCAGAGTTAGAAAGGAGTTTAATTCAATTCATAAAATTCACTCAAACCGGCCTTCAAAATTTTGATAATTCAATCATGAATATTCAAAAGCAAGTGGATTTTATTGCAAAGCAGTTAGCCGAAGAGCAAAGCAATACAAAGGTTGTACGAAGAAAAGACCAATATGAAGAGCCATGGGATGATGATGTTGGTCTAGTTGAAGAAATTAAGTTTGGGGAAGAAGAAGACCAGCTAGAAAACATTGAAATAGATGAACCTGAACTTGAAACAAAAGAAGAAGAAGAAAATAAGGAAGTTCAGGGATATTTGATAGAAGAAGAGTCAATTGAAGAATGTGAAGAAGAAAGTGATATGGATTATACTTCAGAAGTGGAAGATGATAGTATATCTAGTGAAGCATTCTTTGATGATTGGAATGAAAAAGATTGGTCTGAAGAAG
Source organism: Clitoria ternatea (assembly GCA_037962975.1). Classification (NCBI taxonomy): domain Eukaryota; kingdom Viridiplantae; phylum Streptophyta; class Magnoliopsida; order Fabales; family Fabaceae; genus Clitoria; species Clitoria ternatea. The sequence continues at coordinate 177,985,354 of CM075671.1, forward strand.
AACAAGAGCAAGAGTTGTCATTGAATAATTTCTTTGATGGTGCAAGTGTTGTAGGAGTGCAAATTGAACAAATGACAACAGAAGCCATTGAGGAACCTGAAAATCATTTAGACACTATTATTGAGCAAGAAGTGATAGAAAAGGTTGAGATCTCAGCAAAAATGGAAACCATATCTTGGCAACATAATAATGATACTGAATTTTTGTTGGAGCCAAGTGTGAACACAGAGAAAGAAGTAGAAGTTCATGCACAAGAAGAGTTAACATGTGTAGATGTTGAGAATATAAAAGAAGAAGAAGAAATTCAGCCATGTTATGAGGAGCGTTTGCTAGTGATGACTACTGCAGCTATGGAATTCAAAAAGAAATATGAATCATCAAGTCAAGAAGAACATTGCTTGTGGCACAAAAAGAGGAAGACTAACAAAAAACAGAAAAAGAAAAAGAGTGAAGAAAAGAAAAAGAAGAAAAAGCAGAAAGGTTGGAAAAGAAAAGATTGGAGGAAAGTTATGTTGAACATTAGCTTCAAACATAACAAGGAAAAACAAGGAGTAAAAAGACCAAGAGTGTATGGACATAAGAAATGGGATCCTGGAGGATGATCTTGTGTTGGTTTTTCGTGTACATAAATAAAATAGTGAGAGACTGAACAACATGAAGAAAATAGAATCAGATTCCTTCCACGCTTGAGCAAGAGGAAGTTGATGCTTAAGCGTGATCTAAGCGTGACCTTGTATAAGTCTTTTTGCTTAAGCGTGTCTTCTTTTCGCTTGAGCGAGATCGAGACCTGTTTCCCCTTCCGCTTTGAGCGTGAGCTCTTTTGCCTCTCAATAAACTGCTCGCTTGAGCGTCATTCCACACGCTCAAAGCGTGACAGTGATGCATGGCTTTTTCTGCACCTCCGCTTGAGCGCTTCAAGCTCACGCTTGAGCGCAATCGGGCCTGAGGATGTGCTGTGCATTTTTCCCGCTTAAGCGAAAGCTTAATGAGCCTGAGCGAGATTGACATGATCGGGCCACTGATACCCACTAATACCCTTTTCGATCGGAAACTTCTCAAGGGGACTTTAATAAATGGTTTCTGATTGTTGATGTAATAAACAGGTCAGATGATGAAGGGTGACTTATTTCAGTCAGCTTTTTTTTTTTCACTCGGATCCCTCATTCCTCACTCCTCACTCAGTTTCTTTCATTTATGTGTCACTCGGCCTTCTTTTCATATATTCTGTTGTCCACTCTCACCCGTCACTCATTCCCATACTTTATCTCTTCCTCTCAGTCGTTGATTCATTCATTCGTGCTTTCAATCCACCTGAGTTCTTCCTCGGTTTCATCACCCGATATCTCTGCATGTGTTGGTTGTTCATCCAGCCTTTCATTCACTCATTCTTTCGTCTACTCATTTTGTCACTCAATCGTCTTCTTCTTCATCCATTCGGTATTCCGATTCACTCGGACCCCTATGCAGTCATTCTTGTATTCACTCGTTTTTCTCACTCAGTCGCTCCATATCATTCTGACTTTCGTTGTTCACCTCATTTTTCACTCGTTTTTCATCCACTCGGTCTTCATTCATTCGGTCACTCTATTTCACTCATTCTTCATTCACTCCGTCAATCTTCCACTCGTCTTTCATTTATTTGGTCACTTTCACTTATCTACTCGTATCTCCATCTTGGTCTCTTTCACTTCTGTCACTCGATTTTTCATTCACTCAGTTCCTCATTCACTCGGTTTCTCGCTAGATCACTCGGTTTCCTACACTCGTTCTTTCTTTCACTCAGCCTTACTCTCATTCGTTCTTTCTTCCACGCACTTCTCTGTTCACTCGTATCTCACGGTAGTTGTTCACTCGTCCATTCATTATCACACTCGGTTCTCATACACTTATCTTTATTCATTCATTCTTTCACTCATTCTGTGACCCATTCGGTATTCATTCACTCAGTACCCTTTTCATTCAGTGTTTTATTCACTTTTTCTCACTCACTCATCACTCAGTTCCTCATTCACTAGGTTTCTCACTAGATCACTCGGTTTCTTCCACTCGTTCATCTCCGTCATCCGATCGGTATATCCTTCACTCATCTCCTTCACTCGGAATATTCTCATTCGTTCTCCCATTCATTCTTCCATCCACTGGTTTTTTTTTTCATCCACCCTCAATCTACTCGTTTACTCTTCCACTCGGTCACTCTCTTTTCTGTTCGTCAGCCGTTCATTCATTCATTCTTTCATGTTCTTCCACTCGTTTTTCTGTTCTTACATCTACTCGTTGTTTGTTCATTCATTTTTCACTTTTACCCGGTATAATCCACTCAGTATTCATTTACTCGTTGTTTCATTCCACCTACTTTCTTTCTCGGTTTTCTCACGTTGTACTTTTCTTTTTCATCTACTCGTGTTTCATTCGCGATTGTCACACTCAGTATTTCCAGTCACTCAATTTCCTGTCATCTCGTTTTTCATTCCCCTAGTTTCTCCATTCACTCGGCCCCTCGCTATATTCGTTTTGTTTACTCGGCCTTTCATTTACTCGGTATTTCATTCATTCCATTTTCCACTCCTGTCATTTTTGTTTTTCGCCCGAACTCTCATTGTCATTCACTCATTCTTCATATCTCAGATCTAGATCACTCAGTTTCTTTCACTCGCTCCTTTATTTACTCATCTCTTTCATCGATCGGTATACCCTTTACTCATCTCCACTCGGAATATTCTCAGTCATTTCCTAATTTATTCTTTCAATTACTTGATTTTCTTAACCACCCTCAATCTACTCGTTCCTAAATTTACTCAGGTGCCATTCCACTTCTTGTTTCATTTCTTCAGCTTTACTTTCAGTTTTTCGTTCATTTGTTGTTCATCAGTATTTCCATTTACGCATTCCTTCTCCGCAATTATTGTTTGTTTACTTTTCCAACTCGTTCTTCATTTCTCAGATTTTTATCACTCGGTACCTTTCTCCATTCTCACTCGGTTATCATCGTTTCACCCTTTTCACTCTTTTCGTTCATTATTCATTTACTCGGTATTCCTTCATTTGTTCATACTTCTATTCGTTTCTTTTATTATTCGCTTCTTGATTCACTCGTATTTCATTACAATGGTTCACTCGTTTCTCTTACGCTCTATTTCATTTATTTAAAGTTTTCATTTGCCCATTTTGTCTTATCGTCTGTTCATTTATTCATCTTCCATTCTCCTATGTCCATTTGGCATCACAGTGGTATCACATTGGTATCATCCCACTCTTACTCGATCTTCTACCCCTCTAGTAATTGAGTATTCTAAAAAAAAAAAATTCTAAAATATATATTTAATAAATAAATAAATAATAAAGTAATAATTAAAGCTGAACACATTTACGCATTTCTTGAAAATTGAATTCAACAATATAAAAGAGAAACCCTTTCAGCTTCCAACCCTCAGTACCTATGCTGAACTTGGGCTGAAGACGAAAAGACATTTTCTGGTTTCTAAGAAAGGTATCACCTTTCCACTTCTTTCACTGATTTCGTGCATTTGTAAGTTCATGTTTATTATCTTCTTGTTCATTGTTATTGTTTTCCGCTATTCACAAGCCATGCGTCTTATAGTTTTTGGTTGCTGTTGGATTGTTGTTCTTATTTTTTTGTTTACTTAGGTTGGTTATCATCATTATTTTAACATTAATCATAAAAAGAAGATCACAAAGACTTCTGCAGAAACCTAGACCAAATTTTGCAGAAGGAAGTGTGCGAAGGAAACAAATAGATAACGAAAGAGAAGTGTCAACCATCACTATATCTGATTCGTCTGTACATGTACCTAGTCGAAGTCAGGAGCAAAGGGATGTATCTCCTCTGGTTCAAAGGAATGTATCTCCTGTGAGTGAGGAAAATGAATCACCAGAGGTTGAAAGTGTTAAGGCTGTTGAAAACTGTGCTATGAAGTTTAAAGCCACAGAACCAGAACGTCCCAAGCAATCTGTAGGAGCTGGTTCTTCTTCTTCTTCTTCTGACATTCTTTTGGTGTTACAGGAATTACAGGTTGTGAAGAAGATGCAACTTGAAATTTATGATCGGGTTTTGAACCACGATCAGATGCTCAGGAAGATTGCCACAAAACTGAGGGTTGAACATTCAACAGAAATGGGAGTCCCACTGGATAGAAATACGTGGTTAGCTTCCATTGGATTCACGATTCCCTCCCAGTAGGACAAAGACGGTGAAGATCAGAATGTTTAAGCAGTTGTTCCACGTTTTTATGATGTTTCCTATGTAATTAATTTAATGTTATTGTAACTGCTTTCTGAACAGTGAACTGGTTTCTATTTTTATTATGTAATGAAAATTTTATTTTCTGTTAATTTGTTGTTTTATTGGGTTTTTTCATATGTATTGGTAAAATCCATGAGTCCCAATCCGATTACGCGTTTTCCATCCACAGCCACTCAGGTAAAAAGGGAAGTCTCTTTCCAACTTATTCTTTAATTAATATTCTTAATTATAAGTTGCAAAAGTATGCTTATTGTTTCTTTCACTCCGTCTTCATAATTTAAAAGTTGCTGATTCGTTAAGCTGTAGTCGGATAAATTAATTGATCGGTTTTTGCTTAACTCATGATCCCTGCCCATAACTATTCTTCATCATTACTTAAATTGTTTACTCGGCATGCTAGTTAGCAATCTGAATGTATGAATTTTACATTAAGTTTGGGGATATGACTGGCTGATTAACTATTATATATGAGCTTTTGAGCCTGTATTATTCTTTTCTGAGTGAATCTGCATGCTGGTTAGTGAGACAGAATTTGCTTCAGTACTTACTAATTGATCGTATGTCAACCAATCGGAAATGATGAAGGCCTTCTTTGATTATTCAGCCAGGGCCAAAAATTTGCCATCCTAATTTCATTAATCATCCTTTGACCCAATAAGTATGATTGAGCCTGAGACCCTTTTATTCGTTTTAAAAAACCTAACATTACAAGCCTAATTATCCAAGAAAAACCCGACTAGAGTACCCTCGATGTTCCACTGGTGTATTGCTAGGTTTTTGCTTATTGCTAGGGACTAGCAATCTCTAAGTTTGGGGATGAAGAGTATGAAGAGTGTGCCTAACAGTAATTAAGGACACACTCTGACCTTAATTATGGATAAATATGTAGAAAAATAAAAGGAAGAAAGGCAAAGCCGAGAGAAAAATGAACAAAATTCAGAAAAGAAAAAGAGGTGCAAAGCACCACAAAAAAAAAAATTTGATTGAAAAAGATGGAAAGAAAAGAAAGAAAAGGAAAGGAAAAGTCCGAAGGACTAAAAGAAAAAGAAGGTGCAAAACAGCACGAGTTATTAAGTAGCATTCAGTCAGAAAAATAAAGAGAGTTATTAGTAGAGGCAATTAAGTTAGAATTGAGGCAAGGCATCAGTGGATACATCTTGTAACCTATCTATGACTCAGAAAAACAATAATTGAGCCTGTAGCCGAGCCCCATTATAAGCTTAAAAAGCCCTTACTGATCCGATTGAGTTGGCATATTTCATGATGTTTAGAACTGTTGCAAGCCTATGTTGATCTAACTAGTATGCAGGTGATGAGTGCATTCTAGTCACCTTACACACCGAGAGAAGAGTTAAACACCGACCAGTGAGGAAAGCATCAGCAGCTTGTCTTCCAAAGGAGGTGTAAGTATTTATACTTTTAGAAATTGCAAGAAGAAAGCATGATCGGTATTCAATAATTATAGCATGAATTAAGTTAAGGAAAGGTTGATTGTGTTGATCAAAGGCTGTTAGTTAATAAGTCTGAATATTTGCTTGAGGACAAGCAAAGTTTTAAGTTTGGGGATGTGATAAGTCTTGAAAAGACTTAATTATTCCACTGTTTATTTAACATAATTTACTAAGTATTGTCTAGTCTTGATATTATTATTTAATAATTTGTTAATAATTCATGTTTTAGTTATTTATTTCAAAAGTATGCTATTTATGTAAGAAACCGATTGAAAATATTAATTAGATAAGGAATTTTGAAGTATTTACAAATTTACTAAGCAGCTAGCGTATAAATGCTAGGCAATTAGCTGTCTAATGGTCCAGGAACAAGGCGTACTTGAGAAAAGAAGACAAATCTGAGTGAAAATTACAAAAGCCGAGCGAGATTTGGAAAATCCGAGTGAAACTTCTCAATTCTAACTGAAAAGAGTCCAAAGACCGACTGAGTGAGACTTCAAAGACACTGACTCCAAAAGAGAACAAGGACTCGGAATATTGCATGAAGAACCCGAGCGCCAACTACAGAATACCGATTGAATAATCAACTCGCTCAAGCGGGAGTTAAATTCGCTCAAGCGAAAGTCAAAAATTAGCTCAAGCGTAACCCCAAAACATCACCTTTCACCCAAGCTTCGCCATAACGCTTAAGCGACCAAGCAACATTGTAGTACAATTCCCGAACTCGCCCAAGCGAGAGTTTAATCCGCTCAAGCGAAAACTCAGTAGCTGAAGCATAAAGGCAGTAATTTAAACACTGTTCCTTCCCTCCAACAACACACTTGGTGCAGTACTGTCCCGCTTCCAGTGCTTTCCTCTCTACTACTGCAACCTTAAGTAACTTAAGAAGTGAGCTGTCAATTAGCTGGTGCTGAGTTGTACATTAGCTAATGATGAACTGGAATCTGCTACGAGCTGAGCTGTGATTAGTTAATTATTCTGTAATTATTCAATTAGTTAGTTTAGTTTAATTAAGAACTCAGTTTTCAGATATTAGCTAAGTTAGTTAGTTTAGTTAGATGCCTATATATATTCATGTACATACTCTGTAAAAGAGATAACAGAACAGCGTACAACATAATACACTTCATTTTCCATTTCCAATCTCTCACTACATTGTCATCTCTCTAAACTCTCCCATCCATGTCTCTCTGTATTCCTTCGATGAATCCAACGTCGATGGAGTTCTAATCCCCTAAGGTTGGGATTGTGAAGGTGAGCAATGGAGTCTTGAAGCTGTGAGCAAGTAGATCGATTTCTAAGATCCTGAGGCGAACAAGCTGAGGAGTGGAGCAGAATCGCTGGATTGACAAATCCAGAACCGATGAAGAACTTTGCCAGTGAGGAATCATGGTTGAAGCTTAGGTAACTTCCAGCTTTCTAACTAGTTCAGGCCTAATCAATTTAGGTGAATAGTTAGAGTTCAACCTCCAATTTCGCATTAGATTCTTAGGTTAATCGAGCACTTAAGGAATTAAGGTTCATTGCTTAAGGATTAGTGTTTTTCACCTAAGGAATTAGGGAATAACCACCAGTGGATTGTCCTCTAGATTGTGAAGTTCGATTATACTTAATTGCATGTTTTTTGAGGAAATTGTGAGCCGAAGCAATCCTGACCTATTTTCTATTAATTACTTTCCACATTTCACTTTAACTCTGTTTCTGAAAATACAAAAACAACTATAAAACACTAAAACCATAAAAACCGAATGAACTTCATGTATTGTCTGTTGGTTTAGCATGTACTAGTCCTAGATTGAGGTACTTACCACAATCCCTGTGGGACGATCAAATACACTACAATTTTAACGACTAGTGCACTTGCCAAAGTGTAAATCCGAGAGTCACATTTTATTTTACTAAGATTTTTGCACCAAATTAATGGCTCAGGATTTCAGCATCACAATACATGTGAATGGGTATTTATTAGGGACATTTAATGCATGAGCCCTAAGGTGGGTGACCATAAATATGAGGTTTTAATGAGGGATAAATATGGTAGATGCATTTATGGTTAGAAAGAGGAAAGATTGATGGTCATTTATGGTGATGGTTGGGTTTGGTAAAAACCCTAACCTTTAAGAATTTGGAAAATGGAGAATGTTGGTTAGATAATGTATTTGAGAGGGAATGCATAATATTGAAGGTATGAGTGTTGGTATGAGAGGCATGTCATAGATGTTGGACTATTGTTGTTGGTAGCCCTTGAATTTAATTAATGTAGCTTGATGGGAAGGAATTCCTGAAGCCTAACAAATAATGAAAATGTGGTCTATAGCATGTCTTGTACATGTTATGAAATGGTAGATATAATGATGGTTAATTAGAGTTGAAATTGTGTCTTGAATAGTTGAAAATTAGGATTTTACATGTATGATTATGTAGGATCCATTTTGAATGACGACGCGGGCGCGTCTTATCAATCGGAATTCTTCTCTTAAGGTAGGAGAGGAGTCATTATGTTCTAAATGCATGAATTTGAATGGTATTTGATTGCCATATGTGTTGACATGCATGTTGCCTTACTTGAATTACTATGAGAAATTGTAATGTTGTGTATGATGTTGGTGATGTGTTTTGGCAACATGCTTTGGTGCATTTGGAATAATCATGGTGTGCTATATCATAGTGTGAATGGTTTGATAATATGATGTTATATTCATGTCCACCATAATATGAAATGTGTGTTGACGATGTTTGATTGAGAATGGGTGTGAATGAATAGCATGCCTCGTATAATAGTGAAAGATTTGTAACACCTTAAATTCGATTAGTGAATAAACCGAGACCAGGAAAATTTTTCAAAAACCAAAGGGTGTTCAAAGGCGAAATGAGTAGTTAAGGATCAAGGAAAAGTAGGACCAGAACAAGAAGGAAGGAAGGAGAGCAAACTATCCACAAGACAACAGCGGAAGATGCAGGACATGAGCGAACCCAACAGCGCCTACTCGCTCAGGCGAGATTCAATACCGCTCGAGCGAGACAACCCAACACGCTTGGGCGAAGTTCGCATATCTTAAGCGTAACCCATCAGAGACCTTCCTTTTCGCTCACACTCGCTGGAGCGAGCACTTAGCCACTGAGGCGAGTAACACACTCGGTAATTCCCATCACTCGGTTTCAGAATCTAAGTTCACTCGGAAAGTCTTTACTCACGATTCATTCGGATTAACCCCCTACGCCCACAAGCTCCTTTTGGGAGTTTACCACATACCTCGTAACTTCATTCCTCCAAGCCACAGATGTTGACCACTTGGGAAATGATTCCCATAGTCATTCCACTCGGGTTATCCTTCACGGTCTTTTGTCACTCGAGGTATTTCACTCGTTTTTCACTCGGCACATCTAATATTTCTCACTCAAGTTCTCTTACTAAATCAAGTCTCACCAAAGAATCTTCTAGCTTCCAATAAGTTTACTATAATGGGTTTCACTCAGAATCTTATAGGTCACTCTTCAGTCGGAAAACACTCACTCGGAAGGTTCACACTTGGAAGCATATTGTAATTCTCCACTCGAGGAAATCCTAACAGTTTCTACGACCACATATACTCGGAAACATCTATACCTTTCTTCACTCGGGGTAAAGTCACTATCTCGCTTCACACAACAATAACTTAGTTCCATTTTTACCTAAGGTCATACTACCTCTCACGCTCGGAAAATACATATATATATCACTCGGATTTCACGCACAACATAGAATAAACATACAGTATGATATGTATATATATATATATAGAAATATATATAAATAATTACAAGCATATTGTCATACTCTCAACTCGAGAGAGTTTAATTTCTGATTTAAAGAAACTAAGATTAAAATGCAAGCCGGCCAAGGCTTAACCAAAACCTTATACACAGTATCTACATATATACACATATTTCCATAGAGCACAAACGTTCCACTCGGCATGCAGCTCCACCCTCATTCATCGTTCCGAGAGACATTCACTGTAAAATATAACCACAGTAGGTGGTGAGTATCTTAGATATTAAATGATAGATACTGACTCGGATTATTCTCATTAGTGCAGCAATATATATACATCCATACATAGCAACCATCAGTAACCTAACAATGCCAATTAATCAAGACACGCATAAGACATCTACCGATCAGAATCCACCAATTGTTATTCGGCTATATGTATACACCATCTCAGCAACATTCACATATACTCATGCAATCAAATTTCATACACATCAACTGTACATATACACAGATTAATTCACTCGGTTCCGCATTCGTGTGTAATCGGTTTTCATTCATTGCAACGTAGGCTCCCAGCCTTCTATTCAGCTCCCAGCTGCTTGGCCGTTTTACTGGTACCAAACCGTTTGCCCACAAGGTGACACCAACGCTCTCAGCGCCAACGGCGGTGTTCACGGGCATCCTGAGTCTCACTCAAAGGCTACCTTGAGTCTCACTCAAAAGGATTTCATAGCGTCTCACGCTTAAATAACCGATGGTAGTGTCCCACACTACATACTCTCAGCATTAACGCATCCCATGCGCCACACGCGGATTCAACACATAGCATAGATTTCATACACAAGTTTCATTCGACAATACATGAATCACATGCAATTGGCACAATATATCATCAGACTCACTAAGTCAACATCTTTTTCCACATGCAGACGGCACTCAAAGTTATATTAACATGCATGACACAATCACACGGTAATCATCACAGTAACTTAGCACATTCTTTTCATGCAACCATTCAACACTTCTCAAAACTATTAACATGCAATCCATGGATGGAACTAAACATGCAACACTCGATTCAAAAACATCATGCATCCGGGTATCACACACTCTTTATACACACCAAACAGAACATAGAAACGGTAATCATCAACACCCGGAACCCGTCCATAACCTATGCATTTAAGATATAAGATACCCCCTACCAACAAGATACTCCGAGAGGTCCCCCTGTTTTGACGTTGGTCGTCTGCCTGTTTGCTTCGTCCAGCGCTCACACTCGTTCAGGCTTCCTTGAACGTAGTCGCACTGAGGAACAGAAAGCTGTTCGTCTTCCACTCTGATGATCGTCCTTTACCGGCAGAAGGAAGCTCCGAGTCTTCTGCAGTACCGTCACCGCGCGTTTCCAAAAACGGAGAACAGTGAACAGGGGAGAAGAAGAAGACGAAGAACGAGGAAGAGAAGAGAAGAGAGAACGAAGCAGTAGAGGAAGAGGAAGTCTGAAGGAAAATGAATAATAATAATGACTATGGGCGTATATATATACGTGCATGAAGAAAAGAAGAGGGGGGTGGGAAAGCGTGAATCGGTAGTTCCACTAAGCCACACGCACCAATCACAATCAACCAGTCATCACCATTAATCATAATTAATCAGCCATTAATTTCTTAAGTTAGATTAATTAAGTTAATTATAATTAATAAGTAATTTTCCACTTTATAATTATTATTTTAATGGCTTAATTCCGTTCAGTAATTAATTTTTAAATCGGGATGTTACAATTCTCCCCCTCTTAAAAGAATTTCGTCCCCGAAATTCACTCGGTAACTCACCTTAGTAAATAACTCGGGGTACCGTTGCCTCATGGCATCCTCGCGTTCCCAGGTATAAGAGGTATACCCGTCTTGCTGCCACTCCACTTCAACCAGTTGTACATCCTTGCTCCTCAAACGCTTTACCGATCGGTCCACGATTCTAGTCGGTAAAGTTACAGTGGTCAGGTCCTCCTTAATCTCCACTTCATCATCCGGCATTGTGTGAGTGGAATCATGTAGATATTTCCTTAGTTACGATACGTGAAACACGTTATGCAATCGGGATAAGTGAGTCGGTAACGCTATTCGGTATGCCATGGAACCGACTCGTTCCAATATCTCGTAAGGCCCAATGTATCGGGGGTTCAACTTCCCACTTTTCAAGGGTCGCCCGACTCCTTTACTCGGTGAAATCTTTAGAAACACCCTATCTCCGACTGAAAACTCCAGTGGTTTGGTTCGTTTATCATGGTAGCTTTTCTGCCTGTCCTGAGACGCCTTCATCTTTTCCCTTATTACTTAGATTTGTTCTGAGGTTTGTCTCACAATTTCCGGCCCCAATAGTAAGCTTTCACCCGTTTCCGACCAATAGAGAGGGGTTCGGCATTTTCGTCCATACAAGGCTTCATAGGGTGCCATACCAATACTGCTGTGGTGGCTATTGTTGTACGTAAATTCGATTAAGGGAAGGTACTGCTCCCAACACCCACCATGCTCCAACACACACGCCCTCAATAGGTCTTCTAAGCTTTGTATCGTTCGCTCGGATTGTCCATCTGATTGGGGGTGGTAGGCGGAACTTCGCCAACGTTTCATACCTAATTCCTGGTGCAGGCTAGTCCAAAACCGCGACGTGAATCTAGGGTCCCTATCTGATACAATAGAAGTTGGCACGCCATGCAGTCGAACAATTTCGTGAATATAAATCTGAGCTAACTTAGGTAATGGGTATCTCAAGTTCACAGGTAAGAAGTGTGCAGTCTTAGTCAATCGGTCAACAATGACCCAAATGGTGTCATGCCCGCTCGGGTTTTAGGTAATCCCATGACAAAGTCCATGGCAATTGAGTCCCATTTCCACACGGGGATCTCCAGGGGTTGCAATGCACCATACGGCTTCTGGTGCTCGACCTTCGATATCTGATAGGTGATACACCGAGCCACATATTCCACTACATTTCTCTTTAATCCGGGCCACCAGAACTATAGTCTTAGATCGTGGTACATCTTCGTGGCACCCAGGTGAATACTTAGCAGGCTCTTGTGGGCTTCATCAAGCACCATCTTTCTCAATTCTCCACCACTCGGTACATATATCCTATTCTTTACTCGAAAAATTCCATCCGATCCCTCGGTCAAGGACAAATCCTTACCCTTGGCCTGGGTCTTCTTCATCTCAGCTAAGTAGGGGTCTGACTTCTACTGCTCGAACATCAATTTCAGGAACTCATTGGCAATCTTCAACGTACCGATCATTATCTTCCGAGTTGAAGGGACGTCAACATGTAAATTCATGTCTCGGAATTGCTCCAATAACTCCACCTCTTTCACCATCATCACAGCCACATGGAGGGATTTCTGACTCAACGCGTCAGCAATAACGTTCGCTTTACCCGGATGATACTTCAGCTCGAAGTCATAATCCTTTAAAAATTCTATCCATCTCCTCTACCTCATGTTCAGCTCCTTCTAGTCGAATAAATACTTGAGGCTCTTGTGGTCGCTGTACACCTCGAATCTGGATCCGTACAAGTAATATCTCCATATCTTTAACGCGAAGACCACAACTGCCAATTCCAAGTCATGGGTCGGATAATGCTGTTCGTGAGGCCTCAATTGCCGAGAAGCATAAGCTATCACTCGGTCCTTCTGCATTAGCACGCACCCAAGGTTGAGTCCCGACGCATCACAATAAACCACAAAGTTCTCTTACAAGTTTGGTAATGCCAACACTGGAGCGGTTGTCAACTTATTCTTCAACTCTCGGAAACTGCTCTCGCACTCGGAACTCCAAACGAAGGGGACGTTTTTCCGAGTCAATTTAGTCAGTGGCAAAGCCAACTTAGAAAATCCTTCAATAAACCTTCTATAATAGCCAGCTAGGCCCATAAAGCTTCTTATCTCCGAGACCGACTTGGGTCTCTCCCATGCCATTATAGCTGCCACCTTTGAAGGATCTACCGAGACACCTTCCATGGAAATTACATGTCCGAGAAAGTGGATCTTATCTATCCAGAAATCGCACTACCGCTCGAAGATGTTCCTCATGCTCCTCAGGGGTCTTGGAATAGATTAAGATGTCATCAATAAAAACTACTACGAATCAGTCAAGATATGGGTGGAATATGTTGTTCATGAAATTCATGAATACAGCGGGGGTGTTTGTCACACCAAACGGCATCACTACATACTCGTAGTGGCCATACCGAGTCCTAAAGGCAGTCTTTGGGATATCCGAGTCCTTCACCCGGATTTGGTGGTATCCCGATCGTAAATTGATCTTCTAGAAAATTGAAGCACCACGCTGTTGGTCAATCAAATCGTCGATCCTGGGCAATGGGTATCGGTTCTTAATCGTAAGCTTGTTCAGCTGTCGGTAATCTATGCATAACCTCATGCTGCCATCCTTCTTTTTGACAAGTAGTATAGGTGCACCCCATGGCGATACACTCGGTCTAATGAATTGTTTTCCGAGTAACTCATCCACTTGCTTTTTCAACTCAGCCAATTCCGTTGGGGACATCCTATAAGGTGCACTGGAGACTGGCTAGGCTCCAAGGATCAAGTCTATAGAGAATTCAATTTCTCTATTCGGAGGGACACCTGGCACGTCCTCCGGAAACACCTCAGGGAACTCACAAATAGTCGGAATATCGTTCACTCGGGCTCTACTCTCTCCCTCAGTTAAACAAAGCATCATAAATAGCTGAGCTATACCTTGTACCGTGAAATCTTCATTGTTCTGCCTCAGAAAAATTACTCTTCGGTTTCGACAGTCCACCAATACCTTGTTGGCTGAAAGCCAATCTATGCCAAGTACAATGTCAAGGTCCTTCAGAGGCACGCACACCAAATCGAAGGTAAAACTCCGATCGCCCATAACAAACGTTACATCTTTACACATTGAGGATGTCAACACCTTAGTGCCAGTCGGATTGGCTACTTCCAAAGTCTGATCCATATACATAGTCGGCAACTTTAAACGTCTTACACACTCACCGGCTATAAAAGAATGGGTAGCTCCAGAATCAAAAACTACATTAAGTGTATATCTACCGAGTAAGCACTTACTTTGCACCAAGTCATTCGCTTGTGCAGCCTCCTCAGCGCTGATGGCGTAGACTCTGCCAGCAGCCGGTTGGTCGGTATTTCTTCTTCGGTTGTTTGGAGCAAACATCATATTTCCTCTGGCTCCATTACCTCTGCCCCCCGATCCTTGACCACCATTTCCACAGCTCCTTCCTTGGAAACCTCCCTGGCACACATTGGCGTTTGCTTGACGTAGTTGGGGACAGTTAGGGCGAATGTGCCCTCTCTTATTACAATGGTAACACACCATTCCACCATCGCTGTTGCAATCCTAAGCGTAATGATTTCCTCCACACTTAAAACATTTTCCGTCTCCCATAACTGGTCGTCTTTCTTGCTGACTCCGACCCCCAAATCTGGAAAAGGGTCTGTTTCTACCAGCGTTGTTCAGCCTCTTGAAGCGAGATTGTTGGGGCTTCAAGGAATGGTCTGCCTTGCTACTCTTGCCTGAGTGGGCCTTGTCATCCTCTTCAAAAATTCTGCACTTATTCACCAATACAGGAAAGCTCCTAATTTCCTGGTGTCTGAACACTCGCTTAATATCTGATCTCAGTCCGCTTTCAAACTTAATACATTTGGAACTCTCGGTTCCAGGTTGTTGGAAAGACGGATAAAACAAACATAGTTCCTCATACTTTACAACATATTCTTCTACAGACATGGAACCTTGCTTCAGCTCCATAAATACCAATTCCTTCTGACTCCTCACCGTGTCGGGAAAATACTTTTCCAGAAAGCACGCTCTAAAATTCTCCAAGACCAGCTGGATGCCCGTATCAGTCAGTCGGTTCTTAGCGATTTTCCACCAATTTTCTGCTTCATCTCACAGCATGTATACTGTGTACTCGACCTTCTGGGCCTCAGTACAGTGTAGGCCCCTAAAAACTCTTTCCAAATCCTGAATCCATTTGTACGCTGCCTCGGGATTAAATCCCCCTTGAAACTCACTCGGCTTCCTCTTCAGGAAGCGATCCAATACTTGGCCATCTTCAGCTCAAGGCTGGACCTGCCTCTCAAACACGTCAGCAAAACGTTGGAATGCCGCGGCTATGGCTTCCATGCTTTGACGATTCGCCATGACTTATCTTGAAATTAACACCCCTTCAAGGATAGGTTTACAAGGTTACATTCTACCGGTCGGATCTCATCCCATTATTCAACTATAGCACATTATCACACAAATCCTTAAACATCATATAATTAATCAGACCAGGAGGGGAATAATCTCCTATCCTCAAATCAACATCTCAACATTAACCACGTTCAACAGATTATCACAATAATGATGACCACTCAGTCATAATGCACACAACCACTTACACTCGGTAAGCATACCTTGGCCTTAGACCTTTTTGGTCTGCTCTGATACCAAAATGTAACACCTTAAATTTGATTAGTGAATAAACCATGACCAGGAAAATTTTTCCAAAATCAAAGGGTGTTCAAAGGCAAAATGAGTAGTTAAGGATCAAGGAAAAGTAGGACCAGAACAAGAAGGAAGGAAGGAGAGCAAACCATCTACAAGACAACAGTGGAAGATGCAGGACATGAGCAAACCCAACAGCGCCTACTCGCTCAGGCGAGATTCAATACCGCTCGAGCGAGACAACCCAATTAGAGACCTTCCTTTTCGCTCACACTCGCTGGAGCGAGCACTTACCCGCTGAGGCAAGTAACACACTCGGTAATTCCCATCACTCGGTTTCAAAATCTAAGTTCACTCGGAAAGTCTTTACTCATGATTGATTCAGATTAACCCCCTACACCCACAAGCTCCTTTCAGGAGTTTACCACATACCTCGTAACTTCATTCCTCCAAGCCACAGATGTTGACCACTTGGGAAATGATTCCCATAGTTATTCCACTCAGGTTATCCTTCACGGTCTTTTGTCACTCGGGGTATTTCACTCGTTTTCACTCGGCACACCTAATCTTTCTTACTCAAGTTCTCTTACTAAATCAAGTCTCACCTAAGAATCTTCTAGCTTCCAATAAGTTTACTATAATGGGTTTCACTCAGAATCTTATAGGTCACTCTTCAGTTGGAAAACACTCATTCGGAAGGTTCATACTCGGAAGCATATTGTTATTCTCCACTCGAGGAAATCCTAACAGTTTCTACGACCACATACACTCGGAAACATCTAAACCTTTCTTCACTCAGGGTAAAGTCACTATCTTGCTTCACACAACAATAACTTAGTTCCATTTTTACCTAAGGTCATACTACCTCTCGCGCTCGGAAAGTACATATATATATCACTCAGATTTCACGCACAACATAGAATAAACATACAGTATGATATGTATATATATATAGGAATGTATATAAATAATTACAAGCACATTGTCATACTCTCAACTCGAGAGAGTTCAATTTCTGATTTAAAGAAACTAAGATTAAAATGCGAGCCAGCCAAGGCTTAACCAAAACCTTATACATAGTATCTACATATATACACATATTTCCATAGAGCACAAACGTTCCACTCGGCATGCAGCTCCACCCTCATTCATCGTTCCGAGAGACATTCACTGTAAAATATAGCCACAGTAGAGGGGTGAGTATCTTAGATATTAAATGATAGATACTGACTCGGATTATTCTCATTAGTGCAGCAATATATATACATCCATACATAGCAACCATCAGTAACCTAACAATGCCAATTAATCAAGACACGCATAAGACATCTACCGATCAGAATCCACTAATTGTCATTCGGCTATATGTATACATCATCTCAGCAACATTCATATATACTCATGTAATCAGATTTCATACACATCAACTGTACATATACACAGATTAAGTCACTCAGTTCCGCATTCGTATGTAATCGGTTTTCATTCATTGCATTGTAGGCTCCCAGCCTTCTATTCAGCTCCCAGCTGCTTGGCCGTTTTACTGGTACCAAACCGTTTGCCCACAAGGTGACACCAACGCTCTCAGCGCCAACGGCGATGTTCACGGGCAGCCTGAGTCTCACTCAAAGGCTACCTTGAGTCTCACTCAAAAGGATTTCACAGCGTCTCACGCTTAAATAACTGATGGTAGTGTCCCACACTACATGCTCTCAGCATTAACGCATCCCATGCGCCACACACGGATTCAACACACAGCATAGATTTCATACACAACTTTCATTCGGCAATACATGCATCACATGCAATTGGCACAATATATCATCAGACTCACTAAGTCAACATCTTTTTCCACATGCAGACGACACTCAAAGTCATATTAACATGCATGACACAATCACACGGTAATCATCACAGTAACTTAGCACATTCTTTTCATGCAACCATTCAACACTTCTCAAAACTATTAACATGAAATCCATGGACGGAACTAAACATGCAACACTCGATTCATAAACATCATGTATCCGGGTATCACACACTCTTCATACACACCAAACAGAACACAGAAACGGTAATCATCAACACCCGGAACCCGTCCATAACCCATGCATTTAAGATATAAGATACCCCCTACCAACAAGATACTCCGAGAGGTCCCCCTGTTTTGACGTTGGTCGTCTGCCTGTTTGCTTCATCCAGAGCTCACACTCGTTCAGGCTT
Source organism: Clitoria ternatea (assembly GCA_037962975.1). NCBI lineage: Eukaryota > Viridiplantae > Streptophyta > Magnoliopsida > Fabales > Fabaceae > Clitoria > Clitoria ternatea. Next base: position 178,003,534 of record CM075671.1, read on the forward strand.
CCTTGAACGTAGTCGCACCGGGGAACAGGAAGCTGTTCGTCTTCCACTTCGATGATCGTCCTTTACCGGCAGAAGGAAGCTCCGAGTCTTCTGCAGTACCGTCGCCGCGCGTTTCCAGAAACGGAGAACAGTGAACAGGGGAGAAGAAGAAGACGAAGAACGAGGAAGAGAAGAGAAGAGAGAACGAAGCAGTAGAGGAAGAGGAAGTCTAAAGGAAAATGAATAATAATAGTGACTATGGGCGTATATATATACGTGCATGAAGAAAAGAAGAGTGGGGTGGGAAAGTGTGAATCGACAGTTCCACTAAGCCACACGCACCAATCACAATCAACCAGTCATCACCATTAATCATAATTAATCAGCCATTAATTTCTTAAGTTAGATTAATTAAGTTAATTATAATTAACAAGTAATTTTCCACTTTGCAATTATTATTTTAATGGCTTAATTCCGTTCGGTAATTAATTTTTAAATCGGGATGTTACAAGATTGATATCATTGTTTTGATGGTGGAATTGAATGATGTGAATGAGAACTATTGAAAATGCCACATAAGTTAAACTAATGATAAAACCCAACAACAATAAATCCACTAAAAACCTTGTGGTGGTGTTGGTAATGATGATGATGATGGTGTTTGATGAGTGGCATGTATAGGATGCATAGAGTAAGAAATGCATATGATCTGCATTTGCATCCATGGCATACTGCATAGCTGCCGGTGTTGGAATTTTAAGGGATTCCCCTGGTTGGCCGAGTGGAAGGGCGGCTTTATGCACGAGCGATTTGTATTTCCCCTGTGACTCGGTATGTAAGTCAAGAAGCTGCCCATAATGTGCTATGGGGAGCCATATGTGGTTGACCCTTGTGGGGGGTGGCTCTTGATGAGCAGATGTCCCCGGTGGTCCTTGGGATCACAGCTGCCACGATATAACTCATGGTTGGTCTGTAACACTATATGTCAAATATGTTGTATACCGCAGTCATGGTGAAAATGACTAGGTGTTGTAAGATGGGCGATGCGGTTTGGTACCAGTAAAAGAATTGGTGAAATGCATGCAATTTAAGAATAAGTGTACACATTTTACATTTTAATACTACAGTAGGAGTATGGTTAGATGATCATACTTGAATCCTACATTTGGTGTTTATATTCCCACAGTCAGATCTGTAATTGTTGAAATATTCCATTGTGCATATGTATTAGCTTAAAAGCATTTACATATAGCAAGGAAGATGATATATGGTGATGGTTGTGTTAAGAATGGAGAGATGTAATTAAGACAACATAAATCATGTGAGTACCAAATAATAATATGAGACAAATGATGAAATGTATGATGGCCTAATTATTGGAGGTCTAGATCATGTATGTGGTTTTATACTTGCTTGATTTACAAAGATGATTGCGATTGTAATGATAGTTAATGATGGGTTATGTATGAATGCAAGTATACATGTTGTAGTACATATGCACATGATCTTATGGTATTCATATTCATTCTTTTAGAATGTATGACTCACTCTCCCATGTTGTCCATTTTTAGATTTATGATACAGGTCACTCATGGGATGAGTGAAATCCTTTTGAAGTACATTTTGTGGAAGGAGGTAAATAGGGGTATAGGATGTTCCTTGGCCAACAAATCTAGATTTTGTATAGCATATAGTGTATATGTATGCTCATTTTGTTATCTAGATTGTAGGAGGTGATTTTAAGGGTCATGTAGGAAATTTGGACCTTGGTGTGTATGGCCAATTTTCATTAATGATCCAAATGATGTAATATGATGAATTATGATATGTGTTTATGTTAAATTTCATGAAGGAATGATGCATTCCACAATTTGTATAATTCAGGAAGTTTATGTAAGAGTAATTCAAATTCTATGCATTGAGAGAGTGAGAATTGTTTTGAAGTGTATAAACCATTAAATGAGCCTTTAAATGCTTGAAGAAGCACAACTAATGCATTAGGATAGGTTAAAATGATAGGGAATGAGATTTGATATGTTAAGTTATGCAAATTTCACATTTCTAAATTATTTTCCTGACTTGGAGTTGGGAGAAGAATTTTCCCACTCCTTGTGGTTATTGCCTTGCAATGTTCCCTTGGATTTACCTCAGTATCTCCAGGAAAATTGCCAGACTGTCTCTCAGCTAACTATTTTGATAGCTGTCTAACCTGATTTTCCAGATTTCGGATGGATGCTTCTTGATTTTTAAAGCTGGCCTGAGTGGCCTGAATGAATTGAGATAGAACATTCTCAAGTTCAGACTTCTTTTTAGGAGGAGAGAGAGATGGTTGTTGTGATCTATTTGTGATTTGAGTTTGTGACATGTTTTGATTCAAATATGGACCTTTCTGCCATGAAAAATTGGGGTGGTTCCTATAGTTAGGATTAAAGGAATTAGAAGGGTAATTCCTTTGAAATTGTTGCCCCATCAAATTAACTTGTTCAGCAGGCACATTTGGATCACACATGCTATTTTCATGGTCTCCACCACAAAAATCATAACTCATCATACAAACTTAACTAGGCTTTTGGAGTTCTGAAATCTATACACTTAGTTTCTCTAAAGCCTGAGTCATCAACTTACTTTGAGCCAAACAAGCATCTTGTGTTTCTAATTCTAATACCCCTCTCTTAGGGATTTGGCTCCTTTCACTAACTAAACATTCATTTGAAGCCATAACATCACTCAACTCTATGGGTAATGAACCTCCAGCTGACGCATCAATCAAGACTCTAGTTGCTGGTCTTACACCATTATAGAATATGGTAACTTGCTGCACATCAGGAATCCTATGGTGAAGACATTTCCTTAAACTTTCTTTGTACCTATCCCATGCTTCCATCAGAGATTCACCCCTTCTCTGCTGGAAACAAGTGATTTCTGTGCGCAATTTGGCATACTTGGAATGAGGGAAATATTTAATCAAAAATTTTCTTTGTAAGTCCTCCCAGGTGGATATACTGCCACTTGGGTGGCTCTGCAACTAGGCTTTTGCATGGTCCCTTAGAGAAAAAGGAAATAATCTCAATCTTATTGCCTCATCAGGGACACCATTCATTTTCACTGTATCACAAATTTGGAGGAAGGTTGCTAGATGCAAATTTGGATCCGTAGCCTCACTTCCTCCGAATTAATCATTTCTAACCAACAACAGCAAAGCCAGTTTAAGTTCAAAATTATTAGCTGCAATCGGAGGCCTAAGGATGCTAGATTGTGATCCTTCTTTAGTAAGCCTAGAGTAGTCACCTAGTGTAACTCTCCTCTATTCCATTTCTTGTTGTTCTTTTTGCTTTTTCTCCTTTCTAAGCTTACACTCTAACAAATCAACATCAGGATCAAAGAAGAAAGGCTCTCCTCTGTTCCTTGACTGCATACACCAAATATTAGACACCAAATACAATTCACAGCTACTGCTACTACTACACACAAACTACTGCTACACTAAAAACGAGAATTAAACTGCTACTAAATGCAAAAACAAAATTAAACGATTCAGTCTAGTACCGGTCCAAGGATTGTTGATATTACTCAACAATCCCCGGCAACAGCACCATTAACTTGATGCATAAATCCTGAGCCATTACTTGGTGTGTAACTCTCAAAGGATTATATTGTTTTAGCAAGCGCACCAATCGTTAAATTTGTAATATATTTAATCGTCCCATAGGGATTGAGGTAATTACCACAATCTTGGACTAGCACAAGCTGAACCAGAACAACACAGTGAAGAATTCATTCTGTTTTTATTGTTTTTATACTTTCTATGTTTTTGTATTTTCAGCAACAATATAAGAGATGAAATGTGATTAATGGAAGATAGGTTAGGATTACTTCAGCTTACAACTTCATCAAGAAACATGCAATTGAGATTCAATTAAGCTTCAGATACAAGAGGACAATTCATAGTTGGTTAATCCCTAATTCGTTAAGTGAATAACACTAATTCCTAAGCATTAAACCCTAATCCCTTAGGTGTTTAGTGAAAGAGAAATCTAATGCGAAATTAGGGATTGAACCCTCACTATTCACCTAATTTCTAGGCCTAAATTAGTTAGGAAGCTAGAAGTTACCTAAGCCTCAACCATGATTCCTCACTGGTGAGATTCTTCATTTGGATCTGAATTTGTCAATTCAACAGAGTAGATCCACTTCTCAGCTTGTTCTCCTCTTGCTTCAAAAGATAATTTCCTCAATGCAGCTTCAAGATTCCATCGGAAGCTTCAGCAATCCTAACCCTAGGGGTTTAGAAACCCATGGGAATGGATTCAGTCGAAGGAATGTGGAGAGACCTGGACGAGATAGTTTAGATAGAGAAAAGAATTAGAGGGACATTAGAAATGAGAAAATGAATCGTGTTATTGCTTTTGTGTGTTCTTTCTCTTCTTCACAGAGTATTTACAAGTATATATAGATAACTTAAACTAACTAACTAACTCTAATTAATTACAAAGGAAACTTAATTAATAACTAAAATAGCTAAACTAATTATATGATTATAGAGAAATGATTAATTACAAGACATTACTTAAATTACTAAGGTACAGTAGTAAATAGCAACTGAAACGTAACTAATTAATAGGAACTGCAACACTTCACTTGGAGGGAAAAATAACAAACTGAACAACCAACTTCATGCTTAAGCGTGATTGACGCGCGCTTAAGCGTGTGTGTTAATTTAGTGGGTAAAGTAGATTTATGCTTAAGCGTGATCGGGTGAGCTTAAGCGTGGTCAAAGTTTACTGCATGCTGTGACATTTACGTGGATTGCATGATGACCTCTCGCTTGAGCGTGATGTATAAATGCCTTTCTGCACCTGATCCTGCACATGTAAACAAATAAATGCCTAGCATATGTACATTGGCCTTCTAGCGTATGTACGCTAGGTTAATGAATTTACAAATAAACATATTTCCTTATATACTTATTTTTTTAAACCATTTTCTTACACAATTTAAATACTTTTGAATTAAATAAATAAGACAAGAATTAATGACAATTTATTAAATAATAATGCCAAACTAAACAATATTTTATGGATTAAGTTAAATTAAAGATGAAATTATTAAGTCTTTTCAAGACTTATCAATGGGCTTCATACATTCTATATTATCAACAATGTATTTGGGAATGAAAGGACTGAATTGAATAGTATTCCATACCTTGAGGTCATAGGATTGGACAAAGATTTTTATCCTTTCTTTCCAAATAGCATAGTCTTTGCCATTGAAGATTAGAGGTCTATTTATTGTACCATTTTGCGGAAATGCATCATAAGAGGTAGAGGGTATCTTGATCTCCTGCGGCTGTTAAGCCTTGTGGCAAGATTCAAGCTCTGATACCATTTGTTAGCTAAGGCCTCAAAACTCAAGAGGGGGGTGAATTGAGTATTTCAAATTTTCACGTGGAATCCCCTTAAAAACGGTTAGTAATATACAAATGATGTAATATAAAAGAGATAATAATTATGAAGCACATATCATACTAAGATACTTTGAGTTGAAGAAACAATATTCAAGAACTGATTTTGATAAACAAGGCAAGTTATTAGTTTAGGCAATTCTTGAAATACTTGGCATGCAATAATTAATTCCAATATAAATTTAACTTAAACAATTTCTAACAAATTAATTAAGCATAATTAATTTACCAAGTTATTAACAATAATATTCAACTCACTTATGCAATAATTAAATCCAACAAGATTTAAGTCAATTAATTTAAGGATTTAATTTAAGCAATTTCAGCATACCAATTAGATACAAATATTTTAGCATATAAATTAAATTCACAATAATAAAGGAGTTTAAGGAAATAGAGAATTTGCAAACCGATATAACGAGTTCTACCACCCCGGTGTACGTCTCGCCTTTAAGCAACCCACTTGAAGGATTCCATTATTGAGAATTTGAGATTACAAGCTGAACTGGTCTGGACCGGGGTCTAGGATCCGGTGTGGGACCAGCCACAAGATTATAGGTGTTTTTAGGGTTTGCACACCGGAACAGTGTGTATCCGATGTATTAATCCGGTCTCTCAGTGGGAGAGGCCGGTCTTGTTGTCCTGGAGATCCTTCACACCAGCGTTTCGCGTTGCGAGGGGGCGAAAGGTGGTGCCACCTGCGAAGATTCTCCGACGCTCAAGTTAGAAGAGTGTAAGAACTCAGTGAATGCTCAAGCGAAGTAATAGTAAAGTATGAGATAGAACAACGATACCATGCATGTGTATTGAAACGAGCTATTTATAGTTTGTACGTGAGAAAAAGAGTCGTTGGGTACAGGTGGGTCCCTTAGCTCTGATAGCATGTATATTATGTCAATCAGGGTGGCTCAACTCTCAGAATGTGTCAGGAGGGTAGGTCAATTATCAGAGTATGATCCTCTAGGAAGAGGGGAGGATAATCACCTTTTCCGCATAATCTGATGACACATCCACTTGCTTTCTGAGGCCATTGACGTGACATATTTTGCTACATACAGTGTCTTCACTGATAAGTTATTAGGGGCTCTTATCTTGCTGTGACTGAAAAGCCAACAGTTATATAAATGTCTTGTGAAAATGAACAAAGAACCGTTATGGAGAAAATAAGTGGTGCAGTCGTGAGATGAGGATGGACGGCCAGACATTGGATATCCGGTGTGGTAAAGTTGAATCAGGACACTGGTTTTCCTTATATGAGGTCACTCTAACGTCACAAGAATAGGGGCTGGTATCCAGACCGGATCATCTGTCCCCTAGCTTGTATAAGGGACTGTTAAGTTGCTCATATGAGCTACACAACCCTAGAGAAATCTGGATGCCGGTAGTACATTCTGTGGCGTCCGCTCTAATAAACGGGTGACCGCTCTTCTCGCGTTGAGTACAACGGATTCAGACAACATAAAATAAATAATAGAAATCCCCAGAGTCTTTGAGAATTGAAACCCTTGGTATTCGAAAAGTGGTTGGGAGGCATTAAATGCGCATGGCATGATTGGACAGTAAATGCGTTTTTAACACATGAGTCATCATTACCCAAGAGTGTAACCGTCGATTGGGCTTATTGGGCCTGGATTCAAACTGAATGGGGGGCCCATTTTGCCAAAATGTTTACTGAAACGTTACCATTTTCGCGCCCGTACGTGACGAAACGACGGAGTCGTTTCAATTTGAAAAGGTTGCGTTTTGATGCAAGCCTTGTGATCTTCGACGAAACACTGTGCCTCTTCGTTACCTATAAAAGGGACTCTTAGCAGATTTTGGAGTCCACTCTTGTTTTCAAGCTTAGTGAACCTCTGCTCAAATTTCTTTGGAATTTCTCTGTCGTCTTCAAACTTCTCAAAGATCTTCTTCCTTTAGGTAACCTCCATTTCCTTCAACTCCTTGCAATTTTTGTTCATTCTATTTCCACCATGCGCCCTAGAGCAGGCCACGCTGGTCCTTCAAACAGGGGGAGTTTTGGCTCTCATGCCCCCCTTAGCCACCGTGGTGGGAGGATTCCAGCGAATCCTCCTGTGGCTGGGCCTCGTCGCTCAGAGAGAGCTGAAGCTTCTTCCTCACGAGCGTCCTCTTTCCAACGTCGCTCTGAGGTTCCTCTTGACTCGAGGGCTACCAGCCGCTCTGATGAAGGGTCAAGTGCTGAAGGTTACCTCTCTGACGATGTTGCTTTTTACCACAGTACATACGCGTTCCACCGTGCCTGCACAACCATGGACCTTCCAGGACGTGGAAAAACACCGGTTCTCTGCTCTGCTGAAGGGTGTGTCAATGTTGTGGCACACCGGCTTGACTGGGAAAAACTCAACAGGGAAAAGCCCTACTGCTGGGTGGAGGAGGAATTCCTAGAGATCCCTTCACACCATGCAAGTGAGGAAGAATGCACGGTCTCTTTCCGCTGCAAAATATATTCAGACAAAAAGTATAAGGCACGATACGCTGTGATGGCACCGCATCCCTCTGAAAGAATTTGCCACAGCGTCCCTGATGAGAGGTCGGTATACATGTACGACTTCGTTTTTTTGAAATTGGGAGTACGCTTCCCCATGACGGAATTCCAGATGGCCGTCCTGCGTTTCCTAGACTGCGCCCCCACACAACTGCATCCCAACGGTTGGGGTTTAATCCGGGCTCTGGAGGTTCTGGGGGAGCATTTCAACTTCTCCGCCACTGTGGCCAAGCTGTTTTACTATTGCCAAGTGGTCCGCCGTGCTAATAAGAAGGGTGGCCTTGGGTTCATTACTCTCTGTAGTGACTCAAGGGTGATTAATTTCAAGACTTATACGGAATCCGCGAAGGTGGATGGACGCTCCTTCAAGCACTATTACACGCGGGTCCGTATTCAACCAAATAAGCCGGTCTTCTGGCGGAACAAGGAGGGGTTTACCAAGTTTCCCCTTAGCTGGACGCACGAGCATTTTCTCCTTATGAGCCGTGCTTATTATACAGATGAGAGTGAACTCTCCTCTCACTCTGTTGAGGTCTTGAGCGCCATGCAGACGGCCTCAAAGACCCTCAAAGGATTTTCCAGCAGGCTCCTCTTGGCCGAGGACGACATCCAAAACGCATACCTCCGTAATACCCGCTCTTACTCTGTCTATATTGTATGATTATTCCGCTCTGATTATCTTTCTTCTTATGTGCTAATTCAACCTTTCTTGTTTTGCAGAACAAATCGAAAGATCCTGCCTAGAGATGTTGTCGTTAAGGAACATGATGGCTGACGACGATTCCTCCTCTGAGGAAAACGAGATCCAGGTGAAGAGGAACGCCACCAAAACTCCCCTCATTCCCCTAACCTCTGCAGTAGGTGATGAAGTTCCTCTCTTTGATGAGGAGGAAACAGAAGAGGCAGCTGAGGCCACTGGAGCGGGCGACGAGGAGGCCGTCCCAGAGAAGAAGAGGAAGAAGAGGCATCTTGTAAAAAAGGCAGACCAAGAAAAGCCCTCCTCTGATGGCCCCATGAAGAAGCGTCAGAAGACGGTCGAAGAAACTGAATTGAAGAAGGACAAGGGAAAGAAGCCCGTTCCTGAATCCTCTGCCCCTTCTTCACAGAATGCTTCAGAACCGGACTCTGGGAATGGTCCTCCTCCGGCGTTCGATCCTCTGCGTGACTCCTTCCTTTCTCCTTACTTGTGGTTTCAGGGGTCTATGCCTCCCACTCTTCCAAAGGCAAGGTATTACCTCCGCCCTTCCCTCGACGCCGCTGGGGTCCGAGGTGCTTGTAAGGCCAGATGTTGGCAGTTGGATGAACTGTCCGGCCTCCTTGAATCCCTGAGCGAGAAGGTAGATTACATGGACCAGGTTGAAAAACTTGAAGCCGAACTCGCGGTGAAGGAGAAATGGGCGACCAAGCAAGCTGAAGTTCACAGGGGCGTGGAGTCAGAATTGAAGAAAACTAAAGAGACGCTCCAGAGGAAAACTGAGGAGGCAAGCCAAGTTCATTTTGCGAACAAGGCCCTAGAGCGGGAAGTTGTCGACCTCCAGAAAAAGAACAAATCCATACCCTTCCTTGAAGAAGAATTACAACTAGAGAAGAAGAGATCGGCTAAGCTTGCTGACGATCTCAAAATTATGGAGGACGGTCGCATTAAAGACCTTGGGGAGTGGGAGAGCCTTCGGAAGGAGATGCAAGCCCAATTTGAGGAACTCAAGAAGGGTGGTGCGAGTGCTGGACCTTCAGAAGAGGATTTTGCCAAGGTTCAAAGAAGATTAGCTGCTGCGAAGGCCAAGGCTGCCAAAGCCTTGGAGATATGCAAAAATGTGGCATATGAATCCTTCGGCCTGGCCCTTCGTCAAGTCTATTATCGTAACCCTGGAGTGTAGCTGAATCTGTACGGATTAGATCTGTTCTTCGAATTCCATGGGGGAAGACTTGTCGAAGTTCATAAGGACGACTCGCACCATGAACCCCGTGCATCTCTGTATGAACTGCCTCCCCTTCCAGAAGGTCAAAGTATGGAGCCAACAACGTCCACCGCTGCCTCTGGAGCTGAAGCGCAAGAAGGTGCCCAAACTGGAGTGGAAGACGAAACGGAGAAGGCAGGAGTGCCCACTACGGAGGATCAAGCACCGGCCTCTTAATTTATGCTTTATTCATAGCTGTGTACTGGGATCAGCTCCAGTTTTAACTGCCTTGTGTCTTGAACAATTTTTATTTTTTGGAAATAAAATTCACTGTTGCTTTTCTTCAACTGCTTGCGTCGAATGTATGGTTGTTTAATAACTTAGTGCTATACGAAACACTTTATTGTTTTCAGTGCTCTGCGAATCCGTTCTGTGTAGTTACCTAGCTGCTTAAAGCATACTTATCACACCGGATTAAGATAACAAATCGTAACAAATAAGTGACAATTAAGTTAAAGCATGCCCTGTCCCCAAGTGTAAGTACATTGGGAAGGGAGATTTTATCTCAAGGATTACCTTTGAACTTCTTAAAAAGATAGAAATGCTTATCTGTCCTCGAAGATGTAGAGCGGGTACGTTAGCGTTCAACTGCTCTGTGGTGGATATTCCATGATTGAGGACGGTCATTGCTTTTGAATTTTGGTACAGCAGGGTAAGCTTTACGCCTTTCTCTTGAGGTTCGGTTTGGTCCTACATCTCAAGTCTTCACACGGTGTTCGGTTCGATCCTACTAACCGTACTTGGAGTTTGGTGCAATCCTACAATCCAAGCCTTCAACACGGGGTTCGGATCAGGGCTAATCCTGAACCTACTGCGCCCGTTACTCGGGGTTCGGCGTGGTTTTCTGTATGAACCGGCCTACTGTGCCCGAGCCTTCGCATGGGGTTCGGTTTGTGGCCTTGAAGAAGGACCAGCCCTACAACCCATGTAGTCTTTGAATGGGGTTCGGTTTGTGGCCTTGAAAAAGGACCAGCCCTATAACCCATGTAGTCTTCGAATGGGGTTCGGTTTATGGCCTTGAAAAAGGACCAGCCCTACAACCCATGTAGTCTTCGAATGGGGTTCGGTTTGTAGCCTTGAAAAAGGACCAGCCCTACAACCCATTCCACCTCAAGGAGTTACATCGTCAAAACACACGATGTGTGACTGAGATCATCCGTCCTGAGAGGTCTTCATCAGTTCCTTGAGGAGTTATATCATCAACTACAGAATTGGTAGTTGAGTTCATCCGTCCTGAGGTGTATGCGTATTAAACTACAGCTATAAATCACAACACATAAGAAACGTGAGAATGATAGGGCGGTTAAAATGTATTCTCATTAAGATTGAAAGTACATTATATGAAAAGCGTAGTTGGGGTCATGCCTCATTAAAACCTTCTTGAGAAAACCCAATGGGAAAAAACTCAAGTAAGGAAAAAGAGTACACGCCGTCTTACCAACTAGCTGTAATAGACACGTAAGTTCTGAGTGTTCCATTTGTTGCGGATTGGAGTTCCATCAAGTTCTTCCAATCGGTATGACCCTCTTCCAGTCACTTCAGAAACTCTATAAGGACCTTCCCACGTCGGTGCTAGCTTTCCTTGGTGAGCGAATTTATTCCCCACACTTGCCTTTCTCAAAACAAGATCTCCGGTGTTGAAAGCTCTGTACTGGACACGTTTATTATACCAGAGTGCTACCTTTGCTTTTATTGCCTGATCTCTGACGAAGGCCTTTTCCCTCAACTCCTGAAGGACGTCCACCTCTGATGCCAAATTGGCGTTGTTATCTTCAACTGAGAAATACTCCACACGAGCTGATCTTGTTTGTAACTCCACTGGAATCATTGCCTCAACCCCGTACGTGAGCCGGTATGGGGATTCATTAGTTGAAGAATGAGGCGTAGTGCGGTATGCCCATAAAACATGACATAGCTGGTCAGTCCATCCTCCCTTCGCTTCTCCAAGACGCTTCTTCAACCCCTTTAGCACTTCTCGGTTGGCTACCTCCGCTTGTCCATTGGTTTGGGGGTGTTCAACAGATGAAAATATCTTGATTACCCCCAGTCCTTCAAGCAAATCTGTGAACTTTTTGTCTGTAAACTGGGTGCCGTTGTCAGTCATAATCCGCCCTGGCACCCCGAACCAAGCTATGATATTTTCATACACGAAACGTCTTGTTCGCGCAGAAGTGATATGCACTACTGGTTCTGCCTCGATCCATTTGGTGAAGTAGTCTACCCCCACGATCAAATATTTGATACCTCCTGGCGTAGTGGGGAATGGGCCCAAAATATCAAGGCCCCACTGGTAGAACGGCCAAGGCACAGCAGATGAGGATAGCTCTTGGGCCAATGTATGGTGAAGATTGGAGAATTTTTGACAAGCATCGCACTTCCTAACAAAGTCTGCAGAATCCTGCTTCACAGTGGGCCACCAATATCTAGCCCTGAGGACTTTTCTCATTAAGCTTCGGCCCCCAGCATGGTGCCCACATTGCCCCTCGTGCACTTCCTCCAAAACCGCTTGAACCTCATCCTCTCTCAAATACAAAAGATATGGGACAGAGAATCCCCTTTTGTAGAGAACACCATCAACCATAGTAAAATATGGCAGCTCCCTCTTCACTCGTCTCCTCTCCTTCTCATCAGTGGGAAGTTGACCATCAGCCAGATAGCGAATATAGGGTATGACCCAAGAATTCTCATATGGATAGCTCACCATGATAGCATTCAGAGAAGGGTACAGAGGTATGCTAGGCGATGTCAAAGTGCTTTGAACTACCGTTGTTGTGCTGCCGGGCTGCTTTGTACTTGCCAATCTTGACAAGATGTCCGCTCTGGTGTTTTCTTCTCTGGGTACATGTTTGAACTCTAAAACTTCAAACCTTCCCTTCAACTCATTAACACAATTCAAGTACAATTGAAGTTGCGGCTCCTTTGCTTGGTACTCCCCCTGGATCTGCGAAATCACCAATTGGGAATCACTGCACAGCGTGACTGCTGATGCTCCGATGTCAATCGCCGCACGGAGACCGGCCAAGCATGCTTCGTATTCAGCTTGGTTGTTGGAGGTTTTGAAATTGAATCGGAGGGAAATTTCTAGGTGCACACCATTATCACTTTCTACCACCACACCTGCTCCATAACCTTTGCTATTCGACGATCCATCAACGTAAATGGTCCAATGCACTCGAGGGGTGGAAGGATCCGCCCCAGTCATCTCCACAACAAAATCGGCCAACACTTGTGCCTTGATGGCGCCTCGAGGCTCATACAAAATTTCAAACTCAGACAACTCGATAGACCATTTTATCATCCTCCCGGTGAGATCGGGCTTGCTGAGCACTGAACGGAGAGGCAAATCCGTTCTCACCAGTACTGGGTGTGCATGGAAATAGGGCCTCAACCGTCGTGATACCTTCCTTCCGCTCCCTGAAACGTCTTACTAGTGAAGTACACCGGCCTCTGCCCTTCAGGGGTTTCTTTAACCAAGGCCACGCCTAGGGCTTCATCAGAGATTGCTAAGTACAAGATTAACGTCTCACCAGGGTCAGGCTTAACCAGAATTGGTGGACTCGAGAGAACGGCCTTGAGCTGCTGGAAGGCCTGTTCTTGCTCCTCTCCCCATTCAAAACTCTTGTGTTTCTTCAACGCCTTATACAAGGGGAGGGACCTGTGCGCCGTCTTGGGCATGAAACGAGCTAGAGCGGCCACTTTCCCATTCAACGATTGGACCTCCCTCAGGCTCTTAGGGCTCTGCATGTCCAGGATTGCTTGACATTTCCCAGGGTTAGCCTCGATGCCTCGTTGGGTCAACATAAATCCCACGAATTTCCCCGCTGGAACGGCAAAGGTGCATTTTAAAGGATTTAACCTCATGTTGTACTGCCGAAGCCTAGTGAAAACTTGGCGCAGATCTTCAATGTGGTCTCCTCCAGCAGACGTTTTGGCTATAATATCATCAATATAAACTTCGACCAGCTTTGTATGCATCCCTTCAAAGACTTTGTTAATCATGCGCTGATAGGTAGCGCTGGCGTTCTTCAATCCAAAAGGCATGACGGTGTAGCAAAAAACACCGCGGTCATTGATGAAGGCAGTTTTCTCCTGGTCTCCCTCCCACATCGGAATCTGGTTATACCCCGAATAAGCATCCATGAAACTGAGGTACTGGTAACCAGATGAGTCATCCACCATGCGATCAATGTTGGGCAGGGGATATGGATCCTTGGGGCAGCAACGGTTAAGATCCACATAATCTGTGCACATTCTCCATTTGCCATTAGCCTTCTGCACCATGACCACGTTAGAAAGCCAAGACGAGTAGCGTATCTCCCTTATAAAGCCTGCTTTCAACAACTCCTCTGTCTGCTCACAAGCCGCCCTCTGCTTCTCCGGTCCCAACCTCCTCTTCTTCTGGGCCACCGGTCTTGTTTCAGGGTATACAGCAAGCTTGTGGCAACAGAAATCAGGGTCCATCCCAGGCATGTCTACTGCTGTCCATGCGAAAAGATCTTTGAACTCCTGCAGAAGGGCTAATAAGCATTGCTCCATAGCAAACTCCAGCTTATCATTTATGTGCGTGATCTTCTCTGGGGAATCTCCTAAAACAACATCCTTGGAACCATCATCCGGTGTGGGCTTAGAGGGATTGAGTGGATCAATCTTTAATTCTGCTCTGGGGTCCAGGTCAATGAGACTGACAGACCCTGCCGCTGTTCCTCCATCATTCAGCTTCCTCTTCTTGTTGAACGCTTCCAACTTAACCATGTTGAGGCTCAGGTTATAACAATATCTAGCCATCTCCTGATCACCACGGAGAGAGGACACACCGTTGTCCTTGTCAATGAATTTGATCAAGAGGTGAGGAGTGGATACAATTGCTTCCATCGCGTTCAGTGTTGGACGGCCTATGATACCATTGTATGGGGATTCCACGTCAATCACCAGAATTCTTGACTTGACCGTTCTCGTACCAGGCTCTCCTTCAAAAGAAATCAGAGTGTCAAGATACCCCTTGGTGGGTTGCTTGGCTCCATTAAACGCTGTGAGTTCTTGCATGTAGGGTTGTAAATCTACATCATTGAAACCCATGCGTTTGAAACAATTATAAAAGATAACATCACAAGAACTTACCTGATCGACGAGGATCCTTTTGACATCCTTGTTGGCTATGACGTCCACGATAACTACCGTATCATCACCTCCTGGAATTGTTGGGCCAAAGTCATCATCAGTAAATGACACCGTCGGAGCTGACATACCGTCCCTGAAAGGGCGGTTATCCCTCGGTTTGCCCTGGACAGACAGAATCATCCTGTGGTGATTCTTCCATGCTATGATTGATGCTCCTCCTCCTGCAAATCCTCCAGCTATCATCTCAATCACTTCTCGTCTACCCTGCCTCTGCTGCTGTGGCATGTTATTTTGTTGGGCACCTTCAGCAATCACTACTCCCTTCTGCTTCTCAGCTGCAGTGAACTTCCTTGTTGGGTTACGTGTATTATCATCTTCGTCATCAGGATCTCTATTCCTTTTTTCCATCCTCTGAGGCTCGTCTACAGATTTCTCCTTGAATAAATACTGCTTCAACTTTCCTTCCCGAAGGAGAGTTTCCACCGTATTCTTTAACGCCTTGCACTCATCAGTGTTGTGTCCTGTCTATTCATGGAAAGTGTAATACTTACGTGGGTTACCACCCCTCTTGACCGGGGTTGGTTTTCTTATCCCAAAGACGTTCAAAGTTGGCCAACCAACCTCCCTCATGATTTGTGAGTGCCTGGTGTTCAACGGAGCATAGTTATCGAACGATGATACACGCCTATCTCGTGGATGCGGGTGAGTGTTTTCAAAGTCTTCTCTAAAGGCATGCTTCTCAGGCCTCACTCTCTCCTTTTCTCTCCGTGGCTGCTGAGTGGGTGCTGAAGGCTTCATTCTTGTTGCAGTTGCCTCTAGATGCATCTCTATGCCCACGTACTTGGAAGCTTTCCTTCGAAACTCCTCGAAGGTTGTTGGGGGGCTCTTTGCCAAAGATAGGGCAAAGGCTGAACCAGGCTGAAGAGCTTCCACTACAATATGGAGTTGTATGGCCTCCGTAAGGTTAGGGACCAAGGCTGCCTCCTTATAAAACCTTTTCAAGAACTCCTTAAGAGTTTCAGTTTCTCCCTGCCTTATCTGGGCCAGGGTGTGAGAAGTTCTTGGGATATCCCTAGAGATAACAAAATGGCTTTCAAATGCAGCAGCCATTTCCTCCCAAGAGTCTATAGATCCTGAGGGTAAACTTTTAAACCAGCTGAGAGCCTCCTCGGTCAGCGTCCTTGGGAACATTCTGCACATAACATCTTCATCTGCTCCCAAATACATAGCTTCATACACATAAGCATCCAAATGCTTAGTGGGGTCAGTTTCTCCATTATACTTCCCTATCGACAATGGCTGAGTTGTTTGCAAATGTTTTGGGATAACAATGCTCATCAGCCTTCTTGAGAAAGGGACACTGAGCTTGTACGTCCCTGAAGTCACTACCGCCTGCTCCCTTCTCCTGGTACTGACTCTATCACCAGAGTCTTGTGTCTGCTCTCTCTCTTCATACGTGGAGATCTTCGAATACTGGAGGGTTGTAGATCTATCCCTCGCTGATGCATGATGAGCATCCTCTGCATGGGACGTTTCCCTGTCCCCAGCTCCTCCTCTCTCCCGTTTCAACTCTATCAGCTCCTCCCTGAGTTGCCTGATAACCTCATCGCGAGGGTCAGGCGTTTGCACTTGCACCATCCTCCGAGTTTAAGTTACAGTACTCGAAGACAAGTCTCCTTCCAGTCTGTTGATGGGTCACATCCTCCACGTGACCATCAATGAAATCTCTCCCATCACCTTCCATCGTGACTACCAAACTTCTGCGAAAATGGGAATAACTTTAACGAGTCCCACTGGGCGTGCCAATGAACTGGTCTGGACCGAGGTCTAGGATCCGGTGTGGGACCAGCCACAAGATTATAGGTGTTTTTAGGGTTTGCACACCGGAACAGTGTGTATCCGATGTATTAATCCGGTCTCTCAGTGGGAGAGGCCGGTCTTGTTGTCCTGGAGATCCTTCACACCAGCGTTTCACGTTGCCGGGGGGCGAAAGGTGGTGCCACCTGCGAAGATTCTCCGACGCTCAAGTTAGAAGAGTGTAAGAACTCAGTGAATGCTCAAGCGAAGTAATAGTAAAGTATGAGATAGAACAACGATACCATGCATGTGTATTGAAACGAGCTATTTATAGTTTGTACATGAGAAAAAGAGTCGTTGGGTACAGGTGGGTCCCTTAGCTCTGATAGCGTGTATATTATGTCAATCAGGGTGGCTCAACTCTCAGAATGTGTCAGGAGGGTAGGTCAATTATCAGAGTATGATCCTATAGGAAGAGGGGAGGATAATCACCTTTTCCGCATAATCTGCTGACACATCCACTTGCTTTCTGAGGCCATTGACGTGACATATTTTGCTACATACAGTGTCTTCGCTGATAAGTTATTAGGGGCTCTTATCTTGCTGTGACTGAAAAGCCAACAGTTATATAAATGTCTTGTGAAAATGAACAAAGAACCGTTATGGAGAAAATAAGTGGTGCAGTCGTGAGATGAGGACGGACGGCCAGACATCGGATATCCGGTGTGGTAAAGTTGAATCAGGACACCGATTTTCCTTATATGAGGTCACTCTGACGTCACAAGAATGGGGGCCGGTATCCAGACCGGATCACAAGCTTTGAGCAATTGCAGCTTCCTAGTGTCCCACACTCAAGAAATCAATCCTCACAAGCAACGGGCAACCCACCGAATCTCACAATCTCTTAATACCCAAGGTTGAACCTCAACCTTAATCTCTAGGAATTTTAGTGTTTAAGGGTTACAATGATAACTCTCCAATAGAGTGGATATACAAATTAAGCTCTCATAAAATAATTACTCTCACAGAGAGGATATACAAATTTAAGCTCACTCAAAAATATTTTTCTCTCTTTAAAAAAGAGTTCTCTAAGAATTAATTTGCTAATGAAGTAGACAGAGAGAATAAGCAACGAAGAGGAAGGAAGAAAGAAAATAGAGGAAATGCTTCTTCGTTGATGTGTTTTTGGCCTTCAACTTCTTCTCCTTTTATAGGCAAGGATGCATGGAATTTCCCCAAATTTTAATTCCTTCTGAGGTAAATTTCCCCAAAACAATCCATGATTTAAGTTCGTTGTTTCCTGGCGCAAGTTTCCTAACCTTGAATCTGTAAATTGGCAGCTTGATTGATTTCTAAAAATCCAATGCGTAATTTAAACTTCCAGAAATCACGAAGCATTGTTTTTCATGACATGAATCGATTCCCAAAGTGATGAATCGATTCCTTTGATGTTTCTGCCTTTAATTTTTCCAAAAGTACACTGTATGAATCGATTCCCCAAGTACTAAATCGATTCCTTTGCCATTTTCTTCGTATGAATCAATTCCAAAAGGGAGGAATCGATTCCCACATGCATGAATCAATTCCTGTACCTGTTGAATCGATTCCTTCGCTTTAAAATTGATTTCCTGGGATAATTTTATCATGTGAATCGATTCCTTTACTGAGTGAATCGATTCCTTTGTTTTGAATCACAAATTCCTTGCCCTATTAACGTGTGAATCGATTCATACAGCTATGTTATGCTGTGTGAATCGATTCATGTACCTGATACATGAATTCTGGCGCTTTGTTTTATCCTTTTTGATATTTGATCAATCACAGCTCCAATCCTTTGATCCTTAGGCACTTTGATGATTATTTTTCACCTGTTTTGAATCTCTATAAATGTCTTGAATCATTCTTTTGGAGTTCATCATTTTTGCATCATTAAACATAATTAATTTGTCTGTAATTATTATGTTTGATCCTCAATATCATTTCTTGTTTATTTGAATTTAGAATGATAAATTGCTTGATTTCTTGACCCGTATTAGCTTGATCTTCATGCTTTCTGATTTTTCATTAATTTTTTTTGTACAACATCCTTGTTCTTTGAGCATTGTTTTTGTCATCTCTTTGTCAACCACAGTTTCCCTTTGTTGTTCTTTAATTCATCAAACATATATAATCCTTAACCATGTGTATTATTCTTTGTTAACAAGCTTGTCATTATCAAAACCTTATCCAATTACAATATCTTTCCATTTCTAATTCTAATTCATCAATTACATTAGGGAGGTTTTAACAACACTCCACATCACTACTTCACTCATTTGGCTAGACAATTATCACAAAATGATCCTCTACACTTTAATTAACTTATCCATTCATAGATTTTCATCAACATTTAATTCATGCCCAACCGAGGGACAATCAAGCACTCATTTTCATTTCATATATATATATATACATACACAATTTTCTTAACATTTAACAAAAGCCAAGCCATCACTCATTACATCATCTATTCAACATACAACATATTCATGGCAAGGCAATGCATGAGCCACACATATACATAATTCAACATTTATTCACTCATGCAAATTTGAAAGACAAACTCCTCTCCTACCTCGAGAGAAGAACCGCAACATAAATGCTCTAATTATTCCGCATCTTCATCCGGAATTGAATCCTATCAACAACACATACATATACATTTAATTAATAAACCATCACAAGGCATCATCCCTTAAAACTCACTATCAAGTCCTAGACTTGTCTAAACTCTTATCCACAAGTCTTCCAAATCATCTTATGGACCACTCAACTATCATTATTATCATTCATGTCCAATACAAGCCCCATGGTTCCATTTAAGACCATCATTAATTAATAACCTCAATGGCATATATCAAGGCCTAAGACTTCACCAAATCAAATATTCATTTCCTTCATATAATTTACTCTAAAGCATTCAAACCATCAAAATCATCTTTTAGACCAAAACCCCGTAAATCATTACACTTAGGGTTTTACCAAAAATTACATAACCACAATCCTCATCATTTCCTCAAAACCTTTCCACCACAAGGATATTTATCCTCAAGAAGCACTACTCCATAACCAAACCCATGTTTTCCAAGCCATTGAAGCCTAGGGTTTCATATTTTCCTCAACACCATATAACCCAACATTAATGTTTCAAGCTTAATCATCACAAAACCATGAATAGAAAAATAAAGAGGCAAGAAACCCTTACCTCACACAAGCTCTACAAAACAAAATTGAGGGGAAGGGAGAAAGAGATGCTCCAAGCTTTTTGCCTCAATATGTCATTTAATCCATCATGAATCCAAGCTTTTGTATTAATTTTTGATGAAAATGGGTATAGAAGGAGGTAGGTCACGGTTTGGCATGGTGGATTGAAGAAGAAGAAGAAAAATGAAGTTAGATAGGAGAAGAAGGGAGCTGCCGAAAATGGAGACAAGAGAGAAGGAAATTTGTGCAAAATTGGACATTGTCCAATGGTTAAACCAATGTCACATTTTACTTTTACCAAAGTATAATAAATCCCATTGTCCAATGGGTAAAAGGACCAAAAGAAGGAGGGGAAGTAGCTACGGTTAAGTGAAGGGAGAAATAAAGAATTTACATTTTCTTTTTAATCCTATTTGGTTCGTATTTTCCACGTTTTGTATCATACGTCGTGTCTAATTAATCATTTCCCTAACACTAAAAATTATTTCAGCTATACCACCCTAACCACAATAATTTTCTAAACATTCTAGACCCATTCAATTTGACCAAGTGGGTCCCACATCCTCTGTTAAATCATCCAATTCTGGTAAATCTTAATTTATCGATAATTCACCTCTAATGTCAAATTAATCCTCCCACAATTATTGGACCATAAATAATTAATTACCATTATTCCATAAATTGTTTTCTTAAAAATTTAGGGTGTTACAATCCACCCCACCAAAAAGAAACTTCGTCCTGGAAGTTTAACATTGGCATACATCGTAAGGCCATACTTCGGCCATACACCAATAGGGTCCAATGACACCATGAAGTAATATCAGACTTCCCAAAGTCCAGCGGGACATGACTATCGTCATTTCATTGCCCAAGCATAATGCCTCATACATTTATAGTGAGTCACCACTCATCAATTCTTAGTTTATTCATTACAACTCTCACATTCTTATCCAGTACCACCGGATAGGTTCAATACATTCACCGTAAGTAGTTACAACATTACACTTGCTTGGTCTATGTGTTGCTGCATCTGACATACAGGAAGGCGTCCCAATCCTCTAGTGGTTACCACAAACACATAAGGTCGGCGCATAAGTGCACGTTGCCACAATGCCTATGACATGTAGAGACATATCAGGATGAGTACGTTCATGTCTTATCGCTCACATTATTCATATTAATTCAAATAATATCTTTTTACACATAAGACTTCATAAGAAGTCACATAAGTCCATAAGCAATACACTCACATCATATTACCGTTTAGTCATGATCCGGTGTAAATCATGCCATACAATTCATCAATGGTAAGCCACCACAACCATATATTAACATATCCACCATAGATTTCCAATCATCATAGGGTAATCACCCCACCATTGGACTACATCCATCCTGAAGTCATAATCAAGTAACTCAGAAATCATTTGTCTAATTCGAACATTGTCGGCTATAATTCGATTCAAGCCTAAATGAATCACCAGACTCACGTCAAGTATACACTCCCAAATAAGGTCCACAATAATATAATAATCTTCTACACTAGTGGATTTCCTCACGTATCACAACCAAGGCCCATAATTTGGACTATAATCCATGTAATATCATATCACGATGTGGTTTATATCACCAATATAATTTCTTTTCAAAACAAAAAGGGAGGTATCAACATGATTAAAATCTATTTACCGACTCATGTTCGCATATATTACCTCTACGTCACATCATAATCCACAATTGATCTAATAATCATAACGTCAAAGGCACACAATTTAGCCTAAAGTCATACCATAAAATTTTTCATCATGGCCAATGCTAAGTCATACCCCGAATTCAACATCATTATTTACCAAATACTTAGGGGTTTACGTTTTGTAACATCCCAAAATTAGGGGTAAATTTTCGTGATTTAAAACAATTAAAGGGTGGAAGAGATCGCGAGATGAAAACTTTAGCAAGTAATCCCCGGACCCTTTTTAATAACCTATCTCATATATGATGATATAAAAAGGTGAACAACTAAGTCAAAAGTGAACCTTAGATGATCAATCCTATGATCATCAACAAGGAGTAGTGGAAGTGTACAATTACATTAAGAAAATGAAGGGGAGTGGTAAAAGGTCAAAGGATGGTCCATTGAATTGTTAAAATGTATTAATTATGTGTGTAGGTTATTGTACAATCATATCATAATCAAACAATACCAATTATACCCCAAAACAGAGGAAAACATGTGAAAATAGGACCCCTTGAATCAATTCAAACTCGTTTGAATCGATTCAACGCTTCTGGAACTCAAAATTATACAAATAGAGGTCCTTGAATCGATTCAAGATCGTATGAATCGATTCAAGCCATCCTAGAACCAAAAATAGTGAAAAAAGTAGCTCTTGAATCGATTCAAAGATCCTTGAATCAATTCAAGACAGCACAGTTGCTGTTTTTATGTAGAAAAAACATGATTTTTGGACTTCCAACCCCCTAACTTTTACATATCAACTCCAAACGCAACCAAATTTTAACACCAACTAAAATACACCATTTGTGACGTGTGGGCACTGGCCTCACTCAAAAATTCTCAAAAATGAGAAACTTTTGTAAATAAATGCGTTTAGTCTATTCTTGAGCCTTTTTGAGTAACTTAGGGGTCTATTCTCAATGGAATTGACTCGTTCTAGTTTCTATAAGTCACAAATCGTGTATTTAAGCTATTAGAGCCACCACACACTATCCAAAACTCAAAAAACTCATTTTGACCCTATTGGTTCCTCAATTATGCATGAACTCCATATGCAATCTTCACAAATTAATCAATCAATCAAACATCAAGCACACTATTGCCATCAATTTGCCAAGAAACTTCATAATTAATAGTCATTACTCAATATGGTAAGCTAAATCAACATATCCTTCTTAACATCAACCAATATTAAGGTCACTACCAAAAAATCGGCCTTTCAATATATATAAGATCCAATTTTCATAAGTGACCTCTAAAAGGTTACATACTAACATTCATGAAACAAAATGAGCATATACATATATTTGTTGTTTTACAAAAGGGACGCCAGCCAAGGCTTACAAACTTCCATTCCATATTTACCTCCTCCAGGACTCAATCCTCCAAAAGAGTAGAGTATACAAGATACCTACATCAAGCTTTAAAAATGGCAACAAAGGAGGTGAGTAACATATACCAAATGATCCAAAGTCATACATTATGATCATACCAACACATATATGCATAACATGTATTTCTCAAGAAACATCATAAACTTCTTTCACACATCATCTCATTCCATTCAACATCATACATGTCCAAATCATTACATTCATAATTCACACATCAAAATCATGGAATTCTCAATAAAAGTCATCACATATTCAATGTTAGTAACACAACTTCCTTCCTCTTTATTTAACAATCATCCAACGCCACCACAGGCTACCAACTAGGCATATCTCTGGCTATATGCAAATGCTCTTATGGCTAATGCATAAGCATAAAGGAATTAATAATAATTACAGATCCGACTATGGGAAAACAACATCATATCAAATGTGGGTCAAGCATAGGTGTGCTACTATGCCCCTACTACAGTAGTAAAATGTGTACACATATACCTCAATTCATGCATGCTCAACAACATACTTTTACTGGTACCAAACCGCTTTCCCTCATCTATAGCACTAGTCACCCTGTGACTTACGGATCTATAATCATGGCCTTACTTGCCAAATTTGCTACGGGCTCCTCCCGAACACACATCGAGAGAGTCTTGCTCATCACAAAGCCACCCGCCTACTGAGCCCGCCACAAAGGGTGCCTTGTCACCAAACTATAGACAGCTTCGTAATTCCCAGAATCACTAGGGAAATACAATAACATACCTGTGCACCGGGTCGCCTTCCACTGGGCCCGCCTAGTGGAACCCCTAACATTCCACATAGACAGCGAATGATATGGCATGGATGCAATGCAATACAAATCAAATGCATTCTCACACTATGCATCCTAAATGCTACTCCACCATCCGTAATTCATCCTCAACACTTTAGTGGAACTCTAGGTTCTCATCATCCTTGCCTAGTACCAACATCCATTGGATTTCATACACATACAAGTTAGTGGCAATCATAAATCATTAATCCACATATCATGGGATGTTTCATAACAATATAATCAATATAATCATGGTTCTAAGCCATTACAACACTTTTACCAATCTTGAGTTAATTCAACACCATATTCATCATCCCACACACACATGCCACATAACATCACTCACTCTAAATACAATTCAATTAAGTAATCATCAAATTATTCATCCAGCCAAATTAGCATATCATAATCATATATACACATGACTAATGGATGAAATCAAGCATATAGAGATGTTACCCCCTCCTACCTCAAGAGAAGTAGAAATCAACACGGTCCGATGGTCCCGCCTTGTCGATGGGGTCATTGCCTACATTATACAACATAACACACAATCATTCTCTATTCAAACCACCAAGATTCAAGTGCTCTTAATTAACCACTTGGTGTTTTATGCCTTTTTAATTCTCATTCTTTACTTATTCATTTAATCCACCATAACCACGATGGGTTAGGTGCCCAATCTCATTATTATGCATTTAAGGCTAAACCCATTCATGGGCTTCCACATTAATGAACTCTACCAACCATTTACCATCATTAATGATCACTACACATCATAAATAGCATCTACCATCAATAATAAATACTCATCTACCCACGTCTCACATTTCCCCCAATTTATAAAGTTAGGGTTTCATCAAAAACCCAATAACCACTATTTGTGTTTATCATTTTCCATCATTCTCATGTCATTTTCATGTGCCACCCAAGGCCCTCATAAAACTCACATTAAATACACCCCGCCTTAGGGTTTCTCATCTTAAATGTTTTCCACTCATAAACCATATGCATTAAACTCTCTCCCAACAACCATTACCTAAAACCTAGGGCATGAGGCTCAAGAAAATGAAGGGAAATCTTTACCTCAAGCTAAAAGAAATGAGTTCCAAAAATGGGGAAGAAAGAACATGAAAATGAGAAGATAAGGATGGGAGTCTTCAAGCTCCCAAGCTCTAAAAGAAAATGGAAGAGGAGAAGAGGGCCACCACATACATAGGGTTTTCTTTTAGAAAAGGAAGATGAAATAGTGAAGAGAAAAGAGAGTGTGAAGGGAGAAGAAGAAGTATCATGAAAAGGAGAAGGGAAAAGATTTTTGGCATTTCATTTTAGTCCCTTCACTTAAAATTCTCCTTTTTACGTCAAACAGGATCTCTGTTCAGTGTAATATCTTGAATTTTCTAAAAATGATTAAATGTGAGGAATAAATAGTAAATAACTATAAATGAGTTAATGAGTGTCCTGGGATTTATTATGGATATTTATAATTTATTGAGATTTTAGGTGATAAAATTTTACCCGATTATAATATGGGTGTCAGACCAAGTATCTCAGATTGAGATGTCGTTGGTCAGGGCTGTTAAGAATATTATGGGGAATCCAAATGTGTCTTCAGAATAATTTTTGGATTTAGTATTGAGCCTGAACAAAGATCCAGTATATTGTAAAACGGAAAGATTTTAATGAAGGGAATGAAATTTAAATCAAAATCCCCCCTCTCTCAATTTTTCACGCCACTTCTTCTCCTTCTTCCTATTCTCTTTCTCTTCATCTCTTCTTCTTCTTCTCTTCTCCTTCTTCTTCTTCCATTCTCCAAAATCAAAGTGTGATGTGCCCTTCCTCCTTCTTCTATTTTGTTTACTTCAAGCTTGGAGGAGATAATAATGGTGGTATGGAGCTCTCCTTCTCCCACTCTATTTTCATGTTTTCTTTCCCTCTCTTGGGACCCACTCCCTTTTATTAGCTTGAGGTATGTCCCTCACCATTTATGATGCGGTCATGACATTGGTTATGATTTTATTTGTTGGGAGAGTGTACTGTATGCATAAAGGTTATGAGTGGAAGCATTTATGATGGAAACCCTAAGGTGGGGTGTTGTTATCATGACATTTATGATGGGTAGTTATGGGTGCACGAAATTAATACTTGGATGGGTGGAAAATTGATAAGCATTTATGATGGTGATGGGCTCTAGTGAAACCCTAACTTTAATATATTGGGGGAAATGTAAAATGTGAGTAGAATGTATGTTTAATAATGTTAGAGAATAATGTTAATAATGTGAGATAGCAATTGATGATGAATTGATGAATATTGATAATGGTTGTTGAGTTTTGATGAAAAGTCTCATCCTAAGAATTTGAGGGAATATATGTATTATGGTTAGGAAGGTTGAATTGAATGTGAGTAGAAAATACACAATGTAGGTGTTAATATAAATATGAAATGATGAATATGAACACCAAAGCCATGGTGGATGTGAGGGGTTAGTGAAATGATCATATGTCTTGATGAGGTCTTAGACCATTGGTGTACCATATGGAATTGTTGATGGATAATGGTTTGATAGGAGCCAAGTGGCTCATGATGAACTTGAATGGAAAATGGATAGTTTGAGTAATAAGGAATACATTACGAATGATGAGGGTGATATTGATGTTGTTGGACATAGTTGGACCTTAAGATTTAGAAAATCTTAGTTTTGGGAAAAGAATTCCTGAAGCCTAACACAATTGCATAAATTAGTGTTTTGACAAGTTTAGAACTTATTCATAAACTTTACAATGTGTAAGTCATTATTTAGAATTTATGAGGAATGCCTTAAGATGGTTATTGATTTTATGAATGCATATGTATGTGATATATAGATTGTGTTCCAGATGATGGTGCGAAATGATCGGAGCATTCAGATTCTGGCTCTTCCCTCGAGGTAGGAGAGGATTTCATATTCAAATTGCATGAGTTATATAATTGATGATTATTGTATGTCATGATACTCATGCTTGCCTTGCCATGTTTATAGTGAAATGATATGAATGGCAAATTGTTGGATATTGATGATAATATATGTGTATATATATCAATGAATAACCCATGAGGGGTTGAAATATGTACATGTTAATGAACCATCCTTGAGGGGATGAAGTGTATGCCTTGTGATTTGAGGATTTTATATAGATGCTTGGCATTGAATGTGATGGCCATTATGATGGCATTAATGATAAGATTGAAAGATAACGCATAATTGAGGAACTTATAGAGTCAAATTGAGTGTCACATGATTTTGATGGCGTGGGATAGTCCTAATAGCTTCTATGTATAATTTATGACTTGTAGAAATTGGAACAGGTCAATTCCATTGAGAAATGACCCTTTAATTGCATTAAAATGACTTAAAACGGGTAAAACATGTTTGTATGTATAAGTCACTCATTTTAAGGAATTTTTGAGTGAGGCTGGTGGCCACGCGTCACAAATAATATATTTTAGCTTGTGTCAAATTTTGGTGGTCATTGGATTTGATTCGAATGAGTTAGGGTGAGTAGAAGTTGGATTTTAAGGGATTTTCTGCATAAAATACAGCAGGGGACTGATATGCTTGGCTTGAATCGATTCATCTATGTCCCTGAATCGATTCAAGGAGTTCTGGAATCACTGTTTATTTTGGCAGGAATGTGTGAATCGATTCACACTGTACCCATGAATCGATTCATTCCCTTCTGTCTTTACTGTTCCTGGCACTCACAAATCATGTAAATCGATTCGTCATATGAGGGGAATCGATTCATTCCCCTGAATCACATGACCCTGTGCCTTGAGAATGCATGAATCAATTCATGTGTAAGGGGTAATTGATTCATTCACACGAAATGGGATTTTGACTCATCAGTAACGCATGAATCGATTCATGCATGGAGTTGAATCGATTCATGATGTTGTTCTGGCTTATTTTCATCAGATTTCATATGAGCTTAGTATTTTTAGATTATGCCATATGTATACAAGGTATTACACACTAAATCATACTTATTCTTAATATTTTAAGTGAGGTTATGTTATGGAAACATGTATGCCTCACCACTATTGATATATTATGAATCATGAAAAAAAATAAATGATGTGGTTATATGACACACCTTGTGTGATAATGAAACCAATAAGGGGACATGTGAATGGCAGAGAGTATATAAATCGATGGATTTGAAATGGTGGCAATGATAATTAAAAGTGAATGATACCACATATGTTGAATGAGGAATGATAATGTTGATTGAGAAAGGATGTTGTTGTTAAACATACCCTTGGACAAGCAGTGATGATTATTGTTGATGAATGTGATGCCATTATGATTGATGCAAGTATTTGACTTACATGTGTGAGATGCAATGATGATTGCAAATTATATGTTCTGAAACACCTTGTTGTTTTAAATGTGTGGAAAAATACTATGACGTTTAATATGATTTTAATTACCAAGCGTGGTTTGATGTGGCTATGAATGTT
Source organism: Clitoria ternatea (assembly GCA_037962975.1). NCBI lineage: Eukaryota > Viridiplantae > Streptophyta > Magnoliopsida > Fabales > Fabaceae > Clitoria > Clitoria ternatea. The sequence continues at coordinate 178,032,039 of CM075671.1, forward strand.
GTGCCTTGAGGGGCCTTGTGATTTCTTGTATACCAATGATGATAAAACTAAATATACAATATACCCTTAATTGAGAGGGTGAGAAATCTTTGCGAGGTTAAGATTTGGCATATGCGTATTGTATTTTACATTCATGGCATGACATAGCATTGATTAAGTGGTTGCAATCACTTTGTACTTGAGATGAAAAAGGGCTTGCGAGTTCCTATGATACTCCGTGGTTGCGATTAGGAGGAGGGAGTACCCCTTGCAAGGCAGGAAACCATTATAAAATGATTGATATGTGGTTGTGATCATAATGAGACATCCTGCGGGATTGTATGATGATAAGCCAGTGGTTGCGATCACTTGGTACTTGATATGAAAAAGGGCTTGCGAGTTCCTATGATACTCTATGGTTACGATCACGAGGCAGGAGTACCCCTTACGAGGCAGGAAACCAATATGAATTATTGAACGTGGTTGCGATCACGAGAAAGCACCTTGCGAAGCTGCTAGAGGGAGTACCCCTTACGAGGCAGGAAACCCATGTGAATGAATGATGTGGTGGTTGCGATCACCTGATGAAATGCAATCGGATCCGTGCATATGCATTATTAAACAGTTGACATATGCATTAGCCATAGGTGCATGACATTTGAGATGGGATGACCACGAGAGATGAAAGACCCCTTGCGAGGAGGGAGTGAATAAAGATTTAATACCATGATGATGATGATTATGAATGCCCTTGATGATAAGTGGCAATGTGATTGTGTATGTGCTTATGCTTGCTTAACATAATTTTTGATTTATGAAGCATGTATGTCTATTTATAAGAATATGATTATGAATTAATGATGATTTATTAATTTTATAGCAAATCACACATGATGAATGAATGCATATACACTTAATCGCAATATATTATATTCGTCATTTTGAATGTATAACTCACTCTCCCATGTGGTCTCCTTTTAGCATTGTGATGTAGGGTTATCATGGGCAGAGATGAGATTTTGAATTAAAGCTTTTGGCGAAGGTAAATAGTGGTAGTGGAAGTGCCTTGGCCGACATCAATTGTGAACTTTAATGTATTGAATAAATTGTATATGATGATATTGAGGATTTAGTGAATTTGGATATGTATAAGATAATCCTTTGAATTTATGAATGGTGAATATATGTTTAGTATGTAAGTGATGATTTGATGAGTACTAGAGGAATTGAAAGTTTGAATATTGTATGTTGATGATGGTGGTGTTTGTATTAATGCCAATAGGTGAGTAAATAGGCCAATTATGAGTTATGGGCAGAGGTAATAGTTTGGGCATGACCCTGGATGTATATGCATATTTATATTTATATCTTAGGCAATGCATGCGTCTGTTGTAAGTGCATGAGTGGGTTATAATCTTATAGGTTTATGTTAGGTGATTGCATGCTTTGCCGAGCCTTTTCTCATACCGTTATGGGTGAATTATTTATCGATCCAGTTATATGTTGATGAATTTCACTCTTCGGTTTTCTATGGTTCAGGTCTTGATGTAGTCAAGATGGTGTTTAGAAACTATTTCGAACATAAAAAATTTACTCGCATTTTTATTAACTATTATCTTGATCACATCGGGATCCGATTCTGGAAAATCGGGGTGTTACATTCAGGCTCAACACTTTATCTAAAAATTATTCCGAATACACATCCGGATCCCCAATAATATTCTTAACAGCCCTGACCAATATCGTCTCAATCAGAGATACTTGGTCCGACACCCATATTTCAATCGGGCTTATTTTCAGTTTATCCGGTTTCAATAAATCACCAACAGTTCCCAAAAGCCTTAATTTAATTATTTCCAATATTTTGGGATATCAATTAATCCTCATACAAATATTTAATATTTATTTCTTTAATTAATTAATTATTTTAAAAATCAGGGTGTTCCAATCTACCCCACCTAAAAGAAAATTTTGTCCTCGAAATTTATCATACCGGATTCGAACGTATCGGGGTATCGTTCCCTTATATCATCTTCACGTTCCCACGTGAACGTCTCTACATTCCCATGCTTCTATGCAACTTTCACTAAAGGTACCAATTTGTTTTGTAGCTTCCTCACGGAGTGTTCAACAATACGAATGGAAACAGGAGGGATAGTTAAGTCATCTCACACATCAATATCATCAATTGGCATTACATGCGAGGGATCAGGAATATACTTCCTCAACTGCGACACATGAAACTCATTGTGTAGATTCGCAAGGTGCGGAGGAAGTACAATCCGATAAGCTACATCACCGATTCGTTCTAGAATCTCATAAGGTCCAATAAACTTAGGACTTACTTTCTTACTCTTCAAGGCTCTTCCAATACCCTTATCTCTTGACATTCTCAAAATTACGTGATCGCCAACTTAAAACTCAAGTGGCTTCTGCCTTTTATCACAATAACTCTTCTGACGATCTTGGGCAATTTTCATCTTTTCTTGTATCATCTTGATTTGTTCATTTGTCTCCGCAATCAATTCCGGCCCCAAAGCCAAACTCTCACCAGTTTCAAGCCAACACAAATAGGTTCTACATTTCCGACCATACAACGCTTCATAGGGAGCCATACCAATAGAACTATGATAGCTGTTATTGTAGGTAAATTCAATTAGTGGTAGGAATCTTTCCCAACAACCACCGTGCTCCAATACACAAGCCCGCAACAAATCTTCAAGGCTTTGAATTGTTCATTCGGATTCTCCATCCGTTTGTGGATGATATGCCGAACTAAGCTTCAACTTGGAACACATTGCCTCGTGCAAGCTTCCCCAAAATCAGGAAGTGAACCATGGGTCGCGATCCGACACAATGCTCAAAGGTACACCATGTAGTCTAACGATATCCTTAATGTACAATTGTGCCAATTTCTCCAAAGAACATTTCATGCTTATGGGTAAGAAGTGGGCACACTTCGTCAGTCGATCAACAATCACCCATATAGCATCATTTCCCATACATGTTCTGGGTAATCCTGAAACAAAATCCATAGCGATGTCATCCCACTTCTAAACAGGGATATCAAGAGGTCTCAAATAACCAGATGGCTTCTGATGCTCAACCTTCACCTTTTGACAAATAATGCAAGAGGCTACACAATTAGCCACATCCTGCTTCATACCGGGCCACCAAAAATTCTTCTTCAAATCTTGATACATTTTTGTGGCACTAGGATGTATGCTCAACACACTTTTATGAGCTTCTTCAAGTACCAACTTCCTTAAATCACCAGATGAAACATAAATTCGGCCTTTCACACGCCAAATGCCATCATGTCCTTCCATAAAAAATGAATCCTTCCCATTAGCTTGAGTTTCCTTCATCTCAATCAAGTACTCATCCTTCGGTTGTTGTAATTTCACGGTTTCAAGGAATACATTTGCCACTGTCAACACCTCAAGAGACATTTTCTTTGGAGTATATATTTCTACATCCACGTTCAAGTTTCTGAATTGCTCAATTAGCTCCATTTCTTTCACCATCATGGCAGAAACATGCAACGATTTCCGACTGAAGGCATCGGCAACCATATTTGCCTTTCCGGGATGGTATCTCAATTCGAACTCATATCTTTTAGAAACTCCATCCATATCCGTTGGCGCATATTAATCTCCTTTTGGTCAAACAAATACTTAAGACTTTTATGATCACTAAAGACCACAAACTTCGAATTATACAAGTAGTGTCACCATAACTTCAAAGCAAATACCACCGCCGCTAATTCAAGATCATGTGTGGGGTAGTTAACCTCATGCGGTCGTAATTGTCTTAATGCATAGGCTATTACACGCTCTCTTTGCATTAGCGCGTAACCAAGACCAAGCTTAGAAGCATCATAATACACCACAATATTATCTAATAAGTCTGGCAAAGCCAACACAGGAGTAGAAGTGAGTCTAACTTTCAACTCTTGAAAACTCCCTTCACAATCAAGACTCCACACAAATGGTTGATTCTTACGGGTTAGCTTCATCAAAGGCAAAGCCAATCGGGAAAATCCTTCTATAAATCTCCGGTAATAACCGGCAAGACCAAGGAAACTCCTTACTTCAGTCACAGACGTTGGTCTTTCCCAAGCCATCACGGCTTCAATCTTAGATGCATCAAAATTGGACCTCTGATAATCAAAATTCACACTTAGAGAGCTTCGCATATAACTCTTTCTCACGAAGAACACTCAACACAAGATGAAGATGTTCTTCATGTTCCTCATGGCTCTTAGAATAGACAAGGATGTCATTGATAAACACCACCACGAACCGATCAAGATATTCATGAAAGATGTGATTCATGTAATCCATGAAAATAGCAGGTGCATTTGCCACACCAAATGGCATCACCACATACTCATAGTGGCCATATCGCGTTCAAAAAGCAGTTTTAGGAATATCTTTGGTCTTCACCCAAATCTGATGATATCCGGAGCGTAAATCGATCTTTGAGAACACCACTGCATCCTTCAATTGATCGAAATACGAGGTAGGGGATATCGATTCTTGATGGTCAACTTGTTAAGTTGTTGATAATCCACACATCCACACATAACCCCATACTTCCATCCTTCTTTCTCACCAATAAAATAGGCGCACCCCAAGGAGACACACTTGGGTGAATAAATTCTCGTTCCAATAATTCTTTAACTTGTCTCTTCAGCTCGGTTAACTCCATAGGAGACATCTGATACGGCGCTCGTGAAACAGGTTCCGCACCCAGAACAAGGTCAATAGAAAACTTCACCTCTCGTGGAGGAGGTAAACCAGGAACCTTATCGGGAAACATATCCGGAAATTCGGATACGACAGGGATATCAAGGGATTGAGTAGTATTTTCTCCATCCACTATGCATAGCATAACAAGAAGTTGAGATATACCTTGCACATCAAAGTGCTCGGTAGTCGGAGAAGGAAAAACAATGCTCCGATTCAAACAATCCACTAATACCTTCCAAGTCCATCCCCGAAATAACTTCCAAGTCCTTCATGGGTAGGAAAATAAGAGATACCACAAATCTCCTATTTTCAAGAATCATCTTGATATCATTACACCGAGTAACCATCCGCAAACAAGTACCGGTTAGTGTAGACACCATGATAGAACCTCTCATCATGCTTATTGGCAATTTCAATCTCCTCACACAATCTTCCGAAATGAACAAATGTGTTGCACCCGAATAAAATAATACATCAACAACATTACCATGTATTTGGCACTTACTTTGAACAATATCCTCGGCCCGTGCAGCTTCTTCAACGGTCATGGCGAGACTCTTCTAATGGTTTGTTGATTAGCACCCTGATTGTGACTATTCCAGCCACCATTACCATTCCCTCGGCCGTTCCCATTACCACGACTGTTGCCACCGTGTCCATTTCGACCACCATTGCAATCGCCATTTCCGTTTCCATGACCACGGCCTCTAAAAGCACCATAGCCTCCATGGTTGCCATCATTGCGAACCACCACGTCCGTGGCATTCAAAGGACAATCGGGATGAATGTGCCCCGGTTGGTTACATCTATAACACACCACCGTCTCTTCATGGTTACATTCGCAAGCCAAATGGTTTCCTCCACATCAGAAACAACAAAGACCTTGGCCACCACCTTGGCCACCATTTGCACCATGCCTTCCACCACCGCGTCCGCCTCTAAATGAAGAGGAACCACACACAAATTGTCTATTCTTCTTGAAATCACCCTTTTTCTTGAAGCTAGGGGATTGGCCCTTCAATCTTTGATCATGCCCAACATAATTCTTGGGCACCACATCGTTCTCTTCAAAGATTCTACACTTATTCACGAGAGTAGGAAAGCTCCTAATCTCTTGGTGACATATCACCTTCTTAATCTCTTAGCGTAATCCGTTCTCAAATTTGACACATTTCGAAGCTTCAGTACCTTCCTATTGGAAAGGAGGGTAAAACATATATAGCTCTTCAAACTTTGAGGCATATTCCTCCACCGATATGCTTCCTTGTTTGAGCTCCATAAATTCAAGCTCCTTTTTGTTCTTGTAACTATCTGGGAAATACTTCCTAAGGAATTCCACCTTGAAGTTCTCCAATGTCAAGGGAGTGTGAGCAGAAATCATACGCCCATGAGTTAAAATCCACCAAGACTCGGCCTTGTCACGGATCATAAATACCGTATACTCAACCTTTTGAACTTCAGAACATTCCATACTAGCAAATATCCGCTCCAAGTCACGAATCCAAACATATGCGTCTTCTGGCTTATAACCTCCATGGAATTCAGAAGGCTTCCGCTTGAGGAATCGGTCAAGACCATGATTTGGTTGACCAGCGGGTTGTTGTTGCCGTTCAAGAATGTCAGTAGACCGATTGAAGGCTTCAGCCATAGCGGCTGCGTCAATATTACGCCTATTTGCCATTACTCAATCTAGACACACAACATAAACATAATTAAAGACTTCGTGTTTCTTTCATCAATATATACCAATCATCATCAACTATCATTAACATAAGTATCATCATAATATATTCACAATTTGAAGGTAAATATGGAAAAGGAAATGTCTGGCCGGGTTTAACACCAATCACACAATTATTACCATTCATAATATAAATTAGTGGGTAATCTCAATTCAAAAAAAGAGTCACTTAACTTGGCATTTCATTCACATATAACAAGCAATGAGCATTAATAAGTGCTCTGATACCAGGTTGTAACATCCCAAAATTAGGGGAAAATTTTTCACGATTTAAAACAATTAAAGGGTGGAAGAGATCGCGAGATGAAAACTTTAGCAAGTAAGCCCCGGACCCTTTTTAATAACCTGTCTCATATATGATGATATGAGAAGGTGAACAACTAAGTCGAAAGTGAACCTTAGATGATCAATCCCATGATCATCAACAAGGAGTAGCGGAAGTGTACAATTACATTAAGAAAATGAAGGGGAGTGGTAAAAGGTCAAAGGATGGTCCATTGAATTGTTACAATGTATTAATTATGCGTGTAGGTTATTGTACAATCATATCATAATCAAACAATACCAATTATACCCCAAAATAGAGGAAAAAGTGTGAAAACAGGGCCATAAATCGATTCAAACACCCAATGAATCGATTCAAATGGTTCTGGAGTCCAAAACAGTGAAAACAGGACCCCTTGAATCGATTCAAACTCGTATGAATCGATTCAACACTTCTGGAACTCAAAATTATGCAAACAGGGGTCCTTGAATCGATTCAAGATTGTATGAATCGATTCAAGCCTTCCTGGAACCAAAAATAGTGAAAACAGTAGCTCTTGAATCGATTCAAGACAGCACAGTTGCTGTTTTTATGCAGAAAAAACATGATTTTTGGACTTCCAACCCCCTTAACTTTTTATATCAACTCCAAACGCTACCAAATTTTAACACCAACTAAAATACACTATTTGTGACATGTGGCCACTGGCCTCACTCAAAAATTCTCAAAAATGAGAAACTTATGCAAATAAATGCGTATAGTCCATTTTAGAGCCTTTTTGAGTAACTTAGGGGTCTATTCTCAACGGAATAGACCCGTTCCAGTTTCTATAAGTCACAGATCATGTATTTAAGCTATTGAAGCCACCACACACTATCCAAAACTCAAAAACCTCATTTTGACCCTATTGGTTCCTCAATTATGCATGAACTCCATATACAATCTTCATAAATTAATCAATCAATCAAACATCATGCACACTATTGCCATCAATTTGCCAAAATACTTCATAATTCATATTTATTCCTCAATATGGTAAGCTAAATCAACATATCCTTATCAACATCAACCAATATTAAGGTCACTACCAAAAATCGGCCTTTCAATATATATAAGATCCAATTTTCACAAGTGACCCCCAAAAGGTTACATACTAACATTCATGAAATAAAATGAGCATATACATATATTTGTTGTTTTACAAAAGGGACACCGGCTAAGGCTTACAAACTTCCATTGCATATTTACCTCCTCCAAGACTCAATCCTCCAAAAGAGTAGAGTATACAAGATACCTACATCAAGCTTTAAAAATGGCAACAAAGGAGGTGAGTAACATATACCAAATGATCCAAAGTCATACATTATGGTGATACCAACACATATATGCATAACATGTATTTCTTAAGAAACATCAAAAACTTCTTTCACACATCATCTCATTCCATTCAACATCATACATGTCTAAATCATTACATTCATAATTCACACATCAAAATCATGGCATTCTCAATAAAAGTCATCACATATTCAATGTTAGTATCACAACTTCCTTCCTCTTTATTTAACAATCATCCATCGCTACCACGGGCTACCAACTAGGCATATCTTCGGCTATATGCAAATGCTCTTATGGCTAATGCATATGCACAAAGGAATCAATAACAATTACGGATCCGACTGTGGGAAAACAACATCATATCAAATAAGGGTCAAGCATAGGTGTGCTACTATGCCCCTATCACAGTAGTAAAATATGTACACATATACCTCAATTCATGCATGCTCAACAACATACTTTTACTGGTACCAAACCGCTCTTGCCCATCTACAGTACTAGTCACCCTGTGACTTACGGATCTATAATCATGGCCTTACTTGCCACAAGTGCTATAGGCCCCTCCCGAACACACATCGAGAGAGCCGTGTCCCGTCAGACACCGAGGTAACTTGCTCATCACAGAGCCGCCCGCCCACTGGCCTACCACATAGGGTGCCTCGTTACCAAACTATGGATAGCTTCATGATCCCAAGAATCACTAGGGAAATACAATAACATACTCATGCACCAGGTCGCCCTCCCACTGGGCCTGCCTAGTGGAACCCCTAACATTCCACACAGATGGTGAATGATATGCCATGGATGCAATGCAATGCAAATTAAATGCATTCTCACACTATGCATCCTAAATGCTACTCCACCATCCATAATTCATCCTCAACAGTTTAGTGGAGCTCTAGGTTCTCATCATCCTTGCCCAGTACCAACATCCATTGGATTTCATACACATACAAGTTAGTGGCAATCATAAATCATTAACCCACATATCATGGGATGTTTCATAACAACATAATCAATACAATCATGGTTCTAAGCCATTACAACACTTTTATCAATCTTGAGTTAATTCAACACCATATTCATCATCCCACACACATATGCCACAAAACATCACTCACTCTAAATGCAATTCAATCAAGTAATCATCAAATCATTCATCCATCCAAATTAGCATATCACAATCATATATACACATCACTAATGGATGAAATCAAGCATTTAGAGATATTACCCCCTTCTACCTCATGAAAAATAGAAATCAACGCGGTCTGATGGTCCCGCCTCGCCGATGGGGTCGTTCCCTACATTATACAACATACCACACAATCATTGTCTATTCGTACCACCAAGATTCAAGTGCTCTTAATTAACCACTTGGTGTTTTATGCCTTTTTAATTCTCAATCTTTACTTATTCATTTAATCCACCATAACCACCATGGGTTAGGTGCCCAATTTTATTGCTATGCATTTAAGGCTAAACCCATTCATGGGCTTCCACACTAATGAACTCCACCAACCATTTACCATCATTAATGAGCACTACACATCATAAATAGCATCTACCATCAATAATAAATGCTCATCTACCCACATCTCACATTTCCCCCAATTTATAAAGTTAAGGTTTCATCAAAAACCCAATAACCACCATTTATGTTCATTATTTTCTATTATTCTCGTCATTTTCGTGTGCCACCCAAGGCACTCATAAAACTCACATTAAATACACCCCACCTTAGGGTTTCTCATCTTAAATGCTTCCCACTCTTAACCCACATGCATTAAACTCTCTCCCAATAACCATTACCCAAAACCTAGGGCATAAGGCTCAAGAAAATGAAGGGAGATCCTTACCTCAAGCCAAAAGAAATAAGTTCCAAGGATGGGGAAGAAAGAACACGAAAATGAGAAGAGAGGCATGAGAGTCTTCAAGCTCCCAAGCTCCAAACGAAAATGGAAGAGGAGAAGAGGGCCACCACTTGCATAGGGTTTTCTCTTAGAAAATGAAGATGAAATGGTGAAGAGAAAAGAGAGTGTGAAGGGAGAAGAAGAAGTATCGTGAAAAGGAAAAGGGAAAAGATTTTTGGCATTTTATTTTAGTCCCTTAACTAAAAATTCTCCATTTTAAGTCAAACAGGATCTCTGTTCGGGCTAAACACTTTATCTAAAAATTATTCCGAATATATATCCAGATCCCCAATAATATTCTTAACAGCCCTGACCAATATCATCTCAATCAGAGATACTTGGTCCGACACCCATATTTCAATCGGGCTTATTTTCAGTTTATCCGGTTTTAATAAATCACCAACAGTTCCCAAAAATCTTAATTTAATTATTTCCAATATTTTGGGATATCAATTAATCCTCATACAAATATTTAATATTTATTTCCTTAATCAATTCCTTATTTTAAAATTTAGGGTGTTACACATTTTCATTTCTAACCCAATCACACATCGGCTCTAGCCTCAACAACTCATTCCATAATTTATTTCACTACAGCTCAATCATTCATAAGATTCAATCTGTTATTAGGCTTAGACAGTTCAAGGGTTACGTAGTACCCATCATGGAATACTTCCACAACACATAAAATCATTAAACATGGCTCATAAAATAGCATAGGGCCTAGACTGCCATAGGGTCTAATTCCACAAGGTTCGATCTTTCAACATCATATTGAGTTATTCAGGGTCATCACACTTAATGGGTCACAGCCAAGTTAACAATTCACTCGGTTCACAAATATAAAACCGAGTCATAACCCCAATCATATGTCAATATAATTTCATATTCAATGAGCATACCATGGCTATAAGTAACCTCATAATTTATACAAGAGACCTAAGCAATTAATTTAATTTCAATACATATATATATCAAGGCCTCAACATTTCACGGTTTATCACCACATCAATTCATACTTTATATCTTCTATTCGTGGTCAACACACGACATAGGTTCATCGTCAAATCAATTCATATTCAATATATTATATCCATGATCACACATGGTATAAATTCATCATCAATTCAAATCATACTCAATATATCAATATTCAAATGCATAATATCAATGTATTCGTCATTTGAAGGAAATAGTGTAAGGAACTTGGCCAGACTTACACAAACAACAAAATTTATCACACGAGAATTTCACCCACATATATTTAATCTCATGAATCATTTAGTTTACCAATAAGCAACTATGCTCCACAAGTGCATCATACAACCTCAGTGATAAAGGAGCATACTCCCATAAACATCAATCATATCTTATGAATCATAATCTCATAAAGAGTCCTTAATGAGTATCAATCACAACTCAACTTTAATGATTCACAATAATCCTCAATAAGCAATAATGCCCTTATAATCAATTCATAATTCTTAGATAATTAACCACTCTCTAATTCACATAGGGTAATCAATACCTCAACATATCATCATCCTCTATATAATTATCATTCCTAAGTCTATATAGAGCAACCACATTCCAACAATGAGCATTACGCTCCAAGGATCATAAAAAATTTCTCACTATTGAGCAATTGTGCTCCAACCATCCATAATGCCAATTCATCACAGAGCAACCATGCTCTGATGTTAATTAATAGATCTAATTCAGAGCAAAATACGCTTTGATACCAGGTTGTAACACCCTAATTTTCTGGACTCGAATCCCGATGTAATCTAAATAATTAAACAATAAAAATACGAATAAATTTTTCGCGTTCAAAATATTTTCAAAACACCACCATGACTACATCAAGACTCGAACCACAGAAAACCAAAAGGTGAGATTTGATTATCAATATCTAGATCGTTAAATAGTTTGCCCATAACGGTATACAAAATAACAGTTTTACAGCAGAAGAAGAATGTGTATACCAGGCATACACCTAGTCCCATATATGAGGATATGAGAAAAGGCTCGGCAAAGCATACAAAGGCATATCATAAGCCTAATAGACAACCATCATCTTTTCACATAATTTCGTAAACATGCAATGCCTAAGATATATGTATATACATATCTATATAATCATGTATTATACATTTCCAATACCCATAATCTATAATTGACCATATTCAATTCATCCATAAAGTCATACATTATTAATAGTTTAAAAACCATCCTCACCCCATGATATTCCTGCATCAATACTAAAATGTAGACCACATAGGAGAGTGAGTTATACATTTCAAATGACGATATGAATACAATTGAAATTATGTGCATATACATATCAACATCATGTATGCTTTGCTAAACACATCAACAATCATCATAATCTATTCATTTCACAATATATATATCATGTATTCACCCATCATATCATAGCAAAGCAAGTATATACACATCTATCACAACACCATAATGGGCCAACGTCGTCAATATCGACCATTCTAGGCCTTTTCTCAAAGCCACCATGGGTTATCATCAATATCATTAATCATAATAATTATGCCCTTCATTACATTAGGCCATAATATACATATCGTCATATTCAATATCGTTTTGTTGTAATTATATCATTTATCAATTTTATATGGTCTTTTAGGTACTCAATTACCCATCCCATCAACACCATACCATAATCTCAATCATCATCATCTGGTATATCTCCATGCTATGTGCAAATGCTCTTATGGCTAATGCATATGCATAATGGAATAGACAACAAATGTGAATCCGACTATAGAAATAAACACCAATTATGGGACAAGCATAGGTGTGCTACTATGCCCCTACTACAGTAGTAAAATATGTACACATATCTCAAAGCATGCATGCGTATCAATAACATACTTTTACTGGTACCAAACCACTATCGCCTATTTGTAGCACTAGTCACCCCGTGACTTGCGGATTAACAAGATGGCCTCACTTGCCATAAGTGCTAGGGCCCCTCCCAAACTCACATCAAGAGAGCCGTGCCCCGTCAGACACTGAGGTAACTTACTCATCATAGAGGCGGTCGCCCACTAGGCCCGCCACATAGGGTGCCTCGTCACCAAAATATGGACAGCTTCATGATTCCCAAAATCACTAAGGAACAATAACAACAATATACCCGTGCACTGGGTCGCCCTCCCATTGGGCCCGCCTAGTGGAACCCCTAACATTCCACATAGACAACGTACGATATGCCATGGATGCAATGCAATGCAAATCAAATGCATTTCTCACACTGTGCATCCTAAATGCCACTCATCGAACATCATCATCATAATCACCAACACCACCATACACACCTTAGTGGATTTTATCATTGTTGGTTTTAGCCATTGTTTTTTAAGTTTTATATGTGGCATTTCCTCTCAATATATTTCTTATATATTTCATATCATAGATGTAAGTCAATACTTGCAATCAACCACAATGGCATTACAACATTACATAATATTCATCAATATTACCACACATTCACTTAGTGAATTTTCATCTCATCATTCATCACCATTGTCTTATATATATATATATTGATGTGGTATTCACAATAATTCATTAATATAATTCAAACTACACATACAAGATCACACTTGTATCACACATAATGGTACACAACAGAATCATCAATAATAACGATCATCCTTTACTCAAGGAAATGATCCACAACATCATTCATCATTACACATTATCATTGTCATCTTTGATTCATCGGTTTATAATAAACACCTTATCATTTAATCATTCTTTCTTTGGGTTCACATTCACTCAAGGGTATATCTCATGACCCATCATCAAACTCTCATTATCATTCTTTTATATCACATGAATATATCATGATTAAATTATCTCAAGTGTATCCATCAATTCCAACCACCACCATGTTATACCATCATTAAATACCCTATATACATTTCCTCAAGCATCTCACAGTATAAGGGAAAGGGTCCAACATAAGCCCACAATAAAGAAAATGGAATAAATTCAATTCTGGGGGAAACTCGCTCAAGTGAGATTCATCTTCGCTTGAGCGAGATCAGTAAAGCTTGCTTAGGCGAGCCTTTTCGCGTAAGCAAAATTCCTCCAGTAACGTTTCCACGCTCGCTTGCTTAAGTGAAATTTCCTTCTCTTGGCCACTCGCTTGAGCGAGTGGAGTCACAGCATCAGACCTTCATGCACGCTCAAGCGACTCACGCTCGCTTGGGCGAAAAATGTCTAGTACCTCAGTCAAGGGCTGCTCGCTTGAGCGAGATTCCATTTGCCTCGCCACTTGCTTAAGCGAGATCTATCCAGAACCATTTTTCCTCTCGCTCGCTCAAGCGCGGCCACACCCGCTTGAGCGAGATTCATCCAGTAGCTTGCCCAATGTTGCATACCGTCTCGCTTGAGCGATACTCCTGCTCGCCTGAGCGAAATTGGACCAGAGGCCACCCCTCTGATACAAGGGACTCTTTCTTGAGCAAGGTTCAATCTCTCTTGAGCGAGATCATCATTATTTCATGCCCAACACTTAAGTTTTTCACTCATTATCACATGGCATTATCTATCCTTTGTAAAAATTGGCCTAACCCAACATCATACTTAGATGGAATCATATCCTTAGGCCTATACCAACAAGTTATATCTCTCCATTTCTAATTCTAATTCATCAATTATACAAGGGAGGTTTTAACAACACTCCATATCACTATTTCACTCATTTGGCTACACAATTATCATAAATTAACCCTCTACACTTTAATTAACTCATCCATTCATAGATTTTCATCAACATTTAATTCATGCCCAATCGAGGGACAATCAAGCACTCATTTTTATTTCATATATATATATATATATACATACACAATTTTCTTAACATTTAACAAAAGCCAAGCCATCACTTATTGTAACATCCCAGTTTTGAAATTAAATGCTGAATGAAGAATAAACCATTAAGACTTGATTTCAACTAGAAATAACTGTTAATTACATTTAACTAAGTAGGTTTTAGCCATTAAAATATAAAAATGGTGGTGGTCAGGGGATGGGGTGGAGTGCACGTGACTACTGGGCACGCACTCTCCCATCCCACTCTTCTCTTACTGTGCGCATGCACATATATATATATATATATATAAAACGTGAGCCTTTGGGGATGAACGCACTTACCATTTCTTCAGACTCCCTCCTCCGTCGCTTCATCCTCTACTTTCTCTCTCTTCGTCTCCATCTTTCTTCTCTTCTCTCACTCTTCGCTCCTGGAGACCTTGGTTACAGTACTGGAGAACGGACCACACTCCATCCCAGAATCAGGCGCAGGATACGACAAAGCCAAGGAAGACCGAACGAACCAGGAGAAAGACATCGGACCCAACGACAAGAACGGAAAGGTTTCTGAGGTTCTTCTAAGGTAGGGGGCGCTTGCATGTCGAATGCATGGTCTAAGAACGGTACCGGATGAACGTACTGCTGAGTGTGGGTGTGTGTGTGCATGTATTTATAATCATCAAAACTGATGCTGTGCATGTGTGCATGTATTCATAATTATTAGAACTGGTGCATGATTTAAGATTCTGATAGTGATCTTCGTGGCGATGGTGTAGCCTGTTAGTGGATGATAATGATGGATGATATGCATGGATCTATTTTGTTGTCACTATGAAAAATATGTATGTGCCTGCTCTTATTTAGATTGCTCGATGTTGTTAGTCTGATGACCGATTGTAGCATGCACTGGTGTGATTGACTGATTGATTACGAGTAGTGTGGGAAATCCGTTCTTGCTTAATGACTACGGTGAAGGTGTTTGTGGCGCGATGATGTGTATTAATGAATGTGTTAGTTGCATGAGTGAGAGTGGGGTGACCCATAGAAGGTCAAGAACCCCAAGGGAAACGACTTCCAGTTACCAACCCTGGCTAGATCCCAATAGTGCTCGTGGTAGCCGTTGGAGCTAGAGAAGAGAGTCTCGAGACGCCGTGGGGAGGCCGGTGCCACCTGGTAAGAGCTGAGGGACGAGGGGCCAGAAGAAAAGGGGACCGTAACTGAGAGTCTTTACCCGAGTCGGATCCGCAGACATGCATATAGAGATAAGGCCGATTGTGGTGGTATATAAATTTATGTATGTATATGTGTATGATTTTGAATGCATGAATATATATGGATGTGGAATAAACTCTGTGTATTATGTATGTCAATGAATGTTGTTTGAACTGCATGAACTTAGTTACTTGAGAAAGGTTGAATGATAGCAGGAGCGTGTACTGACGCTGATACCGAGTCTGTGAGTATCATTTTACATGTAAAAGCTCACCCCTGTAATGGCCATTTTCAGTGAATATCTCTCGTGAGGAGGATCAGAAGCAGAGCTGGAACGCTGGGCGGAGTGCTGATGTATTTGGAAGGCTTAATTAAGGCGTTGTTAGATTGAGCCCTGACTGGTTCATACCGGATGTTAATGTTTTGGGGATGAATAGAACTTTATGGACAAGAAGAAGTCCGATTTTGCGTTGTAAATATTAACATACACTCTTATGTATATATGGATGTATGGTTTTGATTGTGTGATGCTATGTGCTGCCTTGTTTCATAATTATGCTTAATGGAAACGTAGGGACAGTATGATTGAGCAGGTTATAGCCAAGTCTGAGTGAATTGAGAACTGCCTTAGGGAAAACTTATGTCGGATACTTTGGGCGGAGTCGTACCCCGCCCGAAGTTTGGGAGCGATTCGCCCAAGCGTGAGGATCCGCGCTGGAGCGATATAGTTGTTAGAAATGAGACCCCGGTGTTGACCCCTGATTTGGGCGTTGTGGTTGAGTCCGCCCAGGCGTCGTCATAATTAGTTAAGTTAGGCGGAATAGGTTCAGACTCCTCCTTTCTCCACAACCTACTATCGCATTTGTACCCTGTAACTTCCCATTTTCCTGAGTGAAGTGCGAGCTTGAGGACTTACCTAGTGAACCCTTATCCATATTCGATTGAGGCGTTACCTTGTAGTTGTGTTGAGGAGGCGTTGTGCAAATCTCGTTCAGGCGGTGTCATACCTCGCCCAAGTAACTAGGACAGTTCGCCCAAACGCGTAGAACTATGCTGAAGCAAGTAGATATCAACTCGAGATTCCGCCTATGTACCTTCTTTCTCCGTTGTCGCATTATTCCGTCTCGCTCGGCGGTATTGAGCATCGCCTGAGTAATTGAACGACTGACGTAGTCTGTCCAGGTGTTGTTTTGCCTTTCCGAACTGGACGGCGGTGTAATCACTTCCTCTTTCCTTCATAAATTACTCCTGTATATGTATATATCTCTCCTCCTTTCCCCTTATCTATTTCCTTCTATTGAGTGATCAAAGTTGCTTGAAGGAAAGTTGTCCTTTGTGGGATTCCCTCTATCCGCTGCTGCATTACCATACTCCGCCTGGACGGTGTTAGACCCCGTCTAAGCGAACAAACGGTGTTGTGTAATCCGCCCTGGTGCGGGTGTGTTACGATAAACCCATTGAGTCGGCCCCAGTTTTAGCTTCTCTGTAGGTTGCTATATGCGCGTGAATGCTCTTTGTTTCCCCCTTGCCTACTCCCTTCTATATCAGATGTTACGTGACTGTTTTTGTGAAAAAAATTTTCTCATATTTTTGGAATTATTAGTTGCAAATAATAAGGTGTTACACTTATTACATCATCTATTCAACATACAACATTTTCATGGCAAGGCAATGCATGAGTCCACACATATACATAATTCAACATTTATTCACTCATGCAAATTTGAAATGCAAACTCGTCTCCTACCTCGAGAGAAGAACTGTAACGCAAATGCTCCGATTATTCCACATCTTCATCCGGAATTGAATCCTATCAACAACACATACATATACATGCAATTAAATACATGCAATTAATAAACCATCACAAGGCATTATCTCTTAAAACTCACTATCAAGTCCTAGACTTATCTAAACTCTTATCCATAAGTCTTCTAAATCATCTTATGGACCATTCAACTATCATTATTATCATTCATGTCCAATACAAGCCCCATGGTTCCATTTAAGACCATCATCAATCAACAACCTCAATGGCATATATCAAGGCCTAAGACTTCACCAAATCAAATATTCATTTCCTTTATATAATTTACTCTAAAGCATTCAAACCATCAAAATCATCTTTTAAACCAAAACCCCCTAAATCATCACACTTAGGGTTTTACCAAAAATTACAAAAACACAATTCTCATCATTTCTTCAAAACCTTTCCACCATAAGGATATTTATCCTCAAGAAGCACCTCTCCATAACCAAACCCATGTTTTCCAAGCCATTCAAGCCTAGGGTTTCATATTTTCCTCAACACCCATACAACCCAACGTTAATGTTTCAAGCTTAATCATCACAAAACCATGAATAGAATAATAAAGAGGCAAGAAACTCTTACCTCACATGAGCTCTACAAAACAAAATTAAGGGGAAGGGAGAAATAGATGCTCTAAGCTTTTTTCTCTAATATGCCATTTTATCCATCATGAATCCAAGCTTTTGTGTTAATTTTTTATGAAAATGGGTATAGAAGGAGGTAGGTCACATTTTGGCATGGTGGATTAAAGAAGAAGAATAAAAATAAAGTTAGATAGGAGAAGAAAGGAGCTGCCAAAAATGGAGAGAAAAGAGAAGGAAATTTATTCAAAATTGGACATTGTCCAATGGTTAAAACCATGTCACATTTTGCTTTTACCAAAGGATAATAAATCCTCATTGTCCAATGGGTAAAAGGACCAAAAGAAGAAGGGGAAGTAGCTACGGTTAAGTGAAGGGAGAAATAGGGAATTTACATTTTCTTTTTAATCCCACTTGGTTCGTATTTTCCCCGTTTTATATCATACGTTGTGTCCAATTAATCATTTTCCTAACACTAAAAATTATTTCAGCTATACCACCCTAACCACAATAATTTTCTAAAGATTCTAGACCCATCAAATATTTAATTTGACCAAGTGGGTCCCACATCATCTGTTAAATCATCTAATTCTGGTAAATCTTAATTTACCGATAATTCACCTCTAATGTCAAATTAATCCTCCCACAATTATTGGACCATAAATAATTAATTACCATTATTCCATAAATTGTTTTCTTAAAAATTTAGGGTGTTACACTTAGGGCTCGACCCGGTTAGCCTCCTCAACAGAAAGCGGTAGCTTAAGAACATATTAAGTTGCCTTTAAGTATGAAGCCCCGAATGTATACGATCACTCGGGAATACAATTCACGAAACTTAAGTTGCATTCTAAAAAATATGAGTAATACAAAACTCCTCAGGGATACAGCTTCTAAAACCTAAGACTACCCTTAAATACGACTCCTGAGCCTAAAAATAATAAAACATACGTAGGTAATCACCATGACAGAAAGCAACAAAGATGAAAGACAACAAGAGACTGAAGAAATAAACATTTCATTGAAGTCATAAGTCATTACAAAATGAGCAGAAAGTACATTAAAAATAAATCATTGTGGGTCGACACCAATGGCTTCTTTTTTGCCCCCCGACCTGCTCGATGGCACCAACGGATTGCGACACGAGAGGTTGATAATTAGAGGTAGTGGACCCAGCTTCCCCAGTAGCTTCAGCGACTTAGCGCTCTAAACGAAGTGGTTCAGTTATGACTTGCTTAGGCTCCCCCTCGCCTTCAGAATCAGATAAATCCACTATCTGACCATCAACCACTTTCTTGAAAGGGTCGAGCCCTTTAAAATTTAGCTAGACAGACAGATTTAGAATGGCCATCTATTCCTAGAAAAGCCTGAATGCATCCATGTACTTAACTACTACATTCTTCTCCGCCGCATTGACCCGAGCCACCGATTCATCCTTGAAGGACTCCAGGCTCGTTCGTGCCTTCTCATGGTCAACTTCTAGTTCCTTTCTTTTTAGGGAAAGGGTGTTATATGACCTCTCAATCTCTTTAACCTTTTGGTCCTAGAAGCTGCACCTATCCTCGGCCATAGCTAGCTTAGATTTGATCATTTTTCAACCAGAGCGAGCAATCTCTAAGTCCTTCTCCGACAAGGATAAAGTTTTCTTCACCTCAGAGACTACCTTCCTCATCTACTTCATCCGATCCTCTAAGGACTTCTTCCTTTTCCTCAAACCCTCATCTCCTCTTTTAGGGCCGCGTTCTCTTTTGCCAAGGCAGCTAAAGACTTACTCTGAGGCGGTAAACTGCTTCTTGACTGACCACGACATCGATGCCGCCCAGAGACCAAGCATTTCTATGGCTTGGCAAATAGTAATTGGGGTTGAGGCCATGTACCTTTCCTCATCTGCCCCAAATAACATAGTTTGGTCGACAAACTAGGATACTAGAAAGTACACATCCCACAAAGAATGGACGAGACTCCTGTCGCTAGCTATTGAGTTGTTCACAATAACCACCCAAGGTTGCTTAGTAGCCTCCAATGCCTCGGGGAAGGAACCAACAATCGTCTCGGCAATGACAGAGTTGTCTACCTTCTTAACTAGCTGCTCTTAGGGGATAAAAGGCTCCTTCTCAATCTCGGAGTCCTCAACGACCTGGATGGTAAAGAGGTTTGGATGAGAACCCTCTAGTTTTTTCCTTGCCAGATCCGCCTTACGACGCCTCTTGGAGGCACGCTTCATCTCCTATTGAGGTTGGGCTAGAGCATTGACCATTGGGGGACTAGTGGTAGTGTCGTTTGCTAGCAGAGCGCCAGAAGAGAAGGAAGATATCTTCTTCGCTCCTCCTTTTTTCCTGGTTGCATGTGGGTCAACCTACCAGTAACGCTTCCGTAACTCCTTGACACACAAGCCATGTGGAGCCATATCCCCTAAAGACAAGATGGATTTTGATAATGACAAAGGAGTGTAGGCTAAGATCAAGCAAGAACCCTTAGGAAATTAATGTGAGAATAAATAAGAGATCCTATGGCTTAAAGATTTAAGCTTTAAAAAATATACATTTTGATGGTCAGTAATCGATTACACTATGGATGTAATCTATTGACCCTGAAGGAAATGATTTTGAAATATGAAACGAAGCGTTTTGAGCATCGGTTAAATGCAAGTAATCAATTACCTATATTATGTAATCGATTACCTAGTGTAATATTGGAAAATAATTTTTAAATTCAAATTATGTAATCGATTACCATATTCATGTAATCAATTACTAGATGCCCAGAACATATGAACCAATGTATCTCTTAGGGTTTTGAACTCCAATCTTTATAACTTTTCATGGATTAATTGAAAATATGTCTTTTCATATTTTATGAGACTCAAATGACACCCTTTCTCCTACTGTAAATAGAGATGCAAATCATTTGTGCAAAATACATAATTTTTCCTATCCTTTCTCTACTCAAGTTCTTAAGGCCATATTTCTCTTTACTCATTCTTAAGTTCTTCAATTTGTTTTATATACTCTAGAAGAGAGTGACAGGCTTGTGAAGATCTCTTTTGAGTTCTTGTGAGTACAACTTGGGAATCAGTTCCCAAGGGTGAAAGACTTTAAGAGAAGGTTCTCTTGGATTGTAAAAGGCTTCACATTAGGGGGGATTCCCAAGGTGTGGAAGCGGAATATCTCTTGTAAAGAGTTGAAAAGATAGTGGAAATCACAAGGGTTGCTTAAGGACTAGATATAGGCAGGGTTGGCCGAACCAGTATAAATTTATGTTTGCAATCTCTCTTACCTTAAACTTTTTACTTTTCTAGCTTCTATATTCAATTTAATCAATTATTGTGCTTCAGTATCATAAAGCTTGATTGGTTATTAAAGATTTTTAGAAGAATTTTTATTTAAGTAAATTGCCTTGACAATAAAATTCACCCCTCTCTTGAGTTTCCTAGAGGCCACTTGAGTAACTAGTGGTATCAGAGCTAGATTATTATGCAAGGTTTAAAAACCTCAAGAAGATCCTATGGCTTGTCAAAGTTCCATCTTCTCTAAAGGAAACTCCATAAATAGGCCATCTATATTCAATGAGCTTGGATACCAGTACTAGAAGACTCATATGAAGATATTCATAAAAGCTATTGACCTGGATATTTGGATGCCATTGAGAATGTCCCTTTCATTCCTTAATTAACTATTGCAAAGAACTACTAGAAAAATTTGGAATGATCAATGCCAATCCCATAGCAACACCTATGAGCACAGCTTGCAACCTGAATAAAGATGAAAATGGAAAATTCATAGAAGTAAAGCTATATAGAGGTATGATAGGATCTCTCCTTTATCTATCAGCAAGTAGACCTGACATCATGTTCTCTGTATGCTTATGTGCTAGATATCAAGTAAACCCTAAAGAATCGTATCTTAAGATTGTAAAGAGAATAATGAGATATCTCTTAGAAACTATAGAATTAGGACTGTGGTATCCCAGAGGAACATCATGTTGCCTAATAGGTTACTCTAATTCAAACTTTGCTGGGTGTAGAACTGACAAAAAAAGCACTAGTGGAATATATCATCTCATAGGTTATGTATTAATATCCTAGAATAGCAAAAAGTAGAATAGTGTTTCCTGATCCACTACGGAAGCAGAGTATGTTGTTACAGGCAGTTGTTGTGCCCAAATTTTTTGGATGAAGCAACAACTCCTTGACTATTGTATAACCCTAGAAAACATTCCTATCAAATGTGGCAACACGAGAGCCATTAATCTCTCCAAGAACCCAGTGCAATACTCTAGAACTGAGCATATCGAAATAAGACACCATTTCCTTAGAGATCATGTACAAAAAGGAGACTACATTCTAGAATTCATAGAAACCTCAAAACAGTTAGCTGATATCTTCACAAAACCATTTCCAAAAGACCAATTTTTCCATATTAGAACAAAATTAGGAATTATTAATCCCAACTAAGATCAATACAACATGTTACAAGTTTTTCTCTTCACTATGTAATCGATTACATAGTATAGTAATCAATTACCAAAATAGAGATATACACACGTGCCTCTTAAAATGATTCAAAATTCAAAAATTATAACAATGTAATCGATTACAGAATATTCGTAATCGATTACCAAGCATATTAATAGACGCCGTCAGAGCAACATCAAGGTACGTCTGTTCTTTTTTTTTTTATAAATAGTCTTCATTGTTTATTTTATTATTTCCTATCATAAATTTTTAAATTTTGAGTAAAGTATATTGTCTCTTTATTTCCACATAATCCTAAGCTTTCACACTTCCCACTTCACTTGTTGATAAGTATTAATTAAGCATTGATTTCATGGTTCATTTGAGCTAAAATTATCAAGATTTGAAGCAAATTAATAAATGAGATAAGGAATTAAGCATGAATTCTCTTTTTAAGTGATAGCCTTGTATAAAAGAAAAACTTTGTTCAAAACACTTGTAAAGTGCAGGAAATCCAAGGTAGTAATCATGACTAAGTTTGAGCAAAGGAAAATGAAGTTAACTAAGCACCAGGTAACTCCCATGCTTAAGTGTGAAGATCATGAAGAAAAGCCGACGCTTGAGCGTGGCAGCATATACCTAAGCATGCCATGAAGAAGAGGTCATGCTTGAGCGTGGCAACATGAACTTAAGTGCGTAAGAGGAAATCCACACGCTTGGGCGTAAATGAAGCGAAGAGGAAGCATAAGAAATCAAGTCAGTAAGCAATAGGCCCTCTCATGCTTAAGCGTGAGTATGCACGCTTGAGCGTGACAAGAATAAATAGCCCACGGTTGTCCTTACGCTTAAGCGAATTTGAAAGTAACAAATGAAATAGGCTATCCATGCTTGAGCATAGCCGATTGAAGCTTAAGCGCAACCATACTTAAATAAGAATATGTCACGCTTGAGCATGCTAGAAGAAGCATGGGCGCTGAATTTTCTATTGACCAATGGTGTGATCCTAACTCATCCACTTCCGCATGCTTCTGACCACTCCTATAACACCACTCAGTAAGTTGGGGTACGTTTAGCATAACAAAGGGAAGCTTAAGCGTGACTCCTCTATAAATAGAACAGAAGAAGAGAAGGGAAGGCATCAGTTTTTGAGTTCATTCATCAATCATTCATTCAGCTTCACCTTTCTCTCTTGTATTCATTTCCTTTTCATATTTTTAAGTGAAAATGCAAGGCATGAGTAGCTAACTCATTCATTGGGATTGGTTGTAATCCATTCAAACCCCAAGTTATGCTGCTGTAAGTTTTTCATGTATGTTAACAAGATTTGATAGTTTTTGTGTTTCATTCTGCACCTAATGCTTGAAAGTATTTCATCACTATTTTCTTGTATTTAGTTTTCTTAAGTATATTGGGAAATAACTTTCGAAAGCAGATGTGAATGAAATACTTGTTGTAAGTAGATAACCAGGGATGGTATCTAATGCAATGAACATCCAAACAATCGAGCATTAATGCTGGAATGATTTCAAGGTGACTGAGGGATCAGCATGTTGAAATCATTCTTATGAATTTTGTATTCGAGGAATCGATGCAAATGACTTTGATTATGACGTAAAAATCATCATTTCAAGTTACATACATGCAAGTTACTTAGCTTACGAAGGTGAGATGCGATGAAAAAACTAATCCCAGTTGTCCAACTCTGATTTTTACCAAAATTTATTATTGTTATTCTTTACATTTATCACTTTTTGTTAATTATTTCAATCAAAATCCTTTACAACAAACAAAAATGAACTTCTTGTCAAATCAATTCAAAAACTAAGATCTTCAAGCTAACACCTCCTTAGTGGAATGACAACCCCTTTGTACTACAACTCTAGTGTTTAAACTTGGCACTAATCTTCCACTGAATCCATATTATACACACTTGATTCTTTTATTTAAAACTTCCTTTTCAACAAGCTTCTATGCAAGATCTGATAACATTAATCAAAAACAAAAACCATACCAAGTTTTGGCGCCGCAACTGGGGAGGTGATTTAAGTTTGAAAATCTAAGCATTGAATTGATAAGACTTTGTGAATAGTTTCTTTTTATTTGAGTTTTCATTTCTTTCAAATGTGTTTTAACTTTGCTGGAATAAGTGCTTAATTTATGTTTTTAAGAGGATAGGGATCAAAAGAACAATTTGCATTTGATCCAGAGATAGCTAGGTTCCTCAAGAAGATCAAGAAAGCAAAGAGAAAGTAGAACTTCCACACGGGTGAAACTTCTTCCTCAAAACAAACTGAGAAAATGGCGGAAGACAACAGCCACAATCAAAATCCACCAAGAAGAACACTAGGAGATTATGCCTTACATCAAGGACCCAGACATTTTTCAAGCATTGCTATTCCAAATAAATTAAGGGCCATTAAAATGAAACCTGTTTTTCTTAGTTTAATTAGTTCACACCAATTCCATGGAATGACAAGTGAAGATCCATACACTTACTTAGACACATTCTATGAATTAGTTAGGACAATGGGTTTTGACCAAGATGTAATCGAAGCTACATATCTAAGATTGTTTCCCTTTTCTTTTACAGGTAAAGCAAAGGAATGGCTACAATCGTATCCCAATCAAAGTTTGAATAGCTGGGATGGATTTGAAGAAAAATTCCTACAAAGATTCTTTCCACCATCCAGATTCATCAAAGCCAAATCAGATATCATAACATTTAAACAGGGCCAAGATGAACCCTTCTGTGAAGCCTGGGAACATTTTAAATCGCTCCTCAGGAAATGTCCAAACCGTGGTTTAGAAGATATTGCACAGCTTAATATCTTCTATAGTGGACTGAGAGCAGATACCAAAATGATATTGGATGTAGCAGCTGGAGGCACGATAATGATGGTAGATACGGAGCAATCCATAAGAATTGTTGAAGCACTATCCTCCACAGACTACCAAGCCCAACATGATAGAACCCAAATCCAAAAGAAGGGAGTATTGGAGCTAAACACCACTGATGCCATTCTAGCTCAGAATAAAATACTAACCCAACAAATTAAAGCTCTTACACAACAGATGGCAAAACTCCCTCAGTAGTTACATGCAATACAAACCTCAAAAGGAAATCAAAACTCATAATGAAAATGTGATTTTTGTGGAGGTGATCATTGAAATGGACACTGCTATAGAGAACAGTTGGGTGAATCCATCTTGTACATGAACAATCAAGGTAAGCAAAATAATTTTAATAATAATGCTTATTCGAACAATTTTTCACAAGGATGGAGGAATAATCAAAATGGTGGATGGAAACAAGAGGCTAGCACATCAAACAGGCAACAAACATACCAACAGGGACCTTCTTTGATGGAGAAAACTTCTAGACTAGAGGACACATTGGAAAAGTTTATCCAAGCTTCTCTAACAAATCAAAAGAACACTGAGGCATCCATCAGGAATTTAGAGACGCGGGTGGGACAACTAGCTCACCAAATTACTGAACAACAAAGACCTCAGTATGGAGCCAATACTAAACAGAATCCTAAGGAGCAATGCAAAGCTGTGGTAACCTGTAGTGGAAAAATGGTAAGTAGTGAGTTGACTTAAAAAGAAGAAAAAGAGGAAGAAGAGATTCCAAAAGAAAAAGAGAGAGAAAAAGAAAAAGAAGAAAAAGAGAGTGAAGATGTAAATAGAAATAAAAAGAAAGAGAGAAAAACAAAAACAGTGAAAGTGAAAAAGAAAAGGCAAAAGTTGATGACATTCCATAGTTAAAGAGTGTGCCTTATCCCAAAATTCCTTCAAAACATAATAAGGAAAGGCAGTTTGCTAGATTCATGGACATCTTCAAAAGGTTGCAGATTAATGTTCCATTTATGGAAGCCATGGAGCAAATGCCTACCTATGCAAAATTTATGAAGGATTTACTGATGAAGAAAAAGAAATTTTCAGAGGAAACAATTGAGCTAAAAGCTGGATGTAGTGCCATCATTCAAAAGACACTACCTCAAAAGACAAAAGATCCAGGGAGTTTTACAATCCCTGTTACTATTGGAAATCTTCCAGTAGAAAAAGCCTTGCTGGATCTTGGAGCTAGTATCAACTTGATGCCACTATCCATGTTAAAAAAGATAGGAGATTTGGAGATTAGACTAACAAGAATGACTCTCCAATTGGCTGACCGATCAGTGAAATTCCCATATGGAGTGGCAGAGGATGTTTTGGTGAAAGTAGACAAATTTATGTTTCCTGTGGATTTCGTGATCATGGATATAGAAGAAGATTTTAAAGTGCCTTTCATTTTAGGAAGACCATTTATGAAAGCTGCAAAAGTTATCATAGATGTTGATGATGGGAAATTAAAAGTAAGAGTTCAAGATGAGGAGGTTAACTTTGATGTTTTTGAAGCAACGAAACACCCTATAAATAAGCAAAGCTGTTTCAAAATTGATATAGAAGATGATATGGTCTTACAAGAAGCCGTAAAAGTGCAAGATGTGTGTTCCCTTGAAAAAGATTTAACGTGGGCAGTTGAAGGACTTGATGAGGAAGAAGCAAAAGAAGTAGAGGAAATTCTTAGAATTTTTGACACAAGCGAGGAGGTATCAAACAAGGAAGAACCTGCACAAAGCCTTAGTGAAAAATAAGTCACAGAAATTCAACAGTTGGAATTAAAAGAACTACCTTCCCACTTGAAATATACATTCCTTGATAATGAAGGACAAAAGCCAGTTGTAATCAGCAATAGCCTGCTAAAGGAAGAGAAGGATAAATTGATCCAAGTTCTGAAGAAAAATAAAAGAGCAATTGGATGGAGATTAAATGACTTGAAAGGTATAAGCCCCTCTTATTGTATGCATAACATTTTCATGGAACAGGAAGATAGACCCATTACACAACCTCAAAGAAGATTACATCCCACCATGAAAGAGGTAGTGAAAAAGGAAGTGATAAAGTTGCTAGAAGCTGGAATAGTCTACCCTATTTCAGACAGTGCTTGGGTAAGTCCAGTGCATTGATTACAGGAAACAATGAGTTGATCCCAACTAGAACTATTACGGGGTGGAGGATATGCATTGATTATAGGAAACTCAACCAAGCAACAAGGAAGGATCATTTTCCACTACCTTTCATGGACCAGATACTAGAGAGACTTGTAGGATAAGCTTACTATTATTTCCTAGATGGTTATTCAGGTTACAATCAAATAGCGGTAGCTCTAGAGGATCAAGAGAAGACAACATTTACTTGTCCTTTTGGTGTTTTTTCATACAGAAAAATGCCCTTTGGACTTTGTAATGCTCCCATAACTTTTCAAAGATGTATGTTGGCTATCTTTGCTGACTTTGTTGAAAATTGCATTGAAATCTTCATGGATGATTTCTCGGTTTTCAGAAAATAATTTGATGTATGCTTGGAGAATCTAGACACTGTGCTCCAAAGATATGTGGAAACCAATTTAGTATTGAATTGGGAGAAATGCCATTTCATGGTAACCAAAGGCATTGTCTTAGGCCACAGAATCTCAAGTAGAGGTATTGGAGTTGATCGTGCAAAAGTGGAAGTGATCAAGAAGTTGCCTCCACCAATCAATGTCAAAGGAATCAGAAGCTTTCTGGGGCATGTAGAATTCTACAGAAGGTTTATCAAAGATTTCTCCAAGATCGCCAAACCTTTGAGTAATTTATTGCAAAAAGATATTTCTTCTCAATTTAATGATGCATGCTTGTCTGCTTTTAATTTATTGAAAGAAAAATTAGTTCCCTATCATGGTTGCCCCTGATTGGAAACTTGATTTTGAAATGATGTGTGATGCAAGCAACTATGCAATAGGTGCAGTCCTGGGACAAAGAAAATGTTAAGTTATTCATCCCATACACTATGCTAGTAAGGCTTTGAATAAGGCTCAAATTAATTATGCCACAACAAAGAAAGAATTATTAGTAGTTGTGTATGGCCTGGAAAAATTTAGATCATATTTAATTGGTTGTAGAGTTGTTGTCTTTACAGATCATGCAACCATTAAGTATTTGCTGAAGAAATCTGAGTTTAAACCAAGACTAATTAAGTGGATTCTTCTTCTACAAGAATTCGATTTAATTATTCAAGACAAGAAGGGAAGTGAAAACCATGTAGCGGATCATTTGTCAAGATTGATTAATGATGAAGTCATAAAAGATCAACCTGAAGTTCAAGATAACTTACCAGATGAGAAGTTATTATTGATCTAGAATAGACCATGGTTTATAGACATGGCAAATTTCAAAGCTGCAGGGATGCTCCCTGAAGATCTTACATGGCAGCAGAAGAAAAAGTTCTTGAAAGATGGAAAACAATTTGTATGGGATGATCCATGCTTGTTTAAGATTGGATCAGAAAATATTCTAAGGAGATGTGTATCTGATGAAGAGTCCAGAAGTATCCTATAGCACTGTCATAGTTCACCTTATGGAAGACACTTCAATGGAGAAAGGACAACAGCTAAGATTCTTCAATCGGGTTTTTATTGGCCTACTTTGTTTAAAGATGCTAATGTTTTTGTGCAGCATTGTGATGCTTGTCAGAGAACGGGAAAATATCAAGGAGAAATGAAATGCCATTGACCACCATTTTAGAGGTGGAAGTGTTTGATTGCTGGGGAATAGATTTTGTTGGACATTTACCTACTTCACTGACAAATGAATATATTGTTGTAGCAGTAGACTATGTGTCAAAGTGGGTGGAAGCAATGGCTTGTGCTAAGGCAGATGCTAAAAGTGTTATTGAATTCTTGAAAAGAAATATCTTCAGCAGGTTTGGCACGCCTCGCGTGTTAATAAGTGATGAAGGATCCTACTTCTGCAATGCGTAACTCCAGAAATGTTTGGAACACTATGGAGATAAACATAGAGTCACCTTTCCTTATCATCCTTAAGCT
Source organism: Clitoria ternatea (assembly GCA_037962975.1). Classification (NCBI taxonomy): domain Eukaryota; kingdom Viridiplantae; phylum Streptophyta; class Magnoliopsida; order Fabales; family Fabaceae; genus Clitoria; species Clitoria ternatea. Next base: position 178,061,852 of record CM075671.1, read on the forward strand.
AATGGACAAGTAGAAGTGTCCAACAGAGAGATAAAGAAAATTTTGGAGAAAACTGTGTCCCAGAGTAGAAAGGATTGGTCCTTGAAATTGGATGATGTTCTATGGGCATACAGGACTGCCTTTAAGGCCCCAACAAGATTTTCACCATATCAGCTAGTGTATGGGAAGGGCTGCCTTCTCCCAATGGAACTTGAACATAAAGCTTACTGGGCAATGAAGTTTCTCAATTTCAATTCTCAAGCCTCTGTACAGGAAAGGAAGATTCAATTAGAGAAACTGGGAGAATGGAGACTAGAAGCATATAAATCTTCAAGGATTTATAAGGAGAAGATGAAGGCTTATCATGACTAGAAAATTCTACATAAAAGTGTTTTCATCCAGGTCAATCTGTATTGCTTTTTGATTCAAAATTAAAACTCTTTCTTGGGAAGTTAAAATCTAAATGGTCAGGACCTTTTGTTGTCAAAGAAGTCAAATCTCATAGAGCCATTAAAGTACAAGATCCTCAATCTGAGAGAACATGGATAGTAAATGGCCAAAGACTTAAGCCATACTTAGGAGGAGAATTAGAGAAACTCTCCACTCTTATCCATCTACATGAACCATAAGGACAACTCTTCGACCGTCAAGCTAAGGACGTTAAATAAGCGCTTATTAGGAGGCAACCCAATCATTTATTTTCATTTCATTTTGTTGATTTCAATTCAATCAGTCTGTGTGTTGTGTTTAAAATTTTTCTCACCTCTGTTTTCAGGTCATCTCACTCATAAACCAACCCCAAGGGTCAATTGCCAAGCTGAAGATACAAAGGAACAAATCACGCTCAAGCTAGGAACTTCAATTTTAATTTTGTCTTAAATTCGCTTAAGCGAATGACTGCAAAGCTTGAGCGAGGAAGGAAAATAAAGTATCAGGTATATACAAGCTTAAGCGTGAGTCTTCACGCTCAAGCATGTCAAGGTAAGTCACATACTGTCTAAAAAGAGTAATTTCCACTTTCTTTCCTAACCCTTTGAGCCTGAAATTTTTTTCTCATAAATCTCCCTAACCTATGCATGAAAGAGTAATTCCTAGCTTATCAGCATGACTTAGAAAAAAGAAGAGCATAAAATAATTCTTTTCAATAAGGAGTTTTACAAGAAATGGATGGCGGGAAAGAAAAATTTTGAAAATAAAAGAAAATAAAATAGTTCTCATTAGTCAAAAAGAAATCATTAAATTAAAAAGAGAGATACTAAAATAAAAAGAAGTGAAGAACTAAAATAGAGTTTAAGATAAGGAAGCAAGATCACAAATTATGAAAGTCAGTAATGGTTATGCTTTTTCCTTCTTTACATGCAATTTGAACTCCAAGAAAAACCAAGAGTTATTGTTAGGCCAACCTCATTACAACCTTGCTTAAGACCTTTTGATCCCTACCTCTCTTTTTGATTATGATATGATTGGAAATGACTGGCAATGTTAACTAGGAAATTCTGATGATGAATGTGTGAAACAGTCACCGCGTGAGAAATAATGAGAGACTCTATGATGTCCAAAATCATTTTACATTTATTTATATCCGTTTAATTATTTTTCACAATAAATTTTTCGCATTTAATGATAATTAATTAGGTAAAATAACATTTATTTTTCTTAAGCATACTCAAAATAATAAACAATAGTAAATAAATCAAATAATAAAATAGAATTAATTAAAATAAGTGGAAGAAGAAAATGGGGTCAGGGGTCACTCGCTTGAGCGAGACCCTGATTCGCTTAAGCGAAACCAGTGAAGGTCGCTTGGGCAAGTGCCTACTCGCTTGAGTGAGTTTTACATTTTAAACCTGAGCGAGTTACAAGACCTGCAAAGAAAATTCACTAACAATTCAGTCTTTTACAAAGAGAAACAAGCAATATCCCTAAGATGTTTCTTCATTCGAAGCCAGAACCTTCCTTTACTCGGAAATGGTCCTCTCGGTCATGCCTCACTCGGAACACATCTTAACCTTCCTTCACTCGGAATGGGCTCTCTCAGTTATGCCTCGCTCAGAAACGCCTTAACCTTCCTTCACTTGGAAGTGGTTCCCTCAGTCATGCCTCACTCAGAAACATCCTAACCTTCCTTCACTCGAAATAGGTTCTCTCAGTCATGCCTCACTCGGAAACATTCTAATCTTTCTTCACTAGGAATGGGTTCTCTCGGTTATGCCTCGCTCAGAAACGCCTTAACCTTCCTTCACTCAGAAGTGGTTCCCTCAGTCATGCCTCACTCAGAAACATCCTAACCTTACTTCACTCGGAATGGGTTCTCTCGGTCATGCCTCACTCGGAAACATCCTAACCTTCTTTCACTCAGAAGGGGTTCTCTTAGTCATGCCTCACTCAGAAACATCCTAACCTTCCTTCACTCGGAATGGGTTCTCTCGATCATGCCTCACTCGGAAACATCTTAACCTTCTTTCACTCAGAAGGGGTTCTCTTAGTCATGCCTCACTCAGAAACATCCTAACCTTCCTTCACTCGGAAGGGGTTCTCTCGGTCATGCCTCACTCGGAAACATCTTAACCTTCCTTCACTCAGAAGTGGTTCTCTCAGTCATGCCTCACTCGAAAACATTCTAATCTTCCTTCACTCAGAAGGGATTCTCTCGGTCATGCCTCACTCGGAAGCATCCTAACCTTCTCTCACTCAGAACGGGTTCTCTCGGCCATACCTCACTCGGAAACATCCTTTTTTCATCATTCATGACCCATAATTATTTACAAAACCTGCCCATAGCAATTTATTATTTACATCTACTAGTGGCTCCATGCCAATGTATATATATATATCAAACTCATAAAAATCAACACTGGTCACATTAGCATCACCCCCACATTTTCATAGTTCATTTCAGTTCTTGGCATCAATTCTCCGCTTGGCGCACCTCCGGGGCTTCAACCTCCTCCCTGTCACTGGTAACTAAATTAAAAGAAAACTATAGCAAGGGTGAGTGGTTAGCATCGAAATTAATCTAGAACGAAAACTAAATAACAAGGTACATGATTACTACAATGTTATTGATAAGTGCTTTATAACACAATAAATTAGATCTAGTTTACTTAGGATTTTAATCATTATGCACTGTATTTCCTTTATTTATTATGATTTTTGCTTTCTTTCCACTATATTCTACTTGGGTATGTTATTTTGCAGAAATTAAGGTAATAAAAGGGTCAATAACAAGAGAAAAACGACCATAAAATGATAAAGAAACAAGAAGAACAAGCCCAAATGGAAAGAATTCTCTGAATTCTGACTCAGAATGATGAAATCAGAGTAGAATGACTCAGAAATGATCAAATCCGAGTAGGATGACTCAGAATGGAGCGTTGCCGAGTGGAATACTTCCTGGTTGGAGGTAAATCCGAGTGGAAGATTCCCTATCAAAGACATTCCGAGTGAAAAATGGATGACCTTGAAGGAATATGTCCCGGTTAGAGGTAAATCCGAGTGGAACCTTCCTAACTGCAACTAATCTGAGTGAAAAAGGGACTGTCTAAAGCTATTGTCCAAGTGAAAGAATTACTGATTGAAGCAGGTCTGATTTGGGGAACAAGTGCTTCTTCTGGGCAAAATTGTCTCCGAGTGGACCGTCTCAAAAACTATTATCTGAGCAGAAGAAGCCACTAAATGAACACCTGTTGAATAAAGAGGTCTCCGAGTGGTGTCATTCGGAGAAGATGGCATTCTCAAGCAAAGAACAGGTCCTTTCCGAGTAGTTTGTTTCAGAGAAAGCGTCTTATCAAGCAAGGAAAAGAGTCCAATCGGGAATGAGTCTCTTCGGGCAAACTTTCAAGTTTCAAACTAAGCCCGAGTGAGATGTCTCCAAGGAAGGCACTTCTGAGTGAGTTACATGTGAGGGGCACTTCCGAGTGAGTTGGGGGCAGAGAGTTGCATTTCCGAGCAAAGCAAAGCTCAGACCTGGGAAGAACTTCTATCGGCCAGATTCCAGATTCTCTCAAGTTCCAAAATTCCTGAGTGAAAGGCAAAGCCAACTCCCGAGTGAATACAACCGAATGGGCTGATTAAGGATTGAGGTAATTCCGAGTGAGAAGCAAATCAGACTTCCGAGTAAATATGTCTGAATGAATGTGTCCAAGTGGTTCAATTCCAGAGACATAGCCGAGTGAAACATTTTGAGGATGCCGAATAAATCATTTGAATGAAAACTTCCCAATCCTGAGTAAGTCACTTTTCAATCGGTTCCGAATGAATGTTTCAATCGGTTCCGAGTCACTCTTTAATCAGTTCCGAGTGAATCACTTTTCAATCAGTTCCGAGTCACTCTTCAATCGGTTCCGATTGAATGTTTCAATCAGAGTTGCTTTGCTCGTCCAGCTCTCCTCACAGCCACAACACCGTCCAACTCCACACAGCCACAACACCGTCAAACTCTCCTCTCAACGCCATCCAGCCCACAATGTTCAGCTCCTCAAACCAACACCGTCCAGCTTCAAACAGAGACAAATTCCAAGCAAAGCTTTCACTCGGTCTTCTATGAATGAAGAGCACCTTCCATATTCCCACCGAATGCCCATGCTGACTTGGATTTCCACTATCCAAGTGGATCCTTGACTTATAAGGGGGGCGGCTGACAACAAAACAAAAGGGAAAATAATAAAAGATTTTCCACTAGCCACCGATCCCTATAATTGCTAAGGTCCAGGCTGTATCCAAGTTGAATTGGTGGGGCGGCTGACAAGAAGACGAAAGAAAAAATAATAAAAAAGGTCCCAACTAGCCGCCGTTCCCATGATTATTAACGCCCAAGATCTCTATAAATAGGGGGAAGGTCTGAAGCAGCACGGACAACATCACTTTAATTCAGTTCTCATTCTTTTTTCCTTTCTCTTTTCTTTCCTTTCTTCGTTTCCTTCTCCGTTCATTTCTTTCTCGTTTTCTTTCTCGTTTTCTTTTCCTTTTCTTTTTTTTCTTCATTTTCTTTCACTTTTTATTTTCGTTTTCTTTCTTTTATTTTAAGAGTTGTGAATTGTAAAAGTGAGTATTCCAATTTGTAATTGGTGGAGGAATATTGCAACAAGGAAATACAGTGGTAAAATTATTCTGAGCTTTTGGAGAAACCTGTAAGTCTTTATTTTTGCCATGACTTGTATGTTTTATTTTTCCATCATGTATATGAATTTGAATTATTTCATGAGTAACTAAATTAATTATCTTGGGATGAAGGGGGTATGATAATATTTTATGATAATGTTATTTTGACTTTGAATTAAATAAATTTCTGTTTTCCATTTAGTTCAAAAAATGCTCAATGCTCTTAGTAATTCCTAACAAGAACCTAAGTGATAAAATTGTATACTTGCGGGTATATTAGTAAGTTTAAGTAATTAATAGAATCGAGAGATTTATTATTACTGGAAAGTTTTTGAACTAAGCCTAAGGTTTTGAAATACTTTTTGTGACCTCGGTAAAACCGTGAAAGTAATCAAAATCTTTTAGGGAATAAATAAGGGATTTTCACAAAATGATAATGGGCCTTTTCTAAGGATTAAGCAGCGCTTTCCATAGGTTAGGTACATTAATAGGATTCCGAGAGGAACATATTAATTAGCTTAAGGAAAATCCGCCTTGGAAAACTTAATTTGATTCTTATTTATGAAAAGTTAAAATTCATTAACATAAAATAGAGTCTTGATCCGCCGAAATCCCAAGATACTCTCAACTCAGATTTTTAAGTGTCAAGTAAATTTTGTTTCTAAATTTATTTTTAATTTGTGTTTTATTTTACAAAAACATTAAAAATCAATTGTGTGGATAATTAAATTTCAATATGTTGGTACTTTGAAAATAGTCCCTGTGGAGAACGATAATCTTTTATATTACGCGACATAACTCATGCGCTTGCGGGCCCTGTCAAGTTTTTGGCGCCGTTGCCGGGGACTGTTGTCCCTCAAATATCAGCAATATTGAAATTCGATTAGATCATACTTGTTAATATTTTTTTTGTTTTGTTTGTTTCTTTTTATATTTTTCTTTATTTTTATTTGTTACTTTGTATTTTGTTCTTTATTTTGTGTATCTGTTGTTGTTTTATTTTGTAATTATTTGTTTTATTTGTCATTTATTTTCTTTTTATGCGACAAAGCCGTAGTGTCGATCTAAACTTAGGATTTGACCCTGAGATAGAACGTACCCTTAGAGCTTCAAGAAAACAACAAAAACAACAAAAACAACAAAAAGAAAAACAAATGGCAGACCAAAATAGAGCCTTAAGAGATTTTGTCGCTCCAAGTACAAATGGAAGAGGATCTAGCATCCTTAGACCCAAAGTGGAGGCTAACAATTTTGAATTGAAGCCTTCACTACTCTCTATGGTTCAACAGGACCAATTCAGAGGATTACCCTCTGAAGATCCAAATCTTCACCTTCAAATTTTTCTTGAATACTGTGACACCCTAAAGATGAACGGAGCCACCAATGATGCCATTCGCTTGAGACTCTTCCCTTTCTCCTTAAGAGATAAAGCGAGTGCGTGGTTATACTCTCTTCTTGAAGGATCCATCACGACTTGGGAATAATTGTCCAGTGTTTTTATCAATAAATGGTACCCAAGGAACAAGACTGATGTGCTGAGAAAACAAATCATAAATTTTTCACAAAAAGATGATGAATCCTTATATGAAGCCTGGGAAAGATACAGGGAGATGCTAAGAGAATGTCCTCACCATGGGATAGAAAGGTGGTTGACAATCCATATTTTCTATAATGGACTAACTTCCACACAAAAGATCTCTTTAGATGCTACAGCTAGAGGTTCATGAGTAAAAATGTTGATGAAGCTGAGAACCTGATTAAGGAAATAGCTCAAAACACTCACCAGTGGAACTCTGAGAGAGGATTACCTGCTAAAATACCAGGTAAGTACTCTGTTGATGCTGTTTCCCTACTTTCTGCCAAAGTTGAAGCATTAACATTAAAACTTGATAAAATAGGGTCAACAGGGGCTACTAATATTGTTTGTGAAGTTTGTGGTGTTTCAGGACATGGAGCTACGAACTGCCATTTAGCAATGACCCATAATCAAGAACAAGAAATGCATCAGGTGGATGCTATTGGAAACTATGGTGGAAATTATCAAGGTAACTACAGACCTCCACAAGGTCCACTTGGCTTCCAAAATAGGCCACCTCAATTCCAAGGTAATCAAAGTAACTACAAACCTCAACAAGGAACCTATATTCCACAAAAATCAAAGCTAGAATCCTTGATGGAGACATTTGTAGCTACTCAACTTAAACAAAATGATGAATTCTCTTATGTAATAAAAAACTTGGCTTCAAAAGTGGACTCTCTTGCCACCCATAACAAAATACTAGAAAATCAAATTGCCCAACAAGCCTCCTACTCTCAAAGAGCACCAGGAACATTTCTTGGAAAACCAGAGGCTGGACTATCTAACCAAACCATGGCTATCACTTTTAGGAGTGGTACTCAATATGATGGGCCAGTTGGCAAGACTACAAAGGAGGAAAAGAAAGTAAATGAATCTTCATCTCATCCAGTGATTAAAGAAGAGAAACCATAAGAGAAGAAGGAGGAAGTTAAGCCATATCAACCTCCCATTCCATTTCCTTAGCGCTTGGCTAAAGCAAAGTTGGACAAACAATTTGGTAAGTTTCTTGATGTTTTAAAGAAATTATATATCAATATTCCCTTCACAGATGCTTTGCAGCAAATGCCCACATATGCAAAGTTCCTGAAGGACATTTTGTCCAACAAAAGAAGACTGGAGGAAGATGGTACAGTTGCACTTACTGAAGAGTGCAGTGCTCTAATTCAAAGAAAGCTTCCACCCAAGCTCCAAGATCCAGGTAGTTTCTCTATTCCTTGTATGATTGGTGACATGAATATAGATAAAGCATTGAGTGATTTAGGAGCGAGTTTGAGTTTAATGCCATTATCTGTTGCTGAAAAGTTAGGATTGGGTGAGCTGAAACCTAATAGGATGTCTTTACAATTGGCTGATAGATCTGTAAAATATCCTGTAGGAATTTTAGAGGATGTTCCTATTAAGATAGGAAAATTTTTTATACCTGCTGACTTTGTTGTGCTTGAAATAGATGAAGATTCTTTGATTCCTATTATTTTAGGCAGACCATTTTTAGCAACTGCAGGTGCTGTGATCGATGTCAAGAATGGTAAGTTGTCTCTAACTGTTGGAGACCAAAAGGTTGATTTTAACTTGAAAAATGTTTTAGAAAAACCTTATAATGATGTTTGTTGTAGTGTGGATTTTGTTGAATAAGTGGTAAAGGAAGCAACCCTTCCTAATGACCCACTTGAAACTGTTTTCATGATTGAGCTGACAGAAACATCTGATTGCTCTGAGGCCCCACTAAAACATGATGCTGAGGTCATAGGTGACAAAGTGGTAATCCCCAATGTAGAGTTAAAACCTTTACCAGCTTCTTTAAGGTATGAGTTTCTTCGCCCTAATTCCATATATCTTATGATTGTTAATGCTAAATTGAATCCATGTGAAACTGAAAAACTTTTGAAACAACTTAGGTTGTATAGAAAGGTAATAGGTTATACAATGGATGATATCAAAGGGATTAGCCCTTCTCTTTGTATGCACAGGATTACTGTAGAAGATAAAAGTAGGCCCATAGTAGAACCACTTAGGAGATTAAATCCAAAAATGCAAGAAGTGGTTAAAAAGGAAATTTTGAAATTGCTTGATGTTGGAGTCATATATCCTGTTGATAGTAGTAAATGGGTAAGTCCTATTCATGTGGTGCCTAAAAAGGGGGGAATAATTGTGATTGAAAATGATAAACGTAACTTGATTCCTACTAGGATTGTCTCTGGTTAGCGCATGTGCATTGATTATAGGAAGTTAAATAGCGCCACGAAAAAAGATCATTTTCCTCTCCCTTTTATTGATCAGATGCTTGAAAGACTTGCGAAACACTTTTATTTCTGTTATTTGGATGGGTATTCAGGTTTTCATCAAATTCCCATTCATCTATTTGGTCAAGAAAAGACTACCTTCACTTGCCCTTATGGAACTTATGCTTATAGGCGTATGCCTTTTGGTTTGTGTAATGCACCTGCAACTTTTCAAAGTGTATGCAAGTAATTTTTTCTGACCTTATTGAAAATGTGATGGAAGTCTTTATGGATGATTTTTCAGTGCATGGTTTGGATTTTGATAATTGTTTAACAAATTTGTGCCAAGTCTTGTAGCGTTGTGAAGAGACCAATCTGGTCTTAAACTAGGAAAAATGCCATTTTATGGTAAGAGAAGGCATAGTTCTTGGACACCTGATGTCTAAGAGAGGTATAGAAGTTGATAAGGCTAAAGTGGAAGTGATTGAAAAATTGCCTCCACCTATAAATGTGAAAGGTATTCAGAGTTTTCTTGGACATGCAGGGTTTTACCGTCGGTTCATTAAAGATTTCTCCAAAATCACAAAGCCTCTTACAACTCTTCTGGGTAAGGATGTGCCTTTCAATTTTGATTCATCTTGTATGGAAGCTTTTTGCAGGATCAAGCAAGCTCTAATCTCTGCCCCCATTGTGCAACCCCCTGATTGGGAACTCCCATTCGAGTTGATGAGCAATGCGAGTGATTACGCAGTAGGGGCTATGCTTGGGCAACGAAAGGACAAGAAGCTACATGTAATTCATTATGCCAGCCGGACGTTGGATGATGCTCAAGTAAATTATGCCACAACTGAGAAAGAACTGTTAGCCATTGTCTTTGCTTTTGATAAATTTAGATCTTACTTGGTAGGTTCACATGTTACTGTTTACACTAACCACTCTGCCATTAAGTAGCTATTGAATAAAAAGGAAGCAAAGCCTAGGTTAATTAGGTGGATTCTAATCTTGTAAGAATTTGACTTGGAAATTAAGGATAAGAAGGGTACCGAGAACTTGGTCGCTGACCACCTGTCTAGGTTGACATCTGAAAAAGAAGAAACAGATAATATTCCTATCAACGAATCTTTTCCAGATGAACAACTCTTGAGTCTTAGTATCCAACGTGTTCCTTGGTATGCTGATTTTGTAAATTTTCTTGCATGTGGTATCTTACCTCCTGATCTTAGCTTTCAACAAAAGAAAAAGTTTTTTGCAGATGTTAAACACTACTATTGGGATGAGCCACTCCTATTTAAGCAATGTGCAGATGGTTTGATTTGAAGGTGTATTCCACAAGATGACGTCCATGCTATCTTGGACCATTGCCATTCTCTTTCCTGTGGAGGGTACATAGTACCTCTAAGACAGCTGCTAAAATATTACAAGTTGGGTTGTATTGGCCAAATATTTTTAAGGATGTACGTAAGTATGTTCTAACTTGTGATGCTTGCCAAAGAACAGGTAACATTGGTAAGAGACATGAAATGCCATTGAATACCATTTTAGAAGTTGAATTGATTGATGTATGGGGTGTTAATTTTATAGGACCTTTTCCTTCCTCTTTTGGAAATCAGTTCATATTAGTGGCAGTTGACTATGTGTCAAAATGGGTGGAAGCCATTGCTTCACCCCATTCTAATGCTAAGACTGTTATTAAACTTTTTAAGAAAATAATATTTCCAAGGTTTGGGGTCCAAAAATGTGTTATAAGTGATGGAGGGTCTCATTTTATTGAGAAAACTTTTTAGACCCTTCTAAAGAAATATGGAGTTAGGCATAAGGTTGCTACACCTTATCACCCACAAACTAGTGGACAAGTTAAGGTATCCAATCGGGAAATTAAAAATATTCTTCAAAAAGTGGTGAATACATCACGTAAGGATTGGTCTATTAAGTTAGATGATTCCTTATGGGCGTATTGAACCGCATACAAAACTCCCATTGGAACCACACCTTTTAAGCTAGTATATGGGAAGCCCTGTCATTTACATGTTGAGCTAGAATATAAATCTTTTTGGGCTGTTAAAACTCTTAACTTTGATCATAAGGCTGCAGGTGAACAAAGATTGTTGGAATTAAATGAGCTTGAAGAACTCCGTCTAGATACATACGAAAATGCCAGAATTTATAAAGAAAAAACCAAACAATGGCATGATCGTCACATCCAACGGAGAATATTTAATCCAGGTGATATGGTTTTACTATTTAATTCCAGATAGAAGCTTTTTCCAGGTAAACTGAGATCCTGATGGTTGGGACCATTCAAGGTAACAAAAGTCTTTCACTTTGGAGTTGTCGAACTATGGAGCGAGAAATCTGGTACATTTAGGGTAAATGGACAGAGAGTAAAGCACTACTTCATAGGTCAACCAATACAACAAGCAAGTGACTTGGACTTGTTTGATGCTCCTGATGAGTAAATCCAAATGGTGAAAAGTCTGGCTGAAGACTTAAAACTTAGCACTGATAGGGAGGTAACCCTATAAAAAGTTGTTTCATTTTGAGCTTTAAAAAAAAAACCAACTATGTCAAATGCTAGTTTGGGGTTACTGCAGGTAAGTTTTCTTATCCTTTTATCATCCATTTTAACATTGAGGACAATGTCAAATTCTGGTTTGGGGTGGTAGATAAGAAAATTTAACTATTTTGTTTACGTTGTGTGATTGTTATATTTTTCATGCATGTGTATTTTCCTTGTTTTGTTTGTAATCTTGTAATTTACCATAATTGTATGATAAATTTACTTTGAACACAAGGCTAAAGTATCTAAGGACCCCAAAATTTTGAGTAAAATTTTCAAAATTTGATTGTTTAAATGCCAAATCAATGTCTAAATGAACTTTATATGATTAAAATTTTTTTTGAAAAGACTTTCCATGGTTAGACTTGAGCCAAAATGGGTTATTTATCAAATAAATTTTCAAAACCCATATTTTCTTGATTAAGTAAATCTCATAATCATTAATATTCTAGAACTTGTTTTTCAACCGATTCAAAATGGTTTTTGATTATATGTCTTAGGATGATAAAGGCACAATTAGGTCTCATTCTTAAGCCTCAGAATTTTTGCATAATTTGACCCCTAGTTGCCCCTTTTGAGCCTAAAAGTGAAAATTTTTACTTGAAGCCTTTCATTGACTGATATTCTCTTAATGGTGAAAAAAGTTAGAAATTTAGTGTGTAACATCCCGATTTAATAATTAATTGCTGAATGAAAATAAATTATTAAAATAATAATTTCAGAAGTGGAAAATTATTTATTAATTACAATTAACTTAATTAATCAAATGATGGCTGATTAAGTGTGATTAATTATTAATTGTTGCTGATGGTGATTGGGTGACGTGAGCAGACTGCTGCTTCACGCTTTCCCACCCCACTCTCCCCTTCTCCGTGCATGCATATATGTACTACTGGGCCACTTTATTATTCATTTTTTCCCCTCAGGCTTCTCCCTCTTCCGTTCTCTCTTCTTTTCTTCTTCTTTGCTCTTCGTTCTTCTTTTCCTTCCTTCATCGAGCATGAGAGTGAGGATGTTGGGTTGAGAACTTCTCCTCCGGCGACTCAGGGATGACACTCTATTCCCTCCCTATTCTTCCACTTCCCTTTGATGACTTCTCTTTTCTCCCTCTCCTTTGCTTGAGGCTGCATGAGTCTCAGTGGAGATCTGCACTACGAAGTGTTCGGAGAGGTTGGAGCATTCACCAATGTTGTGATGGAGCTGCTCAAGAGAGCGAGCAGGGAGCTGGGTGCCTCGAAAGTGTGGAAATCCCCACTGGACCGAGTGGAAGGTCAAGGTGGTGCCCTGAGGGCTTGGGCCTCCCCGCTGATCTTGCATGCAGAGCTATTTAAGAGTATGAGTGGCTCAGAGTCCCTCCAAAGCCAAGTGTAATAGTGGATGACTGACGAAGGGTTGCCCCATTGTGAATCAGTGAATGGGTTGTGCAGAGCAACCGATTGGAGCTGTAAGCCCTTGGAGCCTCTGGAATCTTCATGCCAGGTAGGGGGCGCTTTGCATGTCAAATGCATAGTTTATGGACGGGTTCCGGGTGTTTTGCTTTCATGTGTTGTGTCGTGTCTGAGTGTGTTGATTGATGTGTTATATTCAAGTAGGAGTACTTGCAACGCCCGGGTCTAGAATGGTTGTGGTCTGTCTAGTGTTGTGGTGATTCCATCCCTAAGTGCTTGTTCATATTTCTGAGATGCATGTTGTTGAATATGAGAATGCAGAGTGAATACATGTGTGCGTAACATTATTGCCTAATGCATGAGTTAAAAAGGGGGTTACTTGCTGAGTTCTGTTTGCAGTTTATGTCTAGATGTATGTGAATGAGGATGCCATGATAAATTCTGAATGCATAAGATGTGAGTTGTTAAGCTGAGTCCCCATTTAGAATGTCATGTTGACATGCATATTGGTTTCATTAAGAACGTCGAAGTGGTGTAGTGTAACGTCGTTATCATGATTTACTTGTTATGAGTTGCTATGATAAATGCTTATGATGCTGTGATGAAACTGTGGAATTCTGAATGAATCTGAATGCTGTGTGGGATTGCATGAAATTGCATATATGAGAAAAGGGTGACCCGTGGAAGGTCAGGAGCCCTATGAGATGACGTTCAACTACAGATTCCTTGCTAGATCCGTGAGGACCCGTGGTAGCTGAGGGAGCTAGAGTTAAGTCTCGAGACGTCTTTGGAAGACCGGTACCACACGGGAAGGGCTAATGGATGAGAGGCAGGGAAGGAATCTATAACTACGATCACTAATTAAGTCAGATCCGCATGCATGTATATAGAAGCATTGTTATTGAGATTGACATGGTTGGTATAGCTTGGATGACTGAATGAATTCCGACTGAATGTGAATGCGTATATTTATATTATTGATGAGTTCAATGTGATTGTGTGTATATATTTGTATGTGTAAATGCTGTTGTGAATAGCATGATTAATATGGCCATGATTAAGTGGGGTGAATTCTGACTAGGGAATATATATGCGTTGGTGTTGTGGCCGAGCGTGAGGCGATGATATGATTGTGAGTCTATGTTATTGTGAATGATGTGAATTACTTAATCCTGACTGAATTGTATAAATCCGAATGAGTGATGTTACTATATAACTGAGAATTGGGGATTAAATCTGAGTCAGTAACTGTCATTTTATATGTAAAAGCTTACCCCTACACCATTTTTGTTAGGAAATCCCTACCATGAGCAGCGGAAAAAAAAGGGATTCCAAAGGATTTGCAAGGTTCCGTGTTTCCAAGCATAAAACAAACACAAAAATCATTTTTGGATTACCTCTTGAAGAACACCAAAGCAGTCGTAGCCTCGTCCTTTAGGAGTCCACACGAGCCCTCCCACCAGAATCGCAACACTTGCCAACTGCTAGTTTGACGGTGTGTAGCTCTTGCAACTTTTCTGAATTTGTGTCTCACTTGAGTGAACGGCCTATGAGCATCTTACGCTCTATTTATAGGCTTAGATTTGACCTAATTTGTTCTCTCTAAAATTGGGCTCCTTACTCATTCCAAATGAGTTAGGCCCAATAGCTTTATTTTAGTCCAACTAAAATAAGACAACATTTTCTGATGGGCTTACTCTATGTGTGTGACCCTACAGGTAAAATACTGGGTCATATTGATGCTAAAATCTCGAGTCATTGATTTGATATGAAAATCTTAGTAAAACAAAATGTGACTCTCGGATTTACACTTTGGCAAGCGCACCAGTCGTTAAAATTGTAGTGTATTTGATCGTCCCACAGGGATTGTGGTAAGTACCTCAATCTAGGACTAGTACAAGCTAAACCATCAGAAAATACATGAAGTTCATTCGGTTTTTATAGTTTTGGTGTTTTCTAGTTGTTTTTAGTATTTTCAGAAACAGAGTTAAGATGAATGTGAAAAGTGATTAAAAGAAAACAGGTCAGGATTGCTTCAGCTCACAATTTCCTCAAGAAACATGCAACTAAAGTATAATCGAACTTCACAATCTAGACGACAATCCGCTTATGGTTATTCCCTAATTCCTTAGGTGAAAAACACTAATCCTTAAGCAATGAACCTTAATTCCTTAAATGCTCGATTAACCTAAGAATCTAATGCAAAATTGGAGGTTGAACTCTAACTATTCACCTAAATTGATTAGGCCTGAACTAGTTAGAAAGCTGGAAGTTACCTAAGCTTCAACCAAGATTCCTCACTGGTAAAGTTCTTCATCAATTCTGGATTTGTCAATCCAGCGATGCTGCTCCACTCCTCAGCTTGTTCGCCTCAGGATCTTAGAAGCCGATCTACTTGCTCACAGCTTCAAGACTCCATTGCTAACCTTCGCAATCCCAACCTTAGGGATTTAGAACTCCATTGACTTCGGTTCCATCGAAGGATTGTGGAACATCATGGAGGAGAGGATTACAGAGAGAAAAATGTGTAGTGAGATGTTCAAAGTGTGTAATGAATGTTCTCTGTTCTGTTATTTCGTATCTGTGTATGCGTGTCTCTTTACAGAATATGTACAACCTATATATATATTTTTACCTATCTTAACTAACTTAACTAATAACTCAGAAAACTTAAGTTAACGACTAAACTACTAGTTATACAGTTTACAGAGTAACTAGCTAATTTACAGCTCAGCTCTTAACAGGATCCAGCTCAGCCTTAGCTAATTTACAGCGCAGCACCAGCTAATTGATAGTTCACTACTTAAGTTACTAAGGTTGCAGCAGTGGAGAAGAAGGCAATGGAAGTGGAAACAGTACTGCACCAGGTGTGTGTTGTTGGAGGAAAGAAACAGGGTTTAAGTTACTGCTTTTTCGCTTCAGCTGTTGGGTTTTCGCTTGAGCTGATTAACTCTCGCTTGGGCGAGCTCAGGAATTGTACTGCAGTGTTGCTTTGTCGCTTAAGCGTTATAGAGAAGCTTGGGCGAATCGAAAATATGTAATGTAGAATGGCTTTCTCGCTCAAGCGTGATAGAGTAGCTTAGGCGAAAAGTGATGTTTTGAGGTCACGCTTGAGCGTAGGCTTGCTTTGCTTGAGCGAACTTTGACCCTCGCCCAAGCGAATTAAACTATCGCTTAAGCGAATTATCTTTTCAATCAACATTTCTGAAATGGACGCTCGGGTTCTTCCTTTTATTTTCAATCGGTTCCTTGTTCTCTTTTGGAGTCGGTAACTTGGAAATCTTTGCAGTCAGCTTTTCGTTAATTCTTTTCGGTCAACCCTTTGAAGTCTCGCCCAGTCGGTCTTGTGAACTTCCTTCAGTCGGATTTACGAATTCTCACTCGGCTCTATAAATTCTTACTCGGCTTTTTTGTAATTTTCACTCGGATTTGTCTTCTTTTCTCGAGTACGCCCTGTTCCTGCACTATTAAACAGCTAATTGCCTAGCATTTATACACTGGCTGCATAGTGAATTTATAAATACTTCAAAATTCCTTAACTAATTAATATTTTCAATCGTTTTCTTACATAAATGAACTACTTTTGAAATTCATAACTAAAATATGAATTTTTATCAAATTATTAAATAATACTAACAAACTAACCAATAATTACTGAATAATGTTAAATAAAAAGGTGAAATAATTAAGTCTTTTCAAGACTTATCACATATTAATAATAAATTATTTTATTATTAATATAAAATAAGAGCGGCATCTAGCAATGCATCATTATGTCTGAATATTATCAACATAACCTATAAGTGATAATTATTTAATATGTTTGTTCCTTTTGTCACGACATCCTAATTGGGCCCAAGGCATAGTCACGTCATCCTTGTACGGCCCAATTTATTTTACTTGATACCGGAGTAGACTGAATCTGAATAAATATCTAATATTTATTCTTTCTAGCATGGCCATGCGTTTTCTTAGTCTTACTCCATCAAGTGGCCTATAGATATCACTCCTGTCACATAGGAGAGACAAATCCCATCTACATCACTCACATCCCTCTGCATAATTTGTTCATTGCCTAATCACAACCTTTATAGTCCTTTTGTTACAGAAGACGTTTAATTGTATTAAAACAATAAACTCCTCATGTAGGAATTATAGTGACTTCAGGTCGAAGGACTACATATACCATTATCACATTGAGAATCGTTTATGACAATCATGTAACGATCCATGCAACGTTCTTATGGTGGGTCTGTCCAGTACATCATTACTCTGAATGTGTACCTGTGTGAAGACTTGATATCATCTATATCTATGATCTGTGAGATCAGGTCATCAGTACACTCACACACTAGTCTCAGTGTATTTATATGTCCCCATGTAAATACTTGACTAGGGACATTTTAGGAATAATTTTTATATGACCTATTACTCCAAGGATAAATACGTTTTAAAACAATTTTAAACTGAAATATTTATTTTATTGATAAGCATAAAAAATGATACAAATAAAAAAGCATAAAAGCTCATAGTGCATACACCAACAATCTTCCACTTGCACTAGAGCCAATCAGACATTTGCCAAATGCCTAATGATCTAGTGTGCCCCTCATGTTTTTGTTGTGTAAGAGGTTTTGTGAGTGGGTCAGCAATATTCTCATCAGTATGCACCTTACATATCTTTACATCTCCTCGGTCAAGGATCTCTCGAATGAGATGAAATCGCCTAAGTATATGCTTGGATCGTTGATGTGATCTAGAATCCTTAGCTTGTGCGATTGCTCCACTATTGTCACAATAGAGACTTATAGGGTCCACAATGCTAGGAACAATCCCAAGTTCTGTTATGAACTTCTTGATCCATACTGCCTCTTTTGCAGCATTTGAGGCAGCAATATACTCAGACTCTGTAGTAGAATCAGCAATTGTCTCTTGCTTTAAACTCTTCCAGCTTACAGCGCCACCATTTAGACAAAACACGTACCCAGATTGCGATCTTGAGTCATCCTTATCAGTTTGGAAGCTAGCATCAGTGTAACCTTTTACAATGAGCTCTTCTTCCCCTCCATATATCAAGAATGAATCCTTAGTTT
Source organism: Clitoria ternatea (assembly GCA_037962975.1). Classification (NCBI taxonomy): domain Eukaryota; kingdom Viridiplantae; phylum Streptophyta; class Magnoliopsida; order Fabales; family Fabaceae; genus Clitoria; species Clitoria ternatea. The sequence continues at coordinate 178,079,767 of CM075671.1, forward strand.
TTCTTAAGTACTTCAGGATATTCTTGACAGCAGTCTAGTGACTTTCACCGGGATCAGACTGGTATCTGCTCGTCATGCTTAAAGCGTACGAGACATCTGGTTGGGTACATATCATGGCATACATGATTGATCCAATAGCAGATGCATATGGAATCTTATTCATCCATTCTCTTTCTTCTTTAGTGGAAGGAGATTGAGCTTTTGATAAGCTTATGCCATGAGCCATAGGCAAAGTTGCTTTCTTGGAATCTTGCATATTAAACCTTTTTAACACTTTGTCTATGTATGTATTCTTACTTAGGCCAAGAAGTTTTCTTGATCTATCTCTATAGATATTCATTCCTAACACGTAGGTTGCTTCACCTAAGTCTTTCATAGAAAAATAGCTTCCCAACCAACTCTTCACAGACTGAAGAGTAGGAACATCATTTCCAATAAGTAGTATGTCATCAACATACAGGACCAGAAAAACAATTGTGCAGTCACTAACCTTCTTGTAGACACAAGGTTCATCCTCATTTTTAGTAAAGCCAAATTGTTTAACAGCTTCATCAAAACGAAGATTCCAGCTTCTGGAAGCTTGCTTAAGTCCATATATAGAACGTTGTAGCTTGCACACCTTCCTGGATGCTTCAGGCTTAACAAAGCCTTCGGGTTGTGTCATGTACACTTCCTCAAGAAAATTTCCATTAAGGAAAGCAGTCTTGACATCCATTTGCCATATCTCATAATCATGGTATGCAGCAATAGCAAGCAGAATCCGAACAGACTTTAGCATAGCAACTGGGGAAAAAGTTTCATCATAGTCTATACCATGTATTTGCTTGAAACCTTTAGCCACCAACCTTGCTTTAAAGGTACTTATATTACTATCCATGTCAGTTTTCTTTTTGAAAACCCACTTGCATCCTATAGGTTTTACCCCTTCAGGTGCATCAACCAAGTTCCAAACTTGATTAGTGTACATGGAGTCCATTTCAGATTCCATGGCTTCTAGCCATTTCTCAGATTCTGAACTTGCAATGGCCTCTTCGTAAGATGTTGGATCATTTTGATCCATTAGGAATACATCTCCTTCCTGAGTTACAAGAAATCCATATCTTTCAGGTTGTTGACGTATTCTACATGATCTACGCAAGTCTTGTGCTACTAGAGCTGGAGTTATCACAACATTTTGTGGGTCCTGCTCCACTTCCACCATTGGCTCTTCAATGCCTTGTGAGTCTTTAATTTCTTCAAGTTCTACTTTCCTCCCACTGATTCTTGTAGAGATGAATTCCCTTTCTAAGAATACAGCATTCCGAGCAACAAACACTTTGCCCTCGGTAGGTTTATAAAAATAATAACCCTTAGTTTCTTTTGGGTATCCCATAAAAAAACATTTATCTGACTTGGGCCCGAGTTTATCTGAACTTTGACGCTTAACATAAGCTTCACAGCCCCAAATCTTAAGAAAAGACATACTAGGTCCTTTCCTAGTCCATATCTCATATGTGTCTTTATAACAGCCTTTGATGGAACACGGTTAAGTGTAAAAGTTGCTGTCAACAAAGCATGTCCCCAGAATGAGTTAGGGAGGTCAGTTTGACTCATCATTGATCGAACCATGTCCAACAAGGTTCTAAATTTCTCCGCTCAGAAACCCCATTCCATTCTGGTGTTCCAGGGGGAGTAAGTTGAGATATAATCCCACACTCTTTAAGATATTCATCAAACTCTAGGCTCAAATATTCACCACCTCGATCGGATCGAAGTGCTTTAATTGTCTTGCCAAGTTAGTTCTCTACTTCATGTTTAAACTCCTTGAACTTTTCAAAGGATTCTGATTTATGTTTCATGAGAAACACAAATCTATATCTACTGAAATCATCAATAAAAGTGATGAAGTAACTAAAACCTCCCCTAGCCATTGTCCCTATGGGCCCACATACATCACTATGTATCAAGCCAAGAAGATCACTCGCCCTTTCACCTTTTCCGATAAATGGGGTCTTAGTCATCTTCCCTAATAAACAAGATTCACATGTATCTATTGATTCAAAATTAAAAGATTCTAAATATCCATCTTGATGGAGTTTAGAAATGTGTTTCTTATTTATATGTCCTAGGCGACAATGCCAAAGATAAGTTGGGTTTAAATCATTTGTTTTAACCCTTTTAGTATTAATGTTATAGATAGGGGTTTCGAGATCTAGAACATAAAGTCCATTACTCAAATTTACACAACAATAAAACATGTTTTTTAAATAAATAGAACAACTATTATTCTTTATTGTAAAGGAAAACCCTTTCTTATCAAGACAAGAAACAGAAATAATGTTTCTCCTTATTGCCGGAACAAAATAACAATTGTCCAATTCAAGGACTAACCCTGATGGCAAGGATAAAAAATAAGTCCCTACAACTAATGCAGCAACTTTTGCTCCATTTCCAACGCGTAGGTCTACCTCGTCCTTCATCAAATGCCTACTCCTTCTTAGATCCTGCACATTAAGACAAATGCGAGATCCACATCCAGTATCTAATACCCATGATGTTAAAGTTGACATGTTAATTTCTATAACAAAAATACCTAAAGTGGAAGTCTCACTTCCCTTCTTCTTAAGCTCTTCTAGGTACTTTGGACAGTTTCTCTTCCAGTGTCCCTTTTGTCCACAATAGTGACATTTACCTTCCTTAGCCACCCCGCCTACAGGTTTTAAGGCTGATGTACTTGGCTTATCCTTGCCCCTCTAAATTTTCTTGCCATTTTCTACAATAGCCTTTCCTTTGCCTTTATACATGCCCTTTCCTTTACCTTTGCCAGAATTGACCATCATTATGGCCTTGCCCTTTCCTTTAGAAATATTGGGCTCAGCAGTCCTCAACATATTGAGTAGCTCTGGCAATGTTTTGTCCAATGCATTCATGTTGTAATTCATGATGACTGGCTTAAAACTGTCAGGTATGATTTCAAAATGAGATCGGTAGCCAACTTCTGAGGGAAGGGGAATCCTAGCCTAGCTAGATTCTCCAAGTACCCAATCATTTTGAGCACATGAGGTCCTACAGAACCTCCCTCTTCAAGTCTACAGCTAAATAGGGCTGAGGAAACTTCATATCTTTCTTGGTCAGCTTGACCTTGATATAGCTTCCTTAGGTTTTCGATCATATCGAAAGCCTCCATGTGCTCATGTTGCTTCTGAAGCTTAGGAGACATGGTAGCCAACATAAGGCATTGGACATCTAAAGCATCATCCTGATGCTTCTTATAAGCATCCTTGTCAGCTTTAGAGGCGTTTGCAGCGGGTGGTTCCGGAACTGGACTTTCCAAGACATACTGCTTTTTCTCTTGTTTGAGGACAATCCTCAAGTTTCTATACCAGTCAAGGAAGTTAGAACCAGACAATTTTTCTTTGTCTAGGATTGATCGCAACGAAAGGTTTGAAGGTGTGTTTGACGTCATGGTTATCTAAAACAGAAAATATGTAGTAAGTATCATTTTCAAAAACATATTTAAATTATGGTCATTTAAATTAAATATGTCTCCCACTATTTTGATTCAAAACAAAATACCCTCCACGAATCAGAAAATCCCGTTGGAAGATTTTCTAGTGGGCTAAGATCCATATTTTGCCAAGTGTTAAGTCAGCTTTGGCTGATCACCTAATACTTGGTTATTTAGGTAGGAAACTTTTTCCAATTGTATCTTTATACAACTCTTAGTCATTGGGTTAAGTAACCATTACTAATTATTCATCTTATGAATATTTAGCCTAATGTTTACGTCTCTAAGTTATATTCAAGCCAATTGAAAACTTAGTTAAGTTAAAGCCCAATAAAACAGTTTGGATATTACCATTATCCCATCGCGTCTTACTAACATAAATAATAGTGCCCTGCTTTGGCAGACCCACTATTTATTGACATTAGTGTTGACGAGTGTACTTATTGGAAGGCATTTATAACTTAATATTATTTTGAGGGATTTTAATTTATTTTAAAATTACCGTCTTTGTTAAACGCTTTAACGTAATAAAATTATCCCCAAAGCATGCAAACAAAATTGTGAGATGGTTATGGTCTTCCTAGAAAATAAATAAATAAATAAATAAACCTAGAGGAACTATATTATCATGGCTTCATGAAGTCCTACTTCTTGAATCCATCATCCTCTTAGAGTCACCACTCCTTAGTTTTTCTTCTATGTCTCTACTTTGTTGGCTCAATCAAGATTACATGATTAAATAGAAACTCGCTTTACATACGAGTGAAGGGTTGAGAAGAGAAATACAGCAGAATAGAGAGAGGCACAACACACAGGTTGTATTTAAATAAAATAACTAAGACCATAACCATTCAATGCAAAGTGTTAATTAATTGATTATAACCCATTTAAAAGCATTAAAAGAGTAATTAATTTTTAAGACGGGCAATTAAACACGTGGGGTCGGTAATAAGGCGCTACGCAGAGAATGTACGAGGGTCCCGCTACCCGGTTAGCGGGCAGGGGTCAAGGGGGGGCCGCCCCTTGCGGGGTGCGGGGCAGCGCCCCGACCCGAAAAATTAGTACTATAGTCAAGTTGGTTCCCAGGAAAGAGAGGTGGGTCCGGTGTGACCGCTTAAGTACCAAGTCTTTCCTAGCCAGAACGTCCCTTGACCATTAACAACTCTAAAATTTCAGCTAGGGTTTCAACCACTTTGAAACCCTAATTCCTTGTTGCGAACACTTCACAACGCAACCGTCAAGGCACATGTAGGCAATGCCTTTCCATGACGATCGTCTAGGTTTCAACTCTTGAACCCTAGATTAAGGAACGGCCATGGTTTAACACTTAAACCTTATCACTTAAACCCCATAACATAAACCATTCATGTTCGAAGATTAACTCAATTGATTCATAATTTGTACGATGAATATCATATGAGTAAAACACATATCAAATACAAAAATTGCATAAACTCATACATCATACAAATTTAAACGGCAACAACATACATACTAAATTTGAGAAACTCTATAACATGCATCATATACAATTTACAAAGAATAACTCAAAATTATATGTATCATGCCAAAACAGAGGTCATACCATATACATGATTAATCATTGTAATATATGCATCATATGCGATAACTCAAAATAGCAACATAATCATGCATGTTCATTTTCGAATCCTAGTTTCACAAAACATTTTCGCAAAACAAAAATGCAAAGCTTTAAACAAGAAACGATTTCGCAAATCATATTTTCCAAAAGCTCTTACAAACGAAAACATATCATCATAAAATATAAACAAATGCCCAAAACACGGTTCTTGCAACCTGGCTTTGATACCACTGTTAGGAAATCCCTACCATTAGCAGCGGAAAAAAAAGGGATTCCAAAGGATTTGCAAGGTTCCGTGTTTCAAAGCACAAAACAAACACAAAAATCATTTTTGGATTACCTCTTGAAGAACACCGAAGCAGTCGTAGCCTCGTCCTTTAGGAGTCCACACGAGCACTCCCACCAGAATCGCAACACTTGCCAACTGCTAGTTTGAAGGTGTGTAGCTCTTGCAACTTTTACGAATTTGTGTCTCACTTGAGTGAACGGCCTATGAGCATCTTATGCTCTATTTATAGGCTTAGGTTTGACCTAATTTGTTCTCTCTAAAATTGGGCTCCTTACTCATTCCAAACGAGTTAGGCCCAATAGCTTTATTTTAGTCCAACTAAAATAAGACAACATTTTTTGATGGGCTTACTCTATGTGTGTGACCCTACAGGTAAAATACTCGGTCATATTAATAATAAATTATTTTATTATTAATATAAAATTAGAGCGGCATCTAGCAATGCATCATTATGTCCGAATATTATCAACATAACCTATAAGTGAAAATTATTTAATATGTTTGTTCCTTTTGTCACGATATCCTAATTGGGCCCAAGGCATGGTCACGTCATCCTTGTACGGCCCAATTTATTTTACTTGATACCGGAGTAGACTGAATCTGAATAAATATCTAATATTTATTCTTTCTAGCATGGCCATGTGTTTTCTTAGTCTTACTCCATCAAGTGGCCTATAGATATCACTCCTGTCACATAGGAGAGACAAATCCCATCTACATCACTCACATCCCTCTGCATAATTTGTTTATTGCCTAATCACAACCTTTATAGTCCTCTTGTTACAGAAGATGTTTAATTGTATTAAAACAATAAACTCCTCATGTAGGAATTGTAATGACTTCAGGTCGAAGGACTACATATACCATTATCACATTGAGAATCGTTTATGACAATCATGTAACGATCCATGCAACGTTCTCATGGTGGGTCTGTCCAGTACATCATTACTCTTAATGTGTACCCGTGTGAAGACTTGATATCATCTACATCTATGATCTGTGAGATCAGGTCATCAGTACACTCACACACTAGTCTCAGTGTATTTATATGTCCCCATGTAAATACTTGACTAGGGACATTTTAGGAATAATTTTTATATGACCTATTACTCCAAGGATAAATACGTTTTAAAACAATTTTAAACTGAAATATTTATTTTATTGATAAGCATAAAAAATGATACAAATGAAAAAGCATAAAAGCTCATAGTGCATACACCAACAATTTTTTAGTATGTGCAGGTCGGTCGGGAATGATGTGAAGGACTCAAGTCTGAGTGGGGTGCACTCCGACTGTTGAGTGCATGCCTTGTATATTTATATTATATTAGTCAGTGTTAAGCCTTGGCTGGCTCATATAACAATGTTGTATAATGAATACGAGTATATATGTATTGTAATCCGAATGCGTGCTTATGTGTATATATATGGTTTACATTGGTATCAAGTACTTGTATCAGATAATCGGTGTTGGTGAATGAATAATGTTAAAATGCTAAATATTCCGAGTATATGAATATATAACATGCATATAAGTGTTTTATGTTGATTTGATGCGTCTTTCTGACTGGAATATGTTGCTAAATGATTTGAGGGTTGTTGATGAGTGAAATAGTGTTTAGTTGATGAATCTAAGTGAGACTATAGTGTTTGGACATTTCTGAGTGAGAATCCGAGTGAACCTTTTCCGAGGGAAGAGTTGTTATAATGGTGGAGATTGGAATATAATCTAAGTAAGTGATATAAGTATAATCCGAGTGAACGAGGTTCCATATCCCAAGCGGTGAGTCGTAGAGCAAGTCCGGAAGGGGCTTACTTAACGTTTCCCGAGTGAGTAAGGTATCATATGCCGAGTGAAACTAGAATGAGTATTTCGAGTGGAGTAGGATAATGGAGTCCCCTTCTGAGTGAGGGAAGGTTTGTGTGTTCCCTGAGTGAGAGATGCGAAAATATACCGAGCGACGGGTGTACGGCACACTCCCGATTGTGTTGAAGTTAAATACCCGAGTGATGTTCGATTAGGAAATATTCCGAGTGAGGAAGGGTTCTGGGTCCCGAGTGGTGAGAATTGAAGGAGTCATTCCTGAGTGGTTATACTTGTGACTTATATGAATGAAATGAGGAGCTGTGTAAATTCCCAAGTGAGGCAGGAGCGTGATGATTTACCGGGTGAACCTACGACCCAAATCCGAGGTAGAAATTACCTGGAACCTGTGTTCGCCCCAGCGAATTAGGCTTAGCTCCTACGAGTGTGAGTGGATGGAAGGCCTTTGTGCTGGCTTCGCTGAAGCGAAGGGCTGTCCGCCCGAGCGAGTTGGTTGCCTCGCTCAAGCGTGTTGGACCCCGCTTGAGCGAGTCAGCGTTGTTAAGGAATTCGCTTAGGCGCTGTTGTGTTCCGTTGGACTGAATGGATCGGTTCAAGCCTTGTCCCTTCCGCTGATTGCTATACGTATGAATGTTCTTTTATTTTCCCGTGCCTTCCCCTTCCTTCTTCTGTGTAGGTTGTCCATTGGCTGTTTTTGTGGAAAAAAAAATTTTTCCCAGTTTTGGTATTTATTTATTTATTAAATTAGGGTGTTACATTTTGGTATCAGAGCAGACCAAAAGGTCCATGGCCAAGGTTTGCCTACTGTTAGTGGTCGGTTGAGTGTATTATGCCAGATTGTCATAATTGCTTATGATATTCCATTAAACGTTGATACATGTTCAATCATGACTCGTGTGATGATATATGCTTAAGATCTTCTATTGGATTTGATATACATTGAATTATGAATGGTGCGATTATATGCCTGTGTGTTTGTTTGAGATTGGGAACAGAGGGTACTGCCAGGGGTATGTTCCCTGGGGAATAGAGATTTGTGACGACCCTGACTGATTGTTCCTGAAATACTGAGAAGTGTTTCTAAGCCTGGTCGGTAGAGAAGAAATAGGATGATAGATGTGGAAACTTTCATGTGTATTGAAACTGAATTAGTTGGTTCAGCCTCTTATGTAGGCCATGCTAATGGCCCATAGTCGAGGCATGCTGTCAGACGGAGTCGAACTCACACGTCTGAATTGATTGAATGAATAATATTGATAGAATCTTGTATGATGTATATAGAATAAGTGATTGTGTAGCCTCCTAGGATGAAGAATTTGAGTATGAGATGTATATGTTAAGGAATTTTTGCTGGTTACCGTGTGTGAATTATATGAGTTGCGGGCTATTGTAAGTATGAATGCTGATTGCATGCGGTAAAAGACTATCTCTTTGAGCCTTAATGGTGTTTAGTACTGACTATATATGATGTATGTATTGTTAAGGAAAAAGTTGAATATATGTGATAGGTACCTGCATGGTGATTTCTGTGTGTGGTTTATAATATGATGCATGTGATGTCTACATTAATAGTGTGGAAGTGGTTATGGTCCAATGATAAAGTCCTGTATGAGATGTGGGCCGGTTATATTAATTCCCATGTGGGATTTTATATTAAAAAGTATGTGGTTTGCCGAGTGCATGTATGGTGTTATTACTATGATGACCACTGTTATGAATAATGATGATAAAATGCATTGGATGCATGTATTGATATTGAATGCTGAGTGCATTGGCGTTGGACGCCGGGTGAATAAGGCTATATTCATCTGATTCACTACTGGAAATGCTTGGAGCATATAGCGTAGGCGCTTAATACCGATCGACAATCAGATGAATATGTGTTGAAAGTCCTCGGGTTGGACTTGAGGCAGTGCTGAGTGCACTATAAAAAGACCCTGAGTTGGACTTGGGGCAGTGCCAAGTGCACTAAGCGTTGGACGCTTAAAGACCTTGGGTTGGACTCAAGGCAAGCTTACCGAGTTGGACTCGGGGCTGCCCGTAACACTCCCGTTGTTGCTTGGAGCAATTGTGTTACGCGTGAGGGCAAACGGTTTGGTACCTGTAAAACGGCCGAATCAGCTTGGAGCTGAGGAAAGGCTTGGAGCCTATGTTGCAACAATAAAAATGGGTAACCAGATCTGGGTGAAATGAATGTGTGCACACCATGATTGTTGTTGAGCTCAATGTGAATTGCATGAATATGTGGAATGTTATTTAGAATAACATGATTGAGTGGAATCCGATTGAATGGATGTATGTATATTAATGTTATGGCCGGGTGTAATATGATGTTGTGGTCGTAATGTATGTTGTGGTGAATGATATGAATTGTATGGCCGAGTGTGAATTTGATATTCCGATTGGATGATTGAATATATATATGTGTTGATGTTGTCGCTAAGTGCAAAGTAAGCCTATGGCTGTGATTATATAGGATTATAAATCATGTAAGTAATATAGCCGAGAGCTGGCTGGATAAGATTCCGATTGAATGATGCTTGAATGTGTTCTGATTGAATGATAGCGTGTATGTTATTGACTGTTGGTACATATGTGTATATATATATATATGATATTGTATGGTTTGAGGTGGATAGGATCTAAGGAAGAAGTAATTACGCGGTAAGGGTCGGAAACTGACTGTTATTATACCATTTTGGGGTGATAGTAACTGCTACTTGACGATTGTCATCAGGGGAGTTGCGCTAACTTATGAGTAATGAGGAGGTGTGTGATTTTTGTGTGAGTCGGAAGCCTGTAGTCATTATATTGTTTTACAGTAGTGGTAAATTATATTTCATGATTGTTGCTGTGTGACGTGCCCTACGTGGTGCCTCATGATAATGTTGATGTGAATACGTACTTATATATGTATGTGAATTGCCATTAATTCCTGTGGGTAAGTATTAGCTGAGTGAGTGGTCGGTGGGTGTGAGAAGTGTGTAATGTATGCCGTCCCGAGACGACCCTTCATACCATAGGCACTATGGCATTGTACACTCTTGCAGCGACTCTATGTAATTGTTGTAACCCTATAGGAATGAGACATCATCCTATTAGATGGATGCAGCAATCCACGAGTCGGGCAGGTGAGGTTGTAGCTGCTTATGGTGATGGTGAGCCTATCGGGCGGTTCTGAGTGAGGATGAGAGTTGTATTAAATGAATATTGTGTGGTTATGTATGAAAGTAAGGATGCAAGGTTTGTTTAACCGTGAGGTGTTACCTCCGAGTGAATCAGAGGTGATTGTGTACGAATTGACTATTAAAATAATAAATGGTTATAGAGATTGATGGACGAGCAAGTCTGTCACTAGAATTAGAAGTTTAAGACTTTAGCCGAGTGGCATTGTGGATTAGTGGGGAAACCATGACCTTGGGCGGAAGAAATCTGAAAGGTGAGGATTTGCTCGGGAAAGGTTAGTATATTCCGAGTGCGAAAAGTGGAGACAGATCCGAGTGAAATCTTTCTGGGAGAGAGGATTCCTGAGTGAAGTTATGGTGTCCCGAGTAAGATCTCATAAAGAGGAACATTACCAAGTTAAGGGGATTGTGTCCGAATGTGACACTTCTGAGTAAGGTTAGATTCGGGTGGTGTGACTCGGAGCATGACATTTCCGAGTGGATGGTACCATGTAGACGGTTCCCATCGTATGAAAATTCTAAGTCTGTAGGTTGTGCCTTGACGAATCTTTACCAAAAGAACTTCTGGTCGGAATGTGGGGCTATGAATAGGTAAGTCTCCGAGTGAATTACCCCGAGGAAGAGTGAATACCTAAGAGGTAAGTTTATTCATAGATGTGTTCGAGTGGATGTGTGGCGTTGCTGAGTTGGAACTCAGATTTGCTTTCGAGATAGACTCAGATTCTGAGTAAGTTTTTGGTAAGTGGAGAGATGTCCGGTGTAAATTGCCTTCAAACCCCGAATGATTCCTTTTGATTGAGAATTTCGAGTGACCTTTTTAGGGTATAGGCATGGAATTGGCCGAAGGAATGGTTTGGAATCTGAGATTTTAGAACCGAGTGTGATGCCTGTAAGGGGGGGGGGGGAATCCAGGCAGTCTGTGCTAATTGGAGCACCTTGAATCTCTTTTGAGTGTTTGTCCCGGTATTATCAAGATATATCATGGTTTAGAGAAAAGATCTTATGGACGGATGCTAAATATCCGAGAGTCTCATCAGAGATAAATCGAACATTGGTGAGTATTAGTGGGAATCGGTAATGTTGTTTACCGACTGAAGTCTTCCCAACTGATTGATTATCATCTAGAAGGTGTCTCGAGTGACACAATGTTGAGCCTATGCTCTGTGTGAGTTCATGACTGTGCCGAGTGACTCATTGAGTCGGGGAACCCGGTGGTGTAAATATGCCGAATGGTGTTGGGAGTGTAGGACCAAGTGGCCAAAGAACTAGAGGGTGCCACTGATTGTGGTGATTGGGCTAAGTTAAGTGGGGTAACTTGTATGATTTAAAAATTGAGTCCCCAAATATATTGCATTCTATGATGAGGTTGTAATCAGGTAGGACCAAACATTTGTGTTTTGCCGACTGGAATTGTGGGGCGGTCGGTAAACCGCTTGAGAGGTGAAGCTTTGCCGAGTGAAATTGTGATCCGGTCGGTGAATGTTTGTGGAAGCTCAGTCGTGTAAGTAATTGAGACAGCAATTTCTGAGTTATTTATTTAAGGTGAGTCACCGATTGAATTTCGAGGACGAAATTCTTTTATGAGGGGGAGAACTGTAACATCCCGATTTAATAATTAATTGCCGAATGAAAATAAATTATTAAAATAATAATTTCAGAAGTGGAAAATTATTTATTAATTACAATTAACTTAATTAATCAAATGATGGCTGATTAAGTGTGATTAATTATTAATTGTTGCTGATGGTGATTGGGTGACGTGAGCAGACTGCTGCTTCACGCTTTCCCACCCCACTCTCCCCTTCTCCGTGCATGCATATATGTACTACTGGGCCACTTTATTATTCATTTTTTCCCCTCAGGCTTCTCCCCCTTCCATTCTCTCTTCTTTTCTTCTTCTTTGCTCTTCGTTCTTCTTTTCCTTCCTTCGTCGAGCATGAGAGTGAGGATGTTGGGTTGAGAACTTCTCCTCCGACGACTCAGGGACGACACTCTGTTCCCTCCCTGTTCTTCCACTTCCCTTTGACGACTTCTCTTTTCTCCCTCTCCTTTTCTTGAGGCTGCATGAGTCTCAGTAGAGATCTGCACTACGAAGTGTTCGGAGAGGTTGGAGCATTCACCAACGTTGTGATAGAGCTGCTCAAGAGAGCGAGTAGGGAGCTGGGTGCCTCGAAAGCGTGAAAATCCCCACTGGACCGAGTGGAAGGTCAAGGTGGTGCCCTGAGGGCTTGGGCCTCCCCGCTGATCTTGCATGCAGAGCTGTTTAAGAGTAGGAGTGGCTCAGAGTCCCTCCAAAGCCAAGTGTAATAGTGGATGACTGACGAAGGGTCGCCCCATTGTGAATCAGTGAATGGGCTGTGCAGAGCAACCGATTGGAGCTATAAGCCCTTGGAGCCTCTGGAATCTTCATGCCAGGTAGGGGGCGCTTTACATGTCAAATGCATAGTTTATGGATGGGTTTCGGGTGTTTTGCTTTCATGTGTTGTGTCGTGTCTGAGTGTGTTGATTGATGTGTTGTATTCGAGTAGGAGTGCTTGCAACGCCCGGGCCTAGGATGGTTGTAGTCTGTCTAGTGTTGTGGTGATTCCATCCCTAAGTGCTTGTTCATATTTCTGAGATGCATGCTGTTGAATATAAGAATGTGGAGTGAATACATGTGTGCATAACATTATTGCCTAATGCATGAGTTAAAAAGGAGGTTACTTGCTGAGTTCTGTTTGCAGTTTATGTCTAGATGTGTGTGAATGAGGATGCCATGATAAATTCTGAATGCATGAGATGTGAGTTGTTACGCTGAGTCCCCATTTAGAATGTCGTGTTGACATGCATGTTGGTTTCATTAAGAACGTCGAAGTGGTGTACTGTAACGTTGTTATCATGATTTACATGTTATGAGTTGCTATGATAAATGCTTGTGATGCTGTGATGAAACTGTGGAATTCCGAGTGAATCTGAATGCTGTGTGGGATTGCATGAAATTGCATATATGAGAAAAGGGTGACCCGTGGAAAGTCAGGAGCCCTATAAGATGACGTTCAACTACAGATTCCTGGCTAGATCCGTGAGGACCCGTGGTAGCCGAGGGAGCTAGAGTTAAGCCTCGAGACGTCTTTGGAAGACTGGTACCACACGGGAAAGGCTAATGGACGAGAGGCAGGGAAGGAATCTATAACTGCGATCACTAATTAAGTCAGATCCGCATGCATGTATGTAGGAGCATTGTTATTGAGATTGACATGGTTGGTATAGCTTGGATGACTGAATGAATTCTGACTGAATGTGAATGCGTATATTTATATTGTTGATGAGTTCAATGTGATTGTGTGTATATATTTGTATGTGTAAATGCTGTTGTGAATAGCATGATTAATATGGCCATGATTAAGTGGGGTGAATTCCGACTAGGGAATATATGTGCGTTGGTGTTGTGGCCGAGCGTGAGGCGATGATATGATTGTGAGTCTATGTTATTGTGAATGATGTGAATTACTTAATCCTGACTGAATTGTATAAATCCGAATGAGTGATGTTACTATATAACTGAGAATTGGGGATGAAATCCGAGTCAGTAACTGTCATTTTATATGTAAAAGCTCACCCCTACACCATTTTTCAGTATGTGCAGGTCGGTTGGGAATGATGTGAAGGACTCAAGTCCGAGTGGGGTGCACTCTGACTGTTGAGTGCATGCCTTGTATATTTATATTATATTAGTCAGTGTTAAGCCTTGGTCGGCTCATATAACAATGTTGTATAACGAATACGAGTATATATGTATTGTAATCCGAATGCGTGTTTATGTATATATATATGGTTTACATTGGTATCAAGTACTTGTATCGGATAATGGGTGTTAGTGAATGAATAATGTTAAAATGCTAAATATTCCAAGTGTATGAATATATAACATGCATATAAGTGTTTTATGTTGATTTGATGCGTCTTTCTGACTGGAATACGTTGCTAAATGATTTGAGGGTTGTTGATGAGTGAAATAGTGTTAAGTTGATGATTCCGAGTGAGACTATAGTGTTTGGACATTTCCGAGTGAGAATCCGAGTGAACCTTTTCTGAGGGAAGAGTTGTTATAATGGTGGAGATTGGAATATAATCTAAGTAAGTGATATAAGTATAATCCGAGTGAACGAGGTTCCATATCCTGAGCGGTGAGTCGTAGAGCAAGTCCGAAGGGGCTTACTTAACATTTCCCGAGTGAGTAAGGTATCATATGCCGAGTGAAACTAGAATGAGTATTCCGAGTGGAGTAGGATAGTGGAGTCCCCTTCTGAGTGAGGGAAGGTTTGTGTGTTCCCCGAGTGAGAGATACGAAAATATACCGAGCGACGGGTGTACGACACACTCCCGATTGTGTTGAAGTTAAATACCCGAGTGATGTTCGATTAGGAAATATTCCGAGTGAGGAAGGGTTCTGGGTCCTGAGTGGTGAGAATTGAAGGAGTCATTCCTGAGTGGTTATACTTGTGACTTATATGAATGAAATGAGGAGCTGTGTAAATTCCCGAGTGAGGCAGGAGCGTGATGATTTACCGGGTGAACCTACGACCCAAATCCGAGTGAGAAATTACCTGGAACCTGTGTTCGCCCCAGCGAATTAGGCTTAGCTCATACGAGTGTGAGTGGATGAAAGGCCTTTGTGCTGGCTTTGCTTAAGCGAAGGGCTGTCCGCCCGAGCGAGTTGGTTGCCTCGCTCAAGCGTGTTGGACCCCGCTTGAGCGAGTCAGCGTTGTTAAGGAATTCGCTTAGGCGCTGATGTGTTCCGCTGGACTGAATGGATCGGTTCAAGCCTTGTCCCTTCCGCTGATTGCTATACGTATGAATGTTCTTTTATTTTCCCGTGCCTTCCCCTTCCTTCTTCTGTGTAGGTTGTCCATTGGCTGTTTTTGTGGGAAAAAATTTTTTCCCGGTTTTGGCATTTATTTATTTATTAAATTAGGGTGTTACATAGTGGAGCAAAGAAATAAAAAAGGACTTAAGAAAAATATGTATGGGATGCAAAGAAAAGCAAAAAAAAAAAGAAAAGAAAAGAAAAAGAAAATCAAAAGGATGATATTGAATAAATTCCAAAAAGTCCATAAAAGTTCAAAAATTTGCTCTGTTAAATTTATGATGGTAATTTGAATCATTCATGACTGTTAAAGCCCTTTTGTATTCCATTTTTCTTGAAATACCTAACTTGACATTACAACCCAAGGTCATGTTACAACCTTTGAAAGACCTTTAGACTTTGACATATTTTCTATCTAAACTGTGGAGTTTCTGGTTTATTAACAAGCTTATGGTAATATTTTTTTGACTATGATGATCTGAGTGATACACAAACCATAAAACACTTTGAGTGAAAATTGAGAGAAGAGTATCCTCTGTCTTGATAATGAAAATTGATTCACATAAGAAAATTAATATTGGCATTTGAATAAATCTTTTTCTCTATTTTGGATTCCTTAGTTTACTGAGCTTAGTATTTTCTGTATCTTATCATGTGAATATGGTAATTGCTTGAGGACAAGCAATGTTTTGGTTTAGGGTATTTTGATAAGTGCTTTATAACATAATAAATTAGATTTAGTTTGCTTAGGATTTTAATCATTATGCACTGTATTTCCTTTATTTATTATGATTTTTGCTTTCTTTCCACTATATTCTACTTGGGTATGTTATTTTGCAGAAATTAAGGTAATAAAAGGGTCAATAACAAGAGAAAAACAACCATAAAATGATAAAGAAACAAGAAGAACAAGCCCAAGTGGAAAGAATTCTCTGAATTCCGACTCAGAATGATGAAATCCGAGTAGGATGACTCAGAAATGATCAAATACGAGTAGGATAACTCAGAATGGAGCCTTGCCGAGTGGAATACTTCCCAGTTGGAGGTAAATCCGAGTGGAAGATTCCCTATCAAAGACATTCCGAGTGAAAAATGGCTGACCTTGAAGGAATATGTCCCGGTTGGAGGTAAATCCGAGTGAAACCTTCCTGACTGCAACTAATCTGAGTGAAAAAGGGACTACCCAAAGCTATTGTCCGAGTGAAAGAATTACTGATTGAAGCAGGTCTGATTTGGGGAACAACTGCTTCTTCTGGGCAAAATTGTCTCCAAGTGGACCGTCTCAAAGACTATTGTTCGAGCAGAAGAAGCCACTGAATGAACACTTGTTGAATAAAGAGGTCTCCGAGTGGTGTCATTCGGAGAAGATGGCATTCTCAAGCAAAGAACAGGTCCTTTCCGAGTAGTTTGTTTCAGAGAAAGTGTCTTATCAAGCAAGGAAAAGAGTCCAATCGGGAATGAGTCTCTTCGGGCAGACTCTCAAGTTTCAAACTAAGCTCAAGTGAGATGTCTCCAAGGAAGGCACTTCCGAGTGAGTTACATGTAAGGGGCTCTTCCGAGTGAGTTGGGGGCAGAGAGTTGCATATCCGAGCAAAGCAAAGCTCGGACCTGGGAAGAGCTTTTATCGGCCAGATTCCAGATTCTCTCAAGTTCCAAAATTCCTGAGTGAAAGGCAAAGCCAACTCCTGAGTGAATACAACCGAATGGGCTGATTGATGATTGAGGCAATTCCGAGTGAGAAGCAAGTCAGACTTCCGAGTAAATGTGTCCGAATGAATGTGTCCGAGTGGTTCAATTCCAGAGACATAGCCGAGTGAAACATTTTGAGGATGCCGAATGAATCATTTGAATAAAAACTTCCCGATCCCGAGTAAGTCACTTTTCAATCAGTTCTGAATGAATGTTTCAATCGGTTCCGAGTCACTCTTTAATCAATTCCGAGTGAATCACTTTTCAATTGGTTTTGAGTCACTCTTCAATCGGTTCTGATTGAATGTTTCAACCCGAGTTTCTTTGCTCGTCCAGCTCTCCTCACAGCCACAACACCGTCTGTAACATCCCGATTATTTAATTAATGGCAAGATTAATATTAAATGCTAATTGAGAATTAATGTAAAATAAAAGAAAACTTGATGCTGATGGAAGTGATTGGACATGACACATGATTGGATGGTGGCTGCCATTTACACGTTTCCAACCCACTCTCCTCATTTCCTTGAGTACATGTTCAGAAGCTCTCAACCACCTTTCTATTCTCTCAAAATCCCTTCGAGACTCTTCCTCTTCCTCTGCAATTCTTCTTCTCCTTCTTCTTCTTTCTCCTTCTTTTTCGTCAGTTTATGACTGTGGTGTTGTGGAGGACTCGAGGATCCCACTGTTGGCAAGGAGCGATCGTTCAGAGGAGGAGCAGCTCCCAGTTTCTCCAAGCTGTGTGTGGTGTTCGTCTGGATCTGAAAGTTGTTGAGCGAGAGAAACTGAGGGAACGAGCAGAGCACTGAAAATCGAGGAGCTTCTTGCGTCTTTCCAGTAGGTAGGGGGTGCTTTACATCTCAAATGCATAGTTATGGTCGGTAATCACAATCGTCTCACGCACTCGTCAGCTACGAAGGAGTGGGTGGCTCTAGAAGCAAAAATTACACTAAGTGTATATTTACCGAGTAGGCACTTACTTTGCACTAAGTCGTTTGCCTGTGCAACTTCCTCAGCACTGATGGCGTAGACTCTTCCAGCAGCAGGTTGGTCGGTGTTCCTCCTCCGGTTGTTTGGGGCAACCATCATATTTGCTCTAGCTCTGTTGCCTCCGCCCCCCCGGTCTTTGACCATCGTGTCCACGGCTCCTCTCTTGGAAACCTCCCTGACGCACATTTGTATTTGCTTGACGAAGTTGGGGGCAGTCAGGGCGAATGTGTCCCCTCTTATTACAATGGAAGCACACCATCTCACCATCGTTGTTGCAGTCTCAAGCATAATGATTTCCTCCATACTTGAAACATTTTCCGTTCCCCATAACTGGTCATCTCTCTGGCTGGTTCCGACCCCCAAATCTGGAAAAAGGTTTGTTCCTACCAGCGTTGTTTGGCCTCTTGAAGCGGGATTGCTGGGGCCTCAAGTAATGGTTTGCTCTGCTGCCCTGGCCCGAGTGGGCCTTGTCGTCCTCCTCAAATATCCTGCACTTGTTCACCAATACGGGAAAGCTCCTAATCTCTTGGTATCTGCAAGCTCTTTTGATATCTGACCTCAACCCGTTCTCAAATTTAAGGCATTTAGAGTTCTCCGTTCCAGGTTGGAAGGGTAGGTAGAATAAGAACAGTTCTTCAAATCTTGCCACGTATTCTTCCACAGTCATAGATCCCTGCTTCAATTCCATGAATTCCAGTTCTTTCCGACTCCTGATGGTGTCGGGGAAATACTTTTCTAAGAAACTTGTCTTGAAATTTTCCCAGGTCAGCTGGGTATCATCGTCAGTTAGTCAGTTTCTGGCTATTTTTCACCAATTTTCTGCCTCGTCTCGCAGCATATACACTGCACATTCTACCTTCTGGGCCTCGGTGTAGTGAAGGCCCCTGAAAATCCTTTCTAACTCCTGAGTCCATTTATAAGCTGCCTCGGGGTTGCGTCCTCCCTAAAATTCACTCAGCCTCCTCTTCAGGAAGTGGTCCAGCACTTGGCCATCCTCTGCTCGAGGCTGGCCCTGCCTCTCAAACATGTCCGCAAAGCGTTGGAGTGTTGTGGCTATAGCCTCCATGCTTTGACGATTCGTCATGACCTATCCTGAAATTCACACCCCTTCAAGGATAAGTTTACAAGGTTACATTCTTCCGATCGGAACTCAGTCTAACATTCAGTAACTTTGGCTCATTATACTATTTCTATATGTTATACAATCAGTCGGACCAGGAGGAAAACAACCTCCCATCCATAAATCAATATTACAATATCAATCAGGTTCAACAATTGCCACAATAATGATGACCACTCGGTCACAGTGCACACAACCGCTTACACTCGGTAAGCATACCTTGGCCTTGGACCTTTCGGTCTGCTCTGATACCAAAATGTAACACCCTAATTTTTAATTAAATAAACAAAATCAACAGGGAAAATTTTCCAAATTTTAAAGTTAATAAACTGTACCTAATCTACTCAAATTAACAAATCCGACCCATCGAGGAGAAGAAGGGGAAAAAGACAAGGGAAATGAACTCACGCACAGCAAAGGGAAGAAACGCTTAAGCAAAACTACACTCGGCATCCTTATACTTCACTCGGTATTTCCCCCACCCGGATTTCAGTGTATGGTTTGCTCGGGAAGGTCCACTTCTTAGTTCATTCGGATTGACCCTAATGCACCCTAGTTTCTTCCAGACAGTATATCACACTCCACGATTCCACTCGATTAGCTTATATATATATATTGGCAACCCGCAAATGATTCCCAAAGCCGCTCACTCGGAATCTATGAAGACTTCTCAATCGAAAATACTCAGTCGCTCCTCACTCGGGAAACCTTAGCAGTTTTCACTCTAAGGGTATCAGGATCGATTCTCGCTCGGTACCCATAATCTTTCCTACTCTGATTTTCCCTCTAAGTCAGGACTCACTCGGATTTTCCCAGCTATTTAATAATCTATTACAATGGATCCACTTAGAGTCTTAGGTGTCATCTTCTGGTCGGTAAACTCTCACTCGGCATCACACTGCCTCATTCACTCGGGATTACCTAGACTTCCTTTCACTCGGATAGAGTCACTAACTCTCTTCCCACGCCATCACTCGACTCCATTTTGACTTATAGTTATACTAACCTCTCACCCACAACAAATACGCGTACATAGGTTACTCGAATTTTCATGCACAATATAGGGTTTCACGCAACATAGTAGATATAATTAATTACAGGCACCAAATCATGTCCTCTACTCCAAAGGGTTCAGGTTCTAATAAAAGGAACTAAGGCTAAACATGAGCCGGCCAAGGCTTAACAAAACATATAAACAGTATATACATAACATCTGTCTCCATAGTGCACCAGCACTTCACTCGGCATTCAGCTCCTTATTCATTCCTCATTGCGAGAGATATTCACTGAAAAATTGCCACAGTAGGGGGTGAGTATCTTAAATATTAAGTGATAGATACTGACTCGGATTATCATTAATCATGCAGCAATCTAATACACACGGCTAGTATTAAACATGCATATAATCTTTCAATGACATCACAATCATGCATAGCACAGATTTCATTCGGCATAGTCAGTACATGTACACAGAATAGTTTACTCGATTCAGTATTCGTGTGTAATCAGTTTTTGACATTGCAACGTAGGCTCCCAGCCTTTTGTACATAGCTCTCGGCTATCAATTCAGCTCCTAGCTGCTTGGCCATTTTACGGGTACCCAACTGTTTGCCCACAAGGTGACACCAACGCTCTCAGCGTCAACGGAGGTGTTCACGGGTAGCCCGAGTCCCACTCGGAAACTACCTTAAGTCCCACTCAAGGATTTCACAGCGTCCCACACTTTTCAATTAACCGATAGTAGTGTCCTACACTACGTGATCCCAGCACAACGCATCCCATGCGCCACACACGGATTCATCACACAATACGAAATTCATACATACTTCACATGCAGTCGGTAACACGCATTCTCAGAGCTCAATATATTGATTTAACACACATACTTCCATGCAATCAGTATCATTGCTCAAGTAGATGAATACAGCAACACGTACTTTCCATGCAATTGATATCAACCAATATCAGGATTCAATAAGGTATTCCACTTAACACAAGCATAACATGCAACTGGTATTCAGCAGTATCAGGACTCAACTACGCATGCATCAATATGAATATTATCAGACTCACTACACCAGCACTCGATTGCATGCAGTCATCATTTTATATTTATAACGACTCACAAGTCACATAAACCACACAGTTATCGTCATCAACAATACAGCACACCCTTGCCATGCAATCATTCGACATGTTTTAAGCTATCGGCGTGCATCTCAGGGATAATACTAAACATGCAACACTCAACTTCTACTTATCATGCACCCGGGTATTGTGCACTCCATATGCAAGTATAACACACAACAGAATACAGAACAACAATCATCAACACCCGGAACCCGTCCATAATCCATGCGTTTAACATATAAGGTACTCCCCTTACCAACTACGAAACTCTGAGAGACTCTTCTGCCTGGGTATAGGTCCTCTGCCTTGCTGCTTCGCTTAATACTTCCACTCGTTCAGCCTCCACTTGAGCACTGTTGTCTCTCGCGATTGGCTCAGGTACAGGGGCTGTTTCTACTTCTGCTTCGACGATCGTCCCTTACTCGCATAAGGAAACTCCGACTCCTCTGCAGTACTGTCAACGTGACTTCTGTAAGTAGAAAATGTGAACAGAGGGTAGAGAAGGAGAAGAAGAAGAAGAAGAAGAACGAGAGAGAAAGAGAAGAAAGAAGAAGAGAGAAATCGCAGAGGGAATTCTGAAGAATGAATGGCAAGGGACCATCGACCAAACATATATATACATGCACAAAGGAATGGAAAGGTGGGGTGGGAAAACGCGAAGCAGCAGTCTGCTCACGTCACCCAGTCCCATCACCAACCACTAATGGCTAATCACACTTAATCAACACTCATTTGATTAATTAAGTTAATGGTGATTAATAAACAATTTCCCACTTCTGAAATTATTATTTTAATGGCTTTATTTCACCCGGTACTTCGTTTAAAATCGGGATGTTACATCTCTTCTGGAAATTCTTCTTTTATTAAAACAGAATCCGACTCTCCTTCCAGACGAGACAGTTGGTCGGCAACTGAGTGCTCTACTCCCTTTTTATCTTGTATTTCTAAGTCAAACTCCTGGAGTAACAGAACCCACCTGATCAGTCTCGGCTTAGATTCTTTCTTAGCTAGTAAATACTTGATTGCCGAGTGATTTGTATATACAACGACCTCGGCCCCAATCAAGTAAGCACGAAATTTATCAAATGTATACACCACAGCAAGCATTTCTTTTTCAGTAGTGGTGTAATGTATTTGATTTTCGTTCAACACTTTACTAGCATAATAAATTACATGAGTTAATTTTCCTACTTTCTGACCCAGCACATCTCCGACTACAAAGTCACTTGCATCACACATTAATTCAAACGGTAAAGACCAATCAGGTGCTGCAAGGATCGGAGCTAAAATCAGAGTTTGTTTCAATTTTTCAAAAGCCTTGACACAGTTTTCATTAAACATAAACACATGATCTTTTACAAGCAAGTCAGTCAAAGGCTTAGCTATTTTTGAAAAATCTTTTATGAACCTTCTGTAGAAGCCAGCACATCCTAGAAAACTTCTCACTCCTTTCACGTTGATCGGAGGGGGAAGTTTTTCAATAATTTCTATCTTGGCTCGGTCCACTTGGATGCCCTCAACAGAGATTTTATGGCCAAGGACTATCCCTTCCTTAACCATAAAATGACATTTTTCCCAGTTAAGAACAAGGTTAGTCTCTTGGCATCTCACCAGCACCTTAGATAGGTTACTGAGGCATGTATCAAAATTACTACCAAAAACAGAGAAATCGTCCATGAATACTTCAATGAATTTCTCCACCATGTCCCTAAAGATTGCCAGCATACACCTTTGAAAGGTGGCTGGAGCATTGCACAAACCGAATGGCATGCACCTATAAGCAAAAATTCTGTATGGACAGGTGAAAGCTGTTTTCTCTTGATCTTTTGGGTCAACCACAATTTGGTTATAACCCGAGTAACCATCAAGGAAGCAGTAGTATTCATGACCCGATTGTCTCTCAAGCATCTGGTCAACAAACGGCAAGGAAAAGTGGTCTTTCCAAGTGAAGTCATTCAACCTTCTATAGTCTATACACATTCTCCATCCTGTGGTCGGTGTAGTAGCTATGACTTCACCTTTTTCATTTTTAACAGTTGTCATTCCTCCTTTCTTGGGCACCACTTGGACCGGACTGATCCAAGCATTGTCTGAGATAGGATAAATGATTCCTGCATCAAGAAGCTTGACCACCTCTTTCCTGACTGCCTCTTTCATTATTGGGTTCAATCTGCGTTGTGACTGTACTACAGGGGAATAATCATCTTCCATCTAAATTTTGTGCATACAAAATGATGGACTGATTCCCTTCAAGTCAGAAATATTCCATCTAATCGCAGATTCATGTGCCTTTAAAACCCCTATTAGTTTGTCTACATCCTCTTCTTTTAAGTCGGCATTAATAATGACAGGATGTGTGTCGTCCTCTCTCAGGAAAACATATTTCAGATGAGAAGGCAAAGGTTTCAAATCACATTTTTCTTTAGAAACTTCCTTTCCTTTCTCAGCTTCAGTAATTTTCAAATCATTTTTCTTTTCTTTTTCAAAATCACCTACTTCTAATACTTCCAGTAGGTCCAGTATTTCTGAGTGAGAGTCATTTAACTCCTCAGTCTCGGAGTCAAAGTCATCCTCTAAAAAAGTTCGTAAGGCCTCTTCCTCAGTTTTTAAAAGTATTGGAGTCTGGTAACTTTTAATCTCTTCAATCATTAAGCAATCCATCCTTTCAGTCGGATGTTTCATAGAATTGAAGACATTAAAGGTTACTTGCTCCTCCTGAACTCTCAGCATGAGTTCACCCTTTTCTACATCAATTAATGCTCTGCCTGTAGCTAGGAAGGTTCTACCTAAGATTAAAGGAATCTCTCGGTCAGCCTCCATATCCAACACTATAAAGTCTGCTAGGAAGATAAATTTGTCTACTTTAACTAACAAGTCTTCCAGCATCCCTTGGGGATATTTAATGGATCTGTCATCCAACTACAAAGACATGCGAGTCGGTTGCAGGTCATTAATTCCCAGTTTTTTCATCAAAGATAGAGGCATTAGATTTATACTGGCTCCTAGATCACAGAGAGCACTTCCTACATGAATATCCCCAATTACACACGGTATTGTAAAAGATCCAGGATCTTCTAGCTTTTGAGGAAGTTTCTTTTGAATGATTGCACTGCACTCCTGAGTGAGAGCAATCATTTCATCCCCCTTAAGCTTCCTCTTCTTAGACAATAGTTCTTTCAAAAATTTTGCATAAGAAGGCATCTCCTGCAATGCCTCGGCAAAAGGGATATTTATGTGGAGTTTCTTGAATACATCTAAGAACCTAGCAAACTTCTGCTCTTCTATTTGCTTTTTAAACCTGTGTGGAAATGGAGCATTTCTTAGTTTTTCAGGAGTCAGCTTAGAAGCTTCCTCCAGAATCAGATCGACCTTTTTCTTTTTCTTTTGGTGGACTTTATTTTCCTTTTCTTTTTCTATTTCATTTTCATTTTCAGCTTCATTGTTAACCTGCTCGGTTTCCTTCACTATTTCTTTTTTCTTTATCTTTTTTGAGCTTATTTCCTGACTCGGAGATGGAGAAATAATTTTTCCACTCCTAGTGATTATAGCCTTGCAATGTTCTCTTGGATTTACCTCGATATCTCTAGGGAAATTACCTGCTTGCCTCTCAGCTAATTGCTTAGAAAGCTGTCCGACTTGATTATCTAAATTTCTTATGGACGCTTCCTGATTTTCGAAACTGGCCTGGATGAACTGAGAAAGTACATTCTCAAGTTCTGACTTCTCTTTAACGGGGGGTGAGAGGGTTGTTGTGGTCTATTTGTGGGTTGATTTGGTGGAATGTTCTGATTCAAATGTGGACCTTTCTACCAGGAAAAATTGGGGTGATTCCTGTAATTAGGATTAAAGGAATTAGAAGGATAATTCCTTTGATATTGTTGCTGCCCCATATAACTCACTTGCTCGGAAGGCACATTTGGATTACACATTCCATTCTCATGGTCTCCACCACAAAAGTCATAATTTATCATAGAAACTTGACTCGGCTTTTGGAGTTCTGAAATTTGTAGACTTAATTTCTCCAAAGCCTGAGTCATCAGTTTACTCTGAGCCAGATAAGCATCTTGTGCTTCTAGTTCTAATATCCCTCTCCTAGGGACTTGGCTCCTCTCACTAATCAGACATTCATTAGAAGCCATTACGTCAATCAGCTCTATGGCTTCTTCTATAGTTTTTGTTGTTAACGAACCTCCAGCTGAGGCATCAATCAGGACTCTAGTAGCTGGCCTGACACCATTATAGAAAATAGTTACCTGTTGCACATCAGAAATCTGATGATGAGGACATCTCCTCAAGCTCTCTTTATACCGATCCCATGCTTCCATCAAAGACTCACCTTCTCTTTGTTGGAAACATGTGATTTCATTGCGCAACTTTGCATATTTAGAAGGAGGAAAGTATTTAATCAAAAATTTTCTTTGCAAATCCTCCCAGGTGGAAATACTGCCTCTCGGTTGACTCTGCAACCAGGCTTTTGCTCGGTCCCTTAGAGAAAATGGAAACAATCTCAGTCGGATTGCCTCGTCAGGGACTCCGTTCATTTTTACTGTATCACAGATTTGGAGGAAGGTTGCTAGATGCAAATTTGGATCCTCAACCTCACTTCCTCCGAACTGTTCATTTCTTACTAACTGCAGTAGAGCTGGTTTAAGTTCAAAGTCATTTGCTGAAATTGGTGGCCTAAGGATGCTAGATTGCGATCCTTCTTCAGTCGGCCTGGAGTAGTCACCTAATGTAACTCTCCTCTGTTCCATTTCTTTTTATTCTTTTTGCTTTTTCTCTTTTCTCAGTTTACGTTCTAACAAGTCAATGTCAGGATCAAAGAAGAAAGGCTCTCCTCTGCTCCTTGACTGCATACAACAAATATCAAACAAAAGGACGATTCACAGCTACGACTACAGCTACACGAAAATTTCAACTACTAAAAACAGAATTGACACTACGTACTAAATGCAAACAAAGTAAACGGTTCAGTCTAGTACCGGTCCAAGGATTGTTGATATTACTCAACAATCCCCGGCAACGGTGCCATTAACTTAATGCTAAATTCCCGAGTCATCAAATTGGTGTGAAAATCTCTGTTTAAAAATTGTGACACTCGGATTTATATCTTGGCAAGCGCACCAGTCGTTAAAATTGTAGTATCTTTGATCGTCCCACAGGGATTGTGGTAAGTACCTCAATCTTGGACTAGTACAAGCTGAACCAACAAGGACACAGAAATTTCATTCAGTTTTTGATTGTTTTAATGTTTTATAGTTGTTTTTGTATTTCCAGAAACAGAGTTAAAATGAAATGTGAAAGGTGATTAATAGAAAACAGATCAGGATTGCTTCGGTTCGCAAATTCATCAAGAAACATGCAATTAAAGTATAATCAAACTCCATAATCTAGAGGACAATCCACTTGTGGTTATTCCCTAATTCCTTAGGTGAAAAACATTAATCCTTAAGCATCGAACCTTAATTCCTTAAGTGCTCAATTAACCTAAGAATCTAATGCAAAATTTGAGGCTGAACTCTAACTATTCACCTAAATTGATTAGGCCTGAACTAGTTAGAAAGTTGGAAGTTACCTAAGCTTCAACCATGATTCCTCACTGGCGAAGTTCTTCATCAGTTCTGGATTTGTCAATCCAGTAATTCTGCTCCACTCCTCAGCTTGTTCGCCTCAGGATCTAGAAGTCGATTTCCTTGCTCACAGCTTCAAGACTCCATTGTTAACCTTCGCAATCCTAACCTTAGGGAATTAGAACTCCATTGACTTCGGTTCCATCGAAGGATTATGGAACGTCATGGAGGAGAGGATTTAGAGAGAGAAAATGCGTAGTGAGATATACGAAGTTGTGAATGAATTGTATTCTATGTATCTGTCTCTGTTCTGCCCTATTACAGAATATGTACAACCTATATATAAGCTTCTACCTAACTAACTAACTTAACTGATAACTTAGGAAACTTAAGTTAACGACTAAACTAACTAACTGCATAGTTTTCAGAATAATTAATTAATTACAGCTCAGCTCTTATCAGGATCCAGCTCATCCTTAGCTAATTTACAGCACAACACCAGCTAATTAACAGCTTACTACTTAAGTTACTAAAGATGCAGCAGTAGAAGAGAAGGCAGCAAGAAACAACATTGGTGCCGAGTGCCTTCTGGAGGGAACGATCGCTGTTTTAAATATCAGCCTTTTCGCTTGAGCGAACTTTGTTCTCGCTTGAGCGATCTGGAGATATGTACTGCAGTGTTGCCTTCTCGCTTAAGCGTTATGGATAAGCTTGGGCGAATAAATGATGTTTTGAGGTCACGCTTGAGCGTAAGCTTGCTTTGCTTGAGCGAACTTTGACCCTCGCCCGAGCGAATTTAACTATCGCTTAAGCGAATTGTCTTTTCAATCAGTATTTCTAAAATTGAAGCTCGGGTTCTTCTTTTTATTTTCAATCGGTTCCTTGTTCTCTTTTGGAGTCGTTATCTTGGAAGTCTTTGTAGTCAGCTTTTCGTTAATTCTTTTCGGTCAACCTTTTGGGAAGTCTTTTCAGTCAGCCTCTTTGAAGTCTCGCTCAGTCGGTCTTTTGGACTCCTTTCAGTCGGATTTACGAAGACTCACTCGTATTTGTAAATTCTCGCTCAGCTTTATAATTTCTCACTCGGATTTGTCTTCTTCTCTCGAATACGCCCTGTTCCTACACCAATAAACAACTAATTGCCTAGCATTTGTATGCTGGCTGCTGAGTAAATTTATAAATAGTAATAAACTCTTAATTTATTAATGTTTTTAATCGTTTTCTTACAAAAATAAGGCACTTTTGAAATAAATAACTAAAACACGAATTATTAACAAATTGTTAAATAATATAGTCAAAACTAAACAATAATTAATAAATTATGTTAAATAAAAGGTGGAATAATTAAGTCTTTTCAAGACTTATCAATAATGTGGGTGAATGTCTAAGTTGTGTACATTTATTTTCTACTAAATGAATGATGCTTGCGTGATTCCGAGTAAGAGAGAGTTAAGGTAAATCCGAGTGAGGTGAGATAAGAGACCCTCTTCTGAATGAAGAAGGGTTAGGCTAATTCCGAGTGAGTTATGCTCATTAAAGGACTATTTCCCTAGGAGGATCAATCGAAGGGTGTCATGTGAGAAATCCCTTTTATAAGCCTATTCCGTGTGGATAAGGCCATGATATCCCGAGTGAGTGAAGTCATGTAATTCCGAGTGGGAATTGACTTAAAAACTTCCCGAGTAAGAACTTATTAGAATTTCCCGAGTGAAGAGAAACTAGAGTATTCTGAGTGAACGAAGCTATGAAATCCTTAAGCGAGACTTGACCTTGTAGAGTTCTCAAGGTAAGAGAGATCAAATATGCTGAGTAAGAAATATGTGAAACATTTCCGAGTGATACGAGACTGAGAAAAATAATCCGAGCGAGGACAACTTATAGATTCCGAGTGTAATGGCCGAGGGAATAATTCCCGAGTGAACTCAGGCTCTGATTCCGAGTAATGAAGATACCGAGTGGACTTGAGTTTAGATTCCGAGTGGTCGAATTACCCGAGTGCCTTGTTCGCTTGGGCGAGTAAGGTTTCCCTCCAGCGATCATGGTTCACTTAGGCGCTTTCTTCCGCTGGCAATTATTTAATCGATATTAGGCCTTGCTAACGTGGGGGCATCCTAACCCGGTTTTTCCTTTCTTGGTCAGATTCCTGTTCCGATTTCCTCTGTTAGCCGTTCAGAATTTTTGGGAAAATTTTTCCCTTGTCTTGGATTTTATTTAATTTAGCTAGGATGTTTCACCGTCCAACTCCACACAGCCACAACACCGTCCAGCTCTCCTCTCAACACCGTCCAGCCCACAACGTTCAGCTCCTCAAACCAACACCGTCCAGCTTCAAACAAAGACAAATTCCGAGCAAAGCTTTCACTCGGTCTTCTATGAATGAAGAACACCTTCCATATTCCCACCGAATGCCCATGCTGACTTGGATTTCCACTATCCAAGCGGATCCTTGACTTATGAGGGGGCGGCTGACAACAAAACAAAAGGGAAAATAATAAAAGATTTTCCACTAGCCACCGATCCCTATAATTGCTAAGGTCCAGGCTGTATCCAAGTTGAATTGGTGGGGCGGCTGACAAGAAGACCAAAGAAAAAATAATAAAAAAGGTCCCAACTAGCCACCGTTCCCATTATTATTAACGCCCAAGATCTCTATAAATAGGGGGAAGGTCTGAAGCAGCACGGACAGCATCACTTTAATTCAGTTCTTATTCTTTTTTTCCTTTCTCTTTTCTTTCCTTTCTTCGTTTCCTTCTCCGTTAATTTCTTTCTCGTTTTCTTTCTCGTTTTCTTTTCCTTTTCTTTTTTTTTCTTCCTTTTCTTTCTCTTTTTATTCTCTTTTTCTTTCTTTTATTTTAAGAGTTGTGAATTGTAAAAGTGAGTATTCCAATTTGTAATTGGTGGAGGAATATTGCAACAAGGAAATACAGTGGTAAAATTATTCTGAGCTTTTGGAGAAACCCGTTAGTCTTTATTTTTGCCATGACTTGTATGTTTTATTTTTCCATCATGTATATGAATTTGAATTATTTCATGAGTAACTAAATTAATTATCTTGGGATGAAGGGGGTGTGATAATATTTTATGATAATGTTATTTTGACTTTGAATTAAATAAATTTTTGTTTTCCATTTAGTTCAAAAAATGCTCAATGCTCTTAGTAATTCCTAACAAGAACCTAGTGATAAAACTGTATACTTGCAGGTATATTAGTAAGTTTAAGTAATTAATAGAATCGAGAGATTTATTGTTACTGGAAAGTTTTTGAACTAAGCCTAAGGTTTTGAAATACTTTTTGTGACCTCGGTAAAACCGTGAAAGTAATCAAAATCTTTTGGGGAATAAATAAGGGATTTTCACAAAACGATAATGGGCCTTTTCTAAGGATTAAGCAGCGCTTTCCATAGGTTAGGTACATTAATAGGATTCCGAGAGGAACATATTAATTAGCTTAAGGAAAATCCGCCTTGGAAAACTTAATTTGATTCTTATTTAAGAAAAGTTTAAATTCATTAACATAAAATAGAGTCTTGATCCCCCGAAATCCCAAGATACTCTCAACTCAGATTTTTAAGTGTCAAGTAAATTTTGTTTCTAAATTTATTTTTAATTTGTGTTTTATTTTACAAAAACATTAAAAATCAATTGTGTGGATAATTAAATTTCAATATGTTGGTACTTTGAAAACAGTCCCTGTGGAGAACGATAATCTTTTATATTACGCAACATAACCCATGCGCTTGCGGGCCCTGTCAGTTATCACTAATACCGATTCACTAACTTTACCTTATGCAATTAATTTCACATATCCTTATCCACCAATTCATACTTGCAGATCCTTAACTGCGTTCAAGTCTCAGTATTATCAATGTGCAACTCACCGCCAACAAATGTAATAGAACACATTCACATCAACACACAATACCAACAATTTCATCAAACTTCACAACTGACTCTCACATAAATTCGACGCCTAGTATCCGGATACTAAAGGATCAGCCTTCAGTTGGGGGTCCTACTTGGCACCCTGTGAACCCTGCTTGGTCCACCGAGTCCTTCTTGACTCTGCACCTCAACCACTGGGTCCTACTTGACCACTGGGTAGCTCAACTGGGCACAAAAACCACGGGAGCCAAAAACGAGGGGCTATACATACCGTCGGCCATCCCACACCACATAATCATACATGTATAACTCACATTCATCATATCATATAACAAGTAGCCTTCAACAATAGCTTATGCTCATCAAATGGGTGACCTACTTGTCAAACCCGTTATCACAATGCCACTATACACATCGATTTATCACAATGTAAAACACTTTATTCTCATAATCATCATAAACCATACACAATTCACATTCATACATACATATACATACCATTATCATTTAGTAGTCTTTCTTACCGTTTTAATAGTTCATTCGACGACCCAAACCCAAAATACACACCTATTCTAATTAATTACAACCCGAACACCCCCTTACCTCGATTCCAAGATTTGACGATTTGTTCTTGATGCCGGTTGCGTCCTCTAAGTACTTGGTTCGAGGTACAACTCCCAAATTCAACACCCGCTTCATCGCTCGGTCCTCCGACGTCCATTTCGTTACCTACAGAGGCCGAAACACCAAAACCTATTAACGTCATACCACTCTCATTGCTCCAAATACCGTTTTTAGACTCCCATGCATTGGAGGAGTGGAAAACGGAGGCTTCTCCTACCATGCACGGCCATCGGCTAGAGGGGAAGAAATGAAAAGGAAAGATCACTCAATTTTAAGGGGTTCATTGTGCTCACCTCGAAGCCACGATCTAAAAAACGTGGTTACTTTGAAGTTTCGACACCAAATGAACCTCCTCTTGAAGCATGCAAGTCACGGCAAGATGGAGGGAGAGAGAAGAAGAAGACGCTGGCATGAAGAAGATGAGGAAGAAGAAGAAGGATTGTCATTTTAAGGCATCAGGGGCAAAACTGTCCTTTCCCTCTTTCTTTTATAATTTCTTTAAAAGTTTTAATTAAACTTTTACCTTTTATAATTAATCAATCAAATAAATTTACTTATTCCCACCATATTTAATTATCTATAATTGTATTTATATTAATAATAATTCCCAAAATCCCATAAATCCAGTTGGGCAATTATTAATATTTTTCCGCCAATTAAAATTTTGTTAAAATCTTAAGGATGTTACATCCACCCCCCTAAAAAAAAGATTTCGTCCTCGAAATCAATGTACCTTATTGGAAAGATCAGGGTACAGCCGTCTCATGTCTGATTCTAACTCCCATGTATAGGTTGTTCCATTTAGATTTTGTCACTTCACTTTTACCAATGGTACTTCCCTGTTCCTTAATCGTTTAGTCTGGTACTCTTCAATGCAGATAGGTGCTACCTCCACCGTCAAGTCTTCTTTTGGTTCAATAGAATCTGTCGGTACAATCATGGAGTCACAAGGAATGTACGCTCGAAGTTATGACAGATGAAATACATTGTGGATATTAGTTAACGATTGGGGAAGATCCAATCGGTAAGCAACATCACCAATCCTCTCCAAAATCTGATACGGCCCAATGTATCTCGGGTTAAGCTTTCAGTATCTGACCTACACCTTTGGTAGGTGAAACCTTCAGAAATACTCAATCTCCCACCTGAAACTCAAGTGGTCTATGTCGATTATCATAGTAACTCTTTTGTCGATCCTGGGCAATCTTCATTTTTCCTCGAATCAAAGCAACTTGTTCATTCATTTCCTGAATTAGTTCGGGACCCAAATGGATAGCATCACCATTTTCATTCCAACACAAAGGTGTACGACACCTTCTACCGTACAAAGCTTCATATGGAGCCATACCAATACTACTATGATAACTGTTGTTATAAGCGAATTCCACCAATGGCAAGTATCTTTCCCATGAGCCACCTTGCTCCAATACACAGGCTCTAAGCATATCCTCTAAAGTCTGAATTGTACACTCAGATTGGCCATCGGTCTGAGGATGATAAGCTGAACTCAGTCTCAGCTCAGTACCCAATTCCTGCTGTAAACTTCCCTAGAATCTGGAAGTAAATCGGGGATCACGGTCTAAAATAATACTTGAAGGCACACCATACAACCGTACAATTTCAGTAATGTACAATCTAGCCAACCGGTCCAATGGCCATTTCATGTTCATAGCCAGAAAGTGAGCATTCTTGGTCAATCTGTCTATAATTACCCAGATTGCATTGCATCCAGAATGGGTCCAAGGTAACCGAGATATAAAATCCATCGTAATACTCTCCCATTTCCAAATTGGAATCTCAGGTGGTTGGAGTAGTCCAGGAGGTCTCTAGTGTTCAACCTTACACTTCTGACATACTACACAAGATCTCACATATTCAATTATTGCTTTCTTCATTCCCATCCACCAGAATTCTTTCTTCAAATCGTGATACATTTTTGTAACACCAGGATGAATGCTTAAAGAACTTGTATGTGCCTCTGACAACACAGCTTGCCTAAAATCACCTTTTGTAGGCACTACAACTTGGTTTCTGAACCGCCAAATTCCATCGTTGCCTCTGGTTAATTCCATATTTTTACCTCTTACTTGAGTGTCAAGGAATTCCAGCAACTCTTCATCATCCTCTTGTGCCACAGCTAAAGATTCCAGAAATTCATTGGAGATCTTCAGCATCCCAACTATCATTTGATCTGGGGCGTTCATAACAACCCCAATATTCATATCGCGGAAGTTTTCCAACAATTCATGTTCTTTGCTCATCAAGAAGGCTGCATGTAATACTTTTCTAGTTAAGGCATCAGCCACAACATTTTCTTTTCCAGGATGGTACCTCAAATCAAAATCATAATCCTTCAGATATTCCATCCATCTCCTTTGTCTCATGTTTAATTCTTTCTGATCAAACAAGTATTTCAAGCTCTTGTGATCACTAAATACCACAAAACGAGAACCATATAAATAATGGCTCTAGATCTTTAATGCAAATACCACCGCTGCAAGTTCCAAATCGTGGGTAGGGTAATTCTGCTCATGCGCTCTCAGTTTCCTTGAAGCATAGGCAATCACCCTGTCATCCTGCATCAATACACATCCTAAGCCAAACTTGGATGCATCACAGTACACTACAAATTCTTTCGTCACATCTGGTAATGCAAGCACAGGTGCAGTAGTCAAACACCGCTTCAGAGTTTGAAAACTGAATTCACACTTGTCTGACCATACAAATAGATTCTTCTTTCTCGTCAATCAAGTCAAAGGAAGCGCAATACGAGAAAATCCCTCAATAAAGCGACGATAATAACCAGCCAACCCAAGGAAACTCCTAATTTCAGTCACCGATTTAGGCCTCTCCCAAGCCATAACTGCTTTAATCTTGGATGGATCAACAGACACGCTGTAACATCCCGATGTTTACCGAGTGAAATTAAGTCATTGAAATAATAATTGCAAGTGGGAAGATTGTTTATTAATTATAATTAACTTAATTAATTTAACTAAGAGAATAAATGGCTGATTAAGTGTGATTAATTATTAATTGTTGGTTGATTGTGACTGGGTGTGACGTAAGTAGACTGCTACCTCACGCTTTCCCACCCCACTCTTCTTTCTTCGTGCATGCATATATATAGGATTACTGGGCCTCTTTGCCATTCATTTTTCCTTCAGCCCTTCTCTTCCGCCACTCCTCTCTTCTTCGTTCTTTCTTCTCCTTCTTCTTCTCCCCTGTTCTCTATCTCTATTTTCTGCCACTCGAAGCCCACGACGACGCTACTGCAGAAGAGTTGGAGCTTCCTCCGGCTGGAGAAGGATGATCCTCGAAGCAGAGGAAGAACAACTTCCTATCCCCGAACTGATTGTAGAGTACGACTGTTCAAAGAAGACTAAACGAGGCAAACAGAGCATCAAACCAAACGTCAGAAAGCAGAAGAGCTTCTCGAGTCTCTCCAGAAGGTAGGGGGCATTTGCATGTTAAAATGCATGGTCGATGGACGGTACCAGATAAACGTATTACCTTGCGTGTGTATGAAGGTGTCTGTGACGACTATGTACAACGCATGATTGTGAATCTTTGAATGCCATGTGTATGATTGTAGGGTCCTGATTATGGTTATACAATTGCATGCAAGTATTCAGAGTCGTTGTATTGAATTCTGATAATTGGTTTTATCTAAACGCATGTAATGCATGTTCTTGTTATTGTTAATACCGAGAGGATATGTATGTGTGATTGTTGGCTGATTTCATTGAGATATTGTACACATGTATAACATCCCAATTTTAAAGTTAAATGCCGAATAAAAAAAAAATGAACTATTAAGGTTTTGATTTCAAAGTGAGAAGTTAATTGATAATCATAATCGGATTAACTTAAGGAATAATGACAATTTAATTAAGGCATAGTTGGTGAAAGATGGCTGTTTGTGATTGGCGAGTTACGTGAGTGGGCTGCGACTCACGTTCTCCCATCCCACTTCCTTCTCTTCGCATGCATATATATACCCTGTATCACCGTGGATACTCGTTCTTCTCCACTGCTGCATCCTCTCTTTTCTTCTTCCTCATTTTTATCCTCTTTTCCCTTCCCCTGTTTTGCTCTTTGTTTCTGGAGAACGCAACGACGGTGCCGAAGGAAGGTCAGAGTCCCCTTCAACTGGTGGAAGACAACCATTGAAGCAGAGGAAGAACAACTTCTCATCCCCGAGCCGATTTCAGAGTGCGACGGTGCGAAGGAGATCTGGACGAGTCGGATAGAGCATCAGACCGAACGTTGAGAGCAGGAGAGCTACTTGAGTTCCTTTCCGTAGGTAGGGGGCGCTTGCATGTCAAATGCATGGTCCACGAACGGTACCGGATGAATATATTGCTTAAGTGTGTGCATGTGTTTGTAGCGATTGAATAATATGCATGAATATTGATTTTGGATCCTGTGTGTAAGATAGTAGTTGTACAATAATTGCATGTGATCCAGATGGTGGTAATGTAGCCTGTTAGCCTTGTTATAGACGAATGAAATGCATGGTCCTATCTATGTTAACACTGTGAGAACATGAACGTGTGATTGTTGGTTGATTTGTCAGACGATATTACCTTGATTGTCCGATTGCTATGCATGTTATTATGGCTGGCAAAGTATATGTAACGACTGTGTTGAATCTGTTTCTACTATGATGGTTGCAAAGGAGGTATCAGTTGAGTAATGATGCTTGCTGGTAAATGCATTAGCTGCATGTGTAAGAATGGGGTGACCCATGGAAGGTCTAGAGCCCCGAGGGAATGGCTTCAAGCTACAGTCCTTGGCTAGATCCTGTGAGAGCTCGTGGTAGCCGTAGGAGCTAGAGATGAGTCTCAAGACATCAATGGGAGACCGGTACCACACGGGAAGAGCTGATGGACGAGCGGCCAGTAAGAGGGAAACTGTAACTGAAAGTCATTACTTAAGTCGGATCCGCAGGCATGCATGTAGATATGATGCTGATTAAGATAGTACGCATAGCATGTGTTGAGTATTATGGATGACTTCCTAATGTGTGGATGCATGTGTACGTGTGATAGAGATGAACTTTATGTAGTATGTATGTTATAGATATCATTCTGATTTGCATGGTCTTAGTTTAACCTGAATACGACTGAGTGAAAGTGAGTATCCGTACTGACACTGATACCGAGTCTTTGATTGTCATTTTGCATGTGAAAGCTCACCCCTATAGTGGTTACATTTTTCAGTGAATATCCCTCTGAATGAAGGATGAAGAAGAGGCCGAGTGCAGAGCAGAGAAAACGAGCGCTATGGAATATATGTGTATATGTAAATACTGTGTATAAGGTCTTGTTAAGCCTTGGCCGGCTCGTATTTTGATTTTAGTCCTTATATCTGAACTTGAACACTTTCGGGTAGTGAAAACATGCTAATGCGTTGTAATATTTAATACGTCCCTATATATGTGTGTTGTGTGTTGTTCTATCCTGTAGGTGAAGTCCGAGTGGTAAATATGGGTGTATAAGTATACCTTCCGAGCGTAGGAGATCAGTGTGACTATGGGTAGAAGCGGAGCTAAGTCATTATTGGAGGAAAGCGAGATAATGAGTCATTCCGAGTGATGAGAGGTTGAATAATCTGAGCGATTGAGGTCGCATAGCCTAGAGTAGGAGTTGGTTCGAATCCCGTGAGTAACAATTATGAAATTTCATGAGTAGAGGAAAATCAACGATTTCTGAGTGAGAATCCACCGAGTGAGCCATTCACCGACCAAGGAACGACACCTAAGACTCTAAGTGGACCCATTGTAATAGATTAGCAAGTAGCTAAAGAACTCGAGTGAGTCCTGGCTTAGTAGGAAAATTAGAGTAGAAAATAATATGGTTACAGAATGAAAAGTAAGTAGAATACCCCGAGTGGCGTAATGGACGTGGGAGTTATTCCGAGTGAGAAGTCTTCATAGATTCCAAGTGAGTGACTTGGAAATCATTTTTGGGTTGCCAATGTATATGTAATCTGATCGAGTGGAGCCAGGGAGTGAGAATGCTGTCTAAATAGAACCGGTAGATATTAAGGGGAATTCGAGTGGGTTAAGAAGTGGATCTCCCTGAGTGAACCGTACGCTAAAACTGAGTGGAATGGCAGGATGCCGAGTGAACTTCCCACTCCAGCGAACAAGGTGCTCGCTCCAGCGAGTGTGTTTCAGGAAGACTCTTGTGTGAGTATCGCTTAGGCGAATCGTCCCTCGCCCGAGCGACTTGAGCTATTTCGCCCAAGCGTGTGGGATCACGCTGAAGCGAGTGGACGTTGTTTATGGGATTTGCCCAGGCAATAATGGGTTTCGCTGAACTGAATGGATCGGTCAAGCCTTGTTATGTATATGCTATGTGCCGGAATTTTTAAGTGAATGTCTCTCGGAATGATGAATGGAAGAGGAGCTGAATGCCGAGCGAAGTGCTGGTGCACTATGGAAATGATGTGTTTATGTATATGCTGTGTATATGTCTTGTTAAGCCTTGGCCGGCTCGTATTTCAGTCGTAGTCTCTTTATACTAGAACTTGAACCCTCTTGGGTAGAAGACATGATTTTGTGCCTGTAATTATTTATATCCCTCTCTATATCTATCATACTGTGTTGTTCTATATTGTGTGAATGATTCGAGTAATATATGTATGCATACTTATGGAGTGTGTGAGGTTGGTATAGCTATGGGTAGAAATGGGTTTAAGAGTTGATGTGGGAAGCGAGACCGTGATTTATTCTGAGTGCAGAAGAGTTTAAGTATTACCGAGTGAATGAGAGCACGGGACACCGAGTGAGGATTGATCTAGATACTTACCGAGTGATAACTGTTAGGATTTTCCTGAGTGTAGAATAACTGAATATTTCTGAGTGGTTAAGATTAGAAGAAAACCGAGTGGGGACTGACTTAATGATTTCCCCGAGCGAATAAGTTGTCAATGCCGAGTGGAGTAGCTATCATTTTCCGAGTGAATGAGTTGTATGATAACTCTGGGTCCCGAGTGTCTGGATAGTCGAGTGTAGCTCCTCGCTCAGCGGATGAAGGATTCGCTCCAGCGAGCGTATGGACTTGGAAGGCTTTTGGGTAGTTTGCTTAAGTGTATGGTACTCCACCCGAGCGAGTTGGGCTACCTCGCTCAAGCGTGTTGGACCTCGCTTGAGTGAGTGGGCTTTGTTTGTGGGATCCGCCTGTGCGTTTCTCCTCCCATTGTCTACCTTCTTGGGTCGGTTTTTGGTCCTCTTGTCTTCCTCACCCTTATTTCTTTTGTGCCGATTCTTCTTGGTCTATTTGGGAAAAATTTTCCCTGTTCTTGGGTTGTATCTATTTATTAAAATTAGGGTATTACATTTTGGTATCAGAGCAGACCTAAAAGGTCCAAGGACAAGGTATGCTTATCGAGTGTAGGCGGTTGTGTGCATTATGACCAAGTGGTCATCATTGTTATGATATTCGGTCGGACATGAATGATGTGGAAACACTGATTTGAGGACGGGAGATTATTCCCCTGGTCCGATTAATTATGAGATATATATATATATATGAATAGTGTAATGTGCTATAGTTATTGAGTGTTGGGATGAAATCTGACCGGTGATGAGCAACTTTGTATACTCATCCTTGAAGGGGTGTTAATTTCAGGATAAGTAATGACGAATCGCCAAAGCATGGAAGCCATAGCCGCGGCCTTCCAACGTTTTGCTGACATGTTTAAGAGGCAAGGCCAGCCTCGAGCTGAAGATGGCCAAGTGTTAGACCGCTTCCTGAAGAGGAAGCCGACTAAATTTCAAGGAGGACGTAACCTCGAGGCAGCTTATAAATGGACTCAAGAGTTAGAGAGGATTTTTGGGGGTCTTCACTGTACCGAGGCCCAGAAGGTAGAATGCGCGGTGTACATGCTATGAGACGAGGCGGAAAATTGGTGGAAGATCGCCCGAAACCGACTGACTGATGCCGACGCCCAGCTGACTTGGGAAAATTTCAAAGCATGCTTCCTAGAAAAGTATTTCCCCGACACAGTGAGGAGTCAGAAGGAATTGGAATTTATGGAACTGAAACAGGGTTCCATGTCTGTAGAGGAATACGCAGCCATATTTGAAGAGCTATGTTTGTTTTATCCGCCCTTTCAACAACCCGGGACTGAGAGTTCTAAATGCCTCAAATTTGAGAACGGACTGCGATCACACATTAAAAGAGCTTGTAGATACCAGGAGATTAGAAGCTTTCCAGTGCTGGTGAATAAATGTAGGATTTTCGAAGATGACAAGGCTCATTCGGGTCAGAGCAGTAGGACACAACCCTCCTTGAGACCTCAACAGTCACGCTTCAAGAGATTAGGTAACGTCGGGAGAAGTAGACCCTCTGCTAGATATAAGGATCGGATCAGTCGAGGGGGGCAGACTGGTGGACGTCCAAGATTTGGCAAGTGTTTTAAATGTGGTGGCGACCACTTTGCTCAGAATTGTGATGGTGGAGGAAATGTCATATGTTTTCATTGCAATAAGAAGGGGCATATCTGCCCCGACTGCCCTCGATTACGCCAAGCAGACGCCCACGTGCATCGTGGAGGCCTCCGAGGGAGAGGCCGTGGGAATGGTAGCCAACGATCGAAAGGTAGAGATAATGGAGCCAGAGGGAATATGATGTTCGCCCCAAACAACAGAAGGAGAAATACTGACCAACCGGCCGTTGGGAGGGTATACGCCATCAACACGGAGGAGGCTACACAAGCGAATGATCTGGTGCAAAGTAAGTGCTTACTAGGTAGATAT
Source organism: Clitoria ternatea (assembly GCA_037962975.1). NCBI lineage: Eukaryota > Viridiplantae > Streptophyta > Magnoliopsida > Fabales > Fabaceae > Clitoria > Clitoria ternatea. The sequence goes on from CM075671.1 coordinate 178,119,774, forward strand.
ACACTTAATGTAGTTTTTGATTCGGGAGCCACCTATTCTTTTATAGCTGATGAGTGTGTAAGGCGTTTAAAGTTGCCGACTGTGTATATGGATCGGACTTTGGAAGTAGCCAATCTGACTGGCACTAAGGTGTTGACATCATCGATGTGTAAAGACGTAACGTTTGTATTGGACGATCGGAGTTTTACCTTCGATCTGGTGTGCGTGCCTCTGAAGGACCTTGACATTGTACTCGGTGTAGATTGGCTTTCAGCCAACAAGGTGTTGGTAGACTGTAGAAACTGCAGGATAATTTTTCTGAGGCAGAGCAATGAGGACTACACGGTACAAGGTATAGCTCAGCTATTTATGATGCCTTGTCTAGCTGAGGGTGAGAGTAGAGCCCGAGTGAATGATATTCTGACTGTCTGTGAATTCCCAGAGGTGTTTTCAGAAGATGTGTCAGGTGTCCCTCCAACTAGAGAAGTTGAGTTCTCTATAGACTTGATTCCTGGAGCCGAGCCAGTCTCTAGTGCACCTTATAGAATATCCCCAATAGAATTGGCCGAGCTGAAGAAGCAAGTGGATGAGTTACCCGGTAAACAATTCATTAGGCCGAGTGTATCACCATGGGGCGCACCCGTACTAATTGTTAAGAAGAAGGATGGCAGCATGAGACTATGCATAGATTACCGACAGCTAAACAAACTCACGATTAAGAACCGATGCCCGTTGCCCCAGATCGACGATCTGATTGACCAACTGCGTGGTGCTTCAGTCTTCTCTAAGATCGATTTACGATCGGGATACCACCAAATCCGGGTGAAGGACTCGGATATTCCCAAGACTGCCTTTAGGACTCGGTATGGCCACTACGAGTATGTAGTGATGCCGTTCGGTGTGACAAACGCCCCTGCCATATTCATGAATTACATGAACAGCATATTCCACCCGTACTTAAACCGATTCGTAGTAGTTTTTATTGATGATATCTTAGTCTATTCCAAGACCCCTGAAGAGCATGAGGAGCACCTCCGAGCTGTACTTCAAGTCTTGAAGGAGAAGCAGCTGTTTGCAAAATTTTCGAAGTGCGATTTCTGGATGGATAAGATCCACTTTCTCGGACAGGTGATTTCCAAGGAGGGTGTCTCGGTAGACCCTTCGAAGGTGGCAGCTATAATGGCATGGGAGAGACCCGAGTCGGTCTCGGAGATAAGGAGCTTTATGGGCCTGGCTGGTTACTATAGGAGGTTCATTGAGGGTTTTTCTAAGCTAGCCTTGCCACTGACTAAATTAACCTGGAAAAACGTTCCCTTCGTGTGGAGTTCCGAGTGCGAGAGCACTTTCCGAGAGCTAAAAGACAAGTTGACGACCGCTCCAGTATTGGCATTGCCTGACTTGCGAGAGAGCTTCGTGGTTTACTATGATGCGTCGGGACTCGGATTGGGATGTGTACTAATGCAGAAAGACCGCGTGATAGCTTATGCCTCTCGGCAATTGAGGCCTCACGAACAGCAGTACCCGACCCACGACTTGGAATTAGTAGTTGTGGTGTTCGCATTGAAAATATGGAGGCATTACTTATACGGATCCAGATTTGAAGTGTACAGCGACCACAAGAGCCTCAAATATTTATTCGACCAGAAAGAGTTGAACATGAGGCAGAGAAGATGGATGGAATTTTTGAAGGATTATGACTTCGAGTTAAAGTATCATCCGGGTAAAGTGAATGTTATTGCTGACGCGTTGAGTCGGAAATCCCTCCATGTGGCTGTAATGATGGTGAAGGAGGTGGAGTTATTGGAGCAATTCCGAGACATGAATTTGCATGTTGACATCCCTTCGTCTCAGAGAATGACGCTCGGTACACTGAAGATTGCCAATGAGTTTCTGAAATTGGTAATTGAGCAGCAGAGATCAGACCCCTACTTGGCTGAATTGAAGAAGACCCAGGCCAAGGGTAAAGATTTGTCCTTGACCGAAGGATCGGATGGGATTTTTCGAATGAAGAATAGGATATATGTGCCGAGTGAGGGTGAGTTACGAAGGATGGTGCTGGATGAAGCCCATAAGAGCCTGCTAAGTATTCACCCGGGCACTACAAAGATGTACCACGACCTGTAACGACAATTCTGGTGGCCCGGATTAAAGAGAAATATAGCGAAATATGTGGCTCTGTGTATCACCTGTCAGAAATCAAAAATCGAGCACCAGAAGCCGTATCGTGCATTGTAACCCCTTGAGATTCCCATGTGGAAGTGGGACTCAATTGCCATGGATTTTTGTCATGGGGTTGCCAAAAACCCGAGCGGGTCATGATGCGATTTGGGTCATAGTTGACCGATTGACGAAAAGCGCACACTTCCTACCTGTAAACATGAGATACCCGTTACATAAGTTGGCTTAGATTTATATTTGTGAAATTGTCTGACTGCATGGAGTACCAGCTTCTATCGTGTCGGATAGGGATCCTAGATTCACGTCCCGGTTTTGGACCAGCTTGCACCAGGAGTTGGGCACGAAACTTTGGTTAAGTTCCGCCTACCACCCCCAATCGGATGGATAATCCGAGCGAACAATACAAAGTCTAGAGGACTTACTGAGAGCGTGTATGCTGGAACATGGTGGATGTTGGGAGCAGTACCTTCCCTTGATCGAATTTACGTGCAACAATAGCCACCATAACAGTATTGGTATGGCACCCTACGAGGCCTTGTATGGACGAAAATGCCGGACCCCTCTCTGTTGGTCGGAAACGGGTGAAAGTCTACTTTTAGGGCCGAAAATTGTGAGACAAACCTCAGAACAAATCCAAGGAATAAGGGAAAGGATGAAAACATCACAGGACAGACAGAAGAGCTACTATGATAAACGCACCAAGCCACTGGAATTTTCAGTCGGAGATAGAGTGTTCCTAAAGATTTCACCGAGCAAAGGAGTCGGACGAGCCTTGAAAAGTGGAAAGTTGAACCCCCGATACATTGGGCCTTATGAGGTATTGGAACGAGTCGGTTCCATGGCATACCGAATCGCATTACCGACCCACTTATCCCGATTGCATAACGTGTTTCACGTATCCCAACTAAGGAAATATCTACATGATCCCACTCATGCGATGTCGGATGATGAAGTGGAGATTAAAAAGGACCTGACCACTATAACAGTACCGATTAGAATCGCAGACCGACCGGTAAAGCATTTGAGAAGCAAGGACGTACAACTGGTTGAAGTGGAGTGGCAGCAAGACGGGAGTACTTCCTATACCTGGGAACGCGAGGATGCCATGAGAAAGCAATACCCCGAGTTGTTTACTAAGGTGAGTTACCGAGTGAATTTCGGGGACGAAATTCTTTGAGAGGGGGAGAACTGTAACATCCCGATGTTTACCGAGTAAAATTAAGTCATTGAAATAATAATTGCAAGTGGGAATATTGTTTATTAATTATAATTAACTTAATTAATTTAACTGAGACAATAAATGGCTGATTAAGTGTGATTAATTATTAATTGTTGGTTGATTGTGATTGGGTGTGACGTAAGCAGACTGCTACCTCATGTAACACCCTAATTTTTAATAAATAATTAAACCCAAAAACAGGGAAGAAATTTTCATAAAAACAACCACTGGTCACTCGGCATAGAAAAGAAGAGGAAGGCAAGGAAAAAAAATGAAAGAACATTCATACGCACGGCAATCAGTGGAAGGAACAAGGCTTGACCGATCCATTCAGTTCAGCGAAACCCATCATCGCCTGGGTGAATCCCACAAACAACGTCCACTCGCTTCAGCGTGACCCCACACGCTTGGGCGGAATAGCTCAAGTCGCTAGGGCGAGGGACGATTTGCCTAAGCGATACTCACACAAGAGTCTTCCTGAAACACACTCGCTGGAGCGAGCACCTTGTTTGCTGGAGTGAGAAGTTCACTCGGCATCCTGCCATTCCACTCGGTTTTAGCGTACGGTTCACTCGTGGAGATTCACTTCTTAACCCACTCGGATTCCCCTTAATACGTACCAGTTCTATTTAGACAGCATTCCCACTCCTTGGCTCCACTCGATCGGATTACATATACATATACATTGGCAACCCTAAAATGATTTCCAAGTCACTCACTCGGAATCTATGAAGACTCCTCACTCGGGATAACTCCCACGTCCATTACGCCACTCGGGGTATTCTACTTACTTTTCATTCTGTAACCATATTATTTTCTGCTCTAATTTTCCTACTAAGCCAGGACTCACTCGGGTTCTTTAGCTACTTGCTAATCTATTACAATGGGTCCACTTAGAGTCTTAGGTGTCGTTCCCTGGTCGATGAACTGCTCACTCGGTGGATTCTCACTCGGAAATCGTTGATTATCCTCTACTCATGAAATTTCATAATTGTGACTCACGGGATTCGAACCAACTCCTACTCTAGGCTATGCGACCCCAATCGCTCGGATTATTCAACCTCTCATCACTCGGAATGACTCATTATCTCGCTTTCCTCCAACAATAACTTAGCTCCGCTTCTACCCATAGTCACACTGATCTCCTACGCTCGGAAGGTATACTTATACACCCATATTTACCACTCGGACATCACCTACAGTATAGAACAACACACAACACACATATATATATAGGGACGTATTAAATATTACAACGCATTAGCATGTTTTCACTACCCGAAAGTGTTCAAGTTCAGATATAAGGACTAAAATCAAAATACGAGCCGGCCAAGGCTTAACAAGACCTTATACACAGTATTTACATATACACATATATTCCATAGCGCTCGGTTTCTCTGCTCTGCACTCGGCCTCTTCTTCATCCTTCATTCCGAGGGATATTCACTGAAAAAATGTAACCACTGTAGGGGTGAGCTTTTACATGCAAAATGACAATCAAAGACTCGGTATCAATGCCAGTACGCATACTTACTTTCACTCAGTCGTATTCAGGTTAAACTAAGACCATGCAAATCAGAATGATATCTATAACATACATACTACATAAAGTTCATCTTTATTCACACGTACACATACATCCACACATTAGGAAGTCATCCATAATACTCAACACATGCTATGCATACTATCTGAATCAGCATCATATCTATATGCATGCCTGCGGATCCGACTTAAGTAATGACTTTCAGTTACAGTTTCCCTCTTACTGGCCGCTCGTCCATCAGCTCTTCCCATGTTGTACCGGTCTCCTATTGACGTCTCGAGACTCATCTCTAGCTCCTACGGCTACCACGAGCTCTCACAGGATCTAGCCAAGGATTGTAGCTGGAAGCTATTCCCTCGGGGCTCTAGACCTTCCACGGGTCACCCCATTCTTACACATGCAGCTAATGCATTTACCAGCAAGCATCATTACTCAACTAATACCTCCTTCGCAACCACCGTAGTAGGAACAGATTCAACACAGTCGTTACATATACTTTGCCAGCCATAACAATATGCATAGCAATCGGACAGTCAAGGTAATATCGTCTGACAAATCAACCAACAATCACACATTCATGTTCTCACAATGTTAACAGAGATAGGACCATGCATTTTATTCGTCTATAACAAGGCTAACAGGCTACATTACCACCATCTGGATCACATGCAATTATTGTACAACTACTATCTTACACACAAGATCCAAAATCAACAATCATGCATATTATTCAATCGTCACAAACACATGCACACACTTAAAGCAATACATTTATCCGGTACCGTTCATGAACCATGCATTTGAAATGCAAGCGCCCCCGACCTACGGAAAGGAACTCAAGTAGCTCTCCTACTCTCAACGTTCGGTCTGAAGCTCTATCTGACTCGTCCAGATCTCCTTCGCACCGTCACACTCTGAAATCGGCTCAGGGATGAGAAGTTGTTCTTCCTCTGCTTCAATGGTCGTCTTCCACCAGTTGAAGGGGACTCTGACCTTCCTTCGGCACCGTCGTTGTGTTCTCCAAAAACGAAGAGCAAAACAGGGGAAGGGAAAAGAGGATAAAAACGAGGAAGAAGAAAAGAGAGGATGCAGCAGTGGAAAAGAACGAGTATCCACGGTGATACAGGGTATATATATGCATGCGAAGAGAAGGAAGTGGGATGGAAGAACGTGAGTCGCAGCCCACTCACGTAACTCGCCAATCACAAACAGCCATCTTTCACCAACTATGCCTTAATTAAATTGTCATTATTCCTTAAGTTAATCCGATTATGATTATCAATTAACTTCTCACTTTGAAATCAAAACCTTAATAGTTTATTTTTCATTCGGCATTTAACTTTAAAATTGGGATGTTACAGTTCTCCCCCTCTCAAAAGAATTTCGTCCCCGAAATTCAGTCGGTCACTCACCTTGGTTGAACAACTCGGGGTACTGCTGTCTCATGTCGTCTTCGCGTTCCCAGATACAAGAGGTAGTCCTGCCTTGCTGCCACTCTACTTCAACCAGTTGTACGTCCTTGTTCCTTAAACGCTTTACCGATCGGTCCACGATTCTAATCGGTATAGTCATAGTGGTCAGGTCTTCCTTGATTTCCACTTCATCATCAAGCACTGTGTGGCTGGGGTCATGCAGATACTTCCTCAGTTGGGACACATGAAACACGTTGTGCAATCGGGATAAGTGAGTCGGTAATGTTATACGGTATGCCATGGAACCGACTCGATCCAACACCTCATAAGGTCCAATGTATCGGGGGCTCAACTTTCCACCTTTCAAGGCTCGCCCGACTCCTTTACTCGGAGAAGTCTTCAAAAACACTCTATCTCCGACTGAAAATTCTAATGGTTTGGTTCGTTTTTCATGGTAGCTCTTTTGCCTGTCCTGGGACGCCTTTATCTGTTCCCTTATCACTCGGATCTGTTCTGATGTTTGCTTTACAATTTCTGGTCCTAACAGTAGACTCTCACCCGTTTCTGACCAACAAAGTGGGGTTCGGCATCTTTGTCCATATAGTGCTTCATAGGGTGCCATACCGACACTGTTGTGATGGCTGTTATTGTATGTAAACTCAATCAAGGGGAGGTACTGCTCCCAGTTTCCTCCGTGCTCCAACACACACGCCCTTAGCAAGTCCTCCAGGCTTTGAATCGTTCGCTCGGATTGTCCATCCGATTGGGGGTGGTAAGCGGAACTTAGCCAAAACTTCATGCCCAATTCCTGGTGCAGGCTGGTCCAAAACCGGGACGTGAACCTAGGATCCCTATCCGATACGATAGAAGTTGGCACCCTATGCAGTCGGACAATTTCTTGGATGTAAATCCGTGCTAACTTATGCAACGGGTACTTCATGTTCATAGGTAGGAAGTGTGCACTCTTCGTTAGTCGGTCAACAATGACCCAAATCGCATCATGTCCCACTCGGTTTTTGGGCAATCCCATGACAAAGTCCATGGCAATTGAGTCTCATTTCCACACGGGGATCTCCAGGGGTTGCAATGCACCATACGGCTTCTGGTGCTCCACTTTCGACTTCTGACAGGTGATGCACCGAGCCACATATTCTGCCACGTTCCTTTTTAATCCGGGCCACCAGAACTGGGTTCTTAGGTCATGGTACATCATCGTGGCACACGGGTGGATACTTAGCAAGCTTTTGTGAGCTTCATCAAGCACCATTCTTCTTAATTCTCCTCCACTCAGCACGTATATTCTATTTCTTACTTGGAAGATTCCATCTGACCCCTCGGTCAAGGACAAATCCTTACCTTTGGCCTGAGTCTCCCTCTTCTCAGCCAAGTAGGGATCTGACTGCTGTTGCTCGAACACGGATTTCAGGAATTCATTGGCAATCCTCAGCGCGCCAATCGTTATTTTCCAAGAGGAGGGGATGTCAACATGTAAGTTCATGTCTCGGAACTGTTCCAATAGCTCTACCTCCTTCACCATCATCACTGCTACATGAAGGGATTTCCGACTCAACGCGTCGGTAACAACGTTTGCCTTACCTAGATGGTACTTTAGCTCGAAATCATAATCTTTTAAAAATTCCATCCATCTTCTCTGCCTTATGTTCAGTTCCTTTTGGTCGAATAAGTATTTGAGGCTCTTGTGATCACTGTACACTTCAAATCTGGACCCGAACAAATAATGCCTCCAGATTTTTAACGCGAACACCACCGCTGCTAATTCCAAGTCGTGGGTCGGATAATGTTGCTCGTGAGGTCTCAATTGCTGAGAGGCATACGCTATCACCCGATCTTTCTGCATTAGCACGCATCCTAATCTGAGTCCTAATGCATCACAATAAACCACGAAGCTCTTTTGCAAGTCAGGTAATGCCAACACTGGGGCAGTCGTCAACTTGTCTTTCAGTCCTCGGAAACTGCTCTCGCACTCGGAACTCCATACAAAGGGAATGTTTTTCTGAGTCAACTTAGTTAGTGGTAAGGCTAACTTGGAAAAACCCTCAATGAATCTTCTATAATAACCTACCAGGCCCATAAAGCTCCTTACCTCCGAGACCGACTTGGGTCTCTCCCATGCCATTATAGCTGTCACCTTCGAAGGGTCCACCGAGACACCTTCCTCGGAAATCACATGTCCGAGGAAATGGATTTTATCCATCCAGAAATCGCACTTTGAAAGCTTCGCGAACAGCTGCTTCTCCCTTAACACTTGAAGTACCACTCGGAGCTGTCCTTCATGCTCCTCAGGAGTCTTGGAGTAGACCAAGATATCATCGATGAAGATTACTACGAATCGGTCTAGATATGGGTGGAATATGCTGTTCATGTAATTCATGAAGACGGCAGGGGCGTTTGTTACACCGAACGGCATCACTACATACTCGTAGTGTCCATACCGAGTCCTAAAGGCAGTCTTTGGGATATCCGAGTCCTTCACTCGGATTTAGTGGTATCCCGATCGTAGGTCAATTTTCAAGAAGACTGAGGCTCCACACAATTGGTCGATCAAGTCATCAATTCAGGGCAATGGGTATTGGTTCTTAATCGTGAGTTTGTTTAGCTGTCGGTAATCTATACAAAGTCTCATGCTGCCATCCTTCTTCTTAACAAGCAGCACAGGTGTGCCCCATGGTGATACACTCGGTCTAATGAATTGTTTTCTGAGTAACTCATCCACTTGCTTCTTCAGCTCGGCCAACTCAGTTGGGGACATTCTATAGGGTGCACTGGAGACTGGCTCGGCTCCAGGAATCAAGTCTATAGAGAATTCAACTTCTCTATTGGGAGGGACACTCGGCACGTCCTCGGGAAACACTTCTTTGAATTCACAGACAGTCGGAATTTCATTCACTCGGGTTTCACTTTCACCCTCGGTTAAACAAAGCATCATAAACAGTTGAGCTATACCTTGTGTCGTGTCGTCCTCATTGTGCTGCCTCGGGAAGATTATCCTTCGGTTTCTATAATCCACTAACACCTTGTTGGCTGAAAGCCAATCTATGCCGAGCACGATATCAAGGCCTTTCAAAGGCACACACACAAGATCGAAGGTAAAACTCCGATCGTCCAACACAAACGTTACGCCCTTACACATTATTGATGTCAACACCATAGGGCCAGTCGGGTTGGTTACTTCCAAAGTCCGATCCATATCCACAGTCGGTAATCGCAGTCATCTCACACACTCATCAGCTACGAAGGAGTGGGTGGCTCCAGAATCAAAAATTACATTAAGTGTATATTTACCGAGTAGGCACTTACTCTGTACCAAGTCATTTGCCTGTGCAGCATCTTCCATGTTGATTGCGTAAACTCTTCCAGCAGTTGGTTGATCGGCGTCTCTCTTTCGGTTATTTGGGGCAAACATCATATTCCCTCTGGCTCTGCTACCTCTGCCGCTCGGTCCTTGGTTATCGTTCCCTCGGTTTCTCTCTTGGAAACCTCCATGACGTGTATTGGGGTTTGCTTGACGAAGTTGGGGGCAGTCGGGGTGAATGTGCCCTTTCTCCTGGCAATGAAAGCACTTGACCTCTGTACTATTGCAATTCTGAGCAAAGTGGTCACCACCGCACTTAAAACACTTACCATATTTTGGTCGTCCACTCATCTGTCTCCCTTGATTACTGCGATCTTGATATCTGGTAAAGGGTCTATTTCTTCCTATATTTCTTGGCCTCTTGAACTGTGACTGCTGAGGCCTTAAGTAATGGTTGGCTCTGCTGCTCTGGCCGGAGTGGGCCTTGTCATCTTCTTCAAATATTCTACATTTGTTCACCAATGCAGGGAAACTCTTGATCTCTTGATATCTGCAGGCTCTCTTAATATCTGATCTCAATCCATTTTCAAATTTAAGGCACTTGGAGCTCTCCGTCCCTGGTTGTTGGAAAGTGGGTAGAATAGGCACAACTCCTCGAACCTAGTCGCGTATTCTTCCACAGTCATGGAGCCCTGCTTCAACTCCATAAACTCCAACTCCTTCCGACTCCTTACTGTGTCGGGGAAGTACTTCTCTAAGAAGCATGTCTTGAAATCATTCCAAGTCAGCTGAGCATCATCCTCCAGAAATCGGTTTCTGGCTATCTTCCACCAATTCTCCGCTTCATCTCGCAGCATATACACTGCACATTTTACCTTTTGGGCCTCGGTATAATGAAGACCCCTAAAAATCCTCTCCAGTTCCTGAGTCCATTTAAAAGCTGCCTCAGGGTTACGTCCTCCCTGAAAATTCACTAACAATTCAGTCTTTTATAAAGAAAAACAAGCAATATCCCTAAGATGCTTCTTCCTTCGAAGCCAGAACCTTCCTTTACTCGGAAATGGTCCTCTCGGTCATGCCTCACTCGGAAAACATCTTAACCTTCCTTCACTCGGAATAGGCTCTCTCGGTTATGCCTCGCTCAGAAATGCCTTAACCTTCCTTGACTTGGAAGTGGTTCCCTCAGTCATGCCTCACTCAGAAACATCCTAACCTTCCTTCGCTCGGAATGGGTTCTCTCAGTCATGCCTCACTCGGAAACATTCTAATCTTCCTTCACTCGGAATGGGTTCTCTCGGTTATGCCTCGCTCAGAAACGCCTTAACCTTCCTTCACTCGGAAGTGGTTCCCTCAGTCATGCCTCACTCAGAAACATCCTAACCTTACTTCACTCGGAATGGGTTCTCTCGGTCATGCCTTACTCAGAAACATCCTAACCTTCTTTCACTCAGAAGGGGTTTTCTCAGTCATGCCTCACTCAGAAACATCCTAACCTTCCTTCACTCAGAATGGGTTCTCTCGATCATGCCTCACTCGGAAACATCTTAACCTTCTTTCACTCAGAAGGGGTTCTTTTAGTCATAACTCACTCAGAAACATCCTAACCTTCCTTCACTCGAAAGGGGTTCTCTCGTTCATGCCTCACTCGGAAACATCTTAAGCTTCCTTCACTCAGAAGTGGTTCTCTCGGTCATGCCTCACTCGGAAACATTCTAATCTTCCTTCACTCGAAAGGGATTCTCTCGGTCATGCCACACTCATAAGCATCCTATCCTTCTTTCACTCGGAAGGGGTTCTCTCGGTCATACCTCACTCGGAAACATCCTTTTTTCATCATTCATGACCCACAATTATTTACAAAACCTGCCCGTAGCAATTTATCATTTACATCTACTAGTGGCTCCGTGCCAATGTATATATATATATATATATATATCAAGCTCATGAAAATCGACACTGATCACATTAGCATCACCCCCACACCGCTTCATTCATATGAACTCATATTTTCATCATGCTGCATGTTAATTCTAGCTCACTACTCATCACAATCATTCATAATCATTCGATCCAAACTATGCTTATTTCATCACACATAAGAAACATGTAATCAGTACATAAAACACATTACACATTGCACACAGCATTATTTTCAAAGTTCATTTCATTTCTTGGCATCAATTCTCCACTTGGCGCACCTCCGGGGCTTCAACCTCCTCCCTGTCACTAGTTACTAAATTAAAAGAAAACCACAGCAAGGGTGAGTGTTTGGCATCGAAATTAATCTAGAACGGAAATTAAATAACAAGGTACATGATTACTACAGTGTTATCACTAATACCGATTCACTAACTCTACCTTATGCAATTAATTTCACATATCCTTATCCACCAATTCATACTTGCAGATCCTTAACTTTGTTCAAGTCTCAGTATTATCAATGTGCAATTCACCACCAAAAAATGTAATAGAACACATTCACATCAACACACAATACCAACAATTTCATCAAACTTCACAACTGACTCTGACATAAATTCGACGCCTAGTATCCAGATACTAAAGGATCGGCCTTCAGCTAGGGGTCCTACTTGGCACCCCGTGAACCCTGCTTGGTCCACCGAGTCCTTCTTGACTCTCCACCTCAACCACTGGGTCCTACTTGACCACTAGGTAGCTCAACTGGGCACAAAAACCATGGGAGCCGGAAACGAGGGGCTATACATACCGTCGGCCGTCCTACACCATATAATCATACATGTATAACTCACATTCATCATATCATATAACAAGTGGCCTTCAACAACAGCTCATGCTCATCAAATGGGTGACCTACTTGTCAAACCCGTCATCACAATGCCACTATACATATCGATTTATCACAATGTAAAACACTTTATTCTCATAATCATCATAAACCATACACAATTCACATTCATACATACATATACACACCATTATCATTTAGTAGTCTTTCTTACCGTTTTAATATTTCATTCGATGACCCGAACCCAAAATACACACCTATTCTAATTAATTACAACCCGAACACCCCTTACCTCGATTCCAAGCTTCGACGATTTGTTCTTGATGCCGGTTGCATCCTCTAAGTGCTTGGTTCAAGGTCCGACTCCCGAATTCAACACCCGTTTCTCCGCTCGATCTTTCGACATCCGTTTCGTTACCTACAGAGGTCGAAACACCAAAACCCATTAATGTCATACCACCCTCATTGCTTCAAATACCGTTTTCAGGCTCCCATGTACTGGAGGAGTGGAAAACGGAGGCTTCTCCTACCATGCATGGCCATCGGCTAGAGGGGAAGAAATGAAAAGGAAAGATAACTCAATTTTAAGGGGTTCATTGTGCTCACCTCGAAGCCACGATCTCAAAAACGTGGTTACTTTGAAGTTTCGACACCAAATGAACATCCTCTTGAAGCATGCAAGTCACGGCAAGATGGAGGGAGAGAGAAGAAGAAGACGCTAGCGTGAAGAAGATGAGGAAGAAGAAGAAGGATTGTCATTTTAAGGCATCAGGGGCAAAATTGTCCTTTCCCTCTTTCTTTTATAATTTCTTTAAAAGTTTTAATTAAACTTTTACCTTTTATAATTAATCAATCAAATAAATTTACTTATTCCTACCATATTTAATTATCTATAATTGCATTTATATTAATAATAATTCCTAAAATCTCATAAATCTAGTTGGGCAATTGAAACATCCTTACTTAACTAAAAATAAATCCGAAACAAGGGAAAGTTTTTCCCAAAAATATACCAAACATTCGGGTAATTTAAAAAAAAAAAAAAACACAAAGGCAAGGAAGCAAAACCGACAGCGGAATACAAGCTTCAACGAGCCCTCACAAAACGTTCACTCACTCAAGCGAGATCCAACTCTGCTTGAGCGAGACGGCCCAACACGCTTGGGTGAACACTCATTTGCTTAAGCGGAGCTAGCCTAAAAAGCCTTCCATCCATTCGCACTCGTGGGAGCGAATCCTTATTCGCTGAGGTGAAAAGCCCCACTCGAAAGTTCCCATTACTCAGAATCTGGGGTCCCATCCATTCGGGAAAACAACCCCAACCAACATGCCTCCATCAGAAGCCCATATTTAATTCCTTATGTTTATCCACATAGGTCACACACATAAGATCCACTCGGAAAAGAATAATTATTCCATTCGGAATCCATAAACTTCCCTCACTCGGAATAACTCCCAATCAACTACCACTCGGTATATTTCAACCTTAATTCATTTGGAATGCATTTCACATTCGTCACTCGGCATATATTTACTTTTCTCACTCGGGGAACACATAGATCTTCCTTCACCCTGAAGGGGTCTCCATAATCATACTCCACTCGGAATATTCTTTAATGATATAACCTACTCAGACTTGACCCAATCTCTCACCACTCGGAAGGGGATTCGTGTCTCACCTCACTCGGATTTACCTTAACTCCCTCCTTCACTCGGAATTACGCAAGTTCCAGTTATTCGATAGAATGTAAGGTACCTACTTTGACATTCGCCTGCTGATAAATCAATTTTAATACACTTCTTATAGTTTTACACTTGGGGTTTATTATATAATTACTATGTTTAATAATAGTATTTTAATTAAGTTTTATATTGTTTAGTTAAATTGAAGTATTATGTATATATGTTTCAATTTTCGTTTTTTGTATGTATCTTGAGTATCGTGCCTTATTTTGGCCATAACTTGGGCTTTTGTGATCCAAATGGGCTAATCTTGGAGCCCATGGAAAGCTAAGACAGAGGGATACATCATGAAGATCAAATTTGGTTATTTTGTATCTGGAAAGAATAAAGAAATGGAGCTTGAATCAATCAGCCCTCATGTGTCCCACCAGCATTGACATAGTTCGCCAAAATACACATATCTGGAGCTCTAGATGTCCAAATGACCTGATTCTTGCGCCGCATTCTCAATAAAACAGAGATCTACAACTTTCATGTTGAAGGTTTTTCAAAATTTGGCCATCTAGAAGGACATATTGGACTCGTAAAGTGGAGAAGATAAAGAGAAGAATGAATTTCAACACCTACCATTATCTTCTTTTGAATTATTGTAATTTCAAGCCCACCAATGTTGAAAAAATGCATTAATAATCAGAAAATGAATGTATAGTATCATCATATCTTGCCTATAAATAGATGCTTGAAGTTGTAAGGGAGATACACAAGAAATACATAAGAAATACATGCTTTAGTTTCCATTATAATTCTATATCTTTGTTTTAGCTTCTTAAGTTTTAGTTCTTTCTTTTGCTTTATCTCCTTGTTCTATATTCCATCCTTCAAGTTATGGTTTTCATTTCCCTTCCTCAATATCAAGTAAGTTAATTTTATTATTTGTTATCTACTTTTATAATCAAAGTTTTAGTAAATTTAATATTAGTTTTCATTGTTAAAAATTATCATGGAAGCTTAATCTTTTAAAATCAACTCAAGGAATTTAATTTTTCTTTATGTTAACTTTGAGTTCTTGCTCTTAATATTTTGATTGAAGATAATTACTTTTCTTTGTTTCTCAAGCACTTATGATGGTAGATTATTTAAGTGTATAACCGATTGGTATATAATTAAACAATTTATAATCTAAACTGATGTTGGTTGGTTAATCAATAATCAATTTGAGAACAAATATTAAGTTACTAAATAAGAGATTTCTATTTAGTTTCTTAACTCGATCAAATTATGGTTTTAAAGTTATTTTAGTAATTAATAAGAATATATCGATTGGTTATTCTTATTAGTTCATTAATTCAATTCTAGAAGATTTTCTAGAATATAATCATTTAGGGATTCCAAATGATTCAAGATTGAGAAATTAATTATATTTAATCATATTTATGAACAATGATTAGTTAACTAAAGATTTATTAATTCCTTGGGTTGGTTATTTCTAAATTTGATTATTCTTACTCATAAATTTACTTTTTGCACTATTATATAATCACTTAATTTTCCTTTCAATCTCAACACAAATCCCCCCTTTATTATAACTAAATTGAGTGTAACTAATTGAACTAAGGTCCTCGAGAGACGACTAAGGTTGTTCACCTTATACTATATTAATTTAACTTTTTATTTGACCCGACAATGACAGCGTGTCAAATTTGGCGCCGTTGCCGGGGACCTTTGGTCCTAATTATTTACATTCAATTATCTAATATATTTTATATTTTTTTTGTAGATGTATTAAAGATATTCAGGTTTGGTTGAATGTGAGCATATAAAAAAATAAAAAAAAATTCCACTTTATTATATTCTTATTCATTTTCTAGTAATCTCATTTTTAACCATTGAAAAAAAATATAAATATAAAAAATCTTTAAATTTTTAAATATATGTTCTAAGCATTTCATAATTAAAATGACAACTTTTTCCTTTTATTACATAGTTGTAGTATTTTGTTACAATATATGTAGATGTATTGTGCATGACTAGATCTAATCCCGAACCACTATATTCTTTTGATCCTGAAATAGATAGAACATTTCATCAATTAGTTAGATCATCTAAGAAACTATTAGAAAATAATAATAATAATAATATTCTAGCTAATAGTATAAATAGTGAAACTAAACCTTCAACTTCTGAGTATTTACATAACATGGCTGAAAAGACATTAAAAGAACTAGCTACACCAGATGTCACTAATCAAACATCATGCATCTTATATCCTGAGGAAGATGTTCCTTTTGTGCTTAAAACTGGTTTAGTTCATTTGTTACCAAAGTTTCATGGTCGTGCAGGTGAAGATCCTCATAAACACTTAAAAGCATTTCATATCCTTTGCTCTACCATGAAACCTGAAGGGGTTTCAGAAGAACATGTAAAACTTAAAGCTTTTCCTTTCTCCCTAGCAGATATCGCTGAGGATTTGTTATTTTACCTTCCTCCTGGCTCTATTACAAGTTGGGATGACTTAAAGAAAATGTTTCTTGAAAAAATTTTCCCCGCTTCAAGAACTTCCTCAATTAGAAAAGAAATATGTGGCATCCGGCAACATGACCGAGAAAATCTTTATGAATACTGGGAAAGATTTAAAAGATTGTGTGCTAGTTGTCCCCATCACCAAATTACAGACCAACTTCTCATACAATATTTCTATGAAGGTCTTAATCCAATGGATAGAACTTTAGTTGATGCAGCTAGTGGTGGTGCTTTGCAAAATAAAACTACAAATGCAGCAAAAACTTTAATTGAGAACATGGCTGCTAATGCTCAACAACATGCCACCAGAAATAATTCTGTAGTAATTAGAGGAGTCCATGAAATTGAAACTACTAATGATGGAGATAAAAAATAGGAAAGTAAATTTGCTGAACTAGCAACACTTATGAAAAATATTATTGTGTCTCAAAAACAACAACCTGCAACCCCTTCTAAGGTATGTTCTATCTGTACTTCATCAGATCATTATACTAATTGTTGTCCTTCACTGCAAGAAGCTAAAATTCCCGATGAAAATCCTCAAGTATGTGCTGCCAACTTATACAATAACAGACCGCCACAACAACAACATAATAATTATGATCTTTCTTCTAACAGATATAATCCTGGTTGGAGGAATCACCCTAATTTAAGATGGGGTAATTCTTCACAACAACCTCATGCACCTTTTCAGGCAAATACTGGACCAAGCAGACCTTATCAACCTCCTCATGTACAACAACAAGCTACACAAATAGCTGCACCTTCCACTGAGAAATCAAATTTGGAGGAATTGATGAAGCAAATGTTAATAGATAATCTGAACTTCCAAAAAAGAACTGAGGCTACAATTCAGACTCTTGAAAATCAGATTGGTCAATTGGCTACATCTTTAAACCATTTGCAGTCTCAAGGTTCACATAAGTTGCCCGCTCAGACAATTGTCAATCCTAAAAATGTAAGTGCAATTACTTTAAGATCTGGTAAAGCTATCCATGGACCAGAAAAACAACAATAAAATGAAAATACTATTGTCACTGAAAAACATGCAGAAGAATTTTTAGATAGTTCAAGTAATAATAGTAATGATATATCTCTTACAAATCCTCCTTCTGCAGCTGGTCCTGATAAGCAACATATCCCTCTTCCATTTCCACAAAGACAAAAATCTATACAAAATAAGAAAATGGATGAGGAGATCTTGTAAATATTTAGAAAAGTAGAGGTAAATATACCTTTATTAGAAGCCATCAAGCAAATCCCAAGATATGCCAAATTCCTTAAAGAACTATGCACTAATAAAAGAAGACTAAAAGGCAATGAAAGGATTAATATAAGTAGAAATGTGTCTGCATTAATTGAAAAACCTTTGTCACATATACCAGAAAAATGTAAAGACCCTGGGACGTTTACCATTCCATGCATAATAGGCAATAACAAATTTGAAAATGCCATGCTAGACTTAGGTGCATCTATTAATGTTATGCCTATGACTGTATTTACTTCACTTTCCCTTGGACCTTTGCAAACTACAGGTGTGGTTATACAATTAGCAAATCGAAGCTCTGCACATCCTGTAGGAATTATTGAAGATATCCTTGTTAAAGTTAATGATTTAATTTTTCCTACAGATTTTTATGTTCTAGATATGGAAAGTGAGAATTCCACCAATAAAGCTCCAATAATTTTAGGTAGACCATTCTTAAAAACAGCTAGAACAAAGATAGATGTGTATGCAGGAACACTTTCTATGGAATTTGGAGATAGTGTGGTTAAATTCAACATTTTAGATGCTCTGAAGCATCCTATTGAGGATCATTCTATTTTTCAAATTGACTTAATAACTGATTTAGTTGAGGATAATATTATTAAGTTATCTGATGATGTTGATTTTCCTGTATTGTCTGATTTTTATGATTCATTTGTTTGTGATTCATGCATGGATTCTCATCAATGCAATGTGTGTGCTGAAATTGAGAAATATTTGCTTAATGATAATAATGATCCAAAGTCCCTTAAAATAGAAAATACAGTTCTAGATGTTGTTTCAAAAGAATCAGAGTGTGATAATTTGATTAAAGTAGTTACAAATACATCTGATTATGTTGAAGTACAAGTTGCTGAGACAAATTCAACCAAGTTGATTCCTTCAATAATGCAGCCTCCTATGTTAGAGTTAAAACCTCTTCCTGAACATTTAAAGTATGCATATTTAGAGGAAGATAAGAATCTTCCAGTGATTATTTCTAACAAATTAAATGTTGATCAAGAAACAAGGTTGTTGCAGATTATTAAGAAGCATAAGAAAGCAATTGGTTGGACTTTGGCAGATATCCCAGGTATTAGCCCTTCCATGTGTATGCATAGAATTCTATTAGAGGAAAAAGTTAAACCAGTAAGGCAACCACAAAGAAGACTTAATCCTCAGATCCTTGATGTAGTTAAAAAAGAGGTAACAAAATTATTACAAGCTGGCATTATTTACCCTATATCAGATAGCACTTGGGTCAGCCCTATACAAGTGGTTCCCAAGAAGTCTGGAATCATAGTGGTTAAAAATGAAAATGATGAACTAATTCCTACCAGAATCCAAAATAGTTGGCGAGTATGCATTGATTACAGGAAACTTAACAAAGCAACTCGAAAGGATCACTTTCCTTTACCTTTCATTGATCAAATGTTGGAACGACTGGCAGGTAAGTCACATTACTGCTTTCTAGATGGATTTTCAGGTTACTTCCAAATTTATATTGCACTAGACGATCAAGAAAAAACAATATTTACATGTCCTTTTGGCACTTTTGCTTATAGGAGGATGCCTTTTGGCTTATGCAATGCCCCTGGTACCTTTCAACGATGCATGATTAGTATCTTTGCTGATTTTCTTGAAAATTGCATAGAAGTATTTATGGATGATTTCACAGTATATGGTTCATCATTTGATGCTTGCTTAAATAGTCTAGATAAAGTATTACATAGATGCATTGAAACTAACCTTGTTCTTAATTATGAGAAATGTCACTTCATGGTAGAAGAAGGAATAGTTTTAGGCCATGTGATATCTAAAAAAGGCATAGAAGTAGATCCTACAAAAATTACTGTAATTTCTCAACTACCTTATCCTTCTTGTATGTGAGATATTCGTTCTTTTCTTGGTCATGCAGGTTTCTATAGAAGGTTTATAAAAAACTTTAGTAAGATAGCCTTTCCATTGTCTAACTTACTACAAAAAATATAACATTTGACTTTAATGACAAATGTAAGGAGGCTTTTGATTGCTTAAAGAAAGCTTTAACTACCACTCCTATCATTCAGGCACCAGATTGGTCACTTCCATTTGAACTTATGTGCGATGCATCAAATTATGCATTAGGAGCTATTCTTGCTCAAAGAGTAGGTAAAGTACAACATGTTATTTACTATGCCTCACGAACTTTGGATACTGCACAAATAAACTATATTACCACAGAAAAAGAACTACTTGCTATTGTGTTTACACTTGATAAATTTAGATCTTATTTGCTCGGTTCAAAAGTAGTTGTGTTTTCAGATCATGCAGCATTAAAGTTCCTTTTAAAGAAACCAGATGCAAAAGCAAGATTGATCAGGTAGATGTTGCTGCTCCAAGAATTTGACATTGAAATTAGGGATAAAATTGGAGCAGAAAATTTGGTGGCTGATCACTTAAGCAGAATTGAAAAAGAACTTGACCCAATTTCCATTAGAGATGATTTCCCTGATGAACAACTTATGGGAATACATGATTCCACTCCATCGTTTGCTGATTTGGTAAACTACTTAGTTGCTTCTGTTACTCCCATACATGCATCTAAACAACAAATAATAAAACTAAAAAGTGATTCTAAATACTATGTTTGGGATGATCCTTACTTATGGAAACTTTGTAGTGATCAAGTCATTAGAAGGTGTGTACCTGAAAATGAATTTCATTCTATTCTTACATTTTGTCATACATATGCATGTGGTGGACATTTTGGACCTCAACGTACAGCAAGGAAAGTATTAGAATCTGGTTTATATTGGCCAACAATTTTTTGTGACGCATATACGTTTTGTAAATCTTGCGAACGATGTCAAAGAATGGGAAACATATCTCGTAGAAATGAGATGCCTCAACAACCCATGTTATTTTGTGAAATTTTTGATGTTTGGGGCATAGATTTCATGGGACCTTTTCCTGTATCTTTTGGTTTTGTTTATATACTACTTGCGGTCGATTATGTGTCTAAATGGGTTGAAGCTAAAGCTACTCGAACTGATGATTCTAGAGTTGTTGCAGATTTTGTTAAATCACACATATTTTACAGGTTTGGTGTTCCTAAAGCCATTATTAGTGATCAAGGATCACATTTTTGCAACCGTAAAATGGAGTCCCTTCTTAAAAAATATGGAGTAATGCATAAGGTTTCAACACCTTATCACCCCCAAACAAATGGGCAGGCTGAAGTTTCTAATCGGGAATTAAAAATGATCTTTCAAAAAACAGTACAACCAAATAGGAAAGATTGGAGCAAAAGGTTAGAAGATGCTCTTTGGGCTTATAGAACAGCTTATAAAACACCTATTGGAATGTCACCCTATAGGATTGTTTATGGAAAATCATGCCACTTACCGGTAGAAATTGAGCACAAAGCTTATTGGGCAGTAAAACAATGTAACTTGGACTTAAATGAAGCCGGTAAAGAAAGGAAACTCCAACTACAGGAACTGGAAGAAATTCGTTTGGAAGCTTATGAAAGTTCTAAAACCTATAAAGAAAAAGCCAAATCCTTTCATGACAAACAGATCTTGAGAAAAAACTTTTTCATTGGACAAAAAGTTTTATTGTACAACTCACGTCTAAAGCTCATATCTGGTAAGCTTCACTCTAAATGGGCAGGCCCATTTGGAATAACTAATATCTTTCCTTATGGTGTGATTGAAATTTCAGATAAAGCGACAAACAAGGTTTTCAAGGTAAATGGGCACCAACTTAAACCTTTCTTTCAAGGGTTCCAAGAGCACATAGATACGGAGGTGTATTTGTGTGATGCCAAATATTTTGAATAATTTTTCTTAATAACAATATTTATAAAAAAATAAATAATAAATAAAAAATAAAAAATAAAAAAAATAGATATCAATTAATTACATCATCATTCTTTTCGGTGCTAACACTTGTCTTAATCATTATTACTATTATTGTTTTGGCATTATTAACATTTTCTTGCAGTAGTTAAAAGGTCATCGTCAGGCTCGTGACGTTAAACAAGCGCTTGATAGAAGGCAACCTATCACCTTTTCACCTTCTTCATCTTTACTATTCTCTATAACCTCGTTTTCTATTCTCTCTTTTCTAAACAGCCACAACTTCAAAGTAATCTGACAATGGAACAAACCCTTGCAAAACTTAAGGAAAGATTCCCTACACTTCCACGTAATGTGATTGTAAAAATTTACAAAGCTCGAGTTCAAAGGTTAAAACTACTCACATATTTTGGCATTCCAGAGGATGTTCGTTGGCTTATTGAAGCAAAGGTACGTCTCTCTGGTGAATTACATAAGTCCTATATAAAACATTTGCCAGGTATGGGACGTAGTTCTTATTCTAAAAAACGAAGAGCTAAAAGGATGGGAGTTTGCCATAAGTGTGCAAGATGGAATTATGATACACATTGTAGGAACCCTGGAATGGTATCTATAAATCGGGAGGACAAAATTAAATTTATAAAGGATGGACTGAGTAAAGAGAACTTGGATAACTTAATCTAAACTCTTGAGACGCATCCATGTGGAACGGTTCAAGGAGTCCTTCTGAAATTATATGATCTATTCATTCAACAAAAAGAAAACTATAGCCTTGGGAATCTGGCGTTAAACGACCCTGTTTGCCAATTTATAAGAAAACTGGATGGGTAGCAAAAACCTCGACTCATAGAAGGCGTTTAAGCCGTTACTGGACGTAAAACTAGAGAAAGATGTGAGCCATAATCACAACTACTGTACATATTTACTGTTGTTTTCAATGTTTTACTTTTCTGAATTCACTTTGACTTTTAAAATTACCTATTTTTATTTTCTTCAATCATGTCTTTTCAAATTTCTTCATTACCGTCATTTATTTTCATATAATAATAATTATGTAAACCTTTTATCTTTCATCAATTATTTCATCTCAGTTTTTATCTATATAAGGGCGCATAAATCTATATGGAAAACAAAAAAAAAGATGAAAAAAATCAAATCCATTTGTGTGTTTGGTGGATCCAACAATGGTAATTGTAAGGAGTAGCTAATAGCAACTACTAAGTTGGGAAAACTATTAGTTGCGAAAGGAATAAAGGTCTTGTATAGAGGAGGAGTACAGGGTTTGAGAGGCTCCATGGCACTATCTGCACTAGTTGAAGGAAGCAACGTCTCTAGTATCATCCTACATCATGTTGGTATTACACCAGATATTGCTGTAGGAACTGAGGTAAAAGTTACAAGCCTCTATCAATGAATGGCTCGTATGGTTATAGGTGCTGAAGCCTTTATCGCACTTCCTGGCGGTTTTGGTACTTTTGAGGAAATATTTTGCATTTTATCATGGTGTAGCATGAACTTTCATAAAAAGCCATTAGGATTATTAAATATTAATGGTTTTTATGACAGTTTGTTAATGTTTTTAGATAAAGCTGTGGAACAGGGCCTTATAACTCAAGATGATCGATCATTCATTCATGCTTCATCAGATGCAGATGAATTGATTGATATTTTGCAGAGCTTTTTACCTCAACCTCAACCCCTCTTGAAGCAAGATAAGGATCACACACACAAGCAAAAGAATCCAGAACCAGACACCACCCTTCGGTTATAACTTCTTTCTCACCTTTATCAATATTTTAAAAAAAATCAAAAAAAAGAAAAAAATAGACTGTGGAAATCATATAAGACACTGAGGACAATGTCTTGAATAAGTGTGGGGGGGTCTGAGTTATATATATATTTTATTATTTTTTTTGTGAGGGATAGACAGAGTAAAGATTAATTTGGGAAAGTTGTATCTAAAGTCATAAAGATGCATCTTTGAGAACCAAAGTCTTGAGACGTATCCTTCACTATATAGTATCAGTATCACTTTTGTTTTTTTTTTTAAATAAAAAAAAAATTTCTTTTCTTTTATGAGTACTTTTGTTGGGATGGGCTGAGTAAAGAGTCCAAACTCTTGAGACGCATCCTCATAACAAATCTCACTCGGATAACCACAATCATTTCACCTTCCTTATCAAAACCATTTTTCATAAAAATAAAAAATAAAAAATAAAAATAAAAAATAAACACACACACACACATAGCCACTATATTTACTTTAGTGCCGGCCTTTGCCTTTACCTTCACCCGAATCATTTCTATTCGACATCAACCATTCTGCAACCATAAACATCATCTTCATCATTCTTCAGCCGCCACACTTTGCCTTCATCCTTTTCTTTCAGATCGGAGCCATACCTCACCACAAGTCAATCATCAGGTTCTTTATTTTCTCTTAATGGATGATATAGCAGAGTCTTTCTATAGGCATACGAATGAATTAAGATGTATGTTATTGCTCTTGATGCTACTCATGGTTGTGTTGATGATATTTTTCTTATGGGTTCTAACACAAGGCATATGAAACTGGGTTATATGACACAATCAAATTGTTCAGTTATACTAATCATTTCACATGCAATTGAACTGACCAATTTGTTGTAGGTATCTTTGTTACTAAGCGCCCTTAAAAAAAAAGTACAGAGCAAGAAACATAAGGAACCGGATCTTGACACCAATATTTGGTTATGATTTATTTTTCCTTTTTTGTTTCTTGTTCACAAAAAAAAAATCATCATTTCCAGTTTTTTATTTTAAATTCTACATGTTTTTCACTAAATTTGTTTTTTAAATTTGTCTAAGTAATGAGTAATTGCATCACCCTTGTCCAATATTTCATGACATGTTGTGAATAATTTCCTTGCATATTAATTTAATAAGTTGTTTGTGAAGATCAAATTGTATATGAATTGTGATAGATTGACCACCCTTGGTGAGATTTTGAGCTTAATTGGATGGATCATACTATGCCATCTTTCCTTTTTCTTGATTAACCCTTATTTATTAGTACTCTAGAACTTGACTTGTTTCTTTTTGATGTATTATGTTCCATGTGCATGCTTTGATGTGATTAAGGCCATTTTTGTTTTAACTAGCCACTAACCATATGTCTTACCTTACATATTTTCCATTGTTACCCACGTTGAGCCTATATCCATTTCTTGATTTAGCCACATAATTAGCCAATAGCCAAAAAAAAAACATAATCACCTTTGCTTAGGAATTGATTAGGAGTTTTGGAATTACTATGAATAAAGATTCTTAATGATTGTGGAAATGTACCCAAGATATATGTTGTTTCATTGTTCAAAAAGAAAGTAAAAAAAATAAAAAATAAAAAAAAGAGAAAAAGAAGAAAAAGAAGAAGTGGTGAATATATGTATGAAAATAATCAGGAGGATTTATTCTCATGTTTTATCCTCCATCATGTTTCATTTTGCTAAGTATTGAGTTTCAAAATGTACTTCCACAATCACTAAATCACTTACTCCATTGCTCTTTTTCAACCCTAAGTTTAGCCATACTATTTCATTTTATCCACCCTATATCACCTTGGCCCCATTACAACCTTAATAAAGTCCTTTTCATCTCTGCATGCATATGTGTTCAAATATGGAAATTAGAAATTTGTCAAGCATATGGTAGTGCTAATTTATTTGGGTGATTTCTGAGAGTATACACAAACCCAAACAATTGAGATATAAAGAGCATAAAGAGAACATCTATCACATTTTCATCCACTCTTTGATTTGATCACTCAATTTGTGAAACTAGTATGTAATGCTTCTTATTCACACTTATCATGACCTCTTGATATAAGGGATGATGTGTATTACTTATTATTTTAGACTTCAAAAAAAAAATCAATTTGAAAAAAAAAACCTTTTTCTGTTGTTTCTCATTTTAGTTTTTGGTGGTTTTGCCCTGGAGTGCAAAAGCTTAAGAGTGGGGGAATTTGATAAATCAATTTTAATACACTTCTTATAGTTTTACACTTGGGTTTATTATATAATTACTATGTTTAATAATAGTATTTTAATTAAGTTTTATGTTGTTTAGTTAAATTGAAGTATTATGTATATATGTTTCAATTTTTGTTTTTTGTATGTATCTTGAGTATCTTGCCTTATTTTGGCCATAACTTGGGCTTTTGTGATCCAAATGGGCTAATCTTGGAGCCCATGGAAAGCTAAGACAAAGGGCTACATCATGATGATCAAATTTGGTTATTTTGCATCTGGAAAGAATAAAGAAATGGAGCTTGAATCAATCAGCCCTCATGTGTCCCACCAGCATTGACATAGTTCACCAAAATACACTTATCTGGAGCTCTAGATGTCCAAATGACCTGATTCTTGCGCACAATTCTCAATAAGACAGAGATCTACAACTTTAATGTTGAAGGTTTTTCAAAATTGGGCCATCTAGAAGGACATATTAGACTCGCAAAGTGGAGAAGATAAAGAGGAGAATGAATTTCAACACCTACCATTATCTTCTTTTGAATTATTGTAATTTCAAGCCCAGCAATGTTGAAAAAATGCATTAATAATCAGAAAATGAATGTATAGTATCATCATATCTTGCCTATAAATAGATGCTTGAAGTTGTAAGGGAGATACACAAGAAATACATAAGAAATACATGCTTTAGTTTCTATTATAATTCTATATCTTTGTTTTAGCTTCTTAAGTTTTAGTTCTTTCTTTTGCTTTATCTCCTTGTTCTATATTCCATCCTTCAAGTTATGGTTTTCATTTCCCTTCCTCAATATCAAGTAAGTTAATTTTATTATTTGTTATCTACTTTTATAATCAAAGTTTTAGTAAATTTAATATTAGCTTTCATTATTAAAAATTATCATGGAAGCTTAATCTTTTAAAATCAACTCAAGGAATTTAATTTTTCTTTATGTTAACTTTGAGTTCTTGCTCTTAATATTTTGATTGAAGATAATTACTTTTCTTTGTTTCTCAAGCACTTATGATGGTAGATTATTTAAGTGTATAACCGATTGGCATATAATTAAACAATTTATAATCTAAACTGATGTTGGTTGGTTAATCAATAATCAATTTGAGAACAAAGATTAAGTTACTAAATAAGAGATTTCTATTTAGTTTCTTAACTCGATCAAATTATGGTTTTAAAGTTATTTTAGTAATTAATAAGAATATATCGATTGATTATTCTTATTAGTTCATTAATTCAATTCTAGAAGATTTTCTAGAATATAATCATTTAGGGATTCCAAATGATTCAAGATTGAGAAATTAATTATATTTAATCATATTTGTGAACAATGATTAGTTAACTAAAGATTTATTAATTCCTTGGGTTGGTTATTTCTAAATTTGATTAGTCTTACTCATAAATTTACTTTTTGCACTATTATATAATCACTTAATTTTCCTTTCAATCTCAACACAAATCCCCCCTTTATTATAACTAAATTGAGTGTAACTAATTGAACTAAGGTCCTCGAGAGACGACTAAGGTTGTTCACCTTATACTATATTAATTTAACTTTTTATTTGACCCGACAACGACAGCGTGTCACCTGCCACATTATTTACTGATCAAGATTAAACACATAACATCACATGTATATATATATATATATATATATAAATTTAGTACCGCTCTCAATACTAAGAGAGTTCAATTCTAACATATCCAGACAAAATATCATATTAAGAGCTGGCCAAGGCTTAACAACACTTTCTACACAGTATATACAATTATATACACGTCTACTGCACAGTTCGCCTCACAGAACAGGTGCTCTTCCATCATCGATCATTCCGAGTGACATCCACTGAAATATAGCCACAGCAGGGGTGAGCTTTTACATATAAAATGACAGTTAGTGACTCGGAAATCCTCAAGTTCCCTACTATACAGCATTACATCTCAAACAATTATAATATGAACTGCCATTCAATATGTCTACATATAACAGTATCATGCAATCGAAATTCATACATTTAATACACAGCTATATGAATCATATTATTCCCAATACATACACATGCAACGCAATGAGCTCACCAAAAGTATAAGAGTATATATATATATAAATGTACACATATCCATTACAGTCGGATCCGACCCCTTATTACAAATTGTTATGTTGCAACATAGGCTCCAAGCCTTTTTTTTCCTCAGCTCCAAGCTGATCCAGCCGTTTTACTGGTACCAAACCGTTTGCCCTTACACGTAACACAGTCACTCCAAGCGACAACGGAAGTGTTACGGGCAGCCCCGAGTCCAACCCGGTAGGCTTGCCTTGAGTCCAACCCAAGGTCTTTCATCAAGCGTCCAACGCTAATGCACTCAGCATTGCCTGGAGTCCAACCCAAGGTCTTTCAATTATATTTCATACATATTTATCAATACAACAGTACCCCTTTTTCATCATTATAACCACACTCTACATGTAACTCATTCATCATCACACAAGCACAACAGATTTTATCCCCAGCATTCGCATGCATATTAATATAAGATAGTATTTGGGATCTACCCATTGTCCCCTAGTACTGAGCACTCAGAAATCACATCAACATACACAGCAACATGCATCTCATATTTTTAATATAACATCCCAGCTAAAATCAGTCAGTAGTCACACACATACTCTCGATATCGGAGACTCCCACCTCATGCATTCATGAGTGAGATAGCCAACAGAACTCAGTACGACAAACTTTAGACACATGCACTTGATTCACACATAGTCCCATAACTCTCACATGCATTCACATATCTAACAGTGTACCTCATAACCACATGCATTGAGTATAAAACTGCCATCAGACTCAACTATCACACGCACTCGGTACTCAAAAGCTATCAACCATATATAGTACATAATTACCACATTCACAAACACACATGCACAGGGTAGTATTTCACCCAGAGACCGTTCATAAACTATGCATTTGAGATGCAAAGCGCCCCCTACCTACTGAAGGGATTCGAGAAGCTCCTCTGTTTCTCGACGTTTGGTCCGATGCTCTGTTTGCTTCGTTCACCACTCTCTCGTTCAGTCTCCGTCGAACATAGTTGTACCCTTTAATTAGCTTGGGAACAGGAAGCTGTTCTTCTTCAACTTTGACGATTGTCCTTCACCAACCGAATGGAACTCCGAATCCTCTGTAACACCGTTGTCGCGAGTTTACGGAACAGAGAACAGAGGAGAAGAAGAACGAAGAAGAACCGAAGTAGAGGAAGAGGAAGTCTTGAGGAATTAGAGTGAATGGGCAGCAGTGGGCTTCTGGACATATATATACACCCGAAGGAATGAGGGAGTGGGATGGGAGAACGTGAAGCAGCAGCTCTTCACGTGGCATACAAACACAAATCACAATCAATCAGTAGTCAAATTATTAAGTTAAAAATTAATCATAATTAACAAGTATGCTTTGTAATTATTTTTAGTTTAGTGGCTTAATCTCATTCGGTATTTAATTTTTAAATTGGGATGTTATAATTCTCCCCCTCTCAAGGAATTTCGTCCTCGAAATTCAAACGGTATCTTACCTTAGACAAACAACTCAGGGTATTGCTGCCTCATGGCATCCTCGCATTCCCAGGTATAAGAAGTACACCCGTTTTGCTGCCACGCTACTTCGACCAGTTGTACATCCTTGCTCCTCAAGCGTTTTACCGACCGGTCTACAATTCTAGTCGGTACAGTCACTGTGGACAAATCCTCCTTGATCTCCACTTCATCATCCGGCATTGTGTGAGTGGAATCGGGTAGATACTTTCTTAGTTGAGACATATGAAACACATTATGCAATCGGGATAAGTGAGTCGGTAATGCTATCCGGTATGCCACAGGACCGACTCGCTCCAATACTTCATAGGGTCCAATGTATCGGGGGTTCAATTTCTTACTCTTCAAGGCTCGTCCGACTCCTTTACTCGGTGAAATCTTTAGGAACACCCTATCACCGACCGAAAACTCAAGTGGCTTAGTCCGTTTATCATGATAGCTTTTCTGTCTGTCCTGAGACGCCTTCATCTTTTCCCTGATTACTTGGATCTATTCTGAAGTTTGTTTCACAATTTCCAGCCCCAATAGTAAACTTTCACCAGTTTCTGACCAGCAGAGTGGGGTTCGGCATTTTCAACCATACAGGGCTTCATAGGGTGCCATGCCAATACTATTGTGGTGGCTATTATTGTATGTAAATTCGATCAGGGGAAGGTACTGCTCCCAACAACCACCGTGCTCCAACACACACGCCCTCAGTAAGTCCTCCAAACTTTGTATTGTTCGCTCGGATTGCCCATCCGACTGGGGATGGTAGGCGGAACTCAACCAAAGCTTTGTGCCTAACTCTTTGTGCAGGCTTGTCCAAAACCGGGATGTGAATCTAGGATCCCTATCCGACACGATGGAAGTCGGCACACCATGCAGTCGGACAATTTCACGGATATAAATTTGGGCTAACTTCTGTAACGGATATCTCATGTTCACGGGCAGGAAGTGTGCAGTTTTCGTCAATCGGTCAACAATGACCCAAATGGCATCATAACCCGCTCGGGTCCTAGGCAATCTCTTTACAAAGTCCATAGCAATTGAGTCCCATTTCCATACGGGGATCTCAAGGGGTTGCAACGCACCATACGGCTTCTGGTGCTCGACCTTTGATTTTTGACAGACGATACACCGAGCCACATAATCCACTACATCTTTCTTCAATTCGGGCCACCAGAATTACAGTTTTAAATCGTGGTACATCTTCGTAGTACCCGGGTGAATGCTTAACAGGCTCTTGTGGGCCTCATCGAGTACCATTCTCCTTAATCCTCCTTCACCCGGTACATATATTCTGCCCTTCACTCAGAAAATTCCATCCAATCCTTCGGTTAGAGACAATTCCTTACCCTTAGCCTGAGTCTCCTTCATCTCAGCCAAGTAGGGATCTGACTCCTGCTGTTCAAATACCAATTTCAGAAACTCTTTGCAATCT
Source organism: Clitoria ternatea (assembly GCA_037962975.1). NCBI lineage: Eukaryota > Viridiplantae > Streptophyta > Magnoliopsida > Fabales > Fabaceae > Clitoria > Clitoria ternatea. The sequence goes on from CM075671.1 coordinate 178,150,511, forward strand.
TCAACGCTCCAAGCGTAATTTTTCGAGACGAGGAAACGTCCACATGCAAGTCCATGTCTCGGAATTGCTCCAATAACTCTACCTCCTTCACCATTATTACTGCTACATGGAGGGATTTCCGACTCAATGCGTCGGCTACAACGTTCGCTTTACCCGGATGATACTTCAGCTCGAAGTCGTAATCTTTCAAAAACTCCATCCATCTCCTCTGCCTCATGTTCAGCTCCTTCTGGTCGAATAAATATTTGAGACTCTTGTGGTCGCTATACACCTCGAATTTGGAACCGTATAGGTAATGCCTCCATATTTTCAACGCAAAAACTACAGCTGCCAATTCCAAGTCGTGAGTCGGATAATGCTGCTTGTGTGGCCTCAATTGCCAAGAGGCATAAGCTACCACTCGGTCTTTCTACATTAGTACGCACCCCAGACCGAGTCCCGACGCGTCACAGTAGACCACGAAGTTCTCTTGCAGATTTGGCAATGCCAACACTGGGGCGGTCATTAACCTAGTCTTTAGTTCTTGAAAACTTCTCTCACACTCGGAACTCTATACGAATGGGACACTCTTTCGGGTCAATTTGGTTAGAGGTAAGGCCAGTTTAGAAAATCCCTCAATAAACCGTCTATAATAGCCAGCCAGACCCATAAAGCTTCTTATTTCCGAGATCGACTTGGGTCTCTCCCATGCCATTACAGCCTCTACCTTGGATGGATCCACCGAGACACCTTCCTTGGAAATTACATGCCCGAGGAAGTGGATTCTATCCATCCAAAAGTCACACTTTGAAAGTTTTGCAAATAGTTGCTTCTCCTTCAATACTTGGAGTACCGCACAGAGATGCCCCTCATGTTCCACAGGGGTCTTAGAATAGACCAAGATATCATCAATAAAAATAACCACGAATCGGTCTAAGTATAGGTGGAAGATGTTGTTCATGTAATTCATGAACACAGCAGGGGCGTTTGTCACACCAAACGGCATCACTACATACTCATAGTGGCCATACCGAGTCCTGAAGGTAGTCTTGGGGATATCTGAGTCCTTCACCCGGATTTGGTGGTATCCCGATCGTAAATCGATCTTCGAGAAGACTATAGCACCACGCAGCTGGTCAATTAGGTCATCTATCCTGGGCAATGGGTACCGATTCTTAATCGTAAGCTTATTTAGCTGTCGATAGTCTATACATAACCTCATACTGCCATCCTTCTTTTTAATAAGTAACACTGGTGCGCCCTAGGGTGACACACTCGGTCGAATGAACTGTTTGCTGAGTAACTCATCCACTTGCTTTTTCAACTCCGCCAATTCTGTTGGGGACATCCTATAGGGTGCACTGGAGACCGGCTCGGCTCTAGGAATAAAGTCTATAGAGAATTCAACTTCTCTATTTGGAGGGACACCCGGCACATCCTCCGAAAACACCTCGGGGAATTCACAAACCATCGGAATATCGTTCACTCAGGCTCTAACCTCTCCCTCAGTCAAACAAAGCATCATAAATAACTGAGCTATACCTTGTACCATGTAGTCATCACTGGTCTGCCTCAGGAAAATTACTCTTCTGTTTCGACAGTCCACCAATACCTTGTTGGCTGAAACCCAATCCATGCCAAGTACAATGTCGAGATCTTTTAGAGGCACACATACTAAATCAAAGGTGAAACTCCGATCGTCCAACATAAATGTTACATCCTTACACATCATTGATGTCAACACCTTTACGCCGGTCGGATTGGCTACCTCCAAAGTCCGATTCATATACACAATCGGCAACTTTAAACGTCTCACACAATCGTCAGCTATAAAGGAGTGGGTAGCTCCAGAATCAAAAACTACATTAAGTGTATATCTACCGAGCGAGCACTTACTTTGCACCAAGTCATTCGCTTATGCAGCATCCTCAGCGTTGATGGCGTAAACTCTCCCCACAGCCGGTTGGTCAACATTTCTTCCTCGATTATTTGGAGCAAACATCATGTTGCCCCGTGCTCTGTTGCCTCTGCCACCATTTCCTCGGCCATCATTTCCGCATCCTCTGCCTCGGAAACCCCCACGGTGTGTACTAATATTCACTAATTACAGTTGCGGACAGTCGGGGTGAACATGCCCCCTTTCATTACAATGGAAGCATACAACATCGTTTCCAGCATCACATTCCTGTGCAAAGTGGTCACTACCACATCTGAAGCACTTGCCATTCCTGGGACGACCACCAAAACGACTCCCACGGTTTCCCCGTCCTCTGAATTTAGGGGAGGGTCCACCCCTTCCAACGTTGCCTGGTTTCTTGAAGCGTGATTGCTGGGGCCTCAAGGAGGGGTCTGCCCTGCTGCTCTGGCCCGAGTGGGCCTTGTCATCTTCCTCGAAAATTCTGCATTTATTCACCAGCACCGGAAAGCTTCTAATTTCCTGGTGTCTGAAAGCTCTTTTAATGTCCGATCTCAGTCCGTTCTTAAATTTAAGGCATTTGGAACTCTCTGTTCCGGGTTGTTGGAAGGGCGGATAAAACAGGCACAACTCTTCAAATCTGGCTGCGTATTCTTCTACAGACATGGAACCCTGCTTCAGTTCCATAAATTCTAGTTCTTTCCGACTCCTTATTGTGTCGGGGAAATATTTCTCTAGGAAGCACGTTTTAAAATTTTCCCAGGTCAGCTGGGTGTCAGCATCAGTCAATCGGCTTATGGCGATCTTCCACCAGTTTTCTGCTTTGTCCCGCAGCATGTACACTGCGCACTCGACCTTCTGGGCCTCGATACAGTGAAGGCCCCCAAAAATCCTCTCTAAATCTTGAGTCCACTTGTAAGCTGCCTCGGGGTTAAATCCCCCTTGGAACTCACTCGGCTTCCTGTTCAGGAAGCGATCCAATACTTGACCATCTTCAGTTCGAGGCTGGCTCTACCTCTCGAATACGTCAGCGAAATGCTAGAAGGCTATGGCTATGGCTTCCATGCTATGACGATTCGCCATGACTTATCCTGAAATCAATACCCCTTTCAAGGATAAGTTTACAGAATCACTCACTACCGATCGGATTTTAACCCAACATTCAACAACTATAACACATTATCATACAATCTTAAATATCATATAATTAGTCGGACCAAGATAGGAACAACCTTCTACCCCCAAAACAACATCTCATAAACACATGGTCACACAAATTATACTTAATTGGGCATCAAAGTCCTCAGACATCATAAGCAATTTATAACGACCGGTCATAGTGTACATTACCGCTTACTAGAAGTAAGCATGCCTTGGCCTTGGACCTTTTAAGTCAGCTCTGATACCACTCTAACGCCCCGACCGCTTTTCAGGAATGAACGACTCTCCCCACAGACCAACACGAGACCTTTCCAATGTGCTTTTGTCCTCACTCACACATTTTTTGAGAACTTCCCAGGAGGTCACCCATCCCAGAATTACTCTAAGTTAAGCACGCTTAACTTTGGAGTTCTTAAGTAATAGGCCACCGAAAAGGCTAATGCATTTATTGGTATAGGTAGTACGAATTCATTTCTTTAAGTTATCCTCGACTGTATAGTCCCATACCTATATAGTCTTTGGATCCCTCTTATTCTGGTATGTATTCGGTTTGTTCATGTTTCCCTCCCACTGGAAGCCTGCCAAGAGCCGCTCCTTGTCCGTGCCTATGCACCGGCGATCACTCCCCGCCCTCAACAGTGCCCGGGATGTCACATTCCCCGCTGGAAGCCTGCCAACGACGCGGCTCTGTTTCACTCCCTGTCTTCTTCTTCCTCTCCGTCACCTTCTTCCCCTTCTTCTTCTTCCACTTGGAGCTGTTAGTGTCCCAGTTGGGAGGCTGTGCTGGAAAGTGCCTTGGAGCTGTGGGGGAGACGAATCTGTTGGAGGAAGGAGCAACCCTGGCCCAGAATCGACGCTGAGTTCGAAGATTGTTGGAGGAGGAGTAACAGAAGGGCGATCGGTTAGCATTGCAACTCGAGGAGCCTCTGAACCCCGACAGCAGGTAGGGGGCGCTTTGCATGTCAAGTGTATGGTTTATGGACGGGTTTCCGGGTAGAACTATTGCACTGTGTTGTGTTTTCTGGATGTTGCATGTTGTTGAGTAGTAACCTGGATGTATGATGTTTATGTTAAATGTATGAGATGCGTATGAGGAATGCTGAGTGGATTGTGTGGTCATTTATTGATCCCCGTGTGTGTGATTATATAATTAAATGCATGTAAACATGAATGGCATTATGGTTGCCGAGTGCATGTACTATGTCATTGTTATACCGACTCTTACTTATGACCTTGAATGATACAATACAGTTGGTGTATGTGATGGAATTGTGAATAGCCGAGTGCATTAAGGTATGAGGCAGGGCATAAATCTATGTGGTGTTAAAATGCTTGAAATGCATGTGAATATTATGATTACCGAGTGTTTATAGGTAAATTGTCGAGTGCATGCAATGCTGTGTGAATTCCATGTGAAAGTATGAGATATTGTGGCTGTTAATGAGAAAGCCAAGTGCATGTATTGCTGAGTGCATGTATTGCCGAGTGCATGTGGTTGCCATGTGCATGTGTTGTGGTATTGCATTGGATGCATGTGATTGATACATTGAATGCTGAGTGCATAAGCGTTGGATGCCTGATGAAAGACCATATTCATCCAATTCGCCACTGAAATGCTTAGAGCATATAGCGTTGGACGCTTAATACCGATCGGCAATCAGATGAATATGTGTTGAAATATAAAAAAGACCCTGGGTTGGACTTGGGGCAGTGCCGAGTGCACTAAGCGTTGGACGCTTAAAGACCTTGGGTTGGACTCAAGGCAAGCTTACCGAGTTGGACTCGGGGCTGCCCGTAACACTCCCGTTGTTGCTTGGAGCAATTGTGTTACGTGTGAGGGCAAATGGTTTGGTACTGTAAAATGGCCGAATCAGCTTGGAGCTGAGTGAAAGGCTTAGAGCCTATGTTGCAACAATAAAAACTGGTAACCGGATCCGGGTGAATTGATGTATACACACTCATGATTGATATTGAGCTCAATACGAAATGTTTGAATATGTGGGTATGAATTAATTGGATTGAAGCATGTATACTAATGTATTTGCCGAGTGCAATATGATGTTAGGGGTGTGATACATGCTGTGATGAATGTTATGAATTATATGGTCACGTGTGATTGAATATATATATATATATATGTTGATGCTGTTGTCGAGTGCAATGTTAGCCTATGGTTGTGATTATACGCGATTGCAAATAATGTGAGTTTTATATAGCCGAGTGGATTGGCTGGAATGAATTTCGATCGGATTATGATGAGTGATTATTCATATTTAAATGGCAGTGTGTGTTATGGATGATTGAATTGTGTAAATTGCATAATTGAGGATTGTGGTATAATCCGAGCCAATATCTGTCATTTAATATGTAAAGCTCACCCCTACACCATTTTTCAGTATGTGCAGGTAGGTCGGAAATGATGTGAAGGACTCAAGTCCGAGTGATGTGCACTCCGACTGTTGAGTGCTTATGTTGTATATATATATGTTGTGTATAGGCAGTGTTAAGCCTTGGCCGGCTCGTATGTCAGTGTTGTATAATGAATACAAATATATATGTATAGGAATTCGAGTGCCTATTTATATAAATATGGTTTACATTGTTATCATGTATTGTATCGAATTACAAGTGTGGATAAATGAGTATTGTTAAGATGCTAGTACTTCGAGTGTATGAATATATAAATATATAAGTGTTTTATGTTGATTTGATGCTTCTTATCGACTGGGATAAGTAGTTGAAGGAATAATGATAACATGTATTGGAATTGGCTGAGTGTTGATGGATAGAATAATGTTCAGGTAAAGAATTCCGAGTGAAACATTATTGTGGGAGCCGAGCCGAGTGAGGCTAAATATGTGGCCTTTTCCGAGTGGATAGACTTGAATGATTCCGAGTGAAAAATATGGGTAAACCCCGAGTGGGGAATGGTTTGAATATTCCCGAGTGGTAAATCCGAGTGAGCCTCTTCCAAGGAAAGAGTTATCGTAATGGTTGAGATTGGAATATATTCTAAGTATGAGATATAAGTATAATCCGAGTGAATGAGGTTCCATATCCCGAGTGGGTGAGTCTTAGAGCAAGTCCGAGTGGGACTTACTTAATGTTTCCCCGAGTGAGTAAGATATTATATGCCGAGTGAATGGAACACCGACCCCGAATGATGGGAATTACCGAGTGTGTTACTCGCCCCAGCGACTAAGTGTTCGCTCCAGCGAGTGTGAGCGAAAGGAATGTCTCTGATGGGTTACGCTTAAGCTATGCGTACTTCGCCCGAGCGAGTCGGGTTGCCTGGCCCAAGCGTGTTGGATCTCGCTTGAGCGCAATGCGTACTGGGTGGCTGTTTCGCTTGAGCGTGGTTGTGGGCTCGCGTAGGCCCTTGTTCTCCCGCTGTATGCCTTATGAATGTCTTTATTTCTCTTTTTTCATTCCCTCCATATTATACCCAGTTATGTTATAGTCCATTGGTTTATTTTTGTGGAAAAATTTTCCCTGTTTGGTATTTATTTATTTATTAAATTAGGGGTGTTACATTTTGGTATCAGAGCAGACCAAAAGGTCCATGGCCAAGGTATGCCTACTGTGTGTGGGCGGTTGAGTGCATTATGACCGATTGTCATAATTGCCTATGATCTTCTACTGGATATTATACATGTTTAACCATGATTTGTGTGATATATGCCTATGTGTTGTTGGGGACAGTAGTGAAAGGTACTACTGTTGTGATGTTGATTTGGGGAATAGAAGACTTGATGCTACCCTAACTCGATTGCTTATGAACTGCTTAGGGGTTATTTTAAGCCTGGGTTGGTCAGAAAGAAAACAGAATAATATATGTTGGGGCCCTTGTATAGGTGGAGGTCGGATCAATTGGTTAGGACTCTCGTGTATGCCATGCTAGTGGTTCATGGCCGCGGCATACTTGTTGAATGGATTAGAACTTACATATCTGAGTTGACTAGGTGAATGATAATGAAAGAATTCCCTAGTGTGGTGTTCCCAACTTAACTGATCGGTTGCATTGGTTGTGCCAAGGATACAAAATTCATCCTGAGAATATAAGTGATTTATTGCAGTTTTCTAAGTTGCCAGGTACATATCCTTTTGGCACGTGAATCCTATATGGTATATGATGTGATTAATTGATTAGTTACAGTTTCCTAAGTTGGAAATCTGGGTATGTGATAGGTGATTAAATGGAAAACCTGATGCGTGCTTGGCTGGGATTGTGTCTCAGTTGTTGGTTGAGGAGACTGAGTGGAAGGTATTAGGCCTTATAATATTGGGATGTTGGGGTGTGACCCATGATAAATCAATTTTAATACACTTATTATAGTTTTACACTTGGGGTTTATTATATAATTACTATGTTTAATAATAGTATTTTAATTAAGTTTTATGTTGTTTAGTTAAATTGAAGTATTATGTATATATGTTTCAATTTTCGTTTTTTGTATGTATCTTGAGTATCTTGCCTTATTTTAGCCATAACTTGGGCTTTTATAATCCAAATGGGCTAATCTTAGAGCCCATGGAAAGCTAAGACAGAGGGCTACATCATGATGATCAAATTTGGTTATTTTACATCTGGAAAAAATAAAGAAATGGAGCTTGAATCAATCAGCCCTCATATGTCCCACCAGCATTGACATAGTTCACCAAAATACACATATCTGGAGCTCTAGGTGTCCAAATGACCTCATTCTTGCGCTAAATTCTCAATAAGATAGAGATCTACAACTTTCATGTTGAAGGTTTTTCAAAATTCGGCCATCTAGAAGGTCATATTGGACTCGCAAGGTGGAGAAGATAAAGAGGATAATGCATTTCAACACCTACCATTATCTTCTTTTGAATTATTGTAATTTCAAGCCCACCAATGTTGAAAAAATGCATTAATAATCAGAAAATGAATGTATAGTATCATCATATCTTGCCTATAAATAGATGCTTGAAGTTGTAAGGAAGATACACAAGAAATACATAAGAAATACATGCTTTAGTTTCCATTATAATTCTATATCTTTGTTTTAGCTTCTTAAGTTTTAGTTCTTTCTTTTGCTTTATCTCCTTGTTCTATATTCCATCCTTCAAGTTATGGTTTTCATTTCCCTTCCTCAATATCAAGTAAGTTAATTTTATTATTTGTTATTTACTTTTATAATCAAAGTTTTAGTAAATTTAATATTAGCTTTCATTGTTAAAAATTATCATGGAAGCTTAATCTTTTAAAATCAACTCAAGGAATTTAATTTTTCTTTATGTTAACTTTGAGTTCTTGCTCTTAATATTTTGATTAAAGATAATTACTTTTCTTTGTTTCTCAAGCACTTATAATGGTAGATTATTTAAGTGTATAACCGATTGGTATATAATTAAACAATCTATAATCTAAACTGATGTTGGTTGGTTAATCAATAATCAATTTGAGAACAAAGATTAAGTTACTAAATAAGAGATTTCTATTTAGTTTCTTAACTCAATCAAATTATGGTCTTAAAGTTATTTTAGTAATTAATAAGAATATATCGATTGATTATTCTTATTAGTTCATTAATTCAATTCTAGAAGATTTTCTAGAATATAATCATTTAGGGATTCCAAATGATTCAAGATTGAGAAATTAATTATATTTAATCATACTTGTGAACAATGATTAGTTAACTAAAGATTTATTAATTCCTTGGGTTGGTTGTTTCTAAATTTGATTATTCCTACTCATAAATTTACTTTTTGCACTATCATATAATCACTTAATTTTCCTTTCAAGCTCAACACAAACCCCCCTTTATTATAACTAAATTGAGTGTAACTAATTGAACTAAGGTCCTCGAGAGACGACTAAGGTTGTTCACCTTATACTATATTAATTTAACTTTTTATTTGACCCGACAACGACAGCATGTCAAATTTGGCACCGTTGCCGGGGACCTTTGGTCCTAATTATTTACATTCAATTATCTAATCTATTTTACATTTTTTTTTGTAGGTATATCGAAGATATTAAGGTTTGGTTGAATGTGAGCATATAAAAAATAAATAAATAAATCCACTTTATTATATTCATATTCATTTTCTAGTAATCTCATTTTCAACCATTGAAAAAAAATATAAATATAAAAAAAATCTTTGAATTTTTAAATATATGTTCTAAGCATTTCATAATTAAAATGATAACTTTTTCCTTTTATTACATAGTTACAGTATTTTGTTACAATATATGTAGATGTATTGTGCATGACTAGATCTAATCCCGAGACACTATATTCTTTTGATCCTGAAATAGATAGAACATTTCATCAATTAGTTAGATCATCTAAAAAACTATTAGACAATAATAATAATAATAATAATAATAATAATAATAATAATAATATTCTAGCTAATAGCATAAATAGTGAAACTAAACCTTCAACTTCTGAATATTTGCATAACATGGCTGAAAAGACATTAAAAGAACTAGCTACACCAGATGTCACTAATCAAACATCATGCATCTTATATCCTAAGGAAGATGTTCCTTTTGTGCTTAAAACTGGTTTAGTTCATTTGTTACCAAAGTTTCATGGTCGTGCAGGTGAAGATCCTCATAAACACTTAAAAGCATTTCATATCCTTTGCTCTACCATGAAACCTGAAGGGGTTTCAGAAGAACATGTAAAACTTAAAGCTTTTCCTTTCTCCCTAGCAGATATCGCTGAGGATTGGTTATTTTACCTTCCTCCTGGCTCTATTACAAGTTGGGATGACTTAAAAAAAATGTTTCTTGAAAAATTTTTCCCCGCTTCAAGAACTTCCTCAATTAGAAAAGAAATATGTGGCATCCGGCAACATGACCGGGAAAATCTTTATGAATACTGGGAAAGATTTAAAAGATTGTGTGCTAGTTGTCCCCATCACCAAATTACGGATCAACTTCTCATACAATATTTCTATGAAGGTCTTAATCCAATGGATAGAACTTTGGTTGATGCAGCTAGTGGTGGTGCTTTGCAAAATAAAACTACAAATGCAGCAAAAACTTTAATTGAGAACATGGCTGCTAATGCTCAACAACATGCCACTAGAAATAATTCTGTAGTAATTAGAGGAGTCCATGAAATTGAAACTACTAATGATGGAGATAAAAAATGGGAAAGTAAATTTGCTGAACTAGCAACACTTATGAAAAATATTATTGTGTCTCAAAAACAACAACCTATAACCCCTGCTAAGGTATGTTCTATTTGTACTTCATCAGATCATTATACCGATTGTTGTCCTTCACTGCAGGAAGCTAAAATTCCATATGAAAATCCTCAAGTATGTGCTGCCAACTTATACAATAACAGACCGCCACAACAACAAAATAATTATGATCTTTCTTCTAACAGATATAATCCTGGTTGGAGGAATCACCCTAATTTAAGATGGGGTAATTCCTCACAACAACCTCATGCACCTTTTCAGGCAAATACTGGACCAAGCAGACCATATCAACCTCCTCATGTACAACAACAAGCTACACAAATAGCTGCACCTTCCACTGAGAAATCAAATTTGGAGGAATTGATAAAGCAAATGTCAGTAGATAATCTGAACTTCCAAAAAAGAACTGAGGCTACAATTCAGACTCTTGAAAATCAGATTGGTCAATTGGCTACATCTTTAAACCATTTGCAGTCTCAAGGTTCAGATAAGTTGCCCGCTCAGACAATTGTCAATCCTAAAAATGTAAGTGCAATTACTTTAAGATCTGGTAAAGCTATCCATGGACCAGAAAAACAACAACAAACTGAAAATACTATTGTCACAGAAAAACATGCAGAAGAAGTTTTAGATAGTTCAAGTAATAATAGTAATAATATATCTCTTACAAATCCTCCTTCTACAGCTGGTCCTGATAAGCAACATATCCCTCTTCCATTTCCACAAAGACAAAAATCTATACAAAATAAGAAAATGGATGAGGAGATCTTGGAAACATTTAGAAAAGTAGAGGTAAATATACCTTTATTAGAAGCCATCAAGCAAATCCCAAGATATGCCAAATTCCTTAAAGAACTATGCACTAATAAAAGAAGACTAAAAGGCAATGAAAGGATTAATATAAGTAGAAATGTGTCTGCATTAATTGAAAAACCTTTGTCACATATACCAGAAAAATGTAAAGAGCCTGGGATGTTTACCATTTCATGCATAATAGGCAATAACAAATTTGAAAATGCCATGCTAGACTTAGGTGCATCTATTAATGTTATGCCTATGACTGTATTTACTTCACTTTCCCTTGGACCTTTGCAAACTACAGGTGTGGTTATACAATTAGCAAATCGAAGCTCTGCACATCCTGCAGGAATTATTGAAGATGTCCTTGTTAAAGTTAATGATTTAATTTTTCCTGCAGATTTTTATGTTCTAGATATGGAAAGTGAGAATTCCACCAATAAAGCTCCAATAATTTTAGGTAGACCATTCTTAAAAACAGCTAGAACAAAGATAGATGTGCATGCAGGAACACTTTCTATGGAATTTGGAGATAGTGTGGTTAGATTCAACATTTTAGATGCTATGAAGCATCCTACTGAGGATCATTCTGTTTTTCAAATTGACTTAATAACTGATTTAGTTGAGGATAATATTATTAAGTTGTCTGATGATGTTAATTTTCCTGTATTGTCTGATTTTTATGATTCATTTGTTTGTGATTCATGCATGGATTCTCATCAATGCAATGTGTGTGCTGAAATTGAGAAATATTTACTTAATGATAATAATGATCCAAACTTCCTTAAAACAGAAAATATAGTTCTAGATGTTGTTTCAAAAGAATCAGAGTGTGATAATTTAATTAAAGTAGTTACAAATACATCTGATTATGTTGAAGTACAAGTTGCTGAGACAAATTCAACCAAGTTGATTCCTTCAATAATGCAGCCTCCTATGTTAGAGTTAAAACCTCTTCCTGAACATTTAAAGTATGCATATTTAGAGGAAGATAAGAATCTTCCAGTGATTATTTCTAACAAATTAAATGTTGATCAAGAAATAAGGTTGTTGCAGATTATTAAGAAGCATAAGAAAGCAATTGGTTGGACTTTGGCAGATATCCCAGGTATTAGCCCTTCCATGTGTATGCATAGAATTCTATTAGAGGAAGAAGTTAAACCAGTAAGGCAACCACAAAGAAGACTTAATCCTCAGATCCTTGATGTAGTTAAAAAAGAGGTAACAAAATTATTACAAGCTGGCATTATTTACCCTATATCAGATAGCACTTGGGTCAGCCCTGTACAAGTGGTTCCCAAGAAGTCTGGAATCACAGTGGTTAAAAATGAAAATGATGAACTAATTCCTACCAGAATCCAAAATAGTTGGCGAGTATGCATTGATTACAGGAAACTTAACAAAGCAACTCGAAAGGATCACTTTCCTTTACCTTTCATTGATCAAATGTTGGAACGACTGGCAGGTAAGTCATATTACTGCTTTCTAGATGGATTTTCAGGTTACTTCCAAATTTATATTGCACCAGAAGATCAAGAAAAAACAACATTTACATGTCCTTTTGGCACTTTTGCTTATAGGAGGATGCCTTTTGGCTTATGCAATGCCCCTGGTACCTTTCAACGATGCATGATTAGTATCTTTGCTGATTTTCTTGAAAATTGCATGGAAGTATTTATGGATGATTTCACAGTATATGGTTCATCATTTGATGCTTGCTTAAATAGTCTAGATAAAGTATTACATAGATGCATTGAAACTAACCTTGTTCTTAATTATGAGAAATGTCACTTCATGGTAGAAGAAGGAATAGTTTTAGGCCATGTGATATCTAAAAAAGGCATAGAAGTAGATCCTGCAAAAATTACTGTAATTTCTCAATTACCTTATCCCTCTTGTGTGCGAGATATTCGTTCTTTTCTTGGTCATGCAGGTTTTTATAGAAGGTTTATAAAAAACTTCAGTAAGATAGCCCTTCCGTTGTCTAACTTACTACAAAAAAATATAACATTTGACTTTAATGACAAATGTAAAGAGGCTTTTGATTGCTTAAAGAAAGCTTTAACTACCACTCCTATCATTCAGGCACCAGATTGGTCACTTCCATTTGAACTTATGTGTGATGCATCAAATTATGCATTAGGAGCTGTTCTTGCTCAAAGAGTAGGTAAAGTACAACATGTTATTTACTATGCCTCATGAACTTTGGATACTGCACAAATAAACTATACTACCACAGAAAAAGAACTACTTGCTATTGTGTTTGCACTTGACAAATTTAGATCTTATTTGCTCGGTTCAAAAGTAGTTGTATTTTCAGATCATGCAGCATTAAAGTTCCTTTTAAAGAAACCAGATGCAAAACCAAGATTGATCAGGTGGATGTTGTTGCTCCAAGAATTTGACATTGAAATTAGGGATAAAATTGGAGCAGAAAATTTGGTGGCTGATCACTTAACCAGAATTGAAAAAGAACTTGACCCAATTTCCATTAAAGATGATTTTCCTGATGAACAACTTATGGGAATACATGATTCCACTCCATGGTTTGCTGATTTGGTAAACTACTTAGTTGCTTCTGTTACTCCCATACATGCATCTAAACAACAAATAATAAAACTAAAAAGTGATTCTAAATACTATGTTTGGGATGATCCTTACTTATGGAAACTTTGTAGTGATCAAATCATTAGAAGGTGTGTACCTGAAAATGAAATTCATTCCATTCTTACATTTTGTCATACATATGCATGTGGAGGACATTTTGGACCTCAACGTACAGCAAGGAAAGTATTAGAATCTGGTTTGTATTGGCCAACAATTTTTCGTGATGCATATACGTTTTGTAAATCTTGCGAACGATGTCAAAGAATGGGAAACATATCTCGTAGAAATGAGATGCCTCAACAACCCATGTTATTTTGTGAAATTTTTGATGTTTGGGGCATAGATTTCATGGGACCTTTTCCTGTATCTTTTGGTTTTGTTTATATACTACTTGCGGTCGATTATGTGTCTAAATGGGTTGAAGCTAAAGCTACTCGAACTGATGATTCTAAAGTTGTTACAGATTTTGTTAAATCATACATATTTTGCAGGTTTGGTGTTCCTAAAGCCATCATTAGTGATCAAGGATCACATTTTTGCAACCGTAAAATGGAGTCCCTTCTTAAAAAATATGGAGTTATGCATAAGGTTTCAACACCTTATCACCCCCAAACAAATGGGCAGGCTGAAGTGTCTAATCGAGAATTAAAAATGATCCTTCAAAAAATAGTACAACCAAATAGGAAAGATTGGAGCAAAAGGTTAGAAGATGCTCTTTGGGCTTATAGAACAGCTTATAAAACACCTATTGGAATGTCCCCCTATAGGATTGTTTTTGGAAAATCATGTCACTTACCTGTAGAAATTGAGCACAAAGCTTATTGGGCAGTAAAACAATGTAACCTGGACTTAAATGAGGCCGGTAAAGAAAGGAAACTCCAACTACAGGAACTGGAAGAAATTCGTTTGGAAGCTTATGAAAGTTCTAAAACCTATAAAGAAAAAGCCAAATCCTTTCATGACAAACAGATCTTGAGAAAAAACTTTTTCATTGGACAAAAAGTTTTGTTGTACAATTCACGTCTAAAGCTTATATCTGGTAAGCTTCGCTCTAAATGGGCTGGCCCATTTGAAATAACTAATATCTTTCCTTATGGTGTGATTGAAATTTCAGATAAAGCGACAAACAAGGTTTTCAAGGTAAATGGGCACCGACTTAAACCTTTCTTTCAAGGGTTCCAAGAGCACATAGATACGGAGGTGTATTTCTGTGATGCCAAATATTTTGACTAATTTTTCCTAATAACAATATTTATAAAAAAAAATAAATAATAAATAAATAATAAATAAATAAATAAATAAAAAATAGATATCAATTAATTACATCGTCATTCTTTTCGGTGGTAACACTTGTCTTAATCATTATTACTATTATTGTTTTGGCATTATTAACATTTTCTTGCAGTAGTTAAAAGGTCATCGTCAGGCTCGTGACGTTAAACAAGTGCTTGATAGAAGGCAACCTATCACCTTTTCACCTTCTTCATCTCTATTATTCTCTATAACCTCGTTTTCTATTCTCTCTTTTCTAAACAGCCACAACTTCAAAGTAATCTGACAATGGAACAAACCCTTGCAAAACTTAAGGAAAGATTCCCTACACTTCCACGCGATGTGATTGTAAAAATTTACAAAGCTCGAGTTCAAAGGTTAAAACTACTCACATATTTTGGCATTCCAGAGGATGTTCGTTGGCTTATTGAAGCAAAGGTACGTCTCTCTGGTGAATTACATAAGTTCTATATAAAACATTTGCCAGGTATGGGACGTAGTTCTTATTCTAAAAAATGAAGAGCTAAAAGGATGGGAGTTTGCCATAAGTGTGTAAGATGGAATTGTGATACACGTTGTAGGAACCCTGGAATGGTATCTATAAATCGGGAGGACAAAATTAAATTTATAAAGGATGGACTGAGTAAAGAGAACTTGGATAACTTAATCCAAACTCTTGAGATGCATCCATGTGGAACGGTTCAAGGAGTCCTTCTGAAATTATATGATCTATTCATTCAACAAAAAGAAAACTATAGCCTTGGGAATCTGGCGTTAAACGACCCTGTTTGCCAGTTTATAAGAAAACTGGATGGGTAGCAAAAACCTCGACTCATAGAAGGCGTTTAAGCCGTTACTGGACGTAAAACCAGAGGAAGATGTGAGCCATAATCACAACTACTGTACATATTTACTGTTGTTTTCAATGTTTTACTTTTCTGAATTCACTTTGACTTTTAAAATTACCTATTTTTATTTTCTTCAATCATGTCTTTTCAAATTTCTTTATTACCGTCATTTATTTTTATATAATAATAATTATGTAAACTTTTTATCTTTCATCAATTATTTCATCTCAGTTTTTATCTATATAAGGGCGCATAACTCTATATGGAAAACACAAAAAAAAAGAGATTAAAAAAATCAAATCCATTTGTGTGCTTGGTGGATCCAACAATGGTAATTGTAAGGAGTACCTAATAGCAGCTACTAAGTTGGGAAAAATATTGGCTGCGAAAGAAATAAAGGTCTTGTATAGAGGAGGAGTACAGGGTTTGAGAGGCTCCATGGCACTATCTGCACTAGTTGAAGGAAGCAACGTTTCTAGTATCATCCTACATCATGTTGGTATTACACCAGATATTGTTGTAGGAACTGAGGTAAAAGTTACAAGCCTCTATCAACGAATGGCTCGTATGGTTATAGGTGCTGAAGCCTTTATCGCACTTCCTGGAGGTTTTGGTACTTTTGAGGAAATATTTTGCATTTTATCATGGTGTAGCATGAACTTTCATAAAAAGCCATTAGGATTATTAAATATTAATGGTTTTTATGACAGTTTGTTAATGTTTTTAGATAAAGCTGTGGAACAGGGCCTTATAACTCAAGATGATCGATCATTCATTCATGCTTCATCAGATGCAGATGAATTGATTGATATTTTGCAGAGCTTTTTACCCCAACCTCAACCCCTCTTGAAGCAAGATAAGGATCACACGCACAAGCGAAAGAATCCAGAACCAGACACCACCCTTCGGTTATAACTTCTTTCTCACCTTTATCTATATTTTAAAAAAAATCATAAAAAAAAAGAAAAAAAAATAGACTGTGGAAATCATATAAGACACTGAGGACAATGTCTTGAATAAGTGTGGGGGGTCTGAGTTATATATATGGTCTAAGTTATATATATATATATTTTATTATTTTTTTTTGTGAGGGATAGACAGAGTAAAGATTAATTTGGGAAAGTTGTATCTAAAGTCATAAAGATGCATCTTTGAGAACCAAAGTCTTGAGACGTATCCTTCACTATATAGTGTCAGTATCACTTTTGTTTAATTTTTTTTTAAAATAAAAAAATAAATAATTTTTTTTTCTTTTCTTTCATGAGTACTTTTGTTGGGATGGGCTGAGTAAAGAGTCCAAACTCTTGAGACGCATCCTCATAACAAATCTCACTCGGATTACCACAATCGTTTCACCTTCCTTATCAAAACCATTTTTCATAAAAAAATAAAAAGTAAAAAATAAAAAATAAAAATAAAAAAAATAAAAACACACACACACACATAGCCACTATATTTACTTTAGTGCCGCACTTTTGCCTTTACCTTCACCCGAATCATTTCTATTCGACATCAACCATTCTGCAACCATAAACATCATCTTCATCATTCTTCAGCCGCCACACTTTGCCTTCATCCTTTTCTTTCAGATCGGAGCCATACCTCACCACTAGTCAATCATCAGGTTCTTTATTTTCTCTTAATGGATGATATAGCAGAGTCTTTCTATAGGCATACGAATGAATTAAGATGTATGTTATTGCTCTTGATGCTACTCATGGTTGTGTTGATGATATTTCTCTTATGGGTTCTAACGCAAGGCCTATGAAACTTGGTTGTATGACACAATCAAATTGTTCAGTTATACTAATCATTTCACATGCAATTGAACTGACCAATTTGTTGTAGGTATCTTTGTTAATAAGGGCCCTTAAAAAAAAAGTACAGAGCAAGAAGCATAAGGAACCGGATCTTGACACCAATATTTGGTTATGATTTATTTTTCCTTTTTTGTTTCTTGTTCACAAAAAAAAAATCATCATTTCCAGTTTTTTATTTTAAATTCTACATGCTTTTCACTAAATTTGTTTTTTAAATTTGTCTAAGTAATGAGTAATTGCATCACCCTTGTCCAATATTTCATGACATGTTATGAATAATTTCCTTGCATATTAATTTAATAAGTTGTTTGTGAAGATCAAATTGTATATGAATTGTGATAGATTGACCACCCTCGGTGAGATTTTGAGCTTAATTGGATGGATCATATTATGCCATCTTTCCTTTTTCTTGATTAACTCTTATTTATTAGTACTCTAGAACTTGACTTGTTTCTTTTTGATGTATTATGTTCCATGTGCATGCTTTGATGTGATTAAGGCCATTTTTTTTAACTAGCCACTAGCCATATGCCTTACCTTACATACTTTCCATTGTTACCCACGTTGAGCCTATATCCATTTCTTGATTCAGCCACATAATTTGCCAATAGCCCAAAAAAAAAAAAACATGATCACCTTTGCTTAGGAATTGATTAGGAGTTTTGGAATTACTATGAATAAAGATTTTTGATGATTGTGGAAATGTACCCAAGATATATATGTTGTTGTTTCATTGTTCAAAAAGAAAGTAAAAAAAAAAATAATAAAGAAAAAGAGAAAAAGAAGAAAAAGAAGAAGTGGTGAATATATGTATGAAAATAATCAGGAGGATTTATTCTCATGTTTTATCCTCCATCATGTTTCATTTTGCTAAGTATTGAGTTTCAAAATGTACTTCCACAATCACTGAATCACTTACTCCATTGCTCTTTTTCAACCCTAAGTTTAGCCATACTATTTCATTTTATCCACCCTATATCACCTTGGCTCCATTACAACCTTAATAAAGTCCTTTTGATCTCTGCATGCATATGTGTTCAAATATGGAAATTAGAAATTTGTCAAGCCTATGGTAGTGCTAATTTATTTGGGTGATTTCTGAGAGTATACACAAACCCAAGCAATTGAGATATAGAGAGCATAAAGAGAACATCTATCACATTTTCATCCACTCTTTGATTTGATCACTCAATTTGTGAAACTAGTATGTAATGCTTCTTATTCACACTTATCACGACCTCTTGATATAAGGGATGATGTGCATTACTTATTATTTTAGACTTCAAAAAAAATCAATTTGAAAAAAAAAAAAAAACTTTTTTCTGTTGTTTCTCATTTTAGTTTTTGGTTTGGTTTTGCCCTGGAGTGCAAAAGCTTAAGTGTGGGGGAATTTGATAAATCAATTTTAATACACTTATTATAGTTTTACACTTGGGGTTTATTATATAATTACTATGTTTAATAATAGTATTTTAATTAAGTTTTATGTTGTTTAGTTAAATTGAAGTATTATGTATATATGTTTCAATTTTCGTTTTTTGTATGTATCTTGAGTATCTTGCCTTATTTTAGCCATAACTTGGGCTTTTATAATCCAAATGGGCTAATCTTAGAGCCCATGGAAAGCTAAGACAGAGGGCTACATCATGATGATCAAATTTGGTTATTTTACATCTGGAAAAAATAAAGAAATGGAGCTTGAATCAATCAGCCCTCATATGTCCCACCAGCATTGACATAGTTCACCAAAATACACATATCTGGAGCTCTAGGTGTCCAAATGACCTCATTCTTGCGCCAAATTCTCAATAAGACAGAGATCTACACCTTTCATGTTGAAGGTTTTTCAAAATTCAGCCATCTAGAAGGTCATATTGGACTCGCAAGGTGGAGAAGATAAAGAGGAGAATGCATTTCAACACCTACCATTATCTTCTTTTGAATTATTGTAATTTCAAGCCCACCAATGTTGAAAAAATGCATTAATAATCAGAAAATGAATGTATAGTATCATCATATCTTGCCTATAAATAGATGCTTGAAGTTGTAAGGAAGATACACAAGAAATACATAAGAAATACATGCTTTAGTTTCCATTATAATTCTATATCTTTGTTTTAGCTTCTTAAGTTTTAGTTCTTTCTTTTGCTTTATCTCCTTGTTCTATATTCCATCCTTCAAGTTATGGTTTTCATTTCCCTTCCTCAATATCAAGTAAGTTAATTTTATTATTTGTTATTTACTTTTATAATCAAAGTTTTAGTAAATTTAATATTAGCTTTCATTGTTAAAAATTATCATGGAAGCTTAATCTTTTAAAATCAACTCAAGGAATTTAATTTTTCTTTATGTTAACTTTGAGTTCTTGCTCTTAATATTTTGATTAAAGATAATTACTTTTCTTTGTTTCTCAAGCACTTATAATGGTAGATTATTTAAGTGTATAACCGATTGGTATATAATTAAACAATCTATAATCTAAACTGATGTTGGTTGGTTAATCAAAAATCAATTTGAGAACAAAGATTAAGTTACTAAATAAGAGATTTCTATTTAGTTTCTTAACTCAATCAAATTATGGTCTTAAAGTTATTTTAGTAATTAATAAGAATATATCGATTGATTATTCTTATTAGTTCATTAATTCAATTCTAGAAGATTTTCTAGAATATAATCATTTAGGGATTCCAAATGATTCAAGATTGAGAAATTAATTATATTTAATCATATTTGTGAACAATGATTAGTTAACTAAAGATTTATTAATTCCTTGGGTTGGTTGTTTCTAAATTTGATTATTCCTACTCATAAATTTACTTTTTGCACTATCATATAATCACTTAATTTTCCTTTCAAGCTCAACACAAACCCCCCTTTATTATAACTAAATTGAGTGTAACTAATTGAACTAAGGTCCTCGAGAGACGACTAAGGTTGTTCACCTTATACTATATTAATTTAACTTTTTATTTGACCCGACAACGACAGCGTGTCAACCCACGATGGATAAATAGTGACCCCTTATGAATTCTAAGTTTGATAATTTATTAATCTTATGAGTGGTTGAACCCGAGTAAAGCAATTACGTAGTAACTCATTGAGGCTTGAATTATTATAGTGCGATGATTTTGTTGTGTAATGATTGGATTAGACTCGGTCTTGTGGTCGAAAGCCATGTGAATAATTGATTTGGTGGTGACCCATAAGGTATGGAAATCCCGATTGAATTTAGTATGATTTTATGTTATGAGATTTTGTGGAGCTGGACCCTGTGGTGGTCTAGACTCAGAGATAATTAGATGTTGTGGGTGTACTAGGTAACCATTGGAAATTCCAAGTCGGATAATCTAATTGACCTTATTGATTGTTGAGCCGAGCATGTAATGGTATAATGAATTGTTGAGGCTTGAATTGTCTTAAGATGAAATATAAATAGTAAATGGGATACCTGACTAATAGTAACTATAAGGTTGAAATCTGAGTACACTTTGGTGTAGAGTATGATGATGATAGAACCCATGTGATGCTGATTGTACATCCACTGGTGGATTATGCCTATGCTCGGTAAATCATTAGGCTTAAAACTGATTAGTGGTCTGTGAAGTGTAATGAAATAAAGGATTAATAGACGGTCGGATTATGGTTTTGTGATGGATGAGATCCCATATAGATGTTTACCGGTATGGGGCTGGAAGCCGATCGTTGATATGCCGAGTGGGCATATGTGTGGGCACTGTGCTAAATCCATGTGATTCTGTGGGGTCGGAAACCTATTGCCATTTTACTGTTTTACAGTAATGGTAAATTATATCTTACGATTGTTGTGGTGTGATGTGCCTAGGTGGTGCATACTAATGATGTTGATGTAATGTATTGCTTATATATGTATGTGTGTGAATTACCACTAATTTTATGAATTAGTATTGATGGAGTGAATTCGGTCGGTGTGAGTGAAAGGAGTGTAATGTATCTTGTTCCGGTACGACTCTTCATACCATAGGTGTTGTGGCAGCGTACACGTTGCAGTGACTCTATGTAATTGTTGTAACCCTATAGGAATAAGACGTCATCCTATAAGTTGGATGTAGCAATTCATGAGTCGGGCAAGTGAGGTTGTAGCTGCTTATGGAGATGGGAGTCCATCGGACTGTTCTGAGTGAAAATAAGAACTATATTGAGTGGAAAGTAGTTGGTAGTGTATTAAAATGAGGATAGAAGGCTTGTTTGACATTGATGTTCTTACCTCTGAGAGAATTAGAGGTTATGTAGGGTATGAACTAGTTGTAAAAGTGGTGTTGACTATCGGAAACAAGAAAGTGATCTTACCGACATAAGTACTTTATGTTACTGATCGAAAGGTGTGGCGGTGGTGTGTGATCAGGCCTTGATTGCCACCGATTGAGTAAGTTAACTATAGGGAATAATAACCACTACCAAGTACTGAAGATTTGGAGGATCAATTATGTACGACTCGGTCCTTCTGAGTCAACTGACAGTTAGAATGCCATTAAAGTGGATTAAGGTTTCTAATATACCTAGAACAGCGTTTAGAATTTGCTATAGCCATTTTGGGAATGCGGTAATGCTGTTGGTATGACGAGTATTTATTGATGGTATCCTAAATCCTGATGGGAGTAATTAGTTGCTGAGTGTATATACCTGCGACCCAAACCTATCACTAGAATTAGAAGTTTATGGGTTTAGCCGAGTAATATTGAGGATTCGGTGAAGGATCATGATTTTCAAGTTGAGATAATTAATGAGGCAAAATTTACTTAGGGAAGGTTAATATAAATTGAGTGTCAGGAGGTAGAGATGATTCTGAGTGAAGGGAAGGAGTATAATTCCGAGTGAAAACTTTCTGGGAGAAAGAACTCCTGAGTGGAGTTATGATGTTCCGAGTGAACCATCGTTTTGTGGGAGTCATTATTAAGTTAAGGAACTGTATCCGGATGATACATTAGTGTTAGGCGAAATTCGAGTGAAATATCCGAGCCGTGTGACTTTCGGATGACGTGTCTCGGAGTGTGACATTTCCGAGTGGGACTTGGAATAGGTAATTTTCCGAGCAAATGGCTCCTGAGAAGAATAAATACCCAAGAGGAAAATTTATTCATAATTGTGTTCGGGTTGATGTTTAGAGTTGTTAAGTTTGAACCCAGATTTGTATTTGATGTAGGCTTGAAAGCCGAGTGAAAATTTTGTAAGCGGAAAATTTTCTGAGTGTGAATTGTTTGCAAACCCCGAATAACCCTTTTGATTGAGAGGTCCGAGTGACATTCTCTAGGTGTAGGCATGGAATTAGCCGAATGAATGGTTAGAAATCTGAGGTTTTAGAGCCGAGTGTGGTGCCTGTACGAGGTAAATCCAGGAAAACCGTGCTAATTGGAACACATTGGAGCTCTATTGAGTGTTTGACTCGGTATTGCTAAGATATATCATGGTCTAAGGAGGGAATTTAGTGGTCGGATGATGAATATCCAAGGGTTTAATCCGAGATAAATCGGACAATAATGAGTATTGATGGGAATCAGTAATGTTGTTTACCGACTAGACTCTTCCCAACTGATTGATTAATATCCAAAATGTGTCTCATGTGATATAATTTTGAGCCAATGCTCTGTGTAAGTACTTAATTAAGCCAAGTGACTCCTTTGAGTTGGGGAATCTAACGGTAGATGTACGCCGATTGGCGTTGGGAGTATAAGGCCGAGCGGTCAAGGAATTAGGAAGTGCCAATGGCTATGGTGAACTGGCAGAGTTAAATGGAAGTAACTTACGTGGAAAATTGAATCTCGAATGTATTGAAGACTACGAAGAGTTGTTTTATTTATACCGATTGGAAATTGTGAAGCAGTCAAAAACGCTGAGAAGCGAAGAGTTACAGTCAGAGCAGGACAGTGAGATTTCGAACTGTTGTTGAGGTAAGCCTGCATTTGAATTTCGAGGACGAAATTCTTTTGAGTGGGGGAGAATTGTAACATCCTGATTTTTACTAATTGAGATTAAGCCATTAATTAAGGGTTAATTGCAGAATTGAGATTAATGATTAATTGGACTAATTGCTGATTGGTTAAAAAATGATTGAATAAATAATGATAATAATAATAATAATGCCAGGCGAAAGGACGCAAGTGCCCCTAATGGTATAAGATAACTTCAACTCTCTCTTTCCTTCATTATTCACGCTGGACAGCTCTTCTTGTGCATGCGTCTGGTCTCTCCTTTCCCCTGCTTCTCTTCTTGTTCACTCTCATTCGCGTCGCCACTTGAACAGTGAGAGAGTTGAGAGCTTTTCTGGGAGGAACAGCAACGCGGCTCTGTTTCACTCCCTGTCTTCTTCTTTCTCTCTGTCACCTTCTTCCCCTTCTTCTTCTTCCACTTGGAGCTGTTAGTGTCCCAGTTGGGAGGCTGTGCTGGAAAGTGCCTTGGAGCTATAGGGGAGACGAATCCGTTGGAGGAAGGAGTAACCCTGGCCCAGAATCGACGCTGAGTTCGAAGGCTGTTGGAGGAGGAGTAACAGAAGGCAATCGGTTAGCATTTCAACTCGAGGAGCCTCTGAACCCCTACAGCAGGTAGGGGACGCTTTGCATGTCAAGTGTATGGTTTATGGACGGGTTTCCGGGTGGAACTATTGCACTGTGTTGTGTTTTTTGGATGTTGCATGTTGTTGAGTAGTAACCCGGATGTATGATGTTTATGTTAAATGTATGAGATACGTATGAGGAATACTGAGTGGATTGTGTGGTCATTTATTGATCCCCGTGTGTGTGATTATATAATTAAATGCATGTAAACGTGAATGGAATTATGGTTGCCGAGTCCATGTACTATGTCATTGTTATACCGACTCCTGCTTATGACCTTGAATGATACAATACAGTTGGTGTATGTGATGGAATTGTGAATAGCCGAGTGCATTAAGGTATGAGGCAAGGCATAAACCTATGTGGTGTTAAAATG
Source organism: Clitoria ternatea (assembly GCA_037962975.1). Lineage (NCBI taxonomy): Eukaryota > Viridiplantae > Streptophyta > Magnoliopsida > Fabales > Fabaceae > Clitoria > Clitoria ternatea. Next base: position 178,175,062 of record CM075671.1, read on the forward strand.
CTTGAAATGCATGTGAATATTATGATTACTGAGTGTTTATAGGTAAATTGTTGAGTGCATGCAATGTTGTGTGAATTCCATGTGAAAGTATGAGATATTGTGGCTGTTAATGAGAAAGCCGAGTGCATGTATTGCTGAGTGCATGTATTGCTGAGTGCATGTATTGCCGAGTGCATGTGATTGCCGTGTGTATGTGTTGTGGTATTGCATTGGATGCATGTGATTCATACATTGAATGCTGAGTGCATAGGCGTTGGACGCCTGATGAAAGACCATATTCATCCGATTCGCCACTGAAATGCTTAGAGCATATAGCGTTGGACGCTTAATACCGATCGGCAATCAGATGAATATGTGTTGAAATATATAAAAGACCCTGGGTTGGACTTAGGGCAGTGCCGAGTGCACTAAGCGTTGGACGCTTAAAGACCTTGGGTTGGACTCAAGGCAAGCTTACCGAGTTGGACTCGGGGCTGCCCGTAACACTCCCGTTATTGCTTGGAGCAATTGTGTTACGCGTGAGGGCAAACGGTTTGGTACCTGTAAAACGGCCAAATCAGCTTGGAGCTGAGTGAAAGGGTTGGAGCCTATGTTGCAACAATAAAAACTGGTAACCGGATCCGGGTGAATTGATGTGTGCACACTCATGATTGATATTGAGCTCAATACGAAATGTTTGAATATATGGATATGAATTAATTGGATTTAAGCATGTATACTAATGTATTTGCCGAGTGCAATATGATGTTAGGGGTGTGATACATGCTGTGATGAATGATATGAATTATATGGTCACGTGTGATTGAATATATATATATATATGTTGATACTGTTGTCGAGTGCACTGTTAGCCTATGGTTGTGATTATACGCGATTGCAAATAATGTGAGTTTTATATAGCCGAGTGGATTGGCTGGAATGAATTCCAATCGGATTATGATGAGTGATTATTCATATTTAAATGGCAGTGTGTGTTATGGATGATTCAATTGTGTAAATTGCATAATTGAGGATTGTGGTATAATCCGAGCCAATATCTGTCATTTAATATGTAAAGCTCACCCCTACACCATTTTTCAGTATGTGCAGGTTGGTCGGAAATGATGTGAAGGACTCAAGTCCGAGTGATGTGCACTCTGACTGTTGAGTGCTTATGTTGTATATATATATGTTGTGTATAGGCAGTGTTAAGCCTTGGCCGGCTCGTATGTCAGTGTTGTATAATGAATACAAATATATATGTATAGGAATTCGAGTGCCTATTTATATAAATATGGTTTACATTGTTATCATGTATTGTATCGAATTACAAGTATGGATAAATGAGTAATGTTAAGATGCTAGTACTTCGAGTGTATGAATATATAAATATATAAGTGTTTTATGTTGATTTGATGCTTCTTATCGACTGGGATAAGTAGTTGAAGGAATAATGATAGCATGTATTGGAATTGGCTGAGTGTTGATGGATAGAATAATGTTCAGGTAAAGAATTCCGAGTGAAACATTATTGTGGGAGCCGAGCCGAGTGAGGCTAAATATGTGGCCTTTTCCGAGTGAATAGACTTGAATGATTCCGAGTGAAAAATATGGGTAAACCCCGAGTGGGGAATGGTTTGAATATTCCCGAGTGGTAAATCCGAGTGAGCCTCTTCCGAGGAAAGAGTTGTCATAATGGTTGAGATTGAAATATATTCTAAGTATGAGATATAAGTATAATCTGAGTGAATGAGGTTCCATATCCCGAGTGGGTGAGTCTTAGAGCAAGTCCGAGTGGGACTTACTTAATGTTTCCCCGAGTGAGTAAGATATTATATGCCGAGTGAATGGAACACCGACCCCGAGTGATGGGAATTACCGAGTGTGTTACTCGCCCCAGCGACTAAGTGTTCGCTCCAGCGAGTGTGAGCGAAAGGAATGTCTCTGATGGGTTACGCTTAAGCTATGCGTACTTCACCCGAGCGAGTCGGGTTGCCTCGCCCAAGCGTATTGGATCTCGCTTGAGCGCAATGCGTACTGGGTGGCTGTTTCGCTTGAGTGTGGTTGTGGGCTCGCGTAGGCCCTTGTTCTCCCATTGTGTGCCTTACGAATGTCTTTATTTCTCTTGTTTCATTCCCTCTATATTATACCCGGTTATGTTATAGTCCATTGGTTTATTTTTATGGAAAAATTTTCCCTGTTTGGTATTTATTTATTTATTAAATTAGGGGTGTTACACCATCCATTCGGGAAAACAACCCCAACCAACATGGCTCCCTCAGAAGCCCATATTTAATTCCTTATGTTTATCCACATAGGTCACACACATAAGATCCACTCGGAAAAGAATAATTATTCCATTCGGAATCCATAAACTTCCCTCACTCGGAATAACTCCTAATCAACTACCACTCGGTATATTTCAACCTTAATTCATTCGGAATGCATTTCACATTCGTCACTCGGCATATATTTACTTCTCTCACTCGGGGAACACATAGATCTTCCTTCACCCTGAAGGGGTCTCCACAATCATACTCCACTCGGAATATTCTTTAATGATATAACCTACTCAGACTTGACCCAATCTCTCACCACTCGGAAGGGGATTCGTGTCTCACCTCACTCGGATTTACCTTAACTCCCTCCTTCACTCGGAATTACACAAGTTCCAGTTATTCGATAGAATGTAAGGTACCTACTTTGACATTCACCTGCCACATTATTTACTGATCAAAATTAAACACATAACATCACATGTATATATATATATATAAATTTAGTACCGCTCTCAATACTAAGAGAGTTCAATTCTAACATATCCAGACAAAATATCATATTAAGAGCCGGCCAAGGCTTAACAACACTTTTTACACAGTATATACAATTATATACACGTCTACTGCACAGTTCGCCTCACAGAACAGGTGCTCTTCCATCATCGATCATTCCGAGTGACGTCCACTGAAATATAACCACAGCAGGGGTGAGCTTTTACATATAAAATGATAGTTAGTGACTCAGAAATCCTCAAGTTCCCCACTATACAGCATTACATCTCAAACAATTATAATATGAACTGTTATTCAATATGTCTACATATAACAGTATCATGCAATCGGAATTCATACATTTAATACATAGCTATATGAATCATATTATTCCCAATACATACACATGCAATGCAATGACCTCACCAAAAGTATAAGAGTATATATATATAAATGTACACATATCCATTACAGTCAGATCCGACCCCTTATTACAAATTGTTATGTTGCAATATAGGCTCCAAGCCTTTTTTTTCCTTAGCTCCAAGCTGATCCGGCCGTTTTACTGGTACCAAACCGTTTGCCCTCACACGTAACACAATCACTCCAAGCGACAACGGAAGTGTTACGGGCAGCCCCGAGTCCAACCCGGTAGGCTTGCCTTGAGTCCAACCCAAGGTCTTTCATCAAGCGTCCAACGCTAATGCACTCGACATTGCCTTAAGTCCAACCCAAGGTCTTTTAATTATATTTCATACATATTTATCAATACAACAGTGTTGGTGCATGCACTATGAGCTATTAATGTATCAATTTTAACTTATTAATAAAATTAGTATTTTTAGTTTTAGACAAATGCTATTTATCCTGGAATAATAGGTCATATGAGAATTATTCCTAAAACGTCCCTAATCAAGTATTTACATGGGGACTTGTAAATACATTAAGATTAGTGTATGAATGTACTGATGATTTGATCTCACAAATCATGGATATATGATATCAAGTCTTTACACGGGTACACATTAAGAGTAATGTTGTACTGGACAGACCCACCATGAGAACGTTGCATGGATCGTTACATGAGTGTCATAAACGGTTCTCAATGTGATAATGGTATGTAGTCCTTCGACCTGAAGTCACTACGATTCCTACATAAGGAGTTTATTATTTTAATACAATCAAACGTTATCTGTAATAAGATAACCATAAAGATTGTGATTAGGCAATAGATAAATTATGTAGAGGGATGTGAGTGATGTAGATGGAATTTGTCTCTCCTATGTGACAGGAGTGATATCTATGGGCCACTTGATGGAGTGAGACTAATGAAATGCATGGCCATGCTAGGACGAATAAATATTAGATATTTATTCTATAAAGTCTACTCTGGTATCAAGTAAAATGAATTGGGCCATACAAGGATGACGACGACCAGGCCTTGGGCCCAATTAGATATCGTGAAAAAAGGAATAGATATATAAAATAATTATCACTTATCGGTCATGTTGATGATAAATAATATTCGGACATAATGATGTATTGCTAGATACCGCTCTTATTTTATATTAATAATAAAATAGTTTATTATTAATATAACCGAATATTTTACCTATAGGGTCACACACATAGAGTAAGCCCACCAGAGGATAGTTTTATTTTAGTTGGACTGAAAATAAAACTATTTGGGCCTAACTCATTTAGAATGAGTCAGGAGCCCAATGTTTAATGAGAGCTCAGGTCAAGACCTAGGCCTATATATAGAGCATGAGATGCTCATAGGCTGGTGCTCAGAAATTAGATTACACTAAAATTCCGTACTAGCATTTGGATCATTAGTTTTCTGGTGGGAGTGCTCGTGTGGACTCCTAAGGGTGAAGCTATAATTGCTTCGATCGAGGATCTTGTTCTGCGTCTACAAGAGGTAAACCCTAATTAAAATTTTAATTTAGCATAATGCTTTGAGACATATGTGTTTGCAATTCTTTCTTGGGAATCCTTTGTGTTTCCGCTGCCTGACCCTAATAGGATTCCTAACAGTGGTATCAGAGCCTGATTGCAAAGCTATGTTTTGGGCATTTGTTTTACGTTTCATGATGGCATGTTTTTCATTCTGCAAAAGCTTTTAAAAATTTCGTTTTATGAAATCGTTTTCTTGTTATAAGCTTTATGTTCTATTTTGCGAAATTGTTTGCGAAACTTGTTTTGAAAAACATTCAAGCATGTTATGTATGATATAATATCATGATTCGTATGCTCATATGTTTTCTGTAAATTGTATGAGATACTGTTTATAGGCTTTCTCATTTGATGTATGCGTTTATGTTATTTTAGAGGCTTGTATGATATTTGCGTTTTCAATTTTCGTATGTGATACATGTGTTGAATTAGTTAATATTCTTTGTTGTCATACAAACTGTGTTTTGATAATGCGTTTATCTCCGAGCATGAAAAGTTCATGTTGTGGGGCGTCAAGTGATAAGGTTTAAGTATTAAACCTTGGCCGTTCCTTAACCTAGGGTTCAAACGTTGAAACCTAGGCAGCCGTCATGAGAAAGGTGCAATTTGAATTCTAGGTTTTGAAACCCTAGACGGCGCTGCCTACATGTGCCTTGACGGCTACGTTGTGAAGTGTTCGCAACAAGGAATTAGGGTTTCAAAGTGGTTGAAACCCTAGCCGAAATTTTAGAGCTGTTAATGGTCAGTGGGACGTTCTGGCTAGGAAAGATTTGGTACTTAAGCGGTCACAGCGGACCCACCTCTCTTTCCTGGGAACCAACCTGACTACAGTACTAAATTTTTGGGACCCCCGTACATTCTCTGCGTAGCGCCTTATTACCGACCCACGTGTTTAATGTCCCGTTTAAAAATTTATTTTTTTTTAAATTCTTTCAAATGGGTTATACTTAATTAATTAACACGTTGCATGGTGAATGATTATGGTCTTAGTTATTTTATTTAAATACAGCCTGCGTGCTGTGCCTCTCTTCATTCTGTTGTATTTCTTTTCTCAACCCTTCACTCGTATGTAAAGCGAGTTTCTTTAAAAATCTTGTAATCTTGATCGAGGCAACAAAGTAGAGATCTAGAAGAAAACTAGAGTGGTGACTCTAAGCACTTTTATCTTTGAAAGGAACCAAGGAGTGGTGACTCCAAGAGGATGGTGGGTTCAAGAAGTAGGACTTCATGAAGCCTTGGCATATAGTTCCTTTAGGTTTATTTATCTATTCTTCTAGGAAGACCATAACCATCTCATAATTTCGTTTGCATGCTTTGGGAATAATTTTATTACGTTAAAGCGTTTAACAAAGACGGTAATTTAAAATAAATTAAAATCCCTCAAAATAATAAGTTACAAACGCCTTCCAATAAGTACACTCGTCAATACTAATGTCAATGAATAGTGGGTCTGCCAAAGCAGGGTACTATCATTTATATTAGTAAGACGCGATGGGATAATTGTAATATCTAAAATGTTTTATTGGGTTTTAACTTACTAAGTTATCAATTGGATTGAATAAACTTAGAGGCGTATACATTGGGCTAAACTTTCATAAGATGAATGATCGGTAATGGTTACCTAATCCAATGTCTATGAGTTGTATAAGATACAATTGGAAAGGAGTTTCCTACCTAAATAACCAAATGTTAAGTGATCAGCCAAAGCTGACTTAACATTAGGCCAAATATGGATCTTTGCCCACTAGAAAATCTTCCAACGGGATTTTCTGATTCGTAGAGGGTAATTTTATTTTGAATCAAAATAGTGGGAGACGTGTTTAATTTTAAGACCAAAAATTAAATATGTTTTTAATTGATACTTACTACATATCTTTCTGTTTTAGATAACCATGACATCAAACACGCCTTCAAACCTTTCATTGCGATCGATCCTAGACAAAGAAAAATTGTCTGGACCCAACTTTCTAGACTGGTTTAGGAATTTGAGGATTGTCCTCAAACAAGAGAAAAAATAGTATGTCCTGGAAAATCCGATTCCAGAACCACCCGCGAACAATGCCTTTAAAGCTGACAAGGATGCTTACAAGAAGCATCAGGATGACGCTTTAGATGTCCAATGCCTTATGCTGGCAACCATGTCTCCTGAGCTTCAGAAGCAACATGAGCATATGGAGGCTTTCGATATGATCAAAAACCTAAGGAAACTATATCAAGGTCAAGCTGACCAAGAAAGATATGAAGTTTCTTCAGCCCTATTTAGCTACAGACTTGAAGAGGGAGGTTCTGTAGGACCTCATGTGCTCAAAATGATTGGGTACCTGGAGAATCTAGCTAGGCTAGGATTCCCCTTCCCTCAAAAGTTAGCTACTGATCTCATTTTGAAGTCATTACCTGACAGTTTTAAGCCAGTCATCATGAATTATAACATGAATGCATTGGATAAAACATTGCCAGAGCTACTCAATATGTTGAGGACTGCTGAGCCTAATATTTCTAAAGGAAAGGGCAAGGCCATACTGATGGTCAATTCTGGCAAAGGTAAAGGAAAGGGCATGTATAAAGGCAAAGGAAAGGCTGTTATGGGAAAAGGAAAGACAATTTGGAAAGGCAAGGATAAGCCAAGTACATCAGCCTTAAAACCTATGGGTGGGGTGGCTAAGGAAAGAAACTGTCACCATTGTGGACAGAAGGGACACTGGAAGAGAAACTGTCCAAAGTACCTGGAAGAGCTTAAGAAGAAGGGAAGTGAGACTTCTACTTCAGGTATTTTTGTTATAGAAATTAACTTGTCAACTTCAACATCATGGGTATTAGATACTGGATGTGGATCTCACATTTGTCTTAATGTGCAGGATCTAAAAAGGAGTAGGCAGTTGATGAAGGGCGAGGTGGACCTACGCGTTGGAAATGGAGCAAGAGTTGCTGCATTAGCTATAGGGACTTATTTTTTATCCTTGCCCTCAGGGCTTGTTCTTGAACTAGAAAATTGTTTTTATGTTCCGGCAATAAGAAGAAACATTATTTCTGTTTCTTGTCTAGATAGGAAAGGGTTTTCCTTCATAATAAAGAACAATAGTTGTTCTGTTTATTTGAATGACATGTTTTATTGCTGTGCAAATTTGAGTAATGGACTTTATGTTCTTGATCTCGAAACCCCTATCTATAACGTTAATACTAAAAGGGTTAAACCAAATGATTTAAACCCAACTTATCTTTGGCATTGTCGCCTAGGACATATAAATGAGAAACGTATTTCTAAACTCCATAAAGATGGATATTTAGACTCTTGATTTTGAATCAATAGATACATGCGAGTCTTGTTTATTAGAGAAGATGACTAAGACCCCATTTACTGGAATGGGTGAAAGGGCGAGTGATCTTCTAAGCTTGATACATAGTGATGTATGTGGGCCAATAGGGACAATGGCTAGGGGAGGTTTTAGCTACTTTATCACTTTTACTGATGATTTCAGTAGATATGGATTTGTGTTTCTAATGAAGCATAAATCAGAATCCTTTGAAAAATTCAAAGAATTCAAACATGAAGTAGAGAACCAACTTGGAAAGAAAATTAAAGTACTTCGATCTGATCGAGGTGGCGAATACTTAAGCCTGGAGTTTGATGAATATCTTAAAGAATGTGGGATTGTCTCTCAACTCACTCCTCCTGGAACACCACAATGGAATGGTGTTTCTGAGCGGAGAAATAGAACCTTGTTAGACATGGTTCGATCAATGACGAGTCAAACTGACCTCCCTAACTCCTTCTGGGGACATGCTTTGATGACAGCAGCTTTCACACTTAACCGTGTTCCATCTAAGGTTGTCATAAAGACACCATATGAGATATGGACTGGGAAATGACCCAGTATGTCTTTTCTTAAGATTTGGGGCTGTGAAGCTTATGTAAAGCGTCAGATTTCTGACAAACTTGGACCCAAATAAGATAAATATCTTTTTATGGGATACCCAAAGGAAGCTAAGGGTTATTATTTCTACAATCCTACCGAGGGCAAAGTGTTTATCGCTCGAAATGTACCCCTTTTTCCTCATTATAACCACACTCTGCATGTAACTCATTCATCACCACACAAGTACAACAGATTTTATCCCCAGCATTCGCATGCATATTAATATAAGATAGTATTCGGGATCTACCCACTGTCCCCCAGTACAGAGCACTCAGAAATCACATCAACATACACAGCGACACGCATCTCATATTTTTAATATAACATCCTAGCTGAAATCAGTCAGCAGTCACACACATACTCTCGATATCGGAGACTCCCACCTCATGCATTCATGAGTGAGATAGCCAACAGAACTCAGTACGACAAACTTTAGACACATGCACTCGATTCACACACAGTCCCATAACTCTTACATGCATTCACATATCTAACAGCATACCTTATAACCACATGCATTGAGTATAAAACTGCCATCAGACTCAACTATCACACGTACTCGGTACTCAAAAGCTATCAACCATATATAGTACATAATTACCACATTCACAAACACACAAGCACAGGGTAGTATTTCACCCGAAGACCGTTCATAAACTATGCATTTGAGATGCAAAGCGCCCCCTACCTACTGAAGGGATTCGAGAAGCTCCTCTGTTTCCTGACATTTGGTCCGATGCTCTGTTTGCTTTGTTCACCACTCTCTCTCATTCAGTCTCTGTCGAACACAGTTGTACCCTTTAATCAGCTTGGGAACAGGAAGTTGTTCTTCTTCCACTTCGACGATTGTCCTTCACCAACCGAAGGGAACTCCGAATCCTCTACAACACCGTTGTCGTGAGTTTACGGAATAGAGAACAGAGGAGAAGAAGAACGAAGAAGAAGAGAAGTAGAGGAAGAGGAAGTCTTGAGGAATTAGAGTGAATGGGTAGCAGCGGGCTTCTGGACATATATATACACCCGAAGGAATGAGGGAGTGGGATGGGAGAACGTGAAGCAACAGCTCTTCACGTGGCACACACACACAAATCACAATCAATCAGTAGTCAAATTATTAACTTAAAAATTAATCATAATTAACAAGTATGCTTTGCAATTATTTTTAGTTTAGTGGCTTAATCTCATTCGGTATTTAATTTTTAAATCGGGATGTTACAGTAATTATTAATATTTTTCACCAATTAAAATTTTGCTAAAATCTTAAGGATGTTACAGACTCCGTGTCCTTACAGTGGTAGGTTACTTACTTTGTGAAAAATTCAATTATGCATGAATACTAAAGAAGCCACATGTCTAAAGAAAAATTGATTGAAAATACTATTTTCTAATTGTGCTTATACTAGGAATCTGTGCATCATGATTACTTTCTTGTCTAAAACTTCACTCTTTTTGCTTGAGGACAAGCAAAACTCTAGGTTAGGGAGAGTTTGATAAGTATTAATTAAGCATTGATTTCATGGTTCATTTGAGCTAAAATTTTCAAGATTTGAAGCAAATTAATAAATGAGATAAAGAATTAAGCATGAATTCTCTTTTTAAGTGATAGCCTTGTATAAAAGAAAAACTTTCTTCAAAACACTTGTAAAGTGCAGGAAATCTAAGGTAGTAATCATGAATAAGTTTGAACAAAGGAAAATGAAGTTAACTAAGCACCAGCTAACTTCCACGCTTAAGCGTGAAGATTATGAAGAAAAGCCCACGCTTGAGCGTCGCAGCATGTACCTAAGCATGCCATTAAGAAGAGCTCACGCTTGAGTGTGGCAGCATGAGCTTAAGCGTGTAAGAGGAAATCCACACGCTTGGGCGTGAATGAAGCGAAGAGGAAGCATAAGAAATTAAGTCAGTAAGCAACAGGCCCCCTCACGCTTAAGCATGATTATGCACGCTTGAGCGTGACAAGAATAAATGGTCCATGGTTGTCCTTAAGCTTAAGCGAATTTGAAAGTAACAAATGAAATAGGCCATCCATGCTTGAGCATAGCCAATTGAAGCTTAAGCGCAACCATGCTTAAACAAGAATATCTCACGCTTGAGCGTGCTTGAAGAAGCATGGGCGCTGAATTTTCTATTGACCAATGATTCGATCTCAACTCATCCACTTCTACATGTTTCTGACCACTCCTGCAACACCATTCAGCAAGTTGGGGTACGCTTAAGTGTAACAAAGGGAAGCTTAAGCATGACTCCTCTATAAATAGATCAGAAGAAGAGAAGGGAAGGCATCAGTTTTTGAGTTCATTCATCAATCATTCATTCAGCTTTACTTTTCTCTCTTGTATTCATTTTCTTTTCATATTTTTATGTGAAAATGCAAGGCATGAATAGCTAACTTATTCATTAGGATTGGTTGTAATCCATTCAAACCCCAAGTTCTGCTGCTGTATGTTAACAAGATTTGATAGTTTTTATGTTTTATTCTGCACCTAATGCTTGAAAGTATTTGATTACTATTTTCTTGTATTTAGTTTTCTTAAGTATATTAGGAAATAACTTTCGAAAGCAGATCTAAATGAAATACTTGTTGTAAGTAGATAACCAGTGATGGTATCTAATGCAATGAATGTCCAAACAATCAAGCATTAATGCTGGAATGATTTCAAGGTGACTGAGGGATCAGCAGGTTGAAATCATTCTTATGAATTTTGTATTCGAGGAATCGATGCAAATGACTTTGATTGTGATGTAAAAATCATCATTTCAAGTTACATACATACAAGTTACTTAGCTTATGAAGGTGAGATGTGATGAAAAACCAATCCCAGTTGTCACTTTACATTTATCATTGTTATTCTTTACATTTATCACTTTCTGTTAATTATTTCAATCAAAATCCTTTACAACAAACAAAAATGAACTTCTTGTCAAATCAATTCAAAAACTAAGATCTTCAAGCTAACACCTCCTCAGTGGAACCCCTTTGTACTACAACTCTAGTGTTTAAACTTGGCACTAATCTTCCATTGAATCCATATTATACAAACTTGATTCTTTTATTGAAAACTTCCTTTTCAACAAGCTTCTGTGCAAGATCCGATAACATTAATGAAAAAAAACATACCACCTGTCAACATTTATAGTCTTGAAAATCCACTCCTGTAATCGATTACATGATATTTGTAATATATTATTGCGATGTTCTGAAAGGTCTGATTGTTCGATACTCATGCCATGCCACACTCTTCTCTCTTCTCAATCTCTTGACTTTCTTTAATTAATTCCATTGTTTATACTTTTAAAATCATTCACGCCTTTTCAAATTACATTTCCCATGATCATTCATTTCCCCACATCTGGTCGCGTATGTTAGTTACCTTAATGCACTAACCACACATTCTCTCAACTACTCACGTCCAGAGATTGTTCGCTTGCCCTATAATCAATTACGCCCCACATGTAATCGATTACAAGACGCAAATCAGAGACTATATTTTAATGTAGCACTCATAATTTCGAAACCATTTTATTTTACACTCCTTTTCTCTCCTACAATGGCTTCCCCCTCTCCCTCTCCTGCATCCAAGAAGAAGAGAACCACCCCTTCTTCCTTATCTGATCCTATTCCTTGCAACCCTTCCCTTCATACCTATGCTGAATTTTTCTTATATCCTGAGCAACATACTATTCCTTGTTCCACTCTCGTGATATCATTGATCCCATGTACATTGATGAGCAATGTATCAAAAATCTTGACTGCTATCAATTCTTTGAATACCAAGACCTTATCCATTTCCTCACCTTGAATAAAGACCACTTTCCAGACTTGGTTTGATTATTTTATAACAATCTAAAGTTTGACAAAGGATGTATCGTCTAAGAAGGTTCCCATCTACATTGATGAAGATATGTTCTTCGAACTCTCTAACCTTGGCCTCTTCGGTGAAATTTTCAAAGGTACCATCTCGGATGCTTTGGCTGATGAATAGGGTGGCAAAACAGGCCAAAGGGTTGAGTCGGGCCAGAATATAAAAATAGGCCAAAAATATTGGCTTGACCTGTATTTTGTGTGGCCCGCGGGCCAAAATAGGCCAGCCTAGTTTTTAAAAAGAATTATGTATGTTATTTTTTATTATTTGAACTATTTTTAAGTCTCTTTTAAAAAAGTTTAGATATAAAAATAAATTTAACATTTTTAAGGAAAAGTTTTTTATAATTAATCTAATTTATTTTATTAAAAGTATAAATTAATTTTATTTGCATTAAATGGAAAAAATAAATAGTCATCAAAATTAATTCCAAATCAAATAATCAACCAATTAAAACAAAAATCAAACACACACGCACTAATAATATAAAGTCCAAAATAAATAACATCAAATAAAGCCTACAATAATAAAAACCTAAATATTAAAAGTCCATAGTAAATAAGCATTATAAATTATAATATATATACTACTATATTTTTAATAAAGGCCGGCCTGGCCGGCCCGTGAGGGGCCTATTTTTCGATGAGCCAAAATGGGCTGGCCTATTCAGAAAAACGGGCTTCAACGGTTGACCCGACCCGACCCATTTTAACGGCCAAACAGGCCAGCCTGTGGGCCCAGCCCATATTGCCATCCCTACTCATGAATATAACAGTCTTGATACTCAACGTTTGGTGTGTCATGAAGGTGTTGACATTGGAGGACGATTGTTGGCTGGTTCCCTCTTCTTTGAACGTCGAGTCATGCATTATATTATCGCTCGCATTATCATGCCTCGCACCCTCAACCTTGCCCAAGTTACTAAAGCGGACTTAGTTTTGATATGGTCTCTCATGACCATGAATCCTCTCAATTAGGGAGCTTTTGTCTAGTACCGCATGAAGAAGGCTTTGAAAGCCAATGCTCTGCTCCCTTATACTGGATTAATCACTCACATTCTCCGCCACTTTGATGTGCCTATCACCAAGGTCCTTTGCATTAAGCCCCAACATTCGTTCATGATTGGTAGGACCGCCTTATATTCATTTGGCTACAAACAAACAAAGATGGTGATTGGATTCCAAAGGTCACCGTTCCTCCATCTGATCCTGATCCCATTCCTGGTTCTCTCTTCATGACTGACCTTGCAACCGAGCTTCAATCTCTTTAGTCCTATGTCAAAGATCATTTTGATCATCCTTCCATCACCGGACTCTGCCTAGACGCTTTTCTTTGTTTTAATTATTTTAATACTTTGTTTTAAGTTTTTTTGTTTAAGGTTTTAAGTTTTATTTTATTGTTTACTTTGGGTGTTTCCTTTCCATTGCTATAATAATAATATTGTCATTTCTCTGTTCTATTCTTTCTACTTTTATGATTTTCTAATTTTGATAATGACAAAGGGGGAGAATATTACAATCAATAAAAATAAACGTTCCTAATTGCTATAGTTGCTATAGTTAAATTGCTATAGTTGCTATAGTTAAATGTTCCTAATTACTATAGTTACCATATTCAATAAAATAATTGTTATAATTACTATGCATGATTGTAAATAACTTTTAAAATACTTAAAGAATTGGTTAAATTTAAAAACAAAGGGGGAGTACCAAAAATATATATTTTCCTAGATGCACACATTTTTCTAGATTTTCAGAAAATGAGTTCTCATCATCAAAAAGGGGGAGAATGAAGACCAAGATGGATTTTGATAATGACAAAGGAGTGTTGGCCAAGATCAAGCAAGAATCCTTAGGAAATTAATGTAAGAATAAATAAGAGATCCTATGGCCTAAAGATCTAAGCTTTTAAAAATATGTATTCTGATTGTCAGTAATCAATTACACTATAGATGTAATCTATTACCCCTGAAGGAAATGATTTCGAAATATGAAACGAAGCGTTTTGAGCATCAGTTAAATACAAGTAATCGATTACCTATTTTATGTAATTGATTACCCAGTTTAACGTTAGAAAATAATTTTTAAATTCAAATTATGTAACCAATTACCATATTCATGTAATCGATTACTAGATGCCCAGAACATATGAACCAATGCATCTCTTAGGGTTTTGAACTACAATCTTTACAACCTTTTATAGATTAATTGAAAAGGTGTCTTTTCATATTTTATGAGATTCCAATGACACCCTTTCTCCTACTATAAATAGAGATGTAAATCATTTGTGCAAAACACATAATTTTTCCTATCCTTTCTCTACTTAAGTTCTTAAGTCCATATTTCTCTTTACTCATTCTTAAGTGCTTCAATTTGTTTTATATACTCTAGAAGAGAGTGACATACTTGCGAAGATCTCTTTTGAGTTCTTGTGAGTGCAACTTAGCAATTAGTTCCCAAGGGTGAAAAACTTCAAGAGAAGGTTCTCTTGGATTGTAAAAGGCTTCGTATCAGGGGGGATTCCCAAGGTATGGTATAAAGAGTTGAAAAGATAGTGGAAATCTCAAGGGTTGCTTGAGGACTGGACATAGGAAGGGTTGGCCGAACTAGTATAAATTTCTGTTTACAATCTCTCTTACCCTAAACTCTTTACTTTTCTAGATTCTATATTCAATTTAATCAATTGTTGTGCTTTAGTATCATAAAGCTTGATTGGTTATTAAAGATTTTTAGAAGAATTTTTATTTAAGTAAACTGCCTTGACAACTCAATTCACCCCCTTCTTGAGTTTCCTAGAGGCCACTTGGGTAACATCCCCTGCATAAAAATGAGGATTAGCAAAACAAGAAATGAAACAACATCCTGAATAAATAAAGTGTCTATGATACTGTGTGTCTATGGATCAAAAAGTGTATGCTGGCTAATGGGTGGAACAAAAGGTGTGGGTGGAACAAGTGATGTGGGTGGAACTTGATAAGTCTTGAAAAGACTTATTTATTAGTATTATTTCTAATTATATTTTAATAATTTAAGTATGAATTTAATTATTATTTTATTTATTTAGTAATTAATTAGCATTTTAGGGATTTAGTTAAATAATAATTTATTTCATTATTTTTAAGTGAATTATTAATTATTTATTAAATTAAGTTAGTTAATGAAAAAAGGAAAAATTTTAAGTCTGAACCACCTGGCGTAAGCACGCCTAGCATCAGTGTACCCACGCCCAATGTGTAGGAGCAACACCAAAAACCAAGCGTTTCAACGTTCAAAGCCAGCATACCAGCGCAACAAGCTAGTGTGCCCACGCTGAGAATCACTTTAGGAATGCGTACCAGTTCACTATCAGACCTGTTTTAAGAATCTACGCATAACCACACCAGCCTCCAATATGCCTACGTTGATGCCTGCAACTCACCAGTGTGCCCACGTTGAGAGTCAGCATACCCATGCCAATATGTTCGTCCATCATCAGACCCAACTCCAGTAAGCCAGCGTACTCATGCCAAAGTCTGGCGTACCCACGCCCAACATCAACGTGCCCACGCTCAACACCAACATGCCTATGCCCATCTGCTGCTCCCAGTGTAACCCACCAGCGTGCTTGTGCCCAAGTCTAGCGTACCTACACCCAGTTACTGGTCCACTTAAACTGTTTTATTTTCAGATTTGTAAATTTGTATTTTTATTAATTTAAGTTATTTATTTATTTTGTACCTCTTTAATTAATTATATTCTCTGTAATTATTAAGTATGACTTTTAGTTAAGCCTAGGAAAGCTATATATAGCTGCATTGTAAAGGCTTAACTAACTAATTTTCAGATCTAATTTTCATTTCTCAGATTTCTCTCATCTTTCTAGGTCTTCTCTCTCTAAATTTTCTCATCCCTAACCTCCACTCTCTGTATCCATTTTTGTTTTCCTTCCATGAGTGTATAACTCTCCTAGATTGGGATTGAATGAAGCCTTTATGTCTTTGAAGTAAGGAAGTTGAAGATGCATTCAAGCAGGTTCTAAACACAACAATTGTTTATCATCAACCCTAGGATTGGGAAATCCAGGACCATTATGAAGTCTTCACTAGAGAGGAATCATGATGAGGAGTTCTTATTCGCAATTGCTGACTTAGTGCTTATACCTAAGGAATTAGGATGGTGCTAAGGTTCGCTATGATTTCACATTAGATTCCATTGAAAACTGATTCCTAACGGATTAGGATTAGTCTAGATTGGATTAGTGGTAATTGCCTAACGAATTATGGTGTGCTGATTTTGATTCCAAACTGTGTGTTTAGAGTAGTTCAATTATCGACTTAATTCTAATTGTGACACTACTATATAAAAGCTCACAAAAACAATATAAAATTTAGGAAACTTAACTATTTTAATGGCTTGTTGTAAGGTTCAGCTAAAGACTCCTCAAGATTGTGGTACTTAACACAATCCCTGTGGGCACGATCAAATATACTTTTTTTAACGATTGGTGTGCTTGCCACAAAAATCATCATCCAATAAATTTGCATCAAGTTAATGGTACCGTTGCCAGGGATTATTGATTAATATCAATAATCCTTGGGGAGCTACTAGACTAAACCATTTTTTTAGTTTTTGTAATTTTTGTTAGTTGTTAGTGAATTTCATTGTATGAGTAGGATTTTGTTAAGTGTTGCTTGATTTGAAGTTAGTTGTTACTACTATTTTGATGTTTACTGTTAGTTATTAGCACTAACCATTGCAGTACTTTTGTTTGTGTTTAATTGTTGCATTTATGGTTTGTGTAGTTGTTTTGGGAAGTGAAAAGTCACAGGTAATGGATCTTGATGACACCTTAGCAGAGTTTCTTCAATATTCACAAACATTATGCATGAACCATGTGGATGAGATACAACCAATTGAGGAAGAACCACTGGAGTTAGAATGAATTTTAATTCAATTCATGAAAGTCACTCAAATTGGCCTCAGAAATTCTAATAATGCAATCATGAACATTCAAAAGCAAGTGGATTTTATTGCAAAATAATTGGCCAAAGATCAAAGAAATACAGAGGTTGTACAAAGAGCAGACCAATATAAATGGCCATGCGATGATGATGCTAGTCTAGATAAAGAAATTAAGTTTGGGGAAGAAAAAGACCAACTAGGAAACAATTATGATGAACGGCACAATGAAATTGATGAACCTGATATTGAGATGTATGAAACAAAAGAAGAAAAAGAAAATAAGGAAGTTCAGGAATGTTTGATAGAAGAAGAGTCAATTGAAGAATGCGAAGAGGAAAGCGACGTGGATTATACTTCAGAGTTGGAAGATGATATATCAAGTCAAGCGTTCTTCGATGATTGGAATGAAGAAAATTGGTCCGATGAAGAATAGCAAAAGCTGTCATTAAGTAATTTATTTGATAAGGAAAGTATTGAAGTAGTCCAAATTCAAGAAATGACAGCAGAAGCCATTAAGGAAGTTGAGACTCAATTATATACTATGGTTGAGCAAGAAGTGATAGAAGAGGTAGAGGTCTTAGATGAGATGGAAACCACATTTTGGCAACACAATAATGATATAAAATTCGGTTGGAGCCAAGTATGAATATAGAGAAAAAAAGTAGAGGTTCGTGCAGAAGAAGAATTAATATGTTTAGATGCTGAGAATACAAAAGAAGAAGAAATTCAGCCATGGCATGGGGAGCGTTTCCTAGTAGTGACTTAATTATTATTTTATTATTCATTTAGTAATTAATTAGCATTTTTAATGATTTAATTAAATAATAATTTATTGCATTACTTTTAAGTGAATTACTAATTATTTATTAAACTAAGTTAGTTAATGAAAAAAGGAAAAATTTTAGGTCTGAACCACCTGGCATAAGCATGCCCAGCACCAGCGTACCTACGCCTAATGTGCGGGAGCAACACCAGAAACCAAGCGTTTCAACGTTCAAGCCAGCGTACCAGCGTACCCACGCAAAGAGTCAGTGTAGGTATGCATACCAGTTCACCATGAGACCTATTCCCAGAATCTATGCGTAACCACGCCAGCCTTTAATGTGCCTATGCTGATGCCTGTAACTCACCAGCGTACCCACGCTGAGAGTCAGCGTACCCACGCTAATATGTTCATCCACCATCATACCCAACTCCAACAAGCCAGCATGCTGATGCCCAAGTCTGGCATACCCATACCCAACATCAAGGTGCATTGAAGAAGTTGAAGGTGCATTCAAGCAAGTTTTGAACACAACAATTGTTTATCATCAACCCTAGGATTGGGAAATCCAAGACTATTCTGAAGTCTTCACTAGAGAGGAATCATGGTAAGGAATTCTTATTCGTAATTGTTGGCTTAGTCCTTATACCTAAGGGATTAGGATAAGGCTAAGGTTCGTTGTGATTTCGCGTTATATTCAATTAGAAACTGATACCTAAGGGATTAGGATTAGTCTAGATTGGATTAGTGGTAATTCCCTAAGGGATTAGGAATTATCCATCTATGGAGTTGAATTCTGCTGTATCTGTGTCTAATACTGATTGCATTCAAATTTATGATTTATGGTGTGCTGATTTGATTCCAATTTGTTTGTTTAGTATAGATTAATTGTTGAACTAATTCTACTTGTGACACTACTATATTAAAAATCATAAAAATAGTATAAAATTCAAGAAACTTAAAGACTTTAATGGCTTGTTGTAAGGTTCAGCTAAAGACTCCTCAAGATTATGGTACTTAACACAATCCCTGTAGGAATGATCAAATATACTATTTTTTTAACGATTGGTACACTTGCCATAAAAATCATTATCTGATGAATTTGCATCAGAACTACATGTGTAGGTGGAACAAGTGATGTGGGTGGAACTATAGGTATGGGTGGAACTACGGGTGTGGGTGGAATAGGTGATGTGGGTGGAACTATAGGTATAGGGGGAACAAGTGGTATGGGGGGAACTATAGGTATGGTTTGGAAATTGGTCGGAGCAAATAGGTGGTCTTGGCTAGCATATTGACTATTACCCGCTGATATGTGGGAAGCAGTCTTAGAAACAGTCCTCTTCCTTCTAGGCATTCCTGTAATAATAAATTGTTAGCAAACTAGACATTATATTAATATAAAATTCAAAATTAGAGAAAAGGTGAATAAAGAATGAAGTTTTAAATGCTATATTACACGTCAAACCTAACAAATGTATATATTGATACCTATCATAGAACCATGTTGCCATTGTCACCATCATTATCTTCAATAATGACTAGATTTGAAGGGTCACCATCATTATCTCTGGCTAATTGTATAGGTATTGCATCGGCTAGAAAACTTGTTCCAAATTTTTGGATAGAAAAGATTGCTCAGATACCACTATTTCACTATCCAAATCACCAATGTCATACAAGTCTCTTGGCTTTACATGAATAGGTATACTCTAACCCTTTTCTTTCTCATCCTTTACATAAAAAACTAATTGAGCTTCACAAGCTTTCATGTACGGCTCATCATCTTCATATTCACCAGTATGGATTAATCTTGAAAAATTGATTGAAGTGAAACCTAAATTGTCTTTCCTTATGCCTCTAGGATTAACGGTATTAGCCCATTCATATTTGAACAAATGTACCTTGAACAACCCATTGTAGTTAAGCTCAATAATGTCTATAAGTTTCCCATAATAAGGTACTTCTCCACATACCATTTGGACATCAACAACACTTGAGTAACTTCTAGTTGAATATGACCCAAAGACACCACTATTTTAAGTATTAAGTCCTCTATCTCTTGCCATGGTTCGAAACTTGTATCCATTAACATTATATGTTGTGTATGTTGTAGCTTGGTTTAGGGGACCTTGGGTGAGACATAGGAGGACACTTTTATCTAATTCACTAATATTGTTGACATCTTAGAATATCTAAAACATAATAAGTAACATTTGTATGATTCACACTCAAAAATTGAACACAATAATTAAATTTTATTTGTATTTTACTTACACGTCTTGTAAGCAAACTGACCAATTCCCTATGAACCTTCTTGTCAACGTCAATAGCATTCCTAACATGATGTCTTAGTTTCCTCCACACAACATCTCTAAATTCCATATACATATAAGGTTATTGAATTAAAAATTGTAGAATAGAATATATAGGTTATTTAAGTGTCAAAAATAGTCATTGGAGATAGCAATCAACAATGGGGAAATTGGTAAGTACATGTCTATGAGCCTGTAATTTTTCAACAGATATTAGAGTAAACTATGAAGAACCCCCAACTAGTTTTCCTACTTGGGGAAAGAATTCAGCGACTCATGAAGTAGGTTATGTATCGTCGTCATGCCCATCATTGACACAAGCAGATCGGTTCCACATTGTTTTAATGTTATCTAAATACCTTGAGCAGAATGTTAAAATCTCTTACATTAGATAACCTTCTGCTATAGATCCTTTAGGCCTAGCCTTGTTAGTCACATGCGATTTTAGTAACTCCAAATACCTATGAACCTATAGCAAACAAAATTAATAATAACCCTAAAACATAGCTCAGTAAGTTATAAGAAAATGTATCACATAAACATTACCTCTCTATAGGATACATTCACCCATAATGGACAAGACCTCTAATCCTAGCTTCTTTAGCTGGATGAACAGCCAAGGGAACCATGACAGTAAAGAATGATGGGGGAAATGATCTCCACATGGCATAAAGTGAGCAAGATTTGTTTTTGGAGCTAGTCTAAATCTGTTGGAGACAACACTTTATGGCATAATTGTCTAAAAAATATGCACAATTCAATCAATGTTGCTAAAACCTTAGTGGGCAAAACTATTTGCATGGCAATCAGAAAGAATTGTTACATCAGAACATGGCTATCATGACTCTTTAGCATCCTATTTAATCAATTATTATTCACATCAATGCACTTAGAAATTTTGCTTGAATAACCATCAGGTACTGTGATGTTCCTCAAAGTTGTTAAGAATGTCTTCTTGCCTCGATTGGTTAGTGTATAGATTGTTATAGGATATTTTCCATTGTCATCAGGCCATAGCTCTTGTCTAACACCTAATACCTGAAGGTCCTTTCGAGCATTAAGGTGATCTTTTGACTTTGTGCCATCATTGAACAAGGTATAGATGATATTGTCACACACATTCTTCTCTATGTGCATCACATTAAGGTTGTGACGTATTAAATTATATTTCCAATATGGAAACTAAAAAAAAAGTGCTTTTCTTTTTCCATAGTTAAGCCTTTTCTTGTGTAGGATTTTTAATGCCACGTCCTCTTTTCCTTTTTCCTAATATGAAAGTAATGTTCCTAACTTGCTCAAAATTTTCAACCCCAAATAGTTTCTTTGGTAGATCACGCAAGTCTTGATGTCCATCAAATCGATTTCTATTCAATCGGAATCTATGTCTTCGATCAAGAAAGTGACGATGACCCATAAAATAATATTTCTTGCTCTTTATGAGATATTGAACCTTAAAGTCATCATTGCAAGATGGACAAGCTTTTCTATTATAGGTGTTCCACCAAGAAAGATTTCCTAACCCAGGAAAGTCACTGATCATCCATATCAGATCTGCATGTAATTTGAACATCTCTTTTATTGAAGCATCATATGTTTCTGCACCTTTATTCCATAACTACTTCAAGTCTTTCATTAAAGGCTGTAAGTAAACATCTATATCATTTCCTGGCATTTTTTTTTCTAGGAATAATCATTGAAAGGATGAAAGATGATGGCTTCATACACACCTATGGTTAGGTGTTATATGGAATGAGAATGACTGGCCATATACTATAACTTGCATTCAGATTTCATAGGGATTGAAATTATCAGTGGTCAATGCAAGACACACATTTCATGGATTTGATGCAAACAATGGATTCATTGAATCAAATATTTTCCATGCTTCTGAATCTCTAGGATGCCTCATCATGCCATCGTTGCTTTGATTCATACTATGCCATTTCATATCCTCTACAGTCTTTGAAGACATGAACAATCTTTATAAACGCGATTTCAATAGAAAATAACAAAGGATTTTTGCACGCACCTTCTTAGTATTGTCATCATTAGATGTCCCTGCCTCACCATCTTTCAAACCTTTTTTCCATCTAGAGTAATTACATACTTTACATATTTGTCGGTTTTCATCTTCCGCACCCCAATACAACATGCAATGACTGGGACACACATGTATCTTTTCGTAATCCAAGCTAAGCTTTGTTATGGTCTTCTTCATCTCATAAAAAATCTTGGAATCTTTGCATGTTGAAATGTGAGACACCCCAAAAATAGAGGTGAATTTTTTGCGTTTTCGAAATTTATTAAATTGTCAAGTATCTAGAGAGGTGGCATATTAAACATCAACCCCCGAATCTAAGATAAACCGCTCCCATATATGAAGATATGAGAGGGTATTTTAAAATATGATTTAATAATGATTTGTTCAAATTAAATCAACGGAAGGATTTAGAATAGGTTAATGCTATGTGGTTAAAATTAAAAAGGTTGACTACAATAAAATTCGTAAAACAGCTTTTAAGTCTGAGGTATTCAGGAAGTAAGGTGGATTCAAGACATAATGTAAAGAAAAGAGAAAATAATTTGTTTAAGGCGTTTTTAGGAAGTCAGAGTCCCCCCTCGCTCAAGCGGAATCCCCACTCGCTTGAGCGAGTACCATACAATGCACCTGGGCGAGACAGAAGGGAGCAGAGCGAAAAGGGAAAGGAAGTAACAGGGGGAGCTTGGCTCAAGCGAATTTCGACTCGCTTGAGCGAGACACACAAGCCTCGCTTGGGCGGAGCCAGCGAGCATGGGCGAAAATCGTCCAGAACCGAATTCCATACCGACTCGCTTGGGCGAGGCTTCCTCGCCTAGGCGAAAAACTTCCAGAGCCAAGCTTATACCCTCTCATTCAACAAGACTCCCCAACACTTGAGTTTTCATTTAGCAAAAATCCCTCAAAAACCGACTCCCAGCACTCGGGTTTTCACTCGGCAGATTTCCCCCGAAACCGATTCCCAACACTCGGGTTTTCACTCAGCAAAATCCCCCCGAAACCGGCTCCCAGCACTTGGGGTTTCATTCAGCAGAATCCCTCCAAAACCGACTCATCTCTCACTCGGTTTCCACTCGGTAAAGTCAATCTAGACCGACTTATCCCTCACTCAGTTTTCCACTCGGCAATTCATTCCGAAATTGACTTATCACCAGATCGGTCATTCACTCGGCATTTCATTTCAAATCCGACTTCCTTTCTTTTTCACTCAAGCGGAGTTATTCCAGAGTACTTCTAGACAAACTCACACCGAATATCCCTAATAGGTGCCATCCCACTTGGAATTGCACATTCGAGGGCACTCCGTTCGGGACAGGTTACACTGGACTCGGAAATTCCCCACTCGGGACTCCACGGCCCAGAATATCACACTTGGAGACCTTTTTACTCGGAATGATATCCACTTCCTCACTTGGAAGGTCCTGACTCGGACATAGCTCACTCGGATTTCACTCGGAAATTCACCACGTCTTAAATTATTTTCAAGACTCCCACTCGGACGGAGTTCGTCCAGGATCTCACCCATTCTCCATTCAATCGCCTCGCTTGGGCGAATACCATCCCCAAGATCCTTCGCTCGGGAGCATTTTGTCCAGTGGCAAATCCTTTCACCCTCGCTCGGGCGAGGCCTCATTCGCCTGGGAGAATGTCCTCCAGTAAGCAAACACTGATACTGGGACAATCTTGCTTGAGCGAGGTTCACTCTCGCCTAAGCGAGAATTGCCCAGAAACCGATTTCCAAACAGAAGAGAGTCTCGCTCGAGCGAGAATCCATTTCGCCTGAGCGAGATCATCAGATAACCTGCAGAACTCGGAATTTACACAACACAACCTACTAAAATTGAACTCAATCTATTTTATTAGAATTCATTACATCTCAATCACCATATGGGTCATTTAAAACTGGTTCTACACCATCATATTCTTAAGTTTCCATTCAACTCGTCAAACATATAAAAATCAATTCTTCATCTCCTCAACTTTATAAAAGAAATACTCAAATATAATTCTTTATTCATTCATCAACATATATGGAAATCCCATTGTAAATTAATCCTTCATACATACTTAGGGTCACGAATGAAAATGAGTTCCACACACAAACCACCTATCATGTAAACTTCCAAAACAAACATTCATTACATCTCCTGCTACACAAAATCTATATATTTATATATATCGCCAGCCAAGGCGCTCCCTATACAACTATTTACCTCCAAAGCCAAAATATACTTCAACATGCTTACACTTCCCATAGATGCCCTGCATCACAAGTCTAAAAATAGACAACAAGGGAGAGTGAGTCCACATTCCAAAGGTATGAATATGAATACCAAGTGATTATGTATATAAGCATCCACACATGTATACTTTGCACATCAATGATATTCACCATGCCATATACCAATACAATTTCACAATAAAAGCACACAAACACACACATAATCACAATGTTTGACCATTGAATCGTCACACGACCATTATTTGGTATTCATATCTTTTATGTTGTCTTAAATCATATTTTTACAACCTCTTCACAATCATCATCATACCTCATCACTTTGGCATACCTCCATCTATATGCAAATGCTCTTAAGCTAATGCATATGCACAAAGGAGTATTTCAACAATTGCAGATCTGACTGTGGGAATTCAACACCAAATGTGGGATTCAAGCATGGTCATCAAACCATACCCCTACCACAGTAGTAAAATGTGTACACTTATTCTTTAAACTGCATGCATTCATCATTCGTTTTACTGGTACCAAACCGCATCGCCCATCTTGCAACACCTGGTCATTACCACCATGACCGCGGTACACAACATATCAATATAAGGTGTTGCGGGCCGGCCAGATATTAAATCCTGGCGGCTATGATCTTAAAGACCACCGGGGTCACCTGCTCTTCAAGAGCCACCCCCCACAAGGGTCGGCCACATGCAGCTCCCCGAAGCAATACATAGGCGGCTTCGTGACTTTACACTGAGTCACAGGGGAAAATACAACTTGCTCGTGCATCGAGCCACCCTCCCCTGGGTCGGCCGAGGGAACTCCCCTAATGTTCCACAACGGCGGCTATGCAGTATGCCATGGATGCAAATGCAGATCATATGCATTCCTCACTCTATGCATCCTATACATGCCACTCATCTTCCAATCATCATCAACACCATTATTAACATTATCACAAAGCTTTTATTAACATTGATTATTCTCATTAGTTTAAATCTTTGGGTGGCATTCTCCTTATTCTCATTCTTAACAAACGACATTAACATTCATATAACATTCATGGTAAATACAACTTATCATCATATCACTGCTCACTACACACTTTCACATAACATACCATGAATATTCTAAATGCACAAAAGCATGTTACCGAGCATATTATCCACATCATACCACATATCATCATTTCTCACAATATTCAAGCAAGGCTAACACGCATAACACTACATGCCACAATCAAATAACATTCAAATTCATGCATTTAGAACTTAGACTCCTCTCCTACCTCAAGAGAAGAATTCCGATTGATAAGACGCTCCCGCCTCGTCATTCGGAATAGGTCCTACATTCATATTCATGTAAAACCTTAATCAATCAACTACTCAAGTTATTAATTCAATTCTATTTAGTCATATTCGTATTTAGAATTTCACAACATGTACTAGACATGTTGTAGATACCATTTTTTATCTTTATTAGGCTTTGGGAATTCCTTCCCATTAAGCCACCATCATTAAATTCAAAGGTTAACAACCACAATAGCTTAAATCCTCACACAACTCCATTCATCCATACACCTATTCACCAATGTCTTGCATTTCTCCTTAGAGTACATTCTTAAACTAACATTAGCTATTTTTCCCCAAACTTTAAGGTTAGGGTTTCCTCCAAAACCCATTCACATCCGTTAATACATCATAAACCTTTATTCTCTACCATCATTAATGCACCAACTACCACTTTCTCTTCATAAATACTCATATTTATGATGTCCCATTCTAGGGCATAAGCATTAAATGCTCTAATAAACACCCATGCACATGCATTTATTCTCCAAATCATAATACCCCATAATATCATCATCAATCCATTCTAAAAATGGTGAAAGAGCTTACCTCACACCCAAAACGAAATGGGTTCAAGAGAGGGAGAGAGAAAACATGAAAATGAGAGGAAAAGAGGGGAAGAACTCCAAGCTTCCAAGCCTCTTCAAAACGAAAATAGGGTAGGAGATGATCACCGCTCGAGCTTAAGCTTCTTGGGAGAAGAAAAGAAGAAGAATGAGAGAGAAATGGAGAGTAAGATGAAGAGGAATGTTTCCACGGCAATAGAAGAAGCCAGCGTGGAGAAAGAAAGGAATTTGGGCTTTTTGTTTTATTTGATTTCCATTTATTAGAATTTCATCATTTTTCTACAAACAGGTTCCCCGTTCGGGCTCAATACTTTATCTAAAAATTATTCTAAATATATATTCGGACTCCCAATATTATCCTTAGTAGCCCTGACCAATATCATCTCATTCCGAGATACTTGGCCCGACACCCATATCTCAACCGGGCTCATTTTCAACTTAACCGATCTCCATAAATTACCAACAGCCCTAAAAATCTTAATTTAATTAATTTCAATTTATTGGGACATTAAACAATTCATATTCAACTTGTCAATATTTATTTTCCTTAATTAATCCTCTATTTTAAAATTCAGGATGTTACAATCCATCCCTCCAAAAAGAAAATTTCGTCCTCGAAATTTAACTTACCGCATTCGAATGCATCGGGATACCGTTCTCTGATATCATCTTCGCGTTCCCATGTGAACGTTTCAGTATTTCCATGTTTCCAAGCAACCTCCACCAAAGGAACCAACTTGTTCCGCAATTTCTTCATGGAATGTCCGACAATGCGAACGGAAACAGGAGGAATAGATAAATCCTCACATACATCAATCTCATCCACAGGAATCACGTGTAGAGGATCATAAACATATTTTCTCAACTGCGACATGTGTAACACATTGTGTAGATTAGCAAGATGCGGAGGGAGTGCTATCCGATAAGCAACCTCACCAATCCGCTCCAACACCTCGTAAGGTCCAATAAATCTGGGGTTCAACCACTTTTCAGCGCCCTTCCAATGCCTTTATCACGTGAGACCTTCAGGAATACATGATCACCAACTTGAAATTCAAGTGGTTTATGCCTCTTATCATAATAACTCTTCTGCCTATCTTGGGCAATCTTCATATTCTCTTGTATCCTTGTAATCTGCTCGGTAGTTTCTTGGATAATCTCCGACCCTAAGGCCAAGTTTTCACCAACTTCAAGCCAACACAAGGGAGTTCTACACTTCCTTCCATACAACGCCTCATACGGTGCCATGCCAATACTGGAATGGAAGCTATTATTATATGTGAATTTGATCAACGGCAGAAACCTCTCCCAACATCCACCGTGCTCAAGGACATAAGCTCTCAACAAACCTTCCAGGCTTTGTATAGTTCTCTCCGATTGTCCATCGGTTTGAGGGTGATATGCAGAACTAAGCTTCAACTTAGAACCCAACTCATCATGCAAACGCCCCCAAAACCGAGAAGTAAACCGAGGGTCACGGTCGGATATGATGCTTGACGGAACACCATGCAGCCTAACAATCTCCTTGATATATATTTGTGCCAATCTCTCCAAAGAACTCATCATATTTATGGGTAAGAAGTGAGCACACTTCGTCAACCGGTCTACAATAACCCATATGGCATCGTTTCCTGCACGAGTTCTGGGTAATCCAGAAACAAAATCCATAGCTATGTTATCCCATTTCCAAACAGGGATCTCTAATGGTCTCAAGTAACCAGATGGTCTCTGATGCTCGACCTTAGCCTTCTGACAAACAAGGCAAGATGCTACAAAATTTGCCACATCACGCTTCATACTGGGCCACCAAAAATTCTTCTTCAAGTCTTGATACATCTTGGTGGAACTAGGATGAATACTCAATATGCTTTTGTGAGCTTCCTCGAGTACACATTTTCTCACATCACCACTTGAGGGAACATAAATTCAGCCCTTCACACGCCAAATGCCATCTTGATCTTCTACTAAGAATAAATTCTTCCCTTTCTCTTGGGTCTTTTCCATCTCAATCAAATAGTCATCATTGGGCTGTTGCGCCTTCATATATTCAAGAAATTCATTTGTAACCTTCAACATCTCCAACGCCATTTTCTTGGGAGTGTAAGTCTCCACGCCTACATTCAAATCTCTAAATTGCTCTATCAACTCCATCTCCTTCGCCATCATCATGGAGATATGCAACGATTTCCTACTCAATGCATCGGCAACTACATTCGCCTTGTCGGGGTGATACTTCAATTCAAACTCATAGTCTTTTAGGAATTCCATCCACCGTCTTTGGCGCATATTCAACTCCTTCAGGTGAAACAAGTACTTAAGGCTCTTGTGATCACTAAAGACCACAAACTTCGAGCCATACAAGTAGTGTCGCCATAACTTCAATGCAAACACCACCGCCGCCAATTCAAGATCATGTGTGGGATAATTAACCTCATGCGGTCGCAACTGTCTTGACGCATAGGCTATCACAGGCTCCTTTTGCATCAACACACGTCCAAGACCAAGCTTAGATGCGTCACAATATACCACAAAGTCATCCGTCAAATCGGGCAATGCTAACACCGGTGCGGTAGTAAGTCTCAACTTCAACTCCTGGAAACTCTCTTCACATTCGCGTGTCCACACAAAAGAGTGATTCTTCTGAGTCAACTTCGTTAGTGGTAAAGCCAAACGGGAAAATCCCTCAATAAACCTCTGGTAGTAACCGGCAAGACCAAGAAAACTCCTTATCTTCGTGTGGTCTTTCCCAAGCCATTACAGCTTCAACTTTGGATCTATCCACAGTAACTGCATCATTTGAAATAACATGTCCAAGAAATTGGACTTCAGACAACCAAAATCCACACTTGGAGAGCTTCGCATATAACTCCTTTTCTCGAAGAATGGTCAACACAAGACGAAGATGTCTTTCATGCTCTTCATGACTCTTGGAGTACACCAAAATGTCGTCAATAAATACCACAACAAATTGATCAAGATATTCATGGAATATGCGATTCATGTAGCTCATGAAAATCGTAGGAGCATTCGTCACCCCAAATGGCATCACTACGTACTCATAGTGTCCATATCGCGTTCGGAAAGCAATTCGAATGGGGCAATCCGAGTTTTCAGAGTTTTCACTCAGCAATCCGAGTCTTCATTCACTCGGTTTAGACCAACTTCTTCAACTATATTTCCAAATTAAGGCTTATTTAAGCCATTACCTCTCGGTTTTGGTCCAGTAGAGTATATCTCACTCGGAAGAGGGGTCATTCTCATAGACTCACTCAGAAATGGTTCAGCCTCTTACATTTCTCTCGGAATGGCTCAATCTGCCATTTTCCACTCGGTTTCCTAAACAAACACATACGAAACCATTCGGAATCCTTCCCAATTGATTCCACAGCACATTCCAGTCGGTAGGAAGCATCAAATCAACATAAACATAAGTATATATATGCATTCTTTCACTCGGAATGCTTCAATCAGAGGAATTTCCTTCGGAAAAGAAGCATTTGGCAATGTTTGACTCAGAAACGGGCCTTTCTAGGGTGTTTTGACTCGGAATTTCACCCAGAAGCGGTTCTCTTGAACACACTTCACTCAGAATTACCTCTCAGGTCAGGACTCCACTCGGTGGTAGCCCTCTCAGTCATGTTTTACTCGGAAAACGTAACGTTACACTCGGAATTTCATTCCTTCACCCGGAATTCCTCTCTGTTACTCGGAACAGAGTCCTTTTCACTCGTTTTTTGCATAATTTCACTAATGATCCATATAAATTCCATTATTATGCACAAAAATGACATTTCTGAGATACCACAGACCATCAACCAGGGTATATATTGACTTATTCTTACTTACAACTCTCCATAATTCAAAATTTACAAAGGTAAAACTTTTTCTAAAAACAGGGATGTTACACATGTTGCCGACCAAATATATATTCGGACTAAATACAACTTATTTGATTTCCATTTATTAGAATTTCATCGTTTTTCTACAAATAGGTTCCCCGTTCGGGCTCAATACTTTATCTAAAAATTATTCCAAATATATATTCGGACTCCCAATATTATCCTTAGCAGCCCTGACCAATATCATCTCATTCCGAGATACTTGGCCCGACACCCATATCTCAACCGGGCTCATTTTCAACTTAACTGGTCTCCATAAATTACCAACAGCCCCCAAAAATCTTAATTTAATTAATTTCAATTTATTGGGACATTAAACAATTCATATTCAACTTGTCAATATTTATTTTCCTTAATTAATCCTCTATTTTAAAATTCGGGATGTTACAAAATGCATCTTGCAACAGTTCTAATATCGTTGTCATAGCCTTGTCAGTGATCCCATATAAGCATTTGATATGGTATAACTTCACCAAGAAAGAGAGTTTTGAAAAAATAGTACACCTTTCGTATAACGGTTATTCTCCATTTTTGGATAATTGTTTAAGCACTCTCGCTTCACGCTGATTTAGAGTTACATTAGGCATCAAATGTTCACCTTGGCCAGTGTCCACATTTGGTTCGGTGGGTACCTCATCATTTACATGGTAGTCGTCAACTCCGAAAGCTTCATTGATCATGTTACGAATTTGATCTTCTTCATCTGTGGTGTGCGGTTTTGAATTTAAATTTGATTCAGTCCTAGTCACAACATTATTAGGCCCCCTATTTCAGACTCCCCATGGTAGTACCAAAAGGTGTATCCTTTCAGGAATGACTTACATATTAAGTGGTAGTAGACCTTATCTCTAGTCCTCCACCTTTTAAAACCACACATAGAGCAGGGGCATAATACTTTGTCGTCAACAGATTTATGCTCAAAAGCAAAATGAATACATCCTTGAACTTCCTGTTCATAAGCAGGTGAATTCTATGACTTCTTGATCCCCGACTTATCCATTTCCTTATAATTGTCTTTCTAAACAAAATAGGAAAAAGATAATATTAAATCTATTGTTCTGGCAAAACCAAATCACATCCAACTAAGCAAATACAAAATAAAGTTAGCAGCCATATGAAGCGACTAGAATTAAGAATTAAGAAATTAACCATAAATACGTTGAGGATCATAAATTTGAGGATTAGAAAAATCAATGAATATATACAACTACTATAATTTTTGAGACATAATAGTACTAAAAAGAGAATATATATATATATATATTGTCGGGTTGTTATATATTTTTATTTTCGTGACTCATGAGTATAGCTTGAAGCATGGGTTCGTTCTATATATCATGGTTCTATATACCCTGGTTCTATATATCCTAGTTCTATATATTGCTTTTATAATAAGTATTTTATTTAATTTTTTAATATGTATATAGCCATACCCTTAAAAACCTCAATTTTATTTTATTTTGATAAATTTTAAACCCAATTTTGACAACTAAAAATCTCTAAAATCATTAAAGTCATATGTTAATAATTTTGGTTAATGATTTTTTAGTCCGTATCTTTAAAATTATTAAAGTCATATGTTAATAATTTTGGTTAACGTTTGTTTAGTCCGTGAAGAGCTTAATAATCCTTTGTGATTTAACATCTTGTGTTTTTTTGTCTTTCTTACTCCCTTTTCATTTAAGATTTCAAACAACTAAAGAATAAATTAGTTTAAGCAGTTGTGGATAAAGGTGTAACTCACTAAAGCATTAGATGATGGTACTATGTATAATTTACCCTATAAATTAAGCCAAAGTGAAAGTACTTATAAATGAAAACTTTAGTTCCTTTTTTTTGTCAAAATTTTTTTTAAGTTTCCGAAAGCTCAGAGTATAGTGTTCTATAATTTTATGGTTGACTGAATATAGTGTTATGTAATTGTAAGAAAAAAATATTATATATTAAAATATCCTTTTAATTCATTATTCAATCATTCATGTTTCATGATTTTAAAAAAAGTCAAACTCAACATTAGTCTATTTTCTTTTTCTTCCGTTCTTGATCAGGCACAACGATTATATATGTTTTTAACAAAGCAGCTACATTCATTTCAAATGTGCATTAAATAGGGTCCCTACTTGGATATTGTAACATCCCTGTTTTCAGAGAGTAGTCTCAACCTCATGTGTTTTCTAACATGAGTGTTCTGCAAGTAATAAAACAAGACAGAGACTTTTTCCTATGAAGAATAGTGTAATCGAGTTGAAAAACTTGATAAAAAGACATATTAATCATGTATAATGATAATACGAGTTATACTTAATGATAAATAATAATATAATATTAGGAAGAGTAAATAAGGGACCTCACGGGAAATTAAGAATTGACTATCTGATCCCAAATCTAGTAACTAGATAATAATCTAGTTAGAATAGTACCATCGTTCACGTAAAACGAGGAAGAATCGAGTCAGTTCTTGCAAACCTGTTTTATACCAAAAAGGGGCCCTCGGTTGTTTGTTTATACACTTCAGGATGTCTGATCCCAGCATGGACAGTCCCTAATGAATCGTTTCAGTAATTCAAACATGACTCCTAAAGAGTCCAAACTCTAATTCGGACCCTATCAACCCCATTTCTTGGAAAAACTACGTAGTTAAATTGGAACATCTAAGTTCGGCTCAAACACTTTTAGTGTTTTAAGCCTGATTTTCTCATATGATATCAGAATCAAGCAATTCTTATCTTGGTTTCTTCGTTATGTAAAACCTAGCAATCTCTATTTCTATAGTCTCAAATCGAGATTTGCAACCTATCATCACCAACTTAAAGAACCAAGCATTTGCACTCCGAAAACCCGTTATTTAATCTTGTTAAATTTCATTAATTTACAAGAAAAATGATAACTCTCTCATATGAGCTTAGAATTAGTTTTTTGCAATTTCTATACCCTCGTATTGAAGCCCTCTACAATTCTCATAAAGAATTCGAAAGCTAGTTTGTAACACCCTCGGTTAACTAGGATAATCCCTTCCACTAGATTATCCAAGTCAACTGAGCGGTTACGAGTTTTAGAAAAATGCGGAATTTTTTTTTGTACAAGAAAACTTGGTGGAATAGATACCCCTTATATATAACATAATCATATATAATACATGGTCGTAACATTGACTGTAAATGCTGAAAGTAAAAGGGGCACGCAGGCTCCCGTAAATGAAAACAAAATTAACCTATCTTATTCGTCTTTGGTCCAAGAAGAGCCTGGCTGATCCTCGATGCGGAGTCGGTTTCTATCCCTACAATGTCTGGAAAAATTAGCGTAAGGGTGAGTCTCCACCTCCACAATAATCGGGAAGGTATCTCATCGACACCTACCCCACTCACAACACAAACAATCCAAAATGGAGTCCCTCCCACTCTCATTGAGGTCCCTATGATACATTCTAAGTTATCTCACCACTTTTCATCTCAGCTGACTATTCCCATTTTCTCATTCCTCTCTTCACTACAAGAAAACAGGTAATTTACAGAAAATTTTTTTGAAATTTACGGCGGTTTTTGACCTCCTCAAATTGATTTGCAGCGTTTTTAAAAACCGCCACAGTTAGCATCGCCACAAGGTAATTTGCGGAGGTTTTTTGGGACCTCCATCACCGTAGACTGAACTTCCACTACTTGTGGAGGTTGTTTATAGGAGGTTTTGAACCTCCTCTAAAAGAGGTTTAACCCTCCTTTCACTACAAGAAAAACTGTTTTTGACATGAATTAGCGGCAGTTTTAACCCCCACTAATTAAATTATCAGTGGTTTTAAAACCACCGATAATCTATTGACTAAAATAAAAAATTAATACCACAAAAATATATATTACAAAATAAATCAATTCTTAACAACTAGAATAATACAAAAGAAATATATAAATTAAACCCTTAACATGTTGAGAGATAATAGTAAAAAAAGGAAAATATTTAAATCTGACAATCTGTTAGGAAGCCATGGAGAGAAAACAAGTTTTAATAACAAAAATACATACATGTCATATCAAAGTATCCAAGTTCACAGAAGTATGAAATTTGTTGAGGATATTACATATTGAAGATGTAAGTTGACTTCATCTGGTCTTGAAAGAAAAGGAAAATCTCCACCTATTTCCAAGTATGCACGCCCTGCCTCGGTATACCTTTCACCCAGTTGATCTTTAAGTTGTTGAGGAATTGTGCAATAGCCATTAGTCTTTAAGAAGCAAGACCATGTAAAAAAGAGGCAAGTAGAGTTATTAAAAATTTTATACCATACTATTCTGTGTAATAATTGAACGTCACAAAGATAATAATAATAATAATAATAATAATAATAATAATAATAATAATAATGAAAATAACAAACAATATTCGACGTTGTCATCACAAAGTCTCAGGAAAAATGCATATAATTATGGCAATGGTGGATTATGAAAATAACTGCCAGCAGAACTTAATATATCAACTAAATGGGAGTGGTATGTATTACTAAAGAACAAAGCTTCTAATATACACACCAATAAGATTGCATATTAATCTATAAGTTGAATAATTAATTATTATTTTCAAGAAAAGAATCAAGCAAAGAAACCAAGTCTTTTCTAGAATAGCATGATACAGATATAACTGAAATGGCTTATATCCATTATAGTGATAGATGAATCTGGGAGAAGAATAGGTCCAACTGAAGCATCATTAGTTATTAGTGACAATCTGGAGGCCAAGTCTTCTCTAGTGAGGGTTCCCACCTGAATAAAGTAAATTAAACAAGCTATTTAACAAAATTAATAGAAGCATAAACAAGTTTCTTATTATGAGCATGATATAGATTGAAATTTAAGGAATGCCTAAGGAAAGCTGACTAATTCTCACAATCTAAAGTACAATGAAAAATCTTTTTATCATCACAAAACAAGAAAAAATCTAGTGTATTGAAAGGAGCTGATAACTGATTGCTAATAGGCATTATATTATGTATAATTACCTGAGAAACAATAAACACTCTAGAGAAATAAAATTAACAAGAGCAGAATTTTTATTGATGTAGTTTTTTCACCAACCAAACACTCTAGAGAAAAAAAGTTAACACTCTCTTTACTATGTCCATTACAAAGTAAGGTCTAGTGATTTGATAGTTAGCCAAGCTAGTAAGCTACCTACCTTGAAAAGTATGTCGAAAATGCCATTCATTCCCATGAAAATCTGCAACAACCAATTCTTGTCATGGTGGCTGCTGAGTCATATCCTAGACAAAATATGTCAATTATGAAAATAAAGGACATCTAAGGATTAACATAGCATAATCAAGTGTGTCTACTCTAATGGCTTTTAGAAAGGGGGAATTACTAACTAGTGGTGGCAGACAATCATCCGCATGTCTTCCAAGAATAGAGAATCCTCTGAGTGCTAGCGTTTGAAGCAGTGAGCATCTTGTAAAATGAATGGTCTATACACCTTGGAGGTTCAGGCAGAGGATCATCCGGGCTTGTCACCTCACTTTGCTAAATCAACAAGTCACAAAAATAAAAAAATTACATAAAATGAGAAAAAAGGAAAGAAACTATATAGGTAACAATACAACTGAAAAATGAGTTGAGACTTGAGAGATAATAATAAACAATGGAAAATATTTAAATATGAGAGCCGTGTTAAACTAAGAGTGCACTCACATCAGCTTCAGGGAGCAAAGTTATCTATGCATACACTTCATCTGTCTCAAGTTCAGCCTGCATGACCAAGACAAAGTTAATGATATTAAAAGAATGATGATCATAGTAAAGCACAAGAAATTTACAAAACAAAATAAAAGTAAGATATGACTCACTCGAAGATGAAAATTGACCACTTTATATAATATTTTAGAAGTAAGATTAAAGGAAGGCATTTGCTGCTCTAATCCCTAATTCATCGATGCCTCGAGCTGCAAAATAAAAAATCACATGAAAGATAAAACTAAAACAAAGAAATGTTATCAAGACAAAAGAAACTTATACAGAAAAACGCAAGAATTGAAAGCATCAACATAAATTATTCAATAGAATAGAATATAAAATTTATGTTGTAATAAAACTCAAGAACCAACATTAAATAAAATAAATGGTTGGAAAAATATTTGTCAAAGCATCTGAGTGAAATAAAGTTAGAAATTAAGAGCCAATGAGGTAGATTAGATGTGAAAAATGTGATGTGATAGAAAGGGAAAACAAATATAATGGTATTAATTAATGATGTACATGCATGTGTTTTGAGATATAAATGTCATTATTCATATAGAATATTAAAATTTGTTATCTTAGGGGTGTACTAAAGTAGAAAAGAAGAAGGAACTAAAAGATAGATGGTTTGCATAGATACATACATTAGTAATTTTAGTGTCAACCTTTTCTTTCAATGCAAAATTAAGTCCTTTAGTGTCACTACATGCTTCTACACCATCATGACGATGGTATCCAACAGTTTCTAGTCCTTCCTTCTTCCCATGAAAACTCTTTTGTCTTTGATGAGCTTCAACAGTGCCTATGCCTTCCAAACACTCTTATTAGTGGCATCATAAAACTTGACAGGAATTGTCTCAGACTGCTGGTGCTAGTTAACAAATTAGACAATGATTAATTCAAATACTTAAAATGTTTGATAAAACAAAGTATGAACATAGAAATTCAACGAGAAAGCTTGCTAGGAGTCACAAGCTTATATTTGAATATTGATGCTTATTCACAAATCAAATCCAAATGCATCTTTCTGAGCAAATGGCAGCAGAACAAGCAGGAGAGTAGTTAAATACCATCCTTTCACAGCTCTGAACAAAAGAAGAGTTCTGCTTTGATCTTTTTTTGTATGGCAACAGAGATACTTAAGGAGAGCCACCTCTTTATGCAGCCTCAGTTATTGCCAGAGCTGCACCATGTGCAACTTCATCATCAAAAGCTGACTTGAGGCTTCTTTTAGGACACGTGGCGTCCTTTTTCCAACTACACGAGGTTGCTACCTGATTAATTGAACAAACATAATCAAATGTAGAATGTTAAATATTATAAATTATAGAAATGTAATACCAACTATTGAGTTTAAGAGGCTTAAGAGAAGTATTCAAGCTCCAATGTTTGAAGTTGAATTGCTAATTAACATGCATTGAAAGGGAGAGGGGTTCAAAAAGGCTCAAGTCTCCATAATCAGTGCTACTATTTTATTCAAAAAAATTTAATTGCAAGTATTTTTCACAGATAGTGTAAGCAAATTCAACCAAAGTCAAATGACAAATGAAGTTTGTTCCCAAATTCCAGACTACATCAAGAAAGTAATGCATAAAGATTTCTTCATACAAATTTCTCTTGATAGTACTAACATCAAGAAAAATAAAAAGGCACCTTGCAGACTATAAGCACTAGAAATAATGAATGGATAATTGCAACCTTTGCTTTCTGTGAAGTAAACATGATTTATATATAGGCAGTGTTTTACTAGCTCAAAGAATGAAGTCAAAATATATATAATCTAGATCTTTTACATATTTATGTGTTTTTTTATTGGAGAATGGGGTAGATTGAGCCATATCACAAATATTTCTGCATATCAATTTCTCTTGATAAGACTAACATCAGCTGAATCACGATCTAATTGAAGAAACACAAAAAGGAACCTTATAAACTACAGGCAAAAGAAATAATGAATGCATAACTGTAACCTTTCCGCCAAGTGAAAATAATTTAGATGAGTAGTACTTTACTAGAATAACTAAATTCATTCATATATGTGAAGTTTGGTAATTGAATCTTATAAAAAGGACCAGGGGAAGTAACCATTAATTTTTAGTTACAAAGATTTCAAACAAAAATAAATTTTACTTTAATAGTTCATTTTTATTGTTGTTTTTAAAGAAAGTCAGTTGGTGGAAAGCTAAAGAAGATTCACTTCATAATTAAGGGGAAAAAAGGAACTATGAATAGTAATTCACCATCGAGTTGTATTCTCCTCAATAGAGAGAGGCAACCCTAATTGGAAGCAATTGACTGAGACTGCACAGAATCCTTAGAGACACTGAGTTGATTTTTTTTTCATTTTTTACGTTTCACAGGTTTTTGAGATCCAGGTACACCATTTCTCCCTCTTTCACTATCACTTTCTTCCTGTAAGTTTATAGTCCAAAAAATTAATTTAGAAACACATAATTGGTGCTAATATGAAAAATATTGGTAAAAAGCACAATATAGCGAAGCTAAATGGAGCATTGAAGAAATAAACTTTGCCATGCATCAATAAGTCTTGAATTTTGGCAGGAGTTAAGACACGTGTAAATTTATACCACCTTTCATGAATTCGACATATCGGAGACCAGAATTCAGAAATAAATTTGCCTAAACATATAGCCATATTCCTCATTCACAACGATGTGTCTAATGCATGACTATCCCTAAAATAAAATTGACAACCATTTATAATAAACGAAACTTGTACGCTATACTTCAACATCTAGAAAGTTAAAATATGCATGTAAACAATGGAAAAGAGCAAGTAAAAAAGGCTATATTTTAGAAAATGAAATCTTGGTATTTAAGCAATATTATGACAATTCACAATAATACTATCTAGACAGGTAAAGAGTTTTAACATCCAACAAATGATAAATAATGAAAGTAAAAAAATTAGATAACTTTATATTTTACATATGGAACTAATTGGATAATTATTTTATGGCGTTTATTTTTTGCAGTGGTGTAATAGAGTGGATACATTAATAACGTAAACAAAGTATTTTGTTCTCTTAATTCTATCAAAGGTAATGGAAAATGCTTCAGCAAAAATTCTTAATAGATGTTTAAGAAAAAAATAAGTAGCACACAATCAGTCAATATTACTAATGTTAAGGAAAATATTAGTATTCAATATAAGGGTACTTACGGCATCTGAATTACAAAATGCACATAGTAATGTCTCCGGGTCATTTTATCAAACACCCAATAGGCAATAAGAAAGGTTCTTGAAATGCGAAAGAATTTAGGGAAGAAGTGAAGAACAAAAACTTATGATTTAAAAAGGGGAAACTGAATTAAAGATCAAAATAGAGCAACAAACAAATGAGTAACCAAAACAGGGAAAAATAGAGTAACCAACGAGGCAATGAGGCAATGAATAAGGCGTGATGGAATGACTAGTGAGTTGTGAATGACAGAGGCACAAAGGCAGTCTCAATTTCACATAAATTGGGGGCGCAATCAAAGAGAAGAAGAAGCAAATTTTTAGATGCTAAGAAGTTGATAAAGGTTACCTTTGGGGACATAATTAGAGAGAAGAAGAAGCAAAGCTCGGTGTCAGGGAGAGGAGAAGCAATGCTCAATGTCACTAGGGAGAGGAGAAGCAATGCTCGATGTCGTTGGGGGGAGGAGAAGCAATGCTCGATTCTTGACCATGTCGTGAGTGAGAGGAAAAGAGGGATTTTGTGAGTGGGAACGTGTGTGAGGGGAGATAAAGAGTGAAAATTTTTAGAGGGATTTTGATTTTGGGTAAATTAGATTTTGGTTTTATTTAAGGAAACTATATTTTTTCTTTTTTAAATTAAAGCATATAATATATCTATAGTAACTATTTTGTAATATAATTTTTTAATATTAAAGCATATAATATTTTTTGGGACAAAGATGATTTGGGGGTTTTCTACTCTTAATTTTTAATTGGATGGAATAGTTATTTTTTTAAAGGGGAGCGAACAATTGAAAATATATTTTATTTTATAAAATTCTATAATAAAATTTGAGGAAAGGGATATATATGAAGAAT
Organism: Clitoria ternatea; assembly: GCA_037962975.1. NCBI lineage: Eukaryota > Viridiplantae > Streptophyta > Magnoliopsida > Fabales > Fabaceae > Clitoria > Clitoria ternatea. The sequence continues at coordinate 178,215,425 of CM075671.1, forward strand.
TTAAGGAATTTTTTATTGAAAATAATTGTAAATTAAAGAGGTTTTTAATAATCTCAACTAATTAATATTAATAACCTCCTTTATATTTTTTATTAACGGAGTAAAAAAATAACCTCCCTTAAATAAATTTAAAACCTCCTTTATAAATTTAATTTAAGGAGGTTTAGAAAAATGCCCCAATATAATTTTATTAGAGGAGGCTTTTGAAACTTTCTATAAAAAACCTTCGCTATTTACCTGTTTTTTTGTAGTGCTTAAGATTACTAATATCAATACAATCAAACATAAACAAACAGTCACAATCTCAGTACAATCATGCAATGCATGGGTTCATTTTGTTATTTCTATTCTCTTTATTAGTCATCATGATGCATGTGGGCTCATCTCCTCCTCAACAATCTCATATACAATATCTATGTGCACAACAATGCCACCCTTATCTCCTCTGCCCGACTAGAGCGACCAGAGCTTTCCTCATTCTGGTTTTCACAAATGGGTAAAGACTCATAGTCTAATCATCATAATGGCCAATTAGACATCTCCACAGAATGAGCACTCCACGGTCATAGAAAATCCCACCTTTTGTCGAAGTATAGCAGAGTTTGTCATAGGTTGTCCGGTGACGGGCGTGAATCCGATGCCACTTGGAATTCCTGCCTCCGATTATACTCCCTAGACTGCCCTCGGGTATCGAGGCGCTAGCAGATTCTTTAGTGTACTCATCATTGTATGTGCTGGCAGATTCTTAACTTCCATATATGATGCATACAGCATACAATATACAATTTTCTTTTCACTAGTCATCGGTAGGGTTCTATTGATGACTCTATTTCATTTCTAACGTCGGATTTCTTCTTTTCGTGAAATTTAAATTTATTCTTTTCCTTGTTTTCTCAAAATCCCTTAATTCATAACGGTCTCATCCGACGCTTAGAAATGAAACGCGATCTCATATTTTCAAAAAAATCATGGGTACATTGGCATTATAACACCCATCATCATATCAGATCCGATCTAATCTCATCACATTATTTTCACAATTTATTCATCTTAAGATCCCTACTGAGACATTCCTTTATTCGTTCTTTTCTTATTTATTCCAATATATTCAATCAATATCTTACACAAGTACAACATCACAGTCCATACACACGTCATCATGCCTTATTTCATTCCACATACTAATCATGTATAACTAACACATTCATTTATGCATACAATTACATAGCAGTCACCAAACACAACATTCATCATACAAGTATTATACAACAATCTTCATACATATCATTATAATGAGAGAATCACGCATGCAGATATATTCATGGATATTTCTTTATAAGTGTTTTAATCTTGATTTCTTACCCATATCTTATCAGACTATTTATCTTGATTTATTTAATTATGTATGATTTCTCCCTTTTTACCCTTATATTTTTCTAATGCCCACTTACGAATTCTTTGATCATTATCAAGCAACTTCTATTGTCTACTTTCTTCAATTAATTCAAATTAACTTCTAATAGTCAGTTATTTATTTCCTTGGTGACTAAACGAGTCATCAATTCGTTATATATAATTGGTTGAATTAATTATATTCTTTCCAAATCTTTAGTCACTAACTTTTATACTTTTTCTTTTCTCCTACCATTTCTAATGATATTTATGGATTTATTTCCTTAATTTAGTTTGTTATTAAAAGTATACTATCACTCGATTTAATTCTTTATATACCTTTTGATTATTTGTTGTTAAGCATTCTTCACTAAATTAGGTAGAATTATCTCTTTACTCAATTTAATTTCCTGGTATCTAATTATGAACCCTTAGTCATCGTCAAACAGTCTTACTGTTGATTTCCTTTCTACTGATCCATTAAGCTTTTATTAGTTGAACAACTTACTTCCTTAGTCACTAGAGTTTATGACATTAAGTTATTTCCTAGAGATCTAGAATCCACACCAATATTATGAACTTAGTCAAATATTATTTAGCCACTAAAATTACTAGTTTAAAGTTTAAATTCTAAAAATCCTTTCAATATTCTTTTATACTTTTTAGCAACTAATGTTCTAAAGCTTAACCATTTATTTTGTATACATCTTGTCTTAAGATCATTCTTACTTAGTTGATTATATGTCTCATGTATCAATAAATATTGCGTAAGCTCCTAAGATTTTTAACTCTTAACATCTATTCCTTACCCTTTGGTTTTTAATGATTTCATTTATTATATTTAGGTACCTTTCTCTTAATCTATCCTATTCTTCATTGTTACTTACCAACCTTATTTCTTAATTTCTTTTCTCCTAATATTACTATCACCCATAAGTCTAAAATTCTCTAAATCATAACTTGGTTTGTTTTAATTCCCTTTACTATTGTGACTTGTTCAACACTATTCTCCTTATGCCTTACCAATTTGAAGTTGCTTGCACATATTCTAAATTTCTTAGTCCGTTCGTATCATCTAATTCTTTTTATCACAAAAAGAGGTAAATTACTATTATTCTAAAAAGACTAGAATTATAAGCTATTTATTTTTCTTAGGAGAATGTTTCTTTTATTAATGGAATAAAATAGTTCTTTTCTTTTTCTAAGAAATGCCATTCTTCTAATAAACTAGAAACATTAATTTAGGTCAAAGACTTTCTTCTTAAGGTTCTTTTTTCTTTTCTAATAAATTTAGTTCAAAACGACTATTCTAGATTAATGAAATTTTCTTAATAACCTCTTATCACCTTGTGAAAATTCTTTATTGAATTGCTAATAACATTAAATCCCTTAAGTACTATTTTAACCACATTAAATTAGAAAACGTTTTAAGCACAACATCCTAGTCGATCAACTTAATTAAATCTAGTGGGGCTTACTAGATCCAACCATGCAAATTACAATGGAATCTCAAAGAATAATAAAATATTATACAACTATATCGAATCATCCAACCGTGCCCACGTCGTTTTCTACCGCTTACTAAATCGCGTAAAATTTTTATTTGATAATCTTTTCCTTTTTAGCGAAACGGTATATTTTCTATTCTTTATAGGATATCAAATTAGAAATATATATATATATTTAAACGTCCAAAATGCAGCAGCAAGAAAAAGCTCAGATCTTTCGATTCAACCGTCGGATCGTAACGAAAATCAAGATAACAGTTTCTAAATACGTGAAAAATATTATAGCGGAATCGGAATCAATTTAAAATGAGATGGAACCCCCCTTACCACACGGAACAACTACTGTCCGGAGGATGGAAAATGATCCGCTTGCCAAAAATTTGCCAGGTACTCCGAAACGTTCGCTGATCGTTATCGATCGTCTTTTCGTTGCTAAAAAATATGACATGGAAAATTTTTAAGAATTTTGGAAGCCATAAACAGTCACCAAACAAAGAGTTTTTGCCATGAAAAGTGGAATATTTCACCTTTTTTAAAGGACTAATAACCTTCGAGTCCTTCGTCGTTTAGGTACCAGTTCCTACTAGTGATTTTTTGAGGAGTCTAAGATCAAGCATGCAACCCCAAGAGCAGCCATGGTACATAATTTTTGATTCCTAAAAGTAGAAAAGAATGATGACCAATAAGCATCCATGGCTGTAGAAATAATTAGAAGGAAATAGGTGATCATAAACCAAAAGTTCCAAGTGCAAAGGCCTTACTTTTTAGGCCAAGGAAGTCATAGTCAAGGAGTAATGAACAAAGGGGTATGAATGTTGGATTCTTGGCTCTTAGATGATAAGAAAATGAAGAATTTCTTATTGCTTAGGAGGAGTTCACACGCTGACCGAGAAGGAGAGAAAGAGAGCAAGACAACGTGTATTGATTTAGAGAAAGGATGATGATGGTGGTGTAGCCATAAGGAAGAGGGAAGTGTGGAGGCTTTAGGCATGATGAGGGTGGCTGGAACTTGAGGTTAATGGTAGTTGTTTGTGGCTGAATGAAGAGAAGAAGAAAGAAGAAACAAATGACAATGTATGGAATAACATGACATGGTGTAGCATAACATTACATGGTGTAGCATGATATGGTATATGGTAACATATGATGGTATATTTGAGAATAGAATTTAGGAAGGTGGTATACAGATCAAGTCACACACACACATGGTAATGAATTGATGGATTTAGAGTAGAACATGACAATTTGGACAAGTAGGCACATAGCTTCATGATTATTATTATTATTATTTTCTAAATTTTATCTTAAGTTAACAACTTGTTAAGCAAGTTGTTTCAGCTTGCTAAAGAAGGAGTCTTCCTTGGATGGACACATAAGAGGACATGTATCAAACAGTGGAAATTCATGGGAGATGAGTTTTAGAGCTAAACAAATGTCCTATGGATGGAAGATGATGATTGGCCAAAGTTTCATAAAGAAGCTGAGGTGTCTAGTTCTTGGGGCGTCCACTTGTGCGGGCTTCTAAGGGCATTTTTGGGCTAAATTTCGAAATGGGTGAAACAAAAAAGTTTTAGAACTTTTTGTTATATTTAATTTTATATATGGAACAAAAATGTTCATTAAGAAACAGGGGAGTTATGGCCCAAATATGAAAGTAGTGCAGGGCTGTGACAGGATTATTATTTCATGCAATGATTAATTTTTTAGGCAAAATAGGTGAGGATTTGAGCTTTGTGTTCTTCAATAAAGTTGTAGGGAATTGAGTTAAGAAAATTCGGTGAAAGAATTATTCAATTTCATGGCCATATGAGAGAGATATGCGAAAAATACTAAACATAGTGCAAGCTACCACTAGTAAAACGTGAATCAGTATAGTATTTTAAATTCTGGGATTTATGGAGTAAAACTTGGCTTTTGATCCCTTCATTAAGTTTGTAGATCTTTATTTCCTATTTAATTTGATATATTATTTGTGTTGATCCAAGTTCGGTAGCCCAAGATATACCCAATTTACGACATGGTGCTCTAGAAGCTTCCCGCATCAGCTAGGGTCTTAGAAATAATTTCACCATTAATTCTCCTTTGGGAATTTGATTTCATGCTCTGCCTCAAAATTATAGAGGTCTACAACATGGATCCCTAGCAAAAAGAATGAAGAGATTTAAGCACCGGACGAGGGAGATACATGAATTTTATCGAAGGCTGCCAACATTGAAATGAAACAGCCCAGGGGTCATAAAAATTTATTAAACTGTACTGATCTATAGAGATTTAGCCTTCAATGTCTTCATGGAAAATGTAGATAATTTTGTTAGAGAGATTTTGACACCAAGTTTGCATGAATCAAAGGTCGTATGAGAGAGTTATGAATTTGTTTCTAAACCATGCGCAGGAAAAATGTCCAAACATTGGAATTTTGAAGTGAACACACTTAATTTTTGATTTTGGGGTTGACAGAGTGAGAATCGGAGTTTGAGGCTAGAAACGGAGGTTGTAGATCTTTTCAAAATCAAGAGACTGAGACCAAAACACTGAAGATATATGAGTCGAATCTTAAAACATCTTTTAAGGAAATCATTTTATGGAAAAACGAGGGTGACAGGGTCCGAACCAGGTTTCGACCACTGTAGGAAAAGTTCCTAAAACGTCGAAGCAAGTCACCAGAGACTGACCGTGCAACCATCAGATATCCTGAGGTATATGAACGGTCAAACATGGGAGACATTAAGGGTTTTGATTGGGCCAGTTAGGCTAAGTCAGACACCCTTAATCCTTTAGGAAATGATCCTAACAGGACTAATTTCCTTACTGGATCACTAGTCTTAGGTCGAATGGTCAGAGTCTGACCTTAGGCTGGGTCCCACAGTTCAAATCCGAGGAACTGAGCAATATTTTATTATTAAATATATTTAAATAAACAATTTAATATGTATAATTTCAAAATAAATTATTATAATTATTTATCTATTAAATATTATCAATAGAAAATAATTATCAAATAAATATAATTATAAATCAATCAGTACAAAATAATTGATATTAACATATTATTTTTTATTTGACAGTATGGTCGAACGTTATTATGGCTATTACTGTTTTCTTATCTCTGCTTCTTTTATTCGTTATTTCTCTCAGTATTCTTATATTTCATGTTAAATATCTTAACTAGCTCCACTCTTTACTATTGTTCTCGTTCTAAACCGTCTCGGGGAACAGACCGAAGCCTCAAGCTTTTTACCAAAAGCTTAACAGAGTATCCTTAAGAGTCTTGAGGGTCTGGTTTCCTATTCTTAAAAATCAAGGCTGTTACACTCTCCCCACCTTTTAAGAATTTCATCCCTAAATTTCTCCGCATGTTCTACTGGCATCGAGGTAACCATGGTCACTGACCCTTGGTATCCCTGTCTGATGCTTCCACTACTTGAGTTTAGTCAAGTAGTTCCTACCACATAAGTCCTAATGACTAGCACATAGATAACTTTTAGAGTACAGCGGGGTACAGTGAACCATACCCCAAGCCTGTTGAATCGACCATGCTCTGATACCACCAATGTAACACCCTCGGTTAACTAGGATAATCCCTTCCACTAGATTATCCTAGTCAACTAAGAGGTTACGAGTTTTAGAAAAATGTGGAAGTTTTTTTGTGTACAAGAAAACTTGGTGGAACAAATACACCTTATATATAACATAATCATATATAATACATGGTTGTAACATTAACTGTACATGCTGAAAGTAAAAGGGGCACGTAGGCTCCCGTAAATGAAAACAAAATTAACCTATCCTATTCGTCTTCGGTCCAAGAAGAGCCTGACTGATCCTCGATGCGGAGTCGGTGTCTAACCCCACGATGTCTAGAAACATTTCACGTACCATATATCATTTCAAATAGATAAATGAGATCTACAATTTTTATGTTAGGCACTTTTTCAGATTCTGACTGTAGGAAAAAGTCACATTTTCTCTCAAAGTTAAGTATTAAAAGTCGTAACTAGGGTTTTATCCTGTATCAATTAAATCTAGACCCGATGGCCGCATTTTCTTATAAATAGGATATCAGCCCCTCTCAAAATTACTCATTCTCTTCTTCTCCCTCATGCTACCACTCCCTCTCCCTCTCCTTTATCGACGTGAAACTCCACCTGCTAAACCATCTCTGTTCTTCATCAAAACCACCTCTGACCACCACAAACCTCCACCTTTCTTCTCCCTCCACCATTTCCACCACCCAAAACCACCACAAACCACCACCCTCGCCATGGGAACATCCCCAAACATGTGACTTCCAACACCATCCACGGCTCCCCACGACCTCTGTTTTCATCGTTCTTTCTTTCTACGGCCTCCGATCTTTGTTTCCTATTATTTCTACTGATCAGTTTCAACTCTAGTCATCACGAATCACCACCATGAGCAGCCATTGACGTCACCTTCCTCATTTATTGGCCTATCATTTACATGTTGGCCAATTTGGGCTCTAATCATCGCATAGACCCCAATCACGAAAACGGATCATTAATCGAAGCTACGATTTGAAAGTTGAGTTTTCGCCCCTCCGTCTAGTATCTAAAAAAATACGACACCTCAAGTAAGGGGGTATATTCTCAGGTATCCTGGGCTGAACCGCGTTTTCAGAAAGGTTAAGGAACCTTTTGTCCTTACCTATCTGAGGGTAGGTTCAGGAATTGTTGTTAAAAATTAAGTTATTTTCCTGCCATTAAATTAAGTCACTTAACTTTTTATTAATATTTTATTGTTATGTATATGATTAATTGGTTGTGTTGGGTATTACTAACCATCATGATTAAGTGTACAAGTTAGGTACTGAGTTGTGAAAATATTAAAGACCATTGGTGTCTATGTGAACTCTAGCAAATAAGTTTCGAAAAAGGTGATAAATGAGGATATAACGATGGACAGGAACGTGACCTTTATTATGTAAATTCATGTTATGTCCACAGTTGTAATAATCATTGTGAAGTGTAGACCACTACCTATATCATTATATTTGTCCTCAACACGTTAACTCCAATACCTAAAGAAAATGAAATAAAGGAATAATATTGCCACCAAATATATCATTACTACTAATATGATTATTATTGTTAATTTTATTATTATTATTTTATTATTTTATTATTTTACTATTATTATTATTTTATTATTTATTTACTATCAAACAAAATGGTTGGCTCTATTGTCGTTCTTAATAGTTTATCTTATTTATTTTCTTGTTACTTCTAATATTGAGCATAATGGTCAGCTTTGCCACCGCTCTAAATATTTTCCTTGTTCGTTTAAATACCGTCACTTATGTTATTGAGCATAATGGCCGGCTCTGTCGCCGCTCTTGGTATTTTCTTATTTATTTAATTTCTGTCATTTATATTTTGAGTATAATGGTCTACCGCCGTTCTTGCAACTTTATTTATTTATTTATTTATTTTACCTATTTATTAATTTATTTTCTGTCACTTATATTAATGGATATAATGGACGGCTCTGTCGCCTTATCCTTCATAATTTTCTTGATCTAAAACTCTATTATTTATATTTCTGTATTATAATGGCCAGCTGTGCTGCCTTATCATTGGTATTACTTTCTTATTATTCTTATTATTAAAATAAGATACATATTATTTACTCATTAACCCAAACGTTATTTTAGCCAAAATATAACCCGTATACTTTCTAAATAAAATGGAAATGAACTACAACGTCTAATAAACATGTGGGACCTAACAACCTGAGGACAAATATCATGAGGCAGGAAACACATAAATACCCAGGGTTTAAAAGTAATAACAAGACTAAAATATGCATGTTGCATCATGAAAAGGATTCTTGTGAAAGTTAGAACATACACCGGGGTATGCTAGAGAACATTCACATTTGATCCCTATGAAGGATCTTGGGAGTACAATTGGGTCGGGAATCCAATGGCTTGGATTCGTACCCAATGTCGGACGGTCTGTGGCAAGCCTAATGTACTTCGACTAAAGACAGAGTGTAACTATGATCGTGTAGAGCTAAGTCCCATTATTATGAGATGTGAATGATAAGATGAGATGGATCCATGTTTATGAGTAGGACTTGTGAGTCCATTTGTACCAGTGATAAGATATAATGTGTAAGGGACTTGACTGGCTTCGATCACTCTAGTATGGAAACGTTGTGCCCAGGGACAGCCTGAACAGGATGACTTCCAATGGATGAGATGATGAGAATGATGATAATGATGATGATGGATTTGTTTATTGGGCCCACATGCATCATGAGACTTAAACATCAGATAATTCATAATACACCTAACTCATGCATCTCATTGCATTATTATTGATTGCCATAGATTGTACGTGTGTTGTTTGAATTAATTGAATTATACTATCTGTTAACTGGGTAAGCCCGTACTGGGAACCCTCAGGGTCCGGAGTATATACTCACCCCTTTCTGCTTATTAATAACAAAAGAGCCAGAAAATTAGGAACCAAAATATGAAGTCAACTGTAAGTTGGATTAGCTGGGAGCACTTGACGAACGTAGGATGTGTACTGTTAAATAAATTTATCTAATCATGCAACAAGACTAAGGATGACTGTACGTATTTAAGGATGTGTGCGTGCCTGATTCTGTTTAAGAGTACAATTACTTACAGTTTGTGAATGACTCTATAAATTATGTAATGCATACTTCCATTGATCTGCCACAATTTTACTTGTACAAATTTTTTTCCATACTTTTCTAAAAACTTGTAACCTCTAGTTAAGAAGGATAACTTAATAGAAAGGTTTATCATAGTTAACCAAGGGAGTTACATTTGTGATATCAGAGCATAGTTGATTCATTATACTTGGGATGTAGACCACTAGGTTTCCACGTACTTGGTACAAATTCATCGGATCATGATTTTTATGGCAAGCGCACCAATCATTAAAAAGTAATACATTTGATCTTTCCTATGGGATTCTGTTAAGTACCATAATCTTGAGAAGTCTCTAGCTAAACCTCACAACAAAGCCAATTAAGTCTTGCAAGTTTTCTGAATTTATATTGTTTTTGTGAATTTTCATATAGTAGTGTCACAAGCAGAATTAAGTCAGTAATTGAATTACTCTAAACACACAAATTGGGATAAAACTCAGTACACCACAAATCACAAATTCATATGAACTCAGCATCAGGTAACATATACAACAGAATTCAATCTCACAGATGGACAACTCCTAATTCCTTATGTAATTAACACTAATCCAACCTAGGCTAATCCTAATCCCTTAGGTATCATCTTCTAATTGAATCTAATGCGAAATTACAGAGAACCTTAGCACTATCCTAATCCCTTAGGTATAATTACTAAGTCAGCAATTATGAATAAGAATTCCTCACCTTGATTCCTCTATAGTGGAGACTTCAGAATGGTCCTGGATTTCCCAATCCTGGGGTTAAAGATAAATAAATGCTATGTTCAGAACCTGCTCTAATGCACCTTCAACTTCTTACTTGAGATTCAGAGATGTGGAGACTTCATTCAATCCCAATCCAAGAGGATTATGCACTCATAGAAGGGAAACAAAAATGGATACAGAGAATGGAGGTTAGGGATGAGAGAATTTAGAGAGAGAAGGTCTACAGAGATGAGAGAAATCTGAGACATGTAATTAGATCTGAAAGTTAGTTTTTAAAATTAGTTTGAAAGTTAGCTTCATAAGCCTTTACAATCAAGCTATATATAGTTTTCCTAGGTTTAACTAAAACCTAATTACAGAAAAAATAATTAATTAAAACATACAAAATAAATAAACAACTTAAATGAATGAAAATACATAATTACAAATTCTGGAAATAAAATAACAGACAAGGGGACCAGTCACTAGGCGTAGGTATGCCAGGTGTAGGCGTAGGTATGCTGGCTGGCTATACTGGGAAACAACACTTGGGCGTAGGAATGTTGGTGTTGAGCGTGGTCACGTTTATGTTGGGCGTAGGCACACTGGCATCCAACGCTGGCACGATAGGATTCTAAAGCGATGGGCATGGACACACTGGTACCAAGCGTAGGAAAGTTGGGTTTCTAGACCAGCATCTGATGGTGGGCTACTAACGCACATAGGCACGCTGGGAGATGGGAGTAGTTACGCTAAAGGGAGTGTGGGCACGCTGGTCTCTGCGTTAGTATGTGTGGTTTCAAGGGAACAAGTTTGATGTGAATGCTGGTGCGTGTAAGTACGTTGGGTCCTAGCGCTGGCTTGCTGGTATGCTAGTGTTGAATGTTGAAACGCTTAGTCCTTGGTGCTGCTCGTGCACGTTGGGCTTGCTTACACCAGATCCAGCATGGTTACGCCAGGTGACCAGACCTGAAATTTTCTCTTTTTTTTATTAAGCATCATAATTTGATTTATAATTAATTATTTACTTAATAATAATGAAATACAATATTATTTAACTAAATTACTAAATTACTAATTAAATAAAATAATAAATAAATCGATATTTAAATTATTAAAATATAACTAAGAATACTACTACTAAATAAGTCTTTTCAAGACTTATCATATCCCCAAACTTAAGACTTGCTTGTCGTCAAGCAAGAACTCAAATTAATCCATGCACCAAGTTCATTTTTCGTACCAAGACAAACTGCACAAGTCCAACTGCAATGCACAAATGATTAACCTCTCAAATGATCCACAATAACCTGAATACAATGCTTAAAAATGGAAGCTATGATGATGATGCTTTTAATCTCACAAGTTAAGTGTATCACTCTCTGCACTCAAGCGTATATGATTCATAAATATGCACACTCACTTGCAAAGCAACATGTAAACATAGGATTACAACTCCCCTAAGCATCATACATAAAAGCAATTGCATAAGGATCAATAAGGACTTTATTTGGCTTGTAATGGGGTTAAGTTACAAGCTCTATTTTTGTTTTTCTAGTCAATGCAAAGGTAATAAGTGTGCTCATTGATGTTTTCCTTGCCTTGAACCTGTATTTCTCTCTATTTCTATCAAAGAACAGCAGACGATGTTATTTCCTCTTGATTTTTCTTCAACTTTCTTTCAACTATTTTCAGAGCTTTGCTCTTTTTCTTTTATTTTCTAGTCCTTTGGACTTTTTCTTTTCCTTTTTGAATTTTTCTCAATCAACTCTTTTGATTGTACTTTTCTTTTCCACAACTAATTTTTTTCAAAGTATGCCATTTTATTATTGTTGTTAGGGACACTTTATCTCCCTAAACTTAAATGTTGCTAGTCCCTTAGAAACTATCAAGACAACACAAGCCACTAATGACACCTCAGGGTACATACATGGTTTTTCTTAGGAAAATAAGTCTTGTAATGTAGGTATTATTGTAGAACAAGAAGGCTCAGGCTCAATAATTACAGTCAATTGATAAATATGCATAAGGTAGGCTTATTTGGCTCTAGCTAATAATTAGAAACAAGGCCTTTATCATTTCTAAGTGCCAATTACAATCATGCATAAGCAAGGAAAAAGGCAAGTTCTGCCACAATGTTGCCAAGCAAGCACACTCATAATAAACTTAGGCACAAGTCTTATAATATATTAAAGTAAGCATCAAATATCACATCCCCAAACTTAAAGCATTGTAATGATATCAAGTTATCATCCTAGGCAATCACAAGTGCACTACAATCAAAGGATGGCAAAATATTTCCAACAAAACCACTACACAAATGCAATTATGATTAAGTATTACCCTAGACAAGCCATCTCAACATTTAGGATGTGAAAATTTGAAAGTTATGCATAACATTAACAACTGAGTATGCATATCTACAATCTTTTTCAGTTTTCAAAGTATTAAAGATAGGGGTAAAGCACTTTCTTTTATTAACTATGGTGAGGTGGATGATTGGTTGGTGTGTGGTGGAAATAGAAGTATTTACAAGGAAATGAAAATAACAAAGAACCAACATGAAACACAAAATGAAGGAAATGGTTGTTGTACAATGGATGAAATACAAAACACATAACTAAAATTTATTTATGTATGTTTTCAATCATTTGTATGCGTGGCTTCAGGGAAACAAGTCAGATGTGAATGTTGGTGCACATGAGTACGCTGGGTTCTAGCACTGGCACGCTAGCTTGCTGGTACGCTAGTGCTGAACGTTGCAACGCTTGGTCTTTGGTGCTACTCCCACACGTTGGGCGTGCCTACGCTAGATCCAGCGTGGTTACGCCAGGTGACTAGACCTAAAATTTTCTCTTTTTTTTATTAAACATCGTAATTTGATAAATAATTAATTATTTACTTAATAATAATAAAATACATTATTATTTAACTAAATTACTAAAAATCCTAATTAATTACTAATTAAATAAAATAATAAATAAATTGATATTTAAATTATTAAAATATAACTAAGAATACTGCTACTAAATAAGTCTTTAAAAGACTCATCAGTACTTTGACAGAAATGTTAAAATAATCCATAAAACACCAAGTATAAAATCCCTATGTGGAATTCCCTACAAAATCCAAACCTTGAACTCTTTTCTTGTTATTCTTTCAGTAACTTCCCAATAGCTCGCCGAAACAATGACATTATGAACGAACTCCTCACTCGAATTATAGAGGTAACAAAACAACAAGAGGCACCTCATGCCCTTTCCAGGAAAAACCAGGGACTAGTTGACTTTCAGAAAAATAACCCTACGCAATTCAAGGGAGGTTTCAATCTAGAAGGAGCATAGTTATGGATTGATGACAGGGCCCGCAAGCGTACGGGTTATGTCGCGTGATATAAAAGATTATCGTATCCACAGGGACTGTTTTCAAAGTACCGGCATATCGAAATTTAATTATCCATTAATTTTTATGTTTTTGTAAAATAAAACTTAAAACAAAGTTTACACAAAATAAAAATAAATACAGAAACAAAGTTTTCTAGACAAATTAAAAATCAGAGTTGAGAGTATCTTGGGATTCCGGGGGATCAAGACTTTATTTTATGCTAATAATTTTAACTTTCCATAAATAAGAATCAAATTAAGTTTTCCAAGGCAGATTTTCCTTAAGCTAATTAATATGTTCCTCTCGGAATCCTATTAATGTACCTAACATACGGAGAACCACGTTCAATCCCTAAGATAGGCCCTTTACTGTTTTATAAAAATCCCTTTTTATTCCTCAAAAGATTTTTGATTACTTTCTCGGTTTTACCGAGGTCACAAAAAGTATTTCAAACCTTGGGTTTAGTTCAAAAGCTTTCTAGTAACAATAAATCTCTCGATTCTATTAGTTACTTAAATTTTCTAATATACCCGCAAGTATACAGTTTTATCACTTAGGTTCTTGTTAGGAATCACTAAGAGCATTGAGCATCATTTGAACTAAATAGAAAACAGAAATTTATTTAATTCAAAGTCAAAATAACATTAACATAAAATATTGTCACACCCCCTTCATCCCAATATAAAAATTTAGTTACTCATGATATATTTCAAATTCATACACATGATGGAAGAAAAGTAAAACATACAACACATGGTAAAGATAAAGACTTACGGGTTTCTCCAAAAAGCCTAATAAATTCACCACGGTCACTTCTTGTTGTATTTGCAATATCCTCCATAGTACACAAATGTAATCACTCAATTTCACTACTCCCTCTCAATTCTTTTTTACAAAATAACAAAAAAAACAAACAAGAATTTTTCTCTCTGCACAAAATTGGTTCTTTTCCTCTGCTCTCTGTCCGTTCTTCTCTTGCAAGAATGGTACCTATTTATAGCAAATGTCATGGCACTTTAGAATTTGCCATTCAAGTCACAGTTGTATTTTGTGACATTTCTTTAAGTTTTTTCGTTGGCAAAGTGAAGCACAAAGGGACCAATGCCAATTCATGGTTGCACTATGACCATTTTCTTTGTAATTTCATGTCACTTGCTCTTCATTTAATTGCCAAATGCTTGTCATTGCTGTCCAAAATTCATGTTGAAAGCATGAAGTAATGGGTGAATGATTTTAATAAAATAATGGTGGGTGGACATACAACATGGCCCTGTGAATTATTTGAGAATGGAGCATTTGTTTGCATAAAAAATTCTACACGCTGGACCCTTGCCTTATGTGTATTGCCGTGAAATGATTGAAGTGGCTAGAGAGAGAATGTTAAAAACCAATGGGCATTTGGACTGGAATTCCTTGTTGACCGTGCAACCAAGAGTTTTTCCTTGTTGACCATGAATTGAAGAAGAAAGAAAAAATATGCTATGTTTTGTCATGAAACAAGAAACAATATTAAATGAATTGGTGGATGTTTACTAGGTGTAGCCGAGGAAACCAATGGAAATGAACAAAAGCTTTGAATAAAATATTAGCAACATGGACCCATTTTTGAAAGCTTTTCACGTGGAAAGGATTAAGTGGGAATGGAAGGTAAATGTTGACTTTGTTAAAATTGAAGCAATGGGACCCTTTTAGGATAGCTTTGCACCTTGGAACCAATTTAAATCCAATTTTGACCAAGTCAAAATTAGATTACCATGTGAACTTTTATCTTTGAAAAAATTCTACACCATGTCCTTTTGCCTTTGAGAGCCTTTTAACGTGAAATTTTACTGCAAGAGGGAATGAAAATTGATCAATTCATGCTACCATTCAACTATGTATTTACATGAAAGGGATAAGGGTTCATTTGCTTCATTAAAAAATTCAACACTTTGCCTTTAACGTGAGAAATGGTGGAAGAATGGATGAAGGATTTAATATAAAATTTGACACATGGACTTTGCTTTTTTAGAGAGCATTTCACATTAATTAGAGAGTGGAAGGGGAGACATAATACAGCTGCACCATTTTGCAAATTAACATGAATTTCATGTGGCACAACAATAAGCTTTTTACATTGATTCATAGCAAATCAACAAGCATATTGGCATGAAATGTTAAGGGGAAAATGATCAGATTAATTTGATTCTACATTTAAGAGAAACAATTATTCTAATTAATTTAAATGAAATATTCAAAAATTAATTTTTATAGAAATGGAATTATGATTTTAAGTTCTTGAAAAATTTGAAGTACTATATTTTAGCACTAATCCATCATAATTTTCCAATTCTAAAAAATATACTTTTTAAATGTTCCATTTAAAATTAATTCATACAAAATACAATACTTGAACAAAAACAATGAAAAGAAAACAAAAACCATGAAATTCGGAAAAAATGATACAATAAACTTTTTATTTTAAATAAATTAAACAGTGAAAAATAGTGTTTTAAAACACTTATCAATTGAGCACCTCAAAAAGATTTTTAGCGCTATGTGATGTACCGACGAGGATAAGACAACCTATGTTGTCTTCATTATGGTAGGAGAGGAAAAACACTAGTGGACTCACACTAGGGTACACTTAACGAGCGATGGACAAGCCATCACTTGGGAACGATTCAAGACAGAATTCTTTGCCAAATACTTCCTTGAAGACATAAGGAGGGAGAAGGAGCAGGACTTCTTTAACTTGAAACAAGGCAACATGACAGTAGGAGAATATGCTACTAGGTTTGATGAATTAACCAAATGATGCCCCTACTACACCCAAATAGGAGAAGGGTCGAGATGCGCAAAATTTAAAGGAGGGCTACAACAAGAAATTCGCTAGGCCATATATTGCCAGCAAATCACCCAATTCTCCACCTTGGTCGACCAATGTTATATCTTTGAGATTACTGCTAACCTTTAACGACTTGGAACATCTAGTTACGGTAACGATGTATGCCAGACTGACAACAGAGGAAAGATTTTTGAATAGATCGACCATATTCGTGACCCTCCTACTCAGCCACCCGAATTCCACTAAAGGATCAAGGGAATAGTCGAAACTTAAGATGTTTCATCTATAGAGGGCCACATCGACCAATGAACTGCGCCCAAAACTCTAGGATGGTCTCCTCCTGCTACGGACGGAATGGACACCGCAGTATTGATTATAGAATGAGGTTTGGGTACAACCTCCAACAAGTGACTCAAGGGAAAATGGCATAACAAATGATGATGATGATGATGATGATGATGATGATGATGATGATGATGGATTTATTTATTAGGCCCACATGTATCATGAGACTTAAACATCAGATAATTCATAATAACCCTAACTCATGCATCTCATTGCCACATTATTGATTGCCATAGATTGTACATATGTTGTTTGAATTAATTGAATTATACTATTTGTTGACTGGGTAAGCCTACACCGGGAACCCTTAGGGTCCAGAGTATATACTCACCCCTTTCTGCTTATTAATAACAGAAAAGCTGAAAAATCAGGAACCAGAATACGAGGAGCAGCTGTAAGTTAGACTAGTTGGGAGCGCTTGGCGAACGTAGGATGTGTATAGTTAAATAAATTTAGATAATCAAGTAACAAGACTAAGGATGACTGTACATATTTAAGGGTATCCATATGCCCCATCCATATGCCCCATCTCTTAAGAGTACAATCACTTACAGTTTGTGAATGACTATGTAAATTATCTAATGTTTACTTCCACTGATCCGCCATTGTTTTACTTGTACAAAAAAAATTCCCCACTTTTCTAAAAACTTGTAACCTCTTAGTTAAGTAGGATAACTCAACTTTAGGGTTTGTCCTAGTTAACCAAGGGAGTTATAGATATTAGATGGGATTAATGTTTAGATACAGTCTAGGATAAAAAATTATTTTCTGTTTAAGGATGATAATAGGAAAATTAGTTTTCATTTTGCTTCACTTGCAGTTTAGTTCAATTTAGTTACTAAAAAAAACTAGGCACTAGTTTTTATAGTCTGATGCAAAGTTTGTGAGTGTGTATATTATGGGTTACGTATATTTAACAAGTTCTTATCTCATTTGTGCTTTGTTATACATTTGATCCTGACTTTAGCTATATTTTTATGGATTAGATTTATAGTGGTTATTATTTGTTCAAATTTGATACATCTATTTCTGTTTCTACATAAAGATATTTTGGTTAAGGCTTAAAGCATAATTTTATGTTACTTGTGGAGAGTTTTGAACATCTCTTTTAAATTAAGTTATTCATAATAACTATTTATTTATGATTTTGATGGATCTCCAGTGTTATAAAACCTAATTCTAACTAGTTAAGTTAGATGAGTAGTCTTATGTAAGTTATTCTGTGTATAGTATTTACAATTTACAATCTAATCATTCATACAAAAAAAATCAAGTAAATGTAAATAAAAATAGGTCTTGAAATAGGAAAGCCATTAACAAACTAGGCACCATTAAGGTGATAGCAGAAGCATTATGATTAATTCAATCTTTAAAATCTTAATTTTGACAACAATGCATAATACTTCTAAGGAACTAAATCATGAAATAGAGAGGTTTCAAATCTAAAGAAACCCCCGTGAGACCCAAAATAGACACAATGAAAATAAAAAAAGTGGGAAAGAAACTATAAAACATGTACAACTATGATAACCAGATAATTAATTTTTATATATATAGTGGTTCTTATGCTACTATTTGTTATTAGGAACCTGCAGATCATAATGATGACCACATCCATTGATTATCCAAACGAGATTCTTCTAATGAAAGATCATTTTTTAATGCAGCAGATGATTATAAATAATATAATTTCAAATATTAAAGTCTATTACTGTTACTTGTTTTTTCTTTTTTGTATTATACCCATCACGTAGGTTGATTTCTTCTTTTATTTAGGTATGTATACAAACTACATGATTTTTAATGCATACAATCATTATGTCACATAAATGGAAAATTCATTATGTTACATAAACAATCATGCAGCGATAAGCACACATGCACAAAAAAAATAAGTACTCCAATGTACTTTGAATCTTAAATTAGAAATGATCATCAAAAGATTCAGAGCTACAATCTCATAACTAGAATGGAAGTGTGATGATGTTGGATAGAAACACCAAAGGATAAGAAAAGAATAACAGAGAACTAGATATTGTTCTAGCATGGGACCTAGAACCCATTAGAAAGAAAGTTTGAATATACTACAACAAAAGGAAAAATAATTAAAATGATAGGCACAATAAAACTTATTAATAATCAAGCATTTTCCTAGGACTTCCCTAATCTGTTGTAGGTGTTTCTTATTTCTACCATAACATACATAAATCATTAAAAGAATATAACCAAATAAAATAAAGATAAAGATTAGACATTGATAGAAGCTTTTAAGGAAGGAAAACAAAGAACATTTGTAAGGAAAATTATGAAGACTGAAAAACCAAATGCCATGAATCTTCATCTATGACAAGTTTAACAATTGATCTATGCACGTAAAAGTTGATTCATTACTCTCTCTCACAAAACACTATTTCCAAACACCATAATCATTCATAAAAAAAGAATCAGGTAATGATAATAACCTCAAAACAAACACTAAAGCAGTAAACATGACACAAATAAAGCAGTCCCTCCAAATCATCATGCACTACATCTACAAAATGATAACAAGATCAAAGACAAAATAGCTCAAACCCATAAAAAAACCACCAAGTATCCAAAAATGTAACCTTTCAACAAGAAACGCATGGCCCAAAAACACAAGAGCAATAAAAACATTTTGCTAGATCACCCCCGAGACCCAGATGGGTAAAGATCAAGTTAAGTTGAAAACAAAATCAGAAGTGTAGAAATAATGGAGAAAGGAATGCAACAGTTACCTGAAAAGTTACCGAGGAAAACAAACACAAAAATTCTACAAAGAATAAGAAAAGTTGCATCTTAGTAGTTAAGTTGAAAAAGAGACTTATAAATAGTGATTTTTTGTTAATGAAGAGTATCGAATTGAAACCCAAAATATACCCTTCTCTTTTTGTCTCTCTCACACACACAAACAAAAATAAAAATGGTACAATAAAAATTAAAACTTTTTATTAAAATATATCAATTTCACACAAAATTATAGGTGTAACACCCTCGGTTAATAAGATAATCCCTTCCACTAGACTATCTCGGTTAAGTGAGAGGTTACTAGTTTTTAGAAAAATGTGGAAGTTTTATTTTGTATAAGATAACACATGGCAGTAACAAAGCATCATATATATATATATATAAATGTATGGCTGTACAGTATATATAATAAGTGGTCTCATTAGATCCATACAACTGAAATCCAGAAGGGCACGCAGGCATCTGATATAAAATATCACTGCAAAACAACAAAATAACATAAACTAACCCTAACCTTATCATTTGTTGATAAAACCTTTTCATGTAAAATTTTCCACTTTTTAAAATCAGCTTATTTATCTAATCCTTTTTCATGAAACTTTGTAATATTAAAAGTAATTCCACTTTAAGAACTTAGTAAAATAAAACGTCGTAACTGTCCGGTCAAAATTTTTTTCTTAAAAGCGTGATGTTGTCAAAATACTCCCAGCGGTACGTGACGATAAATTAATTCCTAAGAACGGGGCTTACCGAAAATAAATTACAAATTATATTTTAACACTATGAAACTTGAAAATAAAAATACAACCACATCTAATTAAACCGAGCCCACCTAACGCTAATTTTTCTTAGTTTTTCATTTTAATATCGATCGCGATAAAACTTTCCTCGAAAGACACCATTATCGAGATATGCTTATTAAATTTATTAAAATTTCTTTTTAGCACATATTCCATTAAAGTTATCCATCGTCGATCAAAAAGTACATAACTCAGAATCTAATTGTTAGATCACAGTGAAATTTAAAATAGAGGTTCTTGGGTATAGCAACTGTAACACCCTCGGTTAACTAGGACAATCTCTTCCACTAGATTATGTTGGTCAACTGAGAGGTTACGAGTTTTAGAAAAATGTGGAAGTTTTTTTTTATACAAGGAAACTTGGTCTAACAGATACACCTTACATACGACATATCATATATAATACATGGTTGTAACAGCAACTGTACATACTGAAAGT
Source organism: Clitoria ternatea (assembly GCA_037962975.1). Classification (NCBI taxonomy): domain Eukaryota; kingdom Viridiplantae; phylum Streptophyta; class Magnoliopsida; order Fabales; family Fabaceae; genus Clitoria; species Clitoria ternatea. The sequence goes on from CM075671.1 coordinate 178,236,277, forward strand.
GAAGGGGAACGCAGGCTCCCACAAATAAAAATAAAATAATCTATCTTTATCTTCTCGTCCTCGGTCCAAGAAGAGTCTAGCTGGTCCTTGATGTAAAATTTGTATGATCCTCTGTGGTGTATGGTCCAATCCTGAGGTCTGAAAAAATAGTTGCAATGGTGAGTCTCTACCTCCACATTAGTCGGGGAGTGTCATTACCGACGCCCGCCCTATACAATTCAATCAATCATAATCAATCCTTCCCACTCTCTCTGGGAATTCCTAACATGTATTCTAAGTTGTCTCACTACTCTTGGTCTCACTGACCATTCCTAATTCCCCATTCACCTCTCAGGGATTCTGAAATTCATATAATTATACCTAAATCACGAATAATTACAATTTCAATACAACGATGCAATACATGAATTCATTTTGTTATTTCCATTCTTTTGTTAGTCATCATGATGCATATGGGCTCATCTCATCATCAACAAACTTATATACAATATCCATATGCACAACCAGCTACCTTTATCTCCCCTGCCCAACTAGAGAGACCGGAGCTCTCCTCGTTTTAGTTTTCACAAATGGGTAAGGACTCACAGTCCCAATATCAAAGTGGCCAATGACACATCACTACAGAGCGGGCACTCCACGGTCATATAAAATCCTGCCTCTTGTCGAAGTACACCAAAGTTTGCTATGGGCTGTCAGGTGACGGGCGCGAATCCGATGCCACTTGGAATTCCCGCCTCCGGTTATACTCCCTAGACTGCCCTCAGGTATCGAGGCGCTAGTAGATTCTTCAGTGTACCCATCACTGTATGCTCTAGGGGATTATTCCAACTTCCTTTCTTAACTTGTGTATATGATGCATACAATACATAATTTTCTTTTCACTAGTCGTTGATAAGGTCCTTTTGATGGCTCCATTTCATTTCTAACGTCGAACTTCTTCCTTTCATAAAATTTCAATTTATTCTTTCCCTTGTTTTCTCAAAATTCCTTAATTCATAGTGGTCCCATCCGACGCTTAGAAATGAAACGAGACCTCATATTTTCCAAAAATCATGGGTACATTGGCGTTACAACGCCTATCATCATATCAGATTTGATCTAATCTCATCATATTATTTTCATAATTTATCCATCTCAAGATCCCTACCAAGACATTTCTTCATTCATTCTTTTCTTATTTATTTCAACATATTCATCCAATTCATCATACAGGTGTCATTCATCAATCAACTCATGATATTCTTTAAGTTTTTCTATCACATCACATTCCATATACAAGTCATCAATATTACGCTCATCATATATTTTATCACATATGTACATTACATAACTAACACACATATATCCATGTACACAACCATTTAAAATCACACATCTCATCATGTTAGTTAACCAATAAGTGTTATATTTCATGCAATATTAAGAAGTCATTACCCACGCGCATAGTATACATTTCAATCTTCATTATTACCCCGACTTAGCAAGTAATTACGTACTTAACGTCACTTAAAGTTTACTCATAGAGGCCACTAGACATAAGCGTTCATATTATATCCTTACCATTTATACAATTTACGTCATTGATATTTCCTTAAGTTATTACTAAGGGTATATTCTATTTAGTTCAGTGCTCTCTGTATTTTTCATTTATCCACTTATTGGGCATCCCCTATTCACTTACGTATGATTATTTCCTTACTTAATTCAACTTCCTGGGGTCCAATTATAAACTCCTTAGTTATTGGCAGGCGGCCTCATTGGTTATTTCCTCTTTCTAATCTAGATGGACTTTATTATTAATCTTATTTTCTTGATCACTAAATGAGCCACTAATCCTTTATATCCTGACGATGATTTAATGATATTTTTCTTCAGCTTAAGATTACTAAATTGTGTAACTCTTACTTTATTATTCTTGACTTCATTAACTAAATTATTCCCTTAATTGCGTTCTTTTGATTAACTAAATTTATTCCCTTTTATGAGTGTCCATTAGCTGTTTAGAAATCTAAGTACTACCTTGATCTTAATATCACAACCAAGTCTATTATTTCTTAGTTACTAAAAGTTACTATTTAACTAATAGGTCTTGTTTCTTTTCACGATAAGTCTAAGATTTAGTTTTGAAAACCCTTTCTTATTAAATAGTATTCAAGATAAAACTTCTTTTATCCTATCTTCATCTCTTACATCTCATAGTGATATCTCTCCTAAATGTGACTTTACTAGATTCAAAAATTCCTTCTTCAGTGACTAATTAATTGATTTATATAACTGTGATTAATCTCTTTTGCTTTATAATTACATGCTTACTACTTAGAAGCCTATTCGGTTTGAGATATCTTAAATTGGCCTAATGTTGTTTAGTCAACCAAAAGTTTGTCAACTGATTCCATAAGTTCTATTTGTTTTTACTATGGGCTAAAAAAAACTAGTATACCCCAAAATTTTTATCTCTTAGTTACTAATTTATTCTAGGCATGAAATTTCCTTCGATTTCTTTTTCTACTTATAGTGATTACTTTAATTTCTATTATAGCATTACCCCTTTTTAAAAGTTCCAAATTCTAAACTAAATTTATTTAAGTAAATAATCCTATTAATTTATTAGGATTCTTTTTAGAATCTTAGTCAAACTTTAAAATTCTAGTTCGTTATTTCCTTGTTCTAAGTATCTTTAATCTCCTAATTAATCTCAAAGTCCATTTTTTTAATCAAGCCTCTTTTTATTAAATCTATCTCTTTTCTTAAATTTCTAAGACTACCATTTCTTTTCTTCTAAGTGGTCACTAAAAGTGTCACAAAATCTTCTATTCTAGTTAGATTCCGAATGTTTGATATATATATATATACATATATATTTTTTTCTACTTGTAAAACCTTATTTTGAGCTAAGAAAACTTTTCAATAATATTATTTTGAGTGACTTTCTAAAATTTAATTTCTTTATTTAACTTTTCCTAAAATAACTTACTTTTATAACTTAGTAAAAAAAGTTTCTAACTGTCCGATTGAGAATCCTTTTTGACGTACGTAATATTTCCAAAATAACTCGGCGGCGTTTAAACGATCATTTAAATTATTCAATAGCAGGGCTTACCGGATAATACTCTACAAAATACATAATAACATCTGAAATAAAAATTTAATTAAAACAATCATATCGAATGAAACTGAGCCCGCCTAAATGCTAAATTTTCTAAATCTCTTATTGTTGGTCTGATCACGATAAATCCTTTTGAATTTGTCAACGTCAAGTTACGCCAATTAAAATTTTAAAAATACCGGTAAATTCAAAAATTTAACTTTTTAGTCGTCGGTTTTGAAAATTTTTATGGTTTAAGATCCAACCGTTGGATCGCGATGAAATTTGAAACGGAGGTCCTTGAACACACAAGCAACAATATAAGGCAACCAAATTCTAAATCAAACGAGGTAGAGACCCCCTTTACCTTAGGGATAGCTCATGGTTTAGAGGGATAAAAAGGAGGTGGCCATTGAAAATTCATCGAATGTGCAAAACCACTCACGGATCGTCGTTGATCGCTCCCATTCCTAGGAAAATGCAATATGCAACACATTTGAGGAAAAAAGGGGTCACGGTTTTGAGTTAAGAATAACAAGAAATCAACATGCAAAATATTGGAGTTTGAAAGGAACAAGAGAAAAAAACTAGGAATCAAGAACCAAGAGTTGAAATCTTACTCTTGATTATCAAGATGATGACTATGACCATGGAAGAAATTTGTACGGTGGTGATGGAAAATTTGAGGATAATAATTTATTTATTTATTTATTTGATGGGGGGATTGAAGTAAAATTTTAAACTTAAATGGAGGGATGTCGTGGGTTAGTGGTAGGAGAATTGGAGGGTGATTATGATTTTTCAAGAAATGATAATGGTGAGGTGAAAAATGATAGAGCTATTTAGGTGAAGGCTAATGAAGTGGTAATTAAAGAAGGAATAGAATTTTGGCTTATGGGATTTATATTGGTGTGTTGTGGAATGAATTGGGTATCAAAATGTTAATAGATCCTATTTATGCATATACAATGGCGTGGAATGAAGAATTATGTGGTGGTATGTTAATATGGTCATGGCATAGCAAGACATAACATCATGGTGGGGGAATAAGAGTAAGCAACATGCAACAATTATAAAGAATTGGTTAGGTGATGAGAAAGAGAATGAAATGGAGGATTAGAATAGAGAATCCAATTGTAATAAATTGTACATATTTATATTATAGGATGTCATGGTATGGATACATTGTGGCATGATTATGGTATCATGATGCTTGAAGCAAGTGGTACAGCATGAATGGCAATGACACATGGTGATCAATTGGTCAACTTTGCAATACATGATAAGAGCTGCTTGCTTAACAAGTAGCAAATGTGGAGAATAATCTGGATAGCCTTGTAGAGCAAGGAAATTTTCAGTACAGCATGCTGCATGTTTTAGACCCATGTGGAAAGTTAAGGCATTTAGATGAGAGAATAAAATAAATTAAAAAGAGGGGACTCCTTGCTGAACAAGGAGTATAAATGAGAGTGCCGCACAAGGAGGAGTATGTGGCTGGCTGTGGTGGGGTGTGGAGGGAGGAGTTAACATGTGTCCCCTTGGTGGGGGGTTTAAGTGGTTATGGTTGCATGAGAACTAATGTGTCTACTTCCTGGGGCATCATCTTGTGCGTGAGTTTAAGGGTCTTTTTGGGTCGAATTTGAAATATGGAACAAAAAAATCCATTAAGAAATGAGAGAGTTATGACCTAAATACAGAAGGGGTGCAGGGCTATGATGGGATTTTTGTCTCTTCCATATATTATTTTTCTAGGTCAAATTGGTAGGGATTTAGGCTTCGTGTTCTTCATCAAAGTTGTGGAGAATTGAGTTAAGAGAAATTTGGTGAAGGAATCATTCAATTTTATGGTCATATGAGAAAGATATGTGGAAAATACAACACCTAGTGCAAGTTGTTGCTGGAGAAACGTGAATCAGTAGAGTATTTTAAATTCTGGGATTTATGGAGTAAGCATTGGCTTTTGAGCCCTTCATAAAGTTTGTAGATATTTCTTTCCTTGTTAATTTGATATATCATTTACGAAGATACAAGTTTTGTAGCTCATGATATACCCGATTTATGACAGGGCGCTCTAGAAGCTTCCCAAATCAGCTAGGGTCTTAGAAATAAATTCACCATTAATTTTCCTTTGGGAATTTGATTTGGTGACGTGCATGAAAATTATATAGGTCTACGATATGGATTCATAGAAAAAAGAACAGAGTGATTCAAGCACCGGAAGAGGGAGATACATAAATTTTATTGAAGGCTGCTAGCATTGAAAAAAAACAGCCAAGGGGTCATAAAGATTCATTAAATTGTACTGATCTAGAGGGATTTAGCCTTCAATGTCTGCATGGAAAACATAGATAGTTTTGTTATGAAGTGTTTGACTCCAAGTTTGTGCAAATAAAAGGTTGTATAAGAGAGTTATGAATTTTTTCTGAACAATGCGCAGGGAAAAATGTCAAAACAGTGGAATTTTGAGGCGCATATACTTAATCTTTGATTTTGGGGTTGATAGAGTAACAACCGGAGTTCGGGGCTAGAAACGAAGATTGAATATCTTTTGAAAACAAAGAGATTGAGACCAAAATTGTATGATTCTAAGGTCGTATGCCATAGTTGGGTCCAAAGCACCAAAGGTATTCGGGTCGAGTTTTAAAGCGATTTTTAAGGAGATCAACTTATTGAAAAACAGGGATGATAGATAGAGTCTGAATCAAGCTTCAGTGCCTTCAGGAAAAATTCCTAAAATGTCAAAATAAGTCACCAGAAACTGACCGTGCCACCATCGGATATCCTGAGGTATATGAACGGTCAAACGTAGGAGACACCAAAGGTTCTCATTGAGCTTATCAGGCCAAGTCAGACACTCTTGATTCTTCACAGATGGATTCTAACAGGACTAGTATCCCTACTGGATCACTAGTCTCAGATGGAACGGTCAAGGTCCGACCTCCAGCTGGGTCCCATAGTTCAAATCTAAGGAACCCGACAATATTTTATTATTAAATATAATTATCAAATAAATAAACAATTTAAAATACATAATTTTAAAATAAATTATTATAATTATTTATCTATTAAATATTGCCGACAGAAAATAATTACCGAATAAATATAAGGATTAATTGGTACCCAAAATAATCGTCTTTAAAGTATTATTTTTAATTAAACAGTATTGTTGAACGTTATTTATTATTTTCTTATCTCTGTTTCTTTTACTCGTTAGGTTCTCCCGGTATTCTTATCTTTCAGATTAAACTCCGCTTCTCTTTATTTTCTTATTCTAAACTGTTCGGGGAATAGGCCGAAGCCTCGAGCTTCTTACCAAAAGCTCAATAGAGTATCCTTAGAGTCGTGAGGGTCTGGTTTCCTATTTTCAAAACTCAGGGCTGTTACACCAACAATATTATGGAATGATTAAAGACAAGTTTAAACAAGGTAAGACCCCCTTACTTTGTTGGACAACGACTGTCCCGAAGGAAGAAAAATGGTGACCTCACCAAAAAATTGCTAAATGCTCCAAATTGCCTGCCAATCATCACCGACGATTCCCGCACCTAAAGAGAAACAACATGCAACCAAAAATTGGACAAGAAAGGTCACAGTTTCAAGGAAGAATAGCCATAATTACATGCCAAGAATCTATTTTGGTAAAGAAAATAAAAGAGAAACATGCCTTAGGATCAATAGCCTAAAAATCTTACCTTGATGGCCAAAGGTAATTGCGGTCTCTAGAGGCGGTAGAGCATATGATGGGGCAACAAAGAGGAGGCTATGATGGTATAGAAGAGATGATCGTGAGGGTATAAAGGAGGTGGATACTATGGTGGAAGAAGGTAGATGGTGGAGAAGAAATAAAAAATTTTTAGGAGGTGATGATGATGGCTTTGATGGTGAAACCGAGAAGAAGATTGAGAGGGGGAGGGTCACGGTTTGTGGGGGAGGAAGAGAGAGGCTCTGGTGGTCTTGTGGTGGCTGAGATGGAGGGTTGTAGTGGCTGGAAAATCAAAATTGGAGAAGGGAGATGGTGGTTGGTGTTTTGTTGAATGGAATTGGCATATGGGTTTCCTGTTATAGAAGGAGTTGATGCATTGCCATATAGAAGGGCATGTGGCATGGTCTAGAGTATGGAGGAGGGCAGGTGTCGCGTGGAGGGAGTGCATGGTGTAACAACCCTCATTTTGAGTATGTTAGGCCCTTGAACTAAAGAATGATATTTTTACTAAATTGTGAGTAATGGTAATGATTAGAATAATAATAATAATAATAATAATAATAAGTATGGTTAATATACTCATAACAACAAAGGTTAATTAATTAGAGTATTAGTAATTTAATAGAAACACTTAAGTATTATTGTGTAAGTCATTTAAACTATGTAACTCCCTCGGTCTTGGCCAAGAAATTATCTGAAGGACTTAAGTCGGTTATTTTTATCAAAGATGTTCCTAACATGGTGTCTAATGATTTTCATGAAGGGCTCGATGCCCGTTTTCAGTCACCTAAACCCAAAGGCTTTGTTTTCAAGTACATCGTATAGGCCAAATTGCACACTTGTACATATTTTAAGCGTAATTTCCTCTCCCGTTATTAGATTTGAGTCATTCTTGTCCTAACATCTTTGTATCAAATTTATCTATAACTTTGATATTGACCATGAAAGCTAATTCTTACACCATAAATCCTAGAATTTAAAATACCACTCTGACTCATGTTTTTCTAGTGGCAGCTTGCATTATGTTCAGTATTTTTCATGTTTCTCATTCGTATGACAATTAAGTCGAATGAATTTTTCACCAAATTTTTCTAAAATCTATTCCCTACAACTTTAATGAAGGGCACAAAGTCCAATACCACACCAATTTTTCCCAGAAAATTAATTTTAGCAAGAAACATTAATCCACTTGTTTCATAATGACAATTTTTGTTCCATATACCACATTAAGGATAAGAAAAAGATCTAAAATGTTTGTGTTTGGGATTTTTCCAAATTTGGCCCACAACAGCCTTTAAAACCATGAGCAAGTCACTGCCTCTGTTGTATGACATATCAGCCTTGCATGAGAATAAGCCAATCATATGGAACCATCACCTTGCCACTTTCCATGACCATGCAAACGCCTTCTCCACCACTCTAAGAGCTGTATGAGACACCTAGCAAGTGCATGGGACAATGTTGACACCTCTCTCCCTCTCCCTTTGGCTGTGGGAACTCCTTGTCCAACAAGGAGTTCCATGCAAAAGTGTCACTTTCTCAAAAACTATGCATTGTTTCCCTTGCTTCTCTTTTCTAACTTAGAGAAAATATTTTCCAACAACATCTGCCTTTCTCCTTCTCTTTTAATTGTGTTAAAACACCATCATCCATCCTTCCTCATCAAGCTCAAGTTACTCAACCACCCTTTCTAACCTCCATAAACAAGATACCATCTTCCAAATACCATACATTCTTCTTGAATTTTCTTCAAACAAAAAAAATTTTCAACATTATCTCACAATCACTCCCACATCAACCACTCCTCACCGAGCATCCATCTTTTCTTTCCTTGGGGAAACAATAAAAGGAGACCTTCGAGCAAACTTTAAAGTCTTGGATATTTTCTTCTTTGCGGCCGAAATTCTTGAGGTAAAGGGGGGAGTATTGGCTTGCTTAAATCCATAATTTCGTACATGCATGGTAAGGTATAAATGTCCCTTAACATTTATACCTTGGTACCTCCCTAAAGATCCTTATTTTATGGCTTGAAATCTTGAAAATTTCTTTAGAAAAATGTGATCTTTAGGTGGTATCATAGTTGTACCATGATTAAATTAAATTCTTTGATCTCATTGAGATTAAAACTTCAAAGTTACTAATGTGACTGATGTTGTTGCTGCAGAAATTAAATTGAAGTGCATGCATGTTATATTAATTGTCAAATATTGTGTTTCCTTGGTTTAAATAATGGCTTGAAGTGCATGCATTTTTTTGGAAGATCTAACGTGTCTTAAAATGAGTTTTGATGACTAAAATAATTAATTGTTGCTGCTGTAAAATAGTTGTGGTTAGTTAAAAGATTTAACGTTAATAGATCCTAACGTAATAAAATGATTTAGTACTTGAAATTTGTTTGCATGATTAAATCTTTGGATTCTTTGTGATAAAAGTGAAATTTAGGACATATATTTAATTATGGAATTTTATTTAATAAAGAAGATGAATGACTTATATTTATGGTAATTGTGCAATATGCTTGAAACTCGGAAAGAAATTGATTTAAAGAATGTTTTAAGGTTAATGCCTGGAAAATTTTTGAGATGATTGCAGCTGTTGTATTTTAATATTTGATTACTATATTTGGTCATAAAATTTTTTGTGGATGTGATGATTAATGAAAGAATAAAAAAGGACCCGAGTTTAGACACGAACAGTGAGTTAGAAACAATGTGAAACGTGTTTTCGTGGGCAAATGGAGAAATTTGGCAAAACTATTTTGGAGGAGTGTTTTGTGGTATGAGAGATGAATTTTGAGCATAAGAAAAATACCCAAATGAATAAAATTGGTTTGGAGAATTTCTGACGCGCGATTTGTCCTTAAATGTGTTTTTATGGACGTTAAAACGAGGAACTTTGGCACCTTGCTACCTTTTCATGTAGGGGCTGTTTTTGGGCAGAATTGGTATTTAAATTTGATATATTTAATTAGTATTTTAAAAGTTAAACACTTTCGGCTTTGGAATCTCTAAAATTGGAATTTTATAGATAAAATACGACAAAAACAAAGTTTTGAAAAACAATGAAAATTAACTACTTTATATCCTTAATTTAGAAAAAGAGGATTTCTTTTATTTTCAATATAGGACTAGGAGAAATGTTTTGTAATGATAAAGTGTTTTACCTAAGGCCTTATAAAAATTTTAGAAAGTCGAAACCAATTTAATTCATTCGTCGTATGTCAATACGGTAAAACAACTTTGGTAAAGAATTGAAAAAACAAAACATAAGAAATATATTTTCTCATTATTTTTATCTTAAAGGTGATATCTAATTTTTAAGATCATACTTTTGAATAAAGAAACAAAATAATTTAGAAAATTTTGTTCCCTAAAAGTTTCATAAACAAAATGTATTTAGATATCTCTTAGAGATTTGAAAAATAAATTGGATATTTTTATCCTAGAAAATTTTCTTATAAGATTTGCTTAGGAAATGACCTTGATACTTATAAGCAAAGTAATTTGGGTAGTATTTAGACCTTGGCCTTGGTGTCCCAACATGAAAAGATTTTACTATAAATACTTTATACGCTTTAAGGATAAATACATCGAGCGGGTAAGGTTTCATCTAGTACTCGGGCACCCTAATGATAAAATAAGCTTATGGCATATTGTATTTGGAGTTAAGGAGGGATGTTGGAATAATCCCCTAGAGTCTACAGTGATGGGTACACTGAAGAAACAACCGCGCCTCGACCCCCGAGGGTAGTCTTGGGAGTATATCGGATTCGGTCTTCTAATGGCTCAGATTCGCGCCTGATGCCGGATGACCGTGGCAAATTCTTATATACTTTGACAAAAGGCGGGGGTTTCTATGACCGTTGAGTGCCTGTTTTGATGAGATGTATGATTGGTCATTATGATAATTGGATTGTGGGTTCTTACCTATTTGTGCAAACCAGAACGAGGAGAGCTCCAGTCGCTCTAGTTGGGCAAGGAGAATAAGGTGGGATTGTTATGCATATAGATATTAATATATGAGATTGATCAGTGGACGTTAGGCCCATTGTGTATTTGTATTAAATTAAGATGAATAATAACTGAACCTAACACATGCATAGCATACCATAATTGTATGTCTAACCCTGTTGGTATTCCTTTTTGCTTGTGTATTTCAAAAGTGTTGTATGATTATTCTAAGGTATGTTACGTATAACTTTTCTCCTCTCTTGGTATTTATATGTTGCTAAATCTTTAAGCTGCCCTCGCATATGGATATTATGGGTGGAGAGCTTTTACTCACCCCTTTCGTGTTGTATGATGTCTTCCTTTCCTGTGATCATCAGCAGAGGGTCAAGGTGAGCGCGAGCAGGGCTTGGACTACCTGCATTAGAGAATGTTGGATCAAGAACATTGTATATTTTCTGTTTGTGTCGAGATCATTGTAGATCTTGAAGTTCTTATTATGTGTTATTTTGTAGTAGCTGTTATTGGGAGCTTGCGAGCCCCGTACTCTTTTAAGTACACTGGTGTTAAAGAATCAATCTATGTTATGATCTTATTTAAAATCATGTGCTGATGATTACCAGTAAAAAAAATCCCATTTTTCTCAATATTTAGTGACTCCTTGATTAAGTAGGACGTTCCAGTGTAGGAATTAGTCCTAGTGAATCGAGGGTGTCACATTGGTGGTATCAAAGCATGGTCGATTCGTTCAGTTTAGGGGATCGACCGCTAAGGTTCCCTTGTACTCAAAAGAGTTATTTACGAGACGTTGGTACTCGCTCAGTAGGACTTGTGTGGCGTCCTTAATCCAGTAAATAAGTTATAAATATTAATAATTAGGATAATAAAAGTAAGGGTAACTTTTTCATGTTTTTAAAACATGAATGGTGGATGAAGAACACCACAAATATATTCTTAAATGACTAACCCCGGACCTATATGAAACCCTAAGTCATATATAAAGATATGAGAAGGTATATGGTATAATGAATAGCGGAGTGCGCATTTTAATTCAAGGATATAAATTAATCAAAGAAAAATGTCAAAGATGCATAAAAGATTGCTAAGTTATGTTAAAAGTATAATTGAAGCAATTACATAAAGGTACCAAGTCACTTAAATGCCCAACAACACCCAAAAATATAAATTTTTCATAGAAACAGGGGTATGAATCGATTCAAGCGCCCCATGAATCGATTTGAACGCTTCTGGAAACAAAACAGGACCCTTTGAATCGATTCAAGATCGCATGAATCGATTCAAATGATTCTGAACATCATGAATAGTAAAAATAAAGAGCTTTGAATCAATTTATACGAGGGCTTGAATCGATTCAAAGTGTTCTATAATTAGGAACAGTAAAAATAGTGATGATTGAATTGATTCATGAACTGTTCTGAATCGATTCATATAAGTAATTATGCAGAAAAATCCAAATTTTCAAATTCCAAACCCCCTAACTTTCTCATATGAAGTTCAATTGCTACCAAATTTTAACACTAATTAAAATACACCATTTGTGATGCGTAGCATCTGGCCGCACTAAAAAATTCCTTAAAACGATGGACTTATACGCTTAAATGCGAATAGCCCATTTTGAGGCATCTTTGTGCAATTCAAGGGTCAATTCTTAATGGAATTGACCTATTCCAATTTCTACAAGTCACAAATGTAACATCCTGAATTTTAAAATGAGAGGATTAATTACCGGAATAAATATTAGAAATTGGTATATGGAGTATTTAATGTCCCAAACTATTGAGATTAATTAAATTGATAATTTTGGGAATTTTTGGTAATTTTTAGAGACCGGTTAAGCTGAAATTAAGCCCGGTTGAAATATGGGTGTCGGACCAAGTATCTCAGAATGAGACGATATTGGTCAGGGCTGTAGAGAATAATATTGGGAATCCGAATATGTATTCGGAATAATTTTCAGACGATGTTTTGAGCCCGAACGGAGAACCTGTTGGTTATAAAACGATGAAGTTTTAATGAATTGTATTAAAAGAAAAATTGAAAATCCTATTTTTCCCTCTCTATTCATGTAGGCGTGCTGAAGGTGTGAACATTTCACTTACACTTCATTTTTCTTCTTCTCTTCATTATCATTTTCTCCATTCTCTTCTTTTCCTCCTCCAAACCCTAACACATTGAGTTCATCTTCCACATCTCCTTCCCATTTTCGTTGGTGGAGCTTGAAGGAGGCTTGTGAGTTGCTGTTTTTCCTTCTCCTCTTCCTCATTTTTGCAGCTTACTCTCCCTCTAAGGGAACCCATTTTCGTTTTTGGGTTTTGAGGTAAGTATACCCATTTTTGCTAAGGTTTTGGTTATGGGTATATGGTATTTATGAGTTTGGAAGCCATGCATGTGTATGAATGTTTTGAGGAGAGTATTTAATGCAAGAGTTTAATGTGGGTTTGTATGAGAATAAGGTTTCTTTGAGAAGTAATAAAGTGGATGCATTTATGGTTGAAAAGAGAAGAGTATTTATGATGGTTGTTGGAATTTTATGAAACCCTAAATTTATGAATTTGGGGAAAATGTATAATGGAGGTTGATGAACATTTATTGTTGGTAATAAATGTGAGTTATGATGCATAAGGGTCAATGGTGATGGTATTTGGTTGGTGGAAGTCATTAATGGAGAAACCCATGAAAGGGTTGGTTGTTGAGTACATAATAATAAATGGTGGCACCTAACCCATGGTGGTTATGGTGGATAAAATGAAATAAAAGAGTTTTGAGAGTTATAATAATAAAAACAGCAAGTATTTATTGATATATAAGTATTTGAACCTTAATGAGTAAGTAGAAAATTGATTGTATAATGTATTGTGATGTAGGAAGTGACCCCATTGACGAGGCGGGACCATCGAATCGCGTTGATCACTACTTCACTTAAGGTAGGAGGGGGTAACTTTTCTAAATGCATGATTTCATCCATTGATGATGTGAAAATATGTATATGTGATCATTTTAATGATTGTTTGAATGGATGATATGATAGGTGTGATTTGAATGCATTTAGAATGATGATTGTTATGTGGCATTGTGTTTGGGATAAAATTAATGATATGGTAATATTATATTAATGAAGTATGATGATGGTTTGAAACTATATGTAAATTGAGATTGTGATGTGAATGTCCCAAATATGTGTGTATGAGTTATGGAATGTGTATGCCACTAACTATTGATGAGAATAAGTTCAAAGAGAATTGGGATTGGATAAGAATAATGAGAATATTGAAATCCGCCAAGTGGTGGTGGTGAATGATTAAATGTGGAGTGGCATCTAGGATGCATAGTGTGAGGATGCACTTGATTTGTATTTGCATTGCATCCATGGCATATCATAGCTGTCTATGTGGAATATTAGGGGGTTCCACTAGGCAGGCCCAGTGGGAGGGAGGCTCAGTGCACGAGCGTATTGTGATTTTCCCCTGTGACTTGGTGTATGAGTCACGAAGCTGTCCATAGTTTGGTGAAGAGGCACCCTATGTGGCGGGCCCAGTGGGCGGGCGGCTCTATGGTGAGCGAGTTTACCTCGGTGTCCGATGGGACACGGCTCTCTCGATGTGTGTTCGGGAGGGGCCTGTAGCACTTGTGGTAGTTGAGGCCACGATGTTGATCCGCAAGTCACAGGGTGACTAGTGCTACAGATGGGCGTTAGCGGTTTGGTACCAGTAAAAGATTATGATGATGTAAGCATGCATGAATTGAGATATATGTGTACACAATTTTTTTCTACTGTAGTAGGGGCATAGTAGCACACCTATGCTTGTCCCACAATTGAATTGATTTAATGATATATTTTCCCACAGTCGGATTCACATTGTTTGACGACGAATTCTTGTGCATATGCATTAGCCTTAAGAGCATTTGCATATAGCTGGAGATATGCCTAGTTGAGAGCCCATGGTGGCAACAGATGATTGAGAATTGAAAGGGGAAAGAGTTGAATACTAACCCGATGTGTGTGTTTGGCAATCCAAATGATTGATATTGTGAATATATACTTGAAATTATAAGATGTATTGTGCATAATGTATGATGTGGTGTAATGATTGCTAATTGTGCAAGTATACATGTATTTCATCATAATGTATGACTTTAATTCATTTGGATTATGTTACTTACCTCCCCGTTGCCATTTTTAAAGTTGATGTAGGTATGACTTAAATCCTACAACTTTTGGAGGCCGAGTATGAAGAAGGTAAAATATGGATAGGAATGCGTAAGCCTTGGCCGGCATGAAATCTGTTTTGTAGAGTATATGAGGTTTATATACTCAATTTTGTAATGTTGATAATTTTGGAGGTCATGGGAGAAAATTGGACATGTTGGTGTAATGACAATTTTCATTCATGACCCAAAAGTTGTAAAGAATGAATCTTGATACTTGTCCTTGACTAATGAATGTATGCTGTGATTTTATGTCATGCTTTGGAGTTGTGAAATGATGTTGGATCCAAATGTATGTAGGGAGTGTAGGTGGCATAATGTTGAATTTGGATCATATGCATGAATTAATCTTAGCATGATGATGTTGTTGGTATTTAATTATATGAAAGAATCATGTAGTCTTGTATTGTAACATTACATGAATTTGGTGCATGTATAATATGGTGAAATATGGTCCTAGGTTAGGCTAAATAGAAGGAGTTAATTTTTATAAGCTAATTCCAAGAGAATCCTCGTTTCTGCTAAGTTTCTACAGAACTCGCTCAAGCGAGTGACAACCTCGCTCGAGCGGGATTGGTGTGGACTGTGGAATTCGTTTCTGCCCCAAAGTCGCTCAAGTGGACGTGCAATTCGCCCAAGCGAGATTGCCACAAAATCAGTGTTTTGATTCTGGACAATTTTCGCCCAGGCGTGAAGGGCAGCGCTCAAGTGAGGGAGAAGGAGAATTGATTCTAGACGATTTTTGCCCAGGCGAGTGGTGCCTCGCCCAAGCGAAATTTGGCCAGAGAGTTCTCAACGTTTCTGGACCAATCTCGCTCAAGCGAGCCTTGGGCCGCTCAAGCGAGATCGACCCCTGATGCTCCTTTCCTTCTTCGCTCAAGCGTCTCGCTTTCTTCGCTCAAGCATTCCTTCATGTCTCGCTCAAGCGAGATAGGCTCGCTCAAGCGAGCTGGGCCCTGATGCTCATTCCTTCATTTCGCTCAGCATCGCCCAGCGCCCGCTCAAGCGTGGGTACGCTGGCTCGCTCAAGCGACTTGAGTCACGCTTGAGCGAGTATGCCCCTGATTCTCATTTTGTTATTTTAAATTAAATTTTAAAATGTTATGCATTATTTCTTCTTTAGATATTATTTTAAAGGTATTGAGGAGTATATTTAGGCCTTCTAGATTATATAAATTGTATCCCATATTTTTATGAATGGACTCCTCTTGAAAATCAATTAGCCACTAATTAAACCAAACTAAATAATTCTTCCGCTGATTCTGATTGAAAAATTTACATTTAGTTTCACCCTTTCATATCTTCATATATGGGAGTGGTTCATTTTAGATCCAGGGGTTTGGTGAAAAATACTTCACTACTTTAATTATTGAATTTATTAATATTTTCAAAGACGCGAAAAATTTTCCCCTATTTTATTTGGGGGGTTTGGGGCGTCTCAACCTGGTATCAGAGCAATGGTTGCTCTTGATACAATTAAAATGGATGATGTTTATATGTTTGTTGCTTATGGTTGATTGATTTATGAATTATATGGGTGAATTATGATAGTGGTTATTGAAATAGGATTATTACATGATTATTGTTAAGCCCGGCCAGGCAATTCCTTTCTCATATTTACCTTCTAATTATGAAATACATTATGATGATACTTGTGCCAATGAAGTTAATGATGAATGATATGTATGCACACTGGGTGAAGAGACTTTAAGTTTCTAATTATGTTTATGTTGTTGTGTATAGATTGAGTGATGGTGTATAGGCGCAATTCTGATGCAGCCGCTATGGCTGAAGCCTTTAATCGCTTTGCCGACATACTTGAACGGCAACAACAACCTATTAGTCAGCCGAATCAAGGCCTTGACCAGTTTCTTAAGCGGGAGCCTTCTGAATTTCATGGAGGCTATAAGCCAGAAGATGCTCATGTCTGGATCTGTGATTTGGAACGGATATTTGCTAGCATGGAATGTACCGAAACGCAAAAGGTGGAATATGCAGTGTTCATAGTTCGGAATGAGGCCGAATCTTGGTGGATCCTCACCCGTGGGCGTATGATTGCTGCCCATACTCCTTTAAATTGGGAGAATTTCAAGGCTGAATTTCTTAAGAAATACTTTCCTGCGAGTTACAAAAACAAGAAAGAGCTTGAATTCATGGAACTCAAGAAAGGTGGCATGTCGGTTGAGGAGTATGCTTTGAAATTTGAAGAGCTATGTGTGTTTTATCCTCCCTTTCAGCAAGAGGGCACTGAAACTTCGAAGTGTGTTAAATTTGAGAATGGACTGCGCCAAGAGATCAAGAAGGCGATTTGCCACCAAGAGATTAGGAGCTTTCCTACTCTTGTGGATAAGTGTAGAATTTTTGAAGAAAATGATATTGCTCCAAGGAACTACTCGGGGCATGATTATAAGTTGAAGGGCCAATCTTCTAGCTTCAAGAAGAAAGGCAACTTTAAGAACAATAGACGATTTGTACGTGGGTCCTCTTCTTTTAGAGGTGGACGAGGTGGCGGAAGGCATGGTGCCGTTGGTGGCCGAGGTGATGGCCAAGGACTCCGTTGTTACAGATGTGGTGGAAATCACTTAGCCAGAGAGTGCAATCATGAAGAAACAGTGGTGTGCTATAGATGCAACCAACCGGGGCATATCCGCCCTGATTGTCCTTTGAATGTTGCAGATGTTGTGCCACGTGATAATGCAAACCGTGGAGGCTATGGTGCTTTTAGAGGCCGTGGTCGTGGAAACGGTAATGGTAAAAGACATGGAAACCGAAATGGTGGTAACGGTCGTGGTAATGGAAACGGCCGAGGTAATGCTAATGGTGGTCGGAATGGCCCAAATCGTGGTGTTAATCAACAAATGGCTGGAAGAGTCTTTGCCGTGACCGGTGAAGAAGCTGCACAAGCTGAAGACCTTGTCCAAAGTGAGTGCCAGATATATGGTAATGTTGTTAATGTGATATTTGATTCGGGTGCTACGCACTCTTTTATTTCTGAAGAATGTGTGAGGCGCCTGCGAGTGCCTGTGAGTATGATGAAAGGTGCAATATTGGTGACTACACCGACTGGTGCTTGCTTAAGATCGGTGACTCGATGTGATAATGTCGAGATGGTCTTGGAGGGTAGAAAATTTGTTGTATCCTTCGTGTGTTTACCTATGAAAGACCTGGATGTTATTCTAGGCATGGATTGGTTGTCCGCCAACAAGGTTTTGGTGGATTGTCATAGCAAGACAGTGATTTTCCCAACCTCTAATACTGAAGGCTTTGATGTGCGAGGTATCTCTCAACTTTTCATGATGTTCTGTTTGGTTGATGGGAATGGTGTTTCCCAATCTTGTGGGATTCCTATTGTTTCGGAATTTCCCGATGTGTTTCCGGAAGAAATTCCCGGATTACCTCCTCCACGAGAAGTGGAATTTGCTATCGATCTTATTCCGGGTGCAGAACTTGTTTCCCGAGCTCCTTATAGGATGTCCCCTATGGAGTTGGTTGAGTTGAAAAAGCAAGTGGAAGAATTACTTGAACGGGAGTTTATTCGCCCAAGTGTGTCTCCTTGGGGTGCTCCTGTGTTGTTAGTAAATAAGAAAGATGGGAGCATGAGATTGTGCGTTGATTATCGCCAGCTCAACAAACTAACCATTAAAAATAAATATCCTCTTCCACGCATTGATGATCTATTGGATCAATTGAAGGGTGCTGTTGTGTTTTCGAAGATTGATTTGCGTTCTGGATATCACCAAATTCGGGTGAAGGCCGAAGATATTCTGAAGACTGCTTTCCGAACACGATATGGACACTATGAGTACGTAGTGATGCCATTTGGTGTGACTAATGCCCCTGCGATTTTCATGAGCTACATGAATCGCATCTTCCATGAATATCTTGACCAATTCGTCGTAGTGTTTATCGATGATATTTTGGTGTATTCCAAGAGTCATGAAGAGCATGAAAGACATCTTCGTCTTGTGTTGACTATTCTACGAGAAAAGGAGTTGTATGCGAAGCTCTCTAAGTGTGAATTTTAGCTGTCTGAGGTCCAATTCCTTGGACATGTTATTTCAAATGATGGAGTTGCTATGGATAGATCTAAAGTTGAAGCTGTGATGGCTTGGGAAAGACCAACGTCAGTGACAGAGATAAGGAGTTTTCTTGGTCTTGCCGGTTACTACCGGAGATTTATTGAAGGGTTTTCCCGTTTGGCTTTACCACTAACAAAGTTGACTCGGAAAAATCACTCTTTTGTGTGGACTCGTGAATGTGAAGAGAGTTTTCAAGAGTTGAAGTTAAGGCTTACTACCGCACCGGTGTTAGCATTGCCCGACTTAACGAATGAATTTGTGGTATATTGCGATGCATCTAAGCTTGGTCTTGGGTGTGTATTGATGCAAAAGGAACGTGTGATAGCCTATGCGTCAAGGCAATTGCGACCGCATGAGGTTAATTACCCCACACATGATCTTGAATTGGCGGCGGTGGTGTTTGCATTGAAGTTGTGGCGACACTACTTGTACGACTCCAAGTTTGTGGTCTTTAGTGATCACAAAAGCCTTAAGTACTTGTTTGACCAGAAGGAATTAAATATGCGTCAAAGACGATGGATGGAGTTCCTAAAAGACTATGAGTTTGAATTGAAGTATCACCCCGGCAAGGCAAATGTAGTTGCCGATGCATTGAGTAGAAAGTCATTGCATGTCTCCATGATGATGGCAAAGGAAATGGAGTTGATAGAACAATTTAGAGATTTGAATGTGGGCGTGGAGACTTACACTTCCAAGAAAATGGTGTTGGAAATGTTGAAGGTTGCAAATGAATTTCTTGAATATGTGAAGGCGCAACAACCCAATGATGAGTATTTGATTGAGATGAAAAAGACCCAAGAAAAAGGGAAGAATTTGTTCATAGAAGAAGGTCGAGATGGTATTTGGCGTGTCAAAGGTCGAATTTATGTTCCCTCAAGCGATGATGTGCGGAAACGTGTACTTGAGGAAGCTCATAAGAGCATATTGAGTATTCATCCTGGTTCCACTAAGATGTATCAAGATTTGAAGAAAAATTTCTGGTGGCCTGGTATGAAGCGTGATGTGGCAAATTTTGTAGCATCTTGCCTTGTTTGTCAAAAGGCGAAGGTTGAGCATCAGAGACCATCTGGTTATTTAAGACCATTGGAGATCCCTGTTTGGAAATGGGATAGTATAGCTATGGATTTTGTTTCTGGACTACCCAGAACCCGTGTTGGAAACGATGCTATATGGGTGATTGTTGATAGATTGACAAAATGTGCTCACTTCTTGCCCATTAATATGAAGAGTCCTTTGGAGAAATTGGCACAAATATACATTAAGGAGATTGTTAGACTGCATGGCGTTCCGTCCAGCATCATATCCGACCGTGATCCTCGTTTTACTTCTCGGTTTTGGGGACGTTTGCATGATGAGTTGGGTTCTAAGTTGAAGCTTAGTTCCGCTTATCACCCGCAGGCCGATGGACAATCGGAGAGAACTATACAAAGCTTGGAGGATTTGTTGAGAGCTTGTGTCCTTGAGCATGGTGGATGTTGGGAGAGATTCCTCCCATTGATCGAATTCACATACAATAACAGCTTCCATTCCAGCATAGGTATGGCACCGTATGAGGCGTTGTATGGAAGGAAGTGTAGAACTCCCTTGTGTTGGCTTGAAGTTGGTGAAAACTGGGCTTTAGGGCCGGAGATCATTCAAGAAACTACCGAACAGATTAGAAAGATACAAGAGAATATGAAGATTACTCAAGATAGGCAGAAGAGTTATTATAACAAGAGGCATAAACCCCTTGAGTTTCAAGTGGGTGACCATGTATTTTTGAAGGTCTCGCGTGATAAAGGCATTGGAAGGGCGTTGAAGAGTGGGAAATTGAGCCCTAGGTTTATCGGACCTTACGAGGTGTTGGAGCGGATTGGTGAGGTTGCTTATAGGATAGCACTCCCTCCGCATCTTGCTAATCTACACAACGTGTTTCATGTATCGCAGTTGATAAGATATGTTTATGATCCACTACACGTGATCCCTATGGACGAGATTGAGGTGCGAGATGACCTATCTGTTTCTCCCGTTTCTGTTCGCATTGTCGGACATTCCGTGAAGAAGTTGCGGAACAAATTGGTACCTTTGGTGGAGGTCGCTTGGAAACATGGAAATACTGAAACGTTCACATAGGAACGCGAAGACGATATCAGAGAACGGTATCCTGACGCATTCGAATCCGGTATGTGAAATTTCGGGGACGAAATTTTCTTTTTGGTGGGGTGGATTGTAACATCCTGAATTTTAAAATGAGAGGATTAATTACCGGAATAAATATTAGAAATTGGTATATGGAGTATTTAATGTCCCAAACTATTGAGATTAATTAAATTAATAATTTTGGGAATTTTTGGTAATTTTTAGAGACCGGTTAAGCTGAAATTAAGCCCGGTTGAAATATGGGTGTCGGACCAAGTATCTCGGAATGAGACGATATTGGTCAGGGCTGTAGAGAATAATATTGGGAATCCGAATATGTATTCGGAATAATTTTCAGACGATGTTTTGAGCCCGAACGGAGAACCTGTTGGTTATAAAACGATGAAGTTTTAATGAATTGGATTAAAAGAAAAATTGAAAATCCTATTTTTCCCTCTCTATTCACGTAGGCGTGCTGAAGGTGTGAACATTTCACTTACACTTCATTTTTCTTCTTCTCTTCATTATCATCTTCTCCATTCTCTTCTTTTCCTCCTCCAAACCCTAACACATTGAGTTCATCTTCCACATCTCCTTCCCATTTTCGTTGGTGGAGCTTGAAGGAGGCTTGTGAGTTGCTGTTTTTCCTTCTCCTCTTCCTCATTTTCGCAGCTTACTCTCCCTCTAAGGGAACCCATTTTCATTTTTGGGTTTTGAGGTAAGTATACCCATTTTTGCTAAGGTTTTGGTTATGGGTATATGGTATTTATAAGTTTGGAAGCCATGCATGTGTATGAATGTTTTGAGGAGAGTATTTAATGCAAGAGTTTAATGTGGGTTTGTATGAGAATGAGGTTTCTTTGAGAAGTAATAAAGTGGATGCATTTATGGTTGAAAAGAGAAGAGTATTTATGATGGTTGTTAGAATTTTATGAAACCCTAACTTTATGAATTTGGGGAAAATGTATAATGGAGGTTGATGAACATTTATTGTTGGTAATAAATGTGAGTTATGATGCATAAGGGTCAATGGTGATGGTATTTGGTTGGTGGAAGTCATTAATGGAGAAACCCATGAAAGGGTTGGTTGTTGAGTACATAATAATAAATGGTGGCACCTAACCCATGGTGGTTATGGTGGATAAAATGAAATAAAAGAGTTTTGAGAGTTATAATAATAAAAACAGCAAGTATTTATTGATATATAAGTATTTGAACCTTAATGAGTAAGTAGAAAATTGATTGTATAATGTATTGTGATGTAGGAAGTGACCCCATTGACGAGGCGGGACCATCGAACCGCGTTGATCACTACTTCACTTGAGGTAGGAGGGGGTAACTTTTCTAAATGCATGATTTCATCCATTGATGATGTTAAAATATGTATATGTGATCATTTTAATGATTGTTTGAATGGATGATATGATAGGTGTGATTTGAATGCATTTAGAATGATGATTGTTATGTGGCATTGTGTTTGGGATAAAATTAATGATGTGGTAATATTATATTAATGAAGTATGATGATGGTTTGAAACCATATGTAAATTGAGATTGTGATGTGAATGTCCCAAATATGTGTGTATGAGTTATGGAATGTGTATGCCACTAACTATTGATGAGAATAAGTTCAAAGAGAATTGGGATTGGATAAGAATAATGAGAATATTGAAATCCGCCAAGTGGTGGTGGTGAATGATTAAATGTGGAGTGCCATCTAGGATGCATAGTGTAAGGATGCACTTGATTTGCATTTACATTGCATCCATGGCATATCATAGCTGTCTATGTGGAATATTAGGGGGTTCCACTAGGCAGGCCCAGTGGGAGGGAGGCTCAGTGCCCGAGCGTATTGTGATTTTCCCCTGTGACTCGGTGTATGAGTCACGAAGCTGTCCATAGTTTGGTGAAGAGGCACCCTATGTGGCGGGCCCAGTGGGCGGGCGGCTCTATGGTGAGCGAGTTTACCTCGGTGTCCGATGGGACACGGCTCTCTCGATGTGTGTTCGGGAGGGGCCTGTAGCACTTGTGGTAGTTGAGGCCACGATGTTGATCCGCAAGTCACAGGGTGACTAGTGCTACAAATGGGCGTTAGCGGTTTGGTACCAGTAAAAGATTATGATGATGTAAGCATGCATGAATTGAGATATATGTGTACACAATTTTTTTCTACTGCAGTAGGGGCATAGTAGCACACCTATGCTTGAATTGATTTAATGATATATTTTCCCACAATCGGATTCGCATTGTTTGACGATGAATTTTGTGCATATGCATTAGCCTTAAGAGCATTTGCATATAGCTGGAGATATGCCTAGTTGAGAGCCCATGGTGGCAACGGATGATTGAGAATTGAAAGGGGAAAGAGTTGAATACTAACCCGATGTGTGTGTTTGGCAATCCAAATGATTGATATTGTGAATATATACTTGAAATTATAAGATGTATTATGCATAATGTATGATGTGGTGTAATGATTGCTAATTGTGCAAGTATACATGTATTTCATCATAATGTATGACTTTAATTCATTTGGATTATGTTACTTACCTCCCCGTTGCCATTTTTAAAGTTGATGTAGGTATGACTTAAATCCTACAACTTTTGGAGGCCGAGTATGAAGAAGGTGAAATATGGATAGGAATGCGTAAGCCTTGGCCAGCATGAAATCTGTTTTGTAGAGTATATGAGGTTTATATACTCAATTTTGTAATGTTGATAATTTTGGAGGTCATGGGAGAAAATTGGACATGTTGGTGTAATGACAATTTTCATTCATGACCCAAAAGTTGTAAAGAATGAATCTTGATACTTGTCCTTGACTAATGAATGTATGCTGTGATTTTATGTCATGCTTTGGAGTTGTGAAATGATGTTGGATCCAAATGTATGTAGGGAGTGTAGGTGGCATAATGTTGAATTTGGATCATATGCATGAATTAATCTTAGCATGATGATGTTGTTGGTATTTAATTATATGAAAGAATCATGTAGTCTTGTATTGTAACATTACATGAATTTGGTGCATGTATAATATGGTGAAATATGGTCCTAGGTTAGGCTAAATAGAAGGAGTTAATTTTTATAAGCTAATTCCAAGAGAATCCTCGTTTCTGCTAAGTTTCTCCAGAACTCGCTCAAGCGAGTGACAACCTCGCTCGAGCGGGATTGGTGTGGACTGTGGAATTCGTTTCTGCCCCAAAGTCGCTCAAGCGGACGTGCAATTCGCCCAAGCGAGATTGCCACAGAATCAGTGTTTTGATTCTGTACAATTTTCGCCCAGGCGTGAAGGGCAGCGCTCAAGTGAGGGAGAAGGAGAATTGATTCTGGACGATTTTTGCCCAGGCGAGTGGTGCCTCGCCCAAGCGAAATTTGGCCAGAGAGTTCTCAACGTTTCTGGACCAATCTCGCTCAAGCGAGCCTTGGGCCGCTCAAGCGAGATCGACCCCTGATGCTCCTTTCCTTCTTCGCTCAAGCGTCTCGCTTTCTTCGCTCAAGCATTCCTTCATGTCTCGCTCAAGCGAGATAGGGCTCGCTCAAGCGAGCTGGGCCCTGATGGTCATTCCTTCATTTCGCTCAGCATCGCCCAGCGCCCGCTCAAGCGTGGGTACGCTGGCTCGCTCAAGCGACTTGAGTCACGCTTGAGCGAGTATGCCCCTGATTCTCATTTTGTTATTTTAAATTAAATTTTAAAATGTTATGCATTATTTCTTCTTTAGATATTATTTTAAAGGTATTGAGGAGTATATTTAGGCCTTCTAGATTATATAAATTGTATCCCATATTTTTATGAATGGACTCCTCTTGAAAATCAATTAGCCACTAATTAAACCAAACTAAATAATTCTTCCGCTGATTCTGATTGAAAAATTTACATTTAGTTTCACCCTCTCATATCTTCATATATGGGAGTGGTTCATTTTAGATCCAGGGGTTTGGTGAAAAATACTTCACTACTTTAATTATTGAATTTATTAATATTTTCAAAGACGCGAAAAATTTTCCCCTATTTTATTTGGGGGGTTTGGGGCGTCTCAACAAACCATGCATTAGTGTTATCCAAATCATCTCATGTAATCCAAACCTCACAAAACTCCATTTGACCCTATCAGTTCCTCATTCAAGCATGAAAATCACATAAGTTTCAACCTATTTAGATCTCATCATCTAGCCAATCACCCCAACACAACATTGGACCCAATCATCATGCATCAATCATCAAATTTCACCTCAACAAGAACCATAGTTCATCAATCTCTCAATTTAGACATCCAAAACCATCAAAAGATTACAAAATGACTGTCCACTAATCAAAATGATCCTATGGCATTTATTTCAATTCTAGAACCTCAATCATCAACAAGCCATCATTAATATTCATTTGTCATCATTCACACAAGTTACTCAAATGGTATTATGGCCACACAATGTAATGGCATATACATCTCAAAAGAATATACAAAGCCATAAACATAAAACTATGGCGACTAAGGCATCTTTACCAAAAGAACCTTCTTCACACAACTTCTCCTTACAAGAAGTGCCTCACTCCATTATCATACCCTACAACACAAAAGCTAAAAAGATAGGCCACATAGAGAGTGAGTATACTTTCTCAATGATGAAAAATTCCATAATTATGATAATATATCTATGGATGCAAATCAACATTTTCTCCTATTAAGGAGTTCAAATAACAATGAAACCAACCAATTTATAAAATCCATTGAACACACATGTTCGTGTACATATATATACACATATCAAGTCCATCATCAAGGACGTATCAAATAAGACCGTATCATTAATTCATGAAATTCATAAAGGATCACACCAATCAACAACATAAGTAAGGTTAGTGGCCAAAAGTGGATTCCATATCCAACTCACCATAATTTCAATAGGGTATCCTTTTCTCAATCTACTTCATTCAAATGCCATGCTTCTATGGCTAATGCATATGTCGTATTTAAAATACATATGCAACAGATTCAATTTTTGTTTCATCGAGTGATCGCAACCACTATAATAATTCAATTCATATTGGTTTCCCGCCACGCATGAGGTACTCCCTTCTCATGGACTCCCATAGGATCCTTACTTTGTGATCACAACCACACATATTTAATTTTCAATGGTCACACAGGGCCTTTTCATTCCATCTGCCAGGTGATCGCAACCACTGACTCAATTTCACAGAAACTCGCAGGTTCTTTTCATTTCAAAGTACCAAGTGATCGCAACCACAATATCATTAAACTAGTCCTGCAAGACTTTTCTTTGTGATCGCAACCATATTCAAATGATATGCTATGTATGCTATGTATGCAATAATGCTCATTCAAGCTTCAACCTCGCAAGGGTACTCTCCCACACTTAGGGGTATAGTTTCATTTACTTTAATAATTAGTAACATACAATTGCATACATCACATCCAAGGCATACCATTTAAGTCATCAAGATCATACTAGCCAAGTATGATACCAAAGTCCATTAATAGAAATCAATATCCATTCACAATCACACACAAGGGATAACTTTCCCATTCAAGAAGGAATATGCAAATGTGCATTAATATATACATTATCATCACACAAACATTCATACATTTAGAAAATAAACTGCTCTCCTACCTTAAGAGAAGTATTCTCCTGGATTCGATGATCCCGCCTCACAAGTGTTATCAAATCCTACATCAATCAATTGTAGGACCACATCAATCATCCATTTAAACATTATTCTTAATTCTTATGATACAAATACATGTATATACACTTATGACTCTTATCATGTAGTAGTAGCTTATGAACTTCATTCTTTTACTTTATTAGGTTTCGGGAATTCCTTCCCTTAAATTAAGACTTATTATGAATAAAAAAGGCAACAACACAAGTTGCCCATACATATTAATTTCACACCCAACTCTTTAATTAGGATTTTCTTATTAATGGTTCCCAACCACAATCATATCATCATCTATGGCAATCTCTCATCATTAATGACATTCTTATCATCATTAAATGCCTATCTTAGTCATATTCCATATTTCCCCTAAAATCAAAGGTTAGGGTTTCATTAAAACCTAACAAATATCATAAATACATATGGTTCATCATCTTCCATCCCATATTTTTGTGTACCCCTTTCAAGGCTTATAAAAAGTCACATTCACTTCACGTCACCTTAGGGTTTTCATATTTAAAGCTTCCATTCAATACCCACATGCAATTAACACTCTCCCAAGCCTTAATAATCCATAACCTAGGGTTCAAACACCATTAAAGTGATGAGGAACTTACCTAAACCAAGAAATGAAAGTGGGCACCAAGGGAGAGGAATGGGTGACAAAAATGGAAAAGAGAATGAGAAGCTTCAAGCTTCCATGGTCTCCTTCATGCCCAATAAAGAAAACAAAAATTGAAGGGAGAAGATGGGTTCACCAATTGTTTAGGTTTTTAGGAGAGGAAGAAGAAGAAATGAAGAAGAAGAGAATGAGAGAAGTGCTTTGCCAAAGGGAAGCGTGAAAAGAGAGTGAAGAGTGGGAGTTTTTATTTTGATTTTAACCTCCTTCATTGAAAATTTTTCGTTTTACAATAAACAGGATCTCTGTTCGGGCTCAATACTTTATCTAAAAACTATTTTGAATACATATTCGAATTCCTAATAATATTCTCTACAGCCCTAACCAATGACATCTCAATCAGAGATTCTTGGTCCGACACCCATATTTTAACCGGGTATAAATTTTAGCTCATGGAGCTTAGTAATTTATAAAAAATTATAATAAACTTAAATTAATTTATTTTTATATTTTTGGGGCATTAATCTTTCCATATATAAATAATTGTCATTTATTTCCCTTAATTAGATATTTATATAAAAGTTGGGATGTTACAACTTGATTACTTGTTTGTATGTATGAGGCCTTCTGATGCAAAAAGACTCATTGGATTCTTGTTAAGTTTTGTTTTTCTTTCAGTTATCATGGTGCACCGAAATAACGCAACGTTGATCACTCTGTTATATAGGATGGTAGAGGTTCTAGAACGTCAGGGGGCGAATGCTCCCCAAGCTCTCCCAAGGAACGATCAAGGACTTGTCGACTTCTAAAAGAACAACCCCCACGATTCAAGGGAGGTTTTGACCCTGAGGGAGCTCAGTTGTGTATCGAGCAGATGGAGAAGATCTTCATATCTATACGATGTGGGGACAACGATAGGGTGGTCTATGCCACTTTCATGCTAGTTGGAGAGGCCGAGCACTGGTGGACTCATACGAGGGTTAGGATGACTGGTGATGGGGTTAAGATTACTTGGGAGTGGTTGAAGACCGAGTTTCTAGCCAAGTATTTCCCTAAAGATATCAAGAGGCAAAAGGAGCAAGAGTTCTTCAATCTGAGGCAGGGATTCATGTCGGTAAGAGAATATGCAGCAAAGTTCGACGAGTTGGCTAGGTGTTGTCCTTACAACACCCCGATAAGTGAGGCTTCTTGATGTGCTAAGTTTAAAGAAGGATTATGTCAGGATATCTATCAAGCGATCTACTGCAAGTAAATCACTTAAGAAGCAAATCGAAGAGCTCTTAGGGAAAGGAATGATTCAACCCAGCGTTTCAGCATGGGGAGCTCCAGTGTTATTAGTAAAGAAGAAAGACAACAGCATACGTCTGTGTGTGGATTACCATCAACTGAACAAGGTTATGATCAAGAATCGGTACCCTTTTCTGCGTATTGATGATTTGATGGATCAGTTGTAAGAAGCAGTCATTTTCTCCAAGATTGATTTAAGTTCAGGCTACCACCAGATTAGGGTGAAGAAGGAAGACGTCCCTAGGATGACATTTCAAACTCGTTACGGTCACTATGAGTATCTTGTCATGCTTTTCAGAGTCACGAACATACCCGCTGTTTTCATGGACTATATGAACCACATCTTTTATTCGTACCTTGACAAATTTATGGTCGTGTTCATCGAAGATATTTTGGTATACTCCAAGAATGATGAGGAGTGTGAAGAACATCTTAAAACTATTTTGAATACGTTACATGCAAGAAAGTTATACGCGAAGCTGCCCAAGTGTGAGTTTTGGCTGAGGGAGGTGTAATTCCTTGGTCATGCATCTCAACAGAGGGGTTAACAGTGGATCCCGCTAAGATTGAGGTAGTACTACAGTGGGAAAGGTCGAAGAATGTAACAGAGATCCGTAGTTTCTCGGGTCTTGTCTGTAACATCCCGAATTTTATAAAAATGAATAATCGATGAGAATAAATAATAAATAATTGTAGGTGAGTTGATTTGTGTCCCAAAAATATGGGAATAATGAAATTGGGATTTATTATGGATATTTATAATTTATTGAGTTTATGTGAGATAAAATTTTACCCGATTAGGATATGGGTGTCGGACCAAGTATCTCCGATTGAGATGCCATTAGTCACGGCTATTAAGAATATTATTGGGAATCCGAATCTATATTCGGAATAATTTTTGGAGTTAGTATTAAGCCCGAACCGAGATCCTGTATGTTGTAAAACGGAAAATTTTAATGAGGGGATTAAAAATTAAAACAAAAACCCTTCTTCTCCCTTCTCTTTTTCGTTGGCCTCTCTCCCCCTCTTTCATTCACTTTTCTTTTCTTCCTCTCCCTCCATTCTTCTTCTCCAAAAACCGTTCACTCTCTCTCTCTCCCTCCATAAATTATTTTTCATCTAAAGGCTTGGGAACTAATGGAATCATGAGGCAAGGAAGGCACTTGGAGCAAAGCTTGGTTCATTTCTTCTCCTTTTCATCTCATTTTCGTTTTGGGGTTTAAGCTTGGAGAATGAGGTAAGATCTTGAACACCCATGGCTCTTGTTTATGGTTTTGAGTCTATTTATGTATTGTGATAGAAGATTGGGTGTTGTTTTGGTGAAAAATGGCTTGAGGAACCAAACCCTAGGTAGGATAACCATTGGGAATTGTTATTGTTGTTGATAATGAATGGGATATATTGTTGTTAGCCTAAGAATGTTGGAAATCATGCATATGAATGGTTAGAATTGATGATTGTGGGTTATTGATGAAAACCCTAGGTTTAGGAATTTGGGGCTTTTGGCCAATTGATAGGTATTAATGATTTATGCTTTAGAATGGGTCTTGGAAAGATTGGGATTGATTATTTATGGTGATGGTTAAGTTTTGATGAAAACTCTTGTCCTAAGAATTTGGGGGAATATATGTATTGTGGTAAGGAAGGTTGACTTGAATGTGGGTAGAAAATACCCAATGTAGGTGTTAATATGAGTATGAAATGATGAATATGAACGCTAAAGCCATGGTAAATGTGAGGGGTTAGTGAAATGAGCACGTGTCTTGATGGGGTCTTAGACCATTGGTGTGCCATATGGGATTGTTGATGGATAATGGTTTGATAGGAGCCAAGTGGCTCATGATGAACTTGAATGGGAAATGGATAGTTTGAGTAATAAGGAACACATTCTGAATGATGAGAGTGATATTGATGTCGTTGGACGTAGTTGGCCCTTTGAGATCTAGAGAACCTTGGTTTTGGGAAAGGAATTCCCGAAGCCTAACATAATAGTATGAATTGGTGTTTAGCAAGTTTAGGACTTGATGTTGAGCTTTATGATAAGCTAGCAAATGTTTAGAATTAAGAGGAATGCCTTGAGATGGCTTATTAATTGTATGGATGCATATGTATGTTGTGTAGATTGTATTCCGGACTATGTGGCGGAGCTTTTGGAGCATGCATTCGGATTTCGGCTCTTCCCTCGAGGTAGGAGAGGAGTTTACATTCAAATTGCATGAGTTATATAATTGATGATTATTGTATGGCTTGATACTCATGCTTGCCTTGCCATGTTTATAGTGAAATGATATGGATGGCAAATTGTTGGCTATTGATGATAATGTATGTGCATATATGATGATGAATAACCCATGAGGGGTTGAAATATGTACATGTTAATGAACCATCCTTGAGGGGATGAAGTATGTGTTTTGTGAATTGAGAATTTATATGGATGATTGGCATTGAATGTGATAGCCATCGTGATGGTATTAGTGATAAGTTTGAGGTTTATGCATAATTGAGGAACTCATAGAGCCAAATAGAGTTTTATGTGGTTTTGATGGCATGCGGTAGTTCCAATAGCCTATATATATAGTTTATGACTTGTAGGAATTGGAATGGGCCAATTCCATTGAGAATAGGCCCATAAGTCCCTCATTTTTGGGAATTTTCGAGTGAGGCCAGTGGCCACACGTCACAAATGATGTGTATTTGTTGTGGGTAAAATTTCGTAGCATTTGGAGTTTATACGAGAAAGTTAGGAGGGTTAGAAGTTGAAAAATCTTATGTTTCTGCATAAAAACAGCAGCAGGGCTGTCTTGAATCGATTCAAGACCCTTTGAATCGATTCAAGAGGTGTTGTTTTCATTGTTTGGGGCTCCAGGGTCGTTTGAATCGATTCATACGAGTTTGAATCGATTCAGAGCCCTCTGTTTGTCAAATTTTGAGATTTTGGGATGCTTGAATCGATTCATACGAGTTTGAATCGATTCAAGGCTCTCTGTTTGTCAAATTTTGAGATTTTGGGATGCTTGAATCGATTCACACGAGTCTGAATCGATTCAGAGCCCTGTTATGGCCACTGTTGTGCTATTTTTCCAACTGGTCTATTTTCTTTAGTGTTTTTGGCCCGTTTGGGCACCTTAATGACGTTTTTGGCCTCTGACTTCTTCATGAAAGTTGTAGATAAGTATGTTACAGAGGTGTGAGAATTAGTCTCACATTAATTGGAGTTTTCTAACTCTCATTAGGTATAAAACACCGAACCTACTACGTCATAAAATTCAAATTTAAGAGGGTTTTGAACCCAACTTTTTATGGTGGCCAAATGGGGACTAATAGGTGATATTTATGACATGTCCCACTATTTTTAAGACTAAAAGTAATATTTCCTCATGCCTTAGTGCTGAAATTTATCATGGGCTCATTGTTGCCCCAAACCCCTTTTATTATGTAACAACAAGCGATTTCATTAGAGGTCCAAGTATGGTGTGTTTTAGTGGTGTTTGGGGAATGGCTTGAGACCTTGGCAAGGTATGGGTATGCCTATGCTATGTTATGAAAACATGTATGCTTTTCCCCCTCTATTGATTATATTATGAATCATGATGAAAAGTAATGATGTGATTGTATGATACACCATAATTGACGATGAAACTAATGAGGGGACAATTGAATGGCAATGAGTTATTATAACTCAATGAATTTTGAAAAAGTATCAATGGTGATTAAAAATGGATGATGCCACACATATTTCATAATGATTAATGATGTTAAATAAAAAGGGACGTTGTTGTTGAACATACCCTTGAATACGCAGTGTTTGCTATTTTGGATGAGTGTGGTGCCAATATGATTAATCCAAGTATTGACTTGTATGTATGAGACGCAATGATGATTGCTGAATGTACGTATGAAATATATTGTTGATATCCACGTGTGGATTGTTATGAATGATGTTTGTGGCCATTGAGATGCCAATTATATGAATGATATGCCTTGAGGGGCCTTATGAATGATTATGTATAATTATTGAAATGCCAAATTAAAATATATCCCTAATTGAGAGGGTGAGAAATCCTTGCGAGGTTGTTGATGGGCATATGCATTATTGCATTTACATTCATAGCATGGCATAGCATTGATACTTTGTGGTTACGATCACAGTGATGAAAGATCCTGCGGGATTCTATGAAGGGAGTACCCCTTGTGAGGCGGGAAACCAACTTGATGATGATATGAGATTGAGCCGGTGGTTGCGATCACCTGGTTGTGAAAAATGAAAGGCCCTACGGGGACCATTGTATGATGATGAGCCAGTGGTTGCGATCACTTGGTATTTGATATGAAAAAGGCACCTATGATGCCCATGGTTGCGATCATGAGGCGGGAGTACCCCTTGCGAGGCGGGAAACCTATGTGAATTATTGAAACGTGGTTGCGATCACGAGAAAGCTCCTTTCGAGGCTGCTATAGGGAGTACCCCTTGTGAGGCAGGAAACCAATGATTATGAATGATTGATTATGGTGGTTGCGATCACCCGTGATATGAAATCGGATCCGTTGCATATGCATTAAATAGTTGACATATGCATTAGCTTTAAGACCATGGCATTTGAAATAGGATGACCACGAGTGATGAGAAACCCCTTGCGAGGAGGTATTTGAGTGAAACTTTAATGAATTAATGATGGTAATGATTATGAAGGCCCTTGTTGATAAGTGGCAAAGTGATGGTGTTTGTGATTGTGTATATGTTGTGCTTATTTATGATATGAATTGCGATTCATGAGGCTTGTATGCCTATTGTGATAATGAGATAATGAATGAATGATAATTTAATGTGTTGATAGCAAAGCACACATGACGTTTGTATGCATATACACATGATCACAATATATATATGTTATTCGTCATTTTGAATGTATAACTCACTCTCCCATGTGGTCTCCTTTTTAGCATTGTGATGCAGGTTGCCATGGGATGAGTTGGGATTTAAAGATCAAGATTTGGTGAAGGTATATAGTGGTAGAGGAAGTGCCTTGGCCGGCATTGTTGTTCAAGTAGCCTCAATACTCAAGAGGGGGGGTGAATTGAGTTATAAAACTTTTGCTTGGAATGCCTTTGAAATTGATTTCTATAACCAAGTTTATGAGATTGTGCAAGTGAAAGCAAGTAACAATGATATGCAATGCACTACAAGAGGTAAGTATTGTTGAGGCAATTTAGCAAACACTTGGTGTGCAATATCTAAAGTAAAGCAAATTAAGCAAGTTCAAGTGTGTTCTTCTTAACCAAACAATACCAATCAGCAAATATGCAATATATGGAAGTAAAAGAGTAAGGAAGAGAAGCTTGCAAACCGATGTAACGAGTTCCACCCAATCCGGTGTACGTCTCGCCTCTAAGCAACCCACTTAGAGGATTTTCCACTATTGTAGACTAGAGATACAACTTTGAGCAATTGCGGCTTCCTAGTGTCCCACACTCAAGAACCCAATCCTCACAAGTATAAGGGCAACCCACCCAATCTCTCAATCTCACAATATCCCAAAGGTTGAGTCCACAACCTTTGTACCCACTCAACCTAGAGTGAACAACCACTCAACCTAGAGTGAATAACTTGTGTGTTTGGTGTTTGTTTACAATCAATACACTCTCTCAATAGAGCAAATATACAAATGAAAAGCTCTCCCAAGTTCTAACTCTCAAGATGAGAGGATATACAAGTGAAGTATGAGATGCAAGAAATAGGCTTACAAAGCACAAAAATAGAGCTAAGGATTTGTTGCTTCTTGGTTCTTGTTGGTTGCTTGTTGTGCTTGTGTTCTTCTTGCATTTATAGAGCCAAGATAGTTGTTGAGGAGTCCCTAGCCGTTGCAAGATGATGGCTCTGCGTATAGTGGGATTTGAATGCTTGTTTTCCACTTAAGTTTGTCTATTTAGTGGTGTTTCCCACTTTGTGAATCGATTCGTAGATCCTTGAATCGATTCAAAGTGTTCTGTTTTATGCATTTTGGAGTACCAGAGTCGAATGAATCGATTCGAGCTTTGTTTGAATCGATTCAGAGCATTCTGTTTTGGGTTCTTGGTCTGTCAGCATCGTGTGAATCGATTCAGGGTCCTTGTGAATCGATTCAGGACATACTGTTTGCAGTCTTAGTGACTTCCAGGGCTGTGAATCGATTCAGGGTCATGGTGAATCGATTCAACCCATTCTGTTTCTCATTTTTATGACCTCCAGGGCTGTGAATCGATTCACTCGTGCTTGAATCGATTCAGGCTCTTCATTTTGACATTTTCTCATGCCTGTTGGTCATCCATTTGAATCTAATGATGCATGGTTGCTTTCCTTTTGTTTGATTCATTGGTTTCTTCATCTCTTGAACCTTTGTGAGACCATTTTCTTCTTTCATATGAAATCACTAATTGTTTTTGATTCTTTGAAGACTTCCCATTGCTTGTTTCCATTGTCATTATCAAAACCTGTTATCACATGCAAATACATTCTCCCCCTTTTTGATGATGACAACCAATGGCCATCTCTTGGGGTGTTTATTAGCCAATAACAAGTCATGAAAACTAATGTCTCTGTTTGTTTTAAGCAATTATTTCTTTTAAGAGAGTAGGTCTCCCCCTTTGTTTTTCAATAAAACCATCAAATGATCTCATGCGTTTGAAATAATATCACACCTGTATCACATTCATATATATATGTATCATATTCGCATATATCGTAAATATATCATATCGCACATGTATCGCACGTGTAGCTCTCTATCTCTCCATCTCTCCCCCTTTGTCATTATCAAAAACAAAAGTTGGAGGTACGCAGTAAATCGAGTAGTAATCACAGGCAAATGCAATTGAGATAAACCAAAATAATTAACCAAACGAGATAATTGTTCAACCGACATAGCAAAGTAAGAAACTAAGACGAGATAGTTGTGCAAATAATTGACCAAAACAGAAACCAAAGTAAACAACCAAGTCTGAAAGAGAAAAATAAAAGGAATAAAGAAAAGTAACGATCAGTCATGGATGCGGGAAGTGAATGCTGGATATCTGGGTGGCAAGCTCCGTGTATCGCTCTTCCATGTTTGCTTCAATCCTGTCCAGTCGAGTGTGGATGTTTGCTTCCATGGAGTTGAGGCGCTGGTCCAGGTGAGCAGTGAGTCTTGTGAAAAGATCATCAGTAGCAGCGGGTGGAGGAGGAGGAGGAGGAGCGTCATCTTCAACTTCATGTCGGGGACGCCTAAGAAATTGCCACCTGCCTTGGTATTCCATAATATTCATCTTAGTGAGATGAGATTTGCCAATAGGTGCTTTGGGACCGACCACTTCCTTGATTTCATTTTTCAAGTCCACTTTAAAATGGTGGAGCAATTTGGTAATGAGTATGGCATATGGAAGATGAGCGAGGTTTTGGGCTTCAACCATGTGATGCCTAACCAAGTCAATCCAATTTATGTCTTTCTCATTGACAATTGCCCAGAGGAGCAAGATTTGGGCCTCATTTAGCCTTGCATAATTTCCACCGGAGGGGAGGAGAATTTTGACAAGGACAAAGTGCAAGAGGCGGTGATGGAGACTTAAGGTGCCAACCGTGCTCGAGGGACCTGCAAGATTAAAGAAAGCTCTTGCCTCCAATGGATTATAATTCCATGCAAGAGGAGGTTCTTTGCCATGGAAGGAAGCGTTGCTAAGAGGGAGTAAGCCAACTTGATTCATTACCTCATTATCAAGAATGATAGTCTTACCTTTCACTCGGGCAATATAGCGAGCATCTTGAAGGCGTAAAGTGGAGTAGAATACACGAATAAGTTCGGGGTAGATTGCTACTTCCTCAAGAGCCATGAAGCCAACTAGCTCTTGTTGATGTAAGGTGGTGAGTAGAGGAAGTCCAGATGCTTCAAAGAATGGGAGATCAAGCCAATGGGGAGAAATGAGATGTTTCTCAGAGAATGAAGATTGGTACCTTTCAAGATCCCTTTGGGTAGTGAATAATCTAGATGAATCAGAGTGTTGAGGCATGGAGGCTGCAGCGGTGTTTGCACGTTGTTTCTTGTGAGGTTGAGAGGAGGAAGCCATGGAAGATGAAGGATTTGAGTGGAAGGTTTGGAGAAGAAGTTGAAGAGATTAGAAGTTGAGGATTTTGAGAGGAGAGAGTGGGAGATAGTGGAAGAGTTAAATGAGGGAGTGTGTGAATTTATCAGCGTGAATATGCAGTAACTGACGCGTGAATCGATTCGAGGAATGCTGTGAATCGATTCGAACGTTACTGATTTGAGAGAAATGAAAGGATCAGATACGTGAATCGATTCGAGTATGCTGTGAATCGATTCGAACCTCTCTGTTTGAGGGAATATGGACCATCAGGTGTTTGAATCGATTCAAGGGAAGTGTGAATCGATTCGAACGATACTGTTTTGAGGATTTTTGAACCAACAGGTCTGTGAATCGATTCGAGGGGGTGCTGAATCGATTCGAAGGGCTGTTTCACTCAAAATTCATTTCTTTCCATTCCAATATATTCAAGGCATGAGGAATTCCATATAGGATCATTAAATCTCCATTTCCATGGGGTTCTTTTGCATTAATCACTAGTAAAGGTGTCATGCAACCAATACACAAGATGAAGTGATCACTTAAACACAATTTGTCATATCAAGAATACCCAATTCTCTTCTAATGTAAATAAATTGCTCTCTAGCCAAGGGTTTTGTGAAAATATCTGCTAGTTGCCTAGAGGTTTCAACATGTTCAAGCACACAATCCCCTCTTAACACATGATCTCTAATAAAGTGATGCCTAATCTCAATGTGTTTGGTCCTAGAGTGCATTACTGGATTTTTCGAGATATTAATGGCACTTGTGTTATCACATTTAATGGGGACTTTGTTCAAGGAAATACCAAAATCAAGAAGTTGTTGTCTCATCCAAAGAATTTGAGCACAACAACTACCAGCTGCTACATATTCTGCCTCAGCTGTTGACAATGCAACACTTGCTTGTTTCTTGCTATGCCAAGAAACAAGGGAACTACCAAGCAAATGGCATGTACCACTAGTGCTTTTTCTATCAAGCTTACACCCCGCAAAGTCAGAATCAGAATATCCTAAAAGATTACATTCAACGCCTTTGGGATACCATAAACCAACATTTTGAGTACCCACAAGATATTTCAAAATTCTTTTTACGGCAGTCAAATGTGATTCTTTAGGACATGCTTGATATCTAGCACACATGCATACCGCAAACATAATATCAGGTCTACTCGCAGTTAAATACAGTAAGGATCCAATCATACCTCGATATTTGGTGATTTCAATGTCCTTACCCTTTTCATCTTTGTCTAGATAGCAGGATGTGCTCATAGGTGTAGCTATCTCGTTTGCCTTGTCCATTCCAAACCTTTTAAGTAGTTCCTTACAGTATTTGGTTTGGCTAATGAACGTTCCATCAATGGCTTGTTTTATTTGTAGTCCGAGGAAGAAGGTGAGTTCTCCCATCAAGGACATTTCAAACTCATTCTGCATAATCTTGGCAAATTCTTGACAAAGTTTTTCATTAGTAGCACCGAATATTATGTCATCTACATAAATTTGTACCAAGAGGATGTCATTGTGTTTGTGTTTTATAAACAATGTAGTATCAACCTTTCCTCTTTCAAAGTTGTGTTCTAAAAGGAATTTGCTTAATCTTTCATACCAAGCTCTTGGAGCTTGCTTCAAACCATATAAGGCTTTTCTCAATTTGAAGACATGATTTGGAAATATATGATTTTCAAA
The DNA here is from genome assembly GCA_037962975.1 of Clitoria ternatea. NCBI lineage: Eukaryota > Viridiplantae > Streptophyta > Magnoliopsida > Fabales > Fabaceae > Clitoria > Clitoria ternatea. The sequence goes on from CM075671.1 coordinate 178,274,798, forward strand.
ACCGGGAGGTTGATCTACATAGACTTCTTCTTGAATGTAGCCGTTTAAGAACGCACTTTTGACATCCATTTGATACAGTTTGAAATCCATACAACATGCAAAAGCTAGCAATAATCTAATGGCTTCTAACCTAGCTACGGGAGCATATGTTTCTTCATAGTCTATTCCTTCTTCTTGGTTGTATCCCTTTGCAACTAGTCTAGCTTTGTTCCTAGTTATTATACCGTTTTTATCTAACTTATTTCTAAAAACCCATTTGGTGCCTATTATTAGATGATCATTGGGTCTTGGCACAAGTTCCCAAACTTCATTTCTTTCAAATTGGTTTAACTCTTCTTGCATGGCCAACATCCAATGTTCATCAATAATGGCTTCATCAATATTTTTGGGTTCTATTTGGGATACAAAAGCCAAGTGATTGCATGCATTTCTAATAGCGTTTCGAGTACTTACCCCTTTGGTTATTTCTCCAATAATCTTGTCCAAGGGATGATCCTTCAATGTTACCCAATCTTGTTGTGTCTCTATTTGTGTTGCACCTCCATCATTGTTGACTTCTTCTTCTTTGTCTTGTAAGTTCATTTCTTGGAAAGTACCTACAAGATCATCAACATCTTCCTTTCTCGGAGGGTTATGGCTATTTTCATCGAATTTGACATGAATAGATTCCTCAATGGTATTTGTTTGTTTGTTGAAGATTCTATAAGATTTACTTGATTGAGAATATCCTAGGAATATTGCCTCATCAGATTTTGCATCAAACTTTCCTAGATTATCCTTTCCATTGTTGAGCACAAAACATATACATCCAAAGATATGAAAGTATGCAATGTTGGGTTTTCTACCCTTGTAAAGCTCATAGGGGGTTTTCTTTAAAATAGGCCTTATCAAACATCTATTCATAACATAACATGCGGTGTTTACCGCATCGGCCCAAAAATGTTTTGCAATATTGTTTTCATTTAGCATGGTTCTAGCGAGCTCCACTAAAGATCTATTCTTTCTTTCAACTACTCCATTTTGTTGTGGAGTTCTAGGAGCTGAAAAGTTGTGATTAATACCATGTTTTTCGCAAAACTTTTCAAAAGATTGATTTTCAAATTCTCCCCCATGATCGGTTCTAATGGATGCAATTTTTGAGTTTTGCTCATTTTGGATAATCTTTGCAAGTTTCTTGAATGCATGATAAGCTTCATTTTTATGAGCAAGAAACAGTGTCCATGTATATCTTGAATAGTCATCTACTATTACTAGACCATAGTAATTACCTCCAAAGCTTTTGATTTTGGATGGCCCAAATAAATCCATGTGCAAAAGTTGTAAAGGCCTTTGAGTAGAAACAATATTTTTGGATTGAAAAGATGCCTTTACTTGTTTTCCCTTTTGACATGCATCACAAAATCTATTTTCAAATTTAAGCTTTGGTAGACCAATTACTAAATCTTTAGAAACAAGTTTGTTCAAGTGGTCTACATGTATATGAGCTATTCTTCTATGCCATAGCCATGTTTCATCCTCTTTTGAAATGAAGCATTGTTCATCATTTGTAGACAAACTATCCATATCAATCATGTAAATATTATCAATTCTTTGGCCTACAAACTTGATTTCCTTATTAGTCTTATGCTCAATTATGCAACAATTTGATTCAAATAAGACTCTATATCCTTTGTCACATAATTGACTTATACTAAGTAAATTATGTTTGAGGCCTTCAACATACAATACATCACTTATGGAGGTGGAAGAGTTCTTACCAATATTTCCAATGCCTAGGATTCTTCCCTTAGTGTTGTCTCCATAGGTGACGCTTCCTTTTCGTTTGGGAGTGAATGATGTAAATTTGGTTATATCTCCCGTCATATGCTTCGAACACCCGCTATCCAAGTACCAATGGGTGTTGCTTGCCTTGAAGCATACCTGCAAAACAAAATCATTTTAGAGAACTAGGTACCCATTTTATGTTGGGTCCTTTAAGGTTAGCTTGTGGGAACGTTCCTTTGGGAACCCACACCTTTCTTAAGACCTTTGGTCCTAGTTTCCTAACACTACACTTATATGCACTATGTCCTTTGGTGCCACAATGATTGCATTTCATAAAAGGTGAGGAGGATTTGCTTGGTGGTGCAAAGAAGTTTTTGTAGTGCTTCTCCATTTTATGATTACTATGTTCTTGGTCATATCCTAGACCGGTTTTACTAAACATGCATTTTTGTTGCCCAAGTAGGATATTCAAATTATCTCTTCCATTAGTGAATTTCTCTAGTGTCCTATTTAGGTCTTCAACTTTGGTTTCTAACACTATGCACTTCTTTGCAAAATCACAAGGTTTATCCCTAGAGCATGTTTGAACTTTCTCTAGTTCTTCTTTTAAGCTCTCATTTTCTTTACATACTTCCATGAGATGCAATTCAAGAGTATCACTAGTTTTCCTAGATGCTTTGAGTTTACTAGAGATTTTTGTAAACTTATCATATAATTCCTCAAATGCATCTAACAGCTCATTTTTATCTAAGTCAAGAAGATTTACCTCATTTTCTTCTTCTTGATGATTTGCCATTAAGCAAAGATTGACTTGCTCATCTTCCGAGTCGTCGGAGCTGCTCACATCGTTCTCATCCCAAGCAATATAGGCTCTTTTTCTTCTTTGTTTGTCCTTGCCCTTCTTTTTGAGGTTTGGACAATCGGCTTTGAAGTGCCCTTCCTTGCCACATTCAAAACAGCTTGGTGAAGATGAAGTTTCATTAGAGGTAGATTTCTTACCTTGGGGCTTAAAGTTCTTTTGGAACTTTTTGTTCTTCATGAATCTTCCAAATCTTTTTACGAACAGCCCAAACTCTTCTTCTTCATCTAAGTCACTGCATGATTCTTCCTCATGCATGGAGGTGGCTTTGAGGGCTAGCCCTTTCTTCTTGGTGGATTTCTCTTCTTCCTCGGCTAGCTTCAATGCTTTAAGTTCTTGCTCTTGTTCTTGCAATTTTCCAAAGAGTGTTGCAAGAGACATTTCATTGATGCTAGGAGATTGTTTTATTGCTGTGACAAGAGGTTGCCATTCCCTGCTGAGACTTTTCAAAATTTTGTGCACAAGCTCTTTGTTAGTGTACACTTTGCCAAGAGTAATAAGATGGTTAATAATAAGTGTAAACCTTTTCTGCATATCTACAATAGATTCTCCTGAATTTATCCTAAAGCATTCATATTGGCTAGTAAGAGTACTAATCTTTGAGTCCTTTACATCATTAGTACCTTCATGGGTTACTTGAAGAGTATCCCACATTTCTTTAGCGGTTTGGCATGTCATTATTCTAAAAAATTCGTCTTGTCCTAAAGCCATGGTAATGAGATTTTTGGCCTTGTAGCCATATTGGACTTTCTTTTCTTCCTCGCTAGTCCATTCATCTATGGGTTTTTCAACATTCTTGCTATCTATGGTATGCATTGGTATATAGGGACCATTTTCAATGGCATTCCATATTCGCAAGTCAATTGATTGAATGAAGATTTTCATTCTCTCTTTCCAAAAGGCATACCCTTCCCCATTGAAAGCGGGAGGTCTATTTATCGCACCACCCTCGGGAAAAACATTTTGAGAACTTGAGGCCATTTAATCTCTTGAAGCTGTTAAGCTTGATCTACCAAGAGTCAAGCTCTGATACCACTTGTTGTTCAAGTGGCCTCAATACTCAAGAGGGGGGGTGAATTGAGTTATAAAACTTTTGCTTGGAATGCCTTTGAAATTGATTTCTATAACCAAGTTTATGAGATTGTGCAAGTGAAAGCAAGTAACAATGATATGCAATGCACTACAAGAGGTAAGTATTGTTGAGGCAATTTAGCAAACACTTGGTGTGCAATATCTAAAGTAAAGCAAATTAAGCAAGTTCAAGTGTGTTCTTCTTAACCAAACAATACCAATCAGCAAATATGCAATATATGGAAGTAAAAGAGTAAGGAAGAGAAGCTTGCAAACCGATGTAACGAGTTCCACCCAATCCGGTGTACGTCTCGCCTCTAAGCAACCCACTTAGAGGATTTTCCACTATTGTAGACTAGAGATACAACTTTGAGCAATTGCGGCTTCCTAGTGTCCCACACTCAAGAACCCAATCCTCACAAGTATAAGGGCAACCCACCCAATCTCTCAATCTCACAATATCCCAAAGGTTGAGTCCACAACCTTTGTACCCACTCAACCTAGAGTGAACAACCACTCAACCTAGAGTGAATAACTTGTGTGTTTGGTGTTTGTTTACAATCAATACACTCTCTCAATAGAGCAAATATACAAATGAAAAGCTCTCCCAAGTTCTAACTCTCAAGATGAGAGGATATACAAGTGAAGTATGAGATGCAAGAAATAGGCTTACAAAGCACAAAAATAGAGCTAAGGATTTGTTGCTTCTTGGTTCTTGTTGGTTGCTTGTTGTGCTTGTGTTCTTCTTGCATTTATAGAGCCAAGATAGTTGTTGAGGAGTCCCTAGCCGTTGCAAGATGATGGCTCTGTGTATAGTGGGATTTGAATGCTTGTTTTCCACTTAAGTTTGTCTATTTAGTGGTGTTTCCCACTTTGTGAATCGATTCGTAGATCCTTGAATCGATTCAGAGTGTTCTGTTTTATGCATTTTGGAGTACCAGAGTCGAATGAATCGATTCGAGCTTTGTTTGAATCGATTCAGAGCATTCTGTTTTGGGTTCTTGGTCTGTCAGCATCGTGTGAATCGATTCAGGGTCCTTGTGAATCGATTCAGGACATACTGTTTGCAGTCTTAGTGACTTCCAGGGCTGTGAATCGATTCAGGGTCATGGTGAATCAATTCAACCCATTCTGTTTCTCATTTTTATGACCTCCAGGGCTGTGAATCGATTCACTCGTGCTTGAATCGATTCAGGCTCTTCATTTTGACATTTTCTCATGCCTGTTGGTCATCCATTTGAATCTAATGATGCATGGTTGCTTTCCTTTTGTTTGATTCATTAGTTTCTTCATCTCTTGAACCTTTGTGAGACCATTTTCTTCTTTCATATGAAATCACTAATTGTTTTTGATTCTTTGAAGACTTCCCATTGCTTGTTTCCATTGTCATTATCAAAACCTGTTATCACATGCAAATACAGGCATCATTTGTGAGCTATTATGTATTGAAATTATGAAATGAATAGATTGTATATGAGGACATGGAGGATTTAGTGATTGTGAATATGTATAAGATAAACCTTAAATTGGTGGATGATGAATATATATATATATATATAGAATGTAAGAGACAATTTGATGTATATTAGAAAGATTGAAATTGAATGATGAATGTTGATGATTGTGATAGTTGGGGGAATATCCCCGAATGTATGTGAACATAGGTCTATATATATACAATTATATCTTAGGCATTGCATGCTTATGTAATTATGTAAAATGATGATGGTTGTCTATTAGGCTTATGATAGGCCATTACATGCTTTGCCGAGCCTTTTCTTATATCGTCATATATGGGACTAGGCGTGTGCCCAGTATACATATTCTTCCGCTGTAAACTCTATTATTTTCGTATACCGTTATGGGTAATTTATCTATCGATCCAGCTTAGGGTTATTTAATCTCACTCTTGGGTTTTCTGTGATTTGGGTCTTGATGTGGTCATGGTGAAGTCTTGGAAATATTTTCAAACGCGAAAAATTTATTCGCATTTTCATTAATTATGACGATCACATCGGGATTTGAGTACAAAAAATCCGGGGTGTTACATTGTCATCTATTATCGTAGATTTATCAAAAATTTCTCTTGGATAGCTTCCTCTTTGACCAAGTTGACTCGTAAGGATCAACCTTTCGTGTGAAGTGACAAATGCAAGAACAGTTTCTTTGAGCTTAGGAAGAAGCTGACCAGCGTACCGATTCTGATTTTGCCAGATCCTGCTAAGTTATATGAGGTATATTTTGATGTGACTGGACAAGGATTAGGATGTGTACTGATTTAAGAGAGGAAAGTGGTGGCTTACGTGTCTCGTCAGCTGAGATGCCATGAAGTGAATTATCTGACGCATGATTTGGAGTTGGCTGTAGTAGTTTTTGCCTTAAAGATCTGAAGGTACTATCTATATCGGACCAATTTTCAGGTATTCAACGACCATAAAAGCTTGAAGTATCTCTTTGATTAGAAAGATCTGAATGTGAGGCAACAATGATGGATGAAGTTTATCAAAGACTATGACTTTGAGCTTCATTATCACCTAGGTAAAGCAAATGTAGTAGCTGATGAACTCAATAGGAAAGCACTACATTTGTCCTTCATGATGGCTAATGAGCTAGAGTTGGTAAAGCAGTTTCACGATTTGAATCTCGGTATATCACCTAAAATAGGAAGCCTAATGGTTGGGATGCTAAAGGTCTCTAATGAGTTTTTGGATCAAGCTAAGGAAGCTCAGTTGATTGATAAGGCTCTACAGAAGCAACTCAAGAAAGCAAAGCCAAAAGGATTGATGTAAGATAGACAAGGAGTAATCAGGTATCATGGGAGGTTGTGTGTACCTGAGGACGCTAATTTGAGGAGATCCATCCTCGAGGAAGCTCACAAGAGCAAGTACAGTGTGCACCCCAGAGCGACAAAGATGTACCAAGACCTGAGAAACGTGTTCTGGTGGCAAGGAATAAAGAGGGACATTGCTGATTATGTCAATAAGTGTCTGACTTGTAGGAAGATAAAAATAGAGCAGCAACGACTATGTAGAACTCTTTAACCCTAAGAGATTCCCGAGTGGAAATGGGATGAGATTTCCATGGACTTTGTATCTGGACTTCCAAGAACCCCAACTGGATGTGATGCAATTTGGGTAGTCATGGATCAACATATGAAGACCGTACACTTCACTCCAATCAACATGAAGTATTCTTTGGACAAGCTCACGCAGATCTACATTAGGGAGATAGTCAGATTGCATGGTATACCATTTGCCATTGTATCCGATCGAGATCCCTATTTCACTTTATGTTTTTGAGAGAGTTTGCAAAGAGCGTAAGGAACCCGATTGAAGCTAAGCTCAACATATTACCATCAAACCGACGGCCAGTCTAAGCAAACCCTTAAGACTCTTAAGGATCTTCTAAGGATATGTATGCTCAAACACGGTGGGAATTGGCAGGGGTATCTACCGCTTATGGAATTCATTTACAACAACAGTTACCATGCTAGCATTGGGATGGCACCGTACAAAGCTTTGTATAGAAGAAAATGTTGTACGCCCTTGTGTTGGTTCGAGACAGGAGAAAAGGCTATATTGGGACCAGAGGTTATTCAGAGGAGCATAAAGTAAATTAAGGAGATTTAAGAAGCAATGAAAACTTCTCAAGACTGTGAGAAAAGCTACTATAATAAGCGTCGAAAACCTCTTAAGTTTGAAGAAGGAGATCATGTTGTTCTATGAGTTACTCCTGTTACAGGAGTGGGAAGAGCCCTGAAGATGAAAAAGTTGAGCCCTAAGTACATCGGACTATATCAGATTCTTGAAAGAATTGGGTTGAGTGCTTATTGCATCGCCTTACCTCCTGAGTTGTCCAACCTACATAATGTTTCCATGTCTCCTAACTCCGAAAATATATGCCACATTTTAACCATGTCCTAAAACCTGACCAACTTGATCTTAAAGAAATATAAGGCAATGCTAGTGAAGATTACAGATAGTCATCTGAAGCAACTAAGAGGAAAGGACATACCCTTGGTAAAGGTAATCTGGAGTTAGTCTGATGAAGGAGACGCTACGTGGGAACTTGAGGAAAAGATACAAACTCTTTATCCTCATTTGTTTGCTAGCACTAGGTGAAATTTTGGGACAAAATTTCTAAAAGGAGATGGGAGTGTAACAACCCTCATTTTGTATGTGTTAGGCCCTTGAGGCCAATTGTCTTGATTGCATGTTAATTTTGTATGTACTGATGACTTGGCTATGGCTGACTTGCTTGTGTGATGACTGATTAGTGTTTTAGAAAGATTTCATGAACTAAGGAAGGGTATTTTTACTAAATTATATGAGTAATGGTAATGATTAGAATAATAATAAGTCTGATTAATATACTCATAATAACAAAGGTTAATTAATTAGAGTATTAGTAATTTAATAAAATATTTAAGTTGTTGTTTAAGTCATTTAAATTGTGTAACTCCCCCGGTCTTGGGTAAGAAATTATCTAAAGGACTCAAGTTGATTATTTTTATCCAAGACGTCCCTCACATTGTGTCTAATGATTTTCATGAAGGGCTCGATGCCTGTTTTTAGTCACCCATGTCGCAACCTGGATCGCGACGGCGCGGCGAACCAGAGATTCTGGGTTCGATCCCCAGTGGAGTCGCCATCTGTCGCAACCTGGATCGCGACGGCGCGGCGAACAAGAGATTATAGGTGGAATGAAACAGGGAGTCGCCACCAACGTTTTTATCCATAGGAAAAACATTGGAAAAAACTAAGTTCAGTAAAGCACTGGTTAAAATTGAGATTCAAGTCCGGGAGTCGGTTACGAGTAGGGAAGGTATTAGCACCCTACATCGTCTGTCAGAAACAGTACCAAGATTGAAAGCGTAATATAAATAGCCTTAAACAAAATATGGTTTCTTCCCTTACTTTTATTTTGAAAATGATAGAATGGAGTAGAGAACTGTACAGACATAGAATGTTGAAGTGAGGTCAATGGGACGTTTCGTCCGAATTAAGCTCGACTTCGATATTAGACAGAGAGGGTGAGAGAATGCCAATAAGATGTCACGTCTAAATTAAACATCCTCGGGTAAAAAGGATAGGGATAGGAAAGAGATAAGCGGGACGTCTTGTCCTAAGTATCCCTTCCCTATGAATTGTAGCGAGGTTTGAACAAAACTAGGGGGAAATCAACAAGACGTCACGTCTAAATTGATTTTCACGGAAACGACAAAAGTAACAACACGAAAGAAACGCAAAAAGTAAGGAAATAAATCAGTAAGAGGAAATAAGGAAGATGGGCCCGACAGGAGTTAAAGTCCTGCTCCTACGTATTCTTGAATTATCAAGAAATCAGGGTTACGTAGTTCTGAGTGTTGTTCTTTTAGGAAAAGACTCGGGGGATGATGATGGATGTCATTGAGGTGAGGAGCTCATACGAGGCGAAGTTCTTCGCACGTGTACGAATCCTAAAAGGGTTGTGTAGACGGGAGTGCTCCCGTACGACACCGTTTTTTTTTCAAAAAAAAAAAAGATTTTCAAACTAGAAAATATAACATGTGCAAAATTTATTACTTATTATTTATTATTATATGTATTTCTTAAGGAAAAAGGGGCAAAAATATTAACAATTTAAACTATGCCACACAGACAGACATAACAAATAAACAGTAAACTGACAGGAAAATAAATGACTGAAAACAAGAGAAATAAGGAACAGAATGGAACCGGTGTGGTGGGCTCAGGACCGATGTGGGAGTCAAGTGCAGCGACAGTGTCAAACCGGTTCTGGACTTACACGCTGACAGAAGCAATGGACCGGTATTGGGCTCAAATCCTAAAAATTGAAGGATGCGACCGGTGTTGTTGAAGGTTGATCCGAAGTGAGTAAATGACTGGATGCTGTTGAGAAAGTAATGAAGACTGATAAGGTAGTGGTATGGGAATTGGGGACGGTGTTGGTTCTGTGCGAGGACGGTGTGCATTTGGGGTAGGGACGGTGAAGGAACAGTGGCTTTGAGTATTGGAAAAACTTCAAGCTTCTTAAAGCTAAGGGGTCTTTTGTGGTGACTAAGGCAGGTCACTGGTTTCAAGTGGGAGGTCAGTTGAGGATCTTGAGGAATCAGAGAGAAATTGAAGAGAGTCCTCTTGCAAAGAAAGGGAGTCCAAAAAAAAACCAACCCCTTGAGCTTCCTTGGTTGGGGCATTTATAGGGCTTTGAGGTCATGGGCTGAGGGTTTGGGACAACCAGAATTCCCACTCACCCATACGTGTAGTGGTGTGCAACCCTGGCCACTATCCGTTCGTGGGGAGCAGGGTTTCAGTGGGGTATTTTTAATTGTCCACTTCCGCCTCCCTGTTTGCCATTTTTAGGGAGTGCGATTCCAGGTCATCACGCATAAACTTCCGACCTCGTCTTTCCGTTGTCAAGTTTGTAACATCGGTCAGCAAAACACCGGTTGGGATGGAATCCCCACTGATCCGATGTGGCCTCTTAAGAACCTGGACCTGTGTCTTCACACCGGTTGAGCCTCTTCAAGGTAGTATCACAGGGGCGGTGTTCTTCCTCCTAGTCCGGATCTACTGCCAGTCCGGTGTGCATGTTTCGATCTGAGATCCCTTGAGTTTTACTTGGGCCGGACTGACCTATTACTTCGTTGCCAGGTGTACGACATCGGTGGTCCGGTGTTACCACTTTTAGGACCTTGGTCCGGTGTTGTTTCAAGTTAGGCCGGACCGAAAGAGGTGTTCACAGATGCCCCTCTTTACTCTTTTTTCACGAGAAATGCACATTTCCGAGGTGAAAAGGGAGTAAAGATATGAACACCGATGTAGGGGCTGAGTAGGACCCAGATCCGGTGTGGGACTTAATGACGTGGCCAATTAAACAACCGACGTGTCCTACACGTGGTCCACGTCAGGAGATGACTGGAACATCCCATGTGTCATCAGCTAATTGGCTCTTTTAAAAATTTAAAATTCGCGCCTTTGGGCCGGAATATCAAAAGTCGGCCCCTTTTAATGGGCCTTGGGCCGGAATGCGGAAGGTTCTGGATCCTCGCCTCCCCTCTATAAAAGCAACTTCGGGGATCCATCATTTTCACTCTTCTTGATATTGAAGTGCTGCCTCTCCGATGTCCAAATCCTCCGGTGTTTAAAGTTATCCTCCGGTATTACAAATCTTCTCCGGTGTTATAACCTGGCCCGTACTAAGAGAACTGCATGCATCGCCTCAGCAGGTAGCCATCATCTCCTTCATTTTAATTCGTAGATAAGTCATGGGGGACACCGGTTCGAGTAGTGACTCCATTGAGGTCCTATCAGGTCCTCCTTCAATTACATCCTGGCGTCAGCCGAGTGGAGTTTCGAGCCGAGGTCTGAGTCACCAAAGTGAGGCAACCTCAGGGGCTTCACATCGGTTCATCTCATCGGGACACCGTTTCTCCACGTTGCCTTTGTGGGAAACAGAGGGGTTTGACACATCGTCAGACTCATCTTTTAACTTTGGCACTGCTAGTGAGGGGGGGAGCAGTGCCGATCTCTATCTTACTGACAATGTGGCTTTTTACAGCTGTATTCCCTTCCTTCGTCACACCGTCCGAATGGCTTCTGAAAACTCCTCTACCGGCGTCGCTGTGATCACCGATCCTGTTGAGACAAACGTCTTGGCACACCGGATCAACTGGCTAGCTGAGAAGTCCAGGGATCCATACTTCTGGGTTCATGAAGACCCAAAGACCATCATTTCCCGGTATGCTGAAGACGCTGCCGATGTCACCATTGAAGACGTTGTTGTCCACACCGGTATGGAATATGAAAATGACTTCACCGTCTTCTGCCCCCTAACCTCGGATAGGATCTGCCATCAATCGGGGTCAAGGAATCTCTTCATGTATGAGATGGTCTTCTCCAAGATAGGCGTCCACTTTCCATTGACGGAGTTCGAGATAGGGGTACTCCAATTTTTGGACTGCTCTCCCAGCCAACTTCATCCCAATGGCTGGGGCTTGGTAAGGGCTTTGGAAGTACTTGGGGAGTACTTCCACTTCGTCCCCACAGTGGCCTTCTTTTTCACTTACTGCAGGGTGATGCGCCGGGGTAACTCTGGAGGGGGTCTAGGCTTCATCAATCTCCGTTGCGACTCAAAGGTGGTTAACTTCGAAAGTTACACCGAATCGGCCAAGACGGACGGGGTCAGTTTCAAACACTCCTACGTCAAAGTCGAGGTCAATGCTGGTAGGCCGGTGTTCTGGGAGAATTCTGATTTTCCAGAAAGTTCTACACCGGTTGGACTCATGAGCACTTTCTCCTGACAAGCAACGCCTACATCGTCAGTGAGAGTACTTTGTCAACTGAGTCCAAGAAAGTCCTGGACGCTCTGAAGGGTTATTCCGTCATTGCTAGGTTCTCCTACAAGAGGCTTTTGGGGACGGAGTCAGGCCGGGATGCTTACCTTGGTAGATATTGTTTAACTTTCCTCCCTTTTTATATCATCATATTTATTTTTGATATATTCATACTGGTTCTAACATCGTCTCCTTTTGCTTTCAGGCGAGATGGCTTGGATAGACATCCTCAGGAAACTGAGGGAGGCTGCCGAAGCCCGGAATGCTGCTGCTGCTGCACAGGAGAATAGGGTGACTCCTCGTCGCACACCGGCCAAAATGGTGAGCATCCCGGCTGATAATGTTGGGGCTATGACTCTGGGGCCAGCCGAAAGGGTCCCAGTTAAAAGGAAGTCCAACCCCGGCACAACCTCTAAGCAGAAAAAGCACAAGGCTTCAAGGGTTGTGACCGAGGTAGAGGCACCACGGGAGGAGCAGGCCGGTCCTGTAAATACTTCTCCGGACCGGTCTCAACCAGAAGACATCGTCATCAACTCCCGTCTTTCGGATTTTTTGGAGTATGTTAGAGGGACACCGGCTCGGTTCAATATCCCCTTCAAGCTCAAAACCGATCTTCCTGCTCCCGAGGCTCAATCTGCTACCGAAGCAGCTATTTTTAATTTGGTTGAGGCTGCTGGGGTCCTCAGCTCTTTGGGCCACTCCTACTATTCCAGTGTTGAGGCTAAGGAATGCCTAGATCGGATGAAGAAAGCTGAGGCTTTGAGAGTTGAGGCTCAGACCGCTTTGACCCAGAAGGAGCAGGAGCTGGCCAAGAACAAAGAGGACCTGTCCGAACTCTCTGCTGCTTACACATCGGCTGCCAAGAGGGCAGATGCTGCTGAAGCTAAGGCTAAAGCCTCAGAGGACGCTCTCCAGGCTCTCCGGACCGAACTAGATGAAGCCAAGGCTGCGAAGGCCGAGGTGGACAAGAAAAACAAGGAGCTAGCCGAGAAGCTTGCCGATGTGTAGGAGGAGCAGGCGAAGGAGCAGATGGAAACAGAGGAGCAGCTGGCTGAATTTTTGGTATTGGCCGATGTCGCTTTCAGTTCCGCTGTTCATCAGGTTGTACACCAGAATTCCGTTGTACAACTTAACCTAAACGGTATAGGTGTCTACTATGAATTTCATGGTGGCCACTTATATGCTATGGACCGGGGTCAGGCTTCGGAACCTGAGGATATTCCTTATGAGCTGATGCCTCTCCCTGAAGGCCAAAGCATGCAGCTGAGGACGGTGTCAGAGGGATCCGAGAGGACAGCCTCTGCTAGACCGAACTCTCCAGCATCCAACTCTTAGGGTTTCTTTTTTTCTTAGCCTTGTTCCGGGATGGGCTCTGGAGTTTTAACTTTTGTAATGGCCTCAGTGCCCCCTATTAATACAATGCAATTTTCACACATCTGCTTGTCTTCTCTTTTTTCAAAATGTTTCCAAGTATATCTCTCTTGTGACCGGTATAAGGTAACAACTTGAAGTGACACCGTCTGATCATCAATTTAGAATTAGGACTTCATTTTTTTAGTTTAATTCGAACATCGTCCTTTGCGAAGCATAGAACCTTGGATTAGTGTATCATGGCCACCCCGTCCACAACTTCGATTAACTTTTGAACCTCCGGTGTAATCGGCATGACATCGGCCTTAGCAACTTCAACCCTGAACCCAATTCTATCCGAGGTAGGTTTCATGATACCGTTTGTTACACCCCAAAGTAGTAACCGGTGTAACCATTGGGATGCCGTCTCTTGCAACTTGACAGGGTCTACTTCAATTGACCTTGAGGGTCATGACACCGTCCTTCGGATCACCACTTGTCCTGGAATAGAGTGAACCCCTTCTACCTAGTGCCCATATCGGACCAACACCGTTTTTTTTTTGAAGAATCAAGAGAATTGTTTTCCAAAAAAAAATAGTGTACTGTCCCTTGGGTGATAGGAAGGTGAGAGTGAGGAATTGCCCCTTGGCTGAAGATAGAATATGGGGTGTGGCCCTTGATTTGTAGAAGAGTAAAAACTGGGGGATTGCCTCTTGAAGGACTGGGAAATAAAAAGCGGGATGTGGCCCTTGTCTTACAGAAGGGTAAAGGTGGGTAATTGCCCCTTGACTGTCAGGAAAACAAATGTGGGGTGTGGCCCTTGGTTTGCAGAAAGGTAAAAGTGAGGGATTGCCCCTTGGCTGACAGGAAATAAATGTGGGGTGTGGCCCTTGGTTTGCAGAAAGGTAAAGGTGGGGAATTGTCCCTGGACTGACAGGAAAATGAATGTGGGGTGTGGCCCTTGGTTTGCAGAAAAGTAAAAGGTGGGGAATTGCCCCTTGACTGACAGGAAAGTGAATATGGGGTGTGGCCCTTGGTTTGCAGAAAAGTAAAAGAGGGGGATTGCCCCTTGACTGACAGGAAAATGTGGGGTGTGGCCCTTGGTTTGCAGAAAGGTAAAGGTAGGGAATTGCCCCTTGACTGACAGGAAAATGAATGTGGGGTGTGGCCCTTGGTTTGCAGAAAAGTAAAAGGTGGGGAATTGCCCCTTGACTGACAGGAAAGTGAATGTGGGGTGTGGCCCTTGGTTTGCAGAAAAGTAAAAGTGGGGGATTGCCCCTTGACTGACAGGAAAATGAATGTGGGGTGTGGCCCTTGGTTTGCAGAAAAGTAAAAGGTGGGGAATTGCCCCTTTACTGACAGGAAAGTGAATGTGGGGTGTGGCCCTTGGTTTGCAGAAAAGTAAAAGTGGGGGATTGCCCCTTGGCGGAGAGAGAATAGACCAGGGGAGATGCCCCAGTTTAGGATGGTTTGGAGGAATCTTGGAGGAACTGTCTCTTGACTGTAAGAGAATGGACCAGGGGGAGATGCCCCAGTTTGATTTGTTTGAGAAGTGTAGTTCCATTGGGGAAGAAACTTGGGGAAGTGCCAGTTTTGACGATTAGGGTTCCACTGGGAAAGAGAACTTGGGAAGTGCCAGCTTTGGCGATTGTGGTTTCACTGGGGATGCCAATCTACTGATTTCTCTTGGGGAAGACTTTTGGTCCGGATTTTTTCTGGTGTCAGGTTCTTCATTTCAGTGTGACGTAGTTCCATCACCCTTCAAAACAGATGGTTAGAAGCACGAGTAACAAAAGAATTAACATTTCGAGCGACCTTTCCTAAGAGATAGGCTTTCAAGATAACTCATGGATGAGATAGAGACAATTCTGTCTTCCAGGAACATAATTAGCAGAATTGGTTATGCTTTCTCACGGGCCGGGTCTGACGCCAGGATACATTTCGTTTCACCACGACTTTTCATTTCATCACTTTTCATTTCAAAAAATTTTCTTTTAAGAAAAACTTGTTCGTTTATAAGATTCAGCTGTAGACTCAGGGGAAGGAAAGGCAAAATTTATTTATTCTTGAACATAAGGTATGTACATTGGTAATAAAGGTAACGGTAACACAAACATATGTATAAATAATTCAAAAGGTGGGGGAGAAAGAAGGTATTTTGAACCCTCCAGCGATTCCCTACGAGCGATGAGAATTCGGATCCTTTCTCACGACTTCGAGACCATCCTCTGACTTTGCTTCTGGGAAATGATTTGACAAAGACTCGTGTGCCTGATCAGTTTTCCTTCTTTGAAGAGTTTATGTCATTACGCCTGAACTCGTGGTTCTTATTCTGCCCGAGCCGCCCTTCCGGGTTTTCGACTCATCAAGTAGCTCTAATTTTTGCCTAGGCTGCCCTTTGGGTTTTCAGCCTAGCGAGCATTTTCTTTCTTCTCTTTTTTTTCTTTTTCTTTTCTTTTTTTCTTTTTTTCTTTTTTTTAGGCAAAATATTTCTTCACCGCGTCGGCGTTTACAGGCATTGGCAGATCCTCTCCATCCATGTTGGTGAGAATTAGAGCTCCTCCAGAGAAAGCCTTCTTCACGACGTATGGTCCTTCGTAATTAGGCGTCCATTTCCCTCGGATGTCCTTTTGGATTGGCAAGATTTTCTTGAGGACTAGGTCTCTTTCTTAGAACCGTCGAGGCCGTACCCTCTTTTCAAATGCTCGTTTCATACGCCTCTGATACAACTGACCATGACAAAGGGCAGTCAATCTTTTCCCATCAATCAGATTTAACTGGTCATGTCGAGTTTGGACCCACTCAGCTTCTTTTAATTCTGCCTCCATTATCACTCGAAGAGAAGGGATCTCTACTTTGAAAGGCAGGACTGCCTCCATACCATAAACCAAGGAGAATGGGGTCGCCCCGGTTGAGGTTCGGACTGAGGTACGATACCCATGTAAAGCAAAGGGGAGCATCTCACTCCAATCTCTGTAAGTTACAACCATTTTCTGTATAATCTTCTTGATGTTTTTATTGGCTGCCTCGACTGCCCCATTCATTTTAGGGCGATACGGGGAGGAATTATGATGGTGGATTTTGAAGCTTTCACAAAGTTCCTTCATCATTTTGTTATTCAAATTCGTACCATTATCAGTGATGATCTGACTCGGCAGACCGTACCGGCATATCAGTTCACACTTGACGAATTTAATCACAACATTCCTTGTCACATTGGCGTATGAAGCAGCTTCTACCCACTTTGTGAAATAGTCGATAGCGACCAAAATGAAACGATGACCATTTGAGGCTTTTGGCTCGATGGGCCCAATGACATCCATACCCCACATCGAAAAGGGCCATGGTGCTGACAAGATATTCAGAGAAGACGGGGAAGCGTGAATATGGTCCGCGTATATCTGACATTTGCGACACTTGCGAACATAGGCGAAACAGTCTGTCTCCATGGTCATCCAGTAGTAACCAGCCCTCAAGATCTTTCTTGACATGGCGTGCCCATTAGTGTGAATTCCAAAACACCCCTCGTGAACATCCCTCATGATTTTATTTGCTTCATCGGTGTCAATGCAATGAAGAAGGACAGAGTCGTAGTTTCTCTTATAAAGCACATCACCGTTTAAGAAGAAACCCATGGCGAGCCGTCGCAGGGTTCTCTTATCATTCTCTGTAGCGCCTTCGGGATATTCTTGACTTTGGACGTACCTCTTGATATCGTAGTACCAAGGTTTCCCATCTGACTCCTTTTCAATCACTTGGCAATATGCAGGCTCGTGGTGCCGTTCTATTTCAATGAGAGGCATGTCGCAATCATTGCTTACCTTGAACATTGATGCTAGGGTGGCCAAAGCATCAGCCATTTAGTTATCCTCCCGGGGAACATGGTGAAAAGAAATGTCATCGAATTCCTTAATCAACTCTTTGATGTGAGCTTGATAGGGAATTAATTTGCTGTCTCTAGTCTCCCATTCTCCTTTTAGTTGGTGAATGACCAGGGCAGAATCCCCGTATACTTCCAATTTCTTCACCTTGGCATCCAATGCTGCTTGGATTCCCAGAGAACATGCCTCATACTCAGCGATGTTATTGGTACAATCAAAACACAGTCGAGCACAAACGGGGATGAGTTCTTTATCGGGTGAAATGAGGATTGCTCCGATTCCGTGTCCTAGTGCGTTAGAAGCACCATCAAACCTTAAGGTCCATTTGTCCTTTTGGGCCCCTTTTTCATTAAACAGGGCCAAGATATCTTCATCCGGGAAGTCAAACTGCATGGGCTGATAATCTCTTATGGGTTGATGAGCTAGGTAGTCAGCCAGAACACTTCCTTTTATAGCCTTCTAAGTGACATAGACTATATCGTACTCAGTTAACAGGACCTGCCATCGAGCAATCCTTCCAGTTAAGGCAGGTTTTTCAAAGATATATTTGACAGGATCCAGTTTGGAAACCAGCCAAGTAGTGTGACTTATCATATATTGCCTTAAACGTCGGGCTGCCCATGCTAACGCGTAACAAGTCCTTTCCAGAGCAGAATACCTTATCTCACAGTCAGTGAACTTGTTGCTCAGATAATAAATGGCATGTTCTTTCTTCCCAATCTCATCATGTTGCCCCAACACACAACCCATGGATTCTTCTAACACTGTAAGGTACAAAATGAGTGGTCTCCCCGGGATAGGTGGGATCAAAATTGGCGGATTCTGCAAGTACTGCTTTATCTTTTCAAAAGCCTTTTGACAATCCACGTTCCATTGAACTGGTTGATTCTTACGGAGCAATTTGAAAATTGGCTCGCATGTTGCTGTCAACTGTGAGATGAAGCGAGCGATGTAATTTAATCTCCCCAAAAACCCTCTAACTTCCTTTTCTGTACAGGGAGGAGGCATTTCAAGAATGGCTTTAACTTTGTCAGGGTCGACCTCTATGCCCCTCTTGCTTACTATCAATCCCAGTAATTTCCCGGATCTCGCGCCGAAGGTACACTTAGCCGGGTTCAGCCTAAGCTTGAATTTCCTCAACCTTTCGAAAAGTTTCCTTAGGTCTACCAAATGTCCTTCATCCGTTTTAGACTTGGCAATAATATCATCCACGTAGACCTCTACCTCCTTGTGCATCATGTCATGGAAAAGGGTTACCATGGCCCTTTAATAAGTTGCCCCGACATTTTTTAGACCAAAAGACATCACTTTATAACAGAAAGTTCCCCACAAGGTGACAAATGTGGTTTTTTCCATGTCATTAGGCGCCATCTTAATCTGGTTGTATCTGGAGAAACCATCCATGAATGAAAAGATCGTATGTTGCGCTGTATTGTCAACCAGAACATCAATCTGAGGCAGAGAAAAATCATCCTTGGGGCTAGCCCTGTTCAAATCGCGATAGTCCACGAACATTCATACTTTGCCATCCTTTTTCGGGACTGGGACGATATTTGCCACCCATTGTGGGTATTTTGACACGGCTAAGAATCCGGCATCAAATTGCTTCTTGAATTCTTCCTTGATTTTCAAAAGCATCTCGGGTTTCATACGTCGTAGTTTTTGCTTTACTGGCGGGCATTCGGGCTTTAATGGTAGCCTATGTTCGACGATGCTATTGTCCAGTCCCGGCATATCTTGGTAAGACCAGGCAAAAACATCGCTGAACTCTCTCAACAACCTAATCAGTTCCTGCCTCTGTCCTTTACTCAACGAGGTACCGATTTTGACTTCCTTTTTATCCCCTCCAACTCCCAAATCGATAACTTCGGCTATCTCTAAGTAGGGTAGAATTTCCCTATCCTCTTGTTCCAATAACCGGGTTAACTCAGGCGAGGGATCGCAGTCTTCATCATATTTCTCATTGGCACAATCAGTCAGACAATCAGAATCGTGAAGCAAGACCAGATTCTCACTACTCTCAGATGAATCGCTTTCGAATCTGCATTTCAGTGTATTATAGTAAATGAAAAGGAAAGCAAGCAAGAGGAAGGTTTAAATAATAGGTTATTAAACAGATCAAGTTATTTGGAAACTGATGGCATTTATTAATCAAATAAGCGAACAAGTTTCTTTGTTACAAAATGAGACCCCAAAGCATAGCTAAGGGATCGAACAGAAAACATGATTACTTTGATGAAACGGTAAAAATCGCAGGGAACTCTATGATCTCCCAGTTATTCAGTTCCTGACCAGGCGAGCCAACATACACAAATCCGGGACCTTCATCAAGATCACTTTGGATCACGGCCACTTGATCTGGAAACATTACTCCGGCGCTCCTGAAGCTCTGGTAGAGGTCACAGATAGGGATTTTCGCAGTGTTGGACGCATGCCCGGCATGATGAGTAATCCTCTTCCCTCTCCTCTCTTCTTCTACCCTTTTTTGGTCTTCAGTGGTGGGTTGGTATCCCAGGCCGTATCTGTTTTTGTTCTCAGGGAGGCAGACAGGTTGAGTTCTTCCCTCCAGTTCTCTTCTGAGCCCTTTTCCTGGCCTATATCCTTCCCGTAGCATGGTCTTCACCACTGCTAACGGTACATTTGGGAAAAATAAACTTGTGGCGTTGGCTATCTCCAAAGCCTGGAACGATGTCTCGAGGGCTTCCTCGGCTGCCTCTACATAGGGGGTAGTAACTGGCTTACTGACAAGAAGGTCCTCTTCTCCGGAAACGATTATCAGTTTGTTATCAATGATGAACTTTAGTTTCTGGTGTAAAGTGGAAGGAACTACCCCTGCTGAATGGATCCATGGCCTTCCCAACAAGCAACTATAGGCGGGCATGATATCCATTACTTGGAAGAGAACTTGAAAAATATGAGGTCCAACTTGTATGGGTAGCTCAATTTCACCTATGACCTCCCGTCGGGTCCCATCAAAAGCTCTTACTATCATGGAGCTCGGTCTCATGCATGCCCCATCTATGGGCAACTTAGCCAGTGTAGACTTAGGCATCACATTCAAGGATGATCCGTTATCGACGAGCACTTTTGCCATAATATGGTCTTGACATTTCACAAAGATGTGCAGAGCTTTGTTGTGTCTTTTCCCTTCCATCGGCACCTCGTCATCCATGAAAGTCAGATAGTTACTGGCCACTATATGTCCGACGATACCTTTGAACTTATCAACAGGCAAGTCATGCTTTACGTGTGCCTCACTCAGCACCTTCATCAGTGCGTTTCGATGTGATTCGGAACTTGTCAGTAGAGATAATAAGGAGATCTTGGCGGGGGTATAGTTCAACTGATCCAATACCTGGTAATCGCCATGGCGGATGAATTTTAAGAACTCTTTAGCCTCTTCCTTAACCACAACCTTCTTTGCCTCGTCGGCAATCCCAACCTTCCCAGTTTTAACTTCCCTGGCAGCCTTGTCTTGCTTTGTCTCTGAAGGCGCATATACTCTCCCACTCCGGGTCATTCCGCCTACTCCGGCGATGTTGGTAACCGACGAAGCAGGCGCCGGATCAACTATCACAGGATTGGAAACAACTACGTCCGTGTTGTACTTCCAAGGCACGGCGTAGGAGTTGTTATACGGGAATAGAGCAGGTGGCTAGGCCGTAATAGTAGTTCTGGCAGGGGTCTGCGTTAGCGATGCATTTTTACTATAAAATATGACTAGGGGTTTTGGGGCCCGAAGTCCAGTCTGTCCCTGTATCATATTCACATCATCTCCGTGGCACCTGCAGACTCGTACAGTGTGACTGTCCATAAGCCTTTGGAGGGTTTTTCGAAACCCTTGCTGCTTTGCCGACCGGGCATCATTGAAGTCCTCATCCCATTTGTCCTTTACTAACCCTACCTCAAACATAAGGGAGTGAATTTCCTTTAGAGGCATTTGAATGTCTTCAACATTGGATGTATACTCCACATCTTCCCCGATAGCATTGACCCCAGGCCCCTCATGATTAGGCAAAGGGTTTGTTGTTACATTCGGACTTCCTTCTCGGAAGCTTATCCAATCTGCCTGAATCAGGTCCCTTACCTTATATTTTAAAGCCAGGCAATTTTCAGTAGAATGACCTGGTGCACCCGCATGGTAATCGCACCAGGCATTAGGGTCATACCCCCTGGGATAAGGTGGCTGTAGTGGTCTCAAGGGACAAGGTACTACTAGGGTTTTTTCAATAAGGTGAGGCAAGAGTTCAGTATAGGACATTGGGATGGGATCGAACTGGGGTGGAGCGCGGTCGTTGTTCCTTCTTTGGATATTTGGATTTGGCGGTGGGTTGGCTTGTGGTGTTTGGTGTGGTGTCTGTGGTGGTGCAGGTGGTCGTACAATGGTTGGCCTGAATTGCGGTGGATTATGGTTTGGAATGGCTGCCACATAGGGTGTGTCATGCCGGGATATACTGGTGAAAGGCTAACGGGGGTAGGTGGTCCTGCCAGGTTCCTTCTCTGGTTGTGAGAGATTAAGTTGGTCTCCCCTTCTCTCCTCCTATTTTCGCCAAGTGCAGGTCTCCTTACAGCTCCTATCCCAGATGGACTTCGGACTATCCTGCCGGTCCTCAGTCCATTTTCTATTCTTTCTCCAATAGTGACAATATCGGAGAAATGGGACGAGACACTTCTTATCATCTTTTCATAGAAAGGAGTTTGAAGCGTATCTATAAATATAGTAATCACCTCCTTTTCAGATAGAGGTGGGTCAACCTGTGCCACCACTTCGCGCCACCTCTGGGCGTACTCCTTGAATGTCTCGTTATCTTTCTTGGTCATGTTCTGCAACTGTCCCCTATCCGGGGCCATGTCCAGGTTATATTTGTATTGTTGCATGAACGAGTCTGCTAGGTCTTTCCAGCAGCGTATACGAGAACGTTCCAAATGATTGTACCATGTCAGGGGAGCCCCAACCAGGCTGTCCTGGAAACAATGAATCAGCAGAGGGTCATTTGACGCATGCGAAGCCATCTTACGGTAGTACATGGTTAGATGATTCTTCAGGCACGTTAACCCTCTGTACTTGTCAAAATCGGGTGTCTTGAATTTGAGAGGGATGACGACATCAGGGATCAGGCAAAGTTCAGCAGCAGTGCCTGTCCCAAATCTGTTTGTCCCTTCCATCTCCCTTAATCGCCTTTCCAAGAATTCCAACCTTTCTTCCTGGGTGGTAGTAACAGCACTTGGACCGGCAGCGGTATGTTGACCAACCTTCCCATATTGTTGGTAGGAATGAACCAGGTCAGTGTTTGGTATGAAGGTATCAGGTCTAGCAGTGGTTAGGGGTATATGGATGGTATGAGCAGGCTGTGCTTGGGCTGTTTGCGTTTGGGCGGCTTGAGCATGAGTGGGTGGTGCTTGGGTGGCTTGTGCTTGGGTAGGTGGGTTGTTTGGTTGATTAGTGTTGGGTTGGGCAGTGATGGGAATTTGGTCTTGGTAGCAAGGTTCTTCCTGGAGTGGTGGAAAATACCCGTGTGGGAAACCATACGGAGGAAAGGGAATAACATTTCCTTCCTTGTCCACAAAGGTGTGTTGTTGCGTGTCTGCGGGATTTGGTCTCCTTATGCGAATAACGAGTGGAGGCGCGACGGTCCTGGGGTCAGACCCTGTAGCTGGATCCTGACCATGATGAGAGGTGGGTGGTTGTTGTCGGGCGTCTTCAACCCCTGCAGAAGATCCCCCTTCTACGACCCTCCTTTCCAAGAGCTTGGCCATCTCGGCCATCTGTTCCTTGACTTGAGCGAGCTCGGCCTTCAAGTTCTCATTTTCTTGCTCTATGTCAGCCATGAGTTTCTTCCTAAGCCTGGTCTCGTAAGGATGTCTACCTGTAATGTCTAAAGAATCACGTCAAGCGGTTAGAGAAATAAAAGGAATAGTTAAAGAAGATAAAACGAACATAAATAGGCATACGCAGGATACAATTCCGAATTTGACACGTATTCCTTAACCTTTCCCCAGAACGTCACGTTCAAAAGTACTTGGTAAAACAGTAGATTGGAAATTAACATGAGACAACTTGCGTAGACGAAAAGAACTTCATAATTTTATTTTTCCAAATGATACAATGTTGCTAGAAAGACTCAAATTACAAAACTTTAGCCACTCCTGGCTCGGGCAACCATGGCCTTCATTTTACAAAGCTTTTCTTGGCAATAACACAGAAATGATGATATCTCTTTGGGAGTGGACAGGGGGTTAACCATGCCTTCGGCTTGCTTCAGCATTGTGGGAAAATCTTCCAGTACTCCATTGGTTAGATAAGCCAATTTAGCGAAACGGTCCATCCATAAATGAATGACTTCATCCCGTTGAGCTAACTCAGTCCCCAAAACTCGTGTGGCTTCTTGGCAGCGACGTTCGACATCAAGGGTTTTCTTCTGTTCAGCATGTATTTCTTGCTCATAAGCTCTCATCGTTTCATCAAGCTGTTGCTCCAATTTGTGGACTTGAGTTTGTAGCATTTCTTTTTGCATCAAAGCCTCCTTTCCCTTCTCCTTGGATTGTACCAACATGTCCTTTAAAATTCGTTTTTCGGCCAATACAGCATCGCTCTGCTGACCCTTCATCTTCAGCTGCGAATTGGCCGCCCGAAGGCATTGATCTTGTTTTATTCTGTAATCTTCGTCAATCTTTCTCTTTTTCCGCATTTCTTCCATAACATGTCTTCCTTTGGAGTTCTCTTTCCTATGGAGGGCACACTCTTGTTGGCACTTCAGGAGGTCTTCTTCCAATTTTTGATTCCTTGCCTTTAGCTCTTCTACTTGGGCTTTTAGCGATATGGTAACCTTGTCCTCCACAATGCACGGCAGAGGAACTGTGTCCTCAGGTTGGTATGAAGGGCTCTTGAAAGGCAATTTCACGATGGAGACTCTATTCACCACCCAATCTAAGTATTCAACTCTCACAGCGTGGCTTCGTGCTCCCAGTTCTTTGCCCATCCTATGGACCTTCTTCCAGGCATTGGCTATGTCCCGAATAGTGGAGGTGTAATTCCCATTCACATAGTACAGCACGAAAGGAGTAAGTAGTGCTTCGTCCGGCGGCCCGAGTAGAGGATAAGCCAACTGCCGCTTAGCAATAACAGGATTATAATTGATGCAACCTTGTGTCCCCATTAGAGGAACATTTGGATATCCCCCACAGCTATAAATGATGGACTCAACTTCTAGCCATTGAGGACACCACCTCACCTTTTCTGCGGTAAGGCCTACAAGGTGATTAGCCCACACACGCCTATTCTTCGTTGTCAACTGACACAACTTCAAATCAGAGATGGGACACTCGGCTTTGCATAGTTGATGAAAAGCGTGGGATGTGAGCCACACATATAGAACAGGCAAACAACAAATAATCCTTTTTCCTCCTTGGGTATGGCAGAAATCCAAGGTGCAATAGACATTGGCCAACACTGCTGTGACGGGATTTTCCATTCTGTGCTTGCGAGCGGCGAAGATACCTATAACATCATAATCTACGTAGTTGTCTAAGTTAGGGAATAAGACAACTCCGTAAATAGTGAGAGCCAAGGTATCAATGAAAGCTTCCCATTCTTCTCTCTCTGCCAGGACATGCATGTGCTTCTCCAGAAATTCCCTAGTAAATCCGGGAATCTAGTTTCTGTTCATTTGTACTCCTTTTAACATTTCAGGGTGGACCTTCAAAATACGAGCAACAGAAGTGACTGACGCATGATGGTCCAAATGGCGATAAGGAATCTGTCCCTCCATTGGCATCCCCAATATTTGTTCAAATTCTTCTATGGAGGGTGCCAGTTGAAAGTCTTGGAAAGTGAAACAGCGGAGAGGTGGGTCATAGAATTGTGCCAGAGTTGTGATGGCTTCTGTTTGGACATCTACCTCCAAGAGTTTCAGGATCTTCCCATACTTCCTTGCGAAAGTCATCTTTTGTGTCAAGCTCAGTTTTTTCCCTAGTGCTTGTAAACTGTCAGTATTGACCTTTCTAGCCTTGAGGTGCAATAACTTCTTCAATTCAGTCACCCCTATATCACAATTACTGTGTCCCATGTTAATTTCCATACTGTCTTAGAAATACCGACGAATTCGGAATCGTCCCCTGCGAATATCAAGACAAAGAATGGAATCAGTTATGCGAGCTCAAAAGTCGTAGGTTTTCCCAATCGTCATTGCCACTTCAACCAGAGGGAAATAAAGTATAATTTTTTTTGGATTTTTCCTTTGACGATTAGGAGAACCTGTGACTTCAGACTCAGAGATACATGACAAAAAAGAGAGGATCATCTATTCACCCGAAGAATACTTGTGTGTTCTAAAAAATTTTCCAAGACTAAGCAAATCTTTGGATGATAGATAATCCCTTTTTAATAACAGGAAAGTGAAAATGACATAAGGTAAAGTAAAGTTTGCCCTTTCGTGGCCTAAGTCAGGTTTTGTTGAAGGTTTTCTCTGGACCTTAGGGCTTGTCTAAAAGTGACTCTTCACACCGGGTGGCTTATACTAGACTTCTAGAAGGTTACCAGAGCCAAGATCCTACCCATGACAGGGACGCAACAGTGGGGAACCACTAGGTGCGTATGTCACAAGAGGTCGAACTCTAGTTGGGGTTCTCACGATCACCGGATAGGAAGTACATCCTATACGATTCCGTATA
Source organism: Clitoria ternatea (assembly GCA_037962975.1). Lineage (NCBI taxonomy): Eukaryota > Viridiplantae > Streptophyta > Magnoliopsida > Fabales > Fabaceae > Clitoria > Clitoria ternatea. The sequence goes on from CM075671.1 coordinate 178,300,728, forward strand.
CCAACCCCTCCTAACTTAAGTTTCATTTGGGGCCCGGGTATAGGGCGCCACTCATAAGTGTGTGCGAGTAATTTGTGAGTGTAGTGTGTGAAAGGGCATTCAATACCTTTTTACCTTACCCCATTCTGCACAGAGAACAAACACAGAACAAATATACAAAGTCCTCTACCCTAGGGTTCAATAATTACAGGAAAGTAATATGGTCCTCTATCCTAGGGTTCAACAGACATACAAAACAAACAATAAAACAGATAACAAGATACAATTAAAACAAGAACAAACATTCACAACAATTTACAGAAAATAAACAAGGGGAAGAAATCCTATCTAACAAAGGCTATATATAAAAATACGCTTTCAACCAAACTGGCCTGACTCTCTTAAGTGTCCCCAGTGGAGTCGCCATCTGTCGCAACCTGGATCGCGACGGCGCGGTGAACCAGAGATTCTGGGTTCGATCCCCAGTGGAGTCGCCATCTGTCGCAACCTGGATCGTGACGGCGCGGCGAACCAGAGATTCTGGGTTCGATCCCCAGTGGAGTCGCCATCTGTCGCAACCTGGATCGCGACGGCGCGGCTAACAAGAGATTATAGGTGGAATGAAACAGGGAGTCGCCACCAACGTTTTTATCCATAGGAAAAACATTGGAAAAAACTAAGTTCAGTAAAGCACTGGTTAAAATTGAGATTCAAGTCCGGGAGTCGGTTACGAGTAGGGAAGGTATTAGCACCCTACATCGCCTGTCAGAAACAGTACCAAGATTGAAAGCGTAATATAAATAGCCTTAAACAAAATATGGTTTCTTCCCTTACTTTTATTTTGAAAATGATAGAATGGAGTAGAGAACTGTACAGACATAGAATGTTGAAGCGAGGTCAATGGGACGTTTCATCCGAATTAAGCTCGACTTCGATATGAGACAGAGAGGGTGAGAGAATGCCAATAAGACGTCACGTCTAAATTAAACATCCTCAGGTAAAAAGGATACGGATAGGAAAGAGATAAGCGGGACGTCTTGTCCTAAGTATCCCTTCCCTATGAATTGTAGCGAGGTTTGAACAAAACTAGGGGGAAATCAACAAGACGCACGTCTAAATTGATTTTCACGGAAATGACAAAAGTAACAGCATGAAAGAAACGCAAAAAGCAAGGAAATAAATCAGTAAGAGGAAATAAGGAAGATGGGCCCGACAGGAGTTAAAGTCCTGCTCCTACGTATTCTTGAATTATCAAGAAATCAGGGTTACGTAGTTCTGAGTGTTGTTCTTTTAGGAAAAGACTCGGGGGATGATGATGGATGTCATTGAGGTAGGGAGCTCATACGAGGCGAAGTTCTTCGCACGTGTACGAATCCTAAAAAGGTTGGGTAGACGGGAGTGCTCCCGTACGACACCGTTTTTTTTCAAAAAAAAAAAGTTTTTGAAACTAGAAAATATAACATGTGCAAAATTTATTACTTATTATTTATTATTATATGTATTTCTTAAGGAAAAAGGGGCAAAAATATTAACAGTTTAAACTATGCCACACAGACAGACATAACAAATAAACAGCAAACTGACAGGAAAATAAATGATTGAAAACAAGAGAAATAAGGAACAGAATGGAACAGGTGTGGTGGGCTCAGGACCGATGTGGAAGTCAAGTGCAGCGACGGTGTCAAACCAGTTCTGGACTTACACACTGACAGAAGCAATGGACCGGTATTGGGCTCAAATCCTGAAAATTGAAGGATGCGACCGGTGTTGTTGCAGGTTGATCCGAAGTGAGTAAATGACTGGATGCTGTTGAGAAAGTAATGAAGACTGATAAGGTAGTGGTATGGGAATTGGGGACGGTGTTGGTTCTGTGCGAGGACGGTGTGCGTTCGGGGTAGGGACGGTGAAGGAACAGTGGCTTTGAGTATTGGAAAAACTTCAAGCTTCTTAAAGCTAAGGGGTCTTTTGTGGTGACTAAGGCAGGTCACTGGTTTCAAGTGGGGAGGTCAGTTGAGGATCTTGAGGAATCGGAGAGAAATTAAAGAGAGTCCTCTTGTAAAGAAAGGGAGTCCAAAAAAAAACCAACCCCTTGAGCTTCCTTGGTTGGGGCATTTATAGGGCTTTGAGGTCATGGGCTGAGGGTTTGGGACAACCAGAATTCCCACTCACCCATACGTGTAGTGGTGTGCAACCCTGGCCACTATCTGTTCGTGGGGAGCAGGGTTTCAGTGGGGTATTTTTAATTGTCCACTTCCGCCTCCCTGTTTGCCATTTTTAGGGAGTGCGATTCCAGGTCATCACGCATAAACTTCCGACCTCGTCTTTCCGTTGTCAAGTTTGTAACATCGGTCAGCAAAACACCGGTTGGGACGGAATCCCCACTGATCCGATGTGGCCTCTTAAGAACCTGGACCTGTGTCTTTACACCGGTTGAGCCTCTTCAAGGTAGTATCACAGGGGAGGTGTTCTTCCTCCTAGTCCGGATCTACTGCCAGTCCGGTGTGTATGTTTCGATCTGAGATCCCTTGATTTTTACTTGGGCCGGACTGACCTGTTACTTCGTTGCCAGGTGTACGACATCGGTGGTCCGGTGTTACCACTTTTAGGACCTTGGTCCGGTGTTGTTTCAATTTAGGCCGGACCGAAAGAGGTGTTCACAACCCAAACACAAAAGCTTTATTTTTATGTAAATCGTATATGCCAAACGATGCTCATGTACGTATTTTGAGCGTAATTTCCTCTCTTGTTATTGGATTTGAGTGATTCTTGTCCCAAAATCTTTGTATCAAATTTATCTACAACTTTGATGTTGACCATGAAAGCCAATTCTTACCCTATAAATCCCAGAATTTAAAATACCAAATTGATTCACGTTTTTCTAGTGGCAGCTTGCACTATGTTCAGTATTTTTCAGGTTTCTCATTCGTATCACCATGAAATCAAATGATTATTTTAGAAATTTCTAAACTCAATTCCCAAAACTTTGATGAAGGGCACGGAGTTCAATTTCCAACCAATGTTGCCCAGAAAAATAATTCTTACAAGAAACATTAATCCCATCACATCCTTGCACTATTTTCTTAAATGGGCCATATCTCACTTGTTTCTTAATGAAAATTTTTGAACCATATACTAAATTAAAAATAATAAAAAGACATAAAACTTTTATGTTTGGGATTTTTTCAAATTCGGCCCATAACAGCCCTTAAAACCACGAGAAAAGCTTTGCCTCTATTGCTTGACACATCAGCCTTGCATGAGAATAAGCCAATCATATTGGACCACCACCTTGCCACTTGCCATGACCATGCAAACTCCTTCTTCACCACTCTAAGAGATGCATAAGACACCTAGCAAGTACATGGGACAATGTTGACACTTGTCCCCCTCTCCCTTTGGTGGTGGGAACTCCTAGTCTAACAAGGAGTTCCATACAAAAGTGTCACTTTCTCAAAAACTATGCATTATTTCCCTTGCTTCTCTTTTCTAACATAGACAAAATATTTTCCAGCAATATCTTCCTTTCTCCTTCTTTTTCAATTATGCTAAAACATCATCATCCATCCTCCCTCATCAAGCTCAAGTTACTCTACCACCCTTTTTAAGTCTATAAATAAGATACCACCTTCCAAATACCATACGTTCTTCTTGAATTTTCTTCAAATAGCAAACATTTTCCATTTCATCTCACCATCACTCCCATGTTAACACCCCTCACCAAGCATCCATTTTTTCTTTCCTTGGTGAAACAATAAAAGGAGACCTTTGAGCAAACTTTAAAGTCTTGGATACTTTCTTCTTTGTGGCCAAACTTCTTGAGGTAAAAGGGGGAGTATTGGCTTGCTTAAATGCATAATTTTGTACATGTATACCTCCCTAAAGATCCTTATTTTATGCCTTGAAATCTTGAAAATTTCTTTCGAAAATTGTGATCTTTGGGTGGTATCATGGTTGTACCATGATTAAATTAAATTCTTTGATCTATGGAGATTAAAACTTTAAAGTTACTAACGTGATTGATGGTGTTGTTGCAAAAATTAAATTGAAGTGTATGCATGTTATATTAATTGTCAAATATTGTGTTTCCTTGGTTTAAATAGTGGCTTGAGGTATTTGACGTGTTTCTGTCGTGGTTCCGTCAAATTAGTACATCAAAATTAATTAATGTAGTACTAGGGTGTCAACCTAGGTCGTTCTCTCAAGGATCAACACAGAAATTTAGGAAAAAATCAAGTTTAAAATTAATTTTTACAAACAGAAATTTAACAAACATACAAATACAATTGGGGGGTTTTGATTGATTGCGTTGTGACAATTAAAATTAAGACAAAGTAAATATAGGATTTAAAACAATAAATAACAAGCGATTGATTTTCTTAGAGTATTGTAAATAAATTTATCCTTGGTTCACTAGAGATAATTTGTATACTTTCATTACTGTTGATTTCTTAGCTCAATTTGAATTAATCAACTAAGCGTCTTTTTTAATTCATAATTCCTTTACTTTCATTTAAAAATGAATATTTTAATCAAGCATCCTAATTAAGCAAAAGGAGTCAAGATCGTAAAATCTAGGAATTATTGAGCATATGTAAGAACATCGCCTATATACATAATCTATTCTCAAATTATGAAATTAAGCAAACCATAATTATTAAAAGTGATTATGAAAATATTCATTAAGCATGCATATTTTCTTAATCTATTTTAATTTAAAATCTTATTTTATTCCATTTGAATAATTAAACCGATTAAGCATGCAAATTTAATTAACCAGAATAGAATTAAATAAGCAGAGTAAGATTATGAAGAAATAAACAATAATAAAAGCATACTATATTAAAAACCAAAACCTCAAAATTATATTACAATATTTTCCAAGAAAATCAATCTAGGGGTTTTAGCCCTCCATAATTAAAATAAACTAAAAATAGGAAAGACCTAACCCGGAATGGAAGAACTCCTCCAGAAGCCTTCCTCTGATGCTTAAAAGAAAGAAAAGAAAAGGAACTAAGAGAGAAGTGTGAAGTGAAGTTATTGATGTTCGAATGCTTCAGTTTCTTTTCCTTTTATAGGCAATGGAAAGTAGGAAGCTAGCTAAGGAAAACACGTTGCAAGTGGAAACTTTTGGTGCAGATGATTTCCAGCTATTGCAGCTGTTTCCAAGTTGCGTTTTTGTTGTTTCCAATGATTTGGTGCATGATTTGATTGATGAATCGATTCCTCCAGTTTATTTTTGCACAAAAAATAGCATATGAATCGATTCATGACAAGGGGAATCAATTCACGACAAGGGGAATCGATTCATGGGCTTGGGAATCAATTCATGGCATGAGGAATCGATTCATGGCATGAAAAACAACCTAGGAATCGATTCATTTAGGTGGGGAATCGATTCAAGGCTTTGGGAATCAATTCATGGGCTTGGAAATCGATTCCTGGGGCATTTTTTATGTATGAATCGACTCACACCCTATTAGTGCGGTTCCTGTTACAAGCGCACTAATAGATAGCGCACTAATAGCCAATTTTCATGCTTTTGTTGCTCTTTTTTTCACCATGTAAACTTCGGGGCTTGTTCTTCTTGTTTCTTTATCATTTGATGATCGTTTTTCTCTTGTTATTGACCCTTGGATTATCTTTGTACTTGTTCCTTAATTTTATTAATTTCTGCAAAATAAAATACCCAAGTAAAAAAGAGAAAACCAACATTTATTAATCCTTAATTCATTTTAAAATCAAATATTAAATAAAGCTCATATGATGAAAATGTGTTAAAATGCAATATATTACACAATAAGTGATGGAAAATTATACAGATTTAAAGTGAAGAATTAAGGATAAATCATGCATCATCAAATACTCCCACACTTATTCTTTTGCACTCCCGGCCAAAATCAGAATAGAAACAAGTATCACAATTTATTGAAAACATTAAGTTGAAAAATAGTAAACACACAAAACTAGCATGTTCGATATGAAATCATTAGGAATATATAGAGAAACAAGAGTTATTCATCATGCAAGATACAGAGCATCGAGATATGTATAAAAATCATCCAAACACTTAGGCATGTGAGAATTAAATTAAACTAAAAAGTAGATCATAAGTGACAGAACCTCACAAGACATACTCTCAACTCTCAAGTGTTTTGGGTTTGTGTATACTCTCAAAACATTTCTTGAAAAAATAGACAATCCAAAAATTTGGCAAGTTTCTCAATTCCATAATCAACACAAATGCATGTATAGATCAACGGGGCTTTTTAAGGTTGTAATGCGGCCAAGGTCAAAGTGGGTGGTAAAATTTTTTGAAATTGTGGCAAGTACCAAAAAGAATAAGGAGCAAATAATTTTACAGGTAAGCATGAGGATATAACACTTTTGTGTTCCAATTTCTTTTCGTCGCAATCATCAAAATATTTCTTTTTATTTATTCATCATTTTTTTATGCGATTGCATAACACTTGAAACAAGAGTTGCGACTCCTTTTTGCACACCCCCACACTTATTTGAATGCCTATTTTTGACTTGATTCTAGAGCTCTAATATATTCCTTAAGGTAGGTATATTTTTGGTTTTTTTTATGTCTTATTTGAGCTGCAACAAAGAAATGGTTAAATAGGCTCAAAGGGGCAAACAAAGGATGATTTATTAATGGTAGGCTTATATGGCTTAGTGGCTCAATTGAACAAAATGCCTGTATCATTTCAAATACATTCACATGAGTTTCAAGTATCATCAAGAAACAAGACAAAAATTAGGATGTAAGCATTCAGGAATTAATCACACATGAAAGAATTAAGATGGTTTAAAGTGATCCATCAAATTTTAAAGCTTAAAAATCTCACAAGGTATAATTCTATCATATATGATCATCTCTCAATTATGATGTCATTCTCATCATACCAAAAATGCTTGAGTTTAAATTATAACATATCATTAAGCTTATATCAGACATGAAAGAATTTACCTGTTACTCATGCATATCTTAAAATTCCAATAAAACATGTCATTTTAAAACAAAAAAAACACAATCTTTTATTTTTAATTCTTTTTTTTTGAAAAATAGTCACACAAAATTAATCACACAATAAAATCAACAACACATGAATGATCCCACCCCCACACTTAAATCATACATTGTCCTGAATGTAAGACAGAGCATACAGAATAGACAATAGAATGAAAAGTAAAGAGATGGGTAAGAAAAACTCCCTCAAGGGGGATCAAGAAGTGGTTCCCCCAAAGTATGTTCCTCCATTGTAACATCCACAAGTGAAGGATTTTCATGAAATAGCTTCAGACGTTGTCCATTAACCTTGAAGCTTTTATTGGAGTTTTCACTTTTTATTTCAACAGCTCCATGGGGAAATACATTAGTAACAATGAAAGGTCCTTCCCATTTGGAGTGCAATTTTCTGGCCATCAGTTTCAATCGGGAATTAAACAGTAGCACTTTCTGCCCGACAGTAAACTCCTTCCTAGCTATTGAGCTATCATGGAATTTCCTTGTCTTTTCCTTGTAGAATTTTGAATTCTCATAAGCTACCAAACGGATCTCATCAAGCTCATTCAGTTGTAATTTTCTTTCTTCACCTGCTTGATCAAGTGCTAAGCTGCAAGCTTTTACAGCCCAATAAGCACGATGCTCAATCTCCACTGGAAGATGACATGCTTTACCAAAAACAAGTCTATAGGGAGACATTCCTATAGGTTCCTTAAAAGCTGTTCTATGTGCCCAAAGAGCATCATCCAGTTTCCTGCTCCAATCCTTTTTGTTAGGTTGTACTATCTTCTCCAGGATTCTCTTGATTTCTCTATTAAAGACTTCTGCCTGTCTGTTGGTTTGGGGGTGATATGGAGTAGAGACTTTATGAATGACCCCATATTTTTAGAGCATAGCTTGCATGGTCCTATTGCAGAAGTGTGTTCCTTGATCACTAATGATTGGTCTCGGGATGCCAAACCTGCAAAAAATTTGAGATCTAACAAAATCTACAACAACTCGAGCATCATTAGTTCTAGTGGCTTTAGCTTCCACCCATTTAGAAACATAATCTACAGCCAATAAAATGTAAGTAAAACCAAAGGATGGAGGAAATGGACCCATAAAATCAATGCCCCAAACATCAAATACTTCACAAAACAACATAGGTTGCTGAGGCATCTGTTGACGCCATGTGATAGCGTTTCCAGTTATTTGGCATTTCTCACAGGTGTTACAAATTCTCCATGCATCCTTAAAAATTGTGGGCCAGTATAAACCAGAGTACAACACCTTCCTTGCTATTTTTTGTGGACCAAAATGTCCACCAACTGGTGAAGCATGGCAGAATCAAAGAACCAATTCTATCTCATGATCAGGAATGCATCTTCGAATCACCTGATCATTACACAATTTCCACAAATACGGGTCATCCCATATATAATAGTTTACATCACTTTTTAATTTTGAAATTTGGTTCCTGGATGCATATGGTGGAAAAACAGAAGCAACAAGATAATTTACAATGTTAGCAAACCAAGGTGTATTAAAAGAGTTAGAAATACTCATGAGGCGTTCATCGGGAAAATGGTCCCGAATAGGTGGTGAATCAGGAGCATTCTTAATTCTGCTTAAATGGTCTGCCATAAGGTTTTGTGTTCCACTTCTGTCACGAATTTCCAAGTCAAACTCTTGGAGCAAAAGCATCCAACGAATTAATCTTGGCTTGGACTCACCTTTCTTCAACAAGTACTTCAGAGCTGCATGGTCAGTAAAGACAACTACTCGAGAACCGAGTAGGTAAGATCTGAACTTATCTAATGCAAAAACAAAGGCCAAGAGCTCTTTTTCAGTAGTGGTGTAATTTACCTGGGCGGCATCTAAAGTTTTAGATGCATAGTAGATAACCCTAGGCTGCTTGTTAAACTTTTGACCAAGGACGGCTCCCAATGTATAATTAGAGGCATCACACATCAACTCAAATGGGGCTGTCCAAATAGGTGCTTGAATTATTGGGGTAGTAGTCAATGCTTGCTTCAGGCAATTAAAAGCCTCCTTACACTTTTTATCAAACTCAAATACCATATCCTTTTGAAGCAGACTGGATAGTGGTCTAGCCTTCTTGCTAAAATCCTTTATGAATCTTCTGTAGAAACCTGCATGGCCAAGAAAAGAACGAACCTCTCAAACACAAGAGGGGTAAGGCAAATGTGATATAACTTCTATCTTGGCAGGATCTACCTCAATTCCTTTCTCAGAGATTACATGCCCTAAAACTATTCCTTGTTTTACCATAAAATGACATTTTTCATAGTTTAAGACAAGGTTAGTTTCAATACATCTGTTTAAAACTTTATCCAAACTATCAAGGTATGCATTAAATGAAGATCCATAAACAGTAAAATCATCCATAAACACCTTTATGAAATTTTCAATGAAATCATGAAAAATACTTATCATGCATCTTTGAAAAGTTCCAGGAGCATTGCATAGGCCAAATGGCATTCTCTTATAAGTAAATGTGCCAAAAGGATAGGTGAATATGGTCTTTTCTTGATCCTCAGGTGCAATATAAATTTGAAAATATCCAGAGAATCCATCAAGAAAACAGTAGTGAGATTTACCTGCAAGACGCTCAAGCATTTGATCAATGAAGGGTAAAGGGAAATGGTCCTTCTTTGTTACTTGGTTTAGTCTCCTGTAGTCAATACAGACTCTCCAACTATTTTGTACTCTAGTAGGGATCAATTCATCCTTCTCATTTTTCACAACTGTGATCCCTGTTTTCTTACGAACCACTTGAATCGGACTTACCCATCGGCTATCAGAGATAGGATAAATAATTCCTGCTTGTAGAAGCTTGGTAATCTCCTTCTTAACCACATCAAGGATTACAGGGTTCAGTCTCATTTGAGGCTGTCTCACTGCTTTAGCATTTTCCTCCAGAAATATCCTATGCATGCACATAGATGGGCTAATTCCAGGAATGTCTGCCAATGTCCAGCCTATAGCCTTCTTGTGTCTTTTCAATACCTGCAATAATTTTTCTTCTTGATTTTCATCAAGAGAAGTGGAAATTATCACCGGGAGCTGTTCATCATCCCCTAAGTATACATATTTGAGGTTCTTAGGTAGAGGCTTCAATTCTAATTTAGGTGCCTGCAAAACAGATGGAACTAACAAAGTAGATTTGGATTCCACTGCTTGCACTTCAAAAATTTTGTTAGAGTTTTCTTGAAATCCTGCATTCAGCTCCTTATGGTTAACAGGTATATCTAAAGATTTTGAATCAGAAATTATGTACTTATCAATTTCAGTACAAATATCACAACTTCCAGAATCATTGCATGCAAAACAATTGTTTGAATTATCTATGCATTCCAAATCAACATTAGAAAAATGTTCAAAAACTAGTTCATCAATAATGTCAATTTGGAAAACAGAATGATTTTCAGCTGGGTATTTCATGGCATCAAGAATATTGAATTGATTTCTCGTGTCACCATATTCCATAGAAAGAGTTTCAGAATGAACATCTATTTTGGTTCGGGCTGTTTTCAAAAATGGTCTTCCCAAAATTATAGGAACAGGAATTTGAGGCATACCTTCTTCCATATCAAGTATGAAAAAGTCAGCAGGGAAAACAAGTTGTTCTACCTGAACTAAAACATCCTCTATAACTCCAGTAGGGTAAGAAGTGCTTCTATTGGCTAGCTGAATTACTACACCAGTAGGTTGTAAATTTCCAAGAGACAAAGATTTGAAAACAAACATAGGCATAACATTTATTGAAGCTCCTAAATCTAACATGCAATTTTCAAATTTGTTATTGCCTATGATACAAGGTATAGAAAATGTACCTGGATCTTTACATTTCTTTGGGATATTTAGAACTTCCTTACCAAGTAATGCAGATACATTCCTTCCCATGCTTATCCTTTCATTACCCTTGAGTCTCCTCTTGTGGGTACACAGCTCTTTTAGAAATTTGGCATACTTGGGAATTTGTTTGATTGCATCAAGAAGAGGTATATTTACTTCCACTTTCCTGAAAGTATCCAAAATTTCTTTGTCCACTTCTTTTATTTTCTTTCTTGGAATTGCTTTTGGTGGGAAAGGAAGAGGGATATGAGGTGGATTTTGGGGTGGTTGCATCTCAGGCTTGCTTGTGCTTGAAGAAGGTACATCATTCTCAACTGTTGTGGGCACATCTGTTTGTTTCTCAGGTTCCTTGGGTATGGGTAATTCAAGGTTTCTACCTGATCTTAACTGAATTGCACTCACATTTTTGGGATTTGCAGCTGGTTGAGATGGTAATTTGTCAGAGTTTTGAGATTGTAACTAGCTTAATGATGAAGCCAGTTGCCCAATTTGGTTTCTTAAACTATGGATTATAGCATCATTCCTCTGTTGATACTCCAAGTTCTGTGCAGCCATTTGTTTTACTAGTTCTTCCAAAGAAGGGCCATTTGTGGATGGTTGAGGTGTAGGTCTTTGAAATGGAGGTTGGGTATTTTGTTGTTGGTTACCCCATCTCAAGTTTGGATGGTTCCTCCAACCTGGATTGTATCTGTTGGTGGAAAGGTCATGGTTTTGTTGTTGTTGTGGTGGTTTATCATGGTAGATGTTAGCTGCATAGGCTTGGGGACTATTATTATCCTTTTCTTGTAGAGAAGGACAACAATCAGTGAGGTGCTCTTGTGAAGAGCAGATGCCACATACTTTAGTAGTCATGGATTTTTGATTTACTGCCAATTGTGAAACCAGAGTGGTGAGATCATCCAGTTTATTCTCTAATTTAATTCCGGATGAACTAGAATATGAATCAAACATGGGTTTGAAAGAATCATTTCTCACACCAAATTGTTGAGAGTTAGATGCCATCTTTTCAATCAGGTTTCTTGCTTCAGCAGTAGTCATATCTCCTAAAGCTCCTCCACTTGCCGCATCAATCATGTTGCGATCAACGTGGTGCAGACCTTCATAAAAGTACTGAAGAAGAAGTTGTTCAGAAATTTGGTGGTGAGGGCAACTTGCACAGAGTTTCTTGAATCTCTCCCAATACTCATAAAGATTTTCTCTAGAGAGTTGCCTAATACCCGATATATCCTTACGGATTGTAGTTGTTCTAGAGGCAGGAAAGAACTTTTCCAAAAATATTTTCTTTAAGTCATTCCAACTTGTGATTGATCTTGGAGCAAGGTAGTACAACCAATCCTTAGCAACACCCTCTAAAGAATGAGGAAACGCTTTAAGATAGACATGGTCTTCTTGAACGTTTTGAGGTTTCATTGTGGAGCACACAATATGGAATTCTTTGAGGTGTTTGTGCGGATCTTCACCCGCAAGACCATGAAACTTAGGCAACAAGTGTATAAGTCCGGTCTTAAGCATAAAAGGGATATCCTCTTCAGGATATTGAATACACAAACTTTCGTATGTGAATTCAGGTGCAGCTAGTTCTCTAAGAGTTCTTTCACGGGGTTCAGCCATATCAGAAAAACTAGCAGTAGTACTTTCAGCAGATTCAGATGAGATACTATCACTATCAATATCAACAAAATTATTATTAAATCTAGCTTCTCTAATTAATCTATGAAAAGTTCTATCAATTTCAGGATCAAATGAATATAAATGCTCAAAAGTTCTTCTAGTCATACATAGCATACAACAAGATATTTGATGATCATGAGCAATAAATCATAAGAATCCTAAATCATAGAAATAAAATTAAAATTTTTTTAATTATTTTTTTAATTATTTTTTTTATAATTTTTTAATTTTTATAAAAAATATTAATTTAAAACAAGAATTTTCCTACAGATCGTTGATCCCCGGCTGCGGCGCCAAAATTTGACATGTTTCTGTCGTGGTTCCGTCAAATTAGTACATCAAAATTAATTAATGTAGTACTAGGGTGTCAACCTAGGTCGTTCTCTCAAGGATCAACATAGAAATTTAGGAAAAAATCAAGTTTAAAATTAATTTTTAGAAACAGAAATTTAACAAACATACAAATACAATTGGGAGGTTTTGATTGATTGTGTTGTGACAATTAAAATTAAGACAAAGTAAATATAGGATTTAAAACAATAAATAACAAGCGATTGATTTTCTTAGAGTATTGTAAATAAATTTATCCTTGGTTCACTAGAGATAATTTGTATACTTTCATTACTGTTGATTTCTTAGCTCAATTTGAATTAATCAACTAAGCGTCTTTTTTAATTCATAATTCCTTTACTTTCATTTAAAAATGAATATTTTAATCAAGCATCCTAATTAAGCAAAAGGAGTCAAGATCGTAAAATCTAGGAATTATTGAGCATATGTAAGAACATCGCCTATATACATAATCTATTCTCAAATTATGAAATTAAGCAAACCATAATTATTAAAAGTGATTATGAAAATATTCATTAAGCATGCATATTTTCTAAATCTATTTTAATTTAAAATCTTATTTTATTCCATTTGAATAATTAAACCGATTAAGCATACAAATTTAATTAAACAGAATAGAATGAAATAAGCAGAGTAAGATTATAAAGAAATAAATAATAATAAAAGTATACTATATTAAAAACAAGAACCTTAAAATTATATTATAATATTTTCCAAGAAAATCAATCTAGGGGGTTTAGCCCTCCATAATTAAAATAAACTAAAAATAGGAAAGACCTAACCCGGAATGGAAGAACTCCTCCAGAAGCCTTCCTCTGATGCTTAAAAGAAAGAAAAGAAAAGGAACTAAGAGAGAAGTGTGAAGTGAAGTTATTAATGTTCGATTGCTTCAGTTTCTTTTCCTTTTATAGGCAATGCAAAGTAGGAAGCCAGCTAAGGAAAACGCGTTGCAAGTGGAAACTTTCGGTGCAGATGATTTCCAGCTGTTGTAGCTGTTTGCAAGTTGCGTTTTTGTTGTTTCCAATGATTCGGTGCATGATTTGATTGATGAATCGATTCCTCCAGTTTATTTTTGCATAAAAATAGCATATGAATCGATTCATGACAAGGGGAATCGATTCATGGGCTTGGGAATCGATTCATGGCATGAGGAATCGATTCATGGCATGAAAAACAACCTAGGAATCGATTCATTTAGGTGGGGAATCGATTCAAGGCTTTGGGAATCGATTCCTGGGGTATTTTTTATATGTGAATCGATTCACACCCTATTAGTGCGGTTCCTGTTACAAGCGCACTAATAGATAGCGCACTAATAGCCAATTTTATGCTTTTGTTGCTCTTTTTTTCACCATGTAAACTTCGGGGCTTGTTCTTCTTGTTTCTTTATCATTTGATGGTCGTTTTTCTCTTGTTATTGACCCTTGGATTATCTTTGTACTTGTTCCTTAATTTTATTAATTTCTACAAAATAAAATACCCAAGTAAACAAGAGAAAACCAACATTTATTAATCCTTAATTCATTTTAAAATCAAATATTAAATAAAGCTCATATGATGAAAATGTGTTAAAATGCAATATATTACACAATAAGTGATGGCAAATTATACACATTTAAAGTGAAGAATTAAGGATAAATCATGCATCATCAGTATTGGAATTTTGTTTGGAAGATCTAATGTGTTTTAAAATGAATTTTGACGACTAAAATAATTGATTTTTGCTACAGTAAAATATTTATGGTTAGTTAAAAGGTTTAACATTAATAGATCCTAACGTAAAAACTCGTCTAAAATGATTTAGTACTTGAAATTCATTTGCATGATTAAATCTTTGGATTCTTTGAGATAAAATTGAAATTTAGGACATATATTTAATTCTGGAATTTTATTTAATAGAAAGGACAAATGACTTATATTTATGGTAATTGTGCGATATGCTTGAAACTCTGAAAGAAATTGATTTAAAAAAACATTTTAAGCTTAATGCATGGCAAAATTTTGAGATGATTACAACTGCTGTATTTTAATATTTGAGTACCATATTTGGTCATAAAAACTTTTATGGATGTGATAATTAATGAAAGAATAAAAAGGGACCTGAGTTTAGACGTGAACTATGAGTTAGAAATAATGTGAAATGTGTTTTCATGGGAAAATGGAGAAATTTGGCAAAACTATTTTGGAGGAGTGTTTTGTAGTATGAGAGATGAATTCTGAGCATAAGAAAAATACCCAAATGAATAAAATTGGTTTGTAGAATTTCCGACGCGTGATTTGCCCTTAAATGTGATTTTATAAACGTTAAAATGACGAACTTTGGCACCTTGCTACCTTTTCTTGTAGGGGTTGTTTATGGGAAGAATTAATATTTAGATTTGATATATTTAATTATTATTTTAAAATTTAAACACTTTTGCCTTTGGAATCACTCAAATTGGAATTTTCTAGATAAAATACGACAAAAACAAAGTTTTGATAAACAATGAAAATTAACTACTTTATATCCTTAATTTAGAAAAAGAGGATTTCTTTTATTTTCAATATAGGACTAGGAGAAATGTTTTATAATGATAAAGTGTTTTACCTAAGGCTTTATAAAAAGTTTAGAATGAAAAACCAATTTAATTCATTCGTCGTAAGTCAATACGGTGAAACGACATTGGTAAATAATTGAAAAAACCATAAGAAATATATTTTATCCTTATTTTTCTCTTAAAGGTGATATCTAATTTTTAAGATCATACTTTCAAATAAAGAAACAAAATAAGTTAGAGAATTTTGTTCTCTAAAAGTTTAATAAATGAAATGTATTTAGATATCTCTTGGAGATTTGAAAAATAAATTGGATATTTTTATCCTAGAAAATTTTCTTATAAGACTTGCATAGGAAATGATCTTGATACTTATAAGCAAAGTAATTTGGGTAGTATTTAGACCTTGGCCCTGGTGCCTCCTACATGAAAAGATTTTACTATAAATACTTTACACGCTTTAAGGAGAAATACATCGAGCGGGTAAGGTTCCATTTAGTACTTGGGCACCCTAATGATAAAATAAGCTTATGGAAAATTACATTTGGAGTTAAGGAAGGATGTTGGAATAATCACCTAGAGCCTACAGTGATGGGTACACTAAAGAAACAACTGCGCCCGATCCTTGAGGGTAGTCTTTGTAGTATATCGGATTCGGCCTTCCAATGGCTCAGATTCACGTTTGATGTCGGACGATCATGGAAAACTGATAAATCAATTTTAATACACTTCTTATAGTTTTACACTTGGGGTTTATTATATAATTACTATGTTTAATAATAGTATTTTAATTAAGTTTTATGTTGTTTAGTTAAATTGAAGTATTATGTATATATGTTTCAATTTTCGTTTTTTGTATGTATCTTGAGTATCTTGCCTTATTTTGGCTATAACTTGGGCTTTTGTGATCCAAATGGGCTAATCTTGGAGCCCATGGAAAGCTAAGACAGAGGGATACATCATGATGATCAAATTTGGTTATTTTTCATCTGGAAAAAATAAAGAAATGGAGCTTGAATCAATCAGCCCTCATGTGTCCCACCAGCATTGACATGGTTCACCAAAATACAGATATCTGGAGCTCTAGATGTCCAAATGACCTGATTCTTGCGCCAAATTCTCAATAAGACAGAGATATACAACTTTTATGTTGAAGGTTTTTCAAAATTCGGCCATCTCAAAGGTCATATTGGACTCGCAATGTGGAGAAGATAAAGAGGAGAATGAATTTCAACACCTACCATTATCTTCTTTTGAATTATTGTAATTTCAAGCCCACCAATGTTGAAAAAAATGCATTAATAATCAGAAAATGAATGTATAGTATCATCATATCTTGCCTATAAATAGATGCTTGAAGTTGTAAGGGAGATACACAAGAAATACATAAGAAATACATGCTTTAGTTTCCATTATAATTCTATATCTTTGTTTTAGCTTCTTAAGTTTTAGTTCTTTCTTTTGCTTTATCTCCTTGTTCTATATTCCATCCTTCAAGTTATGGTTTTCATTTCCCTTCCTCAATATCAAGTAAGTTAATTTTATTATTTTTTATTTACTTTTATAATCAAAGTTTTAGTAAATTTAATATTAGCTTTCATTGTTAAAAATTATCATGGAAGCTTAATCTTTTAAAATCAACTCAAGGAATTTAATTTTTCTTTATGTTAACTTTGAGTTCTTGCTCTTAATATTTTGATTGAAGATAATTACTTTTCTTTGTTTCTCAAGCACTTATAATGGTAGATTATTTAAGTGTATAACCGATTGGTATATAATTAAACAATCTATAATCTAAACTGATGTTGGTTGGTTAATCAATAATCAATTTGAGAACAAAGATTAAGTTACTAAATAAGAGATTTCTATTTAGTTTCTTAACTCAATCAAATTATGGTTTTAAAGTTATTTTAGTAATTAATAAGAATATATCGATTGATTATTCTTATTAGTTCATTAATTCAATTCTAGAAGATTTTCTAGAATATAATCATTTAGGGATTCCAAATAATTCAAGATTGAGAAATTAATTATATTTAATCATATTTGTGGACAATGATTAGTTAACTAAAGATTTATTAATTCCTTGGGTTGGTTGTTTCTAAATTTGATTATTCTTACTCATAAATTTACTTTTTGCACTATTATATAATCACTTAATTTTCCTTTCAATCTCAACACAAACCCCCCCTTTATTATAACTAAATTGAGTGTAACTAATTGAACTAAGGTCCTCGAGAGACGACTAAGGTTGTTCACCTTATACTATATTAATTTAACTTTTTATTTGACCCGACAACGACAACGTGTCAAATTTGGCGCCGTTGTCGGGGACCTTTGGTCCTAATTATTTACATTCAATTATCTAATATATTTTATATTTTTTTTGTAGGTATATTGAAGATATTAAGGTTTGGTTGAATGTGAGCATATAAAAAATAAAAAAAAATCCACTTTATTATATTCTTATTCATTTTCTAGTAATCTCATTTTCAACCATTGAAAAAAAATATAAATATAAAAAAAATCTTTAAATTTTTAAATATATGTTCTAAGCATTTCATAATTAAAATGATAACTTTTTCTTTTTATTACATAGTTGTAGTATTTTGTTACAATATATGTAGATGTATTGTGTATGACTAGATCTAATCCCGAGACACTATATTCTTTTGATCCTGAAATAGATAGAACATTTCATCAATTAGTTAGATCATCTAAAAAACTATTAGACAATAATAATAATAATAATAATAATAATAATAATAATAATAATAATAATAATAATAATAATATTCTAGCTAATAGCATAAATAGTGAAACTAAACCTTCAATTTCTGAGTATTTGTATAACATGGCTGAAAAGACATTAAAAGAACTAGCTACACCAGATGTCACTAATCAAACATCATGCATCTTATATCCTGAGGAAGATGTTCCTTTTGTGCTTAAAACTGGTTTAGTTCATTTGTTACCAAAGTTTCATGGTCGTGCAGGTGAAGATCCTCATAAACACTTAAAAGCATTTCATATCCTTTGCTCTACCATGAAACCTGAAGG
The DNA here is from genome assembly GCA_037962975.1 of Clitoria ternatea. Classification (NCBI taxonomy): domain Eukaryota; kingdom Viridiplantae; phylum Streptophyta; class Magnoliopsida; order Fabales; family Fabaceae; genus Clitoria; species Clitoria ternatea. Next base: position 178,319,193 of record CM075671.1, read on the forward strand.
GGTTTCAGAAGAACATGTAAAACTTAAAGGTTTTCCTTTCTCCCTAGCAGATATCGCTGAGGATTGGTTATTTACCTTCCTCCTGGCTCTATTACAAGTTGGGATGACTTAAAGAAAATGTTTCTTGAAAACTTTTTCCCCGCTTCAAGAACTTCCTCAATTAGAAAAGAAATATGTGGCATCCGGCAACATGACTGGGAAAATCTTTATGAATACTGGGAAAGATTTAAAAGATTGTGTGCTAGTTGTCCCCATCACCAAATTACGGATCAACTTCTCATACAATATTTCTATGAAGGTCTTAATCCAATGGATAGAACTTTGGTTGATGCAGCTAGTGGTGGTGCTTTGCAAAATAAAACTACAAATGCAGCAAAAACTTTAATTGAGAACATGGCTGCTAATGCTCAACAACATGCCACTAGAAATAATTCTGTAGTAATTAGAGGAGTCCATGAAATTGAAACTACTAATGATGGAGATAAAAAATGGGAAAGTAAATTTGCTGAACTAGCAACACTTATGAAAAATATTATTGTGTCTCAAAAACAACAACCTGTAGCCCCTGCTAAGGTATGTTCTATCTGTAGTTCATCAGATCATTATACCGATTGTTGTCCTTCACTGCAGGAAGCTAAAATTCCCGATGAAAATCCTCAAGTATGTGCTGCCAACTTATACAATAACAGACCGCCACAACAATAAAATAATTATGATCTTTCTTCTAACAGATATAATCCTGGTTGGAGGAATCACCCTAATTTAAGATGGGGTAATTCCTCACAACAACCTCATGCACCTTTTCAGGCAAATACTGGACCAAGCAGACCATATCAACCTCCTCATGTACAACAACAAGCTACACAAATAGCTGCACCTTCCACTGAGAAATCAAATTTAGAGGAATTGATAAAGCAAATGTTAGTAGATAATCTAAACTTCCAAAAAAGAACTGAGGCTACAATTCAGACTCTTGAAAATCAGATTGGTCAATTGGCTACATCTTTAAACCATTTGCAGTCTCAAGGTTCAGATAAGTTGCCTGCTCAGACAATTGTCAATCCTAAAAATGTAAGTGCAATTACTTTAAGATCTGGTAAAGCTATCCAAGGACCAGAAAAACAACAACAAACTGAAAATACTATTGTCACAGAAAAACATGCAGAAGAAGTTTTAGATAGTTCAAGTAATAATAGTAATGATATATCTCTTACAAATCCTCCTTCTGCAGCTGGTCCTGATAAGCAACATATCCCTCTTCCATTTCCACAAAGACAAAAATCTATACAAAATAAGAAAATGGATGAGGAGATCTTGGAAACATTTAGAAAAGTAGAGGTAAATATACCTTTATTAGAAGCCATCAAGCAAATCCCAAGATATGCCAAATTCCTTAAAGAACTATGCACTAATAAAAGAAGACTAAAAGGCAATGAAAGGATTAATATAAGTAGAAATGTGTCTGCATTAATTGAAAAACCTTTGTCACATATACCAGAAAAATGTAAAGACCCTGGCACGTTTACCATTCCATGCATAATAGGCAATAACAAATTTGAAAATGCCATGCTAGACTTAGGTGCATCTATTAATGTTATGCCTATGACTGTATTTACTTCACTTTCCCTTGGACCTTTGCAAACTACAGGTGTGGTTATACAATTAGCAAATCGAAGCTCTGCACATCCTGCAGGAATTATTGAAGATGTCCTTGTTAAAGTTAATGATTTAATTTTTCCTGCAGATTTTTATGTTCTAGATATGGAAAGTGAGAATTCCACCAATAAAGCTCCAATAATTTTAGGTAGACCATTTGATCCGGTCCTAACACCGGCCCCCAAGAGCATGGCTTCAATGCCTTGCCAGATCAGCATTTTGAATAAAGAGAAGTACTCTTCAAATACACTACAAATACTATACGGAGTGCATACCGCCAGGGGAAGTAACGCCGCCAAGGTTCATGACTCCGCCCAGGCACGTTACCCCGCCAAGGAATGTAACTCCGTCCAGGCGTGTTACCCCGTCAAGGAATGTAACCTCGCCAAAGTTGTTACTCCGCCAAGCCATAGGCTCAACTCAGGCGGAATACTGAATTTCCCACACTGCGTAGCGAGCCCATACTTACAACCCCGGCACGAGATTGACTCTGTCTTGAGAGGTTAATAATGGGAATCACGCTGTCACGCATAAAGGGAAATAACAATAAAATATTAAAGCACTAACGCTTTCCAGACAAGTTGTGATACCTACTACAATAATGGTGCTAGTAAACGGCGCAGGGGCCCACTACCTTTTCAGTATTATGCCTGGAAACAAGGAGCGGGTCCTACCAATAATGCAGCACCAGTGACAGGTATATAAACCTCTCTTGAAAAGGTATAAGGGATCTTTTCCATTCTCTAAACCTTACACTCTCTTACTTGCATAGTTCTCTCTGATTGTCTTTCTAAGTCTCTAAGTATTCTGAAATACTGACTTGAGCGTCGGAGAACGATTGCAGGTACCACCCCCAATCGGGTCAAGGCAACGTAGATCCCGTCAGGCGGACTGTGACACCGCCCCGCAGTACATTACACTCCGCCTCAGCATACGAAGACTCTTTGTATTTACATTTATACATACATTGCTTTGTATCAAAACACATTTATATGTATATTTTGAGTTGTTCTACAAGTATACTTCTACACCCCCTGTAAAGAACAGTTCATTGGCACGCCCGGTGGGACCTGTAAACTAGGTAATCCCACAATCTTGATCAATCTTCATGATCAATGGAGAGACAAGGACCAGAGATGCAGAACGAGGATTCTCCTCCACGCAATCCCAGACGTCTTAACTTCGATGATGGTGCTCATAAAAAAGCAACGCAAGCTGATTCTCTAGATCCAAGAGATGACATGATTCGAATGTTGAGAGAAGAACTTGCGGAACTTCGTTGTGAAAAAGCAAACCCAGCGCATGAGAAAGCTGGTCCCGCAAGACAACCACATCATGAATCACACATACAGGAGGAATCAAGTACTCCTCACTACTCTCGCATTCCTACATACCTGGAGGAGCAACGAAGCCTCCCACTGGTGAATGCTCAGCATCAAGAAGGAAGAAGAGCAGGCTCAAACGCTTCCCCCTCAGGATATAAGATGAGTATCCCATTTTCCAAAAGGCTCATGAATGTACATGTACCCAGACACTTGCAAACCATGCAGCCCATTTCTATAGGGAAATATACTGGGGAAACAGATCCCTCTAAGCATTTAGATGCTTATATCTATGAGGCCATGTTTCTAGGAGCTGAGGAGGACGTCATGTGCAGAATGTTTCCCAGAACTCTTACAGGCGAAGCTCTAAGTTGGTTCAAGAGCTTACCTTCAGGTTCCATTGATTCGTGGGAGGAGCTGGCCTCAGCTTTTGGAAGCCACTTCGTGATCTCCAGGGATGCACCCAGAACCTCTCACACCTTGGCTCAGATCAAACAAGGCGACAAAGAATCTCTGAAGGATTTCCTTAAGAGATTTTATAAGGAGGCAGCCATGGTCCCTGATCTGACTGAGGCAATCCAGTTGCATATTCTCATAGAAGCTATGCAACCAAAGTCACCTTTCGCTTTGTCTTTGGCAAAGGGACCTCCAACTACGATGGAGGAATTTCGCAGGAAGGCGTCCAAGTACGTGGGTATTGAGATGCATCTGGAAGCCACTGCATCTCGCAGCAAACCACTCCCTGCAACTCCACCTCAAGACAAAGGAAAAGATAAATTGTTGAAAAATGACAAATCCCACCAAAGGGACAAAGTAGGGAACCAGCCTTTTAAACAGCAAGACAGACGTGTGTTCAATTTTGCTCACTATGCACCATTGAACACAACTTGCGAGCAAATCTTGCGGGAGATAGGATGGACCACCCTCAATGTTTATGGAATTCAACGTCCACCTCTAATCAGGCGCGGTGGAAACCCAAAGAAATATTGTGAATTCCATGAGTCAGTTGGCCACACCACAGAAGAATGTAAGCAACTCAAAAATACCATTGAGGTGCTCATTCGTGAAGGTAAACTGAAACATTACCTGTTCAAAGGCAAATCTCATGATGAGCCTGAGAAGTTTGAAAGGCGACATCGTGATCGTTCTCCGGATCCTGATAGTACTCGGGAACCAAAACGTACGGCGGTGTCAGAGAAACAAAAAGGCATTGTTTTGGAGTCCGCCCAACGAGAACCGAGCCCTGAACCTAGGTCGCGAGGTAAAAGGCAGGTGGTGGACATGATTGCTGGAGGCTTCGCAGGAGGCGGACCCTCAAACAACGCCCGGAAAAATCATCATCGTATGATCTTATCTGTGCAGGGCAAGAACAAAGAATATCGCCCATTCAGGGACGGAGTTCAGACTCCGCCTATAACCTTCACAGATGATGATTTTGGCCCAACCATCCCTGAGGGAGATGATGCGGTAGTGATCATTGCGGTGATCGCTAATATGGATGTAAAACGCATCCTAGTTGATCAGGGAAGTTCCTGCGATGTTATTTTTTATGACTGTTTTAAACGCATGGGACTGTCTGACACAGATTTGCAGCCTTACACACAGGACCTTACAGCTTTCAATGGCGCCAAACAGCCTACTAAAGGCTACTTGGACACAAGGATTACCTTCGATGGTGAACCTGGAGCAAGGACTGTGAAATCCAGGGTTCTTGTCATTGATGTTAAATCTCCATACAATGGCATCATTGGGCGGCCTACTTTGAATGCCATGGAAGCCATCGTTTCAACCCCACACTTGTTAATCAAGTTCATTGACAAAGATAATCAAGTCTCATCTGTCAGGGGCGACCAGGAGATGGCTCGTTATTGTTACAATTTAAGTCTTAACATGGTTAAGCTTGAAACCATGTCTAAGAAAAGAAAATTGAACGAAGGAAACAGTGCGGCGGCATCCGTCAACTTGGTGGATCTTGATCCCAGGGCGGAGTCTTCTATAGACCCACTGAACCCTTTAAAACCAACTCCTGATGGTGGTTCCAAGTCTATTGTTTTGGGCAGCACCCCGGAGCAAATTACTAACATCAATGACAAGCTGGAGCCTAACATGGAAGCAAGACTGATTGCACTCCTCCATGAGTACAAGGAGATTTTTGCCTGGACAGCGGCAGACATGCCTGGTATGGATCCTAACTTCTGTTGCCACCGCCTGGCGGTGTATCCTGAAACTAAGCCAGTGGCACAAAAGAAACGGCGTATGGGTCCCGCTAAGCAAAATGCTGCTTGTGAACAAACCGAAGAACTCCTTAAGGCGGGGTTCATCAGGGAACTCCGTTACTCTTCTTGGCTGTCCAACGTGGTGATGGTGCAGAAAGCCAATGGCAAATGGCGCATGTGCATAGACTACGTTGATTTGAATAAATGTTGTCCCAAAGATCCTTATCCTCTCCCCAACATTGATAGACTGGTTGACGATTCATCAGGATACAAGTATCTATCCTTCATGGATGCTTACTCCGGATACAACCAAATTCCAATGTGCGAGGATGATCAGGAGAAAACAGCATTTATCAACGACAGAGGGGTCTTTTGCTACAATGTCATGCCATTTGGGCTGAAGAACGCTGGGGCCACCTACCAGCGCATGATCAACAAAGTCTTTGAGGGCATGCACACAAAGCTGGTGGAGGTTTATATTGATGATATTATCGCCAAAACCCCAGAAGGAGGAGACCATGTTGAAGACTTACGCCTCATTTTTCAACGCCTACGGCAATACAACATGAGACTCAACCCGCTAAAATGTACATTTGCTGTACCTGGAGGAAGATTTTTGGGTTTCATGTTAACGCAAAGAGGCATAGAAGCTAATCCTGACAAGTGTCGTGTGATACAAGAGTTGCAGAGCCCCAAAACATTGAAAGAGGTACAATCCCTCAATGGCAAAATCGCTGCTCTAGCACGATTCATGCCAAAAATGGCTCATCGCTCTCTTCCCTTGTACAAGATGCTGAAGAAGGATAAAAAATTCAATTGGGGCCCAGAGCAAGAGGCGGCCTTCCAGAGCTTGAAAAATGTCTTAGCCAGCCCTCCAATCCTGGTAAAACCAAGCCCAGGTGAGCAACTCATCGTTTATTTGTCTGTTTCAGATGAAGCGCTGGCAGTGGCCTTGGTCAAAGAAACAGTCGAAGGCCAACGACCGGTATACTTCACTGGTAAAACATTGCATGGTGCAGAGTGCCGCTATCAGAAGATTGAAAAGGCAGCACTTGCAGTTGTTTGGGCCTCACGACGTCTAAGACCATATTTCCATGCACACCCCATCCTGATTCGCACAGACTTGCCACTCCGTACTATATTGTTCAAGCCAGACTTGGCTGGAAGGATGATCAAATGGGCCATAGAGCTCTCTGAATTCGACATATCCTACGAACCAAGAACTGCTATTAAGGCACAAGTCCTAGCAGATTTCGTAGTTGAATTAACAGGCTCTAGCCCAGATGCAGATCATTCACACTGGACAGTATACGTCGATGGGTCTTCAAACAGCAAAGGATGTGGGGCAGGAATCGTTGTAGAAAGTGATGACGGGGTACATCTTGAAATTTCATTGCACTTTACCTTCACTACGTCTAACAATCAGGCGGAGTATGAAGCCTGCTTAGCCGGACTCAGAGCAGCAAAAGATATTGGGGCCAAAACTGTCACCCTATGCAGTGATTCTCAACTAGTCATCTCACAGATTCTTGGTGAGTATCAGGCTAAAGAACCTCTACTGCAACAATATCTAGACTGCGTCAACAAGTTGAAACAGCGCTTCGATGAGGTAACTTTCAAGCATGTACCTCGCGAAGAAAATACGCGAGCTGATATCCTGTCCAGGTTAGCCAGCACAAAGAAGGCGGGGTGTACAACCACGGTTGTACAGAGTACTTTGGCCGAGCCAAGTATATCCCTTCCCTCTTCAATTCATATGATTAAAAGCCGCCCCGTTGATGATAACTCCTGGGTAACACCAATAGTTCGTTATCTTGTTAATGGACAATTACCCACGGATGATCTTGAGCGAAAGAAGCTAAGGAGGGAGGCACCCTATTATACGCTCCTAGATGGGCAGCTATACCGCCGAGGAATTTCTGTCCCATACTTAATTTGCATAAATGAAAACGAGGTGCAAGCTGTTTTGGAAGAAGTCCATGAAGGGCAGTGTGGACATCATCCAGGGGCACGAAGTCTAGTGAGAAAGATCCTCAGGGCGGGGTATTGGTGGCCCACTATGAAGCAAGACACCGCCTCATATGTTCAAAAATGCGATCAATGTCAACGATTCGCGAATTTTCACCATACTCCAGCTGAGGAAATGTCATCATCAATAACGCCCTGGCCTTTCTATCAATGGGGTATGGATATTCTAGGTCCATTCCCAACTGCTCCCGGCGGTATCAAATACTTGATAGTTGGTGTTGATTATTTCACCAAATGGATTGAGGCAGAGGCAGTGGTGCACATAACGTCAGCCAGGACTCGAAGATTCGTCTATGAGAATATCATTGCACGTTTCGGAGTCCCTGAACGCATAGTCACTGATAATGGCACCCAGTTCACAGATCGCAAGTTCACTGAACTCTTAGAAAATCTCAGCATCACGCAGATTTTCTCTTCTGTGGAACACCCTCAAACCAATGGACAAGCAGAGGTCGCCAACAGAGAAATCTTGAAGGGCCTCAAAAAACGCCTTGGTGAGGCAAAGGGAGACTGGGCAAATCAGTTGTGCCACGTTTTATGGGCATATAGAACCACCCCACACTCCACTACGAATGAATCTCCATATCGGCTGACATATGGAGTCGAGGCAGTCATTCCCATTGAATTGACAGCCCCTTCAGCTCGAGTCCTCTATTTCAATGAGGAAGCCAACCAACAGAACCTCGCACACGAATTGGAGGTTTTGGCGGAGTTGAGAGAGGAAGCCTTTGTGAGAGATCAAGCTGTCAAAGCAAAGGCCGCCAAACGGTATAACGCACGCATGTGTGAACGCCGTTTCCAAGAGGGAGATTTGGTCCTGAGAAGGGCCAACATTGGCAACAAATTTGCGCACCAAGGCAAGTTGGCACCAAATTGGGAAGGTCCATACCGAGTCACCGAGGTCTTGGGCAAGGGTACATACCGCCTAGAGAACTTGGATGGCACTCCGGTCAGAAATAAATGGAACATTTTGAATTTACGCATATATTACAGTTAGTTGGGTAATACGGTATGATCTTTTCTTCCTAACTCAAGGATCCTCCTCTGTATGCTTTCCTTGAAAAGGTTTCGAAAAGATATCTCCCAACTCAATCTTTTATGTAATTCCATTCTCAATGAAATGCCTTCTTGCATTTAATCTTCACTCTAACTCTGAATTGATTATCCATGGCAGAATTTATTCCCATACAGATAAAACGACTCTAAAATTGAAGCACAAACGCATAACTCTTTATTCCATAAAGATCAACCAACATGCAACGCCGCTTCACAAACGGAGTCAACAAAAACTCCTTGGGGAATTGGTGTCTCAGCTATATGCTGCACCATACCGACCCTAAGGTACAGAAAACTCCTTGGGGGGAAAGGATTAGTGTCACAGCTATATGCTGCACCATACCGACCCTAAGGTACAGAAAACTCCTTGGGGGGAAAGGATTGGTGTCTCAGCTATATGCTGCACCATACCGACCCTAAGGTACAGAAAACTCCTTGGGGGGAAAGGATTGGTGTCACAGCTATATGCTGCACCATACCGACCCCAAGGTCCTGCAGGCCGCCTATGGAAAGAACTAGTGTCACAGCTATATGCTGCACTAATTCGCCCCCAAGGTCCTGCAGGCTTCTTGTGGGAAGAGCTGGTGTCTCAGCTATATGCTGCACCACGCTAACCCCAACCAATTTCTTGCAGGAAGAATTAGTGTCACAGCTATATGCTGCACCATACCGCCTCGAAGGTTTAACCAAATTCTTGCAGGACGAATTGGTGTCACAGCTATACGCTGCACCATACCGCCTCGAAGGTTTAACCAATTTCTTGCAGGATAAATTGGTGTCGCAGCTATATGCTGCACCATAGCAATCCTCACTTCGATGATTTTCATTCAATCAGGAGTTGCACTCCAATCAAAATGCAAAAGGATGAACATTCCATCCAAAACTTGACTCTGCCTAACTCCCAATATTTACGGAGTACATGAGCAACAAACTCAAGCACTACCCAACAAGTTCAAGTAAGTTCAATACTTGTAAAATTGTGCTTCATCAAAATTCCTAAGGGGCTACTCCGCCTCCTTACGGAATACAACTTCATTGAAATTCCTAAGAGGCTACTCCGCCTCCTTACGGAATACAACTTCATGGGAATTCCTAAGGGGCTACTCCGCCTCCTTACGGAATACAACTTCATTGAAATTCCTAAGAGGCTACTCCGCCTCCTTACGGAATACAACTTCATGGGAATTCCTAAGGGGCAACTCCGCCTCCTTACGGAATACAACTTCATGGGAATTCCTAAGGGGCTACTCCGCCTCCTTACGGAATACAACTTCATTGAAATTCCTAAGAGGCTACTCCGCCTCCTTACGGAATACAACTTCATGGGAATTCCTAAGGGGCTACTCCGCCTCCTTACGGAATACAACTTCATTGAAATTCCTAAGAGGCTACTCCGCCTCCTTACGGAATACAACTTCATGGGAATTCCTAAGGGGCTACTCCGCCTCCTTACGGAATACAACTTCATTGAAATTCCTAAGAGGCTACTCCGCCTCCTTACGGAATACAATTTCATGGGAATTCCTAAGGGGCAACTCCGCCTCCTTACGAAATACAACTTCATGGGAATTCCTAAGGGGCTACTCCGCCTCCTTACGGAATACAACTTCATTGAAATTCCTAAGAGGCTACTCCGCCTCCTTACGGAATACAACTTCATTGAAATTCCTAAGAGGCTACTCCGCCTCCTTACGGAATACAACTTCATTGAAATTCCTAAGAGGCTACTCCGCCTCCTTACGGAATACAATTTCATGGGAATTCCTAAGGGGCAACTCCGCCTCCTTACGGAATACAACTTCATGGGAATTCCTAAGGGGCTACTCCGCCTCCTTACGGAATACAACTTCATTGAAATTCCTAAGAGGCTACTCCGCCTCCTTACGGAATACAACTTCATTGAAATTCCTAAGAGGCTACTCCGCCTCCTTACGGAATACAACTTCATTGAAATTCCTAAGAGGCTACTCCGCCTCCTTACGGAATACAACTTCACTGAAAGTCCTAAGAGGCCACATCGCCTTCTTACGGAATCCAATTCCTTTTAAATTCCTAAGAGGCTACTACGCCTCACTATTAAAATCATTTCAATGAAATTCCCACGAGGTTACTACGCCTCACTATTGAAATTACTTCAGTTAAATTCTCAAAAAGGCCATTCCGCCTCGTTATACTTAGTCATATTTCATTAAGTCCTCAGATAAATATTCCGCCTTCTCAATATCATTATACAAGGCATAAATACGACGGACTTAAACACTACATCTATGAACAAGTATACATTTACAGGAAATATACTTCATTAATATTGTCAAGGATTGATAAAAGTCCAGAGCCTATCCTGGAACAAGGCAATATTAACAAAATTCAAAAAATAAAAGCTGGCGAAAGGTTTCAGGAGCTGGTCTTTAAGGGTTGGACGGCGTCCCTTCTTGTTGGACAGAGGTGGCCTGACCTTCACCAGGTTTGCTTAAACTTTGAGAGGGAGGCAAGTCCGCCAGAACATATTCGTCATTGGGCGCAGGAGCATGACCCCCTTGAACAGGCACCATCAATTCTCCATTGATGAATTCATAATAAGGATGAATGCCTGTGGTGGTTAGAGCAACACCTGGATTGCGGTAACGGAGTTGACGAACAGCCATGCTGAAAGCATCATCAATCGCTGCCTCAGCCGCATCCAGCGTGGATTGTAAATCCTTGTCAAGCTTTTCATTGACGGCCTCAGAGGTAGCTTTTTCAGCTTGCAACACTTCAACCTGTTTTTCAAGGTTAGTGTACGCAGTAGCTGCTTGGTCTAACTCCGCCACCCAGGTATCTTCAGCAGTGGCCTTATCAAGTTCAAGAAAAATCAACCTCTGCTGGAGCTCACTTGCATCCTCTCCCAATTTTTGTTTCTGTTGAATTAAGTCTGAGATCTGTTGTTTTAGCAGATTATTGTCAGCCCTCACCTGGGTCAGGCCATTCACCTCCTCGCCCAGTTTTTTGTTTTGCTCTTTTAAGCCGGAGACCTGCTTCTCCAGCAAAGCGTTATCAGCTCTCACCCGAGCCAGCTCCTCCTCCAGCTTCTTGGTGTTAGCATCGGCGGTGTCAAGATGTTTATCCTTCGCCTTGATCACCTCCGACAGCTGCTCATTGTCATGTTCCAAGCTACGAATCTTTTCCACAGACTCGTGGTAAGACGCCTGGAACATGTTGGCCTCGGCAGCAATGTCAGCTATCCGAGGGACAGAGGCCAGGAAACCATCTATCTCTGCAAGGTGCCACCTCGCAGCTGCTGCTCCCTCTGGAATCTCGTCAAAGTCGATGTCGGGGCGGAGGATGTATTCTGGATCACGCCTCTCTGCTTGGCGGGATCCTATATTCGTGAAGTACAGAAAGGGATTCAAGCGAGACCCCGCCTCAGGCAAAGAGACCAACCGCCTGGATGATTCCCCTGGCACATCAATCGGGAAAACTGCTGTACCTCGAGTGGTCAAACTCAAGGCGGGATCCTCAGACGGGCGGACTGGGGAAATTTGAATTCTCTCTGTCTCGTCCCCCATACCTTGGTCAGAAGTAGCTTGGAATCCCTCCGCTTGCTCCCCCCCGACATCTTCTTCGAGAATGCCTTCAGCTCCGCCCGTAGCAGCAGAAGTACCCACAACAGGTACTTCCGGAATCTCCTCCAAATCAATAGCAGCATCAATTGATGCTCCTTCCTCAACCCTCTTCTTGCTTTTGGTCCTCCTTCTTTGCAAGGGCTGGGGATCTATTTCCTCTTCTGCTTCTTCAGCAGCTTCTGGTTCTTGGCGTTTTTTAGAACGCCTTTCAACAGTAGCTGCTGAAGATCCTGCGCCACCTTCAAAATTTGCTATGTTGGTGGAGGCAGGGAAGGGAAGGGTCTTTGTGAGAGCAGCAGTCAAATTCCTCCTGGGCTGCACATTATTCTCCGCGTTCATTTCCCTGCGGCTCATTTGCAGCTGCTTAATACGATCCATCCCAGGAAACTCAGCGATTTCTCCTGCGAAATAACAAAATGAGGATTCAGTTAGAAAATGCAAGATAGAGGAAATACTCAATCACATTGCAATTGTTCATAATATTACTCAAGTATCCTTGAGCATCCCGCCCAAGCAGCCTTCGACAAAGAATTAGCCTGTGGACGGAGTTGTACTCTTTCAACATCCGGAGTACTTCCACAGACGCCGCCGATAGAGCACCCTCCTCAACTTCATATGCTTGTTTGGTTAAGAGAAAGTGCTCATGCGTCCATGCCACTGGGAATCTATCAACACCCTCCTTATTCCGCCAAAAAACAGGTTTGTCCTTCCTGACGGATACCTTCACGAAACTCATCCTGAAGTGAAGTCCGCCTTCCTTGGCGGAGTCAGCAAACGCCTTAAAGTTTAGAATCTTTGGCTCCGCCTGGAGAGTCACAAAACCCATGCCGCCGGTTTTCATATTTACTCTCCTCATAATGCGGCAGAAGGAGAAAAACAACGCCACTGTAGGCGTAAACCCCAAATGTTCAGCCATTACCTCAAAGCTGCGAACTATTCCCCATCCATTCGGATGCAGCTGGGAGGGGGCACAATCCAAGAACCTGAGCACACCCATCTGGAATTTATTCAATGGGAAGCGCACCCCTAACTGGGTGAACAGAATATCGTACATATATATGGTACGATTATCCTGAGGACGATGGCAGACCCGTTCATACGTCTTGGGTGAACGGACGATGAACCTATCCTCATACTTCTCGTCCTTCCAAACCGGGACAGGCAACTCCACTACCCCTCCGCTTGTCGTCGCATGTCGAGAGGAAGCATCCTTGACATCTTCCTCAACCCAACAGTAAGGATCATTTTCGAGTGTTTTCTCCCAATCCAACCCATGCAATACAACATTTCTGCACTCTGCCATAGTCAGCACTTGTGTATGGGAAACACCTCCTGACACAAATGAATGTACAGCATTACTAAAGTACTCCACGCTGCTATAAAACGTCGAGTCCCTCCCAGTATAAAAAGCATCATCTCCACTCTCAATGTCAGAGAACATGGGACGAACAGAAACCCTAGAACGTGACCCTGCCCTCTTTCCTCTCATCTTCCTTTTTACAAACACACAATAAGGGGAAACAAAACTAACCCAAAGGAAATGAAGAAGCAAAGAAGAAGAAGAAGCAAGTACCTTAAGCTTCTGGAAAAATAGAAGAACTCCAAACACCAATAAACTCGCAAGAGAGTAGCAAAAACTCTTTCAGCAAACAAATACGAAGAGAGAGATGAAACAAAACATTCCCCTTCTGAAAGTTTACCTATTTATAGCCATGGCTTGGGGGGAAAATAAGCGAATCATCAGGAATCTCGAAGATGTGTTTGCAGCCGTCAGATGAATCCTTTCAACGGTTCTAAAAAACTGAAATATGCGTTTACAACCGTTGGATTTACCCCACTGACGGTTCCTTTTTTACTGAAACCAATAGATATATCTAAGGGCAGATATTTCATGGGCCACGTTTTCAAAATCCAAGGCCCACGGTAATAACCTCGAAAACGGTTCTCAATTGCCATCACGCGCATTTATGTCCCATCATTGGAATGGCAACCGTTACGAGGGCATACGTGGCAATAGGAGACTGAAGAACAAAAAACGTGGTTTCGAGGCGCATTGATGACAGGCGTGTCAAGTGATGACAGCTAATAAATGCACGAAAGCACTTGTCCATAAAACCTGGACTAGCAAATACCGCCTAAACCCATGCCTACAAAAGCTAAACTTAAGTGTTATAGCTTATTAAAGTGACCCCGCCAGTCACTATAACAAGCTAGGGGGCATATGATCCGGTCCTAACACCGGCCCCCAAGAGCATGGCTTCAATGCCTTGCCAGATCAGCATTTTGAATAAAGAGAAGTACTCTTCAAATACACTACAAATACTATACGGAGTGCATACCGCCAGGGGAAGTAACGCCGCCAAGGTTCATGACTCCGCCCAGGCACGTTACCCCGCCAAGGAATGTAACTCCGTCCAGGCGTGTTACCCCGTCAAGGAATGTAACCTCGCCAAAGTTGTTACTCCGCCAAGCCATAGGCTCAACTCAGGCGGAATACTGAATTTCCCACACTGCGTAGCGAGCCCATACTTACAACCCCGGCACGAGATTGACTCTGTCTTGAGAGGTTAATAATGGGAATCACGCTGTCACGCATAAAGGGAAATAACAATAAAATATTAAAGCACTAACGCTTTCCAGACAAGTTGTGATACCTACTACAATAATGGTGCTAGTAAACGGCGCAGGGGCCCACTACCTTTTCAGCATTATGCCTGGAAACAAGGAGCGGGTCCTACCAATAATGCAGCACCAGTGACAGGTATATAAACCTCTCTTGAAAAGGTATAAGGGATCTTTTCCATTCTCTAAACCTTACACTCTCTTACTTGCATAGTTCTCTCTGATTGTCTTTCTAAGTCTCTAAGTATTCTGAAATACTGACTTGAGCGTCGGAGAACGATTGCAGGTACCACCCCCAATCGGGTCAAGGCAACGTAGATCCCGTCAGGCGGACTGTGACACCGCCCCGCAGTACATTACACTCCGCCTCAGCATACGAAGACTCTTTGTATTTACATTTATACATACATTGCTTTGTATCAAAACACATTTATATGTATATTTTGAGTTGTTCTACAAGTATACTTCTACACCCCCTGTAAAGAACAGTTCACCATTCTTAAAAACAGCTAGAACAAAGATAGATGTGCATGCAGGAACACTTTCTATGGAATTTGGAGATAGTGTGGTTAAATTCAACATTTTAGATGCTATGAAGCATCCTACTGAGGATCATTCTATTTTTCAAATTGACTTAATAACTGATTTAGTTGAGGATAATATTATTAAGTTGTCTGATGATATTGATTTTCCTGTATTGTCTGATTTTTATGATTTATTTGTTTGTGATTCATGCATGGATTCTCATCAATGCAATGTGTGTGCTGAAATTGAGAAATATTTGCTTAATGATAATAATGATCCAAACTTCCTTAAAACAGAAAATATAGTTCTAGATGTTGTTTCAAAAGAATCAGAGTGTGATAATTTGATTAAAGTAGTTACAAATACATCTGATTATATTGAAGTACAAGTTGCTGAGACAAATTCAACCAAGTTGATTCCTTCAATAATGCAGCCTCCTATGTTAGAGTTAAAACCTCTTCCTGAACATTTAAAGTATGCATATTTAAAGGAAGATAAGAATCTTCCAGTGATTATTTCTAACAAATTAAATGTTGATCAAGAAACAAGGTTGTTACAGATTATTAAGAAGCATAAGAAAGCAATTGGTTGGACTTTGGCAGATATCCCAGGTATTAGCCCTTCCATGTGTATGCATAGAATTCTATTAGAGGAAAAAGTTAAACCAGTAAGGCAACCACAAAGAAGACTTAATCCCCAAATCCTTGATGTAGTTAAAAAAGAGGTAACAAAATTATTACAAGCTGGCATTATTTACCCTATATCAGATAGCACTTGGGTCAGCCCTGTACAAGTGGTTCCCAAGAAGTCTGGAATCACAGTGGTTAAAAATGAAAATGATGAACTAATTCCTACCAGAATCCAAAATAGTTGGCGAGTATGTATTGATTACAGGAAACTTAACAAAGCAACTCGAAAGGATCACTTTCCTTTACCTTTCATTGATCAAATGTTGGAACGACTGGCAGGTAAGTCACATTACTGCTTTCTAGATGGATTTTCAGGTTACTTCCAAAGTTATATTGCACCAGAAGATCAAGAAAAAACAACATTTACATGTCCTTTTGGCACTTTTGCTTATAGGAGGATGCCTTTTGGCTTATGCAATGCCCTGGTACCTTTCAACGATGCATGATTAGTATCTTTGCTGATTTTCTTGAAAATTGCATGGAAGTATTTATGGATGATTTCACAGTATATGGTTCATCATTTGATGCTTGCTTAAATAGTCTAGATAAAGTATTACATAGATATATTGAAACTAACCTTGTTCTTAATTATGAGAAATGTCACTTCATGGTAGAAGAAGGAATAATTTTAGGCCATGTGATATCTAAAAAAGGCATAGAAGTAGATCCTGCAAAAATTACTGTAATTTCTCAACTACCTTATCCTTCTTGTGTGCGAGATATTCGTTCTTTTCTTGGTCATGTAGGTTTCTATAGAAGGTTTATAAAAAACTTCAGTAAGATAGCCCTTCCATTGTCTAACTTACTACAAAAAAATATAACATTTGACTTTAATGACAAATGTAAGGAGGCTTTTGATTGCTTAAAGAAAGCTTTAACTACCACTCCTATCATTCAGGCACCAGATTGGTCACTTCCATTTGAACTTATGTGTGATGCATCAAATTATGCATTAGGAGCTGTTCTTGCTCAAAGAGTAGGTAAAGTACAACATGTTATTTACTATGCCTCACGAACTTTGGATACTGCACAAATAAACTATACTACCACAGAAAAAGAACTACTTGCTATTGTGTTTGCACTTGACAAATTTAGATCTTATTTGCTCGGTTCAAAAGTAGTTGTATTTTCAGATCATGCGGCATTAAAGTTCCTTTTAAAGAAACCAGATGCAAAACCAAGATTGATCAGGTGGATGTTGTTGCTCCAAGAATTTGACATTGAAATTAGGGATAAAATTGGAGCAGAAAATTTGGTGGTTGATCACTTAAGCAGAATTGAAAAAGAACTTGACCCAATTTCCATTAGAGATGATTTCCCTGATGAACAACTTATAGGTATACATGATTCCACTCCATGGTTTGCTGATTTGGTAAACTACTTAGTTGCTTCTGTTGCTCCCATACATGCATCTAAACAACAAATAATAAAACTAAAAAGTGATTCTAAGTACTATGTTTGGGATGATCCTTACTTATGGAAACTTTGTAGTGATCAAGTCATTAGAAGGTGTGTACCTGAAAATGAATTTCATTCCATTCTTACATTTTGTCATACATATGCATGTGGTGGACATTTTGGACCTCAACGTACAGCAAGAAAAGTATTAGAATCTGGTTTGTATTGGCCAACAATTTTTCGTGATGCATATACGTTTTGTAAATCTTGCGAACAATGTCAAAGAATGGGAAACATATCTCGTAGAAATGAGATGCCTCAACAACCCATGTTATTTTGTGAAATTTTTGATGTTTGGGGCATAGATTTCATGGGACCTATTCCTGTATCTTTTGGTTTTGTTTATATACTACCTGCGGTCGATTATGTGTCTAAATGGGTTGAAGCTAAAGCTACTCGAACTGATGATTCTAAAGTTGTTGCAGATTTTGTTAAATCACACATATTTTGCAGGTTTGGTGTTCCTAAAGCCATCATTAGTGATCAAGGATCACATTTTTACAACCGTAAAATGGAGTCCCTTCTTAAAATATATGGAGTTATGCATAAGGTTTCAACGCCTTATCACCCCCAAACAAATGGGCAAGCTGAAGTGTCCAATCGGGAATTAAAAATGATCCTTCAAAAAACAGTACAACCAAATAGGAAAGATTGGAGCAAAAGGTTAGAAGATGCTCTTTGGGATTATAGAACAGCTTATAAAACACCTATTGGAATGTCACCCTATAGGATTGTTAATGGAAAATCATGCCACTTACCGGTAGAAATTGAGCATAAAGCTTATTGGGCAGTAAAACAATGTAACTTGGACTTAAATGAAGCCGGTAAAGAAAGGAAACTCCAACTACAGGAACTGGAAGAAATTCGTTTGGAAGCTTATGAATGTTCTAAAACCTATAAAGAGAAAGCCAAATCCTTTCATGACAAACAGATCTTGAGAAAAAACTTTTTCATTGGACAAAAAGTTTTATTGTACAACTCACGTCTAAAGCTCATATCTGGTAAGCTTCGCTCTAAATGGGTAGGCCCATTTGAAATAACTAATATCTTTCCTTATGGTGTGATTGAAATTTCAGATAAAGCGACAAACAAGGTTTTCAAGGTAAATGGGCACCGACTTAAACCTTTCTTTCAAGGGTTCCAAGAGCACATAGATACGGAGGTGTATTTGTGTGATGCCAAATATTTTGACTAATTTTTCCTAATAACAATATTTAAAAAAAAATAAAAATAAAAATAAAAAATAAAAAATAAAACAATAGATATCAGTTAATTACATCATCATTCTTTTCAGTGCTAACACTTATCTTAATCATTATTACTATTATTGTTTTGGCATTATTATCATTTTCTTGCAGTAGTTAAAAGGTCATCGTCAGGCTCGTGACGTTAAACAAGCGCTTGATAGAAGGCAACCTATCACCTTTTCACTTTCTTCATCTCTACTATTCTCTATAATCTCGTTTTCTATTCTCTCTTTTCTAAACAGCCACAACTTCAAAGTAATCTGACAATGGAACAAACCCTTGCAAAACTTAAGGAAAGATTCCCTACACTTCCACGCGATGTGATTGTAAAAATTTACAAAGCTCGAGTTCAAAGGTAAAAACTACTCACATATTTTGGCATTCCAGAGGATGTTCGTTGGCTTATTGAAGCAAAGGTACGTCTCTCTGGTGAATTACATAAGTCCTATATAAAACATTTACCAGGTATGGGACGTAGTTTTTATTCTAAAAAACGAAGAGCTAAAAGGATGGGAGTTTGCCATAAGTGTGCAAGATGGAACTGTTATACACGTTGTAGGAACCCTGGAATGGTATCTATAAATCAGGAGGACAAAATTAAATTTATAAAGGATGGACTAAGTAAAGAGAACTTGGATAACTTAATCCAAACTCTTGAGACGCATCCATGTGGAACGGTTAAAGGAGTCCTTCTGAAATTATATGATCTATTCATTCAACAAAAAGAAAACTATAGCCTTGGGAATCTGGGGTTAAACGACCCTGTTTGCCAGTTTATAAGAAAACTGGATGGGTAGCAAAAACCTCGACTCATAGAAGGCGTTTAAGCCGTTACTGGACGTAAACCCAGAGGAAGATGTGAGCCATAATCACAACTACTGTACATATTTACTGTTGTTTTCAATGTTTTACTTTTCTGAATTTACTTTGACTTTTAAAATTACCTATTTTTATTTTCTTCACTCATGTCTTTTCAAATTTCTTCATTACCGTCATTTATTTTTATATAATAATAATTATGTAAACTTTTTATCTTTCATCAATTATTTCATCTCAGTTTTTATCTATATAAGGGTGCATAACTCTATATGGAAAACACAAAAAAAAGAGATGAAAAAAATCAAATCCATTTGTGTGTTTGGTGGATCCAACAATGGTAATTGTAAGGAGTACCTAATAGCAGCTACTAAGTTGGGAAAACTATTGGCTGCGAAAGAAATAAAGGTCTTGTATAGAGGAAGAGTACAGGGTTTGAGAGGCTCCATGGCACTATCTGCACTAGTTGAAGGAAGCAACGTCTCTAGTATCATCCTACATCATGTTGGTATTACACCAGATATTGCTGTAGGAACTAAGGTAAAAGTTACAAGCCTCTATCAACGAATGGCTCGTATGGTTATAGGTGCCGAAGCCTTTATCGCACTTCCTGGAGGTTTTGGTACTTTTGAGGAAATATTTTGCATTTTATCATGGTGTAGCATGAACTTTCATAAAAAGCCATTAGGATTATTAAATATTAATGGTTTTTATGACAGTTTGTTAATGTTTTTAGATAAAGCTGTGGAACAGGGCCTTATAACTCAAGATGATCGATCATTCATTCATGCTTCATCAGATGCAGATGAATTAATTGATATTTTGCAGAGCTTTTTACCCCAACCTCAACCCCTCTTGAAGCAAGATAAGGATCACACACACAAGCGAAAGAATCCAGAACCAGACACCACCCTTCGGTTATAACTTCTTTCTCACCTTTATCTATATTTTAAAAAAAAATCATTAAAAAAAAGAAAAAGAAAAAGAAAAAAATAGACTATGGAAATCATATAAGACACTGAGGACAATGTCTTGAATAAGTGTGGGGGGTCTGAGTTATATATATGGTCTGAGTTATATATATATATATATTTTTTTTTGTGAGGGATAGACAGAGTAAAGATTAATTTGGGAAAGTTGTATCTAAAGTCATAAAGATGCATCTTTGAGAACCAAAGTCTTGAGACGTATCCTTCACTATATAGTGTCAGTATCACTTTTGTTTAATTTTTTTAAAATAAAAAAAAATAATTTTTTTTCTTTTCTTTTCTTTCATGAGTACTTTTATTGGGATGGGCTGAGTAAAGAGTCCAAACTCTTGAGATGCATCCTCATGACAAATCTCACTCGGATAACCACAATCGTTTCACCTTCCTTATCAAAACCATTTTTCATAAAAAATAAAAAATAAAAAAATAAAAAATAAAAATAAAAAATAAAATCACACACACACACACATAGCCACTATATTTACTTTAGTGTCGCGCCTTTGCCTTTACCTTCACCCGAATCATTTCTATTCGACATCAACCATTCTGTAACCATAAACATCATCTTCATCATTCTTCAGCCGCCACACTTTGCCTTCATCCTTTTCTTTCAGATCGGAGCCATACCTCACCACTAGTCAATCATCAGGTTCTTTATTTTCTCTTAATGGATGATATAGCAGAGTCTTTCTATAGGCATACGAATGAATTAAGATGTATGTTATTGCTCTTGATGCTACTCATGGTTGTGTTGATGATATTTCTCTTATGGGTTCTAACACAAGGCCTATGAAACTGGGTTGTATAACACAATCAAATTGTTCAGTTATACTAATCATTTCACATGCAATTGAACTGACCAATTTGTTGTAGGTATCTTCGTTACTAAGCGCCCTTAAAAAAAAAAGTACAGAGCAAGAAGCATAAGGAACCGGATCTTGACACCAATATTTGGTTATGATTTATTTTTCCTTTTTTGTTTCTTGTTCACAAAAAAAAAAATCATCATTTCCAGTTTTTTTATTTTAAATTCTACATGCTTTTCACTAAATTTGTTTTTTAAATTTGTCTAAGTAATGAGTAATTGCATCACCCTTGTCCAATATTTCATGACATGTTATGAATAATTTCCTTGCATATTAATTTCATAAGTTGTTTGTGAAGATCAAATTGTATATGAATTGTGATAGATTGACCACCCTCAGTGAGATTTTGAGCTTAATTGGATGGATCATATTATGCCATCTTTCCTTTTTCTTGATTAACCCTAATTTATTAGTACTCTAGAACTTGACTTGTTTCTTTTTGATGTATTATGTTCCATGTGCATGCTTTGATGTGATTAAGGCCATTTTTTAACTAGCCACTAGCCATATGCCTTACCTTACATACTTTCCATTGTTACCCACGTTGAGCCTATATCCATTTCTTGATTCAGCCACATAATTTACCAATAGCCCAAAAAAAAACATGATCACCTTTGCTTAGGATTTGATTAGGAGTTTTGGAATTACTATGAATAAAGATTCTTGATGATTGTGGAAATATACCCAAGATATATATGTTGTTGTTTCATTGTTCAAAAAGAAAGTAAAAAAATAAAAAAAAAGAGAAAAAAAGAAGAAAAAAAGAAGAAGTGATGAATATATGTATGAAAATAATCAGGAGGATTTATTCTCATGTTTTATCCTCCATCATGTTTCATTTTGCTAAGTATTGAGTTTCAAAATGTACTTCCACAATCACTAAATCACTTACTCCATTGCTCTTTTTCAACCCTAAGTTTAGCCATACTATTTCATTTTATCCACCCTATATCACCTTGGCCCCATTATAACCTTAATAAAGTCCTTTTGATCTCTGCATGCATATGTGTTCAAATATGGAAATTAGAAATTTGTCAAGCCTATGGTAGTGCTAATTTATTTGGGTGATTTCTGAGAGTATACACAAACCCAAACAATTGAGATATAAAGAGCATAAAGAGAACATCTATCACATTTTCATCCACTCTTTGATTTGATCACTCAATTTGTGAAACTAGTATGTAATGCTTCTTATTCACACTTATCATGACCTCTTGATATAAGGGATGATGTGTATTACTTATTATTTTAGACTTCTAAAAAAAAAAAAACCTTTTTCTGTTGTTTCTCATTTTAGTTTTTGGTTTGGTTTTGCCCTGGAGTGCAAAAGCTTAAGTGTGGGGGAATTTGATAAACCAATTTTAATACACTTCTTATAGTTTTACACTTGGGGTTTATTATATAATTACTATGTTTAATAATAGTATTTTAATTAAGTTTTATGTTGTTTAGTTAAATTGAAGTATTATGTATATATGTTTCAATTTTCGTTTTTTGTATGTATCTTGAGTATCTTGCCTTATTTTGGCTATAACTTGGGCTTTTGTGATCCAAATGGGCTAATCTTGGAGCCCATGGAAAGCTAAGACAGAGGGCTACATCATGATGATCAAATTTGGTTATTTTGCAGCTGGAAAAAATAAAGAAATGGAGCTTGAATCAATCAGCCCTCATGTGTCCCACTAGCATTGACATGGTTCACCAAAATACAGCTATCTGGAGCTCTAGATGTCCAAATTACCTGATTCTTGTGCCCAATTCTCAATAAGACAGAGATCTACAACTTTCATGTTGAAAGTTTTTCAAAATTCGGCCATCTCAAAGGTCATATTGGACTCGCAATGTGGAGAAGATAAAGAGGAGAATGAATTTCAACACCTACCATTATCTTCTTTTGAATTATTGTAATTTCAAGCCCACCAATGTTGAAAAAAATGCATTAATAATCAGAAAATGAATGTATAGTATCATCATATCTTGCCTATAAATAGATGCTTGAAGTTGTAAGGGAGAAACACAAGAAATACATAAGAAATACATGCTTTAGTTTCCATTATAATTCTATATCTTTGTTTTAGCTTCTTAAGTTTTAGTTCTTTCTTTTGCTTTATCTCCTTGTTCTATATTCCATCCTTCAAGTTATGGTTTTCATTTCCCTTCCTCAATATCAAGTAAGTTAATTTTATTATTTGTTATTTACTTTTATAATCAAAGTTTTAGTAAATTTAATATTAGCTTTCATTGTTAAAAATTATCATGGAAGCTTAATCTTTTAAAATCAACTCAAGGAATTTAATTTTTCTTTATGTTAACTTTGACTTCTTGCTCTTAATATTTTGATTGAAGATAATTACTTTTCTTTGTTTCTCAAGCACTTATAATGGTAGATTATTTAAGTGTATAACCGATTGGTATATAATTAAACAATCTATAATCTAAACTGATGTTGGTTGGTTAATCAATAATCAATTTGAGAACAAAGATTAAGTTACTAAATAAGAGATTTCTATTTAGTTTCTTAACTCAATCAAATTATGGTTTTAAAGTTATTTTAGTAATTAATAAGAATATATCGATTGATTATTCTTATTAGTTCATTAATTCAATTCTAGAAGATTTTCTAGAATATAATCATTTAGGGATTCCAAATAATTCAAGATTGAGAAATTAATTATATTTAATCATATTTGTGGACAATGATTAGTTAACTAAAGATTTATTAATTCCTTGGGTTGGTTGTTTCTAAATTTGATTATTCTTACTCATAAATTTACTTTTTGCACTATTATATAATCACTTAATTTTCCTTTCAATCTCAACACAAACCCCCCCTTTATTATAACTAAATTGAGTGTAACTAATTGAACTAAGGTCCTCGAGAGACGACTAAGGTTGTTCACCTTATACTATATTAATTTAACTTTTTATTTGACCCGACAACGACAGCGTGTCAAATTTGGCGCTGTTGCCGGGGACCTTTGGTCCTAATTATTTACATTCAATTATCTAATATATTTTACATTTTTTTTGTAGGTATATTGAAGATATTAAGGTTTGGTTGAATGTGAGCATATAAAAAATAAAAAAAAATCCACTTTATTATATTCTTATTTATTTTCTAGTAATCTCATTTTCAACCATTGAAAAAAAATATAAATATAAAAAAAATCTTTAAATTTTTAAATATATGTTCTAAGCATTTCATAATTAAAATGATAACTTTTTCTTTTTATTACATAGTTGTAGTATTTTGTTACAATATATGTAGATGTATTGTGTATGACTAGATCTAATCCCGAGACACTATATTCTTTTGATCCTGAAATAGATAGAACATTTCATCAATTAGTTAGGTCATCTAAAAAACTATTAGACAATAATAATAATAATAATAATAATAATAATAATAATAATAATAATAATAATATTCTAGCTAATAGCATAAATAGTGAAACTAAACCTTCAACTTCTGAGTATTTGCATAACATGGCTGAAAAGACATTAAAAGAACTAGCTACACCAGATGTCACTAATCAAACATCATGCATCTTATATCCTGAGGAAGATGTTCCTTTTGTGCTTAAAACTGGTTTAGTTTATTTGTTACCAAAGTTTCATGGTCGTGCAGGTGAAGATCCTCATAAACACTTAAAAGCATTTCATATCCTTTGCTCTACCATGAAACCTGAAGGGTTTCAGAAGAACATGTAAAACTTAAAGCTTTTCCTTTCTCCCTAGCAGATATCGCTGAGGATTGGTTATTTTACCTTCCTCCTGGCTCTATTACAAGTTGGGATGACTTAAAGAAAATGTTTCTTGAAAAATTTTTCCCCGCTTCAAGAACTTCCTCAATTAGAAAAGAAATATGTGGCATCCGGCAACATGACTGGGAAAATCTTTATGAATACTGGGAAAGATTTAAAAGATTGTGTGCTAGTTATCCCCATCACCAAATTACAGATCAACTTCTCATACAATATTTCTATGAAGGTCTTAATCCAATGGATAGAACTTTGGTTGATGCAGCTAGTGGTGGTGCTTTGCAAAATAAAACTACAAATGCAGCAAAAACTTTAATTGAGAACATGGCTGCTAATGCTCAACAACATGCCACTAGAAATAATTCTGTAGTAATTAGAGGAGTCCATGAAATTGAAACTACTAATGATGGAGATAAAAAATGGGAAAGTAAATTTGCTGAACTAGCAACACTTATGAAAAATATTATTGTGTCTCAAAAACAACAACCTGTAACCCCTGCTAAGGTATGTTCTATCTATAGTTCATCAGATCATTATAGCGATTGTTGTCCTTCACTACAGGAAGCTAAAATTCCCGATGAAAATCCTCAAGTATGTGCTGCCAACTTATACAATAACAGACCGCCACAACAACAAAATAATTATGATCTTTCTTCTAACAGATATAATCCTGGTTGGAGGAATCACCCTAATTTAAGATGGGGTAATTCCTCACAACAACCTCATGCACCTTTTCAGGAAAATACTGGACCAAGCAGACCATATCAACCTCCTCATGTACAACAACAAGCTACACAAATAGCTGCACCTTCCACTGAGAAATCAAATTTGGAGGAATTGATAAAGCAAATGTCAGTAGATAATCTAAACTTCCAAAAAAGAACTGAGGCTACAATTCAGACTCTTGAAAATCAGATTGGTCAATTGGCTACATCTTTAAACCATTTACAGTCTCAAGGTTCAGATAAGTTGCCTGCTCAGACAATTGTCAATCCTAAAAATGTAAGTGCAATTACTTTAAGATTTGGTAAAGCTATCCAAGGACAAGAAAAACAACAACTAACTGAAAATACTATTGTCACAGAAAAATATACAGAAGAAGTTTTAGATAGTTCAAGTAATAATAGTAATGATATATCTCTTACAAATCCTCCTTCTGCAGCTGGTCCTGATAAGCAACATATCCCTCTTCCATTTCCACAAAGACAAAAATCTATACAAAATAAGAAAATGGATGAGGAGATCTTGGAAACATTTAGAAAAGTAGAGGTAAATATACCTTTATTAGAAGCCATCAAGCAAATCCCAAGATATGCCAAATTCCTTAAAGAACTATGCACTAATAAAAGAAGACTAAAAGGCAACGAAAGGATTAATATAAGTAGAAATGTGTCTGCATTAATTGAAAAACCTTTGTCACATATACCAGAAAAATGTAAAGACCCTGGGACGTTTACCATTCCATGCATAATAGGCAATAACAAATTTGAAAATGCCATGCTAGACTTAGGTGCATCTATTAATGGAATGCAGGAACACTTTCTATGGAATTTGGAGATAGTGTGGTTAAATTCAACATTTTAGATGCTATGAAGCATCCTACTGAGGATCATTCTGTTTTTCAAATTGACTTAATAACTGATTTAGTTGAGGATAATATTATTAAGTTGTCTGATGATATTGATTTTCCTGTATTGTCTGATTTTTATGATTTATTTGTTTGTGATTCATGCATGGATTCTCATCAATGCAATGTGTGTGCTGAAATTGAGAAATATTT
The DNA here is from genome assembly GCA_037962975.1 of Clitoria ternatea. Taxonomy (NCBI): domain Eukaryota; kingdom Viridiplantae; phylum Streptophyta; class Magnoliopsida; order Fabales; family Fabaceae; genus Clitoria; species Clitoria ternatea. The sequence goes on from CM075671.1 coordinate 178,345,826, forward strand.
GCTTAATGATAATAATAATCCAAACTTCCTTAAAACAGAAAATATAGTTCTAGATGTTGTTTCAAAAGAATCAGAGTGTGATAATTTGATTAAAGTAGTTACAAATACATCTGATTATGTTGAAGTACAAGTTGCTGAGACAAATTCAACCAAGTTGATTCCTTCAATAATGCAGCCTCCTATGTTAGAGTTAAAACCTCTTCCTGAACATTTAAAGTATGCATATTTAGAGGAAGATAAGAATCTTCCAGTGATTATTTCTAACAAATTAAATGTTGATAAAGAAACAAGGTTGTTGCAGATTATTAAGAAGCATAAGAAAGCAATTGGTTGGACTTTGGCAGATATCCCAGGTATTAGCCCTTCCATGTGTATGCATAGAATTCTATTAGAGGAAAAAGTTAAACTAGTAAGGCAACCACAAAGAAGACTTAATCCCCAAATCCTTGATGTAGTTAAAAAAGAGGTAACAAAATTATTACAAGCTGGCATTATTTACCCTATATCAGATAGCACTTGGGTCAGCCCTGTACAAGTGGTTCCCAAGAAGTCTGGAATCACAGTGGTTAAAAATGAAAATGATGAACTAATTCATACCAGAATCCAAAATAGTTGGCGAGTATGCATTGACTACAGGAAACTTAACAAAGCAACTCGAAAGGATCACTTTCCTTTACCTTTCATTGATCAAATGTTGGAACGACTGGCAGGTAAGTCACATTACTGCTTTCTAGATGGATTTTCAGGTTACTTCCAAATTTATATTGCACCAGAAGATCAAGAAAAAACAACATTTACATGTCCTTTTGGCACTTTTGCTTATAGGAGGATGCCTTTTGGCTTATGCAATGCCCCTGGTACCTTTCAACGATGCATGATTAGTATCTTTGCTGATTTTCTTGAAAATTGCATGGAAGTATTTATGGATGATTTCACAGTATATGGTTCATCATTTGATGCTTGCTTAAATAGTCTAGATAAAGTATTACATAGATGCATTGAAACTAACCTTGTTCTTAATTATGAGAAATGTCACTTCATGGTAGAAGAAGGAATAGTTTTAGGCCATGTGATATCTAAAAAAGGCATAGAAGTAGATCCTGCAAAAATTACTGTAATTTCTCAACTACCTTATCCTTCTTGTGTGCGAGATATTCGTTCTTTTCTTGGTCATGCAGGTTTCTATAGAAGGTTTATAAAAAACTTCAGTAAGATAGCCCTTCCATTGTCTAACTTACTACAAAAAAATATAACATTTGACTTTAATGACAAATGTAAGGAGGCTTTTGATTGCTTAAAGAAAGCTTTAACTACCACTCCTATCATTCAAGCACCAGATTGGTCACTTCCATTTGAACTTATGTATGATGCATCAAATTATGCATTAGGAGCTGTTCTTGCTCAAAGAGTAGGTAAAGTACAACATGTTATTTACTATGCCTCACGAACTTTGGATACTGCACAAATAAACTATACTACCACAGAAAAAGAACTACTTGCTATTGTGTTTGCACTTGACAAATTTAGATCTTATTTGCTCGGTTCAAAAGTAGTTGTATTTTCAGATCATGCGGCATTAAAGTTCCTTTTAAAGAAACCAGATGCAAAACCAAGATTGATCAGGTGGATGTTGTTGCTCCAAGAATTTGACATTGAAATTAGGGATAAAATTGGAGCAGAAAATTTGGTGGCTGATCACTTAAGCAGAATTGAAAAAGAACTTGACCCAATTTCCATTAGAGATGATTTCCCTGATGAACAACTTATGGGAATACATGATTCCACTCCATGGTTTGCTGATTTGGTAAACTACTTAGTTGCTTCTGTTACTCCCATACATGCATCTAAACAACAAATAATAAAACTAAAAAGTGATTCTAAATACTATGTTTGGGATGATCCTTACTTATGGAAACTTTGTAGTGATCAAGTCATTAGAAGGTGTGTACCAGAAAATGAACTTCATTCCATTCTTACATTTTGTCATACATATGCATGTGGTGGACATTTTGGACCTCAACGTACAGCAAGGAAAGTATTAGAATCTGGTTTGTATTGGCCAACAATTTTTCGTGATGCATATACATTTTGTAAATCTTGCGAACAATGTCAAAGAATGGGAAACATATCTCGTAGAAATGAGATGCCTCAACAACCCATGTTATTTTGTTAAATTTTTGATGTTTAGGGCATAGATTTCATGGGACCTTTTCCTGTATCTTTTGGTTTTGTTTATATACTACTTGTGGTCAATTATGTGTCTAAATGGGTTAAAGCTAAAGCTACTCGAACTGATGATTCTAAAGTTGTTGCAGATTTTGTTAAATCACACATATTTTGCAGGTTTGGTGTTCCTAAAGCCATCATTAGTGATCAAGGATCACATTTTTGCAACCGTAAAATGGAGTCCCTTCTTAAAAAATATGGAGTTATGCATAAGGTTTCAACGCCTTATCACCCCCAAACAAATGGGCAAGCTGAAGTGTCCAATTGGGAATTAAAAATGATCCTTCAAAAAACAGTACAACCAAATAGGAAAGATTGGAGCAAAATGTTAGAAGATGCTCTTTGGGCTTATAGAACAGCTTATAAAACACCTATTGGAATGTCACCCTATAGGATTGTTTATGGAAAATCATGCCACTTACCGGTAGAAATTGAGCACAAAGCTTATTGGGCAGTAAAACAATGTAACTTGGACTTAAATGAAGCCGGTAAAGAAAGGAAACTCCAACTACAGGAACTGGAAGAAATTCGTTTGGAAGCTTATGAATGTTCTAAAACCTATAAAGAGAAAGCCAAATCCTTTCATGACAAACAGATCTTGAGAAAAAACTTTTTCATTGGACAAAACGTTTTATTGTACAACTCACGTCTAAAGCTTATATCTGGTAAGCTTCGCTCTAAATGGGCAGGCCCATTTGAAATAACTAATATCTTTCCTTATGGTGTGATTGAAATTTCAGATAAAGCGACAAACAAGGTTTTCAAGGTACCGACTTAAACCTTTCTTTCAAGGGTTCCAAGAGCACATAGATACGGAGGTGTATTTGTGTGATGCCAAATATTTTGACTAATTTTTCCTAATAACAATATTTAAAAAAATAAAAATAAAAATAAAAAATAAAAAATAAAACAATAGATATCAGTTAATTACATCATCATTCTTTTCGGTGCTAACACTTATCTTAATCATTATTACTATTATTGTTTTGGCATTATTATCATTTTCTTGCAGTAGTTAAAAGGTCATCGTCAGGCTCGTGACGTTAAACAAGCGCTTGATAGAAGGCAACCTATCACCTTTTCACCTTCTTCATCTCTACTATTCTCTATAACCTCGTTTTCTATTCTCTCTTTTCTAAACAGCCACAACTTCAAAGTAATCTAACAATGGAACAAACCCTTGCAAAACTTAAGGAAAGATTTCCTACACTTCCACGCGATGTGATTGTAAAAATTTACAAAGCTCGAGTTCAAAGGTTAAAATTACTCACATATTTTGGCATTCCAGAGGATGTTCGTTGGCTTATTGAAGCAAAGGTACGTCTCTCTGGTGAATTACATAAGTCCTATATAAAACATTTACCAGGTATGGGACGTAGTTCTTATTCTAAAAAATGAAGAGCTAAAAGGATGGGAGTTTGCCATAAGTGTGCAAGATGGAATTGTGATACACGTTGTAGGAACCCTGGAATGGTATCTATAAATCAGGAGGACAAAATTAAATTTATAAAGGATGGACTGAGTAAAGAGAACTTGGATAACTTAATCCAAACTCTTGAGACGCATCCATGTAGAACGGTTGAAGGAGTCCTTCTGAAATTATATGATCTATTCATTCAACAAAAAGAAAACTATAGCCTTGGGAATCTGGCGTTAAACGACCCTGTTTGCCAGTTTATAAGAAAACTGGATGGGTAGCAAAAACCTCGACTCATAGAAGGCGTTTAAGCCGTTACTGGATGTAAAACCAGAGGAAGATGTGAGCCATAATCACAACTACTGTACATATTTACTGTTGTTTTCAATGTTTTACTTTTCTGAATTTACTTTGACTTTTAAAATTACCTATTTTTATTTTCTTCAATCATGTTTTTTCAAATTTCTTCATTACCGTCATTTATTTTTATATAATAATAATTATGTAAACTTTTTATCTTTCATCAATTATTTCATCTCAGTTTTTATCTATATAAGGGCGCATAACTCTATATGGAAAACACAAAAAAAAAGAGATGAAAAAAATCAAATCCATTTGTGTGTTTGGTGGATCCAACAATGGTAATTGTAAGGAGTACCTAATAGCAGCTACTAAGTTGGGAAAACTATTGGCTGCGAAAGAAATAAAGGTCTTGTATAGAGGAGGAGTACAGGGTTTGAGAGGCTCTATGGCACTATCTGCACTAGTTGAAGGAAGCAACGTCTCTAGTATCATCCTACATCATGTTGGTATTACACCAGATATTGCTGTAGGAACTGAGGTAAAAGTTACAAGCCTCTATCAATGAATGGCTCGTATGGTTATAGGTGCTGAAGCCTTTATCGCACTTCCTGGAGGTTTTGGTACTTTTGAGGAAATATTTTGCATTTTATCATGGTGTAGTATGAACTTTCATAAAAAGCCATTAGGATTATTAAATATTAATGGTTTTTATGACAGTTTGTTAATGTTTTTAGATAAAGCTGTGGAACAGGGCCTTATAACTCAAGATGATCGATCATTCATTCATGCTTCATCAGATGCAGATGAATTAATTGATATTTTGCAGAGCTTTTTACCCCAACCTCAACCCCTCTTAAAGCAAGATAAGGATCACACACACAAGCGAAAGAATCCAGAACCAGACACCACCCTTCGGTTATAACTTCTTTCTCACCTTTATCTATATTTTAAAAAAAATCATTAAAAAAAGAAAAAGAAAAAGAAAAAAATAGACTATGGAAATCATATAAGACACTGAGGACAATGTCTTGAATAAGTGTGGGGGGTCTGAGTTATATATATGGTCTGAGTTATATATATATATATATATATTTTTTTGTGAGGGATAGACAGAGTAAAGATTAATTTGGGAAAGTTATATCTAAAGTCATAAAGATGCATCTTTGAGAACCAAAGTCTTGAGACGTATGCTTCACTATATAGTGTCAGTATCACTTTTGTTTAATTTTTTTAAAATAAAAAAAATAATTTTTTTTCTTTTCTTTTCTTTCATGAGTACTTTTGTTGGGATGGGCTGAGTAAAGAGTCCAAACTCTTGAGACGCATCCTCATAACAAATCTCACTCGGATAACCACAATCGTTTCACCTTCCTTATCAAAACCATTTTTCATAAAAACTAAAAAGTAAAAAAATAAAAAATAAAAATAAAAAATAAAAACACACATACACACACACAACCACTATATTTACTTTAGTGCCGCGCCTTTGCCTTTACCTTCACCCGAATCATTTCTATTCGACATCAACCATTCTGCAACCATAAACATCATCTTCATCATTCTTCAGCCGCCACACTTTGCCTTCATCCTTTTCTTTTAGATCGGAGCCATACCTCACCACTAGTCAATCATCAGGTTCTTTATTTTCTCTTAATGGATGATATAGCAGAGTCTTTCTATAGGCATACGAATGAATTAAGATGTATGTTATTGCTCTTGATGCTACTCATGGTTGTGTTGATGATATTTCTCTTATGGGTTCTAACACAAGGCCTATGAAACTGGGTTGTATAACACAATCAAATTGTTCAGTTATACTAATCATTTCACATGCAATTGAACTGACCAATTTATTGTAGGTATCTTCGTTACTAAGCGCCCTTAAAAAAAAGTACAGAGCAAGAAGCATAAGGAACCGGATCTTGACACCAATATTTGGTTATGATTTATTTTTCCTTTTTTGTTTCTTGTTCACAAAAAAAAATCATCATTTCCAGTTTTTTTATTTTAAATTCTACATGCTTTTCACTAAATTTGTTTTTTAAATTTGTCTAAGTAATGAGTAATTGCATCACCCTTGTCCAATATTTCATGACATGTTATGAATAATTTCCTTGCATATTAATTTAATAAGTTGTTTGTGAAGATCAAATTGTATATGAATTGTGATAGATTGACCACCCTCAGTGAGATTTTGAGCTTAATTGGATGGATCATATTATGCCATCTTTCCTTTTTCTTGATTAACCCTAATTTATTAGTACTCTAGAACTTGACTTGTTTCTTTTTGATGTATTATGTTCCATGTGCATGCTTTGATGTGATTAAGGCCATTTTTTAACTAGCCACTAGCCATATGCCTTACCTTACATACTTTCCATTGTTACCCACGTTGAGCCTATATCCATTTCTTGATTCAGCCACATAATTTACCAATAGCCCAAAAAAAAAACATGATCACCTTTGCTTAGGAATTGATTAGGAGTTTTGGAATTACTATGAATAAAGATTCTTGATGATTGTGGAAATATACCCAAGATATATATGTTGTTCTTTCATTGTTCAAAAAGAAAGTAAAAAAATAAAAAAAAAGAGAAAAAAAGAAGAAAAAAAGAAGAAGTGATGAATATATGTATGAAAATAATCAGGAGGATTTATTCTCATGTTTTATCCTCCATCATGTTTCATTTTGCTAAGTATTGAGTTTCAAAATGTACTTCCACAATCACTAAATCACTTACTCCATTGCTCTTTTTCAACCCTAAGTTTAGCCATACTATTTCATTTTATCCACCCTATATCACCTTGGCCCCATTACAACCTTAATAAAGTCCTTTAATAAAGTCCTTTTGATCTCTGCATGCATATGTGTTCAAATATGGAAATTAGAAATTTGTCAAGCCTATGGTAGTGCTAATTTATTTAGGTGATTTCTGAGAGTATACACAAACCCAAACAATTGAGATATAAAGAGCATAAAGAGAACATCTATCATATTTTCATCCACTCTTTGATTTGATCACTCAATTTGTGAAACTAGTATGTAATGCTTCTTATTCACACTTATCATGACCTCTTGATATAAGGGATGATGTGTATTACTTATTATTTTAGACTTCTAAAAAAAAAACCTTTTTCTGTTGTTTCTCATTTTAGTTTTTGGTTTGGTTTTGCCCTGGAGTGCAAAAGCTTAAGTGTGGGGGAATTTGATAAACCAATTTTAATACACTTCTTATAGTTTTACACTTGGGGTTTATTATATAATTACTATGTTTAATAATAGTATTTTAATTAAGTTTTATGTTGTTTAGTTAAATTGAAGTATTATGTATATATGTTTCAATTTTCGTTTTTTGTATGTATCTTGAGTATCTTGCCTTATTTTGGCTATAACTTGGGCTTTTGTGATCCAAATGGGCTAATCTTGGAGCCCATGTAAAGCTAAGACAGAGGGATACATCATGATGATCAAATTTGGTTATTTTTCATCTGGAAAAAATAAAGAAATGGAGCTTGAATCAATCAGCCCTCATGTGTCCCACCAGCATTGACATGGTTCACCAAAATACAGATATCTGGAGCTCTAAATGTCCAAATGACCTGATTCTTGCGCTAAATTCTTAATACGACAGATATCTACAACTTTCATGTTGAAGGTTTTTCAAAATTCGGCCATCTCGAAGGTCATATTGGACTCGCAATGTGGAGAAGATAAAGAGGAGAATGAATTTCAACACCTACCATTATCTTCTTTTGAATTATTGTAATTTCAAGCCCACCAATGTTGAAAAAAATGCATTAATAATCAGAAAATGAATGTATAGTATCATCATATCTTGCCTATAAATAGATGCTTGAAGTTGTAAGGGAGATACACAAGAAATACATAAGAAATACATGCTTTAGTTTCCATTATAATTCTATATCTTTGTTTTAGCTTCTTAAGTTTTAGTTCTTTCTTTTGCTTTATCTCCTTGTTCTATATTCCATCCTTCAAGTTATGGTTTTCATTTCCCTTCCTCAATATCAAGTAAGTTAATTTTATTATTTGTTATTTACTTTTATAATCAAAGTTTTAGTAAATTTAATATTATCTTTCATTGTTAAAAATTATCATGGAAGCTTAATCTTTTAAAATCAACTCAAGGAATTTAATTTTTCTTTATGTTAACTTTGAGTTCTTGCTCTTAATATTTTGATTGAAGATAATTACTTTTCTTTGTTTCTCAAGCACTTATAATGGTAGATTATTTAAGTGTATAACCGATTGGTATATAATTAAACAATCTATAATCTAAACTGATGTTGGTTGGTTAATCAATAATCAATTTGAGAACAAAGATTAAGTTACTAAATAAGAGATTTCTATTTAGTTTCTTAACTCAATCAAATTATGGTTTTAAAGTTATTTTAGTAATTAATAAGAATATATCGATTGATTATTCTTATTAGTTCATTAATTCAATTCTAGAAGATTTTCTAGAATATAATCATTTAGGGATTCCAAATAATTCAAGATTGAGAAATTAATTATATTTAATCATATTTGTGGACAATGATTAGTTAACTAAAGATTTATTAATTCCTTGGGTTGGTTGTTTCTAAATTTGATTATTCTTACTCATAAATTTACTTTTTGCACTATTATATAATCACTTAATTTTCCTTTCAATCTCAACACAAACCCCCCCTTTATTATAACTAAATTGAGTGTAACTAATTGAACTAAGGTCCTCGAGAGACGACTAAGGTTGTTCACCTTATACTATATTAATTTAACTTTTTATTTGACCCGACAACGACAGCGTGTCAAAAACTCTGATATACTTCGTCAAGAGGCGGGGGTTTCTGTAACAGCCCTAGTTTTTAGAATAAGGGCCTAGACTCTCAGGAATCTCTAAGAGTGTTCTAATAAGTCTTTTAGTGTAACTTCAGGCTTCGGCCTGATCCCAAGTGACTGAGGAATTAGAAATAATGAGGAAAAGAGTGCTCAAGATACTAGCAATAGCTAAGTATGAGTAAGAGGAAAAGTGTAGTAGGATAATAGAGATTTATAAGAAAGGTAAAGAGTACCAGAGATAGAGAAATGTATAAGGAATAATAGAGTAGAGTAAGGAATGAATAAGTGTGAGTGTTAGTAAAATATTGTAGATATTGATAATTGATTGTTTGTAATTAATTTTATCTTGATTAATTGATTAGATTATTCTTTTAGTAAACTATGTGTGGATTAATTGACTAATTAGGAGTAATTAGTAAAGATATGATTAAGATATAAAATTGTAATAATAATTAACAATTATTCAAAAATATATAAATATATGTATATAATATTAAAATAACATTTTATTGAGTTTTAAATGAATTATAATGTAAAGTAATATTTTAATAATAAAATATTATGGGTTTTCCCAATATTATATTGTGGGGCCTGGTTGTTGAATTTTTCTGGTGACCCGACCTGAGACTAGTGACTCTATAAAAAAGGTTAGTCATAGTAAGGGTTTCCTCGTAGCAAATTGAGGATAACTGATTAGGTCTAATCAGGCTAATCCGAACCTTCGATGTTGCCTAAGTTTGATTGTGAATATACATTGAAGTATCTGATGGTGACACAGTCAGTCCCCAATGACTCGTTTCGACGTTTTAGGAATGTTTCCTAAAGAGGCCGAGACTTGATTCGGACTTCATCATCATTTCCATACCACCTTGTTTCTTCAAAAATTCACTCTACACATCTTTGGTATTTCAAGCCTAACTTTCTCAAACCGATGCTTGATTGGGATGATTCTAGTCTTGTTCACTTCATTTCAAGGAGATCTTCAATCTTTATTTCTAGGCTCGATCTCAAGTTCCTACTCTGTCATGCTCAAATTCAAGGATTAAGTAAATCCATCTTAGAACCATGTTATTCGTATTTTTACCTTGTGCATGGTTCATTCAAAATTCATAACTTTCCCATACGACCTTTGATTCATGCAAACTTGGTGTCAAAATCTCCGTATCAAAATTATCTACATTTTTTATGAGGACCTCGAAAGCTAAATTGTAACACCCTCGGTTAACTAGGACAATCCCCTCCTCTAGATTATCCTGGTCAACTAAAAGGTTACGAGTTTAGAAAATGTGGAAGTTTTTTTTTTGTGCAAGAAGACTTGGTGAAGTAGATACATCATATATACAACATAATCATATATAATACATGGTCATAACAGTAACTATACATACTGAAAGTAAAAGGGCACATAGGCTCCCATAAATAAAAATAAATTTCAACCTATTCTATCCGTCCTCATCCCATGAAGAGTCTAGCTGGTCCTTGATGTGAAGTCTGTATGATCCTCTACAGCATATATCTAATCCGAAAGTCTAGAAAAATAGCTGTAAAGGTGAGTCTCTACCTCCACATTAGCCGGGAAGTGTCATCATTGATGCTCGCCCCATACAATTCAATCAATTACAATCAACCCTTTTGACTCTCTTTTGAGGTCCCTAGTATGTATTCTAAGTTATCTTACCACACATATTTTTCTAACCATTTTAGCTCCCCATCCTCCTCTCAAGTTGCTAGTATCTATACAATCAATACACAATCACAATCTCAGTATGATAATACAATGCATGAGTCCGTTTCAATATTTAATTCTCTTTATTAGTCATCATGATGCATGTGGGCCCATTTCCTCCTCAACAATCTCATATACCAATAATCATGTGCATAAGAATCCACCCTTATCTCCCCTGCCTAACTAGAGTGGCCGGAGCTCTCCTTATTGACAGGGCCCGCAAGCGCACGGGTTATGTCGCGTAATATAAAAGATTATCGTTCTCCACAGGGACTGTTTTCAAAGTACCGGCATATCAAAATTTGATTATCCATACAATTCTCTTTCAATTTTTGGTATTTGTGAAAAATAAAAATTAACAGTAAAAAAATTTTACCTTACAGTAAAAATAAAAATTTACCGTGGGTGACAAACAGAGTTGAGAGTATCTTGGGATTTCGGGGGTTTAAGATATTATTCTACGTTGACAATTTCAACTTTTTATAAACAAAAATCAAATTAAGTTTTCCAAGGCGAATTTTCCAAAAGCCAATTAATATTTTCCTCTCGGATTCATATTAATGTACCTAACTTACAGAAAGCGCTGCTTAATCCTAAGAAAGGCCCATTATCGTTTTATGAAAATCCCGTTTTTACTTCCTCAAAAGAATTTTGATTACTTTCACGGTTTTACCGAGGTCACAAAAAGCATCTCAAAAATCTTAGGTTTAGTTCAAAGCTTTCCGGTAAAAATAAATCTCTCGATTCTATTTATTACCTAAACTTACTAATATACCCGCAAGTATACAGTTTTATCATTTAGGTTCTTGTTAGGAATCACTAAAAGCATTAAGTAAAATTTGAACTAAATGGAAAACAGAAATTTATTTACTATTAAGTCAAAATAACATCAACGTAAAATATTATCGTACCCCCGTTTTCCCAAGATAAAAATTTAGTTACACATGATACGGTATAAATTCATACATATAATGAAAAGGAAATACAACATACAATTCATGGTAAATGAAACTTACGGGTTTCTCCAAAAGCCCAGTAAATTTTCCACCGTAAATCTTTGTTCCGGATCCCTCCACCGTATACAAATTTAACCGCTCAATTTCACTGTCCTCTCAATTCTTATTTCACAAAATAAAAATACAATACAAAGAAATAAAATTTCATACTTCACGCACACTGTTTTTCTTTTGTTTAATTTTCTGACTCACTCTCTGCACAAAATTCTCTCTGCTACTGTCCTCTTCTCACTGCAAAAACTGACCGACTCCCCGTTTTTTCTGCTGAACATCCCATTTATAATTCTTCAGGTAAGAATATTTTATTCTTTCTTCCAAGGCCAGCCATCTCATGCTTCCACTTTGCCTCCTCTTTTTCTTCCTTTTTCGTTGGCATAATGCTTCATAAATGGGAACCCATTCTCTGCTGGTGAGTGCTCCCAAATTAATTCAAAACTATCTTGCAAAGCTGTCCCATTTTCACGTGAAAAGGCTGTCCATTTCTTGCTGTTTTCTTTGCTGTTTGCTGTCAGCTCATGCATAAATCCATTGCTGTCCAAATACAGCAGCATTTTCACGTGAAAAGCTGTCCCTTTTCCTTGTCCATTTCTTGCTTTTGTGATGCATGTACATGAAATGGTTTTGTCCTTTTGCTAATGTCTTGGCCGTGAATTGGTTCTTGGAAGGATGGCAATTAAAATCAAGTACATGGGTGATAGGAAGCAAGTGTGACCGTGTGAGTGTGAAGAGAAAGTGGAAAGCTTTTGAATAAAATATTTGGTGTTTTGGAAGCTAACATTGCCGTGAGAATTATGAGAGAATGGAAGAAAGAGTGAATAAAATATTAACTCTTAGACCTTGCTTTTGACCATGTGGTGTTCTAGAGAATGGGTCAAAGAATTCAAAATAAATGAAAGCAAAACATGGTGGGACAAGGTAGGCCATGATAATTGGAAAAGGAAATGTTAAACAAATGAAAACAAAGTGCCATGCCTTTTATTGTTGTATGGTGCCGTGAATGAATGAATTCATTTGGCAAAGTTTATGAAACTTTGGTGGTAGGCCATGGTGGGATAAAGTCTTAGGTGAAAAGCTTAAAAAAATTGAAAGCAAGTGGTGCCTTGGCTTCTTGTGTTCAACCGTGGAATGCATGAAGAATTTGGAAGGCATTTGCACATTATTTTATTGGTACATGGAGCCAAAGAAGAAACCATTTTTAACACAATTTTCCAGCAGCAAAAACCAAGTTTTCAGGGCTGAAAACAGTGGAAAAATAGATGAAAAACGTGCAGAAACAGAGTGCTGGAAAAACAGTGACAGGCAGTAGAAACAGTAGTGAAAACAGCAGTAGAAACAGTGGAGCTGCTGAAAAATACAGACAGCAGTAAAAATACAGTGAAAACAGTAAAATAAAAATAAAAATATCAATCCATCATATTTTTCAAATTCTCAAAATTGTGTTTTTTTTTAATTGTTCCATTTTCATTAATTCATGCAAAATACGATACTTGGACAATGACAGTGAATTTAAAGCGGAAATCATGAAAATCGGAGGAAATAATACAGTAACAACAGAAAATGTAAACAATTTAAATAGTGAAAAACAGTGTTCTAAAACACTTATCAAAATACCCCAAACCAGAACATTGCTTGTCCTCAAGCAATCACCATATTCACAAGACAATATACATAAAACACTTAGCTCAGTAAACTAGGGAACCCAAAACAGAGAAACAGATTTATTTAAATGCCAGAATTAATTTTCTTATGTGAGTCAATTTTCATTGTCAAAACTTGAGATACTCTTCTCACCATTTCACTCTAAGTGTCTCATGGTTTGTGTATCACTCAAATCATCATAGTCAAAAATATTACCATAAGCTTGTTGATCAACCAGAAACTCTACAGTTTAGATAGAAAGCATGTCAAAGTCTAAAGGTCTTTCAAAGGATGTAATGTGGCCATGGGTTGAATTGTCATGGTAGGAATTTCAAGAAAAATGGAGTACAAAAGGGCTTAAACAGTCATGAATGATTCAAACTTCCATCATAATTTCAGAAACTAACAGAGCAAATTTTTGAATTTTTATGGACTTTTTGTAATTCATTCAATATCATCCTTTTGATTTTCTTTTCTTTTTTTTTTTTTTCTTTTTTTTTTTTTTTTTTTTTTTACATTCCATACATATTTTTCTTAAGTCCTTTTTATTTTTATTTTTATTTCGCTCTACTAAATTTCCAACTTTTTCACCATTAAGAAAATATAAGTCAATGAAAGGTTTCAAAGAAAAATTTTCACTTTCAGGCTCAAAAGGGGCAACTAGAGGTCAAATTGTGCAAAAATTCTGAGGCTTAAGAATAAGACCTAATTGTGCCTTTATCATCCTAAGACATACAATCAAAAACCATTTTGAATCGGTTGAAAAACAAGTTCTAGAATATTGATGACTATGAGATTCACTCAATCAAGAAAATATGGGTTTTGAAAATTTGTTTGATAGATAACCCATTTTGGCTCAAGTCTCACAATGGAAAGTCCTTTCAAAGAAAATTTTAATCACATAAGGTTCATTTAGACATTGATTTGGCATTTAAACAATCAAATTTTAAAAAATTTTACTCAAAATTTTGGGATCCTTAGATACTTTAGCTTTGTGTTCAAAGTTAATTTATCATGCAATCATGGTAAATTACGAGATGACAAACAAAACAAGAAAATAAAAAGTTGCAAAATAAAATAACAATCACACAATGTAAACAAAACAGTTAAGTTTTCTTACCTACCACCCCAAACCAGAATTTGACATTGTCCTCAATGTTAAAATGGATGATAAAAGGTAAAGAAAACTTACCTGGAGTAACCCCAAACCGGGATTTGGCTTAGTTTTTGTTTTGTTTTCTTTTTTTTTTTTTTTTTTTTTCAAATTCAAAATAAAACAACAAATTTTTATAGGGTTACCTCCCTATCAGTGCTAAGTTTTAAGTCTTCAGCCAGACTTTTCACCATTTGGATTTATTCATCAGGAGCATCAAACAAGTCCAAGTCACTTGCTTGTTGTATTGGTTGACCTGTCAAGTAGTGCTTTACTCTCTGTCCATTTACCTTAAATGTACCAGATTTCTCACTCCATAACTCGACAGCTCCAAAGGGAAAGACCTTTGTTACCTTGAATGGTCCTGACCATCGGGATCTCAGTTTACCTGGAAAAAGCTTCAATCTGGAATTAAACAGTAAAACCATATCACCTGGATTGAATGTTCTCCGTAGGATGTGACGATCATGCCATTGTTTAGTTTTTTCTTTATAAATTCTGGCATTTTCGTATGCATCTAAACGGAGCTCTTCAAGCTCATTTAATTCCAACAACCTACGTTCACCTGCAGCTTTATGATCAAAGTTAAGAGTTTTAACAGCCCAGAAAGACTTATATTCCAGCTCAACAGGTAAATGGCAAGGCTTCCCATAAACTAGCTTAAACGGTGTGGTTCCAATGGGAGTTTTGTATGCGGTTCTATAAGCCCATAAAGAATCATCTAACTTAATAGACCAATCTTTACGTGACGTATTAACCACTTTTTGAAGAATGTTTTTAATTTCCCGATTGGATACCTCAACTTGTCCACTAGTTTGTGGGTGATAAGGTGTAGCAACCTTATGCCTAACTCCATATTTCTTTAGAAGGGTCTGAAAAGTTTTCTCAATAAAATGAGACCCTCCATCACTTATAACACATTTTGGGACCCCAAACCTTGGAAATATTATTTTCTTGAAAAGTTTAATAACAGTCTTAGCATCAGAATGGGGTGAAGCAATGGCTTCCACCCATTTTGACACATAGTCAACTGCTACTAATATGAACTGATTTCCAAAAGAGGAAGGAAAAGGTCCCATAAAATCAATACCCCATACATCAAACAATTCAACTTCTAAAATGGTATTCAATGGCATTTCATGTCTCTTACCAATGTTACCTGTTCTTTGGCACGCATCACAAGTTAGAACATACTTACGTACATCCTTAAAAATATGTGGCCAATAAAACCCAGCTTGTAATATTTTAGCTGCTGTCTTGGAGGTGCTCATGTGCCCTCCACAGGAAAGAGAATGACAATGGTTCAAAATATCATGGACCTCATCTTGTGAAACGCACCTTCGAATCAAACCATCAGCACATTGCTTGAATAGGAGGGGTTCATCCCAATAATAATGTTTGACATCTGCATAAAACTTTTTCCTTTGCTGAAAGCTAAGGTCAGGAGGTAAAATACCACATGCAAGAAAATTTACAAAATCAGCATACCAAGGAACACGTTGGATACTAAGATTCAAGAGTTGTTCATCCGGAAAAGATTCATTGATAGGAATATTATCTGTTTCTTCTTTTTCAGATGTCAATCTAGACAAGTGGTCAGCGACCGGATTCTCAGTACCCTTCTTGTCCTTAATTTCCAAGTCAAATTCTTGCAATATTAGAATCCACCTAATCAGCCTAGGTTTTGCTTCCTTTTTATTTAATAGATACTTAATGGCAGAGTGATCAGTGTAAACAATAACATGTGAACCCACCAAGTAAGATCTAAATTTATCAAAAGCAAAGACAATGGCTAACAGTTCTTTCTCAGTTGTGGCATAATTTATTTGAGCATCATCCAGCGTCCGGCTGGCATAATGAATTACATGAAGCTTCTTGTCCTTCCGTTGCCCAAGAACAGCCCCCACTGCGTAATCACTCGCATCACACATCAATTCGAATGGGAGTTCCCAATCAGGGGGTTGTACGATGGGGGCAGAGATTAGAGCTTGCTTAATCCTGCAAAAAGCTTCCATACAAGATGAATCAAAATTGAAAGGCACATCCTTACCTAGAAGAGTTGTAAGAGGCTTTGTGATTTTGGAGAAATCTTTAATGAACCGACGGTAAAACCCTGCATGTCCAAGAAAACTCCGAATACCTTTCACATTTGTTGGTGGGGGCAATTTTTCAATTACTTCCACCTTAGCCTTATCAACTTCTATACCTCTCTCAGACACCAAATGTCCAAGAACTATTCCTTCTCTTACCATAAAATGGCATTTTTCCCAGTTCAAGACCAGATTGGTCTCTTCACAACGCTGCAAGACTTGGCACAAATTTGTTAAGCAGTTATCAAAATCCAAACCATACACTGAAAAATCATCCATAAAGACTTCCATCACATTTTCAATAAGGTCAGAAAAAATTGCTTGCATACACCTTTGAAAAGTCGCAGGTGCATTACACAGACCAAAAGGCATGCGCCTATAAGCATAGGTCCCATAAGGGCAAGTGAAGGTAGTCTTTTCTTGATCAGATGGATGAATGGGAATTTGATGAAAACCTGAATACCCATCCAAATAACAGAAATAAGAGTGTTTTGCAAGTCTTTCAAGCATCTGATCAATAAAAGGGAGAGGAAAATGATCTTTTTTCGTGGCGCTATTTAACTTCCTGTAATCAATGCACATGCGCCAACCAGAGACAATCCTAGTAGGAATCAAGTTATGTTTATCATTTTCAATCACAGTTATTCCCCCTTTTTTAGGCACCACATGGACAGGACTTACCCATTTACTACTATCAACAGGATATATCACTCCAGCATCAAGCAATTTCAAAATTTCTTTTTTAACCACTTCTTGCATTTTTGGATTTAATCTCCTAAGTGGTTCTACTGTGGGCCTACTTTCATCTTCTACAGTAATCCTGTGCATACAAAGAGAAGGGCTAATTCCTTTGATGTCGTCCATTGTATAACCTATTACCTTTCTATACAACCTAAGTTGTTTCAAAAGTTTTTCAGTTTCACATGGATTCAATTCAGCATTAACAATCACAGGATATGTGGAATTAGGACCAAGAAACTCATACCTTAATGAAGCTGGTAAAGGTTTTAACTCCACATTGGGTCTTACCACCTCAGTATCATGTTCTAGTGGAGCCTCAGAGTAATCAGATGTTCCTACAGGCTCAATCATGAAAACAGTTTCAAGTGGGTCATTAGGAAGGGTTTCTTCCTTTACCACTTGTTCAACAGAATCCACACTACAGCAAACATCATTATTAAAAGGTTTTTCTAAAGCATTTTTCAAGTTAAAATCAACCTTTTGGTCTCCAACAGTCAGAGACAACTTACCATTCTTGACGTCGATCACAGCACCTGCAGTTGCTAAAAATGGTCGTCCTAAAATAATAGGAATCAAAGAATCTTCGTCCATTTCTAGCACAACAAAGTCAGCAGGTATAAAAAATTTTCCTACTTTAATAGGAACATCCTCTAAAATTCCTACTGGATATTTGACAGATCTATCAGCCAGCTGTAAAGACATCCTAGTAGGTTTTAGCTCACCCAGTCCTAACTTTTCAGCAACAGATAATGGCATTAAACTTACACTCGCTCCTAAATCACATAATGCTTTATCTATATTCATGTCACCAATCATACAAGGAATAGAGAAACTACCTGGATCTTGGAGCTTAGGTGGAAGTTTCCTTTGAATTAGAGCACTGCACTCCTCAGTAAGTGCCACTGTACCATCTTCCTCCAGTCTTCTTTTGTTGGACAAAATGTCCTTCAGGAACTTCGCATATGTAGGCATTTGCTGCAAAGCATCTGTGAAGGGAATATTGATATACAATTTCTTTAAAACATCAAGAAACTTACCAAATTGTTTGTCCAATTTTGCTTTAGCCAAGCGCTGAGGAAATGGAATAGGAGGTTGATATGGCTTAACCTCCTCCTTCTTTTCTTGTGGTTTCTCTTCTTCAATCACTGGATGAGATGAAGATTCATCCACTTTCTTCTCCTCCTTTGTAGTCTTGCCAACGGGCCCATCATATTGAGTACCACTCCTAAGAGTGATAGCCATGGTATGGTTGGACGGTCCAGCTTCAGGTTTTCCAGGAAATGTACCTGGTGCTCTTTGAGAGTAGGAGGCTTGTTGGGCGATTTGATTCTCTAATATTTTGTTATGGGTGGCAAGAGAATCCACCTTTGAAGCTAAGTTCTTTATTGCATCAGAGAATTCATCATTTTGTTTAAGTTGAGTAGCTACAAATGTCTCCATCAAGGACTCTAGCTTTGATTTTTGTGGAATATAGGGTCCTTGTTGGGGTTTGTAGTTACTCTGATTACCTTGGAATGGCCTGTTTTGGAAGCCAGGTGGACCTTGTGGAGGTCTGTAGTTACTCTGATAATTTCCACCATAGTTTCCAATAGCATCTACTTGATGCATTTCAGGTTCTTGATTAAGGGTCATTGCTAAATGGCAATTCGTAGCTCCATGTCCTGAAACACCACAAACTTCACAAACAACCTTAGCAGCACCTGTTGACCCTATCTTATCAAGTTTTAATGTTAATGCTTCAACTTGGGCAGAAAGTAGGGAAAGAGCATCAACAGAGTACTTACCTGGTGTTTTAGCAGGTAATCCTCTCTCAGAATTCCACTGGTGGGTGTTTTGGGCTATCTCTTCAATCAGGTTCTGGGCTTCATCCACATTTTTGCTCATGAAGGCTCCTCCAGCTGCAGCATCCAAAGAGATCTTTTGCGTGGAAGTTAGTCCATTATAGAAAATATGGACTGTCAACCACCTCTCTATCCCATGGTGAGGACATTCTCTCAGCATCTCCTTGTATCTCTCCCAGGCTTCATACAAGGATTCATCATCTTTTTGTGAAAAATTAATTATTTGTTTTCTTAACAAATCAGTTTTATTTCTTGGGTACCACTTATTGATGAAAGCACTGGATAGTTGTTCCCAAGTTGTGATGGATCCTTCAGGAAGAGAGTATAACCACGCCCTCGCTTTATCTCTTAAGGAGAAAGGGAAGAGTCTCAAGCGAATGGCATCATTGGTGGCTCCATTCATTTTCAAGGTGTCACAGTATTCAAGAAAGATTTGAAGATGAAGATTTGGATCTTCGGAGGGTAATCCTCCGAATTGGTTCTGCTGTACCATAGAGAGTAGTGAAGGCTTCAATTCAAAATTGTTAGCCTCCACTGTGGGTCTAAGGATGCTAGATCCTCTTCCGTTTGTACTTGGAGCAGCAAAATCTCTTAAGGCTCTGTTTTGGTCTGCCATTTGTTTTTCTTTTTCTTGTTTTTGTTGTTTTTGTTGTTTTCTTAAAGCTCTAAGGGTACGTTCTATCTCAGGGTCAAATCCTAAGTTTAGATCGACACTACGGCTTCGTTGCATAAAAAGAAAATAAAAGACAAATAAAACAAATAATCACAAAAAGTAAAAAAAATAAAAAATAAAACAGCAACAGATACGCAAAATAATAAACAAAATACAAGATTACAAACAAAATAAAATAAACAATAAAAATACAGAATAAGATATTAAAATAAAAATACAGAAAAAGAAATAAATGAAACAAATAACATAAAAGAAAAAGAAAACAATAATAAACAAATACAAAGAACAGAACAATATCAAGAAAAATATCACACTAATTATACAACAGTAAAGTAAAATAGAATAACAAAATTTAAGAACAAAATAAAATAACAGAACAATTAATTAGAAATTCAAAAATAGTAACAGTAAAAGAAAAAGGAACAGAATACAAAATACAAAATACAAAATAACCAAATAAAATAAACACTAAAAACAAACAAATATACAAAAAGAAGTAATTCAAACAAATAAAATAAAATAAAAATAAAAAGAAATATTAACAAGTATGATCTAATCGAATTTCAATACTGCCGATATTTGAGGGACAACAGTCCCCGGCAACGGCGCCAAAAACTTGACAGGGCCCGCAAGCGCACGGGTTATGTCGCGTAATATAAAAGATTATCGTTCTCCACAGGGACTGTTTTCAAAGTACCGGCATATCAAAATTTGATTATCCATACAATTCTCTTTCAATTTTTGGTATTTGTGAAAAATAAAAATTAACAGTAAAAAAATTTTACCTTACAGTAAAAATAAAAATTTACCGTGGGTGACAAACAGAGTTGAGAGTATCTTGGGATTTCGGGGGTTTAAGATATTATTCTACGTTGACAATTTCAACTTTTTATAAACAAAAATCAAATTAAGTTTTCCAAGGCGAATTTTCCAAAAGCCAATTAATATTTTCCTCTCGGATTCATATTAATGTACCTAACTTACAGAAAGCGCTGCTTAATCCTAAGAAAGGCCCATTATCGTTTTATGAAAATCCCGTTTTTACTTCCTCAAAAGAATTTTGATTACTTTCACGGTTTTACCGAGGTCACAAAAAGCATCTCAAAAATCTTAGGTTTAGTTCAAAGCTTTCCGGTAAAAATAAATCTCTCGATTCTATTTATTACCTAAACTTACTAATATACCCGCAAGTATACAGTTTTATCATTTAGGTTCTTGTTAGGAATCACTAAAAGCATTAAGTAAAATTTGAACTAAATGGAAAACAGAAATTTATTTACTATTAAGTCAAAATAACATCAACGTAAAATATTATCGTACCCCCGTTTTCCCAAGATAAAAATTTAGTTACACATGATACGGTATAAATTCATACATATAATGAAAAGGAAATACAACATACAATTCATGGTAAATGAAACTTACGGGTTTCTCCAAAAGCCCAGTAAATTTTCCACCGTAAATCTTTGTTCCGGATCCCTCCACCGTATACAAATTTAACCGCTCAATTTCACTGTCCTCTCAATTCTTATTTCACAAAATAAAAATACAATACAAAGAAATAAAATTTCATACTTCACGCACACTGTTTTTCTTTTGTTTAATTTTCTGACTCACTCTCTGCACAAAATTCTCTCTGCTACTGTCCTCTTCTCACTGCAAAAACTGACCGACTCCCCGTTTTTTCTGCTGAACATCCCATTTATAATTCTTCAGGTAAGAATATTTTATTCTTTCTTCCAAGGCCAGCCATCTCATGCTTCCACTTTGCCTCCTCTTTTTCTTCCTTTTTCGTTGGCATAATGCTTCATAAATGGGAACCCATTCTCTGCTGGTGAGTGCTCCCAAATTAATTCAAAACTATCTTGCAAAGCTGTCCCATTTTCACGTGAAAAGGCTGTCCATTTCTTGCTGTTTTCTTTGCTGTTTGCTGTCAGCTCATGCATAAATCCATTGCTGTCCAAATACAGCAGCATTTTCACGTGAAAAGCTGTCCCTTTTCCTTGTCCATTTCTTGCTTTTGTGATGCATGTACATGAAATGGTTTTGTCCTTTTGCTAATGTCTTGGCCGTGAATTGGTTCTTGGAAGGATGGCAATTAAAATCAAGTACATGGGTGATAGGAAGCAAGTGTGACCGTGTGAGTGTGAAGAGAAAGTGGAAAGCTTTTGAATAAAATATTTGGTGTTTTGGAAGCTAACATTGCCGTGAGAATTATGAGAGAATGGAAGAAAGAGTGAATAAAATATTAACTCTTAGACCTTGCTTTTGACCATGTGGTGTTCTAGAGAATGGGTCAAAGAATTCAAAATAAATGAAAGCAAAACATGGTGGGACAAGGTAGGCCATGATAATTGGAAAAGGAAATGTTAAACAAATGAAAACAAAGTGCCATGCCTTTTATTGTTGTATGGTGCCGTGAATGAATGAATTCATTTGGCAAAGTTTATGAAACTTTGGTGGTAGGCCATGGTGGGATAAAGTCTTAGGTGAAAAGCTTAAAAAAATTGAAAGCAAGTGGTGCCTTGGCTTCTTGTGTTCAACCGTGGAATGCATGAAGAATTTGGAAGGCATTTGCACATTATTTTATTGGTACATGGAGCCAAAGAAGAAACCATTTTTAACACAATTTTCCAGCAGCAAAAACCAAGTTTTCAGGGCTGAAAACAGTGGAAAAATAGATGAAAAACGTGCAGAAACAGAGTGCTGGAAAAACAGTGACAGGCAGTAGAAACAGTAGTGAAAACAGCAGTAGAAACAGTGGAGCTGCTGAAAAATACAGACAGCAGTAAAAATACAGTGAAAACAGTAAAATAAAAATAAAAATATCAATCCATCATATTTTTCAAATTCTCAAAATTGTGTTTTTTTTTAATTGTTCCATTTTCATTAATTCATGCAAAATACGATACTTGGACAATGACAGTGAATTTAAAGCGGAAATCATGAAAATCGGAGGAAATAATACAGTAACAACAGAAAATGTAAACAATTTAAATAGTGAAAAACAGTGTTCTAAAACACTTATCACTTATTCTGGTTTTCAAAAATGAGTAAGGACTTACAGCCCCAATCATCAAAATGGCCAATCACATATAATCACACATCACCACAGAACGGGCACTCCACGGTCATAGAAAATCCTGTCTCTTATTGAAGTACACTAGAGTTTGCCACAAGCTGTCCGGCGACGGGCGTGAATCTAATGCCACTTGGAATTCCCGCCTCCGATTATACTCCCTAGACCGCCCTTGGGTATCGAGGCGCTGGCAGATTCTTCAGTGTACCCATCACTATATGCTCTAGGGGATTATTCCAACATCCCTCCCTAACTTCCAGACATGATGCATAATTTAACAATCCATTTTTATTCAGTGGTCCTCGGTAGGGTCTCTAAATGACTCTCCTCCATTCCCAATGTCGAGTTCTTTCTCTTTACTCGGTATAACCAAATTTTCTCTTTTTAGTAAACTTACTCGACACTTAGGAATGAAGTGAGGTTTTACACTTTTTCAACAATTTGGGGTACATTGGCGCTTCAACGCCCATAATTCATCTCGGATTTAAGTCTCACACTCACTTTCATATTTTAATCATTTCGAGATCCCTACCGGTACCATTTTATAAATTTCTTATTTATAAATTTCCTTATTTAATTATCCATGCATCATACGACATCCATTAGCATACTACATTTACAAAATACTTCACTTAATCCACATTGACAATTCCTCACTTCATTTCTATTATTCTTATCTACATTAACTAAATTATTTCCTTAACTGTATTATTTTAATTAACTAAATTTATTTCCTTTATGAGTATCCATTAGTTGTTTAGGAACCTAAGCACTACCTTGACTTTGATATCACAAATTAAGTCTATTATTATTTAGTTACTAAAAGTTATTAATTAATAGGTCCAGTTTCTTTTCACAACAAGTCTAAGATTTAGTCCTAAAATCCTTTCTTTCACTAGTGTAAAAAGTAGTTATGACCACAGGATATAATCATGGTTATATCATACCCGTGGTAAAAGAGAACGCGGTGGCATTTTTGAAATTATGGGTGAAGGTTTTAATCACGGTTACTTATAACCGTGGTCATAGATAAAAAAAAATTTTATACTTAATTTTAAAAATATGTACAATCACGTTTTCAAGCCAACCGTGGTTATATGACTTGTTCATTTTTTATATTTAATTTTCAAATACTCTATGAGGACGGTTAATTTAGAACCGTGATTATTGGGGCTCTATAAAAATTTTTATATTTAATTTTAAAAATATCTACAACCACGGTTTCATGCCAACCGTGGTTATATAGCTTCTTTGTTTTTATAATTAATTTTTTGAATACTTTATGAGGACGGTTTGTCTAGAACCATGATAAATGGTTGAGGATATGACCACGGTTGTTTGTTGAACCATGATTATTGGGACTCTATTACCAAGGTTATTTGATAATCGTGGTCTAATAAGGACTCTTCATTTCCACAACAGTACTTTTCGTTTCCCTCCGTCTAGCACTCATTAATTTCATTTCCCTCTCCACTTCGTCTCTTCGTTTCCATCTTTCTCACTTCTTCCGCTTCCCTCCGTCTAGCACTCATTAATTTCATTTCCCTCTCTACTTCGTTTCTTTATTTCCATCTTTCTCACTTTTTTCATTTACCTCTCCATTTTTTGGTTTGCATTGCACGACGCACGCTGTTGGCTCCCTTGCTCTCCGTCTCTCCATTCACATTGCACGACGTACGATGCACGCTATTTGTCTTCTTCATCTCACGATGTTCATCTCCTCTATTTTTCTGGCGCTGTTCGTGTCCTCCATATCCTCGCACGCTGTTCGCCTCCCTCAGGTACCAATCTTTTCTTTTCTTTTTTACATTCTTTAGTTATAAGAATTGTTGAGGATTTTAAGTGGGCATAACCCAATAATTTTAGTTATAGGAACTGTTAAATTTTTTCAGTCTTTCGTTTGGTTTTCTTTGCACCACCAGGTTAGCTCAACATCACTTTCCAATATCATGTTAACGAAAACCTTGCATTTAATGGAAGGAAATGAAATTATATTACTTTGGATAAAATAGATAACTTTAGAATACTTAAATTAAAATTTTGTAACGTATCTAATACTTAAGAGTGTTATATATATGTATCATAACTAATGCAAGGGTTTACTCCTCCTCACAAACCACTTAGCACTTGAATCAATCAATGTAGTTAATACTAGTAGTAGATTTAGATTTCTAAATTGAGATTCTTACATAAGATAAATGATTATTTTATTTATTTATTAAGAGTTTGTTTTTCTAGATAAACAAATAAATGAGTTAGTATTGATAACTTAAGTGATTTAATTAAAAAATGTTACGTGAAATTAGTTTTTAATGTAAAATGACATAAAATATATATTTAAGCGTGAAGTAAAGTAGAAAAAAATTCTCAAGACTTATAAATACCATGTTTATTGTCTTTAATTTGAATTTTAATTGTGTCACTAATTTTGTTTAAGTTAATTTTTATTTGTTATATTTTTAGTTTTTGATAAGTTTATTTAGTCTCTTTTAAATTAGTTTGTGATTTTTTAAATTGTATATGAGTGAACCATAGTTTTCCCATTTAAGATTCGACACAAATGGTAATTAAATTAATTGATTTCATCGTTTGTGTTGAATCTTGAATTGTCCGTTTGGACAGTTTGGGATGAACAATTTTCTATACATCATTCCTATGTACAAGTTAGTAGTAATTTTAAGATTTGATCAAGTTTTGGTTAGTTAAATTTTGTGTTGTTCTCTGGGTGCATATTTGATTGTGGTTGAATTTGATGTCACCACTTTCATTTTGTGTACTTAAAGACCAATGCGAAATGCTGCTGAAATTTTAAATTTTAAAATAACTCCTAAGTTATATGTAGTTATGATGTATAGAAAAATGTTCATCCTGAATGGGTATGACCACCACCTTTATGAAGAAAGTAAGATTCATAGCACCGTTAAATTTATTGGTATTATAAACAGTGAGTATGGATCGAAGTTGGATAACAGCATCACGTATAAGTCCATAATATGAGGGTGGAGTCGAAACATTCATAGAGTACGTGATACGAAATGCTGAAGATGTGAATGGAACGTATTTTTGCCCTTGTGTTAAATGCTTAAACATGCACCGGCTAGAATTGGTAGAGGTGCGAGAACATCTGTTGTGTGATGGATTTCTTCAAACTTATACGCGATGGATATGGCATGGTGAACATGTTAAGGTGCGAAGTACCAGTTTTTAAACAAAAGACCAAAGCTTTACGCATGAGGTTGACGACGACATGGATGACCGACTTGAGGATATAATCCGTGATGTGGGGGTAGAAAGTTTTAAGAGAGCTCACGTATATACGAGTCTATGTGAGGATTCTGAAAAGCTATTGTATCCGAATTGCTCTAATTTCACAAGGTTGTCAGCAGTTTTAGGGTTGTTTAATTTGAAGGCGATAAATGAGTGGACAGATAAAAGTTTCACTGACTTGCACGTATGCATGCATGTCTAAGATCATGTCTGAGATCGCTGCTGCGTGGAGGTCATTCAAGACCAAACTGACTTCCACGTATGCATGCATGTTATAAATTAAGTGTTTAAAATTGTCCTGTCTTATGCCATTAGTTGCTTACTTCAAGTGTTTTGAATTTTAGGTATGTCTTCGGGAAGAAGTAGGGAGAGTTTCCTGGAGAGACTTACACATTTATAGATCAGCAGACTTGGGATTTGTTTGTTGCATCTAGGCAAACTGACGAGTTTATTGTAAGTACCTTCTACTTATGATGTTATTGAAATTGACGTTGAATGTTTTTATACAAGCACATATAAGGTTTAAGTTATTAACTGAATTATTTTTGTTACAGGCCAGACGCATGAAAGCACAGGAAATTCGTTCGAAGAATGACTGCCCTCACAGGTTGTCACGTGGGGGTTACCGATTGCAGGAGGATAAGATGGTCCAGGAGAAGGCCAGTCAACGCCAGAGTAGCCACCCTGACACCACTATTGTGGATCCCCCTTCCCCACCTGCGCGTATGAAAAATGGAAGCGGGCGAGGACGAGGAAGAGTGGTAACTACACCTCATCTCATGCTGAGGAGGTTGCCCAACGTATTGTAAGTACAATACTTCTTAACATCATTTATGACATTTTGTAGTGTCCATCTATTACTAACTACAATGATTACTAGGTTTTGATTGCAGGATTCCTTGGTGGAGCAGTCGACCCAAGGGTCATTTGTGTCTCACGGTAGGGATGATATCCTGACCACCGCCATCGGCCAACCGGAGCACCCTGGACGAGTCCGTGCAGCTAGTCACGGACATGGTACGTTTATACATTTTTGTTTGTAATCATCCTTGTTTGCTTATGGTACGTTTATACATGGTACATTTATGGTAGCATTTTGTTTTTAATCCTTCATTCTTTACAGGTCTCTGAACCTATTTTGGTCATCCCGCCGCCCCTTCCCAGTCCATCTCTGATTTGGAGAAGAGCTTTCAGGAGAAGGTAGCTGCAGTGAAGGCAGAGGCCAGAGAAAAGATGCAAAGGCTGCTACGTGTAACATCCCAAATATTAAAATAGAGAATTAATTATCGAAATAAATATTAAAAATTGGTATATGGAGTATTTAATGTCCCAAACTACTGAGAATAATTAAATTGATGATTTTAAAGACTGTTAGAAAATTATGGAGACCGATTAAGCTGAAATTAAGCCCGGTTGAGATACGGGTGTCGGACCAAGTATCTCAGAATGAGATGATATTGGTCAGGGCTATTGAAAATATTATCGAGAATTCGAATATGTATTCGGAATAATTTTTAGATGAAGTATTGAGCCCGAACTGAGAACTTGTTAGTTATAAAACGATGAAGTTTTAATGAATGGGAATTAAAATAAATCAAAAACCCT
This sequence comes from Clitoria ternatea, assembly GCA_037962975.1. Lineage (NCBI taxonomy): Eukaryota > Viridiplantae > Streptophyta > Magnoliopsida > Fabales > Fabaceae > Clitoria > Clitoria ternatea. Next base: position 178,373,441 of record CM075671.1, read on the forward strand.
ATTTTCCTTTCTCTATTCACGTGGGATTGCTGAAGGTGTTGGACATTACACTTCACTTCTTCTCCTCTTCATCATCACCTTCTCCATTCTCTCTTTTCCTCCTCCAAAAAACCCTAGCATTTTGGTCTCACCTTGCACTTCTTCTCATTTTCGTTTGGTGGAGCTTGAGGGAGGCTAGTGGAGCTGTAGATTTCTCTCCTTCTCCTCCTCATTTTCGTGTGGTGTTCTCCTCCCTCCTAGAACCCACTTTGTTTTTGGGTTTGAGGTATGTATAACCATTTTTGCTAAGGTTTGGTTATGGGTATAGGGCATTTATGAGTTTGGAAGCCATGCATATGTATGGATGTTTTTGAGGGGAGCATTTAATGCATGAGCTTTAAGGTGGGTTCTCTATGAGAGTAAGGTTTCTTTGGGGAGTAATGAAGTGGATACATTTATGGTTGGAAGGAGAAGAGTATTTATGAAGGTGGTTGGAATTTTTATGAAACCCTAACTTCATAAATTTGGGGGAAATGTATAATGGAGGTTAATGAGCATTTATTATTGGTAATAAATGTGAGTTATGATGAATAAGGGTCATTGGTGATGGTATTTTGTTGGTGGAAGTCATTAATGGAGAAACCCATGAAAGGGTTTGGTTGTTGAGTGCATAATAATAAAGGGTGGCACCTAACCCATGGTGGTTATGGTGGATAAAGTGAAATAAAAGAGGTTTGAGAGTTAAAATAATATAAACATCAAGTTATTGATATATAAGTATTTAAGTCTTAATGAGTGAGTAGAAAATTGATTGTATAATGTATTGTGATGTAGGAAGTGACCCCATTGACGAAGCGGGACCATCAAACCGCGTTGATCACTACTTCACTTGAGGTAGGAGGGGGTAACTTTTCTAAATGCATGATTTCATCCATTGGTGATGTGAAAATATGTATATATGATCATTTTGATGATTGTTGAATGGATGATGTGAAAATGTTATGATTTGAATGCATTTAGAATGAAAATTATTGTGTGGCATGTATTTGGGATAATATTGTAATGTTGTGAAGTGACGATGATACTATGTTGATGAAATGAGATGATGGTTTGAAACCATGTGTGAATTGGAATTGTGATGTGAATATCCCAAATATATGTGTATGAGTTATGGAATGTGTATGCCACTAACTATTAATGAGAATAAGTTCAAAAGAGATTTGGGATTGGATAAGAATGATGAGAATATTGTAATCCACCAAGTGGTGGTGATGAATGATTGACTGTGGAGTGGCATCTAGGATGCATAGTGTGAGGATGCACTTGATTTGCATTTGCATTGCATCCATGGCATATCATAGCTGTCTATGTGGAATATAGGGGGTTCCACTAGGCAGGCCCAGTGGGAGGGCGGCTCAGTGCACGAGCATATTGTGATTTTCCCCTGTGACTCGGTGTATGAGTCACGAAGCTGTCCATAGTTTGGTGACGAGGCACCCTATGTGGCAGGCCCAGTGGGCGGGCGGCTCTATTGGAGAGCGAGTCTACCTCGGTGTCCGACGGGACACGGCTCTCTCGATATGTGTTTGGGAGGGGCCCGTAGCACTTGTGGTAGTTGAGGCCACGATGTTGATCCGTAAGTCACAGGGTGACTAGTGCTACAGATGAGCGATAGCGGTTTGGTACCAGTAAAATTATGATGATGTAAGCATGCATGAATTGAGATATATATGTACACAATTTTTTCTAATGTAGTAGGGGCATAGTAGCACACCTATGCTTGTCCCACAATTAAATTGATATGGTATTTTTCCCACAGTCGGATCCGCATTGTTTGATAAGAAATTCTTGTGCATATGCATTAGCTTTAAGAGCATTTGCATATAGCTGGAGATATGCCTAGTTGAAAGCCCATGGTGGCAACAGATGAATGAGAATTTAAAAGGGAAAGAGTTAAATACTAACCCGATGTGTGTGTTTGGCAATGCAAATGATTGAAATTGTGAATGTATACTTGAGATCATGAGATGTATTGTGTATGATGTATGATGTGTTGTAATGATTGATATGTGAGCAAGTATACATGTATTTCATCATAATGTATGACTTTAATTCATTTGGATTATGTTACTCACCTCCCCGTTGCCATTTTTAAAGTTGATGTAGGTATGACTTAAATCTTACAATTTTGGAGGCCGAGTTTGAAGGAGGTAAATATGAATAGGAATGTGTGCGCCTTGGCCGGCATGAAAATCTGTTTTGGTAGAGTATATGAGGTTTATATACTCAATTTTGTAATGTTGATAATTTTGGAGGTCATGGGAGAAAATTGGACATGTTTGTGTAATGACAATTTTCATTCATGACCCAAAAGTTGTAAAGAATGAATCTTGATACTTGTCTTTGATTAATGGATGTATGCTGTGTTTTTATGCCATTCTATGGAGTCGTGAAATGATGTTGGATCCAAATGTATGTAGGGAGTGTATGTGGCTTGATGATGAATTTAGATTATATGCATGGAATCAATATTAGCATGATGATGTTGGTGGTATTTAGTTCAATGAATGAATCATGTAGTTTTAGATTGTAACATTATATGAATTGGTGCATGCATAATGAGGTAAAGTATGGTCCTATGTAAGGCCAAAATAGAAGGGGTTAAGGTTTCATGAGCTATGCCCAAGAGAATTTTCGTTTCTGCTGAGTTTCTGCAGAACTCGCTCAAGCGAGTGAGAATCTCGCTCGAGCGAGATTGTTGTGAAATGGGGAATTGGATTCTGCCTCATTTTCGCTCAAGTGGAAGTGCATTTCGCCCAAGCGAGATTGTCATAGAATCAGTGTTTTGATTTTGGACAATTTTCGCCCAGGCGTGGGAGTAGGCGCTCAAGCGAGGGAGAAGGAGATTTGATTCTGGATGATTTTCGCCCAGGTGAGTGGTGCCTCGCCCAAGCGAAAATCGGCCAGAGAGTTACTGATGGTTCTGGACGATCTCGCTCAAGCGAGTCATGCACCGCTTAAGCGAGATCGGGACCTGATGCTCCTTCCCTCTTTCGCTCAAGCGCTTCGCTGCCTCGCTCAATGTTTCTTTCGTATCTCGCTCAAGCGAGACAGGGCTCGCTCAAGCGAGCTGAGCCCTGATGCTCATTCCTTCCTCTCTCCCAAGGTCGCTCAACGTTCGCCCAAGTGTGGGTACGCTGGCTCGCTCAAGCGAAGGGATTCTCGCTTGAGCGAGTATCGACTTGATGCTCCATTAAAATCTTTGTTATAAATGGATTTTGCTCCTATACATTATACCTTCTTTAAATATTATTTTAAAGTTATTGAGGAGTATATTTTGGACCTTTAGGCTATATAAACTAAATTCCACATTTTTTTGAAACTCCTCTTGGAAATCAATCGGTCAGTGAACAAATTAAATAATTCTTCCGCTGACTCTGACTGAAAAATAATCTTTTGATTTCACCCTCTCATATCTTCATATATGGGAGTGGTTTATTTTAGATCCAGGGGTTTGGTGAAAAATACTTCACCACTTTAAATATTTGATTTATTAATATTTTCAAAGACGCAAAAAAATTTCCCCTAGTTTATTTGGGGGTTTGGGGAGTCTCAACCTGGTATTAGAGCGTTCATTGCTCTTGATACAATTATAAGTGATGATTGTCCATGTGTTTATTGCTTGTGGTTGATTGATTTGTAAATTATATGGGTGAATTATGATGGATGTTATTGGAATAAAATTATGACAGGATTGTTGTTAAGCCCGGCCAGGCAATTCCTTTCTCATATTTACCTTCTAATTATGAAATACATTATGATGATGCTTGTATCAAGGAAGTTAATGATGAATGATATATGTATGCATATTGGGTGAAGAGACTTTAAGTTTCTAATTATGTTTATGTTGTTGTATATAGATTGAGTGATGACGTATAGGCGCAATTCTGATGCAGCCGTTATGGCTGAAGCCTTTAATCGCTTTGCCGACATAATTGAATGGCAACAACAACCTATTGGTCAGCCGAATCAAGGTCTTGACCAATTTCTTAAGCGGAAGCCTTCTGAATTTCATGGAGGCTATAAGCCAGAAGATGCTCATGTCTGGATCCATGACTTGGAACGGATATTCGCTAGCATGGAATGTACCAAAACGCAGAAGGTAGAATATGCAGGGTTCATAGTTCGGAATGAGGCCGAATCTTGGTGGATCTTTACCCGTGGGCGTATGATTGCTGCCCACACTCCTCTAAATTGGGAGAATTTTAAGGTGGAATTTCTTAAGAAATATTTTCCTGCGAGTTATAAAAACAAGAAAGAGCTTGAATTCATGGAACTCAAGCAAGGTGGCATGTCGGTTGAGGAGTATGCTTTGAAATTTAAGGAGTTATGTGTGTTTTATCCTCCCTTTCAGCAAGAGGGCACTGAAGCTTCAAAATGTGTTAAGTTTGAAAATGGACTGCGCCAAGAGATTAAGAAGGCGATTTGTCACCAAGAGATTAGGAGTTTTCCTACTCTTGTGGATAAGTGCAGAATTTTTGAAGAGAATGATATTGCTCCAAGGAATTACTTGGGGCATGATTAAAAGTTAAAGGGCCAATCTTCTAGCTTCAAGAAGAAAGGCAACTTTAAGAACAACAAACGATTTGTTCGTGGGTCCCCTTCTTTTAGAGGTGGATGAGGTGGCGGAAGACATGGTGCCGTTGGTGGCCGAGGTGATGGCCAAGGGCTTCATTGTTTTAGATGTGGTGGAAATCATTTGGCTAGAGACTGAAATAAAAAAGAAACAGTGGTGTGCTATAGATGCAACCAACCAGGGCATATCCGCCCTGATTGTCCTTTGAATGCTGCAGACGTTGTGCCACGTGATAATGCAAACTGTGGAGGCTATGGTGCTTTTAGAGGCCGTGGTCATGGAAACGGTAATGGTGGAAGAAATGGCAACCGGAATAGTGGTAACGGTCGTGGTAATAGAAATGGCCGAGGTAATGCTAATGGTGGTCGGAATGGCCCAAATCGTGGTGCTAATCAACAAATGACTGTAAGAGTCTTTGCCGTGACCGGTGAAGAAGCAGCACAAGCTGAAGATCTTGTCCAAAGTGAGTGCCAGATACATGGTAATGTTGTTAATGTGATATTTGATTCGGGTGCTACGCACTCTTTTATTTCTGAAGATGTGTGAGGCGCCTGCGAGTGCCTGTGAGTATGATGAAAGGTTCAATATTGGTGACTACACCGACTGGTGCTTGTTTGAGATCGGTGACTCGATGTGAAAATGTCGAGGTGGACTTGGAGGGTAAAAAATTTGTTGTATCCCTCGTGTGTTTACCTATGAAAGATCTGGACGTTATTCTAGGCATGGATTGGTTGTCCGCCAACAAGGTTTTGGTGGATTGTCATAACAAGACAGTGATTTTCCCAACCTCTAATAATGAAGGCTTTGATGTGCGAGGTATCTCTCAACTTCTTATGATGTTCTGTTTGGTGGATGGGAATGGTGTTTCCCAATCTGGTGGAATTCCTATTGTTTTGGAATTTCTTGATGTGTTTCCAGAAGAGATTCCCGAATTACCTCCTCCACGAGAAGTGAAGTTTGCTATTGATCTTATTCCGGGTGCAAAACCTGTTTCTCGAGCTCCTTATAGGATGTCTCTTTTGGAGTTAGTTGAATTGAAAAAGCAAGTGGAAGAATTACTTGAACGGGAGTTTATTCGCCCAAGTGTGTCTCCTTGGGGTGCTCCCGTGCTGTTAGTGAAGAAGAAAGATAGGAGTATGAGATTGTGCGTTGATTATCGCCAACTCAACAAACTAACCATTAAAAATAAATATCCTCTTCCACGCATTGATGATCTATTGGATCAATTGAAGGGTGCTGTTGTGTTTTCGAAGATCGATTTGCGTTCCGGATATCACCAAATTCGGGTGAAGGCCGAAGATATTCCAAAAACTGCTTTCCGAACGCGATATGGATACTATGAGTACGTGGTGATGCCATTTGGGGTGACGAATGCCCCTGCGATTTTCATGAGCTACATGAATCGCATATTCCATGAATATCTTGACCAATTTGTCGTTGTGTTTATTGATGATATTTTGGTGTATTCAAAGAGTCATGAAGAGCATGAAAGACACCTTCGTCTTGTGTTGACTATCCTTCGTGAAAAGGAGTTGTATGCGAAGCTCTTTAGGTGTGAATTTTGGCTGTCCGAGGTCCAATTTCTTGGACATGTCATTTCGAATGATGGAGTTGCTGTAGATAAATCTAAAGTTGAAGCTGTGATGGCTTGGGAAAGACCAACGTCCGTGACAGAAATAAGGAGTTTTCTTGGTCTTGCCAGTTACTACCGGAGGTTCATTGAAGGGTTTTCCCGTTTGGCTTTGCCACTGACGAAGTTAACTCGGAAGAATCACTCTTTTGTGTGGACCCTGAATATGAAGAAAGTTTCCAAGAGTTGAAGTTAAGGCTTACTACCGCACCAGTGTTGGCATTGCCAGATTTGACGGATGAATTCATGGTATATTGCGATGCATCTAAGCTTGGTCTTGGATGCGTGTTGATGTAAAAGGAGCGTGTGATAGCCTATGCGTCAAGACAATTACGACCGCATGAGGTTAACTACCCCACACATGACCTAGAATTGGCGGCGGTGGTGTTTGCATTGAAGTCGTGGCGACACTACTTGTATGGCTCCAAGTTTGTAGTCTTTAGTGATCATAAGAGCCTCAAATATTTGTTTGACCAGAAAGAGTTAAATATGCGCCAAAGACGATGGATGGAGTTCCTAAAAGACTATGAATTTGAATTGAAGTATCACCCCGGTAAGGCAAATATAGTTGCCGATGCATTGAGCCGGAAGTCATTGCATGTTTCCATGATGATGGCAAAGGAGATGGAGTTGATTGAACAATTTAGAGATTTGAATATGGGCGTGGAGACTTACACTTCCAAGAAAATGGTGTTGGAAATGTTGAAAGTTGCAAATGAATTTCTTGAATATATGAAGGCGCAACAACACAATGATGAGTATTTGATTGAGATAAAGAAAACCCAAGAAAAAGGGAAGAATTTGTTCTTAGTAGAAGGTCAAGATGGCATTTGGCGTGTGAAGGGTCAAATTTATGTTCCCTTAAGCGATGATGTGAGGAAACGTGTACTTGAGGAAGCTCATAAAAGCATATTGAGTATTCATCCTGGTTCCACCAAGATGTATCAAGATTTGAAGAAGAATTTCTGGTGGCCTGGTATGAAACATGATGTGGCAAATTTTGTGGCAGCTTGTCTTATTTGTCAGAAAGCTAAGGTCGAGCATCAGAGACCATCTGGTTATTTCAGACCATTGGAGATCCCTGTTTGGAAATGGGATAGTATAGCCATGGATTTTGTTTCAGGACTACCCAGAACTCGTGCTGGAAACGATGCTATATGGGTGATTGTTGACCGATTGACAAAATATGCTCACTTTTTACCCATAAATATGAAGAGTTCTTTGGAGAAATTGTCACAAATCTACATAGGGAGATTGTTAGACTGCATGGTGTTCCGTCCAGCATCATATCCAACCGTGATCCTCGTTTTACTTCTCGGTTTTGGGGACGTTTGCATGATGAGTTGGGTTCTAAGTTGAAGCTTAGTTCCGCTTATCACCCTCAAACCGATGGGCAATCAGAGAGAACTATACAAAGCTTGGAGGATCTGTTGAGAGCTTGTGTTCTTGACCACAGTGGATGTTGGGAGAGATTCCTCCCATTGATCAAATTTACATACAATAACAGCTTCTATTCCAGTATTGGTATGGCACCTTATGAGGTGTTGTATGGAAGGAAGTGTAGAACTCCCTTGTGTTGGCTTATAGTTGGTGAAAATTTGGCCTTAGGGCTGGAGATTATTCAAGAAACTACGGAGCAAATTAAGAAGATACAAGAGAATATGAAGATTGCTCAGGATAGACAGAAGAGCTATTATGACAAGAGGCATAAACCCCTTGAGTTTCAAGTGGGTGACCATGTGTTTTTGAAGGTCTCGCGTGATAAAGGCATTGGAAGGGCGCTGAAGAATGGGAAGTTGAGCCCTAGGTTTATTGGACCTTACGAGGTGTTGGAGCGGATTGGTGAGGTTGCTTATCGGATAGCACTCCCCCCGCATCTTGCTAATCTACACAACGTGTTCCACGTATCGCAGTTGAGGAAATATGTTTATGATCCCCTACACGTGATCCCTATGGACGAGATTGAGGTGCGAGATGATCTATCTATTTCTCCTGTTTCTGTTCGCATTGTCGGACATTCCGTGAAAAAAATGCGGAACAAGTTAGTACCTTTGGTAGGGGTCGCTTGGAAACATGGAAATGCAGAAACGATCACATGGGAACGTGAAGACGATATCAGAGAACAGTATCCTGACGCATTTGAATCAGGTATGTGAAATTTCAGGGATGAAATTTTCTTTTTGGTGGGGTGGATTGTAACATCCCGAATTTTAAAATAGAGAATTAATTACCAGAATAAATATTAGAAATTGGTATATAGAGTATTTAATGTCCCAAACTACTGAGAATAATTAAATTGATGATTTTAAAGACTGTTAGAAAATTATGGAGACCGATTAAGCTGAAATTAAGCCCGGTTGAGATACGGGTGTCGGACCAAGTATCTTGGAATGAGATGATATTGGTCAGGGCTATTGAAAATATTATCGGAATCCGAATATGTATTCGGAATAATTTTTAGATGAAGTATTGAGCCCGAACTGAGAACCTGTTAGTTATAAAACGATGAAGTTTTAATGAATGGGAATTAAAATAAATCAAAAACCCCATTTTCCTTTCTCTATTCACGTAGGATTGCTGAAGGTGTTGGACATTACACTTCACTTCTTCTCCTCTTCATCATCATCTTCTCCATTCTCTCTTTTCCTCCTCCAAAAAACCCTAGCAATTTGGTCTCACCTTCTACATCTTCTCATTTTCGTTTGGTGGAGCTTGAGGGAGGCTAGTGGAGCTGCAGATTTCTCTCCTTCTCCTCCTCATTTTCGTGTGGTGTTCTCCTCCCTCCTAGAACCCACTTTGTTTTTGGGTTTGAGGTATGTATAACCATTTTTGCTAAGGTTTGGTTATGGGTATAGGGCATTTATGAGTTTGGAAGCCATGCATGTGTATGGATGTTTTTGAGGGGAGCATTTAATGCATGAGCTTTAAGGTGGGTTCTCTATGAGAGTAAGGTTTCTTTGGGGAGTAATGAAGTGGATACATTTATGGTTGGAAGGAGAAGAGTATTTATGAAGGTGGTTGGAATTTTTGTGAAACCCTAACTTCATAAATTTGGGGGAAATGTATAATGGAGGTTGATGAGCATTTATTGTTGGTAATAAATATGAGTTATGATGAATAAGGGTCATTGGTGATGGTATTTTGTTGGTGGAAGTCATTAATGGAGAAACCCATGAAAGGGTTTGGTTGTTGAGTGCATAATAATGAAGGGTGGCACCTAACCCATGGTGGTTATGGTGGATAAAGTGAAATAAAAGAGGTTTGAGAGTTAAAATAATATAAACATCAAGTTATTGATATATAAGTATTTAAGTCTTAATGAGTGAGTAGAAAATTGATTGTATAATGTATTGTGATGTAGGAAGTGACCCCATTGATGAAGCGGGACCATCAAACCGCGTTGATCACTACTTTACTTGAGGTAGGAGGGGGTAACTTTTCTAAATGCATGATTTCATCCATTGGTAATGTGAAAATATGTATATATGATCATTGTAACATCCCAGTTTTAAAATTTCATGCTGATTGAGGAATAAACCATTAAGACTTGATTTCAACTAGAAATAACTGTTAATTGCATTTAACTATTTAGGATTTAGCCATTAAAATATTAAAGATGGTGGTGGGCAGGGGATGGGGTAGAGTGCACGTGACTGCTGGGCACGCACTCTCCCATCCCACTCTTCTTTTGCTGTGCGCATGCACATATATATATATATAAGCGCGAGCCTTGGGGAGCAACGCACTTGCCATTTCTTCAGACTCCCTTCTCCGTCACTTCATTCTCTACTTCCTCTCTTCTTCTTCATCTTTCTTCTTCTTCTTCTATCTTACTCTTCGCTCCTGAAGGTCTTGGTTGCAGTACTAGAGAACGAACCACACTTCACCCCAGAATCAGGTGCAGGATACGACAAGCCAAGGAAGACCGGACGAATCAGGAGAAAGACATCGGACCCAACAACAAGAACGGAAAAGGTTTTTGAGGATTCTTCAAAAGGTAGGGGGCGCTTGCATGTCGAATGCATGGTCTAAGAACGGTACCGGATGAACATGCTGCTGAGCGTGGGTGTGTGTGTGCATGTATTCATAATCGTTAGAATTGATGCTGTGTATGTGTGCATGTATTCACAATTACTAAAACTGATGCATGATTTTAGATTCTGATAGTGATCTTCGTGGCGATAGTGTAGCTTGCTCGTGGATGATAATGATGGATCTATTTTGTTGTCACTCTGAAGTGTATGTATGTGCATGTTCTTAATTGGATTGCCCAATGTTGTTAGTTTGATGACCGATTGTAACATGCACTGGTGTGACTGACTGAATTAATGACGACTGTAAAGTGTTCATGGCGCGATGATGTGTAATAATAAATGTGTTAGTTGCATGAGTAAGAGTGGGGTGACCCATGGAAGGTCAAGAACCCCAAGGGAAACGACTTCCAGTTACCAACCCTGGCTAGATCCCAATAGAGCTCGTGGTAGCCGTTGGAGCTAGAGAAGAGAGTCTCGAGACGCCGTGGGGAGGCCGGTACCACCTGGTAAGAGCTGAGGGACGAGGGGCCAAAAGAAAAAGGGGGCCGTAACTGAGAGTCTTTACCCGAGTCGGATCCGCAGGCATGCATATAGAAATAAGGCTGATTGTGGTGATGTATAAATCTATGTATGTGCATGTGTATGATTTGAATGCATGAATATATACATATTTGGATGAGGAATAAACTCTGTGTATTACATGTGTTATGAATGTCGTTTGAACTGTATGAACTTAGTTACTTGAGAAGGTTGAGTGATAGCAGGAGCGTGTACTGACGTCAATACCGAGTCTGTGAGTATCATTTTACATGTAAAAGCTCACCCCTGCAGTGGCCATTTTCAGTGAATGTCTCTCGTGAGGAGGATCAGAAACAGAGCTGGAATGCTGGGCGGAGCGCTGATGCATTTGGAAGGTTTAATTAAGGCGTTGTTAGATTAAGCCCGGACTGGCTCATACCGGATGTTGATGTTTTGGGGATGAATAGAACTTTACGGGCAAGGAGAAGTCCGATTTTGTATTGTAAATATTGACATACACTTTTATGTATATACGGATGTATGGTTTTGGTGTGTATGATGCTATGTGCTGCCTTGTTTCATGATTGTGCTTTAATGGATACGCAGGGACGGTATGATCGAGCAGGTTATAGCCAAGTCTGAGTGAATCGAGAATTGTCTTAGGAAAAAAATTCATGTCGGATACGTTGGGCGGAGTCGTACCCCGCCCGAAGTATGGGAGCAATTCGCCCAGGCGTGAGGATTCGCGCTGAGGCGATGTAGTTATTAGAATGAGACCCCGGTGTTGGCTCCTGATCTGGGCATGATGGTCGAGTCCGCCCAGGCGTTGTCATAATTAGTTGAGTTGGGCAGAATAGGTTCAGACTCCTCCTTTCTCCACAACCTACTATCGTATATGTACCCTGTAACTTCTCGTTTTTCTGAGTAAAATGCGAGTGTGAGGATTTACTTAGTAAACCTTTGTCCATACCCGATGGAGGAAATTACCTTGTAGCTGTGTCAAAGAGACGCTATGTAGATTTCGTTTAGACGGTGTCATACCTCGCCCAAGATAAATATACCCCGCCTAGCCAAGTAGGATGATCCTAACTCCGCTTTCTACCGAATGCTACGCGTGTGAGTGTATTAACGTATTTCCCTTATCTATTTCCTCCAGTTGAGTGACCAGTGTTACCCGAAGGGAAGCCTCCTTGGGAAATCTCCTCTATCCGCTGCTGCATTCCCATACTCCGCCTGGACGGTATTATACCCCGTCTAAGCGAACAATCGGTGTGGTGTAATCCGCCCTAGTGTTGATATGTTGCGATAAACCCATTGAGCCAGCCCCAGTTTTAGCTTCTCTGTAGGTTGCTATATGTGAGTGAATGCTCCTCGTTTCTTCCCTGCCTGCTCCCCTCTATATCAAATGTTGCGTGACTGTTTTGTGAAAAATTTTCTCATATTTTTGGAATTATTAATTGTAAATGATTAGGGTGTTACATTTAGGTATCAGAGCGGACCGAAAAGTCCAAGGCCAAAGTATGCTCACCAAATGTAAGCGGTGGTGTTTGTGTCTTTTGATTGAATGGTTGAAATTGTTCTGATGCTGGTTGACCTGATTGATGATTGTCTTGAGGACGAGGGGTTATTTTCCCCCTGGTCCGATTGTGTGTATAACTTAGGCGAATGACATAATGTGCTAAGCTATTAATGGTTGGACTGATAACTAGATCGGTAGTAAGTGGCTCCGTATACTTATCCTTAAACGTCAATTTCAGGATAAGGAATGGCGCATCGTCAAAGTATGGAGGCTATAGCCACAGCATTCCAACGCTTTGCTGATGTGTTTGAAAGGCACGGCCAAACTCAACCTGAGGATGGCCATGTGCTGGACCGCTTCCTGAAGAGGAAGCCGAGTGAATTCTTAGGAGGACGGAACCCTGAGGCGGCGTTCAAGTGGACTCAGGAATTAGAGAGAATCTTTAGGGGCCTTCGCTGTACCGAAGCCCAGAAGGTGGAATGCGCAGTGTATATGCTGCGAGATGAAGCGGAGAATTGGTGGAAGATAGCCAGGAGCCGATTTCCCGAAGATGACAATCAACTGACGTGGAACGATTTCAAGGCCTGCTTCCTAGACAAATACTTTCCCGACACAGTGAGGAGTCGGAAAGAGCTGGAGTTTATGGAGTTAAAACAAGGCTCCATGACCGTGGAAGAATATGCGACCAGATTTGAAGAATTGTGCCTATTCTATCCGCCCTTCCAGCAGCCAGGAACGGAGCACTCCAAGTGTCTTAAGTTTGAGAACGGACTGAGATCGGATATTAAGAGGGCCTGCAGATACCATGAAATCCGGAGTTTCCCTGCCTTAGTGAACAAGTGTAGAATATTCGAAGAGGATGATAGGGCCCATTCGGGCCAGTGCAGCAGAGCCAATCAGCACCTGAGGCCTCAGCAATCACGTTTCAAGAGGCCAGGGAACGTGAGGAGGAATGAACCCTTCACCAGATATCAGAACCATGATGACCGAGGGAGACAGATGAGTGGACGACCAAGGTATGGCGGATGCTTTAAATGCGGCGGTGATCATTTTGCTAAGGAATGCAATGATACAAATGTTAAATGCTACCACTGCGGAGAGAAAGGACACGTTCGCCCGGACTGCCCCCAACTCCGCCAGGCAAACACCAATGTGCGTCAAGGAGGATTTCAAGATCGAATCAGAGTGAATGATAACCAACGACCTGGTGGCAGAGGCAACGGAACCAGAGGAAATACGATGCGTACCCCGAACAGCCGAGAAAGGAACACCGGCCCAACAGCGACAGGAAGGATCTACACCATCAATGCAGAGGATGTTGCACCAGCAAACGATCTAGTACAATGTAAGTGCTCACTTGGAACGAATATGCTTAATGTTGTTTTCGATTCGGGAGCAACCCATTCTTTTATAGCTGATGAGTGCGTGAAACGGTTGAAGCTACCAACTGTGTCTATGAACCAGACTTTAGAAGTGGCCAGCCCCACTGGCCCTAGTGTATTCACATCGTCCATATGTAAAAATGTAGCGTTTGAGCTGTATGATCGGAGTTTCATCTTCGATCTGATTTGCATGCCCTTAAAGGGTCTTGATATTGTGCTTGGAATAGATTGGCTTTCAGCCAATAAGGTATTAGTAGATTGTAGAAACCGAGAGATAGTTTTCCCAAAACAACCCACTGAAGATGGCTCGGCACTAGGTATAACCCAACTATTTATGGTGCTTTGTCTAACCAAAGATGAGAGTGAGACCCTAGTGAACGAAATTCCGGTTGTCTGCGAATTCCCAGAAGTGTTCCCAGAAGACGTCCCGAGTGTGCCTCCCAATAGAGAAGTTGAATTCTCTATAGACTTGATCCCTGGAGCCGAACCGGTCTCCAGTGCACCCTACAGAATGTCCTCAACTGAATTGGCAGAGTTGAAGAAACAAGTGGATGAGTTACTTGAGAAGCAGTTCATTAGACCAAGTGTGTCACCATGGGGCGCACCTGTGCTACTTGTTAAGAAGAAGGATGGCAGCATGAGACTTTGTATAGATTACCGACAGCTTAACAAGCTCACAATCAAGAATCGATACCCACTGCCTAGAATTGATGACTTAATTGACCAGCTGCGTGGAGCCTCAGTCTTCTCGAAAATCGACTTACGATCAGGATATCACCAAATCCGAGTGAAGGACTCGGACATTCCTAAAACTGCCTTTAGGACCAGGTATGGTCACTATGAGTATGTAGTGATGCCGTTCGGTGTGACAAACGCCCCTGCTGTTTTCATGAATTACATGAACAGCATATTCCACTCCTTCTTAGATCGGTTTGTCGTTGTCTTCATCGATGATATTCTAGTTTATTCTAAGACATCTGAGGAACATGAAGGACATCTCAGGACGGTACTCCAAGTGTTGAAGGAGAAACAATTGTTTGCAAAGCTTTCAAAGTGCGAATTTTGGATGGATGAGATCCACTTCCTCGGGCATGTGATCTCCAAGCGAGGCGTCTCGGTGGATCCTGCGAAGGTAGCTGCTGTAATGGCATGGGAGAGGCCCAGGTCGATCTCGGAAATAAGGAGTTTTATGGGCTTGGCAGGTTATTATAGAAGGTTCATCGAAGGTTTTTCTAAGTTGGCATTACCCCTGACTAAATTGACTCGGAAGAACGTTCCTTTTGTATGGAGTCCGGAGTGTGAGAACAGCTTCCAAGAACTGAAGAATAAGTTGACAACTGCTCCGGTGTTGGCATTACCTGAGTTACGAGAAAGCTTCGTGGTCTATTGTGACGCGTCCGGACTCGGGTTAGGATGTGTACTCATGCAGAAGGATCGAGTGATAGCATATGCCTCTCGACAATTGAGACCCCATGAACAACATTATCCGACCCATGACTTGGAGTTGGCAGCAGTAGTTTTTACATTGAAAATCTGGAGGCATTACTTGTACGGATCCAAATTTGAAGTGTACAGCGATCATAAGAGCCTCAAATACCTATTCGACCAAAAGGAGCTGAACATGAGGCAAAGAAGATGGATTGAGTTTTTGAAGGACTATGATTTTGAGTTGAAATACCACCCAGGTAAGGCAAACGTCGTGGCAGACGCGTTGAGTCGGAAATCCCTCCACATAGCAGCCATGATGGCAAAAGAAGTTGAGTTGTTGGAATGGTTCCGAGACATGAACTTGCATGTTGACGCCCCTTCCTCTCAGAAGATGACAATCGGTACATTGAGGATTGCCAACGAATTCTTAAAATCCGTGTACGAACAGCAACAGGCGGACTCTTACCTAGCTGAAATGAAGGAAATTCAGGCTAAAGGAAAGGATTTATCCTTGGCAGAGGGGTCAGATGGGATCTTCCGGGTGAGAAACAGGATATACATACCAAGTGGAGGAAGATTGAGAAGAATGGTGCTTGATGAAGCCCACAAAAGCCTACTCAGCATTCACCCAGGAACCACGAAAATGTACCACGACTTGAGAAAACAGTTCTGGTGGCCTGGACTAAAGAAGGATGTGGCGGAGTACGTGACCCGGTGTATGACTTGTCAGAAATCGAAGGTAGAGCACCAAAAACCGTACGGAGCAATGCAGCCTCTAGAGATCCCCGTGTGGAAATGGGACTCAATTGCGATGGATTTTATCATGAGATTACCCAAAAACCGAGCGGGCCATGATGCCATTTGGGTCATTGTTGACCGATTGACGAAGAGTGCACACTTCTTACCTGTAAATATGAAGTACCCATTGCATAAATTGGCCCGAATCTACATTCAAGAAGTTATCCGACTGCATGGCATACCTACTTCCATCGTATCGGATAGGGACCCTAGGTTTACGTCCAGATTTTGGACCAGCATGCATCAAGAATTAGGGACGAAGCTTTGGCTTAGTTCTGCCTACCACCCCAATCGGATGGACAATCCGAACGAACAATTCAGAGTCTAGAAGACTTACTGAGAGCGTGTGTGTTAGAGTACGGTGGGGACTGGGAACAGTACCTTCCCTTGATCGAGTTTACGTACAACAACAGCCATCATCACAGCATTGGCATGGCACCTTACGAGGCATTATATGGGCGTAGATGCTGAACCCCACTCTGCTGGTCGGAAGCGGGTGAAAGTCTATTACTGGGACCAGACATCGTGAAGCAAACCACAGAACAGATCCGAGTAATAAGGGAGAAAATGAAACCATCACAAGACAGGCAGAAGAGCTACCATGACAAACGCATCAAGCCATTGGAATTTCAAGTCGGAGATCGAGTATTTCTGAGAACCTCTCCGAGTAAAGGAGTTGGACGAGCCTTAAAAAGTGGAAAGTTAAGCCCTCGCTACATCGGACCTTATGAGGTAGTAGAACGGATTGGCTCCGTGGCATACCGCCTTGCGTTACCAACTCACTTGTCCCGATTGCACAACGTTTTCCATGTGTCTCAGCTAAGAAAGTATTTGCATGATCCCAGCCACACGATGCCGGACGACGAGGTAGAGATCAAGGAAGACCTGACCACTATGACTACACCGGTTGGAATCGTGGATCAATCGGTAAAACGCTTAAGAAATAAGAACGTAAGGCTAGTTAAAGTGGAGTGGCAGCAAGGCAAGACGACCTCCTACACGTGGGAAAAAGAAGACGCCATGCGACAGCAGTACCCCGAATTGTTTACCTAGGTAAGTACCGACTGAATTTCGGGGACGAAATTCTTTTTCAGTGGGGGAGAACTGTAACATCCCAGTTTTAAAATTTCATGCTGATTGAGGAATAAACCATTAAGACTTGATTTCAACTAGAAATAACTGTTAATTGCATTTAACTATTTAGGATTTAGCCATTAAAATATTAAAGATGGTGGTGGGCAGGGGATGGGGTAGAGTGCACGTGACTGCTGGGCACGCACTCTCCCATCCCACTCTTCTTTTGCTGTGCGCATGCACATATATATATATAAGCGCGAGCCTTGGGGAGCAACGCACTTGCCATTTCTTCAGACTCCCTTCTCCGTCACTTCATTCTCTACTTCCTCTCTTCTTCTTCATCTTTCTTCTTCTTCTTCTATCTTACTCTTCGCTCCTGAAGGTCTTGGTTGCAGTACTAGAGAACGAACCACACTTCACCCCAGAATCAGGTGCAGGATACGACAAGCCAAGGAAGACCGGACGAATCAGGAGAAAGACATCGGACCCAACAACAAGAACGGAAAAGGTTTTTGAGGATTCTTCAAAAGGTAGGGGGCGCTTGCATGTCGAATGCATGGTCTAAGAACGGTACCGGATGAACATGCTGCTGAGCGTGGGTGTGTGTGTGCATGTATTCATAATCGTTAGAATTGATGCTGTGTATGTGTGCATGTATTCACAATTACTAAAACTGATGCATGATTTTAGATTCTGATAGTGATCTTCGTGGCGATGGTGTAGCTTGCTCGTGGATGATAATGATGGGTCTATTTTGTTGTCACTCTGAAGTGTATGTATGTGCATGTTCTTAATTGGATTGCCCAATGTTGTTAGTTTGATGACCGATTGTAACATGCACTGGTGTGACTGACTGAATTAATGACGACTGTAAAGTGTTCATGGCGCGATGATGTGTAATAATAAATGTGTTAGTTGCATGAGTAAGAGTGGGGTGACCCATGGAAGGTCAAGAACCCCAAGGGAAACGACTTCCAGTTACCAACCCTGGCTAGATCCCAATAGAGCTCGTGGTAGCCGTTGGAGCTAGAGAAGAGAGTCTCGAGACGCCGTGGGGAGGCCGGTACCACCTGGTAAGAGCTGAGGGACGAGGGGCCAAAAGAAAAAGGGGGCCGTAACTGAGAGTCTTTACCCGAGTCGGATCCGCAGGCATGCATATAGAAATAAGGCTGATTGTGGTGATGTATAAATCTATGTATGTGCATGTGTATGATTTGAATGCATGAATATATACATATTTGGATGAGGAATAAACTCTGTGTATTACATGTGTTATGAATGTCGTTTGAACTGTATGAACTTAGTTACTTGAGAAGGTTGAGTGATAGCAGGAGCGTGTACTGACGTCGATACCGAGTCTGTGAGTATCATTTTACATGTAAAAGCTCACCCCTGCAGTGGCCATTTTCAGTGAATGTCTCTCGTGAGGAGGATCAGAAACAGAGCTGGAATGCTGGGCGGAGCGCTGATGCATTTGGAAGGTTTAATTAAGGCGTTGTTAGATTAAGCCCGGACTGGCTCATACCGGATGTTGATGTTTTGGGGATGAATAGAACTTTACGGGCAAGGAGAAGTCCGATTTTGTATTGTAAATATTGACATACACTTTTATGTATATACGGATGTATGGTTTTGGTGTGTATGATGCTATGTGCTGCCTTGTTTCATGATTGTGCTTTAATGGATACGCAGGGACGGTATGATCGAGCAGGTTATAGCCAAGTCTGAGTGAATCGAGAATTGTCTTAGGAAAAAAATTCATGTCGGATACGTTGGGCGGAGTCGTACCCCGCCCGAAGTATGGGAGCAATTCGCCCAGGCGTGAGGATTCGCGCTGAGGCGATGTAGTTATTAGAATGAGACCCCGGTGTTGGCTCCTGATCTGGGCATGATGGTCGAGTCCGCCCAGGCGTTGTCATAATTAGTTGAGTTGGGCAGAATAGGTTCAGACTCCTCCTTTCTCCATAACCTACTATCGTATATGTACCCTGTAACTTCTCATTTTTCTGAGTAAAATGCGAGTGTGAGGATTTACTTAGTAAACCTTTGTCCATACCCGATGGAGGAAATTACCTTGTAGCTGTGTCAAAGAGACGCTATGTAGATTTCGTTTAGACGGTGTCATACCTCGCCCAAGATAAATATACCCCGCCTAGCCAAGTAGGATGATCCTAACTCCGCTTTCTACCGAATGCTACGCGTGTGAGTGTATTAACGTATTTCCCTTATCTATTTCCTCCAGTTGAGTGACCAGTGTTACCCGAAGGGAAGCCTCCTTGGGAAATCTCCTCTATCCGCTGCTGCATTCCCATACTCCGCCTGGACGGTATTATACCCCGTCTAAGCGAACAATCGGTGTAGTGTAATCCGCCCTAGTGTTGATATGTTGCGATAAACCCATTGAGCCAGCCCCAGTTTTAGCTTCTCTGTAGGTTGCTATATGTGAGTGAATGCTCCTCGTTTCTTCCCTGCCTGCTCCCCTCTATATCAAATGTTGCGTGACTGTTTTGTGAAAAATTTTCTCATATTTTTGGAATTATTAATTGTAAATGATTAGGGTGTTACAATCATTTTGATGATTGTTGAATGGATGATATGAAAATGTTATGATTTAAATGCATTTAGAATGAAAATTATTGTGTGGCATGTATTTGGGATAATATTGTAATGTTATGAAGTGACGATGATACTATGTTGATGAAATGTGATGATGGTTTGAAACCATGTGTGAATTGGAATTGTGATGTGAATATCCCAAATATGTGTGTATGAGTTATGGAATGTGTATGCCACTAACTATTAATGAGAATAAGTTCAAAAGAGAATTGGGATTGGATAAGAATGATGAGAATATTGTAATCCACCAAGTGGTGGTGATGAATGATTGACTGTGGAGTGGCATCTAGGATGCATAGTGTAAGGATGCACTTGATTTGCATTTGCATTGCATCCATGGCATATCATAGCTGTCTATGTGGAATATTAGGGGGTTCCACTAGGCAGGCCCAGTGGGAGGGCGGCTCAGTGCACGAGCTATTATGATTTTCCCTTGTGACTCGGTGTATGAGTCACGAAGCTGTCCATAGTTTGGTGACGAGGCACCCTATGTGGCAAGCCCAGTGGGCGGGCGGCTCAATTGGTAAGCGAGTTTACCTCAATGTCTGACGGGACACGGCTCTCTCGATGTGTGTTCGGGAGGGGCCCGTAGCACTTGTGGTAGTTGAGGCCACGATGTTGATCCGCAAGTCACAAGGTGACTAGTGCTACAGATGGGCGATAGCGGTTTGGTACCAGTAAAATTATGATGATGTAAGCATGCATGAATTGAGATATATGAGTACACAATTTTTTCTACTGCAGTAGGGGCATAATAGCACACCTATGCTTGTCCCACAATTGAATTGATATGGTACTTTTCCCACAGTCAGATCCGCATTGTTTGATAAGAAATTCTTGTGCATATGCATTAGCTTTAAGAGCATTTGCATATAGCTAGAGATATGCCTAGTTGAAAGCCCATGGTGGCAACAGATGAATGAGAATTTAAAAGGGAAAGAGTTAAATACTAACCCGATGTGAGTGTTTGGTAATCCAAATGATTGAAATTGTGAATGTATACTTGAGATCATGAGATGTATTGTGTATGATGTATGATGTGTTGTAATGATTGATATGTGAGCAAGTATACATGTATTTCATCATAATGTATGACTTTAATTCATTTGGATTATGTTACTCACCTCCCCGTTGCCATTTTTAAAGTTGATGTAGGTATGACTTAAATCTTACAATTTTGGAGGCCGAGTTTGAAGGAGGTAAATATGAATAGGAATGTGTGCGCCTTGGCCGGCATGAAAATCTGTTTTGGTAGAGTATATGAGGTTTATATACTCAATTTTGTAATGTTGATAATTTTGGAGGTCATGGGAGAAAATTGGACATGTTTGTGTAATGACAATTTTCATTCATGACCCAAAAGTTGTAAAGAATGAATCTTGATACTTGTCTTTGATTAATGAATGTATGCTGTGTTTTTATGCCATTCTATGGAGTCGTGAAATGATGTTGGATCCAAATGTATGTAGGGAGTGTATGTGGCTTGATGATGAATTTAGATTATATGCGTGGAATCAATATTAGCATGATGATGTTGGTGGTATTTAGTTCAATGAATGAATCATGTAGTTTTAGATTGTAACATTATATGAATTGGTGCATGCATAATGAGGTAAAGTATGGTCCTATGTAAGGCCAAAATAGAAGGGGTTAAGGTTTCATGAGCTATGCCCAAGAGAATTTTTGTTTCTGCTGAGTTTCTGCAGAACTTGCTCAAGCGAGTGAGAATCTCGCTCGAGCGAGATTGTTGTGAAATGGGGAATTGGATTCTGCCTCATTTTCGCTCAAGCGGAAGTGCATTTCGCCCAAGCGAGATTGCCATAGAATCAGTGTTTTGATTCTGGACAATTTTCGCCCAGGCGTGGGAGTAGGCGCTCAAGCAAGGGAGAAGGAGATTTGATTCTGGACGATTTTCGCCCAGGCGAGTGGTGCCTCGCCCAAGCGAAAATCGGCCAGAGAGTTACTGATGGTTTTGGAACGATCTCGCTCAAGCGAGTCATGCACCGCTTAAGCGAGATCGGGACCTGATGCTCCTTCCCTCTTTCGCTCAAGCGCTTCGCTGCCTCGCTCAATGTTTCTTTCGTATCTCGCTCAAGCAAGACAGGGCTCGATCAAGCGAGCTGAGCCCTAATGCTCATTCCTTCCTCTCGCCCAAGGTCGCTCAGCGTTCGCCCAAGCGTGGGTACGCTGGCTCGCTCAAGCAAAGGGATTCTCGCTTGAGCGAGTATCGACCTGATGCTCTATTAAAATCTTTGTTATAAATGGATTTTGCTCCTATGCATTATACCTTCTTTATTTTAAAGTTACTGAGGAGTATATTTTGGACCTCTAGGCTATATAAACTAAATTCCACATTTTTTTGAAACTCCTCCTCTTGGAAATCAATCAGCCAGTGAACAAATTAAATAATTCTTCCGCTGACTCTGACTGAAAAATAATCTTTTGATTTCACCCTCTCATATCTTTATATATGGGAGTGGTTTATTTTAGATCCAGGGGTTTGGTGAAAAATACTTCACCACTTTAAATATTTGATTTATTAATATTTTCAAAGACGTGAAAAATTTTCCCCTATTTTATTTGGGGGTTTGGGGCGTCTCATTACGAGAGAAGATGAGACGGTTTTAGAGTGAGATGATGGCCTCATTCAGTCAACAACATCAGCATACACCACAGGTGGTCTCCCCACAGGTTGGATTACCCATGATTTAATTGAATTACCAATTTGCTATAATTATTTCTTGACTAACTTCAAAATGTTCTGTAAATATAAAGGTTAGGCGAGTCAGTACAAAGGGGTCATGTGCTGCACCTGATGGTGATGATGACGACGTATATCTTGTAGACTGCCGTCAGTGTGACCTCTTTGTTGATGGAGTGGAGGAGCCAATTGCTTTAGGTTCAGTGTATAACCTAGGCCATTCGGTTCACCATCAGCTAATGCCTAATGGTGTGCCAAGGGTCTCGGTTGTACAGGTCCTTGACGCGGACATAGCTGTGCCCATTCCAACTTCTGAGGTACGACTCGTCAGCCAGGCCGTAGAACACTTCCTTATGTGGCCGATCAGACTTTTGTCAGATTCTAGTCCCCGGGTATGTTCCCTAAACTAGCATCAATTGTATGTTAAGTTATGGGTTTAATAATCTGAAATTGCACTAATTTTTTAACTATTTTAGCAGGGTGTTGGCCCATCAAAAGAGCCACAGCCCCCTGATCCGATCGAACGACTATGGGCAATATCGGCCTCGCTACGCGAGGATACTATCCTGGTCCTATAGGAGGAATCCATTTTTGCTCGCCCAAGTCCGTTGCCGGTGTACATTGTGTAGCATCCCGAATTTTATAAAAATGAATAACTGATAAGAATAAATAATAAATAATTGTATATGAGTAGATTTGTGTCCTAAAAATATTGGGATGATTAAATGGGGATTTATTATGGATATTTATAATTTATTGAGCTTATGTAAGATAAAATTATACCCGATTGGAATATGGGTGTCGGACCAAGTATCTCCAATTGAGATGCCGTTGGTCAGGGTTGTTAAGAATATTATCGGGAATCCGAATCTATATTCGGAATAATTTTTGGATATAGTATTGAGCCCGAACTATAAGCCTGTTTATTATAAAACGGTGAAATTTTAATGTGAAGCAAAATATTAAAACATAAACCCTTCTCCCTCTCTTATGCTTCACGCTACTTCTTCTCCTCCCCCTTATTCTCTTTTCGTTATCTCTTCTTTTCCTCTTTTCCTTCTTCCTCTTCGATTCTCCAAAAATCCAAATGTGGTATGCCTTCCTCTTTTTCCCATTTTAGTTGCTTCAAGTTTGAAGGAGATAACAATGGTGGTGTGGAGGTCTCCTTCTCCTACTCTATTTTCGTGCTCTCTCCCTCCCTCTTTTGGAAGCTCATGGCCAACTCTTGGTTGAGGTAAGTTCCTCATCATTCTTTATGAGTTTACGCCCTAGATCTTGGGTTCTTGATATTTGGGGGAGTATTTATTGACTAAGGGTTGTTGGGAGAAGCTTTAAATGAGGAAACCCTAAGGTGGGGTGGCTTAAATGTGAGTCTTTATAAGCATTTAATGAGGCACTTAAGATTAATGTTGGAAAGTGATGAGAAATATATGGGTATTAATGAGTGTTGTTGGGTTTTAGTGAAACCCTAACTTTAATAAATTGGGGAAAGTGTGAAATGTGAGTAGAATGTAGGTTTAATGATATTGGAGAATGATATTAATGATGAAAAATGGCCATTGGTGGTGATTAATGAGCATTGGTAATAGTTATTGGGTTTTGATGGAAACCCTAGCCCTAAGAATTTGGGGAAATGGATATAATATAGCTTGAAAGGTTGAATTGAATGTTAATGGGTGATATTTAATGATGAGTGTTGTTATGAATATGGAATGTGAGGGATTAGTGTGAAAAGATTATGACTTGATGAGGTTCTAAACCATTGTGGTTATTGAAGAATATGAGAGCTAAGTTGAATATTGAGTAATAATGATGATGTTTGAAGGATTGAGGTGATTTAAGACTACATTGTGTAGTGGGTAAGATGATGATATTGTTGGGTCTAGTTGGCCTTTTATGATCTAGAGGATCTTAGCTTTGGGAAAGGAATTCCCGAAGCCTAACATAATTGCATAACTTGGTGCTTAGCAAGTCTAGGACTTGATGTTGAGCTTTATGATAAGCTAACAAATGGTTAGAATTATGATGGTTATTGATTATGTGTATGCATATGTATGATATGTAGATCGTATCCCAGGTGATGCGATGGAGCATTCGGAGCATTGGAACCGTTTCGGCTCTTCCCTCGAGGTAGGAGAGGAGTTAACATTCAAATTGCATGAGTAAATTGAGAGTGATTTGATGTATGTGTTAAATACCCATGCCTGCCTTGCCATATAGTTATTGAGATGTTTGGAATGGCAAGTTGATGATTATTGTGGATAATGTATGAGAATATGTTTGTTAAAAATGATAAGTGTGATTTTAATATGAATAATAAGCTTGGGATGAAAATCTATAAGTATGAATGTGTGAACCGGTTGTATATGCCTTTTATGATGTGTATGAAATGTTGGATATATCCAAATTTGGCTTATAATGAGAATTTCCATGTAAGAATGCTTAGAACAAGTTTTATGTGCCCATATGACGTATATGATGTGTTGGATATGATTAAATTGGCCTTGAATGTGATTTCATGTGTTGAGTTGTGTGAATTTTCGTGTTCTGCCTATGTATTGAAATTCTCGCTCAAGCGGGATGGGATCTCGCTCAAGCGAGAATCCCCTGTCTCGCTATTATGGCCTCTGGGCCAATTTCGCCAGGAGAGCGAGTATTCCGCTCGAGCGAGTTGAGTGTGTTGTGATCAGGTGAGATTCTGGACAAATCTCGCTCAAGCGGGCGTGGCCGCGCTTGAACGAATGAAAGAGGAGTCGGTTAGAATAATCTGCCAAGTGTAAGACCGAGTGCTAGGAAGCCTAGCTCGAGTGAAAGAGAAAGGAATCGGTTTTGATATAATTTACCGAGTGAAATACCGATCAAGAATGAGTCGGTTTGGAATGAATTGCTGAGTGAAAGACCGATCAGGAATGAGTCAGTTTTGGAATGAATTGCTGAGTGAAAGGCCGATCAGGAATGAGTCGGTTTTGGAATGAATTGCCGAGTAAAAGACCGATCAGGAATGAGTCGGTTTTGGAATGAATTGCCGAGTGAAAGGCCGATCAGGAATGAGTCGGTTTTGGAATGAATTGCAGAGTGAAAGACCGATCGAGTGATGAGTCGGTTTTGGAGTATTTTGCCGAGTGAAAGACCGAGCGAGAGGAGTCGGTCTTGGAATTATTTAGCCGAGTGAAAGACCGAGCGAGAGATGGTCGGTCTTGGAATTATTTAGCCGGGTGAAAGACCGAATGAGAGAGGAATCAGTTCTGGAATAAATTCACCGAGTGAAAAACCGAGTGTTTGGAAGCCTCGCCGAGTGAGCGAGTGTGGAAGGGAAGGATGGCCTTTGGTCAGTTTTCGCCTAAGCGAGTGGATACCTCACTCAAGCAAGCGAGTGTGGAAATGGCTACTGGAACGATTTTGCCCGAGCGAGTGGCTGGGTATGTAGTGTCTCGCTCAAGCGAGCAACGTGGAAAATAGATTCTAGCGTGATTTCGCCCGAGCGAATAAAGGCGCTCAAGCGAGATGGGCTGTCTCACTCAAGCGAATATGGGTCTCACTGAGCGAGTGACCCCCCTGATGGAAATTTTCCCTTCTTTTCTCGGTTCTAATGGTATTGGGCCTTCTTCCCCTTATCTTGTGTGATACCCGAGGGAATGTATAAAGATATATATGCCTATGACATAATATGGTGGTGATGGATAACGATTAAGATATTAAGAAAATTTGTTTATACCCATAATATGCATAATGTGAAACATGAATTCTTAACCACCAAGAATGAAGTGTGTGAGAACAATGTCAAGGGTTTG
This sequence comes from Clitoria ternatea, assembly GCA_037962975.1. Taxonomy (NCBI): domain Eukaryota; kingdom Viridiplantae; phylum Streptophyta; class Magnoliopsida; order Fabales; family Fabaceae; genus Clitoria; species Clitoria ternatea. The sequence goes on from CM075671.1 coordinate 178,399,551, forward strand.
ACGTTGAGTTATGAGATTGTACCTTTGAGTGATTATGAACCCTTCATGGGAATGATTGAATAGCAAGGTGTATATTAATAACCGAATAAATCGGAGATAACAATTATGATGGGCTGAAAACCACTAAATGAATGTATAATGGCATTGATGAATAATGGAAAATATTATGACACCCTTATGGCTGATACAAGTAATTGACTTATATGTGTGTGAGGCAATGATGATTGCCATATATATATATGTATGTTCCGAAAACACCTTGTTGTTACATGTGTGGATTAATATTATGATTGTTTGCTATGCCCTTCGATATCCATGTGTGGATTATTATGAATTGATGTTGTGGCCAATGAGATGCCAATTATATGAATGATGTGCTTTGCGGGGCTTTGTAAATGATTATGTATGATTATTGAGATGCCAAATTAAAATATGCCCCTAATTGAGAGGGTGAGCTATCCTTGGGAGGTTGTTGGGCACATGCATTATTGCATTATTGCATTCATGGCATAGCATGGCATTGATATGTATTTTTGTTGAATATATCACCTTGTGGGGTGCCATAAAGGGTATATCCCGGAGTGAAGAGGATGTTATCCTATTATTGTTGATTATATCACCTTGCGGGGTGCCACAAAGGGTATATCCCGGAGTGAAGAGGATGTTATCCTATTATTGTTGATTATATCACCTTGCGGGGTGCCACAAAGGGTATATCCCAGAGTGAAGATGATGTTATCATATTATTGTTGAATATATCACCTTGCGGGGTGCCACGAAGGGTGTATCCCTGAGTGATGATGATAATTTAAGAGATTGTGATTATTATTGAATTAAAAATCAGATACGTTGCATATGCATTAAACAGTTGACATGTGCATTAGCCATAAGAGCATGGCATTTGAGATGGGATGACCACGAGTGATGAGAAACCCCTTACGAGGAGGAAATGAGATAAAGATTTAATAAGATGATGATAATGATTTATGAATGCCCTGTTGATTGTGTATGTGATTGTGTATGTGCTTGTGCTTGTTTATGATATGAATTGCGATTTATGAGGCTTGTATGCCTTTTATAATAATGAGATATTGAATGAATGATAATTTAATAATTTTATAGCAAAGCACACATGACGTTTGTATGCATATACACATGATCACAATATATATATATTATTCATAATTTTGAATGTATAACTCACTCTCCCATGTGGTCTCCTTTTTAGCCTTGTGATGCAAGTTTCCATGGGATGAGTTCGGATTTTTAATTAAAGCTTTGGTGAAGGTAAATAGTGGTAGAGGAAGTGCCTTGGCCGTCATCATTTATGAGTTCTTATGTAATGAATGAATTGGTTATGAGAATATAGATGATTTAGAGATTTTGAATATGTATAAGATAATCCTTGAATTTGTGGATGGTGAATATATCTATGTGGAATGTAAGAGATGATTTGATGTGTATTAGAAGAATTGAAATTGAGCGATGTTCATTGATGATTGAGATGGTCGGGAGAAGATCCCCAAATGTATGTATATATATAATATATATAATTATTGTATCTTAGGCAATGTATGCGTATGTTGTAAGTGTGTGAATGTGATATAGTAATAAGTTTGTGTTTGGTGTTTGCATGCTTGCCTAGCCTTTTCTCATATCGTTATATATGGGACTAGGCGTGTGCCCGGTATACACATTCTTCCACTGTAAACTTTATTATTTTTGTATACCGTTATGGGCATTTTAGTTATCGATGCAACTTTAGGTTATTTAATCTCACTCTTTGGTTTTCTGTGATTTGGGTCTTGATGTGATCATGGTGGTGTTTTGGAAATATTTTCAAACGTGAAAAATTTATTCGCATTTTTATGACGATCACATCGGGATTCGAGTACAGAAAATCAGGGGTGTCGTACATTACACGGCTTGACTTGTGTGAGGTCCTGATGGGGAGGACGATGTTGAACATTTTAGTGATTCAATGTTGGGAGTTGTAAGTATAATGTTTTTCGTCCAACGATTGTGTCAAGTAAAATGTTATTTTTCACTAACTAAACTTCTGTAACTTTTATTAGGTTTTTACATAGACTTTGCATAGAGAGGGGTGTCCATGACACTTATGGTTTCATGGAGCCCTCTCTAATACAACTTCACGGGAACAGTAAGGAGGAGATTCAGGCATACATCCAAAATTGGATGCATGCCTCGAACAAGACTATGTACTTAGCACCATATCATAGAGAGTAATAGTCTAGTCAGTAATTAGTTACTGTTGTTAAATTATGCATGAATTGCGTTGTTACTAATCAGTGTTCATTGCAGCCTTCACTGGCAACTGTTGGTCATTTGCCCGAAGGACGACATTGCCGCATGCTTCTGTTCCTTGCATGGGAGTCCTGGTGTTGATTATATGAAAATAATCGATGTGTAAGATGCTTTTAAAATTCGTTACAACTTTACATATTTGATTAAGTCATTTTGTTAACTAAACTGGTGTTTTAATCTCTTACAGGGCTTTAATTGGGTACCATCGACTACACGGCAAAGTGAGCAAGAAAAAACTACTTTGGGTCTAAGCACAGATTAATTAATAAGCATTACTTTTAAAGTTATCTCAATTAATAACCAAAACAATAACCAATTGGGAATTCAATGTATGCTACCTTGTAGTCTTATCGGCAGGATGGCACCTTTGAGTGTGGGTATTTCGTGATGAAGACGATGCTCACCATTGTCCAGTCCGGTATAGTAGACGGATGGACAACTGTAAGTTTTCACTGCCTACATTATTTTATTTCATTTTTACATACTACTACTATAATTTGTTGCTTTCCACTACTATTAATGATTGTCTCTTCTTTACAGCACTTTTAAGACTCCTCAAAGTTCCCTGAAAAATACATTAAGGAAATCAGAACCCATTGGGCCACCAGCCTTCTTCAAAAGGATTTATATCTATTAGTGTAGCTTTAGATATCATATTGTGCATTTATTATACCATATTTGTTATTTATATGGTTTTATTGATATTTATTATTTTTCATCACTTATTGTGTATATTGGGCTGGCTGGTATAATATATATATCTGATTGCAGGTGTGGCTAATGAATAAAAACAAATCCTATATTTTAAAAAAAAGTAACTTTTAACCACGGTTATGACCATAACCGTGGTTAAAACCCCTAAACCTTTTAATCACGGTTGGCAGGAACGGTGGTTGTATGTACCTTTTAATCACGGTTGGCAGGAACCGTGGTTGTATCCACCTTTAATCACGGTTGTCTGGAACCGTGGTTATATCCCACTTTGATCACGGTTGTTGGAACTGTGGTTATATGACGTTTATCACCACGGTTCAAAACCGTGGTCAAAAGTCCCCACTATAACCACACTGGGAACAACCACGGTTGTAGAACCGTGGTTAAAGGCCGATTTTAACCGTGGTTAAAACCCCAATATGCACTAGTGTTTAGTGACTAGATTGACTAGTTTGTTTCTTTAACTATAATTAATTTCTTTTGCCATATGATTGTCCATTTGCTACTCAAAGGCTTAGAAATCTTTTAATTTGAAACATCATAACTTAGTCTAATATTATTTATTCCCCCAAAAGTCACCAATGAATTGGTAAGTCCTATTGGTTTTTATTTTAAGTTTAAAAGCTAGTATACCTAAAAATTCATCTTAGTTACCAACTAGTCTAGGTCAAAATTTCCTTTGGCTTCATTTTTTATTCATAATGATTAACTTATCCTTTACTATATTATTACCTAAAAATAAAAATTTTTGCTAAAATTTTCTTTTAATCCAAATGGTCACCAAAGTGGTCACTAAAGTAGTTGCTAAAATTGGTCATTAATAATTTCTCCTTTTACTCTTAGTATCTATTATGTTAAAATTCACTTATTTTCATTTCCTCCAAAAATCTTATTTGGGCCTAAGTTATGGGAATCTTGAATAAAGTCTTCAATTTTGTTTAGCAATATCATTATACCCATTTTTTTATATTGAAATCCAATTGTTTAAATACAAAAGTACATTTATTTACTTAATTTGAGAAATCATCATTTAGAACGTGATATTTCTTAGAAAAACAAAAGTAAAACTTTTCGCCATTAATTCTCTTAAAAATGAAGTTTTTTTATTTTCGAGTATTATTTTAAGAAATCTTCTAGAAATCTAATTCCTTAATTTCAACTTTTTCAAGTAAGTTATACATTTTTGATTTCCAGATCGAAAATTCTTTTACCGAATGTGATATTTCTTAAAATAATTTGATGTCAATTAGTGAGTAATTAATTATTTAATAGCATGGCTTACCAAAAAATATACTACAAATTACATAATAATTTCTGAATTAAGAATTTATTTAATACAACCATATCAAAAGTAACCGAGACCGCCTAAACGCTAATTTTTTTTACTAATTCCTTTTTGAGCATCCAATTGCGATGGAATTCTTTCGAGTATACGAATGTCGTATTACGCCAAATAAAATTCAGAATATCAATTATTTCAAAAATGTAAGTTTTGGTCGTCGGTTACGAAAAATTCTACAGTTTGAAATCCGACCGTCGGATCACAACGAAACTTGAAACGTAAGCTCCTAAATGCTCAAATATTGTCACAACGCAGGCAGAATTTGAATCAATGAGATGGAGACCCTCTTTACCTCATTTTGAAGCTATTGTCCAGAGAGAGAAATTTGGGGTTTTGTCGAAATTTCTACCGCTCATTCCTAACGCACTTCGATCGCCGTTCAAGCCTTCAGATCTCTAAAGAAAATGCATGCATGGTTAGAAAGAGGACAGGATAGCCACAGTTTCAAACTTGAAGAGTAAGGGTCGCAACACAAAAATTAAATGAAGATTTGAAGTTGACCTCAAAAATTTCAAAGACAACAACCAATGAAGAGATTTTGTCAAACTTACCCTTATAGGACCTAAGAGGATTCACGGCCTTGGAGCTTCAAAAATGGAGTGGATGATTGAAATTTCTAATCTTCAATCCTATAAGGAAATGCCATAAATTTTCTTGTTTACAAAATAAAACTTTGACCATAGTATTTTAAGAACAAGAGTAAGAAGAAAATTTTACAAGCTCACCTAGAGTAGCCTTAGAGGAGCTCATGGTTTTAAAGCTCCAAGAAGGAATGATGGAGTTTATTTCTTCAAGTCCTTTGCATGCAAGTAAAATGAGGTTGGAAGAATGACCAACAGGTGGCTAGACGTGAATGGTGAAGCAAGGAGGAAAAGATAATAGGATCTAGGTTTGTTTAGATGGATGATGGTGAGATATGTTCTTGAAAATAGAAGAAAATTGAAGGTTGGGTGGTGACATGAGATGGTTAGAGGAAGAGAAGAAAGGCTAAACTTTGGAGTTTCTGAATGAAAGGGGATTGTGGGAGCTGGACGTTTGGCTGGAGAAAGGAGAGAAGAGTGAAATGAAGTGGAGGTATGGTGAGGTGATGGGCAAAGTGAGTGGGATAATGGGCAACAACCTTGCATGAAATCTGATTGGCCAAGGGAGAGGTTATGGGCTGAGTGGAAGGGAAAGGCAGAGAGGAGACACCTAGACAGAGAGAGACATTCAGGGGTGGTGAGGTGAGGACAGGTGTCGCACGATGGTAGCCAGGAAATTAATTTGTTACCCGATGGTTTTCAGGTGTGCAGGATTTTCATGAACCGAAAAATAATCACGTTAAAAACAAATCTGGGATAATTTGTGGATTTAGAATCAGAGGAAAATTCCAACATAAAAGTTGTAGGTCTTCATTTTCTATTTAAATCGATATATCATACGCGATGATCGGACACCTATAGCCCGAGATATAGTCGAAATACGATAGGATGCTCTAATTGTCTCCAAATCAGGTAGGTGTTCAGAAATAAATTCACCAAGAACTCTCCTTTGAGAATTGTGTTTTATTTCCTGCATAACAATTATAGAAATTTTTTATACGGATCTATTTCAAAAAGAACGAAGTGATTTGAGTTACGGAAGAGGCTGATATAGCTATTTTTCTGGGACTTGACAGCATAGTGACGTAAAAGTCATATACTGGCAAAGATTCTAAAAACTGTACCAATCTATGAGGATTTAGCTTTTGAGGTCTGCATTAAAAACATATATAATTTTGATACGGAGATTTTGACACCAAGTTTACAACAAATGAAGGTTGTATGAGAGAGTTATGAATTTTTTAACGAACCATGCACAAGACAAAAATGCGAATAGTCATGGTTCTATGATGAATTTAATAAATTCTTGAATTTGAGCATGACAGAGTAGGAATTCGAGATTGAGGCCAGAAATAGAGTTTGAAGATATCTTCGAAATGAAGTGAATGAAACTAGAATTACCTCAATCAAACATCGTTTGAGAAAGTTATGTCGGAAACGTCAAAAACACGCAGATTGAGCTTCCGAAGGAATAGAATAGCTCATGGATAAGGTTGTGAGAGTCTGAATCAAGTTTCAAGCTCTTCAGGAAACCTTCCTAAAACATTGAAACAAGTTATCAGGGACTGAGCGTGTCACCATCGGACATCCCGAGATATATAAACAGTCAATGTAGGAGACGTTGGGGATTTTGATTTGGCCGGTCAGGCTAAGTCAAGGACCCTCGATTCTTTACGAAGTAATCCTAAGAGGACTAGTCTCCCTACTAGACCACTAATCTTGATTTGATTGGTCAGAGTCCGACCTTAAGCTGGGTCCTATAGTTTAATTCTTGAGGAACCGAACAACGTTTATTATTAAAATAACAGTAGTTAAATAATTTCTTAACTAAAACATATTATAAATATATTTCCCATATCTTAAGCTCATCACAATTAATGTCAAATACCAAAATAGATATTATCTATTCATCTTATTTTATATTAATTAACTAAACTCTTTAATAATAACGTTTGTTTACCTGTTGATATCCAAGTAATGTATTATTCGGTAATTATTTTATTAAAGGAACTTAATTAAGTCTTATGAAATCTTGGGCTCTAATAATCACCTATCCTCTAAATCTAACTTGATACTTAAATAAATCTAATTATTCTAAATCCGTTATTGACAGATGATTGACCATCATTATTTATAATCTACTGAGAGTAAATATTATTCACAAATTATCAATAACAAAATATATTCATGAATATAACACTTCGTCAATAATTCAATTGTCGGGTCAAACACAATTATCTCCACATAATTTATCAATATATCAGCAAGTTCCTCTAAGGGTTACTATTGTACATAGCCTCCCTTACTCACTTGTCTTCGTTTAACTGAACTATCCACTACTCACATCCTCTCAAATCTTTCTTTCTCACATTCTCACGATGATCTAGGGGACACGCCTAAGCCTCATTCTCTTAAAACACTTAGCAAGGTACTCTTAGGGTTCCGAGAGCTTGGGATCCCATTCTGAAAAACCAGGGCTCTTACATAAATCTTCACAGATTGGTACAGTTTTTAGGATCGTTACCAACCTTCGTTTATCACATCACTATACTGACTAGTTTTAGAAAAATAGGCGTATCACCCTCTTTTGGTGCTTGAATCACTTTGTTCTTTTTTACTATGGATCCATCTCAAGGATATCTACAAGTCTTATGAAGGACATGAAGCCCAATTCTCAAAGGAAAAATTTCTACAAATTTATTTTTACAGCCCTACCTGATTCAGGGACAAATAAAGTATCCCATCTCATTTTGATCATATCTAGGACTACCGATATTGGATCGTCACAAATGATATATCAAATTGAAGGAAAAAAGAAGATCTACAAGTTTAATGTTGAGGATTTTTCGAGATTCTACTCCCATGAATTATATTATATTTATTTTTAGCACCCTTTGTTTTTGGTTCCTAAAAATCCTGCACACCTAAAACCATCGGGTAACAATTTAATTTTTCAGCCACCGGTTTTCAAACCACCACTACACCAGCCACCTCCTAGGATAGGTGTCACCTCCAAGAGAGGCCAGCCTTCATGCTGCCACCTTGCCAATAGCTACCATCAACTTAGCATTAAATGCTAACAAATTAATCATAACATTCCTTTGCCTAGAAATTCAGCTTTCACTCATTCCATTATTCATTCACGGTTTGGACTATCAATGCACTACCTTTTCTTTAAATTTCAAATAACAGCCACCACTTAATATTAATCAACCATCACTTCTAATTCATAAAATTCTAGCTGCACTTAACAATTCCAATTAATGCAAGTCTCATATACTAATGTTATACACTCATGATAATTCTCTTAAACCAATTCCTACTTGATTCTTCTAAATGGCTAGAACCAAAAAACCAACCCTCCCCCATTTTGAATTCACATTTTCTAGCAGCTCTCTTCTTCTCTAATCACCACAGTACACCATCACAATAACCACCCTTAGCCACCAAAAGTGACGGCCACACCACCACCTTCCACTTCCAACCATCTAAATTTCATTCTTTCTCCTTATTACCTTTCCAAACCATGATAAATCCTCCACTATACAGCTTCTCCATTTTAGTTTTCCTACATGCAAAAGCCTTCAAAAAAATTAAATCTCTTTCCTTGTTCAAAGAGCTTCTAAACTATGAGCCACTCAAGCTCCTCCAAGGTAAGCTTTGACATTTCTTCCTCTTTAATCTTTTCTTGGTTTTTGTAACATCCCAAATTTTGAAATAAATGATTAAATAAGAGGAATATTGAATAATTGTATGTGAGTTCATAAATGTCCTAAAATATTAGAAATAATTAAATGTAGATTTTTGGGAGCTAATCATAATTTATTAGGGCCTTATGAGCTAAAAATATACCCGATTAAAATATGGGTGTCAGACCAAGTATCTCTGGTTAAGGTGCTATTGGTTAGGGCTGTTAAGAATATTATTGGGAGTTCGAATATATATTCAGAATAATTTTAGATAACGTATTGAGCCCAATCAAAGATCCTGTTTGTTGTGAAATAGTAAATTTTAGTGAAAGGGGTAAAGTTAAAACATAAAACCTTCTCCCCTCTCTTCACTTTCACGTTGGCTCTCTATCTCCTTTGGCAAACACATTTTATTTCTTCTTCTTCTTCTTCAATCCTTCCTTTTCTTCTTCCAAAAAACCTAAGCAAATTGGTGGTGCCTCCTCTCCCTTCCATTTTTCATTTTCCCCATTGCCAAAGGAAGAGCTTGAAGCTTGGAGCTCTTTTCTCTTTCTTCTTCCTCAATTTCATGTGGCTCTCCCCCTCTCTTGGAAACTCTCTCATTTCTTCTCTTAAGGTAAGCTTTTTATCATTTCTCAAGAGGATGAACCTAGGTTTTAGGGTTTTGATGTTTGAGTGAACATTTGTGTATGTGGGTTATTGTGAGAAGCATTTAATATGGAAACCCTAAGGTGGGGTGGTCTTAAATACGAGCTTAATGGACCATTAATGGGGTACATGAAAATTAATGCTTGAAATGGTAGAAGATGATATGCATTTATGATGTTGTAGGGTTTTTAGAGAAACCCTAACTTATAAAAATTTAGGAAAATGATTAATGTTGGTTAGAAAGTGATTTAATAAGGAATTGTATGATATTTGAATAGTGGGTACGAGTAAATGTGTTAGGAGAGTAGTTATTGATGATGGTTGATAGCATTGATGAAAGTAGGTGACCATTAATGGTGATTGATGGCTATTAGTAGGTAAACCCATTGATGGGTATGGTTTTAAATGCGTGATAATAAATATGAACACCAAACCCATGGTGGTTGTGGTGAGATTAATAAAATAGGAAATGGCTTGATGATGATAATGTTATAAACACCAAGAGTTAGATGAGAATATGTGAATCTTGGTGATCTTGAGTAGAAAATAATAATATAGTGTCTTGTGAAATGTAGGACCCATTCGAAACGATGAGGCGGGAACATTGTATCGCTTAGAATTCTTCTCTTGAGGTGGAAGAGAAGTTTTATATTCTAAATGCATGAATTGAGTAGTGTTTGGTTGTCATATGTGATAATATACATGTTTGCCTTGTTTGAGTGGTAATGATGATTTGTGGTTGTTAAACATGATGATGATGAATATGCTTGGCAACATGTAATGTGAATTTGGAATGTTTATGGTATGCTAAATGGTGATGATGAATTCTTTAGCTAGTATATTGCCTTGATGATGATGTGACTGTGTTATGTTCTCCATGAATGTGGAATGGTCATTATTGATGATAAATGAAAATGAAAATGGATGATTAGTATGCCTTTATAATGATGAAGTGTTGATGATTGAAATTGAAGATTTAATGCCCTTATGACAATGAGGAATTATTGAATATGCCACACTAAAATTTGAACAATACTAATAACCAACGATAATAAAATCCACTAAGATTGTATGGTGGTGTTGGTGTTGATGATAATGATTGGTGAATGGCATAATTAGGATGCATAGTTATGAGAATGCATTATGATTTGCATTGCATTGCATCCATGGCATATTGCATAGCCGTCGGTGTTGGAATGTTAGGGGATTCCCCTGGCTGGCCCAGTGGGAAGGTAACTCGGTGCACGAGTATACTTATTTTTCCCTGTGACTCAGAGTGTAAGTCACAAAGCCGCCCATGTATAGCTACGGGGAGTTGCATATGGCCGACCCTGTGGGGGGTGGCTCTTTGATGAGTAAGTGTCCCCGGTGGTCCTATGGATCACAGCCGCCATGGTATGAATGATGGCCGGCCCTTAACACCTCTATATTGATTATGGTGGTTACCGCGGTCATGGTGTAAATGGCAAGGTGTTGCAAGATGGGTGATACGGTTTGGTACCAATAAAACACAATGATATGCATGCAATTGGTGATATAAGTGTACATATTTTTCTACTACGGTAGGGGTATGGTTATATGATCATACTTGACCCATACATTGGTGTTTATTCCCATATTCGGATCCTCAATTGATATTACTCTATTCTACATGTGCATTAGCTTAAGAGCATTTGCATATAATAAGGAGGTATGCCAAAGGTGATGAGAAATGGTGATGGTTGTGATTGGGTGAGAAAATACCTAAAGACAATATAAAACATATGAATACAAATACATATATTGTGTATGGTGATTTTATGTGTGATAGCCCACTATGATGAGGGGTTCGATTGTGTGTATGCATATATACTTTGTTATGATCTATAGGGATGATTGAATTATGTGTATGCTGGTGAGACGTTGATAATTATAATGAAGAATGATATGTTGATGCAAAGTATACATGATGTTGAATACATGTACGAACAATCACATTGTATTCATTTTCATCCATTGGAATGTATAACTCACTCTCCCATGTTGTCTATTTTAGCCTTGTGATGCAGGACACTCATGGAAGTGAGATTATATCTTTGGGAAATGTACATTTTGATGGTGTAGGTAAATTAGTGTATAGGAAGTGTCTTGGCCGGCGAGTATTGATTTTGTATAGCATATAATGAATGATGTCTGCTTAATATGTAATTGGATTATTGTATATTCATTTTGGAGGTCATATATAACACCCCAAATTTTAAAGAAAATAATTTATTGAATAATGGTAATTAATTATTTATGGTCCAATAATTGTGGGAGAATTAATTTGACATTAGAGGTGAATTATCGGTAAATTAAGAATTACCAAAGCCGGGTGATTTAATAGATGATGTGGGACCCACTTGGTCAAATTAGATATTTGATGGGTCTAGAATACTTAGAAAATTATTGTGGTTATGATGGTATAATTGAAATAATTTTTAGTGTTAAGGAAATAATTAATTGGACTCGACATATGCTACTAAACAGGGAAATTACGAACCAAATTGGATTAAAAGAAAATTAAAACTCCCATTTTCTCTCCTCACTCAACCGTAGTCTCTCTCTGTCTCACCTTTTCACTCTTTTACCCAATGGATATAGGATTTTATGGCATAATGGGTAATGGACTAATGGTGCATTATTTTGACCAATGGGTAATGACCAATTTTGGTCATCTTTTCCATTTTTCCCTAGCATTTCTCGTGGCCCCTCTTCTCCTCTCATCTAACTTTATTTCTTCTTCTTCTTTTCACCTCTTCTTGTGCCAACTGTCCACCCCCCTCTCCTTTCCATTTTCTTACAAAAATCAACAACAAAGCTTAGATTTGTGAAGCATTTGTGGAGCTTGGAAGCTTTGTGGGATCATCTTCCTTCTTCCTCTCCTTTATTTTTGTTTTGGCTTGGCTTGGGTGGTGAGGTAAGACTTTGAACCCCTCTTCCTCCATTGGTGATTTTCATATTATTTAAACTTGGAAATGGTAGTGTTAGAGGTTTTGGGTTTTGAAGGAAATATGGAAACCCTAGGCATGAGGACAAGAGAAATGATTTTATTTATGGTTTTATGTTGAGAATGGATGAGAAATTATTTTATTCATAAGGATTCAGCAACATGGATGGGAGTTTATTATTGTTGGCAAGTCTAGAGGAAAACCCTAAGTATGATAAATTGGGGTTTTGGCTAAATAGGTGATTATGATGATTTTTGATGCCTTAGAATGATTTTATATAAGGAGATGAATGTTTGAAGTATTGGTGTTGATTATTGAGGTTTGGGAGATGAGTGTATGTAAGTATGTATGTGATTAGAGGAAATTAATTTTGCTTGTTGATATTTATGATGATGTTAATAATGGGTGCAAACCATTGATTATGGATTAGGGAGATAGATATTTGATTTGGTGAAGTCTTAGGCCTTGATATGTGCCATTTAGAAATTTTTGATTGATGATGGTCTTGAATAGAGCTAAGATGCTTATAATGAATTTGAATGAATTGTGATGATGAGTAGTAATCTACATGATGGTTTGGAAGCCTCATGGATAAGGGCCATGGTATTGTTGTTGTTGGATTTGTTTAGCCCTTTTAGATTTAAAGAATCTTGGTCTTGGGAAAGGAATTCCCGAAGCCTAATATAAACGTGTGAATTGGGGTTTAGTCAAGTCTAGGACTTAATCAGGAGTTTTAAGAAAATAATGCCTTACGATGGCTTATTGATGGCATGTATATATACGTTTGTTGATAGGAACGTATTCCGGACGATGATGCGGAATAATCGAGGCAATCAGAGCGCTTGCATTGCGGTTCTTCTCTCGAGGTAGGAGAAGAGTTTACATTTCAAGTTGCATGAGTGAATAATTGTTAATTATGTATGTGTGTGAACTCATGCATTGCCTTGCCATGAATGTAGTAAATGTTGAGTTGATGATGTGATGAATGATGGCTTGGCCTTGTTGAATGTTAAGAAAATGTATATATATATGTATGTGAGATGATGATAAGTGTTGAATTATCCCTTTGTTGGACATGGATTATTGTTAATGAAAACCCATGAATAGATAAATTACTTGAGTTGTGAAGTGGTGATATGATAATTAAGCACAATGACATATGTGATTATAAGAAAATTTATCTTGAAACCCTCCTCATGTAGTTGATAAATTAGAATAGGAGTGGAGAGGTCTAACTTGGTGAATTAGGACTAAAAGATGTGATTTAATGTATGTATAGTATTGAGTTAGACCAATTTTACCTTATGAGGAAAATAGCATATATGAGGGGTATGAAAAACTTAAGATTGAGTGGATAATGGTAATCTCGCTCAAGCGAGATGGATTCTCGCTCAAGCGAGAGTCCCCTATATTAGATGGGTGGCCTCTAGCCCAATCTCGCTCAGGCGAGATGATGTTTCGCTCAAGCGAGATGCGTACAATAAAGAAGGGTAAAGTTACTGGGCGAATCTCGCTCAAGCGAGTGTGGCCGCGCTTGGGCGAGTGAGTTGGAAAACGGTTCTGTGAGTATCTAGCTTAAGTGAGTGGCGAGGTAAGATGGACCTCGCTCAAGCGAGTGAGCCAAAAATTTGACATTGGACAATTTTCGCCAAACGAGCAAGAGTCGCTTGAGCGTGAGAGACCTGATGCTTCATGATGGTCTCGCTCAAGCGAAGTTACCAGGGGAAAAGTGTGTCGCTCAAGCGAGAGAGTGAGGGGTTAGAACTAGTGTATTTTTGCTTAGCCAAGAATGCCTCACCCAAGCGAAAAGGGCTGTGAATTGAGGATTTCACTCAAGCGAGATTGGCTCGCTCAAGCGAGATCGGGGCCTGATGGTTAATATCCTTCTCGCTCAGGAGGAATTGGGGACGCTCAAGTGACCCATCTCAATCTCGCTCAAGCGAGTGTGGGTCTCGCTTGAGCAAGTTACCCAGAATATAATTTTATTTTATTTCCTTTGTTTGGGCTTATTTTGGACCCTTTCCTTGTATTGTGAGGCATTTGAGGGAATGTATAGGGGGTATATAAGCATGATATAATATGGTGGTGTTTGATGTTGATTAAAACATTGGGATAATTTGTTTATACCCATAATGTGTAATGAAAATCATGATTGTTGTCCACGAAGAGTGGGATATGAATGAAGGGCAATGAGTAATAAATGGATGATGTTGATCATTTTCTTACATAAAGGATGATTGTCATTGAGATTGATTGTTATTATTGATGAATTATTGTGTACCACTGTGAGTAATACAAGTGTGATCTTGTATGTATGGTTTGAAATATAATAATGAAATATTGTGAACGCCACACCAATATATGTATATATAGATGAAACAATGGTAGTGATAAATGAAATGAAAATCCACTAAATGATTATGTGGTGGTATTGATGAAAGATAAATGAATGTTAATGATGATTTGCGATGTTGTGATGCCATTATGGTTGATTGCAAGTATTGTCTTGCAAATACAATATCAGATACATATATATATATATATATATATATGAAAGATATCAAAATTAAATGCCACATATAAAACTCGAAACAATGGCTAAGAAACAAACAATGATAAAATCCACTAAAATGAGTGTGGTGGTGTTGGCGATTATGATGATGATGATGATTGATGAGTGGCATTTATGATGCACAGTGTGAGAAATGCATTTGATTTGCATTGCATTGCATCCATGGCATATCATAGCCGCCGATGTTGGAACGTTAGGGGAGTTCCCTCGGCCGACCCAGTGGGAGGGTGGCTCAGTGCACGAGCGATTTGTTGTTTCCCCTGTGACTCAGTGTGTAAGTCACGAAGCCGCCTATGTATTGCTACGGGGAGCTACATGTGGCCGACCCTTGTGGGGGGTGGCTCTTGATGAGCAGGTGACCCCGGTGGTCTTTTAGATTAAAGCCGCCATGAGATGAATCATGGCCGGCCCGCAACACCATATATTGATTATGTTGTTTACCACGATCATCGTGAAAATGGCCAGGTGTTGCATTAGGGGCGATGCGGTTTGGTACCAGTAAAAATATGGTGAATATGCATGCATTTTGAGTTATGTGTACACATTATACTACTGCAGTAGGGGCATGGTATGTGATCATTCTTAACCCACAATTTGGTGTTTATTCCCACAGTCGGATCCGCATTTGTTGTCCATTCCATTGTACATATGCATTAGCCATAAGAGCATTTGCATATAGCATAGAGATATGCCAGATGATGAGGATGATTGATGATGATTGAGATTGTGGTATGGTGTGAATGAAATGAGTAATTGATATACCTAAAAGACCACATAAAATTGATAAAAGACATGAATACAATGAAACGATATTGAATATGACGATATGTATGTTATGGCCCAGTATAATGAAGGGCATGATTATTATGATTGATGATAATGATGATAGTCCATGGTGGCTTTGAGATAAGACTTGAATGGTCAATATTGATGACGTTGGCCCAATGTGGCATTGTGATAGATGTGTATATGCTTGCTTTTCTATGAATTGATGGGTGAATACATGATATATATATATATATATATTGTGAAATGAATAATTATGATGATTGTTGATGTGTTTAGCAAAGCATACATGATGTTGATATACATATGCACATAATTTCAATTGTATTCATATCGTCATTTGAAATCTATAACTTACTCTCGCATGTAGTCTATTTTTTAGTATTAATACAGGGATGTCATGGGATGAGGATATTTTGATGTAAAGCTTTTGTGAAGGTAAAATAGTGGTAATGGAATGCCTTGCCCAGCAGCATTGTAATTTAATGTGTCATGTATATAATGGATATTATGATGTTGTTAATTAATGATATTGATGGATGTATTATAAATGATAATATAAGTAGGCGATATATTGATATTTGGGATATTAGGACTCACACCCATTTGATGAATATAGTGACATTGGACATGTAGCCCATTTTGGGAATGTATAAGTAGTGATGATACATGATATTGAGATAGAATTGAATGTGGTCATTGATGGAATATGGATATCGGAGATGTATGCTGCATGACCATATATATATACATATATACATATTCTAGGCATTGCATGTTTATGATTTATGTGTAAGGTTGATTATGGCCTATATGGTTTAGGTTGTGCATCTACATGCTTTGTGGAGCCTTTTCCCATATCATCATATATGGGACTAGGTGTATGCCCTGTATACATATTCTTCCGCTATAAACTCTATTATTTTTTTTATACAATCATGGGCGATTTAATTTACGATCCAGTTATAGATTATCAAACCTCACCCTTTGGTTTTCTGTGGTTCGAGTCTTGATGTAGTCGTGGTGGTGTTTTAAAATCATTTCAAATGTGAACAATTTACTCGCATTTTTATTAATTAATTATCTTGATTACATCAAGATTTGGGTCCAGAAAATCGGGGTGTTACATCATAGGTGAAAATTAGACCCTACATGTATGGCTAATTTTTGATTATGACCTAGACAATGTATGATGTTAGTTATAGGGCTGAAATTATTGTCCAAGTGATGAATGGATGAAGTTAATTCATGAATTACAATGTTCTATAGAAAATATGTGATGTTGCATGTTGATGTTTATGCCTATTTGAGGAACTAATAGGGTTAAATTGTGTTTTAAGTGGTTTTGATGGTATGTAATGACTCCAATAGCTTAAATTCATGATTTGTGACTTGTAGAAATTGGAATGGACCAATTCCATTAAGAATAAGTCCTTGAGTTGCACAAAAATGCCTCAAAACAAGTGAAACGCATTTATGCACATAACTTTCTCGTTTTTGGGAATTTTTGAGTGCGGCCAGTGGCCACACGTCACAAATAATGTATATAAGTTGGTGTCAAAATTTGGTAGGCATTGTAACTCATATGAAAATGTTAAGGGGGTTAGAAGTCCAAAAATGAGACTTTTTCTACATAAAATGGCCTCTGTGCTGTCATGAATCGATTCACAATAGTGCATGAATCGATTCAAGACACATTGTTTTTACTATTCCTAATTCCAGAACAGCTTGAATCGATTCAAGCCCCTACATGAATCAATTCAAAGCTCACTGAAATCACTGTTCATGAGGTCCAGGAACGTTTGAATCGATTCATGCGAGCTTGAATGGATTCGAAGGGGCCTGTTTTCATTGTTTGGACTCCAAAAGTACTTGAATCGATTCTTGGGGTTCCTGAATCGATTTATATCCCTAATTCTTTAATTTTTCATGTGTTTTGTTGATAGATGGGTCCCATTTAGCCATGGTTCAAATATGTATCCATGTGTGACTTCAATTACCATTTTTACCTATCAAATCAAGTCTATTTAAGCCCTTCTTCATTCTTTTCCATAACTCTCAAGTCGATTATGCTTTCCGCTATCCCTTGTTGACAATCCTATGGTTGATTGCCCAAGGAAGACTCTTGACTTAATTTACTCACCTTCTCATATCTTCATATATGGGATAGGTTATTTAAAATGATTCGAGGTTACTTACTAACGATTTATCTCGCGGTTTCTTATATTCCTTAATCACTTTAAAATTACAAAAAGTTTACCCTCATTTTTGGGTGTCTCAACCTAGTATAAGAGCATTGTTTACTCTTTGATAAAGACTTAATAGATGTTATGCAAGAAATCCTTGCTTATGATTGAATTGTTTGAATAGTATTTGATTGATTTATAGGTTTTTGATTGAATTATAACAAATTTGCATTGGATTAAGATTGGTATGCTTGTTGTTTGAGTCTGGCCAAGATTCCTTACACTATTTACCTTCAAGAATGAATATGTTGTGATTATGCATTGAGATTAATATAACTTTTATGATATGATGTATGATGGACCAATAGGTGTTAAAACCTCTATATATATGTATATAGATTGAAGGTTGACTGTTTGGTCTAGTTTATTTATGTGTGAGCCATGTCTTAATGTATAGGTGTGAAACATGGCTGGTAGGCATAATCGAGAAGCGGCTGCTATGGCATCTTTTCTGAATTATTTTGCGGATCTCTTAGAAAGACAAGGCCAACAAAATATGGGACAAGGTGCCCAAAGTCTTGATCGATTTCTCAAGAGGAAACCTTCTGAGTTCCATGGAGGGAATAAACCTGAGGATGCATATGTGTGGATCAATGATCTTGAGAGGATCTTTGAGAGTTTTGAATGTTGAGGCTCATAAGGTTAAGTATGCGGTCTTTATGGTCCGTGATGAAGCTGAATCATGGTAACGTCTTACTAAGGGACACACATTGTCTGTTAATGTTCCATTGGAGTGGGAAAACTTCAAGGTTGATTTCTTGAAGAAATATTTTCTGGAAAGCTATAATAGTAAGAAAGAGCTTGATTTCATGGAGCTTAAGCAAGGTGATATGTCCGTGGAGGAGTATGCCTCCAAGTTTGAAGACCTTTGTGCATTTTATCCTCCTTATCAATAAGAGGGTATCGAGGCTTCAAAATGTGTAAAGTTTGAAAATGGTTTGAGGCCTGAGATTAAGCAGGCCATTCGGCATCAAAAGATTAGAAGTTTTCCAAGACTTGTGAACAAGTATCGTATTTATAAAGAGGATGATGTGACTCCTTTGAGTCAAGGCAAGCATGAGGCTAAATTGAAGGGTCAATTTTCTGGTTTCAAGAGGCATGGCCAATTCAAGAAGAAGAAATTCTTTCGTGCTGGATCCTCTAATGTAAGAGGACGTGGTGCTTTTAGAGGTGGTAATGGTAATGGTAACCAAGGTCGTGGCAATGTCCAAGGCTTAACTTGCTTCAAATGTGGTGCCAACCATTTAGCATGTGATTGCCCAAGAGATGATGTGGTATACTACCAATGCAACCAACCCAGGCATATTCACCCTAATTGCCCATTGAACACAAGAAATGCTAATGTTGATACTCCTATTCATATGAATCATGATGCTAACCTTGGAGGCCATGGTGGTTTCAGAGGCCGTAGTCGTGGAAACGGTAATGGTTATAATAGTGGCCGTAATGGTGGCCGTGGTGGAAACCATAATAGTAAAAGAAATGGGAATGTTTGAGGCAATGGCCATGGTGGAAGACATGGAAATTGTAATGGTGGTGATCAACCACAAACTGCTGGAAGAGTATTTGTCATCACCGGTGAAGAAGTTGCATAAGCAGAAGACCTTATCCAAAGTAAGTATGAAATTCTCAACACTTCTGTATGTGTTATCTTTAATTCGGGTGCTACTCACTCCTTTGTTTCTGAGGATTATGTTAGGCATTTGAAAATGCATGTTTGTATGACGAGAGGTTCCGTAATAGTGACTACACCTATGCGTACTTGTTTAAGGATGGTGACTCGATGTGAGAATATCGAGATGACTCTTGAGGGTAGAAAGTTTATTATATCCCTCGTGTGCTTACCTATGAAAGACCTAGATATTGTCCTAGGCATGGACTGCTTGTCTGCCAATAAAGTCCTGGTGGACTATCATAACAAGACGGTGATTTTTTCGACTCCAAATGTAGAACGATTTGACCTACACGGTATCTCTCAACTTCTTGTGATGTTCTGTATTGTTGATGGGAATGGTCCTTCCTAATCTTGTGAAATTCCTGTTGTTTTTGAATTTCCTGATGTATTCCCGGATGAAATTCCCAGATTGCCTCCTCCACGTGAAGTGGAATTTTCTATTGACCTTACTTCTGGTATTGAGCCTGTGTCCCGAGCTCCTTATAGGATGTCTCCTATGGAGTTGTCTGAGCTGAAAAAGCAAGTCGAGGAATTGCTCGGAAGAGAATTTATTTGCCCAAGTGTATCTCCTTAGGGTGCTCCTGTGTTGTTGGTGAAGAAGAAAGATGAAAGCATGAGGTTGTGCGTTGACTATCGCCAACTCAACAAGATGACTATTAAGAACAAATATCCCCTTCCTTGTATTGATGATCTTTTGGATCAATTGAGGGCCGTAGTGGTATTTTCCAAGATCAATTTGCATTCTGGATATAACTAAATTTCGGGGAAAGACCGACGATATTCCAAAAACCATATTCCGAATACGTTATGGCCACTACGAGTATGTGGTGATGCCATTTGGTGTGACCAATGCCCTATGATTTTCATGGACTACATGAATCACATCTTCCATGAATTTCTTAATCAATTCGTCGTGGTATTCATCGATGATATTTTGGTATACTCTAAGAGCCATGAAGAACATGAAAGGCATCTTCGCCTTGTATTGGCTATTCTTCGAGAGAAACAATTGTATGCCAAACTCTTTAAGTGTGAATTCTAGTTGAAAGAGATATCATTTCTTGGTCATATGATCTCTTGTGATGGTGTTGTTGTTGATTGAACAAAGGTTAAAGCTATTGTGGCTTAGGAAAGACCGATGTCCGTGACAGAAACAAGAAGTTTCCTTGGTCTTGCCGGTTATTACCGGAGGTTTATTGAAGTATTCTCCTATTTAGCTTTACCATTGACGAAGCTAAATCGTAAAAACCAACCATTTGTATGGACTCTCGAATGTGAAGAAAGCTTTCAAGAGTTAAAATTAAGGCTTAATAACGCACCAATGTTAGCCTTACCTGATTTGCTCAATAACTTTATGGTGTACTGCGATGCTTCTAAGCTTGGTCTTGGTTGCGTGTTGATGCAAAAAGAGCATGTGATAGCCTATGTGTCAAGACAGTTGCGACCACATACCCCACACATGATCTTGAATTAGCAGCAGTGGTGTTTGCTTTGAAGTTGTGGTGATAGTATTTGTGTGGTTCTAAATTTGTGGTCTTTAGTGATCACAAAAGCCTTAAGTACTTGTTTGATCAAAAGGAACTTAATATACACCAACGATGATGGATGGAGTTTTTAAAGGATTATGAATTCGAGTTGAGGGATCATCCCGGAAAGGCAAACATGGTTGCCGATGCATTGAGCCAAAAGTCGTTGCATATTTCCGCAATAATGGTGAAAGAAATGGAGCTAATTGAGCAATTTAGAAACTTAAATATTGGTGTAGAGATATATACCCCAAAGAAGATGTCCCTTGAGATGTTGACGGTTGCTAATGTGTTCCTTAAAACCATGAAATTACAACAACTGAGAGATGAGTATTTGAGTGAGATGATAAAAGCTCAAGCTAATAGAGAGAATTCATTTTTGACAGAAGGTCATGATGGTATTTGGTATGTAAAGGGCTGAATTTATGTTCCATATGTTGGTGATTTGAGAAAATTGGTGCTTGAGGAAGCGCATAAAAGTATGTTGAGCCTTCATCCTGGTTCCACTAAGATGTATCAAGATTTGAAGAAACATTTCTGGTGGCCCGGTATGAAACATGATATTGTAAAATTTGTAGCATCTTGCCTTATCTATTAGAAGGCTAAGGTCGATCATCAAAAACCATCTGGTTATTTAAGACCCTTGGAGATCCAAGTTTGGAAATGGGATAGTATTGCTATGGATTTTGTTTCTGGGTTGCCCAGAACTCGTAAGGGAAATGATGCTATATGGGTGATTATGGATCGGTTAACGAAGTGTGCTCACTTCTTACCCATGACTATGAAGATCTCATTGGAGAAATTAGCCCAATTGTACATAAAGGAGATTGTTAGACTACACGGTGTACCGTCTAGTATTGTGTCCGACCATGACCCTCAGTTTACTTCCTGATTTTAGGGAAGCTTACATCATGAGTTAGGTTCTAAGTGGAAGCTTAGTTTTGCTTATCATCCTTAGACGGATGGATAATCTGAGAGAACTATCCAAAGCCTTGAAGATTTATTGAGGGCTTATGTTCTGGAGTATGGTGGATGTTGGGAGAGATTTCTTCCACTGATCGAATTCACTTACAACAACAGTTGCCATAGTACTATCTGTATGGCTTCTTATGAAGCACTTTATGGCAGAAAGTGTAGAATGCCTCTGTGTTGGTTGGAAACTGGTGAGAATTTAACCTTAGGTCCAGAGATTGTTCAGGAGACTACCAAGAAGATTAGAAGGATACAAGAGAATATGAATATTACCCAAGACAGACAGAAGAGTTATTATGACAAAAGGCATAAACCACTTAAGTTTCAAGTTGGTGATCATGCGTTTCTGAGAGTCTCACGAAATAGAGGTGTTGGAAGGACCTTGAAGAGCAGGAAATTAAGTCTTAAGTTCATTGGACTATATGAGATTCTAGAGCGAATCGGCGATGTAGCTTATCGGATTACACTCCCTCCACATCTTACAAATTTTCACAATGTGTTCCATGTGTCACAGTTAAGGAAGTATATTCATGATCCCTTGCACATCATCCCTGTTGATGTGCGGGATGACTTGTCCATTCCTCCTGTTTCCGTTCGTATTGTTTAGCATTTCGTGAAGAGGTTTGTGAAACAAATTGGTGCCTTTGGTGAAATTTTGAGGAAACATGGCAATGTGGAGACATTCACGTGGGAACATGAAGATGATATTTGGGAGCGGTATCCGAATGCGTTTGAATCTGGTACGTTAAATTTTGAGGATGAAATTTCTTTTAGGTGGGGTGGATTGTAACATCCTAAATTTTGAAATAAATGATTAAATAAGAGGAATAAATATTGAATAATTATATGTGAGTCAATAAATGTCCCAAAATATTGGAAATAATTAAATGTAGATTTTTGGGAACTAATCATAATTTATTGGGGCCCTATGAGCTAAAAGTATAACCGATTAAAATATGGGTGTCGGACCTGTTTATTGGGAGTCTGGATATATATTCAGAATAATTTTAGATAACGTATTAAGCCCAAACAGAGATCCTGTTTGTTGTAAAACGGTAAATTTTAGTGAAAGGGGTAAAGTTAAAACATAAAACCTTCTCCCCTCTCTTCACTTTCATGTTGGCTCTCTATCTCCTTTGGCAAACACATTTCATTTCTTCTTCTTCTTCTTCTTCTTTATTCCTTCCTTTTCTCCTTCCAAAAAACCTAAGCAAATTGGTGGTGCATCCTCTCCCTTCCATTTTTATTTTCTCTATTGGCAAAGGAGGAGCTTGAAGCTTAAAGCTCTCTTCTCCTTCTTCTCCCTTAATTTCGTGTGGCTCTCCCCCTCTCTTGGAAACTCTCTTAGTTTTTCTCTTGATGTAAGCTTTTTATTATTTCTTAAGAGGATGAACCTAGGTTTTGGGGTTTGATGTTTAAGTGAGCATTTGTGTATGTGGGTTATTTTGAGAAGCATTTGATATGAAAACCCTAAGGTGGGGTGGTCTTAAATGCAAGCTTGATGGACCATTAATGGGGTACACGAAAATTAATGCTTGGAATGGTAGAAGATGATATGAATTTATGATGTTGTAGGGTTTTTAGAGAAACCCTAACTTGTGAAAATTGGGGAAAATGATTAATGTTAGTTAGAAAGTGATTTAATAAGGAATTGTATGATACTTGAATGATGGGTATGAGTAA
Source organism: Clitoria ternatea (assembly GCA_037962975.1). Lineage (NCBI taxonomy): Eukaryota > Viridiplantae > Streptophyta > Magnoliopsida > Fabales > Fabaceae > Clitoria > Clitoria ternatea. Next base: position 178,423,279 of record CM075671.1, read on the forward strand.
ATGTATTAGGAGAGTAGTTATTGATGATGGTTGATAGCATTGATGAGAGTAGGTGGCCATTAATGGTGATTGATGGCCATTGGTAGGTAAACCCATTGATGGGTATGGTTATAAATGCATGATAATAAATATGAACACCAAACCCATGGTGGTTGTGGTGAGATTAATAAAATAGGAAATGGCTTGATGATGATAATGTTGTAAACACCAAGTGTTAGATGAAAATATGTAAATCTTGGTGATCTTGAGTAGAAAATAATGATATGGTGTCTTGTGAAATGTAGGACCCATTCCAAACGACGAGGCAGGAATATCGTATCGCTCGGAATTCTTCTCTTGAGGTAGGAGAGGAGTTTTATATTCTAAATGCATGAATTGAGTAGTGTTTGATTGTCATATGTGACAATATGCATGTTTGGCTTATTTGAGTGGTAATGATGATTTGTGGTTGTTAAACATGATGATGATGATGAATATGCTTGGCAACATGTAATGTGCATTTGGAATGTTTATGGTATGCTAAATGGTGATGATGAATTCTTTGGCTAGTATATTGCCTTGATGATGATGTGATTGTGTTATGTTCACCATGAATGTGGAATGGTCATTATTGATGATAAATGAGAATGAAAATGGATGATTAGCATGCCTTTATGATGATGAAGGGTTGATGATTGAAATTGATAATTTGATGCCCTTGTGACAATGAGGAATTGTTGAATATGCCACACTAAAATTTGAACAATAGTAACAACCAATGATAATAAAATCCACTAAGATTTTATGGTGGTGTTGGTGTTGATGATGATTATTGGTGAGTGGCATAATTAGGATGCATAGTTGTGAGAATGCATTATGATTTATATTGCATTGTATCCAAGGCATACTGCATAGCCGTCGGTGTTGGAATGTTAGGGGATTCCCCCGGCCGGCCCAGTGGGAGGGCGACTCGGTGCACAAGTATACTTATTTTCCCCTATGACTCAGAGTGTAAGTCACAAAGCCGCCCATTTATAGCTACGAAGAGTTGCATGTGGCTGACCCTGTAGGGGGTGGCTCTTTGATGAGCAAGTGTTCCCGATGGTCCTATGGAGCACAACCGCCATGGTATGAATCATGACCAGCCTGCAACACCTCTATATTGATTATGGTGGTTACCGCAATCATGGTATAAATGGCAAGGTGTTGCAAGGTGAGAAAATACCTAAAGACAACATAAAAGATATGAATACAAATACATATATTGTGTTTGGTGATTTTATATGCGATAGCCCAATATGATGAAGGGTTCGATTGTGTGTATGCATATATACTTTATTATGATCTATAGGGATGATTGAATTATGTGTTTGCTAGTGAGACGTTGATAATTATGATGAAGAATGACATGTTGATGCAAAGTATACATGATGTTGAATGCATATACGCACAATCACATTGTATTCATTTTCATCCTTTGGAATGTATAACTCACTCTCCCATGTTGTCTATTTTTAGCCTTGTGATGCAGGACACTCATGGAAGTGATATTATATCTTTTGGAAATGTGCATTTTGATGGTGAAGGTAAATTAGTGTATAGGAAGTGCCTTGGCTGGCGAGTATTGATTTTGTATAGCATATAATGAATGGTGTATGCTTAATATGTAATTGGATTGGTGTATATTTATTTTGAAGGTCATAAGTGAAAATTGGACCCTACATGTATGGCTAATTTTTTATTATGACCTAGACAATGTATGATGTTAGTTATAAGGCTGAGATTATTGCCCAAGTGAGTAATGGATAAAGTTAATTCATGAATTACAATGTTCTATAGAAAATATGTGATGTTGCGTGTTGATGTTTATGCCTATTTGAGGAACCAGTAGGGTCAAATTGTGTTTTAAGTGCTTTTGATGGTATGTAATGACTCCAATAGCTTAAATTTAGGGGTGTGCAAAAAAACTATATTCCATATCCAAACTTAATCCTAATCTAAATTATATTAAAAAAACCGGATTTTTAAAAATTGGATTTACATTATCTAAAAAAAATTAAAACTAGTTCCACAAAATCCATATTTTATAAAGTTAAAACAGATTTTTAAAAATCTGAAAACATAAACCGGATAAAAGAAAACATAAAACAGATTATAAAAATTCTAAAACAGATTCCTCTTCATTCTCTCTCTCGCATCTCTCCTTCATACGCATCATCGTCGAGCTTTTTCATCTCTCTCACAGTTTCGCTACTTCCCCTTGCGTCGGCTCCACCATCACCTACAACATACTACTTCAACCTTTTTCGTTTCTCTTCAATCACGGTGGTGCTTCTCTGAGATTTTTGACTTCACTTCACACCTAAGGTAACACCATTGGCTTTTGACTTATAAGGAAATTTTTGACTGAAGAATGACATTTCCATTAGTTTTATTAAAATGAAAGTGTTTAGTTTTTATTTTATTTTATTTTGGAATGATTTTAAGTTACTCTTATATGTTATAATACAAGAATTGAATTATGTCTGTGATGTGTTTGATGATAAGCCCAAGAGGACTCATTTATTTTCTAATAAGTGAAGTTACTTGCAAAAGCAATAACAATTTAAAGACACTAACAATTTCATATAGTTATGTTATGATATTCAAATGCAAGTATGTAAATGTGGGTTAGAGATCGAGGAACATAATACCTGCTGAGCTATCACCATTTTTGAGTCACTAGAAACTTGTAGGGGAATAAATAACAAATTCAAAATAATGTTCCTACCATACCATGTACCATCTTGTTAATGTTACATGCAATTCCATTCAGTGATTGTACCCTCTGACCAATGCAACATAGAAAGAGTAGAATTTAACAAATGCACAAGGAACAAAACAAAGGAATCAGTGGCAGAGTCGTATAGCTATAAAATATGAGCATGGTATAATGGATATGGATGTAAGAGCTTTTTGGTTGCAACCAAATGCAATTTAACTGTATTGTCTCTGCAAGTCAAAAATAAGACAAATAAAGGGGTGACGTGAGAGTGACTCTTTATCAGCTTTTTCTGTCATAGTGTGAACTCTGGTTTGAGACACAACATATGGTAGCAGCAGTGTACAAGTGGGAATAATCTTTGTTGCAGTTAAATATAAGACAGAGTGCTGAAAAAGAATATACATTAGATGATCCAAAACAATGGTTGTAATAAATATTTAGAAAAAAATTATTCCCCTAATTTTGGTATAATTACCGGGTTTTTCTCTGTATTACAATGATTGTGACTACACAAGCCCAGAAAATCAACTGTTATAGTATAACATATATGTATATAATTAACTGCAGATAGTAGTTTAATGAGAAAATAGACAAAACTTCAATATTCTTAGTCTTTACCTGCTTAACTGCCACTTTACACCTCATGTCAAAGTTAATCTAGAATTGTGACCCTTTAGTTTAGTTCTGTCACTTTTTCATTTTAATAGTTAATATGCTTTAGTTATTCTCTTTATAAGACAGATCAACAAGCTAGCTAGTTTGCAGATCTGAGAAAGTATAAGAAGAGTTCATAGCAAGTCACGTGTTAAGGTTTTCTTTCCATTTTTCCACTCTGTCTTTATCTCAAGCTTATGAACCAAGTTTGCCCACTCTGATTTGTACTATTTTTTCATGACGAGTATTGTTATATACCTTTGTGTTTTAATTAAGACCAATGATTTTTATACTTAGTTATGAATCTGTTATGCATTGAGTTCTTTTTTCTTTTTTTTTACATCTACTCCCTCTATCTCATATCATGATACTTGAAATATTTACCTATTTCTTTCATCAACCTTGTCTAACAAAAATATATTAGGATCTACATATTTTAGGTTGTCCAATTTCTAGGTTTTTTTTTGCTTCTTAACTTGATTATACATGTCTCACTTCTTAACTTTTTAGTGTTTTAATTTCTAGGACTAATATGGGTAACCAAGATGATTTTGTGATATCAGAGATGGGAGAACGTTTTCCTTCTCCTCCTTCTCCTCCTCCTCCTCCTCCAGCAGCTGTTTCTAACTCGTTTAATTTGTCACCACAATCTCATTGTCAACGGTGCAAGAATCAATCTGAGGTGTGGGATCATTTCACTAAAGAACCTAGGAAACATAAGAAGGCACGCTGCAACCACTATACTATCTTGATGAACTTTGAGGGTGGGACAAGTTCTTTGCTTTCTCATTCAAAAAAATGTAGGAAATCTCACAATTCAAGTTCTTCTTCACTTGGTCAAGGAGGGCATGTTAGTGCCTCCCCTTCTCTTCCTATATTTGACCAAGAGATTTGTCAGACAGAATTGGTAAAGTTGTTTGTGTCTTTGGCGATTCCTTTTAGATGGGTGAAACATGAAGCTTTCACAAGATTTTTGTATGTCTTACAACCAAAATTTCGGACTATCTCACGTAGTACACTAGCACGGGATGTTTTGGTGTTATGTGTAACATCCCAATTTTAATAAATAGGAACCGGGCAAAATAAAGCCATTTAAAATGATAATTTAAGAGAGGAAATCTGTTCACTAATTACACTTAACTTAATTAATTAAAAGGTGTAAGGAGATTAACTTTGGAAGGTGCTGACGGGACAGGATGGCATGGGCAAGACTACTGCCTCACGTTTCCCCATCTCACCTACCTATTCTTCGTGCATGTGTTTATATTGGGTGATGGCCCTTGCCCTTTCACCCTCGAAAACCCCTCTGCGGACTCCCTTTTTCTCCCTTCTTCTCTTCTCTCTTGCTCTTCTCTTCTCCTTCTATGCTCTCTATTCCATACCCTGCTTCGGAGAGCCAAGGCGAAGGTACTGCAGTGGAGTCAGAGCTCCCTCATGTGAGTAGAAGACGGGTGTCAAAACAGAAGCAAAAAACAGCCCTACACCACTCGTGGAAAACAACAGTGTTCCAGAGGGAACGCTGAGTGAAGCAACAAGGGAGAGAACCAATACCCCAAAAGAAGAATCTCTCGGAGTCTCGCAGTTGGTAGGGGGAGTACCTTACATGTTAAATGCATGGGTTACGAACGGGTTTGGAAGACATTCATAATTATGGAACTGTATTCTGTTGCATGATATACTTGCATGTAGAATATCCGAGTGCATGATAAATAAGAGTGAGTGTTGCATGTTATCATCGTCCTTGAGGATGCATACCTTACCATAGAGCCCGATTGCATGCCATGCTGTGTTGATGGGAATGCTTATTGAATCCATTCGTGTTTATAGGGATGCATGCGTTGATTAAGTTCTGGCATTGTCATATACCGATTGCATGTTGTGCTATGTTGATTTGAAATGCTTGTGTGAACCTGTTGATCTTCATATAGATGCATGTGTTGATTTACGTTCTGATACTGCTGTAAACTGAGTGTATGTTATACTTGAGTTGATGAAAATGCTCATAGAAGCTTAATACTGATTGACATCGATTGTGTTGGGCTCATATGTTGTTAACGGAACTATGATGATGATTGCATGAAGGTTGAATGTGTTAGATTAACATGCAGAGTCCTGAAAATGTGTATTACCGACTGCATGTGAAATACGTGTGATTGAATAGAGGTTGTGTGCATGAATTCAATGTTGTGTGATGAATCCGCGTGTGGCGCATGGGATGCGGTTGCGCTGAGAGCACGTAGTGTGGGACACTACCATCGGTTATTCAGCGTGGGACGCTGTAAAATCCTTGAGGGGGGACTCAAGGTAGCCCTTGAGTGGGACTCGGGCTTCCTGTGAACACCTTTGTTGGCGCTGAGAGCGTTGGTGTCACCTGTGGGCAAACGGTTGGGTACCCGTAAAACGGCCAAGCAGCTGGGAGCTGAACGGTAGCCGAGAGCTATGTACAAAAGGCTGAGAGCCTATGTTGCAACGTTAGAACCGATTACACACGTATGCGGAACCGAGTGAATAATCTGTGCTTATATGGCTACTGATGTTATGTGGAATTAATTATGCATGTGATGATGTTAGTGAAGTGGTGTTTACTTGTGAATGAGTGCGTTATTCCGTGTGCATGTACTATAATTGCTGACTGAAACCTGCTCCATGAATGTATAATATGTTGTTGAGAAGTTGTGAATACGTTTATACCCGAGTGAGAATTCTGTATTCCGATTGATAAATGTTATGAAGAAATATCCTGACTTAAGGACCCCTAGCATTGTGTCACCGACTGTGGAGTGTTAATATTATCGAGTTGTCGTAGGATTGTGTATATGTATGGGTATATGTCGTTGTATGAATAAGAAGTAACCTGAATCGGTATCTATCATTTAAAATTTAAGATGCTCACCCCTGCAGTTGCCATTTTTCAGTGAACATCTCTCGAGATAAGGATCGGAGGAAGAGTTGAAATGCTGGGCGAAGTGCTGATGCACTATGGAAGCTTTATGACTCTATTTATGCTGTGTATAATGTTTGGAGTCAGCCTTGGTCGGCTCGTGTTTTGTTTATAGCCCCTCTTAGACAGGTTTGAATCCCTCGGAATGGGGACGGGGTAACGTGGTTGTAAATTTGATATATATATATATATATACCTATGTTTATGCCATATTGCATGACTATTTATTTCTAGGTGATGTCTGGGTAATTTATATGAAGATATGCGTGTTAGTACTTTCCGAGTGGGAGGACTCATGTAATTCCGAGTGAGGATTGGTGCGGAAGGCTGTCCCGAGCAGCGAGTTGTTAGGATTCGAAGATGGGAGTCTAGATAAGCTTTCCGAGTGTAATTGCTAGGATTCTCCCCCGAGTGTCAAATAACCAACGATATCTGAGTGAGAAGTTGCCGAGTGAAGATTTCCAACTGGAGAGTGACACCTTAGAATTTAAGGGGGCCTTACTGCAGAGAATTGATAGTGATAGAAGAATCCGAGCGAACCTTGACTTAGTGGGAAAAATAGAACAGAGAATAATATGGATACCGAGTGGATGGGACAGTTCGATCCCGAGTGAGAGTATGTATAAATCCCGTGTGAGGATGGTTTTACCGAGTGGAAATTATAAGTGAAACCCGAGTGAGGAAAAGTTCGTATTCCCGAGTGAAAACCCTGAGCGATCCTCTCCTGTGAAAGAAGTTAGTGTAAGAGGGTTAGAATGGAATGGATTCCGAGCGTAAGTTATTTATAATCCGAGTGAGTTAGCTTTCATTTTCTGAGTGAATGAGTGAAGGATGACTCTGGGTCCGAGCGTTTACTTAGCTGAGTGTGGCTCCTCGTTCCAGCGAGCATGGTACTCGCTTCAGCGAGTGCGGCTTTCCGAAGGCTTGTGATGGCCCTGCTTAGGTGGAGTCATACCTCGCCCGAGCGACTAGGACGGTTCGCCCAAGCATGTGTGATCGTGCTGAAACGAGTAGATGTCATTGAGGAACTCCCCCTAAATACCCCTCTCTGTTGTTCAAGTGGCCTCAATACTCAAGAGGGGGGGTGAATTGAGTTATAAAACTTTTGCTTGGAATGCCTTTAAAATTGATTTCTATAACCAAGTTTATGAGATTATGCAAGTGAAAGCAAGTAACAATGATATGCAATGCACTACAAGAGGTAAGTGTTGTTGAGGCAATTTAGCAAACACTTGGTGTGCAATATCTAAAGTATAGCAAATTAAGCAAGTTCAAGTATGTTCTTCTCAACCAAACAATACCAATCAACAGATATGCAATGTATGGAAGTAAAAGAGTAAGGAAGAGAAGCTTGCAAACCGATGTAACGAGTTCCACCCAATCCGGTGTACGTCTCGCCTCTAAGCAACCCACTTAGAGGATTTTCCACTATTGTAGACTAGAGATACAACTTTGAGCAATTGCGGCTTCCTAGTGTCCCACACTCAAGAACCCAATCCTCACAAGTATAAGGGCAACCCACCCAATCTCTCAATCTCACAATATCCCAAAGGTTGAGTCCACAACCTTTGTAACCACTCAATCCTAGAGTGAACAACCACTCAACCTAGAGTGAATAACTTTGTGTGTTTGGAGTTTGTTTACAATCAATACACTCTCTCAATAGAGCAGATATACAAATGAAAAGCTCTCCAAATTCTAATCTCTCAAGATGAGAGGATATACAATTGAAAGTACAAAAATGCAAGAGATAGGCTTACAAGGCACAAAATAGAGCTATGAATTGTTGCTACTTGGTTCTCCATTTGTGCTTGTCTTCCTCTTCAATTTATAGACCTAAGATTGCTGTTGAAGAGTGCCCTAGTCCCTCATAGCCGTTGCAGTTAGTGGAGATTTGAAGAATGGTGGAGACATGACCTGGTTTCCCACTTAAATCTGTTTTTCCACTATCGTAATCGATTACACCCTCGCGTTGTAATCGATTAGCTTCAAGTCAGAGAGTCACTAATCGATTATCTCATTACCTGTAATCGATTAGCATCTTGTATCTGATGCATTTAATTTGTCTTCGCAGCATCCTAATCGATTAGCATGTCTTGCAATCGATTACCTTAAATTCCAGTGGCTTCCTAATCGATTATATGGCTCTCTTAATCGATTAGCATGTGTGCCTGATGCATTTAATTCCATTTTTGATTGCTGTAATCGATTAGTCTCAAGTGTGCAATCGATTATCTTAATTCCAGTGAGTATCTAATCGATTGTGTGGCTTCCTTAATCGATTATCTTCAACTCTGATGCAATTTCTTCCAAGACAGAAAGCTTCTAATCGATTAGCATCTATGGCCTAATCGATTAGCTTCGCTGTTTCTTCAATTCTGATTTCATGTCTTTGTTTTTGCATTGTTTCTTCAAGAGTACTTGTCATTATCAAAATCCTTGCACATCTTTTGGACCTGTTAACATATTCAAACACATTCTCCCCCTTTTTGATGATGACAACTATGTTCATCTCTTGAGGGTTGTTAGTTTAAATAATATAGGCTTATCTTTTGCAAAAACAACTCTGCTACATTATAGCAGATGACAATTTTCAAAAACCAATTCAGCAGCCAATGTCTTATCTCATTTTATCCATTGTTTATTATCTCTTATCTATAATTCTCCCCCTATCAAAAAGAGTTTTAACAAACAGATAAGATTTTGCAACAAGGCATCTATTATCCATATTATCAGAGCATATTATCAGAGCATATTCAGAATTATTCATATTTTGTATCAGAGCATTATCCAACATATGAACATTTATTCTTCTCCCCCTTTGTAATCATCAAAAACAATTGGAGCAGTGAAGAGAAATTATATAACCTCAAATAAGATACTTTTATTGAATTAAATAACAAGGGGAAATACAAGAAGTAAAATTTATTCAAAATGCAGAAAAGCAACAAACAGAAACCAACATAAAAAAAATCTATTTGTCCGGGTTGAAGAAGCAGATTTCTGCAATTTGGTGAGCCAGCTCCTCATAGCGCTGCTGTATCATCTCAAAATGTTGCTGCTCGGTCATGGAAAACTCTTGGAGGGAGTTCTCAAGACGATCGAAGCGGCGATCAAGATGAGCGTAGAGAGATGCAAAAGGGTCAACTTGTGGGGCAGATGAAGAGGCTGCAGCTTGTGGTTGAGGTGGAGAAGGAGGAGGAGCAGGTGCTTCTTCAGCAGGAGCTTGGAAGGGAATGTTGGCATAAACGCCCTCCATGCGTGAGTACCATGCTCCATTGGTGAAAACAAGACCCATTTTGGTGAGGTGATGGGTGCCAATGCAAGCTCTAGGGGGCACTTTCTCAGAGAGTTCCCCTGCTAAGTCTACTCCACAGAATTTGAAAATTTTGGTGAGGAGGATACCATAGGGGAGTTTTTGTTGGTCCTTGGCATGGCGCATGTGGAACTTGATCAACTGAACCCAGTTGATCTCTTTGTGGTTCAGCATGGCCCACATTAAGAGGACATCATCCTCTTCAACCAGAGCATAGTTCCCACCACGGGGAACAATCATCTTGACCAAGAAGAAGTGGAGCAGGCGGTTGTTCATGGTCAAGTGGCCAACTAGTTTGTGGTTGCTCCTTGGACGGTCAGCTTTCCATAAAGATTGGCGAGCAGTAAGAGCATTGAAGCCCCATTCATCCTCGGGTTCGCCTCCATCAAAGTCAGCATTGTTGAGGGGCAGTTTGGAAATCTCTGCAAACTGGGCATTGGAGAGTTTGATGGTGGTGTTTTTCACTTTGGATTCAACCATCCCATTGACAAGGCGGAGGTTGCAGTAGAATACTCTCATAAGCTCAGGATAGTATTCTTCTTCTTTGAGGGATAGGAAGGGGAAGAGGTTGTAGTGGTTGAGGCTTTGGGTGAAGGTAAGGCTTGGGTTGTCAAAGGTGTCAGCTATGGTGTAGTGAGGGGTCATAATCTCCTTTTCAGAAAAATTTTTCATAAAATTCTGAAGATCTCTAGGAGAAGAGAAAAACCTTGAGAAGTCAAGGGGATTATGAGCTTGAGCAGCAGAGGACCTAGCCCTTTTGACATTCCTTGAGGAAGACATGGTGAAAAATGCTAAAAGAGGAGATGAAGAGAGATGAGTGCTAGAGAGTTTTGAGAGATTTGGGAGAAAGGAGGTAATGTGAGATGAGAAGGTGAATGAGGGGTTATTTATAGTTGAAAATTAGGTTTAGGAAGGAGGAAAGAGAGTTTAGGGAGGAGTGAAGTGAGTTAAGAAAGGGAGAGTTTCGAGTGAGCCTAGGAAATTGGAGTGTTGACCCATCAGAACGCATACTAATCGATTACATGGCAGGTGGTAATCGATTAGATCACTGTTTCTGGGGAATTTCAAACGTTTTGTGCAGAGGGTAATCGATTAGAGGCTTATGGTAATCGATTAGTTTAGAAACAGAATCGTCCTAATCGATTGGGGCAATGTGGTAATCGATTATGAAGAAGAGGAAACATTTTGAACTTGAAACAGAAGCTTCGTAATCGATTATGGATAATGTATAATCGATTATCTTAAAAACAGAATGATTGTAATCGATTATGGGTGAGTTCTAATCGATTAACTTCGAAACAGAAGCTTACTAATCGATTGGGATTAACAATGTAATCGATTATGGAGTCAAAAACTTCAAATATATCAAACAGCAAGGTTCCAAACATGAAATGTGATATATATCATGCATTATGCCATTCAACAAAATATTCAAACACAATTGGACATGTCAAGAATGCCTAATTCTCTTCTTATGTGAATGAATTGCTCTCTAGCCAAGGGTTTTGTGAAAATATCAGCTAGTTGCTTAGAAGTTTCTACATGTTCAAGTACACAATCCCCTTTTAACACATGATCTCTAATAAAGTGATGCCTAATCTCAATGTGTTTGGTTCTAGAGTGCATTACTGGATTTTTGGAGATGTTAATGGCACTTGTATTATCACATTTAATGGGGACTTTATTCAAGGCAATACCAAAATCAAGAAGTTGTTGTCTCATCCAAAGAATTTGAGCACAACAACTACCAGCTGCTACATATTCTGCCTCAGCTGTTGACAATGCAACACTTGCTTGTTTCTTGATATGCCAAGAAACAAGGGAACTACCAAGCAAATGGCATGTACCACTAGTGCTTTTTCTATCAAGCTTACACCCCGCAAAGTCGGAATCAGAATATCCTAAAAGATTACATTCAACGCCTTTGGGATACCATAAACCAACACTTTGAGTACCCACAAGATATTTCAAAATCCTTTTTACGGCAGTCAAATGTGATTCTTTGGGACATGCTTGATATCTAGCACACATACATACCGCAAACATAATATCAGGTCTACTCGCAGTTAAATATAGTAAGGATCCAATCATACCTCGATATTTGGTGATTTCAATGTCCTTACCCTTTTCGTCTTTGTCTAGATAGCAGGATGTGCTCATTGGTGTAGCTATCTCATTTACCTTGTCCATTCCAAACCTTTTAAGTAGTTCCTTACAGTATTTGGTTTGGCTAATGAACGTTCCATCAATGGCTTGTTTTATTTGTAGTCCAAGGAAGAAGGTGAGTTCTCCCATCAAGGACATTTCAAACTCATTCTGCATAATCTTGGCAAATTCTTGACAAAGATTTTCATTAGTAGCACCAAATATTATGTCATCTACATAAATCTGTACCAAGAGGATGTCATTTTGTTTGCGTTTTATAAACAATGTAGTATCAACCTTTCCTCTTTCAAAGTTGTGTTCTAAAAGAAATTTGCTTAATCTTTCATACCAAGCTCTTGGAGCTTGCTTCAAACCATATAAGGCTTTTCTCAATTTGAAACATGGTTTGGAAATTTATGATTTTCAAAACCGGGAGGTTGATCTACATAAACTTCTTCTTGAATGTAGCCGTTTAAGAACGCACTTTTGACATCCATTTGATACAATTTGAAATTCATACAACATGCAAAAGCTAGCAATAATCTAATGGCTTCTAACCTAGCTACGGGAGCATATGTTTCTTCATAGTCTATTCCTTCTTCTTGGTTGTATCCCTTTGCTACTAGTCTAGCTTTGTTTCTAGTTATTATTCCGTTTTCATCTAGCTTATTTCTAAACACCCATTTGGTGCCTATTATTAGATGATCATTGGGTCTTGGCACAAGTTCCCAAACTTCATTTCTTTCAAATTGGTTTAACTCTTCTTGCATGGCCAACATCCAATGTTCATCAATAATGGCTTCGTCAATATTCTTGGGTTCTATTTGGGATACAAAAGCCAAGTGATTGCATGCATTTCTAATGGCGTTTCGAGTACTTACCCCTTTGGTTATTTCTCCAATGATTTTGTCCAAGGGATGATCTTTCAATGTTACCCAATCTTGTTGTCTCTCAATTTGTGTTACACCTCCATCATTGTTGACTTCTTCTTCTTTGTCTTGTAAGTTCATTTCTTGAAAGGTACCTACAAGATCATCAACATCTTCCTTTCTCGGAGGGTTATGGCTATTTTCATCAAATTTGACATGAATAGATTCCTCAATGGTATTTGTTTGTTTGTTGAAAATTCTATAACATTTACTTGATTGAGAATATCCTAGGAAGATTGCCTCATCAGATTTTGCATCAAACTTCCCTAGATTATCCTTTCCATTGTTGAGCACAAAACATTTACATCCAAAGATATGAAAGTATGCAATGTTGGGTTTTCTACCTTTGTAAAGCTCATAGGGGGTTTTCTTTAAAATAGGCCTTATCAAACATCTATTCATAACATAACACGCGGTGTTTACCGCATCGGCACAAAAATGTTTTGCAACATTGTTTTCATTTAGCATGGTTCTAGCAAGCTCCACTAAAGATCTATTCTTTCTTTCAACTACTCCATTTTGTTGTGGAGTTCTAGGAGCTGAGAAGTTGTGATTAATACCATGTTTTTCGCAAAACTTTTCAAAAGATTGATTTTCAAATTCTCCCCCATGATCGGTTCTAATGGATGCAATTTTTGAGTTTTGCTCATTTTGGATAATCCTTGCAAGTTTCTTGAATGCATGATATGCTTCATTTTTATGAGCAAGAAACAATGTCCATGTATATCTTGAATAGTCATCTACTATAACTAGACCATAGTAATTCCCTCCAAAGCTTTTGATTTTGGATGGTCCAAATAAGTCCATGTGCAAAAGTTGTAAAGGCCTTTGAGTAGAAACAATGTTTTTGGATTGAAAAGATGCCTTTACTTGTTTTCCCTTTTGACATGCATCACAAAATCTATTTTCAAATTTAAGCTTTGGTAGACCAATTACTAAATCTTTAGAAACAAGTTTGTTCAAGTGGTCTACATGTATATGAGCTATTCTTCTATGCCATAGCCATGTTTCATCCTCTTTTGAAATGAAGCATTGTTCATCATTTGTAGACAAACTATCCATATCAATCATGTAAATATTATCAATTCTTTGGCCTACAAACTTAATTTCCTTATTGGTCTTATGTTCAATTATGCAACAATTTGATTCAAATAAAACTCTATATCCTTTGTCACATAATTGACTTATGCTTAGTAAATTATGTTTGAGACCTTCAACATACAATACATCACTTATGGATGTGGAAGAGTTCTTACCAATATTTCCAATGCCTAGGATTCTTCCCTTAGTGTTGTCTCCATATGTGACGCTTCCTTTTCGTTTGGGAGTGAATGATGTAAATTTAGTTATGTCTCCCGTTATATGCTTCGAACACCCGCTATCCAAGTACCAATGGGTGTTGCTTGCCTTGAAGCATACTTGCAAAACAAAATCATTTTAGAGAACTAGGTACCCATTTTATGTTGGGTCCTTTAAGGTTAGTTTGTGGGAATGTTCCTTTGGGAACCCACACCTTTCTTAAGACCTTTGGTCCTAGTTTCCTAACACTGCACTTATATGCACTATGTCCTTTGGTACCACAATGATTGCATTTCATAAAAGGTGAGGAGGATTTGCTTGGTGGTGCAAAGAAGTTTTTGTAGTGCTTCTCCATTTTATGATTACTATGTTCTTGGTCATATCCTAGACCGGTTTTACTAAACATGCATTTTTGTTGCCCAAGTAGGATATTCAAATTATCTCTTCCATTAGTGAATTTCTCTAGTGTCCTATTTAGGTCTTCAACCTTGGTTTCTAGCACAATGCACTTCTTTGCAAAATCACAAGGTTTATCCCTAGAGCATGTTTGAACTTTCTCTAGTTCTTCTTTTAAGCTCTCATTTTCTTTACATACTTCCATGAGATGCAATTCGAGAGTATCACTAGTTTTCCTAGATGCTTTGAGTTTACTAGAGATTTTTGTAAATTTATCATATAATTCCTCAAATGCATCTAACAGCTCATTTTTATCTAGGTCAAGAAGATTTACCTCATTTTCCTCTTCTTGATGATTTGCCATTAAGCAAAGATTGGCTTGCTCATCTTCCGAGTCGTCGGAGCTGCTCACATCATTCTCATCCCAAGCAATATAGGCTCTTCTTCTTCTTTGTTTGTCCTTGCCCTTCTTTTTGAGGTTTGGACAATTGGCTTTGAAGTGCCCTTCCTTGCCACATTCAAAACAGTTGGGTGAGGGAGAGTTTTCTTTAGTGATAGGTTTCTTACCTGAGCTTTTGAAGCTTCTTTGGAAGCGTTTGCCTTTCATGAATTTCCCGAAGCGTTTCACAAATAGTCCAAATTCTTCTTCTTCATCAAGTTCACTTCCGGATTCTTCTTCTTCATTTGTGGAAGTAGCCTTGAGAGCAAGACCCTTTTTCTTGGAAGATTTTTCTTCCTCTTCCGCCATCTTTAATTCTTTCAGCTCTTGTTCTTGTTCCTGCAACTTACCAAATAAAGTGGCGAGAGACATTTCGTTTATGCTAGGAGATTGTTTGATGGCGGTAACTAGCGGTTGCCATTCTCTGTTAAGACTTTTCAACACTTTATGAATGAGTTCTTTGTTAGTGTAAGTCTTTCCAAGTGTAATGAGTTGATTAATGATGAGAGTAAACCTTTTTTGCATATCAACAATCGATTCATGAGAGTTTAATCTAAAGCATTCATATTGACTAGTAAGAGTACTAATCTTTGAGTCCTTTACATCATTAGTGCCTTCATGGGTTACTTGAAGAGTATCCCACATTTCCTTAGCAGTTTGGCATGTCATTATCCTAAAAAATTCATCTTGACCTAAAGACATAGTAATAAGATTTTTGGCCTTGTAGCCATATTGGACTTTCTTTTCTTCTTCGCTTGTCCATTCATCTATAGGTTTTTCAACATTCTTGCTATCTATAGTATGCATTGGTATATAGGGACCATTTTCAATGGTATTCCATATTCTCAAGTCAATTGATTGAATGAAGATTTTCATTCTTTCTTTCCAAAACGCATACCCTTCCCCATTGAAAGCGGGAGGTCTATTTATCGCACCACCCTCGGGAAAAACATTTTGAGAACTTGAGGCCATTTAATCTCTTGAAGCTGTTAAGCTTGATCTACCAAGAGTCAAGCTCTGATACCACTTGTTGTTCAAGTGGCCTCAAAACTCAAGAGGGGGGGTGAATTGAGTTATAAAACTTTTGCTTGGAATGCCTTTAAAATTGATTTCTATAACCAAGTTTATGAGATTATGCAAGTGAAAGCAAGTAACAATGATATGCAATGCACTACAAGAGGTAAGTGTTGTTGAGGCAATTTAGCAAACACTTGGTGTGCAATATCTAAAGTATAGCAAATTAAGCAAGTTCAAGTATGTTCTTCTCAACCAAACAATACCAATCAACAGATATGCAATGTATGGAAGTAAAAGAGTAAGGAAGAGAAGCTTGCAAACCGATGTAACGAGTTCCACCCAATCCGGTGTACGTCTTGCCTCTAAGCAACCCACTTAGAGGATTTTCCACTATTGTAGACTAGAGATACAACTTTGAGCAATTGCGGCTTCCTAGTGTCCCACACTCAAGAACCCAATCCTCACAAGTATAAGGGCAACCCACCCAATCTCTCAATCTCACAATATCCCAAAGGTTGAGTCCACAACCTTTGTAACCACTCAATCCTAGAGTGAACAACCACTCAACCTAGAGTGAATAACTTTGTGTGTTTGGAGTTTGTTTACAATCAATACACTCTCTCAATAGAGCAGATATACAAATGAAAAGCTCTCCAAATTCTAATCTCTCAAGATGAGAGGATATACAATTGAAAGTACAAAAATGCAAGAGATAGGCTTACAAGGCACAAAATAGAGCTATGAATTGTTGCTACTTGGTTCTCCATTTGTGCTTGTCTTCCTCTTCAATTTATAGACCTAAGATTGCTGTTGAAGAGTGCCCTAGTCCCTCATAGCCGTTGCAGTTAGTGGAGATTTGAAGAATGGTGGAGACATGACCTGGTTTCCCACTTAAATCTGTTTTTCCACTATCGTAATCGATTACACCCTCGCGTTGTAATCGATTAGCTTCAAGTCAGAGAGTCACTAATCGATTATCTCATTACCTGTAATCGATTAGCATCTTGTATCTGATGCATTTAATTTGTCTTCGCAGCATCCTAATCGATTAGCATGTCTTGCAATCGATTACCTTAAATTCCAGTGGCTTCCTAATCGATTATATGGCTCTCTTAATCGATTAGCATGTGTGCCTGATGCATTTAATTCCATTTTTGATTGCTGTAATCGATTAGTCTCAAGTGTGCAATCGATTATCTTAATTCCAGTGAGTATCTAATCGATTGTGTGGCTTCCTTAATCGATTATCTTCAACTCTGATGCAATTTCTTCCAAGACAGAAAGCTTCTAATCGATTAGCATCTATGGCCTAATCGATTAGCTTCGCTGTTTCTTCAATTCTGATTTCATGTCTTTGTTTTTGCATTGTTTCTTAAAGAGTACTTGTCATTATCAAAATCCTTGCACATCTTTTGGACCTGTTAACATATTCAAACACACTCTATTCCGTGGTTGCATTATCCTGTCTCGCTCGGCGGTGTTGGACCCCGCCTGAGCGAATGGACGTTGTGATAGACTTCGCCCAGGCGTTGTTATGCTTCGCTGAACTGGGCGGAGTTGGTTCATGTTCCATTCCTTCCGCAGGTAGCCATGCGTGTGTGTGTGTATGTGTGTTCCTTAACTTCCACTCGCCTTCCTCTTCTCTTCTATGCCATCTGATCAGTAGTGGTTTTCTTTGTGAAAAATTTTTCTTCTATGTTTTGGTTAATTAATTATTAAAAATAAGGGCGTTACATGTTGGTATCATAGCAGACCAAAAGGTCCAAGGCCAAGGTATGCTTGCCAAGTGTAAGCGGTTGTGTGTGTTTTCTGACTAAATGGTCGTAATTATTGTGATGTTAGTTGGACCTGATTGATATTGCTTATGGATAGGAGGTTGTTTCCTCTCCTAACCTGACTGATTGCATAACACATAGGGATAGCATGATGTGCTAAGTCATTGAACACTAGGCCGAAACCCGAATAGTATGAGTGGCTCGATAAACTTATCCTTGAATGTTGATTTCAGGATAAGGGATGACGCATTGCCAAAGCATGGAGGCTATAGCCACAGCATTCCAACGCTTTGTAGATGTGTTTGAGAGGCAGGGCCAGCCTCGAACTGAGGAGGGCCAAGTGCTGGACCGCTTCCTGAAGAGGAAACCGAGTGAATTTTTAGGAGGACGGAACCCTGAGGCAGCCTTCAAATGGACTCAGGAGCTGGAGAGAATTTTTGGGGGTCTTCATTGTACCGAGGCCCAAAAGCTGGAATGTGCAGTGTATATGCTGCGAGATGAAGCGGAGAACTGGTAGAAGATAGCCAGAAGCCGATTCCCTGATGATGATGCTCAGCTGACATGGAACAATTTTAAGACACGCTTCTTAGAGAAATACTTCCCCGACACAGTGAGGAGTCGGAAGGAGTTGGAGTTTATGGAGTTGAAACAAGGCTCCATGACTGTGGAAGAATACGCGACAAGATTCGAGGAATTGTGCCTATTCTACCCACCCTTCCAACAACTTGGGACGGAGAGCTCGAAGTGCCTTAAGTTTGAGAATGGATTAAGATCAGATGTTAAGAGGGCCTGCAGATACCATGAGATACGGAGTTTCCCTGCATTGGTGAATAAATGTAGGATATTTGAGGAGGATGACAAGGCCCATTCAGGCCAGAGTAGCAGAACCCACCATTCCTTGAGGCCCCAACAATCCCGCTTCAAGAAGCCGAGCAGCGTTGGCAGGAACAAGTCTTTTTCCAGATTTGGGGGTCGGAACCAACTTGAAAGACGACCAGTGGTAGGAGACGGAAGATGTTTCAAGTGTGGAGGAAGTCACTATGCCTGAGACTACAAGGATGATGGTGAAGTGGTATGCTTTCACTGTAATAAGAGAGGACACATTCACCCCGATTGCCCCCAACTCCGCCAAGCAAACACCAGTGTACGTCAAGGAGGATTCCAAGAGAGAAACCGAGTGAATGATAACCAACGACCTGGTGGCAGAGGCAACAAAGCCAGAGGAAACATGATGCTTGCTCCAAATAACCGAGAGAGGAATACCGACCAACCAGCAGCGGGGAGAGTTTACACCATCAACACAGAGGACGTTACACAAGCAAATGATCTAGTACAATGTAAGTGCTCACTCGGTAGTCATACACTTAATGTTGTTTTCGATTTGGGAGCTACCCATTCTTTTATAGCTGATGAGTGTGTAGAGCGTTTAAAGTTACCAACTGTGTTTATGGATCGGACTTTGGAAGTGGCCAATCCGACTGGCCCTAAGGTGTTGACATCGTCAATGTGCAAGGATGTAACGTTTGTGTTGTGTGGTCGGAGTTTCACTTTTGATTTGGTGTGCATACCTTTAAAGGGCCTTGATGTTGTACTTGGAATCGACTGGCTTTCAGCCAACAAAGTGTTAGTGGATTGTAGAAACCGAAGCATAATCTTCTCGAGGCAGCACAATGAGGACGACACAACACCAGGTATAACCCAACTGCTTATGATGCTTTGTCTAACCGAGGGTGAGAGTAAAGTCCGAGTGAACGAAATTCCGATTGTCTGTGAATTCCCTGAAGTGTTCCCTGAAGATGTACCTAGTGTCCCTCCCAATAGAGAAGTCGAGTTCTCTATAGACTTGATCCCTGGAGCCGAGCCGGTCTCCAGTGCACCCTATAGAATGTCCCCAACTGAACTGGCTGAGCTGAAGAAGCAAGTGGACGAATTACTCGGAAAATAATTCATTAGACCGAGTGTATCACCATGGGGCGCACCTGTGCTGCTTGTTAAGAAGAAGGATGGCAGCGTGAGACTTTGTATAGATTACCGGCAACTGAACAAACTCATAATTAAGAATCGGTACCCATTACCCAGAATTGATGATTTAATTGACCAACTGCGTGGAGCCTCAATCTTCTCGAAAATCGACCTACGATCGGGATATCACCAAATCCGAGTGAAGGACTCGGATATCCCAAAAACTGCCTTTAGGACTCGGTATGGCCACTACGAGTATGTAGTGATGCCGTTCGGTGTGACAAACGCCCCTGTTGTCTTCATCAATTACATGAACAACATATTCCACTCCTATTTAGACCGATTCGTAGTTGTCTTCATTGATGACATCCTAGTCTATTCTAAGACTTTCGAGGAGCATGAAGGACATTTTCGAGCAGTACTTCAAGTGTTGAAGGAGAAGCAGTTGTTTGCGAAGCTCTCAAAGTGCGAATTCTGGATAGATAAGGTCCACTTCCTCGGACATGTGATTTCCGAACAAGGTGTCTCGGTGGATCCTTCGAAGGTGACAGCTGTAATGGCATGGGAGAGACCCAAGTCGGTCTTGGAGATAAGGAGTTTCATGGGACTGGTAGGTTATTATAGAAGGTTCATTGAGGGTTTTTCTAAGCTGGCGTTACCACTAACTAAATTGACTCGGAAAAACATTCCCTTCGTGTGGAGTCCCGAGTGCGAGAGCAGCTTCCGAGAGCTGAAGAACAAGTTGACGACTGCTCCAGTGCTGGCATTACCCGACTTACAAGAGAGCTTTGTAGTTTATTGTGATGCATCAGGACTCGGATTAGGATGCGTGCTCATGTAGAGAGACCGAGTGATAGCGTATACCTCTCGGCAATTGAGACCTCATGAGCAGCATTATCCGACCCATGATTTGGAGTTGGCAGCTGTGGTTTTCGCACTAAAAATTTGGAGGCATTATTTGTACGGGTCCAGATTTGAAGTATACAGTGATCAAAAGAGCCTCAAATACCTATTCGACCAAAAAGAGCTGAACATGAGGCAGAGGAGATGGATAGAATTCTTAAAGGACTACGATTTCGAGCTGAAATACCATCTGGGTAAGGCAAATGTTGTTGCTGACGCGTTAAGTCGGAAATCCCTCCATATGGCAGCAATGATGGCAAGAGAAGTGGAGTTGTTGGAGCAGTTCCGAGACATGAACTTACATGTTGACACCCTCTCCTTTCGGAAAATAACAATCGGTACATTAAGAATCGCCAATGAATTCCTGAAATCCGTATACGAGCAGCAGCAGTCAGACTCCTACTTGGCTGAGATGAAAGAGACGCAGGCCAAGGGAAAGGATTTGTCCTTAACCGAGGGATCAGATGGGATCTTCCGAGTGAAAAACAGAATATACGTCCTGAGTGAGAAAGAATTACGGAGAATAGTGCTTGATGAAGCTCATAAGAGCCTCCTCAGTATTCACCCGGGTACCACGAAGATGTACCATGACCTGAGGAAACAGTTCTGGTGGCCCGGACTAAAGAAGAATGTGGCAGAATATGTGGCTCGATGTATTACTTGTCAGAAGTCAAAAGTGGAGCACCAGAAGCCGTACGGTGCAATGCAGTCCCTGGAGATTCCCGTGTGGAAATGGGACTCGATTGCTATGGATTTTGTTATGGGATTGCCCAAAAACCGAGCGGGCCATGATGCGATTTGGGTCATTGTTGACCGACTGACGAAGAGTGCACACTTCCTGCCTATGGACATGAAGTACCCGATGCCTAAGTTAGCTCGGATTTACATTCATGAGATTGTCCGACTGCATGGTATACCTACTTCTATCGTATCAGATAGGGACCCCAGGTTCACATCCCGGTTTTGGACCAACCTGCACCAGGAAATGGGCACTAAACTTTAGCTTAGTTCTGCCTACCACCCCCAATCGGATGGACAATCCGAGCGGACGATTCAGAGTTTAGAAGACTTATTAAGAGCATGTGTGTTAGAGCACGGTGGAGATTGGGAGTACCTCCCCTTGATTGAGTTTACGTACAATAACAACCATCATAACAGCATTGGCATGGCACCCTACGAAGCACTATATGGACGAAGATGCCGAACCCCACTTTGCTGGTCGGAAACGGGTGAGAGTCTGCTATTGGGACCAGACATTGTGAAGCAAACCACTGAGCAGATCTGAGTGATACAGGGAAAGATGAAGGCGTCTCAAGACAGGCAGAAGAGTTACCATGACAAACACACCAAACCATTGGAGTTTTCAGTCGGAGACAGAGTGTTTTTGAGGACTTCTCCGAGTAAAGGAGTCGGACGAGCTTTGAAAGGTGGAAAGTTAAGCCCTCGATACATTGGACCTTATAAGGTGTTGGAACGAGTCGGCACCATGGCATACCGAATAGCATTACCGACCTACTTATCCTGATTGTACGACGTATTTCATATGTCTCAACTAAGGAAGTATTTACATGACCCCAGCCACACAATGCCTGATGATGAAGTGGAAATCAAGGAAGACCTGACCACTGTGACTACACCGATTAGAATCGTGGACCGATCGGTAAAGCGCTTGAGGAACAAAAACGTAGGGCTGGTTAAAGTGGAGTGGCAGCAAGGCAAGACTACCTCTTGTACCTGGGAACGCGAAGACGCCATGAGACAGCAGTACCCCGAGTTGTTACTTAGGTGAGTAGCTGACTGAATTTTGAGGACGAAATTCTTTTGAGTGGGGGAGAACTGTAACATCCCAATTTTAATAAATAGGAATCGGGCAAAATAAAGCCATTTAAAATGATAATTTAAGAGAGGAAATCTGTTCACTAATTACACTTAACGTAATTAATTAAAAGGTGTAAGGAGATTAACGTTGGAAGGTGCTGACGGGACAGGATGGCATGGGCAAGACTACTGCCTCACGTTTCCCCATCTTACCTACCTATTCTTCGTGCATGTGTTTATATTGGGTGATGGGCCTTGCCCTTTCACCCTCGAAAACCCCTCTGCGGACTCCCTTTTTCTCCCTTCTTCTCTTATCTCTTGCTCTTCTCTTCTCCTTCTCTACTCTCTATTCCATACCCTGCTTCGGAGAGCCAAGGCGAAGGTACTGTAGTGGAGTCAGAGCTCCCTCATGCGAGTAGAAGACGGGTGTTAAAACAGAAGCAAAAAACAGCCCTACACCACTCGTGGAAAACAACAGTGTTCCAGAGGGAACGCTGAGTGAAGCAACAAGGGAGAGAACCAACACCCCAATAGAAGAATCTCTCGGAGTCTCGCAGTTGGTAGGGGGAGTACCTTACATGTTAAATGCATGGGTTACGAACGGGTTTGGAAGACATTGATAATTATGGAACTGTATTCTGTTGCATGATATACTTGCATGTAGAATATTCGAGTGCATGATAAATGAGAGTGAGTGTTGCATGTTATCATCGTCCTTGAGGATGCATACCTTACCATAGAGCCCGATTGCATGTCATGCTGTGTTGATGAGAATACTTATTGAATCCATTCGTGTTTATAGGGATGCATGCGTTGATTAAGTTCTGACATTGTCATATACCGATTGCATGTTGTGCTATGTTAATTTGAAATGCTTGTGTGAACCTGTTGATCTTCGTATAGATGCATGCGTTGATTTAAGTTCTGATACTGCTGTAAACCGAGTGTATGTTATACTTGAGTTGATGAAAATGCTCATAGAAGCTTAATACTGATTGACATCGATTGCGTTGGGCTCATATGTTGTTAATGGAACTATGATGATGATTGCATGAAGGTTGAATGTGTTAGATTAACATGCAGAGTCCTGAAAATGTGTATTACCGACTGCATGTGAAATACGTGTGATTGAATAGAGGTTGTGTGCATGAATTCAATGTTGTGTGATGAATCCGTGAGTGGCGCATGGGATGCGGTTGCGCTGAGAGCACGTAGTGTGGGACACTACCATCGGTTATTCAGCGTGGGACGCTGCAAAATCCTTGAGGGGGGACTCAAGGTAGCCCTTGAGTGGGACTCGGGCTGCCTGTGAACACCTCCGTTGGCGCTGAGAGCGTGGGTGTCACCTGTGGGCAAACGGTTGGGTACTGACAGGGCCCGCAAGCGCACGGGTTATGTCGCGTAATATAAAAGATTATCGTTCTCCACAGGGACTGTGTTCAAAGTACCAGCATATTGAAATTTAATTATCCACACAATTAATTTTTAAGGTTTTTATAAAATAAAGCACAAATTAAAGTTGCACAGAATATGAATAAAAATAAAAATAAAATTTACTTGACACTAAAAAATCAGAGTTGAGAGTATCTTGGGATTTTGGGGGATTAAGACTCTATTTTATGTTTAATGAATTTTAACTTTTCATAAATAAGAATCGAATTAAGTTTTCCAAGGCGAATTTTCCAAAAGCTAATTAATATGTTCCTCTCGGAATCCTATTAATGTACCTAACCTATGGAAAGCGCTGCTTAATCCTCAGAAAGGCCCATTATCGTTTTATGAAAATCCCTTTTATTTCCTCAAAAGAATTTCGATTACTTTCACGGTTTTACCGAGGTCACAAAAAGCATTTCAAAAATCTTAGGTTTAGTTCAAAGCTTTCTGGTAAAAATAAATCTCTCGATTCTATTTATTACCTAAACTTACTAATATACCCGTAAGTATACAGTTTTATCATTTAGGTTCTTGTTAGGAATTACTAAAAGCATTAAGCATAATTGAACTAAATGGAAAACAGAAATTTATTTAATTCCAAGTCAAAATAACATTAAAATAAAATATTATCATACCCTCTTCATCCCAAGATAATTAATTTAGCTACTCATGAAATAATTCAAATTCATATAAATAATGGAAAAATAAAACATACAAGACATGGTAAAAAATAAAGACTTACGGGTTTCTCCAAAAGCTCAGAATAATTTACCACTGTATTTCCTTGTTGCAATATTCCTCCACCAATTACAAATTGGAACACTCAATTTCACAATCCTCACAACTCTTACACAAAATAAAAGAAAGAAAAAGAAAATAAAAAGAGAAAGAAACGAAACAGAGAAGAAAACGAAGGAAAAGAAAAGAAAGGAACAAAGTGAATGAATGAGAACTGGATGCTTTCTCTGCTTGGATTGCTTCTCCTTTTATAGGCGAAGGAAGGGAGGAAGCCAGCTAAGAAAACGCGTTGCAAGTTGGAAACTTTCGGTGCATGTGATTTCCAGCTGTTCCAGTTGTCTCCAATTTGCGTATTTTTGTTGTTTCCAATAATTCGGCGCATGATTTCACTGATGAATCGATTCCTCCAGTTGATTTTTGCCTTCAAAACAGCGTGTGAATCGATTCCTAAAGGTGGGAATCGATTCCCAGCATGATGAATCGATTCCTGGCCTTCATGAATCGATTCCCAGCCTTCCAAACATCAATGAATCGATTCCTATAAGGGGGGAATCGATTCCCAGCCCTATGAATCGATTCCCAACAGCCTTGAATCGATTCCTAGCCTATGTTTCACATGGGAATCGATTCCTGTAAGGGTGAATCGATTCCTACCCTTTCCTGGAAGTGTTTTCTTGCATTTTTGAGGCGTTTTGGACAGTATAGCTCATGGTTCTTGATTGTTTTCATCCTTTGACACTTTGATCATCTTTTTGGGTTCTTGAATCCATTTTCCATTTATATTCATTCATTCTTAAAATGGATCATCAATAATTCCAAATCTATTAATTTCTGCAAAATAAAAGTACCCGAGTAGAATACAGTGGAAAGAAAGCAAAAATCACAATAAATAAAGGAAATACAGTGCATAATGATTAAAATCCTAAGTAAACTAAATCTAATTTATTATGTTATAAAACACTTATCAGGTACCCGTAAAACGGCCAAGCAGCTGGGAGCTGAACGGTAGCCGAGAGCTATGTACAAAAGGCTGAGAGCCTACATTGCAACGTTAGAACCGATTACACACGTATGCGGAACCGAGTGAATAATTTGTGCTTATATGGCTACTGATGTTATGTGGAATTAATTATGCATGTGATGATGTTAGTGAAGTGGTGTTTACTTGTGAATGAGTGCGTTATTTCGTGTGCATGTACTATAATTGCTGACTGAAACCTGCTCCATGATTGTATAATATGTTGTTGAGAAGTTGTGAATACGTTTATACCCGAGTGAGAATTATGTATTCCGATTGATAAATGTTATGAAGAAATATCCTGACTTAAGGACCCCTAGCATTGTGTCACCGACTGTGGAGTGTTAATATTATCGAGTTATCGTAGGATTGTGTATATGTATGGGTATATGTCATTGTATGAATAAGAAGTAACCTGAATCGGTATCTATCATTAAAAATTTAAGATGCTCACCCCTGCAGTTGCCATTTTTCAGTGAACATCTCTCGAGATGAGGATCGGAGGAAGAGTTGAAATGCTGGGCGAAGTGCTGATGCACTATAGAAGCTTTATGACTCTATTTATGTTGTGTATAATGTTTGGAGTCAGCCTTGGTCTGCTCGTGTTTTGTTTATAGCCCCTCTTAGACAGGCTTGAATCCCTCGGAATGGGGACGGGGCAACGTGGTTGTAAATTTGATATATATATATATATACCTATGTTTATGCCATATTGCATGACTATTTATTTCTAGGTGATGTCTGGGTAATTTATATGCAGATATGCGTGTTAGTACTTTCCGAGTGGGAGGACTCATGTAATTCCGAGTGAGGATTGGTGCGGAAGGCTGTCCCGAGCAGCGAGTTGTTAGGATTCGAAGATGGGAGTCTAGATAAGCTTTCCGAGTGTAATTGCTAGGATTCTCCCCCGAGTGTCAAATAACCAACGATATCTGAGTGAGAAGTTACCGAGTGAAGATTTCCAACTGGAGAGTGACACCTTAGAATTTAAGGGGGCCCTACTGCAGAGAATTGATATTGATAGAAGAATCCGAGCGAACCTTGACTTAGTGGGAAAAATAGAACGGAGAATAATATGGATACCGAGTGGATGGGACAGTTCGATCCCGAGTGAGAGTATGTATAAATCCCGTGTGAGGATGGTTTTACCGAGTGGAAATTATAAGTGAAACCCGAGTGAGGAAGAGTTCGTATTCCCGAGTGAAAACCCTGAGCGATCCTCTCCTGTGAAAGAAGTTAGTGTAAGAGGGTTAGAATGGAATGTATTCCGAGGTGTAAGTTATTTATAATCCGAGTGAGTTAGCTATCATTTTCCGAGTGAATGAGTGAAGGATGACTCTGAGTCTGAGCGTTTACTTAGCTGAGTGTGGCTCCTCGTTCCAGCGAGCATGGTACTAGCTCCAGCGAGTGTGGCTTTTGGAAGGCTTGTGATGGCCCCGCTTAGGCGGAGTCATACCTCGCCCGAGCGACTAGGACGGTTCGCTCAAGCGTGTGTGATCGCGCTGAAACGAGTAGATGTCATTGAGGAACTCCGCCTAAATACCCCTCTCTTCCATGGTTGCATTATCCTGTCTCGCTCGGCGGTGTTGGACCCCGCCTGAGCGAATGGACGTTGAGATGGACTTCGCCCAGGCGTTGTTATGCTTCACTGAACTGGGCGGAGTTGGTTCATGTTCCATTCCTTCCGCAGGTAGCCATGCGTGTGTGTGTGTGTGTGTGTTCCTTAACTTCCACTCGCCTTCCTCTTCTCTTCTATGCCATCTGATCAGTAGTGGTTTTCTTTGTGAAAAATTTTTCTTCTGTGTTTGGGTTAATTAATTATTAAAAATAAGGGCGTTACATTATGGGATGCAGAACGGAAAAAGTTGAAGAGCTTTCTTGCTAAACATTGTTAGAGATTGTGCCTTACAACTGACACATGGACTTCTACTCAAAATTTCAGTTATATGTGTTTGACTGCATATTTTATTGACAATAATTGGGTGTTGCATAAGAAGATTTTAAACTTTTATCAAATTGATAATCATTCCGGAGAGGTGATGGCAAAGAATGTTGAGCACTGCTTGGAAGGTTGGGGATTAAGTCGCGTCTTAACCATGACAGTTGATAATGCCTCTTCTAATGATATTGGAATTCAATATCTTAAAAAGAGGTTGATGTCTTGGAGTGGATTAGTTCAAAAAGGAGATTACATTCATATGCATTGTTGTACGCATATTTTGATTTTGATAGTAAAAGAGGGTTTAAAAGAGATTGATGACTCTATTTTTAGAATTCGTGCTGCTGTGAAATACATTAGATCTTCTCCAGGTCAATTGACAAAATTTAAGAATTGTATTGATCGGGACATTGAGTATAAAGGTCTTGTTTGTTTTGATGTTGAAACCTGATGGAATTCAACTTACTTGATGTTGGAAGGTGCCTTGAAACATCAGAAGACATTTGAGGAACTTGAGATGCAAGACAAGAAGTATATTGAAGAGTTGAAAAAAGGGAAGGGTGTTCCTACACAAGAAGATTGGGATTTTATTCGTTCACTCTTACCATTTTTGGAGACTTTTTATCAAGCTACTTTATGCATATCTGGTTCATCATATGTGACCAGTAATATATATTTGTTAGAGGTTCTTTGAATTGGAAAAAAGATCAATCAAATGTGTCAGTCTAGGGATGTAAATGGGAAAGAAATGGCTATAAAGATGAAGAGGAAGTATGACAAGTATTAGAAAAACCATGAAAATTTAAACATGTTGTTGTTTATAGCTGTTGTATTAGACCCTAGATACAAGCTAAAGTTTGTAAATTGGTTGATTACCCAAGCTTTTGGTCCTACTGCGGCAGTTGATTTGAAGGAGAAAGTGGAAACTTGTTTGCATTCACTTTTTGAGGAGTATAATGGTAGGTTAGTGGGGTCTAGTGCTGAGTCACATGAATCTCATGTTAATGAAGATCATTATGGCTATAATGAATTTTTTCAAGAAGAATCTGTGTCTGATGATCGTTATGGCTATAGTCAATTTTACCAATCAAGTGGGTGCAACAATTCTGAATTGACTAAGTACTTGGAGGAATCCTTAGATCGTTCTGAGAATTTTGATGTCCTAGTTTGGTGGAGGGTGAACTCGGGTCGATTTCCAATTCTTGCTAACATTGCAAGAGAGTTTTTGTCCATACCTGTCTCTACTGTGGCCTCTGAATTAGCTTTTAATACTGGTGGTAGAGTATTAGATCCATATCGTAGCTCCCTTACACAAAAACAGTGAAACAATTGTTTGCACTCAAGATTGGCTTAAAGGATATACCTCACCATTTCTCTCAAGTGAGGATTATGCGGAGCTTGAAAAATTTGAACAAGGTAAGAAAAAGAATATATAATCATGATTATGTTTTGATTTGAAAAGTAATTGTTAATTAATTATATATATATTTCTTCCTTTTGCAGAGGTGGTTTCTTGCCAAGATAGTGATCTTGTGCTAGTTGATGATGATTGAAGACTATATCTTTAGTGGTAATCCATCCTTATTGGGTTTCCATTAACTTTCATTTGAGTTAACTTTCATGTTCGTCCTTAATATAGGATGTGCATTTTAGTCCTGGGATTATAAAAATCTTAAATTAGTCTTAACTTTGTTGAAGTTAGTTGATGGTTTACTCCTTTTTGTTTTTTTAGGCTGATCTTAATCTTAAATAGGAAAAATATATCTTTGTTGTAGGGTGTGTAGGTAGTTTTACATTGATATGTTTTATGCTTCATTTGGTAATACGATTATTTCATGATTTGTATGATTTGGACTGCATGAGCAAACTGACTCAATTGAGTACATTGCTGTTATACTGAACATCAAAGTAAAATGGATATGTAGTAATATTTATTTTGCTATGCCTATGTAACAATACTAAATCCAGTAGCTCTCATGCATTCAATCCTTCATTTGTTTATGCTCACTGAAATTTCTATTGTATCAACCTGTCTAAGTACTACAATTAGAAAATACAAACCATTTTCAGTTTAATTTTGAGTTTATTTCTTTATAGGCAGTTTTGTTGATGTATTTTGAGTTTTTATGATGCAATTACATAATCCTGTGCTTGTATACCTGTGTGTATGTCTAGCTAAGCAACCTCAAATTTTGATTTTCCTAATTAATTTAAAGTGATAAGAATCATAAGATGGTATTCCACTACTTTGTATACCCATTTTGGCACACTGATGTCAATAAACATGATTAATGAACTTCAATTTTTTGCAGTCTTTTTGGATACAAAGAGGTCTTTCTTCTTAGCTCTGGCCTTGCAGTACTCTCATTGGTTGCTATCCTCTCAAACTTGGACATGAAGATAGACCAGAGAACAAAAAGTTTCTCAGCATTGACAGAATTAGTCCCTTTAGGCCTTGTGATTGTACGTTTTAGAAAATGATCTAATTTTTATAATTTTGTCATCTTACTGTTGTCGCGATCGGGATCGCGGCGGCACGGCCGACCCTCAAAATGATTTTAACACGCGGTTTCGAAATCCTTTCGAAAAGAAAAACAGGGAGTCGCCACCAATATTTTTTAGGATAAAATACTGGGAAAACCTTTCGTTAAAGCACTGGTTATAAAAATAAAATTCCATGTTCGGGAGTCTAATTACAGGTGAGGAAAGTATTAGCACCTCACAACTGTCTGTTATAAAAATGGTTACCTCAATATGATAGCGCGCATTATAATTAGCCCAATAATTATTTTAACTTCTTCATGAAAAGAAAGTTTACGAGATGACAAAATATACAAAAATAAACAAAAATAAACACGGAATATTTACATGAGATTAACAGGACGTCTCATCCAAATTAAACTCGCTCCACCTTTTCAAAAAATGAGATTAACAGGACGTCTCGTCCAAATCAATCTCGTTCCACCCTTTTTAAGATATAATAAAAATTGCAATAACAATAATAATAATAATAATAATAATAATAATAATAATAATAATAATTACAACTCTTATGCTAGTCCGAATAGAATGTGTCAAGTACTCATTTTATTAATATTTATCAATTAATAGAAATTAATTGATAATTAAAAAGGAAACAGTCATCGAACAGCAATTAATTTAACAGAAAATAAATAAATACAAGCATTAAAAATGAGGGGCAGAGTGAGACCGGTGTGGTGAGAAAGGAACTGGACGATGTGTGAAGGACTTGAGGTGCTGGACGGAGTTGAGTGGAGGGATAAGGTGTTGGATGGGTTTAAAAAAAGGACGGTGTGGGTTTTAGTGGAGAGAGAGAGAGAACTGGATGGTATGGATTATAAGGAGAGGTGGACATTGTTGGTGAGGAGAGAGGGGCTGTACGGTGTGGAAGGGTTAGGAAGAATTGGGACGGTGTTGGTGGGTTGGAGGACGGACAGTGAGAGGGGGACGGTGTTATACGGTGAGGTGGAGAGGGAGAGAGGGAATGGTATGGGAAGAGAAGGACGGATAGTGAGAGGAGAGAGGGGCTATACAGTGTTGGGGTTAAGAGGAGAAGTAGAGATGGGATGGTATGAGAGGGGGACGGTGTTGGGTGAGTTTTAGGAGAGAGTGAGATGTTGGTGTATGCACTATGAGCTTTTATGCTTTTTCATTTGTATCATTTTTCTACTTATCAATAGAATAAATATTTCAGTTTAAAATTGTTTTAAAACATATTTATCCTTGGAGTAATAGGTCATATAAAA
This sequence comes from Clitoria ternatea, assembly GCA_037962975.1. Lineage (NCBI taxonomy): Eukaryota > Viridiplantae > Streptophyta > Magnoliopsida > Fabales > Fabaceae > Clitoria > Clitoria ternatea. The sequence goes on from CM075671.1 coordinate 178,454,512, forward strand.
ATTATTCCTAAAATGTCCCTAGTCAAGTATTTACATGGGGACATGTAAATACACTGAGACTAGTGTGTGAGTGTACTGATGACCTGATCACACAGATCATAGATATAGATGATATCGAGTCTTCACACAGGTACACATTAAGAGTAATGATGTACTGGACAGACCCACCATGAGAACGTTGCATGGATCGTTACATGATTGTCATAAACGATTCTCAATGTGATAATGGTATATGTAGTCCTTCGACCTGAAGTCACTACGATTCCTACATGAGGAGTTTATTGTTTTAATACAATTAAACGTCTTCTGTAACAAGAGGACTATAAAGGTTGTGATTAGGCAATGAACAAATTATGCAGAGGGATGTGAGTGATGTAGATGGGATTTGTCTCTCCTATGTGACAGGAGTGATATCCATAGGCCACTTGATGGAGTAAGACTAAGAAAACGCATGGCCATGCTAGAAAGAATAAATATTAGATATTTATTTGGATCCAGTCTACTCCGGTATCAAGTAAAATAAATTGGGCCGTACAAGGATGACGCGACCATGCCTTGGGCCCAATTAGGATATCGTGACAAAAGGAATAAACATATTAAATAATTATCACTTATAGGTTATGTTGATAATATTCGGACATAATGATGCATTGCTAGATGCCGCTCTTATTTTATATTTATAATAAAATAATTTATTATTAATATGACCGGGTATTTTACCTATAGGGTCACACACATAGAGTAAGCCCATCAGAAAATGTTGTCTTATTTTAGTTGAACTAAAATAAAGCTATAGGGCCTAACTCATTTGGAATGAGTAAGGAGCCCACTTTTAGAGAGAACAAATTAGGTCAAACCTAAGCCTATAAATTGAGCATAAGATGCTCATAGGCCGTTCACTCAAGTGAGACACAAATTCACAAAAGTTGCAAGAGCTACACGCCGTCAAACTAGCAGTTGGCAAGTGTTGCGATTCTGGTGGGAGTGCTCGTGTGGACTCCTAAAGGACGAGCCTACGACTGCTTAGGAGTTCTTCAAGAGGTAATCCAAAATGAATTTTGAAATTGTTTTTGTGCTTTGAAACACGGAACCTTGCAAATCTATGGAATCCCTTTTATTTTTCCGCTGCTCATGCTTAGGGATTTCCTAACAGTGGTATCAGAGCCTAGGTTGCAAAACCGTGTTTTGGGCATTTGTTTATATTTTATGATGATATGTTTTCGTTTGCAAGAGCTTTTGGAAAATATGATTTGCGAAATCCTTTCGTTGTTTAAAGCTTTGCAATTTTGTTTTGCGAAAATGTTTTGTGAAACTAAGATTCGAAAATGAACATGCATGATTATGTTGCTATTTTGAGTTATCGCATATGATGCATATTATTACAATGATTAATCATGTATATGGTATGACCTCTGTTTTGGCATGATACATATAATTTTGAGTTTTTCTTTATAAATTGTATATGATGCATGTTATAGAGTTTCTCAATTTTAGTATGTATGTTGTTGCCGTTTAAATTTGTATGATGTATGAGTTTATGCAATTTTTATATTTGATATGTGTTTTACTCATATGATAGTCATCGTACAAACTTTGAATCAATTGAGTTGATCTTCGAACATGAATGGTTCATGTTATGGGGCGTTAAGTGATAAGGTTTAAGTGTTAAACCATGGCCGTTCCTTAATCTAGGGTTCAAGAGTTGAAACCTAGACGGCTGTCATGGAAAGGCATTGCATGTTGGCATTAGCGCAAATTGAATTCTAGGTTTTGAAACCCTAGACGGCGCTGCCTCCATGTGCCTTGACGGCTGTGTTGTGAAGTGTTCGCAATAAGGAATTAGGGTTTCATAATGGTTGAAACCCTAGCCGAAATTTTAGAGCTGTTAATGGTCAAGGGACGTTCTGGCTAGGAAAGACTTGGTACTTAAGCGGTCACACCGGACCCACCTCTCTTTCCTGGGAACCAACCTGACTACAGTACTTAAGCGGGAACCCCGTACATTCTCTGCGTAGCGCCTTATTGCCGACCCCACGTGTTTAATTGCCCGTTTTAAAATTAATTACTCTTTTAATGCTTTTAAATGAGTTATAATCAATTAATTAACACGTTGCGTGGTGAATGGTTATGGTCTTAGTTATTTTATTTAAATACAGCCTGCGTGTTGTGCCTCTCTCTATTCTGTTGTATTTCTCTTCTCAACCCTTCACTCGTATGTAAAGCGAGTTTCTATTTAATCATGTAATCTTGATCGGGCCAACAAAGTAGAGACTTAGAAGAAAACCAAGGAGTGGTGACTCTAAGAGGGTGATGGATTCAAGAAGTAGGACTTCATGAAGCCATGGCAATATAGTTCCTCTAGGTTTATTTATTTATTTATTTTTCTTCTAGGAAGACCATAACCATCTCACAATTTCGTTTGCATGTTTTGGGGATAATTTTATTACGTTAAAGCGTTTAACAAAGACGGTAATTTTAAAATAAATTAAAATCCCTCAAAATAATATTAAGTTATAAATGCCTTCCAATAAGTACACTCGTCAACACTAATGTCAATAAATAGTGGGTCTGCCAAAGCAGGCCACTATTATTTATATTAGTAAGACGCGATGGGATAATGGTAATATCCAAACTGTTTTATTGGGCTTTAACTTAACTAAGTTTTCAATTGGATTGAATATAACTTAGAGGCGTAAACATTGGGCTAAATATTCATAAGATGAATAATTAGTAATGGTTACTTAACCCAATGACTAAGAGTTGTATAAAGATACAATTGGAAAAAGTTTCCTACCTAAATAACCAAGTATTAGGTGATCAGCCAAAGCTGACTTAACGCTTGGCAAAATATGGATCTTAGCCCACTAGAAAATCTTCCAACGGGATTTTCTGATTCGTGGAGGGTATTTTGTTTTGAATCGAAATAGTGGGAGACATATTTAATTTAAATGAACATAATTTAAATATGTTTTGAAAATGATACTTACTACATATTTTCTGTTTTAGATAACCATGATGTCAAACACACCTTCAAACCTTTCGTTGCGATCAATCCTAGACAAAGAAAAATTGTCTGGTTCTAACTTCCTTGACTGGTATAGAAACTTGAGGATTTTCCTCAAACAAGAGAAAAAGCAGTATGTCCTGGAAGGTCCGATTCCGGAACCACCCGCGAACAATGCCTCTAAAGCTGACAAGGATGCTTACAAGAAGCATCAGGATGACGCTTTAGATGTCCAATGCCTTATGCTGGCAACCATGTCTCCTGAGCTTCAGAAGCAACATGAGCATATGGAGGCTTTCGATATGATCGAAAACCTAAGGAAACTATATCAAGGTCAAGTTGACCAAGAAAGATATGAAGTTTCTTCAGCCCTATTTAGCTGCAGACTTGAAGAGGGAGGTTCTGTAGGACCTCATGTGCTCAAAATGATTGGGTACTTGGAGAATCTAGCTAGGCTAGGATTCCCCTTCCCTCAGAAGTTGGCTACCGATCTCATTTTGAAATCATTACCTGACAGTTTTAAGCCAGTCATCATGAATTACAACATGAATGCATTGGACAAAACATTGCCAGAGCTACTCAATATGTTGAGGACTGCTAAGCCCAATATTTCTAAAGGAAAGGGTAAGGCCATAATGATGGTCAATTCTGGCAAAGGTAAAGGAAAGGGCATGTATAAAGGTAAAGGAAAGGCTATTGTAGGAAATGGCAAGAAGATTTGGAAAGGAAAGGATAAGCCAAGTACATCAGCCTTAAAACCTGTGGGCGGGGTGGCTAAGGAAGGTAAATGTCACCATTGTGGACAAAAGGGACACTGGAAGAGAAATTGTCCAAAGTACCTAGAAGAGCTTAAGAAAAAGGGAAGTGAGACTTCCACTTCAGGTATTTTTGTTATAGAAATTAACATGTCAACTTCAACATCATGGGTATTAGATACTGGATGTGGATCTCACATTTGTCTTAATGTGCAGGATCTAAGAAGGAGTAGGCAGTTGATGAAGGGCGAGGTAGACCTACGCGTTGGAAATGGAGCAAGAGTTGCTGCATTAGCTGTAGGGACTTATTTTTTATCCTTGCCCTCAGGGTTAGTCCTTGAATTGGACAATTGTTATTTTGTTCCGGCAATAAGGAGAAACATTATTTCTGTTTCTTGTCTTGATAAGAAAGGGTTTTCCTTTACAATAAAGAACAATAGTTGTTCTGTTTATTTAAAAGACATGTTTTATTGTTATGCAAATTTGAGTAATGGACTTTATGTTCTAGATCTCGAAACCCCTATCTATAACATTAATACTAAAAGGGTTAAAACAAATGATTTAAACCCAACTTATCTTTGGCATTGTCGCCTAGGACATATAAATGAGAAACGCATTTCTAAACTACATCAAGATGGATATTTAGAATCTTTTGATTTTGAATCAATAGATACATGTGAATCTTGTTTATTAGGGAAGATGACTAAGACCCCTTTTACCGGAAAAGGTGAAAGGGCGAGTGATCTTCTTGGCTTGATACATAGTGATGTCTGTGGGCCCATAGGGACAATGGCTAGGGGAGGTTTTAGTTACTTCATCACTTTTACTGATGATTTCAGTAGAAATGGATTTGTGTTTCTCATGAAACATAAATCAGAATCCTTTGAAAAGTTCAAGGAGTTTAAACATGAAGTAGAGAACCAACTTGGCAAGACAATTAAAGCACTTCGATCCGATCGAGGTGGTGAATATTTGAGCCTAGAGTTTGATGAATATCTTAAAGAGTGTGGGATTATATCTCAACTTACTCCCCCTAGAACACCAGAATGGAATGGGGTTTTTGAGCGGAGAAATAGAACCTTGTTGGACATGGTTCGATCAATGATGAGTCAAACTGACCTCCCTAACTCATTCTGGGGACATGCTTTGTTGACAGCAACTTTCACACTTAACCGTGTTCCATCAAAGGCTGTCATAAAGACACCATATGAGATATGGACTGGGAAACGACCTAGTATGTCTTTTCTTAAGATTTGGGGCTGTGAAGCTTATGTTAAACACCAAAGTTCTGATAAACTTGGGCCCAAGTCAGATAAATGTCTTTTTGTGGGATACCCAAAAGAAACTAAGGGTTATTATTTTTACAATCCTACTGAGGGCAAAGTGTTTGTTGCTCGGAATGCTGTATTCTTAGAAAGGGAATTCATCTCTACAAGAATCAGTGGGAGGAAAGTAGAACTTGAAGAAATTCAAGACTAACAAGGCATTGAAGAGCCAATGGTGGAAGTGGAGCAGGACCCACAAAATGTTGTGATAACACCAGCTCCAGTAGCACAAGACTTGCATAGATCAGGTAGAATACGTCAACAACCTGAAAGATATGGATTTCTTGTAACTCAGGAAGGAGATGTATTCCTAATGGATCAAAATGAGCCAACATCTTATTAAAAGGCCATTGCAAGTTCAGAATCTAAGAAATGGCTAGAAGCCATGGAATCTGAAATGGACTCCATGTACACTAATCAAGTTTGGAACTTGGTTGATGCGCCTGAAGGGGTAAAACCTATAGGATGAAAGTGGGTTTTCAAAAAGAAAACTAACATGGATGGTAATATAAGTACCTTTAAAGCAAGGTTGGTGGCTAAAGGTTTCAAGCAAATACATGGTATAGACTATGATGAAACTTTTTCCCCAGTTGCTATGCTAAAGTCTGTTCGAATTCTGCTTGCTATTGCTGCATACCATGATTATGAGATATGGCAAATGGATGTCAAGACTGCTTTCCTTAATGGAAATCTTCTTGAGGAAGTGTACATGACACAACCTGAAGGCTTTGTTAAGCCTGAAGCATCCAGGAAGGTGTGCAAGCTACAACGTTCTATATATGGACTTAAGCAAGCTTCCAGAAGCTGGAATCTTCGTTTTGATGAAGCTGTTAAACAATTTGGCTTTACTAAAAATGAGGATGAACCTTGTGTCTACAAGAAGGTTAGTGACTGCACAATTGTTTTTCTAGTCCTGTATGTTGATGACATACTACTTATTGGAAATGACGTTCCTACTCTTCAGTCTGTGAAGAGTTGGTTGGGAAGCTGTTTTTCTATGAAAGACTTAGGTGAAGCAACCTACGTGTTGGGAATTAAGATCTATAGAGATAGATCAAGAAAACTTCTTGGCCTAAGTCAGAATACATACATAGACAAAGTGTTAAAAAGGTTTAACATGCAAGATTCCAAGAAAGGAACTTTGCCTATGGCTCATGGCATAAGCTTATCAAAAGCTCAATCTCCTTCCACTATAGAAGAAAGAGAACGGATGAATAAGATTCCATATGCATCTGCTATTGGATCAATCATGTATGCCATGATATGTACCCGACCAGATGTCTCGTACGCTTTAAGCATGACGAGCAGATACCAGTCTGATCCCGGTGAAAGTCACTGGACTGCTGTCAAGAATATCCTGAAGTACTTAAGAAAAACTAAGGATTCATTCTTGATATATGGAGGGGAAGAAGAGCTCATTGTAAAAGGTTACACTGATGCTAGCTTCCAAACTGATAAGGATGACTCAAGATCGCAATCTGGGTACGTGTTTTATCTAAATGGTGGCGCTGTAAGCTGGAAGAGTTCAAAGCAAGAGATAGTTGCTGATTCTACTACAGAGTCTGAGTATATTGCTGCCTCAAATGCTGCAAAAGAGGCAGTATGGATCAAGAAGTTCATAACAGAACTTGGGATTGTTCCTAGCATTGTGGACCCTATAAGTCTCTACTGTGACAATAGTGGAGCAATCGCACAAGCTAAGGAACCTAGATCACATCAACGATCCAAGCATATACTTAGGCGATTTTATCTCATTCGAGAGATCCTTGACCGAGGAGATGTAAAGATATATAAGGTGCATACTGATGAGAATATTGCTGACCCACTCACAAAACCTCTTACACAACAAAAACATGAGGGGCACACTAGATCATTAGGCATTAGGCAAATGTCTGATTGGCTCTAGTGCAAGTGGGAGATTGTTGGTGTATGCACTATGAGCTTTTATGCTTTTTCATTTGTATCATTTTTCTACTTATCAATAGAATAAATATTTCAGTTTAAAATTATTTTAAAACATATTTATCCTTGGAGTAATAGGTCATATAAAAATTATTCCTAAAATGTCCCTAGTCAAGTATTTACATGGGGACATGCTGATGACCTGATCTCACAGATCATAGATATAGATGATATCGAGTCTTCACACGGGTACACATTAAGAGTAATGATGTACTGGACAGACCCACCATGAGAACGTTGCATGGATCGTTACATGATTGTCATAAACGATTCTCAATGTGATAATGGTATATGTAGTCCTTCGACCTGAAGTCACTACGATTCCTACATGAGGAGTTTATTGTTTTAATACAATTAAACGTCTTCTGTAACAAGAGGACTATAAAGGTTGTGATTAGGCAATGAACAAATTATGCAGAGGGATGTGAGTGATGTAGATGGGATTTGTCTCTCCTATGTGACAGGAGTGATATCCATAGGCCACTTGATGGAGTAAGACTAAGAAAACGCATGGCCATGCTAGAAAGAATAAATATTAGATATTTATTCGGATCCAGTCTACTCCGGTATCAAGTAAAATAAATTGGGCCGTACAAGGATGACGCGACCATGCCTTGGGCCCAATTAGGATATCGTGACAAAAGGAATAAACATATTAAATAATTATCACTTATAGGTTATGTTGATAATATTCGGACATAATGATGCATTGCTAGATGCCGCTCTTATTTTATATTTATAATAAAATAATTTATTATTAATATGACCGGGTATTTTACCTATAGGGTCATACACATAGAGTAAGCCCATCAGAAAATGTTGTCTTATTTTAGTTGAACTAAAATAAAGCTATAGGGCCTAACTCATTTGGAATGAGTAAGGAGCCCACTTTTAGAGAGAACAAATTAGGTCAAACCTAAGCCTATAAATTGAGCATAAGATGCTCATAGGCCGTTCACTCAAGTGAGACATAAATTCGCAAAAGTTGCAAGAGCTACACGCCGTCAAACTAGCAGTTGGCAAGTGTTGAGATTCTGGTGGGAGTGCTCGTGTGGACTCCGAAAGGATGAGGCTACGACTGCTTCGGAGTTCTTCAAGAGGTAATCCAAAATGAATTTCGAAATTGTTTTTGTGCTTTGAAACACGGAACCTTGCAAATCCTATGGAATCCCTTTTATTTTTCCGCTGCTCATGCTTAGGGATTTCCTAACATGAGAATGGTTGGTGTGGGAAGAGGAGGACAGGCAGTGAGAGAGGGACGGTGTTGGGTGAGGTAGAGAGAGAGAGGGAGAGGACGGACAGTCAAAGGGGGACGGTGTTGGGTGAGGTAGAGAGAGAGGGAGAGGACGGACAGTGGGGTTCTCAAGGAGGCTGTATTTTTTTCTTAAAAAATTGCTTCAGAGTCTTCTCCCCCAAAAATGAAGGTTTCAGGCTCTTCCCTCATTTTATAGAGGTCTTGGACGTTAACAATCAGTGGCAAGTGGGGCTTCTCCTTTTGTCTTGTAGTCAGCTGCCCCACTAGATTAGCATTGGATACAACCTGGATGGAGTTGGTAGGGAACGGTGACTAGTGGGTTTCTCCTTTGTCTTGTTGTCAGCCGCCCCCCATAAGTCAAGGATCCACTTGGATAGTGGAAATCCAAGTCAGCATAGGTATTCGGTGGGAATATGGGTCGGTTTTCTCCTTCTGACTCGGTTTTAGTGCCTCAGTCGGTATACACCCATAGTGGGAAATAATCCGAGTGGAAAGGTGCTTTTTGTACACAAGACCGAGTGAAAGATTTGCTTGGTGTTGCTTTGCTGGAAGTTGTGGAGAGGAGCTGGACAGTGTTAAATTGAGAGCCGGTCGGTGTTGTTGCTGTGAGGAACTGGTCGGTATTGTATGCATTTGAGGAGCTGAACGTTGTGGGCTGGACGGTGTGGAATTAGATGGAGTGGACAAGAAAAACAATTCTGATTGGAACACTCAATCGGAACCGAGTGAAAAGTGACTCAAAACTGACTGAAGAGGACTCGGAAGCGCCTGAAGGGTGGCTCGGAACCGGCTGAAGAGGACTCAGTGCTGACTGAAGAGTGGCTCACTCGGTGCTGACTGATAAATGGCTCACTTGGTACCGACTGAAGAGTGGCTCACTCAGTGCTGACTGAAAGAGGACTCACTCGGTGCTGACTGAAGAGGACTCACTCGGTGCTGACTGAAGAGCGGCTCGGTGTTGACTGAAGAGGACTCACTCGGTGTTGGTTCAGACCCTTCCTTCTTTCACATGTGATCCACTCAGGATTGGAAAGTAAATGATTCAATTGGAACCTCTTAAAAGGTTTCACTCAGCTATGTCTCTTGAGATGAACCACTCGGAGAGATATTGCTCGGATTTGCTTGGTAGTATCACGGTTTGAAGTACTCAATTGGAGTTGCTTCAATTGGAAGGGTTTTGTTTGGCAGTGCTTCTGTTTGAAGCATTCATTCGGCCCCTCTGCTTGATTCAGTCGGTATCTCAGAAATATTATACTCGGCTATACCCCTGGCCGACAGGTCGGCATCATTCTTTCATTAACTTAAGACCGATTCAATCGTGAAGTAAATTTCACTCGGAAATACATCACTCGGATTGAATCACTCGGAAGTGATTCATCAGATGCATTCATCATCCTTGCCTTTCACTCAGAATTGTTTCATTTGTGCATCAACCCACTCGGACTTACAATCGGGAGTCGTCCTTGTTTCTTCAATCAGAATGGAACTTTGAAGTCAGCTCAGGATGTATAATCTGACCACTCGATGTATTCACTCGGAGACCGATCTTTCATTTCAATCGGAATGGTTTCACTCGTCAACAATAGTTTGGATGCACTTGCTCGGGAGTCAGCTTTATTTTCTACTCAGAACTTGGAACTCAGCTCCAATAATTCTTCGGGTGCATTCACCCGGAGCCAGCCCTCGTTTCAATCAGAATTTGGATTGATAATCAACCCTTCGGATTCATTAGGAGTTGGCCTTGTTTTCACTCAAAAAAGCTTCAATCATCAATCCGCTCTTCGGATTTATGCACTCGGGAATCAGACTTAGGAATGGTCTCACTCGTCAACCAAACCTTACTTTCCACTCAGAATTTGGAACTCAGCTTCAATCTTTCGGGTGCAATCACTCAGAAGCCGACTCTCTTCTCACTTAGGACTTGGAACTTGAGAATCTGGCTACCCGGATATTTTCACTCAGAGGCGGCCTTCTTTTCCATCAGAATTTGGATTTTGAGAATCTGATCGATAGAAATTCTTCCCAGGTCTGAGCCTTACTTTGTTCGAAAATACAGCTCTCTGCCTCAACTCACTCGGATGTGCTTTCCTTGGAATCTTCACTCGGGCTTAGTCTTCCACTCGGAGGCAATTTTGTCCAGAAGAAACAGTTATCCCCTAACCTGATTCGCTTAAATCAGCAATCCTTCACTCGGATTAGTTGCAGTCGGGGAGCTTTCTCTCGGATTCACCTCCAATTGAGGGATACTCACTCATAACAGTCCCATTTCACTCGGACTGTCCTTCCCTGGAATAGCCCATTCGGATATCATCATTTGGACACATGGGAATTAAAAAATTTTTACCCGAGCCTTTTCTTAAAGCCCTTTCTTCGTTTGGAAATATCTCCCATACTTGAAACCCACTCGGAAACTTTTCAGTCGGAGACATCCCACTCGGCCACGTCTCACTTGGAGACTCCCCACTCGGAAATGATCATTCCGAGTCATTTCATCATTTTTTTATTTTTTTTGAAATTCTTTTCACTTGTGGATTGACCAGGATAAAATAGGTGTTCACAGATGCCCCTCTTTACTTCTTTTCCATGAGAAAAGCATGAAGTTTCTTCTTGCTTTTGAAATGGAAAGGGAGTAAAGACGTGAACACCATTGTCGAAGTTATGCTGACTTTAATAACCAAGAGTACTAGATGAGGAGGAAAACCTAGGAATTGACACTTGAATCTTTTTTTTTATTTTTTGTTCTAAATCTGGAAAAAGAAGTGGGGTGGTGCTCCAGTTTTTAGCAGGAAGTGGTTAACTAGGGAAGCAAAAGGTGCCTTCTTAGGCGACTGGAAGGTAAAACGGCGTCTTATTAGGCTGCTGGAAGGTAAAGGGTGCCTTCATAGGCGACTGGAAAGTAAAGGGTGCCTACATAGGCGAATGGAAAGTAAAGGGTGCCTGCATAGGCGACTGGAAAGTAAAGGGTGCCTGCATAGGTGACTGGAAAGTAATGGGTGCCTTCATAGGCGAATGGAAAGTAAAGGATGCCTACATAGGCGACTTGGAAAGTAAAGGATGCCTGCATAGGCGAATGGAAAGTAAAAGGTGCCTGTATGGGCGACTGGAAAGTAAAGGGTCCCTGCGTAGGTGAATGGAAAGTAAAGGGTGCCTGTATGGGCGACTGGAAAGTAAAGGGTCCCTGCGTAGGTGACTGGAAAGTAAAGGGTGCCTGCATAGGCGAATGGAAAGTAAAGGGTGCCTGCATAGGCGACTGGAAAGTAAAGGGTGCCTGCATAGGCGACTGGAAAGTAAAGGATGCCTGCATAGGCGAATGGAAAGTAGGCGAATGGAAAGTAAAGGGTGCCTACATAGGCGATTGGAAAGTAAAGGGTGCCTGCATAGGCGATTGGAAAGTAAAGGGTGCCTGCATAGGCGACTGGAAAATAAAGGGTGCCTGCATAGGCGAATGGAAAGTAAAGGGTGCCTGCATAGGCGACTGGAAAGTAAAGGATGCCTGCATAGGCGTATGGAAAGTAAAGGGTGCCTTCATAGGCGAATAGAAAGTAAAGGGTGCCTGCATAGGCGACTGGAAAGTAAAGGATGCCTGCATAGGAGAATGGAAAGTAAAGGGTGCCTTCATAGGTGAATGGAAAGTAAAGGGTGCCTGCATAGGCGACTGGAAAGTAAAGGGTGCCTGCATAGGCGATTGGAAAGTAAAGGGTGCCTGCATAGGCGACTGGAAAGGAAAAAGTGTGGGGTTGACCCTCGGTTGACAGGAAATGCAAAGATTAGGAGAGTTAACAGGACGTCTCATCCAAATTAACTCACTGGACCTAAAGGCTCATGGCGATGCCCCAGTTTGACATGATTGAAGGTTCTTAGGGAATTGCTCCTTGAAGGAAAGGGAGTGAACCTGGGGTGATGCCCCAGTTTGACATGGTTTGAAGGAACCTTGGGGAACTGCTCCTTGACTGAAAGAGAGTGATCCTGGGGTGATGCCCCAGTTTGAACTGTCTATCTCGAAACCTTGGGGAGCTACCCCTTGAGCGAGAAGAAATGATCCTGGGGTGATGCCCCAGTTTGATTTGTTTGGGAAGTGTAGTTCCACTAGAGAAGGATTGATGGCTCGGGACATTGCCCCTTAATTGGAAAGGGAAAATCTGGGCCCACCTGGTATGTGTAGATTCACTGAGAGAAGTGTGTTGGGCTCTTTGGGGAGAGTTCTTCTAAGCCTGACTAGAAAAGTGTTCTTACTAGGGGAGAGGATGATCTGAATTGTAGGCTCACTGGGAGAGAGTTTGGTGATTCTGCTTGGGGAGAGAGTTTTGCTTGAAGCTATTCTTAGGTAGTATTTAGCCTGGAAGGGGATACGCTTGACTGTTGGAATGTATCAGGTAGATTCCTTGGAAGGGAGTTTGAAAAGTGTCAGCTTTGGCAGTTGAGGAGAGGACTTCAAGAAGTACTAACTTTGGCAATTTAGGGAAGAAGTTCTGAGAAGTGCCAACTTTGGCGTTTTGGGGAAGGAGTTCTGAGGAGTGCCAACTTTGGCGATTTGAGGAAAGAACTTTGAGAGGTGCCAGCTTTGGCAATTGAGGAGAGGACTTCAAGAAGTGCCAACTTTGGCGACTTAGGGAAAGAGTTCTGAGAAGTGCCAACTTTAACGATTTAAGGAAGGAATTCTGAGGAGTACCAACTTTGGCGACTTGAGGAAGGAATTCTGAGAAGTGCCAACTTTGGCGATTTGAGGAAGGAATTCTGAGGAGTGCCAACTTTGGTGGTTTGAGGAAGTAATTCTGAGAAGTGCCAACTTTGGTGATTTGAGGAAGGAATTCTGAGAAGTGCCAAATTTGGCGATTTGAGGAAGGAATTCTGAGAAGTGCCAACTTTGGCGGTTTGAGGAAAGGATCCTGAGGAGTGCCAACTTTGGCGGTTTGAGGAAAGGATCCTGAGGAGTGCCAACTTTGGCGGTTTGAGGGAGGGACTCGAAAGATTCTAGTTTTGGCAGCTGTGGTTCCATTGAGGAAAAGGACTTGATTAAGGCGCCAATACCTGACATGACTGTCTGTTGTAATAACCTACAGAAAAAAGGTAAGTAGTGCAAAGATAAATTCAAAAACTGGGTAGGTCCTGTGAAACCGCGACCCTTAGGATAACTCATGGACAAAGGAGAATGAAAGAGGCGATCATAGCTTTGAAGCGCGTGCCTGGCTGAGTCTTCGTGATGATTGCCTAAGATGAGGTCGAGTAGTGGGAGCGTCTTGTTCCTCACGACTTTAAATGTTCACCATTCTTTCATTTATTTTTATGAAAACACAATGTTTTACCAGATCTATGCAATTCATAACACGTATCGAAAAAAATAAAAATAAATTTATTCATGTATGTTAAATGGACAACGGGGAAAATAGATGGAATGAAATGAAGTCATGTAGGACAGGTCAAGGCCAGGGGAAATAGGGAAGGTTCAAGGATCCTCCAGTGAATTCCTGAGACTAGTGAGAACCTTAATCCTACGTCACAACCTCAAGTACATCGTTCAACTCTGCCTTTGAGAGGGTAGTTTGACCATGGTCCACATGCCCCAGTTTGCATGTTTTGCATTGGAAACTTTAGTTATTCTGCCAAAATCTTGACCCTAATTTTTACCTGAGCCGCCTTTTTAGGTTTTCGACTCACCGGGTTGCTCTAACTTTTGCCTAGGCCGCCCTTTCAGGTTTTCAGCCTAGCGAGCTTTTCTCTTTCTTTATAATGTGTTTTTCCTTTCTTGTTTATTTTTGGTTGCATCCTCTATAGTAAAAGGTTGAAACTGATCACACTCCAGTTGAGTCTGCTTAACCTTTTCCAAATTTAGTTTGATCCTTTGGGGAGCTGATGTCGCTTCAAATAAGAGACTCTATTCCTATGCCATGTACCCAAGGAAATATTGGTGAGTCTTTTGACATCGATGAGAGGGAATTACTTTGAGTCATCATTTTGGCCTTTATTTTCTTTTTCTCTTTTTTTTCTGGATTTTTCTTTTTTTCATTTTTGTTTTTTTTCTTTTTGTTTGCCCTCTTTTTTTTTGAATCCCTTTAATGACGCAACGACTCAATCTGATAGACTATTTCCTGGGTTACATAGGCATGAGGAATGGTGCACTCTTTAAGGTTGAGGTATTGATGACGACCTTCATTCCCCTTATAAAGAAAATGACAGCTTGCTTGATGATCTGGACGTAACCAGCTTGCCCTACTTGGCACGTGTATTGGACTCCAAGCTTGATTCTATCTTTTCATTTTTTTCATTTTTTCATTTTTTTTGTTTTTTTTGTTTGTTTTTTGTTTTTTTGGCAAAGTCTTCCTCAATTGTGTCTGCATTTATAAGCATCAGCAATTTGCCCCTATCTATGTTGGTGACTATTGAAGTTTCCTTAAACGGCTGGTCTGCCTCTATCCAATTCGGGACTTGGCCATGTTGTCATTTACATATATTCCTTCCACGTCCTGAAACAAAATTACTAATGCCTTTTGATAGATTGCCCCCGTGTTTTCTTAAACTAGAGGATGTTAATAACTTAATGGATTTCTTCAGTTGTTCTTGACTCAGGGGTATACCCATCTTGACCTTTTCTCTTGTCCATTTGACAATCTTAACCGCCTCTTAAAAGGGATAAACCTCTTTAACCTCTTGTTCTAACAATCTTGTTAACTTGAGTGGTGGCTCACAAGTTTCCCTACCTTCTTTGACAGCGCGATCGACCGGGTAGTTGAGGTCGTGAAACGGGATTATAATTTCATTAGTCTCAAGAGGATGATTTTTGGATCTGCAATTTAGCGTGTTATGGCAAAAAATAAAAAGAAAGAAAAAAGAGGAACAAGAAAGTAAAGAAAATGAATCAAAGCAAGGATAAAGGGATGAGAAAAAATTTTTGAATTTCGATACGCATTTATTGAATGATTGGTAAAACAAGTTTTTTTTCGCCTTTATTACATGAAAAGTCCCAAAGCCTTAGGCATAGAAGAGGGATAAACAAGACATTATGGCAATGACAAATTACTTTGGTGAATCATTTAAAATCGTAGGGAGTTCGACCGACTCCTAGTTACGGAGCTCTTGGCCCGGCGGGCAAGCGACCACCAAATCAGCATTATCATCAGAACCATTTTCAATATCGGCCACCACGGCATTAACTCCTGAAATTCCATGATTGGGAAGGGGATTTGTGGTCACGTTAGGGCTTCCTTCCTGAAAATCAATCCAGTTAGCTTTGATCAAATCCCTCACTTTATATTTCAAGGCCATGTAATTTTCTATGGAATGCCATGTTGCCCCAGTGTGATAATCACAATGAGCATTAGGGTCATACCCCCTTGGGTAAGGAGGTTGCAACGGCCTCATGCGGCATGGAGCTACCAGGCCCTTCAGAACGAGAATTGGAAAAAGTTCGGTATATGTTATGGGAATTGGATCGAACTGCACAGGTGTGCGCTCATTGTTGGGGTTCCTTGTATTTTGATTATGATTGGGTGGTCGAGTCACTTGTTGAGGATGATGGTATGGCATAGGTTGCGGCATTTGCGCTCTTACCATGGGCGGACAAAAGTGGGGAGTATAAGCTGTCGGGCCCTGAGTGGCAGCGGCCACATAAGGATTGGGAGTTTGAATCATGGTAGGGACGAATGGCCTTGGCGGAGCCGTCTTTTGATTAGAAGAGATGGAATTAGTTTCTCCATCCCTTCTCCCAGGCGCCGGCTTTCTTGCCGTGCTTGCCCTAGATGGGCTCTGAGTGATCTTTCCTGTTCGTATTCCGCTTTGCACCCTTTCCCCAATAGTCACGATGTCGGAGAAGTTGGATGAAATACTACCAATCATCTTGCCATAGAAAGGTGATGGAAGTGTGTCGATAAACATTGCGACTATCTCTTTTTCCGACAATGGGGGGTCCACTTGCGCTGCTGTGTTGGGCATACTCTTTAAACGTTTCACTGTCCCTTTTCAACATATTCTGTAACTGAACCCTGTTGGGTACCATATCCATGTTATACTTGTATTGTCTAAGGAAGGCATCTGCCAGGTCCTTCCAACAACGAATATGGTTCCGCTCAAGGTCAGCATACCATGTAAGAGCGGCCCCCGCCAGACTATCTTGGAAGCAGTGGATCAACAATTGGTCGTTAGAAGAGTAGGATGCCATCTTTCGACAGTACATCGTGAGATGGTTCTTTGGACAAGTCATTCCCCGATACTTGTCAAAGTCTGGCATCTTGAATTTGGGCGGGAGGACAACATCTGTGACTAGACATAGCTCAGAAGCATCTATCAGTTCAAAACCTCCGGTGTCTTCCATCATTCTCAAACGCTCTTCTAAGATTTCTATCTTTTCTTTTTAGGGAACTGGGACCGTGCTATGACCGGCAACCGGGTTCATCATGCGGGTTGTATCTTGGAGATTGGTCATATAGGGAGTTGCATATCCGTACGGATAGCCGAGTGGCTGGTTGAAAGGAGGCAACGCATAGGACTGGTTCATCAGGCCTGTATTCGGTGAGGGACCTTGGGGTTAGGCCATAGTTTATACGGCATAAGTTGGCTGGGTCATCTGGGCTTGTGTGTTTTATGCTTGTGCGTTGTAGGTGTATTTGCTTGTTGATAACAGGTTTTTGATAATGACAAGGGAACAAGCATCACAAGCTCTTCATAAATCAAAAACAAATGAAACAAATCAAAGGCATCATATAAAATCAAGAATCGGGAAGAAAACGGTTTCACAAGTTCAAGAAATCAAGAAACCAATAAACCAAGACAAAAGAAAGTAACCATGGATCAAAAAATATCAATGGAAGACCTACAGGCACGGAAAAACATCAAACTACAAAGCCTGAATCGATTCAACCACGAATGAATTGATTCACAGCCCTGGAAGTCATAAAAAATAAGAAACAGAATGGGTTGATCGATTCACCATAACCATGAATCGATTCAAACACCTGGAAGTCACTAAAATTGAAAACAGAATGCTTTGAATCGATTCACCATGACCCTGAATCGATTCATTCGAAGCTGGCAACCCAGGAAACCCAAACAGAATGCTCTGAATCGATTCAAACAAAGCTCGAATCGATTCATACGAATCTGGAACTCTAAATTGCATAAGTCAGAATGCTCTGAATCGATTCAAGGAACTACGAATCGATTCAAGAAGTGGGAAACACCACTAAAAAGACAGATTTAAGTGGGAACCAACAACCCAATCTCAGTATACGCAAAGACAAGCTGGAACCACTATCTTGCAACAGCTAGGAGGACTTTGAAGCTGCTACAAGGCTCTATAAATTGCTCTCCAACTCAAGAACAAACATACAACTAGAAGCTATCATTCTTCACTTATTCTTGTGCTTAGTAAGCCATCTTGCTTGTATATTCTGAGTTTAAATTTGTACATCCTCTCATCTTGAGAGTTAGAATTTGTGTGATCTTTTACTTGTACATCTAATCTATTAAGAGAGTTATTTCCTTGTAAACACTTCTTCAAACACAAAGGTTTTCACTCTAGGATTGAGTGGTCATAAAGGTTGGGGTTCAACCTTTGGGTATTGAGAGTTTGAGAGATTGGGTGGGTTACCCTTTGCTAGTGAGGATTGAGTTCTTGAGTGTGGGACACTAGGAAGCTGCAATTGCTCATAGCTTGTATCTCTAAACTTCAATAGTGGAAATCCTCTAAGTGGGTTGCTTAGAGGCGAGACGTACACCGGTGTTGGTGGAACTCGTTATATTGGTTTGCAAGCTCCTCTCCCTTACTCTTTTACTTTCATATACTGCAATTGGTTGATTTGTGTTGATTGATTGTGAATTGCATACTTGAACTTGTCTAATTTGATATATTTCAAATACTGCCCTCCAAGTGTTTGTTAAATTGCTTCAGCTATATTTACCCTTGTGGTGCATTGCATACTATCTTTAACTTGATTTCACTTGTAAACTTGGATATAAAAATCAAGTTCAAAGGCATTCCAATCAAAGTTTTTAAAACTCAATTCACCCCCCTCTTGAGTATTGAGGCCACTTGAACAACAGTAGGTTGACTGGGCCATCGGGGCTTGTGTGTTTTGGGTTTGGTAGGTTTGTGGGTCATGGGTTTGCGTGTTTTGGGTTTGGTAAGTTTGTGGGTCATGGGCTTACGTGTTTTGGGTTTGGTGGAGTGGTGGCATATTTGGATAGGTGTGGTATAAAGTGTGAGGATTCATCGCTTGCTTGTTGTGGGCGTCTTGCTGGTTAGCAAGCGGGGGATAGTACCCCGGTGGTAGGCCATAAAGTGGAAAAGGTACTGGGTTGCCGTCAGGACCGACAAATATATGCTGTTGTGCATAGGACTGGCCGTAAGGTGGCTGGGTCTCAATGGCAGGGTTAGGTCTTCCAACATGAATGGTGAGAGGGGGTGTCATTGTGTTAGGGAGTTGGGTTCTTGCTGGGTCAGAACCAAGGGGGGTGGCGCGGTGACAGGCTGCTGTTGGGCGTCCTCAACACCTGCAGAGGAGCCTCCTTCTGTGAGTTTCTTTTCTAAAAGTTTAGTTAACTCTACCACTCGCTCTTTCAACTGATCAAACTCAGTTCTAAAGTCTCCGTCAACAGCTTCTGCCTCAGCTATAAGTTTCCTTTAGAGCCGGGTCTCGTAAGGATGCCTACCCGTGACGCCGGTGTCTTTTTTTTAAAAAAAGCAAAAAAATGTTAGGTGGAAATAGAAAAAAGGAGAATGTCGTGGGAAGCAATCACAGGCTTTGGCGAGTATCTTTTGACCATTCCTTAGAACTTATCGTTTAAAAGTACTAGGTATGGTACACATGGAAATTAATACGGGATAGTTGTAAAAACAGAAGAAACCTTTCATCCTGAGGCGGGAGCCTCAAGCTTAAACATTTTGTTCGGGTGACCACAACCCTTATTTCTTGAGTTCAATCTGTGTTTGAATGTGGTAACAGGTACAAGGATTTTGATAATGACAAAACACTCTTGAAGAAAGTCTTGCAAAAACAAAGAAGACATAAAATAGTGCAAAGCTAATCGATTAGGAAGCCCAGTCTAATCGATTAGAGTAACTCTGTCTTTGGAACAATTGCAACAGGGCATAAACTAATCGATTACAGCAATTGAAATAATCAATTACAGAGCTACTGGAATCAAGCTAATCGATTACATGAATGGCTCAATCGATTACCAAAACCAAAAATGGATTTAAAAGCATCAGGTATAACAGCTAATCGATTACGAGAACTCTGACAATCGATTAGAAGGCTACTGGAATTAAACTAATCGATTAATATGACTATATAATCGATTACGAAGCTACGAAGCCAAATTAAATACATCAGGCATCTCTGCTAATCGACTACAAGGCAAAAGGAAATCGATTAGTTTCACTCTGACATGATGATAATCGATTACCATGGATTGGCTAATCGATTACCGCACGATCTGGAATGAAAAATTCAAGTTGTAATCGATTACCCCCAAAGGGATAATCGATTACCATAGTGGAAAAACATATATTAGTGGGAAACCAGTATATGTCTCCACCATTTTTCAGATCCCCACTATGTGCAATGGCTAGGAAGAAGAAAGGCACTCCTCAAGCTCTCAAATGGCTCTATAAATTCAAGAGGAACTCAAGCACAAAAGATATAACAAGGAGCTACATTTCTCTACTTACTCTTGTGCTTTGTAAGCCCTCATTCTTGTATATTTTGAGATTTTATTTGCATATCCTCTCTTCTTAAGAGTTATAGATTTAAGAGAACCTTCACTTGTACATCTACTCTATTGAGAGAGTTACTTGCTTGTAAAACACCAAACACCAAAGTTCACTCTAGGTTGAGTGGTTACAAAGGTTGGGGTTCAACCTTTGGGATATTATGAGATTGAGATTGGGTGGGGTGCCCTTATACTTGTGAGGATTGGGTTCTTGAGTGTGGGACACTAGGAAGCTGCAATTGCTCAAAGTTGTATCTCTAGTCTACAATAGTGGAAATCCTCTAAGTGGGTTGCTTAGAGGCGAGACGTACACCGGATTGGTGGAACTTGTTAAATTCGTTTGCAAGCTTCTCTTCCCTACTCTTTTACTTTCATATACTGTGCTAAATTAGCATGTGTTGATTGATTGTGGCTTGCACTCTTAAACTTGTCTAATTTGATAAACCTTGAATACTGCACACCAAGTGTTTGTTAAATTGTCTCTACTATATTTACCTTTGTTTTGCCTTGCACATTTTATTAAACTTGATTTCACTTACATAAACGTGTACACTTGAACATAAGAATCAAGTTCAAAGGCTTTCCAACAAAAAGTTTAAAAACTCAATTCACCCCCCCTCTTGAGTATTGAGGCCACTTGAACAACAAGTGGTATCAGAGCTTGACTCTTGGTAAACTAAGCTTAACAGCTTCAAGAGACTAGATGGCCTCAAGTTCTCACAACCTTTTTCCCGAGGGTGGTGCTATAAACAGACCTCCCGCTTTCAATGGGGAAGGCTATGTGTTTTGGAAAGAAAGAATAAAAATCTTCATTCAATCTATTGATTTGAGAGTTTGGAATGCCATTGAAAATGGTCCTTATATACCAATGCATACTATTGATAGTAAAAATGTTGAAAAACCAATGGATGAATGGACTAGTGATGAAGAAAAGAAAGTGTAATATGGCTATAAGGCAAAGAATCTCATCACTATGGCATTAGGTCCAGATGAATTTTTTAGAATAATGACTTGTCAATCCGCTAAGGAAATGTGGGATACTCTACAAGTAACTCACGAAGGTACTAGCGATGTAAAAGACTCCAAGATTAGTACCTTGACAAGTCAATATGAAAGCTTTAGATTAAACTCAGGGGAAACCATAGTAGAAATGCAGAAGAGATTTACTCTTATTATTAACCATCTCATTACTCTTGGCAAAGTTTACACTAATAAAGAACTTGTGCATAAAGTTTTAAAAAGTCTTAGTAGGGAATGGCAACCACTTGTCACAGCCATAAAACAGTCTCTAAGCATCAATGAGATGTCTCTTGCAACACTCTTTGGGAAACTACAAGAGCAAGAGCAAGAACTAAAAGTCTTGAAGCTAGCGGAGGAAGAAGAGAAATCCTCCAAGAAGAAAGGCTTAGCTCTCAAAGCCACCTCTACACATGAAGAAGAATCATGCAGTGACATGGATGAAGAAAAGGAATTTGGGCTGTTTGTAAAACGATTTGGAAGATTCATGAAGAACAAAAGATTCCAAAAGAACTTCAAGCCCCAAGGTAAAAAGCTAACTTCAAATGAAATTTCTTCTTCACCTAGTTGTTTCGAATGTGGCAAGGAAGGGCACTTCAAGGCGGATTGCCCAAATCTTAAAAAGAAGGGCAAGGAGAAACGAGGAAGAAGAAGAGCTTACATCGCTTGGGATGAGAACGATTTAAGTAGTTCCGACGATTCGGACAATGAGGAAGCAAATCTTTGCTTAATGGCCAATCACCAAGAAGAAGATAATGAGGTAAGCCTTCTTGACTTAGATAAGAATGAACTACTAGATGCTTTTGAGGAGTTATATGATAAATTTATAAAAGTCTCCAATAGGCTTAAGTCATCTAGGAAAACTAGTAATACCCTTGAAATGCATCTTATGGAAGTATGCAAAGAAAATGAAAGCTTAAAAGAAGAATTAGAAAATGTTCAAGCATGTACTAAGGACAAACCATGTGACTTTGCAAAAAGATACATTACGTTAGAAACCAAGGTTGTAGACCTAAATAGGACATTAGAAAAGTTTACCAATCGACGAGACAATTTGAATATTTGGCTTGGCCAACAAAGATGCATGTTTAATAAAACCGGGTTAG
Source organism: Clitoria ternatea (assembly GCA_037962975.1). Lineage (NCBI taxonomy): Eukaryota > Viridiplantae > Streptophyta > Magnoliopsida > Fabales > Fabaceae > Clitoria > Clitoria ternatea. The sequence continues at coordinate 178,476,639 of CM075671.1, forward strand.
GTTATGATCAAGAACATAGCAATCACAAAAGAGAAAAACACTATAAAAATTTCTTTGTACCACCAAGCAAATCATCTTCACCTTTTATGAAATGTAATCATTGCGGTTTTAAAGGTCATAACTCTTCAAATTGCAATGTTAGAAAATTAGGGCCAAAGGTTATAAGAAAGGTGTGGGTTCCCAAAGGAACATTACCACAAGCTAACCTTAAAGGACCCAACATAAAATGGGTACCTAGTTCTCTAAACTAATTTTGTTTTGTAGGTATGCTTCAAGGCAAGCAACACCCATTGGTATTTGGATAGTGGGTGTTCAAAGCATATGACGAGAGACATAAGCAAATTTACATCATTTACTCCCAAAAGAAAAGGAAGTGTCACTTATGGAGACAACACCAAGGGTAAAATACTTGGTATCGGAAATATCGATAAAAATTCCTCTACCTCCATTAGTGATGTGTTGTATGTTGAAGGACTCAAACATAACTTGCTTAGCATAAGTCAATTATGTGACAAAGGATATAGAGTTTTATTTGAATCCAATTGTTGTATAATTGAGAATAAGCTAAACAAAGAGGTCAAATTTGTTGGAAAAAGGATTGATAACATTTACATGATTGATGTGGATAGTTTATCTACAAATGATGAACAATGCTTCATTACAAAAGAGGATGAAACTTGGCTATGGCATAGGAGAATAGCTCATATACATGTAGACCACTTAAACAAACTTGTTTCCAAAGAATTAGTAATTGGTTTACCAAAGCTTAAGTTTGAGAATAGATTTTGTGATGCATGTCAAAAGGGAAAACAAGTAAAGGCATCTTTTCAATCCAAAAATATTGTTTCCACATGTAACATCCCAATTTTGAAGTTAAATACCGAATGAAAATAAACCATTAAGAATTGATTTCAAAATAGGAGATTAACTGTTAACTGCCAAACGGATTCTAAGCCATTAAAACGAATATTGCAAAGTGGGGATTTCTCGTAACTTCAGAAACAATAGCTGATTACTTTTATAAAAAATGATAATGGCTGGATGATTGGGTTCAGTGCGCGTGGCTGAGTGGAACTGCCGGGCTCGCACTCTCACACCCCACTCTTCTCTTCCTCGTGCAAATATATATATATAGATAAGTCCATGATCATGAAGGCCACTCACCTTCCTTCAGATTCCCTCTTCCTCCACTGCTTCATCCCCTCTTATCTTCTTGTGTCTTCTCTCCTCTTCCCAATTCTTCATCCTCTCATTCTCTGTTCACTGTTTCATTCCTGGAAACGCACGACGATACTGCAGAAGACTTGGAGTTCCCTCTGCTGGTAAGGGAAGATCGTAAGGATGGAAGACGAACAGCCCCTGTTTCACAATGCAACTACGACCAAGGAGGCCTGAACGAGTGTGAGCCTGAGCGAGGCGAACAGAAACAAAGGACCGACGTTGGGAAACAGAAGAACCCCCCCTCGATTTCCTTCAGTAGGTAGGGGGCGCTTTGCATTTCAAATGCATGGCTCGTGAATGGGTTCCGAGTGATCTTTTATGCATGCATGTGTGTTTATGGGTGTTTGTGATGAAATGTATATTTGATAGATGGTTTTTGTATACTGAGGCATGCGATGATAGAATCCGATGGTAGATCACTTATATTTGATATACGTACACTGTTGGGATACGGATGCATGTGTGTGTCATGAGACCGTGTGTGAGTGTGGTGCATGCTCCTTAAATTGCCATACTGAGTCTAGTTAATTATTCACTTGTGTATGCATGACGTGAAAACATATGGCGTGACTTCTAGGTGTTCTGTTCGGGGGGACGATTGGTAGATCCTAGTTGTTATCCTATATTGCCTTGCATGCGAGTGTTGTAAATGAATCGGTGTTGCTATAAGATGATAAATGATTTGCATGCAGAGTATGGTTATGATAAATGAAAGGAGGAATAATATTTCACTGACAGACACACACGAAAGAATGTAATTAAAAGACCTTGAGTTGGACTCAAGGCAGTGCCGAGTGCACTAGCGTTGGACGCTTAAAGTCTTGGGTTGGACTCAAGCAAGCCACCGGGTTGGACTCGGAGCTACCCGTAGCACTGCCGTGGTCGCTTGGAGCGATTGTGTTACATGTGAGGGCAAACGGTTTGGTACCTGTAAAACGGCCGAACCAGCTTGGAGCTGAAGGAAAAAGGCTTGGAGCCTATGTTGCAACGTAACAATTAGTTAAGTGGGGGTCGGATCTGACTGTAGTGCACTGGATATATAGATGTACATGTATGCTCTTATGCTATGGTGAATTTCTTGTGTTACATGTATATATATATAAGCTAGAAATGATATAAATAAGAAATGAATGAATGAATTCCGACTGCATGGTACTGTTGTGGAAAGATAATCTGGAGGATAGTTAACGTTATGGTTGCTTGAAATGTGATGTTGTGTGATGAAAAGCATGCGGGTTCCTAAGTCACTAACTGTCATTTTAAATGTAAAAGCTCACCCCTGCTGTGGCAATATTTTCAGTGAACATTCCTCGGAACTACGAGTGAAGTGGAGCTATTTGCCGAGTGGACTAGTAGTGCACCAGGGAACCTTATATATATATTTATGTAGATACTGTGTGTAATGTTTTAATTATGCCTTGGCCGGCTCGTGTCTGATGTTAGTGTTTTGAGACAGAACAAGATCCTTTTGGGTTGGGAAAACATGATAATATGTTTGTAACTATCGATATACACTCTTATATATATATATGGTTATGTGTGTGCCATGCTGCATGTTTATCCCTTTCTCTGCGTGATGTCTGATTAGTATGCATGTGTTCATATGTCCAAGTGCGTAAGAATGGTAAGACTTAGTGTGAAAGAAGCCAAGATATGACCTAGAGAGTGAATCCGTGACCCTGTTACCGAGTGAGAGGAAGAAGTAGATGTTCCAAGTGAATGAGGCTATATAACTCTGTGTGAGGATCGTCGTGGATATCTTTCCCCCAAATGATAAACTGTTAGGATATCTGAATAGAGAAATTAAACATATTTCCGAGCGAAAACTGGTTGAGTGAGTGTTTTCTGACTGGAGAGTAAACTTCCAGATTCCGAGTGAGGTTCGTGTAGTGAGCTTAGAGAAGGTTAGGAAGTTCTCAGGGGAGGTTTCGGTTCGCAAGAGATCTTGGGTAGGAAGGACTATGTTTGCCGAGTGAAAAACGAGTGAAATACCCGAGTGGTGAAAGAATGTGAAAGTTATTCTGAGTGAGAAGTCCTCATAGATTCTGAGTGAGTAGCTAAGGGAATTATTCCTCGAGTGGTCAATGTGGTGAACCGAGCGAATGGAGTTATAGAGTGTGATATGTTTTCCGAGTAAAGCTGGTACGTGTGTAGGCCAATCCAGGTGAATTGAGAGGGGATCATTCCGAATGAACCAACACTGGGATCTGAGTGAGGAAATACCGAATGAAGTGAACGAATGCTGAGTGAACTTCTCGCTCCAGCGAACAAGGTACTCGCTCCAGCGAGTGTGTCTTAGGAAGACTCTTGTGTGGGTATCGCCTAGGCGAATCGTTCCTCGCCCGAGCGACTAGAACTGTTTCGCCCAAGCGTGAGGGATCACGCTGAAGCGAGTGGATGCTTCTTCTGCTGTTGCATTGTCATACCTGGCTCAAGCGATGTTGGGCCTCGCTTGAGCGAGTCAGCGTTGTCATGGATTTCGCCCAGGCGTTGATGCATTTTGTTGAATCGAACGGGTCGGTTCAAGTCTTGTCCCTTCTACCAAATGCTATGCGTATGAATGTTCTTTCATTTTCCCTTGCCTTCCTCTTCTTTCCCATACCGTTTGACCAGTAGTTAATTTTTGTGAAAATTTTTTCCCTGTTTTGGGTTTAATTATTTATTAAGAATTAGGGTGTTACACCACACAAAGGCCTTTACAACTTTTGCACATGGACTTATTTGGACCATCCAAAATCAAGAGCTTTGGAGGTAATTACTATGGTCTAGTTATTGTAGATGACTATTCTAGATATACATGGACCTTGTTTCTTGCTCATAAAAATGAAGCATATCATGCATTCAAGAAACTTACAAAGATTATCCAAAATGAGCAGAATTCTAAAATTACATCCATTAGAATCGATCATGGGGGAGAATTTGAAAATCAATCTTTTGAAAAGTTTTGCGAAAAACATGGTATAAATCACAATTTTTCATCTCCTAGAACTCCACAACAAAATGGAGTAGTTGAAAGGAAAAATAGATCCTTGGTGGAGCTTGCAAGAACCATGTTAAATGAAAACCATGTTGCAAAACATTTTTGGGCCGATGCGGTAAACACCGCTTGCTATGTTATGAACAGATGTTTAATAAGGCCTATTCTAAAGAAAACCCCCTATGAACTTTACAAGGGTAGAAAACCCAACATTGCACACTTTCATATTTTTGGATGTAAATGCTTTGTGCTCAATAATGGAAAGGATAGTCTAGGGAAGTTTGATGCTAAAGCTGATGAGGCAATCTTCCTAGGGTACTCTCAATCTAGTAAATCTTATCGAATCTTCAACAAACAAATAAACACCATTGAAGAGTCCATTCATGTAAAGTTTGATGAAAGTAGCCATAACCCTCCGAGAAAGGAAGATGTTGATGATCTTGTAGGTACTCTTCAAGAATTGTCCTTAGATGACAAGGAAGGAGAAATCAAAGACACAAATGAAGCCAAACATGAGGAACCACAACAATGGATCACTTTGAAGAATCATCCCATGGACAACATCATAGGTGATATATCAAAAGGTGTAAGTACTCGTAATGCAATTAGAAATACATGCAATTATTTAGCCTTTGTATCGCAAATAGAACCCAAATGCATTAATAAAGCTGTTATTGATGAACATTAGATGTTGGCCATGCAAGAAGAGCTAAATCAATTTGAAAGAAATGAAGTTTGGGAGCTTGTGCCAAGACCCAATGATCACCAAATAATAGGAACCAAATGGTTATTTAGGAATAAACTAGATGAAAATGGTATTATTACTAGGAACAAAGCTAGGCTAGTAGCTAAAGGCTATAATCAAGAAGAAGGCATTGATTATGAAGAGACGTATACACCCGTAGCTAGATTAGAAGCAATTAGACTACTATTAGCCTTCGCATGCTGTAGGGACTTCAAATTGTACCAAATGGATGTTAAAAGTGCTTTCTTGAATGGATACATTCAAGAGGAAGTATATGTTGATCAACCTCCAGGTTTTGAAAACCATCGATTTCCAAATTATGTTTTCAAATTAAAGAAAGCTTTGTATGGTTTGAAACAAGCTCCAAGAGCTTGGTATGAAAGGTTAAGCAAATTTCTTCTAGAAAATCATTTTGAAAGAGGAAAGGTTGATACAACTCTATTCATAAAGCACAAAAAGAACAACATACTATTGGTACAAGTTTATGTTGATGATATAATATTTGGTGCCACTAATGAGTCAATGTGCAAAGAGTTTGCTAAGTTAATGTAGGAAGAATTTGAAATGTCCATGATGGGAGAACTCACTTTCTTCCTTGGACTTCAAATCAAGCAAACTAATGAAGGCACATTCATTAATCAATCCAAGTACTGCAAAGAACTACTTAGAAAATTCAACATGGACAAAGCAAATGATACAGCCACACCCATGGGAACTTCATGCTATTTGGACAAGGATGAAAAAGGTAAGGATGTTGAACTCACAAAATATAGAGGTATGATAGGATCCTTACTTTACTTAACCGCTAGTAGACCGGATATCATGTTTGCTGTGTGTATGTGTGCTAGATACCAGGCTTGTCCTAAAGAATCACATCTCACTGCAGTAAAAAGGATAATGAAATATTTAGTTGGGACTTAAAATGTTGGTTTATGGTACCCCAAAGGGGCTGAATGCACTTTAGTTGGTTACTCTGATTCAGACTTTACAGGATGTAAACTTGACAGAAAAAGCAGTAGCGGAACATGTCACTTGCTTGGTAGTTCTCTTGTTTCTTGGCATAGCAAGAAACAAGTAAGTGTTGCGCTATCAACAGCTGAGGCAGAATATGTTGCAGCTGGTAGTTGTTGTGCTCAAATCCTTTGGATGAGACAACAACTTCTAGACTTTGGAGTTGTATTGGACCATGTGCCTCTTAAGTGTGATAATACTAGTGCTATCAATATATCAAAGAATCCTGTAATGCATTCTAGAACCAAACATATTGAGATTAGACATCATTTCATTAGAGACCATGTATTAAAGGGTGATTGTATACTTGAGCATGTTGAAACTTCTAGGCAACTAGCAGATATTTTTACCAAACCTTTAGCTAGGGAGCAATTCATCCACATTAGAAGAGAATTAGGAATTCTTGACATGAATAATTGTGTTTGAATGATGAAGTATTTTGATAAAAATAGTATTATATGGCATGATTGTATGAGTAGTTATTATCAGTGGCATGATTGATCAATATTGCAACTCTCCTGTGTGAAAACTGCAAATTCTTGAACCATATAATCGATTATATACATATGCATAATCGATTAATAAGCTTCTATTTTGTTGATAATCGATTACTTTCTACTCCATAATCGATTACAAAGTCTCTGTTTCAGGTACAACACGTTTCATCTTCACAGTAATCGATTACCATACTACCACAATCGATTAGGACGTTTCTGTTTCTTTACTAATCGATTATGAAACTCCCGTAATCGATTACTCTATGTGCGAAATGATTCCAATTCCCAGAACAGTGATCTAATCGATTACCCACTACCAGTAATCGATTAGCATCGGGTCTGCAGAGTCAAAACGCATGTTTCCGAGGTCTGCTCGAATTCTCCACTCTTTTAACTCATCTCCCTCCTTTCTAAACCTAATCCTTCCCTATAAATACCTTCCTCTTCACCCTCTCATCTCACACTACCTCTTTCCTCTTCCTATCTCTCAAAGTTCTCAAGAACTCTCTTACTCTCTTCATTTTTTTTTCCTTGTCAATGGCTTCCTCCCGCATAGTCAAAAGAGCTAGGTCCTCTATGGCTCAGGCCAACAACCCCCTTGACTTCTCAAGGTTCTTTTCGTCTCCTAGAGACCTCTAAAACTTTGTTAAAAACTTTTCTGAGAGAGAAATCATGACACCCCACTACACCATTGCTGAGACATTCGAAAACCATAGCCTCACCTTTACTCAATGCCTCCATCACTATAACCTTTTTCCTTTTTTCACCCTCAAGGAAGACGGATATTATCCTCAACTCATTAGAGTTTTCTACTGCAATCTCAGACTTATCAATGGGATGGTTGAATCAAAAGTGAAAAATGTGACCATCAAGCTCACCAACGCTCAATTTGCTGAAATCTCCATGCTGCCGCTCAACAATGCAGAATTTGAAGGAGGAGAACCTGAAGATGAATGGGGCTTCAATGCTCTCACTGCTCGTCAATCCTTGTGGAAAGCTGATCTTCCCAGGAGCAACCACAAGCTGGTAGGACATCTGACCATAAACAATCGTCTTCTCCACTTTTTCTTGGTCAAGATGTTGGTTCCCCGCGGTGGGAACTATGCTCTGGTGGAAGAGGATGATGTCCTCTTAATGTGGGCAATGCTGAACCACAAAGAGATCAACTGGGTTCAACTGGTCAAGTTCCACATGCGCCACGCAAAAGACCAACAAAAACTCCTATATGGCATTCTCCTCACCAAAATCTTCAAATATTGTAGAGTAGATTTGGCTGGAGAATTATCAGAAAAAGTGCCTCCAAGAGCCTGCATTGGCACTCACCATTTAACCAAAATGGGTCTTGTCTTTTTGCATGGAGCTTGGTACTCAAGGATGGAAGGCTATCATGCCAACATTCTCTTTGAAGTGCCTGCTGATAAACCAGTTCCTCCTCCTCCTCAACAACAAGCTGCACCGGAAGGCCCCTCTGACCCATTCGCATCTCTCTATGCTTACCTTGACCGCCGCTTTGACCGCATTGAAAACTCTCTTCAAGAGTTCTCAATGACTGAGTAGCAACACTTTGAGATGATGCAACAGCGCTATGAAGAACTCTCCCACCAAATCTCTGAGCTTCGATTTTTTAATCCTGATAACTAGAGTTTTGTTGTGCTTTCTGTTTTTTTCCCTTTCTACATAAGTTATTAATCTTTCCTTGGTGTACTCCCTTTCATTACATTGAATAAAAATGTGTCTTTCCTTATATGTTATACTTTTTTTAGTATTTTTTGATGATTCCTGATCTGTCCTTTACGGGGGGTGTAAAGTTACGATCCTGAGACAGCTCAATCTGATACAAAGTAGTGTACATAAATGTTCAGATGTAGAGTGTCTTTGTATGTTGAGGCAGAGTCTGAACCATACTGGGGCAGAGTGTAACTCGCACTGCGGAGTGGTAGTCCGCCTGGAATTGCCTCTTATGCTTTGACACGGAGTGCAGTATACACTGGGCGGTGTCCCAGTCCGCCTGGAGGAGTCTTCTTAGCCTTGACCCGATTGGGGGTGGTACCTGCAATCGTTCTCCGACGCTCAAGTCAGTATATCAGAATACTTTAAGACTTAGAAAGACAATCAGAGAGAATTATGCAAGTAAGAGAGAGAGTAAGGTTCAGAAATGGGGAGAGAGCCCCTGTATACCTTTTTGCTGAGGTTTATATACCTGTTACTGGTGCTGCATTATTGGTAGGGCCCGTTCCTTGTTTTCTAGCATAAAGCAAGAAAGACAGTGGGTCCCTGTGTCGTTCACGAGCACCGTTAGTGTAGTAGGTATTTCCACTTACTTGGGAAGCGTGAATGCTTTATTATTTTATTGTTATTCCCCTTTATGCGTGACAGCGTGATTCCCATTATTAACCTCTCAAGACAGAGTCAATCTCGTGCCGGGGTTGTGAGTATGGGTTCGCTACGCAGTATAGGAAGTTCAATATTCCGCCTGAGTTGAGCCTATGGCTTGGCGGAGTAATATGCATTCTGGCGGCGTTACCTGCCTAGGCGGGGTTACTTCCCTTGGCGGAGTAACTTGCCTTGGCGGAGTAACTTGCCTTGGCGGAGTAACTTGCCTTGGCGGAGTTATGACCCTTGGCAGGGTAACATGCCTGGACGGAGTTACATTCCTTGGCGGAGTTATGAGCCCTGGCGGCGTGTACTCCGTATAGTATTTGTAGTGTATTTAAAGAGTACTTCTCTTTCTTCAAAATGTTGATCTGGCAAGGCATTAAAGCCATGCTCTTGGGGGCCGGTGTTAGGACCGGATCATATGCCCCCTAGCTTGTTATAGTGACTGGCGGAGTCACTTTAATAAGCTATAACACTTAAGTTTAGCTTTTGTAGGCATGGGTTTAAGCGGCATTTGCTAGTTCAGGATTTGTGGACAAGTGCTTCATGCATTTATTAGCTGTCATCACTTGACACGCCTGTCATTAATGCACCTCGAAACCACGTTTTTTATACTTCAGTCTCCCATTGCCACGTATGCCCTCGTAACGATTACCATTCCAATGATGGGACATAAATGTGCGTGATGGCAATTGAGAACCGTTTTCGAGGTTATTACCGTGGGCCTTGGATTTTGAAAACATGGCCCATGAAATATCTGCCCTTAGATATATCTATTGGTTTCAGTAAAAAAGGAACCGTCAATGGGACAAATCCAACGGTTGTAAACGCATATTTCAATTTTAGAACCGTTGATGAGATTTATCTAACGGCTGCAAACACATCTTCGAGATTTCTGATGATTCGCTTATTTCCCCCCAAGCCATGCCTATAAATAGGCAAACTTTCAGAAGGGAAATGTTTTGCTTCATCTCTCACTTTGTATTTGTTTGCTGAAAGCGTTTTTGCTACTCTCTTGCGAGTTTATTGGTGTTTGGAGTTCTTCTATCTTTCAGAAGCTTAAGGTACTTACTTCTTCTTCTTCTTTGCTTCTTCATTTCCATTGGGTTAGCTTTGTTTTCCCTTATTGTGTGTTCGTAAAAAGGAAGATGAGAGGAAAAAGGTCAGAGTCACGTTCTAGGGTTTCTGTTCGTCCCATGTTTTCTGACATTGAGAGTGGAGATGAGGCTTTTTATACTGGGAGAGACTCGACGTTTTATAGCAGCGTGGAGTACTTTAGTAATGCTGTACATTCATTTGTGTCAGGAGGTGTTTCCCATACACAAGTGCTGACTATGGCAGAGTGTCGAAATGTTGTGTTGCATGGACTGGATTGGGAGAAGACACTCGAGAGTGACCCCTACTGTTGGGTTGAGGAAGATGTCAAGGATGCTTCCTCTCGACATGCGACAACAAGCAGAGGGGTAGTGGAGTTGCCTGTTCCGGTTTGGAAGGATGAGAGGTATGAGGATAGGTTCATCGTCCGTTCACCCAAGACGTATGAACGGGTTTGCCATCGTCCTCAGAATGAGCGTACCATATATATGTACGATATTCTATTTACCCAGTTAGGGGTGCGCTTCCCATTGAATAAATTCCAGATGGGTGTGCTTAGGTTCTTGGACTGTGCCCCTTCTCAGCTGCATCCTAATGGTTGGGGAATAGTTCGCAGCTTTGAGGTGATGGCTGAACATTTGGGGTTTACGCCTATAGTGGCGTTGTTCTTCGCTTTCTGCCGTATTATGAGGAGAGTAAATATGAAAACCGGCAGCATGGGTTTTGTGACTCTCCGGGCGGAGCCAAAGATTTTAAACTTTAAGGCGTTTGCTGATTCCGCCAAGGAAGGCGGACTTCACTTCAGGATGAGTTTTGTGAAGGTATCCGTCAGGAAGGACAAACCTGTCTTTTGGCGGAATAAAGAGGGTGTTGATAGATTTCCAGTGGCATGGACGCATGAGCACTTTCTCTTAACCAAACGAGCGTATGAAGTTGAAGAGGGTGCTCTATCGGCGGCGTCTGTGGAAGTACTCCGAATGTTGAAGGAGTACAACTCCGTCCACAAGCTGATTCTTTGTCGAAGGCTGCTTAGGCGGGATGCTCAAGGATACTTGAGTAATATTACGAACAATTGCAATGTGATTGAGTATTGCCTCTATCTTGCATTTTCTAACTGTATCCTCATATTGTTATTTCGCAGGAGAAATAGCTGAGTTCCCTGGGATGGAGCGTATCAAGCAGATGCAAATGAGCCGCAGGGAAATGAACGCGGAGAATAATGTGCAGCCCAGGAGGAGTGTGACTGCTGCTCTCACAAAGACCCTTCCTTTCCCTGCCTCCACCAACATAGTAAATTTTGAAGGTGGTGCAGGATCTTCAGCAGCTACTGTTGAAAGGCGTTCTAAAAAACGCCAAGAACCAGAAGCTGCTGAAGAAGAAGAAGAGGAAATAGACCTCCAGCCCTTGCAAAGAAGGAGGACCAAAAGCAAGAAGAGGGTTGAGGAAGGAGCATCAATTGATGCTGCTATTGATTTGGAGGAGACTCCGGAAGTACCTGTTGCGGGTACTTCTGCTGCTATGGGCGGAGTTGAAGGCATCCCCGAAGAAGATGTCGAGGGGGAGCAAGCGGAGGGATTCCAAGCCTCTTCTGACCAAGATACGGGGGATGAGGCAGGGAGAGTTCAAGTTTCCCCAGTCCGCCCGTCTGAGGATCCCGCCCTGAGCTTGACCACTCGAGGGACAGCAGTTTTCCCCATTGATGTGCCAGGGGAATCATCCAGGCGGTTTGTCTCTTTGCCCCAGGCGGGGTCTCGCTTGAATCCTTTTTTGTACTTTGAAAATATGGAATCCCGCCAGTCAGAGAGGCGTGATCCAGAATTCATTCTCCGCCCAAACATCGACTTTGAGGAAGTTGCAGATGCCACTGCTGCTGCAAGGTGGCATCTTGCTGAAATTGATGGTTTCCTTGCTTCCGTCCCTCGTATTGCGGAAGTGGCTGCTGAAGCCAACATGTTCCAAGAATCTTTTAATGATTCTATTGAGAAGATACGCAACTTGGAATATGATAATGAACAACTGTCGGAGGTGATCAAGGCGAAGGATAAACACCTTGACACCGCCGATGCCAACACCAAGAAGCTGGAGGAGGAGCTGGCTCGGGTGAGAGCTGACAAAGCTTTGCTGGAGAAGCAAGTCTCTGGCTTAAAAGAGCAAAACACAAAACTGGGTGAGGAGGTGAGTGGCCTGACCCAGGTGAGGGCTGACAATAATCTGCTGAAACAACAGATTTCAGACTTAATTCAGCAGAAACAAAAATTGGGCGAGGATGCAAGTGAGCTCCAGCAGAGGTTGATTTTCCTTGAACTTGATAAAGCCACTGCTGAAGATGCCTGGGTGGCGGAGTTAGACCAAGCAGCTACTGCGTACACTAACCTTGAAAAACAGGTTGAAGTGTTGCAAGCTGAAAAAGCTACCTCTGATGCCGCCAATGAAAAGCTTGACAAGGAGTTACAATCCACGCTGGATGCGGCTGAGGCAGCGATTGATGATGCTTTCAGCATGGCTGTTCGTCAACTCCGTTATCGCAATCCAGGCGTTGCTCTGTCCACCACTGGCATTCATCCTTACTATGAATTCATCAATGGAGAATTGATGGTGCCTGTTCAAGGGGGTCATGCTCCTGTGCCCAGTGTTGAATATATCTTGGCGGACTTGCCTCCCTCTCAAAGTTTAAGCAAACCTGGTGAAGGTCAGGCCACCTCTGCCCAACAAGAAGGGATGCCGTCCGACCCTTAAAGACCAGCTCCTGAAACCCTTCGCAAGCTTTTATTTTTTGAATTTTGTCAATATTGCCTTGTTCCAGGATAGGCTCTGGACTTTTATCAATCCTTGACAATATTAATGAAGCATATTTTCTGCAAATGTATACTTGTTCATAGAAGTAGTGTTTAAGTCCGTCGTATTTATGCCTTGTAAAATGATATTGAGAAGGCGGAATATTCATCTGAGGACTTAATGAAATATGACTAAGTATAACGAGGTGGAATATCCTTTTTGTAATTCTGGTGAAGTAAAATTCAGTAAGGAGGCGAAGTAGCCTTTTAGGAATTTCGGTGAAACAAATTCAGTAATGGGGCGGAGTAGCCTTTTTGAGAATTTAACTGAAGTAATTTCAATAATGAGGCGTAGTAACCTCTTGGGAATTTCATTGAAATGATTTTAATAGTGAGGCGTAGTAGCCTCTTAGGAATTTAAAAGGAGTTGGATTCCGTAAGAAGGCGGTGTGGCCTCTTAAGAATTTCAAGAAATTGGATTCCGTAAGAGGGCGGAGTAGCTTCTTAGGAATTTCCAAGGAACTGGATTCCGTAAGAAGGCGGAGTAGCCTCAGGAATTTCCAAGGAACTGGATTCCGTAAGAAGGCGGAGTGGCCTCTTAGGAATTTCAAAGTAGATTCCGTAAGGAGGCGGACTAGCCTCTTAGGAATTTCAGTAAGATTGGATCCCGTAAGAAGGCGGAGTAACCTCTTAGGAATCTCCAAGAAATAGATTCCGTAAGGAGGCGGTATGGCCTCTTAGGAATCTTGATGAAACAGATTCCGTAAGAAGGCGGAGTGGCCTCTTAGGAATTTTGATCAAACAGATTCCGTAAGAAGGCGGAGTGGCCTCTTAGGAATTTTGATGAAACAGATTCCGTAAGAAGGCAGAGTGGCCTCTTAGGAATTTTAATGAAGCACAATTTCACAAGTGTTGAACTTACTTGAACTTGTTGGGTAATGCTTGAGTTGGTTGCTCATGTACTCCGTAAAACATTGGCAGTTAGGCGGAGTCAAGCTTTGGATGGAATGTTCATCCTTTTGAACTTGGACCGGAGTGTAACTCCTGATCAAATGAAAATTGTTGAATCCAGGATTGCTATGGTGCAGCATATAGCTGTGACACCGATTCATCCTGCAAGAAATTGGTTAAATCTTTGAGGCGGTATGGTGCAGCATATAGCTGTGACACCAGTTGTTCCTGCAAGAAATTGATCGTACCTTTGAGGCGGTATGGTGCAGCATATAGCTGTGACACCAGTTCATCCTGCAAGAAACTGTTTGCGTTTGGAGTTAGCGTAGTGCAGCATATAGCTGTGACACCAGCTCTTTCCACAAGAAACCTGCAGGACCTTGGGGACGAATTAGTGCAGCATATAGCTGTGACACCAGTTCTTTCCAGAGGCGGCCTGCAGGACCTTAGGGTCGGTATGGTGCAGCATATAGCTGAGACACCAATCCTTTCCCCCCAAGGAGTTTTCTGGACCTTAGGGTCGGTATGGTGCAGCATATAGCTGAGACACCAATCCTTTCCCCCCAAGGAGTTTTCTGGACCTTAGGGTCGGTATGGTGCAGCATATAGCTGAGACACCAATTCCCCCAAGGAGTTTTTGTTGACTCCGTTTGTGAAGCGTTGTTGCATGTTGGAGCCGTTATCTTATCTGCATGGGAATAAATTCTGCCATGGATAATCAATTCAAAGTTAGAGTAAAGATCGAATGCAGGAAAGCATTTAATAATCCGTTCAGCGTGATCAATATTGAGGTCGGATTGAGTCTTCAAGGACTTCCATCATAAGGATGATGATGGGAATTGTTCGTACCAGGAGTTTTATCATCGAATCACTTCATAAGTGATTGAGATCATCCGTCTTGGGGATGTGTACGATACCAGGAACTACATCGTCAGGTCACATATTAGGTGATTGAGATCATCCGTCCTTTGGGTGTGTATGGCGCCAGGAGTTACATCGTCAGATCACAGCATGGGTGATTGAGATCATCCGTCCTGGGCAGGTACACCACGTTAGGAGTTACATCGTCATATCACATAATGGGTGACTGAGGTTATCCGTTCTGGAAAAGTACACATCGTCAAGAGTTACATCGTCAGATCACAGATTAAGTGATTTAGATAATCCGTCCTGGAGACATTTTTCAATCATAGGAGTACGGATTGTGTCTTCAAAGACTTCCTACAACCCATGTAGTCTTCGAATGGGGTGATTCACTCAGTTGTACCTTCGAAGAGGTTCATCGCTAACAACGGATACATTGTAGGATCATCCGTCCTGAAAGTATCTTATCACAACAGTGTTGTGCATCAAATAAAATCATGAAGACAATGGGTGAATCCGTTAGAGTATTTCATTAATTATGAATTACGAAAGAGAGAAAGAGAGATAAGTCAAGGTTATGACTCATTAGACCTTCTTGGTAAAAACCTGATCTGGATCTGCTCTTATCACTCCATTGTAACGTTGGGGATTTCCCTCTTGCTGCTGTTGCTTCCAAGTGTATTTCAATGCTCACATACTTGGATGCTTTCCTCTTGAATTCTTCAAAATTCACTGGAGGATTCTTTGCCAATGACATGGCAAAAGCAGAACTTGGTTGCAAAGCTTCTGTTGCTATATGCAATTGAAGTGCTTCTGCCAAGTTTGGAACAGCAGCTGCTTCCTTGTGAAACCTCTTCAAGAAGTCCTTGATAGTTTCATGTTCCCCTTGCCTAATCTGAGCTAAGCTATGAGATGTTCTAGGAATATCACTGGAAATGACAAAGTGGTCCATAAACGCTGTTGCCATTTCTTCCCATGAGTTAATGGAACCTGGTGGTAGCTTCCTGAACCAGCTAAGGGCATCATCAACAAGAGTCCGAGGGAACATCCTGCACATGACGTCTTCATCTGCCCCCAGGTACATGGCTTCGAGTGTATAAGTATCAAGATGCTTAGTAGGATCAGTTTCACCACTGTATTTTTCTACAGAGAGAGGTTGAGTAATCTGTAGGTGCTTAGGGATGTGTACACTCATAAGTCTCCTTGAAAAAGGAACTGTGAGCTTATAAGTTACTGGAGAGGCTGTCATCAGCTTCCTCTTCCCTTTAAGAACTCTCTTATCAGAATCGTGGATCTGTTCCTTCCCTTCAAATGTGGGGATATTTGAATACTGGGGGGTAGAGAATTTTTCTCCCTCGGTTGTGTGATGTGACCCTTTGATCAGGGACATGGCTCTCTCCTCCACGCTCTTTCTTTGGCGTTTCAATTCCATCAGTTCCTATCTCAGCTTTCTTATCATCTCATCTTTTAGATTTGGTGCTGAGATCTGCACCATTCTTCTTGAACTTTCCATAGGCGACTCGAAAGCTAAGTGCCTGTTCATTGGTTGTTCTTGGGCAGTGATATCTTCCACGTGCCCATTTAGTTGTTTTCTCCCATTCCCTTTCATAATAAGAGACCCAACTTCTTAAACGAGAGGTGGGAATAACTTTAACGAGTCCCACCGGGCGTGCCAATGATCTGTCCTTTACGGGGGGTGTAAAGTTACGATCCTGAGACAGCTCAATCTGATACAAAGTAGTGTACATAAATGTTCAGATGTAGAGTGTCTTTGTATGTTGAGGCAGAGTCTGAACCATACTGGGGCGGAGTGTAACTCGCACTGCGGAGTGGTAGTCCGCCTGGAATTGCCTCTTATGCTTTGACACGGAGTGCAGTATACACTGGGCGGTGTCCCAGTCCGCCTGGAGGAGTCTTTTTAGCCTTGACCCGATTGGGGGTGGTACCTGCAATCGTTCTCCGACGCTCAAGTCAGTATATCAGAATACTTTAAGACTTAGAAAGACAATCAGAGAGAATTATGCAAGTAAGAGAGAGAGTAAGGTTCAGAAATGGGGAGAGAGCCCCTGTATACCTTTTTGCTGAGGTTTATATACCTGTTACTGGTGCTGCATTATTGGTAGGGCCCGTTCCTTGTTTTCTAGCATAAAGCAAGAAAGACAGTGGGTCCCTGTGTCGTTCACGAGCACCGTTAGTGTAGTAGGTATTTCCACTTACTTGGGAAGCGTGAATGCTTTATTATTTTATTGTTATTCCCCTTTATGCGTGACAGCGTGATTCCCATTATTAACCTCTCAAGACAGAGTCAATCTCGTGCCGGGGTTGTGAGTATGGGTTCGCTACGCAGTATAGGAAGTTCAATATTCCGCCTGAGTTGAGCCTATGGCTTGGCGGAGTAATATGCATTTTGGCGACGTTACCTATCTAGGCGGGGTTACTTCCCTTGGCGGAGTAACTTGCCTTGGCGGAGTTATGACCCTTGGCAGGGTAACATGCCTGGACGGAGTTACATTCCTTGGCGGAGTTATGAGCCCTGGCGGCGTGTACTCCGTATAGTATTTGTAGTGTATTTAAAGAGTACTTCTCTTTCTTCAAAATGCTGATCTGGCAAGGCATTAAAGCTATGCTCTTGGGGGCCGGTGTTAGGACCGGATCAATTCCAAAGGGGGAGAAGAATTATTTGTTCATATCTTGTTCATCTGAAATACGCTGCTAAAACAAATTGCCAAATGATTAACAATTTGTAAAGAGGTTAATAAATTCCAAAAGATAGGGGGAGACTTAGGAGTTTTAGTTGTTTCAAAGCTGTAAGGGATAACCTTTTAAAGAGATAAAGCTGTAGAGGATAACCTTTAAGAGATAAGAGATTTACTTGTACAAGTGATAATCTATTTTTAGAGATAAGGAAAAATTCAAATGTTTTTGCAGATAAAATTAGATAAAGATTGATTGTTTACACTAACAACCCTCAAGAGATGAACATGGTTGTCATCATCAAAAGGGGGGAGAATGTGTTTGAATGTGGTAACAGGTACAAGGATTTTGATAATGACAAAACACTCTTGAAGAAAGTCTTACAAAAACAAAGAAGACATAAAACAGCGCAAAGCTAATCGATTAGGAAGCCCAGTCTAATCGATTAGAGTAACTCTGTCTTTGGAACAATTGCAACAGGGCATAAACTAATCAATTACAACAATTGAAATAATCGATTACAGAGCTACTGGAATCAAGCTAATCGATTACATGAATGGCTCAATCGATTACCAAAACCAAAAATGGATTTAAAAGCATCAGGTATAACAGCTAATCGATTACGAGAACTCTGACAATCGATTAGAAGGCTACTGGATTTAAACTAATCGATTAATATAACTATATAATCGATTACGAAGCTATGAAGCCAAATTAAATGCATCAGGCATCTCTACTAATCGACTACAAGGCAAAAGGAAATCGATTAGTTTCGCTCTGACTTGATGATAATCGATTACCATGGATTGGCTAATCGATTACCGCACGATCTGGAATGAAAAATTTAAGTTGTAATCGATTACACCCAAAGGGATAATCGATCACCATAGTGGAAAAAAATATATTAGTGGGAAACCAGCACATGTCTCCACCATTTTTCAGATCCCCACTATGTGCAACGGCTAGGAAGAAGAAAGGCACTCCTCAAGCTCTCAAATGGCTCTATAAATTCAAGAGGAACTCAAGCACAAAACATATAACAAGGAGCTACATTTCTTTACTTACTCTTGTGCTTTGTAAGCCCTCATTCTTGTATATTTTGAGATTTTATTTGCATATCCTCTCTTCTTGAGAGTTATAGATTTAAGAGAACCTTCACTTGTACATCTACTCTATTGAGAGAGTTACTTGCTTGTAAAACACCAAACACCAAAGTTCACTCTAGGTTGAGTGGTTACAAAGGTTGGGGTTCAACCTTTGGGATATTGTGAGATTGAGAGATTGGGTGGGGTGCCCTTATACTTGTGAGGATTGGGTTCTTGAGTGTGGGACACTAGGAAGCCGTAATTGCTCAAAGTTGTATCTCTAGTCTACAATAGTGGAAATCCTCTAAGTGGGTTGCTTAAAGGCAAGACGTACACTGGATTGGTGGAACTCGTTAAATCGGATTGCAAGCTTCTCTTCCCTACTCTTTTACTTTCATATACTGTGCTAAATTAGCTTGTGTTGATTGATTATGGCTTGCACTCTTAAACTTGTCTAATTTGATAAACCTTGAATACTGCACACCAAGTGTTTGTTAAATTGTCTCTACTATATTTACCTTTGTTTTGCCTTGCACATTTCATTAAACTTGATTTCACTTGCATAAACTTGTACACTTAAACATAAGAATCAAGTTCAAAGGCTTTCCAACAAAAAGTTTAAAAACTCAATTCACCCCCCCTCTTGAGTATTGAGGCCACTTGAACAACACAATCCCATGTTAACTTCCATAGATACTCAAAGGGTATTCGTTAAGTTCTGAATAACCTTCTACGAGAATGAGGATAAGAAAGAGAAATTAGTTGTTGTCATGTTTTAGAACCGGTATTTCCCCATTGATTTAACATAAAGCAATTTTTTTTCTTGGGGAAACAGCGATTACTAAGGGTCCTGTTGGGGCGGAAACAAAATTATTTTGTTGACGATTAGAAAAATCTATGACTCAGGACTCAGAGGTACATGACCAAAAGAGGATTATCTATTCACCCGAAGAATACTGTGTGTTCTAAAATGAGTCATTATTTCAAAAACTAAACAAATCTGTGGGTGATAGGTAATTCATTTTTTTTTGGATAAAAGGGAAAGCAGAAATGACGTAAGGTAAAGTAAATTTTGCCCTTTTGTAGCCTAGGTCAGGTTTTGTTGAAAGTCTTTTCTAGGCTCTATGGCTTGTCTAAAAGTGACTCTCCACACTGGGTGGTTTCCACTAGACATCTAGAAGGTCACCAGAGCCAAGATCCTACCCATGAAAGGGACGCAAACAATGGGGAATCCACTAGGTGCGTATGTCGCGAGAGGTCAAACTCTAGTTGAGGTTCTCATGAATACCGGATAGGAAGTACATCCCATACGATTCTGTTACCAACCCCTCCTAACTTAAGCTTCATTTGGGGCCCGGGTATAGGGTGCCACTCATAGGTGTGTGCAAGTAATTATGAGTGTAGTGTGTGGAAGGGCATTCAATACCTTTTACCTTACTCATCCTGCACATGGAACAAACACAGAGCAACAAATAAAGTTGTCTACCCTAGGGTTCAACAATCACACAAACATTTACAGAACATAAATGATAGAATATAAATAAAACCGAAACCATATACAAATATTGACAGAAAATAAAATAAAAGAAGAAGTTAAATAATTATTATGCTAATTAAAACATGCGCTATCAAATTGACTGGCTTGACTCTCTAAGTTCCCAGTGGAGTCGCCATCTGTCGTGACCGGGATCGCCGCGGCACGGCCGACCCTCAAAATGATTTTAACACGCGATTTCAAAATCCTTTCGAAAAGAAAAACAGGGAGTCGCCACCAATATTTTTTAGGATAAAATACTGGGAAAACCTTTCGTTAAAGCACTAGTTATAAAAATGAAATTCCATGTTCAGGAATCTAATTACAGGTGAGAAAGGTATTAGCACCTCACAACTGTCCGTTATAAAAACGGTTACCTCAATATGATAGCGCGCATTATAATTAGCCCAATAATTATTTTAACTTCTTCATGAAAAGAAAGTTTACGAGATGACAAAATATACAAAAATAAATAAAAATAAACACGGAATATTTACATGAGATTAACAGGACGTCTCATCCAAATTAAACTCGCTCCACCTTTTCAAAAAATGAGATTAACAGGACGTCTCGTCCAAATCAATCTCGTTCCACCCTTTTTGAGATATAATAAAAATTGCAATAATAATAATAATAATAATAATAATTACAACTCTTATGCTAGTCCGAATAGAATGTGTGAAGTACTCATTTTATTAATATTTATCAATCAATAGAAATTAATTGATAATTAAAAAGGAAATAGTCATCGAACAACAATTAATTTAATAGAAAATAAATAAATACAAGCATTAAAAATGAGGGGCAGAGTGAGACCGGTGTGGTGAGAAAGGAACTGGACGATGTGTGAAGGACTTGAGGTGCTGGACGGAGTTGAGTGGAGGGATAAGGTGTTGGATGGGTTTAAAAAAAGGACGGTGTGGGTTTTAGTGGAGAGAGAGAGAGAGAACTAGATGGTATGGATTATAAGGATAGGTAGACGTTGTTGGTGAGGAGAGAGGGGCTGTACGGTGTGGAAGGGTTAGGAAGAATTGGGACGGTGTTGGTGGGTTGGAGGACGGACAGTGAGAGGGGGACGGTGTTGTATGGTGAGGTGGAGAGGGAGAGAGGGAATGGTGTGGGAAGAGAAGGACGGACAGTGAGAGGAGAGAGGGGCTATACGGTGTTGGGGTTTAGAGGAGAAGTAGAGATGGGATGGTATAAGAGGGGGACGGTGTTGGGTGAGTTTTAGGAGAGAGTGGGAATGGTTGGTGTGGGAAGAGGAGGACGGACAATGAGAGGGGGACGGTGTTGGGTGAGGTAGAGAGAGAGAGGGAGAGGACGGATAGTGGGGGTCTCAAGGAGACTGTATTTTTTTCTTAAAAAATTGCTTCAGAGTCTTCTCCCCTAAAAATGAAGGTTTCAGGCTCTTCCCTCTATTTATAGAGGTCTTAGACGTTAACAATCGGTGGCAAGTGGGGCTTCTCCTTTTGTCTTGTAGTCAACCGCCCCACTAGATCAACATTGGATACAGCCTGGATGGAGTTGGTAGGAACAATTTGCAGCTAAACAGCTATAGGGAACGACAGCTAGTGGGTTTCTCCTTTGTCTTGTTGTCAGCCGCCCCTCATAAGTCAAGGATCCACTTGGATAGTGGAAATCCAAGTCAGCATAGGCATTCGGTGGGAATATGGGTCGGTTTTCTCCTTCTGACTCAATTTTAGTGCCTCATTCGGTATACACCCATAGTGGGAAACAATCCAAGTGGAAAAGGTGCTTTTTGTACACAAGACCGAGTGAAGGATTTGCTCGGTGTTGCTTTGTTGGAAGTTGTGGAGAGGAGCTGGACAGTGTTGAATTGAGAGCCGGTCGGTGTTGTTGCTGTGAGGAGCTGGTCGGTATTGTATGGATTTGAGGAGCTGAACGTTATGGGCTGGACGGTGTGGAATTGGATGGAGTGGACAAGCAAAGCAATTCTGATTGGAACACTCAATCGGAACCGAGTGAAAAATGACTCAGAACTGACTGAAGAGGACTCGGAAGCGCTTGAAGGGTGGCTCGAAACTGGCTGAAGAGGACTCGATGCTGACTGAAGAGTGGCTCACTTGGTGCTAACTGATAAATGGCTCACTCGGTACCGACTGAAGAGTGGCTCACTCGGTGCTGACTGAAAGAGGACTCACTCGATGCTAACTGAAGAGGACTCACTCGGTGCTGACTGAAGAGCGGCTCGGTGCTGACTGAAGAGGACTCACTCGGTGCTGGTTCAGACCCTTCCTTCTTTCACATGTGATCCACTCAGGATTGGGAAATAAATGATTCAATCAGAAACTCTTAAAAGGTTTCACTCGGCTATGTCTCTTGAGATGAACTACTTGGAGAGATATTGCTCGGATTTGCTTGGTAGTATCACGGTTTGAAGTACTCAATCAGAGTTGCTTCAATTGGAAGGGTTTTGCTCGGTAGTGCTTCTGTTTGAAGCATTCATTCGGCCACTCTGCTTGATTCAGTCGGTATCTCAAATATATTATACTCGACTATACCCCTGGCTGACAGGTCAGCATCATTCTTTCTTTGACTTAAGACCGATTTAATCGTGAAGTAAATTTCACTCGGAAATACATTACTCGGATTGAATCACTCGGAAGTGATTCAATCGAATGCATTTATCATCCTTGCCTTTCACTCAGAATTGTTTCATTTGTGCATCAACCCACTCAGACTTACAATCGGGAGTCGTCCTTGTTTCTTCAATTAGAATGGAACTTTGAAGTCAGCTCGGGATGTACAATCTGACCACTCGGTGCATTCACTCGGAGACCGATCCTTTATTTCAATCGAAATGGTTTCACTCGTCAACAACAGTTTGGATGTACTTGCTCAGGAGTCAGCTTTATTTTCCACTCAGAACTTGGAACTCAACTCCAACAATTCTTCGGGTGCATTCACCCGGAGCCGGCCCTCGTTTCAATCAGAATTTAGATTGATAATCAACCCTTCGGATTCATTAGGAGTCGGCCTTGTTTTCACTCAAAAAAGCTTCAATCATCAATCCACTCTTTGGATTTATGCACTCGGGAATCAGACTTAGGAATGGTCTCACTCGTCAACCAAACCTTACTTTCCACTAAGAATTCAGAACTCAGCTTCAATCTTTTGGGTTCAATCACTCGAAAACCGACTCTCTTCTCACTCAGGACTTGGAACTTGAGAATCTGGCCACCCGGATATTTTTACTCGGAGGCGGCCTTCTTTCAATCAGAATTTGGATTTTGAGAATCTGACCGATAGAAATTCTTCCCAGGTCTGAGCCTTGCTTTGTTCGAAAATACAGCTCTCTTCCTCAACTCACTCGGATGTGGTTTCCTTAGAATCTTCACTCAGGCTTAGTCTTCCACTCGGAGGCAATTTTGTCTAGAAGAAGCAGTTGTTCCCCAACCTGATTTGCTTCAATCAGCAATCCTTCACTCGGATTAGTTGCAGTCGGGGAGCTTCCTCTCGGATTCACCTCCAATTGAGGGATACTCACTTATAACAGTCCCATTTCACTCGGAATGTCCTTCCCTGGAATAGCCCACTCAGATATCATCATTCGGACACATGGGAATTAAAAAATCTTTACCAGAGCCTTTTCTAGAAGCCCTTTCTTTGTTTGGAAATATCTCCCACACTTGAAACCCACTCGGAAACTTTTCAGTCGGAGACATCCCACTCGGCCACGTCTCAATCAGAGACTCCCCACTCGGAAATGATCATTCCGAGTCATTTCATCATTTTTTTTTTGAAATTCTTTTCACTTATGGATTGACCGGGATGAAATAGGTGTTCACAACTGTGTATTTGCTTTGACAGTCAATATTCTACCTAAGTACATGATATTGATGTTTTCGTTTCATTGTTCTTTTTATTGAACCTGGGCTTATATGCT
Organism: Clitoria ternatea; assembly: GCA_037962975.1. Classification (NCBI taxonomy): domain Eukaryota; kingdom Viridiplantae; phylum Streptophyta; class Magnoliopsida; order Fabales; family Fabaceae; genus Clitoria; species Clitoria ternatea. The sequence goes on from CM075671.1 coordinate 178,500,370, forward strand.
AATGAACTTCTGTTATAGGTTTAGATTTAAATTTAGATTCAACAAAAAGAATTTAATGGTAGAGGAAATTCAACTGAAAAAAAGAATCAAAATATTGTAGCCTGTGACTCTCCAACAGTGTCCAAGTTTATGCAGTTCAATTTTTAGTATGAAAATTTTTAATTTTAAGTTAACAAACAAAAACTGGAATATATTTAAAAATTTTCCCCAATTCATAGGTAGTATTAAAAAATGGTTAATTTAGTTAAAATTTTCAGATTTTAAAATTGAAATATAATTAAAAAATTTGGTTTTTAAAATCGAATTCAACAAAAACCAGATTTAGATTTAAATTTAGATAAAATCCAGATTTAGATAAAATCTAGATTTAAAAAACCAGATTTGACTAAATCCAGATTTTAAAAATTGGATTTGGATAAATCTATTTTTTAAAAAATTGGATTTAGATCAAATCCAGTTTAACATAAAAAAGTAAATCCATTTTAAAATCCAATCTTAATAAATGGTTTTAAATTAGATTTGGATTGGATTTATACTTATCCAATCCATGCACACCCCTACTTAAATTCATGATTTATGACTTGTAGAAATTGGAATGGACCAATTCCATTAAGAATAGGTCCTTGAGTTACACAAAAATGCCTTAAAACAAGTAAACGCATTTATGCGCATAACTTTCTTGTTTTTGGGAATTTTTGAGTGTGGCCGGTGGCCACACGTCACAAATGATGTATATAAGTTGGTGTCAAAGTGAAGCTCACACTTGAGCGTGACAGCATGTGAGCGTGAATTGATGAAGTTTGAGCTTGAGTCTTGTGCTCAAGAGTGCGCCACTCAAAGAGCAACAGTAACCTCCCACGCTTGAGCGTACATAAACAAAAGCATCAGACCCCTCCCACGCTTGAGTGTGAAAGAGTAAGCTTAAGCGTGACACAAAGAAGAAGCTCACGCTCAAGCGTGACCAATGGCGCTTAAGCGTGGAATGATAGAAAAGTGAAGTTTGAAGCTCTACACAATGGAGAAATGACCATTGACGCTTAAGCTTGATAACTAGACACTTAAGGTTGTACACCTCAAGCTTGAAGTAACGAGAATACCCCACGCTTGAGCGTGATCGAAGGAGAATGGGCTACTAAATTAATTATTGGCCAATAGTGTGATTTGAGCGCATCCACTCCTGCATGTATCTGACCAATCCTGCATGGGATCTCATAAAGTGGGGATTCGCTTAAACGAAGAAAGGAGAAGCTTAAGCGAGACTCCTATTTAAATAGAGAAGAGGAGAAGAACAGGAGACTTCACTTGATCATCGAATCATTCATTCACCATTCTTTCAGTATTCTTTCTTGTATCATTTCTTTTCTGTAGTCTTTTAGAGATTGATTAGTGAAAATATGAGTCATGAGTAGCTAACTCATTCATTTGTATTAGTTGTAATCCATTCAAAACCCACATAATGCTGTTGTAAGTTTTGTGTATGGTAACAAGATTTGATAGTTTGTATTTCATTTCATACTTAATTCTTGAAAGTATTTGATCACTACTTTCTTGTTTTCAAATTTCTTAAGTGTATTGGAAAATGACTTTTGAAAGCATATCTGAATCAAACACTTGTTGTAAGTAGCTCCCTAGAATGGTATCTATTGCAATAAACGTCTAAACAATCAGGCATTAATGCTAGAATGGTTTTAATGTGACTGAGGGATCAGTAGGTTGAAACCATTCTTATGAATTTTGTAGTCGAGGAATCGATACAAATGACTTTGATTGTGACATAAAAATTATCATTTCAAGTTACATGCAAGATTTACACAACTTATGGAAGGTAAGATGAGATGAAACCAATCCCAATTTCTCACAATTGATTTTTGTTATACTTAATATTGCTTGTTCTTTAGATCTATTATTCTCAGCAGATTAGTTCCATTATCATCCTTTCCAACAAATCAAAGTAAATTTCCTGTCGAATCAATTCATAGACTAAGCTTTTCATACTAATCCCTCCTCAGTGGAACAACATCCTTTTAATATTACAACTCCTGTGTTTAGACTTGGCACAAACCTTTCATTGAAACCATATTATACAAACTTGATTCTTTTCTTGAAAACTTCATTTCTTTGTATGAAAAACCATTATCAAGTTTTGGCACCCCAATCGGGGAGGCAATTCAAGTTTTAACATTAAATGGACAAGACTTTGTGAATAGTTTTCTGTTTAAATTGTGTTTTTCATTTTTATGGTAACCTTGCTTGAGTAAATGCTTGATTTATGCTTTTAAGAGGATAGGGATCAAAAGAACAACTTGCATTTGACCTATAAATAAATAGATTCCTCAAGAAGATCAAGAGAGCAAAGAAAAAGCAGAACTTCCATATAGGTGAAACTTCTTCCTCAATACCAAGTGAGAAAATGGCGGATGACAACAGCCACAACCAAAATCCACCAAGAAGGACACTCAGAGATTATGCCTTACAACAAGGACCCAGACATTTTTCAAGCATTTTTATTCCTAACACCATAAGAGAAATAGAAATGAAACCTGCTTTTCTAAGTTTGATTAGTTCCCAGCAATTCCATGGAATGTCAACTGAAGATCCATATACTCATTTGGCAACACTCTATGAATTGCTTGGAACAATGGGATTTGACCAAGATATTGTTAAGGCTGCATATCTAAGATTATTTCCTTTTTCTTTAGCAGGTAAAGCAAAGGAATGGTTACAATCTCATCCAAATCAAAGTTTGAATAGCTAGAATGTAGTTGAAGAAAAATTCCTACAAAGTTTCTTTCCACCATCCAGATTCATCAAAGCCAAATCAGACATCATAACATTTAAATAGGGCCAAGATGAACCCTTTTGTGAAGCATGGGAACGTTTTAAATCTCTCCTTAGGAAATGCCCAAACCATGGTTTGGAAGATATTACCCAACTTAATATCTTCTATAGTAGACTAAGGGCTGATACCCAAATAATATGGGGCGCAGCAGCTAGAGGCACAATGATGATGGTGGATGCAGAACAAGCCATAATAATTATTGAAGCACTTTCTTCCACAGACTACGAAGCTCAACATGATAGATCTCAAGTCCAAAAGAAGGGAGTACTAGAGCTAAATACCACAGATGCCGTCCTAGCTCAAAATAAGATACTCACTCAACAGATTGAGGCTCTCACACTACAAATGACAAAATTACCATAACAGCTACATGCAGTACAAATGTCTCATTTTGTAAGAAATCAACAATCACAATTAAAATGTGATTTTTGTGGAGGAGACCATCAAAATGCACACTGCCAAGGAGAACAGCCTAACGAATCCATCCTGTACATGAACAACCAAGGAAAGTAAGGTAATTTCAATAATAATGTTTATTCTAACAATTTTTCACAGGGTTGGAGGAATAATCAAAATAGTGGATGGAAACAAGAAGCAAGCACATCCAATAAGCAATAACCGTATCAACACGGTCATCCTCGTTTGCATGAGAGAACATCAAAGGAATGGTTCAATGTTGACCCACTGTAAAAGGTACTGACATATGCCTTAGAAGAGTTAAATGAAAAGGAGAAAGAGGAAGTTGAAGAGATTTTGAAAGAGTTGGAATACAAAAAGCTCATCACCCAAGGAGAAAGTCATTATGAGAAGCTACCAAAAAAAGCAGAAACTACTGTGCGAAAGATGGAATTGAAAGTCTTACCATCACACTTAAAATATGTTTTTCTTGATGAGGAAGGACAAAAGCCTGTTATTATTAATAGTTACCTATGAGAATCTGATAAGAAACAATTAATTCAAGTGTTGAAAGACAACTCAACCGTAATCGGACGAAGATTAGAAGACTTGAAGGGAATCAATCCAGCATATTGCATGCACCATGTTTATATGGAGCAAGAGTTTAAACTGGTTGCTCAACCTCAGAGACATTTGAACCCAACTATGAAGGAAGTTGTCAAAGGATAGGTAATTAAGTTGCTGGAAGCTAAAATAATTTATCTAATTTCTGATAGTTCTTGGGTGAGTCCAGTGCAGGTGGTTCCAAAGAAATGGGGCGTGACTGTTACAAAAAATGACAAGAACAAATTGATCCCTACAAGAACAGTCACAGGATGGAGAATATGCATTGACTATAGGAAGCTTAATACAACAACCAGAAAGGACCACTTTCCCCTACCCTTCATGGATTAAATGCTGGAGAGGTTAGCAAGACAAGCATATTATTGCTTTTTGGATGGTTACTCAGGATATAACCAAATAGCTATTGCACCAGAAGATCAGGATAAAACAACATTTACATGTCCTTTTGGGATTTTCGTATACAGGAAAATGCCCTTTGGATTGTGTAATGCTCCAACAACATTTCAAAGGTGTATGCTAGCTACTTTTTCAGATTTGGTAGCGAAATGCATAGAAGTCTTCATGGATGACTTCTCTATTTTTGGATCATCATTTGAGCACTACCTGGAAAATTTGAACATAGTGTTAAAAAGATACGTGGAAACCAATTTAGTTCTAAATTAGGAAAATGCCACTTTGACAGGGCCCGCAAGCGCACGAGTTATGTCGCGTAATATAAAAGATTATCGTTCTCCACAGGGACTGTGTTCAAAGTACCAGCATATTGAAATTTAATTATCCACACAATTGATTTTTAATGTTTTTGTAAAATAAAACATAGTTTAAAAAAAATTTAGAAACAAAATTTACTTGACACTTAAAAATCAGAGTTGAGAATATCTTGGGATTTCAGGGGATCAAGACTCTATTTTATGTTAATGAATTTTAACTTTTCATAAATAAGAATCGAATTAAGTTTTCCAAGGCGAATTTTCCAAAAGCTAATTAATATGTTCCTCTCGGAATCCTATTAATGTACCTAACCTATGGAAAGCGCTGCTTAATCCTCAGAAAGGCCCATTATCGTTTTATGAAAATCCCTTTTATTTCCTCAAAAGAATTTTGATTACTTTCACGGTTTTACCGAGGTCACAAAAAGCATCTAAAAAATCTTAGGTTTAGTTCAAAGCTTTCCAGTAAAAATAAATCTCTCGATTCTATTTATTACCTAAACTTACTAATATACCCACAAGTATACAGTTTTATCATTTAGGTTCTTGTTAGGAATCACTAAAAGCATTGAGCATAATTGAACTAAATGCAAAACAGAAATTTATTTAATTCCAAGTCAAAATAATATTAACAATAAAATATTATCACACCCCCTTCATCCTAAGATAATTAATTTAGTTACTCATGAAATAATTCAAATTCATATAAATGATGGAAAAATAAAACATACAAGTCATGGTAAAAATAAAGACTTACGGGTTTCTCCAAAAGCTCAGAATAATTTTACCACTGTATTTCCTTGTTGCAATAATTTCTCCACTAATTACAAATTGGAATTCTCACTTTTACAGCCCTCACAACTCTTACAAAATAAAAGAAAAAAAGAAAATAAAAAGAAAGAGAAGAAAAATGAACAGAGAAAGAAAAAGGGAAAAAGAAGAAAACTAAAGAGAAAAAGAGAGAAAGAAAGGATGGGAATTCGCTGGTGGATGTTGGATTAGCTGCTCCTGCTTTTATAGGTGAAGGAATGGAGGAATCCAGCTAAGAAACGCGTTGCAATTGCAAGTGGGAGGAAACTTTCGGTGCATGTGACTTCCAACTGTCCCAAATTGCTTATTTTTTAATATTTCCAATAATTCGGTGCTGGGATTTATTCAGGTGGACAAATTCCGAGTGGAAAGGTGCTGTTTTTCCACAAGACCGAGTGACAACTTGCTGGAAGGTGCTGGTTTCTGGATAGTGTGAAGAGAGTGTGTTGCTGGGCGGTGTTGGTAGGAGAGGAGTCTGGGCGGTGTTATAGTTTGATCCGGTGTTGTGGTTTGAGGGGTTGTTGGTTGCTGGACGGTGTTGGTTGCTTGCTGAGTGGTTGGATGGTTGAGTTGCTAGACGTTGTTCAGAGGGGATGGTGTTAATGGATGGAGCCGGTGTTCAAAGGAGATGGGACGGTGTTACTGAGGAGAGTTGGTCAGTTTTGAGTTGGAGTTGGAGTTGATCCGATTTATGGTGATCTGGTGTTTGGAGTTGATCCGGTGTTGGCTGTGAAGAATTGGAAGGAGTCGGTATGGTTTGAGGGTTGATCCGGTGTTGAGTTGGTGTGAGTGGATGTGAAGAGAGCTGAGCAAAACAACTCTGATTGAAACATTCAATCGGAACTGACTAGAAAATGATTCACTCGGCAATGATTGAAGATTGACTCGGAACCGATTGAAGATGATTCATTCGGGACTGATTGAAGACTCACTCCGGATCGGAATTTATTCAATCGACACCCAAACTGTTTCACTCGGCTGTCTCTAAATTTGAATCACTCGGAGAACCTTTGCTCGGATTTGCTTTGAAATAATTCAGTCGACCTTCATTCCTTGAAATGATACACTCGGAAGTGCCTTCTTGCTTTTCACTCAGAATAGCCTTCAGTCGTCAATCAACCCAGTCGGGAATCGGAGATGGCTTTGTCTTTTACTCAGAAAATTAGAGCTTGAAAGACTCTGGAATTTAGCTGATAGAATCTTCTATGTCCGAGCCTTGCTTTGCTCGGAAATGCAGCTTTCTTTCCCAACTCACTCGGATATCTTTCTTGGAGACTTCTCACTCGGGCTTAGTGTGAAACTTGAGAGTCTGCCCGAGTGTGATTCATTTCCGGTCAGATTTTTCCTTTCTTAATAAGTCACTACTCGGAAATGCCTTGTTCCACTTGAGAATGCCATCTTCTCCGAATGAAACCACTCGGAGACCTCCTTATTCAACAGTTTATTCATTCTGTGGCTTCTTTTGCTCTGACAATAGTTTTGACCACTCGGGAGTTTTCCAATCGGAGGCAGTTTTGCACAGAAAAATAGTTCAGACTTGTTTCAATCAGCATTTCTTCACTTGGATTATTTGCAATTAGAAAACTCCCACTCGGATTCACTTCAATCAGCAATCCTTTCACTCGGAGAATAGCTTTGGACAACATCTATTCAAAGTCAGTCCCCTTTTTTCATTCGGAATGGACGCAGTTGGGGAAGCTCCCACTCGTAATCACCTCCAACCGAGACTTATTCCTTTTCAGCATTGAACCTCCAACAGAGTCACCTTCCACTCGGATTCTGTTCCAACAGTAAAGTATTCCACTCGGATTCTACTCTAGCAGTAAAGATTCCACTCGACAAAGCTCTATTCTGAGTCATTCCACTCGGATTTGGTCATTTTGAGTCGGATTTCAGTGTAAAAAGGGGAATTCTTTCTACTTGGGCTTGTTCTTCTTGATTCTTTATCATTTTATGGTCTTTTTTCTCTTGTTATTGACCCTAATTTCTGCAAAATAACATACCCAAGTAGAATAGAGTGGAAAGAAAGCAAAAATTACAATAAATAAAGGAAATACAGTGCATAATGATTAAAATCCTAAGCAAACTAGATCTATTTTATTGTGTTATAAAGCACTTATCACACTTCATGGTGACTGAGGGCATTGTGCTCGGACATCAAATTTCCAAAAAGGGAATCGAAGTAGATAAAGCCAAAGTGGATGTGATTGAAAAGCTACCACCACCAAGAAATGTGAAAGGAGTTTGGAGTTTCTTGGGCCATGCAGGATTTTACAAAAGGATCAAAGACTTCTCTAAGATATCAAGACCCTTAAGTAACCTCTTGAACAATGATACTCCTTTCATTTTTGATAATTCTTGTTTGTATGCATTTGAAACATTGAAAAATAAATTGGTATGTGCACCTGTGATAGTTGCCCCTGATTGGGAATTAGATTTTGAATTAATGTGTGATGCTAGTGATTATGCAATAGGAGCAGTATTAGGACAAAGAAAGGCTAAATTTTTTCATGTCATTCATTATGCCAGCAAGGTTTTAAACCCTACTCAAACTAATTATGCAACAACCGAAAAGGAATTGTTGGCAATAGAGTATGGCTTGGAAAAATTTAGATCTTATTTGATTAGTTCCAAAGTCATTGTCTTTACTGATTACGCTGCCATAAAATATCCATTGAACAAAACTGACTCCAAACCCAAATTAATTAGATGGATTCTGCTATTGCAAGAGTTCAATCTAATAATCAAGGACAAGAAGGGTAGTGAAAATTTCATTGCAGATCATTTGTCTCGACTTGTCAACAGAGAAGTCACATTATCACAACCTGAAGTAAATGAAGAATTCCTAGACGAGAAGCTGTTATTGGTACAAGAAAGGCCATGGTTTATAGATATGGCTAATTTTAAAGCAGGAGCAGCAATACCTGAAGGACTCATATGGCAACAGAAAAAGAAGTTCCTGAAAGACGCACGTCAATTTGTCTGGGATGATCCATATTTATTCAAGCTTGGTTCAAACAATATTCTTAGAAGATGTGTATCTCAACAAGAGGCCAAGAGCATACTATGGCACTGTCACAACTCAGTCTATGAAGGCCATTTCAGTGGAGAAAGAACAACTACAAAAATCCTACAGTCAGGTTTTTATTGGCCTTCTTTATTTAAGGACGCTAATATTTTTGTGTAGAACTGTCATGCTTACCAGAGATCAGGAAGTGTATCCAAATATCATGCTGAAAGACCCACTCTCGCCTAAGCGAGAATTGGCCAGAAACCAAATATCATGCAGGGGGATTCTCGCTTAAGTGAGAACCCATCTTGCTTGAGCGAGATTATCAGTAAAACACTGCAAAACATGAAAATAGAACAACACAACATACCAAAACTCAACTCAAGCCAATTTACTTAAATTCTTCACATCACATCCATCATATTACACATTTAAAACTTATTCTAAACCTTCATACCCATAGATTCTCATTCTAATTCACAATCACATTCTAATCTAATTTATTACTTAGCATAATCTATAATGTCCAATATTTCATCTAGACCATCAATCATTCATAACTTTTAACCACAATCATACTTCATTTCCAAAATCCAATCAAGACTAAGGTCACTAATGAAAATAGCCATAGACTCTAGGATCTCATTTTCCTACATGACCTTCCAAAATCACCAATACATATTCATCATCCATGCAAATATTTATACCAATTCATGGCTATACAAAATAATAATTACATCCATGACATTACAAGGTCTAAATTAAGCTATAAAATTCAAACATTAGCCGGCCAAGGCATTCTTTACTAAAATAGGCTTCCTTCACACCCCTTCTCCACACAAGAGCTCCATAGGCAAGCCCTACAACATAGGAGCTAAAAAGATATACCACATGGAGACTGAGTATACTTTCTCAATGATGAAAATCTATAATTATGATAATATATGCATGAATGCAATATAAACACTCCTCCTTAAGAAAATTCATTCAACACCAAATCAATTATTCATCAAATTCATTGAACATATATATATAAATTTAGGTTCATAAGAATACATCAACCATTAATCCTTTTACAGTTGGTATTAAATAGGGAGTTCCATTTACTCCTCACACCATCTCTTCAGCGGAATGTCACTCTATGCCATGCCCCTATGGCTAATGCATATGCTAGTGTTTAAGATGCATATGCACAGATCCGATTTCATACCAACAGGTGATCGCAACCACCATAATCATTCATTCATATTCATGGGTTTCCCGTCTCGCAAGGGGTACTCCCTCTAGCAGCCTTGCAAGGTGCTTTCTCGTGTTCGCAACCACATTCAACAATTCATAATGGTTTCCCGCAAGGGGTACTCCCGCCTCATGATCACAACCATGGGCATTGAATCTCAATGGTCCCGCAGGGCCTTCCATTTTAAATACTAGGTGATCACAACCAACGGTCCAATAATCACAGGAACTCGTAAGCCTTTTTTATATTTCCAACATCAAGTTATCAACATCATCATGATATGCATGCCATGCCATGTATGTAATGCTCATGCATGCCTCAACCTTATATGGGCTATGTCACCCTCTCATCTAGGGTACACTCATACTCAATAACACTATTACTTTCCCATAGTCAACATATCTATATATATTCCAATCATAAAATTTCAAGAATCTATATAATCACAGATTTCAAATATTCATCAAGCCACACATGGATCCCATGACATTTTATCACATATTATACCGCTCATAGCCTCATTAAGGCTTCAATCCATAATTAATCATTTTAAGCACCAAGTTCAATTTCACATCACAAACATATGATATCACATTCATTCAAGTAAACATGCCACATTACATCATCATTTACATTATCATTATACATGTTCTCATACATTTAGAAAATACACCCCCTCTCCTACCTCAAGAGAAGTAGACTTCCAGGTTTGATGTTCCTACCTCACAAGCGTTATCAAGTCCTACACCAATCGATTATAGGACCACATCAATTATTCATTCAAAAACCTTTTCAATATATATATACATATCTATGTACACATGATTCTCATCATGTGGGAGCTATTCATGGATTTTTATTTATTTGCCTATTTAGGCTTCGGGAATTCCTTCCCTTAAATCACAATTCATTATTATCAAGGTAACAACCCAATTAGTTAGGTTACCCCATTTACCAACCTAACATTTAACTCATTCTAAGTGGGTTTTCATTTATGGTTTCCAACCACCATCTCTAATCATCATTTAATGTCAATACCTCATCATTTATAACACTTCCCTCATCAATAAATGTTAACCCCATCTATATTACACATTTTCCCCAAAACTATAAGTTAGGGTTTTATAAAAAACTAACCATATTCAAAAATAATCATACATTCTCCTTTACTTCCAACTATATATGCACCTACCCCATTAATACCATTTAAAGCTTGCATTTATAACACCCACTTTAGGGCTTATGCATTTAATGTCTCCATTCACTACCCACAAGCATTTAATACACCTCCAAGCCACAACCCTCTATCCCCTAGGTTCCAAGCACAAGAGAAATGATAAAGAGCTTACCTTGCTCCAAAACGAAAATAGGAGTCAAGAGGGAGAGAAATGGTGACGAAAATGGAGGGAAAAGAAGGGAGAGCTTCAAATCAATGTCACCTCTTTCAAGCTTGGAGAAAACAAAAATAGAGGAGAAGAATAGGTACACCACTTGCTTAGTTTTTTGGAAGGAGAAGGAGAAGGAATAAAGGAGAAGAAGAAGAAGAGAGTGTTTATCCAAATTGTTCAACACATGAACGAAAAATGAGAGTGAAAGTGAGGTTTTTATTTTTAAGTTTTTAAACCTTTCATTAAACTGTTCCGTTTTTAAATAAATAGGCTCTTTGTTCGGGCTCAATACTTATTCTAAAAATTAATCCGAATACATATTCGGATTCCCAATAACATTATCTACAGCCCTGACCAACGACATCTCAATAGGAGATACTTGGTCCGACACCCATATTTTATCCGAGTCAGTTTTCAGCTCATCCGATCATAATAACTCACTAACAGTCTCAGAAAATCTTAATTAAATTATTTCTAGCATTTTGGGATATTAATTAGTCCATATTTAATTATTCAATATTTATTTTCTTAATTTAACTTTCTATTTTAAAAATTTAGGGTGTTACAAAGGCCTACCATGACAACCAAATTATGAAGAAGAGCTTCTATCTAGGACAATCCGTGCTTTTGTTCAACTCAGATTAAAACTATTCCCAGGGAAATTGAAGTCCAAGTGGTGAGGGCCATTCATAGTGGAAGAAGTGAAGTTTTATGGAGCCATTGAGTTGCAGGACCCTAAATCTGAAAGAACTTGGGTAGTAAATGGCCAAAGACTCAAGCTATATCTGGGAGGTGAAGTAGAGAAAATCACCACCCTCATTCATTTGCATTAAGAAAGATCAGGCGTCAGGCTAATGACCTTAAACAAGCGCTTTTGGGAGGTAACCAACACTTATGTTTTTCAAATTTTTGTTTTCAATTCAATTCTATTTATGAGTTTAATGTTTTGATTTTCTATGTTCAGGAACAATGACTCAAGAATCAGCATATCACGCTTAAGCTTCAAGTCAACCGCTTAAGCGTGAAAAGAAAAATACATGTTCAAAGGTAATCACACTTAAGCGGGTTTAGCCCAGCCCAAGCGTGAAGAAGCAGAATGGATACTGTTCTAAATTTGCTTAAGCGCACGTAAGGCGCTTAAGCGAGGAGAGGTAAATTAGATACCAATCTAATTTCGCTTAAGCGAAATACTTACGCTCAAGCGAGGAACCTTAGGTTTTGATTCTGACCTATATTCGCTTAAGCGAATGATTCCATAATTGAGCAAGAAAAGAAAAAAAAGTATCAGGGGTCAAGGCGCTCAAGCGCAGGTTATCACGCTTAAACTCAAGAAATTCATGCTTGAGCATGACCATCCAAGCTCAAGCGAGGAAGCAAAAAGGAGTGATAAAGGTTCTTAATCCTGAGCACGCTTGAGCGCAGCATCATTACGCTTGAGCGTAACATCATCACGCTTGAGCACAGCATCATCACGCTTGAGGGAAGGAAGAAAAATGCATTAGGAGGTACCACGCTTAAGCGTGGATGGCAAGCTTAAACGTAAAAATGTAACTTTTTATTCTGCCATGATCATGCTCAAGCGTGACTTCTCACGCTTGAGCGAGAAAATAAAAATGCATCGGGGGGTCACACGCTCAAGCGAGAATGACAAGCTTAAGCACAATTCATTTATTTCAATTCTATCTTGATCACGCTTAAGCATGATCTATCCTCGCTTAAGCGAGAAGTTTAAAAACTGCCACCTGATGCTATAAATGGAAAAAATTAAGGTTCCACAATCGGAGTACACCACACTCGGACTTGAGGCCCTGTCAGCACTTCCGAGCCCGATCTGCACATACTGAAAAATGGTGTAGGGGTGAGCTTTCACATATACAATGACAGCTATTGGCTCAGCTTAGCATACATATTCCCTTTCAACATACTCTATCTATCTACAACAATACTAGCATTCACTAACATTTAATAAAGCATCTACACAAATCACTAGTCGGATTACTCAAGTCATTCATGGTCATCTAACTCCTACTATTCACAACAACATACCCCTTAACAATAACATAAATAATACTTAGCCTCAGCATCAAACACACACACAAATCCAGTCGGAATTCCTTAATAGCATTCACAGATTTTAAGGAGTGTGTTGCTCTCGTCAATGATGCACCTACCTATATGCATGCGGATCCGACTTAACAATAACTCTCAGTTACAGATCCCTTTTCTGGCCCCTCGTCTGATAACCCTTACCGTGTGGTACCGGTCTCCCATGGACGTCTCGAGACTTAACTCTAGCTCCCACGGCTACCACGGGTCCTCTCAGAATCTAGCCAAGGGTCTGTAGCTGGAAATCATCTCATTGGGTTCCTGACCTTCCACAGGTCACCCTCTATTCATAAATGCAACCTCATGCATGTCACGGTAGTCATCCACACTCAGCAAGTTCATCTTAAGCAATTCATATCGTATCCACCCGGAAGTCAACAATAGACCACACAATGTGCTTGACATTCTCATTATAATTAACATGCAATTCATACATTAACTCCACAACATCACCAATGTCATCATACATCTCTAGGACAGCCATAGTCATACACCACCCAGCTAATAATTATCATTCATTCGGACTCCACTCAGCAGCACGCACAATATATATATATATATATATATCAAACAGCACATCCTGAACGCATGCATGTGGGTACGAAATAATCAACAGGACTCTACTAACACACATATACGATATCCAATGATCAATAGTCAAACACCTCACAGGGTCATCATAATCATAATCATACAAACACATAAGGTAATACGTTCACTCGGACCGTCCAGAAACTATGCATTTGACATGCAGAGCGCCCCATACCTGGGATGAAGATTCCAAAGGCTCCAAGGGCTTGCAGCTCCAGTCGGTTGCTCCGCTCAGCCCATTCACTCGTTCTCAATGGAGCGACCCTACATCAGTCATCCACCATTACACCTGGCTTTGGAGGAACTCCGAGCCACTCCCACTCTTAAACGGTTCTACATGCAAGATTAGCGGGGAGACCCAAGCCCCCAGGGCACCACATTGACCTTCTACCCGGTCCAGTGGGGATTTCCAAGCTTCCGAGACGCCTAGTTCTCTGCTCGCTCTCTTGAGCAGCTCCAATCACACGTTGGTGAACGCTCCAACCTTCTTGAAGCTCTTCGTGGTGTAGATCTTCACTGAGACTTGGCAGCCTCGAGCAAGGAGAGGGAGAAAGAGGGAAGTCGACGGAGGAGCCATGGGGAAGAAGACTGGTTGCATGTAGAGGGAATGCACACCCTCACCCTCTCTGGCTCGTCGAGTCAAGAAGGAGGACTCTGATCCTCAGCCTCCATGGTTGCGAGCTCACGGTGCAGAGAGCAGAGAAGAAAGAAGAAGAAAAGGAGAATGAAGAGCGAAGAAGAAGGGAAGAAGAGAGGACGAAAGAAGAGAAGTCTGAAAGGGAAAAATGAATGATAGGGTGGCCCAGTAGCCCATATACGCATGCACGGAGAGAAGGGGAAGTGGGGTGGGAAAGCGTAAAGCAGTACACCAATCACAATCAGCCAGCAATTATTAATTAATCATTCTTAACCAGTCATTATTTCTTAAGTTGAGTTAATTAAGTTAATTATAATTATTAAATAATTTTCCCACCTTGTAATTATTATTTTAATGATTTATTTTCATTCGGCAATTAATTATTAAATCGGGATGTTACAGTTCTCCCTCTCTCAAAAGAATTTCTTCCTCGAAATTCAAACACATGCTTAGCCTCACTGAACCACTCGGAAAATCACTGCCATACCACAATAAGCAATTACACATCTATGTACCTCAAGTATTCATCCATTGCTTAAATTCCAGTCGGTAAAATTGGCTTCCAAAGCAATTTACCGACCGCTCCACCCATAAAACTGAGACATCATTCTTAACACATTTCCACTTGGAAGTGTCACCATTGACTCGGAATAATATTCCTTTCTTTCACTCAGACTACCTCAACAAACAGATCGGAATACCACAGTCATGCTCCGACTGCAACTCTTTGCTTCTCAATGTTCCCAACTGCTTCATAATTTCTAATCAGCATAAATAAAACAGCTCTTCATAGTTTTCATTACATTCGGGATTCCATTTCCCACGTAGTTACCCCCATTCAACTCTGTCAGTTCACCCTAGCCATTGACACTTTCCAGTTCGTTGGCCGCTCGGCCTTACACTCCCAACACCAATCGGCATATTTACACCATCGGGTTCCCCGACTCAATGAGTCACTCAGCATGACAAAGAGCTCACACAAAGTATAGGCTCGACATTGGGTCGCATGGGACACATTCTAGATGTTATTCAACCAATTGGGAAGAATCTAGTCGGTAAACAACATTACTGACTCCCTATAATACCCACTACCGACCGATTCATCTCAGATTAGGCTCTCGGATTTCCAAAATTTCGACCACAAAATTTCTTTCTTAACCAAAATGAACACTCAAACGAGTTCCCATATGCTTCAATTGGCACACTTGCCTAAATTTGCCTCGTATAGGCACCACACTCGGTTCTAACATCTCAGATTCTTAACCATTCCTTTGGCTAACCTCATGCCTATAACCCACGAATGTCACTCGGCCCTCTCACTCGAAAGTATCAATCGGGGTTTTAAGGGCAGTTCTCATCCGGAAATCCTTCCACTTGCAAAATTTACTCGTAAATCAAGCCTACCTCGAAACCAACCTGAGTCCAAGCCCAGCAGTCCCAAACGCTGATCTGAGTAGGATTTCAAATAAATCCTTTTCTTGGATATCTACTCCTCTTGGAGATCCTTCACTCGGAGACTTTCTATTTACCAGATTTCCACTCGGAATTCAGGCTTATTCCAAACATAAATCTGAGTTCAGACTCAACAGCTCAACATCACCCGAACACAGCTTTGAATAAGTTTACCGCTCGGTATTTACTCCCCCTTGGGTAATTCACTCGAAAACTTGCACACTCGAAGTTCCATTTGCCGACCAGAAGTACTTTTCTCCTGGATAGAGATCACTTGGTGGAACATCACATGGGTATTAGGAATTCCACACTCGATGCCTTTCCACTCAGAACCGCTCTACACGATACCATCCACTCGGAAGTGGTACACTTCGAGACACTTCACCCGATATTCACACAACTCGGATATTTCACTTTGATTTTGCCTAACACAGAAGTGCCATTCGGACACAGCTCCTTATTGATGACCCAAACGATGCTTCACTCGGAATATCATAATTTTCGCTCAGCAGTTCTTTCTCCTAGAAGGATTTCACTCGGAACCATCTCCACCTCACACACTCGGAACATACTAATCTTTACCGAGCAATCCTCACCTTACCGAACACCTTGGCTCAAGGTCCAGGTTTCCTTATTAAACTTATAGTACCACTCGGCTAACTTATAAAACTCTAATTTTAGTGGTAAATTTGATCACCCTTCTTATTTCAATAACCAATCGTCCCTTTAGTAGCCGTTCCGCACTCAACAACCTCTAATCCTCTCGGAGGCAACATGACAAGGTTAAGCAGTCCTCATTTTGATACATAGCCACTTATGATCCACTTAATACAACTCCTCTCTTTACTCGGGGCAGCCTAAAAGACTCACCATTACCATAAGCAGCTACAACTTCACCTGCCCGACTCATGAACTGCTGCATCCATCTTATAGGATGACGTCTCATTCCTATAGGGTTACAACAATTACACAGTCACTGCAACATGTACGCTGCCATAATGCTTACGGCATGAAGAGTCATCTCAGGACAGCATGACTCACACTGACCTGATTCACTCAACTAATACTAATTCACACGGTAATTAATGGCAGTTCACATACACATTAGAAGCAGTACATCTACATCAACATTATGCATCACACAGGGTACATCATACAACAACAAGCATGAAAATCATTTATCACTTCTGTAAAACTGGATGACGGCAATACAACAATCGGCTTCTAGCCAACACCGAGTAAGTATTTCCTCTAAATCTTATTCATCACAAAATCATGGCTCGGATTAAATTCTCAATTCTCAACTATATAATGACATCACTCATTCAGCTTCATGCAATTCAGTCCGGATTAGTAATTCACAATCACATGTTGTCATAACACACTGCGGACTCGGCAACGGTACTAGTGTACATACAGGCACTCAATCGGATTTCATACCAATTATTCATGGCTATAACATTGTTCACTACAGCATGCACCATAACCATAACCACACATTGCACTCAACAATAGCATCATTATATATATATGTGTGTGTTCATCCGATCGGACTTACTCAAATCAATTCCAAACTACATTAAGGGTTTCATTCACAACATCATATCCAATCGGGAGTTGCTTAATAACGTACATTCTCAATTATGACACCATATTACACTCGATAACAGTATCGGTACATACATATTCATTCAGTCGGAATCCACTTGTACGTCATCATCTAGTCGGGGTTCATTCAAAATCATTCAAATCCATGCAAACCATGTTAGTCTCCTTAACAACGTTCTCACACGCACCGACCAACTCACTCAGCTAATACTTACTCACAAGAATTAATGGCAATTCACATGCATATATAAGCACATATTCACATCAACATTATCATGATGCACCACGTAGGGCACGTCACACAGCAACAATCATGTAATATAATTTACCCCTACGGTAAAACAGTATAATGGCTACAGGCTTCCGACTTACACAAAAGTCGTACACCTCTTCATTACTCATAAGTTAGCGCAACTCTCCTGATGACATTCGTCAAGTAGCAGTTACTATCACCCCAAAATGGTATAATAACAGTCGGTTTCCGACCATTACCGCGTAATTACTTCTTCCTTAGATCTTATCCACCTTAAACCATACAGTATCATATATATGTATATACGTATACGTGTGTACCAACATTCAATGCATACACGCTATCATTCAACCAGAACACATTCAAGCATCATTCAATCAGAATCTATCCAGCCAGCTCTCGGCTATATCACTTACATTATTTATAATCTATATAATCACAGCCATAGGCTCACTTTGCACTTTGCGACAGCATCAACACATATATATATTCAATCATCCAATCAGAATATCAAATTCACACTCGGCCATACAATTCATATCATTCACCACAGCATGCATTACAGCCACAACATCATATCGCACCCGGCCATAACATTAATATACATACATTCATTCAATCAGATTCCATTCAATCATGTTATTCTAAATAACATTCCACATATTCATGTAATTCATATTGAGCTCAACAACCATTATAGTGTACACACATTCCTTTCACCCGGATTTAAAAGGGACTCCTCACTCGGAAATACTCAGTCACCCTTCACTCAGGAAATACTTAACAGTTATCACTCTAAGGGTATCAGGATCGATTCCCACTCGGTATCACCCGTCCTCTTCACTCATTCTCACTCGGTAACTATAATCTCTCCTACTCTGGTTTTCCCACTAAGTCAAGACTCACTCGGATTTTCTAGCTACTTAATGATTTATTATAATGGATCCACTCAGAGTCGTAGGTGTCATCTTCTGGTCGGTAAACTCTCGCTCGGCATCACACTGTCTCATTCACTCGGGATTACCTAGGTTTCCTTTCACTCGGAGGGAGTCACTAACTCTCTTCCCACGTCAACACTCGTCTCCATTTCTACTTATAGTTAAACTAATCTCTCACACACAACAAATACGCATACATATATTACTCAAATCTTCATGTACAGTATATGAGTTCACGCAACATAGAGGGTGTAATTAATTACAGGCACTAAATTATGTCTTCTACTCCAAAGGGTTCAGGTTTAAGTAAAAGGAACTAAGGCTAACACATTTCTTGTATCTCAAATCATATACTATTCATTCATCACACGTTCAAATTCCTCAACAAGGCACAGGCATACAACCACACCATTCATATACCAAATCATCAAACACATACAATACCGATTAAGTTAGGGCATACAATCAATCAGACCAGGAGGGAAATGACCTCCTATTCACAAATCAATGTCACAATAATGATGACCACTTGGTCATACTGCATACAACCGCTTACACTTGGTAAGTATACCTTGGCCTTGGACCTTTCGGTCTGCTCTGATACCAAAATGAAACATCCTAAATTTAGAATGAAAACAACCCAGAACAAAAACAATTTTTCGAAATTGAATAAACCAAATAGACCATAAAGCAACCGGGTAACAAAAGAAATAAGAGAAGGGAAGGCAAGAGAAAATAAAACCGATTCGAGAGGGTATACAGCGGAAGAAGGAAACACTCAGCGAAGCCCAAAACCAGCAATTCACTCGGTTAAGCGAGAACCCATACACTTGAGCAAAGCAGCTCCAATCGCTCGAGCGAGGCACGAATCGCTTAAGCGGTGACAACACAAGGTCTTCCCAAGTCCACACTCGCTGGAGCGAGTACCTTGATCGCTGGGGCGAGAAGCCACACTCAGCTATCCAGACGATCGGAATTCAGAGTTATCCTTCAACTCATTCACTCAGAAAATGATAGCTAACTCACTCAGCACGCCACAACCTATTCGCTAGGATTATTTATATCGGTCGCTCAGAATTCATCAAAAGGATTTCCTCAGAATCCTTATGAGTAGCCCCTACTCGGAAAGAGCCCAACACGAGTCACCAGCATACAACACAGGTCTATACACAATCATACACTCGGAATATCCATTATCTTAACATTATATATATATATATTCACCAATACTTACAATTCCATACAAGTAACCCATATCCATAATTCTCCTAATCAATCTTTATAAACAAATATGCTTAATCGTCATTTTACATAAGAGCCGGCCAAGGCTACACTGACTAAACATAATGAATACAATATAAGCACTCCATAATCGGAGTACACCACACTCGGACTTGAGGCCCTGTCAGCACTTCCGAGCCCGATCTGCACATACTGAAAAATGGTGTAGGGGTGAGCTTTCACATATACAATGACAGCTATTGGCTCGGCTTAGCATACATATTCCCTTTCAACATACTCTATCTATCTGCAACAATACTAGCATTCACTAACATTTAATAAAGCATCTACACAAATCACTAGTCGGATTACTCAAGTCATTCATGGTCAT
Organism: Clitoria ternatea; assembly: GCA_037962975.1. NCBI lineage: Eukaryota > Viridiplantae > Streptophyta > Magnoliopsida > Fabales > Fabaceae > Clitoria > Clitoria ternatea. The sequence goes on from CM075671.1 coordinate 178,520,581, forward strand.
CTAACTCCTACTATTCACAACAACATACCCCTTAACAATAACATCAATAATACTTAGCCTCAGCGTCAAACACACACACAAATCCAGTCGGAATTCCTTAATAGCATTCACAGATTTTAAGGAGTGTGTTGCTCTCGTCAATGATGCACCTACCTATATGCATGCGGATCCGACTTAACAATAACTCTCAGTTACAGATCCCTTTTCTGGCCCCTCGTCTGATAACCCTTACCGTGTGGTACCGGTCTCCCATGGACGTCTCAAGACTTAACTCTAGCTCCCACGGCTACCACGGGTCCTCTCAGAATCTAGCCAAGGGTCTGTAGCTGGAAATCATCTCATTGGGTTCCTGACCTTCCACAGGTCACCCTCTATTCATAAATTCAACCTCATGCATGTCACGGTAGTCATCCACACTCAGCAAGTTCATCTTAAGCAATTCATATCGTATCCACCCAGAAGTCAACAATAGACCACACAATGTGCTTGACATTCTCATTACAATTAACATGCAATTCATACATTAACTCCACAACATCACCAATGTCATCATACATCTCTAGGACAGCCATAGTCATACACCACCCAGCTAATAATTATCATTCATTCGGACTCCACTCAGCAGCACGCACAATATATATATATATATCAAACAGCACATCCTGAACGCATGCATGTGGGTATGAAATAATCAACAGGACTCTACTAACACACATATACGATATCCAATGATCAACAGTCAAACACCTCACAGGGTCATCATAATCATAATCATACAAACACATAAGGTAATACGTTCACTCGGACCGTCCAGAAACTATGCATTTGACATGCAGAGCGCCCCCTACCTGGGACGAAGATTCCAAAGGCTCCAAGGGCTTAAAGCTCCAGTCGGTTGCTCCGCTCAGCCCATTCACTCGTTCTCAATGGAGCGACCCTGCATCAGTCATCCACCATTATACCTGGTTTTGGAGGAACTCCGAGCCACTCCCACTCTTAAACGATTCTGCATGCAAGATTAGCGGGGAGACCCAAGCCCCCAGGGCACCACATTGACCTTCTACTCGGTCCAGTGGGGATTTCCAAGCTTCCGAGACGCCTAGTTCTCTGCTCGCTCTCTTGAGCAGCTCCAATCACACGTTGGTGAACGCTCCAACCTTCTTGAAGCTCTTCGTGGTGTAGATCTTCACTGAGACTCGGTAGCCTCAAGCAAGGAGAGGGAGAAAGAGGGAAGTCGACGGAGGAGCCATGGGGAAGAAGACTGGTTACATGCAGAGGGAATGCACACCCTCACCCTCTCTGGCTCGTCGAGTCAAAAAGGAGGACTCTGATCCTCAGCCTCCATGATTGCGAGCTCACGGTGCAGAGAGCAGAGAAGAAAGAAGAAGAAAAGGAGAATGAAGAGCGAAGAAGAAGGGAAGAAGAGAGGACAGAAAGAAGAGAAGTCTGAAAGGGAAAAATGAATGATAGGGTGGCCCAGTAGCCCATATACGCATGCACAGACAGAAGGGGAAGTGGGGTGGGAAAGCGTGAAGCAGTACACCAATCACAATCAGCCAGCAATTATTAATTAATCACTCTTAACCAGTCATTATTTCTTAAGTTGAGTTAATTAAGTTAATTATAATTATTAAATAATTTTCCCACCTTACAATTATTATTTCAATGATTTATTTTCATTCGGCAATTAATTATTAAATCGGGATGTTACAGTAATGCATGGCCTAAGGAGGGTGAAAGTGATCGAAGGAATTATATGAGAGGCCATTGGCTTTCATATGGCAGGGAAGAGATCAACACCTATTTAGGCAACATTATGGAATTAAAGGAGGGAGAAACCTGTGATTATGCTACTATAAAATAAAGGAATGAGTTCATTGCAACTCATTACATTGAAGCTGCAATATGCATACCAGGACATCATTTTCAGATAGGCCAAGGAGACAATCCATTACATATCCTAAGAAAGAATATGACTACTATTTCTCAAGTTTGGACATCCTTTTTGCTTGCTAACGTGGCCCTTAATGCACACATATCTGATCTAATTTTTAATAGGTGTTATTTGTTGTACTGTATTTTACAGGATGATATCTCTATTGATCTGGCCCAAATTATTTCTGATGAAATCCGTAAGTCTGTGAAGGCTGATCAGAATATATCTAAGGAGGGAAACAAGGTAAAAGGAAGTCTAGTATTTCTTTCTCTCATCATTGATTTTTGTGTAGGACATGGAGTTGAGGTACAAGACCTTAAACCTATCAGGCCACCTATTCATAGGCGTTTCATATAGCGCCATTGTAGTGTCCAGGTACAACTTACACCAGTTACACCTCCACAACCTACACCAAATGCACGTTCATCACCACCAGCAATAGTAACAGCAACAGCACCTACTCCTCATATTCTAAATACAAAAATGGAAATGCTTTTTCAGGCCATTTTCCAGCTCAATCTGCAACAAAATCATATCATGGCATAACAGAGTGCCAATCACAGAGGTCTTATGCACTTACACCATGGCCTGTATCCCAGCATCCCTATTGGCTAATTTAACCCTTGGATAGACCCTGCCTAGTTTGCAACCCATATTGCATGGCCTAGGGACAGTCCTATTTTTCTAGGCAGGGGTGAGACTTCTCATACCAGGGCAGGACCCTCATCACAGGCATCTTCAGCCAGAGAGCAGACACCAAAACCTAAGTAGGATGCAGACATAGAAGAGGACATAGAGGATGATGAGTGAGGGGTTGAGTCATTGCTATTTTTCAGATTAACATTTTTTCTTGATTTTATCTTAGTTTACTTTTGATTCTCTTTTAATGCTTTTTAACTTTCTGAAGATATTTTCTTAGGATACTCAGTTTTGAATTTTTGAACCAATCCATGCTTTAATTGATGAACTTTGCTTGATTGATTTGATCAATACATACTTGAAATTGAGTTTATGATATCTAACTAGGAACTAGCCGTAAACTAGAAAGTAAAATGCATGCAAAGATTCATTAGTTATAGTAACAATTTCTAAGAGAATAACATTGTTTTTTGAAAAGGATAATTGGCTGAATTAAGAACCAGGAAAGTGAAATAAATGAACTTTTGAAATTTTCTACATGCTTGAACCTCTTACTGTTAGAATATTGGAGTATGGCCATATAACCTCGTGAGAAGCAAACAATCAAACAGTGAGAGCCCATTAGTAATTGTTAAGTATACATTGCCTAATTTTCTAGTTAACTATTTTTTTTTAAAGAAATAAGCATGGAAATGATCAAGGTATTTTTGAAAACATATTTAGCCAAGAGCCCAAAAGCTATCCTTAATAAAAATATCCCATTCTTTGGTAGACTAGTTGAGCCTAAAATTTTATTAATTACCCCAACCTAAGCATGAAAAATTAATTTCAACCTTATCAGCATACCTGATGTAAAGGAGCATAAAATATTTTTCTAATAAAGGTGAAGCAAGAAATGGAGGCTAAAAAGAAGATTATAAATTAAGAAAAAGAGTAGTAAGTTCTCTAGAAATCTTTGAACAAAGGGAGAGTTTGCAGAAATCAAGAAAAAAAGGGATAAAGAATTATGAAGTTTGAAATCAAGGAAGAAGGCTTATAAATTATGAAAAAATTAATTAAAGTACTTATGCTCTTCTTTGCGCATGCAATTTGAAATCCAAAAAAAACCAAGAATTCTTGTTAGCCTAGCCTCATTACAACCTTACTAAAAGACCTTTTTGATCCTTGCTGCTCTTTTGATTTTGGTTTGATTGGAAATGACTGGCAATGTTAACTAGGCAATTCTAATGATAAATGTGTGAAACAGAGACCTCATGAGAAATAATGAGAAGCTCCTTATTCTTACAGTGTTAAGTTACTTGCTGCATGAAAAATTAAATTGTGCATCACATTTCAAATGAATAGGTATTAAGGATGCCATATATCCAAAGAAATTGAATTGTAAAAACTGTCTTTTAATTTTGTTCATACTTAGAATCTGAGCATCATTAGTGCTTTATTGTTTGAAATTCCACCCTTTTTACTGGTGGACAAGCAAAATTCTAGGTTGGGGAGAGTTTGATAAATGATAAATAAGCATTGATTTCATGGCTCATTTGAACTAAAAGTTCTAAAGAATTGAAGCAAATTGATGAATGATAGAAGGAATCGAGCATGTGTAACATCCCGAATTTTCTAAAAATGATTAAATATAAGGAATGAATATTAAATAATTATAAATGAGTTAATGAGTATCCCAAAAATATTGAAATAATTAAATTAGGATTTATTATGGATATTTATAATTTATTAAGATTTTAGGAGCTAAAATTATACCTGGTTAAAATATGGGTATCAGACCAAGTATCTCTGATTGAGATGTCGTTGGTTAGGGCTGATAAGAATATTATTGGGAGTCCAGATATATATTCAGAATAATTTTTAGATAAAGTATTGAGCCTGAATAAAGATCCTGTTTATCATAAAACGGTGAAATTTTAATGAGAAGCTAAACATTAAAACACAAACTCTCTTTTCCTCCCTTATTTTCATGTTAGCTCTCTACTCTCTTTGGGCAAACACTCTTTTCTTTTTCTTCCTCATTCCCTCTTTATCTATTCTCCTCTCTAAAACCTTTGTGTTGGTGTGCCTTCTTCTTCTTACCATTTTCATTTTATTGGAGCTTGAAGGGGAAGTTTGAAGCTTGAAACTCTTTCTCCTTTCTCCTCCTCAATTTCGTGTGGCTCTCCCCTCTCTTGGAAACTCTTTCATTTCTTCTCTTGAGGTAAGCTCTTTGTTATTTCTCAAGTGCATGAACCCTAGATTTTTGGTTTTGGTGTTGGGTGAGCATTTAATATATATGGGTTGTTGGAAGAAGCATTAAACATGGAAACCCTAAGGTGGGGTGTTGTGAGCATGGCATTTATGATGGGTTGTTAAGGGTACACGAAATTAATACTTGGATGGGTGGAAAATTGCTGAGCGTTTATGATGGTGATGGGTTTTTAGTTAAACCCTAACTTTAATGAATTGGGGGAAGTGTAAAATATGAGTAGAGTGTATGTTTAATGATGTTAGAGAATGATGTTAATGATGAGAGATAGCCATTGATGATGGTTGATGAATATTGATAATGGTTATTGGGCTCTCATGAAACCCTAGCCCTAAGAATTTGGGGAAAATAGATACATTGTAACTTAGGAGGTTGAATTGAATGTGAAGAGATGATATTTAATCTGTGAGTTTTATTTATAATGATGAATAAATGAGTTAAGATGAGGATTTGGTGAAGCCTTAGGCCAGGATGTGTGTCACTTGAAATTGTGAATTGTTGATGGCCTTGGGTGAAGCTAAGAGGCTCATGATGAATTTGAATGGTAAATGGATAGTTTAAGTAATGATGGGAGTGGTGTTGATGTTATTGGGTATGGTTAACCCTTTTAGATCTAGAGAATCTTGGTTTTGGGAAAGAAATTCCCAAAACCTAACATAAGTATATGAATTGGTGTTTAACAAGTCTAGGACTTGACATTAAGCCTTAAGATGTATTTACATTTCTTGAAATTATGATGATGCCTTGTGATGGATCATTAATTTGGTGTATTTGTGCATATATGTGATGTGTAGATTATAATTCGGACGACGTGGTAAAACGATATAGAGCATTTGAATAGCAGTTCTTCCCTTGAGGTAGGAGAGGAGTTTACATTCAAATTGCATGAGTAGAATGATAGTGATTATTGTATGTGACGAGTACATATGCTTGCCTTTCCATGTAGATATTGAAATAATGTGAATGGTTATTTGATGATATTTGAGAAATGGTGTATAAGAATATGTGTTAGTTGTTATGAAAGTATATATATGATGATGATAGGTTTAATGTTGGTATGATTAATGAATTGGAATGAAAATTATTGAGTAAGAATGTTTGAGGCAGGTTTTAAATGCTTAATAAGAGGTGTATGATGTGTTAAATTTGTCCAATTTGGATTTGTATCAGTTTTGGTATATAAAGTTGTGGAATTCTTACATTTTTTCTCTTGAACTGATAATCTTGCTCAAGCGAGATGGATTCTCGCTCAAGCGAGAATCCCTTGTATCAGTATTATGGCCTCTGGCCCAAATCTCACTAAGGCGAGTGAGTGTCTCGCCCAAGCGAGACATGTATGGGATTAGTGGAAGAGATACTGGACGAATCTCACTCAAGCAGGTGTAGCCGCGCTTGAGCGAGCGAGAGAGGAAATAATTCTAGGTGAGTTTCGCTTAAACGAATAATGAGGCAAGCTGGATCTCGCTCAAGCGAGCTAGTCTTTAAGAGGTACTGGACGTTGTTTGCTCAAGCGACCGCGAGTTGCTTGAGCGAGCACGAGGGGTCTGATACTAAAATCCTTCTCGCTCAAGCGAGTGGCTGGTATTGTTGAGTCTCGCTCAAGCGAGCAAGCATGAAATCATTACTGGAACAATTTTGCCCGAGCGAGTAGCTGGCCTTGGGAAGCGACGCTCGAGCGCGAACCTAAAATGAAACATTGGTGGAATCTCGCTCAAGCGAGAATGGCTCGCTCAAGCGAGATCGGGGCCTGATGCTTAAAAACGCTTCCTTCAAGGAAATTCTGGGCACGCTCAAGCGACCCATTTTAATCTCGCTCAAGTGAGTAGAGCCTTGCTCAAGCGAGTTACCCAGAAGGGAATTATACTTTATTTTCTTGATTTTGATGGTATTTGGCCCTTTTCCCTACATTGTGAAATGCTTGTGGGAGTGTATAAGGGATATATGGTGATGATATAACATGGTTGTGATTGGAATTGATTGACACATTTGGGATAAATCTTTATGACATATTTACCACCTGGAATGGAATAATAAAAAGAAAAAATAAATGACAATAAGAGTTGATGGTGGGGGTTATGAGATACGCCCTAGTGTGATTATGAAACCGATGAGAGAATAATTAAGTGGCGAGGTGTTTGTTAGAAACCGATGTATCAGAGATGATATAGGTATCATGTAACAATAAATGATGTTGCGATTATTCCTTGTATAAGAGGATGAATGTTAATATTGATGAATTGTGAAATGCCATAGTATTTTATACAAGTGTGATCTTGTATGAGTGGTTTAAAATTGCATTGATGAATTGTTCTGTTGCACGCTAGTTATGAAACAATGGTGATGAATAATGATATGATAATTCACTAATTGATTATGTGGTATATTGATGAAAGTTTGATGAATGAGATAATGTTGTAATGCCATTATGGTTGATTGCAAGTATCGACTTACCTATATGATATGAAATATATAGAAGATATGTTGAGATGTAATGCCAAGGACGTGATTATAGTGGGCATAAGTATAATTGTCATGTATGTGGAATGATGAATATACCTTGAATGATTCTAGGTGTAGACCAATGTTATGATGTTTGCTATACTTTTTGATTTCTATGCGTGGATCGTCCGAAAATGATATTACAGACATTGAGATGCCAAGTATATGAATAAAATGCCTTGAGGCACTTTGTAAATGATTGGATGTTATTGATGAAAATGTCATATTAAAATATATCCCTATATGAGAGGGTAAGATATCCTTACGAGGTTGTTTGGTATACGTATATTTGCATTTTACATTCATGGCATGGCATAGCATTAAAGTTGTGGTTGCGATCACAATGATGAAAGATCCTGTGGGATTCTATGAAGGGAATACCCCTTGCGAGGCGGGGAAACCAACGTGATGATGATATGATATTGAGCCGGTGGTTGCAATCACCTAGTTATTGAAATGAAAGGCCCTGCGAGGACCATTGTGGATGAATGTTCGTGGTTGTGATCACGAGGCGGGAGTGCCCCTTGCGAGGCAGGAAACCATTATGAAATGATTGAAATGCGGTTGCGATCACAATGAGACATCCTATGGGATTGTATGATGATAAGCCAGTGGTTGCGATCACTTGGTACTTGAGATAAAAAAGGCTTGCAAGTTCCTATAATATTCTGTGGTTGTGATCACGAGGAGGAAGTAGCTCTTGCGAGGCGGGAAACCATTATGAATTGAACGATATGGTGGTTGCGATCACCTGATAGAAGGAAATGAATCCATTGCATATGCAATAAACAGTTGACATATGCATTAGCCATAGGTGCATGGCATTTGAGATGGGATGACCAAGAGAGATAAGAAACCCCTTGCGAGGAGGAATTGAGTAAAAATTTAACAAATTGATGATGATGATTTGTGAATGCCCTTGATGATAAGTGGCAATATGATTGTGTATGTGTTTGTGCTTGCTTACGATATGATTTTTAATTTATGAGGCATGTATGCCTACTTTTGAGAATATAATTATGATTAATGATGAATTAGTGACTTATACGCAAAGCACACATGGTGATTGTATGCATGTACATATAATCACAATGTATTTATATTCGTCATTTTGAATGTATAACTCACTCTCCCATATGGCCTCTTTTTTAGCATTATGATGCAGGGTTATCATGGGCCGAGATGAGATTTTGAATTGAAGCTTTGACGAAGGTAAATAGTGGTAGTGGAAGTGCCTTGGCCGGCATCATTCATGAATTTTAATGCAATGAGTAAATTCTATATGATGATATTGATGATTTAGTGATTTTGCTCATGTATAAGATAATCGTGAATGCATGAATGGTGAATTACGTATTTAGTATGTAAGTGATGATTCGACGAGTACTAGAGGAATTGAAATTTGAATATTGTATAATGATGATTGTGGTGTTTGTATTAATGCCAATAGGTGAATAAATGGGTCAATTATGAGATATGGGCAGTAGTAATAGTTGGGGCATGACCCCAGATGTATATGTAGATATATATTTATATCTTAGGCAATGCATGTGTATGTTGTAAGGGGATAAATGGGTTATGAAGTAATAGGTCGATCTTAGCTATTTGCATGCTTGCCGATCCTTTTCTCATATCGTCATATATGGGACTAGGCGTTTAACCAGTATATACATTCTCCTTCCGCTGTAAACTCTACTACTTTTGTATACCATTATGGGAAATTTAGATGTCGATCTAGTTACATTTATGTATGTCTCACTCGTCAATTTTTCGTGGTTCGGGTTTCGGTGTAACATTGGACTTAATTTAAAACGTGAAAAATTTACTCGCATTTTTAGTAATTATTTATATCGGTCATGTAGAAATTCAAGTTCGAAAAACCAGGGTGTTACAAATGTGGTATCAGAGCATGTTCTGCTCTGTATAGATGTTTTGATTTTTCTAGAATATATTTGCTTTGAATTGAAATTATTGATCATTGTTGAAGCATGGTTGCCCTACGATGAAATTGATATCATGGATGGGTGGAGCATGATTGCTCAATAGTAGGCATTTTAGTGATCATTGGAGCGTGATGCTCATTGTTAAAATATGGATGCTTATTATATAGGATTAAGGATGATAATTATTTTGAGGATGGTATTATTGATATGGTATTGTTTGCCCTATATGGATTCATGAATGACTAATTGTCTAAGAATTATGAAATTGATTGTGAGAGCGTTATTACTTATTGAGAATCCCTTGTGAACCATTAATGCTGAATTATAATTGTCATTTATGGGAGTATGATCATTGTCATTAAGGTTATGTGATGCATAAATGGAGCATAAATGCTCATTGTTGACTATGGTTAATTCATGAGGATTGAATATGTGTATGACTGAATTCCTCAATGTGAATGATATGTTTGTTTGTGTAAGTCCGGCCAAGTTCCTTACCCTATTTCCTTCCATTGATAAGTATATTGTGATTATGCATTGATGTTTATACATTGAGTGTAAAATTGATTTGATGATAGATCCATGTTGAATGATAATTATGGAAGTGAAATAATGAAATTGATGAATGTGAAGATATGAAATATGAATTGATATGGTGATAGACCATGGATGTTGAGACCTTGAAAAATGTATTAAGATTAAATTGTTGGTTAGGCCTCTTGCATGATTCATACTTGTGGCTCTTAGCCGAGGTATGCTTGTTGAATGAAATGAGACTCATATACTTGAGTTGATTGAATGAAAAATAGTGAAAGAGTTCCCTAATATGGGTAACTATGAATAAGAAATAGATTTCATGTCCTTAGGCATAAGGACCCTACATGTACATTATGATGTAATTGGTATACCATGTCTCCCTAGATTGGGGACATGAATGAATGGTAAATGACATACATAATTACATATGTGATTGAATTGCATAAGGACTAGGATTGACAAAGATGGATGTCCTAAAGAATTAAATTAGATTCAATTTTCGATATGTGAAAGATAAATAAATGATTAATTAAATTATGACTTGTGAGATGTGATATCTCTAACTTGACTTGGCATAATTTTACATGAATGGGCCTTGTGAAATTGGATCCTTCAAGGGTTTAGGCTCTATGATATTTTGAGGAATGATGATTTGATGTTGTGATTGAATCCCACAACGGATACTAAATGACCCTTGATTTTACTAAGTATGATGATTGGCTAAGCCTTGGGGTTAGTTGATCTATAGTAAAATTAATTAGGAAATAAAGTGTTGAGGCTAGAACTATCATGAGGTGGAATACGAATGGTGAATGTAAACCCTAAAGATTAATGAATAATAATGTTGAATTTAGGGTATGATTGGTATTGGCTATGGTCTACATGATTTTACGGTATGACTTGGGGATATGATAAGACATTGACCTAACATAGGTGATTTTGCAGTAGTAAGGGAAATTTGATCATTCCATTACCCTTCCCTTGTTTCAAATGGAATGTATTGATGATAGGAATTACTTAGTGATGTGATGTGCTACAAGTGGTGCGTCCAGCTTATGGACTTTGGTTGTGAATTGTGAGGAGAATTCCTAAGGTGAAAGCTTGTTATACGGTCGAGAACCCTATTTTGACCTCGAAGTTGCGTACTTCCTGCGAGTTTAGTAACTCGTTAAGGCTTGAATCGATTTATGGCCAACAATGTGTGATTGAGACAAAGGGTTACTAATAAATGCTAATCAAGCAATATATTCTTATGATTATTTGAAGCATCCTAGCAAGAAAGTAAAGTAAATGGTTGAAAAAAACAAAGAATTTACCTTGAAATATGAACATGAATAAATATTTTGAGAAATGAAGAAATTAGCTTGACATTCTTTAAGTAAATGCAGGAAAAGCTTCCTAGTCAATAAAAGGTCAAATGAGCAATCATCAAGACATCACGCTTAAGCGTGTCTTACGCTCACTTGAGCGTGATCAAGCTAAGCATCAGACTCCATTGAAGCTTAAGCGTGGATTAAGCATACTCCAAACATGAATTGACAGGATGAGCTCGCTTGAGCTTTGCTGGAGAGTGGTTTGTGCACACATCAGGATCCTTCCACGCTCAAGCGTAGAAATGGGGCGCTCAAGCATGAGCTTGAGCTCGCCTGAGCGTGGATCGAGCGTGGATCAAGCGTGCTGAATAGGAAGGCCACACTTAAGCGTAGTTAAGATGGCTTGAGCGTAAGACAACCAGTGAGCATCAGGACCCTTCACGCTTGAGCGTGACCATTGAGCTCAAGCGCGACTCATGCAGTATGGGGTTTGTAATATAATATTGACCAATGTTGCGATACCAACTCAACCACCTTGAAGTGTTTCTGTATGTCTCTGAATATTCCTTCATGTGCATTATGCAAGTGAGCAAAGGAAGCTGAAGCATAATCACTATAAATCTTACAGAGACGATCATTGGAAGGCATCTCCTTCATATCATCAAACACATCTCCTGCATCCCACCATTCATTTTGTATTCATTTCCAAATTTTCTTAAGTGAAAATGCATAGCATGAGTAACTAATTTTCCTTTAATGGGATTGGTTGTAATCAATTTAAACCTGAAGTAATGTTGCTGTAAGTTTTTATGTATGTTAATGAGATTTAATACTTTCTGTATTTCATTCTGCCATTAATGCCTGAAGATACTTGATCACTATTTTCTTGTTTTAAGTTTTCTTAAGTATACTAGGAAGTAACTTTTGAGAGAAGATCCGAATGAAATACTCGTTGTGAGTAGATGACCAGGGATGGCATCTAACTCAATGAACGTTGAAACAATCGATCGGTAATGCTAGAATGGTTTCAAAGTGACTGAGGGATCAGCGGTGTCGCGACCGGGATCACGGCGGGACAGCCGACCCTTAGAAATAAAACGAGTTAATATGAAACAGGGAGTCACCACCAACGTTTTTATTCACAGGAAAAACATTGGGAAAAAACTTTAACAAAGCACTCGTTAAAAAAAAGGTGAGATTCAAGTTCAGGAGTCAGTTACGAGTAGGGAAGGTATTAGCACCCTACATCGCCTGTCAAAAACAGTACCAAGATTGAAAATGCGCAACATAAATAGCCTTACAAAAGATGTTTTATTTCTTCCTTTTTATTATTGTACTTTGTGTAAAACAAACAAAGGGAACAAACTAAACAAACATGAAGTGTCAAAGCAAGGTCAACAGGACGTCTCGTCCAAATTAACCTCGGCTTCGGTATAAAACAGGGAAAAGGAAGAATGCTAACAAGACATCGTGTAACACCCTAAATTTAATAAATAATTAAAACCCAAAACAGGGAAAGTTTTCAAAATTAAATAAACCCCTCAAACCATAAAACCACCGGGTAACAAATAGGACGGAAGGCAAGAAGTACAAGGCACCCATTCGGTAATCAGCGGAGCACAGCAGCTTAAACCGGTCCAATCAGTACCCCCTTTGCTCAAGCGAGGTTCAATGTTGCTTGAGCGACACATGACAATGCAACAGCGGAAGAAGGAAGAGATGTTCAAGTGAAGCCCAACACCAGCATCCACTCGCTTAAGCGAGCTCCCACATGCTTGAGCGAAGCAACTCCAGTCGCTCGGGCGAGGCACGATTCACTTAAGCGATGCCAACACAAAGAATCTTCCCAAGTCCACACTCGCTGGAGTGAGCACCTTGTTCACTGAAGTGAGAGACCACACTCGGCTTATCTAGACGCTCGGAATCTAGAGTTATCCTTCAACTCATTCACTCGGAAAATGATAGCTAATTCACTCGGCACGCGACAACTTATTCGCTCGGGGACTCCTTAGGCAAATCCTCACTCGGACTTATTCTAATCCTAACCACTCGGAATACTATTCCTCAATCACTCGGATTATATATAACATTCACTCAGAATTCATTAAAGGGTTTCTCTTAGAATCCTTTTAAGTATCCCCCACTCGGAAAAGCCCAAACACAAGTCACCAATATACAACGCAGGTATATACATAATCATACACTCGGAATACCCATTATCTTAACATGTATATTTACCAATACTTACAATTCCATACAAGTAACCCATATCTATATTTCTCCTAGTCAATCTTTATAAATAAATATGTTTAATCGTTATTTTACATAAGAGCCGGCCAAGGCTACACTGACTAACATAGTGAATACAATATAAGCACTCAACAGTCGGAGTACACCACATTCGGACTTGAGGCCCCGTCAGCACTTCCGGGTCCGACCTGCACATACTGAAAAATGGTGTAGGGGGTGAGCTTTCACATATACAATGACAGTTATTGGCTCGGCTTAGCATACACATTCCCTTTCAATATACTCTATCTATCTTAATCAATACTAGCATTTACTAACATTTAATAAAGCATCTACACAAGTCACTAGTCGGATTACTCAAGTCATTTATGGTTATCTAACTCCTACTATTCACAACAACATACCCCTTAACAATAACATCAATAATACTTAGCCTTAGCGTCAAACACACACACAAATCCAGTCGGAATTCATTAATAGCATTCTCAGATTTTAAGGAACATGTTGCAGATCCCTTTTTCTGGCCCCTCGTCCGATAGCCCTTACCGTGTGGTACCGGTCTCCCAAGGACGTCTCGAGACTTAACTCTAGCTCCCACGGCTACCACGGGTCCTCTCAGAATCTAGCCAAGGGTCTGTAGTTGGAAATCATCTCATTGGGTTCCTGACTTTCCACGGGTCACCCTCTATCCATAAATGCAACCTCATGCATGTCACGGCAGTCATCCACACTCAGCAAGTTCATCTTAAGCAATTCATATCGTATCCACCCGGAAGTCAACAATAGACCACACAATGTGCTTGATATTCACATTACAATTAACATGCAATTCATACATTAACTCCACAACGTCACCAACGTCATCATACGTCTCTTGGACAGCAATGGTCATACACCACACAGGTAATAATCATCATTCATCCAGACTCCACTCAGCAGCATGTACAACATATACTAAACAACACATTCTGAACTCATGCATATGAGTACGAAATAATTAACAGGACTCTACTAACACACACACATACGATATCCAATGATCAATAGTCAAACACCTCACAGAATCATAATCATACAAACACATAAGGTAATATGTTCGCTCGGACCGTCTAGAAACCATGCATTGGACATGCAGAGCGCCCCCTACCTGGGATGAAAATTCCAAAGGCTCCAAGGGCTTGCAGCTCCAATCGGTTGCTCCGCTCATCCCATTCACTCGTTCTCGATAGAACGACCCTGCATCAATCATCCACCATTACACTTGGCTTTGGAGGAACTCCGAGCCACTCTCACTCTTAAACAGTTCTGCATGCAAGATTAGCGGGGAGGCCCAAGCCTGCAGGGCACCACATTGACCTTCCACTCGGTCCAGTGAGGATTTCCAAGCTTCCAAGACGCCCAGTTCTCTGCTCGCTCTCTTGAGCAGCTCCAATCACAACGCTAGTGAACGCTCCAACCTCCTTGAAGCTCTTCATGGTACAGATCTTCACTGAGACTCGGCAGCCTCGAGCAAGGAGAGGGAGAAAGAGGAAAGTCGATGAAGGAACCGTAGGGAAGAAGACTGGTTGCATGTAGGGAGAAATGCACACCCTCGCCCTCTCTGGCTCGTCGAGTCAAGAAGGAGGACTCCGATCCTCGGCCACCACTGTCGCGAGCTTACGGAAACAGAGAGCAGAGAAGAAAGGAGAAGAAGAGAAGAAGAATGAAGAGCGGAGAAGAAGAAGAGAAGAGAGGACAGAAAGGAGAGAAGTCTGAAGGGAAACATGAATGATAGGGTGGCCCAGTAGCCCATATACGCATGCACGGAGAGAAGGGAAAGTGGGGTGGGAAAGCATGAAGCAGTACACCAATCACAATCAGCCAGCAATTAATAATTAATCACTCTTAACCAGTCATTATTTCTTAAGTTGAGTTAATTAAGTTAATTATAATTAATAAATAATTTTCCCACCTTGCAATTATTATTTCAATGATTTATTTTCATTCGGCAATTGATTATTAAATCGGGATGTTATAGTTCTCCCCCTCTCAAAAGAATTTCGTCCTCGAAATTTGTTCGGTAACTTACCTTAAATAAATAACTCAGAAAATTGCTGACTCAATTACCTACACGACTGTGCTTCCACAAGCATTCACCGACCGGTTCACAATTTCACTCGGCAAGGCTTCAATTCTCAAGCGGTTTACCGACCGCCCCACAATTTCAGTCGGCAAAACATAAAAGTCAGGTCCTGCCTGATTACAACCTCATCATAAAATTCAATATATTTGGGGATTCGATTTCTGAAACATACAATTTCCCTCATTTAACTCAGCCAATTCATCATAAGCAGTGGTACTTCCTAATTTCTTGGCCGCTCGGCCCTATACTCTCAACATCGATCGGTGTATTCACACCATCGGGTTCCCCGACTCAAATGAGTCACTCGGCACAACCGTAAACTTATACAGAGTACAGACTCAAAATTGTATCACATGAGACACATTATGGAAGTTAATCAACCAGTCGAGAATAATCTAATCGGTAAACAACGTCACCGACTCCCAAAAACACTCACTCCCGACCGATTCCTCTCGGATTGAACCCTCGGGTTTTTAAAATCTGACCACAAAATTTCTTCCTTACACCAAAATGAACACTCAAAAGAGTTTCCATGTGCTTCAATCAGTACAATTTGCCCAGGTTTACCTCGCACAGGCACCACGCTCGATTCAGAAATCTTAGGTTCCCACCCATGCCTTCGGCTACTTCCATGCCTACACTCTGAGAACGTCACTCAGACTTCTCATTCAAATATCCCTCAGGGTTTTGAAGGCAATCCTCACCTGGAACCTCTCCACTTGTAAAGATTCACTTGGAATTCAAGTTTATAACGAAATCAAAACTGAGTTCAAGCTCAGCAGTCTCATTTTCCCGACCAGAGGGACTCTTCTCCTGGAAGGTCACTCGGTTGGACATCACACGGGTATTAGGAATTCTACACTCGTTATCTTTCTACCCAGAGTTGTTTCACATAGTACCATTCTACTCGGAAGTGATACACTCCGAGTCACATCACTCGAATCTTACCCTTTCAGGAATGTTACGCTCGGACACTATTCCCTTAACTTAGTAGTGATCCCTTCCATGAGGTTCTACTCGGGACACCATAATTTCCACTCGGCAGTTCTTCCTCACAAGGACTTCACTTGGAATTGTCTTCACTTTTACACACTCGGAATGTACTAACCTTTCCCGAGCAACTCCCCGCCTCACAGTTTAGCCTGGCTCAAGATCCTGGTCCTCTTATTAAACCTACAGTACCACTCGGCTAACTTATAAAACTCAAATTTTAGTGGCAAATTTGATCACCCTCCTTATTTCAATAACTAGTCATCCCTTTAGTAGTCATTCCGTACCCAACAACCTCTAATCCTCTCGGAGGCAACATATCAAGGTTAAGTAGTCCTCATTTTGATACATAGCTACTTATGATCTACTTAATACAACTCCCCTCCTCACTCGGGGCAGCCTGAAAGACTCACCGTTACCATAAGCAGCTACAACTTCGCCTGCTCGACTTACGAATTGTTGCATCCAACTTATAGGATGACGTCTCATTCCTATAGGGTTACAACAATTACACAGTCACTGCAATGTGTACGCTGCCACAATGCCTATGGCATGACGAGTCATCTCAGGACAACATGACTCACACTGACCTGATTCACTCAACTAATACTAATTCACACGGTAATTAATGGCAGTTCACATACACATTAGAAGCAATACATCTACATCAACACTATGCATCACATAGGGTACATCACGCAACAACGAGCATGAAAATTATTTATCACTTCTATAAAACTGGATGACAGCAATACAAGAATCGGCTTCTAGCCAACACCGAGTAAATATTTCCTCTAAATCTTATTCATCACAAAATCATGGCTCAGATTAAATTCTCAATTCTCAGCTATATAATGACATCACTCATTCGGCTTCATGCAATTCAGTCAGGATTAAGTAATTTACAATCACATATGTTGTCATAACACACCATAATCTCGGCAACGACACTAATACACATACAGCCACTCAGTCGGATTTCATAACAATTATTCATGGCTATATTATTGTTCACTACAACATGCACCATAACCATAACCACACATTGCACTCAACAATAGCATCAATATATATATATATGTTCATCCGATCGGACTTACTCAAATCAATTCAAAACTACATTAAGGATTTCATTCACAACATTATATCCAATCGGGAGTTGCACAATAACATACATTCTCAATTATAACACCACATTACACTCGGTAACAGTATCGGTACATACATATTCATTCAGTCGGAACTCACTCGTACGTCATCATCTAGTCGGGGTTCGTTCAAATCATTCAAATCCATGCAAACCATGTTAGTCTCCCTAACAACGTTCTAACACACACCAATCAACTCACTCAGCTAATACTTACTCACAAGAATTAATGGCAATTCACATGCATATATAAGCACATATTCATATCAACATTATCATGATGCACCACGTAGGGCACGTCACACAGCAACAATCATGAAATATAATTTACCACTACTGTAAAACAGTATAATGGCTACAGACTTCCGACTCACACAAAAATCGTACATCTCCTCATTACTCATAAGTTAGCGCAATTCTCCTGATGACAATCGTCAAGTAGCAGTTACTATCACCCCAAAATGGTATAATAATAGTCGGTTTCCGCCCATTACCGCGTAATTACTTCTTCCTTAGATCTTATCCACCTTAAACCATACAGTATCATATATATATATACGTATACATGTGTACCAACATTCAATACATACACGCTATCATTCAACCAGAACATATTCAAGCATCATTCAATCAGAATCTATCCAACCAGCTCTCGGCTATATCACTTACATTATTTATAATCCCATATAATCACAGCCATAGGCTCACTTTGCACTCAGTGACAGCATCAACACATATATATATTCAGTCATCCAATCGGAATATCAAATTCACACTCGGCCATACAATTCATATCATTCACCACAGCATGCATTACAGCCACAACATCATATCGCACCCGGCCATAACATTAATATACATACATTCATTCAATCGGATTCCATCCAATCATGTTATTCTAAATAACATTCCATATATTCATGTAATTCATATTGAGCTCAACAACCATTATAGTGTGCACACATTCTTTTCACCCGGATCCGATTACCCATTTTTATTGTTGCAACATAGGCTCTAAGCCTTTCCTCAGCTCCAAGCTGATTCGGCCGTTTTACAGGTACCAAACCGTTTGCCCTCACACGTAACACAATTGCTCAAAGCAACAACGGGAGTGTTACGGGCAGCCCCGAGTCCAACTCAAGGTCTTTTTATAGTGCACTCGGCACTGCCTCAAGTCCAACCCGAGGAATTTCAACACAGATTCATCTGATTGCCGATCGGTATTAAGCGCCTATGCTATATGCTCCAAGCATTTCCAGAGGCGAATCAGATGAATATAGTCTTATTCACCCGGCGTCCAACGCCAATGCACTCGACATTCAATATCAACACATGCATCCAATGCATTTTATCATTATTATTCATAACAGTGGTCATCATAGCAGTAACACCATTCATGCACTCGGGAACGGAGTCACACAATCACTAAACAGTTCACAAATACCACAAATCCAGGAGTTGCATGCACAGCTACTCAATCATAGTACAGTTACCAACAAATCTCACACATAACACATCACACGGAACTGGACAAACACCCGGTTCCTAATCATCACACAACGGTAATTCAAGCCTCAATGAATTACTACGCAATTGCTTTACTCGGGTTCAACAGCACATAAAGTTAATAAATTATTAGGCTTAGGATTCCTAAGGAGTCACTATTTATCTAGTATCCCACGATGGGTACCTCCTAATATTCAAATATTATAAGGTCTAATACCATTCACTCGATCTTCACACACCAAAACCGAGATGATATCCAAGTCAAACAGATATTCTATTTCACCTTCATTCGTTCATGATCATGCCTAATCAACTGGGTCACTACACCTATTGGCCCAACATCTAGTCCATCACTCACTTGGTTTCTTCAATTACCACCGAGACACAACCCCCATCTTAACATATACCCTGATCTCACCTTTACTCACTTATTACACACCCAGATTTTTGACTTAGGAACTGTAACACATCCCTTATACTGAGAATCATATACTATTCATTCATCACACGTTCAAATTCCTCAACAAGGCACAGGCATACAACCACACCATTCATAGTCAAACATATACCAAATCATCAAACACATACAATACCAATTAAATCAGGGTATACAATCAATCGGATCAGGAGGAAATGACCCCCTATCCTCAAATCAATATCACAATAATGATGACCACTCGGTCATACTGCATACAACCGCTTACACTCGGTAAGCATACCTTGGCCTTGGACCTTTCGGTCTGCTCTGATACCAAAATGTAACACCCTAAATTTAATAAATAATTAAAACCCAAAACAGGGAAAGTTTTCAAAATTAAATAAACCCCTCAAACCATAAAACCACCGGGTAACAAATAGGACGGAAGGCAAGAAGTACAAGGCACCCATTCGGTAATCAGCGAAGCACAGCAGCTTAAACCGGTCCAATCAGTACCCCCTTCGCTCAAGCGAGGTTCAACGTTGCTTGAGCGACACATGACAATGCAACAACGGAAAAAGGAAGAGATGTTCAAGCGAAGCCCAACACCAGCATCCACTCGCTTAAGCGAGCTCCCACATGCTTGAGCGAAGCAACTCCAGTCGCTCGGGCGAGGCACGATTCGCTTAAGCGATGCCAACACAAAGAATCTTCCCAAGTCCACACTCGCTGGAGTGAGCACATTGTTCACTGAAGTGAGAGACCACACTCGGCTTATCTAGACGCTCGGAATCCAGAGTTATCCTTCAACTCATTCACTCGTAAAATGATAGCTAATTCACTCGGCACACGATAACTTATTCGCTCGGGGACTCATTAGGCAAATCCTCACTCGGACTTATTCTAATCCTAACCACTCGGAATACTATTCCTCAATCACTCGGATTATATATAACATTCACTCAGAATTCATTAAAGGGTTTCTCTTAGAATCCTTTTAAGTATCCCCCACTCGGAAAAGCCCAAACACAAGTCACCAATATACAACGCAGGTATATACATAATCATACACTCGGAATACCCATTATCTTAACATGTATATTTACCAATACTTACAATTCCATACAAGTAACCCATATCTATATTTCTCCTAGTCAATCTTTATAAATAAATATGTTTAATCATTATTTTACATAAGAGCCGGCCAAGGCTACACTGACTAACATAGTGAATACAATATAAGCACTCAACAGTCAGAGTACACCACATTCGGACTTGAGGCCCCGTCAGCACTTCCGGGTCCGACCTGCACATACTGAAAAATGGTGTAGGGGGTGAGCTTTCACATATACAATGACAATTATTGGCTCGGCTTAGCATACACATTCCCTTTCAACATACTCTATCTATCTTAATCAATACTAGCATTTACTAACATTTAATAAAGCATCTACACAAGTCACTAGTCGGATTACTCAAGTCATTTATGGTTATCTAACTCCTACTATTCACAACAACATACCCCTTAACAATAACATCAATAATACTTAGCCTTAGCGTCAAACACACACACAAATCCAGTCGAAATTCATTAATAGCATTCTTAGATTTTAAGGAACATGTTACAGATCCCTTTTTCTGGCCCCTCGTCCGATAGCCCTTACCGTGTGGTACCGGTCTCCCAAGGACGTCTCGAGACTTAACTCTAGCTCCCACGGCTACCACGGGTCCTCTCAGAATCTAGCCAAGGGTCTGTAGCTGGAAATCATCTCATTGGGTTCCTGACCTTCCACGGGTCACCCTCTATCCATAAATGCAACCTCATGCATGTCACGACAGTCATCCACACTCAGCAAGTTCATCTTAAGCAATTCATATCGTATCCACCCGGAAGTCAACAATAGACCATACAATATGCTTGATATTCATATTACAATTAACATGCAATTCATACATTAACTCCACAACGTCACCAACGTCATCATACGTCTCTTGGACAGCAATGGTCATACACCACACAGGTAATAATCATCATTCATCCAGACTCCACTCAGCAGCATGTACAACATATAGTAAACAACACATTCTAAACGCAAGCATATGAGTACGAAATAATTAACAGGACTCTACTAACACACACATACGATATCCAATGATCAATAGTCAAACACCTCACAGAATCATAATCATACAAACACATAAGGTAATATGTTCGCTTGGACCGTCCAGAAACCATGCATTGGACATACAGAGCGCCCCCTACCTGGGATGAAAATTCCAAAGGTTCCAAGGGCTTGCAGCTCCAATCGGTTGCTCCGCTCAGCCCATTTACTCGTTCTCGATAGAACGACCCTGCATCAGTCATCCACCATTACACTTGGCTTTGGAGGAACTCCGAGCCACTCCCACTCTTAAACAATTCTGCATGCAAAATTAGCGGGGAGGCCCAAGCCTCCAGGGCACCACATTGACCTTCCACTCAGTCCAGTGGGGATTTCCAAGCTTCCAAGACTCCCAGTTCTCTGCTCGCTCTCTTGAGCAGCTCTGATGACAATGTTGGTGAACGCTCCAACCTCCTTGAAGCTCTTCGTGGTGCAGATCTTCACTGAGACTCGGCAGCCTCGAGCAAGAAGAGGGAGAAAGAGGAAAGTCGACGAAGGAACCGTAGGGAAGAAGACTGGTTGCATGCAGGGAGAAATGCACACCCTCGCCCTCTCTGGCTCGTCGAGTCAAGAAGGAGGACTCCGATCCTCAGCCACCACTGTCGCGAGCTTGTGGAAACAGAGAGCAGAGAAGAAAGGAGAAGAAGAGAAGAAGAATAAAGAGCGGAGAAGAAGAAGAGAAGAGAGGACAGAAAGGAGAGAAGTCTGAAGGGAAACATGAATGATAGGGTGGCCCAGTAGCCCATATACGCATGCACGGAGAGAAGGTAAAGTGGGGTAGGAAAGCGTGAAGCAGTACACCAATCACAATCAGCCAGCAATTAATAATTAATCACTCTTAACCAGTCATTATTTCTTAAGTTGAGTTAATTAAGTTAATTATAATTAATAAATAATTTTCCCACCTTGCAATTATTATTTCAATGATTTATTTTCATTCGGCAATTGATTATTAAATCAGGATGTTATACATCGCGTCTAAATTAGTCATCCTTTAATCAAAATACGAGGTCAAAAACGAGAAGCGGATAAATGGGACGTTTCATCCTAAGTATCCCTTTCCTTATCAGTTGTGGTGATGGTCAACCAAAAGTGGGGGAAAATCAACAAGACGTCAAGTCTAAATTGATTTTCGTGAAAGTGATAAGAACGGAATATTACAAAAAAACATTAAAAAAATGAAAAAGGAAAGATGGGCCCGACAGGGGTTAAGTCCCGCTCCTACGTATTCTCGAGTTATCGAGAAATCAGGGTTACGTAGTTCTCGATAATGGCTTTTAGGAAAAATTAGGAAGTTGTTGGTGGATAATATCCTTGGGAAAGACCCATACAAGGCAAAGTTCTTCGCACGTGTACAAGTTCTAGGAAAGTAGTGTAGACGGAAGTACTTCCGTATGACACTGGCTAAAGACAATTGTTTATATTTTTTGGATTTGAAAGAACACACAGAAAACACTTATTTCTTTTTGTTATTACTAGTTACAAAGCAAAATAAAAGAAATTTAACGGAATAAACTTAAACAAGAGAACAGATTCAACAAAAATTACAAATTTGGTAGAAGAATAAACAATAATATAAAAACGAAAGAAAAGAGACAGAACGAAACTGGTGTGGTGAGGATGTTGAGGACCGGAGTGCAAATATAGATTGGTGTGGAGTGGACCTGGGAGGAACCGGGGTGCAAATGTGGATCGGTGTAGGACTCAGTGGTGAAAATGTATTTTGATGAAGAGATCGTGTAGGATTTAGTGGTGTTATGAGCAGTATGGGGTTTGGACAGAGTAAGGAGGTTCTGAGGTCTAACAAACAGGAACGAGACTGGTGCTTCTGTTTTGAAGAAAAGAGAATGTGGGTTGGGGACAGGTTTCTTGACTTTAAATTCAAGACACCGGAGTAAATTTTGCCAGAGGTTCCAAGATTCAAGATGCTCCCCCCTTTGTGCCTCTTCAGCCGAGGCATTTATAAATGCTTCTGGGTGCTGGATGAGTGCTTGGACAAGTCAAAGACAGCCTGGCCATTGACAATTATGGGGAACAGCAGCTGGTTTGTAATTTTTATTATTTTCATTTTTGTTTGTTGTCAGCCGCCCCCAAGATTCGAGGATCAACTTGGATGGTGCGATTCCACTTGGATAGCTCAAGCCTCCACTAGATCCATGTATCTAGTGGAGAGACAGCCTGGCCACCAACAATTATGGGGAACGGCGGCCGGTGAGTAATTTTTATTATTTTCATTTTTGTCTGTTGTCAGCCGCCCTCAGGATTTGAGGATCAACTTGGATGGCGTGATTCCAAGTCAGCATGGGCAATCGGACTCCTCGTCTCTTTCATTGTCTTAGATCGGTATTCCTCATACCTGGACCGGTGTTCTTCTTATGGCCCAGATCGCTGTCCATCAGTATCCATTCTCGGTGTAAATTGGTCATATCGAAATAAGTGTTTACATATATGAAAATCCCGAGTGTAAAAATCGATCCTTTGACACTCGGTGTGAAGGCTTGAATTCACAAATTATTGACTCAGAAATATCTCTTTCCGAGAAGTGTTCATCAGAGCCTCTTTTCATTCAGAATTGCTTCACTCTTTCGAAGTCCAACTCACTCGTGAATATCTTTCAGAGAGTTATTCATCAAAGCCTCTTTCTGTGAAGAATCGCTTCACTCGGGGGAGATTCGCTTGGAAATGTTTCTGCTTGAAGCACACTCATTTAAAGTTAGCCTTTCTTCCCTCAAAAGTAATCCACTCGGAAACGTCTCACTCGGAGACAACCTACTCGGAAGTATGGAACTTGGAAGTGTTTCTGCAAGAAAAGTACTCCTTCAAAGTTCAAAGCCCTTTTCATTCAGAATCGATTCACTCGACAATTATCCACTCGAAAATATCTATACCTGGGAAATACTCATTCGAAGTCAAACTTTTTCTTCGCTGAGAAGTAATTCCCTTGAAAGCATCCCACTCGGAAATGCCTCACTCGGAGACAACCCACTCGGATATATCTTTGCCTGAAAAGTATTCATAGTCAGAGGCTTTCTTCGCTCGGAAGTAATTCCCTTGGAAGCAACCCACTTAGACATGTGTCACTCGGAGACATCCTACTCAGAAGTATGGAACTTGATAGAGTCTCTACCCGAAAGAGGCTCATTCGAGGTCAGAGCCTTCCTTAGCTCGGAAGTACATCTCTCGGAAGCAACTTACTCGGAAATGCGTCACTCGAAAACAAACCACTCGGGAGTATGGACCTTGAGAGAGTCTCTGCCCAAAAGAGGCTTATTCAAGGTCAGAGCCTTCCTTTGCTCGGAAGTACATTTCTCGGAAGCAACCCACTCGGAAATGCCTCACTCGGAAACACACCACTCGGAAATATCTTTGCCCGACAAGTACTCATTTCGAAATCAAAGCCTTTCTTTGCTCGGAAGTACTTCTCTCGGAAGCAACCCACTCAGAAATGCCTCACTCGGAAACACACCACTCGGAAATATCTTTGCCTGACAAGTACTCATTTCTAAATCAAAGTCTTTCTTCGCTCGGAAGTACTTCTCTCAGAAGTGACCCACTCGGAAATGATCATTCAGAGTGGAAGTTTAGTCCTCTCTCGGAATTGTTTCCACTTGGGAACATCACTTAGAGTCGAAGACAATCTCGAAGATGAACCCGAGCACAAGCTCTCGGCAACTTTGAATATGGGCCCGAGCATAGGCTCTAGGAAATCTTTAAGACACACCCGAGAATAAGCTTTAGGCAATCTCGAAGACGAACCCGAGCATAAATAGAACGAAGGGGTTCCAAGTGACGGAATTCCCCATTCTTGTGAAAATTGACTGGACCGAAATAGGTGTTCACAAACGGTTTGAAATCATTCTTATGAATTTTTTAGTCGAGGTATCGATACAAATGACTTTGATTGTGACGTAGAAATTATTATTTCAATTTACATACATACAAATTTATTTAGCTTACGAAAGGTGCGATGCGATGAAACCAATCCCAGTTTTCTAAATCTGATTTTTACCTAAAGACTTTACTGTCATTATTTTCATTCAACACTTGCTGTTTCTTTTGTATTCAATCTTTTGTACAACAAAATCAAACCAAACCTTTTGTCAAAATCAATTCAAGAACTAAGATCTTCAAACCAACACCTCCTCAGTGGAACGACATCTATACTATACTACAATCACTGTGTTTAAACTTGGCATAAACATTCCATTAAGTTCATATTATACAAGCTTGATTCTCTTTCCTTGAACACTTCATTTCTTTGTATGATCAATAAAAATATCTTACCAGTTACTAGACGGTTTGATCATGACTTCGGGATGGATGAGGCCCGATGATGTGGTATTTACCCTGCGATGATCGAAAATCTATGGTTTGTACACCAATTTATGGTAATGTTAATTAATATTTGATGATCGGTATGGCATGATTTATGCCAAATTAATTGTATAACGATGATGAGATATAAACATGCTAGCTATAGACTTGTGAGGATTGTCACTAAGTCTTATGTGGACTGGTATCGTTTGAATATGTGTGATCGATGTGAGCGATGGGAATATGAAGTACTTGTCCTGATAGGAATTTACATACCATAGGCATTGTGGCAACATGCACTTATGCACCAACCTCATGTGTTTGTTGTAACCACTACAGGATTGGGAGGCCTTCCTGTATGTCGGATGCAACAACATATGGGTCGGGTAGGTGTAGGGTTGTAACTGCTTATGGTGAATGTACTGAGCCTGTCTGGTCATACTGAGTATGAACATGCGAACTATATTGGATGAGTTGTGATCGAAGATATCTGACATATTTTGAATGTAGAAAATTTTATGTTTGGGTAAAAGAAATGCAGATGAACATGTATTGATGGACTTTGGGAAGTCCAATATTACTTCATGGCAACTATATGCCTTGTTGGTGTGCGACCTGAAATATGGTCTTATCATATGTGTATTGAGTTTAAATTTCGAGGACGAAATTTCTTTTAGGTGGGGTGTATTATTAGATCCCAAATTTTCTAAAAATGATTAAATATGAGGAATGAATATTAAATAATTATAAATGAGTTAACGAGTGTCCCAAAAATATTAGAATAATTAAATTGGGATTTATTATGGATATTTATAATTTATTGAGATTTTAGGAGCTAAAATTATACCCGGTTAAAATATGGGTGTCAGACCAAGTTTCTCTGATTGAGATGCCATTGGTCAGGGCTGATGAGAATATTATTAGGAGTCCGAATATATATTTGAAATAATTTTTAGATAAAGTATTGAGCCCGAATGGAGATCATGTTAGTCACAAAACGGTGAAATTTTAATGAGAAGCCAAATATTAAAACAAAAACTCTTTTCCGCCCTTCACTTTCACGTTAGCTCTCTACCCTCTTTAGGAAAACACTCTTTTCTTCTTCTTTCTCATTCCCTCTTCATCTATTCTCCTCTCTAAAACCCTTGTGTTGGTGTGCCTTCTTCTCCTTACCATTTTCATTTTATTGGAGCTTGAAGGAGGAGTTTGAAGCTTGAAACTCTTTCTCCTTTCTCCTCCTCAATTTCGTGTGGCTCTCCCCTCTCTTGGAAACTCTCTTATTTCTTCTCTTGAGGTAAGCTCTTTGTCATTTCTCAAGTGCATGAACACTAGCTTTTTGGTTTTGGTGTTGGGTGAGCATTTAATATATATGGGTTGTTGGGAGAAGCATTAAACATGGAAACCCTAAGGTAGGGTGTTGTTAGCATAGCATTTATGATGGGTTGTTAAGGGTACACGAAATTAATACTTGGATGGGTGGAAAATTAATGAGCATTTATAATAGTGATAGGTTTCTAGTGAAACCCCAAATTTAATAAATTGGGGGAAGTGTAAAATGTGAGTAGAGTGTATGTTTAATGATGTTAGAGAATGATGTTAATGGTGAGAGATAGCCATTGATGATGGTTGATGAATATTGATAATGGTTGTTAGGCTCTCATGAAACCCTAGCCCTAAGAATTTGGGGAAAATGGATATATTGTAACTTGGGAGGTTGAATTGAATGTGAAGAGATGATATTTAATATGTGAGTTTTATTTATAATGATGAATAGATGAGTTAAGATGACGATTTGGTGAGGCCTTAGGCCAGGATGTGTGTCACTTGAAATTGTGAATTATTGATGGCCTTGGGTGAAGCTAAGAGGCTCATGATGAATTTGAATCGTAAATGGATAGTTTAAGTAATGATGAGAGTGATGTTGATGCTGTTGGGTATGGTTAACCCTTTTAGATCTAGAGAATCTTGGTTTTGGGAAAGGATTCCCAAAACCTAACATAAGTATGTGAATTGGTGTTTAACAAGTCTAGGACTTGACATTAAGCCTTAAGATATATTTATATTTCTTGAAATTATGATAATGCATTGTGATGGCTCATTAATTTGGTGCATATGTGCATATATATGATGTGTAGATTATAATTCGGACGACGTGGTGAAACGATATAGAGCATTTGAATAGCAGTTCTTCCCTCGAGGTAGGAGAGGAGTTTACATTCAAATTGCATGAGTAAAATGATAGTGATTATTGTATGTGATGAGTACTCATGCTTGCCTTGCCATGTAGATATTGAAATAATGTGAATGGTTATTTGATGATATTTGAGAAATGGTGTATGAGAATATGTGTTGGTTGTTATGAAAGTATATATGTGATGATGATAGGTTTAATCTTGGTATGATTAATGAATTGGAATGAAAATTATTGAGTAAGAATGTTTGAGGCAAGTTTTAAATGCTTAATAAGAGGTGTATGATGTGTTGAATTTGTCCAATTTGGATTTGTATGAGTTTTGGTATGTAAAGTTGTGGAATTCTTACGTTTTTGCTCTTGAACTAATAATCTCGCTCAAGCGAGATGGATTCTCGCTCAAGCGAGAATCCCTTGTATCAGTATTATGGCCTCTGGCCCAAATCTCACTCAGGCGAGTGAGTGTCTCGCTCAAGCGAGACGTGTGTGGGACGAGTGGAAGAGATACTGGATGAATCTCGCTCAAGCGGGTGTGGCTGCGCTTGAGCGAGCGAGTGAGGAAATGATTCTGGGTGAGTTTTGCTTAAACGAATAATGAGGCAAGCTGGATCTCGCTCAAGCCTGCCAGCCTTGAGGAGGTTCTGAACGTTGTTTGCTCAAGTGAGCACGAGTCGCTAGAGCGACACCGAGGGGTCTGGTACTAAACTCCTTTTCGCTCAAGCGAGTGGCTGGTATTGTTGTGTCTCGCTCAAGCGAGCGAGCATGAAATCGTTACTGGAACAATTTCGCCCGAGCGAGTAGCTAGCCTTGGGAAACCTTGCTCGAGTGAACGAACCTAAAATGAGACATTGGTGGAATCTCGCTCAAGCGAGAATGGCTCGCTCAAGCGAGATCGGGGCCTGATGCTTAAAAACGCTTCGCTCAAGGAAATTCTGGGCGCGCTTAAGTGACCCATTTCAATCTCGCTCAAGTGAGTAGGGCCTCCCTCAAGCGAGTTTCCCAAAAGGGAATTATACTTTATTTTCTTGATTTTGATGGTGTTTGGCCCTTTTTCCCTACATTGTGAGATGCTTGAGGGAGTGTATGAGGGATATATGGTGATGATATAACATGGTGGTGATTAGAATTGATTGACACATTTGGGATAAATCTTTATGACATATTTACCACCTGGAATTGAATTATAAAAAGAAAAAATGAATGACAATAAGAGGTGATGGTGGGGGTTATGAGATACACCCTAGTGTGATTATGAAACCGATGAGAGAATAATTAAATGACGAGGTGTTTATTAGAAACCGATGTATCGGAGATGATATTGATATCATATGACAATAAATGATGTTGCAATTATTCCTTGTATAAGAGGATGAATGTTAATATTGATGAATTTTGAAATGCTATAGTATTTTATACAAATGTGATCTTGTATGAGTGGTTTAAAATTGCATTGATGAATTGTTGTGTTGCCACACTAGTTATGAAATAATGGTGTTGAATAATGATATGATAATTCACTAATTGATTATGTGGTATATTGATGAAAGTTTGATGAATGAGATAATGTTGTAATGCCATTATGGTTGATTGCAAGTATCGACTTGCCTGTATGATATGAAATATATAGGAGATATGTTGAGATGTAATGCTAAGGACGTGATTATAGTGGGCATAAGTATAATTGTCATGTATGTGGAATGATGAATATACCTTGAATGATTCTAGGTGTAGACTAATGTTATGATGTTTGCTATGCTTTTTGATTTCCATGCGTGGATCGTCAGGAAATGATATTGTAGACATCGAGATGCCAAGTATGTGAATAAAATGCCTTGAAGGGCTTTATAAATGATTGGATGTTATTGATGGAAAATGTCAAATTAAAATATATCCCTATATGAGAGGGTGAGATATCCTTGCGAGGTTGTTGAAATGAAAGGCCCTACGATCACCTAGTTGCTACGATCACCTTGCAAGGAGTACCCCTTGAGCCAGTGGTTGCGATCACCTGGTTGTTAAAATGAAAGGCCCTGCAGGGACTAATGTGGATGAATGTCCGTGGTTGCAATCACGAGGCAGGAGTACCCCTTGCAAGGCGGGAAACCATTATGAAATGATTGATATGTGGTGACGATCACAATGAGACATCCTATGGGATTGTATGATGATAAGCCAGTGGTTGCGTCACTTGGTACTTAAGATAAAAAGGGTTTACGAGTTCCTATGAAATTCCATGGTTGCGATCACGAGGAGGGAGTACCCCTTGCGAGGCGGGAAACCATTATGAATTGAATGATATGGTGTTTGCGATAACCTGATGGAAGGAAATGGATCTGTTGCATATGCATTAAACAGTTGACATATGCATTAGCCATAGATGCATGGCATTTGAGATGGGATGACCAAGAGAGATGAGAAACCCCTTGCGAGGAGGAATTGAGTAAAACTTACTTTGATGATTGTATGCATGTACACATAATCACAATGTATTTATATTCGTCATTTAGAATGTATAACTCACTCTCCCATGTGGTCTCCTTTTCCGCATTGTGATGCAGGGTTATCATGGGCTGAGATGAGATTTTGAATTGAAGCTTTAGCAAAGGTAAATAGTGGAAGTGGAAGTGCCTTGGCCGGCATCATTCGTGAATTTTAATGCAATGAATAAATTCTATATGATGATTTAGTGATTTTGGTAATGTATAAGATAATCATGAATGCATGAATGGTGAATATACGTATTTAGTATATAAGTCATGATTCGACGAGTACTAGAGGAATTGAAATTTGAATATTGTATAATGATGATTGTGGTGTTTGTGTTAATGCCAATAAGTGAATAAATGGGTCAATTATAAGATATGAGCAGTAGTAATAGTTGGGGCATGACCCCGGATGTATATGTAGATATATATTTATATCTTAGGCAATGCGTGTGTATGTTGTAAGGGGATAAATAGGTTATGAACTAATAGGTCGATGTTAGGTATTTGCATGCTTGCCGAGCCTTTTCTCATATTATCATATATGGGACTAGGCATTTGCCCGGTATATACATTCTCCTTCCGTTGTAAACTCTACTACTTTTGTACACCATTATGGGCGATTTAGATGTCGATCCAGTTACATTTATGTATGTCTCACTCTTCGGTTTTCTGTGGTTCGGGTTTCGGTGTGACATCAGACTTACTTTAAAATGTGAAAAATTTACCCGTATTTTTATTAACTATTTATATCGTTCACGTCGGCATTCGAGTCCGGAAAACCGGGGTGTTACAGCATGAATTCTTCAAGTAGTGATGGATATGTTATAAAAGAAAAATTGCCTCAAAACTCTTGAAAAAATACAAGAAATTCAAGAAGGAACCAAGGCCAAGCTTGGGCAAAGCAAACTTAAAAGAAAATGAGGTCAGCCAGCACCATACACGCTTGAGCGTGAAAGGAAGCGTGGCACAAAGTGAAGCTCACGCTTGAGCGAGACAGCATGCAAGCATGAATTGGTGAAGTTTGAGCTTGAGTCTTGCACTCAAATGTGCGTAACTCAGTGCTGGTGTATTTTAAGAGAATCAAGTTTGTATAATACACTCAAAGGAACGTGCCAAGTTTCAAACACGATAGTTGTAGTTATAAAAGATATCGTTCCCACTAAGGATCATCAGCAATTGAAACTTAAAATATTACGGCGGATTAAAACGATTGTTTTCATGGTTTTTGAGTTCAAAATATAAACTGCAATGTATGAACGAGTATGCAATGAAATAAAAGGAGTTTGTCAAATTGTAACAACTGGGATTAGGATTCACCGATCTTACCTTCCGATGCACAACGTATATTCATGAAAATGGGGTTTGAACTATAATACTTTACGTCACAATCAATGTCATTCGTATCAATTCCTTGACTACGAAATTCATAAGAACAGATTTGATAACGTCAATCCCTTGATCGTTTCAAATCCATTCCAGCATTACGACCGATTGTTTGGACGTTCAATGCGTTAAATACCATCCCTGGTTATTTACTCACATTGAGCATTTCATTTAGATCTGTTTTCGAAAGTTATTTTCCAATAACAAACGAAAACTTTAATCAAGAAACTAGTGATCAAGTAGATTCAAGCAGTGAACACAAAACGAAATACCAAGAATCATAGAACAAATTTACCCGATTCATGAATATATCATTTATGATCTTCAAGTAAGAAAGGCTACATCCAATCCCAAGGAGAGGTTTAGCCACTCATGGTGGTCATTACAACTTAGAAAAGATGAATAAAAGAAAGAGTACAAAGTGTTTCTAATTATCCAGCCTAGCCAGCCCCCGCCGCCCCTGTATTCCATGCAGTAAGCTTATATAAAAGAATACTCGCTCAAGCGAGTTTATATTTCGCTCAGGCGAGGAGCATTCTTCAGCACGAAGAAAATCCACGTCCTGCTTCATTATGGGCTTGATTCGCTCAAGCGGTTCAGATTCGCTTAAGCGAGTCTTCATATCTGATACTCTATTCCTTTTCGCTTGAGCTGTTTCTTCATCCACTTCAGCGAACCCTTTAAATTTAGGTTCTGGACAAATTTCGCTTGAGCGAAATAATGTTGCTCAAGCGACCTCTACATTGCTGCATTCTGGAAGAAGTTCGCTGGCTTTTCTAATCAAACGCTTGAGCGAGGCTAATGTTATTCCATTCTGTACCAATCTCGCTCAAGCGGACTCTGTTTCACTCGGGCGAATACTTCATTATTCAATACTGGCTTGATTTTGCCTGGGCGAATCACTCCTCAGCTCAAGCGAGTCTTGACCTGATACTGTTATTTGTTAAATTCATTGCTCGCTTGGGCGAGCTCTTTAATTTTTCCTCAACGACCATTCTTCGCTCAAGCGATATACCTTCCGCTTGAGCGGATTTCACTATGTTTGCTCAACACTTGGTGGATTTTCTTCATTTCTTTTCTTTTCTTCTTTCTTCTTTGAACTTTCCTGAGATTGCAACAAAATTAGCCAATCAACCTGTACAATGTTCATATCACTATGTATTTTCTATTTAGCTTACAAAATTGACAAACATTGCACATTATATCCAATTTATGCTTCATTAACCATGCAAAATATAGGTAAATTGGACATCTATCAACTCTCCCCAACCTAGAACTTTGCTTGTCCTCAAGCAAATGGTCAAGAGAAAGTTTAAGTGAAACAAAGATCTTAATTAATCACAGCTGCAAATAAAATGAAGGACAACTTTTCACTATTCACAAATGATAAATCCTCAATCATGCTTCACTTTATCTAACCAACTTCTAAGTTTGAAAATATAATACACAATTGCAAGTAACCACTCTGCTGTAAAAACAAGAAATCCTCTCTGTTTATACCTTCATGGTGAGTGTTTGCTCTCTTTATCATTGGTCAAGTGTTATTCAATCATTGCATTTCATTTCACTGCATAAGATAACCACTCAAACAAACATGGATCAAGAGGTCTTTAATAGGTTGTAACTTGGCCAGGCTTACAAGAAATTCATTGGTTTTTCTTTGGATGCAAAGACATACTAAGGACACTTAGATTTCTTGGCCTTGGCTTTTTGTTATGTCATTTTTGCTTCATGTAAGCCATTCAACTTTTCTTTATATTCCTCCTTCATTTTGTTTATTCTTTGACATTGGTAGGAGGATCTTACGTTATTTTCCAAAAATTTTCTCTTTTCTTTTGACAGTCACAGCCAAACTCTTCACATACCCTTCTTGAAAGATTGTTCTTGTCCTTAGCATGCATTAAGGTTAGATTATTTTGTTATACAAGCATGATCTAAGGTTAAGAAAAGAAACTTTTTTTTGGCTCAATTGGGGTTAAACACAAAATTTGGATTGATTACTTGAAGGTTGGCTTTTTGGCTCTTGTTTAAACCTATTCTACACAAAGTTTGCCTCTATCCTGTCCATGCTTGACTAAGCAATAATCCTTGCCAGAAATTCATGCAATGAAAGATTACACAAAGATCAATGAACTCTCGGTGTTTAAAGTTGCACTATCTCACTGGGTTAATTGTCTTGATTTCTTTATTCTCACAGAAAAGGGTTCAAGCATTGTGAACTAATTCCTAACTCAAGAATTAGAAAGATTCATTCAACATTCATAAGAATTATCAGAGTTTCCAAAACTAGTCATCCTTCCTTTTATGCAAGCCTAAGATTAATTCACATCTTTCTTCACTTTTCCATGTCATGAAAACAAAATTTCCGCGCCTAAACATTACAACTAACGTATGCAACAAAATTCATTTAGGCGTAAACATGAAAATCTAACTATAAATCATGTGAAATTAGCATAAAACAAAGGTACTGAACAATAAGTACTGAATTTAAAGTAACATAATAAAAAGGAACATAATTTAAAGTAACATCAACTTAAATGAACTTGACAAAATAAAAAGGAACCACAGTAGCATGCTCAGTCATGCGACATCACAATATCAGTGACCACTCGATCCAGTTGCTCTTCAAACTCCCTGTCCTCAGCCTCCTGCTGCTGCTGAGTCTGTGTATCAGTTGGTGCTGTGACAGGTACAACTGCTGGTCCTGCTGATGTGGCTGGTGGTGGTGGTGGTGCCTCTGGCTCAGCATCAGCTACTGGCCTCTCCTCCTCTGGCAGAATGGGACTGTCCCCAGGCCAAGTGACACGCTCCACGAACTGGTCGGGGTGCATAAAAGGGCCTGAAGGATGACTCCAATAGTTGGCTCTGTAATGGTACAACATGCCTCTGTGAAGAGCGGCCTGCTGTCGCTCAATGTGAAGAAGATGAGCAAGGAGGGTAGGATCACATGTAGGTGGTGGTGGTGGCTGGAGAGGTGGTGGAACGAGAGGTGATGATACCACGGGTGGTGTTGGTGGTGGTGGTGGAGTCGTCTGTACCTATGGTGTAGGTATTCTGCAATTCAAGTCTATGAATTTTCGATCGATGGATGGTCTAATCGGAGTGATGGGGTTAACATCGATCCCATGGACTGCACAAAGTCCTGTGATGAATGCAGGAAAACCAAGGCTGCCTTTAGGTTTTGCATCAGCTAATGTTGTCTTCGGATTTTGCTGTGCAAACCTAAAGATTTCATCTGAAATTATCTGAGCAAGGTCGACAGACATATTTCGAGAGAGGATGCAGAAGAGAAGCTCATATTTTGGAAGGGGCAAATCAGATACATGGGCATTTGGGATAACATTTGCCAAGAGAAATGCTGTCCACACCCTGGTCAGCATTGTCATATCCTTCCTCAGAAGTCTGGAAGGATGCTGGCTAGCTCCTCTGTACATATGATACCCTGGTAAATAGAGTTTATCTTCAAGCTCCTGTGTGGAGTAGATATGTCGGTTTTTCTTCAAGGTGCCATAGGTGCACAAATCTCCGTCAGGTAACCGAAGCATATCACCTAAATGTTCGTTGATAGTATCTCTATCATACGAAATCCAGGTGCCCCGAACCCAAGTCCTCCTTTCTAGAGTGCCTTCTTTATTCCATGCATTAGCATAGAATTCTTTAACAACCTCAGGGTCGAACTTGTGTCTTGGGTTTGCAACTCTTAACCATTTCCTTCTTCTCAGTAATTCCAAGAATTCATCACACTCTCCTTCTCGTAAATCAACCTTCCTTTCAGGAATAAAAGTCCAATGGTCAATGTTTTCAAGGCGTTGCTTATGCTCTCTACTCCTGAATTTTGGTTGTTGTTGTGAAGAGCTTCCTTCACCTCTCTTCCTTTTTCCTTTTTCTCTCTCACTCTGCCTTGGGGCATCATCACTCGTTACTTTAGTTCTAGCCATCCTAAAAAAAAAATAGGGAGTGCCAATAGAGTTCATAAGGCAGAAAAGTAAAATTGCTCACACCATCTAGTCACAATCTAGTTCACAATATTTTCACTGAAAAACAAAGCATGATGGAAGGTTTCAACAGTTACAAAAAAACGCTGTTCTATTGATGCCATTAATCAAAAACGGAACATGGTTATTTGTTCTTGCCAACACAGAACCTAATCGGAAACTTGCATGCAGTGTATTTCAGCACCCACACCATAATAAAAAAAAACAGAGCATGCTTCTTGCAAATGGTCTTAATACTTTATTCTAGGGCATGATTTACATTTGGATACCATTATGCAAAACAACATTACAGAGGTGAAAATCAAACCCTAACTAGCATACGATCCTCATCCTAAGCCACATTCAAGGTTTACGAACATGAATAACATGAGAAAGTTGGATAAGATGAAGGAATGAGTAAAAAATGAGAAAACTTACTTGAGAGTTGTGGAAATGAAGGAAAAACAAGAACTTAATGGAAAGTAATGAGGGAGAAACCGGTGGGAACTCTTCGAAATCGAAGACGGAGATGAGAGGAGTTCGTGAGCGGAGAGAGTTTAAAAGAGAGGAAATATTGTAACTGAAGACGAATGACTAATTCCTCTAAAAAAAAATTGCAACCGCTTAAATTCGCTCAAGCTAAAAGCAATCGCTGCAGCGAATTGAAGATTAAAAAAAATGAAAATTCTCAAATTTCGCTCAAGCGATGAAGATTCGCTGTAGCGAAATCGAAGTATAAGGTACCTGATACTTTAAAATCCCTCTCGCTGACAGAAAATAATTTTTCGCTTAGGCGAATAGATGCGTTTAAGACACTGGATAAAATTCGCTAGGGCGAAATGAATGGCGCTTGAGCGAGTTTGCAATGTTTTCTTTCTGGACAAAACTCGCTTGAGCGATAGGTACTCGCTTTGGCGATTTTGTTCCAGTGTTTAATAAGAGATAACTCGCTTGAACGTGACTTAATACGCCTGAGCGAGAATTGCAGAAAATGGAAATTTTTTCAAAGTTATGAAAATTCTGCAAAATTCGCTTGAGCGGGTTTTAATTCGCTTAAGCGAATATTGTCCAGTATCTATTCCTTTGTCTTGGCCTGAGCGAAAGGTAATATTTTTCAAGCGAAGAAGACATTCGCTCAAGCCAAAAATGGGTCGTTTAAGCGAATTATGTCCAGTATCAAAATATAAGTTTTTCGTTTAAGCAACTTTGAGCGAATGTAGGTATTTGGCTTATTCGCTTGCGCGGATATCCTCATACTTGAAACTTTATATCTTCCACTTGTATTTTCTTCAAAAACTTATCTCATCATTCGATCCTTTGGTTCCTTTTAGTCTTCTCACTCACTTATAAAGCACATCATATAAAAAGCATTCACACAACTGCACAACTACTAGTCATACAAAACAAAACAACAACAAATTAAACACACTGGGTTGCCTCCCAGGTAGCGCTTGTTTAACGTCGTTAGCTCGACGCCTGATTGATTTTCATTCTTCAATAAAGTGGATCAGCATATCTAGCTTTTCCACTCCGCCACCCATATATGGTTTGAGTCTTTGTCCATTAACTGTCCAGGTTCTATCAGAATTAGGATCTTGCAACTCAACAGTACCATATGATTTGACTTCTTTAACAAGGAAAGGTCCAGACCATTTTGATTTCAGCTTTCCTGGAAAAAGTTTGAGCTTTGAATTGAATAAAAGAACTGATTGTCCTGGGTAGAAGCTTTTTGCTAAAATCTTTTTATCATGGTAGGCTTTCATTCTGTCTTTATAAATTCTTGATGATTCATAAGCCTCTCGCCTTCATTCTCCCAGTTTTTCCAACTGAATCTTTCTTTCCTTTGTTGATGCTTCAGGATCAAAATTGAGCAACTTCATTGCCCAATAGGCCTTATGTTCTAGTTCCACAGGTAAATGACAGCTCTTTCTGTAGACTAATTGGTAGGGTGAGAACCCTGTTGGAGCTTTAAAAGCTGTTCTGTATGCCCACAAAGCGTCATTCAACTTTAAAGACCAATCTTTTCTGCTTTGGGAAACTGTCTTTTCCAGAATTCTTTTGATTTCCCTGTTAGACACTTCTACTTGTTCATTGGCTTGTGGATGGTAAGGAGAAGTCACCTTATGCTTGACACCATAATGTTCTAAACACTTTTGAAGTTGTGTGTTGCAAAAGTGAGATCCTCCATCACTTATCAGAACTCGGGGAGTGCCAAATCTGCTGAAAATATTTTTCTTCAAAAATTTGATTACAGTTTTGGCATCTGCCTTTGCACAAGCCATTGCTTCGACCCATTTCGAAACATAATCAACAGCTACCAGGATGTATTCATTGGAAAGTGAGGATGGTAATGGTCCAACAAAATCTATGCCCCAACAATCAAAAACCTCTACTTCTAAGATGGTTGTTAGTGGCATTTCATTCCTCCTTGAAATACTTCTACTTCTCTGACATGTATCACAGTTCTGCACAAAAAAATTAGCATCTTTAAATATAGAGGGCCAGAAAAAACCTGATTGTAGGATCTTGGCAGCGGTTCTTTCCCCATTAAAATGTCCTCCATATACTGAACTGTGGCAGTGCCACAGAATACTCCTGGCTTCTTGTTTAGATACACATCTTCTCAAAATATTATCTGATCCAAGCTTGAATAAGTAAGGATCATCCCAAATAAATTGTTGTGCATCCTTCAGAAGTTTCTTCTTCTGCTGCCATGTAAAATCTTCAAGAATCACTCCGGCAGCCTTGAAATTAGCCATGTCAGCAAACCATGGCCTCTCCTGAATCAACAACAGCCTTTCATCTGGAAATTCCTCTGGAACATCAGGCTGTATCTTTGTAACTTCATCATTAATTAGTCTGGACAAATGATCTGCAATGTGATTTTCACTGCCTTTTTTGTCAAGAATGGTTAAGTCAAACTCTTGTAGTAGCAAAATCCACCTAATTAATCTTGGCTTGGAATCAGATTTATTCATCAAGTACTTGATTGCTGCATGATCTGTAAAAACTATAACTCTTGCACCAATTAAGTACAATCTGAATTTTTCAAGCCCATACACAACAGCTAGTAATTCTTTTTCAGTTGTGGCATAATTAATTTGAGCTTCATTCAAAACTTTACTAGCGGAATGTATTGGATGAAAAATTCTGGATTTTCTTTGTCCTAACACTGCACCTATTGCATAATAACTTGCATCACACATGATTTCAAAATCAAGATTCCAATCGGGTGCAACTATGACAGGTGCAGTAGTTAGTTTTTCCTTCAACATTTGAAAAGCAAGCAGACATGATTTATCAAATTGAAAAGAATTCTCTTTTTGCAGCAGATTACTCAAAGGTTTAGCAATTTTCGAAAAATCTTTTATAAACCTTCGGTAAAATCCTGCATGACCTAGAAAACTCCTGACACCTTTGACACTTATTGGTGGGGGTAATTTTTCAATAACTTCAACTTTTGCCCTGTCCACCTTAATGCCTTTGTTTGAAATGGTGTGACCCAACACTATGCCTTTAGTTACCATAAAGTGACATTTTTCCCAATTGAGCATTAAATTGGTTTCCACACACCCTTTCAACACGGTATCAAGGTTTTCTAAACAAGAATGAAATGATTTACCAAAGACGGAGAAGTCATCCATGAAGACTTCTATGCATTTTTCCACAAGGTCTGAAAAAATTGCCAGCATGCACCGTTGAAAAGTGGCTGGAGCATTACATAGTCCAAAAGGCATCTTTCGATATGCAAAAACACCAAAGGGCAAGTAAATGCTGTTTTTTCCTGGTCTTCTGGAGCCACTTCTATTTGATTATAGCCTGAGTATCCATCCAGAAAACAATAATAAGCTTGTCCCGCCAACCTTTCCAGCATTTGGTCCATGAATGGCAATGGAAAATGATCTTTCCTTGTTGCTTGGTTGAGCTTTCGATAGTCTATGCACATTCTCCATCCCGTTACTGTTCTGGTTGGAATTAACTCATTATTTTCATTCCTCACCACCTTCATGCCACCCTTCTTTGGTACCACTTGAACTGGGCTCACCCATGTACTATCTGAAATAGGGTAGATCATTCTGGCTTCAAGCAACTTCAGCACCTCTTTCTTCACGACCTCTTTCATGATTGGATTTAATCGTCTTTGAGGTTGAGCCACTAGTTTGTATTCCTGCTCCATAAAAATATGATGCATACAATACGATGGACTGATGCCTTTCAAATCACTTAGTTTCCAACCAATAGCTTGCTCATTCTTTTTCAGAATTTCAATCAGCTTTTCTTCTTCATCTTTCAACAAAGTACTGCTGATTATTACTGGTTTATTACCTTGGTCATCTAAAAAGACATATTTCAGATTTGGAGGTAATTCTTTCAATTCTAACTTATGAACCTCAGGACTTTGTTTTTCATCCAGTTTTTCCACTTTGCTTTCCTCGCTTGTTATCACCTTACCGGCTTCAAGACTTTGCAAAACCTCTTGCACTTCATTCATCTCCATATTATTAAAACTCTCAACAGCATTCACTAGAGCCTTTTCAAGAGGGCTTGAATTATTCATCTTGTGAAGCTGTTTTGAAATTGTCTCCTCTTCCGCATCAATTTTGAAGCAACTCTGCTTGTCTGCAGGATATTTCATGGCTTCAAAAACATCAAAATTGACTTCCTCGTCTTGGACTCTTACTTTTAATTTCCCATCATCAACATCTATGATAACTTTTGCAGTCTTCATAAATGGTCGTCCCAAGATCAAAGGTACTTCTGAATCTTCTTCCATATCCATGATCACAAAATCTACTGGAAACACGAATTTGTCTACTTTCACTAGAACATCTTCTGCAACTCCATAAGGGAACTTCATTGATCTATCAGCTAATTGGAGAGTCATTCTAGTTGGTCGAATTTCCAGATCACCAATTCTCTTCAGCATAGATAATGGCATCAGATTAATGCTTGCTCCTAGGTCGAGTAATGCTTTTCCTACTGGCAGGCTACCAATGATGACAGGAATTATAAAGCTTCCTGGATCTTTGGTCTTCTGCGGTAATGCTTTTTGAATTATAGCACTACACTCGGCCTCTAATTCTACTGTCTCCTCAGAAAATCTTCTTTTCTTTGTCAGTAAATCCTTCATAAATTTTGCATAAGTAGGTATCTGCTCCATGGCTTCCATGAATGGCATATTGATCTGTAATCTCTTGAATATGTCCATAAACCTAGCAAACTGCCTCTCTTTATCCCGCTTTGAAGGATTTTGGGGATAAGGCATACTTTTCAGCTGTGGTATACCTTCATCCACCTTCATCTTTCCTTTCTCTACATCACTTTTTGTATCTTTCTCCTTTTCTTTTTCTTTATTTACAGTCTCACTCTTTTCATTCTCATCTTTTTCTCTATTTTTTTCTTTTTCTTTTTCTTTCAAAAATCTTTCTTCTTCCTTTCCTTTTTCACCCAACTCTACACCTGTGGTTTTTCCACTTCTGGTCATCACTGCCTGACATTGCTCCTTAGGATTCGCTTCAGTGTTGGCTCAATATTGAGATCTTTTTTGTTCTGCCATTTGACGGGCGAGCTATCCAACCTGAGTCTCTAGATTCCTAATGGAAGCTTCTGTGTTCTTCTGATTTGTTAGAGAGGCCTGCATGAACTTTTCCAGTGTATCTTCCAATCTTGTTGTCTTTTCCATCAGAGACGGTCCTTGTTGGTGGGCCTGTGGTATATTGAATATGCTAGCCTCTTGCCTCCAACCTTGGCCTTGATTTGCATTGTTCCTCTATCCCTGAAATGGTTGATTAGTAAAATTGGAATTAAAATTATTTTGTCTACCTTGATTGTTCATGTAATGGACAGCTTCTTCCTGGGACCCACAATGTCCATTTGGATGGTCACCTCCACAAAAATCACATCTTGCATTCATTTGTTGCTGAGGTTGTGCAGATTGAACTGAGTATAATTGTTGAGGAAGTTTGGCCATCTGTTGAGTTAAGGCTTCAATCTGTTGGGTCAGAATTTTGTTTTGAGCTAAAATAGCATCAGAAGTATTCAGGTCAAGGATTCCTTTCTTTTGTACTTGCTGCCTATCATGCTGTGCTTGATAGTCTGTGGATGACAAAGCTTCTATGATTCTGGTTGCTTGGTCAGCATCTACTGTCATCATTGTTCCGCCAGCAGCAGCATCTAAAATCATCTTTGTGTCAGGCCTTAGCCCATTGTAAAAAATGTTCAGCTGTGCTATATCTTCAAATCCATGATTTGGACATTTACGCAATAAGGACTTGAATCTGTCCCATGCTTCACAAAAAGGTTCTTCCATTCCTTGACGGAAAGTTGAAATGTCAGACTTTGCTTTTATGAATCTTGACGGTGGAAAGAAACGAAACAGGAATTTCTCCTCCACACTAGACCAATTATTCAAGCTTTGGTTTGGATGCGATTGCAACCATTCTTTGGCCTTTCCAGCTAGAGAAAATGGGAACAAGAGGAGATATGCTGATTCAAGATCTCCTTGCTCAAAGTCCATAGTACCTACCAATTCATAAAATGTAGCTAAGTGAGTATATGGGTCTTCATGTGACATCCCAGTAAATTGGTGAGCACTAATCAAGCTAAGAAATGTTGGTTTCATTTCCAAAGCTCTGGTTTGTGGGATTGCTATGCTTGAAAAATATCTGGGTCCTTGTTGGTTGGCATAGTCTCCTAAGGTGTGCCTTGGTGGTTGACGTCCTTCCATATTTTCAAGTTTTGGAGTAGTTGTTGGTGTTGAGATTTGAGAGGAAGAAGAAGAAGAATGGTCCTCTTCTTGTTGTGCTTTTGCTTTGGCTTTGATTTTGTTCAAAGTCTTCTCAATTTCAGGATCTATTTCAGCCTGTTCTTTGAATCCCTGACTTCTTAATATCATAAGCAAAGCTAGCAAAAAAGAGGTTAACCAAGAAAATGATACAAAACAACACGAAAATGCAGTACGTACAGTATTCACACACCGTAATAACTTAATTCAATTACTTCGATCCCCGGCGGACGGCGCCAAAAACTTGCTGGTGTATTTTAAGAGAATCAAGTTTGTATAATACACTCAAAGGAACGTGCCAAGTTTCAAACACGGTAGTTGTAGTTATAAAAGATATCGTTCCCACTAAGGATCATCAGCAATTGAAACTTAAAATATTACGGCGGATTAAAACAATTGTTTTC
This sequence comes from Clitoria ternatea, assembly GCA_037962975.1. Taxonomy (NCBI): domain Eukaryota; kingdom Viridiplantae; phylum Streptophyta; class Magnoliopsida; order Fabales; family Fabaceae; genus Clitoria; species Clitoria ternatea. The sequence continues at coordinate 178,563,830 of CM075671.1, forward strand.
ATGGTTTTTGAGTTCAAAATATAAACTGCAACGTATGAACGAGTATGCAATGAAATAAAAGGAGTTTGTCAAATTGTAACAACTGGGATTAGGATTCACCGATCTTACCTTCCGATGCACAACGTATATTCATGAAAATGGGGTTTGAACTATAATACTTTACGTCACAATCAATGTCATTCGTATCAATTCCTTGACTACGAAATTCATAAGAACAGATTTGATAACGTCAATCCCTTGTGTAACATCCTAGGTCATTTTACATTTATTTTTATTCATTCGATTAAATTTTACAATAAATTTTTCACAATCAATAATTATAATTAAGTTATAATTCAAAATAATGTTTATGTTTCACTAAACATATTTAAAATAGTAAACAGACTCAATTAAATTAAACAATCAAGGAAAAAGGAGAAAACTAGTTAAATAGAGCAAAAGGAGGGAAAAAGGGAATCAGGAGTATCTCGCTTAAGCGAGGCACCAACTCGCTTGAGCGAGGTTTATATTCTATGCTTAGGCGCGCCACACTCACGCTTGAGCGAATACATTCATATACATCAGGCCTTAGTTCGCTTGAGCGAGATTTCCTCGCTTGAGCGAATTAACTCCAGTAACCTTACTAACCTGACTCGCTCTAACAAACTACTCTCGCTTAGGCGAGGTTTTTCCAATAGCTAGTTTCCTCTTTATTCGCTTGAGCGAGAACATCTCGCTTGAGCGAATAAACTCCAGAATCTAATCCTATGGTCCTCGCTTGAGCGGAACTCAATCCGCTCGAGCTAAAACCACCCAGTAGCAGCCCCTGATACCTCATACACTTCTCGCTTGAGCGGGGATTTCTCCCGCTTGAGCGAGATCAGCACAGTGGCCATTTCCTCTATTCCTCGCTCAGGCGAGGTTATAACCGCTTGAGCGCAAAACCTCCAGAAACCACATTCTCCTAATTCTTTCCTATCTCGCTTGAGCTAAATCATACCCGCTCGAGCGAGATTTGACCAGAGAGCATAACACTGACATAAAGCCCTCTCACTTGAGCGAGAATTCATCTCGCTTGAGCGAGTTATGTAGTACATGCGAAGGACTTAAAGTTTTCATACCAACCCACAAATTTAAACACTCACATGTCTCCTCTGACTTAGTTCATCCACTTACCAACATTTCAATCATGCAATACACTTCACTTCTAATTTCATTCTGCTAAATGTACATCAATCATCAATGCACTAGACCATTCACCTATCATCCCACATCATTCATATTTCTAATCATAGATCAAACCTGTTTATATTCATGCATCAAATACACTACCATTGGCTCCATGCCAATATACATCAACAACATTCAGTTTTCTATTTGCTATTCATCACATTCATGACTACGATAACAGTATTCCAAATTGACTCACCATGCATACACAACATCCAAGCACAACATACATAATTCACAACACACATTACACACATAGTTCATTTCATAAATTCCCTTCGCTTCTTGGCATCAATTCTCCGCTTGACGCATCTCCGGGGCTTCAACCTCCTCCCTGTCATTGGTTACTAAAATTAAAGAAACAACAGCAAGGGTGAGTGTTTGGTATCATAATTAATGTAGAATAACAATTTAAGAACAAGGAACATATTTACTAGTTTTTGTTTGTACCATTCATCTTACATCTTGTTCTCAATTTCTACTTACTAATTAAGGATTCAATTCCAATTCTTTATCTCCAATTTGTCAATCACAATGAACAATCATCATAAAACATATTCATATCATTACACAATGTTAACAATACATCGAATAACACAACTGACTCTTATATCAAATCGACGCCTAGTATCCAGATACTAAAAGGATCGGCCTTCAGCTGGGGGTCCTGCATGACACCCCGTGAACCCTGCTTGGTCCACTGAGTCCTACTTGACTCTCCTCCTCAACCACTGGGTCCTACTTGACCACTGGGTAGCTCAACTGGGCATAAACACCACGGGAGCCAGAAACGAGGGGCTGCACATACCGTCGGCCGTCCTACACCACATAATCACACAAGTATATTCATATTTCTCATATCATACTGCAAGTGGCCAGCAACAAAACACATATTCATCAATTGGGCGACCTACTTGTCAAGCCCGTTATCATATTGCCACTAAACTCATCAAATCATCACAATTCTCATCACGTCATCTTCATAGTCATTACAAACCGCACTCAATTTACATTCATACACATACTACTATTACGCATTATCAAATCTCATTATTTCCATGTTTCATTCAATGACTTAATTCAATCATACTCACCTATTCTAATTAATTATAACCCGAACACCCCCCTTACCTTGATTCCGAGCTCCGACGACTCGTTCTTGATGAGATTGGCGTTCCCTCGACGTTATGTCTAACGTTCTACGTCCGAAATCAACACCCACTTCGCCGTTCGATCCTCCGACGACTGTTTCGTCACCTACGGAGGTCGAAACGTAAAACCCATCAATGTTAAACCATCCTCATTACTCTAAAAGCCATTTTTCAAGCTTCTACACACTAGAGGAGTAGGGAACCGAAGCTCACCCCTCCATGCACGACCCCTCAGGTTAACGGAGAAAACGAAAGAGCTACGAAAGCTTAATTTAAAAGACCCATGGGACTCACCTCGAAACTACGGTCTCAAAAACGTAGTTATCTCAGAGTTTCGGCGAGAAACGGTCTCCCTCTTGGAGCATGCAGCCACGGCAAGCTTGAGGAGAAGAAGGAGAAGAGGTATTCGCGTGGAGGTGAGGAAGAAGGAAGAAAAGAATTTAAAATTTAAGGCACAAGGGCAATTGGGTCATTTCCTATTTCAATTACATTTTCTTTTAAAAGTTTTAACTAAAACTTTTACCTTTCACCCTTCACCTTTTACCCCATTGTAACTTCAAATTTATTTTCTTCTATTTACTTTCATTTAATCTTTTATAATTAATTAATCAAATAAATTTATTTATTCCCACAACATTTAATTATTTCTAATTGCATTTTTAATACTAATAATTCCCAAAATTTTAATAAATCCGATTGGGCAATTATTAATGTTTTTCGCCAATTAAAACTTTTCTAAAATATTAGGGATGTTACATCCACTCCCCCTAAAAAGGGATTTCGTCCCCAAAATCAACGTACCTTATTGAAAAAGATTGGGGTACAGCCGTCTCATGTCCGCCTCCAACTCCCATGTGTAAGTTACTCCATTTATATTCCACCACTTCACTTTCACCAATGATACCTCTTTGTTTCTCAATCGTTTAGCTTGATATCCTTCAATACCAATAGGTGCCACCTCTACCGTCAAATCTTCTTTCAGCTCAATAGAATCTTCAGGTACGATCATGGAGTCACAAGGAATGTATGCTCGAAGTTGTGACACATGAAACACATTGTGAATATTAGTTAATGATTGGGGAAGATCCAATCGGTAAGCAACATCACCAACTTTTCCCAGAATCTGATACGGCCCAATATACCGTGGGTTGAGCTTATGGCTCTTTAGTATCCGACCTACGCCCTTGGTAGGTGAAACCTTCAGGAACACCCAGTCTCCCACCTGAAACTCAAGTGGCCTATGACGATTGTCATAGTAACTCTTCTGACGGTCTTGTGCAACCTTCATCTTTTCGCGAATCATTATCACCTGATCATTCATTTCCTGAATTAACTCGGGCCCTAAATGGATTGTATCTCTGTCTTCATTCCAGCATAAGGGCGTACGACACCGCCTTCCGTATAACGCTTCATAAGGAGCCATTCCAATGCTACTATGGCAACTGTTATTATAAGCAAATTCTACTAATGGTAGGTATTTCTCCCATGAACCGCCTTGCTCCAGTACACAAGCTCTAAGCATGTCTTCCAAGGTCTGGATTGTACGCTCAGATTGGCCATCAGTCTGGGGATGATAAGCAGAACTCAACCTCAGTTCAGTACCCAATTCCTGTTGTAAACTTCCCCAGAATCTGGAAGTAAACCGAGGATCACGATCTGAAATAATACTCGCAGGTACACCATGTAATCTTACAATTTCTGCAATGTATAATCTAGCCAACCGGTCCAATGACCATTTCATATTCATAGCTAAGAAGTGAGCACTCTTTGTTAGCCTATCCACAATCACCCATATTGCATTACAACCAGAACGGGTACGGGGTAACCCGGATACGAAATCCATAGTAATGCCTTCCCATTTCCACATTGGAATCTCCGGAGGTTGAAGTAGACCTGGGGGTCTCTGGTGTTCGACCTTGCACTTCTGACATACCACACAAGATCTTACATACTCTATGATTGCTTGTTTCATACCTGGCCACCAGAACTCTCTCTTCAAATCATGGTACATTTTTGTAACACCAGGATGAATGCTAAAAGAACTTTTATGAGCTTCAGCTAACATGGCCTGCCTAAAGTCACCTTTTGTAGGCACTACAACTCAATTTCTGAATCTCCAAATTCCATCAGTACCTTTGGTTAGCTCCATATCTTTTCCTCTTGCTTGAGTATCGAGCAATTCTAGTAACTCTTTATCTTCCTCTTGAGCCGTGGCTAAAGATTCTAGGAATTCATTAGATATCTTCAGCATTCCAATTATCATTTGATTCGGAGCTTGCACAGCAACCCCAAGGTTCATGTCGCGAAAGTCTTCTAACAATTCTTGCTCTTTGCCCATTAAAAAGGCTGCATGTAATACTTTTCTACTTAAAGCATCTGCCACAACATTTGCTTTTCCAGGATGGTACTTCAAATCAAAATCATAATCTTTTAGGTATTCTACCCATCTCCTTTGTCTCATGTTTAACTCTTTCTGATCGAACAAGTATTTCAAGCTTTTGTGGTCACTGAATACCACAAAACGAGAACCATATAAATAATGACGCCAGATTTTTAATGCAAACACCACTGCTGCAAGCTCTAAGTCGTGGGTAGGGTAATTCTGCTCATGGGGTCTCAATTGCCTTGAAGCATAGGCAATCACCCTGTCGTCCTGCATCAATACACATCCTAAACCAAACTTAGATGCGTCACAATATACCACAAATTCCTTTGTCACATCTGGTAGTGCAAGCACAGGTGCGGTAGTTAAACATCGCTTCAGAGTTTGAAAACTCAATTCACACTTATCTGACCATACAAATGGGTTATCCTTTCTTGTCAATCGAGTCAAAGGAAGAGCAATACGAGAAAATCCTTCAATAAAACGGCGATAGTAACCAGCCAATCCTAGGAAACTCCTAATTTCCGTCACTGATTTAGGTCTCTCCCAGCCCATAACTGCTTTAATTTTGGATGGATCAACAGATACTCCATCCCTGGAAATTACATGGCCCAAGAATTGCACACTTCCTTCCCAGAAATCACATTTAGACAGTTTGGCATACAGCCCTTTCTCCCGCAATATCTGCAAAACAATTCGAAGATGTTGTACATGTTCCTCAATGGACTTTGAATACACCAATATATCATCAATGAATACTACTACAAATTGATCCAAGTAAGGTTGGAAGATCCTATTCATGTAGTCCATGAAGATAGCAGGAGCATTCGTCACTCCAAAGGGCATTACAACATACTCAAAGTGTCCATATCGAGTCCGGAACGCCGTCTTGGGAATATCTTCCGATTTCACTCTTATTTGGTGATATCCTGACCTCAAGTCAATCTTGGAAAATACCTCAGCGCCTCTCAACTGATCCAACAGATCATCGATTCGTGGTAAAGGGTATTTGTTCTTAACTGTCAACCTATTCAGCTGCCGATAATCGATACACATTCGCATGCTGCCATCCTTCTTTTTCACCAACAACACCGGAGCGCCCCAAGGTGAAGCACTCGGTCGGATAAACCCTTTTTCTAACAGCTCATTCACTTGCCTCTTTACTTCAGTCAATTCCACTGAAGACACTCTATAGGGTGCACGGGACACAGGCTCAGCCCCGGGAATCAAGTCAATGGCAAAGTCAATCTCCCGATTGGGAGGTAACCCCGGAATTTCTCCCGGAAATACATCAGGAAAATCACACACTATAGGAATATCATTGGGATTAAGAGTATACCGTCCTTCTGAAGTAAATAGAATAGCATAAGCTGTGGAGACATTACTTACCACACTCTTAGTGTCCAATTCCTGAGAAAATACTATAGTCTTGCGGTAACAATCCACCATAACATGGTTTGCAGACAACCAGTCAAGACCCAGGATAACATCTAAATCTTTCAACGGCATGCATATTAAATTTACCCAAAAGGAACGGTCTTCAATTTGCATTGGTAATCCTCCACACATGGTGGTGGCACGGAATGTAGAACCAGTAGGGGTGTAGACATTAAGGGCATTCTCCATTAACACCACTGGTAACCCAAACCGCCTCACATAACTTTCAGAAATAAAAGAATGTGTTGCACCTGAATCATAAATTACATTTACCAGACAGTCATGAATAATGCACTTACCCTGCACCAAATTATCAGTTCTTACAACCTCTGAAGCATCAAAAGCGAACACTCGTCCAGTCATAACATTTTGAGCACCGCTAGATTGGGCATCAGTCCTCCTCGGGCGTTGACCTCCACGACCACTGTTATTCCTACCTCCTCTTTGAAAATTACCACCACGGGCCACAGAAGTATTAGCTCGACTGCTATGTTCATCTTGTTGCTGCCTCTGTGGGCAATCTAGCCTAAGATGCCCCGGTTGTCCACATTGGAAGCAAATAATTTGGCTGGCCGGACAATGTTTTGCAATATGGCCCTCCCGGCCACAATTATAACAGGCACGGCTACCAGAATGACCACCAGAACGGCCCACAGAACTACGGCCCGAAGAAGAAGATGTAGTGGAAGACTTACCTCCACGGAAAAACTAACCCATCTTTTTAAAACTAAATCCTTTAACCTTCAAGGGTCTTTTGTCCCTTGATTGAGACGCTCTCTGTAACTGCACTTCCTCAGCAAGTCTGGCCTTGTTTACCAGAGTAGGATAGTCACGGATCTCCATAGGAACAATGACACTTCGGAGTTCAATTCTCAGCCCGGATTCATACTTTGCACACTTACTACCTTCGATTCCTTCAAGAGAAAAAGGATGATAGAAATCACATAGTTCATCAAACTGTGACGTGTATTCTGCCACTGACATTTTGCCTTGCTCAAGTTTTAAGAATTCCATCTCCTTGCGAATTTTGTAATTATCTGGGAAGTATTTAGCAAGAAATCTCCGTTTGAAATTCATCCACATTAAGGGTTCACTCGCAGCATTCATCTGAATCTTAGTCCTTGACCACCACACACGAGCCTCATCCTTCAATTGATAAGTAGCAAATTGGACTTTCTGTTCTTTAGAGCATTCAAAGTATTCAAATGTTTGCTCAATTTCTCGCATCCAGACATGAGCCCCATCATAATCATGGCCTCCTCTATAAACAGGTGGATTCCTCTTCAGGAATTTATCAAGAGTGGGACCAGATTCAGTCCTACTCAACAGTTGAGAAAATTTTGAGAAGAAATCATCTCCTCCTCCTGAACTAGTTTCTTCAGCCATAAAGTAGTTCTACAATAACCAAACACATCACCATTAATAACCAATGATCGATCAGGGATAGGGCATTTACCTCATACATATACATAACATAATGCCACCAGAGTGCCAAGGGAAATGATGCCAAGTGAACCTGTTACAACTCAATTATAACACAACAATTTCCATACAATGCAAAAATAGTCCAACATGGGACTCAAACTATCCTCTAACACTGCCCATTCACCCGGCTCTAGAAAGAACCGCTCTGATACCACCTGTAACATCCTAGGTCATTTTACATTTATTTTTATTCATTCGATTAAATTTTACAATAAATTTTTCACAATCAATAATTATAATTAAGTTATAATTCAAAATAATGTTTATGTTTCACTAAACATATTTAAAATAGTAAACAGACTCAATTAAATTAAACAATCAAGGAAAAAGGAGAAAACTAGTTAAATAGAGCAAAAGGAGGGAAAAAGGGAATCAGGAGTATCTCGCTTAAGCGAGGCACCAACTCGCTTGAGCGAGGTTTATATTCTATGCTTGGGCGCGCCACACTCACGCTTGAGCGAATACATTCATATACATCAGGCCTTAGTTCGCTTGAGCGAGATTTCCTCGCTTGAGCGAATTAACTCCAGTAACCTTACTAACCTGACTCGCTCTAACAAACTACTCTCGCTTAGGCGAGGTTTTTCCAATAGCTAGTTTCCTCTTTATTCGCTTGAGCGAGAACATCTCGCTTGAGCGAATAAACTCCAGAATCTAATCCTATGGTCCTCGCTTGAGCGGAACTCAATCCGCTCGAGCTAAAACCACCCAGTAGCAGCCCCTGATACCTCATACACTTCTCGCTTGAGCGGGGATTTCTCCCGCTTGAGCGAGATCAGCACAGTGGCCATTTCCTCTATTCCTCGCTCAGGCGAGGTTATAACCGCTTGAGCGCAAAACCTCCAGAAACCACATTCTCCTAATTCTTTCCTATCTCGCTTGAGCTAAATCATACCCGCTCGAGCGAGATTTGACCAGAGAGTATAACACTGACATAAAGCCCTCTCGCTTGAGCGAGAATTCATCTCGCTTGAGCGAGTTATGCAGTACATGCGAAGGACTTAAAGTTTTCATACCAACCCACAAATTTAAACACTCACATGTCTCCTCTGACTTAGTTCATCCACTTACCAACATTTCAATCATGCAATACACTTCACTTCTAATTTCATTCTGCTAAATGTACATCAATCATCAATGCACTAGACCATTCACCTATCATCCCACATCATTCATATTTCTAATCATAGATCAAACCTGTTTATATTCATGCATCAAATACACTACCATTGGCTCCATGCCAATATACATCAACAACATTCAGTTTTCTATTTGCTATTCATCACATTCATGACTACGATAACAGTATTCCAAATTGACTCACCATGCATACACAACATCCAAGCACAACATACATAATTCACAACACACATTACACACATAGTTCATTTCATAAATTCCCTTCGCTTCTTGGCATCAATTCTCCGCTTGACGCATCTCCGGGGCTTCAACCTCCTCCCTGTCATTGGTTACTAAAATTAAAGAAACAACAGCAAGGGTGAGTGTTTGGTATCATAATTAATGTAGAATAACAATTTAAGAACAAGGAACATATTTACTAGTTTTTGTTTGTACCATTCATCTTACATCTTGTTCTCAATTTCTACTTACTAATTAAGGATTCAATTCCAATTCTTTATCTCCAATTTGTCAATCACAATGAACAATCATCATAAAACATATTCATATCATTACACAATGTTAACAATACATCGAATAACACAACTGACTCTCATATCAAATCGACGCCTAGTATCCGGATACTAAAAGGATCGGCCTTCAGCTGGGGGTCCTGCTTGACACCCTGTGAACCCTGCTTGGTCCACTGAGTCCTACTTGACTCTCCTCCTCAACCACTGGGTCCTACTTGACCACTGGGTAGCTCAACTGGGCATAAACACCACGGGAGCCAGAAACGAGGGGCTGCACATACCGTCGGCCGTCCTACACCACATAATCACACAAGTATATTCATATTTCTCATATCATACTGTAAGTGGCCAGCAACAAAACACATATTCATCAATTGGGCGACCTACTTGTCAAGCCCGTTATCACATTGCCACTAAACTCATCAAATCATCACAATTCTCATCACGTCATCTTCATAGTCATTACAAACCGCACTCAATTTACATTCATACACATACTACTATTACGCATTATCAAATCTCATTATTTCCATGTTTCATTCAATGACTTAATTCAATCATACTCACCTATTCTAATTAATTATAACCCGAACACCCCCCTTACCTTGATTCCTAGCTCCGACGACTCGTTCTTGATGAGATTGGCATTCCCTCGACGTTATGTCTAACGTTCTACGTCCGAAATCAACACCCACTTCGCCGTTCGATCCTCCGACGACTGTTTCGTCACCTACGGAGGTCGAAACGTAAAACCCATCAATGTTAAACCATCCTCATTACTCTAAAAGCCATTTTTCAAGCTTCTACACACTAGAGGAGTAGGGAACCGAAGCTCACCCCTCCATGCACGACCCCTCGGGTTAACGGAGAAAACGAAAGAGCTACGAAAGCTTAATTTAAAAGACCCATGGGACTCACCTCGAAACTACGGTCTCAAAAACGTAGTTATCTCAGAGTTTCAGCGAGAAACGGTCTCCCTCTTGGAGCATGCAGCCACGGCAAGCTTGAGGAGAAGAAGGAGAAGAGGTATTCGCGTGGAGGTGAGGAAGAAGGAAGAAAAGAATTTAAAATTTAAGGCACAAGGGCAATTGGGTCATTTCCTCTTTCAATTACATTTTCTTTTAAAAGTTTTAACTAAAACTTTTACCTTTCACCCTTCACCTTTTACCCCATTGTAACTTCAAATTTATTTTCTTCTATTTACTTTCATTTAATCTTTTATAATTAATTAATCAAATAAATTTATTTATTCCCACAATATTTAATTATTTCTAATTACATTTTTAATACTAATAATTCCCAAAATTTCAATAAATCCGATTGGGCAATTATTAATGTTTTTCGCCAATTAAAACTTTTCTAAAATATTAGGGATGTTACACCTTGATCGTTTCAAATCCATTCCAGCATTATGACCGATTGTTTGGACGTTCAATGCGTTAAATACCATCCCTGGTTATTTACTCACATTGAGCATTTCATTTAGATCTGTTTTCGAAAGTTATTTTCCAACAACAAACGAAAACTTAAATCAAGAAACTAGTGATCAAGTAGATTCAAGCAGTGAACACAAAACGAAATACCAAGAATCATAGAACAAATTTACCCGATTCATGAATATATCATTTATGATCTTCAAGTAAGAAAGGCTACATCCAATCCCAAGGAGAGGTTTAGCCACTCATGGTGGTCATTACAACTTAGAAAAGATGAATAAAAGAAAGAGTACAAAGTGTTTCTAATTATCCAGCCTAGCCAGCCCCCGCCGCCCCTGTATTCCATGCAGTAAGCTTATATAAAAGAATACTCGCTCAAGCGAGTTTATATTTCGCTCAGGCGAGGAGCATTATTCAGCACGAAGAAAATCCACGTCCTGCTTCATTATGGGCTTGATTCGCTCAAGCGGTTCAGATTCGCTTAAGCGAGTCTTCATATCTGATACTCTATTCCTTTTCGCTTGAGCTGTTTCTTCATCCACTTCAGCGAACCCTTTAAATTTAGGTTCTGGACAAATTTCGCTTGAGCGAAATAATGTCGCTCAAGCGACCTCTACATTGCTGCATCCTGGAAGAAGTTCGCTGGCTTTTCTAATCAAACGCTTGAGCGAGGCTAATGTTATTCCATTCTGTACCAATCTCGCTCAAGCGGACTCTGTTTCGCTCGGGCGAATACTTCATTATTCAATACTGGCTTGATTTCGCCTGGGCGAATCACTCCTCAGCTCAAGCGAGTCTTGACCTGATACTGTTATTTGTTAAATTCATTGCTCGCCCAAGCGAGCTCTTCAATTTTTCCTCAGTGACCATTCTTCGCTCAAGCGATATACCTTCCGCTTGAGCGGATTTCACTTTGTTTGCTCAACACTTGGTGGATTTTCTTCATTTCTTTTCTTTTCTTCTTTCTTCTTTGAACTTTCCTGAGATTGCAACAAAATTAGCCAATCAACCTGTACAATGTTCATATCACTATGTATTTTCTATTTAGCTTACAAAATTGACAAACATTGCACATTATATCCAATTTATGCTTCATTAACCATGCAAAATATAGGTAAATTGGACATCTATCACTCAGCGAGCAACAGTAACCTTTCACACTTGAGCGTACACGTAACAGAAGCATCAGACCCCTCCCACGCTTGAGCGTGAAAGGGGGCGCTTAAGCATGACACAAAGAATTCTCACGCTCAAGCGTGACCAATGGCGCTTAAGCGTAGAATGATAGAAAAGTGAAGTTTGAAGTTCTGCATAGTGCAGAAACGACCATTGACGCTTAAGCTTGATAACTAGATGCTTAAGCTTGATAACTAGACACTTAATCTTGTACACCTCAAGCTTGAAGTAACAAGAATACCCCACGCTTAAGCGTGATCGAAGGAGAATGGGGCACTGAATTAATTATTGATCAATAGTGCGATCCCAGCACATCCATTCCTGCATGTTTCTGACACTCCTGCATGGGCTCTCATCAAGTGGGGATTCGCTTAAGCAAAGAAAGGAGAAGCTTAAGCGAGACTCCTATTTAAATGTAGAAGAGGAGAAGAACATGAGAGTTCACTTGATCATCGAATCATTCATTCACCATTCTTTTAGTATTCTTTCTTGTATCATTCCTTTTCCGTAGTCTTTCAGAGATTGATTAGTGAAAATGCAAGTCATGAGTAGCTAACTCATTCATTGGGATTGGTTGTAATCCATTCAAACCCCACATAATGATGTTGTAAGTTTTATGTATGGTAACAAGATTTGATAGTTTTTGTATTTCATTCCGTACTTAATGCTTGAAAGTATTTGATCACTATTTTCTTGTTTTCAGTTTTCTTAAGTGTATTGGAAAATAACTTTCGAAAGCAGATCTGAATCAAATACTTATTGCAAGTAGCTCCCAGGAATGGTATCTATTGCAATAAATGTCTAAACAATCAGGCATTAATGTTGGAATGGTTTCAAGGTAACTGAGGGATCAGCAGGTTGAAACTATTCTTATGAATTTTGTAGTCCAGGAATCGATACAAATGACTTTGATTGTGATGTAACAATTATTATTTCAAGTTACATGCAAGATTTACACAGCTTATGGAAGGTAAGATAAGATGAAACCAATCCTAGTTTCTCACAATTGATTTTTGTTATACTTAATATTGCTTGTTCTTTAGATCTATTATTCTCGGCACATTAGTTCCATTATCATCATTTCCAACATATCAAAGTAAATTTCCTGTCGAATCAATTCATAGACTAAGATTTTCATACTAATCCCTTTTCAATGGAATGACATACTTCTAATACTACAACTCCTGTGTTTAAACTCGGCACAAACCTTTCATTGAAACCGTATTATACAAACTTGATTCTTTTCTTGAAAACTTCATTTCTTTGTATGACAAAACCATTATCAACAACAAGCAAAAACTACAAAACTAAAGAAAAGGAAATATGGTTCAATCCAGTGGCTTCCCATGGATTGTCGGTAACGGTTTTATAATTTGATGCATTCTCATTAGATGATGAAATTCTTGGCAAGCGCACCAATCGTTAAAAAGTAGTATATGTTATCATTCACATGGGGATTGTGTTAAGTACCACAATCTTGAGGAGTCTCTAGCTAAACCTTACAATAATGCCATTAAAGTCTTTAAGTTTTCTGAATTTTATATTGTTTTTGTGAATTTTTAACAGTAGTGTCACCAAGTAGAATTATGTTTACAATTAAACTATGCTAAACACATAGATTGATAATTCCTAATCCCTTAGGTAATTGCCACTAATCCAATCTAGACTAATCATAATCCCTTAGGTATCAGTTTTCAATTCAATCTAATATGAAATTATAGTGAACCTTAGCACTATCCTAATTCCTTAGGTATAAGCACTAAGTCAGCAATTGCGAATAAGAATTCCTCACCATGATTTCTCTCTAGTGAAGACTTCAGAGTGGTCTTGGATTTCCCAATCCTAGGGTTGAAGATGAACAATTGTGTTTAGAACCTACTTCAATGGCAACTCTAGTATACTTTGACTCAAGATGAGTGTTACTATAACCATATAGTGCCCATTCTGATAAGATGTGTTTTGGATCTATTATTGATAGGGTTATGTATCCTTACCCTTTTATGAAAAAAGAATGAGGCGAGCTCCAATTGCTCTAGTTGGGTAAAAGGATAAGGTGGGATTGATGTGCACAGTGGATATTAATATGTGTGAGATTGATGAGCGGGAGTTGGGCCCCATTACATACTCGTATTTAACCAAGACAATTTATAACTAACATAACGCATGCATAACATACCATAGTTTTGTTGCTAACTCTGAATTGTATTGCCTATGTGATTGATAGTACACCCCTTATTATTGTGTTGTTGTGTTGGTAAGTGTTGTATGAAATTTTCTCTTTATTAGATATATGCCTGTTTAATGTTATGGCTACCCTTGCGCGTGAGTCATATAGGTTAAGAGCTTATACTCACCTCTCTTATGTTGTGTATTGTTTTCCTTCATTATGATCATTAACCGAAGGTCAAGACAAGCATGGGTAGGACCTAGATTACCTGTAGTAGTAAGCATCAGTTAGGTAATTACCACTAATCCAATCTAGACTAATTCTAATCCCTTAGGTATCAGATTTCAATTGAATCTAATGTGAAATTAAAGTAAACCTTAGCACTCTCCTAATTCCCTAGGTATAAGAAATAAATTAGCAATTATGAATAAGAATTCATAACCATGATTCCTCTCAAGTGAAGACTTCAGAATGGTCTTGGATTTCCTAATCCTAGGGTTGAAGATGAACAATTACTGTGTTCAGAAGCTACTCTAATGCATCTTCAGCTTCTTCACTTAAGATTTAGATATGTGGAGGCTTCATCCAATCCCAATCCAAGGGAATTAAGCACTCATGGAAGGAAAACAAAAATGCTTATAGAGAATGGAGGTTAGGGATGAGAGAATTTAGAGAGAGAAAATCTAGAGAGAGGAAAGAAATCTAAAAATGAATTAGATTCTGAATTGTTAGTTTTTGGATCCCCCTTACATTATATGTATAAATACTAATCTAAATAAAATAGTTGCTTAGGCTAAAATAACACATCTTTTGCCATTAATACCTATGTACAAATAAATAGGCTCACTTAAATTAACTGAAATACAAAGTAAGCAACTAACTTAAAAGTCTATTCCAATTCCCCCATAAACGCGTGTAAGTACATTGAATGTGAGCGTAAGTACACTAAGCTCTTGGGATAGCATGATACATGGGCGTAAGTGTGAGCGTAACAGTGGAGTGAGTATGTTGAGCTCCTAGATGAGTATTTTCTTGTCCAAAATGTGCCTAGCATAAGCTTACTCTGGTTGAGCATAAGTACGCTAAGCCTCTGTGTCAAACTTTTACCGAAAAGCTACTTCTGGGCGTACCAGCACTGGGTCTTAGCATAACCATGCACAAAACTATGTGTAACAGGTGCTTCTAGGTGTACCAACACTGCATCTAGCATAACTATGCATAAATGTATTATACTCTAATTCTGATGTTTGGCGTAAGAGTAGTGTACCTACGCTAGCTAGCATAAGAGCCTAGCGTAAGAGTAGCGTACTTACATTGGGGTTCTGACAGCATAAGTTCATCTTTTTTCCCTTTTTGCTCAATTTACAATTTCCTACATAAAACATGCTGAATTTATCAATAATTCTCTACTTTTACTAATCAAAACGAACACTTAATTTTATGAATAATATCATTAAAAATGTAACTATTTTACATAAATTTCCTTTAAATTATACTTAAAATAACTATTGCAAATGAGTCTTTTAGAGACTCATCATATCCCTAAACTTAAACCTTGCACAAGCAAAAACCAATCCATTGATTCTAAACAATAATGCTTCCGAAGAACACACAATGATGAACAATTACTTCCATGCTTAGATATCCAAACAAATCATATTTTACTTAGCCTCAAGGTGAAATCCTTCAAAATGAATGCAATGCTTTATCATTTGAGGATAAAGTGATCATGCCATTTGTAACAACCCTGATTTTTGTATAAGAAGCTAGACCCTCAGGACTTCTGAGGATGCTTAGTTGAGCTTTTGGTAAGAAGGTTGAGGCTTTGGTCTGTTTCCCGAGCAGTTCAGTATAAGAAAAATAAGATATTTAAAATGAAGTCTAAGAATACCGAGAGAGCATAGCGAATGAGAGAAGCAACGATAAGAAAATAATAATAGCAATGTCTGACAAGACTGTTTCATAATATGTTAATAACGATTATTTTGTTAAATTGAGTACTAATTAATTTATAAATATATTAGTTGATAATTATTTCCTGCCAATAATATTTAATATATAATACTTCATCTTGGTAATTAAAACCTAGTTCCAACCCATAATTAGTTATTTTGGAAATATATTAAAAGTCTAATTATTTAGTTTTAAGTGGTAAATATTTATTTATTTATTCAATTTGAAATTTTATAATACTATTTAATACTAATTATTTATTTAATGATGATTTAGTTGATAATTATTTAGTTAGTAATTATTCCTTCCTAATAATATTTAGTTTAACATATAATAATAATTTATGCTTAATAATTAATATTTGAAATTAATATTAATAAAATATATTTAATTGATATTTTGAAAATATATAAATATTTATAATAATATTTTTGAAATTATATATCTAAATTATTTATTTTATAATTACATTATATTTATATTCAATAATAAAATATTGTCAAGTTCCTTATATTTGAACTATAGGACCCAGCCTAAGGTTGGACTCTGACCGTTTGACCCGAGACTAGTGATCTAGTAGGGAAACTAGTCCTCTTAGGATCCCTCCATGAAGAATCAAGGGTGTCTGACTTGACTTAACCGGCCCAACCAGAACCTTTAATGTCTCCTATGTTTGGCTGCTCATATGCTTCGGAACATCTAATTATGACACGGTCAGTCTCTGGTGACTTGTTTTAACATTTTAGGAACTTTTACTGAAGAGGCTGAAGCCCGGTTCAGACTGTATCACCCTCATTTTTCCATAAATTAGTTTTTTTAGAAATTGCTTTAAAACCCGACCCAAGCACCTTCAGTATTTTGCACCAAACTTTGGCATACGACCTTAGAATCGAACGATTTTGGTCTCAATCTCTTTGTTTTGAAAAGATATTCAATCTTTATTTCTAGCCCTGAACTCCGATTCCTATTTTGTTGACCTGAAAATTGAAGATTAAGTATGTTCGCCTCAAAATTCCACCATTTGGACTTTTTCCCTACGCATGGTTTAGAAAAAAATTCATAACTCTCTTATACGACCTTTGATTCATGCAAACATGGTGTCAAGATTTCCATAACAAAATTATCTAAATTTTTTATACAGACATTAAAGGCTAAATCCCTCTAGATCAGTACAGTTTAATAGATCTTTGCAAACCTTTAGCCGTTTCATCACCATGTTAATAGTCTTAATTAAAAATTACATATCTCCTTCGTCTGGTGCTTGAATCACTCTGTTCTTTTTGTTATAGATCCATATAAAAGAGCTCTATAATGTTCATGAAGGGCGCGGAACCAAATTCTCAAATGAGAATTAATGGTGAATTTATTTCCAAAGCCATAGCTGATTTAGGAGCTTCTAGAGCATCCTGTCATAAATTGGGTATATCTCGGGCTACCAATCTTGGATCGTCACAAATAATTTATCAAACTAAAGAGAAAAAGAAGATATAAAAACTTCATGAAGGGCTAGAAAACTAATTCTTTACCCATTTTTCCCAACAAATTTATTTTTTTCACCATTTCATTTCTGTCACAGCCTGGAGCAATTTTCATATTTTGGGCATATCTCCCTCATCTAATGTTAGATTTTAACATATTATAGCTTGTTTTAAATAAAAAACAATGATCTACAACTTTAATGCTGATAATTTTGTTCAATTCATGTTTGAAAATGTCCAAAAATTAACGTTAAAAAGAGCATGAAAATCTATCCAATTAAAATAACTCCATGTGTCATGCTTTCAACCTTGCCACCTTGATTTCATGACCAATGGGAGCTGTCCAGACTATGGCTAATGTGGCACTACTAGAATTACTCCTTGCTTCCTAAGTTGAACTCCTTGTTCAACAAAGAGATCAAAGCTTGCCTCCCAAAGATGTTCACTACTTGTTTAACAAGTGGCAATCATCACCTTATGTGTCATATCCATTTTCAAATAGCCACTGCAAGTTAATTTTGATTCACCCAATTTTCCCTTCACTTACACGCTGTTTTTCTACACATTGTCCACTCCCAAATTAAATCATCGCATGCTACCATGCCATCAAGCCTTAACATAACCATATCATGCTACACCATGCCATCATAATTAAACTACCCATTCCTTCTCTTAAACACTTGCTTCTTCTTTTCTCTTCTAAAAAAATCCAGCAACCATTACCTCCTCCTCTAGCCACCACCAATTCCCCTTTAAGCCACCATAACACCATTGTTCCTTTCCCGAATCACCACAATGTCCTCTTACCTCCAGTCCTCTTCAATTTTTCTTTGATTTTCCCTTAAACCCATGGCTTCCACCACCTAAAACAACCCCTAAATCTTCTTTTTTTAGTCACTATGTGAGGCCTCTTTATGTTGTCCTTGCCTCCATAAAGTTGTTACGCTCCTATGTTCTTCGATTCGCGCTTACCGTCACTCGATTGGTAAGCGATCGATGATCTTTCTTTGGTTTAATTTATATTCCGTGTTATTTTTTTTTAAGTCTATCATGGTTGTTCCTTGCTAGGCCGTGACTTTCTCTCTTCTTCTTGGCATTGCATGTTGGTTTTTACGTACCGGTGAAACAATCAGCAACGATCGATGGGCGATTCGGGGCGTTTGGCGAACTTTCAGCCAACCCATTTTCCTTTCCTTTCAAAATCAAAACTGTACATTGAGGTACGGGGGCTTCGCCTCTTTTTGATTGTATTTTAAATTCTACCATAATATCGCTTTAGTATTTGGGAACCATAGTTTCAAGTTTCATCGCGATCCAATGGTTAGATTTTGAACTGCGTAATTTTTCATAACCGATAGTTAAGATTATCACATTTTTAAGAAATATGTATTTTTATAAGTTTTATATGGCGTATTTTGATGTTTGTGTACTGAGAAGAATTTTTATCGCGATTGGAGTTACAACAGAAAGTCTAGGAATTTTAGTAATTAGGCGGGATCGGTTGTAATTCGATGTGGTTGTAATATTTAATTTTAAATTTTATTGTGTTATTATGTAATTTGTGACTAATTTCCCGGTAAGCCCCACTATTAGAAATTAAATTTATCGCGAAGTATCACCGGGATTATTTTGATGACATAACGCTTTTCAAGAAAATTCACCGACCAAACGGTTACGGCATTTTATTTTACTAAGTTTTAAAAGTGACACCGTTTTAAGTTATTATAAAATTTTCTAAGAGTTAGCCAAATAAATAAAATGATTTTGGAAAAGTGAACAATTAAGTAAGATATGATTATTTGAGAAAGTTTTATTGGGTCCAAATGAATTTTATTAGCTAAGGAAGAGAAAATGAGATAAAAAGGAATTTTTGAAGCATAATAAAATGGGCATTAGAATCTAGGAATTTTAGTGACCAATTTTAGTGACCAACTTTAGTAACAAATTAAGGTAAAATATGAAAAGGACGTTAGAAATTTAATAAGGTAGAACTAATTTGAAACAAGATTATATTAGGAATGAAATTTTGAGTTTAAGCATTGTAGTTGTAACACCCTCGATTAACTAGAATGACCTCTTCCACTAGGTTCTTCTACTTAATCGAGAGGTTATGATTTTAGAAAAATGTGGAAGTTTTTTTTTGTACATAGGAATTTGGTGGAACAAACACATTATGTACAACTTAATCATATACAATACATGGTCATATTCAACATATCGTACATGTTGAGAATTAGGTGAACACAGGCTCCCATACAAAATACAAAAAGAAAATCATCTATCCTAATCATCCTTGGTCCAAGAAGAGTCCAGATGGTCCTTGATGCGAAGTCGACACCAATCTCTAAGATGTCGAGTGTATGGTCCAAATGAAGGCCTGTGAAAGGTTGTAACGGTGAGTATATTTCTCTACAACAATCAGAGAGATGTTATTTCTGACGCCCCACCCATATAGCACAAGCTTATAAAATCTTTGTTTCTAACATTCATAACAACGGTCCCTAATGAATCCATTTTAAGTTATCTATCATCACTCAACCTCCCTATCGTCCCTAAATATACAACTTCCTGCTCTCCCCCTCACCACTAATTATTTCTTAAAGTTTTAACACTAATTCCTCAACAAAACATTATCAGTAATATAACGATCCATAACCACAATCAAACACAAACCTAATCAGAGAATGTAATACAATGCATGGGTTCCATTCCATTCAATTGATCTTTTCTTAGCCATCATGATGCATGTGAGCCCAAAACCATCTCATCCATCATCATTCTCATCAGAATTCATCCTGTTCAGGCTGCCCCTGAACACAATGTTTCTGTACTAGAGCGACTAGAGCCCACCAAGTCCTTTCATCACATAATTAGGTACGAAGGACTCATAAGTCCTACTCAATACTGGATCCATCTCATTATATTAATCATACTAGGACTTGGCTCTTCACGGCCATAGTTACATTCTGTCATTTAGTCAAAGTATACCAGGCTTGCATCGTCTCACCCGGCTCAGGCACGAGTCTAATGCCATTGGGTTTCCGTCCCGGTTGTACTCCCAAGGTTCTCCTCAGAGATTAAATGTGAATATCTTCCAGCGTACCCATGGTGTATGCTCTAGTTTCCACACGTCATATGAAAATGATGTATGTCTCATATATATTTTTTCATTTCCCATCATGCTCATCATTGGTAGGTCCCCTTAACAACCACTTTCATTCTTAACATCGGGTTTATTTTATATCGTTCTTTAAATCTCTTCTAATCATCCTTTAGATAAAATGATACTAGTCAGGGATTTATCCTAAGTTAATTGTGGTATAATCTTATCAATGTTAGGTAAGACCATTCTAAGGGTATAGGGTGTTTTGGCTTGTGTAGGTGTATACTTAGTTCCTACTAATGGTTGGCCGACCATCTAATTCATTTACCAATACTCTCTTTAATTCTCATCATAATGTATTTCCTTTGATAATTAAGAATGAAATGGGAGTTGAGTATACATATTCATCATATCTCCAGTACGAATTTGCATCTCAGTGCATCATCATCTCATTGGATTCATTCCTTTTATCATATATTTCACCAAACTCATCACTTATTAGACCAACCAGAACATGTAATCTACATAATCATGCACATTAATCCATCAAGCACATATCAACACATTTATTAACCATACATCTCATCGTACTCGTATAATTTATTATACTTATAACTTCATACTAGCATGTATATCATAACTAACAAATAATTCATATAAGCTAATCAAGTATACTTAATTCAATTAACATATACATACCATGTAATTTCACATAGTTCAGTCAAACACATAGTACTTCTATTCAAACCACATACTTAAACACATACTCAAGCACCATACCAATCTATCTAGCTGACACTTTTATAAAATAGATGGAGCATATTTATATTTTATAAAACATCATTGACCATTTCTCTTATTAGTATACACCATCCAGTCTGGGAGACTTACAGAGTATTTGGGAATAAGATAGTATCTGGTCATTTGTATGTACTAAGTAAATCTAACTAGACTTATTGCGTAACATACTTTATTCAGGTCCTTTTACCGATTTAATAAAATTGGACTTAGGCGTGATTGTCGACTCTAAGTCTCATTTCATTCGGTTTAGAAAAATAATAATAAATATAATAATAATAATGATAATACTATTAATAATAATAATAATAATAATGATAATAATAATAATAATAATAATAATAATAATAAGGCGGCAAAGCCAACCATTATATTCAGTAATATAAATGACTGAATTTAAATAAATAAATAAATTACAGAGGATAAGGCGAAAAAGCCGACCATTATATCCAAAAATATAAATGACTGAAATTAAATAAATAAAGAAAATTTACGAGAGCGGCGGCAGAGCTGACTTTTATGCTCAATAATAGAAGTAATAAAAATTTAATAAGAATAAACTACTAAGGGCGGCGGCAGAGCCGGCCATTATGCTCAATAGTAATTATTTATAAAAATAAAATAATAATAATAATAATAATAATAATAATAATAATAATAATAATAGTGGCAGTGATATAGTTGGTGATAATAATAGTTCTTGGTTTCATTTCGGTAGGCATCGGGGTTAACGTGTTGAGAAGAAATATGACGATTTAGGGAGTAGTCCACACTTCTTAATGATCATTTCAACTATGGACATAACATAAGTTTACATAATAAAGGCCACATGCCCATCCATCCTTATCTCCTCATTTATTAAGTTTTTCAAAACTTAACCGCTGGAATCCACATAGACTCCCATGGTCCTTAATATTTTCACAACTCAGCATCTAACTTGTCCATCTAATCATCATAGTTAGTAATTTCAAACACAACTAATTAATCACATACACGATAATAAAATATTAATAAATATCTAAGTGGCTTAATTTAACGACAGGAAATTAACTTAATTTTTAACAATAGTTCCTGAACCTGCCTGATAGATGTCCAATTTATATATATTTTGCATGGATAATGAAACATAAATTGGATATAATGTGCAATGTTTGTCAATTTTGTAAGCTATATAGAACATAAATTGTGATATGAACATTGTACAGGTTGATTGGTTAATTTTGTTGCAATTCCAGGAAAAAGTGAAGAAGAAAGAAGAAAAGAAAAGAAAAGAAGAAAATTCACCAAGTTTTGAGCAAACAAGTGATATTCGCTCAAGCGGAGGCTATCTCGCTTAAGCAAATCAAGGTCGCTGAGGCTAGACTGAAGAGCTCGCCCAAGTATCAGGTTAAGACTCGCTTGAGCGAGGAATCATTCGCCCAGGCGAAATCAAGCCAGTAGAGAATGATGAAGCATTCACCCGAGCGAACCTAGTTTGCTTAAGAGACATTGGTACAGAATGGAATAACATAAGCATCGCTCAAGCGTTTGAATTAAAACACCAAGCGAAATTCCTCCAGTGAGTCACAATGTAAAACTCGCTTGGGCGACATAATTTTGCTCAAGTGAAATTAGTCCAGAGACTAACTTCAAAGGATTCGCTACAGTGGATAAAGGAATAGCTTAAGCGAAAAGGAATAAAGGATCAGATATGAAGATTCGCTCAAGCGAACTTGATACCGCTTGAGCGAATAAACATGCAGGTGAAGCAGGACCAAAAGCTTTCTTCACATTGAAGTAGTCTAGTCGCTTGAACGAAACTTAAACTCGCTTGAGCGAGTATTCCTTTATATAAGCATACAAGAGGGTTACTTAGGCACGGCTGGGTATTTAGAAGAAAAACTTTATACTCTCTTTTCTTCATCTTTCTAAGTTTGTAATGACCGCCATGAGTGGCTAAACATCTCATTTGGGATTGGAGGTAACCAATCAAACTTGATGTACACTTGGATAATGTTTATGTGATTCATGTGTTGTTTTATGATTCTTTGTATTCCATTTTATGTTCATTGCCTGAATCTACTTGATCACTAGTTTCTTGATTCAAGTTTACGGTTGTTGTTGGAAAATGACTTTCAAAAACGGATCTAAATGGAACACTCATTGTGAGTAGATAACCAGGGATGGTATCTAACACAATGGACGTCTAAACAATCGTTCTTAATGCTGGAATAGATTTAAAACGATCAAGGGATTGACGTTATTAAACCTATTCTTATGAATTTCATAGTCAAGGAATTGATATGAATGACTGTGATTGTGACGTAAAGAATCATTTTGCAAACATTGATTATGTGAATATTAATGGTGTATCAGAAAGTGAGAAAGGTGAATCCAATTCCCAAACTCTATACTCTGTTATTTTACTCATATTTCTTATAATGCTTTCGTAGACTTTTAGATTTATGAAAAGTTGTTTACTTCATTATCATGAAAACTACAAGTTACTTCTGCCGTAATAGTTTGAAATCGATTTAATCCAATCCGTAGTGGGAACGACAATTGTTCTTTAGAACATATACTACAACTGACAGTGGTGCACTTGCCACAAGTCAATTTAAAACTAACAACTGAGTGTCTTATGAATATATCATACCCAGACAACCAGCACTGCCCTGGAATAGGTAAAGACCAAAGGTTCCTTAACCTTTCCAAACACTCGATTCACCCTAGGATACCTGAGAATAACCCCTTTACCTGAGGTGTCGTATTTTCTGGATACTAGACTGAGGGGTGAAAACTCAACTTTCAAACCGTAGCTCCAATTGATGATCCGTCTCCGTAGTTGGACTCCACGTGATGATCAGAGCACGGATTAGCCAACATGCAAACTGATCCGGTCCCAACACCGGCCCCCAAGAGCATAGTTTTAATGCTTTGCCAGATCAACATTTCAAACAGAAGAAGTACGTTTCAAATTCCCTATAACTACTCTTACACGGAGTACATACCTTAAAGACGTACTCACTACTCCGCCAAGAAAGCGATTTAGTTAGGCGGAATATGTCACATCTTATTGTGTAAGTATCTTTTAAACGAAGTTCATGCCCAAAAGGACATTCATGTTACTCCGCCAAGGCATGTGACTCCGCCAAGGCATGTGACTCCGCCAAGGCATATGACTCCGCCAAGGCATGTGAATCCACCAAGGCTTATTACTCTGCCGAGGCCTATTACTCCGCCAAGGCGGAAAGTATTAAAAACTTGTACACATGTACATAAAGCACTTCCAATGCACACTACTCCGCCAAGCCAAAGGCTTAACACAGGTGGAATACTGAAATCCTCATATTACGAGCGAGCCCATACTTATAACCCCGGCACGAGATTGACTCTGTCTTGAGAGGTTGAAAATGGGAAACATGCTGTCACGCATAAGAGGGAACAACAAATAAAATAATGAAGCATTAACACTTTCCAAGTAAGTGGAAATACCCACTACAGTGATGGTGTTTGTAAACGGCGCATGGGCCCACTACCTTTCTTGCATTATGCCTGAAAACAAGGAATGGGTCCTACCAATAATAGAGCACTAGTAACAGGTATATAAACTTCAGCAAAAAGGTATATAAGGGGGGAACCCTTAATTCTGAACCTTACACTCATACTTGCATAGTTCTCTTGGATTTGCTTTCTAAGTCTGAACGGTATTTCTGAATACTGACTTGAGCGTCAGAGAATAATTGCAGGTACAACCAAGAACTGTGTCAAGGCAAAGGAGGCTATTCCAGGCGGACTACTATACCGCCACAGAGTGCATTGTACTATGCCCCTGTATGCAAGAGTACTCCGTATTTGTATATGTATAAAGACCTCTTCATATTAGATTTCATATAACTTATATATTCTGAATTGTTTGGCAATCACACCTTTACACCCCCAGTAAAGAACAGTTCATTGGCACGCCCAGTGGGACCTACAAATTTGGTAATCCCACAATCCTTGATCAATTCCCATTACGTTCGTTATCAATGGAAAGACGAGGACCAGAAGTGCAGATTGAGGATTCCCCTCCACGCAATCCTAGACGTCTAAGCTTCAACAGCGATATTCACGAAAAGGCAACGCATGTTGGCTCTCTAGATCTGAGAGATGACGTGATCAGAATACTGAGGGAAGAAATTGCAGAGCTTCGACGTGAAAAGACGAATCCCATGCATGAGAAAGCCGGCCCTGCAAAACAGCCGTGACACGAATCGCATGTACAGGAGGAATCGAGTGCCCCAAGTTATTCTCGCATCCCTACTTACATGGAAGAGCAACAAAGCCTTCCACTTGCAAATGCCCATCATCTTGAGGGAAAGAGAATCGTTTCAAATACATCCCCCTCAGGGTACAAGATGAGTGTCCCATTTTCCAAAAGACTCATGAATGCGCATGTCCCCAGATATTTGCAAACTATGCAACCCATTTCCATAGAGAAATACACTGGGGAGACAGATCCTTCTAAGCATTTAGATGCTTACATCTATGAGGCTATGTTCTTAGGTGCTGAGGAAGACGTCATGTGTAGAATGTTCCCCAGGACCCTCACAGGTGAAGCTCTTAGCTGGTTTAAGAGTTTACCTTCAGGTTCTATTGATTCATGGGAAGACTTGGCCACAGCTTTTGGCAGCCACTTTGTAATCTATAGGGATACGCCTAGAACCTCCCATACCTTGGCTCAGATTAAGCAAGGTGATAAAGAACCTTTAAAGGATTTCCTGAAGAGATTTTATAAAGAGGCAGCCCTGGTCCCTGACTTAACAGAAGCAATCCAGCTGCATATCCTCATCGAGGCCATGCAGCCGAAATCTCCCTTTGCTTTGTCTTTGGCAAAAAAACCTCCATCCACCATGGAAGAGTTTCGCAGAAAAGCATCCAAGTACGTAGGTATTGAGATGCACTTGGAAGCAACTGCAGCTCGCAATAAACCACCTATTTCAGCTCCACACCATGACAAAGATAAGGATAAATCATCCAGGAATGATAAGTTTCCTTAGAAAGATAAGGCAGGGAGCTAACCCTTCAAACAGCAAGATAGACGTGTTTTCAATTTCGCTCATTATGCGCCCCTTAACACGACATATGAACAAATCTTGCGCGAAGTAGGATGGACTACACTCAATGTTTGCGGGATCCAACGCCCACCTCCACTCAGGCGCGGTGGGAATCCAAAGAAATATTGTGAGTTCCACGAGTCAGTTGGCCATACCACGGAGGAGTGCAAGCAACTCAAGAACACTATTGAGGTGCTTATCCGTGAAGGCAAACTAAAACACTATTTGTTTAGGAGTAAATCTCATGATGAGCCAGAGAGGTTCAAGAAACGACCTCGTGATCATTCTCCAGATCCCGATAACACTCGGGAGCCAAAACGTACAGCAACAACAGAAAAACAAAAGAGTATTGTTCTGGAGACCGCCCAAAGAGAACCAAGCCCTGAACCCAAATCGTGGGGCAAAAGGCAGGTGGTAGATATGATTGCTGGAGGCTTTGCCGGGGGCGGACCCTCAATCACCGCGAGGAAAAACCACCACCGTATGATCTTGACGGTACGAGGCAAGAGCAAAGAATATCGCCCATTCAGGAACAGGGTACAGACTCCGCCTATAACCTTCACAGACAACGATTTTGGCCCTACTATTCCTGAAGGAGATGACACAGTAGTGATTATTGAAGTAATCGCTAATATGGACGTAAAACGCATCCTAGTTGATCCATTTGGGTTAAAAAATGCCGGGGCAACCTACCAGCACATGATCAACAAAGTTTTTGAGGGTATGCACACAAAGCTGGTAGAAGTCTATATTGATGATATTATTGCCAAGACCCCGGAAGGCGGAGACCATGTTGAAGATCTACGTCTCATTTTTCGACGCCTGCAACAATACGACATGAGGCTCAACCCATTGAAGTGCGCATTCGCTGTCCCTGGGGGCAGATTTTTGGGCTTCATGTTAACACAAAGAGGTATAGAGGCTAATCCTGATAAATGTCGCGTTATCCAAGAGTTGCAGAGCCCCAAAACACTGAAAGAGGTGCAATCCCTCAATTGCAAAATCGCTGCTCTAGCACGTTTCATGCCAAAAATGGCTCATCGCTCTCTTCCCTTGTACAAAATGCTAAAAAAAGACAAGAAATTCAATTGGGGCCCAGAGCAAGAGGCGGCGTTCCAAAGCTTGAAAAATGTCTTGGCCAGCCCTCCGATCCTGGTAAAACTAAGCCCAGGTGAGCAACTCATCGTTTATTTGTCTGTTTTAGATGAGGCTTTAGGAGTGGCTCTGGTCAAAGAGACAGTTGAAGGCCAACGACCGGTATACTTCACCGGTAAAACATTGCACGGTGCAGAATGCCGTTATCAGAAAATTGAAAAGGCAGCGCTTGTAGTTGTTTGGGCTTCACGACGCCTAAGACCATACTTTCATGCCCATCCCATCTTGATTCGTACAGATTTACCACTCCGTACTATACTGTTCAAACCAGACCTAGCTGGAAGAATGATCAAATGGGCCGTAGAACTCTCTGAATTCGACATATCTTACGAGCCAAGAACTGCTATCAAGGCACAAGTTCTAGCAGATTTCGTAGTTGAGTTAACAGGTTCTAGCCTAGATGTAGATCATTCACACTGGACAGTATACGTTGATGGGTCTTCAAATAGCAAAGGATGCGGGGCAGGAATTGTTGTGGAAAGTGATGACGGGGTACACCTCGAAATTTCATTGCACTTCACCTTCACTACGTCTAACAATCAGGCGAAGTATGAAGCCTGCTTAGCCGGACTCAGAGCAGTACAGGATATTGGAGCCAAAACTGTCACCTTATGCAGTGATTCTCAATTAGTCATCTCGCAAATTCTGGGCGAGTATCAGGCTAAAGAACCTTTGCTGCAACAATATCTAAACTGCGTCAATGAGTTAAAGCAACACTTCAATAAAGTCTTTTTCAAACATGTACCCCGGGAAGAAAATACACGTGCTGATATCCTCTCCAGGTTGGCTAGCACAAAGAAGGCTGGAAGCACAACTACGGTCGTACAAAGTACCTTGGCGGAGCCAAGTGTTTCCTTTCCTTCTTCAATGTGTATGATTAGAAGCCGCTCCTTTGATGACGATTCCTGGGTAGCACCAATAGTTCGTTACCTTGTTAATGGACAATTACCCATGGATGATCTTGAACGGCGGAAATTAAAGAAGGAAGCACCTTATTATACACTCGTTGACGGACAGTTATACCGCTGAGGAATTTCTGTTCCTTACTTAATATGCATAAACGAAAATGAGTTGCAAGCTGTTTTAGAAGAAGTCCATGAAGGGCAGTGTGGACACCATCCGGGGACGCGTAGTCTAATGCGAAAAATACTCAGGGCTGGGTATTGGTGGCCCACCCTGAAGCATGACTCCGCCTCGTATGTTCAGAAGTGCGATCAATGTCAATGATTCGCAAACCTTCATCACACTCCGGTGGAAGAAATGTCATCATCAATAACGCCTTGGCCTTTCTATCAATGGGGCATGGATATCTTAGGTCCATTCCCAACTGCGCCTGGCGGTATCAAATACTTGATAGTTAGTGTTGATTACTTCACCAAATGGATTGAAGCAGAGGCAGTGGTGCACATTACATCAGCCAGGGCTCGTAGATTCATATACGAAAATATCATTACACGTTTCGGAGTCCCTGGATGCATAGTCACTGATAATGGCACCCAATTCACAGATCATAAGTTCACTGAACTCCTAGAAAATCTCAGCATTACGCAAATTTTTTCTTCTGTGGAACATCCTCAAACCAATGGCCAAGCTGAAGTTGCCAACAGAGAAATCTTGAAAGGCCTGAAGAAACGCCTTGGTGAAGCAAAAGGAGATTGGACAAATCAATTATGCCACGTTTTATGGGCATATCGGACAACCCCTCACTCCACCATAAATGAATCCCCATATCGGCTGACATATGGAGTCGAGGCTATTATTCCCATTGAATTGGGAGCCCCTTCAGCTCGAGTCCTCCACTTCAATGAAGAAGCCAATCAACAGAACCTCGCCCATGAGCTCGAGGTCTTGGCGGAATTGAGAGAGGAAGCCTTTGTGAGGGATCAAGCTGTTAAAGCAAAGGCCGCCAAACGGTATAACATACGTGTTTATGAATGCCGTTTCAAAGAAGGAGATTTGGTTCTGAGAAAGGCCAATATCGGCAACAAATTTACACACCAAGGCAAATTGGCGCCAACCTGGGAAGGTCCATACCGAGTCACCGAAGCTTTGGGCAAAGGCACATACCGCCTAGTAAACCTAGATGGCACTCCGGTCAGAAATAAATGGAACATTTTAAATTTACGCATATATTACAGCTAGTTGGATAATACGGTATGTGCTCTTTCTCCTTACTTAAGGTTCTTCCCAAATGGGCTTTCCTTGAAAAGGTTTCGACGAGACATACCCCAACTCAGCTCTGTATGTAGTTCCATCATTAATAAAATTCCTTCCTACATTCAATCTTCATTCTAACTTTCAGTCAATTATCCGTGGCAGAACTTGTTCCCATGCAAATAAGACACCGGCTCCAATAATTGAAGCATAAAAGCATAACTCTTTATTCCATAGAGACCATCCAATATGCAACAAAGCTTCACAAACGGAGCCAAAAAACTCCTTGAGGGGAAAGGATTGGTGTCACAGCCTATGCTGCACTATACCGACCCCAAGGTCCAAAAAACTCCTTAGGGGGAAAGGATTGGTGTCACAGCCTATGCTGCACCATACCGACCCCAAGGTCCAAAAAATTCCTTGGGGGGAAAGGATTGGTGTCACAGCTTATGCTGCACCATACCGACCGCAAGGTCCAACAAACTCCTTGGGGGAAAAGGATTGGTGTCACAGCTTATACTGCACCATACCGACCCCAGGGTCCAACAAACTTCTTGCAGAAAGGATCAGTGTCATAGTTTATGCTGCACCATACCGACCTCAGGGTCCAACAAACTTCTTGCGGAAAGGATCGGTGTCACAGCTTATGCTGCACCATACTGTCCCCAAGGTCCAACAAACTTCTTACGGAAAGGATTGGTGTCACAGCTTATGCTGCACCATACCGACCCTGGATTCAATAATTCTCACTTGACCAGGAGACACACTCCAATTCCAATTCAAAGGGATCAACGCTCCATCCAAAACCTTACTCCGCCTAACTGCTAATGTTTTACGGAGTACATAATCAACAAACTCAAGCACTATCAACAAGTCCAAGTAAGTATAATACTTGTAAAATTTGTGCTTCATTAAAATTCTTAAAAGGCTACTTTGCCTCATTACATAATTTTACTTCATTAAAATTCTTAAAAGGCTACTCCGCCTCATTTCAGAATTTTACTTTATTAAAATTCTTAAGAGGCTACTCCGCCTCATTACAGAATTTTACTTCATTAAAATTCTTAAAAGGCTACTCCGCCTCATTACAGAATTTTACTTCATAAAATTCTTAAAAGGCTATTCTGCCTCCTTATACTAAGTCGTATTTCATTAGTCCTCAAAGGATTACTCCGTCTTATTAATAGCGTTTTACAAGGCATATATCCAATGGACTCAAACATCATTTATAGGAACAAGTATAAATTTACAGAAATTATACTTCATTAAAAATTGCCAAGAATTCTTCAGGGGTCCAGAGCCTATCCTAGAACAAGGCAATATCTATAAAGTGCATAAGAAGGGATAAATAAAACCCTACAAAGACCAAAATTTGCAAAGAGACGCAAAAAAATTAGCAACTCCCCAAGCTAATCACAAAAGTTCGGGTGGAACGCCTTCTTGATGGGCAGAGCTAGGCTGAGGCTCATTGGGCTTGGACAAACTCTGTGAAGGGGGCAAGTCCGCCAAGACGTACTCTTCATTAGGAGCAGGGACATGACCCCCCTGCTATATTAATTAGTTCACCATTGATAAACTTATAGTAAGGGTGAATACCTGCTATATTAAGAGCAACGCCTGGGTTGCGATGACGGATCTGGCGAATAGCCATGCTGAAAGCATCGTCGATCGCTGCCTCAGCCGCATCTAAAGCTGTCTGCAACTCCTGATCAAGGCGCTTATTGTTGTCATCTGAAATGCCTTTCTCAGCTTGCAGTTCTTCGACCTGTTTTTCAAGGTCACTATATGCACTGGCAGCTTGATCCAATTCTGTAGCCCAGGCATCTTGAGCAAAAGCCTTGCTAGTTTCAAAAGAAACCAGTCTCTGCTGAACCTCGCTCACTTCCTCACCCAGCTTTGAATTCTGCTGTTTCAAATCTGAAACTTGTTTTTCTAGCAGAACATTTTCAGCCTTGACCCGGGTCAGCTCGCCCATATCCTCGCCCAGCTTTGAATTCTGCTATTTCAAATCTGAAACTTATTTTTCCAGCAGAGCTTTATCAGCTTTGACCCGGGCTAGCTCCTCTTCAAGCTTTTTCTTGTCAGAGTCGGCGGTATCGAGATGTTTATCTTTAGCCTTGATAACCTCCGACAGCTGTTCATTATCATGCTCCAGGCCTCAAATTTTTTCAAGAGAATCATCGAATGACTCTTGAAACATAGTAGCTTCCGCAGCCACCTCAGCAATATGGGGTACAGAAGCCAGATACCCATCAATTTCAGTGAGATGCCACCTTGCAGCAGCAGTAGCATCTGCAATCTCTTCAAAGTCGATCTCTGGACGGAGTATGAATTCAGGATCGCGCCTCTCTCACTGGCGGGATCCCATATTTGCAAAATACAAGTAAGGGTTCAGACGGGACCCCGCCAAAGGAAGAGAAACAGACCGCCTAGATGGTTCCCCTGGAACATTGACAAGAAAAACTACCGTTCTTTGAGCAGTCAAGTCCAGGGTAGGAGTCTCAAATTGACGAGGTGGAAAACCCTGAACCCCCTCCATTTCCTCTTCCTCAATATCTTCCACAGGGACGTCTTCCTGGCCACCCAATTCAGCAGTGATAGGTGTAGTTGATGGCTCCGGAGTTTTCTCAACTCCTATCGCAGCATCAGATGACGTCCCTTCACCCACCTTCTCTTTTCCTTTGCTCTTCCTCTTCTGCAAAGGCTGGGGGTCCTCTTCCTCCGCTTCGATAGTTTCCGGCTCTTGGCGCTTTTTAGATCGCCTTTCTCCATTAACTATAGAAGGTCCAGCACCACCCTCCTACATCACTACCTTGGTAGATACAGGCAGAGGGAGAGTCCTTGTTAGAGCTGCAGCAAGGTTCCTCCGAGGCTGCACATTGTTCTCAGCATTAATTTCTTGACGATTCATACGAAGTTGTTTGATGCGTTCCATCCCAGGGAATTCTGCAATCTCTCCTGCAAACATAATATATGCGAATAAAATTAGCAGTTGCAGGAAAAATGGAATTAATATTCAAGCAACAAATCTTAAAGCATTACTTAAATATTCTTGAGCATCACGCCCAAGCAGCCTTCGGCACAGAAACTGCTTATGGGCGGAATTGTACTCCTTCAGCCTTCGGAGTACTTCAACAGAGGTAGGTGATAGAACACTCTCCTCAACCTCATATGCTTGTTTAGTCAGAAGGAAATGCTCATGAGTCCACGCCACTGGGAATTTATCAATCCCCTCCGCACTCTGCCAAAAAATAGACTTATTCTTCTTAACAGAAACTTTCACAAAACTCATTCTGAAATGGAGTCCAGCCTCTTTGGCGGAGTCAGTAAATGCCCTAAAGTTTACAATCTTCGGCTCCGTCCGAAGAGTGACAAAACCTATTCCGCCGGTCCTCGAGTTCACCCGCCTCATTATGCGGCAAAAAGCAAAAAACAATGCCACAGTAGGCGTAAACTCCAAATGCTCTGCAAGCACTTCAAAGCTTTGAACTATTCCCTATCCATTAGGGTGCAGCTGAGAGGGGGCGCAATCCAGAAACCTAAGAACACCCATCTGGAATTTATTCAAAGGAAAACGCACCCCCAATTGAGTAAAAAGGATATCGTACATATACAAGGTACGATCATCCTGAGGGCGATGGCAGATGCGTTCAAACGTCTTCGGCGAACGAACAATAAACCTCTTTTCAAATTTATCATCCGCCCAGACAGGTACCGACAACTCCATCACCCCGCCGCTCGTCGTTGCATGACGCGAAGAAGCTTCCCTAACGTCTGCCTCAACCCAACAATAAGGATCAGTCTGAAGCATCTTTTCCCAGTCTAACCCGTGGAGCACAATGTTTTGGCATTCTGCCATCGTTCTCACTTGTACCTGAGGTGTACCTCCTGCTATAAATGAATGTACAACATTACTAAAACACTCAACGCTGCTGTAAAACGTTGAATCCCTCCCAGTATAGAAGCCCCCATCTTCACTCTCAATATCAGAAAACATAGGTTGAACAGATACCCTAGGGCACGACTCCGATTCTTTTCCTCTCATCCTCGTTTCAATAAACACACATATAAAGAAAACAAAACCAACCCAATAACAACGAGAACAGAGAACAGAGGAAGAGGAAAGTTACCTTAAATCTCTAAAGAAATGATGAAGAACTGGCAACAAAGAACGACTCGTGAGGAAGCACCACGATTTCTGAGCAGCGTTCAAAAGTCAGTTTAAACACCAAAATGCAGAGTGAAAAATGAAGCAAAACATTTCCTCTTCTAAGAGTTTACCTATTTATAGGCATGGCTTGGGGGGAAACAAGCGAAGCCTCAAAAATTTCAGAAATGCACCTATGGCCATTGGATGAATCATAATGACGTTCCATTAATTCTGTGACCATTAGATGAATCTCAAGGCAGGCATTTTTTGGGCCGTATTTTCAAAATCCAAGGCCCATGGTAATAACCTCGAAAACGTATTCCAACTGCCAACCCACGCATTTATGTCCCATCATTGGAACGGAAATCGTTACAAGGGCATATGTGGCGATGAGAGATTGAAACGGCAAAACACGGTTTCGAGGCGCTTTGATGACAGGCGTGGCAAATAACGATAAAAACAATAAATGCGTGAAAACACTTACCCGTAAATCCGAAACTAGCAAACGCCGCCTAAACCCATGCCTATAAAAGCTAAACATAACAAAGTGTTATAGCTTATTAAAGTGACTCCGCTAGTCACTATAACAAGCTAGGGGGCAGATGATCCGGTCCCAACACCGGCCCCCAAGAGCATAGTTTTAATGCTTTGCCAGATCAGCATTTCGAACAGAAGAAGTACGTTTCAAATTCCCTATAACTACTCTTACACGGAGTACATACCTTAAAGACGTACTCACCACTCCGCCAAGAAAGCGATTTAGTTAGGCGGAATATGTCACATCTTATTGTGTAAGTATCTTTTAAATGAAGTTCATGCCCAAAAGGACATTCATGTTACTCCGCCAAGGCATGTGACTCCGCCAAGGCATGTGACTCCGCCAAGGCATGTGAATCCACCAAGGCTTATTACTCTGCCGAGGCCTATTACTCCGCCAAGGCGGAAAGTATTAAAAACTTGTACACATGTACATAAAGCACTTCCAGTGCACACTACTCCGCCAAGCCATAGGCTTAACACAGGTGGAATATTGAAATCCTCATATTGCGAGCGAGCCCACACTTATAACTCCGGCACGAGATTGACTCTGTCTTGAGAGGTTGAAAATGGGAAACACGCTGTCACGCATAAGAGGGAACAACAAATAAAATAATGAAGCATTAACGCTTTCCAAGTAAGTGGAAATACCCACTACAGTGATGGTGCTTGTAAATGGCGCATGGGCCCACTACCTTTCTTGCATTATGCCTGAAAACAAGGAATGGGTCCTACCAATAATAGAGCACCAGTAACAGGTATATAAACTTCAGCAAAAAGGTATACAAGGGGGGAACCCTTAATTCTGAACCTTACACTCATACTTGCATAGTTCTCTTGGATTTGCTTTCTAAGTCTGAACGGTATTTCTGAATACTAACTTGAGCGTTGGAGAATAATTGCAGGTACAACCAAGAACTGTGTCAAGGCAAGGGAGGCTATTCCAGGCGGACTACTATACCGCCACAGAGTGCATTGTACTACGCCCCTGTATGCAAGAGTACTCCGTATTTGTATCTGTATAAAGACCTCTTCATATCAGATTTCATATAACTTATATATTCTAAATTGTTTGGCAATCACACCTTTACACCCCCAGTAAAGAACAGTTCACAAACGATCGGCTAGAGAGAGAGAGGAGGGTGACGTCCATGGCTACCCATGGTGGTGGAGGGTGGTTCGCGGTGATTAGAATTGAAACTGATCGGTAGAATTCAAAGGAAACAGAGATCGAAGGTCGTAGGAAGGAAGAATGGTGAAAACGGAGGCTGTGGGAGTCGTGGGTGGTGTTGAGGATCACATTTTGGGGCTGTTCCAGCAATGAAAAATGGTGGCTTATGGTGGTTTTGCATGGTGAAGGAGGTGGAGGAACAAGGAAGGTGAAGGTTTGTGGTGGTCGAAGGTTGTTTTCACGAAGAACGGAGGTGATTTCAGAGGTTGGTGGTGGCCTCAATAGAGGAGAGAGAGAGCGTATGGAGGGGGAAAAGCGGCTGATGTAGTTTTTGAGAAGGGGGCTGATGTCCTATTTATGGGAAAATCCGGCCATCGGGTCTAGATTTAATCGGTACTGGGTGAAACCCTTGTTCTGATTTTTAATACTTAACATTGATAGAAAAAGTGACTTTTTTCTACGGCCAGAATCCAAAAAAGTTCCCAACATGAAAGTTGTAGATCTTATTTTTATCTTCAAAATGATACATGATACATGAAAATCTGACATCCAGGGCAAGAGTTATGCCCGAAACAAAACAAGATGCTCTAATTGTTCCTGAATCAAGTAGGCTGTAAAGATAAATTTGTAGTAATTTTTCCTTTGAGAATTAGGCTTTGTACCCTTCATAAGACTTGTAGATTTTCTTGATACGGATCCACAACAAAAAGAACAAAGTGATTATAATTCTGGAAGAGGGTGATATATGTATTTTTCTAAAACTAATCAGTATAGTGACGTATAGAGGTCC
Organism: Clitoria ternatea; assembly: GCA_037962975.1. Classification (NCBI taxonomy): domain Eukaryota; kingdom Viridiplantae; phylum Streptophyta; class Magnoliopsida; order Fabales; family Fabaceae; genus Clitoria; species Clitoria ternatea. The sequence goes on from CM075671.1 coordinate 178,600,293, forward strand.
TTAAAGATCCTAAAAACTGTACCAACCTGGGAGGATTTAGCTTTTGAGGTTTGCATATAAAATATAGATAATTTTGTTATGGAGATTTTGACACCAAGTTTGCGCGAATTGAAAATTGTATGAGAGAGTTATGAATTTTTAAGTGAAGCATGCACAGAGTAAAAACGCGAATGACATGGTTTTAGAATGAATTTCCTTAATCCTTGAATTTGAGCATGACAGAGTAGGAATTCAGGGTTAAGACCAGAAATAGAGATTGAATATCTCTTTGAAACAAAGTAAATAAGTCTAGAATCATTCCAATCAAGCATCATTTGAGAAAGTAAGGTCCAAATTGCCAAAGACGCGCAGATCGAATTTCTAAAGAAATGAAATAGCGTGGAAATAAGGTGGATAGAGTAAGAATCAAGTGTCGACCTCTTCAAGAAACATTCCTAAAACATCGAAATGAGTCACTAGGGATTGACCGTTTCACCATCGGATACTCTGAGGTATATGCACGATCAAACGTAGTTGACGTCGAAGGTTCTGATTGGCCCAATTAGACCTAATCAATTATTTTCAATCCACTACAAGGAAACCCTACTAGGAATAGTTTTCTTTAAGGATCACTTATCCCAGGTCGAGTTACCAGAGAAGATTGATAATTGGGCCTCATAGTATAATACAGGGAAAACCCTTAATATTTTATTATTTAAATATTATTACCTATTATAAATTAATTAAAAACTTAATAAAATATTATTTTAATATTATATATATTTTTGAATAATTATTAAATATTAATTATAATTATATATTTTAATTAAATCTTTACTAATTACCCCTAATTAATATATTAATCTAAACATAAATCATTAAAGGGTAATTAAGCAATTAATTACAGTTTAAGATAAATTAATCATCGATTACTTACTATTACCTATAATTTTTTTTATTCCTTTATTCTACTATTACTCTTAATCACTCATCTCTTATTTTCTTATATTACTCATTACGCATCTTTATCTTTCTATTACTCTTTTATCTTTCTCACTGATCTCTATTTTCTACTATATCTTCCTTCGTTCTCATACTTAACATTCTAATAATACCTTGAGGACTTTTTTCCTCATTACTTCTTCTTTCTTCTAGTCACTCAGGATCAGGTCGAAGCCTTAACTTCTATTAAAAGACTTATTAGAACACTCTCAGAGATTCTAAAAGTCTAGGCCCTTACTCTAAAAACTAGGGTTGTTACAGTATTGGGCTAAGTAAGTTAATTAAGAAAAAGAAAAGAAATAAAAAGAAATTTTAGAATCCAATTTGGGATAAATTATAGAGAAAGAACTTTAATAAATTAAGACAAAGGTGCCTAAAAGAAATGAATGAGATCTTTAGGAGTCCAAATAAAGAAATAGGTGTTAGGAGTTAAAAATTTTAGTAATCAATAAAACATGTGGAAAAGGAACTTAGGAAATATTTATGTGTTACATGGCATAAAATATTAAACAAGAATGATTTTAGGACATGAACATTTAAGTTAAAGAACGTTAATTGCCAATAAGGATTAAGGATATAGGAAGAATTTAAGAATTTAAACCTTGAACTAGTAATAAAAAGAAGTAGAATGATTTAAATAGCAATTATTAGTGGCTAAGTAATGTTTGATTAAGTTCATGATTTGAAGGTTAGAGTAGTTTCTAGATTTCTAAGCAACAAAATCGACGTCATAGAGAAAATAAACTCTAGTGACTAAAAGAATGTAGCTAAGGACACAAATTAGTCGATATAGTTAGAAATGGTAGAAGTAAAGAAAAATGTACAAAAAAATTAGTTGTTGGAAATTTAGAAAGAACGTCACTAAATTGATGATTATACATAAAGAATTAGTAACCCTCTAGTGGCCAAGGAAGTAAGTTATTCAACTAATAAAAGCTTAATGGGATCAGTAAAAGAAAATCAACATTGAGACTGCTTGATGATGACTAAGAGTTCATAATTGGACATCAAGAAATTAAATTGAGTATGGAGATGATCATACATAATTAAGTAAAGAATGCTTAACAAACAAATAATCGAAAGGTACATAAAGAATTAAATCGTGATAGTATGCCTTTAATAACGAACTAAATTAAGGGAATGCTAATGACGTACACTAGATAAGGCAGAAGTATGTAAGAATATAACATGGGTGTGTACGTCTAACGACCTATATGAATTTAATTTTAGTAAGATTAAGACACGTGATAACTTATTAAGGTGTAGTAAACATATATATTATTTGGTGTACCCAATGATTATCGTTTGAGAATTCTTAGTGCGATAGATATTACTTGGTACTTGTTGATTGGCTGATTAGGTAATATGATTAAATACGTGACTGTAAATGATTGTGTACCTGGATGTATGTGTGTTAGTTACACGATGAACATTATAATGAGTGTAGTATAACGAATTGTATGTTGTAATGTCACTAGACAGTTATTGATGTGATATAATTATGAATGTGTTGATTGAGTGGAGTATCTCATAAGCATATTATGCTAATGAATGTTGTGTGATGCACGGATAGCTAGATAAGAAAATTTATAAATAATAGATATGGAAAATGGTATCGGCAAGGGTTCCAAAATGATTAAAAGATGAAAGTGCGTAAGACTCGAATCCGAGATGAATTGCAGGTATTGTAGCTCCAATGTACCCCTAATTGTCAAGAAAGTATGAAATCTCATTTTATTCCTAGGTGTTGGGTAAGATTACTAAAATAAAGAAAAAAGAGCAAATTTGATTATACCATAAAGAAAAAGAACCTGACATTAGGAATGGAAGGAAGTCATTTAGGGGACCCCATCTTAGACCCAGAAAATGTAGGGCTTCATTATTGGCAATTTATCATTGCAGTTTTCGAAATAGATATGGTTCCCACAAGGATTGAAAGTTTTCAGTGTGAAACAGTAATTCTTATTTCCTATGGTAAATGTATCAAAACTTATTAACAAAAGAATAATTTATTCACAATTTGTACAATATTCACAGATTTAGAGATTGATTTGTTCATTGAATAAAAGATTATACAACTATTTAGAAAATGACTTTGAGTAGTAATTCAGAATAGATTCAATAATTGAGAAAAACACAGATTAACAAAGTATGTTGGAATTAGGATCCCCATACTAAAACATAATGAAATAATCATAGACATGCATATATAATCATCAAGTTCATGTTATTACAGCTTAAAATCATTATACCCGATCCCTCGTGATATAAATTCTAAATAGTTACCGTAAAGTCTGATCCCTCAGATGCTTTCTCAGTAAAAACTTGCTTTAAGTCTTGGCCTTAACACAGCAATAATTACCAACTCTATTCCTAGTAATTAGCATATTAAGGGTACTTCAATTTTTACTTTCGTTAAAGTGGTTTAACATACATGAAAATCATTCTCCCATTTGAAGTTCATACTAATAAAGAGATTGAAATACTAACATGGTACTTGAATCATAAACATGCAGAGGTCATAATTACAACATCATATTCATAGATAGGTTCACCAATTCCAACATAAACAAATTAGTTACACATGATGAAAAGAGAAACACAACTTACAGTTGATGACATGACAAGCACTTGATCACACATCACAATACGGAAAGAGCATAATACAACATAACACTCTCAAGTATATGGAAACTATTTTAGAATACTAACTCAAAAAAGACACTTTGGATTCGAGTGAATGGAGAGAAGAATGAAGAAGGGGTAGTCTAGGGAGTATATCAGATTTGGCCCTCTAATGGCTCAGATTCGTGCCCGACGTCAAATGACCGTGGCAAACTCTAATATACTTCAATGAAAGGCAGGGGTTTCTATGGTCGTTGAGTGTCCGTTTTGATGAGTTGTGTGATTGGCCTTTGCGATGATAGGATTGTGGGTCCTTACTTATTTGTGAAAATGAGGACGAGGAGAGCTCCGATTGTAACACCCTAATTTTTATTTACATAAATAAAACAAACAGGGAAATTTTCCAAATTTTAAAGTCAGTAAACCGGGCACGACAAGGAAATGGAGGGGAATGGAAAGCAAGGGAAGGTAAGGGCCAAACAAAAGCCCCCCAGCGGAGCCCAACAACGCTCAAGCGAGCCCAAAAGAAATAACGTATACTGTAACACCCTAATTTTTAATAAATAATAATCCCAAAAACAGAAAATTTTTTTCACAAAAACAACCACTGGTCAATCGGCATAGAAAAAAAGAAGAAGGCAAGTGAAATAAAAGAGCATTCACACATATAGCAATCAGCGGGAGGAACAAGGCTGGAACCGACCCATTCAGTTCAGCGAAACACATCAGCGCCTGGGCGAAATCCAGGACGCTTGAGCGAGTCAACTCACTTGCTCGGGCGAAGTTCCAATCGCTTGAGTGATACCACGACAAAAGCCTTCCAGCAGCACACATTCGCTGGAGCCGATCCTTCATTCGCTGAAGCTAGAAGCCTCACACGGCAAATTCATCACTCGGCATCGGGACATCCATACACTCGGTAAATGACTAAGTCCACTAAGAAATTCATTCCTAAGTCCATTCGGTATTCCATAACTCCTTCTCACTCGGAATATATTCTATTCAAGCATCACTCGACGTAATCCATCCTTACCACAATCGGCTCACATTACACTTCCACTATTCGGTATACATTCATATTCGCTCGGAAAATTAGGTAGTTAGGTCCCACTCAGACTTATTCAGAACTCAACCACTCAGGATGCAGACCCTCACTCACTTGGATTTTACATCTTTCACTCGGATTATCAATGCCTTACACTTAGGATCCAACCCACTCTAAACCACTATTCTAACTTTTCTCTCAGAAGGGAATCACTCAAGGTTTTCATTATGGAAATATAAACTCTTCCTCACTCGGGATTTACTTATAATTTTCACTCGGAGTCGCCCAACATGTACACTCGGAAAAGCCACCCAGAAATCTCCACTCGAAACCACCACTTGACATAATTTTACTCATCAACGGCCCTCGAGTCATTTAGTAACACATCCCAGTCGGAAAACGCATCGAATCAGTACGAAGCACATACATATGAATACATGTTCTCAGAAACATAAATCTGCCCACAAATCCAATCTACTGACCCATAAACATATAACCATATACTCGGAATACTCATTATCTTGATATTATGCATTCACCAATACTTACGATACCATACAAGTGACACCATGACTACTCAATCTTTATAAATGAATATATTTAATCGTCATTTTACATAAGAGCCGGCCAAGGCTACACGGACAGAACATAATAATGCAATACAAGTACTCAACAGTCAGAGTGCACTACACTCAGACTTGAGACCCTATCATCATCTCCGAGTACGACCTGCACACTGAAAAATGGTGTAGGGGGTGAGCATCTTAGGTATTAAATGATAGATACCGACTCAGGTTATCCCACAATTATATAGCAATATACATGTTCACACAATTATCCCTAACAACGAGTAAGGTCAAGCAATATCAATCAACCAAGACACACATGGAACTCTTACCGATCGGAACCCACCAGTATCACTCGGCCTTATGCACATATTAATCCAATAATATTAACATACAACAATCAGTGTTATAATAATACCCATAAATTAGAAAACACACATTGAACATTTCTCACTCAGAACCTTACAATTCTCACTCGGCTATATATGCACCACTTTCCAACAATATTAACATACGTTCATAGAGCAGATTTCGATCAGTATCAACAGCACATGCACACAGAATAGTTCACTTGGTTATATACATTCATCATCTCCTTAACATCATCACACGCATAATCAAATTCCAGTCAGCATCAGCAATACATATACACAGAGTATTCACTCGGTTAATCACATTAACCTCATCACATGCATAATCAATTCCAACAATATCAATCAGTTAATACAGAGAGTATTTCACTCGGTTATAAACATTCATCATCTCATTAACACCTTCGCATGCATAACCAATTCCAAACAATATCAACAGTTAATTGGCACATAGTATTTCACTCGGTTCCGTATTTGTGTGTATCAGTTTAGACGTTGCAACGTAGGCTCCCAGCCTTTTTATACATAGCTCTCAGCTATCAAATCAGCTCCCAGCTACTTGGCCGTTTTACAGGTACCCAACCGTTTGCCACAGGTGACACCAACGCTCTCAGCACCAACGAAGGTGTTCACAGGCAGCCCGAGTCCCACACTACGTGCTCTCAGCATAAACGCATCCTATGCGCCACACGCGGATTCATCATACAACACAGAGTTCATATACACAGCCATACATGCATCTCATGCAATCGGCATCATACATCATCAGCATTCAAACAACACATGCATCTCATGCAATCAATGCTGGACATTAACAGAACTCAACAACACATGCATCTTATGCAGTCGGTGTTACACATTCTCAGAACTCAATAGCATATGCATCTCATGCAATCAGTGCTAGGCATTAACAGTATTCTATAACACATGCATCTCATGCAGTCAGCATTATACATCATCAGCATTCAACAATACACGCATCTCATGTGACTGGTATAACACAACATCAGGACTCAAACAACATACATGCAATCGGCATTAAGTAATGTCAGGACTTCAACAACACATGCAATCGGTAAAGTACATTATCAGATTCACTAAGTCATATTTTATCATATGCAGTCAGCATTCTGAACTCATAACAACTTGCAGGTCATGTAAAACACACGGTAATCATCAACATCACTTTAACACATTCCTTTCACATAATCGTTCAACATTCACAGGCCATCAGCATGCAACACTCAACTTTTACTCGTCATGCAACTGGGCAGTACACACTCGTATGCAACACAACACACAATCAGAACACGGGAACAACAAGCATCAACACTCGGAACCCGTTCATAACCCATGCATTTAAGATAGAAGGTACCCCCCTACCTGGACTGAAACTTTTAGTAGGTCAACACGACACCCAGTTCCAGAGGGACACTGAGTCACACTTAGCACATCTGCATGTAAGAGCAGGGGAGACCATTCGTGCTTCTGAGATGCCCAGCTCTCGGTTCATTCCCTGGAGTAGCTCCATCACGACGCTATGAACACTCCAACCACCTTGAAGCTCCTCGTAGCGCAGATCTCCACTGAGGCTTGGCAGCTTCGAGCAAGGAGAGGAAGTCGACGAAGGAACCGCAGGGAAGAAGACTGGTTGCATGCAGGAGGAAATGCACACCTGCACCCTTTCTGGCTCGTTGAGTCAAGAAGGAGGACTCCGATCCTCAGCCACCATTGTTGCGAGCTCACAGGAACAGAGCGCAGAGGAGGGAGAAGAAGATCGAAGAGTGAAGAAGAAGAAGAAGAAGAGAGAACGGAAAAAGAGGAATCTGAAGGGAAGAATGAAGGATAGTGTACCCATATATGCATGTACGAAGAGAAGGAAGAGTGGGGTGGGAAAGCGCGCACAGCAGCAGCCCCCCCACACGCGTCATACACACATAGTCACATCTAATCAGTCATTGACAACTAATCACCATCAGTCAGCCTTTCTTTTCTTAACTTAAATTAATTAAACCAATTATAATTAATAAATAATTCTCCCCACACATATCAATTTATTATTTTAATGATTTATTTTCATTCGGCAATTAATTATTAAATCGGGATGTTACATATACTCGCACGGTAACAAGACAATCATTCACCCGATAATGACCTAGTTCACTCGGAATTCATTCCTAAGTCCACTTGGTAAACGAAGGTTGTCCCACTCAGAAACCAGGGGTATTTCCACTCAGACAATCTTCGTAGTTATCCACCGCTCGGGTATCTCACTCGTCTCTCCCTCGGCAAGTATAACCCTTCCTACCCAAACTCTCTCGCTAACTTAAATCTCCCCTCAAGAGCTTTATAGCTGTCTGCTAGTTCACTATACGGGTTACACTCGGAATCGGATCGGTTACTCTCCAATCGGAAAAACACTCACTCGGCTAGTTTTTACTCGAAAGTATAGCTAGGCTATCCACTCTGAATCTTAACAGCTTCTCATTTGGGAAATCTTCCACGTCAGTCCCCACTCGGAGTAGTATACCCTCATTCACTCGGAACACTTAACTTCCCTCACTCGGCAACAGGATCACGAATTCACTCTCTAGACCATATCTTGGTTTCTTTCATACTAAGTCTTACCAATTCTACACGCTCGAAAGAACATGAACATATATACTAATCAGACACCACGCACAGAATGGGATGAACATGTAGCATGGCATAAATGTAACCATATATATATAAGAGTGTATATCAATAATTACAGGCACATTATCATGTTCCCAACCCAAAAGGATTCTGTTATTTTAAAAAAAAACAATATCAAACACGAGCCGACCAAGGCATAATCAAAACATTATACACAGTATCTACACAAATACATAAAGTTCCTTGGTGCACAGCTAATCCACTCGGTAAGTAGCTCCACTTCACTCGTAGTTCCGAGGAATGTTCACTGAAAATATTGCCACAGCAGGGGTGAGCTTTTACATTTAAAATGACAGTTAGTGACTTGGGAACCTGTATGTTTTCCATCTTACAACATCACATTTCAAGCAATTATAACGTTAACTATCCTCAGTCTATCTACTCATAACAGTACCATGCAATCGGAATTCATTCATTCAATACTTAATTATACAGATCATATCATTCTTGACTTACATATATACATGCAACACAATAAATTCATCATAGCGTAAGAGCATATATATATTTTTATATGTATATATATCTATCTAGTGCACACAGGTCTACTACAGTCAGATCCGACCCCCACTTGATTAATTTTTACGTTACAACATAGGCTCCAAGCCTTTTTCCTCCAGCTCCAAGCTGGTTCGGCCATTTTACTAGTACCAAACCGTTTGCCCTCACATGTAACACAATCACTCCAAGCGACCACGGCAGTGTTACGGGCAGCCCCGAGTCCAACCCGGTAGCTTGCTTGAGTCCAACCCAAGACTTTAAGCGTCCAACGCTAGTGCACTCGGCACTGCCTTGAGTCCAACTCAAGGTCTTTTAATTACATTCTTTTGTATGTGTTTGCCAATACAATATTGCTCCTCCTTTCCTTTATCATAACCACACTCTGCATGCAATTCATTCATCATCTCATAGCAACACAGATTTATTTTTCAACACTCGCATGCAAGGTAACACAGGATAGCAATCAGGATCTACCCTTTGTCCCCCGAACAGAACACCCAAAAGTCACACAATATGTTTCCACTTCATGCATGCACAGGTAAATAATTAACTAGACTCAGTATGGCAACTTAAGGTGCATGTACTATATTCACACACGGTCTCATGACACACACATGCATCCGTATCCCAACAGTGTATCTCATAACCACATATATCAAATATAAGCGAACTACCCTCAGATTCAATCATCGCATGCCTCAGTATACAAAAGCTATCTATCAAATATACATTTCATCACAAACACCCTTAAACACACATGTTTGCATAATAAATCACTCGGAACCCATTCACAAGCTATACATTTGAAATACAAAGCGCCCCCTACCTACTGACGGAAGTCGAGGGGTTCCTCTGTTTCCCCAACACTGGTCTTTTGTCTCTGATTGCCTCGCCCAGGCTCACACTCGCTCAGGCCTTCCTGGACGTAGTTGCATCGTGAAACAGGGTTGTTCGTCTTTCACCCTGATGATCGTCCCTCACTAGCTGAAGGAACTCCAAGTCTTCTGCAGTGTCGTCGTCGTGCGTTCCTAGGAACAGAACAGTGAACAGGGGAGAGGAAGACTGATAAGTCTTGAAAAGACTTAATTATTCCACTGTTTATTTAACATAAATTACTAAGTATTGTCTAGTTTCGATATTATTATTTAATAATTTGTTAAGAATTCATGTTGTAGTTAATTATTTCAAAAGCATGTTATATATGTAAGAAACCGATTGAAACTTGTAATTAAATAAGGAATTTTGAAGTATTTATAAATTTACTAAGCGGTCGGTGTATAAATGCTAGGCAAGTAGCTATTTATTGGTGCAGGAACAGGGCAGACTCGAGACAAGAAGAAAATTCTGAGTAAAATCTTACAGAGCCGAGTAAGACGTCTTCAATTTCGACTGAGTGAGACTTCAAAGACACTGACTCCGAAAGAGAACAAGGACTCGGAATACTGCATGTAAAACCTGAGTGTTAACTATAGAATACCGTTTTGGTAATTAATCCGCCCAAGCGGGAATTAAATCCGCTCAAGCGAGGGTCCAAGACTCCGTCTAAGACTCCGCCCAAAGCAAGACTACGCCCAAGCTTACTTAAGAAGACAACGCCCAAGACACCGGTTATAAAAGAGAAGAAGAACGGAATACTACATAAGAAACCGATGTGCTTAGTCATTATTTAATTCGTCCTAGTAAAATCCGGACTCACTCAAACATAACTTTAAGAATCCGTCCTCGCCCAGCTTTGCCATAACGCCCAAGAGAGAAAGAAACACTGCAGGTTAATCCGGACTCAACCAAGCGAAGCTTAATCCGCCCAAGCGAATACTCAGCAGATGTAGCATCAAGGCAGTAATTTAAACATCGTTCCTTCCCTCCAATAACACACTTGGTGCAGTACTGTTCCGCTCCCATTGCCTTCTTCTCTACTACTGAAACCTCAAGTTAACTTAAGAAGAGAGCTGTCAATTAGCTGGAGCTGAGCTGTACATTAGCTAAGGCTGAGCTGGATCCTGTTAAGAGCTGAGCTGTAATTAGTTAGTTACTCTGTAAACTGTGTAATTAGTTTTAGTCGTTAGCTGAAGTGTTCAGAAGTTATCAGTTAAGTTAGTTAGATAGAAACATATAAAGAGGTTGTACATACTCTGTAGGAAGTAGCAAGACTAATAGTAGTAGCGTGTGTAGAGACATAGAGAAACATAATACAATTTCAAATTCCATTTCCAATCTCTCACTACATTTTTCATCTCTCTAAACTCTCTCCTCCATGATGTTCCACAATCCTTCGATGGAACCGAAGTCTATGGAGTTCTAAATCCCTAAGGTTGGGATTGTGAAGGTGAACAATGGAATCTTGAAGCTGTGAGTAAGTAGATCGGCTTCGAAGATCTTGAGGCGAACAAGCTGAGGAGTGGAGCCGAATTGCTGGATTGACAAATCCAGAATGGATGAAGAACTTCACCAGTGAGGAATCATGGCTGAAGCTTAGGTAACTTCCAGCTTTCTAACTAGTTCAGGCCTAATCAATTTAGGTGAATAGTTAGAGTTCAACCTCCAATTTCGCATTAGATTCTTAGGTTAATCGAGCACTTAAGGAATTAAGGTTCATTGCTTAAGAATTAGTGTTTTTCACCTAAGGAATTAGGGAATAACCACAAGCGGATTGTCCTCTAGATTGTGAAGTTTGATTATACTGAATTGCATGTTTCTTGAGGAAATTGTGAGCTGAAGCAATCCTGACCTGTTTTCTTTTAATCACTTTCCACTTTTCATCTTAAACTCTGTTTCTCAAAATATAAAAACAACTATAAAACACTAAAACCATAAAAACCGAATGATCTTCATGTATTTTCTGTTGGTTCAGCTTGTACTAGTCCTAGATTGAGGTATTTACCACAATCCCTGTGAGACGATCAAATATACTACAATTTTAATGACTGGTGCGCTTGCCATAAGTGTGAATCCGAGAGTCATATTTCATTTTACTAAGATTTTATCATCAATTTAATGACTCGGGATTTCAGCACCAAGTTAATGGCGCCGTTGCCGGGGATTGTTGAGTAATATCAACAATCCTTGGACCGGTACTAGACTGAACCATTTGCTTTTGTTTCTGTGTGCAGTCAATACATATTTTTCTTAGTAGTTATTGTTTCAAGTAGTCGTAGCTGTTAGTTGTTTTTGTTGTGTTAACAATTGTTGTATGCAGTCAAGGAGCAGAGGAGAACCTTTCTTCTTTGATCCTGACATCGATTTGTTAGAACGTAGGTTAAGAAAAGAGAAAAAGCAAAAAGAAGAAAAAGAAATGGAACAAAGGAGAGTTACACTAGGTGACTACTCCAGGCCGACTGAAGAAGGATCGCAAGCTAGCATCCTTAGGCCACCAATTGCAGCTAACAATTTTGAATTAAAACCAGCCTTACTGCAGTTGGTAAGAAATGAACAATTTGGAGGAAGTGAGGTTGAGGACCCAAATTTACATTTAGCAACTTTCCTCCAAATTTGTGATACAGTAAAAATGAATGGAGTCCCTGAGGAGGCAATCCGACTAAGGTTGTGTGAACACCTCTTTCGGTCCGGCCCAAATTGTTATGACACCGGACCCAGCCTTGAAGTTGGTAACACCGGACAAGGCCTAAGTTAACACCTCACCTCAACTCTGCCAATAGTCCTCACCTCAACTCCGCCCATGAGTCCTCAACACTCCGCCAACCGCCCTCATTTGCACTCCGTCCTCTTATACTTCATAAACGGTGTGGCACTCCGCCCTCCTCACACAACGTTCCACAGACGGTGTTAGCTAACATCAACTCAGCCCAACGTCCTCACCTCAGGAGTCCCTTAATGGCCGATGTCGCGGATATGACGACAAAAGACGAGCGAGTCCGGCCCAAGTAAGACGATCTCGTGGGCACACCGGCTAGTAATAGATCCGGACCAGGAAGGAGAACACGACCCCTATGATTACTGAAAGATTCAGCCGGTATGACACAGGTAATGGTTCTTAAGGCCCCACATCGGATCAGTGGAAACTCCGTCCAACCAATTGCTTTGCTAACCGGAGTCACAAATTTGACAACGGAGGGGGCGAGGTCGGAAGATTATGCGCGGTGACCTGGAATCGCACTCCCTGGAAAATGGCAGACAGGGAGGCGGAAGTGGGCAATTAAAAAAAACCCCACTGAAAACCCTGCTCCCCACCAATGATAGTGGCCAGAGTTGCACACCACTACACGCATGGGTGAGTGGGAGTTCTAGTTGTCCCAAAACCCTCAGCCCATGACTTGAAGGCCCTATAAATGCCCCAACCAAGGAAGCTCAGGGGGTTGGTCTTTAGATTCTCCCTCTACGCGAGAAAACTCTTCTAAAATTCTCTCCGATTCCTCAAGATCCCTAACTGACCTCCCCACCTGAAACCAGTGACTTGCCTTAGTCACCGCAAAAGACCACCTTAGTTCGAAAAAGGTTTGAAGTTTTCTTTACTACACGAAGCCACTGCTCCTACACCGTCCATGCCCCGAACGTGCTCCGTTATCACAGAACCAACGCCATTCCAATTCCCATACATTACCTTGTCAATCTTCATCACGGCTCAACAGCGTTCACCCCAGATCAATTTCCCATAACACCGGTCGTGACCTTCAGGTTTCCAGTTTGGATCCAACTCCGGTCCATTGTCTGCTAGTGTGCGAGTCCGAAATCAGACACCGTCACTGCGCTCGACCTCCCACATCGGTTCCTAGCTCATCACACCGGTTCCACTCTTTTCCTTATTTCCTTTGCTTTCAATTCCCCCCTTTTTTACTTTTCTGTGGGTTTGCTGTTTGTTGATTGTAGTTGCCTGCGTGCCATAGTTTTCACAGTTAGTATTTTTTTTATTTTTTATCCTTTTTCCATAATAAGCAGACATAATAAAAAACGATTTTGTAAAAAAAAATAGTGTCGTATGGGAGCACTCCTGTCTACACAACTCTCTTAGGGTTCGTGCACGTGCGAAGAACTTCGCTTTGCATGGATCCTCCTCTTTAATGATATCCATCATTATCCTTCAGATTCCTTCCTAAAAGTAGCGATACTCAGAACTACGTGACCCTGATTTCTTGATAATTCAAGAATACGTAGGAGCAGGACTTTAACTCCTGTCGGGCCCACCTCTTTTACTTCTTTTTATTTATTTCCTCATTTACATGTTTCTTTCATAAATGTTCTTTTCTTGGTCACTCCCGTGAAAATCAACTTAGACGTGACGTCTTGTTGGTTTCCCCCTAGTTTTGTTCAAACCTCGCCATAATTTCATAGGGAAGGGATACTTAGGACAAGACGTCCCGCTTATCTCTTTCCTATCCCTATCCTTTTTACCCGAGGATGTTAATTTAGACGTGACGTCTTATTAGCATTCTCTCACACTCTCTGTCTCGTATCGAAGTCGAGCTTAATTCGGACGGAACGTCCCATTGACCTCGCTTCGACATTCCACGTTTGTACAGTTCTCTATTCCATTCTATCGTTTTTCAAAATAAAAGTAAAAGGGAAGAAATAAATCATCTTTTGTAAGGCTATTTACGTTGCGCTTTCAATCTTGGTACTGTCTTTGACAGGCGATGTAGGGTGCTAATACCTTCCTTACTCGTAACCGACTCCCGAACTTGGATTTTAATTTTTCAAACCAGTGCTTTACTGAACCCAGTTTTTTCCCAATGTTTTTCCTATGGATAAAAACGTTGGTGGCGACTCCGTGTTTCATCTATTTTCTCTTGTCCGCCGCGCCGTCGCGATCCAGGTTGCGACAGATGGTGACTCCACTGGGGACCTGAAGAGAGTCAGGCCAGTTTGATTGAAAGCGCATGTTCTTTTTTTTTAGCTTGGATTTCTTCCCATTGTCTTATTTTCTATTGATTGTTGTGAATGTTTGTTCTTGTTTTAATCGTCTTGTTATTTGTTTCGTTGTCTATATTTTGCATGTTTATTGAACCCTAGGGTAGGAGACCATGTTACTTTCCCGCAAATATTGAACCCTAGGGTAGACGACTTTGTATATTTGCTCTGTGTTTGTTCTTTGTGCAGAATGGGTAAGGTATAAGGTAGGGACTGCCCTTCCACACACTACACTCACAATTATTTGCACACACCTATGAGTGGCGCCCTATACCCGGGCCCCAAATGAAGCTTAAGTTAGGAGAGGTTGGTAACGGAATCGTATGGGATGTACTTCCTATCCAGTATTCGTGAGAACCTCAACCAGAGTTTGACCTCTCATGATATACGCACTTAGTGAATTCTTCACTGTTTGCGTCCCTGTCATGATTAGGATCTTGGCTCTGGTGACCTTCTAGATGTCTAGCGGAGGCCACCCAATGTGAGAAATCCATTGTTAGATAAGCTATAGGTCCCAGAAAAGACTTTCAGAAAAACCTGGCTTAAGGCACAAAAGGGCAGGCTTTACTATACCTTATCTCATTCTCGCTTTCCCTTTAAATCCAAAATTGATGAACTGCTTACATGTTCAGAGGGTTACTTTATTCCAAACAAAGGGTGAATCATTTTTCTTTCTAAAAAATAGTAATCCTTTAACAAATAAGCAGTTCCCTCACTTTTTGTGTACTTATGAGTCCAGGGTTATAGATCTTCCCAATCGTCAAAATGAAAACAAATTCTATTCAAGCAGATATTGATGATGTTGGGAAGATCCATAACCCATGCAACTTTAGTTTCGCATGAGTTTTGCCGACCGCTACTTCTCAAACTGAAAGTGTTTTCCAATAAATTAATGAAGAAGTAGTGGTTCACAAAACATAGCAGTAACTGATTTCTTTTTCTCTCTCTTTGCTCTTGCAGGAAGCTATTTGGAACTTAGCGGGTACCTTTGAGCAATATGGAAATTAACATGAGATCTGATAGTTGTGACACAAATGTGACCGAGATGAGGAAAGTATTGCACCTTAAGGCCAAGAAGATTGACACGGGTAGTCTGCAAACAATGGGGAGAAAATTAAACCTGACACAGAAAATGGCTTTTACAAGAAAGTATGGAAAGATTATGAAATTGTTAGAAGTGGAAGTGCAAACTGAGGCGATCACTGCCTTAGCACAATTCTATGACCCACCTCTCAGATGTTTCACATTTAGAGACTTTTAGCTGGCCCCATCTATTGAAGAATTTGAACAAATTTTGGGGATGCCTTTGGAAGAACAGATACCTTATCGTCATCTCGACCATCATGCAACTATTGCTTCCGTCGCCCGTGTTCTGAAGATCCGTCCCGACACCTTAAGGGACGCACAACTAAACAGAAATCAGGTCCCCGGATTCACTCGGGAATTTCTCGAGAAACATATGCAGGTCCTAGCAGAAAAGGAAGATTGGGAAGCCTTTATGGATGCTCTAGCTATTACCATCTATGGCGTTGTTTTGTTCCCCAACATTGATAATTATGTGGATTATGATGCTATTGCCGTATTCCTAGCTCGTAAACACAGGCTTGAGAATCCTGTTCCGGCTGTATTGGCAAACGTGTACTGCACCATGGATTTCTGCCACACACAAGGTGGAAAAAGGGTTGTCTGTTGTTTACCTGTTTTGTATGTATGGCTCACATCGCATGTTTTCCACCAAGTCTGTAAGGCCGAATGCCCGGTTTCTGATCTGAAGCTATGTCAATTAGCAGTGAAAAGTGGGCGTGAGTGGGCCAATCACCTTATAGGGCTCACGGCTGAGAAGGTTAGGTGGTATCCCCAATGGTTGGAAGTTGAATCAATTGTTCATCACTGTGGAAATTACCCAAATGTTCCCCTTATTGGTACGCAAGGGTGTATCAACTATAATCCCGTCATAGCCAAGCGTCAGCTAGCTTATCCTTTGCTTGGACCACCTGATGAAGAGTCTCTCATTCCTTTCATCTCATATTACTCGAAAGGAAGCTGTGTCCTTGTCATTCGGGATATAGCGAATGCATGGAAGAAAGTCCACCGAAAGGGAAGGGAGCTGGGGGCCCGGAGCCATGCTATCAGAGGAGAATATTATGAGTGGATCTTGAATAGGGTCTCTATTGTTAAATTACCCTTCAGGAGTCCCCCTCATCTCCAGGAAAATCCTCCTGCTCCATCACTTATTGCGGAAGATGAAGCAACCAAGGCGCTAAAGACCAAAATAGAAGAATTAGCTGCCAAGAACAAGAAGCTAGAGGAGGACTTATTGAGGTGTCAGCAAGAATACACCCTTCAGAAAAGGGAGAACCTGGAGAACAAGCAAGCTGTTGAAGAGATTAGGAAGAAACGAAAGATTGATGAGAGCTACATGATGAAACAAGACCAATGTCTTCAAGCAGCCAACTCTCAACTAAAAATGAAGAACAAGCAAAGTGATACCATCCTGGCGGAGAAATATCTTCTGAAGGATATGCTGGCGCAATCGAAAGAAAATGAGCAGAATATCATGGTGCAAAAAGAGCTCCTACAGACACAAGTCCACAAATTGGAGTAACAGCTCAATGAAATGAAAAAGGCTTGCGAACAAGAGATAAGTAGGGAACGACAACACGCCATAAACATTGAACAAGATTGTCAGGAGACCATACGCCTCTTAGAAGCTGAACAAAATGAAACTATTCACTTATGGATGGATCGCTTTGCTAAGCTGGCGTACCTGGCCAACGGAGCTCTAGAAGATCTCCCGTTTTTACTCAAACAAGCGGAAGGAATTGCTAACCCTGTCAACACTCCTAGGGAAATTGCAACGTTCTTAGATTACTGCAGAGGACGAATTTGTAAAATGAGAGAAATGATTGCCCGAGCTAGGGATGGCTGATTTATTTTTCCGCTTTGTAACTCGGCACTTTATGGCAATAATGTACTCTTTTCGAGATAATGGATTCCTTTGTCTTCACAACTATCTCTTGTTAATTTCCATTCAATGCTTTACTTAGTACTTTTAAACGCGACGTTCTGAGGAACAGTCGAAGGATCCGTCAAGTTCTAACATTGCTTCCCGCGTAATCTCGTTTCACTTAATTTTTTTCTTTAATTCGCTTATCTTTTCTAAATTTTCTTTTGTGTTCCTTTCTAAAGACATTACGGGTAAACATCCTTACGGGACCAGGCTCAGGAAGAAACTCATGGCTGATATAGAGCAAGAAAATGAGAATTTGAAGGCCGAGCTCGCCCAAGTCAAGGAGCAGATGGCCGAGATGGCCAAGCTCTTGGAAAAAAGAGTCACAGAAAGGGGATCTTCTGCAGGGGTTGAAGACGCCCGACAACAACCACCCACCTCTCATCACGGTCAAGATCCGGCTACAGGATCCGACCCCAGGACCACCGCACCTCCCCTCGTTGTTCGCATAAGGAGACCAAATCCTGCAAATACCCAACAACACACTTTTGTGGATGAGGAAGGAAATGTTATTCCCTTTCCTCCGTATGGTTTACCGCACGGGTATTTCCCACCACTCCAGGAAGAACCTTGCCACCAAGACCAAGTTCGCATCACTGCCCAGCCTAACACTAATCAGCCAAACAACCCACTTACCCAAGCACAAGCCACCCAGGTGCCACCCACTCATACTCAAGCCGCCCAAACACAAGCCGCCCAAGCACAGCCTGCTCATACCATTCATATACCCCGAACCACTGCCAGACCAGATACCTTCATACCAAACACTGACCTGTTTCATTCCTACCAGCAATATGGGAAGGTTGGTCAACATACTGCTGCCGGTCCGAGTGCTGTGGCTACCACCCAGGAAGAGAGGTTGGAATTCTTGGAAAGGCGTTTAAGGGAGATGGAAGGAACAAATAGATTTGGGACAGGCACTGCTGCTGAACTTTGCCTAATCCCTGATGTCGTCATACCTCCTAAATTCAAGACGCCCGATTTTGACAAATACAGAGGGTTGACGTGCCCAAAGAATCATCTAACCATGTACTGCCGTAAGATGGCTTCGCATGCGTCAAATGACCCTCTGCTGATTCATTGTTTTCAGGACAGCCTGGTTGGGGCTCCCCTGACATGGTACAATCATCTGGAGCGCTCTCGTATACGTTGCTGGAAGGACCTAGCAGACTCGTTCATGCAACAATACAAATATAACCTGGACATGGCCCCGGATAGGGGACAGTTGCAGAACATGATTAAGAAAGATAACGAGACGTTCAAGGAGTACGCCCAGAGGTGGCGCGAAGTGGCGGCACAGGTTGACCCACCTCTATCTGAAAAGGAGGTGATCACTATGTTCATAGATACGCTTCAAACTCCTTTCTATGAGAAGATGATTGGAAGTGTCTCGTCCCATTTCTCTGATATTGTCACTATTGGAGAAAGAATAGAAAATGGACTAAGGACCGGCAGGATAGTCCGAAGTCCATCTGGGATGGGAACTGCAAGGAGACCTACACTTGGCGAAAATAGGAGAAGAGAAGGGGAGACCAACTTGGTCTCTCACAACCAGAGAAGGAACCTGGCAGGGCCACCTGCCCCAGTTAGCCTTTCACCAGTATATCCCGGCGTGTCGCACCCGTATGTGGCAGCCATTCCAAACCATAATCCACCACAATTCAGACCAACCATTGTACGGCCACCTGCGCCACCACAGATACCACACCAAGCACCACAAGCCAACCCACCGCCAAATATCCAAAGAAGGAACAATGACCGTGCTCCACCCCAGTTCGATCCCATCCCAATGTCCTATACCGAACTCTTGCCTCACCTCATTGAAAAAACTCTAGTAGTACCCTGTCCCTTGAGGCCACTACAGCCACCTTATCCTAGGGGGTATGACCCTAATGCCCGGTGCGATTATCATGCGGGTGCACCAGGCCATTCTACTGAAAATTGTCTGGCTTTGAAATATAAAGTAAGGGACCTGATTCAGGCAGATTGGATAAGCTTCTGAGAAGGAAGTCCAAATGTAACAACAAACCCTCTGCCTAATCATGAAGGGCCCGAGGTCAATGCTATCGGGGAAGATGTGGAGTATACATCCAATGTTGAGGACATTCAGATGCCTCTAAAAGAAATTCGCTCCCTTATGTTTGAGGTAGGGTTAGTAAAGGACAAATGGGATGAAGACTTCGATGATGCCCAATCGACGAAGCAGCAAGAGTTTCGAAAAACTCTCCAAAGGTTTATGGACAGTCACACTATACGAGTCTGTAAGCGCCATGGCAATGAGGTAAATATGATACAGGGACAGACTGGACCTCAGGCCCCAAAACCCCTGGTCATATTTTATAGCAAAAATGCGTCGCTAACGCAGACCCCTGCCAGAACTACTATTACGGCCCGGCCACCTGCTCCATTCCCGTATGACAACTCCCACGCCGTGCCTTGGAAGTATAACACGGACATAGTTATTTCCAATCCCGTAATAGTAGATCCGGCGCCTGCTTTGTTGGTTACCAACATCGTCGGTGTAGGCGGAATGACCCGAAGTGGGAGAGTGTATGCGCCTTCAGAGCCAAAGCAAGACAAGACTGCCGCGGAAGGCAAAACCGGGAAGGTTGGGATTGCTGGCGAAGCAAAGAAGGTTGTGCCAGAAGAAGAGACTAAGGAGTTCTTAAAATTTATCCGCCACAGCGATTACCAGGTATTGGATCAGTTGAACTATACCCCCACCAAGATCTCCTTATTATCTCTGCTGACAAGTTCCGAATCACATCGAAACGCGCTGATGAAGGTGCTAAGTGAGGCACACGTGAAACATGACTTGCCTGTTGATAAGTTCCAAGGTATTGTTGGACATATAGTGGCCAGTAACTATCTGACTTTCACGGATGACGAAGTGCCGGTGGAAGGAAAAGGACACAACAAAGCTCTCCACATCTCTGTGAAGTGTCAAGACCATATTATGGCAAAAGTGCTCGTTGATAATGGATCGTCCTTGAATGTGATGCCCAAGTCTACATTAGCTAAACTGCCTATAGATGGGGCATGCATGAGGCCGAGCTCCATGATAGTAAGAGCTTTTGATGGGACCCGACGGGAGGTCATAGGCAAAATTGAGCTACCCATACAAGTTGGACCCCATATCTTTCAAGTTCTCTTCCAAGTAATGGATATCATGCCCGCCTATAGTTGCTTGTTAGGGAGGCCGTGGATCCATTCAGCAGGGGTAGTTCCTTCCACTTTACACCAGAAACTAAAGTTCATCGTTGATAGCAGACTGGTAATCGTTTCTGGAGAGGAGGATCTTCTGGTCAGTAAGCCAGTTACTACCCCCTATGTAGAGGCAGCCGAGGAAGCCCTCGAGACATCATTCCAGGCTTTAGAGATAGCCAACGCCACAAGTATGTATTTCCCAAATGTATCGTTAGCAGTAGCAAAAACTATGTTACGGGAAGGATATAAGCCAGGAAAAGGGCTCGGAAGAGAACTGGAAGGAAGGACTCAACCTGTATGCCTCCCTGAGAACAAAAACAGATACGGCCTGGGATACCAACCTACCACGGAAGATCAGAAAAGGGTAGAAGAAGGAAAGAGAGGGAAGAGGATTACTCATCATACCGGGCGTGCACTCAATACTGCAAGAATCCCCATCTGTGACCTCTACCAGAGCTTCAGGAGAGCTGGAGTAATGTTTCCAGATCAAGTGGCTGTGATCCAAAGTGATCTTGATGAAGATCCTGGATTTGTGTATGCTGGCTCACCTGGTCAGGAACTGAACAACTGGGAGATCATAGAGTTCCCCACGATTTGTACCATTTCATCAAAGTAATCATGTTTTCTGTTCGATCCTTTAGCTATGCTTCGGGATCTCATTTTGTAACAATAAAAACTTGTTCGTTTGTTTGAATAATAAATGCCGTCAGTTTCCAAATAGCTTGATAATTTAAACCTTTCCCTTGCTTGTTTTCCTTTTCATTTGCTATAATACACTAAAAATGCAGATCCGAAAGCGATTCACCTGAGAATGATGAGAATCCGGTCTTATTTCACGATTCTGACTGTCTAACTGATTGCGCCAATGAGGAATATGATGAAGACTGTAATCCCTCGCCTGAGTTAACCCGGTTATTGGAACAAGAGGATAGGGAAATTCTGCCCTACTTAGAGATAGCCGAGGTTATTAATTTGGGAATTGGAGGGGATAAAAAGGAAGTCAAAATTGGTACCTCGTTAAGTAAAGAACAGAGGCAGGAACTGATTGGGTTGTTGAGAGAGTTCAGCGATGTTTTCGCCTGGTCTTACCAAGATATGCCGGGACTGGACAATAGCATTGTCGAACATAGGTTACCATTAAAACCCGAATGTCCGCCAGTAAAGCAGAAGCTGCGACGTATGAAACCTGAGATGCTTTTGAAAATCAAGGAAGAAGTCAAGAAGCAATTTGATGCCGGGTTCTTAGCCGTGGCAAAATACCCACAGTGGGTGGCAAATATCGTCCCGGTCCCGAAAAAGGATGGCAAAGTACGAATGTGCGTGGACTATCGCGATTTGAACAGGGCTAGCCCTAAGGATGATTTTCCCCTTCCTCAGATTGATGTTCTGGTCGACAATACCGCGCAACATACGACCTTTTCATTCATGGACGGTTTCTCCGGATACAATCAAATTAAGATGGCGCCCGAGGATATGGAAAAAACCACATTTGTCACCTTGTGGGGAACTTTCTGTTATAAGGTAATGTCTTTTGGTCTAAAGAATGCCGGAGCAACTTACCAAAGGGCCATGGTAACCCTTTTCCATGACATGATGCACAAAGAGGTAGAGATCTACGTCGATGATATTATTGCCAAGTCTAAAACGGATGAAGGGCATATGGAAGACCTAAGGAAACTCTTCGAAAGGTTGAGGAAATTCAAGCTTAGGCTGAACCCAGCCAAGTGCACTTTCGGCGCAAGATCCGGGAAATTACTGGGATTCATAGTAAGCAAGAGAGGCATAGAAGTCGACCCTGACAAAGTTAAAGCCATTCTTGAAATGCCTCCTCCCCGTACAGAAAAGGAAGTTAGAGGTTTCCTAGGGAGATTAAATTACATCGCTCGCTTCATCTCACAGTTGACAGCAACATGCAAGCCAATTTTTAAATTGCTCCATAAGAACCAACCAGTTCAATGGAACGAGGATTGTCAAAAGGCTTTTGAAAAGATAAAGCAGTACTTGCAGAACCCGCCAGTTTTGATCCCACCTACCCCGGGAAGACCACTCATTTTATACCTTACAGTGTTAGATGAATCCATGGGTTGTGTGTTGGGGCAACATGATGAGACTGGGAAGAAAGAACATGCCATTTATTATCTAAGCAAGAAGTTCACTGACTGCGAGATGAGGTATTCTGCTCTGGAAAGGACCTGTTGTGCGTTAGTGTGGGCAGCCCGACGTTTGAGACAATACATGATAAGCCACACTACTTGGCTAGTTTCCAAAATGGACCCCGTCAAATATATCTTCGAAAAACCTGCCTTAACCGGGAGGGTTGCTCGATGGCAGGTCCTGCTAACTGAGTACGATATAGTCTATGTCACTCAGAAGGCTGTAAAAGGAAGTGTTCTGGCTGACTACCTGGCTCATCAACCCATAAGAGATTATCAGCCCATGCAGTTTGACTTCCCAGACGAAGATATCATGGCTCTGATTGATGAAGAAGGAGCCCAAAAGGATAAATGGACCCTAAGGTTTGATGGTGCTTCTAACGCATTAGGACACGGAATCGGAGCAATCCTCATTTCACCTGACAGAGAACTCATCCCCGTTTGTGCTCGATTATGTTTTGATTGTACCAATAACATCGCTGAGTACGAGGCGTGTTCTCTGGGAATCCAAGCAGCATTGGATGCCAAAGTGAAGAAATTGGAAGTATACGGGGATTCTGCCCTAGTCATTCACCAACTGAAAGGAGAATGGGAGACTAGAGACAGCAAATTAATTCCCTATCAAGCTCGCATCAAAGAGTTGATTAAGGAATTCGATGATGTTTCTTTTCACCATGTTCCCCGGGAGGACAACCAGATGGCTGATGCTCTGGCTACCCTAGCATCAATGTTCAAGGTGAGCAATGATTACGACATGCCTCTCATTGAAATAGGGCGGCACCACGAACCCGCATATTGTCAGATGATTGAAAGGGAGTCAGATGGGAAGCCTTGGTATTACGATGTCAAGAGGTATGTCCGAAATCAAGAATATCCCGAAGGTGCTATAGAGAATGATAAGAGAACCCTGCACCGGCTCGCCATGGGTTTCTTCTTAAACGGTGATGTGCTTTATAAGAGAAACTACGACTCCGTCCTTCTTCGTTGTATCGACACCGACGAGGCAAGTAAAATCATGAGGGATGTCCACGAGGGATGTTTTGGAACTCACACTAACGGACACGCCATGTCGAGAAAGATCTTGAGGGCTGGTTACTACTGGATGACCATGGAGTCAGACTGTTTTGCCTATGTTCGTAAGTGTCGCAAATGTCAGATATACGCGGACCATATTCACGCTTCCCCGTCTTCCCTGAACGTCTTGTCAGCTCCCTGGCCCTTTTCAATGTGGGGTATGGACGTCATTGGACCCATCGAGCCGAAAGCCTCCAACGGTCATCGTTTCATTTTGGTCGCTATCGACTATTTCACAAAATGGGTAGAAGCTGCTTCATACGCCAATGTGACAAGGAACGTTGTGGTTAAATTTGTCAAGCGTGAACTGATATGTCGGTATGGTCTGCCGAGTCAGATCATCACTGATAATGGCACGAATTTGAATAACAAAATGATGAAGGATATGTATGGTCTTGGACTATAAATAATGATCTTTCTTTAGAATTTGGTTACTTAAAATCCACCATCATAATTCCTCCCCGTATCGCCCTAAAATGAATGGGGCAGTCGAGGCAGCCAATAAAAACATCAAGAAGATTATACAGAAAATGGTCGTGACCTACAGAGATTGGAGCGAAATGCTCCCCTTTGCTTTACATGGGTATCGTACCTCAGTCCGAACCTCAACTGGGGCCACTCCATTCTCCCTGGTTTATGGAATGGAGGCAGTCCTACCTTTCGAAGTAGAGATCCCTTCTCTTCGAGTGATAATGGAAGCGGAATTAAAGGAAGCTGAGTGGGTCCAAGCTCGACATGACCAGTTAAATCTGATTGATGAAAAGAGATTAACCGCCCTTTGTCATGGTCAGCTGTATCAGAAGCGTATGAAACGAGCGTTTGAAAAGAAGGTACGACCTCGACAATTCCAAGAAGGAGACCTAGTCCTCAAGAAAATCTTGCCAATCCAAAAGGACATCCGAGGGAAATGGACACCTAATTACGAAGGACCATACGTCGTGAAGAAGGCTTTCTCTGGAGGAGCTCTGATCCTCACCAACGTGGATAGAGAGGATCTACCAATGCCTGTGAACGCCGACGTGGTGAAGAAATATTTTGCCTAAAAAAAAAAAAAAAAAAAAAAAGAGGAAGGTACTCGCTAGGCTGAAAACCCATGGGGCAGCCTAGGCAAAAATTAGAGCCGCTTGATGAGTCGAAAACCCGGAAGGGCGGCTCAGGTAGAATAAAAAGCCATAAGTTCAGGCGTAAGGACGAGAACCCTTCGGAGAAGGAAAACTGATCAGGCATGCGCATCTTTGTCAAAATCATTTCCCAGAAGTAAGATCAGAGGATGGTCTCGAAGTCGTGAAGAAAGATCCGGATTCTTATCACTCGCGGGGAGTCGCTGGAGGGTTCAAAAGGCCTTCTTTCCCTCCCACCTTTTAATTGTTTATACATATGTTTTGTTACCTTTACCTTCGTTACCAATGTACATACTTATATTCAATAATAAAATGAGCTTTCCCTCTCCTTCCCCTGAGTCTACGGCTGAATCTTATAAACGAACAAGTTTTTTTTTTCTTAAGAGGAAATTTTTGAAATAAAAAGTGATGAAATGAAAAGCCGTGGTGAAACGAAATGTATCCTGGCGCCAGACCCGGCCCGTGAGAAAGCATAACCAATTCTGTTGATTATATTCCTGAAAGACAGAATTTCTCTCTATCTCATCCATGAGTTATCTTGAAAGCCTATCTCTTAGGAAAGGTCGCTCGAAACGTCAATTCTTTTGTTTACTCGTGCTTCTAACCATCTGTTTTGAAGGGTGATGGAACTATGTCACACAGAAAAGAGGAACCGGACACCAAAGCTCTGGACCAGAAATTTTCCCCAAGAGAAATCAGTAGATTGGCGTCCCCCAGTGAAATCACAAGCGCCAAAGCCGACACTTCCCAAGTTCTCATTCCCCAGCGGAACCATAATCACCAAAAACTACACTTCCCAAATCCTTCCCCCAGTGGGACTACACTTCCCGGTCAACCCAAACTGGGGCATATCCCTGGGTTTGTTCTTTCATTCAAGGGGCAGTTCCCCAAGATTTCATCCAATCATGTCAAACTGGGGCATCCCCCCCGGGTTTTTCCTATCAGTCAAGGGGCAATCCCCCACCTTTATCTCTTTGCAAACCAAGGGTCACACCCCACATTTATTTACCTGTCAGTCAAGGGGCAATCCCCCACCTTTATCTTTTTGCAAACCAAGGGCCACACTCCACATTTATTTACCTGTCAGTCAAGGGGCAATCCCCCACCTTTACCTTTTTGCAAACCAAGGGCCACACCCCACATTTATTTACCTGTCAGTCAAGGGGCAATCCCCCACCTTTACCTTTTTACAAACCAAGGGCCACACCCCACATTTATTTACCTGTCAGTCAAGGGGCAATCCCCCACCTTTATCTTTTTGCAAACCAAGGGCCACACCCCACATTTATTTACCTGTCAGTCAAGGGGCAATCCCCCACCTTTACCTTTTTGCAAACCAAGGGCCACACCCCACATTTATTTACCTGTCAGTCAAAGGGCAATCCCCCACCTTTATCTTTTTGCAAACCAAGGGCCACACCCCACATTTATTTTCCTGTCAGTCAAGGGGCAATCCCCACCTTTACCTTTCCACAAACCAAGGGCCACACCCCACAGTTATTGTTCCTGTCAGCCAAGGGGTAATCCCCCACCTTTACCTTTCTACAAACCAAGGGCCACAGCCCACAGTTATTGTTCCTGTCAGCCAAGGGGTAATCCCCCACTTTTACCTTTCTGCAAACCAAGGGCCACACCCCACATTTATTTCCCTGTCAGTCAATGGGCAATCCCCCACCTTTACCATTCTGCAAACCAAGGGCCACATCCCACATTTATTTTCCTGTCAGCCAAAAGACAACCCCAGTTTTTTACTCTTCCATAAATCAAGGGCCACACCCCATATTTTATCTTCAGTCAAGGGGCAATTCCCCACTCTTACCTTCCTATCACCCACCGTATGCTAAAAAAAAAAAAAAAAAAAACGGTGTTGATCCGATGTGAACACTAGGTAGAGGAGGTCCACTCTATTCTAAGACGTGGTGATCCAAAGGACGGTGTCATGACCCTCAAGGTCAAGTGAAATACTCTGTCAAGTTGCGAGAGACGGTGTCCCAATGGTTACACCTCTTACTACTTCGAGGCGTAACAAACGGTGTCATGAAACCCACCTCGGATAGAATTGGGTTGTTGCCAAGACCGATGTCAGGCCAATTACACCGGAGGTTCAAAGGTTAATCGAAGTTGTGGACGGGGTGGCCATGATAGGCTGATCCGAGGTTCTATGCTTCGCAAAAGACTTCGAATTAAAATCATGAAGTCCTAATTCTGAATTGATGATTAGACGGTGTTACTTCAAGTCGTTACCTCATACCGGTCACAAGAGAGAGATACTTGGAAACATTTTGAAAAGAGAGAAGACAAGCAGATGGATGAAAATTGCATTGTATTAATAGAGGGCACTGAGGCCATTACAAAAATTAAAACTCCGGAGCCCATCCCGGAACAAGGCTAAGAAAAAACAGAAAAAAAATCCTAAGAGTTGGGTGTTGGAGAGTCCGGTCTAGCGGAGGCTGTCCTCTCGGATTCCTCTGACACCGTCCTCAGTTCCATGCTTTGACCTTCGGGGAGGGGCATCAGTTCATAAGGAATATCCTCAGGTTCCGAAGCCTGACCCCGGTCCATAGCATATAGGTGGCCACCATGAAATTCATAGTAGACACCTATACCGTTCAGGTTAAGTTGAACAGCGGAGTTCCGGTGTACAACCTGGCGAACGGCAGAACTGAAGGCGACATCGGCAAGTACCGAAAATTCAACCATCTGCTCCTCGGCTTCCTTCCGCTCCTTCACTTGCTCTTCCTGCACATCGGCAAGCTTCCCAGATAGTTCTTTGTTTTTTTCGTCCACCTCGGCCTTTGCAGCCTTGGCTTCATCCAGTTCGGTCCGGAGAGCTTTGAGAGCGTCCTCTGAAGCCTTAGCCTTAGCCTCAGCAGCATCTGCCCTCTTGGCAGCCGATGTGTAAGCAGCAGTGAGTTCGGACAGGTCCTCCTTGCTCTTGGTCAGCTCCTGCTCCTTCTGGGTCAAGGCAGTCTGAGCCTCGACTCTCAAGGCCTCAGCTTTCTTCATCCGGTCTAGGCATTCCTTAGCCTCGACTCCGGAGTAGTAAGAGCGGCCTAAAGAACTAAGAACTCCGGCCGCCTCAACCAAATTGAAAATGGCTGCTTCGGCAGCAGATTGGGCCTCAGGAGCAGGAAGATCGGCTTTGAGCTTGAAGGGGATGTGGACCCGAGCCGGAGTCCCTCCAACGTATTCCAGAAAGTCCGAGAGGCGGGAATTGACAACGATGTCTTCAGGTTGAGACCGGACTGGGGAAATAGTTACAGGACCAGCCTCCTCCTCCGTTGGCACCTCTACTTCGGCCACAACCTTTCGAGCCTTCTGCTTTTTCGGCTTGGAGGTTGAGCCGATGTTGGACTTCCTTTTAGCTGGGACCCTTTCAGCCGGTCCCAGAGTCATTGCCTCAAAATTTTCTGCCGGTATGCTCACCACCTTGGCCGGCGTGCGTCGAGGAGTCACCCTGTTCTCCTGTGCGGCAGCGGCGGCGTTCCGAGCTTCAGCAGCCTCTCTCAGTTTCCTGAGGATGTCTATCCGAGCCATCTCGCCTACAAAGAAAAAAAACGATGTTAGTACCGGTGTGAATGTATCAGAAATAAATAGATAATAAAAGGAGGAAAGTGAACAATGACTACCAAGGTAAGTATCCCGGCCTGACTACGTCCCCAAAAGCCTCTTGCAAGAGAACTTGGCAATGGCCGAATAACCCTTCAGAGCGTCCAGGACTTTCTTGGACTCAGTCGACAAGTTACTCTCACTGACGATGTAGGCATTGCTTGTCAGGAGAAAGTGTTCATGAGTCCAACCGGTGTAAAACTTTCTGGAAAAATCAGAATTCTCCCAGAACACCGGCCTACCAGCATTGACCTCGACTTTGACATAGGAGTGTTTGAAACTGACCCCGTCCGTCTTGGCCGATTCGGTGTAACTTTCGAAGTTAACCACCTTTGAGTCGCAGCGGAGGTTGATGAAGCCTAGACCCCCTCCAGAGTTACCCCGGCGCATCACCCTGCAATAAGTGAAAAAGAGGGCCACTGTGGGGACGAAGTGGAAGTACTCCCCAAGCACCTCCAAGGACCTTACCAAGCCCCAGCCATTGGGATGAAGTTGGCTAGGAGCGCAGTCAAGAAACCGGAGTACCCCCATCTCAAACTCCGTCAATGGGAGGCGGACGCCGATCTTGGAGAAGACCATCTCATACATAAAGAGGTTCCTTGACCCCGGTTGGTGGCAGATCCTGTCCAAGGTTTGGGGGCAGAATACGGTAAAGTCGTTTTCATGCTCAACATCGGCATGAACAACGACATCTTCGATGGTGACATCGGCAGCATCTTCAGCATACCGGGAAACAATTGTCTTTGGGTCTTTATGAACCCAGAAGTAAGGATCTCTGGCCTTCTCAGCTAGCCAGTTGATCCGGTGTGCCAAGACATTTGTCTCAATAGGGTCAGTAATCACAGCAACACCGGTGGAGGAATTTTCAGAAGCCATTCGGATGGTATGGCGAAGAAAGGGAATACAACTGTAAAAGGCCACATCGTCAGTAAGATATAAATCGGCACTGCTTCCCCCTTCACTAGCAGTGCCAAAGTTAAATGAGGAGCCTGACGATGTGTCAAACCCCTCTATTTCCCACAAAGGCAATACGGAGAAACGGTGCCCTGATGAGACGAACCGATGTGAAGCTCCCGAAGTTGCCCCACTTTGGTGACTCGGACCTCGGCTCGAAACTCCACCCGGCTGACGCCGGGATGTAATTGAAGGAGGACCAGACAGGACCTCAATGGAGTCATTACTCGAACCGGTGTCCCCCATGATCTATCTATAAAATTAAAGTGAAGGGTGGGATGGCTACCTGCTGAGGCGATGCGTGCAGTTCTTTTAGTACGAGCCAGGACGTAATACCGGAGGAAAAGCTTTAACGCCGGAGGAGAACTTTGAACACCGGAGAGGTTGAACGTCGGAGAGGCAGCACTTCAATATCAAGAAAGGAGTGAAAATGATGGATCCCCGAAGTTGCTTTTATAGAGGGAGGAGCTGAGATCCAGAACCTTCCACATTCCGGCCCATGGCCCATTAAAAAAGGCCGACTTTTGGCATTCCGGCCCAATGGCACGAATTTTAAATTTTGAAAGAGCCAGTTAGCTGATGACACGTGGGATGCTCAGTCACCCAGTGACGTGGACCACATTTGAGACACGTCGGCTGTTTAAAATGCCACATCATTAAGCCCCACACCGGATTTTGGTCCTACTTAGCCCCTACATCGGTGTTCATATCTTTACTTCCCTTTCACCTCGGAAATTTACATTTTCTCGTGAAAGAGAGTAAAGAGGGGCATCTGTGAACACCTCTTTCGGTCCGGCCCAAATTGTTATGACACCGGACCCAGCCTTGAAGTTGGTAACACCGGACAAGGCCTAAGTTAACACCTCACCTCAACTCTGCCAATAGTCCTCACCTCAACTCCGCCCATGAGTCCTCAACACTCCGCCAACCGCCCTCATTTGCACTCCGTCCTCTTATACTTCATAAACGGTGTGGCACTCCGCCCTCCTCACACAACGTTCCACAGACGGTGTTAGCTAACATCAACTCAGTCCAACGTCCTCACCTCAGGAGTCCCTTAATGGCCGATGTCGCGGATATGACGACAAAAGACGAGCGAGTCCGGCCCAAGTAAGACGATCTCATGGGCACACCGGCTAGTAATAGATCCGGACCAGGAAGGAGAACACGGCCCCTATGATTACTGAAAGATTCAGCCGGTATGACACAGGTAATGGTTCTTAAGGCCCCACATCGGATCAGTGGAAACTCCGTCCAACCAATTGCTTTGCTAACCGGAGTCACAAATTTGACAACGGAGGGGGCGAGGTCGGAAGATTATGCGCGGTGACCTGGAATCGCACTCCCTGGAAAATGGCAGACAGGGAGGCGGAAGTGGGCAATTAAAAAAAACCCCACTGAAAACCCTGCTCCCCACCAATGATAGTGGCCAGAGTTGCACACCACTACACGCATGGGTGAGTGGGAGTTCTGGTTGTCCCAAAACCCTCAGCCCATGACTTGAAGGCCCTATAAATGCCCCAACCAAGGAAGCTCAGGGGGTTGGTCTTCAGATTCTCCCTCTACGCGAGAAAACTCTTCTGAAATTCTCTCCGATTCCTCAAGATCCCTAACTGACCTCCCCACCTGAAACCAGTGACTTGCCTTAGTCACCGCAAAAGACCACCTTAGTTCGAAAAAGGTTTGAAGTTTTCTTTACTACACGAAGCCACTGCTCCTACACCGTCCATGCCCCGAACGTGCTCCGTTATCACAGAACCAACGTCGTTCCAATTCCCATACATTACCTTGTCAATCTTCGTCACTGCTCAACAGCGTTCACCCCGGATCAATTTCCCATAACATCGGTCGTGACCTTCAGGTTTCCAGTTCGGATCCAACTCCGGTCCATTGTCTGCCAGTGTGTGAGTCCGAAATCAGACACCGTCACTGCGCTCGACCTCCCACATCGGTTCCTAGCTCATCACACCGGTTCCACTCTTTTCCTTATTTCCTTTGCTTTCAATTCCCCCCTTTTTTACTTTTCTGTGGGTTTGCTGTTTGTTGATTGTAGTTGCCTGCGTGCCATAGTTTTCACAGTTAGTATTTTTTTTATTTTTTATCCTTTTTCCATAATAAGCAGACATAATAAAAAACAATTTTGTAAAAAAAAAATAGTGTCGTATGGGAGCACTCTTGTCTACACAACTCTCTTAGGGTTCGTGCACGTGCGAAGAACTTCGCTTTGCATGGATCCTCCTCTTTAATGATATCCATCATTATCCTTCAGATTCCTTCCTAAAAGTAGCGATACTCAGAACTACGTGACCCTGATTTCTTGATAATTCAAGAATACGTAGGAGCAGGACTTTAACTCCTGTCGGGCCCACCTCTTTTACTTCTTTTTATTTATTTCCTCATTTACATGTTTCTTTCATAAATGTTCTTTTCTTGGTCACTCCCGAGAAAATCAACTTAGACGTGACGTCTTGTTGGTTTCCCCCTAGTTGTGTTCAAACCTCGCCATAATTTCATAGGGAAGGGATACTTAGGACAAGACGTCCCGCTTATCTCTTTCCTATCCCTATCCTTTTTACCCGAGGATGTTAATTTAGACGTGACGTCTTATTAGCATTCTCTCACACTCTCTGTCTCATATCGAAGTCGAGCTTAATTCGGACGGAACGTCCCATTGACCTCGCTTCGACATTCCACGTTTGTACAGTTCTCTATTCCATTCTATCGTTTTTCAAAATAAAAGTAAAAGGGAAGAAATAAATCATCTTTTGTAAGGCTATTTACATTGCGCTTTCAATCTTGGTACTGTCTTTGACAGGCGATGTAGGGTGCTAATACCTTCCCTACTCGTAACCGACTCCCGAACTTGGATTTTAATTTTTCAAACCAGTGCTTTACTGAACCCAGTTTTTTCCCAATGTTTTTCCTATGGATAAAAACGTTGGTGGCGACTCCCTGTTTCATCTATTTTCTCTTGTCCGCCGCGCTGTCGCGATCCAGGTTGCGACAGGTTGTTTCCATTTTCTCTGAGGGACCGAGCAAAAGCCTGGTTGCAGAGTCAACCGAGAGGCAGTATTTCTACCTGGGAGGATTTGCAAAGGAAATTTTTGATTAAATACTTTCCTCCTTCTAAATATGCAAAGCTGCGTAATGAAATCACATGTTTCCAGCAAAGGGAAGGTGAGTCCTTGATGGAAGCATGGGATAGGTATAAAGAAAGTCTGAGGAGATGTCCTCATCATCAGATTTCCGATGTACAGCAGGTGACTATTTTCTATAATGGTGTTAGGCCAGCTACCAGAGTTTTGATAGATGCCTCGGCTGGAGGATCATTAACAACTAAAACTGTAGAAGAAGCTATAGAGTTGATTGATGTGATGGCTTCTAACGAATGCCTGATTAGTGAGAGAAACCAGGTCCCTAGGAGAGGAATATTAGAATTAGAAGCACAAGATGCTTATTTGGCTCAGAGTAAATTGATGACTCAGGCTTTGGAAAAATTAAGCATTCAGATTTCAGAACTCCAAAAGCCGAGCCAAGTTTCTATGATTAGTTGTGATTTTTGTGGTGGAGACCATGAAAATGGAATGTGTGATCCAGTTGTGCCTTCCGAGCAAGTGAATTATATGGGGCAGCAACAGTATCAAAGGAATTATCCTTCTAATTCCTTCAATCCTAATTACAGGAGCCACCCCAATTTTTCCTGGCAGAAAGGTCCACATCTGAATCAGAATATACCACCAAGTCAACCCACCAATAAACCACAACAACCCTCTCACTCTCTTGTAAAAGAAAAATCCAAACTCGAGAATGTACTTTCTCAGTTTATCCAGGCCACTCAGGCCAGTTTTAAGAATCAGGAAGCATCCATAAGGAATTTAGAAAATCTAGTAGGACAGCTTTCTAAACAATTAGCTGAGAGGCAAGCAGGCAATTTCCCTGGAGATACCGAGGTAAATCCAAGGGAACATTGCAAGGCCATAATTACGAGGAGTGGAAAAATTATTTCTCCATCTCCGAGTTAAGAAATAGGTTCAGAAATAGGTTTAGAAAAAGGAAAAGAAAGAATACAGGAAACCGAGCAGGACAATAAAAATGAAATAGAAAATAAAAATGAATCAGAAAAAGAAAAAGAAAATAAAGTTCATCAAAAGAAAAAGAAAAAGGTTGATTTGATCCTGGAGGAAGCTTCTAAGCTGACTCTGAAAAACTAAGGAATGCTCCATTTTCGCACAGGTTTAAAAAGCAAATAGAGGAGCAGAAGTTTGCTAGGTTCTTAGAGGTCTTTAAGAAACTTCACATTAATATCCCTTTTGCTGAGGCATTGCAGGAGATGCCATCTTATGCAAAATTTTTAAAAGAACTATTGTCTAAGAAGAGGAAGCTTAGGGGGGATGAAATGATTACTCTCACTCAAGAGTGTAGCGCAATCATTCAAAAGAAACTTCCCCAGAAGCTAGAAGATCCTGGATCTTTTACAATACCTTGTGCAATAGGGGATGTTCATGTAGGAAGTGCTCTCTGTGATCTAGGAGCCAGTATAAACCTGATGCCTCTATCTTTAATGAAAAAACTGGGAATTAATGACTTGCAACCGACTCGCATGTCCTTGCAGTTGGCTGACAGGTCCATTAAATATCCCCAAGGCATGCTGGAAGATGTGTTAGTGAAAGTTGATAAATTTATCTTCCCAGCAGATTTCATAGTGCTAGACATGGAAGCTGACCGAGAGATCCCTTTGATCTTAGGTAGACCCTTCCTAGCTACTGGTAGAGCATTAATTGATGTGGAAAAGGGTGAACTCATGGTGAGAGTTCAGGAGGAACAAGTAATTTTTAACGTCTTCAATTCCATGAAACATCCGACTGAGTGGATGGATTGCCTAATGATTGAAGAGGTTGAAAATTACCAGACCCCCTTACTGCTAAAAACTAAGGAAGAGGCTTTACAAACGTTTTTAGAGGATGACTTTGATTCCGAGACCGAGTCAATTGACTCTCACTTGGAAATACTGGACCTACTGGAAGTTTTAGAAGTAGGTGATTTAGAAGAGAAAAATGATTTGGAAACTACTGAAGATGAGAAAAGAAGGGAAGTTTTGGAAGAAAAATGTGATTTAAAACCTTTACCTTCTCATCTAAAATATGTCTTCCTGAGAGGAAATGACACTTATCCTGTAATTATTAATTCCGACTTAAAAGAAGAGGATGAGAATAAACTAGTTGGGGTATTAAAAGCTCATAAATCTGCCATTGGCTGGAACATCTCTGACTTGAAGGGAATCAGTCCATCTTTTTGTATGCACAAAATCCTGATGGAGGATGACTATTCCCCTGTTGTTTAGCCACAACGCAGACTGAACCCCATTATGAAGGAAGCAGTGAGAAAAGAAGTGGTCAAGCTCCTTGATGCAGGAATCATTTACCCGATCTCAGACAGCACTTGGATTAGCCCAGTCCAAGTGGTGCCCAAGAAGGGAGGAATGACGACTGTAAAAAATGACCAGGGTGAAATCATTGCCACTCGGCCAACTACAGGCTAGAGGATGTGCATTGATTACAGAAGGCTGAATAACTCTACTCGGAAGGATCATTTCCCCCTTCCATTTGTTGATCAAATGCTAGAGAGGTTATCAGGACATGAGTACTATTGTTTTCTTGATGGGTACTCGGGTTATAACCAAATTGTGGTTGACCCGAAGGATCAAGAAAAGACTGCCTTCACATGTCCCTATGGAATCTTTGCATACAGGCGCATGTCGTTCGGCTTGTGCAACGCTCCAGCAACCTTCCAAAGGTGCATGCTGGCAATTTTTGGGGATATGGTAGAAAAATTTATTGAGGTATTCATGGATGACTTCTCGGTATTTGGGAGTAGTTTTGACACATGCCTCAGCAATTTAGCGAAAGTGCTGATGAGATGTCAAGAGACTAATCTCGTTTTTAACTGGGAAAAATGCCACTTTATGGTTAAGGAAGGGATAGTCCTTGGTCATAGGATTTCTGCTGAGGGCATGCAGGTGGACCGAGCAAAAGTTGAAATTATTGAGAAACTTCCTCCTCCGATCAATGTGAAAGGAGTAAGGAGTTTTCTAGGATGTGCTGGGTTCTATAGAAGATTCATAAAAGATTTTTCAAAAATAGCTAAGCCTTTGACAGATTTGCTTGTGAAAGATCAGATGTTTGCATTTAATGAAAACTGTGTCAAGGCTTTTGAAAAATTAAAACAAAGTTTGACTTCAGCTCCGATCCTTGCATCACCCGACTGGTCTTTACCGTTTGAATTGATGTGTGATGCAAGTAACTTTGCAATCGGAGTTGTACTAGGTCAGAAAAAAGAGAAATTAACTCATGTGATTTATTATGCTAGTAAAGTGTTAAATGAAAATCAAATACATTACACCACGACTGAAAAAGAAATGCTTGCTGTGGTGTATGCATTTGATAAATTTCGTGCATACTTGATTGGTGCCAAAGTCATTGTATATACAGACCACTCGGTAATCAAGTATTTACTAGCTAAAAAAGAGTCTAAACCGAGACTGATTCGGTGGGTTCTGCTACTCCAAGAGTTTGACTTAGAAATACGAGACAAAAAAGGAGTAGAGAACTCGGTTGCAGACCAATTGTCTCGTCTAGAAGCTGAGTCGGATTCTGTCTTGATAAAAGAAGAATTTCCAGACGAAAAGTTGATGGCCATTATGACTTGGCCATGGTACGCTGACATGGCTAACTTTAAAAGTGCCTCAGTGGTACCTGATGGTTGGACATCCCAAATGAGAAAAAAATTCTTTCATGATAGTAAGGATTTTCTTTGGGATGATCCATTTTTGTTTAAAATAGGCATAGATGGAGTAATCAGGCGCTGTGTGCCTGAATCCGAGCAAGAAAGGCTCCTGTGGCACTGCCACGATTCTTATTATGGAGGCCATCATGGTGCCTCCCGTACCGCAGCGAAGATATTACAGAGTGGCTTTTACTGGCCAACTATCTTTCAGGATTCTAAGGAATATGTCAAAAGGTGTGACAAATGTCAAAGGAGTGGAGGTCTCTCCACAAAAGCTGGCATGCCTTTGACGAACATTCTAATTGTGGAATTATTTGACATTTGGGGTATCGACTTCATGGGACCCTTCCCTAAGTCGTTCTCCAACGAATACATTCTGGTTGCTGTGGACTACGTCTCCAAATGGGTGGAGGCAATTCCGACCAGAACCAATGATGCACAGGTTGTGCTTAGGTTCATTAAGAAGAATATTTTCTCTAGGTTTGGAGTTTCGAGAGTAATTATTAGTGATGGGGATTCACACTTTTGCAATAAGATAATGGAAAAAGCCCTGCGTCACTATAAGGTTTTACATAAGATATCCACTCCTTACCATCCACAGACTTGTGGACAAGTCGAATTGTCAAATAGAGAAATAAAAAGAATTTTAGAAAAAGTGGTCAGAAAATCCAGAAAAGATTGGTCGGTGAAATTAGACGATGCATTTTGGGCTTACCGAACAGCTTTCAAAACTCCGATTGGCATGTCCCCGTATCAACTGGTGTACGGTAAGGCTTGCCATCTCCCTGTGGAGTTGGAACACAAAGCGTGGTGGGCCACAAAACTATTAAACATGGACTGTGACCAGTCTCAGGAGGAAAGAGTTTTGAAACTCCATGAATTAGAGGAGTTCCGACTCAACGCTTATCAAAGTGCCTCCATTTATAAGGAGAAAACAAAGAAATGGCCATGATAAGCGAATTAATAAGAAAGAGTTTCAGAAGGACAATCAGGTTTTGTTATTCAATACCCGACTGAAGTTCTTCCCTGGAAAACTTAGATCCAAGTGGTCCGGGCCTTTTACTGTAAATGAGGTTTTCCCTCATGGTGCAGTCGAACTGAAAGATCCGACTACCGATCGGTTTTTCAAGGTGAATGGCCAGCGACTCAAACTCTATTTTGGAGGAGAGTTTCATAGGCAGAAAACCTCCTTGTTACTGAAACCATCTTCTTAAATACAATAAGGTCAAGCTAGTGACCTTAAAGTAGCGCTCTAGGGAGGCAGCCCTATGTCCCGATTGTTTTGTTTAAAACTTTGAATAAAATAAAAGTGTGAAGTTGAAGAAGGAAATCCGAGTTGATGCTTCTATTTTCGCTCAGGCGAAGCACTGGTAGCTTAGGCGAGCCAATGCTGATTGTTGTTTCGCACTTAAGGGAAAATTGTACTAAGTTGAGTGAAAATAGTACGCTCGGATAATTGTTACTTCGTCGTAACCCTTCTTCCCGACTGAACTTCACTCGGTGTTTTTTTTTAATAAATTGCTGCGAATAAAAAGGAAGACTTGGAAAGAATTCTGATCGTTGATGTAATGAACGGGTCAGATAGTGAAAAGTGACTTATTTCAGTCGGCTTTTCACCACTCGGATTCCTCAGTCATCACAATTAGTATTATATCCATTAGTCTCATTTGCACGCAGCCTTTTATTCATTCATCCACTCGGCTTCCTCACTCCTCACTCAGTTTTTTTCATTTATCTTTCACTCATCCTTCTTTTCATGAATTCTGTTATCCATTCTTCTTCTCAGTCGTTGATTCACTTGTTCTTTCAATCTACTCTTTCTTCTTCGTTCCTTCACCCATTTCTCCGTAATTTTCTCACTCACTCGTCACTCAGTTTCTTATTCCCTCGCCCGATCTCTTTATCCGGTTGTTCTTTTAATCTACTCTTTCTCGGTTCCCCCACTCGGTATATTTTTCATGCATCTCTTTCGGCAGTCTCTTTTTCAGTCACTTGGTTTCTCACTGGATCACTCGGTTTCTTCCACTCGCTCTTGCATTTAATCATCTTCTTCAACCGATCGGTATACCTTTCACTCATCTCCTTCACTCGGAATATTCTCATTCGTTCTCCCATTCATTCTTCCATCCACTGTTTTTTTTTTTCATCCACCCTCAATCTACTCGTTTACTCTTCCACTCGGTCACTCGGTTTTTCTGTTCGTCACCCGTCATTCAGTCTTTCATTACCGCACTCTATCTTTTTTGTTCTTCCACTTGTCATTTTATTCACTCAGCTTTGCTCTCATTTTTCCGTTCGTCTTTTATTCATCGGTTCTTCCATTTACTCAGCATCTCTTTCATTCTCACTCGATCTTTCATTCACTCGGTTCTTCATTCCCTAGTAAATCCTTCACTCGTCTTCATTTTCTCATTTTTCATTCAATCAGTATTCTTCTTCGTCTATCTTTCACTCATGTTTGTTCACACGGTCGGTTAGCTATTCTTTCCTGTCCTTTCACTTGTTGTCATATTTGTCCGACCTCTTGCTGTTTGTTCATTCGTTTTTTTTACTTTTACCCGGTTTAATCCACTCGATATTCATTTACCCGTTGTTTCATTCCACTTATTTTTCTTTCTCAGTTTTCTCATGCTGTCGATTTTTCGTTTTCATCGACTCTGTTTGTCGCACTAAATTTCTTATCTTCGCGTTTTTCATTCCCTGAGTTTCTCCATTGTATTCGTTTTATTCACCCGGTCTTTCATTTACTCGGTATTTCATTCATTCCATTTTGTCACTCCTGTCATTTTTATTCTTCGCCCGAACTCTCATTGTCATTCACTCATTCTTCATATCTCTGATCTATATTACTCAGTTTCATCCACCCGTCCTTTCTTTCGCTCAGTGTTACTCTCATTTATTCTTTCTCCCACGAACTTCTATGTTCACTCATACCTCACGACGGTTGTTCACTCGTCCATTCATTGTCACATTCGGTTCTCATACACTTATCTTCATTCATCCATTCTTTCACTCATTCTGTGATCCATTCGGTACCCTTTTCATTCAGAGTTTTATTCACTTTTTCATCACTCAGTTCCTTATTCACTAGATTTCTCGCTAGTTCATTCGGTTCCTTCATTTACTCATCTCCTTCATCGATCGGTATACCCTTTCCTCATTCCCATTCGGTCACCCTCTTTTCCGTTCCTCACCCGTCAGTTAACTTTTTAGTTATGCATTCATTCTTTCCCTTTCATTTACTCGGACTTGCGTTGTTCACCTTATTCGTTGATCAACTATTTCCATTCTCACTCGGTTATCATCCTTTCACCCCTTTCATTTATTTACTTGAGTTTTCATTCATTCATTCATACTTCTATTCGTTTCTTTTATTGTTCGTCTCTTGATTCACTCGTATTCCATTACATTTTTCACTCGTTTTTCATGCACTCTAGTTCAGGTATTTAAAGTTTCCATTTGCTACGTTGTCTTACGGCCTGTTCATTTATTTATCTTCCATTCTCCTATGTCAATTTGGCATCACATTGGTATCATCCCAGTCTCCCTCGATCTTCTACCCCTCTAGTAATTGAGTATTCAAAAATAATAATACAATAAAATAATAATAAACAATAATAATAAAAAAAAATTAATAAAATATATAAATATAATAATAAATAATAAACATAATAATAATAATAACAGTACTAATGCATTTAATAAAAGTAATAATTAAAGTTGACCGCATTTATGCGTTTCAGGAAAATTGAATTCTTCGTTATAAAAGAAAAGTCCTTTCAGTTTCCAACCTTCAGTACCTGTGTTGAACTTGAGCTGAAGACGAAACGACACTTTCTGATTTCTGAGAAAGGTATCACCTTTTCACTTCTTCACTTCGCAGTTCGTGGTTATTATCTTCGTGTTTCATTATTATTGTTTTCCACTGTTCATAAGTCATGCATCTTACAGTTTGGTTTGTTGTTTTTCTCTTGCATTTCTGTTCTTATTTTTGTTTGATTAGGTTGTTTATCATCGTTATTTTAACATTCATCATGAAGAGAAGATCTCAAAGACTTCTACAGAAACCTAGACCAAACTTCGCAGAAGGAAGTGTGCGAAGGAAACAATTAGATACTGAAAGAGAAGTGACCACCATTACTATTTCTGATTCATCTGTCCAGGTTCCTAGTCAAAGCCAGGACCAAAGGGATGTATCTTCTCTGGTGCAAAGGAATGTCCCTCCTGCCAGTGAGGAAAATGAGTCACCAGAGGTGGAAAGCATTAAAGCTGATGAAAACTGTGCTGAGAACTTTAAAACCGCAGAAATAGAACGTCCCAAGCAATTTGTAGGAGCTGGTTCATCTTCTTCTTCCTCTGACATTCTTTTAATATTACAGGAATTGCAGGTTGTGAAGAAGATGCAACTTGAAATTTACGATCGGGTTTTGAACCACGATCAGATGCTCAGGAAGATTGCTTCGAAGCTGAGGGTTGAGCATTCATCGGAAATGGGAGCACCACCTGATAGGGATGCGTGGTTAGCTTCCATTGGATTCACGATTTTCCCCCAGCAGGACAAGGACGATGAAGCCCAAAATGTTTAAGCAGTGGTGCCACATTTTTATAATGTTTCTTATGTATTAG
Source organism: Clitoria ternatea (assembly GCA_037962975.1). Lineage (NCBI taxonomy): Eukaryota > Viridiplantae > Streptophyta > Magnoliopsida > Fabales > Fabaceae > Clitoria > Clitoria ternatea. The sequence continues at coordinate 178,641,478 of CM075671.1, forward strand.
TTTAAAGTTATTGTATTTGTTTGCTGAACACTGAATTTATTTTTATTTTTAATTCTGTAATGAAATTTTACCTTCATGTCAATTTGTTGTGTTATTCGGTTTTTCGTATGTATTGGTAAAATCCATGAGTCCCGATCCGGTTATGCGTTTCCAAGCACTGCCATTCAGGTAAAAGGGAAGTATTCTAGTATCCCGACTCTTTATTTAATTGTCTGAGTTTTTATTTGATAAAATATGATAATTATATTTAATTTTAAAATCCATCTTCATAATTTAAAAAGTTTGCTGATTCGTTAAGCTGTAGTCAGATAAATTAATTAATCGGTTTTTGCTTAACTCATGCTCTCTGACCATAACTATTATTCATCCTTAGTTAAAATGTTTACTCGGCATGCTAGTTAGCATTCTAGATGTATGATCTTACATTAAGTTTGGGGACAAGGCTGGCTGATTAAATGTTATAATTATATGAGCTTTTGAGCCTGTGTATCCTTTTCCGAGTGAGCTTGCATGCTAGTTAGTGAGACAGAATTTGCCTCAGTTCTTGCTAATTGTCGTATGTCAACCAATCGGAAATGATGAAGGCTTTCTTTGATTATTTAGCCAAGGCCAAAAATAACCTTCCTAATATATTAATCATCCTTTGACCCAATAATATGTTTGAGCCTGAGACCTTTTCATTCTATTTATATACCCAACGTTACAAGCCTAGTTATCCAAGAAAAACCCGACTAGAGTACCTTGGATGTTCCACTGGTGAATTACTCGGTTTTTGCTTATTGCTAGGGACTAGCAATCTCTAAGTTTGGGGATGATGAAGAGTGTGCCTAACAGTAATTAAGGACACACTCTGAGCTTAATTATGGATAAATATGTAGAAAAATAAAAGGAAGAAAGGCAAAGCCGAGAGGAAAATGAACAAAGTACTGAAAAGAAAAAGAGGTGCAAAGCACCAAAAAGAAAAAAAATTTTCAATCGGAGAAGATGGAAAAAGAAAAGAAAAGAAAAGAAAAGAAAAAAAAAAGAGAAGTCTGAAGGACTAAAAGAAAAAGGAAATGCAAAACAGAACGAGTCATTAAGTAGCATCCAGTCGGAAAAGTTAAGAGAGTTGTTAGTAGAAGGCAAGTTAAGTTAAAAATTGAGTCAAGGCATCAGTGGACACATCTTGTAACCTATCTATGACTCGGAAAAACAATAATTGAGCCTGTAGCCGAGCCCCATTATAAGCTTAAAAAGCCCTTACTGATCCGATTGAGTTGGCATATTTCATGATGTTTAGAACTGTTGCAAGCTTATGTTGATCTAACAAGTATGCAGGTGCTGAGTGCATTTTATTTACCCTACACACTGAGAGAAGAGTTAAACACCGACCAGTGAGGGAAGCATCAGCAACTTGTCTTCCAAAGGAGGTGTAAGTATTTATACTTTTAGAGATTGCGAGAAGAAAGCATGATCGGTATTCAATAATTATAGTATGAATTAAGTTAAGGAAAGATTGACTGTGTTGATCAATTACCGATTGATAATTAATCTGAATATTTGCTTGAGGACAAGCAAAGTTTTAAGTTTGGGGATTGAAAGTTTTCAGTGTGAAACAGTAATTCTTATTTTCTATGGTAAATGTATCAAAACTTATTAACAAAAGAATAATTTATTCACAATTTGTATAATATTCACAGATTTAGAGATTGATTTGTTCATTGAATAAAAGATTATACAACTATTTAGAAAATGACTTTGAGTAGTAATTCAGAATAGATTCAATAATTGAGAAAAACACAGATTAACAAAGTATGTTGGAATTAGGATCCCCATACTAAAACATAATGAAATAATCATAGACATGCATATTTAATCATCAAGTTCATGTTATTACAGCTTAAAATCATTATACCCGATCCCTCGTGATATAAATTCTAAATAGTTACCGTAAAGTCTGATCCCTCAGATGCTTTCTCAGTAAAAACTTGCTTTAAGTCTTGGCCTTAACACAGCAATAATTACCAACTCTATTCCTAGTAATTAGTATATTAAGGGTACTTCAATTTTTACTTTCGTTAAAGTGGTTTAACATACATGAAAATCATTCTCCCATTTGAAGTTCATACTAATAAAGAGATTGAAATACTAACATGGTACTTGAATCATAAACATGCAGAGGTCATAATTACAACATCATATTCATAGATAGGTTCACCAATTCCAACATAAACAAATTAGTTACACATGATGAAAAGAGAAACACAACTTACAGTTGATGACATGACAAGCACTTGATCACACATCACAATACGGAAAGAGCATAATACAACATAACACTCTCAAGTATATGGAAACTATTTTAGAATACTAACTCATAAAAGACACTTTGGATTCGAGTGAATGGAGAGAAGAATGAAGAAGGGGTAGTCTAGGGAGTATATCAGATTCGGCCCTCTAATGGCTCAGATTCGTGCACGACGTCAAATGACCATGGCAAACTCTAATATACTTCAATGAAAGGCAGGGGTTTCTATGGTCGTTGAGTGTCCGTTTTGATGAGTTGTGTGATTGGCCTTTGCGATGATAGGATTGTGGGTCCTTACTTATTTGTGAAAATGAGGACGAGGAGAGCTCCGATTGTAACACCCTAATTTTTATTTACATAAATAAAACAAACAGGGAAATTTTCCAAATTTTAAAGTCAGTAAACCGGGCACGACAAGGAAATGGAGGGGAATGGAAAGCAAGGGAAGGTAAGGGCCAAACAAAAGCCCCCCAGCGGAGCCCAACAACGCTCAAGCGAGCCCAAAAGAAATAACGTATACTGTAACACCCTAATTTTTAATAAATAATAATCCCAAAAACAGAAAATTTTTTTCACAAAAACAACCACTCGTCAATCGGCATAGAAAAAAAGAAGAAGGCAAGGGAAATAAAAGAGCATTCACACATATAGCAATCAGCGGGAGGAACAAGGCTGGAACCGACCCATTCAGTTCAGCGAAACTCATCAGCGCCTGGGCGAAATCCAGGACGCTTGAGCGAGTCAACTCACTCGCTCGGGCGAAGTTCCAATCGCTTGAGTGATACCACGACAAAAGCCTTCCAGCAGCACACATTCGCTGGAGCCGATCCTTCATTCGCTGAAGCTAGAAGCCTCACACGGCAAATTCATCACTCGGCATCGGGACATCCATACACTCGGTAAATGACTAAGTCCACTAAGAAATTCATTCCTAAGTCCATTCGGTATTCCATAACTCCTTCTCACTCGGAATATATTCTATTCAAGCATCACTCGACGTAATCCATCCTTACCACAATCGGCTCACATTACACTTCCACTATTCGGTATACATTCATATTCGCTCGGAAAATTAGGTAGTTAGGTCCCACTCAGACTTATTCAGAACTCAACCACTCAGGATGCAGACCCTCACTCACTTGGATTTTACATCTTTCACTCGGATTATCAATGCCTTACACTTAGGATCCAACCCACTCTAAACCACTATTCTAACTTTTCTCTTAGAAGGGAATCACTCAAGGTTTTCATTCAGGAAATATAAACTTTTCCTCACTCGGGATTTACTTATAATTTTCACTCGGAGTCGCCCAACATGTACACTCGGAAAAGCCACCCAGAAATCTCCACTCGAAACCACCACTTGACATAATTTCACTCATCAACGGCCCTCGAGTCATTTAGCAACACATCCCAGTCAGAAAACGCATCGAATCAGTACGAAGCACATACATATGAATACATGTTCTCAGAAACATAAATCTGCCCACAAATCCAATCTACCGACCCATAAACATATAACCATATACTCGAAATACTCATTATCTTGATATTATGCATTCACCAATACTTACGATACCATACAAGTGACACCATGACTACTCAATCTTTATAAATGAATATATTTAATCGTCATTTTACATAAGAGCCGGCCAAGGCTACACGGACAGAACATAATAATGCAATACAAGTACTCAACAGTCGGAGTGCACTACACTCGGACTTGAGACCCTATCATCATCTCCGAGTACGACCTGCACACTGAAAAATGGTGTAGGGGGTGAGCATCTTAGATATTAAATGATAGATACCGACTCAGGTTATCCCACAATTATACAGCAATATACATGTTCACACAATTATCCCTAGCAATGAGTAAGGTCAAGCAATATCAATCAACCAAGACACACATGGAACTCTTACCGATCGGAACCCACCAGTATCACTCGGCCTTATGCACATATTAATCCAATAATATTAACATACAACAATCAGTGTTATAATAATACCCATAAATTAGAAAACACACATTGAACATTTCTCACTCAGAACCCTACAATTCTCACTCGGCTATATATGCACCACTTTCCAACAATATTAACATATGTTCATAGAGCAGATTTCGATCAGTATCAACAGCACATGCACACAGAATAGTTCACTCGGTTATATACATTCATCATCTCCTTAACATCATCACACGCATAATCAAATTCCAGTCAGCATCAGCAATACATATACACAGAGTATTCACTCGGTTAATCACATTAACCTCATCACATGCATAATCAATTCCAACAATATCAATCAGTTAATACAGAGAGTATTTCACTCGGTTATAAACATTCATCATCTCATTAACACCTTCGCATGCATAACCAATTCCAAACAATATCAACAGTTAATAGGCACATAGTATTTCACTCGGTTCCGCATTTGTGTGTATCAGTTTAAACGTTGCAACGTAGGCTCCCAGCCTTTTTATACATAGCTCTCAGCTATCAAATCAGCTCCCAGCTACTTGGCCGTTTTACAGGTACCCAACCGTTTGCCACAGGTGACACCAACGCTCTCAGCACCAACGAAGGTGTTCACAGGTAGCCCGAGTCCCACACTACGTGCTCTCAGCATAAACGCATCCTATGCGCCACATGCGGATTCATCATACAACACAGAGTTCATATACACAGCCATACATGCATCTCATGCAATCGGCATCATACATCATCAGCATTCAAACAACACATGCATCTCATGCAATCAATGTTGGACATTAACAGAACTCAACAACACATGCATCTCATGCAGTCGGTGTTACACATTCTCAGAACTCAATAGCATATGCATCTCATGCAATCAGTGCTAGGCATTAACAATATTCCACAACACATGCATCTCATGCAGTCAGCATTATACATCATCAGCATTCAACAATACACGCATCTCATATGACTGGTATAACACAACATCAGGACTCAAACAACATACATGCAATCGGCATTAAGTAATGTCAGGACTTCGACAACACATGCAATCGGTAAAGTACATTATCAGATTCACTAAGTCATATTTTATCATATGCAGTCAGCATTCTGAACTCATAACAACTTGCAGGTCATGTAAAACACACGGTAATCATCAACATCACTTTAACACATTCCTTTCACACAATCGTTCAACATTCACAGGCCATCAGCATGCAACACTCAACTTTTACTCGTCATGCAACTGGGCAGTACACACTCGCATGCAACACAACACACAATCAGAACACGGGAACAGCAAGCATCAACACTCGGAACCCGTTCATAACCCATGCATTTAAGATAGAAGGTACCCCCCTACCTGGACTGAAGCTTTTAGTCGGTCAACACGACACCCAGTTCCAGAGGGACACTGAGTCACACTTAGCACATCTGCATGCAAGAGCAGGGGAGACCATTCGGGCTTCTGAGATGCCCAGCTCTCGGTTCATTCCCTGGAGTAGCTCCATCATGACGCTATGAACACTCCAACCACCTTGAAGCTCCTCGTAGCGCAGATCTCCACTGAGGCTTGGCAGCTTCGAGCAAGGAGAGGAAGTCGACGAAGGAACCGCGGGGAAGAAGACTGGTTGCATGCAGGAGGAAATACATACCTGCACCCTCTCTGGCTCGTTGAGTCAAGAAGGAGGACTCCGATCCTTAGCCACCATTGTTGCGAGCTCACAGGAACAGAGCGCAGAGGAGGGAGAAGAAGATCGAAGAGTGAAGAAGAAGAAGAAGAAGAAGAGAGAACGGAAGAAGAGGAATCTGAAGGGAAGAATGAAGGATAGTGTACCTATATATGCATGTACGAAGAGAAGGAAGAGTGGGGTGGGAAAGCGTGCACAGCAGCAGCCCCCCCACACGCGTCATACATACATAGTCACATCTAATCAGTCATTGACAACTAATCACCATCAGTCAGCCTTTCTTTTCTTAACTTAAATTAATTAAACCAATTATAATTAATAAATAATTCTCCCCACACATATCAATTTATTATTTTAATGATTTATTTTCATTCGGCAATTAATTATTAAATCGGGATGTTACATATACTCGCACGGTAACAAGACAATCGTTCACCCGGTAATGACCTAGTTCACTCGGAATTCATTCCTAAGTCCACTTGGTAAACGAAGGTTGTCCCACTTGGAAACCAGGGGTATTTCCACTCAGACAATCTTCGTAGTTATCCACCGCTCGGGTATCTCACTCGTCTCTCCCTCGGCAAGTATAACCCTTCCTACCCAAACTCTCTTGCTAACTTAAATCTCCCCTCAAGAGCTTTATAGCTTTCTGCCAGTTCACTATACGGGTTACACTCGGAATCGGATCGGTTACTCTCCAATCGGAAAAACACTCACTCGGCTAGTTTTTACTCAAAAGTATAGCTAGGCTATCCACTCTGAATCTTAACAGCTTCTCATTTGGGAAATCTTCCACGTCAGTCCCCACTCGGAGTAGTATACCCTCATTCACTCGGAACACTTAACTTCCCTCACTCGGCAACAGGATCACGAATTCACTCTCTAGACCATATCTTGGTTTCTTTCATACTAAGTCTTACCAATTCTACACGCTCGAAAGAACATAAACATATATACTAATCAGACACCACGCACAGAATGGGATGAACATGTAGCATGGCATAAACGTAACCATATATATATAAGAGTGTATATCAATAATTACAGGCACATTATCATGTTCCCAACCCAAAAGGATTCTGTTATTTTAAAAAAAAACAATATCAAACATGAGCCGACCAAGGCATAATCAAAACATTATACACAGTATCTACACAAATACATAAAGTTCCTTGGTGCACAGCTAATCCACTCGGCAAGTAGCTCCACTTCACTCGTAGTTCCGAGGAATGTTCACTGAAAATATTGCCACAGCAGGGGTGAGCTTTTACATTTAAAATGACAGTTAGTGACTTGGGAACCTGTATGTTTTCCATCGTACAACATCACATTTCAAGCAATTATAACGTTAACTATCCTCAGTCTATCTACTCATAACAGTACCATGCAATCGGAATTCATTCATTCAATACTTAATTATACAGATCATATCATTCTTGACTTACATATATACATGCAACACAATAAATTCATCATAGCGTAAGAGCATATATATATTTTTATATGTATATATATCTATCTAGTGCACACAGGTCTACTACAGTCGGATCCGACCCCCACTTGATTAATTTTTACGTTACAACATAGGCTCCAAGCCTTTTTCCTCCAGCTCCAAGCTGGTTTGGCCATTTTACTGGTACCAAACCGTTTGCCCTCACATGTAACACAATCACTCCAAGCGACCACGGCAGTGTTACGGGCAGCCCCGAGTCCAACCCGGTAGCTTGCTTGAGTCCAACCCAAGACTTTAAGCATCCAACGCTAGTGCACTCGGCACTGCCTTGAGTCTAACTCAAGGTCTTTTAATTACATTCTTTTGTATGTGTTTGCCAATACAATATTGCTCCTCCTTTCCTTTATCATAACCACACTCTGCATGCAATTCATTCATCATCTCATAGCAACACAGATTTATTTTTCAACACTCGCATGCAAGGTAACACAGGATAGCAATCAGGATCTACCCTTTGTCCCCCGAACAGAACACCCAAAAGTCACACAATATGTTTCCACTTCATGCATGCACAGGTAAATAATTAACTAGACTCAGTATGGCAACTTAAGGTGCATGCACTATATTCACACACGGTCTCATGACACACACATGCATCCGTATCCCAACAGTGTATCTCATAACCACATATATCAAATATAAGCGAACTACCCTCAGATTCAATCATCGCATGCCTCAGTATACAAAAGCTATCTATCAAATATACATTTCATCACAAACACCCTTAAATACACATGTATGCATAATAAATCACTCGGAACCCATTCACAAGCTATACATTTGAAATACAAAGCGCCCCCTACCTACTGAAGGAAGTCGAGGGGTTCCTCTGTTTCCCCAACGCTGGTCTTTTGTCTCTGATTGCCTCGCCCAGGCTCACACTCGCTCAGGCCTTCCTGGACGTAGTTGCATCGTGAAACAGGGTTGTTCGTCTTTCACCCTGATGATCGTCCCTCACTAGCCGAAGGAACTCCAAGTCTTCTGCAGTGTCATCGTCGTGCCTTCCTAGGAACAGAACAGTGAACAGGGGAGAGGAAGACGAAGAACGGGAAAGAGAAGAGAGAGAGAGTGTACGAGGAGAGAAAAGAAGAGAAGAGAAGAAGAGAGAGTTTGAAGACGATGCATAACCTTAGTGACCAAGGCACATATATAAGCATATGCATGCACGAGGAAGAGAAGGAGAGTGGGATAGGAAAATGTGAATTGTAGTCCCACTCACGTGACTCACCAATCGAAAGCAGCCACCTCTTACCAACTAAGCTTAATTAATTTGTCACTATTTCTTAAGTTAAGTAGATTATAATTAACAATTAATTTCTTACTTTGCAATCAAAATCTTAATGTTTTATTTTTCTTCGGTATTTAACTTCAAAACTGGGATGTTACAGTTCTCCCCCTCTTAAAAGAATTTCATCCCCGAAATTCACTCGGTGACTCACCTTAGTAAACAACTCGGGGTACTGTTGCCTCATGGCGTCTTCACGTTCCCTGGTACAAGAGGTAGTTCCGCCTTGCTGCCACTCTATTTCAACCAGTTGTACGTCTTTGCTCCTCAAACGTTTTACCGATCGGTCCACGATTCTAATCGGTGTAGACATAGTGGTCAGGTCCTCCCTAATCTCCACTTCATCATCTAGCATCGAGTGGTTGGGATCATGTAGATATTTCCTCAGTTGAGACACATGAAACACATTGTGCAATCGGGATAAGTGAGTCGGTAATGCTATTCGGTACGTCATGGAGCCGACTCGTTCCAACACCTCATAAGGCCCAATGTATCGGGGGCTCAACTTTCCACTCTTCAAGGCTCGTCCGACTCCCTTGCTTGGTGAAGTCTTCAGAAATACCCTATCTCCGACTGAAAACTCTAGTGGTTTGGTTCGTTTATCATGGTAGCTCTTCTGCCTGTCCTGAGACGCCTTCATCTTTTCCCTTATCATTCGGATCTGTTCTGAGGTTTGCTTTACAATTTCTGGCCCCAGCAGTAAACTTTCACCCGTTTCCGACCAGCAGAGTGGGGTTCGGCATCTCCGGCCATATAGTGCTTCGTAGGGTGCCATACCGATACTGATGTGGTGGCTATTGTTGTATGTAAACTCGATCAAGGGAAGGTACTGCTCCCAATCTCCACCGTGCTCCAACACACACGCCCTTAGCAAGTCCTCCAAGCTTTGAATCGTCCGCTCGGATTGTCCATCCGATTGGGGGTGGTAGGCAGAACTTAGCCAAAGTTTCGTACCCATTTCTTGGTGCAGGCTGGCCCAAAACCGGGACGTGAACCTAGGATCCCTATCCGATACGATAGAAATCGGTATACCATGCAGTCGAACAATTTCGTGAATGTAAATCCGAGCTAACTTATGCAACGGGTACTTCATATTCATAGGTAGGAAGTGTGCACTATTCATCAGTCGGTCGACAATGACCCAAATTGCATCATGCCCCACTCGGTTTCTTGGTAATCCCATGACAAAGTCCATGGCAATTGAGTCCTATTTCCATACGGGGATCTCTAGGGATTGCAATGCACCATATGGCTTCTGGTGCTCGACTTTTGACTTTTGACAGGTGATACACCGAGCCACGTATTCTGCCATATTCCTCTTTTATCTGGGCCACCGAAACCGTGCTCTTAGATCGTGGTACATCTTCGTGGTACCCGGGTGGATACTTAGCAAGCTCTTGTGAGCCTCATCAAGCACCATTCTCCTTAGTTCTCCTCCGCCCGGTACATATATTCTGTTTTTCACTCAAAAGACTCCATCCGATCCCTCGATCAAAGACAAATCCTTACCCTTGGCCTGAGTCTCCTTCATCTCAGCTAAGTAGGAATTTGACTACTGCTGCTCGTATACGAATTTCAGAAATTCATTGGCGATCCTCAATGTACCGATTGTTATTTTCCATGAGGAGGGGATGTCAACATGCAAGTTCATGCCTCAGAACTGTTCCAATAACTCCACCTCCTTCCCCAACATCAATGCTATATGGAGAGATTTCTGACTCAACGCATCAGCAACAACGTTTACCTTACCCGGATGATATTTCAGCTCGAAATCGTAATCCTTTAAAAATTCCATCCATCTCCTCTACTTCATGTTCAGCTTCTTCTGATCAAATAAGTATTTGAGGCTCTTGTGATCGCTGTATACTTCAAATCTGGACCCGTACAAATAATGCCTCCAGATCTTCAACGCGAACACCACAACTGCTAATTCCAAGTCGTGGGTTGGGTAATGCTGTTCGTGAGGTCTCAATTACCGAGAGGCGTAAGCTATCACTCGGTCATTCTGCATTAACACGTATCCTAGTCTGAGTCCTGACGCATCACAATAAACCATGAAGTTCTCTTGCAAGTTAGGTAATGCCAACACTGGAGCAGTCGTCAACTTGTCCTTCAGCTCCCGGAAACTGCTCTCGCAATCGGGACTCCACACGAAGGGGATGCTTTTCTGAGTTAATTTAGTCAGTGGTAAGGCCAACTTGGAAAAACCTTCAATGAACCTTCTGTAATAACCGGCCAGGCCCATAAAGCTCCTTATCTCCGAGACCAACTTGGGTCTCTCCCATGACATTATAGCTGCTACTTTTGAAGGGTCCACCGAGACACCTTCGTCGGAAATCACATGTCCGAGGAAGTGGATCTTATCCATCCAGAAATCACATTTTGAAAGCTTTGCAAACAACTGCTTCTCTTTCAATACTTGAAGTACCGCTCGGAGGTGTTCTTCATGCTCCTCAAGGGTCTTAGAATAGATTAGGATATCATCAATGAAAACTACTACGAATCGGTCAAGATAGGGGTGGAATATGCTGTTCATATAATTCATGAAAACGGCAGGGGCGTTTGTCACACCGAACGGCATCACTACATACTCGTAGTGACCATACCGAGTCCTAAAGGCAGTCTTTGGAATATCTGAGTCCTTCACCCGGATTTGGTGGTATCCCGATCGTAGGTCGATTTTCGAGAAGACTGAGGCTCCACGCAGTTGGTCGATTAAGTCATCAATCCTGGGTAACGGGTACCGATTCTTAATTGTGAGTTTGTTTAGCTGTCGGTAATCTATACAAAGTCTCATGCTGCCATCCTTCTTCTTAACAAGCAGCACAGGTGCGCCCCATGGTGATACACTCAGTCTAATGAATTGTTTTCTGAGTAACTCATCTACCTACTTCTTCAACTCGGCCAATTCAGTTGGGGACATTCTATAAGGTGCACTGGAGACTGGCTCGGCTCCAGGGATCAGGTCTATAGAGAATTCGACTTCTCTACTCGGAGGGACACTCGGCACATCCTCCGGAAATACCTCTGGGAATTCACAGACAATTGGAATTTCGTTCACTCAGACTCTACTCTCACCCTCGGTTAAACAAAACAACATAAACAGTTGGGCTATACCTTGTGCCGTGTAATCCTCATTGTTCTGCCTTGGAAAGATTATCCTCCGGTTTCTGCAATCCACTAACACCTTGTTGGCTGAAAACCAGTCTATACCGAGTATAATGTCAAGGTCCTTTAGAGGCACGCACACCAGATCGAAGGTAAAACTCCGATTGCATAACACAAACATTACATCTTTGCACATTGATGATGTCAACACCTTAGTGCCAGTCGGATTGGCCACTTCCAAGGTCCGATCCATACACACAGTCGGTAACTTTAAATGTCTCACACATTCATCAGCTATAAAAGAATGGGTGGCTCCCGAATCGAAAACTACATTATATAACATCCTAAATTTTAGGGGGAAAAATTTTCGCGAATTAATTGGGAAATAACCTGGATCCATAAAAAAAATACTCCCATATATGGAGATATGAGAGCTGGTCCCATGGCCAAGAAGAAAGAGAAAAAGAAGGCAAGGGAATAAAAAAAATTCACATGGAAACACAGACAGCGCCTAAGCGGACCACCACACAGCGTACACTTGCCCAAGCGAAGCACGAATCTGCCTGGGCGAGACGTCCAACTCGCCCGAGCGATACCGCGACAACACCTTCCAGCGACCCACATTCGCTGGAGCGAATCCTCCATTCGCTGAAGCGAGGAGTCTCACTCGGCTAATCCCTCACTCGGCATCGAAACATCCATACACTCGGTAAACGACCAAGTCCACTCGGGATTCACTCCTAAGGCAACTCGGGTATGAGGGGTTCCAACATTGGGGGATCGACTCCCACACCTACCTTCTGTAACATAGTATCTTATATTTATCCACCAGGGTACATACTAGATTCGCTCGGTAAGTAGGGGACTTTCCACTCGGATTCCATAGACTCTCACTCGGAATATTTCTCGCTCGGGCTTATGCACATTTTCACTCGTAATCAGTTAAGCCTATGAGCTCGAGATTCTTTCCACTAAGTTGCTCACTAGGATGCCATTGGAGGAAACTTCCCTAAGAATCCGTCTAAGTGTTTCTCTATTCGGGGAACTCATGTGAGTGAATCTCACTCAAATTTCATACTTACATTTGCTCGGAAATCCTCAGGCCTAGATTCATTCAGGGAATAGCAGCTAACTCACTCGGTATACTACAATGTGATCACTCAGATTATAATTATCCTACGCTTAGAGTACATTCCATTCCAAACCACTTTATTAATTCCTCCTTCAGACGGGGAATCACTCAGGATCTTTTCACTCGGGAGTACAAGCTCTTCCTCACTCGGCTTACATATAATCTTTCACTTGGAATCACTCAGATTCATAACCACCCATAAACACACTAACTTCCTACGCTCGTAAGACATACTCATGTCTCCCTACTCACTACTCGGACATCACTCATAGTATAGAAGGATACACGACGTATATATAAATGAAAGCATTCAAATAGTTACAAAAGTTTCATCATGACTTCTGTTACCCGCAGCTGTTCGAGTCCTAACGTAAAGACTAAAACCAAAACATGAGCCAGCCAAGGCTTAACAGGACCTTACACACGATATATACATATACACATATATTCAAAAGCATTCGGCTGTTTTGTTCTACACTCAGCTCCTCCTTCATCCTTCATTCCGAGAGATGTTCACTGAAAATGTAACCACTGCAGGGGTGAGCTTTTACAGGTAAAATTACAATCAAGGACTCGGTATCAGTGTCAATACACACACTCACCTTATTCAATCATTTTCAAGTCAATTAAGGTTAGGGAAGCAGAATATTATCTATGGCACACATACAACACATACAAATGTCCACACACTCGAAAATCATTCATAACACTCAACACATGCTATGCGTACTGTTCTAATCAACCTCATATCTACATGCATGCCTGCGGATCCGACTCAAGGGATGACTTTCAGTTACAGTTTCCCTTCTACTGGCCCCTCGTCCCTCAACTCTTCCCGTGTGGTACCGGCCTCCCATAGGCGTCTTGAGACTCCTCTCTAGCTCCTACGGCTACCACGAGCTCTCTCGGGATCTAGCCAAGGTCTGTAGCTGGAAGTCATTCCCTCGGGCTCATGACCTTCCATGGGTCACCCCACTTTTACAAATGCAGCTAATGCATTTCCAGTAAGCACCATCACACAACCGATACCTCCGTCGTAACCATAAGTAGAACAGATTCAACACAACCTTTATATTACTTTATCAGTTATACCAATATGCACAACAATCGGGCAATTAAGTAATAGCATTTGACAAATCAACTAACGGGCACACATTCATATTTCACAGTGTTAACAAAATGGAACCATGCATTTCATACGTCATTATCAAAGGCTAATAGTCCACATTACCACCATCTTAATTGCACGCAACTACTATATAGCCACTATAAAACGCACAAAATCCAAAACCAACAATCATGCACAAGATCCTATCGTCATAAACACATGCACACACTCAAGCAGTACATTCAGCCGGTACCGTTCGTGGACCATGCATTTGACATGCAAGCGCCCCCTACCTTCGGAGGGAACCTCAAGAAGCTTTTCTGCTCTCGTTGTTGGATCCGACGCCCTTCTTCCGATTCGTTCAGCCTTCCTTCGCCCCGACGTACTCTGTACTCGGTTCTAGAATGAAGCGTTGTTCTTCCTTTGCCTCAACGATCGTCCTTCACAAGTTGGAGGACTCTGACCTTCTTCCTGCACTGTCGTCGTGAAGAACAAAAACAGGGGAGGAAAAGAAGATGGAGACGAAGAAGAAAAAAGAGAATGAAGTAGTGGGAGAAGTTTCTGCACCCACGGTAATACAGGGTACGCATATATATACGCATGTGAGGGGAAGGAGTGGGATGGGAAAGCGTGAGTCGTAGTCCACTCACACCTTCCACCACTCACAAACAGCCATATTCCACCAACTAAGTCCAATCAGCTTGTCACTAATTTACAAGCTATATTGATTATGATTAACAATTAATTCTTTACTTTGCATTCAGGTTTTTATCGTTAAATTTTCATTCGGTAATTAACTTCAGAATTGGGATGTTACAGTTCTCCCCCACTCAAAAGAATTTCGTCCTCGAAATTCAGTCGGTAACTCACCTTAGTAAACAACTCGGGGTACTGCTGCCTCATAGTGTCTTCGCGTTCCCAGGTACGAGAGGTAGTCTCGCCTTGTTGCCACTCCACTTCGACCAGCTGTACGTTTTTGCTCCTCAAACGCTTCACCGTTCGGTCCACGATTCTGATCGGTGTAGTCACAGTGGTCAGGTCTTCCTTGACTTCCACTTCATCATCCGGTATTGTGTGGCTGGGGTCATGTAGATACTTCCTTAGTTGAGACACGTGAAACACGTCATGCAGTCAAGATAAGTGAGTCGGTAGTGCTATACGATACGCCACAGAGCCGACTCGTTCCAACACCTCATAAGGTCCAATGTATCGAGGGCTTAACTTCCTGCTCTTCAAGGCTCGCCCGACCCCTTTACTCGGTGAAGTCCTTAAAAATACCTTGTCTCCGACTGAAAACTCTAATGGTTTGGTTCGCTCGTCGTAGTAGCTCTTTTGCCTGTCTTGAGATGCCTTCATCTTCTCTCTTATCACTCGGATCTGTTCTGAAGTTTGCTTAACAATCTCTGGTCCCAAAAGCACACTCTCACCCGTTTCCGACCAGCAAAGCGGGGTTTGGCACCTTCAACCATACAACGCTTCATAGGGTGCCATTCCAATGCTGCTGTGATGGCTGTTATTGTACGTAAACTCAATCAAGGGAAGGTACTGCTCCCATTCCCCACCGTGTTCCAACACACACGCTCTTAACAAGTCCTCCAGGCTTTGAATCATTCGCTCGGATTGTCCATCCGATTGGGGGTGGTAGACAGAGCTAAGCCAAAGTTTATTACCCATTTCTTGATGCAGGCTGGTCCAAAATCAGGACGTGAATCTAGGATCCCTATCTGATACGATGGAAGTCGGTATACCATGCAGTCGGACGATCTCTTGAATGTAGATCTGTGCTAACCTATGCATTGGATACTTCATGTTCACAGGCAAGAAGTGTGCACTCTTCGTCAGTCGGTCAATAACGACCCAAATTGCATCATGGCCCGCTCGGTTTTTGGGCAACCCCATGACAAAGTCCATAGCAATTGAGTCCCATTTCCACATGGGAATCTCCAGGGGCTGCAATGCACCATACGGCTTTTGATGCTCGATCTTCGACTTTTCACAGGTGATACACCGAGTCACGTATCCTGCCACATCCTTCTTTAGTCCTGGCCACCAGAACTGTGTTCTCAGGTCATGATACATCTTCGTGGCTCCCGGGTGGATACTTAACAAGCTCTTGTGCGCCTCATCAAGCACCATTCTCCTCAATTCTCCTCCACCCGATACGTATATTCTGTTTCTTACTCGGAAAACCCCATCCGTTCCCTCGGTCAAGGACAGATCCTTACCTTTGGTCTGAGTCTCCTTTATCTTGGTCAAGTAGGAATCCGACTGCTGCTGCTCGTACATAGATTTCAAGAAGTCATTGGCAATTCTCAGCGTGCCAATCGTCATTTTCTGAGAGGAGGGGGTGTCAACATACAAGTTCATGTCTCGTAACTGTTACAATAGTTCTACCTCCTTCACCATCATCACTGCCATATGAAGAGATTTCCGACTCAATGCGTCGGCAACAACGTTTGCCTTGCCCGGGTGGTACTTTAACTCGAAGTCATAATCCTTTAGAAATTCCATCCATCTCCTCTGCCTCATATTCAGCTCCTTCTGATCGAACAAGTATTTGAGGCTCTTGTGATCACTGTATACTTCGAATCTGGACCTGAACAAATAATGTCTCCAGATTTTTAACGCGAACACCACAACTGCCAACTCCAAATCGTTGGTCGGATAATGCTGCTCGTGTGGTCTCAATTGCCGAGAGGCATACGCTATCACTCGGTCCTTCTGCATTAGCACGCACCCTAATCCGAGTCCTGAAGCATCACAATAAACCATGAAACTCTCTTGCAAGTCAGGTAATGCTAGCACTGGTGCAGCCGTCAACTTGTTCTTCAGCTCTCGGAAACTTCCCTCACACTTGGGACTCCACACGAAGGGAATGTTTTTCCGAGTCAATTTTGTCAGTGGCAAAGCCAACTTAGAGAAACCCTCAATGAATATTCTATAATAGCCTGCCAGGCCCATAAAGCTCCTTATCTCCGAGGCCGACTTGGGTCTCTCCCATGTCATTATGGCTGCCACCTTCGAAGGGTCCACCGAGACACCTTGCTCGGAAATCACATGTCTGAGGAAGTGGATCTTATCCATCCAAAATTCACATTTTGAAAGCTTCGCAAATAACTGCTTCTCCTTTAACACTTGGAGTACCGCTCGGAGGTGTCCTTCATGCTCCTCGGAAGTCTTAGAATAGACTAGGATGTCATCAATGAAAACAACTATGAATCGGTCTAAATAGGGGTGGAATATGCTGTTCATGTAATTCATGAAGACAGCAGGGGCGTTGGTCACACCGAACGGCATCACTACATACTCGTAGTGACCATACCGAGTCCTAAAGGCAGTCTTTGGGATATCTGAGTCCTTCACTCGGATTTGGTGGTATCCCGATCGTAGGTCGATCTTTGAGAAGACTGAGGCTCCACGCAGTTGGTCAATTAAGTCATCAATTCTGGGCAGTGGGTAACGATTCTTAATTGTGAGTTTGTTCAGCTGTCGGTAGTCTATACAAAGTCTCATGCTGCCATCCTTCTTCTTAACAAGCAGCACAGGTGCACCCCATGGTGATACACTCGGCCTAATGAATTGCTTTCCGAGTAACTCATCTACTTGCTTCTTCAACTCGGTTAATTCAGTTGGGGACATTCTATAAGGTGCACTAGAGACTGGCTCGGCCCTAGGGATCAAGTCTATAGAGAATTCGACTTCTCTATTGGGAGGGACACTCGGTACATCTTCAGGGAACACTTCTGGAAATTCATAGACGATCGGGATTTTGTTCACTCGGGTTTTACTCTTACCCTCGGTTAGACAAAGCATCATGAACAATTGAGGTATACCTTGTGCTGTGTAGTCCTCATGGTGCTGTCTCGGGAAGATTATCCTTCGATTTCTGCAATCTACTAACACTTCGTTGGCTGAAAGCCAATCTACTCCGAGCACGATATCAAGATCCTTCAAAGGTATGCACACTAAGTCGAAAGTGAAACTCCGATCGCACAACTCGAACGTCACCTTTTTGCACATTGATGAGGTCAGTACCTTAGGACCAGTCGGATTGGCTACTTCCAAAATCTGATCCATTTCCACAGTCGGTAATTTCAAATGTTTTACACAATCATCAGCTATGAAGGAGTGGGTGGCTCCCGAATCAAAAACTACACTAAGTGTGTATCTACCGAGTGAGCACTTACATTGTACTAAGTCATTTGCTTGTGCGACATCCTCTGCGTTGATTGCGTAGACTCTTCCAGCAGCTGGTTGATCAGCGTTTCTCCTCCGGTTATTTGAGGCAACCATCATATTCCCTCTAGCTCTGTTGTTTTCACCCCGAGAGCTTTGTCCATCATTCCTATTGCTCCTCACCTGGAACCCCCCTTGACGCATACTAGCATTTGTTTGACGGAGCTGGGGGCAGTCAGGGCGAATGTGCCCCTTATTCTCGTAGTGAAAACACTTAACATCGGTACCATTGCAACTCTGAGCAAAGTGGTCGCCACCATATTTAAAACACTTGCCATACCTGGGTCGTCCACTCATCTGTCTCCCTCGGTCACCACGATCCTGATATCTAGTGAAGGGTTCATTTCTTCCTACGTTTCCTGGCCTCTTGAAACGTGACTGCTGAGGCCTCAAATATTGGTTGACTCTGCTGCTCTGGCCCCAGTGGGCCTTGTCATCTTCCTCAAATATTCTACATTTGTTCACTAATGCAGGAAAACTCTGAATCTCTTGATATCTGCAGGCCCTCTTAATATCCGATCTCAACCCATTTTCAAATTTAAGGCACTTGGAGCTCTCCGTCCCTGGTTGTTGAAAAGGTGGGTAGAATAGGCACAATTCTTCAAACCTAGTCGCATACTCTTCCACAGTCATGGAGCCTGCTTCAACTCCATAAACTCCAACTCCTTCCGACTCCTCACTGTGTCGGGGAAGTACTTCTCTAAGAAGCATGTCTTAAAATCATTCCATGTCAGCTGAGCATCATCATCAGGGAATCGGTTTCTGGCTATCTTCCACCAGTTCTCCGCTTCATCCCGCAGCATATACACTGCACATTCCACCTTTTGGGCCTCGGTACAACGAAGACCCCCACAAATCCTTTCCAGTTCCTGAGTCCATTTAAAAGCTGCCTCCGGGTTATGTCCTCCCTGAAACTCACTCGGCTTCCTCTTCAGGAAGCGGTCCAGCACGTGGCCATCCTCAGCTCGAGTCTGGCCTTGCCTCTCAAACACGTCTGCAAAGCGTTGGAATGCTGTGGCTATAGCCTCCATGCTTTGGCGATGCGTCATCCCTTACCCTGAAATTAACATTCAAGGATAAGTATACCGAGCCACTCGTTACTATTCGAATTTCAGCCTAATGCTCAATGACTTAGCACATCATGCCATCTCTATATATATATTATACAATCAACAGGACTAGGAGGGGAAACACCCTCCTATCCACAAGCCAATAATAATCAAGTTCAACCAATATCACAACAATAATGACCATTCAGTCAGAAAGCACGCAACCGCTTACACTCGGTAAGCATACCTTGGCCTTGGACCTTTCGGTCCGCTCTGATACCAAATTATAACATCCTAAATTTTAGGGGGAAAAATTTTCACGAATTAATTGGGAAATAACCTGGATCCATAAAAAAAAATACTCCCATATATAGAGATATGAGAGCTGGTCCCATGGCCAAGAAGAAAGAGAAAAAGAAGGCAAGGGAATAAAAAAAAAAATTCACATGGAAACACAGACAGCGCCTGAGCGGACCACCACACAGCGTACACTTGCCCAAGCGAAGCATGAATCCGCCTGGGCGAGACGTCCAACTCGCCCGAGCGATACCGCGACAACGCCTTCCAGCGACCCACATTCGCTGCAGCGAATCCTCCATTCGCTGAAGCGAGGAGTCTCACTTGGCTAATCCCTCACTCGGCATCGAAATATCCATACACTCGGTAAACGACTAAGTCCACTCGGGATTCACTCCTAAGGCAACTCGGGTATGAGGGGTTCCAACACTCGGGGATCGACTCCCACGCCTACCTTCTGTAACATAGTATCTTATATTTATCCACCAGGGTACATACTAGATTCGCTCGGTAAGTAGGGGACTTTCCACTCAGATTCCATAGACTCTCACTCGGAATATTTCTCGCTCGGGCTTATGCACGTTTTCACTCGGAATCAGTTAAGCCTATGCGCTCGAGATTCTTTCCACTAAGTTGCTCACTAGGATGCCATTGGAGGAAACTTCCCTAAGAATCCGTCTAAGTGTTTCTCTATTCGGGGAACTCATGTGAGTGAATCTCACTCGAATTTCATACTTACATTTGCTCGAAAATCCTCAGGCCTAGATTCATTCGGGAATAACAGCTAACTCACTCGGCATACTACAATGTGATCACTCGGATTATAATTATCCTACGCTTACAGTACATTCCATTCCAAACCACTTCATTAATTCCTCCTTTAGACGGGGAATCACTCAGGATCTTTTCACTCGGGAGTACAAGCTCTTCCTCACACGGCTTACATATAATCTTTCACTTGGAATCACTCAGATTCATAACCACCCATAAACACACTAACTTCCTACGCTCGTAAGACATACTCATGTCTCCCTACTCACTACTCGGACATCACTCATAGTATAGAAGGATACACGACGTATATATAAATGAAAGCATTCAAATAGTTACAAAAGTTTCATCATGACTTCTGTTACCCGCAGCTGTTCGAGTCCTAACGTAAAGACTAAAACCAAAACATGAGCCAGCCAAGGCTTAACAGGACCTTACACATGATATATACATATACACATATATTCAAAAGCATTCGGCTGTTTTGTTCTACACTCAGCTCCTCCTTCATCCTTTATTCCGAGAGATGTTCACTGAAAATGTAACCACTGCAGGGGTGAGCTTTTACAGGTAAAATTATAATCAAGGACTCGGTATCAGTGTCAATACACACACTCACCTTATTCAATCATTTTCAAGTCAATTAAGGTTAGGGAAGCAGAATATTATCTATGGCACACATACAACACATACAAATGTCCACACACTCAAAAATCATTCATAACACTCAACACATGCTATGCGTACTGTTCTAATCAACCTCATATCTACATACATGCCTGCGGATCCGACTCGAGGGATGACTTTCAGTTACAGTTTCCCTTCTACTGGCCCCTCGTCCCTCAACTCTTCCCGTGTGGTACCGGCCTCCCATAGGCGTCTTGAGACTCCTCTCTAGCTCCTACGGCTACCACGAGCTCTCTCGGGATCTAGCAAGGTCTGTAGCTGGAAGTCATTCCCTCGGGCTCATGACCTTCCATGGGTCACCCCACTTTTACAAATGCAGCTAATGCATTTCCAGTAAGCACCATCACACAACCGATACCTCCGTCGTAACCATAAGTAGAACAGATTCAACACAACCTTTATATTACTTTATCAGTTATACCAATATGCACAACAATCGGGCAATCAAGTAATAGCATTTGACAAATCAACTAACGGGCACACATTCATATTTCACAGTGTTAACAAAATGGAACCATGCATTTCATACGTCATTATCAAAGGCTAACAGTCCACATTACCACCATCTTAATTGCACGAAACTACTATATAGCCACTGTAAAATGCACAAAATCCAAAACCAACAATCATGCACAAGATCCTGTCGTCATAAACACATGCACACACTCAAGCAGTACATTCAGCTGGTACCGTTCGTGGACCATGCATTTGACATCCAAGCACCCCCTACCTTCGGAGGGAACCTCAAGAAGCTTTTCTACTCTCGTTGTTGGATCCGACGCCCTTCTTCCGATTCGTTCAGCCTTTCTTCGCCCTGACGTACTCTGTACTCGGTTCTGGAATGAAGCGTTGTTCTTCTTTTGCCTCAACGATCGTCCTTTACCAATTGGAGGACTCTGACCTTCTTCCCGCACTGTCGTCGTGAAGAACAAAAACAGGGGAGGAAAAGAAGATGGAGACGAAGAAGAAAAGAGAGAATGAAGTAGTGGGAGAAGTTTCTGCACCCACAGTAATACAGGGTACGCATATATATACGCATGTGAGGGGAAGGAGTGGGATGGGAAAGCGTGAGTCGCAGTCCACTCACACCTTCCACCACTCACAAATAGCCATATTCCACCAACTAAGTCCAATCAGCTTATCACTAATTTACAAGCTATATTGATTATGATTAACAATTAATTCTTTACTTTGCATTCAGGTTTTTATCGTTAAATTTTCATTCGGTAATTAACTTCAGAATTGGGATGTTACACATTAAGTGTATATTTACCGAGTGAACACTTACATTGTACCAAATCATTCGCTTGCATAGCATCTTCCACGTTGATGGCGTAGACTCTTCCCACCGCTGGTTAGTCGGTATTTCTCCTTCGGTTACTTGTAGTAGCCATCATGTTGCTCCTTGCTCCGTTGCCTTTACCACCATTTCGTCTACTGATGGTTCCGCGTCCCCCCACACGGAAACCCCCACGACGTGCATGGCCACCCTCTGGTTGCAGTTGCGGACAGTCGGGGCGAACATGCCCCCTTTCGTTACAGTGGAAGCATACAACATCGTTTCCAGCATCACATTCCCGTGCAAAGTGGTTACCTCCGCATCTGAAGCATCTACCATTCCCGGAGCGACCCCCGAAATGACCCCCACAGTTTCCTTGTCTTCTAAAATTAGAGGAGTGTCCAGTACTCCTAGCGTTGCCTGACCTCTTGAAGTGTGGTTGTTGAGGCCTCAAGGAGGGGTTTGCCCTGCTGCTTTGGCCCGAGTGGGCCCTGTCATCTTCTTCAAATATCCTACACTTATTCACCAATGCAGGAAAACTCCTAATCTCTTGGTATCTACAGGCTCTCTTAATATCTGACCTCAATCCGTTCTCAAATTTTAAGCACTTTGAATTCTCCATCCCCGGTTGTTGGAAAGGTGGGTAGAATAGGCACAATTCCTCAAATCTTGCCGCGTATTCTTCCACAGTCATGGACCCCTGCTTCAATTCCATGAACTCTAGTTCCTTCCGACTCCTGATTGTGTCGGGGAAGTACTTTTCTAGGAAGCATCTCTTGAAATTGTTCCAGGTCAGCTGAGTATCATCGTCAAGAAATCGGTTTCTGGCTATCTTCCACCAGTTTTCCGCCTCGTCTCACAGCATGTACACTGCACATTCTACCTTCTGGGCCTCGGTACAGTGAAGACCCCCAAAAATCCTTTCCAGCTCTTAAGTCCATTTAAAAGCTGCCTCCGGGTTACGTCCTCCTTGAAATTCACTCGGCTTCCTCTTCAGGAAGCGGTCCAGCACTTGGCCATCCTCAGCTTGAGGCTGGCCCTGCCTCTCAAACACATCCGCAAAGCGTTGGAATACTGTGGCTATAGCCTCCATACTTTGGCGATTCGTCATCTCTTATCCTGAAATGAATACCCCTTCAAGGATAAGTATACCAAGTCACTTACTACCGATCGTATCTCAGCCTAATATTCAATAACTTAGCACATTATGCCATTTCTATATGTTATACAATCAGTCGGACCAGGAGGAAAACAACCTCCCATCCACAAATTAATGTTACAATATCAATCAAGTTCAACAGGTATCACAATAATGATGACCATTCGATCATAATACACACAACCGCTCACACTCGGCCAGCATACCTTGGCCTTGGACCTTTCGCTCTGCTCTGATGCCAAAATGTAACACCTTAATTTTTATTTACATAAATAAAACAAACAGGGAAATTTTCCAAATTTTAAAGTCAGTAAACCGGGCACGACAAGGAAAAGGAGGGGAATGGAAAGAAACGGAAGGTAAGGGCCAAACAAAAGCCCCCCAGCGGAGCCCAACAACGCTCAATCTTCTTAGTTATCCACCGCTCGGGTATCTCACTCGTCTCTTGCTCGGCAAGTATAACCCTTCCTACCCAAACTCTCTTGCTAACTTAAATCTCCCCTCAAGAGCTTCATAGCTTTCTACCAGTTCACTATACGGGTTACACTCGGAATCAGATCGGTTACTCTCCAACCGGAAAAACACTCACTCGGCTAGTTTTTACTCGAAAGTATAGCTAGGCTATCCACTCTGAATCTTAACAGCTTCTCATTTGGGAAATCTTCCACGTCAGTCCCCACTCAGAGTAGTATACCCTCATTCACTTGGAACACTTAACTTCCCTCACTCGGCAACAGGATCACTAATTCACTCTCTAGACCATATCTTGGTTTCCTTCATACTAAGTCTTACCAATTCTACACGCTCGAAAGAACATGAACATATATACTAATCAGACACCACGCACAGAATGGGATGAACATGTAGCATGGCATAAACGTAACCATATATATATAAGAGTGTATATCAATAATTACAGGCACATTATCATGTTCCCAACCCAAAAGGATTCTGTTATTTTAAAAAAAAACAATATCGAACACGAGCTGGCCAAGGCATAATCAAAACATTATACACAGTATCTACACAAATACATAAAGTTCCTTGGTGCACAGCTAATCCACTCGGCAAGTAGCTCCACTTTACTCGTAGTTCCGAGGAATGTTCACTGAAAATATTGCCACAGCAGGGGTGAGCTTTTACATTTAAAATGACAGTTAGTGACTTGGGAACCCGTATGTTTTCCATCATACAACATCACATTTCAAGCAATTATAACGTTAAATATCCTCAGTCTATCTACTCATAACAGTACCATGCAATCGGAATTCATTCATTCAATACTTAATTATACAGATCATATCATTCCCGACTTACATATATACATGCAACACAAGAAATTCATCATAGCGTAAGAGCATATATATATTTTTATATGTATATATATCTATCTAGTGCACACAGGTCTACTACAGTCGGATCCAACCCCCACTTGATTAATTTTTACGTTGCAACATAGGCTCCAAGCCTTTTTCCTCCAGCTCTAAGCTGGTTCGGCCGTTTTACTGGTACCAAACCGTTTGCCCTCACATGTAACACAATCACTCCAAGCGACCAAGGTAGTGTTACGGGCAGCCCCGAGTCCAACCCGGTAGCTTGCTTGAGTCCAACCCAAGACTTTAAGCGTCCAACGCTAGTGCACTCGGCACTGCCTTGAGTCCAACTCAAGGTCTTTTAATTATATTCTTTTGTATGTGTTTGCTAATACAATATTGCTCCTCCTTTCCTTTATCATAACCACACTCTGCATGCAATTCATTCATCATCTCATAGCAACACAGATTTATTTTTCAACATTTGCATGCAAGGTAACACAGGATAGCAATCAGGATCTACTCTTTGTCCCCTAAACAGAACACCCAGGAGTCACACAATATGTTTCCACTTCATGCATGCACAGGTAAATAATTAACTAGACTCAGTATGGCAACTTAAGGTGCATGCACTACATTCACACACGGTCTCATGACACACACATGTATCCGTATCCCAACAGTGTATCTCATAACCACATATATCAAATATAAGCGAACTACCCTCGGATTCAATCATCCATGCCTCAGTATACAAAAGCTATCTATCAAATATACATTTCATCACAAACACCCTTAAACACACATGTATGCATAATAAATCACTCGAAACCCATTAACAAGCTATACATTTGAAA
Organism: Clitoria ternatea; assembly: GCA_037962975.1. NCBI lineage: Eukaryota > Viridiplantae > Streptophyta > Magnoliopsida > Fabales > Fabaceae > Clitoria > Clitoria ternatea. The sequence continues at coordinate 178,667,232 of CM075671.1, forward strand.
TGCAAAGCGCCCCTACCTACTGAAGGAAGTCGAGGGGTTCCTCTGTTTCCCCGACGCTGGTCTTTTGTCTCTGATTGCCTCACCCAGGCTCAAACTCGCTCAGGCCTTCCTGGACGTAGTCGCACCGTGAAACAGGGTTGTTCGTCTTTCACCCTAATAATCGTCCCTCACTAGCCGAAGGAACTCCAAGTGTTCTACAGTGTCGTCATCGTGCGTTCCCAGGAACAGAATAGTGAACAGGGGAGAGAAAGACGAAGAACGAGAAAGAGAAGAGAGAGAGAGTGTATGAGGATAGAAAAGAAGAAAAGAGAAGAAGAGAGAGTTTGAAGACGATACATAACCTCAGTGACCAAGGCACATATATAAGTATATACATGCACGAGGAAGAGAAGGAGAGTGGGATAGGAAAATGTGAATTACAGTCCCACTCACGTGACTCACCAATCGTAAGCAGCCACCTCTTACCAACTAAGCTTAATTAATTTGTCACTATTTCTTAAGTTAAGTAGATTATAATTAACAATTAATTTCTTACTTTGCAATCAAAATCTTAATGTTTTATTTTCCTTCGGTATTTAACTTCAAAACTGGGATGTTACACCGATCACTATAGTTGGGTAGGGAGAATAAGGTGGGATTATGATATGTGTTGTGTTGGGATTGATGAAGAAGAGATGGGGCCACATGCATCATGATGACTAATAAAAAGGATGGAAATAATGAAATGAACTCATGTGTTGCATCATTGTATTGAGATTGTGACTGTTTGATGTTTAAGTATGATTGTATAATCTTAATGATCCTGAAAGGTGAATGGAAAATGGGAATGGTCAGCTGAGATCAAGAATGGTAAGATAACTTAGAATGTATCTTAGGGACCCCAAAAAGAGTGAGATAGACGTGATCCTGGATTGTTTGTGTTGTGTGTGGGGCAGGTATTGATGAGACACCCCCCGATTATTATAGAGGTGGAGACTCACCCTTACACTAAATTTTTCCAGCATCACGGGGATGGACACAGATTTCGCATGGAGGATCAGCTGAGCTCTTCTTGGACTGAGGACGAATAAAGTTGGTTGAATTTTATTTTCATTTATGGGAGCCTGCGTGCCTCTTTACTTTCAGTATGTACAGTTACTGTTACGACCATGTATTATATATGATTATGTTATATGTGACGTATATCTGTTCCACCAAGTTTTCTTGTACAAAAGAAAAACTTTCATATTTTTCTAAAACTTGTAACTTCTTAATTGACCAGGATAATCTAGTGGAAGGGATTGTTCAAGTTAACCGAGGGTGTTACACCATTATTCCTCACAAGTTGTGTATCATGTGATAAGTCTTGAAAAGACTTAATTATTTCATCTTTTATTTAACATAATCCATTAAATATTGTTTAGTTTGGCTTTATTATTTAATAAATTGTCAATAATTCTTATTTTATTTATTTATTTCAAAAGTGTTTAATTTATGTAAGAAAATAATTAAAAACAACCATTAATTAAGAAATTATGTTTATTTATAATTTCACTAACCCAGCGTACAAATGCTGGACAGCCAGCGTACAAACGCTAGGCAATTATTTGTATATTGGTGCAGGAACAAGTCACGCTGAAGCTGAAGCTAAAGGCTGCAAGCTCAAGCGAGAGCCATACAAAGAACGTGAAAAGAGAAGAAAGAAAAACGTGAGCTCGCTCAAGCTAGCAAACTCACGCTCAAGCGTGACTTCAAAACACCGACTGAATAATCTGAGCGCTTAAGTGTGACTTCAAAACACTGACTGAATAATCTAAGCTCGCTCAAGCAAGAGCCCTTCATGCTCAAGCATGAAGGCAGTTATTTAAATGCTGTTGTTCTCTCCAAAAGACGCTCGGTACCATTTTTGTTCCTGTTACTTGATCTTCTACTTTTGTACATTAGTAATTTAAGTTCTGAGATATAATTAGTTATTCATTTTGTAATTATGTAATTAGTTTAGTTAGTTTAATTATTAATTAAGCTTTCTTAGTGATTAATTATTAATTATACTTGCACATACTCTGTAACAAGGACGAACAGAGCACAGTATATACAACACAATTCATTTTCTCAGTTTTAATCTCTCTCTAGTTCTTTTCTCTCTCTAAATTCTCTCATCCGTGTCTCTCCACATTCCTTCGATAGAATCCATGACTATGGGTTTCTAAGTCCTTAAGGTTGGGATTGTGAAGGTTTGCAATGGATTCTTGAAAATGTATTGAGGAAGTCAACTTCTAAATCAAGAAGAGAACAAGCTGAGGAGTGGATCTACTTTGCTGGATTGACAGATCCAGATCTGATGAAGAAATTCACCAGTGAGGAATCATGGTTGAGGCTTAGGTAACTTCCAGCTTCTTAACTAATTCAGGCCTAGTAATTAGGTGAATAGTTAAGGTTCAACCCCTAATTTTGCATTAGATTTCTCTGTTAATTGAACACCTAAGGGATTAGTGTTTAATGCTTAGGAACTAGTGTTATTCACCTAAGGAATTAGGGAAGTAACCATCTGTGGATTGTCCTCTTGAGTCTGAAGCTTGATTGAACCTTAAATGCATTTTTCTTGATGAAGTTGTAAGCTGAAGCAATTCTAACCTATCTTCCATAAATCACATTTCATCTTTCATACTGTCTCTGCAAATACAAAAACATTAGAAATATAAAATAACAAAAACAGAATGAACTCTATCTTCATTGTGTTGGTTGAGCTTGTACTAGTCTAAGATTGCGGTAATTACCACAATCCCTGTGGGAACGATCAAATATATTACAAATTTAACGATTGGTGCGCTTGCCAAAAGAATAAATCCTTTGAGAATTTAGCATCAAGTTAATGGCTCGGGATTTTCACACCAAGTTAATGGCGCCATTGCCGGGGATTGTTGAGTAATATCAACAATCCTTGGACTGGTACTAGACTGAACCGTTTACTTTTGTTTTGCACTTAGTAAGTAGTTTGATTCTTGTTTTTAGTATAGTAGTAGTAGTTTGTTTTTGTGCAGCTGCTGTAGTAGCTGTGAATTATTTTTGTGTCTAACATTTGGTGTATGCAGTTAAGGAACAAAGGAGAGCCTTTCTTCTTTGATCCTGATATTGATTTGTTAGAGCGTAAGCTGAGAAAGGAGAAAAAGCAAAAAGAGCAGAAAGAAATGGAATAGAGGAGAGTTACACTAGGTGATTACTCACGGCCTACTGAAGAAGGATCGCAATCTAGCATCCTTAGGCCTCTGATTGCAGCCAATAATTTTGAACTTAAACCGGATTTACTGTAGTTGGTTAGAAATGATCAATTCAGAGGAAGTGAGGTTGAGGATCCAAATTTGCATCTAGCAACCTTCCTCCAAATTTGTGATACTGTGAAAATGAATGGAGTCCGTGAAGAGGCAATAAGACTGAGATTATTTCCTTTTTCTTTAAGGGACAGAGCAAAAGCCTGGTTGCAAAGCCAACCAAGAGGTAGTATTTCCACTTGGGAGGATTTACAAAGAAAATTTTTGATTAAGTATTTCCCTCCTTCCAAGTATGCTAAGTTGCGCACTGAAATCACTTGTTTCCAACAAAGAGAGGGTGAATCTTTAATGGAAGCATGGGATAGATATAAAAAGAGTTTAAGGAAATGTCCTCATCACCAAATCACTGATGTGCAGCAAGTTACTATATTCTATAATGGTGTAAGACCAGCTACTAGGGTCTTGATTGATGCCTCAGCTGGAGGTTCATTAACGACCAAAACTGTAGAAGAAGCTATAGAGCTGATAGATGTTATGGCTTCTAATGAATGTCTGGTTAGTAAGAGGAGCCAAATCCCTAAGAGAGGGATACTAGAATTGGAAGCACAGGATGCTTATTTGGCTCAGAGTAAGTTGATGACTCAGGCTTTAGAGAAATTAAGTGTACAGATTTCAGAACTTCAAAAGCCTAGTCAAGTTTGTATGATAAACTGTGATTTTTATGGTGGAGATCATGAAAATGGAATGTGTGATCCAAATGTGCCTTCTGAACAAGTGAATTATATGGGGCAGCAACAATTTCAAAGGAATTATCCCTCCAATTCCTTTAATCCTAACTATAGGAATCACCCCAATTTTTTATGGCAGAAAGGTCCACATTTGAATCAAAACATGCCACAAAATCAAACCACAACTAGATCACAACAATCTCTTCCCCTTCCTTCTAAAGAGAAATCAGAACTTGAGAATGTGGTGTCTCAGTTCATTCAGGCCACTCAAGCCAGTTTTAAAAATCAGGAAGCGTCCATTAGAAACTTAGAAAATCAAGTTGGACAGTTGTCGAAACAATTAGCTGAAAGACAATCAGGCAATTTTCCTGGAGATACTGAGGTAAATCCAAGGGAACATTGCAAAGCAATAACTACTAGGAGTGGGAAAATTCTTTCTCCACCTCCGAGTCATGAAGTGATTTTAGAAAAAGATGAAGAAAAAGAAAAAGAACAGGAAAATGAGCAAGATAATAACAGAATTAAAAATGAAGTTGAAACAGAAAAAGAAAAAGAAAATCAAGTCCATCAAAAGAGAAAGAAAAAGGTTGATTTAATTTTGGAGGAAGCTTCTAAGCTAACTCTTGAGAAATTAAGGAATGCTCCATTTCCACATAGATTTAAGAAACAAATAGAGGAGCAAAAGTTTGCCAAGTTTTTAGATGTGTTTAAAAAACTTCACATAAATATTCCCTTTGCTGAGGCATTACAGGAGATGCCTTCCTATGCTAAATTTTTGAAAGAACTTTTGTCTAAAAAGAGGAAGCTTAAAGGAGATGAAATGATTGCTCTCACTCAAGAGTGCAGTGCAATTATTCAAAAGAAACTTCCTCAGAAGCTGGAAGATCCTGGATCTTTTACAATACCTTGTACAATAGGGGATGTTCATGTAGGAAGTGCCTTATGTGATCTAGGAGCTAGCATAAACTTGATGCCTTTATCTTTAATGAAGAAGTTAGGAATTAATGACCTGCAACCAACAAATGATGGATGTTATCAAGCAATTTAATTATGGTTTGATATCATAAAATGATGGATGCCAAGATAGTTGGAACAAAGGCTAAAAATCTTGAAGAAGCTGGCACGCTTGAGCGAAGGGTCAAGCGTGAATCATGAGAATCAGGTGCTTGGCACGCCCAAGCGTGAAGGAAGCTCGCTTGAGCAAGGGAGACAATTGTGAATCATGAGAATCAGGTGCTTGGCATGCCCAAGCGTGAAGGAAGCTCGCTTGAGCGAGAAAGACAGTTGTTAAGCGTGAATTGTGCAAGCTTAAGCGTGAAGGAATAGAAGTTGGCACGCTTGATCGAAGGATCAAGTGTGAGCATCAGGAGTCTACAAGCTTGAGCGTGAACATGATGCATCAGGTTCGCTTAAGCGCTGGACCAACTCGCTTAAGCGCTGGACAAGCTCGCTTGAGCGTGAAGACATGGAGCTCAAGCGTGAGCGTGGAACAAAGCGTGATGCATTAGGAGCCCAAGTCTCGCTTAAGCGTAAACAAGGCTCGCTTGAGCGTGAACATGATGCATCAGGTTCGCTTAAGCGTTGGACCAACTCGCTTAAGCGCTGGACAAGCTCGCTTGAGCGTGAAGACATGGAGCTCAAGCGTGAGCGTGGAACAAAACGTGATGCATCAGGAGTCCAAGTCTCGCTTAAGCGTAAACAAGGCTCGCTTGAGCGTGATAGCATGCTTGAGCGTGGATTCAAGCGTGAGCAAGCGTGGAAGAGAAATCAAAGGAAATATACATGGTTCGCTTAAGCGTGATTAAACTCGCTTGAGCGAGGAGGCCACTGAATTAATTACAGCATGTGCTTATGATGTGCAGTTGAAGATTAAAAGTTCCAAGAAGCAAATTCAAACATCAAGCTACTCTCAGATGATTAACCTATGTCATCATGAGTCAGATAAGTTTATTTAATTTAAATAAGTTATATGAATTTGAATTTGAACCCGTGTTGAATATATGATAGCCTTGCATCGCACTTGGACAAACTGAAACACACTATGAATACAAACATTCCAACATTCTCTGAGCAGATTGCACTCTCGAAGTCTCCACTACGCAAGTTGCAATTTAAGTAACTAAGAATAGACATACTCTCCACTGGTCTAGCTTGCTGTGGAAATTAAATACATGGCTTCACATGTTGCTCCATGTCATCAAAGGAATTTTTAATTGCAAAACAATGCTCCATTCAAATTGTCGAAGAAATTATTTACTATCTGGACCATGCTTACATTTGCTATAAATAGGAAGCCTTGCAAAGGATTCAGTACACCAAGCATTTGAAGCAGTTCCATTTGCTTTCTTTCCCCTCCATTCTCTTGCTCTTCTACTCATTCTCTCTTATTCTATATTGGCATATTCTCTTAGTGAGTTATTTAAGAGTTAGAGAGAAAATATTTTGTGTAAGCTAAATTTGTATATCCTCTCTTTGAGAGTTATTATTTGGTGAGAGCTTCAAGGTGTATATCTACTCTAGTAAGAGAGTTATTTGATTGTAAACCAAACACCATAAACACCAAGGTATTCACTCTAGGTTGAGTGGTCACAAAGGTTGGGGTTCAACCTTTGGGTATTGAGAGATTGTGAGATTGGGAGGGTTGCCCTTTGCTTGTGAGGATTGGGTTCTTGAGTGTGGGACACTAGGAGACAATTGCTCAAAGCTTGTAATCTCAAATTCTCAATAGTGGAAATCCTTCAAGTGGGTTGCTTGAAGGCGAGACGTACACCGGGGTGGTGGAACTCGTTATATCGGTTTGCAAATTCTCTTTTTCCTAAACTCATTTAATTTATGCACTTAAATTGCTCACTTGATTCATTATATCATTAAATTGGACTAAGTGCATGCTATAAGTTGCAAACTATATTGGTTAACATTATTAAAGTTAGATTAAATTAAATCCATGAATCAAATATCTTAAACATTGTTGGATTTAATTATTGAGGAAGTAAAATATTGGTGTTAACAAATTGGTAAATTATCATGCTTAATCAATTTGTTAGAAGTTGTTTAAGTTACACTTATATTGAAATTAATTATTGCATGACAAGTGTTTCAAGAATTGCCTAAACTAATAACTTGCTTTACTTATCAAAATCAATTCTTGAACATAGTCCATTCAACTCAAAATGTTTTAGTATGAAATGTGCTTCATAATTATTACATCTTTTATATTGCATCATTTGTGTACTACTAACCTTTTTGAAAGGGATTCCGCGCGAAAATTTGAAATACTCAATTCACCCCCCCTCTTGAGTATCGAGGCCTTGGCTAACAATTGGTATCAGAGCTTGACTCTTGGTAGATCAAGCTTAACGGCTTCAAGAGATCAAGATGGCCTCTACTTCTTATGATGCATTTCCACAAAATGGGACAATAAATAGACCACCAATCTTCAATGGTAAAGACTATGTTATTTGGAAAGAAAGGTTGAAAATCTTTATCCAAGCCTATGATATCAAGGTATGGAATGCTATTCAATTTGGTCCTTTTATTCCCAAATACATTGTTGATAATATGGAATGTATGAAGCCCATGAACTTATGGACTAAAGAAGAAGAAAGAAAGGTACAATTCAATTTAAGAGCTAAAATTCTTATCACATTAGCATTAGAACCTAATGATGTTTCTAGAGTTATTACTTGTAACAATGCTAAAGAAATGTGGAAAACTCTTGAAACAATTCATGGAAATACTAATGATGATAAATATGTAAGAATTAGTACTCTTTCTAGTCAAGATGAAGAATTCGAAAGAAGTCTAGAGAAAGAGACCAACGAAATGGAAATTGCATGCCTAATGACAAACCACTCCCAAGATGATGAGGTATGCTCTTTAAATGCTTTTAGTGATGATAATGATGATGATATTGATAAAGATGAATTATTAGAAGCACTTGAAGAATTGCATGAAAAATTTGTCTTGTTATCAAATAAATATGCATGCTCAAAACAAACTATTTTGAAACTTGAAAATGAATTGCATGATGCTCACATTGAAAAAGAAAATCTTAGAATTCAAAATGATGAATTAGTAGCTTCAAATGTATCTCTTAGGACTTGTAATGGAAATAAGGATTGTATGTTAATTGACAAATGTATGCTTCTTGAAAATGAAAATAAAGAACTAAAAGAAGCACTTAGTAAGCTTACAAGTAGTCAAAAGAATTTAAGTGCACCTCTTGAAGATCAAAAGCATACAAGTCATTACAAGAATTCTTTTGCACTCTACAAGGAAAAATCCAAATCCACTCTAAGATGTACAAATCATGAAAGAAAAGGTAACTCAATGTCTAATTGTTTTAAAAGGAGGCACATAGAACATTCTTTGGATGCAACATGTTTTTATTGTGGAGTATATAGTCATATATCTTCTAATTGCTTTAAAAAGAAATCCCATCAAAAGTGTACAAGAAAGGTATGGATTCCAAAAACAACTTTGAAATCCTAAACTAACAAGAAAGGACCCAACTTTTAAAGGGTACCATAAAACTTGACATTTTGTAGAAACACTTTAAATCGACAATCTCTTACTGATGAATGACCAAAGAATCAAGATTCATAATCTTCACTTCAAAGAACAAAGAATGATAAGGATATTGGATTCATAAAACTCCAAGGTACGTTTGATCCTTACTATAGTTGATTAAATATCATGTTGACTATGTGTTTTATATGCTTAATTATGTTGAACAATCTATGGACTTGGTTGATAATTTATTGAGAATTTTTAGAAATGTCTAAACAATTTTGTAAAGCCAAATTCCATACTTGTTCATAATGAATCTTTGTGATCTAACTTCGAGTTGATATGTGATACTTGATTTTGAGCATAAATGGCATAAAACTTTGAGATAAATGAATGAATAAATATAGAACCCCTTAAATTCTTAGGATCAATGATGTGTGTGCATGACTTTGATTTAAATGATTGGTATAAAGTTTGATAAATGATTGCTTAGATAATATGTTTGATTTCATGAAAAACTTAAGATATATTTATCCATGTATGTTAGATCATGATGCTTAGATTCAAAATGATGCATAAACTCTTGATGTATAAATTTGGATGATGTATGCATTATGAATCCTTGATAGCATATGAATTCTTAATGATGCATGAACTTATGATTAAATATGAATTCTTGATGATGTATCATTTATTGAACAAGAAATATGTTGGTTAGCTAGTGGTATCTAAATAACAAGCATCTTCCTTTAACAAAATGGTATCAGTTGAATTAGTAAGAGGAAGATATCATGGGGACATAGTCTTGATTATATACTTGCCACTGTGCTTTGATGATAAATACATATGTTGTGTACAAGTGATATCCATGCTTTGATAATTTATGCATAATTTATTTTAACAAGTGGTATGTCATTTTCCTAACAAGCAAAGTATCTTTTCATAACAAGTGGCATTGAACTTCATATTAAGAAAATGTTATGACAAGTTGATTATGACAAACTTTAAAGTTGCTTTAAGTTAGGACTATATTATGATTCTATGACTTATCTCTATGTTTCTACAAAGATGTCCATCTTAGGCAAAGTATCTTCTATGCAATTATATGTTGGTTTTGATAATGCCTAAGGAGAAAGTATATCTGCTCTATGTATGATTGCCTAGACTTTAAATAACTAGTAACATTATAGGCATACGCTAAGAGACAATGTATGATATGTCATAATACTTGGTATATTAAAGGACAAAGCATTATAATACATGACATGACCTTCTTTGATACACCATACTTGAGCAAATTGGCATCTATCTTGAGTGACATATATGTTTGATGATGCATGATCTTGAATGTGAAAAGAAATTCGAAAATATACATCATTGAGATTGAGAAGAATTTTTGAACAACATTATGTATGCTTGAATCTTGTGATAATATGCTTAAATGTTTATAATTGATATCAAGAGCTTAAATTGGCAAATCTTCAAATGATATCATGCCTAGATACTAGTAACAAGTGGTATAGACAATTAATAAGAAATAAATGATTTTGATTAAGAAAGATTATCATTGTCTATGTTGAAATTAGTGTTTATCTTACCACTATGCATTGTATAAAGTATAATAAACAATTGGTATCAAACTTGTTAAAAAGGCCAACATGAACAATTGGTATCAATTAGCTTAAGAATTACATCAATTAGCTTAACAATTGGTATTCAATTACATGTGTCAATAACATTTTGTGTTAAACTTGATTGAATTGACTCACAAGTGATATTAGACTTGATCAAATTGGTGAAATTGGTTTCATAACAATTAGTATCAAACTTTATCAAATTGATTTCACATGTTAATAAGTGGTATATATTTTTACAAGTGATATCAATTACAATAGTAAGGGGGAGCATACATATAATGATTATCCTTGATTTCACCTCCCTATAATTATGATTATGGTACTTATGCTTACAATCTTGTTTCTATTTCTTTTATATGCTTAATTGGAAAATTATTCTTGTGTATTTAGTAATGCCAAAAAGGGAGAGAGATATAAAGGAATTAGGAATTTTAGAAATTGCTTAAATTGGCTTATCTTTTGTGACATTCTCTTACACCTTGAACATAATTTTTGAAATTTTTTTTCATAAAGTTTTCATTTCTTTGAACATAATGCTTTACTTTGTGATATACATACAATTTTTTTAAAGTAAATACATACTCACACTTTCAATAATGTATGCATATATCTCTAAGTGGTATATATATATTTTTTAATATTCTTGATGATATCAAAGAGGAGAAAATTATGTGCTTATTTGACATAATATGTGAGAATCATGTGACGCTTACCATACTTGAAAGTGATATTAATTACATGATTGAAAATGAGTTAGCAATCAATTATATGTTGGCTTGACAAATGAATTATGTGATTGACTATTGACTCTAGATGCAACAAAATGATATATATCCTTGATCATGTTATGAGCTTTGATTTGAAATCCTTTTCATGAAATACTTGCTCTAAATCTCTCTAATTCAAATACATGAGTTTATATGTTGATGGCATAGAATATAATTAAGATGATGATTTTTTTTATGATGCCAAAGGGGGAGAGATTAGTGAAAGGATTAGCAAAAAGAATAATATACTATAAGGGAGAATTACTATGATTATTGTAAGAAAAGTTTTTGATGATGCCAAAGGGGGAGAAGATTATAGGAAGATATATACACTCTAAGTGGCATAAAGTTCTTTACAAAGGGGGAGAGATATAAAGAGATAAAATATCATGCTAGAACAATTATGCTTAATCATTATGCTTACACTACCACTATGCTCTAAAAATTGGATGAACTATTTTGTGGTATCTATTGTATGATTAAGGGGGAGATGATTAAGGGGGAGAGAATATATTTATCTTACAAAGGGGGAGATACCTTTTATCTCTAATATTCTCTTCTTAACTTGTGCATACGATGTCATAAATATGTGGTATCAAATTAGATGCAATAGGGGGAGTTATTCTTGCAATATCTTTAAACTATTATGATACTAACACCCCAAGAGACAAGCATTTGTTGTCATCATCAAAAAGGGGGAGAATGTATTTTTATGTTGATGTAGGTTTTGATAATGACACAACAAATGAAGGATGTTATCAAGAAATTTAATTATGGTTTGATATCATAAAATGATGGATGCCAAGATAGTTGGAACAAAGGCTAAAAATCTTGAAGAAGCTGGCACGCTTGAGCGAAGGGTCAAGCGTGAATCATGAGAATCAGGTGAAAGGTGAAAAATACACAAGATGATGACACTTGACTTCCATCTCTTGCTCCTTTTCTTCAATCCCTTTTTTTTCTACATTCATTCCTTTTTCTTTTAGGCAAGAAGATGTTTATTCAAGTGTATTTGTGCTCTTTTCACTTTTTTTTGAGCTTTGCTCTTATTCAAATTTGTCCTTTGGACTTTTTTGTTTCAGCACTTTTGTATCAACACACCTTCATCCTTTTTTTATTCTAACTTTGTTCGAAAAATATTTCATCTTTTTCACAAAAGTTCAAAAATAAGAGTGTGCCAAAGTATGATGTGTGGCATACTCCCATCCCCAAACTTAAAATTTTGTTAGTCCTCTAGTAACTCTTTATTTGTGAAAGAACAAGCAACAACATTTTATGCACAAGGGTTTTTCTTTATTGGTTTTTCTTGGATTATTGGTGTGTAGTGCCAGGATTTTATTCCAAAGAAAAGGTTAAAGGCTCAAACATAGGATCAATGTATATATGTACAATGGTAAGCTTATTTGGCCCTAACTTATTCAAAAAAATGGCCTTAATCATTTCCAAGCATGCATACAAATAAGTAGATGCAAGAACAAGAGCAAATTCTACAACAATACCAACTAGCAAGCACATTCATGCATGGAATCAAGGCTCAAAACTCACATTTATTTTAGGAAAAAATTCATAACACATCCCTAAACTTGGACATTACAATCATCATCAGGAGATTTAGTTAAAGCTAAACAATAATGACTATTCATCCACTCAAACATGCAACGCAAAGACTTATATCATGCATCCTTACTCCACATACAGGTTCAAAATTCAAAGAAGTCATCATGCATACTTGAAATCAAACAAATTTTAATTGTTCAGCAGCTTTCAAACTCACTTATTCATATACAATTTTAGCTTATTCAATGAAGAATTCAAAAAAAGTGTGAGTTTAAGAAACTCCCTGAGTTGGTTGATGAAGTGTTGAACTTGGTGGTTAATGTTTTAGCAAAATCCTTTTTTTCTTTTTTTTTCTTTCTTGTTTTCAATTTTTTCTTTTTTTTCATCATGTTATTTATGTACAAGAGTAGCTACATGGAGTAATCCACCTGGATCCCATTGCCTATGACCATAGACTCTTAGTCTTTTTGCTCCTACTTTCTCCTTGTTGTTCTTGAGGCTAATGCTCCGCAGAACTTTCCCTCTATTTTTCTTTTTCCTGACTTTCTGCTTTTTCCTTTTCTTTTCTTTCTTTTTCCTTTTTTGATCAGCCTTAGTTTCACTCTTTTTGTGCCACAAGCGATGTTTCCCTTGAGTTAATGATTCCCATTTTCTTGTGGTTTCCATCGCTACAGTAGTTACCACTAGTAAACATTCCTCATGCCATGGCTAAACTTCTTCTTATTTTGTATTTGCAATGTCTGAATTTACTCCATGTGCATAAACCTATGCTTTTTCATCAGCATCCACACTTGGCATTATCAAAACTTCAAAATCAGTATTGGTTTGCCAAGATATGGTTTCCATTTCAGTTGAGACCTCTATTACTCCTGAAAATTCTTATTCGGAAGCAATATATGAATGAGTCTCAACCTCCTCAATGGCTTTTTCTGTCATTTCTTCAGCTTTACTTTCTCCAACATCTTCCTCATCAATGCAATCATATCTAATGACAAATTATTCTCTTATTCATGAGACCAATCTTCTTCATTCCAATCATCCAAGAATACTTCACTAGATATACTATCATCCAGCTCAAATATGATTTATATCGCTTTCCTCCTTGCATTTTAACTCTTCTTCCATAAAGCAACCCTGAACTTCCTTATTTTCTTTTTCTTCTTCTATTTCATGCATCTCAACATCAACCTCAAGTTTAGGTTCATCCATTTCATTGTGCCTTTCATCATAAATGTTTTCTAGCTAGTTTTCTTCTTCCCAAATCTTAGTTTCTTCATTTGGACTAGCATCATCATCCCATGGCTCTTCATATTGGTTCGTTCTTTGTACAACCACTATATTACTTTGCTCTTTGGCCAATTGCTTTACAATAAAATCCACTTACTTTTGAATGTTCATGATTGAATTATCAAAAATTTTGAGGCCGGTTGAGTGAACTCCATGAATTGAATCAAAATTCTTTCTAATTTTGATGGCTCTTCCTCAATTAGTTGTATCTCTTCCACATGGTTCATACATAATGTTTATGAATATTAAAGAAACTCTGCTAAGGTATCCTTAAGATCCATCACCTGTAACTTTTCTTTTTCCAAAACAACTCTAAACAACAAAAAGTGCAATAACTAACAACACACAAAACTACTATCACGGTTAGTGGTAACAACTACCAATGATTAAAATAACTCGAACCAAACAATCAACACAATAGTAATAACTAACAACAATTAAAATAGCACTTGACAAAATCCTACTCCGACAAAGAAATTCACTAATCAACAAGAAAAAATTACAAATCTAAACAAAAGGAAAAATGGTCCAGTCTAGTGGATTCCCAAGGATTGTTGATATTAATCAATAATCCCTGACAACGGTGCCATTAACTTGATGCATTCTCATTGGATGATGAAATTCTTGGCAAGTGCACCAATCGTTAAAAAGTAGTATATCTGATCGTTCCTATGAGGATTGTATTAAGTACCACAATCTTAAGGAGTCTCTAGCTAAACCTTACAAGAATGCCATTAAAGTCTTTAAGTTTTCTAAATTTTATATTGTTTTTATGAATTTTTAACAGTAGTATCACTAAGTAGAATTATGTTAACAATTAAACTATGCTAAACACATAGATTGGAATTGAAATCAACACACATAACTCATAAATTTGCATGAACTCAGCAGTAGGCACACATACAAGAGAATTCAACTTCACAGATGGATAATTCCTAATCCCTTAGGTAATTATAACTAATCCAATCTAGACTAATCTTAATTCCTTAGGTATCAATTTTCAATTAAATCTAATATGAAATTACAACGAACCTTAACACTATTCTAAATCCTTAAGTATAAGCACTAAGTCAGCAATTACGAATAAGAATTCCTCACCATGATTCCTCTCTAGTCAAGACTTCAGAATGGTCTTGGATTTCCTAATCCTAGGGTTGAAGATGAACAATTGTGTTTAGAACCTACTCCAATGGCAACTCTAGTATACATCGACTCAAGATGAGTGTTACTATGACCATATAGTGCCCGTTCTGACAAGATGTGTTTTGGATCTATTATTGATAGGGTTGTGTATCCTTACCCTTTTGTGAAAAAAGAACTAGGTGAGCTCTGATTGCTCTAGTTAGGCAAGGGGATAAGGTGGGATTGATATGCACAGTGGATATTAATATGTGTGAGATTGATGAGCGGGAGTTGGGCCTTATTATATACTTGTATTTAACCAAGACAATTTATAACTAACCTAACACATGCATAATATACCATAGTTGTGTAGCTAACTTTGTGAATTGTATTACCTTTGTAATTGATAGTACACCCCTTAATATTGTGATGTTGTGTTTGTAAGTGTTGTATAAAATTTTCTCTTTATTAGATATATGCCTGTTTAGTGTTATGGCTACCCTTTCATGTAAGTCATAAGGGTTAAGAGCTTATACTTACCTCTTTTATGTTATGTATTGTTTTCCTTCATTGTGATTATCAACCGAAGGTCAAGGCAAGTGTGGACAAGACCTAGATTACCTGTAGTAGTAGGCATCAGTTCATGAACGTGAAGTACTTATAGTTATAGGTCCCAATATATATATATATATAAATTATGTTATGTAGTTGTGTTATTGGGAGCTTGCAAGCCCCATCTCTATTGAGTACACTACTACTACGAAGAATTGAACTATGTTACGGTTATACAATTTCAAAGTCGTGTTGATGATCACCGAATAAAAAAAACTCCTAATTTTTTAAATAACCAGTGACTCCTTAATTAAGTAGAATGTTCTAATGTGGGAATTTGTCCTAGTTAATCGAGGGTGTCACAGAAACCATCCGCATCACTATTAAACTTAGTAACAACTTCATAAAATTTAATGGTCCAATCTATGTGGTTCTAACTCTTAGTTTCAACCTCAAGAAAGCGTTTCAAATGTCCTTCAATAAACCTGATGTAATTAACGTAGCTAGGATAGCCACCATACTTCAACAATTCTTCCTTATTAGCTCCTCCCAATAATTCGGTCACTTAGCTAGCTCATGGGCCTTGGATTAACTCTAAAGGTCCAGTCCTAAAAATCCTAAGAGAATTGGCCTAATACAAGCCCAAATGCAAATTTGACAAGGTACAAGGCCTAAAATTGGCCTAAAAATAAAGGCTATGCAAAGCAAAAACTAATTCCTAATTTTAAATCCTAAAATATTCCTAAAACTAATAATATGAGAATTAATATATGTACAAATGATAACCAAACCCAAAACATAGGCCCAAAGGAGGTCCAACAAGGGAAAAAAAGGCCCTTAACTCTAAGATAGAGCAAGTGCAAAGAGTAAGAGTCCTCAAGAGCTCATCCTTTGGCTTAGGCCAAACTATGGAAGTCGTAAAAGAAGCCAAGTATGTCTAGAGTATCTCCCTAGCTCTCTTGGCCCTTGACCTAGTCAAAGGACCCTTAAAGCTCTCTAAGGCAACCTCTAAGGTCTATGAGGGATCTGTGGCTTCCTCCTATGTGATGTCTATGTCACGCTGTCATAAAATTGATTAATGCTCAATAGGTTATGTTTCATACCTTTAACCAAATAAACATTTTCAATGACAGGTGAAGGAATTTTACCCCACTTTATGGGACCCTATAATCTTCCCAGTTTGACTGTTCCACCTTTAAACTCCTCTAGGTCTAAAAACATAGACCGTCTTGCTATCATGTGATGCAAGCATCCACTATCTAGATACCAATACAGAGACTTTATCCTTGTCTTTAAGCATATATGTAATAGGAATAATTAATGATTTTGGTACCTAAATATTCTTACTTTCACAAACAAAGCTTGAATGGAATGATTCTGGTCTCGTTCACGTTGTTTTAAAGAGATCTTTGACCTCTATTTCTTGTCTCGAACCCTAATTCCTACTCTGTCATACCCAAATTTGAAGATTTAGAAAACTTGTCTTAAAATCACGTTATTCACATTTTTATCCTATGTATTGTTCATTTAAAAATTCATAACTTCCTCATACGATCTTTGATTCATGCAAACTTGGTGTCAAAATCTTCGTAAAAAAATTCACTACATTTTCTGTGAAGACATTGAAGGCTAGATCTTTATGAATCAATATAGTTTTGTAAATATTCCATGACCTCTTGCTTTCTCATAACTGGCAACTTTTTGAAAAAATTGCATATCTCCCTCATACGACACTAGAATCGCTTTATTCCTTTTTCTATAGTTCCGTGTTAAAAAATCTACAAGGTTCATGAAGAACAAAGGCAGATTCTCAAAGCTTTGGTCCCCACAAATCTTGTTTTACAACCCATAATAATTCAGAAGCTCCAGAAGCATTTTTCCTTGGTTTGGGTACAACTCAGGCTACCGACCCTGGATTTTCACGTATAACATATCAAATAGAAGAGGAAATAAATATCTATAACTTTTGTGTTGGGAGTTTTTCTAATTCTTATCCCACGAATTATTATATATTTATTTTAAACAACTTTTAAAAGGATAATTAGTTATTTGTCTAGTATCCGATTGTCAGTACCCTAAATTATTTTTTCGGCCACCATTTTTTCAACACCACCAAACCACACCACCTCCACACGACACAAGGCCGTCCATCTTGCCTCACACAGTTTCATCTTCTTGTTCCCCAAGGGTATTTAGCTTATCCACCATGCCTTTCACTACTTGCTTAACAGATAGTAAGCAGTTATAAATACATGTGTAATTACAAAGTCCTATAAAAAATTCATCACTGTGCATTGCTAATTCCATTATTTCCCTTGCTCTCATGCCGCCTCCTTAGCCATGACATGACATCGTGAATGACCAAGTCATCCATGCATCATAAACATATCATTAAACTAAATTATAATCTCAAACACACCTCTAAATATTCAATCAAATCCATTCCCTTTTCCCCCTTTTCTTCTCGGCTGCACCCACCTTATTCCTCTTCTCTTTATTTTCATCATATAACCATCAAAACAACCACCAATATTATACAGCTCCTTCATCGTGCTCCACCATATCCAAGTCGCGTACACCTCTTGTAAATCAATAAGCGTTTAACGATGGTTCTTCATTTCGATCTCAATTCTTTTTTTCCATTTATTGTCTTCTCAAATTTCAACATTTTATGATTGTCCCATTCACTGTCCATGTGTAGTTCCTTTCTCTATGGCCTTGCATGTCAAATTTTCGATGCCTCGGAGGCAATCAAGAGCAATCAGTGTAAGGTATCGGATGATCGGTAAATTTTTGGCAACTTGTCCCTTTGTTTTTCTCAAAATTGAGATCTTCACTATGAGGTAAGGGGAACTTTTTCTTTAGTTTAGATTATTTTAATTTGTTAATGTTGTTTCTGTGGTTATCGGGAACACCCTTGTTAAGTTTTGTTCAAATCTGAAACCCCGAGTAGAAACTATGAAATTTTCTGTCGTTGCCGATAATTTTTATCTAATGTTCTAGACTTGTTTTATAATCTTAGAAATTTTGTCAGAAAGCATATCACGATGATTAGGAGCCCTGCTAGAGTCTTATCAGAGTTCAAAGACCCGTCACCAAATCTCTTTCAAATAACGATAACCATATATACTATTCATACCTAAGAAAAGAAAATAAAGAAAATATTATTATTACCACCATTTGCTATTATCACTATCATTATTATTATTGCTACTATTATTATTATAATTACTACTATTATTATTACGATTATTATTACTATTATTATTATAAGTAATGGACAAATACTTTCTTTAAATTAAAACAACACCATTTAAAATTTCTACATTTCCAGTTACTAGTTATAGAATCTAAATATATTATTTGCTTTTCAAGCTAGACGCTACTTCAACCAAAATATAGCTAACATATTTTCTAGATAAATACAAAAATAACCTACAATGTCCAAAAAACTTATAGGAGCTAACAACTAGAGAATAAATATTTGAGATAAGGGAACATGTAGATACTTAGGGGTCAAAAGGATAGTAATAATAATAATAAGGTAAGAATTAAGAATTTAAGTAAGTATTTTAAGGATTTAGTGGGTTTCAACAAATGACCATAGTAATAAACTACTAAGTAAACCCTAGGAGTAAAACGTAGTATACAAGGACTAAAAGGAACTAATAGGGATAGATAGGCAAACAAGATATCAATAATGAGTCTTTAGTACATTTTAAGTTACGTACATGATTTAGTTAGTAGATAGGTCTTTAAGTAGTAACTAGACAATGATGTAGAAAAAGGAAAATTTGATTTATATGAAAAACAATATAGAAATAGTAAACAAGTTTATAAAAAGAAATTAGGGGTAACTAGGACAATTGGTAATAAATAAAGAAGATACTCTAAAAGTAATAACTAAAGATATGTACTGTTAATAACTAGGTATTATTTGTGTAAAAAGGGAGTTGGGTCTAGATTATAAATAATTAATAACTCAAGATAGTAACAAATCCTATGGATGCATTAAATAGGATCTAAAAATAGTTAGTAAACAAAAAGGGACAAGTATCTAGTTGATCGGGATGGTAATTTAATTTAAGTAAGAATAACTAAATATAAATAAGGACTTAACGTATATATATATATATATATATATATACACGTTAGGTAAATAAATATACTTGTATGCCTAAATACCCATGATTAGTATATGTTACTTATATTGAAATAATAGAAGTGCTCTTTAGTGTTTAAGGCTTAGTAATTATAGGACAGGAAGGGGATATATGTAGTGAGCAATAGTATTTTATGATCAATATTACTAAAATAAATACAATCTGACTATAATATAGAAGAAACTAGATAAATTAATCTGTGTCTATTTGATGAGTGAGTTGTTGACTGAACTAAGTATGCTTAATTGACTGATATAAATGATCTGTTGGTTGTGATATACATGCTAGTCTAAAGTTATAAGTATGATGAATTAACTAAGCATGATGAGATGTATGATTGATGAATGTGTTCATTGAATGAGTGATATGTGCTTAATCGATTAATATGAATGATTATGTGGACTACATGTTCTTGTTGGTATGATAAGTTATATGAGTTGGTGAACTAAATGATGAAAGGAATGAAATGACAGAATGTTATATAAAGAATAAAAGCAAGATTATGTCTAGATAAGGATCCTAATATGATATAATAATGGAATGGTGACAGAATGGATCTGATGAGATGGTGATGTACTGAGACGTAAATTTGTACCCAGCAAAATGATAAACATGTACAACCAACCCCATTTTCATTCTCAATTATCGGGGGGATGTACTATGACTTTAATGACAACTAAAGATAGTATTGGCAGGTAAATTAGATAGTTAGTCAATAACTAGTAGGAACTAAGTATACACCTATACCGTTAATATAACCCATATCCTTAAAATAGTCCTACCAAGTATTGTCGTCACCAGTGAATTGAGATAATTCCCTGAATAGACTCACTTTTTATAAAAGATAATTGAAGATGATTTAAGGAACGATATAAAATAAACCTGATGTTAGGAATGAAAGTGGCTATTGAGGGGACCCTACCGATGACGAGCATGATGAAAATGAAAAAATACGTATGAGACATACATCATTTGTATATGACGTATGGAAACTAGAGCATACACCATCGGTACGCTAGAGGACATTCACGTTCGGTCTCTGAGGAAAACCTTGGTAGTACAACTAGGACGAAAACCGAATGGCATCAAAGTCATGCATGAGTCGGGTGAGACGATGCAAGCCTAGTGTACTTTGACTAAATGAAGGGATGTATCTATGACCATGGAGAGCCAAGTCCCCTTTTGATATGAGATGGATCCCTGATAATGAAGAGGACCTGAGAGTCCTTAGTACCCTGTAATATGAGGGACTTGATGAGCTCTGTTTGCTCTAGTAGGAAAACGTTGTGTCCCGTGGCAACCTGGGCAGGACGGGTTCTGATATGATATGATGATGAGATTTGGGCCCACATGCATCATGATGGCTAAGAAATGATTAACTAAATGGAATGGAACCCATGCATTACACTATGTTCCCTGATTGAGTTTGTATTTGATTGTGATTATTATATTATTAATAATGTTTTCATTGAGGAATTGGTGTTAAGACCTTAGAAATAATTAATGGTGAGGGGGAGAGCAGGAAGTTGTATATTCAAGGATGATAGAGAGGTTAAATGATAATAGATAACTTAGAATGGATTAATTAGGGAGGACCCTTATTATGAATATAAGAAATATAAATTCTATAGGCTTGTACTACATGGGAGAGAGATGTTAGAAATGACACTCTCTAATTTTTGTGGGAGAAGAGGCTCACCCATACAATGTTTTCCAGATCTTGCATCGGACCACGCTCTCATGCTTACAGGGATCAGAATATACTACGCGTCGAGGATCAGCCAGACTCACTTTAATAAATGACGATTAGGATAGATGATTTTCTTTTTATGTTCTATGGGAACCTGCGTGCCCTTGATTTTCACTATGTCCAATTTATTGTTTGTGACCATGTATTGTATATGACAGTGTTGTATGTAATGTATCTATTCCACCAAATTCTCTAGTACAAAAAACTTCCTTATTTTTTCTAAAAGTCGTAACCTCTCAGTTAAGTAGAATAATCTGGTGGAAGAGATTGTCCTAGTTAACCGAGGGTGTTACGTAAGGCTGAGCGTGTGTGGCAGCTTATGGATGCTACATCTTGAAAGTGGCACCTGATTGTAATTTGTTCCTAGCGTGTGCTCATGTTCCTAGGCGTAGCCATGTGTGGGTCTTGAATGAGGTCATGACTGTGAGCGTGAGGCTCGCGTATGAACTAACGTTTGTACGCGGGGTGTGGCCTGATGTGACTTGAAACATGAAGTTGGCATGACTCCTACTGTATGAGGCAGCGTTTGAACGCTGGCTTCTGGAATGGCTCTTGGCTTAGTGCTTGACTCTTGTGACTTGAAAACACACAATAGACAAAGTTCCCACGTACCAACGTTGGTTAAAACATGGTACGTTGGAGTTAAAAATACATATTTTAAGTATTTATCAAATTAAGTTAAAATAGTATTTATTAACTAAAAAAACAATTAAAACATAAAATGAATGAAATCCTAACCTTACTAAGCATATATTATTTTCACTCCTAAATTAAGAATTAATTATGGTTAATTAGGCAAAAGCAATGGAAAATGACTTGAATAAATAAGCCTTTTCAACACTTATTAGCCAGCTCTTTATTTATATCTGCACCTAACTCATTAGAGTCTAGTTCTGAGCTGGTGGACTACTCAAGTTTCAAGGCCTTTGCCTTCTTGTATGATTCATCAAACTTTAGGGCAACACTTTTGGAGGGGGAAGGCTTGGTAACTTCCTTCTACTTCAACTTCATTTCATGCACTCCAAGAACCTGGAGGAGTTCATCCACAGTAAAGGTGCTTAGATCTTTTGCTTCCTCCAAATTTGAGCACTTGGCATCAAATCTTTCAGGTGGACTTCCAAGAAGCTTAACATTGATATTTTTTTTGTGGAAGATGTTATTCCAAGAGTTTTAAGCTTATTTAGCAGGGTTTGGAATCTTCCAAACATCTTGAAAGTATCATACTGCTTTGTCAAATCTTTCATGATCCGTCATCTTAAAAGTATCATACTGCTTTGTTAACAGTATCTTTTGGATCTCTTTACATTGGAGGTGCCTTTATAATTGCATTGAAAAGCATCCTGAACTTCTTTTGCTGATTTATACCTAAATACCTTATTGCACTCTGATTTGCTTAGAGCACAAGTAAGGAGGAATCTAGCTTTGGCATTGATCTCTATTTTCCTTATTTTAATCTTAGTCTATTCATCTTTTGATTTGAGCTTTCTATCTTCATCAATAAGAGCTGTATAATCACTAGTTACGATGTTTTCCCATAGGCTATACTGAGTGGATTTGATAAACATCTTAATTTTGTCATTCCAATATGGGTAGTCTTCACCAAAGATAGATGGTGTTTTGTTGATAGAAGACCCTTCTGCTATATGTTGGTTACTTTGAGAAGTGCCATAGATCTTGTTCCTTTTCACTTATTGGAGTGATCAACCCAAAGTACAAGCTCTGATACCAATTAATGGTTCAAAGTCAGACTTAGAAGAGGGTTGAATAAGTCTTATACTCCTTTTGTAGAATTTGAACGATTAAAGCGCAAGCAATCAAACTTGTAAAATAGACCTTTTAAGAGTAAGGTAAGAGAAGAATAAATATAAGGAATTTATACTAGTTCACTTTAAACACACTAGTTACATCCAGACCTTTCAAACTTGAAGGATTTCCACTATTGTAAAATCTCCTTTACAATAACAGCACCAGACTTGTGCCATAAGTATTCTTGACTCCAATCGCTCCTGACTTAAACCTAAATATTCTTTTAATAAGTCATTCTTGGCTCAAACCCAAGTATTCTTTCAAAAGCCTCTTCAAGCCACAACTATTTCCCACTAAAATAAAGGCTGACAACACACTAGACTTTTTACACAACAAATTTGAAAAGATAGATTGTGTAAGGTGTATCTGATAACTTAGTGTATAAAAGAATTACAAGGAATAAACTAATACACTAAGTAAGATAGACTAAGATGTCTAAGAAAACTAAGATTATGAAAACATTGCTTACAGATCATAAAGGTTCTCTTGTGTTCCTATTTTTTTTGTTCCCCTTCGAATTTGAATCTCTTCAAATATATAGGCCACTAAAGATGATCATTTGATAAGTTGGTGAAAAGATATAACCGTTAGAAATCCTTTAAAGGAGTTTTGCGTGTTTATAAGAACCAAACCTTTGAGAAGATGATGAGATGCCAAAAGATCTGGTATGAAGGAACTTTGGAGCTTGTATAAAAAAAAAGTTCCTTGAAATCTTCAGAGCATAAAGATCAATTGTTGGCTTTCTTCTTTTGATTAATGCGTAGAGCACATTGTTATTGATCCTCTATAACTTCCTTACATAAGAGCTGACTTCAATCAGCTTTTCTGAAATGTGCAAGATAGCTACCTTAATTTCTTCGCAAGTAAGCTTTGGTTGAATCACTGTTTTGTCTCTTATCTTTTTTTATGATAAACACAGTTATTCTTGATAGCAGCTTGACTCAAAGCATCAAGAAAAAGAATTTAGAATGTTGCATGATAAGTACTTGAAGTAATATTCTTATAGCATGATCTTGTTGCTTCAAAAGTCTTAGGTCTGATTGGTGGTCCAAATATCTGAAACTTTTAAAATCAGACTCTTTTTTAGCAAAGTCTAGAATTAGATTTTTCTTGTATTAGACTTATGTCTTGATAGACTCCCTCTTTCTTTTATAACATGTTTACTTGGAATTTACTTCCTGGAACACTTAATTTGAACAAGTTAGATCACACATGGTCATACGTCTTTTAATTTAAATACCTTGATGTGCATTCTTAACAAATCTTGGGGTTTGGTTATATTAATGCAACTTGGGATCTGGTCAATGATTATTACTAAACTTCTTTTTCAAACCAAACTTATTCTCGACAAGTATCAAAATATTATAGCAAGTGATACGTCATTAGTTTGCATTGTTTTAGGACTTCTCATGTTTAGTTTTTAGTTAATTTTGACTTAATTTCCTCTTAATTCCTTTAGTTTTTGATTTCATTCCGCATATGCTACTTGGGTACTTCTATTTTGTAGGATTAGTGATGATTTAGGTTAATTTACAAAGGAATTAGAGATGCTTAAAGGGCATTGGAATAAACAGAAAAGAGTTCAAGACAAGAATATACAATCATAAAGTCAATTCTATCTTTATAGATATGGCAAATAAAGTGGGAGCCTTCCTAATCTTAGCATGCTTAAAAATTTCAATTTGGCATGTTTTTTAGGTTCCATTGGCTGTGGCCCATAGGCCGTGGAACACTCTATCTGTGTAAATAAATAAATTATGGCAAGTCATTCCACTGGCTGTGAGAAATTCCTACAGGCTATGGATCCCTCTATTTGTCATCCCACTAGCTATGGAATCATCCTATAGGCCGTGGATCACTGAAGAGCCTTAAGAAGCTTCAAAATTTAAAATGCGCAACATTAGGTCTTGATACATAGGCGGTGGATTCATTCCACTGGTCGTGGATCGAGTACATGAAAATGATTCCCCTATTTTTTAGGGATATTCTGTAGAGATAGGGGTAACTTCTTTTTTCTCATTGATTGCAACTACGAGGGAAACTTCTTTAGGCCCAAAATTGATAACTTTTCATGGAAGAATTAAAGAGGATTTTGGGCATAAAACAATAAGTTTTCATAAGATTTCAGAAGAATTAGAGGATTGAGTGAGAACTTTCTCCCTAATTGTTGAACCCTTACTTTTGTATTTTTGGGATTTCTGATGTTTTGGTTGCATTGGATGATTTTTAAGTTTATAACCTCTTCCATGAAGAACTAATTTATATTCTTGGGATTAAAAGGTAGTATGCTTATGTATTGATTTGATGCTCTGAATTTTTCCATTTATGAAGTACTTATTTTTATCCCTTTTCAAAGAGAGTTCAATGCTTCTAGTGACTAAAAATTAGTGTTGAAGAAAAGTCTGGTAGGAAAAAAATATAAGAACATTACTGGACCAGACCCCACATTGTGTGTTATCTTTAGACCCTAGATTTGTTAACAACATACATCAAGAAACTAAAGGTAAATGAAGTCTGTAATTGTAGAAACTAACATGTGTATTCAAGTGTTCTAGGACTTTTGATGTATAGGTTATATGACAAAAGGGGAGCCCATGAAATTAAAGCCTGAACCTTAACACTTGGGTGACAACCAAAAGTATGTAAGAAGAAGCTTTCATTTCTCAACTAGACTTCAAACTTATAGTCATGAAAAGGAGAACGCTATTTCAGAAAGCTCAAATTGCAATATTCTAAAATTTATTTAAGTGATGCCTTGGGATTCATGCTCTTATCAAGTATAGGTGCTTATCACCAAAAGAAATAAGAGATAAACAAGTTACATAGTTGATTTCAGATTACCTAACACTACACAAAATTAGAAAAAGCTAAACCAAGTTAGTAGGTGTGTCAGCTAAAATTAGAAGGCTCTCATACTTAATCAAATAAAGTAAACAAATGGCTTTATCTATTGAAGATGCATAAGATGCTTATTCCATGCAAGAACAGAATTACCTAGCTACCAAACTCTTAAACATCCTTCATTATGATCAAAGGTATGGTGCTTAAAGCTCAAAGCAAACACCTTCATAGGATTTCCAACGACTATATCTCCTTTCAAGACTCAGCAACGGTCATATTCCAGCATCTATTTATATTGAAGAAGATTGACTTGATAAATATGCGTGACATAGAGAAAACTCTCAAGAAAAATTAATCCTACTCTGTATTATGTTCAAATCTCTTTTACAGCCTTCAAAGATAGAGAACTTCCTTGTTTGTTCTACTTCTAGCAGACCTTGGTCACCCTTCTTTCATAACTTAGTGTACACTTTTTTACTTGTATATCTTCATACACTAAGTTATATAAGTTATCTTACTTTCTTTTCAAACTACTGTAATGTCTAGAGAGTTTCAAACCTTAGTGAGTGTACAAAACACTGTTAGCCTGAAAAGGCTTTTGAAAGAATACTTGGGTGATTAAGCCAGGAGTGGCTTGTTTTAAAAGAATACTTAGGTTTAAGCCAGAAGTGCCTAGAGTCAAGAATACTTATGGCATAGGTCTAGTACTGTTATTGTAAAGGAGAATTTATAATAGTGGAAATCCTTCAAGTTATAAGGGACTAGATGTAGATTCTTTATTGGAAGTGAACCGATATAAACGATCTGTGTTGCTTTCCTTTCCCTACTCTTTAAAGTTTGTTGTGCAAAAGTTTGATTACTTGCTTTCATTGGTATATTATTCTACAATAAGAGTTTGTGACTTATTCAACCCCCTTCTAAGTCAGACTCTGAACCATCAATTGGTATCAGAGCTTGTCATTTGGGTTGATCACTCCCTCGAGTGAAAAGGATAAAGATCTATAGCAGCTTCTCAAAGTAATTAACTGATTGCAAAAGGATCTTCAATCAACAGGTGTCTAGCTTTGTTTAGAGAAGATTATCTATACTGGAAGGATTGAATGGAAATGTTCATAAAATCCACCCAGTACAATCTATAGACAGTCATCATAAATGGTGACTATGAAGCACCTGTTGATGGAGATAGAAAGCTTAAGTCTGAAAATAAATGGAACACTATGGAAATAAAAAAGATAGAGATAAATGCCAAGGCTAGATTCTTACTTACTTGTTCTCTTAGCAAATCTGAGTACAATAAAGTATTCATTTATAAGTCAGCTAAATAGGTCTAGGATGCTCTTCAATGCAATTATGAAGGTACCTCCAATGTCAAAAAATCCAAGAAAATACTCTTGACCAAACAGTGTGACACCTTTAAGATGGAAGAACATAAGACTATGGATCAGATGTTTGGAAGATTCGAGACTTTGTTAAGTAATCTCAAACCTCTTGGAACCATATCTTCTACAAAGGACATTAATGTAAAGCTTCTTGGGAGTCTGCCAGAAAGGTTTGATGCAAAATGTTCAACTCTTAAAGAAGCTAAGGACCTGAGTACATTTTCCTTGGATGAATTGCTTAGAGTACTCAGAGTGCATGAATTGAAGCTAAAGCAGAAGCAGATCTACAAGTCTTCCTCCTCTAAGAACATTACCTTAAAGTCTGAAGAATCAAGTAGAAAATCCAAAGCACTAAAAGCTAAAGAATCCACAAGTTCTGACCTAGACTCTGAAGAATTAGAAGCTGATACAGATGAATAATTAGCCCTTGTAACCAAAAAAAGATCACAAAAGTATAAATCAATTTAAATAAAGTTGATAAATCTGCTCTAGAGTGTTTTAACTATAGGAAACCAAGACATATGAAAGCATAATGTCCTCTCCTGAACAAAGACAATAAGGACAAAAAGGAAAAAATAAAGTTTCCTAAGAAATAGAAAGGATTGATATCTAGGGATGATAAGGATCATCAAATTCTGAAGATTTTGAAGAAGAGACAAAGTCTGCTCAAATTCATCTCATGGAAAATGAGAAACCAGACTCTGAAGCAAGCTCAAGTGACTCAAAATCTGAGGATGTAAGTTATACTGAACTCAAGCAAAATTATGATTTATTATTCAGTGATTTTTCAAAACTTTTAAATATTTTCAAAAAGCTAAAAGTAAAACATGTTGATATTATTAATGGTTTTGAAAAATAAATTTCAAAACTAAAAGAAGAAAATTTTCATAAAAACATTTTAAAAGAAATGGAAGAGAATGAAAATTTGCCCTTAGAAGAGTTAAGTAGACTCAAAAGAAAATGTTATTTTAAAAACAAATTTTGTAAATTCTAAAGTTTGCCATAACTCTCAGAGTGAAGAAATCATTAAATTACAAAAGCAAGTAAACTCTCTTACATCAAGCCTAAGCAAGTTTTATAATAGTACTGAAAATTTGAACAAACTTTTAAGAAAATCTCATGGTAACCATAGTAGACTAGGTCTGAGATACATAGAGGATAATGATTTCAAGTAATTTTCACCTCCTACATTTGTTTCAAAGAATCAGAGGCATGTTAAATGTAACTACTGCAAGAAGCATGGTAATTTAATTAATGATTGTAGAAAAACAAAAAGAAGAAATGAGAGAATTGCTAACAATGCAGGACCCAAAAAGATATGGGTACCAAAGTCATTAAATATTCCAATTGCATATATGCTTAAAAACAAAGACAAAGCCTCTAGAGTGGTATCTGGACAGTGGATGCTGACATCATATGATAGGAAAAAGGGGTGTGTGTTCTTAGAGTTGGCGTGATGCATATCTCTCGGAGGATTATATTCTTTTGGCAAGCACACCAATCATTAAATTTGTAATATATTTGATTGTCCCACAGGGATTGAGGTAATTACGACAACCTAGGACTAGTAAAAGCTGAACCAAAACACAAGAAGATAGAATTCATTCTATTTATGTTTTTCTTCACTTTCTATGTTTTTGTATTTTTAGAAACAATAGAAGAGATGAAGTGTGATTAATGGAAGATAGGTTAGGATTACTTCAGCTGACAATTTCATCAAGAAACATGCAATTAAGGTTCAATCAAGCATCAGATTCAAGAGGACAATTCACAAATGGTTAATCCCTAATTCCTTAGGTGATTAACACTAATTCCTAAGCATTAAACCCTAATCCCTTAGGTGTTCAGTGACAGAGAAATCTAATGCAAAATTATGGATTGAACCCTAACTATTCACCTAATTACTAGGTCTGAATTAGTTAGGAAGCCAGAAGTTACCTAAGCCTCAACCATGATTCCTCATTGCTGAGATTCTTCATTTAGGTCTAGATTTATCAATCCAGTAGTGTAGATCCAGTTCTCAGCTTGTT
Organism: Clitoria ternatea; assembly: GCA_037962975.1. NCBI lineage: Eukaryota > Viridiplantae > Streptophyta > Magnoliopsida > Fabales > Fabaceae > Clitoria > Clitoria ternatea. The sequence continues at coordinate 178,696,608 of CM075671.1, forward strand.
CTCGTCATGCTTCAAAAGATGATTTCCTCAATGCACATTTAAGAATCCACTGGTAGCTTTAGCAATCCCAACCCTAAGAGTTTAGCAACCCATGGAAGTGGTTTTAGAGAGTGGAACGTGGAGAGCCATGGAAGAGAGAGTTTAAAGAGGGAAAATATTTAGAGAGAGATTAAAAATCAGAAAATGAATTGGTGTTATTGCTTCTGTTTGTATTTACAGAGTATTTACAACTATATATAGCTAAGGCAAAAACTAACTAAACTAACTCTAATTAATTACAAAGGGAAACTTCCTGATAATTAGACTAACGAAACTAAATAATTGATTACAATGGAATGACTAATTATAATCCAATAATTAAATTACTAGAATAGAAATATAATTAGCAACTAATAAAATAATTAATGGTAACTACTACAGCAATTCACGTTGATGGAGTATAATATACTTTGCAAACAGACTTCACGTGACATGCTTGCTTAAATCTTAAAATATACTTTAACACTTGCTTGTTGCACGTTCACGTGAATGGTGGAATGGCAAGGCTTTGTGAAATGCTTCCTTTGACTTTTACATGAATGCAGGGTGACTTCATGCTTAAACGTGACCTTTATTCGCTTGAGGGTGATGACTTCACACCTTACTGGATCTGTGCGTATGTACGCTGGGAGGTCAGCGTATGTACGTTGGACCACTGACTTGCCGATTCTTCTCTTTTCAGGTTCTGTTTGTGAGCGTAGGTACGCTAGGATTCCAGCGTATGTATGCTAGATCACTGGGCTGGCACTCTGGTCTTTTTTCTCCTGCGTGTATGTACGCTAGATTCTAGCGTATATACACTAGATTTCCTACACCTAGATCCTACAAAATACAAACATATAAATTCCTAGCATATGTACGCTGCCTTTCTAGCATATGTACGCTAGGTTAATGGGTCTCTCAATAAACATATTTCCTTATGTACTTATCTTTTTAACCATTTTTTGCATAATTTAAACACATTTGAATTAAATAATTAAAACAAGAAAGAATGATAATTCATTAAATAATAATGCCAAACTGAACAATATTTAATGGATTAAGTTAAATTAAAGATGAATTTATTAAGTCTTTTCAAGACTTATCACATCCCCAAACTTAAAGCTTGCTTGTCCTCAAGCAAGGACTCAGATTAATTAGGTTAATTAATCAACCTTCCCTTAACTTAATTCATACCATAATTATTGAATACCCTTGATGCTTTTTTTTTGCATCTTCTGAAAATATAATTACTCACACTTCCCTTAGGAACAAGCTGGTGATGTTTTCCTCACATGGATTGGTGTTTCACTCTTCTCTCAGTGTATAGGGTCAATTACATGCACTCATCACCTGCATAATTGTCAGATCAACATTAGCTTGCAACAGTTCTAAACATCATGACATATGCTAGAACAATTGGATCAGTAAGGGCTTTTAAGCTTGTAATAGGGTTAGGGTACAGACTCCATTTTTCTTTTTCTAGTTAATGTTGGGTTAAAAGATATGCCCACTGATGTCTTGCCTCAATCTTAACTTACATGCCTCTACTATCCAGCTTTTATATTTTTTTTCAAATAAAGGATAACTCAACTACTTGTGGTGCTTTGCACCTTCTTCTCTTTCAGTCCTTTGCACTCTTTCTTTTTTCTCTTTCATTTTTTTTCTAATACCATTTTTTTCTATATAAGAATTGCTTTGCTGATTTTTCATTTTTCTTTTGTTTTTACTGTTCTTCCTTTCATTTCTCAAAATCCTCATCTATAATTAAGGTCATAGTGTGTCCTTTAATTGCTGTTAGGCACACTCTTCATCCCCAAACTTAGAACTTGCTAATCCCTAACAATAAGATAAGACTCAGCAATCCATCAGTGGTACATCCAGGGATAACTGACTTGGTTTTTCTTAGATAAATAGGCTTGTAAAGTTAGGTATATAATCCGAATGAAAGGGTTTCAGGCTCAAACATAATTATTAGGTCGAAGGATAATTAATAGTGATTAGGATGGCTAAATTTGGCCCTGGCTAATTTTCAAAGAAAGCCATCATCATTTCCAATTGGAAAATATATAATCATTAGCAAGCACTGAAGCAAATTCTATCTCACTAATCAAGAATGCAGATACACTCGGAAAAGAAATAATAATAAAGGCTCAAAAGCTAATATATTACAGGTAATCAGCCAATCATGTCCCCAAACTTAATGCGAGATTACAAATTCAGATTGCTAACTAGCATGGTGAATATACAATAATACAGGATGGGAATAGTTATGGACAGGGATCATGAATCAAGCAATGCGAATCAATTAATTTATCCAATGGATTCCTGAGAATCAGCAAACTTTAAATAATTAAGATGTATTCTAAATTAAATACAGTTAATACCTTTCATAAATTAATGGGATGAGGGGATAGATTACTTCCATTTTTACCTATATGGCAAGGGTTTGGTGAGCGATGGTTACAAGAATTGAACAATATAAATCAGAAAAGGAAATACATTGAACAATTGACATAGAATCATACTTTCATTACAACTGAAAGGGAAATACATTGTTCAAGAAAGGACATTAAAAGAAAGTTATTACATCTCTGAATTAACAGCATAAATGACAGTAAATTAATATATCAGTCTTCCTCTTCTTCATCTTCTTCATTAGCAGCCTCATCTATAGGTTCATCATTTTGTTGCTCGGGGTGGGGTGGAAATTCAGTTGCTAAAGGTGTGTCATCAGGGGGAATGGTGAACCCAATGGAAGCCAACCATAAGTCTCTGTCAGTTGGAACTCCTATTTCTTCAGTGTGGTCTATATTCAGTGCATAGCAATCTTCCTCAGCATAAGATCATGGTTTAGGACCAGATCATAGGTCCTTAGCTGCATCTTCTTTATGGCTTGTATTTCTTGCATTACCATAGAGAGATCAAAAGAATTACCTGAACCTGTTGAAGGTGGTGGTGCAGAAGATGATGGTTTGGGTTGTCTGTAACGCTTTGGCTCTTGAGGCATAAAGTGGTCAACGTGGTCTATTACCCAGTACTTATCCATAATCCTCTCAGGCTTCACCTTTGTCAGTTCTTCATAGTTCAACCTAACCTGATTCTTTATTTCCAGCAAAGTGACAATGGAGCAATATGGCAGTTAGAGATTTTTTTGTTGGCTTTCACCATCTCCTCCAGTATTAACTCACCCAAATTAACATACAGGCCTTTCATTAAACAGTAAATCAACACCAACCTCTTAATGACAACCTCAGTAGCATGAGCCATAGGTTGCAGGGATGAAAGGACGTAGTGGCACCACAAGATGGGGAGATGATTCAAATAACTTTTCTTGACACATTTTGTTGCACCAATCACTTTTGTTACATATGCAGCCCCTTGTTCATAACATTCCTCTAGTATTTCCTTTCTAAGATTCTCATTTTTAACCCTATGGAAGATATCCACTATCCAAGTGTATTGACATCCTTCACCATCTAAGATAGGTACTTTCAAACTCTTATTCAATATGTGACCAGAGAGAGGAATAGTGACTCCTCTCAAGTAGGGAGAGAAAGGTACCTTATCCTCAATAGAATCGCCCCTTAAATTGGCATAGAACTCCCTAGTGAGTTCTTGATAACAATTGCCTAAGTTCTCATTAAAATACTGCCATCCCTTTACAAACATAGCAGCCTTTACATAAATATCAGAGCAATTATCTTCATCAAGGACCAGAGCCCTTTCCCTTATTACTCCTCTATTTTTGAATTTTATCTCATATTCTTGGGCGGCCTTGAGATCCCTAAACTTATTCCCGTTAAAATCCTTATTTCTCTTGGACTTCTTTTCGTCCTTAAGGCTTTTACTCTTTTTGGGTGGTGGAGAAATAGGGGTGCTTAAAGTAGCCACCCCTTTCCTTTCTCTTTTAGGGTTTTCTTCACACTTTCCATTTTAACAACTCTTTTTGTTTTTCTAATAAGAATTTGTGATCTTGTGGTCATTGTGAATGTTAAGGATGGTATTTTATAGAGCCTAAATGGGTGCAAATGCATAAATAACACAACCATAGCAAAATGAAAATGTGAGATGAATGGACATGATTGATACATTAAATTCAAAATTGAAACAGTGGAATGTAATAATTTTAACTATTAACTAGAATCAAGGAATGAAAAGATGTTACCTTTCAATGACAAAGATTATGCCTTTTCCTCTTCAAAACCCAAGTTTCCAACGCAAAGGGATGTGAGTTAGGGTTTGTACGCTAGGAGGGGGTTTTTATACTGTTGAACCCAGCGTTTATACGCTTATCTTCAAGTTACTATAGATGGTAACAGGCTGACAACAAACATGGGTACGCGTAGGTACGCTGGTATTTGAGCGTATGTATATCCAAATTTTACAGGTGCACAGGTAGAGTCCACGCTGCAAGCGTACAAGATCACGCTTAAGCGTACAAAGATCACGATTCTTCTCAGACCACGCTCACGCTGGAAGCGCACAATCACTCACTCAAGCGCATATCAGCTCTCCCAAAGGTCACGCTTAAGCATGCACATTCCTCGCCTAAGCGCCACGTATTCCCAAAGGTCCACGCTTTAAGCGTAAAGGCCCATGCTTAGGCGTAAAGACACGCCCAGGGTCACGCTTGGTGCTCGCTCAAGTGCGCCATACATTAAGGGGTCATGCTTCAAGCGTGAAGGTACATGTTGCAAGCGTCATTTCTTTCTAAAGTTCAAGCTGCCAGCGTGAAGGGTCACGCTTAAGCGCTCTTAGAAGCTCGCTCAAGTGCGCTTACACTTGGCTTACGCGCAAGGTACGTACTGATCACACGCTCAAGCTGACAAGGTTCACGCTTGGGCATGAAGGCATACCCTGATGATCACGTTGCAAGCATACTTACATACGCTCAAGCACCAGGCAGTCTCAACAGTCACGCTTAAGTTCATAGAAGCTCGCTCAAGCGCACGGGGTTACCTGATCCTAATTTTAGCTGTTGGACCCATGTGTAGGAACACTGGGATATGAGTGTATGCACGCCCACTTCCTGTTCTAAAACTTTTATTGCTTTCTGATGCGCGTATGTACACTGGAATTCAAGGTATATACGCTCAAACCTTATTCAAAAATTTTCAAGTTTATTCACACCTTATTCAACTTTTGAGTTTTCATTTATTGTTTAAAAACACCAAGCACAAAATACAATAATTAAAATATAGGGTTGTCTCCCTCAAGCGCTTCTGTAAGGTCACTAGCTTGACCTTTGACACCTAAGAAGGTGCCTGTGAAAACATGGAGGATTTCTACCTATCAAACTCTCCTCCATAGTAGAGCTTGAGTCTTTGGCCATTCACTTTAAAAGTTCTTCCAGTGGCTGGTTGCTTTACCTCAATTGCACCATGAGGGAAAACCTTATTCATAATAAAAGGTCCAGACCATTTTGATCTGAGTTTTCCTGGAAAGAGTCTCAGCCTAGAATTAAATAACAAGACCTTGTCATCCTTGTGAAACTCCTTCCTATTTATCCATTTATCATGCCACCTCTTAGTTTTCTCTTTATATATTGAGGCACTCTAATAAGCATTGAATCTGAATTCCTCAAGTTCATGGAGTTTCAGGACTCTTTCCTCTTGAGATTTTTCAAATTCCATGTTTAACAGCTTTGTGACCCACCATGCCTTATGCTCTAACTCCATAGGGAGATGGCAAGCCTTACCATATACCAACTGATAAGGTGACACGCCAATTGGAGTCTTAAATGTTGTCCTATAGGCCCACAATGCATCATCTAATCTCACAGACCAATCCTTCCTAGATTTCCCTACTACTTTCTCTAGTATCCTCTTAATTTCTCTATTAAAAAGCTCAACTTGTCCACAAGTTTGTGGATGATAGGGAGTGGATACTTTATGGAGTACCTCATTATGTCTCAGGGCTTTTTCCATGATTCTATTGTAGAAATGTGACCCTCCATCACTAATAAGGACTTTAGGGACTCCAAATCTAGAGAAAATGTTCTTCTTTATAAACCTCAGCACTACATGTGCATCATTGGTTCTGGTAGGAATTGCCTCCACCCACTTGGAGACATAATCCACAGCAACAAGGATATACTCATTGGAGAATGACTTTGGGAATGGTCCCATGAAGTCAATGCCCCAGACATCAAATAGTTCCATAACTAAAATATTTGTCAAAGGCATACCAGCTTTAGTAGAGAGGCCTCCACTTCTTTGGCACTTATCACACCTTTACACATATACTCTAGCATCCTGAAAAATTGTTGGCCAATAAAAGCCATACTGTAACACTTTTGCTACTGTTCTAGAGGCACCATGGTGTCCTTCATAATAGGAATCGTGATAGTGCCACGAGAGTCTTTCTTTCTCTGATTCAGGCACACATCTCCTAATAATTCCATCTACTCTTATCTTATACAAAAAGGGATCATCCTATAGAAAATTTTCACTGTCATGAAAGAACTTTTTCTTCATTTGGGATGTCCACCCTTCTGGTACCACAGCGGTACTTTTAAAGTTGGCCATATCAGCATACCATGGCCCTGTGGTAATTGCCATCAGCCTTTCATCTGTGAATTCCTCTTTTATCAAGATAGAGTCTAATTCACCTTCTAGATGATAAAGTTGATTAGCCACTGAGTTCTCTACTCTCTTTTTATCTCTTATTTCCAAATCAAACTCTTAAAGTAATAGAACCCATCTGATCAATCTTGGCATTGATTCTTTTTAAGCTAGCAAGTACTTGATTATTGAATGGTCTGTATAGACAATGACCTTAGCACCAATCAAGTAAGCTCCGAATTTATCAAATGTGTACACCACAGCAAGAATTTCTTTTTTAGTAGTGGTGTAGTTTATTTGATTCTCATTCAACACCTTACTATCATAATAAATAACATGTGTTAATTTTTCTTTTTTTTGTCTTAGTATAACCCCTATAGCCAGATCACTTGCATCACACATGAGTTCAAATGGTAAGGACCAATCAGGTGCTACAAGGACTGGAAAAAGCCTTGACACATTTTTCATCAAAAACAAAAGCATGATCTTTCACCAGTAAATTAGTCAAAGGCTTTGCTATTTTTGAAAAATCCTTTATAAATCTCCTATAGAAGCCAGCACATCCTAAGAAACTCCTCACTCCTTTCACATTGATTGGAGGAGGAAGCTTTTCAATGGTATCATTCTTGGCTCTATCTACTTGAATGCCCTCTGTAGAGATTTTGCGGCCAAGGACTATCCCTCCTCTAACCATAAAATGGCACTTTTCCTAGTTGAGGACAAGATTAGTCTCTTGATATCTCACCAGCACCTTATATAGGTTGCTGAGGCATACATCAAAGCTATTTCCAAATACAGAGAAGTCATCCATGAACACCTCAATGAACTTCTCTACCATGTCCCCAAAAATTTCTAGCAAACACCTTTGAAAGGTTACTGGTGCATTGCACAAACCAAATGGCATGTGCCTATATGTAAAGATTCCATATGAATAGGTGAAGGCTATCTTCTTTTGATCTTTTGGATCAACCATAATTTGGTTGTATCCTGAATATCCATCAACGAAGCAATAATATTCATTACCTGACAGCCTCTCAAGCATTTGATGTACAAAAGGTAAAGGGAAGTGGTCTTTTCTAATGGAGTCATTTAACCTTCTATAATCTATACACATCCTCCAACCTGTAGTTGATCTAGTGGTAATGACTTCACCTTTTTCATTTTTTACAGTGGTCATCCTTCCTTTCTTAGGCACCACTTGGACCAGACTGATCCAAGCGCTGTCCGAGATAGGATAGATAGTCCCTATATCAAGGAGTTTAACCACTTCTTTCCTCACATCCTTTTTCATTATGAGGTTTAACCTTCTTTGAGGCTAAACAACTGGGGAATAGTCATCCTCCATCAAAATTTTATGCATACAAAATGATGGACTAATCCCTTTTAAATCAGAAATGTTCCAACCAATGGCAGCTTTATGTTTTCTTAAAACCCCTATCAGTTTTTCTACATCCTCATCATCTAACTCAGCATTAAGGATTACCAGATATGATTCATTATTTCCCAAGAAAACGTATCTCAAATAAGAAGACAAGGGTTTCAAATCATGTTTTTCTTCAAACACCTCCTTACCCTTCTCAAGTGCAGTATTATTTAAGTTTTCTTTAATTTCAACTTCTACTTCCTCTACTTCGCATGCTTCTAGTAGGTTTAGCAGCTCGGTTTGAGCCATCCAACCTCAGCCTTGGAGTCGAAATCATCCTCTAAAAGGGCTTGTAAAGCCTCTTCTTCAGCCTTTAACAGTATAGGAGTCTTATAACTTTTGATTTCTTCAAGCATAAAACAATCCATCTTTTTAGTTGGATGTTTCATAGCATTAAAGACATTAAAAGTTACTTGGTCCTCCTAAACTCTCAGCATGAGTTCTCCCTTCTCTACATCAATTAAAGCTCTCTTAGTAGCTAAGAAGGGTCTCCCTAAGATTAGGGGAATCTCTCTATCAGCCTCTATATCCAACACTACAAAATCTGCTAGAAAGATAAACTTATCTACCTTTACTAACAAGTCTTCTAGCATCCCATGAGGATATTTAATAGACCTATCACCCAACTGCAAAGACATGCGAGTTAGTTGCAGGTCATTAATTCCTAATTTCCTTATTAAGGATAGAGGCATAAGGTTAATGCTAGCCCCTAGATCACATTAAGCACTTCCAAAATGAACATCCCCTATTGCACAAGGTATTGTAAAAGATCCAGGATCTTCTAGCTTTTGAGAGAGTTCCTTTTGAATAATTGCACTACACTCTTGGGTGAGAGCAATCATTTCATCTCCCTTAAGCTTCTTCTTCTTACATAGAAGTTCCTTCAAAAAATTTACATATGAAGGCATCTCTTGTAATGCCTCAGCCAAGGGAATATTTATGTGAATCTTTTTGAACACATCTAAGAACTTAGCAAATTTTTGCTCCTCTAACTGTTTCTTAAATCTATGTAGGAATGGAGCATTCTTCAATTTCTCAGGAGTTAGCTTGACAGCTTCCTCCAAAATCAAATCATTCTTTTTCTTTTTCTTTTGATGAACTTGTTTTTCTTTCTCTTTTTCTATTTCCACTTTATTTTCAGTTTTATCATTAACTTGCTTACTTTCCTACTCTTTTTCTTTTTCTATAGTATTTTCATTACTTGGGAGTAGGAAGAACCAAAGTTTTTCCACTGCTAGTGGTTATTGCTTTGCAATATTCCCTTGGATTTACCTCTGTGTCTCCAGGGAAATTGCCTGATTGTCTCTCAACTAACTGTTTTGACAGCTGTCTAACCTGATTTTCCAAATTCCAAATGGACGCTTCTTGATTTTTAAAGCTGGCCTGAGTGACCTGGATGAACTGAGATAGAACATTCTCAAGTTCAGACTTTTCTTTAGAGGGAGAGGGAAAAGGTTGTTGTGATCTATTTATGGTCTGAGTTTGTGGTATATTTTGATTCAAATGTGGACCCTTCTGCTATGAAAAATTAGGGTGGTTTCTATAGTTCATATTAAAGGAATTAGAGGGATAATTCCTTTAAAATTGTTGCCCATGAAATTAACTTGCTCAGCAGGCACATTTAGATCACACATGCCATTTTCATGATCTCCACCATAAAAATCATAACTCATCATGCAGACTTGACTAGGCTTTTGGAGTTCTGAAATATGTATACTTAATTTCTCTAAAGCCTGAGTGATCAATTTACTTTGAGCCAAATAAGCATCTTGTGCTTCTAATTCTTGTATCCCTCTCTTAGGGATTTGGCTCCTTTCACTAACTAAACATTCATTTAAAGCCATAACATCAATCAGCTCTATGGCTTCTTCTACAGTTTTCGTGGTCAATGAACCTCCAGGTGAGGCATCAATCAAGACCCTAGTAGCTGGTCTCACTCCATTATAAAAGATGGTAACTTGTTGCACATCAGGGATCCTATGATGAGGACATTTCCTTAAACTCTCTTTGTACCTATCCCATGCTTCCATCAGAGATTCACCCTCTCTTTACTGAAAACAAGTGGATATACTACCTCTTGGAAGGAGGGAAATATTTAATCAGAAATTTTCTTTGTAAATCCTCCCAAGTGGATATACTACCTCTTGGTTGGCTCTGCAACAAGGCTTTTGCATGGTCCCTTAGAGAAAAAGGAAACAATCTCAATCTTATTGCCTCATCACGGACACCATTCATTTTCACTATATCACAAATCTGGAGGAAGCTTGCTAGATGCAAATTTGGATCCTCAACCTCACTTCCTCCGAATTGATCATTTCTGACCAACTGCAGTAAAGCCAGTTTCAGTTTAAAATTATTGGCTGTAATTGGAGGCCTAAGGATGCTGAATTGCGATCCTTCTTCAGTAGGCCTAGAGTAGTCACCTAGTGTAACTCTCCTTTGTTCTATTTCTTGTTGTTCTTTTTACTTTTTCTCCTTTCTAAGTCTACGCTCTAACAAATCAATATCAAGATCAAAGAAGAAAGGTTCTCCTCTGTCCCTTAACTGCATACACTAGATATTAGACGTAATTAATTTCAATGCTACCGCTACTACTACACACAAGCTACTGCTATACTAAATGAAAATTAAACTGCTATAAAATGAAAAAATAAAATTAAATGGTTCAGTCGAGTACCGGTCCAAGGATTGTTGATATTACTCAACAATCCCCGGCAATAGAGCCATTAACTTGATGCATATCTCCTGGAGGATTATATTCTTTTGGAAAGCCCACCAATCATTAAATTTGTAATATATTTGATCCTCCCACAGGGATTGGGGTAATTACCATAACCTAGGACTAGTACAAGCTGAACCAAAACATAAGAAGATAAAATTCATTCTGTTTATGTTTTTCTGCACTTTTTATGTTTTTGTATTTTCAGAAACAATAGAAGAGATGAAGTGTGATTAGTGGAAGATAGGTTAGGATTACTTCAGCTCATAATTTCATCAAGAAACATGCATTTAAGGTTCAATCAAGCTTCAGATTCAAGAGGACAATTCATATATGGTTAATCCCTAATTCCTTAGGTGATTAACACTAATTCCTAAGCATTAAACCCTATCCCTTAGGTGTTCAGTGACAGAGAAATCTAATGCGAAATTGGGGATTGAACCCTAACTATTCACCTAATTATTAGGCCTGAATTAGTTAGGAAGCGAAAAGTTACCTAAGCCTCAACCATGATTCCTCATTGGTGAGATTCTTCTATTAGGTCTGGATTTGTCAATCTAGTAGTGTAGATCCATGTCTCAGCTTGTTCTCCTCATGCTTCAAAAGATGATTTCCTCAATGGACATTCAAGAATCCATTGGTAGCTTTAGCAATCCCAACCCTAAGAGTTTAGCAACCCATGGAAGTGGTTTCAGAGAGTGGAACGTGGAGAGCCATGGAAGAGAGTTTAGAGAGGGAAAATGTTTAGAGAGAGATTGAAAATCAAAAAATGATTGGTGTTATTGCTTATGTTTTTATTTACAGAGTATTTACAACTATATATAGCTAAGGCAAAAACTAAGTAAACTAACTCTAATTAATTACAAAGGGAAACTAATTAATTGATTACAAGGGAATGACTAATTATAATACAATAATTAAATTACTAGAATAGAAATATAATCAGCAACTGATAAAATAATTAATGGTAACTACTACAGCAATTCACGTTGATGGAGTATAATATACTTTGCAAACAGACTTCACGTGACATGCTTGCTTAAATCTTAAAATATACTTTAACACTTGCTTGCTGCATGTTCACATGAATGGTGGAATGGCAAGGCTTTGTTAAATGCTTCCTTTGACTTTTACGTGAATGCAAGGTGACTTCACGCTTAAACGTGACCTTTATTCGCTTGAGCGTGATGACTTCACACCTTACTAGATCTGTGCGTATGTACGCTGGGAGGCCAGCATATGTACATTGGACCACTGACTTGCTGATTCTTCTCTTTTCAGGTTCTGTTTGTTAGTGTATGTATGCTAGGATTCCAGCGTATGTACGCTAGATCATTGGGCTGACACTTTGGTCTTCTTTCTCCTGCACGTATGTACGCTAGATTCTAGCGTATGTACACTGGATTTCCTACACCTAGATCCTGCAAAATACAAACATATAAATGCCTAGTGTATATGTATGCTGGCTTTCTAGCATATGTATGCTAGGTTAATGAATCTCTCAATAAACATATTTCCTTATGTACTTATCCTTTTAACCATTTTCTTCCACAATTTAAACACATTTGAATTAAATAAGTAAATCAAGAAAGAATGATAATTCATTAAATAATAATGCCAAACTCAATAATATTTAATGGATTAAGTTAAATTAAAGATGAATTTATTAAGTCCTTTCAAGACTTATCATGGAGCAGTTTAAAGGGGGAATTGTCATCTTTGGAGGAAACGAGATTAGAAGAATCATTGGGTCTGAGACATAACCTACTGAGTATTAGTCAATTTTATGACAATGGGTACAAAGTCTCTTTTGATAAAGATAAGTGTACTGTCATCAATCCTGATGTATCCTCACTCTTTAATGCTAATAGACATTACAACCTATATAAGGTTGACTAAAATGAACTGAAAAATCATAATGTAACATGTTTGTTTTCAAACTCTGAAGAGAGATGGATCTGACACAAAAAGCTTGGGTATGTAAGTTTAAAACATATTTCAAAACTTCACAGAAAAGGCCTTGTTCAGGGACTGCTAAAAATCCCTTGCAACAGCTCTTTGCCTTGTGAAACATGCCAAAGAGAGAAACAACACAAAACCTCATTTGAAAACAAGAATGTTGTTTCCACTACCAGACATTTGGAACTATTAAATTTAGATCTTTTTGGTTTATTTCAAGTGCAAAGTCTAACAAGGAAGAAATATGGATTCGTCATTGTTGATGATTGCAAAAGAATGACATGGGTATACTTCCTAAATCACAAGGATGAATATTTAAAGGTATTCAAGATTTTCTGTAAGAAAATCCAAAATAAGAAAGGTTTCTATATTGGTACAATAAGAAGTGATGATGGCAGAGAATTTGAAAATGAAGTTTTTGAAAAATGTAGTTTTTCTTCTCCAAGAATACCCTAACAAAATGGTGTTGTGGAAAGGAAAAATAGGTTTCTGCAGGAAATGGCCAAAATTATGCTTTGTGAAAACAATCTTCCAAAATATTTATGGGTAGAGGCTGTGAGCAATTATTGTTGTCACACCTCGATTTCTAGACTCGAATCCCAATGTAATCAAGATAATAATTAATAAAAATACGAGTAAATTTTTCACGTTTAAAATAATTTTAAAACACCACAACGATTACATCAAGACCCGAACTGTAGAACTCTGAAGAGTGAGGTTTAATAAAGTTATAGACTAGATCGCTAAGTAAGACGCCCATAAGTGTATACAAAATATTAGAGTTTACTGCGTAATAAGAGAGTGTATATAGGGCACCCACCTAGTTCCATATATGAAGATATGGAAAAAGGCTCAAGCACTAATGCAATTTCATAATATAAGCCTAATAGGTCACAACCAAGTAAGCATCCAAATATCATTCATTGTCATTCATAATTTCAAACCTTAGCTTATGTATTATCAATACATCATCCATATACATTGTCATCCATACAATATCATCAAATCGATAGTTATCATCCATCATTTTATACAATTCATTCATCACAACATAATTAATAGTCGTTGCCGACAAAGGCTTTCCATTACAACTATTTACCTTCCTCGAAAGCTTTAGTTCAAAGAAATGATCTCATCCCATGATAAACCTGCATCACAATGCTAAAAAGGAGACAACATAAGAGAGTGAGTTATACATTCAAAATGATGAAATAGATATATTGTGATCATGTGTACATGCATTCATTCATCATGTGTGCTTTGCATATAAAATCATCTATTCATCATTAAACCATTATCATATTCTCATAATAGGCAAGCAAGCCTCATAAATTACATTTCACATGATAAGCAAGCACAAGCACATACATAATCATATTGCCACTTATCATCAATGGCATTCACAATCATCATCATTAATTCATTAACTCTTTAATTATTTCATCCTCTCAAGGGTTTATCATTTCTCTTGGGTATCTCAACTCGAATGCCATGTATCTATGGCTAATGCATATGTCAACTAATTTAATGCATATGCAATGCATCTATTTCATTTCACCCATGCGTACATGGTATTTCAAGTGATCACAACCACTGATTATGAATATCATATTAGTTTCCCGCCTCGCGAGGGGTACCCCTTCTAGCATTCTTGCAAGGTACTTTTCTCGTGATCGTAACCACGTATATCAATGCTCAATGTTTTGGTTTCCCGCCTTGCAAGGGGTACTCCCTCCTCGTAATCACAACTATGAGACATCATAGGAACTCGCAAGCCCTTTTCATTTTGAGTACCAAGTGATCGCAACCACTGGCTTATCATCATACAATCCTGTAGGATGTCTCATTGTGATCGCAACCACATATCAATCATTTCATAATGGTTTCCCACCTCACAAGGGGTACTGCCTCCTCGTGATCGCAACCACAGAATATCATAGGAACTCGTAAGTCCTTTTTCATCTCAAGTACCAAGTGATCGCAACCACTTAGTCAATGCTATGCCATGCCATGAATGCAATAATACATATGCCAATCAACCTCGCAAGGATATCTCACCCTCTCACATAGGGATATATTTTAATTTGACATTTTTAATCAATAACATATAATCATTTACCAAGCCCCTCAAGGCATATCATTCATATACTTGACATCTCAATAGCCACAATATCATTCTCACATTAATCCATGCATGGAAATCATCAAGGCATGTTAACAAACACATTTCAAGTTCATAGCATCACATGCTAGCCAATACAATTCAAGTTACATATACAAGATTTCACTTGCATCAAATACAATGGCATAGTAATAATAATATTCACCGTTTTATCAAGGGTATGTTCAACAACAATATCCTTTTTCATTCAACATCATTAATCATTATTCAATATGTATATCATCATCCATTTTTAATCACCATTGATACTTTTTCAGTATTTATTAAGTTATAATAACTCATTGCCATTCTATTGTCCCCTCATTAGTTTCATCGTCAATTAAGGTGCGTCATACAATCACATCAGTTACTTTTCATCATGATTCATAATATATCAATAGAGGGGAAGCATACATGTTTTTATAACATAGCATAGGCATATATATACCTTGCCATGGCCTTAAGCCATTCCTCAATCACCATTAAGACACACCACACATGTACCCCTAGTGAATTCGCTCGTTTTTACATAATAAAAGGGGTTTTGGATACTAATGAGCTCATGAAAAATTTCAACATCAAGACATAAGGAAAGCTTATTTTTATTCTTAAAAATAGTGGGACATGTCACAAATATCACCTATTAGTCTCAATTTGATAACCATAAAAAGTTGGGTTAAAAAACACTCTTAAACTTAAATTTTTTTAACGTAGTGGGTCTGATATTTTATGCCTAATGAGAGTTAGAGAACTCCAATTAAACTGAGACCAATTC
This sequence comes from Clitoria ternatea, assembly GCA_037962975.1. NCBI lineage: Eukaryota > Viridiplantae > Streptophyta > Magnoliopsida > Fabales > Fabaceae > Clitoria > Clitoria ternatea. The sequence continues at coordinate 178,712,229 of CM075671.1, forward strand.
TCACACCTCCATAACATAATTATCTACAACTTTCATGATGAGGTCAGAGTTCAAAAATGTCATTAGAATGCCCAAACGGGCCAAAATCAACAAAGAAATCACATCAGTCAGAAAAACAGCATAACAGTGGCCATAACAGGGCTTTGAATCAATTCAAGCCCGTATGAATCGATTCAGGCATATACAGAGAGCTTTGAATTGATTCAAAACTTGTGTGAATCGATTCAAACACTTCTAGAGAGCTTTGAATCGATTCATGCACTATTTTGAATCGATTCAAGACAGCATTATGCAGAAAAATGCCCCAAAAATTTGATATTTCCTACTTCTAAGTACCATAACTCCCTCTAACGAATTCCAAACGCTACGAAATTTTAACCCCAATAAATAAACATCATTTGTGATGCGTGGCCACTTATCTTACCTAAAAATTCCTTTAGATAAGTGACTTATGCATATAAACACGTTTTACTTATTTTAAGTCATTTTAATGCAATGCAAGGATCATTTGTCAATGGAATTGACATGTTCCAATTTCTACAAGTTATAAACTATACATGGAAGCTATTGAGACTATCCCATGCCATTCAATCCTCATAAAACTCTATTTGGCTCTATTAGTTCCTCAATTATGCATTAATGTCAATACCTAATTTCATATTTTGAGTAATTTCTCTATCAATATAAACATTAATGCCATCCAATGGGCCTTAGCCTCTCATTACCAATATTCATTCATCCAAATCACATGGAATTCTAAATTCACATGGTATATGCATACTTCAACCCATCATGGGTTATTCATCAACAATGCATTACTCCTATTAAAGAGGCACTAAACATTCATCATCAATTCATATATACATATATATATATCATTCTCAAGAATCCACCATTGCCAAGCATGACATTCATCACACAACTAATACAACTATGGCAATGCAAGCATGAGTAACCACACATACGTTAATCATCAATTATTCTACTCATGCATTTGGAATGTAAAACTCCTCTCCTACCTTGAGGGAAGACCTGCAATTCAAACGCTCTAATCATTTCGCCAAGTCGTCCAAATTACAATCTACACATTCCATATATACACACATACACTAAATTAATGAGCCATCACAAGGCATCATCATAATTTCAAGCAATGTAAATATATCTTAAGGCTTAATGTCAAGTCCTAGACTTGTTAAAACACCAATCCATACAATTGTGTTAGGCTTCAGGAATTCCTTTCCCAAAACCAAGATTCTCTAAGTTTCAAGGGGCTAACCAAACCCAATAACATCATTATCTCTTTCATCATTCAAATTCATCATGAGTCTCCTAGCTCCTTTTTAACCATTATCAATCAATAATTCTAATGGCACAAATCATGGCCTATAAATTTACCAACCAATATGTATATCTCATTGATTCCACCATTAATGGTCATCTACCATTTTCACTATCATTCATCATTATTCAAGCCCTCCACAACAATATCATAACTTTTAACACACTTACCAATCTTAGAGCCATTACTCTACTCCCTTGATTTCACAATCCCTCAACATCAACCATCAATATTACTAATTCAAAACTCATTCTCATATATAAAACCACTCCAACATCAATAACTTAAAATTTTCTTAAGGATTTCACAAAGCCCCAAAATCCTAATTTCTAGGGTTTTTATCAATAATCCACAATCATTAATTTTAACCATTTATATGCATCCATAGGCTAACAACATTAGATTCCATTCATTATCAACAACAACAATGAATCCTCAAGGATTATCCAACCTAGGGTTTGGCTCTACCCACCTTTATTCATTAAAATAACCTTTAATCTCCCATTACAACACTTCAATAGCTCAAAAACTATCAATAAAAGCCATGGGTGGTCAAAAATCATACCTCTTCTCCAAGCCCAAAGGTGAATACGACAATAAGAGGAAGAGTAGAGGAGATGAGCCAAGCTTTGCCTCCATGTCCAATACAAGCTTCAAAAATCCAAGGGATCCTCTTGATTTTGGGTGGAAATAGTCATGGGTGTTGGTGGTCACATTTGGCAAGAGTGGGGATGGAGAAGAAGAAAGAAATGAAGAAAAGAGAGAGGAGGGAAAGCAATGTGAAATGAGAGGGAAGAGAAGGGAGTGTTATGTTTTATTTTTAACCCCTCATTAAAGCTTCTCTACTTTATTATGAACAGGATCCCTGTTCAGGCTTGATACTAAGTCCAAAAATTATTCCGAATATAGATTTGGATTCCCAATAATATTTTTAACATCCCTGACCAACAGCACCTCAATCGGAGATACTTGGTCCGACACCCATATTTTAACCGTGTATAACTTTAACTTTTAAAGCCTTAATAAATTATAAATAATCCTCATAAATCTCAATTTAATTATTTTAATATTTTTGGGACACTTATTTACCTATTTATAATTATTTAAGATTTATTCCTCATAAATTTTGGGATGTTACAATCCACCCCACCTAAAAAGAAATTTCGTCCTCGAAATTTAACCTCGACACATATATCGTAAGGCCATACTCCAGACCGCACACCAATAAGGTCCAACGACACTGAAAAACAACATCGGACTTCCCAAAGTCCAACAAAACATGATCATCATTATTTCTTTGTTCCAAACATAAAGCCATATATATCCAAAACGAGTTACAACTCATCAATTCCTAATTCATCTGACTAATTTCACACATTCATATCCAGTACCACCAGATAGACTCAAACATTCACTATATGCAGTTACAATCATACACCTGCCCAGCTTAAGTGTTTATGCATCTGGCATACAAGAAGGTGTCCCGATCCCATAGTGGTTACAATAAACATATGAGGTCGGTGCATAAGTGCACGTTGCCACAATACCTATGGCATGTAGAGTCATATCAGGATAAGTACCTTCAATTTTTATCACTCACATTAATCACACTTACTCAAATAACATCGATTCATATGAGACTTGGTGACAATTCACACAAGTCCATAACTGTCATACTTGTAACAACCCGATTTTAATTTAATTACCGATTGAAGTTAAGCTATTAATTGAAGGTTAGTTACAGAATTAGGATTAATGGTTAATTAGAGTAATTGCTGATTGGTTAGAAGTAATTGAATAAATAATAATGAAAATGCCAGGTGAAAGGACGCATGTGCCCCTGAAGGTATAAAAGAACTTCAGCTCTCTCTTTCTCTCATTATTCACGTTGGACAGCTCTCCTCGTGTGTGCATATGGTCTCTTCTTCCCTGTTTCTCTTCTTCTTCACTCTCATTCACGTCGCCACTCAAACAGCGAGAGGGTCGAAAGCTTTCAGGGGGGGAACAGCAACACGGCTTCGTTCCACTCCCTGTCCTCTTCTTCCTCCCCATTGCCTTCTTCCTCTCCTTCTTCTACCTGGAGCTGTTAGTATTCCAATTGGAAGGCTGTGCTGGAAGTGCCTTGGAGCTGTGGGGGAGACGAACCCGTTGGAGGAAAGAGCAACTTTGGCCCAGGATCAACGCTAAAGTTCAAAGGCTGGTAGAAGAGGAGTAGCGGAAGGACGATCGGTCAGCACTGCAACTTGAGGAGTCTCTAAACCCCGACAGCAGGTAGGGGGCGCTTTGCATGTCAAGTGTATTATTTATGACCGGGTCTCGGGTGCTTGCTTTAATGTGATATGTTGTGTGAAATGTGTAGATCGATGTGTGGTGATTGACTGTTCGTGCATGCAACTCCTAAATTGGGGTATCTGTGAAAGGTTGAGGGTTGTGTGATTTCATCCTTGAGTGCCTGTTAGTATTTCTGTGATTCATGTTGTTGAAACATGAGTTTGCTGAGTGAATACGTGTGTGCGTTACCATTATCCCTGAATGCATGAGATGTGAATTGATACGTGATTTCCATTTTAAATGCTGTGTGGAAAAGTATGCTGACTCTGTTAAAAATGTTGAGTGGATGTGCTGTAATATGGTTACCTAGGCTTGCTTGTTGTGAGTTATTATGATGGATGCATGTGTTGTTGTATTGGAAATGTGGGTTTCCGAATGAATCTGAATGCTGTGTGGGGGATCGGTTGTGACCCATTGATGGCTGTGTGAGACGCGTTTGGTAAGCTTGGATGCTTGTTGTGGAATTGTATAAGATGGCATATGTGGGATGATTCCTAGATTCCTGACCAGTCCCATGAGGACCCGTGGTAGCCGATAGAGCTAGAGCTGGGTCTCGAGACGTCACGGGGTGACCAGTGCCACACAGAAAGGGCTAGTGGACGGGGGGGCGGAAAGGCATCTAGAGTTGTATAAAATGAGTTCCAGTCAGATTCCTGGTTAGATCCATGAGGACCCGTGGTAGCCGATGGAGCTAGAGCTGGGTCTCGAGACGTCACGGGGTGACCGGTGCCACACGGAAAGGGCTAGTGGACGAGGGACCCGAAAGGAATCTACACTAAACTCACTGTTTAAGTCAGATCCGCATGCATGAGTCTATGAGCATTGTTAGTGAGATTATTGTGAATTGCATGGATTAAATGAATTGAGTGAACTCCGACTAGATGATGTCATATGAGTGAATTCTGACTGAATGAATATACAGGTATTGATACTGTTGCTGAGTGTAGTGTGATGCTATGATTGAGAATATATGTTATTGTGCGAATTCCGATTGAATGATGTGGTCTGGCTCTTATATTAATTGGCAGTATATATATATCGTTATGGATTGAACCCGGTAAATTATATAATTGAGAATTGAGGTAAAGTCCAAGTCAATAGCTGTCACTTTATATGTAAAATCTCACCCCTACACCATTTTTCAGTGTGTGCAGGTTGGACTCTGAAGTGATGATAAGGTCTCAGGTCCGAGTGAGGTGCACTCCGACCGTTGAGTGCTTATTTTGTATTTGTCATGTTTCATCAGTTGTAGCCTTGGCCGGCTCATAATAACAGTGTGATGTAATGAATATGAATATATATATATATATGTAATTTGAGCTATTGTGACCCGAGTGCATGTTTTTATACATATATAGTTCACGTTGATAACAGGTGTTGAGGAATGAATGATGTTAAGTAATGGGTATTCTGAGTGCATAAGTATGTATGTACATATATGTTGTATACGAGTGGTTTGTGTTTGGGTAGACTGAGAGGTGTAGATGGCTAGATTATAGCTCAGTTAATGATTTCTAAGTAGACGTAATTGGGGAGTCGACTCCGAGTGGGGCTGCAAATGGCTATGCCTTCTTGTTCGAATGATGATAATTCAATGGATTCTGAGTAAAATACCTTGGATGAACCTATACTGCGTAAGATCTAATGAGAGAATCCCCGGGTGTTAATGAGAGCGGTCATTACCGAGTGAGAAATATAAGTAAAACCCGAGTGAGGAAGAGTTCGTATTCCCGAGTGAAAACCCTAAGCGATCCTCTTCTGAGAGAGAAGTTAGTGTAGTGGCTTAGAATGGAATGGATTCTGAGTGTAAGATATTTATAATCTGAGTAAGCCTAGGATCTGTAACCTGAGCGGTTGAGTTTTGAATAAGTCTGAGTGGGACTTAACTACCTGATTTCCGAGTGATCAGTTGTGGGATGCCGAGTGAGTTAGCTGTTATTTTTCGAGTGAATGAGTTGAAGGATAACTCTGGATCCCGAGCGTGTGGCTCCTCGCTCTAGCGAGCAAGGTACTCGCTCCAGCGAGTGTGGGTTGGGAAGGCTTTTGTGTTGGCATCGCTTAGGCGAATCGTGCCTCGCCCGAGCGACTAGGGCTGCTTCGCCCAAGCGTGTGGGATCACGCTGAAGCGAGTGGATGCGGGTGTTGGGTTTCGCTTGAGCACTTCATCCTTCCGCTGTTGCATTGTCATACCTCGCTGAAGCGACGTTGGGCCTCGCTTGAGCGAGTCCGCGTTGTCATGGATTTCGCCCAGGCGCTGATGTATTTCATTGAACCGAATGGGTCGGTTCAAGCCTTGTCCCTTCCGTCGATTGCTATGCGTATGAATGTTCTTTCATTTCCCTTGCCTTCCTCTTCTTTTCTATGCCGATTGACCAGTGGTCGTTTTGTGGAAAAAATTTTCCCTGTTTTTGGGTTTATTTATTTATTAAAAATTAGGGTGTTACATTTTGGTATCAGAGCAGACCGAAAGGTCCAAGGCCAAGGTATGCTTACCGAGCGTAAGCGGTTATGTGCATTGTGACCAAGTGGTCATCATTATTATGGTATTTGTTGAACCTGATTGATAATGTAGTATTGAGTTGTGGACAGAAGGTTGTTTCCCTTCTGGTCCGACTGGATGTATAACATATGGAAATGGTAAAATGTGCTAAAGTTACTGAGTGCTGGGCTAAGATCCGATCGGAAGAATGTAACCTTGTAAACTTATCCTTGAAGGGGGTGTGAATTTCAGGATAGGTAATGACGAATCGTCAAAGCATGGAGGCTATAGCCACAGCATTTCAACGCTTTGCGGACGTGTTTGAGAGGCAGGGCCAGCCTCGAGCAGAGGATGGCCAAGTGCTGGACCGCTTCCTGAAGAGGAAGCCGAGTGAATTTTAGGGAGGACGTAACCCGGAAGCAGCCTTTAAATGGACTCAAGAGCTGGAAAGGATCTTTGGGGGTCTTCGCTGTACCGAGGCCCAGAAGGCAGAATATGCAGTGTATATGCTGTGAGACGACGCGGAGAACTGGTGGAAGATAGCCAGAAACCGATTTCTTGACGACGATACTCAGCTGACCTGGAACAATTTCAAGACATGCTTCTTAGAGAAGTACTTCCCCGACACAATCAGGAGTCAAAAAGAACTGGAGTTCATGGAGTTGAAGCAGGGGTCCATGACTGTGGAAGAATACGCGACAAGATTTGAGGAATTGTGCCTATTCTACCCACCATTCCAACAGCCGGGGACGGAGAATTCAAAGTGTTTAAAATTTGAGAACGGATTAAGGTCGGATATTAAGAGAGCCTGCAGATACCAAGAGGTTAGGAGTTTTCCTGTATTGGTGAATAAGTGTAGGATATTTGAAGAAGATGACAAGGCCCACTCGGGCCAGAGCAGCAGGGCAAACCCCTCCTTGAAGCCTCAGCACTCTCGCTTCAAGAGACAGGATGACTCTGGTAGGAGCAAACTCCCTTCTAGGCTCGGAGGCAGGGGTAATCAAGATGGTCGTGCTGGTAGTCGCCCAAAGTACGGTAAGTGTTTTATATGTGGTGGTGATCACTTTGCCCAAGACTGTGAAGAAAGAGATGATGTCGTGTGCTTTTATTGCAATGGGAGAGGGCATATTCGCCCTAACTTCCCACTGCTGAGATGATTGAATGCTGATGTACCCCGTGGGGGTTTCCGAGAGAGAAACTACAGAAATAATGGTCGAGGGAACGGTGGCAGAGGTAATGGAACTAGAGATAATAGTAGATTTGCCCCAAATAACCGTGGGAGGAGCGCGGATCGACCAGCTGCAGACAGAGTTTAAGTCATTAGTACTGACAAAGTTGTACAAGCGAGCGACTAGGTGAAAGGTAAGGGTAAACCATTCTGGAAGCCGATTGTTAATATGTCATTTTATAACTAGGTGTATACTTGTGGGGTCGGAAATCTACCCCCATTGCACCGTTTTATAGTAGTAGTAATCTATGTTGCGTGATTGAATGTCTGTGTACACGCTTATGATGGGCATTGGACTCAATGTGAATTATATGAACATGTGGATATGATATTGTGAATGAAACCCCTAATATGGTTTGGAGTTGATTTGGATAAATCCGATTGGATGAGTACATATATATATATATATATATATCGATGCTATTACTAAGTGCAATACGATGTTGTGGTTATGGTACATGTTGTAGTGAACAATAATATAGCCATGAATAATTGGTATGAAATCCGACTGAGTGCCTGTATGTACATTAGTGTCGTTTCCTAGTTCATGGCGTGTTATGACAGCATGTGTGATTGTGAATTACTTAATCCTGATTGAATTGCATGAACCCGAGTGAGTGATGTTATCATATAACTAAAAATTGAGAATTTAATCTAAGCCATGGTTTTGTGATGAATAAGATTAGAGGAAATATTTACTCGGTGTTGGCTAGAAGACGATTGTTGTATTGCCGTCATACTGATTTACAGAAGTGATAAATAATTTTCATGATTGTTGTTGCGTGATATGCCCTGTGTGATGCATAATGATGAGGTTGATGTAGATGTATTACTTACAATGTGTGTGTGAATTGCCATTAATTACCGTGTGAATTAGTATTAGTTGAGCGAGTCTGGTCGGTGTGAGGCATGCTGTTCTGAGACAACTCTTCATGCCGTAGGCATTATGGCAGCGTACACGTTGTAGTGACTGTGTGATTGTTGCAACCCTATAGGAATGAGACGTCATCCTATAAGTTGGATGCAGCAATTCATGAGTCGGGCAAGTGAAGTTGTAGCTGCTTATGGTGATGGCGAGTCTTTCAGATGGTTCGGAGTGACGATGAGAGTTATATTAAAGGAATATTATGTGGTTATATATATTAAAATGAAGATAGAGGGTTGTTGACCTTGGTGTGTCTGCCCCAAGAGGATTAGAGGCTGTTGGGTATAGATTGGCTTCTAAGACGATGATTAGTTATTAAAACAAGAGGGGTGACCAAATCTGTCCCTGAAGTGGAGTTCTATAAGGTTAACCGAGTGATACTGTAAGTTAAATGGGAAACCAGGAATTTGAGCCAAATTAAATTGTAAGGTGAAGAATTGCTCGGGAAAGGTTAGTATATTCCGAGTGTGTAAGAGTGGGGACAATTCCAAGTGAAGTCCTTGTGAGGGAGAACTGCTGAGTGAAAATTATGGTGTTCCGAGTAGAACCTTATAAAGAGGATCATTACTAAGTTAAGAGAATAATGTCCGAGCATAACATTTTGAGTAGGGTAAGATTCGGGTGATCTGACTCAGAGTGTATCACTTCCGAGTAGAATGGTACCGTGTAGAACAATTCTGAGTAGAAGGATATCGAGTGTAGAATTCCTAATACCCTCGTGATGTCTAACCGAGTGATCCTCCAGGAGAAAAGTCCTTCTGGACGAGAAAATGAGATTCCGAGTGAGTAAGTTTCCAAGTGAATGGTCTCTGAGGGAATAGATATCCGAGTGAATTTCTGGTAAGTGGAAGGATTTCTGGGTGAGAATTACCCCTGAACCCCGAATGATGTTTTGTGTAAGAGGACCGAGTGAAATTCTCAGGATGGAAGCATGGAAGTAGCCAAAAACATGGCCAGGAATCTAAGATTTCAGAATTTAGTGTAGTGCATATGTGAAGTAAATCCAGGCGAATTGTGCTAATTGAAGCACATGGGAATTCAATTGAGTGTTCATTTTGGTCAAGAAAGAAATTTTGTGGTCGAACATTGAAAATCCGAGAGCTAAATCCGAAATGAATCGGTCAGTAGTGGGTATTCTAGGGAATCGGTAATGTTGTTTACCGACTGGATTCTTCCCAAATGGTCGAATACATCTAGATGTGTCCCATGTGACCTAATGTCAAGCCTATGCTTTGTGTGAGTGCATGATCGTGCCGAGTGACACATTGAGTCGGGAGACCCGATGGTGTGAATACGCCGATTAGTGTTGAGAATGTAAGGCCAAGCGGCCAAAGAACTGGAAAGTTCAAATGGCTAGGGTGAACTGGCAGAGTTGAATGGGGGGTAACTACGTGGGAAATGGAGTCCCAAATGTAATGAAGGCTATGAAGAGTTGTTTTATGCTGATTAGAAATTACGAAGCAGTCGAAAACATGGAGGAGCGAAGAGTTGCAGTCGGAGCATGACTGTGGTATTCCGATCTGTTTGTTGAGGTAAGTCTGAGTGAAAGAAAGGAATGTTATTCCGAGTTAATGGTGCCACTTCCGAGTGGAAATGTGTTAAGCATGATGTCTCGGTTTTCTGGGTGGAGCGGTCGGCAAATTACTTTGGAAGCCAATTGTACCGACTGGGATTTAAGCAGTGGATGAATACTTGAGGAACATAGATGTGTAATTGCTTATTGTGGTATGATAGTGATTTTCTGAGTGGTTCATTGAGGCTAAGCATGTGTTTGAATTTCGAAGACGAAATTCTTTTGAGAGGGGGAGAACTGTAACATCCCGATTTTAATTTAATTACTGATTGAAGTTAAGCTATTAATTGAAGGTTAATTACAGAATTAGGATCAATGGTTAATTAGAGTAATTGTTGATTGGTTAGAAGTAATTAAATAAATAATAATGAAAATACCAGGTGAAAGGACGCATGTGCCCCTGGAGGTATAAAAGAACTTCAGCTCTCTCTTTCTCTCATTATTCACGCTGGACAACTCTCCTCGTGCGTGCATATGGTCTCTTCTTCCCTGTTTCTTTTCTTCTTCACTCTCATTCACGTCGCCACTCGAACAGCAAGAGGGTCGAAAGCTTTCTGGGGGGAACAGCAACACGGCTCCGTTCCACTCCCTGTCCTCTTCTTCCTCCCCATTGCCTTCTTCCTCTCCTTCTTCTTCTACCTAGAGCTATTCGTATTCCAATTGGAAGGCTGTGTTGGAAGTGCCTTGGAGCTGTGGGGGAGACGAACCCGTTGGAGGAAAGAGCAACTTTGACCCAGGATCAACGCTGAAGTTCAAAGGCTGGTGGAAGAGGAGTAGCAGAAGGATGATCGGTCAGCACTGCAACTTGAGGAGTCTTTGAACCCCGACAGCAGGTAGGGGGCGCTTTGCATGTCAAGTGTATGGTTTATGACCGGGTCCCGGGTGCTTGCTTTAATGTGATATGTTGTGCGAAATGTGTAGATCGATGTGTGGTGATTGACTGTTCGTGCATGCACCTCCCGAATTAGGGTATCTGTGACAGGTTGAGGGTTGTGTGATTTCGTCTTTGAGTGCCTGTTAGAATTTCTGTGATTCATGTTGTTGAAACATGAGTTTGCTGAGTGAATGCGTGTGTACGTTACTATTATCCCCGAATACATGAGATGTGAATTGATACGTGATTTCCATTTTGAATGCTGTGTGGAAAAGTATGCTGACTCTGTTAAAAATGTTGAGTAGATGTGCTGTAATGTGGTTACCTAGGCTTGCTTGTTGTGAGTTATTATGATGGATGTATGTGTTGTTGTAATGGAAATGTAGGATTCCGAATGAATCTGAATGCTGTGTGGGGGATCGGTTGTGACCCATTGATGGCTGTGTGAGACGCGTCTGGTAAGCTTGGATGTTTGTTGTGGAATTGCATGAGATAGCATATGTGGGATGATTCCCAGATTCCTGACCAGTTCCATGAGGACCCGTGGTAGCCGATGGAGCTAAAGCTGGGTCTCGAGACGTCACGGGGTGACCGGTGCCACACGGAAAGGGGCTAGTGGACGGGGGGGGGGGTCGGAAAGGCATCTAGAGTTGTATAAAATGAGTTCCAGTCAGATTCCTGGTTAGATCGATGAGGACCCGTGGTAGCCGATGGAGCTAGAGCTGGGTCTCAAGACATCACGGGGTGACCAGTGCCACACGGAAAGGGCTAGTGCACGAGGGACCGGGAAGGAATCTGCACTGAACTCACTATTTAAGTCAGATCCGCATGCATGAGTCTATGAGCATTGTTAGTGAGATTATTGTGAATTGCATGGATTAAATGAATTGAGTGAACTCCGAATACATGATGTCGTATGAGTGAATTCTGACTGAATGAATATACAGGTATTGATACTGTTGCTGAGTGCAGTGTGATGCTATGATTGAGAATATACGTTATTATGCGAATTCTGATTGAATGATGTGGTCTGGCTCTTATATTAATTGGCAGTATATATATATCGTTATGGATTGAACCTGGTAAATTATATAATTGAGAATTGAGGTAAAGTCCAAGTCAATAGCTGTCACTTTATATGTAAAAGCTCACCCCTACACCATTTTTCAGTGTGTGCAGGTTGGACTCTGAAGTGATGATAAGGTCTCAGGTCCGAGTAAGGTGCACTCCGACCGTTGAGTGCTTATTTTGTATTTGTCATGTTTCATCAGTTGTAGCCTTGGCCGGCTCATAATAACAGTGTGATGTAATGAATATGAATATATATATATAAGTAATTTGAGCTATTGTGACCTGAGTGCATGTTTTTATACATATATAGTTCACGTTGATAACAGGTGTTGAGGAATGAATGATGTTAAGTAATGGGTATTCCGAGTGCATGAGTATGTATGTACATATATGTTGTATACGAGTGGTTTGTGTTTGGGTAGACTGAGAGGTGTAGATGGCTAGATTATAGCTCAGTTAATGATTTCTGAGTAGACGTAATTGGGGAGTCGACTCCGAGTGGGGCTGCAAATGGCTATGCCTTCTTGTTCGAATGATGATACTTCATTGGATTCTGAGTAAAATACCTTGGATGAACCTATACTGCGTAAGATCTAATGAGAGAATCCCCGGGTGTTAATGAGAGCGGTCATTACCGAGTGAGAAATATAAGTAAAACCCGAGTGAGGAAGAGTTCGTATTCCCAAGTGAAAACCCTGAGCGATCCTCTTTTGACAGAGAAGTTAGTGTAGTGGCTTAGAATGGAATGGATTCTGAGTGTAAGATATTTATAATCTGAGTGAGCCTAGGATTTGTAACCTGAGCGGTTGAGTTTTGAATAAGTCTATGTGGGACTTAACTACCTGATTTCCGAGTGATCAGTTGTGGGATGCCGAGTGAGTTAGCTATCATTTTCCGAGTGAATGAGTTGAAGGATAACTCTGGATCCCTAGCGTCTGCTTAGCCGAGTGTGGCTCCTCGCTCCAGCGAGCAAGGTACTCGCTCCAGCGAGTGTGGGTTGGGAAGGCTTTTGTGTTGGCATCGCTTAGGTGAATCGTGCCTCGCCCGAGCGACTAGGGCTGCTTCGCCCAAGTGTTTGGGATCACGCTAAAGCAAGTGGATGCGGGTGTTGGGTTTCGCTTGAGCACTTCCTCCTTCCACTGTTGCATTGTCATACCTCGCTCAAGCGACGTTGGGCCTCACTTGAGCGAGTCCGCGTTGTCATGGATTTCGCCCAGGCGCTGATGTATTTCGTTGAACCGAATGGGTCGGTTCAAGCCTTGTCCCTTCCGCCGAGTGCTATGCGTATGAATATTCTTTCATTTCCCTTACCTTCCTCTTCTTTTCTATGCCGATTGACCAGTGGTCGTTTTGTGGAAAAAATTTTCACTGTTTTTGGGTTTATTTATTTATTAAAAATTAGGGTGTTACACCTCTGTGGTACCTGAAGGGTGGACATCCCAAATGAAGAAAAAATTCTTTCATGACAGTAAAACCTTTCTATAGGATGATCCATTTCTTTATAAGATAGGAGTAGATGGAATTATCAGGAGATGTATGCCTGAATCAGAGCAAGAAAGACTCCTGTGGCACTGCCATGACTCCTATAATGGAGGACACCATGGTGCCTCTAAAACAGCAGCAAAAGTGTTGCAATGTGGCTTTTATTGGCCAATAATTTTTCAGGATGCTAGAGTATATGTGCAAAGGTGTGATAAGTGCCAAAGAAATGGAGGCCTCTCTACTAAAGCTGGCATGCCTTTGACAAATATTTTAGTTATAGAGCTATTTGATGTTTGGGCATTGACTTCATGGGACCATTCCCAAAGTCATTCTCCAATGAATATATCCTTGTTGCTGTTGATTATGTCTCCAAGTAGGTGGAGGCAATCCCTACCAGAACCAATGATGTACATGTGGTGCTTAGGTTTATAAAGAAGAATATTTTCTCTAGATTTGGAGTCCCTAGAGTCCTCATTAGTGATGAAGGGTCATATTTCTGCAATAGAATCATGGAAAAAGCCCTGAGACATTATGAGGTACTTCATAAGGTATCTACTCCATATCATCCATAAACTTGTGGACAAGTTGAGCTTTCTAATAGAGAAATCAAAAGAATATTAGAGAAAGTGGTAAGAAAGTCTAGGAAAGATTGGTCTGTGAAATTAAATAATGCATTGTAGGCCTATAGAACAACATTTAAAACTCCCATTGGCATGCTTCCTTATCAGTTAGTTTATGGTAAGGCTTGCCATCTCCCTATGGAGTTGGAACATAAGGCATGGTGGGCCACAAAACTGTTAAACATGGATTTTGACCAATCTCAAGAGGAAAGAGTCCTAAAACTCAATGAACTTGAGGAGTTCAGACTCAATGCTTATCAGAGTGCCTCAATCTATAAAGAGAAAACTAAGAGGTGGCATGATAAGTGGATAAATAGAAAAGAGTTTCAAAAGGATGATAAGGTCCTATTATTTAATTCTAGACTGAGACTCTTTCCAGGAAAACTAAGTTCAAGTGGGTTGGACCTTTTATTGTGAATGAGGTTTTCCCTCATGGTGCAATTAAGTTGAAAGAACCAGCCACTGGAAGAACTTTTATGGTGAATGGCCAGAGACTCAAACTCTACTTTGGAGGAGAGTTTGATAGGCAGAAATCCTCCATGGTTTTGCAGGCATCTTCTTAGGTGTCAATGGTCAAGCTAGTGACCTTAAAGAAGCTCTTGAGGGAGGCAACCCTACATCTTTGATTGTTGTATTTTGTGTTTTGTGCTTTGAAACAACAAAAGAAAACTAAAAAGTGTGAATAAACTTGAAATTTTTTTGAATAAGGTTTGAGCATTTATACGCTAAAATCCTAGTGTATATACGTGTAATTCCATTAGCTAGAATTAGTATCAGGTACCCTTGGCGCTTGAGCGAGCTTCTATGCGCTCAAGCGTGATCTTAAGCTAACTTTTTGCCCGCCTGAGCGTGACTCTATGGAAGCCTCACGCTTGAGCAAGCTCAGGTGTGCTTGAGCGTTACCCTTCATATTGATGCTGATGCTTAAGCGTACTTCTTTTTCGCTGTAAGCAAGTTGTCCTTAAGCACCTGACGCTCGAGCATGACTCTCTCACGCTTAAGCGTGATTCAATATGAAGTGCTCCTGGTTTTAGCCATCTTGTCGCTTAAGCGTATCCATGTCACGCTTGAGCGTGACTGTCCCTATATATTACGCGCTTGAGCGAAACAATATCAAGCTTAAGCGTGAGTGAGTCTGTACCAGACCTGTCACATGTTTTACATACACGCTTGAGCAAGCATTTACTCACGCCTGAGCGTGATTTTCCTGGCATGCCACTGATAGTGAAAAGAGTCCTACGCTTGAGCGCCCACCTCACGCTTGAGCATGCTCGGGGTTGAGAAAGTTGAAAGTTAGTCGTTCCATGCTTGTCGCTTGAGCGTGGTCTCTCAGCGCTTGAGCGCACCACATGATATTTTCTCTTCACTACACTTGGAGCGTGATTCACACCTGTTGCCACCTGTTATGATTTAATTTGGGCGTTTATACGCCCAAGATTCAGTGTAACTACGTGTACCTCGTGTAATGGGTTCAGCAGTATAAAACCCTCTCAGCGTACAAACCCTAACTCTTTACATTGGAACCTTGGGTTTTGAAGAGGAAAAGGCACAATCTTTGGATTCCTTTGAAAGGTAACATCTTTACATTCCTTAATTTCAGTGGATAACTAGGATTTTAGTAGGTCTTTGTTTCAATTTCAAATTTCTTGCATCCATCAGATCTTTTCATCTTATATTTTCTTTTTGTTGTGGTTGTGCTGTTTGTGCAATTGTATTCATTTAGGCTTTATAAATACCATTGTTAACACTCACAATGATCAGAAGATCACAAAGACTTTTTAGAAAACCTGAAAAAATCGTTAAGATAGAAAATATGAAGAAAACCTCAAAAGAGAAAGGAAAGGGGGTGGTTACTATTAGTATCCCTGATTCTCCATCAACCGAAAGGAGTAAAAGCCTTGACGAAGAAAGGAAGTCTTAGACAGCTGAGGGTTTTGATGGGTATAGGTTTAGAGATTCCAAGGCCGCCCAAGATTATGAGAATAAGTTCAAACTTAGCGGAGTAATAAGAGATAGAGCTCTAGTCCTGGAGGAAGAAAATTGTTTTGATCACATTGTGAAAGTTGCCATGTTAGCAAGAGGGTGGTAATTTTTTAATGAGAATTTAGGGAATGGTTACTAGGAACTTACTAAGGAATTTTATGCCAATCTAAGGGCCAATTCTATTGAGGATAAGTTTCCTTTTTCTTCCTTCTTGAGAGGAGTCACCATTCCTTTATTTGGTCACATATTGAATAAGCTGTTGAAAGTACCTATATTGGATGAGGAAGGATATCACTACACTTGGAAAGTAGATATCTTTCATAGGGCTGAAAATGAAAATCTCAGGAAAGAAATTTTAGACGAATGCTGTGAACAAGGAGCTACAGATATAACAAAAATGAATGGTGCACCAAAAAGTGTCAAGAAGAATTGTTTGAATCATCTCCCCCTCTTATGGTGTCACTATGTCCTTTCATCCCTGCAATCCGTGGCTCATGCTACTGAGATTACCATTAAGAGATTGGTGTTGATTTACTATTTAATGAGAGGCTTGTATGTTAACCTGGGTGAGTTAATACTGGAGGAGATGATGAAAGCCAATGAAAAGAATCTCCAACTACCATATTGGTCTGTTATCACCTTGTTGGCCCAAAAGAATCAAGCTAGGTTGAACTATGAAGAATTAACAAAGGTGAAGCCTGAAAGGATTATGGATAAGTACTAGGTGATAGACCACATTGACCATTTTATGCCTCAAGAGTCAAAGTGTCCCAGACAACCTAAACCGACATCTTTTGCACCACCACCCCTAACAGGAGCAGGTACTTCTTTTGACCTCCCCATGGTAATGCAAGAAATTCAGGTTATGAAGAAGATGCAGCTAGGAACCTATGATCTAGTCATGAACCATGATCTGATGCTGAGGAAGATTGCCACTACACTGAAAGTGGACCACACTGAAGAAATGGGAGTTCCACCTGACAGAGATTTATGATTGGCTTCCATTGGGTTCACCATTCTCCCTGACGACACACCTTTAGCAACTGAATTTCCACCCCATCCTGACAAGACAATGATGAGCCTATGGATTAAAAAGTGAAGAAGAGGATGATTGATATTTTACTTTACTTATATTTCTGTTAAGTTAATTCTGGATTGTAATAACTTTCTTTTAATGTTTTCTTTTTCTAAACAATGTATTTCCTTTCTGCTGTAATGAAATTTTACTTCCATGTTAAGTGATTGTTGTAATTTCTTTTCTGATTTGTATCGATTCCTGCAATAATCACTCAACCAATCACTGCCATATAGGTAAAAAAAGAGAAGTAATCTATCCTCTCATCTTATTACTTTGAGGAAATATGTTAACTATATTTAATTTAGAATCCATCTTAATAATTTAAATCTTATTGATTCTCAAGCATCAATTGGATAAATTAATTGATTTGCATTGCTTGATTCATGATCCCTTTCCATGACTATTTCAATCCTTTATTAATTGTATATTCACCATGCTAGTTGGCAATCTGAGTTTATAATCTCACATTAAGATTGGGGACATGATTGGCTGATTACCTGTAATATTATTAGCTTTTGAGCCTTTATTAATTCTTTTTCTGAGTGTGTCTGCATTATTGTTAGTGAGACAGAATTTGCTTCAGTGCTTGCTAAATGATTATATGTGTGCCAATTGGAAATGATGAAGGCCTTCTTTGAAAATTAGCCAGGGAAAAATTTAGCCATCCTTACTTTTAATTATCCTTTGACCCAATAATTATGTTTGAGCCTGAGACCCTTTCATTCTGATTATGTACCTAACTTTACAAGCCTATGTATCTAAGAAAAAACCAAGTGAGTTATCCCTGGATGTACCATTGATGGATTGCTAAGTCTTATCTTATTGCTAGGGACTAGCAAGTTCTAAGTTTGGGGATGAAAAGTGTGCCTAACAACAAATAAATGACACACTCTGACCTTAATTATAGATGAGGATTTTAAAAAAAAAGAGAAATGAAAGGAAGAACAGCAAAAGTAAAAGAAAAGTGAAAAATCAACAAAGCAAAGGTGCAAGGCACCATAATAATAGAAAAATAGTATTGAAAAAAATGAAAAAAAAGAAAGAAAGGAAGAGTCCAAAGGACTGAAAGAGAAGAAGGTGCAAAGCACCACAAGTAGTTGAGTATCCTTCATCTGAAAAAAAAGAAAATATAATGAAAGCAAAGAGTTGGTTAGTAGAGGCATTTATGTTAAGATTGAGGCAAGGCATCAGTGGGCACATCTTTTAACCTAACATTGACTAGAAAAACAAAAATAGAGCCTGTAGCCTAACCCCATTACAAGCTTAAAAAGCCCTTTCTGATCCAATTGTGTTAGCATATGTCATGATGTTTAGAACTGTTGCAAGCCTATGTTGATCTGACAATTATGCAGGTGATAAGTGCATGTAATTGAACCTATACACTGAAAGAAGAGTGAAACACTAAACCATGTGAGGAAAGCATCACTAACTTATTCCTAAAGGAACTGTGAGTAATTATATTTTCAGAAGATGCAAAAAGAAAGCATGAAGGATATTCAATAATTATGGTATGAATTAAGCTAAGGAAAGGTTAATTCTCTCGAGTGAGTGTAATTGATTTAATTAATTTGAGTCCTTGCTTGAGGACAAGCAAGCTTTAAGTTTGGGGATATGATAAGTCTTGAAAATACTTAATAATTTCACCTTTAATTTAACTTAATCCATTTAATTTTGTTTAGTTTGGTTTATTATTTATTAAATTGTCATAAATTATGGTTTTATTTATTTAATTCAAAAGTGTTTGAATTATGCAAGAAAATAGGTAAAAAGATAAGTATATAAGGAAATTTGTTTATTTGTAAATTCACTAACCCAGCGTGCATACGCCAGACAACTAGCGTATATACGTTAGGCATTTATTTGTTTACATTTTGCAGGATGAGGGACACGATCAAGCTCAAGCGAGGGAGTTCCCCACTCAAGCGTGAAGTCAAAAGGTAATCCCCGCTCAAGCACATGAAAGCCACGCTTAAGCGTGAGCCTTGTAATCCACGTAAAACTTCATGCATGCAACAAAGTAATGCGACCGCTCAAGCAGACCATAGTCACACTTAAGCGTGACTTCACTACACCCTGAATTTTACATCACGCTCAAGCGCCCTTGAGTCAAGCTTAAGCTTGAATTCTTATGCTAAAATCCCGAGTCATCAAATTGGTGTGAAAATCTTTGTTTAAAAATTGTGACTCTCAGATTTATATCTTCGCAAGCGCACCAGTTGTTAAAATTGTAGTATATTTGATCGTCCCACAGGGATTGTGGTAAGTACCTCAATCTTGGACTAGTACAAGCTGAACCAATAAAAGACACAGGAATTTCATTCGGTTTTTGATTGTTTTAATGTTTTATAGTTGTTTTTGTATTTCCAGGAACAGAGTTAAAATGAAATGTGAAAGGTGATTAATAGAAAACAGGTCAGGATTGCTTCGGTTCACAAATTCATCAAGAAACATGCAATTAAAGTATAATCAAACTTCATAATCCAGAGGACAATCCGCTTGTGGTCATTCCCTAATTCCTTAGGTGAAAAACACTAATCCTTAAGCATCGAACCTTAATTCCTTAAGTGCTCAATTAACCTAAGAATCTAATGCGAAATTGGAGGTTGAACTCTAACTATTAGCCTAAATTGATTAGGCATGAACTAGTTAGAAAGCTGGAAGTTACCTAAGCTTCAACCTTGATTCCTCACTAGCGAAGTTCTTCATCAGTTCTGGATTTGTCAATCCAGCGATTTGGATCCACTCCTCAGCTTGTTCGCCTCAGGATCTAGAAGTTGATTTCCTCGCTCACAGCTTCAAGACTCCATTGCTAACCTTCACAATCCCAACCTTAGGGATTTAGAACTCCATTGACTTCGGTTCCATCGAAGGATTGTGGAACGTCATGGAGGAGAGGATTTAGAGAGAGAAAATGCGTAGTGAGATGTTCGAAGTGAATTGTATTCTATGTATTCTATATGAATCTGTCTCTATTTTTTTACAGAATATGTACAAACATATATATATACGTCTACCTACTAACTAACTTAACTGATAACTTAGGAAACTTAAGTTAATGACTAAACTAACTAACTACATAATTTACATAAGAATCAACTAATTACAGCTCAGATCTTAGCAAGTTACAGCTTATCCATAGCTAATCACAGCATAGCACCAACTAATAACAGCTCACTACTTCATTACTAAGGTGTAGAAGTGGGAGAGAAGGAAGCCGGAAACAACATCGGTGCCGAGCGGATTCTGGAGTGAACAATCGCTGTTTTAAATATCAACCTTTTCGCTTGAGCGAACTGGGTTCTCGCTTGGGCGAACTTGAGATATGTACTACAGTGTTACTTTCTCGCTTAAGCGTTATGGATAAGCTTGGGCGAAGGAATGATGTTTTGAGGTCACGCTTGAGCGTAAGCTTGCTTGCTTGAGCGAACTTTGACCCTCGCTTGAGCGAATTTTACTCTCGCTAGAGCGAATTAATTATTCAATCAGCTCTATGAAATTGACGCTCGGGTTCTTCTTTTTATTTCAATCGGTTCCCTATTCTATTTTTGGAGTTGGTATCTTGTAAGTATTTCAAGTCAGATTTTCATTAATTCCTTCCAATCAACCTTTTGAGAAGTCTTTTCAGTCGGCCTCTTTGAAGTCTCGGTCAGTTTGGGCTCTTGGACTCTTTTCAGTCGGATTTGTGAAATATCACTCGGATTTTCCAAATCTCGCTCGACTTTTTCCTTTCAGCTTGAGCAATTCTTTTCCTGCACCAATAAACAACTAATTTGCCCAGCGTTTGTATGCTGGCTGCTTAATGGAATTACAAATAATCATAAACTCTTAATTAATTAATGTTTTTAACCATTTTCTTACATAAATAAAACACTTTTGAAATAATTAAATAAATTATAAATTGTTAGCAATTAATTAAATAAAAGGCTAAACTAATTACTAAACAATGAATTAATTCAAATAAAAAAAGAATTAATTGAGTCTTTTCAAGACTTATCACATCCCCAAACTTAAAACTTGCTTGTCCTCAAGCAACTATTCAGATTATTTAACTAACAAGTTGTTATTTAACACACTCAACCTTTCCTTAACTTAGTTCATGCTATAATTATTGAATACCGACCATGCTTTCTTTTCGCAATTTCTAAAAGTATAATAACTTACACCTCCTTTGGGAAACAAGCTGTTGATGCTTTCCTCACCAGGTCGGTGTTTAACTCTTCTCTCAGTGTATAGGGTAAATAGAATGCACTCATCACCTGCATACTTGTTAGATAAACATAGGCTTGCGACAGTTCTAAATGTCATGCCATATGCCATCACAATCGGATCAGTAAGGACTTTTTAAGCTTATAATGGTGCTGGGCTACAGGCTCAATTATTGTTTTCCGAGTGAATGTCGGGTTACAAGATGTGACCACTGATGCCTTGACTCAATTTTTAACTTAACTGCCTCTACTTAGCAAGCTCCATTATTTTCCGAGTGAATGCTAACTTAACACTTTCGGTGCTTTGCACCTTCTTTTTCCTTCAGTCCTTCGGACTTTTCCTTTTCTTTCTTCTTTTCCATCTTTTTCCGATCACATTTCAATCGGTGCTTTGCACCTTTTTCCCTACTGATTTTTTTCATTTTTCTTCTCAGCTTTTCTATTTTTCAATTTTTCCTTTTATTTCTCTATTTTTTCATCTATAACCAAGGTCGGAGTGTGTCCTTAATTGATGCTAGGCACACTTTTCATCCCCAAACTTAGAACTTACTAGTCCCTAGCAATAAGTAAGACTGAGCAACTCATCAGTAGAACATCCAGGGGTAAATCAGTCGGTTTTTTTTCCCGAGATAAATAGGCTTGTAACGTTAGGTGAATAACCAGAATAAAAGGGTCTCAGGCTCAAACATAATTTTTGGGTCAAAGGATAATTAAATATATTAGGAAGGCTACTTTTTGGCCCTGGCTAAATTAACAAAGAAGGCCTTCATGATTTCCGATTGGCTGGCATACAATTAATTAGCAAGGACTGAAGCAAATTCTGTCTCACTAACTAGCATGCAGGTTCACTCGGAAAAGGATAAAACAGGCTCAAAAGCTACGAATATAACAGTTAATCAGCCAGTCATGTCCCCAAACTTAATGTAAGATCATACATTCAGATTGCTAACTAACATGCCGAGTAAACAATTAATTAATGATGAAAAAGTTATGGGCAGAGATCATGAGTTAAACAAAGCCGATCAGTTAATTTATCCGACTACAGCTTAAGAATCAACAAACTTTTAAATTATTAAGATGGATTTGAAATTAAACAATAAGCATATTTTAGCAATTAAGGAGTCAGAATATCAATTAAGGAGTGAGTCGGAAAAATACTTCCCTTTTTACCTGAGTGGCTATGGATGGGAAACACGTGGTCGGATTGGGATGCATTAATTTACCGATACAATCGAAAAACAGAATAAAACAAGCAATTTTAACAAAGAAAGAAAATTTCATTACAACTAAAATAAAAGCGAATTCATTGTTCAAGAAACAGTTAAAATAATGTCAAGTTAATTACATAAAAACATCATAATAACACGTAGCAACAACTCAAGCATCCTGATCTTCATTCTCTTTGTCCTGTTGGGAAGATGGTGGGAATCAGCTACTCGGGATACGTCCTTTGAGGGAATCATGAATCCAATGGAAGCCAACCATGCATCTCTGTCAGGTGGGGCTCCCATTTCTACTGTGTGTTCTACCCTCAATTTCGTGGCAATCTTCCTGAGCATGAGATCGTGGTTTAAGACCCGATCATAAATTCCAAGTTGCATCTTCTTCATGACCTACAATTCCTGCAACACTATAGAAATGTTAGAAGAAGAAGAACCGGCTCCTGTAGATTGCCTGGGACGTTCGGTTTATCTAGTTTTAAACTCTATAGCATATTCTTCAGCAGCCTTAACATTTCTGAACCCGTGCCTGTCAACATCTTCAACTGATGGTGCTTCGTTTCTCTCAGGTGCAGGGGATGCATTCCTTTGAACCAAAGGAGATGCATTCCTCTCAGCTTGACTTTGGCTGTGGGCAGGTTCAGAAGAATCAGATATACTTATGGTTGCTACTTCCTTTTCGTTATCTGTTTGCTTTCTTCTCACACTTTCTTCTACAAAATTTAGTCTAGGTTTTTGCAGGAGTCTCTGTGATCTTCTCTTCATGGTTAATGTTAAAAGAATGCTGATAAACAACCTAAATGAAAAATAAGAACAGAAATCCAAAAGAAACACAGCAAACCAAAAATGTGAGGTGCATGGCTATGAACAGTGGAAGAATATTAACAAAGAAGCAAGAAAATACTAAGCATGTACTTAGAAGTGAACGAAATAAGTGAAATAAGTGGAAAGATAGTACCTTTCTTAGAAATCAGAAAGTGCCTTTTCGTCTTCAACCCAAGTTTCAGCATAGGTACTTAGGGTTTGGAAGCTGAAAGGTTTTTATACCGTTGAAGTTACTATCCAAGAAACGCGTAAGTATGCTCTAGCTTTATTTATTACTTTATTATTATTATAATATAATATATATATATATATATATATATATTTTAGACACTCTTACTCGGCTCACATACTGAATAGGTGGAAGATCGAGTGAGAGTGGGAAGAGATGCCGAGTGGATTCATGAAAGATGAGTGGCAGTGATGAAGAAGACAAGTGAATAAACAAACGATGAAAACGAACGAGCGAATGAAAGCAATAAGTAAATGAAAGAGTGGGTGGAAGAACAAATGGAAGAACGATATATGAATGAATACAGGATCCCGAGTGAATAAAAACTGAATGGAAATGATCCTGAGTGAATGAAGAACGAATGGGTACAAGAACAAGTGAAAGTATGGATGAATGAAGTAGAGTGCAGGAGATTGACAGAGTGAATAAAGGACGAGTGAATTAAAGTGAACGAATGAATGAAAACCGAGTGATCGAATGGGAGACAATGAATGGAAAACTGCGAAGGAAGAGACCGGGTGAATGAGTGAAAAGAGTGAAAAGAAAATGACCGAGTGAATATGGAGAAAGATACCAAGCAATAAAGGACGAATGGAAGAGGACGAGCAAAAAAGTAAACAAAACAACGAATACAGAGAAGGAATGAGTAAATAGAAAAACCAATGAATAAAAGAACAACAAGTAAATGAATACTGAGTGATTATACCAGGTAAAAATAAAAAAAATGAATGAACAAACAACAAGTGGTCGGAAAATGAAAAAATGAGTGAAAGAAATCGAAAGCATGGCTGACTGACCGGGTGAATAAACCCGAGTGAAAGACAGAAGAAGAAGGAGATAACCTGAGTGGATAAAAGAACACTACAGTGGAAACTGAGTGAATAAAAATACTGAGTGGATGAAAAAAAAGAAAAACAGAAGACGAAGCATTCATGAAATAATGAGTGAAAAAGATCGGGTGAATAAGTGACGAATGAAAGAATGAAAGAGTGACCGAGTGAATAGAGAACGAGTGAAAGAGATCGGGTGAGGGAATAAGAGACTGAGTGAGAAAGCCGAGTGGATGAATGAGAAAAATCAAAGACCGAGTGAACACAAGACTGACAAGAAAATATACTGAGTGAATAGGAGACTAATGGAAACAAAACTGACTGTGATGAGTGCGGAATCAGAGTGATAAAAGGCTGACTGAAATAAATCACCCTTCATCATCTGACCCGTTTATTAAATCAACGATCAGAAATCCTTTATTAAAGTCTCCCTTTTTATTCGCATCAAAATTTGGAATTTATTGAAGAATGACGAGTGAAGTTCAGTCGGGAAAAAGGGTTAAGAATGAGTAACAGTTATCCGAGTATACTACTTTTGCTCAGCTCAGTAAACTTTCGCTTAAGCGTGAAGTAACAACAGCAGCGCCTCGCCTAAGCTACAAGTATTTCGCCTGAGCGAAATGGAAGAATCAAGCTCAGACTCCCTTCTTCAAACTTCACAATTTTTTTTCAAACTTTATTCACTAAAATATTTTTTTTATACTTTTTTTTTAGTTTTCTTTTCATTAAAAACACTCAGAACGTAGGGCTGCCTCCCTAGAGCGCTTCTTTAAGGTCACTAGCTTGACCTTGTGGCATCTAAGAGGATGCTTGCAGTAACAAGGAGGTTTTCTGCCTATCAAACTCTCCTCCAAAGTAGAGTTTGAGTCGCTGGCTATTTACCTTAAAAATCCAATCGGTGGTCGGGTCTTTCAGCTCAACTACACCATGAGGAAAAACCTCATTTACAGTAAAAGGCCCCGACCACTTTGATCTAAGCTTTCCACGGAAGAGTCTCAGTCGGGAATTGAATAACAAAACCTGATCATCCTTTTGAAACTCCTTCTTATTAATCCACTTATCGTGCCACTTCTTTGTTTTCTCCTTATAAATAGAGCCACTTTGATAAGCGTTGAGTCGGAACTCCTCTAGTTCATGGAGTTTTAAAACTCTTTCCTCCTGGGATTGGTCACAATCCATGTTTAATAACTTTGTAGCCCACCACGCCTTGTGTTCCAACTCCACAAGGAGATGGCAAGCCTTACCGTAAACTAATTGATACGGGGACATGCCAATCGGAGTTTTGAAGGCTGTTCTGTAGGCCTACAATGCATCATCTAATTTTACCGACCAATCTTTTCTAGATTTTCCAACCACTTTCTCTAAAATTCTCTTGATTTCTCTATTTGACAGCTCAACTTGTCCACAAGTTTGTGGATGGTAAGGAGTGGATATTTTATGTAAAACCTCATAGTGACGTAGGGCTTTTTCCATTATTTTATTACAAAAATGTGAACCCCCATCACTAATAAGTACTCTCGGTCCTCCAAACCTAGAGAAAATATTCTTCTTAATGAACCTAAGCACCACATGTGCATCATTGGTTCTCGTCGGAATTGCCTCCACCCATTTAGAGACAT
This sequence comes from Clitoria ternatea, assembly GCA_037962975.1. Classification (NCBI taxonomy): domain Eukaryota; kingdom Viridiplantae; phylum Streptophyta; class Magnoliopsida; order Fabales; family Fabaceae; genus Clitoria; species Clitoria ternatea. The sequence continues at coordinate 178,738,143 of CM075671.1, forward strand.
AGTCTACAGCAACAAGTATATATTCGTTGGAGAACGACTTTGGAAATGGTCCCATAAAGTCGATACCCCAGACGTCAAATAAGTCCACAATTAAAATATTTGTCAAAGGCATGCCAGCTTTAGCAGAGAGACCTCCACTCCTTTGACATTTATCACACCTTTTGACATACACTTTAGCATCTTGAAAGATAGTTGGCCAATAAAAGCCACTTTGTAAAACCTTTGCTGCAGTACGGGAGGCACCATGATGACCTCCATAATAGGAGTCGTGGCAATGCCACAAGAGCCTTTCTTGCTCGGATTCAGGCACACACTGCCTGATCACTCCATCTACTCCTATGTTATACAGAAATGGATCATCCCAAAGGAAGTTTTTGCTATCATGAAAGAATTTTTTCTTCATTTGGGATGTCCAGCCATCAGGCACCACCGAGGCACTTTTGAAGTTGGCCATATCAGCATACCATGGCCCAGTGATAATTGCCATCAACCTCTCATCTGGAAATTCTTCTTTTATTAAAACAGAATCCGATTCACCTTCCAGACGAGACAGTTGATCGGCAACTGAGTTCTCTACTCCCTTTTTGTCTCGTATTTCAAAGTCAAACTCCTGGAGTAACAGAACCCACCTGATCAGTCTCGGCTTAGATTCTTTCTTAGCTAGTAAGTACTTGATTGATGAGTGATCTGTATATACAATGACCTTGGCCCCAATCAAGTAAGCACGAAATTTATCAAATGCATACACCACAGCAAGCATTTCTTTTTCAGTAGTGGTGTAATGTATTTGATTTTCGTTCAACACTTTACTAGCATAATAAATTATATGAGTTAATTTTCCTATTTTTTGACCCAGCACAGCTCCGACTGCAAAGTCACTTGCATCACACATTAATTCAAACGGTAAAGACCAATCGGGTGCTGCAAGGATCGGAGCTGAAGTCAAACTTTGTTTCAATTTTTCAAAAGCCTTGACACAGTTTTCATTAAACACAAACACCTGATCTTTTACAAGCAAGTCGGTCAAAGGCTTAGCTATTTTTGAAAAATCTTTTATGAACCTTCTATAGAAGCCAGCACATCCTAAAAAACTTCTCACTCCTTTCACGTTGATCGGAGGATGTGTTTCGTTCTTTCTCAGGAAAACATATTTTAGATGAGAAGGCAAAGGTTTTAAATCATATTTTTCTTCAGAAACTTCCTTTCCTTTCTCAACTTCAGTAATTTTCAAATCATTTTTCTTTTCTTTTTCAAAATCACCTACTTCTAATACTTCCAGTAGGTTTAGTATTTCCGAGTGAGAGTCATTTAACTCCTCAGTCTTGGAGTCAAAGTCATCCTCTAAAAAGGTTCGTAAGGCCTCTTCCTCAGTTTTTAAAAGCATTGGAGTCTGGTAACTTTTAATCTCTTCAATCATTAAACAATACATCCTTTCAGTCGAATGTTTCATGGAATTGAAGACATTAAAGGTTACCTGCTCCTCCTGAACTCTCAGCATGAGTTCACCCTTTTCTACATCAATTAATGCTCTGCCTGTAGCTAGGAAGGGTCTACCTAAGATTAAAGGAATCTCTCGGTCAGCCTCCATATCCAACACTATAAAATCTGCTGGGAAGATAAATTTGTCTACTTTAACTAACAAGTCTTCCAGCATCCCTTGGGGATATTTAATGGACCTGTCAGCCAACTGCAAAGACATGCGAGTCGGTTGTAGGTTATTAATTCCCAGTTTTTTCATCAAACATAAAGGCATTAGATTTATACTAGCTCCTAGGTCACAAAGAGCACTTCCTACATGAATATCCCCAATTGCACACGGTATTGTAAAAGATCCAGGATCTTCTAGCTTTTGAGGAAGTTTCTTTTGAATGATTGCACTGCACTCCTGAGTGAGAGCAATCATTTCATCCCCCTTAAGCTTCCTTTTCTTAGACAATAGTTCTTTCAAAAATTTTGCATAAGAAGGTATCTCCTACAATGCCTCGGCAAAAGGGATATTTATGTGAAGTTTCTTGAATACATCTAAGAACCTAGCAAACTTCTGCTCTTCTATTTGCTTTTTAAACCTGTGTGGAAATGGAGCATTCCTCAGTTTTTCAGGAGTCAACTTAGAAGCTTCCTCTAGAATCAGATCAACCTTTTTCTTTTTCTTTTGGTGGACTTTATTTTCTTTTTCTTTTTCTGTTTCATTTTCATTTTCAGCTTCATTATTGACCTGCTCGGTTTCCTACACTATTTCTTTTTCTTTATCTTTTTCTGAGCTTATTTCCTGGCTCGGAGATGGAGAAATAATTTTTCCACTCCTAGTGATTATAGCCTTACAATGTTCTCTCGGATTTACCTCGGTATCTCCAGGGAAATTACCTGCTTGCCTCTCAACTAATTGCTTAGAAAGCTGTCCGACTTGATTTTCTAAATTTCTTATGGACGCTTCCTGATTTTTGAAACTGGCCTGAGTGGCCTGGATGAACTGAGAAAGTACATTCTCAAGTTCTGATTTTTTTTAATAGGGGGGGTGAGAAGGTTGTTGTGGTCTATTTGTGGGTTGATTTTGTGGGATGTTCTGATTCAAATATGGACCTTTCTGCCAGGAAAAATTGGGGTGACTCCTATAATTAGGATTAAAGGAATTAGAAGGATAATTCCTTTTATATTGTTGTTGCCCCATATAGTTCACTTGCTCGGAAGGCACATTTGGATCACACATTCCATTCTCATGGTCTCCTCCACAAAAGTCACAACTTATCATAGAAACTTGACTCGGCTTTTGGAGTTCTGAAATCTGTATGCTTAGTTTCTCCAAAGCCTGAGTCATCAGCTTACTCTGAGCCAGATAAGCATCTTGTGCTTCTAGTTCTAATATCCCTCTCCTAGGGACTTGGCTCCTTTCACTAATCAGACATTCATTAGAAGCCATAACGTCAATCAGCTCATGGCTTCTTCTATAGTTTTTGTTGTCAATGAACCTCCAGCTGAGGCATCAATCAGGACTGTAACATCTCGATTTTAAATGAAGTACCAGGTGGAATAAAGCCATTAAAATAATAATTTCAAAACTAGGAAATTGTTTAACTAATTACCATTAACTTAATTAATCAAATGAATGTTGATTTAAGTAGGATTAGCCATTAGTGGTTGCTGATGGGACTGGGTGACGTGAGCAGACTGCTGCTTCACGTTTCCCCTACCCCACCTTTCCATTCCTTGTGCATGCATATATGTAGTGGTCGATGGTCCCTTGCCATTCATTCTTCAGAATTCCCTCTTCGATTTCTCTCCTCTCCCTTCTTCCCTTTCTCTTTCTCTTTTCTTCTTCTTCTTCTTCTTCTTCTTCTTCCCTGAACGAGTGGAAGTATCAAGCGAAGCAGCTAGGAGAAGGACTAACGCCCAGGCTGAGGAGTCTCTCGGAGTCTCGTAGTTGGTAGGGGGAGTACCTTATATGTTAAATGCATGGGTTATGGACGGGTTCCGGGTGTTGATAATTGTTGTACTGTATTCTGTTGTATGATATACTTGCATGTGGAGTGCGCAATACTAGGTGCATGATGAGTGAGGGTGAACGTTGCATGTTTAGTATCGTCCTTGAGATGTATGCCGATAGCTTGGAAAATGTCGAATGATTGCATGGAAAGGGAGTGTTGAGTGATTGATGATGATAACTGTGTGGGTTATATGACCTATGAGTCGATATAAATATAAGATATTGATTGCATGTGATTAAGTGTTGGTGTAGTGGATCTGATAATATTCATACTGATGCATGCGTTGTTTGAATCCTGATGCTGTTGAATACCGATTGCATGTTATGCTTGTGTTGATTGGAATACTTTATTGAAACTGATATTGGTTGACACCGATCGCATGGGACGCGTGTGTTACTGTATTCATCTACTTAAGCTATGTTTCTGTTCGCATGGAAGTATGTGTGTTAGGTTAAAATGTTGAATTTCAAATGCGTATTACTGACTGTATATGAAGTATGTGTGTGGCTGAGTGAAAAATTATACGTATGAAGGCTGTGTTGTGTGATGGATCCGCGTGTGGCGCATGGGATGCGTTGTGCTGGGAGCACGTAGTGTGGGACACTACCATTGGTTTACTAAAAAGCGTGGGACGCTGTGAAATCCTTGAGTGGGACTCAAGGTAACCTCCGAGTGGGACTCAGGCTGCCCGTGAGCACCTCCATTGACGCTGAGAGCGTTGGTGTCACATGTGGGCAAACGGTTGGGTACCTGTAAAATGGCCAAGCAGCTGGGAGCTGAATGGATAGATGAGAGCTATGTATAAAAAGGCTGGGAGCCTACGTTGCAACGTCAAAACCGATTACACACGAATGCGGAACTGAGTGAAATACCCTGTGTATATTGATTACCGATGCTGTTTAAAATGAATTATGTAAGTGACGATGTTAATGAGATGATGAATATATATAACTGAGCAAATTGTTTTGTGTATACATGCTGTTGATGCTGATTGAGATATGTTCTATGAATGCATGTTAATATTATTAAAAGTTGTGTATGTATAGCTGAGTGGGAATTGTTGAATCCTGGCTGAGAAATGTTCAACAGGTGCATTCTGATTCGTAGGTATTATTATGTCATTGATTTTCGTATGTTAATGTTATCAAATTGATACGTGCATAAGGCCGAGTGATAACTGGTGGATTCCGATCGGTAAGAGTTTGACGTGTGTCCTGGTTGATTGGTACTGCTTTGACTTTGATCATTGCCATGCATGACTGTATATATATATACATATATATCTGTATAATTGTGGACAACTTGAATCAGTATCTATCACTTAATATTTAAGATACTCACCCCCTACTGTGGCAATCTTTCAGTGAACATCTCTCGCAATGAGGAGTGAATGAGGAGCTGGATACCGAATGGAGTGCTGATGCACTATGGAGGCGGATGTTATGAATATTCTGTTTATGTGTTTTGTTAAGCCTTGGCCGGCTCATGTTAAGCCTTAGTTCCTTTTATTAGAACCTGAACCCTTTGGAGTAGAGGACATGATGTGGTGCCTGTAATTAATTATAATTGTTATGATGCATGAAACCCTATATTGTGCATGAGAATCCGAGTAACCTACGCATGCGTATTTGTTGTGGGTGAGAGCTTAGTGTGACTATAAGTCGAAATGGAGTTGAGTGATGGCGTGGGAAAGGAGTTAGTGACTCCATCCGAGTGAAAGGGAGACTAGGTAATCTCGAGTGAATGAGGCAGTGTGATGCCAAGTGAGGGTTTATCAACCATAGAATGACACCTGAGACTCTAAGTGGATCCATTACAATAAATTACTAAATAGCTGGGAAAAATCCGAGTGAGTCCCAACGTAGAGGGAAAATCAGAGTAGGAAAGATTCGGATACCGAGCGAGAATCGATCCTGATACCCTTAGCGTAATAACTGTTAAGGTTTCCCGAGTGAAGAGTGACTAAGTATTCCGAGTGAGAAGTCTTCATAAATTCTGAGTAAGCGGCTCGGGGAATCATTTGCGGGTTGCCAATATACATACATGTAACCAATCAAGGGGAAATGGGGAGTGTGATATACTGTCTGGAAGGAACTGGGGTGCATTAGGGTCAATTCGAGCGAATTAAGAGATGGACCCTCCCAAGTGAACCATATACTGAAACCCGAGCGGGAAAGATACCGAGTGGAACAATAGGATACCGAGTGTAGTTATGCTTAGGCATTTCTTCCCTTCGTTGCGCGAGAGTCCCTTTTCCCTTGTTCTCTTCCTCCTTCTTCTCCTCGATGGGTTGGATTTATTACTCTGAGTAGGCTATGTACGGTTTATTAACTTTAAAATTTGGAAAATTCCCCCTGTTGATTTTATTTATTTAATTAAAAAGTAAGGTGTTACATTTTGGTATCAGAGCAGACCGAAAGGTCCAAGAAGGCCAAGGTATGCTTACCGAGTGTAAGCGGTTGTGTGCATTGTGACCGAGTGGTCATCATTATTGTGGCAATTGTTGAACCTGATTGATATTGTAATATTGATTTACGGATAGGAGGTTGTTTTCCTCCTGGTCCGACTGATTGTATAACATATAGAAATAGCATAATGAGCTAAAGTTACTGAATGTTAGACTGAGTTTCAATCGGAAGAATATAACCTTGTAAACTTATCCTTGAAGGGGTGTGAATTTCAGGATAGGTCATGACGAATCGTCAAAGTATGGAGGCTATAGCCACAGCATTCCAACGCTTTGCGGACGTGTTTGAGAGGCAGGGCCAGCCTCGAGCAGAGGATGGCCAAGTGCTGGATCGCTGCCTGAAGAGGAGGCCGAGTGAATTTCAGGGAGGACGTAACCCCGAGGTAGCTTATAAATGGACTCAGGAATTAGAAAGGATTTTCGGGGGCCTTCATTGCACCGAAGCCCAGAAGGTAGAATGCGCAGTGTATATGCTACGAGACGAGGCGGAGAATTGGTGGAAGATAGCTAGAAGCCAATTTCCTGACGATGATACTCAGCTGACCTGGAATGACTTCAAGACATGCTTCTTAGAGAAGTACTTCCCCGACACAGTAAGGAGTCGGAAGGAGTTGGAGTTTATGGAGTTGAAACAGGGTTCCATGACTGTGGAAGAGTATGCGACTAGATTCAAAGAATTGTGTCTATTCTACCCACCTTTCCAACAACCCGGGATGGAGAGCTCCAAATGCCTCAAATTCAAGAATGGATTGAGGTCAGATATTAAGAGAGCCTGCAGATATCAAGAGATCAGGAGTTTTCCTGCATTGGTGAATAAGTGTAGAATATTCGAAGAAGACGACAAGGCCCACTTGGGCTAGAGCAGCAGAGCAAACCATTACTTGAGGCCCCAGCAATCCCGCTTCAAGAGGCCAAACAACGCTGGTAGGAACAGACCTTTTCCCAGATTTGGAGGTCGGAACCAACCAGAAAGACGACCAGTTATGGGGAACAGAAAATGTTTCAAGTGTGGAGGAAATCATTACGCTCGAGACTGCAACAATGAGGGTGAGATGGTGTGCTTCCATTGTAATAAGAGGGGACACATTCGCCCTGACTGCCCCCAACTCCGTCAAGCAAATACAAATGCGCGTCAGGGAGGTTTCCAATAGAGGAACCGTGGACTCGATGGTCAAAGACCGGGGGGTGGAGGCAACAGGGCTAGAGCAAATATGATGGTTGCCCCAAACAACCGGAGGAGGAACACCGACCAACCTGCTGCTGGAAGAGTCTACGCTATCAGTGCTGAGGAAGTTGCGTAGGTGAACGACTTAGTGCAAAGTAAGTGTCTACTCGGTAAATATACACTTAGTGTAATTTTTGATTCTGGAGCCACCCACTCCTTCGTGGCTGATGAGTGTGTGAGACGATCGCGATTACCGACTATAGAGATGGATCGGATTTCGGAAGTAGCCAACCCGACTGGCCCTAAGGTGTTGACATCCACGATATGTAAGGACGTAACGTTTGTGTTGGACGATCAGAGTTTTATCTTCGATCTTGTGTGCGTGCCTCTGAAGGGCCTTGATATCGTGCTCGGCATGGATTGGCTTTCAGCCAACAAGGTGTTAGTGGATTGTAGAAATTGAAGGATAATCTTCCCGAGGCAGCACAATGAGGACTACACGGCACAAGGTATAGCTCAACTGTTTATGATGCTTTGTTTAACCGAGGGTGAGAGTAAAGCCCGAGTAAACGAAATTCCGACTGTCCGTGAATTCCCAGAGGTGTTTCCCGAGGATGTACCGAGTGTCCCTCCCAATAGAGAAGTCGAATTCTCTATAGACTTGATCCCTGGAGCCGAGCCAGTCTCTAGTGCACCGTATAGAATGTCCCCGACAGAATTGGCCGAGTTGAAGAAGCAGGTGGATGAGTTACTTGGAAAACAATTCATTAGGCCGAGTGTGTCACCATGGGGCGCACCTGTACTGCTTGTTAAGAAGAAGGATGGCAGCATGAGACTATGTATAGATTACCGACAGCTAAACAAACTCATAATTAAGAACCGATACCCGTTGCCCAGAATTGACGACTTAATCGACCAACTACGTGGAGCCTCAGTCTTCTCAAAAATCGACCTACGATCGGGATATCACCAAATCCGGGTGAAAGACTCGGATATTCCTAAGACTGCCTTTAGGACTCGGTACGGTCACTACGAGTATGTAGTGATGCCGTTCGCTGTGACAAACGCCCCTGCTGTCTTCATGAATTACATGAACATCATTTTCCACCCATACCTAGACCGATTTGTTGTTGTTTTCATTGATCACATCCTAGTCTAATCCAAAACCCCTGAGGAGCATGGAGAACACCTCCGAGTAGTACTTCAAGTACTGAAGGAGAAGCAGTTGTTTGCAAAACTTTTAAAGTGCGATTTCTGGATGGATGAGATCCACTTCCTCGGACATGTAATTTCTGAAGAAGGTGTCTCGGTGGACCCTTCGAAAGTGGCATCTATAATGGCATGGGAGAGACCCAAGTCGGTCTTGGAGATAAAGAGCTTTATGGGCCTGGCTGGTTATTATAGAAGATTCATTGAAGGTTTTTCTAAGTTGGCTTTGCCCCTGACTAAATTAACTCGGAAAAACATTCCCTTCGTATGGAGTTCCGAGTGCGATAGCAGTTTCCGAGAGCTGAAGGACAAGTTGACGACTGCTCCAGTGTTGGCATTGCCTAACTTGCAAGAGAGCTTCGTGGTTTATTGTGACGCCTCAGGACTCAGATTGGGATGTGTGTTAATGCAGAAGGACCGAGTGATAGCTTACGCTTCTCGGCAATTGAGGCCTCACGAACAGCATTACCCGACCCATGACTTGGAGCTGGCAGCCATAGTCTTCGCATTGAAGATATGGACGCATTATTTGTACAGAGCCAGATTTGAAGTATACAACGATCACAAGAGCCTCAAATACCTATTCGACCAAAAAGAGCTGAACATGAGGCAGAGGAGATGGATGGAATTTTTAAAGGATTATGATTTCGAGCTAAAGTACCACCCGGGTAAGGCAAACGTTGTTGCCGACGCGTTAAGTCGGAAATCCCTTCATATAGCAGTAATGATGGTAAAGGAAGTGGAGTTGTTGGAACAGTTCCGAGACATGAACCTACATGCTGACATCCCCTCATCTCAGAAAATAACGATCGGTACGCTGAGAATCGCCAATGAATTCCTGAAATCCGTGTACGAGCAGCAGCAATCGGATTCCTACTTGGCTGAAATGATGGAGACGCAGGCCAAGGGTAAGGATTTGTCCTTGATTGAGGGACCGGATAGAATTTTCTGAGTAAGAAACAGGATATACATGCCAGGTGGAGGAGAATTGAGAAGAATGGTGCTTGATGAAGCCCACAAGAGCCTACTCAGTATCCACCCGGGTACCACAAAGATGTACCACGATCTAAGGGCACAATTCTGGTGGCCCGGATTAAAGAGGGATGTGGCGGAATACGTGGCTCGGTGTATCACCTGTCAAAGGTCGAAAGTCGAGCACCAGAAGTCGTATGGTGCATTGCAACCCCTGGAGGTTCCCGTGTGGAAATGGGACTCAATTGCTATGGACTTTGTCATGGGATTGCCCAAAAACCGAGCGGGCCATGATGCGATTTGGGTCATTGTGGACCGACTGACGAAGAGTGCACACTTCCTACCTGTGAACATAAAGTACCCGTTGCATAAGTTGTCTCAGATTTACATTCACGAGATTGTCCGTCTGCATGGTATACCGACTTCTATCGTATCGGATAGGGACCCTAGGTTCACGTCCCGGTTTTGGACCAGCCTGCACCAAGAATTGGGTAGAAGCTTTGGCTAAGTTCCGCTTACCACCCCCAATCGGATGGACAATCCAAGCGAACGATTCAAAGCCTGGAGGACTTGCTAAGGGCGTGTGTGTTGGAGCACGATGGGAATTGGGAGCAGTACCTTCCCCTGATCGAGTTTACATACAACAATAGCCACCACAACAGTATCGGTATGGCACCCTACGAAGCACTTTATGGTCGAAGATGCCAAACCCCACTCTGCTGGTCGGAAACGGGTGAGAGTCTGCTATTGGGGCCAGAAATTGTAAAGCAAACATCAGAGCAAATCCGAGTAATAAAGGAAAGGATGAAGGCGTCCCAGGATAGGCAGAAGAGCTACCATGACAAACGGACCAAACCACTAGAGTTTTTAGTCGGAGATAGAGTGTTTTTGAAGACTTCACCGATTAAAGGAGTCGGGCGAGCCTTGAAAGGGGGGAAGTTAAGCCCCCGATACATTGGGCCTTATGAGGTGTTGGGACAAGTCGGCTCCATGGCATACCGAATAGCGTTACTGACTCACTTATCCCGATTGCATAATGTGTTTCACGTATCCCAACTAAAGAAGTACTTACCTGATTCTACCCACACAATTCCTGACGACAAAGTGGAAATCAAGGAAGACCTAACCACTGCAGCTGTACCGACTAGAATCATGGACCGATCGGTAAAGCGTTTAAGGAGTAAGGACGTGCAACTGGTTGAAGTCGAGTGGCAACAAAACGGGTATGTCTCTTATACCTGGGAACGCGAGGATGCAATGCGGCAACAGTACCCTGAGTTATTTACCAAGGTGAGTCACCGAGAGAATTTTGAGGACGAAATTCTTTTCAGAGGGGGAGAACTGTAACATCCAGATTTTAAATGAAGTACTGGGTGGAATAAAGCCATTAAAATAATAATTTCAGAAGTAGGAAATTGTTTAACTAATTACCATTAACTTAATTAATCAAATAAGTGCTGATTTAAGTAGGATTAGCCATTAGTGGTTGCTGATGGGACTGGGTGACGTGAGCAGACTGCTGCTTCACGTTTCCCCTACCCCACCTTTCCATTCCTTGTGCATGCATATATGTAGTGGTTGATGGTCCCTTGCCATTCATTCTTCAGAATTCCCTCTTCGATTTCTCTCCTCTTCCTTCTTCCCTTTCTCTTTCTCTCTTCTTCTTCTTCTTCTTCTTCTTTTTCTTCTTCCCTGAATGAGTGGAAGTATCGAGCGAAGCAGCTAGGAGAAGGACCAACGCCCAGGCTGAGGAGTCTCTCAGAGTCTCGTAGTTGGTAGGGGGAGTACCTTATATGTTAAATGCATGGGTTATGGACGGGTTCCGGGTGTTGATAATTGTTGTACTGTATTCTATTGTATGATATACTTGCATGTGGAGTGCGTAATACTGGGTGCATGATGAGTGAGGGTAAACGTTGGATGTTTAGTATCGTCCTTGAGATGCATGCCGATAGCTTGGAAAATATCGAATGATTGCATGGAAAGGGAGTGCTGAGTGATTGATGATGATAACCGTATGGGTTATGTGACCTGTGAGTCGATATAAATATAAGATGTTGATTGCATATGATTAAGTGTTGGTGTAGTGGATCTGATAATATTCATACTGATGCATGCGTTGTTTGAATCCTGATGCTACTGAATACCGATTGCATGTTATGCTTGTGTTGATTGGAATACTTTATTGAAACTGATATTGGTTGACACCGATCGCATGGGACACGTATGTTACTGTATTCATCTACTTGAGCTATGTTTCTATTCGCATGGAAGTATGTGTGTTAGGTTAACATGTTGAATTCCAAATGCGTATTACTGACTGTATATGAAGTGTGTGTGTGGCTGAGTAAAAAATTGTAGTATGAAGGCTGTGTTGTGTGATGGATCCGCGTGTGGCGCATGGGATGCATTGTGCTGGGCGCATCGGTTTACTGAAAAGCATGGGACGCTGTGAAATCCTTGAGTGGGACTCAAGGTAACCTCCGAGTGGGACTCGGGCTGCCCGTGAGCACCTCCGTTGACGCTGAGAGCTTTGGTGTCACCTGTGGGCAAACGGTAAGCAGCTGGGAGCTGAATGGATAGCTGAGAGCTATGTATAAAAAGGCTGGGAGCCTATGTTGCAACATCAAAACCGATTACACACGAATGCGGAACCGAGTGAAATACCCTGTGTATATTGATTACCGATGCTGTTTGAAATGAATTATGCAAGTGACGATGTTAATGAGATGATGAATATATATAACTGTTTTGTGTATACATGCTGTTGATGCTGATTGAGATATGTTCTATGAATGCATGTTAATATTATTAAAAGTTATGTATGTATAGCCGAGTGGGAATTGTTGAATCCTGGCTGAGAAATGTTCAACAGGTGCATTCTGATTCGTAGGTATTATTATGTCATTGATTGTCGTATGTTAATGTTATCAAATTGATACGTGCATAAGGCCGAGTGATAACTGGTGGATTCCGATCGATAAGAGTTTGACGTGTGTCCTGGTTGATTGGTACTGCTTTGACTTTGATCATTGCCATGCATGACTGTATATATATACATATATAGCTGTATAATTATGGACAACCTGAATTAGTATCTATCACTTAATATTTAAGATACTCACCCCCCTACTGTGGCAATCTTTCAGTGAACATCTCTCACAATGAGGAGTGAATAAGGAGCTGAATACCGAATGGAGTGCTGATGCACTATGGAGGCAGATGTTATGAATATTCTGTTTATGTGTTTTGTTAAGCCTTGACCGGCTCATGTTAAGCCTTAGTTCCTTTTATTAGAACCTGAACCCTTTGGAGTAGAGGACATGATGTAGTGCCTGTAATTAATTATAATTGCTATGATGCATGAAACCCTATATTGTGCATGAGAATCCGAGTAACCTACGCATGCGTATTTGTTGTGGGTGAGAGGTTAGTGTGACTATAAGTCGAAATGGAGTTGAGTGATGGCGTGGGGAGGGAGTTAGTGACTCCATCCGAGTGAAAGGGAGACTAGGTAATCCCGAGTGAATGAGGCAGTGTGATGCCAAGTGAGGGTTTATCAACCATAGAATGACACCTGAGACTCTAAGTGGATCCATTACAATAAATTACTAAATAGCTGGGAAAAATCTGAGTGAGTCCCGACTTAGAGGGAAAATCAGAGTAGGAAAGATTCGGGCACCGAGCGAGAATCGATCCTAATACCCTTAGCATAATAACTGTTAAGGTTTCCCGAGTGAAGAGTGACTAAGTATTCCGAGTGAGAAGTCTTCATAAATTCTGAGTAAGCGGCTCGGGGAATCATTTGCGGGTTTCCAATATACATACATGTAACCAATCGAGGGGAAATGGGGAGTGTGATATACTGTCTAGAAGGAACTGGGGTGCATTAGGGTCAATCCGAGCGAATTAAGAGATGGACCCTCCCGAGTGAACCATATACTGAAACCCGAGCGGGAAAGATACCGAGTGGAACAATAGGATACCGAGTGTAGTTACGCTTAGGCGTTTCTTCTCTTCGCTGCTCGAGAGTCCCTTTTCCCTTGTTCTCTTCCTCTCTCTTCTCCTCGATGGGTCGGATTTGTTACTCTGAGTAGGCTATGTACGGTTTATTAACTTTAAAATTTGGAAAATTCCCCTTGTTGATTTTATTTATTTAATTAAAAAGTAGGGTGTTACAAGGACCCTGGTAGCTGGCCTGACACCATTATAGAAAATAGTTACCTGTTGCACATCAGAAATCTGATGATGAGGACATCTCCTCAAACTCTCTTTATACCGATCCCATGCTTCCATCAAAGACTCACCTTCTCTTTGTTGGAAACACGTGATTTCATTACGCAACTTTGCATATTTAGAGGGAGGAAAGTATTTAATCAAAAATTTTCTTTGTAAGTCCTCCCAAGTGGAAATACTGCCTCTCGGTTGACTCTACAACCAGGCTTTTGCTCAATCCCTTAGAGAAAATGGAAACAATCTCAGTCGGATTGCCTCGTCAGGGACTCCGTTCATTTTTACTGTATCACAAATTTGGAGGAAGGTTGCTAGATGCAAATTTGGATCCTCAACTTCACTTCCTCTGAACTGTTCATTTCTTACCAACTGCAGTAAAGCTGGTTTAAGTTCAAAATTATTTGCTGAAATTGGTGGCCTAAGGATGCTAGATTGCGATCCTTCTTCAGTCGGCCTGGAGTAGTCACCTAATGTAACTCTCCTCTGTTCCATTTCTTTTTGTTCTTTTTGCTTTTTCTCTTTTCTCAGTTTACGTTCTAACAAGTCGATGTCAGGATCAAAGAAGAAGGGCTCTCCTCTGCTCCTTGACTGCATACAACAAATGTCAAACAAAAGGACGATTCACAGCTACGACTACAGCTACACAAAAATAACAAACTACTACTAATAAAAACAAAATTGAAACTACGTATTAAATGCAAACAAAAGTAAAACGGTTCAGTCTAGTATCGGTACAAGGATTGTTGATATTACTCAACAATCCCCGGCAACGGTGCCATTAACTTGATGCTAAAATCCCGAGTCATCAAATTGGTGTGAAAATCTTTGTTTAAAAATTGTGACTCTCAGATTTATATCTTGGCAAGCGCACCAGTCGTTAAAATTGTAGTATATTTGATCGTCCTACAGGGATTGTGGTAAGTACCTCAATCTTGGACTAGTACAAGTTGAACCAATAAAAGACACAGGAATTTCATTCGGTTTTTGATTGTTTTAATGTTTTATAGTTGTTTTTGTATTTCCAGAAACAGAGTTAAAATGAAATATGAAAGGTGATTAATAGAAAACAGGTCAGGATTGCTCCGGTTCACAAATTCATCAAGAAACATGCAATTAAAGTATAATCAAACTTCATAATCCAAAGGACAATCCGTTTGAAGTTATTCCCTAATTCCTTAGGTGAAAAACACTAATCCTTAAGCATCAAACCTTAATTCCTTAAGTGCTCAATTAACCTAAGAATCTAATGCGAAATTGGAGGTTGAACTCTAACTATTCACCTAAATTGATTAGGCCTAAACTAGTTAGAAAGCTGGAAGTTACCTAAGCTTTAACCATGATTCCTCACTAGCGAAGTTCTTCATCAGTTCTGGATTTGTCAATCCAGTGATTTGGATCCACTCCTCAGCTTGTTCGCCTCAGGATCTAGAAGTTGATTTCCTCGCTCACAGCTTCAAAACTCCATTGCTAACCTTCGCAATCCCAACCTTAGGGATTTAGAACTCCATTGACTTCGGTTCCATCGAAGGATTGTGGAACGTCATGGAGGAGAGGATTTAGAGAGATAAAATACGTAGTGAGATGTTCGAAGTGAATTGTATTCTATGTATTCTATGTGAATCTGTCTCTGTTTTTTTACAGAATATGTACAAACATATATATATACATCTACCTACTAACTAACTTAACTAATAACTTAGGAAACTTAAGTTAACGACTAAACTAACTAACTACATAATTTACATAAGAATCAACTAATTACAGCTCAGATCTTAGCAAGTTACAGCTCATCCTTAGCTAATCACAGCACAGCACCAACTAATAACAGCTCACTACTTCATTACTAAGGTGCAGAAGTGGGAGAGAAGGAAGCAGGAAACAACATCGGTGCCGAGCGGATTCTGGAGGGAACAATCGTTGTTTTAAATATCAACCTTTTCGCTTGAGCGAACTGGGTTCTCGCTTGGGCGAACTTGAGATATGTACTATAGTGTTACTTTCTCGCTTAAGCGTTATGGATAAGCTTGGGCGAAGGAATGATGTTTTGAGGTCACGCTTGAGCGTAAGCTTGCTTGCTTGAGCGAACTTTGACCCTCGCTTGAGCGAATTTTACTCTCGCTAGATCGAATTAATTATTCAATCAGCTCTATGAAATTGACGCTCGGGTTCTTCTTTTTATTTCAATCGGTTCCCTGTTCTATTTTTGGAGTCGGTATCTTGGAAGTCTTTCAAGTCGGATTTTCATTAATTCCTTCCAGTCAACCTTTTGAGAAGTCTTTTCAGTCAGCCTCTTTGAAGTCTCGGTCAGTTTGGGCTCTTGGACTCTTTTCAGTCGGATTTGTGAAATATCACTCAGATTTTCCAAATCTCGCTCGGCTTTTTCCTTTCAGCTTGAGCAATTCTTTTCCTGCACTAATAAACAACTAATTTACCCAACGTTTGTATGTTGGCTGCTTAATGGAATTACAAATAATCATAAACTCTTAATTAATTAATGTTTTTAACTATTTTCTTACATAAATAAAACACTTTTGAAATAATTAAATAAATTATAAATTGTTAGCAATTAATTAAATAAAAGGCTAAACTAATTACTAAATAATGAATTAATTCAAATAAAAAAAAAGAATTAATTAAGTCTTTTCAAGACTTATCAAATTCTCCTTGTCTAGTGTTTCCTTCTCTTTTAACGTCAAGCTGCAGTGGTTCTTTTTAATTATTTTATATCAGTTGCCATTTCTGTTGTACCTTAGTAATTTAAGTAATGTCTTGTAATTAATTATTTCCCTGTAATCATGTAATTAGTTTAGTTAGTTTAATTATTAATTAAGTTTCCCTTGTAATTAATTAGTTAGTTAGTTAGTTGTAAGTTACCTATATATATTTGTACATACTCTGTAAAGCGGGGGGAGAGACACAAACAGTAACAATAACACGATTCATTTTCTCATTTCTAATCTCTCTCTAATTCTTTTCTCTCTCTAAACTCTCTCGTCCATGTCTCTCCACATTCCCTCATCCGTATCCATTTCCATTGGTTTCTAAACCCCTAGGGTTGGGATTTTTGAAGCTTTCGATGGAATCTTGAAGCTGTATTGAGGAAATTATCTTCTGAAGCAAGAGGAGAATAAGCTGAGAAGTGGATCTACTTTGCTGAAATGATAAATTCAGATCCAAATGAAGAATCTACCAGTGAGGAATCATGGTTGAGGCTTAGGTAACTTCTGGCTTCCTAACTAATTCAGGCCTAGTAAGTAGGTGAATAGTTAGGGTTCAACCCCCAATTTCGCATTAGATTTCTCTGTCACTGAACACCTAAGGGATTAGGGTTTCATGCTTAGGAATTAGTGTTAATTACCTAAGGGATTAGGGATTAACCATCTGTGAATTGTTCTCTTGCATCTGAAGCTTAATTGAACCTCAATTGTATGTTTCATAATGAAGTTGGAAGCTGAAGTAATCCTAACCTATCTTCCATTAATCACACTTCATCTTCTATATTGTTTCTAAAAATACAATAACATAGAAAGTTTAAAAACAACAAAAACAGAATGAATTCAATCTTCTTGTGTTGGTTTAGCTTGTTCTAGTCCAAGATTGTGGTAATTACCTCAATCCCTGTGGGACGATTAAATATATTACAAATTTAACGATTGGTGTGCTTGCTAAAAGAATATAAATCCTCTGAGAGTTATGCATCAATTTGGAATGTAAAACTCCTCTCCTACCTCGAGGGAAGACCCGTAATTCAAACTCTCCAATCGTTTCTCCAACTCGTCTGAATTACAATCTACACATTCCATATATACATACATACACTAAATTAATGAGCCATCACAAGGCATCATCATAATTTCAAGCAATGTAAATATATCTTAAGGCTTAATGTCAAGTCCTAGACTTGTTAAAACACCAATCCATACAATTATGTTAGGCTTCAAGAATTCCTTTCCCAAAACCAAGATTCTCTAAGTTTCAAAGGGCTAACTAAACCCAATAACATCATTATCTCTTTCATCATTCAAATTCATCATGAGTCTCCTAGCTCCTTTTTAACCATTATCAATCAATAATTCTAATGGCACAAATCATGGCCTATCAATTTACCAACCAATATGTATATCTCATTGATTCCACCATTAATGGTCATCTACCATTTTCACTATCATTCATCATTATTCAAGCCCTCCATAACAATATCATAACTCTTAAACACTTACCAATCTTAGAGCCATTACTCTATTCCCTTGATTTCACAATCCCTCAACATCAACCATTAATATTACTAATTCAGAGCTCATTCTCATATATAAAACCACTCCAACATCAATAACTTAAAATTTTCTTAAGGATTTCACACAGCCCCAAAATCCTAATTTCTAGGGTTTTCATCAATAATCCATAATCATCAATTTTAACCATTTATATGCATCCATAGACTAACAACATTAGATTCCATTCATTATCAACAACAACAATGAATCCTCAAGGATTATCCAACCTAGGGTTTGGCTCTACCCACCTTTATTCATTAAAATAACCTTTAATCTCCTATTACAACACTTCAATAGCTCAAAAACTATCAATAAAAGCCATGTGTGGTCAAAAATCATACCTTTCCTCCAAGCCCAAAGGTGAATACAAAAATGAGAGGAAGAGTAGAGGAGATGAGCCAAGCTTTGCCTCCATGTCCAATACAAGCTTCATAAATCCAAGGGATCCTCTTGATTTTGGGTGGAAATGGTCATGGGTGTTGGTGGTCACATTTGGTAAGAGAGAGGATGAAGAAGAAGAAAGAAATGAAGAAAAAAGAGAGGAGGGAAAGCAACGTGAAATGAGAGGGAAGAGAAGGGAGTGTTATGTTTTATTTTTAACCCCTCATTAAAGCTTCTCCATTTTATTATGAACAGGATCCCTGTTCGGGCTCGATACTAAGTCCAAAAATTATTCCGAATATAGATTTGGATTCCCAATAAAATATTTAATAGCCCTGACCAACGGCACCTCAATCGGAGATACTTAGTCCGACACCCATATTTTAACCGGGTATAAATTTAACTTTTAAAGCCTCAATAAATTATAAATAATCCTCGTAAATCTCAATTTAATTATTTCAATACTTTTGGGACACTTATTTACCCATTTATAATTATTTATGATTTATTCCTCATAAATTTTGGGATGTTACATGTGCTATATTCAAAACAGAACCCTTATCAGACTTATGATGAATAAGACTGTTTATGAACTATGGAAAGGAAAGAGACCCAATATCTCATATTTTGATCCATTTGGTTGTATCTGTTATATTCTCAACACTAAGGATCATCTTGGATAATTTGATTCTAAGTGTGATAAAGGAATATTCATGGGATATTCAACCATATCAAAGTCTTATAGAATTTTCAATACTAGAACTTGGACCATTGAGGAATCAATGCATGTAAGATTTGATGACCTTCAAAAGACTGACAGGAGACTAGCGGATCTAGATCCCAATGATGTAGGTATATAACAATAAGAAGCTGAATAGGAAAAGGAAGAAATAGACCTTGATCAATTAGAAGCAGCTAAACATAAAGATAAAGAGTTTGAACAGACTCCGTTAAGGATTGAACTAAAAAAGCCAAAAGACTGGAAGTTCAAGGCTTATATCCTTCAGACCTCATAATTGGAGATCAAGTAACTAGAGTTAGAACTAGATCTAGAATTCTAAATCAGTCTACTATTACTCTAGTTTCAGAATTAGAACTAAAGACTGTTATAGAAACATTAAAAGACACTGATTGAATCATTGCCATGCAAGAGGAGCTAAATTAATTTAAGAGAAACAAAGTCTGGAACCTTGTTCTATGTCCCAAAAATAAAAGCATCATTGGAACTAAATGGGTCTTTCGAAATAAGCTTGATGAAAACAGGAAAGTTATCAGAAATAAAGCCAGACTTGTAGCTCATTGCTATAACCATCAAGAAGGTATAGATTATACTAAAACATTTGCACCTTTCGCCAGACTTAAGGCTATCAGAATTCTTCTTGTATTTGTTGCATTTAAAGGTATCACATTATATCTTATGGATATGAAAAGTGCTTTTCTAAATGGTTTCATTAAAGAACAAGTTTATGTAAAACAACCCCCTGGTTTTGAGGATGTGTCTTTTCCCAACCATGTTTTAAAACTTAGTAAAACATTGTATGGTCTAAAACAAGTTCCAAGGGCTCGGTATGACAGACTCAATTCTGTTCTAACTTCAAAAGGCTTTACTAGAGGAAAAGTAGACATAACTCTATTTGGAAAAAGCTCTCAGAAACACGTTATTACCGTTCAAATTTATGTGAATGATATTGTTTTTGGTGCTACTAATGTGAATGTTTAAAGATTTTTCTGAAGTAATGTAAGCAGAGTTTGAAATGAGTATGGTGGAAGAACTTAAATTCTTCCTAGGATTATAGATTAAACAAACTAATGATGCTATTTTTATCCATCAGCAAAAGTACACCAAGGAGTTGCTTAAAAAGTTTAAAATGGTTGATACTAGGCCTATAAACACTCCCACGCATCCAAACTACATAATTAATAAAGATGACTCTAGTACATCAATGGATCATACCTTGTATAGAGGGATGATATGTTTACTCTTGTACCTTACATCCAAGAGACCTGACATAATGTTTCGTGTCTATATGCATGCAAGATATCAATTAGACCCCAATAAATCATATATATTTGTAGTGAAGAGGATCTTAAGGTATCTTATTGGCACAACTAACCTTGGGTTGTTCTATAAAAGAATAGATTTTTCTCTCTATCTAGATATTGTAATGCAGATTTTGTAGATGTAGAGTAGACAAAAAAAGCACAAGTGGTGGATGTCATTTTTCAGGCAAAAGTATGATATCATGGGGAAGCAAAAAGCAAAATTCAATTTCACTTTCAATGGCAAAAACTAAGCATATATTTGTAACAGGCTGTTGTTTTCAACTTCTTTGGATAAAATATCAACTTGAAGATTGCTCAATCAAAGAAGAATAGAGTCTTATGTTTTGTGATAACACAAGTGCAATAAATTGTCGAAGAACATCATTCAGCATTCAAAGGAAAAGCATATAGAAGTAAAGTATCACTTTATCAAAGATTATATGCAAAAAGCATATAGCTGGATGTGAAGTTTATAGACACAGACCATCAATGGGCATATATCTTTACAAAGCCTCTTCCTGAGGCCAGGTTTGCTTTTATCAAGCATAATTTTAATTTGAGAAATATTGCTTGAAATAGTTTACTACATTATTTTGAAAGGTCTAATGCATGTTAAGAACAAGTCTGATGTTATTTCGTTGTTGTTTCATAAGTCTGATCCCATACTTTATGCACCTCTAATATTTTTGAGAGAGAAATCACTTAAGTCTTTTGGGATTCATGTTAACCATGAACCGTTTGGCATTTTATTGATTTTTATTCTGAAACATATAGCATGGCAGCAGTTAATATCTTTTTGTATAACTGCCACCTGAGATGTGTATTCTCTTTCCTCACTAGTGGTCAATTATTGCCTTTTAAATATGAGTCTTTTCATTTACAATTCATTTCCCACCTTTGCGGAAAACCCCTTTAACTCTCTTACTCAAAACCTTTCCTGTCCTTAAACCCTAAACCTTTCCTCTTTTCTCTTGAGCTTCTGCTATGGCATTCAAAGTTTTAGACATTGTAGAGTCCTCTTTCTTCCATCCTAAGCAGCACAAGATGGATAACAGAGACATATGTGAACAAATTAGTGGAATTGGTTGGAAAAATTTCTGTTTGGACAGGGAGCCCAACTCTCCCCCTCTAGTTTTGGAATTTTGGAAGACTATGCCTGTTGACAAGTCAAAATTTATTATGTTGGGCAAGCTAAAAGGGAAGGTGATAGAGATTTTAGAAGATGTTTTGGCTACTGTAATTGGATGCCAAACTATTGAAGAAGTCTTTGTAGAAGACTGGGTTTGAAGTTGTCTCCAATCTAAAGATAAATGAGATACTCTATGGTGCTTCTCGTCCTACTAAAACAGTGTCTGGAAACCTGCTTCCCAAAGTCAAGATGCTTCACCTAGTGATGATGCAAGTCTTTTGTCCTCGTAAAGGTGCCAAGGACACAGTAACCAAGCTAAACAAATTCTGCATGTATCATATGCTGATGAAGGAGAAAATACGTTTGCCTAATGTTATTCTAACTTATCTAATCTCTTCCATTGGGGAAAAGTAAAATAAGATACCATACCCAGTTGTTATGATAAAGGTTTTTGCATTAGAGAATGTGCAAACCTAGATAGTAACTGACTTGGTAAAGTTATCTCCTTGGTGAGCAAGCTTCCTATTTTTTCACATCTAATTAACCAAACCATGGAAAGATCTCTTCCCTCTCCTCCTAAGAAGAAAAGGTTTTCCCTTAAAAACTTAAGCAAGCAAAAGCCTGAGGCTGTTCAAGCTAAGTCAACCCTTAAGAAGAAAAGTGAGAGAATGAAGTATCTTGCCAAGAAGATCAGAAAAAAGGTTCTGGAATTTTTTTGATAAATCTAATGAGTCTAGCAGTTCAGATTCAGCTCTAGATATGAAGCCATGCCAGATGATCCCTCCTTCTTCTTCCCCTGGAAAAGAGTTAGACCCTGTAGAACCTAAGGAGCATGCAACTGAAGATGTCAAAGAGTCTTCAAACTGATGATGAAATTCCTTAGTCAACTTTAGAGGAAATCTAGAGTAAAGCAACCTCAACCACAACAGACCTAGCAGTCTCAACCTTAATCATCTTAACAACAGTAACCTCATTAGCAGTAGAGATAATAGACTCTTGATAAGTGTTTTATAACATAATAAATTAGATTTAGTTTACTTAGGATTTTAATCATTATGCACTGTATTTCCTTTATTTATTGTGATTTTTGCTTTCTTTCCACTGTATTCTACTCGGGTACTTTTATTTTGCAGAAATTAATAGATTTGGAATTATTGATGATCCATTTTAAGAATGAATGAATATAAATGGAAAATGGATTCAAGAACCCAAAAAGATGATCAAAGTGTCAAAGGATGAAAACAATCAAGAACCATGAGCTATACTATCCAAAACGCCTCAAAAATGCAAGAAAACACTTCCAGGAAAGGGTAGGAATCGATTCACACGCTGTTTTGAAGGCAAAAATCAACTGGAGGAATCGATTCATCAGTGAAATCATGCGCCGAATTATTGGAAACAACAAAAATACGCAAATTGGAGACAACTGGAACAGCTGGAAATCACATGCACCGAAAGTTTCCAACTTGCAACGCGTTTTCTTAGCTGGCTTCCTCCCTTCCTTCGCCTATAAAAGGAGAAGCAATCCAAGCAGAGAAAGGATTCAAAAATCCAGATCCAAATCCCATTCTTCATCAGCTTCATTCCTTTCTTTCTCTTTCGTTTTCTTTCTCTGTTTTATTTTCTTTCTCTTTTTATTTTCTTTTTCTTTCTTTTATTTTGTGTAAGAGTTGTGAGGATTGTGAAATTGAGTGTTCCAATTTGTAATTGGTGGAGGAATATTGCAACAAGGAAATACAGTGGTAAATTATTCTGAGCTTTTGGAGAAACCCGTAAGTCTTTATTTTTTTACCATGTTTTGTATGTTTTATTTTTCCATCATGTGTATGAATTTGAATCCTTTCATGAGTAGCTAAATTAATTATCTTGGGATGAAGGGGGTATGATAATATTTTATTTTAATGTTATTTTGACTTGGAATTAAATAAATTTCTGTTTTCCATTTAGTTCAATTATGCTTAATGCTTTTAGTAATTCCTAACAAGAACCTAAATGATAAAACTGTATACTTACGGGTATATTAGTAAATTTAGGTAATAAATAGAATCGAGAGATTTATTTTTACCAGAAAGCTTTGAACTAAACCTAAGATTTTTTGAAATGCTTTATGTGACCTCGGTAAAACCGTGAAAGTAATCAAAATTCTTTTGAGGAAATAAAAGGGATTTTCATAAAACGATAATGGGCCTTTCTGAGGATTAAGCAGCGCTTTCCATAGGTTAGGTACATTAATAGGATTCCGAGAGGAACATATTAATTAGCTTTTGGAAAATTCGCCTTGGAAAACTTAATTCGATTCTTATTTATGAAAAGTTAAAATTCATTAAACATAAAATAGAGTCGTAATCCCCCAAAATCCCAAGATACTCTCAACTCTGATTTTTTAGTGTCAAGTAAATTTTATTTTTATTTTTATTCATATTCTGTGCAACTTTAATTTGTGCTTTATTTTATAAAAACCTTAAAAATTAATTGTGTGGATAATTAAATTTCAATATGCTGGTACTTTGAACACAGTCCCTGTGGAGAACGATAATCTTTTATATTACGCGACATAACCCGTGCGCTTGCGGGCCCTGTCAAGTTTTTGGCGCCGTTGCCGGGGACTGTTGTCCCTCAAATATCGGCAATATTGAAATTCGATTAGATCATACTTGTTAATATTTTTATTGTTATTTTTATTTTTATTTTCTTTGTAATTTTGTATTTTGTTCTATATTCTGTGTATCTGTTTTATTTTTGTAATTGTTTATTTTATTTGTCATTTATTTTCTATTTATGCGACGAAGCCGTAGTGTCGATCTAAACTTAGGATTTGACCCTGAGATAGAACGTACCCTTAGAGCTTTGAGAAAACAACAAAAACAACAAAAAGAACAAAAAGAAAAACAAATGGCAGACCAACACAGACCCTTAAGAGATTTTGCCGCTCCAAGCACTAATGGGAGAGGATCTAGCATCCTTAGACCCACAGTAGAGGCTAACAATTTTGAATTGAAGCCTTCACTACTCTCAATGGTTCAACAGAACCAATTCGGAGGTTTACCCTCTGAAGATCCAAACCTTCACCTTCAAATCTTTCTTGAATACTGTGACACCCTGAAGATGAACGGAGCCACCAATGATGCCATTCGCTTAAGACTTTTCCCTTTCTCCTTAAGAGATAAAGCAAGAGCGTGGTTATACTCTCTTCCTGAAGGATCCATCACAACTTGGGAACAATTGTCCAGTGCTTTTATCAATAAATGGTACCCAAGGAACAAGACTGATGTTCTGAGAAAACAAATCATCAATTTTTCACAAAAAGATGATGAATCCTTGTATGAAGCCTGGGAAAGATACAGGGAGTTGCTAAGAGAATGTCCTCACCATGGGATAGAAAGGTGGTTGACAATCCATATTTTCTATAATGGACTAACTTCCACACAAAAGATCTCTTTAGATGCTGCAGCTGGAGGAGCCTTCATGAGTAAAAATGTTGATGAAGCTGAGAACCTGATCGAGGAAATAGCTCAAAACACTCAGCAATGGAACTCTGAGAGAGGATTACCTTCTAAAACACCAGGTAAGTACTCTGTTGATGCTCTTTCCTTACTTTCTGCCAAAGTTGAAGCATTAACATTAAAACTTGATAAAATAGGGTCAACAGGTGCTACTAATATTGTTTGTGAAGTTTGTGGTGTTTCAGGACATGGAGCTACAAACTGCAACTTAGCCATGACCCCTAATCAAGAACAAGAGATGCATCAGGTAGACGCTATTGGAAACTATGGTGGAAACTATCAAGGTAACTACAGACCTCCACAAGGTCCACCTGGCTTCCAAAATAGGCCACCTCAATTCCAAAGTAACTACAAACCTCAACAAGGAACCTATATTCCACAAAAATCAAAGCTAGAATCCTTGATGGAGACATTTGTAGCTACTCAACTTAAACAAAATGATGAATTCTCTGATGCAATAAAAAACTTGGCTTCAAAAGTGGACTCTCTTGCCACTCACAACAAAATACTGGAAAATCAAATTGCCCAACAAGCCTCCTATTCTCAAAGAGCACCAGGAACATTTCCTGGAAAACCAGAGGCTGGACCGTCTAACCACACC
Organism: Clitoria ternatea; assembly: GCA_037962975.1. Taxonomy (NCBI): domain Eukaryota; kingdom Viridiplantae; phylum Streptophyta; class Magnoliopsida; order Fabales; family Fabaceae; genus Clitoria; species Clitoria ternatea. Next base: position 178,763,602 of record CM075671.1, read on the forward strand.
ATGGCTGTCACTCTTAGGAGTGGTACTCAATACGATGGGCCAGTTGACCAGACAGCAAAGGAGGAAAAGAAAGTCGATGAATCTTTATCTCATCCAGTAATTGAAGAAGAGAAACCACAAGAAAAGAAGGAGGAAGTTAAGCCATATCAACCTCCCATTCCATTTCCTCAGCGCTTAGCCAAAGCAAAGTTGGACAAACAATTTGGTAAGTTCCTTGATATTTTAAAGAAATTGTATATTAATATTCCTTTTACAGATGCTTTGCAGCAAATGCCTACATATGCAAAGTTCTTGAAGGACATTCTGTCCAACAAAAGAAGACTGGAGGAAGATGGGACAGTTGCACTTACTGAAGAATGCAGTGCTCTAATTCAAAAGAAACTTCCACCCAAGCTCCAAGCTCCAGGTAGTTTCTCTATTCCTTGCATGATTGGTGACATGAATATAGATAAAGCATTGTGTGATTTAGGAGCAAGTGTGAGTTTAATGCCATTATCTGTTGCTGAAAAGTTAGGATTAAGTGAACTAAAACCTACTAGGATGTCTTTACAATTGGCTGATAGATCTGTAAAATATCCTGTAGGAATTTTAGAGGATGTTCCTATTAAGATAGGAAAATTTTTTATACCTGCTGACTTTGTTGTGCTTGAAATGGACGAAGATTCTTTGATTCCTATTATTTTAGGCAGACCATTTTTAGCAACTGCAGGTGCTGTGATTGATGTCAAGAATGGTAAGTTGTCTCTAACTGTTGGAGACCAAAAGGTTGATTTCAACTTGAAAAATGTTTTAGAAAAACCTTATAATGATGTTTGCTGTACTGTGGATTTTGTCGAACAAGTGGTAAAGGAAGCAACCCTTCCTAATGACCCACTTGAAACTATTTTCATGATTGAGTCGACAGAAACATCTGATTGCTCTGAGGCCCCACATGATACTGAGGTCATGTGTGACAAAGTGGTAAGCCCCAATATGGAATTAAAACCTTTACCAGCTTCATTAAGGTATGAGTTTCTTGGCCCTAATTCCACATATCCTGTGATTATTAATGCTGAATTGAATCCATCTGAAACTGAAAAACTTTTGAAACAACTTAGGTTGTATAGAAAGGTAATAGGTTATACAATGGATGATATCAAAGGGATTAGCCCTTCTCTTTGTATGCACAGGATTACTGTAGAAGATGAAAGTAGGCCCACAGTAGAACCACTTAGGAGATTAAATCCTAAAATGCAAGAAGTGGTTAAAAAGGAAATTTTGAAATTGCTTGATGCTGGAGTCATATATCCTGTTGATAGTAGTAAATGGGTAAGTCCTGTCCATGTGGTGCCTAAAAAGGGGGGAATAACTGTGATTGAAAATGATAAACATAATTTGATCCCTACTAGGATTGTCTCTGGTTGGCGCATGTGCATTGATTATAGGAAGTTAAATAGCGCCACGAAAAAAGATCATTTTCCCCTCCCTTTTATTGATCAGATGCTTGAAAGACTTGCAAAACACTCTTATTTCTGTTATTTGGATGGGTATTCAGGTTTTCATCAAATTCCCATTCATCCATCTGATCAAGAAAAGACTACCTTCACTTGCCCTTATGGGACTTATGCTTACAGACGTATGCCTTTTGGTTTATGTAATGCACCTGCGACTTTTCAAAGGTGTATGCAAGCAATTTTTTCTGATCTTATTGAAAATGTGATGGAAGTCTTTATGGATGATTTTTCAGTGCATGGTTTGGATTTTGATAATTGTTTAACAAATTTGTGCCAAGTCTTGCAGCGTTGTGAAGAAACCAATTTGGTTCTAAATTGGGAAAAATGCCATTTTATGGTAAGAGAAGGCATAGTTCTTGGACACCTAGTGTCTGAAAGAGGTATAGAAGTTGATAAGGCTAAAGTAGAAGTAATTGAAAAATTACCTCCACCCACGAATGTGAAAGGTATTCGGAGTTTTCTTGGACATGCAGGGTTTTATCGTAGGTTCATTAAAGATTTCTCCAAGATCACAAAGCCTCTTACAACTCTTTTGGGTAAGGATGTACCCTTCAATTTTGATTCATCTTGTATGGAAGCTTTTTGCAGGATAAAGCAAGCTCTAATCTCTGCCCCCATCGTACAACCACCTGATTGGAAACTCCCATTTGAGCTGATGTGCGATGCGAGTGATTACGCAGTGGGAGCTGTGTTGGGGCAAAGAAAGGATAAAAAGCTCCATGTAATTCATTATGCCAGCCGGACGCTAGATGATGCTCAGGTAAATTATGCCACAACTGAAAAAGAACTGTTAGCTATTGTCTTTGCTTTTGATAAATTTAGGTCTTATTTGGTAGGTTCACATGTTACTGTTTACACTGACCACTCTGCCATTAAGTATCTATTGAATAAAAAGGAAGCAAAGCCTAGATTAATTAGGTGGATTCTAATATTGCAAGAATTTGACTTGGAAATTAAGGACAAGAAGGGTACCGAGAACTTGGTCGCTGACCACCTATCTAGGTTGACATCTGAAAAAGAAGAAACAGATAATATTCCCATCAATGAATCTTTTCCAGATGAACAACTCTTGAATCTTAGTATCCAACGTGTTCCTTGGTATGCTGATTTTGTAAATTTTCTTGCATGTGGTATCTTACCTCCTGATCTTAGCTTTCAGCAAAGGAAAAAGTTTTATGCAGATGTCAAGCATTATTATTGGGATGAACCACTCCTTTTCAAGCAATGTGCAGATGGTATGATTCGGAGATGTGTTTCACAAGATGATGTCCATGCTATCTTGGATCATTGCCATTCTCTTTCCTGTGGAGGGCACATGAGCACGTCCAAGACAGCTGCTAAAATATTGCAAGCTGGGTTCTATTGGCCAAATATTTTTAAGGATGTACGTAAGTATGTTCTAACTTGTGATGCTTGCCAGAGAACAGGTAACATTGGTAAGAGACAAGAAATGCCATTGAATACAATTTTAGAAGTTGAACTGTTTGATGTATGGGGTGTTGATTTTATGGGTCCCTTTCCCTCTTCTTTTGGAAATCAGTTCATATTAGTGGCAGTTGACTATGTGTCAAAATGGGTGGAAGCCATTGCTTCACCTCATTCTGATGCTAAGACTGTTATTAAACTTTTCAAGAAAATAATATTTCCAAGGTTTGGGGTCCCAAAATGTGTTATAAGTGATGGAGGGTCTCATTTTATTGAGAAAACTTTTCAGACCCTTCTAAAGAAATATGGAGTTAAGCATAAGGTTGCTACACCTTATCACCCACAAACTAGTGGACAAGTTGAGGTATCCAATCGGGAAATTAAAAATATTCTTCAAAAAGTGGTGAATACATCACGTAAGGATTGGTCTATTAAGTTAGATGATTCCTTATGGGCGTATCGGACCGCATACAAAACTCCCATTGGAACCACACCTTTTAAGCTAGTATATGGGAAGCCCTGTCATTTACCTGTTGAGCTAGAATATAAATCTTTTTGGGCTGTTAAAACTCTTAACTTTGATCATAAGGCTGCAGGTGAACAAAGATTGTTGGAATTAAATGAGCTTGAAGAACTCCGTCTAGATGCATACGAAAATGCCAGAATTTATAAAGAAAAAACCAAACAATGGCATGATCGTCACATCCAACGGAGAACATTTAATCCAGGTGATATGGTTTTACTGTTTAATTCCAGATTGAAGCTTTTTCCAGGTAAACTGAGATCCCGATGGTCGGGACCATTCAAGGTGACAAAAGTCTTTCCCTTTGGAGCTGTTGAACTATGGAGCGAGAAATCTGGTGCATTTAGGGTAAATGGACAGAGAGTAAAGCATTACTTCACCGGTCAACCAATACAACAAGCAAGTGACTTGGACTTGTTTGATGCTCCTGATGAGTAAATCCAAACGGTGAGAAGTCTGGCTGAAGACTTAAAACTTAGCACTGATAGGGAGGTAACCCTATAAAAAGTTGTTGTTTTATTTTAAGCTTTTATTCTTAAAAAAAAAAAAAAAAAAAAAAAAGAAACCAACTATGTCAGATGCTGGTTTGGGGTTATTACAGGTAAGTTTTCTTATCCTTTTGTCATCCATTTTAACATTGAGGGCAATGTCAAATTCTGGTTTGGGGTGGTAGGTAAGAAAACTTAACTGTTTTGTTTACGTTGTGTGATTGTTATTTTATTTTGCATGTGTTTTCTTTTCCTTGTTTGTAATCTTGTAATTTACCATGATTGCATGATAAATTTACTTTGAATACAAGGCTAAAGTATCTAAGGATTCTAAAATTTTGAGTAAAATTTTCAAAATTTGATTGTTTAAATGCCAAATAAATGCTTAAATGAACCTTATGTGATTAAAAATTTTCTTTGAAAAGACTTTCCATGGTTAGACTTGAGCCAAAATGGGTAATTTATCAAATAAATTTTCAAAACCCATATCTTCTTGATTGAGTTAATCTCATAGTCATTAATATTCTAGAACTTGTTTTTCAACCAATTTAAAATGGTTTTTGATTATATGTCTTAGGATGATAAAGGCACAATTAGGTCTTATTCTTAAGCCTCAGAATTTTGCATAATTTGACCCCTAGTTGCCCCTTTTGAGCCTAAAAGTGAAAATTTTTCCTTGAAACCTTTCATTGGCTGATACTCTCTTAATGGTGAAAAAGTTGGAAATTTAGTGGAGCAAAGAAAGAAAAAAGGACTTAAGAAAAATATGTATTGAATGCAAAGAAAAGCAAGAAAAAGAAAAAGAAAATCAAAAGGATGATATTGAATGAATTCTAAAAAGTCCATAAAAGTTCAAAAATTTGCTCTGTTAAATTTATAATGGTGATTTGAATCATTCATGACTGTTAAAGCCCTTTTGTATTCCATTTTTCTTGAAATTCCTACCTTAACAATACAACCCAAGGCCACGTTACAACCTTTGAAAGACCTTTAGACTTTGACATATTTTCTATCTAAACTGTGGAGTTTCTGGTTTATTAACAAGCTTATGGTAATATTTTTTGACTATGATGATTTGAGAGATACACAAACCTTGAAACACTTGAGTGAAAATTGTGAGAAGAGTATCTCAAGTCTTGACATTGAAATTTGATTCACATAAGTAAATAAAAATTGGCATTTGAATAAATCTATTTCTCTATTTTGGATTCCTTAGTTTATTAAGCTTAGTGTTTTCTGTATTTTATCTTGTGAATATGGTGATTGCTTGAGGACAAGCAATGTTTTGGTTTGGGGTATTTTGATAAGTGTTTTATAACATAATAAATTAGATTTAGTTTACTTAGGATTTTAATCATTATGCACTGTATTTCCTTTATTTATTGTGATTTTTGCTTTCTTTCCACTGTATTCTACTCGGGTACTTTTATTTTGCAGAAATTAATAGATTTGGAATTATTGATGATCCATTTTAAGAATGAATGAATATAAATGGAAAATGGATTCAAGAACCCAAAAAGATGATCAAAGTGTCAAAGGATGAAAACAATCAAGAACCATGAGCTATACTATCCAAAACGCCTCAAAAATGCAAGAAAACACTTCCAGGAAAGGGTAGGAATCGATTCACACGCTGTTTTGAAGGCAAAAATCAACTGGAGGAATCGATTCATCAGTGAAATCATGCGCCGAATTATTGGAAACAACAAAAATACGCAAATTGGAGACAACTGGAACAGCTGGAAATCACATGCACCGAAAGTTTCCAACTTGCAACGCGTTTTCTTAGCTGGCTTCCTCCCTTCCTTCGCCTATAAAAGGAGAAGCAATCCAAGCAGAGAAAGGATTCAAAAATCCAGATCCAAATCCCATTCTTCATCAGCTTCATTCCTTTCTTTCTCTTTCGTTTTCTTTCTCTGTTTTATTTTCTTTCTCTTTTTATTTTCTTTTTCTTTCTTTTATTTTGTGTAAGAGTTGTGAGGATTGTGAAATTGAGTGTTCCAATTTGTAATTGGTGGAGGAATATTGCAACAAGGAAATACAGTGGTAAATTATTCTGAGCTTTTGGAGAAACCCGTAAGTCTTTATTTTTTTACCATGTTTTGTATGTTTTATTTTTCCATCATGTGTATGAATTTGAATCCTTTCATGAGTAGCTAAATTAATTATCTTGGGATGAAGGGGGTATGATAATATTTTATTTTAATGTTATTTTGACTTGGAATTAAATAAATTTCTGTTTTCCATTTAGTTCAATTATGCTTAATGCTTTTAGTAATTCCTAACAAGAACCTAAATGATAAAACTGTATACTTACGGGTATATTAGTAAATTTAGGTAATAAATAGAATCGAGAGATTTATTTTTACCAGAAAGCTTTGAACTAAACCTAAGATTTTTTGAAATGCTTTATGTGACCTCGGTAAAACCGTGAAAGTAATCAAAATTCTTTTGAGGAAATAAAAGGGATTTTCATAAAACGATAATGGGCCTTTCTGAGGATTAAGCAGCGCTTTCCATAGGTTAGGTACATTAATAGGATTCCGAGAGGAACATATTAATTAGCTTTTGGAAAATTCGCCTTGGAAAACTTAATTCGATTCTTATTTATGAAAAGTTAAAATTCATTAAACATAAAATAGAGTCGTAATCCCCCAAAATCCCAAGATACTCTCAACTCTGATTTTTTAGTGTCAAGTAAATTTTATTTTTATTTTTATTCATATTCTGTGCAACTTTAATTTGTGCTTTATTTTATAAAAACCTTAAAAATTAATTGTGTGGATAATTAAATTTCAATATGCTGGTACTTTGAACACAGTCCCTGTGGAGAACGATAATCTTTTATATTACGCGACATAACCCGTGCGCTTGCGGGCCCTGTCAACTCTGAGTGAAGAAGCTCTATAGTAATTCATCAATATCTTCACTGCTATAAATCCATTTGTCTCTGTGTATAGATAGATTGGAACTAACTGATAGAGAAAGTACAATGAATTAAGGGTAGAATATCTAAAGCTTGTTAGGGTAAACAAAGAGGAATTAGTGAAATATGGTGGCTATCCAAGTTTTTCGAAGTATATAAAGTTCATCTCTGGTCATCTTAAAAGCTTCGCAAAGCATGAAGTGATAGAATGGAATCACTTTGATTGGTTGAATAGATTTTATGAGGTACATGGAGAATTTCAAAGTAACTAGTCCTGTTTTAGAACCACTCTTGCAGGAAAGAGAAAGCAAAGAGCCTCTGAGTCTGGGCCTTGTGCCAAGAAAGCCAAACATGATATTGTAAGTCACCCAGACTCATTCTCTTCCCTTCTCTCAGAAATCTGTCCGCCTACCTCGTCCTCTTAGCCGACCTCAATATCTACTATTCTTTACTCTGATCCCTTGACCTAAACCTCATCAAAAAATAGCCTTGCCATTATTCCACTTCCAAACCCTCCCACTATAAACCTTCCTCATTTCCCTCCATTTCACTTTGTTAACCCTAGCGTCCCTGTGTTCAAATTCTTCAAACCTGCCATTGACCCTACAGACTCTAGATACAGAAGCCCCTAAAATTTAGCCATTGTAGGTAATCCTAACTTTGATGGTCACAAACTCTGTATCCTAAGCTTTGCTTCTAGGTATGTACACCCATTGCCCTTAGAAAGGCTTTTACCTTACCATTTCCTTCTTTCACCAGAAGATACTGCTTTCCATCAAGCCTTGTTAGCTGAATAGATAAGTCTTACAAAAGATATGAAATTTGGTATAGAAAGACACAAATTAGCTATCATGAAAAGATTGGCTATCATGACTCCAAGAAAGAGGATTCTGATTACACTTACCAGAAGGCAGACTACAACAATTTAGATTAACTTGGGCAGACTCAAGAAGCCTATGCCTCCAAAGATCAAGCCTCACTACAAAGGTCCTCTCAGACCTCGTCATCTTCTTGAAGAGAATTTGCAAAGCATCTTGACTGCTCCCAATCCTACCATGCTAATGCCCTTTGGTCTTACTACCTTTGGACAATTAGAGAAAAAGGATCCTGCTCATTTCATTCTTTTCCTCCAAATCCTATCTTTCTCTATCGTCTTTCTATCATTTATTTCCATTCACCTTTTATCATTATTCATCAAACTCGTTATTTTATTATTGTTTCCACAGTATCCTTTCTCCTCATCAGCTCTACTCCTACCCATGCTTTATCTCTTAGCTCTCTATGTGCTCTATCTTTTATTGATATCAAAAGGGGGAGATATATAGAATTCTTTTTGAGTGGGTACAGACTTAGAAGTCGGTTATGTTTAGTCTGTTGTGTTTCTAATCATATGTCTTTTGTTTTTATTATTACATTTTGCAATGATTTCACATGATTAATGAAACACTATTTTTGCTCTAATATATGATTTGCTTTGATGCTCTAATATATATATATATATATATATGATGCCTTGTTATGTATGAAATTGCTCATTTTTTTTGCTCTGATATAACAAGTCTGAATATTCTAATTCAAGGAACTATCTGATATCTATTAATGATTAATAGAAGTATGAATAAGCCTTGGTTTAAAATTCTATTGAATCTATTCTAAATTGGTCTATGTCATAGTATATACTCTTGTTCTTAGAAATCTTCATTTTATTCTGATCATGAACTTCATTTATAAAAAGACTTGATGTTTGTTATCAGTAAATAGGGGGAGATTGTTGAAGAAAACCCTAGTACGAAAAGAAATTATAAGAACATTCCTAGACCAGACCCCACATTACGTGTTATCTTTAGACCCTGGATTTGTTAATAACATACATCAAGAAACTGAAGGTAAATAAAGTCTGTAATTGTAGAAACTAACATGTATATTCAAGTGTTCTAGGACTATGATGCACAAGTTATAAGACAAAAAGGGAGCCCATGAAATTAAAGTCTGAACCTTAACACTTGGGTGATAACCAAAAGTCTATAAGAAGAAGCTTTTGTTTCTCAACTAGACTTCAGACTTATAGGCATCAAAAAGAGAATGTTATTTTAGAAAGATGAAATTACAACATTTTAAAATCTATTTAAGTTATGCCTTAGGATTTATACTCTTATCAAATATATGTGCTTATCACCAAAAAAACAAGAGATAAACAAGCTACGCAACAAATTTTAGAATACCTAACACTGTGTAGGATTAGAAAAACCTGAACCAAGTCAGCAGGTATGTCAGCTAGAAGGCACTCATACTCAATTAAATAAAGTAAACAAATGGCTTTATATGTTGAAGATGCATAAGATACTTATTCCATGCAAGAAGAGAAGTACCCAGCTACTAGACTCTTGAATATCCTTCATTATGATCAAAGGTCTGGTACTTAAAGCTCAAAGCAAACACCTTCAAAGGATTTCTAACGTCTATATCTCATTTCAAGACTCAACAATAGTAATATTTTAGCACATATTTATACTGAAGAAGATTGACTTGATAAATATGTATGACATAGAGAAAACTCTCAAGAAAAATCAATCCTACTCTATATTGTGTTTAAATCTCTCTTTCAGTCTTTAAAGATAGAGACCTTCCTTGTTTGTTCTGCCTCTAACAGACCTTGGTCTCTTGTCTTTCATAACTTAGTGTACACTCTCTTAATTGTATATCTTCATACACTAAGTTATGTAAGTTATCTTACATTCTTTTCAAACTTATAAAGTCTGGTGAGTTGCCAGCCTTAATGAGTGTAGGAAACACTGTTGGCTTGAAAAGGCTTTTGAAAGAATACTTGGGTGATTAAGTTATGAGTGGTTTATTGTAAAAGAATACTTGGGTTTATGCCAAAAGTGGCTGGAGTCAAGAATACATATGACACAGGTCTGGTGCTATTTTTGTAAAGGAGAATTGACAATAGTGGAAATCGTTTAAGTTAGAAGGGACTAGACTAGCTTCTATGTTGGAAGTGAACCAGTATAAATGCTTTGTGTTATTTTCATTTCCTTGCTCTTTAAAGTTTGTTGTGTAAAAGTTTGCTTGGTTCATTATTGCGCGATAAGAGTTTATGACTTATTCATCCCCCCTCATTCTAAGTGAGACACTAATGTTAGGGAATCCTATGTGTATTCGTAGTGGGAAAAACAAGGATTCCCATAGGATTTGCAAAGTGTTGTGTTTCAAAGCATAAGACAAACAAAAAAATAAAACTTATGTTTTAGGATTTCCTCTTATAAAAAAAACCGAAGCAGTTTTAGCCCCGCCTTTTAAGAGTCCATACGAGCACTCCCACCAGAATCACTACACCTACCAACTGCTAGTTTGATGGCATGTAGCTCTTGCAACTCTTATGTAATTGTGTCTCTTTTGGGTGAGCGGCCTATGAGCATCTTATGCTCTATTTATAGACTTAGGTTTGACCTAATTTGTTCTGTCTAAAGAGTGGGCTCCTTACTCATTCTGAATGAGTTAGGCCCAATAGCTTTATTTTAGTCCAACTAAATAAAACAAAACATTTTTCTAATAGGCTTACTCTAAGTGTGTGACCCTATAGGTAAAATACTCATCATATTAATAATAAATTATTCTATTATTAATATAAAATAAGAGCGGCATCTAGCAATGCATCATTATGTCCGAATATTATTTAATATCAACATAACCTATAAGTGATAATTATTTTATATGTTTGTTCTTTTTTGTCATGATATCCTAATTGGGCTTATAATACCCCGATTTTCTAGACTTGAATCCCGATGTAATCTAAATAATTGAGCAATAAAAATATGAATAAATTTTTCGCATTCGAAATAAGTTCAGAACACCACCTCGACTACATGAAGACTCGAACCACAGAAAACCGAAGTCTTAGATTTGATTATCTATAAATGGATCGGTAAATAATTTGCCCAAAGTTTACATCGGAAGAAGAATGTGTATACCGGGCATACGCATAGTCCCATATATGAAGATATGGAAAAAGGCTCGGCAAGGCATGCAAGGCATATCATAAGCTTAATAGACAACCATCAACTTTTCATATAATCTCATGAACATGCAATGCCTAAGAAATATATATATGTATATCTATATGGTCATGCATCATACATCTCTAATAATCATAATCCATAATTGACCACATTCTAATCTATCCCAATATCATGTATCATCAACATTTACACATTCCTAAAATGGGCTACATGCCAATGTCACTATATTCATCAAGAGGGAATGAATTCAAATACCCCAAATATCGATACACCATCCACTTGTATCATTATTTACAATACATCCACCAATATCAATAAATATCAACACTATCACATACATCCATTCATAATTTGACAAATTACTATCGCTGTCGGCCAAGGCTTTCCATTACCACTATTTTACCTTCACAAAAGCTTTACTTTAAGTATATCCTCTCCCAATGACATTCCTAAATATTTACTAAAAAGTAGACCACATGGGAGAGTGAGTTATACATTTCAAATGATGATATGAATACAATTGAAATTATATGCATATACATATCAACATCATGTATGCTTTGCTAAAGACATCTATAATCATCATAGTCTATTCATTTCACAATATACATATCATGTATTCACCCATTAGTTCATAGCAAAGCAAGCATATACACATCTACCACAACACCACAATGGGCCAACATCATCAATATCAACCATCCAGGTCTTTTCTTAAAGCCATCATAGGCTATCATCATCATCATCCATCATAATTAGTTACGCCCCACATTATAATGGGCCATAACAATCATATCATCATATTCGTTATCTTTTTATTATACTCATATCATTTATAAAGTTTTTGTGGTCTTTTAGGTATTCAATTACCCATCTCATCAACACCATACCACAATCTTAATCATCATCAATCATCATCAACTTCTGGCATATCTCCATGCTATATGCAAATGCTCTTATGGCTAATGTATATGCATAATAGAATACACAACAAATGCAGATCCGACTGTGGGAAATAAACACCAATTGTGGGATTCAAGTATGATCATCTAACCATACCCCTACTACAGTAGTAAAATATATACACTTATACTTAAATTGCATGCATTTTCATTAATCTTTTACTGGTACCAAACTACATCGCCCATCTTGTAACACCTGGTCATTTTCACCATGACCGTGGTAACACATATTCAATATATGGTGTTGCGGGCCGGCCAGGACTCATTTCATAGCGGCTGTGATCCAGTGGACCACCGGGGTCACCTGCTCATTAAGAGCCACCCCACAAGGGTCGACCACATATAGCTCCTCGTAGCAATACATGGGCGGCTTTATGACTTACACACTGAGTCACAAGGGAAACAACAATTTGCTCGTGCACTGAGCCACCCTCCCGCTGTGTCGGCCGATGGAACTCCCCTAACGTTCCAACATCGACGGCTATGATATACCATGGATGCAATGCAATGCAAATAAAATGCATGCTCACTCTGTGCATCCTAAATGCCACTCATCAAACATCATCATCATAATCACCAACACCACCATACACACCCTAGTGGATTTTATCATTGTTGGTTTTAGCCATTGTTTTTAAGTTTTAAACGTGGCATTACATCTCAATATATTTCACATATATTTCATTTCGTACATGCAAGTCAATACTTGCAATCAACCACAATGCAATCACACACATCGTAAATCATCATCAACATTCGTTAATATTTCATCGATACTGCCACATAATCAGTTTGTGGACTTTTATTTCATTTATCATTGTCATTGTTTTATACTCATACATATATATTAATGGGGCATTCACAACTCATTGATATAATTTTAAACCACATATACAAGATCATATACATTGGCATTTTACAATTCATCAAGAATATCATTCACCTCTTTTATCCAAGGGAATATTCACAACATCATTTATTATCGCACATTACCGATGTCATCTCCGATTCATCGGCTTATAATAAACGCCTCTTCATTTAATCATTCCCAATCACCACCATGTTATATCATCATTATATTACCCTCATACATCCCCTCAATCATCCTACAATATATGGGAAAGGGGCCTAACATCCAAAAAATAGAGAAAATAGCATAAAATTTCATGCAGGGAAACTCGCTCAAGCGAGACCCATACTCGTTTGAGCGAGATTGAGGTTGGTCGCTTGAGCACCCCCAAATTCCCTTGAGCGGGAAGGGTTTAAGCATTCAGACCCCCGATCTCGCTTGAGCGAGCCACTCTCGCTTAAGCGAGATTCCTCCAGTGTCTAATATCAGGCTTGCTCGCTCGAGTGAAATTCCTTTCAACTAGTCACTCGCTTTAGCGTGCAGGGTTTTAGTATCAGACCCCCTGTGCTCACTTAAGCGACTCACGCTCGCTTGAGCGGAAATTGCCCAGTATTCCATTCTTACTCGCTTGCTTGAGCGAGACCCAATACACCTCACTACTCGCTTGAGCGAGACCCAATACACCTCAAATTTACAATAAACTCCTTAATAAGAATTTTGTAAAAATAATAAAAATTAGTTTAATTTGTTAGAAATTTAGGTTTTAAATTCAATAAATGGATGTTGTTGGAAATAATTTGCCCTTGATTAATTTTCTCTAGCGTCAGAAGCTACGTGGACTCCACTTCCAGGTGGCCAAGCACTCAGCCTTTGACCCATTATGGCCTCTCCACTTTACATAAATGGACACACCGAATTAGGGGACAAGGACAAATGGGAAGGCATAATTGATTAAGTAATTCTATAGTGGCCACTTTGAGCTGTTTAATGGGAGCTGACTCAGGGACCTGACATGTAGCGTCAGGACCCTTCCTCAGCCCTATAAATAGGGCCAGTCTCCACACATCCTTGGCATCCCATCTTATTCCATTCCTCTCTTTTCTTCTCTTATACACTCATGTTTGAGTGTTTCTTTTGTGAGTTTGTAGTTCTAGAATAGTTTTCTAGATACTTGAGAGTGTTATATGGTATTGTGATCATTGTATTATGAAGTTTCCATCGCCTTCGTAATGTCAACATCTGTAAGTGTTGTTTTTACTTTCACCATGTGTAACTAATCTGTTTATGTTGGAATTTGAGAACTAGTCTATTGAGTATGATGTTGTGAATTCGATCTCTGCATATTTATGATTCAAGTGTATGTTAGTATTTCAATCTTTTATTAGTATGAACGTCAAACGGGAGAATGATTTTCATGTGTATTGAAACTTGTTTTATTAGTGTGAATGTCAAATGGTAGAATAATTATTCATGCCTTATTAAAACTTGTTTTAACAAAAGTAAAATTTAGAATACCCTTAATATGCCAATTACTAAGGATAGAATTGGTGATTATTGTTGCCATAAGACCACAACTTAATGCAAGTTTTTACTAAGAAAGCTCACGAGGGATCGGACTTTACGGTGAATACTTAGAATTTATATCACGAGGGATCAGTTATAATGATTTTAAGCTGCAATGACATGAACTTGATGATCAAATATGCATGTCTTGAGTTCATCCATTGTTATTCTAGATTAGGGATCCAAATTCCAACATAATTTGTTTATCTGTGTTTTATCCTCAAGTATCTTAGCTATTCTAAATTACAACTCAACTTTTTAGATAGATTGTTATTTTCTTTTTATCACATGAACAACTCAGCTATGCAATCTTGTGAATATTGTATAAATTGTATATAAATTATTCTTTTGTGAATAGGTTTCGATAAATTTACCATAGTAACTAGAAAATTACTGTAACTATTGGACTTTCAATCCCAGTAGAACGATATCTAAATTTTTGAAAACTACAAACGATTGTTGCGCTTGCCAATTAAAAGACCCAACAGTAACACGGAGTTAACAAGTTTTCTGCAACACTATTCTGGGTCTAACAAGTTTTCTGGCGCCGTCGCCGGGGATTGAATTGATTCAGTAAAACAGTAAATTTTTAATTACCGTGGTAAATAATTTTTTACCTTAGTTAAAATTTCTAAATTTTGTTATTTATTTATTTACTTTTTCTTATCATTGTTACACTAACTTTCTTTGTCTTGTTTGTGTATGCAAACTCGATCTACTACAGGGAAAATTTACTTTGATCTTGAGATTGAAAAGTTTGTAAAGAAAATCAAGTCTTTGAAATCTAAAACACAAACTAATTCTTTTTCTACTTCTAAAAATTTTGAAAATTCAAATATGGCTGCTGAAAGGAGAACATTGGGACAATTTGCTACTATCAATGGACCACCCCGAGTTTCAGGGATGTTCCAAGGACCTGTTATTGCGGTGGAAATTAAACATGCCACTTTAAACATTATTCAAAATAATCAATTTGCTGGTTTAAATCATGAAGAACCGTATGAACATTTAACTATTTTTTATGAGTTATGCAGCATAATTGGTTTTGAACCTAATCAAGAAGAATCTGTTTATATGAGATTGTTTCCTTTTTCATTGGTTGGGAAAGCTAAAGAATGGTTTAAATCTTGTCCACCCGGTAGTTTTGCAAATTGGTCCGATGTTGAGAGAAAAGTTTTGGAAAGATTTTATTCACCCTCAAAATATTTTGAAGCCATGACAACAATTCATTCTTTTTCACAAAATAATGATGAATCATTAGGAAAAACATGGGAACGATTCAAAGCACTTCTGAGAAAATATCCAAATCACAATTTGGATGATGCTGAAAAGGTAAGGATCATTTACCATGGTTTGTTACCTCAGTTTAAGATGATGTTAGATGCTTGTGTAGGTGGTTCTTTAATGAACAAAACTATGAAAGAAGTAATAGAAATATTGGAATCAATGTCCATCAGTGATCGACAAGCAAAACATGAAAGAGGTAATGTACAAAGAAAGCCAGGTATGCTCAAATTGGGGGTAAATGATGCAGTATTGGCTCAGCAAAAATTACTGACTCAACAAATTGAGGCTATGAGCAAACAATTGGAGAAACTTCAAATTGCTCAAATGTCATCACTACCTCCTACTCAATTGAAACAATGTATGCATTGCATGGGAGAACAACCATGTGGTTACTGTGCCCCTGATAGAAATAAGCAAGAGTAAGCCAATTTTCTGAATCATCAAAGAGTACCCTTAGGTAATTTTCCTTTCAATCTTAGTAATTCTTTTCCTAACAATTACCCACAGGGTTGGCAGAATCAGAATATTGGCTGGAAACAAGATGTTGGACCTTCTAACCGACCTCCAAACAATCAATTCAAACAACAACCACAATCTGATCAAACAACAAGGTTAACTAGGATAGAAGAGTCTATCCAACAATTGCTACAATACATGCAAACAAATGAAGCCCCACGTAAAGCGTCGGATATGCAATTAGGACAGTTAGCAAAAGAAGTAGCTGACATGAAAAGCTTTGGTTTTTCTGCAAACACTCAAAATCCAAGAGAACAATGTAATGCTATTTTTACAAGAAGTGGTAAAGTTGTAGGAAATGATTGTAAAGAAAAAGAAGAAGAAAAGAAAGAAAAAGAAAAAGAAGAAAAGAAAGAAGAAGAAGAAGAAGAAGAATATGAGAAAAAAGATGAAGAAAAAATGATGAAAAAGAAAAACAAAAAAATTAAAAAATTAAAAAAAACAAAAAAATCAGTATTTGGGTCAGACACCTCCAGTTAAAGATTTACCTTATCCACATGCACCATCAAAGAAGGATAAGGAAAAGGAATACAAAAGATTCCTTAAAGTCTTTAAGCAATTACACATAAACATTCCATTTTCTGAGGCATTGGAACAGATGCCAACATATGCAAAGTTTATGAAAGAATTGCTCACCAAAAAGAGGAAGTATAATGAAGAAATTGTTGAACTTGAAGTAGGTTGCAATGCTATTTTGCAACATAACATGCCAAAAAATCGAAAGACCCTGGAAGTTTCACCATTCCTATCTCCATTGGAGGGATGAATATTGGAAAAGCCTTGTTAGACTTAGGGGCTAGCATTAATCTAATGCCTCTAAGTATGATGAATGAATTGGTGACCTTGATCCTCAAAGAACAAAGATGACTCTACAATTGGCTGATAAAGCAATCAAAAGACCCTATGGTATTGTGGAAGATGTACTTGTGAAAGTTGACAAGTTCTACTTCCCTATTGACTTTGTGGTTTTAAACATGGAAGAAGATGTTGAAGTTCCCCTAATTCTGGGAAGACCATTCATGAAGACTGCTAGAGTGCTCATTGACGTAGATAATGGAAAGTTGGTAGTAAGAGTTCACAATGAAGAAGTAAACTTTGATGTTTTTAAAGCCATGAAACATCCTAATACAAAGCAAGATTGTTTTAAGGTGGATGTTCTTGACAAAGTCTGCTTCTCCATATCCATATTTATGTCAAATTCTAACCCTTTAAATAAGTTATTAACTAACTCTGTGTAATTCTTGAGTGAAGAAGAAGAAAAACAGGTAGACAAATATCTTGAAGATCTTGATCAAGGGAAAGAAATTTTCCCTAAATTAGGAAAAATTGAAGAAATTCAAGAAGTACCTGTTGAAGAAATCAAGAGGCCTGAATTGAAAGTGATACCTTCCAACTTAAAGTATATCTTTTTGAAAGAAGTTAATTTAAAACCAGTAATTATTAGTAATTTGTTAAGTGAAACAAAAGAAGAAAAACTAGTTGAAGTCTTGAAAAGGAATCAAGAAGCAATTGGATGGACACTTGAAGACCTGAAAGGTATAAGCCCATCATATTGCATGCATAAGATTTTACTGGAAGACAATTTTAAACTTGTTGCTCAACTTCAAAGACGCCTCAATCCAACCATGAAAGAGGTAACTAAGAAGGAGGTTTTGAAATTGCTGAAAGCAGGTATTATCTATCCTATTTCTGATAGTTCATGGGTAAGTCCTGTACAAGTTGTTCCAAAAAAAAGGAGGTTTGACAGTATTTGTTAATTATAAAAATAAACTAATCCTAACAAGAACTGTCACTAGTTGGAGAATATGCATTGATTATAGAAAATTAAATCAAGCAACAAAAAAATATCATTTTCCACTTCTTTTTATGGATCAAATGCTTGAAAGATTGTCTGGACAGACTTATTATTGCTTTCTTGATGGATATTCTGGAGGAAATAATCAAATTGTTGTTGACCCTCTTGATCAGGAAAAAACTGCGTTTACATGTCCCTTTGGTATATTTGCATATAGGAAGATGCCACTTGGATTATGTAATGCACCTACTACTTTTCAAAGATGCATGTTTGCTATTTTTATAGATTTAATTGAAAAGAGCATTGAGATTTTCATGGATGATTTCTCAGTCTTTAGGAATTCATTTGAGACATTTCTAACCAATTTGGACACTATACTGAAGCGGTGTATTGAAACAATTTTGGTGCTCAATTGGGAGAAATGTCACTTTATAGTGAAAGAAGGAATTGTACTTGGTCACAAAATTTCCTCTAAAGGTATTGAAGTAGACCAAGCCAAAATAAAGGTAATCTCTAAACTCCCACCCCATGTGAATGTAAAAGGTATTAGAAGTTTTTTAGGACATGCTGGATTCTATAGAAGATTTATTCAAGACTTTTCAAAGATTGCTAAACCTTTAAAAAATCTCCTAAATAAAAATGTTGAATTCAAGTTTGATGAAGCATGTCTTAAAGCTTTTAATTCCTTGAAAGAAAAATTGGTTTCTGCCCCTGTGATTGTTGCTCCTAATTGGAATTTACCCTTTGAACTTATGTGCGATGCAAGTGATTATGCTGTAGGAGTAGTTTTAGGTTAAAGATATGAAAACGTTTTTAAGGTTATACACTATGCTAGTAAAGTTTTAAATGAAAATCAAATAAATTATGCAACTACTGAAAAGGAATTACTAGCTATAGTGTATGCCTTAGAAAAATTTTGATCATACTTGATTGGATAAAAAATAATTGTTTTCACTGATCATGCTGCAATCAAGTATCTCTTGACCAAAACTGATTTCTAAACCTCGATTAATCTGATGGATTTTACTCCTTCAAGAATATGATCTTGAAATCAAAGATAAAAAGGGTAGTGAAAATATGGTCGCTGACCATCTTTCTAGATTAATAAATGATGAGGTTACTGCCAAAGAAAAAGACATCTTGGAAGAATTTCCTGATGAAAAACTTTTTGAAATAACAAAACGACCATGGTTTGTTGATATGGCCAATTTTAAAGCAACAGGAATTCTTCCAAATGATTTAACTTGGCATCAAAGAAAAAAAATTTTCAAAGATTCAAAATACTTTGCTTGGGATGACCCTCATTTATTCAAAATTGGTATGGATAATTTGTTATGTCGTTGTGTACCTAATTGGGAAAATAAAGATGTGTTATGGCATTGTCATAAATCCCCTTATGGAGGACATTTTAATAGAGAAAGAACTGCTGTAAAAATTCTTCAATCAGGTTTGTATTAGCCCTCCATTTTTAAAGACTCTTACTCATTTGCTCAAGCTTGTGATAACTGCCAAAGAACAGGTAATGTTAACAAAAGACAAGAAATGCCTCTCACAAACATTCAAGAGGTTGAGGTATTTGATTGTTGGGGTATTGATTTCATGGGTCCTTTCCTTACTCTCAATTTAATCAATACATTCTTTTGGCAATTGATTATGTTTCAAAATGGGTAAAAGCAATTGCTTCACCTAATGCTGACACCAAAACTGTAGTGAATTTCTGGAAGAAAAATATTTTCTGTAGATTTGGAACACCAAGAACTTTGATCAGTGATGGAGGATCACATTTTTGTAACAAAGTTCTTCACAAAGTGTTACAACACTATAGAGTGAGACATAAAGTGGCCACAGTATATCATCCACAAACCAATGGACAGGCTGAGATTTCAAATTAGGAATTGAAAAGGATTTTGGAAAAGACTGTGTCTTCCTCCAGAAAAGATTGGTCACAAAAGCTTGATGATGCATTTTGGGCATACAGTACTACATTTAAGACTTTCAATTGGCCTTTCTCCTTTCCAAATGGCCTATGGAAAAGCTTGTCATCTTCTAGTAGAAATGGAACATAAGGCATATTGGGCTTTAAAATTTCTCAATTTTGATCCAAATACAGCAGCTGACAAAAGAAAGTTGCAGTTATTTGAGTTGGAAGAAATGAGAAACAATGCTTATGAAACATCTAGAGGTTACAAGAACAAGGTGAAAGCTTACCATGATAAAAAAATTAAAAATAGACACTTCATACCAGGTCAGCAAGTTTTATTGTTTAATTCAAGATTAAGACTGTTTCCTGGTAAATTAAAATCTAAATGGTCAGGCCCTTTTGTATTCAAGGAAGTTAAATCTTATGGAGCAATTGAAATTAAAGATCCAACTTCCAAGAGAAGTTGGATGGTTAATGGGCAAAGATTGAAACCATATCTGGGTGGTGAAATCAACAGACTCACTACCATTTGTTATTTGATTGATTTGTGATGTGCAGGATGTCTAGCTAGTGACATTAAATCAAGCGCTCAATGGGAGGCAACCCATTAATTTCTTTTTATTTTTAAATATTTACATTAATAAAAAATATATAATATTTTTTAGATATTAGTTTAGATTTGGATTTTTAATAAAAAGGGTTTTTGAACTGAAAGAAAAGGGTTTTTGAAACTTTTAAAAAATGAAAACAGAAGCCCACGCGTAGCGCTACACTGACGCGTAGCGTGGGTTCCAAATTTTCAACCTGACACGTAGCAACTTTACTACGCGTAGCGTCAGGACCCTCGTTCAGTTTTTAAAACTGGACCCCTACAACAGAGGCCCATAACAAAAAATTTAAAAACCTCTTTTTACCTCCACAATCAGATTTTTAGAAACCCTAAAAATTCCAAAACCTCTTTTCTCTCAACCTTTCAATCCTCTTCAGTCTCTCAATTTCTCAAGGATCCCAAGTAAGTTTTTCTAAACCCTTTTCCCTTTGAATTTCAATTTTGATTTATAGAATGCATGAGGTTAGGGATAAGATTAGACAACCACTGGGTCTGATTGTTGTTAGATTTGGGAATTTGAATGGATTGAATATGGTTTGGAGGGGTTGTGGTTGCACAACCCCTGTTTCTGAGATTGAAACTGCGCACCTCACGCGTAGTGTCCCACTGACGCATAACGTAAGGCATGAACTGTAACCCCACACGTAGCGTCTCACTAACGCGTAGCGTGGGCAGAACAGGGCTGACGCGTAGCGTCACACCCACGCGCAGTGTCAGCTTCTGTTTTTTATTTTTGTTAATTTTTATGTGTTATTTCCTATTTAAAGTAGGTATTAACTTCTGTTCTAATAAATCTGTCCTGTTTTTGTTTTTCTTTTAAATTAATAAAATTTCTTAGTTTGTATGTTTGTTATACTTTCTTGCATATAAATAAATAAGTTTGTTAAATTTGGTAGATATGTGTGATGCATGATTTGTGAATTTTATGTTATTTCAAAAATCCAAAAACATTAATGTTTTATTTTCCAAAAATGTATGTTGTGAATTTTATATTGAACTTTTAAAAAATTCAAAAATATGCATGTTTAAATTGCTTTTATGCTCGGTAAATACTTTGTTGAGTAAATTTTGCATAAATTCTTATTTTGCATAAAATATAAAAATTAAAAAATATGATTGCATGAAATATGAAAATCAAAAATAGTTTGTTTGATTTTTAATTTTTTTCTTTTTGCAGATGGCACCAAAGAAATCTATCCCGATTACTAGTCCCAAGAGATAGAGGAGGACCACTGACACAGATACCACCTCTAAAGATCCAGATCTACAAGGTGAGGAGCAACTGGGACCTAAAAATCCTACCAGATTTCACACTGATACAAAATGGGCCCGGTTCCATCAGATAAAGGGTCAGAGACTCATCTGGGAGAGAGTCTTAGATCCGAATGTTGGGGACTATCCTGAGCTGCAGGATGAGGTCCAAAGGAGGAGATAGGACCCCTATTTTCCCTAGCTACTAAAGGGGATCCCATCTGTAACATCCCAATTTAAAACGAACTGCCGATTGAAATTGAGCCATTAGAATAATTATAAAAGTGGAAAGTTGCTTGTCAACTATAATTAATTAAATTAGTTCAACTTGGGAATTGATGGCTGAGTAATTATGATAGCTGGCCGCTTGTGAGTCATGGGTGTCGTGAGTGGACTGCCAATTCATGCTTTCCCACCCCACTTCTCTTCTCTTCTTTTCATACGTATATATATATATATCCTGGCCACGGTTGACATGCATTTTCCTTCAGAATTCCTCTTCTACTACCTCTTTTTCTTAGTTCCTTCTTCTTTTCTTCGTCGTTCTCCTTCTTCTTCCCTATTCCCTGTTGTCTGTTCTCCATTTCTGGAAATCCACGAAGACGGTGCTGCAGAAGATTCAGAGTTCCTCCTGTTGGTGAAGAACGACCACCGAAGCAGAAGGGAGTAGCTTTCTGTTCCCGAGCCGATTGCAGAATACGACCACGTTGAAGGGGGACTGAACAAGGCAAACAGACCAGCGTATTGAACGTCGGGAAACAGAGGAGCTTCCCGAGTCCCTTTTGTAGGTAGGGGGCGCTTGCATATCAAATGCATGGTTCACGAACGGTACCGGATGAATGTATTGCTTTAAGTGAGTGCATGTGTCTGTGACGACAATGTGTAATGCATGATTGTTGATCTTTGGATTCCATGTGTATGTTAGTAGCATCTTGTTAATAGTTATACAATATTGTGCATGTATTCAAGGTGGTGGTAAGGTGGTCTGACGGTCTTTTACACATAGACGAGTGTGATGCATGGTTCTACTACTGTTAATACCGAGAGGATATGAATGTGTGGCTGTTAGTTCGTTCGTCCGATGTTATTACCCTGAACTGTTTGATTGCTGTGCATGCTAGTATGATTGATGAGTAAATGCAGGAACTATATTGAATCGGTTTCTACATTGATGGTTATGAAGAATGTGTCGGATGAGTGATGATGCTTGCTGATAGAACGCATAAGCTGCATATGTAGGAATGGGGTGACCCGTGGAAGGTCAGGAACCCCGAAAGAATGATTTCCAGCTACAGGCCTTAGCTAAATCCTGTGAGGGCTCGTGGTAGCCGTGGGAGCTAGAGATAAGTCTCGAGACGTCAATGGGAGACCGGTACCACGCGGAAAGAGCTAATGGACGAGAGGCCAGTAAGGGGAACCTGTAACTAAAAGTCACTGCCTAAGTCGGATCCGCAGGCATGCATGTAGATATGATGTTGAGTAGGATAGTACGCGTGGTATGACTTGGGGTGATATGAAAGAATTCTGAGTGAGTCAATGCATGTGATTGTGTGAATGAGAATGAACTTCACGTAATATGTATGTGAGTGTATGTTATTGATGTTATTCTAATCTGCATGGCCTTATTTTAATCTGAATGTGACCGAGTGATCATGGGTGTGCGTACTGATACTGATACCGAGTCCTTGACTGTCATTTTATATGTAAAAGCTCACCCCTACTGTGGCTATACTTTTCAGTGAATGTCCCTCAGAATGAAGGATGAAGGATGAGCTGAATGCCGAGTGAACTGTTGGTGCACTGTGGAAATTATGTGTTCATGTATATGCTGTGTATATGCCTTGTTAAGCCTTGGCCGGCTCATATTCCAGTCGTAGTCTCTTATACTAGAACTTGAACCCTTTTGGGTAGAAGTCGTGACCTTGTGCCTGTAATTATTTATATCCTTTTAAATCTATCATACTGTGTGTTATTCTATCTTGCGTGAATGATCCGAGTAATATATGTATATGTACTTACTGAGTGTGTGAGGTTGGTATGGCTATGGGTAGAAATGGGATTAAGAGTTGATGGGGGGAAGTGAGACAATGATTTATTCTGAGTACCGAAGAGTTTAGGTATTACCGAGTGAATGAGAGCACGGATCACCGAGTGAGGATCGATCTAGGTACTTTCCGAGTGATAACTGTTAAGATTTTTCGAGTGTAGAATAATTAGCAATTACCGAGTGAGAATCCACCGAGTGAAGGTTTCCCGACAGAAAAACGTCACCTAAGGCTTTAAGTGGACCCCGTTGTAACAGATTATTAGTAGTAAGGGGATCTGAGTGAATCGTGACTTAGCAGGATAACTAAAGTGGGAAAGTCATGGTTACTGAATGAAAAATGAGTGAAATACCCTGAGTGGTAAAAAGGACGTGAAAGTTATCCCGAGTGAGAAGTCTTCTTAGATTCCGAGTGAGTGGCTATGGGAACTATTTCTGAGTTACCTATATGTATACCGGTTGAGTGAAATCAGGAGTGTGTTCTGTTTCTAAATAGAGCTGGTATGTTTAAGGGCCAATTCGAGTGAATTGAGAGTGGCCCTTCCGAGTGAATACGCTTGAGTGATTCTGAGTGAAAGATATAAGTAAATCCCGAGTGAGGAAGAGTTTGTATTTCCGAGTGGAAGCCTTGAGTGATCCCTCCTAAGAGAGGAGTTAGTGTAGTGGTTTAAAGTGGAATGGACCCTGAGTGTATGACATTTATAATCCGAGTGAATGATGTAAAATCCGAGTGAGTGAGAATCTATAATCCGGGTGGTTAAGATTAGACTAAGTCCGAGTGGGGATTTCCTTAATGATTTTCTTTCCTGAGCGAATGAGATGTCATATACCGAGTGGACTAGCTATCATTTTACGAGTGAATGAGTCGTATGATATCTCTGGATCTTGAGTGCGTGATTAGTCGAGTACAGCTTCTCACTCAGCGAATGAAGGATTCGCTGCAGCGAGTGTGCGTTGTTGTATGATCCGCCTGAGCGTTTTCTTCTCCGCTGGCAGTCTCCTTGAGTCGATTTTATTCCTCTTGCTTCCCTTCCCCTTATTCTTTTTGTCAGTTCTCCTTGGTTTATTTGGAAAAATTTCCTCAGTTTTATTAATTATTTATTCATTAAATTAGGTTGTCTCATTTTGGTATCAGAGCAGACCGAAAGGTCCAAGGCCAAGGTGTGCTTACCGAGTGTAAGCGGTTGTATATGTTATGACCGAGTGGTCATTACTATTGTGATATTCTGATTGAACATGATTCGTGTTAAGATACTGGTTTGAGGATAGGAGGTAACTCCTCTCCTGGTCCGATTGATTGCATGACGTATATATATATAGATGATATACTGTGCTATAGTCAGTGAATATGGGATGAGATCCGATCGGAAGAATGTAACCTTGTAAACTTATCCTTGAAGGGGTGTTAATTTCAGGATAAGTAATGACGAATCGCCAAAGCATGGAAGCCATAGCAGCGGCATTCCAACGTTTCGCTGACGTATTTGAGAGACAAGGCCAGCCTCGAGCCGAAGATGGTCAAGTGTTGGACCGCTTCCTGAAGAGGAAGCCGAGTGAATTTCAAGGAGGACGTAACCCTGAGGCAGCTTACAAATGGACTCAAGAGTTAGAGAGGATTTTTGGGGGCCTCCACTGCACCGAGGCCCAGAAGGTGGAGTGTGTGGTGTACATGCTCAGGGACGAAGCAGAGAACTGGTGGAAGATAGCCAGAAACCGATTGACTGACGATGATACCCAGCTGACCTGAGAAAATTTCAAGACATGCTTCTTAGAGAAGTACTTCCCCGACACAGTAAGGAGTCGGAAGGAATTGGAGTTTATGGAGCTGAAACAGGGTTCCATGTCTGTAGAAGAATATGCGGCCAAATTTGAAGAGTTGTGTCTGTTTTATCCACCCTTCCAATAACCCGGGACTGAGAGTTCCAAATGCCTCAAATTCGAGAATGGACTGAGATCGGACATCAAAAGAGCTTGCAGATATTAGGAAATTAGGAGCTTTCCAGTGCTGGTGAATAAATGCAGGATCTTTGAAGAAGATGAGAAGGCCCACTCGGGCCAAAACAGTAGGGCAGGTCCCTCCTTGAGGCCTCAACAGTCATGCTTTAAGAGGCCAGGTAACATTGGAAGAAATGGACCTTTTACTAGATATAAGGATCGCAGTAACCAAGGGAGACAGATGAGTGGACGTCCAAAATATGGCAAGTGTTTTAAGTGTGGTGGCAACCACTTTGCTCAGAATTGTGATAGTGAAGATGTCAAGTGTTTTCATTGCAAGGAGAAGGGGCACATTCGCCCTAACTGCCCCCAACTCCGTCAAGCAAGTGCCAGTGTACGTCAAGGAGGCTTCCAAGAGAGGAGCCGTGGAAATGATGGTCAAAGCTCAGGGGGCGGAAGCAACAGAGCCAGAGGAAATATGATGTTTGCCCCAAACAACCAGAGGAGAAACACCGACCAACCAGCTGCTGGAAGAGTCTACGCCATCAGTGCTGAGGAAGCAGCACAAGCGAACGGCTTAGTGCAGAGTAAGTGCCTACTCGGTAAATATACACTTAGTGTAATTTTTGATTCTGGAGCCACCCACTCCTTCATAGCTGATGATTGTGTAAGACGTTTGAGATTACCGACTGTGGATATGGACCGGACTTTGGAGGTGGCCAACCCGACTGGCCCTAAGGTGTTGATATCGTCGATGTGTAAAGACGTAACGTTTGTATTGGGCGATCGGAGTTTTACCTTCGATCTGGTGTGCGTACCTCTGAAGGACCTTGACATGGTACTCGGTATAGATTGGCTTTCAGCCAACAAGGTGTTAATGGACTGCAGAAACCAAAGGATAATCTTTCCGAGGTAGAACCATGAGGACTACACGGTACAAGGTATAGCTCAGCTGTTTATGATTTTTTGTTTAACTGAGGGTGAGAGTAGAGCCCAAGTGAATGATATTTCGATTGTCTGTGAGTTCCCAAAGGTGTTTCCGGAGGATGTGCCGGGTGTCCCTCCAAGTAGAGAAGTCGAATTCTCTATAGATGACGTGTGTATTTTTACAGTCGTTATTCCGTCAAATTAGTACATTAAAATTAATTAATGTAGTACTAGGGTGTCAACCTAGGTCGTTCTCTCACGGATCAACACAAAAATTTAGGAAAAATCAAGTCTCAAACTAATTTTTAACAATTAAAAATAAAAAAAAACTCAATAACTAAAATTTTTTACAAACATAAGTTCAATAAACATAAAATTGGGGGGGGGGGGTTTGATTGATTTTTGTTGTCACAATTAAAATTAAAACAAAGTAAATAAAGGATTTAAAACAATAAATAACAAGCGATTGATTTTCTTGGAGTATTGTAAATAAATTTATCCTTGGTTTACTAAAGATAATTTGTATACTTTCATTACTGTCAATTTCTTAGCTCAATTTGAATTAATCAACTAAGCGTCTTTTTCAATTCACAATTCCTTTACTTTCATTTAAAAATGAATATTTTAATCAAGCATCCTAATTAAGCAAAAGGAGTCAAGATCGTAAAATCTAGGAATTATTGAGCATACATAAGAACATCGCCTATATACATAATCTATTCTCAAATTATGGAATTAAGCAAACCATAATTATTAAAAGTGATTATGAAAATATTCATTAAGCATGCATATTTCCTTAATCCATTCTAATTTAAAATTTTATTTTATTCCATTTGAATAATTAAACCGATTAAGCATACAAATTTAATTAAACAGAATGGAATTAAATAAGCAGAGTAAGATTATGAAGAAATAACAATAACGAAAACATACTATATTAAAAATAATGACCTCAAAATTACATTACAATATTCTCCAAGAAAATCAATCTAGGGTTTTAGCCCTCCATAATAACAACTACAAAGAAAAGAAACTAACCCGGAATGGAGCAAAGAGGGGGAAGAAGAGAGGAGGAGGCTTTGTGCCTTCCTCTGATGCTTAAAGAAACAAAGAGAGAAAAGAGAGAAACGTGAATTGAGGTGTGTTTGAAACCTTTGGCAATGGTCCTATTTATAGTGAAAGCAAGGGTAAAGGTCTCCTGCTGACGCTGTGCGTCAGCAGGACGCTACGCGTCAGCGTTGCGAATCTTCTTCCACGCTACGCGTAGTTGTGAGGCTACGCGTGGGTGTTTCTGACTCAGAATACATTATTTCATCCAATAATTCTTCAATAATGCTTGGACACTTGTGCTGCATGTTCCCTACTGAGATAGTGTCGTATGTCTGTAATGGATTGGCCAATAAGTGCTTTAATATAAATAAATCCCCCACTTCTGAAGTTGCATACAGCCTGTTAATGGGATCCTCGTCACTGTTGACGCTACGCGTGGGCTTGACGCTGCGCGTCAGTGTTGCGAATTTGCTTCCACGCTACGCGTGGTACCAGCGCTACGCGTCAGACCTGATGCTCAATTTCATAATTTCCCAATTGCAAACTCATTTATTCACTACAATATAAGGGAAATCAAGTAAGATTTATTATTTCCATTTAAAGATTATTGCCTAATTCATTTAATATTAAATAAAGCTTGAATTATGAAAATGTGTTAAAATGCATAATATTACATAATTAGCAATGGCAAATTATACACATTTAAAGCAAGGAATTAAGGCTAAATCATGCATCATCAATAGACCTGATCCCTGGAGCCGAGCCAGTCTCCAGTGCACCTTATAGAATGTCCCCAACAGAATTGGCTGAGCTGAAAAAGCAGGTGGATGAGTTACTCGGAAAACAATTCATTAGGCTGAGTGTATCACCATGGGGCGCACCTGTACTACTTGTTAAGAAGAAGGATGGTAGCATGAGACTATGCATAGACTACCGATAGCTAAACAAACTCACGATTAAGAACCGATACCCGTTGCCCAGGATCGACGATCTGATTGACCAACTGCGTGGTGCTTCAGTCTTCTCGAAGATCGATTTACGGTCGGGATACCACCAAATCCGGGTGAAGGACTCGGATATTCCCAAGACTGCCTTTAGGACTCGGTATGGCCACTACGAGTATGTAGTGATGTCGTTCGGTGTGACAAATGCACCTGCCATATTCATGAATTACATGAACAGCATATTCCACCCATACTTAGACCGATTCGTAGTAGTTTGTATTAATGATATCTTAGTCTACTCCAAGACCTCTGATGAGCATGAAGAACACCTCCGAGCGGTACTTCAAGTCTTAAAGGAGAAACAGCTGTTTGCAAAATTTTCAAAGTGTGATTTCTGGATGGATAAGATCCACTTTCTCGGACATGTGATTTCCAAGGAGGGTGTCTCAGTAGACCCTTCGAAGGTGGCAGCTATAATGGCATGGGAGAGACCCGAGTCGGTATCGGAGATAAGGAGCTTTATGGGCCTGGCTGGTTATTATAGGCGGTTTATTGAAGGTTTTTCTAAGCTCGCTTTGCCACTGACTAAATTGATATGGAAAAACGTTCCCTTCGTGTGGAGTTCCGAGTGAGAGAGCAGTTTCCGAGAGCTAAAAGACAAATTGACGACCGCTCCAGTACTGGCATTGCCTAACTTACAAGAGAGCTTCGTGGTTTATTGTGATGCATCAGGACTCGGATTGGGATGCGTACTGATGCAGAAAGACCGAGTGATAGCTTATGCCTCTCGGCAATTGAGGCCTCACGAATAGCATTACCCGACTCATGACTTAGAATTGGCAGCCGTGGTCTTCGCGTTAAAAATATGGAGGCACTACTTGTACGGTTCTAAGTTCGAAGTTTACAGCGACCACAAGAGCCTCAAATATTTATTCGACCAGAAGGAGCTGAACATGAGGCAGAGGAGATGGATAGAATTTTTAAAGGATTATGACTTCGAACTGAAGTACCATCCGGGTAAGGCAAACGTTGTTGCCGACACGTTGAGTCGGAAATCCCTCCATATGGCAGTGATGATGGTGAAGGAGGTGGAGTTGTTGGAACGGTTCCGAGACATGAACTTGCAGGTTGACATCCCCTCTTCTCGGAAAATGACAATCGGTACGTTGAGGATTGCCAATGAATTCCTGAAATCCGTGTACGAGCAGCAACAGTCAAATTCCTACTTGGCTGAGATGAAGGAGACTCAGGCCAAAGGAAAGGATTTGTCCTTGACCGAGGGATCGGATGGAATCTTCCGAGTGAAAAACAGAATATATGTACCGGGTGGAGGAGAATTAAGGAGAATGGTGCTTGAGGAAGCCCACAAGAGCCTACTCAGTATTCACCCGGGTACCACGAAGATGTACCAGGATCTAAGGACACGATTCTGGTGGCCCGGATTAAAGAGGAATGTGGCAGAATATGTGGCTCGGTGTATCACCTGTCAAAAATTGAAAGTCGAGCACCAGAAGCCATATAGTGCATTGCAACCCCTGGAGATTCCCGTGTGGAAAGAGGACTCAATTGCCATGGACTTTGTCATGGGATTGCCAAAAAACCGAGAGGGCCATGATGCGATTTGGGTCATTGTTGACCGACTGACGAAGAGTGCACACTTCCTACCTGTGAACATGAAGTACCCATTGCATAAGTTAGCTCGGATTTACATTTGCGAAATTGTCTGACTGCATGGTATACTGACTTCTATTGTATCGGATAGGGATCCAAGATTCACGTCCCGGTTTTGGACCAGCCTGCACCAGGAAATTGGTACTAAACTTTGGCTAAGTTCTGCCTACCACCCCCAATCGGATGGACAATCCGAGCGAACAATCCAAAGCTTGGAGGACTTGCTAAGGGCGTGTGTGTTGGAGCACAGTGGAGACTGGGAGCAGTACCTTCCCCTGATCGAGTTTACATACAACAATAGCCACCACAGCAGTATTGGTATGGCGCCCTACAAAGCAGTATATGGTCGAAGATGCTGAACCCCACTTTACTGGTCGGAAACGGGTGAGAGTCTACTATTGGGACCAGAAATTGTGAAGCAGACTTCAAAATAGATCCGAGTGATAAGGGAAAAGATGAAGGCGTCTTAGGATAGGCAGAAGAGCTACCACGATAAACGAACCCAACCACTGGAGTTCTCAGTCGGAGACAGAGTGTTTCTAAAGACTTCACCAAGCAAGGGGGTCGGGCGAGCCTTGAAAGGGGGAAAGATGAGCCCCCGATACATTGGGCCTTATGAGGTATTAGAGCGGATCGGCCCCGTGGCATACCGAATAGCATTACCGACTCACTTATCCCAGTTGCATAACGTGTTTCATGTGTCTCAATTAAGGAAGTACTTACACGATTCTGCTCACACGATGCCGGATGATGAAGTGGAGATTAAAGAGGACCTGACCACTGTGACTATACTGACTAGAATAGTGGACCGATCGGTAAAGCGTTTAAGGAGTAAAGATGTGCAAGTGGTTGAGGTAGAGTGGCAGCAGGACGGGTATACCTCTTATACCTGGGAACGCGAGGATGCCATAAGGCAGCAGTACCCCGAGTTGTTTGATCAAGGTGAGTTACCGATTGAATTTTGAGGACGAAATTCTTTTGAGAGGGGGAGAACTATAACATCCCGATTTAAAACGAACTGCCGAGTGAAATTGAGCCATTAGAATAATTATAAAAGTGGAAAGTTGCTTGTCAACTATAATTAATTAAATTAGATCAACTTGTGAATTGATGGCTGAGTAATTGTGATAGCTGGCCGCTTGTGAGTGGTGGGTGTCGTGAGTGGACTGCCAATTCACGCTTTCCCACCCCACTTCTCTTCTCTTCTCTTCATACATATATATATATATATATATATCCTGGCCACGGTTGACATGCATTTTCCTTCAGAATTCCTCTTCTACTACCTCTTTTTCTTAGTTCCTTCTTCTCTTCTTCGTCGTTCTCCTTCTTCTTCCCTGTTCCCTGTTCTCTGTTCTCTATTTCTGGAAATCCACGAAGACGGTGCTGCAAAAGATTTAGAGTTCCTCCTGTTGGTGAAGAACGACCACCGAAGTAGAAGGGAGTAGCTTTCTATTCCCGAGCCGATTGCAGAATACGACCGCGTCGAAGGGGGACTGAATAAGGCAAACAGACCAGCGTATCAAACGTCAAGAAACAGAGGAGCTTCCCGAGTCCCTTCTGTAGGTAGGGGGCGCTTGCATGTCAAATGCATGGTTCACGAACGGTACCGGATGAATGTATTGCTTTAAGTGTGTGCATGTGTCTGTGACGACTGTGTGTAATGCATGATTGTTGATCTTTGGATTCCATGTGTATGTTAGTAGCATCTTGTTAATAGTTATACAATATTGTGCATGTAGTCAAGGTGGTGGTAAGGTGGTCTGACGGCCTTTTACATATAGACGAGTGTGATGCATGGTTCTACTACTGTTAATACCGAAAGGATATGAATGTGTGGCTGTTAGTTGGTTCGTCCGATGTTATTACCCTAAATTGTTTGATTGTTGTGCATGCTAGTATGATTGACAAGTAAATGTAGGAACTATGTTGAATCGGTTTCTACTTTGATGGTTACGAAGAATGTGTCGGATGAGTGATGATGCTTGCTGATAGAACGCATAAGCTGCATATGTAGGAATGGGGTGACCCGTGGAAGGTCAGGAACCCCGAAAGAATGATTTCCAGCTACAGGCCTTGGCTAAATCCTGTGAGGGCTCGTGGTAGCCGTGGGAGCTAGAGATAAGTCTCGAGACGTCAATGGGAGACCGGTACCATGCGGAAAGAGCTAATGGACGAGAGGCCAGTAAGGGGAACCTGTAACTGAAAGTCACTGCCTAAGTCGGATCCGCAGGCATGCATGTAGATATGATGTTGAGTAGGATAGTACGCGTGGTATGACTTGGGGCGATTTGAAAGAATTTCGAGTGAGTCGATGCATGTGATTGTGTGAATGAGAATGAACTTCACGTAATATGTATGTGAGTGTATGTTATTGATGTTATTCTAATCTGCATGGCCTTATTTTAATCTGAATGTGACCGAGTGATCATGGGTATGCGTACTGATACTGATACCAAGTCCTTGACTGTCATTTCACATGTAAAAGCTCACCTCTACTGTGGCTATACTTTTCAGTGAATGTCCCTCAGAATGAAGGAAGAAGGAGGAGCTGAATGCCGAGTGAAGTGCTGGTGCACTGTGGAAATTATGTGTTCATGTATATGCTGTGTATATGCCTTGTTAAGCCTTGGCCGGCTCGTATTCCAGTCGTAGTCTCTTATACTAGAACTTGAACCCTCTTGGGTAGAAGTCGTGACCTTGTGTCTATAATTATTTATATCCTTTTAAATCTATCATACTGTGTGTTGTTCTATCTTGCGTGAATGATCCGAGTAATATATGTATATGTACTTACTGAGTGTGTGAGGTTGGTATGGCCATGGGTAGAAATGGGATTAAGAGTTGATGGGGGGGGAAGTGAGACAATGATTTATTCTGAGTACCGAAGAGTTTAGGTATTACCGAGTGAATGAGAGCACGAATCACCGAGTGAGGATCGATCTAGGTACTTTCCGAGTGATAACTGTTAAGATTTTTTGAGTGTAGAATAATTAGCAATTACTGAGTGAGAATCCGCCGAGTGAAGGTTTCCCGACAGAAAAGCGTCACCTAAGGCTTTAAGTGGACCCCGTTGTAACAGATTATTAGTAGCAAGGGGATCTGAGTGAATCGTGACTTAGCAGGATAACTAAAGTGGGAAAGTCATGGTTACCGAGTGAAAAATGAGTGAAATACCCCGAGTGGTAAAAAGGACATGAAAGTTATCCCGAGTGAGAAGTCTTCTTAGATTCCGAGTGAGTGGCTATGGGAACCATTTCCGAGTTGCCGTATATGTATACCGGTTGAGTGAAATCAAGAGTGTGTTCTGTTTCTAAATGGAGCTGGTATGTTTAAGGGCCAATCCGAGTAAATTGAGAGTGGCCCTTCCGAGTGAATACGCTTGAGTGATTCTGAGTGAAAGATATAAGTAAATCCGAGTAAGGAAGAGTTTATATTTTTGAGTGGAAGCCTTGAGTGATCCCTCCTGAGAGAGGAGTTAGTGTAATGGTTTAAAGTGGAATGGACCCTGAGTGTATGACATTTATAATCCGAGTGAATGATGTAAAATCCGAGTGAGTGAGAATCTGTAATCCAGGTGGTTAAGATTAGACTAAGTCCGAGTGGGGATTTCCTTAATGATTTTCTTTCCTGAGCGAACGAGATGTCATATGCCGAGTGGACTAGCTATCGTTTTTTGAGTGAATGAGTCGTATGATATCTCTGGATCCCAAGTGCCTGATTAGCCGAGTGCAGCTTCTCACTCAGCGAATGAAGGATTCGCTGCAGCGAGTGTGTGTTGTTGTATGATCCGCTTGAGCGTTTTCTTCTCCGCTGGTAGCCTCCTTGAGTCGGTTTTATTCCTCTTGCTTCCCTTCCCCTTATTCTTTTTGTCGGTTCTCCTTGGTTTATTTGGAAAAATTTCCTCAGTTTTATTAATTATTTATTCATTAAATTAGGGTGTCTCACCATCTTAGTAATAAAGTTTTATGCGAACGCTTACAGGACTCACCAGGACGCACTGAATATTGGCCATCAGAGGACGAGTTGGGTTAGGGGTCGACATATTACGTATGACCGAGACACCATTAGTACCCTACTGGTAATCCTTGGGAGCCTACTCCCGAGAGCGACACTTGTTTCTGGAAAGAAAATAGAAACAAGGTTGCGACTGAGGATGGTGATTTAGGATACTTCCTAGATCAGGTTGCTCACTTCTTGAGCAAAGATGGAATCTTCTTCAACCTGAGTAAGGTTGGAAGGACTCCATCAAACCTCCTCAAGACCCAGCTAACCCCTATAGCTCAGGTGTGGTCTCATCTTATGTTGAATAACATCACTTCTGTCACCCACCTCTCTTCTATCCCAGTTGATCGTTGTTGCCTTCTTTACTCTATTCTTCAGGGCTATACCATTGACATTGCCGAGCTGATATCTGAGCAGATTCACCTTTATGCCATTGGGTATAAGGTGAATCGTCCTATCCCATTCCCTTTCATCATATCTGCCTTACTGAGGAGGCAAGGAGTTGTTGTGCCATCACCAGAGTTCACTAGTTCTTCGGGGAGAGTCCCTAAAGTTCTAGTGAACAGAGATTACCTCGTCCAGCAGTGCGAGCTTCCACCACTGGAGTAGGAGGCTCAGCCCAGACAGAGGAGGAGGAGACCACCAGTTCAGTCACCATCTACTGATACTATCACTGATAGATTTGCTAGGATGACTCTTGAGCATCAGCATATGATGCAAATGATGGCTGCCACACACAGAGCTTATATGCATCTTCAGGATGCATTTTATCAGTACACACTTTAGGAAGAGGGGGCACTTTATGTCACACCAGCTGAGTTCACAGCTCATGTAGCTTGGCCTGGTGATTTGCCTACATACCCTGAGATTGGTGGACCGTCTGGAGCACATGCTGAGATAGAGGATGATGCCGACGAGGAGGGAGATGATGAGGATCACATGGAGGATTGATGGTGTTATTTTTTGCACCTTTTACATACATTTTAGTTTTGTATTTATATTGGTATATTTGATGGTTTATTTTTATGTGGTGTGTTTTATTTTTGTGTATTTTCTTTAAACAAAAATCAAAAAATAAATTTTTAATAAATAAATCAAATTTTTGAAAATAAGAAAATTTATACACTTATGGTTTTTACACAATAAAACCATTTTTAAAATCAATTATCGATTCTTTTTGTAATTAAGGAATTTTGATAAAATTCAATTACAATAATTTTATTAACTATCAAGTTAATTTCGATAACCCGGTGAGCTGAGAGATCTTTTAAACACTTGAGGGTTTCAATATAACTTCATTCGAATTGATTTTGCTTTAATTTGTGATTTGTGTTGTTGTACAGAAAATTCAAGAAAATGATCAAGGCACATTTTTGGTAATAGAAACGTTAGGCCAAAAAGCTTACCATGGTAAAATCATTTTATCCTTTGAAAGCCAATTTTGAGCCTGAAAAATAATTTCTTTGGTACCCTTGACCTTTATCAAATGTTAACCATTGCCTTTACTTGATTGATTAAAAGAGAAATTGATCAAAATGGAAAGAATATTTTGAGCATTCTTACAAAAATGGGGGAGTGACAATTAACAACTTGATTCTTTTCAAGAAAAATCAAAATTGTGCATATAAATAAAAATAAATATATGTAAATCAAAAATAGTGAAAAGAATCAAGTTAGGGGTATTTATCATCAATAAGGGAAATGAGATTTGGGCTAAGAAAAAGCCTAAAAATTATAAAATACTCTTTTATGATTTCATGTTTTTGAATTCTAAGAAAAACAAAAATTTCTTGTAAGCCAAGCCTCATTACAACCCTTGAAAAGACCTTGTGATTTTTGAATTAACTCTGTATGATTAACCATTGACTAGATGAAAATCAAAGTTAAATTCGTTTAGTTTTTTGATTGATTGAGTGAAACAAGTTACCCTTTGCACAGAGATAAACACTTGTAAGGTAAGCCTGAAATTATGCTTGATTTGTTAATAAAATATTGTAAAGATTTTTGTCATTAAACCTCTATTACATAAGATATCTATTTTTGATTATTTCAAAATGGTAAATTATGGAATTATTTTTTGTGATAAATTCTCGGACTAACTCAAAAATTTGATTTCAAATTTGATTTTTATTTTTCTCTGTTGCTCGAGGACGAGCAATGTCTCAAGTTGGGGGTATTTGTTAGTCCTCAAATTTACAATAAAATCCTTAATAAAAATTTTGTAAAAATAATAAAAATTAGTTTAATTTGTTAGAAATTTAGGTTTTAAATTCAATAAATGGATGTTGTTGGAAATAATTTGCCCTTGATCAATTTTCTCTAGTTTTGCAGCAAAAAAGTAAAGAATTTAAAGAGAAAAATGAAGATCTGGAGAGTTGACGCGTAGCATCAACCCTACGCGTAGCGTGGGGATTTCTGATGTTGACGCTACGCGTCATAGCCTCGCGTAGCGTCGAAAGCTACATGGACTCCACTTCTAGTTGGCCAAGCACTCAGCCTTTGACCCATTATGGCCTCTCCACTTTGCACAAATGGACACACTGAATTGGGGGACAAGGACAAATGGCAAGGCATGATTGATTAAATAATTCCATAATGGCCACTTCGAGCTGTTTAATGGGAGCTGGCTCAGGGACCTGACGCGTAGCGTCAGGCTAGCGCGTAGAGTCAGGACCCTTCCTCAGCCTTATAAATAGGGCCATTCTCCACACATCCTTGGCATCCCATCTCATTCCATTCCTCTCTTTTCTTCTCTTATACACTCGTGTTTGAGTGTTTCTTTTGTGCGTTTTTAGTTCTAGAATAGTTTTCTAGATACTTGAGAGTGTTGCGTGGTATTGTGATCGTTGTATTGTGAAGTTTCCATCGCCTTTGTAATGTCAACATCTGTAAGTGTTGTTTTTACTTTCACCATGTGTAACTAATCTGTTTATGTTGGAATTGGTGAACTAGTCTATTGAGTATGATGTTGTAAATTCGATCTCTGCATGTTTATGATTCAAGTGCATGTTAGTATTTCAATCTTTTATTAGTATGAACGTCAAACGGGAGAATGATTTTCATGCGTATTGAAACTTGTTTTATTAGTGTGAATGTCAAACGGGAGAATGATTATTCATGCCTTATTAAAACTTGTTTTAACAAAAGTAAAAGTTGGAATACCCTTAATATGCCAATTACTAGGGATAGAATTGATGATTATTGTTGCCATAAGGCCAGGACTTAATGCAAGTTTTTACTGAGAAAGCTTACGAGGGATCGGACTTTACGGTGAATACTTAGAATTTATATCAGGAGGGATCGGTTATAATGATTTTAAGCTGCAATGACATGAACTTGATGATCAAATATGCATGTCTTGAGTTCATCCATTGTTATTCTAGATTAGGGATCCAAATTCCAACATAATTTGTTTATCTGTGTTTTATCCTCAAGTATCTTAGCTATTCTAAATTGCAACTCCACTTTTTAGATAGATTGTTATTTTTTTTTATCATATGAACAACTTAGCTATACAATCTTGTGAATATTGTATAAATTGTATATAAATTATTCTTTTATGAATAGGTTTCGATAAATTTACTATAGTAACTAGAAAATTACTGTAACTATTGGACTTTCAATCCCAGTAGAACGATATCTAAATTTTTGAAAACTACAAACGATTGGTGCGCTTGCCAATTAAAAGACCCAACAGTAACACGGAGTTAACAAGTTTTCTGCAACACTATTCCGGGTCTAGCAGTTGCACGCGTCTCGCTTGAGCGAGACTCATATTCGCCTGAGCGAAATTGGTCCAGAGACCACTCCCGTGGTACAGGGGACTCTCGCTTGAGCGAGGTCATCACCACACGCCCAAAACTTAAGTTTTTCACTTCAATTCACATACCTATATCCTGTTTAAGCAAAGTTTTCCCAACTCAATACTATACACATATTAAATCTCATCTTTCAGGCCCGATTCAATAAGTTCTACCTCTCAATTTCTTGTTCTAATTTTTCAACTACGAGAGAGGGGCTTCTAGACTATTTCTCATCACAACTATACATATCTTTGTGCATAATCGACATAAACATAATTCCATACTTTAGGAAATTCATCCATCTATAATTCTATGTCATCAATTTTTTCATGTCCAACAAAAGGGACAACTAATCATTCATCATCATTACATATATACATATATATTTCCATATCATTCAATAAGGGCCAAGCCATCATTCAACACATCATCAAGTCAGCAGTCAACACATTTATGGCAAGGCAATGCATGGGTCCATACATATACATAATTCACAATCATTCACTCATGCAAATTTGAAATGTAAACTCCTCTACTACCTTGAGAGAAGAACCGCAACGCAATTGCCTCGATCGTTCCACATCATCGTCCGGAATATAATCCTATCAACAACACATATTTATACATGAAATTAATAAGCCATCATACGACATCATTTTCTTAACACTCATTATCAAGTCCTAGACTTGTCTAAACTCCAAATTCATACGCTTATGTTAGGCTTCGGGAATTCCTTTCCCAAAACCAAGATTCTCTAGGTTTCAAAAGGCTAACCACACCCATTAACAACATGATCATATCCCCTATTCATATGGAATCTAATCTTCATATAAATCATCCATTTGCCATCATTGTCACTCAAATTCATTATAAGCCATCTTAACTTAACTTAAACCATCATCAATCAACAAATGTTAAGTGACACACATCATGGCCTAAGGTCTCATCAACTCCTCATCCAAATCCAACAACCTCAAATATCAACACCAATGATTCCAATCATCTTTTCTAAACGCAAAAGTCACTCTCATGACAACAAAATCATCAATCTCTTTATCTATGCCAAAAACCTTAATTTTATCAATTCTTAAGGATTCCATACAAATTGACAACCATCAATTTCAACCATTTTCACATATCATCATAAGCATGTTATCATCATCAAAGTGCCAACCAATGTAAACAGCAGACAATGTTCCTAATGGTCATCTACCCTGTGATTTAGGTTTCACATGCATATATCATCATTCATATAACATCAACTTAGCTCAAAATTTATCAACATCAATAATCAATCCCAATACTTCTAAATGTTCGTTCCCTCATATAAAATCATTCCCAAGACATCAAAATCACTAAAACCATCAATTTGGCAAAAATCCCTAATTTATCACAGTTAGGATTTTCTCTAAAATCACCCAACAACAACTTCAACCCATTATAAAATTCACATGCAAACCTTAACCCTCATTCATTTCTAACACCAAACCATAATCAAGAATCACATTTTAAGCCATTCAAGCTTAGGGTTTACATCATTTCTACTAACACCCATAAAACCCAATATCAATATTTTAAGCCTAAGCATCATTAACATCATCAATAGGCAAAAGAAGTTAGAAATCTTACCTCCAATCCCATTCTTGGGAAAAACAAAAATGAAGGTGAAGAAGAGGGAAGATGATCCAACCAAGCTACCAAGCTCCATAAATGCTTCACATTTCCATGCTCAAGTCTTAATTTTTGGCAAGAATGAAGGTGAAGAAGATGGGGTTTGGTTTTAGTGGGGAAGCATGGAAGAGAAGAAGAAAAAAATTATAGATGACCCATCAATTATTTAATTTAACCAAGTGGGTCCCACACCATTCGTTAAATCATCTGATTCCGGTAAATCTTAATTAACCGATAATTCACCTGTAATGTCTAATAAAATCTCCCATAGGTATTGGACCATAAATAATTAATTACCATTACTCAATAAATTATTTTCTTTAAAATCTAGGGTGTTATAATCCACCCCACCAAAAAGAAACTTTGTCCTTGAAGTTTAACATCAGCATACGTCGTAACGCCACACTTCGGCCACACACCAATAGGATTCAATGACACCATGAAGTAATATCAGACTTTCCCAAGTACAGCAGGATATGATTATCATCATTCCCGTATCCAAGCATAAAGTCTCATACATCCAAAGTGAGTCGCCACTCATCAATTCTCAGTTCATTCGTCACAACTCTTACATTCTTATCCAGTACCACCAGATAGGTTCAATACATTCTCCGTAAGCAGTTACAACACTACACTTGCCCGGTCTATGTGTTGCTGCATCCGTCATACAAGAAGGCATCCCAATCCCGTAGTGGTTACCACAAACACATGAGATCGGTGCATAAGTGCACATTTCCACAATGCCTATGGCATGTAGAGACATATCAGGATAAGTACCTTCATGTCTTACTTCTTACATTATCCATATCAATTCAAATAACATCTCTTCACACATGAGCAATACACCCACATCATATCATCATTTAATCATGATCCGGTGTAAATCATGCCACATAGTTCATCAATTGTCAGCCACCTTAACCATATATTGATATATCAACCATAGGTCTCTAATCCCTATAGGGTAATCGCTCCACCTTTGGACTTCATCCATCCCTAAGTCATAGTCAAATAACTCAGAAACCATTTGTCTAATTCGAACATTGTCGGCTATAACTCGATTCAAGCCTAATCAGTCCACCAAACTCATATCAAACATACACTCCCGAGGTTAAAATAAGGTCCACAATCATATAATAATCTTCCACACTAGTGGATTTCCTCATTTGTCATAGCCAAAGTCCATATATTAGACATACGATTCATATTGTGTCACATCGGTATGTGGTTTCTATCACCAATATAATTTCTTTTCAAAACAAAAAGGGAGATATCTACAGGATTAAACTGCATTCACCAACTCATGTTTACGTATATTACCTCTACATCACATCATAATACACAATTGATCTAATAATCAAACATCAAGGGCACACAATTTAGCCCAAAGTCATACCATAAAATT
The DNA here is from genome assembly GCA_037962975.1 of Clitoria ternatea. Classification (NCBI taxonomy): domain Eukaryota; kingdom Viridiplantae; phylum Streptophyta; class Magnoliopsida; order Fabales; family Fabaceae; genus Clitoria; species Clitoria ternatea. Next base: position 178,804,686 of record CM075671.1, read on the forward strand.
TTTCATCATAGCCAATGCTAGGTCATACTCCGAATTCAACATTATTATTCATCAAATGCCTAGGGGTTTACATCTATTATTTGCATTCCATTGCACATCGGCTCTAGCCTCAATAATTCATCTCACAACCATTTTCATCATGGTTCCACAATTCATGAGGTTCAATCCATCATTAGGCTTAGAAAGTTCAAGGGTCACCTAGTACCCATCGTGGAATACTTCCACAAGACCTAAAATCATCAAACATGGCTCACAGAAATAACATAGAGCCTAGACCACCATAGGGTCTAATTCCAAAAGGTTCGATCATATAAGATCATGTCAAGTCATCCGGGGTTACCACATTTAGTGGGTCACAATTAAATCGATCATTCACTTAGTTCATAAACATGAAACTGAGTCCAACCCCAATCATGTGTCAACACGAATTCACATTCAATGAGTATACCATGGCTATGAGCGACTTCATAATTCATACAAGAGACCTAAGCAAATAATTCATTTTCAATATACATACATATCAATGTCTCAACCTTTCATGGTTTATCACCATATCAATTCATATTTAATATCTCCTATTCGTGACCAACACACAACATAGGTCCATCATCAAATCAATTTGTATTCAACACAATATCCATGATCACACATGGTACAAATTCATCATTAATTAAAGTCATACTTAAAATATCAATATTCAAATGTATATTTTCAATGTATTCATCATTTGAAGGAAATAGTGTAAGGAACTTAGCCGAACTTACACAAACAACCATATCAATCACATTGAGGAATTCATTCATATGTATTCAATCTCATGAATTAACCATAATCAACATTAAGCAACTATGCTCCATTTATGCATCACATAACCTCAATGACAATGATCATACTTCCATAAACAACCATCATATCTTATGAATAATAATTCATAAAAATCCTCAATGAGCTATCTTCACAATCCAAAACCAACAGTTCACAAGGAATCACCATTGAGGAAATAAGGCCCCGACAATCAATTTACAACTCTTAGACAACTAGTCATTCATAATTCATATAGGGCAATCAATACTTAAACATATCACCATTCCTCTAGGTAACTTTCATTCCTTAGTCTATACAAAACAACCATATTCCAATAATGAGCATCCCGCTCCAAAGATCACCATAAATATCTCACCATTGAGCACTCGTTCTCCAATCATCCATAATACCAATTCATTACAGAGCAACCATGCACTGACAATCATCAAGAACTCTAATTCAGTGCAAAATATGCTCTGATACCAGATTGTAACACCCCGATTTTCTAGACTCGAATCCCGATGTAATCTAAATAATTAAGCAATAAAAATACAAATAAATTTTTCACATTTGAAATAATTTCAGAACACCACCTCGACTACATCAAGACTCGAACCATAGAAAACCAAAGTGTTAGATTTGATTATCTATAACTTGATCGGTAAATAATTTGCCCATAATGGTATACAAAATAACAGAGTTTACAACGGAAGAAAAATGTGTATACCGGGCATACGCCTAGTCCCATATATGAAGATATAGAAAAAGGCTCGGCAAGGCATGCAAGGCATATCATAAGCTTAATAGACAACCATCAACTTTTCACACAATCTCATGAACATGCGATGCCTAAGAAATATATATATATGTATATCTATATGGTCATGCATCATACATCTCCAATAATCGTAATCCATAATTGACCACATTCCAATCTATCCCAATATCATGTATCATCAACATTTATACATTCCCAAAATGGGCTACATGCCAATGTCACGATATTCATCAAGAGGGTATGAATTCAAATACCCCAAATATCGATACATCATCCACTTATATCATTATTTACAATACATCCACCAATATCAACAAATATCAACACTATCACGTAGATCCATTCACAATTCGATAAATTACTATCGCTGCCGGCCAAGGATTTCCATTACCACTATTTTACCTTCACAAAAGCTTTACTTTAAGAACATCCTCTCCCCACGACATTCCTGCATATTTACTGAAAAGTAGACCACATGGGAGAGTGAGTTATACATTTCAAATAACGATATGAATACAATTAAATTATGTGCATATGCATATCAACATCATGTATGCTTTGCTAAACACATCTACAATCATCATAGTCTATTCATTTCACAACATACATATCATGTATTCACCCATCAATTCATAGCAAAGCAAGCATATACACATCTACCACAACGAATGGGCCAACGTCATCAATATCGACCATTCAGGTCTTTTCTTAAAGCCACCATGGGCTATCATCATTATCATCCATCATAATTAGTTATGCCCTACATTATAATGGGCCATAACACACATATCGTCATATTCATTATCTTTTTATTATACTCATATCATTTATAAAGTTTTATATGGTCTTTTAGGTATTCAATTACCCATCTCATCAACACCATACCACATTCTCAATCATTATTAACTTCTGGCATATCTCCATGCTATACGCAAATGCTCTTATGGCTAATGCATATGCACAATGGAATAGACAACAACAAATGTGGATCCGTCTGTGGGAAATAAACACCAATTATGGGATTCAAGTATGATCATCTAACCATACCCCTACTGCAGTAGTAAAATATGTACACTTATACTCAAATTGCATGCATTTTCATTAATCTTTTACTGGTACCAAACCGCATCGCCCATCTTACAACACCTGGTCATTTTCACCATGACCGCGGTAACACATATTCAATATATGGTGTTGCGGGCAGGCCATGACACATTTCATGACGGTTGTGATCCAGTGGACCACCGAGGTCACCTGCTCATCAAGAGCCACCCCCACAAGGGTCAACCACATGTAGCTCCCTGTAGCAATACATGGGCGGCTTCGTGATTTACACAACGAGTCACAGGGGAAACAACAATTTGCTCGTGCACTGAGCCACCCTCCCACTGGGTCGACTGAGGGAACTCCCCTAACGTTCCAACATCGGCGGCTATGATATGCCATGGATGTAATGCAATGAAAATCAAATGGATTCTCACTCTGTGCATCCTAAATGCCACTCATCAAACATCATCATCATAATCACCAACACCACCATACACACCTTAGTGGATTTTATCATTGTTGGTTTTAGCCATTGTTTTCAAGTTTTAAACATGGCATTACATCTCAACATATTTCACATATATTTTATTTCATACATGCAAGTCGATACTTGCAATCATCCACAATGGCATCACACACATCGCAAATCATCATCAATATTCATTAATATTCCATTGATACTGCCACATAATCAGTTTGTGGACTTTCATTTCATTTATCATTGTCATTGTTTCATACTCATACATATATATTAGTGAGGCATTCACAACTCATTGATATAATTTTAAACCACACATACAAGATCACACACATTGGCATTTTACAATTCATCAAGAATATCATTCATCCCTTTTCTCCAAGGGAATATTCACAACATCATTTATTATCACACATTACTAATGTAATCTCCGATTCATTGGTTTATAATAAACGCCTCTTCATTTAATCATTCCCAATCACCACCATGTTATATCATCATTATATTACCCCATACATCCCCTCAATCATACTCACTTGAGAGATTAAGGTGGGTCGCTTGAGCTCCCCCAAATTCCCTTGAGCAGGAAGGGTTTAAGCATTCAGACCCCCGATCTCACTTGAGCGAGATTCCTCTAGTGTCTAATATCAGGCTTGCTCGCTCTAGTGAAATTCCTTTCAACTAGTCACTCGCTTGAACGAGTAGGGTTTTAGTATCCGACCCCTTATGCTCGCTCAAGCGACTCATACTCGCTAGAGTAGAAATTGTCCAGTATCCCATTCTTACTCGCTCTCTCAAGTGAGACCTAATACACCTCACCACTCGCTTGAGCTAGCTTCATCCAGAACCAGTTCCTCACTCGCTCGCTCAAGCACGGCCATACCTGCTTGAGCGAGATTTTCCCAGTAGCTAATTCTTCCAGGTTGCACCCGTCTCATTTGAGTGAGGCTCATATTCACCTGAGCGAAATTGGTCCAGAGACCACTCCCGTGGTACAGGGGACTCTCGCTTGAGCGATATTCCATCTTGCTTGATCGAGGTCATCATCATACGCCCAAAACTTAAGTTTTTCACTTCAATTCACATACCTATATCCTGTTTAAGAAAAGTTTGCCCAACTCAATACTATACACACATTAAATCTCATCTTTTAGGCCTAATTCAATAAGTTCTACCTCTCAATTTCTTGTTCTAATTTATCAACTACGTGAGAGGGGCTTCTAGACTATTTTTTATCGTAACTATACATATCTTTGTGCATAATCATCATAAACATAATTCCACACTTTAGGAAATTCATCCATCTATAATTCTATGTCATCAATTTTTTAATGTCCAACAAAAGGGACAACTAATCATTCATCATCTTTACATATATACATACATATTTCCATATCATTCAACAAGGGCCAAGCCATCATTCAACACATCATCAAGTCAGCAATCAACACATTTATGGCAAGGCAATGCATGAGTCCATACATATACATAATTCACAATCACTCACTCATGCGAATTTCAAATGTAAACTCCTCTCCTACCTTGAGAGAAGAACCGCAACGCAATTGCCTTGATCATTCCGCAACATCGTCTTGAATATAATCTCATCAACAACACATATTTGTACATGAAATTAATAAGCCATCATAAGGCATCATTTTCTTAAAACTCATTGTCAAGTCCTAGACTTGTCTAAACTCCAAATTCATACGCTTATGTTAGGCTTCGGGAATTCCTTTCCCAAAACCAAGATTCTCTAGGTTTCAAAAGGCTAACCACACCCATTAACAACAAGATCATATCCCTTATTCATATGGCATCTAATCTTCATATAAATCATCCATTTGCTATCATTGTCACTCAAATTAATTATAAGCCATCTTAGCTTCACTTAAACCATTATCAATCAACAAATTCTAAGTGACATATATCATGGCCTAAGGTCTCATCAACTCCTTATCCAAATCCAACAACCTCAAATATCAACACCAATGATTCCAATCATCTTTTCTAAACCCAAAAGTCATTCTCATGACAACAAAATCATCAATCTCCTTATCTATGCCAAAAGCCTCAATTTTATCAATTCTTAAGGATTCCACATAAATTGATAACCATCAATTTCAACCATTTTCACATATCATCATAAGCATGTTATCATCATCAAAGTGCCAACTAATGTAAACAGCACACAATGTTCCCAATGGTCATCTACCCTATGATTTGGGTTTCACATGCATATATCATCATTCACATAACATCAACTTAGCTCAAAAATTTATCAGCATCAATAATCAATCCCAATGCTTCTAAATGTTTATTCCCTCATATAAAATCATTCCCAAGACATCAAAATCACTAAAACCATCAATTTGGCAAAAATCCCTAATTTATCACACTTAGGGTTTTCTCTAAAATCACCCAACAACAACTTCAACCCATTATAAAATTCATATGCAAACCTTAGCCCTCATCCATTTCTAACACCAAACCATAATCAAGAATCACATTTTAAGCCATTCAAGCCTAGGGTTTACATCATTTCTACTAACACCCATAAAACTCAATATCAATATTTTATGCCTAAGCATCATTAACATCATCAATGGGCAAAAGAAGTTAGAAATCTTACCTCCAATCTCATTCTTAGGAAAAACAAAAATGAAGGTGAAGAAGAGGGAAGATGATCCAACCAAGCTCCCAAGCTCCATAAATGCTTCACATTTCCATGCTCAAGTCTTAATTTTTGGCAAGAATGGAGGTGGAGAAGATGGGGTTCGATTTTGGTGGGGAAGCATGGAAGAGAAAAAAAAAATTAGAGATAGAGGGGAGAAGAGAAGTGTATACGGTTGGGAGAAGGGAGAGACGGAAGTATTAGTGTAAATTAGGTATTGCCCAATGGTTAAAAGGATGCCCCAATTTGCTTTTACCATTGGTCAATAATTTCCCTTTACCCATTGTGCAAAAGAAAGTAGAAAAGAGAGGGAATGGCCACACGGTTAAGAGAAGAGAAGAAAAGGAAATTTTCATTTTCTTTTAATTCTATTTTGGCTCATATTTTCTCCATTTAATAACATATGTCGAGTCCAATTAATTATCTCCTTAGCACTAAAAATTATTTCAGCTATATCACCTTAACCACAATAATTTTCTAAATATTCTAGACTAATCAATTATTTAATTTGACCAAGTGGGTCCCACACCATTTGTTAAATCATCCAATTCTGACAAATCTTAATTTACCGATAATTCACCTCTAATGTCTAATAAAATCTCCCATAGGTATTGGACCATAAATAATTAATTACCATTATTCAATAAATTTTTTCTTTAAAATCTAGGGTGTTATAGGGCCCAAGGCATGGTCGCGTGATCCTTGTACGGCCTAATTTATTTTACTTGATACCGAAGTAGACTTGATATGAAGAAATATCTAATATTTATTCTTTCAAGCATGGCCATGCATTTCCTTAGTCTCACTTCATCAAGTAGCCTACAGATATCACTCCTATCACATAGGAGAGACAAATCCCATCTACATCACTCACATCCCTCTGTATAATTTATTCATTGCCTAATCACGACCTTTATAGTCCTCTTATTACAGAAGATGTTTAATTGTATTAAACAACAAACTCATCATGTAGGAATCATAGCGACTTCAGGTTGAAGGACTACATATATCATTATCACATTGACATCATGTAACGGTCCATGCAACGTTCTCATGGTGGGTTTGTTCAGTACATCATTACTTTTAATGTGTACCCGTGTGAAGACTTGATATCATCTATATCTATGATCTGTGAGATTAGGTCATCAGTACACTCACACGCTAGTCTCAATGTATTTACATGTCCCCATGTAAATACTTAACTAGGGACATTTTAGGAATAACTTTCATATGACCTATTACTCTAAGGATAAATACTTTTTAAAACAATTTTAAACTGAAATACTTATTTTATTGATAAGCAAAAAAATGATACAAATGAAAAAACATAAAAGCTCTTAGTGCATACACCAATAACTAAACCATCAATAAGCTTAGATGATTTGAAATAATATGGATGATTAAGAGATTGGCATATTGTTTGAAATGCATGAAATTGGACCTAAGGTATTGAATTACAAAAGTAAGCAAAACCATTTAAGGATTGATTGGGTTTTCAAAAATCTTAATGAATTTGTTTAATAAATTGAACACGATTCTTTAGTAATGGAATACGTTAGTAAGAGTTCCAAGAGGAGGATACTAATTACCTTAGGAAAACTCATCTTAGAAATAACATTTCATAATCTTTCATAATCGAGAAAGGATTTACATTAAATTGATATATGGCATATGAACCTTCCAAATTCCCAAGAGCAATTCTTCAATTTGATTTCACCCAATCATTTCCCAATATTGACCAAACTATGATTGTGTCTCTGTCTCCCTTCCTCTCTTCCTTCCGTTGTCTCCCTCCGTCCCTCTTTCCAAAGTTATCTCTCTCCCTCTCTCTGAAGTTGTCTCCATCTCTAAAGTTGTCTCCCTCTGTTCTTACACCCGGAAGCTTTGAAGTTGCATCCCCTCCGACAACATAGTCTCTCCGAGAAGGTACATTATGGTACGTTCTTTGTCTCCTTTAATGTTTGCTAAAAATATAAGGATGATGGTACACTGTGGTACATTATGGTACGTTCTGTGTTCATATGAGATAATATGATGTTTTCTAGTTTTATTTGGACTCTGGAAACAATCCTTGAAAAACTTCAGAAGCATGTGTTTTCATCCCTCATTCCTCAGTGTTTTTAGGTTTATAATGATGTGGGTGATTATATGGGGTTGCATGTGTTTGGTATTGTGTTGCTTTGTTTTTTGACTGGGGGCTATTGTGGGGATTTGAATGATGGCGGGAAGGACGGTGTCAACAAATATTTAGACGTTGAAATGATAAAGTAACCTTGTCATAAAACTTCCACATTATCTCAAACCAATGACACTACAAACAAACATAATTGTGCTTAAATTAGATAAAAATTATTAACATATGTGTAACAGCCCTCATTTTTGTGTTAGGTCCTTGAGACCGGTTGTCTGTATTCCGTGATAATTTTATTTGTACTAATGATTAGGCTACGACCGACCTGTTTATATGTTCTATTTAAAAAAAAGATTTTTTTTTGTAATTAAGATAATTAGGATAACAATAATAATATGTCTAATAACATTTGTAATAACAAAGATTTATGAAATAAAACATTAGGTGATTTAATATAAATATCTAAGTATTTATTTTATGTTAATAAAACTGTGTAACTCCCTGGTCTTGGCTCTGAAACTATCCATGGGACTTGAGTTAATTATTTTTATCCCGAAAAGTCCCTCGTGTCATTCCTAACAACTTTTATGAAGAACCCAATACCCATTTCTAACCAACCAAGCCTAAAAACATTGATTTTAAGTTACCCGGGTAAGCCAAAATGTGCATCTATATATATTTTGGGTGTAATTTCTTCTCCTGATATTGGATTTGAGTTTATCTTGTCCCAAAATCTTCGTATCGAATTTATCTACAACTTTTATGTTGACCATAAAGGCCAATTCGTATCCCATAAATCCCAGAAATTAAAACACTACACCAATTCACATTTTTCCATCAATAGCTTACACTAGGTGCAGTATTTTCCACATATCACTCTCATGTTACCATGAAATTGAATGAGGCCTTCACCAAATTTTTCTTAACTCAATTCACCAGCACTTTGATGAAGAACAAAAAGCCCAAATCCATACCCATTTGGCCCAAACAAATAATTTATGCAGGGAACGAAAATCTCATCACAGCCCTGCACCTCTATTGTATTTGGGTCATAACTCTCTCAATTCTTAATGGATTGTTTGTGCTTCATATCAAATTAAAGAGAACAAAACGTTCTACAACTTTTATGCTTGCCCATTTTAAAAATCATCCTAGAAGACCCCTTAAACTCACGAGAAAGTTGTTGTCCCTGCACTTGACACCTTATCCTGCATGCACCATTAACCAATTAAATCACTCTATCATTTGGCAACTTGTCTCAGCCATGCAAGACCCTTCACTACCTCACCAAAGCTGCTTGTGACACTTAGAAAATGCATGAAACCATTGTGACACCTTTCCCACTCATGCATGGCCGTGAGAACACCTAGGGAGGCAGGCACTTGCATGCAAATTCCATTTTCCTTACTCTTGCTTTGTTCTACTTTCTTCTTCCAAACTTAAAAAAATTCAGCATAAACAACTTGATAAAGTCAAAAGCAGAATAGGAAAGTGAAAAATTAGAACATGAGCTAAATCAATTGAACTTCAAAAAAAACTAAGTATAAAAGTGAGAATAAAATCGTGTATGGATAGGAAGTTGATTGAGAAGGTTAAGAAAAATAAACGCTGCATAAATCTATCAAGAAATTGAAAGATACGGATCTAAAGCGTAGAGAAAGAAGGGATTAAACAAACACAGATTGGGATTGAGGGGAAAAGAACATACCCACGGTGCAAAAGATTAAAGAAAGATGTTAGGGTTCAAACCTTGAACCCATAAAGTTGTTGGGCCTGGGAAGGAGCTTGTCGATGGGGGTAAGAACGGCGGTGGCACAGAGGCATAATAGTGACTCACTATAGTGGTGGTAAAGGGAGAAGAGAGTTGGAAGATGGAGACGGAAACATCGAAAGAGGAAACCGTAGTCACCATTGAGAGGGAGACAAGAAAATAGGAGGGAGACGAGAGAGGTTTGGGGTTCAAGAGAGAAGAAATGTTGTTTTGGAATTGAAAGAGGGAAAGAGCTTCAATTCAAAGAGGGTTAGGTTGTTAATATTTCTCACCGGTCAAAAAATTACAACAGGTATAAAAAATAATTATACTTTTAAGTTATACAGGTTCTAAAATATAACCGGTGTAAAATATATATTTTTTACCGAGTTAAATTATAGATCCGTGTAAAGTTATCAATTATTTACAAATTTGCCACCATGCCATTTTTTATACCGGTCACATTATAACCGGTGTAAAACGCCAGTGAGAAAAGCCATTTTTCCACTAGTGAAAACTTTAATGTTGGAATTTTTTATTAAAAATAAAAATAAGTGATTTTAGTGGTAGCAATTAAATGATACATTTATGACGTTAAGAAAATGAATTACAAGGATTTTAGGAAGTAATTCTTGGCAATTATTTATGATGGTTGGTGCTGTTGTATTTTAATATATTTGGACATTATTGTGATTATAAAAATGTTATGAATATGGTAAATAATAAAAGAATTAAAAAGAGACCCGAGTTTAGGCACGAACGAAACGTTGGAAATGGTATAAAATGCATTTTTATGGGCAAATAGAGGAAATTGGTAAAACTGTTTTGGAGAAGTATTTGGTGGTATTAGAAGTGAATTTTAAGAATAAAAAAAATACCCAAAGAAGAAAAATTGGTTGGGAGAATTTTGACGCGCGATTTGTCCTTAAAACATTTTTACGAACAATAAAACGACGAACTCTGGCATTGAGTAACTTTTTGTGTAGGGGATGTTTTCTGGACAGAATTCATTTTTAATTTTACTATATTTAATTAGTATTTTAAAAGTTAAACACTTTTGGCTTTCAAATCACCCAAATCAGAATTTTCTAGATAAAATATGACGAAAACCATATTTTGACAAAGAAATGAAAATTTACTACTTTGTACCTTTACTTTAGAAAAGAGGATTCTTTTATCACCAATATAAATCTAGGAGAATTACCTTATCATAATGATATATTTCATTTAAGGATTTACAAAAAAAATTAGAAAGTAAAATCAGTCCAAATTCGTTTATCATAAGTAACTACGACGAAACAATTTTAGTAATTGAAAAATCAAGAAACTTTGTATACCTTATCCTTAATTTTCTTCGTAGGAAAACTTAATTTTCTTAAGTCATATTTTAAGAAACAGAATTGGGATATGTTATTCCTAGATAACTATTATGACTTACCAATACATTATATATTTTTACACTAGAAATTTTCCTACAAGATTTGTTTAGGAAATAAGTTTGATATTTCTAATAAAATTAATTTTTGGTAGTATTGAATCTTTGAGACCTAGCATCTATAACACGAAAAGTTTTATGGCTTAGATACTTTACACACTTTAAGGACAAATACGCTATGTGAGTTAGGTTCCGTCTAGAACTAGGGCACCCTGGTAATTGAGACAATACATGGCATTTTACATTTGGAGTTGAGGAAGGATGCTGGAATTATCCCCTAGAGCATACAGTGATGGGTACACTAAAGAATCTGTCGTGCCTTGATACCCGAGGGCAGTTTAGGGAGTATAACCAGAGGCAGGAATTCCAATTGGCATCGGATTCACGCCCATCACCGGATAGCCCATAGTAAACTCTGGTGTACTTTGACAAGAGGCGGGATTTCCTATGACCGTAGAGTTCTCATTCTATGGTGATGTGTGATTGGCCAACCTGAATGAGGAAAACTTCGGTCGCTCTAGTTGGGTAGGGGAGATAAGGGTGGCAGATTGTGCACATGACTGTTGGTATATGAGAATGATTAGTGGAAGTTGGGCCCTATTGCATGTTAGTAATGAATTATGATTTACAGTAATTGATTCTAACCCATGCATAGCATGTCATTATTATATGACTAACCCTATGATTGTTGTTGACATTTGTGTATGTGAAGTTTTATATGTCTATTCTAAGATATGTTGTGTATAATTTTCTATGGTTTAAAACATTAAGCCACCCTTGTATGTATATGTTATGGGTTGAGAGCTTTGTACTCACCCCTTTTGTTGTTACGTTATGTTTTCCCTCTATGTGATCATCAGCTGAAGGTTAAGGTGAACGTGGGCAGGCCTTGGACTACCTGCAGTAGAAGACACCAGTTTGGAAGCAGGGACTATGTATATTTCCTATTTGTGTCGAGATCATTACAGACTCAACATTTTATTCTGTTTTTATTTTACAGTAGCTGTTGGGAGCCTGTGAACCTCATACTCTTTCAGGTACTCTCATGTATAAAAGAATCGATCTATATAATGTATTTATTTTAAAATCGTGTACTGATGATCACCAATAAAAAAAATACTCCTATTTTTAGTGACTCCTCAATTAATTTAGATGTTTCAGAGTGGGAATTTGTCCTAGTTAATCGAAGGTGTCACAATATGTACCAAAATAATGTAGAATCTTTCCTTCCCACATAGAAAAAAGACTAGTAATTTGATGTACTTAACAACATTCTTTAACTCGTGTGGTTAATAGAATGCTTAATAATTTCAGTTGGTACCTCTGTAGTGTCATATTACAAAAGGTAAAATTAATTGCTTCAAAAATATATACCTTTCAGTTCTCAACATCAAATGCTTAAGAAATTCTAAGTGTGGATGAACATCATAAGAAGAAAAACTAAGTTGAGGATCTCTCCAACATTCTTCGATAGCTACAAGTACCTATTCCTATTTAGTTTCATGTAAGTATAATATAAAGAATAATTACTTCAACCATCCTGCATTGCTAGACCTGAGTTTTTTAGGTTTAAAATCATCTTTGTGTCCTAATTCATTCCTTGTCTAATTTTAAAGTAGTAATATTAAAGACAATATAGTTGTGCTAAAATTTATCATGAGCTTTTGTGTGAGATTCTAATCCAATTTCAATTTTGAGTACTTGATTTACAAATTTTTAGAATAGTTTTTTTTCACTATCTGATTAAACTATGAAGGTGTACATTTTATTATTATTATTATTATTATTATTATTATTATTATTATTATTATTATTATTTTGAGAGATAATTTGTGAACATGCAATGGAAATAATAATAGAATGATAAGATAAAATATGAATTTATACCAAATAATAATACTGTAACACCATTTAATACCCTATTAATAGACTAAATAATTAATTAAATTTACTAAGAGGATATAGTAGAATAATTGGGGATCGAATTAAAATAGGCAAACAATATATATATATATAAATTTTTTGATTTAATTAACATATATATATATATACTATACAAAACAACAAACCAATTAATATACAATTTGGCCTAAAAACGTTACTAGAGTTCACCTAAGATTGGTTTCTAACATCCATGCCGAGGAAGCATATATATATATATATGTGTGTGTGTGTATTGGTTTCTAACATCCATGCCGAGGAAGCATATATATATATATATATATATATATATATATATATATATATATATATATATATATATGTTTGTGTGTGTGTGTGTGTGCGCGCGCGCGCGTGTGTTTGTGTGTGTGTTAGTGCTTACCATACTCTTGATTTTGGAGTTTCTTTTTTTTCTCAAGGAACAATGCTGAAACTTATAGTGTTATATCAAATGCCTTAAACATTCCAATAGTATCATGGTAGAATTTATCTATTTCTTAATTAACTCCCTACCTTAAAATTAATAGGGAGTGAACAAAAAATTTAAGGATTGATGTATGTTAATTAAAATTCACTTAACTATCTAGAGGGGTTAAGATTAAAAATAAAATACAACTAGTAAAATGGGTCACCATGACTACAGTCTTCTTATGTTTCTAATCAACAAAAAAGATTTATCCAACCACGGGACCCACCCTTCATGTTCCCAATTCTAATAGCAGCTGAACATTATATTAGAGTCATGACTCAATTGTTTTAAAAAAGTAGGAGCTAAACAATATAACATGTAGGCCCCCATAAATTTTTGACACAATTGGAATTAGAAGAGGGGTGCAGGCACGTTATTGGGCAAAAACAAGATTGGACCAGGTGTGCATATGATATGCATGGCGTGAGTACATATATGTAACCATATTATATTCCTCTCAGCAAATTAAGTTATATGATTATTCTGAACAGCTTTGCCTAATGCTATGGAGTGTCCCATTATTAGTATCATTATAGAATATCATTTGTAAACTAGCAAATGATTTACGCCTAGTACATTAAGGAAAGGAACAGGTGGAATAGAATTACACAAGGTGCTGGGGCATCAGTTACTACTGGCACGCAGGGGAAGAGGGAATGGTATTGACCAGCGTGTTTACGCTTCAATCAGTGTATTGACGTGCAACATGGAACAGGGGTCGAGATAACCAGGCTCACAAAATTGTGTTTTCTTCAATTCACTCTAATAGCAATGCAATTCTATTCCAATTTTATAATGGTGTAGATAGAAACTGACTTGAAACTCTAAATCACCATCAATATTTATATCAACAATTACCAAAGCAGAACAATTATGGGATAAATTAACAATAACAAAAGATCCTGTACGCTGCAACACTACACCATGAATTATCTCTATAACAATTATGAATGTATAGATCATAAGCAGAAAAACTTAATATTAATTGATGTGATTCAGAAAGGAAATAAATAAAAATAAAAAAATCATATAAGTATTGCCACTTCTTACTGAGGTTCCATGGGAAAGAAACTACAGGATAAATTTTCAGTATCATGCAGAATGAGGAATAAATTGCAGGACAAATTTATTTTCAGTATCATGCTTATCAGCAACATCTCCACACACACAGGTACATGGTACAATGATCATTATTAAACCAACATGTTCTCAAGTATTGGAATAAAACTCTATAAGGAGTTTTTATATATATGGAACCAAGTCTTAGTAGTTTTTCCACCTTTCCTTCCACCCATAGTCACTTGTTACAGATCACACACATATGGAATAGTCTATCTCTTAATTCTTCCGAATCCTAGATTTCATTGAAAACATGTGCCTATTATATGAATACTCATAATGAAACTATATAAAGCATAGTATCAAAATCCAGTTAATCATCACTGCACATTAAAAATATATTCTAATTCCATAGTATAGTTTTTCTTTTTAACAAATGAACTCAACACATTCTATCCAAGATCTAATTAATTCCTTATAAAGCGCCTAATTTATAGTAGCCTTCTAATGTTACTCACAACATAACATTTCAATTACTACAACACATAACAAAAATATGCATTATGTATATATATACCAAAAAGCCACCCAAAACACTATAAGAGGTTCAGTTCATATTTAAAATGATATATCAAGGCATTTATATAGCAACAAAACTAAGACCATTATGACCAGGCAATGCAAATCCAGCCCCGGATCATTGAGCAAACTCGTCACCCTGTGCATTTACTAAAAATATCCATAATTAACAGGGTGAGTACTAATTCAATATCAATTAACAATGTAATATCAAGGTGTTTAATTAATTAATCACAAATAGCATGATAACCACAAAATTAACCCATTATCTATGAGAAGGTACAAGTTTCACCATTATTAATTTTCCATCAACACCCCTGACTAAGCACAATCACTATCACTCAACATATGCAATGATGCATGTAATGGTCTAAAAAAATATTTTCTCTTTATTGTGCATGAGATTAATGAAAATGCGGTCTCAATAATACCAAGCAAGTGTCAAGATCACCCCCTCAGTGAATCAGAGCACAGTCGAGGGGCATCTGGGTAACCACGCAGTGAATCGTAGCACTATCAACCATGGTACCCGAGGACTACCGGTGAATCATAGCACCATGAGTGGTAGCCTCAAAAGCAACAAGCCATAGACCGCATAGTGAATGGTAGCACTGTAATGTGACAGTCTCTTCAGCAAATCATAGTGCTGGAAATGCATACGATGTCATGGAATACAGTCAATGCATGGAATGAGAATCGTAACGCAGAAGGAAAAATGACCACATAGTCCATACCCCTTCTAAACCATTTTACATCCTAATCTTCATTCAATCAGTATTAGTTATCCCAATTCCACCAGAAGTCTAAATAGCACATCGCTAATCCACAATTCATAATATAATTTAATCACACAACAACGATTATTACTAAATGGTCCACTTATTTCACAAACCAGCACACCATCAAGTATAGTTTCATATTACTCGCAAATAGATATAACGCCAATCTCCATCATAAAATATTTAAATGCCATCCATTTGCATAAGCAATCTAATTTTATTAAACTTTAGATTATTTTCATAATTTTACGAACAATACATAGTAATCTTCATAAACAAATTATTCATGGAACAAACCCACATGCTTGGAATTACATTCCTAATTATCATTCAATTAATACTCCCCATGTACGATGAACGTACCTCACAGCGAGTCTGTTGTTTAATTTAACACTCTGAACACTGAAACGCTGGCTTTTGTACCTCCTAAAAATTATCAAAAATTATAATTTATTGTTTTAGCCATCTCGCATGGGTTAAATATTAAGTTCAAGGGTTAATTTAGGATTTTGACTCAGTTTCGGGAGGAGTCGACGTACCGGAACGCGATTGCACTTTTTGATACCCCTCTGGTGAATTTCCGACACTTCAAACATCGATCAGTGCCTTCCGAAACAACTTATGTAAGGTTGTCCGTCAACCACCATGAAAAATTTAGCAACTGTACAAGATGGGTACACTAAGGAGCTGAAATCTAGAATGTTTGTAGAACCACTACCTTCAAACTCTTCAAATAAGAAATCTGAGCTCCTAAGGCAGTTACCAATGGCTGCCACGGTCCATACTAATCAAATAGGAAAGGGAGATAAATTTTAACCTTATGCATAAAGAGACCGTAAGGAAGAAGAATGGGTTATGTTTTAAGTTTTACCTTGGGGAAACTCTAAAATGGTAGACCCAAGGTGAAGATGACACAATGTGATGGTAGTGATGAACAAGATGAAGGAGAGTTGACGATGGTGAGACATGCACGGTGCTGGAGAAGTGGAAATTCAAGAAAACAGAGAGGGTTTGTATTATGTTTGCAAGGAGAGCACTTGTATACAGAGATGAAGGGTTAGAAGAGTTAAATTCTTAGTTTTATGATAATAAAGTTATTATGAATTACCAATTTAATTGTTGAATTTTAATAATTAGTGATTTGTCTTAATGACCAATCAGGAATAAAATGATGGGTACCAACTGAGCTTATTTTTGATTATTAATATTTAATTTTTATCCTAATTTATAAAATCTAGGATGTTACATTTTGGGGTTCTTCTTATAGGAATTCTATCATCCTTTACCAATTCTCTTACTACTTTTTGTGTTCTAATTCATTCTTTGTCTAATTTGCATTTCTTTCTTTCTTCATGTTAGAGTTTAATACTTTTATTCCTTAATTCAAAAATATATACATCGACTATTGGAAAATAAATAGTGACACTATTACTCCATACCAATAATCTTGTTTCTAACATATCAATAAATATGTATAAACACCCCCCCCCCGAGGAACACTAACAAATTAAACAAAAACTTCACACAAAATAACTTACTTCTCCATCCAATGTGAAAATCGTGGTCCACAGAAAGTTGGTTTGAGTTCCCATCCTTGAATACCTTCAAGTATATTAGAAGGGAATACTTTATTGATTTAAAGAAAAATTAAAAGGGATTATATTATGGTGATGGTGGTATTTTTGCTAGGTAACTTATATCATTAATAATTAATTATAGTTCATAGATTTGTATTACTTGGGTTTAGAAGGAATTGATCTTAATAGTTCATACACACTTTTGGTAACAATGTATCATGCACGTTAGTGTTAACGGGAGGGGTAGGGGAAAATGTGATTTGAATCCTTATTTGGAAGACTTTTATATTGAATTTGGATAATAAGAAACATGAGGGAGGGAATTGGAGAGGAGAGAAATAGGAAAGAGATAATGTATTTCCTTATTTTGGAATTTTGGATAATTGGATATGTTAGGAAAGGTCCTCCTCACAAGGCATGATATTGGATGGTTTTTTTTTTTAGTTTATGAAAAATCAACTAACTTTTTTACAACATAAAAATGTAAATAACAAAATGTTAGAAAAAAAAAGATTAAAAAGTTAAGTTTCTTTGGGGTTAAGTTTAATTTTATTTGTAAAATTCTTTTGTACAATTTATTTTTTCACTCTTTTATATTCATCCAAACGAGCAGATAGAAATTTCTTCATTTTGGTCCTTATTTATTTTTATCCATCTAAACAAGCAACACATCCTTTTCACTTTGTTTCCGTTTGTTTCTTTCTCTCATTTCTTCTTCTTCTCTCTATTTCATTCTTCATCCAAATAGAGTTTTGAGGATGGAGAATTCTCCTTCAAAGCTCTAAAGTGTATCCCCTCAAATTAAGGGGGTAAACGATTTTTGATAAATTTTATAAAGGGATTTAACTCTCATCCCTTCTACTCAAACTCCTAAACAAGAGTTAGGAAGTTTTTCAACTTCCTTTAGTTAAACATTAAAACTTTTAATAAACTCATTGTCCCACCCCCACCATTCTTTCCCTTTCTCTATTTGCTCCGTACCTCCACCTATAGTCTTTATGACATAGTGTGTAAGTTGTATATTGCAATTTGTATAATAGAATTCCAGTCACTACTCTAGTTATATGCATTATGTGTGATTCGGTAGGAGGTATTTTCATGTTGAATATACTTTTTTTTTGCGTATTATATGGTGTTTTCATATTCCATGAATTTCCTTTTACATGCTTCAAAATAGAATCTAGCTGGCCAAGTTGATTGATTATTCACAAATTTGAATTGGCCTGTTTTCCTGTGTCCAAGGATGTCATTTTGCATCTAATTTTAAAATTACAAAGACTAAGAGTGTTCTACTAATTGCATATGGTGTAGTAGGATTTAACCACAAGAATGGTTTTTTTTGTTCCTTCTGGAAATAGTTTGAAAAGAGTATATGATAACATCAATTAAAATTTGAGCTTTCTCAGATTGTTAAATACGAATTTTTGATGATTGACAAATGTGTAAAGTATTTGCATATTTTAGTAGACTTCTTCATCCCTCCAATTTGCTAAATCCCCTGATTATTTATAATTATTCTTCATGTGATTCATTATTTCCTAGAACTTTTACCTTTTTAGAAATTCGCATGATCAGGAATTATCTGAATTACTATTTCTTCTGGTCTTGATGAATTCAGTCCATATCTCTTCAATTCCAGGGAGGATTTAGTCTCTTGAGCTCGGGTTTACTTTTCTGGCTAATCCTACTCCCTCACGCGTCATATCCTATGAATGATTTTTGTTTCTAGAAAAGCCTGTTTGGGATTCAGCTGCTCCCTTTGAGGTCTAATTTTCTATTTGGATTATTATTCTAAACTGTTAAGAAAAATTGTGATATTGAACAGTTAAATTACAGAATAAGAGAATGATGAACACATACACCTTGAACTGAAAAATAGATTCAATCGAGAGAGAGAGAGAAAAAGAAAAACTTAGAGAGTTACGTGGTTGACCCTTTAGGCTACGTCTATGGGAGGAACAGAGTAAGATTGCTTATTCTAATGGAATCAATGAATAGAAAGAGCACATGATCCTATATATATAGGATAAGCTAAATGAAGTAATACACGATCAGCTAATTTAACGGAAATAACTGAAAGATAACTGACACATAAAAGACTTGCATCATCTCATCACACATGAAGTTCAAAGGCATTTCAACATATCTCCACCTTGAATCAACACCTCAAATTTTACTTCAGCTGATGAGGATCTGCATCTCTCTGTCACATGAGACTATTTCTAATAGTCAAGATTGAGTAAGTCCAAGCAATGCATGAACTTGCCTTTAGGAACTGGTTTTGTGAACATGTTAGCTGGATTGTGTAAGGTGTTAATTCTATGAACCTTGATCCTTTCCTAATGAAATGGTATCTTACATCTATATGCTTGGTGGGACGCCCCCAAAAATAGGGGTAAATTTTTCGCGTTCTTATAAATCACAATTCAATGAAAGAAATTTAGTGGTGAAGCATTTTTATACCACACCTGGATCTATGGTAAACCACTCCCATATATAAAGATATGAGAGGTAATTAAAAAAATATGATTTAGTAATAATTGTTCAATTAAAAACAGCGGAAGAATTAATTTAAATTGATTGATGTATGGATGAATTCAAGAGGAGAGAGTTATAAGGTTCCATGATTCTTAATATATCAATAATACCCTTAAGGTAATGCTTTTTGGAGAATTAGCGCATAGAAATCAAAAATTTATTTAAAACAAGCCATCATGAGCTATACAAAATCTAGATATGGCCGGCCAAGGCACTTCCTATACAACTATTTACCTCCACAGCCAAAATGTACTTCAAAATGCTAACTCTTCCCATGAGTACCCTGCATCATAACTCTAAAAATAGACAACATGGGATAGTGAGTCCACATTCTAAAGGTATGAATATGAATACCATGTGATTATGTATATATGCATCTACACATGTATACTTTGCACATCTATAACATTCACCATGTCATATACCCTCACAATTCCATCATACATTTATCATAACTAACAACACAATTCCAAACAAAGTACACAAGCACATACATAATCACATCTCTCAACAATTGAACTATCACACAACCATTATTTGGTATTCATATCTTTTATGTTGTCTTAAAATATATTTTTACAACCTCAACACAACCATCATCATATCTCACCGCTTTGGCATACCTCCTTCTATATGCAAATGCTCTTAAGCTAATGCATATGCACAAAGGAGTATTTCAACAATTGTAGATCTGACTGTGGGATTACAACACCGAATGTGGGATTCAAGCATGGTCATCTAACCATACCCCTACTGCAGTAGTAAAATGTGTACACTTATTCTTTGAATTGCATGCATTCACCAATTGTTTTACTGGTACCAAACCGCATCGCCCATCTTGCAACACCTGGTCATTTTCACCATGATCGCGGTACTCAACATATCAACATATGGTGTTGCGGGCCGGCCAGATATTAAATCATGGCGGCTGTGATCTCAAGGACCACCAGGGTCACCTGCTCACAAAGAGCCACCCCCCACGAGGGTCGGCCACATGTAGCTCCCTGAAGCAATACATGGGAGGCTTCGTGACTTCACACTAAGTCACAGGGGAAAAATACAACTTGCTCGTGCATCGAGTAACCCTCCCACTGGGTCGGCCGAGGGAACTCCCCTAATGTTCCAACAACGGCGGCTATATAGTATGCCATGGATGCAAATACAGATCATATGCATTTCTCACTCTATGCATCCTCTATATGCCACTCAACATACATCATCATCATCACCAACATCACCACAAGGTTTTTAACGGATTCAATCTTGTTGGTTATTCTCATTAATTTGAATCTTTGTGTGGCGTTCATAACAGTTATCAAACGTATCATTCAACTTTAATACCAATCAAGAATACAATTCATTCTCTATCAAAATCATTAGCATTTGTTATGCTTTCTCGGTGGACTTATATTTATCTAACCACATATTCATCAAACAATTCATGCCACCAAACCACACATCAAAATTTCTTCTAAATGCATTCAAAGCATGTTGCCAACATATTATCTACATCATACACCACATCATCATTTCTCACAACATTCAAGCAAGGCTAACATGCATGCCACTATATGCCACAATCAAATAACATTCAAATTCATGCATTTAGAACTTAAGACTCCTCTCCTACCTCAAGAGAAGAATTCCGATTGATAAGACGCTCCCGCCTCGTCGTTCGGAATAGGTCCTACATTCACATTCATGTAAAACCTTAATTAATCAACTACTCAAGTCATCAATTCTATTCTATTTAGTCATATTCATATTTATAATTTCACAACACGTGCTAGACATGTTGTAGATACCATTTTTATTCTTTATTAGGCTTCGGGAATTCCTTCCCATTAAACCACCACTACTAATTTCAAGGGTTACAAGACAACCCTAGTCCCAAGCTTCACAAAACTCCATCTACCAACATTCATATTTCTCAATGTCATGTATTTCTTCATAACTCCTATTCTTAAATCAACATTACCCATTTTCCCCTAAATCTCAAGGTTAGGGTTTTCTCCAAAACCCAACCACATTCATTAATACATCAATCTTTCATCTCCTTTCCATCATAAATGCACCAACAACCATTTACTCCTCATAAATACCCACATTTATTGCCATCCACCTTAGGGCATAAGCATTCAATGCCCTCTACAGCCACTCTCCATACACATTACTCCCACAAAGAATAAATACACACATCCATGGCCAAAACTTACTAAATGAGTAAGTGTAACTTACCTCACACCCAAGACAAAGTGGGTCTTTAAGGAAGAGGAAGAGGTACACGAAAATGAGAGGAAGAACTCCAAGCTTCTAAGCTTCCTTAACGAAAATAGAGGGAGAGGGAGAAAAGTCACCATTTGGATAGGGTTTGAGAAGGAGGAGGAAATAAGGTAGAAGTGAAAATGAAGAGGAATTAGAAAGAAAGGAGAAGTAAGTGTGTTTGCCCCAAAAGCTTCAGCAGCTTCATGAAAATGAGAAGGGAGAATGGGCTTTTCCCCTTTTAATTTTTAACTCCTCATTAAAATTCATCATTTTTCTACAAACAGGTTCTCTGTTCGGGCTCAATACTTCATCTAAAAATTATACCGAACAAATATTCGGATTCCCAATATTATCCTTAACAGCCCTAACCAATATCATCTCATTCCGAGATACTTGGTCCGACACCCATATCTCAACCGGGCTCATTTTCAACTTAACCGGTCTCCATAAATCACCAACAATTCCCAAAATTCTTAATTTAATTATTTCCAATAATTTGGGATGTTAAATAATTCACATACAAATTCCTAATATTTATTCTGTTAGTTAATTCCCTTATTTTAAAAATTTGGGATGTTACAATCCACCCCAACAAAAAGAAAATTTCGTCCTTGAAATTTAACTTACCGAATTCGAATGCGTTAGGATACCGTTCCCTGATGTCGTCTTCATGTTCCCATGTAAACATCTCCACATTTCCATGTTTCCAAGCAACCTTCACCAAAGGTACCAGCTTGTTCCACAATTTCTTCACGGAATGCTCGACAATGCAAACAGAAACAAGAGGAATAGATAGATCATCTCGTACATCAATCTCGTCCATAGGAATCACGTGTAGAGGATCATGGACATATTTCCTTAACTGCGACATGTGGAACACATTGTGTAGATTAGCAAGATGCGGAGGGAGTGTAATCCGATACGCAACATCACCAATCCGATCCAACACCTCGTAAGGTCCGATAAATCTGGGGCTCAACTTTCCACTCTTCAGCGCCCTTCCAATTCCTTTGTCACGCGAGACCTTCAGAAATACATGATCACCCACTTGAAACTCAAGTGGTTTATGCCTCTTGTCATAATAACTCTTCTGTCTGTCTTGAGCAAATTTTATATTCTCTTGTATCTTCTTAATTTGCTTTGTAGTCTCTTGAATAATCTCTGGCCCTAAGGCCAAGTTCTCTCCTACTTCAAGCCAACATAAGGGAGTTCTACACTTCCTTCCATATAATGCCTCATACGGTGCCATGCCAATGCTAGAATGGAAGCTATTGTTGTATATGAATTCAATCAATGGTAGGAATCTCTCCCAACATCCACCATGCTCAAGGACACAAGCTCTCAACAAATCTTCAAGACTTTGTATTGTCCTTTCGGATTGTCCATCGGTTTGAGGATGATATGTGGAACTAAGTTTTACCTTAGAACCCAACTCATTATGTAAACTTCCCTAAAACCGAGAAGTAAACCGAGGGTCACGGTCGGATATGATACTAGATGGTACACCATGCAGTCTAACAATCTCCTTGATATATATTTGTGCCAATTTCTCTAGGGAACTTTTCATATTAATGGGCAAAAAGTGAGCACACTTCATCAACCGATCCACAATAACCCATATGGCATCGTTTCCAGCACGAGTTCTGGGTAGTCCAGAAAAAAAATCCGTAGCTATACTATCCCATTTCCAAACAGGGATCTCCAAGGGTCTCAAATAACCAGATGGCCTTTGATGTTCGACCTTAGCCTTCTGACAAACAAGGCAAGACGCCATAAAGTTCTCCATATCACGCTTCATACCGGGCCACCAAAAATTCTTTTTCAAGTCTTGATACATCTTGGTAGAACCAGGATGAATGCTCAATACACTTTTATGAGCTTCCTCAAATACACATTTTCTCACATCACCACTTAAGGGAACATAAATTAGGCCCTTTACACGCCAAATGCCATCTTGACCTTCTACTAAGAACAAATTCTTCCCTTTCTCTTGGGTTTTCTTCATCTCAATTAAGTACTCATCATTCGGTTGTTGCGCCTTCACATATTCAAGAAATTCATTTGTGACCTTCAACATCTCTAACGCCATTTTCTTGGGAGTGTAAGTCTCCATGCCCACATTTAAATCTCTAAATTGTTCTATCAACTCAATCTCCTTCACCATTATCATGGAGACATGCAATGACTTCCGGCTCAAAGCATCGACAACCACATTTGCCTTTCCGGGGTGATACTTCAATTCAAACTTATAGTCCTTTAGAAACTCCATCCATCGTCGTTGGTGCATATTCAATTCCTTCTGGTCGAAAAGATACTTAAGACTTTTGTGGTCGCTGAAGACCACAAACTTCGAGCCATACAAGTAGTGTCGCCACAACTTCAATGCAAACACCACCGCCGCCAATTCAAGATCATGTGTGGGGTAATTAACCTCATGCGGTCGCAACTGTCTTGACGCATAGGCTATCACACGTTCCTTTTGCATCAACACACATCCAAGACCAAGCATAGATGTATCATAGTATACCATAAAATCATCCGTCAAATCGGGCAATACTAACACTGGTGCAGTAGTAAGCCTCAATTTTAATTCCTGAAAACTCTCTTCACATTCACGAGTCCACACAAAAGATTGATTTTTACGAGTCAACTTCGTTAGTGGTAAAGCCAAACAGGAAAATCCTTCGATAAACCTTCGATAGTAACCGGTAAGACCAAGAAAACTTCTTATCTCCGTCACAAACGTCGGTCTTTCCCAAGCCATTACAGCTTCAACTTTCGATCTATCAACGGCAACTCCATCACCGAAAATCACATGACCAAGAAAAGAGATTTCACTCATCCAAAACTCACACTTAGAGAGCTTAGCATACAACTCTTTTTCTCGAAGAATGGTCAATACAAGACGAAGATGTCTTTCATGTTCTTCATGACTCTTGGAGTACACCAAGACATCATCGATAAACACCACAACGAATTGATCAAGATATTCATGAAAGATGCAATTCATGTAACTCATGAAAATTGCAGGAGCATTCGTCACCCCAAATGGCATCACAACGTACTCATAGTGTCCATATCGCATTCGAAAAGCAGTTTTCGGAATATCTTCGGTCTTCACCCAAATTTGGTGATATCCGGAATGCAAATCGATCTTTAAAAACACAACAACACCCTCAATTGATCTAAAAGATCGTCAATACGTGGAAGAGGATATTTATTCTTAATGGTTAGTTTATTGAGTTAGTGATAATCAACGCACAATCTTATGCTTCCATCTTTCTTCTTCACCAACAACACAAGAGCACCCCAAGGAGACACACTTGGGCGAATAAACTCCCGTTCAAGTAATTCTTCCACTTGTTTATTTAATTCCGTCAACTCCATGGGAGACATCCTATAAGGAGCTCTAGAAACAGGCTCAGCGCCGGGAATGAGGTCAATAGCAAATTCCACCTCTCGTGGAGGAGGTAATCCAGGAATCTCTTCCGGAAACACATCGGGAAACTCCGAAACAATGGGAATTCCATAAGATTGGGAAACACCATTCCCATCAACCAAACAGAACATCATGAGGAGTTGAGAGATACCTCGCACATCAAAGCCTTCGACATTAGAGGTTGGGAAAATCACCGTCTTGCTATGACAATCCACCAAGACCTTGTTAGCGGATAACCAATCCATGCCTAGAATAATATCCAGATCTTTCATGGCAAACACACGAGGGATACAACAAATTTCCTACCCTCTAGGTTTATCCCGACGTCCTCACATCAAGTTATCGATCTTAGGTAAGTACCGGTCGGTGTAGTCACCAATATAGAGCCTTTCATCATACACACAGGCACCCGCAAGCGCCTCACACAATCTTCAGAAATAAACGAGTGCGTAGCACCAGAATCATAAATAATATGCACCAGAGTGCCAAGAATTTCACACTCACCACAGATAAGATCTTCAGCTTGAGCAGCTTCTTCACCAGTAACTGCAAATACTCTACCTGCAGCTTGTAGTTGATCACTACCATTACGGTTTCCATTTCTTCCACCACGGCCATTACCTCGACCATTTCTTCCGCCATTGTGATTTCCACCACGGCCACCATTTTGACCTTGACCATTTCCACGACCACGACCACCAAAGTCACCACGGTTGGCGCCATAATTTACGCGATTAGTAGTGTCAACATTTGTACCTCTTGCATTCAATGGGCAATTAGGACGAATATGCCCGGGTTGGTTGTATTGGAAGTATACCACGTCATCACGGGGACAATCACGTGCCAAATGCTTGGCACCACACTTGTAGCAAGTTAAGCCTTGGGCATTTCCATGGCCTTGGTTACCACCACCATAACCGCCTCTAGGAGCACCACGTCCTCTAGTGTTCAACGACCCACCACGAAAGAATTTCTTATTAAAGTGCCCTTGTTTCTTGAAACTAGAAAATTGGCCTTTCAACTTAGGCTCATGCTTTCCATGTCTTGAAGGAACCACATCGTCTTCTTCATAAATTTGACACGTATTCACAAGCATCAGAAAACTCTGTATCTCTTGATGTCGGATAGCCTGCTTGATCTTGGGCCTCAGTCCATTCTCAAACTTCACACATTTGGAAGCTTCAGTACCTCCTGTTGATAGGGCGGATAAAATACACATAGTTCTTCAAACTTGGAGGCATACTCCTCCACCGTCATACCACCTTGCTTAAGTTCCATAAACTCAAGCTCTTTCTTGCTCCTATAGCTGTCCGGAAAGTATTTCTTCAAGAATTCCACCTTGAAGTTTTCCCAAACCAAGGGAACACCAGCAGATACCATGTGCCCCCTAGTAAGACGCCACCAAGCTTCAGCCTCATCGCGGATCATAAAGATCGCATACTCCACCTTTTGCGCTTCAGAACATTCGAAGCTAGCATAGATTCTCTCTAAGTCATTAATCTAAGCATACACGTCTTCAGGTTTATAACCTCCATGAAACTCTGAAGGTTTCCTCTTAAGAAATAAATCAAGACCTTAGGAACCTTGCCCCACATTCAGCTGGCCTTGTCTTTCCAAGAGATCGACGAATCGATTCAAGGCGTTTGCCATAGCAGCAGCCTCACGATTTGGTCTACCAGCCATATCTTATGCCTATACATTAAAACATGGCTCAGACATAAGTACACTAGACCAAACAATAACTTTTCAACTCATGAATTCAAGAATTTTAGCATTCATAGGCCTATCATGTATTACATCACATAATCATATCATTTTCAATACATGATCATAACATATTCATCATTAGAGGTAAATAGTGTAAGGACCATTGGCCGGACTTAATCACTCCATGCAACAATCTCAATTCAATGACAACCATCACAATTCACCCAAACAATTCATAAATCAATCAATCACAAACAATAATCACATAAACAACATCAATCATAATCGTATCAAGAGCAACCAATGCTCTAATACCAAGTTGGGACGCTCCCAAAAATAGGGGTAAATTTTTCGCGTTTTTATAAATCACAATTCAATGAAAGAAATTTAGTGGTGAAGCATTTTTATACCACACCTAGATCTATGGTAAACCACTCCCATATATGAAGATATGAGAGGGTAATTAAAAAATATGATTTAGTAATAATTGTTCAATTGAAAACAACGGAAGAATTAATTTAAATTGATTGATGTATGGATGAATTCAAGAGGAGAGAGTTATAAGGTTCCATGATTCTTAATATATCAATAATACCCTTAAGGTAATGCTTTTTGGAGAATTAGTGCATAGAAATAAAAAAATTATTTAAAATCAGCCATCATGAGCAACAATGTGCCCCTTGCTCAAGCGAGAATCCTATTCGCTTGAGCGAGTCAACGTAGTCATGCATGGGTGAGGCAAGGGGAAACTGAGTGAAGAGAGATAATTTGCACCAGGGGCTCCTCTCACTTGAGTGAGTTGCGAAGGAAATCCTTAAGCGGGCTAGTGAGAAGCTTGAGCGAAGAGAGGAAGGTTGCATCAGATACCAATCTCGCTCGAGCGAGACATGTCTCGCTTAAGCGAGATTATTCCAGAAATGATAGTGGCTCTCTGGTTGATTTTCGCTTGGGTGAGGCAACTCTCGCCTGGGCAAAAATCGTCCAGTGTCAAATTCTCATCCTCCTCGCTAGAGCGACCACTCTTCCGCCTGAGCGAAAATTGTCCAGAGGCTAACCCCTGATTCCATGACAATTTCACCTGGGTGAAATATACAGCCGCTCGGGTGAAATCAGGCCAGAGGCCAAAACTCTGATTCATAACTATCTCGGTCGAGCGAGATTCTCACTCGCTTAAGCGAGTTCTGCAGGATTTATGTAGAAAACATGAAATTGCATACTTAACATACAACACACCATACCAAAACTCAATCTACTGTAATTCACTTAATTTCAACATGGTTTACACATTATATGATGTAACATCCCGATTTAAAACTTAATTACCGAATGAAATTAAGCCATTAGAATAATAATTACAAAGAGGAAAATTACTTGTTAATTATAATTAACTTAATTAATTTAACTTAAGAAAATAATGGCTGATTAATTGTGATTGATTGTTGATAGCTGGTTGCTTGCGATTGGTGTGTGTGGTGTGAGTGGACTGACGTTCACGAACTCCCACCCCACTCTTCTTCTCTTTGTACGTGTATATATATATGTCCAGGGTCACTGTTGTTATACATTCCCTTCAGACTTCCTCTCCGCTGCTCCTCTTCTCTTTGTTCTCTCTTTTCTTCTTCTTCGCTCCTCTTCTTCTCCCCTGTTCCTAGTTCTCTGTTTCTAGAAACCCACGACGACGGTGCTGCAGAAGATTCAGAGTCTCCTTCTGTTGGTGAAGGACGATCATCGAAGTGGAAGAAGAACAACTTCCTATCCCCGAGCCGATTACAGAGTACAACTATGCGAGGGGGACTAAACGAGGCAAACAGAGCATCAGACCAAACGTCAGAAGATAGAAGAGCTTCTCGAGTCCCTTCAGTAGGTAGGGGGCGCTTGCATGTCAAATGCATGGTTTATGGACGGTACCGGATGAACGTATTGCCTTACGTGTGTGCGAATGTGTCTATGATGACTGTGTACAAATGCATGATTGTTAATCCTTGGATACCATATGTGCGATAGTAGAGTCCTGTTAATAGTTATACATTTATATGCATGTATTCAGGGTTGTTGTGCTGAGTTCTGATAGTCATTTACACATAAACGCGTGTGATGCATGTTCCTATTATTGTTAATACCGAGAGGATATGTATGTGTGGCTATTGGTTGATTTCATCTGGGATATTATAAACATGAACTGTTTGATTGCTGTGTATGCTGGTACAATTGACGAGTGAATGTAGGAACTATGTTGGATCGGTTATGACTCTAATGGTTACGAGGAATGTGTCGGATAACCGAGGATGCTCGTTGTTAAAGCACATAGGCTGCATGTACAGGAACGGGGTGACCCGTGGAAGGTTAGGAACCCCAAAGAAATGATCTCCAGCTACAGACCCTTGGCTAGATCCTGTGAGAGCTCGTGGTAGCCGAGGGAGCTAGAGTTAAGTCTCGAGACGTCAATGGGAGGCCGGTAGCACGCGGGAAGGGCTAAAGGACGAGAGGCCAGTAAGGGAACCTGTACCTAAAAATCATTGCCTGAGTCGGATCCGTAGGCACGCATGTAGATGCAATATTGATTAGGATAGTACGAGTGGTATGGCTCGGAGTGATACGAATGATTTCCGAATGAGTTGATGCATGCTTTTGTATGAATGAAAATGAACTTCACATAATATGTATGTAAGTGTATGTCATTGAAAATATCATAGTCTGCATGGCTTAAATTTAAATTGAATGCAACCCGAGTGAACATGAGTGTGTGTACTGATGCTGATGCTGAGTCACTAACTGTCATTTTATATGTAAAAGCTCACCCCTACTGTGGCTATATTTTACAGTGAATGTCTCTCGAAATGATGAATGAAGGAGGAGCTGCATGCCGAGTGAGGTGCTTGTGCACTATGGGGATATGTGTGTATATGTATATACTGTGTATAAGGTTTTGTTAAGCCTTGGCCGGCTCATATTTTGGTCTTTGTCTTTCTATGTCAGAATTTGAACTCTCTCGGGTTGAGAGTATGACAATGTGCCTGTAAATATTCATATACATTCCTATGCATATCATACTGTATGTTTATTCTATGCTGTGTGTAAAGGCCCGAGTGATATATATGTACGCATTTTTCCGAGCGTGGGAGGTTGGTATGACTCTAAGTAAAAATGGAGCTAAGTTATTGTTGTGGGGAGCGGGATAGTGACCTTATCCCGAGTGAGGATGGGCTCAGATGTTTCCGAGTGAATAAGGTCGCATAATCCCGGGTGGGGGTTGACCTGAACACTTCAGAGTGATAACTGTTAGGATCCTCCCGAGTGGGGATAATTAAATATTTCCGAGTGAGAACCTACCGAGTGAATGTTTTCCAATAGAGGAATGATATCTAAGGCTCTAAGTGAACTCCATTATAGTAAGCTTATTAGAAGTTAGAAGATCCTTGAGTGGGTCTTGACTTAGTAGGATAACTTGAGTGAGAAAGATTATATATGTCGAGTGAAAAAATGAGTGGAGTACACCCGAGTGGTAAAAAGACCGTGAAAGATATTCCGAGTGAGTAGTCCTTATAGAATCCGAGTGGAATGGCTATGGGAATCATTTCCCGAGTGGTCAACATCTGTGACTCAAGTGAATGAAGTTAAGGAATGAGAGGTAAACTTCCAAATGAAACTTGTACATGTAAGGGTTAGCCCGAATGATTTGAAAGTAAGGGCTTTTTCGAGCAGACTTAGACTTTGAAATCCGAGTGAGGGAAAATCCGAGTGGAGTTGCTCGCCTTAGCGACTAAGTGTTCGCTCCAGCGAGTGTGAGCGTAAGGAAGGTCTCTGTTGGGTTTTGCTTAAGCTATGCATGCCTCGCCCAAGCGTGTTGGGTTGTCTTGCTCGAGCGACATTGAATCTCGCCTGAGCGAGTATGCGTTGTTGGGTTCGCCCATGCCCTACATCTTTCGCTATTGCCTTGTGGATGGCTTGCATTCCTTTCCCTTTCTTTTTGTCCTAATTCTACTCTCCTTAACACTCCACTGCTCATCTTGCCCTTGAATCCCTTTTGATTTTTGGAAAAATTTTCCTGGTCTCGGTTTATTCTCAGATTGGACTTAGGATGTTACATATGACACCTTGGGTTATAGATAAAAATTGATCATACACTAAGATCCAATTTTCCTCTATGACCACCAAAATCATCTATCACATAGAATTATCAAAACAAGCAAAATCTAGATATCGCCGGCCAAGGCACTTCCTATACAACTATTTACCTCCACAGCCAAAATGTACTTCAAAATGCTAACTCTTCCCATGAGTACCCCACATCACAACTCTAAAAATAGACAACATGGGAGAGCGAGTCCACATTCCAAAGGTATGAATATGAATACCATGTGATTATGTATATATGCATCTACACATGTATACTTTGCACATCTATAACATTCACCATGTCATATACCCTCATAATTCCATCATACATTTATCATAACTAACAACACAATTCCAAACAAAGTACATAAGCACATACATAATCACATCTCTCAACAATTGAACTATCACACAACCATTATTTAGTATTCATATCTTTTATGTTGTCTTAAAATATATTTTTACAACCTCAACACAACCATCATCATATCTCACCGCTTTGGCATACCTCCTTCTATATGCAAATGCTCTTAAGCTAATGCATATGCACAAAGGAGTATTTCAACAATTGCAGATCTGACTGTGGGATTACAACACCAAATGTGGGATTCAAGCATGGTCATCTAACCATACCCCTACCGCAATAGTAAAATGTGTACACTTATTCTTTGAATTGCATGCATTCACCAATTATTTTACTGGTACCAAACCGCATCGCCCATCTTGCAACACCTGGTCATTTTCACCATGACCGCGGTACTCAACATATCAACATATCACCATACTGATCGCATAGGCAAGGTCTTGCCTTATGCATACCATTGCATACATGAGACTTCCTATAACACTTGTATACGGAACCTTTGACATGTAATCTGAGTCAGCTTGTGCTTGATCTGTTCCTTTCGCTGAGAGTTTCTCTTTTGCTGATAATGGAGTATTAAGAGGCTTTGCATGAGCCATTCCAAAGCGAATTAAGATCTTCTGAATATAATCCTTTTAAGATATAATAAGCTTTTTCTGAGATTTATCTCTATAAATTTCCATTCTCAAGATCCTCTTAGCAGCTCCTAGGTCCTTCATGTCAAACTCTCCACTTAGAAGAATCTTTAAGTTTTGTATATCACACACACTTCTTATTGCTATAAGCATATCATCTATATAGTGCAGTAGATATATCATTGATCCATCCTCTACCTTGTTATGATAAACACAACAGTCATAGGGACTTTTTCTGAAACCTTAACTGATGATGAAACTATCAAACCTTTTATACCATTGCCTTCAAGATTACTTTAAGCCATACAAGGACCTTTGTAGTTGGCATACATATTCTTCCTTGCCTTGAACCATAACCCCTTCAGGTTGCTTCATTAGAATGTTTTCTTCTAATTTTCCATGGAGGAAAGTAGTTTTGACATCAAGTTGTTCAAGTTCCAGATTCTCATTAGCTACTAAAGCTGATAGGACTCTTATAGATGTATGCCTCACAATTGGTGAGAAGATTTCATTACTAAAACCCTTTGCAATTACTTGGGCCTTGTTTCCGACTTCTTTATTTTCTGAACATCCAAGTTTCTTCTTGTAAATCCACTTACACCCTACCACGTGTCTTCCCCTGGGTAACTTAACAAGTTTCAAAGTTTGGTTTCTTTGTAGTGACTTCATTTCTTCTTTCATAGCTAAAATCCACTTGTCAAAATCAGTGTGGTTGATTGCTTCCTTATAGGTGGCAGGCTCATTTGAATCTATGTCTTCAGCTGCATGTAAAGTAAAGGCTCCTATGTCTTCAAAACCATATCTAACTCGAGCCCTTTTTGCCCTCTTTTGTTTTTAATAGACTTCTGATTAAGATTGACCTTAATCATTTGTAATAACATGATATGAATAGGAGCCTTTACTTTACATATGTCGATGAAAATATGTCAAAATCGAGCGGTTGAATTTTTACATTATTTTTTAATGTCAAGTTAGAAAGGCATTGTAAGGTTGTGCGTAAAGTTTTATCAGATTTCTCCAACGATAAACTTTTAGCCAAATTTAAAGGCTAATGCCCTTGAAAATATGACAAGACTAAACAGTTGAATTTTTGCATGATTTATTACGGCCATCCTTAGAAAGGCATTATAAGGTCGTCTCTGAAGTTTCATCAGATTTCTTCTAAGGAAGGGGCATATTTTCTCCCACTATGAATTTTTACCCAAATTTGAACGTTACATGCCCACCAAAACATGCCAAAATCGAGTGATTGAATATTTGCATAAGTTTTTACGGCCATGCTTAGAAAAACATTGTAAGGTTGTCCCTGTAGTTTCATTAGATTTCTCCAAGGGAAGAGTAGATTTTCTATAATGATGAATTTTTAGCCAAATTTGAAGGCATGCCCATGAAAATATGACAAAATCGAGAGGTTGAATTTTTACATGATTTGTTGTAGCCATGCTTAGATAGGCATTATAAGGTCGTTCGTCAAGTTTCATTAAATTTCCCTAAGGGAAGGGACAAATATTCTCTAACAATAAATTTTTAGCCAAATCTGAATGCTAATGCCCATAAAAATAAGACAAAATCGATCGGTTGATTTTTTGCATGTGTTTTTACAGCCATGCTCAGAAATTTTCCCTAAAGTTTCATCAGATTTCTCCAAGGGAAGAGGCAGATTTTCTCCAACAATGAATTTTTAGCTAAATTTGAAGGCTAATGGCCATGAAAATGTGACAAAACTGAGCTGTTGAATTTTTGCATGATTTTTTATGGCCATGTTTAGAAAGGCGTTGTGAGGTTGTTTCTGAAGTTGAGTTAGATTTCCCCATGGGAAGGGGCATATATTCTCCAACAATGAATTTTTAGCCAAATTTGAGGGATTCCCTTGAAAATATGACAAAATTGATTGGTTGAATTTTTGCATGAGTTTTTGTGGCCATGCTTAGAAAGGCATTGTAAGTTTTTCCCTAAGTTTTATCAGATTTTGGCGTGTAGTGTCAGGATTTTATTCTAGAGAAAAGGTCAAAGGCTCAAACATAGGATCAATGGATATATGTATAATGGTAAGCTTATTTGGCCCTGACTTATTCAGAAAAATGGCCTTAACCATTTCCAAGAATGCATACAAATAAGTAGATGCAAGAACAAGAGCAAGTTCTATAACAATACCAACTAGCAAGCACACTCATGCAAGGAATCAAGGCTCAAAACTCATATTTATTTTAGGAAAAGCATTCACAACACATCCCCATAATTGGACATTATAATCATCATCAGGAGATTCAGTTAAAGCTAAACAATAATGACTATTCATCCACCCAAACATGCAAGGCAAAGACTCATATCATGCATCCTTACTCCATATACAAGTTTAAAATTTCAAGAAGTCATCATGCATACTTGAAATCAAACAAAGTTTAATTATTCAACAGCTTTCAAACTCACTTATTCATATGCGATTTTAGCTTATTCCATGAAGAATTCAAAAGAAGTGTGAGTTTAAGAAACTCCTTGAGTTGGTTGATGAAGTGTTGAACTTGGTGATTGATGTTTCAGCAAAATCCTTTTTTTCTTTTTCTTTTTATTGTTTTCAGTTTTTTTCTTTTTTTTCATCATTTTATTTATGTACAAGAGTAGCTACATGGATTCATCCACCTGGATCCCATTGCCTATAACCATAGACTCTTAGTATTTTTGCTCCTACTTTCTCCTTGTTATGCTTGAGGCAAATACTCCACAAAACTTTCCATCTATTTTTTTTTTCCTGACTTTCTACTTTTTCCTTTTCTTTTCTCTTTTTTTCTTTTTTTGATCAGCCTTAGTTTTACTCTTTTTGTGTCACAAGTGATGTTTCCCTTGAATTAATGATTCCCATTTTCTTGTGGTTTCCATCGCTATAGTAGTTACCACTAGTAAACATTCCTCATGCCATGGCTGAACTTCTTCTTTTGTATTTGCAATATCAGAATTTACTCCTTCTTGTGCATGAACCAATGCTTTTTCATCAGCATCCATACTTGGCATTATCAAAACTTCAAAATCAATATTAGTTTACCAAGATATGATTTCCATTTCAGTTGAGACCTCCACTACTCCTAACAATTCTTGTTCAGCAGCAACATATGAATGAGTCTCAACCTCCTCAATAGTTTCTTTTGTCATTTCTTCAGCTTTACTTTCTTTAACATTTTCCTCATCAACAATTATCTAATGACAAATTATTCTCTTATTTATCAAACCAATCATCTTTATTATAATCGTCCAAGAATGCTTCACTAGACATACTATCATCTAGCTCAAATATGATCCATATCGCTTTCCTCCTTGCATTCTTTAATTAATTCTTCTTCCATAAAACAACCCTGAACTTTCTCATTTCATTTTTCTTCTTCCTTTTCATACATCTCAACATCAACCTCAAGTTCAGGTTCAGCCATTTCATTATGCCTTTCATCATAAATAATTTCTAGCTAATCTTCTTCTTCCCTAAACTTAGTTTCTTCATTTGGACCAGCATCATCATCCTGTAACTTTTCTTTTTCCAAGAAACTCTACTAAGGTATCTTCAAGATCCATCACCTGTAACTTTTCTTTTTCCAAAACAACTATAAACAATAAAAGTGCAACAACTAACAACACACAAAACTACTGTCATAGTTAATGGTAATAACTACCAATGATTAAAATAACTCAAACCAAATAATTAACACAATAGTAACAACTAACAACAATTAAAACAACACTTGACAAAATCCTACTCCTACAAAAAAATTCTCTAATCAACAAGCAAAAATTACAGAACTAAACAAAAGGAAAAATGGTTCAGTCTAGTGGTTTCCTAAGGATTGTTGATATTAATAAACAATCCCCGATAATGGTGCCATTAACTTGATGCATTCTCATCGGATGATGAAATTCTTGGCAAGCACACCAATCGTTAAAAAGTAGAATATCTGATCGTTCCCACGAAGATTGTGTTGAGTACCACAATCTTGAGGAGCCTCTAGCTGAACCTTACAACAATGCCATTAAAGTCTTTAAGTTTTCTGAATTTATATTGTTTTTATAAATTTTAACAATAGTTTCACTAAGTTGAATTATGTTAACAATTAAACTATGTTAAACACATAGATTGGAATTAAAATCAGCACACCATAACTCATAAATTCACATGAACTCAGCAGCAGACACACATACAACAAAATTCAACTTCAAAGATGGATAATTCCTAATCCTTTAGGTAATTACCACTAATCCAATCTAGACTAATCTTAATCCCTTAGGTATCAGTTTTCAATTGAATCTAATGTGAAGTAACAGTGAACCTTAGCACTATCCAAATTCATTAGGTATAAGCACTAAGTCAGCAATTGCGAATTAGAATTCCTTACCATGATTCCTTTCTAGTTAAGACTTCAGAATGGTCTTGGATTTCTCAATCCTAGGGTTGAAGATGAACAATTATGTTTAGAACCTACTTCAATGGCAACTCTAATATACTTCGATCAAGATGAGTGTTACTATGAACATATAGTGCCCGTTCTGACAAGATGTGTTTTGGATTTATTATTGATAGGGTTGCATATCCTTACCCTTTTGTGAAAAAAGAACGAGGCAAGCTTCGATCGCTCTAGTTGGGCAAGGGGATAAGGTGGGATTGATATGCATAATGGATATTAATATGTGTGAGATTGATGAGCGGGAGTTGGGCCCCATTATATACTCGTATTTAACCAAGACAATTTATAATTAACCTAACACGTGCATAACATACCATAGTTGTGTAGCTAACTCTGTGAATTGTATTACCTCTGTGATTGATAGTACACCCCTTATTATTGTGTTGGTAAGTGTTGTATGGATTTTTCTCTTTATTAGATATATTCCTGTTTAGTGTTATGGCTACCCTTGCATGTGAGTCATATGGGTTAAGAGCTTATACTCACCTCTCTTGTGTTATGTATTGTTTTCCTTCATAAGGATCATCAAAGGTTAAATCGAGCATCGGCAAGACATGGATTACCTGTAGTAGTAGGCATCAGTTCGTGAACGTGAAGTACTTATAGTTATAGGTCCCCAACACATATATATATATATGTATATATATAGATATAAATTATGTTGTTATGTAGTTGTGTTATTGGGAGCCTGCGAGCCCTATCTCTGTTGAGTACAATACTACTATGAAGAATTGAACTATGTTACAGTTATACAATTTCAAACTCGTGTTGATGATCACTGAATAAAAAAAACTCCCACTTTTATAAATAACTAGTGACTTCTTAATTAAGTAGAATGTTCCAGTGTGGAAATTTGTCCTAGTTAATCGAAGGTGTCACAGAAACCAACCACATCACTATTAAACTCAGCAACAACTTCATAAAATTTTTTGGTCTAATCTATGTGGTTCTAACTCTTAGTTTCAACCTCAAGAAAGCGTTTCAAATGTCCTTCAATAAACCTGATGTATTCAACATAGCTAGGATAGCCACCAGACTTCAACAATTCTTCATTATTAGCTCCTCCCAATAATCTAGCCACTTAGCTAGCTCATGGGCCTTGGATTAACTCCAAAGGTCCAATCCTAAAAATCCTAAGAGAATTGGCCCAATACATGCCCAAATGCAAACTTGACAAGGTACAAGGCCTAAAAACAAAGGCTTTGCAAAGCCAAAACTAATTCCTAATTTTAAATCCTAAAATATTCCTAAAACTAATAACGTGAGAATTAAAATATGTATAAATGATAACCAAGCCCAAAAGAGAGGCCCAAAAGAGGTCCAACAAGGGAAAAAAGGCCCTTTACTCTAAGATAGAACAAGTGCAAAGAGTGAGAGTCCTCAAGAGCTCATCCTTTGGCTTGGGATCAACTATGGAAGTCATAAAGGAAGCCAAGTATGTCTAGAGTGTCTCCCTAGCTCTCTTGGCCCTTGACCTAGTCAAAGGACCCTTAAAGCTCTCCAAGGCAACCTCTAAGGTCTATGAGGGATCTATGGCTTCCTCCTGGGTGATGGTTATGTCACACTATCACAAAATTAATTAATACTCAATAGGTTATGTCTCACACCTTCAACCAAATAAACATTTTCAATGACAGGTGAAGGAATTTTACCAACTTTATGGGACCCTATAATCTTCCCAGTTTGGTTTCCTCTAGAGGTGACTGTTCCATCTTTAAACTCCTCCAAGTTTAAAAACATAGACCTTCTTCCTATCATGTGATGTAAGCATCCACTATCTATATACCCAGGCAGAGACTTTGTCCTTGTCTTTAAGCATATATGTAATAGGAATGATTAATGATTTTGGTACCTAAATCTTCTTACTTTCACAAACAAAGCTTGAATGGAATGATTCTGGTCTTGTTCACTTCGTTTTGAAGAGATCTTTAACCTCTATTTCTTATCTTGAACCCCAATTCCTACTCTGTTATACCCAAATTCAAAGATTTAGTAAACTTGCCTTAAAATCACATTATTCACATTTTTGTCCTACGCATTGTTCATTCAAAAATTCATAGCTTCCTCGTATGACCTTCGATTCGTGCAAACTTGGTGTCAAAATCTCTGTAAAAAAGTTCACTACATTTTTTGTAAGGACATTAAAGGCTAGATCTATATGAATCAGTATAGTTTTACAAATCTTCCATGACCTCTTACTTTCTTATAACAGCCCTGGTAACTTTTTGAAAAAATGTATATCTCCCTCATACGATACTAGAATAGCTTTATTCTTTTTTCTATAATTCCGTATCGAAAAATCTTACAAGGTTCATGGAGAACATAAAGGTTGATTCACAAATCTCTAGTCCCCATAAATCTTGTTTTCCAACCCATAATAATTCGGGAGCTCCAGAAGCACTTTCCCTTGGTTTGGGCACAACTCTGGCTATAGACCCTGGATTTTCACGTATAATATATCAAATTGAAAAGGAAATAAATATCTACAACTTTTATGTTTGGAGTTTTTCCAATTCTTATCCCAAGAGTTATTTCATATTTATTTTAAACAACTTTTAAAAAGATAATTAGTTATTCATCTAGTATCTGATTTCCGGTACCCCAAATTATTTTTCCGGCCACCATTTTTTCAACACCACCAAACTACACCACCTCCACATGACACATGGCCCTCTACTTTGCCTTACACGGTTCCATTTCCTTGCTCCCCAAGGGTATTTAGCTTATCCACCAAGCCTTTCACTACTTGCGTAACAAGTAGTAAGCAATTATAAATACATGTGCAATTACAAAATCCCATAAAAAATTCATGACCATGCATTGCCAATTCCATTATTTCCCTTACTCTTTCGTTGCCTCCTTAGCCATGACATGCCATCATGAATCACCAAGTCATCCATGCATCATAAACATATCATTATACTAAATTACAATCTCAAACACACCTCTAAATATTCAATCAAATCCATTCCCATTTCCCATCTTTCTTCTTGGCTTCACCTACCTTATTCCTTTTCTCTTTATTTACATCATATAACCATCAAAACAACCACCAATATTATGCAGCTCCTTCATCACGCTCCACAATATCCGAGCCGCAAACACCTCTTGTAAATTAGTAAGCGTTCAACGACGGTTCTTCATTTTGATCTCAATTCTTTTTTTCCCTTTATTGTCTTCTATAATTTCAACATTTTATGATTGTCCCATTCGCTGGCCGTGAGTGGTTCCTTTATCTATGGCCTTGCATGTCAATTTTTCTATGCCCCAGAGGCAACCAGGAGCAATCGGTGTGAGGTACCGGATGATCGGTAAATTTTTGGCAACTTGTCCCTTTGTTTTTCTAAAAACTGAGAGCTTCACTGTGAGGTAAGGGGAGCTTTTTCTTTAGTTTAAATTATTTTAATTCGTTGATGTTGTTTCTGTGGTTATTGGGAATACCTTCATTAAGTTTTCTTCAAATTTGACACCCTGAGTAGAAATTATTAAATTTTCCATCGCTGCCGATAATTTTTATCTAATGTTTTGGACCTGTTTTATAATTTTAGAAATTTTATCAGAAAGTGTATCTCAATGATTAGGAGCCCTGCTAGAGTCTTATCAGAGTTCAAAGACCCGTCACCAAATCTCTTTCAAATAACAATAACCATATATACTATTGATACCTAAGAAAAGAAAATAAATAAAATATTATTATTACCACCATTTGCTATTATCACTAGCATTATTATTATTATTGCTATTACTATTATTATTATAATTACTATTATTATTATTACGATTATTATTACTATTATTAGTATTAGTATTAGTATTATTATCACTATTATTGTATTGTTATTATAATTATTATTTAGTATTGAGCATAATGGTCAGCTCTGCCGTCTTTTAATTATTGTCATTATTATTATTATTAATGCTATCACTCTCGTTGTTGTTATTATTATTATTATTATTATTATTATTATTATTATTACTACTATTATTATTATAAGTAATGGACAAATACTTTCTTTAAATTAAAACAACACCATTTAAAATTTCTACATTTCCAGTTACTAGTTATAAAATCTAAATATATTATTTTCTTTTCAAACTAGATGCTACTTCAACCAAAATATAGCTAACACGTTTTCTAGATAAATACAAAAATAACCTACAATGTCCGAAAAACTTATGGGACCTAACAACTTGAGAATAAATATTTGAGATAAGGGGAGCACGTAGATACTTAGGGGTTAAAAGGATAGTAATAATAATAATAAGGTAAGAATTAAGAATTTAAGTAAATATTTTAAGGATTTAGTAGATTTCAACAAATGACCATAGTAATAAACTACTAAGTAGATCCTAGGAGTAAAACGTAGTATACAAGGACTAAAAGGAAGTAATAGGGATAGATAAGCGGACAAGATATCAATAATGAGTCTTTAGTACATTTTAAGTTAGGTATATGATTTAGTAGGTAGATAGGTCTTTAAGTAGTAGCTAGACAATGATGTAGAAAAAGGAAAATTTGATTTATATGAAAAACAATATAGAATTAGTAAACAAGTTTATAAAAAGAAATTAGGGGTAACTAGGACAATTGGTAATAAATAAAGAAGATAGTCTAAAAGTAATAACTAAAGATATAGACTGTTAATAACTAGGTATTATTTGAGTAAAAAGGGAGTAGGGTCTAGATTATAAACAATTAATACCTCAAGATAGTAACAAATCCTATGGATGCATTAAATAGGATCTAAAAATAGTTAGTAAACAAAAAGGGACAAGTATCTAGGTGACCAGGATAGTAATTTAATTTAAGGTAATAATAACTAAATATAAATAAGGACTTAACATTTATATATATATATATACATTTATATACGCTAGGTAAATAAATATACTTGTATGCCTAAATACCCATGATTAGTATATGTTACTTATATTGAAATAATAGAAGTGCTCTTTAGTGTTTAAGGCTTAGTAATTATAGAACAGAAAAGGGATACATGTAGTGAGTAATAGTATTTTATGATCAATATTACTAAAATAAATATAATCTGACTACAACATAGAAGAAACTAGATAAATTAATCTATGTCTATTTGATGAGTGAGTTATTGACTAAACTAAGTATGCTTGATTGACTGATATGAATTATCTATTGGTTGTGATATACATGCCAGTGTGAAGTTATAAGTATGATGAATTAACTAAGCATGATGAGATGTACGATTGATGAATGTGTTCATTGAATGAGTGATATATGCTTGATCAATTAACATGAATGATTATGTGGACTACATGTTCTTGTTAGTATGATAAGTGATATGAGTTGGTGAACTATATGATCAAAGGAATGAAACGACAGAATGTTATATAAACAATAAAAGCAAGATTATGTCTTGGTAGGGATCCTAATATGATATGATAATGGAATGGTGACATAATGGATCTGATGAGATGGTAATGTGTTGAGACGTAAATTTGTACCCTGCAAAATGATAAACATGTACAACCAACCCCACTTTCATTCTTAATTATCAGGGGGATGTACTATGACTTTAATGACAACTAAAGATAGTATTTGCAGGTAAATTAGACAGTTAGTCAATAACTAGTAGGAACTAAGTATACACCATTAGTACAACCCATATCCTTAGAATAGTCCTACCAAGTATTGTCGTCACTGGTGAATTGAGATAATTCCCTGACCAGACTCACTTTCTATAAAAGATAATTGAAGAAGATTTAAGGAACGATATAAAATAAACCTGATGTTAAGAATGAAAGTGGTTGTTGAAGGGACCCTACCAATGACGAGCATGATGGAAAATGAAAAAATACGTATGAGACATACATCATTTGCATATGACGTGTGGAAACTAGAGCATACACCATGGGTACGCTAGAGGACATTTATGTTCGATCTTTGAGGAAAACCTTGGGAGTACAACCAGGACGGAAACCCAATGACATCAGAGTCACGCATGAGTCGGGTGAGATTATACAAGCCTGCTGTACTTTGACTAAATGATGGGATGTATCTATGACCATGGAGAGCCAAGTCCCCTTTTGATATGAGATGTATCCATGATAATGAGTAGGACCTGAGAGTCCTTAGTACCCTGTAATATGAGGGACTTGGTGAGCTTCGTTTGCTCTAGTATGGAAACATTATGTCTAGTGGCAGCATGGGTAGGACGGGTTTTGATATGACATGATGATGAGATTTGGGCCCACATGCATCATGATGACTAAGAAAAGATTAGTTGAATGGAATGGAACCCATGCATTACACTATGTTCCCTGATTGGGTTTGTGTTTGATTGTGATTATTATATTATTAATAATGTTTTCATTAAGGAATTAGTGTTAAGACCTTAGAAATAATTAGTGGTGAGGGGGAGAGCAGGAAGTTGTATATTCAAGGACAACGGAGAGGTTGAGTGATAATAGATAACTTAGAATGGATTAATTAGGGACCCTTATTATGAATATGAGAAATAGAAATTCTATAGGCTTGTACTGTGTGGGAGAGATATTTGAAATGACACTCTTTAATTG
Organism: Clitoria ternatea; assembly: GCA_037962975.1. Classification (NCBI taxonomy): domain Eukaryota; kingdom Viridiplantae; phylum Streptophyta; class Magnoliopsida; order Fabales; family Fabaceae; genus Clitoria; species Clitoria ternatea. The sequence continues at coordinate 178,848,251 of CM075671.1, forward strand.
TTGTGGAACAAGAGGCTCACCCATAGAATGTTTTCCAGATCTTGTATCGGACCACGCTCTCGTGCTTACAGGGATCAAAATATACTACGCATTAAGGATCAGCCAGACTCACTTTGATAAATGACGATTAGGATAGATGATTTTCTTTTCATGTTCTATGGGAGCCTGCATGCCCTTGATTTTCACTATGTCCAATTTATTGTTTGCGACTATGTATTGTATATGACAGTGTTGTATATAATGTATTTATTCTACCAAATTCTCTCGTATAAAAAACTTCCCTGTTTTCTCTAAAACTTGTAACCTCTAAGTTAAGTAGGATAATCTAGTGGAAGAGATTGTCCTAGTTAACCAAGGGTGTTACATAAGGCTGAGCATGTATGGCAGCGTATGGACACTACCTCTTTAGAGTGGCACCTGATTATAATCTGTTCCTAGTGTGTTCTCATGTTCCTAGGCGTAGCCAAGCGTGGGTCTTGAATGAGGTCATGACTGTGAGCGTGAGGCTGGCGTATAGACCAATGTTTGTACGCGGGGTGTGGCCTGACGTGACCTGAAACATGAAGTTGGCATGACTCCTACCGTATAAGGCAGCGTTTGAACGTTGGCTTCTGGAATGGCTCTTGGCTTGGTGCTTGACTCTTGTGCCTTGAAAACACACAACAGAAAAACTTCCAACATACCAACGTTGGCTAAAACATGGTATGTTGGAGTTAAAAATACATATTTTAAGTATTTATCAAATTAAGTTAAAATAATATTTATTAACTAAAAATACAATTAAATCATAAAATGAATGAAATCCTAACTTTACTAAGCATATATTATTTTCACTCCTAAATTAAGAATTAATTATGGTTAATTAGGCAAAAGCGATGAAAAATGACTTGTATAAATAAGCCTTTTCAACGCTTATTAGCCAACTTTTTATTTGTATCTGCACCTAACTCATTAGAGTCTAGTTTTGAGGTGGTGGACTACTCAGGTTTCAAGGCATTTGCCTTCTTGCCTGATTCATCAAACTTTAGGGTAACGCTTTTGGAGGAGGAAGGCTTGGTAACTTCCTTCTACTTCAACTTCATTTCATGCACTCCAAGAACCCTGAGGAGTTCATCCATAGTAAAGGTGCTTAGATCTTTTGCTTCCTCCAAAATTAAGCACTTGGCATCAAATCTTTCAGGCAGACTTCTAAGAAGCTTAACATTGATATTTTTTCTGGAAGATATTGTTGCAAGAGTTTTAAGCTTATTTAGAAGGGTTTGGAATCTTCCTAACATCTTGAAAGTATCATACTACTTTGTCAAATCTTTCATGATCTATCATCTTGAAAGTATCATACTGCTTTGTCAATAGTATCTTTTTAGATCTCTTTACATTGGAGGTGCCTTTATACTTGCATTGAAGAGTATCCTAGACTTCTTTAGCTAATTTATAGCTAAATACCTTATTGCACTCTAATTTTCTTATAGCACAAGTAAAGAGGAATCTAGCTTTGGCATTGTTCTCTATTTTCCTTATTTTAATTGTAGTCCATTCATCTTTTGATTTGAGCTTTCTATCTACATCAATAAGAGCTGTATTATCACAATTTGTGATGACTTCCCATAGGCTATACCGAGTGTATTTGATAAACATCTCAATTCTGTCATTCCAATGTGGGTAGTCTTTACTAAAGAAAGATGGTGTTTTGTTGATAGAAGACCCTTCTGCTATAAGTTGGTTACTTTGAGAAGTGCCATAGATCTTGTTCCTTTTCACTTGTTGGAGTGGTCAACCCAAAGTACAAACTCTGATACCAATTGATAGTTCAAAGTTAGACTTAGAAGGGGGGTTGAATAAGTCTTATAAGAATTTGAACGATTAAAGCGCAAGTAATCAAACTTGTAAAATAGACCTTTTAAGGGTAAGGTAAGAGAAGAATAAATATAAGGAATTTATACTAGTTCACTTCCAACACAGAAGCTACGTCCAGTCCCTTTAAACTTGAAGGATTTCTACTATTGTAAAATCTCCCTTACAATAACAGCGCCAGACTTGTGCCATAAGTATTCTTGACTCCAGCCACTCTTGATTTAAACCCAAACCCATGTTTTCTTTCAATAAGTGATTCTTGGCTCAAACCCAAGTATTCTTTTAAAAGTCTCTTTAAGCCATAACTATTTCCCATTAAAACTAAAGGCTGACAACACACTATACTTTTTACACAATAAGTTTGAAAAGATAGATTGTGTAAGGTGTATCTAAGAACTTATTGTATAAAAGAATTACAAAGAATGAACTGATACACTAAGTAAGATAGACTAAGATGTCTAAGAAAACTAAGAGATTATGAAAACTTTGCTTAAAGATCATAAAGGTTCTCTTGTGTAGCTATTTTTTTTGTTCCCCTTCGAATTTGAATCTATTCAAATATATAGGCCACTCAAGATGACCATTTGATAAGCTGGTGAGAAGATATAACCATTGGAAATCCTTTAAAGGAGTTTTACATGTTTATAAGAACCAGACCTTTGAGAAGATAATGAGATGCCAAAAGATCTGGTATGAAGGAACTTTGAAGCTTGTATGAAAAAAGAGTTCCTTGAAATCTTCAGAGCATAAAGATCAATTGTTGGCTTTCTTCTTCTAATTAATGCGTAGAGCATATTGTTGTTGATCCTCTATAACTTCCTGACATAAGAGCTGACTTTAATCAGCTTTTCAGAATTGCGCAGGATAGCTACCTTATTTTCTTCATAAGTGAGCTTTGGTTGAATCATTGGTTTGCCTTTTTTTTATGATAAACACAGCTATTCTTGATAGGAGCTTAACTTAAAGCATCAAGAAAAAGAATTTAGAATGTTGCATGATGCGTACTTGAAGTAACATTCTTGTAGCAAGATCTTGTTGCTTCAAAAGTCTGAGGTATGATTGGTGGTCCAAATGTCTAAAAGTTCTAAAATTAGACTCTTTTTAAGCAAAGTCTAGAAATAGACTTTTCTTGTATCAGACTTTTGTCTTGATAGACTCCCTCTTTCTTTTATAACATGTTTACTTAGAATTTGTTTCCTGGAACACTTAATTTGAACAAGTCAGATCACACATGGGTGGACTTCTTTTAATTTAAATGCCTTGATATGCGTTATTAACAAATCTTGGGGTTTGGTTATATTAGCGTAACTTGGGATCTGGTCAATGGTTATTACTAAACTTCTTTTTCAAACCAAACTTGTTCTCAAACAAGTATCAAGATATTATAACAGGTAATAAGTCCTTGGTTTGCATTGTTTTTAGACTTCTCATGTTTAGTTTTTAGTTCATTTTGACTTAATTTCCTCTTAATTCCTTTAGTTTTTGATTCCATTCTGCATATGCTACTTGGGTACTCCTATTTTATAGGAGTAGTGATGATTTAGGTTAATTTACAAAGGAATTAGAGATGGTTAAAGGGCATTGGAATAAACAGAAAAGAATTCAAGACAAGAATATACAAAATATAAAGTCAATTCTATCTTTAGAGATATGGCAAATAAAGTGGGAGCCTTCCTAGATCTTGGCGTGCTTAAAAATTTCAATTTGGCACGTTTTTTAGGTTCCATTGGCCGTGGAAAATTTCCACAAGCCGTGGAACACTCTATCTTTGTAAATAAATAAATTATGGCAAGTCATTCCACTGACTGTGGGAAATTCCTACAGGCTATGGATCCCTCTGTTTATTATCCCACTAGCTGTGGAATCACCCCACAGGCCGTGGATTGCTACAGAGCTTTAAGAAGCTTCAAAATTTGAAATGCGCAACATCAGGTCTTGATCCATAGGCCGTGGATTCATTCCACTGGCCATGGATCGAGTACACAAACATGATTCACCTCTTTTTTAAGGATATTCTATAGAGATAGGGGTAACTTCTTTTTTCTCTTTCATTGCAACTACAAGGGAAACTTCTTTAGGCACAAAATTGAGGACTTCCCATGGAAGAACTAAAGAGGATTTTGGGCATAAAACATTAAGTTTTCATAAGATTTTTGAAGAATTAGAGGATTGAGTGAGATTTTTCTCCCTGATTGTTGAACCCTTGCTTTTGTATTTTTTGGATTTCTGATGTTTTGTTTGAATTGGATGATTTTTGAGTTTGTAACCTCTTCCATGAGGAACTAATTTACATTCTTGGGATTAAAAGGTAGTATGCTTATGTATTGATTTGATGCTCTTAATTTTTCCATTTATGAAGTTCTTATTTCTATCCCTTTCCATGAGAGTTCAATGCTTCTAGTGACTTAAAAATAAGTGTTGAAGAAAAGTCTGGTAGAAAAAAATATAAGAACATTACTGGACTAGAACCCACATTGCGTGTTATGTTCAGACCCTAGATTTGTTAAAAACATACATCAAGAAACTAAAGGTAAATGAAGTTTGTAATTGTAGAAACTAACATGTCTATTCAAGTATTCCAGGACTTATGATGCATAGGTTATATGACAAAAAGGGAGCCCATAAAATTAAAGTCTGAACCTTAACACTTGGGTGACAACTAAAAGTTTGTAAGAAGAAGCTTTCATTTCTCAACTAGACTTCAGACTTATAGGCATCAAAAGAAGAACGTTATTTCTGAATGCTCAAATTATCTAATGACAAATTATTCTCTTATTTATCAAACCAATCATCTTTATTATAATCGTCCAAGAATGCTTCACTAGACATACTATCATCTAGCTCAAATATGATCCATATCGCTTTCCTCCTTGCATTCTTTAATTAATTCTTCTTCCATAAAACAACCCTGAACTTTCTCATTTCATTTTTCTTCTTCCTTTTCATACATCTCAACATCAACCTCAAGTTCAGGTTCAGCCATTTCATTATGCCTTTCATCATAAATAATTTCTAGCTAATCTTCTTCTTCCCTAAACTTAGTTTCTTCATTTGGACCAGCATCATCATCCTGTAACTTTTCTTTTTCCAAGAAACTCTACTAAGGTATCTTCAAGATCCATCACCTGTAACTTTTCTTTTTCCAAAACAACTATAAACAATAAAAGTGCAACAACTAACAACACACAAAACTACTGTCATAGTTAATGGTAATAACTACCAATGATTAAAATAACTCAAACCAAATAATTAACACAATAGTAACAACTAACAACAATTAAAACAACACTTGACAAAATCCTACTCCTACAAAAAAATTCTCTAATCAACAAGCAAAAATTACAGAACTAAACAAAAGGAAAAATGGTTCAGTCTAGTGGTTTCCTAAGGATTGTTGATATTAATAAACAATCCCCGATAATGGTGCCATTAACTTGATGCATTCTCATCGGATGATGAAATTCTTGGCAAGCACACCAATCGTTAAAAAGTAGAATATCTGATCGTTCCCACGAGGATTGTGTTGAGTACCACAATCTTGAGGAGCCTCTAGCTGAACCTTACAACAATGCCATTAAAGTCTTTAAGTTTTCTGAATTTATATTGTTTTTATAAATTTTAACAATAGTTTCACTAAGTTGAATTATGTTAACAATTAAACTATGTTAAACACATAGATTGGAATTAAAATCAGCACACCATAACTCATAAATTCACATGAACTCAGCAGCAGACACACATACAACAAAATTCAACTTCACATATGGATAATTCCTAATCCTTTAGGTAATTACCACTAATCCAATCTAGACTAATCTTAATCCCTTAGGTATCAGTTTTCAATTGAATCTAATGTGAAGTAACAGTGAACCTTAGCACTATCCAAATTCATTAGGTATAAGCACTAAGTCAGCAATTGCGAATTAGAATTCCTTACCATGATTCCTTTCTAGTTAAGACTTCAGAATGGTCTTGGATTTCTCAATCCTAGGGTTGAAGATGAACAATTATGTTTAGAACCTACTTCAATGGCAACTCTAATATACTTCGATCAAGATGAGTGTTACTATGAACATATAGTGCCCGTTCTGACAAGATGTGTTTTGGATTTATTATTGATAGGGTTGCATATCCTTACCCTTTTGTGAAAAAAGAACGAGGCAAGCTTCGATCGCTCTAGTTGGGCAAGGGGATAAGGTGGGATTGATATGCATAATGGATATTAATATGTGTGAGATTGATGAGCGGGAGTTGGGCCCCATTATATACTCGTATTTAACCAAGACAATTTATAATTAACCTAACACGTGCATAACATACCATAGTTGTGTAGCTAACTCTGTGAATTGTATTACCTCTGTGATTGATAGTACACCCCTTATTATTGTGTTGGTAAGTGTTGTATGGATTTTTCTCTTTATTAGATATATTCCTGTTTAGTGTTATGGCTACCCTTGCATGTGAGTCATATGGGTTAAGAGCTTATACTCACCTCTCTTGTGTTATGTATTGTTTTCCTTCATAAGGATCATCAAAGGTTAAATCGAGCATCGGCAAGACATGGATTACCTGTAGTAGTAGGCATCAGTTCGTGAACGTGAAGTACTTATAGTTATAGGTCCCCAACACATATATATATATATATATATGTATATATATAGATATAAATTATGTTGTTATGTAGTTGTGTTATTGGGAGCCTGCGAGCCCCATCTCTGTTGAGTACAATACTACTATGAAGAATTGAACTATGTTACAGTTATACAATTTCAAACTCGTGTTGATGATCACTGAATAAAAAAAACTCCCACTTTTATAAATAACTAGTGACTTCTTAATTAAGTAGAATGTTCCAGTGTGGAAATTTGTCCTAGTTAATCGAAGGTGTCACAGAAACCAACCACATCACTATTAAACTCAGCAACAACTTCATAAAATTTTTTGGTCTAATCTATGTGGTTCTAACTCTTAGTTTCAACCTCAAGAAAGCGTTTCAAATGTCCTTCAATAAACCTGATGTATTCAACATAGCTAGGATAGCCACCAGACTTCAACAATTCTTCATTATTAGCTCCTCCCAATAATCTAGCCACTTAGCTAGCTCATGGGCCTTGGATTAACTCCAAAGGTCCAATCCTAAAAATCCTAAGAGAATTGGCCCAATACATGCCCAAATGCAAACTTGACAAGGTACAAGGCCTAAAAACAAAGGCTTTGCAAAGCCAAAACTAATTCCTAATTTTAAATCCTAAAATATTCCTAAAACTAATAACGTGAGAATTAAAATATGTATAAATGATAACCAAGCCCAAAAGAGAGGCCCAAAAGAGGTCCAACAAGGGAAAAAAGGCCCTTTACTCTAAGATAGAACAAGTGCAAAGAGTGAGAGTCCTCAAGAGCTCATCCTTTGGCTTGGGATCAACTATGGAAGTCATAAAGGAAGCCAAGTATGTCTAGAGTGTCTCCCTAGCTCTCTTGGCCCTTGACCTAGTCAAAGGACCCTTAAAGCTCTCCAAGGCAACCTCTAAGGTTTATGAGGGATCTATGGCTTCCTCCTGGGTAATGGTTATGTCACACTATCACAAAATTAATTAATACTCAATAGGTTATGTCTCACACCTTCAACCAAATAAACATTTTCAATGACAGGTGAAGGAATTTTACCAACTTTATGGGACCCTATAATCTTCCCAGTTTGGTTTCCTCTAGAGGTGACTGTTCCATCTTTAAACTCCTCCAAGTTTAAAAACATAGACCTTCTTCCTATCATGTGATGTAAGCATCCACTATCTATATACCCAGGCAGAGACTTTGTCCTTGTCTTTAAGCATATATGTAATAGGAATGATTAATGATTTTGGTACCTAAATCTTCTTACTTTCACAAACAAAGCTTGAATGGAATGATTCTGGTCTTGTTCACTTCGTTTTGAAGAGATCTTTAACCTCTATTTCTTATCTTGAACCCCAATTCCTACTCTGTTATACCCAAATTCAAAGATTTAGTAAACTTGCCTTAAAATCACATTATTCACATTTTTGTCCTACGCATTGTTCATTCAAAAATTCATAGCTTCCTCGTATGACCTTCGATTCGTGCAAACTTGGTGTCAAAATCTCTGTAAAAAAGTTCACTACATTTTTTGTAAGGACATTAAAGGCTAGATCTATATGAATCAGTATAGTTTTACAAATCTTCCATGACCTCTTACTTTCTTATAACAGCCCTGGTAACTTTTTGAAAAAATGTATATCTCCCTCATACGATACTAGAATAGCTTTATTCTTTTTTCTATAATTCCGTATCGAAAAATCTTACAAGGTTCATGGAGAACATAAAGGTTGATTCACAAATCTCTAGTCCCCATAAATCTTGTTTTCCAACCCATAATAATTCGGGAGCTCCAGAAGCACTTTCCCTTGGTTTGGGCACAACTCTGGCTATAGACCCTGGATTTTCACGTATAATATATCAAATTGAAAAGGAAATAAATATCTACAACTTTTATGTTTGGAGTTTTTCCAATTTTTATCCCAAGAGTTATTTCATATTTATTTTAAACAACTTTTAAAAAGATAATTAGTTATTCATCTAGTATCTGATTTCCGGTACCCCAAATTATTTTTCCGGCCACCATTTTTTCAACACCACCAAACTACACCACCTCCACATGACACATGGCCCTCTACTTTGCCTTACACGGTTCCATTTCCTTGCTCCCCAAGGGTATTTAGCTTATCCACCAAGCCTTTCACTACTTGCGTAACAAGTAGTAAGCAATTATAAATACATGTGCAATTACAAAATCCCATAAAAAATTCATGACCATGCATTGCCAATTCCATTATTTCCCTTTCTCTTTCGTTGCCTCCTTAGCCATGACATGCCATCATGAATCACCAAGTCATCCATGCATCATAAACATATCATTATACTAAATTACAATCTCAAACACACCTCTAAATATTTAATCAAATCCATTCCCATTTCCCATCTTTCTTCTTGGCTTCACCCACCTTATTCCTTTTCTCTTTATTTACATCATATAACCATCAAAACAACCACCAATATTATGCAGCTCCTTCATCACGCTCCACAATATCCGAGCCGCAAACACCTCTTGTAAATTAGTAAGCGTTCAACGACGGTTCTTCATTTTGATCTCAATTCTTTTTTTCCCTTTATTGTCTTCTATAATTTCAACATTTTATGATTGTCCCATTCGCTGGCCGTGAGTGGTTCCTTTATCTATGGCCTTGCATGTCAATTTTTCTATGCCCCAGAGGCAACCAGGAGCAATCGGTGTGAGGTACCGGATGATCGGTAAATTTTTGGCAACTTGTCCCTTTGTTTTTCTAAAAACTGAGAGCTTCACTGTGAGGTAAGGGGAGCTTTTTCTTTAGTTTAAATTATTTTAATTCGTTGATGTTGTTTCTGTGGTTATTGGGAATACCTTCATTAAGTTTTCTTCAAATTTGACACCCTGAGTAGAAATTATTAAATTTTCCATCGCTGCCGATAATTTTTATCTAATGTTTTGGACCTGTTTTATAATTTTAGAAATTTTATCAGAAAGTGTATCTCAATGATTAGGAGCCCTGCTAGAGTCTTATCAGAGTTCAAAGACCCGTCACCAAATCTCTTTCAAATAACAATAACCATATATACTATTGATACCTAAGAAAAGAAAATAAATAAAATATTATTATTACCACCATTTGCTATTATCACTAGCATTATTATTATTATTGCTATTACTATTATTATTATAATTACTATTATTATTATTACGATTATTATTACTATTATTAGTATTAGTATTAGTATTATTATCACTATTATTGTATTGTTATTATAATTATTATTTAGTATTGAGCATAATGGTCAGCTCTGCCGTCTTTTAATTATTGTCATTATTATTATTATTAATGCTATCACTCTCGTTGTTGTTATTATTATTATTATTATTATTATTATTACTACTACTATTATTATTATAAGTAATGGACAAATACTTTCTTTAAATTAAAACAACACCATTTAAAATTTCTACATTTCCAGTTACTAGTTATAAAATCTAAATATATTATTTTCTTTTCAAACTAGATGCTACTTCAACCAAAATATAGCTAACACGTTTTCTAGATAAATACAAAAATAACCTACAATGTCCGAAAAACTTATGGGACCTAACAACTTGAGAATAAATATTTGAGATAAGGGGAGCACGTAGATACTTAGGGGTTAAAAGGATAGTAATAATAATAATAAGGTAAGAATTAAGAATTTAAGTAAATATTTTAAGGATTTAGTAGATTTCAACAAATGACCATAGTAATAAACTACTAAGTAGATCCTAGGAGTAAAACGTAGTATACAAGGACTAAAAGGAAGTAATAGGGATAGATAAGCGGACAAGATATCAATAATGAGTCTTTAGTACATTTTAAGTTAGGTATATGATTTAGTAGGTAGATAGGTCTTTAAGTAGTAGCTAGACAATGATGTAGAAAAAGGAAAATTTGATTTATATGAAAAACAATATAGAATTAGTAAACAAGTTTATAAAAAGAAATTAGGGGTAACTAGGACAATTGGTAATAAATAAAGAAGATAGTCTAAAAGTAATAACTAAAGATATAGACTGTTAATAACTAGGTATTATTTGAGTAAAAAGGGAGTAGGGTCTAGATTATAAACAATTAATACCTCAAGATAGTAACAAATCCTATGGATGCATTAAATAGGATCTAAAAATAGTTAGTAAACAAAAAGGGACAAGTATCTAGGTGACCAGGATAGTAATTTAATTTAAGGTAATAATAACTAAATATAAATAAGGACTTAACATTTATATATATATATATACATTTATATACGCTAGGTAAATAAATATACTTGTATGCCTAAATACCCATGATTAGTATATGTTACTTATATTGAAATAATAGAAGTGCTCTTTAGTGTTTAAGGCTTAGTAATTATAGAACAGAAAAGGGATACATGTAGTGAGTAATAGTATTTTATGATCAATATTACTAAAATAAATATAATCTGACTACAACATAGAAGAAACTAGATAAATTAATCTATGTCTATTTGATGAGTGAGTTATTGACTAAACTAAGTATGCTTGATTGACTGATATGAATTATCTATTGGTTGTGATATACATGCCAGTGTGAAGTTATAAGTATGATGAATTAACTAAGCATGATGAGATGTACGATTGATGAATGTGTTCATTGAATGAGTGATATATGCTTGATCAATTAACATGAATGATTATGTGGACTACATGTTCTTGTTAGTATGATAAGTGATATGAGTTGGTGAACTATATGATCAAAGGAATGAAACGACAGAATGTTATATAAACAATAAAAGCAAGATTATGTCTTGGTAGGAATCCTAATATGATATGATAATGGAATGGTGACATAATGGATCTGATGAGATGGTAATGTGTTGAGACGTAAATTTGTACCCTGCAAAATGATAAACATGTACAACCAACCCCACTTTCATTCTTAATTATCGGGGGGATGTACTATGACTTTAATGACAACTAAAGATAGTATTTGCAGGTAAATTAGACAGTTAGTCAATAACTAGTAGGAACTAAGTATACACCATTAGTACAACCCATATCCTTAGAATAGTCCTACCAAGTATTGTCGTCACTGGTGAATTGAGATAATTCCCTGACCAGACTCACTTTCTATAAAAGATAATTGAAGAAGATTTAAGGAACGATATAAAATAAACCTGATGTTAAGAATGAAAGTGGTTGTTGAAGGGACCCTACCAATGACGAGCATGATGGAAAATGAAAAAATACGTATGAGACATACATCATTTGCATATGACGTGTGGAAACTAGAGCATACACCATGGGTACGATAGAGGACATTTATGTTCGATCTTTGAGGAAAACCTAGGGAGTACAACCAGGACGGAAACCCAATGACATCAGAGTCACGCATGAGTCGGGTGAGATTATACAAGCCTGCTGTACTTTGACTAAATGATGGGATGTATCTATGACCATGGAGAGCCAAGTCCCCTTTTGATATGAGATGTATCCATGATAATGAGTAGGACCTGAGAGTCCTTAGTACCCTGTAATATGAGGGACTTGGTGAGCTTCGTTTGCTCTAGTATGGAAACATTATGTCTAGTGGCAGCATGGGTAGGACGGGTTTTGATATGACATGATGATGAGATTTGGGCCCACATGCATCATGATGACTAAGAAAAGATTAGTTGAATGGAATGGAACCCATGCATTACACTATGTTCCCTGATTGGGTTTGTGTTTGATTGTGATTATTATATTATTAATAATGTTTTCATTAAGGAATTAGTGTTAAGACCTTAGAAATAATTAGTGGTGAGGGGGAGAGCAGGAAGTTGTATATTCAAGGACAACGGAGAGGTTGAGTGATAATAGATAACTTAGAATGGATTAATTAGGGACCCTTATTATGAATATGAGAAATAGAAATTCTATAGGCTTGTACTGTGTGGGAGAGATATTTGAAATGACACTCTTTAATTGTTGTGGAACAAGAGGCTCACCCATAGAATGTTTTCCAGATCTTGTATCGGACCACGCTCTCGTGCTTACAGGGATCAAAATATACTACGCATTAAGGATCAGCCAGACTCACTTTGATAAATGACGATTAGGATAGATGATTTTCTTTTCATGTTCTATGGGAGCCTGCATGCCCTTGATTTTCACTATGTCCAATTTATTGTTTGCGACTATGTATTGTATATGACAGTGTTGTATATGATGTATTTATTCTACTAAATTCTCTCGTATAAAAAACTTCCCTGTTTTCTCTAAAACTTGTAACCTCTAAGTTAAGTAGGATAATCTAGTGGAAGAGATTGTCCTAGTTAACCAAGGGTGTTACATAAGGCTGAGCATGTATGGCAGTGTATGGACACTACCTCTTTAGAGTGGCACCTGATTATAATCTGTTCCTAGTGTGTTCTCATGTTCCTAGGCGTAGCCAAGCGTGGGTCTTGAATGAGGTCATGACTGTGAGCGTGAGGCTGGCGTATAGACCAATGTTTGTACGCGGGGTGTGGCCTGACGTGACCTGAAACATGAAGTTGGCATGACTCCTACCGTATGAGGCAGCGTTTGAACGTTGGCTTCTGGAATGGCTCTTGGCTTGGTGCTTGACTCTTGTGCCTTGAAAACACACAACAGAAAAACTTCCAACATACCAACGTTGGCTAAAACATGGTATGTTGGAGTTAAAAATACATATTTTAAGTATTTATCAAATTAAGTTAAAATAATATTTATTAACTAAAAATACAATTAAATCATAAAATGAATGAAATCCTAACTTTACTAAGCATATATTATTTTCACTCCTAAATTAAGAATTAATTATGGTTAATTAGGCAAAAGCGATGAAAAATGACTTGTATAAATAAGCCTTTTCAACGCTTATTAGCCAACTTTTTATTTGTATCTGCACCTAACTCATTAGAGTCTAGTTTTGAGGTGGTGGACTACTCAGGTTTCAAGGCATTTGCCTTCTTGCCTGATTCATCAAACTTTAGGGTAACGCTTTTGGAGGAGGAAGGCTTGGTAACTTCCTTCTACTTCAACTTCATTTCATGCACTCCAAGAACCCTGAGGAGTTCATCCACAGTAAAGGTGCTTAGATCTTTTGCTTCCTCCAAAATTAAGCACTTGGCATCAAATCTTTCAGGCAGACTTCTAAGAAGCTTAACATTGATATTTTTTCTGGAAGATATTGTTGCAAGAGTTTTAAGCTTATTTAGAAGGGTTTGGAATCTTCCTAACATCTTGAAAGTATCATACTACTTTGTCAAATCTTTCATGATCTATCATCTTGAAAGTATCATACTGCTTTGTCAATAGTATCTTTTTAGATCTCTTTACATTGGAGGTGCCTTTATACTTGCATTGAAGAGTATCCTAGACTTCTTTAGCTAATTTATAGCTAAATACCTTATTGCACTCTAATTTTCTTATAGCACAAGTAAAGAGGAATCTAGCTTTGGCATTGTTCTCTATTTTCCTTATTTTAATTGTAGTCCATTCATCTTTTGATTTGAGCTTTCTATCTACATCAATAAGAGCTGTATTATCACAATTTGTGATGACTTCCCATAGGCTATACCGAGTGTATTTGATAAACATCTCAATTCTGTCATTCCAATGTGGGTAGTCTTTACTAAAGAAAGATGGTGTTTTGTTGATAGAAGACCCTTCTGCTATAAGTTGGTTACTTTGAGAAGTGCCATAGATCTTGTTCCTTTTCACTTGTTGGAGTGGTCAACCCAAAGTACAAACTCTGATACCAATTGATAGTTCAAAGTTAGACTTAGAAGGGGGGTTGAATAAGTCTTATAAGAATTTGAACGATTAAAGCGCAAGTAATCAAACTTGTAAAATAGACCTTTTAAGGGTAAGGTAAGAGAAGAATAAATATAAGGAATTTATACTAGTTCACTTCCAACACAGAAGCTACGTCCAGTCCCTTTAAACTTGAAGGATTTCTACTATTGTAAAATCTCCCTTACAATAACAGCGCCAGACTTGTGCCATAAGTATTCTTGACTCCAGCCACTCTTGATTTAAACCCAAACCCATGTTTTCTTTCAATAAGTGATTCTTGGCTCAAACCCAAGTATTCTTTTAAAAGTCTCTTTAAGCCATAACTATTTCCCATTAAAACTAAAGGCTGACAACACACTATACTTTTTACACAATAAGTTTGAAAAGATAGATTGTGTAAGGTGTATCTAAGAACTTATTGTATAAAAGAATTACAAAGAATGAACTGATACACTAAGTAAGATAGACTAAGATGTCTAAGAAAACTAAGAGATTATGAAAACTTTGCTTAAAGATCATAAAGGTTCTCTTGTGTAGCTATTTTTTTTGTTCCCCTTCGAATTTGAATCTATTCAAATATATAGGCCACTCAAGATGACCATTTGATAAGCTGGTGAGAAGATATAACCATTGGAAATCCTTTAAAGGAGTTTTACATGTTTATAAGAACCAGACCTTTGAGAAGATAATGAGATGCCAAAAGATCTGGTATGAAGGAACTTTGAAGCTTGTATGAAAAAAGAGTTCCTTGAAATCTTCAGAGCATAAAGATCAATTGTTGGCTTTCTTCTTCTAATTAATGCGTAGAGCATATTGTTGTTGATCCTCTATAACTTCCTGACATAAGAGCTGACTTTAATCAGCTTTTCAGAATTGCGCAGGATAGCTACCTTATTTTCTTCATAAGTGAGCTTTGGTTGAATCATTGTTTTGCCTTTTTTTTATGATAAACACAGCTATTCTTGATAGGAGCTTAACTTAAAGCATCAAGAAAAAGAATTTAGAATGTTGCATGATGCGTACTTGAAGTAACATTCTTGTAGCAAGATCTTGTTGCTTCAAAAGTCTGAGGTATGATTGGTGGTCCAAATGTCTAAAAGTTCTAAAATTAGACTCTTTTTAAGCAAAGTCTAGAAATAGACTTTTCTTGTATCAGACTTTTGTCTTGATAGACTCCCTCTTTCTTTTATAACATGTTTACTTAGAATTTGTTTCCTGGAACACTTAATTTGAACAAGTCAGATCACACATGGGTGGACTTCTTTTAATTTAAATGCCTTGATATGCGTTATTAACAAATCTTGGGGTTTGGTTATATTAGCGTAACTTGGGATCTGGTCAATGGTTATTACTAAACTTCTTTTTCAAACCAAACTTGTTCTCAAACAAGTATCAAGATATTATAACAGGTAATAAGTCCTTGGTTTGCATTGTTTTTAGACTTCTCATGTTTAGTTTTTAGTTCATTTTGACTTAATTTCCTCTTAATTCCTTTAGTTTTTGATTCCATTCTGCATATGCTACTTGGGTACTCCTATTTTATAGGAGTAGTGATGATTTAGGTTAATTTACAAAGGAATTAGAGATGGTTAAAGGGCATTGGAATAAACAGAAAAGAATTCAAGACAAGAATATACAAAATATAAAGTCAATTCTATCTTTAGAGATATGGCAAATAAAGTGGGAGCCTTCCTAGATCTTGGCGTGCTTAAAAATTTCAATTTGGCACGTTTTTTAGGTTCCATTGGCCGTGGAAAATTTCCACAAGCCGTGGAACACTCTATCTTTGTAAATAAATAAATTATGGCAAGTCATTCCACTGGCTGTGGGAAATTCCTACAGGCTATGGATCCCTCTGTTTATTATCCCACTAGCTGTGGAATCACCCCACAGGCCGTGGATTGCTACAGAGCTTTAAGAAGCTTCAAAATTTGAAATGCGCAACATCAGGTCTTGATCCATAGGCCGTGGATTCATTCCACTGGCCATGGATCGAGTACACAAACATGATTCACCTCTTTTTTAAGGATATTCTATAGAGATAGGGGTAACTTCTTTTTTCTCTTTCATTGCAACTACAAGGGAAACTTCTTTAGGCACAAAATTGAGGACTTCCCATGGAAGAACTAAAGAGGATTTTGGGCATAAAACATTAAGTTTTCATAAGATTTTTGAAGAATTAGAGGATTGAGTGAGATTTTTCTCCCTGATTGTTGAACCCTTGCTTTTGTATTTTTTGGATTTCTGATGTTTTGTTTGAATTGGATGATTTTTGAGTTTGTAACCTCTTCCATGAGGAACTAATTTACATTCTTGGGATTAAAAGGTAGTATGCTTATGTATTGATTTGATGCTCTTAATTTTTCCATTTATGAAGTTCTTATTTCTATCCCTTTCCATGAGAGTTCAATGCTTCTAGTGACTTAAAAATAAGTGTTGAAGAAAAGTCAGGTAGAAAAAAATATAAGAACATTACTGGACTAGAACCCACATTGCGTGTTATGTTCAGACCCTAGATTTGTTAAAAACATACATCAAGAAACTAAAGGTAAATGAAGTTTGTAATTGTAGAAACTAACATGTCTATTCAAGTATTCCAGGACTTATGATGCATAGGTTATATGACAAAAAGGGAGCCCATAAAATTAAAGTCTGAACCTTAACACTTGGGTGACAACTAAAAGTTTGTAAGAAGAAGCTTTCATTTCTCAACTAGACTTCAGACTTATAGGCATCAAAAGAAGAACGTTATTTCTGAATGCTCAAATTGTAATGTTCTGAAATTTATTTAAGTGATGCCTTGGGATTCATTCTTTTATCAAGTATATGTGCTTATCACCAAAAGAAAGAAGAGACAAACAAGCTACACAGCTAATTTTAGATTTCCTACCATTACACAAAATTAGAAAAAGTTGAACCAAGTTAGTAGGTGTGTCAGCTAAAATTAGAAGGATCTCATACTTATTCAAATAAAGTAAACAAATGGCTTTATCTATTGAAGATGCATAAGATACTTATTCCATGTAAGAACAGAAGTACCTAGCTACCCAACTCTTGAACATCCTTCATTATGATCAAAGGTCTGGTACTTGAAGCTCAAAGCAAACACCTTTATAGGATTTCCAACGACTATATCTCCTTTCAAGACTCAGCGACGGTCATATTCCAAAACCTATTTATACTAAAGAAGATTAACTTGATAAATGTGTGTGACATAGAAAAAAAATCTCAAGAAAAATTAATCCTACTCTGTATTGTGTTCAAATCTCTTTTTCAGCCTTCAAAGATAGAGAACTTTCTTGTTTGTTTTGCTTCTAGCAGACCTTGGTCTCCCTTCTTTCATACCTTAGTGTACATTCTCTTACTTGTATATCTTCATACACTAAGTTATGTAAGTTATCTTACTTTCTTTTCAAACTACTGCAAAGTCTAGTGAGTTTCCAACCTTAGTGAGTGTGGGAATCACTGTTGTCTTGAAAAGGCTTTTGAAAGAATACTTGGGTGATTAAGCCAAGAGTGGCTTATTGTAAAAGAATACTTAGGTTTAAGTAAGAAGCGCCTGGAGTCAAGAATACTTATGGCACAGGTCTGCTACTGTTATTGTAAAAGAGAATTTGTAGTAGTGGAAATCCTTCAAGTTAGAAGGGATTGGACGTAGATTCTTTGTTGGAAGTGAACTAGTATAAACACTCTATGTTGCTTTCATTTCCCTGCTCTTTAAAGTTTTTTGTGCAAAAGTTTGATTACTTGCTTTCATTGGTATATTATTCTATAATAAGAGTCTGTGACTTATTCAACCCCCATTCTAAGTCAGACTCTGAACCATCAATTGGTATCAGAGCTTGTTCTTTGGGCTGATCACTCCTTCTAGTGAAAAGAATAAAGATCTATACTAGCTTCTCAAAGTAATCAACTGATTGCAAAAGGATCTTCAATCAACAGGCGTCCAGCTTTCTTTCGAGAAGACTATGCAATTGGAAGGATAGAATGGAAATATTCATAAAATCCACCCAGTACAATCTATGGATAGTCATCATAAATGGTTACTATGAAGAACCTATTGATGGAGATGGAAAGCTTAAGTCTGAAAATGAGTGGAACACTGTGGAAATAAAAAAGATAGAGATAAATGCCAAGGCTGGATTCTTACTTACTTGTGGTCTTAGCAAATTTGAGTACAATAAAGTATTCTTTTATAAGTCAACTAAATAGGTCTAGGATGCTCTTCAACGTAATTATAAAGGTACTTTCAATGTCAAAAAATCCAACAAAATACTCTTGACCAAACAATATGACACCTTCAAGATGGAAGAACATAAGACTATGGATTAGATGTTTGGATGATTCGAGACTCTGTTCAATAATCTCAAAGCTCCTGGAACCACATCTTCTACAAAGGTAATCAATGTAAAGCTTCTTGGGAGTCTGCCAGAAAGGTTTGATGCAAAGTGATCGGCTCTTCAAGAAGCTAAGGACCTGAGTATATTTTCCTTAGATGAATTGCTTGGAGTACTCAGAGGGCATGAAATAAAGCTAAAGCAGAAGCAGATCTACAAGTCTTCCTCCTCTAAGAGCATTACCTTAAAGTTTGAAGAATCAGGTAGAAAATCCAAAGCACTAAAAGCTAAAGAATCCATAAGTTCTGACCCAGACTCTGAAAAATCAGAAGCTGATACAGATGAATAATTAGCCCTTGTAACCAAAAGAAAGATGACAAAAGTAAAAATCAATTTAAATAAAGTTGACAAATCTGCTCTAGAGTCTTTTAACTGTAGGAAACCAGGACATATGAAAGCATAATATCCTATCCTGAATAAAGACAAAAAGGACAAAAGGGAAAAAATAAAGTTTCCTATGAAACGGAAAGGATTGATATCTTGGGATGATGAGGAATCATCAAATTTTAAAGATTCTGAAGAAGAAACGGAGTCTGCTTAAATTTGTCTCATGGAAAATGAGAAACCAGACTCTGAAACAAGCTCAAGTGACTCAAAATCTGAGGATGTAAGTTATACTAAACTCAAAGAAAATTATGATTTATTGTTTAGTGATTTTTCAAAACTTTTAAAAATTTTCAAAATGCTAAAAGTAAAACATGTTGATATTATCACTGATTTTGAAAAACAAATTTCAAAACTAAAAGAAGAAAATTTTCATAAAAACATTCTGAAAGAAATGAAATAGAATGAAAATTTACACTTAGAAGAGTTAAGCAGACTCAAAAGAAAATGTTATTTTAAAAATAAATTTTGAAAATTCCAAAGTTTTCCATAACTCCTAGAGTAAAGAAATCATTAAATTACAAAAGTAAGCAAACTGTCTTACATCAAGCCTAAGCAAGTTTTTTAATGGAACTGAAAATTTGAATAAACTTCTAGGAAAATCATATGGTAACTATAGCAGACCAGGTCTGGGATATGTAGAGGATGATGATTTCAAGTAATTTTCACCTCCTATATTTGCTTCAAAGAATCAGAGGCATGTTAAATATAACTACTACAAGAAGCATGGTCATTTAATTAATGATTGTAGAAAAAGAAAAAGAAGAAATGAGAGAGCTGATAACAATGTAGGACCCAAAAAGATATGGGTACCAAAGTCATTAAATATTCCAATTGCATGTGTGCTTAAAAACAAAGACAAAGCCTCTAGACTAGTATCTGAACAATGGATGCTCACATCATATGATAGGAAAAAGGTCTCTGTTCCTAGAATTGAAGCAGTTTAAAGGTGGAACTGTCACCTTTGGAGGAAACGAGACTGGAAGAATCATTGAGTCTGAGACATAACCTACTGAGTATTAGTTAATTTTATGATAGTAGGTACAAAGTCTCTTTTGATAAAGATAAGTGTACTGTCATCAATCCTAATGGATCCTCACTCTTTAATGCAAATAGACATTACAACCTATACAAGGTTGACTAAAATGAATTGAATGATCATAATGTAACATGTTTATTTTTAAACTCTGAAGAGAGATGGATTTGACACAAAAAGCTTGAGCATGTAAGTTTAAAACATATTTCAAAACTTCACAGAAAAGGCCTTGTTTAGGGACTGCCAAAAATCCCTTTCAACAGCTCCTTGCCTTGTGAAGCATACCAAAGAGGGAAACAACATAAAACTTCATTTGAAAACAAGAATATTGTTTCCACTGCAAGACCTTTGGAACAGTTACATTTAGATCTTTTTGGTCCATTTCAAGTGCAAAGTCTAACAGGGAAGAAATATGGATTTGTCATTGTTAATGATTACACAAGAATGACATGGGTATACTTCCTAACTCACAAGGATGAGTCTGTAAGGGTATTCAAGATTTTCTATAAGAAAATCCAAAATGAGAAAGGTTTCTATATTGGTACAATAAGAAGTGATCATGATAGAGAATTTGAAAATAAAGTTTTTGAAAAATTCTACGAGTTTGGTATAACTCGCAGTTTTTCTTCTCCAAGAATACCCCAACAAAATGGTGTTGTGGAAAGGAAAAATAGGTCTCTGCAGGAAATAGCCAAAATTATGCTTTGTGAAAATAATCTTCCAAAATATTTATGGGTAGAAGTTGTGAGCAATTCTTGCTATATTCAAAACAGAATCCTTATCAGACCTATGATGAATAAGGCTCTTTATGAACTATGGAAAGGAAGGAGACCCAACATCTTATATTTTTATCCATTTGGTTGTATCTAGTATATTCTCAACACTAAGGATCATCTTAGAAAATTTGATTCTAAGTGTGATAAAGGAATATTCATGGGATATTCAACCACATGAGAGCTCTTACAGAATTTTCAATACTAGAACTTGGACCATTGAAGAATCAATGCATGTAAGATTTGATGACCTTCAAAAGACTAACAAGAGACTAGTATATCTAGATCCAGATGATGTAGGCATATAACAACAAGAAGCTCAATAGGAAAATGAAGAAATAGACCTTGATCAATCAAAAGCAGCTAAACATAAAGATAAAGAGTTTGAACAGACTCCGTTAAGGATTAAACCAAAAAGCCAAAATATTGGAAGTTCAAGGTTTATCATCCTTCAGACCTCATAATTAGAGATCAAGCAGCTGGAGTTAGAACCAGATTTAGAATTCTAAATCAGTCTACTATTACTCTAGTTTCAGAATTGGAACCAAAGACTATTGACGAAACATTAAAAGACACTGATTGGATCATTTCCATACAAGAGGAGCTAAATCAATTTGAGGGAAACAAAGTTTGGAACCTTGTTCCATGTCCCAGAAATAAAAGCATCATTGCAACTAAATGGGTCTTTCAAAATAAGCTTGATGAAAATGGGAAAGTTACCAGAAATAAAGCCAGACTTGTAGCTCAATGCTACAACCAACAAGAAGGTATAAATTTCACTAAGACATTTATACCTGTAGCCAGACTTGAGGCTATTAGAATTCTTCTTGCATTTGTTGCATTTAAAGGTATCACATTATATTAGATGGATATGAAGAGTGTTTTTCTAAATGGTTTCATTGGAAAAGAAGTTTATGTAAAACAACCCCCTGGTTTTGAAGATGTGTCTTTTCCTAACCATGTTTTCAAACTTAGTAAAATAATGTATGGTCTGAAACAAGTTCCAAGGGCTTGGTATGACATACTCAATTCTGTTCTAACTTTAAAAGGCTTTACTAAAGGAAAAGTAGACGTAACTTTATTCGAAAAAAGCTTTCAGAAACACTTTATTACCGTGCAGACTTATGTGAATGATATTGTTTTTGGTGCTACTAATATGCGTGTTTAAAGATTTTCTAAAATGATGTAAGCAGAGTTTGAAATGAGTATGGTGGAAGAACTTAAATTCTTCCTAGGCTTGCAAATTAAACAAACTAATGATGGTATTTTTATCCATCAGCAAAAGTACACCAAGGAGTTGCTTAAAAAGTTTAAAATGGATGATACTAAGCCTATAAGCACTCCCATGCATCCAAACTGCATAATTAATAAAGATGACTTTAGTACATCAGTGGATTATACCTTGTATAGAGCGATGATATGTTCACTCCTGTACCTCGCATCCAACAGACCTGACATAATGTTTTGTGTCTATATGTATACAAGATATCAATCAGACCCCAATAAATCACATATATCTGTGGTAAAAAGGATCTTAAGGTATCTTGTTGGCACAACTAACCTTGGATTATTCTATAAAAGAATAGGTTTTTCTCTCTATCTGGATATTGTGATGCGGATTTTACAGATGATAAAGTAGACAAAAAAAGCACAAGTGGTGGATGTCATTTTTTAGGAAAAAGTATGATATCATGGGGAAGCAAAAAGAAAAATTCAATTTCACTTTCAATGGGAAAAACTAAGCATATATCTGTCTTTCAATTTCTTTGGATAAAGTATCAACTTGAAGATTACTCAATCAAAGAAGAAGAGATTCTTATGTTTTGTGATAACACAAGTGCAATAAATTTGTCAAAGAACATCATTCAACATTCAAAGGAAAAGCATATAGAAGTAAAGTATCACTTTATCAAAGATTATGTGCAAAAAGCATATAGTTGGACGTGAAGTTTTTAGACACAGACCATCAATAGGCATACATCTTTACAAAGCCTCTTCCTGAGGCCAGGTTTGCTTTTATCAAGCATAATTTTAATTTGAGAAATATTGCTTAAAACAGTCTACTACATTATTTTGAAAGGTCTAATGCATATTAAGAACAAGTCTGATGCTATTTCATTGTTGCTTCATAAGTTTGATCCCATACTTTATGAACCTCTAATATTTTTGAGAAAAAAATTGCTTAAGTCTTTTGGGATTCATGTTAACTAAGAACCATTTCACATTTTATTGATTTTTATTCTGAAATATACAACATGGAAGTAGTTAATATCGTTTTGTATAGCTGCCACCTGAGACGTGTCTTCTTTCTCCTCACTAGTGGTTAATTATTGCCTTTTAAATATAAGCCTTTTCATTTATAATTCATTTCCTACCTTTGTGGAAAACCCCTTCAACTATCTCACTCAAAACTTTTCCTATCCTTAAAGGCTAAACCTTTCCTCTTCTCTCTTGAGCTTCTGCTATGGCATTCAAAGTTTTAGACATTGTAGAGTCCTCTTTCTTCTATCCTAAGCAACACAAAATGGATGCAGAGACATATCTGAACAAATTAGTGGAATTGGTTGGACAAAGTTTTGTTTAGAGAAAGTACCCTACTCATCCCCTCTAGTTTTGGAATTTTGGAAGACTGTGTTTGTTGACAAGTCAAAGTTTATTATGTTGGGTAAGCTAAAAGGGAAGGTGATAGCGATTTCAAAAGATGTTTTGGCTACTATAATTGGATGCCCAACAAATTGGAGAAGTCTTCATAAAAGACTTTGAGTTTGAAGTTGTCTCTAGTCTGGAGATAAATGAGATACTCTATGGTGTTGCTCGTCCTACCAAAACAGTGTCTGGAAACCTGTTTCCCAAAGTCAAGATGCTTCACCTAGTGATGAAGCAAGTTTTTTGTCCTCACAAAGGTGCCAAGGACACAGTAACTAAGCTAAACAGATTCTACATGTATCACATGCTGATGAAAGGGAAAGTAAGTTTGCCTAATGTTATTCTAACTTATCTAATATCTTAAATTTGGGAAAAAGCAAAATAAGATTCCATACCCAACTATTCTGATAAAGGTTTTTACATTGGAGAATGTGCAAACCAAGACAGTAAGTGACTTGGTAAAGTTCATCTCCTTGATGAGCAAGCTTCCTATTTTTTCCCTCTAATTGACCAATCCATGGAATGATCTCTTCCCTCTCCTCCCAAGAAGAAAAGGTTTTCCCTTACAAACTTAAGGAAGCAAAAGTCTTAGGTTGTTCAAGCTAAGCTATCCCCCAACAAGAGAAGTGGCAGAAGGAAGTATCCTGCCAAGAAGATTAGAAAAAAGGTTCTGGAATTTTTTGATAAATCTAATGAGTCTAATAGTTCAAATTTAGCTCTAGATGTGAAGCCATACTAGATGATCCCTCCTTCTTCTTCCCCTAGAAAAGAGTCAGACCGTGTAGAACCTAAGGAGTCTGCACCTAAAGATATCAAAGAGTCTTCAAACTCTGATAATAAAATTCCTCTTAGTCAACTTTAGAGGAAATCTGTAGCAAAGCAACCTCAACCATAACAGACCTAGCAGTCTCAACCTCAATTATCTCAACAACAACAACCTCAACAGCAACAGAGACAACAAACTCTAAGTGAAGAAGCTCTACAGTAGTTCATCAACATCTTCACTGCTATAAATCCATTTGTCTCTGTGTATGGATAATGTAACACCCTCGGTTAAATAGGACAATCCCTTCCATTAGATTATCTTGGTTAACTGAGAGGTTACGAGTTTAGAAAAATATGGAAGTTTTTTTTGTGCAAGAAGACTTGGTGGAACAGATACATCATATATACAACATAATCATATATGATACATGGGTCGTAATAGTAACTATACATACTGAAAGTAAATGGGCGTGCAGGTTCCCGTAAATGAAAATAAATTTCATCCTATTTTATTCGTCCTCTACCCAAGAAAAGTCTAGCTGGTCCTTGATGTGAAGTCTGTATGATCCTCTGTGGTGTATGATCTAATCAATGGTCTGGAAAAATAGCAGTAAAGGCGAGTCTCTGCCTCCACATCATTCGAGGAGTATTATTTCTGACACTTACCCCATACAATTCAATCATCATAATTAACCCTTCCTAATTCTCTTTGGGAATTCCTAACATGTATTCTAAGTTGTCTCACCACTCTTGGTCTCATTGACCATTCCTAATTCCCTATTCACCTATTAGGGATACAAAATTCATACAATCATACTCAAACCATGAATAATCATAATCTCAATACAGCAATGTAATGCGTGAGTTCATTTCGTTATTTCCAATCTTTTGTTAGTCATCATGATGCATGTGGGCCTGTAACATCCTTAATTTTATATAAATGATTAAATATGAAGAATAAATACTAAATAATTATATGTGAGTAAATTAATATCCCAAAATGTTGAAAATAATTAAATTAAGATTTTTGTGGATTATTCATAATTTATTGGGGCTTTATGAGTTGAAATTATACCTGATTAAAATATGGGTGTTGGACTAAGTATCTCCGATTGAGGTGCTATTGGTCAGGGCTGTTAAGAATATTATTGGGTGTCCAAATATACATTTAAAATAATTTTTAGATAAAGTATTGAGCCCAAACAGAGATCCTATTTGATTTAAAATGGAGAAGTTTAATGATGGGTTAAAATTTAAAACACTAAACCTCATTTCTTTCCTTCATTTCCTATGTTGTTTCTTATCCTTTCATACTCTCTTTTCCCTTCAACACTTCATCTCCCACTCTTCTTCTTCCTCTTGAAATCCACAAAGTGGAGGTGTGTTCTCCGCTTTTCCATTTTCGTTCTATTGCAAGATTGAAGGAGAAGATAATGGTGCTTTGAAGCATTTATGATGGAAAATCCTTAGGTGGGGTGCTTTTAATATGAGTTTTATGAGGGGATATAGGGGTAGGCAAAAATGACATTAAAATATTATGGAACATGATGAACATTGATGATAGTTGTTGGGTTTTGATGAAACCCTAACTTTGTAAATTGGGGGAATATAAAATGTGGGTAGGAGAATATTTATTGATGTTAGGAGAATGTATTTAATGATGTGGGATTGTAGCTTTGATGGTGGATGTCCATTAATGAGGTTAGATGATTGGAAGTGGTGGTTGAAAAATAATTAATATGGAAACCCATGAAGGGGCTTAGCTTTAATTGCACGATAAATAAATTTGGGCACCTAACCCATGATGGTTATGGTGGATGAAATGAATGAGGTTTGAGAATTAAAATGGTATAAAACAACAAGTAGTTAATTATGAGCACTTGAATCTTGGTAGTTGAATAAAAATTGATTATGTGCTATATTGTATAATGTAGGAAAAAACCCCATCAATGAGGCAGGATCTTCAGACCGCGTTGATTTCTACTTCCCTTGAGGTAGGAGGGGGTAACATCTCTAATGCTTGATTTCATCCACTAGTGATGTGTGTATATGGTTATGTTATGCTAATTTGGCTTGGATGAATGATTTTATGATTACTTGATTGAAATTCATTTAGAGTGAATGGTGTTGTGTGGCTTATGTTTGTGGGATGATGATTATGATGTTGAATTGACTCATGATTAATGAGAGTTATCGTTAATGGCTTGGAACCATGATTGTATTGATTGCAATGTTATTGAACATCCCATGATATGTGAATTGATGAATTGTGATTGTCACTAACTAGTTATATGTATGAAATCCAATGAATGATGGTGATGGTTGAGAATGATGAGTATATGGAGTTCCGCTAAGTGTTGGTGGTGAATTGTGATTATGGAGTGACATTTAGGATGCATAGCATGAGAATGCATTTGATTTGCATTGCATTACATCCATGATGTATCATCCCGAATTTTATAAAAATGATTAAATATGACGAATAAATATTAAATAATTATAAATGGGTGGATAAGTGTCCCAAAAATATTGAAATAATTAAATTGAGATTTATGTTGATTAATTAGAATTTATTGAGGCTAAATGAGGTAAAATTTCACCCGGTTAAAATATGGGTATCGGACCAAGTATCTCTGACTTAGATGCCGTTGGCCAGGGCTGTTAGGGGTATTATTGGGAATCTGAATCTATATTCGGAATAATTTTTGGATTAAGCATTGAGCCGGAACAGAGATCGTGTAAGTTATGAAACGAAAAGATTTTAATGAAGGGAATGAAATTTGAAACAAAACCCTCCCCCTTCTTTTATTTTTCACGTTGGTTCTTACTCCCTCCACCATTCTTCATTCTTCTTTTCCCTTCCATTTCTCCTCCACTAAACCGTAACCACCTCCTCCATTTCCTCACCCACTCAAAATTAATTGGACATCATGGATTCATGAAGCAAGAATGGACTTTGGAGCAAAGCTTGGCTCATCTCCTCTTCTCTCGCCCTCATTTTCTTTTTGGGGTTTGGGCTTGGAGAAAGAGGTATGGTCTTAAACACCCATGGCTTTCGTTTATGATTTTGAGGCTATTTAAGTATGTGATGGGAGATTGGGTGTTATTTCGATGGAAAATGGCTTGAGGAACCAAACCCTAGCTTAGAAAACTCTTGGGGATTGTTATTATTGTTGATGATGGTTAGAATCCTATGTTAATAGCCTATAGGTGCTTGAGATGATGCATATAAATGGGTGAAATCGATGATTGTTAATTATTGGTGAAAACCCTAGGAATTGAGATTTTGGGGCTTTGAGGAAATTCTTAAGAAAATCATGAGTTATTGATGTTGGAGTAGTTATATATATATAAATGAGTTTTGAATGAGTAATGTTGATTGTTGATGTTGAGGAATTGTGAAATCAAGAAAATAGAATACTGACTCCAAGTAGTTTAGTGTATTAAGAGTGGAAAATGTTGTAAGGAAAGGCCTGAGCAATGAAGAAAATGGTTGTTGACTTTTATAGAATCCTAATCTTAAGATTTAGGAATGTGTATATTGTGATTAAGAGAATTAATTTTGACTGTTGTTGCTTATGATGAAGATGATAATGGTAAATGACCAATAGTGATAGATTAAGGAAGTGAAATGAGATTGTGACTTAATGAGGTCTTAGACCATGGATGAATAAATTGAAGTTGTTGATTGATGATGGTTTTGAAGATGCTATGTTGGGTCATGTTGAACCTTGAGTGGTAAAGATGACACATTAGATGAGTTGAGGGATATTGGATGCCTTATGGATATGAGCCATGATGTGGTTGTTGTTGGACTTGTTTATCCCTTTTGAACCTTAGAGAATCATGGTTTTGGGAAAGGAATTCCCGAAGCTTAATCTAAGCGTATGAATTAGAGTTTAGACAACTCTAGGAATTGATAATGAGTTTTCAGAGATGATGTCTTATGATGGCTTATTAATTGCATGTGTGTATGTGTACAATATGTAGTTTCTACTTCGAACGACGAAGTGGAGCATTCGGAGCGCTTGGATTGCGGTTCTTCTATCGAGGTAGGAGACGAGTTTGCATTTCAATTGCATGAGTTGAATGTTTGATGATTAAGTATATGAATATGCTCAAGCTTGCCTTGCCATGATTATTTTGAATGATGAGATAATTGATAATGTGATGGATGTTATAATTGGCAATTGTGTGTATGAGAAACATAATGTTATGTTTTGTATATGATAAGTATTTGCATGATATTGAACAAGTGGATAGGTCATATTTTGATCCAATAGGTTATAAGGCATAGAATTAGGATACATAATCTCAATTGTGTATTTGAATCTTGTTGGCATTGTTTAGAACATGGATGAGGTAGTTTAAATAGCTTTGGCCACGATATTGACTACAAAGTGCATTTTAATGCATAATCATGGAAGTGAAGGGGTCAAATAGAGTTTTATGTGGTTTTGATGACATAGGGTAGTTCCAATAGCTTCCATGTATGAATTAAAACTTGTGGAAATTGGAATGGGTCAATTTAAGTGAGAAATGACCCTTGAGTTGCATTAAAATGGCTTAAAATGAGTAAAATGCATTTATATGCATAAGTTACTTATCTTAAGGAAATTTTGAGTGAGACCGGTGGCCATGCATCACAAATAGTGTAATGTAGTTGTGGTCAAAATTTGGTAACATTCGAAGTTGATATGAAAAATTAGAGGGGTTAGAAGTCCCAAAACCATGCATTTTCTGCACAATTTCTACATTCTGGTATAGCGTAATCGATTACGAAGGTGAGCGTAATCAATTACAAGTGTTCTTTTTTAAGCGTAATTGATTAGATTCAGGTGTAATCGATTACAAAGTAGGTGTAATCGATTACATAGGTGGTCGTAATTGATTAGCTTCAGGTGTAATCGATTACGACAGGATTGCTCAATAAGAGTCCTTTGTTGTTTTTGGCCTGTTTGGGCATCTTAATGACATTTTTGGCTTTCGAATTCTTCATGGAAGTTGTAGATAGTTGTATTACGGAGGTGTGAGAATTGGTATAATTTTATGTGGAGTTATCTAACTCTCATTAGGAGAAAAATACCAAACCCACTGCGTTGAAAAATTCAAGTTTTAGAGGGTTTTGAACCCAACTTTTTATGGTGGTCAAATTGGGACTAATAGGTGATATTTGTGACATGTACCACTATTATTAAGACTAAAAGTGAGCTTTTCTCATGTCTTAGTATTGAAAGTTAACATGAGCTTATTATTACTTAAAACCCTTTTATTATGTAAAAACAAGAGATTGTATTAGGGGTAATGATGGGTGATGTTGTTGATCAATCCCTTGAATAAAGGATGATTATTATTATAGATGATTGTGAATGTCATTGAGTTGATACAAGCATAGGCTTGTATGTGTGGTTTGAATTGTATTAATAAATTATTGTATTACCACACTAGTTGTGAAACCATGGCAATGACAAATGCAATGAAAATCCACTAAATGATTATGTGGTGGTATTGATGAAAGATTAACTAATATTAATGATGATTTGCGATGTTGTGATGCCATTGTGGTTGTTTGAAAGTGGTGACTTGCATGTATAATAAATGATATATTGATATGAAAATGCCACACTTAATACTTGAAAACAATGGCTAAAACCAACAATGATAAAATCCATTAAGATGTATATGGTGGTGTTGGTGATTATGATGATGATGTTTGATGAGTGGCATTTAGAATGCATAGTGAGAGAAATTCATTTGATTTTCATTGTATTGCATCCATGGCATATCATAGCTGCTGATGTTAGAACGTTAGGGGAGTTCCCTCGGCCGACCCAGTGGGAGGGTGGCTCAGTGCACGAGCAATTTGTTGTTTCCCATGTGACTCGATGTGTAAGTCACGAAGCCGCCCATGCTTAGCTACGGGGAACTGCATGTGGCCGACCCTTATGGAGGGTGGCTCTTGATGAGCAGGTGTCCCCAGTGGTCCATTGGATCACAGCCGCCATGATATAAGATATGGTCAGCCCGCAACACTATATATTGATTATGTTATTTACCGCGGTCATGGTGAAAATGGCCAGGTGTTGCATTATGGGCGATGCGGTTTGGTACCAGTAAAAAAAATGGTGATTATGCATGCATTATGATATATGTGTACACATTTTACTACTGCAGTAAGGGCATGGTATGTGATCATGCTTGACCCATAATTTGGTGTTTATTCCCACAGTCGGATCCGCATTTGTTATCTATTCCATTTTGCATATGCATTAGCTATAAGAGCATTTGCATATAGCATGGAGATATGCCAGAATATAAGGATGATTGATGATGATTGAGATTGTAGTATGGTGTTGATGAGATGGGTAATTAAGTACCTAAAAGACCACATAAAAGTAAATGATATGAATACGATGTAAGATAATGAATATGATGATATTTATATGATGGCCCAACGAGATGATGGGCATGTTTATGTTTGATTGATAATGATGATGTTGGCCGTTGTGGCTTTGAGAAAAGATAAGATTTATTGATGAGATTGATAATGGCCTAGTATGGCATTAAGGATGTTATGTGTATGTGCTTGCTTTACGATGAATTGAAAAATGAATATGAAATATATATATATATATATATATATATATAGTCAACATGAGTATTTATGATTATTTATGTGCTGAGCAAAGCATACATGATGTTAATATGTATATGCACATAATTTCAAGTGTATTTATATCGTCATTTGAAATGTATAACTTACTCTCCCATGTGGTCTCCTTTTTAGCATTGATGCAGGAATATAATGGGACGAGGATGTTTGTAAAGTAAAGTCTTTGGGAAGGTAAATAGTGGTAATGGAATGTCTTGGCCGGCAGCGATTGTAATTTATTGTATTATGAATAAAATGTATATGATAGTGTGAATAATTATAGATATTGGTGGGTGTATTGTAAATGGCTAGATATATGAGTGATATATTGATATTTGGAGTATTGGGATACATACCCATTTGATGAATATAGTGACATTGGACATGTAGCCCATTTTGGGAATGTATAAGTGTTGATGATACATGATATTGAGATAGAATTGAATGTGGTCAATTATGGAGTATGGATATCAGAGATGTATATTGCATGATCATATAGATATGTATATATATATATATATCTTAGGCATTGTATGTTCATGAAATTATGTGAAAAGATAATGGTTGTCTATTAGGCTTATGATATGCCATTGCATGCTCTGCCGAGCCTTTTCTCATATCTTCATATATGGGACTAGGCATATGCCCAGTATACACATTCTTCTTCCGCTGTAAACTCTGTTATTTTGTATACCGTTATGGGCAAATTATTTAATGATCCTGTTATAGATTATCAAACCTCACTCTTTGGTTTTTTGTGGTTTAAGTCTTGATGTAGTCGTGATGGTGTTTTGAAATTATTTCGAATGTGAAAAATTTACTTGTATTTTTATTATTTAATTATATTGATTACATCAGATTCGAGTCTGGAAAATCAGGGGTGTTATACATGACATATCATTCGTTGTCTATGTGGAATGTTAGGGGTTCCAATAGGCCGGCCCAGTGGGAGGGCGGCTCAGTGCACGGGTAAAAATTATATATTTATTCCCTAGTAATTCTTGGAATCACGAAGCTGCCCTTAGTTTGGTGACGAGGCACCCTATGTGGCAGGCCAGTGGGTGGGCGGCTCTATGGTGAGCGAGTGACCTCGGTGTCCCTATGGGGCACGGCTCTTCCGATGTGTGTTTAGGTGGGGCCCGTAACACTTATGGCAAGTGAGGGCATGTTGTTGAATCTGCAAGTCATGGGGTGACTAGTGTATTTGCATGTCGTAGATTAGTTTTGATAATGACAAGTACTCAAGCACAAGCAGAACATTACTCTTGGACCATAAACAAATGCATAAATCAAAAGGAAATACAAGGAGTTAATGCATTTAAAATCTACAATCAAGAAACCATGAAGAACACACTCCCAAATGATCAAAAAATCAAGAAAGCAATGCATGAAGATCAAGTAAAGGAACCATGACTTAAAATACATCAAAAAGCATGGAAAACCACCAAACAGCAATGCATGAATCGATTCTTACACGTATGAATCGATTCAAACGCCTGGAAGTCTCAAAAACACAAAACAGCAAGTTATGAATCGATTCACACTAAGCATGAATCGATTCACAAGTGGTTGAAATTCAAAATGCCCAAAACAGAACTATGTGAATCAATTCACATACGTATGAATCAATTCAAGTAGTGGAAAACATCACTAAAAAGATAGGTTTAAGTGGGAAACAAAGACCCATAACCCACTATACATAGAGACAAGCTGGAACCATGATGCACAACGGCTATGAGGACCTCCCAGGCTCTATAAATGGCTCTCCAACTCAAGCACAACAGAGACCAACAAGAGGCAATCAATCTTTATTTACATTAGTGCTTAGTGACTTCATTTTCTTTATATATTCTGAATACTTGAGCTTAGAACTTGTATATCCTCTCTTGTTGAGAGTTAGAAATTGTGAGAGCTCTTCATTTGCTTACCCACTCTATTGAGAGTAAATTTCTTGTAAACATAAACACCAAACACCAAGTTTTACTCTAGGTTGAGTGGTTACAAAGGTTGGAGTTCAACCTTTTGGATATTGAGAGATTGTGAGATTGGGTGGGTTTCCCTTTGCTTGTGAGAATTGGGTTCTTGAGTGTGGGACACTTGGAGACAATTGCTCAAAGCTTGTAACTCAAATCTTCAATAGTGGAATCCTTCAAGTGGGTTTCTTGAAGGCGAGACGTTCACCGGATTGGTAGAACTCGTTAAACTGGTTTGCATTTCTTCTTACCTTGAACTCTTTACTTGTGTATGCATACTAACTGTTTGTTAAATTGCCTGAGTTGATTGCTTGAATTAATTGTGTTTATAAGAAGTTACTAAACTACCTACACACCAACTGTTTGATAAAATTACCAAACCATTATTCTCTCTTGATTCTCATTTCTCTGTTAAGTCTCACGTGTCTCAAAGAAGTTCTTTATCTCAAATCAAACAAATTATTGTGCATTTGATTGTTGCTGCTTGAGAAGTTTTACATATCTCATTAAGATTACATAAAGAACCAAGTTCAAGGGTATTCCAAGTTAAATTTTTTTTAAACACTCAATTCACCCCCCTCTTGAGTATTGAGGCCACTTGAATAACAAGTGGTATCAGAGCTTGACTCTTGGTAGATCAAGCTTAACAGCTTCAACAGAACAAATGGCCTTAAATTCTCGAAACCTTTTTCCTGAGGGTGGTGCCACGAATAGACCTCCCGCTTTCAATGGTGAGGGTTACGCTTTTTGGAAAGAAAGAATGAAAATCTTTGTGCAATCTATAGACTTGAAAGTTTGGAATGCAACTGAAAATGGTCCTTTTGTACCAATGCATATAGTAGATGGTAAACAAGTAGAAAAATTGATGGATGATTGGACTAGCGAAGAAGAAAAGAAAGTCCAATATAACTATAAAGCCAAAAATCTAATCACCTTAGCTTTAGGCCCTGATGAATTCTCTAGAGTAATGACATGTAAATCCGCCAAGGATATGTGGGATACCTTACAAATAACCCATGAAGGTACAAATGATGTCAAAGACTCTAAGATGAGTACCTTAACATGTCAGTATGAAAGCTTTAGATTAAATTATGGGGAAACAATTGTTGATATGCAAAAGAGGTTTGCCCTTATTATAAATCATCTCATTACTCTTGGAAAAACTTACACTAACAAAGAACTTATTCATAAAGTGTTAAAAAGTCTCACCAAGGAATGATAACCTCTAGTCATCGCCATCTAACAATCTCCTAGCATCAATGAAATGTCTCTTGCTACTCTATTTGGTAAGTTACAAGAACAGGAGAAAGAGTTAAAAGAATTAAGGATGGCAGAGGAAGAAGAAAAGTCTTCCAAAAAGAAGGGGCTAGTTCTTAAAGCC
This sequence comes from Clitoria ternatea, assembly GCA_037962975.1. Taxonomy (NCBI): domain Eukaryota; kingdom Viridiplantae; phylum Streptophyta; class Magnoliopsida; order Fabales; family Fabaceae; genus Clitoria; species Clitoria ternatea. Next base: position 178,882,503 of record CM075671.1, read on the forward strand.
ACCTCTATTAAAGAAGACAAATTTGAAAGTGACCAAGAAGACGATGATGATGAGTTAGGATTATTTGTGAAGCGCTTTGGAAGGCTAATGAGAAACAAAAGATTTTAAAAGGGCTTCACTTTTAAAGGTAAAAAATTCACTCCCAAAGATAATAACTCCTTACCAACTTGTTTTGAATGTGGAAGGGAAGGACATTTCAAAATGGACTGTCCAAGTCTCAAAAAGAAAAACAAGGATCAAAAAGAAAAAAGGAGAGCATACATAGCATGGGATGACAACGAAGTGAGCAGTTCGGACGAATCCAAAAATAAAGAAGCAAACCTTTGTCTCATGGCCAACCATCAAGACGAAGACAATGAGGTAAACCTCCATGAATTAGATAAAGATAAGATATCTGATGCATTTGATGAATTATATGATAAATTTGTTAAACTCTCTAGCAAGTACAAATTATCTAGAAAAACTATTGATACTCTTGAAATACATCTTGTAGAACTTGGCAAAGAAAATGAATGTTTGAAAAAGGAATTAGCAAATGTTCAAGCATGCTCCAAGAATAATCCTTGTAATTTTGTAAGGAAATGTGACATGCTAGAAACTAAGGTTTTGGATTTAAATAAAACCTTAGAGAAGTTTACAAATGGTAGAGATAACTTGAATATATTACTTGGAAATCAAAGACGTATGTTTGATAAAACTGGATTAGGTTTCAATGCATATAAGAAACAAAAGAATTATAAGAACTTCTTCATACCATCTAGTAAAAATGCATCACCTTTCATGAAATGTAATTATTGTGGTTTTAAAGGACATAATGCTTCTAATTGTAATGTTAGAAAACTAGGGACAAAGGTTGTGAGAAAAGTATGGGTTCCTAAAGGAACATTACCTCAAACTAACCTACAAGGACCCAACATAAAATGGGTACCAAGTTCTCTAACTTAACATGTTTTATAGGTATGCTTTAAAGCAAGTAACACCCATTGGTATTTGGATAGTTGGTGTTCAAAACACATGATAGGGGACAAAAGTAAGTTCATATTATTTATTCCATGAAGTAAAGGGTTCATCACGTATGGAGATAACACAAAGGGAAAAATACTAGGAATCAGAAATGTTGGTAAAAATTCCTTCACTTCTATAAATGATATGCTATATGTTGAGGGACTTAAGCATAACTTTCTTAGCATTAGTCAACTATGTGATAAGGGCTATAAAATTGTCTTTGAATCAAATTGTTGCATAATTGAAAATAAGTTGAACAAGGAAGTAAAGTTCATTGGTCAAAGAGTTGATAATATCTATATGATTAATCTAGATTGTCTTGCTTCAAATGATGTGCAATGCTTCTTAACTAAAGAAGATGAATCATGGCTATGGCATAGAAGAATTGCTCATATTCATATAGACCACTTACCAAAGCTAAAATTTGAAAACAAATTTTGTGATGCTTGCCAAGAGGGAAAACAAGTAAAGGTCTCTTTTCAAGCCAAAAATATTGTTTCAACACCTAGACCTTTACAACTTTTACACATGGATTTATTTGGACCCTCAAAAATCAAAAGTTTTGTGGTCTTGTGATTGTGGATGATTACTCTAGGTATACATGGACATTGTTTCTTACTCATAAACATGAAGCATATCATGCATTTAAGAAATATCATCCAAAATGAACAAAACTTTAAAATAGCATCCATTCGAACAGATCATGGGGGAGAATTTGAAAATCAATCTTTTGAAAAGTTTTACGAAAAATTTGGCATTGAACATAATTTTTCGGCTCCAAGAACTCCATAACAAAATGGGGTCGTTGAAAGGAAAAATCGATCTTTAGCGGAGCTCACAAGAACTATGCTAAATGAAAGTAATATTGTAAAACACTTTTGGGCTGACGTGGTTAATACCGCTTGCCATGTTATGAACCGATGTTTGATAAGGCATATTTTAAAGAAAACCCCCTATGATCTTTATAAAGGAAGAAAACCAAATATTCTTATTTTCATGTATTTGGATGAAAATGTTTTGTTTTAAATAATGGAAAGGAAAATCTCGGCAAATTCGATGCAAAATCTGATGAAGCAATATTCTTAGGTTATTCATCCACTAGTAAAGCATATCGACTCTTTAACAAACGAACTTGTACAATTGAAGAGTCTATACATGTCAAATTTGATGAACTTAACCAAAATCCTCCGAGAAAGAAAATTGATGATCTTGTAGGTACTTTCAAAGAAATGAACTTGGAAGATAAAGAAGAAAACAATAATGAAGGAGATACATCTCATAATGAAGGAGATACACCTCAACAAAAGGAGTGGATCACCGTGAAGAATCATCCCTTGGATAATATCATAGGTGAAATAACAAAAGGTGTAAGTACTTGAAACGCTATTAGAAACACTTGCAATCACTTAGCTTTTGTATCACAAATAGAACCTAAAGATATAAATGAGGCTATTATTGATGAACATTGGATGTTGGCCATGTAAGAAGAATTAAACCAATTTGAAAGAAATAAAGTTTGGGAACTTGTGCCAAGACCCAATGATCACCAAATAATAGGTACTAAATGGGTATTTAGGAACAAGCTAGACGAAAATGGAATAATCACTAGAAACAAAGCTAGATTAGTAGCTAAGGGTTACAATCAAGAAGAGGGCATAGATTATGAAGAAACAAATGCTCCCGTAGCTAGGCTAGAAGCTATTAGACTTTTGTTAGCCTTTGCATGCTGTAGAGATTTCAAATTGTACCAAATGGATGTCAAGGGTGCTTTCTTGAATGGATACTGTCGCAACCTAAATCGCGACGGCACGGCGGACAAGAGAGAATAAATGAAACAGGGAGTCGCCACCAACGTTTTTATCCTTAGGAAAAACATTGGGAAAAAACTAGGTTCAGTAAAGCACTGGTTAAAAAAATTGAAATCCAAGTTCGGGAGTCGATTACGAGTAGGGAAGGTATTAGCACCCTACATCGCCTGTCAAAGACAGTACCAAGATTGAAAGCACAATATAAATAGCCTTAAATAAAACATGGTTTCTTCCCTTTTATTTTGAAAATGATAGAATGGAATAAAGAACTGTACAGGCATGGAATGTCAAAGCGAGGTCAATGGGACATTCCATCCGAATTAAGCTCGACTTCGATATGAGACAGAGAGTGTGGGAGAATGTTAATAAGACGTCACGTCTAAATTAACATCCTCGGGTAAAAAAGATAGGAATAGGAAAGAGATAAGCGGGACGTCTTGTCCTAAGTATCCCTTCCCTATGAAATTATGGCGAGGTTTGAACAAAACTAGGGGGAAACCAACAAGACGTCACGTCCAAGTTGATTTTCACGGGAGTGACCAAGAAAAGAACATTTATGAAAGAAACATGTAAATGAGGAAATAAATAAAAGAAAGTAAAAGAGGTGGGCCCGACAGGAGTTAAAGTCCTGCTCTTACGTATTCTTGAGTTATCAAGAAATCAGGGTTACGTAGTTCTGAGTATTGCTATTTTAGGGAGGGATCTGAAAGGTGTTGATGGATATCATTAAAGAAGAGAATTCATGCAAAGCGAAGTTCTTCGCACGTGCACGAATCCTAAGAGGGTTGTGTAGACAGGAGTACTCCCGTACGACACTCTTTTTTTTTTACAAAAACATCACCCTTTTATTATGTCTGCTTATTATGGGAAAAGGATAAAAATAAAAAGAAATACTAACAGTGAAAAGTATGGCACGCAGGCAACTATAATCAACAAACAGCAAACCCACAGAAAAGTAAAAAAGGGGGAAATTGAAAGCAAAGGAAATAAGGAAAAGAGTGGAACCGGTGTGATGAGCTAGGAACCGATGTGGGAGGTCGAGCGCAGGGACGGTGTCTGATTTCGGACTCGCACGCTGGCAGACAATGGACCAGAGTTGGACCCGAACTGGAAACCTGAAGGCCACGACCGGTGTTATGGGAAGTTGATCCGAGGTGAACGCTGTTGAGCAGTGACGAAGATTGACGAGGTAATGTATGGGGATTGGAACGGCGTTAGTTTTGTGACAACGGAGCACGTTCGGGGTATGGACGGTGTAGGAGCAGTGGCTTCGTGTAGTAAAGAAAACTTCAAACCTTTTTCGAACTAAGTTGGTCTTTTGTGGTGATTAAGGTAAGTCACTGGTTTCAGGTGGGGAGGTCAGTTGGGGATCTTGAGAAATCGGAGAGAATTTCAGAAGAGTTTTCTCGCGTAGAGGGAGAATCGGAAGACCAACCCCTTGAGCTTCCTTGGTTGGGGTATTTATAGGGCCTTCGAGTCATGGGCTGAGGGTTTTGGGACAACCAGAACTCCCACTCACTCATGCGTGTAGTGGTGCGCAACTTTGGCCACTATCATTGGTGGGGAGCAGGGTTTTCAGTGGGGTTTTTTTAATTGCCCACTTCCGTCTCCCTGTCTGCCATTTTCCAGGGAGTGCGATTCCAGGTCACCGCGCATAATCTTCCGACCTCGCCCCCTCCGTTGTCAAATTTGTGACTCCGGTTAGCAAAGCCATTGGTTGGACAGAGTCTCCACTGATCCGATGTAGGGCCTTAAGAACCATTACCTGCGTCACACCGGCTGAATCTTTCAGTAATCCTAGGGGCCGGTGTTCTCCTTCCTGGTCCGGATCTGCTACCAGCCGGTGTGCCCACGAGATCGTCTTACTCGGGCCGGACTTGCTCGTCTTTTGTTGTCAGATCCGCGACATCGGTTATTAGGAACTGAGGTGAGGACGTCGGGCTGAGTTGAGGCGAGGACGAACGCTTGGGCGGAGTTGATGTTAGCTAACACCGTCTGTGGAACATTGTGTGAAGAGGGCGGAGTGCCACACCGTTTATGGGACGGTGTGTGAAGAGGCGGAGTTCCACACCGTTCATGGGAAGTATATGAGGGCGGAGTGCAAATGAGGCGGTTGGCAGAGTGTTGAGGACTCATGGGCGGATTGTTGAGATGAGGACTCATGGGCAGAGTTGAGGTGCGGTGTTAACTTTGTCCGGTGTTACCAACTTCAAGGCTGAGTCCGGTGTCATCGTAATTTGGGCCGGACCGAAAGAGGTGTTCACAGATGCCCCTCTTTACTCTCTTTCACGAGAAATGTAAATTTCCGAGGTGAAAGAGGAGTAAAGATATGAACACCGATGTAGGGGTTAAGTAGGACCAAAATCCGGTGTGGGGCTTAATGATGTGGCATTTTAAACAGCCGACGTGTCTCAAATGTGGTTCACGTCACTGGGTGACTGAGCATCCCACGTGTCATCAGCTAACTGGCTCTTTCAAAATTTAAAATTCGCGCCACTGGGCCGGAATGCCAAAAGTCGGCCTTTTTTAATGGGCCATGGGCCGGAATGTGGAAGGTTCTGGATCTCAGCTCCTCCCTCTATAAAAGCAACTTCGGGGATCCATCATTTTCACTCCTTTCTTGATATTGAAGTGCTGCCTCTCCGACGTTCAACCTCTCCGGTGTTCAAAGTTCTCCTCCGGCGTTAAAGCTTTTTCTCCGGTGTTACGTCCTGGCTCGTACTAAAAGAACTGCTCGCATCGCCTCAGCAGGTAGTCATCCCACCCTTCACTTTATTTTTGTAGATAGATCATGGGGGACACCGGTTCGAGTAATGACTCCATCGAGGTCCTGTCTGGTCCTCCTTCAATTACATCCCGGCGTCAGCCGGGTGGAGTTTCGAGCCGAGGTCCGAGTCACCAAAGTGGGGCAACTTCGGGAGCTTCACATCGGTTCGTCTCATCAGGGCACCGTTTCTCCGCATTGCCTTTGTGGGAAACAGAGGGGTTTGACACATCGTCAGGCTCCTCATTTAACTTTGGCACTGCTAGTGAAGGGGCAAGCAGTGCCGATTTATATCTTACTGACGATGTGGCCTTTTACAGTTGTATTCCCTTTCTTCGCCATACCGTCCGAATGGCTTCTGAAAATTCCTCCACCGGTGTTGCTGTGATTACTGACCCTATTGAGACAAACGTCTTGGCACACCGGATCAACTGGCTAGCTGAGAAGGCCAGAGATCCTTACTTCTGGGTTCATGAAGACCCAAAGACGATTGTCTCCTGGTATGCTGAAGACGCTGCCGATGTCACCATCGAAGATGTCGTTGTTCATGCCGATGTTGAGCATGAAAACGACTTTACCGTATTCTGCCCCCAAACCTCGGACAGGATCTGCCACCAACCGGGGTCAAGGAACCTTTTTATGTATGAGATGGTCTTCTCCAAGATCGGCGTCCACCTCCCATTGACGGAGTTTGAGATGGGGGTGCTCCGGTTTCTTGACTGCGCTCCTAGCCAACTTCACCCCAATGGCTGGGGCTTGGTAAGGTCCTTGGAGGTGCTTGGGGAGTACTTCCACTTCGTCCCCACAGTGGCCCTCTTTTTCACTTATTGCAGGGTGATGCACCGGGGTAACTCTGGAGGGGGTCTAGGCTTCATCAACCTCCGCTGCGACTCAAAGGTGGTTAACTTCGAAAGTTACACCGAATCGGCCAAGACGGACGGGGTCAGTTTCAAACACTCCTATGTCAAAGTCGAGGTCAATGCTGGTAGGCCGGTGTTCTGGGAGAATTCTGATTTTTCCAGAAAGTTTTACACCGGCTGGACTCATGAACACTTTCTCCTGACAAGCAATGCCTACATCGTCAGTGAGAGTAACTTATCAACTGTCTCCAAGAAAGTCCTGGACGCTCTGAAGGGTTATTCGGCCATTGCCAAGTTCTCCTGCAAGAGGCTTTTGGGGACGGAGTCAGGCCGGGATACTTACCTCGGTAGTCATTGTTCACTTTCCTTTTATTACCTATTTATTTCTGATACATTCACACCGGTACTAACATCGTTTCTCTTTTTCTTTCCAGGCGAGATGGCTCGGATAGACATCCTCAGAAAACTGAGGGAGGCTGCCGAAGCCCGGAACACCGCTGCTGCTGCACAGGAGAACAGGGTGACTCCTCGTCGCACGCCGGCCAAGGTGGTGAGCATACTGGCAGAAAATATTGAGGCAATGACTCTGGGACCGGCTGAAAGGGCCCCAGCTAAAAGGAAGTCCAACATCGGCTCAACCTCCAAGCCGAAAAAGCAGAAGGCTCGAAAGGTTGTGGCCGAAGTAGAGGTGCCAAGGGAGGAGGAGGCCGGTCCTGTAAATATTTCTCCAGTCCGGTCTCAACCTGAGGACATCGTTGTCAACTCCCGCCTCTCAGACTTTCTAGAGTATGTTGGAGGGACACCGGCTCGGGTACATATCCCCTTCAAGCTCAAAGCCGATCTTCCTGCTCCTGAAGCCCAATCTGCTGCCGAAGCAGCCATTTTCAATTTGGTTGAGGCGGCCGGAGTTCTTAGTTCTTTAGGCCGCTCTTACTACTCCGGAGTCGAGGCTAAGGAATGCCTAGACCGGATGAAGAAAGCTGAGGCCTTGAGAGTCGAGGCTCAGACTGCTTTGACCGAGAAGGAGCAGGAGCTGACCAAGAGCAAAGAGGACCTGTCCGAACTCGCTGCTGCTTACACATTGGCTGCCAAGAGGGCAGATGCTGCTGAGGCTAAGGCTAAGGCTTCAGAGGACGCTCTCAAAGCTCTCCGGACCGAACTGGATGAAGCCAAGGCCGCGAAGGCCGAGGTGGACAAGAAAAACAAGGAACTATCCGGGAAGCTTGCCGATGTGCAGGAAGAGCAAGCGAAGGAGCGGATGGAAGCCGAGGAGCAGATGGCTGAATTTTCGGTACTGGCCGATGTCGCCTTCAGTTCTGCCGTTCGCCAGGTTCTACATCGGAATTCCGCTGTTCAACTTAACCTGAACGGTATAGGTGTCTACTATGAATTTCATGGTGGTCACCTATATGCTATGGACCGGGGTCAGGCTTCGGAACCTGAGGATATTCCTTATGAACTGATGCCCCTCCCCGAAGGCCAGAGCATGGAACTGAGGACGGTGTCGGAGGAATCCGAGAGGACAACCTCTGCTAGACCAGACTCTCCAGCACCCAACTCTTAGGTTTTTTCTTAGCCTTGTTCCGGGATGGGCTCCGGAGTTTTACTTTTTGTAATGGCCTCAGTGCCCTCTATTAATACAATGCAATTTTCATTCATCTGCTTGTCTTCTTTTTCTTTCAAAATGTTTCCAAGTATCTCTCTCTTGTGACCGGTATGACTTGAAGTAACACCGTCTAATTATCAACTTAGGACTTCATCATGAACATTCTTTTGTGAAGCATAGAACCTCGGATTAGTGTGTCACGGCCACTCCGTCCACAACTTTGATTAACCTTCGAACCTCCGGTGTAGTTGGCCTGACATCGGTCTTGGCAACAACCCAATTCTATCCGAGGTGGGTTTCATGACACCGTTTGTTACGCCTCGAAGTGGTAAGAGGTGTAACCATTGGGACACCGTCTCTCGCAACTTGACAGGGTCTACTTCATTTGACCTTGAGGGTCATGACACCGTCCTTTGGATTACCACGTCTTAGAATAGAGTGGACCTCCTCTACCTAGTGTTCACATCGGATCAACACCATTTTTTTTTATTTTTATTTTTATTTTTTACATACGGCGGGTGATAGGAAGGTAAGAGTGGGGAATCGCCCCTTAACTGAAGATAAAATATGGGGTGTGGCCCTTGATTTATGGAAGAGTAAAAAAACTGGGGCTGTCTTTCGACTGACAGGAAACAAATGTGGGGTGTGGCCCTTGGTTTGCAGAATGGTAAAGGTGGGGGATTGCCCCTTAACTGAAGATAAAATATGGGGTGTGGCCCTTGATTTATGGAAGAGTAAAAAAACTGGGGCTGTCTTTCGACTGACAGGAAACAAATGTGGGGTGTGGCCCTTGGTTTACAGAATGGTAAAGGTGGGGGATTTCCCCTTAACTGAAGATAAAATATGGGGTGTGGCCCTTGATTTATGGAATGGTAAAGGTGAGGGATTGCCCCTTGACTGACAGGGAAATAAATGCGGGGTGTGGCCCTTGGTTTGCAGAAATGTAAAGGTGGGGGATTGCCCCTTGACTGACAGGGAAATAAATGCGGGGTGTGGCCCTTGGTTTGCAGAATGGTAAAGGCGGGGGATTGCCCCTTGACTGACAGGAAAATAAATGTGGGGTGTGGCCCTTGGTCTGCGGAATGGTAAAGGTGGGGGATTGCCCCTTGGCTGACAGGAAAATAAATGTGGGGTGTGGCCCTTGGTCTGCGGAATGGTAAAGGTGGGGGATTGCCCCTTGGCTGACAGGAAAATAAATGTGGGGTGTGGCCCTTGGTCTGCGGAATGGTAAAGGTGGGGGATTGCCCCTTGGCTGACAGGAAAATAAATGTGGGGTGTGGCCCTTGGTCTGCGGAATGGTAAAGGTGGGGGATTGCCCCTTGGCTGACAGGAAAATAAATGTGGGGTGTGGCCCTTGGTCTGCGGAATAGTAAAGGTGGGGGATTGCCCCTTGGCTGACAGGAAAATAAATGTGGGGTGTGGCCCTTGGTCTGCGGAATGGTAAAGGTGGGGGATTGCCCCTTGGCTGACAGGAAAATAAATGTGGGGTGTGGCCCTTGGTCTGCGGAATGGTAAAGGTGGGGGATTGCCCCTTGGCTGACAGGAAAGTAAATGTGGGGTGTGGCCCTTGGTCTGCGGAATGGTAAAGGTGGGGGATTGCCCCTTGGCTGACAGGAAAGTAAATGTGGGGTGTGGCCCTTGGTTTGCAGAATGGTAAAGGTGGGGGATTGCCCCTTGGCTGACAGGAAAATAAATGTGGGGTGTGGCCCTTGGTTTGTAATGACTACGAGTCTTTGGGAAACTGCCTGGGGTGATGCTCCTGTTGGAATTGTTTAGGAAGTATAGTTCCACTGGGGAAGGATATCCCCTCCTGGTGACCTTCACGGTACCACTGGGAAAGTGTTAGGTGAGTTGGGACAGACAATCTGGGGGGTTGTCGGGAAACTGTCCTTCTAAGGAAAGAGAATGAAATCTGGGGAGATGCCCCAGTTTGATATGGTTGCATGTTGTTAGGGGACTGCCCTTTGAAAGAAATCTGGGGAGATGCCCTAGTTTGGGTTGACTGGGAAGTGCAGTCCAACTGGGGACGGGTTTGGGAAATGTAGTTTTTGGTGATTACGGTTCTGCTGGGGAAGAGAACTTGGGAAGTGCCAGCTTCGGCGATCGTGATTTCACTGGGGATGCAAATCTACTGATTTCTCTTGGGGAAGACTTCTGATCCAGATTTTTGTGTCAGGTTCTTCATTTTAGTGTGACGTAGTTCCATCACCCTTCAAAACAGATGGTTAGAAGCACGAGTAACAAAAGAATTAACATTTCGAGCAACCTTTCCTAAGAGATAGGCTTTCAAGATAGCTCATGGATGAGATAGAGACAAATTCTGTCTTCCAGGAACATAACTAGCAGGATTGGTTATGCTTTCTCACGGGCCGGGTCTGACGCCAGGATGCATTTCGTTCCACCACGACTTTTCATTTCATCACTTTTCATTTCAAAAATTTCCTCTTAAGAAAAAAAACTTGTTCGTTTATAAGATTCAGCCGTAGATTCAGGGGAAGGAAAAGGAAAGCTTATTTTATTATTGAATATAAGTATGTACATTGGTAATGAAGGTAGAGGTAACAAAACATATGTATAAACAATTAAAAGGTGGGAGAGAAAGATGGCCTTTTGAACCCTCCAGCGATTCCTCGCGAGTGATAAGAATCCGGATCTTTCCTCACGACTTCAAGACCATCCTCTGATTTTACTTCTGGGAAATGATTTTGACAAAGATGCGCTTGCCTGACCAGTTTTCCTTCTCTGAAGAGTTCACATCCTTATGCCTGAACTTGTGGCTTTTTATTCTACCTGAGCCGCCTTTCGGGGTTTTCAACTCATCAAGCAGCTCTAATTTTTGCCTAGGCTGCCCCATGGGTTTTCAGCCTAGCGATCACCTTTTTTTTTGTTTTTTTTTGTTTTGTTTTTTTTTTGTTTTTTTTTTAGGCAAAATATTTCTTCACCGCGTCGGCGTTCACAGGCATTGGTAGATCCTCTCCATCCACGTTGGTGAGGATTAGAGCTCCTCCAGAGAAAGCCTTCTTCACGACATATGGTCCTTCGTAATTAGGTGTCCATTTCCCTCGGATGTCCTTTTGGATTGGCAAGATTTTTTTGAGGACTAGGTCTCCTTCTCAGAATTGTCGAGGTCGTACCTTCTTTTCAAACGCTCGTTTCATACGCTTTTGATACAGCTGACCATGACAAAGGGCCGCCAATCTCTTCCCATCAATCAGATTTAACTGGTCATGTCGAGTTTGGGTCCATTCAGCTTCCTTTAATTCCGCCTCCATTATCACTCGAAGAGAAGGGATCTCTACTTCGAAAGGTAGGACTGCTTCCATACCATAAACCAGGGAGAATGGAGTTGCCCCAGTTGAAGTTCGGACCGAGGTACGATACCCATGTAAAGCAAAGGGGAGCATTTCGCTCCAATCTCTGTAGGTCACAACCATTTTCTGTACGATCTTCTTGATGTTTTTATTGGCTGCCTCAACTGCCCCATTCATTTTAGGGCGATACGGGGAGGAATTATGATGGTGGATTTTGAAGTCTTCACAAATTTCTTTCATCATTTTGTTATTCAAATTCATGCCATTATCAGTGATGATCTGACTCGGCAGACCATACCGGCATATCAGTTCACGCTTGACAAATTTAACCACAACACTCCTTGTCACATTGGCGTACGAAGCAGCTTCTACCCATTTTGTGAAATAGTCGATAGCGACTAAAATGAAACGATGACCGTTATAGGCTTTTGGCTCGATGGGTCCAATGACGTCCATACCCCACATTGAAAAGGGCCAGGGAGCTGACAAGACATTCAGGGAAGACGGGGAAGCGTGAATATAGTCCGCGTATATCTGACATTTGTGACACTTACGAACATAGGCAAAACAGTCTGACTCCATGGTCATCCAGTAGTAACCAGCCCTCAAGATCTTTCTCGACATGGCGTGCCCGTTGGTGTGAGTTCCAAAACATCCCTCATGGACATCCCTCATGATTTTACTTGCCTCGTCGGTGTCGATGCAACGCAGAAGGACAGAGTCGTAGTTTCTCTTATAAAGCACATCACCGTTTAAGAAGAAACCCATGGCGAGCCGTCGCAGGGTTCTCTTATCATTCTCTGTAGCACCTTCGGGATATTCTTGATTTCGGACATACCTCTTGATATCGTAATACCAAGGCTTCCCATCTGACTCCCTTTCAATCATTTGGCAATATGCGGGTTTGTGGTGCCGCACTATTTCAATGAGAGGCATGTCGTAATCATTGCTCACCTTGAACATAGATGCTAGGGTAGCCAAAGCATCAGCCATTTGGTTGTCCTCCCGGGGAACATGGTGAAAAGAAACATCATCAAATTCCTTAATCAACTCCTTGATGCGAGTTTGATAGGGAATTAATTTGCTGTCTCTAGTCTCCCACTCTCCTTTTAGTTGGTGAATGACTAGGGCAGAATCCCCGTATACTTCCAATTTCTTCACTTTGGCATCCAATGCTGCTTGGATTCCCAGAGAACACGCCTCGTACTCGGCGATGTTATTGGTACAATCAAAACATAATCGAGCACAAACGGGGATAAGTTCTCTGTCAGGTGAAATGAGGATTGCCCCGATTCCGTGTCCTAATGCGTTAGAAGCACCATCAAACCTTAGGGTCCATTTATCCTTTTGGGCTCCTTCTTCATTAATCAGGGCTATGATATCTTCGTCCGGGAAGTCCAACTGCATGGGCTGATAATCTCTTATGGGTTGATGAGCTAGGTAGTCAGCCAGAACACTTCCTTTTATAGCCTTCTGAGTGACATAGACTATATCGTACTCAGTTAGCAGGACCTGCCATCGAGCAATCCTTCCGGTCAAGGCAGGTTTTTCAAAGATATATTTGACAGGGTCCATTTTGGAAACTAGCCAAGTAGTGTGGTTTATCATGTATTGTCTCAAACGTCGGGCTGCCCATGCTAACGCACAACAGGTCCTTTCCAGAGCAGAATACCTCATCTCGCAGTCAGTGAACTTCTTGCTTAGATAATAAATGGCATGCTCTTTCTTCCCAGTCTCATCATGTTGCCCCAACACACAACCCATGGATTCATCTAACACTGTGAGGTATAAAATGAGTGGTCTTCCCGGGGTAGGTGGGATCAAAACTGGCGGGTTCTGCAAGTACTGCTTTATCTTTTCAAAAGCCTTTTGACAATCCTCGTTCCATTGAACTGGTTGGTTTTTACGGAGCAATTTGAAAATTGGCTCGCATGTTGCCGTCAACTGTGAGATGAAGCGAGCGATGTAATTTAATCTCCCCAAGAAACCTCTAACTTCCTTTTCTGTACGGGGAGGAGGCATTTCAAGAATGGCTTTAACTTTGTCAGGGTCGACTTCTATGCCTCTCTTGCTTACTATGAATCCCAGTAATTTCCCGGATCTTGCGCCGAAGGTGCACTTGGCTGGGTTCAGCCTAAGCTTGAATTTCCTCAACCTTTCGAAGAGTTTCCTTAGGTCTTCCATATGCCCTTCATCCGTTTTAGACTTGGCAATAATATCATCGACGTAAACCTCTACCTCCTTGTGCATCATGTCATGGAAAAGGGTTACCATGGCCCTTTAGTAAGTTGCTCCGGCATTCTTTAGACCAAAAGACATCACCTTATAACAGAAGGTTCCCCACAAAGTGACAAATGTGGTTTTTTCCATATCCTCGGGCGCCATCTTAATTTGATTGTATCCGAAGAAACCGTCCATGAATGAAAAGATCATATGTTGCGCGGTATTGTCGACCAGAACATCAATCTGAGGCAGGGGAAAATCATCCTTGGGGCTAGCCCTGTTCAAATCGCGATAGTCCACGCACATTCGTACTTTGCCATCCTTTTTTGGGACCGGGACGATATTTGCCACCCACTGTGGGTATTTCGCCACGGCTAAGAACCCGGCATCAAATTGCTTCTTGACTTCTTCCTTGATTTTCAAAAGCATCTCAGGTTTCATACGTCGCAGCTTCTGCTTTACTGGCGGACATTCAGGTTTTAATGGTAGCCTATGTTCGACAATGCTATTGTCCAGTCCTGGCATATCTTGGTAAGACCAGGCGAAAACATCGCTGAACTCTCTCAACAACCCAATCAGTTCCTGCCTCTGTTCTTTACTTAACGAGGTACCAATTTTGACTTCCTTTTTAACTCCTCCAGTTCCCAAATCGATAATCTCGGCTATCTCTAAGTAGGGCAGAATTTCCCTATCCTCTTGTTCCAATAGCCGGGTTAACTCAGGCGAGGGATCGCAGTCTTCATCATATTCCTCATTGGCGCAATCAGTTAGACAGTTAAAATCGTGAAATAAGACCGAATTCTCACTATTCTCAGATGAATCGCTTTCGGATCTGCATTTTCAGTGTATCATAGCAAATGAAAAGGAAAACAAGCAAGAGAAAGGTTTAAATAATAGGTTACTAAACAGATCAAGCTATTTGGAAACTGACGGCATTTATTATTCAAACAAACGAACAAGTTTTTTATTGTTACAAAATAAGATCCCGAAGCATAGCTAAAGGATCGAACAGAAAACATGATTACTTTGATGAAATGGTACAAATCATGGGGAACTCTATGACCTCCCAGTTGTTCAGTTCCTGACCAGGTGAGCCAGCATACACAAATCCGGGGCCTTCATCAAGATCACTTTGGATCACGGCCACTTGATCTGGAAACATTACTCCGGCGCTCCTGAAGCTCTGGTAGAGGTCACAGATGGGGATTTTCGCAGTGTTGAATGCATGCCCGGTATGACGAGTAATCCTCTTCCCTCTCCTCTCTTCTTCTACCCTTTTTTGGTCTTCAGTGGTAGGTTGGTATCCCAGGCCGTACCTATTTTTGTTCTCAGGGAGACAGACAGGTTGAGTTCTTCCTTCCAGTTCTCTTCCGAGTCCTTTTCCCGGCTTATATCCTCCTCGTAGCATGGTCTTCGCAACTGCTAGCGGTACCTTTGGGAAAGGCA
Source organism: Clitoria ternatea (assembly GCA_037962975.1). Classification (NCBI taxonomy): domain Eukaryota; kingdom Viridiplantae; phylum Streptophyta; class Magnoliopsida; order Fabales; family Fabaceae; genus Clitoria; species Clitoria ternatea. The sequence goes on from CM075671.1 coordinate 178,897,526, forward strand.
TACTTGTGGCGTTGGCTATCTCCAAAGCCTGGAATGATGTCTCGAGGGCTTCCTCGGCTGCCTCTACATAGGGGGTAGTAACTGGCTTACTGACCAGAAGATCCTCCTCTCCAGAAACGATTACCAGTCTGTTATCAACGATGAACTTTAGTTTCTGGTGTAAAGTGGAAGGAACTACCCCTGCTGAATGGATCCATGGCCTCCCTAACAAGCAACTATAGGCGGGCATGATATCCATTACTTGGAAGAGAACTTGAAAGATATGGGGTCCAACTTGTATGGGTAGCTCAACTTCGCCTATGACCTCCCGTCGGGTCCCATCAAAAGCTCTTACTATCATGGAGCTCGGTCTCATGCATGCCCCATCTATGGGTAGTTTAGCTAATGTAGACTTGGGCATCACATTCAAGGATGATGCATTATCGACGAGCACTTTTGCCATAATATGGTCTTGACACTTCACAGAGATGTGGAGAGCTTTGTTGTGTCTTTTCCCTTCCACCGGCACCTCGTCATCCGTGAAAGTCAGATAGTTACTGGCCACTATATGTCCGACAATACCTTGGAACTTATCAACAGGCAAGTCATGTTTCACGTGTGCCTCACTTAGCACCTTCATCAGCGCGTTCCGATGTGATTCAGAACTTGTCAGCAGAGATAATAAGGAGATCTTGGCGGGGGTATAGTTCAACTGATCCAATACCTGGTAATCGCTGTGGCGGATAAATTTTAAGAACTCCTTAGTCTCCTCTTCTGGCACAACCTTCTTTGCTTCGCCAGCGATCCCAACCTTCCCAGTTTTGCCTTCCGCGGCAGTCTTGTCTGGCTTTGGCTCTGAAGGTGCATACACTCTCCCACTTCGGGTCATTCCGCCTACACCGGCGATGTTGGTAACCAACAAAGCAGGCGCCGGATCAATTATTACGGGGTTGGAAACGACTATGTCCGTGTTATACTTCCAAGGCACGGCGTGGGAGTTGTCATACGGGAATGGAGCAGGTGGCCGTGCCGTAATAGTAGTTCTGGCAGGGGTCTGCGTTAGCGACGCGTTTTTACTATAAAATATGACCAGGGGTTTTGGGGCCCGAAGTCCAGTCTGTCCCTGTATCATATTTACCTCATCGCCATGGCGCTTGCAGACTCGTATAGTGTGACTGTCCATAAACCTTTGGAGAGTTTTTCGAAACTCTTGCTGCTTTGTCGATTGGGCATCATCGAAGTCTTCATCCCATTTGTCCTTCACTAACCCTACCTCAAACATAAGGGAGTGAATTTCTTTTAGAGGCATCTGAATGTCCTCAACATTGGGCGTATACTCCACATCTTCCCCGATAGCATTGACCCCGGGCCCTTCATGATTAGGCAGAGGGTTTGTTGTCACATTTGGACTTCCTTCTCGGAAGCTTATCCACTCTGCCTGAATCAGGTCCCTTACTTTATATTTTAAAGCCAGACAATTTTCAGTAGAATGGCCTGGTGCACCCGCATGATAATCGCACCAGGCATTAGGGTCATACCCCCTAGGATAAGGTGGCTGTAGTGGCCTCAAGGGACAGGGTACTACTAGAGTTTTTTCAATGAGGTGAGGCAAGAGTTCGGTATAGGACATTGGGATGGGATCGAACTGGGGTGGAGCACGGTCATTATTCCTTCTTTGGATGTTTGGCGGTGTGTTGGCTTGTGGTGCTTGGTGTGGTATCTGTGGTGGCGCAGGTGGCCGTACAATGGTTGGTCTGAATTGTGGTGGATTATGGTTTGGAATGGCTGCCACATATGGGTGCGACACGCCGGGATATACTGGTGAAAGGCTAACTGGGGTAGGTGGCCCTGCCGGGTTCCTTCTCTGGTTATGAGAGACCAAGTTGGTCTCCCCTTCTCTTCTCCTGTTTTCGCCAAGTGTAGGTCTCCTTGCAGCTCCCATCCCAGATGGACTTCGGACTATCCTGCCGGTCCTTAGTCCATTTTCTATCCTTTCTCCAATAGTGACAATATCATAGAAATGGGACGAGACACTTCCAATCATCTTCTCATAGAAAGGAGTTTGAAGTGTATCTATGAACATAGTGATCACCTCCTTTTTAGATAGAGGTGGGTCAACCTGTGCCGCCACTTCGCGCCACCTCTGGGCGTACTCCTTGAACGTCTCGTTATCTTTCTTACTCATGTTCTGCAACTGTCCCCTATCCGGGGCCATGTCCAGGTTATATTTGTATTGTTGCATGAACGAGTCTGCTAGGTCCTTCCAGCAGCGTATACGAGAGCGTTCCAGATGATTGTACCATGTCAGGGGAGCCCCAACCAGGCTGTCCTGAAAACAATGAATCAGCAGAGGGTCATTTGACGCATGCGAAGCCATCTTGCGGCAGTACATGGTTAGATGATTCTTTGGGCACGTCAACCCTCTGTATTTGTCAAAATCGGGCGTCTTAAATTTAGGAGGTATGACGACATCAGGGATTAGGCAAAGTTCAGCAGCCGTGCCTGTCCCAAATCTATTTGTTCCTTCCATCTCCCTTAAACGCCTTTCCAAGAATTCCAACCTCTCTTCCTGAGTGGTAGCCACAGCATTCGGACCGGCAGCAGTATGTTGACCAACCTTCCCATATTGCTGGTAGGAGTGAAACAGGTCAGCGTTTGGTATGAAGGTATCTGGTCTGGCAGTGGTTCGGGGTATATGAATGGTATGAGCGGGTTGTGCTTGGGCGGCTTGTGTTTGGGCAGCTTGAGTATGAGTGGGTGGCACCTGGGTGGCTTGTGCTTAGGTAAGTGGGTTGTTGGGTTGATTAGTGTTAGGCTGGGCAGTGATGGGAACTTGGTCTTGGTGGCAAGGTTCTTCCTGGAGTGGTGGGAAATACCCGTGCGGCAAACCATACGGAGGAAAGGGAATAACATTTCCTTCCTCATCCACAAAAGTGTGTTGTTGGGTGTTTGCAGGATTTGGTCTCCTTATGCGAACAACGAGGGGAGGTGCAGCGGTCCTGGGGTCGGACCCTGCAGCCGGATCTTGACCGTGATGAGAGGTGGGTGGTTGTTGCCGGGCGTCTTCAACCCCTGCAGAAGATCCCCCTTCTGTGACTCTCCTTTCCAGGAGCTTGGCCATCTCGGCCATCTGTTCCTTGACCTGGGCGAGCTCAGCCTTCAAATTCTCATTTTCTTGTTCTATGTCAGCCATGAGTTTCTTCCTGAGCCTGGTCCCGTAAGAATGTTTACCCGTAATGTCTTTAGAAAGGAACACAAAAGAAAATTTAGAAAAGATAAGCAAATTAAAGAAAAAAATTAAGTGAAACGAGATTACGTGGGAAGCAATGTTGGAACTTGACGGATCCTTCGACTGTTCCTCAGAACGTCGCGTTCAAAAGTACTAAGTAAAGCATTGAATGGAAATTAACATGAGATAGTTGTGAAGACAAAGGAATCCATTATCTCGAAAAGAGTACATTATTGCCATAAAGTGCCGAGTTACAAAGCGGAAAAATAAATCATCCATCCCTAGCTCGGGCAATCATTTCCCTCATTTTACAAATTCGTCCTCTGCAGTAATCTAAGAACGTTGCAATTTCCCTAGGAGTGTTGACAGGGTTAGCAATTCCTTCCGCTTGTTTGAGTAAAAACAGGAGATCTTCTAGAGCTCCGTTGGCCAGGTACGCCAGCTTAGCAAAGCGATCCATCCATAAGTGAATAGTTTCATTTTGTTCAGCTTCTAAGAGGCGTATGGTCTCTTGACAATCTTGCTCAATGTTTAGGGCGCGTTGTCGTTCCCTACTTATCTCTTGTTCGTAAGCCTTTTTCATTTCATTGAGCTGTTGTTCCAATTTGTGGACTTGTGTCTGTAGGAGCTCTTTTTGTACCATGATATTCTGCTCATTTTCTTTCGATTGTGCCAGCATATCCTTCAGAAGACGTTTCTCAGCCAGGATGGTATCACTTTGTTTGTTCTTCATTTTTAGTTGAGAATTGGCCGCTTAAAGACATTGGTCTTGTTTTATCATGTAGCTCTCATCAATCTTTCGTTTCTTCCTGATCTCTTCAACAGCTTGCTTGTTCTCCAAATTCTCCCTTTTCTGAAGGATGTATTCTTGCTGACATCTCAATAAGTCTTCCTCTAGCTTCTTGTTCCTGGCAGCTAACTCTTCTATTTTGGTCTTTAGCGCCTTGGTTGCTTCATTCTCCGCAACAAGTGACGGAGCAGGAGGATTTTCCTGGAGACGAGGGGGACTCCTGAAGGGTAATTTAACAATAGAGACCCTATTCAAGATCCACTCATAATATTCTCCTCTGACATCATGGCTTCGGGCCCCCAGTTCTCTTCCCTTCCGGTGGACTTTCTTCCATGCATTCGCTATATCCCGAATGACAAGGACGCAGCTTCCTTTCGAGTAATATGAAACGAAAGGAATGAGAGACTCTTCATCAGGGGGTCCAAGCAAAGGATAAGCTAGCTGACGCTTGGCTATGATGGGATTATAGTTGATACACCCTTGCGTACCAATAAGGGGAACATTTGGGTAATTTCCACAGTGATGAACAATTGATTCAACTTCCAACCATTGGGGATACCACCTAACTTTCTCAGCTGTGAGCCCTATGAGGTGATTGGCCCACTCGCGCCCACTTTTCACTGTTAACTGACATAGCTTCAGATCAGAAACCGGATATTCGGCCCTACAAACTTGGTGGAAAACGCGTGATGTAAGCCACACATACAAAACAGGTAGACAACAAATAACCCTTTTTCCACCTTGTGTGTGACAGAAATCCATGGTGTAGTACATATTTGCCAACACAGCCGTGACAGGATTCTCAAGCCTGTGCTTGCGAGCTAGGAATACAGCAATAGCATCATAATCCACATAGTTATCAATGTTGGGGAACAAAACAACACCATAGATGGTAATAGCTAAAGCATCCATAAAGGCCTCCCAATCTTCTCTTTCTGCCAGGACCTGCATATGTTTCTCGAGAAATTCTCGAGTGAATCCGGGGATCTGATTTCTGTTTAGTTGTGCATCCCTTAAGGTGTCGGGACGGATCTTCAGGACACGGGCGATGGAAGCAATAGTTGCGTGATGGTCAAGATGACGATAAGGTATCTGTCCTTCCAAAGGCATCCCTAAGATTTGTTCAAATTCTTCAATGGATGGGGCCAACTGAAAGTCTCTAAATGTGAAACACCTGAGAGGTGGGTCATAGAATTGTGCTAAGGCAGTGATCGCCTCAATTTGCACTTCTACTTCTAACAACTTCAGAATCCTTCCATACTTTCTTGTAAAGGCCATTTTCTGTGTCAGGCTTAATTTTCTCCCCATTGTTTGCAGACTACCCATGTCAACCTTCTTGGCCTTAAGGTGCAATACTTTCCTCAATTCGGTCACATTTGTGTCACAACTATCAGATCTCATGTTAATTTCCATATTGCTCAAAGGTACCCGCTAAATTCCAAACAGCTTCCTGCAAGAGCAAAGAGAGAGAAAAAGAAGTCAGTTACTGCTAATGTTTTGTGAACCACTACTTCTTCATTAATTTATTGGAAAACATTTTCAGTTTGAGAAGTAGCGGTCGGCAAAACTCATGTGAAACTAAAGTCGTACGGGTCATGGATCTTCCCAACGTCATCAATATCTGCTTGAATAGAATTTTGTTTTCATTTTGACGATTGGGAAGATCTGTAACCCAGGACTCCTAAGTACACAAAAAGTGAGGGAACTGCTTATTTGTTAAAGGATTACTATTTTTTTAACAGAAAAATGATTCACCCTTTGTTTGGAATAAAGTAACCCTTTGAACACGTAAGCAGTTCATCAATTTTGGATTTAAAGGGAAAGCGAGAATGAGATAAGGTATAGTAAAGTCCGCCCTTTTGTGTCTTAAGCCAGGTTTTTTCTGAAAGTCTTTTCTGGGACCTATAGCTTATCTAACAGTGGATTTCTCACATTGGGTGGCTTCCGCTAGACATCTAGAAGGTCACCAGAGCCAAGATCCTAATCATGACAGGGACGCAAACAGTGAGGAATTCACGAAGTGCGTATATCATGAGAGGTCGAACTCTGGTTGAGGTTCTCACGAATACCGGATAGGAAGTACATCCCATATGATTCCGTTACCAACCCCTCCTAACTTAAGCTTCATTTGGGGCCCGGGTATAGGGCGCCACTCATAAGTGTGTGCAAATAATTGTGAGTGTAGTGTGTGGGAGGGCAGTCCATACCTTATACCTTACCCACTCTGCATAAAGAACAAACACAGAGCAAATATACAAAGTCGTCTACCCTAGGGTTCAATGTTTGCGGAAAAGTAACATGGTCTCCTACCCTAGGGTTCAATAAACATGCAAAATATAGACAACGAAACAAATAACAAGACGATTAAAACAAGAACAAACATTCACAACAATCAATAGAAAATAAGACAATGGGAAAAAATCCAAGCTAACAAAGGTTATATAAAAAAGAACATGCGCTTTCAATCAAACTGGCCTGACTCTCCTGAGTTTCCCCAGCGGAGTCGCCATCTGTCGCAACCTAAATCGCGACGGCGCGGCGGACAAGAGAGAATAAATGAAACAGGGAGTCGCCACCAACGTTTTTATCCTTAGGAAAAACATTGGGAAAAAACTAGGTTCAGTAAAGCACTGGTTAAAAAAATTGAAATCCAAGTTCGGGAGTCGATTACGAGTAGGGAAGGTATTAGCACCCTACATCGCCTGTCAAAGACAGTACCAAGATTGAAAGCACAATATAAATAGCCTTAAATAAAACATGGTTTCTTCCCTTTTATTTTGAAAATGATAGAATGGAATAAAGAACTGTACAGGCATGGAATGTCAAAGCGAGGTCAATGGGACATTCCATCCGAATTAAGCTCGACTTCGATATGAGACAGAGAGTGTGGGAGAATGTTAATAAGACGTCACGTCTAAATTAACATCCTCGGGTAAAAAAGATAGGAATAGGAAAGAGATAAGCGGGACGTCTTGTCCTAAGTATCCCTTCCCTATGAAATTATGGCGAGGTTTGAACAAAACTAGGGGGAAACCAACAAGACGTCACGTCCAAGTTGATTTTCACGGGAGTGACCAAGAAAAGAACATTTATGAAAGAAACATGTAAATGAGGAAATAAATAAAAGAAAGTAAAAGAGGTGGGCCCGACAGGAGTTAAAGTCCTGCTCCTACGTATTCTTGAGTTATCAAGAAATCAGGGTTACGTAGTTCTGAGTATTGCTATTTTAGGGAGGGATCTGAAAGGTGTTGATGGATATCATTAAAGAAGAGAATTCATGCAAAGCGAAGTTCTTCGCACGTGCACGAATCCTAAGAGGGTTGTGTAGACAGGAGTACTCCCGTACGACACTCTTTTTTTTTTACAAAAACATCGCCCTTTTATTATGTCTGCTTATTATGGAAAAAGGATAAAAATAAAAAGAAATACTAACAGTGAAAAGTATGGCACGCAGGCAACTATAATCAACAAACAGCAAACCCACAGAAAAGTAAAAAAGGGGGAAATTGAAAGCAAAGGAAATAAGGAAAAGAGTGGAACCGGTGTGATGAGCTAGGAACCGATGTGGGAGGTCGAGCGCAGGGACGGTGTCTGATTTCGGACTCGCACGCTGGCAGACAATGGACCAGAGTTGGACCCGAACTGGAAACCTGAAGGCCACGACCGGTGTTATGGGAAGTTGATCTGAGGTGAACGCTGTTGAGCAGTGACGAAGATTGACGAGGTAATGTATGGGGATTGGAACGGCGTTAGTTTTGTGACAACGGAGCACGTTCGGGGTATGGACGGTGTAGGAGCAGTGGCTTCGTGTAGTAAAGAAAACTTCAAACCTTTTTCGAACTAAGTTGGTCTTTTGTGGTGATTAAGGTAAGTCACTGGTTTCAGGTGGGGAGGTCAGTTGGGGATCTTGAGAAATCGGAGAGAATTTCAGAAGAGTTTTCTCGCGTAGAGGGAGAATCGGAAGACCAACCCCTTGAGCTTCCTTGGTTGGGGTATTTATAGGGCCTTCGAGTCATGGGCTGAGGGTTTTGGGACAACCAGAACTCCCACTCACTCATGCGTGTAGTGGTGCGCAACTCTGGCCACTATCATTGGTGGGGAGCAGGGTTTTCAGTGGGGTTTTTTTAATTGCCCACTTCCGCCTCCCTGTCTGCCATTTTCCAGGGAGTGCGATTCCAGGTCACCGCGCATAATCTTCCGACCTCGCCCCCTCCGTTGTCAAATTTGTGACTCCGGTTAGCAAAGCCATTGGTTGGACAGTCTCCACTGATCCGATGTGGGGCCTTAAGAACCATTACCTGCGTCACACCGGCTGAATCTTTCAGTAATCCTAGGGGCCGGTGTTCTCCTTCCTGGTCCGGATCTGCTACCAGCCGGTGTGCCCACGAGATCGTCTTACTCGGGCCAGACTTGCTCGTCTTTTGTTGTCAGATCCGCGACATCGGTTATTAGGAACTGAGGTGAGGACGTCGGGCTGAGTTGAGGCGAGGACGAACGCTTGGGCGGAGTTGATGTTAGCTAACACCGTCTGTGGAACGTTGTGTGAAGAGGGCGGAGTGCCACACCGTTTATGGGACGGTGTGTGAAGAGGCGGAGTTCCACACCGTTCATGGGAAGTATATGAGGGCGGAGTGCAAATGAGGCGGTTGGCGGAGTGTTGAGGACTCATGGGCGGAGTGTTGAGATGAGGACTCATGGGCGGAGTTGAGGTGGGGTGTTAACTTTGTCCGGTGTTACCAACTTCAAGGCTGAGTCCGGTGTCATCGTAATTTAGGCCGGACCGAAAGAGGTGTTCACAGATACATCCAAGAAGAAGTATATGTTGATCAACCTCCTAGTTTTGAAAATTATCAATTTCCAAATCATGTTTTTAAACTAAGAAAAACTTTATATGGTTTGAAACAAGCTCCAAGAGCTTGGTATGAAAGATTAAGAAAATTTCTTCTAGAAAATAATTTTAAAAGAGGAAAGGTTAACATAACACTATTCATCAAGCACAAAAAGAATGACATACTATTGGTTCAAGTATATGTGGATGATATCATTTTTGGTGCTACTAATGAATTACTTTGCAAGGAGTTTACTAAGTTAATGTAGGAGGAATTTGAAATGTCAATGATGGGAGAACTTACATTCTTCCTTGGACTACAAATTAAGCAAACTAAAAAAGGAACATTCATTAGCCAAACCAAATATTGCACTTGCTCAAAAAGTTTAACATGGACAAGGCAAATGAAATCGCTACACCTATGAGCACGTCATGATATTTGGACAAGGATGAGAAAGGTAAGGATGTAGAACTTATAAAATATAGAGGTATGCTTGGATCCTTACTATACTTAACCGCTAGTAGACCGGATATCATGTTTGCTGTCTCTATTGTGCTAGATATCAAGCATGTCCAAAAGAATCTCACCTTACTGTCGTGAAACGAATAATGAAATATTTAGTTGGAACTCAAAATGTTAGCTAATGGTACCCTAAAGGGGTCAAATGCACTCTCATTGGCTACTCTGATTCTGACTTTACAGGATGTAAACTTGATAGAAAAAGTACTAGTGGTACTTGCCACTTGCTTGGTAGTTCTCTTATATCTTGGCATAGCAAGAAATAAGTAAGTGTTGTATTGTCCACAGCTGAGGCAGAATATATTGCAGCTGGTAGTTGTTGTGCTCAAATCCTTTGGATAAAGCAACAACTTCTAGACTTTGGTGTTGTTTTAGACCAGGTGCCTCTTAAATGTGATAATACTAGTGCCATTAATATCTCAAAAAATCCTGTAATGGATTCTAGAACCAAACATATTGAGATCAGACATCATTTCATTAGAGATCATGTGTTAAAAGGTGATTGCGTGCTTGAACATGTTGAAACCTCTAAGTAATTAGCTGACATATTCACAAAACCGCTTGCAAAGGAACAATTCATAAGCATTAGAAGAGAATTAGGAATTTTAAAGTTGTCTAATATTAACTAGTGAGATATTTGACTATCCTTGTTAATAGATAAATTCCTATTATTAAGCATAAGATTTGAATAAAGTATGAAATTTGATTAAATGCAGTATAAAGCTTATGATTCTTGAGTATGAATAATTCAATAGATGAGTCTTGTTTTGGTCAAAAGGTTAAGTCAAATGATGTTCATGACTGATTGGTTGAATGAGAAGGCAAATGGAGCCTCAAAATTAAAGTTGTTAATGACCAAAAACATTGCCTAGTATGATTGAATTGATTCAAGCCCCTAGAAACCAAAAAAGTTTTAAGACAGCAAGTCTTGAATTGATTCACATGAATGGGTGAATCGATTCATACCCCTGTAACCAGAAATCTTTCAAAACAGCAAGCTATGAATCGATTCATGTGTATCCCTGAATCGATTCATGCGTTAAAACTTGCTTAAATTTGATAGTTTTTGGTTCAGTTTCCAGATTCTTCACTTCTCCCAACCCATTTTTCTCCTCCTTCTCTCTAAAAACTCCCTTCTGTCTCTAAACTCATCTTCAATAACCCACTCAAATCTCATGGCTTTATCATCCCACCCAAGGAAGAAACAAAGGGCCAGCATTGCAGGGTCCTCCGTGCCTCAAAACTCCGATCTTATCAGACTCTTCTCCACCCAAAAGGAATTGGAAACTTGGAGAACTTTTCTAAAAAGCTTCTCATTCCTTCACACTGGTTAGATCTTCCTTACTTTGAATCTACCAATCTCCCTCTGCTTGACACTCTCAATCAATAATAACTTATGGGGTTTCTAACACTTGAGTCAACCTACATTTATCCTGAATTAATCCGAGCTTTCTATTCCACTTTGCGCCTACAAGATAGTCGATACTATACCAAAGTGAAAGGTGCCATCATGGTTCTTGATAATGAAGTCATGAATGAAGTTGGCAAGCTTCCCATTAACGATGCCCACTTCTTTGGCATAGAACCATCTCCATGGTGGAACTTCAATCCTCTTGAAGTAAGAACATTATTCAATCTCAATTCATCTAACACATGCTCCTCCTCCTCCTCCGCCAGCACCTACTGATGATCTTTTTGCTCGCCTCACTACTCATATGGATCAATGTTTTGATGCAATAAACACTCGGCTTGATAAGCTTGAAGCAAACATGGAGGAACGTTACACAGAGCTTGCTACCCAAATCTCCAGCCTTCAATTCCATCAGCTTTAGTTGGCCTTACTTTCCTACATTATTGCCTACCCTTTATATGTTTTATGGTTATTTTGATTGAAACTTTGTTGCCCTTCTATGGCATTTTTCATTTTTATGTTTGATGTGCTTGGATTATTTATTGACAGTTGTTGGTTATTTATCCTCAATTATGTAATGCATATTTCCTTGTCTTGACTAAAACTTATATTGTTTTTTGATAATGACAAAGTGGGAGAGATAGATGTTAAATATTGAATATTGTTATTGTTCTGTTACATCTCTAAGTAAAGGGGAAGAGTAATAAGAAAAATGTATGATCAGATGAATATGATTCAAATACATATCCAACTAAAAAACAAAGGGGGAGACACAAGTAGTCTTTTCTAATTATTACATGAACATTGCTTATTAAAACTAACACCCCAAGAGATGGCCATTGGTTGTCATCATAAAAAAGGGGGAGAATGTATTTGCATGTTGTAGATTAGATTTGATAATGACAAGTACTCAAGCACAAGCAGAACATTACTCTTGGACCATAAACAAATGCATAACTCAAAAGGAAATACAAGGAGTTGATGCATTTAAAATCTACGATCAAGAAACCATGAAGAACACGCTCCCAAATGATCAAAAAATCAAGCAAGCAATGCATGAAGATCAAGGAAAGGAACCATGACTTAAAATACATCAAGGAAATATCAAAAAGCATGGAAAAGCACCAAACAGCAATGCATGAATCGATTCTTACACGTATGAATTGATTCAAAGGCTTGGAAGTCTCAAAAACACAAAACAGCAAGTTATGAATCGATTCACACCAAGCATGAATCGATTCACATATGGTTGAAATTCAAAATGCCCAAAACAAAACTATATGAATCGATTCACATACGTATGAATCGACTCAAGTAGTGGAAAACATCACTAAAAAGACAAGTTTAAGTGGGAAACAAAGACCCATAACCCACTATACGCAGAGACAAGCTAGAACCATGATGCACAATGGCTATGAGGACCTCCAAGGCTCTATAAATGTCTCTCCAACTCAAGCACAAAAAAGACCAACAAGAGGCAATCAATCTTTACTTACATTTGTGCTTAGTGAGTTCATTTTCTTTGTATATTCTGAATCCTTGAGCTTAGAACTTGTATATCCTCTCTTGTTGAGAGTTAGAAATTGTGAGAGCTCTTCATTTGCTTACCCACTCTATTGAGAGTAAATTTCTTATAAACATAAACACCAAACACCAAGTTTCACTCTAGGTTGAGTAGTTATAAAGGTTGGAGTTCAACCTTTGGGATATTGAGAGATTGTGAGATTGGGTGGGTTTCCCTTTGCTTGTGAGAATAGGGTTCTTGAGTATGGGACACTAGGAGACAATTGCTCAAAGCTTGTATCTCAAATCTTCAACAGTGGAATCCTTCAAGTGTGTTGCTTGAAGGCGAGACATACACCGGATTGGTGGAACTCGTTAAATTGGTTTGCATTTCTTCTTACCTTGAACTCTTTACTTGTGTATGCATACTAACTGTTTGTTAAATTGCCTGAGTTGATTGCTTGAATTAATTATGTTCATAAGAAGTTACGAAACTACCTACACACCAACTGTTTGATAAAATTACCAAACCATTATTCTCTCTTGATTCTCATTTCTCTGTTAAGTCTCACGTGTCTCAAAGAAGTTCTTTATCTCAAATCAAACAAATTATTGTGCATTTGATTGTTGCTGCTTGAGAAGTTTTACACATCTCATTAAGATTGCATAAAGAACCAAGTTCAAGGGCATTCCAAGTTAAAAAAATTTTAAACACTCAATTCACCCCCCCTCTTGAGTATTGAGGCCACTTGAATAACAACTAGTGCTACAAGTGGGTGATAGTGGTTTGGTACCAGTAAAAGAGTAATGTATTGCATGCATGATTTGAGATATAAGTGTACACTTTTACTACTGTAGTAGGGGCATAGTAGCACACCTATGCTTGACCCACACTTGATATGATGTTGTTTTTCCCACAGTCGGATCAACAATTATTATTGATTCCTTTATACATATGCATTAGCCATAAGAGTATTTACATATAGCCAGTGATATGCTTAGTTGGTAGCCTTTGGTGGCACTGGATGATTGATAAATAAAAAGGAAAGAAGATGTGGTACTAACATTAAGTGTGTGATGACTTTTATTGAGAATGATAATGATTTTGATGTGTGTGTTATGAATATATTAACTTGAGTATGTGCTATGTTGAGATGAGATGACCTGATATGAGAATGAGGCTTGTGATGCTTCTTGAGATATGTATGTGGTGAATATGTATATTGAATTGGATATGTGTGATGTTGGAATAGAATGACATGATATGTGAATGAAGCTTATGATGTTTCTTGAGAAATGGATGCTATGCACACATGTATATGTATCATCATAATGTATGACTTGATTCATTTGGTGCATGTTACTCACCTCCTAGTTGCCATTTTAAAGTTTGATGTAGGTATGTTGGATATCCTACTCTTTTAGAGGATTGAGCAAAGGTGGAGGTTAAATATAGAAATGGAAGCTTGTAAGCCTTGGCCGGCACTCTTTTTTGTAAAACATTTCATATATGTATATGCTTCTTTGTTTCATGAATGTTGAATGATAACATGTATTCTTTTGAGGGCCACTTGTGAAAATTGAGCCTTGTATGTTTTGAAAGGCCAATTTTTGATAGTGACCTTAGTATTGATTGAGGGTAACCAAAATACAATGACCTTGTCTGCCTTATTAATGAATGAATGTTGTTTATGAAGTTTCTTAGCCAATTGATGGCATTGATGTGCATGCGGCTTGATGAATTGATTAAATTGTATGAAATTTATGCAAAATTAAGGAACCAATAAGGTCAAAATGAGTTTTATGAGTCTTGGATAGTATGTGATGGTTCCAATAGCTTAAGTATATGATTTATGACTTGTTGAAATTGGAATGGGCCAATTCCATTAAGAATTGACCCCTAAGTTGCATCAAAATGCCTCAAAACGGGTTAACCACATTTATGCACTTAACTCTCTCATTTTTTAGAATTTTAGAGTGCGGCTAGCGGCCACACATTACAAATAATATATTTTAGCCTGTGTCAAAATTTAGTGACCATTGGATTTGATTTGAAAAAGATAGGGTGGTTAGAAGTTGGAAAAAGGTGTGTTTTCTGCATAATTTACAGCAGGGTGCTATCATACAGGACTTGAATCGATTCACATAAAGTCCTGAATCAATTTTGAGCCCTATCCATTATAAGCAAAGCGTGTGAATCAATTCACCCTGGGGACTGAATCGATTCAGAGGCCTGGAAGCACACTGTCTCTGCCTGAACAAACGTGTGAATTGATTCATCTAGGGATGAATCGATTCAATAACCTATTTGCACATTGTTTTGCCTTATTGAATCACATGAATCGATTCCTAGTGTGGCTAAATCGATTCGTTCATCTATTTTTCACAATTCTTGGCCCTAAAGCACACATGAATCGATTTATCCTGGCCCTAAATCGATTCATGGTGCTGTCTTGGTGGAAAATCATGAGTTTCAATGCCTGTTGAGTCTTATTTAACCATTGCATGATCATGTATCTCTGTGTAAGCGTATTTAATGCATTTTAACAATTCAATTAAGTATCTTTAAACCTTTTTTTATACAATTCAATAACTCTCAAATTAAATTATGTTTCTCGCTATTCCTTATTCCTGATCATATATGTTCGATTGTCCAAGGAGCACTCTTAATTTAAACTAAACACCATCTCATATCTTCATATATGGGATAGGTTACTTTAATTGATCTGGGGTTACTGGTTAAAGTTATATTTCATGGTTTCTTCCATTCTTTAATAGTGTTAAAAATCATGAAAAATTTACCCTCATTTCCATTAATTAATTCAGGGTCGTTTCAGGGCCCATCTCCTCCTCAACAATCTCATATACAATATCCATGTGCACAAAAATCCCACCTTATTCTCCCTGCCTAACTAAAGCAATCAGAGCTCTCCTTGTTCTGGTTTTCATAAATGGGTAAGGACTCTAGTCTAATCATCATAATGGCCAATCATATCTCTACAGAACGGGCACTCCACGGTCATAGAAAATCCCGCCTCTTGTCAAAGTATACCATGGTTTTCCATGGGCCGTCCGGCGACAGGCGTGAATCCGAGCCATTGGAATTATCATTTTCGATATACTCCCTAGACTTCCCTCGAGTATCGAGGCGCAGTAGATTCTTCAATGTACCCATCAATGTATGCTCTAGGAGATTATTCCAATATCCCTCTATACTCCATATATGATGCATGATTTAACCATTCATTTTTCATTCATTGGTCCTCGGTAGAGTCCCCTAAATGACTCCCTTCCATTCCTAATGTCTAGTTCTTTTTCTTTATCTAGTAAAAATCAAATTTTCTTTTTTTCTTTATCATAGTAATCTTACCCGACACTTAGGAATGAAATAAGATTTCATACTTCCATGAAAGTTAGGGTACTTTGGTGCTACAATGCCCATAATTTATCTCAGATCCGAGTCTCACACACTTTCAAAATTTAATCATTTCAGGACGCGTACCAATACCATTTTCCATATCTCTTATTCATAAATTTTATTATCTAGTTATCTATGCATCATATAACATACATCAACATAATATATTTATGAAATATTCCACTCAATTAACACATGCATAATCATACATCAACAAATCACATCAATAATTATACAGGAATATCATGACATGTACAACAACACATGCCTTGAATTTGCTGTATATGAGCATGATGTGAACAAAATATTTATCGGTGTTAAATTTGACATGCTATCCTTTACGTTGGCTTATTATTAGACATTTTAAGTTATACATCAGTTCAGGTTGCTTTTCAAGAGATTTGGGTTCTCTTGAACTATTCATGTTCCTTTTTATTTAATCGGGTAGATTTGATTTATTTCGTTATTTAATTCCCTAATGTCCAATTATGAATTCTTAGGCTATCATCAAGTGACCTCATTGTCTATTCTATTTTATCGATCTAATTTGGGCTTTATTTATTAAATAACTTATTTTCTTGGTCACTAAATGGTTTACTAATCCTTTATGTTCTCGTAGCGCTTTAGCGATATTTCTCTTCAGCTTAAGATTACCAAATTGTGTAACTCTTACTTCATTATTCTTAACTTCATTAACTAAATTATTCCCTTAACTACATTCTTTTGATTAACGAAATTTATTCCTTTTATAGAGTCTGAACCGTGCTTTGGTCTCTTCAGGAAAAGTTCCTAAAATGTTGAAATGAGTTACCAGAGACTGGTCGTGTCACCATTAGATATCACAAGGTATATGAACAGTCAAACGTAGGAGGTGTTGGAAATATGCACTAAGAGCCTATATAGGACGCATCATTTTATATAAGGTATTTTGTTAAATAGTTTAACAGTCTTTATTTATCCTTGAAGTAATAGGTCATGTAAAAGTTATTCCTAAAATGTCCTTAGTCAAGTATTTACGCGGGGGCATGTAAGTACATTAAGACTAGTGTGTGAGTGTACTGATAATCTAATTTCACATATCATGGATATAAATGATATCAAGTCTTCACACGGGTACACATTAAGAGTAATGATGTACTAGAGAAACCCACCATGAGAATGTTGCATGGATCGTTACATGAATGTCATAAACGATTCTTAATGTGATAATGGTATATGTAGTCCTTCAACCTGAAGTCACTATAATTCCTACATAAAGAGTTTGTTGTTTTAATATAATCAAACGTATTCTATAGCAAGAGGACTATAAAGGTTATGATTAGGCAATGAACAAATTATGCAGAGGGATGTGAGTGATGTAGATGGGATTTGTCTCTCCTATGTGACAGGAGTGATATCTATAGGCCACTTGATGGAGTGAGACTAAGGAAATGCACGGCCATGCTAGAAAGAATAAATATTGGATATTTATTCAGATAAAGTCTACTCTGGTATCAAGTAAAATAAATTGGGCCATACAAGGATGACGCGACCATGCCTTGGGCCCAATTAGGATATCGTGACAAAAGGAACAAACATATAAAATAAATATCACTTATAGGTTATGTTGATATTAAATAATATTCGGACATAATGCTGCATTGCTAGATGCCGCTCTTATTTTATATTAATAATAAAATAATTTATTATTAAGATGACCGAGTATTTTACCTATAGGGTCACACACATAGAGTAAGCCCATCAAAAAATAGCTTTTATTTTAGTTGGACTAAAATAAAGCTGTTGGGCCTAACTCATTTAGATTGAGTAAGGAGCCTACTCTTTAGAGAGAACAAATTAGGTGAAACCTAAGCCTATAAATAAAGCATAAGATGCTCATAATTGGTTTACCCAAAAAGAGACATAAAATACACAAAAGTTGCAGAAGCTACAAGCCGTCAAACTAGCATTTAGAATGTGTATCATTTTTGGGGGGGAGTACTCGTGTGGGCTCCTAAAGGACGAGGCTACGACTGCCTCGATATTCTTCAAGAGGTAATCCTAAAATGTAATAAAATATTTTATGTGTTTGTCTTATGCTTTGAAACACAGCGCTTTGCAAATCCTATGAGAATCCTTGTATTTTCGCTGCTCATGCACTAAGGATTCCCTAACAAGAGATGCTAAGGGTTCTGATTGGGTCGGTTAGGCTAAACCAGACACCTTGATACTTCATAAAATGATCCTATTAGGACTAGTTTCCCTACTAGATCACTAGTGTCGGGTCCAACGCCAGGTCCTATAGTTCAAATCTAAAGAATCAGTTGACATTTATTATTAAAATATTAATAATAATTAATTAATTTCTTAACTAAACTTTATTATAAATAAACCTTCATGTTTAAGTCCTCAAAATAAATATTACTTAATCATCCTAATTAATCTTTATTAATTAAAATTATTAATAATAAGGTTTATTAACCAGTTGGTATCAAAATAATGTATTATCTACTAATTACTTTTATTGAAGGGTTCAATTAACATCTTATGAAATCTTGGGCTTTAATAATCGTCAATCCTTAGAATCTAACTTGATACTTAATAATTCTAAATAGCCTAAATCTATTATGGCTAAAATCAACAGATGATTAACTATCATCTTTAAATTATCAAGACTAAACATCATCCATAATTTATCTAGTATTAATAACAAGAATACATTTATGAATATATATACTTCAATAATAGTTTAATTACTAAATCAATCACAATTATCTTCACATAAATTTCCATTAATCCATAAGTTCCTCTAGGGGTCACTATTGTACAAGCGTATCTTATTCACTTATTTCACGTGACTGAGCTATCCGCTACTCACATTCTCTCGAATCTTTCTCTTTCATGTTCTTATGATAATCTAGGGATTAGGCCTAAGCCTCACTCTTCTAAAATACTTAACAAGTAATCTCGGAGGTTCTGAGAGCTTGGGCTCTTATTCTTGGAAAATCAGGGTTGTTACACTCCCCTTACCTTTTTTGAATTTTGCCCCCAAAATTGATCACAACCACCACAGGCATCAAAGCAACTTCAGGTGATTAACCTATTACATTCTCATTTGATGCTTCAACTACTTGAGTCTTAGTCAAGTAGTTCCTATCACACAAGTCCTAATGACTGTCAAACAATAGCTTCTAGAGTACAACGGGGTATAGTGAACCATACCCTAAGCCTAATGAACCAACCATGCTCTGATACCACCAATGTAACACCCTCGATTAACTAGGACAATCCCTTCCACTAGATTATCTTGGTCAACTAAGAGGTTACGAGTTTAAAAAAATGTGGAAGTTTTTTTTGTGCAAGAAGACTTGGTGGAACAGATACATCATATATACAACATAATCATATATGATATATGGTCGTAATAGTAACTGTACATGCTAAAAGTAAAGGGGCACGCAGGCTACCATAAATGAAAATAAATTTCATCCTATTCTATTCGTCCTTGGCCTAAAGAGAGTCTAGCTGGTCCTTGATGTGAAGTCTGTATGATCCTCTATGGTGTATGATCAGACCAGTGGTCTGGAAAAATAGTTGTAAAGGTGAGTCTGTACCTCCACATCAGTCGGGGAGTGTCATTTATAACACTCACCCTATACAATTCAATCCATCACAATTAACCCTTCCCAACTCTCTCTGGGAATTCTTAACATGTATTCTAAGTCGTCTCAGCACTCTTGGTCTCACTAAGCATTCCTAATTCCCCATTCAACTCTTAGGGATACAAAAATTCATACAATCATACTCAAATGATGAATAATCATAATCTCAATACAATGATGCAATGCATGAGTTCATTTTGTTATTTCCATTCTTTTGCTAGTCATCATGATGCATGTAGGCCTATCTCCTCCTCAACAATCTCATATACACTCCACGGTCATAGAAAATCCAGTCTCTTGTCCAAGTATACCATGGTTTTCCGTGGGCTGTCTGGCGACAAGCGCGAATCTGAGCCATTGGAATTCCCGCTTCCGATATACTCCCTAGACTTCCCTCGGGTATCAAGGCATGACAGGTTCTTCAGTGTACTAATCACTGTATGCTACAGGGGATTATTCCAACATCCCTCCATAACTCAATATATGACGCATGATTTAACCATTCATTTTTCATTCATTGGTCCTTGACAGGGTCCCCTAAATGACTCCCTTCCATTCCTAATGTCGAGTTCTTTTTCTTTATCTGGTAAAAATCAAATTTTCCTTTTTTCTTTAACTTAGTAATCTTACCCGACACTTAGGAATGAAATGAGATTTCATACTTCGATGAAAATTAGGGTACTTTGGCGCTACAACGCCCACAATTTATCTCAGATCTGAGTCTGACACACTTTCATAATTTAATCATTTCGGGACCTGTACCAATACCATTTTCCATATCTCTTATTCACAAACTTTCTTATCTAGTTATCTATACATCACACAACATACATCAGCATAATATATGTATGACATATTCCACTCAATTAACACATTCATAACCATACATCAACATATCACATCAATAATTATATAGGAATATCATGACATATGTGACACCCCAAAAATAGGGTAAATTTTTCACGATTTTAGTGTAATTAATTCATGATAGTTGTAAGAGGTGAAGCTGTTTATTTATTTCCCCGGACCCATCAGAGACCTGTCTCATATGTGAAGATATAAGAAGGTAAGTCAAGAGGAGCAACCAGGAATAAATGCTCCAATTAAAAACAGCGGAAGAATTTAGAATGAGTTAATGCTATGTGATTAAAATTAAAGAGGTCGACCATTATAAAAATTAATAAATCTGATTTTATGACTAAGGTTGTTATGAAGTAATGTGGAATCAGTGTTTAATGAAAGGAAGAGAGAAAACAATTTAATCAATGCATTTTGGGAAGTCAGGGTCCCCCTTTCTCAGGCGAAATCCCCACTCGCTTGAGCGAGTGCCATACAATACACTTGGGTGAGACAAAAGGGAGCAGAGCGAAAAGAGAAAAGGAGTTACAGGGGTCACTCCGCTCAAGCGAATTCCGACTCGCTTGAGCAATACATACAAGCCTCGCTTGGGCGGAGCCAGCGAGCGTGGGAGAAAATCTTCCAGAACCGAATTCAATACCGACTCGCTTGAGCGAGCACCTCAACCAAGGCCATTCGCTCAAGCGAAATTCGACCAGTCCCACTACTACCCATTACTCACTTGGGCGAGGCCTCCTCGCCTAAGCAGATAACTTCCAGAGCCGAACTTACACTCGTCCGCTCGACAGGGCTTCCCAGCACTCGGGTTTTCATTCAGCAAAATCCTTCCAAAACCCACTCATCTCTCACTCAGTTTTCCACTCAGCGAATAATCTATACCGACCCATGTCTCACTCAGTTTTCCACTCGGCAAAATAATCTAGACCGACCCATTTCTCACTCAGTTTCCACTCCGTAAAATCATTCCAATTTTGAGTCATCTCTCACTCAATTTCACACTCGATGAAATCATTCCAAAAACTAATTCATCACCTGATCGGTCATTCACTCGGCAATTCATTCCAAAACTGACTCATCACCTGATCAGCTTTTCACTCGGCAATTCATTCCAAAACTGACTCATCCCCTGATCGGTTTTTCACTCGGTAAATCAATCTAAATCCAAGTCTTTTCTCACTCAGTCTAGGCTCTCTAGCACTTGGTTTTTCACTCACCTCATTGGGGCGAATGCCATGCCCAAGACCCTTCGCTCGGGCAAATTTTGTCTAGTGGCTAATTCCCCTCGCCCTCGCTCGGGCGAGACCCCATTCGCCTGGGCGAATTTCATCCAGTAACCAAACACTGATACTGGGACAATCTCGCTTGAGCGAGATTCACTCTCGCTTGAGCGAGATCATCAGATAACATGCAGAAACTTGGAAATTTACACAACACAGCATACCAAAATTCAACTCAAGCCAATTCACCATAATTCATTAGATCTCAATCATTATATTAGTCACTTAAAACTTATTCCAGACAAGCATGTTCAAAAATTCCCATTACGACTCATCAAACGTATAAAAATCAATTCATCATCTCTTCTACTTCATAAAATTAATACACAAATATAATTCTTCATTCATTCCTTAAAATAAGGGAAGATTCGTCATTCATACATTCACAGGGTCATGATTGAAAATGAGTCATGGACAAAAGATCTCATTTCCCTCCATGACCTTCCCAAAATCATCATTTTATATATATCTAGTCATCATCCATATGAATATCTATTCTAAACCCATATTATACAAAATATGAAGGATGTCATACACATTACAACCCTTCCACACAACTATAAAAAAGAGGTTTCCTTCACACTTCTCCTTCACAAAACAGCTCCAAAGCAAGTCCTACAACACAGGAGCTAAAAAGATATACCACAGGGAGAGTGAGTATACTTTCTCAATGATGAAAATCCAACAAATAAGATAACATATGAGTGAAAACAATACAATTATTCCCTCCTCAAGGAAAGTTCATTCAACACTAAATCAATCACCCATCAATATTCATCTAAATACATATACCCATCAAGTTTCCCAAAATCACATTAACCAATATCACAATCAAGATTAATAATTCAAAACAAGGGTTCCACCTACTCCTCTCATAACCTCACAAACAGAGTATCACTTTATGCCATGCTTCTATGGCTAATACGTGTGCTAGTGTTTATAATACATATGCACAGATCCGATTTCAATTCAATAGCGATTTCAGTCATATAAATTAGCATCATCACTCCGGGATATACCCTTCATGGCACCCCGCAAGGTGATATATTCATTTACACGATAACATCGTCTTCACTCCGGGATATACCCTTCGTGGCACCCCCGCAAGGTGATATATTTCATCAATTCATAACATCATCATCACTCCGGGATTTACCCTTCGTGGCACCCCGCAAGGTGATATACTCATATACACGATAACATCGTCTTCACTCTGGGATATACCCTTCGTGGCACCCCGCAAGGTGATATATTTCATCAATTCATAACATCATCATCACTCCGGGATATACCCTTCGTGGCACCCCGCAAGGTGATATATTCATCAATTCATAACATCATCATATCGTTCATGAAGTCAATAACACATCATCACATAACATGCCATTTATAGACTCATTTAGGCATCATCATATGAACACTCATTTTAAAACACCATACTCAATTCTCATTTCACACCTATAATAATACATTTAATCAAGACAACATGCCATATTGCATTAATACATACATTATCATCACCATTCTCATACATTTAGAAAATACACCCCTCTCCTACCTTAAGAGAAGTACGCTTCCGGGTTTGACGTTCCCGCTTCACAAGAGTTATCAAGTCCTACACCAATCATTATAGGACCTTATCAATTATTCATTCAAAAGCTATTTCAATATACATATGCATTTTTATGTACACATGATTCTCATCATGTGTAAGCTATCATAAGTTTATTCACTTGCTTACTTAGGCTTCGGGAATTCCTTCCCTTAATCCACCATTCATTTTTATCAAGGCTACAACCTAACTTAGGTTATCCTATTGCCACACTTTACATTAATTCTATCTCAAGTGGGTTTTATTCATATTCTCCAACCACCATCTCTAGTCATCATTAAATGTTAATGCCTCTTCATTTATTACGCTTCCCTCATCAATAAATGTTAACCCTTCAATATTACACATTTCCCCCAATTTAATAATATAGGGTTTTGTAAAAAAACCCAACCCCATCTTAAATACACTTCCATACTCCTAATCTTTTAACCCTATCATCCACATATGTCATTTATTACTCATAAATACCTATATTTATTTCACCCACACCTTAGGGTTCAGGCATTTAATGCTTCTTTTCTCTACCCACAACATTTAATACTCTTCCAAGTTACCATCCTCTATTCTCTAGGTTCTAAACGTACAAGTAGTGGTAAAGAGCTTACCTTGCTCTAAAACAAAAATGGGATTCAAAGGGAATATGAGGATGACGAAAATGAAAAGGAGGAGGGAGGAGCTTCAAGCCATAATGTCCTCCTTCAACTTGGAGAAAACAAAAATGGGAGAGAAGAATAGGCAAACCACTTGCTTAGTTTTTGGGAAGTAAAGAAGAAGAAGAAGAAAGGAAGAGGAAGTGTGTTGGCGTGGAGAAGAAGAGAGTTACGGGAAAAATGAGAGTGAATTGGTGAGGTTTTTATTTTATTTTTATTCTCATCACTTAATTCTTCCGTTTTTCACTAAACAGGTTCACAGTTCGGGCTCAATACATATTCTAAAAATTATTCCGAATACATATTCGGATTCCTAATAACATTATCTACAGCCCTGACCAACGGCATCTCAATCGGAGATACTTGGTCCGACACCCAGATTTTATCTAGGTCAGTTTTCAACTTATTCGGTCATAATAATTCACTAACAGTCTCAGAGAATCTTAATTAAATTATTTCTAGTATTTTGGAACATCAGTTAGTCCATATTTAATTATTCAATATTTATTTTCTTAATTTAACTTCCTACTTTAAAAATTCAGGGTGTTACAACATATACAACGATGCGTGCCTTGAATTTTGCTGTTTATGAGCATAATGTGAATGACATATTTATCGGTGTTAAATTTGACATGCTAGCCTTTACGTCAGGTTATTACTTGACGTTTTAAGTTATACAACAGTTCAGGTTGCTTTTCGAGAGATTTGGGTTCTCTTGAACTATTCATGTTCTTTTTTCTTTAATCGGGTAGATTTGATTTATTTCGTTATTTAATTCCTTAATGTCCAATTATGAATTCTTAGGCTATCTTCAAGTGACCTCATTGTTTATTCTATTTTATCGGTCTAATTTGGGCTTTATTTGTTGAATAACTTATTTTCTTGGTCACTAAACGGTTTACTAATCCTTTATGTTCTCGTAGCGCTTTAGTGATATTTCTCTTCAGCTTAAGATTACCAAATTGTGTAACTCTTACTTCATTATTCTTAACTTCATTAACTAAATTATTCCATTAACTGCGTTCTTTTGATTAACTAAATTTATTCCCTTTATAAGTGTCTATTGTGTTTGAATATGCTTTCAGGTTCATAGATTTTGATAATGACAAAGGAATATTGAAGAAACTCTTGGAGAAACAAGAAACAGCATCAGACCTACAAAAACACACAGGCTAATCGATTACGACGACAAGAATAATCGATTAGGAAGCTTCTGTTTGTACACTAATCGATTAAACACATAGGGATAATCGATTAGATAGCTTCTGTTTGTACACTAATCGATTACACCAACAAGGCTAATCGATTACTTAACTTCTGTTTGAATTAAATGCATCAGGTATTTGAGCTAATCGATTACAAAGCTACTGGAATGAATAAATGCATCAAGTGCCATTACTAATCGATTACGAGACAAGACTTAATCGATTACCAAGGTTTTGAGTTGAAGCTAATTGATTATCAGGTATAGTCTAATCGATTACAGAACAAATTACATTGAAGAATTCAAAGTGTAATCGATTACGGTAGTGCCAGAAATTGGGGAAAGTGCTTTTTAAGTGGAAACCAACTCATTTCTCCATAGATCTCAGGCACCCATGACTTGCAACGGCTAGGAACTCCATTATGCTCATCTCCAAGCTCTATAAATGCAAGACTCCTTCAAGCTACTCAAAGCAACACACAAATCCATCAAAGGGAAATCAAATCTTGAGTCTTGTGAGTTTTATCCTTGTATAGTTTCATTTTTCTGAAACTTTGAACTTGAACTTGTATATCCTCTCTTGTTGAGAGTTAGAATTTGAAAGAGCATTCACTTGTATATCTACTCTATTAAGAAAGTTACTTGCTTGTAAACACTACACCAAACACAAAGGTTTTCACTCTAGGTTGAGTGGTCATAAAGGTTAGGGTTCAACCTTTGGGTATTGAGAATTTGAGAGATTGGGTGGGTTGCCCTTGTGCTAGTGAGGATTGAGTTCTTAAGTGTGGGACACTAGGAAGCTGCAATTGCTCATAGCTTGTAATCTCTAAACTTCAATAGTGGAAATCCTTCAAGTGGATTGCTTGAAGGCGAGACGTACACCGGGGTTGGTGGAACTCGTTAATTCGGTTTGCAAGCTCTTCTCCATTACTTAAGCTCATATACTTAAGCTTGCTTGAATTAGTTAACCTTGAATATTGCACACCAAGTGTTTGACTAATTGTCTCAGCTACGCACACCTCTTGTTTTACATTGTCTCTTGCATCAAACTTGATTTCACCTTCATAATCTTTAAACTTGTGATAAAAGAAATTAAGTTCAAAGGCATTCCAAACAAAGTTTTAAAAACTCAATTTACCCCCCCCCCCTCTTGAGTATTGAGGCCACTTGAATAACAAGTGGTATCAGAGCTTGACTCTTGGTAGATCAAGCTTAACAGCTTCAAGAGATAAGATGGCCTCAAGTTCTCTAAATCTTTTTCCTGAGGGTGGTGTCACAAATAGACCTCCCGTTTTCAATGGGAAGGTTATACGTTTTGGAAGGAAAGAATGAAAATTTTTATTCAATCCATTGATCTAAGAGTTTAGAAACCATTAAAAATGGTCCATATATACCCATGCATACTATTAATAACAAGAATGTTGAGAAACCTATGGATGAGTGGACTAATGATGAAGAAAAGAAAGTTCAATACAACTATAAGGCTAAAAACCTCATTACTCTTGCTTTAGGACCTGATGAATTTTTTAGAGTAATGACTTGTCAAACGGCCAAGGAAATATGGGATACTTTACAAGTAACCCATGAAGGTACTAGTGATGTAAAAGACTCCAATATTAGTACCTTGACTAGTCAATATGAGGGTTTTAGGATAAGCGCCGGAGAAACCATTGTAGAAATACAAAAGAGATTTATACTTATAATAAATCACCTTATTACTCTTGGAAAAGTATATACTAACAAAGAGCTTGTACATAAAGTTTTGAAAAGTCTTAGCAAGGAATGGCAACCTCTTGTCACTGCCATCAAACAATCCCCAAGTATTAATGAGATGTCTCTTGCCACACTCTTTGGAAAGTTTCAAGAGCAAGAGTAAGAACTAAGAGATTTGAAGCAAGCGAAGGAAGAAGAAAAATCCTCCAAGAAGAAGGGATTAGCTCTCAAGGCCACTTCTACACATGAAGAAGAATCATGCAGTGACCTTGACGAAGAGGAAGAATTTGGGTTGTTTGTAAAGAGATTTGGAAAATTCATGAAAAACAAAAGATTCCAAAAGAACTTCAAACCCCAAGGTAAGAAACCTATCTCTAATGAGTCTTCTTCTTCACCAAGTTGTTTTGAATATGGAAAGGAAGGACACTTCAAGGTGGATTGCCCAAATCTTAAAAAGAAGATCAAGGAGAAAAGAGGAAGAAGAAGAGCTTACATCGCTTGGGATGAAAACGATGTAAGTAGCTCCGATGAGTCCAAAAACGAAGAAGCGAATCTTTGTTTAATGACAAATCACCAAGAAGAAGATAATGAGGTAAGTCTTCTTGATTTAGATAAGAATGAATTACTAGATACTTTTGAAGAGTTGTATGATAAATTTATCAAGCTTTCTAGTAAATACAAATTGTCAAGAAAAACCATTGACACTCTTGAGAAGGACCTTATAGAAGTTTGTAAAGAAAATAAATGTTTGAAAGATAAATTAGAAAATGTTCAAGCATGCTCTAGGACCAAACCGTGTGAATTTGTAAAGAAATGTGACATTCTAGAAACCAAGGTTTTAGATTTAAATAGAACATTAGAAAAGTTTACAAATGGTAGAGATAACTTAAATATATTACTTGGAAACCAACGATGTATGCTTGATAAAACCGGTTTAGGATACAACTCCACCAAAAAGGAAAAATATTACAAAAACTTCTTTGTACCACCTAGGAGATCATCATCACCTTTCATGAGATGCAATCATTGTGGTTTTAAAGGTCATAACTCTTCAAACTATAATGTTAGAAAATTAGGACCAAAGGTTATTAGAAAGGTATGGGTTCCCAAAGGGACATTACCACAAACTAACCTAAAAGGACCCAACATACAATGGGTACCTAGTTCTCTAAATTAATCTTGTTTTGTAGGTATGCTTCAAGGCAAGCAACACCCATTGGTACTTGGATAGTGGGTGTTCAAAGCATATGACAGGAGACATAAGCAAATTCACATCATTCACTCCCAAAAGGAAAGGAAGTGTGACCTATAGAGATAACACCAAAGGGAGAATTCTAGACATTGGAAACATTGGTAAAAATTATTCTACTTCTATTAGCGATGTACTGTATATTGAAGGCCTCAAACACAATCTACTAAGCATTAGCCAATTATGTGACAAAGGATATAGAGTTTTGTTTGAATCAAATTGTTGCATAATTGAGCATAAGATTAATAAGGAAGTCAAGTTTGTAGGTCAAACAATTGATAACATTTACATGATTGATATGGATAGTTGGTACTCAAACGATGTGCAATGCTTCATGACTAAAGAGGATGAAACTTGGCCATGGCATAGAAGAATAACTCATATACATGTAGACCATTTGAATAAACTTGTTTCTAAAGAATTAGTAATTGGTTTACCAAAGCTTAAATTTGAAAACAAATTTTGTGATGCATGTCAAAAGGGGAAACAAGTAAAGGCATCTTTTCAAACCAAAGGCATTGTTTCCACACAAAGGCCTTTACAACTTTTGCACATGGATCTATTTGGACCTTCCAAAATTAAGAGCTTTGGTGGTAATTACTATGGTCTAGTAATTATAGATGATTATTCAAGATATACATGGACCTTGTTTCTAGCTCATAAGAATGAAGCATATCATGCATTCAAGAAACTTGCTAAGATTATCCAAAATGAGCAAAACTCAAAGATAGCATCCATCAGAACCGATCATGGGGGAGAATTTGAAAACCAATCTTTTGAAAAATTTTATGAAAAACATGGTATCAATCATAATTTTTTAGCTCCAAGAACTCCACAACAAAATGGAGTAGTTGAAAGGAAAAATAGATCTTTAGTGGAGCTTGCAAGGACCATGTTAAATGAAAATAACATTGCAAAACATTTTTGGGCCGACGCAGTAAATACCGCTTGTCATGTTATGAATAGATGTTTAATAAGTCCTATTCTAAAGAAAACCCCCTATGAACTTTACAAGGGAAGGAAACCCAACATTTCATATTTTCATATCTTTGGATGTAAATGTTTTATACTCAACAATGAAAAGGATAATCAAGGGAAGTTTGATGCAAAAGCTGATGAGGCAATCTTTCTAAGATATTCACAATCTAGTAAATCTTATCGAATCTTCAACAAACAAACCAATACCATTGAGGAATCTATCCATGTTAAATTTAATGAAAATAGCCATAACTCCCCAAGAAAGGAAGATGTTGATGATCTTGTAGGTATATTCCAAGAAATAATCTTGGAGAATAAAGAGGAAGGCAACAATGAAGGAGAAACAACACAACATGAGGAACCACAACAATGGATCACCTTGAAGGATCATCCCTTGGACAAAGTCATAGGTGAAATGACTAAAGGTGTAAGTACTCGAAACGCCATTAAGAACGTATGTAATCATTTAGCCTTTGTATCACAAATAGAACCCAAATGCATTGATGAAGCTATTAATGATGAGCATTGGATGTTGGCCATGCAAGAAGAATTGAATCAATTTGAAAGAAATGAAGTTTGGGAACTAGTGCCAAGACCCAATGAGTGCTGTGAACCACCGAGTGAAAAACTAAGTGCTGGGAAGCCTAGCCCGAGCGTGTGAGTGTGGAAGAGAAGGACGGCCTCTGGTCGGATTTCGCTTAAGCGAATGGGTGCCTCGCTCAAGCGAGTGTTAGTGGGATTTGTTACTGGATAATTCTTGCCTGAGCGAGTGGCTAGTCGAAGGGAGCCTTGCTCGAGCGAATGAGAGTGGATTTGGTTACTAATAATTCTCGCTCGAGCGAGTGGCCGAGTGTGAAGGCGTTTCGCTCGAGTGAGTGAGCTTTGGGGACGCTGCTGGGGGCATTTCGCTTACGCGAAAGGGGTCGCCCCTGCGAGCCTAGCCTGTCTCGCTCAAGCGGAGTTGAATCTCGCTTGAGCGAGTTTCCACCAAAAATGGAATTTGCCTAATTTTAAGTATGGTGAGCTTTTGTTAGACCCCTCCTTAGTGTTATAAGATAATTGAGAGATGATATGGGGTATGCTATGATGATAAGGCAGGGTATTGGCTGAAATTAATCAATGTAATTGTGGGGCGAATTAATTGTGATATAATTACCACTAAGGACGGAGTCATGAAAGGATAATATTGAGAACCCTATAACAGGATTATGAGAGATATCCTTGGGCGAATTTGAAATTGATGAAGGGATAATTGAATGACATGATATATAATATAAATTGATGAATTGGAGAAAAATGACATTAAATAATGGTAGATGATGATGTTGGGCACTCTCTTGCATAAAGAGGTGTATATTGTTATTGATGAATTGTTGTGTACCATTGTGTGTGATACAAGCATGATCTTGTATGTGTGGTATGAAATATAATAATGAAAATGTTGTGAATGCCACACCAATATATATACATATATAAGTATACATGAGACAATGGTAATGAATAATGAGATGAAAATCTGACAGGGCCCGCAAGCGCACGGGTTATGTCGCGTAATATAAAAGATTATCGTTCTCCACAGGGACTGTGTTCAAAGTACCAGCATATTGAAATTTAATTATCCACACAATTGATTTTTAAGGCTTTTGTAAAATAAAACACAAAATTAAGTTACACAGAATACTAATAAATATAAAAATAAAATTTACTTGACACTTTAAAAATCAGAGTTGAGAATATCTTGGGATTTCGGGGGATTAAGACTCTATTTTATGTTAATGAATTTTAACTTTTCATAAATAAGAATCGAATTAAGTTTTCCAAGGCGAATTTTCCAAAAGCTAATTAATATGTTCCTCTCGGAATCCTATTAATGTACCTAACCTATGGAAAGCGCTGCTTAATCCTCAGAAAGGCCCATTATCGTTTTATGAAAATCCCTTTTATTTCCTCAAAAGAATTTTTGATTACTTTCACGGTTTTACCGAGGTCACAAAAAGCATCTCAAAAATCTTAGGTTTAGTTCAAAGCTTTCCGGTAAACAGTTTTATCATTTAGGCTCTTACTAATATACCCGTAAGTATACAGTTTTATCATTTAGGTTCTTGTTAGGAATTACTAAAAGCATTGAGCATAATTGAACTAAATGGAAAACAGAAATTTATTTAATTCCAAATCAAAATAACATTAAAATAAAATATTATCATACCCCCTTTATCCCAAGATAATTAATTTAGCTACTCATGAAATAATTCAAATTCATATAAATAATGGAAAAATAAAACATACAAGACATGGTAAAAATAAAGACTTACGGGTTTCTCCAAAAGCTTAGAATAATTTACCACTGTAATTCCTTGTTGCAATAATTTCTCCACCAATTACAAATTTAAATTCTCACTTTTACAGCCCTCACACTCTTACATAATAAAAGAAAGAAAAGAAAATAAAAAGAAAGAGAAGAAAAACGAACAGAGAAAGAAAATAAGAGAAATAAAAAAAAGAAAAGAAAGAAAAGAGAAACGAAAAACAAAGAGAAAGGAAGGAGGAATTGGAACGAAGCTGATGGAATTGATGCAAGTGATGATTGATGCTGGATGCTTGCAACTTCTTCTCCTTTTATAGGCGATGGAAAAGGGGGGATCCAGCTAAGAAACGTGTTGTAATTGCAAGTGGGAGGAAACTTTCGGTGCATATGAGTTCCAGCTGTGCCAATTTGCATTATTTTAATATTTCCAATAATTCGGTGCTTGGATTTATTCAGCTGGGCAAATTCTGAGTGAAAAAGTGGGTCGGTTTTCATCTTTTCTGCAAAATCCGAGTGAAAGGGTGCCTTCTGTGCTCAAAACCGAGTGAAAATGGTACTGTTCGTACATAAAACCGAGTGAAATCTTCACTCGGTGTTGAGTTGAGGGGTCGGTATTTAAGAAAACCGGTCGGTTTCGCTTGAGCGAGAGTTTCTCGCTTAAGCGTTTGTTGAAGGAAACCGTCTCGCTCAAGCGGATAAAGGTTCGCTCAAGCGAGAGGTTCTCTTTTTCACTGTTTCACTCGGAGAATCCTTGCTCGGATTTGCTTGTATTGCTCGGAATTGACTGAAGAAGGACTCGGATCCGACTAAAACCATTCACTCGGCTCAGGTTCATGGAGTTCATTCGGAACTGATTGAAGACTCACTTGGTTCAGATTCAATCAGTTCCCAATCATTTTCACTCGGCTGTCTCTGAATTTGGAACACTCGGTTAAATCTTTGCTTTGGAATTCACTCGGATTTGCTTTGAAATATTTCAGTCGGCCTTCATGCTTTTTACTCGGAATGGCCTTCAGTCATCAATCAACTCACTCGGAATGGCCTTCACTTTTACTCAGGAACTTGCACTTGAAGGGTTGGAATTTGACTGATTGAATTTCTTCTTATGTCCGAGCCTTGCTTTGCTCGGAAATACATCTTTCTAACCCAACTCACTCAGAATGGCCTTTCCTTGGAGACTTCTCACTCGGGCTCAGTGTGCAACTTGAGAGTCTGCCCGAGTGTGATTCATTTCTGGTCGGATTTTTCCTTGTCCGATTAAGACACCACTCGAAAATGCCTTGTTCTCCGAATGAAACTACTCGGATTCTCCTTAGTCAGCATTTATTCATTCAATGGCATTCCTTCTGCTCGGAATCAATTCACTCGGAATCAGCTTTTTGCCCAAAAAAGCACTTGTTCTTGGGTCAAACCTGCTTCAGTCAGCATTCTTCACTCGGATTTACTTCAATCAGCAAATTCCCACTCGGATTCACTTCAATCAGCAATCCTTTCACTCAGAAAATACCTTTGGGTAGCATTTATGAAAGCTCAGTTCCTTTTTTCACTCGGAATTGTTGTATTCGGACAGCTTCCAATCGGATTTTCCTAAAACCGAGACTTATTCCTTTTTAGCATTGATCCTTCACTCGAGTCAGCCATTTATCACTCGAAATGGCTTTGACAGGGAACATTTCACTCGAATTTTCTCCAACAGTGCAGTATTCCACTCGGCAATGCTCTACTCTGAGTCTTTCCACTCGGATTTGGTCATTTCTGAGTTATCCCACTCGGATTTGGCCATTTTGAGTCAGATTTCAGTGCTCTGAGTCAGATTTCTGCTTTCTAAGTCGGATTTCAGCTTTAAAAAGAGAATTCTTTCCACTTTGGGCTTGTTCTTCTTGTTTCTTTATCATTTTAAGGTCGCTTTTCTCTTGTTTTTGACCCTTTGTTACCTTAATTCTTGCAAAATAACATACCCAAGTAGACTAGAGTGGAAAGAAAGCAAAAATCGCAATAAATAAAGGAAATACAGTAGATAATGACTAAAATCTTAAGCAATTTAGACCTAATTTATTATATTATAAAGCACTTATCAAAATCCACTAAATGAAAATGTGATAATATTGATGAATATTATGTAATATTGAAATGCCATTGTGGTTGATTGCAAGTATTGACTTGCGTGTATGATGTTAAATATTGTGAAATATATAGAGATGAAAATGCCACATTAAAACTTGAAAGCAATGGCTAAGAAACCAACAATGATGAAATCCACTAAGGTGTATGGTGGTGTTGGTGATTATGATGATGATGTTCGATGAGTGGCATATAGGATGCACAGAGTGAGAATGCATTTGATTTGTATTGCATTGCATCCATGGCATATCGATCACTGTCTATATGGAATATTAGGGGGTTCCACTAGGCGGGCGCAGTGGGAGGGTGGCTCAGTGCACGAGCGTATTGTTGTTTTTCCCCTGTGACTCGATGTGTGAGTCACGAAGCTGTCCATAGATTGGTGACGAGGCACCCTATGTGGTGGGCCCAGTGGGCGGGCGGCTCTATGGTGAGCGAGTTACCTCGGTGTCCGACGGGACACAGCTCTCTCGATATGTGTGCGGGAGGGGCCCGTAGCACTTTTGGCAAGTGAGGCCATGTTGTTGATCCGTAAGTCACGGGCTGACTAGTGCTACAGATGGGCGATAGCGGTTTGGTACCAGTAAAAGATGTTGTTGAGATGCATGCATGCTTTGAGATATGTGTACACATTTTACTACTGCAGTAGGGGCATAGTAGCACACCTATGCTTGACCCACAACTTGGTGTTTATTCCCACAGTCGGATCTACATTTGTTGTCTATTCCATTGTGCATATGCATTAGCCATAAGAGCATTTACATATAGCATGGAGATATGCCAGAATATGATGATGATTGATGATGATTGAGATGATGATAATTAAGATGGGTAATTAATATACCGAAAGACTACATAAAAGTAATAAATGATATGAATATACGAAATGATGCTAAATATGACGATATGTATGATATGGCCCAATGTAATAAGGGCGTATTTGTTTATGATTGATAATGATGATGCTAGCCCATGGTGGCTTTGATGAAAGACCAGAACGGTCTATGTTGACGATGTTGGCCCATTGTGGCGATGTGGTAGATACGTGTTGGCCCATTGTGGCGATGTGATAGATGTGTATATGCTTGCTTTTCTATGAAAAGATGAAATAATATGAATTATGTATATGATATTGAATTGACAAATTATGATGATTAGTGATGCATTTAGCAAAGCATACATGATGTTGATATGCATATGCACATAATTTCAATTGTATTCATATCATCATTTGAAATGTATAATTCACTCTCCCATGTGGTCTACTTTTTAGTATTGATGCAGGAAAACCATGGGATGAGATTGCTTATGAAGTAAAGCTCTTGGGAAGGTAAATAGCTGTAATAGAATGCCTTGGCCGGCAGGATTGTAATTTATTGAGTTGTGAATGAATGTATATTATGGTGCTGATATTTCATGGTATTTTTGGATGTATTATGAATAATGACTAGTGTGGATATTGTATTGGTATTTGGGGGTATATGTAGTCACACCCGCTTGACGAATGTATAAGTGTTGATGACATATGTCTTGAGGTTGAATTGAATATGAATGATGGAGATGTATGTTGCATGACCATATAGATATGTACATACATATATCTTAGGCATTGCATGCTTATGTGATTATGTAAAATGATGATGGTTGTATATTAGGCTTATGATATGCCATTGCATGCTTGCCGAGCCTTTCCTCATATCTTCATATATGGGACTAGGCGTGTGCCCGGTATACACATTCTTCCGTTGTAAGACTCTATTATTCTTGTATACCGTTATGGGCAAACTATTCATCGATCCAGTTATAGGTTACTAAATCTCACTCTTTGGTTTTCTGTGGTTCGAGTCTTGGTGTAGTCGAGATGGTGTTTAGAAACTATTTTTGAACGTGAAAAATTTACTCATGTTTTTATTATTTAATTATGACGATTACATCAGGATTCAAGTACAGAAAATCAGGGGTGTTATAATCTGGTATCAGAGTGTATTTTGCTCTGAATTAGGATTCTTGATTATTATCAACATATGGTTGCTTGGTGTTAAAGTTTATGTTATGGATGATTGGAGCATGATTACTCAATATTAGAACACTTTGGTGGTTATTGGAATATGGTTGTTCTGCATAGATTTAAGAGTGATAACTATGTAGAGGATGATGACTTGATAAGGTATTGAATGCCCTATAGGGATTTGTGAATGACTAATTGTCTAAGAATTTTGAATTGATTATAAGGGAATTATTGCTTATTGAGGATTATTGTGAATCATTAAAGTTGAGTTGTGATTAATTCATATCGAGGATTCTTTGTGAATGATTGTCCATGTTATGATTGATGTTATGGGAATATGCCCTTTTCATTGAGGTTGTATGATATACTTGTAGAGCATAGTTGCTTATTAGAAAACTTGATGAATCATGAGATTGAATATATAAAGATGAATTCTTCGTGTGATAAATATGGTTGTTTGTGTAAGTCCGGCCAAGTTCCTTACACTATTTCCTTCAAGTGACGAATACATTGATATTATGCATTTGAATATTGATATGTTGAGTATGACTTGAATAGATGATAAATCTGTACCATGTGTGATCATGGATATGATATATTGAATATGAATTGATTTGAGGATGGACCTATGCCGTGTGTTGACCACGGATAGGAGGTGTTAGATGTGAAAGATTCCTGTGTTAAAATTAAATTGTGTGAATGATGGTGATAAAATTCCCTAGTGTGGGTATTCATAAAAATTAAAATGATTGGTTGTGCTATTTTGAATTATGGATTTTATATCCTTAAGCACGGGAGTATTGCATTATGTAATGCAAGTGAATTATTATATCCCTTTTGGATGGAGAACATGAGTAAGTAATAAGATGATTGAATATTAAAATTGTGTATGTGCAAATTGGGGTTGTGACTCGGTTATATGTTGGTGAACCGAGTGAACGATTGGCTTAATTGTGACCCACTAGATGTGGTAACCACGGATAACTCAATATGATCTTGTAAGATCGAACCTTTTGGAATTTGACCCTATAGTGGTCTAGGCTCTATGATGCTTCTATGAGCTATGTTAATGAATTTATTTGTGGTAGAAGTATTCCACGATGGGTGCTAGGTGACCCTTGAATTTTTCTATGCCTAATGACCACTTGAATCTTATGACTAATTGAGTCGTGGTGAAATAAATTATGGAATGAATTGTTGAGACTAGAGCCGATATGTGATTGGATTAGAAATGTAAACGTAAACCCCTTTGTATTTGGTGAAAAATAATGATGAATTCGGGGTATGACTTTGCATTGGTTATGATGAAAAATTTTTATGATATGACTTTGGGCTAAATTATGTGCCCTTGACGTTATGATTAATAGATTAATTGTGGATTATGATGTGAGTAAAGGTAATGCATGTGAACATGAGTTGGTAGATGGAGTTTAATCCTATAGATACCTCCTTTTGTTCATTTTGAAAGGAGTTATATTGATCATTGAAACTACATACCGATGTAATACGATGTGAATCGTATGTCCACTGTGTGGACTATGGCTAAAATAAATGAGGAAACCCACTAGTGTGGAAGATTTTTATGTGAATTTGGTGATTTATTTAGGCTTGAATCGAATTAAAGCTGACGATGTTTGAATTAGACAAATGATTTCTAAGTTATTTGGTTAAGACTTCGAGATGGATAAAGTCCAATGGTGGGGTGATTACCCTATGATGATTAGAAATCTATGGTTGATATGTCCATATATAGTTATGATGGCTGACAATTGATGAATTGTATGGCATGAATTACGCCAGATTATGATTAAAGGATAATATGATGTGAGTATATTACTCGTGGGCTTGTGTGACTTCTTAGGAAGTCTCGTGTGTGAAGGAATATTATTTGAATTAACAGGAATAATGTGAGCGATAGGACATGAAGGTACTTATCCTGATATGTCTCTACATGCCATAGGCATTGTGGCAACGTGCACTTATGCGCCGATCTCATGTGTTTGTGGTAACCACTACAGGATTGGGATGCCTCCTGTATGTCAGATGCAGCAACACATAGACCGGGCAAATGTAGTGTTGTAACTGCTTATGTTGAATGTATTGAACCTATCCAGTGGTACTGGATAAGAATTTGAGAGTTGTGATAAACGAACTAGAAAACCGATGAGTGGTGACTGGTTTTAGTATATAGGAAGTTTTATATTTGGATAAAGAAGTGATGATGATCATGTTCTGCTGGACTTCGGAAAGTCTGATATCATTTTATAGTGTCATTAGACTTTATTGGTGTGTGTCCGAACTGTGGCCTTACGGTATATGCCGGTGTTAAACTTCGAGGATGAAGTTTCTTTTTGGTGGGGTGGATTGTAACATCCCAGATTTTAAGGAAATTAAATTTATTGGATGGCGATAACTGATTATTTAAGATCGGATAATTATGGGAGATGTTGTTAGACATTAGAGGTGAATTATCGGTAAATTAAGATTTACCAGAACCGGGTGAATTAACAGATGATGTGGGACCCACTTGATTTAATTAGATGTTTGATGGGTCTAGAATGTTTGGAAAATTATTGTGGTTAAGATGGTATAGTTAGAATGATTTTTGGTGTCAAAGAAATAATTAATTGGACACGACATATGTTAATAAACGGGGAAAATACGAGTCAAATGGAATTAAAAGAAAATATAAATCCTTATCTTCTCCTTTCCACTTAACCGTAGCATCTTCCCCTCTCTCTTTTGGCCATTTTATCCATTGGACAATGTGGAATTATTAACCATTGGTAAAAGCAACTTGATACACTCTTTTGCCCATCGGGTAATACCCAATTTACACTAAACTTTCTCTATCTTTCTCTTTATCACCGTGGGGTGCTTTCTCCCTCCATTCACTCTTCATTTCTCTTCTTCTTCATTTTCCCTTCATCCCAAAACCATCCCGTACTCCTTCTTCTTCTATCTCTTACTAAAATCAAGAGTTAAGTTTTGAAATATGAGGCATCTATGGAGCTTGGGAGCTTGCATTGGTCATCTCCCTCTTGCTCACTTTATTTTTGTTTTGGTGGAGCTTAAGCTTGAGGTAAAGATTTCTTACCTCCACCTTGTTTTATTTATGGTTTTGGGTTGTTGAGTTGAAGATGGTGATGTTAGAACCCTTGCATGTGGGTGGAAATGGAAACCCTAGGCGTGAATGTTTGGAAATGAATCCCTTGATTTAGGGCTTTATGATTATATGAGATTTAAAGGTTGAGGAGGTCATTATGATAAAATAAAATGGATTGAAGATTGATAGAGATTGTTGATGGTTGTTGGGTGATTTTGGAGATGAAACCCTAAGTATTAATAATTTAGGGGTTTTGACCCACTTGATGATCTTGATGAGTGTTGGGTATAGTTAACCCTTTTGAGACTTAGAAGATCTTAGCTTTGGGGAAAGGAACTCCTGAAGCCTAACATAGGCATATGAATTTGGAAGTACAGACAAGTCTAGGACTTGATAATAAGTTAAGGGATGTGATGCCTTGTGATGGTTTATTGAGTACATGTGTATGTGTAATTGTTGATAGGGTTGTATTCCAGGCGATGATGCGGAATGATCGATGTAAACGCGTGGCGGTTCTTCTCTCGAGGTAGGAGAGGAGTTTACATTTCAAATCGCATGAGTGAATTAATTGCTAATTATGTATATGTTGAACTCATGCAATGCCTTGCCATGAATGTCTTATATGACTAATTTGATGAAGTTATGAATGATGGCTTGGCTTATATTAATTGTTATAAAAATGTATGTATATATATATATAATGTTGATGATAAGTGTTTGATGGTCCCTTGGTTGGACATAAAATAAGATGAGTATGAAAATCTATAAATGGTTGAACTACATAAATTGTAGAAGATTGTTTTGAAGAGATTGTGTAGAAAAATGAAAGATGGAGTGATATTGGTTATAGTTAAAACCTTCCTCTCGTAAAATTAAATAAGTAAGAGTGATTGATAAGTTGGAATGAGGATTTCCGAGTATGAACGGGTAGAAAGAGTTTTATATGCCTTATGTGATGTGCATGATGTATTGGTGGTGATTAAGTTGGCCTAGAATGAGGTTACATGTGTTAAGTTATGAGAATTGCTGATTCTACATAAGCCCTGATAGTCTTGCTCAAACGAGAAGGATTCTCGCTTAGGCGAGAATCTCCTGTCTCAGTATTATGGCCTCTGGGCCAATTTTACCCAGGCGAGCGAGTGTTTCGCTCGAGCATGTTGAGTGTGATGTGATCAGGTGAGATCCTGGACGAATCTCGCTCAAGCGGGCGTGGCCGCGCTTGAGCGAACGAAAAAAGAGAGGAGTCGGTTTTGGATAATTTTGCCGAGTGAAAACCGAGCGAGAGATGAATCGGTTTTGGAATGATTTTGCCGAGTGAAAGACCAGGCGAGAGATGAATCGGGTTTGGAATAATTTACCGAGTGAAAGACCGATTGAGAGATGAGTCGGCTTTGGAATAATTTACCGAGTGAAAGACCGAGTGAGAAATGAGTCAGCTTGAAATAATTTTACCGAGTGAAATACCGAGTGAGAGATGAGTCAGTTCTGGAATTATTTCACCGAGTGAAAAACTGAGTGCTGTAAACCACCGAGTGAAAAATTGAGTGCTGGGAAGCCTTGCCCGAGCGTGCGAGTGTGGAAGGGAAGGACGACCTCTGGTCAGATTTCACTTAAGCAAGTGGGTACCTCGCTCAAGCGAGTGTTAGTGGGATATGCTACTGGACAATTCTCGCCTGAGCGAGTGGCTAGTTGAAGGGAGCCTCGCTCAAGCGAATGCAAGTGGATTTGGTTACTGGATGATTCTCGCTCGAGCGAGTGGCCGAGTGTGAAGGCGTTTCACTCGAGCGAGTGAGCTTTGGGGACGCTATTGGGGGCATTTCGCTTACGCGAAAGGGGTCGCCCCTGCGAGCCTGGCCTGTCTCGCTCAAGCGGAGTTGAATCTCGCTTGAGCGAGTTTCCACCAGAAATGGAATTTGCCCAATTTTAAGTATGGTGAGCTTATGTTAGACCCCTCTTTAGTGTTATAAGATAATTGAGAGATGATATGGGGTATACTATGATGATAAGGCAGGGTATTGGCTGAAATTAATCAATGTAATTGTGGGGCGAATTAATTTTGATATAATTACCACTAAGGACGAAGTGATGAAAGGATAATATTGAGAACCCTATAACAGGATTATGAGAGATATCCTTGGGC
This sequence comes from Clitoria ternatea, assembly GCA_037962975.1. Lineage (NCBI taxonomy): Eukaryota > Viridiplantae > Streptophyta > Magnoliopsida > Fabales > Fabaceae > Clitoria > Clitoria ternatea. Next base: position 178,938,066 of record CM075671.1, read on the forward strand.
GAATTTGAAATTGATGAAGGGATAATTGAATGACATGATATACAATATAAATTGATGAACTGGAGAAAAATGACATTAAATAATGGTAGATGATGATGTTGGGCACTTTCTTGCATAAAGAGGTGTATATTGTTATTGATGAATTATTGTGTACCATTGTGTGTGATACAAGCATGATCTTGTATGTGTGGTATGAACTATAATAATAAAAATGTTGTGAATGCCACACCAATATATATACATATATAAGTATACATGAGACAATGGTAATGAATAATGAGATGAAAATCCACTAAATGAAAGTGTGATAATATTGATGAATATTATGTAATATTGAAATGCCATTGTGGTTGATTGCAAGTATTGACTTGCGTGTATGATGTTAAATATTATGAAATATATTGAGATGAAAATGCCACATTAAAACTTGAAAGCAATGGCTAAGAAACCAACAATGATGAAATCCACTAAGGTGTATGGTGGTGTTGGTGATTATGATGATGATGTTTGATGAGTGGCATATAGGATGAACAGAGTGAGAATGCATTTGATTTGTATTGCATTGTATCCATGGCATATCGATCACTGTCTATATGGAATATTAGGGGGTTCCACTAGGCGGGCCCAGTGGGAGGGCGGCTCAGTGCATGAGCGTATTGTTGTTTTTCCCCTGTGACTCGATGTGTGAGTCACGAAGCTGTCCATAGATTGGTGACGAGGCACCCTATATGGCGGGCCCAGTGGGCGGGCGGCTCTATGGTGAGCGAGTTACCTCGGTGTCCGACGGGACACGGCTCTCTCGATGTGTGTTCGGGAGGGGCCCATAGCACTTTTGGCAAGTGAGGCCATGTTGTTGATCCGCAAGTCACGGGGTGACTAGTGCTACAGATGGGCGATAGCGGTTTGGTACCAGTAAAAGATGTTGTTAAGATGCATGCATGCTTTGAGATATGCGTACACATTTTACTACCGCAGTAGGGGCATAGTAGCACACCTATGCTTGACCCACAACTTGGTGTTTATTCCCACAGTCGGATCCGTATTTGTTGTCTATTCCATTGTGCATATGCATTAGCCATAAAAGCATTTTCATATAGCATGGAGATATGCTAGAATATGATGATGATTGATGATGATTGAGATGGTGGTATGATGATAATTGAGATGGGTAATTAATATACCGAAAGACTACATAAAAGTAATAAATGATATGAATATACGAAATGATGCTAAATATGACGATATGTATGATATGGCCCAATGTAATGAAGGGCGTATTTGTTTATGATTGATAATGATGATGCTAGCCCATGGTGGCTTTGATGAAAGACCAGAACGGTCTATGTTGACGATGTTGGCCCATTGTGGCGATGTGGTAGATACGTGTTGGCCCATTGTGGCGATGTGATAGATGTGTATATGCTTGCTTTTCTATGAAAAGATGAAATAATATGAATTATGTATATGATATTGAATTGACAAATTATGATGATTAGTGATGCATTTAGCAAAGCATACATGATGTTGATATGCATATGCACATAATTTCAATTGTATTCATATCATCATTTGAAATGTATAATTCACTCTCCCATGTGGTCTACTTTTTAGTATTGATGCAGGAAAACCATGGGATGAGAATGCTTATGAAGTAAAGCTCTTGGGAAGGTAAATAGCTGTAATGGAATGCCTTGGCCGGCAGCGATTGTAATTTATTGAGTTGTGAATGAATGTATATTATGGTGTTGATATTTCATGGTATTTTTGGATGTATTATGAATAATGACTAGTGTGGATATTGTATTGGTATTTGGGGGTATATGTACTCACACCCGCTTGACGAATGTATAAGTGTTGATGACATATGTCTTGAGGTTGAATTGAATATGAATGATGGAGATGTATGTTGCATGACCATATAGATATGTACATACATATATCTTAGGCATTGCATGCTTATGTGATTATGTAAAATGATGATGGTTGTATATTAGGCTTATGATATGCCATTGCATGCTTGCCGAGCCTTTCCTCATATCTTCATATATGGGACTAGGCGTGTGCCCGGTATACACATTCTTCCACTGTAAAACTCTATTATTCTTGTATACCGTTATGGGCAAACTATTCATCGATCCAATTATAGGTTACTAAATCTCACTCTTTGGTTTTCTGTGGTTCGAGTCTTGGTGTAGTCGAGATGGTGTTTAGAAACTATTTTTGAACGCGAAAAATTTACTCATGTTTTTATTATTCAATGATTACATCGGGATTCAAGTACAGAAAATCAGAGGTGTTATACTTGAAATTAGTACTTGGATGGGTGGAAAATTGATGAGTATTTATGATGGTGATGGGTTCTAGTGAAACCCTAACTTTAATATATTGGGGGAAATGTAAAATGTGAGTAGAATGTATGTTTAATGATGTTAGAGAATGATGTTAATGATGTGACATAGCCATTGATGATGAATTGATGAATGTTGATAATGGTTGTTGAGTTTTGATGAAAACTCTCGTCCTAAGAATTTAAGGTAATATATGTATTGTGGTTAGGAAGGTTAAATTGAATGTGAGTAGAAAATACCCAAAGTAGGTGTTAATATGAATATGAAATAATGAATATGAATACCAAAGCCATGGTGAATGTGAGGGGTTAGTGAAATGAGCATGTGTCTTGATGAGGTCTTAGACCATTGGTGTGCCATATGGAATTATTGATCGATAATGGTTTGATAGGAGCCAAGTGGCTCATGATGAACTTGAATGGAAAATGGATAGTTTGAGTAATGAGGAATACATTACGAATGATGAGGGTCATATTGATGTCGTTGGATGTAGTTCACCCTTAAGATTTAGAAAATCTTGGTTTTGGGAAAGGAATTCCCGAAGCCTAACACAATTGCATAAATTGGTGTTTTGACAAGTTTAGAACTTGTTCATAAACTTTACAATGTGTAAGTCATTATTTAGAATTTATGAGGAATGCCTTGAGATGGTTATTAACTTTATGAATGCATATGTATGTGATATATAGATTGTGTTTCAGATGATGGTGCGAAATGATCGGAGCATTTGGATTTTGGCTCTTCCTTTAAGGTAGAAGAGGAGTTTACATTCAAATTGCATGAGTCATATAATTGATGATTATTGTATGTCATGATACTCATGCTTGCCTTGCCATGTTTATAGTGAAATGATATGAATGACAAATTGTTGGCTATTGATGATAATATAAATATGTATATATAGTAATGAATAACCAATGAGGGGTTGAAATATGTACATGTTAATGAACCGTCCTTGAGGGGATGAAGTGTATGCCTTGTGAATTAAGGATTTTATATGGATGCTTAGCATTGAATATGATGGCCAATATAATGGCATTAATGATAAGATTGAAAGATAATGCATAATTGAGGAACTCATAGAGTAAAATTGAGTGTCGTGTGATTTTAATGGCGTGGGATGGTCCCAATAGCTTCCATGTATAATTTATGACTTGTAGAAATTAGAACGGGTCAATTCCATTGAGAAATGACCTTCAGTTGCATTAAAATGGCTTAAAACGGGTAAAACGTGTTTGTACGCATAAGTCACTCATTTTAAGAAATTTTTGAGTGAGGCCGGTGGCCACTCGTCACAAATAATATATTTTAGCTTGTGTAAAATTTTGGTGGTCATTAGATTTGATTCGAATGAGTTAGGGTGAGCAGAAGTTGGACTTTAAGGGATTTTCTACATAAAATGTAGCAGGGGACTGATATGCTTATCTTGAATCGATTCATGTATGTCCCTGAATCGATTCAAGGAGTTCTGGAATCAATGTTCATCTTGGCAGGAATGTGTGAATCGATTCACACTATACCCATGAATCGATTCATTCCCTTCTGTTTTTACTATTCCTAGCACTCACAAATTGTGTGAATCGATTTGTCATATATGGGGAATCGATTCGTTCCCTGAATCACATGACCCTGTGCCTTGAGAACGCGTGAATCGATTCATGTGTAAGGGGGAATCGATTCATTCATTTGAAATGGGATTTTGACACATCAGTAACGCATGAATCGATTCATGCATGGAGTTGAATCGATTCATGATGCTGTTTTGGCTTATTTTCATCAGATTTCATACGAGCTTAGTATTTTTAGATTATGCCATGTGTATACAAGGTCTTACACACTAAATCATACATATTCTTAAGATTTTAAGTGAGGTTATATTATGGAAACATGTATGCCTCACCACTATTGATATATTATTAATCATGAAAAAAAATGATGTGGTTATATGACATACCGTGTATGATAATGAAACCAATGAGGGGACAAGTGAATGGCCGAGAGTATATAAATCGATGGATATGAAATGGTGGCAATGATAATTAAAAGTGAATGATACCACATATGTTGAATGAGGAATGATAATGTTGATTGAGAAGGCATGTTGTTGTTGAACATACCCTTAGACAAGCAGTGATAATTATTGTTGATGAGTGTGATGCCATTATGATTGATGCAAGTATTTGACTTGCATGTGTGAAATGCAATGATGATTGCTAATTGTATGTTTAGAAACACCTTGTTGTTTTACATGTGTGGAAAAATTCTATGATGTTTAATCCTTGAGAGGGTGAGAAATCCTTGCGAGGTTAAGGTTTGGCATATGCATATTGCATTTTGCATTCATGGCATGGCATAGCATTGATTAAGTGGTTGCGATCACTTTGTACTTGAGATGAAAAAGGGCTTGCGAGTTCCTATGATACTCCGTGGTTGCGATCATGAGGAGGGAGTACCCCTTGTGAGGCAGGAAACCATTATAAAATGATTGATATGTGGTTACGATCACAATGAGACATCCTACGGGATTGTATGATGATAAGTCAGTGGTTACGAACACTTGGTACTTGATATGAAAAAGGGCTTGCGAGTTCCTATGATACTCCGTGGTTGCAATCACGAGGCGGGAGTACCCCTTGCGAGGCGGGAAACCAATATGACTAATTTATTAAATTGGCCTAATGTTGTTTAGTCAACCAAAAGTTTGTCAATTGATTCAATAAGTTCTATTTGTTTTTACTATAAGCTTAAAAAACTAGTATACCCCAAAATTTCATCTCTTAGTTACTAACTAATTTATTAAGCACAAAATTTCCTTTGATTTCTTTTTCTACTTATAGTGACTACTTCAATTCTTATTATAGCATTACCCTCTTTTGTAGTTCCAGATTCTAAACTAAATTTATTTAAGTAAATAATCCTATTAATTTATTAGGATTCTTTTCAAAACCTTAGCCAAATTTTAAAATTCTAGTTCATTATTTCTTTGTTCTAAGTACCTTTAATCTCCTAGAATAATTAATCTCAAAGTCCATTCTCTTTTAATCAAGTCTCTTTTTATTAAATCTATCTCTTTTCTTAAATTTCTAAGGCTACCATTTCATTTTTTCAAAGTGGTCACTACAAGTGGTCACTAAAAGTGCCACAAATTTTTTTATTCTAGTTAGTTACGAAACATTTATATATAGATATTTTTCTACTTGTAAAACCTTATTTTTAGCTAAGAAAACTTTTCAATAATATTATTTTGAGTGACTTTCTAAAATTTAATTTCTTTATTTAGCTTTTTCCAAAATAAGTTACTTTTATAACTTAGTAAAAACAATATTTTGAACCGTCCAATTGAGAATTCTTATTAACGTACGCAATATTTCCAAAATAACTCGGTGGCGTTTAAACGATCATTTAAATTATTTAATAGTGGGGCTTACCGGATAATAATTTACAAATTACATAATAACATCACGAAATTAAAATTAATTAATACAACCATATCGAATCGAATTGAGCTCTCCTAAACACTAAATTTTCTAACTTTCTTTTTGTTAGTCCGATCGCGATAAAATTTTTCAAACACGTGAACGTAAATTTACGCCAAATTAATTCCTAAAAATCTTTACTAAATTGAAAGCGTAATAATTTTAATGGTCGGTTATGAAAATCTTCACGGTTTGAGATTTAACCGTTGGATCACGACGAAAATTAAAAAAGAGGTCCCCGATCACTCAAGGAATATCATGGTACAACCAACAACGTAATCAAACAAGGAAGAGACCCCATTTACCTCATGTTATGTGTAACACCCTAAATTTTAAAATAAAGGATTAATTAAGGAAATAAATATTAGATAGTTGTATGTGCGTTATTTAATGTCCCAAAATGTCAGAAATAGATAAATTAATATTTTTAGAGACTGTTAGAGATTTATGGAAGCCGAATAAGCTGAAATTAAGCCCGATTAAAATATGGGTGTCGGACCAAATATCTCCGATTGGGATAATATTGGTCAGGGCTGTTAAAAATATTATTGGGAGTCCGAATATATATTCAGATTAATTTTTAGATAAAGTATTGAGCTCAAACAGAGATTCTATTTGTCATAAAATAATGAACTTTAATCGTTGGCTTACTGACCCATTTGGCAAAGACATATTTTCTTCTTTTCCTTCTTCATTCCTCTCCACTTTTCTCTTCTAAAACCCTAGCAAAGGTTGTAACCCATTATATTCCTCCATTTTTGTTTGAGAAAGCTTGGAAGGAAGCCATTGAAGCTTGGAGCTTTCTTCTTCCCCTCCATTTTCGTTTGCTCTCTCCCCCTCTTTGATACCCATTTTCATTTTTGGGGTGAGGTAAGCTTTCTCACCATTTTGTTTTGGTTTAATGCTATGTTTATGAATTTTATGGCTTAGGAGAGCAATGTATGTGAGTGGGGTATTTAATGGAAGCTTTAAATGTAAGAAACCTAAGGTGGGTTATCATAAATGCAAGCTTTGATGGTAATAAATGAGGTATATGAATTTATGGTTAGAAGGAGATAAGGATTAATGATGCATTTATGAATGTGGTTGGGTTTCTGAGTGAAACCCTAACTTTGATAAATTGGGGAAAGTGGTAAATGATGGTAGGGAAATATGTTTTGAGAGGAGATATATGACAATGAGAGTATGAATGTTGAATAAAGTGTTTTGACTGTTGAGGCTTAAGGTTTGTTTTGTAACCTTTAATATAATGAATGAGGCTTGATGGGAAGGAATTCCTGATGCCTAATAAATGAAGGAATGATGTTTATAACATGTCTTGTACATGTTATGAAATTGTAGATATAATAATGGTTAATTAGAGTTGAAGTTATGTCTTGCGTGATGAATTGAATGGAATTTTATGTATATGTTAATGTAGGACCCATTCCGAACGATGAGGCGAGAACATCGTATCAATCGGAATTCTTCTCTTGAGGTAAGTGAGGAGTCTTTATGTTCTACATGCATGAATTGAATAGTATTTGATTGTCATATGTGACAATATGCATGTTTGCCTTGCTTGTAATGTTATGATGAATTATGATGTTGTGTATGATGTGGGTGATGATGTTTGGTAACTTGCATTTGTGTATTTAGAATATAAAAGGTGTGCTATATGGTGGTGTTAAATTGTTTGGCAAGTGTAAACCTTGAATATGATGATTGTGATTACATCCACCATGAATATGGAATGAATGTTATTGATGATTGAAAGAGAAATTTATTGAAACACCCCACTAAGACTTATTAATGACAACAATCAATGATAATAAATCCACTAAAAACTTTGTGGTGATGTTAGTGACTAAGATATTAATGAGTGGCATGTATAGGATGCATAGAGTGAGGAATGCATATGATTGGCATTTGCATCCATGGCATACTGCATAACTGTCAGTGTTGGAATTTTAGAGGATTCCCCCGGTTGGTCCAGTGGGAGGGCGGCTCTGTGCACGAGCAATTTGTTATTTCCCTGTGACTCAATGTATAAGTCACAAAGCTGCCCATGTTGGGCAATGGGGAGCCACATATGGTTGACCCTTGTGGGGGGTGGTTCTTGATGAGCAGGTGTCCCCGGTGGTCCTTAGGATCACAACTGCCATGATATGATTCATGGTTGGCCCAACACCATATGTTGATTATGTGTTACCGCAGTTATGGTCAAAATGACCGGTGTTGCAAAATGGGCGATGCAGTTTGGTACCAGTAAAAGACTGATGAAATGCATGCAATTTGATGATAAGTGTACACATTTTACTACTGCAGTAGGGGTATGGTTAGATGATCATACTTGAATCCCATAATTGGTGTTGATTTCCCACAGTCAGATTTGCAATTGTTGAAACACTCCGTTGTGCATATGCATTAGCTTAAGAGCATTTGCATATAGCCATGAAGTATGCCAAAGGTGATGAGGTATGATGATGGTTGTGTTAAGGATTAGAAAATGTACTACGACAACATAAAAGATGTGAATACCAAATAGTGAATTGAGTAATATGATGAGGTGTGTAATAGTCTAATTTATTGAAAGACTTGATTATGTGTATGCTTATATACTTTGCTTAATCTAAAATATTAATCGTGATATATGATTGATAGTATTATGATAATGAATGGGATGATGAATGATATGTGTATGCAAAGTATATATGTTTTGATGCATATGTACATAATCACATGGTATTCATATTCATTCTTTTGGAATATATGACTCACTCTCCCATGTTGTCTACATTTTAGACTTGTGATGCAGGACACCCATGGGTGGAGTGAATATTTTGAAGTATATTTTGATGAAGGAGGTAAATAGGTGTATAGGAAGCGCCTTTGCCGGTATATCGTTATTTTGTATGGTATATAATATATACATGCCCTATTTTGAAATCTAATATGATGAATGATGATTTTGGAGGTCATGTAGGAAAGTAAGACCCTTATATGTATGGCTTATTTTCATTAATGACCTTGACAAGGTATGAATGACAAATATGATGTGGAATGCTGTTAGAATTGAGGGATGAATGATATATTCCCCAAGATATTGTGTTTTACAAAGTATATAAGGTGCTAAGTTTGGTTGTGATAGAATTCATGAATTGGAATGGAAGTTATTGAGTATGAATACTTGAAACAAGTTTTAAACACTTAATATGATGTATATGATAGGTTCATTTTGATCAATTTTGTTTGGGATGAATTTTCATATGTTAGGTTGTGAGATTTTTATGTTTTCTACACATGAAGTGATAATCTCGCTCAAGCGAGATGGATCCTCGGTCAAGCGAGAATCCCCTGTATCAGTAGTATGGCCTCTGGCCCAATCTCACTCAGGCAAAACAACTCTGCTCTTGGCGTGTGCATTCTGGACGTTCCTTGCTCGAGCGGGCTTGCCTTCACTCAAGCGAGCGTTATGTGGTTTGTTATTGGATGGATATCGCTTAGGCGGGCCTGGCCTCGCTTGAGTGAAATGTGGGCAGTGAGGTTCTATCCCTTTTTCGCTCAAGTAAGCGTGCCTCGCTCAAGCGAGCGAGCGTGGTTTTGATACTGGAGTGTTTTCACTCGCGCTCACTAGCTTCGCTCAAGCGAGACAAGGACTCGCTCAAGCGAGTTGCCTTGTTCCCAGTTTCTTCTTTTTTACTGCTTGGCTCAATCTTCTTGCATGTTTTGGTACTCATACATTATAGAAATATCATTTTTACTATGGAATTGTATTATTAAGGTTTAACCAGTTGATGAGGCATTTTCCATCCCCTTCCTCACATATATTTTGATAACTCTTAAATTTTATCCAATCTTTCACTTTTTCCCTTGTGATGATCTCGAGTCCGGTTGTCCAAGGAGCACTTTGGTACCTTCTCATATCTTCATATATGAGATAGGTTATTAAATGATCCGGGGTAATTACTTGATATTTTATATATATTGGATTCTTCTACTTATAATTATTTTTAAATCACAAAAAATTTACCCTTATTTTTTGGGCGTCTCATTAAGGTCACTGCCCGGAGAAAGAATTTGGAGGTTTTGCCGAAAACTTCATCGATCGCTCCTAATGTCCTCCAATCGTTGCTTAAGATTCCGGATCCTTAGAAAAGTTTTGCATGCAAGGTTAGAGCAAGGGGACAGCCACGGTTTTGGCCCTTAAAACATCAAGGAATATCAATATAAAACTTAAAATGAAAACAAATTTTGGACCAAGAAAATCAAAAACAAGTTTCAAGGAAAACGTCAAAAATTTCTACCTTAAGTGGCTTGGGTGAGTGGCAGTTTGGAGGTCTCCAAAGCAAGGAGATGAACTTCAATTCTTCAAGGCCATGGCATGCAAGAAGATTGAAGGTGAGGAGCTGATTTATGGTTGTTGGTCGTGACTGGATGGAGCAAGAAAAAGAGATGACAAAATTTGGATGAGTGAAGGTGGATTGTGGTGGTGTTGGGCCGTGAACGAGGGAGGAGAGGGACTAATTGTGGTGGCTTAAAAGAGGAGGATAGAAGATGAAATGGGAGGGTTTGTAGGGCTGTGGGTTTTGGCCTTGAATGAGAGAAGAGATTGAAGAGAGATGGTTGATGAAGTATGTTCAAGTGTGATCAAGTATTCGTGATGTCTTCAATTGTAAGTTATGTTTTTATTTTCACCATGTGTAACTAATCTGTTTATGATGGAATTGGTGAAAAATCTATGAATATGATATTTTTATTATGAATTATGTATGTTTATGATTCAAGTTTCATGTTAGTATTTCAACTCTTATTAGTATGAACTTCAAACGGGAGAATGATTTTCATGCGTGTTAAGATCACTTTAACGGAAGTAAAAGTTGAAATACCCTTAATATACAAATTACTAGGGATAGAGTTGGTAATTATTGTCATGTTAAGGCCAACACTTAAAACAAGTTTTTATTGAGAAAGCATCTGAGGGATCAGACTTTACGGTAACTATTTAGAATTTATTCACCTAGGGATTGCGTTTAATGATTTTAAGCTGCAATAACATGAACTTGATAATTAAATATGCATGTTTATAATTGTTATGTTATATTCTAGTACGGGGATCCAAATTCCAACAAAGTTTGTTAATTTGTGTTTAAATCTCAAGTATTGGATTTATTCTTAAGTACTATTTTTCTAGTCGATTTCTTGATAGATTTATAATTTTCTTTACATCCTCTTTTTCTTAATGAATCAATCAATCTCTAAATTTGTGAATATTGTATACTTTGTACATGAATCATTCTTTTGTTAATAAGTTTTGACACTTTTTACCATAGTAAATAAAATTACTGTCACACACTGAAAACATTCAATCCTTGAGGGAACGATATCTATTTTAAAAATTACAACAATACATTGGTGCGCTTACCAAAATGTCAACAATATTTCAGGCACTAACAATTTTTCTGGCGCCGTCGCTGGGGATTGAATTGATTTCAGTAAACCAGTAAATTTTTAATTTCCATGGTAAATTTCTTTACTTTTTAACTTAGGTAAACTTTTATTTTTTGCTCATACATTTATTTGTTTACTTTTACTTCTTCTTCAATTACTCTTGTTACACTAACTTTCTTTGTTTAATTTATGTATGCAAACTCGATCTTCTGCAGGAAGAATCTACTTTGACCCTAAGATCGAAAAATTTATAAAAAGACTTAAATCTTTGAAATCCAAAACACAAACTTCTTCTTCAACTTCATCTTCTATTTAAAACTTTAAAAATTCTAACGTGGCTAGAGAATAACCAAGATGGACATTGGGACACTTTGCTACTATTAATGGACCATTCTGTGTATCAAGAATGTTTCAAGGACCCATTCCTGCGGTGGAAATTAAAGCTGCCTTATTGAATATAATTCAAAATAATTAGTTTGCTGGTTTAAATCATAAAGAACTGTATGAACATCTAACTATTTTTTATGAATTATGCAGCATTATTGGTTTTGAACCCAACCAAGAAGAATTTGTGTACATGAGACTATTTCCTTTTTCTTTGGTTGGGAAAGCAAAAGAATGTTTAGAAAGGTTTTATTCCCCTTCTAAATATTTTGAAGCTATAACAACCATTCACTCATTTTCACAAAATAATGATGAGTCATTAGAAGAAGCATGGGAACGATTCAAAGCATTGTTAAGAAAATGTCCAAATCATAATTTGGATGATGGTAGAAAGGTAAGAATCGTCTATCATGGTTTATTGCCTTAGTTTAAGATGATGTTAGATGTTTGTGTAGGTGGTTCATTAATGAACAAAATAGTAGAGGAGGCAATAGCCATAATGGAGTCCATGTCTACCAGTGACAGATAAGCAGAACATCAAAGAGGTAATGTTTCCAGAAAACCAGGTATGCTCGAGTTAGGAGTCAATGATGTAGTCCTAGCTTAACAAAAATTATTGACACAACAAATTGAAGCAATAAGTAAGCAACTGTAGAAAGTTCAGATTACTTAAGTGTCATCACCACCCCCTGCTCAATTGAAATAGTGTATGCATTGCATGGGTGAACAAGCTTGTGGTTACTGTGCACCTGATGGAGTTGAACATGAGCAAGCCAATTTTCTGAACAACCAAAGATTACCTTTAGGTAATTTCCCTTTGAATGCTGGTAATTTTTTCACTAACAATTTTCAACAAGGATGGAAGAATCAGAATTCTGGATGGAAATAAGATGTTGGACCTTCCAACAGAACTCCCAACAACTAGTTTCAACAACAACCACAATCTAATCAGAATGCTAGGCTGACAAGGATATAGGATTCTATCCAACAATTGCTACAATATATGCACACGAATGAAGCCGCAAGAAAAATGTTGGATTTGCAATTAGGACAGCTAGCAAAGGAAGTAGCTAAAATGAAAAGTTCTGGTTTTTATGCCAACACCTAGAACCTAAGGGAAAAATGTAAAGCTATTTTCACAAGAAATGGTAAAATTATAGGAACTAATTGTAAAGAAAATTGTAAAGAGAGTGAAGAGAGTGAAAAAGAAAAAATGACAAAGAAAAGAGTGAAGAAGAAAAGAAGGAAAAAGAAAGTGATGAAAAAAAAAATAAAGAAATAAAATAAAAAGAAGAAAAAAAGAAGAAAAACAAAAACAACAAAATCAAAAGACCCAAAAAGAAAAAATTAGTACTTGGATCAAACTCCTCTTGTCAAGGATCTACCTTATTCTCATGCACCTTCAAGAAAGGATAAGAAAAGAGAATATAAAAGATTCCTTAAAATCTTTAAGCAGTTACAAATAAACATTCCCTTCTCAGAGGCATTGGAATAGATGCCAACATATGCAAAGTTTATGAAAGAATTGCTCACAAAGAAAATGAGGTATAATAAAGAGATTGTGGAGCTTAAAGCAGGTTGTAGTGCCATCTTACAATACAACATGCCAAAAAAATCAAAAGATCCCAGAAGTTTCACCATTCCTGTCTCCATTAGAGGTGTAAATATTGGGAAGGCTTTATTAGATTTAGGGGCTAGCATCAATTTAATACCCCTAAGTATGATGAAGTGCATTGGTGATCTTGATCCTCAAAGGATGAAAATGACTATACAATTGGCAGACCGCTCAATCAAAAGACCCTATAGAATAGTGGAAGATGTACTTGTGAAGGTGGACAAGTTCTTCCCTGTTGATTTCGTGGTATTAAACATGGAAGAGGCTACTGAAGTACCCCTAATCCTTGGAAGGCCATTTATAAAGACTGCTGGAGTGATGATTAATGTGGACAATGGAAAATTAGTAGTCAGAGTGGATAATGAGGAGGTAAATTTTGATGTTTTCAAAGCTAACAAACATCCTAATCTAAAACAAATATTGTTTCAGAGTAGATGCCCTTGATGAAGTTTGTCTCTCCATATCAAAAGGTATGTCTCATTCTGACCCCCTCAATAAATTATTGATTGACTCTGTTGATTGTTTAAATGAGGAAGAGGAAAGACAGATAGGTAGGTGCTTGGAAGAGTTGGAGAGGAAAGAAATTCCCCCAGAAACTGAAAGATTGCGGAACTCTAGGAGACACCTATGGAAGAAATCTAGAGAACTGAGCTCAAAGTTTTGCCTTCACACCTCAAGTATATCTTTATGAAGGAAGGTAATTTTAAACCAGCCATTATTAGTAATTTACTAACTGAAACAGAAGAAGCAATACTAGTATAGGTGCTAAAGAAAAATAAAGAAGCAATTGGATTGACTCTTGAAGATCTGAAAGGTATAAGTCTATCATATTGCATACACAGGATTCTATTAGAGGATGATTTCAAGCCTGTAGCCCAACCTCAAAGACATCTTAATCCCACCATGAAAGAGGTAACAAAGAAGGAGGTTCTAAAATTGCTGAAAGCGGGTATCATCTATTCTATTTCTGATAGTGCATGGGTAAGTCCAATCCAAGTGGTACCAAAAAAGAGAGGTATGACAGTCATTGTAAATGATAAAAATGAATTAATCTTAACAAGAACTGTCACAAGCTGGAGAATATATATTGATTACAGAAAATTAAACCAAGCTACAAGAAAAGATCATTTTCCCCTACCCTTTATGGACCAAATGCTTGAAAGATTATCAAGACAGGCTTATTATTGTCTTCTTGATGGTTATTCTGGATATAACCAAATTGTTGTGGATCCTCTTGACCAAGAAAAGACTGCTTTTACATGTCCTTTTGGTATCTTTGCTTATAGAAAAATGCCATTTGGATTGTGCAATGCACCCACTACTTTTCAACGATGTATGTTTGCTATTTTTATAGGTTTAGTTGAAAAGAGCATAGAAATTTTCATGGATGACTTCTCAATCTTTGGGAACTCCTTTGATACATGTATATCAAACTTGGACACTGTACTGAAGCGGTGTATTGATACAAATCTGGTCTTGAATTGGGAGAAGTGTCACTTCATGGTGACAGAAGGGATTGTACTTTGTCATAAAATCTCTACTAAAGGTATTGAAGTAGACCAAGCAAAAATTAAGGTGATATCTAAACTCCCACCCCCTGTAAATGTGAAAAGGATTAGAAGTTTTCTATGACATACTAGGTTTTATAGAAGGTTCATCAAAGATTTTTCAAAAATTGCTAAACCTTTGACAAACCTCTTGATCAAAGATGTTGAATTCAAATTTAATGAAGCATGTCTTAAAACTTTTAATTCTTTAAAAGAAAAATTCATTTTTTCTCCTGTTATTATTGCCCTTAATTGGAATTTACCCTTTGAGCTTATGTGTGATGCAAGTGATTATGTTGTAGGAGTTGTTTTAGGAAAAAGGCATGAAAAGATTTTTAGGGTTATACATTATGCTAGTAAGGTTTTAAATGAAAATCAAGTGAATTATGCCACTACTGAGAAAAAGTTACTAGCCATAGTGTATACCTAGGAAAAATTTAGATCATATTTGATTGGCTCAAAAATAATTGTTTTTACTAATCATGCAGCCATCAAATATCTTTTGACTAAAACAGATTCTAAACCTCAGTTAATCCGATGGATTTTACTCCTACAGGAATATGATCTTGAAATCAAAGATAAAAAGGGTAGTGAAAATGTGGTTGGTGATCATCTGTCTAGATCAATGAATGATGAGGTCACTACTAAGGAAAATGAAATTTTGGAAGAATTTCTTGACGAGAAATTGTTTGAAATAACAAAACAGTCATGGTTTACTGATATGGCCAATTTTAAAGCAGCAGGAATTCTTCCAAATGATTTAACCTGGCAGCAGAGAAAAACGTTTGACACAGATGCTAAATAGTTTATCTGGGATGACCCTCATTTAATTAAAATTGATATGGATAATTTGTTACGGTTCTATGTACCTGATTGGGAAATTAATGATGTGTTATGGCACTGCCATAAATCCCTTATGGTGGTCCTTTTAATAGAGAGAAGACTGATGCAAAGGTCCATCAATCAGGTTTGTACTGGCCTTCTATTTTTAAAGATGCCCACTCATTTGTACAATCTTATGACAATTGCCAAAGAATAGAGAACATAACTAGAGGCAAGAAATGCCTCTCACAAATATACAAGAGGTTGAGGTATTTGATTGTTGGGGAATCGACTTCATAGGACCCTTCCCCAACTCTCAATCTAACTAATTTATCGTTTTAGCAGTGGATTATGTTTCTAAATAGGTGAAAGCAGTTGCTTCACCTAATGCTAACTCCAAATCTATGGTGAATTTCTTAAAGAAAATATTTTTTTAAAGGTTTAGAACACTAAGGACTCTGATTAGTGATAGAGGTTCACATTTCTGTAATAAAGTTCTTCAAAAAATGTTACAGCATTATGGTGTAAGACATAAGGTGGCCAAAGCATATCATCCACAAACCAATGGTCAAGTTGAAATTTCAAATAAGGAATTGAAAAGGATCTTGGAAAAGACTCTGTCTTCTTCAAGAAAAGATTGGTCATAGAAACTTGATGATGCACTCTGGGCTTATAGAACTTCATTTAAAACTCCTATCAGCCTTTCTCCTTTTCAGATGGTTTATAGAAAAGCTTGTCATCTCCTAGTAGAAATGGAACATAAAGCATATTGAGCATTGAAATTCCTCAACTTTGATCAAACTGTTGTAGCAAACAAAAGAAAGTTGCAATTATTTGAGTTAGAGGAAATGTAGAATCATGTTTATGAATCATCCAGGTGCTACAAGAACAAGGTGAAAGCTTACCATGATAACAAATTAAAAACAAATTTCATACCAGGTCAACAAGTCTTATTGTTTAATTTAAGATTAAAATTATTTCCTGGTAAATTAAAATCAAAGTGGTCAGGCCCATTTGTGATCAAAGAAGTGAAACTATACGGAGCAGTAGAAATTAAAGATCCAACTTCCAAAAGAAGTTGGATGGTGAATAGACACAGGTTAAAGCCTTATCTGGGTGGTGAGATTAACAGACTCACTACCATTTGTTACTTAACAGATTTGTGATTTGTAGGATATCAAGCTAGAGACGTTAAACCAAGCGCTCAATGTGAGACAACCCATTATTTTTCCTTATTGATTTATTTTTAATTTTAATACATTTATATAAAAATGATTTTATTTAAATTTTGGCCAATTTAAGAATAAAAAAGGGTTAAAATGCATGAAATTGGAATATAAAATCAAAAATTGAAAAAAAATGAAATTCTGACTCCTACGCGTAGCGTGGGGTCAAAATCTAAACCTGACGCGTAGCGTCCCACCACGCGTAGCATCAGGTCGAGCGCTCAGTTTTTAAAAACTGAACCCACTCAGAATGGAGGCTCATTCCAAAGATTTTTAAACCTAAAAACTTCCCTTCTTGCCTCTTACTCTAAAACCTAATTTCTCAATCCTTAAACCTCTTAAATCCTCACATTCTCATTTTCTCTGTACATCTTCAAGTCAGTACTTCTATTTCTTTTTCTTTTTAATTTTTGCATTTCAATCTTAGAATGCATGTGGATAAGCTAGTTTAGGAAAAAATAGAGACTGCTAGGAATTGTGTTTTTGCTGTTTCTGATTGAAAAATGTAAAGAGGGGTTGCTGTTGTGCAACCCCCAATTTTTAGGTTTCAAAATTGCACCCTCACGCGTAGCGTCACCCTGACACGTAGCGTGAGGAAACAGGGCTGGCACTATACGTCAGGCCCCTATTTTCAACTTTTTAAATTTTTGTGTTTTTGTGTTTCTTTCTTATTTTTATTTTAAAATTTTAGGTCACATTTTAATTTTGATGTTTCTCTTTACACTAGTACAAAAAATAGATATGAAGACGGGATATGAGCACAATTATTCAAAAACCGTGTTTAAAAATGCGCCGTGGTATTTTTGTAAATATGAGGAAAAGCATTTTAAATTAAAAAATTTTGAAACGCATATATGAACACGGTTAAAATTGAACCGTGGTTATAGAGTAGTTTTTAGCACGGTTAATTGGGGACCCGTGGTTAAAAGTGATCTGATTTCTTTTAAAAAAAATTTTAAGGCACCTACGAAGACGGTTGGAGTTGAACCGTGTTTAAAAGTTATCTAATTTTAATTTTTTAAAATTTTTAAGGCACCTACGAAGACGGTTGGAGTTGAACCGTCTTTAAAAGTTATCTGATTTTAATTTTTTAAAATTTTTAAGGCACCTACGAAGACGGTTGGAGTTGAACCGTGTTTAAAAGTTTAATTTTTAAAAATTTTTAGGCACCTATGAAGACGGTTGGAGTTGAACCGTGTTTAAAAGTTATCTGATTTTAATTTTTTAAAATTTTTAAGGCACCTACAAAGACAATTGTTGTTTAACCGTGTTTAAAAGTTTATTTTTTAAAACTTTTTAAGGCACCTACGAAGACGGTTGGAGTTGAACCGTGTTTAAAAATTATCTTATTTTATTTTTTAAAATTTTTAAGAAACCTACGAAGACGGTTGTAGTTTAACCGTGTTTAAAAGTTTATTTTTTAAAAATTTTTAAACACGGTTTGAACGGGAACCATGCTTATAGACCTCTTCATAAAACAATTTTGCACAAACTGTGCTTATAGTCCTCTTCATAAAATGATTTCCCTCCTCTTCTCTGCTCCAAAATCCATTGTTCCAAAAATGAAAAACAATTTCCCTCCTCTTCTTTCTCCACTGCGCCAAAACCATTGTTCCAAAAATGAAAAATGATTTTCTTCCTCTTCTTTCTCCACTACGCCAAAACCCATAGGTGTAAGAACCTTATTTCCCTCTTCTTCTTTCTCTACTGCACCAAAACCCAAAACGTCTTCTTCGTTTCTACTGCGTAAAAAACCCCATTTGTCCATTTTCTTCTTCTTCATCTTGCTTCTTGCAAAGTGTTGGTCCATTTTCTTCTTCTCTGTTTTACAAAGTGTTGGTGCATTTTCTTCTTCTCTTGACTGCGTGACTTCTTCCCTAACTTCGGAGTGAGCCAATCTTCTTTGTACCTTATTATTTACATCTTTTGATGTTGTTATTTAAGCTTTATTTTAAGTTTTAACTTATTTCAAGAGACAGTTTCTAGTGTTGAAGCTGGAGTTAGAATTAGATCTTTGGATTTTCTTGGAGACAATACACAAGTTTTCTATTTGGATCATTCTGCATAATCCTTGGACTTCAAAATCCGGTTTACATATTTCATCATATGATGATGGTCGTGGAACATTTCTCTTTCAATATTATTTTTATTTTTTAGGCTTTGGGAAATTGGGAGGATGTTTCATCTTTTTTTTTTGTTAAGCTAATTTGCAAGGGAACTAACAGGGATTTGACGAAGTAGGCTTTGCTGTTAATCCTACACATGACTATGTTACATGTTTGTTTGATAAAATATATGTATTCTTTCTTTACATAATTGTATAGCATAGTCTCAAGTCTGAATGTTGATGAATAAAAACAATATTGTTGCGCTCAAGCTTTAAACTTCTTGCGCTCAAGTGCCCAAGGGTCACGCTCAAGAGCCCCAAGGGCCTGATGATTTTCCAATTCTTCACTTTTAACCACGGTAAAATGGAACTGTGTTTATATGTCTAGCATCTTTAAGCACGGTTCAAAACAACCGTGCTTATATGTCACTTACGAACACGGTTAAAAACCGTGTTAAAAGGTCCCTACCTACAACCACGTCCGGAACAGGCACGGTTCTAGAACCGTGCTTAAAAGGCAATTTTAACCGTGCTTAAAAGCCAAAAATGCACTAGTGTTAAAACATGTGTTTATTTTTGTGTTTATTTTGCATATTATTCTTATGTGTGTTTTATGATTTTAAAATTTTTAATATTTGTATGCTAAATTCTAGTGTGTTTCCTTTATTTTTAATTTTTGCTAATGTATGTTTTTTTTTCAAATATTCTATAATCTGTGTGTTTTAAATTTGTGTGTTTTAAAATATTTATTCTCTAGAATTATTTGTATATGTGTATGTTTTATTAATATGTTTTTAATTTGTATATTTTGTTCTAGGGTTTATATATATAGTCGTTGTGTGAAATATTTTTTTATTGTTAAAATATTTGTTTAAATTGTAATGTTTGTAAAAATTTTCTTGTAGATAGCCCTGAAGAAATCTATCCCTACTTCTGGTCCAAAGAGGAGGAAGAGGGCTGATACTACCTTCTTTGAGGACCCAAACATTCAGACTGAGGAGGAGCAGCTTGGACCTCGTGATCCTACCAGGTTTAAGACAGAGACAAAATGGCATAGGTTCCATTAGATCAAAGGACAAAGGTTGATCTAGGAGAAAGTTCTTGATCTGGGAGTTGCTAAGTACCCAGAGCTACTTGGAGAGATTTAGAGGAGGAGGTGGGGAACATTGTTTTCCCTACCCACTGAGGGAGATCCTATCTTGGTGATGGAGTTTTACGTGAACGCCTACAAGACTTGCCATGATTCACCCAACATTAGGTAGATGAGGACCAGCTGGGTTAGGGGTAGGTATATTGTCTACGATAGGGAGATCATCAATACCCTTCTAGGTAACCCTTGGGACCCTACTCCCGAGGGTGATACTTGTTTTTGGCAGGAGAATAGAAACAAGATTGCCATTGAGGATGGCGACTTAGGATACTTTCTAGAGCAGGTTGCTCAATCTTTGAGCAAGGATATAGTCTATTTTAATCTTAGCAGGGTTAATAGAGCTCATTTGAACCTGCTAAATACGCAGCTAAGTCCAATAGCCCAAGCATGGATGTATCATATGCTCCATAACATCACACCTGTCTCTCACCTCTCTTCTTTACCCATTGATCGTTGTTGTTTTCTATTCTCCATTCTACAGGGACACACAATCGACATCGTTGCTCTTATTTTTAAGTAGATTCACCATTATGCCCTTGGGTATAAGGTGAATTACCTAGTACCCTTTCCACTTATCATATCTGCCTTACTGAAGAGGTAGGGAGTATAGGTACCTTCACTAGAGTTCACTAGTTCATCAGGATGAGTACCCCATGTTCTAGTGAACAGAGCTTATTTTGTACAGCAGTACGAGCTTCCACCTCCTGAGCAGGAGGCCAAGTCGTGACCTAGGAAGAGACGACCATCGCAGGCATCTTCTACTGATGCTTTCACTCAGGATTTTGCTAGGCTGAGGATAGACTGCCAGTATATGATGTGATGATGGCTATTTCTCATCGGGCCTATGTGCATTTACATGATTCATTTTATCAGTACAAGGTCCATGGAGTATATCCTGAGGCTTGGCCAGGAGACCAGCCTGTATATCCTGAGGTAGATGGTACATCAAGAGCATATGCTGACACAAAGGGAGACACTGATGAGGAGGGTGATGATGAGGATCAGATGGATAAGGATGACTGAGGATATCATATTTATTTTCTACATCTTTTATGACTCTTTTATATTATTTACTTATATTAGTACTTGTTTATGATTTTAGTTATTTTATTTGTGATTTTTTTTTATTTTGTGTGGTGTGATTATTATTGTTTATATTATTGGTGTGATGTTTTATTTTAAGGTATGGTGTGATTTTCTTATATAAAATCAAATAATAATAATAATAATAATAATAATAATAATAATAATAATAATAATTGTGATGTTCTTTAAAAATCAAATTTTTAGAAATTGAATCTTTATGTGCTTAAAGTTTTAAATAATAAACCATTTTAAATAATCAAATATCGATCCTTTTGCAACTAAGGCATTTTGATAAAACAAATTATAATTTTTATATTAATAATCAAGCTAATTTTGAAAACCCAATGAGTTGAGAGTTCTTTAAACACTTTCTTACAAATTGATTTTGCTTAATTCTTTGATTTGTGTGTCGTACAGAGGATCCAAGAACATGATCAAGGCACATTATTGGTAAACACATGAACTTAGGGCCAAAAAGCCTACCTTGGTAAAAATGTATTTATCTTTTGTTAGCCATTTTGACCCTTAAAAATAATTTCTTTGACACCCCTTACCCAAAAATATTTTTAACCATTCCCTTTTATCTGATTAAGTAAAAGAGCATTGCAATCAAAATGAAAATAATTTGAGTGTTCTTATGAATTGGGGAGTGAAATTGTGAACTTAATTCTTTTCAAAAAGTATATCATGAAAAGCATATATGTGAAAAATAAAAGAAAAGAAAAATATATATATATGCAAATCCAGAAAAAAGAAATAAGGAAAATAATTAACTTGGGGGTATCTGTCAAAAAAGGAAGTGAGTTTTGTATCAAGAATAATGCCCTAAATCTTACATAAAATGCTCTTTTAAGATTTTAGGTGTTTCACTTTCCAAGAAAAACCATGAATTCTTGTAGCCAAGCCTCATTACAACCCTTGAATAAGACCTTGTGACTCTTGCTTGATTCTGTATGAATAACAATTGATAAAATGAAAATCAAAATTAAATTTGTTTAATTTTATGATTGATTGAGTTAAATAGGATGTCTGTTTACTGAGAAAAACACTTGTGAGGTAAGCCTTGAAATAAGCTTGATTTATTGACATGACATTGTCTTGGTTATATCCTTAAGCTTCTATTGCACAAGTCATCAATATTGATCATTTCAAATAGTAAGTTATGAATTACTTCTTGTAGTAAGATTTCAATTTTTCAAAAATTTATTGGTTCACAATTGAGTTTGTTTTGCTCGAGGATGAGCAACTTCCTAAGTTGCGGGTAGTTTGTTAGTCCTTAATTTGTCATTATTTTTATAATAAAATATGTGAGAAAATTAATAAAACTTAGTTTAAATATAAATAAATTTAGGTTTTATCTTTAATAAATAGAAGTTGTTGAACTTAACTTGGCATGACCCATTTTTTCAATTTTTACAGTAAAAAGCTAAGGATCTAAGGTAAAAAATTTATTCAAGTCAGAGGGCTGACATGTAGCATCAACCCTATGCTCAGCATTAGGATTTTGGTGCTGACGCTATGCGTCAAGGTGTGTATCCCACTAATAGGTGGAATTATACTCAGAAAAAGGGCCAAATAATGGCCAAATCACTTCAGTCCAAAGCCTATGAACACAGTGGGAGACAAGTACCATCAGGATTGAGCATTATTTATGACATATTAGAGTAAATCATGGCTGGAAATCATGATTAATAGAGGCTGAGTCAAGAGGCTAACGTGTAGCGCCAAGCTCACACATACCGTCAGGACCTCGACTTGGCCCTATAAATAGGCCATTTGCCAAGGGTTTTGGAATCCTATTCTGCATTCTAATCACTTATTTCTCCAATTCCAGAATCTTTATTTCTGAGTTGTGCTGTAGAATAACTTCCATATACTTGATAGTGTTGTTTATTATTATTTTCTTTCGTGTTATTAAGTGTGTTCAAGTGTGATCAAGTATTCGTGATGTCTTTAGTTGTAAGTTGTGTTTTTATTTTCACCATGTGTAACTAATCTGTTTATGTTGGAATTGGTGAACCAGTCTATGAATATGATATTTTGATTATGAATTACGCATCTGTACGATTCAAGTTTTAGGTTAGTATTTCAACTCTTATTAGTATGAACTTATGATTTTCATGTGTGTTAAGATCACTTTAACAAAAGTAAAAGTTAAAATACCCTTAATATACCAATTACTAGGGATAGAGTTGGTAATTATTGTTGTGTTAAGGCCAACACTTAAAGTAAGTTTTTACTAAGAAAGCATTTGAGGGATCAGACTTCACGGTAACTATTTAGAGTTTATTCAGCGAGGGGTCGGGTTTAATGATTTTAAGCTACAATAACATGAACTTGATAATTAAATATGCATGTTGTAACATCCCAAATTTTATATAAATGATTAAATATGAAGAATAAATACTAAATAATTATATGTGGGTAAATTAATGTCCCAAAATGTTGAAAATAATTAAATTGAGATTTTTAAGGATTATTCATAATTTATTTAAGCTTTGAGAGTTAAAATTATACCCGATTAAAATATGGGTGTCGGATCAAGTATCTCCGATTGAGGTACTGTTGGTCAGGGCTGTTAAGAATATTATTGGGGATCTGAATATGTATTCAGAATAAGTTTTAGATAAAGTATTGAGCTCAAACAGAGATCCTGTTTGTTGTAAAATGGTAAATTTTAATGAGAGGGGTAAAATTAAAACACTAAACTCTCTTCTTTAACAATTCACGTTGCTTTCTTCTCCTAAAAACAAAACATTCATTTCTTCTATTTTTCTCATTGTCTTGTTTATCTTCTTCTTCCAAAAACCTAAGCAAGTGGTATGCCCATCCTTCTCTTCCATTTTTGTTTTCCATAAGCTTGAAGGAAGTGACATTGATTTGAAGCTTCTCCTTCCTTCTCCCTCAATTTTTGTCACCCACCTTTCTCCTTCTAAAGCTCATTGGTGTTTAATGATGGAAGTAAGTTTCTCTCCATTTTCTTTGAGCTTGAACCCTTGGTTATGGGTTTTGGGTGTTGGGTGAGTGATTTATGTATATGGGTTGTTGAGAGAAGCCATTAGACATAGAAACCCTAAGGTGGGGTGGCTAAATGCAAACTTTTATATGCATGTAATATGTAACAAGAAATTAATGTTGGGAAATAATGGGTATTGATGTATATTTATGATGGTTAATGGGTTTTCAACAAAAACCCTAACTATAGAAATTAGGGTAAATGGTAGATGTTGATTGGAGAGTGTATGTTAAGAGGAAATATGTAATACTTGAATGATGGGTATGAGAGAATGTGTTAGGAGAATATTTATTAATGATTGTAGATAGCATTAATGATGGTGGATGTCTATTAATGGTGATTGATGGCCATTGGTGTATGACCCCCTTGATGGGTAGAGTTATAAATCCATAATAATAATACTTGAATGCCTAACCCATGGTGGTTGTGGTGAAATTAATGAAATAGAAATAGTTTCATAATGAAAGTGTTGAATGCATCAAGTATTAAATTAGAATATGTAAGTCTTGGTGACTTTAAGTTAAAAATAATTATATGGTGCCTTATGAAATATAGGATCTTTTCTGAACGACAAGGTAGGAACGTCGTATCGCTCGAAATTCTTCTCTTGAGGTAGTAGAGGAGTTTTATATTCTAAATGCATGGATTGAGTAATGTTTGATTGTGATATGTGACAATATGCATGTTTGTCTTAGTTGTGTGGTAATGACAATTTGAGATTGTTAAACATGATAATGGTAATTGTGCTTGGCAATATCTATTGTACATTTAGAATTTTTATGGTGTGCTAAATAGTGATGTTAAATTACTTGGCTAGTGTGATGCCTTGATATGACATGATTATGTTATATTCACCATGAATGTGGAATAAGTATTATTGATGATGAATGAGAATGAATATGGATGATTAGCATACCTTGATTATTAATGAAAGATTGATGATTGTAGTATATCATTTTGATGTCATTGTGAAACATCAAAGTGATGAATTGTGATAAGGAAGAATTATTGAAAATGCCACATTAAAACTTGAAACAATGGCAATGACCAATGGTAATAAAATCCACTAAGAATTATGTGGTGATGTTGGTAATGTAGATGATTGATGAGTAGAATGATTAGGATGTATAGTTATGAGAATACATATCATTTGCAATGCATTGCATCCATAGCATATTGCGTAGCTACCGGTGGTGGAATGTTAGGAGATTCCCCTGGTTGGCCAAGTGGGAGGACGACTCTGTGCACGAGTATTCTGATTTTCCCTTGTGACTCGGTGTGTAAGTCATGAATCTGCCCATGTATAGTTGTGGGGAGTTGCATGTGGTTGACCCTATAGGGGTGGCTCTTTAAGGAGCAAGGGTCCCCAGTGGTTCTTTGGATCACAACTGCCATGGTATGAATCATGGTTGGCCCGTAACACCTTTATGTTGTTTATGGTGTTTACCGCGGTCATAGTGAAAATGGCCAGGTGTTGCAAGATAGGCGATGCGGTTTGGTTCTAGTAAAACATAATGATTTGCGTGCAATTTGATGATTAATGTATATATTTTACTACTGTAGTAGGGGTATAGTTATATGATCATGCTTAAATCCCACAATTTAGTGTTTATTCCTACAGTCGGATCCGCAATTGATATTACTATGTTGTGCATGTGCATTAGCCTAAGAGAATTTGCATATAGCAAGGAGGTATGCCAAAGGTGATGAGATATGGTGATGGTTATGATTTGGTGAGAAAATACCTAAAGACAACACAAAAGATATGAATACAAAGAAATTTATTATGTATGGTGATTATATATGTGACAGTCCAATATAATGAGGAACTTGATTGTGTGTATGCTTATATACTTTGTCATGATTCATAGAGATGGTTAAGTTATGTGTATGTTGGTGAGATGATGATGATTCTGATGATGAATGTTACATTAATGTGAAGTATACATGACATTGAATGCATATACACATAATCACATTGAACTCATATTCATCCTTTGGAATGTATAACTCATCCTCCCATGTTGTCTATTTTTAGCCTTATGATACAGGACATTCATAGGGTGAGATGCATCCCTTTTGGAAGTGGGTTTTGATGGTGGAGGTAAATTAGTGTATAGGAATTGCTTTGGCCGACATCGATTGATTTTGTATAACATATGGTGTTGATATATGCTTATTGTGTATTTGGATTTGTATGTATTCATTTTGAAGGTCATAGATAAAAATTGGACCCTTTAGGTGTATGGCTAATTTTTGTTAATGACCTTAATGACGTATGATGACAACTGTTATACTTGTTTATTGCCCAATTTGATGAATGAATGATGTTATTCATGAATTACAATCTTTATGAGACATATAACAAAGTTATGTTTTGATATTCTTACACATTTGAGGAACTAATAGGGTCAAAATGAGTTTTATGAGATTTGGATGGCATGTAATGGTTCCAACAGCTTAAATGTATGACTTGTGATTTGTAAAAACTGAAATGGGCCAATTCCATTAAGAACTGACCCCCAAATTACATCAAAATACCTTAAAACGGGACAAACACATTTATGCACACAAGTCTCTCGTTTTTAGGAATTTTTAAGTGCGGCTAGTGACTACGCGTCACAAATAATGTGTTTTAGCTGGTGTCAAAATTATGTGGCCATTAGATTTGATATGAAAAAGATAGGGTAGCTAGAACTTGGAAAATTTGATAATTTCTACTGAGTTGCTATCATGAACAGATATACAGTAGGTATGAATCGATTCCCTTGTTGCCTGAATCGATTCATTATGCTTTGTTTCCACTAATTCATGAATTTTTCATTCATGAATTGATTCACCATAGGGCTGAATCGATTCAAGGACCTGATTCACTGTTGTTTTTGGAATTTGGAATGCATGAATTGATTCACCAGGGGGTTGAATCGATTCATTCACCTGTTACACACTTGTTTGGCCATCTGAGATGCATGAAACGATTCATGCCAGCCTTGAATCGATTCATGCCTCTGATTCTTTAAAAATCCTTATGTTTTGTTGTATGTTGGGTTCCATTGGGCTATGGCATGCTTATATATCAATGTGTAAGTGTATTTACCATTTTTTATCAATTAATTCAAGTACCTTTAAACCTCTTTCCATACCATGCCATAACTCTCAAAATAAATTATGTTTTCGTTATTCCTTGTTGATGATCCTATGATCGATTGTCCAAGGAGCACTCTTGATTGAATTTACACACCTTCTTATATCTTCATATATGGGATAGGTTCTTTTAAATGATCCGGGGTTACTTGCTAAATTTTTTATCCCGCGGTTTTTTCCATTCTTTAATTGTTTTAAAAATCATAAAAATTTACCCTTATTTCTATTAATTTGTTTTGGGGTCGTCTTAACTTGGTATCAGAGCATTGATTGCTCTTTGATAAAGACTTGATTGATGTTGCGCAAGCTATTGTTTCTTAAGATTGAATTGTATGAATTGTATTTGATTGGGTTTTGGACTTCTTGAATGGAATGTGATGTTTTGGCATTGAATTGAGATTGATATGCTAATGTTTGAGTCCGGTCAAGATTCCTTAAATTACTTACCTTCAATGATGAATATGTTGTGATTATGCATTGAGATTGATATAATTATGTGATGAGATATATGATAGGCCAATGAATGTTGAAACCTCCATATATATGTGGGTTGAAGGTTAATTGTTTGGTCTAGTTTACTCACGTGTGAGCCATGTCTTAATGTATAGGCGTGAAACATGGCTGATAGGCATAACTTTGAAGCTACTACTATGGCATCTGCTTTAAATCGCTTTACGGATCTCTTGGAAAGACAAGGCCAACAAAATATGGGACAAGGTGCCCAATGTCTTGATCAATTTTTTATGAGGAAACCATCTGAGTTCCATAAAGTGTATAAGCCTGAGGATGCTTGTGTTTGGATCAATGACTTGCAGAGGATCTTTGCAAGCTTCGAATGCTCTAAAGCTCAAAAGGTTGAGTATGCGGTCTTTATGGTCCATGATGAAGCTGAATCATGGTGGCGTCTTACTAGGGGGTGCATGGTATCTGCTGATGTTCCCTTGATTTGGGAAAATTTCAAGGTTGAGTTTCTGAAGAAGTATTTTCCGGAGAGCTACAAAAGTAAGAAAGAGCTTGAGTTCATGGAGCTTAAGCAATGTGATATGACTGTGGAGGAGTATGCCTCCAAGTTTGAAGAATTATGTGCATTTTATCCTCCTTATCAATAAGAGGGTACCAAGGCTTCGAAGTGTGTGAAATTTAAGAATGGTTTGAGGCCCGAGATCGAGCGGGCTATTCGACATCAAAAGATTAAAAGCTTTCTGACACTTGTGAACAAGTGTCGTATTTATGAAGAAAATGATGTGGCTCCTTTGAGTCATGGCAAGCATGAACCCAAGTTGAAGGGTCAATTCTTTAACTTTAAAAGGCATGATCATTTTAAAAAGAGGAAGTTCTTTCATGGTGGATCCTCTAATGTAAGAGGACGTGGTGGATATTGAGGTGGCAATGGAAATGGTAACCAAGGTCGTGGCAATGTCCAAGGCCTTACTTGCTTCAAGTGTGGTGCTAATCATTTGGCATGTGATTGTCCATAAGACAATATGGTGTGCTACCAATGCAATTAACCGGGGAATATTCGCCCTAATTGCCCATTGAATACAAGAAATGCTAATGTTTATACTCCCGCTCGCATGAATCATAATGATAACCATGGAGACCATGGTATTTTTGGAGGCTGTGGTCGTGGAAACAGTAATGGACATAATGGTGGCCGCAATGGTGGCCGTGGTGGAAATCATAATGGTGGGCATAATGGTAATGGTCGAGGCAATGGACATGGTGGAAGAAATGGTAATCATAATGGTGGTGATCAACCACAAGCTGCTGGAGAGTTTTTGCCATTACGGGTGAGGAAGCCGCTCAAGCGGAAGATCTTATTCATGGTGAGTGTGAAATTCTTGTCACCTCAGTATGTGTTATCTTTGATTCCAGTGCTACTCATTCATTTATTTCTAAAGATTATGTGAGGCGCTTGAAAGTTTCTATTTGCATGATGAAAGGATCCATAATGGTGACTAGACCCATTGTTGCTTGTTTGAGATCAGTGACTCAATGTGAGAATGTCGAGATGATTCTTGAGGGTAGAAAGTTTGTTGTATCCCTCGTGTGCTTACCTATGAAAGACCTGGATATTATCCTAGGTATAGATTGGTTATCTGCCAACAGAGTCTTGGTGGATTGTCATAATAAAGAGGTGATCTTTCCGACTTCAAATGTTGAACACTTTGACCTACAAGGTATCTCTCAGCTTCTTATAATGTTATGTATAGTTGATGGGAACGGTACTTCCCAATCTTGTGAAATTCCCGTTGTTTCTGAATTTCCTGATGTTTTTTCGGATGAGATTCCTGGATTGCCCTCTCCATGCAAAGTGGAATATTCTATTGATCTTATTCCTAGCGCTGAGCCTGTTTCTTGAGCTCCTTATAGGATGTCTCCTATGGAGTTGTCTGAGCTTAAAAAGCAAATCGAGGAATTACTTGAATGAGAGTTTATCCACCCAAGTGTCTCTCCTTGGGGTGCTCCTGTGTTCTTGGTGAAAAACAAGGATAGAAGCATGAGATTGTGCGTTGACTATCGCCAACTCAATAAATTAACTATCAAGAACAAATATCCTTTCCCTCGCATCGATGATCTCTTGGATCAATTAAAGGGTGTTGTTGTGTTTTCCAAGATTGGCTTGTATTTTGGATATCACCAAATTCGGGTGAAGACTGATGATATTCCAAAAACTGCCTTCTGAACGCGATATGGCCACTATGAGTATGTGGTGATGCCATTTGGTGTGACAAATGCTCCTGTGATTTTCATGGATTACATGAATCACATCTTCCATGAGTATCTTGATCAATTCATCATGGTGTTCATTGATGATATTTTGGTGTACTCTAAGAGTCGTGAAGAATATGAAAGGCATCTTCGCCTTGTGTTGTCTATTCTTCGAGAGGAGGAATTGTATGCTAAGCTCTCAAAATATGAATTCTGGTTGAATGAAATTTCATTTCTTGGTCATGTGATCTCTTGTGATGGTGTTGCTATCGATCGATCAAAAGTTGAAGCTGTTATGGCATGGGAAAGACCAACGTCTGTGACGAAAATAAGGAGTTTTCTTGGTCTTGTCGGTTATTACCGAAGATTTATTGAAGGATTTTCCCGTTTAGCCTCACCATTAACGAAATTGACTCGTAAGAATCAACCATTTGTGTGGACTCTCGAATGTGAAGAAAGTTTTCAAGAGTTGAAATTGAGACTTATTACCACACCAGTATTAGCCTTGCCTAATTTGCTGGATGATTTTATGGTGTATTGTAATGCTTCTATGCATGGTCTTGGTTGTGTGTTGATGCAAAGTGAACGTATGATAGCCTATGATCAAGACAGTTGCGATCTCATGAGGTTAATTATCCCACACATGATCTTGAGTTAGCGGTGGTGGTGTTTGCTTTGATGTTGTGGCGGCACTACTTGTATGGTTCTAAGTTTGTGGTCTTTAGTGATCACAAAAGCCTTAAGTACTTGTTCGATCAAAAGGAACTTAATATGCACCAATGGTGATGGATGAAGTTTCTAAAAGACTATTAGTTCGAGTTGAGGTATCATCACAGAAAGGCAAATATGGTTGCCGATGCTTTGAGCCAGAAGTCGTTGCATGTTTCCACAATGATGGTGAAAGACATGGAGCTAATTAAGTAATTTAGAAACTTGAATGTAGATGTGTGACAGGGCCCGCAAGCGCACGGGTTATGTCGCGTAATATAAAAGATTATCGTTCTCCACAGGGACTGTGTTCAAAGTACCAGCATATTGAAATTTAATTATCCACACAATTAATTTTTAAGATTTTTATAAAATAAAGCACAAATTAAAGTTGCACAGAATATGAATAAATATAAAAATAAAATTTACTTGATACTAAAAAAATCAGAGTTGAGAGTATCTTGGGATTTCGGGGGATTAAGACTCTATTTTATGTTTAATGAATTTTAACTTTTCATAAATAAGAATCGAATTAAGTTTTCCAAGGCGAATTTTCCAAAAGCTAATTAATATGTTCCTTTCGGAATCCTATTAATGTACCTAACCTATGGAAAGCGCTGCTTAATCCTCAGAAAGGCCCATTATTGTTTTATGAAAATCCCTTTTATTTCCTCAAAAGAATTTTGATTACTTTCACGGTTTTACCGAGGTCACAAAAAGCATTTCAAAAATCTTAGGTTTAGTTCAAAACTTTCTAGTAAAAATAAATCTCTCGATTCTATTTATTACCTAAACTTACTAATATACCCGTAAGTATACAGTTTTATCATTTAGGTTCTTGTTAGGAATTACTAAAAGCATTAAGCATAATTGAACTAAATGGAAAACAGAAATTTATTTAATTCTAAGTCAAAATAACATTAAAATAAAATATTATCATACCCCCTTTATCCCAAGATAATTAATTTAGCTACTCATGAAATAATTTAAATTCATGTAAATAATGGAAAAATAAAACATACAAGACATGGTAAAAATAAAGACTTACGGGTTTCTCCAAAAGCTCAGAATAATTTACCACTGTAATTCCTTGTTGCAATAATTTCTCCACCAATTACAAATTTAAAATCTCACTTTTACAGCCCTCACACTCTTACAAAATAAAAGAAAGAAAAGAAAATAAAAAGAAAGAGAAGAAAAACGGACAGAGAAAGAAAAAATGGAAAAGAATAGAACTAAAGAGAAAAAGAGAGAAAGTAACGAAGAAATGAAGCTTGAGTGATTTTAGACTGGGAAGAAGTTGTTTTTTACTGATGGGTTGCTGCTGCTTTTATAGGCAAATGGATTGAGGATTCCAGCAATGAAAACGCGTTCAATTTGCAAGTGGAAGAAACTTTCAGTGCATGTGAATTCCAGCTGTGCCAACTTGTTTCCAATTTGCATATTTTAATATATCCAATAATTCGATGCTTGGATTTTAGTGAAGATTGGTGCAGAATGATGAAATTCAGAGTGGAAAAACATTATTTTCCCACAAATCCGAGTGAAAGCTTGCTGGACGGTGTAGGGAGTGAACTGGACAGCGTGGAGAGGAGTTGCTGGGCGGTATCATGTATTAGAAGAAGAAAGGGAGACGGTGTTGGGAAATGAGGATGGTGGGGCGGTGTTGAGAGTGAGGGAAAGGAAAGGAGTATGGGCGGTGTGGATAGAAAGGAGAAGAGTCTGGGCGGAGTTGTGGATTAGAAGAAGAGTCTGGGCGGAGTTGAGAGTGTTGGAAAGGAAAGGAGTATGGGCGGTGTTGGTGTTGAAGAGGATTGTTGGGCGGTGTGGAGTATTGGAAAGGAGAGGACATCGGATAGAAGAGAGGAATGTGGGTCGGATTTCTGGATTGAGGACGGTGTAGAGAGTGATCTGATGTTTGGAGTTTGTGGAGTGTAGGTCGGTTTTGAAAGGAGAAGGGATGGTGTTGTGGCTTGAGGACGGGGTTTGTGGAGTAGGTCGGTATTTGAAAGGAGTATTTGTTGAAGGAAACCGTCTCGCTCAAGCGGAGAAAGGTTCGCTCAAGCGAGAGGTCTTGTTTCACTCGGTGTTTGAGAGTTGGACGGGCAAGGTGACTTACTCGAAATTGATTGAATCCATTCACTCGGCTTAAATTCACGAAGTTCATTCGGCACTGATTGGAGACTCACTCGGGATCAAAATTTATTCAATCGGTTCTCAATCATTTTCACTCGGCTGTAATCTGAACCACTCGGTTAAAACTCTGCTCGGATTTTGCATTGGAATTCACTCGGATTTGACTTCACTTTCACTCAGAAACTTGGACTTTGAAGGACTGGAATCTGGCTGATAGAATTCTTCCATGTCCGAGCCTTGCTTTGCTCGGAAATGCATCTTTCTGACCCAACTTACTCGGAATTCCTTTCCTTGGAGACTTCTCATTCGGGCTCAATGTGAAACTTGAGAGTCTGCCCGAGTGTGATTTATTTCCGGTCGGATTTTTCCTTCTTTGCTAAGAATTACTCGGAAATGCTTTGTTCTGCTTGAGAATGTCATTTTCACTGAGTGAGACCACTCGGATTCCTCCTTAGTCAGCATTTATTCATTTCAGTGGCCTCTTCTACTCAGAATCACTTCACTCGAAACAGCTTTCACTCGGATTAGTTGCAATCAGAAAGCTCCCACTCGGATTCACTTTAATCAGCAAGCTTTTCACTTGAAAATAGCTTTGGACATATTTATTGGAGGTCAGTCTCCTTTTTTCACTCGGAATGGATGCAGTCGGGGAGTTTCCACTCGGAATCACCTTTAACCGAGACTTATTCCATTTCAGCATTGGCCCTTTACTCCAGTTAGCTATTTATCACTCGGAATGGCTTTGTCAGGGAACATTTTACTCGGATTTTCCTCCAGCAGTGCAGTATTCCACTCGGCAATGCTCTATTCTGAGTCCTTCCACTCGGATTTGGTCATTTCTGAGTTATCCCACTCGGATTTGGCCATTTTGAGTCGGATTTCAGTGCTCTGAGTCGGATTTTTGCTTTCCGAGTCGAATTTCAGCTTTAAAAAGAGAATTCTTTCCACTTTGGGCTTGTTCTTCTTGTTTCTTTATCATTTTATGGTCGTTTTTCTATTGTTTTTGACCCTTTATTACCTTAATTCCTGCAAAATAACATACCCAAGTAGAATAGAGTGGAAAGAGAGCAAAAATCGCAATAAAAAAAGGAAATACAGTGGACAATGACTAAAATCCTAAGCAAACTAGATCTTATTTATTATATTAAAAGGCACTTATCAAAATACCCCAAACCAAAACATTGCTTGTCCTCAAGCAATCACCATATTCACAAGATAAAATACAGAAAACACTAAGCTTAATAGACTAAGGAATCCAAAATAGAGAAACAGATTTATTCAAATGCCAGTTTTATTTTTCTTATGTGAATCAATTTTCAATGTCAAGACTTGAGATACTCTTCTCACAATTTTCACTCAAGTTTTTCAAGGTTTGTGTATCTCTCAAATCATCATAGTCAAAAAATATTACCATAAGCTTGTTAATAAACCAGAAACTCCACAGTTTAGATAGAAAATATGTCAAAGTCTAAAGCTCTTTCAAAGGTTGTAACGTGGCCTTGGGTTGTATTGTCAAGGTAGGAATTTCAAGAAAAATGGAATACAAAAGGGCTTTAACAGTCATGAATGATTCAAATCACCATTATAAATTTAACAGAGCAAAAATTTTTTTGAATTTTTATGGACTTTTTGGAATTCATTCAATATCATCCTTTTGATTTTCTTTTTCTTTTTCTTGCTTTTCTTTGCATCCAATACCATATTTTTCTTAAGTCCTTTTTTATTTCTTTGCTCCACTAAATTTCCAACTTTTTCACCATTAAGAGAATATCAGTCAATGAAAGGTTTCAAGGAAAAATTTTCACTTTTAGGCTCAAAATGGGTAACTAGGGGTCAAATTATACAAAATTCTGAGGCTTAAGAATAAGACCTAATTGTGCCTTTATCATCCTAAGACATATAATCAAAAACCATTTTGAATTGGTTAAAAAACAAGTTCTAGAATATTAATGACTATGAGATTCACTCAATCAAGAAAATATGGGTTTTGAAAATTTGTTTGATAGATAACCCATTTTGGCTCAAGTCTAACCATGGAAAGTCTTTTCAAAGAAAATTTTAATCACATAAGGTTCATTTAAGCATTTATTTGGCATTTAAACAATCAAATTTTAAAAATTTTACTCAAAATTTTGGGATCCTTAGATACTTTAGCCTTGTGTTCAAAGTAAATTTATCATGCAATCATGGTAAATTACAAGATTACAAACAAATCAAAGAAAACACACATGCAAAATAAAATAACAATCACACAACGTAAACAAAACAGTTAAGTTTTCTTACCTACCACCCCAAACCAGAATTTGACATTGTCCTCAATGTTAAAATGGATGATAAAAGGATAAGAAAACTTACCTGTAATAACCCCAAACTAGCATCTGACATAGTCGGTTTTTTTTTTTTTAAGAATAAAAGCTTAAAATAAAACAACAACTTTTTATAGGGTTACCTCCCTATCAGTGCTAAGTTTTAAGTCTTCAGCCAGACTTCTCACCGTTTGGATTTACTCATCAGGAGCATCAAACAAGTCCAAGTCACTTGCTTGTTGTATTGGTTGACCTGTGAAGTAATGCTTTACTCTCTGTCCATTTACTCTAAATGTACCAGATTTCTCGCTCCATAGTTCGACAGCTCCAAAGGGAAAGACTTTTGTCACCTTGAATGGTCCCGACCATCGGGATCTCAGTTTACCTGGAAAAAACTTCAGTCTGGAATTAAACAGTAAAACCATATCACCTGGATTAAATGTTCTCCATTGGATGTGACGATCATGCCATTGTTTGGTTTTTTCTTTATAAATTCTGGCATTTTCGTATGCATCTAGACGGAGTTCTTCAAGCTCATTTAATTCCAACAATCTTTGTTCACCTGCAGCCTTATGATCAAAGTTAAGAGTTTTAACAGCCCAAAAAGATTTATATTCTAGCTCAACAGGTAAATGACAGGGCTTCCCATATACTAGCTTAAAAGGTGTGGTTCCAATGGGAGTTTTGTATGCGGTCCGATATGCCCATAAGGAATCATCTAACTTAATAGACCAATCCTTACGTGATGTATTCACCACTTTTTGAAGAATATTTTTAATTTCCCGATTGGATACCTCAACTTGTCCACTAGTTTGTGGGTGATAAGGTGTAGCAATCTTATGCTTAACTCCATATTTCTTTAGAAGGGTCTGAAAAGTTTTCTCAATAAAATG
The DNA here is from genome assembly GCA_037962975.1 of Clitoria ternatea. Classification (NCBI taxonomy): domain Eukaryota; kingdom Viridiplantae; phylum Streptophyta; class Magnoliopsida; order Fabales; family Fabaceae; genus Clitoria; species Clitoria ternatea. Next base: position 178,974,172 of record CM075671.1, read on the forward strand.
AGACCCTCCATCACTTATAACACATTTTGGGACCCCAAACCTTGGAAATATTATTTTCTTGAAAAGTTTAATAACAGTCTTAGCATCAGAATGGGGTGAAGCAATGGCTTCCACCCATTTTGACACATAGTCAACTGCCACTAATATGAACTGATTTCCAAAAGAAGAGGGAAAGGGACCCATAAAATCAACACCCCATACATCAAACAGTTCAACTTCTAAAATTGTATTCCATGGCATTTCTTGTCTCTTACCAATGTTACCTGTTCTTTGGCAAGCATCACAAGTTAGAACATACTTACGTACATCCTTAAAAATATTTGGCCAATAGAACCTAGCTTGCAATATTTTAGCAGCTGTCTTGGAGGTGCTCATGTGCCCTCCACAGGAAAGAGAATGGCAATGATCCAGGATAGCATGGACATCATCTTGTGAAACACATCTCCGAATCATACCATCTGCACATTGCTTGAAAAGGAGTGGTTCATCCCAATAATAATGCTTGACATCTGCATAAAACTTTTTCCTTTGCTGAAAGCTAAGATCAGGAGGTAAGATACCACATGCAAGAAAATTTACAAAATCAGCATACCAAGGAACACGTTGGATACTAAGATTCAAGAGTTGTTCATCTGGAAAAGATTCATTGATAGGAATATTATCTGTTTCTTCTTTTTCAGATGTCAACCTAGACAGGTGGTCAGCGGCCAAGTTCTCGGTACCCTTCTTGTCCTTAATTTCCAAGTCAAATTCTTGCAATATTAGAATCCACCTAATTAATCTAGGCTTTGCTTCCTTTTTATTCAATAGATACTTAATGGCAGAGTGGTCAGTGTAAACAGTAACATGTGAACCTACCAAATAAGACCTAAATTTATCAAAAGCAAAGACAATAGCTAACAGTTCTTTTTCAGTTGTGGCATAATTTACCTGAGCATCATCTAGCGTCCGGCTGGCATAATGAATTACATGGAGCTTTTTATCTTTTCTTTGCCCCAACACAGCTCCCACTACGTAATCACTCGCATCGCACATCAGCTCAAATGGGAGTTTCCAATCAGGTGGTTGTACGATGGGGGCAGAGATTAGAGCTTGCTTTATCCTGCAAAAAGCTTCCATACAAGATGAATCAAAATTGAAAGGCACATCCTTACCCAGAAGAGTTGTAAGAGGCTTTGTGATCTTGGAGAAATCTTTAATGAACCTACGGTAAAACCCTGCATGTCCAAGGAAACTCCGAATACCTTTCACATTTGTGGGTGGAGGTAATTTTTCAATTACTTCCACTTTAGCCTTATCAACTTCTATACCTCTCTCAGACACCAGGTGTCCAAGAACTATGCCTTCTCTTACCATGAAATGGCATTTTTCCTAATTTAGAACCAAATTGGTTTCTTCACAACGCTGCAAGACTTGGCACAAATTTGTTAAACAATTATCAAAATCCAAACCATGTACTGAAAAATCATCCATAAAGACTTCCATCACATTTTCAATAAGATCAGAAAAAATTGCTTGCATACACCTTTGAAAAGTCGCAGGTGCATTACATAAACCAAAAGGCATACGTCTGTAAGCATAAGTCCCATAAGGGCAAGTGAAGGTAGTCTTTTCTTGATTAGATGGATGAATGGGAATTTGATGAAAACCTGAATACCCATCCAAATAACAGAAATAAGAGTGTTTCGCAAGTCTTTCAAGCATCTGATCAATAAAAGGGAGGGGAAAATGATCTTTTTTCATGGCGCTATTTAACTTCCTATAATCAATGCATATGCGCCAACCAGAGACGATCCTAGTAGGAATCAAGTTATGTTTATCATTTTCAATCACAGTTATTCCCCCCTTTTTAGGCACCACATGGACAGGACTTACCCATTTACTACTATCAACAGGATATATGACTCCAGCATCAAGCAATTTCAAAATTTCCTTTTTAACCACTTCTTGCATTTTAGGGTTTAATCTCCTAAGTGGTTCTACTGTGGGCCTACTTTCATCTTCTACAGTAATCCTGTGCATACAAAGAGAAGGGCTAATCCCTTTGATATCATCCATTGTATAACCTATTACCTTTCTATACAACCTAAGTTATTTCAAAAGTTTTTCAGTTTCAGATGGATTCAATTCAGCATTAATAATCACAGGATATGTGGAATTAGGGCCAAGAAACTCATACCTTAATGAAGCTAGTAAAGGTTTTAATTCCACATTGGGGCTTACTACTTTGTCACACATGACCTTAGTATCATGTGGGGCCTCAGAGCAATCAGATTTTCTGTCGGCTCAATCATGAAAATAGTTTCAAGTGGGTCATTAGGAAGGGTTGATTCCTTTACCACTTGTTCGACAAAATCCACAGTACAGCAAACATCATTATAAGGTTTTTCTAAAACATTTTTCAAGTTGAAATCAACCTTTTGGTCTCCAACAGTTAGAGACAACTTACCATTCTTGACATCAATCACAGCACCTGCAGTTGCTAAAAATGGTCTGTCTAAAATAATAGGAATCAAAGAATCTTCATCCATTTCAAGCACAACAAAGTCAGCAGGTATAAAAAATTTTCCTATCTTAATAGGAACATCCTCTAAAATTCCTACAGGATATTTTACAGATCTATCAGCCAATTGTAAAGACATCCTAGTAGGTTTTAACTCACCCAATCCTAATTTTTCAGCAATAGATAATGGCATTAAACTCACACTCACTCCTAAATCACACAATGCTTTATCTATATTCATGTCACCAATCATGCAAGGAATAGAGAAACTACCTGGATCTTGGAGCTTGGGTGGAAGTTTCTTTTGAATTAGAGCACTACACTCTTCAGTAAGTGCAACTGTACCATCTTCCTCCAGTCTTCTTTTATTGGACAGAATGTCCTTCAAGAACTTTCCATATGTAGGCATTTGCTGCAAAGCATCTGTAAAAGGAATATTAATATACAATTTCTTTAAAACATCAAGGAACTTACCAAATTGTTTGTCCAACTTTGCTTTGGCTAAGCGCTGAGGAAATGGAATGGGAGGTTGATATGGCTTAACTTCCTCCTTCTTTTCTTGTGGTTTCTCTTCTTCAATTACTGGATGAGATGAAGATTCATCGACTTTCTTTTCCTCATTTGCTGTCTTGTCAACTGGCCCATCGTATTGAGTACCACTCCTAAGAGTGACAGCCATGGTTTGGTTGGATGGTCCAGCCTCTGGTTTTCCAGGAAATGTTCCTAGTGCTCTTTGAGAATAGGAGGCTTGTTGGGCAATTTGATTTTCCAGTATTTTGTTGTGAGTAGCAAGAGAGTCCACTTTTGAAGCCAAGTTTTTTATTGCATCAGAGAATTCATCATTTTGTTTAAGTTGAGTAGCTACAAATGTCTCCATCAAGGATTCTAGCTTTGATTTTTATGGAATATAGGTTCCTTGTTGAGGTTTGTAGTTACTTTGGAATTGAGGTGGCCTATTTTGGAAGCCAGGTGGACCTTGTGGAGGTCTGTAGTTACCTTGATAGTTTCCACCATAGTTTCCAATAGCGTCCACCTGATGCATTTCTTGTTCTTGATTAGGGGTCATGGCTAAGTTGCCGTTTGTAGCTCCATGTCCTGAAACACCACAAACTTCACAAACAATATTAGTAGCACCTGTTGACCCTATTTTATCAAGTTTTAATGTTAATGCTTCAACTTTGGCAGAAAGTAGGGAAAGAGCATCAACAGAGTACTTACCTGGTGTTTTAGAAGGTAATCCTCTTTCAGAGTTCCACTGGTGAGTGTTTTGAGCTATTTCCTCAATCAGGTTCTCAGCTTCATCAACATTCTTACTCATGAAGGCTCCTCCAGCTGCAGCATCTAAAGAGATCTTTTGTGTGGAAGTTAGTCCATTATAAAAAATATGGATTGTCAACCACCTTTCTATCCCATGGTGAGGACATTCTCTTAGCAACTCTCTGTATCTCTCCCAGGCTTCATATAAGGATTCATCATCTTTTTATGAAAAATTGATGATTTGTTTTCTCAGCACATCAGTCTTGTTCCTTGGGTACCATTTATTGATAAAAGCACTGGACAATTGTTCCCAAGTCGTGATGGATCCTTCAGGAAGAGAGTATAACCATGCTCTTGCTTTATCTCTTAAGGAGAAAGGGAAAAGTCTTAAGCGAATGGCATCATTGGTGGCTCCGTTCATCTTCAGGGTGTCACAGTATTCAAGAAAGATTTGAAGGTGAAGATTTGGATCTTCAGAGGGTAAACCTCCGAATTGGTTTTGTTGAACCATTGAGAGTAGTGAAGGCTTCAATTCAAAATTGTTAGCCTCCACTGTGGGTATAAGGATGCTAGATCCTCTCCCATTAGTGCTTGGAGCGGCAAAATCTCTTAAGGGTCTGTGTTGGTCTGCCATTTGTTTTTCTTTTTGTTCTTTTTGTTGTTTTTGTTATTTTCTCAAAGCTCTAAGGGTACGTTCTATCTCAGGGTCAAATTCTAAGTTTAGATCGACACTACGGCTTCGTCGCATAAATAGAAAATAAATGACAAATAAAACAAACAATTACAAAAATGAAACCACAACAGATACACAGAATATAGAACAAAATACAAAATTACAAAAAAAAAAATAACAAAAAATATTAACAAGTATGATCTAATCGAATTCCAATATTGCCGATATTCGAGGGACAACAGTCCCCGGCAACGGCGCCAAAAACTTGACAGGGCCCGCAAGCGCACGGGTTATGTCGCGTAATATAAAAGATTATCGTTCTCCACAGGGACTGTGTTCAAAGTACCAGCATATTGAAATTTAATTATCCACACAATTAATTTTTAAGATTTTTATAAAATAAAGCATAAATTAAAGTTGCACAGAATATGAATAAATATAAAAATAAAATTTACTTGATACTAAAAAAATCAGAGTTGAGAGTATCTTGGGATTTCGGGGGATTAAGACTCTATTTTATGTTTAATGAATTTTAACTTTTCATAAATAAGAATCGAATTAAGTTTTCCAAGGCGAATTTTCCAAAAGCTAATTAATATGTTCCTTTCGGAATCCTATTAATGTACCTAACCTATGGAAAGCGCTGCTTAATCCTCAGAAAGGCCCATTATTGTTTTATGAAAATCCCTTTTATTTCCTCAAAAGAATTTTGATTACTTTCACGGTTTTACCGAGGTCACAAAAAGCATTTCAAAAATCTTAGGTTTAGTTCAAAACTTTCTAGTAAAAATAAATCTCTCGATTCTATTTATTACCTAAACTTACTAATATACCCGTAAGTATACAGTTTTATCATTTAGGTTCTTGTTAGGAATTACTAAAAGCATTAAGCATAATTGAACTAAATGGAAAACAGAAATTTATTTAATTCTAAGTCAAAATAACATTAAAATAAAATATTATCATACCCCCTTTATCCCAAGATAATTAATTTAGCTACTCATGAAATAATTTAAATTCATGTAAATAATGGAAAAATAAAACATACAAGACATGGTAAAAATAAAGACTTACGGGTTTCTCCAAAAGCTCAGAATAATTTACCACTATAATTCCTTGTTGCAATAATTTCTCCACCAATTACAAATTTAAAATCTCACTTTTACAGCCCTCACACTCTTACAAAATAAAAGAAAGAAAAGAAAATAAAAAGAAAGAGAAGAAAAACGGACAGAGAAAGAAAAAATGGAAAAGAATAGAACTAAAGAGAAAAAGAGAGAAAGTAACGAAGAAATGAAGCTTGAGTGATTTTAGACTGGGAAGAAGTTGTTTTTTACTGATGGGTTGCTGCTGCTTTTATAGGCAAATGGATTGAGGATTCCAGCAATGAAAACGCGTTCAATTTGCAAGTGGAAGAAACTTTCGGTGCATGTGAATTCCAGCTGTGCCAACTTGTTTCCAATTTGCATATTTTAATATATCCAATAATTCGGTGCTTGGATTTTAGTGAAGATTGGTGCAGAATGATGAAATTCAGAGTGGAAAAACATTATTTTCCCACAAATCCGAGTGAAAGCTTGCTGGACGGTGTAGGGAGTGAACTGGACAGCGTGGAGAGGAGTTGCTGGGCGGTATCATGTATTAGAAGAAGAAAGGGAGACGGTGTTGGGAAATGAGGATGGTGGGGCGGTGTTGAGAGTGAGGGAAAGGAAAGGAGTATGGGCGGTGTGGATAGAAAGGAGAAGAGTCTGGGCAGAGTTGTGGATTAGAAGAAGAGTCTGGGCGGAGTTGAGAGTGTTGGAAAGGAAAGGAGTATGGGCGGTGTTGGTGTTGAAGAGGATTGTTGGGCGGTGTGGAGTATTGGAAAGGAGAGGACATCGGATAGAAGAGAGGAATGTGGGTCAGATTTCTGGATTGAGGACGGTGTAGAGAGTGATCCGATGTTTGGAGTTTGTGGAGTGTAGGTCGGTTTTGAAAGGAGAAGGGATGATGTTGTGGCTTGAGGACAGGGTTTGTGGAGTAGGTCGGTATTTGAAAGGAGTATTTGTTGAAGGAAACCGTCTCGCTCAAGCGGAGAAAGGTTCGCTCAAGCGAGAGGTCTTGTTTCACTCGGTGTTTGAGAGTTGGACGGGCAAGGTGACTTACTCGAAATTGATTGAATCCATTCACTTGGCTTAAATTCATGAAGTTCATTCGGCACTGATTGGAGACTCACTCGGGATCAAAATTTATTCAATCGGTTCTCAATCATTTTCACTCGGCTGTAATCTAAACCACTCGGTTAAAACTCTGCTCGGATTTTGCATTGGAATTCACTCGGATTTGACTTCACTTTCACTCAGAAACTTGGACTTTGAAGGACTGGAATCTGGCTGATAGAATTCTTCCATGTCCGAGCCTTGCTTTGCTCGGAAATGCATCTTTCTGACCCAACTTACTTGGAATTCCTTTCCTTGGAGACTTCTCATTCGGGCTCAATGTGAAACTTGAGAGTCTGCCCAAGTGTGATTTATTTTCGGTCGGATTTTTCCTTCTTTGCTAAGAATTACTCGGAAATGCTTTGTTCTGCTTGAGAATGTCATTTTCACTGAGTGAGACCACTCGGATTCCTCCTTAGTCAGCATTTATTCATTTCAGTGGCCTCTTCTACTCGGAATCACTTCACTCGGAACAGCTTTCACTCGGATTAGTTGCAATCAGAAAGCTCCCACTCGGATTCACTTTAATCAGCAAGCTTTTCACTCGAAAATAGCTTTGGACATATTTATTGGAGGTCAGTCTCCTTTTTTCACTCGGAATGGATGCAGTCGGGGAGTTTCCACTCAGAATCACCTTTAACCGAGACTTATTCCATTTCAGCGTTGGTCCTTTACTCCAGTCAGCTATTTATCACTCGGAATGGCTTTGTCAGGGAACATTTCACTCGGATTTTCCTCCAGCAGTGCAGTATTCCACTCGGCAATGCTCTATTCTGAGTCCTTCCACTCGGATTTGGTCATTTCTGAGTTATCCCACTCGGATTTGGCCATTTTGAGTCGGATTTCAGTGCTCTGAGTCAGATTTTTGCTTTCTGAGTCGAATTTCAGCTTTAAAAAGAGAATTCTTTCCACTTTGGGCTTGTTCTTCTTGTTTCTTTATCATTTTATGGTCGTTTTTCTATTGTTTTTGACCCTTTATTACCTTAATTCCTGCAAAATAACATACCCAAGTAGAATAGAGTGGAAAGAGAGCAAAAATCACAATAAAAAAAGGAAATACAGTGGACAATGACTAAAATCCTAAGCAAACTAGATCTTATTTATTATATTAAAAAGCACTTATCAATGTGGAAATATATACCCTAAAGAATATGTCATTTGAGATGTTGAAGGTTGCAAATGTGTTCCTTGAATGTGTAAACGTGCAACAAGCGAAGGATGAGTATTTGATTAAGATGAAAGAAGCTCAAGCTAATGGGAAGAATTCATTCTTAATGGAAGATCATGATGGTAATTGGTGTGTGAATAACTAAATTTATGTTCCATCTAATGGTGATTTGAGAAGGTTGGTGCTTGAGGAAGCTCACAAGAGTGTGTTGAGTATTCACCCTAGTTCCACTAAGATATATCAAGACTTGAAGAAAAATTTTTGATGGCCCGGTATGAAACATAATGTGGCAAACTTTATAGCATCTTGCCTTGTTTGTTAGAAGGCTAAGGTTGATCATCAAAGACCATCTGGTTATTTGAGACCTTTGGAGATCCCTGTTTGGAAACAGGATAGTATCGTTATGGACTTTGTTTCTGGTTTGCCCAAAACTCATGCCAGAAATAATGCTATATGGGTTATTATGGATTGGTTGACGAATTATGCTTACTTCCTACCCATGAATATAAAGAGTTCATTAAAGAAATTGGCCTAGTTGTACATAAAGAAGATTGTTAGATTACATGGTGTACCATCTAGTATTGTATCCGACCGTGATCCTCGGTTTACTTCCCGATTTTGGGGAAGCCTACATCAGGAGTTAGGCTCTCAGTTCAAACTTAGTTCTGCTTATCATCCTCAAACTGATGGACAATCCAAGAGGACTATCCAAAGCCTAGAAGATTTGTTGAGGACTTGTGTTCTTGAGCATGGTGGATGTTGGGAGAGATTTCTTCCATTGATTGAATTTACTTACAATAACAATTACTTATCTGTATGGCTTATTATGAGGCACTGTATGGCAGAAAATGTAGAACGCCTCTATATTTGTTGGAAACTAGTTAGAATTTGGCTTTAGGGCCAGAGATTGTTCAGGATACTATTGAGAAAATTAGAAAGATACAAGAGAATATGAAGATTTCTCAAGACCGACAGAAGAGTTATTATAACAAAAGGCATAAACCACTTTAGTTTCAAGTTAGTAATCATGTATTCTTAAGGGTCTTGCGCGATAAAGGTATTGGAAGAGCTTTGAAGAGCAAAAAATTAAGTCCTAAGTTTATTATACCTTATGAGATTCTAGAGCGAATCGGTGATGTCACTTATCGGATTGCACTCCCTCCGCATCTTGTGAATCTGCACAATGTATTACTTGTGTCACAGCTGAGGAAGTATGTTCATGATCCCTTTCACATAATCCATGTTGATGATGTTGATGTGCGAGATGACATGTCTATTCTTTCTGTTTCTGTTCGTATTATTGGTATTCCATGAAGAGGTTGCGGAACAAATTGGTACCTTTGGTGAAGGTAGCATGGAAACATAGTAATGTGGAGACGTTCACGTGGGAACGTGAAGATGATATTCGGGAACGGTATCCGAATGCGTTTGAACCTGGTACGTTAAATTTTAAGGACGAAATTTCTTTTAGGTGGGGTGGATTGTAACATCCTAAATTTTATATAAATGATTAAATATGAAGAATAAATACTAAATAATTTTATGTGGGTAAGTTAATGTCCCAAAATGTTAAAAATAATTAAATTGAGATTTTTGAGGATTATTCATAATTTATTTAAGCTTTGAGAGTTAAAATTATACCCGATTAAAATATGGGTGTCGGACCAAGTATCTCCGATTGAGGTACCATTGGTCAGGGCTGTTAAGAATATTATTTTTAGATAAAGTATTAAGCCCGAACAGAGACTTGTTTGTTGTAAAACGATAAATTTTAATGAGAGGGGTAAAATTAAAACACTAAACTCTCTTCTCCTTTTAAAATTCACGTTGCTTTCTTCTCCTAAAAACAAAACATTCACTTTCTCTTCTATTTTTCTCATTCTCCTCATCATCTTCTTCTTCCAAAAACCTAAGCAAGTGGTGTCCTCATCCTTCTCTTCCATTTTTGCTTTCCATAAGCTTAAAGGAGGTGACATTGATTTGAAGCTTCTGCTTCCTTCTCCCTCAATTTTCATCACCCACCTTTCTCCTTCTAAAGCTTATTGTTGTTTATTGGTGGAGGTAAGTTTCTATCCATTTTCTTTGAGCTTGAACCCTTGTTTATGGTTTTTGGGTGTTGGGTGAGTGATTTATGTATATGGGTTGTTGAGAGAAACCATTAGACATTGAATCCCTAAGGTGGGGTGGCTTAAATGTAAACTTTTATATGCATGTAATATGGTACACGAAATTAATGTTGAGAAATGATAGGTATTGATGTATATTTATGATGGTAGATAGGTTTTCAATGAAAGCCCTAACTATGGAAATTAGGGAAAATGGTAAATGTTGATTGGAGAATGTATGTTAAAAGGAAATATGTGATATTTGAATGATAGGTATAAGGGAATATGTTAGGATAATATTTATTGATGATGGTAGATAGAATTAATGTTGGTGGATGGCCATTAATGGTGATTGATGGCCATTGGTGTATGACCCCCTTGATGGGTAGAGTTATAAATGTAATGCCTAACCCATGGTGGTTGTGTTAAAATTAATGAAATAGAAATAGTTTGATAATGAAAGTGTTGAATGCACCAAGTATTAAATTAGAATATGTAAGTCTTGATGACTTTGAGTTGAAAATAATTATGTAGTGCCTTATGAAATGTAGGATCTTTTCTGAAAGACGAGGCGGGAACGACGTTTCGCTCAGAATTCTTCTCTTGAGGTAGGAGAGGAGTTTTATAATCTAAATGCATGGATTGAGTAGTGTTTGATTGTCATATGTGACAATATGCATGTTTACCTTGCTTGTGTGGTAATGAAAATTTGAGATTGTTAAGCATGATGATGATAATTGTGCTTGGCAATATGTATTGTGCATTTGGAATGTTTATGGTGTGCTAAATGGTGATGTTAAATTGCTTTGCTAGTATGATGCCTTGATATGATGTGATTGTGTTATATTCACCATGAATGTGGAATAAGTATTATTGATGATGAATGAGAATGAATGTGGATGATTAGCATACCTTGATTGTTAATGAAAGATTGATGATTGTAGTTGGTGATTTTGATGCCATTGTGAAAGATGAAAGTGATGAATTATGATAAGGAAGAATTGTTGAAAATGCCACATTAAAACTTGAAACAACAGCAATGACCAATGGTAATAAAATCCACTAAGAATTATATGGTGATGTTGGTAATGGTAATGATTGATGAGTGGCATGATTAGGATGCATAGTTGTGAGAATGCATACGATTTGCATTGCATTGCATGCATGGCATATTGCATACTACCGATGTTGAAATGTTAGGGGATTCCCCCGGTTGGCCAAGTGGGAGGACGGCTCTATGCACGAGCATTCTTATTTTCCCTCATGACTTGGTGTGTAAGTCACAAAGCTGCCCATGTATAACTATGGGGAGCTGCATGTTGTTGACCCTGTGGGGTGGCTCTTTGAGGAGCAAGTGTCCCCAGTGGTCCTTTGGATCATAGCTGCCATGGTATGAATCATGGTTGGCCCGTAACACCTTTATGTTGTTTATGGTGTTTATCGCGGTCATGGTGAAAATGGCCAGGTGTTTCAAGATGGGCGATGTGGTTTGGTACCGGTAAAAAATAATGATTTTCATGTAATTTGATGATAAGTGTACACATTTTCCTACTGAAGTAGTGGTATGGTTATATGATTATGCTTGAATCCCACAATTTGGTGTTTATTCCCATAGTCGGATCCATAACTGATATTACTCGGTTATGCGTGTGCATTAGCCTAAGAGCATTTGCATATAGCAAAGAGGTATGCCAAAGGTGATGAGATATGGTGATGGTTGTGATTGGGTTTAAAAATACCTAAAGACAACACAAAAGATATGGATACATAGGAATTTATTGTGATTATGATTATGTCACACCTCGATTTTCTAGACCCGAATCCCAATATAATCAAGATAGTTAATTAATAAAAATATTAGTTGTGTGAACATAGAGTGTTATGTTAGGGGTGTATGTTATTTCAAAATGAGTTTGTAGACAAGAGTGTCACAAAATGTGTACACTGTAATGAGGACCACTATAAAACAGTTAAAAGGAGAGGGAAAGTAACTAGGGCGGCCAGGAAGAAAATATGGTACTTTCATATAACACCACTTCTTCAATGTTTATACGCCTACTTGTCCACGGTAAAACACATGCGTTGGTATGCTCTAAATCGAACACAAGAGGGTCTTTTGTGCCATCCCTCCGACAGGAAAGCATAGAAGTACTTGGACGAGTTATATCTAGAGTTTTTAGGCGAGCCGCGCAATATACGACTTGGCTTATGTACTAATAGGTTCAACCCATCTGGTCAATACAGAAGAGCATACTCTTGTTGGCCAGTCATACTCTCATACAATCTATCTCCTAATATGTGTATGAAGAGGGAGGTTATGTTTCTAACTGCACTGGTTCTAGGACATAAAAATCCAAAGGCGAAAATAGACATGTTTTTGCAATTTGGTTGAGGCATTGTCATAATTGTAGGATATCGGGGTGATGACCTATGATGCATCCTTGAAGAACAATTTCACGATACGGACTATTTTGATGTGGACCATTAATCACTTCCCTGCGTATGTTATGCTTTCTGGATGGTCAACGTTTGGGAAGCTTGCTTTGTGGCGCCCTTAATCCGATCAATGATATTAAAGATATTATGACTTAGATATTGAAAGAAAGGATAAATTTTTCACAATTTGAACAATTGTTGAAAGAAGAACACCATAAATAAAACTTTAACAATTTACCCTAGACCTTTTTAAAGACCCATCTCATATATGACTATATGAAAAGGTAAGTAGTTTAAACAAACATCTACTTAGGGCAATCATTTACATAATCACCATACAAGTGTTTGCAGAACATGTAAGTTAATTCGAGAGCAACTGTGGATATGATAAATGATCCAAGTAAGCATAAAGTGATTTCCAAAAATTTAAAACATGTACATTCATCTATACAAACATTCCATAATTGGAAGTATATACATTTAATTAAGGAAACATGTCAAAGAAGTGTTCTATAAGCTATTAAGGATAAAATATTGAAGTGCAAGTGTAGGGACCCAAGGAATACAAGCCCATGGCAAGAAAAGTTCATTTTTAGTCTTAGAAATAATGGAACATGTCATAAATGTCACCTATTAGTCCCAAATTGAAAATCATACAAAGTTGGGTTCAAACCCCTATTAAATTTTAGTTTTGCAATGCAGTGGGTCTGATGTTTTATGCCTATTGAGAGTTACAAAAATCTAATTAAGATGATTCCACTTTTTACACCTCCTTAACATTATTATCTACAATTTTTATGAAGAAGTCAGTGGCCAAATATGCCATTAAGGTGCCCAAAAGAGCCAAAAACAGCAAGGCAAAAGCAGTAGTTGAAAATTTCTGACAGTCGCCATTCCACTGGCCGTGGAAAATTCCCACTGGCCTTGGAACCCACTATTTTGACCACCCAAAATTTCTAAATTTTCCATGTTCTAAGACAAAACTATAACACCCTTGGTTAACTAAGATAATCTCTTCCACTAAACTATCTTGGTTAACTAAGAGGTTCCTAATTTTAGAAAAATGTGGAATTTTTTTTTGTACAATATAATACATGGTGGAACAAAAGCATAACATATATATACAAGGTACTATATATACATCCAATGGTCTAGTCAGATCTGTACAACTAAAACAAAAAAGGGGCACGCAGGCACCCTAAACAAAATATAGGGAAATAACTATACATATAAGATAAACCCTACAACTACTCATCTCAACCCATAAACTCATCGTCTGACCATAGAGATGCAGGTGGGTCAGAGGTAGTCGCTAGTTGAGATAAATCTGGAGGAGTGAAACTCGTAGATGGTAGGTCACTGACCTGATAGATTGGCTGATGTCTACACCTAACGTAAGCCTTATAAGCCTCTGCCAATTGACTCTGGGCTTCAGCTGACACATCCAAGTAATTTTTCAGTCTTACCATATATGTAACTCTTGTTAATGTAATGAAGGAAGCCCAATGACCGATCCTACTATCGTCTAGCCAAATACCTCTCCATCGGGGTCAGGACCAATACTCCCTGTCATATAGCAATGTCCTCCAATCCACCTGTCACACAAACCTGAAGAGGGAAAACTAGTGGAAGCTATGGAGGCAAGGCGGGTAGTAAGGGATGATCTCCAAGATCCATCAGTACCTCCTAAAGTGGGAACTCCTTTGGATACTCCTCATCCTCCTTCTCGACGGGGAGGGGAACATACTTTAGAGTCAGCTTTCTCGGTGCTACTCCGACTAGACTCGGTGTAGCTAGGATCTCTGCCTGCTGAATAGGGGGTGGTACCATAGGTGGAACAGGCAGAGGATGGAAGCTAAAGAGGTTAACCTCTAAGGATGCCTCCCTATCTGTCAACTTCTCGAGCTCCTCCATACTTAAAGGACGCGGTGGATCACCATATTGTCTGACTAAACTCTCTATGACCTCTACGTCCCGGTCATAGGGTCTCTCTGCCTCTGATTGAGGTGGCAAAGGTACATCGACTAAAGCATCCTCAAGGATCATAGGAAGATGGTTTGGACTTGCCTAGTCCTCCTAACGTAGTGCCCTACTCGTATGGTACGCGTGTCTAGCTAGTGATCTTGGATGATTAGTTGTAAAGGTAAGTATCTGCCTCCAAACAATCAAGGAATGTCATCTCTAACGCTCACCCCACATAAATCAATGAATTTCAATCGTCCATTCTGTCTCTCTTTGGGGTCCCTAATGTGTATTCTAAGTCATCTCACCGCTCTTGGTCCTATCAGACCATTTCCATTCCCCATTAGTCCCCTCGAGTTACTAAGGTTCACATTATCACAGTTAATTCACAAGTAACTATAATCTGAATATAAGGATGTAATGCATGAATTTCATGTCTTTACCAATATAATTAACTGATATGATGCATGAAACTCCATCAATCACGACACATCATCGGTCAAGTCCTACTTTATCCTTCTGTCCACTAGAGCGACCAGAGTTCGCCTCGTTTTGTTTTTATAAAAGGGTAAGGACTCGTAGCCCCATCAATAAAGGATTCATTTAAGTAAATAATCCTATTCTTAACTAATTTATTAGGATCCTTCTCATAAGCTTACTCAAAATTTTAGATCATAGTTTGTCATTTCTTTTTATTCTAAGCCTCTTTAATCTATTAGAATAATGAATTCCAAAATTCTTTCTTCTTAATCAAGTTTCTTTTATTAAATCTATTTCTTTTCCTTAAATTTCTAAGGCTACCATTTCTCTTCTTCCAAATGGTCACTAAAATTATCACAAAAATTTCTCTTCTAATTAAGTTCCAATTATTATATATATATATATATATATATATACTAGCAGTGGCACCCGTGCCTTACACAGTTGTATTAAGTTTGTAATTTATAATAATAATAACTTAGTTAAAATATAGTATATTAAATTATACAAATGATAATATAAAATAAATAATTTTAATAAAAATATTTACCTTGATATTATGAATATAAATTTTAAGAAGAAATATTTTGAATACTAAAAATGTTTGTTAATCACTATTGTTGAATTAATACAATATCAAAATAAGTATTATCAAAGAAATACATACTGATTTTTTATAGGAAAGTCATACTAATTCTAATACTTAATTTAATTTATATTTAATCAAAATTTAGGTACAATATGTAACAGTAAAATTAAAAATTTCAGAATAAATTTTTCATTTGGGATTTAAATTGACCGTTTAAAAATCTCAATGAACGATAAAACAATAAAATAATATAATAATAAAAATAATTGAAGTAATTAAAAGAAATAATATAATATTTTCACATTAAATAAAACATAAAATTATTTGATTAAATATCACATTTTAAAAGTAATGTTAAGAATAAGAATAATAATTACATAAAACAATTAAAAAATTAAATAAATAAAATAAAACAGGGGAATAGGGGGACCTTTACACCGAATGCATAACTAGTGTAAAAAAGGGGAAACAACATATGTTAAAAGTATATCCTCACAACACCTATTTTTCTTGAATTTTCAACTTCTTCAACCTCGAAACCTAATGACCTCTAAACACCACCAAAATTTGAAGACACCTTCTATATTTAACAACCAACTAATTTATTTGATGTGGTCATCAATTCAGGATTAGAATTTAGAAAAAATTATAATTCAAAATTAATTCATAATAAATTCGATAATTAATGAAATCTGATTCACACCTTATTAATAAAAACATTTTATTTATTTAAAATATCTATAACATATATTTTTAAAATAATTTATTATATAATTTAATAATTTATTGTTTTTATTTTTTAATTGTTGAAAATAATTTTAATTCATTAAATATAATATTTTTAAATTAATTATTAATATTATTTAATATATATTATTTAACTAAAAGTATTTAATAATCAACTAATTTATTTGACTTGGTCATCAATTCGAGATTACAATTAGAAAAATTATAATTCAAAATTAAATCAAAATATTATAATCAAATTGTTCAATTTTATATTTTTTAATTGCGTTAACATATAGAGCAATTTAATTTCTAATGAATATAAATTTCTTCTCAAATAGTATATATAATTAATTCAATCCATCTTTAAGTATGACTTTTTAAAGTATGGTAACATATATTATAATCAAATTGTTTACTTTTATATTTTTTTAAATTGTGCTAACATATATTAGGATTTGATTCTTGATAGAATATGTCTAAATAAATGTTAGATTATGATGACAATTATTATTTTAATTTGGTTTTAAAATGGATTATTTAACTTTAAATTTCATAGTTAAAATAATATATATAAGAATTTGATGAATATTTGATTGTGATGATAATTGATATTTTAATTTAATTTGAAAATTATTTTTATTGTGAATTTGAAAAAGTAAAATAAATAGAGTCACACTTCATGAGACGTTGACGTGTGTCAAATGTAACATCCTAAATTAAGATTTAATTAGCATGTAAGATTAAAAGAGAAATAAAATTAAATTGGGAGATTAATTAAAACAAATGCGAAAATGACATATATGTCCCTAAATCATTTAAATTGATAATCTCTTCTCTTTTTCATATTATTTCCTCGTAGGCAACAGAGAAGAAAACTAACTTCTCTTTGATTTCTTCTTTTCCAATTAGCATCACTATCTCTCTTCTTCTTTAATTTTCTCTTGAATTCATCAAATTGAAGTGGAAACCAAGCCCTTTCTCCTTCCTTTTCACGTTAGCAGCCATGGTTTAAGGGGGAAAGCTTGAATTCTTCAAATTGAGGTAAGATTGGAGAACTCTCATCTTGAGTTTTGGTTTAACCTTACCTCTGCCCTTTAATTCTATCTATTTTATGAGCTTTAAAGCAATTGGAATCTATGGACATAAGTGGAGAGCTTAAGTTCCAAGAACCTTGAGCTTTTCATGAAAAAGTAGGTAGAAATGGCTTCTTGATTGCTAATCATACAAGATTGAAGCTTAATAATTGTTGTATGAAATAAGGTAGTTTTAAAGAGTTTCGGAGTGATTCGGAGCTTGAGGCTTGATTCGGAGGCAAGTTTCAAAGTCGACGTCTTGGTTCGGTAGTTATATCTTACCGAAATAGTCATAATATAACGATTCCTAACTTGGCAAGCGATATTTGTATCAATTGTGAAATTAAAATCAATTGTTATGAATTTTAGGAAGTTGTTTGATCTTGAGGATAGAGATTGGAGCTTGCAATTAATGGTTCACTAGCGTTTGATCGGTCAAGGAGCTTCTAGAATTCTCCATTTCAGGTAGGGGGAGGTTTTACATTTTAAATGCATGGTTTATAGACAGATTTGAGGTATATCAGTATATTGAATTGTGAATTATGCGTTTTTGTAAACTATGATGATCATGTTGTTTGCCATCCATGTAATTATGATAGATTACATGAGATGAAAGGTGTGCATTTAAATTATTGAGATATATGTATGCATGAGAGGTTTATGTTATGAATCATTTGGCGATGATATTGGAATGTTGCATGAGATGCGCCTAGATAAATGATTTCATTTTACTTTATGTAGTATGAGTTTGTGTGGTTCCATGTTATGTGGTTTGTGGTTTCAAGGATTCCACAAAAGTCTTTGAGTGGGGCTCAAGGCAAAGCTTACTGAGTGGGACTCGGGGCTGCCCGTAACACTGCCGTTGTCGCTAATAGTGATTGTGTTACGTGAGAGGGCAAATGGTTTGGTACCATTAAAATGGCCGGATCAGCTGAGAGCTGAATATTATGGTTGAGAGCCTGTGTTGCAACACTAAGCCAATGAATATGCAATTGGATCCAAATGAATGAATATGTATATACATTGATGTGTGATATTGAGAATAACATGATTATATAGTTATCTGATGAATTAAGGTGTATGATAGTTGCTATGATAATCGATTGTAATATTTCATTGTATATTAGAGAAATAAATAGTTTAATCAATTCTATGACTGTCATTTATTATGTATGATGCTCACCCCTATTTATGGATACATTTACAGTGGACTTATGACGCGACAGAGATTGGTGAGAGGCCACTCAACTTGAGCATGGAGCATTATATAGACATGTACCTTGTACATGATGCACATAGTTGTGTTGTAGTAGCCTTGGCCGGCTCCTGTGTATACCTATTTTGATGTGTGTATTTATATATGTATATGTATATGCTTAGGGGATTTAGGTAACTGAGTAGAATCATTTTGAGTACGTACTTAATGTATGCTGGATAATGATGTTTAGTTAATGATGTTGGAGTGTGGAGACAATGGATGGTCCCATCATTTATATATATATATATATATGAGGTTAATATATCCAGGAATTGTGGACATGTATGTGATATGATGTTGATGCATGAAATGTCCAGGAATTGCTATTGTATGAGAAATGACAGTGGCTATGTGTTAGAACCATGATTGCATAACATTTATATGGTTTTCCTGCATAAATGAGCAATTGAGATAGTCAAATAGCAGATTATGAAGTGTGAATGGCATAGAACAGTTTCAATAGCACCTATACATGATTTGTGACTTGTAGAAACTAGAATCGATCAATTCCATTGAAAAATGATCCCTTAGTTGCATAAAATGCCTCAAAATGAGTCAAATGCAATTATGTGCATAATTCACTCGTTTTTAGGAATTTTTTAGTGTGGCCAGTGGCTACGCGTCACAAATAATGTATTTTAGTTAGTGTCAAAATTTGGTAGTCATTGGATTTGAAATTAAAAAAATAAGCTAGCTAGAAGTTGAAAATTTTGCATTTTCTAAGTTGCTATCATGAATCTGATAAATTGCAAGGTGTGAATCGATTCCCCTGTCTCATGAATCGATTCACAGAGGGAAACTTTAAGCCTGAATCGATTCACCAAGTGCATGAATCGATTCAAGCACCTGTCCAGGATGTGTGAATCGATTCACAGGGGGAATGAATCGATTCATCCCCCTATTGCATTCCTGTTTGTGCAAAATTTCACACATGAATCGATTCATGCCTGCTCTGAATTAATTCATGCCACTATTTCTTCAAAAACATTTCTTGTTGTATATTGGTATTATTGACCCAGGCACTATCATTTCTTGATACCTAAATGTATTTACCACATTTTGATAATTAAATTAAGTGTTTTTAAATCCTTATTTCGAACTCGGATTTAATCGCGAAAAAATTTTCTTGGGTTTTCGGTTTTATTTTTATTAAGTTGGGATGTTTTATCAAATATTGAAATTTAATTAATAAGAACAAATATTTATTGGTGTTCACACAAAGAGCGATAGGCATAAAACCCTAGAGAATTCCTCTAGGGATCAAGTATATTATTTTTTAATATGTGTCACTTAGGTTACAATGTGAGCCTATAGGCCGTATTTATATACTTGTAAAAAAGGAAATCTAGGCCCAAGTCCAGTAAGGGAGATAACTACTTCTGGTGGGATAATGAAGAATCATTATTTGCTAAAATAAAGGGATGAGGGGTATCGTGGGGCCTCCTCTAACCTAGGAGGGAACAGAAGCCCCCTAGTCACCAGCTCTAGGCTTAGAGCCTAGCGAAATGGCTAAGTGCCAGGGTGAGACACCTCTATGTTGGATGCTGAGCAAAGATTTGTCTTGAGGGTGTATGAGTCGATGTCAAGTGATCAAGCCCGAGTGGATCGGGTAACCAATTCTGAGTAGTCGTATACCAAACGATTTTTGGTCTTGAACTTTTGTTATTTCTTCGTGAGATGAGTTAAGTCGTACTTGTCTCATTTATTATCATGGTGGGCCTTATAAAAAACATTTCGGGGGAAAACCCAGTGGGAAAAACCCCTCGAGCAGGAAAAAGAATGCCCCTGTTACATTCAACGCTAATATATTTTACTATTTTGGTAGGCCTCATTAAAACCTCTCGGGGGAAAACCCAGTGGGAAAAAACCTCTCGAGTAGGAAAAGAATGCCTTCATTACATTTGTCTATAATATACAAAATGATATGCTTTCAAGTAGGTATGACCTTTTACTGATGACGTTTATCACCCGGTGTAGTTCTTCCTATTTATCTGGTGGAGGTTTATAACTTGTAGTTGGAGCGACATGGTGCTTGTGTGCTTTAACGTATTTTTAAGTTTCCAGAATCGCTTCCTGGGTAAGCATGAATTGGAACCAACCCCTCGAATGAGGTTTCCCTAGTGTTGACTGGTAGATTATCGCTAGTTTTGAGTGAGCGATTTTGAGTGAGGTAGGGCTTAGCCCTGTCACATGGGGAGTTTTGTTACTTAGAGCCACTCATGCTATTTGGCAGAAGTGTGTACATGTTACTTGAGTGTTTTGTTTCTTCAACTTATGTGAGTCATTCACTGAGTAAGCGTATGTTACTCAGGTCTTAGCGTATTGGGCTTAACGTTACTTATTGTAATGCTGGTTTTTGAAATGGCCGATAACTTGTGCTTGGGCTTATCTTCAAAGTTACCGAGAGCTCGTGCTCGGGTTTGTTTTCAAGATTGCCGAGAGCTCATGCTCGGGCTTGTCTTCAAGATTGTCGAGCGTTGCTCTAGCTGTGCTTCAAAATTGCATAGAGTTCGACTCCGTACTTAACCTTTAGTACTTAAACACTTTTCAGGTTTCACAATGTATGTGCCGAGGGATTAACTTCGTGCTTGGGCTTTTTGTAATACTTGAATGAATTCAAGCCTTCAAAACGTATGCCGAGGGATCAACTCCACACTTGGAATTTTTGTAGTACTTGAACGAATTCAAGCCTTCAAAACGTATGCCGAGGGGTTGACTCTGAGCTCAGGCTTTTTGTAATACTTGAACGAATTCAAGCCTTCAAAACGTATGTCGAGGGATCGGCTCCACGCTCGGACTTCTCGTAATACTTGAACAAATTCAAGCCTTCAAAATGTATGCCTAGGGATCGGCTCCACGTTTGCGCTTTTCGTAATACTTGAACGAATTCAAGCCTTCAAAACATATGCCAAGGGATCGACTCTGTGCTTGGACTTTTTGTAATACTTGAACGAATTCAAGCCTTCAAAACGTATGCCAAGGGATCAACTCTACACTCGGACTTTTTGTAATACTTGAACAAATTCAAGCCTTCAAAACGTATACTGAGCGATCGACTCCACGCTTGGACTTTTCATAATACTTGAATGAATTCAAGCCTTCAAAACGTATGCCGAAAGATCGATTCCGCGCTCAAACTTTTCGTATTCTGCCGAGGGATCGACTCCGTGCTCGGACTTTTCGTAATACTTGAACAAATTCAAGACTTCAAAATATATGCCGAGGGATCGACTCTGCGCTTGGACTTTTCATAATACTTGAACGAATTCAAGCCTTCAAAATGTATACTGAGGGATCAACTCTGCGCTCAAACTTTTTGTAATACTTGAACAAATTTAAGCCTTCAAAACGTATGCCGAGGGATCGACTCCGTGCTTGGACTTTTCATAATACTTGAATGAATTCAAGCCTTCAAAACGTATACCGAGGTATCGATTCCGCCCTCGGACTTTTTGTATTCTGTCGAGGGATCGACTCCGCGCTTAGACTTTTTGTAAAACTTGAATGAATTCAAGCCTTCAAAACGTATGCCGAGGGATCGGCACAACACTTGGACTTTTCATAATACTTGAACAAATTCAAGCCTTCAAAATGTATGCCGAGGGATCGACTCCACGCTCGGACTTTTCGTAATACTTGAACGAATTTAAGCGTTCAAAACATATGTCGAGGGATCGATTCTGCGCTCGGACTTTTCGTATTCTGCCGAGGGATCGACTCTGCGCTTGGATTTTTTGTAATACTTAAAACGAATTCAAGCGTTCAAAACGTATACCGACAGATCAATTCCACGCTCGGACTTTTTGTATTCTGCCGAGCGATCGACTCCGCGCTCGGACTTTTCGTATTTGCCGAGGGATTGACTCTGCTCTCAGACTTTTCATATTTACTGATGGATCGACTCCGCGCACAGACTTTAGATATGCTCTGTTTCTTGACCGTGTAATATTTACCGCATAATCTTGGAAATCCAAAGTACATGTCTCAGCGTGTATTCTCTTGTATATTAAGTGTCTCGACTTATAATAAGGAAGTTATTATACTGGGCGAGATTTTTAGTGATAATTCTTCAAACACTCTTCAAGTATTCTTCAAACTTTTAATCTTGATGATGAGGATGATAACAGAGCATAGGAGCCAGTAGAAGAGGGACATCGAAGAGTACGTTGTGTTAGTTCTTCGATATTTTCAACATCTACGATGGAGTCGTTGACTCCTGAAAGCTGATTGTAATTCAAGAAACTTCTGTGAGAGGGTGATTCATGGCTCTCGGCCATACTTCTTTTACTGATAAATTTTACGACTGGAGCTGACACAAAAAGACCTAAATAGCTTGATATAGAACTCAGTAGATAATCATCCAATTTTAAAAGTATGACAAAATGAAGATCTGGACTCCTCCCTTGTTGACTATAAAGCTCTATGGCATTCACAACTTTATGCCTCTTTTTGACGTCTCAAGTATATTTTTTAGGCCTCAAACTTGGTACAAGACAAAGCACATATTGCGGTTTTGAAAAAGGATGACGATCTCGATGTGAGATTTAGAGTGCTTGAGAAATTAATAAGAAGCTTGTACCTACAAATGCACGAGTGCTTAAAATTGTTCTCAGCTTATGGAGTATCCCCTTTACTAGGATGTTCATATGACTTTTGTTTAACAAGAAAACTGAAAAAATGCTTTTAGATTTTCGACCATGAGCGAATCGATGGAAAAATTTTGTTAATAGTGATCAAACTTTAGATGAGTTCATCTTGTCTTGGAAGAAGCTGGCAAAAAGATCCCTATCCCATCCTCCAATTTATGATTCTCTAGGCAAAAGTGGAAACTATGATATTGAATTATACTTACGGAAAGGCCACAAATAGGAATCAATGCCTTGTTTGTAGAGAGACATGCACTTCTCACGCAAGTAAGGAATGGAAAAGTATTTTTCCCAATTTACTTCAAGAGGATGGGCCCTAGTAAAAACAGAGCAGCGACGGCGAGGGATTCTCTATTTCCCAATATCCTTAGGTGACTAATACTAATTCCTAAGCATTAAACCCTTATCCCTTAGGTGTTTAGTGATAGAGAAATCTAATGTGAAATTGGGGGTTGAACCCTAACTATTCACTTAATTACTAGGCCTGAATTAGTTAGGAAGCTAGAAGTTACCTAAGCCTCAACCATGATTCCTCACTGGTGAGATTCTTTATTTGGATCTGAATTTGTCAATTCAGTAGAGTAGATCCACTTCTCAGCTTGTTCTCCTCTTGCTTCAGAAGATAATTTCCTCAATGCAGCTTCAAGATTCTATCAAAAGCTTCAGCAATCCTAACCCTAGGGGTTTAGAAACCCCTAGGAATGGATTCCGTCGAAGGAATATGAAGAGACATGGACGAGAGAGTTTAAAGAGAGAAAATAATTAGAGAGAGATTAGAAATGAGAAAATGAATTGTGTTATTGCTTCTATGTTCCCCTCTCCTGTCGTTTTATTATAGAGTAACTACCAGTATATATAGATAACTTAAAACTAACTAACTAACAAACTCTAATTAATTACAAAGGAAACTTAATTAATAATTAAAATAATTAAACTAATTACATACAATACTTAAGTTACTAAAATACAACATAACCAGCAACTGAAACAAAATAATTAAGAAGAACTATTGCAGTTTGACTTTGAAGGAAAAGTATAAACTAGACAAGGAGAATTCACGCTTAAGCTTGATCCAAGGGCGCTTAAGCGTGATACTTTATTCTATGCATTTTGTGACTTCCTTCCCTTTTACGTGAATTGCATGGATCCTTCACGCCAGAGCGTAGAACCCTCTCGCTTGAGCGTGATACTTAGATACTTCACGCTTAAGCATGGAAGTTCTTCGCCTGAGCGTGATCGTGCCTTGCTGATTCTTCTCTTTAATTGCCTGTTGTGCGTGTACGTACGCTGGGATTCCAGTGTATGTACGTTGGATCTCCTATACCTGATCCTGCAAAATACAACATATAAATGCCTATCGTATGTACACTGGCTTTCTAGTGTATGTACGCTAGGTTAATGAATCTCTTAATAAACAAATTTCTTTATATACTTATCTTTTTAACCATTTTCTTACACAATTTAAACACATTTGAATTAAATAATTAAAACAAGAAATAAAGACAATTTATTACCTAATAATGCCAAACTCAACAATATTTAATGAATTAAGTTAAATTAAAGATGACTTTATTAAGTCTTTTCAAGACTTATCACATTCCCAAACTTAAAGCTTGCTTGTCCTCAAGCAAGGACTTAGATTAATTAAATCAATTGCACTTACTGAAGACAATCAACCTTTCCTCAACTTAATTTATACCATAATTATTGAATACCCTTCATGCTTTCTTTCTGCAACTTCTGAAGATATAATTACTCACACTTCCTTTGGGAACAAGCTGGTAATGCTTTCCTCATAAGGATTAGTGTTTCACTCTTCTCTTAGTGTATAGGGTTAATTTCATGCACTCATCACCTACATAATTGTCAGATCAACATAGGCTTGCAATAGTTCTAAACATCATGACATATGCTAGCACAATTGAATCAGTAAGGGCTTTTTAAGCTTGTAATGGGGTTAGGCTACAGGCTCTATTTTTGTTTTTCTAGACAGTGTTGGGTTAAAAGATGTGCCACTCATGCCTTGCCTCAATCTTAACTCAAATGCCTTTACTAACAAGCTCTTTGCTTTTATTTTTTTTTCATTTTTTTTCAAATGAAGGATAACTCAACTACTTGTGGTGCTTTACACCTTCTTCTCTTTCAGTCCTTTGGACTCTTTCTTTCTTTCATTTTTTTTCAATTTTTTTTCAATACCATTTTTCTTTTATTATGGTGCTTTGCACCTTTGCTTTGCTGATTTTTCACTTTTACTTTTTTTGTTCTTCCTTTCATCATTTTTTTAAAATCCTCATCTATAATTAAGGTTAGAGTGTGTCCTTTAATTACTGTTAGGCACACTCTTCATCCCCAAACTTAGAACTTGCTAGTCCCTAACAATAAGATAAGACTCAGCAGTTCATCAGTGGTACATCCAAGGATGATTCATTTGGGTTTTCTCAGATAAATAGGCTTGTAAAATTAGGTACATAATTAGAATGAAAGGGTCTTAGGCTCAAACATAATTATTGGGTTAAAGGATAATTAAAATTGAATAGGATGGCTAAATTTGGCCCTGGCTAATTTACAAAGAACACCTTCATCATTTCTAATTAGCAAACATATCATCATTTAGCAAGCACTGAAGCAAATTTTATCTCACTAAACAAGAATGCAGGCACACTCGGAAAAGAAATAATAAAGGCTCAAAAGCTCACAAATTATAGGTAATCAGCCAATCATGTCCCCAAACTTAATGCGAGATTACAAATTCAGATTGCTAACTAGCATGGTGAATATACAAGTAATACAGGATTGAAATAGTTATGGAGAGGGATCATGAATTAAGCAATGCGAATCAATTAATTTATCCAATTGATGCCTGAGAATCAGCAAGATTTAAATAATTAAGATAGATTCTAAATTAAACACAGTTAACACATTTCACAAATTAATAAGATGAGAGGATAGATTACTTCCCTTTTTACCTATATGGCAAGGATTTGGTGAGTGATGGCATGCATGAATTAGATAATACAAATCAGAAAAGAATAATAAAAACAACTTAATATGGAAAATATAATTTCATTACAACTGAAAAGGGAATACATTGTTCAAGAAAAGATACTATAATAAAGTTATTACAACCTGAAAATAACATAACAGAAATATAAGCAAAGTAAAATATCAGTCATCCTCTTCTTCATTTTCTTCATCCATAGGCTCATCATTGTCTTTCTCAGGATGAGGTGGAAATTCAGTTGCTAAAGGTGTGTCATCAGGGGGAATGGTGAATCCAATGGAAGCCAACCATAAGTCTCTGTCAAGTGGAACTCCCATTTCTTCAGTGTGGTCTACATTCAGTGTAGTGGCAATCTTCCTCAGCATGAGATCATGGTTTAGGACTAGATCATAGGTTCCTAGTTGCATCTTATTCATGATCTAAAGTTCTTGCATTACCATGGAGAGGTCAAAAGAAGCACCTGGACCTATTGGGGGTGGTGGTGCAAAAGATATTGGTTTGGGCTGTCTCTGGCGCTTTGACTCTTGAGGCATAAAGTGGTCAATGTGGTCTATGACCCAGTACTTGTCCATAATCCTTTCAGGCTTCACCTTTGTCAATTCTTTATAGTTCAACCTAGCTTGATTCTTTTGGGCCAATAAAGTGATAACAGAGCAATATGGCAGTTGGAGATTTTTTTCAATGGCTTTCATCATCTCCTCCAGTATTAACTCACCCAAGTTAACATACAGGCCTCTCATTAAATAGTAAATCAACACCAACCTCTTAATGGCAACCTCAGTAGCATGAGCCACAGGTTGTAGGGATAAAAGGACATAGTGACACCATAGAGGGGGAGATGATTCAAACAACTCTTCCTGATACTTTTTGGTGCACCAATCACTTTTTTTATATATGCAGCTCCTTGTTCATAGCATTCCTCTAAACTTTCTTTCCTAAGATTCTCATTTTCAGCCTTATGAAAGATATCTACTTTCCAAGTGTAGTGACATCCTTCACCATCTAAGGTAGGTATTTTCAAAAGCTTATTTAGTATGTGACCAGATAGAGGAATGGTGACTCCTCTCAAGAAGGAAGAAAAAGGAAACTTATCCTCAACAGAATTAGCCCTTAGATTGGCATAAAATTCCCTAGTGAGTTCTTGATAACCATTGCCTAAGTTCTCATTAAAATATTGCCATCCCCTTTCAAACATAGTAACCTTTACATCAATATCCGAGCAATTATCTTCATCAAGGACCAGAGCCCTTTCCCTTATTACTCCTCTGTTTTTGAATTTTTTTTCATATTCTTGAGCAGCCTTGAAGTCCCTAAACCTATGCCCATCAAAATCCTCATTACTCTTAGACTTCTTTTCCTCCTCAAGGCTTTTACTCTTTTTTCTTGGTGGGGAAACAAGGGTGCTTAGAGTAGCCACCTTTTTTCCTTTCTCTTTTGGGGTTTTTTCACACTTTTCATTTCAGCCACTCTTTCTGGTTTTCTAAAAAGTCTTTGTGATCTCATGGACATTGTGAGTGTTAAGGATGGTATTTATAGAGCCTAAATGGGTGTAAATGCACAAACAACACAACCATAGCCAAATAAAAATGTGAGATGAAAAGATATGATGGATGCAAGAAATTTGAAATTAAAACACTGAAATATAAGAATTCTAACTATTAACTGAAATGAAGAAATGAAAAGATGTTACCTTTCAAAGGAATCCAGAAATTGTGCCTTTTCCTCTTCAAAACCCAAGTTGCCAACATAGAGAGTTAGGGTTTGTACGCTGAGAGGGTTTTTATACTGCTGAACCCAATGCCTGGGTACGCGTAGTTACATTGAAATCTTAGCGTACAAACGCCCACATTAATTCACAACAGGTGGTAACAGGTCTGAACCATGCTTAAGCTTGCCATATCACGCTTAAGCGCGGGGCATAACCATGATTCACGCTCAAGCGTACACTAGTTCGCTCAAGCGCAATGCTTGGAATTTTGTTGAGAGTCACGAGCACGCTCAAGCGTGAGCAACTTCGCTTAAGCGTGACGAGGTAACTAAGATCAGGAACCCTTCATGCTTGGGCGCCCAACCTTTCGCTCAAGCGACAAAGTTAGAATAGCAAATCAAAACCCGAGCATGCCAAAGCGTGCCTTACTACGCTTAAGCATGGAACTCTTTTCAGTATCAGTGACCTGCACGCTGAATCACGTTGAAGCATGAGAGAGTCATGCTCAAGCGTCAGATACTTAAGGACATCACGCCTAAAGCGTGAAAGAATCACGCTCAAGCGCCAGGACATAACAGGGTCATGTTTAATACAGGCACGATCACGCTTAAGTGTGAAATGGTCATGCTCAAGCGCAAGACATACAGGAGAGATCACACTCCAAGCGTCAAGGTTCCTGCTCAAGCGCCAGTTCCAATGTGAAAGGTCATGCTTAAGCGTGAACCCGAGCTCGCTCAAGCGCGAGGCATACACAGGGTCATGATTGTGACTCCCCGAGCTTGCTCAAGCATGAAGGTTCTTGCTTGAGTGCCAAAGGGGGTCTGATATTGATTTAATTATATATAACAACGCCCAGTTTGGAATGTATGTACACGTACTTCCTGATCCACAATTTTATTATTTTGGTAAAGTGCGTACGTACACTAAAATTCAAAGTTTATACACTCAAACCTTATTCACAATTTTACAAGTTTATTCATACCTTATTCAAACTTTTTAGTTTTCAATTATTGTTTAAAAAACACAAAATACAAACTACAACAGTTAAAATGTAGGGTTGCCTCCCTCAAGAGCTTCTTTAAGGTCACTAGCTTGACCTTTGACACCTAAGAGGATGCCTGAAAAAACATGGAGGATTTCTGCCTATCAACCTCTCCTCCAAAGTAGAGCTTGAGTCTTTGGCCATTTACTTTAAAAGTTCTTCCAGTGGCTAATTCTTTCAACTCAATTGCACAATGAGGAAAAACCTCATTCACAATAAAAGGTCCAGACCATTTAGATCTGAGTTTTCCTGGAAAGAGTCTCAGTCTAGAATTAAACAACAAGACTTTATCATCCTTGTGAAACTGTTTTCTATTTATCCACTTATCATGCCACCTCTTAGTTTTCTCTTTATAGATTGAGGCACTTTCATAAGTATTGAGTCTGAACTCCTCAAGTTAATGGAGTTTTAAGACTCTTTCCTCTTAAGATTGGTTACAATCCATGTTTAACAGCTTTGTGGCCCACCATGCCTTATGTTTTAACTCCATAGAGAGATGGCAAGCCTTACCATATACCAACTAATAAGGTGACATGCCAATTAGAGTCTTAAATGCTGTCTTATAGGCCCACAATGCATCATCTAATCTTACAGACCAATCCTTCCTAGATCCCTACCACTTTCTCTAATATTCTCTTAATTTCTCTATTAGAAAGCTCAACTTGCCCACAAGTTTATGGAAGATATGGAGTAGACACCTTATGCAGTACTTCATAATGTCATAGGATTTTTTCTATAATTCTATTGCAGAAATGTGACCCTCCATCACTAATAAGGACTCTAGGGACTCCAAATCTAGAGAAAATGTTTTTCTTTATAAACTTAAGCACAACATGTGCATCATTGGTCCTGGTAGGGATTGCCTCTACCCACTTGGAGACATAATCCACAGCAACAAGGATATACTCATTGGAGAATGACTTTGGGAATGGTCCTATGAAGTCAATGGCCCAAACATCAAATAACTCCACAACTAAAATATTTGTCAAAGGCAT
Source organism: Clitoria ternatea (assembly GCA_037962975.1). Lineage (NCBI taxonomy): Eukaryota > Viridiplantae > Streptophyta > Magnoliopsida > Fabales > Fabaceae > Clitoria > Clitoria ternatea. The sequence goes on from CM075671.1 coordinate 179,003,995, forward strand.
GCCAGCTTTAGCAGAGAGGCCTCCACTTCTTTGGCACTTATCACACCTTTGCATATATGCTCTAGCATCCTGAAAAATTATTGGCGAATAAAAGCCACATTGTAACACTTTTGCTGCTGTTCTGGGGGCATGATAAGTCTTGAAAAGACTTAATAATTTCACCTTTAATTTAACTTAATTCATTAAATACTGTTAATTTTGCACTATTATTAAATAAATTGTCAATAATTCTTATTTTATTAATTTATTTCAAAAATGTTTAAATTATGTAAGAAAATGATTAAAAATAATAATTAGTTAAGGAAATTTGTTTATTTATAAATTCACTAACCCAGCATACATATGCTGGACAGCCAACGTACATACGCTAGGAATTTATTTGTTTGCATGTGCAGGTGCAGTTCACGCTCAAGCTTGAAAGCTTCACACTTAAGCTTGAAATCCATGCAATCTACGTAAAAAGAGAGAAAAGAAAACATGATCACACTCAAGCTTGCATCACTCATGCTCAAGCGTGGAATCAAAGTGTCACTCACGCCCAAGCGATCCCCATTCACACTCAAACGTGAGGATGCAAAGGCAGTGAATATATCGATCGCGCTCAAGCACGAGTCCTTCACGCTCAAGCGTGAAGGTGGTTAATTAACCTGTTGTTTTCCCTCCAATTGAAGCGCTGCACCATTGTTGTTTCTATTTTTCTATTGTACTATAGTAACTTAAGTATTGCGTTGTAATTAATTATTTATTTGTAATTATGTATTTAGATTAGTTAGTATAATTATTGATTAAGTTTCCTTTGTAATTAATTAAGTTAGTTAGTTAGTTAGTTGTCTATATATATACTTGTGCATACTCTGTAAGGGGGTGGACGAGTACAGAAAGAACACACAGAAGCAATAACACGATTCATTTTTCCATTTCCAATCTCTCTCTAGTTCCTTTCTCTCTCTAAATTCTCTCATCCATGTCTCTTCACATTCCTTCATCAAAATCCATTTCCATGGGTTTCTAAACCCCTAGGGTTGGGATTGCGAAGGCTTGTAATGAATTCTTGAAGGTGTATTGAGGAAGTTAACTTCTGATTCATGAGGAGAACAAGCTGAGGAGTGGAGTTCCATTGCTGGATTGACAAATTCAGATCTAATGAAGAATCTCACTAGTGAGGAATCATAGTTGAGACTTAGGTAACTTTTGGCTTCCTAGCTAATTCAGGCCTAGTAATTAGGTGAATAGTTAGGGTTCAATCCCTAATTTCACATTAGATTTCTCTGTTATTGAACACCTAAGGGATTAGGGTTTAATGCTTAGGAATTAGTGTTATTCACCTAAGGAATTAGGGATTAACCATCTGTGAATTGTCCTCTTGAGTCTGAAGCTTGATTGAACCTTAATTGCATGTTTCTTGATGAAATTGTAAGCTGAAGTAATCCTAACCTATCTTTCATTAATCACATTTCATCTCCTATATTGCTGCTAAAAATATAAAAATATAGAAAATATAAAACAACAGAAAAATAGAATAAATTGTATCTGCTTGCGTTGGTTCAGCTTGTACTAGTCTGAGATTGCGGTAATTACCATCATCCCTGTGGGAACGATCAAATATATTACAAATTTAACGATTGGTGTGCTTGCCAAAAGAAAATAAATCCTTTGAGAGTCACACAATAAGTCGATAATAATTCAGGATTTTCACACCAAGTTGATGGCTCAGGATTTATGCATCAAGTTATTGGCGCTATTATCAGGGATTGTTGAGTAATATCAACAATCCTTAGACCGGTACTAGACTGAACCGTTTAATTTTGTTTTTCCATTTGGTAGTAGTTTAATTCTTATTTTTAGTAAAGTAGTAGCTTGTGTGTAGTAGTATCAATAGCTTTGAATTGTTCGTGTTTAATAGTTGGTGTATGTAGTCAAGGAACAGAGGAGAGCCCTTCTTCTTTGATCCTGATATTGATTTGTTAGAGCGTAAACTTAGAAAGGAGAAAAAGCAAAAAGAACAACAAGAAATGGAACAGAGGAGAGTTACACTAGGTGACTACTCTAGGCCTACTGAAGAAGGATCGCAATCTAACATCCTTAGGCCTCCAATTATAGCTAATAACTTTGAACTCAAACCAGCTTTGCTGCAGTTGGTTAGAAATGATCAATTTGGTGGAAGTGAGGTTGAGGATCCAAATTTGCGTCTAGCAACCTTCCTCCAAATATGTGATACTGTAAAAATGAATGGAGTCCCTGTAGTGGCAATAAGACTAAGATTATTTCCTTTTTCTTTAGGGGACAGGGCTAAGGCTTGGTTACAAAGCCAACCAAGAGGTAGTATCTCTACTTGGGAGGATTTACAAAGAAAATTTCTGATTAAATATTCCCCTTCTTCCAAGTATGCCAAGTTGCGCACTGAAATCACTTATTTCCAGCAGAGAGAGGGTGAATCTTTGATGGAAGCATGGGATAGGTATAAAGAGAGTTTAAGGAAATGTCCTCACCATAGGATTCTTGATGTACAGCAAGTTACCATATTCTATAATGGTGTAAGACCAACAACTAGGGGCTTGATTGATGCCTCAGCTGGAGGTTCACTGACCACTAAAGCAGTTGAGGAGGCTATAGAATTGATTGATGTAATGGTTCAAATGAATGTTTAGTTAGTGAAAGGAGCCAAATCCCTAAGAGAGGGATATTAGAATAAGAAGCACAAGATGCTTATTTGGCTCAAAGTAAGTTGATGACTCAGGCTTTGGAGAAATTAAGTGTACAGATTTCAGAACTTTAAAAGCCTAGTCAAGTTGGTATGATGAGTTGTGATTTTTGTGGTGGAGATCATGAAAATGGCATGTGTGATCCAAATGTGCCTGTTGAGCAAGTGAATTACATGGGGCAGCAACAATTTCAAAGGAATTATTCCTCTAATTCCTTTAATCCTAACTATAGGAATCATCGCAATTTTTCATGGTAGAAAGGTCCACATTTGAATCGAAACATGCGACAAAATCAAACCACAACTAGATTACAACAGTCTTCTCCCCCTCCCTCTAAGGAAAAGTCTAAACTTGAGAATGTTCTATCTCAGTTCATTTAGGCCACTCAGGCCAGCTTTAAAAATCAAGAAGCGTCCATTCGAAATTTAGAAAATCCTAGGGAACATTGCAAAGTGATAACTACTATGAGTGGGAAAACTCTTCTCCCACCTCCAAGTCATGAAGTGAGTTTAGAAAAAGAAACAATCAAAGAAATAGAGCAGGAAAGTGAGCAAGCTATTGATAAAACTGAAAAATAAAGTAGAAATAGAGAAAGAAAAAGAAAATTAAGTCCATCAAAAGAAAAAGAAAAGGATTGATTTGATCTTGGAGGAAGCTGTCAAGCTAACTCTTGAGAAATTAAAGAATGCTCCATTTCCACATAGATTTAAGAAACAAATAGAGGAGCAAAAGTTTGTTAAGTTCTTGGACGTGTTTAAAAAGCTTCACATAAATATTCCCTTTGCTGAGGCATTGCAAGAGATGCTTTTATATGCTAAATTTTTTAAAGAACTTCTGTCTAAGAAGAGAAAGCTTAAGGGAGATAAGATGATTGCTTTCACTCAAGAGTGCAGTGCAATTATTCAAAAGAAACTCCCTCAAAAGCTGGAAGATCCTGGATCTTTTAAAATACCTTATGCAATAGGGGATGTTCATGTAGGAAGTGCTTTATGTGATCTAGGGGCTAGCATAAACTTGATGCCTTTGTCTTTAATGAGGAAGTTAGGAATTAACGACCTACAACTAACTCACATGTCTTTGCAGTTGGCTGATAGGTCTATCAAATAAGGTAGATAAGTTTATCTTTCCAACAGATTTTGTAGTGTTAGATATGGAAGCTAATAGAGAAATTCCTTTGATTTTAGGAAGACCCTTCTTAGCTACAGGTAGAGCCTTAATTGATGTAGAGAAGGAAGAACTCATGCTGAGAGTTCAAGAGGAGCAGGTAACTTTTAATGTTTTCAATGCTATGAAACATCCAACTGAGAAGATAGATTGTTTTATGATTGAAGAAATTAAAGTTATAAGACTCCTATGCTGTTGAGAACTGAAGAAGAGGTTTTACAAGCCTTTTTAGAGGATGATTTTGACTCTGAGACTGAGGAGTTAAATGACTCACATAATGAGTTGCTGAACCTACTAGAAGCATGTGAAGTAGGTGAATTAGAAAATGAAAAGAAAGGAAATTTGAATAATACTGAACTTGAGAAAGGTAAGGAAATGTTTGAAGAAAAACATGATTTAAAACCTTTTCCTTCTCATTTGAAATATTTTTTCTTAGGAGATAATGAATCACATCCTGTAATCATTAATGCTGAATTAAATGATGAGGATGTAGAAAAGTTGATAGGGGTGTTAAAGAAACATGAATCTGCTATTGGTTGGAACATTTCTGATCTAAAGGGAATTAGTCTATCATTCTATACACATAAAATTTTGATGGAGGATGACTATTCCCCTGTTGTTCAGCCACAAAGAAGATTAAACCCCATAATGAAAGAAGCTATAAGGAAAGAGGTAGTTAAACTTCTTGATGCTGGGGTCATCTATTCTATCTCGGATAGCGCTTGGATTAGTCTAGTAAAAGTGGTGCCTAAGAAAGGAAGGATGACCACTGTTAAGAATGAGGAAGGTGAAGTCATTGCCACTAGACCAACTACAGGTTGGAGAATGTGCATAGATTATAGAAGGCTTAATGACTCCACTAGAAAAGACCATTTTCCTTTGCCATTTGTAGACCAAATGCTTGAGAGACTATCAGGTCATGAGTATTACTGCTTCCTTGATGATATTTTGGTTACAACCAAATTGTGGTTGATCCAAAAGATCAAGAGAAGACAGCCTTCACCTGTCCCTATGGAATCTTTGTATATAGGCGCATGCCATTTGGTTTGTGCAATGCACCAGCAACCTTTCAAAAGTGTATGTTGGCAATTTTTGGGGACATGGTAGAGAAGTTCATTGAGGTCTTCATGGATGACTTCTCTATGTTTGGAAACAGCTTTGATATATGCCTCAGTAACCTATCTAAGGTGTTGGTGAGATGTCAAGAGACTAATCTTGTCCTCGACTGTGAAAAGTGTCATTTTATGGTGAGAGGAGGGATAGTCCTTGGCCATAAAATCTCTACTGGCATTCAAGTAGATAGAGCCAAGATTGATATCAATGAAAAACTTCCTCCTCCAATCAATGTGAAAGGAGTGAGGAGTTTCTTAGGATGTGTTGGCTTCTATAAGAGATTTATAAAAGATTTTTCAAAAATAACTAAGCCTTTGACTGACTTACTTATGAACGATCATGCTTTTATTTTTGATGAAAATTGTGTCAAGGCTTTTCAAAATCTGAAACAAAGATTAGTAACAACTCCAATCCTTGCAGCACCTGATTGGTTTTTACCATTTGAACTAATGTGTGATACAAGTAACTTTACTATAGGAGCTGTGCTAGGACAAAGGAAAGAAAAATTAACACATGTGATTTATTATGCTAGCAAAGTATTAAATGAGAATCAAATAAATTACACCACTACTGAAAAAGAAATGCTTGCTGTGGTGTATGCATTTGATAAATTCAGAGCTTACTTGATTGGTGCTAAGGTCATTCTGTATACAGATCATTCAGCAATCAAGTACTTGCTAGCTAAAAAAGAATCAAAGCCAAGGTTGATCAGGTGGGTTCTTTTACTCAAAGAGTTTTTTTTAGAAATAAGAGATAAAAAGGGAGTAGAGAAATCAATGGCTGATCAACTCTCTCGTCTAGAGGGTGAATTTGATTCCATCTTGATTAAAGAGGAATTCCCAGATGAGAGGCTGATGGCAATTATTACAGGGCCATGGTATGCTAATATTGATAAGTGTTTTATAACACAATAAATTAGATTTAGTTTGCTTAGGATTTTAATCACTATGCACTGTATTTCCTTAATTTTTGTGATTTTCGCTTTCTTTCCTCTATATTCTACTTGGGTATTTTATTTTGCAGAAATTAATAAAATTAAGGAACAAGTACAAAGATAATCCAAGGGTCAATAACAAGAGAAAAGCAATCATCAAATGATAAAGAAACAAGAAGAACAAGCCCCGGTGAAAAAAGAGCAACAAAAGCATGAAAATGGGCTATTAGTGCGCTATCTATTAGTGCGGCCCAAGTAGAAAGAATTTTGAGAGGACTGAATTCCAACTCGGAATGATCATTTCCGAGTAGATGACTCAGAATGATCATTTCCGAGTAGGGAGTCTCCGAGGAAGGCACTTCCGAGTGGTTTGGGGCTGAGAGATGTATTTCCGAGCAAAGCAAAGCTCTGACCTGGAAAGAGCTTCTATCGGCCAGATTCTCTCAAGTTCCAAATTTTTGAGTGAAAAGCAAGGTCGACTCCCGAGTGAATACGTCTGAATGGGTTGATGCACGATTAAAGCAATTCTTAGTGAAAGGCAAGCTTGACTTCAGATGAATGTGTCCGAGTGGATCATTTCAAGGAGCGAAGAAAGGGTCGTTCTTGACTGAATTACTCCCAAGCAATATATCCGAGCAAGGTTTCTCCGAGTGGTTCAATTCCAGTGATGTGCTTTCGGGTGAAAAAAGACCTTGATTTCGAAGGAATACCCCTCGGGCTGAGGCATTTGAATGAAGAATTCCTGATTGAATCAATTTTAAGTCAAAAAAATGGTTCTGACTTGTCGGCCAGAGACATAGCCCAGTGAAACATTTTAGAGGTGCCGATTGAATCAATTTTAAATGAAGACTTCCCGAATGAGACGTTCCTAAGTGGGTCACATGTGAGAGAAGAGGGTCGGGTCGAGTGCTTCAAACAGAAACACATTTCTAGGCAAGGCACCTCCATTAGAAGCAATTCCAAATGAACAGAGATCCTGATGAATGCTCCTCGGAAAGAAATTTCCGAGTCAATAATCTGTGAATTCAAGCTTTCACTCGGTCTTTTATATATGAGAGCACCTGTTCCGCTCGGATTAATTCCCACTGAGGATGGATACTGGCTGAGGCACTAATCTGAGTCATAAGGAGAATGCCGGTTCCATATTTCCACTGTTTGGCCATGCTGACTTGGATTCCCACTATCCAAGTGGATCCTTGAATTATAAGTCGGTGGCTAACAACAAGACAAAAGAGAAAATAATAAAGAATTCCACTAGCCGCCGTTCCCTATGGTTGTCGAGGTCCAGGCTGTTTCTCCATTATATACCAACGCACCATCCAAGTTGATTTGTTGATCTTGTAGGGTGGCTGACAAGAAGACAAAAGAGAAAATAATAAAGAAGTCTCACTAGCCGCTGTTCCCCATGATTATTGACGTCCAGATTTCTATAAATACCTCAATGAAAGAGGAAAAAAGGGGGATGTCTGAAGCCTTCTTTAGAGTCAAAAACTCTGCTCCATTCTCTTACTCCGTCCATTCAACGATTTGCACACCGGCTCCATAACTCTACAGCCATTACAACATCGCTTTGATATCCAGTTCTCATTCATTCACTTTGTTCCTTTCTTTTCTTTTACTTCCTTTTCCTCTCTGTCCCGTTTCTTTCTCTTTTTATTTTCTTTTTCTTTATTTTATTTTGTGTAAGAGTTGTGAGGATTATGAAATTGAGTGTTCCAATTTGTAATTGGTGGAGGAATATTGCAACGAGGAAATACAGTGGTAAAATTATTTTGAGCTTTTGGAGAAACCCGTAAGTCTTTATTTTTACCATGTCTTGTATGTTTTATTTTTCCATCATGTATATGAATTTGAATTATTTCATGAGTAACTAAATTAATTATCTTGGGATGAAGGGGGCATGATAATATTTTATGATAATGTTATTTTGACTTTGAATTAAATAAATTTTTGTTTTCCATTTAGTTCAAAAAATGCTCAATGCTCTTAGTGATTCCTAACAAGAACCTAAGTGATAAAACTGTATACTTGCGGGTATATTAGTAAGTTTAAGTAATTAATAGAATCAAGAGATTTATTGTTACTGGAAAGCTTTTGAACTAAGCCTAAGGTTTTGAAATACTTTTTGTGACCTCGGTAAAACCGTGAAAGTAATCAAAATCTTTTGGGGAATAAATAAGGGATTTTCATAAAACGATAATGGGCCTTTTCTAAGGATTAAGCAGTGCTTTCCATAGGTTAGGTACATTAATAGGATTCCGAGAGGAACATATTAATTAGCTTAAGGAAAATCCGCCTTGGAAACTTTAATTTGATTCTTATTTATGAAAAGTTAAAATTCATTAACATAAAATAGAATCTTAATCCCCCGAAATCTCAAGATACTCTCAACTCTGATTTTAAGTGTCAAGTAAATTTTGTTTCTAAATTTATTTGTAATTTGTGTTTTATTTTACAAAAACATTAAAAATCAATTGTGTGGATAATTAAATTTCAATATGCTGGTACTTTGAACACAGTCCTTGTGGAGACGATAATCTTTTATATTACGTGACATAACCCGTGCGCTTGCGGGCCTTGTCAAGTTTTTGACGCTGTTGCCGGGGACTGTTGTCCCTCATATTTGTTAATATTTTTTTTGTTTTGTTTGTTTCTTTTTATATTTTTCTTTATTTTTATTATGTTTGTTAATTTGTATTTTATTCTTTATTTTGTGTATCTGTTGTTGTTTTATTTTTATAATTGTTTATTTTATTTATCATTTATTTTATTTTTATGCAACGAAGTCGTAGTGTCGATCTAAACTTAGGATTTGACCCTGAGATAGAATGTACCCTTAGAGCTTTAAGAAAACAACAAAAACAACAAAAATAACAAAAAGAAAAACAAATGGCAGACCAAAATAGAGCCTTAAGAGATTTTGCCGCTCCAAGTACAAATGGAAGAGGATCTAGCATCCTTAGACCCACAGTGGAGGCTAACAATTTTGAATTGAAGCCCTCATTACTCTCTATGGTTCAACAGAACCAATTCAGAGGTTTACCCTCTGAAGATCCAAATCTTCATCTTCAAATCTTTCTTGAATACTGTGATACCCTGAAGATGAACGGAGCCACCAATGATGCCGTTCGCTTAAGACTCTTCCCTTTCTCTTTAAGAGATAAAGCGAGGGCGTGGTTATACTCTCTTCCTGAAGGATCCATCATGACTTGGGAACAATTGTCCAGTGCTTTTATAAATAAATGGTACCCAAGGAACAAGACCGATATGCTGAGAAAACAAATCATAAATTTCTCACAAAAAGATGATGAATCCTTGTATGAAGCCTGGGAAAGATACAAGGAGTTGTTAAGAGAATGTCCTCACCATGGGATAGAAAGGTGGTTGACAATCCATATTTTCTATAATGGACTAACTTCCACACAAAAGATCTCTTTAGATGCTGCAGCTGGAGGAGCCTTCATGAGTAAAAATGTTGATGAAGCTGAGAACTTGATTGAGGAAATAGCTCAAAACACTCACCAATGGAACTCTGAGAGAGGATTACCTGCTAAAACACCAGGTAAGCACTCTGTTGATGCTTTTTCCCTACTTTCTACCAAAGTTGAAGAATTAACATTAAAACTTGATAAAATAGGGTCAACAGGTACTACTAATATTGTTTGTGAAGTTTGTGGTGTTTCAGGACATGGAGCTGCAAACTGCCATTTAGCAATGACCCTTAATCAAGAACAAGAAATGCATCAGGTAGATGCTATTGGAAACTACGGTGGAAATTATCAAGGTAACTACAGACCTCCACAAGGTCCACCTGGCTTCCAAAATAGGCCAACTCAATTCCAAGGTAATCAAAGTAACTACAAACCTCAACAAGGAACTTATATTCCATAAAAATCAAAGCTAGAATCCTTGTTGGAGACATTTGTAGCTACTCAACTTAAACAAAATGATGAATTCTCTGATGCAATAAAAAACTTAGCTTTAAAAGTGGACTCTCTTGCCACCCATAACAAAATACTGAAAAATCAAATTGCCCAACAAGCCTCCTACTCTCAAAGAGCACCAAGAATATTTCCTAGAAAACCAGAGGCTGGACCATCTAACCAAACCATGGCTATCACTCTTAGGAGTGGTACTCAATATGATGGGCCAGTTGACAAGACTGCAAAGGAGGAAAAGAAAGTGGATGAATCTTCATCTCATCCAGTGATTGAAGAAGAGAAACCACAAGAAAAGAAGAAGGAGGTTAAGCCATATCCACCTCCCATTCCATTTCCTCAGCGCTTGGCTAAAACAAAGTTGGACAAACAATTTGGTAAGTTTCTTGATGTTTTAAAGAAATTATATATCAATATTCCCTTCACAGATGCTTTGCAGCAAATGCCCACATATGCAAAGTTCCTAAAGGACATTTTGTCTAACAAAAGAAGACTGGAGGAAGATTGTACAGTTGCACTTACTGAAGAGTGCAGTGCTCTAATTCAAAGAAAGCTTCTACCCAAGCTCCAAGATCCAGGTAGTTTCTCTATTCCTTGTATGATTAGTGACATGAATATAGATAAAACATGGTGTGATTTAGGAGCGAGTGTGAGTTTAATGCCCTTATCTGTTGCTGAAAAGTTAGGATTGGATGAGCTGAAACCTACTAGGATGTCTTTGCAATTGGCTGATAGATCTGTAAAATATCCTGTAGGAATTTTAGAGGATGTTCCTATTAAGGTAGGAAAATTTTTTATACCTGCTGACTTTGTTGTGCTTGAAATGGATGAAGATTCTTTGATTCCTATTATTTTAGGCAGACCATTTTTAGTAACTACAGGTGCTGTGATCGATGTCAAGAATGGTAAGTTGTCTCTAATTGTTGGAGACCAAAAGGTTGATTTTAACTTGAAAAATGTTTTAGAAAAACCTTTTAATGATGTTTGCTGTAGTGTGGACTTTGTTGAACAAGTGGTAAAGGAAGTAACCCTTCCTAATGACCCACTTGAAACTATTTTCATGATTAAGCCGACAGAAACATCTGATTACTCTGAGGCCCCACTAAAACATGATACTGAGGTCATAGGTGACAAAGTGGTAAGCCCCAATGTGGAATTAAAGCCTTTACCAGCTTCTTTAAGGTATGAGTTTCTTGGTCCTAATTCCACATATCCTGTGATTGTTAATGCTGAATTGAATCCATGTGAAACTGAAAAACTTTTGAAACAACTTAGGTTATATAGAAAGGTAATAGGTTATACAATGGATGATATCAAAGGGATTAGCCCTTCTCTTTGTATGCACAGGATTACTGTAGAAGATAAAAGTAGGCCCACAGTAGAACCACTTAGGAGATTAAATCCAAAAATGCAAGAAGTGGTTAAAAAGGAAATTTTGAAATTGCTTGATGCTGGAGTCATATATCCTGTTGATAGTAGTAAATGGGTAAGTCCTGTTTATGTGGTGCCTAAAAAGGGGGGAATAACTGTGATTGAAAATGATAAACATAACTTGATTCCTACTAGGATTGTCTCTGGTTGGCGCATGTGCATTGATTATAGGAAGTTAAATAGCGCCACGAAAAAAGATCATTTTCCTCTCCCTTTTATTGATCAGATGCTTAAAAGACTTGCGAAACACTCTTATTTCTGTTATTTGGATGGGTATTCAGGTTTTCATCAAATTCCCATTTATCCATCTGATCAAGAAAAGACTACCTTCACTTGCCCTTATGGGACTTATGCTAATAGACGTATGCCTTTTGGTTTGTGTAATGCACCTGCGACTTTTCAAAGGTGTATGCAAGCAATTTTTTCTGACCTTATTGAAAATGTGATAGAAGTCTTTATGGATGATTTTTCATTATATGTTTTGGATTTTGATAACTGTTTAACAAATTTATGCCAAGTCTTGTAGCGTTGTGAAGAGACCAATCTAGTCTTGAATTGGGAAAAGTGTCATTTTATGGTAAGAGAAGGCATAGTTCTTGGACACCTGGTGTCTGAGAGAGGTATAGAAGTTGATAAGGCTAAAATGGAAGTGATTGAAAAATTACCCCCACCTACAAATGTGAAAGGTATTCGGAGTTTTCTTGGACATACAGGGTTTTACCGTAGGTTCATTAAAGATTTCTCCAAGATCACAAAGCCTCTTACAACTCTTCTGGGTAAGGATGTGCCTTTTAATTTTGATTCTTTGTATGGAAGCTTTTTGCAGGATCAAGCAAGCTCTAATCTCTGCCCCTATCATGCAACCCCCTGATTGGGAACTCCCGTTCGAGTTGATGTGTGATGTGAGTGATTACACAGTAGGGGCTGTGCTTGGGCAATGAAAGGACAAGAAGCTACATGTAATTCATTATGCCAGCCGGACGTTGGATGATGCTCAAGTAAATTATGCCACAACTGAGAAAGAACTGTTAGTCATTGTCTTTGCTTTTGATAAATTTAGATCTTACTTGGTAGGTTCACATGTTACTGTTTACACTAACCATTCTGCCATTAAGTATCTATTGAATAAAAAGGAAGCAAAGTCGAGGTTAATTAGGTGGATTCTAATATTGCAAGAATTTGACTTAGAAATTAAGGATAAGAAGGGTACTGAGAACTTGGTCGCTGACCACCTATCTAGGTTGACATCTGAAAAAGAAGAAACATATAATATTTCCATCAGTGAATCTTTTCCGGATGAACAACTCTTGAGTCTTAGTATCCAACGTGTTCCTTGGTACGCTGATTTTGTAAATTTTCTTGCATGTGGTATCTAACCTCCTGATCTTAGCTTTCAGCAAAGGAAAAAGTTTTTTACAGATGTTAAACACTACTATTGGGATGAACCACTCCTATTTAAGCAATGTGCAGATGGTTTGATTCGGAGGTGTGTTTCACAAGATGAGGTCCATGCTATCTTGGATCATTGCCATTCTCTTTCCTATGGAGGGTACATGAGTACCTCTAAGACAGCTGCTAAAATATTGCAAGCTGGGTTCTATTGGCCAAATATTTTTAAGGATGTACGTAAGTATGTTCTAACTTGTGATGCTTGCCAAAGAACAAGTAACATTGGTAAGAGACATGAAATGCCATTGAATACCATTTTAGAAGTTGAATTGTTTGATGTATGGGGTATTGATTTTATGGGACCTTTTCGTTCCTCTTTTGGAAATCAGTTCATATTAGTGGTAGTTGACTATGTGTCAAAATGGGTGGAAGCCATTGCTTCACCCCATTCTGATGCTAAGACTGTTATTAAACTTTTTAAGAAAATAATATTTCCAAGGTTTGGGGTCCCAAAATGTGTTATAAGTGATGGAGGGTCTTATTTTATTGAGAAAACTTTTCAGACCCTTCTAAAGAAATATGGAGTTAGGCATAAGGTTGCTACACCTTATCACCCATAAACTAGTGGACAAGTTGAGGTATCCAATCGGGAAATTAAAAATATTCTTCAAAAAGTGGTGAATACATCACGTAAGGATTGGTCTATTAAGTTAGATGATTCCTTATGGGCGTATCGAACCGCATACAAAACTCCCATTGGAACCACACCTTTTAAGCTAGTATATGGGAAGCCCTGTCATTTACCTGTTGAGCTAGAATATAAATCTTTTTGGGCTATTAAAACTCTTAACTTTGATCATAAGGCTGTAGGTGAACGTAGGTTGTTGGAATTAAATCAGCTTAAAGAACTCCGTCTAGATGCATACAAAAATGCCAGAATTTATAAAGAAAAAACTAAACAATGGCATGATCGTCACATCCAACGGAGAACATTTAATCCAGGTGATATGGTTTTACTATTTAATTCCAGATTGAAGCTTTTTCCAGGTAAACTGAGATCCCGATGGTCAGGACCATTCAAGGTAACAAAGGTCTTTCCCTTTGGAGCTGTCGAACTATGGAGCGAGAAATCTGGTACATTTAGGGTAAACGGACAGAGAGTAAAGCACTACTTGACAGGTCAACCAATACAACAAGCAAGTGACTTGGACTTGTTTGATGCTCCTGATGAGTAAATCCAAATGGTGAGAAGTCTGGCTGAAGACTTAAAACTTAGCACTGATAGGGAGGTAACCCTATAAAAAGTTGTTTCATTTTGAGCTCTAAAAAAAACCCAACTATGTCAAATGCTGGTTTGGGGTTACTACAGGTAAGTTTTCTTATCCTTTTATCATCCATTTTAACATTGAGGACAATGTCAAATTCTGGTTTAGGGTGGTAGATAAGAAAACTTAACTATTTTGTTTACGTTGTGTGATTGTTATATTTTTCATGCATGTGTGTTTTTCTTATTTTGTTTGTAATCTTGTAATTTACAATGATTATATGATAAATTTACTTTGAACACAAGGCTAACGTATCTAAGGACCCCAAAATTTTGAGTAAAATTTTCAAAATTTGATTGTTTAAATGCCAAATTAATGTCTAAATGAAATTTATGTGATTAAAATTTTCTTTGAAAAGACTTTCATGGTTAGACTTGAGCCAAAATGGGTTATTTATCAAACAAATTTTCAAAACCCATATCTTCTTGATTGAGTGAATCTCATAGTCATTAATATTCTAGAACTTGTTTTTCAACCGATTCAAAATGGTTTTTGATTATATGTCTTAGGATGATAAAGGCACAATTAGGCCTTATTCTTAAGCCTTAGAATTTTTGCATAATTTGACCCTAGTTGCCCCTTTTAAGCCTAAAAGTGAAAAATTTTCTTTGAAGCCTTTCATTGATTGATATTCTCTTAATGGTGAAAAAGTTGGAAATTTAGTGGAGCAAAGAAATAAAAAAGGACTTAAGAAAATATGTATAGGATGCAAAGAAAAACAAGAAAAAAGAAAAAGAAAATCAAAAGGATGATATTGAATGAATTCTAAAAAGTCCATAAAAGTTCAAAAATTTACTCTGTTAAATTTATGATGGTAATTTGAATCATTCATGACTGTTAAAGCCCTTTTGTATTCCATTTTTCTTGAAATTCCTACCTTGACAATACAACCCAAGGCCACGTTACAACCTTTGAAAGACCTTTAGACTTTGACATATTTTCTATCTAAACTGTGGAGTTTCTGGTTTATTAACAAGCTTATGGTAATATTTTTTGACTATGATGATCTGAGTGATACACAAACCATGAAACACTTTGAGTGAAAATTTAGAGAAGAGTATCCTCTATCTTGATAATGAAAATTGATTCACATAAGAAAATTAATATTGGCATTTGAATGAATCTTTTTCTCTATTTTGGATTCCTTAGTTTGCTGAGCTTAGTGTTTTCTGTATCTTATCATGTGAATATGGTAATTGCTTGAGGACAAGCAATGTTTTGGTTTGGGGTATTTTGATAAGTGTTTTATAACACAATAAATTAGATTTAGTTTGCTTAGGATTTTAATCATTATGCACTGTATTTCCTTAATTTTTGTGATTTTCGCTTTCTTTCCACTATATTCTACTTGGGTATTTTATTTTGCAGAAATTAATAAAATTAAGGAATAAGTACAAAGATAATCCAAGGGTCAATAACAAGAGAAAAACGATCATCAAATGATAAAGAAAGAAGAAGAACAAGCCCCGGTGAAAAAAGAGCAACAAAAGCATGAAAATGGGCTATTAGAGCGCTATCTATTAGTGCGGCCCAAGTGGAAAGAATTCTGAGAGGAATGAATTCCGACTCGGAATGATCATTTCCGAGTAGGGAGTCTCCGAGGAAGGCACTTCCGACTGGTTTGGGGCCGAGAGATATATTTTCGAGCAAAGCAAAGCTCTGACCTGGAAAGAGCTTCTATCGGCCAGATTCTCTCAAGTTCTAAATTTTTGAGTGAAAAGCAAGGCCGACACCCTAGTGAATGCGTCCGAATGGGTTGATTGACGATTGAGGCCATTCTGAGTGAAAAGCAAGTCGGACTTCCGAGTGAATATGTCCGAATGGGTTGATGCACGATTAAAGCAATTCTTAGTGAAAGGCAAGCTTGACTTCAGATAAATGTGTCCGAGTGGATCATTTCAAGGAGCGAAGAAAGGGTCATTCTCGACTGAATTACTCCCAAGCAATATATCCGAGCAAGGTTTCTCCGAGTGGTTGAATTCCAGTGATGTGCTTCAGGGTGAAGAAAGACCTTGATTTTGAAGGAATACCCCTTGGGCTGAGGCATTTGAATGAAGAATTCCCGATTGAATCAATTTTAAGTCAAAAAAAAATGGTTCTGACTTGTCGGCCAGAGACATAGCCGAGTGAAACATTTTGGAGGTGCCGATTGAATCAATTTTAAATGAAGACTTCTCGAATGAGATGTTCCTAAGTGGGTCACATGTGAGAGAAGAGGGTCTTTTATATATAAGAGCACCTGTTCCGCTCGGATTAATTCCCACTGAGGATGGATACTGGCTGAGGCACTAATCCGAGTCATAAGGAGAACGCCGGTTCTATATTTCCATCGTTTGCCCATGCTGAATTATGAAGGGGCGGCTGACAACAAGACAAAAGAGAAAATAATAAAGAATTCCCACTAGCCGCTGTTCCCTATGGTTGTCGAGGTCCAGGCTGTTTCTCCATCACACACCAACGCACCATCTAAGTTGATTTGTTGATCTTGTGGGGCGGCTGACAACAAGACAAAAGAGAAAATAATAAAGAAGTCCCACTAGCCTCCATTCCCCATGATTATTGACGTCCAGATTTCTATAAATACCTCAATGAAAGAGGAAAAAAGGGGGATGTCTGAAGCCTTCTTTGGAGTCAAAAACTCTACTCCATTCTCTTACTATGTCCATTCAACGATTTGCACACCGGCTCCATAACTCCACAGCCATTACAGCGTCGCTTTGATATCTAGTTCTCATTCATTCACTTTGTTCCTTTCTTTTCTTTTACTTTGTTTTCATCTCTGTCCCGTTTCTTTCTCTTTTTATTTTCTTTTTCTTTATTTTATTTTGTGTAAGAGTTATGAGGATTGTGAAATTGAGTGTTCCAATTTGTAATTGGTGGAGGAATATTGCAACAAGGAAATACAGTGGTAAAATTATTTTGAGCTTTTGGAGAAACCCGTAAGCTTTATTTTTACCATGTCTTGTATGTTTTATTTTTCCATCATGTATATGAATTTGAATTATTTCATGAGTAACTAAATTAATTATCTTGGGATGAAGGGGGCGTGATAATATTTTATGATAATGTTATTTTGACTTTGAATCAAATAAATTTCTGTTTTACATTTAGTTCAAAAAATGCTCAATGCTCTTAGTGATTCATAACAAGAACCTAAGTGATAAAACTGTATACTTGCGGGTATATTAGTAAGTTTAAGTAATTAATAGAATCAAGAGATTTATTGTTACTGGAAAGCTTTTGAACTAAGCCTAAGGTTTTGAAATACTTTTTGTGACCTCAGTAAAACCGTGAAAGTAATCAAAATCTTTTGGGGAATAAATAAGGGATTTTCACAAAACCGATAATGGGCCTTTTCTAAGGATTAAGCAGTGTTTTCCATAGGTTAGGTACATTAATAGGATTCCGAGAGGAACATATTAATTAGCTTAAGGAAAATCCGCCTTGGAAAACTTAATTTGATTTTATTTATGAAAAGTTAAAATTCATTAACATAAAATAGAATCTTGATCCCCCGAAATCCCAAGATACTCTCAACTCTGATTTTTAAGTGTCAAGTAAATTTTATTTCTAAATTTATTTTTAATTTGTGTTTTATTTTAAAAAAACATTAAAAATCAATTGTATGGATAATTAAATTTCAATATGCTGGTACTTTGAACACAGTCCCTGTAGAGACGATAATCTTTTATATTACGTGACATAACCCATGCGCTTGCGAGCCCTGTCAGATATGACCAACTTTAAAAGTGCCTCTATGGTACCAAAAGGGTGGACATTCCAAATGAAGAAAAAATTCTTTCATGACAGTAAAACTTTTCTATGGGATAATCCATTTCTTTATAAGATAGGAGTAGATGGAATTATCAGGAGATGTGTGCCTGAATCAGAGCAAGAAAGACTCTTATGGCACTGCCATGACTCTTATTATGGAGGACTGATAAGGTATTTTCATATAAAGGAATGAAGAGTTCAAGGAAAGAGAATCAAGTCTGCATAATATGAACTTAATGGAATATTTGTGCCAAGTTTAAACACAGTGATTGTAGTATAGTATAGATGTCGTTCCACTAAGGAGGTGCAATATGAAAATCTTAGTTTTGAATTGAGTTGACAGAAGGTTTTGTTTTGCTTTGTTGTGAATGATGTTGAATGAAAAAGTGAATAAATAACAAAGAGTAGATTGCAAAAGATGACAGTGAATGGTTTTTGAAAAAAAAATCAGTTTTGTAAAACAGGGATTGGTTTCATCACATCTCACCTTCTGTAAGTTGCATAAGTTTTTATGTAAGTAACTTAAAAAGATAATTTCTACGTCACAATCAAAGTCATTTGCATCGATCCCTCGACTACAAAATTCATAAGAATGGTTTTAAACCGCTGATCCCTCAGTCACTTTGAAATCATCCTAGCATTATCGATTGATTGTTTTGACGTTTATTACGTTAGATGCCATCCCTGGCTACCTACTCACAACAAGTATTTCATTCAGATCTGCTTTCAAAAGTCACTTCACAGCATACTTGAGAAAACTTAAAACAAGAAAATAGTGATCAAGTACTTTCAGGCATTAAATGCAGAAGGAAGTACAAAAACTTATCAAATCTCATTACACATATAAAAACTTACAGCATCATTACTTCAGGATTGAATAGATTACAACCAATCCCATAAGGGAGTTTAGCTACTCATGCTTTGCATTTTCACCTTCAGAATATGAATACAGAAAATAATGGAAAAGCTTAGATTGTGCAGGAAATACAGGGGATGAATGGGGTTGTTTTCCGCTTCTTCTCTGCTTGATTTATAGATTTGATGCTTCCTTCTTCTTTCCCACTTGCGTAGAGCCCATAAGGAATCATTCAGAAACATGCAACATGCAAAAACGTTCCTAAGTGGTTGAGTTGGCAATGCACCATTGGTGAATAAAATATTGGAAATCCCATGCTGCATGAGTCACTCTTGAGCTTGATGGTCACGCTCAAGCGTGGAGGGTCTGATGCTCTCTTTTATCTCACGCTTAAGCCAAGTTCTTCCACGCTTGAGCATGCTAGCCTGCCCAACTTATGCTTGCTCCACGCTTGATCCACGCTCAGTCGCGCTCGGGCTCACGCTTGAGCACCTCCTTGTCACGCTCAAGCGTGAGGAAGTTCCTGATCCTCTTTGCTCAAGCTGAATCTGCTGCGCTTAAGCGAACCCCTTTCTTTTCAATATTTATCTTTCCCACTCAAGCCACGCTTAAGCGGGCTCGTGTTCACGCTCAAGCGTGAAATCTTCCATGCAGTTGCGTTTAAACCATGTTCAGAGTGTGCTTCTTAAATCATTCAACAGAGCTGCGCTTAAGCGCGCTCGATCTCACACTCAAGCGTGAGGTGCCTTCGCCTAAGTGTTCCATCTTTTGCTTAAGCGTACAGGTTCTGATGCTGAGTCTTTTTGGTTTCTTCCATGCTTTTGGTACCTTTCTTCAATATTTTGGCAAATTAAGCTTGTGTTAAGCAATATGTTATTTTAACAAAAATCATGCTTAATTGATTACTAATCTAATTAAATTCTTTTCAAAAATAAGTTAAATTGAAGTATTAAATTAATGTAAAATAATACTTATCAAACTCTCCCCAACCTAGATTTTTGCTTGTCCTTAAGCAAAAAGAGTTTGGAAAGGAAATCAATCATTTCAATAAGATCAGATTCAGTTGTAGACAAAATTTTAAAGGACTATAATCTTAATTTTTACTTAGGCAAATAACTTCCTTAATACTAATTCCTTGAAATGTAATGCATCATTAATTTGTTCACAAAGCAGGTAACCAATTGCTATAAGAATATGGAACTCTCATGATTTCTCACCAGGTGTGTGTTGCATATTCATCATGAGAACTGCCTAATTAACATTGCCGGTCATTTCTAATCAAAATCAATTCATAAGATAAGTAAGGATCAAAAAGGTCTTTTCAGGGTTGTAATGAGGCTGGGTTATCAAGAATTCTTGGTTTTTCTTGGGTTCAAAGTGCATGCATGAATAAGAGGAGCATATGTTCAGAGATTCTTCTAACTTTTATAAGGCTTCTTCTTTTGTGCTTCAGAGTCCTTTGTTTTTTTTTCTAGTTCTCTATTTTTGGAGAACTTTATTATCTTTTTCAGCCTCAGTTTCTTTTATCATCCTTTGGGAAAAGTATTTTATGCTCTTATCAAAAATTTAAGCATGCTGATAAGGTAAGATTTTATTTCTCATGCTTGGGTTAGGGTGTTCGAATAAACTTTTTTGGCTCAAAAATGGCTACAAAAATTAAGATAAATTTAAAGGGTAGCTTTTTGGCTTTGGGTTTATTTTATTTCAAAAAAAAATTATCTTTATCATTTCCTTGCTTAATCTCTTATAAAATGTTAATCAGAAAATTAGGCAATGCTATTTGATAAATTCTCATGAGACTCTCAGTGTTTAAGTTTCTCACTTCTCACCAGGATATAAGGCTTACTTCCTTGTTCTAACAAAAAAGGGTTCAAGCATGTAAACAATCAAAAATTCATTCATTCCAATTTCTTGGTTCTTAATTCAGTCATTTTGCTTTTGTGAAAATCAGTGTTGCTGCCTAAAAATATTTTGCTGCTTAGAATCTTTTCTTGTTCAAAAAGTTAACTTTTGGTTGGGTTTTTCAAGGATGTTGTAACTTCATATTAAAAACAAATATAACCCAAAATCACAAACAATTCCAAAGCATGCTACAGTAGAAAAAAAATTCAAAGTAAAACTAATGTCAATCAGAAAAGAAAATTGAAGTAGCAGGTTGATGCAATTAAAAACTAAAGCATTTAGATTCATCACTCATCCTCAAAGGAATCATCTTCTACTTGCTGGTCTCTTTCTGGAGGTCCTTTTAAAGAAGGTCCTGGCCTTTCTTGTGCAGTCTCACCCCCTCTCACAAAAGGAGGCCTGTCCCCAGGCCAAGCAATGAGGGCTTCAAATTGGGTAGGGTGCATCCATGGATTGGGTTGTCCTGTAGGGATGCTGTGATATAAGCCATTATGAATATGCATCAAACCTCTATGATCAGCATTTTGCTGTGCCAGAAGGTGGTTGATTTGGATCTTCAAGAGGTGGATGCCCTGTAGAATCATGGCTGTTTCTATGCTGAGAAGAGGAGGGGCTGGTTCTGATCCTGCTGGTGTTGGTGCTTGCTGAGGCTGTTGTTGGGGATCTTGATTAGGCCTGTTGGTGCAGTATCTTTCTATGAAGCGCCTATCAATAGATGGTCTGATAGGCTTTGAGTTTTGGACCTGAATTCCATGAACTGCACACAGGTCAGTAATAAAAGCAGGAAATCCTAAACTTCCCTTAACCTTTTGGCCTTCTTGAGAGATTTTCTGCTCTGTTGTGGAAAATTTATGGATTTCATCTAAGATAATCTACGCCAAGTCAATGTTGATGTCCTCCTGTAAAATACAGTATAGTAGATAACACCTGGAATTAATCAAATCAGATACATGGGCATTTGAGGCCATATTTGCAAGCAAGAAAGAAGTCTAAACTTGGGAAAGGGTAGTCATATCCCTTCTCAGGATACGCAGTGGCTGCTCCCCTTGGCCAGTTTGGAAGTGATGACCAGGGATGCAAATGGCTGCCTCTATATCTTGGGTTGGGATTTCCTGATTCCTCAATCTCATTTCTCAATACTGACAGGTTGCTTCTTCCTCTAATTCCATGAGATTACCTAAGTAAGTGTTGATAGCATCTCTTCCATAGGAAAGCACATGTCCTCTGACATAGGTCCTTCGATCTCCTGCACCATCCTTTGACCAGGCATTGGCATAAAATTCCTGGACAATCTCAGGGTCATATTTGTCTCTGGGATAACAGATTTTTAGCCAATTCCACCTTCTTATGACCTAGAAAAAGGAATCGTAATCTCCAAGGGCCAAGTCGACCTTTCTTTCTGGTATGAATGTCCAGTTAGAAATATCTTCATAGCGCCTACTTTTATCTTTGTTTTTGAACCTTGGGGCACTGTCTTGGTCATCTGTCCTTGGTCGTTTTCCTTTATTCTTCCTTGAAGACCTTGGTGGGGAAGGGGAACTTGGTGCAACTTGCTTGGTTCTGGCCATCTGTATAAAAGGCATAGCTTTATATAATGCTATTATAATAATTAGAATGGCAGAGAAAAGCCATAAATATAGTGTCCTATGTCAAAAATCATGGCCCAAATAAATACCATTGCGTATTATATATGATGAGGATCATGACCAACATGTAAAATAAGTGCTGCACAGGACTTTTTACAAACAGTTAACATGCATCACAAAGAAGTTGAAACATAGTAACAACGATCCCCTTTTTCTAAACAACCTAGAAAATAATCAAGCATAGATCATGGTACTCAGTAGGAATGAAAAGAAAATAGTTAAAGACTTCAACGCATGCATTCCTAAAAAGGGGTACCATTTCTCTCTAATAAAGTAACAACATGCTGTAATTTAAAAGAGGAAAGTCCAGTGGTCACTTGGGAGAATCAGAGAGTGATGCATAGGAGAGAAGATATAATTAGTTTCAATGAAAATGCAGTAAAGTGTACCTTATGAGGTGAGAGGGGAAGGAACAAATAGTGAGAGGAGATGGACAGTTACAAAATTTGGAGAGTCAGGAGTGGTAATGGGCGGTTACTTGAGTGGAAGTTACAAAAACGCTCCATTTATTAGCATCAGGGGCAATTTTAAATTTCTCGCTCGAGCGTGTGTATATCATGCCTAAGCGTGATCGACCAGTGATGGGTACACTTGAATATGCTTCCTCGCTTAAGCGCATTGTCATTCGCCCAAGCGAATTTAAATCAGAATCAAATCAATTGTTACTCGCCTAAGCGTGTATCTGTCATGCTTGAGCGTGATATACAAATTTGGTACCTGATGCTTTAATGAACTTCTCGCTTAAGCGTGAAGTTTCCTTGCTTTAAGCATGGCAGTCTTTGTTTGTTTTTAAAATCATTTCACTTAAGCGCAACAGATCACACTTAAGCGTGATCGGGTTTATTTTATTGAAGATTTCTTTGTATTGGTGCCACGCTCAAAGCTTGATTCCTTCGCTTAAGATTGATATGGACAGTATATGGCTCACCTTGGCTCGCTTGAGTGAGTGTATCCATCGCTTGAGCGTGAAACATATGGGACTATGGCTTACTTTATCTCGCTTAAGCGGGAATCTTCAGGCTTGGGCAAGATGATTTCTTGATGCTTTTTCTCTCCTAACTGTCCTTCCTTCGCTTAAGCGTACCTTTTCACGCTTGCTCCTTTGAACAGATCAGGCTTGAGCATGGTTAATCAAGCTTAAGCTCCATTCATGTTTTCCATTGTTTGAAACTTGATTTTACATTTGGATGAGTGATCTACAAAATAAACAAAAACTTAAATAACATTTAAAGTAATATCAACATGAAAAGAAAACATAAAAGATTGGGTTGCCTCCCAATGAGCACTTGTTTATCATCTTTAGCTTGACGCTTGAGTTTGATCATGGATCCTTTAGTTGAATAATGGTGGCGACCTTCTCCACCTCTCCTCCTAAATAAGGCTTCAGTCTTTGGCCATTTACAACCCAGGTTCTTTCAGACTTAGGGTCCTGTAATTCAATAACCCCATAAGATTTCACCTCCTTCACAATGAATGGTCCTGACCATTTAGATTTGAGTTTTCCTAGGAACAGTTTCATCCTTGAATTGAAAAGGAGAATAGTTTGTCCTTGGTGAAAACTTTTCTTCATGATGTTCTTATCATGATAAGCTTTCATTTTCTCTTTATAAATCCTTGATGAGTCATAAGCATGATTCCTCCATTCTTCTAACTTGTGCATCTGAATTTTCCTTTCTTCAGTTGATGCCCTTGGGTCATAGTTGAGGGCTTTCATTGCCCAAAATGCTTTATGTTCAAGTTCCACTGGAAGATGGCAATTTTTTCCATATACCAACTGATAAGGTAAAAATCCAGTTGGTGCCTTGTAAGCTGTTCTGTAGGCCTATAAAGCGTCATCCAGCTTCAACGACCAATCCTTTTTATTTTGACTAATTGTCTTCTCCAGTATCCTCTTAATTTCTCTGTTGGATACTTCTACTTGGCCATTGGCTTAAGGATGGTAAGGGGAGGTTACTTTGTGCTTGACTCCATAATGTTCTAGGCATCGTTGGAGTTGAGTGTTGCAGAAATGAGAGCCTCCGTCACTTATCAGCACTCTTGGAGTGCCAAACCTGCTGAAGATGTGTTTTTTAAGAAATTTGATGACGGTCTTGGCATCAGCTTTAGTACATGCCATGGCTTCTACCCACTTTGAGACATAGTCTACTGCCACAATAATGTATTCATTTGAAAATGACATTGGTAGTGGCCCAACAAAATATATGCCCCAGCAATCGAAGACTTCTATTTCTAGGATGGTGGTTAATGGCATTTCGTGTTTTCTTGATATGCTACCTGTCTTCTAACATGCATCACAATGCTGCACAAAAACATTAGCATCTTTAAACAATGAAGGCCAATAAAAACCTGATTGGAGGATTTTAGCTGCTGTCCTTTCCCCATTAAAGTGGCCTCCATACGGTGAGCTGTGGCAGTGCCATAACATGCTGTTAGCTTCTTCTTGGGACACACATCTCCTCAAAATATGGTCTGATCCAAGTTTAAACAGGTAAAGATCATTCCATATGAATTGTTTTGCATCCTTCAAAAACTTTTTCTTCTGTTGCCATGAAAGATCATCAGGCAACACTCCAGCAGCCTTAAAGTTTGCCATGTCTGCAAACCATGGCCTTTCTTTCATCATTAACAGCTTTTCATCAGGAAATTCTTCCTTCACCTCTAGTTGGAGCAGTGTGACTTCCTGATTAACAAGGCGGGACAAGTGATCTGCAATAAAATTTTCACTGCCCTTTTTGTCTTTGACTACTTGGTTGAATTCTTGCATCAGTAAGATCCATCTAATTAGCCTGGGCTTAGAATCAGGTTTATTCAGCAGATATTTAATAGCAGCATGGTTAGTAAAAATAGTGATTTTGGAACCAATCAGATAAGGTATAAATGTTTCCAGGCCATACACTATTGCTAAAAGTTCTTTTTTTGTTGTTGCATAATTTGTTTATGCAGGGTTCAAAACTTTGCTAGCATAGTGTATAACATGAAAAACGTTTGCCTTTCTTTTTCCTAATACTGCCCCAATAGCATAATCACTGGCATCACACATCATTTCAAAGTCTAATTCCCAATCAGGAGCAACTATTACAGGTGCACATGTTAGTCTATGTTTTAAAGTTTCAAATGCATGTAAACAGGAATCATAAAAAACAAAAGGAGTGTCTTTGTTTAAGAGATTACTCAAAGGCTTTACAATTTTTGAGAAGTCCTTGATGAATCTTCTATAGAATCCTGCATGGCCCAAGAAGCTTCTTACTCCTTTCACGTTCCCTGGTGGTGGTAGTTTCTCAATTACTTCCACTTTTGCTTTGTCCACTTCAATGCCTCGTTTGGAGATTTGATGTCCTAGCACAATGCCTTGGGTGACCATGAAGTGGCACTTTTCCCAATTTAAAACTAAATTGGTTTCTGTAACATCCCTCTTTTTAGAAGCCATTTTTACCCTTGTAAATTTTAATTATGGAAGGTTTGTAAGCAAGAATAAGTCAATATATACCCTGTTGATGGTCTGTAGTACCTCAAAAATGTCATTTTTGCACATAATAATAGAATTTATATGGAATATTAGTGAAATTATGCAAAAACCGAGTGAAAAGGGCTCTGTTCCGAGTAACAGAGAAGAATTCCGAGTGAATGGTCAGAAAATCCGAGTGAAGGAGAAAAATCCGAGTCAAAACACTCTAGAAAGGCTCGGTTTCGAGTTGAAAGCTTCCTTTTCTGAAGGAGACTACACTAATTAAAGTATTCCGAGTGAAAGAATGTGTAAATACTCATGTTTATGTTGATTTGATGCTTCCTGTCGATTGGAGTGCGTTGTGGAATCAATTGAGAATGATTCCGAACGGTTTCCTATGTATTTGCTTAGGAAACCGAGTGGAAATTGGTAGAGGGAGCCAATTCCGAGTGAGATATACTCTACTGGACCAAAACCGAGTGAGAGAAGTACGTGTGGGTCTTGGTCTGAGAGGTAATGGCTTAAATAAACATTAATTGGACATATAATTAAAGAAATTGGCCTAAACCGAGTGAATCAAGTGAAGAAGACTCAGATTTCTGAGTGAAGATTCTAAGAAAGAGAGGACTCGGTCTGAAGAGGTATTACCGAGTGAGAAACCGAGTGCCTGAGTCGGTTTCAAAGGAATTTCGAGTGAAGAATTGAAGCTTCGCTCAAGCGAGCAAGCCACGCTCAAGCGAGCCTTGCAATTGTTGACTCGGAAGTAGGAATTCCAGTCGGTATAGTTGTTAACCGAGTGTAATTTCACTTGGTATTCACTGACAGAAGTGCGTATTGACTTCAATTTTGTCTTTTAATGATTATTTAAATTCAATCGTGCACATTATGGATAGTGGACGACCAGAAATGGGCACTGACTCAGCATATCACTTTGTTTAATCTCCACTGACCCTTCCACTATCACTCCACTATCATCCACTCAAAAAAGTTGTCCCCCACTTGTTTTTCCACTCACTCTCTCCCTATTTAAACAAGCTCAAGGGTTCTCAGGACTCACACCCATACACGACACAAACACCCTTCATCACTCTCCTTCCCAGCAAGTTTCTTTCTCTCTTTTCCCTTCTGTTTCACTCGGATTTGAAGCAGGACAGTGAAGGGAACCTCTTTCTTTCCATCCAGGAACTTCATTGAGGTAAGGGGGTATATTCTTGGGTGCTCTGTGGGAAAACCGAGTGAAGGAAAGGGTTAAGGAATTTGTTTCCTCACCTTTCCAGGACAGATTCAGTGTGTATGAATTAAATGCTTTAAATTGTTATCTGTATATGCATGTATATATATATATATATATATATCTGTTACCGAGTGTATTTAATCAGTGAAGAACTATGAATAAAAGATGGGTTTAATGATAACAGGTTCTGTTTTAGGCCAATCCGATCGGTTTTGGTATCATTTCAATCAGATTTTTATATTACGAACTCATTTTCATTCGGACATAACATATTTTGTAACACCCTAATTATTTACAACTAATAAATCTCAAAATATGAGAAAATTTTTCACAAAAACAGTCATGTAACATTTGATGTAGAAGGGAACAGGCAATGGGGAAAACTAAGAACATTTACGCGCATAAAGCAACCTACAGGGAAGCTAAGAACTGGGCCGGCTCAATGGGTTTATCGTAGTACATCAACACTGGGGCGGATTGCACAACACCGTTTGTTCGCTCAGACGGGGTCTTACACCGTCCAGGCGGGGTATAGTAACGCAGCAGCGGATAGAGGAGATTTCACAACGAGGCTTCCCTTCGATTAATACTGGTCACTCAACAGGAGGAATAGATAAGGGAAATATGTTAATACATTCACACGCGTTGCATTTGTTGGAAAGGAGAAGTTAGAATCATCCTACTTGGCTAGGCGGGGTATATTTATCTTGGGCGGGCTGTCTTAGTTACTTGGGCGAGGTATGACACCGCCTAAACGAATTCTACATAACGCCTCTTTAACACAACTACAAGGTAGTTCCCTCCATCGGGTATGGACAAGGGTTCACTAAGTAAATCCTCACACTCGCCTTTCACTCAGAAAAATGAGAAGTTACAGGGTACATATACATTAGTAGGTTGTGGAGAAAGGAAGAGTTTGAACCTATTCCGCCCAACTCAACTAATTATGACGACGCCTGGGCGGACTTAGCCATACGCCTTCGGGCGGGGTACGACTCCGCCCAACGTATCCGACATAAGTTTTCCTAAGGCAATTCTTGGTTCTTTCGGACTTAGCTATAACCTGCTCGATCAGGCTGTTCCTGCGTATCTATTAAAGCATAATTAGGAAACAAAGCAACACATGGCATCACACACACCAAAACCATACATCCATATATATACATAAAAGTGCACGTCAATAATTACAATACAAAATCAGACTTCTTCTTGTTCATAAAGTTCTATTCATTCACAAGGACGTTAACATCCGGTATGAGCTAGTCCGGGCTTCATCTAACAACGCCTTAATTAAACCTTCGAAATGCATCAGCACTCCGCCCAGCATTCCAGCTCTGCCTTTGATCCTCCTCACGAGAGACATTCACTGAAAATGGCCACTGCAGGGGTGAGCTTTTACATGTATAATGATACTCACAGACTCGGTATCAGCGTCAGTACACGCTCCTGCTATCATTCAACCTTTCTCAAGTAACCAAGTTCATACAATTCAAACAACATTCATGACACCCAAAGTTCACAGAGTTTGTTCCACATCTAAATATATATTCATGCATTCAAAATCATACACATGCATATACATAGATTTATACATCACCACAATCAGCCTTATTTCTATATGCATGCACGCGGATCCGACTCGGGAAAAGACTCTCAGTTACAGCCCCCTTTTTCTTTTGGCCCCTCGTCCCTCAGCTCTTACCAGGTGGCACCGGCCCCAACGGCGTCTCGAGACTCAATTCTCTAGCTCCAACGGCTACCACGAGCCCTATTGGGATCTAGCCAGGGTTGGTAACTGGAAGTCATTTCCCTTGGGGTTCTTGACCTTCCATGGGTCACCCCACTCTTACTCATGCAACTAACACAATCATTAATACACGTCATCGCGCCATGAACACTTCCGCCGTAAACAAGAACGGATTTCGCACACTACTCATGATCATTCAGTCAATCACACCGGCGCCTGTCACAATCAGTCATCAAACTAACAACGTTGAGTAATCCAATTAAGAACATGTACATACATACTTTTCACAGTGACAACAAAATAAATCCATCATTATCATCCACGAGCAAACTACGCCATCGTCACGAAGATCACTATCAAAATCTCAAATCATGCATCAGTTTTAGTAACTGTAAACACATGCACACATGCACAGCATCAGTTCTAATGAATTATGAAAACATACACACACACACACTTGGCAGTACGTTCATCCGGTACCGTTCTTAGACCATGCATTCGACATGCAAGCGCCCCCTACCTTTGGAAGAACCTCAGAAACCTTTTCCGTCCTTGTCGTTGGGTCCGATGTCCTTCTTCTGGTTCGTCCGGTCTTGCTTGGCTTCGTCGTATGCTGCGTCTGATTCTGGGATGATGCGTAGTCTGTTCTTCAGTACTGGAATCAAGATCTCCAGGAGCGAAGAGTGAGAGAAGAGAAGAATGAAGACGAAGAGAGAAAATAGAGGATGAGGTGACGGAGAAGAGAGTCTGAAGAATTGGCAAATGCGTTCCTCACTAAAGGCTCACGACATATATATATAAGTGTACATGCGCATAAACAAGAGACGAGTGGGATGGGAGAGTGTGTGCTGCAGTAGCCACGCGCACTCCCCTCATCCCCTGTCCGCCACCCTTTTCTATATTTTAATGGCTAAAACTCACTTAGTTAAATGCACTTAACAGTTATTTCTAGTTGAAATTAAGTCTTAATGGTTCATTCTTTATTCAGCACTTAATTTTAAAACGGGGATGTTACAGTTCTCCCCCACTGAAAAAGAATTTCGTCCCCGAAATTCAGTTGGTACTTACGTAGGTAAACAATTCGGGGTACTGCTGTCGCATAGCGTCTTCGCGTTCCCACGTGTAGGAGGTGATCTTGCCTTGCTGCCACTCCACCTTAACTAGCCTTACGTTCTTGTTCCTTAAGCGTTTTACCGATTGATCCACGATTCCAACCGGTGTAGTCACAGTGGTTAGGTCTTCCTTGATCTCTACCTCGTCATCAGGCATCGTGTGGCTGGGGTCATGCAAATACTTCCTTAGTTGAGACACA
The DNA here is from genome assembly GCA_037962975.1 of Clitoria ternatea. Classification (NCBI taxonomy): domain Eukaryota; kingdom Viridiplantae; phylum Streptophyta; class Magnoliopsida; order Fabales; family Fabaceae; genus Clitoria; species Clitoria ternatea. The sequence continues at coordinate 179,033,907 of CM075671.1, forward strand.
TGAAAAACGTTGTGTAATCGGGACAAGTGAATTGGTAACGCTAGGCGGTATGCCACGGAGCCAATCCGTTCTACTACCTCGTAAGGTCCGATGTAGCGAGGGCTTAACTTCCCACTTTTTAAGGCTCGTCCAACTCCTTTACTCGGAGAGGTTCTCAGAAACACTCGATCTCCGACTTGAAATTCTACTGGCTTGATGCGTTTGTCATGGTAGCTCCTCTGCCTATCTTGTGATGCTTTCATCTTCTCCCTTATTACTCGGATCTGTTCTGTGGTTTGCTTCACGATGTCTGGTCCCAATAGTAGACTTTCACCCGTTTCCGACCAACAGAGCGGGGTTCGGCATCTACGCCCATATAATGCCTCGTAAGGTGCCATGCCAATGCTGTGATGATGGCTGTTGTTGTACGTAAACTCGATCAAGGGAAGGTACTGCTCCCAGTCCCCTCCGTACTCTAACACACACGCTCTCAATAAGTCTTCTAGACTCTGAATCGTTCGCTCGGATTGTCCATCCGATTGGGGGTGGTAGGCAGAACTAAGCCAAAGCTTCGTCCCCAGTTCTTGATGCAAGCTGGTCCAAAACCTGGACGTAAATCTAGGGTCCCTATCTGAGACGATGGAAGTAGGTATGCCATGCAGTCGAATAACTTCTTGAATGTAGGTTCGAGCCAATTTATGCAATGGGTACTTCATATGTACAGGTAAGAAGTGTGCACTCTTCGTCAATCTATCAACAATGACCCAAATGGCATCATGGCCAGCTCGGTTCCTGGGTAATCCCATGATAAAATCCATCGCAATTGAGTCCCATTTCCACACGGGGATTTCTAGAGGCTGCATTGCACCGTACGGTTTTTGGTGCTCTACCTTCGATTTCTGACAAGTGATACACCGGGCCACGTACTCCGCCACATCCTTCTTTAGTCCGGGCCACCAAAACTGTCTCCTCAAGTCGTGGTACATTTTCGTGGTTCCGGGGTGAATGCTGAGTAGGCTTTTGTGGGCTTCATCAAGCACCATTCTTCTCAATCTTCCTTCACTTGGTATGTATATTCTGTTCCTCACCCGGAAGATCCCATCTGATCCTTCTGCCAAGGATAAATCCTTTCCTTCAGCCTGAATTTCCTTCATTTCAGCTAGGTAAGAGTCCGCCTGTTGCTGTTCGTACACGGATTTTAAGAATTCGTTGGAAATCCTCAACGTACCGATTGTCATCTTCTGAGAGGAAGGGGCGTCAACATGCAAGTTCATGTCTCGGAACCGCTCTAACAACTCAACTTCTTTTGCCATCATGGCTGCTATGTGGAGGGATTTTCGACTCAAAGCGTCTGCTACGACATTTGCCTTACCTGGGTGGTATTTTAACTCGAAATCATAGTCCTTCAAAAACTCAATCCATCTTCTCTGCCTCATGTTCAGCTCCTTCTGGTCGAATAGGTATTTGAGGCTCTTATGATCGCTGTACACTTCAAATTTGGATCCGTACAAGTAATGCCTCCAGATTTTCAATGCAAAAACTACTGCTGCCAACTCCAAGTCATGGGTCGGATAATGTTGTTCGTGGGGTCTCAATTGTCGAGAGGCATATGCTATCACTCGATCTTTCTGCATGAGTACACATCCTAATCCGAGTCCGGACGCGTCACAATAGACCACGAAGCTTTCTCGTAACTCAGGTAATGCTAACACCGGAGCCGTTGTCAACTTATTCTTCAGCTCTTGGAAGCTGCTCTCACACTCCGGACTCCACACAAAAGGAACGTTCTTCCGAGTCAATTTAGTCAGAGGTAATGCCAACTTAGAAAATCCTTCGATGAACCTTCTATAATAACCTGCCAAGCCCATAAAACTCCTTATTTCCGGGATCGATCTGGGCCTCTCCCACGCTATTACAGCAGCTACCTTAGCAGGATCCACCGAGACGCCTCGCTCGGAGATCACATGCCCGAGGAAGTGGATCTCATCCATCCAAAATTCGCACTTTGAAAGCTTTGCAAACAATTGCTTCTCCTTCAACACTTGGAGTACCGTCCTGAGATGTCCTTCATGCTCCTCCGATGTCTTAGAATAAACTAGAATATCGTCAATGAAGACAACAACAAACCGATCTAAGAAGGAATGGAATATGCTGTTCATGTAATTCATGAAAACAGCAGGGGCGTTTGTCACACCGAACGGCATCACTACATACTCATAGTGACCATACCTAGTCCTAAAGGCAGTTTTAGGAATGTCCGAGTCCTTCACTCGGATTTGGTGGTATCCCGATCGCAAGTCGATTTTTGAGAAGACTGAGGCTCCACGCAGCTGGTCAATTAAATCATCAATTCTAGGCAGTGGGTATCGATTCTTGATTGTGAGTTTGTTAAGCTGTCGATAATCTATACAAAGTCTCAAGCTGCCATCCTTCTTCTTAACAAGTAGCACAGGCGCGCCCCATGGTGACACGCTTGGTCTAATGAACTGCTTCTCAAGTAACTCATCCACTTGTTTCTTCAACTCTACCAATTCAGTTGAGGACATTCTGTAGGGTGCACTGGAGACCGGTTCGGCTCCAGGGATCAAGTCTATAGAGAATTCAACTTCTCTATTGGGAGGCACACTCGGGACGTCCTCTGGGAACACTTCTGGGAATTCACAGACAACCGGAATTTCGTTCACTAGGGGCTCATTCTCACCTTTGGTTAGGCAAAGCATTATAAATAGTTGGGTTATACTTCGTGCCGTGCCATCTTCAGTGGGTTGTTTTGGGAAAACTACCTCTCGGTTTCTACAATCTACTAATACCTTATTGGCTGAAAGCCAATCTATTCCAAGCACAATATCAAGACCCTTTAAGGGCATGCAAATCAGATCGAAGGTAAAACTCCGATCATACAACTCAAATGCTACATTTTTACATACTGACGATGTGATCACACTAGGGCCAGTGGGGCTGGCCACTTCTAAGGTCCGGTTCATAGACACAGTTGGTAGCTTCAACCGTTTCACGCACTCATCAGCTATAAAAGAATGGGTTGCCCCCGAATCGAAAACAACATTAAGCGTATTCATTCCAAGTGAGCACTTACATTGTACTAGATCGTTTGCTGGTGCAACATCCTCTGCATTGATGGTGTAGATCCTTCCTGTCGCTATTGGGCCGGTGTTCCTCTCTCGACTGTTCGGGGCATGCATCATATTTCCTCTGGTTCCGTTGCCTCTGCCACCAGGTCGTGGGTTATCATTCATTCTGGTTCGATCTTGAAATTCTCTTTGACGCACATTGGTGTTTGCCTGGCGGAGTTGAGGGCAGTCCGGACGAACGTGTCCCTTCTCTCCGCAGTGGTAGCATTTAACATTTGTATCATTGCATTCCTTAGCAAAATGATCACCGCCGCATTTAAAGCATTCGCCATACCTTGGTCGCCTACTCATCTGTCTCCCTCGGTCATTATGGTCCTGATATCTGGTGAAGGGTTCATTCCTCCTCACGTTCCCTGGCCTCTTGAAACGTGATTGCTGAGGCCTCAAATGTTGGTTGGCTCTGCTGCACTGGCCCGAATGGGCCCTGTCATCCTCTTCGAATATTCTACACTTGTTCACTAAGGCAGGGAAACTCCGGATTTCATGGTATCTGCAGGCCCTCTTGATATCCGATCTCAGTCCGTTCTCAAACTTAAGACACTTGGAGTGCTCCGTTCCCGGCTGCTGGAAGGGCGGATAGAATAGGCACAATTCTTCAAACCTGGTCGCGTATTCCTCCGCAGTCATGGAGCCTTGTTTTAACTCCATAAACTCCAGCTCTTTCCGACTCCTCACCGTGTCGGGAAAGTATTTGTCTAGGAAGCAGGCCTTGAAATCGTCCCACGTCAGTTGGTTGTCATCTTCGGGGAATTGGCTCCTGGCTATCTTCCACCAATTCTCCGCTTCATCTCGCAGCATATACACTGCACATTCCACCTTCTGGGCTTCGGTACAGCGAAGACCCCTAAAAATCCTCTCTAATTCCTGAGTCCACTTGAACGCCGCCTCAGGATTCCGTCCTCCTAAGAATTCACTCGGCTTCCTCTTCAGGAAGCGGTCCAGCACATGGCCATCCTCAGGTTGAGTTTGGCCTTGCCTTTCAAACACATCAGCAAAGCGTTGGAATGCTGTGGCTATAGCCTCCATACTTTGACGATGCGCCATTCCTTATCCTGAAATTGACATTTAAGGATAAGTACACGGAGCCACTTACTACCGATCTAGTTATTAGCCCAACAATCAATAACTTAGCACATTATGCTATCTCTATATATATATATTATACAATCAATAGGACCAGGAGGGGCAACACCCTCCTATCCGCAAGCCAATATCAATCAGGTTCAACCAATATCACAACAATGTCAACCATTCAATCAAAAGACACAAACACCACCGCTTACACTTGGTAAGCATACTTTGGCCTTGGACTTTTCGGTCCGCTCTGATACCAAAATGTAACACCCTAATTATTTACAACTAATAAATCTCAAAATATGAGAAAATTTTTCACAAAAACAGTCATGTAACATTTGATGTAGAAGGGAACAGGCAATGGGGAAAACTAAGAACATTCACGCGCATAAAGCAACCTACAGGGAAGCTAAGAACTGGGCCGGCTCAATGGGTTTATCGTAGTACATCAACACTGGGGCGGATTGCACAACACCGTTTGTTCGCTCAGACGGGGTCTTACACCGTCCAGGCGGGGTATAGTAACGCAGCAGCGGATAGAGGAGATTTCACAACGAGGCTTCCCTTCGATTAATACTGGTCACTCAACAGGAGGAATAGATAAGGGAAATATGTTAATACATTCACACGCGTTGCATTTGTTGGAAAGGAGAAGTTAGAATCATCCTACTTGGCTAGGCGGGGTATATTTATCTTGGGCGGGCTGTCTTAGTTACTTGGGCGAGGTATGACACCGCCTAAACGAATTCTACATAACGCCTCTTTAACACAACTACAAGGTAGTTCCCTCCATCGGGTATGGACAAGGGTTCACTAAGTAAATCCTCACACTCGCCTTTCACTCAGAAAAATGAGAAGTTACAGGGTACATATACATTAGTAGGTTGTGGAGAAAGGAAGAGTTTGAACCTATTCCGCCCAACTCAACTAATTATGACGACGCCTGGGCGGACTTAGCCATACGCCTTCGGGCGGGGTACGACTCCGCCCAACGTATCCGACATAAGTTTTCCTAAGGCAATTCTTGGTTCTTTCGGACTTAGCTATAACCTGCTCGATCAGGCTGTTCCTGCGTATCTATTAAAGCATAATTAGGAAACAAAGCAACACATGGCATCACACACACCAAAACCATACATCCATATATATACATAAAAGTGCACGTCAATAATTACAATACAAAATCAGACTTCTTCTTGTTCATAAAGTTCTATTCATTCACAAGGACGTTAACATCCGGTATGAGCTAGTCCGGGCTTCATCTAACAACGCCTTAATTAAACCTTCGAAATGCATCAGCACTCCGCCCAGCATTCCAGCTCTGCCTTTGATCCTCCTCACGAGAGACATTCACTGAAAATGGCCACTGCAGGGGTGAGCTTTTACATGTATAATGATACTCACAGACTCGGTATCAGCGTCAGTACACGCTCCTGCTATCATTCAACCTTTCTCAAGTAACCAAGTTCATACAATTCAAACAACATTCATGACACCCAAAGTTCACAGAGTTTGTTCCACATCTAAATATATATTCATGCATTCAAAATCATACACATGCATATACATAGATTTATACATCACCACAATCAGCCTTATTTCTATATGCATGCACGCGGATCCGACTCGGGAAAAGACTCTCAGTTACAGCCCCCTTTTTCTTTTGGCCCCTCGTCCCTCAGCTCTTACCAGGTGGCACCGGCCCCAACGGCGTCTCGAGACTCAATTCTCTAGCTCCAACGGCTACCACGAGCCCTATTGGGATCTAGCCAGGGTTGGTAACTGGAAGTCATTTCCCTTGGGGTTCTTGACCTTCCATGGGTCACCCCACTCTTACTCATGCAACTAACACAATCATTAATACACGTCATCGCGCCATGAACACTTCCGCCGTAAACAAGAACGGATTTCGCACACTACTCATGATCATTCAGTCAATCACACCGGCGCCTGTCACAATCAGTCATCAAACTAACAACGTTGAGTAATCCAATTAAGAACATGTACATACATACTTTTCACAGTGACAACAAAATAAATCCATCATTATCATCCACGAGCAAACTACGCCATCGTCACGAAGATCACTATCAAAATCTCAAATCATGCATCAGTTTTAGTAACTGTAAACACATGCACACATGCACAGCATCAGTTCTAATGAATTATGAAAACATACACACACACACACTTGGCAGTACGTTCATCCGGTACCGTTCTTAGACCATGCATTCGACATGCAAGCGCCCCCTACCTTTGGAAGAACCTCAGAAACCTTTTCCGTCCTTGTCGTTGGGTCCGATGTCCTTCTTCTGGTTCGTCCGGTCTTGCTTGGCTTCGTCGTATGCTGCGTCTGATTCTGGGATGATGCGTAGTCTGTTCTTCAGTACTGGAATCAAGATCTCCAGGAGCGAAGAGTGAGAGAAGAGAAGAATGAAGACGAAGAGAGAAAATAGAGGATGAGGTGACGGAGAAGAGAGTCTGAAGAATTGGCAAATGCGTTCCTCACTAAAGGCTCACGACATATATATATAAGTGTACATGCGCATAAACAAGAGACGAGTGGGATGGGAGAGTGTGTGCTGCAGTAGCCACGCGCACTCCCCTCATCCCCTGTCCGCCACCCTTTTCTATATTTTAATGGCTAAAACTCACTTAGTTAAATGCACTTAACAGTTATTTCTAGTTGAAATTAAGTCTTAATGGTTCATTCTTTATTCAGCACTTAATTTTAAAACGGGGATGTTACATATTTCACTCGGAAAACACTCTATTTCTCTCAGGCAGCATCTTCTAAGTCTTATTTTACTCGGAAATCTCTTTCTTAAATTATTTCACTCGGAACTTGACTTAATTTCACTCAGAAAATATAATTATCTTTTACTCAGAACCCTTTTTCAGTAAATTCACTCAGAAACACTCTATTGCTCTCGGACAGTAGCTTCCCAGTCTTATTTCACTCGGAAAACACTTTATTTTACTCAGCAAGCAGTTATTTTACTCGGATTTGTTTTATTGCATTTAGACAGAACTCTTTTCAACTAATTTCACTCGGTAAACTCATGTTTCACTCGGAACTTATCTTATTTTTACTCAGGAAACTCTTTTCATACTGATTCCACTCGGAATCATACTTGATTTCACTCAGGAACTCATTTTCACTCAGAATTTAAGTAGCTTCACTCATGAAAACCTTTTCCAGTGATTTTAATTTGGTAAACACCTTAATTTCACTCAGAAAAACTCATCAGTATGATTCTACTCGGATTTATAATTATTTCACGTATCAAACTCCTTTCAGTCAGAATTTACTCAAGAAATAATTAATTTCACTCAGAAAACTCCTTTTTGACTGAATACCACTCGGAATCATATTTTACTTTGTTTAGAAGCTCATTTTCACTCGGATTTATAAACAATGCTACTCAGGGAACCATTTTCCTACTGACTTCACACGGATTTATATTTTAATTCACTCAGAAATTTGTTTCACTCAGAATTCAAGATAATTAATTAAGAAAATCATTTTTCAGCTTCTGTTTCACTCGGAAAACCTATTAATTTCAGTTAGAAAACTCTGCTCAGTTTATTTCACTCGGATTCATAGCTACCTCATGCGGAAGACTCATTTTTCACTCGGATTCAAGCTGTTCCAGTCGGAAAACAGCATTCCAATTCATTTTCACTCGGACCCAAACTTATTTCAGTCGGAAAACAGCTTTCCAGTGTCATTCCACTCGGATTTTTAGCCAGAACGTTTGGAGAACCCTTCTCAGTATGATTCCACTCGGAATCATACATATTTCACTCGGATTTATCCCTGTTTCACTCGAAAAACTCTGTTTTTAGTGTTTTTCACTTGAAATTTCATTTAGAAACTATTCTCTAATACTTTTTGAGTTATTGGGAAGTTATAATTATCATTCTTATATTATTATTATTATTATTTATTATCAATTCTAATATTATTGTTATTATTAATAGTTTTATTATTATTAAACATTGTTAACGTCTTAATTATGCGTAATTACATAAAGAATATATTATTTTACTCTTTATGGAAAATATAATTTTAACCAAGATATAATAGATATATTTCTAAAATAATAAACGAATATCTTACAAGGTTTAAATAATTGAAGGAATTCAAAGAACTTGAGAATGATATGATGAGACTGGAAATACATAAGATACTTAAGGAATCAATTGATAAGATAAATGCATTTCGCATCATGAAAATATTTTTGAAGAAGAAAAACCTCTAGAGCATACACTTGGTACAGTGGAGGACACTCACGTTCGATCTCCATGAAGAATCTTGGGAGTACAACTGGAACGACAACCCAATGGCATCAGAGTCGCGCCTGATAGCCGGGAGAGACAATGCAATTCTAGTGTACTTTGACTAAATGACGGAGTGTAACTATGATCGTAGGGATCCAAGTTCCAAAAATATTTAAATCAATGATGAGAACCAATGAGTTCATTTGTACCATATGGAACTTGGGCGGACCCTGATCGCTCTAGATGATTGGAATGGTGATATTCCAAAGATTGAGAAGAAGATAAAACGAGTTATTGGGTCCACATGCATCATGAGACTTAACCAAAGATAAATCATAATAAATCCAAACTCATGCATTTCATTACAGCATATTTGATTGTTATAATATTGAATATGTTAAATGTACGATTTATTTCATGGAAATATGTTTGATTGTTATAATTGTGAATATGCTAAATGTACGATTATGTGATGACAACATGCTTGATTATTATAATTGTGAATATGCTAAATGTATGATTTATATGACATTGTATGTTAACTGGATTATGTCCGCACCGGATTAACCAATCAGGGTCTTGGGTTATACTCACCCTTACTGTTGACAATTTTCAGAGGAATTAGGAAATCAAGAACCTGAGTATGAAGAACAGCAATATGCTGAACCAATTGAGAACGTTCCTTAAATAGAATATAAGTAGTTGAATATTGATGGATGACTGTATAATATTTAAGGGTGCCTGCGTGCCCCATTCTGTTAAGAGTACAATTACTTACAGTTTGTGAATGACTATGTGATATATACATTATTGCTTCCACTGATCTGCCATCTCTTTATAAAAAAAAAATATTCACTTTTTCTGAAAACTGTTAACTCTCTCAGTTAAATAGGATGAACCTTCAGAAGGATTTGTCTTATCTAACCGAGGGTGTTACAAAGGTGGTATCAGAGCATAGTCGATTCATTAAGCTTGTGGAGTGGACCATTAGGTTTCCACGTACTCTGATAGAAATATTGAACAGTCCATAACACTCCTAAGACTAACACTCCTATGTGGAATGCTCCACATAACACATACCCTGAATCTATTTGTTGATATTCTTTCAGCAAATTCCTAATGGCACGCCAAAATAACAATCATGTGATGGAGAATCTTCTTACCAGAATTGTGGAGGTAAAAGAACGACAAGAGTTACCTCATGCTTCTGCCAGACAGGGATTAGCTGATTTTCAAAGGAACAATCCTACGCAATTCAAAGGAGGCTTCAATCCAGAAGGAGCACAACTATGGATTGAACACCTTGAAAAGATTTTTGCCGCTATGCGATGTTCTGATGAGGATTGTGTAACCTTTGCTGTCTTCATGCTGGTTGGAGAAGCAGAACACTGGTGGACTCATGCTAGAGTCAGACTAGCTACTGATGGGCATATCATTACTTGGGGACGATTCAGGACGGAGTTTCTTGCCAAATACTTCCCCGAAGACATAAGGAGGCAAAAGGAGCAAGAATTCTTCAATCTGAAACAAGGCAATATGACTGTTAGGGAGTACGCTGCTAAGTTTGATGAGCTGGCAAAATGTTGTCCCTACTATATAATGTGGACATACCCAAAGAAGACCCTCACACTACATTGGAGAAAGGACTTGAAGCATATAGAGGTCCCCTCACAAGGGCAAAGACCAAACGGGCCAAAGAGAGCATCCATAAAGCCTTTTTCTTTTTTCTCTCTTCTAGTGGGCCTAAGCCCAATAAGGAACCTATGAGGACCTATGTGTATTTTACTTGTAATATACTTTCTAAATAGTTTCTCTAGGCTTATAGGATAGCTTTGGGCCTTACAAGGTCAAATGGGCCACTTTTCGGCCTTGTACTTTCCCTTTTGGGCCATGTATAGGCCATTTGCTCATCTTTTCTCTTAATGGGCCTTGGAGTCATGATCAAGCCCATTCTTCTAGTCCTTGGCCGAAATCCTCCATGACCTATATAAGGGCTTCTCCTTTTGTAATCAAGGACCATTAATCCATTTGCAAAATTTGAGAGCACTTTAGTGTTTCCTAGTGAGAGATTCTCCTCCTTCTCTCTAGAATTTGAGAGCTCTCTCAAGCTCTTATCCAAGGGGTTTCTCCCTCCCTTGGTGGTGAGTGGAGTTATCTTCCTCCTCCTTAGGAAGTGGCCTCCAACCTTTCCCTCTCCTCTTTTCCAAACCTTCCTCCATTGTCCACCTCCTCTACTTCCATTTCCACTTTCCTTTCCTTTGTTTTTGGCGTCATCATCTTCTAGTTTTTTTAGGCTTTAGTTTCGGTTTCCCTTGCATTCATGAAGAAGTTCTGAAGCTCCCATTGAAGGAAGATAGAAGAAAGAGCCCTAGATCCAACCCTCTTCAAGAAAGTGCATGAAGAGCCTACATCATGTGGTATCATTGAGCCTTGGGAGGTTCTTTTCTTCTTCTCTTCCATTTTAATTTTCGGTTTTGAGTTCATTTTTCTGGCTGGAATTTTGTTTCTTAGTCATTCATATGCCTTATTAATTCCATGTTAGCATAGAAAAATCATAAAAAGTCTTAGTTCTTTTGAGTTTTTGTGCTAGTTTCTTTGTGGTTTCAATTTTTGCATCTTGTTGTGGTCATTTTCGTTTGGCTTGTGTTACCATTCTGTTTTAGTCTCTAAAATTTCAGAAATCGCACATGTTAATTTCGGTTATTAGGTGGTTAGATTGTTGTTACATGTTAGTTACTTGTTAGTTGTTAGTTAGAGCCAATTTAGGAAGTTAGTTAAGTGCCATGTGGAACCTTTTCTAGAGTTCTAGGAAGTTAATTGCTTCTCCCTTTTTAGTGTGCAAACCGTGTGGATTAGGGGAAATTCAAGCATCTTGATTAGCTCCTACAAAGGTTCCATTCTTGTTAGGAGGTCTCACATTCAAGACACTCCAAAGTCAACTCAATTTTTAGGATTGTTAGTTTCTATTCTTAGTTTGATTCTAGGTTTAATTTTGTTGCACTATTAGGATATCTCTTTTACATTCCTATTTTCATCTTGCTTGCATCAAAAACAAAACTTGTCAAAAAAAAAAGATTTTAGTCACCTCTTATACATCAATTTAGGAGAAGGTTGCATAATTTCCCTTAAGCAAGAAGCATTAATTGAACTTGTTAATACCATTTGTGCATTTCGGTTTTGGGTATCATAAATTGGTGTTGTTATCTTGAAATCTTTAGAGGCAAAAGAAAAGTATCACAAGAAAAGAAAAGAATCACAAGAAAAGAAAAGTACCAAAAGAAGAAAAAAAAGAGTGTTAAAGAGAAAGCCTTATTACAAAGTTTGAATTAGAGACACCAAACATCATCACCAAATTTCGAAATTACCAATACCAAATGAGAATTGTTTTCATTAATTGGCCATTGCTAAGACTTGTTCATTAAAGACTTCATTGCTTATTCTTGCAACTTTAGAGTTTCTAGGCTAGGTTATACCTTAAACTTTGTTTCTTGCATTTATTTTCTTGTTTGTCTTGTTTTGTCAATTTCAATTCTATTCCAAGTTAGCTTTCATTCTTTTGAACTTTTATTTGCTTTTAGAGTCTTGTCTTTCCAAGTTAATTGTTGATCCTTCATTCTATTCCATTTGAGTACCCTTTATTTCTTGAGCCTTTTTAGTTTGTCATTTTTGCTTCTTAAAGTTTTGTCTTGAGTTTGTATTTTTTTGGACTTCTAAAGATCACTCCATTTCGCCATTAAGTGAGGGTAGAATATTGAAACACTTGAGATTGGTGTGGAAATTGATTGAGCTTGAAAATCTCTAAGAGAAGGCATACACTTGAGAGATACACTTTTGTGAGGTTTAAAGTTTCTTTGTGATTTCTATTAACCAAATCTTGTGTGGAGTTGTTGCCTTGTGTTCTTTTGCTAGGTAAAGTGGAGCTTATACATCAAGAAGGACTTGTGAAGACAATTGTAAAGGAGGCAAAAGCTTTGTAACTAGTAGAACTTAGGCAAAGTTTTTCAATTCTTAGGCTTTGTGTAGTAGGATTTTGTCTTGTATTTTGGACACAACAAGGACATTGGACTTTTTGGACATTATAATTGTCTCTTTTGCTTGGTAAATTTCGAATTAGGATAGTGCATGTGCATTTGTTTGTTAACTACTTTTGGTTAATTGGTTAGAGTTAGTTAGAAGTTACAACTATAATTAGTTAGTTAGTTGGTAGTTAGTTGAGTGTCTTAACTAATTAGTTAGTGGTTGGAACTAATTCTAGTTGTCATAACTAATTGTTAGTTGGGTTAACTAATACATAACCGAATTAGTTAGGTAGTTATAGTGGTTAGACTTTGTTACAACCTCCATAACTAATTAACTACTTTTGGTTAGGGTTGTTAAGACTTGGTTAGTTAGTTGAACTAATTTTGTTAGGTTAACTACTTCTTAAAACCGAATTTGGTTAGGCTTGTCTAGGGTTAGTTAATCACTAGTAACATCCTAGGACAAACATAATCAACTTAGGTTAAGGACAACCTAGGATTTCCATAAGCAACATAGGACTAACCTAGTTAAAGACAACCTAGGACATTGTTTTTCCCTTAGGATAGAAACCTAGTATTGATATTTTAGGTTTGTTGAAGTGTTTTTTTCACTTGTATTGCATTCATCTTCCTCGACTAGCTTGTCTATACATACTTTGTTCTTGTCTTGAATTTCTTTGACAACATTAAAAGATGTCATCTAGTGATAGGGAAAACAAAAGCATGCTTCATAACATAATGGATAGCTTAAACACCATTAATGCTAGGCTAAACAATCTTGAGCATAATGAACCCCCTAGAACTAGGCATAGACAACGAAATCAAAGACATAACACTAGTGATAATGAGGAAGAAACAAGACAAAGAAGGCACCATGAACATAGAAGAGATGACATAGGCTTAAGAGAGGTAAAATTAGAAATTCCCCCATTCAATGGAAAAAGTGACATTGAAGCTTACTTAGAGTGGGAGATGAGAGTAGAACAAATATTCAACTCTCATCAAATAAAAGATGATAAAAAAGTTAGGATTGCAACTCTTTCTTTCCAAAATTATGCCCTAGTTTGGTGGACCCAAATTTGTAAGGAGAGAAAAAGAGACAACTTCCCCCCATAGATGATTGGGTAGACTTAAAAGCTCTCCTTAGAAAAAGATATGTTCCTAACTATTATAGGGGTGAACTATTAGCAAAGCTAAATAGGCTCACCCAAGGCTCCAAATGTGTAGAAGATTACTATAAAGCCTTAGAGATAGCCATGATTAGAGCCAATCTAGAAGAGGATGAGGAAACCCTAATGCATAGGTTCTTACATGGGCTTAATAGGAACATCAAAAATAGGGTGGAACTTCTTCCACATGTGGATATAGAAGAGTTACTCCACCAATGCACCAAAGTAGAAAACCAATTTAAGGAAAGAGAACCCTATAGTGGGGATAACAATAGAGCCTATAAGTCAAAGTGGGTAGAAAATAAGGGTAAGTTTGAGAGAAACCCTAGAGAGAGAGAAGTGGGCGCTTCCTCCTCTAAACCCCAAAGTGAGTTACACAAAAATGGGAATGTCTTTCGCAATCAACATGATAAGCATGATCCATCATCAAAACCACAATCCTCTAGATCTTCTTCCATAAAATGTTTTAAGTGCCTTGGAAGAGGACACATTGCTTCAGACTGTCCAACAAAAGGAACAATGATTTTAAAAACCAATGGAACCTACTCAAGTCAATCAGAGTCTAATTCTGATTTTCACTATTCAAGTGATGACTCTAGTAGTAATTCCAGTGACAGTGAGCATATTTTAGGGGATGATGGTGAGTTGTACATGATTAGAAGGTTGCTTGGTAGTCATGTAAAACTCGATGACACAACACAAAGAGAGAACATCTTTTATACAAGATGTTACATTAATGACAAATTATGTTATCTCATTGTGGATAGTGGGAGTTGTGCAAATGTTGCAAGCCAAAGACTAGTCAAAAAGATGGGATTAGAGCTTATAGACCATCCAAGTCCCTATAAATTACAATGGTTAAATGAAAAAGGGGAAATGGTAGTCAATAAGCAAGTCCTAATCAATTTCACCATAGGCACATATAGAGATGAAGTCAAATGTGATGTAGTACCTATGGAAGCAACTCATATACTTTTAGGAAGGCCTTGGCAATTTGATAGGAAGGCCCTTCATGAGGGGTTCACTAACACCCTCACATTTAAACTAGATGGTAAGAAGATAGTATTACATCCTCTAACTCCACAACAAGTAGCTAAAGACCAAATCCAAATGAAAGCTAAAAGAGAAAAAGAGTTAGGATCTTCTTCCCATGTGAATTTAGAAAAACCAAAGAAAAATAAAAAAGACAATAAAGGGAAAGGAGTTGTTGTCTATAATGACTCCCAACCTAATCTCTTTGCAAATAAATATGATGTGAAACATGCCATGTTTTCACAAAAGCATTGCTTGATCATATATCCAAAAGATATCCCTAACACTTCCTTGTGTTCAATGGGCACCTCTTCTCCCCCCTTGCCCAAAGGGATCCAAAATATCTTGCAAGAATTTAACGACCTCTTCCCAAAAGACATTCCAAAAGGGTTACCTCCTATTAGGGGCATTAAGCATCAAATAGATCTTATACCTGGGGCTAGTTTACTAAATAGACCTGCCTATAGGTGCAACCCTAAGGAAAGTTTAGAAATAGAAAATCAAGTGAATGAACTACTTTCCAAAGGATGGATTAGAGAAAGTTTAAGCCCTTGCGCATTACCGGTTTTACTTGTACCCAAGAAAGATGGTTCATGGAGAATGTGTACGGATTGTAGAGCCATTAATAACATCACCATCAAGTATAGGCATCCCATACCTAGGCTTGATGACATGTTAGATGAGCTTAGTGGATCCACAATCTTCTCCAAGATTGATCTTAAAAGTGGCTACCACCAGATTAGAATAAAAGAAGGAGATGAATGGAAAGCCGCTTTTAAAACCAAACTTGGCCTTTATGAGTGGTTAGTGATGCCTTTCGGCCTAACTAATAAACCAAGTACCTTCATGAGACTTATGAACCATGTTTTAAGGGATTTCATAAGGCATTTTGTTGTGGTATACTTTGATGACATTCTTGTGTACTCAAAGTCCATGACCTCTCATCTAATCCACCTAAGACAAGTTATGCTTGCCTTGAGAACAAACAATCTTTATGCTAATTTTGAAAAGTGTTCTTTTGGCATGGATACCATTGTCTTTCTTGGTTTTGTAGTTAGTTCTAGAGGTGTTGAGGTAGATCACTCTAAGGTTAAGGCAATCCAAGATTGGCCTAGACCTAAAAATGTGAGTGAAGTAAGAAGTTTCCATGGTCTCGCAAGTTTCTATAGGAGATTTGTGAAAGATTTTTCAACCCTAGCCTCCCCTTTAAATGAGTTGGTTAAAAAGAATGTTTCTTTTGTGTGGGGGCCTAGGCAAGAAAAAGCCTTTCAAGATCTCAAAGATAGACTCACTCATGCTCCAATTTTAAAACTTCCAAATTTTTCTAAAACCTTTGAGCTTGAGTGTGACGCATCTAATGTGGGCATAAGAGCTGTGCTTTTACAAGAAGGTCACCCCATAGCTTTCTTTAGTGAAAAACTTAATGGGGCAACTTTTAACTATCCCACATACGATAAGGAATTTTATGCCTTAATTAGAGCCCTACAAACTTGGGAGCACTACTTAATCCCAAAAGAGTTTGTGATACATAGTGATCACCAATCTTTGAAATTCATCAAAGGGCAACATAAGTTAAACAAAAGGCATGCTAAGTGGGTTGAGTATTTGGAACAATTTCCTTATGTCATCAAGTATAAGAATGGCAAAACCAATACTGTGGCTGATGCTTTATCTAGGAGGCACTCTTTACTTACCTCTCTAGGAGCCAAAGTTATTGGGCTTGATGAAATTAGGTCTTTGTACCCAAATGATCTTGATTTTTCAAACATCTTTAACTCATCTTCCACTTCTACATCTCATAAGGGCTTCTATATTTTAGATGGCTATCTTTTTAAAGCCAATAGACTTGTATTCCATGAAGCTCTTTAAGAGATCTACTACTTAGAGAGAGTCATGAGGGAGGACTCATGGGTCATTTTGGTAGAGATAAAACTTTGTCTATCTTACATGAACACTTTTATTGGCCCATAATGAAAAAGGATGTTCAAAAACATTGCTCTAGTGTATTGTTTATAGAAAGGCTAAATCAAAACTTTCACCTAGTGGTTTATATACTCCCTTTCCAACACCTAGTGCACCTTGGATTGATATATCAATGGACTTTGTGTTAGGCCTGCCTAAGACCCAAAGGGGAATGGATTCTATCTTTGTGGTTGTGGATAGGTTTAGCAAGATGGCTCACTTCATCCCTTGCCATAAGGTTGATGATGCTAGTCATATTGCTAAGATCTTCTTTAAAGAGGTTGTGCGATTACATGGTGTGCCCAAAACCATTGTTTCTGATAGGGACACCAAATTCCTAAGCCATTTTTGGAAAACTCTTTGGTCAAGGCTAGGAACACAACTCCTCTTTTCCACAACTTGTCATCCTCAAACGGATGGCCAAACAGAGGTAGTAAACAGGACCCTCTCACAACTTCTTAGGGTCTTAGTACACAAAAATGTAAAATCTTGGGATGAGTGTTTACCCCACATTGAGTTTGCATATAATAGGGTACAACACTCCACAACCAAGCATAGTCCATTTGAGGTTGTATATGGTTTTAACCCTCTCACACCCTTGGACCTTTTGCCCATTGAGGTTTCTGATTCTGTCCTTCATATGGATGGAGAGGCAAAGGCCCAATTTATCAAAGATTTTCATGAGAAGGTTAGACACCAAATACAAACTAAAAATGAACATTATGCTCGTTGTGTAAATAAGCAAAGAAAGGAGATCACCTTTGAGGTTGGAGATTGGGTATGGTTACACCTTCGAAAGGAGCGCTTTCCCAATTTGAGAAAATCCAAACTCAACCCTAGAGGTGATGGGCCTTTTCAAATTCTCAAGAAAATTAATAATAATGCTTATGTCCTAGACCTACCAGGAGATTATGGTGTGAGTGTTTCTTTTAATATAACTAATTTGTCTCCCTTTGATATAGATGATGAGGATGATGCCTTTGATTTGAGGACAAATCCTTTTGAAGAGGGGGAGCATAATATGGACATACCCAAAGAAGACCCTCACACTACATTGGAGAAAGGACTTGAAGCATATAGAGGTCCCCTCACAAGGGCAAAGACCAAACGGGCCAAAGAGAGCATCCATAAAGCCCTTTTCTTTTTTCTCTCTTCTAGTGGGCCTAAGCCCAATAAGGAACCTATGAGGACCTATGTGTACTTTACTTGTAATATACTTTCTAAATAGTTTCTCTAGGCTTATAGGATAGCTTTGGGCCTTACAAGGTCAAATGGGCCACTTTTGGGCCTTGTACTTTCCCTTTCGGGCCATGTATAGGCCATTTGCTCATCTTTTCTCTTAATGGGCCTTGGAGTCATGATCAAGCCCATTCTTCTAGTCCTTGGCCGAAATCCTCCATGACCTATATAAGGGCTTCTCCTTTTGTAATCAAGGACCATTAATCCATTTGTAAAATTTGAGAGCACTTTAGTGTTTCCTAGTGAGAGATTCTCCTCTTTCTCTCTAGAATTTGAGAGCTCTCTCAAGCTCTTATCCAAGGGGTTTCTCCCTCCCTTGGTGGTGAGTGGAGTTATCTTCCTCCTCCTTAGGAAGTGGCCTCCAACCTTTCCCTCTCCTCTTTTCCAAACCTTCCTCCATTGTCCACCTCCTCTACTTCTATTTCCACTTTCCTTTCCTTTGTTTTTGGCGTCATCATCTTCTAGTTTTTTTAGGCTTTAGTTTCGGTTTCCCTTGCATTCATGAAGAAGTTCTGAAGCTCCCATTGAAGGAAGATAGAAGAAAGAGCCCTAGATCCAACCCTCTTCAAGAAAGTGCATGAAGAGCCTACATCACTATACCCACATGGGAGAAGCGTCAAGATTCATGAAGTTTGAAGCAGGATTACGGCAAGAAATTCGCCAAGTCATATGTTGTCAACAAATTACACAATTCACTACTTTGGTTGACAGATGCCGCATCTTTGAGAATACCTCTAATCTTCGACGACCTAGAGCGTGTAATCATGGGCCAGAGCGACGTATGCCAGATCGACAGCAAAGAAGGGATTTTCGAGCAGATCGGCCATATTTCTGACCCTTCAACTCAGCCAACCGAATTCCTCCTAGAGGTCAGGAGAACCAAAGTGGTAGAAACTGCATAATTTATGGACGGATCGGACATCGTGATGTTGACTGTTGGTACAGGAATAAAAATAACCAACAACAAGTAACTCAAGGACAGGCAGTACGACCAACAGGTCAAGGAAGTGGAGGATCTACTGCAAATGTCTCTACCAACAATGTCCCAAGGATGCAAAATATTCACCGCAGCAACAATTTTAATCAGAACAATAATCCAAGAAGGCCCGAAAATAACTCTACTGGAAGACCAGGAGGAAATGCCAGAGTTTTTACCATGAATGGTGCAGAGGTATCACGAGAGAACGATCTTGTGCAAGGTACATGCTTTATAGGAAGTACTCTATTAAATGTATTATATGATTCTGGAGCCACTCATTCTTTCATATCTGAGAATTGTGTAAAACATTTAAAGCTTCCTACAACCTCTCTGCCCTATCAAATGATTGTCACAACTGCCACCAATAAGCCCATTTGCTCTACTTGCATATGTCTAGAATGTCCACTCAACATCGAAGGGAAAGCTTATCAAGTAGATCTGATATGTTTACCTTTGATTGATCTAGACATTGTTCTAGGGATGAATTGGCTTGCTGCCAACCATATTCTGATTGACTGTCATAATAGATCCATCTCTCATGGGTCTATTACATCTGAATGTGATCAAGTCACTGATTCTTGTCTTGTTAGCTCAGAAAAGGTAATCTCAAAAGAAGTCCAACTATATATGATCCTTACTGAAACTAAAAGTAAGGCCACTTCTCAACTTGAACAGATTTCTGTTGTTCAAGAATTTCCAGAAGTATTCCCTGAGGACATACGAGAGCTACCTCCAGAGTGAGAAGTCAAATTCAGCATTGATATTATACCGGGCGTGGGACCAATCTCTATTGCTCCTTACCGGATGTCACCCAAGGAACTCAGTGAGCTCAAAGAACAATTAGAAGAACTTCTAGAGAAAGGAATGATTAGACCCAGTGTCTCACCTTGGGGAGCACCAGTTCTTCTAGTCAAAAAGAAGGATGGCAGTATGCGGCTGTGCGTTGACTATCGGCAGCTGAATAAAGCTACGATCAAGAACCGATACCCTCTCCCAAGAATTGATGATTTGATGGACCAATTACGAGGAGCCACTATCTTCTCGAAGATCGATCTGCGATCAGGCTATCATCAAATCAGGGTAAAGAAAGACGATGTACCAAAAACGGCATTTAGAACACGATATGGGCACTATGAGTATCTTGTTATGCCCTTTGGAGTTACAAATGCACCTGTAGTCTTTATGGGATACATGAATCGAATCTTCCATGAATACTTGGACAAATTCGTGGTTGTATTCATTGATGACATCCTCATCTACTCCAAGAGTCATGAGGAACACGAGGAGCATCTCTGAATTGTTCTAAACACTTTGCGTGCAAGGCAATTATACGCCAAGTTTTCAAAATGTGAATTCTGGTTGACAGAAGTGAAATTCTTAGGACATGTCATCTCTAAGGAAGGAATTGCTGTGGATCCTACAAAGGTAGAAGCTGTACTAAATTGGGAACAACCCAAGAATGTGACGGAAATCCGTAGTTTCCTTGGACTGGCTGGATATTATCGTCGATTCATCGAGAATTTCTCTCGAATTGTAGCACCTTTAACTAGGCTGACCTGTAAAGATCAACCGTTTGAATGGACAGACAAATGTGAAAGCAGTTTTACAGAGTTACACCAACGACTCACAAGTGCACCTGTCTTGATTTTGCCAGATCCTGCCAAGCCATATGAAGTGTATTGTGATACGTCAAGACAAGGACTAGGATGTGTCCTAATGCAAGAAAGAAAGGTTGTTGCTTATGCTTCAAGACAGCTAAGAACGCATGAAGTTAATTATCCCACACATGATTTGGAATTAGCTGCAGTTGTGTTTGCCTTGAAAATCTGGAGACACTACTTGTATGGTACATACTTCGAAGTCTTCAGTGATCATAAGAGCTTGAAGTATCTATTCGACCAGAAGGAGTTGAATATGCGACAACATAGGTGGATGGAATTTATCAAAGATTATGATTTTGAACTCCGGTATCATCCTGGAAATGCTAATGTTGTGGCTGATGCACTCAGTAGAAAGGCTTTACGTCTATCATATATGATGACAAAGGAGTTGGAATTGATTGAACAGTTTCGCGATTTGAATTTAGCAGTAACACCAAAAAGGGGAAGCCTTATGGTTGGAATGCTAAGAATTTCCAATGATTTCTTGGAACAAATCAAAGAAGCTCAAGCCAATGACCAGGAATTACAAGATCTAGCGGAAAAGAGAAAAGGAGGAGTCTTAGAGTTTAGCAAGGATGAACATGGGGCAATCAGGTATCAACAGAGACTCTGTATTCTAGTCACTACAGATCTTAAAAGATCCATCCTGGATAAAGCACACAAAAGTAAATACAGTATCCACCCAGGATCAACCAAGATGTACCAGGACTTGAAGAAATTATTCTGGTGGCAAGGAATGAAAAGGGATATCGCTGAGTATGTAACAGCTTGCCTGATGTGTCAGAAGGTAAAGGCGGAACAACAACGTCCAAGTGGGACCCTTCGTCCTTTGGATATTCCAGAATGGAAATGGGATGAGATTGCTATGGACTTTGTGAGTGGATTTCCCAGAACATCAGCTGGAAATGATGCTATTTGGGTAATCGTGGATCGATTAACAAAAACCGCTCACTTCATTCCTTTCAATATGAAGTATTCTCTAGAGAAACTCACCCAGATCTATATCAAGGAAATTGTACGATTACATGGAACTCCCACTGCGATTGTGTCCGATCGAGATCCTCGTTTCACATCACAGTTTTGGAAGAGCCTGCAACAAGCTCTAGGAACTCATCTGAAGTTAAGTTCCGCATACCACCCACAGACAGACGGACAATCAGAAAGAACAATCAAGACTCTTGAAGATTTGTTGCGTCTTTGTGTCCTAGAACATGGAGGAAGTTGGCAAGAATACCTTCCACTTATTGAGTTCACTTACAACAACAGCTATCATGCAAGCATCGAAATGGCCCCTTATGAAGCTTTGTATGGAAGAAAATGCCGTACACCTTTATGTTGGTATGAAACTGGTGAGAAAACAATAATTGGACCAGAGATTGTTCAGAAGACAACAGAACAAGTTCAGAGGATTCAAATGGCAATGAAGGCTTCGCAAGATAGACAAAAGAGTTACTATGACAAACATCGGAAGCCATTAGAATTTGAAGAAGGTGACCATATATTTCTTAAAGTTACCCCTACCACTGGAGTAGGAAGAGCTTTGAAGGCCAAGAAGTTAAGCCCCAGATACGTAGGACCCTATCAAATTCTGCAAAAGATAGGAACTTATGCGTACCGTATTGCTCTGCCACCCGAGCTGACAAACCTTCACAATGTCTTTCATGTCTCTCAACTCCGCAAATACGTACCAAGCCCTGATCATGTTCTAAGTCCCGATCAATTTGTTCTGAAAGAAAACCTTACCTTTGAAGCATCGCCGGTTAAGATTGCTGACCGACGTCTCAAACAGCTAAGAGGCAAAGAGATCCCTTTGGTCAAGGTAGTTTGGAGTCAGACAGATGATGGGGATGCTACTTGGGAAATTGAGGAGAAAATGAGAGAATTGTACCCTCAATTATTCCAACTTTGAATTTTGGGACGAAATTCCTGAAAGGGGAGGAGAATGTAACATCCCTCTTTTTAGAAGCCATTTTTACCCTTGTAAATTTTAATTATGGAAGGTTTGTAAGCAAGAATAAGTCAATATATACCCTGTTGATGGTCTGTAGTACCTCAAAAATGTCATTTTTGCACATAATAATAGAATTTATATGGAATATTAGTGAAATTATGCAAAAACCGAGTGAAAAGGGCTCTGTTCCGAGTAACAGAGAAGAATTCCGAGTGAATGGTTAGAAAATCCGAGTGAAGGAGAAAAATCCGAGTCAAAACACTCTAGAAAGGCTCGGTTTCGAGTTGAAAGCTTCCTTTTCTGAAGGAGACTACACTAATTAAAGTATTCCGAGTGAAAGAATGTGTAAATACTCATGTTTATATTGATTTGATGCTTCCTGCCGATTGGAGTGCGTTGTGGAATCAATTGAGAAGGATTCCGAACGGTTTCCTATGTATTTGCTTAGGAAACCGAGTGGAAATTGGTAGAGGGAGCCAATTCCGAGTGAGATATACTCTACTGGACCAAAACCGAGTGAGAGAAGTACGTGTGGGTCTTGGTCCGAGAGGTAATGGCTTAAATAAACATTAACTGGACATATAATTAAAGAAATTGGCCTAAACCGAGTGAATCAAGTGAAGAAGACTCGGATTTCCGAGTGAAGATTCTGAGAAAGAGAGGACTCGGTCTGAAGAGGTATTACCGAGTGAGAAACCGAGTGCCTGAGTCGGTTTCAAAGGAATTCCGAGTGAAGAATTGAAGCTTCGCTCAAGCGAGCAAGCCACGCTCAAGCGAGCCTTGCAATTGTTGACTCGAAAGTAGGAATTCTAGTCGGTATAGTTGTTAACCGAGTGTAATTTCACTCGGTATTCACTGACAGAAGTGCGTATTGACTTCAATTTTGTCTTTTAATGATTATTTAAATTCAATCGTGCGTATTATGGATAGTGGACGACCAGAAATGGGCACTGACTCAGCATATCACTTTGTTTAATCTCCACTGACCCTTCCATTATCACTCCACTATCATCCACTCAGAAAAGCTGTCCCCCACTTGTTTTTCCACTCACTCTCTCCCTATTTAAACCAGCTCAAGGGTTCTCAGGACTCACACCCACACACGACACAAATACCCTTCATCACTCTCCTTCCCAGCAAGTTTCTTTCTCTCTTTTCCCTTCTGTTTCACTCGAATTTGAAGCAGGACAGTGAAGGGAACCTCTTTCTTTCCATCCACGAACTTCATTGAGGTAAGGGGGTATATTCTTGGGTGCTCTGTGGGAAAACCGAGTGAAGGAAAGGGTTAAGGAATTTGTTTCCTCACCTTTCCAGGACAGATTTAGTGTGTATGAATTAAATGCTTTAAATTGTTATCTGTATATGCATGTTTATATATATATATCTGTTACCGAGTGTATTTAATCAGTGAAGAACTATGAATAAAAGATGGGTTTAATGATAACAGGTTCTGTTTTAGGCCAATCCGATCGGTTTTGGTATCATTTCAATCGGATTTTATATTACGAACTCATTTTCATTCGGACATAACATATTTCACTCGGAAAACACTCTATTTCTCTCGGACAGCATCTTCTAAGTCTTATTTTACTCGGAAATCTCTTTCTTAAATTATTTCACTCAGAACTTGACTTAATTTCACTCAGAAAATATAATTATCTTTTACTCAGAACCCTTTTTCAGTAAATTCACTCGGAAACACTCTATTGCTCTCGGACAGTAGCTTCCCAGTCTTATTTCACTCGAAAAACACTTTATTTTACTCAGCAAGCAGTTATTTTACTCGGATTTTTTTTATTGCATTCAGACAGAACTCTTTTCAACTAATTTCACTCGGTAAACTCATGTTTCACTCGGAACTTATCTTATTTTTACTCAGGAAACTCTTTTCATACTGATTCCACTCGGAATCATACTTGATTTCACTCAGGAACTCATTTTCACTCAGAATTTAAGTAGCTTCACTCATGAAAACCTTTTCCAGTGATTTTAACTCGGTAAACACCTTAATTTCACTCAGAAAAACTCATCAGTATGATTCTACTCGGATTTATAATTATTTCACGTATCAAACTCCTTTCAGTCAGAATTTACTCAAGAAATAATTAATTTCACTCAGAAACCTCCTTTTTGACTGAATACCACTCGGAATCATATTTTACTTTGTTTAGAAGCTCATTTTCACTCGGATTTACAAACAATGCTACTCAGGGAACCATTTTCCTACTGACTTCACACGGATTTATATTTTAATTCACTCAGAAATTTGTTTCACTCAGAATTCAAGATAATTAATTAAGAAAATCATTTTTCAGCTTCTGTTTCACTCGGAAAACCTATTAATTTCAGTTAGAAAACTCTGCTCAGTTTATTTCACTCGGATTCATAGCTATCTCATGCGGAAGACTCATTTTTCACTCGGATTCAAGCTGTTCCAGTCGGAAAACAGCATTCCAATTCATTTTCACTCGGACCCAAACTTATTTCAGTCGGAAAACAGCTTTCCAGTGTCATTCCACTCGGATTTTTAGCCAGAACGTTTCGAGAACCCTTCTCAGTATGATTCCACTCGGAATCATACATATTTCACTCGGATTTATCCCTGTTTCACTCGGAAAACTCTGTTTTTAGTGTTTTTCACTTGAAATTTCATTTAGAAACTATTCTCTAATACTTTTTGAGTTATTGGGAAGTTATAATTATCATTCTTATATTATTATTATTATTATTTATTATCACTTCTAATATTATTGTTATTATTAATAGTTTTATTATTATTAAACATTGTTAACGTCTTAATTATGCGTAATTACATAAAGAATATATTATTTTACTCTTTATGGAAAATATAATTTTAACCAAGATATAATAGATATATTTCTAAAATAATAAACGAATATCTTACAAGGTTTAAATAATTGATGGAATTCAAAGAACTTGAGAATGATATGATGAGACTGGAAATACATAAGATACTTAAGGAATCAATTGATAAGATAAATGCATTTCGCATCATGAAAATATTTTTGAAGAAGAAAAACCTCTAGAGCATACACTTGGTACAGTGGAGGACACTCACGTTCGATCTCCATGAAGAATCTTGGGAGTACAACTGGAACGGCAACCCAATGGCATCAGAGTCGTGCCTGATAGCCGGGAGAGACGATGCAATTCTAGTGTACTTTGACTAAATGACGGAGTGTAACTATGATCGTAGGGATCCAAGTTCCAAAAATATTTAAATCAATGATGAGAACCAATGAGTTCATTTGTACCATATGGAACTTGGGCGGACCCTGATCGCTCTAGATGATTGGAATGGTGATATTCCAAAGATTGAGAAGAAGATGAAATGAGTTATTGGGTCCACATGCATCATGAGACTTAACCAAAGATAAATCATAATAAATCCAAACTCATGCATTTCATTACAGCATATTTGATTGTTATAATTGTGAATATGTTAAATGTACGATTTATTTCATGGCAATATGTTTGATTGTTATAATTGTGAATATGCTAAATGTACTGCTTGATTGTTATAATTGTGAATATGCTAAATGTAT